>OV815284.1:22328034-32328034 GCA_929108145.2 Limnephilus rhombicus
GCAGAAAATTAGTTTGTATTCGCTCAATTTTATTTGAATTTTGTACGATGGAGACCAAACTACCAATTTATATTCCATTAGGTTTCTAACTAGAGAATCATATAATAATTTAATGGCTTGTATGGAATTTAAGTTTTTGGTTGTTCTTTTCACGAAGCCTAGTGTTTTCATACCTTTGTTTACAATTTGGTGGATACATTGACGTATAATATCTAGACGAGCCCTCTCATACAAAACATCAGGATAAAAGTAACCCCAGTAACAGTAATTCCGCAATAAAACTCTCCTTCGAATTTCGCCATCTTGCATACGAATTCCCGGCAATATAGAACTGACCACCGAGTTAACCTATTGTGTAATTTTTCGCACCAACACATCAATATTTGTTCACGGCCTGGCCTGTGTGTAATACAGTGGTTTTCAAATTGGGGGACACGAGACATTTATAAATTTAATTGGAATTTTTTTTTTCTTTAATTTAATTTCGAAGACGAGTATCGGTACCGCCCACGACGCCTCGGGAACCATTTATTGGATAACCAACGCCTCTGCCATAGGTCACCCTAAGTGGTTCGCTACGTTTGGTGACTAAGCAGGGGTGCCCGGGTTAATGGAGTGGTGTTTGTCCAGGTTTTGGTGGCGGATGCGTCGAAAATATTCAAAGACTGTTCTGTTTTGCAAAAGGTATTAGCCAAAAACGATAATCTTTCTATAAAATTTTGAATCAGTTGCTCAAAACATTAAGTTTTATTGCATATAATAAATAAAAAATGACAGAAATTCGTGGCTACTTAAGGCCCGTCAGTAAGCGCTCAAAAAGAAGAGGAAGGGGAGAAATGTTAATAAGAAAGTTAGAAGGAGCGCGCTTATATTAAAACGATAATATTTAAGAGAAAATTGTGAAAATGTTTAATAAAACATGACTCCTTTAAAATACAACAAGAATTTTGCGGGAAATATTTAAGGGCCCGCTACCCGAATTACTACCGATTTCTTACATATCTCCCTTAAACACGTTCAGTTTTAAAACTGTTAAAAATGTATATTATTCTTGAAGATAATATCTAGACCTTGCCCGCGCCGAGACGCAAATCATATAAAATTCCCTCGATAGAAAAAAATAGCACAGTATGCTCCAAAAATTATTATAAACAAGTTTGTTTCAGTTATTTTACAAGTTATATGTATGAAAAAAATCACAGTGTTTCTTTAAATGCTGT
The DNA here is from genome assembly GCA_929108145.2 of Limnephilus rhombicus. Classification (NCBI taxonomy): domain Eukaryota; kingdom Metazoa; phylum Arthropoda; class Insecta; order Trichoptera; family Limnephilidae; genus Limnephilus; species Limnephilus rhombicus. The sequence goes on from OV815284.1 coordinate 22,329,255, forward strand.
AAGACAATGCCCTCGAGATTTTTGCTCTATTTTAAATGAGTCGTGTTTTATTAAACATTTTCGCAATTTTCGCATCGATTTTGTCGCTGTAAATGTTAACGCTCTCCTCTAACATTCGTAATTTTGTATCTCTCCATCTTCTTCTTTTCGGGCCCGGTTGCGGAGCCTTATAGCATTTTAAGAAATTATGATTTTTTTCAATTATTTATAATAATTTTCGGAGCAAATCTTACGATTTTTTCTGTCCGGGGAATTTCATAAATTACCCTTTCGGCGTGGCAAATGTATAGATATTATCGTCAAAAATAACATGTATGTTTTAGAAATTTAAAAACTTATGTTACGAATTTTACAGGGCATGTCTAGATATTATACGTCAATGGGTGGATATGATTGATGAAACTTAGTTTTTCATCCAAAATAATTCCACGATCTCTCATTTCCGTGACTCTTTCTAAAGCTGTGTTATTGATGGAATATTTGAATAAAACAGGATTTTTATTTCTGAAGAAAGTCAGATTTTGCCCTTTTCTACATTTAAGAATAAATTATTTTGAACGCACCAATCTTTAAACTTACTAATATTTGACTGAAGTAATGATTTATATCAGTTATTTTCTTGTATAACTTGTACACCTACAAGTTAGTAAAGGTGTGATAGAAACAGAATCGGTTAGTCAGAACAAGAACACAAAGTAAGGTGTTAGGGTCAAACCAAAACAATTCAAATTTTGTCAAAGGGGAAACTTCTGATTTTGGCCAAACCGAATGTTCAGTTGGACCATCACAAGGTAAATGATTAGTCAATTATTTTCTAGTCACATTTATTACTGAAATAACAAAATGGAATGATAAACAAATGTACTAGAATCCAGAGCACCAAAATAATGTGAAGAAATGTATGTATAATTTTAAATACCACGCTACATCACTATCACACACACTCGAAACATATTTCTAGTTGATCTACCTGAAGCACGTCACTATAAATAGGGAGAATTAGAGCCTAGAGTAAAGTTGTTAGCTAGAAGTGGAGTGACTCATGAGAACATAGAGTTGTGGAGGTTGTCCAGGTCATGTTCACGCTCCTTGGCACGCTTCTGCTCTTTCTTGAATTCCTCGTAGCGCGGGTCGTCCGTGGGCAGCTCGAATCTGCACAAGGGACAGGAGTTTGTCTGCAATAGAAGAAAAAATTCTATAAAATATCTATTCTATCTGCTTCTTGCTCTGGAAAACAAAACTTGTACAGAAAAGGTACTATCATTCTCGTGAAGAAATAAACTCTATCCTTTTTGATGACACTGGCTCAGGAGCCAGTGAGACTATGGCATCCCCAATTGGGGTATGTTGTGAGGCTGAAGGCAGGGGGAAGGGGAAGGAGATGAGGGAGAGGAAGGTGGAGAAGTACCTGGCTATTCAAATCTGGTCACCAAACACGGCTAATGCCATTTCAAGCAACGTTTCAATTCTGAATGGTGGTCTCACACCAGGGCAATACTGAGCCACTCTGGAACGTGCTGCAAATATACTATGTATTATTTAAAATAAAGTAATGGTGAAATAACACAAATTAATCAAATAAAATTTATTTGCCAACGCCGGGATTCTTACCCCTAGACCACTTGGTCGTCAATGATGATGATAAGGAAGCCAACAATGATGATGAAGAAGACATTAATGATGACGATGATAAAGAAACCAATAATAATAACGATGACGATGCTAATTAGCGATTTGTAAAAAAAATAGTAAATAAATTTATGTTGCGTTTGATTTACCATCTTATTAATACCTATATTGCATGAGGTGCGAAACTTTATAACATTAAGAAAAACCCCAAGAGCCATCTACTAACCCCGGTTAAGCCAGTGTCCCTTGGTTCTCAGGTTTCAAATAAAATTAGAAGGAAGGAAATCATTAGGATAGAGCCATGGGTTGTAACCATAACCCCTCAGGTGGGAAAATGAATAAAATAAAGCATTGTGAACTCTTTCCAGCATGATTGAGTTTAACTCCAAATATCTGACCCACTCTCAAGCCTACTCCTCACTGAGGAATTGAAAATGAGGAAATAAAAACCCATTTGTCTCTAAAATCTCTTGCGGGGTGTAGAATGAAATCATAGCTTCGAAGCTGTCATACCATAATTTTATTGATCCCCGGTAATATTATAAATGCAAAAGTGTGGTAGTTTGTTTGTCCTTCTTTCACATCTTAGCGGAGCGACCGATCGACGTGGAACTGGGAAGTAACATAGGCTACTTTTCATCCCGGAAAAAATTTCATTACTTAGGGAAAATTCTTTGTACAGTAATTTCTCCGTTATAACATGGGAGTGAAGCCGCGGGTAAAAAGCTAGTACTCAATAATTAATTTACGCACCAGATTTAAATGTCCGGGTTAAATTTTCCCCACAGGAAAAACTAAACCCTTTCACACACTTCCCCGAATGATCATCTAGTCAGTCCACGCTATGCAATTGCACTATATCAGCCTTACTCATCATGAAACCGTACCACGGCTCTGTAGCGTCGCGGTAGCTACACAGTGGAGTAAGCCTACACTGCTCAGGGTAAAAATCTTTACTCATCATCATAATGTTTCTCGACAGCTGTTATGATTTTTTTACAGTAGCAACACTGCTCCAAAGCTGAAAAACGCGGTCAATTTAGCATTTCGCAGCGTGTTGCCAACTTCACGTTTATTCATACGTCAACATCAGTCAACACAACATATTTTTCGAGGAGCTTCAGCGAGATTGATCTGTGTTTGTTTACCGTTTCTAACGCAATTATAAACACTATCTCACCTCATTTCTACCCCAGTATCGTATGGCACAAAGAACTTGGAGATCGGTAGATACTTTGCCACTCCGTTTATTATTCACATACAAATACGGTCGTACCAAATCAATCAAACGTCTCATGTTGACTTTGGTAAATCTATATTTAGAACTGAAATCTCCTTCCGTAAATGCCGGAAATGGATCGTACCTTTTTTTTAACCTTTTCCGTAGTCGTGGTGCACGAATGCCGCGAATACGGTCAATATTTGCCAAAGCTCCGCTCAAAACGTCAAGATTCTCATAAAAGTTCGCCATTTCGTCAGTTACAACGCATGGGGTACTGAGTTAACCCTGGTGATCGGGTGGTTTAAATTCTGACAGCTACTACATCTTCCGTACAGCGACGCTGTAAAAACACGTGCATGCGCTCGATTAACCCACCATGTTGAGTAACAATTTCACCTAACCCGGTCTTACTCCGAGGTTGTATCTTATTTTGCGATGATGAGTAAGACTGTTATAAGTATTATAAATACAAAACAATACAAGAACAATATGTCAACTTACCAGAGACCAAATGGGAAGATAATTCACCGACTCCAGATATTTTCATATCAGAGGGTTCGGCTCTGTGGAATTCCTAATTGAACCTATAAATCCTACTGATCCCTCAATAAAAATATTTAAAAAATCTTTTGTAATCCTACATGTATTTAAAATGACTGATTTTTGCATTTTTATATATAAATTCTTTGACAAATCTAATATGCCTAAATTTTGAATCAGAGACCTAGGTATAATGCCAAATAACAAATAGTAGCCGAAATAACAAATAGTAGCCGAAATAACAAATGGTAATATTTTTATAGTCTGAGAATGCCAAATTTTTTTAATCTAACTAACTAACTAACTAACTAACCATCACGCCGTTTCCCCGCACGGGTAGGCAGAGAGGACGGACTGCCAAACAACTCGGTCTTGGCACACACTCTTTGCCTCACTCACATTCATACATCGTCTCATACATTCTCTTCTATTATTCTGACTTTTGACATGACCCGACTCAAGTATCTGATTCACCTGATCGTGCCATGTCTTCCTCGGGCGTCCCCGACTTCTTCTACCATTCACATTCGCGTCGTATATTCTTCTTACACTACTTCCTTCGTTCATTCGCTCTACATGCCCAAACCATCTGAGGGTCCCTTTCTTAATCTTACTCATTATGCTTACATCAGCCTTACATTCTTTGCAGATATCCACATTTCTCACACGATCATACATTGTTTTACCACACATACGTGTCAGGGATCTCATTTCAACAGCATTCAGTTTACTTTCATCCTTTCTCTGCCAGTTCCATGCCTCACTGCCATACATCAGGGTAGGTACCAGGACTCCATTGTGGACTGCTAGCTTCGCTTTTTTTGACAGTTTTTTATTAGCACCAACGGCATTCAGTCCATTAATAATTATTAATTATCCATTGAAATGTCATTCTTGTTAGTAATATATAATTATTTTTTTCAAGTATACATTCTAATAAGAATGTGCACTTGTTGAGTGAGTGTCCTCAAGGCCAATCATTAGGGTCAATTGTCATTAAATGGTCTCCCGTTATTATTCAAATGATAATTCAATTCTAGAAAAAAACATTGTGTTTGTGAGATGATACAAAACTGACATGGTTTTGCGATTTTTCAAGAGCAAATAGTGTCTACAGTAATTCTACGTGTTTAATATCATCTCTCACCTGGGACATTCTCTATCATTTATTGCACATTAAATAATAAAATTATTTTGTTGCCCTCTCCTATCTGAGGCCTGCTACCAATTCAATTCAGTGAAATTTAAGATAACAACAATCCAGCAACGATAATAATAATAATAATATTTGGATGATTTATATAGCGCCGTTTTTGTGAAAAATCACCTCAAGGGCGCTGTACAAACTTATAACACATTTCTAAAATCTAAAAAACTACAAGCTAGGCAAACAATTATAAACAACTTATGGCTAAAAATTGCATACACCGGTTCATCGATCACCGACATGAAAATATATGTACAATATTTTGACCAATGAACGCGATGCTGCCTAAAATTTAATGAAAACAGAACCATACTTACCTGGGAGGTAGCTTGAATTGTCACTGTATATTGTCCATTTAAAGAAATTTAGATAGAGTTCGCACGCAGAGGACATTATTGTGAACACATGTTATTTAATCCTGAAAAATATTTTAATATAAATATGTAATGTATTCTTTGATGAGTGTGTTTTGGAAAGTAAAAGCAACATGTAAAGGTGGGTGGTGCAGTAGTACCTATAAGGATTTGATCTTTCTAAATGTGATTCGTCAAGAGACAGATTGATGTGTAAGGAATTGAGTAAGTTTAATTCAGTAAGAAAAGTGTGATTAAGACATATCATAGACAATACAAGTATGATACTCTCAAATAGGTAATATTTGAAATTACGGGTATGAGAGCCCAAAAAGGAAGGTTTTTAGTTTGGACCTAAACTCTGTTGGGCTTGTTATGCATCTTAATTCCGGAGGAAGTCTATTCCAAGCCTTAGGCCCAGATACTCCAAAAGCACGATCTCCAAACATAGTATTTGGCTTTCGTTTAGGTTCTATTAGTCTGCCTTTAGCAGATGAAGTTGCTGATCTAAGGGTTAATTGTCTCGGACCGGTATTTTCCGGGACGCATAATTTGGAGATGTAAGGTGGGGCCATTTCGTTGATTGATTTAAAAACCATCCAGCACAATTTGTACTGGATTCTTTCAGGGCACTTGAGCCAGTGAAGGTTACGAAGGTGTTCTGAAATATGCGAATATTTAGAAACCCCAGTTATGAGCCTTGCCGCTGCATTAAACACGGATTGAAGTTTGTCAATTTGATATTTTGGAAGACTAGCGTAGATGCCGTTACACGAAACCTTGTCAATAAACTCATAAATAAAGATAAAACGAATTACTATAATAATAAATTTAAAAACTGTTTTAATGATACAAAAAAAACCTGGGACGAGATAAATAATATTTTAGGACGTAAACCCAAAAACGATTGTGATCAAACTATAACACGATATATGTTAAAAGATAGAACTGAGGATTCTGTGTCAAATGATTTTGTGAATTACTTCTCGGATAGCATCAGCAACATGTTACATAAATGCAATCACAAAGCTACTAATATAGTACTGGAAGAACTACCTCACAGTTTATATATACCAAGAGCTACTATAAACGATATTGAAAACATTGTTAAAAAAATGAAAAACTCTAAAAGCACAGGTATTGACAATATAAGAATGTTTGATTTAAAAAGAAATATAAAAACTCTTGGGCCAATAATTACTCATTTAATAAATATGATAATAAATCAATCAAAAATTCCACAAGAATTTAAATGTAGCATTACTAGACCAATATTTAAAGGTGGAAAACACATTGAACTGGGAAATTATAGGCCTATTAGTATTCTACCAGCATTAGAAAAAATTCTTGAAAAATTTTTATCAAATAAATTAAATAATTATATTGAAAAATTCTCTATCATTGATCCAAGTCAATATGGTTTCCAAAGAAAAAAAAATACTGAAAAACTACTGCAAGATTTTTCCAATTACGTAAATAACCAATTAAATAATAAATTACATGTTATTGTTTTATTTATTGATAACTCTAAAGCTTTTGACACAATTAACTCAAAAAAACTGCTTAAAACTCTAGAAAAAATTGGAATAAGAGGAAATGTGTTAAATTTATTTAAAGATTATCTTAGAGATAGAAAAATATTTATCAAAATAAATAATACTTTTAGTAAAACAAAAAATGTATCTGCAGGAGTTCCACAAGGTTCCATATTAGGACCTACACTATATATAATTTATGTAACCATAATGAAAAAACTTTTCTCTTTTGTGAAACATTTTGTATTCGCAGATGATACGGCATTGGTCATATCACATAAAGATCTAAAAATTGCAATTGAACTCATGCAAATTGACTTTAATCAACTCTGTAAATGGTCACATGATGCAGGACTATTAATAAATGCTAAAAAAACCAAAGTAATGCATATAAGATCACCTAATGCCAAATTTCAATTCAATCCTAATATTATATCTCATAATTTTAATTGCATTCATAAAAATATTCCAACTAATTGTAAATGTGAAAGCTTAGAATTAGTTTCGGAATACGTGTATCTTGGTGTTACTGTAGATTGTTTTTTAAATGGGACAAACATATAAAAAAAAACCTGTAAAAGACTCAGATCGATTGCTGGCAGAATGTACACATTAAATTTTTTCCTATCAATTGAAACACTTAAAATAATTTATATGTCACTAGCAGAATCTATTATAAGATATAGATTAACAATATGGGGAAATACTTCTATAACCAATCTGAAACAAGTGCAAGTTGTACAAAACGCAATTGTAAAATTATTGGTCGTCCCTAATATTTTCAAACAGAGACAAAATAAACCGTTGCTGTTTCAGAGTGCCAAAATTTTACCTGTTAAGGCAATACTTTGGCACAAAATTATAATTCAACATATAGTTACCCCGCAGCATAAAGAGAAATTAGAACATAAATACAGCACTAGATTCACGCGTAACGACGGGTTAATAGTTCCGAAATTTAATAATAAGTACGGACAGAGAACGTTTGAATATATCATACCGAAGATATTTAATTTATTACCTGACACTATAAAGCAATGTAATTCTATGAATAAGGTTAAATATATGGTGAAAAATTGGCTATCGGAAAAAAAAGATTTATATTGATTTTGATATGTATGAAAAAATGTTGTATCTGTAGATATAAGATGTAAATTTTAAATTTTAAAAATGTATAAATATGTAACTAAAATATAAGCACCTGTTGACAAGCCGATTCAATTGGCTTAGCAGGACTTGTTTGTTGATTATATTATGTATTATCTATTATTTCAATAAAAAAAAAAAATAAATAAAAAAAAAGTTATCGAGCCGCGAGACTACGTAAGAGTTAATTAATAGTTGTGTCGCCTCTGTAGGAAGGTTTCTTCGAACTGACTTGAGTTGTCTTATGTGAAAAAAACCGGTGCTTACTGTCCTATTTATTTTTAACGAAAAGTCTGAATCTAAATTAACGCCAAGAAGTTTGACTGTTGTCTTTGGAATAATATCGTTGCCGGAAATGGAAATAGGTGAATTGTCTATGAAATGTTGGCGTTTGTTTGTGGCCGCCCATAGAAACTCAGTCTTAGATGGGTTCAGCTTCAGCTTGTTTGAAGACATCCAACGAGTTATTGCTTCTAGGCATTCAGCTATGCGGATTTTGAGACTGTTGATTTCGTTTGGAGAGCAGTAAAAATAAACTTGCTGATCGTCAGCGTAGCAGTGGGACAGGAGACCAAATGACTCGATGATTTTGGCGACATCATTTGTAAAAAGGATGAAAAGAAGTGGGCCTAAAACGGATCCTTGGGGTACCCCTGAAGAAAGTGTTGCGAAGTTAGAGAGCTTATTTCCAACCTTAACGGCTTGTAAGCGATTGGATAGATATGACACCAGCCAATTTTTAATATCGGAACTCAAACCAAATGTTTCCTCTAATCTCTTAATGAGAAAGTCATGATCAAACGATGAGCGAAAAATGGTCACCTTCTCAAGCCAAGTGAGGATGCAGTCTTGATGGTACATGTGATCGCACGGCATCACAGTGACTGTCTCCCCTCGATGGTGCACCTTCAGGCAGACGGGGCACTTCTCCCCCTCGCTGACCACTGTCGTCTTCTTCAGGTCCTCCACCGCCTGCTTGGCCGCTGGGGGAGGCAGTCTGCAAACAACGAAATGATAATAATTATTTGGAAAATAATTACTCTCAGGGCCCATGTCATCTTAAGGATGATGTGCGAAGGGTATTTTTAAGGAAAGGAAGGAGAGAAAGTACTGGGAAGGAAAAAGGTACCTAAGGGATGGATGAGAGTCAGTGTATCCAGAAATGTGCAGATGCATCCGCCGCCAAGATCTGAACAAACCTCGCCCCATGTACCCTGGCAGCCCTGCTAAATCACCAAGCGTAGCGAACCACTTGGAGTGACCTATGGCAGAGGTGTTGATTATCTACTGAACAGTTCCCTTTGTGGCCGTACCCATACCCGCCTCCAAAATTGAAATTATACCTATGATTATACTGAGATACGCGGCAGTCATATGTGTGATCCATCGGTGGCTGTCCCTATTCGCAAATGTCACAAATACCTATGTATGTGATCAATGAAGTTTCACTAAAACACAAACCTCGTGTCAAAACTATTTTTTGTCATCCTCTTCCGTACTTTATATTAGTAGGTATTAAAACTAATGTTACAATAAATAAATAAATCGTTCCTGAGTGATGTAATAGATTGCTCGAAACGATCAGCATTGTAAAGGTTAATGGTAGGTTATTTTGGTTTATGATATAGAAACGTTAAAAAGGAAATTTATTTCTGGAAATAATATTATCGTAAAATGGGGCTAGAGGTACCAAATAGTTAAACATCTGTCAATAATAAGGTCTATAAAACTGGGTCAGTTGTGCTGGGCAGCTTAGAAGGTAGTACCTAGCTGGTTGGAAAAAAGCCAATCTCCAAAAATGGTTCTTTATGTAATTAGCCTGCAGGACGAGGGAGACAACAGAGGAGGCGTTCCTAGAGGCAGGCACTTTCCAAAGGTAGTTACTGACGATGTGCAATGGAAAAGGATTATTTATGCATTAAACCGCTTACTCGTTAATACGGAATACTTTTCATCCAAATAGTTAGATTTAGCTTTATTATTACGAAAAGTGAGTATTTATGTCGGGGGAGACCAAAAAACATGCAAAAAATATGCATTTAACATTTTAATTTTGTTAAAATTAATTCACTCGCGCGGTAACGCCATGTTTATTCATCGTTTTTATTTCATAGACATTTCATCAATGCTGCCAATCACAGAAAAAATATTTTTGCATAAAACAAAGTGAATGCATCATTGACAAGTTTGTATCAGTATTTATAATAGTAGAATGTGGAAAGAAATGTATTAAAATAATTACACAAACCCGCTAGACAAACCCTGCTTTGCCAACAAACCATTCAAATGGGATGTTTTTTAAAAGTATGATGAAAAGCGAGTTTCATCAAACTTCGACAACACGAACGTTCCGTATTATCCGTGAGGTGGACTAACTGCATATTTACCGGAAAAGATTTCACCCTGGCCAAAACGACAGGCAACAAGCACAATCCAGTCAGAAACAGTTTCAAAGTGCATTGTCGATAAAGAAGATTATTATTCAAGCGTGCATTGTTGAAAAGAAAATTATTATGCCTCAATTATTGGATATTATTTATAACTTTGCAATACCTAAAGAACGGCAAGGAGTTAAAAACACAATCACCAATAATTTACTGTTAAATTACAAAGTGTAATATTTTATAATAAAACATACTTCGATTTTTTTACAAACACAATGATTATGCTATTTCTTGTGCAAGTGTATTTGACAAGTGATAATAAACTTTTAGTAAACAGACAAAAATCTCATATAAACAAACCTTGGCCACTCTCCAGTAGGGGAGTCGCTATTATGTACCAGATCATACAAAAGTCGAGCAAAATGTAACAGTCTATCTCCTGATTCACCATCTAATGGTCTCCAGGACATCTCTTCGTAATAGTCTGCCATCGTATTATTTGACTAATCGATTCTTTCGAATCTGTTTTCTTATTAGAATTTTTGTACAGTTGTTTTTCAAACCAACTGACTTTTGTGCACCCAAAATTTTTAGAAAAAAATACTTATCATGTTCCAATTAACTAGTCAGTATTCATGATTCATTGAAATCGATGAATACAGCAGAAATAAATTTGACATTAATTTCGTTTGACGTTCATAATTCTATATATTTTATTGCTATGTAAAAAAAATAACAAGTATTTACGCACAGGCATGAAAAAGGAGTCACTAATGATGGTATTAAAGATGAAGCTATTGTAACATTTTATTGCACTGGCAACATAAATTCATCCAGAAAAATAATAAGCTGAAGAGCAAATGTCAAAATTGACGCGACGTTTGACAAACGTCAAAATAAATGGAAACTGAATTGAATTATTTATAGTAAACCAATAATTTTGACCTTCTGTGTCGCACATTTTTCAAGATCCGACTTATTTAATCTGCGATGGAGGCATTGAGGGCTGAAATAGCTAAGAAAAGAAAGTTACTCCTGGAGAGTAATTTGTTGGTTAGTATTATTGTATTTCATTTTACATTCCTCCCATACTTATGTAGAGAGATTTTATTCCCTTTAGTTGAGTTAAAATATAATACTTAAGTTGTATCTATTTTACTTTTCAGAAGGACAACAAGAAATATTTCAAGAGGAGCGATTTACTGTTAGGACAGCAAGAGTTGAAAGACAGCGAAGAATTTGCTGCTAAAGAAGAGAAAGAAGCTCGTAAACCCGAAGTTAAAGGTATTTTATTATTTAATTTTTCATCATTTTAAAAATTACGCAAGGATTATTAAAGCTAATGAAAAAAGGGACTTTCATACTGACGATACGATTATTGTGATTAGTTTTTAGGTTATGCCGTTTTGCGCATCCACCTACTTTAGCCATCGTTTCAGACAGCGTTACTATATTCATGATCAGGGCAGATGTTTATACTTAAATCTAAACTAATGCAAGGCTTAGGAAGTTTTAAAATTAATTTGTTCAACATATCTATCTTTTTTAGAAACTGCCATACCAAATAATGTGGAAGAAGTCCAAGAAAACAATATAACTTTACCGAGAGGAGAAGTGATGAAGCGGTTAAGGGACAGAGGTCACCCTATTCTACTTTACGGGGAGAGTGAGCAGCAGGCCTTCAAGCGACTTCGCAGAATAGAAATTCAAGAACCAGAAGCGAATAGGGTAAGTTTGCAGAAGTGGCAACTTTGATAATTAAACACTCATTATGAATCTTTCATTAATGTACACAGAATTAACTTTTCCTGAATTTTAATAGCATTTGATTTCTATTTCAGGGTTTCAGAAATGATTTTCAAGAGGCCATGGAAAAAGTGGACCAGGCATATTTGGATGAAATTCTCGCCTTTGCAGGAGCTGAAGTTAGTATGAGATATTACTTATAATGACATAATATTTATTATTTTTTTAACGTGCGGAATAATTCATAATTATACGTATTTATTTATCACAGGGAACAAATGACAAATCAGCAAAAGATGAATCAATGGATGATACAATCACTTACGATACCATACAGGAGATGGCAGAAAAAATGGGTAAAGGAGACCGGGAACATGACATGAATGTTATAGAAATTTTACTCAAGGTAAAACCAATGTCATTGCAAACATATAAGTTACTTCATTGTCTCACAAAATGTGTCAAGTATCAAAGAATGTGTTTTTTTTACATTAGTTCCACACAGGAGGCCTTGAGGAAAAAAAAGTTAATATTTCCCTATCAAGTCCACGCTCAAGACACTTTAAAAAATTAAAACAAATTGTACCAGGAAGATAATGGTTAGTAATAAGTGAATCAGTAACCGGAATTGAAAAATATTGCGTTTTAATGTTTTTTTTTTAATTTAAAAAACGCGAAATGTCATTTTTCAAGGGCCGCCATGTTAATTACGATGATAAAATACGCATTTTTAAAAGAAAAAATCACCTTCTGTCAGTTAGACAATAATAAGTACGAATTGCAATCTTCGGAAATGATAAATAATGCGTATTAATCATTATTTTGTTCGGTTTCATAAACACGAAAAATCACGCGAGACGTTTGCCGTTGTAATTAACAATATGGCGTTCCTTGAGAAATGACATTTCGCATTTTTAAAGATAACAAAATAACCATTTAAATGCAATATTTTTCAATTCCGGTTACTGAATTACTTATTACTAACTGTAATCTACCTAGTACAATTTGTTTTAATTTTTAAAAGTGTGTTTTGAGCGTGGACTCGATAGGGAAATATTTACCAAAAAAAATACCCCAGGGCCTATACCATCTTTGGGTATACTGTGTGGAGGGTCGTTTTACAGAAAGGAAGTTGTGGGGAGGAAAAAGGTATGAGGGATGTGTAAGAATCTGGGGGTCAATGTGTCCAGGAATGACGGACGTGTGAATTCGTTTCTCCCATTGCTGTGCAACGCGATGGGTCGAGTGTCCGGTTGGAGAGGTCAAAAAGTCTCTCCCGATCCGGCCCACCGAGCAATAGGTGGGAAAACATATGTGCCGCCAATATCTAAACAAACCTAAACTCCATGAACCCGGGCACCTCTGCTAAGTCACCACATATACCGAACCACTTGGGGTGACCTACAGCAGAGGTGTTGGTTATCCAATAAATGGTTTCCGGAGCGGCTGTACCCATACCCGCCTCCCAAAGGTGTGTATGAATGTAAGAGATGTGAAACCGAGCAGCACTTTGTTACAAAGTTGTCGAACACTACATTTTACATTATGGATGTGATTGAGATCACTTTACATTTGGTCGCTTGCACTAAGATGAATATAGAACACTGTATGAGGTGATCTACTGCCAGTAGGTTGTCCTTTTATGTATGTGTTGCTGTGTTTGTTATCTCACTTACTCTAATGGGACCTCAAATCTCAGTAAACAATCAAAATAATTATATTATTTGTAATAATTAGTAATTTGCGTGTATTTATGAATGAAATGTTATTCCTTGGCATTGACTAGTTTGCTGTGTAATGGAAACACTTTCTCATCAAACACAAAGACTTTTTTTCCATTTTTAAGACCATTGTTTGCCGGCGTGCAAATGCGCTCTTCCCTTGGCTCCAGCCTTTCTTTTGTCCCTTTCTAACGAAATATTGTATTTGCGGTGTGAAGCGGGGAGGCAGAAAGGGAAGATTTCTATGTAGTGGTATTTGGTTGCAGCGCTAGCTAGCAAAATATGGTATTATAGAGTTTTAAAGAAAAGGGCGCATAATTTTATACTTGATTATTCACGCGAAGCCGGGGAAATTTCCCTTTTGATGAGTTAATTAGTATTACTATGATACGCTAATACGGGAGTCTCTCGACATATTCTTTATGGTGCTTGTTGGTGGTTCAGCGCAAATAAATGCGTGAAAAAACAACATAATTTTATCGGAGAATACGGAGAATGATCATTTTGTTTAGTGCCTTGAAATTAACGGAGAATTGTATTGTTATAGGAGATCTGGGAATCGTATGCATGACGTCGAATCGGAAATTATTAAGATATTATACCTAATTAATATTTTTTTTTTTTTTTTTACATGAGCTCCACACAGGAAGCGCTGAGGAAAATAATTTTCCTCAGGGCCTATGTCATCTTTGGGGATGCTGTGTGGAGGGTTTTTTTAGGAAAAGGAAGGAGAGGAGAGTTCTGGGAAGGAAAAGGGTTTAAGGGGTGGGTAGAAATATTTAATATAATTGAGATGTTAACAACTTTCAAGCAGGGAAATCTCCCTGGTTCTGGGGAAAAAATATTAAGAAATAAAACCCAAATCAGAATTTTTAATGCATGATGTAATTTTTTTAACCTTATCGAACCTGATATTTAGTCACATGTTCACATTAAAAAGTTATACTGATATTTTATTTTTTATTATTATTTATTCAGTTAAATAAATACATTTTTCACTTGATAACTAGATAATTTAACTCTATTAACATAAATTTACACAGTACATGATTAACATCTAATTTAAAATATCTAAGCATCTTTATAAACAACTAACTAGGTAGGTATATACCTAATTTTAGAATCTTAATTTATAAAAATGCAATAAGCTATTTTACAAATATTATACCTACATAAATATTAAATACATATTCGTAATAAAATAGTCAGACCTAGGTATATTATTTAATAATTTATTGTAGTACCTACCACTTACTAACAAAACATATGGGTTTGCCAGTGGCGGTCCGTAATTTTTCAGTGAGCTAGAGTGCTAGGATTGAAAAAATACGACATTGTTGGTGTTGTTGAAACTGAAAATGCTACAATTGCTTTTATTGACAAATTTCTCTAAAAAGTAGGTACTGATACATAAAGCCGTAAAAATTCGTATAATTTTGCACAAACAAGCATTTTGCACGACTAGGTTTGTGTTTTCGTGATTATCTCTTTTCCAGTGCATTATCGAGAAAAAATATTATTAACCGATTTTGTGGAGCATAAAATAGCATAAAAGATTTACTTAGGCTTTTTTTATTTATTTATTTCGATGTATTACAGTATTTACCTATTAATTAACATTTTTACATAATAAATGATTTTAGGAATATGTTTTATTTATCTCCATTAGGTATCGAGGTTCTAATCCACCAAAATCAGGTCAAAAATTGAAACGGAGGAACAGTGTTTTACTTGGTTTACATTCTGTGGTTTTTCAAAATGCTAGCCCGAGCACAAGTGCGCCAAGGTCGAAAACTAGGATTTACAACAGGCGATCAGTTTATAAAACATATATTTAAAAAATTAGAACTACCGAAATACTTACGATTGCGACCCCCTTATTTGGGGTCATTGTCTGAGTCTTGTAAGGAGTTATCATTATTTAAAAAAAAAAACGATATAACCCCTGTTGTATGCGATATACATATTGTGATTTTGAAATTTTGTGATGTAAAATGAGCGTGCACAACAAAAACTTTCGAATCTCAAAGATATTACAAAATATGGAATACAGGACAGGCAGTGAGACAGGAAGGGCAGATTACGTATTACAGGGAGGAGAAGGAGCCACATTTTATATTTTTCACAGAATGATCAATTTTTGACAGAGAATCAAATAAAAGTTCGAAGTTAAAAATTTGTCTGCCAACTAAAGTGGATGAAACACTGCGGTTTGTATCACCTTCTTCTTCAACCTCTATCTCAAAAGAATCGCTGGAATCATCTGATGAACAGTTGAATTCATTGTCGGCTTCAATGTCTGATATTTCAGGCACAATCATATCGGTACTGAAAGAAAAAATTAGGCGTCACTCCATGAAAACATAAGATCGCATTAGACTGTCAGGCAATGGGTATAATGACTATACTTACAAATTCAACCAAATTGTACAAATGTCTAAAAATTATTGGCCAAAATGGAGTCACAGAATAACACCAATAATCAGGATCAATAAGATAATATTAGGCTTAGGGCACGTCTTTTTTTTAGCACCCCCCTCCCCCTAATTTATATTTTACTAATTATCGTAGAAAATATTTAAGAAATAAAAGCTGTAAAAATGTAACTTCAACTAAACACCAAGTATCTTGATTTTATTGAATACATTCCGTGGTTCAATTGTTCCTGTGAAAATGAAATTATTTTCTTACTGTTTGCTCAAAATCCCACCATTTACATCGATGTCAGCATCGAATAAATCCTTCTTGGTAGACGTACCCTGGGAAACTTCAACATCATTTACGGAGGAACTGAAAGAAAAAAATAACATGTGTCTACTAAAAAAAACCCAATCCACGTTTTCGAATAGATAATTTTAGATTTACCGATTTTATATTATATAGTAAACCGTAACTGAACGTACTATTATGTTTCCTTTTAGAACCTTTAAATCCAGAATTATAACAAATGTAATGGTCAGCGAAAAACGAGTAATTGCAACGAGGAATTTATCAAAATATCAAAAAAACCATCTACTACTTATATCTAGATATTAAATCACAATGAAAAAAAACAACACGTATAAAAACAAAGTTATTTTTTTACTCTTTTCAAATGTCTTTAGCTTAAAAAAAAGGTTTGACCGAGGATTAAATCTTCCTTCCCAAGGATCGAAGTCAACAACGCTACCAACTGAGTAAAGTCCCGAGTGGATAAGACAGACGTGTAATGACAACGAATGTCAGAGAAATATGTAAACGTCCGCGAATGTGTACGTGATTGCCATCAAAAATTGAAAGAATGCATTGTCATCGACAACATGTCTATCTGCCGAGTTTCAGCTGGATCGGATGTCGGAATGTGGGTTAATTTCCACTTCCAAGACTCCACTTTACTAATACATTCATTTCATCGAGAAAACAAAATTGAAATACTTAGATGCATTTAAAAAAAATATATTTATATGATAAAAACGCTAGAAAAGTTGAGTGTCATTTTTCCTGCCCATTGGCAGCGTCAGCATGTCAGATTCTAAAGTCAACTACGTATAAGATCACATTTTAAATCGGTGTCTTGGAAGTTACTATGTATATTCGGTGGCGTATTCATTTTTTTTAATTATGTCTAGATTAATTTTATGAAATTTCTAAAATTTGTTGGCAGACTTGTAATAAACAAAACAAAAAGTTAAGGCACGCCGTTTGTTACTCTCCGCCAAATATATATTTAATAAATATCGTAGAAAATATTTGACAGGCTCGCAATCCGAAGGTCGCGAGATCGAATCCCGGCATGGCAAATAAATTTTATTTGATTAATTTGTGTTATTTCACAATTAATTCATTTAAAATAATGTATAGTATATTTGCGACACGTTCCAGAGTGGAAGATACTTCAGTATCGCCCTGGTGTAAGACCACCATTTAGAATTGAAACGTCGCTTTAAATGGCTTTAGCCATGTTTGGTGACCAGATCTGAATAGCCAGGTACTTCCCCACCTTCCTCTCCCTATCTCCTTCCCCTCCCCCTACTTTCAGCCTTACAACATACCCCAACTGGGGATGCCATAGTCTCACTGGCTCCAGACGGGAGCAGTTGGGACTCTTGTGCGGTATTCATATACATAAAAAAAGACGGTTGCCATACAGCTATAAAAGATTGTGGCTTGTCCTATGTCAGCATATCGCTCGCCATATATTTCCATTGGGAATGTACGGCGAGCGATATGCCGAAATACGCCAAGCCACATATTTTATAGCTGCATTTGGCACAGGTCTGAAAAATAAAAGTTGAACCCCAATAATGTAACTTCAACTAAACACAAGTATCCTGACGTCATTGAATACTTTCTCGAATGTTTGTTCTTATGAAAATGATTTTTTTTGCTTACTGTTTGCTCGAAATCCAATCATTTACATCGATTAAATCTTTCTTGCGAGACGTACCCTGGGAAACTTCAACATCATTTACGGAGGAACTGAAAGCAAAAATAACATTATATTCCTACTGTAAAAAAATAATAATATAGTTAATTTTATATCACCTGTTCCGTGTTCTTTCTGACTTTTTAACATTACATTTTCTCTTTTTCCGGTGCCTGCTAGGTGGCTTACCGTTTGTCCACTTTTGACCTAAAACACAATTAACATTTTAAATAATCAATAAGGTAAGTATCCCAAACGATTGATAAATTCATAATATCATTAATCATCATTATTAAAGATTCTCAAATTGTTATTACTTACCCACATTAAACAAAATAAATTATTTGGGGATATTTCGTTTAACTGACGATTATCGTAAAAACCCGACAAAACCGTCTTGAAAATTTTGCGCGGAATCAATGCGAATAGCTACACCGCTAAACGAACAAGCATATACTAGTCTAGTCTAGGCAGACACACACACACACACACACTCCCAGATACACCGATTGTTGATGTATGACGAATGAGAAGATATCTTTGAATGTATATGTTCGTTTGCCGGACGATACGAGTCCCTTCCCGGCCCGCGGCTCACCTGCCACCCTATCCGGATAGCAAATGTGTAAACGAGACAGCGGAAAAAAGCTTGCTATTTTTATGTCGAATTCGCGTCTAACTAAATCCGGGTTTTGAAGCAAATAAAACATTTTTTAATGTAAAATCAAATTTTATTGTATTCTTCATCATATGCCTGAGTTAGGATATGAAGGGATTTTAAAAAAAAAGCAACCATTTAGTCACAAAATATTTCCAAAGTTGCCTCCTAAATTCATGGATAAATGGTCTTCTTTTGGGGCTAGTATTTTATAATTAAAAGCAAAAATCGAAAATCGGATCCACATCCTTATTTCATATATGCCGAACCTATCAATTAAAAAAAAAAAAAAAAACAATTCATTACATATTTTAGCCGTAAATCCAAATTTAAATTTTGTATGAAACAGGCCGCGCATGCGTTCCTCTTAACTTTGCGCTTTAGTTCTTTCTAATGTAATTGGTTATGTATGTATTCCAGTTCCTCCTCAAGCTATGGGGCACCCAGCTGAACTCGGCCAGCAGTGTAGATAAGATGGCCACCCGCCACAAAATGACCCGAGCCACCTTCACCCAGACGCAGGTGTACCTGAAGCCGCTGCTAAGGAAACTGCGCAACAAATCCCTGCCAGAAGACATCAGCGACAGTCTGTGTGAAATAACCAAACATCTACTCAACAGGAACTATATTATGGTAAGGCTATTTTGGATACACAATTATTTTCAATTGAAAACAATATCTCAATCTTATCTGTCCCTTTTAACAGAAGTAATCTTTCCAACAAGCCTCCTATTGACGTAGTCAGTATATAAGCATGGGGCATATAAAAAGCCCCAAAGTGGGCAATCTGTCCTTAAAAATAATTATATAATTTACTTTGTGGTGTAAATATCTCAAAAATGGTAATCCTAAATTACCTAATTGCATTAAAAAATGCCACCAACCTGTAAGCGAATATCTTCCTTCCAGATGGCATCCACACATCGAAGGGTACATCACATAATTATATTATATTTTTTGATAAACAAATTAGGACTCCATGTCGACCTAACGAAAGCAATATTCAAAATGATGATAATCGCATGTGATTTTAGTTCATCACAATAACAAAATATTTGAAATTAAATTGTTGTTCAAACGGACATTAGAATGCCTCTATGGTGCATTTCAACAAGCGCAATACATTGACTGCAATAAGGAACTCCGGCGAAAAATATTATGGCTTTAAAAAAATATGTTCATATAGACCAATAAACGCTGATTCTGTTATATAAGTTTTATTTAATAATATTAAACGCAGAGTTTTTAAAAAATCATTAAAAAGTCCATTTTTAATCGGGTCGTAAAAACACACTGTCAAGTTGGCATTATTGAAAATTTAGTTGTATGGGAATGTATGATATGACATAAGCCATCGTATTAATTTATTCGTTTATTTACATACTGTTTATAGAGATTAAGTTGTTGTGTTTATTGAAACATTATTTAGGCCTAAATAATGTTTAAAAAATAAAGGTATCTCCTATTAGTTTATCTCTATTATTAAAAATATTCAATTAAAAATATTCAAAAACTACTGCACAAAAAAAATAGTAATGCTACTTCTAGGGAGAATACTTCGAACAGCACAATTCAAAATGGGGGCAGTTGATCAGCTGATTGCCCGATCCTATAGTAATTTTTCAGGAGTGATGACGTCACACGATTCACCATACATAGGAGTCGTCCATTAATCACGTGATGTTTTTTTAACCCCCCCCCCCCCCCTGGTGATATGTGGTGAGGTTTTAGACTAACCCCCCCCCCCCCCCTGGTGATATGTGGTGAGGTTTTAGACTAACCCTCCCCCCCCCCCAAATCACGTGTAATTTTTTTAGTACAAAGTATTTTGAAATTTTCAGAATATTATCACTAAAATAAATACACGTGATTTCTCATTATACCCCCCCCCCCGTCATGATTTTTTTTTCCCGAACCCCCCCCCCCCCCCCCCCCCCCCCCTTTCGAGCCTCACGTGATTAATGGATGACCCCATACGGTGGTTTTCGGGGGTCTTTAAAAAATTAAAAATTTTGACAATTTTTTTAACTATTAAAACTAACTCTAAAAATAAAAATGCAGTTATTTAAGTTAGGTCATTATAAATTTTTAAAAAAATATATATATTGGACTGGAGTTTTCTATTTCAAACACATGGAGATATAAAATAATATTGATTTATTTATAACTAGCTGGGGTACCCGTCTTCGCTCAGGACAACATTCGAGAGTGTTCTGGAATGTTCCACAATGTTGTTCCTGATTCCCTATTCCCGAATATTCCACAACATTCCAGAATGTTTTCAAAACTTTTAGACCCACCGACGTACTCCGCCACTTCTTCCAACTTCCTTCTCAGAACTTTCTAGAGTTTTATCGAACCTTCTAGAACTTTCCAGAAGACTGTTCTTGAAATTTCTAGAGGGGGAAACTTTCAGCCCTAAATCTTCAAAAGCATGCCCTTTAGGTAAAAACAGGAACCGTCATCCTGGAGAGGGATAGAGATCTACTACACCATATAACACTCTTGATCGTACCGGGACTCGATTCTGAGTTTTTGCGGGGCGCACATTTTTTGGACTTTCTTTTATAATATATATTGAATATTGATTACTTCGAGACAAAACTAAAGGAAGTATATATCGTCACAAGAAAGCAATACTGCTGTAACTGCCACTACCTACGAAAATACTTTATAAACACCTTTTGCAGGGTTTTTTTTTCTGCGTCGATCTATGTGGGTCCCATGGCTCTATGACGATAAATAAGAACTGTAGGACGTTGGAAAAACTAGCCGTTTTGTCAACAATACGTTTTTTAACTGATGTACACACCTCAAAATCCTATAAAGTATTTTCGTAGGTAGAGGCGGTTACAGCAGTATTGCTTTCCTGCGACGATATAATGGTGCTAAACCACTCAGCGTAATCTTAAGTTACCAGGTCAGGCACGGGGACTCTAAGTGAGAGAGAGTTAAGCTGGGTGTATTGAACAGAGCCCACAGATACTATCATCAAAAATACTAATTTCAGTTGTGTGCCTGTGATTATAACTCTGGCTCAATAAACTTGGATTTGTTTTGAATTTAAGTGTCATTTTCAAACTTGGAACTGATTGTGTGAAATTCGGACAAGCGACAAAGTACCTAACTTTAATATAATTTTTTAATTGACATTTTGAATTCAGACAATACTGATAAAGTAGATAGTAATATAATATTTTGTTAGAAAAAAACTATTTAAAATGTGTATTTTTTATTTAAATTTATTACAGTTAATCTTGACAAGTAAAATAAGATTTTTTTTATTTATCAAGTGTCACTTCCTAACACGCAATTATAATATCCCGTGATTTTTATGGGTCTGTGCTAGTAAAATACAACTGCTCACCCTGTATAAATCGCCGAACTCCCACAACCTAATAAAACTTAAGTAGTGTGCCGAGGATAAAAATCCCAGTGTATTTATATCAGTTGCCAATTAGGTACGCCGGCGCTCAACGGGTACAATTTGTCATATCCAATGCGTGCTTTTGGCACTTGAGAAGTTAAAGGTTCTCCTCAAAAGTTTTCAATTTATAACACAGCACATAAATAGTATTAAAGTTATGCACAAGGATGTGTATTGATATTTTTTCTGCCGAATTTTGGTTGCTTTTTCATGTTTATATCTTGGCATCTGATGTAGGCCATTTTGCAGAGTATTATTTTGTCTTATTTGACTCCTCTCCTTTCTTTTCTAGGCAAGTGATGCGTACCTCCAGATGGCGATAGGCAACGCTCCCTGGCCCATCGGAGTGACCATGGTGGGTATCCATGCCAGAACTGGACGTGAAAAAATCTTCTCCAAGAACGTGGCCCACGTGATGAACGATGAAACCCAGAGAAAATACATCCAAGCCCTCAAAAGACTAATGACCAAATGCCAAGAGTATTTCCCCACGGATCCTTCGAGATGTGTAGAATATACTCCTCTAACCTGATCACTACACAATCTGTTCATTCTCAATTTGTCTCCAAGTTCTCTCCTATGAAGAGTTAAAACGTGTACAAAATCTCGGTCGAAAATTGTTTGCATTCACAGTTTTACAAGACATTAATTTAAGATTACAATAAAACCATTTTTTTTAATAATCACTTCTTTATTGCTTTATTTCGAACTTCATAAATATTAAAACATTTAACCCGTACACCGCTCAACAAATCGGCTCACACATCCACCATGCGCGGCCTTTGACATTTTTTTGTTTATCTATCATTTACTTCTCTTATTTTGAAACCTGAGTTTTTATTACGATAGCATAAACATTTTATCTATGAAACCATCCCATTAAATAAAGAAAACCGAAGCCAGGGTTATCGACTAAATGGGATACCAAGAATGAAGGATTTTTGTTTTTACGTATCTGGATGAAGTAAAGATATTTCTTCTAAATTTTTCAACAGATATCATAAAGATATAAATAAAGAATAAGAAAACACATTTTAAACCCAGGTTGAGAATGCAGCATTTTTATTATACATTCTGCAGAATTTTGATTTGATACTTGAGTGCCGCTCGATCACGCACACACGTGTCACATGCATCAGCTGCAGGTAAATAGTTAAGAAGGCAGTAAAATATTGTTTCACTGGATATTATGTAAAATATTTGTAATGAAATACCTATTAACAATACTTATTGTCTGCTTTAAAACTAAACGAGCGCTTTTTAGCTTACCTCTAATAAAGAATACAATTGAACTAGAGATTCTCACATGAACTAATAGAATTAAAAGATCACTGTATGAATTGAGTTTTTCAGTGACAAAGGAACAATTATTAAATATTGATAAATGTCGAAAGACCCTAATACCTGCAATACTAATTTTAAATAAACTATGAGATTCATAATTAATAATAAAAAATACGATGTACTTGGAACATATACTATGAATTTATGGACCTATACGAGATTCATTCATTTAGTTTCCCCATAGCGGTAGATTTCTCCACTGCGGCTTGCACTGCGCTGATGTAGGATGCTCTGAAACAGAAAACAATTATTAATGCTACTAACTAAACTCAATGCACGATACCAGTCAAAATTGGTTGTCAGAATATGTATGAACCTGAAAGTTATTCTAATGATTCCGTCTTTTAAACGGGCTCTAAGTCTTGGCGGCGGGTACATCTGCTGCTCACCTACTGCGTGACGGGTCAGATTGGGAGGGAATAGTTGGGGTAGGCCTTTTGACCTCTCCAGCCACTCTCTCGACCCATCGCCTTGCACTGCAGTTGGAGGGATGGATTCTTACATCTGTCACTTCTGGACACATTGACCGAACTGACCCCCAGATTTCTACCCACCCCTCATACCTTTTTCCTTCCTAGAACATCCTTTCGTTAAAAAGACCCTTCACACAGTATCCCCTAAGATGACATAGGCCTGATGGAAATTATTTTCATCAGGGCTTCCTCTGTGGAGCTAATGTAAAAAAAAAGATAAGGAACCAAAAATTGTCAAAACTTTATCTTACTGACAACATATGGCATTCATCAGTTAAAATATTATTATTTGTAAAATAGTTTGAGACGATGATGGTGTAACATTATGTTTTCAATAAAAAAATGCATACTTCAAAAATTATTTGTTTATCTAGAATTATAAAATTTGAAAGCATATTTCATCACCTTTCAAAAACAGGTTTTGTTTTAATCAGAAATGTTTAATTTATTTGGATTTCATTGCAAGCGGAAATATTTTGACCTTCTGACAAAATGTGCCTGAGGCCTAAGGGGTTAAGATACAGCACCATATTTCTTGCAGCTGTGGAATCCATTGTAATCTACACCTCTTCCTCACAATTTTTTTTTGGTCTTTATTAATATCATTACTATTAATTCTCCTTCTCACCTGACACCTCCTTTCTCCAGCTCATACATCCCGCAAATAGTGGAGCCTCCGGGTGAGCAGACTTCATCCTTGAGTTGTGCGGGGTGTTTCCCTGTCTCCAGAACCATCTGTGCCGCTCCCATAACCGTCTGCGCAGCAAACTTGGTCGCCATTGCTCTCGGCAGGCCTTGCTTCACTCCACCGTCCGACAGGGCTTCAATCATGAGATACACCTGGGGTGAAACACACTAATTATTTCATTGGATAATATTAAGAACAGCCAGCATCCGAGAATTCAAATTTCGTCAAAAGACGGTATCGCAATCGATGGTAGACGGTAGTTTTTTTAGAATGGGATAGATATACCGTATCCATCTTACTGTTACAGCTGTATGGTCCGCTGTTCGCTGCTATTGCTTGCAACTTGAATTATTAATAATTAGTGCGGTTCCGGCGATTGATTATTCTCCATATCAGCATTTTTAACTAATAACTCAATAACGATTTCATTTCATACAAAATTTACTATAATATGTACGTACATTCAAAATGGAAAAGCATGAAACTACATATTTTGGTTGTTAATTCAGCAAAATAGCAAACTTTAAAAAAAAAAATTATATAATTTGTAAGAAAAATAATTTGTTTAATAAAAAAAACATGAATTGACAATTCAAAAATGAATATTTTAGTAAATTGACAAGCAATTGAAAGATGCTATATTTTGACACTTTATACCCATCATCTTGGATTTAGGATTAGATTCAAAAGATTTAGGACAGGTTGTTTCAAAAAATTTGATGAATCCATCAAATATTTGAAGTTAATTCTCACGTTCTGTTCTACTCAAGTTCTGTTATTATATAATTTTAAACGCCAGTTGCTGCATGAAACTGAAATAATCGCAGAACTTGAATATAACTTACACAGAACATGAAAAGTAACTGAAAATATTTGATGAATTCATCAATTTTTTTTAAACAACCCATCCTTAGAGTGGGCAGTTATATAATATTTTGAAACTTTTAAAATGTTTGCACGTTTTGGTATATAATTCTTTCTAAAAGGTTATATATGGTAGGTCACATGTGTAATAAATATGCATGTAGTTATTCCTCCTGTTTTTTTTTCACCACCAATCCCAAACAGTTTCATGCACTTTGGCATAAGTTTTACCATTTATACAAAGTGTCCAGAAACTCGTAGTACAAGCAGGAAACTGGTAAATCTGAAAACATTTGAAATTAAGAGGCTGGTATGGGTACCTCAGCCCAGGAACCAGGTGTGTCCAAGAGCAACAGACATGTAAATCCAGCCCTTCCACTGCGGTGCAAGGTGATATTCTGACAGATTCCTACTGGAGAGATCAAAAGATCTCCTTCAACCAGTCTCTCCTGATCCGGCCTGCTACGCAGTTAGAGGGCAGATGCGTCTGCTATCAAAACCTGAACAAACCTCACCCCATGAACCCGGGCACCTTTGCTAAGTCTCCGTCTCCAAATGTAGCGAACCACTTAAGGTGACCTATAGCAGAGACTTTGGTTATCCAATAAATGGTTCCCGGGGCGGCGGTACCCATACCTGCCTCCCAAATTGCAAATGTTGTTTTAGGTAGGACCTTTCGGTTGTTCCCCCATGTATATCCTCCTAGCAACTGTCACATGTGTTTCAGGAAATTTTACGAAAGATCGATAGCAGTATTTGTTTGATTTTACGAAAAAGGTTCCTGTTTAAATTTTTCACAAATTTTGTATGTATGCACTGTAATCCGCTGCTTTCACTAGTAATTAGACACTTGCCCGGTTTTTGGGGTGGCGGATTAATAAGTATTGTGTAAACATTTGATGACTTACAAAGGCGGGTCCACTGCCAGCCAGTCCTCCTACTGCATTGATCATGGTCTCAGGAACCTGCTGGTAAATCCCGGCGCAGGCCAATATTTTCTCAATGACCTCGCAGTCCTTCTCGGTAGCTGACTTGTCAGGAGTGTAGACTGTAGCGCCAACGCCCAGAGTCATGGGGGTGTTGGGCATGGTACGCACAATCCGGGCATTCGGGAATGGTGACAAAGCCTGAAATTAAGTACAGCGCTAATTTATTAAATGAAATTTAAAATTTTGTATAATTAGTAAACAAGATGTAGAAAATATATGTGATGTTTATTAATAAAATAAACTTTATTCACACAGATTGACTCATATACATATGGGTATACTTATTATATACACTGAATATACATATGGGTATTCTTATATATTTTTTCTTATGTGAATAGTTAAGCACGAGACAACTCCCCCAAACATCTGGAGCCAGTGAGTGAGACTATGGCATCCTTAATTGGTACATGTAGTGGGGAAAGGAAGGAAATGAGGCAGAGGAAGGTGGGGAAGTGCCTGGCTATTCAGATCCGGTCACCAAACACGTCTAAAGCCATTTTAATTCAATTCTGAATGGTGGTCTTACTCCAGAGCAGTACTGAGAGTATCTTCCACTCTAGTACGTCACGCAAATATACTATATTGTATTCTTTTAAATGAACAAATTGTGAAAAAGAACAAATGAAATAAAACGCCGGTATTCGATACCGCGAGGTGTTTGCATTTTAAAAAGAGTTATTCTGCCATCACAAGTAGAAACACAGTATCCTCTTTGAGACTCTCACGGGCACTGTGGGTGGAACCACGGCAATTGGTAATTGGTAAATATGCAAACTTGCCTAATGTATGTACATTAGGCAAGGTGTTTGCATATTTTTTAAATCTCTCTGTGTTGAGATAAACATCACAATATTATACATGTAGTGAAAAGAGTAAGAATACATTGTACACAAAGTACAGCGTAGAAAAGGAGTTAAACATCATGTTATTAAATTAGTAGTAAAAAAAAAAGAAAAGGATATTACATGAAGTGAACATAGTGAGAAGTTAAGCTGTTAAGGATTCTTTCTTCCAATTAGAATTTTCCTAACGAAACAACTCTGTACCTTGCTCTTTTTTCTAAAGCATAAACAGCAAGACAACTTTTGTTATGTTTTTGGCAGTAAAAATACATACGTATCACTATTTCAAAGTCCCATAGAAAACAGTAAAATTGACCAAGAAATTCTGGTTTACACGTAATTGAGCGAGGGTTCTAACCTTTTTTAAGACATTGATACTAGTCCCTGCCAAAATTGATACGAACAGTTTATCTTTAGCAGATTTTCCGGGACTTAAAGTACTTTGAGCACCTGCAATGGCGTCTCCCAGGAGATGAGGTTTAACGCAGATGAAAATAACACTGCACTCGCTAACTACTTCCCCATTCTTAGTAGTCGTATTGGCTCCCAGCTTCTTCCAGTGATGGAGATTCTCAATATGGGGACCAGATACCCAGACCTGTGAAGGCTTGAATAACCCTGCAAATAAAAATGAAAGGGTACGATCGGATTACATTATACTTGTATTTTATGAAGCTTGTGGTTAATTTTAAGGTTATTATTTTAAAGAAAAGGTATGACTGAACACGCTTAATAAAAATACTTTTTTAGAAAAACCTTTTAATTCATCTTAATTACTATAAAAGTCAACTATTTGCAATTGGGGCGATGGAAAATACTGTATTTAAAATTTCAATTACGTAAAATGAAAAATTGTTTTCTTCATATGGATTTACAATAATAGGCCATTTGCATCACATTTTTTTTTTTTTAATTTCCGGTTTGGGCAAATATTCTAGGACATTCTGTAATTTATTTTTTTTAATCGTATTTTTGAAACCCTGGCGATTTTTTAAAAATTTCAATCTGAAAAATCAGACCATTTTTTATAAACCGGAAAGACGGGACATAATTTTATAGGTGCGAAAAAACGATAATTACATAGCCGAAAATAATTTAAAAAAAAAGAACGTTTTCCACAAGAAAGGGCACAGGAGAATAATGAGGCATACCAAAAATACTACATCTCATAAATATTTTTTTCCTTGATTCATCTTATTGATCATAAATCATTGTTCAACGTCTATATTACTAAATCCAATGTAATATACTTGTACTTGCAAATTATAATAATAATAAGAATATTATAAAATTTTATTTTGATAAAATCAGCACCACTACCATTATACCTCTAAAATACGTACTGACAGCGTAAAATGTACGGGGTTTTCTTCATAACATCTGTCAAAAAGTCAAACCAAATGATAAGTTCGCAGAGAACAAACAATAAATCTAGTGAACGTTAAATGTCAAATTAAAAAATTCGCCTGAAATGTTGCCATATAAAAAAAATAAATCAGTGTGGAATTTTACAAAATTAATGGGAACATTTTCGGAGATGGGACATTTTCATCTAGTGACGTCACGGGCCCAAATAATGGATTTATTTATTTAAAAATAAAAAACAGTACATTACTAAAAAATTTTACTAACATTTTCGTAATCTTAGTAAAAAAAATCTATCCACACGATTTTTTCAAGTCGTTATGAAATCCATGCAAGTGGCCTATTTATCTCCATATTCCATGATATTTTAAATTGAAGTTTTGAGTGCAGTGTTTTCTATTGTCCCGAATGCAAATAGGGTAAATATTTCACTTACCGCCGCACTTTTATTAGGCACAGGTTTCCGAAATGACACTACGTTTCAACTTAATTACTACAAGAAACAACTAACTACGGTTGGATGATAAAAGATTAATTCAAATTCCATTTTTATTCCAAGTTCAAAATTTGCTACATAAAATGATTCCTTTGCCGCCATTTTTTTTTTTTAATGGTTGAACATTTGCATGAGTTTCATTTCAACCTAAATATGTATGAATTATTTAGTTTACCCAAACTAAGAACCTGATAACTTATTTTGCGCATGTAAGTTTCTTGTAGCAATTGTTGAAACGAGGTGTTATTTCCATAACGTGTGTCTAAAAGTTTTACAGTTATGGGAATAATTACCGCAAATAGTCTTTTTTAGTAATAAAGGTGAACAAAAAAAATTTTTTCTAAAAAAATATTCATATTAACCCTGGAACTTTTGACCTTTTTAAAATTAAAAAATTTTAACAGAATGACAAAAATGTCGGTAAATATGATGTTATTCAGATTTTTACAGATGTGCCACATGTAGCTATAAAAGATGTGGCTTGGCGTATTTCGGCATATCGCTCGCCTTACATTCCCAATGGGACTATATGGCAAGCAATATGCTGAAATAGGCCAAGCTACATCTTTTATAGCTGTGTGTGGCACCAGTCTTAACCTTTAAAAGCCCAGTAGTCTCGAACGGGACCGCGGATTTGCGTCGTTCAATGCCGAACGGTCCCGTACGGGACTGGTGATTATGGTGCATTTCGCTATCGGATTACACTGGATTATCATTATAATAATCCAGTGTAATAAGTGCCTGCGGGCAGCTTTTGGTTCGGCTTCGCCCAGTTTGAGTGTTGGTGACCATTATATAAATCTAATAGCCGGTTCCTCGGATCCATTGTGATCCAGTAACAGCCAGTCACGGCACAAAGTAAATGGCAATAGGCAATGACGTCGTATGTAATACATAGAAGCGAAGTAGAAACCACAACTGCCAGTTACAATAATAATCATATTACTATCGTCAATCTCCCCATATCCGGAGAGATCACAAAGTTACAAATCATGTAGTACTTACGCCTGCCAATCATGGGATCTGATTACGGAAGTGGCACCATCTGTTGGCATTGATTTAATTCGGTTCAGTTACAAAATTAGATTTGTGTACAAACTACACGTACAAATTTTGCGTTTTGCATTCGGCGTGGTGTCAGACTTGCCGTCTTAGCCAGATTCTTAAATTTTAACCGTACGGTCTCTGGTCTATTAATGCTGTTCGATATTTCACAAAAAATGCTTGAGCAGTGGGCTACCTTTATTGCATGCGGTGCACGAGTGTTTAAAGGTTAATTAAGTTTTTGGCAGCGGCAAATATATGGCAGTATTAGTCACTTCCATATAAAACTGAAAAGCTCAGTGCTACTCAAGGAAATAATTATTTTGTATGTGTGCTCACTAGGATGCCACAATTCTGTTAAGGGTTAAGCGAGTCATCCTGAAGGTTTACAAAATGAATATTGTGATGTTTAAACTAAATTTTAAAACATCAACAGTTGTTTTGATGAAAACATTGAAAATTGTAAAACATGTGGGTAGGTAGTCTGAAAACATAACAAATATGGAGAGGCTGGCTGAAGACAATTGAATCACGGAAGCATCACTGAAATCATTTTGAAAATAACAAAATCAATGGATCCGAGATCCACAAAAGAGGGAAAGTAAAAAAAATATGTAATAATACCAATGAAGGTAATGGCTAAAAGATATTCCTACAAACCTTTCTTGATGATAACTTCACCGATCGCTTTTGACATGTTTCCGCCCCCGATGAATCCAAGATTAAAGTCGTAAGAAGTCATTTTATTACTACTCTGTTTAAATGAAAGCTATTTTAATTAATGATTCGACCAGCTCGCTTTTCTTTTCAAATCAATATTATGACGTTTGCGTCAGAGAAACGTCAAAATATAAGTTTTCACTATTGTCTTTGGTTTAGTGATGCCAAAGCATATATTATAAAAATAAATATTTATTTCCTGGTCGGTATCTACGCAGGTGAGTCAGATTATGACGTCATGACTCACCTATCGCATTTCTGCTTTTTCTCTGGTGATTTCAGTTAGTCTATGGTTTAAAGTTGAACGACGGGTGCGTGTTGTTCTGTGCGGCGGTCCGTTTTTAATGAAATTTAGATTTTATGTGGTGTTTTGATTTAAAATGTGCGCTGTTCTTGTGAAATAGTTATGTGCAGTGCTTATTAAGTGTAGTGAACACAATGTTTCGTTGCATACCCCTGTTTAAAGGCTGCAATAGGCAGGTGGAGTATGTTGACAAGCGGCATTGCTCCTTGCCTACTGTCCCAGAAGACATCTTGCGGTATTCCCGTAGTTTGGAAGAACTTTTATTGGATGCTAACCACATAAGAGATTTACCTAAGGTGAGATTTACACTTGTTAGCTCCTCTGCAACCGGCCCCGGAGCCCCCGGACGCCCAAGAATGTGGGCGTATTCATGCTCGTCAGGTGTAAACGTCAACGATTGTTGCTCCTCTTGTTTTGTGTTCGCTACATTTCGGTCAAATCAGATATTTCCAAACATTTATTCATTAGCTAATTAATTTAATTTCCTCTGA
Source organism: Limnephilus rhombicus (assembly GCA_929108145.2). NCBI lineage: Eukaryota > Metazoa > Arthropoda > Insecta > Trichoptera > Limnephilidae > Limnephilus > Limnephilus rhombicus. Next base: position 22,360,851 of record OV815284.1, read on the forward strand.
AAATATATCTTTCTGGTGACGAAATTAATTTAAATAAAATTTAAACATGTTTTCATTACAAAACGTCATGTTTATCACGGTGCCAGGGTTACTTTTTACTCTACCTTCTTTGTTATTTTTTCATAGCTGCTCAATTATTTTTTTGTGAGATGATCATGTGTACATAGTTCATAGCGTATGGTAATTTTTACGAGCACACGGAATATTTTCCTTTCATGTGTTGATTATTTTTTACGAGTGAATGTTTTAGACATGATGTCATATTATTTTACGTAAATAATAATTGGATAATTTTTAGAGCGCCGTTTTTGTGAAAAATCACCCCAACGGCGCTGTACGATTTATTACCATTTCTTAGGCCCTATCTAAATTTATTATTTACAAATACACACAGAAAACATACTTACCTTCCACCTGGCAGGTTACTTCTGATAACACATTTTTATTCGAAAGTTTTAATTTTTTTTTTTTAGAAACTTGATAAATAAATATTTTAACCAATCTACGTTTTTTTATGCTCATACAGACTGTAATTTCTGATAAAACTGAGACGAAATGAAAATGATTTTTTTCTTTCTTTAACCAATTAAATTATTGCTTTTTGAAAACTCGTGAATATTTGACTCGATATCATAATTATTTTTGGTAAATATCGGTTCGGACTGGCCACGCTTATTACCAATAATTTTTAGAAAAAAACTTTAGATTCGCCTTAATTACTATAAAAGGAAACTTTTTGGCTTTGGGGCGGCGGAAAATAATGCATTTTAATTTTCAATTGCATAAAACCAAAATTCGCTTCGCGACTGACACAGCGAAAATCCGCGGCCGTACATGACACTGTGATGTTGGTATCCTTGATAAATTAACAAGAGCTAATACGACTGTAGCCGACTTCATGGGATAAGGCGCGTAATTACGAAATTTGTCTAGCGGGCTTGTTTGTGTAACATGGTTTGTGATACAAAAGAAAGTGCCCCTTTATAACGCCTACTCGCGTCAACGCAAGAAAAACATCCCAGTTTTCAAGTGGCTTAGCGGCTACGCTAGGTTTGTGTAACATGGTTTGTGATTCGCGGTATTTCATGTAGGTATCCCACGAAGTCAGCTACAGTCCATAACAGTGACAGCAAGTGACAGCTACGGCCGCGGATTTTCGCTGCGTCGGTTCGCGAAGTGAATTTTGGTTTTATGCAATTGAAAATTAAAATGCATTATTTTCCGCCGCCCCAAAGCCAAAAAGTTTCCTTTTATAGTAATTAAGGCGAATCTAAAGTTTTTTTCTAAAAATTATTCGTAATAAGCGTGGCCAGTCCGAACCGATAATTACCTTATTTTTTTGTAGTAGAAATTTATTTACGTTATAAAGTTACATAAAAATCCATCGAATTTTCGATCTGATTGTTGATTTGAAAATCTAGGATTTTAAACTTTTTACCATAGAAGAGATTAGGTTGATAAGAAAGTAAGGTTACTTAGGTACTTGTCTGTAAGCAAAATGCGGGAAAAACTTTGAACGTCAATCTACTAAAAAGTTATTCACGTAAATATCCTCTGAAATCATAAGATTTGTAAGTCGGTAAAACCACATACTATATTCCGTAACATTTTGAAAAATTTCATTTTAGCAACTAGGTATACAATTTGTCCTGCAGGTGCCTAGATACCTACGTAGGTAGGTAAAGTTAACTAAAGTGGATGCAACAGATTTTCAAAACCGGAACTCTCCTTGGTCCTTCCATATTCAATTGGGTAGAGCCCCAACTAAAAACATCTTGTACACGAAAGGTACCTATTCAATACTAAAACTTTTAAGGGGGCATACATTAATTACGTGAGCAGTTTTTCTTCCAATCTAGACACCCCCCCCTATTTTATTAAACTTTTCGGTAAACTTTCGTAATCACTGGATACGCTTACGATTACCTATGTTTTAGAAAAAATATTTAGATTTACCTTAATAATATAAAAGATATAGATATAGGCAGGGCTGGGCAGTATTTGAATTACTTGTATTTGAAATACAAATACGTATTTTGTATTTGTATTTCAATTACTTCCTAAAAATGTATTTTGTAATTGGTATTTCAATTACCTGCTCCTGAGGTATTTTGTAATTTGTATTTCAAATACTTGTGGCTTCAAAATACATTTTCAAATACATTTAGCGATCTTAATAATGATTATGAAAAATAAACTGACATAGATAATACATTGACTAAAAATACTAGAATCCTGTACTATTGTCCTGTGCTATAGTACTCTTACTGACGATTAATTGACTAACTAACTAACTAACCATCACGCCGTTTCCCCGCAGGGGTAGGCAGAGAGGACGGACCGCCAAACAACTCGGTCTTGGCACACACTCTTTGCCTCACTCACATTCATACATCGTCTCATACATTCTCTTCTATTATTTTGACTTTTGACATGACCCGACTCAAGTATCTGATTCACTTGATCGTGCCATGTCTTCCTCGGGCGTCCCCGACTTCTTCTACCATTCACATTCGCGTCGTATATTCTTCTTACACTACTTCCTTCGTTCATTCGCTCTACATGCCCAAACCATCTGAGGGTCCCTTTCTTAATCTTACTCATTATGCTTACATCAGCCTTACATTCTTTGCGGATATCCACATTTCTCACACGATTAATTGAATTTCTCTTATCATTGCTTTACAATGTACCTACTGTTTTTTTTATGTCATGCTAGTTATTATTATTGTCCTGTGCTAAATGGCACTGTTATTGTACATTTTCTATCATATTATATTAGTCATTGTTTTGTATTGTACAATTATTAGATGTATTGTACATCATAGTATTAGATCAAGCACTATGGGAATAATTTGACTGAATACTAGACTATTTTTAAGTTAATTACTGTAGAGCGCACTTGAAGTGAAAAAACACAAAACTGCGCTACACAAATGTCATCTATGTACATATATGTATAAACATGAATCCTTGATTCCCTAGGTCACGCCATAACTTCAGAACGACTTTACCTATTTCATTATTTTTTTTTAAGTTTTCTTATACTTACGTTCTTACGGAAAGAACAATTAAGAAAATTGGATAATTTCAGAAAACTTAACGACTATTTTAACTTCGCACGTTTGACAGTTCGAGCGCTTGATGAAATTGAATTTAGCAGACAGCTGTTTTTTTGCAACAAAACAATTGTCTATGGATTTTATAAATTATAGATATTTTAAATAAGTACCTATGGTTAGGTACTAGATTTGATTGATTGTTCTTATAATATACAAAACTGAATATTTGTAATTCATACGTTAAAAACGAAAATTTGAATAAAAAAATTGTAATGGCTGGCACGCGAGTTGTTTGAAAACTGAATGTACTGGGACTGAATATATGGAAAGCGGGAGGGGGGTTGGCGGGACGAGGGAGAGGGTAGACGGGGAAGGTGGAAGGGGCGAAGGTGACGCGGGAGGGGAAGGGGATGCGGGAGGGGAACAGGGACGCACGGGAAAAGACATGCCGGGAGAAACAATTTATTTCTTTGAATATGGCATTGCAACGCATGCCGGGAACCAGCTAGTGTTATTATAATAATAGTGTTATTATAACACCTCAGTCCTATACCACAAAACTTTACAAGTGGAGCGGAGACGAGATGTGTCTTCTGAGCAATAGGATTGGTCAATTTTTGCACCTCTCTGTTTCACTCTGGTCAGCTTTGCTTCTGTGGAAACGTACCCTTAGATAAGGGCACTTACGACAATTTATTGCAAATAAAGGTTCTACCAAAATGCATTTTGTAATTTGTATTTTGTATTTGAAATTTAAAAAAATGGTAAAAATACTGTATTTTGAATTTCAAATACACGACTAGAAAGTATTTTGTATTTCGTATTTTAAGTACATGCGAAAAAGTATTTTGTAATTTGTATTTTAATTACAGCAAAGCATGTATTTTGCCCAGCCCTGGATATAGGTACCTAATATTTTTTTTTTTTTTTTTTTTTTTTTTTTTTTATTAGTAATAAAAGGTACATAAATTACAAATAAATTTTATACAGTAATTAATTACATAGTAGATATATTTGATGTACCCCCATAATTAAGCAAGGCTTGTGTGTATGGGGGGGTGTTATTGTATTGCTTTTTTTTATATAATTTAGTTTATTTATATCTCATTTAACTTACCATTTAAACAGAGTTTTCAGTATAATTTTTAAGGTGAGAATATAAAAGACGATTCAAAAGTTTACCAAAAAAAGAAAAGTTGGCAAACTTTTGAAAACACTGGACACGTTTAATATGAATATTTTTTAGAAAAAAACTTTCAATTCACCGTAATTACTATAAAAAACAACTATTTGCAATCGGGGCAATGGAAAATACTACCTTCAAAATTTCATTTTAGGTACGTAATAATTGAAATTTTGAATGAAAATAGGTACCTAGTAATCTTTTATAGTTTTTACGTGAATTTTTTTTTTTCTAAAAAAATATTCGTATTAATCGTGTCCAGTGATTTCGAAAGTTTACCTTTTAATAATTTGCATTTTTATTTTTGTCATACTCAAAATTAAGTCGTAAACTACTTGCTACAAGCTGCAAAACGGCCCCAGCTAGCAAAGCAAATAGGGAAGATCAATAAAATTGAACAAAAAAGGAATAAGTTGTAATTACCTCGAAAAAGGTTACGTCCGCGGGTTAGGTACTTCACCTTTCCTTCATAGCTAATCCATTGGATAACGTTTACCTGTGAATAATGGCTATATAGGTATCGGATCAGTTAGCCTAGAGTTTTCTACCTACTGCTATAAGTTACCCCAAGTGATTCGCTACGTTTGGTAACTTAACGGGGAGGCCCAGATTCATGGGGTGAGGTTTGTCCGGGTCTGGGCGGCAGATGCGTCTGGCCGCCTGCTGCGTGGCGGTTCGGATCGAGAGACTGGTTGAGGTAGGCCTTTTGACCTCTCCAGACGGACTCTCTACCCACAGCCTTGCAGGAATGGATTCGTACGTCCGTCACTCCTGGACACACTGACCCTCATTTTTACCCACCACTCGCACCTTTTTCCTTTCCGGAACTTCCTATCCTTTCTTCCCTCTTTGAGACCCTCCACACAGCATCCGCTATCCGCGAACTCTGGTCGTGGTGTTAATTCCTATCTATTTAGGTAAAATTTCTAGTATTGAATGTCATGGTGTAACAGTGTAACTATATCTATTATATCTAAAACCATGGCTCCACCACCAAAAAATGTAATAAAATAATTATTTGTTTCTTACAGAATTTCTTCCGCCTCCACCGGTTGAGGAAGCTAGGCCTCAGCGACAATGAGATCCACAAGCTGCCTTCAGATATACAGAATTTCGAAAATCTCGTGGAACTTGACGTCTCCAGAAATGGTGAGTCCATGTTTTCATAAATGTCATTAACCATATTCACATAAATGTCATTAAGCGTTACATCGTTTCACCGTCAACAGACGACATTAAGAGGAAGCCACAAGCCAAAAATGTATGAATTTTAAGTGTGCCTTTTATCGCTGTATAAATAAGTAAAATGCATAAAATCGCTTGGCATACGATGTCACGATTTCATGCCAAAAGTATTTTTTTGTTTTTAATTTATTTTGGGAATAATTTCATAATAATAATAATAATAATAAATTTGGACAACTTATATAGCGCTGTTTTTGCGAAAAATCGCCTCAAGAAAATAGAATAAAATAAAGAAGAAAAAAGTTAATTAAGCGACTGTCACAGATAATTTTAGCCGTAAAATTATATATGATATAGATCTTTAAAAAGTAGTTTCTTATACGCGTTCGTACATTTTTAGTAGTTAACGCTTATATTTTACCATTATTTTAAATCTACCTATAGGAAACAGGGTAGAAAAAGCTTCAATTTATGGATTGATAAAAGAAAGGTTTCAATTTTCAATGCTCCAATGTTTCTGACATAGTTTCTCGATTAGTCATATCACAAAAATGTCACACCTAGTCATCAGGAGATAACGTGTAAATTAAAGGTGTGTGTAAATAACTAGATCACGTGAACATTATGTAGGTTGTGGGAATTGTCATACAGGTAAGGAAAGTAAATTGTAAAATGGTTGCAAATTGGATGACTTTTTTATACTGTGTTACGCGCGTTGTCCGTGTACGGTGACACTACCATTTTGCAGCCGGTTGGCAAATTACAATAATTACCCTGAAACTCGGGGGATTAAGGTATAAGTAAATGGTCGGCAGGAAATGTCTCCATTTCACCCATTCTATGCCACTATTACAGAACAGTATGAATACTTCAACGTCACGCTGTGTTTCGGACGAATTTGAAATGTTTTCATTAGTATTGCAACCTTTCCACAGTCAGTATGTCAAGCACTGCTCTGAAGTTGAACTCTGGATAAGTCGGTCCTTTCGGCTGGTGTGAATTTTTGAAGTAAAACTTTACGCACGTTTGACTTGAGGAGAGTGTTACAAAAAGACGATAGTTGAGAGGGAGTACGCTTCGTATATTACGGTAGGGGCAAGAGAGAGGTGCGAGCACACATTTTCGTTCTCTATTTCTCTCATAGCCAGTTACGTTACACAGTGCAGGCCTATTGTCAGTATCACACTGTAGGAGCAAGAGAGAGCAGTGTGCGCGCACATTTTCTTTCTCTCTTCCTATCATACAGATGGAGCAGAAGTTTTACTTCAATTTTGTGGTCTAAAGCATACTCGTTTTTTTGGTGACGTTTGTTGTGTGTGCTCGACGTTTTTGCGAGGCTGACTTACGTGAACAGCGCGCGACCTAATATTTTTGAAAACTGGCACCGAAACTCGTGAAATGTTAAATAGGGCCTACAAGGATGATGCTACGGGGAAACTCAAATTTGAGGAGCTCAAATGTTTGTGGTTCTCAATTTTTTTTTACATTAACTCCACACAGGAGGCCTTGAGGTAAATAATTTCCCTCAGGGCCTATGTCATCTGGGATGCTGTGTGGAGGGTCTTTTTAAGGAGAGGAAGGAATGAACATTGGTCTTGAAGGGACTCATGTTGTAGGAAGGAGGAAACACAGAGGCCGGCAAATCATTCCACAGCCGCTCTGTTGACCGCGAGAACGAGTCGAAGAAGCGACCCGTTCTCGTGTGACAAATGTCAACCGCGTACAAATGTTGGGCACGCGTTGGGCGTGTTTCCCGACTATGCACCGGTGCCGAAGGGATCAGTGACGCTAATTCCTCGGAGCATCTTCCATTGTAGTACCGGTAGAACAAGGATAACATCCCGGCTGCTATGCTCTAATGATTGCAATCCGTCTGTTAAGATGGGAGAATCTATCAAATGGACCGCCCGCTTCTACACAGAGTCGAGGGTATTTTTCAGGTATTTTGGAGCTCCAGACCAGAGGTGGCTGCCAAATTCAACCGTGGGGCGCACTTGTGATTTGTACAGGGTTAGCAGTTGTGTACTATCAAAGTATATGCGGGTCCTATACAGTACGCCAGTTTTTGAGAGGCTAACTTTACTCTGACTCCGATGGAGCTCCCATATCTGAGCTGGTCACTTAGGGTTACACCAAGCATATCAATGGAGGGCTTGTTTGGAAGAATGCTTCCGTTGAAGGAGACTAGATTTTCACTTCGATCCCTTTTAGACGTAATCAGACAAGATTGGGTCTTTGAAACATTAAATTCAATGAGATTATTTTTACCCCAAGAGAAAACACTCTCGAGGTAACCGTCCATTCTTTGCTTCAAAGCCCTCCGAGCCGTTGGAGTTTGTGAGCCTTTTTGGGTCTTGTCAAACAAAAAGCTATCGTGGACTTACTGTCATCCGCGTAACAATGAATTGGTGCACATGACAAAAGGTCGTTGATATGCAACAAAAACAAAGTCGGAGACAGAACCGATCCCTGTGGCAAGCCAGCATTTATCGAGTGTGGGGAAGAGGTGAAACCATCGGCTACCGTCTGAATCGACCTCTCCCTCAGAAAGTCGGCAATCCACGTACACAAGGATGCGGGAAGTCCATATGAAGACAGTTTGTTGACAAGCCCTCGGTGCCAAACCCGGTCAAAGGCCTTGGAAATGTCCAGTGCAACCGTTTGGGTCTCACCGAAATGTTCCAGGCATCGCCCCCAAAGATGCCTTACATACGCGAGAAGATCACCGCACGAGCGGTTCCGCCGGAATCCGTATTGACGGTCGTTAATAATTTTGTTCTTCTCGAGGTATTTGAGCAGTTTGTTGTTGATCACACGTCAACTTCCCAAGTCAAGCGTGCGTAAAGAAGTTTTACTTAAAAACTTTCGGTAACTAATGTAATGTTCGGATATGGATTGCAAAAGTTTTTATCTCTGGGTACCTAGACCTATTTTTTACCTTTGCCATAATATATTATGTACATCACGTAACAACCCCCCGTCTTTGCGACCTGTGTAAAATACATTGCACAAAAGCCAGAGAGAAATGAATTTTAAATTATGAACTACAGTGTTGCCAGTTATACGAGTTCATTCCATTGGACATTACGTTTATGCAAATATTTTATGGCTACACGTGAGCACACACCTCCCCTTTTTGTACGCGGCGGCCGAGCTACATTATTTACTACACATTCCACAAATAGAACTAGTATTATTATGGTGGTAACAGAAATAATAATTAGCGCTGACGCCTGTAGCAGTTATTTATCAATTAAAACGCATTATACAATTTCCTCACTTCCACAGTCCGCACGACATGCGATCACGTAGCTACCTATCAAATTGCGGCTCTAGATGTTGGAAGCTGAGCTAGAATGGCAACATCAATTAAACAGCTAATTACTAGAAGGAATCTAATCAAATTATCTCTGTATGTTTTTTCTGTATCCAATAACAGGGTAGGAGGTTTCTGACCTTCCCCACCTTTATTTGGGTAAGTAACTTTGCTGACCTCAGCGACGCTTTACGAAATAAATACAATTACCTAATTACGGCCCACCTGTAAAGTACCATCATCAACCTCCTTCCCCCCACCCCGAACCCCTCCCCACAACCTCCTCCATCCTTCCCCTTTCCCCTTCCTTCCCTCCCTCTCTCACTCCCCCCTCTCCCTCCCCTAACCCCCTCCCCACTCCCCCCACTCACCTCTCGCATTCCACACATTCATTCCCAATACATTCAGTTTTCAAACTGCTCGCATGCCACCTGTTATAATTTCTTATACAAAATCCATAATGCCAGAACTCAACGGTAGTTTTATACAAAAAAACGAACAAAAAAAGAATTATCCAATTTGGTTCAGTCGTTCGGGTTTATGTGCATACATACATTTTGGTGATTCATTTTTTTTGAGTACGATTCAGTTATTAAGTATAAATTATTATTCTTCTTTTTATATTCTACCAAAAAATCCAGTACGGCAGTTTTTGCAAAACAAAGATTCTTAAATAAAAATTCTATTTTAGAAAATATTTAAGCGAATTTATTTGAGGTACCTACTTCCCTAATAATTTGAATCGATTAAAGAACATAGATATCTTACTAATCGTGCCACCTATTGCAATTTTTTCATACAAATTTCGTAATGCAAGAGCTCTGAGCTATAGCCTATATGTTTATATTATTGTAAAGTTTCATTAAAATCCATTCAGTAAAGTAGGAATTAGTATTTTATACATATTTCAATTTTAACATCAAAGGGATGTCCATAGTAACCTAATTTAAAAAAAAAACATCGTTTCCAAGGCGACAATTGGCGTTTGCAATAAATCGATTTTGTTAGCGACAGAAAATGTATGATAAATAATTTCATAACGCCAGAGATTATTCATAACGCCAGAACTTACCAATATATATAGCCTATAGATCTCGCAAATAATGTAGCTTTCTATTTCTATTCAGTAGTTTTTGTGTGAAAGAGTAACAAACATACATCCATACAAACTTTCACCTTTATAATATTAGTAGGATATAAACTAATTAACTCGCCACTAATTATACAATGCTTGCAATGCAACACTGGATATTTGAAAAGGGAAAATCAAATACCTACTTACTCTAGAACATCTATTTTCCAATTTCTTCCGTAGAACGAATTTCAAAAGTGACTATAGTACGGCCCGCCAGCCGTTTTAAATCGCACAAAAATATGTTTTCTTTGAATTTCTCGGCTTTTCTCTAATATAATTTACTGTATTTTACATGTAAACATTCCTATTCAATCACTCTATCTGTTGGTGAAAACCGTATGAAAATCCGTTGCGTAGTTTAAAAGATTAACGCGCACATACATTTTGAGCGACTTCATTTTATACTATGTAATGATATTATTTTTAACAACACATAATGACTGTTATTTCATGTACCCGATGTAAAAGCCTTACGGACGTATGATAGTTTAAAAAACAAACTATGCAATGATTGTATTGTGGGAGAAATAATAATATTGAAAGATTTATTAAAAAAAATTAATGTTCTTAAATAATTCAAAATCTGTTTAAGTGAAACCTTTATTTTCAGAATAATGTTGTGTATCCTGTACTGCTTTATTGATTCTCGGTCAAGGCCATCGATGCGGTACCTAGACTAGATTTAAAGTGAAATAAATAATATTTTAACTTTGTCGATATATATTATTATTATCTCATTGACAATTAGTTATTTCACATGTTGACTTTTGATATACTGGCATTCAGAGCTCCGGGCCAAAAAAGGCCCCCTTCTCTTTCATCATGAGTTTATAATTAGATTATGTTTGTAGAAAAAATGAATTTACTGGTTTTTTCTTAATAATTATTTGCAAGGGGGACACATGGCTGCAATACGGGGGGAGGATCTTTACGGAGGATTAGGATCGGGTGAGGCAGTTGATAGACGGGTTTTCATGGGTGGGGATTCCCGCATAAAAAGTTTTCGCGAGACCTATGATGTGGTTTTTTTAATAATGGGACTTCTGAGTCCTTGTGGAGTTGGGACACCCTCAACCACTTGGGTATTCCACGTGTATTAATTATTCTACACATATATTACATTAATTGACTGCGTCCCGCTCTTGCTCTACTTCGTTGGCATTAACTATCGCATCAATCCATTGCAGTTAAATTTGGGAGGGTATAGGAACCTATGAACCTATTTATTGGAAAATCAGCACCTTTGTCAAGTTTTGCTACGTTTGATTTGTCCGGGCCTCGGCGGCGCGCGGCGGGCGTGTCTATTCACCAACTGCGCGGCTGGCCGGATAGGGAGGGACTGGTTGAGGAAGACCTTTTGACCTCTCTATCTCGACTCAGAACATCGCCTTGTCCGTCACTCCTGTACACATTTACTTATTTATTTATAATTTCTCACCATACATGTGTTCTTATTTTTTTTTACATACAAAAATATTAACCTAACTAGGACTAGCAGCCTGTATTGAGGTTAAATTCATAAATTTGAGTGATGCATTTACACACAAATCACTAAAATATTATATGCGGAAAGTAAGAAATAACAATATTTTATTGGTGACCAGGGGTCCTAGCACACTGAAATCGTTATCTTTACAATATCGAATCGATATGGCATAACAACCGACGATTTTGTACCGAACCGATATTGATGGGCAATGTAAGGTAATCAAAAAGAAATTGTTATACGCTGGCAACACTTGAGGTACTTTCTACGTAGCTGTCACAATGTCTATGGTATCGCAGTTATAGACCGGGAGCCGGTACATAAATCTTACGTCACAAACCTTACGAGTACAAGGATGAAACTACTTTTGTAAGTAAGCCTTAAAAAAGCTGGTGTGCCGCGCCTCTTGGCAGATTCCGCGCAGTCATGGAACTAGTGAAATTCTTCAATGGGATGGTTTAGAATCTAGACTTCAGTTATTCCTTGGTTTCATTCGTGTACTCGATGACGTAAAATTTACTAATTTCTATCCCAATTTGGCAGACCTGCTAATTTTCTCATCTACCAATCGACCTTTATCATATGAAACCATTCCCGTTCGTGTACCCGATGATGCAATTTTTTCGAAAAAAAAAGAGTGTGCCTTAGTTTAGACCACACGACTGAAGTAAAACTTCACTAACTTATGCCGGGTACCCGTTGTATATAATGTTATATAGCATGGAACCATTACAGTTGACCGCGAGGTTACAGGAGCCTTGCAACGCATGCCGGGTACCCATCCCCATGTCGATCGTGCGTAAAGAAGTTTTACTTCAAAAATCGCTCACTATTTCCATGACTGCGTGGAACCTGCCAAGAGGTGCACCGGCAGACTAGCTTGTTTAAGGCTTACTAAATGTCCATTATCACTACAAAGTAGTTTCACCAGTGTACTCGACGACGTGGGTTTGTATAGCCAGGCTCCCGGTCTATAATACCTGTCAAAAATATCGTAATCCATTAATGGAATAATATGACAACTAACTAATAATCTTCTCTTTTGAACATTTAAAGATCCATTTACATCGAGATTTTTGCTGAGATTTCATAATAATATTAAATACACACAGTTTAATATACGTTGGAAGTCCGCATGTATTTTTTGACAATAAAAAAAGGAGTTAATTGGACAATGAGATCATTTGCCGTAATACGAGATATATTCGTATGTACGAAACTGTCAAACGAAAACGTCTGAATTCCGATTTAATTCAATCCTGCAATCTTCGATAATCTGCCTCCGTTCATTAATAAACCAGTAATTATGCAGAAAGAATGTCATTATTAATAAAGTTGTGTAGATATATCGCCAGTTAAATAAAGGACAGAGTGATTTACAATCTCGTATCGATAACGAACCGATTGCCCTAGCACGCTTGCACCATCGATAGGCAGACCGACGTCGAAGGGAAATAAATAAGGAATCGACATACGATGGCAACACTGGGGATCTTTTGAATGAATTTTCGTTTCTTAATTTGAAATGTGCTCCTACGTACAAATGAAAAATACCAATAAATTCACAATTTCGAATTGAAATACGAACTCAAATAAATATTGACGTTTCGCATGTTGATACTGTTTGGGACTAAACGACATTTTAACAAATTTCGTTTCTCGAAATTGAAAGCAATTAATTGATCGCCTTTTAAATGAATTAACTGAGTCTATGGGTCTCGTATACGATTTCTTTAAATTCTAAGAGTTTTTTTAGTTCACCTCTACTCATTAATTAGCCAGTTATTTTGCGTAACAAACGACATTATTTTTAAAAATCTGTACATTGACAGCTTATCTGTCACTCCGGAAGCCACGGTAAAAACGGCGTCTTTTGTCAACCGACTGTCGGAATTGTGTGTTCACTGTGCTCGCAAATATCGCTAACTGACCATAGACAACGGATTTATTACATTTCGTATTAATATTGGGGTTTTATCCATACAAGAATGCATACGATTTGGTGGGCTTTTGTCAATCGTCGGTCGGGATATCCCTTATCAATTGTTGAGCGTGCTAGCACATATTGATAACTGACCATAAATGACGGATTATACCGATATCGTATTGATATAGGGTTATATCGATCGACCATGCTAGGACCCCAGATGGGTAATTTGTAACAATATAGACCATAAAACAAATCCTTAATTACTATACCCACCAAGAAACAAAGGTAGTTCAAAACAACTAGGGTGACACTCCGATTTTGACAAATGGAACTCAAATAAAATCTAGTTATTTAAAAAAATATATATGTAAGTATACTTTTTTTTTAAAACAAATATTATTAAAAAAAAACTTATTATTTTAAAATATATTTTTTTTTATTATTTAAAGAAAGGCCTAGGATGAAAAAATAGTATGCCAATCCTCTGACAACACAAAAATCTTAACATTTTTTTAAAATTTAGCTAATGAATTGGAAGACTTTATGTAATCTGGCAGAATATTAAACAGAAGTGGAGCCTGATATAAAAAGTTTCTTTGGCCAAAAGATGTTTTAGTACCTACTTATTGCGACAAAGTTCATTCTTGAGCCAATGCTAGTGGTATGGATTTGTTGGGTTCTTTCTGCAGAATAAGTATTGATAAAAAAATTACAAATTATTTTAGAGATGTACAGCTGTTTTATACTCATAACGTCAGATTCCTTGTAAAGAAGTTTCGATGGATAACGAAATTTTTTTTTGTACATGACTTTAAGAATTAATTTGTGAGCAATATTTAGTGGCTCTACATTGGACTTTAGACAGGATCCCCAGCATACAATATTGTAAGAAAGTCGAGATTGTACTAAGGCATAATAGACAGATTTTAATTTATTTTTATCCAGTATATGAGGAAGTTCTTTAAAAATATAGGTAAGTCTCCTGATATTTTTTGTTAACATATCAATATGGTCGTTCCATCTCAAAAATTTATCAATATTTACACCTAGGTACCTAATACAGTCTACTCTTTCTAAAGGGTGGCAATTACAATTTTGCAGACAATTGTGTATAATTAGAATATGAGTGTCGGAAGGCTGACTTTTTGACGATATGCTAAAAGTTACATATTTTGTTTTTGATGTGTTCAAAGTTAAGATGTTATTATTTAGCCAACTCTTTACTATTCTTAATCCTGAATCACATTTGTCAAAAGCATCTTTCCAGGTTCACAAATTGACCCCCAGTTTCCTACCCACCCCTCATACCTTTTCCTTTCCAGAACTTCCTCTCTTTCCTTTCTTGAGAAGACCCTCCACTCTTCATCCCTAAAGATGACATAGGTCTTGAGGGGAATTATTTTCCTCACGGCCTTCTGTGTGGAGCTAATATAAAAAAGCCCAGAGGCCCGGTCTCTGTATTAAATTTGTTTTCGACAGCCTTTTGTCTGAGGCGAATAATGAATGTCCCCTTTAAAATTACTGACAGAATTACCTATATATATTCAAGTCTTCCTCTGTTTACAACTTTATTGAATTAATCGATTGTTATTGCCAAAATAATTATACATTGATTTACCGAAGAAAAAATATTGGTGAAATAAATTTATATTAATTTTCTCTCTTTGATGATATTAAAAAAATGTAGGTATATTGACTTTTTTAAATGCACACATATATTATACATAACAAAAGGCTCAAGGTTTCCTTTGAGTATTAGTAAATATTGAAAACGTGTTACAAACGTGTGCGCTACTTCAATCATGTTGACTCGAATAACAGTCGCAAGAATTGAATTTGATAGGATTTCATGTTGAATGTTGACATAGCCTAAAAAAATAGTGATAGTGACAGTTGACAGTGTTGACAACTGACGGTGGGTGCACGTTGACACATTTAGTAGATAATCCTCTTTATCAGCGGCCGTCGGCTAATCGCACTCGCACTCACTGGTACAATAAGCATTGCATTACGCAATGCGCTTTTGTGAAACTAAATTATAAAATAATATTGGGATGATGTTGGGAAGAAACACCTCTATTTTTATTTTATTTTTTATTCATCTTTATTAATTCTACTAGCAATTTCCCGGTATGCTTCGCAATGCCACATAATAAAGTAATTGTTTCTCCCTGCGTGTCCTTTCCCATTCGCCCCGTTCCCCTTACACCGCCCCTTCCCCACATGCATTCCCCCACCACCTTTCCCGCCTTTCCTCTCCCCTCCCGCCCTCCCATCCCGCCAACACCCCTCCCATGTATTCAGCCCCAGTTCCCAGTTCACTCAGTTTTCGAACACCTCGCGCGCAACTTATTACAATTTTTTTATTCAAATTTTCATTTTTCATATATTATAAATATTCATTTTTGTATATTAAAAGAACAATCAATCAAATTTGGTAACTGACACAAGTATAATTCAATCAGTTTCTAACAAAAATACAAATTGCAACACAATATTACGTTTAAAATAAAAGACAATTAACATCGTACCGATGCAAATGCATACTTGGCAAATGCGGGCAGTTATGCAATTTATAATAAGTCAGTTTATAACAATAATACAAATAACATCACAATGCTACGGTTAAAATAAAAGGCAAGGCTAAGACTATTTATAGCTAGCAATTAACTACTGAGTCTTACAATACTGCGTATACATTTGTAACGTAAAGTAACGTAGAATTTTGAAACTAGAGCACATTTTAAAAATATAATACAGATGTCAACCACTCCATGGGTTAGGACCCTCCAAAAATCCTTAAAATTGCCTAGTTTAAACCAATTCGACAGATGTTTTAGTATACAAATTTGATGTTTTCAAATGTTTTTTTTATAAAGCAAAACGTACACACATAGAATATTTTCTTCAAAAAATCTTAAAAATTGTTCCAGTTTTGAAGAAGAAAACGGGGGAAAACAAAACCTCGATTTTGACGAATTTATTTAGGTATAATCAAACTGAGATGCAGTTATCCCTATCGCTCAGTATGCGAGAGGGAGGAGGGAGGCAAGAGGCAGCAACAGTTTTGTAATATACCGATTATTCAAATCTCTCGGCGCCCGCCCTCATATTTAAGTTTTGTGAAAGTCGTACACAAATTTTGTTATTATCCAAGTACCTATGTACTATCGGCCCATTATAATAAAAGAACTTAATTACAACTTTCACATAAATTGAATTTTCACTTTGAAATTTGATGAATTGTTAAAATTTCGTGAAACAGCCCGTCCTAACTTGTAATAAATGTCACTGACGACAATATTTTTATGTTTCACAGAAACTTGTTGAGGTAAACTTGATTATTTCTTGGAAGGTACATAATCGTGGTACGTAAAAATCGATCGTGATAGCAGGATTTGTTTTATTGCTTACTAATTTTACTACCCAGCTTTGCCCGAGTTTTAACACTTTTTTTTACGAATTGTGATTTTTTGCTGATTGTGAAAATGCCGTACCTACGTAGCGAGCTGAAAATAGTGGCATTGACCCAGCTAAATGGAATTGGAGCTGATTTTAGTATTTCACTTTTGAATATGGGGTTGCGCATTTGATTCAGGCGTTGAAACTAAAAATATCATTGTAATCGCATGCCTCTGCTGCTTGCTGTCGTACGGAAGTTTGAGTCTTCCCTCTCATTATTTATTTGTTTATTTATTTACGCCCTTTTTCGGGACTTTGACATATGAAATTTACAAATTACACTGTGATTGAATAAAATATAAATACTATATATTTCAATAAATGAAGACAATATAAGCGAAACTCAATCGAAAATCTGGAAACAGAAAAATCAGAAAAACATATTGACACCTCTGGGACTCGAACCCAGCAAGAGGTCCTGGGTTCGAGTCCCAGAGGTGTCAATATGTTTTTCTGATTTTTCTGTTTCCAGATTTTCGATTGAGTTTCGCTTATATTGTCTTCATTTATTTAAATATTACAATTTGAGGTTTTACTCATAAAGTTAAAAATTAAAAATAAAATAACTATATATTTCTTTTACAAAGAAATATAATAGGTATATATTTATTTTATAAAGAAATATAAAGTATTTATTGTACATAACTTAACTGCCTCAGTAACAGCATTTTGTATTTCTTTAAAGATAAATTGAAGATGTCCTCTGACTTGGTATAATTATTTCCCTCCATTAGTATTCTGGACAAAGAGGAATACATATGGTAGTTAGTTCCGGAATTTCTGCACTGAAATAAATCCTGACTTCTAGTGTAGTGGAATTCGGAAGCTTATCAATTCAAGCAATACCGGACTATCAACTAAATCATTTAGAATTTTATATAGAAATACAAAGTCAGTGAAAATTCTTCTGTCTGACAATTTGAGCATTTTCATATAATTTAAAATAGTGTTGTAGTTCAACATAATTGCTGGAATACCCATTTCTTAGATTTAGAAAATGTAAGAATTTGTTTTGTATTCTTTCAACAGCTTGTACATGGATATTATAATACGGGTTCCAGGCGGGAAAATTGTACTCAAGTTGACTTCTAACATACGCAAAATATAATCACATCTTACTGAATTTTTCTCTATATTGAATAAAGAATACTGTTTGTGATACCTACATATTAATTATACTGACTTAAATAAACTATTCTTAAACTTATGTAAGTTTTTTTTAAATTATAACGTTGATTTCCGCAATTCATTGAAGGGGCAAATAGCCTCAGTGAGCGTAGAACACCTGTCCGTTTCTAATGTTATCGGAAGCATGAGATTGATCCGTTTTTACGACTTGTTCAATTGTAAAGCTACTCGTATGTGTAGAATGACCCCCTTTAAGATGATACAATAAAATATATTCAGAATCTTAACGACGTAAGTAAAGAAGCCGTGTACACAAATTGCGACTCGCGACCAGGTGTATTGAACGGACCTACTGTCGAATTTGTTCTACCAAACACTCCAAAATAATGTGGAAATCATAATGACGTAAGTGAAGAAAGCGTGTAAACAAATATACGCCCACAGCACGGCGTATTGGACGGACGTACGGTTGAATTCGCCCTAGCAGGCCAGGAGTTTCGACCTTTCCGCCGGGTTCATTTTAATTAATTCTGAAGAATGTGTTACTAATATTTAAGACGTTTATAAACGAATCACTCCCGAAGTTATTAGTTCATCGTCTAGAAAAATAAAATCTGTTGCTTCCCACTAAATTTATAGTTATATACTGGTTTTAAAATTTTTAAACCGTTGTACGTAAAATATATTAATGATAAAGTTTTGGGTTAATTTTTTTATTATAGTTTCGAATTCGTCGGAAGTAATTAAAATGTGAGTTTTGAGCAAACCGCCATTATTAGGGTATTATACCCGGATTAACAAACCCCAAGTTCTCAACGCAAGGGCATTCCTTGTGAGATTTAGAAGTACTGGAAGGCTGTATTGTACAGTGCATCTCTACGTGCCTATTCCCACCTATGCGGTTGGTTGTACTTTGATTATAATCTAACATAGTATAATCGTGTACCTTCGCTTTACTCGTGGAGATAGCGATAAGAATGTGTGATAAAGGCGATAACGCTGGCAGTCTTTCTCGCATTCTTTACTCTAGTGTGGAAATTTTTGTGTACCTACTCAAATTATACGGATTTTTAATGTTATTCCTCACACGTTTTTTAACTGTCCGTAGCCACACATGTTATCCCGGTTTGAAGACTGTTACGGGGTTGACTTTTAGGTAGGAAAGGATAAAGTTGGGTAGTTCTGGCCATTCAAATTTCATTCCTATATCATTTCAAGAAATACTGTATGTGTATAAAGAATCGTACTGTCAGGGTCCGCAGATATAATTTAATAGTACACGATTGCAGACCCTGTACAAATCGTGTTCACCCCACTATTGAATTCGGCATTCACCTTGACTCTGCAGAAACCTGGCGGTCCGTTTCATATATTCCCCTTTCTTAACAAATGATTTGCAATCTTTAGAGTGCAGACATCAGGTGGGATTGCTGTAATTGATCCCTTCGGCACTTGTGTATAGTCTAGAAACACTCGAAACGCGCGCCCTTTGTATACGATTGACATTTGTCACATAAGAACGGGTCGTTTCTACGACTCGTATTTTGAACATTCAAAAATTCAACAACACGGCTGTGGAACGATTTGGTGGCCTCTGTGTTATCTCTCTCCTACTCTTCAAGACCCATGTCTCTTCAAGACCCATGTTCACTCCTTCATCTCCTTAAAAAGACCCTCCACATAACATTCCCAAAGATTTGTGGAAATGTAAAAAAAAAAAAAAAAATAAAGCCATTTCCAATTACGCCTTGTATCTTTTACCCATCTTTTTCTCATTTATTAGGATTTCAACCCGCGACCCGTATGTTTTTTGCTCCCGATATTGTTGTTTGGTATAAATTGCTTTCGTTACCACCTTTATGCGATATGCATCCATATTAGTGATGGACGGATAT
Source organism: Limnephilus rhombicus (assembly GCA_929108145.2). Lineage (NCBI taxonomy): Eukaryota > Metazoa > Arthropoda > Insecta > Trichoptera > Limnephilidae > Limnephilus > Limnephilus rhombicus. The sequence continues at coordinate 22,380,633 of OV815284.1, forward strand.
CAAAGTCTAAACAATAATCGCTCAAATTTATTCGACGGAAGCATCGATTCGGGGAACACTTTCGATTATTTAAATATGTACTTCGCAAACGACAGTTTCGATGTTGCCCGTCTAATTAATCTCCACTCTACTTCGTATCAGTGAAGCCACCTTTGAAATTTCACGTATTACAATTTAATCTTCGATTGTTAAACAGGTAATTAAAACGATTACTACCTACTCGTCATTCAATTATTCTGAACGAGCAACACACCCATGTAAATGTAAAGGGACTCGTTAATTTAACGTGATCATATTTTGTTTACGTTAACTGAAAGCTAGTAAGCGCGATGTTAAAGTTATTTTATTGCTCTGAAATTAATCTTTTATTACCTTCTGGATCGTAAAATTATAGTTACCGTCGTGACTTTTCTGTTTGCGCTAGTTAATGTAAGCACACCCTTTTGTATTTGCACAAAACGTTGGCACTAGGTAACAAGGAACTAACTATTTATCATATATTTTTGCTGTAAAGTCCTCGACTTGTCGATGTTTTACAAAGTGGCTTTCAACTTTTGTTTAATTCTCTTTGGGTTCGTAATAGAGAGACCTTCGTCTTTTAATGGTAGACTTGTGATCATCATGTTCACATAAAAGGTCTAGGTTAGTAGAAATAATAAATCAGTATCTGAAAATTGTACTCAGCCATTCCAAAATTCATTCCTTATTTGCTAATATGAAAGGATATTTTATTGTAGTTGTATATCATGGTATTTGATTAAGACGGTAACCGGTCCAAACAGACACTTCTAAAAAGGGGAAAACGAAAAAAAACTTTAAAGAAAGTATATAAAGTCATGACAAGCGATGAAAAATTAGGTTAGGTCTTAAGCTAGTTCTTTTTTTTTCTTTTTTTGGCCATCTCTCTTTTCTAAAGAGTTTTGTTTAGTCAAGCAAACGACTAAGACTAAGGCATTCTGTCAAGAAACTTGAGTGGCAATTGCCATAATGCCATATCCAAGATATTTCTTAATGTCCTAATTAAGCGTAAATGTGTTTTTTGAAGTAAAACTTCTTTACGCACGCTCGACTTGGGAGGTATGCTGGTGAATGCGTTACGAAAAAGTGTGATGCGAACGGTAATCGATGCGAACGGTGATCGATGCGAACGGTCGGGTCTTTACGCACGCTTGACTTGGGGAGTGAAAAGGATGAGGATAAGGTGGGTATGGGTAAGGATAAGAGTGAGATAGTGAAGTTTTACTTCAGTCGTGTGGTCAAAATCACACACGTTTTTATTTATTTACCCTAATTATGTAAAAAAATTAACCCCAAGTTTCTTTTCTGTGGGTGTTTTTCCTTCTTAAAATGACTGTCTTTGCGTTGTTAATGTAATACTGGATGTTACTACCCAATTTTTTTAGGTAAAGATATAATTGAATAGCTAGTTACTATACAAACCTCATCTTCTTCATTTTTCCTTCCCCACTGCCTTCAGCCTCACAATTTACCAATAATTATTGTAGATGCCAAAGCCCTATTGGCTCCGGACATAATCCTATGAGAAGTAAATACTGAAGTATAACTAGTATTAGTAGCCACTTTATGGCATTGTTAGAAAAGTATTAGAATAAATGGTCCTTCGGAGTGTATATTATAATAATAATATATATTTATGTAGTGTGTGTTGGCCCCACTGAAATGCCGGTTGGACCTCAGAGACCGGGAAATGGGACCGAACAAACACCTTATCGAGAGTCGAGTGGGTCAAGTGGATTACGAAAAGACCTGGATCTGGAAGGAACATTCCTAAACCTTTGAGTCACTGCTGTGGATTTAAACTCGCTGTGTAAAGGGCACAAAAAACACGTTTTCTGATTCCAAATAAACTCTCAGATTCAAAATCTAAAAACAGTCTCAATTGGGAAGGAGGGTGTGGGTATGGGTACCGCCACCCGGGACCCATTTATTAGATAACGTCTGCCATAGGTCACCCCAAGTGGTTTGCTACGTTTAGTAACTTGCAGGGATGCCCGGGTGCGTCTGTCCACCTACTGTGTGGCGGGCCGGATGAAGAGATTGGTCGAGGAAGATTCCTACACACCCCTCATACCTTTTCCTTCCCAGATCTTCATCAATAATTCAATAGAATTTTTGAGAAAAAATGTTAAAAGTCCTTGACGCAGCAATAAAGATATTTGGCGAATTACCAGAGAAAATTCAATTAAAAGAAAATACGAAATAAATTTTATTGGTTTATGTTTATAATAAACAATAAATAAAATAAAAATGGCAGAACTATTAATTGTTGATGCTACTTGCGTTTCAAGAGCGCTTTACAATAATAATTATAATGCGTGTGCCTACTTGGCCCTGAGAAATGGCATGTGTCAAATCAACAAGCTGGTTAGAAAATGGTATTCTAATTCTAACGTTCTCTGCGTAATAAAGGGACTCCGTGAACATTTCCTCGTCTCGGCTCCTACATAGATTAGTCCTAAATATCCAATTATCCAATTTCGTGTTTAAGTAGACCTTCCCTGTTAATTAAGATACTAAATTATAATTGACACTTCATCGAAGCTTGTGGATCGCTAAGTAATCCAACATACAGATCTTTTGCCCACTACTAGCGACCAGAGTATAAAATATCTCGCGGAATTTTATCTTTTGGCATTTCCTTTTTCCTTGCTAAATTGTTTCCGTTTCGTCTCTCCCTATCTCTTTCCCATCCGTCAAATTGAATTTAAACGTCTCCGCCTATCCGTTAAAAGGTCTTGAATGTAATGGATTTCATTTCGCCGCAAACGAAGTAATATTATTTGATTTTTCAATTCACATTCGCGGGATCAGACCTTACCATGTGAAATAAATAACCCTACAGCTCTGTGCTAATAATTGCTATGCAGACTGCTTCCCATTCATAGGATGTTAATCACAATTTATTAATATATTATTGGTATGCTAAACACCGGGGTTATATTTACATAAACTGCGATGCTTATGATTTCCGTGCGTAAATACATACAATAATAATTATGCAAATTTCTACATTTAATTGAGTTGATGTATTTATGCAAACTGTTGGTAGGTCCATTTTAACATCTCCATATTTCTCATAAACGATGCACGCAACATAAACAGACGTTACATTTGTAATGAACTGATCTCCTGAGCACAGGCCACCAGATGTAATGTTCTTACTCTTTCGAATTTAAATAATTTAACTTGATAAATCCTTTGTGGTATATACGCACCTCCTGGTCATGGCTACAGATGTAATGATCACATTTTTCTCTGTACTATTTACTTCATCTCCTGGGCACACGGACCAGTTGTGATGAATTGTTACCCATCTCAAATGTAATGTTTTTCCTTTATTAAAAAAAAATGTTGATAATTTTCCGAACGTGAGATCTGTTTTTGTTGTTGTAGGGTTGATGCGGCGTTAGTCCATCACCTGTGTTGTGATATCTATGGTTACATTTTATATATTATACTTACGATGTCTACGGTTACATTTGCATCTGTTGTATCATTCCTACTTTTGATATCTATGTATTTAATTATGCTATTTAAGATTTTAATTACATTATACATACTTATGGTATTAACTATGGAGCGCTTAGTGGCAGGACTATTTGTATTTTTTACCTTTTTGGTGTGGGAGTTCGGCGACCGGCCATTCACACCGAGCCAGGTCTTGCTGCAAGCATCAGATGTCAGTTTGACATACACGACGCTTACTATATATTATTAGATTAGCGCATACGGGAGTACCAGATGGCCAAATTCATATCAGTTTATATTCATTAATTTATGCATATTGCCGTTGATAAAAGACAAAATGTGAACCTTCTATTCATGCCACTTTCAGTTCAACGGCTGAGCTACTCTGCATACCATATATATTCCATACAATAATTAAGATTATAAAAATAAAAAACCCTTGCTAACCGGGCTTCTATATTTTTTCTCAATCCCAATTTTTAAAAAAATACCAACCTGATCTTGAGATCCGATTATTTTCCTTCATTCTCCTTCATTAACGATTTTACCCCAAAAACACTTGAAATAATATTATCTTAATTTTACACCAACTTATGATATTTTGTAGGAGGCAGTTTTTATTCTTTATTCATAAAATAACTTTTGTATACATTTTTTACAGGTTTTTCGACTACGACTAGGCACATGCCCGTATTATGGTAGTCGAAATATGTTTACATAATTATATGAATGTAATAATTGTTGGTTCGTTAAATATATAACAAGGAATTCTTTGAATGATTTCTCAGTTAACCAGATAGCAAGCATAAACCGACCTTATTGTCGACCGTTGATTTCGCTTAAATAAAATAAATAGAAATAGGTAAATAAATAAATGAATGACTACTTGTGGAGATGAACATAATAATTTATTAACAAAAGTTTTTTTTAAATTTATTTAAATGTAAAAAATTAATAATAGAGTAAATTAACTTAATTTAATGATGTCAAGCATTCTTTAAAATAGTTCCTTCCGTTTATAAATAACCAATTCTGAACATTTATGATAAAAATATTATCAGTTTTCAATTTCCTTATATCGAGTTGAACATTTTGGAGGCAATAGAGAGAACTGCAGCTGTGCGAAAGCTGTTTTCATTGGAGGAATTGTGTTTGTGTATAGTTGTCGAATGTCTAATACTGTGATTTTTTTTAAAAGTGGCTCTGATGGGTATGATGGACTACACTTGAATATTATCCTTAGCAATAGTTTTTGAATTAAGACATGAGATGAAGAAAACATTCTCATTGCTATTCTGTAGTAAGTCTGAATTATTCTCGTTGGTATTGTGCGTGGGCGGTAAGCGGCATTAGCGGTAGGTTGAATGTTCCATCCCGCGACCTTAAAACCGAGAAGTTTACAATTCCCCTTGTTAATATTACCCTTTAGTGTTCGGCCCGGCGATTATTCTATCCCGCGTGGGATTCTGATCTCCTGATAGAATTTATTATAAAACACGTTTTTCCCCGGCAAAAGGTACGAATGAGATTTGTTTATCCATTGAATGATTTATCGCTTTCAGTGAATTTAGGACATTCTGCTTTTTAATTGCTCAACATTTAATAGTAAAAACATTATGTTTTCGTTACGAAAATTTTGATTACGCCAATCAATTATTACTTACTACTTTCACTTCATTAAATAATTAAGGTCCTGGGAAGTAGGACATTAAAAACAAATTAAAAGGGCCTGTGTATAAGTTTCGCGTAAAATATTTTTTCTCTAGAAACCCTTTAAAAAAGAAAAACTTTCAACAGTTTTAATATTAAGTGTGATTAAGAATTTTTGTAATAATATTTGTCCAAATGTGAACGAAAACTTGAAATTTTTTTGAAGTTAGTTTTAAAGAAAGTTAAGACAGCTTGTAATTATTTCTGTTTTTTTTTACCTCACAAGAGTCCAAACTGCTTCTTATGGTCCGGAGCCAGTGGGACTAAGGCTTAGCCCACTTGTGGTATGTTGTAAGGCTGGGTGGGGAAGATAAAATTTGGGAAGTACCAAAATTCTTCTAAATTCATAATTATGTATTTTATCTGAACATGTACTTTATATGAACAATTTTCTCGGTTTACCCGCGTAACGTAGTCCTTTTAACTCCTGACGTTTCGGACAGACCTCACTGTCCATCTTCAGAGGCCTATGTATTGAGTTTTTGTCTCAAACAGATAGCTTTCGCGTGTCTGTTCGATACAGAAAAGGGGGTTCTACATCTTACACCCGTGAAAACCTTAACTATAACATATATATATATATATATATATATATATATATATATATATATATATATATATATATATATATATATATATATATATATATATATATATATATATATATATATATATATATATATATATATATATATATATATGTTATGATTAAGGTTTTCACGGGTGTAAGATGTAGAACAATTTTCTCGGTTTACCCGCGTAACGTAGTCCTTAAAAGGACTTTTTAACTCCTGACGTTTCGGACAGATCACACTGTCCATCTTCAGAGGCCTTATGTCTTGAGTTTTTGTCTCAAACTGATAGCTTTCGCATGTCTGTTCGGTCCAAAAGCTAAAACTTAAGTGAGTGCAAGTCACTTCTTATGTCTAGAACGAAGTACCCGGGTTGCAGGTGATTGATGGTGGAGGGGGTGGGGGGCGGGGCTGACAGTAGATACCTGATTGGTAAGTCGAATCCTCAAAAGAAATAAAATCAAAACTATTTATAAATCAGAAAATAAAATCTCGTCTCTATTAAGAAGTCCAAAGGACCACATTCCACTTGAGTCACATGGTATTTATAAAATACCTTGTGGGGCATGTGAAAAGGTGTATATTGGACGTTGCAATAGAAAAATATCATGTAGAATTGCAGAACATAAAGTAGATGTCACTAATAAACGCTTAACTTCATCCATAGTGCAACACGTCCTTAATGAAGGTCATAAAATAGACTTTAATAATACAAAAACAATAGCTAGCATATACAATGAACCAAAAAGAATTTACCGCGAAGCAATAGAAATTTATAAACATAAAAATAATATGAATACTAGAAATGACGCAATCAGAATTCCCAACACCTGGAAAGTCTTAATCGATGAAAATACCCCAAAAACGGCATTTCCAAAATTACCAGTAGTGTCTCCAATTAGCTTTACCAATCAGGTATCTACTGTCAGCCCCGCCCCCCACCCCCTCCACCATCAATCACCTGCAACCCGGGTACTTCGTTCTAGACATAAGAAGTGACTTGCACTCACTTAAGTTTTAGCTTTTGGACCGAACAGACATGCGAAAGCTATCAGTTTGAGACAAAAACTCAAGACATAAGGCCTCTGAAGATGGACAGTGTGATCTGTCCGAAACGTCAGGAGTTAAAAAGTCCTTTTAAGGACTACGTTACGCGGGTAAACCGAGAAAATTGTTCTACATATATATATATATATATATATATATAGGTCCCACTACACTTTTTGCGTCCGTACGTAAATCCGTCTTTGGGCGTCCATCAGTTCTAGTTATTTTTTTCAGATTTTTTTTGTGAATATTGCCTTTTATAATGCTCACAATTATCGCTAATATCATGATTTTTTAATATTCATAATAATTCAGGATTTGATGTTTATTATACTTTCATACACCTCTTGCGTCACGTACATACTCACGTCCGGGTGTATATTTTTTGTATATTGTAGGTTTCTTTTAGTATAGGTTTCACGTCCTTTCACACTAATTTAATTTTAGCGTCTAACTCTTCTAATAAAGGTTTCACGTCCAATGTCCATACTGAATAAAGTATTTTGTGCGTCCGAGTGAATATTATTTGTATTTCTTATACCGCTTTAAATATATTTTTCACGTCCTTACACTTTAAATTTATTTTTACATCTTCCGCATATTGCCAACTTTTCTAATAAAGGTTTCACGTGCGCACTAAATTATTTATTTTGGCGTCCGGGTGTACATTCCTTGTAAGCTGCTTACCGTTTTCTTAAGATAGGTTTCACGTCATGCACTCTAATTTAATTTTTACGTCTAAGCAAAAAAAGAATCTAAAAAAAAACTTAAATATATTTGTTTGTAAGACAGTAAATAATTAAACAAACTGAAGTATTTTCGACACAAAACACGTGCGTGGATCATGATGTGGATCTGACATCCCCAATTTTAATACGTTGCAAGGCTGGAGATAGTGGGGAGGGGAAAGAGATGTGGTAAATGTAAGTGGCTATTCAGATCTAGTCATCAAACACATTAAAGCCATTTCAAGGAACGTTTCAATTCTGAATGAATAGGTACTAACGAATAGCAAAATACGACATACATATATGTTCAGTATATTTATACGTTGCATCTACTTACGATTTAAGAGGTGAATGTGTTTACCGCCGCCCCGGGAACCATTTATGTTATAATATTAGTTACAATTATTATTATTTACGATGGATCGAGAGAGTCCGGCTGGAGAGGTCTAAATTATGTCTGCCTTAAGCAGCCTCTCCCGATATGGACCTCCAAGCAGTAGGTGGGGAAAAGCATTCGCAACCAAGACCTAAACAAACCTCACTCCAAGAACCTGTGCACCCCTGTTAAATCACCAAACGTAACGCAACACTTGGGAGGGGGGCTATGGCAGGGGTGTTGATTATCCAATAAATGATTCCCGTGGCGGCGGTACACATAACCACCTCCAAAATGTTAATAATTGTCCATATTAAAATGTCAGACCACAGGTATGCTATGAATGGGTCAAAATAATACTATTCGAACCGGCCAGCCACGCAGTTGGTAGACAGCCGCATACGATGTTCTGAGGAACTAGCGTCATTGATCCCCTCGGCACCGGTGCATAGTCGGGAAACACGCCAAACACGCGCCCTACATTTGTACACGGTTGACATTAGTCCCATGAGAACGGGTCGTTTCTACGACTCGTTCTTGAGTTCGACAGCTCCGCTGTGGAACGATTTGCCTGGTTCTGTATTTCATCCCTACTACAATATGGGTCTCTTCAAGACCCATGTTCACTCCTTCCTTTCCTCAAAAAGACCCTCCACACAGCATCTTTAAAGACGACATAGGCCCTGAAGGAATTTATTTTCCTCAGGGCCTCTTGTGTGGAGTTAATGTAAAAAAAAAAAAATACGCCGCCAATCACTCCTCCCCCCATAAACCTGAGCCCACCTGCTAAGTCACCAAACGTAGTGAACCACTTAGGGGGACCTATGGCAGAGGGGTTGGTTATCGAATAAATGGTTCCCGGGGCGGTAGTACTCATACCCGCCTCCCAAACTGTAGGCCTAGGTTAAGTGGTTCGCAACGTTTGGTGACTTAGCTGGAGTATCCGGGTTTATGGGGTGAGGTTGGTGCAGGTCCAGCAGTGGACGCGCCCGCCCACCATCTGGCATGCCGGATCGGAAGAGAATGGTTGAGGGAGTCCTTTAGACTTCTCCAGCCGTACTCTCTCAGAAAATCGCCTTGCACTGCAATGGGAGGGATGGATTCATACGTCCATCACTTCTGGACACACTGACCCCCAGATTCCTACCCACCCCTAATACCCTTTTCCTACTCAGAACTTCCTTTCCTTCCTTTCCTTCCTTTCCTCAAAAGACCCTCCACACAGCATCTTTAAAGACGACATAGGCCCTGAAGGAATTTATTAAGCATTAAAATGAATCATCAACATAAAAAAGTTTTTTTTTCAACTTTGAGGATTACAACAACTAAATTACAACAAATTAAAACTATATCTGGGTTCAGAATGCAACGAAAAATTGCAGTTGTGGTTTCATCTGGTGAAGCATTTTGAAGGAAACTTTCTTGTGTTCAAAGTGCAGTTACAAAATTCTGGTTGCAGGCTACATATGGGCAGCTAGAATTGTAGGAAATTCATTTGCATGTTCTGAGTGTAGCTATATTTAATAAGGAGTGTAGGCAGTTATGTAATAATTTTTTTATTAGCTTCAGTAAAACCAGTTCTACCCCCCCCCCCCCCCCCCGCGGGGTCCAGTATGAACATCCAAATGGCCCGCGACGCTCAAAAGGTTACCCACCTTTGTATATATAGAAATAAAACAAATCAGTCGTTATGTGAAACCTTTTTATTTAATAATTAATGTTTCTATAAAATCGAACACAAACTGGGAATAGTAATCATTTATTATATTAATTTTTTTTTCCATGTAGCAATAATTAAAAAAATATATATATGTAGATATCTGATATACCTACAGCGAAAACTCAAGATCAACCTTCAATGAATACAATTATAAAAAATATACGAGTATGTGTGTGACACACGGCGAAAAGACTAAATCAGACTTCAATGAAATGATAAAAATGTACCTATTTATGTGTCTGATTCACAGCGAAAAAAATAATATCAACCTTCGACGAAAATAATAACAAATATATTTTGATACACAGCTAAAATTCAAAATAAACCTTCAATGAAAATAATAAAACAATACGTTTGTGTCTGATAAAAAGCAGTATCAACAGACAATGAAAAAAAAAATTGTGTCTGATAAACCGCTTGAAAAAATAACATCAGTCTTCAATGAAATTAATAAATATGTGCCTGGTATACAGCAAAATCCCAAAATAAACTAAAAAATATATATCATATCATAGCCCCTCCAGACTCACGGCGAGAAGCCCCGAGAACACCCGAGAAGCGTGAATGTGATGTGTTTCTCGCATTCTCTTTCTCGTTCTCGGCTGTTCTCGGATGGCTGTCGGTAAATTTGGCCGCTTCAAAGGATTTCTCGGGCGAGAAGCGAGAAGGATCTACACTCACGTTTTGTCTCAGTGTTGTTTAGTGAGCGGTTGAGAGTAGACGTGCGATATATTTTTGTTTTTGTATCGAAAATTTTGTTTACTTTAAAATGTGGAACAATCAACAAGAGTTGGAATTTATAGAGTATTTCCAAAATGAACCGGTGTTATGGGACGCAAAACATCGGAATTATAAAGACAAAAGCTTGAACCACGATGCGTGGAACAGACTAGTAAACTTTTTAAATTCTCCGCTTGGCTCAGCAACTACTTCATCCAACTGCTTTAGCATACTGAAACTAAAGAATACAGTTTTTATATAAGAATACATGATTATAATAATAACGAGGGAATATTAAATAAAAAAAATTACCAACCCTGTTCTGTTTCGATGAATTTGCGTTACCCACCATCGTCTGGCTTTTCTATTTTTTTTTAACTTTATTTTTAGTTACAACAAAATAATAATATGCCATGGCGCACAGAGCTAAACTTGCTGCATTTTTAATATCGTCTGTAATGTCGTCCATACCGGATGGGAAACAGATCACGAGTGAGAAAAATGAGAGTGTGGATAAGTGCTTGTTCTCGCGAGAAGTCTCGGCGAGAATGAGAGTGTGGATAAGTGCTTGTTCTCGCGAGAATTTCTCGCCGAGACTTCTCGCCGTGAGTCTGGAATTGCCTTTAGAATATTGTTAGAAGTTTGAATGAATATTTTGTATACACACTATTACACACGTACCTACTGGGCGCAGGAGTGTGACAGTTTTGTTGGCCCTTATTCAAAATGTATCGTTTCATAACACACCGGTTCGCGCCCTTATAGTGTGCGGTTAAACATTTTTAGGCCGGGACACTAATTTACCGCCGGCTCTAAAAAAATCTTATAAGAACCTACTGGGCGCGCAGTTAGTTCTGAATGGCGTTTGGCGTCGTTGTAAATATACCCATTGTTGCCAAATCTGGCGATTTCATTCATCAAGGGCTCAAACAATGCATAGCAATAATATTATAGGTATCTACTATCTACTCGCGAATGGCCACGAGGACGCAATACTATCGTCGTTATGACTGTATATGAGTCATAGTCATAGTATACGAACAATAACTATCACCAGGCAGGCATCAGCCGTGCACGTCATCAGCTCCTTTATTTTTGAAAGTGTAAAGTAGCTCTTGGTCTACAGTCATAACGACGATAATATTGCGTCCTCGTGGCCATTCGCGTGTAGATAGTAGATACCTATATAATTTTTGTATTTTTGAGATTTGCCAACAATGGATATATTAACTTCAAAGTTACAGACAGACATGCACAAATGGTGTAAATGTTGAAAAATCAAAACGGTGTCAATTACAGATGAAAAAGTCAAATAAAACTCAGACAAACAATACTGAACCTGGCAAGCAGGGTATCACTAGACGCGGATTTTTAATCCGCGTCGAATGGTAATGTTTACAGCACAAAAAAGAAACGTTTAGACACTGTTTTTTAGAAAAAAAAACAACAAAAAAAACACAGTTTTAACACAAAAGTTCAAAAATCAACTTGTTTAAACTAGCCCGGATTTTTATTGAGATTTTTATTTCAGATTTTTATCAAATATTACTCCTCGATATTTAATTTTATTTGTTGTTTTTAGTATTGTGCAGTTTGATTTGCATTGTTGGCTGTGAATTTTAGTATTATCATGTATGAAAATGTTAAAATTTTTAGGAGCATCGTTTGGATGGATTGCAAATGGAATTACAAATTTCTTTTCACTATTTAGTAATAGTAAATTAGTGTCAAAAATGTTCTTAAGCGTGTTGATGTCTTCTATGGACTTTAATTCTACATTTTCTTAAGTCTTTTCACTTATTATTAATACTGTATCATCGGCGTATCATGTATTTTGACCATTTAAAGGTTGAAAAAATATATCGTTTACGTATATAAATGGAATATTTCTGAACGTATCCAAAAACTAAAACTATTTTTAAAATCTGATATTGTTAGTAGGTACTACACATATAATTTCTTAAATATAATTTTTTTTAATGTCAACATAATTTTTTTTTTAAATGGCCTACCTTACTTTTTCAACTTACTGAAAAAAAAAACGAACATATTTTATTAGATGTGTACATTTTAATTTGTTTTATTAAAATATTAGTTACTTAATTAAAATTCTATCGGTATTGTGCACTTTTAAATTAATACCTCTAAGCCCCCAGGCGTATCTTTTTTTTTTTGTTTAAATTTAATCCACACAGGAGGCCCTAAGGAAAATAATTTCCCTCAGGGCCTATGTCATCTGGGATGCTGTGTGGAGGGTCTTTTTGAGGATAGGAAGGAGTGAACATTGGTCTTGAAGAGACCCATGTTGTAGGAAGGATGTATGATGTATCTTGCCAGAAGGTCAAATAACTTTCCGCGTCACGATAAAATCCATTTGTATTTTTTTTAAAGAAAAACCAACATTCCACTAATTCCAGACAAACATTCCAACAATGTTCGAAAAATCCTACTACCACCACAGAAAGCCGAAAATGTTGCTTGTGTTGTGATGGAGGATTTAGCCAGCCGAAGAATCAAACACACCCACTCCAACCACTGACCGGTCGAAATGGAACATTTCTGAACATAGGTATACTAAAAGGAAAAACTGGTTAAGAAAGGAGATAAAATACGCTTCCTTATTTTATTATTAAGACACATATAATTTTTAAAGCATATATTTTTTTAATTCAAGGATAAAAAAGTCTTAAAAATGGGTCACCTTGCGCTTTTTGTATCTAAAATTACTTAAAAAAACGAAATAAATACATTTTTGTAAGACAAATCTACATGTATTATAAACGTTATTGTTATCTCACTTTTTTTCGTTTCATGTAAAAAAGACAATCATTAAAAATTCATAAAGTTTAATAATTTTTTTCTGAAATTATATTCGGAAACTTTTATTTCATACTAGGTATATTTTAATTTTTCTGTAGTTAACTTTTAGATTTTAATATAAAATAGCATGATTGTTGTTTTCTTATTTCAATACCATTCAGATCATACTTCTTACTACGATAGTAAGGGAGACACAACGATTTCTATGAGACCATTACATTAATTACATTATATTACAGCCGTTTACGTACAGTACGTGGAGTTTATCCAAGTACTCAGGCTGATGATGATGGTAGTGATGATAATGATGATGATCTTATAGTAAAGATGATGCTGGTGATGATGATAGTGATGACTGATGACGATTCAAACATGCCAGGTAAAGAATATTACAAAATATTTTTAGTAGTTATTTAACCGAATTGTGTATATATATAATAGATATAGATAATAAACATATGCAGTGTAATTAAAAATTTTGTTTTTTTTTATAACTTTCCATTCCACAGTCAAATTTTCGGCGTAAAACGTCCCTCTGAATAAAGAGCATTTTCAAGCACTCTTGCGTCGTTATGCACTAAAAGTAGTATCAATAGGTAGAATCGCGTTCATTGGTCAATTCAATGTACATATATTTTCGTATCAGCGATCGAAGAACCCGTGGATGCAATTTTTAGCCATAAGTTGTTTTTGATTATTTGTCAAGTTTTGTAGTTCGAAGTAGGATTTTAGAATAATATTTTAAGTTTGTATAGCGCCCTTGAGGTGATTTTTTTAAAAAACGGCACTTTTTTAACATTTAACTCCACATTGTATCATCTTTGAAGATGCTGTGTCGAGGGTCTATTTGAGGACAGGAAGGAGTAAACATGGGTCTTGAAGAGACCAATGTTGTAGGAGGGAGGAAACACAGAGGCTGGAAAATCGTTCCACAGCTGAGCTGTTGAACTTAAGAACGAGTCGTAGAAACGATCCATTCTCATGTGACAAATGTCAACCGTATACATATATTGGGCGCATGTTTGGCGTGTTTCCTGACTATGCGTCGGTGCTGAGGGGATCAATGACGCTAGTTCCTTGAAGTATCTTCCAATGTAATACCGGTAGAACAAGGGCAGCATTCCTACCTGACGCCTGTGCTCTAAAAATTACAATCTGTTTGTTAAGTTAGGAGAATTTATCAAACGTACCGCCCGTTTCTGTACAGAGTCGAGGTTTTTTAGGTATTTTTTGGTCTCCAGACTAGAGGTGGCTGCCAAATTCAATCGTAGGGCGTACTTGCGATTTTAACAGGGTTAGCAGTTGTATACTTTTAAAGTATCTGCGGGCCCTGTATGTAATATTTTAATAACAATCGCGAATAGGTAGGTACTGTGGATTCCAATTTTATCATTATCTATGGTTTTTTTTAACAACCTTATATAGGCGCTAGAAGGCAGAAAGAACCTTGTTTTCTGATGTTCACGGGTACTCGCTGTACACACCAGAACTGTGGGTTTACTACACTGCATCCCAATGGCATAAGTAAAAATTTGCTTACAATAACACATATCGTCAACTTTTCCGCCTACCGAGATACTGTTCCTGGAGGGACGAGTGCATACTTTCCGAGCACTTCTCTGCCACCGCATGGGAAGTTTATGGCGAAGACTACGCCAATAGAAGAATGCGATCATCACCGCCATGACTGCCTGGATGGAGTCCCCCTGATGGCCCTCTGGAGACGAGAAACGACGAGGAAATACCATTCCGTAAACAGTTACATGAATTCAAATTATTGTTTATTATTTTTTCAGTTATATCTCTTATGTTTTTCATGCTCATTCGTTTTAATGTTATTTACTTTTAACCTTAACTTATTATTTATCTAATTTCTTTTGTTATTTCAAAATATGGAATGTATTGCATTGCACTACCCCTGCATACATTCTTTATTATTATTATAACGACGGCGATGCGTCTACACAGTTGGTCCTTCTTACGTTCACTCAGCAATATTATTTTTAAGACATAACGACGGTCGTGCTGCGTCTACACAGTTGGTCTTTCTTGCGTCCAAGCAATTATCACGCCATTATCACGCTATTATCACGCTATTATCACGCTATTATCACGCTATTATCACGCAGCAATATTATTTTTAAGACATAACGACGGTCATGCTGCGTCTACACAGTTGGTCCTTCTTGCGTCCACGCAGCAATATTATTTTTAAGTCGTTTAACCGTCGTTATGTCTTAAAAATAATGTTGCTGCGTGGACGCAATAAGGACCAACTGTATAGATGCAGCACGGCCGTTGATATGTCTTCAAAATAATATTGCTGCGTGGACGCAATAAGGACCAACTGTGTGGATGCAGCACTACCGTCATTATGTCTTAAAAATAGTATATCTGCGTGGACGCAAGAATGACTAACTGTGTAGATGCAGCACTACCGTCATTATGTCTTAAAAATAGTATATCTGCGTGGACGCAGAAGGACCGGCAATATTTATGAAAATATACACTACTCAAAATATACTTCGTGTAGCAAACCTGGCGGTGAATCGTCAAACGTTCAATATTCGCTTTCAGACATTCTGAGAGATTTTTTGCTTCCATGACAATTTTTGCCAAATGATTCTACATGGGGTAAGCATCAATCTGGCCAATTTTGAGGTCAAAACATTGTTGCGTCCGAATATCGGACGCCGTAAGTCGGTGGACGCAACAATGCTATAGAGATTTTAGGGGGTGGACGTAACAAATGTAGCAGGATATATATATATATATATATATACATGTATATATATATATATATATATGTTATGGTTAAGGTATATATATATATTAATTTATATATGTACATATTAATTTTTACAACCCTTTTCCCATAACCTGTGATAATACATATATTCCCTGGTTTGTTGCAAATAAAATGGTAAAACTTAATGGCGCTGCCCGTGAAAATGGTTTATTTATATTTTCATTTTCCTTCTTTATTACGATACGGTTTGAAAGTTGTGGGCAAGTTCCCTGTAGCGATGGAGTTCCCTTTAAATATGAACGAACCAATTTTCTTTAAACTCGGAGGGAATGAATTGTAAACCAATCTTCCCCGGTTTATCTCGAGTTTTCTTTCATTTAAAATACTTATTTACATATTTTATGGACTTATAGGGTAGAGTGGGGATGGTTGAAACACTTTTACTTTAACTATTTGTAGTAATATTTCGTTTATATTAATGGATAAGATGTTTATACTAGATGTTCTATGATCTGTCTAGTTATCAAATTAAATTTATTGGATGGCCACAAATCGTACAGCTAAGCTACAATAACCACTTAAAGACGATGGGGAAATCTGTTTCAATTATCCCCATAGTGTGGACGATTGAAACAGTATGTGGGGATAATTGAAACACTCTAAATATCTTTGGAATAATTGGAGTAATTTTAATCAATGTTAAGCATTTTCATTACTATAACAGTGCTCAATGAGATCACGAGTAGTGATTAAAAATATTACAAGTATTTTAAAAACTACAAACATGAAATAAAACAACTTAAAATATGTTTTTATTATTTGTGTTTTAGAGCTCTTAGTTATACTAACTATGAGTATTTGGCATAATCAACATAGTTTTACTGCGAAATTATCGTGGAGCAGAGTAGAACGGTACCAAAAAGTTTTTTGCTTTCATACAAAAGTGCTTGTTTCAACCATCACACTGTTTCAATCATAACAATGTAGAATTTACCTCTGAATTGAGAGCATTTTTTCTGTGTAAAATTCAACATATTAAGAAGTCGAAAAAATAGAAAATAATTTAATTTGTGTTTTGCGATGTGACATCATTATTTATACAAAATAGGGCAATATTTTAGACCAAAAAACTTTAAATAATTGGTTAAGGGGCATTAAAATCTATTAAACAAGTAAATAGTAGATATCTATTTTTTTTTACATGAGCTGCACACAGGAGGCCCTGAGGAACATAATTTCCCTCAGGGCCTACGTCATCTTTATGATGCTGTGCTACGTCATCTCACCTATGATGCTGTGTGAATGGTTTTTTTAAGGAAAGGAAGGAGAGGAGAGTTCTGGGAAGGAAAAGGGTTTAAGGGGTGGGTAGGAATCTTGGGTTCAGTATTTCCTGGTCATCCGCCTCCAAGACCTAGGCAAATCTCACCCCATGAACCCGGACACCCCTGCTAAATCACCAAACGTAGCGAACCACTTGGGGTGACCTATGGCAGAGGTGTTGGTTATCCAATAAAGTTTCCCGGGGCGGCGGTACCTATTCCCGCCTCCCAAATTAAAATAAAAGAAAAATCCGAGTATGCAATTCACATGCGGTAGAAGTGAAACATACAGAAATCTAAATTAAACAAGAGTGGAGAGACTACGAAGCACTTTTTTTTATCAATGTGAAGGATGATTTTTTTCAGATTTTTGTCGGATTCGAGTGCACCTTTTACTATACATTTGGTCATCTTTCTCGTATTTGTGGTTTCTTCTTCAGAGTCGTTAGATGTAGTTTTCTCTGGCCTATTCATTTTGGAATGGTTTGAAGATTAAATATTGATTTTACAATTTTTTATTTTTATTTCATAGGATTCGACCGCGATGAATGATTATCAAGTTGTAATAGAACTTTGTGGTTTATAGACGGAATGGTATGGCTTTGAAAATGAAAAAAATTGGTAAAATTTTCTTCTTGCATCCAGCCAGATATGTTTACGGTACCGATACTACCAATCGGACCATATTTTAAGAAATGGCTTAATTGACACGTGGGAATATGAGCATCGGCGGAATTGAGTTGCCAATTACGTTTGCTGCTACAGACAGTTACGAGAGTTCCTCGTTCGGCACCCACTTGCCGAGTTCCTCTCCTGGCTACAACCCGGTTAGGTTTTTGAACGGTTGTGACACCGATCTCATCTATATTATAGATGTCCTTATTCGCTAAATTGTTGAAGAATTCATCAACATTATGTCAATTTAAACTTGTTGCTTATGCCATACTCCATTTTTCAAAAATTTCCATCCATATTCGGCGTAGTCGCGGGATCGAATCCCGGCGTGGCAAATAAATTTTATTAATTTGTGTTTTTTCACAATTTATTAATTTAAAATAATATATAGTATATTTGCGGCACGTTCCAGAGTGGAAGATACTCTCAGTATCGCCCTGGTGTAAGACCACCATTCAGAATTGAAAAGTTGCTTGAAATGGCGTTAGCCGTGTTTGGTGACCAGATCTGAATAGCCAGGTACTTCCCCACCTTCTTCCCCCTCTCCTTCCCTTCCCCATTACCCTCAGCCCCAGACATACCCCAATTGAGGATGCCATAGTCCCACTGGCTCCACACGGGAGCAGTTGGGACTCTCGTGCGATATACATGTAAAATATATATATATATATATATTCAAGATCACAGAAGTACATCTAGTGGGAAGACTTAATGATTTGAATTTCTGACATATGGGGATGCCATAGTCCCACTGGCTCCAGACGGGAGCAGTTGGGACTCTTGTGCGGTATACATTTTAAAAAAATATATTCAAGATCACAAAAGTACATCTAGTAGTGTGAAGACTTAATGATTTGAATTTCTGACCTTTTTTCATTTTAACTTTAAAATTTTCTCTCGGTGTGGACGATTGAAACATGGTTATGATTGAAACGTTGCAATCATCCCCACACAAGTTGTTTCAAACATCCCCACGCTGCATTTTCGACTTCAAAGTAAAAAATAACGCTGATAAATAGACATTAACGCCATGCAAATGCATTATAAATACTCTAAAATAGATAAAAAAGGGAATGTAATAAAACATTTCGTCAAGCTGCGAGAGTAAAATGAGTTATAATATAAACAAAAATGTCGTAAATATTTACTTTTTAGTGCGAAATCCAATATTGTCCCCTACACACGATTGAGTCACTCGCCGGCTAGTGCGCTTTTGTAGAAACCTCCCCACAGACTTGACGGAGTTTCGAGTGTTGTATCACACTCTTAGGTATTATAGTTTTCGAGTAAATTGAGATGTTTCAATCATAAGTTGTTTCAATCGTCCCCAGTCTACCCTACTTATATTTAACCTTCACAAATATGCTAAACTCTTCCATATACTTCTAAAATATTAATTCTAAAAATTAATACCGCACTCCGTCATCTTTTCTAGATTGTCGTAAACTTTATCTAGCTAGTAACCAAGTAATCACAAGTAGTGTCCGACCGAAACCGGACTTTCTACCGAAATCGAAACCGAATTTTCGGTAGCTGTCCCAGTTTCGGCCGAAACCGAAACTTTTTTAGACATCTTAAAAATCTATTTTTTACTGAAATTTGGCTTATTTTTTACACTTATGCAGACAGTTAATATGAGTTAAATGAAATAAAAAAACAATAATTGAAGTATGTGCAAAAAATATATATTTTTTTATATTAAGTAACAAACATGTTATGTATATTAAAACATGTTATATATCAAAAAACTGCTTTTTGGAACCAAAAATTGTCAATAATCAACACTTATGTACATTATAAAGGAAGGACCTCATTAATTGAGCACTTTAATTTAAATTGCGTTTACAATCACAACATTCTTAAGACTAAATTTACCATTTATTGAGATCTTTTGTAGAGTTTCGGTGCGGCCGAAGGTTCGGCAGAAAATCTGCCGAAACCGAAACTGATGCCGAAACTTGCCGAAACCGAAACCGAACCTTCTGTCGGTCACTAAATCAGAACAGAAGATTCATTTTAATAGGTATTCTAAGATTATAACTGCGCACACACAATTAAATATTTCATGTTTTTACAAAACGTATAAGACATTTTTTTTATATTACCTCTACACTGGAGGCCCTGAGGAAAACGGTTTCCCTCGGGGCCTATGTCATCTTTAGAAATGCTCTTTGGGGAGGATCTTTTTGGGGAGAAAAAAGAGAGGAAGTTCGGGGAAGGAAAAAGGTATGAGGGGTGGGTAGGACGGGGGTCAGTGTGTTAAGGAGTGACGGACTTAGAAAATCATTCCTCCCACTGCAGTACAAGGCGATGGGTGGAGAGAGTCAGGCTGGAAATGTCAAAGGTCTCCCTCAACCAGTTTCTCCCGATCCAGCCCACTACGCTACAGGTGGGCAAATGCATCCGCCTCCAAGACCCAGACAAACTCGTCCCATGAACCCGGCCTCCTCTGTTAAGTCACTAAGCGTAGCGAACCACTTGGGGTGACCTATGGCAGAGGTGTTAGTTATTCAATAAAAGATTTCCGGGGCGGCGCTACCCAAACCCGTCACCCGAATTGAACTATTTTTGAAATAAAACTTCTTTACGCATGCTTGACTTGAGGAGTAAGCTGGTGAATGCGTGACAAGGGCGTTACGAAAAGTGTGATCGGGCGAAGCGAACGGTCGGGCGAGGTGAACAGAAGTTGAGAGGGAGATATAAGTTAGTGAAGTTTTACTTCAGTCGTATGGTTATAAAGCACACTCGTTTTTTTATTATAATGCTTTAAAAAAATAGTGAACTTCCGGAGTATAAATTTAATATGGTTATAAAGCACATTCGTTTTTTTTATGTGTGCTTGTCGAAGTAGGGTGCGTATTTTTCGGGTTCTGCTTTCTTTCTAAAGTATCCGGCGATTTCCTTAACCGATTTCCCCGAAAAGTGATACGTACACGTGTTAGAATCAGTGCAATTTGCTGACTTCGCGAATTAATTTTAGCTCATTCCGTTGGAAAGTTATGTGTGATTTTTTAAAATATGTTTCAAAATGTATTCAAAATATTGTCCGTTTTTGATAAAGTCACACAAAGCCTCAGCGTGTTTGCTCAGCGCGACATAAACAGTACGAGTGTTAAGAATGGTGTTAATTGATTTATTGTAAACTGACTAAAAAATTGACCTTCTTTTGCAAGTGTTTCCATAGGACACAAAGGATTTCATCACACATCTAAAGATAAGGCTCACTCATATTACAATTTTATTTGTGGCTTTCTATGATCTGTTTATTTTAACCTAATAATAACACAATTTCTGTCAAAGAAATTTAAATTTATTGCTTTTAGGATCATTGGATTTTGTTTATTACAAAGCAGACACAAGTTAAAGTCACACAAAGCCTCAGCGTGTTTGCTCAGCGCGACATAAACAGTACGAGTGTTAAGAATGGTGTTAATTGATTTATTGTAAACTGACTAAAAAATTGACCTTCTTCTGCAAGTGTTTCCATAGGACACAAAGGATTTCATCACACATCTAAAGATAAGGCTCACTCATATTACAATTTTATTTGTGGCTTTCTATGATCTGTTTATTTTAACCTAATAATAACACAATTTCTGTCAAAGAAATTTAAATTTATTGCTTTTAGGATCATTGGATTTTGTTTATTACAAAGCAGACACAAGTTAAATTCTTTCATTATTATTTCAATGAGGTACCTACGTCGCAGTTAAGTACGTAAAGGTTATACTTGAAGCAGTTAATGGTTTTGAGATACATATTCCATAACAAAAACAAGTCGAGTTACTCGCACCTATAGAATGCATCTCACAGTTCTGGGCTTTTCGAAAATTCGTTTTCCCCTCTGACGTGTACATTATAAACATTTTTTTTTCTTTGTCTGAATAGTTACAGGCTATTGGTTTTTAGGTTTTTACAGGTTTTTGGTTTCAGTCAAAATCTACCTACACCTTTTATCTTTATCTCAAATGATAAGGTTAATTAAGTCGGGTTATTACACTTCGGTTGAGTTCCTTGTTCTCTTTTGAATTATCTGATTTGAATATTCAAGAAGATGACAGAAGATACGCGAAGAAACAAGAAGAGCAAAATCAGGAAAAGGCTAGAAGATGCACGAAGAGGTAAGAAATGCCTCCACAAGTCAAGAAAAATCAAGATGACGCAAGAACACACCTGCAGGGCCTAGAAGAGCCAATAAGATGCAAGCAAAATTAGGAGGGCCAAAAAAAAAACAAGAATAAACATAATAATAACATAACATTTGTGATATTTCACTTCAAGCAAGAGGAAGCATGACGAAGCAAGTTGAAACCAGAAGAAGGGGCTAGTAGAAGCAAGAACTTGTAAGCAGATACTAGGGTAGACTGAAATAGACGATAAAGAGGCAAAAGGAAGTAAGAATAAGCAAGAAATGATCAGAAGGAGTAAGAAAATGACAGAACTTAGAAAACAACACTCAATCAAAATCTTGATTCTTGCCCATCCTAGTTCGAGTATTGGCATATAAGGTTGCCATGTATAAATATGGATTAATCTCCGCAAGATGTCGCAAGAAATACCAAAAACAACCAAGGAGCGAGGAGAGATAAGACGAAGCAAGAAGAGACAAGAAAAGGAAGGAGGAACCGAGACGAGCCAACAAAGGGTGAACATTGAAAGAAGGTGCAATAAAAGCAAAGGTGAGCTATTAAGAGCCAATATTACACAATAAGAGGCAAGAGGTAACAATCAGAACCGGAAAGTAACGAGTAGATCCAAGAAGAGTAAAAAAGAGACAAAAACATTCAAGAAGAGATGAGAATATTCGAAAAGAGATAATCAGAGACAAGACAAGCGGAGACAAAAAGAGATAAGAAGAGACAAGAGGAGATAAGAAGAAACCATAATAGACAAGAAGAGATAAGAAGATGCAAGGAGAATTAAGAAGAGCCACCACTTACCCGCCCTGGTATAAGTAACATATAGTTACTTCTTCAATCTACATTTAATTTTGAACGAACCTCCAGTGTCCCTGCATACGTTGTTAGTAAGAAGATCCGAGAAGAGACAAGAAAGAATAAGGAAAGCAAAGAAGAGATAAGAAGAGCCGAGCAGAGCCAAGAAGAGTCCAGAAGATCTTATAAGAGGCGAGAAGACACAAGAAGAGCCAAGAAGATCCTGTAAAAACCAAGAAGAGACAAGAAGGTCCTAGAAGAGCCAAGAAGAGGCAAGAACAGTCAAGGAGGGGCGAGAGGATCTGGGAAGAGCCGAGAAGAGACGATAAGATTCCAGAAGAGAAAAGAAAAAATACGAAGATACAAGAAAAGCCATGAATAGCCATGAAGAACTGAGAAGAGACGAGAAGAGAAGGAAAGAATCAAGAAGAGTCAAGGATGGGCGAGAAGATCCAAGAAGAGCCGAGAAGAGGCAAGAAGAAGGAAGACAAACACAAAAACGAAATAATAACGCTCAATCCATTCCTTTATTCCTGCCCATCCTAATTTCTAATATTGGCTTATTAGGTTGCCATGTATACCGGTCGATTAAACTCCAACCTCCTTCCTATCCTGAGAGCACGTGTTCCTAGACCTAACAAAGCAGTGCCCCCTGGTGTACCGGTCTCACCGGGACAGGAGAGCTCCTGGCTGGGGTGGTACAATCGTATCGTATAATACTTAAAAAAAATAGTGAACTTCCGGAATATAAATTTAATATGATAAATAATAATGGCTTCCCCATAGGCAATTGCCAAGATTTTAAGCTCCCAAAAACCAATTTAGAATTTCAGAAACCCTAAATAACGCTTACTTTAACAGTAGTTGAAGAAGCTAATAGCTTTTATAATTTTTCAAGGATTATTTATACCTAAAGGTCGTTATTCACAATGAGCTTTCGATTACATTTGTTTTCGTAGTAAATTTATCAATATCACATTACTTGATATCAAAATGTTTAATTCAATATCAAAATAAAATGTATTCATAATCCTGCCTAGGCTTCGGATAACGTAATATTTTCCCTGATTTACATATTGTCTGGCAGAGACACGTATACACCAAAACACATTATAACCGGAGCTTTCGGCAATAACGAGCAAAAAATGTACGCCGCCGTACGTAATCAATTATTCGGGTAAGCCGTGGGAACTTTGTTTTTGTTCTCCGCGAGTAACTATTACGCGATAGGAAATCAAACGTTAATTTATTTTATCTGCTCTCGATCGGTTCTATAATTTTGACCAAATCCCGTCTTTGGAAACTGGCTAATAAACCGATCTGTTAATTGAAACAATTTGTTTATAAAATTGAATAGCGAACAAGGACGTTTATTTTGTATTAATTATTATTTAAAAAAAAACGACAGAAGCTTTTGTGAATTTATGCCTTTCAAGAAAGCCTCACGTGTACGTAACATTATATTTTAAATAATTTTAATTCATCATGAAGATTACAATAATAAACTAAATGATAATATGAAAGAGAACAAGACACAGAAAAACAGAAAAGATAATGGTCGCAACTGGGACTCGAACCCAGAACCTCTCGTCTATCCGGGACGTGCGTTCACCAATTTCGCCATTGCTACCTACTGTCAAACCGTCATATTAGTCAATCTCATATTTAAAAAAATTTTAGAATTTTCAATTTATCTTTAACTAATGTTTTCCATATTAATATAACCAGAACCTCTCGTCTATCCATACGTCCCGAATAGACGAGATGTTCTGGATTCGAGTGCCAGTTGCGACCACTATCTTTTTTCTCTGTGTCTTGTTATTTTTCATATTTTCGTTTTGATCATTATTGTTATCTGCTTCTTCAATGATATATTACATTGATGGGAATAACCTTCAAAAGTTATAAAAAGAAAGTTTTTTTTATAAAAAAATTATTATTCATGTAGACTTTTATAGAGTCATAAAATCGGATATATTTATCCGTGACGCTATCCAAGTTACAAACCAATTCTTGGAATGATTGTTTCCAATAAAAATGGTAGTTGCCTGTGATATGGAAAAAAATAGTTGAAGATAATATTGTTAATTCTAAAAAAAAAGAAATACTCGGATTTTAGTTTATTTCTAATTCTAATTTCTAGTTTATTTCTAATTTAGATTATTATTGTTATCTTCTACTTCAATGCTATATTACATTGATAGGAATACCCTTCCAAAGTTATAAAAAGAGAGTTTTTCTTACAAAAAATTGAATTTTAATTTAGCTGTATTTATTGTTTGTGTTTTTTCTTATGAAGCAATCACTTTGTGGTTAGACATTATATTATAAAAATAAAACAAACACTTTGTATATTTACTGTACGAATATTTACTATTATATCCTGATGAAGCTTGGTCGAAACGAAACCGGTCGATGTATTTAACAATAAATATGTGTGGTTAAATAGAAAGTGTTTGTTTTATTTTTATAATTTATTGTTTGTGTGGTTATTTCTCGATCAGTGCAACTCTTTTCTGCTCTTTTCATTTCCTATGTGTACTATTTATAATAGAGCCTTGCAATGTAATGTCAAACAACGAGCCAAGAAGCCATATTTTTATTCAATGTGTTAATTTGTGTAATAAAGAAAAATGGTACCACTGTAGAATGTGGTCTACTTATGGATTTCTACAAAATAGTGACGAATTATAACACTTTTGAAAAGTAATACAAAGTTGTTAATAGTGAAAAAACCTTCATCGACGATCATTCGAAAATGCTTACGTAATGTATGTCCGTGTGTGTACGCATGATTGCCAAGTTGATAGATTTCATCGTAGTCGACCGCGAGTCTATCTGCCGAGTTTCGGTTCGACCGGATGTCCAGTTAATTTCCACTTCCAAGATTCCACTTCATTCATACATCAATTAATTCATTCAATCGGGAAAACATAATCGAAATTTAAATAGATGTATTAATTGTTTTGTGTTTAAATCGTAGAACTCCATTTTTAATTTATTTTAATTTAATTTAATGATGTTATTATGAAGTTCTGCAAGTATTTTAGTTTTTTTATTATTGTGACAGCTGTTTCTGCTTGTTGTAAAGAAAATTATTAATTCCGCACTTATCAGTATGTTTAAAAGACAACTAACATGTTTACTAAACAATAATAATATCACTTTGTATTACATTACTTACTTACTTCTTCCATTACTTTATTTTTGTTAATTTTCTTGTACTGATGTAATCTATTTGTAAACTACATTGAACATGTACTTTTTTATAGTTATAATGTTGCCAATTTATTTGGATAAACATGTAATTATTATTATAACACAATAATAAACTAAAATACTCGCAGAACTTATAATTTTTTTTATTTTATTTTTTTATTAACAGAAAATAGTTTTTTTTCTTGTTTACATTGCACCTGCAAAGCTACTGCAAGTAGCTTGTCGGCATGAAAATAGTGTGGAAAAAAACATGATACAATATACAATGTTTTACAATAGAAGAAAAAAATATTGCAATTTAATAAAAACATAAATAAGTTTAAAAAAAATAATAAACATATGTTTAAAAAAAAAAAAATTAAATACTAATAATTAAAAATGCACGAGGAGTCAAGTCAATACATAAAATCTGATTCCAATGGCCATGTTCTAAACAATAGTGCAAATTTAGGTATCGAGCAACATTTTTTCAAATCATATGGCAGCATATTAAAAATAAGTGGTACAATGTATTCAAGAGTTCGCTGGCCATGTTTATTAGAAAATCTATGTACTATCATCCCTTCATTTTGTGTAAGCCTAGTTTTGTACATAAAAAAATAATAAATTAAAAATAATACATAAATTTAATTAAAAAAAAAAATTACATCTTTACAAAATGATTTTAGTATTTTGAAGTATATTAAACTACAGTAAACTAAAATATACAGATATTTGTTATTCATATGAAGTAGATACTGTCATTATAATAAAGAAAACAATAACTTATATTAACTTTTTTATATACTAAGTATGTAAATAAAAGTGGTGTTTACTAATTTATAGTTTTATTTCTATATATTTGTCTTACGAAAGCATTACAGCTCACAATAAAAGTCCTCGAGCTTTTTTTGCTGGATAAGCACCCAAGTATACTTCGCCTTTCCGGGTATATACGATCATGTAGGACATGTTGGCGTAGCTATCATATATATTTCTTTCCATGGAGTATTATTGCCTCCATTCCACCTAACACGATTCAAACCGCCGATAAGCCACATGTTTAAAGTTTCGCACGCGCTAATGTGTGCGTTTGACACAATGCTTTTTTTTCATACCGAAACCACAAAAGACGACCCATGTTATAAACTGGACGAAAAAAGTATCGTGTATAACGCCCATTAGGTTCTGCAATTTCCTCCGTTTGTGTACAGTAACTGTACCTACTACTGTATGGCCTTTTCTCGCTGACGTAGGCGAATCTGCTCTTCTTTTGGCTATCTATTTCAGTTCTGTTTCCCGTGTTGCCAGGGAACGCGAAGTAAGCGGGGATAACCTACATATGTATTTAGATAAATTAATTGTCAGAATTGACAACGACGACCTCCGTGGTAAAGCAATCAGGTTCCATGGGTGGAATCAGAACGTACTTGACTTGGCTAAATCTGTGTTTAGTAACCAGAGTTTAATATAATAGCCTGGTATCTTGTAGTGCTGGGTCGATCATTGGTGATTCGTGACCAGATCACGAATCACCAATGATCGATCGGGTTACTTTTTAGAAAAAGATTCGGTTGTCAGCATACGGATAGCGCGATAGGTGCCGGAATGGCGAGCGACCATAGACCCTGCAGTAACTCATTATCTCTGAATGTCGAACGAAAGTAACCGATCAAATATCTGGTGAAGGGCATTTCGAAATATGGCATCGATCGCTCTTTATGAAAAAAAAAATCCTGTAAAAGTACCCGATCAAAGAGCGGGTACTCACGTCTCGATTACTTCTCCGGTGGGTCGTGATCGACCCTGTTCGTATAAAACTATCGATCGACCCAGCTCTAATCTCTACCATTCCATCTCCTCCAATCTAAGAAAATTCTCCCAATATGCCATAGTTCCACTGAATTGGGTCAAAAATGTTTATTAGCAGACCAATCTTGTTTTCCTGGGTAGCTTCATCGTTTTATTATCTTATTTACGAAGTTTGATATAATGTTTTCGTCATAGAAAATAGTGCTATTCGTTTTACATTCCTAATCTAGATGTTGCAAAGTATGTAGTTTTTGTAAGTAAGATTTTGTTCAAAGTAAGTTTACTTGTGTGTTGGCAATTATTCATAGTCAGAATAGCTCACCCCCCGAAAACCTCCCCAATAATTACTATAATAATGTACATATCTTCTAGTGATATTTCACCCCTAGTAACATTTACGGCCGTTGTTGCCAATTCTACTGATTTAGGCGAAATTTTGGCTCAACGCTCCTCAAATGCACAAATACGCTTTTCCCAACGGTTCCATGCCAACTCAGAATGAAACCAACTCAGAACCACCTTAAAAAGGCCCATTATAAGCTATGAAAAAATAATTTTAAAATAGCTGATAACCCTAACCTATTTAACCATTTTTTTTATCATCACTCTTAATGACCTTTCTGAGGTGGTTCTGAGTTGGT
This sequence comes from Limnephilus rhombicus, assembly GCA_929108145.2. Classification (NCBI taxonomy): domain Eukaryota; kingdom Metazoa; phylum Arthropoda; class Insecta; order Trichoptera; family Limnephilidae; genus Limnephilus; species Limnephilus rhombicus. Next base: position 22,409,143 of record OV815284.1, read on the forward strand.
TTCATTCAGAGTTGGCCTTCCCAACACAACTCTCCGACCAACAGGCGAATCTATCGTTACTAAACAAATCATAATTTTGGCTCAACGCTCCTCAAATGCACAAATACGCTTTTCCCAACGGTTCCATGCCAACTCAGAATGAAACCAAATCGAAATTTTTTTAATGGACCGGAGACTCAGATTGATCGATCGAAAAGTTTGAAAAAAACGGCCGTTATAGTAAAAAGATTTACTTGGCACAACATAATGTAAGAAACGTTTGACCCTCTGTGGAACCATGTACACAGATTATTATAGAATAATAACGTTTAATTTTTAAGCATCTTATGTTAATGATATTTTGGGATTGTTAATTTGGTCTTGAAATAACAAATCTGTTGATCATGCTCCCGACAATACTCCTCCCACTCGACAGCATGGCAACCACTTAACTACCGTCCCGAGCAACAGAACAACATGGGAAGGTCATGTTGCCAGTTGCCTACTGCCGGTAAACTTGTTGCCACGTCACATTCCTCGGCTAGGGGAGGCGACTTGATACGCTATACTCCAAGGCCTGTGACGAGGACATTAGCTTTTATGATAAACACTAGCTCTCAGACCTGTGAGAAATCAAGGCATGTTATAATTGTAGGATTTGTGAAGCTGAAAGTATTATTTTTATAAAATATTTGCATTTCAAAAAAAATATTGTCAATTTGATTCATAAAAAAATTTGAAAGCGTATTTTTTATCACCATTAAAAAACATTTTTTGTTTTCGGATACGTTCAGAAATTATGTAATATTTTGGATTTTATTGTAAAGCGGAAATATTTTGAACCTCTGAAAAAATATGGTCGAGGACTGGGGGGTTAAGGCTATAAGATAAAAGACCTATCAAAAGGATATCAAGATTGTTATGCTTCTTAAAATCAAAATGAAGCAGTTTATTTTTAGTCCATTTTAATTACACCTCGTAAATCACGGCGAAAGGCTTTCCCTTTAGCCACCGCAGAACGCCGCGGAATGGCGAAATTGATCAATCAATCATCAAATGCTAATGATTATTCCTTTACGTGTTTCCCCAAATTTACTTATACTATTTGTACTTTTGAGGTTTCTCGCAAAGCATTCATTGTCCATTGCTTATCTTCTTTCCCCGAGATGTTGTTCAGCATTCCTCTGAGGTCACCTTTCCATCGGGCGTCATGCACCTCGTCGGCCTTGGGCACAATACCTCTTCATTAGTCACATTCAGGTATTAAAAAACACGTCTTTTTGTGTTGGCGAGCGATTTGCACGTCGGTTTCATCTTATCCATGGACGCATGATCGACAGTGGAAGAATGGACGACAGCTGGCGAAAATTGAAACTTTTTTGCCACAGAGGAATTGGTGATTGGTAAAATTCAGTTTAAAAAGTTAGCGTAGGTGGCTTTAGTCATTGACAATGCAGCGTTTCAATACTTGGGGGAATTAAAATCAGTTTTTACTTTCAGCAGTATTTATGGTTCCATGAATCTGTTATTGTTCTGGTCCAAACGATGTATTTTTTATGCGATCTTTTTTATTGGCAAGCTGTTTCGCCTTTCAAAAACACAATACTTAATACTATGATATCAATCACGACCAACTAAGATGAAGTTATTCGTCTTTAAAAATTATGTTAAATTTAGGTAAAAATTTTATTAGAATGACTATCCTTATAACAACTTTTGAAGTCCCGTCCCAGTAAGACGAGAGATCGTGGGTTCGTGTCCCAGTTGCGGCCGTTACCTTTTTATTTTCTTGTGTCTTGTTTCTTTTTCATATTTTTGTTTAGATTTATTAGTATTATTGTCTTTTTCGATGATATATTAATATATTAGGTACTTGTTTAGAAACATATTGAAAGGGACTTAACGTTGATTGACCCTTACTTAACTTACGCTCAGGTCGACCAAGACTAATGCTTCTAGCAGTCTTTAAAGTGCGTTGAAGTAAAGTAAATTGCGCTATACAAATGTTATATTAATATTATTGTTCTCGTATGAATTTTATTAAATTTGGGGACATGGCGATTTACGTATATAGTCCACAATCCACCCCCTTGGAATATACCGTCATGTAATCGGAGACTTGATAAAAAACTCAATTATCTTTATTATTACTATGTATAAAATGAAGTCGCTCAGGCTGTATGTGCGCTTAGATTTTTTAAATTACGCAACGGATTTTCATGCGGTTTTCACTAATAGATAGAGTGATTCATGAGGAAGGTTTTTGGGTATATAATTTGTCAAGGTTTTGTGTAAATTGGTTGAAATACATTATATATCTGGCCAAGCGGCAGCGGGCTGACAAATGTTGTGGATTTGATTTAACAGATGGCGTTGTTTATAAAGATATCGTTAGCCACAGCACGGCGTGGCCGGGTCTGCTAGTTCAATAATATATCATCTTCTATCTATCTATTATAATACATAAAGAAGAGTTACTGTGGCAGGAGGGCCGGCGGACACCGGGAGGGCGGCGTGGATTTGATTTTTATAGAAATCAGTTTTATTTCGAAATTATGAAATTTTGCACACTTGACCTTCGAAACAAGAGGAAGGTCACTGTTTATATCTGGTTTTGAAAAACTCAGTGTAAAGCCCGGGCAATGACGGGGACTTCAGCTACTATTTATATAAAGCTCACTGACGTGACATTAGCCTAACTTTACTGAACGACGCTATGAAATATCTATTTATTTAAGGCCTTTTGTCTATTTGCGAGTTATTTGCAAATTCAATGATATTACGTAATCCGTGCAAAGCTCAGGCAGTGAACCCGAGACCTTTATATCCGTAGGCGATCGCACTTCCCACTCGACACGAGCCTCACCGGAGTTCAAGTGTATTCAAATGAGTTACTGCACTGTTCAGTTCATTGCATCCGCATCGTAACACCTGACTTTATCCACTTGCATTACTACCTATCCTACCATTTTATGAGGAGTCCTAGAGATGCTAGAGAGGTTATTTCAATGTTAACCGTTTCGTATTCAATGTTTCGGCCAGGGATGAAACCATTTATATTTAGATACTACCTGGTTCCCGGCGTGCGTTGCTATGCCATTTAATAAAGAAATGTTTCTCCCTGCGTGTCCTTTCCCATTCGTCCCGTTCCACTTCCTCTCCCGCGTCCCCCCTTCCCCTCTAGCGTTCCCACTCCGCCCCCTCCACCTTCCCTCTCCCCACTCCACTCCCCCCTTCCACTGTCCTGCTAACCCCCATCCCGAGTTCCCCTCCTCCGCCGCGCATTCAATACATTCCGTCCCGGTACATTCAGTTTTCAAACAGCTCGCGTGCCACATATTGCAATTTTTTTATACAAATTTCATAATGCTAGAGCTCACCAGTAGTTTTATACAAACCTTGTCCTGACAATAACGAGCAACAAAAAATTCCAATTTGGTGCTGTAGTTCGGAAGTTATGCGCGTACATGCATTTCGGCGATTCATTTTTATTTATATAGATAGATAGATAGATAGAAAATAGATATGGATTAATTAGTGATGGTATCGTTATTTCTTTTCTTAAAATTTACTGTATTCATATATTACCCTATAAATACGTATAATAACTATATCTACCGATAGCCTAAATTGTAAAGTAGTGTAAAGGACGAAAATTCCAAATATAAGTTAAATAATGTTATTTTTCTCTTTCGATCTGCGGTGTCGAAATATTTCAGGGAAAAATACGCTATTTTTAGTTTTTTTTATTTATTTTTTTATTTTTAAAAAGACAGGCAAATATTCCCGGGTTACGAATAACCCAACAATATTTGAAAATCTCCTACTACCATCACATAAAGCAGAAAATGTTGCTTGTGTTGTGATGGAGGACTTAGCCAGCCGAGGAATCGAACACGCGACGCCCGGGTGGGACCCAAGCGCTATGCCCACTCATCCACTGACCGGTCGAGTTTCGAATCACGACGTTGCTAAAGAAGTTTTCAGATGATAATGAATCATAATTATATATTATAGAATCATAAAAAATCATAATTATATTTTCGTTAGTTGTTTTGGGGTGTTATGCCGTGTTGCGCTACCTCCTTCTTTAGCCAACGTTTTGGACAACGTTACAGTGTCCATCATCAGGGCAGATGTGTCTCCAGGGCAGACATACTCTGTCCAAAACATTGGCTAAAAAAGGAGGTATCGCAACACCCAAAAACAAAACTAACACCCAAAAAAAAAATAACGAAAATTCTTTTGGCCGTGAAAATCTAAAATCATATCTTTATAATTAATTATAGATCTATAAAAACAAGAGATACGATTTTAAAAAATAACTTTGTTTTCGCTCTTCTGAACTAAACATTTTGTCCCTTACGGCATATTAAATTTCCGATGTCGATATGGAACGTTGGGATTGCACTCCTGGAATAAAAACATATTATTATTATTGCGATTTTTAGATGATATTTTGGAGAGTGTAATAAAGAATTTATTATTATTATAAAACGAAAAGTACATGGCCTAGGTCAGGGGTCGACAAACTGCGTCTCTTCAGACATCAAATCCAATTTCACCCTCACTCAACCAGTCTTATGTATGAGATGGAGCCGTCTTTAACCAACTTTGATTCAAACGGCATCAGTGTTGCAAACTCGATTTTTTCAGATATTCTAGCACTTTTTTATACAGAACTCATTCACTTAAAATGATAATGTTCCACAGAGCCGAACCCTCTGATATGAAAATATCTGGAGTCGGTGAATTATTTTCCCATTTGGTCTCTGGTAGGTTGACGTGTTGTTCTTGTATTGTTTTGTATTTATAACCCTTAATTAAGTTTCAACAAAAATAAGAAACACGTTTTTTTAATATTAATATTAAAACTAAATAATTTATTTGATTTTTAAATAGGTACCATGCAGATAAAATATATTTATTTATTATGGATTTTTGATAGAAGAGTAGGTACACTTTTAATAAAAAATAATGAACATTTAGATGATGTAATAATTTGCTTACACGTTCATGTTCAAATATCTTAATACCACACTTCCATGAAAGTATTAGCTTGTGTCTATAATCATTAATTACTTTTACATTTACATTTCTTAGTTTTCTTTTAATTATACATATTATTCTATTATTATTTTTTATTTATTTAAATTATATTTTTGTAATTAGATAATGTCTAACAACTTTCAAAGTAATTTTAGAACAAATAAATAAAAACTTTTAAAGTACTAATGAGATACTTGAGGTTGCATGCTCTGTACAAGTTGCTCGATTCTGGGTTCAGTCTTTGCTAGAGCTATAGTTAAATCGCTTAGTTAATCGTTAAGCGCTAAATAGATTTTTTTTTTCGTAAATGCAAACGTACCTGTTACGCCCCCCCCCCCTGACATATCTCTACGCCCCCCTGGTTGGGAAGCCCTGGACTAGATGATAATTTGAGAAAGTGTGTGAAAGGATTTAGTTTTTCCTGTGGGGAAAATTTAACCAGGACATTTAAATCTGGTGCCGTAAAAATAATATAATTATTTGTCTAAGCGACCGGTTATTTCTGTGTTGAAATCTTTGTTTTTATCACAGAATTTCTCTCGTTCACGGAAAACAAAAAAAAACGTATTTTCCTCTCGTGCTACTTATTTGTAACAATGGAAATACGGTTGTGATTATTTACATTCTGCTGTTATCACAAAGCTTGGCGTGTATTGTTTCGAAACTAAATATCTATGTTCATAAGAACATGTTTATATAATAGTATTATAAAGTTACTGCTAATTAGAACGATATTGTTTTTAATTTAAATTGTTTTTATATTATTATTTTGAAGTCTTCAGCTGTACTAAATCAACTAAAACTTGAAAAATGTCGATATTTGTGAATGCCGTTTATTTTTCCACTGGCATCTCATTTCATTAAAATATTCAAATCGAGCCAGACAACATCTAGTATTTTTACAAATCGTGTAATGTTTAGCTCAAATCATTTACCATAGTATTTGTCTGGCGGCTAGAGTCTAGAGCTAGAAAAAGGCCGTTCCCCGTCCGTTGACTCCGCGACTCGCATCTGCCCATTGTACTAGTTATGTACTCGTCTAGTACTGGCAATAAGTAGGTAGGTACTGGCGCTCTGCAGCGAGTAATGTAACCCCCCTGCATTGTATTGTGTGGCGGATTCCTTTATAGATCTTTTTATTCTTCTGCTAGGCGGAGATGCTTCCACGCTCGAGGTCACACTGTTAAAGTTACCCCATCGTGCTTTTAGAACCGTTGCAGAACGTGCAGATGAACGATGAATGAACTTTTTCTTGACCTGTAAATTTAAATACATTTTTTTCCATTGATATATTTCTTGACAATAAATAAATTTGCAATTCATTTTCAACAATAATAAAATTGATTAGCAAATAAATTCTGATGTCTTTATCAAACAATTATTTATTAAATTATTGGTTAAAATAATGGATCTCTTCACCTCTAGCTGTAAAGCGTTATTTTTTTATATTAACTCCACACAGGAGGCCCTGAGGAAAATGATTTCCCTCAGGGCCTATGTCATCTGGGATGCTGTGTGGAGGGTCTTTTTGAGGAGATAAAGGAATGAACATTGGTCTTGAAGAGACCCATGTTGTAGGAAGGAGGAAACACAGAGGCCGGCAAATCATTCCACAGCCGAGCTGTTGAACACAAGAACGAGTCGAAGAAACGACCCGTTCTCATGTGACAAATGTCAACCGTGTACAAATGTTGGGCACGCGTTTGGCGTGTTTCCCGACTATGCACCTGTGCCGAAGGGATCAATGATGCTAGTTCCTCGGAGCATCTTCCATTGTAATACCGATAGAACAAGGATAGCATTCCCACCCGACGCGACGCCTGTGCTCTAAAGATTGCAATCCGTCTGTTAAGATTGGAGAATCTATTAAACGAACCGCCCGTTTCTGCACAGAGTCGAGGGTATTTTGGAGCTCCAGACTAGAGGTGGCTGCCAAATTCAACCGTGGGACGCACTCGTGATTTGTACAGGGTTATCAGTTGTGTACTATTAAAGTATCTGCGGGCCCTGTACAGTACGCCCAGTTTTTGAGAGGCTAACTTTACTCTGTCTTCGATGGAGCCCCCATACCTGAGCTGGTCACTTAGGGTTACACCAAGCATATCGATGGAGGGCCTGTTAAATATACATAATTTTTTACTTTCTTCAGGCGTTTAGTTCACAAATATCAAATATAGTCCACAACATAGTTCACAAACATCGAATATAGTTCACAATGCTCTTCATCTATATGTAATCTCCTTTCATTGTGATCTCTCTTTTTTCTTTTCTGTTCGTTTTATTGTTATATTGTTAATTGGACTATTTGTCCGTAAATAAATAAATAAACAACGTAGGTCACAAACATCGCACGTGGATTTCCGGCAGGGACCGAGCATATTCTTATGTCAAAACCAACTTTAACTGAGCGTACTGTACAGGGCTTGCGGATACTTTTAATAGTACACAACTGCTAACCCCGTAAAAATCGCAAGGGCGACGGCTGTAAGTTTGGCATCCACCTCTTGTCTGGGGCCCCAAAATACCTGAAAAAACCCTCGACTGCAAAAACGGGCGGTCCGATTGATAGATTCTCCTAACTTAACAGACGGATTGCAATCTTTAGAGCACATGCGTCGGGTGGGAATGCTATCCTTGTTCTACCTGTATTTCAATGGAAGATGCACCGAGGAACTAGCGTCATTGATCCCTTCGGCACCTGTGTCACGTCACGTGAGAACGGGTCGCTTCTTCGACTCGTTCTTGTGTTCAATAGCTCGGCTGTGGAACGATTTGCCCGCCTTTGTGATTTCTCCATCCTACAACATGGGTCTCTTCAAGACCAATGTTTATTCCTTCCTCTCCTCAAAAAGACATTCCACACAGCGTCTCAGATGACATAGGCGCTAAGGGAAATTATTTTCCTCGGGTCCTCCCGTGTGGAGTTAATTAAAAAAAAAAAAAGATAATTTGAATCTTCCTAAAAAAATATATTCATATCAGTTTTCCAGCCAATGATGTGTGACCGCTACAGTAATATGTAGTAGAGAATTTTTACTTTTATGTTGTTATCAGTGCACACTGCACATTAACCTTCTGGTCCTATGCGAAATATACCTACTATAGAATTCATTGAAATTGTAGGCACTAATGGAGTTTGAACAAATTAACTACTCGTATCTCAAATTCAAACTAATCGTGTGTATCGGCTACAAAGTTTTGATACTTTTAAGAGGAAATACTAGCGGCGTTTTTTCCATACAAACGTATTCCCCGTTTATCTCTCTGGATTTTGACTCAAGAGCAAAATTTTTTTTACATAACATAGATATCAACCACTAGCGTGTCGGTTGCTTTTTTTGATAATTTACTTCTTATAGAAGTTAGGACCTTCCAAAAATTAATAAAATTGCCTGGTTTAAACGCCGTCAAAAGACGTTCAGTATACAAACTAAACAATGTATTTAAAAAAAAAAAAAACGTACCGATATAGAATATTTTCTTCTAATACAGTTAGTGAAAAAAAATAAATTAAAATAGTCCAGTTTTGGAGAAGGAAAATGAGGAATACAAAACATCGATTTTGACGATTTTATTTAGGTATTTTCGGTCCGATATGCAGTTGTCCCTTTCGCTCAGTTCCCCCGAGGGGAGCGCGGAGTGGAACAGAAGACATTCGTTACAATACCTATCGACGACATTTTTAAATGGCCGGCATAGCTCTTAATGATCAATCTACAACTGCGCCGCCGGTTTCTTCCGATACTTTCGTACATCTGTCACACAATGTTACCTTCCCTCCGGGGCCCGAGACATTTTTTCAACCATTATGCAGAATGTCTGATGGTTCTCAGAGGCAAAATGATTCGATTCATATTGAAGAATCGAATTTATATTATGTACTACTTTACACGCCCTCTTTAGGTCTTCCTCTATCTGGATGTCTGTCGTATTGCACAGTGGTTTTGGGAAGCAGTCAGTTATCATTTTTGGCACGCGAGCACTACCTACTAATCCGAAAAGCCATGACGCTATTTGTTATTTATATTTACTGTTACCGTCGACTAACGGTTAATGAAGAGGCCTACGCTCTGTATCTGTCTGTATAAGGTTAACCCTAGCCGGCCGATTGCGTAACGGTATTCCATGAATTTAACTAACGGTTGAATTAAATCTAACCTTTTAATACTAGTTTATATACAAGAGTTTTCGTGTAGCTTTAAACTAAGGTTGAAGATTAACTAAGACTTTTTGATTATCTGTTTCTTCGCTAGCTTTAATAGCGCTCTTAGAAAGTGACCCGCGATTGAAGTTAATCCAACCATAACTAACAGTTTATGCAGCACTTTTCTTCTTGCGGATGAAACAATCAATCTTTCAGTGTAAGGAACGCCCCTTACCATTGTATAATCGGATTTCTGCTGAATATTTAGCAATGAGTTTCAACTTTTCCTACGTAATGAAGAAATGATATTGCTCTGTGAAATCTGAGACTCGTTTCTTTGTAATGTTTCAATCTCGCTTATTTTAAAATACATAAATTAATTTTTTAAATCGTAAACTTTTTTGTGGAATATATCAGTCTTTTGATCACTTAAAAAGTTCAAAGTGTTAAGCTATTTTTTTTTTAGTTTTAAATGTCTTTCAGCTAACTTACATTTAATTAATGTTTATAATAACTTTGAAGACGGTTGTCTCGCGTAGCCCTTTTTAATCGCCAGGTTTTTTTTTGTTTTTCTTCGTTAAAAAAAAAACATTTTTTAATTGGTGATTATTTTCTCTTGAAATTTCAATTAAAAAGTTTTCCAGTCTTTGGGCCCAAGGTTTTAATATAATTTCATTAAGTCGCCGAAGTTACCATCAGATGTCAGCTTATCTCGCAATCGCAATGGCCGGCGATAATGGTTACGTAATCGAGCGCGAAAGGGAAATTTCATTTTTACGCCGTAACGCAATCTCCATTTCGTTTGCTACTTTACATTTCGTCCCCCCTTAATGGTTTGATTTATTGCCCTTTAAATAATACTTTGTGATGGTCGCATCGTAATGCAATAAACGTCTAATATCACTCGTAAAACTACGATGTTGCCAGTAGACTACATCTGGGACGGTGAACCTTTTACTCGCGAACAAAGCTTGAATTTTGTTTAATAATATGATTATTATAATAAGATCTCTAGTGTCCGACCGAAACAGGACTTTCCACCGTAACCGAATCTTCGGTGTGTCTGTCTCAGTTTCGGCCGAAACCGAAACTTTTTTAGACATGTTAAAAATCGATTGTTTACTGTTATTTGGCTTATTTTTTACAGTTATTCGGACAGTTAGTACCCGTTAAATTAAATAAATAAAAAAAACAATAATTGAAGTATGTGAAAAAATAATAGTTTTTTTTATATTACTTCTATAAAACAAACAAAATTTAAAAAAAATAACAAAACATGTTCATATGTACTTCTTGGAACAAAAATTTATCAATAATCAACACTTCCATTATAAAGGAAGGACCTCATTAATTGAGTATTTTAATGTTTATTGTAATTACAATCACTAAATTCTTTTTATATGTGTTAAATGAATAAAAAACAATAAATGAATAAAAAAAATAAAAAAAACCATAATAGAGAACTCCAGTCCATTTTTTTTATTTTTTTTGTGAATAAAGACCTTCAAACTTAAATAACTGCATTTTTATTTTTATAGTTAAGTAGTTTTAATAGTTAAAATAATTGTCAAAGTTTTAATTTTTCAAAAAAAGCACCGAAAAGCACCGTATCTATGGTGGATTGTGTGACGTCTTCACCCACCGATAGTTTATTTACTTTTAAGTTGTCATTTTGAATCAGTGATGTTATGTCTAGGGAAATTTCCCTAGATCCAGGGGTGAAAAATATTTTTTAGGGAAAAGGGAAATCAGGACAAAATCTAGAGAAATTTCGAACTCTGGCAAAAAATTTATTACATGTGACCACAATATTACTGGTATTATTTATATATATATATATTTTTTATTTCTTTTTATTGAGGAAACTAATATAAAAAATATATACGTATATATATTTTTTGGAATTCCTATGAATCTTAATTATTGTTCATGTACTTACACATGCAATGTTATTTTTAACACTGACAACTCAAAATGATATTATGTATCTAAAATGGGACCTCTGAAAAAAAAAATATGTTTCGTTTTATCGGTGATTGCGGTTGATTTTTATTGTGCAAAGTGCTTTTTTATTTGGAATTCAGTGGTGAGTGTATTCGTACTTTTAAATTATTATTTCACGTAGCAAAAAGTGTTTTATTTGGAAAAGCACAGTATTATAAGTACATTTACCAAATACCGATATCTTCCCAATAAAATAATCATATTAATTAACATATAACAGGATTAGTGTTACACAATCAGGTGGCTACGTAGGTAATTGCGTAAATGTGAAGTTCTAGGGAAATTTCACTTCGAAATCTAGGGAAATAATTTTTTTGGGCAAAACATCCCTGATTTTGAGGGGGTCTTCCACCATCTTGCCTGCAAGCTGCCGGTAGCACTACCCATATAATTTTTTCGATTTCACCATCCTTCAAATAAGCTTATGTGGGTAGATAAAGTTTCCCTTCATTATTGGGTACTCAAAGCAGCCAGTAAAGTTTAACGTGTAGATGATATCTAAGTTTTATACCTTATTAGCTAAGTTGTCTACCATGGGTTCAATATTATTTGACAGCTTCTGTCAAATCGCATTAACATCACCCGAATTTTTCACGATTTTACTTACGAAAATTGTTGTTTTGTAATCCATGACCAGATTAAAGACTCTCAAAGGACCACCCGGTATGTTTTTTAATATAAATATTGAACAATAATACTTACGTACATCTTATTTTAACAAAAATAACAACAGTGTATTGTATTTTATGTCATTGTATAAATACCAACACAGATGTACCATAATAATTTCATTGTTATTAGGGATAATGCTGTACGCTGTACCTGATGTCTGCCTTGTTGGTGTCTGCTTGCAGATTTATAAAGGCATGGTCGGAGGCTATTGGATATAACCGTCCAATATATATTTGCTTCCCTCGGGACCTGCCTCTTAAAAGATCAATTTATAATTTGACCCGGTCCCCGAGAGTCGTTGGGACTATGGACTGTACTCATGTGGCAATGTGACCAAGTAAGTACCTCTGAATATCATACTACTGTAATGGATAGTTGTAATTATGAATATTTGTATTACCTATTAATGAATTTATAGGGATAAGGAAGGTACATAATTTGTACCTATGTCCTCACTATATACCTATAGTATTCATTTCCATATTCCAACAGTATTCGATTTCCTCAACTGAAAAAATCAAGTACTGAAATGACTTTCTTCTTTCAGATGGAGAAAAAAGCCTTCTTTTATCTTCTCCTGGTGGACGTGCGCAAGTGATCCTGTAGAAACCCTAGAAATGTTGTAGAACTGTGTTTTTGGTATTTTAAAGAGTGTTATATTATTACACTGTACTAATCTGAAAAACACATATTTAGCTTTATGGAAACTATAATAAAACTACAGAATATTTTGGTATTTCTTTACAATATATTTAAACATTTCTCTTTGTAAGTACAAACGTACTAGGTACGGTAGAATATATTTTGCTTTTATAAATAAATGAAAACATTATCTGTTATAATTGTGCAATTTACAAACATGATTTAGCAACAAACAAGTTATTACAAAATAGAATATGAATTAAAAAGTTAATTTCACTCATTACGCTTACATCAGCCTTGCATTCTTTGCGAATCTCCACGTTTCCCACACGATCGTACATGGCTTTATCACATATTTGCCTCAGGGATCTCATTTCTGCAAAATATGAATGGTACATACACGTAAGTGTATATTATTTATAATTCCCCTGTAAGGGCATTTAGTAGATGTTCAACTACAGTAAACATTACAAAAATTACAATGTTCCAGGGGTTAAATATAAATAACAATATGCTTTGTGTTGAAAACCTTACTTAAATGAATATTCCGGATTATAAAGTAAACTATACATTCGGTTTTATAATATCATTGTGTCAGCAGAAGCTCTGGGGACTCTGGAGGGCTGATGGCTATCCAAGTAGTCTTCCCACAATGCCCGGCCATGTACTCCTCAATCGCATTCGGTTTACCTGGAAGAAATAATAACAAGGAATGAAACACTGATGGTACTGACATACATATGCTCATAAATGAGCACGCTCATTATGCCTTCCACCTGCAGATCAATGAGCATGCTCACAAATCAACAACCGGTTGCAAGAGAGCATGCGACTAATGTGCGTGTGTTTTGGTAGCTTATTAGATGTATACATACATTTATTTCAGTGCACTTATTCTGCGACTAAGAACTATCACATTTATGTATTTCTCATTGGCCAGAATAATAGAATGGAGGGAAATAATTATGTCGAGTCTTCAATTTATGATGGGGCGGTCTGACGCTTTGTAGGGAACCCGCTCGTACAACGTGGGTTGTGTACGATCTAAAGTTTATATTTAGCCTTACGAATTATAATGTTTCTTTGTGTGAAAGCACTATGAAACCATGCATGATTTTAATTCAATGGCAAGCTAGAATTTAACACTAAACAAATACAAAATATTGTTACTGAAGTAGTTCAGTTGTACATAATATTGTATATTTTTTACTATTCCTGTGTAAGTCCTCAAAAAGGGCGTTAATAAATAAAATAGGAAATGAACAGGTTGCATTAGGCATCTAGATAGCGTTAATTCAGAAGCAATGCGAAAAGAAAGAGTAAAGCATTTCGTGACATTTTTCAAAATTGACTATTATATCTAATACTTGACGCAGAAGAATTGAATTTATCTGTAACAGCCTTCCAGGCCGCCTCGTTCTTCACTTCACCACGTTGCTGGTGTGTTCTCGAATAAATGCTTGTCAATACATATGTTCACCAGAATTTCGCATCATCTTTGCCAAAATTCGTGCACCGATTTCGCTTATTCATCCTGCAAAACAAGACAAATCTATAAATTCAACTAAAACCTTTTGTAAAATCACTCAATAATAAAAAAAAGTCTGTTCGACTTACCTTATAATTTCGTAAACAATAATAACGAAGCTGTCAAACACTCGTGTTGACGTTTGTGATTCCATAGAAACGACAGCATTTTAGATGGGCGATCGACAGGCGTGACTCCAGACACGAATAGCTACTTGACACCGTATTTTCGGTGGTGAAATGCGGGCTGCTTATCGGGCAGAATTATCCTGCCTGTAAAATTATGTGACCCGTAGTTACCAGCAACATTTCGAGAGATTGGTGAAAGACCCCCTTAATGTAAGAATTAATGGCGGAATCAGGCGGAATGAATATAGGAAGACTCGATGACTTTGTGTGAGAAGTCGGGGTGACTTTTGTGTCAAGTTATGTATAACACATACAGAAACACTGGTATTTATAATACACTGATCATGACGATTGTGTAATAACTTGTATAAAAAGCCCTTGATACTAAAAACAATTCGAAAATACGATCGATGTATCGTAAACCAAATGTCAAATATGACCTATTTATGACTATATTTTCGACTATACTTAACCTCAAATATAGCCCTTTTCCGTCATAATTTAAATTTTTGAGAGCCTAAATAATGTTTCCAATAAACACAATAACTATCATTTATCTAAATCTCTTTAACCATTGAGGTATATAAATAGAGAAGCAAACTTCATTACCGCTCATCGAAAAAAACGTAACCACTTTACAACTCAACGACGCAGCTTTGGAATCACTAAACATTTGAACGTAAACATATCTTTGTCTCACTTGCACAAGTCACGAGAACATTACCACCGCTAGGATTAGACAAAGCCAGAAACGCAAACCTGCAATAGCGGCTTGGTGTTGCATACTATTTGAAATTTTATCCAAAATAAACAATGAAATAGTTTTTTTTTTTACGTTAGTTTGTAATAAAATAAACTTATTTAAATTATTTTAAATTTGTATTTTTCATTATATGACTAAAAGAATGCACAACTTATGAAATAATGAAGTCATTATTTGTTCCAATATTTTTTATTGAACCAATAGTATATAATACTCAAACAGAAATTGTTTCAAAAGTGTTTTCAAAGTTCTTTTCTCGGCAATCGAATTATTTCCACCCACTTCTCACGGTGTGCTGCATCTTATGGTGCCCTGCAAAATTATTAATATAAAATACGTAAAAAAATATAATTACTTACTAGATTATTCATTAATATATAACATAAGTTTTAATGAAGTATGTTGTATGAAGATTAAAACATAATTTTTATTAAGTATTTTAATATGGTTACCTCCATAGTAACTTATTCCATAAATTATGTATTCTCCCATTAATGTAGGAAACCAAAACGACTTTTTAGTGGCAACACTGAACCTATATTAGAGTATTTGACATTTTATTTCATTTTCTGCTTTTTTTAATTAAATGTGAATATGTAAACTTAGGTGTGGAAAGTAATTCCACTTGCTTTATTATGTGGAATCGCATTTTTTCGCGACGCATTTAACCATTTTGGTGATAGTTTTGATCGCGTATCGTCCGGCACAAGTCGGTCGGCGTCACAATGAGCACTGGACTGACGTTAGCGGGGCATATGCTTTTGGACATATGTACAGTGGCAATGCTTTGGCGCGGTCATTAGTCATCTAGTATATATATATCAATGTCTTTAACAGTATGAAAATAACCAAAAACACGAAATGTTGAATGGCGTGCGTGTCTTCCGTGGCGTAAGATTTCAAATGTCAATACATCTTGATACACTTCAGTGAATAGTTAGCAGGTTAGCAGTGACGTCACCACTAACCATTTCAGTAATGCCAACTTGACGCTGTGTTTTTAGAGAGGTTTAAAAATGCACTTTTTAATAATTTTTTAAAAACTCTGCGTTTAATATTATGAAATAAAACTTATATATTCAGAATCAGCGTTTATTGGTCTATATGAACATATTTTTTTAAAGCCATAATATTTTTCACTGGAGTTCCTTATTGAAGTATGTAAAAAAATATTTCTTTTGATATTACTACCATAAAACAAATCAAAATTAACAAACATGTTAACTACTTCATGGAACAAACATTTGTCAATAATCAACACTTAAAGGAAGGCCCTCATTAATTAAGTATTTTGCTGATGATGGCGGGTGACATACGATCCACGAACTCACCCGAAGTCAGCCGAACGAGAAGTTGCAATAAGTAGTTAACATGTTTTGTTATTTTTTATAAATTTTGTTTGTTTTATAGAAGTAATATTAAAAAAAATATATTGTTCTTTCACATACTTCAATTATTGTTTTTTTTTTTATTTAATTTAACAAGTGTTAACTGTGTGAATAAGTGTAAAAAATAAACCAAATAACAGTAAACAATCAATTTTTAACATGTCTAAAAAAATTTCGGTTTTCGTTTCGGCAGAAAATCTGCCGAAACCGAAACTAGATTTTTTTGCCGAAACTTGCCGAAACCGAAACCGAACCTTAACCTTCGGTCGGTCACTAAACATCTCATCATTCTACTCTGGGTCGAGCGTCACCAACCTTTTGTCCTCTGCTACTGCATGCTGATTTAATAAAACTTTCTCCGTTTCTCGGGTAACTTTATATAGGTATATATATCAGTTAGCAATCAAGTTAGCTAAATAATACCACCTCGTAGACGTATATATATATAGGTATATATATATCAGTTAGCAATCAAGTTAGCTAAATAATACCACCTCGTAGACGTATATATATATGTATATAGGTATATATATCAGTTAGCAATCAAGTTAGCTAAATAATACCACTTCGTAGACGTAAATCTCGCATTTCTTAGAAATCATATAAATGATATTCTTTGTGATTTCGAATTTTTTTTAAGTTCCGCTTATTTATTAGTGGAGTTTTTGTAGCGCTTCATTCCGACACGTTGTGTTTTTTGTTGCTCTGCAGGATTATTTTTATATCACGGGATCCTTTGGTCCAATCTCTTTGAAAATGTGCAATCCCAAGGCTTGTCAGTGCGGGCAATTCTGCACTATCAACTAAATCATTTAATATTTTATGTAGAGATACCAGTCAGTGTAAATCTTTCTGTCTGACAATTTAAGCATACACATGTCATCTAAAAGTGATGAATTTGTCTTGATGAACTTACCTACATGCATATGATAAATAAAAGGAAAAAAATCTGAAAGAACATCTTTTCAAAACCTCTTTGATGATCTGATTCGAATAGTCAAGAATAAGAAAGAAGAGGCTAGAAGAAATTAGTAGTGACAGGGAAATAATAAGAAGAACCACGAAGCAAGAATATGCAAGGGAAAGTATGAAGAACAAATTAAAATAATAAGATGCAAGAAGAGACGAGAAAGGCCACTACAAGGAAAAAATGTCGGGATACTTGCAAGAAGAAAACAGAAGAAGCAAGATAAAGGTAGGAGAATACAAAAGAAGTAAGGAGATGAAAGAAGAAGCAAGTAGACGGCAGAAAAACCAAGAAGTACCTACATAAGAAGATGCAAGCTGAGACTAGGAGAGCTAAGAAGAAGCAGTATGAAGCCAGAAGAACCAAGAGGCAGAAAAGGTGGCTAGTGGTAGCAAGATAATGCAAGAAGTGAATAAAAAGTCCAGTAGAAACCAATAAGAGCCACGACGAAAAAATAATAAGCAAGAAGAGACCGGTAGAGTAGTTGGAAGCAGAAGTGGGAAGCGAGAAACCAACGTTCAATTATCTCCTTTATTCCTGCACCTACGTATTGGTCGATTTAACTCCACAAGAAGACGCAAGAAAAGCCAGACAAGACGAGCCAAGGAGGGGGAATAAAATCCAAGAAGAGCCAAATCGACCAAGAAGAAACAAGATAAGAGAAGATACAAGACGAGACAAGACAGGCCAAGAAGAGACAAGAAGAGTAGGTTAGAAGATCCAAGATGAGTCCAGAAGGCGCGGAAGATGCAAGAAAGGGTAAGAAGAGGCAAGAAGAAGCAAGAAGAGCCAAGATGAGACATAAGGAACAGATAAGGTTCCAGAAGATCCAAGAAGAGGCAAGAAGAGAAAAGAACAAGCAGCAAGAGTCGAGAAGAGAAAGGGAAATTTAAGAAGCGGCAAGAAGAGACAAGACGAGCCAAGCAGCGGCGAGAAGAATCAAGAAGATCCGTGAAGATCCAAGAAGAGATGATAAAATCCCAGAAGAGACGAGAAGAAGCAAGAAGAGACAAGAAAAGCCGAGATGAGGCAAGAAGAAGGAAGACGTGAAAAGAAAAGAAAAAAAAGTCATAACGCTCAATCCATTCCTTTATTCCTGCCAATCCTAAATTCCAATATTGGCTTGTTAGGTTGCCATGTATACCGGTCGATTAAACTCCATCCTCCTTCCCATCCTCAGAGCACGTGTTCCAGTCCTAACAAATCAGTGCCCCTCGGTGTACCGGTCTCACCGGGACAGGAGTACTCCTGGCTGGGGGGTACAATCGTATCGTATAGTTCCGCTTATTTATTAGTTTAACGCACCTGAAAATTTGCGCCTGCTGCGATCATTACTAATCCTTCATGGAAATAAGCATGAATGCATCGATAATAATAATAATATAAGTTTATTCCAGAATGTACGCAGGGGAAGTGCAATGCACTTACATTCCATATTTTAAAATAACAAAAAAATATAAATAATAAGTTAACCCTTTCTGCCGATGTGTTTGCACAGTGCAAACACCGATGTTTTAATTTATTTATTTATTTATTTAAGTTTTTATTCCAGCAGGGCTGGGAGGGTAGTGCAATCCCAGTCTGCCATATTACATAAAAAATGAAAATAAAATTCGAACATAAATAATAGCAATAAAAATTAATCACAAAATTAAAAACAAAATAAAATTAAACAAAAATAAAACAGAAATTAAAATTTAAAAAAGAAATATTGTTTTTTTTTTTTTTTTTATCGTCCATCAGGGAGGTCGCCTCATCATTTGCATCCATCGCTCATTCAGTGGGGAGCTGAGCCACCCGGATGCAGCCACGACAATGATGTATTATTATATATATTATTGTGGGTTCTGCAATACGTTTGCACGCCTGATACATCTCTATCTTTGTAGGTTACACTGCCATCTAGCGGCGATTTTTTTTTTTTTTTTAATTCGTGGAATCTTCACTTTTTTGACACTTCGAATTGCAAGAACACAAAATTTGACACTTTTTTCGAGTGCTGTTATATTTTTAAAGACAGCAATTTATATATTGATAATTTGGTAAGTACTTTTCTATTTTATTGTTTATTATGATCATGTTGTCACGTGAAATGTATTTTTTGATGACAATTCGCTTTATTTGTAGTTTTATTTGCATTTTTATTGGTGTTTGCATAACGATAACACTTTGTCTTACAGACATAAAAATGGCGCGTAGGGAGATAGGATTGTCATCGAACAATCTGAACGATATTATCGAAGAACTTCCGTCCGATGGATTGGAATGCGATAACAATGATGATGATGACTATGGTGGTGATGATGTTGAAGTCATGCAATAATTCGTAACTGATTTGATACCACCTTTGCCGGAAATTGATGATTTGGAACCAGAAATAAATGAAGGATTAGGAGGAGATTTACATATACTAAATGAAGATGAGGATCCCGAAGATGACATGCCATCATTGATCGAAGTTCGGGGTCAGGCGTGGAAACGACGCCCATTTTCTCCTATAATTCATGATTTTCACGAAGCAGATGGGAAACCATCCACCGAATTTAATGAAAATATGACACCAATAGACATATTTTTCAAACTTCTTGGACAACATAATTTTTCAAACGAATTTATATTCAACCCAGACTGGTAAGCTTTTCAAAAATGTGGGATATAGAGGAAATGAAGGTTTTCCTTGGGCTAAATATTCTTATGGGAATAAAAAATCGCAAAAGTTATCGCGAATGTTGGAATAGTTCTGAATTACTGAGAGACGAATATATTGCATCAAAAATGAATGTAAACCGATTTAGTTGGTTGCTTTCTCACATTCATATAAATGACAATAACCTAATGCCTTCACGTGAAAGTTCTTCTTTTGACAAATTGCACAAAGTTAGGCATTTTATAGAAGCCATAAGACATTACTTCAAAACTAAATATTTTCCTTTTTTTTTTTTACATAAGCTCCACACAGGAGGCCCTGAGGAAAATAATTTTCCTGAGGGCCTATGTCATCTTTAGGGATGCTGTGTGGAGGGTCTTTTAGGGAAAGGAAGGAGAGGAGGGTTCTGGGAAGGAAAAGGGTTTAAGGGGTGGGTAGGAATCTGGGGTTCAGTGTGTCCTGGTCATCAGACCTAAACACACCTCATCCCATGAACCCGGGCACCTCTGCTAAATCACCAAACGTAGCGAACCACTTGGGGTGACCTATGGCAGAGGTGTTGGTTATCCAATAAAGGTTCCCGGGGCGGCGGTACCCATTCCCGCCTCCCAAATTTCCTACGAGAATCCAGGCTGTAGATGAAAGCATGATACGTTTCAAGGGCAGAAGTTCTTTGAAACAGTATACGCCCATGAAACCAGTAAAAAGAGGTAACAAAGTATGGGTTCGTGCTGATAAACATGGTTTTATCAGTGATTTTCAAATATATACTGGAAAAATTGGTAACATCGCTGAACAATGCCTAGGCGAACGAGTGGTAAAAGATTTATGCCAAGATTTGACCGTAAAAAACTACCAAATTTACTTTGACAATTATTTTACATCTGTACCTTTATTGCGATACCTAAAATCCAATAACATAGACACCTGTGGAACCGTTCGTTCGACAAGAAAGTACATGCCAAAAGAAATTAAATCGGACAAATTGTTAGCCAGGGGTGATTTCGATTGGCGTATGACTGGAGACGGATTGGGAATGGTGAAGTGCAAGGACACACGAATTGTCAGCGTATTGTCGACAATGCACAATGCTTCCAGTTCTTGTACCAAGAAGAGGAGGCAGAAGGATGGGACATCCATTGATATAAACTGTCCTACAATTGTGAAAGATTATACATCCAACATGGGCTGTGTCGATAAAGCTGATTTGCTAAAAACATTTTATCAAATCAATCGGAAAAGCCGTAAATGGTGGCAAAGAATATTTTGGCATTTCATCGGTGTAGTCATTGTAAATTCATATATAATATTAAAAGCCAGTAACAACATCCCGCTGAAAGAGTTTCGTTTGCGCGTCATAGAAGGGTTGATTGGCATGGGACCAACAAGAAATTCTGCCGGTCCTAGCCAAAAAAAGTAAATAAAAACACATAAATTAAATTAAATAAACGAATAAGCATGAAAAATGAAACTGAAAAAAAAAGATATATATCAAACACTAAAATGAACGTAAATAGCCGTTTACGGAGGGTATTTCATCGTCTCCCGTCTCCAGAAGGTCATCAGGGGAGATTCCATCCAGGCAGTCATGGCATAAACTTCCCATGCGGTGGCGGATAAAGAATGCCAAATTTTATTAATTAAGTTTTTTTTATCGGTTTTGCGGATAATACCTGACTCGACTTAGTTTTTGAGAGTAGACTCTCTCCCTATTTATTAATTAAAACCAAATTTGAGGTATATCATTTAATTGCAAATAGTCGGTTGATGTACTAAAAAGTGTAAGAACTCTTAAATACAAACAGAATGGTCGACGTAAGCATAAATACACAAATAACGTATATTGTATCAGTGCAAGTCATCCACAACTCATTAGGTTCCACTTGTTTTATTGTCCCGAGTACAAGAGGTCACCGTTTCTTTGTCGCGGCTGACAAAAATGATTCTATTATTCTATGATTGACCTCGACCCAATAAAAAGTTCTTCAATCATTTCGGCAGGCGCGACGCGAAATTAATAGGGAGCAATGGCGTACCTACTAAATTTCATCTAATAGCAGAGTTTGATGTATGTTTGTATATAATCGATAGTTTTCAGCTCCAACTGTCCAGCCCTTATTTGAATGTTCTACTTTAGAATTGCAAATTGAATATTGGAAAGTCTATTGTCGATGTGAGTTTGCCTGTATTTTTCAGTTTCAGTTTTTCTCGTCGTTTTCTGTAGGTTATAATTATTGTTAAAATTGTAAGTGCAAAATATGGACGTTGGTGTAGCCAGACTAGTTGATCTCTCAAAAATTGAGAAGTTGGGCGTAGGTACCTTACGCATTCTGGTGATTCTATACACTAGTACACGATTGCAAACCCTGTACAAATCGCAAGTGCTTCCTACTGCCGAGTTTGATAGCAATATTGGTGGTACTGTGGTCATGCCATGATACCATGATATGATGGGTTCCATGCCAACTCAGAATCAAGTCAACTCAACACCTCTTTGAAAAGTCATTAACAGCTATGAAAAAAAAATTAAATGTCCCATAACCTTAACCTAACGTAACCTACTTTACCATTTTTTAATATTTTAGTGGGGAATTTTTCATCACTATTAATGACTTCAAAGGAGGTTCTGAGTTGATTTCATTCTGAGTTGTCCGGTCACCGATATGATGATATCATGGGCTCTAGGTATGCTAAAAACAACTTTCCGATATGCAATTTTTTTAATGAAACTCCCGTGAATGGAATATTTTACTTAAAAATATATCATCTGTCCATCAAGAAAATGGACGAACAAAATTTTGGTTGACTTTCAACTGCTTAGAAAATAAACGTGCTGACTTTTCACTTTTTTATTATTAATTCTTCTCCTTTTGTCAATAACGTTGCGCTGATTTTTTTTTTTACATCTTTTGTCACCTACCTCAGAACGCGTTATTCTAGTGAGGTTGGAAATGTAAAGCCTTTAATTAAATTATGTAGCTAAGTATTTATGTAGCTAAGTTATATTTTATGAAACTATAAAAATAAATGTTCAATAAGCGCCGATTTATCCGTGCTAAAACTGAAAAGTATACTAATGATAAAAATGGCAGCGTATTTCACCAATGGCTAAAATGACTCAGTTGCGATTAGGTGCGCGTAATACAAACACAAAAGGCGATAGACCGATCACAAAATATGGCGTGAATCACAAAGGCCTGATTGATAGTATCATCGAATAATGTGGAGCAGTAGTTAATAATAACATTTCATTAATCATCGTTTGGCAACGAATTGCCCTTTAAACTGTTCAAATATTAAACGACATACAGTGACACACGTTGATTTAGTAGCAGGCCCTTGTTCAAACTATAATATATTATATACCATTTATGCGGCAATAGGCCACTTGCATTGAATTCATAACGACTTGGAAAAAATCGTGTGGATAGATCTTTTTATTAAGATTGCGAAAATGTTAGTAAATTTTTTTAGAAATGTACAGTTTTTTATTTTTAAATAAATAAATCCATTATTTGGGCTCGCGATGTCACTACATGAAAATGTCCCGTCTACGAAAATGTTCCTATTAATTTTGTAAAATTCGACACTGATTTATTTTATTAATATGGCATCACTTTGATTTCAGGCGAATTTTTTAATTCGTTCACTAGATTTATTGTTTGTTCTCTGCGAACTTATCATTTGGTTTGAATTTTTGACAGAAGAGAACCCCGTACATTTTAGAAGTTGGTACGTGTTTTAGAGGTATAATGGTTATGGTGCTGATTTTAACAAAATCAAATTTTATAATATTCTTATAAGTATATTACATTGGATTTAGTAATATATACGTTGTACATTATAATGATTTATGATCAATAAGATGGATCAAGGAAAAAAATATTTATGAAATGTAATATTTTTGGTATGCCTCGTTATTCTCCTGTGCCATTCGTGTGGAAAACTTTTTTTTTTAAATGATTTTCGGCTATGTAATTATCGTTTTTTTGCACCTATAAAATTATGTCGCGTCTTTCCGGTTTATAAAAAATGGTCTGATTTTTCGGAATGAAATTTTCAAAAATCCCCAGGGTTTCAAAAATACGATTTAAAAAAAAATACAGAATGTCTTAGAATATTTGTCTAAACCGGAATTTTTTTTTTAATGTGATGCAAGAGGCCTATTCTGCTGTTTGATGATCGAGTTCCGATTGTATTGGATTGGATGACATTTCTGTAACGTTGCTGTATGGTATGGTTGTTTGGAATATAAATCACTCCTGTTCTCAGAGGGGCAGTAGCAATTTTGATGAACACTAGTTAAGACGAGGTATAGCAGATTGAAAATGGAACTATTTTATGTTGAGCACAATCTATTTTGAGATGATACCAAAATTTTACTTTTAGTATACCTACGTTTAAATAATTATTTTAGTCTTATGAATTTGGATACTTTAACCTTGGGTACACCAATTTAATAAGGCCCCACCACAAAGTTAATAAAATGAAGTCAATCTTGATATGGCACCTAGGCATGTTAATTTAATAACACAACGCGATCAGCATTATATTAATGTGTTACTAATTCCCCGTTGCGATATAATCTTAATAAAAACATATTTAAATATGTACCTGCCAATAATTTAGTAATATTAATTGGAGAATTATAACATTAATCAATAATCACCTTTTAATTGCTGCCCATCTAGCAGATATTATTGTTGGGAGCAAAATACTGAGGCTCAGATGTTTCGCAGAAATTCACCTTTGACAAAGTCATCAAATGGGCATTCATCGCCATTTAGTCTTTTGACAGTTGAAAGGTTCCCTTTAAGAGGGTATTACCAGAGAAAACCAGAAATATGTCATTTTTAAATTAGATTTTAGACGTATTGACTCTTTTCCACAAAAAAATATAAATGGATTTCGAAAGATTGTTCTTTTTTCCAGCATTCGCATGTTTTAAATTTTGAGAAAAAATGTTTATTTTTAGTATAATAACTAACTAACTAACCATCACGCCGTTTCCCCGCAGGGGTAGGCAGAGAGCGGTAGGCAAACAACTCGGTCTTGGCACACACTCTTTGCCTCACTCACATTCATACATCGTCTCATACATACTCTTCTATTATTCTGACTTTTGACATGGCCCGGCTCAAGTATCTGATTCACATGATCGTGCCATGTCTTCCTCGGGCATCCCCGACTTCTTCTACCATTCACATTTGCATCATATAATCTTTTTACACTACTTTCTTCGCGCATTCGCTCTACGTGCCCAAACCATCTGAGGGTCCCTTTCTTAATTTTGCTCATTATACTTACATCAGCCTTACATTCTTTGCGGATATCCACATTTCTAACACGATCGTACATGGTTTTACCACACATACGTCTCAGGGATCTCATTTCATTTACTATAATAAGGTTATATATACCATGGGTCGTTGGCAGATTTGTTAAATTTTCAAAAAAGATTTGACCACACCCATTTCCAATCATATAATCATGCAGTAAAATAAATCAATACATTATCTGGGTATCGCATGTTTTAGAATTTTAATTTTAGTTTAAAATAAAATAATTAAAACACATATACGTACATGTGTTTCTTGACGAAAACTGGTCCGTTTGTGTATTTATTTGCACACTTACAAACTAATATATTTCAGATTTTTTTTACATTCTTATTTAACTTAGACATTATTGAAAAATTATAAATACTTATAATCAAAAAATAATTACAGAAAGTACATTATTTTAAAAGTTTTATCATCACGCCTTTCAGCATTTTTGGATGTAGGTATAAATTAAAGCAATTTTGGAATGAAATAAAATCGATATTGAGTTATAATTTTAAAAAGCTGGTACGGAAAATAATTAATCTTTCTCATTGTAACCGCCCTGCACGATCGTAAGAACAATTTTCGACGAAATGTGGATTTTCTGCCGCTGGCTGGTTAAACGCTCTTAAATGCTAATTCTAAGTGCTTTTCCACTTTTGAACAAATTGTGATCAGCAGAATAGGACAATCGTGTTGTTTTAAACGAAATCGAAAACCGAAACGCACCTAGAATCGGCGTTTATCGGAGATCTTTCAAAATGTAAAAAAAATAGCGCTGAAGAGCCATTTGATGATGATGCTACATTTTTTTTATTTTCTGCGAGACAACAGGACTTGATTTCGGCATCAAACTACTGTTCAATTATTATAAGCAATAATTATCAGCCTGAAACACTCATCAACATTGAAAAATCTTCCGAGAGAAGATACTTGCCGCCAACGGGACTTGAACCCGTGTCCTTCTGATTGCCGGTCAGCTGCTCTTGACCACTGAGCTATGGGGGCTTATCAAATACCCGCCAAATAATTCAATATATACTAGTGTTTCATTCAACAATTACTGCTTATTATATTTTTTCCACCTGAAAACAACCAACTTTATTTTTGCGAGAGAGACATTGTAAGTGTTAAATCCCTCGCTAGGTGGCGTCGAGACAAATTATGACTACATTTATTGGGGAAATACTTAAACTTGTCAAATATTAATTATTATTTTTAATTTAGAAACTAACGTTTAGACAAGATTTTTATGCATAGCACAAAGGGTAACAATTATTATAAGCAATAATTATCAGCCTGAAACACTCACCAACATTGAAAAATCTTCCGAGAAAAGATACTTGCCGCCAACGGGACTTGAACCCGTGTCCTTCTGATTGCCGGCCAGCTGCTCTTGACCACTGAGCTATGGGGGCTCAGAAGGACACGGGTTCAAGTCCCGTTGGCGGCAAGTATCTTTTCTCGGAAGATTTTTCAATGTTGATGAGTGTTTCAGGCTGATAATTATTGCTTATAATAATTGTTACCCTTTGTGCTATGCATAAAAATCTTGTCTAAACGTTGGTTTATAAATTAAAAATAATAAACTACTGTTCATTTTGTGCTCGTTTATTCAAACCGATTGGATATAATCGATTGCCAGTATGTTATATGTTTCACACACGAAACCTATCCGAATTGAAGATGACGTAAGCCTCGGAGTAGAAATTCTGTAATCCCCAGATCTGGAGCATTAGACGATAGACGTTTTGTTTAGCGCCCGGAATTTGGTAATCATTATGTATTTTGCTCGCGCGAAATCTCGACACACCGATCAATCATTTTCGTGCAGAGTAATTTGGAAGCGACAGCTCGATGATTATCATATATTATTATACTGTAGCTTCCTCCAAGGTTAGATGGGCTCATGGGCGTGGCAGTTTAATGTCTGTCGACGAAAATGTCCATTTCTTTTACGTGAAAGTAATCATTATTTAATTAATTGTTTTTTTGAAAGAAAATGAATGTTTTTTTCCGTGTTGGGATTCTTTTGCCAGAGAGTATACCTACCTTACTATTTACGTTTCATCTGTCTGTATTATTTGTTTGTGTCTTCCGTGTCCGGTCAACCCTGTCAATATGGTAGTCGTGTTTGATAGTACATTTTTATTACACCAAAGAGCATGAGCGTTGCGACTATTGCGAGCCGTCAAATCGGAGTAATCAACATTACGTGAAATCTACTCCTGTTCAGAGATCCACTAGTTGTAAGGTGGATCACATCACATAATTATAATTGGATAATTTGTATTACAATGCTGCTTTTGTGAAAATCATCTCAAGACTGCCGTTTAGTGTCAAACTGTGTTTTCTGTTATTTTATTTGATACAATAACATTTTTTGCATAATTTGATAATGTTGACCTCACTTTGTGCTTTATCCGTGCTTAGACCCTCTAACTCGATAATTTCCATAATAATATTATTGAAATTTATCTTACAAAAATATTGTAGATACCGTGAAGATTAGTGGTACGTTTCTGTCGAACATATAAAAAAATATATTATCTTTTTTATACATCTCTTATTGAGTTTTATCTAACCTAATCCACTCAAAGACATATTTCTCTTCTGGCTCATTTACCTGGCATAAATTATTTTATTTTAGGTACCTACTTTAATTGTTTTACGACCTAAAAGGAAGTACCGTTTTGTCCGAAACTTGTCTCTACATATATGTAGGTACTGTATGTGCCACTTGCACCTATTCAAAGAGTTTTTTTTAAGTTTACGTTAGTTTAAGTTACACACGAGAGATATAACATCATAATACATTATGTGGCCTATATCTCATAATACAATTTTTTTAAATTCAATAAATTCTACTTTAATATGGTTATAAAGTGAATAATGTTCTGTTTTAATTGTCGTTTTTTAAATATAATGTTAGTAATTATTCGTGTATTTATACCAGTCTTTTTATGCTCTCCCGTGACTGAGTACGAATATGTATTCGATTATACAGTCGACTCTAGATAATTCGAAACTCGAGGGACTCTTAAAATATTACGAATTATCGAGTATTTGAAATATCAAATGGTTCGAAATTTGTGACAGTAAATAAATAAAACTTCGAATTCTTAAGTGTTGATCAATTATTATTTATTAACTCCTATTCTATAACAATGACAAAAGTTTATAGGTACATTCGTGTACATACATGTAATCATAATGTGAATTAATTAATCTTTCGAAAGAAAGAACTCTGTTATACTGGTTTGCTTCAAAGCACATTGCTGCTGCTCAGACTTCTCAATAATTTTTTTTTAAGAGAAAAAGTGCCTGAAATGCTTTTTCATCACTTTCGTTTTGTAGACAGAAGGTTTGTAAGGTATCGAATGAGGATCTTGCTTCCTTAACTGACACTTCTGCCAAAGGTTCTGATGTATCGTCCTCATCTTCATCGTTACTTTTTTCATTAGTATCTGTCGCAGATAAAATTTCGCCATCGGTTAGTGAACCTGAGACAGCAACATCTTCATCCACTTGAACAAAGTCAAGAACACTCACATCGCTGATGTCAAGTAATGGTTCTATTGCTGGTTCTTCATCATGTGTGTAACAATCTTTCCGCCTCTTTCTCTCTCCAACTTTGAATTGTCGAATGTTGAACGCCGATGAGTTCGAATTAACGCGTCGTTTTGTTATATAGCAATGATTTTTTCGTTTGAATTACCAAGTGTACAAAAATGTATGGATTTAGTTCGAAATATAAAGAGATTTCGTAGGGAACTCGTGATAACTTTGAATTTAGAGAGGTTCGAATTATCGCAGGTTTAAATTAACGAGAGTCGACTGTATTTACATAGCACGAGTGCCTTTTGTAGAAGACTTGTACCACGTGGCCCGTGCCATACTTGAATCTATTTCCGATACAGTAGGTACTAGCGATAGTCTTCCAGACTAGGCAGTGATACGTCCGTCCTTGTGACGTGAGCTGACTGTGGAATGCTCGAATGTGGAAAGCCAACCTGTGGAATTCACATCTCCTGCCCCGCCTGTGCTCCCGGCTCCTGTGACACATGCCTGAAATATTTTTGTCTAATCACCTCCCAATTGCAGAACAAACGTCGGCCATTGTGAATAATATTTTTAGGCTCGATTTAAAGTAATTAATTGTTCATTGTGATGCATACTTGATAATATTATTAGGCACCCGCTTTAATAGACAAGCCACACTAATAACGTATCGAGAATATTTTAAAAACTAAGCATGCATTAAATTTTCCGTATCGTTAAAATTGCAGGTTTGCATATTTTTGTTCAATTATAATTTATAAGCCGAGTTATTTATTTGAAGTTACATTTTTCTTGCAGTATTATATTCATTTACTATTTTCTTTGCCAAAATGGCTACATTTCTTCACACTACTCATTTTTTTTAAAGTTTTCTGAAGTTTATGTAGCTTTAGAATTAAAATAAACTTAAAGAAATGGTTAAAATTATTAATTCCTTTCGCTCTGCTAGGTACATTCTTAACTTTGTATTTAATTTGTACGTAAATATCGTGAATTTAACACAGTAGTTTTTTAGAGAATAATTCCCCTCGGGGCCCTGTGCCCGGATGGCACATTTGGGAATGCCGTGAGGAGGATATTTTTTTAGGAAAGCAAAGGTGAGGAAGTTCTAGGAAGGAAAAAGATATGAGGGAGTGGTTAGGGGGGGATCGGGGGGCAGTATGTTTCCAGGAGTGACGGACGTATGAATCTATTCCTCCCACTGCGGTGCAAGGCGATGTTCCGAGGGAGACCTGCTGGAGAGGTCAGAAGATCTCCCTCAACCAGTATCTCCCGATCCCGGCCTGCCACGCACTTGGTTGGCAGACTCATCCGCCGCTGAGATCCGGACACACCATAAACCATGGTAACCATGCACCCCATGCTAAGTCACCAAACGTAGCGAACTACTTACAGGGTGGCCAGAGTTGTTGGTAATCCAATAAATGATTCCCGGAGCGGCGGTACCCGTACCCACCTCCCAAATTGAAATTAAAAAATAATATATGTCTTTCGTATTGTATGTTTTTCGTATTGTAACGCTTCCATAAAACATTTACGCTGCGAGCGTGTTTACAAAGTCTTTGTAAAAACACGTGTTTAATTTGAAATGCTAAAATTACCCGTAGTAGTAAATGCGTTCTGTTTGTAGTACCGAGTGCTAGGAATGCAGAAACTACGACAGATCGATATTTCATTGCAATAATTCTTTACCCGGTAAGCAAAGGCGCCGGCCGCTGCCGTCTATTCCGCGCAGGGTTGCCGGATGCATGGTTTTTACCATGTTTTCATGGTTTTTTGGGTCATGTCGAACAAGACGGGGTTTTTTACCGGTCACCAACAATATGTACGTGTAAATATATTTGACATTGTTCGCGTTCCGTCCTCGTCTTTGCGCCACCGGAGCCTCATCGACACCTGTGTCGGCCATTCCCTTCCGCGGACTACTTATACATGGCACGAACATATGAATCAGATACTTGAATCGGGCCATGTCAAGAGTCAGAATAATAAAAGAGCATGTATGAGACGTTGTATGAATGTAAACGAGGCAAGGAATGTGTGCCAAGACAGGTGTTTGGCGGTCCGTCCTCTTTGCCTACCCCTGCGGAGGAACGGCGTGATGGTTAGTTAGTTACTTTTGAGTGAGATGAGATTTTTTAGCATGGGGGAATCATGTGGTTATCGAACGTCAGTACGCCTTCACTACGTCCGTTTATCTAATTATTATCTTTGTCAATTAATAATATGAACACCTGAATAAAATATGGATGCATCATTTAACTTTATTAAGGTACCTAAACTAAATAACTACTGTAAAATGGAGAAAAAAAAGATTATTTGAGAAGGCATGTGGGCCGTAAAAATGACACCGAAACCAAAAAAAATGATTTACGAAAACATTTATCAAAAAGAAAGCGCATTTTCTCACTGTCAAAAGATCACAAGAAGCATTGGTTTCTACCTTTTTAGTTGGTCTGCGTAGAGCATGTTTGTTTCCCTGCACGTTCGCGGCAGCGTAATCACTAGCTTTGTGAAGTTCAATTTTAAAACACAAAATCGAGGCAATTAGAGATATTTTCAGGCTATCGCGGGCTCTATTATTAACAATTTATTCAGTTATATGAATTCTTAACAATTTATTCGTAATATACATATAGATTCGAGGCAGCCGCCTATCGAGATAAGTAACATTTCATAAAAATGTTTAATTTCTTCCTAGCAAAACAACTACGCCACGCACGAGATGTGACGGAATCTCTACTCCGAGGACGGAATTTATTTATTGTTTATTTATTTATTGTTTGTTTGTAAATATTACATAATACAATATAATGAACTTAAAATGTCCAACTAGGCAATTGCCCGTTTTAGGACATTCCAATATGATAATGTTTTTACATGTAAATTATAGTAAGTTATAGTGTTGACTATTCTGTTGGTAAAATAATACATATGTATATTCATATTCTAGAATATTTTCAGTTATACCATTTACTATTGTTTAGCTGACATAATAAACTAAAGTAATATTAATAGATAAAACAAGAAAAATGAATTTGAAAATGAAAATGAATGAAGAAATTCTGTTGGTAAAATAATACATATATATATATATATATATTCATAAAACTAGTATTCTTTCAGTTATACCACGACATTTTTTTTACTATTGTTTAGTTGACATAATAAACTAAAGAAATGTTAATAGATAAACAAGAAAAATGAAAAATAAAAACTGAAAGTAAAGAAGGAACTTTTCCTTTAAGGAAAAATATCACGCAGAATTGATCAATTTTCGAACTACTTTATGTAAAAATCCAGTTACTTTAATGCTAATATAATACCAATATAAATTAAAATGTAAAGAAAAACAAAAATTACAATTCAATTAATGTTGTTTAGCATATTCTCGCATTCAGCTCTCCCCAAGACCAGAAGCCAATTATTTACCTGCATTCTACTCTTTGCCTTCCATGCATCAGGTATGAGATTGAGCAATTTAGGGCCTAAGTATGAGAATTGTCTCTGTGCTAAAGATGAGTAAGTGGTGGACGGAACTATTGGGTTTTTTTTTGCATGTCTTGTATTATGACAGTGGTTTACGGAAGCATATTGGTGCCTCTGTTTTTGAGTATGTACTATGATTTTCCTCATGTATAATTGTCTTAATGAGTCGCTGGGGTACCTGAAAGGTTTTTTCAGTATGACTCTTATAAGCGATTTCTGGGATTTAGCTAAGGGATCGAGTATAGTTTTAGCACAAGCGCCCCAACCTAAGGAAGCATAGTCTAATATGGAATTACACATTGCAAAGTAAATTCGTTTCAAATCATTTACGCATAGAATATTTCTTATTGCTATAAACAGATGTGTAAGTTTCCTGACCTTAGTGGAATTAATGGGTATTATGAAATTTCTCATAGGTGGTGTTACTTTTGGATTGAAATTAGGTATGGGAAGGCTTATCTATAGTTATTATATCGAAGCCCTGTGAACCTAACAAAAGTTTTTTTTTATAGTTAATTATATATTTTGTTCTTATTTAATTTAATGGAGTTCACAAATAAAGCTTGATAACACTAAAATATTAATATTTTTTCTATGGCGTTTTTTTTTCAATAACTTTTTTCTTCCTATTATTCAAAAGAAAATTCTGAATGATGGATTTTTTTAAAATTTTTGGAACATGGCATCACTGAGACCGCACCGCGTAAGCCCATATTCAGAGGTCCGTAGACGCTATACTGGCGGGATGTTGATAATACATAATATAATCAACAAACAAGTCCTGCTAAGCCAATTGAATCGGCTTGTAAACAGGTGCTTATATTTTAGTTACACATTTATACATTTTTAAAATTTAAAATTTACATCTTATATCTACAGATACAACATTTTTTCATAAATATCAAAATCAATATAAATCTTTTTTTTCCGATAGCCAATTTTTCACCATAATTTGATAACTTTACATGCACAGTTTTTTTGGTTCTGCATAAACTGTGGCGATTTTCATTACAAAAAAATTACGTGTTTGTTGAGTATCACAAAATATCAGTACATAAAAATTTATCATACCTACCTTTCCCACATACAAAAAACGGTTAACTTTTGTTAGATTTTGACGGTGATTTTGAGATTTCTGTAGGATGTGGTAAACAAAAACAAAAAACGATTTAGTCCTTTAGGTGTATTAATGGTTTGTTCATAGTTTCATAAACAAACAATCCACGGAAATATTATTTTTATGACATTCGTTTTTTTTTTTGGCTTTTCAATATTTTGGTGAATCGCATGTGAAGCATTAATATTCTTGGAAAATAATTCTATCAAAAGAAATATGGCTGAGAGATTTACAGTGTCAGTAACCGCAGTCTGTTTTCAGTTTGTTTTTAGTAAAATCTACTTAGAGCCAAACAGAGCCTTCTCTAGGGGTAACTAATATATATTTGATATTATGATAAATGTCGATGCGTGATTATCTACTTCTTTATATAATTCGCAGGGACGTCGTGAATCCGCGAGTCAAATTATATATTTTAATATAGTAAATACTAATTATAATTTTGGAGGTCAAAGACCACTTGACCTAGGGAGCGGACTGCCCCTAGGGTCAACTTATACAATATTAATGTTATTCATATTATTTATGTACTTTATATTATGGTACTGCTAGGTACTATTTATTCTTTTATACTTGCATATCGAAACTATTCCATGTAAAAGCCCAATAGGACTGAAATAAGTAACTAACTAACCATCACGCCGCGCCGTTTCCCCGCAAGGGTAGGCAGAGAGGACGGACCGCCAAACAACTCGATATTGGCACACACTCCTTGCCTCGTTCACATTCATACATCGTCTCATACATGCTCTTCTATTATTCCGACTCTTCACATGGCCCGACTCAAGTATCTGATTCACTTGGTCGTGCCATGTCTTCCTCGGGCGTCCCCGACTTCTTCTACCATTCAAATTTGCGTCATATATTCTTCTTACACTCCTTTCCTCGGTTATTCAACCTACATGCCCAAACGATCTGAGCGTCCCTTTCTTAATCTTACTCATTACGCTTACATCAGCCTTGCATTCTTCGCGGATCTCCACATTTCTCACACGATCGTACATGATTTACCACACATACGCCTCAGGGATCTCATTTCTACAGCATTCAGTCTACTTTCATCCTTCCTCTGCCAGTTCCATGCCTCACTGCTAGGGAATGCAATCCCGGGATCCCGAAATACCGAGATCCCGCAGACATTTTGCGGGACTAATCTCGGTCGAAAATTTTGCGGTATCCCGCTGGACGGGCGGGATTGTAGAGAAGCGTAGTTCATTTCATACGTGTTACTCTGCGCGCGGCGGAGGTTTTGATAAAGAAGGAAATGAATTACTTCGAGTCCGGTAGATTAAGGCACATACCTTCAATTCACTTACAATGCGCTAATGACTATTGTGCCAACCAGCGTGGAAGCTGAACGAGCTTTTTCAGCCGCTGGGCTACCTTGTGTCCAATATCAGACGACACAATTAATACTTTAACTTTTTTACGAATCTATTTCCAAAATAACGTTTAAACTTATGATGCTTATTGTACAAGAATATTGTTTATCGTGTGAACGTTATTATTTAAATTTAAGTTGTTATGTAAATTTATGTCTTATCTTATTCTTTGCCAATTTATAACTTAAACTTTACCTATGTCTAACTAAAGATATATAAATAAACCATTTAAAATGTCTTAAAGAACATGTTTGATTAGGCATAAGTTTAAAACTCTAAAAACGAGGTTGGTAGATCGAGGTATTAGATCTTTATTATACGATCGATTAGATATCTAAGTCCACCCTGCTGGATCCCGCAAATACCTAGATCCAGCGGGACTAAGATTGTTCAGTCCCGCAAATACATGGATTGCATTCCCTACTCACTGCCATACATCAGGGTAGGTACCAGCACTCCTTTATGGACGGCTAACTTCGCTTCTTTGGACAGTTTTTTCCATTAATAGAGTTGCCTGCATTTACCCTTCTTTCGATATCTCTGTCAGCCCTCCCATCTCTCGTAAATAATGAAATAATGAATAAATAAATAAAAATGTTTCGGTCAAATTTGCAACGAACTCCGCTGCACGCCACCACTGCGGTACCTGGCAGAACTCGTTTCACCCCGGACCCGGGTCAGATTTTATCTTACATTTTCCTATTCAGTTTTAACGCTGTGATGAATTACAATTCTTTAGACTTTAGAATTTGTAGACGGCATTGCAAAGCGAATGATAAGCTGAGTTCAGCGAGAAACTTTGAACGTTCGTTTTCTTAACGTTCCCGGATTACGAATAACCAGACAACATTTGAAAATCTCCTACTAGCACCACACTAAGCGGAAAATGTTGTGTCGCGATGGAGGACTTAGCCAGCAGAGGAATTAAACACACCATGCGTGGGTGGGACCCAAACGCGACACCAACTCAGCCACTGACCGGTTATTTCCATATTTTCAAATGTTTTTATTTAATTTAAATATCGCAACTCTTAGTAAAATTTACTTAATCGAACATGCTAACCGGTTTCGCACTAGCAGATCTAATGAATTGTATTAATTATATTTTGCAGTATTTTGAGAGTATGTGCCTACCTACAAGAAACCGTTTGGAGTGTTTAGTACATAATATAGACATATTTATTAAATACTAGCTGGTTTCCGGCATGCGTTGCTATGCAATTTAATAAAGAAATTATTTTTCCCTGCATGTCCTTCCCCATTCTTCCCGTCCCCCTTCCGCCTCCCTTTCTTCTCCCGCGTCCCCTTCCCCTCTCGTGTTCCCACTCCGCCTCCTCCACCTTCCCTCTCCCCACTCCACTCCCCTCCATCCCCCGTATCCTCCTCACGAGTTCCCCTCCCCCTTCCCCCCTCCCGCGTTCCATACATTCAGCTTTCAAACAGCTCGCGTGCCACCTTTTGCAATTTTTTTATACAAATTTCATAATGCCAGAGCTCACCAGTAGTTTTATACAAACCTTGTCCTGACAATAACGAACACAGAAAAAAGAATTATCCAATTTGGTGCAGTCGTTCGGAAGTTATGCGCGTATATACATTTCAGCGATTCATTTTTATTTATATAGAAGAAGATAGATAGATAGAAGATAGATAAAATGAAGTTACAGCGTTATTGTGCCTACAATGTCGTCTGATTTTCTTTTTAATTGTTGTATATTACGTTTGCGAAGTGCCTGCGCATCTTGTTAATATTGTTTTTGTGCTTAATTCGTAGACCGGAAGTATTTTAGTTTTTTTGTTATTGTGACAGCTGTTTCGGCGGTCAAGGTCATTATTAAACTGTGGTTAGGCCACGTTGTCTTTTTTATATGATTCAATTTATACCCGCCCAATTTAATTTTTATTGCGCCTAAAATATTTTATTACCGTTAAACCCATTTACTGAGAAAGTAATCGTGACAATAGATTCTCAATTCTGTGGGGTACTTTGGAATACTGCTGATGACTTAATTATACTTGTTACTTTGTTTGGGTCTTGAACATACTGAGAAGTGTGGAATAAATAATATTTCTTACTTTATTCTGAGCATCCTGATTAATTAAAAATTCTTGATATTCCTTCTTTAGTAGAATATAAATTCTGTCTGTAAAGAAAAGTGTCAAATAAAAAGTGATTACCTATTTCCCCTGACAATATCTGAAGTATTTAGTATTTATTCCTCTTGGGTGTTTTATTTTGCAGCTCGGAGAATAATCGATGCTAAATTGATTTTGAACGCCTATAATTACGTTAATTGACGTATCACGCGACCTGCCGGAGTTAATTCCCCCATAGGAACCAAATCCATTGCGCTCTGTTCTAGTTAAAAGCAGTCTTTACTTTGGGCGTTTCCTTTCGTACATTTATCAATTTTTAATGAAGGGATAACCTCTTTAGCACCGTTATGATTTGAAAATCGATGAAACGTATAAGCGACACTAAAAAGAGACAAACACACATATCTATAGGATTTAGCCTGCGAGAGAATGAGTTAGAATTAAATTATTTATCCGTTAAAAAAGTTTAGGTGGTTACTTTATCGCATGTCTGAATTCTTGACACATTAGTTCCAGTCTCGAAAATATCAATAAAAATAATTTTCAGTTTTAAAATTCTATTGTACGTGGGTATTTTATAGCTTGTCTCAATTCTTGTTAGAATCAGTTCAATTTAGACAATGACAAATTAAAAACACATCAGATTTCATTGAACTGGAGTTACGCCAGAGCTAGACTCGCAACCAACATTAATTTATAATAGTACGTTTATGTATGTTTTTACAGCGTTTACCGAATTATTCTCATTTCAACACAAGTTTAGGGGCCATCCATAAATTACGACACACGAATTTCATGATTTCCCCCCCCCCCCACCCGCCCCTGTCACACATCGTCGCATTTGTGAGACCCCTCCCCCCTAGTGTGACGTCACATATTTTGCAATTTTACATCTAAAAATAATCAAAACAGTAGTTCATTTTTTTTGACGTGACGTGACAGGGTTAATGACCCCCCATACCCCTTGTCTTGTAATTATGTTTTGGTTTATAGACTCATTTCGAGGAAGACATGGTACGATCAAGTGAATCAGATACTTGAGTCGGGCTATGTGAAGAGTCGGAATAATAGAGCATGTATGAGACGATGTATGAATATGACGAGGCAAGGAGTGTGTCAAGATCAAGTTGTTTGGTTCGTCCTCTCTGCCTACCCCAGCGAGGAAACGGCTGGTTATGGTTATGATGATGGTTAGTTAGTTAGTTAGACACATTTGAGCGCTCCCCTCCACGGAAATCTTTAGTAAAAGGCGAACGATTTATTCGTTCTTGAAGGAAAACCAGAATTATGTTTCTTTAAAACTACATGTTTTCTTATTTTATGTTACAGTTATGAGAATATTTCAAAGTTCCATAGCTCATGATGGAAATAACATTGCGAGTCAAAAATAGAAAGTCAGAAAAAGCTGATGTTATTGACCCACATTTTATTGCTGCCACAGGTCACCTTTATAGAGTGTTAACTGCTTCAGACAAATAATTTATATATACAGGGTGTTAAGGGACGTACTTAACTTACTTTAACCAGTGATTCCTGACATTATTTGGAGTAAAAAATGTAAATGAAATTTTGGTCTCCGGTGACTTTTTGGATGAGTTTTTTTTTTTTTTTTTCAATTTTTTTTTCTTCAAAATCAAACAACAAAAAAAACTTCTACATGTCGTCACTGGTCACTCAGCCGAGTAACCGAACAACCCCTAACTGCGCCTCCAACTCTCCAACACCTACCATTTTTACATGTTTTTGTAGAAAAAAATAAATTAAAAAAAACACCAAAAATGTCACCGGAGACCAAAATTTTATTTACATTTTTTACTCCAAATAATGTCAGGAATCACTGGTTAAAGTAAGTCAAGTACGTCCCTTAACACCCTGTATGTTATCGTAAAAGCCCGAATATTGGTAAATCCTAAGATTTTCCAGTAAATCCTAAGATTTACCAAATCTAATGGTAAAAGTACGAACCGTTCTATAATCATCGTTCACCAACCTAACCTAACCTAACATGTACTAAATTCTAATGGAAAAAGCCCGAAAAAATCGTTTCTTATTTAAATATTATAAACGATTTTTTCGGGCTTTTACCATTAGAATTTAGTACATTTTTTTAAATTGAAAAATATAACAAGCTTACAGTTTTAACATAATATATACATCAACATTTCAATCACTCTCCTAATAAAGCAGCTGCTTGTGTTCAGGAGAGAACAACTTAAAAAAATACGTTTGTGTAAATTAAAACAAAAAATGCTAGTAATTTAACAAAAATATTAGTGATTTTATGAGAAAATACAGATAAAAGTAATAAAAATATAGGTTAGTTAATAAATGATTTAAACTATTGATAAGGCAAAAACATATTTCTAAATCAATACATATTTCTAAATATAATATACAATAAGTTAGGTTAGGTTGGTGAACCATGATTATAGAACGGTTCGGATTTTTACCATTAAGAGTTGGTAAATCTTAGGATTTACCGGAAAATCTTAGGATTTACCGTAGTTCGGGCTTTTACAGTAACATATACATTTTTTTTTTTAAATTTAATAATGCAATTATCAAGCTCTGCAAGTATTTTAGTATTTATTTTTGCTACAGCTGTTTTGGCTTACACGCAATGTAACGCTTATTAATAATGTAAGGAAAATTATTTATTCTCCACTTCTTAGTATGTTTACAAAACCTAAACAATATAACGAACTTAAATGAGTCATAGCAAGCAGTAAATCATTATAAAAAAATTAGAAAACCCTAACATTTAGTGCGGGGAAAACATAATAGAGTGTCTGTCTTAATTAGTGTTATAGAAAATTAGTTTAACCGGTAATAAATCAAATTAGACACCATTTAAAAATCTTTAAATAAGTCGTCTCAAAGTGGTTTAACCACAGCTTGAAAATGTCATTGTATGCCGTAACAGCTGTAAAAAAATAAATACTAAAATGCTTGCAGAGTTTTTAAACATATTATTAAATTAGATTTAAATTAAATTTTTTAAAATTAAATGGAGTTCTAAGAATTAACACAAAAATTAATAAAATATTTCTGCTTTATACTTAAGATAATTAAATGATGGATGACAACTGTTAGTTGAAACTTACTTAGGTTTGACTGTTTTACTCGCAGAGGTAGCTTTTCATCGGGTCTTGCAGAAAGCTTAGTGTGTTAATTACCTAAACCTTGTTATTGTTAAATAGCTTCTATCCCAGTAGCCTGTGGGAGTGTACAATAGGAACATTTAATTAATACCCGTTATATTGTAAGAGATTTGCTAACACCCCTTTGTGCCTTTCTTCCATTTGACTGGTTCGACTGAAGTGACGTGTGCCTCGCACATCATCCAGTCTAGGGCGCGCATTACCGGTTTTCAGTAAACCGGTAAGAATATATTTAACTATCGGTATTTAGATCATTTCTATTTTTGCATGTAATTACATATAAACAATTAGCATATACAACGTTTACAACGTTACAACATTTTAGCTAACTATTGTCGAATCA
Organism: Limnephilus rhombicus; assembly: GCA_929108145.2. NCBI lineage: Eukaryota > Metazoa > Arthropoda > Insecta > Trichoptera > Limnephilidae > Limnephilus > Limnephilus rhombicus. Next base: position 22,449,528 of record OV815284.1, read on the forward strand.
AAGAGAGCTTTCTTTAAAATAAATTAGATCCAACTATGACACTTTAACCCCTCAGGCCCCGACAATGTTTTCTCAGAGGGTCAAAATATTTTCCTTTTGCAATACAAATCCAAATAACTGGAATATATCTGAAATCTGAATGTATCCGAAATCTAAAAACTGTTTTGAAAAGGTGATGAAACACTCTTTCAAATTTTATAATTCAAAAAAAACATCATTTTTTGAATTCCATTTTCAAAAAGGTTAAAAAATGGCTCATCTTACGTTTTTTTCAACTAAAATTACTGATAACGAAAAAAAATAATAAAAACACATACATATACATGCGAATATATTGTAAACGTTATTGTAAACTCGCTTTTTTATCGTTTCATGTAAAAATATTTTATTAAAAAATTCCTAAAGTTTCATATATGTATGTATATAATTTTTAAATTATGATACTAACTAACCATCACGTCCTCTCTGCCGACCCCTGCGGGGAAACGGCGTGATAGTTAGTTTGTTTCATTTTTTTTTTCCAAATTGCGATCTGAAACTTTCGATTCAGAAAGTTGTACATTTTAATTAGTTTGCGGTTAATTTCTAAATTTGAGTATAAAGCGTCGTGTTTTCTCTTTCTAACACCCCTTAGATCACATTTCCAACCATGATAGTAAGTGAAATACAATGAACACAATTTTAAAAACAAATAAAAAGAAAAAGAGCGCCTTTTTTCAGGGCCTATGTCACCTTTGGGGTTGCTGTGTGGAGAGTTTTTTTTAAGGAAAGGAAGGAGAGGAGAGTTCGCAGCCTGGAGAATTCCAGGAGAGTGCCTGCTCCCAGCACAGGATTTCCTAGCGAGACAGGCACAATACATCACTTATTTAGTAAGTAGTGATGTATTATAAAGATGAATATTATGTTAAAGCCGTTTAGTTCTCGCGTTGTTCATCAAGGCGCCGCGTCGCGTCGCCTCGCAGGTTTAATCCCCTGCTGGGTAGGTCCTTCATTTTTGTGATGATGGTCGTAGGAAAAATTCAAATATTGTCTGATTATTCGTGACCAGGAAATGTATGTTTAAAAAAAAGATGCATGTAATGATTTTACCCTGACCGTATTTCCCCTTCTGACCGTTTTTAAAAAAAAAGTTGTTAAGTGAATTCCCAATATATTTGTCCATGTGTCTTGCTGGGTATTATCTTTATCTTTGCTATGGTCTTTCTGGTGGTATCTTTCCTTTTGGTGTTTTATTTAACAGGGTCACTTGTTACAACATTATGGCACGTATACACTTACGAGCCGAATCGCTAGCCAAACCACGAATCATGAGAAAGGAACGAACCAATCGCAAACGGCGTTTCGCAAGGGTATACGCGCCATTACCTCAACAGCATTTGTTCTCGCGGCTTGGTTTGCCCCCTCCCATCTAATTCCATGGTCACTTCTTTTTTTTATGGCCACAGTAACATCATTTTAACTATTTTGTACTTGCCGATAAACCGGTAATACTCCATACCGTTACCGATTTACCGGTGTTTTGCAGGCCCTAATCCAGCCCAACTTTCATTTGCGACCCACCCTTGAACTGGGTCACGAGGTTCTATCATTGCGACATGGAAGGGTGAGTCGGTAATGTGGAGGAGGGGGGGGGGGGACTGTTCGGCAACAGGGTAAAAGCCTTAACCCGCCATATTACATTATTGTAAATAATAAATTAGGTTAGAATCTTGGGCCGTCAATACTGATAGGCGGCCGTGGTGGGGTTAATTCGTCAACAGAGGGACACTTTGCATCTACATTGCAATGGAGAGGATGCAAGAGACGTGTTATTTTATTTGCTTTTATTTTTTCTTGCTGTTTAAAAAAGCATAGGTACATTATGCTTTCTAGTTTAATTTAACTTAACTATACCTTTTCTGTAAAATTTTTCAATGTTTTTTGTTGTCAACACTTTTTGAATTTTTATATTTTTGGATGGAAAAACAGGCGAAGAAATAAAAGCAAAGTTGAATGCTGTCTCTGACGACACTTTATCATCAATGACAACCGTTGGATGACGTGGAGTGGCGTGGTTGGTTTCCGAGGAAATCATTGAAAAAGTCCATGACATGATTCTTGCTGATCGCCGAATAAAAGTGTGCAAAGTAGCAAAAGCTGTGGGCGTGGAGTATATAATGGAAATTAATACTTCACCTGATAAAATTTATGGGAAAGGTGTCGGCCCGATGGGTCCTGCGATTGCTCTAGACGCGGACAACACACATGTGCATTCATCCGGAATTGTGGTGGCCAAATTGCATGAATTGCGCTACGAATTGCTACTGCGCCCGACCTGACTCATTGCGACTTCTTTCTGTCCCCTAACATGAAAAGATGGCTCTGGGGAAAAAATCAAATGAGAAAGTGAAACAGAAACGCATTTTGACAAAAAGTATTTTTGGAGGAGTTAGAAAACGGAAGAAACGTTGCGAAAAGTGTATCGGCCTATAAGAAGATAACCCTAAAAAAAATTGTGAAAATCTTTAAAAAATTGTGAAAAACTTGCATCTTCATTCCAAACACGGGTACTTATCGATCAACCCTCGTAGAATATATTAAAGAAAAACGCTTAATTAAAATGGGGTTCTACAAATTATATTTATTGTTATCAAAATAAAAATAAGATTAAACTCTTTTTCTTTATCCTTTATCTTTCTCCGTAGGTATAATAATAATAATAATTGGATAATTTGTATAGCGCCGTTTTTGTGAAAAGTCACCTCAAGGGCGCTGTACAATTTATTAAGAATTCTTAGGTTCTGTCTAATTTTACTATTTACAAATAGATACAGAAACATACTTACCTGGCAGGTCACTTCCTTTAAACACACTTTATTTAGAAAGTTTATGCTTGGAGAAGATCCGGCTTTTCACGCGGAGGTCATTATATTTAAAACACAGGGCATTGTATGATTTTACATTTGCTACCCCCATCGCTATTAGTATTACATTTATTAAAAGATTAGTACAGTTGATATTTATTTTGAAAGACTGGAGAATTTAGGACTCTTTGGGGTTGGAGAATGTTCGTAAAATAAACTTTACAAACGCTTACAAATAATATATTTTTATTATACTTGTATATCTACTTAGAACTACTGGTACCCCAGTAAGGACACATTTTTCTCTATAAAAACTGTAAAACAAAGAAAAAAAATATATATACCCATGTATATATAATGTATATTTACATTATACTTGTATATATAAAACCTATCCACAAATATTATAATATTATGTAATTTACTTATTAATAATTGAGTTAGCTGTAAGAAATATGATGTACCTATTTGTTATAAATACCCTTGGTCCTTTGTTATTTATACTAAAAAGGTTTTTTGAATGTGTACCTAATTTTTAAATTTTATTAACATTTCGTTTTAATTTAATTTAGTTTGAGCATTTATTTTTTACATAGATTTTGCGTTACATATTTTGTGTACGCCCAGAGTTCGTGGAAAATATATTGTTAAAAACATTTTCTACGAAACTTGGGGTACGCCCCAACATCAGTCCTAACTGTATTCCTTGTAGAATATACAAGAGTATTTAGTTTCTTTGGAAACAAACTTGTTCCAATATTCCGAAAAATCCGACAGACAATGGTATTCGATTTCAAAAGCGCTGATATTAAATATAATGGCTTTTCATCCGTCTTCTATCACTTACGAACATATTGCTTTATTTACCCCCTATTCTCTGAACTTAGCGACATAAAAAATACACTTCTAATTAAAAATTGTACGTGCGTATCTCCGTACATTTGCATATTGACTGACCCAATTAGGTTTTCAGATTGATTGACTTAAAGCTTCGGCACTACGGCTTATACGAGTATTTTAAAACAAATGGTAAATTTTCCAGGAAAGCATTTTTTCTGATTTCATTCTCTTAAAAGTGTGTCTAGACAGAAAATAAATTAAAATATTGTTTTCTTCTAGTGTGTTCTTTAACAGTCTATATAATTTTTTTATGTTATTATTATTTAAAAAAAAGGTGGCATTTAGGGCTGCTAAACACCATGGAAACCTACACTCAATAAACTAGATAAAAATATAATATTTATGTGAATCGAAAACTGTATTTCGTGCCCAGCAAATTTTATACTTACAATATTACTTGTGTTGTCTTTTAGAACTATTTATTCCTTGTCATTTTAATCGTAAAATATATTTTTTATAATTATCCGAATATGAAAAAAAAAAAAAAAAACGAAAGAAATGTTACATCAGTTTTACATACAGTGTGAAGCTTTTTTTTTACATAAGCTCCACGCAGGAGGCCCTGAGGAAAATCATTTCCCTCGGGGCCTATGTCATCTTGGGGATGCTGTGCAGAGGGTTTTTTTAAGGAAAGGAAGGAGAGGAGAGTTCTGGGAAGGAAAAGGGTTTAAGGGGTGGGTAGGAATCTGGGGTTCAGTATGTCCTGGTCATCCGCCTCCAAGACCTAGACAAACCTCACCCCATGAACCCGGGCACCTCTGCCAAATCACCAATCGTAGCGAACCACTTGGGGTGACCTATTCCCGTTCCCGCCTCCCAAATTGTAAATAAAAAGCTGATATAAACGACAAGAAAAAACAACCTCTCACGTTTGTTGGCCCATAGTTTTATATGAAACGCATATCGCTGGCTTGGGTAATAAACATCTTGTCTATATTTGTGCGAAATTGTTTTAAGTTCTAAACTAAGTAACTGCTGATTATATGTATTTAAAAAACTAGTTTAATCTAATCGTTTTAGTTAGGTATTTAAGTTCACTTTAATCAACAAATATTAGATAAATGAAACAATTTAACTTTGTTTGAACCACTTTTATGTTTGAGTAAATCCGACCGGTTTCAGAACGACCGTCCTTCAGGGCAAATGCAAATAATATAAATGCAAATGTAAACAAAGTTAAATTGTTTCATTTATCTATAATGGATAAAGTTATAGCTACATTCAAAAGTATAAATAAATATTTTTTTATCGAAATGAGAATATTCATAAATATTTACCCATGATTTTTTTGGCATTAGGTACTCCACATTCGTCTGGAAAGTCATAAAGTGTTAAAAAAAAGATAACGTCATCTGCGCTTGATAAGTGCCCGAGCAAAATATGATTTAAATGGAAATACGGCCTCGTTCAACCAAATACATTTTCACGATAAATTCTTCATTTTCATTCTGTTTATCATTATTAAATTTTACGAAGTAATTGCGTACCTAATTACCCATTTTTCTATTATTTTTGTTGGTTTAAAAATGTTCTCTTGTCGAACTTTGAACACAGCGATCAATTTATTTATTAACGCCCTTTTTATGGGCTATTAATAATGTAAATCTCTTCTGCTCTTTGCAGTTTCGACTTAAAACTAATAAACAAAATATTTTTTTTATTAAAGTATTATTGCGGTTATATTTTTAAACTTGCTTTCTAACTTGTTGTATTTACATACATGGATTGCTTTCGTATTAACAAATACCTTTTTTTTTAAATCTGTGTTTCTTTCGTAAGATTTGTTCCACGTCCACAAAACTTTTATTGCTTTGAATTTTTGCTCTATACTTTCTTTTTACATGTTCCCGCCATTTCTCAAAACCTCAGTAAAGGATTTAACATTGTATTTTTCTTCTGCAAAATTAACGTAACCTTTTCCGTACTCTGTCGGCATGTTCATAAATATGTTTAATAAGCAGTATTTCAGGATGAAAAGAGTAAGAAAAATAAAAATAAAACACCATCCTTGTAACTACTGTTGTATTCGAATGTTGTCTCCTGGCGATTTAATATTTTAGACCCTTTGAAGGTATTAAAAGGGAGTACACAAAGTAATTCATTAATCATTCATCTGTAACATTTTCAAATCAACGGTGTTCTTGATAAATACCGTTCGTTCGTCCAAATAATTTTCCTTATTTGAAGAATTTCGTGAATTTTTAACCTGTGACATTGGTGCGATTGGCTCACGTTACTTCAACGGGTTAGGAAAGGAGGTTTTTTTTTTTTTTTTTTTTTTTTTAAACGCCCTTTTTCGGGGCTTTTACATATGAATAGTAAGAAATATACAGTATTTATTGTACATAACTGAACTGCCTTCGTAACAATATTTTATATTTGTTTAAAGATAAATTGAAGATGTCCACTGACTTGGTATAATTGTTTCCCTCCATTAGTATTCGGGGTAAAGAGGAATACATATGGTAGTTAGTTCCAGAATTACTGCACTGAAATAAATCCTGACTTCTAGTATTACGTAGTGGAATCCGGAAGCTTATCAATTCGAGCAATACCGGACTGTCAACTAAATCATTTAGAATTTTATACAGAAATACCAAGTCAGTGAAAGTTCTTCTGTCTGACAATGTAAGCATATTCATATCATTCAAAATAGTATTGTAGTTCAACATAATTGCTGGAATACCCATTTTAAAATTAAGAAAACGTAAGAATTTGTTTTGTATTCTTTCAACAGCTTGTACATGTATATTGTAATATGGGTTCCAGACGGGAGAATTGTATTCAAGTTGACTTCTAACATATGCAAAATATAACAGTTTTATACACTTAATATTGTTAAAATTTCTAGTTAGCCTAGTTATAAATCCCAACATTTTTAAGGCCTTATTAGATTTTGGGATAACATCACAGGCACTTCGTTAGTATGAAACGGTTTCGATGAACTAACTGTATGACCGTGCATGAATCATACGAGGCAATATTTACTTTATAGAACACCGGTCATTCCCGGCAAACGTCTCTTCTTAGATTTACAATGTAATTTTATGGCGAACTTTTCGAAGATGCAAAGCATTTTATAATATTTTCCACGGCGTGGAAGTGATAATACACGGCGGCAAACAACACATGTCTGAATGTTACATCCTAAAAAGGCGAGAATCACTTTACATGGCAAGCGGCGACCGAATGCCCGAATGCAGATTTAACCTTAATGGTTAATTAAATACTAGCTCTGCCATTGGCGGGGACCAAAAATAAGCCACCAGGAACTTTGGCATAATGAAACAGTACCTATTGCACAATGTCGTGTCTTAGCCATTCGCCTGCAATTCTCAGGTCTTCTCGTCTTCTTCCGCGCAGTCTGTCCTCATCTTCCTCGGTCTGAATCATTGTCACTTCTTCATGGTCATGGTTTCATTTTGCATTATTTATTCAACCCATCACATATTTGTGGTCGTGAATAACAGTTTCATTTAGCATTCTTTCCACATATCCAAACTGCCGTTGGTTATATGCTGTTCGTTAGCGCTCCTTTAGAACAACGTATAGCTATTGAACACTTTACGTTGTGAAATGACCCCTAATTTTTCTTAATTCTTTATTCTATCAATTTTATGTAGTCTGTATTTTGCATTCAATTTTTTTAATTTTATGGATAACAACAGAAATCTTTAAACTGTTCCCACTTATCTTAAAATCTTGGGATTGATCTTCACGTAGAAGATTATCCCGTTGAGGTTTTCGCATAATTTTGAAGAAACTGTATAAATCCGCATAAAATTTGAATGAATTGTAATCTCTCCGTTATTTCCGAGTCTGTCTCCCGTACGAAAACAGGTTAGCAGTTAATAATAAAGTGATTCACAACAGTGTGTTGTTTCCTAATAAGACTCTTCTTTCTAATCTTTTTCTATCTAAGTTTGGAGTAAAAATTACGTGTTTTTAAGTGAAACTTCTTTAGCGCCGTTAGTGACTTAAAATTTGGAAGAAACGGAAATGCGTATATATAAACGGAAATGCATATAGGTAATCAATTTTATAAATATTACAGTTTATTTCAAATTCAAAAATCTAAAAGGTAATTTAAGCTAATACATTATCGATTTTATGTTTATGAAAATTGTATTTGTTTTTACGAAAAGAAAATATATGTAACACATATAAAATACCTTGAATATATACCGAAATTCTATGAGAAATTTCAAGTTTATACAACAAATAAACTACTCTCTTCCGCTGTAAAAACACAAAGTCTAAATCTCTAGTTCTTAGTCGATACAGTTAAAAATGACCGAATCGGATAGGGTCACCTTAGCTCAGTTGGTAAAACTGCGGCCCGGAAAGTCGAAGGTCCTGGGTTCGGGTCCCAGAGGTGCCAATATATTTTTCTGAATTTTCTATTTCCAGATTTTCGATTGAGTTTCCCTAATATTGTCTTCATTTAATTAAACAATTTTAGTTTTTTAGTAAGGTTTGTGTACAATTTACGCAACGTTTATAAGCAAGGCCGTGCATATGTAGGTACATACTTTTTACAAAGGGTCCAATTTAATTAAATTCCAGATTTTGGATATTTTAAATATAATTATTATTTCATAAGGTCAGTATCGGAGGGCTAAAGTGCGAGGTTATTGAGTGACAATAACAGTTTTTTCAATTCAATTTATTTGGACTCACGGAGGTCGTCTCTTATTTTTTGTTGTTGTTAATTTATTTACGACAGTAAAATACATTTTCTCCAAAAATGATAAAAAGACAAAGACATGAGCTTCCAAACTGAACATTGGTCAAATGTATGCAATTGTGTCCCGTGAAATCAAAAGCAGTTCAATTTATTATTCATATTTTTTTATTTTTTTATTATAATCTTTATTTAAGTTACATAGGTGATTGTGCTGTGCCTGTCTCACTAGGAATTCCTGTGTCGAGAGCAGGCGCATTTCAGCATAAGTAGTTTAAAACAAAAATAAGGTTAACAACAACAATGTTAAATACAAGGACAAGGACAATCAGCATCGTACCAACGGGAAAGCATGCATTAGGAGGTTCTAAAAATATCGTTAATATATGATGTCTTTGTTAGCGATCCAAGACTTGATATCTGATTTGTATTTTACGTAATTAGTGTGCTGTCTAATGGTCAGTGGAAGTGTATTATAAAGTTTTGTTGCAAAGTACCTGAAGTTTCTTTGACCAAACGTTGTTTTGGCGAAAGGGATAAGAGATTTTGCCCTTTGGTTTTTGTATCACGAACAGTTTGGATGTTGTCAAAACCAGTTCTACGAGTATGTTTGAATAGATAAATTAGTATGTTTTTGTCATAAAGTTGCCTAATGTCCAAAACACCGATGGTCCAAAAGATTTCATCCGAGCAGCTTGTGATCGGTAGTTTTAGAATAATCTTTCTAATTAGTTTCTGGGCTTTAGAGATCGGATCAATGGCGGCAGCGTTTGCTCCTCCCCAGGCTATGATACTATACTCGATTCGATATTGGCATGGTGCATAGTAAATTGTTTTGAGTTGGTTCATGTTAAGAAAGTTGCTATTGTATTGAAAATGCTGCGCGTATCCCGTGACGTCACATACTTTTCTGCTGGCCGCAAAAATGAACATTTTGACGGCGGATACCTTCGGTCCTAGTCGGTATTTTCCAAAAATTCTAAAAGTTTTGTCCTCATTTGTAAAAACGTGAAATTTTGGTGGTGGAGATTCACTCATTCAATTTCCACAGCTACGTAACAATCATTTTTTTTTATTCTCCATTCTTTTTTGACCGTTTTTCTTTTTCGTGATAAAGCACCCTGTATGTTTTTATAATCTTGTATCTGGGTTTTATCGTATCAGTGTAACGCGAGGAAGATTGTTTAAATTGTTTATTCATTAGAACACCGTATCCCGGCGCCCCTTGGCTAATGAATTCCCGGCCCGTTTGGCCCCGTCCCGCAATACCTGCTCACCACTGTATAGTGTATACACTGCTACAGCAGTCGGGATAACACTGTAATGCTGTTAGGCCGAGTTCCCACTACGCCGGACCGGTAGATCTGCCGGAAACCGGACACCGGACAGAGTAGGACACAGTACTCCGGATCCGACAAGAAAATCGGACAGTCAAGTAATCACCTCAGTTGAATTTGGACCTGTGCGCACAATGGACGACGAAATTGTTGTGTTGTGGTGGTATCTTAATAGAAGGCAAAATAAAAGAAAACAATGGGTACATCCTATTTTAAGGGAAAGATTTTCACTTGGAACATTTGAAACATTAATGGGTGACCCTAATTAATTAAATAAACATAAATAGCCCCTAAATAATTTATAAACATTAATTTTCGAGGTGGCCCTAATGCCAACGCTATACGGACAGCAGTTACTAATTGTTATTTTGTTTCGGATATTGGTTCCGTTCCGTGGCAGGCAGCAGCTATAAAATAAAATTTATGAATGCATTTACATTTTATTAATGAAACATTAAAAAACTCACCGTACTGTTTTTTTTCTTTTTCTTGTAATTCATCGAAGTTTGGTTTCAGTATTAAACATACTTCACGCCATGCTGCTAACTTTAAGTTTTTTTCTTTATAGACGTCTTCGGTCTCATCCCACAGAACAGGTATCTCTTGGACAAGCATAATTAAAGTTTCTGCTTGAATGTCCATGCTACACATCTTCTTTTATCAAAAAATGCAAGCCGAATGAAGCGAGGAGCGCACGGGCGGGGCGATCGGGGGACAGATACCGGCACAAACTCGTTCACATTACTCCGGTCCGGTGGTTCTACCGGCACTTCGTAGTGACAAAACGCTCTTTAAAAATGCCGGGCTCGGCAAAAATGCCGGACTCGGGATAATGTGAATAGCTATATATAAATTGTACAGCCACTAGCCCTTCCGGCAGTTTTACCGGCCCGGCAGATCTGCCGGTCCGGCCTAGTGGGAACCCGGCCTTATAGTAGCCTGAAACCTATTGCTCTGTACCCAAGAGGCTCCGGTCCCGTGAACTATACATATATTAATGTATTGAATGTTGTTATTATTATACGCATCTACGGCGTAACCTTTGAACGAGGCGTGATAATCGCGGGGACTTTGTCGTCTCGTATAATCGGGGTAGGGAGTAGAGACACATTATAATGCGTTATTAAAAATATGATGTATTATCTAATATTTCAACACAGATTCTTTTTCTGATGATCATTGTCTAATAGTTTCATAATTTAACGGCCTCCGTGGTTACGAATCCGGTGGTCGCGGGTTCAAATCCCGGCGTGCACAAATATATATTTTTTGATTAATAGTGTAGAAACTTTTAGTTGAAAGATTACAATTATTACCGTGTTTAGTGGTCAAATTGGAATGGCCAGGTACTTTCCCACATCTTTCCCCTCCCTACTACCTTCAGCCTTACAAATTATCCCAATTGGGGATGCCATAATCCCACCGATTACACACATTGGGGAACATTTGGGAATCTTGTGCTGTACTCAAATAAAAGAAAAAAACAATATAGTTGGAATAGCTAGGTCAATGAAGATTTACACGAATCCCTTACGTGACCTGGTAGAAACAAAGACAAAACCTTGAATCTGGGCTTCGTAATTAAGTAAAATGTAATAATGACAAAATTTATATCTGTTTACCCGGAAAGCAAACTTGTTATGTGAATTTTTTTCATTATGTTTATTCGGGAAATATACAATAGTTTAAATTCATTTTGCATTTAATACTGAACATCATATAAACCAGTTAATTCCATTTATAGTCATATATGGTTACAGATTAATATATATATATATATAAGTAGATATTAAAAGTTATAATAGTACACAACATAAGTAAAAAATGAATAAATACAATAAAGAAAAAACAGATGATTTTAGTTCATTGTAAGGTTAATTTGATTTAAGGGTAAAGGGGAAAATATCAATATCTCTTAGGCCGTTTTAGGGATTGGAAGATTTAGAGATACGGTCGAGCAAAGAGTTTTATGTGTTTCATTAATCGAATTTAGATGTATTGAATGCATATTTTTTATTGGGTATGTCTACCCCATTTGTGAAATGTTTGAGTTTGAAAGGGGACAAAAACAGATTGAAAATAATCTTTAAAAATATTGTAAATTTGCTGCCCATCGCTTGAAGAAAATTTTCCATGAAACACATTTATTAGATATATCAGAGGAGGTTTTTTTCGGTTTCACGAAAGTCTAAATATATTAAACTCGGACTTTATAAATCAATAAATCGTAAATCGAACATTTACGTCATTGTATTACTATAATATATAGCGCTATTTACAGCTATCAAGAATACCCTATTGAGATAAATAAAACCACCTTCAATTAATACATTACCATTATACAGCTTATTTAGTAGTCAATGAATAAAACATCTTTCAACAGCTATTTTATTAGAATGTCATAAAATAATAATTGTTTTATAAATTCTTTTTGTTTTTTCCGCACATCTTCAGTCATTTAAATTAGCGCATTACTTTACCCGGAGGAAATTTACCGCCCATTTTATATACGAGTATAAGGCTGTAATTTTACGGCAGTAGGGTGAGGGTGAGGAGTCCCCAAGGGTGGAATAAAATTTATGCGGGATATAAATTGAATGTTTCGTAACAAATAAAAGGGACAAAATACAAGCAAATAGAATCTTTGATGCCTGAATGTTGGAGCATTTTCTTGAACAAACAAAATATAGTTTATTTACCGATAAGTTTTGCTTTTTTTTCCATTTGTTACGGTGTAAATATGTAAGAGGTATATTGTGATTTTTATTCATGGTTTTTATTCAACCTTAAAAGAAAAAGTACCTACTGCAAATAAAGCGACATCTATTTACGTTTTACAATACCACATTTAAACATTATTTCCACGCAACTCTTTTGTGATATGGGCCAAATAGACGCAGGTGTCCAAATGAAAATTTATTGTTTATTAGGAACATTAAATTAAACGGATAAAAAATAATACATCTTATTTATCGGAAAAATAAAAGGAAAATTTCGGATAGGTAAAATACCCTTCAAAAGTTATTATACAAGAGTTTTTATTTTTATTTTATTTTTTTATTTATTTAACGCCCAAGGGGCTTTTACATGCTTGATAGTACAATTAATTCATGACAGATGATTTTTAAACAGATAAAGAAATAATAAAAAATAAAATTTGATAAAAATGCACACAAGTCATAAAAATACAAAAATACAGCGATTTCATAGTTTTACAAAAATACGTTTATGTTTAGTAATAGTTTTGGAATAAGCTTTTTACAAGATCAAAAAAATTCGCCAAATTATTGTTAAATATGTCAACATCACCTAGTACTGATTTCCCATAGTGTGAAATCGTTGTATCGGAGAGTGGGCAATGTATGAATGCTTATGAATGCTACAGTATAGTAGTGTATTTTGTCGTGTAGTTAGTGTTGGTATTCGTAAGTTTATGAATTGCAGGAGTTCGCAACAGTCAAATTTAGAGTTATTAAGTATTTTGAATAAAAATGTTAAGTCGTTTATTTTACGCCTGTCTTCTAGTGATGTATTTTTAAAATATTTAATAATAAATTATATTTTAAGTCTTCTAATGGGATATTTAATTTATAAAACGCAGATTTTTTTTTGTATTCGCTCAATGTTATTAATGTGAATTTTGTAATATGAAGACCAAACTACCGAGTTATATTCCATTAGGCTTCTAACTAGAAATACATATAATAATAATTATAATGTTAGTTATTATAATAAAAATTGAATATTCATTTTGGAAAAAGTCAACAGGTATCCCTTATAAATAAAATCGGAAATTTCTGAATTAAATCTTACATTAAGATTATTTTAGAAATTCGTTCAATTCAATTATATTACTTACTACTTTGGGTCTGTTAGACTTTTAAAATTTAAGTATTTTAATATTTATTTTTCAAAAGAAGCAAACACATTGTGACTTGACATTTTAAATAAATAAAAAGAAAACACTTTGTTATAATAACAACTTAATTTAACATTCAGCCCTATTATAAATATGTTTCCCGTTATCCCAATCGCTCCTCCCCCACTTCCCTCCCACAACTGACGCACTGTCCCGCTCTAATTTACTGTCTCTTTCTTTTACATTTTGTATATTTCCCTGTATTTGTCAGTATTTTATATTCAGTCCAGATGATGGTACGGAGGTACCGAAACCGGTAGACGGAAGAAATAATAAAGTGACGTAAACAAAGTGTTTTCTTTCTATTTATTTTAATATTTGTTTGCCGGTATTTATAGTTTTGATTGTTCCCGTTTTTGGGACATTGGATCTGAAAATCATGTTTGATTTATTTTTTAATACAATTCGAAGTAGGCACTAGATGAATAGAATTACCATTTTCTGTATTAAATCTAACTTGATAATGTGGGTAGGTACATATTACATATAAGAAGGGGAATATAGTCGAAGAAAATTGTTTTTTTGTTTCTTTTCTTACTACCTATGTTAAAATACTAATTACATTTTTATTTGTTTCAGGTAAGTCGACATGTTCAAAACCATCCCAGTGTATTTCAGTCATTGGGTAAGTGCATCATATGTAAAATACGTTATCAAAAATACTGATTTAAAATTAATAAAATACTTACCAGTACCACTTTACCACTTTTATTGTTTACAAAAACCAACATGTTTCGTTGTACAATTGAAAAAGAATGGACATAGACAATGGTATCAATGGAAATATGAGAGTGTTTAGAGGAGAGAGGGCAATCGAGGACAATTTACAAAGGGACAAGGTTTAATATTGGGTCATTTATGAACAATTTTTGATTATTAATAATATTCAAATTCGCATTAACACTCTTTCGGATTTCTAAAATTTCTAGTTTATCCAACTGAATGTTGACATTACAATGTATTAATTCTATTCCACTATTGAAGTTAAAGGTGTGACTGGTTTCCACCAAATGGTTGGCAAACTCCGAGAAACTGTTCTTGTTTAAAGATTTCATATGTTCTTTAATCCTTATTTCGAAGTTTCTCGAAGTTTTACCTATATGAAAGAATCCACTATCGTTACACTTCTTATACTTATACTTTTCAATTGACACCATTGTCTATGTCTATTATTTATAATTAGTATCAATAAAAACCCTGAAGAAGTGAGCGTTGCTCACGAAACTTGTTGGTTTTTGTAAACAATAAAAGTGGTAAAAACTAAGTATTTTATTAATTTGAATTAAAATGGTGCCCCAAAATAAGTTTGCTGTGTTAGAAGAAATACTAATTTCGTTTGTATGCGTTTGTAACTCTGGTTCAGTGAACTCAAATTTGCTTTGAAGTGTCTTTTTTGAAATTAGAAATGGTTGCATGAAGAATTAAGACTCAGACCCAAAATTATTTTAATTATCTGTCTGAAATGTGTATTTCTTTTCTTTAAATTTCATGTAGTTAAAATGAAAGCCTAAACCCAGATTTCTTGATTTTTAAATGGTCTGCGCTTTTTAGCTAACGTGCAATTATCAATCCTACAATTGTAATACAACAATACAACAATATACAACAATACCTATCCACAGTTTCATCTTCGCAAACCTACCATACACCCAACATAATAAAATTGCAAAATATATTTTGTAAAAATGTTTTCAAAATTTATCTATTATGTAAAAATGTTAATTAATAGGTAAATACTGTAATACATAGAAATAAATAAATAACTCGTGATTTTAAGATAGTAGCTTTTTTATAACAGCTCCACACGGAGGCCATGCGGAAAATAATTTATTTCAGGGTCTGTGTTCTTTGGGGGTGCTGTGTAGAGGGTCTTTTTAAGGAATGAAAGGAGAGGAATGCGGGAAAAGGGTATGAGGGGTGGGTAGTAAACTGGGGGTTCGGTGTATCCAGGTCATCCACTGCCATGACCTAGGCAACCCTAACCAAATGAAGACGGGCACTTCTGCTAAGTCACCAAACATAGCGGTGTATAGAGGTGTATGTGAGGTATCGGTTTTCAGTTGTAATATAAAACCATCAACGACATCAACCATACAGGAGCATTTAACTTATTTCACTAAACCTCCAATACCGAGGCTTACACACGCGCCGGTAACCAGACGTTAATAATAGGTAATGCTACGAATATTCAGGTGCTTGTGTCTGCCTACATTGCCTATATTGATATTGATTGATATCGGATGACCAGAGCCAATGAGAGTTCACGCGTCATCGACCGCACTCATGTTGTGTCGAGCCGCGTGGAACCAGGGCCGGCCGCGGCGTGATCTGTTGTCACTCCATCCGATGTTAATCCATTGGTCAACGTTGGATCTTTTTATTCGATGTGCAACGTTGATTTTTAAATCGACCTCTACCATTTTATTTTTTTCATTAATTTGACGAGGAATCGATGTGCAATCGGTTGATATGTTGAGGTTCGTTGCCTTATCTGGCGAATCTAATCTGCCTGTCGAGTGTAGAATTGGGCTTATGTTAACTGTATATTAGATACTAATACATATTATGAACCAAGTTATTTATGGGGAAGGAATTATTCATAATACGCAAAGAAGTCGTGAAGTGATAATAAATAAAATTTCAAAGGAGTTGACCAACCTTACAGTTGTAAACTGCTTTACTTTGGCTTGATGCGTATCATTCTCGAGAGTGGATCGCAGGTTTCGAGGCCAGAGGGCACCGTCTATGTGCTAATGGTTGAGAAAATGCAAAAGAATTTTTTGCAATGAGAGAGTTAGGTTTTTATCCATGGCTGTTTCCAACAGCATTTATCTCAGTAATGCTGGGTATTGCGGCCTTATGGCCGTTATACACGACATCTTTTTTCAGCCCGATTCCAATTAGAAACAAAAGTCAACATTTTTCGCTCTACGCGATCGCTATTTTCATCTCTATTTTCATATCTACGATTACAGTTGGCATCAGAGCAAACAGCATGGTTCATATGTTGTTTGTAGCAATTGAAATCGTAGATATGAAAATAGAGATGAAAACAGCGATCGCGTAGAGCGAAAAATGTTGACTTTTGTGTCGAATTGGAATTGGGCTGAAAAAAGATGTCGTGTTAGTTCCAGAAGGGATGTCTCATTACTGCTGATAGCTCATAAACTTATGAACGATTTATCGTCAATATCTGATATTCTGGCTAAAATAGGATTCTATTTTCCGGAAAATTTCATGCGAGGCCGTCAACACAGACTCTTGATTCTTCCCAGGTGCACAACTAACTTAGGTGGCATACATTAATTACGTGAGCTCAAAAGGGGGGAGGGGGTCCAGCAAAATTACTTGAAAAAATATACGAAGTGGTCCAAATTTATCTCAACGAGGGGGGGGGGTCTAGATTGGAAGAAAAACTGCTCACGAAATTAATGTATGCCCCCTTACCGGTAGTGACGCCCCTGGGAAGCCTCGCTAGGTTAATTATCCTCCTCGAAGTAAATGTGATATTTTCCACATGTCCTACAACGAATTTAAGCGTTAAACATTATTTTAGCTGTGAGTACCTAAATGAAAATGTTGTGTTCCACATGTAAATATAAATACATCTACGTGTGGGACATAAAGTTTTGTAATTTGTATTTTTTGTAATTTTCTTTACAGCTTTTGCAACGTAGGCTTGTTTTTTATACTGTTTTTGCAAATAAATAAATACGTTTGGAATTCTAATGGATTCTATGCATTACAGGCAAAGTGTTAAGTTGCACACACACGGAGGAGCCATTTGGTTGAATCCATTTTGACGTGGTCCAAATTAGTGGGACACACGATCACAGTAGTATAAGTTTGGCTTCACGTTCCCCAAACTGCATGAAAGCCTAAACCTAGTGCAGGGGGAGAATTGTCACATTATACAGAGCGGAACGATTCCAAACCTCCATAATGAATGTCTTCCGAAGACACTGCATCGTTACATGCTGACTGCGCTTGATGCCGTGAACAGTGAACAGTGTCCCCATTGCCCATCGCCTTTTACTCGGTGTAATGGTGTGCAGCACGAAACGCTGCACGCAGCATGGGTGTCAACCGAAACGATGTAACAGCCATATGATTGATGGATGACCTATTACGAGACTATTAATAATTAAGGTTGGCCAATTTGTATAGTGCCGCTTTCGTGCAACATTATCTAAATGCATCTTTACAAAAAACTTCGGAAAACAAGTAACAACCAATTATTTTATTTTTAATTTTGAAGCAAGTACCAGTGTTGCCAACTCGATTTGACAAAAAAGAGAGCCAGACGACGCTCGAAAAGGAGTTAAAAAATTTGAGTGCAGTTTTACACGTAGTAGAAGCGAAACTTTACTTAAACAATTTCAACCAATACGTGAAAAGTGAGGTCATAATCAAAGCGACCAATGAGCGCATACATATCGTAATTTCCGTTTCATATCTCAACCAATAGGAGCCTTTAAAAGTTACATCATGATCAAAATGGCCAATGAGCGCAGCTGATGCGTCGCATGTGCAGTAATCGTCATTTCCGTTTCATCCGAAATCCGAATCACAGCGGGGCTATAGAAGTTTCACTTCAAAAAGAGCTAAAATCTTGTATCCTAATAGTAGCCCAAGTTGATTATTTTTAATTATTAATTACTGGGGTGTGGGGGCAGGGGTAGAGTAATGAAAATAACCGGTTCCTAAATAAAATAGCTCCTAAATTGTCATTTTTCGTTCATGAATTTTGTATAAAAAGAGGAGCTAGATTATCTGAAGAACGAGCTAAGAAACTAAACCAGTTTTTTGGAGCTGACGGCCTCATTTTGGAGCTAAATGTAGCTCTAAAGGAGTTGAGTTGGCAACACTGGCAAGTACCGTAGAAGGGTCTAAACTGCTCCCAACTGTTCGGAGTCAGTTGGGTTGAATGTAGCGGGGAGGGGTAGGAGATGGGGAGGAGGAAGTTAGGGAAGTATCTGGCTATTCAGATCTGGTCACCAAACACGGCTAAAGAGATTTCAATCAACGTTTTGATTCTGAATGGTGGTATATCACCAGGGCGACACTGAAAGTATTCAACACTGTCGAACGTGCCGCAAATATACTACCTATCATTTTAAATTTAATTAATTTGAATTATAACAAAATTTTAATGTAAAATTAATTTTACTTGCTCGCCGGGATTTGAACCCGCGATCTTCGGATCCGGATCTCCGGATCGTAACCACTCAATCACATCAAAACACAATGTAATTTGGCAGTACATTTGGAAGGAGAAACTGTCATCATTGGGGAAGCAATAGACGATTTGTTTAGTTCCGATCTGAGGTGAGTTAGACGTGGTTTAAGACACGATAATTTAAAGATATGTGTTTTAGTTTAGCTCCTAGCTCAGCCGAGTTATCGATCTTTCGCAGATAAGAATTTTAAGTTGTAGGGCTAGCTTCGCCAAAAGTTGGGTTATAAAATCATTAATCACTGTTTCTTAATAAATCTTAGTGTCCGACCGAACCAGGACTTTCTACCGAAACCGAAACCGAATCTTCGGTATCTGTCGCAGTTTCGGCCGAAACCGAAACTTTTTAAGTCGATTGTTTACTGAAATTTGGCTTATTTTTTACACTTATACAGACAGTTAACACGTGTTAAATGAAATAATTAATAAACAATAATTAAAGTATGTGAAAAAAATAATATTACTGCTATAAAGCAAGCAAAAATTATAAAAATTAACTTACTTCTTGGACCAAAAATTTGTCAATAATCAACACTTAATAAAGGAAGGACCTCATTAATTGAGTATTTTAATTTTAATTTCGTTTACAATCACAACACTCTTATTACACGTGTTAAATGAACTCAGCTGATGATGGCGGGTGACACACGAGCCACTCACCCGAAGTCAGTCGAAAGACGCGCGATAATTCACGAACGCAGAGTTTCGGTGCTGCCGAAGGTTCGGCAGATTTTCTGCCGAAACTGAAACTGATGCCCATACTAGATTTTTTGCCGAAACTTGCCGAAACCGAACCTTCGGTCGGTCACTAATAAATATAATGTTTTGTTAAACTTTCATCGCTTGTACGTGTATTTGTTGGAACTTGGAGCGGAGGATTATAATAATAATAAAAGAGCTTTTGAAAATATTGTTGGATTTTCCTAAAAAAACAGCACGTTCAGTTATCCGAAATATGAATATTTTGTATTCCTTCAGAATGTACTGCCTCTGACTCCCCACTTTGATGAAAACGGAATGATAAAATGATTTTATGAGTTTATTTATTGTACCTACTGTTATTCGTGGTGGAATTCTAATAATGTTACCTTAGAGAACAGTTGTGTAATTTAATTATGTAATTTTCTAATCTTGACTATTTTTTTTTTGTCCTTTGTTGCAAACGTGAAGAATTTTGACATCTCTATCTTTGTAGAAATTATTTTGGTTTTCTGTTAAATGCAAGATTGTGTTCAATAGATCAACAGACCCCCCCCCCTTTTTGATTTGCCCAACTAGCGAGGTGTAAAATGCTGTCTTAATTTTGATATTTTTCCCAATGTAAATATTATTATTCATGACATATTTACCTTAAAGAGCAGTTGTAACGTAATAACCCAAACATATGTACCTACCTTAACATTGTGTACCTTCCTACCTAATTTTGTATATATTCTGTAACAAAAGAATGTCAATTGCCAGCCTGAAGATGTCCATAATAGGATGAAACCGGTACTGGTGAAATAAATAAGTGGAAAAAAGTTAATAAGTTAAAATTTTAATAAAATGATTTGTTTGGATGATCCACTTTACACAAGCCCTTAAATCCTTTCAAGCTTATAATAATATCCGAATGTTGCTCCTTTTAGTTTCATTTAGCCTTATACATTTGGGCCGGGCTTTTTATTTGCTCAATCGTATAGTATCGGCCTTGGGCGTAGCCCGGTTTTGATTTGGGATGGGGCAAAAAATAAAAATCTAGAGTGTGTACCAAAGATATTCAAATACAAAAGAGATATGCTATGATGTCCACGCAACTGACGGCGGACTACGACCTAATCAGGGTAGGTTTGCATACGAAAAGAATTTGTTCATTTCGTTGATTTTTTTAAGGTGTGCATTAGTATTGGTTAACAGTATAGTTTGAATACGGAAAGAGTTCGTTCATTTAGTTTAACGTTCGTTTGGTTTTCGTACATTTGGTTTATTTGTTAATTGGTAGACAATATCGGCGACACCCGAAAGCGCAGGTCCACCTAGTAAAAACTGCAGATAGCACATTTATTATATTTCAATATCTTTGGTGTGTACCGAAAAAAATACGCTTCTACAACGTATTCGTGCTTTGGGCTTTATGAATACAAAGAATATGAACGGAAGAAGGAAAAACCATCCTATGAAGTGCTGTAAATTTGAAAACGCCACTCGGTCGACAATCGTAGAGGTCAAGCATCAGCCAGCACCTTGCTTGCCCCACCGTGCCTACGCCCATGGTGTCAGCCCTCGCCAGGTTTTTATATTATATAAATCCTGAAATCCTTTTTCCTTTGTAATTATTTATCACTTTGACATGAATAAGTCGTTGAATCCTTTTTTAATGGTAAACTATTATCTACTATCAATTGATTAGTCAGACTATCTCCGAAAAATTGAAATTTGAATTGAATTCGCATTTATATGTAAAAGTGTTCCCTCTATCTGGTACAATATTAAAATTACATAAACACCTCCAATTAAATGATGATGCAGCAAAACTTATAATGAATTAAACAAAATGCAGTTTTTTTTCTGGGTCAATTGTAGGATATTTCAAAATGCCATAGTAATGTCGTTTAGGATAGCTTTACAGTGGACAGACGATTTGTTTGGTTTTTCTGGATCATGGTGCAATTATAATACGTTTAATAAAATAAATATTAAAGCTGCAGTGTTTCGAGAAGTACATATTAAGTTTATTTATTTTATTTGATGGCCGGTGTAGTCTAGCGGTAAGGCTTTTGAGTCCCAATCCGAAGGTCGCGGGATCGAATCCCGGCGTGGCAAATAAATTTTATTTGTTTAATTTGTGTTATTTCACATTTAATTAATTTAAAATAATATATAGGTAGTATATATTTGCGGCACGTTCCAGAGTGGAAGACATTCTCAGTATCTCCCCGGTGTAAGACCACCATTCAGAAATTTTGAAACGTTGCTTGAAAAGGCTTTGGCCGTGTTTGGTGACCAGATCAGAATATCCAGGTACTTCCCCACCTTCCTCTTCCCCATCTCCTTCCCCTCCCCACTACCCTTAGTTTCACAACATACCCCAATTGGGGATGCCATAGTCTCACTGGCTCCAAACGGGAGCAGCTGAGACTCTTGTAAGGTGTTCATATAAAAAAAATATTTATTTGAATATCGCAAAGGAATTCGTAAAAACGGGTACAATTATCACGAAGTTATAATGTATTAAAAAATATAGGCGTTAATAGATTCTGGGCAACGGGACGTAAAATATTGAATAACTCTGCTCTTTGAATGACCTTTCATGAACTTTGACTTCGTTGGTGACCCGTTTCTATGGAGAAAAAAAAATAACCCAAGAAAGTGAATTGGCAGAAAGGGGGATCATAAAATTTAAAAAAACCTCTCGAATGAAAAGGGCGCTTGGATCAGATCAGATTTTAAAATTTAGAAAACGTAAGAATTTGTTTTGTATTCTTTCAACAGCTTGTACATGTATATTGTAATGTGGGTTCCAGACAGGAGAATTGTACTCAAGTTGACACAGGCAAAATATAACATTATTATTTTTAGATTGATAAACTGAGTTTAAGACAAGATTTTTATGCATAGCACAAAGGGTAACATTTATTATAAATTATAAGTAATAATTATTAGCCTGAAACTCTCATCTACATTGAAACATCTCCCGAGAAAAGATACATGCCGCCGACGGGACTCGGACCCGCGTCCTTCTGATATCCGAAATGTAAATACGCAGTAATTGTTGAACGAAACACTGGTATATATTGAATTATTTGGCGGGTAGGAGATAAGCCGACGTAGCTCAGTGGTTAAGAGCAGTTGACCGGATATCAGAAGGGCGCGGGTTCGAGTCCCGTTGGCGGCATTTATCTTTTCTCGGTAGATTTTTTCAATGTAGATGAGTGTTTCAGGCTAATTATTTTACTCATAATAAATGTTACCCTTTGTGCTATGCATAAAAATCTTGACTTAGAATTAGTTTGTTACGGACGTCTTATCGGGAAAATAGAAGACGAGGAGTGTTTAATAAACTTCTTCGTTTTCGTTTTTCCCGTGGCTCTGCGGGCACCCTCCCCCTGTAGCTGGCATTGTTGAATGTTAGGGCGCCGTACCACACAGATCCGACCAATCCGAATACAGATAATCGTTTGATCGGATATGTGTGGTAACTTTTGATTTGATATTGTTATATGTTATGTTTATTTTTCAATTACGGGGGTTCGGCCTATAATTTTGCAGAATAAATGATAATGGAAGGTAGGCCTAACTCCACTGTACATAATTAGATGATAAGTAATGTTGTAAACCTAGTTATAAGTCACATATTTTGAAATCCCCTGAAAATCGTAGGGCCGGGAACCCACGGACCATTTTGTATTTTTAATTATTTGAATTAATAAACGTACTAGAGAGAGATGGTTTTGGTAGGCAGAGAGAACACAGATGAATGGGTAGTTCCTGTGGTCGTGACGACCGTCACGCGAATCTTGGCGGAGGTTACGACCCTCGAAACATCCGATTAAACGAATATTGGTCGCACCGAATCTTCCACTCGGTTATGAAGGATTTTAGAATAAATAGCGGTGCGGCCCCGGTAACCAGGCACTCTAGTACTGAACGCGAAAGGCTACCCATTCTCTCTGCAAACCGGACTATCTCTCGACGAAATTCACTACATTTTGAACTTTGATTTCCGAGACCCAGCGGCTGCTATAGACTACCGGCGCCCTATCATACAGTCTGTGTGAGTGGCGGACACGTCACTTACATAGTTTATCAATTAAAAAATAATGTTATATTTTGCCTGTGTAAGAAGTCAACTTGAGTATAATTCTCCTATAATATAACAGTTAAATACACTTTATATTGTTAAAATTTCTAGTTAGCCTAGTTATAAATCCCAAAATTTTTAAGCCCTTATTACAGATCTCTGTTATGCGGTTAAGAAATGAAAGATTTGATTGAAAAGTGATGCCTAAGTCTTTAATTTGTGTTAATGTCTCAAGAGCATTGTCATCAATGTAGTAATTAAAGATCATTGGATTTTTTATTCGAGAAAATCTGACTATTTGACATTTTGAGATATTTAAGTAAAGTCTATTTTCAGTACACCAAATTAACAATTTATTGATATTATCTTGAAGAATATTGCAATGGTAAATCAGCAAAAAGTAAGATAGATACATCATAAAATATATTTGTAAGATAATTAATAAACAAGATAAATAAGATTGGACCAAGGTGTGAACCCTGTGGAACTCCAACTCCACTTGTTGCAAAAAAAATTCCGACAGGGAGTATTTTATTTTAACAATTTGTTGTCTTCCAGTAAGATAGCTTTCAAACCAGGCTAATATACTGTCACGTATACCAAGCTTTTCTAATTTCCAAATGAGAATTTTATGGTAAACTGTATCTTAAACGCTTTACTAAAATCAGTATAAACAGAATGTATTTATAATGTCTAATAATTGAAAGCGCGTTTTATCACCTTTCATAAACAGTTTTTAGTTTTTAGATTCATTCATAAACATTCCATTTATATGGATTTTATTGCAAAAAGGAAATTTTCTTACCTTCTGACTTCTACTTCTATATGCCTGAGTGGTTAATAAAACTAAATTAAATCCCGATGGGGAATTTATATTAGGTCAGGGAATTTTCCTGGGCGCACATCACTAAATATATATCAAGTTTTTTTTGTATTTCTTCCTGAAACACTTTCCAGTGTTAAATATGGTTTACACGAGGCCAGCGCTGGCTTGGTAATGGCCTCGTATAAACAGTTTTTCAAGCTAAGCCAGCGCTGGCTGCCAGCACCGGCTAAAATAGAGCGCGAGCATGGAACTAAGATTGAAGGGAAGCGGCAATACTTTCGGAATATTACGGGGATAAGCGAAAAACCTATGTAGCTCGCAAACTTGTAGCCGTCTAGTGGGAGGGGATAGAAACGGGGAATGTGGCTAGCTAGCGGGGGGAAGGCGGCGCTCTGGAGATAAGGGCCGAACTGTGAATGGGAATCATTATTATTTTTATATTTTTTAAGCTTTCGTTAATTTTTTTTTAAATTTTGGACATAAAATATAATAGATTGAAAAATAAGTCATGAAATGAGGAAAGGGTAGTAACAAGGAGACTGGAGACTTATGTGTTGTTTAATTTTTATTGTTCCCTATACAAGTTATTTTAAGTTACCTTTATCTACTAGGACGTACTTAACTCATTTTTTGCGAAATCAAGATTTGTGAAGCGCTTGTCGAAATACATCGGCCTCACTTTTTACTTGACAATTGCAAGTGGGTAAAATAACTAGTTATGAACTCGCTGTAACTCAAGGCGCCATTCCTTTGTGCTATCATTGCTTAACTCATCAGTTTGAAATAGATTTTAATTTATCATATAAATAGTAAGTATGGTTTTTTATACGTATTTTATAAAATCAACAGACTTGCAGTGAAAATTTTTGTGCGTTCTATTCTGATGTATACTGGTGCTTGAGTTTTAAGAAAGGAGTGCTCGATATTAATCTTATAAAAGAACTGTATTTACAGTTTTACAATGATAACAAAAAAAATAAGTGATAGGAACAAACACTGCTTGACTTATTTGCGTGGGAAAATAAATTTTATTTGATTAAATTGTGTTATTTCATTATTAATTTATTTAAAAATAATGTACATATTATATTATACTAGCAGATCCGGCCACACGTTGCTGTGGCTAACGTAAAAAAATTCCACGCCATTACCCAACCTTTATAACCAACGCCATCTGTTAAATTAAATCCACACCGCCCATTTTCCAGCCCATTGCCCGCTGCCCGCTGCCGCTTAACCAGATATTTTATTTGTTTCAATAAATTTACACAAAACCTTGACAAATTATATATCTAAACCTTTCTCATGAATCACTCTATCTATTGGTGAAAACCGCATGAAAATCCGTTGGGGTAGTTTTTGAGTTTATCGCGAATAGATAGACAGACAGACGCGGCGAATAACTTTGTTTTATAATATGTAGAGATATACCATATAATATATCACAAGAATCCCAACTGCTTCCGTCTGTAGCATGTACGTTGTGAGGCTGAAGGTAAATGGCGAGGGGAAATAAATGGTGGAGAGAAAGCTGGAGAAGTACCCGGCTATTCAGATCTAGTCGACAAACACGGCTAAATCAATTTCAAGCAACATTTCAATTCTGAATGGTGGTCTTACCTACGCCAGAGCGATACTGAGAATGTCTTCCACCTGGACCGTGCCGGAAATATATTTTATAATGTTTTTAATTATAAAATGTTGAAAACACAGATCAATCGAATAAAATTTATTTCGGGATTTGAACCCGCGACCTCCGGATTGCTAGTCAAGAGCTTTACCCCTCAGCCACGAGGGCATGTCAATGTGACTTTTACATAACAATACAGTGATTATAAACTTTGAATTAACGTTGTAAACATATGTAAAAGGAGTGATAAATTAGTAGGAAGAAAATCTAAAAATAACAGTGCAAAAAAGACAAAGTAAAAATTTTTAAAAATGATTAAGCTAAATGATAAAAAACATATACCTATGACATGATTAATAAAAACATAAAAGTTTTTTGGTAATTTTTAATTATTATAATTTAAGTTGACTGATTCGGCCCATTGGCAGTCGGAGTTCACGTGATAACATCGGGCTCATGGCGATGGCGGTTGAAATGAACACGCCGAAAATTACAAAATGTATATTTAAGCTATGTTTAAACATTTACATGTGAAAGGTAAGACCGTCTTTTTTCTCAAAGGTCTTCATAGAACTACTTTTACACAATTTTACGGCACAGTGGACCATTTTTCTATGTTTTATGAACGTTTTTCTGGGAGCTCTATGCGCGACCGAGGTGTAAAAGCCAATGTCAGCCATCTAAAAACCGTTCGGTAAATTTTTTGAAAAGGCATGCTTTGGGCAGTGGGGCACACTTTACATGCCGTCTCTCTAGTATCCATACTCTTAGAGCGCGAGTCTATTCTTCAAGCCAGTGACCTCCGCCCGCGTGGCCCCGCAGCCCCCGTGCCAGCGTTGCAACACGTGTAGACGCATCGCGCCAGTCACTGGCGCATATCCGTGGAGTGTATACACGTTTATTTTTGCTGGTAATGCATCTCTCATCAGAGTGTCTTGACGCTGAATTGAGCCTTCTATAAGTGAAAGTAACTCGTCAAAGTTTTCAGTCGTAACTCGCAAGGCCAACCTGCACTCAGAAGGATCTTCTAATCTTAGTTGTTGTAGCAACAAAGCAGAGGCTCCAGTACTGGTTCTATCGGTTATTCATTTTCTTGTCCAAAGTCGTTTTTTCTTTACGATTTCTTCCTCTATTATATTAATATTAATTATCTCTTTCAATAATAGTGCAGAGA
The DNA here is from genome assembly GCA_929108145.2 of Limnephilus rhombicus. NCBI lineage: Eukaryota > Metazoa > Arthropoda > Insecta > Trichoptera > Limnephilidae > Limnephilus > Limnephilus rhombicus. Next base: position 22,476,857 of record OV815284.1, read on the forward strand.
TATATTTTTTTTAATTTTCTTCAACAGCCGGATTTGTCCCGAATTCATTTTTGTTTCGAACGTGTGCTCACCACAAGAAAAATCCAGAAATGACTGTCCTCGTCTAAACAACACGGCCCGGGCCAGTGCTGGCTTGTCTGTAGGACTGGCGGCAGAGCACTGGCTTGGCTTTACAGACCGTTTGTTTACTGTAGTTTGACAAGTACCAGTAGCAGGCATCAATCAGCTGCGACCACTTGTCTCACTTCCCTGCCCCCTGCCCCCTGCTCTCCGCTAACATTGACACATATTATTTAACCATCGCCTTGCGGTTGTTTATCGCCTAGGAATAAAACCGCTAACCGTGACTGACTAACATCGCGATACCGATACAGTCCGCGACCAAAATGCTCCATTGTTGCTCTCAAAGATTGCCTTCCAAACTTCTGACACTAGATACTAATTTACTTTTATGTGATTATTTTTTTTTTACGTGGCCACTGGAATACGAAGCTCCCAGTTCCTGTTTGGAGCTCCCTAATGTGTAGGGAATAAAATAAAAATAAATTAATATTTATGAAAATTTTGAAGGCTGATAATATACGCTTTCAAATTTTATAACTCGAAATCTATATATATATATATATATCCCATAATATGCTTGCTTGGGTGTCTATATATGTATATGAGTTGTCTATGTATTGCTGTATTAAGGGGGGTATTCTAGTTTAGAAGCATGATTTGTATGTATTTTTTCAGGTACAAATATAAAAAAAAAAAATTATTAGCCATTATTTACCAAATATTGATAAACTTAGAATACATCATCAAACAAAAAAATTCAAAAAGTTACAATTGTATGTATTTTTTCAGGTGCATTGAAGAATATATTTTTTTACTAGCCATTATTTACCAAACATTTATTAAACTTTAAAGAATATCTACATAAAAAACATCAAACAAAATTTCAAAAAGTTACAGGGTGTTGAAGTGGGGGTCTCAAAAAAAATGACGCGCACTGGTTGACACGATTGCAACCCTCCTATTAATTTGAAAAAAATATATATTTATTCTTAATTTTTAATCTATCAAATGCCGCTATGGCCCGAACCAAGGAAAAGTAAAAAAAAATATTTCTCACAATGGCGGCTGTCTGAAATAAAAAGATTTTTTTTTCCAGTTTTTTTGATTTTCAGAATTTTTTAAAAATAGTACAATTTGAAATTTTGATATAGTTTTAGCTAGTGTGATAGAGTAACGTATGAAGAAGACTCACACCAAATTTCAAGTAAATTGGTTCGGTAGAACATCAGATATCATGTCAACCGTCTCGAAAAAAGTAGTTTCGAGAGAAAAATGCGTGTAACCTTTTGGTCTTTTTTAGATTCTCGATAGATTCCGTCTAAATCGCGAAATTTAAATGGCTATAACTTTTAAAATAATTTGAATTTCGCAAAATGCTTTTAAGAGCCTTTGAAGAACCGAGAATTTAAATTTCGTCGATCGATGTTCTTGCGATCCTACCCTTGCAACAGTATAGGGTGGTTCCGATGAGAAAGATTAATTATTTTCCATGCCTGCATTTTAACATAATAACTCAATATCGATTTTATTTCGTTCAAATTTTGCTTTGATGATGATTCAAAAATGCTCACACTCGTGATGACAAAACTATTAAAATTATGTACTTCTTATAATTATTTTTTGATCATTAGTATTTATAATTTTTCAACAATTTCTAAGTAAAATAAGATTTTTTTATGTATTAGTTTGTAAGACCGTAACTAAATAGACAAACTGAAGTATTTTTTGTCACAAAACAACGGTTCTTTTTTATGATTTTATTTGAACTAAAATTAAAATACTGAAACGTAGCTTTCCCAAATAATTTATTGATTTATTTTACTGCATGATTATATGTTTGTTAGGTATATAATTCATTTTTTTTTGAAAATTTAACAAATCTACGATATAACCCTATTGTACTAAAAATAAACATATTTTCTTAAAAATTAAAACATAGCTTTACTAGATAGAAGAACAGTCTTTAGAAATCAATTTATAATTTTTTTGTGGAAAAGAGTCGTCTAAAATTTGATTTAAAAATGACATATTTCTGGTTTTGTCTGGTTATTCCCTCTTACGGAGATATTTTTGAATATTAAACCTTCGAAATGTAATTTTTTCCGAGACTAGAATACCCCCTTTAAGCATAGGAAATGTTTGAAACTTTCAAAATATCTTCTCTCGATCCTCGCGAAGGTTTCTGGATTATTACAACCACATGACAATACATCTGAAAAGTTTTTTAATCATTGCGAAAATTCTTTAATCAGTCAAAAATGTCACAATTTGAGAATGACATTTTGCAAAAGAATTTTTCAATCAAAATTAAATTTTCAAAACTGTTTAAATTAATGAATTTAATCGAAGTACTCACCTAAGCTACTAAATAAAATCGAATCCTTTGAATCTCATCAAAAATTATATTTATCTTAAATAGGTACCCTAGGTTAGATACCAAATTTGATGGATTGTTCTTATAATATACAAAAATGAATGCTTGTAAAACATAAAAAATGAAAATTTGTAAAAAAAAATTGCATTAAGTGGCACGCGATTTGTTTGAAAATCTGAATATATTGAACGCGAAAGAGGGGAGGGGGGTTCGTGGAAGAGGGGAGAGGGGAGAAGGGGAAGGTGGAAGAGGAACGTGTGATGGGAAGGGAACATGAGAGGGAAGGGGAGGAGGAAGGGGAACGGAACGAATAGGAAAAGACATGCAGTGAGAAACAATTTCTTTATAAGTGGCATTTCAACGCACGCCGGGAACTCGCTAGTATGTAATAAATTTATTCACAACCAAAAACCAACCCCCACCTTTTGTGTCCTTTTTTGTTATGTTGTGTTAACTTTTTAATGTTATAACTATAACATTCGAAAATGTTTGTGTACAGTAAAATGTAGACCTTCTTCCGAGTTAAGATACGATACGATGGTACCACCCCAGCCAGGAGCACTCCTGTCCTGGTGAGACCGGTACACCAGGGGCACTGATTTGTTAGGACTTGGAACACATGCTCTGCGGATGGGAAGGATGTTGAAATATTAAAAAAAAACTGATTTAAATCAAATACATCCATTTTTATGATTTTTTTAAAATCATGATTATTATGAACGTCTGCTATTTAGCAAGTTAAATATTATTTCTTCACTAATGGCAACTATCTGTATGAAAATGTAATTTTGAATGTAATGGTCGGATAAAATAAAGCAAAGGTTTTTCATATTTTTTTAATTTGACGGCCGGAATAGTCCAGCGGTAAGGCTCTTGACTAGCACTCCGAAGGTCGCGGGATCGAATCCCGGCGTAGCAAATAAATTTTATTTGATTAATTTGTTTTATTTCACTATTTATTCATTTAAAATAATATATAGTACGTTTGCGGCACGTTCCAGAGTGGAAGATGAAATGGCTTTAGCCGTGTTTGGTGACCAGATCTGAAGAGCCAGGTACTTCCCCGCCTTCCTCTTCCCTATCTTCTTCCCCTCCCCACTACCTTCAGCCTCACAACATACCCCAATTGAGGATGCCATAGTCCCACTGGCTCCAAACGGGAGCAGTTGGGACTCTTGTGCGGTATTCATGTAAAAAAAATATGGGTCCCGATATAGTTTCCGTATGGGGATCGATACAAAAAAGCATCGTGTAAAACACTCATATCCATTAATATTTAGATGTACAGACATCTATAACATTATTTTAGGTCATAAAAGTTTTTTTTTAGCGTTCTTCGATATCCTAAGTGGATTCTCCTCTCTGGGAGGCTCAACTTACCACCTCCTTTTCCATAATGTATTGATTTTCACACGGTAAAAGCTTCGACATGTCAAACATATGAACTTGTTTGTACATACGTAATATTATTTATTATTCTCGTCTTTATTCTTAGTGTCGTAAGTATATGTATATAAACGCCATAAGGTTCCTTTTATCGTTCTGATTTATTTAGTATACCTTTAATGTATATGTGTGTGATATTTTGTAGAACCGGGCAAATTTTTTAAGTGCTGTGGCATCATTCATCATTTAATTGTTATTTATTTCTTGGTTGTGAAAAAAATATGGTGCTCACTTCACTTTTGAGATATGTAAGTTAGTATAATTATTAATCATTTGCACCTACCTAGTGATGAGTAAATCCCGAGGGTTTTTATTTTTGGGGAATGTCTACATATTTATATATTTAAAAAAAAATTAAAAATACTATCTAATGCGATAAAATAGCGGTTGTCGTTTTTCAATTGTAGGCTAACAGGCTTTGCGTGTTATTTTTTCATTAAATTTGAGCCCCTCGTTCAGGCATTTTATACATACGTTCTTCTTGAAGATAATATCTAGACAAAAATTATTTAAAACACGTTTTTTTCAGTTATTTTACAAGTTTCATTCGTATGAAAAAATTCACCCCCGCGAGATTTTTGCTCTATTTTAAACGAGTCAATCATTTTCACAATTTTCGCATCGATTTTGTCGCTTTAAATATTAGCGCGCTCCTCTATTCGTAATTTCATATCTCTCCATCTTCTTCTTTTCGAGCCCGGTTGCGGCGCCTTAAATGAGAGTAGCAATAACTTGTGAAGTATGTATTGAAAATTATTCTTGGTATGCAAATCATTTTAGGTGTTATGAACCAACTGGCTCATGTCAACGTTTTGTTATTGAGGAAACGCTGCCAATTCGCTTAGTTTTGCATTGAGAATACAATTTATTTCATTGACAGCAATGTGCTCTTTTTAAGAACCCTACAGTAATCCACGAATTGTAAGAGCTCTTCAGTAGACCACGATAAAAAATTGGAGTACAAAGAATCCCATACATTTTGCATACGATCTAAGCCGACTTTATTTCAGCACTGGAAATTGCTTTTAATGCAATTTTCTCAAACAATGGAAGTGCGGTCAACGAGGAAGCGCATTGGCATTCCACTTATAGAATCTATTTCCGTTTCCTATTCAAATTGCATTCGCCACTAACACATTTGCATTGCAATATTGTAGCGGATATTGCACATTCTAACGATGTAACGACTAACGACAGAGCTCTAGTGGGATATTCGTTTCACGTTCTTCACTCCTTGCACATTGGAGGCTTTTGCTATCAGCTTTTTCAGTTTGGATTTCCTTTGCAATCTCCGTATAGAAATATGGTGTAGAATGACTTCAAATGGAAAATGCTATAAAGAATAGGCATGCGTACCAACCTACGTTATTCTATAATAATATTTGAATGATTTGTATAGCGCCGTTTTTGTGAAAAATCACCTCAAGGGCGCTGTACAAATTTATAATGTATTTCTACATTGCCCTATCTTACTACAAACTACAGACTAGACAAATTTATGGCTAACTGGTTACATCAACCGGTTCGTCGATCACTTATACAAAACTATATGAACATATATTATTATTACATTCTGTACAAGTAGAAAATATACAGTATCATACTCGTACTTACCTAAGAGGTCATTTGAGATTAACACAGTTTATTGTTTATTAGATAAATTTAGATTTAGTTTGCACGCAGAGGACAATTGGTACAAAGAGCTGGTTAAACAAATCGGAAATTGCATAGTAGTTAGGTTAAGTTAATATGGGAATATATTTATAAGAATAAGAAACCATCTTGCGACTGAAAACATAAAAAGAGTGTAGATATATAATATATATATTTTATTCCGAACCTTTTGTTTTCTTTATTTACCGAAAATTTATTATAGTTACAAGTTTTAAAATATTGCTATGCATTCTTATCTGCTACATGTATTGTAAAAACTAAATTTCTTTTGAAAAGCAATGAACCCGAGGCATTTTTTGTTGATAAATAGGTACTAAATCCTGCAATCATAATATCCCATAATTTTTCACCACTGAACGTGATAAATGCGGAATCCTGTATGCAAGATAATGCAATACTTGCTGTATTTCGTAATAGTTAAAAAAAAATGGACAAAATAACATTCGTACATAAATTTTGGTGTTCGGTGACTTTTTTCCAATTTTTAATTTTTTCAAATCAAAAAAAATAATGTCTTCACCAGTCACTGAGTCGGGTAATCGCTCAACCCCTCACCCCGCCCCTAACTGTCCAATACCTAGTGATTTTTTATATTTACGGTTGAAAAAAACGTATGAAATGCCACCGGGGACCAAAATTTCATTACCATTTTTTCCCCACAATAATGTCAATCACTGCTTAAAGTAAGTGAACTACGTCCTTCAGTCCCCCATGCACATACATAGAATACAATATAAACAGTAATGAAGTGAAGAGAGTTGTCTTATCCCGACGTGTTATGCTTTTGTGGCTATACAAGAATATTTTTATTTCAGTGGTGCCTTTCGTCCAATATCTTTGAAAATGTGTCAAAATACGTGATTTAATTATAACTTCATTATTTGAGTCGCGTCGTCGCGTCGGGCTCTCGGAGCAGCCTGGCGTGTTTTTGGTCGGTCTCGGTACTCTTTACTAATTTAGGGGGATATTTCATATATTCAGCCCTTAAGAGTATCAAAAAATGTTCCTTACTGTGTGAAAGTTATGTAAGTGAATTAAAAATCATGTTTCTGTGAATACTGTGGACGTGAAACGATCTTTTAAATATGTGTGCAAAATAACATAGCTAATTACAAGATACAGTTCAAACGCAGTGGCTAAAATTTCAAACTGGCATCGAACATTTACCAGATGTGGCCACCATTTCGACCCTTGGGCTATGCCCCTCGCATACCCCGCACCTATCCTACACTACCCCGTGTACCCCTCACCCGCTGCCAGCCTCATGCCTGCCGTTGCCGGTGTTAATATTATGACGTTCTCAGAAGATAATCATCTGGCGACCTCTGCATCCCCAAATGCACCCCGCTGCCCTGCCGCCCGCCACCCGCCCCACCGTCCCCGCGCACAAGGAAGGATGACATCGGACTGTACCCTCAAATGTGTTCGTAAACATTTGACGAACTGCCAGCCTCCACTGCCCCCGCCCGCCCCCGCGCCCGCGCACACAGGATGACATCGGTCGGAGCCGATATTATTAGCCTGAGTGATATTATAAACATTTACGGTGAATTTTTGCAATAATATAAGAACTTTACACATATATAAACATTTAAGACGATATAAATATTTTACAGTGATAAGACATTATATATTTTGTATTTAGTGTTACCTAGTTAATTAAGTGTTAGTGAAGTAAGTTATTTATATTGACTTTTACTATTGTTTGTTATGAGTATTTATTAGAGGTAGTTTGAGTATGTGTAACGGTATTTTCGCGATGTAGTAGGTAGTTTTTATATGTAGTGCTTGGAAGGGAATGGCCGACACAGGTGTCGATGAGGCTCGCTACCCATCACATCGCCAACCCTTCGGTTGCGCAAAGAGGAGGACGGAACGTGAACAATGTAGAATTGGTACATGGAATATCAGAGGAGGGATGGACAGAAAGATGAATGAATTATGCGATACAATGGATAGTAAATGTTTGGACGTACTTTGTGTGACAGAGAGTATGAAAAAAGTGAGCGGTACAATGCAGCATAACGATAGGCTCGTCATCTGGTCTGGGAGACCAGATACGGAGAGGGCTTGTCAGGGTGTTGCAGCGCTACTGTCTCCCAGAATGGTTGAATGTATGTTGCAGTATGAATGTGTAAGTCCGAGAATAATGTGGATCCGTTTCAAAATTGGGTTGACAAGGGTGTTTCTTGTTATTTGCTACGCTCCTGTTAATTCTGAAAGCAACGAAGTGAAAGATGATTTTTGGACTGGTGTGAACGACGTAATGAGATTAAAAAACTTGAATGAAAGGATTATAATGGCGGGCGATTTGAATGGGTGGGTGGGAATTGGACGTGACGGATTTGATTCAGCCTTAGGTAAGTTCGGGGATAAAAGGACGAATGAAAATGGGAACAGAATACTTGAAGTATGTTTAGAGTGGAACCTATTTGTATCGAATACCTTTTTCGATCATAAAGGTATCCACCAATATACGTGGGAAAGAGGAAATGAAAGATCAATAATTGATTTTGTAGTAATTGACTCTAGGTTGAGAGCCGTTACCGAGGACACAAGAGTTTTCAGAGGGGCTGAGGTTGAAACTGATCACTTTCTGGTGGTATCAAGAGTAAACCTCTTTCGCGGATGGCGCTCTAAAGTGAAAACGGTATCAGCCCCAACAAGAGTCAAAATAGAAAAACTGCAAAACGATTATGTGAGAAGTGAGTATGAGAATTGTGCAGAAATGAGATTGAATGTGAAAGAAATGGATGGTCTAAGCATAGAGGAAACATGGAACCACATAAAGGTTAGTCTGTGCGAATCTGCTAGAGACGTGTGTGGAATAAGTAAGCAAGGTAGGAAGAAAGGTGATGCATGGTGGGATGACGAGATCAAAGCACTGGTCTCAGAGAAGAAGAAAGCTTGGTTACGTCTGATAGCGACTGACAGTGCTTCAAGCGAAGAGAGAGATAGAGCGAAAGAAGTATACAAGGAAAGCAAGAAAAGAGTAAGTGTTGGAGTGAAAGAACGAAAGAAACGCCTGGAAAATGAAGAGGGAATAAAAATGACAAAACACTTCCAAGAAAACATTAAACTGTTTTGGAAGGAAGTCAAAAGGTCCCGGAGTGGCCCAGAGAACGGAAGAATGAAAGTGATAAAATCGAAAGATGGAAGAATGTTGACGAATGAAGAAGAAATAAAAGAAAGATGGATGAAATATTTTGAGGAAGTCTTCGAAAGCAACCCGGGTGATAGTGAGTCCAGCGTCGAATCGGTTATGAACGATGACGGAGTGAATGTTATCAAAATCAGTATGGATGAAATAAAAAAATCGATTAAATGCATGAAGAATGGTAAGGCTGTTGGTTTCGACAATATTGCTGCCGAATACTTTAAAGGAGATAACCATATTATTCTCACATGGTTGTGCAAACTTTTTAACCAATGTTTAGAGGAGGGTTACACGCCATTAGATTGGAGAAGGGCTGTAATCATGCCGTTGTACAAAGGTAAAGGGTCACGCATGGAATGTGGGAATCATAGGGCTATTAGCCTGCTAAGTGCTGTCGGCAAGCTGTATGGAAGAATATTGATTGAAAGGGTAAGAACGGAAACAAAGGATAAAATATGGGATGTGCAAGGTGCCTTTATGAGTGGAAGGGGATGCATGGACCAGATTTTCTCCTTGCGTATGCTCACTGAGAAGTTTCTGGCGAAAAACCAGAAACTTTTCTGCGCCTTTGTAGATCTTCAAAAAGCGTACGACCGAGTCGACAGGAAAAAGCTATGGAAGGTGTTGTCCAAGTATGGAGTGAATACAAATCTCATACAGGCAATTGCGTCTCTGTACGAGGGAAGCGTTGCATGTGTTAGGGTGAACGGTGATTTTACGGGGTGGTTTGACATCACAAAAGGTGTTAAGCAAGGCTGCGTAATGTCACCATGGTTATTCAATCTATACATGGATAATTGTATGCAAGAATTGAAAGATGTGGGATTGGGCGCGAAATTGAATAGTCTGAAAGTATGTTGTCTGTTGTATGCTGATGACGCGGTGCTGATTTCTAACTCTATGGAAGATCTACAGTCTCTAGTATCTAGAATGAACGAAGTATGTATGAAGAATGAGTTAATGATGAATGTAAGTAAGTCTAAAGTCATGGTGTTTGAAAGAGAGAGTACGAAAACAGTGTGCGATATAGTAGTGAATGATGAATACTTGGAGCAGGTGGATGAGTTTGTTTATCTGGGTAGTATGTTTACGAGAGATGGGAAGGCTGATAGAGATATTGAAAGGAGGGTAAATGCCGGTAACTCCATTAATGGAGGACTGAATGCCGTTGGAGCTAATAAAAAACTTTCAATAAAAGCGAAACTAGCAGTCCACAATGGAGTCCTGGTACCTACCCTGATGTATGGCAGTGAGGCATGGAACTGGCAGAGGAAGGATGAAAGTAAACTGAATGCTGTTGAAATGAGATCCCTGAGACGTATGTGTGGTAAAACCATGTATGATCGTGTTAGAAATGTGGATATCCGCAAAGAATGTAAGACTGATGTAAGTATAATGAGCAAAATTAAGAAAGGGACCCTCAGATGGTTTGGGCACGTAGAGCGAATGAACGAAGAAAGTAGTGTTAAAAGAATATATGATGCAAATGTGAATGGTAGAAGAAGTCGGGGACGCCCGAGGAAGACATGGCACGATCAAGTAAATCAGATACTTGAGACGGGCCATGTCAAAAGTCAGAATAATAGAAGAGTATGTATGAGACGATGTATGAATGTGAGTGAGGCAAAGAGTGTGTGCCAAGACCGAGTTGTTTGGCGGTCCGTCCTCTCTGCCTACCCCTGCGGGGAAACGGCGTGATGGTTAGTTAGTTAGTTAGTTAGTTTTAGTTATTTGAGTATGAAATTCGGTTTTGCATTGTTGCTATACATATATAGTGATAAATAAAACAAGTGAATTCGAGTGAACACAAAGGATTTGGACACAGGCATCAATGATAAGACCCACTTCACTTTTGTTTATCTTATTTGAAGGTAAAGATTGTTTAGGTTAATGTAATATTTCCTGAGCACTAAACTCGGATCTCACAACAACATAAATAATGCCACTTAGAGAGCACCTTTTTGAAATGTTTTCTTAGTTGTTTATATTTTTTTCTAGTCGGCCTTTATTCGTTACATTTCAGGGGAGTGTTCTTTGTTGGTACACAGAATTTGTGTACCTACAGATAAAATATTTTAATTTATAATTTCTTCTAAGGTTTATTTTTATTTTATATCGGTATTTCACGGATACTAGAAGATCTAGGAAGATGAAATAAGATTATTTCAGAAGCCGTGACCACTGGGAAAAAAAGAGCGAGTCGGGGAAATGCAAGAAAGCCAAGAGAGACTAGAAGGGACAATAATAGACAAGAACGGTCGATAAGAAGTAAGAAGATTCAAGAAGACAAGAAGAGCCATGAGGAGACAAGACGAGCCAGGAAGAGACAATGGGAGCCACAACAGGGGGAGGGGGGTGGGAGAGAAGTGCCAAGAGAGACTAGAAGAGATAAGAACGGTCGGTAAGAAGATTCAAGAAGACAAGAAGAGCCATGAGGACAAGACGAGCCAGGAAGAGACAAGGGGAGCCACAACAGGGGGAGGGGGGGGGGGGAGGAAGAGGATGCAAGAAGAGCCAAGCGAGACTAAAAGATACAAGAAGGGTTGTTAAGAAGTAGGAAGATTCAAGAAAGGACAAGAAGAGCCAAGAAGGTGCAAGATGAGCCAAGAGAAACTTGAAGAAACAAAAAGAGACCCAAGAAGAGAGAAGACACAAAGAAGAAAACAACAACGCCAAATCGATTCCTTTATTCCTACCCACCCTAAATTCCAATATTGGCTTATTAGGTTGCCATATACACCGGTCGATATTCTCCAACCTCTTTCCCATCCTAAGAGCACGTGTTCCAAGTCCTAACAAATCAGTGCCCCCTGGTGTACCAGTCTCACCGGGACAGGAGTGCTCCTGGCTGGGGTGGTACAATATGTAACGTATCGTATCGCAAGAAGTGAAAAATAGAATAGATAAAAGCAAATTTCCGTTTGTGGGGGATGTTTCACCGTCTCCGTCTCCAGAGGGCCATCAGGGGGGGACTCCCATCATAATTAACAAGCGAACACTTCATTACTAATACAATACAAATTGGCTGTTCACGGCTGGTCTAATAGATTACTTCAACGAGCAGGTCACCCAGCTATCGTAACTTCTCAGATTTCAGCTGTTAATTGGCAATAATAACAATCGATACCGTTTTTCTCGAATGACTAAAAAATTTCTTTCTAACTAGTAAAACTGTACAAAAAAAAGACTATAATTTCTTTTGTCACTGTAAACACATTACTCTGTATTTGACGCAATCCTGGTGGAGTATGAAAATTTAATTTTAACTTTTTCAATTTTTAAAAAGAAAAACTCCTTTTTATAACTTTTGAAGGTTATTCCCACCAATTTAATGGGCCGTATTCATAAAAAAAGGTTATGCTTATACTTGCAGAATAAAAAGGAAATCCTTCAGCTCGCATTCATAATATTCCGAGTAAAACCTTATACTTATAGAGTATGAGCATATCCTTCACGTAAAGTATGTGGTTATTCATATACGTTACCTTTTACTCTAAATAAAAGGATTCCTTCAATAATTTCGAGTGTGGTCAGTAGCAGACTCGAAAAGTGTGCTACAAGCTGCAACTGATCACTAAACAGTCGTTTAGTGATCAGTTGTAGCGAAGGCAGATATTATGTAACTGAGAGAGATTAAACACTACAAGCACCGTCTATCAACACCTGTTCGTGATTACAAAGTATTTTTCCAAAATCACAGGGGCATTGGCAATTTCATCTGCTATGAACTGCAGTTCGGTTTTAGCATTATCTTTTCCTTTACTTTCACTATCGCTGCTTGACGAATTCATCTTCTCTGATCGAAGTAATGTACTCAAATAACACCGATAAGGAAGAAATACCGTAAATAAACAAACCATCTAAAATAGGTTGGAACCTGCCGCGGCACAGTCACAAACCAACGATTCCAACAACCTTTAACTTATTCTTGGAGGATATTCTTGCAATTTCGTTTAGATTATTATTGTTATCTTCTTCTTCAATGATATATTAACTTTTTCAAATGCTATGAAAAGGTCTAAATCCCTAAAACTTAGGATGGTTGTTTAAAAAAATCAGAACAATTCATCAAATATTTGAAGTTCATTTTAACGTTCTGCGAAAGTTCTGTAGAAGTTCTGTTATTATTTTAGTTTTATGAAGCAACTGGCCTATATTAATAGGCCAGTTGCTTCATAAAAACTGGCCAAATTAACTTAAAATTTGCGGAATTGTTAATATTTTTTTTAAAACCCAACCTTAGAGTTTACAAAAGCAGATGACTTCATGAAGTTCTTTTTTAACTCGATCATTTCCGTTTCAAGATGGTCTCCATTTTAACGGTTTAGTAAATATTCTTTTTTCAAATGTGAAATCGCTTTGTTTATTCGCATTTTTTCAATATTACGTAGTACCTACCTGCCTGAAGAAAGCTTGCAAAAAGAATTGTCATTGATTTAGTGTCGTTTCTTACGACAAATTGTTTAATTCCTTATTTGAAAATTTAAAAAATGCTAAATGAAATATGTGGTTTATAATTAAGTAGATAGGTATTTAGGTAACTACTTTCAAATCTTATGATTTCAGAAAGTTGATAACATACTTTTTGGACCCGAGATATAACGTCCACAGAACTAGGTTCTAGTTAAAACTTGTACATTGAACATTTGCCAAAAATCACATTACTGTTTAACCGCTTAGAACAAAAACCGTGTTTTGTGAAACACTGAAATTAAACAAATTACAACTTAAAGTTTTACACTAAACGAGTGTTTTATAAACAAAAATATTGAATTTTCACAAAAAGCACTTGGGTAGGTACCTATACGTTTTATAATAATAAAAATCGGTTCGTTCTGATTCTTCATCAGGGGTGAATAAAATATATATACTGAAATAAAATAATAACTTTGTTTGTAACCACGATTTTTTTAAATACCGACCGGTTTCGCTTAACACAAGCATCTTCAGGGTATAAAATTTAAACTTAAAATAAACTGAAATTAAATTTTATTCCCTGAAGATGCTTGTGTTAAGCGAAACCGGCCGTTATTAAAAAATCAAATAAATAAATCGTGGTTACAAACAAAGTTATTGTTTTATTTCAGTTTCATTTTATACCCTGAAGATGCTTCTGTTAAGCGAAACCGGTCGGTATTAAAAAATAAATAAATAAATCGTGGTGACATACAAAGTTATTGTTTCATTTCAGTCAATATGTCAAACCACAAAGTAACTGCTTTCTACCAAAATATATTCCCCATTTTTTTTACATATTTCCCTTCCTCGCGCCTTCTTTTGGCAAGAAGAGCCAAGAAGATCCAAGAAGAGCCGAGAAGAGGCAAGAAGAAGGAAGATACATACAATTTGGGAGGCGGGAATGGGTACCGCCGCCCCGGGAACCTTTATTGGATAAACAACACCTCTGCCATAGGTCACCCCAAGTGGTTCGCTACGTTTGGTGATTTAGCAGGGGTGCCCGGGTTCATGGGGTGAGGTTTGTCTAGGTCTTGGAGGCGGATGACCGGGACACACTGAACCCCAGATTCCTACCCACCCTTTAAACCCTTTTCCTTCCCAGAACTCTCCTCTCCTTCCTTTCCTTAAACAAACCCTCTACACAGCATCCCCAAAGATGACATAGGCCCTGATGGAAATTATTTTCCTCAGGGCCTCCTGTGTGGAGCTCATGTAAAAAAAAAAAAAAAAGAAAGTATTACGCTCAATCCATTCCTTCATTCCTGACCATCCTAAATTCCAATATTGGCCTATTAGGTTGCCATGTATACCGGTCGATTTAACTCCAACCTCCTTCCCATCCGCAGAGCATGTGTTCCAAGTCCTAGCAAAACAGTGCCCCCTGGTGTACCGGTCTTACCGGGACAGGGGCTGGGGTGGTACAATCGTATCGTATCCTCGCGCCTTCTTTTACCCCCTCCCTCTTAGGTACCTCCCCCTTGCTCCCCACCAAGTTGATGTTCTCTCCCCCTCTTCTACCTTTCATTTAAATACTCTGTAACTCTGTATTTTATTTGATATATTCTATTCACCCCTTAAGAAGGTTCAGGTCGAACAGATATATAAAAAGTTGAATTATAACAAAGTTATTTTATTTTATTATTATTAAAAAAAAATAATGAAATAATTAAAAACACTTTGTTTTTACCACAATAAACTTTATTTAAAAGTCAACATGTTTCAGGAACGATGTTCCCTTCATCAGGACATAAAATGTACTAAATACTAAATGATCAAACATAGAACGGCGTGGGTAGAAATGGAAGTAGGGGGAGGAGAAAGGTGGAAAGGGGATGACACATGATGGGACATGTTGACTTTTAAATAAAGTTTATTGTGGTAAAAACAAAGTGTTTTTAATTATTTCATTAATAAAATGGTGCCACAAAGTGAATTTGCTAAATTTGAAGAAAAAATTTGAAGAAAAAAAAATAAGTTTCTTTTAACAATTTTATTTGTTATTTTTCTTTTCGTAGATTATAGGTACGAAACATAATTTTGTTCTTACAGTTTCTAAAAGCGTTCCACGCGTGTAATAAACCTTTGTGTAAATGAGAAATGTTTTAATATTCGTTTCAATGACGTATCAAAGCTTTTTGACCGTCAAACATTGCGTTTTGAGTTCTTTCCAGGAAATAAATCCTTTTACCCGTTTCATATTTATTATACTTGTGGCTTACATTTTCATTCTATTCCTTCCCAGAACATTTTACTTTGGCATAACGTAATATACGAACTCCCAATAGGCCAATCGTTTATCCCGCGGTAAGCTGCCTCAATCTTCGGTTCCAGGAAAGCTCACTTAGCGGAGATCTACCGTACAATATCTAGAAGGCAGCGATCGACTGTAATATTTACTATATTAAAAAATACTAATCTCACAGATTTAGGTTTCTCTTCATCTATTATGAAAGTTATGAATAATTATCTTTTCAAAGAAAGCAATCGTGGTCTAGTGGTAAGACTATTGACTCGCAATCCGAAGGTCGCGGGATCGAATATATTATATTTGCGGCAGGTTCCAGAGTGGAAGATACTCTTAGTATCGCCCTAGTGTAAGACCACCATTCAGAATTGAAACATTGCTTGAAATAGCTTTAGCCGTATTTGGTGACCAGATCTGAATAGCCAGTTACTTTCCTACCTTCCTCTTCCCCATCTCCTTCTCTTCCCCACTACCTTCAGCCTCACAACATAACCCAATTGGGATGCAATAGACCCACTGGCTCCAGACGGGAGTAGCTGGGACTCTTGTGAGGTATTCATATTAAAAAAAAAAACAAAACAAATATAGTGTGATATTACTTCTACTTGAATAAAAATAAGAACTTTGTTTTAACACCACTATTCGTTAATATCTCTACATATTATAAATTAAAGTCCTCCGACGCGTCTGTCTGTCTGTTCGCGATAAACTCAAATACTAACGAACGGATTTTCATTCGGTTTTCACCAATAGATAGAGGAAGGTTTAGGTATATACTTTGTCAAGGTTTTGTGTAAATTGATTGAAATATATGAAATAAAAAAGGGAGCGGACTGGCAAGTAGGCGGTGTGCATTTGATTTGTATGCAAATTAACAGGTGGCGTTGGTTATAAAGGTTGGGTAACCAACCAGTAATTGGCTTTGCTTTTCGTTAGCCACAGCAACGTGGGCCGGGTCAGCTAAATTTAATAATATGAATTGCTATACTACATAACAACCGTGGTGAAGCATTGATAGAAGCATTGTGAATCCCAACTGCTCCCGCCGGTAGCCAGTGAGACTATGCTATCTCCATTTGGAGTATGTTGTGAAGCGGGAGGTAGTGGGGAGGGGAAGGAGTTTGGGAAGAGCCAAACACGGCTTAATCCATTTCTGGCAACGTTTCAATTCTGAATGATGGGTCTTACACTAGAGCCATACTGAGAGTATCTTCCCTCTGGAAAGTGCCGCAAATACACCTTATATTATTTTTAACTCATTAAATTGTCAAATGACACAAATCGATCACATACAATTTTCTTGCATACGCCGTAATTCGAACCCTCGTCCTTCGGATTGTCAGTGGAGAGCCTTACTCCTCGACCACGGAGGCCGTCAATTAACTCAGATTTGTTTTGAATTTTTCAAAATTGGAACTGTGAATTTAGACAAACGATAAAGTAGGTACCTACCTACCTTTACTAAGTAAATTATTTTATTAACAGCCTTCAATTTTCTACCAAAAGTGCTATAAGTATCAAAAAATATATCGGAATCCTTAAGGTTGTGGTTTTTATTAAACAATTCGCACATTCTTCTAATGAAAGACATTAGTCCCGTTGAGGACGAGATATATATAGAATTCTATATTTTAAAAGTGTTCTTGTGTTTAAATTTTCAAAGGATTTCGTAATTGGTGTTTAAAAGGTAAATTTCTGATCTAATCTGATGAAAAATTGACGATGTTTGTTTTTAAAATGCAATGATCCTGGGGGAAATATTTTATGAATAATTTCAGCTTTACAAATCTTACCATCCAACTATGAGTGTGCTAAATAGTATAATTTTGGTCGTGTATGTATGTACGTAGCATTCTAGTTATTAAAATAGTTGGTGGTGTGATGGTCGGCATAGTTGCCTTCCAAGCAATTGATCTTCCAAGCAACTTCCAAGGGTTCAATTCTCGGCCGTGGCAGCTTAAAAATTTAATTAATTAATTATGTGAATTTTCATTCGTAAATAATATACAGAAAAAAAATTGCACCATAAAGATTGAGTACCCGTGCTCTAAATACATTACGAATAGACCACCCCTAGAGAGCATTACTATTATGAATACCATTCGCAATATTATAGTACCTTATTATACGTGAAAACAGCTACTCATTGCACTCTAACTCGGTTGTGCCATTAAACGTAATTCCCTACTTTATTTGCGTCCCTTCGAACTTGGAATTGTTCGAATTCTCATTAACACATTATTACTTTTATGACGCATTATTAAGATGTATTTAGATTTTGGATTAGTTTTCATGAGAATACCATTCAATTATTGACCTATTATTCAATACCCATTGACCTATTATTTAACATTTAATAGATTTACTCCGAATTTCGATTCTCGAGTGGTTTAGCGGTAGTTTTATTAGATTGCAAATTTGCTATTATTATTCAATTAACCGCTGTTTCATTTACATATTTAAATTCCGATTTTGTTTTTTGAATGAGTCAATGAAATGGAATCTCGGAAGTAGAAATGAACCCACTTCCTGACACCCGATCGAGTTAAATCAAGGCAGAGTGACTTGTCGTTGATGCGCACGCACACACATTTTCCTAAAATCTTCAGAAAACGATATTATATTTCAAAATTTACAGCAGTTAATTAACGTCGGTACCACCCAATTTGGCCAAGATAATAGCGGTGTTAACTAATTTTAGACAGTCCCTGGGGAGGAAGGTTCAATCCTCAGTTAAAACGAAAAAAAATATCTTTGGAATTGGCTACTAGGTAGCTCAAGAGAAGGCGCAACTAGGTCGAAAATTGAAAATAGATTTATTATAGTAAAAAAATATTTTTTTACGCGTTTTTTTTATTTTTCTTTACCTCGGTAAAAAAATGTTGATTACTGCTTACAAGCAGTTGTATCTATAATTTATTGATGAAGTATTTATAGTTAAAATAAAACTGACGTAAACATGTCTTACTCACTTATTACTTTCACAGATACCAATCATTTTGTGGATATATACTTACTTACATTTTTATAAAGATATATGCCTGAATAATCTAGAAATAAATAAATTCAGTTGAATAAGATCATTTACTAAATTAATATTTAGATTTATCGAACTCCAATCTCTTACCGACCTCCACCCCCCCCCCCCCAATGTTCATGTTCCCTCTTCCTCTTCTATGTTTCCTATGCGCTGTAATTTCACAATTATTTTATTATATTTTTTATATGAAACCCCAAAAAAGATTCAGTCGGACCTGAAACCGGTTGTTTTATGTATTAATTTATGTACTCAATGAATATGTGTAAAAAAAACTTACTTTATTCATTTTTTAAAACTTATTACAATGTTTGATGCCTGAAGTGGATAATCTTGCTTGTGTTGTGAGCCAGCCTAGGGATTGAACTTCTCTTCCCTGGGTGGGAACCAGACGCGATACCAACTCAACCACCGACCGGTCAAATAAACAATATATTTGAAAGCTTCTCTGGGGCTATATTTTCCGCCTTTGATCTTGCAATGCCTCATCATTAAGATAAAATAATTTTCGTCAATCCATCTGTTTAATAAGGCCTACGATTGATTGCTTTGTTTCTGGGAAAATATTTAGTTCAAACAATATACTTGACGAGCGTAATATCTCGAAAAGGTTATTTGAATAATTTCTATTTGCTTACAAAATGATAAGAGTTTCAATGTTTTTTTTTTAATATGTATTTTTTTAATATTCATGTTTAAGCGTTGGTAGCTTTATATCCGCCTTGAATCTAGAATCCCAAAGACTTCGACAGATTTTCCCCTCGTGTGACACAATATCCATGTTGTACGTTATTTTATTCTCATTAACTTTTTAACCCTTCAGGCTAATTTGTTTGCTTTTCAGAACAACTCATATAGGTCTCATAAAAATCGTCGTGACTCCCTTACTACCATGGTGAGAAATATGATTTAAACCTGTGGTCGTCAAACTGCGGCCCGCGGGCCGCTTTCTTTTTAAATATATATTTTTTCATGTATAATTAATAATTATATTACCAGCTTTTTTATTCAAATATTTTGTGTACATATACCCTTATGATTTTAATATGTTGATATTAATTGTTTTGACAATTGATTTTAAAACGCTCAGCTGGTTTTTTAACGCATCCTAAGTCGATTTTAAACGCGCGCATAATGTACTTCATAGGCTCTCAACGTGGGCGATAGCGCCCCCTTGTGGGCGTTTGAGACTTTCTGGGGGGCAGTAGAAGACACAGAGAAAATTAGAGAGTGATGAGATGGCTCAGTGAGGGCGTGGGCAGGCAAAAAATATGGTCTAAAAAAGACAAAAAAGCTAATCACATAGTAATAAAGCAAAGTAAGCCTTAATATAGGTTAATTTTTGTTATTGTATGTATTGTAATCCGCCTGTCCCGATACGGGTTATATCCTGGTGAGACAGGCATCAAAAATCTAATGTAAACATGCTTTATATAGATAAACCCATAAAAAATAAATACAAAATCGTTACAAATAAATCGTTAAAAATAAATACAAATCGTTTTTACCATATGTGCGAGAATTCACATATTTCAGTAGTTAAAGTTCAATTCACATATTAAAGATCGACATATATTTTTTTATTATATAACATTATCATCTTACGCATATTATTATTATTATTAAGAATTTACACTATATCATGGATACAAGAAGGAAGGAGGTACTTAAATACCGGGTTGCAACCCGATACTAAACAAAAAATACGACATCATCCCCCCCCCCCTCCAAATCATAAGTGTTGCGGCCCGCGGTTACACCACACATTGACCGGAAAAGTGTGACGACCGTTGATCTAAACGGTGTTAGAAACAGAAAATACCACGCACGAAAGAGAACAAGACACAGAAATACAGAAAAGGACAATGCAAAAAACGCAACTGGGACTCGAACCCAGAACCTCATTTATAGAACGTTTATAAAAATATGTGTGCCTTTCATTTTCATTATTTTTAGTTTCAGATTCGTTCAAAAATATTCCATTTATTTGCAAAGCGGAAATATTTTAATCGTCTTATAAAATATGGCCAAGGTCTGAGGGGTTAAATAACACCCCTCATGTGTCGGTGACCTTGGCAATAACATGGAAATGATGGTCCACAATATCCCTTCGTGTGAATATCTTATGTAGGTATTCACATGCAAATCCGACTCGACTTTTCCGTGTAAAATAAAACCCGGATTTTAAAATGTGCAAATGTCGCTGAATATTTCAATACAGCGGTTCTCATATTGCAAAACTATCTAATAATACTCGTATATACAAAACAATTTTTTTTTCTAGTATATCTATTTGAATTTCGATTTTGTTTGTTTGAGTGAATGAACGAATGAATGTATGAAATGGGTCTTGGAAGTGGAAATTACCTACTTTCCGACATCCGATCGAGCTGAAACTCGGCAGATAGACTCGTCGTATGACAATGCATTTTATACTCTTGGTGAACTCTGGCACACACACGCAGAGATATCGTCGGTCAGTTGACCGAGCGATTCCGTATCTTGGATAATGGGCGTTATCTCCTGTCAGATTTTTGTGATTTTTACATTTTTATATTTACTGTCACGTATTTTAGTTTAGATCGATTTAAACACGAATTCCCACAAGTATGCAAGATTATTTATGCATTGAATGTATGAGTTTTTTTTTTTTTTTTTTTTTTTTTATTATAGCGACTATATACAAAAATTTTACATACAAAATGAAATGTGAAATTAAGTACAAAATATTGTATTTCTTAGTCCTCCTCACTAGGGGGTCCTGTGCCGAGGAGGACTAAAGTTATTCAAATATAGTTCATTTGTCTTCTATGTCGTTTTTAGCGTCTTCGCTAGGGTTTTCTCATTGACCTCTTTAAGCCATATTTTTATTCTTGATTTGTATTCAATTGGATTTTTTATTAGTTTTATGTCTTGGGGGAGGATGTTATGGAGTTTTGTTGCAAAGTATGTATAGTTTCTTTGTCCAAAAGTGGTTTTATAACTTGGAATATTTTTTATATCATTTTTATTCGATCTAGTGTTATGCATACACGGTCTAGTAGAGGATTCATTATTTTTGAAGAACTTCAATAATATATTTTTGGAATATATTTGTTGTACATTTGGTACGTCAAAGTTATTGAAAATTTCAGTTGAAGGCGTTCTAATTGGTACTTTCAATATGGTCTTTATGATTCCTTTTTGAATCGTATTCAGGCTGTGTAGGTACGTATTTGCAGCAGATCCCCATCCTATGATTCCATATTCAATTCGAGAATGACATAACGCATAGTAGACCTTTTTCATATCCTTTTTATTTAGCACGTTTCTTAGATTTTTGAAGAAATATATAAGGCTTGTGAGTTTTTCCGTAATACCTTTGATGTGTAGGTCCCATCTAAGATTTTCGTCAATTATTACTCCGAGATATTTTATGTTTTGTGTTTTTTCGATGACGGGGCAGTAACATTGTATATTATTTCCATGGCATTCATGTAATTTTAGTTCTAGTGATTTTATTGGTTGGCCCCTTGAGTTCATTGAAAATGTTATATATTTTGTTTTGCTTATATTAAGGGTAAGCGAGTTGATTTTAAGCCAATTTTGAAGTGCACTAAGCCCTTTTTCAGCCTCATTAAATGTATCAGTCCAATTTTCTTCTTGAAATAATAAAACAGTATCATCAGCAAAACTGATTACGTTTCCTTTAATGGTAAGGTTAGTTAAATCGTTGATGTAGATAATGAACAGAATCGGTCCCAGTACACTTCCTTGAGGAACGCCATAGTTTAAAGATAGAAGTTTGCTCTTTTGTTTGCCAATTTGTACTTGTTGTTCTCGCCCTGTTATATATGACTCCAATAAGTTAATTGTTGATTCGGCCATTCCTATTTTTTTTAGTTTAGTTAGTAATATTTTATGGTCTATTGTGTCAAAAGCTTTTTGAAGATCTATGAATAAAGCTAAACATTTTTTCCCATCATCTATGTTTTTTATGGCCATGCTTGTTAGATTTTCTATGGCATCATTGGTGCTCAGATTTTCTCTAAAACCATATTGGGATGGTGATAGTAATTTGTTTTGTTCAAGAAATTGAACAATTTGCTTCTTCATTACAGTTTCCAAGATTTTTGAAAAAGAGCTTAAGAGACTTATGGGTCGGTAGTTATATATATCCTTTTTGTTACCACTTTTATGTATGGGTATAACTGTAGCTTTTTTAAGGCATGAAGGGAATACATTTGTAGATATAGACAGATTGACCAAGTATGTCAATGGGAAGGTCAGTTCATTTTGTAGTTGTTTTATTGTTTTATTTGAGATTATGTCATTTCCCGATGATTTATTAATATTAAGGGATACAATTGCATTTCTGATTTCAGTATTGGTTACATCAGTTAACTTTAATTTGTCTATCTGGTTCATATTTTCCTTTTCTTCTGGTAAAATGCTAGTTATTGGTTGTCTGATTTTCTTTGCTAATTGTGACCCTATATTAGTAAAAAATTCGTTTACGTATTCGAGAATTTTGTCCGGATGCTTTGCGAAAGAGATTTGGGTATTTTCAATTGTTAATTCCTCCATGTTCTTGTAATGGGATGATTTTGCATTTGTAATTTCATTAATGATCTTCCATAATTTGCGCGGGTCATTGTTACATTCGTCTATTTTCTTCTTATAATAATTTTCTTTGACAGTTCGTATAACATTTTTGCAAATATTTCTGTACCTTTTGTAGTATCGTTGTATAAAAATATCACAAGGATTTAATTTAGATTTCCTATGTAATTCATCTCTTTTTCTAATGCATATTTTCTAATACGTTGTACATAGAAAAAGCAAATAATAGCCATAAAAATCACACAAATCTGACAGGAGATCTCGTCCGTTATGTAATAACGATCCACAAAAAATACGGAATCGCTCGGCAGGTAGTACGATAGCTTTTCTTTTATATGTATCTATCTCTTTCTTAAGATGAATATATACGTGAAATCCTATTTAGATACTATTTTGATTAATCTTTACGGCGAATCGGCTTACAGTATGAACGTCAAAAAATATGCTACGGATAAATCGAAGCTTTTACTAGCTTTTCAATGTATTGGAATTACAATAAAATTATTATTTACGTAACGAAAAATATAAGCGTAAACCACCAAAAAAAATGTTTTTTCATGACTTAACTATGAAGTAATACAAGAAACTTTTTTTTAAAATACCTCTTTATGGCTAAGACTATTTTTGAGGTTTTCCGTGTTCTAACTTTTTTCGTTCTTATAAAATTATGCACAAAATAAATAAAAACCACTTTGTCGCTTACTAGCCTCGTGCAAAAAGACGCTCGATTTTAAAATTTTGCAGGCGTGAGATTCGAAATATTTCTAGCGTTTATATTCCTCTATTACGCTGGCACGCGTGGAAAAGAGACTAGTGAATGTTGACAACGGCCGTTGATCACAACATCAGTATTGAATGCTCACAAGAGTTTTGAATGTGCATATTATATGGTATTTACTTTCATAGGCTAAAAACGGATGCTGTAAAAGGACGAAAAATTAAAGATATGTTTTATTAAAATTTTGTATTCTGAAAGATCTATTCTATGTTTATTTGATAGTAACAAATATTTTTTATAGTTCTACAAAAACAGGATATATGGTTTTTTGAAGAAAAAAACTTTTATTTTTTTTATTTTAACTTTATGAATAAAACCTCAAATTGTAATATTTAATTAAATGAAGACAATGTAAGCGAAACTCAATCGAAAATCTGGAAACAGAAAAATCAGAAAAAGATATTGACACCTCTGGGACTTGAACCCAGGACCTCTTGCTTTCCAATATTACAATTTGAGGTTTTACTCATAAAGTTAAAATAAAAATAAAAATATTCATCCTAGACTTGCAGAAAAAGTCAATAGATGTCGCATATGAAAATAAAATGGATAAAGATTTATCCAGACACTATCTAGAGAGCATTTAGTTCGGGTTTGAATCTTGCAATCATACATAAAGATAGTTGCCAATAATATATGCGTTAAAAAAATGAAGATAATTTGGGTGGTTCTTAGTCGAAGTATGATACAGTTAAAAATGACCGAATTTGATATCGACACCGTGGCGCAGTGGTTAGCGCGTTTGCCCGGAAAGCAAGAGGTCCCGGGTTCAAGTCCCAGAGGTGTCAATATGTTTTTCTGATTATTCTGTTTCCAGATTTTCGATTGAGTTTAGCTTATATTGTCTTCATTTATTTAAAAAAAAAAACTTTCTTTTCGCTCTCTTGAACAATTGATATTTTGTCCTTTACAGCATTTGAAATTTCCGTGATCGATATTATTATGTACAATTACAACATTCCACCGAAATTCTGCAGTATGTCATTATAAGACACCTTCAAACCGTCGGTATACCTACAATATCGCCCCTTATTCATGTAAATGTTTTCTCTTGAAAGTTTACATTTATGACTCGTACGTATTGTAGTACCCACGACGATATAAATCATGTCAAGGAGAAGAGTGTGTCCTTCATTCGTTTCCAATTCTTTGTATCGATCTATTTTGTGCTTGTCAATCTCATATAAATAATCTTTAGAATGTGAATTTGAATATTTATTTAGTTTATTCTCTCAAGTAGATAAATTTTACCAGCCACTTTTCTGACTTGTTAGAGATATTGTTTATTGTTTCATAATATTTAAATAAATTGCTGTTTTCCGATTTAATAGTTAATAATAAATTATTCTCTTTTGTTCTAGGTAAGCGACTTCAGTTCAGTTTCTCGTCTGAAATTTGGGTTTCATCTATGGGTAAGTTATTCGCGTGGGAGTCATAAACCAAATAAACGGAATATGTACCTTATTTCTCATTATCACTATGAATTTGTAATGTTGTACTTAATAGAAATCACGTTGTTTAATTGGTACCTTCTGTAGTACTTTTGAGGGATTGCCTAAAGCTCGTATTTTCTAGGAATCTCCCCCGAACAGTAACGGATTACCTCAAATTCAATACTTCTAGGAAACTCCTCAAACTCAATATTTTGAAATCCCAACGAACTTAGTCCAGTCAATGAATGACCCAAAAGGAGGTGTAGAGTGCGTGAGCAGGAACCTAAGCGATTCCTTCAGAAACTTGTTCAGGGTGCTTAGGGTGTGAACATACTAAAAGTCCTGACGTCTAGGTGGTGAGCTAGGGGGGGGGGGGGAGAAGGTCCCAATTTTCGGGTTTCCGCTTATATCTCGAAAACGGTGCGTCGCAGAGAAAATTTTTCATACCTCATACCAACTAACCTCTTGCTGAGTACATTGTGCGAAACACCTATGCCTCCTGTTATGCCTCCTCGGCTTTTGAATGATCGCATCAATGTGGTTCTCCACAGAACGTCTACTAAAAGTTTGAGTCATTTAACTCATTTTTTATGAACTCTGAACATAAATGAAATCCACGTCCAAGTCCCACAATCTGTTACAAACAAAAGTGGCGTGTCGGTAATTAGATAAAAACAGCTTTTTCTGAATATGACATTTTTCTAAAAAGCTTAAAATTGCTGTAAATATTTTCTGGTTGGAGATTAATTTGCATATTTATATATATTCTAAAAGGAAATTAAATTCTTTACAACTTCTTTCGAATAAATTTCTTTCTTTGATCAATATTTTAGACGATACGAAGGAAGGTTTGACGAAAAATGTGAGGTAAAATGATTTTTTTCGAAAATATCCACATTTGTGGAGCGTGTAACTAAAAACGGCTGGGATTTCTAAAATTTCGATTAGAATAAAAGTTGTAGATAGTTTTATGACCGTTTACTTACTCTAAGAAAATTTTCCTTTGCGACGCACCGTTTTCGAGATATAAGCGGAAACCCGAAAATTGGGACCTTATCCCCCCCCCCCCCCTAGCTCATCACCTAGACGTCAGGACTTTTGGTCACACCCTAAGCACCCTGAACAAGTTTCTGACGGAATCGCTTAGGTTCCTGCTCACGCACTCTCCACCTTCTTCCTTGACTGGACTATTAGGGGTTTCCTCAACATCTTTTCAAGGTATTTACCTGAAACCACGGGGTTACCTCAATCTTAGACATTTCCAGGAATTCAATTACTTCCCCAAAGAAATGTAAGTTAAATGGATAAATTGAGTTGTATAATTTCTTATTGATAAGCAATGAATTAATTGGGTAAATAAACTGAACAACCCCTGAACAAATTAAATTCCAACAACTTCTTGGAAAATCGTGTTGTTCTTCAATGCTGTATAATTCACCCTTCATTGAAACCCGCGGGCAAAAGTTTGGGAAACATAAGTTCTGGACCTTGGCATGAATATTAATGAAAAATCAGCCGCCATGTGATTCACCAATTCGCGAACCTCTCCTCGCCCGAACAGAACACGCTCGTATCGGTGTATCCAGAATCCAGATAGCCAATATGCAAACCAGAAGTATAAAGCAGGTATTTTATATGACCCTTATATTGGCAATGGATACTGCATCCGCCCTATCCAACAGTTTATCGGCAGCTCCAACTATGCTATCTGCGTTATGTTAATCCAAAGATATTGAAATATAAGTAGGTAGATGTGCTATCTGCAGTTTTTACTAGGTGGGACTGCGCTTCCGGGTGTCGCCGATATTGTTTACCAATTAACAAATAAACTAACGAATGATTAACGAATAAACCAAACGAACGTTAAACTAAATGAAATTAAATTTGTTAGAAAATTATTTGTGGCAACAGTGGAGTTGTTATTATTTATTTTAAATAATTCTATTTTTATTGTTCAATTTTAGAACTGGATTTTTTTTTATAAAAGCTTGAAAGGTGCTTTTATTGTTTAATTTTTCACTCGAAAACTGTCTACAATCAAAATCAAAGGTTTCAATAGTGTCAATCTGGAAAATGTTTACTTTGTCAATTTATACGAAACTACTTTTTCTTATTTTGTAGCCACTGTATTAAAACTACCTTTACTCTCTTGCTGGTTAGGATAAAAACGAAAATTAAGTTAGAATCGAAGGAGTGTCCGGAAAAGGTATAATATATATTATATACTTTTGAATGTAGCTATAACTTTGTGGTTATCCACTATAGATAAATGAAACAATTTAACTTTGTTTGAACCACTTATATAATGAGTAAATCCGACCGGTTTCGGAACAACCGTTCCTTCTTCAGGGAAAGCGTATACTAATTTGACAGTTTCGAAATATGGATGGGAACAATGTTTTATTATGGTAGGGGTGGAGCCGTTGCTAGATATCAATGTAGATTGGGTGGGTAGGGGAACAAATCCATGATTGGGCTATAAGACAATATTTTTTGTTTGTTGATAATATATTCATTATTTTTAAGGGATTTTTTTTTTATTTCCAAGGCTTCTAAGTTATCTAAACTTTTTCCTTTATGATTAATATGAAGAATATTTATCTAGCAACGGCTCCACCCCTACCATAATAAAACATTGTTCCCATCCATATTTCGAAACTGTCAAATTAGTATACGCTTTCTCTGGAGAAGGTCGTTCCGAAACCGGTCGGATTTACTCATTATATAAGTGGTTCAAACAAAGTTAAATTGTTTCATTTATATATATTATAACTTCTTATTAAAACAATATATGTACACTTTTACGCAGCACCGCATTCATTGGTCAAGTGCATTGTGGAGTAGTTTCACCATTATAAGATCCTTGACTGTTTGAGTGTGTGAGGGTCTGTTCGAGGCACAGCATTGGCTGTACGATAGCGAGCAGTGTTTAAATCTTGCCCAATCGGCCACATTTTGACCAAAATTGTAGGATTTAATAAGAACCGTCATGTACCCGAGGATCTTACAATGGTGAAACTACTCTACATACGGTTTTGTATCAGTGATCGATGAACCGGTGAATGCAATTTTTACCCATACGTTGTTATGGTTTGTCTAGTCTGTAGTTAGAAGTAAGATTGTATAAATATGTTTCTAATTTTGTGCAGCGCCCTTGAGGTGATTTTTTAGAAAACGGTGCCATACAAATCATCTATATATTATTATTATTATTCCTCTTTCGTTTGAAGAACCGTTTCGCTCGGCCTTCTAATGTCTTTAATTTCCCGGAAGCTGTGGATGGGTCTAAGTAACCCATCTCAGTATCTATTTTCCAAGTATCCGAATAGAAATTTTCAGGCATGGGGTAATGGCTCCAAGGGTTAAGAGGGATTCCAAAATGAATTCTCCCATTTTGTTCGTTTGACCCCATTCCATACTAAAATATTAAATTGAAAACCTTTCATTTCTGCATGAATAATGTGATATCGTGATGGTGGCTGATAAAATTGAATATACATTTTTTTGTACAGTATTAACTCGTACAACGAAGCATCTAAAACAGGGTTATTTTAATTTTTCGATACTGCAAAATCATCATGGGGAATATTGGTTAGAATAAAATGGCGTTTTAACAAGAATTTTTACTGAAAATTAAATTAGTGAAAAAGGGCGCTTTTCACAACGATAATATAATTTTATTTTCCGGACTACATGCGGGGGTGTGCAATGCAATGGAATCCATTTTGGCATAGCGAACAGTTAAATATATAAGCGGAGGGAAATAGAAAAATAGATCAACATTATCATAAGACATCTTATTAATACGCTAACGTCGTTCACCCTCGCTCCACGTATTAGATACAAACGGTAATGCTGCCATCTAAAATATTCAAATAGAACTGTTGAAGTTTTCAACTTATAATTTTCCCGCGGAAGCCGGTTTTTACCTGCTAGTTCAAATTAATAGACTAGCCAATCGGGGAAGATTATCTTAGTATCTCAATATCACCCTGGTGTAAGACCACCATTCAGAATCTAAACTTTGCTTGAAATGACCAAATCTGAATAGCTAGGTACTTTCCCACCTTTCTCTTTCCCATCTTCTTCCTCTCCCCACTGTAAACGTAATCTCTCATCATCACTATTGGCTCTACAACCCCTGGTTCTTTCAAAAACGTCCAGTGCTCGCTCATTCCTCTAAGTTAGTACCCAAGTCTCAGCTGCGTACGTAAGTACTGGTCTGATAAGTGTTTTGTACACTAATATCTTCGTGTTTCTGGACAGCAGTCTGGACTTTAATTGGTTTTGTAGGCGGAAATAACAGCGATTTGCGATCACTATGCGCTTCTGGATCTCCTCTGTGGTATTATTGTCGTTTGTTATCAGGGAGCCTAGGTATGTGAATCTTGGTACCGTTTCGAAATTTTGGTTTCCACATGAGAGAGTTGGGATTTGTGGGGTGCATCCTACAGCCATGTATTTGGTCTTTTGCTGGTTTTCTACGAGACCCATATTTAAACGTAATCTGGAGGTAACTATTTGAAGCGAAAAAGTGGGTTTTATTTTCAACCTTCAAAAAAAGAACCATGGAAAGGCTTCGGGTGCAATATAACAATGCTTACCGTCTGATGTTTGAACTCCCCAGGCACTGCAGTGCCTCCTCAATGTTTACAGAAGGGCGAGTTCCAGGATTTAAAGCTCTATTAAGAACCAGGATTGCAGGACTGAGGGGAAGGATAAACCACTCCAGAAACATTCTCATAATAGAATCCCGTTTGACTTCAGGATCGAGCTTAGAAGAACATTGGAGGAAGACACTGGCTCCCATAACCCCAGACTGAGTTTTTAATAATTTTTTACTTGTATTTTTATTTTATTTTCTTATTACCATATTTTATAAATATCTATGTGTTTTATGTATGTACTTACACACTATATAGGATGTGTGGGATTGCACTCACCTCCCCACATTCTGGAAAGACCTTTATTATTATTATTATTATTTATTTTTGAATAACTTTATAAAAAGAAAAAAGTTAGTCAACAGAAATTGAGAAAAATCATGAAATTGGGTTTTAAAAAAGTTTACGCTTATATTTCTGTTACAACGTAATTAAAAATTCTATTTTAATTGTGCTCAATTGGAAACGGCAGGAAAAGCTTCAATTTATCCAAAGCATTTTTCCCTCTCCCACCCCTAACACCCTCCACCTCATCCTCATCCTCCTCCCCCTAACCCTAACCCTAACCCACCGCCCTCCCCACACCCCTCTCCCCTCGGTTTAGGCCTTGTATTATATTATTGTATTATTATTATTATTGTATTATATTTCTTGGGATTATTATATTGTATTATAGTTGTAGATACTTTCAGTATCGCCCTGGTAAAAGACCACTAAGCAGATTCGAAATGGCTTTGACCGTGAAATGGCTTTGACCGTGTGTGGTGACCAGCTCTGAATAGACAGTTAATTTTCCACCTTCCTCTCCCATCTCCTTCCCCTTCCAACTATCTCCAGACTCTCAACAGTCTCAACATTGGGGATGCCATAGTTTCAATGGGTCCAGACGCTTTGAAGCAGTTGGAACTGTGAAGTGGAACAGGGTGTGTGGAAGTGTGTTACTTCTGCTATTAAAATGTTTTGTGTTGAATTTAACCGCAACCAAACGAGATGTTACTGTAACTGTGTGTATACGCTATTAATTGGCTACAAATTTACCTTTGACTCTAAATTGTTTGCTATCGGAAACAGACGCTAATTTGAACTAAAAACCTATTACGAATTATCTATAACCCAATGAAGTAATGTGTAACACTATGTATATTATTGACACCGTGAATTCTATTCCGCTTGGAATCAAATCAAACATTAAATAATTAGAGCAGACCCGTGAAAAATCACAGGATATTTAAAAAAAATTGTTTATTAACATATACATTTTTTGGTATATACCACTCACTAGGCTGAGCCTGTTCCAAGGTAAGGTATATTGTTAGTATAAAACGCTTTATTGTAAATAGACCCCGAAACACCGCAAAATCCCTAATAAATTTAATCAGAAGAAGTACATATTTCAAATATTGAACTCAGGACATATTAGTTCTAATTTGCCATTTATTGGACAACCAACACCTCTGCCACAGGTCACCCCAAGTGTTCGCTATATTTGGTGAGGTTTGTCCGGGACTTGGCGGCGGATACGTCCACCCACCAACTGCGTGGCAGGCATGGAGATAGACTCCAGCAGTACCCTCTCGGAATATCGCCTTATACCGCAGTTGGAGAGTTGGATTCGTACGTCCGTTACTCCTAGACACACTGACCAGAACTTCCTCTCCTTCCTTTTCTAAAAAGACCCTCCACACAGCATCCCCAAAGATGACATAGGTCCTGACGGGAATTATTTTTTATAATTTCCTCGTGAGCTTCTCCTCCTGTGTTGAGCTATAACGTAAAACAAAAAAATATTGACTAAGGCGCCGCAACCGGACTCCAAAAGAAGAAGATGAAGAGATATGAAATTACGAATGTTAGAGGAGTGCGCTAGTATTTAAAGCGGCAAAATCGATGCGAAAATTGTGAAAATGTTTAATAAAACACGTCTAGTTTAAAATAGAGTAAAAATCTCGCGGGATGTCCTAAACAGCTTTTAAAGAAACACTGTGAATTTCTTCATACGTATAACTTGTAAAATAACTGAAACAAACGTGTTTATAATAATTTTTGGAGCATACTTTGCGATTTTTTTCTATCGAAGGAATTTTACATAATTTGCGTTTCGGCGCGGGGAATGTCTAGATATTATCTTCAAAAATAACATATATTTTTTTAAGAGCTTTTAAAACTTTTGTTTAAGGGTGCTAAGAAATCGGTAGAAATTCGGGTAGCGGCGCCTTAAATATTATATTAATATTAGTAGGTGGGTACTTAATCGCTTGTCTGAACTCTTAACAGAATCTGTTTCAATTATGAAAATGAAACTTAAATTAAAAACAAATCCGAGTTCATTGAACCAGAGTTGCAATCACTCACAGGCAGACCCACAACCGAATTTTGTACCTGGTTCCTTTCTATTGCAGAAGAGGCAAGTATCCAAGTTTAATAACATCGGTTCGAGTGCACTTGATGCTAGAGAGGTTAAGTGAGCCGCCCACTGGAAGCCATCTCTGCATACATTATAAATTATAATATATATATTCCCCCTCGGCTCTATCGACTATGGTATGAAAGTATGGAGTCACGGAGTGGGTAATGCACTCAACCAAATTCTTAAGAGGAACGGCTGCGCGGCCTTTTTCGTAGAAAACTTAAATTTGGATTTGAGGCTTGGACATTAGAATTCCTAACCAAATTTTATAATTAATCAAAATGTATAGGGGCGATTCCGCTATAGACGATTATCGACAGTAATTTTTAAATCGCAATATTTGTTACTTTTTATTATATCAGTGCAAAGAAGAAGGTCAATATATTTTTTTTTTTATTTAGTAACTATATAATATTTTTTACATTTTTATATGAAACATGTTAGTTAGATGTATATATAAAATATATTCGTATAATAAAATTAAAAAAAATGGATTTTACTTCATATTGAAATTTTTGGCGCGCTTGGAAACATTATCATTCGAAGAATCGGTATATAAACTGCAAAATCACTGGCGCGAAACAGCTGTTACCGATAGTTTGAAGTTATATTTTACTGCTAAACGTGTAGTGACCATATTAATGTATTCTAATGTGTCGAAACACGTAAGTACTTGTTGTTATTTTTTAAGCATCATTGACTACAAGAAGTCACTGTTATCTTGTTGCACCCGCGATACAAAAGATATAAAAGATTGTGTTTTTCACAGAAATAAAGTGCTAACGTTTTGAAACTTTGTAAAAGTGAGAAGAAATCACAGGCAAACTAGAATAAAACGTTTTTAAGAGTATCATGTTAGCTGAATTGAAATAAACGTTCACTCCAATTGGTTGCACCCGCGATTGTGTTGACAACTACCCTTATTGTGTGATTTATCATATATTTTATTGTTTTTTATGCCTTCAATAATAATATATGCTGTGTATTACTAGTGATTTATATTTAATAGGTGTGTTTATATTATAAATTCTATGATTTGGCAAGCAGTCTCTCTGAAACATCTTCTTTATATTAAATAAAGCAGTTTAAAAAAAGATGGCCACGTTGGATGATAAATAGGAAGGGCTGAAAAATAAATCAGGCATTCAATCAAAACATTTCTTTCAATCTGAAGACGGCGATAGCATTTCCGTGGCGCGATCCTCACTGTCTCGTCTCCAATGCACATTGGTTTTGAAATCTCCGAAAACCACCACTGAAACAGAAAGTGATTGGGATGATAACAATCTGGAACCTCTTACAAATTACAAAATATAAAAAGGAATTCTACAAAATAAGAAGAAAAAAAACATTTTTTTGTTTTTGAAAAGGATTGATGGATGTAATATGTTCATAGAATTTTGACGTAACCGAAAAGAAATAATTAACATAAATATTGTTACATATAGAAGTGTAATGATTACTAATACGCATTATTGGATTTCTTATTTCGTTCCTCTATCAGGGTTTGTTGACGTTTATGTACACTTAAACTAGACGAGTTGCACCCGCGATAATTTGATGTTGCACCCGCGATTGTTTGAAAAGCTAATAATTCATTGCTTGTTTTTGTTTTCTGTATATTTGTTTATTTTTTTAGTTGATTAATTTAACGCCTTACGAAATATCAAGGCATAACATAATAAATGTATCACAATTAACAGAATTTTGTGTTTTTGTCTTATGATCTGGAAAGGGTGGGCCAAATTGGTTGCACCCGCGATCGCACTTTGAACCTCCCTCCTGACTATTTAAATATTTCAATTAAATTCTTATAAACTAATAAAAAGTAAACATGTTAAAATGTAGCTCTTCCAATAATAATTTAATTAAAAATGTTTTTTGTTTTATTAGGAAGCTTTATATGCGTCTAAATGTTGCACCCGCGATAATGGAATCACCCATAGCACATAGACTGGGAGGCGAGATAGGTAAACCCTACGTCATCGAGTACACGGATGAAACTACTTAGTAGTGATATTGGACATTTAGAAAACCTTAAAAAAGCTGGTCTGGAGCCGCGCAGTCATGGAAATAGTAAGCGATTTTTTTCGAAAAAATTACGTCATCGAGTACACGAACGGGAATGGTCTCATATGATAAAGGTCAATTAGAAAATGAGAAAAAAGCAGGTCTGCCAACCGGCAGCCTGGCACGTTCGCAGGCAGCCGGCGTCAAAGTGGGGTAAAAAATAGTAAAGTTTAGGTACGTCATCGAGTACACGGATGAAACCAATGAATTACTATAGTCCTGATCATTCCATTTAAGAATTTCTTGGTCTGCCGACCAGCAGCTTGACAGCTTTTTGTGTACGATATTTTAAAGTTTTTTTTTTTTTTAATTTTTCGTTAATCTTTATTATTATTTTTATTTCACTATATTTTTAAGAACTTTGAATGCCATATTTAAAAAAAATAAGCAATAATGATAAAAAAATAATTTGAGTGTTCCGAGAGTACCCATCCGTCAGGCGAGCCTTTCGACGCCAAACCACTTACGAAACCTGCCGCGGTGCGTGTCCATATTTTTGTAAAAATTTATAATAATAATAGTCCTTTTAAGATTGCCTAATAGTCTAAAGTAGTTGGAAGTTCGAACAACCAACCCACCGTGTTTTGAGTGTTCCGATTGTACACATCGGACGGGAGAGCCTTTCGACGCGAAACAACTTACTGGAAACTGGCCGCGGAGCCCTTCGCCGCCAACGCGTGCCCATATTATTAAACAAATTTTAATAATAATAGTCTTTTTAAGATAACCTAATAGTCCATAGTGGTTGGAAGTTCGAACAACCACCGCACCGTCGCCATGAGAGCTGCTTTCGTCCGAAAAACGACGGAAATTTCCGAACCCCGTCAGTTTCCAGTAAGTTGTTTCGCGTCGAAAGGCTCTTCCGTCCGATGGGTACAATCGGAACACTCAAAATTTATTTTTTTATCATTACAACTTATTTTATTTAAAATCTGGCATTCTAAGTTTTTTAAAACATATTGAAATAAAAATAATAATAAATATATTAAAAAATATAATTTTTAAATAAAAAAAAAATTAAAACTTTAATAGATCGTACACAAAAAACTGCCAGGTGCTGGTAAGAACTGAAAAATTATTAATATACAAAATTTTACGATGTAAAATTTTTTTTTTTTAATTTTACCTAGCAACAGCTCCACCCCTACCATAATAATACATTGTTCCCATCCATATTTCAAAACTGTCAAATTAGTATACATTTTCCCTGAAGAAGGAACGTTCGTTCTGAAACCGGTCGGATTTACTCAAATATAAAAGTCGTTCAAACAAAGTTAAATTGTTTCATTTTTCTTTATATTATCTTAAAAACGTTATTATATTACTTACGTTAAACGAGGCTAGATAATTTTCACGTATACGATAGTCACGATAATGATACCATTGTGATAGGTATAAACTGTCAAGACTTTAGAAAAACAGCTACAGTAAGGGCGTTCGTCCACCGGCACCGTCACCGAGAAACATCTCTCTTTCTCTTCCCTCCCCTCTTCTGTTTATTTTTTTTCTTTGGTCGTGGATGAAGAAGAGGAATAATATTACCCAGATCCTTCCCCAGAAAAGAATGGAGAGGAAGTTCTGGGAAGGAAAAATTTCCTTCCTTTCCATCTTCAATATATCTTTCCCTTCTCTCCTTCCTTTTCTCTTCTCCTTTCTTTAAAATGAAGGAGAGGAAGGAAAATCTCCAGATCTATCTCTCTCGAAGGAGAGTTCCTGGAGAGGAGAGATTAGAGTGGGGAGGTTGCACTTCTTATTTCTGACCGAGTTCGGATCGAAGAGACCGCGATCGTGCGTACACCGCGACCGATCTCGGTGATTTCGACGTATATGGTTAATTTCGGCGCACAAATCTTAGGTGTAGTTGAAGTGGTCGAGTTCATTGTTAGTTAGTATTGCCGGTATTTCAGCCTTTCACGACCCTGGGCCGAGTTCATTTGGTGGTACCGCCGAACTCAAAATCTCGGCGGCCGAGATGACTGCGCTCGGATGACAGACATGCCGTGGACAGTGGACACCCGGTATATATTGCTTCTTCGGCAACATCATATTTCGGCGGCGCCATAGATCCCGACAAAAAGGGTCGAACTTTGAAAGCCGTTTTCTCCAGCGCCATAGCGCCGAACCGACTGAAATTTTGGATTCTTACTAAAAATAATGGTCCGAAGAGGAATCATTGACAAAATCTGCAAAAAGTTGCATTTGTGGAAAAATCATAATTTTTATGGGGCCAAATGCAAGGTCGAACTTTGAAAGTCGCTTTCTCAGGCTCTATGGGGCCGCCGAAATCGAATCGGGGCAGCGGCGATGGACAATCGCCCTTATGCGATAACTTAAGTTAGCTATGTCCTGCAGGTGAGAACTTCGGTGTTAGCTCTCTTTCTTTTACACGTATCGTTCATGAGATAGATGGAAAGTTTAAAATGCTATTTCTATAAGAAGGTACCTATATCTTTATTTTAACTTATACCTAAAGCCGTTGTAAACAACATTAAAGCGACATTTCAATCAGCGGTATTCCTATAAATATTTATTATTACTATAAAAGACAATTCAGGCATCATTGTTTGATTTCTTTAGGTTTTGAATCGGTGATTGCGAGACTCGAAGCCACTTTTTAACTCCAGGCAGGCCTTTCATATTATTTACACTTAGATATGGTTTCAAATATATTCACATAGGTACAAAATCGTCCATTGTAAGTTGGCAGTTTGTAAAATGTATCTAACCATAAATGTTATAAAATACACCATGCGAGTGATGCATTGATGTCATGATCATAATATGCAATTGTGTGTCATAAATAAATGCAATCACGTAATGAAAAGCACACATGAGCGCATGCAGTAAACTGCAGCCTCCGACACTGGTTGAGTTGAGTTGAGTTGGGTTGAATACAGCCTGGCCGCTCGCTCTTGTTCCGCTCCGCTAGCTCGTCGCACTCGGAATGGGTCCAATGTTGTCGCCACTATAATGCGTCACATCACATTATTATGAATAGTGTACCGCATATTTCTGTTTTTACAATGCGCATACGATCCATAAAATACACTGTTCAAATTTTACATGCTCAATACAAAAAAATATAAGATACGTGTTTAATTGTTTTAAATTCATTTTAGGTTTTATATTCACCAGACACATTTTTGAAATTTGTCGTTAAAATCCTTTGCGTTTATAAATAATATATCAATACTGATCAATAATATACCCTTATTATTTTTAATTGATGAATTCCTGTTTACGACAAGATTTTTATGCATAGCACAAAGGGTAACAATTATTATAAGCAATAATTATAAGCCTGAAACACCCATCTACATTGAAAAAATCTTCCGAGAAAAGATACATACCGCCAACGAGACTTGAACCCGTGTCCTTCTGATTGCCGGTCAGGTGCTCTACCACTGAGCTATGTCGACTTATCTAATACCCGCCAAATAATTCAATATATACTAGTGTTTCATTCAACAATTACTGCTTATTACATTTTTCCACCTGAAAACAACCAACTTTATTTTTGTGAGAGAGGCATTGTTAGTGCTAAATCTCTCGCTAGGTGGCGTCGAGACAAATTATGTCTACATTTTTTGGTGAAATACTTTAACTTGTCAAATATCAATTATTATTTTTAATTGATAAACTAACGTTTAAGACAAGATTTTTATGCATAGCACGAAGGGTAACAATTATTATTATAAGCAATAATTATCAGCCTGAAACACTCATCTACATTGAAAAAATCTTCCGTTGTTGTTTTCAGTTTGTTATGAAGCAGTGCTGAAATCATTACCTTTTCTTATTTTAAAATATGAACACTGCTTTATAACGTCGAACCTAGCGGCACGAACTATTGAGTGAATTAATTGTTGATAGTTACAACAGGAGGACTGGCAACACAAGTCGTTATGGAAGGGGGAGTTTCTTTTCTTTTCCGGGTCCGGTAATGGAACCCACTCTCGCCGGCATGATCTTTTGGGCCAGATCATGGCTGTGACAGTCGTATAGTATTAAGTTATTAAAAGGGACGAAGTTTTAAATTTCAGTCGATTGGCGCGTAAAAATTAATGTGGAACGATCTTTGATCCAGGATGCGAAAGTGCACCAAAGTTTTAAATGAATAATGTCGCGAGATTGCTCTCCGCGGTAGTTCTTATATTACGAGAAGTTTACCGTAAAGTTATCAAGGCGATCGGTATGAGTATTTTCGCCGCACGAGACGCGCCGGTATGTATTTGTCGGGTGCCGACAATAAGAATGCCTCTTTAAACGCGTGGAGAAGAATAATTCCGCTCACCGGCTTGTATGAGAGAAAATGCACGTGCGGGAATACTAACGGTCCCGCTTGCTTGCTACGTAAGCCCCGTAACATCGTTCCCTTGGAGTTCCACTTCCCTTGGAGCCCTGCTTTGCTGAGAGCCCTGTCTTGCCAATCATCCTGTTGCGAACTGGCCGTTTATCCTGATGCGATCTGTGGAGACGAGAATCGGCTGGAGGTCCTGCCGATTATCCTGTTGCGGACTGGCCGAGATGAGGGTCGGCTGGAGGTCCTGCCCATCATCCTGTGGCGAACTACGAGACGCGGTTCGGTTAGGAATATAGTGAATTAGCTAGATAGTATAACCTCAATCGGTCCCTGAGGGTGAGTAGATTCACTTTACGTTTATTGTACCAAACATTATTAAAATAATATATAAGTTCTTTAACATTTAAATTGGAAATGAGATACTTGTATTTATTTAATTCCCTAACACGCTGGAGATCACATACCTATGCCCCCTCCTGAGATGTAGTTTCATGTTTTTATTTCACCACGGGCATAATTCTGCACAAAGCAGTATTTTGGCGCTCGGTAAAACCGTAAAGTTCGTGGTGAAAACATAGACCATACAGTATTATACTCAACGCTTAATTACAGCGTAACAAGTTTTCAGGTGGAAAAATGTAATTAGCTTCCGTTTGTTTTATGGGATATTTTACTCCAAGTACACTTTTCTTTAATGTCTTCACCTATAAATAAGAGGTACATATTTACTTAGATACATAGATACATATTTACTTATCTATACGGGAGAGCTATTATTACACTAAATTACTCGCACAATGTGTTTACATAATAATAATATAAACAATTTATAGCAACGTTATTAACGTTAATCGACCCAAGCAATATTTAAATGTTATAGATCTTGTATTTATTTTAAGACGACAGATAAAAATACTGGTACATGAAAGCCATCATTATTGTATTAATACCCTTATTACAACAATTTTATTACAACATTAGGTTTGCACTTTTTTAATATTAGGTCCTTACTTATGAAATTGGAGTTTTGTAAAAGTCGATTTAAAAAAAAAATATATATATATTTATTTAATCAAAGTATGTACCATTGCTATCTATGCACTTTTGCCATCTCATGGGTAGTTCATCGATCCCTTTACTAAAAAAAACCATTCGGAAGGGAATCAATAAAATCTTTGAGGCGGTTTGGACTGCTCCATCGGAGTTGAATTTTTTCCCTTGCGAGAAGTTGTCCGAATTTCGAAAAAAATGGTAATCTGTTGGGGCAAGGTCCGGAGAGTACGGTGGATGTCTTAGACATTCCAATTGAAGCTCCTCTAATTTGATAGCCGTCTGTTGTGCAGTGTGTGGTCTAGCGTTCTAACGCGCGTTTGTTGATTTGCTTCACTCAATTCGTGAGGTACCCACCTTTGAAGCTTTTTCACCTTCCCAATTTGCTTCAAGTGGATTAAAACAGTTTTATAACTAACACCGCAGCCTGCAGCTAACTCGGACGTGGTTTGCAATGGATCCGCTTCCACAATAGCCTTCATTTCTTCATTATCAACTTTGGTCTCCGGCCGTCCACGGGGCTTGTTCTGCAGGTCGAAATTTCCAGAACGAAAACGTTGGAACCAAAAACGCACTGTGTTTTCTTTTGCGGCACCGTCGCCATACACATCATTAATCCTTCGAGCCGTTTCTGCAGCACTGGTGCCACGGTGGAACTCGTACTCGTAAATAACGCGATATTTCAAGTTTTCCATTTTGTAAACTAAGTGACGCAAAGAAAAAAAACAATTAAGGAAAAAATTAAACAAATAGGTCGCGGGGGTGTTAATATTAACTGTTTAATGTCTTTTAAAATGCGTAGACCAGGCTCCAAAAGTTATTTTTTACCCTTTGGTTGCCGATAAAGGTACAAAAAATCGAAATGTTCAGCTCAGTCCGAAAAAACAAAGTTGATGTGATGTAGGATCAGCAGTTTCCTTCTTGTACGACGAATTTTCGGACTCCGTGTATAATAAACAGTTTGAAGGGAACTCTGGCAACTAGTAGTGAGTAGTGACATTGACGGGACATGCTTACGATAGTGCATAAAAATACCTTTGCTTTTACCTACCTCTACGAATATTGTAAACGAAATCTATTCAAACACGAAAGGCTTCAGTGTGTTCTAGGAATAATGATTACACCAAACAGAGATTATTACGCAGAAAATAACATCAGATACATTGGAATTCAATACGCCTTCAACAGTAAACCATGTGTGAACATTAAAGTCCGATAGTGAGC
Source organism: Limnephilus rhombicus (assembly GCA_929108145.2). Classification (NCBI taxonomy): domain Eukaryota; kingdom Metazoa; phylum Arthropoda; class Insecta; order Trichoptera; family Limnephilidae; genus Limnephilus; species Limnephilus rhombicus. The sequence goes on from OV815284.1 coordinate 22,517,842, forward strand.
ATTCAAAAAGATGCAGAAGGATGGTTTGGAAGAGAGATATGTAAATACGAAAGTTAGAGGGGGCGCGCTAATGTTTAAAAACTTTTATAATAAGGAACTCCAGTTAAAAATATTCTGGCTTTAAAAAAATATGTTTATATAGACCAATAAACGCCGATTCTGAATATATAAGTATTATTTAATAATATTAAACGCAGAGTTTTAAAAAAATTATTAAAAAGACCATTTTTAATCGGGTCGTAAAAACACGCCGTCAAGGTGACTCGCTGTTCGACGTGTCGTGACGTCACCGGAAAGTCATTGTATGGGAATGTATGATATGACACAAGCCATCGTATTAAAATTAAGATTTATTTACGAAAAAATTGTATTGTGTTTTTATTTTCTTAGTACGGAAAAATGATCCGTTCAAAAAAATTAAAATTTTAATTATTAAGTGATATGTAGATGTTTTCGCCCTTTGAAAACAGCTTAAAATAGACCTTCTCTCCAAATAAGATTAGTGGAATCATTTTTACCTAATGTTGCTTAGTAATCGTTATCTCATAGTTACGGATTATCAGTGAACCACCACGTTTTCAGGGCAGCGGCCGCCACTGATTATAAGATAAACATTTATTTTCACGAATTTTTTGATCGACTTTTATGCATCAAACATTGTTTGACGTATTTGTCTATAATTTTTTAATAAACTTCTAAGTAGTAAACTTTGACGTATGTATCTATCAAATAACAAATGAAAGAAACAACCAGTCTTCTCTTCTAATATCAAACAAAAATCTTTTAGTAATAAAATAGTTCTTTTATAACAAAAAAAAAAAAAACAACGAGAAGTCAAAAAAAAATTAACTTAACAACTTCACATAAGAAACTTTTTTTTTTGCATAAATAACCATAAAATACTCGAATGAAATCAAACTCAATCACGTAACACGTTAGCTAACAACAACTATTAGTAAACAAAACAAATGCGCGCTGATGACGCTGCACGCCGGCTCAATTTTCGACCAATCGCACGCATCGAATCTGAGAGACACCTCGTCCAGCGACCGCTACCTCAGGCCGCCGCCTCACGCGCACCGAACGAAACCGACAGATTGCAACTCCGTCCGTGTCAGTCCCCGCTTCGAATAAGACGTTTTTATGTTCAAGTGCAATCTCGTTAAACTCGCGAGATCTCGCCCTTTTTTCGTCCGATATCAATCTCGCTAAAAAAGGCCGAGATCTCGAGAGAACGAGATCTCGCGAGAACGAGATTGCATTCCCTACTTATAACCCATTAGTCTACATAATTATCTTTCGGTTTTTCCCATTACTTGGGTACTTATGTTAATGTATTTTATGGCCGTCTATGTGTTTGTAATATTTGTATCATGTTGTCTCCCTCTATATTTTGTTATACATATATAAGCACACATTATGTACTTCTTGTTTAGTATTAATTTGTACCCTGAAGATGCTTGAGTAAAGCAAAACCGGTCGGTTCATAAATTAATAAATCTCGTGGTTTTAAACAAAAAAGTTTTTTATTTTATTAAATATATCAAACCACAAAGTGATTGCTTTCTACGATAATATCCCAATTAATTAATTTTTATTAATATTCATTATGCATTAGAGCTAGGATAAACTAGGAGAATGGTGAAATACCCCCTAAGTTCTTTAGAATGATCGGAAAAAAATTAACGCGAACGTCACAAAATAAAATAAAACTTTAATTATCGCGATGTTTCATCAAAATAGGCAGTTGGTGAATTGGAAATTCAACTTTATCGCTATCTGCAAAAGAATCTGCAAACTTAATCGACATCTCCATCCGCCTCATCAAAGTAAGGCGTGCTTGATAACGCCCGATTCCGTGCTACACGCCGAGGTGCATCGACAAACGATCTGTCCTATCAACGGATGTTATCTCTATTAATAAACCCCCTTTTTAAGTATTTTCCAATCCCGCCCGACCAGGCCGTTGCATTGTGATGGCCTGATGGTGTATTGTTGCATTTACGTGTGCCCGCTGCTATCAAAGCGGACAGTCCGTCCGATGGACCACTCCCAGCTTCCCATTCACTCTGCCGTGATTCAATCTCCCTCTCTGTGGCTGGCAGACCGTTATTGGGTTATTATTCGCTGTATTTGCAATGCATTACTTCCGGCGGTTCCCGGCCGAAAAAAAAACATGTAAAAATACTTCCCAAACACAGATATAATTACATTGTTTTTTCCCGGTTTTGTTGTGTGTGGTATTTTTAATTCTGTTTGAAAATAAAAATGTTGGTATCAGTGTCGGAGTTGGCATTGCATTTAGGTTCCACCCAGGCATCGTGAGTTCAAATCCTCGGCTGACTAAATCCTCCATCACGACCCAAGCAACATTTTCCACTTATTGTGATGGTAATAGAAAAATATTCAAATTATTCTCAGGATTTTCATAACCCGGGAAAGAAAGACCGGGCGGAGGTCGTGGGTTTGATTTGTACAGTTTTAATCCGATTTCACACAATTTTACACACTTGTGCATCTCAAGAAGAAGAATTGTATTGTACCTTGTACCCAGTGCAGTACCTACGCCAATTCCTTTTTTTGCCTGTACATACATACTATAAATCTTGTATTTATATATATATCTATGTATTTAACTATTGAAACTATCATAAGATCAATAACATCACCTAATTATGTGATTCCCTAACAATGCATTCCGGGAATCGATGAATGAGAGAACCTTATGACCTGAAATTATGTGATTGTATAATTTAAAGGTAGGTGCATTGTCTGCATATATGCCTTTACGTGAATACACATAACACATTCCCAAAACTAAACTTTCGTGCACATAAAATAGCGCGTTTTATAAAGGGCAAAAACTATATAACAGTCTGCCAAATGCCGTAAAGTCGTAAAGGATGCCTCAAGTCTCGGCACTTTTCGTAGGATATGTGCATTATATGTAAAAAAAATATTTTTTGATTACTTACCAATGTTATTCTTATATAATGTATTTTTGTCTAGTTATCCTTTTTATTTAGTATTATTTTTTTAAATGTATTTGTGTACCTACTTCGTAAATTGTATTTTTTTATATTTTCATACTGGATGTATGAAAATATTTACGTACATCTAAATAAAAATTTCAAAAACAAAAACAAAAATAAGTTCTTTTTTGATACCGCTCTAGTCACAACTCTCGAAGCCATTGGAACTTAGCATCCCCAATTTGGGCATGCTGGGTAGGTTAAAGGTAATCGGTAGGGGAAGGAGATGGAAATATGGAGGTTGGTAGTACCCAGCTATTTAGAAATTGTCACCATTTAGTCAATTCGGGTTTGTTTTGAGGCTGAAGGGAGCGGAGAGGAGAAGGAGATGGAGAAGAAGAAAATGGGAAAGTATGGGCTATTCGGATCTGGTCGCAAAACGCGGCTAAAGCAATTTCAAGCAACGTTTTAATTCTGAACGTTGTCTTTCACCAGAGCTGTAGTGAGGATCTTCCACTCTGGAACGTGCCGTAAATGTACAAAATGTTTTTTAATTAATAAATTGTTGTTTTAAACATTCCAGTAATCCGATAATACGGTTAAACAACACAAAAATATATCATTTGAACCCGCGACTACCAGATTAATGGTCGAGAGCCTCACCCCTCTACCACGGAGGCTGTGAAATAATTTAAGACGCTTATCGCTAGGCACTAGACACTTAGCGTAGTTACTTTTCATGTATGTGTTTTTATGGCCCATAAGCCGCCTATCAAAGTTTTTTGCTCCCGCTATCATTGCTCTTTGTCACTGTGACAGAATAAATAATGAAAACGGGAAATATTCCTCTTGAAAAAAATAAATAATAAGAGATACAAGATTTTATGATCCTCTCTTATCGCTATTTGATCGAGTTTATCCCGACGTCGACATAACGAAGACACCATCCGGCGTGCAATATTGAAGGAAATAATAATAATAATACTTAAAGACAAAATTTACGATCGATAAATTGGGCCCAAATTTTTGCAAAATTCGGCAAATAGGGCCTGGTAACTTGTAACTCGATCGGACGCCCAAATACAAAGTAATTTGCTCCGGAGTGTTTTTTCGATATTGATACGAATTTTTGTTTATCGCGTTTGGTACGCTCCATTGATGGGTTGGAATTTATATTATAAATATGTGTTTTCGCGTGATGCGCGAGTTTTTGTAGCGTTTTTATTTTAAAATATTACCTATAGTTTAGAATAAACAAAATACGTACAAAAATGAATGATATCAGGTATACTTTCCAGCTTTCAGCTTCTAATATGTCCAGCAACACCCCTGCTATAGGTTACCCTAAGTGGTTCGCTACACTTGGTGATTTAGCAGGGCTGCACGGGTTCTTAGGGTGAGGTTTTTCTAGGTCTTGGTGGCGAATGCATTTGCTCGCCTACTGCGTGGCGAGCCGGATCGGGAGGGACTTCTTGAGGCAGACATAGTCTAGGCCTCTCCATGCTCTCTCGACCCATAGCCTTGCAGCGCAGTGGGAGGGATGGACCCCCAGATTCCTACACACCCCTTATACCTTTTTTCTTCCCAGAACTTCCTCTCCTCCATTTTCCTAAAAAGACCCTCCACAAAGCATCCCTAAAGATGACATAGGCCTTTAGGGTTTTTTCCTCGGGGCCTCCTGTGTGGAGCTATTGAAAAAGCCTTTGTTTACGATTGATTGCCAACGTTCTGGCAGTTTTTCGATTCCAAGCCTGAATAAATCAAATTGTTTGAAAGTGAAGAAGTCGTGTACATGAACGTGATTCTTTGGAGGTTTTTTATGAGTAAGTAAATATACCTATAAAATAAAATAGATAGTGGAAAGTGTGAAAATCTGATGAAATAAGATCAGAAGAAAGCGGTGGTCTGGAAATAATCTGCAGTCAGCTCTTTGATAGCTGCTTTATAATGTCAGCAGTATGATGACATTCTCCCTGTTAACGGCACCAAGTAGGTATTCTAGAGTCTTGGGTTCCTCGATGCTGAACTCCTCGGTTAGATTCAAACGAATAGAAATGTCAGAAGTGTTTTTTGTCAATTTAATTAAACACGAATTTACTGTAAAAAAATATTTAATGACGAAGGAACGTTTGTTCCGAAACCGGTCGGATTTGCACATTTTATAAGTGGTTTATACAAAGTTGCATTGTTTCATTTTATATTTAATTACAATTATCAATGCTCAATTCTTCTGAAATCAACAACATATTCTTTTAAGAATTTCTTTGAGAGGAAATAATACATTATATTCTTTTTTATTACATGAAAAACTCCAGAAAATAAAAATGCCTCATTATTTTTCTCGTATATTTTGTCGCTAAATATCTGAGAAGACTTTGATAATGTAATAAGACATAAGCTACTTTTTTCACTGTGATTTCCTGAGGTATAAAAATACAGGCTGTATTTCATTAAGGACTTTGCCTTTTAAGTAAATACGAAGGTTACGCTCGTGCTGCGAAAGCGGAGGTTCGGAGTTTGACACTCAATGCCATACTAAAAATACCGATGGTTATAATTATAATTTAAAGTGAATTTTACCAGGTGCAAACTGATAATTATTTTGTACTGGCTTTTTCCCATGGCTTCGCTCGCGTGGTATTAGAAATTTCTCACGGGAATGAAATGTTTTTTTCAGGATGAAAAGTAGGTTATGTCACTTTGCAGTCATCTATCTATCCCTGTGCTAGTTTCTGTACATTTCTTTTTTCATATTTAATGACATTAGCTGCACACAGGAGGCAATAATACTTTAACAGCTGAAAAATAATTTTCCTTAGGGGATGGTGTGTATATGAAATAAAAGAATGGTAGTTCTGGGAAGGGAAAAGGTGTGAGGGGTGGTTAGGAATCTATGGGTCAGCGTGTCCAAGAAGTACGTATGGATCCATCCCTCCCACTGCGGTGCAAGGCGAGGTTCCGAGAGATTCCTGCAGGAGAGGTCAAAAGGTCTCCTCCAACCGGTCTCTGCCGATCTTGCGTGAACGCAATGACGAATAGTTGACAAACTTCATATCGATGAACCCGGGCACCCCTGCTAAGTCACCAAACGTGGCGAACCAATTGGGGTGTCATATGGCAGATGTGTTGATTATCCAATAAATGGTTCCCGGGGGGGGGGAGGTATCCATATCCCCTTGCCAAATTGAAAAAAATCTTTATATCCCGAAACCAATTGGTGTGTTCATATAAAATAAATGATTTACACAAAGTTCCTCTCTGATAACGTTTCATCACAAGATAATTAATTATAAGTTCTACAAACAACGCAGAATTATAAGTTGTTCTAATATAGTGCGAAAGTTAGTAGTAGGATAGATAGAGCCTTGGAAAGAATCATGTTTGTACAGAACCCTTGAGGTGAATTTTCACAAAAACCGGCGCTATACAAATCATCCAAATATTTTTTTACTATTATTAATGTTTCTTTTATCTTCAGCAAACATTTTTCCGTATGTCATTTCTTGGTTCTCAAAATCTCAGCAGCTCTCTTCTGTATTGAAATGTGTTCTTCCAGAAACGTTCAAGGAATAAAAATTCCTTCGCATTGAAAGCCAGACGTGCAATTTATAAATACATTATAAACATGATTGTGTAGCATAAATTATAATAGTTTGATCTGATACTTTGCGATTCGACGGGTTTTATAGACGGTCTTGAAAACTTTTCAGTTTTACATCTCTTTTATTGTTTCTGCAACGTAACCGTCATACCGCACCGCAAATAACGTAATATTTTGTGGCCTGTGATGTCGCAATATTATGATCTACTTCTCTTTAAATCTGGTTCAATTTATTGTTGCTTTAGTGTTTTTAGTTTTATAGGTATACGTACTTCATATACCTACATATTATACAATGTTATAATCTTTGACGACCCATGGACCTGTACTTGTAAGTTGACGTGAGATTTTTATTTACCCCCTCTTAGTTTAAATGAGATTTGATGAGATTTCACTGGACCCCCCCATTTTGAGCTCATGTAATTAATGTAAGCTCCCAACGGGTTTAAAATTACTAAAGCAAGATGTGATTGATTATTAGGTAAAATAGCTTTGAGATTATCTTTATAATACTAGTCTAGTTTTTAAAGCATCATTATTATGAAATATCGCCCCAAGGGTACTACTTATCAAAAGCTTGAGAACAACTTTAAAGTATACCTTAGGTTTTCTAGAAATACTTGGGCCATTCTTCCACGGGTTACGCAAATATCCGATACTCGATGATTCAAGTACCTTGGCGACTGCGCGGAGGTTTTTACAGAGGCACACGTTGCCAATATTTTGTAAAGTCGTCGTTGACATCAGTCTCCCGCGATGAGACGGTCAAGGTAGTTACCATTCACGTCGTTGAGACTTTAAACATGGCAGAAAAATTAATAATACGTTAATCCAGCAAAAATGATAGTCTCATCGTCATTACCTGCGTCGGACGCTATGTCACAAAATTGCGTGTAAGATTTGCTATTGACCAAAACAGTCAACAAAAAATGACAGCTCCAGCAAATGAGGAGCGTTTTTGCGGATAGAAATATCTACCCAAAACGGTTTTTTTTTTCAGTCATATTCTCTGTGTCGATATCTACGAAATGGCTAATTCAGATTACGTGAAAAAGCTCCTCAGTTATAATAATACGCTGTCAGATAGGCGAATTATCTCCGACCTTGTTCTACTAAATAAAATTATTAATTATAGAATCGACAGCCCTGAAATTCTGGCCACAATAAAATTATTTGTACCTTCCAAAAATACGAGACAAAATTCCACGTTTTTCTGTGACAATTTCAAAACAAATTATCAAGCGCACATATCCCTAAATCGAATACAAAATTTTGGTAATAAATTTGGTAATGTCGTTGATATATTTAGAGATTCCGTAGCAGTGCTTAAACGAAATCTACATAAACACTTTGCTGAAATGTATGACTTCACCATTCCATAGTGAAAAACCCTTTTTAGCTTCTATTTATTTCACTCTTTTCTTTTAGACTTTTAAACTTTAATATATATATGTAACTTTACAAATTAATATTGTAATTTAATTTATATTTCGATTATGCTTAAGTCCCTACTAATGCTGATTAATTTCAATCCCGTTATTTTTGTTTGTAAGTACAAAAAAAAAACTGTTCTCCATAATGGTATTCTATATTATTTGTAAAACATTTATGTAGGTACTACACATATAATAATTATTTTATTCATATATGTACTTAAACTTTTATATGCCATATAGTTAATGTAATAATACTAATAACAATGTATGTAAAAGCCCAATGGGCGTTTAAATAAATAAATAAATAAATAAATAATAATAATAATATATATCTTTATTGAATGAAATTTGCAAGATTATAACTAAAAAAGTACATATTCAGTGTTAATGTTTACAGTGGTTTAAAATTACATAAGTACAAAAGGATATCTACAGAAAAAAATATAAATATGAACAGTAGATAAATGAAAAATAGAAAATAGTTATAAATTTTGGTTTTTCAGTAATCTGCCTCACTAGGCTAGCCTGTGTTGAGGCAGTAATTTTTAAATCAAGTTATAATACTTATAAACATACCTACACTTTTATTAAAAAAGTAATCTCATAATAGATTGTTTACGTTAATAATAATTTTAAATAAAAGCAACCAATACATTGCTTGTATATTTCCATTGTATAATACCAAATCATTAATAATTTCGAATTTGGGTGAGTGCACCGGTAAAGGCCCTATCATTATTTTTGATCCAAATTTTTTTGAATTTTTTTTGGGGAGGAAGAGCGTGCAGTTCATTCTGACAAGACGTGTTTTTATCGCTCTCGTATATTTATTGCTCTAACTCGGGCGTTTCTGGCCGAATGTCTTTGATAATGTGTCAAAATACGTGTTTTAGTGAAAGCTTTGTTATGAAATTGAGATAATTGGTTTTGCATCGTGCTAAAAGTGATAAAACGGGCGTTAAAGTTCGCAACTGATTTCGATTTTGGACAAAGGACAAAGGACCCACGACATCCTAAGATAAGATCCTATTTCAATTTTATTCATAACGTTGAAGTGTTGTTTATTTATGGGCCCATGTCAGAGGGGGTGGTACAATCGTATCGTATTTTTGAAATTTTTTGGGAATCACATTTTTTTATTTTATCTGGAAGAATGTTGTAAAGTCTTGTTGCAAGGTATCTGAAATTTCGTTGACCAAAAGTAGTATGCGTTTTGGGGATTTGTAGTAAGTCTTTGTCATTGTTTCTAGTACAGCGAGTATTTAATCTTTTTTCATTGTATTTATGTATATTTGAGTATAGATGAGTAAGGATTATTCTTGCATATATCTGCCGAATGTCAAACACATTCATAATATTGAAGATTAAGTACGAGTCTGTAATTAGAGGTAGTCTAAGAATCAATTTTATAATAGTTTTCTGTGCCTTTATGATTGGGTCTAGTGCTGATGCAGTACCGCCTCCCCATGAAAGCTAGTTTTGACATTTGGAGAGGCGGTGGCGACGCGTGTCTCTAGATTTCAGTAGTGAAGTGTACTGTGCGCGACAAGTTGTTTGCGATGTACACAATATCAACAAATATGGAAAAACCCATACACATTGAATGAAATCCTTGTAAACCCCTCTCCCTCTCCCCCTTATGCTATATCTATAAACTGTAGATTAAGAAACATTTGCATCAGTCTGAAGATGGCCTAAACAGGCTGAAACCGGTTACGATCACAATAAATTAAATGAGAATATTAAATTAAGGTTTGTTTCATTTTATTATTATGGGTTTTGATTTTCGCTCTGAATCTGTTGATTATTTTATTGGCATTTGTTCATACACTAGTCAATTATTCGCTTTAGGGCCTGTTACGCCGAAAGCATGATGATCTCGGAGCTTATTTGGTATCTATTTCATCTCCCGAGTTCAATAATTTTATAATGCATTTGGTGTTTGGCATTTTTCACAGGTGCGGTGCTCATTAATACGCTGCTCAGGAGCAACGTCGTGTTTTCATGAACAATGTCGCAAGTATTTATCGATGCGAAAATTAAAATTATCTGACTGGCTTAACCGCAATGACCGCAGTGGCTGTTAAGTAAGACAATATCGGAAACACAATCGCTTTTGTAAGATCAATTATCACTATAACATACAACTATAACCGAATCTTGTTTAATATATACTTAATTATAATATGTATGATATCGAGTTGAATGGAGGTGAAAATAATACCCAGAAGACAATGGATAATATTGAGAGTTTTTTTTAGCCTTGATTTGGACCTAAAATGTGCAATAGTTATAGTTATAAATATATCATATAGGTTTTAGAGTTATCCGATAGATGTCGGTAGTGTACCTATTGGTCACCCCTCCATGATGAGTGCCAAGGTACGGGGAGCCGTATGGTTTCGAGAAACAGATTTTGAGAGCATAATAAAGAGGACGTTGGCCTCCAGGCTGTCTTACACACTCATTCCTTACAATTTGGGAGGCGGGAATGGGTACCGCCGCCCCGGGAACCTTTATTGGATAACCAACGCCTCTGCCATAGGTCACCCCAAAAGGTTCGCTACGTTTGGTGATTTAGCAGGGGAGCCCGGGTTCATGGGATGAGGTTTGTATAGGTCTTGGAGGTGGATGACCAGGATACACTGAACCTCAGATTCCTACCCATCCCTTAAACCCTTTTCCTTCCCAGAACTCTACTCCCCTTCCTTTCCCTAAAAAAATCCCTCCACACAGCATCCCCAAAGATGACATCGGCCCTCAGAGAAATTATTTTCCTCAGGGCCTCTCGTGTGAGCTCATGTAAAAAATATATATATATTTGTATTTACACACCAAAATGCGCCATGATATGCATCATACCACCATGGTGAAAGAACGCCATTCGGAATCGAAACATTGCTTGAAATAGCTTTAGCCGTGTTTGGTGACCAGATTTAAAGGGCCAAGCTCTTCCCCACCTTCCTCTTCACACCTATTTCCCCTTCCCATTACCTTCGGCCTCACACCATACCCCAATTGGGATGCCACATTCTCATTGGCACCATACGGGTTGGGAGCAGTTCGGACTCTTGTACGGTACTCGCATAATAAATATACCTACAATTTGGAAATATGCGTTTTGTCACAACGGTTTAAGAAGTTTAGTTTCATTGATTTTTGGCAATAAGAGTGGTATGGTAGTCCTGCCAGAATACTTACGTGGGCTTCAGCTCCGTTGCCAACAAGGTGGTCGGTATATTTTAATAAATAGAATGACAAACGTTGGACTTGCATTTATATCCCAAAACCGACACGGGTTATTATTACAATTTATCGGAAGGATTTTTATTATACGAAGAAGGCAGCGTACAAATGCGACTTGACAACCGGGCCGTGAAAACAGAATGGTCGGCCAGTTCGCCGTGGTTCTAGTGCCGGGGTTTCTAATGTTGCCCGTTCAACAAAACATTTATAAGGCTATTCAATTCGTTCGCTGCCTTCCGCTAACAACTAGATAAGCTGAAAAAACATATTATTTGGTCATTAATCTTTGGTAGATTTGTGATTATCACTGTATTATCGTAAAAATACAGGCTATGCGTGAATAATAAGCCTCGCATATATTTTTTAAAAATTACTGAGGTCCCGTGAGCGGGCTACAATTAATACGATTTAAATAAATCGAAGCATGTTAGGAATGATAATAATGGATGCAAATATTTTAAAACAATGCTCACCGGGTATTTTCCTCAGGATTCTGCTTTCACGCCACGATTGCCGAGTGCCTTTGACATTTGACGCCATTGTTAGCTCTCTAAGTCGGATGTCACCAATTTGGCAATAAGAGTGGTATGGTAGTCCTGCCAGAATACTTACGTGGGCTTCAGCTCCGTTGCCAACAAGGTGGTCGGTATATTTTAATAAATAGAATGACAAACGTTGGACTTGCATTTATTGTCCCAAAACCGACACAGGTTATTATTACAATTTATCAGAAGGATTTTTATTATACGAAGAAGGCAGCGTACAAATGCGACTTGACAACCTGACCGTGAAAACAGAATGGTCGGCCAGTTCGCCGTGGTTCTAGTGCCGGGGTTTCTAATGTTGCCCGTTCAACAAAACATTTATAAGGCTATTCAATTCGTTCGCTGCCTTCCGCTACAGATTGAAATACGAAAAGTTGTATTGGAAGTTGTAAAAATCGCGTATTATAATGTGAGATAAGGTAAATGTGCAATAAAGGGCATATAATTGTAATGTCTGATCAAAGCACCCCTTTCATTAGTGAGGTTTATTCAAATTTTAAGATCCCCCTTTCCGTCATTTCACTTCCGTGGCTTATTTTTTTCTCCATAGAAACGCGTGTTAGACCGACGTCAAAGTTCATGAAAGGTCATTCAAAGAGCAGCGTTATTCAATATTTGGTGTTCCGTTTTCCAGATCTTTTTAACCCTAGATAGCTAACGTTCTGGTATACTCTATTTAAGCTAACCATCCGTTGAAACGACGTGTATTTGATTATTATATTTTTTTGGATGATATAATTATAAAAATCGTCTCCTTTTTTATAGTTTTATTCTTAGATATGATTGTAAATAAAAATATGTTTTGGAATTTAACCTGATTTATTTATTAATTAAATTATTTTAATCTTTCTTAGACCTCTAATGGAATAGGAACATTTTTTATTAACCACTTTGGCATGCAACATCAATAGAGAACTCCAGTCCAATTTTTTTATTTTTTTTAATGAATAAAGACCTTCAAACTTAAATAACTGCATTTTTATTTTTATTTTTATAGTTAGTTTTAATAGTTAAAATAATTGTCAAAGTTTTAATTTTTAAAGACTCCCAGAAACGCACCGTATCTATGGTGGTCTTCACCCACCGTCCCCACCGTTAGTTTTTTACTTTTTAAGTTGTCATTTTGAATCAGTGATGTCATGTCGAGGGAAATTTCCCTAGATCTAGGGGAGAAAAATATTTTTTAGGGATAAGGGAAATCAGGACAAAATCTAGGGAAATTTCGAACTCTGCCAAAAATTTTGGTAATTATCGGTTCGGACTGGCCACGCTTATTACGAATAATTTTTAGAAAAAAACTTTAGATTCGCCTTAATTACTATAAAAGGAAACTTTTTGGCTTTGGGGAGGCGGAAAATAATGCATTTTAATTTTCTATTGCATAAAACCAAAATTCACTTCGCGAACCGACGCAGCGAAAATCCGCGGCCGTAGCTGTCACTTGCTGTCACTGTTATGGACTGTAGCTGACTTCGTGGGATACCTACATGAAATACCGCGAATCACAAACCATGTTACACAAACCTAGCGTAGCCGCTAAGCCACTTCAAAACTGGGATGTTTTTCTTGCCTTGACGCGAGTAGGCGTTATAAAGGGGCACTTTCTTTTGTATCACAAACCATGTTACACAAACAAGCCCGCTAGACAAATTTAATAATTACGCGCCTTATCCCACGAAGTCGGCTACAGTCGTATTAGCTCTTGTTAATTTATCAAGGATACCAACATCACAGTGACATGTACGGCCGCGGATTTTCGCTGTGTCAGTCGCGAAGCGAATTTTGGTTTTATGCAATTGAAAATTAAAATGCATTATTTTCCGCCGCCCCAAAGCCAAAAAGTTTCCTTTTATAGTAATTAAGGCGAATCTAAAGTTTTTTTCTAAAAATTATTCGTAATAAGCGTGGCCAGTCCGAACCGATATTTACCAAAATTTTATTACATATGACAGTATTACTGGTATTATTTATATATATACGTATATATATTTTTTGGAATTCCTATGAATCTTAATTATTTTTCATGTACTTACATGCCATGTTATTTTTAACACTGACAACTCAAAATGATATTAGGGAACGTACCCATACTACGTGACACGTTTGGGGGGGGGGGGGTCTTCAAAATACCACGCTTGGTACAAATGAGCGGCGGGTTGCTTATGATTTTTATTTTGCAAAGTGTTTTTTTTTTAATTTGGAATTCAGTTTCTAATTCACTGGTGAGTGTATTCGTACTTTTAAATTATTACTTCACGTAGCAAAAAGTGTTTTATTTGGAAAATCACGGTATTATTAGTATATTTACCAAGTTCCGATATCTTTCCAATTAATTATCATATTAATTAACATATAACAGGATTAGTGTTACACAATCAGGTGGCTACGTAGGTAATTGCGTAAATGTGAAATTCTAGGGAAATTTCACTTCTAACTGTTGGCAACACTGTGAAGAACCCAGAATAATCATGGCGGAATGCTTTGTAATGATTTTTAGGTGTGAGGTGTGTTTTTTATTCAAGATTAACTGCTTTTAATATAGAAAAACATTGGTAAAATGTCCACATTTCACCGCTACTGTTATTGTATTTAATCAAAGTGCAATATAAAAACAATAAATCATCTCTTTCATTGCAAATACATGTGACGTCGTGTTTTGTGTCAGGCGTTACTTTGTAGATGCATTGTTTTATGTATAATACATACAGAAACACTGGTATTTATAATACACTGATCATGACGAGTGTGTAACAACTTGTATAAAAAGCCCTACACTAAAAACAATTTGAAAATACATAACTAAATGTCAAAACATGACATGACTTTAACCTCAAATAGACAAAATTTATTGCAGATTGTCCGCAAATATAGCCCTTTTCATAAATTGTTGAGGGCCTAAATTATGTTTCAATAAACACAATAACTATTATTTATCTAAATCTCTATAAACAGTATGGAAATAAACCAAAAACACGAAATGTTGAATTGCATAGGTACGTGTGCACTTCAAGTCATTTCAAATGTCAATACAATACAATACACAGGTGACAGGTGACATGTTAACTGTGACGTCACAGTTAACCATTTCAGTAATGCCAACTTAACGCTGTGTTTTGGGAAGAGGTTTAAAAATGCACTTTTTAATAATTTATTAAAAACTCTACATTTAATATTATGAAATAAAACTTATATATTCAGAATCAGCGTTTCTTGGTCTATATAAACATATTTTTTTTTAGCCATAATATTTTTCACTGGAGTTCCTTATTAGTAAATGAAAATAAAACTATCAGTTTTTTGGCTTCATATGGCACGTAAAAACATAAAAAGTAATTAAAACGTCAAATAAATCATATTTCTTTGGCGCAAGCGACATAAAATCAACTTTATGTTTAACGCATATCGCAACGTTACAGTTGGCGCACATACTTTTGGTCATTCGCTTTTTCTTATAGTGGCACTTTCCACACGTTTTCCTTTTGCGGTTTTCTCAACCTGGAGATGTTTCCATGTCGAGAAAACCGAAAAAAATAGCTTTCCTCGGAATTTTATGGTTCATAATTTTCATCACTCTGCACATCCTCCGACACCAAATCTTCGGTCTCACTAGCAGAACTATCATCCATGGCATCGCTATTTAGTTCTTGATGTAATAGATTCATTATTTCATCTTCTTTATCTAAAATATTCTAAATCTAAAAATAATTACAAATTTAGAGTAAAATATTCACGCGCACTCGAATTATAGTCCAGTCAATAAATGCTCCAAAAGGAGGTGTAGAGTGCGTGAGCAGGGACCTAAGCGATTCCTTCAGAAACTTGTTTAGGGTGCTTAGGGTGTGAACATACTAAAAGTCCTGACGTCTAGGTCTAGGGGGTGGGGGTCCGTCCGTGGGGAAGGTCCCAATTTTCGGGTTTCCTCTAATACCTCAAAAACGGTGCGTCGCAGAGGAAAATTTTCTAAGAATAAGTAAAAGCTCATAAAATTATCTACAACTTTTATTCTATACGTAATTTTCTAAATCCCAGCTGTTTTTGAGTTACACGCTCCAGAAATGAAGATATTTTCGAGAAAAATCATTTTACCTCACATTTTTCATCAAACATTCCTTCATATCGTCTAAACTATTCATCACACAAAGAAATTTATTTGAAAGAAGTTGTAAAGAATTTAATTTCCTTTTAGAATATATATACATATTATGTAAATAAATCTCCAACCAGTTTACACCAAATTTATTTACACCATATTTACACCAAATTTAAAGTTTTTTCGTAAAATGTCGTTTTCAGAAAAAGCTGTTTTTATCTTATTACTGACATACCGACGCGCGACGACGATTATGCGACACTCTGATGGCTTTTAGTCGTTTAATTTTGTTTAATTTAATTTTTTAATTTTGACGTTCTGTGTAAGTTTTATTCAAGTTCTACGATTACTCCAGTTTTATGAATCAACTGACCTATAATGATATAACAAGAGAACTTGAATAGAACTAACACAGAACGTGAAAATTAACTTTATATATTTGATGATTGGTTAAAAAAAAATTGAATGAGTATTGAACTTTGAAGAAGGTCACCGTTCCCTTCTGCACTGGCCACTGTCAGCCGACACTCCAAACGCTTACCCGACATTCTCATAAAATAATGAGAAAGACTCCATCGTACAACACGAGTGACGCATGACCCATGTTCTCTCCTTCCTCTCCTTAAAAGACCCTCCGCGCAGCCTGATACAGACTTTGAAGATTCTTGCAGGGTTCCCTGTTTACAGATTATTAACATGTAATTAGTCTTATGTAAACTCAAAGTTATTATAAGTATAAGAAGGCCCCTTTCGTCCCCTATGTAACAATGTAAAACGTGTTCTAAATCATAAAAATAACGTTCCAATTGTTATTCATAATATTTCGCATCTTCAACCCTGTAGCTAACCTTATAGACCGGGCGCTAGATGGAATTGAGTTTGCAAAATACGAGTGCCTCATTCTGAACATAGTTTTAAACTAAAAAAAGCTTACAGATTATGATTCTGAATTTTGCCAGGGGTTTTATTGGTCCAATTTTTTTTTACACCCCATCCCTTCATCTAGCTATCAAGTAAATGAACTGAAAAAATGCTTTGGTTTAGTGACAATATCTAGTTGTTTCTAATGATTAAAGATACTTATAGCTAGTCAATGGAAAAAAGGTAAAAATAAATACAATAATTGTTGATTAAAAAAATATTTAAGGGGGTATTCTAGTCTAGAAGCCCGAATAAGCGTCGATAAAAAAAAATTAAGTGTACATTTTTATATAATTTATTTATTAATATTTTAAGAATTACTTTATATATTTTTTAATATATATATGTATATTTCACAAAGTTTCACTCTGTTTAAGTAGAGTGGAGGGGGGGGGGGGAAGAGCATGACCATCTTGTCAGGATTTCAACCCTTCTGAAAAACATAAATAAGGTAGATTCTGTATCAGCTCAAATGTCATTATGGTAGGAACCAAAAAAAAAAAAGAAAATTCATGCCATATTTCAAGATAATCGGTCAATTAGGAAGTGAGATTTCGTGATAAACTTTCCAAAGCATTTTCTTAATCCATTTACTTGATAGCTAAGGGGATGGGGTGTAAAAAAATGAACCAATAAACCTCCTGGCAACATCCAGAATCGTAATAATCAGCAAGGTTTTCTGAGTTCAAAACTATGCACAGAATGAGGCACTCATATTTTGCGCACTCAACTTCCATTCCTGCACTATTAGTTAAGTAACGCTCTCCTAGGGAATGATCTTAGAAGGTTTATTGTTAAAGACGACAGAAAATAACGTTTGTGAATCGCTTGCAATTTAAATTAATGAAATTAATTATTTGTCAATATTTAATAAACTTTTAGAATTCGTTTCATCGGGGCCATGCTCTCAGTGTTCCCGTTAAGCCTGAATAAATCAAAGCGATGCATTAAAGCATATTACACTGTAGTTTTCATATCATAATCTATGTGTGTACATTTTGTTTACATTGGTACAATATTTATTTATCCGGTAACTAGAGCGTTCCCTGGCAACACGTGCCCTGTGGATGTAAGCAGCCGGACCCATTACAATGTACTATTTTTAATTCTTTCAAGCCCGGTATTGAAAATATCCAGACGCTTTTGTGGTGCCGCCGCGCTCGAAAATGCCGAGAATTCTACTATTTTATTGGATTGACCAAGTTCATCTATGATTGAATACAGACAAATGAGAATGAACAAAGATTTGTCTGATATATCTAATATTTCATAGTTAATTATTTTTTAATTAAATGAAGACAATATAAGCGAAACTTAATCAGAAACAGAAAAATCAGGAAAAGATATTGACACCTCTGGGACTCGTTAATTATTTTCTTTATTATTTCAGTTGAAATTTTGTACGCTGTGTTTGGAACTCATTGTGAAGGAGGTGGCGTAGTGATCTGTAATTGATGGCATGTGGATTTCTGTGGTATATTGGTTGGATGATTTAACCATAATTTGGTCGATGAAGGAGGAAGAGTATGGTGTATATCGTATTGGTGAATTCCGTAGAACATGATTGTATTTAAGTAGTCTTGGCACTGGGGATTTTCGTTGTTTTTTAGAATGTTAATGTTGAGGTCTCCAATTAAAACTAGGTTCTTTGTTTCGTTTAGCTCAGTAAGAGAACAGTTTAAGTCATGTAAAAAGGGGGAGATGTTAGGTTTAGAAGGAGAGCGGTTAAGTGCAATGATACATGCGTTGATGCTGTTTGTTATTTGAAGACAGTTTGAGTTTTTAATTCTTTGACTTTATATGTGTTTGTAGTGTTGTTTAATGTATATACTACTATGCCGTCGTTTTGTCTGTAGTGATTTGAGGTTTGATGGTTGGTATAATTGGGGATGTTTTTGGGAGTATAGTAAGGTGTTAGCCAACATTCTGTCAGGATAATTAGGTCATATTTGATTTTAATAAGGTCGAGTTGGATGAGATAATGTTCAAAGTTTTTGTTTATCGATCTAATATTTTGATGGTAGATTTATAGGTCTGATTTGTTAGACGTTATATTAGTAGTTTCAGTTTAAACCCATAAAACTAAAAACTTTTGCTCATTTTATTTATCACTTTTACTTATTTTGCAATAAATATATTGTAAGTGCTTTTACAGGTTTGAATAAAAATCTGGATCTTTTATGCTTTTTGAATGGTTGTGATATAAATCTATTACAATTTGTGATTTAAAAAAAACATTTTAGCTGATCTCTCAGCAATAAAACGAACGAACGAAAACATTTCTTTGTTTTTGTTGGCGAAATATTTGAAAAATGTTATTGCATTACTATTTACTGTGACTTATAATAGCAGTCTTTACAAATGCTAGAATTAGATACATAGATATTCTAGATACATAGATATTCTTTTAGACGCGAGGTTTGCTGTTCACAGAACTACTAGTTACTATGTCTATTTGGCCAGACCCTCCATTTGCGGCTGCTATATCTAAATACGTTCAAATCAATTTTCAATAGTGTTTTTTTCTCTTTCAAATATACCTTTACATGTAACAAAAGTTTCGTGAACGAAAATAATTTATTTCTTTAAATAAAACGCATTAAAAAAATAACTCGACTGTCCCAGGCTCTCACCTTAATTAGTGGAACTTTTTTATTTGTTTATTCATAAAATAACTTTTGTATATGGTTTTTTACAAGTTTTTCCGACTACCACACTAGGCACATGCCCGTACTATGATAGTCGAACTCCGTTTAATTTTTTTTTTTAATTCGCCTTAAATTTAATAATGGTTTTATTTATTATAACAGTTTGAAAATGGCCCTGCAAGCCGAAATAGCTGTCACAATAATAAAACACTAAAATATTTTCTGAACTTAATAATAGCACTATTATATTTAATTTGAATTAAATTAAAAAAAAACTTGTGCAATTTGATGTACGCCCCTCGAAGTTTAATATTTTGAGTTAAAAACTGTGTACAGGGTGTTACGGGATGTACCTACGATTCCTGACATTATTTGGACTAAATGTAAATTTTTGATATAAAAAAAACATAAAATAATATCACCGGAGACCAAAATTTTATTTCCAATTTTTACTCCAAATAATTTCAAGAATCACTGGTTAAAGTACATCAAGTACGTCGCTTAACGCCACGTATATAATTTTGTCAATTAATCTGAAAATTAATAAGGGGCCCGCAAAAAGCTAAATTACTTTTGATAATTGTATGAACTTCAAATTGCCTTTTGATAATATAAGTTGGCAGACTTGAAAATAAATAAATAAATTTAATATATGTATTAGCCGTTTGTCTTATTGCTTATTTGGACCGTGTTTATTACACTTATCATCGCATAGAAAAATTTAATTAGTTTGCAAAATGATTAAATATCCCTTGGGGCTCGAAGCTCTTTTAGCTCTCGATCCCTTTAGTACTGCGGAGTAACTCGGGTGAATTATTAATTGCATCACGTCTCGAGTCTCGACCTAGCGTTGACTTTAAAGTCTCAACAAGTATATTTTATATTGCTCCCGGGAAGAATGTCCATTAAAGATTAAAAGTGTGCAGTGCTTTGTAGTCGAGCTCTGTGATAAACCAAGCGTCTCTCGAAAATTGAGAAAATATTCAGTAAATTGTTTTGTTGATGAAAATTGCGCTCCAATTCTTCCAATATAGTTAATACATTTACTTATTTCTCGGTCAGAATTTCTAATAATAATAATAATAATGTTTGGATGATTTCTATAGCGATCTTCGTGAGAAAATCACCTCAAGGGCGCTTTACAAATTCATTTATAATAATAACACTCGGATAAGAACAAAAATATCATTGAGATTTGTCAATCTCGACTCGAGATCGCAAATTCGAGATCTCGCGAGATTGTAATTTCTAATCTCGCGAGATCTCGGAATTTTCAGGATCTCGTTAATTAAAATAAAATATTATTTGAAAGAAAACAAAAACCTTTATTCTTTAATATTAGTTGCAAAAGAATGAACACTTTTTTAAAATTAAAATAATCAAAAGAATAGCTTAAGGAGATTAGAAAGTAATTAAGGGTGATTTTGAAAGTAACTTCTTAAAAAACAAAGTTCTTATAAAACAAACAGCTTTACATAACCTGCATTGAGCAGTCAAATTATTAACTGCTTTCTTGAAGTATCTCCATACCGGTAAATGACTGCTAAACTCAACATCATACACTTGATCTGGATTATTTTTTGGCATTTTAAGGTATTAACAACGTAAGTATCCAAAAATTATGTTTATTTAACTTACATAAACAATAAAAAAACGCATAATTTAAGATAAAGTAATCACCATAACTGCACAACTAAAACAAACAAATGGCTGCCTGCACGCACGCAAGTATCTCTTTCTCACTCACTCGACACAGTTTTATATTATCTGTCCCGCTCGTCATCCGTCGCTAATATTCGTAAATAGTCTGGATAGTTTTCTTTCTTCGATCGACACTCCCGCCCGACCGTCAGTCAGTCAGCGCACCACTCGCGCCCCGAGTGAACGTGTGTAGCGTCGCTGACTACTGCCGCCCAATCCCGTCGATCTCGAACGGGATCTATGACGAGATCCCGTTCGGGATTCATCCCGAAAAATGTCACGAGATCTCGTGAGATCGAGATCCCGCGAGATCGGGAATCCATTCCCTACCCGGGAACCATTTATTGGATAACCAACACCTCTGCCGTACATCACCACAAGTGGTTCGCTACGTTTGGTGACTTAGCAGGGGTGCCCGGGTTCATGGGGTGAAGTTTGTCCAGGTCTTGGCGGTGGATGCCTACCAGCTGCAAGGCTCGCCGGAAGAGACTGGTTGAGGGAGACCTGGTGACCTTCAAGCAGAACTCTTTTGGAACATAGCATTAAACCCTAGTGGGAGGGATGGATTCATACGTGCGTCACTCCTGGACTCACTGACCCCCCGGATTCTCCCGTCCACCCTTCATACCGTATCCTTCCCAGAACTTTCTTTCTTTAAAGGACCCTCTACACAGCATCCCCAAAGATGACATAGGCTCTGAGGGGAAAATATTTTCCTCAGAGCCTTCTGTGTTTAGCTATTATAAAAGAAAGTTAGCCTCTTGCGAGTGTTTTTACCTGTTGCGAGTATTAATTTGTTTATTTTTTAATTTTCGTTATCGTATGGATGTGAAATCAGGAGGATAGTTAAATACCTCCTTATAGTTAACTATAATTGTTTCTAGTTTAACCTACTATAAGTAGATACGCTAAGGTTAATAGCGTAATTAGTTTTTACTATTGTATTAATTAGCTGGTTATGCCAAGTTTTAAGTTGGTGTCGGGTTCTAATGGCCGCCACTGCGGTTAACCTAATTTGTTAAACCCACCAGTTACTGTAATAATATCTCTGTTTAAGTAAACCTAGTTGATACTTTAAATATGCATTCCTGGTGTGTAGATCCTCATTCAACTAGAGTTCTATGGCTTCCGTGCAGAACGTGCAAATATGTCGCCAACTGCTGCATTGTTTCGTAGAATTCCAGAAAAAAACTCTTTGTTGATTTTGTGATATTTTTTATCACGATCAGCAGTCATCCGAGTTTCCTTTGTTTGCTATGATAGTAGATTTCCAAGGAATAATTCTTATGCCAAATAACATGTTTTTTTATATCATCTACTAAACTCTTAGACCAGTGGTTCACAAAGTGTTCTTACGATGAATATATACGTGAAATTCTATTTAGATACTATTTTGATTAATCTTTACGACCAATCGGCTTACAGTATGAACATCAAAAAATATGCTTCGGATAAATCTATGCTTTTCTATGTGTTGGAATTACAATAAAACTATTGTTTACATAACAAAAAATATAAGCGTAAACCACCAAAAAAATGTTTTTTCATGTCTTAACTATGAAGTAATACAATAAACCTTTTTTTTTAAATACCCCTTTATGGCTAAGACTATTTTTAAGGTTTTCCGTGTTCTAACTTTTTTTTGGTTCTTATAAAATTATGCACAAAATAAATAAATACCATTTTTCGCTTACTAGCCGCGTGCAAAAAGACGCTCGATTTTAAAATTTTGCAGGCATGAGATTCGAAATATTTCTAGCGTTTATAACTCCAGGGGTCCTCTTAACCACTGCGGTGGTCCGTGGCAAATTGGATGAATTTTATGCACTCTTTGATTCAGTATTGGAATTCCTGGAAAGCAAAAACAATGATTTGCTGCTCAATTTAACAATTAGAAAAATGACAGCTTATAAGCCTGAATTAATTGCCAAATTTCACGAAACCAATTTGAAGTTACAATGTGATATGATAACATAAATTTTCAAAACTTAAAAGTATAACATCTGTTTTTGTTGCAAAACTTTTTCTGTCCTAACCAAACTTGGTGAGAGAAGATTGATCTCAGTTTCCAAATCTTTAAAAATTTCATAACAACATGAAAATTTGCTCGCTTATTACCAACACTTAACCCTTAAAGTCTAGTTGTTCGGTTTTCGGAACAGCTCATACATGTCTCACAATCGTTGTCTCTCTTACTATCATAGTTAGAAATATAATTTAAAAGGTGTTAGAAAGAGAAAATACCACACTTTATAGTCAAAAATAAAGTAATAAAATGAAGACCTTCATGAAACCAAAGTTTCGAATCGCAATTTGAAACAAATTTATGAAACTTTGCGAATTTTTTTATTAATTATTTTTACATGCCCCGCTACCCTATGGCAGAGTTTGTGGTCCTGGGGGACTTCAATGTTCATAACAAACCTTGGTTGAAGTTCTCAGGATCAACAGACTCGGCTGGACGCCAAGCGGAATCCTTTGCCCTTTGCTACGGATTGGAGCAAATGGTTCAGGAGCCTACAAGGGTTCCTGATGTCCAGACTCACCGTTCCAATCTGTTAGACCTATTTTTAACTACTGTGCCACACGGTTACAGTATTGAAGACACAGCGCCTTTAGGATCGTCCGACCACTGCCTGGTGACGACATCAATCCCTGTAAACTTCAGACCACCAAACGAGAGGCTGAAGAGAAAAGTGTGGCAAGTGAAAAGTTCGGTCTGCGGGCACATTTTAATGCTTTCCCGTGGTCAGCTGTCTGTTTTCGGACTTCGGATCCCTCAAGATGTGCCCAGGAAATTGGTGAGGTCATCACATCCGCGATGGATGGCTTCATCCAATCTACTGTTAAGGAAACTGGTGTAGGCTCAAAGCCGTGGTTCAGTCGACAATGCGCTGAAGCAGTGCGACGAAAAAACGCGGCTTACCGAGCCTACAACACATCTAGAACATCCGAAGACAGAACAGCTTACAACAAAATGGCAAAGGAAACCAAGAGAATCATAAATAGGTCAAAATTCGAGCACGACCAGCAGATCAGCAGAAAGCTGACTGCATGCCCGCATGGCAGCAGGCAATTCTGATCGCTTGCGGGCTCAATAGGTCGCAATTTCTGCAAATCCAGTCTGCCACCTCTTACCAGACCTGACGGCTCACTAGCAAACACCGCCACCGAAAAGGCTAACTTACTAGGTAAAATGTTTGCGGATAACTCAACCCTCGATGACCAAGGTGCTGTCCCGACGTCGGTTCCTCACTGCGGTTTTCGTATGAAAAAGCTGAGGATCCGGCATCGGGAAGTACTCCATGTTTTACGAGGGCTTGATGTTAATAAAGCTAGTGGGCCTGACTGAATACCTGCCCTGGTACTGCAAAGGTGCGCTGCAGAAATAGCTCCAATTTTGACGAAGCTTTTTAAACTGTCCCTGAAGACTGGCTCTGTGCCCTCTGGTTGGAAAAAAGCGGTTATCCATCCTATTCCAAAGAAGGGTGACCGCTCCAACCCGGCCAACTACCGCCCCATAGCGATCACATCAGTTCTGTCTAAGGTGATGGAACGTGTGATCAACGACAAACTGCTCACATACCTCGAGAAGAACAAAATTTTTAACGACCATCAATACGGATTCCGGCGGAACCGCTCGTGCGGTGATCTTCTCGCGTATGTGACGCATGTTTGGGGGCGATGCCTGGAACGTTTCGGTGAGACCCAAACGGTTGCACTGGACATATCCAAGGCCTTTGACCGGATTTGGCACCGAGGACTTGTCAACAAACTGCATTCTTACGGACTTCCCGCATCCTTGTGTACGTGGATTGCCGACTTCTTGAGGGAGAGGTCGATTCAGACGGTAGTCGATGGTTTCACCTCTTCCTCACACTCGATAAATGCTGGCGTCCCGCAGGGATCGGTTCTGTCTCCAACTCTGTTTTTGTTGCACATCAACGACCTTTTGTCATGTGCACCAATTCACTGTTACGCGGATGACAGTACAGTTCATGATAGCTTTTTGTTTGACAAGCCCCCAAAGGGCTCACAAACTCCAACAGCTCGTAAGGCTTTGAAGCAAAGAATGGACGGTTACCTCGAGAGTGTTTTCTCTTGGGGTAAAAATAATCTCGTTTAATTTAATGTTTCAAAGACCCAATCTTGTCTGATTACGTCTAAAAGGGATCGCAATGAAAATCTAGTCTCTTTCGACGGAAGCTATCTTCCGAACAGGCCCTCCATTGATATGCTTGGTGTAACCCTAAGTGACCAGCTCAGGTATGGGGGCTCCATCGAAGCCAGAGTAAAGTTAGCCTCCCAAAAACTGGGCGTACTGTACAGGGCCCGCAGATACTTTAATAGTACACAACTGCTAACCCTGTACAAATCGCAAGAGCGCCCCACGGTTGAATTTGGCAGCCACCTCTGGTCTGGAGCTCCAAAATACCTGAAAAATACCCTCGACTCTGTGCAGAAACGGGCGGTCCGTTTGATAGATTCTCCCATCTTAACAGACGGATTGCAATCTTTAGAGCACAGGCGTCGGGTGGGAATGCTATCCTTGTTCTACCGGTATTACAATGGAAGATGCTCCGAGGAACTAGCATCATTGATCCCTTCGGCACCGGTGCATAGTCGGGAAACACGCCAAACGCGTGCCCAACATTTGTACACAGTTGACATTTGTCACATGAGAACGGGTCGTTTCTTCGACTCGTTCTTGTGTTCAACAGCTCGGCTGTGGAATGATTTGCCGGCCTCTGTGTTTCCTCCTTCCTACAACATGGGTCTCTTCAAGACCAATGTTCATTCCTTCCTCTCCTCAAAAAGACCCTCCACACAGCATCCCAGATGACATAGGCCCTGAGGGAAATTATTTTCCTCAGGGCCTCCTGTGTGGAGTTAATGTAAAAAAAAAAAAACATGGAACGACAAAATAGTGGGATAACAAACATCCAACCTAACTTACTCTTAAATGATCTCTTATCAACCCATCAGGTTCACCCATCTCACTGAAAATTAATGTGGTTTTATATGTCAAAATCAAAGTTATGTTTTCAATAAATACTAAATGCATTAAATATCAAAATAGTTTATTTTCTTCGCCAAGTATGATTTAGATAACATCAAAGATAAATTTGTAATTTTGTTAATATGCAATTGTGTTGTGTTATTTCACTTTTTACAGGCGCAGACAGTAATTAACCATGCAATATAAAACAATAACTGGAGAATTATAACTATTTCTCACGGATTAACTAAAACGTTCATGGTTGGGTTTTTGCTGTGAGAAGGGGTCCATGGGCATAATAAGTTTGGGAACCACTAGTCTAGATTAAGTGCTTCTTGTAAGGCGATTCTCTCGTATACTATTCTTTCCTCCATGCTCGTATACCTTTTTTTCATTATTTTTGATTCGTACTGAAATGCTTTTCCTAAAAGCTTTCGCAAATATTTTTCTTAGTATGGATATGTTAGAAATTTTAACACGTACTCATATTATCACATATTTGGGGCATTTCACCACCCTCTTTATAGCTATCCACAAGATAACGCAATAAATAAATAAATACTCGCAAAAGGTAGAAAACTCTGCTAACTTATCCTAAATACAGCCACTATTGATAGGTGCAAGTACCGAATAGTAAACTTGGACTTGATAAATAAATAAATCTTAGGTAAATATACTTTATCCTATGTAAAAGCTTTCAAGACGGTTGGTGAAATATCCCCTATTTCTAGAATGAATCGAGAACTAGAAGCTGAAAACTTTTTTTAAAAAAATACCCAAATTTTAAACCAGGTTTGTAGCATTTCGTTCACAGACCGCCTGCGCCTGTGTGATTAAGTGAGCGGTGAAACCATGTATTATTCGTTTGTTCCGCTTCCGGTCCGGCCCGGAACTTCGGTTACGGTCCTGCCACTGAGAGCTCCGTTGTAACATCGTTTTTTCAGTTATTTATACGTGTCGTTTACGAAAAGAAAGGAGACGGCTATAACGGATCTATCAGCGGCACGGAACTATTGTGTCTCTGGCAGCCTGCAGCCATTCACCTCCTCCCCTCGCTTTACGTTAATTTAAACCGCTGAAAAATCGCCTCACTTTGTATAAAGGCTAATTAATTGCTACACGATGTTTTTGGTCGAATAACATTTTAATTCTTTGATTGTTAACATTTATTTTAAACGCTTTTCAGAGCGGGTGGTCCGACCAGTCAACCATCCAACCGTCATAATTCATATTTAACGATGTGGAAGACTTAAAATATTTTTTCAAAGATTTGGCCTATGACTGAAAAAAAAACAGTTCTTACGTATTCGATAATCAATTTCGAAAAATACGTATTTACCAGGGCAGACGGTAAATGATGATTTCTTGATACATCAATTCGAATTTTGAAAATGACAATTGAACTCATTTACGGCACCAGATTTAAATGTCCTTGTTAAATTTTCCCCACAGGAAAAACTAAACCCTTTCACACACTTCCTTAAACGATCATCTAGTCAAACCACGCAATGCAATTGTACTATATAAGTATTATAAATACAAAACAATACAAGTACAACATGCCAACCTACCAGAGACCAAATGGGAAAATAATTCACCGACTCCAGATATTTTCATATCAGAGGGTTCGGCTCTGCGGAACTCCAAATTGGACCTATAAATCCTACTGATCCCTCAATATAAATATTTAAAAAATCTTTTGTAATCCTACATGTATTTAAAAATAGGAAGTAATATTATTATAGGAAGGTAATTTTATCCCCTGTCTGCATTATTGACACAATCTATTTCATTAAACCTGAGTTACACGGACAGACATATAAAGAGTTACAACCGAAATTATTATCTTGATGAAATACACTATCTTTACCATTGTTTTATATACCTCAATGATCTTTATGCCCTTAGGGAACGTACCCATACAATGTGACCTGTTCAGGGGGGGAGGTCTTTGTGGTCACCGGTGGGGGGGGGGGGGTTAAAAATTACAAAAAGTTGGTCACGTAGTATGGGTACGTTCCCTTAAGGGCGTTTAACCAGCCAGCGGCCGAAAATCCACATTTGGTCGACAGCTGTTCTTACGATCGTGCAGGGCGGTTACAATGAAAAAGATTAATTATTCTCCGTACCAGCTTTTTAAAATTATAACTCAATATCGATTTTATTTCATTCCAAATTTGCTTTAATTTATACCTACTTCCAAAAATGCTGAAAGTCGTGATGATAAAACTATTAAAATAATGTACTTTTTGTAATTATTTTTTGATTATATTTATTTATTATTTTACAATAATATCTAAGTTAAATAAGAATGTTAAAAAAATCTGAAATATATTATATTGTAAGTGCGCAAATACTTACACAAACGACCAATTCTCGTCAAGAAACACATGTACGTATATATTTTTTAATGATTTAGATCTAGGTAAAAGAACAATCTTTCGAAATCCATTTATAATTTTATGTGGAAAACAGTCTATACGTCTAAAATCTGATTTAAAAATGACATATTTCTGGTCTGACATAGAAGTCGGACGGGTTTTGACTACCCTCAAGCTTATATTAATTATCTTTTTATAGAAATCAATTAATTTTAGGTGTGATATTACATAAACCTGATTATGAACACCACACAAGAGTCCCAAATGCTCCCAAACGCATGGTGTCAGTGAGACTATGGCACCCCCAATTGGGATTTGTTGTGAGACTGAATGGATTGTGACTTGATGGTGGGAAGGGGAAGGAGATGGGGGAGATGAAGGAGGAAACCTGACTACTATTCAAATCTGGTCACCAAACACGGCTAAAGTAATTTCAAACAACGTTTCAATTCTGAATGGTGGTCTTACACCAGGGCGATGCTGAGAGTATCTTCCACTCTGGAACATGCCGCAAATACACCTTATACTATTTTAAATTATTAAATTGTGAACGCACGCTGGGATTT
Source organism: Limnephilus rhombicus (assembly GCA_929108145.2). Lineage (NCBI taxonomy): Eukaryota > Metazoa > Arthropoda > Insecta > Trichoptera > Limnephilidae > Limnephilus > Limnephilus rhombicus. Next base: position 22,546,948 of record OV815284.1, read on the forward strand.
GAACCCGCGACCTTCGGATTACTAGTAGCTTTACCCATTTTGATCACGGAGGCTGTCTAAATTTTTTTTTTGTATAGTATTGTGATTATAATTTAGTATGTACATTTCTGGATGTACATTTTCACTGAGAGAATAGTGTGTGTACGGGGCGAAGGAGCACGTATATTCTGCGGGCCTAGCTTCTTTCTAAATTATCCGTAGTTTTTTTGAACCGATTTTCTTGAAAAGTGTTAGACACGCGCGATAGAATCAGTGCAATTTGTTTTGCTTTGCGAATTAATTTTACCCTTTTCCGTTTTAAAGTTATGTTTGATTTTTTAAAAATATATTCCAAAACGCTTTCAAAATTAGTTGCAAAGTTATACAAATCGTAGAAAGCTTCACGTGTTTAGGTTAAACAGTGTCGTAAAACTTCATAATAGTTCAAGTGTGAATTGATATATCGTGATAGGCTAAACAAAAAGTGTATCCCGAGATTCCCGAGTGGCTCTCAATGCAGAAGATAAGTCTTTTTTTCCATTTTTAAATAACACAATTTCAAGAAATTAATACTTATTACAGGGACTTTATGTAGGGATAAGATATGTTGATTTCCTGGTTGGGTATTGGTTTTATTTAGATATTTGACGGATGACTACAAAGGGGGGGGGGGGGGGGGGTCTGAGAAAGGAACGTTTGATTTATCTAAATGTTTGAAAACAGTTTAATATCGGTACTTTTAGTGTATTTCAGAAATTAGTTTGTTCTCTTCTCTTATACATTCAAACGAATGATGTGGGATTATTTGGGAAGTGAATAGTGATAAGAAAGTGCGCAACGAGACGAGCCAAGAAGAAACTCGAAGAGACAAGAATGAACAAGAAGGGTTGGTAAACAGTTGGATGACTCAAGAAGAGACAAAACGAGCCAAGAAGGGGCATAAAGAAGATAAAAGATGCAAGAAAAGGCGAGAAGATGCAAGAAGAAGCAAGAGGATCCAAGAAGAAGCAAGAAGAGCCAAGAAGAGACAAGAAAAGCCACGAAGAGCCAAGAATAGCCGTGAAGAGATAAAAAGTTCCAAGAAGAGATGAGAAAAGTAGAGAAGATCGGGAAAATTCAAGATGAGACGAAGAGACGAGAATATCTATGAAGAAGCAGAAGAGCCAAGAAGAGACTTTAAGAGCCGATAATTAGCAAGAAGATCCAAGTAGAGCATAGAAGAGACAAGAAGAAGTAAAAATAAGAAAAATCCCAGAAGAGACGAGAAGAAGCAAGAAGAGCAGAGACGAGAAAAGCCAAGAAGAGCCTAGAAGATCCAAGAAGAGACAAGAAGAGACAATATTAGCCATCAAAAAGAGGCAAGAACAGCCAAGAAAAGCCAGAAATAGATAACAAGATTCAAGAAGAGCCGAGAACAGGCAAGAAGAAAGAACCCAAAAAGAAAGAACCCAAAAAGAAAGAATTAAAAAAAAATCACAATGCTCAATTCATTCCTTTATTACTGCCCTTCCTAAATTCCAATATTGGCTTATTAGGTTGCCATGTATACCGGTCGATTCCTACTCCAACCTCCTTCCTATCCTCAGAGCACGTGTTCCTAGTCCTAACAAATCAGTGCCCCCTGGTGTACCGGTCTCACCGGGACAGGAGTGCTTTTGGCTGGGGTAGTACAATCGTATCGTATCGTATATACATTTCTGGATGTAAATTTTCACTGCGATCTACAGAATATTAACAACGTCTCGATATCAAATCGCACAAAGAACTGGCGGGTTAGTCAGTTTAGATAATCTCTATGAATTCTGAGTAGGTATAGGGTATAGTAACCCTTTGAAGTATAGTTATCTTCGATCTGTTGAGATATTATCATTCTCCTACGAAATGGTAAACTCTGCAGTATTTTAATTGAAATCCTAGCTCGTGGACTCTTCTCTGAATTGAGATCTCAATCGTGCCATTTCTACGCCTTTGACCTAGCACTATTCCTTTGCAGTAAATTGACGATGCTTCCTGGTTTCGTATAACCAATTATTGTGAATGTATATAGGTAGTGGAGGAGAAACTTGCAAACTTGTAATTAAATTTCCTTTTCGGTTCCTAGAAAAGCAGTCTCGTTTTTCTGAGTATTCCAATGAAATGTCGATTGTGAAAAGACACAACGGAACAATATTTTAGAAGAGAAGAAGTCGTTAGTAAAAATTTCAATGTCATTCTGTCACTTTTGTTTTTTTTTACATCATCTCCACACAGGAGGCCCTGCTTCTGTCACGGCCTAGGTCTTCTTTGGGGATGCTACGTGGAGGCTCTTTTAAAGGAAAATAAGGAGAGGAAGATCTGGAAAGGAAAAAGATACGAACGACAGGTAAGAATCTGTGAGGCAGTGTGTCCAGGAGTGGCGGACGGTTTTCGGAATTCATCCCTTCCACTTCGGTGCTAGGGGAGGGGTCACTTGCGCGCTCCTATAACTATCTCTCCATCTTCTTATTTTTGAGCCCGGTTGCGGCGCCTTAAAGAGAGACCTGCATATTTCCGCAACTACCAATTAGCAGTCAAGTTAAATAAACTTGTATGAAAACTAATCCTTATCCAGCAGATTACTTTATCCGGCCGATATCACTTCCATAGGCAACCCGTCAGTTAGGTAATGTTTCATACGGCGAGGTTAGGCCGTAAACTCAATGGCGGCGTGTGAATACATCACGCGCCGGTTCCCACAAATAGCTTTATTCCCCGTTTATGAGTGCAGGCCGATTAAGCTATCGAAATAGATTGATAATAATACAAGTATTTCGAGCGATTTATTGTGCAATGGAAATGGCTATCGAATCCGGAATGACGATAATCAACTGCCTCGCGCAAATCGATTACTCGCTTTGCTGCAAAATATTTTCGTTTCTAACGAATGTGTTATGTGATTTCCCTGTTATTTCGGGGGCATTCTAGTATCAACCAAAGGTATTGAAATATAAGGAGATGGGCTATCGGCAGTTTTTACTGGGTGGGACTGTGCTTCCTGGTGTCGCCTTTATTTTTTAACTATATATATAATACTACTGCAAACCTTACAAAAATCAACTAAATGAACGAATTTTTTTCGTATTCAAACTATAATGTTAACCAATACTACAACACCCCTTCGAAAAATCAACTAAATTCCGTATTTAAACTATGACCAGACCTTAATTCCGCCGACAATCGGGCGGAAATCATACCAAATCTCCTTATATTTCAATAGCTGTGATCCGTCCCCTACGTATTCGGAAGATGTGTAACCGTGAATGTATTCAAATGTATATTACCCTGCTTTTGGTTGTAAGTTTGTAGTGTTGGACGTTTTTCGACTGGAAAAAAAGTCCAACCTGTGAGCCAGCTAATAGGGAAAACCAAACAGTAAGCCTTACTAAAAAAAAACCTTTCACGGCCGATAACCTGCAACAAGATTAATAAACCCCGTATACACTAAAACACGAACTATTACTAATAAGCTTTCTTCCGCGGTCACGCTTTAAAATGCATTTTAAATCTGGCAACATTGTAAATGGCCATAATTTATCGGTAAAAATGATTGCTTTAATTCTTTTCCGCCAGGGGCGTTATTGGCGCGCCTGCGCATTTTCACTCCGCGGACCTTGCAGAAAAAAACAGTTTGGTTTATTTATGGCGGGAATTTTTTTAGTAAATATTGCGATTTTACCGAATGATTTCTATTATAGTGACCAATTCACTATTCTAAACATATAATTGATACATTTACCGTATTTTTTGTGCTTTTTCAAAAGTTTTAGCAATGTTATAATCGTACTTTGAAAGTTGAATTATCAGAAAATTATTTTATATGATACATGAAAATTCAAATATACATTTAAGGATCTTTAATTTAAGAGAATTTCTTAAAAATGTTTTTTTTTTTTTTAATATTAATATCTAATACTTACATGTGTTCGTAATCGTATCAAAGAAAATAAGGTCTTTAGAGATGTAAGAAATCCGTTTTAAATGTCGGTTTATTTTTAGTTTTTTTTTTTTTGGCAAACTTTGAATTTTTTTTATTGTATGCATGAGGAAAAAGTGAGGTGACAGTTTCCTTCCAAATTCATTACATAAAAGGACTGTGTTTTTTAAATTTTGATTTTTTTTTAAATTTTCCCTGCATTTTGGTCAAAAATGTTTTGGTAAGAATTTTTTTTCCATTTTTTTCTGTGTTTGAATCATAAAGTACAGTATTTTTTTTAATTCTAAAGTGTATTTCAAATACACAAATCTAAAAGGTAATTTTATCTAGTTTTTATAAATGGCATTTGTTTTTACGACACCTTCAAAAATAAGAAATACCTTTATAGAACAATCAAAATACTTTGAAAAAATTCCAAATTTCGTAGGCATCAAACAAAACAGTCGTACACATGAGATAAACTACCTATATTGTGAGGCTGAAGGTAAGTGGGGAAGCGAAAAAGATGGGGAAGAGGAAAATTGGGAAATATCTGGCTATTCAGATCTAGTGTAAACCACAACTACCCTACTAGGCATAGAGAAGCACAAATGTTTATTATTAATATATCTGAAAATGTATACGGTGATAGAACCAAAAGGCCTAAAATTCCGGAAATATTTAACGCATTACCTGAAAATATTAAAAATGAGATATCTTATTCAAAAATTAAAACAAAAGTTAAATCATTCTACCTCCGTGGAACATGAAAACAAATAATACATATTGTGGACAAATACCCAGATCTATGAAAAACGAATAATATTGAAAACACATAATATTGTAACGAATACCTCCTAGATCTTTTAACCATTGTTAATAATAAATAAATTAAATTACTATCTTATTATGTTCATAAGCATTATAATAATTAAGTATTATTTTACTATTAAGTAATTATTGTGTATTACGCACTAAAATATTGTAAGCAAATAAATAGTAAAAATGAGAGATTTCTTATAATCAAACTGATTGATCAGTTTTGTAAGTTTTTAGTAAGATTAAATATTGTACAATTAAAAACTGAATAAACATATATTTTTTAAAAGTCACCAAACGTAGCTAAAGCTTTTTCAAGCAACGTTTCAATTCTGAATGGTGGGCTAACATGGGTGTATCTTCCACTCTTATATCTTAATTATAGTAATTGTGTTCGCGCTTTGTTCGACATAGTTACACAGATTTACAGTACCGTACTGGATAAGAGAATCCATTCAGAATCGGAATTTTGCTTTTAATAGGGTTTTTTAATAATTCATTTCTTTCTCCGCAGAAACCCTTTCAAGTGGCATTATTTTCTGTTTCTCAACTCTTTTGATTTATGACCTCCGATGTTTGAGAGCGTAATCCCTTATCATAATAACATAAAACCCCATTCTTCGGATTTTAATTTGATGCTTACGTCAACCCTTGAGATTTCTGGCCTACTCGTTTCTTACAGGAATATAGAATGCACAGGTTCTCAAGGTTTTTCAAGATCGACCCCTATAGATGTTAAATATATTTATAATTTGTCTTTTTTTGTTTGTTAACCAATATATTGAATATTTATTTTTCGGGGAATCATTCTATCTTGGATGTATTTATGCGAGGATTGAAGTTATATCTCGGTAATGTGATGGACTCACCGTAACTATGAGATATTTGTTTATAAATGAAGGGATCGATTTTTAAATTATTTACCGGGGCTAGTTTTCAGTTGGAGATATACTCGTAGAATTATTTAGCACGGGGTAATTTATGGATACGGGCTGCGACCAGGATAAACACATATGTTCTAGAACTATAATACAGGCGATCCCGGCAAAGGCCATCCTTAATGCACAACAAAAAAATAGACGAATATGGAAATGAATTTAACATTCTTTACAAAACTACGAAAGATTCCTAAAAGAACAAAGGGTTTACCACAAACAAATTATTAATTAAATTGGATTAACTATACCGAACCATTAAATCAAAAAGTACACAACGTTACAGGGTTAATTACAAATTGATTAATTAAGAGCATCTCGCCACGTATACCTAAAACGTATTACGTAAAAGGGCTGTCGAGGCGCTGCAAAAGAAATGAAGGGGAGAGGCGCGAAACGGACGGAGCTACGAGGCTACGAACTGTACCTACAGAACTTACGTTGCAGGGTCTACAATCAAAACGAACGATAAAAAAAGCATCTTTTAAAAGAAAAAAAATAATTAGGAGGGGGGGGGGGGGGGGGATTCATTACAGTAATTACCATGGATGTTTCTACTAGGAAAATTTATGGATTATATTCGACAGTCCTAAATTATTATTATTTTTACATTAGCTCCATTAGATACAGGAGGCCCTGAGGAAAAATAAAAGGTATGAGGGGTTGGAAACTGGGGGTTAATGTTAATCAGGAGTGACAGACGTGTGAATCCCACTGCGGTTCAAGGCGATGAGTCGACTGGAGAGTTCAAAAGGGTCTCTATTAAACCAATCTTTCACGATCCGGCCCGCTACGTACTAGTTGGATAAACGCATCCACCGCCAAGACCTAGACAAACCTCACCCCATAAACCCGATTCCATGAATTCATGTATACCATATTTTAGCAATCTTATTATTGAAAATAAATATCAAAATATGGAGCAAACAAAAAGCATATTGTCTTATTTTTGAAATTGAGTTTCGAGGGGAAAATAATTGATTGACCTCGGATTTTATAAATCGGAAACTACAAACAAAAAAAGCTGTGTCCATAATTCGAAATACTCGATAATTTTATTTTTATTATTATTTAGTACCTAGCTAACGACCCACAGATCACATCTATGGGGTTGCGACCCACTGGTTGTGAACCTGTTATTCATACGAGTCCTTTAAGTTCACTTCCTTGAACTCCTTCCCATTGAAATGAGCAGGAATTTTGAGTGTGCTTATAAATAAAGCACTTCATTCAACTCAGTAAACCCCTGGTATCCGCCTCGCGTGGCCTAGTAGATGTTGTACCGCGTAGAATTATGTAAAGGGTTATGACCGCTTATTCCTGATATGTTTACGGCGGGCGAGTCGTTACCCTTTCTAGTACAAATAAATAACACTCCCCATCCTCCCAGTCTGCATCCGTCACAACCGACCTACCAACCAACAGTTGGCAGCCGGGGAAAACAATCGCTTTACCTCGCATCATAAATATTATGTGTTGTATACAAACATCAGTAGTTGTATTGAAAGTTAGTTGGGTATACAGTTATGTTCTAATTGAGGTTTGCAATCCTATTATCTTTACATAGTATAAAATGAAGTCGCTCCCTCTATCTGTGCGCTTAGATATTTTAAACTACGCAAAGGTTGGGTTATGGCGTGGCGTTGTGTTTCGTTAGCCACAGCAATGTGTGTCCGAGTCTGCTAGTTAGTTATAATCTTATATATTAGTTGTATAAAGTTACGTAGGTTTTACACCATCTCTTTTTTCAGCCCGATTCCGATTACAGACCAAAGTCAACATTTTTCGCTTTGCGCGATCGCTATTTTCATCTCTATTTTCATATCTACGATTTCAATTGTCATCACTGCAAACAGCATATGAACCATGCTGTTTGCTGTGATGCCAACTGAAATCGTAGATATGAAAATAGAGATGAAAATAGCGAGCGCGTAATGCGAAAATTTTTCACTTTGGACTCGGGCTGAAAAATAGATGGCGTAAACAGCCATACTATCTCGATGACAATTCTTTTTTCAAACTCGATTCAAGCAAGTAGGCACCATAATAGCGATTATTCCGATTTGATAGCTCGTACTTGAGTCCACGCTCATGCGAACCCTGGCGGTATAAAAATATAGTATCCAACACGGCCACCATCTTGAACCGGAAACGGAACGTAAGAAACAAATTTACAGACGGAAGAAATGCCAAACGGTCGAGTTAAAATAGGGCTTCGCTACGCTCAGTCAATTATATTACTGACTGGGCGTAGCGTAATAAAGCGTATTATTGACACTGCGTTGTCGGCTGAAGAACAAAACTACTCAGAAAATATTTTTTTAATCAAGCTGCTAAAATTTTTCGTCAATATTTTTTTATGTGAATACCGAACAAGATTCTCATCTACTCCCAGCCGTCTGGAGCCAGTGATCCCCATTTAAGGGATGTTGTGAGGCTGAAGGTAGTGGAGAGAGGAAGGAGACGGGGAAGAGGAAGGTAGGGAAGTACCTGACACCAAACATGGCTAAAGCCATTTCAAGCAACGTTTTAATTCTGAATAGCGGTCTTGTACCAGGGCGATACTGAAAGTATCTTCCACTCTGGAACGTGCCCCAAATATACCTTATATTATTTTACTAGCTGAAGTCCCTGGCGATGCCCGGCTTTACACGGAGTTTTCGAAATCAAATGTAGACAGTGACCTTCCTTTGCCTACAAATCAAATCCACCCCGCCCGCTTGCCAGCCCGCTCGTCCACCTTGACAAATTATTTACCTAAACCTTCCTCATGAATCACTCTATCTATTGGTGAAAACCGCATGAAAATCCGTTCAGTAGTTTTTGAGTTTATCGCGAACAGACAGACAGACGCTGCGGAGGACTTTAATTTATAAGATGTAGAGAAATGATTAAATTGTGAACTAACATAATTTAATCAAATAAAATTTACTTGTGCAAGCTGGGATTTGAACCCGTGACCTTCGGGTTGCTAGTCGAGAGCCTTACTTCTAGACCACGGAGGCCGTCATCTTAATAAATGTCGCCATTTTTTCCCATTCTGTGAGGTAAAAGTGTTTCCTTTGGTGTTCATTACTTCGTGCACGGACGCGTCAAATCTATCACTAATTATTATTTGTCGAGAGCTTCGAGAGGCATCGTTGTACCTTTTTGTATCTCGATGGCTTCTTCACATCCACAGCGTGTTGTACCCACTCAAAGCCTGGAACAATGGAGCCTTAGTTCGAGCAGCCACAATCCACAATCTCGAAGCTTCAAGTGCCAGTGCGGTGTCAACAGCGCTCCACCATGCAAGGTGTTGGGTGCTGGCCCCATACTCGTGCTGTAAGAAAGACTACGTGTCACTTGGCAGGCCAATTACTTGCATTGCCTCTGCTTGTTCCCGGATCCTAAGTCCTCTTCAGGGCAATGCGTCCTCGAGATGCGACAAAGGAGGACCAAGGGCTTTGCCAAATATCGTTACGGATATTCTAAACCGTGGTGATTGACGTCAGATACTTCTTATACATATAGTACTCCGGTTAAAAAAAAAAGTTCCAAATTAAAATTCTGTATAGTATGGATCTCCTAAGAAACTCTGTTATTTGTTTCTGGGTTGTAGGGTCACATAAGGATGAATTTATTAACTAACAATTTTTTTTAAATGTGGTTATTATTCTAATGAACGCGGGGGAAAGCAACCAAGATGGACCCGAGGCCTCTATCATATTCTGTCAGAGTTTTTATATTTCCGCTATACAATAAAATCCAAATAAATGGAATATTTCTAAACGTTTTTTTTACATGAATACCGTACAAGAGTCCCAACTGCTCCCGTCTGGAGCCAGTGAGACTATGGCATCCCCAATTGGGGTATGTTGTGAGGCTGAAGGTAGTGGGGAAGGGAAGGATATCGGGAAGAGGAAGGTGGGGAAGTACCTAGGTATTCAGATCTGGTCACCAAACACGCCTAAAGCCGTTTCAAGCAATGTTTCAATTCTGAATGGTGGTCTTACACCAGGGCGGTACTGAAAGTATCTTCCACTCCGGAACGTGCCGCAAATATACTATATATTATTTTAAATGAATAAATTGTGAAATACACAAATTAATCAAAAAAAATTATTTGCCACACCGGGATTCGATCCCGCGACCTTCGGAATGCGAGTCAAGAGCCTTACCGCTGGACTACGCCGGCCGTATCATAAACCGTTCTTGAAAGGTGGTGAAATAGGCTTCAAAATTTTATTATTAGAAATGAAAATAAAATTCCGTATTATTATAAAAATTATGTTAAAATTTTTAATGCCAAAATAAAATAAAAAGTTTTAAAAATCCATCACCTTACTTTTTTTGTCTAAATACTCTACTGAAATTTAAGATAACTAAAAACTACATATTTTTTGCGACAAATGTATTATAAACATTACTTAAACCTCAATTTTTGTCGTTTCATATAAAAATAAAATTATCAAAACATCATAAAATTTTCTTAATTTGCGGTCGGAACCTTCGATTTCGTAAATATGTAATTTTTTGAAGTAAAACTTCTTTACGCACGCTTGACTTGGGGAGTAAGCTGGTGAATGCGTGACGAGAGCGTTACGAAAAGTGTGTTCGGGCGAGGCGAACGGTCGGGCGAGGCGAACGGAAGTTGAGAGGGAGATATAAGTTTTTTCGTTATTTGTTTTTGGGGTGTTATGCCGTGTTGCGCTACCTCCTTCTTTAGCCAACGTTTCGGACATCGTTGCAGTGTCCATCATCAGGGCAGATCCGGCAGATCCGGTAGATGTCACATAAACATTCTAAAGAAGGAGGTAGCGCAACACGGCATAACACCCCAAAAACAAATAACGAAAATGCTTTTGGCCGTGAAAATCTTAAAACTTATCCGTTAGTGAAGTTTTACTTCAGTCGTGTGGTCTAAAGCACACTCGTTTTTTTATTGATAACTTAACGGTTACCTTCTAGATTAGAATACAGAGCGTGGTGTTTTCTCTTTTAGATCATATTTCTCATCATGAATTTAAGGGAGACGCAACGATTTCTATGAGATCATAATATGAGTAGTTCCCAAAAGCAATCAATTAAGCCTGAAGGTTCAATGTTTAGTTATTTAAATCTGATTAGTGTCCGTGCTCGATATTGGTGTTTTCGCAATACGGACCCTATTAATTACATTAATCTATTTTGAGAGGCTTCTGGGTAACTCTTCGAGGGACTTCGAATAATTTTCCACATCGTAGCATCTTTTATCATCCACTTCTCCTAATATTTTCTCGAGATTCTAAAATATATGTAATATGGAGAGGTGTGTAAAATTTACTTTTTTTAATACGAGAAGCTGATTATCGATTTTAAATTTTGTTCAAGCTTCGCTGCTGTAATCTGATCGTTTTATTTATTACACCTCCTTAATATATTGGATTGTAAATAATAATAATTATTATTTATGTCGTAACTTGTTATGTACTTAGACTTTCATGAAATTTATCGTATTATTATTATTTTTATTAGTACCTATCGTATTGATAAAAGTAATTAACAAGTTTTGGTACCGCCGCCCCGGGAACCATTTATTGGATAACCAACACCGCTGCCCTAGGCCACCCAGGTGGTTAGCTACGTTTGATCACTGCAGAGGTGGGGTTCGTGATGGCCTTGGCGGCGAATGCGTTTGCCACCTATAGCGTCGCGGGCCTGATCGAAAGAAACTGGTTGAGGGAAGCCTAACCTAGACCTCTCCAGCCGGACTCTCTCGACCCATCTCCTTGCACTCATACTTCCGTCATTGACCTTGGATTCATACGTCCGTCACTCCTGGACACATTGACCCCCACTTCTCACACCTTTTCCCTTCCCTGAACTGCTTTTCCTTCCTTTCTCTTAAAATACCCTCCACACAGCATCCCCAAAGATGATATAGGCCCAGAGGGATTTTTTCCTCCGGGCCTCCTGTGTGGAGCTAATTTAAAAAAATATGTTAAATGGAATTCAAATTATTTCTCACTACTTTCTTTCAGTATTGGTTTTCCTGTCTTGATTTAACGGTTCCATGAATGTTGATCCGCCGACAATTGATAATGTGCAGTCGGTTTAGGAAAAATACGGTGTACCTGATTACACAAAATACAGGGTGTCCGGGGGTAAAGTGCATTAACTTCGGGGGGTGATTCTACATGATAGTACAAGTTAGTAAAAAAGATAAATTACTTTTTTCGAAATTCCAACTTTTAGGGGTAGTTTTGAGGTAAAAAGATAAAAATAGTCCGGCGTGTGCGGTCAGATTTATTATTTTCCGCTGTTACGATACGGGCCAATCACAATCGAGTCGGGCGCCCGGCAGGCTCTCGGCAAGTAAAATCGTACCTCACACTTGGGATTTTTAGTAGGTACCTACGTCTTTTTGTTTGGGAAAAAAATGTTGGAATATCGGAAAAAGTTGTTAATCTTTTTTACTACTACCATCATGTAGAATCTCTCCCGAAGTTAATGCACTTTACCCCCGGACACCCTGTATAACCAAGTGATCCCGAAGGGATGTGCAGAGAGGATGTACCGCCGAATAACAAAAGTATGAAACATATTTTCATTTAAATGCATCAAGGAACCTCCGTAGTCCAGTGGGTTAGACTCTTGACTCACAATCCGGAGGTCGCGGGTTCGAACCCGGCATGCGCAAATAAATTTTATTTGATTAATTTGTGTTTTCACAATTAATTCATTTAAAATAATATATAGTATATTTGCGGCATGTTCCAGAGTGGAAGATACTATCAGTATCGCCCTGGTGTAAGACCACCATTCAGAATTGAAACGTTGCTTGAAAATGGCTTAAGCCGTGTTTAGTGACCAGATCTGAATAGCCAGGTACTTCCCAACCTTCCTCTTCCCCACCTCCTTCCCCTCCCCACTACCTTCAGCCTCACAACATACCCCAATTGAGGATGCCATAGTCTCACTGGCTCCAGACGGGAGCAGTTGAGATTCTTGTGCGGTATTCACTGTAAAAAAAAAAAAAAAAGGAAAATCTGCTTCTCCACATGCTGTTCACACCAGGGTATAAGTACAAAAAAATCGACACTGCGTATAAATTCGTTGATATTCGTACCAACTTATTATTAAGGGTATTTTAGAAGTCTATTTTACGTTTGCAATAGGCCACTTGCATCACATTAAAAAAAAAATTCCGGTTTAGGCAAATATTCTAAGACATTCGGTAATTTGTTTTTATTTTTTTTTATCGTATTTTTGAAACCCTGGCGATTTTTTGAAAATTTAAATCCGAAATATCAGACCATTTTTTATAAACCGGAAAGACGGGACATAATTTTATAGGTGCGAAAAAACGATTATAATGTTCAACGTCTATATTACTTAATTAAATGTAATATACTTGTACTTGTAAATTATAATAATAATAAGAATATTATAAAATTTGATTTTGTTAAAATCCGCACCATTATCATTATACCTCTAAAACACGTACGGACAACGTAAATTGTACGGGGTTCTCGTCATAACATCTGTCAAAAAATCAAACCAAATGATACGTTCGCAGAGAACAAACAACAAATCTAGTGAACGTTAACCCATTGGCCACAAACCCCGGCAGCCTGCCGGGTGTGCAAATCAGGTACTTAACCACAAACCCCGGCACGCTGACGGGCTACAGTATGTCCGCCAAAAAACGAAAAACGAGCTCAACAATGACATTTTTTAATACAATTTTAAATGCCGAACATTCTGTAGTTAATTAATCATTCATTTCGTAGAATTGGCAATAAAATGTTTCTTATGTTTTTTCCCTGATATTTGTGTTCCAAGTTTTGTATGCTGCCAGCCGCCATTTAATTTCTTCAAAATTGCGAGTGGTTCTAGGCTTTTGGTAGTGACCCTGAACGTCCCTGATTGCTTTGAGGACTATCATACCAAATTATTTTATTAGTTATTAGTTTACATGTATGTAAGAAACAAAAATTATTATTGTTCGATTTATGAATATTATGTTTTCTTGTAACTTTTTGAATTAAAATGTGGAAAAAAACTTACGAAAACAGAGAAGGGTATGTTTGTATCCTTATTTACACACATTTTAATATTTTTTTAATTTTTATTTTAATGTTTTTCTTTACTTTAATCGAATATGTAAATAAATTTAAAGAAATTAATTCATTTCAATATATGGTTTAAAAGTTACAATGGATTTAGTACACCAATGCAGGTTTTCAATTTTTGGTACAAAATTAATTCAGTGGTGAAAGCCAATTTTTTTGCTCATTAATTCTGTGGCCAATGGGTTAAATGTCAAATTCAAAAATTCGCCTAAAATCAAAGTGTTGCCATATAAAAAAAATAAATCAGTGTGGAATTTTATAAAAATAATAGGAACATTTTCGGCGACGGGACATTTTCATGTAGTGACGTCACAAGCCCAAATAATGGATTTATTTACTTAAAAATAAAAAAAGCTGTGCATTTGTAAAAATTTTTACTAACATTTTCGTAATCTTAATAAAAAAATCTATCTACACGATTTTTTCCAAGTCGTTATGAAGTCCATGCAAGTGGGCTATTGGTAAGTAATGCATAAAGAATATAATTTCATAGTAGATAAATATCATTTCGGTTTGTTAAGTTTTCCTTGGGCATTCCCGACATCTCATAGCCGCAATATTACGAAGAAATTTAGGTTAGCTTCATTTGAGTCAATGCTAATCTCTCTAATCGTTATTATTTGTCCCCGATTATTTAGTTAACTTTTCTTCTCCTACTTTATCTAAGAATCGTCAAATGCGGGATTGGGAATGATGTATTAAAGCTCTGCTGTTGACCAAACCCTTGTTATTTTATTGACTCATCCTACTCCCCTTCCAAAAACATACTTGTGTCTTGAACAGGTTGTTTCATCCGGGTTTTAACTAACTAAATATTTAGCCAAACTTTCATATTTTTAACTGTAGTTCTTTAATTTAAAACTAAGCGTAAGTTAATTGTAATAATTAATTGTATTGGAATAACTTTTGAAGATTTTACCCATCAATTAATCACCGAATAATAAGATAATACTAATAAATCTGAATGAGAAATATAAAAATGACGTGAATAGGTCTCAATGGCCGAGTAAGTCGGAGATCCCGGGTTCGATTCCCAGTTGTGACTTTTTTTTATTTTCTGAATCTTTTTTCGTTTCGTGTTTCGTTTAGATTTATTAGTATTATCTTCTTCGATATTTTATAATCGTGACAAATTTAAGGTCCTAAAGTATTGGAAAATGCCATTCTACATGGTCGTCGTCGAAACCTATGTGACTGTTCCGAGTACAGTTACTCTGGGCTGTAACCTGCAAGATGAAAATTGTCCCGATTATAGCCAACCCACGGAGAGAACACCGGAAGAAGAAGATAGGTACCTTAAAAAATCAATCGCCTTGGAATAAAAACAAATAGAACTTTGAACTACAGAGTCACAATTTTTTCTGAACATACCTTCGTGAGAAAACTATCGTATTATTTCGAGAGTATATTGAGAGTTATTCAATCTCGAATGCCTTCTCATTCCCGCATTGCTTCATCCTTTATGACTACGGACACACTTGCTCATTTGAAGCCCAAGAGCACGCCACGTAGTAGCATGTGTGTCAGTGACGTTGCTAGTATTGAGCATGCTCTTTTGAAGCCAAATGAGCATGCTCACAAATCAACAGTCGTTGGATTGGATGCTCATTGGATTATCGGGTGGAAGAAGCCTCTAAGCGTGTGTGAACAGGCTATGCTCATTTCAATCCGATCTCACGAATCACGAATATATTTGGAACACAAGGTCGCTAAAATACCCACAATAGATTTCCAAATTCCCAAAAGTTCCTTTACCTCCAAAATGAAACCACATTCTTTGAAATTAGCATTTATTTTTTATTATTCAGTCATTTTCGGATTTGATGACATCTTGGAACCAAATCAACCGTTTTATTTTCTTTCATCACAAGATTCTTAAATAATTGCGTTGCAAGCAGTAAGATTATTTTGTTTGGTTCTTGGCGATTTGACACGAGCAATGAGCATGTGTGCTCAGTTGTTGGCTTTGAGCTCATTAACGAGAAAACTCAAACCAAGCCTGCTCATTAATGAGAAAATGTGTACAGTTGACTATTTGACATGAGCATATTCATTAATGAGCATGCTCATAGGCCAGCTTGTTAATGAGCAAGTGTGTCAGTACCATTATAAGGGGCGAGGATGTTATTGGTTGGAGTTCACAGGAGCCGCCGTTCACAGATGAATATGAGGTCATGTGGTAACTCGAGAAAGATAAGTTGCCTCCCGGCTCTACCCGCACATCTCTGGAAAAATCTCTGGCAGTACTGAAATACTTTCATCTAATCCAGAGTGAATAGAATCGTAAGTTTTTTGTCAAAAGGTTTATTTAACGAGCGGTTGAGGTAGCATTTAAATTCCTTTGGGTTATTATTAAATTACCCATAAAGTTACTGTTGAAGTTTTGTATTGTCGAAGTTTTGTACTGTCTTACTATTATTGAACTTATCATAGAAATTGCCAATTCAATACAATTGCGATTGCACCTACTGCAATAAAAGACTAATTGCGTTTACTGTACAAAAATTGTGGATTTTATTGAATTTCCGCCGCTACGTCTTCGTATTATTATGGCTAAACATCGTCAATATCCCGGTCGTACCTAAATTTGTTATCCGTTTAACTATTTTTGTTGCTTGTTGCGGGGCCGGCGTTTCAGCTTTCAGCTTTCGTCCCCATTAGGGAACGTACCCATACTACGTGACCTGTTCGGGGGGGGGGGGGGTGTTCAAAATACTACGCTTGGTACAAATGAGCGGCGGATTGCTTAGGTTTTTGGTCACCGGGGGGGGGGGGGTAAAAATTGCAAAAAATTGGTCACGTAGTATGGGTACGTTCCCTTATCAACTGTGAACTGCGACTAATCTCTCTTGTCTTTTTGTACGATTTTTTGTCGTTTGTTGAAGATCTCCATTTTTTCTCCGCAGAGGGCAGAGAGGACGGACCGCCAAACAACTCACTCTTTGCTCCTTGGCACACACTCCTTGCCTCATTTACTCTCATAAATCATCTCTTACATACTCATCTGTTATTCTGACTCTTGACATGGCCCGACTCGAGTATCAGATTTACTTGATCGTGACATTTCTTCTTATAAAGTTTTGATTATGGCATTACTTGTCGCCATTATTAATTGTGAATGTGACTAATCATGGTTTGTTTGTTTGTTTGCAGACATCCCCGACATCCCGGAGGACATCAAGCACCTGCGCGCGCTGCAGGTGGCGGACTTCAGCAGCAACCCCATCCCCCGCCTGCCGCAGGGCTTCAGCCAGTTGCGTGCGCTCACGGTGCTCGGCCTTAACGACATGTCGCTCACCAGCCTGCCCACGGACTTCGGATGGTGAGTACCTCCTTACTGTTAGGTAGATAGGTGCCGGCTTCTCCTCGCTCTAGAATCTCGTTGGAAGGTCGAAGGTCGAAGAAGTGATCTGGTATGCAAATCGTGCTTCCTTTTATATTTGATAGTATCTGCACGTATACGTGTGCAAATGTGAGAAAGTTCTGGGAAGGAAAAAAGGTACGAGGGGTGGGTAGGAATCCTAGGGTAAGTGAGTCCAGCGGCGATGGCCGTATGAATCCATCCCTCCCATTGCGGTGCAAGGCGATGGATGGATCGAGAGGGTCCGGTTGGAAAATTCCAAAGATCTCCCTCGACCAGTCTCAACCGATCCGTGTCTGATCAGTAGGTGAGCAAACGCATCCGCCGCCAAGACCTTGACAACCTCACTCAATGAACCCAGGCACCCCAATCCACCAAATGTAGCGAACCACTTGGGGTGATACCTACGGCAGGGGTGTTGGTTATTCAATAGATGTTTCCCGATTCGGCGGTAACCGCACCCGCCTCCCAAATTGAAATCGCCTAGCAAATAGTGTAATGTGCCAAAGACATGTGCGCTTCAATAGGTAACGGCGGCAATGCCTTGCTTTTCTCTCTCGGACCTTGTTTGACAATGTCCGATGTTTATTGGCGAAGACAAAATTTGGCGAAGTACTTATATAGTATTCAAATCCATATTTTTTCTTTGGTGGAGCACGTGCGCATCTAAAATATGAAGTGTGCACTGTACACGTGAAGCCTAATAGTAGCGGATTCTTCTTTTTGAGATCTCGTTTAGCAATGTTTGATATAAAACACTTCAATTCTCCGGTTAAATCTAGCGATAAACTGATCTGATGTGCAAAGATAAATTTAGAAGGGTCGACGCATGATAGTTTAATATTATACAACACTTTATTACTTGTTGTGATGCGGCAAAATCATTTTATTAGTTCAATAGAGTTCCCCTTGTCCCAGCACTTATATGCGTACCTACATCACGGGGAATCTTTTCTTGAAAGTATTTCAGAGTTTCCTTCAGGGCAGCTTTACGAGTATTTATAAGACACCTCGATACGGACGACGAAGAAAGTACCAGTCTAACATTACCGTTGGTGATCTATCTTCATCGTTTGTTTTATTTTATTAGAGTGTGATATATCGCACAATCCCCCAGTCACGTTCCGGCAACAGTGGAACTGCATCTGAAAATCCTTAAGCTTAACTATGTGAGAAACCTTTCTGCAAAGTAATTTCTAAGCCGGGCTTTTATATGCGAGATAAATCTGGACTTGCATAAAAAAAAATAACAAAGTATATTAAAAAGGATGATGTTTTATTAAATTTCTGTTGAAAGCCCCTACAGTTCATCTGATTCTTGTTCAACGAAGGAGCTTTAAAATGAGGCACGTAGAGTAACGTTAAAGTTAATAACGCTCTTATATCATATACTCGTACAATGTCTCTCATTCGATCTCACACACCATGGAAAGGAACTGATACGAAATTGCATCAAACTAATGCACTTTGGAAGCGGAGCGCCAAACCACATCCAGAGTGCTTCCTTTGGTTTGGAGAATGTCGGAACTTTCAACCATTTTGACCAAATTTCCAACTTAAGACGGTATTGTACATCAATGTGAAAACCGTTTATTGTAATTTGGGTCGCTTTTAGCTTTTCATACGTAAAGTGACCCGATTTGCGAACTAGGCAAATAGTTACATCAATAGTTAATACCTTTCTAATACCACTTTGTTAAAATCGAATATATTGCTCATTTTTGATTAAGTAAGTTGTTGTATAGAATAATTCAAATTTCTAAGTTAATATTTAAGTTCTGTGAAAATTCTATTCGATCTCTGAGAAACAACTTGCTACTCAGGATTAATAACAGAACTCGGATTGAACTTTCATAAAACTTATTTGGTCTTAATATTAATATCGAACTCCATACGATTCTGCTTGGAATGTTTATTTATACGAGTACAAGCTGCTTCGCCTTCGAAAGATGAATAAAAATAGTAAAAAAAGTACTTGTGTTCGTCGAAATTGTCTAAACACAATAAACAATGTTTCCGCTGTGAGTTACTCCAGCCGAACTGTGGAGCGTAGTGATGTGATGTCTAGGGAAGTTTCCCTGGATGTAGGGAGAAAATACCTTTTTAGGGAAAAGGTAGAGCGAACAAAAATCTTGGGAAATTCTAAAATGTTGACTACATAAAATTAAAATTCTGAGGTATATTTAAAATATTCTCAAGCCAATCCCCCCCTCGCAGAATGCGAAAATATTATTTCGGAATTCGAGTAAGTACGAGTACCTCTTACAAACTAGTTCTGATTTCTAGGGAAATTTTTATCTGAATTCGAGGGAAATAAAGATTTTTGGCATATCCGGCATTGGAACCGGCAGTTAATGTCTGATAAGAGGAATTTTATTTATTTATTAATCTTAAGTTAGCTCACATCTTTGTGTGTGCTAATATTTTATAAAGATATAAACATTTACATTGGTTGGCAAACATAATCATTCTTTAAATATTACACATAAATAAAGACATTAATTATTGAGGTAGACATACTTTCGTAATTCTTTTTTAAACTTATTTATATTTTCTATCTCAGTAATTTCATTCGGGATGTGTTATACAGTTGGACGGCCTGGTACATCAGAGATTTCTGGGTGCTTGATTTTTTTCTTGTCGGGAGTCTAATTTGCTTTGAATTTCTTGTCCCGTGTCCTTGTGTTTCGTTATTATAATTTATTTTTCTTTTTAGTTCCTTAGAACGTTCCTTAGAATGATGAAAGTAGGCTGAATGCTGCAGAAATGAGATCTCTGAGACGTATGTGTATGATCGTTTGAGAAATATTTACGTTTAAGATTAAGAAAAAGACGCTCAGATGGTTTGGGAATGTAGAGCGAATGAACGAAAAAAGGAGTGTAAGGAGAAAATGCAAATGGTAGAAGAATTCCGAGACGAGGATGACATGGCACGATAAAGTGAATCGGATACTTGAGTCGGGCCATCCCAAGAGTCAGAATAACAGAAGAGTATGTATGAGAAGATGTATGAATGTAAATGAGACAAGTAGTGTGTGTGCCAAGGCCGAGTTTTTTGACGGCCCGTTTTTACTGCCTGCCCCTGCGAAGAAACGGATGGAGGCGTGATGGTTAATTAAATGGTTAGTTAATGCGACAACTGAATAGTTAGTTTTAAAGTATGCGCCCTAATAGTGAACGGTCCCGAATTCATTTGTGGTCTAATACATGTGCATAAATAATAATGAATTGAATCAAACAGCTATAAGTGGATGAGTGGAACACTTTCATCTGAAGTTCACCGCAGACTTCTTTCCCGCTGTGTGATAAGTGCCTTGCGCCAAGTTTGTGATGCTGCGAGCTGTCGGCTCACAGCCTTATGCTTATACAATGGAGTCTAGACTAGACTCACTTGGTAACGGTTCCCGAGATACCCTCGGTGCGTGGGTACGTAATACGAGTACTGTACGTTGTATGTATCATAGTGTCTTCGACCTTTCTTACGTGTTGAACTTCTCTAGCAACCCGAATAACCCAATATACGGTTGGTATGGTACAAGTTATAATTTGTATTATGAAGCTAAAGCATTTCTGTATTTATTGTTTTGATGTTTTATTAAGTTAAGTAATGTGAAATAGTGCAGTCGGTCAATCGAAGACGGAGCGCTGACGAGCTGGACCTCATACGCAGCTCGTGGCATTGCAGCTCTTCATTCATTCACCTACATATTAATGTAGGCGACCGACGTACCTGATCGACTTCCAGCCTAAAGCCCCTTTTGTAATCTACGTCAAATAATGAATGTCAATCTTCGCATTCTAAGTAGCATTTTTTACAAGATGATATTTTTGTAACTACTTAATCATTCATTTATTATTATCGCCAAACCCATTGTACGGATTTTATGTACGGATGTGGATGTCGAAGGACCTTGTTTGTGTTTTGAAATGTGTTTAACCACTGCACAAGTTAAACAGAATGCACATAAGGAAATAAAAAAAAGGACTCACTGCGGAACCTTGTGGCACTCTGCTATCTTGGCTGGGTTTATTCTGCACTTATGATTATATTAGTCGCGGTATGCGGGATTAATTGCGGATGCGGTAAGCGGTATATTCATGCGGCGATGGTCGATTAAAGACTGAATGTGGGTATGATAAAATGACAGGTATACAGGGATGGGTAGGAAAGGAACATGTGACAATACAAGTTACAAATACAGGGTCATGAACGATGTATGTAGGTAAGTAGTATGTAGGTATGTAGCTATATATCTTTGTAGGTAAGTAGCTATATATCTTTGTATGCATGTATCTGTGTATCTTTGTATGTATTGTGTAAATGTCAAGCCACTCATTACTATGAAAAACCGATCGCTTTGATTGTTTATAAAAATAATTTCAAATCCAATCTGTGCACGAAAATATATTTTAACCACTCAATTTACCGTAAACTCTCAAAGCCTTACAAAACACTTTAAAAATCACTTGTAAAACCTTCAAAGCCGAACTAATTAGAAAGAAAACAAAAAAAGACCGCTCGCTCTCGCTCGGAAACTAAACACATTTTCCATCTCTTTGGCCATCCCAATTTCCGGAAAATATCCGGTCGGCCATGGAGGAGGTACCGGATGTCCGCAACGGCGGTCAAAGGCTTCACTGGCGACGGAAACACTCCGAAAACACTCTAACCTTTCAGAATTAACGAGGCGTACCAACTTGACGAACTTCGCCAACTAGCTCTTCTTGTTGCATTAAACTTGATAACTAAATAATGACCCATTGAAAATTTAATTTTATTGAAATATTCATGTTTCTGTTTTAATTAATAGTGATTAAACGAAACCAGCACTTCTTGTTTCTACTCAGTAACTAAGAGCCAATTAATTTTAAATCTGTTTTAAAACATTGATAACAATTTTTTTTTCCAAATGAAGTGATTGGAGTCCGCTAAGATGTTGGTGCAGATCGTGTAGTTACATTCACAACAATGATATCTCTTTTATAGCGCCGTTAAGTGATTAAATCACTTCAATGGTACATTACACAAGTTACATACATGAAACTGTATCACTAAATAATGATTAATGACCCATTAACTTAAACTTATTTAAAGTGTTGTTAGGACACGATTTCTGAATGAGTTTTTATGAGGTACTCAAATACTGAAATGAGGTGTTGAGGCGTCCCACCCCAAATGAGGTGAGGTGTGTAGTGTGAGATGGGAAAGCGCATAAAAGGAGCTAAAATTTTATACAGCCGATGTAAAGTTTCCTTGGAATATTTTCGTATCCTGAGACGTGGCTAGAGAATTTCAGAGAAAAAAATTCTCCAGAATATTGATAGATACCCAGAATACGGCTCTAATACAAAAATGTCGCCTTCACGAAAGTACTTTCCACCTCAAAACATTTTTTGTAGACGTCTTTTAATAATAATAATAATAATTGGCTAATTTATATAGCGCCGTTTTCGTGGAAAATCACCTCAAGGGCGCTGTAAAAAAAAAAAAAAAAATTAATATTACTGGCTTATAACTTACAATTACAACTAGTGACTTACATAGATGACTTGTGTAGTAATAAAAAAGTTGGGATAAATATATTTTGTGAGGTGGCCGGACATTTTTTGTACTGGACATCTGTGGTACGAGTACCTACTCAACACGACTAATCTGAAACATTAATAACTTTTTATTATTCTGTGATCGTTTACTTCACCACCTAAGATTTTGATGCTTGCCATTAGGTTCTTGTTAGATGAGGTCGCCATACATGGATGACCTATAAAATGAATTTCATTCATTAGGTTTACTATTCATTCGTTACCCACTGTGATCTATGTATTTATTTTGCTTCTGAAATAATGTTTCCAAGAAATTAATTTGCATAAAACTTATTCTATACATATTAAAATTAGTAGGTACTACCCGGTTTTGAATTAGTTTAAACACATTTTTTTCTCATTCAACGTTTGACAAAAATTGGACTAACAATATAGCGTCTAATTATTTTACTCTAAATGTATATACATATAGTTCAAAGCGCAACATTGTTCAAAATCCTGTTAAGAAAGGCTCCGCTTTTTCATAACAGTGGCGACAGGTGAATTTTTCGTGTTGAAGGCGATTTCGAGCGCCAGATTGCAACAAGTGTATTCTACATTTTCCCACAATATTTTTACTAACCGCGACTGCCTTCAAGGTACTTGCTGAAGTTTTTAATGTGGCAGTCTGAAAATTCTATTAAAAGGATAAATAAAACGATACTTAAGGCGTTTTCTAAAATATTAATTCAATTGGGTTAGGCACACACGATTGATTTTTGTCTCTGCGACAGTTATGTAGCTGCATAAAAATCCATTTAAATATAATAATCAAGGGCGGCTGGTCGCACAGTGTGTTCTTGTGCAGCACTGGCAAATTATAATGTCTAAATTTACTTTATTTACTTACTGAAGACTATACACATCTCTAATTTAATTTCTCTAATTTAAATCTACAGAATCTCTAATTTAATCATTTCAAAATATTAGTTACCGTATAATACGACTTAACATTTTTATTCAAAATACTTAACTCTAAATTTGTCTGTTGCGAACTCCTGCAACTCATAAACTTACGAATACCGACAGCGACTACACGACAAAATACACTATTCTACTGTAGCATTCATAAGCGGAACTTCATTGCCGACTCTCCGATACAACGATTTATACGAACTCCTGCAACTCATAAACTTACGAATACCGACAGCGACTACACGACAAAATACACTATTCTACTGTAGCATTCATAAGCGGAACTACATTGCCGACTCTCCGATACAACGATTTCACACTATAGGAAATCAGTTTTAGGTGATATTGACATATTTCACATAAACTTGGCGAATTTTGTTGATCTTGTAAAACATTTATTCCAAAACTATTCCCAAACATATCTGTATTTTTGTAAACCTATGAAATTGCTGTATTTTTATGACTTGCGTGCTTTTTTTATCTAATTTTATTTTTATTATTTCTTTATCTGTTTTATTCCTAAACATATCTGTTTTTCTGTAAACCTATGAAATCGCCGTATTTTTGTATTTTTATGTCTTGTGTGCTTTTTCATATAATTTTATTTTTATTATTTCTGTATCTGTTTAAAAATCATCTGTCACGAATTAATTATACTACCAAACATGTTAAAGCCCTTTGGGCGTTAAATAAATAATGCTACGAATATTATCAGGGAAAACTCTTTTAATCTCCCATAGCGCGGCCGCCGAGCGCCCTCGTATCGGCCGCATTGGTGTGCATTCGCTTCGCAAACGAACCAAATCATGTTTTTGTATGGGATATTTAAAACATCGAAAGCGCGTCGATTTCGCTATTTGTACCAGAATTTGGCTTGAATCCGTGTGCCACCCACCCAACATAATCCGATCCTTGCCGAAGTTTACCGATTGACCACGAACCATGACCCGAGGTGACACGAATACATCGAATTTCGGCGAAGATCATAGATCATTTTGCGTCTAGCGCAGTCTAGCGGCGCGCGTTTGGCCCGTGACGTGATCATTGTCATGTTTTGTGTTTTTTTTTTAATATTGATTTTATTAAATACCAATATCCCAATTTATTAATTTATAATTTTATTACAAAACTGAGTGCAACCAGTGTTGAATATATAAAAGGAAATAACAGTTTATTTGAAAATAAATTAATAATTAAAAATTCCTAATTAATATTTTTTTGTCATAAGTATGTAGGTACGGATTGTCAGTGAACCACCACATTCTCAGGGCAGCGGCCGCCACTGATAATAATATGGAGGTGGGCAAATGTGGCTACACGACGTTAGGGATGATTTTTTTAATAGTCACCCAACTGTCGCCTGTGAAAGTTTTATGTTAAATCACTATTTTCGTTTAATCATTTCATTATGAATACTAAAAAATATGTTTTGGTTAAATTGAAGCTTCTGCTACAGTTAGCTTGAGTAGAACTAAAATAAAATTGTTAATTTGGAAGGCGTTACTTTGGGAGGCGGGATTGGGTACCGCCGTCCCGGGAACCTTTATTGGATAACCAACACCTCTGCCATAGGTCACCCCAAGTGGTTCGCTACGTTTGGTGATTTAGCAGGGGTGCCCGGGTTCATGGGGTGAGGTTTGTCTAGGTATTGGAGGCGGATGACCAGGACACACTGAACCCCAGATTCCTACCCACCCCTTAAACCCTTTTCCTTCCCAGAACTCTCCTCTCCTTCCTTTCCCCCAAAACCCCTCCACACAGCATCCCCAAAGATGACATATGCCCTGAGGGAAATTATTTGCCTCAGGGCCTCCCGTGTGGAGCTCTTGTAAAAAAAAAAAAATTACTTACTTCTAAAAAAATAATTTTTCTTTAGAAATGTGTGAACGCATGCGTGTAAGAAACAACTTTAAAAAATACTGTTTTATAGCTAAAATTATCTGTGGCAGTTTCACTTGATCAACTTTTTTTCTTTCTTACAAAATTATTCACAAAATAAAAAAGACTTTTGCCCTAAAGTGGACTGTTTCTAGACTCCGTTTGACAATCGATTTTTATGCATATAAATTACCCGTATTCGTGGTGATTGTACACATTACACTCACTAAGAATGTACACATTTTTGGTTTGTTTCGCCTTTATGGGAAATTTTAAAAAGTCAAGTAAAATCTAGACGTCCACATTTCCATTCAGATAAAAGTAAATGTGAACGTCTAGAATTTACTTGTCTTTTAAATATTTCCCATAAAGGCCAAACAACCATCATTATATTGAAGACCATAAGCCGATTTGAAGCAATCTAAATAAACTCATCTATATAATATCATTCTTATTTTTATTACTACTGGATATTTTTATTTTCTCAAGGCTTCTCGAGAACCGTATTCCTTTGAGACAGGCACTTATTTATGATTGTTTTTATTATTTCATTTCGCTACATCTTCATCATTTAATAATCGATGTTGGGTAATTTGTTACTTTCTCGTATTATTTGGATGTGCTCGAGGGAATATTGGAGGTTTTACCGATAACATTATATTTGACGTACAATTGTTATTGTTCTTTAGTCAATTTTCGTTTGGAGTTCATACAATAGAGGGCCATGAGCCACGAGTATTATTATGAAATTAAAATTTGAGTTGAATTCCAATAAAACTGACACGGGTTCAAAATCTTCTGTAACTAAGTGCTCTGTTATACATAATAAATAGTATAATATAATCTCGTAAGGCAGAACCAATAGGTATACGTATCGGAAGTTGTTGTTTGTTGAATGTTTTTTTTACTTCAAACACACTTCGCTATTTTGTGATGCATCGTTGTTTTTCCAATGTGTCTAAAAAGAAACTTAATTTTGATCTGAATTATTATTTAGAGCAGACCTGTGAAAGACCACGGGAAGATTGAAAATATGTATACAAAAATATAATGGTTTCCTCGTTGTGTGATTTGTTACAACTACTGTCTCTGAGTAATAAATGTTAAAATAATAATAAAAAATGGAAATACCCAATCATATTTCCATACTCCTGATATTTGGTTTTTGTCGGGAGGTTAATAGGTTTGGACATTTATTTTTGTGTTTTTATTATGTATAATTTTTATATTAGCGCCACATTCCACACGGAAATGAACACATATTAATTACCCTATTGTAACAAATATAGTTATTTCGAGCGCATTTTCAGAAGTGTTCACGCTCGAATACTTTCTCTGTCTTGCATTGGTTGGTTCTCCCTTACAACCGCTGCCGCTAGGGCAGCGGGCTAATACGTATATAAAGACAAGCGAAACCTTAAGAGTTTTGAGTTTTGGCCTGCCGGGGAGTCCCGCGCTGAGCTCCAGGAAAATAGTAAAAGTCGAAGTCTGCCTTCCGAGATCAGCTCGCGCGGCTTCAAGGCACTCGTGAATCTTTTGTATAAAGTGACGAGTAGGTAATTAAGGATAATTAGTGTCCTTTGGAGTTATTATAAGAATAATAACCATAAAGCTACTGTTGTTGTTTGTACGTTTAAGTTACTACTGTTTTTACGATTATTGAACTGGCTACTTGTGTAATTGATTGTACCCTCCCAATAAAAGACTATTGTGTTTATAGAAGAAAAGTGTGGATTTTATTTAATTACCCCGCTATACTATGACTTTTCGGTGTTCCTGGTATCTGGTTCCTGTCAGCAGGTTCACGTTTTCACGTTTATTTAATTTAATTTGAAATACCTACAGCAGCCCCGTGAAAAATCTCGGGATATTATAATTTCAATCTTGAAACGCAATTAAAATATTTTTCTGTTAAAATATAATATTTTTACAGGTAGAAAAATTCTGACAAGCGATAAAGTATGTACTTTATCGTTCGTCATAAGTTTTCACACAATCAGTTCCAATTTTGAAAATTACCCTGAAATTCAAAGCAAATGCAATTTCTAGAGGTCATTGAACCGGGATTACAGGCCCACAACCGATATCAGTGTTTTTGTTTAGGCTAGTTTCATAATTTTTTAAACCTTTTTGTTTCTTCTTTCAACTTAAAGTAAATGCACTGTATTTAGTCTTAAAGTCTACGCACTACAAGCTTTAATTGCATAAATTACTTAAAACCTTAGTAATTAAAAAATCACATTTTAAAATTAGTCTCTCGTCTCGTCTTTATAATTCACTTCCATAAAGATTATCCTTGGCTGTGCATTGTTAAAGTTGAGTAATTGGTCCTTTGTGTTTGGGCGCCCCGTGTACCGTGCTATTTGGGCGGTGATTGCAATGAAACGGTGTCCTAGTCTCGACCTCGAGAAGATAAAAGCAAGGGGAAGGTTTACACAGTAGGCAGTATTGTTGCAGGTGAGGAGGGAGGTGGCCATCCACTTACCAACCCCGGACTGGAAATTTCAAATATTGCATAATTTAGATTGATGCAAGAAGGGATTTGTTGATATTTTTGGAAATTAGACTCGCTTCTCGCAAATACACCCTCCGGCCTCCGTGGTTGAGTGGTTACAATCCTTGGCTAGGAATCCGGAGGTCATGATTAATTTGTGTTAATGCACAATTTATTAAGTAAATTGAAATTTGCGACACGTTACAGATCGGTTTATATTTTCAGTATTGCCGTGCTGAAAGACCACCATTCAGAATCGAAACATTGTTTGTAATGGCTTTTTTTCCATAATTGGTAATGAATGAACCATCCGAATGGTCGTGTACTTCCCCACCTCCTCACAACATACCCCAATTGGGGATGCCATAGCCACACTGGCTCCAGACGGTCGGGAGCAGTTGACAGTTGGAACTCTTGTGCGGTACTCACATAAAAAGTAACAAAAACGCCGGTTCGCAATGGATTAAAATAGAGTTTTTTATTACCTGCACTTCGTTTGTTCAACTGAGCACTTCCCTCGTTGCAGAAGAGTCAAGCATGATAATCGAGCATTTGAGTTTTCTGTCCAGAAATAGTTGCAGCATTTCCAGTTTTATGCATTACGATAAGCACCAAAAAGATTCCATTGATTAATCATTTCGGGTGACGTTGGAAGAATTCGACATAACATTAGACAAAACCTGAGTAGGTGTGTTTCATATTTTTCCTGCTGGTTAAGTAATATGCAACATTATGGTTATTGATTGATGTACATAACAACAAATCTTTTTTTCAAAGGTGAATATAACAAGCCATATTAAAAAAAAACCATAACAATGGCGGTGGTCATGGCGGTGCTTTTAATCAGGAGATTGTTTTCAATTCAGCATTTAGCATTATCATAGTACGCCATGACGGTAAGTTGTCTTTAAAATAGGGGGCCTTTAACCAGCCAGCGGCCGAAAATCCACATTTCGTCGAAAGATGTTCTTACGATCGTATAGGGCGGTTCCATTGAGAAAGATTAATTATTCTCCGTACCAGCTTTTTAAAATTATAACTCAATATAGATTTTTTTTCATTCCCAATTTGCTTTAATTTATACCTACATCCAAAAATGCTGAAAGGCGTGATGATAAAACTATTAAAATAATGCACTTTTTGTAATTATGTTTTGATTATAAATATCACCATATATCCCTTAATGAAAATAAAAATATGTAAAATAATACCAAAAGTTGTCTAATGTTACCCGAAATTTATCAATAGAATTTTATTTGTACTTCATTCCACAGAAGAAACTCTGTTTTCTTCTTTTTCGTATGGCGAAAGAGTGTTGGTGGAGATTGAAGTGAGATGCTGAGGTTATTTAGCGAGTCGATGTCGTCAGGAGATACTTGGTTCAGCACAGATGTGCCTTCGAGAAAATGTAAAAGGAGACATTCCAAGAAATTCTCTAACAAGCTTTTCTTTAATATAAAAATGTTTCGAGATAATTGAAAATATAGAACCACGTCTTGTATAAAACTTATTTATAATAGAGGAGACCGCCATACTTATATTTTATTTTATTTCCCCACCACTTAATGAACGCTGAGAAAATCAGACGGTGGATCCAACAACGCCAGCGTGAAGTGCGGTTTTATTCAGAATGTAATACTCACCTACTCGTACACGGCAGATTCCACGTGGATATCTCCCGTGCACAGTACCGGATTATCCCTAAGGCAGAGTAGGCAACTGCCTAGGGGCCCCGCATCGGCTAGGGGCCCCGCGTCCCGAGAAAAACTGACTTGCTTCAATTAGCGAGCAACGAAGTTTCGGAAAAAGTCAGTTTTCAAGATGTTTTCATTTTTTTATTAGAAGCATTTACTAACAACATTAGGTACACGAATTAAAGATTAATTTTTTTTATTTTATTTTTTTTTATTCCAGTTAAAAGAAAATTACATTTTCACTCATTTAACTAGAAACAATTATACAAATTAAAATAAAGTAAATATTTCAATACAGCGCTATTCAACATCATTATTTTGTTTATCAAGAATAAATATTAATAATTTTTTTTTAAATTTACCCAGCTTCTTTTCGTTTTTAATGTCGTTTGGGAGGCAATTATATAAGTTGCCTCCCTCGTAACCAATGGATTGTTTACCATAGTTAGTGTGGATGGTGTTTAAATGTATGTTATCGTGTTGTCTCGTAAAGTGTTTGTGTACTTGGGACGTTTTAATGAATTCTGTGTTTGTGTGTACGAGTTTATTGTTTATTTTGTATATAAGGAGACATGTATTGTATTCATATAGTTTTCTTAATGTTAGTAGTTTTGTTTCCATATATATATTTTTTGTGGGTGTTCTGGGCTTGTAGTTAAATAGTTTTTTGATTACCTTGTTTTGTATTATCTGTAATTCATTTATGTATGTTTCACATGCGTTTCCCCAGATTTCAATCAAGTAATTTAAATGTGAGTGTACGAGACTATAATATAAACCTTTTTTAAATTTATTTGGCAACAGATATGATATCCGGCTAAATACGCTTATTAAGGGAATGATTTTATCTTTAATACCTTGTATATGTTGTTTAAATGTCAAATGCTGATCAATGCACAGCCCAAGATATTTTTCCTGGATCAGGATTTGAAGTTCGTTGTTTTCAATTTTTAAGGGTATATGAGGAGGAACTATTTTACGGGGTGAGTTTAAGATCATGTATCCTGTTTTTTTAACATTCATTGTTAACATATTTGATTGGAGCCAACTGTTGATTTTTTCTAGATCTGTTTGTGCATTTTCTAGTAAAATATCTAAATCTTTACCCAAGTAAAAAATTGCTGTATCATCTGCATATAAAAAGATTTCACCATTTAAAATTAATTGCGAAATATCATTTATGTAAATTTGGAACAGTAGTGGACCTAGTATGGACCCCTGCGGAACTCCATAGTTTATTGGAACGTATTTGCTATTTTCATTGTTAATGCTAACAAATTGCTTTCTATTGCTAAGATATGATTTGAGTAGATTAAGAGCAGGACCAACTACATCAATTTTCTTGAGTTTCTTGAGAAGTATGTCGTGACTAACTGTATCAAAGGCTTTTTGAAGGTCAACTAATATAGATAAAATATAATTTCCACCATCAATGCCGCTTCTAAGTTTACTGATTAAGTCATTTATTGCTCCTAGTGTGTTCGATTTTTTCCTAAAGCCGTATTGTTTTTTTATATAAGAATGATTTTTTTAGCAGAAAATTGTTTAATCTTTCGTAAATTACACGTTCAAAAATTTTTGATAAAATTGGTAAGATTGAGATAGGTCTGTAGTTTGAGGTATTTGTTTTGGACCCACCTTTGTGAATTGGTATCACCTTAGCAATTTTACAGCTATCGGGAAAAGTTCGTTCTTTGAAACATTGATTGATTAATTTTGTTAGAGTAGGAATCAATTCTGTGGAGATACTTAGCACTGATAACATTAGGTACACGAATTAAAGAAAACAACAAATTATTATAATAATTAGCTTATAACCCAATAAATAACTAATGTTCATATCACGCACAAACAATAATTAAAACGTCTGTACTTAATTAAAACAAATATATAATCATAGTTGTATTTTACTTTAACTTTTCTTCTTCTTGTTGCAACATTACTTAGTATCTGAAGTGATTGAAGGTGCCGTGTGTGGTTTATATTGGCATTTGTTTTGTTTTATTTCTAATTATATGTTTAAAATATAAATGTTGTACAAGCTTCAGTATGCACTACCTGTCTGCTTGCTAAAATTCTTTGGGAAAGATTGCCTGGAAGAAATCACTTTAGTGACAAGACGGCTCTTTGTAATAATTTTTTTAACAATATATATTTTTGTTTCTACATATGTATGTGTCCTTTTATGTGCAATAAAGGGTTATTGTATTGTATTCGTTTTCTTTATTAAATGGGGTGATGGAATACCTTTTGTAACGTAGTAAAAGAATTATCCTCAGCAAAACTTTGAAAGCGTTTTTCTCGGATGTTTTTTAACACGTTTTTCAACCTGGTTGAAAACGTATTAAAAAAAACTATACATTCGATTTGCATGGACCAAGTTACGTAATATGTTTTCCTAGGTCAGAGGGAGTTTTTTTTTTCGATTTTTTAAATTTATTTTTGGCAGCATTTTGAAGCGAAAAACGCCATTTTGGCTAAAAAATTTCGGTGAATTTGTTATTATAAAATGGTAAAAAAAACTCGCATCGGTCAAGTCAAGTCAAGGCAAGATTTTGAGTTATGATGTTCACAAACTTCAGAAATATTGTGTGCGAGAAAACCGATTAACAATTTTTTATACTCGAAATATACTTGAATCGAGCATGAGGGCCGGTCGCTTGAAACGCTGTACCTTCGTTAGTTTTGCTCCGATTTATTTGAAATTTTGACACAATACTCAATATACTGACATGTTTTACATTCAGAAAAAATAAAAAATAAAGTTTTAATACCTTACCTACCCCCCCCCCCCCTCCCCTTAAAGTTTTGTTAAGGATTTGATTAAGGGAACAAGGAGGCGTTTGGAGGCCCCTACAACCCCCCCCCCCCCTCCAACCCCCGTTAGTCCACCATTGGTAAGGGGGGCCCCGAGACGTGCGTTGCCTAGGGGCCCCGACATGGTTAATCCGGCCCCCGGTTAATTACCCCGGAGTGAGGCAAGCAAGTACATACCTAGTTATTTCTCCAGCAGAGATGGCCAAAATGCGGCTGTCAATTTATTCCTGAACATCAACAACTTTGTTAGACTTCGTAGGGCATTCACACTCACACCG
This sequence comes from Limnephilus rhombicus, assembly GCA_929108145.2. Taxonomy (NCBI): domain Eukaryota; kingdom Metazoa; phylum Arthropoda; class Insecta; order Trichoptera; family Limnephilidae; genus Limnephilus; species Limnephilus rhombicus. Next base: position 22,579,728 of record OV815284.1, read on the forward strand.
AATTAGGAATGTAGTCCTCTCTTCAGGTGTTCTGTGTTCTTCTCCCTTGAGATTATTTGGTTCGCACGAACGTTACCACCGTAAACAATACAGGTATAATGTAATAAAGATTGTAAATGTAGATGAGTAAACGGTGAGAGATTATTTTTATGATGGGGTTTTTGCCCATTGTCTGTGTTGAGAGAAGATTCTCAAAAGAATCAAGCTAGATTGAACCAAAATGCACCGCGTACAATTTTTTAAAGTACGACTACCTAGTGATAATTCTCCTACATGGTGATAGTTTATTAATAAAAATAAATTACCTGTCTCTGTTTTTGTAACACAGAAAAGCTAGCTAATTAGGGCAGCAGTGCATTCCAATAATAATATTTGGATGATTTATATAGCGCCGTTTTTGTGAAAAATCACCTCAAGGGCGCTGTACAAACTTATAATACATTTCTAAAATCTAAAAAACTACAAGCTAGGCAAACAATTATAAACAACTTATGGCTAAAAATTGTATACATCGGTTCATTGATCACCGATACGAAAATATGTGTACAATATTTTAACCAATGAACGCGATGCTGCCTAAAATTTAAGCTTCTTATTATCTTCATTAATTTTCTAGGATTATGCAAGATTTCAAATGAGGTTCTCTTATACAACGAAACTTCATGTTTTTTTACAAATGCATCGTAATTAATTAGCTTTTAGAATAATAGTTTTAAATGATGTCCCCTGTAATGAGATTGCTGAAAAGTTTTTAACATGCGTGTTTTGCACGAAATGCGCTTAACTTTGATATGTTAGCCGCAAATTCCAATTTTTATAATGTTTTAAACCGATTATACGACGCTATCGACCAAAACTTTCAATGCAGTCGGATAGTGGACAACTAACTCCCTTCAGTGTCAAGTGTTATGTTCGAAATTTATGGGATCACTTCAGCCATACAGAGAAGCCATATTTTGTTTTATTTTATGTTTTTGTTTTTTTGTTTGTTTATGTGCTCTTGCGACCCAGCGATGTGTTATTTTAACATAATTATATTCACAACACTCATCTAGGCGCTGAGAGACATGGGTTGACTATTTTTGGTCGCATGCATTCAGAAAATCAATAAAAATAAATTATGTCGAACACAAAGATGATGACATAATCGCGTTTTGTTTATTAAAGAAATCGTTTATTTTGAATAACTCAAATTGTAAATGCTTTTAAGTGTTTACGCTGCTCATAACGCTTACTTCCCACTGACAAGCAAAGGGACAAAGTTTTTAGAGAGGGTATTGTCAGTTTTGGTTTTTCAATATTTGTTTTGATTGTTTATGTTTGGGTTGAATAAAATTAAATATTTTGTACTATTTCGTAAACTTTTATTTAAATGAAGTTGAAAAAACCCATTTCTGAAAGTAATAAGTTACTTTTATTTAACTTTCTGAGCTTCTCGAAAATTCGATCCCTCCAGTGGCGTGGGGGGATCGAATTTCTGAGGTTTTTACATGTTTTTTTTCAGTCGAAGATCTGGACGAAGTTCTTTTCAGGTACACCTTTTATCATTAATGAATTCTGTCATTGGAGGAGCGTCATGTGTCCTTTTTTGGATTATCTGATTCGAATATTCAAGACGACGACAGAAGATACAAGAAGAAAAAAGAAGAGCCAAGAAAAGTCAAGAAGAGCCTAGACACAGCAAAAATAGACAAGGAGAGTAAGAAGAACCGAGAAAATTAAGGAAGATGCTAGAAGAAGCAACAATAAACAAGGAATGCCACCATAAGGAAAAAAGTGAAGGTGATGCAAGAAGACACCTGTAGTGACCAGAAGAATCAATAAAATGTAAGCAAAGAATAGGAGAGCCAAGAAAAGTCAAGAAGAAGTGAAAAGACGCAATAAGAAGCAACTTGAAGGCAGAAGAACCAAGAATGGGCTATTAGTAGCAAGAACATGATAGCAGATTCTAGGGTAGACGGAAATTCACGAAAAAGAGCTTAGAAGAGGTAAAACGAAACAAGAATAGGCAAGAAGAAGCATGAAAATGATATGATTCAGAAAATAAACCTCAATCAAAATCTTTATTCCTAATAGGTTGACATGCGGATTAAACTCCGCAAGAAGTTTTAAGAAATACTAAGAATAGCCAAGAAGGAGCGAGAAGAGATAAAAAGAAGCAAAAGAGACAAGAACAGACTAGAAGAAACACGAAAAAATACTAAGATACCACAAAATGTTGGATAAAGCAGGACTAGCCAACAATACAATAGTGAGAATTTGAAAGAAGATGCAGTAAAAATAAAGGTGAGTTAAGAAAACCCAAGAAGAAGCCAATTTTAGACGATAAGAGACAACTAGGAAGAAGATCCGTGGAGACGAGAAGAGGTAAGAAGAGATAAAAACACCCAAGGAGCAGTAAGAAGAGATCAGAAAATTCAAGACGAGGAAATCAGAGACAAGACAAGCTGGGGATAGAGGAGACAAGAAGAGACGAGAAGAGACAAGAAGAGACAAGAAGAGACAAGAAGATTCAAGGAGAGACAAGAAGAGACGAGAAGATCCAAGAAGAAGCAGGAAGAGCCAAGGAGAGACAAGAAGAGTTGAGAAGAGACGAGAAGATACAAGAAAAGCTGAGAAGAGGCAAGAAGAAGGAAGGCGTAAAGAAGGGGAAAAAATTAACGCTCAATCCATTCCTTTATTCCTGCCCATCCTAATTTCCAATATTGGCTCATGAGGTTGTCATGTACACCGGTCGATTAAATTCCAACCTCCTTCCTTTCCTCAGAGCACGTGTTTCAGCCCTAATAAATCAGTGCCCCCTGGTGTACCGGTCTCATCGGGACAGAAGTGCTCCTGGCTGGGTTGGTACAATCGTATCGTATCGTAATACCGAAGACATAAGCCGACAAATTGCTGATATTTTCGGCCGGTTGAAAAGCGTATGTCATCCATATAAATACAAATTCAGATAAAGTGACATCACGGTACATGCGCCGCCGTACTGCAGCACTGCCAACCGAATTTTGAATTGTACGGAATCTTGTCTCTTGTGACATTGCGAGTTACATTGACCATTGCACATGTTTTACCGATGTTCTCTTTGAAAGCTCTGAACTTCGTCAATATTGAAGATATAGATACTGTCGTTGATAACTCTTTAAATCTTCTTCTTCATTGTCGCCTATCCTAGCCTTGGCCTCCTTCAAGATAAGCCTTCACCGCCCTCTGTCCTCGGCCGTCGTCTTCCAATCTGCAAGATGGAGTAGTCCTCTTGCACCCTTCCTGGCATCATCCTCCCATCTCAGCCTAGGTCTGCCCGCCTTTCGTTTACCTTCTGTGTGTCCTGTAAGGACCTTCTTGCGTACTCGCGTGCTTAGCATTCGGTGCACATGTCCGGCCCATCTTAGTCTTTGGAGCCTTAAATGGGTAGAGAGTCTGGGAGCTTGGTAGATATCATAGAGCTCATTATTGTGGCGGATTCTCCATGCCTCTCCCTCTCGCACCGTTCCTAAGATTCTTCGAACTGTCTTTCTTTCGAAGGTGTCCAGCTGTTCCGCAGAATTTGCTCTCAGTGTTCTCGCCTTAGATCCATCCAGGACCTTTCTGATAATTGTTTGTATAGGGTTATTTTGGTTTTCCTATGGACGTTTCGATATTTGAATACTGGCAGCAACGCAAAGTAAGTGTTGTTAGCGGCTGATATGCGCTTTCTTACTTCTACTGGGTCTTCGTTGTCCTTTGTTTGTCTCTTGTGATGGAGCCCAGGTAGGAAAACTCTTCGACTAATTCAAAGTTATAGGTGTCTTTAAATTTCACTTTATCTTTTATTATGCTTTAAATTTCATGCGTCTTCAATCTTTTATTCTGTGGGGTTCTGGTTTGCATCATGATTTTAGTTATTTTTTAATTCTTTAAATATAATACACTAACTTAAATCCCCAGCGTTGGCCGGACTTATCGCAGAGTTTTTCGAAATTTCATTAGACAGTGAACTCCCTAATTCATACTAATTTCGGTGAATTGTGCAAAATTTTACCATTTTCGGAATAAACTGAAGATTTGTATAAAAATCAAATCCATGCCGCCCGCCCGACACAGGTCACAGACGCTCTTCTTTATATAAATAGATTTGACGAAAAACAACAATTCGGAGACGACCTCATTTATAAACTTCTTTTTGCGTTTGAAACATAACACAGGTGAAGTGTAAAAATAAAAGAAAATCAGTTCATGAGAATATTTAGAAGCCAATAACAAAAATGATCAATGTACCCAAAAATACCATAAACATCATAATTTTATTGATCGGCGTGACCTAATCATTCTGATGATTTAAAATATATCCCGATTTAAAGTGTTTTTGATGGAATATGTAGATAGATATAATGAATAAGAGTAATTCCTAAGTAATAAGATCTTAATGATTGAAGAGTAATTCCTCAGTTACATAGGTTTTTATATTATTATATTCGTCGTAATGATACATCGTAATCTTATTCTTCATTTCGCTATAATAATCACCGTCTGTGTTTGATCTCCCAGGAATATGCTTATTCAGTCTCCGAATACAAAAGCATGGCTGTTTGTTCTTCATTACTGAGGAATATCATTATTATCATTACTACAATATATACGAGGTTTCTATAAATCAACATCCTCAATGTAGCCTTTGGGGTCTTCAACAGCAATATTATTCTACGGCTGGCTAAGTTCATATTATATTCGATTCACGAGTCGTAAAGGTCGTTGTAGAGTAATAAATGCATTTTATAACAAGATTATTATATTATTTTGTTCATGCATGTGGCATGTGGATGCCACAGTATGCGCTTACTAAAGTACTCGATTATGGCTAGAAAAATCTAAAATGCTAGTAGTTTAGTCGAGTGGCGGGTAAATCGCCACACGTCTGACATGACACAAAAAGTGTTCAAATTACGGTCGAGTAGAGTACATTAGTGGGTAGCGCATTGGAAGATGAACGGCTGCAATGCAACAAGTAAATAGGCTAATTAAGCTGATTGTAATGGGTATTTTAGAAGAGGTGGAATAAGAAATTAATGAGATGGAAGTAAAGAAACTATGGATACGAAAATATATTAATAGCAGAAAAAATAAACTAATTTTAAAGTAGCACTTCGCCCCAACGTGGCGACATTTATGCGGCTACTAATGAACTCTAGAGATGCATGAAAAGTAATCATTCGGTACTGAAATAATTGGTACTCACCATGTATTCAAAGTATCGACTATTCAAAACGAAAAAAACAGTCAGCTCGAGAGTCTAAACTATGGAGTTCCACAAGGATCCATACCGGACCTTGTTTATTCCAAATATATAATATAAATGACATTTAACAGTTAAAAGTGTTCTTATGTAAAAATAATTTTCCTTTAGATGTATAATGTTGTCCTTCCCAAAATGAGTTTTATTAAACTCATTGGGAGTAATGTATTATAAATTTTATGTAATAATTTTGTAATATATTATCTCTAATAAAAAATAAAAAAAAATAAAAAAATAAAAAAAACTACATGGTGAAATCTTCTTACACGCAGATGACACGGCAATATTTTACTTCGGCAAAATCTTAGAAATTCTATTAGAACAATCTCAAACGGATCTTAATATACTAAAAAAGTTTGTTAATAAAAAATATATTGACAATAAATATAAATAAATCCGGTTCGTCGCATAAACCATTACAAATTGAAGAAAGAGACCTACATATTCTAGATAGCGAAAAATACCTGAGCTAATGCATTGATAAACATTTGACATTTAAACAACACGTAGAAAAACTAAATCCAAAAATTATCTCACTAATTTGTGTGTTTGGTAGAATTGCTCATCTTCTACCAACAGATGTAAAGAGGGGCTTATACTTTGGCTTAATCCAGTCCCACCTAAATTATTTAATTGAAATATAGGGAAACACATACTTAACGACTTACAAGTAATACAGAACGAAGTTATTAAAAAAACTCTTCAATTATAACCCAGATACCCCACAAAAAAACTATACCAGGGAATGAAAAATCTGAAAATAAGAACATTGTACGAATATAACATGTCTTTTAATCTACAAAATATGAAATGGACTTGTACACAACATTTATAAAAATGTCACAAGTACACGTACGTTATACTAGACATGATAAATTGTATGACGTATTTAAACAAGTACTGTTAAGACTGAAAGTCGCAAGGGAAGCATTGGCCTCGAGGGTGTACAACTTCCAGACAGCCTAAAAACGGAGAAGTGTGTATACGAATATATCTTAAAAAAAAAATTAATCTTAAGTTGGTTAGAGCAAAATTAAAAATCTTAGAGTCACGTGGGGTAACCGTACGCAGTTTTTACATTGGGATTTTTGTATTAAAACGCTTTAGGTATTTATTTAGGCATCTCAAACAAACATAAAAACCTTATGTAGTTCATAAATCAAAAAGTTATATAAAAATGTTTACATGCATGTCGTTTACGAATACTTACCCCACGTGCGGGGTAACACATATTGCACACTCTAATGTCTAATGTTCTGTTTCAATCCAAAAACTTCTAATAAAGAAATAGGAGATGAAGCTAAAGCACTTTTAGAAAATTTTGGTAACTTATCAGAATAATAGATAATATTAGGATTTTTGTGAGCAGTTTCATTATTTTAAATTTGCGTATGAGATTTTTGGTTAATTTTTTATATATGTTTTTATTTTTTTTTATTTGAATACCGCACAAGAGTCCCCAACTGCTCCCGTCTGGAGCCAGTGAGACTATGGCATCCCCAGTTGGGGTATGTTATGAGGCTGAAGGTAGTGGCGTGGGGAAGGAGATGGGGTAGAGGAACGTGGGGAAGTACTTGGCTATTCAGATCAGTTAACCAAATACGGCGTGAGTGTCTTCCATCCACTCTGGTACGTGCCGCAAATATACTACATATTGGTTTTTATTTAATTATTGTGAAATACGTCAAAATTAATCAAATAAAATTTATTTGCGCACGACAGGTTCGAACCCGCGACTTTCGGATTGTGAATCGAGAGTCTTACCTCAGGACAACGGAGGCCGTCAAATTTTCTGTTGAATTTGAAACATATTGTAAAATTAGTAAAATTTTATATTCTCTTTATTAATTACACATCTGTATTTATTCATTATCGTAGGTATGTTTAAAAAAATCACCTCAATATTCACATCAGTTTTAAAGCTATTGAATTTTGAAATGATATGTACCCCTAGGCCACGAAGTTCGGCGGTTGGTGCTTTTTGCGGTTGTTTCGTTTCTTTCCTATTTGTTTCCCTTTCGTTTCGTTGTTCGGCTCGCGGTTCGGACCGCAAGTGTATACGTGCCATAAGCTTATGAATGACCTAGGGTGAGTGTCCAAATTAATAGTTATGCTATAGTTTTTTCTGATTATTTAAGAATTAACCGCTTTTAATGCACGTAAATTTATTGCTAATTTCATATATATATACTTATTAGAAAAATATTATAAGCTGAAATTACGAAAAATTTATGGCCTGGAAAATAAGGGAAAATGTTCAAAGGAGTTACGATAGTTAGGAGTGCGAAGGACGAAAATTATAAATGACGCCGGTGTTATCATATATTTCTACCGGAATGCATTCAGATGTACAAGTACAAAAATGTACAAGCTGTAACTGACGCCATAGGAAGTTCTACTAAATATTAAGAGATTTTTCTAAACGCTTTATATCGTGCCTTTTCTCAAAAACTTATTATTTAAAATAAAACAATTTATGTCAGCTTTCCATTATATGATTCATAGATTAGTTAATGTACCTATATCTCTGAATAATTTTTCAAAAGAACTCAATATTTGTATTAACTGTATGTCTTAAACCCTATTGTTTGTATTTCTAACTGGAGTAACTGTATTTCTTTTTAAAACTGTATTCTTTCCGTTATAATTTTATGACTATATTTATTTTATTATGTATTTTATGTTTTTTTAATACTAGATGTATGAAAAAATTTGCTTACATCTAAATAAAGTTACAAAAACAAAACAAACAATATTATTGAACAAATTTCAATCAATAATGGTTATAATTCCAATGTAATTGAAAAAATTCTTAATAAAAAATACAAGAATAATTTCCTTAGATCATACATCTACCCTGTACAAAAGGATAAAGAAGAGAAAAAATGGAGGAAAATGATGTATTTTAATAATAAAATTTCTGATTCAATAAAAAAGAATGTACCTAATGAAATTATTCCTGTATTTTATACAAACAATAGACTTAAAAATTACATAGTAAATAATAAAGATATAGATTCAAAAATGAAAAAATCCGGAATTTATAAATTGAAATGTAATGATTGTGATTTCTTTTATATAGGTAAAACTTCGAGAAACTTTGAAATAAGGATTAAAGAGCATATGAAAGCTTTAAATAATAATAGTTTCTCGGAGTTTGCCAACCATTTAATAGAAACTAGTCATACCTTTAATTTTAACAGTGGAATGTTAATGGCATTCAGTTGGATAAATTAGAAATTTTAGAGATTAGAAAGAGTGTTAATGCAAATTTAAATATTATTAATTATCAAATATTGTTTTTAAATGACCCATTATTAAATCTATTCCCCTTTTAAATTTTAAATTTTTCTATATTGCCCCTTGTCTCCTACACATTATTTTCTTTCAAATTTTATTATTGTTTGTTTATTATTTTTCTCTATTACCTATGTATGTCTATTTTTTAAATTAGTTCTGTCAAAACCCTGAAGAAGTCAGCTTTGCTGACGAAACATGTCGGTTTTTGTAAATAATTAAGTGGTTAGGTAATATAAAGTTATCTATTAATTTGAATTTATTTTTATTTCACGAGTAATACCGAATTTAACTAAAAAATCAACTAAAAGTATAAATTACCTCTATTAAATTTTATGCAGTTTCAAACTGATAATAATGTAATATACGGATTGCAACAACACGTGCTAAGCTCGTCATAACAACTAAGCGAAGATAAAGAACAACTGATATTACCTTACCTTCTACGTCTTCTCACCCTTCCCTCTTATTGCGTGATGTATTTGTTTACGACTCTTAACATATTCTAACTTCAAACTTCTCTAATTCGATGGTATATTCTAAAAGTTTGAGAAAAGTAACAGTGAAGCATTTTGCATCCCCTGGAAATTGCAGCACCGGGGGGAGGTATGTTAATTATTTATTGTAGTATTCCTATACAGCGTATGTACATACTATACTAACTAGAGCGATTATGCAGCCTGGGGAGATGTGAGATGTTATCGACCGGTTTCGCCGGATGGAGGCGTCTTCCACCATACTTTAGTTCCAATCCCGCGCTCGCCGCCCCGTGACGAGAGTAAGAGCTGTAACCAGTACCTACCTGACAAACTTTCTCATAGAACACATTCATAGGAAAATATCTTCTAGATAATATCAATTAAAACGTTCAAATAAATAAAATAAAATATGTATGCTGTATAAAACAATTTGCAAAGGTTCTTCAAGAGATGTTTTTTTTTCATTTCGAAATTGTTAACAGACTTCATTTGGTTTCTCGTAAACTAAAGTGGAAAATTTATTGCCAAGTTTATTTCATCCTGGAATTTTAATATCACCAACAGGCTCTGTAATAAAGTAGGTAAACTTTGTGAAAACGTTTAATGAAAATGTAATTTTGATATCACAGTTTTTGTAAGGATTCATTGCAAGGGCACTTGACAGGGAAACAAATTACAGGGAGTTGTAAATGATATTATTACTGGAAAATTAATGCTAACGTTGTATGTCTATCTTATTAGGTATAAATCATAATAGTCAAACATTATATTACAATCGTATTGTAATGTTTACAAGAGGTAATCGTACACAGCTATAAAAAAACAGTTGTCTCGCTTGTCTACCAAATCAATTTATCAATATTAAATAACATATAAATCTTGTTTAAAGATACATTATCTTAATTATAAAAGTCAACCCGTAAAAACAAAAGTTTTTTTTACCATATTACATCTAATTTCAATTTTCTAACTAATTTCGCTAAGTTTCTTTTTGGCCGGCTGGAAGTCAATTTCAGAGAAATGCGCGTGTGTGTGCGCGAGTGCCGCCGAGTGTTGATGGAATGCATTGTCATCGATAGTGAGTCTATCTGCCGAGTTTCAGCTCAATCGGATGTCGGTAAGTGGGTTAATTTCTATTTATAAGATTCCGCTTCATTCAATGATTCATTCAAGAAAACAAAATCGAAATTAAAATTAAGTATTTAAAAATCGGTACATTTAGATATTCAAAGATTGAATTCCAATTTAAAGTTTTTAGTAAGTTTGTTGAAAATCATTGGTCATGTATTCTAGCGTTCGGCCTTCATACTTATATGAGATCCGCGGAATATTCAGACCTTTTCTTTCAGTATCTAAATCTTGTGCCAGGTCTGTGCACCTGAGGTTTTTCGTATGAGCTTTCTCCGTGGTCCTTGGTGTTCTCTGGAGGCCTGGAGTCAGTTGTAAATTTAGCTCCAATTTGTGACTTCTTTCGTTTCCAAAACAAGGGGTAGGTAATTCGAACAGTAATTTTGGAGGTTAGATTCGGAATGAAGATGTTAGATGTTCAATCACTGGCGTATCCGCTTGATTGCGTATAAATGTCCAGATAAACCAACAATAATACGAAATGATTTTTGATGCTAGCTGTAGTAAGGCTTTTAGAAATTAAATAAACGAGTTTTAGCAAAGAATAAATGACATATGTATTTTCGGTATGAATTGACACTTTCGCTTTTAGTAAAAGAATTACAAAATGATACAAAGACAAATTTAAATCGGAACAGATGTTAAATCGGAATTAAAAGAGTTCATATATCAAATCTACACCGCCCGCGTGCCAGCCCACTGCCCGCTACCCGCTTTCCAGCCCGCTCCCTTTATTTATATATTTCAACCAATTTACACAAAACCTTGAAAAATTATATACATAAAAACCTTCCTCATGAATCACTCTATCTATTGGTGAAAACCGCATTAAAATTCGTTGCGTAGTTTAAAAGATTTCAATTTATACTATGTAAAGACATATAATAATAATTAACACTTAACATTGAAAAGCATGATAGAATAAGCAATAATCTACAACATCCACTACTAAACTTTAAAATCCATTATCATTCATTCATCGTAAAATAAATTACCCAAACGCTGATAATTTAGAATAATACTAAAAAAAATTAGATTAGTAAAATGTTTTATAAGTTTAATGGCAACAAAGGCTAATTTTATTTATTTATTTATTTTATTATATTTGGACAGAACTTGATTGATGGATATCAATTTAGTGATATTTATAAATACCTACTACAAATCAAGGTTCCAATAAATATATTCAGCATTTGCGATTAGTAAAACAAGTAATAAATAATATTGTGTATTGTACACAAAATAAATGTACTTACGTGGTGAAGTTTCCTCTGAACATTTTCATGAAATCTTTTTGCCTCTCCAAGCATATCGGAAGTCCATTTATATTTGATTTGGTTTGATCTTATTATTGTTTCTGAACCCACATCTCTGAAATTGGGTAATTCCATAATAATATTATATAAGTACCTAGTCTTATATATATGTATATATATACAAGAGGTAAATCTTCCAACCCTTACAAGACGTGGTCAGTATTAAAAGGTAACATCAATTTATTTCAATGTATTTGTAGGGAAATGGACACTGTATGAAATGACACCGATGTACAAAATGTATTTTCAAATTGGTCAAAATTTATATTAATTCATAATAATATTATTTTTTACATTAGCTCTGCTCCACTCAGGAAACCCTGAGAAAAATAATACCCGTCAGGGCCTATGACATCTTTGGGGGGTGCTGTGTGGAGGGTCTTTTCAGGAAAGGAAGGAGAGGAAATTCTGGGGAAGAAATAGGTACGAGGGTTGTGAGGGAATCTGGCGGTCAGTGTGTCCAGGAGTAACGTACGTATGAATCCAACCCTCCCACTGCAGTGCAAGGCGATGTTCATGCTGGAGAGATCAAAAGGTTCTCCTAACCAGTCTTTCGCGATCCGGCCTGCCACGCAGTTGGTGAGCAAGCGCACCCGCCGCCAAGATCCAGGCAAACCTTACCCCCATGAACCCGGGCACCACTGCTAGGTCACCAAACGTAGCGAACAACTTGGGGTGACCTGTGGCAGAGGTGACCTGTTGGTTACCCAATAAATGGTTCCCGGGGCGGCAGTACCCATACTTACCTCCCAAATTGTACGTACCGTACACGTGTCTATTTGTTCACTCCTGTTTATTTATAAAAATCAGAACCCTCATATTAACATAACCTGATATTTTTCAAAAATGGAGCTATACAAATTAGCCAAGTCTACTAGTGTTAATTCTGAACATTTAAATTCTGTTCCGTCTTAAAGCTTTTACTTGGAATGAATAAATCAACAAATATTCTGAATAGAGTTGTTGGAATCCGATTCCTTTAGAATACCAACATAACTCCCCTCCCACTGCAATATCTACTGAAATATCTTCAGCTCGAGGGCTCGGAAAATGTGCTGAAAACATACCATGTTTATTCATCTTATTTCACTTTCTTCGACTTGTAATAGAATTACCTTTATATCTATTATCTTGAATTAGAAAGTGTAGGTATAGGTACCATCCAAATTTTTTAATGAATCGGGATATTATGTTCCTTTACCTTTAGTCTGTCTTTGTTCTTTATTCGTTTTAAAAATAATTGTATTATATTCATATTCACGCTAAAATGAGTGAGGTGGGTAAATCATAACACATTTGCAATATAGTCTAACTAAATAGTGTAAAAAAATATTCAATTTTGGAAACAAAAACTTTTGTTTACCGATTTGGGATTTGTTTTGTTGTACAGTTTTTTACGCAGCCAGCAATTTGCGCGTTGTTGTTAATGGACCATTAATTCGTAACCTTTTTGCAGATTTTATTTTCGAGGATGAATTTGATAATACAATGCGTGTTACCTGTATACTGTCAGATTCATTTATTGACAAATCATGTAAAGGGAGACAGTCACGCTACCTCCCCGTTCTGCCCAATGTGGTGTTCCCCTCTCCCTGTTTGACTGATCTATCAATTTGAATGTCTATGATTTTAACCTTCTGTCATCCCACGCACACAACATGACACCTGATAATGATGGTTATTTTATACATTATCTCTGCTTAAACATGGTACTTTTGTTCGCGCTTTAATGTTCTTTCTTTCCTGTTGTATTCCGGTATTTTATTATTGTTCTTCATTGTAAAACCTCCTCCACGCAGCGTGTCTGGCATTGTTTGGATCACAACGTTAAATTTGTCATTGTTCTGTCAAATTTTTTGCAAATTAAAACGTATGTGCCATTGTAGAGTGGGAAGTCAACAGGTTGTTGTTATAAATATTTTTGCCGTTTGCGATGACATGTTGAGATTGATGCTTGTTAAAAAGTAAATGACATTAAATGTTATTTATAAATATTGTTTTAAACTCACCGGTAGCACATTGTTTTGAACGTGTAGTATAATAATAATAATATTGTATGTAGACGGTGAATGCAGAAAGGCAACCAACATCTTACAATTCTTGAAAAATTTTTATCAAATAAATTAAATAATTATATTGAAAAATTCTCTATCATTGATCCAAGTCAATGTGGTTTCCAAAGAAAAAAAAATACTGAAAAACTACTGCAAGATTTTTCCAATTACGTAAATAACCAATTGAATAATAAATTACATGTTATTGTTTTATTTATTGATAACTCTAAAGCTTTTGACACAATTAACTCCAAAAAACTGCTTAAAACACTAGAAAAAATTGGAATCAGAGGAAATGTGTTAAATTTATTTAAAGATTATCTTACAGATAGAAAAATATGTATCAAAATAAATAATACTTTTAGTAAAACAAAAAATGTATCTGCAGGAGTTCCACAAGGTTCCATATTAGGACCTACACTATATATAATTTATGTAACCATAATGAAAAAACTTTTCTCTTTTGTGAAACATTTTGTATTCGCAGATGATACGGCATTGGTCATATCACATAAAGATCTAAAAATTGCAATTGAACTCATGCAAATTGACTTTAATCAACTCTGTAAATGGTCACATGATGCAGGACTATTAATAAATGCTAAAAAAACCAAAGTAATGCATATAAGATCACCTAATGCCAAATTTCAATTTAATCCTAATATTATATCTCATAATTTTAATTGCATTCATAAAAATATTCCAACTAATTGTAAATGTGAAAGCTTAGAATTAGTTTCGGAATACGTGTATCTTGGTGTTACTGTAGGTTGTTTTTTTAAATGGGACAAACATATAAAAAAAATCTGTAAAAGACTCAGATCGATTGCTGGCAGAATGTACACATTAAATTTTTTCCTATCAATTGAAACACTTAAAATAATTTATATGTCACTAGCAGAATCTATTATAAGATATGGATTAACAATATGGGGAAATACTTCTATAACCAATCTGAAACAAGTGCAAGTTGTACAAAACGCAATTGTAAAATTATTGGTCGTCCCTAATATTTTCAAACAGAGACAAAATAAACCGTTGCTGTTTCAGAGTGCCAAAATTTTACCTGTTAAGGCAATACTTTGGCACAAAATTATAATTCAACATATATTTACCCCGCAGCATAAAGAGAAATTAGAACATAAATACAGCACTAGATTCACGCGTAACGACGGGTTAATAGTTCCGAAATTTAACAATAAGTACGGACAGAGAACGTTTGAATATATCATACCGAAGATATTTAATTTATTACCTGACACTATAAAGCAATGTAATTCTATGAATAAGGTTAAATATATGGTGAAAAATTGGCTATCGGAAAAAAAAGATTTATATTGATTTTGATATGTATGAAAAAATGTTGTATCTGTAGATATAAGATGTAAATTTTAAATATGTATAAATATGTAACTAAAATATAAGCACCTGTTGACAAGCCGATTCAATTGGCTTAGCAGGACTTGTTTGTTGATTATATTATGTATTATCTATTATTTCAATAAAAAAAAAAAAAAAAAAAATAATAATTGTGAACAATTTAAATCCCTGATATTTTATTTCTGAATTGTCTGCATTTATAATTTTTCAATATTTTCTTCCCTGCTTGGTTTATTATTAGTAATCCTCCGGATTGTTAATCGAGAACCTTACCCTTCCACCACGGAGGCCTTGATACTTTTAGTTATTTATGGTGTATTTTTCCCTAATTTTTGATTGTTAGGTTGTGTAAAAAAAAAGATACGTGTAGTGTAGAAGATATACTGTTTTGATCATGAAATAAGATTTTGAAAAATAAGTACGTATTTTAGAGTAACTATTTAATTGGGAGGCGGGTATAGGTACTGCCGCCCGGGAATCATTTAATGGATAACCAACATTTTTGCCACCTCACACCAAATGGTTCGCTACGTTTGGTGAATAGGTGCCCGGGTAAGTAATATCTAGGTTTTTGGCGGCGGATGGATTTACTCATTTACTGCATGGCGGGCCGAATCAGGGGAAATTGGTTGAGGGTTACCATTTTACCTCTCCAAGAGACTCTCTCGATACATCCCCTAGCACCGCCGTGGGAGGAATGGATTAATAAGTTTTCACTCTTAGACCCAATGACCCCTAGATTCCTACCAATCCCTGATACCTTTTTTCGCAGAACTTCCTCTCCTATATTTCCTTAAAAATACTTTGGATCAAAGAGCTAGTGTAAAAAAAAGCAATTGCCCTGTATGTTAAATATTTCTATATTATCTTTATCAATTCCATGTTTTATCATTATTTTGGACTTGCCACTTTACACGCAAAGCCTTGATTTTTTGCAGAACTTTCGTCTCCTTTATTTTTTTATCAGCCGGCTTGCGTCTCCAGCTTTGAACTTTGTGACTTCTTTCAGGTCATGAGCCCGTCTCATTTGCGGGTGACCTCTGTATTTCTCGCTAAACCACCAACTTATTATAGAAAATCCCCAGGGTGGCAAATATGTGTGTATTAGGGTGAGGGGATTGCGACAGCCTGAGACCAACGAAGGGTGTGCCACCACACGATAATTGCTTGAAATATCTATCTGAGATCCGACTGTAAAACTATTCATCTGTTGGGTAAATTTATTTGCTCTTCGTAAATGTAAAGTTTTTTTGTAGGCCTCTACAGAGATATTGCATTTCATTAGTATCTACTGGCTAGTATCTCCGTACTATTCTGTAATGGTTGAAAGACATTTCTTTGAGATCACAGTTACTGTATATTGTTATTTCGTACTGTACAAATATGATTTAAGGGTTGCTGGTTTAATGGGTTATTTTGCGCTTGCCCCTACTGCACCTTACTGCGTGGCGTGCCGAATCTGGTGAGACTGGTTGAGGGAGATCTTATGACCTCTCCAGCAGGAATCTCTCTGAACATCGTCTTGCACCACTTCCGTCACTCCTGGACACATTGACCCTCAGATTCCCACCCACCTCTCATTTCTTTTTTCTTCACAGAACTTCCTCTTCTTCATTTCCTAAAAGATCCTAGTAAAAAAAACGTTAATTTCATATGGGTGGGACCATACACGGTTACACGGTAGTTAACGTTTGGAATTTACAACTACTCATGAAACACGTAACTTGGGTAATGTCGAGATTCGAGATTTGTTTTTATTTTACTCTTTATTTCTAATTTCAGTAGGGTAGTCCAGACGGAGGCGTCTACTAATATCTACAATCTACTAATTCCAAAAACTGAACAAATCGGACTAATATCTATGAGAACCAAAGTGAGGACGAATATCTACAGCACTGGCAGAGGTTGGATTTGCAATTATGTATAGCGTATTGGAATAACGTAATATTGCGTAGGTTAGGTTAGGTTTTCCGTACAACCTCTTGCTCAGCTGCCCTCTGTAGATATTAGTCCGACCTACGCTCCATAGATATTATTAGTCACCACTGGGACCGTCATAGATATTCGTCCGACCTTAGCTCTGTAGATATTAGTCCTCACTCTGAAGTTCATAGATATTTGTCCAACATATGAGCTGTAGATATTCGTCCGACATACAGGCTGTAGATATTAGTATCTGGAGTCGTCCAGACAAAATAGACATTCCAGTTAGCATTAATTCCGGACAAGCTGAATTTTTGTAGAAGTCTTGAATACGTCATTACAAACGCTATGTCAAAAGTCCCCATCGATTTAGCATCAGTGTTGTTTTTTATCCGAGGTCAAAGGTCACAAATTTTTGTTTTTTGCGTATATCTCTGAAACGGTGAGGGCTACCGAAAAAAAATATGAGAAGAGTTTGTAGATCGTTAAATTTTCTACAGGGTGGGACAGAGAGGATTTACTAGTTTAAAAAAATAACTGAAGGCCCCCCCCGGACCGGGAAAAGGAGCGGGGCAGGTGCCGTTAGGTCGGGGAAATGATGCCGTTTTTTTCATGATATTTTGAAAATGATATCGTCTGGCTTGGCGGGCTTGGCGAGCAATACACATATTGAGCCTTTCACAGAAATTTTCGGCCAATCTTCCCAGCATATCTTGCGGAATTCCAGCGATGACGTTCTCTACCGCCTCCTTCAGAGCTTCAAGGGTTCGAGGTCGAAGTTTGTTTATCTCAGTTTTGACGTATCCCTACAGAAAAAAGTCACTCGAGGCCAAATCGGAGCAGCGGGGGCATGGCATATCCCCTCCGAAAATAGATCAGGTGACCTGGAAAGAGCTCTTGTAAAATTTCGCGTGAACGATGGACATCATGGGCCATGGCTTCATCTTGTTGAAACCGGTTTCGTGTTCTTCGCCATACTCTTTCATTTTGGGACGCCTAAGGTTCTCCAAAATCTCACAATAGCGAGACGAAGTCACGGTACCGAATGGTTAATCCTTCGTCGCTAGTGCACAAAACAGCGCCGAGGTATACAGTAGTTACGGTTGCAATGCAAGCATCTCTCGTTTCACAAAATCTTGTGGGCTCAATACCCGTGCACGCTTCATCTTGTAGGGGTACAGATGAAGGTCCGAGTGTAAGATTCGCCTTACAATTCTGGACGATATTCCAAGCGTAGCGGCATGTTTCCGCGCTGATCGGGTTGGAGACTCTTCAATTGACGCTCTTACTACCGCGATGTTTTTAGGTGTTCGCACACTTTTAGGTCACCCAACTGGTATTTTAGGATCTGCAGTTCCTGTCAACCTTATATTACTGATCCATTTCCGAATGGTTTTAGGATCAGGAATACTGTCATTACAATTAAACTCGAACCGGATCCGAAAAGCCCATTGCGTAGCCACAGCGCTTTCCCTGTTTTTTGAAGAATGTCTCCACAACAAAGCCCCGGTACTTACCTGACCACGGCATGGTCACTACAATAACGGCATAATTTCCCCGACCTAACAGCACCCGCCCCGCCCCTTTGCTCGGTCTGGGGGGCCTTCGGTGATTTTTTTAAACTAGTAACTCCTCTCTGCCCACCCGTACAAAAAAAGGTACAAGTACTTTTTTTCCCTACGAAGCACCGTTCTCGAATTATCACGATTTCAGACCGTAGGTAGTAAGTAGGTATGCACACATTTCCGAACCACCTCCGAGGTAGCGTACTCGGCGCTTTTTTAACGTGGTTTCCCCAATATGAATATTCCACGAAGTATTTCAGTCGGGGAAATTTAATGAGACAATATTTTATTAATATAATGAAAATTACATTATTCATCATCAAATTCTACATTATCACTCGTTTTTTTTTCCTCGCTCTCTTCTTGCTCATTTTGTGTTGACTGCTCTAAGAGAGATATATCAGTTAGATTCTCATCGATTTCGAAAGAATCTTCATTCGTTGCATTTGATTCATCATTAGGGCAAGAGTGGCCTTGACAATTAGTACAGACTGGTGAACAAAACAATCCAACTTTTCTGCACCCACAATTGTTCAAGCAGCCTTTCTTGCAATTACAAAAAATTGTATTCAGCAGTTTCTCTGGAGCTGGTGGAAGTAAAGTCTGGATTGGTTCCAAACTATTATTCATCAATTTCCAGCCCCAGTCTTCAGGATTCAGTTGATTGCCCAGCCACACTTGCACTTGGTAGAACACACGAAACAACTGTTGATAAGCAGAAGCGGATGTTGGAGGGAGACAAGATAACTGAACTCGTCTGAAACGTTATACAAAAATTAGAAAACACATAACAACCCAAAAATTTATCACGACAGTACGTCTGGCCGTGAAAATCTCAAATCACATCAAACATTTAATAAAGTTACATATAATATTTGTTTTGTCTGTCACAAAGGATTGCCGATATTCTATAGATGTTGTCTATCTTAGACTTATTAAATGAGGCTCTACCATCTTGGATGACCCCTCTTAAACACCACCATCGGAGCATTAAATGGCTTAGCGGAGGTTAAGACAGATATTAACCATCAACCCTGATGGCTAATGACAGGCTAAGCCGCGGATCCCATTGTTCTCGATAAACCACCGACTCTCATGCCTCGGCTACATCCAACATGCCGGAAGCAGCACTACTCATCATATGTCTAATAATTATTGCTGGCAACAACAGTTATCGTGTTATTGTCATTATAGTAATTATATGTCGTCTCCGTGCCTGTAATGATGCGACTATCATTTATTCCATCTATTATTTAGTCACGGCGCACAGTGTTTCATTTCATACAAGCTAGATGGAAAAAAAACCTCTTAGATAATAATAACGTATTTAGAACCCTCTTTTGGGGAGTACTTAATCCGAAATTATTGAAAATTTGGGTTGAAAGTAAACCATCTGAGGGTCCCTTTCATAATATTACTCGCTTACATCAGCTTTGCATTCTTTGCGGATCTCCACTTTTCTCACACGACCATACACATACGCCTCAGGGATCTCATTTCAACAGCATTCAGTTTGCTTTCCTCCTTCCGCTGCCAGTTCCATGTCTCACTGCCATACATCAGGGTAGGTACCAGGACTCCATTGTGGACTGCTGGCTTCGCTTCTTTTGACAGTTTTTTATTAGCGCCAACAGCATTCAGTCCTCCATTAATGGAGTTACCTGCATTTACTCTTCTTTCAATATCTCTATCAGCCTTCCCATCTCTAGTAAACATACTACCCAGATACACAAACTCATCCACCTGCTGCAAGTTTTACGGGTAATCACGGGCTATTATTTTAGTAAATAACGTTTTCTTGAAAATGGAAAAAGCGCAGACCCTTGGAAAATCACGAAACCCGACTTTACTGGTCAAGATTCACCCAAATAAATTTTAAACAGAAGAAATACATGTTTCAAATATATAATTTAAATAATTTTTTGGTCAAATAATATTATTTTATAGGTACCTACCAGTGGCGGTCCTTCCCTCAGGACAATTGGTCAAAAACCTCCCAAAATTATAAGATGACAGTAAAACAATATTATTATGAAATATTAAGCAAATCAAAACAATTGGTATTATTCTAACCCTAGCTCCACACTGCTCGCGAAGTTCCTCGACGATATATTCGGGAAAGTTGACCGAAGTTCGAAGTACGTCACTACACACTCGTTCAACTTCGCGAGAAACTCATTCGCGCGGTGGTGCCGTCACGACTCGCACGTCATGGACGTTCAAGTCTGCTGCCGTTGCAATGTGCACGCTCGCGTATTATAATTTACCTACACTGCATACCACGTCAGCTCGAAGACATTTCATATACCTAGCTCCTAAAATATATGCTAAAAATATAAATATGCTATATTATAATTAATTATATTTATTATAAAATTTTGCAATTCAATTTAATTTGTACAGCTTATAATTTAATTTATCAACCATTACAAATGTTTAATTTCCAATCTGTACACTTCACCCGCATAACACAGGGACATGGCGGATGAAATAACACAAAAAAAACTAAACAATGTACAATATTCTTATAACAAATTAATAAATAAATAAATAACTATGTGCATATTTATAAAAACAGGAGTAAAAGAAGATGGTGGATGATTGCAGTTGCAATACACCGGAACAGAATTAGGTTAGTTTAGTCAATTAAACTATGAAAAGAGAACTACCTGGAATAAATAAATAAATTGGTACAAAAGGATTGTGTTTTTTTAATTTATTGTATTTTTTACAGCTAAAAAATAATTACTAGCACGGACGTGCGCTCGCGACGACGTATTGAAGCGAACTGAAGTCCGAGTAGTGTAGAGAGGCACTTCGTGTAGGCACTTCGTGCAACTTCGAGTCCTTTGACTCGGGCGCAAAAACCGACAAAAAATGGAGGTCGCCCGAGGCGAGCCAAGGTTGGACGAAGTAAGACGAAGTGCCTCTCCGCACTATCGTATTCGGCTAACCTCGTTCAACTTCGCGAGTAGTGTGGAGCTACAGTGATGTATTTGAAATGCACCGCGAGAGAAAGCCGGCAGCGGCAAGCAGTGACATCTAACATCTTAAATGGAAGCTTCCTTTCCCACGCACTGCGATTGGCTGGGTCAAATTATGAAATGCCCTGGGTATCATATCTTCTGTATCTTTAGGCACTACACAATAAATGAGATGGCACTATGTCCCTTTTTAAAAAGTTTTCGGATTCTGAAGACGGTTTGGGTCAGAGCCGTGAGGGAGAGAGAGCATGCTGAATATCATTCGTCTGAAAGAGATGGTTTGATAAACGTAGGTTGATTTCGCATATTTTACGCTTGTCGCATGAAATAATTTACTATATTAAACGTAATTTGACGTATGTGGGTGAATTTGACTCTCAAACTCGTGAGGTTCCTACAAATGAATATTGTTATATTTAATATGACATTGTATCATAGGTAATATCATTTTTTTAAATGACCTTCCACTTCTGGACCCCTAGAGCCGCCTCTGGTACCTACTTTATCGCATGTCTGATTACATACTTCACTTCCAATTTTGAAAATAATTTTGTATTGTAGTGATTTATTTTTGGGGCGCTAACCCCTTCTTTAGCCAACATTTCGGACAGCATGGTCATGGTCAGCAACTTCCATGATGATGGACACTGTAATGGATAAAGAAGGAGGTAGCACAACTCGGCGTAATTACCCCTAAAATAAATCACAATAATACTTTTGGGCAATTCTAAAATCTTGAATCATATTAGTAGGTAGACACTTCATCGTTTGTCTGAATTCTCACAGTTAGTTTTAATTTTGAAAATGACACCTAATTTTAAACAAATCCGAGTTCATTGAACCAGGGTTACAATCGCCCACAGACAGACCCTCTACCGAAATTAGTAGGTGTGTTTGATGATTATTCATAGGTACCTTGTACCTTTTTAAAAATCTGGATGGGAAAAAAAGAGTAACAAGAATATTAAATTTATAAAAATTACCTTCCATTATTATCTTGGTTTACCGGAGCTACGTCTGTACCTACTATTACAACAACATGACGTTTTGATTTAATTTTGCCTTTTGAAAGCTAAATGATTATTTCATTACTCCACAGCGATATGAGCTGAAATTTTGTTTATTTTTTTACATCAACACCACACAGGTCCTTATGAAAATAATTTCCATCAGGCCCATGTCATCTTTGGGAATGCTATGTAAGGAGTATTTATGTGGAAAGGGAGGAGTGAACCACGTGTTATAGGAGAGAGGAAACACAGAGGCCGGCAAATCGTTCTACAACCAAGTTGTTGAACACAGAGATGTATATAGAACGATGGAACAGGATAACGAGTCATACCCGTTCTCATATGACTAATGGCAACTGTGTACAAATGTTGGGCGCGCGTTTGGAAAATAAATGCATTTACCTGATAGGGAAGGATACGCAAATTTTATAAAACCAGTTTAATTGATTTTCCGCTTGACTTAAAAAATTATTAACTGTTGATGCTCACAAGAGGTCTCACTAAAAACTTGCGGATTATCTACTTTATAGAAGACTAGCTGAAGTACCTACCCAGCGTTTATTCTACATTGAGGGGTGATTTTCCGAAATCTCAAGTAGATTTCGCATTTGTCGAACTCGAAAAAAACGTACTGTATTTGTATGAAAAACAAACCCACAGACACTTTCTGTGAGAGATAGATTCACAAAACTCTCCACTTCAGTTATTAATTAATTCTAAAAGGTATTTTAACTTTCTTTATTGTCAAAGATAAAGCAACCGTTATAAAGTTATAAGTAATAATTCCGTTATTTTATCCGGCGGAATATAAAGAGTTTATTGTGTGCTGAAACTTTCCTTCAGTTTACTTAATTTCCCCCACGAAATCAATTTTCCTTTCGCGGAAACAAACCACGCGGCGTTCAACGATTCCAAAAGTTTTCACTTTATTTTCTTTGTCAGCGGTCGGTTGAACCGTGCCCCGAACACAGCTTGTTTTAAATAGTCGATTATTATTTTATGTAGTCACCAGTGAATAGGTAATCCATAGAAGTGTGATTTACACCGATCTGAAAACTGATATCACCAACTTGTTGTTAGGGAAGAAAGAGTTTAGATACATATGTGTGTAGGTTTAGTACATAAATATAAACAGGTGTGTGTTGAAAAAGTGTATAAAATCTGCCAGCTTTATTTTTAAAGGGGCGCAACTGGTTGATTAACCAGGCTAGCAGATGGGAAAGCAATAATCCTCTCTCAGGGCCTTGGGAGTTCAAAACTTTAAGGTTAATATAAATGAATTTAAAATGATAGACAGTATTGATAAGGAATAATAATAATAGATTTATTTGTACATATTTATAACATAAATAGAACATTAAAACATAATTATAGTATTTAAAACCACCCCCCTGGATCGACCAAAATTCAATTATCTATCTATCTATCTAAAATAAATCACGGACCTCTGTTTTTCTCAGGAAGCTAGAATCTGTCAATTTACCTTGAACTGAAGACGGTTGAAACAGTTTTGCTTTAATAATTCGCTCCAACCATGGAATAATTGCAAATCCAGGCGAGTCTGTCTTTCCATCATCTTTTCGTCTGGCTAGACTCCTTGTAAGAAAATGATCTTCTATGATTTATTGTATTGCCTTGATACACGGCAAATAGTGGATAATTAAATTACGAATACGATTTGTTTATATATTTATTAAAAGCCTCATGTGGTTTCCCCAGGATAGCTCCTTGAATTCAGAGAAAAATGTTTTTCTCCCTAATGTTGTAAAAAATATAATATAATGAAGAAATACGAAAATACTTCGAGCTTTATTACATTTTCCAGATAAATAAGCGTTCTTCACAAGTCTTATGAGGCTTTCCTGCAAATAAATACCTACACTACTACGACTTTTGGAAATGAAAATTATGACATTTGACAACGAAATTTGTGACGCCCTTTTTCACAGAAAAAAAACAATGT
This sequence comes from Limnephilus rhombicus, assembly GCA_929108145.2. Taxonomy (NCBI): domain Eukaryota; kingdom Metazoa; phylum Arthropoda; class Insecta; order Trichoptera; family Limnephilidae; genus Limnephilus; species Limnephilus rhombicus. The sequence goes on from OV815284.1 coordinate 22,604,096, forward strand.
TTCCAAGAGACAAAACTACAACCTAGAATAATATTAAGATACATTATTTCCTTGCCAAGCGTATAAATTTTATTTCTGCACGCTAGGAACATTTTTCACTGTTCAAAATACCTTAAAATCGAGGCAAGTGCGGAGAGTTTCTAGCAAATCTGTCACAGATTTGCAATTCAGTGTTGTTCCATGGGTTAATGTGAAAATTTTAAATTTAAAAAAATAATTTTGATTTAAAATGGTGCCACTAAATAAGTTTGCTGCGTTCGAAGAAGTGAGAATTTTACTTAGATGGTTTCATCATTCTTGGTAACATCTTCTCTGTGTCCCAAACACAGGGAATTATAACGTGAGACACAAAAAACGAACTTTAAATATTGTAAGTCCGCAAACTCTCATATTTTAAAATCAACGAAATACATTTAAAAATGTCAGTAAATTGTGCAGTTTGAAAACCAGTGAACGCATGTTTGAATGTTTTACCTAAAACTCTAGTAGGTATTACATTTACACAGAACTTTAAATCTTACAGTCTAAGAACGTTTTTTGCTGGAAACCTTATGCATTTTTCTACCTACCCGTGTTGAATTTATAAGTAAATCATCCGGAGTTATATTGCTTGCGTTAGCAAACAACAAAGTGTGAATTTTCAAGCACTGACCGTTAAGCAATATTTTTTTTTAATCTATAGGATTGAGTGATAGAGATATATAACTAATTATCTAACCAATATGCCGTTTCCATACGGGGGTAGGCAGAGAGGATGGACCGCTAAACAACTCGATCTTTGCACAAATTCCTTGCTTCATTCAAATTTCTACACCGTCCCGTACATACTCTTCGTTTATTATTACTCTTGGCGTATTTCGTTAATTTAATCGTACTACACCTTCGGGCGTCCCCGACACCTTTGTCATATATTCACATTGGGTGATAATTCTAAGTCATATTATGATGTCATAGATTTGCATAAAATACCAGACGCAAGAGGAGATCATTTTATGTAAATTTCAAGTCTTAGAACTCGCTTCGAAGAACTGTATTTTTTACGCATGAGCATAACACGGCAATGAACTCTGCACAAAGCACTGTCAGCATACAAGCCGTGTGTGTATGACCCGGCTTTTCGATTATTGTAACGAAATCTGGGAAACGGTTTTTTCCGCTCGATAAATTACAGTCTTTAATATTACACAAATGAAACGTCGCTGTTTTATATCACGCTGTTGTAGGTTTGTGTCTTGTACCATTATTACGTCTTTATCGAAAACCTCACCCAAGCAATGGAAATAAATAATGATCAAGATAAATAAATAATGATCTTCTTTTTCATACTGTTTTTCTTTTTTTCTATTCTATTTCATATATCTTGTTTTGAATATGTATATGTATTATATATATATATATATATATATATATATATATATATATATATATATATATATATATATACATCCCGCTATCATTTCTGCGTCCTTTCATCGGATCGACATTACTGCGTCTATCTGAAGGACTCGATTTTTCATAGTTTTAACTAATGTATATACTATCTTTTAAGTGTTTGATTGTTGCTAGGTATTTAAATTTTTGAAAGACATTAATTTAAAAATATACAAAACGATAAAAACGCCCTTTAACGTCTCACCAATCTGAACTCCTTTCATATTTAATGTAGTGAGGCGTCCTGCATATTCTTTCTTTCATTTTGTAAACAATTTAGGGTCCAATTATATATTTATTTTCATGTTAACGACAAACGGACGTCTTGCAACGTTGCCATTTATTAATTCAAGTTTTTGGTTAAACGACTTTAAAGGTATTAATAGAATATGTTGGCGCCAATACGACTGGCCCATACGTTGCGGAATCTAATCAACTCGGCGGCAATGCGCACGTAAAATTTATTAAATTTGTGTGGGATTTTTGAGAATTTTGAATTAAAACCTTATTTTAAGTATGATTAGTTATGTTTAGTGACTAGATCTGAATTGCTGGGACCTTCTTATCCTGCATCTTGTTGAAGTGTGAGAAGCTATGTTTAGTGACTAGATCTCTTTTGCTGGGACCTTCCAATCCTTCCTCTTCTCTCCCCGGTTGGATTCCACATCGGGACAGTGATTACCACATTACGACATTAGTATCGTGGCAGTGGAGTTCGGTGTGGTTTTCTCATATATTCTTGCTTATTCATCTATTGATGAATAAGCGAGAACAAAAATAAAATAAATATATTATCAATACATAGTATAAAATGTATGCGCGCATAGATCTTTTAAACTACGCGACGGATTTTTATGCGGTTTTCAACATTAGAGTGATTCAAGAGAAAGGTTTATATGTATAAAACATGCTTATTATAGTAGAATTAACTCTGAATACAAGTGGGTAATTATTAAATCAACACGATTATCAGTAGAAATATTATGTAACCTATTAATTATAAAGAAACTTCGGAACAATAAGTCACTCATTTCTTGTATTTTTTTTTGCCATTTAATATCTAATGGTTTGTAGAAGACACAAAAATAATTGAAGCGTAAGCGTCAATCTGGCGTACATAGTCTTTTTTTCGTCTTTGTTTTACTGATATATTTTTTTTTGGCGTTTATATACATAGACGTACGTACTTTATCCGACTTACTAGACGATGTCTGTTCTGAGATGGGTAGCAATAGTTCATAGCTTTTTAATAAATGTTGATAGTCTGCATTCAAAATAACTAGATAAACAAAATTGAATTACTTTTATGTATAAAATAAAATTAGAATTACATTAAAAGATTAAGAATTATATAAATGTTGGTATCCATACATATTTTTTTCAATGCATAAAACTTCTTCTTGTTCCCTGTCCGTTCAGCGGACGTTGGCTATCATGTTGGCTATGCGGACTTACTGAGGCTTGGAACAGCTCTACGGTAGACTGGCCAAACCACTGTCTCAGGTTTTTTAACCATGAGGTCCTCCTTCTTCCAGGGCCCCGTCTTCCGGCAATCTTTCCCTGCATTATGAGATGCAGTATCTCATACTTCTCTGGATATCTCATCACATGTCGAAGATATTGAAATTTCGGATTTTTATAGTTTTAATAACTTATTTTTCTTTATGAATCTGAACCATAACATCTTCATTCGTAACCCTGTCCATCCAGCTTATTTTAAGTATTTTTCTGTAGATCCACATCTCGAATGCCATAATTAATTATTCCTAAAAGTTCTTCATAAAAGTTACAAAATTGGTGCATAAAAGGTGAGCAAAAATTCATGGAAATTTTAATAGAATAAGAGGTTCCATGAGGTAATTTGGTAAAACATTAATGTAAAAAATATACAGATGCATTGTACATATGGTTTTGTATCAGTTATTGATGAACCGGTGGATGCAATTTTTCTAGAGTTCGTTACACCAGAGTTACAGATACAGATATAGACACACCACCGAAATAATGCAAAAAAAATATATTATCTAAAAATTAAAAACAAAGTCAGAGTATGCAATTCACATGCGGTAGAAGTGAAACCTTCCAAAGACAAGAGTGAGGAGGCTATGGCGAACGCACAAATAGGAGACCGATAGGCTACGAAGCAACACACAAAGAAGAAACCGATTACACTATCTCATTCTCTTACAGGATAAATTCTACAGATGGTCTCTTTTTAGTGTCGCTATTTTTCGTTTCAACGAGTTTCAAATTGCAACAATGCTAAAGAAGTTTTCACTTCAAAAGTACTTTTAACACAATATTTAATATATTAGGTACCTAGCACCTACAAGTATGAAAGCATACATGTATGTAACAACGCGAAACGAACCACGAATTTTGGGAAAGGAACGAAGTATCTGCAAGTGGCGTTTCGCGCCGTTTGCTGTTGTTTCATTCCTTTCCCACAATTTGTGGTTTGTGTCGTTCGTGTTACACGCATGTAAACGCAGCCTAGTACGGACATTTTGGGAGGCGGGTATGGGTACCGCCGCCCGGGAATCATTTATTGGATAACCAACATCTCTGCCATAGATCACCCCAAGTGGTTCGCACACAGCATCCCCTGAGATGACATAGGCCATGAGGGAAATTATTTTCCTCGGGGCCCCTTGTGTGGAGCTAATTTTATAAAAAAATACTGGAGCGTAAAGAATGTCCCATGAAACTCGACCCATGACATGCGAAACAGGCATGTTTTTGTGGCAAGAAGACTGGATACAGTGATTTTATTTTATTTTTTCTGGCCAATACTTTCATATAATTTTTAGTGTCGTAATTTTAGGTCATCGGAATAAAAATTCCTAACACTGTCAAATATGAATGTATAACGATTGTTTAAGGCGCCATATACCTGCTCAAAAAGAAGCAGATGGAGACATATGTAATTATAAATGTTGAAAAGAGCGAATTAATATTTAAAACGAAAAAATTGAAGTGAAAAGGGTGAAAACGTTTAACAGAACACAATTCGTTTAAAATAGAGCAAAAATCTCATGGGGAACATCTAAAGTAGCATTTAAAGGTAAATTGTTAATTTTTTCATGCATATAACTTCTAAAATAAGTTAAATGAACGTGTTTATAATAATTTTCGGAGCATACTTTCCGATTTTTTTCTATCGAGGGAATTTCATATAATTTGCACTTCGATGTGGGGAACGTCTAGATATTATATTCAAAAATAACATATATATTTTTAAGTGCTTTAAAACTTTTAATATTTTAAAGCACTTAAAAAAAATCTTTGTTTGAAGAAAAATGATTTGAAGTAAAATAAAATGAAGAAGTTAAATTAAAATGATAATGAAAAACAGGAGACTCATTTTAAATACATAAAAACATTGTATTAAAGTAGCTCCCCGCAGAAGGCCTTGAGGAAAATAATTCACCTCAGGGCCTGTCATCTTTGGGGATGCTGGAGTGGATGTGGATGGTGGAGGGTCTTACAATAATCGTAATTGTATATTATCGTATCTTATGGGACGTATGAATATATCCCCCCTTCTGCGGTGCAAGGCTATGTTCCGATAGAGTCCTGCTAGAGAGGTCAAAAGGTCTCCCTAAACCAGTCTCCCTTTCCGATCTGCTACGCAGTTGGTGGAAAAACGCATCCACCGCTAAGATTCAGACAAACCTCTCCCATTGAAATCGGGCATCCCTGCCAAGTCAAAAAAGGTATCGAACCACTTGGGGTGGCCTATGGCAGAGGTGTTGATTATCCAGTAAATGCTTCCATGGGCGGCGGTACCCATACCCGCCTTCCAAATTAATGAAAAAAAAGTTATTGTAAAAAAATCCATTTTTTTAAGAAGTTTTTTTTTAAATATGAAACGCATTGTGTAAAAAAATTGTGAAGTTTGATAAACTGGTTTATTAAAAATACTATTTAGACATTCGATTCTCTAAATCATGAAAAATCATGGTCTTTTTGAGGAGAGGAAAGAATGAATATGTTTACGTTGAAGTGTTACCAATCTGACATCGGTAGTCATAAATTAGAGCATTTTTTCATTTCAATTCAAGAATGATGACTTATTTCTGGAATACAAATATTTATCTGGTTATGGCCAGGAACTTTCAGAATATCGGCGCGTAGATTTAAAATAATGGGATATAAAAAAAATCAAACGCTAAACAGACGTAAAGAGGCCCGACCGGCGTTGACAGTCAAGTCGTTGACTGCCCGGAAATATTTAATTATGCTTTCATAAACATCGCCGCAAAACAATTATTTTGAGTTATGTATGATTACTTAAGATATGGATGCGTAATTTGAGAAAGATTTACATAAATAATGAACATGTAACATAGGTTTAACTACAGTTCAAAAAAATATTATTAGTCGGCGAGATGAGATGAAAAAGTGTGCTGCGTGGAGGTAAAATAACCCATACATTTTAACGCCCTTTGTCGTCGATCACATTCATGCTTCATCTCGTAGGTATAATTCGCAATTTAATAATTTTCCATTCAGAAGGCGGGCTTGGGTACCGCCGCCCCGGGAGCCATTTACTACACATAACCAACACCTCTGCCACAGATCACCCCAAGTGGCTAGCTACGTGTGTTGACTTAGCAGGGGCTCCCGGGTTCTTGGGGTGAGGTTTATCTTTTGCCTTGGGAGAGACTGGTGGAGGGAGACCTTTCGACCTCTCCAGTTGGACTCTCTCGGAACATCATCTTGTACCGCAGTAAGAGGGATATATCCATACGTCCGTCATTCCTGGACACACTGACCCCCCGATTTCTACCCACCCCTCACACCTTATTCTTTCGCAGAACTTCCTCTCCTTCCTTTCAAAATACCCTCCACACAGCATCCCCAAAGATGACATTGGCCCTGAGGGGAATTATTTTCTTTAGGGCCTCCTGTGTGGAGCTAATGTATAAAATAATTTTACTTATTCTATGTAAAAATTATTCGAAAATAGTAATTTCACGAAGCAACGCCATAAATAATCCCTTTGTAGAAAAAAAATTGCATAGTAGGTACATATGTTTAAAAAATTATCGCGCCGTTCGGTCATTTAACATGCCATTAAAATGAAAAAAATCACATTGTTTCTTTAAATGATACTTCTCAAATGCCTAGAGATTTTTTTTAAGTGGGTCGTGTTTTATTAAAATTTTCAGAACAATCGCTTACGTGTATTAATTGTAATTGTTTCATGACATCTCCCTTTTTAAGCATCGTCAGTAATCCTCTCTCTTGTCACCAAACACGGCTAAAGCCATTTCAATCTACTTTTCAATTCTGAATGGTGGTCTTAAACCGGGGCCTAACTCGGAATGTTTTCTACTTTGGTACGAGCGGAAAAAAAGTTAAAATAATTAATAATGAATATTTATATTCTGAAATAACACAAATTAATCAAGTAAAATATTACTTGCCCACTCCGAGATTTGAATCAGCTACCTCTCAACCTTGATTGTTAAAGTAATTTTCGATTTTCTTGTACGTCTATACTAACTAAAACACACAGAACTCGGCATGCCTTTCCTACTTACTACTTACTATACGATACAAATTGAGGTTGAATATTATAATAATAAACTCCAAAATTCTGAAAGTTTTATTTTCATTTTTTAACTCAGAATTTTTCATAAATGTGCAATTGTAGTCTCTGAAAACCTTTAGAAGAACTTGAAAAATTACTATTTCTAGTAAATTAGTTAAGGCAATTTTGTCCTTATTTTTAGAAATAAGCCGTGATTGAATATTACTCGTAGTTAAACACAATTTCAATTCACTTTTCAAATAAAACATTAAAATATTTACTATATTTATGTTTGACAAGATGCATATTTATTGGAGTTATATTTGGCGCCATTTTTCATTAAAATCAACGAATAAAACAACAATGGTTGGGTTTAATGCTTGAAACATCATTTGTACATTAGAATTCATTTATTTGTATCAATAATTTCGACGATTTTGCAAATTTTCTAGATAAAACTATGATTTAGAGTTTTTCTCTGGGAATTTTAATGAAATCTTATTTTGCAATGTGCGATGTTTTAATGTGACTCATCTGTTCTCGTCGTTCTAGGAAACAGAAGAAACGCTATAAAAAAGCGATGTTGCCAAATGTAGGAGTTGCAATACGCGAGTCAATGAAATGTATATTTTGCTAAAAATATACGCTCGTCTACTGCAGCGCCGCGGCTCGCCGCTCGGTGACAAAGCACTGAACTAAAATCGTATATTTCAGTTGATTTAGGTACCAAAACCGCGTCTGGCTTATTTTCGTTTTTGGACTGTATAAGGGTACAGGAGTGGGGAAAACTTGAAATTACACGTGTTCAATCCTGCGTCCGTATACCGGACGCAGAATGACGGTCGGACGCAGGATTGAATGAAAGTGGACCATTAGAAGACGCAGCAATGATAGCGGGATGTATATATATATATATATATATATATATATATATATATATATATATATATATATATATATATATATATATATATATATATATATATGTAGAACAATTTTCTCGGTTTACCCGCGTAACGTAGTCCTTAAAAGGACTTTTTAACTCCTGACGTTTCGGACAGATCACACTGTCCATCTTCAGAGGCCTTATGTCTTGAGTTTTTGTCTCAAACTGATAGCTTTCGCATGTCTGTTCGGTCCAAAAGCTAAAACTTAAGTGAGTGCAAGTCACTTCTTATGTCTAGAACGAAGTACCCGGGTTGCAGGTGATTGATGGTGGAGGGTGGTGGGGGGCGGGGCTGACAGTAGATACCTGATTGGTAAAGCTAATTGGAGACACTACTGGTAATTTTGGAAATGCCGTTTTTGGGGTATTTTCATCGATTAAGACTTTCCAGGTGTTGGGAATTCTGATTGCGTCATTTCTAGTATTCATATTATTTTTATGTTTATAAATTTCTATTGCTTCGCGGTAAATTCTTTTTGGTTCATTGTATATGCTAGCTATTGTTTTTGTATTATTAAAGTCTATTTTATGACCTTCATTAAGGACGTGTTGCACTATGGATGAAGTTAAGCGTTTATTAGTGACATCTACTTTATGTTCTGCAATTCTACATGATATTTTTCTATTGCAACGTCCAATATACACCTTTTCACATGCCCCACAAGGTATTTTATAAATACCATGTGACTCAAGTGGAATGTGGTCCTTTGGACTTCTTAATAGAGACGAGATTTTATTTTCTGATTTATAAATAGTTTTGATTTTATTTCTTTTGAGGATTCGACTGATTTTATCTGTCGAGCCTTTGATGAATGGGAGAATTGCTATAGAAAGGGGTTCTTCTTTCGTTTCAGAAATAGTTTTTTTGCGTTTATTTATGGATTTGTCTATTAAATATTTGGAGAAACCGTTTGCTTGAAGAGCACTACTAAGAAGACCCAGTTCTTCATGAATATGATCTTTGTCCGCTAGTCGTTTTGACCGGGTAACTAGGGTATTTATAACTGATGACAACTGAGATGGGTTATGATTTGAGTTGGCGTTTAAGTATCTATTTGTATGTGTCGGTTTACGATATACGGTATGGCCAAGGCTGCCGTTCTTTTTCTTTTTAACTAAAATATCGAGAAATGGGAGACAATCGTTTTCTTCGATTTCCATGGTAAATTTAATATCTTCATGGATACTATTCAAATGAATAAGAAAGTTATTTAATTCTTCAATTCCGTGTTGCCAAATAATGAAGGTATCATCCACATAGCGACGCCATAGTGAAGGTTTCAGAGGGGCGCTCTCTAATGCCTTTATTTCAAAGTACATCATGTAAATATTAGCGATTACCGGGCTGAGGGGTGAGCCCATCGGGGCCCCTTGAATTTGTTTATATATTTGTCCCTCAAATTGAAAATAGGTATTTTTAAGGCAATGTTCCGTCAGAGTGATAAAATCAGTCGGAACGTCTAGTTTCGATTTAATTAACTCTAATGCTTCATTTATTGGTATTTTTGTGAACAAAGAGACTACATCGAAGCTCACTAAAATGTCACCCTTGTTTAAAGTTATATTAGAAATTGTTGAAATAAAATGCTCAGCATTACGCACGTAAGAATCTGCTTTCTCAACAAAAGGCTGAAAGCGTTGGGCAAGAAATTTTGCTAATATCTGGGTGGGCGAACCACACGAGCTAACAATAGGCCTGAGAGGCGCGTTGGGTTTGTGAATCTTTGGAAGACCATACATTTTTGGACAACGTGATGACTTTTCTCTAGGGATAAGCATCTTCTTGAGATCATCACCGAGTTTAGAGGACACGATTTTACTTTTTGTTGTTTTTTCTAGATATGTAGTGGGGTCGTTTTTATTAACTTTGTAAACGGGATCAAGTAAAATTTCCCGCATTTTTGAGGTATAATCGCTTGTATTCATTATTACAGTCGCGTTGCCTTTATCTGCCGGTAAGACTATTATTTCTTCGTTCGAACGAAGTGCCTTAAGGGCTTTAAATTCTTCCAGTGATATATTATTCTTAGGTTGCACGGCTTTTCTAAGAATATGACACGTTTCTTGACGGATTATTTCGGCTTTGTCTAAGGGAAGTTTTGAGATGGCTGATTCTACTGCGGTGATAATATCTTCTTTTGGAATTTTTGAAGGCGTTACACTAAAATTGAAACCTTTTGCGAGTACTGATTTAGTGGCGTTATCAAGGGGAAAGTTTGACAAGTTGTGGACTACTTTATTTATGTCTAAAGTGTGTATTTTTGAGGATGGAGGTGCGCGGTAGAGAGAGTTGAATTTCTTTATTTGGCGTGCTGTCGTTAGTTCAATATTGGTATCTACGCGTTTTTGAATCAACATATCTAATTGGTCCCACAAAATATGATGTATTAAAGAAGATAATTTAAAAAAGGACTCACTGATTTGCTTGCTGACACTATTTCTGAAACGAAAGAAGAACCCCTTTCTATAGCAATTCTCCCATTCATCAAAGGCTCGACAGATAAAATCAGTCGAATCCTCAAAAGAAATAAAATCAAAACTATTTATAAATCAGAAAATAAAATCTCGTCTCTATTAAGAAGTCCAAAGGACCACATTCCACTTGAGTCACATGGTATTTATAAAATACCTTGTGGGGCATGTGAAAAGGTGTATATTGGACGTTGCAATAGAAAAATATCATGTAGAATTGCAGAACATAAAGTAGATGTCACTAATAAACGCTTAACTTCATCCATAGTGCAACACGTCCTTAATGAAGGTCATAAAATAGACTTTAATAATACAAAAACAATAGCTAGCATATACAATGAACCAAAAAGAATTTACCGCGAAGCAATAGAAATTTATAAACATAAAAATAATATGAATACTAGAAATGACGCAATCAGAATTCCCAACACCTGGAAAGTCTTAATCGATGAAAATACCCCAAAAACGGCATTTCCAAAATTACCAGTAGTGTCTCCAATTAGCTTTACCAATCAGGTATCTACTGTCAGCCCCGCCCCCCACCCCCTCCACCATCAATCACCTGCAACCCGGGTACTTCGTTCTAGACATAAGAAGTGACTTGCACTCACTTAAGTTTTAGCTTTTGGACCGAACAGACATGCGAAAGCTATCAGTTTGAGACAAAAACTCAAGACATAAGGCCTCTGAAGATGGACAGTGTGATCTGTCCGAAACGTCAGGAGTTAAAAAGTCCTTTTAAGGACTACGTTACGCGGGTAAACCGAGAAAATTGTTCTACATCTTACACCCGTGAAAACCTTAATCATAACATATATATATATATATGTACATATATGTATATTTATATATAAAAATATATATTATAATTCTAAAAAAATATGTTAAATAGTTTTTCACACACGCTGCTCCACCTTTTTTACACGAGCATGCTCTAAAAAGAGGTGAATCACGTTATATAAAAAATGTATCTGAAAAATGTAATGTCATTATTGTATGTACAAAAAAAAAAAAAATAAAAATAAAAATAACGGTTCGTCTAATGAGCGTTTTCCACGGTGCTTATTTTCATACCCATCCCCATATGGAAGCCATCTTATCCAGACCCATGTAAAAAATCTTTGCTTTACTAACACGATCATTATTTTCATACTCATGATTGCATACAGATAGTTGCAATTAGAGAAGAAATAATATTTTGGGACGGTATTAAATCGTCAAAAAATGTCAACACTTTGAACATAACTTTAGATCACAAGAAAACATCTGTCATTTTCCTTTGGCGTTGCCGTCAACAAATCATCAAAATACACGCCAAACTCACGATAAATGTTCACAATCGGTACTAAACACACATGATATTCTTTTTTTCAGTATTTTTTAATATAAAACAAAATAAACATGCAACTTATGATTTTCACGCTCAAAAGTATTATCGTTATTTATTTTTGGGGTATTATGCCGCGTTGCGTTACCTCCTTCTTTAGCCAACATTTCGGACTGCGTTACAGTTACAGTGTCCATCATCAGGGCAAATGTGTGCCGTGTAATGTGTGCCCTGTAATGCTGTCCGAAACGTTGGCTAAAGAAGGAACTAGCGTAACACGACGTAATACCCCAAAAATAAAGCACAATAAACGTGCAACATTTTCACATAATAAATGTAGTTACATAAAACAATGACATCTCAAAAAATAATGTCCGCCAACTGTATGAAAATCGGTACCAGAATACGTCCTTTTTTTGACAGACTACCCATATTGACACTGGATGAAAAACATCGTGTGAAATGCCTATAACTCTAAATGGCCTCTCTGAAATGTTTCAGAATTTGGTTTACCTGATTCTAAGGGCCAGTTGTTTCACAGAATTTGATCAATTCGTCAAATTTCAAAGTCCTATTCAAGTTCTGTTTTTATTTCTGTGAAACAACAACAACCCGTCCAACTATTTTTGTAACTATTGATGAAACCAATAGGGGTTTCCCTTCTTTTGACTGTGGGTAAATCCAAAACATTTCTGATGAGTCCTGAATATGAATATTTTGGATTTTACGAACCGGCGTTCGTTTGTCTTCTCCTGGGAATAAGCTTCGGTAATTTGGAAATTCCGCCCGTGCTTTGCGAAATGTTCACACATTGGCTGTTGATTGTTGATATTGGTATTCAGTGCGTTCAATTCCTACGTGTTGAGTGAAAATATTGACACGGGACATGTCCTCAGTGTTCGCACACAACACTGCGGTATTACTCTGTTGGTGTATTTAGTCCTGATAATCGCCAAAGGGGCGTTGTTACGATACGCTTGATGCCATATTAGCTTTCGGGGAATTGGCAAACGCAAGAAGGTCTGCCGAAAATGGGCGCGGAATTAACATATTATTTATTATCATTGCACCTTTGTCATAAACTATAAGCTACAAGCTATTTTTTTTCTATACGTGACGCAATGTCACCAAGTTAGATAGTTTTTGCTTGATAGCTCCACCCACTTCTCTTTGGACAAAACTTTTCCACGTCCATCATCCTATTTAAAAATCATTTAGAAATGTTTTTTTTTACCTTACATTATTGTCACCTAAGTACCCAAGCCTGCATTTAATAGCTGGTCGCTTAACATTGCGGATTAAGATCTTGTATTAAAAAAAAACAAACATTGGGAGGCGGGAATGGGTACCGCCGCCCCGGGAACCTTTATTGGATAACCAACACCTCTGCCATAGGTCACCCCAAGTGGTTCGCTACGTTTGGAGATTTAGCAGGGGTGCCCGGGTTCATGGGATGAGGTTTGTCTAGGTCTTGGAGGCGGATGACCAAGACACACTGAACCCCAGATTTCTACCCACCCCTTAAACCCTTTTCCTTCCCAGAACTCTCCTCTCCTTCGTTTTCCTAAAAAAACCCTCCACACAGCATCCCCAAAGATGACATAGGCCCTGAGGAAAATTATTTTCCTCAGCGCCTTCTGTGTGGCTCATGTAAAAAAAAAAAAACATTTATGAAACAAGATCTGTACCCCAGATCAGTACCTACAGATGTAGGTGCAAAAATGAAAGTCATTTCATAAAGTTTTGTTTCGCTTTCGTTTGGTGTATGATTATTTTATACACAAAAAATGGTTTATCAAACTAACAAACTAATATTCCTTTTATTAATACATCTATGTATTTGCATTTTGATTTTTTTTCTTGAATGAATGCAAATCTTGGAAGTGGAAATTAACCCGCTTCCCGACATCCGATCAAGCTGAAACTTAGCAGATAGACTCGTTATCAATGACAATACATTATATCAACGTTTGGTGGCACTCTCGCACACACGCGCTCTCACACATTTCTCTGAAATGGGCTACTAGGCCGTTTTAAGAGACGGCGCGACTGGATCGTGCCGTTCGATGCGTAGACCGCAAGGAAAATCGAAACTGTTCACTGAAACTGTTTTGTGAAAAAGCTTTGTTTTTATAGAGTTTATTATTTTGTTTAAATAAATGAAGACAATACAAGCGAAACTCAATCGAAAATCTGGAAACAGAAAAATCAGAAAAACATATTGATACCTCTGGGACTCGAACCCAGGACCTCTTGCTTTCCGGGCAAACGCGCTAACCACTGCGCCACGGTGTCGATATGAAATTCGGTCATATTTAACTGTACCATACTTCGAGTAAGAACCACCTACATTATCTTCATTTTCTTTAACACATATATTATTGGCAACTATCTTTATGTATGATTGCAAGATTCAAACCCGAACTAAATGCTCTCTAGATAGTGTCTGGATAAATCTTTATCCATTTTATTTAATATGCGACATCTATTGACTTTTCTGCAAGTCTAGGATGAATATTTTTATTTTATTTTAATTTTATGAGTAAAACCTCAAATTGTAATATTTAAATAAATGGACAATACAAGCGAATCTCAATCGAAAATCTGGAAACAGAAAAATCAGAAGCAAGAGGTCCTGGGTTCGAGTCCCAGAGGTGTCAATATGTTTTTCTGATTTTTCTGTTTCCAGATTTTCGATTGAGTTTCGCTTGTATTGTCTTCATTTATTATTTTGGTTTATATTTCGATTTCACTGTGTACTCGATGTGTAGGTACAGTGTAAAAAGGATAAAAATAATTTATTTTAAAAAAATGACTGAATAATTTATTTAAAAATAAGTTTTCGACGTAGCGTTGTGAAGATGATGTATGCGCCATTTTAGGATGTTTTGGTAGGTACTAATCGCCTTTTCATATAGGATATCCTATTATGCTAGGCGCGCTCCCTACCCCCCCCCCCCCCCCTTCCACCTTCTAACACATCCCTCCCCACCCAAACCAGGAACCTCCCTTTGTATGGCCGGAAACACCCGCTTTCAAAGGAACAACGAACTTCGAAGCCGCAACCAAAACACCCATCCGTTCAGTTCAAAGGTACCTTCTAACGCAGTAATTTCATTTTGAAAGTTGGAGATTTTGGATTTGTATAATCAAGAGACTTAATCCGTTTAAGTTTTAGATTGAAGACACGCAGTACGCAATGAAATTGTGATTTAGTCTTTTACATGATTTGAGATGTACACAGCGCTCTTTGTCTTCGACAAATAAATATTTGAATTAACTTTGCATGAACTTTCGTTTCAAGCTTTGACTTCATCGTTATCATTACACAGTATAAAATGAAGTCGCTTACAATGTATGTTCGCATAGATCTTTTAAACTATGCAACGGATTTTCATGCGGTTTACACCAGTAGATAGAGTGATTCAAGGGGAAGGTTTATATGTATGTATAATACATGCTTATTATAGTAGAGAAAAGCCGAAAAATTTAAATATTCAATTCAGGCAGCGGGCAGCTGGCAAGCGGGTTGTGTGGATTTTATAAAGGTTGGGTAATGGCGTTGTGTTTCGTTAGCCATAGCAACGTGTGGCCGGGCCTGCTAGTTAATTTATAAAGTTTTTCAGACTGTTGATGAAAATAAAGATATTTTTAATATTATCGAAGAAAGCAATCACTATGTGACTTGACATACACGAAAAGTTATTGTCGTTTTTCTTTGTTACAACTATACCTTTTTATTCCATCTGTGCCTTTTGTACTACATTCAAGTAACAACAAAGAATTTTTCTACGTATTTGCCACGTGTGGAATCCGTATAAATTTAAATTCACCTTTTCTAGTAAAACAGGTGTTTCCTTGAGATGTACACGAGGTTCTGAATTTTTATTTTTTTAATTAAATAATCAGTTTACAAAGTATAATAATTTTGAATATATAATAAATTACATAATAAGTTTTCACTGATCTTTTCATTTTATCATGTTTCTCTTCTAAAGAAGCAGACGCTTGTGATTAGAAGAGGGATGAGTATCGGGATGAAAAATATATTTTGTATCTTATAATTAATTATGGTAGGAACTTAAAAAAAATAGAAAAATTTAAAAGTAATACAAGTTATGAAGATAATTTCATCATTTTGTTCTTTTTACATTGAATTGCTCTTTAATGTCTTTTAGTAGGCATTTATCGTCTTCGATTGTTCTTATCTTTTCGGGTAGGCTATTGAAGTATTTTTTCCCTAGATATTTGTAATGATGTTGTGCAAATTAGGTGTTACATTTTTGTGTTGGAAATATGTTTTTGACGAGTACGACTTTCAGTTAAAAAGCTATGATTTTCTTTTTCTATTATTATTTGAATTGTTATATTTTTTCGGACTAGGTCATTAAATTTTAATACTATTTAAATCTATAATTAATTTTGATATAAAAATTTAAATAAACAAAAAAATTAACAAAACAAAAAAACCGACTTCAAAAAATGCACTAAAAAGTAAAAAAATAATATCGTATTCTTCTACAACTTGATAATCAACCTACTTTTTCTAATCATCAATATGTAGGTACAATTGTTACTTTTGAAGTCGTTGCAAGTCAAGGTAGGTTTGTAACTACATACATAGTTATAAGTGAGATGTGCTTGTGTCGCACAAGCGACTTGACGAGGCGAGAGGCGAGAGCGGGGCCGCGGCGGCGCGGGGAGCTGTCAAGTGAACACACCGGGCCGGGTGTACCTTTGCTGACACTGACTCCAAAAATAACAATCGTACCTACATATTGATGATTAGAAAAAGTAAGTTGATTATGAAGTTGTAGAAGAATACGATATTATTTTTTTTACTTTTTAGTGCATTTTTGGAAGTCGTTTTTTTGTTTTGTTAAAATTTTTGTTTATTTTTTGATTTTTAGTGAATCTGAAGTAACTAACTAATTTTTCTGAATATGGGTAGACCTACTAAACGTGCTGCTCATATGCAAGGGTGGATACCGGATCTTTTTATGTGGGGGGGGGGGGGGGCACAAGGGGCGGACGGGCAAAAAATCAACAATTACTGCTAGGATTTGTTTCTGGGCGGGCACAAGGGGCGGACGGGCAAAAAATCAACAATTACTGTTAGAAATAAACTTGAAGTATCATACTTCAAGATTATTTCTACAAGTTCAAGTATGTATAGGAAGGCTTATGAAAGTGTCAAAACAATCGAAAAATTAAGTGTTTAATAGAGACAGTTTTAGCTTCTAAGTATGTTCTGTGATGGAATCTCCACAGTACAGAAATATACCGTCTGGGGGGCACGTGCCCCCCCCCCCCCCCTAAATCCGCCCTTGCTCATATGAAACAGACATAATTTGACCATAACGACGTTAGGGTCAAATTAAGAGATTCGGCTGAGTATCGTTAATTTGCTCCTAAGAATTGAAGAGTTTCGTTAATTTGTCATGGATCCGATAATTAGAACCTAACCAAACTCTCATCAAATTACCCTTGAAGTACATCCTTTCCAATAAAAAAAGAAACATCGAAATCGGTTGGCATGATATTGAGTTATTCGTCCATTTGTCGCGCACATACTTAATGCAAATTTAAGACTTATATGGTTTTCTCATGGATGCCATTGTTGGAACTGGACCAAATTAAAATGGGACCACACGGGAAGCACCAGCTTTCAAATAAAAAAGAATCATCAATATCGGTTCACCCAGTCAAAAGTTCTGAGGTAACAAACATAAAAAAAAATACAGTCGAATATTGAAAACCTCCTCCTTTTTGAAGTCGTTTAAAAATACGTCAAAATTTGTACTAAAGTTATTTGCGCCAATCGTATTAGCACGTGTTCATGCGCGTAATCTGGATCCAAGGATCGAAGCTTAGTAAGAAATAATAATTAAAACATTCGTTAAGGGTTCAAGGCGTGCATGAAAATTGTAATATGTGCATTTTTTCCTTAGATTTTCATAAATTATCATCCCGTAAAATGCGCATTTATATATTTTTTTCCAATTATAATTAAGTGATAGTTTATAAGTTCACTAGTTATAATTACAAATCTTAGTTCTCCCAATTTTATTATATTCTTACTTGTATATCGCCCATGAGGTGATTTTTCACGAAAACAGCGCTATATGAATAAGCCACTTATTATTATTATTATGATGTTATCGTTTTTATCTATTTTCTATATTGTGGTTTCTCGTTATATGTGTGCTTTAGTGTTATAATTGATATTGTGAAATTGACCTGCTCACGTTCTGGTTTGGCAATTTAGCCGGTTCTTACGATCGTACAGGGCGGTTCCAATGAGAAATATTAATTATTCTCAGGACCAGCTTTTTTAAATTATAACTCAATATTGATTTTGTTTCATTCCAAATTTGCTTTAATTTATACCTACATCCAAAAATGTTGAAAGGCGTGATGATAAAACTATTAGAATTATGTACTTTTTGTAATTTATTTTTTATCATAAGTATTTATCATTTTTCAATAATGTCTAAGCAAAATAAGAAGGTAAAAAAATCTTAAATACATTAATTTGTAAGACCTTAAAGAGATAGACAAAATAGAGAAATTTTCGTCATTAATAAGTTTAGTGTTCGGATATATTTTTTAATGATTTTATTTGAACTAAAATTAAAATTTTGAAAAATGCGTTTACTAGATAACCGATTGATTTACAATAATGTATGATTACATGGTATGAAATATGTCTTGTAAAATAAGATTTTTCGTTTGAAAATTTAACAAATCTGCCAACGACCTATGGTATAACCTTATTATACTAAAAATAAACATTTTTTCTCAAAATTTAAAACATGTGTTTACTAGATAAAAGAACAATCTTTCGAAATCAATTTATAATTTTTTGTGGAAAAGAGTCAATACGTCTAAAATTTGATTTAAAAATGACATGTTTCCGGTTTTCTCTTGTTATATATACCCTCTTAAAAACTATTCGTGGAGTTTGTTATTTAGTCTAAGATAGATGTTCCACGGTTCAACGTCTTCGTCTACATAATTATCTGTAAATTTATTCCATGTGAATTATGTTGTTGTTTTCCTAATCCAGTCTCCGGTCTCGTGTCTCGTTTCTTCTCGTTGATATTTTAAATCGTGTGTCACGATTTGGACCGAAATCTTCACCTGGAATCTGCCCACGAGGCCTGGCGCGGCGGTGCACTTTTGGACCACTCAGTAGACCCAATACGGACTTCTTTTATCGAGCGTGTGAACCTTATTTTGAAAGTGTCACA
Source organism: Limnephilus rhombicus (assembly GCA_929108145.2). Lineage (NCBI taxonomy): Eukaryota > Metazoa > Arthropoda > Insecta > Trichoptera > Limnephilidae > Limnephilus > Limnephilus rhombicus. Next base: position 22,623,064 of record OV815284.1, read on the forward strand.
TGCGAAAGTATGAAGTTATATAATAATGGATCGTGGCATTTGAAGCGTGCAAGAATGTTCCCTCGTGAATATATTATTATCAAAACCATGGTAGGTACAAATATTAGAAATGTTGCTGAAACAGCAAATACTTTCGTACTTTCAGCTCTGGTATTATAAATACTTTTGAACTGTCAACTCTGGTATTATAATTACTTTCAAACTGTCAGCTCTGGTATTATCATACTTTTGATCTGTCGGCAAATATTAGAAATTCTATCGAAGTTACTCGAAAATACTGTCAACTCTGGTATTATAAATTCTTTAGAACTGTCAGCTCTGGCAACCTGTAATTACAACCATGTTTAAAATGTATTTGATTTTGAACTGTACACAGGAGGACACGAGGGAAATCATTTTCCTAAGTAGTATTTGGGGAAGTTGTGTAGAAGGTATTTTTAAGCAAAGAAAGGAGAGGAAGCTCTGGAAAGGCAATATGTATAAGGGGGGGGGGGGGGTAAGAATCTAAAGTTTAATGTTTCCAGGAGTGAATGTATCCATCCCACTGTGGTGGAAAGCGTTGGGTCGAGAGAGTCCGGCTAGAGAGGTCAAAGGGAGCGGGTGGGCAGACGCATCTGCCACTAAATTCTGAACAAACCTCACCCCCATGAACCCGGTCATCCCTGCTGAGTCACCAAATATAGCAAACCACTTGGGGTGATATATGGCGGAGGAATTACTTACCCAATGAATGGTTCTCGTGGCGGCTGTGCCTCCCGTATTGAAAATTACTGTAATTATCTGGGTATCTAGCATGGTCGATCGGTATAGGTTTTATCGAAAATGTCGGTAACTTGTCATCGCTGCAGTCGTGCTCGGGAGCGACGACAAGTTACCGACACTTTCGATAAAAACCTATATCGATCGACCATGTTAGATACCCTGATCCATCGCAACGCAACTACTATCAGTTTCTCGCAATTTATTTTCCACTGTGAATTTTTGAAATGTCCGTTTACCTGTCAAAAAATTAGATTAGGCGTCATGTTTTTTGTTTTATAATAAATACATAAATGATCTAGAAATTCCAGTCGAAAAATACAAATGACGTGTCAACAAAACTCACCGTTCAAGAGTTTTATTGGAATCAGATTTCTTCTAAAAGGTACTGACACACTTGCTCACACAAGCCGGCTTATGAGCATGCTCATTAATGAGCACGCTCATGTCAAAAATAGTCAACTGTACCCATTTGCTCAATAATGAGCAGGCTTGGTTTGAGCTTTCTCGTGAATGAGCGTGCTCAAAGCCAACAATTGAACACACATGCTATTTAATGAGCACATGTCAAATAGAGTCAGTTTAATTCGCTCAGAACTAAACAAAATAATATTACTGCTTGCAATGTAATTATTTAATAATCTTCTGAATTAAAAAAAAAATAAGATGTTTGATTTGGCTCCAAGATGTCAACAAATCCGAAAATGACTAAATATTAAAAAATAAATGCTAATTTCAATAGAATGTGGTTTCATTTTGGAGGTAAAGGCGCTTTTGGGGAATTTGTAAATCCATTGTGGGTATTTTAGTGACCTTGTGTTCCAAATGAGACGATGTATGAATGTGAGTGAGGCAAAGAGTGTGTGCCAAGACCGAGTTGTTTGGCGGTCCGTCCTTTCTGCCTACCCCTGCGGGGAAACGGCGTGATGGTTAGTTAGTTGGTTAGTTAGTGTTCCAACTATAGGTTTTCGTGATTCCCATAATAAATCACGAAAAACAAGGTTTTTTCGTCTCCCCAGCGGGCTATTTTGACATTTTTGCAAAGAATGCGCAGATGCGAACTGAGATCGGATTGAAATGCGCATGCTCATAAGCAGTCTGTTCACACATGCTCAGGGCTTCCCCTTCCACCCGATAATCCATTGAGCATGCTTATTAATCTAACGGCTGTTGTTTGTGAGCGTGCTCATTCGGCGTCAAATGAGCATGCTCATTACTAGCAACGTCACTGACACACACGCTACTAGGTAGCATGCCCTTTGGCTTCTAATGAGCAAGTGTGTCCGTAGCATTATGGTTAAGATTGTCAAAGGTTGCACGAGATTATTAAGTAGGTAGATACTAAGATACCACTAGTCATAAAGGATAATGGAATGAATATTCGAGTGTTATTTAAATCCCAGAGGATAATGAAATGGATATTCGAGTGTTATTTAAATCCCACAGAGGATAATGGAATGACTATTAGAGTGTTATTTAAATCCCACAGAATAAAACGACATAAAATAATTATTTTATCTCTTGCAAAAAAAATGTGTGTATGGATATGGATAGATTCCCTGTGTCATTTCACTGTCAATATTGGATTTGCATAATTAGCAAACAAGTGTAGGTAGATAATTGGACAACTAGATATCTGTTATCTTCCAAATATAACATGTTATCAACACGGTGGGTAATATAATCGATATGAAATACCATAATATACGTTCGGGGGATAGATTTATCAGCGGACTCACCTAGCTGATACCGAGTGAGCCAGTGAGCCAACAGCTCGATAAATAATCGGCACAAATCGATAAAAAAACGCCAGAAGAAAGAAGTTTGGTCTCTTTCGTCATTAATGACTCGCCGAAGAATTTCTCATGCAACTGAACGGAGCCAGATTGCGTAATAGATCAATTTTACTTTCTTCGATGACTGGATAGTTCGAATATTCTGTTCGTTTTAATTGCGTTGAGACGAATCGGAATTGCTAGTATTATTTAAATCAGACTTTCTCATACTTATTTGACTCACCGCCCCCTTTTAAAGATGTTTTTCTCCTGTGCCCCCTCCCCATTCCAGGAGTACACGGTAAATGTGATTATTGAAGCATTTTAAAACAGATTTTTAATATTAATATTTTTATTATTTTCAAGTTTAAATTGTGGAATTCCTTTTTCCTTTTTGTTTTTCATATATTCAATAATATTATGTGTTATTACATGACAGCTGTTTCGCCTTCTGAAGGCATTATTAAAGAGTTTATAAATAAACTACTTTTATTAATTAAATAACAATGTTATTGAATATATGAAAAAAAGAAGAAAATATACTTTTTAGAGCTTTTGTTAAAAATAAACCCAAAAACAGTTACCTATATGTATGTATGAAAATCCATATACTAAATAATAATCCAGTCAATTTAGCAAAATTCCTTGCAAAAGGTCGGGTAGTTTTGAATTTTTGATATATCGTTCGGATTACCACAGTGATGTTAAATGTTAACAACAAATTTTCGATCTCGTGAACCCTCGCTCCCGACGTTAGCCGGCGAAAACAGCAAAATTGGTATTTTCGTTTTTGCCGTGTTTAAAAAAAAGTCTATTTAAATAATTCGTTCGCACCTTTTTGATAGCAGAGTAAATTGGCTATAATTTGAGCACAAGATGAGCTATGAAAATGAAAATAAATAATAGGTATGAAAATCTCAGAGATACAACTTAAAATTTAATGTCACCAAGCCACCATATCCCACTTTAGAAATCACTCATTAAAATCGTAACTGCAATCTGCAGTAGATGTCTTATAAAGTTGGAGTCAACTAAACTCTGTTACCTACCAGAAAATGTTTTCATATTATTAACAGAGTAATGCTTTAAAATAATATTTTTAAGAACGTTTAAGGATGAAACTACGTAATTTTCTTGTCATGTTCAATTATCTTGTTTCTTTTTCTCTTCTTTTCTTTTCCATTTAGTTGTAATCGTCCATATCTGTATAACCTTGTTCATTTTTTCTTTAATTGTTTTCTATTGTTGTTTGTTCTACTCAACCTGTTTTTTTTATTTTTCGTCTATATTGTATGTGAAACTTATATTTTTTAAATCTAAATTCCTATGTAAAATTTTAACTATTCCCTCCCACCCATGAATTTTATGTTCCTCCCGTCCTAAAATGAGTTCTGTAACTCATCGGGATTGCTCTAGCAAGAAATAAAAACAATAAAAAAATAAATTATTTTGAATATCTTCAGAATAAGTAATGGAGTATTTACATAAACTAAAAATAATACTGTTAAAAATGTGTGGAACTTTCAAAGTTTAGTTTCTGCTTCTGATAATCGAACTGTAAATAATATTTTCGTTCATAATTATTGTTTTAAAAAACAATCTAAAATTATTTTTAGGCGGGTTTAATTTAAAAGTTCATTTTTGATAAAGTTTCAATCAGCGTGGTGCTATATGCGGGTACACTAATTTTAATTAGTATTTGTTTTGCTAGAGTCAGGCATCATTAATAAAATCGCTGAAAACAAACTGTCGTTGAAATTTTTAAAATCCCTTATTGGACTATTTTAGAATGATTTTTAAATAACATCGTCATTCCTCATCGCTCGATAAATTTAATAGGCAATACTTGTAAAATTATGCAACTTACGTACATTTTGGTGGGAAGTATTCAAATATTATTTACGTAAATGTCATATTCGGCGGGTTACTGCTAGCGCATCGGCGTCTAAAATAGGAACTATTGTGCGGCCTATGAAAGCTTGAGCGGTAGATTTAGCCCGCTTAAATTGAGCGAGGAATTTCGTACATAGCAAGGATATGGACTAGCTGATATACCGGGCCTTAGTTGTATATAGCAGCAAGTCTGTTCCCGTTTCTGCTTCTTGGCTTTACTTCTGCTTCACCGCGCACTCGCTCCGGAGATCGTCAATTAACTACCGCTATAATGTTCATAATCATTATTATCATAGTCTGGAGGGCCGGATTTAGACATTATTTTATATTAGTTCTTATTTTTGAAGTGAAACTTCTTTAGCGCCGTTAGTGATTTGAAATTCGGATGAAAAGGAAATGCGTCACAAATTTATTATTTGGCGGTCGTCGGTTCTGATATAATGCGGTAAATTCGCACCTCGGAGCGTGCCTCACATAGCGCAGTGAGCAGGGCGCCTGACAAGTCTCAGCGGCCAGAGAGACCGACATCAAGCGAACGGAGGTTTGAATCCTACGAAATCAAAAAAATATAAACATTTTTATTTTTGTGAAATCAATATCCAATCTTCAAACCACTTTAAGTAAACATGCCAAATCCATCGACTTTCTAATTTCGCTTCTACCGCGTGTGAATTACACCCTCTGATTTTTTAATTTTTTTGTGAGTACCTACTTCACTAGAGTCTCAACTGCTCCCGTCGGGAACTAGTGAAACTATGTCATCCTCAATTGGGGTATGTTTTGAAGCTGAAGGTAAGTGGTGGGTGGGGGAGGGAGATGGGGAAGAGAAAAGTGGGGAAGTATCTGGTTACGCAGATCTAGTCACCATACACGGCTAAAGACATTTCAAGCATTGTTTCAATTCTGAATGGTGGTCTTACAGCAGGGCATACTGAGATTATCTTCCACTCGGAATCTGCCAGAAATATATCTATCTACTATTTATTATTTTAAATGAATTAATTGTGAATTAACACAAATTAATAAAATAATATTTTCCGAAACCGGTCGGCTACAAATATAGGTACAAGTAGTTCAAACAAAGTAACATTGTTTCATTTAACATTTAATATTTATCTGTTTGCACCGGGATTTAAACCCGCGACCTCTGGATCGCTAGTCCAGATCCTTGCCCCTCGACCACAGAGGCCGTCTTATGTTTAATTCTATTTTTATTAGGTAATAGCAGTATTTTATGTACAATCCAAAAACCTTCAGTTTAAGCTCGCTAGAGGGGTCTTTAACTAGAAAGAAAAGCAATCGGACTTTTACCCTTTTAACTAACTAACTAAACATCACGACGTTTCTCCGCAGGGGTAGGCAGTAGACGTGGGCAAAATTGAATGACCGAATTAAATGAATAAATTCAATCTTGTGACACACTCAATCTAATTCTCAATTTCAAAAGGAATTGATTCTTCATTCCTTATCTTTGGCCTTGCATCCTACGATTTTTAATGACACCATACATTTTTAATTTCCATTTATTTTACTGTTAAATTATTTCAATGAATAATGTGTTCTGTAAACGATTTAAATATTATATTGTTTCATAGGTATTTAAGTATTATTAAACGGGCCGCGCGCCGCGAAGTGGTCGACGGACGGTATTGTGAACGACTCGTCTATTACGATTGTATTCCGCTACCGCCGCGCCGCCATTCTAAAAACACCCGAACATCATCGAAGTCCATGTCCCAAAATGGCCAAAACGCGGCCGCGATTCATCCGGGTCGCCCGAGCATCTCTTTCACGCAAGGAATTAATCATTTATCCTAATCAATAGTCCTAAGGTCCCCGCCGTCCCAGGTCCGTGTTCAATGTCCGCGTCCCAGGTATCTAGTCTGTCGAAATCGAGATTGTCCGATTCCGACAGACAGAGGAATTAAAACAAAAGTCTTTTTCACTTGTGACGTCATGGTCTTTTGTAAATCTCTGACCTAGAAATGACGTCAGGCGTCATCGTCACATCAATGTCACGATATGTCCCAAACGCATCCCAGTCCTAGGTCCGCAGCTGGCGAGTAAATCAAGTCACTGCTAGGTAAGACACAAAACATTAGTCAAAAGTTACTAATTCATTCCTCAATGCCAGCCCTTAATCCGTCCGCGCGGTTCATTTATTCCCCCGCGCGCCAAGCCGTCAATTTCATTACATATTTAGTCGAAAACTTTCGACTTTGAATCTGAACATCGGCTAGAAAAGTGAGAAGCTAAAATGATGCTTATCTGTTTTTTGGTACCTACGAAAGATATTGTACCTACCTACTTTTAGACGTAGATCTTGGGTCGATATAATACGTAAATTTGCAGATATTAAAAGGCCAATTAGCTGTGGTTAGCTGTCATAAAATACTCATCTTAATGTTAAAATGTATGTTTATATTAGATCACGTGAAATGGAACAAAATTATAAGTTTAATAAATAAAATAAAATCAATAAAATTTTAAGGGTGAAACGAAAACTTGTATAATTTTAAGATATAATTGCTAGCAATAAATACATTTTACATACGAAAAATTACGACACTAAAAAAAGACAAACAATATAGGATTTAGCCTGCGAGATAATGAGATAGAATGATCGGTCTCCTTTTTGTGCGGTGTTCCGTAGCCTATTGGTCTCCTCTTTGTGCGGTGCTTCGTAGCCTCCCCACTCATTGTGATTTGAAAACCGATGAAACGAAAAAGCGACACTAAAAAGAGTCAAACACATTAATCTATAGGTTGCCTGCGAGATAATCAGATAGAATAATCGGTCTCCTCTTTGTGCGGTGCTTGGTAGTCTATCAGTCTCCTCTTTTGCGGTACTCCAGGTACTCTGTGGCCTCCCGGTCTCGTGTGCGGTGTAAGCCTCCCCATTCATTTAATTTTCACTTTTTTTGTTTTTTTTTTTTTTGTTTTTTTTTTTTTGGGATTTAATTGAATAAAAGGAATGAATTAAAGGAATCAATTCAAAAGGCCATGGGAATCAGACTGAATCGATTCACTCCTGGGAATTATTCTGCCCACGTCTAGTAGGCAGAGAGGGCGGACCGCCAATCAACTCGGTCTTGGCACAGTCTTTGCCTCACTCACATTCATAAATCGTCTCATACATACTCTTCTATTATTCTGACTTTTGACATTGCCCGACTCAAGTATCTGATTCACTTGATCGTGCATCTTCCTCGGGCGTCTTCCTTGGGCATCCCCGACTTCTTCTTCCATTCACATTTGGGTCATTTATTCTTCTTACACTATTTTCTTCTTTCATTCGCACTACATGCCCAAACCATCTGAGCGTCTCTTTCTTAATCTTACTCATTATGCTTACATCAGCCTTACATTCTTTGCGGATATTTACATTTTTCACACGATCATAAATGGTTTTACCACACATTCGCCCCAGGGATCTCATTTCAACATCATTCAGTTTACTTTCATCCTTCCTCTGCCAGATCCATGCCTCTCCGTAGTTCCATGACCCTTTCTTTTAAATAATAGTAATAAATTGATAGTTTATATCCCGTTTTATGTGAAAAATAAAACTGCAAACGCGCTACAAAATAAGTCGTACAAAGAATCTTAAAAGGTGGGTAAAAAGAGTTACACTCTTCGAACACCAATAAATTAAACCGGGCGCTATGGAATTGATTGTGTAAAATATGAGTTCCGCATTCTGAACATAGTTTTGAACTCACTTTGGCTTGCAGATTAATTCTGGATGTTGCCAGGAGGTTTATTGGTCCATTTTATTACACCCCCTCCCCTTAGCTATCAAGTATATGGACTGAAAAAAATGCTTTGGAACGTTTGTCACGAAATCTCAATTTCTAATTGACCGATTATCTTGAAATTTGGCATGAATTTTCTTTATAGGTAGGTAGATTCATTAGGGTTATATTAATTTGGTCATTAAATGAACACATTTGGGTCGTGTCATTATCGCTATGTAAGCATGCCTCATTTAGGTAATTTTCGATAAGTATAGCTAGTTTACTTGAAGATACTTAAGGTTGGCTTTGAGACAGCCGACTCTGCTTCTGTAACATGTACCTCCTGGGAACTGTCTTCATTATTCCACATTCTGACAGTCGCTCAGAACTGAAAGTATAAAGTTGGCTACGTGTTACCTATTACTTGCTGTGACGGCTGTTCCCCTCATCATTTATACTTATACCAATAACCGTAACGTTTCGCATTCGACTCCTAATAGTGATATCATGCTTAATACGATACTAGTCTAGTAGGTACTAGCAGTGCCGGATTATCCATAAGGCAACTGCCTAGGGGCCCCGCATCGCCTAGGGACCCCGCGCCCCGAAGAAAAGTGACTTGCTTCAATGGTTTGACCCTCAATTAATAAACAACTGGGTGCCGGAGATTTAATTGGCTTAGAAAAGATCTAATTAGGTGGGTAAATACTGGTTAAAATATTATAGTATAATTAATTCCTCAGACACAGGGTAATCGTTCAGAGATCTCAAGGAAAATCTAGATGTCGTCAATGTTGATTCAATGTCCAATTTTTTTTATTGAATATGGTGACGGCATACCCTTGTAATGTAGTAAAAAACAGATTAATGTATCTGTGTACATATAAAAACCAAAATATGCTTGCTTATAAGTAAATATGTATGTAAGTGAGTTGTCTATGTATTGCTTTATTAAGCAAAGGAAATGTTAGAAACTTTAAAAGTACCTTATTTCCATCCCCGCGAAGGATTTTGGATTATTACTACCACATGACAATACATCTGAAAAGTTTTTTAATCATCACAAAAACTCTTGCGAAACTGTCAAAAATGTCTTTAATCATCGATTGTTTAATAAGAATTTAATTTTCGAATAAACTCTTTAAATTAATGAATTTACTTGAAGTACTAAGTAAGTAAGAATTATAGGCATTTTAAATAGGTACTTGTTTTAGTTACCAAATTTGATTGATTTTTCTTATAATATACAAAAATGAATGTTTGTGATATATAAAAAAAGACAATTTGAATAAAAAAATTGTAATAGGTGACACGCGAGCTGTTTGAAAACTAAATGTACTGGGACTGAATATATGGAACGCAGGAGGGGGTTGGCGTGAAGGGAGATGTGAAGAGAGGTGAAGGTGGAAGGAGAACGCGTGAGGGGAAGGGGAAATTTTTATTTAATTTATTTATCTGTATAAAGTATGTTGACGTGGTGTTTTTCGATGCCTGCTTCACTAGGAGGGGAAGAGGCGGGGGAAGGGGAACGGGATGAATGGGAAAGGACACGCAGGGAGAAACAATTTCTTTATTAAGTAGCATTGCAACGCATGCCGGAAAATCGCTAGTTAATAAAACTACGTTGTGGTAGAAAATACATATTTTTGGGAGATAGAAATGGGTAAAGGGGCATGTATAATCCGGCCCTGGGTACTAGATACCTGCAATACATATTAGTTCTAACTAACTGTGTCTCAGATATGACAGATATGTGACAGACTTATTTCAAGGCACTCGGTATTACAGTACGATATACCAAGAAAAAATATTTAAAAGATGGGTAGGTACATTCGATTAGTCTTTTGAAATAATTTTTCATCTCGGTTATATTTCATCTATAAAGTAGAGAAATCAGTTCGTACGAAGCGACAACTCTCGAAAGGTGTCGATGTCATTCTATGCACAACTTTTTTTGTGTCTAAAATGTCTAGTTATTTATCAACTTCTTCTGTCCGGAATTCCTATTTATAATCAAAGGAACGTACCCATACTACGTGACCCGTTCAGGGGGGGGGGATCTTCAAAATACCACCCTTGGTTACAATGAGAGGCGGGGGGCTTAGGTTTTTATCACGTAGTCAATCTAGAAATCTTTTTATATTTTTTCCACTACCTTTTTAATATGTTTTCCACTTGTATTTATAGGTATGCGTACACTCTTGCCGTCACGCAGCAAGAGCTGTATTAATAAAGACAAATACAAGCCAATTTAAAAAAAAAAACTTTTTATCAGCAAGAAATGATTCAAAACCACATTTATGAATTACTACGTGAAAACTGTAGAGGGAGGGGGGGGGGGTCTTGGAATATAGTACACGTGGTCACCGAGAGGGGTGGGGGGGGGGGGTTAAAATTGCAAAAAGTGGGTCATGTAGTATGGCGTTCCTAACCCCTTTCGGCTTGCCACGTAAATTCCATTTTTTATCGAACTTTAAAAAATCTCTTTAATTATCAAAAATAAGATAATACGTTATATTATTTGTTCCACCGGGCAGTGAAGCTAGTTCCTACCTACATAATTCATTTTGTGCAATAATCATAAATTTTACATTGCACACGGTGTGGTTACATTCTACCCTTTTGATGGAAATTGTAGTGCTGTCCGAAAAGTTGGCTAAAGGAGGAGGTAACGCAACACGGCATAACCCCCCAAAAATAAATCACGTAATTGTTTTGGTCGTGAAAATTTCAAAACAAGAATCATAAAGTTTAAGTATAGTAATTATTTAACCACAATCATTATAAATCTTTTGCAGATATTATAAGTGAAATGAACAAACCCACCCACCGTGCCCCACAGCCTCTGAGTCCTTCCGGTGTTTTCCTCGTGATTGGTACTTAAAAGTTTCAACAATTTGAATGGAGTACATTTAAGGATGTTCTAAACTCCAACAACTTAGGAACTATTTCTTTTCAATACAAAAGTATTATTACAGGAATAATATTATATTATTTAGAAAGGTTTTCTTCTCTCCGCAGGTGAATTTGAATATACACTCAAACTCAACGTTAATCAAAAGCCGATTGCGTAGATTTCGTGTGCCTGATATTATTAAGCTATCTTGAATTTCATTACACTAAGCTATTAAAAAATACGTTTTCTTTTAACCACTCAGATATTTTGCCATTGTGCAAGTTTTGTGTCTTAAGCGAACTGTCAGATTTATAAAAAACTTTGTGTTATTTCCGCTTGTATGAAATATTTCTGAACGTAGCCGAATCTAAAAACTGATTTTGAAAGGTTATGAAATAAGCTTTCAAAAAGTATTATTATAAATAAACATTAACATTTTTAAATATTAAAATTTAGAATGCAAACAAAAAAAATTGTAAAAATGACTCATGTGAATGATGTTTTTATGTGAAAACGGTACTGAAATCACGGATTATGAAAAAAACACTTATTCTGTCGTATAATTTTATAATAAACAATTTTATCACCTCACCTTTTTACTATTTCACACATGAATGTTTAATAAAAAAGAGTAACAATATCTAACGGTGCGTAAGCGATTTGGCGGGTGAAAACTGTTTCTACAAAATAAGTATTTTATGTATTTCTATGGACAACTTTGAATAGAGATGTGAAGCTTGATTTAATATGAATCTTCTACTTTTTGTTTTAGGGTTGTCACTGGAACAACAACGGAGTTATAACGATTTCTGTGGGAGCATACGCGTTAGCTTGAAAACAAGCTTATTGTACTTGACTGCTATTGTTATATTGTCGTGTCAACACGCTTAGGGGTCGGAGTGGTTAACCTGTACAAAACTTTCGGTGACATAAAACGATAACAGCAGAAAACGTGAATAAAATTCCTTCTTGATAGCTTTTTATTTTACCCACTCCCGCTTATCATTAGGTACTTTTTACACACTTTATCAGATTGAGAAATTTCATTATTTCCATTTATGCTTGTAATTTATGGTTTTCCGTTGTAAATTTTATTATGGCCACCTTGTTCGATTAGAGATTTACAATTTAATTGTGTAGTATTATCAAACATCGATTGTTTTACAATCAACCTGTTTACATCTTTAATTAATATCGGGACCAAGTGATTTACTCGATTTATTATTACTTTATAATGCGTGTTCCGCATGTTGACAAACACTTTCCATGCGAAGAATAATAAACGATAAGTTAAATAATTTGCATGTAACCGATTCGCTTATTTGCTAAGCGGTTTTTATGACAAAGATAATAAATAATATGACGAAGATATGCAGATTATAATTTGTGACGAGCAACAAGAGAACGCTTTTTTCAAGTAAATGGGGATACAATCGCGCCATTGCAGTGAGATCAGTGTAAATATCAGTGCTTGAAACGTTTTTTTTTCTAACCGGAACACTCAGTATTATTTCGATTAAACAAAATCGGTTTCTGTCTTATGTTACGGCCTTTGAAGAGTAATGTACGCTTTCGACAATCAGTCGGGATACGGTGGATTCTATTCTCGCCGGGGTGCTAAAGTAAAAGCGCTGAAAGGACGTCGGTAATCATATTATTAAAATCAATGTTCATTTTAGCTTCCGGAGTGTATTTTGAATAAGTGCGTTGTAGGGTCATATTTTGAAACTTGTTAATTACTTTATAATGTAATGTTTGCCACAGTAATGAAATATCACTATGTTCGATTTGGGTGGCCGGTCTGGATACCGCCGCCCCGGGAACCATTTATTGGACAAACAACACCTCTGTCGTAGGCCATCCCAAGTGGTTCGCTACGTTTAGTGACTTAACAGGGGTGCCCGGGTACGTAGGGTGAGGTTTGTCCGGGTCTTGGCGGCGGATGCATCTGCCCTCCAGCTGCATGTTGGTTTCATACGTCCGTCACTCCTGGACACACTGACCCCCAGATTCCTTCTCACCCCTAATACCCTTTTCCTTCCCAGAACTTCCTCTTCTTCCTTTCCTAAAAAGATCCTCCACTCAGCATCCCCAAAGATGACATAGGCCCTGAGGGGAATTATTTTCTCAGGGCCTCCTGTGTGGAACTAATATAAAAAAAGTTACACTGTTAAAAATTATGTTCATGAAGTGAAAACTTCTTTAGCACCGTTGTGATTTGAAACTCGATGAAACGAAAAATACCGACTTACACTAAAAAGAGACAAACACATACTCGTACATATAATATAGGATTTAGCCTGCGAGAGAATGAGATATAATCCAAGATTATTTATGTTGTGTATATTGAATTAGGGATTTGATTTAATTATTTTTTTGTGATTTGATTTTTGTATTTATTTTATTTTAATTTATTTATTTTAATTTTATTTTCTGTTTTATATTGGAGGCACTGCTGGTAACCAGCTGCATTCCGTCACCTACTCATCAATAGTATCAATGATAAAGATACAAAATGTGTAATATTGTTAAAAAAAATCTATTTATGAATAAACGTTATTTATTTACTTATTTAGGGAACATCAACAGTCTTAGTAATATAATATACATAAGGGGTTGAGAAAGAAACAGACCAATTTATTAATGTTCAGATAGGTATTTAGAAACACGAAACTAACTGAATGTACCTAAACTTGAATATTTAAGAGAAGAAAAAAACAAACTAAGCAGCAATTTAAATAATAATAATAATACAGATGAAAATTCAACAAATGATAAAAAGAAGAAAATGATACAAATGAAGAAAAAAACAAACTAAGCAGCAATTTAAATAATAATAATAATACAGATGAAAATTCAACAAATGATAAACCTATAAAAAAAAACTAAGCAGCAATTTAATTTTTTTTTGTGATTATAACTATACTTAAATAGTCTGCGAAATAGGTATTTGGGTTGGGACGGGTAAGGGCGGCAGGATGGAGATAGGGAAAGGTACCACGCAAGTAATATAAAAAATAATTAATTACAATTAATTTTATCGTCATAAAAATGTGTTATTCGCACCTAGAATGTGATACAATGAAATTCTGTAGCGATAGTAAGTAGCAGTGAATATGTCAGCACGTGTGTCTATATTTGCAAATTTATTATTATAGTAGTTACATGTCCTTTGCATAAATTCATTTTGATTGGAGTTGGTGTTGCATCTATTAATGTAGAAAAGGGGCCATCCATAAATTACTTCACACCTTAAGGGGGGGGGGGGGGGTCAAAATTGCAAAATATATGACGTCAACGTGGGTCTCACAATGGTAACAATGTGCGACAGGGACGGGGGGGGGGTCAAAAATCATGAAATTCGTGTGACGTAATTTATGGATGGCCCTAAAGGGTATTTTGTCTGCTATATCGAATCGGCGCGGCGCGTGGAAATTTATTTTCTCCGGGCAGGTAACTTTTGAGTTAATAATTTTGTACAGGAGCATCTGATCAGCGACAAGCCTTCTGTTGAGCAGTTTTTTTTCTTTAGCTGATTTTTTTCGTTATTTATTTATTCATAATTCAAAGGAAATTAGTAGTGTCACTTCCTACATCAAAGACTAACTGCTAAACCGCTCGGTTCTGTAACCGCTCTGCCGACCTCCCTGAGTGTGAATAAGCACTAAGTCGGAAATGTTTTTTACTATCAGATCCTCGCATATTATTCACAATTCATTCATTCATTGAAGTTTTTTAGAATGAAAACAAGGCTTTGTTGTTTGGACAGGAACTCAGAACGGACCAGTGATCATCGTCCTCGCTGCTAAAAATAATTTTATTATGATTTTGCATGAAACACGAAGTTATAACTTGCGCCATTGTCACAACCTAACCTACTTTATTCATGAATAAGAATTATTATTTGAACATGATGAAATTAAAGCACACTCTAAATTTTTCAGTGGCATCACTTGGTGATGGGTGTAATCCGTTCCTCCGTAAGTGTAATCGAGATCCCTATTTCGAAATAATCGATAAATTTTATTTTAACAATTTATTAATCAAATATTGTAGGTATATTAGGGGCTATCCATAAATTACGTCACACGAATTTCATGATTTTTTGACCCCCCCACCCCCGTCCCTGTCACACGTAGTCACATTTGTGAGACTCCCTCCCCCCTAGTGTCACATATTTTGCAATTTTACATCTTACATATAATTACATTGATATATAGGGTGTCCGGGGGTAAAGTGCATTAACTTCGGGGGGTGATTCTACGTGATAGTACAAGTAAAAAAGATAAATAACTGTTTTCGAAATTCCAACTTTTAGGGGTAGTTTTGAAGTAAGAAGATAAAATTAGTCCGGCGCGGCGTGTGCGGCCAGATTTATTATTTTCCGTTGTTACGATACGGGCCAATCATAATCGAGTCGGGCGCCCGGCAGCGTATTTACAATCCCTACCGCGTTTCAGTCGCTTTAAATTTTCAATATCAAAATTTAAATATTTAGAAATAAAATTATTGATTTCTAATATACACATTGGAAAGATTATTTTATCTAGATTTTAGAACAGCCCGGCAGGCTCTCAGCAAGTAAGATCGTACCGATCGTACCTCACACTAAGGATTTTTAGTAGGTACGTATTTTTGTATGGAAAAAAATGTTGGAATTTCGGAAAAAGTTTGTTAATCTTTTTTACTCTTACCATCATGTAGAATCACCTCCCGAAGTTAATGCACTTTACCCCGGACATCCTGTATAATACATGCATTACTTACATTAATATTTAATTTTACATCTTACATGGACGGGGGGCGTATTTACAAAACCTATACCGATTCAGTCGCGGTAACGACAATTTACGTTTTAAATATACCTCTATATTGGTTATTTTTTATCACATTGCAAAAACAAAAATTGTTCTAAAATCTAGATAAAATAATCTTTCTGATGTGTATATTAGAAATTAATAATTTTATTTCTAAATATTTAAATTTTAATATTATTACCATAATATGGGAATATATTATATTGTTAATACACCTCTATATTGATAATTTTTTATCACTTTGCAAAAACAAAAATTGTTTTAAAATCTAGATAAAATAATCTTTCCAATGTGTATATTAGAAATTAATAATTTTATTTCTAAATAATTAAATTTTGATATTGAAAATTTAAAGCGACTGAATCGCGGTAGGGATTGTAAATACGCGGACGGGGGAGGGTAAAAAAATCATGAAATTCGTGTGACGCAATTTATGGATGGCCCCTAATACTTGAAAAGAAAATACGAAGTGGCCCAAATTTATCTCACCAAGGGGGGGGGTCTAGATTGGAAGAAAAACTGCTCACGTATTTAATGTATGCCCCATATTTTAGAAAGTTCGGGTTATAAAATTATACATAATATACCTAATGTAGTTTCGGAACTATATATTAGATATTATTGTTTGAATCGACAACTCGCCTGCACAAAGTTTGTAGATTTATTATGCAATGTTTGCACAGTTTTAGTTACGAAATCGTGTTTAGTTTGCAAAATTATATGAAGTTACAAACAATTCTAACAAAAACAACCTTATGTTTTTAATCATACTTGGTCAAAACAGATTCAGGGGGTATTTCACCACCCCCCTCATAGATTATCCATAAGATAACGTACATTTTCGATTAATTTAACACGATTTATTTATTTACAAAAGTCTTGAGATTACTATTCGGTACGTGAACTTATGAATAGTGGCTATATGTAGGATAAGTTAGCCGAGTGTGTTACTGTTGCAAGTATTTAATAGTTTACTTATTAATATTCATTATCGTGTGGATAAGCTATCAGGAGAATGGTGAAATACTGCCTTTCTTACTACTGTTCTTTTTAATTGGGATTCATAAATGAGTGTAATTTTATTATGACATTATCATTACATAGTATAAAATGAAGTCGCTCAAAATGTATGTGCGCATAGATCTTTTAAACTACGCAACGGATTTTCATGCGGTTTTCACCAATATATAGAGTGATTCAAGAGGAAGGTTTATATGTATAATACATTCTTATTATAATAGAGAAAAGCCGATAAATTCAAATATTCAATTTAGGCAGCGGGCAGTTAATGGCGTTGTGTTTCGTTAACCACAGCAACGCGTGGCCGGGTCTGCTAGTTAGTATTTAAAAGGAGATAATAATATAATGAAGTAGGTATTTACCTGTCTTGTGTAAATAGGCCGAAATTAATCAAGACTGCACCGGCGCGGGCGATTGTTGACACCGGTGTTTGTTTATGTATGCATTGTATGGGGAGAGTCTACACACAAAGGGGCATCTTTTTTTTTTTTTTTTACATTAACTCCACACAGGAGGCCCTGAGGAAAATAATTTCCCTCAGGGCCTATGTCATCTGGGATGCTGTGTGGAGGGTCTTTTTGAGGAGAGGAAGGAATGAACATTGGTCTTGAAGAGACCCATGTTGTAGGAAGGAGGAAACACAGAGGCCGGCAAATCATTCCACAGCCGAGCTGTTGAACACAAGAACGAGTCGAAGAAACGACCCGTTCTCATGTGACAAATGTCAACCGTGTACAAATGTTGGGCACGCGTTTGGCGTGTTTCCCGACTATGCACCGGTGCCGAAGGGATCAATGATGCTAGTTTCTCGGAGCATCTTCCATTGTAATACCGGTAGAACAAGGATAGCATTTCCACCCGTCGCCTGTGCTCTAAAGATTGCAATCCGTCTGTTAAGATGGGAGAATCTATCAAACGGACCGCCCGTTTCTGCACAGAGTCGAGGGTATTTTTCAGGTATTTTGGAGCTCCAGACCAGAGATGGCTGCCAAATTCAACCGTGGGGCGTACTTGTGATTTGTACAAGGTTAGCAGTTGTGTACTATTAAAGTATCTGCGGGCCCTGTACAGTACGCCCAGCTTTTGTGAGGCTAACTAAACTAAAGTGAGGCATCTCTATCTCATTGGGAAAATAATAAAATTGTTAAGAGGAACGGCTGCTTGGCCTTTTTCATATAAAACTTAACTTTGGATTTGAGGCCAAAATACTTACACAAGCTGAAAAAAATCATTTTAAGTTTAAATTTATACAGGCTTAACCCCTCGGGCGCAATTTGTTCGTTTTTCGGAACATCTCATATAGGTCTTATATAAATCGTTGTGTCTCCCTTTCTATCATAGTGAGAAATATGATATAAACGGCGTTAGAAAGAGAAAACATCGCACTTTATATTCAAATCCAAAAGTTAAAAAGAAGTAAAATGTATACATTTACGAAACCAAAGTTTCAGATCTCAATTTGAAATAAATTTATAAAACTCTGGGAATTTTTTTATTAACTATTTTTACATGGAAAGACAAAAAATGAGGCGACGATAACTTTTCTAATATATCTGTCTAATAAAATATGTTAGTCTTTTTATTTATTTTTCGTTGTCAGTAGTTTTAGTTAGAAAAAACGTAAGGTGGTAACCATTTTTTAAACTTTTTTGTTTTTTTAGACTTCAAAAATTATATGTTTATGTCGATTTATAAAATTTGAAAGCTTATTTTACCACATTTTAAAAAAGAGTTTTCGGATCTGTTCAGAAATATTCCATTTATTTGGATTTTATTGCACAGCGGAAATATTTTTACCCTCTGAAAAAATATAGTCGAGTTCTGAGTGATAAATACAGGCTTATTCAACTGATAATCCAAGGGAAAATTGGTGGAAGAAGTCGATTCTTAAGATTTTGATACGAGTGCAATTTTGTCGAGTTGTTCCGGGCCGCAGCCCGCTAGTTGAAGTTTTCTCTGGTGTAAAGCCTAGATTATATTGAGCGAGTTTACAAGCTACTATCTGGGAAATTCACTATCTGTTACTAAACTCGCTTAGTGTAATCGTATTACTGGCTAACTAGCAGATTGTGGACAATCTACGGAAAAAGTTGAAAGGTAGTCAACTTTACTCGCTACTGACTTAAGATGGCGGCCTACAAACAGCTGATTTCGTAACTGTCAGAATTAGTTCTCGCGGGAGTCGTAATTCTCGCTACTGTCTAGCGTGTGGCGCTAGCTGCGAGCTCAAGTTTTTTACAAAATGTCGACAGAATTGGTTCGGGCGGGAGTCGCTATTTTAGCTGCTACTGTCGCTACTGAGCGAGTAGACAGTTTTGTGTGCCATCATGACAATCTCTCTCGCCGATTTACCCGCTTTTAAACTTACCGGCTAGTAGTAGCTAGTAAACTCGCTCAATGTTAGCGAGGCTTTGGACAATCTCTAATGTGAGAGACCACTAGATGAAAAAGAATTTACATAATTTCTCTATAATTATTATTATATTTACTAGAATATTGTTCCTCGACTGCGATACGGGGTTCAAGGCGCGTGTTCGTAACCCGTAATCATCATTAGTTCCCATTCAAATTGTTACGTTTACGTAAATCATGATTTATTTATAACTATGGCGATTATTCACGACATGACTGATTAAGACGTTCTAATTTCTCAAAGGCTGAACTTTGGCATTTGCGACTCACCTTTTTAATGTTGTTTAGGGTTTAGATCCTCACTTAGCTCGGCTTAATAATATACTAGCACATTCTACCTAATCTACTACGTCTACGAGTACATCGCAGGAAATAGTTTCCCGGTGGCGAAAGAATAAATGAAAAATAAAGAAGGAACGTCATTAGGTTTTCCCTATAATTGCTTTTTTTATATTTAATATTTAATAATTAATGTTTATATTTTTTACAATATGTAACACATCGCATATTTTCTTAATCATTCTCACTAGGAGATGCTGTGCTGAGGCGAACTAACGAAATGACGTGCAGTGCGGTTACAATTAGAAAGAATAATTATTCTCCGTACCAGCTTTTTAAAATTATAACTCAATATCGATTTTATTTCATTCCAAATTTGCCTTAATTTATACCTACTTCCAAAAATGCGGAAAGGCGTGATGATAAAACTGTCAAAATAATGTACTTTTTGTAATTATTTTTTGATTATAAGTATTTATCATTTTTCGATAATGTCTAAGTTAAATAAGAATGTTAAAAAAAATCTGAATTATATTAGTTTGTATGTGCGCAAATAAATACACAAACCGACCAATTTTCGTCAAGAAACACATATACATATATATATTTTTAATGATTTTATTTAAACTAAAATTAAAATTCTAAAACATGCGATACCCAGATAATGTATTAATTTATTTTACTGCATGATTATATGATTTGAAATGGGTGTGGTATAATACAAAATCTTTTTTGAAAATTTAATAAATCTGCCAACGACCTATGGTATAACCTTATTATATTAAAAATACATTTTTTCTCAAAATTTAAAACATGCGAATGCTAGATAAAAGAACAATCTTTTGAAATCCATTTATAATTTTTTGTGGAAAAGAGTCAATACGTCTAAAATCTGATTTAAAAATTACATATTTCTGGTTTTCTCTGGTAATACCCTCTTAAGCTAAGATTTATTGGAATTAGTGTAGTTATTAATGGTTTTATTTTGTTTGATACTGGGAGGGATTTTGTTAATATGACTACAGCAAAATTTTACTTACACACGAGGCTCAAAAGCCAAATAATCTCCTTCATGGCCTAAGTCATGTTTGGGGATGCTGTGTGAATGATCTTTTAAAATAAGGAAAGGAAGTTCTGGGAAGGAAAACCGTACGAGGGGTGGGTAGGAAATTTAGGGATCAGTGTGTCCAGGAGTGACGGGCGTATGAATCCATTCCTCTCGCTGCGATACAAGACGATGAGTCGAGAGAGACCAATTGGAGAGGTCAAAGGGTCTTCCCAAACCGGCCTCTCCAGATCCACAGTGGGTAGGCGCATCCGTCGCCAAGACCTAAACACACCTCACCCGATGAGCTCAGGAACCCTTGTTAAGTCACGAACCACTTGGGGTGACCTATGGCGGAGGTGTTGGTTATCCAATAAATGCTCAATCAAAACTATGATATCCGCCAAGGAGAAGGAAAATAAATTCAGATATGTTTTTCATCTATTCTTTTCTTTGGGCATGCACAATATTCTTATCTTTTATGTTCGTTTGATAGAATACCAAAATTAACAAAAAAATCGTTCAAGCGCAAGACTGTTTCTTCATTGAAAATACTGTGCATCACATTTGACATATTATTGTAAAATATGTTAAAGAAATTATTAACCATGAACGGAAAAATATTTTCACTGTGAAAACCATGCATTATTTAATATTACAAAATATATACTAGCCCGGAAGCTTTTGGCATTTAGTGTACCTTTTCCAAACAGGATGAATAAATTATGAATACATGAATAAGTAAACCAATGTTTGTACCGTTTAGAACAGATATACTCTTCGCTCAGCGCCGTATAATTCTGTTCTGATAGTCAAATGACTCGCTTCTTAGTTTCATGCCTACCAAACTTGGACCAATAAATTATTGTTAAAATTCAACTCTGTACAACAACTAATTGAGGTGGATATCAATAAAAGCAGACACCCAAAATAATTATTTAAGATTTTTTTTTTTAAGCTGAGACGGTTTACCATTAGTTCCCGTGAGTACTTAGGCCATGGGCCCATTGTACTTTCTCCCATTTTACCTCAATCATTTAACAATAACCCAGTCCCTTTAATAAAGTTCACCAGAGTTGTTATTGGATATGTGGCTAGGTCTTCTGGTTCTACAACGTGTCTCCCCAGGTATCTGAGCCTAGTTCCCACCAGGGCAGGACATTGGCACCGTAAGTAAATTGGAGTCTCTTCATCCTCTTCACATTTTCTACATCTACTGGTGCTTTCCACTCCCAATAGCTGCATGTGTCTCCTGAGATGGCATTGTCCCGTTAGTAGGCCTACCAGTTCCCTCAGCGAGTTTCTGTCCATATCGAGTAGTTGAGTATTTAAGAATAAAAACCATTAAAAAAAATTAGAAGGAACATTATTTTATGAAAACTTCTCTTTTCTTTGCCCGTTCGTCCGTACCTACTTTAAAATCAGCCTAAATTTCTTTCCAGGAACACCGTGAATAAAATGTAATCCTGTCGTAACTATCAGTACTTGTTGTGGTTGGCAGCTGTTGTTCTCCTTGAAATTGCGCTATTCTGCGCACGTTTATTTTATACCTACGACTTAGTGCATTGCCTACAGTAAACCTAAAGCTAAATAGGACACAAAGTTATAATTTTCCACGGCCACGTATTTCAATACGAACTTTCCATCTCCCACCTCGATATCCTTTCTTTGGTTATAATTTTTTTCATAATTACATTTATGCGGAGTAGATTATATTACGGGACCAGCCGAAAGTAGGTACCTTTCCACAATAGCTATTGTATTGTGCAAAAACCTTTTTCTTTCCGTCTGGAGCCAGCGAGACTGGCTTAACCTCACAACATACGTCAATTGGGGTATGTTGTGAGGTTGAAGGTATGAAGGAGGGGAAGGAGAATGGGGGAGAGGAAGGTGGGGAAAAACCTGGATATTCAGATCTGGTCACCAAATACGGCTAATGCCGTTTCAATTCAACAATTCTTCAATTCTCAACAATTCATCAATTCAATCTTGACAACTCTGAATGGTGGTCTTACACTGGGGCGATCCTGGCAGTATCTTTCACTCTGGAACGTGCGCAAATACGAGTATGCTATACATATATTATTTAAAATGAAAAAAAAGAAATAACACAAATTAATCATATGAAATTTATTTGCGCACGCCTGGATTTGAATCTGTGACCGTCGGATTGCTAGTCGAGAGCCTTGCCCCTTGACCCCTTGACCTTGTTTTGTATGAAGTTGACATAATTTTGTCGTAATGTTGTCAGAAATTTATAAATTATTTTTGTTTGTAGCTTGGTGTCCCTACAGTCCCTCGAGCTGCGCGAGAACCTCATCAAGTCGCTGCCCGAATCCCTCAAGAACCTGACCAAGCTGGAGCGGCTCGACCTGGGGGACAATGAGATCGAAGACTTGGTGAGTTCATCTCTTGATAATATGTCATTTACTTTAAAAATGTGACAATTCAAAATTATTACATTTTGCAGTATTCTTTGTTACTCTAATTGTGTGTTCACGGGCCACCTTTTTTATGTTTTTCTTTTTTTACATTATCTCTACACAGGAGACCCTGAGGAAAATAATTTCCCTCAGGGCCTATTTCATCTTAGGGGATGCTGTGTGGAGGGTCTTTTTAAGGAAGGGAAGGGTAGGAAGTTCTGGGAAGGAAAGAGGTATGACGGATGGGTAGGAAACTGGGGGTCAGTGGGTCCAGGAGTGACAGACGTATGAATCCATCCCTCCAACTGCGGTGCAAGGCGATGGGTTGAGAGAGTCCAGCTGGAAAGGTCAAAAGGCCTCCTTCAATCAGTCTCTCTCGATCCGGCTCGCAACGCAGCAGGTGGGCAGACGCATCCGCGGCCAAGACCTGGACTAACCTAACCCCATGAACCTGGGCACCCCTGTTAAGTCACCAAACGTAGCGAGCACTCGGGGTGACCTATGGCATATGGTTTTGGTTATCCAATAAATGGTTCCCTGGGGGCCGGTACCCCATACCCGCCTCCCAAATTAGTGAGATTTAAAAAAGTATATACCTATAATAATCACATGCTAAATTGCGATAATTATTTTATTTCATTTGTTAATTTTCAGCATTTATCAGGACATTTTATTTCACTTATTAGTTTTTTTTGTTTCACCTAAACATATTTATATTTTACAAGAGAATATACATATAAAGTTCTTCACGCTAGGAGTCCCCCTGTATTGTGGAGAACAATTGAACATTTTTCACCAGTCCCTTTTCCTTTCACGTCGTATTTATTTATTTATTTTATTAATCAAAATCACTAAGGGGTTTGAATCTTTTGGAAAATTTGTATTCACTTTTTTATGTTAGGTATCCTTTTACTTGACGTCACTATTAGACGCGTTTTCACTGGGATGCCCGCATGGAATCCCCTTCTATTTAATGTGTTTTGTTTTTAAATGCTAAATATCGCCAAATTTTACACAGTTCTTAGTTTCTTAGGCATTCTGGCCCTTTGCTATCTATAAATATTGATATTTATTTGTTATTTCAGCCTGGACATATCGGATCTCTCCCAGCCCTGCAGGAACTCTGGTTGGATCATAACCAATTGCAATCTCTTCCACCAGAACTGGGACATTTGAGCTCGCTAGTCTGCCTAGATGTTTCAGAAAACAGGTAATGCATTAATTTCTTCAAATTTTGCAAATTCACTTTGTGGCACCATTTTATTAATGCAATAATTAAAAACACTTTGTTTTTACCACAATAAACTTTATTAAAAAGTCGACATGTTTCAAGAACGATGTTCTCTTCATCAGGACGTATAATGTACTAAAAAAATTATCTAACATAGAAAGACGTACAATACAGCCTGCTTTTTATACGAATAATAAATTAAAAAAATATATTTTAAATAACAAGGACAAAGACCAAAAAATGAAAAAATCCGGAGTTTACCAATTGAATTGTAATGACTGCAATCATTTTTACGTAGGTAAAACTGGCAGAAATTTTGAAACGAGAATTAAGGAACATTTGAGATGTCTAAATAGCAATAATTATTCGGAATTTGCTAACCATCTAATTGAATTTAACCATTCATTTGATGTAAATACTGGTTATAAAATTTTACACACTAACACTAGTGGTTTTCACTTAGATCTTTTAGAAATATTAGAAATAAGGAAAAATGTCAATAGAAAATTTAAATATTATTAACAATCAAATTAATTTTGTGAATAACCCTATCTTAAACATATTTCCATTGTAATTTTTGTCTTTGTTCTTCTAAGCACCCCCCTTTCCACCTCTCCCCCCCCTCCACCTTGTTGATCTTCTAAGCACCTCCCCTTTCCACTTCTCTCCTCCCCCACTACTTCCATTTCTACCCACGCCTGTCTTTCTATGTTAGATCATTTTTTTAGTACATTATATGTCCTGATGAAGAGAACATCGTTCTTGAAACATGTCGACTTTTTAATAAAGTTTATTGTGGTAAAAACAAAGTATTTTTAATTATTGCATTAATGCATTAATTGTTTTTGTGTTTAGTTGTTGTTAGACGTGGGCAGAATGATTCCCAGGAGTGAATCGATTCAGTCTGATTCCCATGGCCTTTTGAATTGATTCCTTTAATTCATTCCTTTAATTCAATTAAATCCCAAAAAAAAAAAAAAAAGAAAAAAAAAAAAAATTGAAAATTAAATGAATGGGGAGGCTAACACCGCACACGAGAGACCGGGAGGCCACGGAGTACCCGGAGTACCGCGAAAGAAGAGACTGATAGGCTACCAAGCATCGCACAAAGAGGAGACCGATTATTCTATCTGATTATCTCGCTAAAACCTATAGATTAATGTGTTTGACTCTTTTTAGTGTCACTTTTTCGTTTCATCGGTTTTCAAATCACAATGAGTGGGGAGGCTACGAAGCACCGCACAAAGAGGAGACCAATAGGCTACGAAACACCACACAAAGAGGAGACCGAACATTCTCTCATTATCTCGCAGGCTAAATCCTATATTGTTTGTCTTTTTTTAGTGTCGTAATTTTTCGTATGTAAAATGTATTTATTGCTAGCAATTATATCTTAAAATTATACAAGTTTTCGTTTCACCCTTAAAATTTTATTGATTTTATTTTATTTATTAAACTTATAATTTTGTTCTATTTCACGTGATCTAATATAAACATACATTTAACATTAAGATGAGTATTTTATGACAGCTAACCACAGCTAATTGGCCTTATAATATCTGCAAATTTACATATTATATCGACCCAAGATCTACGTCTAAAAGTAGGTAGGTACAATATCTTCCGTACGTACCAAAAAACAGATAAGCATCATTTTAGCTTCTCACTGCTGATGTTCAGATTCAAAGTCGAAAGTTTTCGACTAACTATGTAATGAAATTGACGGCTTGGCGCGCGGGGGAATAAATGAACCGCGCGGACGGATTAAGGGCTGGCATTGAGGAATGAATTAGTAACTTTTGACTAATGTTTTGTGTCTTACCTAGCAGTGACTTGATTTACTCGCGAGCTGCGGACCTAGGACTGGGATGCGTTTGGGACATATCGTGACATTGACGTGACGATGACGCCTGACGTCATTTCTAGGTCTGAGATTTACAAAAGACCATGACGTCACAAGTGAAAAAGACTTTTGTTTTAATTCCTCTGTCTGTCGGAATCGGACAATCTCGATTTCGACAGACTAGATACCTGGGACGCGGACATTGAACACGGACCTGGGACGGCGGGGACCTTAGTACAATCTCAGGACTATTGATTAGGATGAATGATTAATTCATTGCGTGAAAGAGATGCTCGGGCAACCCGGATGAATCGCGGCAGCGTTTCGGCCATTTTGGGACATGGACTTTGACAGAACACATTATTCATTGAAATAATTTAACAGTAAAATAAATGGAAATTAAAAATGTATGGTGTCATTAAAAATCGTAGGATGCAAGGCCAAAGATAAGGAATGAAGAATCAATTCCTTTTGAAATTGAGAATTAGATTGAGTGTGTCACAAGATTGAATTTATTCATTTAATTCGGTCATTCAATTTTGCCCACGTCTAGTTGTTGTGTTTAGAACTCCATTAAAAAAAAAATATATATATATATATATAAATTATTATCAAGTTTTGCAAGTATTTTAGTATTTATTTTTGTTACAGCTGTTTCGGCTTACAAGGCCATTTTCAAACTGTGGTTAATCCACTTTGAGAGGACGTATTTATATCTACGATTCCAAATGTAAATTTTTGAAGATGTCTCAATTGATTAATTACCGGTTAAACAAATTTTGCTGCTTAGGCTTGTTGTTTGTGAAACGTGATTATTCACTAAGAGATGCTATGCAAATTTTGAAGAAGTATTTTTATTATTATAACATTGTAAATTTTCTTTGAATCTAGTTGAAAATGCTCTACTTGTTTGTCCTATGTGGTGACGTTACAGTCGGCGAGGTCATATTTTAGTTCATATACCCCATCTTTATTGAGTTTAGGATTTCTACTTTTTGAGTTTTTAAGGCTTGTTCCTACGAGTATTTATTATTATTGGTTCTAAAAGCTATATTTAAACCACATTTTTTAATTTCTTTTGCAATTTTTAAAAGATATAGGTAGGGCCGAAAAATTCGAGACATGCAATTTTTTCTAATTTTTTGTTATGTACCCGGATATATTAAATAAATTTTATTTTTATATCTTGAAATCTTTTTTATATCTAGAAAAAATGTGCCATAAAGACAAAGATGGATAAACTGGACATATAAACAGTTTAAGACTTGGTGCACGCAAATCGGATGTATAGTTTTTTTAATATGTTGTCAACCAGGTTGAAAAACGTTGAAAAAACGGTTGAAAAACGAGTAAAGAGCGTTCAAAGTTTTGCTGAAGGGTGATTCAGCATACAAACTGTTTTAAACGGTTTCACATAAAATGCTATATCTCCACCAATTTTACGAATTTCTTTAAAACATCGGGTGAGAGCACTTTTAACTAAAAAATTCAATAAAAAATTACCATGGCTGTGCATTAAATTAATTACAAATTTCTTGCCAGTGTTGTGGCATTGACACGCTTTTTCTATGCAAAATATGACATTATTGTGATGATAGAGCATCTTTATGTAACCTTGACTCAATACACTTGTAATACATTAGTTAATTGCTATCGTCAGCAAGAATACATATACTGAACAACTATTATAAAAGGCCATCATGATTTATTATTTTTGCTTCTGAATTGGATTGATGTCTTCGTCATTATAACAAAATACATTAAAACATTCAAATTAATGAATATTATATTTTTGCATACCAAATTTCTTCCCGCGTATGGGTCCCAAAATTAATTTATGGTTTCTTATTATTTCAATTTGCGGAAATCCATCTTTAAATTGTTAATATCATAATAATAATTTTTACCCCGCCGTCATTGTGAAAAATTGCCTAAGAGCCCTGTACAAAATGACTATAACTCTTCGGATAGTCTAGTACGAGTTCGGGTTTATATGTCCATGTACCAAACTTTTCAACTGCCCCGATTTCTGCCCTACGGGAACTCTCTTTTTTCACAGGGGAAAAGCTCCTTAATTCCCTCAGTACAAACAGATACCAAAAACATTCTTACCTGGCAAGTCACTTTGGAGAATTTATGTTTTTGCACGCAGAAGTCACAATATTTAAAACACTGCACATTGTTTTTACACAAACATTTTACAGTTGTCTTGTCTTGCCTAGTCTTTATTAAAACACCTCAGTGGATTCTCATAGTACGAAAACATCGTTCTCAAACAGTCGATTCTCATTGTATCTTATTGGGTTCGTATTGATCTAAAACTATCTATCTCATTGTATTAAAACATTTTTATCAGTACTAAAATATATTTGTGTATTATCACGGTACTAAAAACATTTTAATGGATTCCACATTATACTACTAACATCTTAGTGGATTACAATACACGATATATTTTTTCAGCTGGATTCAAATTAGAGACCAAAGACAAAATTTTTCGCTTTATGGCCGTTATACAGAACATCTTTTTTCAGCCCGATTCCAATTAGACACAAAAGTCAACATTTTTCGCTCTACGCGGTCACTATTTTCATCTCTATTTTCATACCCCCCATACACACAAGCCCTGCTTATTTATGGAGGTACATCAAATACATGTATTATGTAATTAATTATTGTAAAAAAATTATTATAATTTATGTATCTTTTTGTAAATAAAAAAAAATAAAATAAAAAAAACAATATATATATATATATATCTACGATTTAAACAGCGTTCATGTGTTGTTTACAGTGATGACAATTGAAATCGTAGATATGAAAATAGAGATGAAAATAGCGATCGCGTAGAGCGAAAAATGTTAACTTTTGTGTCTATTTGGAATCGGGCTGAAAAAAGATGTCGTGTATAACGGCCATTACGCGATCGCTATTTTCATCTCTTTTTTCATATCTACCATTTCAATTGTCATCACTGCAAACAACACATGAACAATGCTGTTTGCTGTGATGCCAATTGAAATCGTAGATATGAAATAGCGATCGCATAAAGCGAAAAACTTTGGACTCTTATTGGAATCGGACTGAAAAAGAGATGGTGTAAAACGGTCATACAGCATTTTAATGGATTCTGTCAGTACTAAAACATCTTAGTGGATTCTGACAGAACCAGAACATTTTAATTGATACTCTCCGTAGGTAGTACAACTTCTTAGTGACCCAACTGTTGAACCCCCGAAATTATAGTAATATTTTTTATTATGCATTATTTACCAATTTCAAACCTTAAAATCGACTAAAAATACCTTTTATAATAAGTTGGTATGGATATCAAACTCATTTATTTATAGTGTCGACTTTTTTGTTCTTATACGCTGATATACAGGGTGTTAAGGGACGTACTTGACTTACTTTAACCAGTGATTCCTGACATTATTTGGAGTAAAAAATGTAAATGAAATTTTGGTCTCCGGTGACATTTTTGATGTTTTTTTTTTTTTTTTTTCCTACAAAAACATAAAAAAATGCTAGTTGTTGAACAGTTGGAGGCCGGGTAAGGGGTTCGTCGGACACCCGGCTGAGTGACCAGTGACGACATGCGGAAGAAAATTTTTTTTGTTTGATTTTGAAGAAAAAATTTTTGAACAAAAAAAAAAAATCGTCAAAAAAAGTCACCGGAGACCAAAATTTCATTTACATTTTTTACTCCAAATAATGTCAGGAATCACTGGTTAAAGTAAGTCAAGTATGTCCCTTAACACCTGTATAATTTATCAATTTAGGAGGCGGGAATGGGTACCGCCGTGAAACTTTATTGGTGATTTAGCAGGGGTGCCCGGGTTCATGGGGTGAGGTTTGTCTGGGTCTTGGAGGTGGATGACCAGGACACACTGAACCCCAGATTCATACCCACCCCTTAAACCCCTTTCCTTCCCAGAACTCTCCTCTCCTTCGTTCCCTTAAAAAAAAAACCCTCCACACAGTATCCCCAAAGATGACAGGCCCTGAGGGAAATTATTTTCCTCAGGGCCTCCTGTGTGAAGCTCATGTAAAAAAAATATATATATATTAAATCAACAGGTAGTTTTTTCCGTGATGTATTTGAATGAAATGTTATTTGGCGTTACATCCTCTGCATACCCCTTCGAGGACACTTAGTTATATTTTTGGTAAGAAGTATTTTATATAAGTATGCTGGGAGGCCAACTGTTGGGGGTCGATTGTCATGGAACTCAACATCTTACTACTGATAGTAGATACTAATACAATTTTTATGGATTCTGTTGGTACTAAAACGTTTTAGTGCTTTCTTATACTACTAAAATATTAATTTTGTTTTATGCTCACTTTAAATTAGCAAGTGTTGCTTATTATATAAATAACATTGTTTTCCATAAATTTGCAGGTTAGAGAAGCTCCCTGAGGAGATTGGCGGCCTGTCTTCGCTGACGGACCTGCACCTTTCACAGAATCTGCTGGAGACACTTCCCGACGGCATGTGCCAACTTACAAACCTCACCATTCTCAAGTTAGACCAGAACCGCCTGCACACGCTCAACGTCAATATCGGAATGTGAGTATTGCCTATTGCTATTTACGCGTGGGAAGTCTAAACCTTGCAAACCTTCTACCATTAGAGAATCAACAAGATTAACTTTTGGTGTACCAGATTCCCGCAAGCTTTAATTTCCGTCATGTGCCAACTGTAAAAGTCGTTTTGCATGCCCTGCACTTGCTGCAAATTCGTCATAACTCGCTTTTTTTACAAATTGGTGTCTGTGTAAATCGTCCCATCTCTTCAGATAATATATTTATGTATTAATCAAAGTTGTATGTTTTTAGTAAATCCGGTCTTCCCAGAAGAGCTACTTATATTTACAGAAAATACATTTTCTCTAAATATATAATGTATAAAGTATTATACTCTTAATTTTTTATAATAGAATAACTTATTGAGTATAACCTCAGACAATATTAACCACTCTCGAAACGAAAAATATAAAACAGAAAAACATTTGGCTGCGTCTGGGAATTGAACTCAGGACCTCTTCTTTCCTGGGGCACTGCTCTGACCATCGAGTTAATTTGATCATAACTTCTGTCATTTTTAACTGTGTCATACTTTGACTAGGAAATACCAACATTATCTTCAATTTCTTAACGCATGGTTTTAGGCTGCTATCTTTTATGTATAGCAAGATTCTACCCAATTAAATCAAAATGTAGATAATGTCTTTGAAAAATATATTATAGTTATTTATATCACTTTCCTGGTGAAATGCAGATCCCGCCAATGTGGGGGATTTTAATAAAAATGCACCTTCTAGATGAGAAAAGTGTGGAAAAGTTGAATAAAAAAGAAATTAAGGTGCGCTTGGCAAAATTGAGGGAGATACAGCCGTTTAAAGAATGAATAAAATGACACTTCGTGAACTTATACTACGCCATTTTGTTACTATTATGTTGGTATCTCAGACTTGCTATAAACGAAGGTTGATACGATTGTAGCCAACTTCGTGTGATATATAATAAGGCGCGTAATTATGAAAAACAGAAGTAATAATGGTCACAAACCATGTTACACAAACCTGACGTAGCCGCTAAACTACTTGAAAACTGGGATGTTTTTCTTGCGTTGACGCGAGTAGGCGTTATAAAGGGGCACAAACCATGTTACATAAACCATGTTACACAAACCTAGCGTAGCCGCTAAACTATTTGAAAACTGGGATGTTTTTCTTGCGTTGACGCGAGTAGGCGTTATAAAGGGGCACAAACCATGTTACACAAACCATGTTTAGCGTAGTCTTAGGTTAGGTTACTTTAATTTGGAAGGTGATAAACAGTTTAAAAAATCGTTGAAAAAAAGTCCGCTAGACAAATTTCATAATTACGCGCCTCATGTATCTCACGAAGTCGGCTACAGTCTAGCTGTTGTTTGCATCAGGTCAGGGATATCAAATATCAACATTATAGTAACAATTGAAAAAATGGCGGGTGGGCTGTCAATAGTGTTGATTGGCAAAGTGAAATTTTACTTAACGCAATTGCAAATTAATTACTTATTAAATTTTTTTTTTATTGCTTTCCGCGCTTTCTTTCACCTTCCAGATTAAAGTTCTCCACTTAAAACAAAACAAGTGACAATTGATAATTGCATTCTAACTGACACTACAGGATTCAAATTTAAATGGAATATATTTCCTTTACAAATATATTATCCATTTTTAAAATTTTAGTTTGCGACATCTATTGACTTTTTACAAGTCTAGGATGACTATTCAAGTTTCATAATAGAATAACTGATAGTTATTGAGTAAAACCTAGTATAAAGTATGATACAGTTAAAAATGACGGAAGACGATATGGTCTTCTGGGTCCAATTCCCGATTCTGGGTCAAATAAGACCAAATCTTTTATAATCTTTTCTGTTTCACATTTCTTGTTAGAGAGTGGATAATATTTTCTTCAATGATTAACCCCTAGAGGCCGGAGCCCTGCATTTGCAGTGTTGAAGAATCGTATCCACGCACAGTTCGAAGCACTGCAATTGTAGTATCGACCTCATACATTAATTTTGCCTTTGCATTAATATAATTCTACTATATTCTACTGGGTTAGTTAAAGACAAAAATAAAAATGACACTTAATCAATTCTGGTGGTTTTGCGCCGTTTGCAGTTGCTTCATTTCTTTCCCGTAATTCGGGGTTCGTTTCCGTCACCTTACATGCATTTATAGGCAGCCTTAGCTTCAGCAAATAAATATTTTTATGGAATGAAGTTTCTTGCCGGTCGCTAAAGGTTAAATATTTATATTTTTTATCCCATTTTTTTCTGATTTATGACGTTTTTCTTCTGGACCAGTGTGAATTAGGTTCTTGGAAACAATAACTAACTACAAATGTATACAAATAAATAACTTAAATAATAAATTTTATATTTCAGGTGCGAAAACATGCAAGAACTCATCCTCACAGAGAACTTCCTGATGGAACTGCCGGCCAGTCTGGGCAACATGAGTAAGCTGACCAATCTGAACGTGGACCGCAACTCCCTCAGCGCCATACCCTCAGAGGTGGGCCGCCTCGGTCAGCTGGGCGTGCTCAGCCTCAGGGACAACAAGCTGACCGCGCTGCCCAAGGACCTGGGCAACTGTGCCTCGCTGCATGTGCTGGATGTCAGTGGGAACAGGTAATTACTTCTTATTGCAAGTATTTAATTTTTTATTTTGTGACAGCTGTTTCGGCTTATAAGGCCATTTTAAAACTGTGGTTAAACCACTTTGAGATGATTTATTTATTGTCTTGCTTGAACAATTAGAAATCAATAAACGAAGGAATGACCCCAATGCAAAGCTAATTAATAATGTAAGGAAAATTATTTATTCCCCACTCCTTAGTACGTTTACAAAATCTAAACAATATAATGCACTTAAATAAGTCGTAGCAGTAACATCATTATCAATTAAGAAAACGTTAACATTGAACGTAACTGATTTCGAAGTACCCCACATAGAGTTATCTACTGTCTCAATTATTTTCTCAGCAAATTGGTTTAACCTCTGACAGGCCGGAGACGCGCCGGCGCGCGCGTCATATGCGCATGCGCGAGAAAATAATTCAAATATTTGAATAATATTTCCGACAAAAAACTTTTGGTCTACGATTTTGGCCCTTCTATGTACACAATTTGTATGAAGAACAGTGTCAGAATCGCTTGCGCCATCATTACTCTCGGAGACGCTACAAGTTTCATTCACCTTGTCACCCTGGAATATTTTTAAAATGATTTCTTCTATGACAATCGGCTGTCAGAATTTGCCGCGAATTTAACGGTCGCAATTAATGCGTGTATCGCGAATAAAACGATCATAAAACCTATTAATTTACGTAATAAATGCAAGTAATGTGGTTTTCGTAGATAGTTTATTGTGATGTGAACGTGTTTCAGTTAATAAAATATACAATAGCTCAAAATTTATCAACAAAACATTCAATTCAAAATTCAAAGTGGTGGTTTTTTAGTGTTTTTTTGCGAAGTTCCGCGAATTTCCGCTAAATGTCATGGCCTTTGACCGGTTAACTGGTAATAAATCGATTTAGACACCTTCAAAAAATTGAAATGTAGAATCATACAAATAAGTCGTCTCGAAGTGGTTTAACCAGAGTTTGAAAATAGCCCTGTAAGCCTGTAACAAAATGAAAACTTAATTACTTCCAGAACTTAATAATAACATTATTAACCCCTCCGCAACGTAAGCAGATATATGCGTTAAAAATACAACAGCAGTCAAGTACAATAAGCGTGTTTACACGTCAGCGCGTGTGTCTCCATAGAAACCGTTATAATTCCATTATTGTTTTAGTTACATCCGTAAAATAAAAAGTGAAAGGTCGATAGTGAATCATGCTGCACATCTCTATTCAAGTAGTCTGACAAATAATTTATCCTGCCAAATTTCCTACGGGCGCCCGACATTGTTAATTTCTATTAAATATTTTTATATGAAATGATAAAAAAGTGAGGTGACAAGTGTTTATTACACATTTATTCAATAGAATAAGTATTGTTGTTTACATAATCTGTGATTTTAGTACCGTTTTCACATAAAAACATCACGTGAGTCATTTTCACATTTTTTTAATGTTTACATTCTAAATTTTAATATTTACAAATGTTAATATTTATTTGTAATATAATAATTCGAAAGCTTATTTTGTGACCTGTCTAAAACAGTTTTTACTATTCGGCTACGTTCAGAAATGTTTCATTTATAGAGCTTTAATTGTGAAGCGGTAATAATACAAAGTTTTCGTAAAATGTCATTTCGTTTAAGACACCAAAAGCTAATATTCTCGAAAATTCGGAGGGGTTAAATTAATTCTTTTAAAATTAAATGGAGTTCTACGAATTAAACACAAAAACCATTAATAATTAGCAGTGCTACCCATATTTGGGTATCAATCGCTCGAGAACCTTAGTGGTGCTACCCAAATTTGGGTAGCTATCGCTCGAGCGCATTACCAATGCTACCCAAATTTGGATAGCTATTGATCGAGGGTAGCTATCGCTCGAGTGGTTATAAATCATAACTCATTTATATAAACTTGTGTTATTTGTAGATTGGAATACCTGCCCTATTCACTTGTGAATCTCAACCTGAAAGCCGTGTGGCTGTCAGAGAACCAGGCCCAACCGATGCTCACATTCCAAACCGACCGAGACTTGGTCACGGGAGAGAACGTCCTCACGTGCTTCCTCCTCCCACAGCTCGAATACACCAAGCAGCCAGGTATGAACACAACCGATGTACATTCATATCAATGAACGTGTGAATATTTTCTCCTCTGTGTGGCTGAATTTACTGTTTGTGTTATTTTTCGCTTTAAACACAACAATCCATTATTGAGGACTGTTTTATGGCTTTTTATAGCATTTTTGTCACTGCATTGATTGCATTGTTTGCACATTGTGTATGTCTTGTGATGTCTTCTTACTGATGCATTTCTAATGGAAACATCGCTTATATGGTTTCAATACAGCATTACCTAACATACAATTTAAAACAACTTTTGCATTTAATGAGTGATTCTAATAATATAGAAGAATGTGCTTAGCGCAATTACACAAATATATTATTTCCTTGGACTTGCCTATTTGTTGTAATAGATTTCTCAATCTCTCGGTATACGTGTTAGTTGATTGTCTGAAAATGTGGACCAACGTTTTCTTGACTAAGACTGTCTGAAAAGTTTGTCAATTCAGAAATTAACTCACACAAGAATATCCTCGATAATTATTTTTAAATTTTTCAATACATCTATAATAATAATATGTACAAAACACGATATGCGTATGTAGATCTTTATATCTTTAGCTATGTATGTAATTTATCAAAAAGTGTACAAATATTTTTTTGTTACTTAATTTTTATTTTCTGTGTAGACATTTATTTGACGCAATGGTTATATTTTCGGCACATAAATCTATGAAAATACACTGGTGATATACTTTATTCCTTGAATTAAAATGACTGTAAATAAGTAGTTTATAATATTTAAAATAATAGTACACACAGATCAAATATTTCATTTTATTTGTAAATTTCCACTTTTTTAATCTTGTTAAAGCAACAATTTTGTTAAAGCGCTTTTGTTGAGTATCTACACATTATAGTTTTACATAGTAAACATAATCTATGTGTAAAGGTGTTATATATACTGAATAGCTGTGTACATTTGTACATTGCATGGCTAGAGATAAGTTCAACATGAATATTATAAAACTAATGGCTGCTGTGGTTTTCTGTTTACTCTCTTTCACCAAGTCAGACTTTTCTGGATTACGCAAAGAGGTTGCTTTCATTCTACGTTCAAAGTAACACTTCTTAGTCATGTCTTTCATCGAGGATGCTTTAGAATATTCATCATGAATCATGATTAATAAACAAAACTTGTAAAGGATACCTACTTTTTAATTTAGCTCCTACTATTTGACAGATTGGCAAGTATATAAGCCGCATGGATGATATTGTGAAGATATTTATTGCATAACAGAAAACAACAGCAGTTAAGTATGTTTAGATAGTATCGAAGTCTTGAGAACATAATAAATATATGTACAGTAGAACCCCGTTGATTCACCCCCAAAATCCATAGGGCCTCAAAATCCAATTTTCAAATTGAGATTTATTAATAATTATAATTAGGTATTAAAATACGTAAATTTATTTTTTTTAAACACTGAAAAGTAAAATCTTGTGGCCTGACTGTCAAATTGAGGAAGGTATTCAAAGTAAAACCATAATGATACTACTTATTCCCGCTTAAATCGAATTTTCGCGGCTGAGTACGATAGTGTCTGGCTCTCCAAATTCAGATATTCAAGGATATTTTGTAAAAATACAACGTTTTTCCATGTAAATCGATTTTTTGCAACCGTTTAATGCCACGGACGGCCTAACAGATTCAGATTAACGCAATGATCGAATTTTTGAATTACGAATTAAATTATTTTAAATAAAAAATAATTTGCATGTTATTTTTTTTCTGGTAACTTTTATTTTGGAAAATATTTCGAAGTAATTTTTTCTAAATATCAGGATTTGAATTGTCGGGGTTCTATTGTATAAACTCGAAACTTGATATACATATTAACTTAGTAGAGTTCTTTTCTCAAAACTATTCTAAAATTCCAGGTACTTTGGTGACTGTAAAATGTTTTGTCCGGCTTTATTCTTCTTCCTAGAAAAGTTATGCCAAGAGAACTCTACAACTACAATTATTGGGCTTGCTTAACTATTTTATCGGTGTGCACACAAATCATTTTGCTATTTTTCACTCTAGTCAATTCCATTTAAAACACAATACAAAAAAGTTAATATTTAAAGAGGCCTACTACTGACTCATATTCAAAAAGCTTACTTTGAATAATGAAAATGTAATCAAAAAAGTTTATATTGAGATTGGAATTTAATCTTTCGTCTTATAAAATTTCAATTACCAACAAATTAAAAGATAAATATCGTTGGCTCATCACAGGATTCTACATTACTAAGAATCCAAAAGGGAATATCTTTACGAATTTATGTATATAATAATTTTTCTCAGAAATAACTTTGATATTTTCTTGGATTGTTTTAAACTCATTCACATTTTACGATAATCAAATCGTCAATCAGTGCCATTTTGAATCTTAATATTTAAATGATTCTCGGCCCGTTGCTTTCGACAAATTATTGGGGTTTTTTGGGTTGTGGTTAAAATGGAATTGACGGGAAATATTTGACGTCCCGAGAAAAACGTCGCACATCACAACTCTCAAACACGCAGAATTGGAGCACGCATCGCACGGGGGCAGCGGGCGGCTCTACAGGGCAGACCAGAAGTTCAGTTCCCAGGACTTGGACAAGATCGAAGGTAAGTGCACCGCCAACCAAGCAACCAACCAATCAACCAACCCATATTTCCGTGCCTTACTCTAGCTTTCTTGTGTAGTCCTGTTGATATTATGCGTAGCATTTTGTGTAGTTTTTTGAGCTTCCTGTATGTTGTATGAGTAATTTTGTGTAAATATTCTATAACTTGTTTTCATTTACAGCTGTACTTTTGAGTTGGGTATGCAAACGTTGAATTTGAGTAAATTGTAGGTACAGTAAAACCCACACATTTCCACATTAAGAACAAAAAACTTTCCGTCCCTTGACAACAGAAACTTGAAAGTATTTGACACCTCACTTTTTATCCAGTCCTTGAAAAACACTGTAAGCAGTGGTGGCTCGAGCACTTCTTCGATGGTGGGGACTAATACAGACCGACTTGATTAATATATAAAAAATTTCATAAACAAGTCGTGCATCTAATCAGATGTCTAAAGTAAATTAAAATCTCTACAGGTATTTATACCAATTTATGTAATATTTATTTATTTATTTATTTATTTAATACAAACGGCATAAGTATGCCATAAACATTAATTACATGTCACAAATTCATATTCAAAATATTAGTAATGGTAAAACAGTGTATGTATAACAGTTAATTGTGACGATACATTGTGAAGTGACACCAGAGATACATTTACATGCCAAAATCTATAATACAAATAAAATTAATAGTCATTAAAAAAATATGATAGCATAGCCGTCTTGTACCTATGTTCCGTGCAGTTAAATAGATCTATCACATCAGCATATCTATTAGTAACTTCATGCAACCTAGGTAAAAGTGAGTGTTTCGTATACTCAGTCCGATTATTGTTACATTTAAAAAGGATTTTAGAACGAGTAGTTCTCGTGGGAATATGAAATTCAATGAGCTTAGTTAGATCAGGACTGTCTATTCTACCATTTACAATTTTGAACATTAATATTAAGTCGGATATAATATAATAACAAAAATAACACAATTTCTTTCAAGATCATCATCCAACTTAATTCGAATATGCGCGCGATTCCCGCCTGAAACTAACAAACGGTCCAATAATTCATTTCAATAATTTAAAAGTTTTTCCCCTAGTTTTATGTCTAAAGAATTCGTTCATTTCGATAAAGACAAAGCCCGACTATTTATTTTATTTTAGTATGTTTCTGGAATATCTTGTGGGGATTGTCCCCCCATGAAGGATCACCACTGATTATAAAGAAATCTGTGTTTTTTAGAATATATATAAATATGGACAAAATAAGATCTGGACATACAACATTATTGATGTTCATCACTGCTGCTTACTCCGTTGAAAATCTAGCAAATAATGTATCTCAACCCCAACTTAAAATGAACAGTGTTTTTTTTTTAATGTAAATACTACATGAATTATTATAAACATTATTTTATTGTATTAAACTATAATATATGTATATTTCCTTTCATTCCCTAAGTCTTGTATACAAACATTTTATATGATCTCTATCTCTTTTTTAATGAAAAATCTATCTGAGATCTTCAATTTTTTTGACATTTCTGATTTTTTATTTTCTTGTGTTAGAATGAAACTACTCCTGTAATTTTTACTGAAATCTAAAATTGAAATCTACTCCTTTCTTCATTCATACAAATATCTCTTCTCAATTACAAAATTTTATCTGAACTGCCTTTTTTTATTTCCCGTGTTGTAATGAAACGTATTTCTGTATATTTGATGTAGAATATCGGTTTTGGCAGGTTTTAACCAACTTCCTTTCAAAAAATGTTGCTAAGGAAAACATATGTCTAAATAATTGTAATAAAAATTATTATTATGTTTATTTCGACTAAGTATTCTGATTTAATTCTACTTAGTTTTGGTTTTTAGATTAATTTCACCTCAGTTTATTATTGTCACATTACTATTTAGACCTCATGACTATTTGAAAAAATATTATAAAGGCGGGTCTCTTCCGACCATTAACTTAAACAAGTGCTTTGACATTTGCTTTAACATTACTATAAATATTTTTTGTTTTCCGTCTCCTCCGTTTGTTGAAACATGGTTGAAAGATTGGGACGAAGTTCACGCTGTCACACATAATTTGGCTAGTGGTCTGTGGTAAGGACCTCTCCATGTGTAAGCAATGAACACTTGACGTTTGATGTTTGGCGTTTACATAAATGTTAAAATGCGTTCTGATGAACAAGAGATGCTACATCAGGAAGAAAACACAGATATTTTAATAGATATTTAGTTATCAGGAAAGATTTCCGACTAATATCGATTATATTATTGCGCGACCTAAAGTTACTATTTAAGAATTTCGAGTGTGTACATAATTACATAGATGTCAAACGTTGAGTTCTGAAGTAAAATTTAGCGATAAGATTGTAGACGAAGTATCAAGGAGACCACGCAGATTTCATGTTAGACCTTACTACCTACCTCGAATTTTTATTAGGTTTTCATTTATCAGGAATTAAGAATAGAATACCGATTTGAATTTGTCAATTTCTTCCGTATCTCTGAAACCGATTTATAAATTAATAGACTTTATTTACAAGCGAGTTTACAAAAGAAATAATCATCCATACGACAGTATTTATTTACAATTTAAAGTCATAATTTTTAGCTTCGCGCAATTGACACAACCCTAAAAAACTCATTCCATTCATTTTCAGTTATCGTCCATATGGCGCGTCAGCTGTAAATAATTGAACTAATCCCCCCCCGCCGGCCCCGCCGGCCTTCCCGCTTCACCCGGGATGGGAATGTTTTCCATCACGCATGGAAAGCTCGAAACACAACAAGAATTGTCAATGTTTATAGTGATGTGACAATGTTAATAGTAATGTTTAAGGGAATGTCAAAGCAAAAGTTAATGGCGGAGGTCGCAAGAGACGGGCCTTTAGTGTTAGAAAAAACGTTTCAGAAATTTATTTTGAAAGATAAAATTCAAAATAAATTCTTCAAAATGTTTTATGCTTCCCCTTAAATTTAAAAATTTCAGATTTACTCGGTCCTAATAGTAAAGTGACGATACATCGATTATACACAGTGATTTTGCAAAATGCACGGTTTATATTAACGAATATCAAATCTCTGATAAAATCATAATCGCAGAGCAGGGATGTTTAATTATGTATTAAAAATAATTTAGTATGTATTTTATGAATGTTGTGATTTTTTATTTAAATTTTCTATTGGTGTGTAACAGAGAAGCGAAGATCCGGCCTGAACGACAATGCGGAGTCGGACTCGGACAGCTGGGTGGAGCGAGAGGCGTCACGCACGCACTCCGTCAAGTTCACGGACGACATGCCCGAGGGGAAAGAGGTGAGACGGTCCCGCCGGACCAAAATCCTTTTATCGGTGGCGGCCAATCGATGTATTAACTCCTATCGCTCTGTCGGCGAATACTGCCGCCAGAGGCGTTATGAACTCATTCAGAATCGAATCAACCAGAATTACGTGGAATATTACAGGTGCTCACAGTATCTGGATGATTGCTGTACGCGATGCGGTCAATGTTTCAAATCCTTATTTTGTTTGCAATATTTGAACGGTTGTCCAAACCGAAGTGGCCAATGTTTCAAGTCACTGTTCTGTGGGAGTTCCGGTTCTGAAGCCGACAACGCCTATCGCTCCGAGGGTGGCAATGATTCATGTCACTTTTTTGATTGGTTGTATCAAAATACACTGAAAAAATGTTTCCAAAAATGCAATAGGGAAGATGCCTATTTGGCTTTGAGTAAAATTTTAGACACTCTTGATTAATATTCAATATGACTTTAGTTGGAAAAAAAATTTCGCCGTCCAATTTACTTATAAATTTTTTTATGAAGATATTTTATTGCATTTTTCTACACATCTAATTTGACTAAATATTAAATGTTTTTGATAAAACTTTTTTACAACTTTGATAAAATTTGAAGGGGCTTAAGTCTTTGGATTAAGGTTGCATTTTATTTATTTATTTGCTTGTTATTTATTTATTATTGTATGTGTTATTTTGATGCAGTGTAAGCATTGATTTAATCCAGTATTGTATATTATTTGA
Organism: Limnephilus rhombicus; assembly: GCA_929108145.2. Lineage (NCBI taxonomy): Eukaryota > Metazoa > Arthropoda > Insecta > Trichoptera > Limnephilidae > Limnephilus > Limnephilus rhombicus. Next base: position 22,665,162 of record OV815284.1, read on the forward strand.
TCAGTATTTTTGTAATTATTATTGAAAGTAGCTTTGTACTGTACTTCTGTTATTATAATTACTTTGAATGCTTTTGGTGTTGTGGCTACTGTATAATCACTTTGGTTTATAATGTATTTCATATTATTATAATAGTTATTATTTGTATCTTATTGTTTTTTTCATTGCACCGAATTATCGCACAGTATATTTGTAAAAGTTTATGTTGTCCATTTTACATTGTTTTTAATATTTCACTCGACACAATAAAGTTATTGAACATCAAGTAGTTTTGTTTATTTTTTATTTGCATGGTAGTGTAGCATGTTGGTATAGCATTTGAAATATTTCTTGAACAGTACAAATTATTTTCATTTCATTAAAAAATTATTTTTGTTGCCAAGTTTAATAATAGGCACTGATAGACAGTAAATAGTTAGAAACTTTTTAAATTATAATAGTTACGACTGGTTAAAAAAAAATTATTATGAGATGTGGAATTCTGCCCTACCAAAAAGTCTCCGAAGCATATTTGAAATATTTTCGATAATTTAAATTGTGGTTGCATGAAGTCTGGGATATGTTGATATATTACTTTTGGTGATGGTAAATACTGTGACAATAGGAAACAATACTTGTTGGTAATAACATGGAATCAAATATCTATCAATCTTCAAATGGAAAATGCAGAGTAAAGGAAATTAAGAATCTCTTCCAAGCACAGGTGTAGAAGAGCATCCACTAGATCTCGGAAAGGAAAATCTGTTGGAAAATAGCCTAAGAACATCTTTATGAATACAGCTTAATATAACATTTTACATGCAATGTTAGAAGACGGCCCAAGGGCATCTTTATGAATACAGTTTAAGCGCGTCTGTTGGAAGATGGCTTAAGCACTTTATGAATAGCTTAAGCACATCTGTTGGAAGACGGCCTAAGAGCATCTTTATGAATACAGCGCACGTCTGTTGGAAGATGGCTTAAAGCAAGTCTTTATGAATACGGCTTAAGCACATCTGTTGGAAATGGCCTATGGGATCATGGCTTATGAATGCCGCTTTAGCATATCTATTAAAAGATGGCTTGAGCACATCTTCTGCACCTGTTTTTGAAGGAAACAGAAGTCGCAATACTAAATCTTTTTTGGGATAATTTTTATCTCATCATAATTAATTTCTAAGGATGTAGAATACATTATTTTTTATCTTTGTTTATACAATCATTATATGTATAATGTACAGACTTTTTAGAGGTGATAATTCATCATTACTCAGCTTTGCTTGGAAACAACTATGTTTTTGATGCGTTGAAACTATACTTTTATTTTCAAAACTTGTTTATTTTTCGAGATAATAATGTGTCGGTTAATTATAATTTAATGACATTCTATTTCTTTCTTTAGTTCTTTTATGTGCTTGATGTTCGTTTGTCATCTGAGCTTACTCGCGGTAGTGCCAACAGAAAAGAAACAATATCAGTTGTGAGGTTTAATAAAGCATTTAAAAAAGTACAACTAAATAGATACTCTTGCTAACGACGTCTGGTAGAAAAATTGGGTGTTTATTTTATACGAGGCGCTATATCTCTAGACTAAGCACCCAGTTGACAAAGTTGCTGCAGGGGAGTTTTTTACTATACCATTTTGCTTCCATCAACCAAATACCTCGTACCATATCCACGGACTTGATCGAACGGTATCTCTATAGGAAATTAGTTATTAGTCCTCGGCTAAAGTGTCGCTCAGTAATTATTGACATTTCCTTATGATTCTTCGCTATCCCATGCATATATAGTTCAGTCATTTTAGTCGCATCAAAATCTGACTAAAAAAAAAATTAGGTTGATATTGCGATTATCCTTTTCTCTCACCGTTATAGTTATTTATTTATAATTTTTTATATAATGTGTTATACTTTCAATCTTAATTCTTTTTTAAGGTTGCCAATATTGATGCCAAATCTTTATAAATTTTATTTTTGGACAAAAGTATGCAGACTTTCGAATGAATTGTGTTTCATTAATTCAGAGAAAAACCATTTTGAGGAGAGAATGCTCCAGAAGTTGAAAATGAATTATTAAAGAAACCAATCGCATCACAAAATGTTTACAAATTAATTTATTGTTGTCGGTGAGTGATTCTCACTACAGCGATTAGGATAAGAATATATGTTTATGAAAGATTCTGAACTATAAGAACTAAAAACTCTGTTAAGGCTAGCTTTACACTCATAAGTAAAATTCACAACTTATGTAAGTTTTTGACAAGTTACTCACAGGAGCGTTTACATATGCACCCGACTTATGGTAATTAATTCTCACGGAAGTTCAACTTATGTAAGTTCTGATAGCAAAGATAGCGACCGTTTATATACACTAGATTTATATATGATGAAATAGAATTTGGCTTGAAATAAATAATTCTTCAGACGCTTTTGTGCCTTTGCGGAAATTAATGGAGTTCTTTAATTTTATCTGAATGACAGCTACCAGGCAGCAACCGACTTGAATTCGACTTTGAAATACGTAATGTTATAAACAGAAACATTGACATTAGAAAGGAATGGACCGATAATTAAATAGAAGGATGCTCATTTCCAGAAAGCTTTTTTTCAGCTGAAAAATAAATGATATCTCTTCGGTTTTTGGAATCAGAAAACTTAATTTCTGTTGACATTCGTTTTGATGGGAAGTGCTTATTTGAGTTTTATCTAGTGTTATTTTCATATTGTTTACGGGAGATAATAAGGTAGATAATTATCCAATTAACCTAATCAGATTTTAGTTAAAATTTTATGAAAACAACTCTCTTTTTATTTTTGACATCTCACATCGGTGCATTTTGGTACTAATTCTTACCGTAAGTGTCACAAATTATCAAACTGATTTGATAAGCTGTGAGAAGTCTGGAAGTCGCGGACTCGATTAGACCTGTCAAAAAACTTATGTAAGAAAAACTTCTGTAACTTAACTTACGTGTCTAAAGGCAGCCTAGAAGATGCTTTTTATTTAAACTATTCTCTTGGACTGGTAATCTGCTAGAATGTTTGTTCTAGTGCCACTGAATGTGTGTGAATGTACATATAAGATGTTTGTTAACCAACCTCCATTATAAAATATATTTGTTGTGGAGTCATTCTCCTTGACAAACATGAAACCACTATGCTAGAATATGTCTATTGTGAATTTATTTTACTGTAAATCGGTTTGTTATGAGATGTTTGTAGTCCATTCACTTTCGTAAACTGAGTGTTCTATTGGAAACCACTTTTGCTAGAATATGTTTGTTGTTAGTCACACCGTTTTACTGGAAACCAGTATACCCAGTATAGTAAGTAGTATTCTGTAATGTGTGTGACTGGTAGCCTGTTTGGTGTAAAATGTTTGTTTGGTGCGGGAATCACAGAAATGTCATCTGATGAAGTATGGTAGACTTCACCGTGATAAAAACTTACACTGAATTTGTGGGACTGGAAGCTACTTTGCTGTAATATGTTTGTTGTTGAGTTCCTCTCATAGTCAGAATGCGTGTCACTAGAAACTACTATGCTATAATATGTTTGAGTTGAGTTTCTCTCCTGAACAGAATGTGTGTGACTGGAAATTACTATACTATAATAAGTTTGTTGTTGAGTTCCTCTCGTAGACAGAATATGTGTCGACTGGAAACGTATTTGGTAGAAGATGTTCATTTGGCAGCGAACTTTGGAAGTGCCATCTGGTGGTTTGTGGTTGGACCTCAAGGTGCCCATGTTTCAAGGTGATGGCAGGGCGAGGCCTTCTGTCAGCGCTGGAGCTGGCCCGGCCCATGTCAGCCGTGAGAAAGCTTCTGTTTGCGCCGCCTGCGCCCCCGGCTAAAGCGCCCCCCCTGCAGAGGCACCCGCCTATCACTAACCTGTCAGAGGTATGGCGCCCGCTGCGGCCCCACTGCCCCTCTACACAGCATTGTCGTTGTTGTTCTTTATCTTATTAGCGTAGCCGTTGCATGGCGTAGAATGGTTCTTTTCGTCAAAAGCACCGGCGTTTATGAAACCTAACCTGAACGTAATAAATCTAACCTATCCCAACCCAGCCTACCAAACCCAAAATTCTCACCTAATTTTCAACTATCCTTTCCTGACCTAACCTCAACTAACTTTAAAGAATATTTCCTCACCCAATCCAACAATCCAACCTAAAGCTAACCTTAAAAATTCTGTTAGTACTTAACTTTACATATCCTCAAAAAAGAATCCGTCCTTTCTAAACCTACCCTTTTTAACCTATCCTTTCCTTGCCTGACAGAATTAACCCTAAAGTAACATAACCTAACCTTCCTGTTCTTGTCAGGTGACCATTCTAAAAGAATTTATCCTCATCCAACCTTATTTTATCAATTTGCCCATATCCAACATAACTTATCCATTGACATTGATCCATTTTACAGTAATAAACTGAACATAACTTTAATAATTATTATAATAGATTGCATGATGGTTCGACCTGCTGGAAGTTCTTCTGATAGGAACAGTTTTTTGTGCAAAATGTCTTGCCGAAAGACTACCGCGAGTACCGCTTGCACTATGTGATTTGTATGGAAATACTCCTGCAATACTGTGACCTTGAGTGTTAACTTGAGGGTGTCCGCCGTGGCGATAAGTGTTGTGGAGGTGCGCACGTGCTTCCCTCGTTTATACTCGAGCACTACCGCGCGCCGACCGAAGTTCCTTTGAGCTAGGCAACTGTTTTCTATGCAATATGAAAGAGAAAAAATACTCTTTATTTTCGTTCAAATTTGTACCCTATGCTACATGGGATAACGGAGTTTTAAATTTAAAAAGTTGTGTCCTTCCTTCAAGGTCCTGCTGGCAGGACCGGGCAATGTATTATTAACATCATTACTCAAACTACACTTTCCATTTAACGGATCCGACTCTCAACTTTTCAATTTGGGAGGCGGGTATGGGATCCGTTGCTCCGGTAACCGTTTATTGGATAACCAACATTCCTGCTATGGTCACTTACTTAGTTTCATGGGGTGAGGTCTAGGTCTTGGCGGCGATCGGGAGAGACTTAACCTAGGCCTAGAGACCTAACCTAGGCCTCTCCGGCCGGACTCTCTCGACCTATCAGCTTGAAACAACCAAACGTACATCTCTTGGACACATTCACCTTAAGTCTTTTTCCTTCCCAGAACTTCCCCTCCTTCCTTTCCTTAAAAAGAACCTCCACAAAGTATTCCCTAAGATTACATAGACCCTGAAAAAAAACTGGTTTATCTCCCAACCGAATGCCTGTGCTCTTAATGAATAAGGTGATGCCATGTGACAGCGACCCATTCCGTATGCTCTCAGATCATATCCATTTTTCTAGTAGTTGCGCTATAGAATTTTAATTACTTAGTTGTATGCTTTTACAGTCTCAGTGTTGTCTTTCAAACCGCCCAAGTAGCGATACATTATTTTATCAATTTTTCACAGTGCTAGTTGCGGTAATTGTATTACGAAAATTTTGTTCCGGGCTTCTATTTTATGCCATCCTATGCACTCGTCAACCAAGTTCCAAGGACATAATATTGCAGATTGATTAATTGCTACTTATCAAAGCCTCCTGCGAATACAGCACAAGCTTGCTAATCACAACGAAAATCAGCCGATCCTCTAATAAATTATTAGGTAGGTACTGAAAGCACATATAAAATAAATAATGTCTTTAGTTCAATCAACGTATCGTAGCTCATTTACAAACATAATATGTATTAGCGAAATTAAGTTTGTACATTCTCCTGTGTACAAATACATAATAATATTATTACTTTATGTAGTCATAATCAAAAAATTATCCATTATTCTAACCTGTTTAAAGGCATCTTGTAATTAATATTTGCATTTCAATTTACAAAACTTAAATTGGATATTAGCAAATATTTTAAACAATCTCTGCACCGTGTCCGGAAATTCGTAATACATGCGGGAAATTGGTGAATCTACAACACATTTGGAGTCAATTATGGGTATATTATATATAATTTTTTTTGGTTTGAGCTTTCATTTTTGAGGAAATTGGGGGGAAAACTAAAGGGTTAAAATCAGCTGTTTAACGTCTTTTAAAATGGGTTGAAGCGTTGATCCTAATCAATAAGTTTTTTTTAACCCTTTTAGTACTGAAAAAATGAAAAAAGTAAAAAAAGTGTTTTGGGTTCTCTGTATAATCTAGATCAGTGGTTCCCAAACTCTTTTGGGCCACGGACCCCTTTCCCAAACTGTTTTGGCCCACGGAATGGGATAGGGTGGGACGGCATAATACCACAACGGAGGGGGCGAAATGGGATATGAGGTGGAACGGGGTAGGATGGGGTGGGGAGAAACATCTTGCCCCATCCCATCCCATTACGCCCCTCCCCTAACGAAACTTCCATATGAATAAAAATGTGTCAAAACCTTGCCGCGGACCCCCTGACGTCATTCAGGTATCCCCAAATCATTTTTTTATTTTCCACGAATGATGGAAAGAACATCCTCAGATTAGAAGGCGCATCATTCCAATATTAATCTACTGCTAGGCGGGCCTTTGTGAGTCACACGACTGTCGCATTGGGTGTGACAAGTCAAAAATCTTTTTTTTTTATCAGAATGTTAATCATCTTATTCCAGAAGGACAAAGTTATTCTGCATAAATTCTCATTTTATATACGACGGGTTGCACGACAACCGGGCCTAGGAATAAGGATCGGGACCAGGCGTGCTATTAGGTGAGTGCGGACGGTGTGTACAGAGTGGAAATATAACGAACTAGGATTATCTAAGCTCCCAAGACATCTTGTCCATTGCTTTTCAAAAATCCGTACTCGCCACACGCCAAAACCTTCTTAACTATAGAGCACTACTTTGAGGTTCACCGAAGGTTTAAAATGTCTAACCATTAGGAACTTGTACTGTTTGTAGTAGGTGTTTAGTAAGTTATTGTGTGTTTAGTTTTTATGAAGCTTCCTAATCATTTATTAGAAATATCAGTAGTAATTCATGCAATATGGTTTGATATTTTCATAATCAAAAGTATTATCGTGATTTATTTTTGGGGTATTGTACCGTATTGCATTTCCTCCTTCTACAAAGCAACACGGTGTCACTTCTACACACATTAACACTTACTTCACCACAATCTACACATTTGTAATCAGGGCAGATGTGTAGATTGCAGGGCAGATGGAAGAACAACACGGAATACTTTGACAATAAATCACGATAAGTAATTCATGCATTCATAAAAACTACCAGTTAAAAACCCGCTCCGCAGGTTTTTGCTGCTAGGCTTCGCTCAGTTAGTGTTGGTGATCATTTTATAAATTCGGTAGGAACTGGTTTCAAAAATAGCCCGTTCCTCGGATCCACTGTCATCCAGTGATAGCTAGTCACCGAGACAAAGTAACCAGGACAGGCAATGATGTCATATGTAATATATAGCCGCTTGATGCTATTATTCACAACTAAGTATTACCGTCAATCTTTCCATATCCGAAGAAATACTCAAATTCACAAATTCGTAGTAATTATACCCCATGCGATCTGTTGACGGAAGTGGCGACATCTTTTGATGAATTCTTGAATTCGGAATCGAATTACAATGGTAGCTTTGTTTGAAATTTCATGTACACAGATGTTATTTGTGGTGTGGCGCGTATGGCGTGGCGTCAGACATGCACTCGAAGCCGGGTTCTGAAATACAACCACGCAGACGATAACATATTAATACTGTTCGATTCACTTTCCCCAATCAAAGTTGAGCAAATCCGATTCAACTAATATATTACGTGTATGCCCTTGCCAGAAGACTTTATGGGGCATTACTTATTTTTACATTTTTCCACAACTTTTATAAAGTCAAACATGTTTTAAAATAATAATTACAGTAATGACTTCCTCAATAATCTGCCGCTCGATTATCCGACAGCTACTATAATAATCTGCTATTATTTTTACTAGTTGAAACCACATAATCAAGTTCTATAATTCGCCAGTATCAATATCAAATTCGGTTGTCTGACATATGCATGTTTTGTTTGAATATACAAAATTGCTTCTCATAAGTGTAAACATGACGCCTTAACTTTAAAACAAAAAATGGAAATTTTACAAAAGTTTTTTTTTTTTTTTTTAATATTAACTCCTCACAGGAGGCCCTGAGTAAAATAATTTCCCTCAGGGCATATGTCATCTGAGTTGCTGTGTGGAGGGATTTTTTGAGGAGAGGAAGGAGTGAACATTGGTCTTGAAGAGATCCATATTGTAGGAAGGAGGAAACACGTAGGCCAACAAATCGTTCCATAGCCGAGCAGTTGAACACAAGAACGAGTCGAAGAAGCGACCCGTTCTCATGTGACAAATGTCAACCGTGTTCATATGTTGGGCATGCGTTTGACGTGTTTCCCGACTATGTACCGGTGCCGAAGGGATCAATGACACTAGTTCCTCGGAACATATTCCATTGAAATACCAGTCGAACAAGGATTGAATCCCTCTAACCATGGTGCAAGATGATTGGTAAAGAGATTCTGGCTGAAGAGGATAAAAGACCTCCGTCAACCAGTCTCTCTCCATCCTACCCACCACACGGCAGGTAGGCAGACGCATCGGCCGCCAACACCTGGACACACCTCACTCCACGAACCCGGGCACCCTTGCTAAGTCACCAAACTTAGCGAACCACTTGGGGTGACTTATGGCAGAGGTGTTGGTTATCCAATAAATGGTTCCCGGGGCGGCGGTACCCATACCCGCCTCCCAAATTCAGAAAGTTTATGCACAGAGTCTGAGGGTTTTTTCCGATATTTTGGGGCTCCAGACCAGAGGTGGCTGCCAAATTCAACCGTGGGGCCCACTTGCGATATGTACAGGGTTAGCAGTTGTGTACTATTAAAATATCTAGTTTCTGAGAGGCTAACTTAACTCTGGCTTCGATGGAGCCCCGTACCTGAGCTTGTGACCTAGAGTTTTTTTATTATAATCTTAATTTTTTTAATGTTACATAGGTAATTGTACTGTGCCTGTCTCACTAGGAGTTCCTGTGTTGAGAGCAGGCGCATTTTAACATAAATAGTTTAAAAATATTTCATAAAGGATAACAACAACAATGTTATTTACATTTTGAGTAAAAGTACAAAGACAATCAGCATTGTATCAATGGGTTAGCATGCATTAGGAGGTTCTAAAAATATTGTTGATATATGATCTGTCTTTGGTAGTGATCCAAAACTTGTTATCTGTTTTTTATTTTACGTGATTAGTGTGCTGTCTAATGGTCAGTGGAAGTGTATTATAAAGTTTTGTTGCAAAGTACCTGAAGTTTCTTTGACCAAACGTTGTTTTGGCGAAAGGGATAAGTAAGAGATTTTGCCCTTTGGTTCTCGTATCACGAACAGTTTGGATATTGTCAAAAACAGTTCTATGTTTGAATAGATAAATTAGTATATTTTTGGCATAAATTTGCCTAATGTCCAAAACACTGATTCTCCTAAAGATTTCATCCGAACTGCTTGTGATCGGTAGTTTTAGAATAATCTTTATAATTAGTTTCTGGGCTTTAGAGATCGGATCAATGGCGGCAGCGTTTGCTCCTCCCCAGGCTATGATACCATACTCGATTAGAGATTGACATAGTGCATAGTAAATTGTTTTGAGTTGGTTCAAGTTAAGAAAGTTGCGAGTTTGTCTAAAAAGGTATATAGATTTTCGAAGTTTGTTTGCTGTAGTGATAATATGTTCTTTCCACTTTAAATTACTGTCAAAAATAATACCCAAGTATTTGATTTTTGTAACACGTTCTAGATAGGGGCAATCACATATATTAGCTTTTGATAGGGGGCAAGCACATATTTGAATATTATTTTCTGGGTTACTTAGGGACGGATTAATACTAAACTCAATGTATTTGGTTTTTGACACATTCATTGTTAGTGTATTATTGTCTAACCATCTTTTAACAATAGCTATGTCCCTGTTTGCTTTTATGTAAACATCATACCAGTTACTTGATTTGAAGAGGAGAATCGTATCATCAGCGAAACTAACGATTCTGGCATCAATAGGCAGATTACACAGTTCATTTATGTAAATTAGGAATAACGTGGGACCCAGGACGCTTCCTTGAGGCACGCCAAAACTAATTGGCAGTTGATTGCTCAGGCAGTTGTTGATTTTCACACTTTGTTTACGGTTTGAAAAGTAATTTCGAATAATACTAAGTTCATTCCCATTTATTCCAGTGTTTGATAGTTTTTGTATTAGTTTGGAATGTGAGATAGTATCAAATGCTTTGCATAGGTCTAGGAATATTGACATGCATTTTGATCCCTTGTCTAAGTTTTCATTTAAAAAATCTGTAACTGTCGCAATGGCATTGGAGGTGCCTTTATTTTTCCTGAAACCAAATTGGTTGTGGGATAATATATTATTTTTTTCAAGGTATTCGACTAATTAAAAGTTAATTGCTTTTTCAAAAACTTTGGATAGTGAATTTAGTAATGTTATTGGACGATAGTTAGTTATATCCACTTTAGAGCCTCCTTTATATATTGGACTTATGATTCCATGTTTAAGTTTATTGGAGAATTGGCCTTTTGCGATGCTAAAGTTAATGAGATTTGTAAGGGGAATGGTGATTTCTGGTAAAAGTTTTTTTAAGGTAATATTTGAAATATCATCCAAGCCAGTTGAAGATGAGTTCTTTAATGAGTTTATGATCGTCCTAGTATCTTCATTCGAAATTTGTTGACTAAAATTCAAGTTTTTGGGCCAATTTGTATTACAGCCTTGTGTGCTGGAATTGGGAGAACTTTCACCGATATTTTTTGCGAGTTCTTCACCAATTTTTGAAAAGTATTGGTTTGCATGACTAACAATAATATTGGGATTACTATAAAAACTAATTATTTTATCATTTATAGTGAGTTGTTTCAAGTCATTTATAGGATTAGGTTGAGAATGAGTGGCTTCTTTAAGTGTTTTCCAAATTTTTTAAGATCATTATTACAATTTTCTATTTTCTGTTTGTAATATATCTCTTTGGCCTTTATTATTATTTGGGTACATATGTTTCTATATCTTTTATAAAATTTTTGAAGTTGTATATCGTAAGGATTATTAATAACTTTTTTGTGGAGCTTGTTACGTTTACGGATAGATTTAATAATAGTGTGGTTTATCCATGGCTTAATTGGTAAGATGTTATTAGGTACATGTTTTACAGTAATATTAGTTTGTTGGTTAATGGTAGTTTGTAGGTAATTTATAAAGTATGTCCAGGCATCATCTGGATTTGCAATTTCAAATAGTTCTGACCACGATTTACTCCTTAGCGAATGAAGAATTCCATCATAGTTAATTTTTTTTATGTTTGTTGTGTTTTTTTGTTTTTTGTCTTTCTGGTTGCAAAACTGTAAGGCAAGTATGGTGGTATAGTGATCAGTTAGTGTAGATTCGTATACGATAGATGTTATTGGGTAGTTTGATTTGACCATGAAGTGGTCAATACATGAGATGGAATCCAGTATAGCACGTGTAGGAGTGTTTATGGTGCTTTGGAATCCATGGTATGAGAGTGTATTTAAGTATTCTTGGCATTCCGGATGTTCGTTTGTGGGCAGAAATTTATCTTGACATCACCAGTTACAATTTTTAATATTACATAAATTAGTTATACAGTTATTGATCGATTTTAAGAAAGGTAAAATATTGTAAGAGGATGGAGAACGGTATATTGCTAAGATAAATGTGTCATTATTGAAATTTATTTGTAAGCAATTTGCACCGCTGACTTGGATTTCTTTGACAGATAGACCAATTAAGTCAGATCTAGTATACACAACAACTCCATCATTTTGTTTTGTATGCATTGAAGTGCTATGATGGTCATATCCTTTCATCATTTTAGGTATATAGTTATTTGATAGCCAACATTCAGTAAGAATTAAAATATGGAAAGAGGTTCCAATATTATGTAGTTGTAACAGAAATTCATCAAAATTCTTTGAAATTGATCTAATATTTTGTTGTAGGATTAGAAGAGAGAAAGAGTTAGATCGTAGTACATTTTTACAGAAATTTGGATTTGACGTTCTATAATCTGTAATGAAATCCATTTTTGGATTGCAAGTTTAACAATAGTTTGACACTCGTAGACATTTACGAAAGTCTCCCCATTTTTTTGAGATCGTTAACATTGTTTATCCGGATTATTTTATCGCCTGGTCCTTTGCGTACCGTCAGTCTACTGGATTTAAACCATACAAATTGGAAAAGCAATTCTTTGCCCCTTTGCTTAGCTTTCCACAGTAGCTCCTTAAAATAAGGCAAAAGCACTTCGCTGATGTAAATTGGTGATGAGGTCAATGTTTTGGCCGTGTTTTTTAAAGAAAGTAACGATTCTCTTTATTTTGGTTATGGAAAGAAATATGTAGTTTAGTCGGGGTGTTCGGTCGGCGATCTTGGATCCTGGTCACCAGTCTTGTCAAATGTCTTCTTGTAGCAGAGGCAGTCTCAGCGAGCTGGCTATCCGGAGTGCAGCTTCCGTCGGTTGTTCGCCCGGCTGCAGCTCCATACCCGCCATCTCCACGCTGTCAGAAAACTTCTCCTGCTCTAATTCAGCAAGTCTTCCTTCAAGGCTGGATATTCTATTGTTTTTCTTCTCGTTTTCCTCACGTAAAAATTTTGTTTCTTTCTGTAGATCCTGCATGTGTTTGAAACTCGCGACTAAGTCTTCATATTAGTTGCCAATAAATTCATTGCTCCTCTTTAGTTCGCTGATTTCTTCTTCAAACATTTTTTTAATTTTTGTTATTTTACTGTCAAAGTGTTTGGTGATATGAACATACAAGGCATCAGCTTCTAAACCGGATGACGCACTTGGTGAGCTTGGTCTGCTTTTACATTTTGGACAGTTCCATGTTAGTTTGTTTTTCACCGCCATTCTTTTGAAATTGGTATCCGAGATGTTAACGCAGTGATTATGGAACGAGATATTGCAGTTGGCACAGGTGAGAGCATGGTCATTTTTGGGGATTATGGTTAGGCAGCCTTCACAGTTCATTTTTTATTGTACCGCACACTTAATCAGTCACAACACTGATATGGTTATATTGCAGAACTGTTTTATTTTCCGATTGTATTTGGGCACTTAAAGTTTATTATGATTGAAACGTAAAACTTAATATTCAGATGATATTTTTTAATTTGTTTGGATGAATTTCAATTGGGATAATTCCCTTTTGTATTTATTGGTATTGTAATTTGTTGCACTGTTTTGATTGAGATGAAAGTGACAGATCGATTGCAGATTGCAGATCTGTTTTAAGGTATTTAAACTTTTGATGTATTAAGATACAGAACTGGAATACTAGTATTTCGGCGTTCTGCGTCAATTTGAGCACTTTTCCGATGATTACATTACAATCACTTTTTTAAAACTAGAAATGCAAAATTCTAACAGAGCAATGTTAAGCAAGCTGTTTACAATCTGACGTATTATTGTTATACCAAGTATATCGATGGAGGTCCTGTTCGGAATATTGCTTCCGTTGAAGGAGACTAGATTTTCATTTCGATCCCTTTTAGACGTAATCAGACATGATTGAAACATTAAATTTGACAAGGTTATTTTACCCCAAAAGGAAACACTCTCGAGGTAACCGTCCATTCTTTGCTTCAAAGCCCTCCGAGCCATTGGGGTTTGTGTGCCCTTTGGAGGATTGTCAAACAAAAAGATTTCATGGACTGTACTGTCATCTGCGTAACAATGAATCGGTGCACATGACAAGAGATCATTGATGTGCAACAAAAACAAAGTCGGAGACAGAACCGATCCTTGTGGGACGCCAACATTTATCGAATGCCAGGAAGAGGTGAAAGCGTCAGCAACCGCCTGAATCAACCTCTCCCTCAAAAAGTCGGCAATGCAAGGATGCGGATGCACAAGGATACAATATCCGTAAGAAGGCAGTTTGTTGACAAGTCTCGGTGCCAAACCCGGTCAAAAGCAGTGATACTTAGCGGTATTTGTTTGTTTTTACGAAATACCTACCTGTTATAATTTTTTATATATTTTGTATGATTGCATTATGATTCGTGGCTTTCACTAATTATAGACTTGCCCGGTTTTGGGGTGGCCGATTAGTGACGAGAGTTCTTAAAATAAGCTAGGGATAAAAAAATTATAAATCTCCAACTATGTCTGCGGTGACACATTGTCTCAGTGTGCGTCTATACAATAAGTGAAGTAGTGTTTGTGAGAGTCTGCTTGTTTGATAGATCGGAGTGAATCATGTGGTCTGTCTCAATTGCTCCACTTTATAGCATCAATTTTCCTGAGAATTGGTGGGGAGATTCAAGTTAAGTGGCATTTTATTTAAAAATTAAATGGTTAAATGATTTATCACATTTACATCCGAAGTTTTAGATTTACTCCACTCGGCATAACTTGTTCTGAAATGGTTGCAAATCAGTACCTGCTGTGAGCTTTGAACTGATAATAGTATTTTACACAGCGAGCTATCGATTAAAAAAACCATTCCTAAAAGAAAAACATGCAGGTAACGCAGGATGCAGAGGCGAGATTTATGTAGCAGTGTTTTTGTGTTAGTGGTAAGTACAAAAAAAATGTGCTTGGAAAAGTTTTCCGTAAGTAACTAAACATGAAAGCGCACATGTACATCTAAAACTATACTCATTTACATATACACGGTGTCCGGAAACTCGTGGTTCAAGCAGGAAACTGGTGAATCTATGTATATCACACTGAGAACCCAAAAAACGTTATTTTTTCAATCTAAGCATTTCAATAAATTTAAAAAAAAAAAATTTAAAAAACCGTGACCGAAGACAGATTTTTTTCAATTTTGCCCTAAAAATTCCAACTTTGGTCTTAATTAACATGAAAATGAAAGCTCGAATCAAAGAAGTTATACCACAAAATCGACCATAAATGTAATGTAGATTCACCAGTTTCCTGCTTGTACTACCAGTTTCCGGACGCCGCACAGTTAGTAATTTTGAGTATCTAGCATAACTTTATTGTTGTAGTATGTTTTTAGAACAATACAAATTATCATTATATGACAAAAATTGTTAAAAAAAATATATTGCGCGATTCAACCTGGTAGTCATTTTAATAATTACAGCAATCTATACACAGTGTCCGGAAACTCGTAGTACAAGCGGGAAACTGGTAAATCTACATCACATTCGGAGTCCATTTGTGATATAACTTTTTCGATTTGAGCTTTCGTTTTCGAGTAAATCGGGTCCGAAGTTGGAATTTTTTTAGTTGAATTTGAAATTTTTTTTCACTAGTCGGTTGATTTCAGCTGTGTAATGTCTTATAAAATGCATCGAAGGGTAAACCGGGCTCAAATTTTTTTTTAACCCTTTAGTTGCCGAAAAAATGGAAAAATAGAAAAAAAATATATTAAAATCGAAATGCTCAGATCGAAAAAAATAAGTTTTTTGGGTTCTCTACGTGATGTAGATTCACCAGTTTCCCGCTTGTACTACAAGTTTCCGGACACGTTGTATATGTATATAAAAATTTAGGTTTCGTATGTTTGCGTTTTGTAAATCTCGGAAAGTAATCGATAGATTGACTCAAAATTTTTACAGAACATTGCATTTTAGCAGAAGAGTGTTTCTATGTATAATGGTAAGCTCTGGCATTATGAAATTTTGTATATATCGATCTTATATCAAAAATCGCCTTGGTGCTGAAAAAATTAAAAATTGTTAAAGTAAACCCTGAATACATCACAAAACTAAAGTTAATTTAACACATTAACATCCATTAAACACAGACAACGTAAAATTTTGCCAGATACATTCGGATACATTTTTAAAAGCCTCGGTGAATTCGAAACTTAAAGAAAAAATACGTTTTGAAAAATCGTTACTTCAATATTTTTTATCACACTAAAACACAAGTTATGATAATCACCTGATTTCCTAGATTCCTTCATAAAGATTCAGAAAAACACAGTAGTTATAGTTGAATTATTAGGATGATGTGCACATGTCCACCCGCGGGGAGATCCAAACTCGACAGACGACATAAAATTACTCGTTCGCATTTCGAGGTAGTGAGTATTTGCAATGGTGCCATACGTAGCAAGCAGCTTAAATGTTTGTTTTTTTTTTATTAATTCTCATAGAGTCAAAATTACAACCAATTTTTGTATTGAAATTTCAGAGTTAATAAATGAAAAATTCAAGATCCCTCCCAACCAAAGATATTGAAATATAAGTAGATGTGGTATCTGCTGTTTTTCTATGTGGGTCTGCGCTTCCGGGTGTCGCCGATATTGTTTACCAATTAACAAATAAACTAAAAGAACAAATAATTAACGAATAAACCAAACGAACGTTAAACCAAATGAACGAATTCTTTCCTTATTCAAAATATATTGTTAACCAATATTAATGCACATTTTCAAAAAATCAACGAAATGAACAAATTCTTTTTGTATGAAAACTACGCTAATTAGCGCATAGTCCGGCGACAGTTGCGCGGACACCATAGCATATCTCTTCTGTATTTGAATATCTTTGCTCCCAAATATATATAACGATTTAGTTGACCTAATTCATATTTCTGAAAAATATGTCATTTATCAATAAATTAAAAACGTGTATTGCTGTCAAGCGATTGAAAGGTTTATTTTTATCACCGTTTTTCTGGAATAAAATGAGTCATCATATTCAGTTAAAGAAATGAAAAAATCTTATTTAATTTTAATTTTATCGAAGATGAAGCCTGGTTACCAATTGTGTCAGAGAATAATATTATTTATTTAGAATAAAAGCAAACCTTTTTTAATTTTTTTTTTAATATATTCAATAATTTTATTATTCAATGTTTAAAAAACAGTTTATTTATAAACAAGTCCTGCTGCGTAATTAATATTACGTGTGACAGGTGTTATATCTTCTGAAGGCATTTACAAACTATCTTCAGAATGTGAAATAGCTATCATGCATAATAATATTAATATTACACAGCAGAACATGTTTATAAATAAATTGCTTTTGTACATGATAGTAATATTGAATATATTTAAAGAAAAACTTACATTTAAAATGGAGTTCTCTATAAATATTGAATTTGTAAATAATTACCATATTTTGAAAAAAAATAATTGTCTTCATCGACGGGTTATCGACAACGAGTATCTATTAAAATAATTGGCCCATTTAGGCAGTGCAGGTTTTGTAATAAATTACCTCACCTCATCATATACTCATACTTGGAAGTGAAGATTGTCGCGATAGCTTGGTAGTTAGAGGAGATGCCCGAATAAGGGAATGGTCCCGAGTTCAAATCCTGGTCTCGGCAAAACCGCTTTTTCTTGTGCTTCATTTTTTTTATATTTTTTTTATATGGAGCCAGTGAGACTATGGCATCCCCAATTGGAGTATGTTGTGAAGCTGAAGGTAGTGGGAAGGGGAAGGAGATGGGAAAGAGAAGGGTGGGGAAGTACCTGGCTCTGGCTATTCAGACCTGGTCACCAAACACGGCTAAAGCCATATCAGGCAACGTTTCAATTCTGAATGGTGGTCTTACACTAGGGCGATACTGAGAGTATCTTCCACTCTGGAACGTGCCGCAAATATACTATATGTTATTTTAATTGAATTAATTATTAAATAACACGTATTAATCAAATAAAATTTATTTGCCCATCCCGGGATTCGATCCCACGACCTTCGGATTGCAAGTCAAGAGCCTTACCCCTCGACCACGCCGGTCGTTGGTCAATGATGATCATTATTATTGTTCCAATAATTTATTAATTTATTTTACCCATTTTAATCTGAACCTCCCTCCGATATCACGCATGTCAAAAGAGTATGATAAACGAAGGTGTTATGAACCTGCGATGCAGGAGATAGCAGTATGAGGTTTCGCTTCGACGGGAGATATTCAAAACTGGTGCAACCGCCCTTTTAAATTAACGAGAAAAACCCACTCAATATTTTCGAATAAAAATTATTTGCGGAAATTATTTGTGCGAATTGCTACAGCTGATCTACGAAATCAAATACGTAACCGAAAACACAATACAAGAAACAAAAACAATAATTATCCGTTTTGTATGTACCTAATCTAAAATTACGATTTTTTTTTTGTGTTACGATTTACGATGGATAAAACACAAAAAATTGTGTTGAATTTTGTAAACTGACTGTGGGTTAATTTTGGGATCAGCTTAATTTCGGGTTATTGAAGTCGTTTTTATTAAAAATAAATGTATTTTTAATTGCGCATCACGCACCATGCCGTGAACAAATAAAACAATCAGCAGTCAACTGTTGGTAGGTTGGGGTCAAAGAGGGAATCTGTACTTACTATGGAAACAATTTTACGTCTGGACCATTTTTTAAGGTAATTTTTTTTGTTTTATGAACGCATGAATAAATTTAATTGGGCCAACCCCAAAAGGTTGGCATATTTATATTGCGAGGGAACAACAAAATTAAGATTTTTTTGTGATACTTTAGATAGGTATTCTTCCTACCTTTATCAATAAACAAATTCATAATAATAACGTTTTCATTGATGGTTTCTTCATTATCGTTGTCCATTGGCGTGGGGCGGCTACGGGTACCGCCGCCCCGGAAATCATTTATTGGATAACCAACCCCCCTGCCTTAGGTCACCCCATTTGGTTCGATACGGTTTATCAGGGATACCCGGGTTCGTAGGGTGAGGTTTGTCTAGGTCTTGGCGGCGAATGCGTTTGCCCACCTTCTGCGTGGCGGGCCGGATCGGGAAAGAATGGCTGAGGAAGACCTAATCTAAACCTCTCCATCCGGACTCTCTCGACCCATCGGCTTGCAACGATGGAGGGATGGATTCATACCCCCGTCACTCCTGGATACATTGAACCCCTGTTCCTACCCACCCCTCATATCTTTTGCTTCTTCCAGAACTTCTTCTCCTTCTTTTGCCTAAAAAGACCCATCAACCAACAACCCCAAATATGACATAGGCCCTCAGGGATTTTTATTTTCTTCATGGTCTAATGTAAAAAAAATCAACTAACTTATAATCACGCCTTTTACCCGCAGGGGTAGGCAGAATGGATGGACCGCCAAACAACTTGGTGCATTCCAAATTTCATAATAATATTTTCCGATAAATACTTCTCTTATTAATTCTGTACTGTGATGAGTCGAAACAAATACAATCACATGCTTAATTCTTCATAATAATATTTAGGTATGTATCTTTATTATGCGTAAACAATTTATTCTGTATTATCTAAATGTTCTCCTAGAGTCCAAATTACAAAAATTTTTGTATGGAAATTTCGGAGTAAATAAATGAAAGATTGAAAATAAATGATCCGTCCCAAAAATACGTAACGATTTAGCTGACATTATTCATTTTTCTGAAAAATACATGATTATCAATAATTCAAAAATATATTGCTGTCAAGCGATTGAAATGTTTATTTTTATCATCGTTTTTCTGGAATTCCGCTAAGAGAAAGCTCTGATTAACTGTTTTATTAAGTAACTACCGCCTCCCGCCTCGTGTGGTTTAGAAGCAGGGTTGCCAATGCATATCATCTAAAATACGCACAATAGATGTTCAAATTCCCCACAAGTCTCTTTACCTCCAAAATTAAAGAAAATTATTTGAAACGAGCTTTTTTTATTATCTTGTCTTTTTCGGAATTTCGCTTTAAAAATATAAATTTGTTTGAAAAATTTCTGCTTAGCGAAAGAAAATTACAGTACATTCTCACAAAATTATTAATATTGTTCTTCCGCATGGTTCGATAATCAAGAAATGCTCGGAATCCCCGCATTTTCTCTGCAAAAGGGTTCTCCCCCAATATACCCGATTCGCGAAAAGTCTTAGAAATTCCCCGCAATTTGGAAAATTTCCCACGAATTTGCAACCCCGTTTAGAAGTCATTCGTTGTAAATAACTCAGGGTTCATTGCCGTAACTTGGGTAATATTAAAACTAGGTAGTTGCCGACCAATTTCGGCTTCTGATCAAATTAGGGGGCATACATACATTAATTACGTGAGCAGTTTTTCTTACAATCTAGATCCCCTCCCCCCTTGGTGAGATAAATTTGGGCCACTTCGTATTATTCTTTTCAAGTAACGTGAGATTTTGCTGGACCCCCCCCCCTTTTGAGCTCACGTAATTAATGTATGCCACAGCCGAAACCGAAACTTAAATGAGTGAAAATATGCTACCTTATAACTACACCCCGAAATTAGTCATTTTTATCGTTAAACTTAATAGTGTTTTTTTTTATTATTCAAATTAAAGTTAGTGTTAAATAAAATGCTCAATGTAAAAAAATACTCCAATTTAATGAGTGAATTGATTTAATTTTAGTGCTTTTTGGTTTTTTGTTATGCAGCAGTACTTCACAATGTACGCTGGAGGTATTTTCTATGCTGAACAAATTAGCCTATTTGTTAGAAAAAAGAAAAAAAGCAATACAAATAATAAATAACAACTTCTTTTAAAATAATTTATTATTATAGATATCTAGAGGTATACACGCGCCCGATTAAGGCTTGCCGCACACATCAGATTTTTCCATCCGATTGTCTAATCCGACAAAAATCGATTCGACAACCGGATTGGTAATAATACCGACCGGTTGTCGGACCGGATTGGACGGCCGGCGTGGCGTAATGAAAATTGGCCACGCCTATCCGCGCCCGCTGTCCAATCGAATTTTGTCTGATCAGACAATCGGATGGAAAAATTTGATGTTTGCGCCGGGCCTATAGGCGAACATAATCCGACACAACCGCGGCCGAAACTCGTTTATTGGCCAAAACTTCGGTTTAATTTGAACCCCTTCTCAATTCATTTCTTGTTTGTTCCACCGTACCGCCACCGATACGGCGCATGTCACTTGAACAATAGATGATAATTTCATGACTTTTTACTATTTAAAATCGCCTCGAAAGTGACTTTTCCTTGTATGGCGGTATTGTTCTGTCGTTGCATTGTTGGAACACTTCATTATTCAAAGCAATTGCATCGTGTTAAATGATTGATCGATCCTAATGCAAGTTGTATTGCAGCTTCGGGAGCTGTTACTGCAGCTCGTACAATCACAATGTAATCGGCATTCAGAACTACTTAAGAATAATCTTCTCCTAACAAAGCCACAATTTAGAAAAGGGAATATACTCTGGGGAATAAGAATAAATAAGTTATGCGCCCTCTTTATAGTATACCTATGTATTAGGAGTTTTGAAAAATTTGAGTGCAGTTTACACGCGGTAGAAGCGAAACTTTATCAAAACAATCTCAACCAATACTTGAAAAGTGAGGTCATAATCAAAGCGATCAATGAGCGCAGACCAGCGTAATTTCCGTTTCATATCTCAACCAATAGGAGCCTTTAAAAGTGACATCATAATCAAAGCGGCCAATGAGCGCAGTTGATGCTTCGCAGGTGCAGTAATCGTCATTTCCGTTTCATCCGAAATCCAAATCATAGCGGGGCTATAGAAATTTCACTTCAAAAACTCCTACCCCCTTTCTGAAACCAATGAGAACAATTGCTGTTGACTATAGCGGTTGTTTTCTGAACTTTTTTTGAATGTCATTGACTCTCGTAGTTTTTGACGCTCGTAGTTTTTTGTACCCCAATGTTTTTTGTACCCCAATTTCGGGATATGTTTAATGGTGTGCTAATCTCGATTAAGATTTTAAGAGAATTCAAAATATAATATTATGTTCCTGATGATTATTATAATTTTGTTTACGTTTTACGGCCGCACGGACATAGCAACATACCTATTAATTTGAATTGATTGGCTACCTAAAAATATGTCGAAAACATCCGTAAGACCCCTGCCACACACAGCTATAAAATATAAAAGATCATCGCACGCCAAATAACGCTCTCCATACAATCCCTTCAGACCTGTCACACCTAAGCGGTTTATGCGCAGATCAACCATTAGTTATGCGACCCGCTCTCCTCTGAAAACAGGAAAGGGGGTCATTTTAATTACGGAGCTGCCTAAACGGGCGGATGATAGTTGTCTAGTTGATAGATTCAGTACAAAGAAATGGCATTTTGTGGCGCTCCCTAATTCATCTGATCCCCTCTCCTACCATAGGAAGAAATATTTGATAGCGTCGTGTGACGGTACAACACATAAGCGCTCGCCGTTCAACAGATATCTGCTCGCGCTTTTATAGCTGTGTGTGTCGGGTGCCTAATGTCGCATTTTACATGAGCTCCACACAGGAGGCCCTGAGGAAAATAATTTCCCTCAGGGCCTATGTCATCTTTGGGGATGCTGTGTGGAGGATATTTTAAGGAAAGGAGGGAGAGGAGAGTTCTGGGAAGGAAAAGGGTTCAAGGGGTGGGTTGGAATCTGGGGTTCAGTGTGTCCTGGTCATCCGCCTCCAAGACCTAGACAAACCTCGCCCCATAAACCCGGGCACCCCTGCTAAATCACCAAACGTAGCGAACCACTTGGGGTGACCTATGGCAGAGGTGTTGGTTATCCAATAAAGAATAAAGGTTCCCTCCCAAATTGTTTGTTGTATTCAATTTCATTCCGAAAGAGCTAGACATCCACAATATCTGTCTACAACAAATTTTGACATACCTTGGACATATTGCTCGCCAAACTGAGGACTCCAACTCGGAGAAACTCATGGTCACTGGCAAAGTGTTTGGCAGACGAAGCAAAGGAAGGTCTCATTGCGCTGGAGTGATCAAGTATCACTGGCGTCCGGTACTAGGGCGGATCCAGGATTTTTTTCTGGGGAGGCACAAGGGGCGGACGGGCAAAAAAATCAACAAATACTGTTAGGATTTTTTCTGGGGGGGGGGGGGGGGGGCACAAGGGGCGGACGGGCAAAAAATCAACAGTTAATGCTACATAAGTTCAAATATGTATAGGAAGGTTTATGAAAGTGTCAAAACAATCGAAAAATTAAATGTTTAAAAGAGACAGTTTTAGCTTCTAAGTTTGTACTGTGATGGAATCTCCACAGCACACAAAAATACCCCCCCCCCC
This sequence comes from Limnephilus rhombicus, assembly GCA_929108145.2. Taxonomy (NCBI): domain Eukaryota; kingdom Metazoa; phylum Arthropoda; class Insecta; order Trichoptera; family Limnephilidae; genus Limnephilus; species Limnephilus rhombicus. The sequence continues at coordinate 22,688,182 of OV815284.1, forward strand.
CCTAAATCCGCCCTTGGTGTCCGCAGCTCCCCATGCAGCGGATTGCAGCGCAGGACCGCGAGGAGTGGGGGAGCCTTGTCTACCAAGGAAATTGGAGTAGGGGTCACCCGGTCACGGTCTCGAAGATCTTTTTAAGGCGCCGCATCCGCGCTCAAAAAGAAGAAGATGGAGAGATATGTAATTACGAATGTTGGAGGAGCGCGCTAATATTTAAAGCGATAAAATCGATGCGAAAATGTTCAATAAAACATGACTCATTTAAAATAGAGCAAAAATCTCGTATCAAGTATCATTTAAAGAAACATTGTGAAATTTTTCACAACTTAAACTTGTAAAATAACTACAAACGTAATAATAGGATGAAACCGGTACTGGTGAAATAAATAATTGGAAACAAGTTAAAAAGTGTTTTAATTTCAATTTTAATTAAACAAACGTGTTTATAATAATGTTCGGAACATACTTTGCGATTTTTTTCTATCGAGGGAATTTTATATAATTTGCGTTTCGGAGCGGAACGCGTCTAGATATATCTTCATCTTCATCTATATTATCTTAAAAAATAACATATATTTTTTTAAGAGCTTAAAAACTTCAAATGTTGGGAGATATGTAAGAAATCGGTAGAAATTCGGATTTCGTAACGTCGGCGTCGCCTCAAAATCTTACGCTTTGTTGCTAGACGTCCAAAATGGGATATTTCAACTTTTTAATGAATGATCATTACCGTAATCAAAGTGTCGCTTTCCGCTTCAGTTTTATTAAAACAAAATTATGCATAGGCTGTACTATTAAGCGTGATGAATGGTTAATAAGTGTGAATAAACTGCACTGTTCTATGCACCCCACTCTCCGTGATGCCATTTCCATGCATTGAAGGAGAATGTTATCAGTTTGCTCGCAATTATCATAAGTTACCACGTTTTACATTTCTCTTCAAATCGCGTGTGTTTTCACCGATCAGTTCACGTTTAGTTAGTGAAATGAATGCTGCATAAATGTATTTTTATTGTTTATTTTATTCATTATTTTTATTTTCGAGTTTCCTATCGACATAATGTGCTTTGATCTGGGATTGTGCTTGTGCTTCCATGTAATGTATTATTTTATTAGAATGTTTATTTTTTTTATTTAGGCATGTTTTTATTTGGATGCTGGAAAATATACCACATTCCCGAAAGCCGAAATTCCGATTTATATTTTTATAATATGATCGCGTGTAAGAACCTGAAATTGGTTAGTTTAAGTTCACCTTTAAGTTTTAACAAAAATCGCAATGTTTCGCAATTTGGAAATCAGTAAATTTTATTATTCATTATATTTTTATAATATTTCGACTCTCGGAACTTGGATTCTTGAATTTGGTCACACGGAATTTCGGGATTTTGGCGTTCGGGAATATAACCCAAACTTGTGTATACACGGTATCCGGAAACTCATTGTACAAGCGTGAAGCTACTAAAACTATATCAAATTAATTTTAATTCTAAACTATTTTATTTTGTACTTTTCGTTTTTAAGTAATTGGAGTTCGAAGTAAGAATTTTTGTGATGGTTGCTACGAACTGCGCATTGTCTTTTAAAATGTGTCGAAACGTAGACCCGTCTCCAATAGTTATTTTTAACCCTTTAATTGCCGAAATTTTTTTTTTTTTTTTTTTACCAAAAACTGTTTTTTTTTTTCAATAACTTTTCTCTTATCTGCATCTTGGTAGTAACTAAATGTTGTTGATTTAATTTGAAAATATTTTATACATAATGTTTTTTTTTTTTACTTGCATTATGTTGTGTTCTATTTAAAAAGATATCTTTTTACTTCTACATAGCTTATTTTAGTTATTTGTCAAATGCTCTCACAAGTCACACAACCAAGTTCACAATTTCTGCAAGAACTGCTTTTATTTTATTACGCTTAAAATTGATACTATTTATTACGCTACTAAAATACAATATATTTTATTTTTTATTAAAATAAAATGATTTCTTTCCCGAAACACAAACCTACAACTAATATGATTATCTCCTAGATTTAGTGGGGTTTTTTAAAAGGTTGCTAAAACTTACAAATTTACATGCATACATACATATTTATGCATGGTGTTCGGAAACTAATGTTTTAAGTGGGAAACTTTGAAATCACAAATCACAAGGAGAACCCAAAAAACGTATTTATTTTAAATATTTTTTTACATTTGGATGTACAGGGTGTGACAGCACGTACCTGAAGGATTTTAGTTATCTGAGCATATTTGTGGTAAAAAATGTAGATAAAAATATAAAAATATTTTTCTATCACACTTCACAACTGAGGAGTAGTAGTCTCGTTCCAGCAGCACAGTAATAACACGGTATCAGCGCGCGTATCTAGAGTGTGGTCAGTGGCAACGTATCGTCGAAAATTTTTTTTTTTTTAACCTTTCAGGCCTCGACCACATTTTGTTAGAGGGACAAAATATTTCCGTTTCGCAATAAAATCCATATTTCTGAATCGATCCGGATTCTAAAAATTTTTTTTGGAAATTTGATGAAATAAGCTTTCAAATTTTATAATTGGAAATAAACGTATAATTTTTTTATATAAATAAATTTGCATGCAAACATAAAATGTTTAAAAATAGCTCACCTTACGTTTTTTCTAAATGAAAAAAAAATGTATACATAATTTAATAGGCAAATGTATTAAGCACAAACATTATCATCAACTCCCTTTTTTGTCATTTGTATAAATATTGTTACACCACGTTATTTGCTCGCCATTGTTATTTGAATTCATTAAAACTCACTACCAAAATATGGGGCAACTTTTGAATCGGAGGTGATTTTGATCATTGCGAATATTTGCATCTGCTACCACGCAGAAATTACTCGCTTCTTTTTTATAATTTTTTTTCTCATGGATTCAAAGAGGCTCAAAACTTGAATTGTGAACTGTTTTTTTTTTAGATATTTTCAGACAGAAAAATGTGAAAACATTTAATGAATTCCTCAATGATTAATTTTTCGTTTCAACAACTGATTTCTTTAAATTATATTATAAAGTTTAATATATCAATGTCTATCGATATATATTTATATATAACTAGGCACATGAATATTTGAATGCATATTTTATTTTTACAATTTTTTTGAATTGGCATACCGTTGCAATAAGCGCATAACGACAAGGTATATCGACCCTCTCCGAAAGGTGACTTTAAAGACCTTTTTTTTTTCATAAACCTTTTTCAATAGTTTAAGCATATTGTGCAATAAATATGACATAAAATTTTCCAACACAGTTTATTATTATGATTTTATAAAAAATGTAATTTAGTTTCAAAGTTGAAAATTGTGTAAAGTCACACTGTTTTACAGGTACATCATGTAAAATGAATTACACGATATAACTTCAGCACACACCACTTGAACATAAAGTAATGAATATGTAGTAATTCCGATTATTTTGCGCAGACGCCCTTCGTGAGGCAGAACACCCCGCACCCCAAGGACCTGAAGGCTAAGGCGCACAAGCTGTTCTCGGCCAACCAGGCCACGCAGGCGGCACACGCAGCGCAGGTGGCGGAGGCAGCCCTGGCCAGCCCCGTCGTGCCCACCGTCGTGCCCCCCGTCCCGCCTCCCGTGGCGGCACCTGGCTCTGACTCGCAAGAGAAGGAGCTGGCCAAGATGGCGGAACCTGAGGAGGATTCGGAAGACTATGGAGAAAAGGTATTTTCTTGCTTTTAAAAGTTGCAAAAGCAGTTCTGAAGGGTGATTCTGTAACTTTTGTGTCATGTCAGTGTTAAGAGACAATTAAGATAAAAAAGCGAAATCTGTTGGATGTTGGAAGGTGTCAAATTTCTGTGATTTTCTGTGACTCTCAGTAGCTTGTCTATGCCTATGGTGTGTTGATATCAGTTGGTATGGATTAATTACCTATTTAAAACCACAAACTACTATTTATTAGTTATTATAACTATATATTTACATATAAGCCTAATAGGCGTTCATAAATGACTATCCGTTTGTCGTATTATTTTTATGTTTGTACGTGATGACATTCAATTTGCAAATTTTCCCGTGACTGACATCACAATGAGGATTAGGAGGCAAATGCGCTGTCATTGTTAGAGTTACTTTTAGGAGTTGGTGTCTTAATGCAAGCGCAATATTTAGCTTGTTAGCGCGATACGGAATACCACATTTAAGAAAATTGTCAAAATGTGTCGCATATAGCCAATTTAACATGCGTTAGGCTGTTGCTCAAGATACAGAATCATCCTTCTGAAAAAAAAATTGAGTATATTTAAAAAAAAAAAATACTTATATTTTTCTGTGCTCGTCTGAGGAAGGTAGATCTTTATTAAAATGATCTACAAATAAATACATATGCATACAGGTAAATCATTTTAAAGAGATTTGAATTTATTTGTGGATAACCTACAGTATCGAAAGTCTCAAAAAACTTAAAACTTTGGAAGTATTGTATAAAAAAACGCCACGCAGCTTTTCCTCTTAACCCCTCAGGCCTCGACCATATTTTATCAGAGGGTTAAAATATTTCCGCTTACAATAAAATCCAAATAAATGGAATATTTTTTAACGCACCCGAAACTAAAAACTGTTTTTGAAAGGTGTTAAAATACAACTCGACTAGCAATCCGAAGGTCGTGAGTTCAAATCCTGGCATGCGCAAATAAATTTTATTTGATTTATGTGTATTGCATAATTAATTAATTTAAAAATAATAAATAGTATATTTGCGGCACGTTGGGAGTGAAAGGTAAGTTTCGCCATGAGACCACCATTCGGAATTCAAGATTTGGTGACTAGATCTGAATAGCCAGGTACTTCCCCACCTTCCCATCTCCTTCCCTCCCCACTACATTCAACCTCACAACATACCCAAATTGGGGATACCATAGTCTCATTGGCTCCAGACGGGAGCAGTTGTGACTCTTGTGAGGTATTCTCACTTAAAAAATAAATGTGAGAAAATGAGTTCTAAGATATGGGCTCAAACATTTCATTTAGTGAGCGTGTACGCTTTGAAAGTAAAATAAATTTATATGTAATAAGATATTACAACTGATAGACAACACGTTTTATGTATTTTAATCAATTTATTCATAAGATTTGTGTACAAAAAAAGTCAAGGAAAAAAAAATAGTGCCTCTGGCTTGACTTTTCCGTTGTACGGAAAAAGAACCTTTTGCTTTTGCTGTTAACATAGTTGGATAGATGACGCGTAATTTAAATGGATCTGCACAAACACGCTTTATTTCGAAAATGCCGTTTTATTTTTTATTCTTTGTTGCAATCTATTATGAAGATTACAAAAATAAATTTTCTACGTTCTATGCATTTCTTCAACATTATTTTCGTTTCTCTTTTTCTCAGCCACATAAGACTGCAGATAGGCAGACATCGTCATCTGTCACAACAGAAGACAGTCCGCCCACGCCTGACGAAGAGACCACCACCTCCGACGCTGAGACTGGCCAGAACGATGATTCCGATGAAGAAGAGGTCAGTTTCTTACTCTTATTTATTTGACTTCAATTAATATCTCAAAGATATAATGTAGATCCTTCATTCGGTATGCCTCTGAAATATTAATGTTCTAACAGTAATATTGGTGGATGGAATTCTTTGGGAAATTGGATGCATGGGATCTTTTATAACCCTGGGATTTTAATATTTTATTTTAATTTATTTATTTATTTTTAATGTGCATTACACATATATGTAATTCTATTACAACACACATGACATATACATAACTGTAAATGAAAAATTTTACGATAGTATATATTTTAGAGTTCTTGCCTAAAATGACTCTTGAAACTTTCATGGCCAATTTTGAAATGTCAAGAGACCTAGAGATATCATTTAGTAGCACCACACCTCTTGTTATCCTACGCTACGCTATAGGCCAGAACATCCGTTCTGCCGGGTGGAATACAGGCGGTAGTTGTTCGGTGCAAACAATTTATAGCATTCCAAGAGGTATGATGCATAAATCGCAGGTATTCGCCATGCATTCTCATATAAAGATACCTCAGGGAACGTACCCATACTACGTGACCAACTGTTTGCAATTTTTAACCCCCCACCGGTGACCAAAAACCTAAGCACTCCACCGCTCATTTGTACCAAGCGTGGTATTTTGAAGACCCCCCCCCCCCCCCTAAACGTGTCACGTAGTATGGGTACATTCCCTTAGAATTTTTTAAAAATTTCTTCCAATAATTCTATGTATTTTTGCTGGTATGGGGCCTAAACGGCAGAGGCGTATTCTAATTTTGATCGTATAATGCAGTTGGATATCGATGTCATTGCTTCGGGCTTGGAAAATTGTTTTCTTATTCTTATCACATCTCCAAGAAGTTTGTAACACAATGATGCCAACCCCACTATATGATCTGAAAAAGTAAGTTTGGGATCAAATGTAACCCCGAGGTCCCTCATGGTTAGTGATCTATAACATCTTCTCAAAGTTTCCTTCTTTAATAATATCCTTTCTAGATTAGGTTCCTTTTTATTGATAACGACTTTATTTAGAAAATAGTTTTTGTGATTTCCAGGAATCTTATTTTTGGAATCATCTCAGAACTTTATTATTATTTTGATCAACAGTTGTTAGATTTTTTTTAGTTAGAAGATTTTTTTTTCTGAGAATTATTTCAAATAATGAATTTTGAAATAAGCTAGTGTCTTCAGATTTAAAGCTGCTCAACTTTACTAAAGTTTTTTCAAGCAATGCTTTAATTCTGAATGGCGGTCTTTAACCAGGATGAGACTGAAGGAGCTGGATGCAATAACAATTTGTGTTGAAAATTGTGGTTTTGAGTGAAACACATTCAAAGTTTTTTCGAAATGCGTTGTGTTCACTTGTAACTTGTATCTAGTATTCAAACTTTTTCATTTATCTCCGGCTGTGTAATACAGAAGCAATATTTACACAGCACATAAAGAAGGGATTGGAGATACCAAAAAGGCGATGAGAGCAAAAACGTCTTATGTGCGTTTAAGTTGTGATTGCATCCAGCTTAAATGTTTAAAAACAAGTGTCTCTGGCCCAAATACAAGGGTTTCATAGCTCTGCCACAGAGATTGACAGTCAATTCTAAAAATGTATCTTAACCACTTCAACGATTTTTGGCATATTATGGTAAGTTTCAAGATACCGTAGTTACTAGGTACTAGCTACAGTACTTATCATCAATAATAATGTCAGAAGAAAAACTAAGATGTACTACAGCCCAAAGAACATGGCTTTCACTTCACTACAGGAACTTTGAATCATTGATCCCTCATAAGAGTATGGAATTATCTGACATGAAGCTAGCTATGTGTATGACATTGTTCCGGCATGTGCCCAGGAATACTACGGGCCCAAGCGCGTGGGCTTCACATCGGGTCCGGCGCCCGGAGAGGACGACTCGTCTTCAGCGTCGCGCGGCAGCTCGCGGGCGCGGCTGCGGCGGCGCGCGCTGGACCGCAGCGAGGCTGACGCGGGAGCCGCCTCGCGCCTGCACCGCCGCGACACGCCGCACCACCTCAAGAACAAGCGCGTGCACAGCAGCCTCATGGACCGCCACAAGGTGGAGGTGCTCCTCGCGCAGGTCAGACTCCATCTGCCTGCTTCAAGAATGTGTCCACTGTTCCCCTGTGCCTGGCTTCATCATTCTACGTTACTTTTAATATCATTTTTTTATAGTATGCCTATGATACATAACCCTATAACTTGGTTTTGATAATCTGTCTGCCAAAAGTAACAGACTGACGTTTGGTCAGCGCTGCCAGATAAAAAATAAAAATTCTGATACTCAGAATTTTGGTTTTCTCCCTCCAAAGCTTCAGATGCTGTTTTAAAAAAAGTTTTTTTTTTTTTAACATTAGCTTTACACAGAAAGCCCCAAAAATAAACTATTTCCTTGGGGCCTAGGTCATCTTTGAGGATGCTGTGTAGAGGGTTTTTTTAGGGAAAGAAAGAAGAGGAAGTTCTGGGGAGGAAAATGATTGAGGGGTGGATAGGAATCTGGGGGTCAGTGTTTCAGGAGTGGCGGATATGTGAATCCATTCCTCCCACAAGGTGAATCGAGAGTGTCAAGTCTGGTACAAGGTGATGAATCAAGACAGTCCGGCTGGAGAGGCCAAGATGCATCTGCCGCCAAGACCTAGACAAAACTCGTGTATCGTAGCGATAAACGTAGCGAACCATGTGATGTTGTTCAATTTAACTAGATTTAGGGAGACATTTCTATCATGGCAACGCTGCAGCCGGCAGACCTGTTTTTTTGGCTCTACTTATTGACCACTAACTCAACAAAACATTTTCGTTCACGTATTTTATGACATAATTATTTTCCATGACTGCACGGGACCCTCCAAATTATGCACCGGCAGATCAGTTATTTTAACCTCTTATCGGTCTCAGCCGGCGGGCCCAAAATTATGTATAAAGAAACTGTACGAAGGACAAGCACAGAATCGCTTGCGCCAATATCAATCTAGTACCTAGGTATTATTTGATTATTGTAGCTACTCTGAATTATTTTTAAAGAATTTTCTATGAAATTTCCGGGCACTTTTTCGAAATACCATCTAACGTTCAACAGGCTTACAAAACGTCCATTCTTGTGTCATTGTGGGTTCATCCGAGTATACCATGATATAGGGTTATGTTTTGTACTTCCAGTTTATAATAGTACTCATGTCTCATTAATTATCTATTTTCAAGTTTTTTTATTTGTTATGTATGTATGTAGGTATTTCGTTTTCAGTTTTAATTGTTTACTTTTGTCTTGTATGTTGTGGTCAGGTCTCATTCTATTTTTAGTTACGTTCTTTACTATTTGGGCATCTGCTCTAAATCCTATGTTTCTTGTATGTTAATATGATTTATGTATATAAATATATATTTTTTAAGTAAAACTCCTTTACGCACGCTTGACTTTAAGCTGGTGAATGCGTGACGAGAGCGAGGCGAACGGTAGGGCCTTTACGCACGCTTGACTTAGGGAGTAAGCTGGTGAATGTATGACGAGAGCGTTATGAAAAGTGTGAGCGAAAGGTGGGGCGAGGCGAACGGAAGTTGAGAGGGAGATATAAGTTAGTGAAGGTTTACTTCAGCCATGTGGTCTAAAGCACACTCGTTTTTTTTTACATTATCTCTACACAGAAGGCTCTGAGGAAAATAATTTCGTTCAGGGCCTGTGACATCTTAGGGGATGCTGTGTGGAGAGTCTTTTTAAGGAAGGGAAGGATAGGAAGTTCTGGTAAGGAAAAAGCTATGAGGAGTGGATAGGAATCCTGGGGTCAATGGGTATTGGAGTGATGGATGTACGAATCCATCCCTCCAACTGAGGTGCAAGGCGATGGGTCGAGAGAGTCCGGCTGGAAAGATCAAAAGACCTTCCTCAACTAGTCTCTCTCAATCCGGCATGCCTCGCAGCAGGTGGGTAGACGCATCCGCCGCCAAGACCTGGACAAACCTCAACCTATGAACCCGGGCACCAGTGGCGGTACGTAAGTTTTCAGTGAGCTAGAGCGCTAAGATTGAAAAATATGACGTTATTGACGTTGTTGTAGCTGAAAATGAATTTTATGATCTTCAGGATTCTTTCAGTCAAGGGATGCGCTGCATCTACATACTGAAAGATCTTCCTTCATACATAAAGTTGAAATTTTGAAAAAAAAAAAAATCATTTTCATTCATGTGGTATTTTTCAATCTTAGTACTCAATCTTAGCTCACTGAAAACTCACGGACCGCTACTACCGGACACCCCTGCTAAGTCACCAAACATAACGAACCACTTGGGGTGACCTACGGCAAAGGTTTTGGTTATCCAATAAATGGTTCCCGGGGCGGCGGTACTCATACCCGCCTCCCAAATTGTTGTAAGATGTTATAAAAAAAAATTGCTAAAAGTTTAGAATTTTTTTTGTAACTTCAGTGGAAAGAGAAATGATTTAGCTCCAATGGTAAATAAAGCTTTCACACAAATCGTAAAGTATTACTGTTTTTATTCTAACTTCGGATAGCAAGGAATTAATAGTGTATTTAATATTTACTATTCGAATTATGTTAATACTTATTATTATTAATTTTTAATTTGTTTATAACAATAATTATTGTGCAAATTTAGTTGATAATAATGTTTAATTACAATACAATCAACTCATTTGGACGTAACTGACGACTTTCCTGAGCTTTTTTGGAGATGTAGATGACATTTTACTGTCTGTTGTAATTTGTTTTCAATAAAAAATAAATAAAAAAATTCTATTACGTGCCGCTACTGGTTACAACCTATGGCGACACGTTGTGCACGCTCCGTCTCATCTATCTCGTTCCAAAAGCATGTGATAGATTTTTTTTTTATGTCATGGGACATCAAAATGACATCCACATTTTTACTCCAAATAAGTTCAGGATTCACTGGTTATGTACGTCTCGATACACCCTGAATATTATATTAAATTTTCCCCCTTCGACTTGCGAACTGAAGACAAATGTCTGTTAGCTCACAGAGGTCAAATTTAAATTCTATTGTTATTCTTTATAACTTCTGTTTTCATACATTAATTTTGTACTTAGCTTTAAATTAATCAAATCTTTCATTTGTGTAAATAATGCTCTGGTTTCAATAATCCAAATAATGCTTCAGAAATTTTACTGTTTTCTTTTCAAATGCCAAGTTTTCCAACATTTCAGTATTAGCATATTTACGCAATTTAGACCGATTATTTTATAATAAGCTTTTGGAAAACGTTACTTTGTGCGTAAGTTTAAGTTTATTATTATCATTACTAAGTTAATTTGAAAAATCCATTTTAGTAATACTAATAACCTTCTATCTTTATAATCTAACAAATTAACTAAAAAAAAAAGCTTTGTTCTTCAATACTATAAAATAACAGCATGAATTTGCATGCAGTTCGTCATTATTAATTTAATCATGTTCATTTTCTGTTTTCATTCACTTTGCATTCATTTGTGCATTTGTTTGCATGTTCTGTGTATTTTTTCTAATGTTTAAAATAATTATGTTATCAATGTGGGTTTTAATTTTTTAAATTATTTTGTGATGCTTCATTCATTTTCAAATTGTTTGTTTTTTAATGTTTCTACATTGAGATCTAAGTCATATTAAGGGCCGGTTTTATAACCATCCGTTCGTCACGCTTGATACTATTTTTAACTAATATTTGGTCTACCACTTTATTTTGCATTTTATAAACATTCGCAAGGCTACCGGTCGGTTATGTAGCCGTTAATGCTTTACGGACCGATTTTGGTCAGTTAAATAGATAACGGTCCGTTTGCTGGCTTTTTTTGACAGTAAGTAGGAAGTTGTTCTCGGCGCTCGGTTATTTATTTATTATCGAAATCAGCCAGTAACGCCAGCCCAGCTTTATTTATTTTATGTACGTATTCAATAATATTATTATTCTATTTATAAAAACAGTTTATTTATAAACAAGTTCTGCTATGTAATTATTATTGCGTGTGACAGCTGTTCCGCCTGGTTTGATAATACCTTCAGAAGGCGAAACAGCTGTTACGCATAATAATAATTAATAATTACGTAGAAGAACTTGTTTATAAATAAACAGTATTTTTAAATTTAAGAATATTATATACAAATTGAATAATAATATTAGAATTTTCCATAAAAATTAAAATGGGGTTCTACAAATTAAACTTAATAACAGTAAATAAGTTACTATTAACACTACATTTCTAAGCTCTGGGATCAATGCTGCAAGCAGCTGGCTATTTTACAAGACTCTCCAAGTCGACGCATCCATATAACAATGCAAGTAGTGCATTGGTTGACCCAAGTAATAAAACTTTCAGACTAAATGTAACCGATGACCGCTAGTAATGCACATTTGTTTATAATACGTAAAATAAGATAACGAACAGATAGCGGTCCGTTAACGAAAAACGGTTCGTTACGTAACTGAAATTTGGTACTTTATTTATAAAACCGGCGCTAAGTGTGTTATTCATAGCCCTTTTGTAAACCCATTTTATGATTAATTAATATTGCAAAACCCAGATAAAACATTGTCATAAAAACAAATTAAGTCAATAATAATATGTTTGGGCTAGAAGCCGATCTAATCTACTACCTCGTAAAGTTAAAAGCATTAATTGGAAAAAACCAATAAAATGATTTGTAAACTTTCACAGGTAGCACTTTGTGGTTAGACGTAATTATAATTCGGATAAATAATACTTTTTGCGAACACCACTTTATTGTGTTAATAAAACCAACCTGTTTCGGTTCATCCTAAATCTTCCTCAGGGCTGTATAAATACAATTGATTCTATTTATGTAATTGGTATACCAGTTTATCGTGACAGCTGGTTATTTGGGCAAAAACCCAAGAAACAGAAGCCCAATAAAGAAACTAATACTAATTGTTAACTGGGACACCATTCCGTTTAATTGGGACAAATTCTCATCTGAAGTTGATGCAAAATGTTTTTCAGTACATGAAATTTAGTTACGAATGGCAGGCGTGCGGTATGCAGCGCGGGGGAGGGAATGGAAGGGGATGGACTGTGCTACCGAAGTTCCGAGTTTATTCAGCAATAATTCGGTAGACTTCGCCCAAGTCAGTTGTTCGCTGTCCGCCGACATTCGTCTACGCAAAGTTGTTCAGATTGCGGTTCACTGCCTCCGCGCGTGTAATAAGTCATATAATAAATATGTAATTGTTTGTTCATGTTTTTTTTTTAATTGTACTTCTCTTTGATTATTTTTTCATATTCTTAAACCTAAAAAAATTAAATAATCTACAATACTACAGAATTACTGTTAATTAGGAAACAAAGAAAAGGGAGAGAGAACATTAATTCAGAAACTGGTTGGTTTTATAATATGTTTTATATACCCAATAAAGTGGTGTTCAAAATAGTATTTTTATTTATTTATTTGTACTTACGAGTATGTGCTTGATAATTTCAAAATTACACGCAATCTTTGATATTTTATACTATCATTTAGAAACACCTCTAATAACTTTTGCGTCTTTGTGTAGGCACTGAAAAAGAAGGATGAAGACCCAGTCAGCACCGGGAACTACTCTACACCACCGGGCAGTATAAGCGACAATAATGAGGGTAAGTCCTTTTTGTCTTATTCCTTCACAGTGAATAATAGTTCTATTTAATGTATTTTATTCAAATTTTGTACATAAATTTCTATGTTTTCTCCACTGACTTCAAGGTTTCTGCGTATTGAATATTTTTCAGTGTTCGTATGTCTATTGTATTCTCTCAATTTACATCACTTCCAAACCTGTAAACTAATTTACTTCTACGATTTATAATAATTAGATGATTTGAATATGCTGTTTTCATGAAAAATCAAGTAAGATATTATTATGGCCTCTGATATTTGAGGCAGCTTAGAAAATGAAAATATAGATGTCTCCCTCAATTACTTGAAATACTAGTACTTATAGCTTTTGTCGCTTTTGTCTCTAATAAAATGTCATTGTTTCTTTTGAATATGTGTTCATAGATGGCAGTGCTCTTCAAGAAAACAATGAAATTCCAATAATAATAATTGAAAACCACTAGTATAAGTCAGATACGCCTCGTACGTCTTACATATGTTTGAAAATTTCAAGAAAATATATTAACTGCTTCTGGCTTGAAAATACACTCTCAGTTGATCGGTTTCAAGGAATGTAATTATTTTGTTCCCCTGAATTGTGTCTGTAAAACATTCACATAATTCAATCCATAATTCAATTATGCAGCAAACAATAAAATTCTGAACTCAATTGTACATAATCTATTAGTTAATAGCCTAGTGCAGGTATAGGCAACTTTTTGAAAAACTGAGTGAAGAATTAATTTTTTTCTTTTGAGAACTTTATATGAATTCTTCTTTTTTTCATTAAATAAAAAGAAAGACAAACATTCTGGAATATAATATAACCCGACAATATTTGAATTCCTTGAACTACAATCATTATAAGCATAAATTTTTCATTTAATGGTTAGGAATCTTGTATCTTAGGTGTCTTAGACTGGGCATCCTAAATTTCTACCAATTTATGACATAGTTTCCTTGAACACTTAAGTTTTTCAGCCATTAAAAAAATAATATTATTCTTGAAGATAATAAATAGCGCCTCCCACACGCACACTTCGGAGCGACCGAGTCTTGCGCCACTTCAGGCCACCGCGCAGAAATGTAAAGACCGATAATGCCTCTGTTCACGGTGATACTTACAAGATACTCGATCCTTGTGCGCGTATCATACGCGCCGATCGTAAGTACCCCTCGTACGAATTTGCTGGTGCCCGTTCACGGCGCTACGCGGTGGCTGTCGGTTTCCAATCAGTATCACGATACCGACAGTGCTGATCGCGCGCGACACGTCGCATCATTTGTGTCTGATACTTATTTGTTTGACGTTTGACAGAATGGCATCGGAACATGAAAGTAATGTTAGATTTGTTCTGGAAGTGGAAAAAATGCATGTTTACATAATTATACTTTACCAGAATACGTAAGAAAGGATTTAGTGGAGAAGGCATGGATTGGTGTTGGAAAAAAAGTCATATGACATCACTTGACTGCGTGTTAACTCCACGGCTGCACGTGAAAAATGATCAAGTTCAGTATATTTCGGATAGCGCCGTGTACGGAGACTAGCATTAACAAGTGGTATATCAGCAGGGTATATGTGGTTTCATCACAATTACGTAGATTGTAAGTATCTCCATGAACGGAGGGCCATAGGTTTACAGCACAGTTCATTGTGAGACTTTACTGCGCGGCGGCCTGATGTGGCGCGGGACTCTGTCGCTCCGAAGTGTGCGTGTGGGAGGCGCTATTATCTGTACATTTGCCACGCTGAAACGGTATTTTTATGAAATCCCCTCGATAGACAAAAATCGCAAGAAATTATTATAAACGTTTTTTTCTGATTTTTTACATGTTATACGTATGAAAAAATTCAAAGCGTTTCTTTATATGCTACTTAAGACATTTCCCATGAGATTTTTGCTCTATTTTAAACGAGTTGTGTTTTATGAAACATTTTTACAATTTTCACTTAATTATTATCGTCTTCAATATTAGCGCGCTCCGTCTAACATTCATATTTACATATCTCCCATTCTTTTTTTTTTTTTTTGAACGCTTACTACTTCGGCTTTAACCCTAGATTCATAACCTTATCTAAGAGGAACATTATTCATAAACATTCATCTCACAGATGACTAAATTTAAGTGACGAGTTTTGGGGTACTTGTAAATAAAATAAATAAATTAAGTATGGCACTCTTTAATATGTTTAATTAGGTAACAAAAAAAATAATAAATGAGTAAAAATTAAATTTCATCGGTACATTCCACACACATGAGGCCACGGTGGTCCATGCACATATACTTTTTTCATTGCTTGCATTGGAACCTTGTCATATGCCATTTTTTATAATCACAATAACCACAAACCTTTTTTTGAGTACCACTTGGACCAGGTGTGGCAATGGTAGGCATTTCACCTAAAACTTCGGAGATTTTCCTTTTTAGGCTCTCTTCAAAGTTGGCATTTCGTGTCTTTTACGTAATCTGATTGGTTGGATGTCGTTATCACTGTCGGAATCTGTCGGGACCATTTCATCTAATTCCACATGATCTTCGTCATCACTCATTTCTACATCCTTTTGCTGACTGGTAAAATCATCATCACCAGAATCAGATAAACAATTCAAATAGTCCTCAATTTGCCGATCATCCATTCTAAAATAAAATAAAAATATTTGATTTAAAATACACACAATAATACATTTTGAACGATAAAATAAGATGTAATTATAAATAATAACTCATATAGAATAATATCATATACATATTTACTTTTACTCTGTATAACCAGAACTCATCAAAAACAATGTTTTCAAAATAACTTGCAGTCTCGTCTAAAGTTACACTATTCATAAACATTCGTCTCTCAGACGTTCAAAGGTCTATAACTTGTGCACAAGACGTCCCTGCGAGGCAAGCACCCGCGTTACTAATGAAACAGCGATCTAGGAAGGTACCTGAGATGTCATCATTCTATCTATTTCACTCGAGACACTAGAAACAAATTTACGTTTTGCGCAGTCTGTGGGACGAATGGTTATGAATCTAGGGTTAAGTAATAGTGTAAAAGTGTGAGGTCCTCCGTTCATGGAGATACTTACAATCTATGTAATTGTGACGAAACCACAAGTACCCTGCTGATATACTACTTTTTAATGCTAGTCTCCGTACACGGCGCTATCCGAAATATTCTGAACTTGATCATTTTTCACGTGCAGCCGTGGAGTTAACACGCTGTCAAGCGATGTCATATGACTTTTTTTCCAACATCAATCCATGCCTTCTCCACTAAATCCTTTCTTACGTATTCTGGTAAAGTATAATTATATAAACATGTATTTTTTCCACTTCCAGAACAAATCTAACATTACTTTCATGTTCCGACGCCATTTCTGTCAAACGTCAAACGAATAAGTATCAGATACAAATGATGCGATGCGTCGCGTGTGTGATTTCCAATCATTATCGTGATACTGATTGGAAACCGACGGCCACCGCTTAGCGCCGTGAACGGGCACCAGCAAAATCGTACGGGGGTACTTAGGAGCGAGTATCTTGTAAGTATCTCCGTGAACGGAGGCACTAAGTAATAAATATGACACACAAAATATTGTTGTTGTTAAAATGTTATTGCTTTTTTTTACACAAAAAATGGTGTTTTAAGTAATTTAATGAATAAATAATTTGAAGTTTTTAAAAGTGTAATATGTCACAAGGAGGCACTAAGTAATAAATATGATACAAAAAATATTGTTGTTGTTAAAATGTTATTGCTTTTTTTTACACAAAAAATAGTGTTTTAAGTAATTTAATGAATAAATAATTTTAAGTTTGTAAAAGTGTAATATGTCACAAAAATTTTTGTTTTTTTTTTACACATAAAATAGTGTTTTGAGTAATTAGCTATTTCCCAATGTGAACAGTAACCCTGTAACCATTACTTAATCCAATCAAGCCGACTTCATCGATGGACTACTAATCTGTTCTATATACTTGACACAAGTTTCACCTGCACCAGGTCGCCCTATCCCTATCAGCGAGTAATTTTGTGATAAGGCGGCCGTTATCAGCGGCTATGGCACGCATATGTTTGCACAGTTCATGATATGTATTTGTTGATAGCGTTCTCCACGAATTATTAGCACACCTCAGGATTAGATATGAATTTCTGGTCTCAGTGTCGTGTGGGCTTCCTTTGTTTTGGTTTGGGTGTTTGGGTTGTGCGTGAATTTGGTGTAGTTCGGTTTCAAATAAGTAAAGTGTATTTGCAGTCAGTGAGAAAGTGATAAATATACTGCTTTTAAGTGTTATCATTAAACGATCTATGTTTTAAGGCAAGGCACTATGAAGTAATAATACTATATCTTGTGTTTTGCATTTTAAAATTTCATCACTTAGAAATATTTTATATTTGGGTAGCAATATTATCAATTTATAATAATCACCAACACCTTTGCCATAGGTCACCCCAAGTGGTTTGCTACGTTTGGTGACTTAGTAGGGGTGCCCGGGTTCATGGGGTGAGGTTTGTCCGGATCTTGACGGCGGATGCGTCTGCCCCCCTGACTATGTGGCGGGCCGGATCGAGAAAGACTGGTGAAGGGAGTCCTTTTGACCTCTCCAGCAGCACTCTCTGGGAACATCGCCTTACACTGCAGTGGGAGGAACAGATTCATGATGTTTATTTTTTGCTTAAATCAAAACTGGCAGCTTGTGTTAAGTGGGAATTTGAACCTTATCGCCATTTACATAAAGATTGTATTAGCGACCCGATTCCAAATGTTACACAACGTGGTACATCGCCTTAATGTCAAGAAGGCAATATTTTTTTCTTGAGTTGATTGTAAAACCAAACTACTATTAAAATAGTATTTATGAGTATTATTAACTGTAATATTTGATTTCATAACAACTCAGAATCATGCAATTTCAATACCCATTTGAAAAGTCATGAAAAAAAATAATTGAAAAATAGCCCATAACCTACGTTTTAAAATAACTTAATAATTATACTAAAATATAAAGATGCTAATGGTGTTTCCATTTTTTAGTTAAAAACAAATCATGAAGACCACCCATATTATTAAGGTTATTTTCAGAAAATGCTTAAGGCGAGACATAACCACGTTTATGGGGGGTTTGCCCGAGGCATCTTAAATATTAGTAACATGTTCTTCAGAATTAATTAAAATGAATCCGGCGGGAAGGTGAATCTCCAGGTCTGCTACATCCGTCCAACATATTTAAAAAAAAAATTTTTATTGGCAATGCTGATTAAAAATACATTTGTTTACACGCTTTCTTCACTTACGTCCTACATTATTTTTTTTCTTTTCTTTGGTAGGGCAAATTCGACAGTAAATGGTCCAATACACAGGTCGCGAGTCGCAATTTGTAAACACGCTTTCTTTTCTTACGTCGTTAAGATTCTGAATATATTTTAGGGTAAAGTGTCGTCTTAATAATTACTTTCCGTTTAATAATTTTAAATCATTTGTTAATTAGATTGACGGAATTGCTTAAAATCATTGTTTACAGTTTTTAATAGCTTACATATTTATAGCTAAACACATTAGCTACGATCACACGAATCAATTACTTATGAAGTTAAATAATCTCTATGTCGAAATTTATTGAATAAACAAAAAAATGAAGTCATAATTATTTTATCTGATGGAAAATTCTAGCAATCTTTTGATTCTTTAAAATTTTAATCAAAATAAAATAATTTAAGACGCCCCAGCTATATCACAAGGTCTACCTTTTAAAGCTGGATTTTTATTTATTTCTATTGCAATTGGTAATGCACGGTTTCCGGACGCCCGTAGTATGAACGGGAAGCTGGTAAATTTAACATCAAATAGAGAACAAAAACAATATTTTTCCATTAATTAATTATTAATTGTTTTTGTGTTTAATTCGTAGAACTCCATTTTAATTTTTAGAAATTTAATTAAAATTAAATTTGATAATGTTATTATCGAGTTCTGCAAGTTTTTTGGTTAGTGTTTTAGTTACAGCTGTTTCGACTTGTAAGGTCATTTTCAAACTGTGGTGAAGCCACGTACGAACGACTTATTTATAAGATTTTAAATGTCAATTTTTGAAGGTGGCTAAGTTGATTTATTACCGGTTAAACCAATTTGTAAAGACACTAATTGAGAGAGTGCTAATGTGGGATTCGGAGTATTTCCCTTTGGTTTGCCTTTTTTTTTTTTTTTTTACAGTGAATACCGCACAAGAATCTCAACTGCTCCCGTCTGGAGCCAGTGAGACTATGGCATCCCCAATTGGGGTATGTTGTGAGGCTTAAGGTAGTGGGGAGGGGAAGGAGGTGGGGAAGAGGAAGGTTGGGAAGTACCTGGCTATTCAGATCTGGTCACTAAACACGGCTAAAGCCATTTTCAAGCAACGTTTCAATTCTGAATGGTGGTCTTACACCAGGGCGATACTGATAGTATCTTCCACTCTGGAACATGCCGCAAATATACTATATATTATTTTAAATGAATTAATTGTGAAATAACACAAATTAATCAAATAAAATTTATTTGCGCATGCCGGGTTCGAACCCGCGACCTCCGGATTGTAAGTCAAGAGTCTTACCCACTGGACTACGGAGGTCGTACAGAGGTTGCCTTGCACTAAGTGTAAGGGTTTTCTTAATTGAAGAATGAATCCCACATTAGCACTCTCTGTGTCTCTACAAATTGGTTTAACCGGTAATAAATCAACTTAGACACCTTCAAAAATTGACATTTAAAATCTTATAAATAAGTCGTCCGTACGTGGCTTCACCACAGTTTGAAAATGACCTTACAAGTCGAAACAGCTGTAACTAAAACACTAACCAAAAAACTTGCAGGACTCGATAATAACATTATCAAATTTAATTTTAATTAAATTTCTAAAAAAAAAAAAAAAAATAAAAAAATATATATATATTTTTCCATCTGAGCATTTCGAGTTTTAAAAAAAATATCATCAGACAGCAAAGTGCCATCTATGTTCTTTTACTCCTAGTATTCTTAGGAAACGCTGGTTATAATATTTCAGGCACATGCTGTGTATATTATATTTAATCTAGATGTAGCAAAACCAAGCATGCATTTGTTTTTTGTGTATTTTTGAAGTAAAACTTCTTTACCACGCTTGACTTGGGGAGTAAGCTGGTGAATGCGTGACGAGAGCATTACGAAAAGTGATCTCGGGCGAGGCGAACGGTCGGGCCTTTACGCACGCTTGACTTGGGGAGTAAGCTGTGACGTGAGTAAGCGGTGAATGCTTGACGAGAGCGTTACGAAAAGTGTGATCAGGCAAGGCGAGCGGTCGGGCGAGGCGAACGGTCGGGCGAGGCGAACGGAAGTTGAGAGGGAGATATAAGTTAGTGAACTTTTACTTCAGTCGTGTGGTCTAAAACACACTCGTTTTTTTATAATGATGATTGATCCTACTCATTCATACGAATTCCTGAAGGCGTGGAAAATTATCAATCGGAAGCGTGGATTAGATTAGATTATAAACAATGAATAATAATCGGATACAATCTAACAATACATACTATTTACTAAGCATTTTACAACTATAATAGCTAAATATGTATGTATACCTAATGCCTAGTATTTATTCATGTGGACCAATAGGGTAAAAACTTATAAAATATTTTGTTTCACATTGTAATGCTAAAAAAAGTAATTTATATTCTGAAATAATTTTTTTTTACAATGTATGGTTTCGGGTACCGCAACCCCGGGAACCATTTATCGGATAACCAACACTTCTGCCACAGTGGTTCGCTACGTTGGGTGATTTAGCACGGGTTCATGGGGTGAGGTTTGTCTGGGTCTTGGCGGCGGATGCGTCTGTCCACCAACTGTGTGGCAGGCCGGATCGGGAGAGATTGGTTTGGGGGAGACCTTTTGATCTCTCTACCAGGGCCATTTTTTAATTTAAATTCAATTCAATTTATTTATTCTTTAAAAACATTACAAAATTTAAAATTTTAATGCGTTTTTAAAATACATTTGTAACAGTATTACATTAAACATAAATATAAATATAAATGGTAGGCAAAAAAAGCTATATAAGCATTAATTGAGCTTGCCTTTTAAAGGCAGCTTCACTGACGCTAAATATGTCGATATCCGAATTAATTCTGTTCAACAGCAAGATTGCTCTCCCGACTGGCATAACCATTGGAACATAACTCTTTCGGAACATCGCCTTGCACCTTGCACCGCAATGGAAGTGTTGGATTCATATGT
Source organism: Limnephilus rhombicus (assembly GCA_929108145.2). Lineage (NCBI taxonomy): Eukaryota > Metazoa > Arthropoda > Insecta > Trichoptera > Limnephilidae > Limnephilus > Limnephilus rhombicus. The sequence goes on from OV815284.1 coordinate 22,709,554, forward strand.
CCATCACCCTTGGATATACTGACTCCGGATTCCTACCCACTCCTCAACTCCTCATATTTTTTTTCCTTCCCAGAACTACCTCTCCTTCATTTTCTAAAAAGACCCTTCACACAGCCGTCCCAAAGATGACATAAGCCACGAGGGGAATTATTTTCCGCAGGGCCTCCTCCTGTGTGGAGTTCACGTAAAAAAAAATGTTATCTCGAATGACATGTGAGATTTTCAGTGAAAATGTGACGCAATTTAAATAACATTTTCTTTTAAAAAATATTTTTACTATTTCTTGATTGTAAGTAGTGCCCTTTCTCCGCCGTGGTAAGCAGAAAAAATCTGGAAAACAACCTGAAAACAAAAAAATTCTGTGAAATCATTTTCCTGTTATACGTAAATGTCAGATTCAACTTACGTGGTCATAATCTTTATCTATTTCAAGATAGTAGGTCTCCTCTATCCCGTAATTTCAATATTCCACTCATGATTGTTGATTGCAGTCCGGTAGTCTGTAGTCAGTTAGTAGTCAGTAGAAAGTAGTCGGTAGCGTGTATGATGTGTGTTCGTGTTGTAGATCCAGGGAATGATTCACTGATAGATAAGGGAGCTAGTAGCCGGTACCACTTACACTCGACCAGTGTTTGACTCATCGACTCCTGTCCGTGAGAGTATGAGAATTCACCTCAAGCGTGGGCAGCTCTGTAAACATACCTCCCGGTTCCACATGGCTTTAAAGTACCTACTTCAATATAAAAACACTAATGTATTGTAATATTACACTGTTTCTTTACTATAAATCAAGGTTCGAAAATATCACCATATTTATATAAATATAAGCGTAAGTATCACGATATTTATACAAATAAATAAACAGCACGTACCCAAAGATATTAACCAGCTATTTATTCATGGGCATTTTTGGAGTAAAACATAGATATCATTTTGCTGTCTGATGATATTTTTTTTCAATTAAAATCAATAAAATATTTATTATCAACCGAGTATTCGGGTAAAGCTTAGCGGCGGGTCAAGTGATAAACACTCCCGTCTCATTTCAGCAGCAAGATAACACACGAAACGCGTATGACCTATCTATCCCTTTCCCGACGTTTAGGAGTGGAAAAAGTGGCGATGTCTGATTGAATGGAAAATGTATTTTTTTTTGTTTTAATAGAAAAAAAATATCAAAAAAAATTCGGACAGCAAAACGACATGTACTTTTTGTACTTCAAATATGCTCAGGAATCGCTGGTTAAAACCCTTTCGGTACATGCTGTTACTTATATTTGGGTACATGCTGTTACGATATTTATATCGAATCGACTTAAGAACTTGATTACATACTCGCTATAAATATCTACATATTTTCTAAATGTATATTATACGTTAAAAATACAGTTTAAATAAGGATGAAAAATATCTATCTAGAGTTACTGCTATTTCTGCTAGAGCTTAATAATAATTGAAACGTAACAAAGTGAAACGAAGATGTTTTTTTTCTAAAGGCCAACAGTCATACCAAAGGCAGTGTTTTGTACCTAAGAATTTTTAAAATGACTTCCAAACATACAACAGCGCAACTTGACAGTTGCAGGGGAATCCCTGAGTTAAACAGAGAAACGCGGGAAATTACCTGAAAACAAAGATACTTCTAATTTATCAATATCATTGATGTTTAATATATTACTTTATCCACAATAAATATCATGATTTATATCGTGATATATTTAAAATATTGTTTTATACTTTGAACCCTGCTATAAATCGACTGAGTTTTAATATAGAAAATAAAAAGCAGAAATTATCTGTAGGTGCCTATTGAAACAGCAAAGGAATATCCGGAAAAAACAAAGTCCCCACTAAATTATTAATATTATTGATACATTATATCGGCAATAAATACTATGAAATGAAATGAAATGTGAATTATGGTTTTATACTGTGAACTCTGCTGTAAATCGACTGAATCTCAATAAAGACAATAAAATTAGCACAAAATCTATCTGTAGGTACCTATTGAAGCAGCAAAACCTCTCGATTAGGGACCTCAGGCGTTATGAAATTTGCACAGCTTTTTTGTCTGGAATCTCTAGTTCAACGCAAATAGTTTTACTTCAAAGCATACTCTCCATCATGAGCTGTAGAGTATTGAAAAATTATTTCTGTCGAAAAATAAAACGTCATATTTTGTCTTTCGTATTTTTCAATCCAAATTACGGGGAAAGTCAAGTATGCGTTAAAAGGCGATGGGTGTCGAATTGTATAATTACGCCTGCCTTAAAAATAGTGTCAAAAACGTTAGGGAACGTACCCATACTACGTGACCAATTTTTTGCAATTTTTAACCCCCCCCCCCCGGTGACCAAAAACCTAAGCAACCCGCCGCTCATTTGTATGGAGCGTGACATTTTGAAGACCCCCCCCCCCCCTAAACGTGTCACGTAGTATGGGTACGTTCCCTTATCCATATTACTTGTATTTCAAAACAAACGCGCTAATGAACTCGTGCTACCTACCGCTTGGGACAGCGCTGGACAGCGCCCACTATGCACCTGCACCTGCACCTGCACCTTCTAGTTCCCGACATCCCGACCAATTGTCTCCAACACTTCGTTGATAAATACGTCACAATAATAGCATTGCATGCAATTCGTGAATCTTATGCAGTGACAGCACATATTTATTAATTTATTATTCTATAAAATAGGCACATTTCATATCTGACATTGCGTAATTTGAAAAAAATGTGACACTGGATTTTCCTATCATACATTTACATACTTAGGTACATTCTTTGCATTCACAAAACAACCGCAAATTGTCATGGACTGCTAAAATTATTGTAATATTTAAGTATTCATGTACGAACTTGCCTTATTTTTACTTCGGCCTTCCCCACTGGCGACCAAATAGTAAACATATGAAATTATATAATATATACAAGGTGTTCAAAAAATTCTAGTATACTAATAGGAAACTGGTGAATCTTAAATCACATAGAGCAGGGTTTCCCAACCTTTATTTCGCCGAGCCTCCCGGAACCAAAAAAAAAAAAAAAATTTGCCCTCCTTAATTAAGTTTCAACAAAAATAAAAAACACATTTTTTATATTAACCAAATTATTTATTTGAATTTCAAATAGGTACAATGCAGATACAATATATTTATTTATTATGGATCTTTAATAGAAGAGTAGGTACACTTTTAATCATTAATTACTTTTACATTTACATTTCTTAGTTTTCTTTTAACTATACATATTATTCTATTAATATTTATTTATTTAAATTACATTTTTATAATAAATTAGATAATGTCTAACAACTTTCAAAGTAATTTTAAAACAAATAAATAAAAACTTTTAAAGTACTGTTGAGATACTTGAGCTTGCATGCTCTGTACCAGTTGGTCGATTTTGGGTTCAGTCTTTGCTAGAGTTATGGTTATATGGAAATGCAAACGTACCTATTACGCCCCCCTGATATTTCTCTACGCCCCCCTGGTTGGGAAGTCCTGACATAGAGAAACCGATTTTTTTTTTCCTTTTAAAAAATAAAATGTTTTGGAGCCAGATCTACGTTTCGACGAATTTTAAGACAGCTGATATTAACTCCCTAGGGGCCGATTTACTTGAAATTTGACATAATTTTTTTTTCAACTTTACACTCGATTTACTCTAAAATGAAAGCTGAAATCAAAAAAAGTTATACCACAAAATCTACTCCAAATGTGATGTAGATTCACCGCCTCTATTACGAGTTACCGGACACCGTATAGGTATATGTACCTACTTATTGAATATTTAACAAATCAAAGATCTAAGCTGCATGTATGTACACGACATAAAATCGAAAATGTAGTTACCTTATAATATTTTTCTATCGCGTTCCATGTTTTCATTTATAATTTACATCGCTAATTAATTACCTTTTAATTATCATTTTAACATTATCTTCTTTCTCTCTGCTACCTCGGAGAGCCTGATATACTTGTTAATTATAAGAAATTTAGCGAATATAAATTAGAATTTAAAAAATGCACATTTATAACAATTCTAACTTATAAATAAATACGCGTCTAACAATGTCCACCATCCGCTGAAAGTTGATAAACAATTGTGAATATCTGATTTCCAACGACATTTTCTCAAGTAATCTACCATTCCTGTCGACTTCAGCTTCATTCTGTAATTCGTCCCAATCATTCGCTTAGTTTTCATCACAATAACAATCAATATACAAACAGACAACCATTTCCCATCAAACGTTCCGATTCTCGGAAAATTCCATTCATTCCGAAATCCCGACTTATTATTGTCTACAAATCGATTGTTAAACACATTGAATTCATCGATAATAGAACCTCAAATGATTCCCAACCGAACAGAAGTTGTGGTCGCTAACAATTCGTGAATCAACTCTAATTTCCCGCAATGTGTGTTATTATCAGCGATCGGCTTTTCTCACGGCCAAGTTTAAATCACACAAACACCTCCAATAACATCTTAAATCATTTTCCATATAGGATCATGCTTTTGCCATACAATGTACGACAATGAACACCGAAGTCTGACGAGAGGCGGATTGTTATTATTGTGCTATTCAACAAGTACCTACCTGGTATAATACTACCTAATGTTTTATTACCCACATCAGTGAAGTATTTTCCTCCATACAGATTGTCACCATTGGCTCAGTTCTCCATACAGTCCGCATTATATCGAGCGTTCGCTTTGGTTGTTCATTTTCTCTCGCTATAAAAATATCAGTATTTTCGAGTGTTTAGTGTTTTTGTAAGTTGTTACAAGATAAAAAAAAACTGCAATAGCTTAAGATAAGAGTGTATTAAATACCTACTTATCTAATCAAAATACATAATAATACACGTTTTTTTGTCATAGTGCACCGTGGTGATATTACGTATTGAAAACATGTTAATATTCATTCAATATTCAATATAAATTTATGTTTATTATTATAAAATCTGCTTGACGCAAAGATGAAGAAAATTATATTTCATTTGATGTGTTGATGCCTGCCTGTTGGTCAGCTGTCAGTTGGGTTTTTTAAAATGTGATTTTTAAGTCATGATATTAAAGTTATTAGTATAAGTTATAAGCAAATTTTATCTTCCTCTATCCTACGAGTAGTTAAACTACTCTAAAATTAATGAATGATTATGTTCGCTGATTAATATTTGGAGGTCGAAATCCGCTTTTTTAGTTTATGGTCCATTGTTGAGTATTTACGAGGAACAGCTGTTTTCCGATTCCCGCGGAAAAGCACTCAAATCTATTTAAAACATCTGTCGCATAGTCATTTTTAGCTATTTTTAATTATTTAGGCTTTGGCAATGATATCTATTTTTTCTACGAACGTTCCAATGATTTCAGTCAACATTATTCTGAAAAAATCCATGTTTTTCGCATTGGCAACTGCTTTGGTTGTCCGGAAGCGGTTTACAAAAATTGCACCCTAATTTTGCATTCTTTATTTGTTATGTTAGTTGAAATTCGATACAGTAGTTAACACACGCAATAAATTAGGTCTTATCCAGTAGGTTTGGCTCGGTTAATAGAGCTGTCGACTCCAATTCCCGGACTCTAGTTTTAAAAGGCATCTGAAAATTATAGTAAAAAAAGTGTTTTTTGTGGGTTTATTTTTATACGCGCTATATGTGAAAAACAGTCATTGTTTTTTTACATTAAAATCAACAAATTTTCTGGTTTACGATTCATGCAGTCTGTGATTTCATTTCCCCTTGAATAATATAAATTGAGTATTTATATTATTTACGTTGCCCGAGAATAGCAAACACCCTTCGTTGATCATATTTTACCCCCCCGAGGTGTCGCTTTGTATTATGTAAATCGTGGAATAATGTCTCATCCTGGAAAATGAATCGTCTCTGTATTCATATTATTGTTATCCAGACTTTGACGCATCCTCACCATGATTAAATTAACTTGTCATTTCTTTAATTTCTACCGCAATATCCTTCGTGTGTCACTGAAGAAGTACTAACTTGCTGGTAGAATAGTTTCGTTCTTTGTTTTGCTTCGTAGGTCGATAATTCTCCTTCCGTACAACATAATTATTTTGTCAGTCCATTTAGCTCTAGCGTCAGTAGATACTGGGTTCGCGTAATTGCTGCGATTAGAGGCAGAATCCAGTGATTTTTACGGTACTTGTTTAACTCTATTCGAGACAGAAAAGCGCTTGGCTAAGTTATTTATGTGACAAACTTCAGAAACATTAATTTTTACCGTACGTTTGTTTTTCATCAAACAACATTGCTGCAAAGTGTATAAATTATGAATATTTAATGTCCTCTCTCTACGAGACTCCGCGGTATGACTCATTGCCGCCAAGTTTTTTGTCGTGTTTATTCTAGTTTGAACTAATATAAATATTTGAATTTCTTCCACATATTTGATCTCAATTAGTGTGCTTATAATCGCGTTGGAAGGCTATTAAATAAATATTTTTTGTATGAACAAGTTTTGGTTTTCGATTAGAAGTAGCTACCTATATTACCAATGGGAAAACCGCCAAGATAGTTTTACAAGAAGTTTCCCGATAATGCGATGAGGTTTTTTCCAACTGCAGTTTGTTAATTTATATGCAAATTGATAATTCCATGAACAGCAGTATGTCGTGGCGCCATTACTGCCATCATATGAGAAGCGCTTTCCTTGTATGGAAATTTTAAATTAAACTGATACAAGTGAATTTGAATGAAACGTCAATTTCCCTCTACATTAACAATACAATAATTAACGTGCAATCTTTTGATTCTGCAATTATACAAAATAAACATATTGTAATTAAGAGGAAAGGATGGCTGACCTTTTGGTAAATAATCCACAAGCCGCCGCACGCCGCTGTACTTTTAATAGGCATAGATTTTGAAAAGTAAAGTACTTCTAAACTTATTATCAAAAGAACATCGGTTTCAGTCGGGACAGACGGAAAAATATGCTTAATATACGATTTTCGTTCAAAGTTAAAAATTTCCATTGCCGCCATTTTTTTTGTATGCATTTGACATTTGCGAAGTTTCGTTTCAAACTAAATACGCATGAATCACTTAATTTACCCAAACTAAGAACCTAATAATATTTAATGAACGTAAATAGTTGTTTCTTGTAGTAATTATTGAAATCCATAATCCGTGCTTAAAATGCGGCGGGGATTATTTAATGACCCTTTTCATAACCAAACCGTATAATAATTTAAAAAAAAAAAAACAATTTAGTGTCAACTTTCTCGGTTTTTTGTAAGTTAATAGTTATAAAATTATTTTTAAAAATCTTGATCAGTCTACTATATTAATATAATGAAATATAAAATAACGAATAAAAAAACATTGTAAAAATGTGTTTTTTTGTCGAAATTTTAATTTATATGCGACAAATTTGTGTTCCAACGTAAATCGATCGTTTGTAATTTAAATTTAAGCCCATTGATATCCTTTTTTTATGCCCTTTTTATTATTTATTTTATATTTCATCATTTATACAAATAATTGCCGATGTTGTCTCTAAAATCATCAAAAATCGAATTCTTTATCGGCTTATATTTTATAATTTAAAATACAAATAAATAAAATATCTCCCATCTGTACGTACGAAATATTTGCTATACAGTTTGATTTAAAAAAAAATTCAATTTTGTCGAGTACCTACTTTGGTCCCAAATCCAAAATTAACTTTTGTATGAAAAGGTCGACCAGCCTTTCTTTTTATGTTTTCTTTCCGAGAAAAATCTACTACGAAATGTTTGTTATCTCATAATAATATAGCTATGCAAGCAGATAATGTACCCATTCGTTTAGTGGTGTTGATATTGAAAAATATATATTATCCATTTTGCATAACAAATTTATAGTATGTACATTGTACATGTATTTTATTTGTAAAGATTGTTCACGTCATCATTATCGTTGATCTTCATAATATCATGTAGTTGTTCTGAATTGAAAAATATGCTTTGTTTCAATCATCAAATTAAGAAACTATAAACTCATTTCCTAATTTATTCATTCTCCTTTCAATACGAATTAGTTTCATCGTGTTTTTAGTACAAGTTACTGTACTGCCTTCTGACCATGAAATGAATATTACTCCTCGTCGTGAAACTAAATATTTTTATATTTTCGCATTACGACCACAGTACCTACATAAACTAGTCATATTTTTACGCTCGTGATATTGATTCTGTTTTATTGTTCGTTCTCCGTAACTATACAATAAATATTTACGTTTGTTAATATTTTAATATTTTTCATGATTACTTTATCACATTCGTGGACAGTGTGATGGGAATCACATTAAACTTTGAACAGCTTCCACAGCAGATAAATAAACGATGATTTGATTGCTAATAATGTATTGGATTTAACGACCGATTTTCTTTAAGCCGTACTTTTCCGCATAAATGGTACAGAGAGATATCAAATGAGCTCTGCAAGACCAATACCATAAAGTCGCGAATGTCGCAATATTTGTGACGGTCTAGCCTTCTAAGGAGAAATAAGCCAGGAACAATTACAACATAATGCCTGAAAACTCAGATTTTATCTCCGAAAATGTATTCACGAATCCTCGGTCTCGAAACTGTCCCTCCTGAAACCCCTGTCTACTCCGAGCAAAGATAATAATAATAATAGGATAACTTCTATAGCGTCGTTTTCGTCGAAAAATCACCTCAAGAACACAAAGACCTCCAGTCAGTCTATGTCATATTTGGGGATTCTGTGTGGAAGGTATTTTTAGAAAAGGAGAGAATGTGTGAGAGATGGATAGGAATTTGGGGATCAGTGTGTCCAGGAAGGACTATCCCTCTCACTGCGGTGCAAGGCTAAGTTCAGAGAGAGTCCTGTTGAGAATATCGAAAGATCATTCTCTACCGATCCGGCCTGTTACGCAGTTGGTGGATAGACGCATCCGCCTCCAAGATCCGGACAAATCTCACCCCATGAACCCGGGAACCCCCACACAAGTCACCAAACTTCGCGAACCACTTGGGGTGAACTATGGCAGAGGTGTTGGTAATCCAATAAATGGGCTGTACTCATACCCGCCTCCCAAATTGAATTGGCCACAATATAGACTTGGTTTAATGAATCTTTAATTAGGTTTGCCTATTCTACGTCATGGTCTATAGTTGTATATACCCGCCAGCCATGTGCCGTGTGTCAAAACGCCTTCTATCCGCCTTTATTGGCCGGCGTAATGTGTAATCTGTCGTCAAATAAATTATTCAAGATTCGCACGTGCCTCACTTATAAACAATACCATCAGAAATGGGTTTACGAGCTTTTTTTTATTGCGTTCCATATTAAAGATCTGAAATAGTGTGATAATGAAAACACGTTAGCTTGGGCTAAATTAGATTTAGTTGCGATCATACCACTTGGATTGTTTGTAATTATGGTTTAAAATATCGCTGTTTGAAGCTTGAATACAAGACCTCAATAAGATAGCTAAGATTTTGTAAAACTCTCTATAATCCTCTACAGCAGGACTTCCCATCGGGGGGGGGGGGCACGCCCCCTTAGGGGGGCGTAGAGAAATGTCAGGGGGGCGTAATAGGTACGTTTGCATTTCCGAAAAAAAAATCTATTCAAAGCAAAGCTCTAGCAAAGACCATAATCGACCAGCTGATACAGAGCATGCGAGCTCAAGTATCTCATTAGTACTTTGAAAGTTTATTTATTTATTTGTTCTAAAATTACTTTGAAAGTTGTTAGACATTATCTAATTATAAAAATATAAGTTAAATTAATAAAAAAATAATAATATGTATAATTAAAAGACCACTAAGAAATGTAAATGTAAAAGTAATTAATGTTTGAAAGTGTACCTACTCTTCTATTAAAGATCCATAATAAATAAATATATTGTATCTGTATTGTACCTATTTGTAATTCAAATAAATAATTTAGTTAGTATAAAAAAATGTTTTTCTAATTTTTGTAGTAGCGTAGCGAGAGGGGGGGGGGGGGGGGGGAGGACCGCCCCGGGTGCCACCCGACGGAAGGTGACACCCTATTGTTAAAATTTTTCGAAGGATATTGTCGCAAAAATATTGAAAGGGGGGCTTGAAAATATTTTTTTTTGGTTCTGTTAGGCTCGGCGAAATAAAGGTTGGGAAACCCTGCTCTACAGAGATACTGTATTTATTATTTTTACTGGCTAGTATCTCAGTACTATTCTGTTTTGATTGAAAGACTTGTTCTTTAATAATCACAGTGACTGTTTATTGCTATTTTGTTAATATACCCACATGGTTTAAAACAGTGGTTCCCGACCTTTTTTTGACCCGGGACCACTATGCCATTTATTTGTTCTCACAGGGACCACAAGGTACAATGATAAACTGTTAATCGCGTAATTCAACGCTTTACCATCATTTTACAATTCAATGTACTCTTCTTAAACTTCTTCAGCTACCTCTTCATCATGAATACCAAACGGGTTACGAATCAGCTTTTCGATACTTTTCGATTCGGTTTTCTAGTAAATGAATAAATGTTTCGTGGACCACATATTAGATCTCGTGGACCACCTGTGGCCATGGATCACCGGTTGGGTACCAGTGGTTTAAGAGGACACACGTCCTTGTAACTGGGAAGCTAGATTTTGCCTGAGGAGCTCTCGCAACAGAATGACTTGCCTGCCCGTGTTCGGCAAACGTCGTAACATACGTTTTAATAATTAATTCAGGGTACATTCCTAGAGATATGTCTTTACCAATTTACGAAACATTTTGTGTAATTTTTATTATTTGTATTCTCTTGATACGGCGATATTTATGTTAATTACCAACTTCTGTCAACCGGATATTTTTTAATGTTAGCACCGCACTAGAATCCCACCTGTTGCCTACCGTCTGGAACCAGGTGGGATTCTAGTGCGGTGCTAACATTACACCGCATAACACCGCACTAGAATCCCACCTGTTCCCTACCGTCTGGAACCAGGTGGGATTCTAGTGCGGTACTAACATTACACCGCACTAGAATCCCACCTGTTCCCTACCGTCTGGAACCAGGTGGGATTCTAGTGCGGTGCTAACATTAAAAAATATCCGGTTGACAGAAGTTGGTAATTAACATAAATATCGCCGTATCAAGAGAATATAAATAATAAAAATTACACAAAATGTTTCGTTCCCAACCGTCTGGAACCAGTGAGATTTTGGCATCCCCAATTTTTTTTTTACATGAATACCGCACAAGAGTCCCAACTGCTCCCATCTGGAGCCAGTGAGACTATGGCATCCCCAATTGGGATATGTTGTGAGGCTGAAGGTAGTGGGGAGGAAAGGATATAGGGAAGAGGAAGGTGGGGAATTACCTGGCTATTCAGATCTGGTCACCAAACACGGCGAAAGCCACTTCAGGCAATGTTTCAATTCTGAATGGTGGTCTTACACCAGCGCGATACTGAGAGTATCTTCCACTCTGGAACGTACCGCAAACCATACATATATTGTTTAAAATGAATAAATTGGGAAATAACCCAAATTAATTAAATACAATTTACTTGCGTACGCCGCAATTTGAACCCGCGACCTTCGGATTGCTAGTCGAGATCCTTAGCCTTCCACAATAAAGGCCGTCGATTCTAATTACTTGATCCTAAACATAAGTCTTCTATAAACAGGTATAAATTGTTAAAATATTGTTCAAAGTTGGTTTGGAAACAATACAGTATGATGTTTTGCTGAAAGTTGTGCAATTGTGCAGTGCAGTTCGTAAATCAGCGTGAAGTGAGTGTCCATAATGCTCCAAGTGAAGTTCAAAGTGTCGGGCGAGGCCCCGCGGCGTCCCAGCGGCGGGCGCAGGCCCTCAGGCTCCTCCTTGCGCCCGCACAGGGCTCCGCAGGGCTACCCCGTGGACAGGAAGTACCGCACGCTCGAGGCTCCCCCCCGTCCGGGCAGCAGGATCAGATTCGACGATATATACTATGAAGAGGGTAGGTTTTTGTCATAACCTACTACAAATCATTTTTTTTACAAAGCCAAATCAGGTTAGGTTTGTTGACTCTATTTTTTTAGGTACATGCAGACCGGGAAAAACCCTACATCTGGGAATTCGATTGAATCTGGAATAGTATAATTTTTTTCATAATTATTTGTGAATTTTGAGAAAAAGTTTCGGTAAAAGCCAGTTCATTAGAACAACGAAAATTATTCGTATTTTTTGCATTTCTAACAACTCGAGGTGGATTTTTCGTCAGAAATTCAAACGATGATTCTAAATTTTTCGTTTTTCATCTTTTGCCCATTTTTAGAAACACAAGGTGTATACATACTAATCTGGACGTCAATGTGTCCAAGAGTGACGGAAGTATGAATCAAATCCTTCCACTGCGGTGCAAGGCCATGGGTGGGGAGAGTCCGGCTGGAGTGGTCGAGGTTAGGTCTTCCTCACTTATAGCAGAGGTGTCGGTTATCCAATAAATGGTTCCCGGGATGGCGATACCCATACCCGCCTTCCAAATTGAAACTGTCACAGATCAGACTGTCACAGGTTAGTATCCGAATTCCATCGAGGACTGCTGGCTATAATAAAAAAGTAAATTATATTATACAGGGTGTTGAGGGACGTACTTGACTTAATTTAACCAGTGATTCCTGACATTGTTTGGAGTAGATAAAGTAAATGAAATTTTGGTCTCCGGTGACATTTTTATTGTTTTTTTTCTACAAAAACATATAAAAATAGTAAATGTTGGACAGTTGGAGGCGGGGTAAGGGGTTGATCGGTTACTCGGCTGAGTGACCAGAGACGACATGCTGACGAAAATTTTTTTTGATTGATTTGATAAAAAAGTCATAAAAAAAGTCGCCGGAGACCTAAATTTCATTTACATTTTTTACTCCAAATAATGTCTGGAATCACTGGTTAAAGTAAGTCAAGTACGTCCCTTAACACCCTGTATGGTAGGCACTATTTTTGACGCATCGCCATCTCCATCAGTTATTACGGTGAATACGCCCTTGTCTCTCAAAAAATGACTCATCGCTTTTCACACGAGGCGATAATACTGAAAATATCGGTATATTTTTTTACAATGTTCGTTCACGTCAGCTTATTATTGTTTGCATTTTATTATGTGTACCAAATACGTGACCTCTGATCAAAAGGCCGGCGGAAAACCGCCTCAGGGGCGCACGCCGCACACTAAAACAGACCCGTGTTTATTTATCTTGAAGCATCGCGGCGCATCTATAAAAATATATATCATGTTTGTTTTTATAAATTCCGGTCGCGGATGGTGATGTAACCTGAGCTATGTTACTCTAGTGTTTAGTAGACCACTTCTCCGATACAGTAGGTATACAGTATACCTATATGCATTATACAAATGTACATCCAACGATCCAGCCATGGTTCTTGTTCATTATTATACAGTGCGCGCTGGAAAACCTTCGCCAAACCCGCAACGTAAAATGTAACTGTATCTACTACTCATATCTGCGGAGTCTGTGATTTATGTCCGAGCGGGATATATTCATTTAACCTCTTTTGTTCTGTTCAAGAACTAAATGAAGGCTTTCGTTTCTAATATTCTAAAACAGATTTATTCATTTATTTATTACACGCCCTAATGGGCTTTTACAGTCTTTGTTTATAAGTGAATTAACACAGTACTTTTAAATACTTTAAAACTAAAACATTATTGAAAAAATAATATAATGAAAAAAAAGTGACAACAAAAGAACATAATATGAAATAAAATACATTGGTAAAAATGATAAGAAGTCTAACAAAAAATGCAATATAAACAAAATTGCAGAAATTATCCACGACTATTTGTCTCTAGATATAAAAAAATGGAATAAACAATGTTTATACTGATAAGTTTTAAGATTTTCACGGCCAAAAGCATCCGGTAGACATCTACCGGATCTGTCGGATCTGCCCTGATGATGGACACTGCAACGATGTCCGAAACGTTGGCTAAAGAAGGAGGTAGCACAACACGGCATAACACCCCAAAAACAAATAACGAAAATGTTTATACTGGTTATCCTTAAGGTGAAATATATCTCCTAGATCAGAATATTTATTTAATAGATTGTGAAGTCTCGAAATAGGGGAATTTTGGTAAGAGAGTGTCCTGGTGTTGTTAAAGTAAAAAGGTAGTAAATGTCGGCAAGATTTTTTGGGAATATGGATGTTGATTAATTGAAGTAATTCAGGACAGTCAATTTTGTGATGCAGTATTTTATTTAATAATATTAAATCTGTAGTAATTCTTCTTTCTGAAAGTTTTAGTACTGTATTATGTAAATGTGAGCGTTTTACACGATGTTTTCCTTATGGGTCATCTTTTCATATGGACTCGGGATGACAAAGTTTTTTTTGCTGTAATACATTTATTTTCGGGCCATCTCTTGGACTATCTAGTAGCCGATTTCAGAAAAATGCGTGAGTGCTACCGACATATAAAATGCGTTCTCATCAAAAACGAGTCTATCTGCTGGGTTTCAGCTCGATCGGATTTCGGGAAGTGGGTTAATTTCCACTTCCAAGGTTTGGATTCATTCATTTAAGAAAAAAAAATTGTAATTTAAATATATGTATTTAAAAAAGGACGTTCTATTTTGGTATCTACCGATTGTTGGGTATTGTGAATTTTTGGCGTATTTTTTCAAAGATTTTTCATATGTTTTTTATATTATGAGTGTTTTCACCGCTGCTTGATAATGTTTCCTGAAGGCGAAACAGCTGTTACGCGTAATAATAATTGTACAGCAGAACTTGTTTGTTTATAAATAAATAGCTTAAAAAAAAATTTAAAATACCATTTTTTGTCGCAAGTTTTTGTCGTACATGATTCTTAACGCTGTACGACCGCGACCGGTATGAAAAATCTTTACTAACTTCACTTTGAAAGTTCATGAAACCAGATGGCTCATATTTTAGTACTCGACCAAATTTAAGCCAGAGGTTACGCTCAGTTGGATTGGCGAAAGCGGTCGTAAGTCGTAAAACACTCGTCAAATAATACGTCTTCAGCATTCACGTATAAATATACTGCGAATTGATGGACTTCTTGCGGCTAAGAGGTCGATACCATGATATCACTGCAGTCCATTTTAGTCAATTGATGCAAAAAACCTCTGGCGTTAACTCTCTATATGCAGTGGGACGTGGGATGTTTACGAGGCTCGCGAGTGATACCCATCGTTAATCAATGGGATGTGAATGGGATGGTAGGAGTGGTTGAAATCATTACATTCAAATAACCAAAGTTGGGAAAATATCTATTTAGGTTTGGTAGCCAATTTACCACTCTTATAATATTGTATTTTCGGAAGGGGCTGTGCAAATGACAATATTCTTTTTTTCATAGCTTTTAATAGCTTTTAAAATAGGTGTTCAGTTTACATTATTCTCAGTTGGCATGGAACCTCCCAAAACAATACTCCTTTACATTCATAAATACATAACACAAGAAATAACAACTTACAAATATATTAGAAACACTAGATTTCACGGTTAAAAATATATAAAAAAAAGTAGCAACTAATACAAAATTTGGACAAGAATTTATATTATTATGGAACAAAAATTTCCAATAAAATCCCAATTTTTTTCAAAAATCACAACAACATTACCTATAACATTTAAATCTCAAATAAAATGAAGAAGATTGTCTGTGCGAATACTGAACGGCGTGGGGAGTTTGATTTTTATACAAATCTACGGTTTTATTCCAAGGTTGATAAAATTTTGCACACTTGACTTTCAAATCGCATAGTTATCTGTTTTCCTTAAAATGTATTTTTGTGTTGTAATTTTTTTTTTCCTATGAAAAATATAAAATGTATTTGCAAAAATGTAACTGCACATCTAAATTGTATCTGTATATATTTTCTTACTAGATGTATGAAAAAAATTTGCATACATCTAAATAAATATTCCAAAACAAATCAAGAGGAAGCTCGTTAGGTTTCGAAAAAATCTTTGTGCAAAGCTCGGGCAATACCTAGATTACCTAGTCTCAAATAAAAATCTTTGTGCAAAGCTCGGGCAATACCTAGATTACCTAGTCTCAAATAAAAATCTTTGTGCAAAGCTCGGGCAATACCTAGATTACCTAGTCTCAAATAAAAATCCTTGTGCAAAGCTCGTGCAATACCTAGATTACCTAGTCTTAAATAAAAATCTGTATTCAAAATATAGGGAGATCAGAAATGGAAAATATACTGTCACCAAGTACAGAATGAAATCGAACCTTTTTAACTCTAGATAAATTACCTTTAAAAACGCTCATATCATTCACGCAGTTAAAGCTAGGCCATAGTGATAGATAAAAATTCTATTTAACTTACAATGCTGTTTACAATTGTCGTGTAATATAAATTGTGAAGTATGCTGTTAAATTAAAGACACTCAAGATTAAAATTGGCAAAAGAATATAAACAAAAATATTTATTTTTAGAATTTTGATAGGAACGTTTTTACGGACCATCTATCTCTGATATTAAATAAGATTTTAACTTTGTTCTCATGGTTTTTTCTGGATTCTCAACGATGTGAATTAATTAATATCGCTGAGAAGAATAATAACTATTTTATATTTTTTTTTGTTTCTTACGAACAGATAACAATTATTTTCTAGTTTTAAAACTTTATTATGATTAAATAAAGCTTTGTCAGTAACTTCGTTCCAGTAATTTAAAAATAAATTGAATATAGCTACAAAGTTTTTAAAACATTATATTAAAAATATCCTTTGTATTTTCCATCACCTGTTCACCTCCACCGCTACCGCTAGAATTGTGCGTGATTCGGGCCGTGTTATGTAAACATTCCACTATATTACTGCTCATGTCGTATCTCCTACACAACACATAATGGATTGTGCAATGATATTACGATTGTTTTGAATGCGTGGCTGGAAGTCGACCAAGGCCCAAAGCCCAGCACTGGTAACTGGTAATAGTGGTAACAAAGAGGAGGAGATGGAATGTATTGTGGAATATGGTCATAATATGATACATTATATTTATATAGTATGTTGGAGCCGGCGCCGCATAGCGCACACACGAACTATTATGGTCATCGTCATCAGTCATCACCTTTATATGGCAAATCATACGTACTAGAATTCATACTTGTGCTTCAATATGTTATCATTGGAAGATCTAAGAAGCTCAGTTGATGTACAACTACTCGTACTTTACAATTACTATAGATAGGTCCTCATCGAATGCCACCACCATTCTACGAACTTACTTTTTTTGTTATGCACATTTTTATTAGTATACGTATTATAACTACCATGCCTCAACTAGACCGACCCCCCCCATCCTACCCCCTCCCTATTCTTACTTAAGTGACTTGTTTTTTGGACTGTAATCTTTCATTATCATCTTTCAAATCACTTCACCCACGTGGAAACCTGTAGAGAGTACTCTTAATGTGACTTGACACTATTAAGCTTTGTTATTAATATAAACTGTTGGTCTCCCAAATAAAATACATGCCAAATTCCATGATTCGTATCTTTTTATTACAGTTTAATACAGATTCTTTGTAGGATGTGCTTCTCACGACCGCTACTAAGAAACTTCCATATTATAAGGTGTTTGTTTGTATGAGTATTCGATAATATGAAATTAGGATGATTATCCTTACAACGACGGTAAATATTAGTACTAATGATTTTTCAATTGCATCATCGCTACGTTTCTTGTAATTCTGCAATCATATTCACTACTTCAAGCTGTACTACAATAAATTTATCATTAGGTCAGTTCATTTAGCGATCTGTGATCGTAATTATTCTGCTAGTTTATTTTTTTTTTTAAATATGTTTTACAAAATGGTCCCCTGTTATAAAATCCAAGTTTTCGACCATTGAAATTTATGAAAAAAACGACTAAATTCGTTCGGAAATCCAGTTTTCAACGCAAAATTTCAGTTAAAGAAGCTCAAATTTAGTACAATATAAAATTTGATATAACTTTTGGAATTAAACATTTCTTCTATCTCTTATAGGTACAAAGTAAAAAATAAAATTCTAAGAAAATTTTGTTTCAAGTATTTTTTTGTTAGAGCTACTTTAAAAATTTACATTTAAAACGAGATATTTGAGAAAAACTAGGTTTTACTGTGGTTACGTCTATTTTTTTCAAAATGACGGCACGCTCACGTGCACGCCAAGGTCGAACACTTATATTTTACAAGGGGGATCAGTTTACAAAACGTATAAAAATTTGAACGACTAGAATATTTACGATCGCAACCCCTTTTATTGTGTTAATTGCACTGGCCTCTCTCTGATGGTCACCGGCGCGCGGCGCTTAGTTGTACGGACAGGTGCCTCCTTGTTCCTTGTCAACGTCTATTAAATTGCCCAAACAGGTGGAAATCATAATCCTAGCAATAACATCACAACAGAAAGACGGCGAACTATGAAATCTAAAACAAAGCATCTGACAGGAACTTGCCCGACTTACCTAGCGTCTCTATTTGAGATTGCTAAGTGATTTTACACTCGCACCTTTAAATAGAATCAAAATTCCGAGCCTCTGTGTAATTTTGTACATTATTATACCATTAGCGCGTTCTTGCTTACAAGTATGATAGAATAAGTATTTTAATTATACTAAAATTTAACATAGGTAAAAACTACATATATATTTATTTTTTTACATGAGCTCCACACAGGAGGCCCTGAGGAAAATAATGTCCCTCAGGGCCTATGTCATCTTTGGAGATGCTGCGTGGAGGGTTTTTTTAAGGAAAGGAAGGAGAGGAAAGATTAATTTTTGGGGATCGCTGGCAACGGTTAATGTGCACTTTTTAAAAAAAAAACCTTTTGATTCACCTTAATTACATTAAAAGCCAACTATTTGCATTGGGGGAAGTGGAAAATATTTCATTCTAAATTTCATTACGTAAAATTAAAATTAGCTTTCGTCTTGTGAGATTGTACGCCAGAATCACAAACCATGTTACACAAACCTAGCGTAGCCGCTAAACTACTTGAAAACTGGGATGTTTTTCTTGCCTTGACGCGAGTAGGCGTTATAAAGGGGCACTTTCTTTTGTATCACAAACCATGTTACACAAAAATATTTTCCACTTCCCCAATGCAAATAGTTGTCTTTTAATGTAACTAAGGTGAATCAAAAGATTTTTTCAAAAAAAGTGCGTATTAACCGTTGCCAGCGATCCCCAAAATTTACCGAGGAAAGTTCTGGGAAAAAAAAGGGTTTTAGGTGTGGGTACGAATTTGGGGTTCAGTGTGTCCTGGTCATCCGCCTCCAAGACCTAGACAAACCTCACCCCATCAACCCGGGCACCCCTGCTAAATCACCAAACGTAGCGAACCACTTGGGGTGACCTATGGCAGAGGTGTTGGTTATCCAATAAAGGTTCCCGGGGCGGCGGTACCCATTCCGCCTCCCAAATTGAATTACGGTGTAATGAATAAAACACGACATATGCGATGACCATTTTTGATTGAACTTTTACGTCCGACCGAGTGTAAAAATAAGTACAGTGACGACATACGACTTAATATGACCAAAGCCAATATCAGATAAGTTTTAAGATTTTCACGGCCAAAAGCATTTTCGTTATTTGTTTTTGGGGTGTTATGCCGTGTTGCGCTACCTCCTTCTTTAGCCAACGTTTCGGACATCGTTGCAGTGTCCATCATCAGGGCAGATCCGGCAGATCCGGTAGATGTGCCAACGATGTCCGAAACGTTGGCTAAAGAAGGAGGTAGCGCAACACGGCGTAACACCCCAAAAACAAATAACGAAAAAGCCAATATCGATTATAAAGTGTTTAAAAGCAATATGCTAAACTAATTACAATTGCTCTCTGTAAGGTAAAAAATCAAAGGCATTTGGTTCGAAGCTTGACTAAATCCTACTCTCATTTATTTTAATTACTTACATGCCATAATGATCAAGCAGTTCTTTCTCTGTCGGTAATGAAAGTGAGCTATTTGTAAACATGTTGATAGTTGGTTTTGTTTTGTGTTAGATTTTAAAACCCGTTGTTTATAAAAATACAATAGGATTTCTGGAATCCTTCTTTCTAAATCGCAAGCGAAAAAGCAGTTCTTTCAAGACCTAAGAACTGGGACCCGACCGTTCTCCAGTTAGGTAGAAATAAAAAAAAAATGCAAAATCATCGTGTAAACGTGTTATTGTTCAGAGTGTTAACTCGGAATACTTGTCTAAACGGAGTGTGTTTTTTACTGAATGTGACTGAAACCCTAACAATATGACAACGTAGAATAAAGACAATTTTACGAATAATGATAAATGATACATGATCGTATCTAACTCATAACACATGATAATAGGATGGGGGAGCAGGCTTCAGGCTTTACTTATCTTTTTCTGATGTAAGTATATATGGGGGAATGGAACCGTCAAATTTGCCGTGCTAACTCCGCTCGTTTTCCGAGAAAACACAATGTCTCCATTGCGCCTTTATGCTTTACCTAGTAATATCTCGACCGTAATAATAGTAGAAAGCAGAGTTGACTTAGACTCCCGACGTCATCAGCTCGGGCAGATAACAGTCTATGTTGGTTGCGAGTGCATCTGCCTTCTAGTTAACTTATCCGTGTGTTTACTTTAGATGTGAATATTTGCATTAAATTATCAACCGTCTGCTGTCTGTAATGTCTGTACATAGCTTTCTTTATACTTATCCACACATAATCCTTCTTTATTGACAGTTTTTTTTAATTTGTTTATTTCCATACTCTTTAGTCATTTACATTCTTTTATATTCATTTGTATTCTTTAAATTTCTTTAATATTATTTTATATAATATGTATATTTATATATTTTAATTTTATTTTTTTTATATTCTCGCACATTTCTTTATATTGCATCTGTTAATATACTGTATATGAAAATCGACTACCACAACCTAAGAGTATGGATATTATCATAGTTCCATGACCACAACACAGGCATGTGCCTAGTATGGTGGTCGAAAAATCCCCAATTCATGTAACGAACAGTTCAAAGAATAAAGAAACTTTAAAAAAAAAAAAAAATATTAATTTTATGACCAGCCGAAGTCCCCGACGTTACCCGGACTTTACACAGAGTTTTTGAGATGATCTTTAATGTACATACGAGTATATTGTTTTATTTATATTCTGTACCGGCAGAAAATATACAGGTCCATAATCACCTGGAGGTCACTTTAACACTGTTCATTGTTTGTTAGAGAAATTTCGATACACTTTACACACTGAGGATATAATTGTTATACCGGACATATTTTGGACATAATTTATATAGTGTGTAGATGCCTTGTTTTGGTAATCGTGTATATAGTTCTATGTATATAGATAAGTACATATTTTTCAGTTACGTTAATTAACTGTAGTTGAAAGCCATTTTCTCTATTTTTGAAGTACAGTTAGGTAATATTTTCTCAAAAATAGCGACTCAAACATTTAGCTATATTAAGTTTTTTTTTATTATTAAATGGGACATTACCAAACCTAATGCTAATTTAACCAGTGTTCCCTTATCCATGGTTTGTACGAGTACATTAGGTTCTGACAAAATAATTATTTCAATTTTCTTACAATTGGTAATAAAACATTTAGCATTCATTTCAACTTTCACTAAAAGTCCCATAACTTGTTGAGCATCGCACTGTTTACAGTTTCCTCTCCCATTCCACTGGTGACCAGCCACTAGACAAAGTTAACCTTATAATAATTTCCCTTGCGTTTGGCTTTTAGTACTGTGCTGCATTAATAGAGTTTCTCTGGGAGGAGAGCGGAGACTCTTTGCACGACGCGGCGACGTTTAAATGCTCCGACCTAAATTACAGAAAATTTGCAATTTTCCGCAACACAAGACACCTACCCACCTTTCCATCCATCTACCTATCCACACCAACCACCTCTCTACCATGTATTCTGCACACTCAATAAACTTTATTAGTGCATTGCGGGGAGCGGGGAGCGGGGAGCGCTTGCTTACACAGACTAAATACATTGCTACACAAGTAGTTGATTGATTCTCTATACAATGTACGTTATTCTAATATTGACGTGAAGAAGATGCTTTTACGAGATTTAAATATTGAATTAAAAGATGGGTTGCTTCGTTATATTGCTATCTGTTATTGGCAGCGAACTAAACACTTAATTTAAGTGACGCCTCACACGAGGTCACACAATGTCTATAGTCTGTATCTAGATAGTGTGTGCAGCCAGGGGAAATGAATCACCCCCGGTTGGGTGACATTGTGGGGCGCGTAATCTAGCGTGCTTCTTCATGTAGAAGGTGACGCAACAAGAATAGACCCGTTACGCGAAATTGCTTTATTGAAATATTTTCTATGAGACCTTACAATAATTATTAAGTATATTTTTAATATTTCACATAAGTAGGTACTTTATACGTACATATGTATTTTGTCAGTGATGCCAGTCGCGTACCACCCGCTCGCTGGCCTGGTGTTTTATAATAGCGACCTGGCAATAGAAATAGATTGCACTTGGGCACTTCCTGTGTAGGCCTATTATGATAATGCCGTAGGGTTAAGCAGAGAGGGTACACTACCGTTAATCGTAATCTAGGCTAATAGTTTTAGTATACGCTGCATTCGATTTCTCAAATCTCGCTATGTAATTATCTTTTGTAGTAAATATGTACCTAATTATCTTTCCCTTCTTAATTCCTTTCTTTATGTCAACTCACATACTTATCTTAAGGAAAATCCATCATGAGCTCTCTCTCATCTCTCTTTCCCTCCAGTGACCCGAGAACCCATCAAACTCTGACCCACTTTTCTAAATTACCATACTTTCCTTGGCAGTATATTTTTTTAATATTTGGTTTTGGATCTGGAATCTGGATTTCATTCTTCCGGGTTCACGAACCAATGCAGTATTTTTCTGTGCGTTTTAAAAAAAGTTTTTAATTTATTGTGGGAATACTGCACAAGAAAGAGTCCCAATTGCTCCTAACCGTCTGTAGCCAGTGAGACTATGGCATCCCCACTTTATTGGGGTAAATTGTGAGGTTGAAGGTTGTGAGGAGAGGAAGGATATGGGAAAGAAGATGATGTGGAAGTGCCTGGTTATACATATTTGGTCACCAGTTAAAACCATTCCAAGCAACGTTTCTATTTAGAATGGTAGTCTTTCACCAGCCCACTGCTTTATGCGATCTAGTTATACGTTCTTAGGTATTTACTTTAATTTCTTTTGTCTAAATCTCGTTTTCTTTTTAAGATATCTTATAGATCCTTTCTTTATGTTATTGTTTTATTGTATGTAAATTTAATTATGTTAATGTCACATGTTATGCCGAATGTGTTGAAATAAATAAATAAATCTCTTCACACTTTCAATAATGTTCTACAGTGGGTGGCCAAATTATTATACTCAAACAAAAAATCGTCGCTATCTGTGAAAGTGGTGGCTATAACTAATTTATTATTGGAAAAATGTTATTGTTTTTTAATTTACTGATTAGCCACTATATCTTGCAATACTTTCATTAGTGTGGCAACACATAAATGTTTTTTTTTATCAAAATGGCGGCCGCTAGTATCAGTACACATCAAAAATTTGACTGTGCTGGCTTGTGAGAAGTCTTCGGAATAAATCTTGGATTCAGTGTTATCGACTTATTATTCAGTAAGTGTTCGATTTTTTTACATTTAGAATTATTCTAGTACTCGATCAATACATTGTGGTCATGTTTTAGTTAGTTTTTGTTTTTTTATTGGTTGTCGACCGACCTAACCTAAAAATGTTTCTTAACAGATATGGGTAAGTGTGCTGACCTCACACCAAGGAAAAAAGCGCAGATTTCGACAATATTACGGCATTGTCAACATACCCAGCGTCAAATTGCTGATTTGTGTGATGTATCACAGTTCAGTGTGCGTAATATCAAGTAAAAAGTGGACGCCGAAATACCGATCAAGGAGGATCGAGTCGGTAAATGCGGGCGAAAACACATTACAACACCTCGAACTGAGCGAGAAATACATCGCATTACACTTGAAAACCGTCGAAAGCCACGGCTCGTCATAAAAAAATTCTTAATGATAACGGAGTATAAATATCGGAGCGGACTCTCAGGCGAAGATTTGTAGAAATGGGACTGAAATGTTGTCGGCCACTAAAAAAACCAAAACTCACTCCTGCCATAAAGGCCAAACGTCTGGCCTGGGCCAAGGAGCATCGACACTGGACACAGGAAGACTGGAGCAAGGTTTGCATAACCCTAATACAAGCATACACATGTTTAGAGTATCGTTTTTTACATATTTATACAAAAACAATTTCTTGTAGATTTGTTTCTCGGACGAGTCGTCAATACAGATTCTCCAAGATAAAACTGAGTTTGTTCGGCGAAAGACGCATGAAAAATTCAATAAAGACTGCATTGTGGAACGTGTAAACCATCCTGCTTCAGTAATGATATGGTCCGTCATCAGCAGCAAAGGGACTGAAAGGCTGTATATCGTCCAAGGAAATATGCGTCAGGATCAGTATAAGAAAGTTCTGGAGGAAAAACTGATCCCACAGGTAGCAGAATGGTTCCCTAATAGGAATTTTATATTCATGCAAGACTCTGCTCCTGTCATAAAGCCAAATCTATCTCAGAATACCTAAAAAACAAACAGATTAATACCCTGAACTGGCATGGAAACTCGCCCGACTTGAATCCATAAAAAACTGAGAAAATACAAAGAAATCGTTTTGAGTATAATAATTTGGCCACCCACTGTACTTAACAAATAAATATTCTCCGATTAACTAGCTCCGAAATTTTAATTTCGCTTTATAACCTTCTTATTTAAATGCAGCATTACCCACATCAGTTCGCACGTGCAAATCCATTCCAATGTGCATATTTTCCTGAGATCATTTGGCATTATATCTGCACTATTAGCCCAGTCAATAAACGCATTGAACTGGAACAAATTAAGGGAAAGCTGTATTTTTGCAGGTGGATAGTACTTCTTACAGGGAGTATTTTCACAAAAGTCCCCACCCCTCCCCAGCTTGCTTCCCCCCCTATCCCCCTCCAAACTTTGAAATTGTAGAGTTCCACAAAATCCATTATATCTCCTAAACTATACAATATATCTGAAAAAAAAATAACACCATTATACTTCTTAAAAAAGGGTGGAATATATTTTTTTTGTTATCTACTACGGTTTGGCAAATAATAGTGACATTGTCGCCAAAACAAATTTTTTTCGTAAAATTTTGATTTAAAGGTGAATATTTTTTTTGTCTGAGGGAACACGCAAAAATGTTTCAAACAAACTATTTGGCAATTTTAATAAGCTTTAAAGCGATATATAACATTGCTTACTTTTATCCTTAATACTGGTCAAAATCCGACTCAATTGCAGGGCGGCACGGCGCCGCGGCGTGCGGGCGACAAGGCCCTGCGGTCGGGCCTAGCCAGAGCTGTGATTGCAGGTGACCGATTTGTGCTTAGATAGCACTATTTATAGTTTTAAATTGAAACATCGAGTACTTTTTAATTTATTTACCATATATAAACACTTTTAACACTCAATAGTATTTGCAATAAAAGTACGAAAAGAATTCCAATACAAAATTATATAACTTTTCGTAGGTTTTAAGGGATTACAGAATATTATTATTCACTGGGTATCACAGTCGTCTTCAAATATTTCATCAGTATTTTCAGATTTGTTACTGAAGGATAGTCCATTGTAGTGGCCACACATATCAGAACACTCTAGTCCTGTCCTCCGATAGCTGCACGACTTTCTGCACGAGGTTTTACAGTTACAAGAATCAATTAGAAGTTCATTTGAATTCGCGGGATATGTCATTTGTATGTGTTAACTTATATTCTCTTCTTTGCCATCCCCATTCATTAGATGGTAGTCCATTTCCTGGCCATGTTTGAACTAGGAGGTATGTCCTTAGGAGATACTGGCGGGCCGCGTTCTTTACAGTTATACATTTTTCCATAAATCTTCTAGCCCACTGCGGCCAATAAATCTTAAATATTACATTAACAAATGAAAACCTTCTAGTTGTAAAATAATTTTTGAAATTTCCGATGATCCGTCAGCCCCCGCTACCATTTCAATAGCTCTGAGAAAAAGCGGGTTGGTCTAAAGTTTTTTTTATTTTATTTTTTTTATTGAAAAATTTATTTTTTGGTACAGTACATACAATAGATACATAAATATATTAAAAGTATATAAAAAAAACTTAATACAATTATTAAATACAAATATACATATTTTTTTTAAATGTTCTCCCATAATAAGCAAATGCTTGTGTATACGGGAGGAAGTATTATTTGTTAGGTTATTTTGTTTTTTTTTTTTTTAATTTAGTTTATATTAAGAATAAGATAAACATATGTATGTATATGTATATATTTTTTTAATTATTATTTATTTTTTTTAGTTAAGGTTTTCAGTATATTTTTTTAATTGTGTTTTGAAATTTTTGAAACTGTCCTTAAGGGATCTTATATTTTCTGGTAATTTATTTAAGAAATTCGTTCCTAAGTATTTATAGTTTTGTTGACCCAAAGTTTTTGTCACAATGCATGTTTGATTGTTCTTTTTACACTGTTCTGTTGGGAGACATAGTGCAGTGTACACTGAGGATGGATTATTGGAATCAATATCAATAAATGGAACAGCCATTACTTACCTGGTTTGATAATCCACATAATCGTTTATAGCGACATTTATAAACCCGTTCCAGCCAACTTTTGAAAGCGTGCCACTTAACCACCCTTGAGGTGATTTTTCACGAAAATGGTGCTTTATAAATCAGCCAAATATTATTAATTGGTTAGATATACAAAATATAATGAATCGGCATGCTCTTTTCTAGAAGATATATTCACTGATATTTTTTTATGGTTACATATTTCAAGCTGTCTTTTTTCTCTTCGCATAGCAACGTTGAGGGATGTTTTCTTTTTTCCCAAAATTTCCACACTGAAGACGAGGTACATCTAGAGTTGATGTCACATTAGAGGCTAGAGTGATGCACTTGATTCCTCCCATGGCATGAATTTAGGCCATCTAATGTTTTTATATTAACGTCGGCATTGTCGAACTATGTGACATCTTCGATTATAGGAGGCCCAGCTTATTAGAGATCTCTGGTATGTCACCTTCATGATAAGACGAACAACGACGACAACACTTCTATTAAATTCTATTAAATGTTTAGATCCGTGCATTCATTGTATATACACAAACTTGTCTGTATTGATGACAAAAAAGACCTAGGCCTTGCAGTTCTATTATGGTGTGGTTAATTACTAAACGTCTTCTCGTAATATCAGGTCCATTATCGTACAACCTCTTCGTTACAGTTGACGTGAATAGGTTCAGAGTTTCAGGAACTAAATCATAACCCCCAACAGTGATTTCCTGAATATCAGGATAGCTTTCACAATCATATGGAATTTTTTTAAATATCTTCTCTGATTATTTCTGCGGCAGTAGGTACGTACAATTCTTAAACGTTCCACATTTGCTTTCTTTTCTTTGTTTCTGCACCAGTCATCTAGTATTTTATAACTTGACTGAGACATTCATATGGCAGTTTTTCTGCCAAAAATATATGTATATATCCGATCTTGAAAATAGTCGATTATTTGTTTTTTTTTTCAGAAATTTATCTGAGTACGGAAGATCAGTGCCACAAATAATATCTATTACTATTTCCATTAATTTCTCTAAAGTAAACTGAATTCATCAATATTTTCTAAGAAATTACAGAGTTTAAGATTTTGTTGGCTGAATTATCGTTTTTAGGTCTTCTTACAAACTTATTTTTTAAGTTAGTTTACTTTTACATAACTTCTTGAAACAACTGTTATGATAGCGAGCTTCTGCGGCGACCAAATAAAACTCACTTAACAGTTTAAATTTTACTTTTGCACCCCATTTATCATCTCTTGTATTGCAAGCATTCATCAATGTTTCTCTTATTTCCATTGTTAACACCAAACGCATTTGCTCACGATATTTATGAGGTAGTGTATGAATAAAAACTTTTTTTTTGTTACAAATAATACAGTTCTCCATCAAAATAAATGTATTTTCTAAATGCCTTAGGAATCGCTGAGGTGTACTGGTCGATGAGCTACAATTAAAATTTGTAAAATACTGCTAGCCCTAGAATACTTTTTCTACAATCTACGTGCACGCCTAACTAGTTAATTTAACATGATTATTGTCATTGTTTTCAATACTAGCGTTAATTTGCATTTGTAACCACTTCGTTACTATAACATTTCCTGTAAGGTCAGCTTATATAAAATACACAATAGGTTCTCTTCAGTTTGTTAATTTCTTGTTAATTAATTGTTTCTCAATATTTTTACCCGATGAAGGTGGTAAAACGCACAAAAAACTTGAAAGCTTGGCACAACAACATCAAAATATAACGCACAAAACCCGCACACCTTAATCTCAAGGCAAAGGAGATGAAACTGACTATTTTCATTTTATTTTTTCACTTGTTTCAACTTAATAAAACAACAAGTAGCGTCGCGAAAAGATCGACAAACACAACACGCTGCTCCGTGTTACGACCAGCGCGCGTACTAAATTAAGCGCTTATCCACATATTTTCGATAGAAATGAAGGATTTAAGTATACACCGTTATACACGCTTTTAAAGCTTATTAAATTTGGCAAATGATTTGTTTGAAATATTTTTTTCACATTCTCTGGGACAAAAAAAATATTCAACTTCAAAAAAATATTTTGCAAAAAAAATTTTTTTTTACCAACTATCTCATTATTATTGGCCAAACTAACACAGATAATAAAAAATTACATAACATAATTTTTAGTCAATTTTATAAGAAGTTTGGTGATGAAATTTTTTTAATGATATATGTTTTTGTTTATGAGATATAATCGCTTTAGTAAAAGCCCACATTTTAATGTTTGGGCGGGCACAGGGGGGGAAGCAAGCGGGGGAGGAGTGGGGACTTTTGTGAAAATACTCCCTAGGGTAGGTACTACTTACTTGCAAAAATTCAGCCTTCCCTTAATTTGTTCCAGTTAGGGCCTGTTTTTTGTCTAGATTGACTGGGCTATATATATGTAGGTTAGGTAGAGCTAACTGCTTCCGTCGCCCCTGGCATAACGTTATTACGAGTTCTGCCGGAAAGTTTCACAACAAAATAGCCCTTCTGTTACTAATAATCTCGGTGCAATGTGCCCACGCTTACCGTCCTCATCAACAGCCTGTGCAGCTTTCTATTCTCCGGGTAACCTTTCAAATAAATTCATAGTGTCTTTAATTTTTTTCAAATAATTTAAATACAACTACTAAGTATAAATTATCTAGTTGCTCGGCTTCATCCGAGTTTCAATACAAAAATACTAATTTCGATTGTTTTTTTGTCTGTCTTTCTGTATAACTCTGGTTCAACGAATTTAACGGCGGCCTCCGTGGCCGAGAGGCAAGGCTTTCGACTGACCATCCGGAGGACGAGGGGGCAAAAAAAAAATTTGATTAATTTGTGTTATTTCACAATAAAAAATATATACCTAGCATAATTGCGGCACATTCCAGAGTGGAAGATACTCTTATCATTTTCGTGGTGTAATACCACAATTTAGAATTTAAACGTTATTTGAAATGACTTTAGTTGTGTTTGGTGACCAGATTGAATAACCAGATACTTTCCCAATTTCCTCTTCACCATCTCCTTCCTCACCCCACTATCTTCAGCCTCACAACATACCCCAATTGGGGATGCCATAGTCTCACCTGTATTTGGGAGCGTTGTGATGCATTCACATAAAAATAAATTTAAGTGTAATTTTCAAATTTGTTTCAACACGTGTCATCATTTTTCAAGGATCTGCAATTTTTTTACTAAAATGCAATTATCAGTCCTACAATTATAATATCCCGTGATTATTCACAGGTGTGCGCTAGTTGAACAATAATTAAAATATTTATGTATAGAGAACAACAATATGGAATCTCGTCTTATTTTTTACTTTCTCGAAGCTTCTGTGAATGTGACATGATATAGATGTTGCGTGCTGAAAACAATTTCGTTGACCTAGAAATTGGAGACAGAAAAACCTGTGCAATTTTCACGACGCAATAACTCACCATTCGAAATTTCTGCTGCGTCATGCAATTGGATTTCTGCTTTACGTGATAAATTGCTAGCGCCGCCGCTGTCATCAAAATGAATCGCTCCCTTTCTCCGTACGAAATTTATTAGTTTATCCAAATTATTCCTTCTCAGTGAACAGAGCATTGCCGTGGTTAGAGGTAAACCTGAATCAGTGGCGTCCCGTGGCGATATAAACAATTCGATATAATAATACTATAGTTATATTTTGATCTCTCACGACGGGTAGCCGATTGAGTGCGTTCCACTTTACAGTTGGATCTGGCAGATATGCCCAGAGGAGATCCGATAGTGGGTGCTGGGAGCTGGAGCTAGCAATGCGCAGTCACGGTCTGATTTCGATGTCTTATTAACTTATTATTTATTATGACTCTGATTATCACTAACAACATCTCTGAAATGTTTAAAGGCTGATCAGTGCAATTGATAATTCTAATATTGAATCAATAATTTAATGGTGAACAGTCCATGCACACTTTAAAACCGTTCCGAAATACTTAGAATAAATAAACACACTTTTTTTAAAAGTATTGTGTATCTCGAATTTAATAATGTTATTATTAGGGTGGCCTCCATCCTCCATGGTCGAGGGGTAAGGATCTTGATTCGCAATCCGAAGGGATCGAATCCCGGCGTGGGCAAATAAATTTTATTTGATTAATTTGTGTTATTTAACAATTAATTCATTTAAAATAATATACAGTATATTTGCGGCATGTTCCAGAGTGGAAGATACTCTCAGCATCGTCCTGGTGTAAGACCATCATTCAGAATTGAAACACCTTCCTCCTACCTGTCTCCTTCCCCTCCCCATCTTTGAGGATGCTGTGTGGAGGGTTTTTTAAGGGAAAGGAAGGAGAAGAAGATATGGCAAGGAAAAAGGTATGAGGGGTGGGTAGGAATCTGGGGGTCAGTATGGCCAGGAGTGACGGACGTATGAATCTATTCCTCATACTGCGGTGCAAGGCGAAAGGTCACCGTTATATAGGTTACCGTTATTATTCAATATTTATGTGTAGACATAAGATAACAACAAAATGTACAGTGATAGTTTTAAATTTGTACCAAGTAGGATTTTAATTTGGCTTTTAATTTATTCTTTTATTGTAATGTATTGTAAACACCTCAGCACAGGTTCTCCTAGTGAGGTGTTCACGAAACATACAATATTACCAACCAACAGTTTCACCTTCTCAAACCTACCTAACACACAAGATAATGAAATGTAATATTAATATGTAAAAATGTTAACAATAAGGTGTAAACTGTAATATATAGATATAAATAAATAAATGTTCTTATAGTGGTTTTGCACAAACGCGGCTTTATAAAAATGAGCTATTTATAATGTTGTATTATATTATAATTATTAAATGCACTTCAAACCACAGTCTATCTTGAAGGTCTTTTTTCCTATGGTAAATACTGGGCCAGTACCTACGTATACTTTTATTAGGAAAGGAAAAGTAGATCTACGTAATAATGCACTTTATCGGTTGCTTCCCAGAATGCAGATATATTCTGTTTAAAGGTTGTGTTTTTGGTATCTTAATCCATCCAAACGTTGTGATTAAACAATTACGAATGAACTTCGGTACCTTTGAAGATGATGCAGATATGGTTGACATTTTGACCGCAGTATAACCGCAGCCCACGCTTTCGTCTCCTCCGCGCATGTCTTCCCATCCAGGAAATTACTACGCCCTTGTTCCAATAACTGTATACCGGTACCTGACCGGAATTAAAAGCTCATCTCGTGAGTAATAAAATCAAACTTTACCGATTAAGGAGAATACACACATACAAGCCAAAAATATGTCTGTCTTTAGTGTATCTTAGATCACCTCGTACATAGATACTAGGCATAAAAATCGCTTGGCAAGCGGAGTCTAGAAATGCTTTATTCAAATGCAAAAGTGGTTATTTTTTTAATAATTTTATAAGAAAGAAAAAAAGGTTAATCAAGATCTCACAAATATTTTTAGTCATAAAACAGTTATTTTTTAAAGTTGTTTTTTATAGGCATTCATAATTTTTTTATAAAATAAATCATTTAGTAGTTTATGCTTCTATTTTTTATAACGTTATTAATTTTATTAACATTATTTTGATTCTTCTCGAACGAAAGCTGTGGGAAAAGCTCCAATTTATACAAATTATATTTTTTGGTGTACAAAATGTAAACCGATTCTTAGTAAAGATTAGTTGAAATGGTGGTTTCACCGATTGTTTCACCTTTATTTAACTTGTCAATTTGTTTTCTAGCTTAGTTATGTTTTTTTCAGGTGACATTTCCTAAAAGTAGTGTTAACATATTATTAAGCACATAAGCTTAAGAGGGAATAACCAGAGAAAATCGGAAATATGTCATTTTTAAGTCAAATTTTAGACGTATTGACTCTTTTCCACGAAAAATTATAAATTGATTTCGAAAGAGTTCTTTTATCTAGCAAAGTTATTTTTTAAATTTTGAGAAAAGATGTTTATTTTTAGTATAATAAGGTTATATATACCATAGATCGTTGGCAGATTTGTCAAATTTTCAAACAAAATTTTGTATTATACAACACACATTTCAAATCATATAATCATACATTAAAATAAATCAATAAATTATCTGGGAAAGTTATGTCTCACAATTGCAGAACTGCGTGCAGATAACTTAATCAAACAACACACTCAACGCCTGTATTTTTTCTCTTTTCTTTTTAACTATTTATCTCATATCTTTTTTTTTCATTTCTTTATATTTTTTTCTTTTATTCCATTTATCTATTTAAATTAAAATTATATTTTTTATCTTCCAAGATTAAGAGATATCAAAATTAAATTAAATTCCTGACACCTCAAAACAGGCTCAGCCTAGTGAGGTGGTATATACCAAAAAAATAAAAATAAATATGTATGTGTATATGTAGGTATATTGTATATATTGTATTGGTTAATAAATAATAAAAAATAAAAAATTTAAATTTTAGTTTAAATAAAATCATTAAAAAATAGATCCGCGCACGTGTTTTGCGACGAAAATACTTACTTCAGTTGGGCTATTTATTTACGGTCTTACAAACTAATATATTTAAGTTTTTTTTGCATTCTTATTTTGCTTAGACATTATTGAAAAATTATAAATCCCTACTTATGATCAAAAAATAATTACAATAAGTACATAATTTTAATAGTTTTATCATCACGCCTTTCAGCATTTTTGGATGTAGGTATAAATTAAAGCAAATTGAATGAAATAAAATCGGTATTGAGTTATAATTTTAAAAAACCTCCCGTACCTACGATCGTAAGAACATCTTTCGACGAAATTTGGATTCTCGGCCGCTGGCTGGTTAAAAGCCCTTAAATATTGACGTGCATTAAATCCGAAAGCCGCAAAATAGATAGCATCAAGCTTAAAGTACTTTAAAACATAACAACAACCGCAGGAGCTATTCTCAGAAAGCTTCTAGTTGATCCGATCTGTTTGGCTGGTGCAGTTGGACCGCCAGCACCATTTATTAGTTAGTCCAGAAGCAGCCGTCACTTGAGGAATGTGGGGAAGTGAGTGCATTATTCACTCGGAAAGAACCGTGCCCTGACATTG
The DNA here is from genome assembly GCA_929108145.2 of Limnephilus rhombicus. Taxonomy (NCBI): domain Eukaryota; kingdom Metazoa; phylum Arthropoda; class Insecta; order Trichoptera; family Limnephilidae; genus Limnephilus; species Limnephilus rhombicus. Next base: position 22,743,320 of record OV815284.1, read on the forward strand.
TCTTTGTTGTCTGCCTGGAGGAGACAGGAGACTGGGGCTAGAGGTGGCCGCTTTTCATTTCATTCCTCTGATGCTAAACTTAGTCGTGGATGCATATAAACATACCACTGGCATTGCATTTTCCTATTTAATGGTTACAGTTTAAAACTGGAGAGTTTTGGTTGCAATTTGGTTTTCAGTATTCACAATATGGGATCGTAATGTTAGCAAAGGAGCGAGAATATCAGTCCACAATGGAGTTCTACTGCCAACTTTTTATGTCATTGAGGCATGGACCTCAGAGGAAGGACGAAAGTAGACTGAATTAAGATGGACGACTCCGATAAAGAGACGCTTGGATTATTTGGACATTAAGAGTTGATGGATGGAGAAAGTAGTACTAGGAGAAAAATAAGAACGTTCCGGGAAAATATGACACGATCGGGTGATCAAATTTCCTCGGCTGGTTAACCCAGCAATATTTTCCGCTTATTGTAAAGGTAGATTTGCATATTGTCAGGTTATTCGTAACCCTGTAATGTTTCTTTCTTTAAAAAAATGTTGCGGTCAGGGCATATGCCACGTCATGTCAAAAATCGTTACTCAAAAAGTAGGTAGGTATATATTATGTGCACGAGTTCATTTGTAGCGAGGAGTCTGTGCCAAGACTGGCTTTGTGTGGCATTTCAACCTCAATGTCTATCCTGCTGGGAAATGTCGTAATCATAACTTAACATCGTATTTAAGAACCGTTTTGTTTAACATAATACATAGTGACATTTGAGGAAGAGAAACGGTGGACAGGTTCACGCTTATGGGAACTTAAAATCAGTCGATGTGTTTATCTTCGGTAATTGGGTCGAGTGAAGAACCCTTTTTCAAATGTCAAATGGTCGTAAACGTCTCATCACTTGACATTATAGATGTTTAAATTAAAATGTCTTGTCTGGTGAATCGGAAAATCAATATTTCTGCTTCGACTTTATTTGTAGACGTTTTCTATGTTATAATAATAAACTTTCCCCGGCGTTAATCAAACTACATGCTACTATAATTTAATCGTTTGGACTGAACTTAATCGAATCATTTTTTTACTGCTTGTTTTGTTGTCCGGTGTCTCCTGGTATTTCTCAAGTTTTTTTTTAATTAATCATTTTTTAATATTACTAAAATTATATAAAAATCGTGTTTTATTATCTCCGACAATCAGCTTCATACTAGGGATGTCGAAAGTGAAAAAAAAAATCGATATATCGATGTATCGATATTTATTAAAATATCAATATCGACGTCGATATATCGAGGAAAAATATCGATATATCGGTCAAATTTTCAAGAGATTTTGCGTTTTTAAAATAATAGTGTATTCAGCTCAATATTATCAATAGTAATTTTTGTACACAATTTGCTTTTTTTAATGTACAAAAATCTCAATAAAAATTGAAGGTATTTTTATCACTATTCATTTTTATTACATAATAAGTAATTACAAAAATATCAAAAACTAAAAAGCTGTCTTCTAACTTATATGTAAACTGAGATGCATACAAAGTTTGTATGCATCTCAGTAACATTCTATTGGCGTATTAATCTGTAAAAAAGGACTTCGTGTTTGGAACAAGGTATAGTCAATAATCATAGACAATTGGGAACCAACACATATGAGTTGCTTAGAAAAAAATGGCGAAAAATGGCATACATTTCTATGTATGTACCTACACACATGAGGTAGTATTGGTGATCACAAATACTAATGCAAAGACAATAGATTTGTAAGCTATTAATAGTTAAAATTTCAACCGCCAGATGTCATGACCCAATACAGTTACTTTTTTCCGTTCGTTCCTATACGGTTTTGGATTCTAGTGACTTTAAATACATAAATTTAAAAAAATTTCGTTTTTCATACAATTTTCGATATTGGATATTTTGTATCGATATATCGGATCAAAATATATCGGCCAGAAATATCGATATATTGAATTAAAAATATCGATACTTTTTCAACAAGCCTACTTCATACACGAATATAGATAAGATTAACAGTGATTACTGGTTTGATTATGCGCTTTACTCTCTTTATTAGAACGAGATTCCTTGAAATGAGATGTACGAGTATTTTGCAATTATAATATCGATTACTGATGCATTATGTGCCAACCGGAGATTGATTCTAATAATTGCACATGCACCGCAGCGGCAGGGATGGATTCATACGTCCCTCACTCCTGGACACACTGACCTGTAGACCCCTACACACCTTTCATATATTTTTCCTTCCCAGAACTTCCTATCCTCCCTTTCGTCTAAGAGACCCCCCGCACGGCATCCCCAAATATGATATAGACCCTGAAGGAATTTATTTTCCTGTGTGGAGTTAACGTAAAAAAGAAACTACGTTTACTTACGTACCCATTAAAAATACTATTTCAGGTATACTCTTGTTATTTTTAATTACTTCTTCCGCATTGGTTTTTATGTAAATCAATCCAACTTCCCAGCTTACCTTATAATGTTGTTTTAATACAGATTTAAGACAGATAATATTGTCATGATCAATGTCATGTTTCCAAACACAAAAAATTTCCATCTCAATTTCCAATCTGAACTATATTTAGTAGGTTGATAGGTACTTTTGGCACATACTGTAAATCCAGAATGCAGCTCAAAATGGCACCTAACTTAGTAACGTGCAAGTAAGTGCCGTGAATCCGTTATCCTAATGGTTTATTCGCTCAACAGTGAATTTCACTATGAAATTATTTAATAGGTTAACTACTCGTATTTAAACTCTACCGGTACTATTGCCGTAGGTGACAACTCGGAATAGGTTTGATAATACCAATTCGACTTTACTACATTAACGGTAGCCAAACGAACCGTTCCTTGTAACATCTCACTACTGCTAGCAATGTCACTAAGTATAAAATACGACACCCTCGTTGGCTAACTAAAACTACCAACTAGTTGGTACTACGTTTTTAATAATTATCAGGGTTTAAAAACGGCCATAAATGCAGAAGAGCCGAAAAGTTTCAAAAATGTGCAAAAAGAGTCAAGGTGAGCCAAGAAGAGTCAAGAAGAGCCAATAAGAGTCAAGGCGAGCAAAGAAATGTCAAGAAGAGACAAAAAGAACCTTAAAGAGCTAAGAAAAGCCTGGATGAGCCAATAAGGGTGAGAAGATGCAAGAAGAGCCGAGGCGAGCCAAGAAAAGTCAAGAAGAACCTTAAAAAGCTCAGAAAAGCCTGTATGAGGCAAGAATACAAAACTGGCGGATCTTTCTATGGATTTACTCTTTATGGGTTTACATTCTATGGATTTACTATTCCTAAATGTCAATCGGCTAAGTAAAAATTAAACATATTTATTAATTCACGAATTGAAATATTAACTTTCATGTATATTGGCACTTCGCGTGTACTTTTTACTAAACGGGAGTTAGTTAATTAGCTAATGAGGTTTTTAATTGTTTTAATTGTCATACTTTTATAACTTTCGTTTCTTCAAGCTGGAACGGGATCAATTGATTGCCTCTTAGATGAATTAATTAAGTCTATAGATAGCGTACATAACTTCTTTCAATTCTATGAGCTTCGTTAGTTCACCTCCATTCATTAATAAGCCAGTTGTTTTGCATAACAAACGAGGATTATTAGAAAAGTATGTTGACAGCTTACTCAAGAGGCCGCGCTAAAAACGGCGGCTTTTGTCAACCATCTGTCAGTATCATATGTTGACGTGCTCGCAAATATCGCTAACTTACCATAGATGGCGGATTTAGTCAATATCGTATTGATATCGGGTTTAATCGACCGACCGTGTCGTATCCTTATTGTTTTGTTTAAAACGGCTTTATGTGTTAATTTTCATAAAAAAGTAGAGAGCCGGCCTTTGACTTCTGATGTAGGTACAGATATTATTACAGATTCCTGAAGAATTATTCCGTGCGGCACCATCATCTTGTCTTTCTTTCAGTTAAACGATTGCCGTCACTTTCCTTCTGTTTCTCCGTGTAGACTGCAGGTAGCACTAGCCATACCTGTGATTATCATCTGTCGCTCAACAGGAATGCACGGCATCTCGCGTTTCACCTTATCTGAAATCTCATCGTTAACATTTTCAATCTTCTCCCAGCTCTGCTTTCTTCTTCTTTCCTAATATCCCCGATTCTCGTGAATGGTAAAAAGTCGTAGCATACCGACTGAAGATGGATCGGCTTATTAAATACTAATTCCCACACTCATTACGCCCGCCTCTGTCGTTAGTCATAGCAATTTCTAACGAATTCACAGTTCACTACACTACTTGGTTATTAGCAAGTAACTCGCTCTGGGAAAAACGACTATAGCTCTTTTAATAACACTTGCATTAGACATTAGGCCATTATAGACTACCAGATACCGCATTTTATTTGATTTTATGCGTTTACTTTTGAGTTCCTCTTCTTATTTTCGCTCACAAGTAATTGAGGCAGTATTATATGATCTCGAGTGCATTAAGAACTGAGTATGCCAGAACACAATCTGATGATCGTAAAAATCATCCAGATTTTTACAACTTTCAAAGTGTTGATAATTACATTTAACTATGATTACAGAACACCTTTGTGGCAGACCGGTAAGCTCGTTTGCTCAGAACCTAGAGGTCAATAAAAATATAGACAGGTTTATTCACATATAATATTAGAATTAAAATATCTTCATGTAGTACGTAGTACCTACCTATTTATAATTGCTACTTTTCCAGCTTGCATGATTCTCTAATTATCGCAAACACAGTAGTTGTTCGTATGTATTTTATATTAATAAAATGACGGTTTAAGATACATTTATCGTGTTTTTTTGTGAATATCAGTCAATTTTCAATTATAAAAGTGTGTTACATTATTATTTTTAATTTTTTACGAACCAGATTTAAATGTCCGGGTTTAATTTTCCCCACAGGAAAAACTAAACCCTTTCACACACTTCCCAAATGATCATCTGGTCAATCCACGTTATGCAATTGCACTATATAAGTATTATAATTACAAAACAATACAAGAACAACATGTCAACCTACCAGAGACCAGATGGGAAAATAATTCACCGACTCCAGATATTTTCATATCAGAGGGTTCGGCTCTGTGGAATTCCTAATTGAACCTATAAATCCTACTGATCCCTCAATATAAATATTAAAAAAATCTTTTGTAATCCTACATGTATTTAAAATTACCGATTTTTGCATTTTTATATATAAATTCTTTGACAAATCTAATACGCCTAAATTTTGAATCAGAGACCTAGGTATAATGCCAGTAGCCGAAATAACAAATGGTAATATTTTTATAGTCCGAGAATGCCAAATTCTTTTAATCTCATTTCCTAAATCTGTGTATTTTCTAATTTTTTCAGAAACAGTTTTTTGAATATTACAGGAATTTGGAATAGCTACATCAATGATATAAGTTATTTTTTTAATTTTGTCATGTAAAACTATATCAGGTCTATTATGACTAATTGTTCTGTCTGTTAGTATAGTTTTATCATAATATATTTTATAAAATTCATTTTCTATAAATGAATTTGGTTCATATTCATAATATGGTACTATATTAATAGTATAATAGAACTAATAGTAACTTCTATTATACTATGTAATAGTATAATAGAAGTTACGAGTATTTATATTCACATTAGCCTTCACCCTATTCTGAGGGTGACTGTACGCTGTACGTTGTGGTGTTACAATTATGCTGTCTTCATAATTTTTATAATTTTCTCGTCTTCATGTTGATATTTTGATGTTGCTTTTTTTAAATTGTTATTGTTACCAATTTGCATAACCAGGTTCCTCTGACCTTTCCTCTTCCTATATTCTTCCCACTTCTTTTAACCTCATAACATTCAAGATGTATCGTACCGCTGCTGGTCCCATCCATTTGGGACTGTTTTCTTTTGCTTTTTGATATCCATAATCTCATCATAAGCAGCGTATTATTTTATCTTAAAAACTCAGTCCGAAAGCCGTCACAATAATAATGTCGATACGTCAAGCGAATTAGGTATATAAAACCGTCTGACATTACACCATCCAAAAAAAACCACATCCGATACCGCTTTCTGTATCAAAAAGTGTAACGAATATCCATTTAACTCTCGAATGAAATTGATGGACCAAAACCTAACTCATTAGTCAGCTACTAACCACCGCATCCGTCTTATTTTACCGTAGTCTAATTATTAGACTCTAATAATTGCGTCAAAGTGGATTGGTGTTGCAAAAACTGGAAGTCTAGCTGAAATGAATTGGATACTTTTAAATTGCTTTAGCGCCGCCAACTTCGAATTAATACGATTGTTGATGTTGATGTACCTACTCTATTACATTATCTATCACAACTTACGAGGAAACCGGGCGGCGTTTGGTCCATATAAACGTATTCCCCAATTCCTCTCTAGATTTTGACACTACTTAACTGCAAATATTTTGAGTATAACATAGAAATCGATCACTGGCGTGTCGGTACGTTTTGCTTTTTTTGTAAGTTACTTCTTATATGAGTTAGGACCCTCCAAAAAATCGTTAAAATTACCTGGTTTGAACGTCACCAACAGGTTCAGTATAAAAACTAGACAATGTATTAAAAAAAAGCAAAACGTCCAGACATAGAATATTTTATTCTAATACATTTAGTAAAAAAATCTTCAAAATCGGTCCAGTTTTGGAGGAGAAATAAAGGAACTACAAAACCTCGATTTTGATGATTTTATTTAGGTATTATCAGCCTGAGGTGCAGTTTTCCCTTTCGCTCAGTATTCGGGGGAGCAACAAAAGCGACAGTGAAAGCAACAATTTGGTAAAATACCTGCTGTTCAAATTTCTCGGAGACCAGGTTTCCTCTTAAATTGTGATGCACTACTAAAATATTTTTTTAAGTATTTTTGGTTTTAAAGATACTTTAATTAAATACTGCGAGTTGAACATACATTTGCCTTTCAAATAATTGAGAATTTTTTTATTGTCTTTTTATAAGCACAGAAAAAGTATCAGGCCTATAAAAACTGCTTTAAAGTTCAAAATCTCCTACTTACGAACCACCTTTCGGTTATGATTTTATCGTGCAACGTGGAAAATTAAATTCTTTAGAACACGATCGTAAAAAAATTAAACATCTGTGCCTGAACTTCTCAAAATAAAATAAAACAAGCCTTTTGGCGATGATTTTTCTTGAACAAATCAAAACAGGCGGCTGGTGTGCGGGAATTTAAGCCTTATCGCCATCTACATAAGGAGTGTTATTGTTAGCGGCCTCAAACAATATTCTTCTGGTACCCTCTTCTATCGGAGGTGGAATCTTCACCCTAATCCAACGGAACCGAACCAGTCACGTGGTATATAATATATATTTTGTCAACGCTTGGTTTAGTGACCATGTTTCCATGTCATGCAGCGCTGCAGCATAAGAATAGAGAAAAATTATTACCAAATTCATCTTGCGTGCAGTACTTTCATTAACTTTCTGTGATGTGCCTAATTTATATCTTAATTTAGTATTCGGCCGTTTTTTTAACATGATAAGTAGTTGATCTTACACCTATGTATTCACATTTTACTATTTTTCTTCATCAACAAATTGGTAAATACTAATCTTGACTACGTCTGTCTCATCCTTCAACGCGATTAATCTCAGAGATTAAGTTGTTCAGTGCGCCTCAGCTCAGTGTTAAAACCGCACCATTTCTGTTACCGTGGTTTCATCAAACTTTGACCACGAGCCATTTTGTTTCCATTTCAAAGTGATTCATCGTTTTCTCAAATTTCAACTGCCTTCAGTCTATTTTCATTGTCCATCTGCCAGTTTTATGCAAAACTGCATTTATAAGGGTTAGAATTAGAATTATTTTATTAACGTCTTTTTACTCCATTCAATGAATCTCGTGCATTCATGTTTTTATCTTAATCCTCTAATTTTTTGTGTATAAGAAGACTTATTATTTATTATCTTAAGATAGCCTTTTTAAAGTGATATCAGCCACATTATGCAATACTTTCCTGTTATCTTTGTGAAAATTGTTGTATTGGATCCAAATATTTGCATAATACTTAATGTTCATAACAACAGCCGCTCCTTTGTGAATCAATATTTGATATTTTTGCACAAAATCTGACTCATTGCATTTCTCGCGAAACCTCTAGAACCGTGGTCGTCAAACTGCGGCCCGCGGGCCGCATGCGGCCCGCGACGGATATTCGTGCGGCCCGCACAAATATCTGGCGTTTTCTTTTAAATTCTTTTTTCAAGTACAATTATAGTATCCGTTTTTTTGCGGCCCGCACAAATATCTATCGTTTTCTTTTTAAATATGTTTTTTTTTCATGTACGAGTACAATTATACTATACGTTTTTTGCGGCCCGCACAAAAATATGCTTTTTTTCATGTACAATTATTTTTTATTTATTTATTTATTTATTTATTGCTTCTTCACAATTTATGTACATATATTTTTAGCATGTAATTATTAACCCCACTAGGGTTCGCCTGTATCGGGGTATTGTATTGTATTGTATTATAGTATCCGGTTTTTTGCGGCCCGCACAAATATCTACCGTTTTCTTTTTAAATAAATTTTTTTTCATGTACAATCATACTATCCGGTTTTTTGTGGCCCGAACAAATATCTGCCGTTTTCTTATTACATATATTTTTTTCATGTACAAAATTGTACTATCCGTTTTTTTGCGGCCCGCACAAATATCCGCCGTTTTCTTTTTAAATATTTTTATTTCATGTGCGAGTACAAATATCATACTATATCCGTTTTTTGCGGCCCGCACAAATATCTGAGGTTTTCTTTTTAAATACATATTTTTTTCATGTACAATTTTACCATCCGGTTTTTTGCGGCCCGCACAAATATCTGCCGTTTTCTTTTTAAATATATTTTTTTCATGTACAATAATTATACTATCCGGTTTTTTGCGCCCCGCAATATCTGCCGTTATCTTTCTAAATATATTTTGTTCATGTACAATTAAATATATTATCCGTTTTTTTACATTTTTTCATGTACAATAATTATACTATCCGGTTTTTTGCGCCCCGCAATATCTGCCGTTATCTTTCTAAATATATTTTGTTCATGTACAATTAAATATATTATCCGTTTTTTTACAATTAATTATATTGTCGTTTGAGACTTTCAGGGGGGTAGTAGAAGACCCAGAGAAAATTAGAGGGAGTAGATATGGCACAGTGAGGGTGTAGGTAGGTAAAACAAAATATGGTAAAAAAAGAACAAAAAAACACGCTTATCACGTACTAATAAAGCAAATTAAAGTTTAATATTGGTTAATTTTTGTGATTGTATGTATTGTTATCATTTCTATCGCGTGTGCGAAAATTCACACATTTTTTTTTAATATAATATTATGATTTTGCGTGAATTATTTTAAGAATTGACACTACATCATGAACACAAGAAGGAAGGAAGTAGCAATCCGGTACTTAAATACAAAATAATTGCTTTTTTAACTTGCTAAACAAAAAGGTACAACTCCCCCCCCCCCCCCCCCCCCCGAAATCATAAGTGTGCGGCCCGCGGTGATACCTTACATTGTCCTATGTGGCCCTTGACCAGAAAAGTGTGACGACCGCTGCTCTAGAAGCTTGCCAAATACTGAGACAATGCATATAATATGTTGTGGTGAACGAGAATATTCAATAGATAGGTTGCGCCGCCAACAGAAAAAAATGAATAGGTGGTACTGATTTAAATAAATTGAGTGCAAAATTAGCCAACAGATTTGGGAATGGGAATGCATTTGAATTGTAAATAATTCTAAAAAACTCGCGGTCTCACGCGCAATCACAGCTTATGCAAGTATACGACATTTTCTTCAATTAGGCACAGATAATTTATCATCATTTCACTTTTAAAATTTCTTTCCATTTTACATTTTTTTATATTCCGGATAAACACACGAACACTATATATTGTCATTTGATACTTAATAATTGGGTAATTAAAGCGCCCTTGGGGTGATTTTTCACAAAAACGGCGTTCTACAAATTATCCAATTATTATTATTATTACTGTATCAATAACGTGAAGTTTTTACCTGTATATTTGTAGATATAATAATATTATTGTAATGATGGTCATGTAGCCGTGGTCTATTCCATATGTAGATAAATGTGCACACAATTTAGTATGTATATCCGTATTCGTCAGAAGTGATTATTTTACCATGGTTATTTGTGTCTGCGCCGTCCAATTTTGGTGCATATCATTTCCGATGCCTCTCGATGGCTGTAAAATGGAACAATGTGGGTTAACATCGAGTTTAACGACTTGTGTATCGAGTGCAACGAGAACAGATGAGTAGGCTTATGCTGTTATTCGCCTTTCTGTGGACCCCTTTTCAATTGTGGATATCTTACATCAAGCAGCACGTTAACTGTGGATTAGCAAGTCCAGTAGCCAGTATACCGGCTTTGTATGTATTTTGTCCGAGGATGTCAATGGCATGATGTCATTGGCACCGAAAAGTTCCGGTTTTCGACCGTGCCACTTCAACTGTAAAGCCCCTGCCTGCTGTGTTTGATAACAAAGATATAAAAATAGCCATGACGTAATGTGGACTCACTTGGCGAGCTGTGCAAATAAATTACGATCCCTCGAGACTTTCATCGATTTTCTATACCACCGATTGAGATACGCCAAACATGCAAGCTAAAAAATAATAATGGCATCGAAACCGGAATACCTCAAGGAACATCCTCAGCCCCTAAACCAGTCATGGTATGGACAACACAAAAGAAAAACATTAATTAGTCATTAGCCATTTTTTCTTGTAAGGTGCTGATGAAGACGAGTTTTACGAGCATTGTAAGAACACGGCATCTAGATTCAAACTTAATCGTTTTTTTTGTTTTGTTTTGTTTCTACTATCTTCTATCTACCCACCTATTTCCGTTAAAGTTTCACCTTCGCAATATCATACGCCTTAAATTACAAACAAAAAAGTTGACGAGTCATCTCGTGATTTGAGTTTTTCTGCTTCATTCCTATTTATATCTTTCGTTAGTTCTTTTCAGTTAAATCATCTGTCAAATGGATGTTTTCGCCAGCAAGAGATCCGGATACTAGAGATTCATTGATTGTTTGATTGATTCAAAAGAAAGCTCAGATGATTATATCTTTTTGCAATTTGCTAAAAGTGTTTCAGTATTTAATTATGTTAGAGTGTTCCACATTTTTCATGATTAATAATAGAAAATAAATAGATGTTTGGGCTTGAACTCATTGTCAGTTTTATTTGCTTTGACGCCGTCTTATAGAATAGTACTTACGTACAGTAACTATAAGTTTCGTTTTGTTCTTACCTTCCGGTTTCGCTCTGATGATCTGCTTAGGCTCCCTTCAAGGTTTTCCATCTTGTGTTTATGCAATTTTATGAAAACGGCCGCAAATATTTTATGATTAATTAAACTATTATAATCTGTTATAGATCATTCCGCTCACTATTTTGGCTTTCCTTTTTGATACTCTCAGTTTCCCGTTCTCATAAAGTATTTAAAGGTTTTAAAATAAGAAAATCTTTTTGTAGACGACCCGTCTTCATCTTCGCTTAAAGACAAATAAAATATTTTTCGGCACAAACACGGTCAAGCCAAAATATTTAGTTTCCAGATAAACTGCATTGATGATTTGTATCGAAATAAAAAAAAAAAATATTATTATTACTAGAATTTTATTTTTTTATTTTACTCCGATCCATATTTTTGCAGATTCATATTTTGAAAAGATTTTTTTATATTGTGTTTGATTTTGCTTTCAAAGGAAGGATAAAGCTGGTATTATTTAATTAATTTTAAAATTAAAAATGCCAATGTTTGATTAGTGTTGGGTTTTGAATTCACATAGGCACAATTCGTTTCAGCGATGAGCGATAGTCAGTTACGTTTTTAATATTTGCTCTTTTTGAACGAGCTATTTTTACGACGCCTTTCTTGTGATCAACGGCTTAGCTATTGAATTATTTGCCAGCTTGAGTTTTTGATTCCTCCTTCTACTTGCATATCTTCTAAACCCGAGTTCACTCCTTCCTTTCGTTGAAAAGATCCTCTACACATCATCTCCAAAGATGGTGCGTAGCTTTTTAGATAGTTAGGCATCCTGTGTTGAGTTAACATTAAAAAAAATGTTTATCAATCACCAAAATTGAGAAATGATTACAAATTTTAACGAGTTTGACCAACCCAAAAATGCCTTATCATTTCCTACTCACCGCCCATCGTTATACAGTTAATTTCCTTCACTTTTCTAACTAACTAACTAACTAACCATCACGCCGTTTCCCCGCAGGGGTAGGCAGAGAGGACGGACCGCCAAACAACTCGGTCTTGGCACACACTCTTTGCCTCACTCACATTCATACATCGTCTCATACATTCTCTTCTATTATTCTGACTTTTGACATGACCCGACTCAAGTATCTGTGAATTATTGGCACTACAAATAATAATCATTATTTTTAAATCTTGACCGGTGATCGCATCCTACTAAATAAAATCTTTCCAGTCGTGTAGGTCTTACTCGGCGCCCATTTCAGGAAAGACCTGAATGTTCTTGAATGTTCTTCAATTATCATGGCAAGTTCAAGAAGCGTATCAAATACCCAGGATAACAATAAACCGTAATCATGATCATCTCGAGTCATTTATCATCAACAAAGGTGTGTGTAATTGCTTGAAATATGCAATGATCGATCTTTAATAACACTTGTTATATTACATATTATTATAGCTTCTTGTTCGCTGTGCTTGCTTCTGTAGTGCCTATTTTAATAGGCCACTTGCATGGATTTCATAACATCTTCGAAAAAATCGTGTGGATAGATTTTTTTTTACTAAGATTACGAAAATGTTAGTAATTTTTTTTTTAAATGTACAGTTTTTTTTTATTTTTTAATAAATAAATCCATAATTTGGGCCCGTGACGTCACTACATGAGAATGTCCCGTCTCCGAAAATGTTCCTAAATTTTGTAAAATTCTACACCGATTTATTTTTTATATGGCATCACTTTGATTTCAGACGAATTTTTGAATTTGACATTTAACGTTCACTAGATTTATTGTTTGTTCTCTGCAAACTTATCATTTGGTTTGACTTTTTGACAGATGTTCTGAAGAGAACCCCGTATATTTTACGCTGTCTGTACGAGTTTTAGAGGTATAATGGTGGTGGTGCTGATTTTAACAAAATCAAATTTTATAATATTCTTATTATTATTATAATTTACAAGTACAAGTATATTACTAAGATTTAGTAATATAGACGTTGAACATTATAATGTTTTATGATCAATAAGATGGATCAAGGAAAAATATATTTATGAGATGTAATATTTTTGGTATGCCTCGTTATTCTCCTGTGCCCTTTCATTTGGAAAACGTTCTTTTTTTAAATGATTTTCGGCTATGTAATTATCGTTTTTTCGCACCTATAAAATTATGTCCTGTCTTTCCGGTTTATAAAAAATGGTCTGATTTTTCGGACTGAAATTTAAAAAAAATCGCCAGGGTTACAAAAATACGATAAAAAATACAGAATGTCTTAAAATAATTGCCTAAACCGGAATTTTTTTTTAAAATGTGATGCAAGTGGCCTATTCTCGCTGCATTTAAAATGAGATTGGTAGTTCAGGCGACCACACCCAAGTCTGCGATATTGTTTCTATACAAAATACAAATCATTATTGAGTTTAATCCTTCTTTTTTTGTTGTTCGCTGTTGTGAAACATTGTGAATTGAAAGTCATTTTAGAGATGTATTGTTTCGATGAAATAAATCATTATTTATATTATATATCGGTCACGATTGAGAGCATAATACTAAACTGGTATGCTTGCTATGATTTCTTCGCGAATTATTGAATCTATGATAATATTTTATTTTTCAGATATTTTCGTAGAAAGCAAACTCATTGCGGAGCACGGACATTATATGTTTTAGCGATTTGCCATACATTATTTTTTATAAATTTGTCACAGAAGTAATTTTGTCTTGATGCATTAAATAAATAAATGAGTGTGAGTTTTCTCTGTGTTTCCTCCTTCCTACTAATGGGTCTCTTCAAGACCAATATTCATTCCTTACTCTCCTCAAAAAGACCCTCCACACAGCATCCCAGATGACATAGGCCCTGAGGGAAATTATTTTCCTCAAGGCCTCCTGTGTGGAGTCAATTTAAAAAAAAAACTTTTTATTCAAAGGACTCAAGCGTTCAATTTCTAGACAATAAGTTCGTATTATCTAGGCAATTACGGGCATTTAGAAATCTGCCATATCATAATACCTACTAACATTACGCCATGATTAAATAGCTCATTATTCCTACTAGATATTGAAAAATAAAAATAATTAAAAACAAAATGAAAAACGTTTTACCAGTTTTTTTTAATAAATTTGTAATGCCGACCAGGTGGAAATGAAAGATAATTGAAAGGTACATTCTTGCGTTACCCTTGAAATTCGATCTTAAAAGCTGTGCAAATTTCAAGAACACACCGGTAGATAGTTCTAACTACTTCTGTTTGTTATTTAGTTAATATAAGAATATACTCGTAGGTAGTTTATTTTACATTTATTGTGTTCAGATCGTTGCGCTTTCCATGGCAGATGACTAATGTTTTGCGACACTTGCGAAGTAAAGTGAATGCACTGTGTCCTGAGGGTCTGCTGGAAACGGATGTTGTTAAAAAGAATAATAACGAATGCGACTCGTGTGTTTGACATTTTGCCAAGCGTCTCTCAGTCTCTCCCAGACTCCCAGCGTCCCCCAGCGTCTCGTCGCGTCGCGTCGTCTCGATCTTGGATTAATCCATGTTTCCACTTTAGCAGACCTTTCGCCGGCTAAATTATAAACACCGAGTTTCTGAAATTTCATTTAAAATGGTATCGTCTATGAGTGTATGTAATAGTCATATTTGGATAAAGGTGTCTTGCGCCGCTCAAAAGCTAATCGACCGGCATTATTTTGGCAGTTCAGCACTAGGCCACTTGCATGGACTTCATAACGATTTGGAAAAAATCGTGTGGATAGATTTTTTTACTAAGATTACGAAAATGTTAGTAAAAATTTTTAGAAATGTACATTTTTTAAATTTTTAAATAAATAAATCCATTATTTGGGCTCGTGACGTCACTACATGAAAATGTCCCGTCTCCGAAAATGTTTCTCTTAATTTTATAAAATTCTACACCGATTTATTTTTTATATGGCATCACTTTGATTTCAGACGAATTTTTGAATTTGACATTTAACGTTCACTAGATTTATTGTTTGTTCTCTGTGAACGTATCATTTGGTTTGAGTTTTTGACAGATGTTATAAAGAGAACCCCGTACATTTTACGTTGTCCGCACGTCTTTTAGAGGTATAATGATAATGGTGCAGATTTTAACAAAATCAAAATTTATAATATTCTTATTATTATTATAATTTACAACTACAAGTATATTACATTTGATTTAGTAATATAGACGTTGAACATTATAATGATTTATGATCAATAAGATGGATCAAGGAAAAAAATATTTATGAGATTTAATATTTTTGTTATGCCTCGTTATTTTCCTGTGCCATTCGTGTGGAAAACATTATTTTTTTTAAATGATTTTCGGCCATGTAATTATCGTTTTTTCGCACCTATAAAATTATGTCCCGTCTTTCCGGGTTTATAAAAAATGGTCTGATTTTTCCGATTGAAATTTTCAAAAAATCGCTAGGGTTTCAAAAATGCGATAAAAAAAAAACAGAATGTCTTAGAATATTTGCCTAAACCGTTTTTTTTTAATGTGATGCAAGTGGCCTATTGCATGGCTGAGGTTGAATCAAACAAATAAATTGTTTTATAATTTTAATTATAATATTGCACCCCTGAGGGAAAATTACATTCAGTCACGTTGTACTACATTTGAACATAGCAATCGCCATACTGTTCGCTTTACAAAAGCTGCCGTTGAACTATTATTTCAGAAAATTCAGTCACTACTGCCTTGCTCCCAGATAGGCTGGCAGTAACGTGATTTATAATGTTTGTAAAGTTATATTTGACAATACTTAACCACACTTATAACACCTTTCACTAAAGAAATCCTCTAACCCAGTGGTTCCTAAACTCTTTTGGTCCACGGACCCCGGGGCGGATAGCACAACAGAGGGGCCGGAATGGGATAGGGTGGGACGGCATATTCACCACAACGGAGGGGG
This sequence comes from Limnephilus rhombicus, assembly GCA_929108145.2. NCBI lineage: Eukaryota > Metazoa > Arthropoda > Insecta > Trichoptera > Limnephilidae > Limnephilus > Limnephilus rhombicus. The sequence continues at coordinate 22,759,564 of OV815284.1, forward strand.
CGGATATGGTGGGACGGCAAATTTACCACAACGGAGGGACGAAATGGGATATGGGGTGGAACGGGGTGGGATGGGTTGGGGCTCCCCCGACGAAACTTGCACGTGAATAAAAATGTGTCAAAATCTTGCCCCGAACCCCCTGACGTCATTCAGGGACCCCCAATTCCATTTTTGTTTTCCACGGACCCCCTGAATGATTCTGGGGACCCATGTTGGTCCGTACGGACCACTTTGAGAACCACTGCTCTAACATCAATTTAACTTCACAATTTGGGAGGCGGGAATGGGTACCGCCGCCCGGAAACCTTTATTGGATAACCAACACCTCTGCCATAGGTCACCTCAAGTGGTTCGCTACGTTTAGTGATTTAGCAGGGGTGCCCAGGTTCATGGGGTGAGGTTTGTCTAGGTCCTGGAGGCGGATGACCAGGACACACTGAACCCCAGATTCCTACCCACCCCTTAAACCCTTTTCCTTCCCAGAACTCTTCTCTCCTGCCTTTCCTTAAAAAAACCCTCCACACAGCATCCCCAAAGATGACATAGGCCCTGAGGGAAATTGTTTTCCTCAGGGCCTCCTGTGTGGAGCTCATGTAAAAAAAAACCTGTCAGAATAATATGATTATATTACGTCCTGTTAGCATTCCTGAAAGCCCTGATATTCGTGCCCCGATGTTACTTTCTAACTTTCATTGTGTTCCGACTCAATTCCCTTCGACTCCGAAAACCAGTCACGGTTTCTATGCGGGTCTTGGTTAGCTGCTCTATCATTGCTTACCAATATTCAGAATATAACACAGACTTCATAGAGCCACCTTTAAAAGCACAACAAGCTAATAATATTATCTTCAAATCGGTGGCGTGCCACGACTTTTCTTTTGATATTTCAGAACAAAAGCTTTTGCTTGTTACTTTCATACTTCAATCGATTTTTTCTGTCTTTTTCCGATGTATGATTTTTTTATTTTTATTTATCCCCTTTTCTTATTGATCAATTGAGAAACTAATTAACTAACGGGCAAAGAGGATGAACCTTCAAACAATTATTGGCGCACACTTCTCGCTTTAGTCACATTCATACATCGTCACATATCTACATACCATTCTATTATTCTGATTTTTGACTTATTTTTGTTTCATGACTCGACTCAAGTATTTGGTTCAATTGGTCGTGTCATGTCGTTCTCCGTTGTCGGGCGTCCCCGACTTCTATCATTCACATTCGCCTCATATATTCTCCTTATACTCCTTTATTTGTTAATCCGCTCAACATGCCAAAACCATCGACTCGTCCCTTTCTTAATCTTACTCGTTATCTTACATTCTTGGTTCTGTTCATACGTGATTTAACCACACATTCGCCTCTGGGATCTGATTTCTACAGCATTCAGTCTAACTTTTTATAATGTCGTTTCAAGCTGAAAAAATTCGTTGATTTTGGAATTTGTGCGATAACTTGTAGAAGTCAGAACTTACTCTCGGAGAGCTTTTAGTACCTAAGATTAAGCAGATTTTCTGCTTAAATTTAGGTTGTGGTCTCCAATTCCTATCCCTTGCTTTACCGTATGGATAATTGATTAATTTTTATGTTTATATTTAGCTTGAGTTATTTTGACCGAACAAATTGTCAACATCGTCACCGGTTCTTGTTCCTTCCCAAACACCTTACAATCTCAGCAGTTCCCGCAAACACGAGCATGGCGTCCACATAATTGTACCGTGTAGGTAGCATAGTATACGCTATACGCCATGGTCGGATGGGCGGCGGCGGTAAAAATAGGCGGCCGTCCCGCCCTACTCCTCGGCTCGAGGCGCTCAGTATAGGCGGCGGCTTACGGGGAGATCGCTCGCTTGGGCGGCCGACCAGACAAATCTGAGGATAAATCGAAATTCGCGAGAACTTCTACCGGCTGTTTTTGATTTGATTGAGTTGTTTCGCTGTTGTTTTTTCGGATTACAAAATTCCGGTTTTCCGATAAATTTTTCCCCGCTCTTCGTTTACTTTTCCGAGTGAACTTGTAAATATTAACATTGTCTTCATGATGATGAGCTCGTTTTATGAAACGTATAGAGATGCTGTGTGTATTAAAGTTATTCGGTAGTTTTTGTAATAAATTTTCTTCTATATTTCATCGATTTTCTGGAAATCGAAAATAATAATGTGTTCCTAGAAAGCAATCCCCTTTTCATTTAACTTCAATGTGAAATAAATCAATCACTTTAATTCAAATTCATTGACATATTTGCCCATGTCAACCGCCCCAATGTAGCCAAAAATAAGCGAAACCAGTCGATAACAAATATAAGACGTTCGTCATTCATACAAAGTGATGGTTTTATTTCACTATTTTATACATTACTTCTTCATGCAAATTCAGTTTGTGGCTTCATTTCAATAAAATGGTAACAAATCACTTTGTATACATCACTTATTTAATCAAAATTATTAACATGTTTTAATTTTATCCTGACAAAGAAACCGTTCGTTTCGAAAAATGTTGTCAATTTTGATTAAAATAGTAATGTACTCAAAGTGATCAGTTTTCATTTAATAATATATTAATTTGTGGAAACGTGTATTTCAGTTTTAAAACTTTGCTAATGTTTTTCGTACAATTTTAAAGATACCTGCCATCTATTCAAGGTTTTTTGGAATGTAAATTATTTTGCAATTTATTTATGGAAAGCATATATAGGAAGAGTGGAAAAAAACAAAAATATTATTAGATATTATTATTGTTTAACGTTAACGAATTTAAAAAGAGGTATTCTTTAAAAATTTCCTGTCTTTGTGGCGCTATACTCTTTTGAAAGTATGATTTACAACTGACAGCGCTATTGTGTTACAAATATTAAAGTTTTGTAAACACACGTAAATCACAATCAGGTGAAGGGAAAGAATTTGTAATGCGTCGCCGGCGTTCGTAAAATGAATTCTCAGTCTATCTTTATAAGTAGGTACTCAGATATATTTTTACTTTACTGCATGTTAAATAAAAATGCATTTTTTTTAATTCCCAAAGAAGAGCGTCTGTCTAATTTCTTTTCTAAAAAGAAGAGTTTACATATGTGGCGGGCAAGCGGCCTTGAGTTTTTTAATATTAGGTCCTTACATAATATGAAATTGGCGTTTTGTATGGGAGGAACATAAAGTCGATTTAAAAAAAATATAATATGTTTATTTAATCAAAGTATGTACCATTGCTATCTATGCACTTTTTCCATCTCATAGGTAGTTCATCGATCCCTTTACCAAAAAAGCATTCGGACGGGAATCAATAAAATCTTTGAAGGCGGTTTGGACTGCCCCATCGGATTTGAATTTTTTCCCTTGCAATAAGTTATCCAAATTTCGAAAAAAAATGGTAATCTGTTGGGGCAAGGTCCGGAGAGTACGGTGGATGTCTTAGACATTCCAATTGAAGCTCCTCTAATTTGGTAGCCGTCTGTTGTGCAGTGTGTGGTCTAGCGTTCTAACGCGCGTTTGTTGATTTGCTTCACTCAATTCGTGAGGTACCCACCTTTCAAGCCTTTTCACCTTCCCAATTTGCTTCAAGTGGATTAAAACAGTTTTATCACTAATACCGCAGCCTGCAGCTAACTCGGACGTGGTTTGCGATGGATCCGCTTCCACAATAGCCTTCAATTCTTCATTATCAACTTTGGTCTCCGGCCGTCCACGGGGCTTGTTCTGCAGGTCGATTTCCAGAACGAAAACGTTGGAATCAAAAACGCACTGTGTTTTCTTTTGCGGCACCGTCGCCATATACATCATTAATCTTTCGCGCCGTTTCTGCAGCACTGGTGCCACGGTGGAACTCGTACTCGTAAATAACGCGATGTTTCAAGTTTTCCATTTTGTAAACTAAGTGACGCAAAGAAAAAAAAACAATTAAGGAAAAAACAAATGAATTATAATTTTCGAAACTCAAATACATGAGTAAATAGCTGTATAAATTTGAATTTGGAATTCCTAACCAAAGAGAAGATATTGGAGATAAAAGTTGCCAGTACGGCAAAACGCCAATTTCATATGTAAAGACCTAATATATAAAAATCTACTGTTTTTTTTCGAATTGAATGAAATTTCATACGTTTGACCATCAAAACAACACGGGGTTTCGTAAAACCACCCCCCTCCCTAATCTGCCCTACCATTTTCCTGCCCCAAAGCAGAATTTTGATAGTTTTTGATGAAAAATTGCGTATAACCCGGGCAACGCCGGAGACTTCAGCGAGTATTGTAATATATGTAACGCTTTTAATAAGGTCCGAATTAGAATATTAAATTTGAAGTCTTTGAATATTTTTAATTGTAATACGACAATCGCAAGGAATAATTCAACGTTCTGTCTTTCGTGTCTTGTTGGAAAATTTAGTCAAATCATTTTCAGAAAATATAAAATAATATTATGTAATCTAGGTACTTATTTATTATAGTATTTTATCATATTGTCATTTGCTGTGTAATACTTTTAACGTTATGATAACATTCTTTTCCAAAGACGAAACAGCAAACTGACTGACTTGTGTAAAAATAACACAAACCAAGCGAATCTCCATAATTGTTTAATCACGGCTCTGCTTGCAAACTCTTGCTCTTTTGATGAAACTAAAAATAACATCGTTCATATTGTAGTTCGATTGTGGCAATAACACTTTGGATCTCCACCGCAGCTTACTACTTATTGTTTGTGGCTTATTGGCATACACGGCTTCATTTCTCCGCGTTTCTTGAAATCTCCCGTCCAGGAAATTTTTCGAAATAAGCAATAAAATTCCACGAAGTTTAAAAACTGTTTTAGTAAAATTTTCTTCATTTTTATAATGAGTTTTTACAAATGTTAAATTTTTTATGCGTTGTTCTTTCGTGAACCTTTCCATATTTACTAATCGTATGATTGACAGAATGATAACGCATAAAATTTTGATAGCTGACAACTTTATAATAAAAAAAAAATTGGCGAAATTTAAATTCGGCGCTGTTGTTGGGATACCCTGTATAACGATAGAGGTGGCGGTCCATTATATCTGCCTACACTACGGGAAGATTGCGCGGTTGTTGCTTTCTGTTTTTCACAAATGTGTTAACGGGCTAATCTCACACTAGACATTCCCTCAAAAAACACTAAAAATATCAACGCAAGTGCAGTACCTGAACCCGAGTACCGCACAATTACTACGCTTTACAAATGACATATTTTTAAGTTTTACAACCGCGACGTCCGGTTTTTTACCATCCATTATATCTTCCTCATGTCGATGTTCTCAGGCGCTTGTGTAGGGCACTTAGTCTCCACTCTTGCGACCCCTTCTGCTGTCAGCAATTGACTAAACCAGAGCTTCCCAAACTTATCAGTCAGATCTGGTCCCAGATCGGTACCATATTTTTCTGATTAATATTTTAATTAATAAAAATAAAAACCAAAAATCATGGTTTTTATTTTTATTTATTTATAACTAGCTGGTCCCGGCATGCGTTGCTATGCCATTTAATAAATAAATTGTTTCTCCCTGAGTGTCCTTTCCCGTTCTTCCCGTTCCCCTTCCGCCTCCCCTTCTTCTGCTGCGTCCTCTTACCCTCTCGCGTTCCCACTCCGTCACCTCCACCTTCCCTCTCCCACTCCACTCTCCCCCCTTCCCCTGTCCCACGAACCCTCCTCCCCCCTCACATGTCCCCTTCCCCTCCCGCGTTCCCCTTCCACCTTCCCCGCCTTCCCTCTTCCTTTTCCCACTCCCTCGCCCCATCAACCATCCTCCCGCCTTCCATATATTCAATCCCAGTACATTCAGTTATTAAACAGCCCGTGTGCCACCTTTTACAATGTTTATTCAAATTTCCATTTTTCATGTAGGTATATTAAATTTGGTAATTACCTAAGATAGGTACCTATTTAAAATATCTAAAATTCTTGATTTAATTCAAACTATTATGGGAGTACCTACTTTAAATAAATTTATTAAAGATTTTCAAAAATAGAATCCTGATTGAACAATCAATGTTTTGCAAAATGTCATTCTCAAATACGCGAACTGTCGAACGTGCTCATGTTTTCTGAAATTATCCAATTTTTTGCGCAATTTTTTTAATTTTTCTCTCCGTAAGAACCATCCTCGTACTTCAAGGAATATTCTAAAAAAAGAATTAGCGAAATCGGTTCAGCTGCTCTCGAGATTTGCGCTTACCAACACATTTAGCGATTCATTTTTATATTATAGATTATTTTATCGTAGTCTTATATTATGTATCTACGCCCTTTTGGGCTTTTACATTTTCTGTAATTAAGTGCACACAGGTTTAATTTCAACAATTTTAAAGGTTAAGATACCAAAAAATATGATAAAAGTGGGTATAACGTGTGTACCTAGGTGAATAAGTGCATTTTAACAATGTATAATAAATGATAAAGAAAATAAAAACAGTTTTTGGATTGCAGAAGGCAAAAGACATAACATAAATTAATAATATGTGGGTTCTTAATATATATTTTATAAGTGTAAGATCATGATAAGGTAGATTTAGATACATAACACACACAACCGCTTTACACAGCACTAAAATGAATATTAAAACAATTCTTCTTAAATCAATTATACAATCGTCAGAATTTCTGTTTGAAGAATTCTAATTAATTCAGAAGTGCTGCAACATTGCCGATTTATAAAAAACAATGGAAGGTAGTTACACTTTTTTTTCCTTTATTTTCGGCAACAAGTCGGGTCTGCGCTTCGACGCATTTTAAAAGATCTCAGTTGATGTTAATCCCCTAGCGACCTTTTTTTATTATTTAATTAAATATTACAAAAGATTTTTTTCATAAAGTTAAAAATAAATAGTTTTTTTTAGTCTGGCCTAAAACATTTCCAACTTCCAACTGGATTTACTCGAAAACGAAAGCTCTGTATCATAAAATCTACTCGAGATGTAGATTCACCACTCCACAAAATTTCAAATTTCCAGTCACCGTGTATAATAACTTTAAAACTAAAACGACTTTTTTCGAATCCTTGTTTACCACCTTGCAAATGCCACAAATTATTGTTAATAAATTTGACGCACAGCGCGGTAAAATAATTCATTTCTCAATTAAAATGTGATTATGTATAAATAACATTAATTGTGTTTAAAGAAAAAATCTTATCAAATAATACCATGAACGAGAATACTTATGTTGGGTTTCTTTATTTACCGAGAATGCTAAATGCAATGCTAATTGTAAAAGTAAACGGTCAAATGCATAGAAATTTTTAAATTTCGATCGTTTACTTTTACAATTAGCATTGCATTTAGCATTCTCGGTAAATGAAGAAACCCACCCATAGTGTCTAAATGGCCCCGCTGACCGGCCCCTTGGTATCGGCCACTTGGGTTGAGAATCAGTTGGCTAAACCCTTCCGACCTAGAAACTCGCAGACCGTGAATACCCATCGATTATATTCGGGTACCTACAGTACCGATTTAGATTTCGTCCAACAAAGATCGATTTAACGACGGTATTGCCTATTAACTATTACCTTTTACCTTCCATTACCCACATTGTCGTAAAATAGCTATTCCGCCCGGGATTAGCTTGCCGGTAAAATATTGCACAAAGGTCGAGATCAACGTAAATAATTTTATTACTCTTATCATGACAAGAAAACGTTGCAAATCTTAGTAAAAATATGTTTTCAATTAGTATGGTTTAAAAATAATCTCGGTATTATATTATGTAGTGTAGGGCTCTGAAGACAAAACATAAATGAAAATGTTATTTATACTACATACAGTACGTTATTTTAAAATGTAAAAATCGTAGAGGTTATAAAACTCCCATTATATGTATAATTATTATAATGTAATTAATAATAATGATTTTTTTATAATTTTATGGCATAATTTGAATAAAATAAAATAATTATCTTTGTTTAAAAAAATTATCTAATAACCTACAAGTTTTAGAACCAAAGTTTCCCTCATCAGGATACCTACAACATGAGAGTAGACAAATAATATACGTGTCTGCGTATATGAATACAACAATTATTTTACAATATTTTTGCCTCTGTGTTTACTTTTCTCCCATGTTCACTCCTTCCTCTCCCCAAAAAGACCCCCCCCCTCACACACCTTCCCCAAAGATGACTTAGGCCCTGAGGAAAATTATTTTCCTCGGGGCCGTCTGTGTGGGATTAATGTAATTAATTAACTAACTAACCATCACGCCGTTTCCTGAGGAGGTAGGCAGGGAGGACAATAGTTCACTAATCGTCAATCGTCAAGTGTTAGGAAGGAGCTAACCACAGCTAAACAAAAATAATAGAATGCATAGAGCTAACCACCTGTCAAAATAACACCTTCATCTTGCAGAACTTATTATCTTACAGATAATTATATTTCATTAAAAAGGTTTTTAATTATTGGTTAGGGTTGTAGGTGAGAATATTAAAATGCAACCGGATTACAATTTCGATATCGTTTGACCTTACGTGGTTTACCGTTCCGAGACGTGCCCGATACCAATTACTAACCAATCGGAACCAACGCTAATGCCAGCCACTTCTCTATTTACTTCTTGGAATTGTAGCTGTGTACAGGATGTCCTAAAAGTGAACAGTGCTGGTAAGCGAACTCATGACGGACCAGAATATCAAAATGTAACTAGTAAAAGATCGTTCGTTTTCAAGATATTGTCACTTTTATAAATGTCGTAAAACTGTACTTTTAGATCAATTTTTCGAGTGTCACAGCTACAAAATTCCATGTTTTAAGATTCTATTTTTATTACGCAGCCCTCAATAGCGCTGCTATTGATCAGAGGACAAAATAAAACTATCACTCCCTATATATTCATATACCTTTGAAAAATAAATTAACTAATGAATTGAATAATATTGAATCTTTATAAATGAATTATAATTATTACAAAATTATAATTTTTGTGAATTATTTACCAATATAATTCTATAATCGTCTTCAAACCAACTTGTCATTAGTTTTTTTGATTTTTTTTTATTATTTAAACCAAGATAAGCACAAATACATTTTTTGTTTTTTTTACATTTTGAAGTTTAATACATATTTTATGTTTTTGTTTTTTGGTATTCACCACCTCACTAGGCTGAGCCTGTTCCGAGGTGGCAGGAATTTAGTCAAATTTTGATTACTTAATCTTGTAAGAAAAGAATAAGATAAATTTTTAAATTTATATATGAAAAGATAAATAGAATGAAAAAAAAGGAAAATGAAAAAAAGTTGAGAAAATAAAAAATATTCATACAATTAATAAGAAATGTAAAAATTTAAAATAATTATATAAGAATACTAAGAAATTTAGAAATAATAACAAATATTTGAGAGGAAAAGAGAAAGATACAGTTTAGTGTGTTGTTATATGGTATAAATTATCTGCCCGCAGTATACAACGCCTTTGTTGAATATCCACGTATGAATTTTGTGTTTTAGATTATCATTTTTGAATATCACATGAATATCTTTAATATCTTTTTCATATTCTCGCATACATTTCAGGTACATATTCTCTGCACATCCCTTCGGGGACATTTCGTTGTGTAAGTGGGTATAACGTATTTTCTCTAAACTAACTGCATATTGTATTTTTACTTTTTTTTTGATATTCTGGTCCGTCATGACTTGGTTTTATTTTTTTTTACATTAGCGCCACTCAGGAAAATAAGGAATGAGCCCAGAGGAAAATAATTCCCCTCAGGGCCTATGTCATCTGGGGATGCTGTGTGGAGTGTCTTTTTAGGAGAGGTAGGAGAGGAAGTTCTGCGAAGGAAAAGGGTGTTAGGCGTGAGTAGAAATCTTGGGGGTCATTGTGTTTAGGAGTGACGGGCGTATGAAACCATCCCTCCCATTGCGGTGCAATGTGATGTTACGAGAGAGAGAGTACGGCATGAGACGTCAAAGGGACTCCGTCAACCATTGTCTCCCGAACCGGCCTGCCATGCAGCTGGTGGGCAGATGCATCCGCCGCCAAGACCCGGACAAACCTCACCCCATGATCCCGGGCACCTCTGTTAAGTCACCAAACGTAGCAAACCACTTGGGGTGACCTATGACAGAAGTGTTGGTTATCCAATAAATGATTCTCGGGGTGGCGGTACCCGTACCTGCCTAAATTGTCTATCAACCCTCCAATTGATATTGACTCTTGGGACATCCTGTATAAGTATTACCAACAATTATTATCTCACTATCTGCCGGCTAAGTTGTGCCCCAGACATTGCCAGACACATTCATAGATGTCGTTATCTAATCGACTCGATCGCTATTTAATTATTGTTTATGTTCGTCTCGATGATCAGCTATTCTTATTTATTGTTGCTACTTTGACACATTGTTAACCGGGGATTTTATTATTGATTATTATCTGCGTTCCGGCTAAATGGGATTTTCTCTTCTGTCAATGGACTATAATGATCTGTTGTTTGAATTGGTTAAAATTCCGAACCAACCGGAACCTCTGCGTCTGCAAAGAATCTGTTCGTAATTGTGATGGCATATGATAATTAATTTAGAATACCTACGGCAATTATGATTCTTCTACGAGTCTTATAAAAGGACATACCGACACGTTAAATAATATGCACAATAGTTTTTACAATAAATTTTCCAGCTTTTCATAATAATTATGTCGGAAAACACGCCAAACACGCCTATCATTTGTACACGTTTGATTTTTTTTGTAACATCCGAATGGGACATTTCTGAATGTGGAAGAATTTGCCGACCTCTGTGTTTCTTCCCTCCTGTAGGTTGTTTTTTCAAAACCCATATTTACTTCTTTCTCACGATATAGGCCATGAGGAAAATTATTTTTCTCTGCCTGTGTGGAGTTAGTGTTCTGAAAAAACATTAAATAATATTGTATTTTATTTTTATGACCTTTTTACCTTACCTACCCTGGTATGGTGACCTGAAAGTTGATCCCCCGACAGTTGCCCCCTCGAAATTATACGAGTATGATAAAATTATATTATTTTGTGTATTATGTACCAAATTCCAACCTAAAAATACATTTAATAATGAGTTGGTATGGATATCGAACGAATTTATTTACAGTGTTGATTTTTTGTACTTAAAATATGGTACATATACAGGGTATTAATGCACGTACTTGACTTACTTTAACCAGTGATTCCTGACATTATTTGGAGTAAAAAATGTGAATGAAATTTTGGTCTCCGGTGACTTTTTGGTGATTTTTATTTTTTTTCAATTTTTTTTTCTTCAAAATCAAACAAAAAAAATTCTTCCACATGTCGTCACTGGTCACTCAGCCGAGTAACCGACCAACCCCTAACCCCGCCTCCAACTGTCCAACATCTACCGTTTTTTTTATGTTTTTGTAGAAAAAAAAAACATGAAAAATGTCACCGGAGTCCAAAATTTTATTTACATTTTTTACTCCAAATAATGTCAGGAATCAGTGGTTAAAGTTAGTCAAGTACGTCCCTATGGTGTTAAACACCCTGTATAGTATTATAAACAAGCTGTTTTATACTTGATGCAGTTGAATGAAAATATGTTTTATTATTTGGCGGCACATCCTCACTGCACAGTGCACACCTCTTCGGGGACACTTATTTATATTTTGTTTAAGTACGTATACCGTATTTTCCCTAAAGCGACCTACATTTCGTATATAAATATGCCGGCGGAAACTGTCGGGGGATCAATTGTCATGGAACCATAGTTTATTAGTTGGCTTGTATAGTTACAAAGTACGAAATGCTATTTTAAACCTCCATTGCTCAAGCTAGAGCTTCTGTCCAGCTGAAAGGTTTGACTAAATACTCCATATGGAAAAGCTGTGCAAATGACATGAAATCAGAAAGCTTAGAGTTCGAAAATATTTGCTTGCAATAAATATTTTGCTTTGTGGTTAAGATCGTGTTTTAACTTACTATAAATATGAATATATTCCAACTGCTCCATTTTTAGGTTATGACTGTTGAGAATTGGAATTCCGTTAAATCTTTACTAGTAAACCAACGGTTCTCCATAATTCAGATCTGGATATTGCGATAATAAGACTTGCACAGAAGAACAGATTAGAAAGGTTCACGAGCTATGAAAGGGGCTTTTATATGATTTATGTCTAAGAATTGATAAGTAGGTACTGACTACCAAAGAATTCGCTAGAATTGTGTTTTTTTTTGTCTCGATCATGAAAGAAATGTACTGTTAAAGGGTCATAAGAGGCATATTTACACAAATAATACTTTGCGGTTTGAATGTTTTCGATTGTGTATATTTTTTCACATACTTAAAACATTTTTTTTCTATCTCGTAAGCTTGAACACCGTAAGCGATTGTGTGAGCGCTTTATGATCAACTGAGAACTTACGTTGAACATTAAAAAAAATCATAAAGTATAACAAAAATCTTTGGGGTTAAAACATCGAATATCTCTACACGGTGTAACGGCATGTACCCAAACACTTTTTAACCAGCAAAAAATGTGGACGTCATTTAGCTGTTCGGTGATATACCTATATTTTTTAATTTCATGTTTTTCCTCCTTCGTAAGAAGAGACCCGCATTTTTAAAAAACCCGCTGCCCAACCAGGAGGGAACATAATACCCCTGTTTTTACACTGTACATACAGGAGAGCTCTTATAATGTGTCATATAAATAAAAATATATTTTTACATCGCTTGTCGCCACTGGGTACATTCTTGCAGGTGATGAGACAGGGAGCATATCACGTGATCAATTGTGTGATCAGTGGCGACGTGTGATCATAAATCATATTTTATAATAAAATAAACCCATTAAAGTCGTTTATAGTTAAATAATTATTATTTAGAATCTTTCCACGAGACCGAAGATACACCACTGTTAGAAGATGATATTAGGGTTAGTACTGGAATATGAAAGTACCTCTCCTCTTATAATTTTCTGTGATATAAACTGTTGCGTTAGTATAAACTTCCTCAATTAGAGATTGACTTTTGACTTTCTCACCGATATGAAAAAAACAGTGGATATTCCATTCATTAAGGTTTTTCTTTACCACTCTACTGTGACTGACGTTTCCACAAATCCACTATTATTAATTCTTTTTTATCCATTCCCGAATCAATGTGATGGTGTTTTAGTGAAGTGTTTGGCATCAGCATTAGAATCTGAAAGTAGTGTTTGAAGATAATCAACGGGTGAAGCGGTTTAATCTGTGAGAGTTGAAGATATTATTTAGTTTGTGAGAAGGTAAACTAATAAAGCTGAACGATGGCGGTCGGCGCAGCGGTGCAGAGCGCTGTTCAGACTATATTTGACATCACTATGTTTACAGGTAATTATTTTTTGTTGGCTCTATTTACTATATTGGCTAGTTTACTAATAGAATATTCTTAAATTCTAATATTTTTTTACTAACTTACGGGATCACTGGATTCTGGATACGTTTTACGAATTAAAATAAATAAATTATTACTATAAAACAAAATTTACATTCGGGCGATGGAAAACCCTCAATCCAAAATTTCGTAGAATGCAGACATAAATTATAGTAAATGGCTGTCAGCTGTCATCCCAAATGACGAAAGCAAATTTTCATTTTACCTAATTGACGATTGGTGATTTTTTATAAAATGGTGCCATTTTGTAAAGCTTTTCGCGAACAAATGGACGTGTTACACACTATAAGTAATATAAGTAACACAATTTGAAATAACAATCAACAAATAATGTAAGTTATGACACGACCTACTCGCAAATGAAACAAATACCTACGTAGTTAACTGCTCCCGTCTGGAGCCAGTGAGACTATGGGATCCCCAATTGGGGTGTGTTGTGAGGCTGAAAAATATCTTTAAATATCTTTGTAAAACATCCTTCGTGTGATAGATAGTATGGAACGTTTTAAAAATAAGTAGTTACCACACCCACTTCAATGTTGCGCGTCGTAACCTGTCACCTACGAAAAGTTCTGTGTCGCCGAATATTCGGCGCTTCGCCCAGAGTCTAGCCGAATACTCGGTATTCGGTAAAATCACTACTGCAGTCTTTCGCCCCGAATGCAAATAGTTGTCTTTTAAAATAATTACGTTGAATCAAAAGATTGTTTTTCTAAAAAATATTCGTATTAAAGGTGTCCAGTTTTCGCGAAAGTTTATCATATTTTTTTAATTGTACATTATTCTACGTACTACTTCAGTTTTTTGGTTGGTTCACTTCCATAATTACATTCCATACTGGCCATAACACCGACTCATCTAAATTGAACTTCCGTCTAGACGAGACAGACAATGCACATGATTTTAATCTCCTTCATTTGTCTTGAATAAAGGAAAATCCGTTAAATACAATCACTTTTGTTCAATGTCTCAAATTTACTTTGTTGCCACAATTTTCAAGTGTACAGGAAATCGCACGTTTTTTACAACACAAATTACCACTTCGGATTATAATAATTTAATCTTTTGTCGCTGACCTAATTCTAGTTTTGCATGGCTTCCGGAAATATTAACAATCTAATATTGTTTTGTAAATACAATTCGTAAATATTATTATTACAAACTTGACCTTCAGATAATATAATACCTCGTTAACAAGGCAGAAAAGCGGTGTGAAAGCTATTTTCTAACTACTACACGACAACGGTTGTTGCTTTCAATGTTATTTTATTGTAAACAAACTTCGTCCTCGAAACATCAGAGTTGACCGTTGATCAAAACTATTTTAGATTCTTTGTACCTACTTACTACAAAAAACGTTAGAAAAAATTTATATTGCATATAAAAGAAAATAAGACGTTCAAATAAGTTTAACAGTAAGAAGTACTTACTTACTTTGATGTGTTTTTCTCACGAAAAGTTTGACTTGATATAAACATTATTATTATTAAGGAAATCTGTCTAAAACTAATACCTTCAATGTATATGAAAAATAAAAGCATCGACTGTCAAACGCCAAAGTAATTGTCTTATAACTGGCGTAAGTGAAAAATCGCAACATTTTAATAAAGGAACAGTAAAATTTGACAATATTTTTGGAATAGTCAATAGAATAGTTAAAAAATGTCAGATACGTTTTAAGATTTTCACGGCCAATAGTATTTTCGTTATTTGTTTTGGGGGTGTTATGCCGTGTTGCGCTACCTCCTTCTTTAGCCAACGTTTCGGACAGCGTTGCAGTGTCCATCATCAGGGCAGATCCGGTAGATGATAGATGATAGACACATCTGCCGGATCTGCACTGATGATGTAAATCTACCGGATTTGCCCTGATGATGGACACTGCAACGCTGTCCGAAATGTTGGCTAAAGAAGAAGGTAGCGCAACACGGCATAACACTTCAAAAACAAATAACGAAAATAAAAAAAAATGTAATTTAAAAAAATGTCAACATTGCAAATTTCATAAAATAATAAATAAGGTTAAATTTTACATACTCCGCTTACTTCGGAATTGTTCTAAATACGGCCTAATTACTAAAACAACATTCTGCTTCAATGGTATATTACATTGAGGGGTATAACCTTCAAAAGTTATTATAACAGAAAGTATTCGACTAAAAGTTGAATTTTCATTTAGACTTTTAGAAAAGGTTGATACCCATTCAAATAAAATCGGATATATTTATCCGATACACTATCTAGGTTACAAACCAATTCTTTAGAACTTTGTGATCTTTTAAAAGGTAGCGGCCAAAAATATGGGAAAAATTGTTATTCTGAATTTTTGAAAAATGAGATCGACTTAAAAAAGTTGCGACCGTTACCTTATTATTTTTCTGTCTTGTTCTTTTGCATATGTTCGTTTAGATTTATTAGCATTATCTTCTTTTTCAATGATATATTCTGCTGAAGAGGTATTGCAATTTTTCACGTTTTATTTTGAGCCCTTTTTATTGACAACAGACAATATCTGTTGAGCTCAGTTCTACTTGCCAACAGTACGCAATGTTGATATTTATGTATTCAGTTGGTCCGCTGGTAGGTCCTGGTCTGTTGGGGAATGGTCAAGGTGAACCGGTGTTGGTGCCATGCCGGTGGGGACTGGAGAGTATGTTATTATGTGGTATGAAGTGTGTCGACTGTACGGACAGCACGCGTGATATGAAGGATCCCCCTTCGAACCCCGCGGCGACCTTTCTTTTTTGCCCATTCATATTGATTCATCGACCAGTTTATTTCTTGCGCACTTATTTATTATGAGCATTGATGGCAGTCCGCAGCATCTGTTTATATGGGGATACTAAGCTTGTTTTCGTCCAGCTAATATTGAACTTTTTTATTTTTAAAATGGTTTAAATATTTTAGTTATTTGTTTTTAGGGTGTTATGCCGTGTTGCGCTAACTCCTTCTTTAGCCAACGCTGTCCGAAACGTTGGCTAAAGAAGGAGGTAGCGCAACACTTTAAAAACAAATAACGAAAATACTTTTGGTTGTGAAAATCTAAAAACGTATCTGGTTTTATTTTTATATCAATACCGCACAAGAGTCACCAACTGCTCCCGTCTGGAGCCAGTTAGACTATGGGATCCCCAATTGGGGTGTGTTGTGAGGCTGAAAAATATCTTTAAATATCTTCGGGTGATAGATAGTATGGAACGTTTTAAAAATAAGTGTTATTTCGAACTGTTTTAGTATGTTATCATTGCAATTAGTATGCCTAGCAGAGCTTAAGGCGAAGTTATCATTAAAATCATTATTTTAGATTAATCGAATTACGAATCAGCAAAATTATGAATACCAAAATTATGTTTTAGATAAATTGCTTTGCCTTTAGTTTCGTTTGAGTAGAATTCATATATATATGCGCAAAATGAACATTTCGTTAATTTTTTTTTTTGCATTCTCACCAGCATTTGGTTCCTTAGAACGGGCAATCTGCCTAGCTAGGAACTAATATCAACCCACAAGACGTAATAACACTTGTACACATTTTATAGTTATTTTTCAATGTTATTATTATGTTATTTTTGCCATACAAATGTATCAAATGTAATGTTATAAATAAATAAATACTAAATTACAAAAGTATTCTCAAAATAAATAAAAACCAAGTTTGCGCTTAAATCGACCATTTCCTCACTCACACACAATGATTATGCCTAATACCTATATTCGTGGTTATACATATAATACTCACTAAGAATAGACATTTTAAACTTGTATGTTCCTCTGAATGCCAGTTTTATAACCATCCATTCGTTACGCTTGATACCATTTTTAAGAATATTCGTTTGGCGGTGGACCGAATATTTGTTAGAAATGGTATCAAGCGTAACGAACGAATGGTTGAATGAATGAACCGGCCCTAAGGGCCTGAGAGAAATATGCAAGTTAATCAATAGATTATTACTAACACTAAAATACGAAAACTATAATCTAGTATAAAATACGTTGTACGATTATTTCGAGTAGGGCTGCTTCCTTGCAAGGGTACCTTTCAATTATATGGGCCGGTCTGTACCTCTTTTTCAGACTCCACGCAAATCGTGTACCTACTATAAATAATATTTTACAATGCCTCAGTAATAAAATGGACCACCGCCCAGCATCTGAACTGTATCAGAGATAAGATATGATGAGGTCTTTAGTCGATAATCCCACCTGCAGCGCGCGGATGGTCCATTGTGTCCAGGATCTAAACCGGTCAGCCGCAGCCGCCCTATTGTCAGTCGGCTATTGTCAGGTGGGCCAGGGGAGTCTGGGCCCCGCCACCTCTACAATCAGACCTCTAACAAGACAGCCCGACCGCGTCAGACACAAGACCAAACGTGATCCGAGTTCAGATAGCGGGCTTTGAGCGCCGGACTAATTAACCGCCGAAAGGTAATATCAGAGTGCAGTGAAGAAAGTCACGAATCATGACTTACGACCATTGTGCAAGATAAGGTTTTGATGGAAAGGTGTATGAATCTGAAAGAAGTTAACTTTGATAAAATTAGAAAATTTCTTCGC
Organism: Limnephilus rhombicus; assembly: GCA_929108145.2. NCBI lineage: Eukaryota > Metazoa > Arthropoda > Insecta > Trichoptera > Limnephilidae > Limnephilus > Limnephilus rhombicus. The sequence goes on from OV815284.1 coordinate 22,777,487, forward strand.
TTTATAAATTTTAAACTCTAGCATCTGTTCCGCATAGTCGTTAATGAATATCGTACATAAAGATAAAGAAAATGAATATATTCTTAGTAGTTCTTAGTCGAAGTATGATACATTTAAATATGACCGAAGAGGATAGGGTGGAATTAGCGCAGTGCAGAGCAGAGCTCCGGCAAGGCCAAGGTCCTGGATTCAATTCCTAGATGCGACCGTATCTTTTTCTGGTTTTTCTGTTTGAAATTTTCGTCTGAGTCGCTAATATTATCTTCAACGATCGAATATTTTTAATTTTCCAACTTTAGAAAACGGACGGAAAATAAACGAACTAACTTTTTTATTAACTTTGAACTCCTGCACTTAATAAATCTAAACTCAATCTATACCTAAAGACAGAATATTGACATTTTACATATTATTTAACATTTTATATATATCATTACAACTATGTTTGCATTTCCCATTTCCCAATAGGTACAATGTTTAAACTGACTTGATAAATGACGTATTTTTTTTTTTTACATGAGCTCCACACAGGAGGCCCTGAGGAAAATAATTTCCCTCAGGGCCTATGTCATCTCTGAGAATGCTGTGTGGAGGGTTTTTTTAAGGAAAGGAAGGAGAGGATAGTTCTGGGAAGGAAAAGGGTTTAAGGGGTGGGTAGGAATCTGGGGTTCAGTATGTCCTGGTCATCCGCCTCCAAGACCTAGACAAACCTCACCCGATGAACCCGGGCACCCCTGCTAAATCACCAAACGTAGCGAACCACTTGGGGTGACCTATGGCAGAGGTGTTGGTTATCCAATAAAGGTTCCCGGGGCGGCGGTACCCATTCTCGCCTCCCAATTTGACAATAATTTAAAACTTGACTAACTTTAAAAGCAGTATGCACGTCGTCGCAAGGTCTTTCTATCTAGTTTATAAAACATATTTTTTATAAATATTAACGTTTATTTGGTGGGTATTGGTAGAATAATTATTTTTATTTGTTTTAGTTTTCTGTTTCATATACATATTTTGTTAACTCTTGTGCATTTTTCTTATTATTTATCTTTGCAATTTATCAAAAAAGATGTACTTACTACAAAATGTATTAAAGCTCTGTGGGTGTTTAAATAATATAACAAATAAATAAATAAAATATACATTTCACTGTAATGCAATTTTAGAGCGACGATAAAAGCAATTTTGGAGCGAATAATCAAAATAAACTAGTTCCAGCGAGAGCTCGTACTACGTCATCGACGTTCGTCCTCTTCCTACTCAAGGGTCTTGTTTGAAAACGAAAAATACAGAAGATACTGGAACTATGACGTCGCGTAAGATCTCTTGCTGGGACTAGTATATTTATCAAAAATAAAGACAACAATACATGCGAACGAAATCGCAAAGTTAGTATTAGGTAGGTAAATATATAAAGTTTTCCTCACCTTAGCTGTTTCGCCTTCAGAAGGAGGTGTTTCCAATCTGTTTGTAGAATTTATTGAAGATCAATCGTTTCATACACGTCATATCACGTCACAAATGAAAGTTTTTGAATGGGTATGTATATGTACATCAAATTCTAAGCTGATAAAAATCATTAATAGCATTGAAAGTGAATTTAATATGCCTAACTGCCTATGTTGAGCGAGTATGAAAAATCTTCGCCTTAAAGTACTACGTGCTAGCATTCGTTTCAGCTTATTTGTATACCAAACAAATAGACAAATATGGCCGTAACTAAAGCTTATCAATAAAATCATGTTTTTGCACGGAAGTGCCTTTATCTACAATCTATACAAATAATATAACTTTCTCAACATGAAACCATTACACGATGTTATTTACTCCAGGAATTATGGGTACCTTTAAATGTTGCCAATTTTATCGCGATTCGTTCAATTGTCAAAAAATGTTTATATTATTATTATTTGTTTGCGAGAGAAAGTCTGATTTCTTAACACAATTTCTTTTTAATTTTCACACTATTATAATTCGCTCACTTGCCAGAAAGATCAACAATGCCTTTTTCTTTATTGCTAAAAATAAATTTACTTCAAATACGGTGGAGTTCGTTAGCCCTCTGTGTAGAACGCTCTCAGCTAGCAATAGGGAGAATTGGGTTCGAATCTCACAAACAGTACCGTCAACGCTATGCACAGCCGTTTGAAAAAAATATTGTAATTATTTGTATTATTAGCGCTTTTTAACCCCTTCGGAATCGGGCGTATTTTGTAAAAAGGTTTGTTTTAAATTTAAAATTACTGATAACGAAAAAAATATTCGAGTGCAGTTTACACGCGGTAGACGCGAAACTTTACCAAAACAATCTCAACCAATACTTGAAAGGTGAGGACACAATCAAAGCGACCAATAAGCGCAGACCTAGCGTAATTTCCGTTTCATATCTCAACCAAAAGGAGCCTTTAAAAGTGACATCATAATCAAAGCAGCCAATGAGCCCAGTTGATGCGTCGCAGGTGCAGCAATCGTCATTTCCGTTTCATCCGAAATCCAAATCACAGCGGGGCTATAGAAGTTTCTCTTCAAAAAGAAATACACATATATTTTAAGCAGGTATATTATAAATGTTATTAGTTATTATAGTCTCACGGTTTTTAAAAAAAGATGAATAAAAAATTCCCGAAATTTTATACATTTTTCTCAAATTGCTATCAGAAACTTTGGTTTCATGGAGGTGAATATCTAAATGTTTCTATGGTTAAATTCTAAATTTCAAATAAAGCGTGGAGTTTTCTTTTTCTAACTCCTTTTAGATCGTATTTCTCGTCGTGACAGTAAGGGAGATACAACATTTATATGAGACCTATGTGAGATGGGTCAAATTTGGTCTCCTGTGATTAAACAATCATTCGATTTGGGAGGCGGGATTGGGTACCGCCGCCCCGGGAACCTTTATTGGATAACCAACACCTCGACCATAGGTCACCCCAAGTGGTTCGCTACGTTTGGTGATTTAGCAGGGGTGCCCGGGTTCATGGGGTGAGGTTTGTCTAGGTATTGGAGGCGGATGACCAGGACACACTGAACCCTAGATTCCTACCCAACCCTTAAACCCCTTTTCTCATTTGTACCAAGCGTGGTATTTTGAAGACCCCCCTCCTGAACAGGGAACAGGTCAGTAGTATGGGTAGGTTCCCTTACAGATGTTCAATACACCAGTACTAATGCATTGTTTTGAAATTTAAATCCGGAAATGGCTCTAAAATATTGATGTTAAACCCGAATGGCGAGGTCGAAGCAAACGATAGTTTTGCCAATTATGAAATGCGTATTTTTTAATGAGGAAATTTAATATTTCAAATACTAGATATTTGTTGAAATTTTATAAAAGCGTAATTATTTTTTAATTTCCCGTTTGCTGTGGAAAGCTGTTATGTGATTTGTGCGTAATTTATAAAAACAATGAATCCAAGAAAGTTTTTTTAAATGAGAAAATAAAATTGAAGGTAGTTTAAATGCCGTATGCTTTCTTTTTCACTATCATTTACGTCAACTTTGGCATTGCTTGTGGTAGTATAACGTTAATGCTAATAGACGTAATAAATTTATCTACCCGCTTTTTAAAGTTGGTGACATCTTGAAGCTTTTTTACATAAAACTTTCTCACCTATACCGAGGATGGCTTTAGTTGTAGTTGTAACCTATTGCTCTTTCCCGTAAACAACGCTTGTAGAGTGGTTACAACGGAGTTTCCAGTGGCAAAACCATTTATATATGCATATAATCATAGTTCAAACTCACCTGGTCTTTGCAGACTACTTTTTTGACTGCGCTTTGTAAAATTACGTGCTGACTAATATAACAGTTTAAACGCGGGAAAGCGCACTTGAGATTTTCTAGAATTTCATTCAGTGAAAGCAGTACCTGTTTACACGGGTCATCACCAAAATCAATTTAATTTGTATGTCTATTTTACGTTTCTATCGTGATTAAACATCAAATATATCTTTAAATCTGCAGCGCTCACTTGAATTTCACTGATAACCCGTCGCTCTTTATATCTCTTTATTAGCGATAATTCTCGATGGAGAGGTTGATCTTTGCATAAAAAGAGATAAAATAAACAGATGTTTTTTTTCTCGCAAAGTACCAATAATAATAATTGTTGAATATGAAACGAGGCGATGATAACATCAACGGCTTTACCGCAGCGATAAGTGTAACTCTTGGATCTGAATATCTGGAAAGAGTGAGCACGATATTTATCCAACTTGAAATTGAAAGGAACGAACTTTGTTATATCTACTACCTAGCAATGGAGCATACTTTTGTTTGCCCGATGCGAACCTTATTTTACCCGATTGACCTGGATCCCTGCATTGGAACTGTTGGGTGCACCTTTGACCTGTGACCTATGAGATCTCGACCCGCTCCATTTGGCTTCGGAAAGGTTAAGTAGCGCCTTTGCTCGTGATTTGACCCAGGGTTCACTTTCTTTACCCATTTCATTATTTGTATCCGTTTTGTCTCTTCAGACCAGAGGTCGGGGATCATCCCTAAGACGGATAGTTCAAAGTTTATAAGGCGGCCTCTTTGGAGAGACTTCCGCACGAAATTTTCATAGATGCACATCAGCTCAATCAATATAAGTCATTCCAGTACCTGTGATAACTAGGTGATCGACATTGCATGAATGCATAGGTTGGTGTGTTGCGCTAACGTGTATTTCGGCCTTATGTTACCGTTAGTGCAAATGTCGTGTTTCTACGATAAAATCACATATGCAAATTCGGGACAAAATGTCGAACTGATGGAAATGAACGAATAATTTGAAGAAATCGCAACTACAAAGTGATGTAGCAAACCATTGATATATATATACCTCAATGTAGCAAACAATACTGCTTCACATGCCAGTGCCACTATCTGGTCACATCGATTAACGCGGAGCGGTTGTTTTTGGCATACAAAGGTACTCGTACAAATGCGTTATCGCCGACAATTTATATGTATTTTATATTAACTGTAAATGTAGATACGTACATCTTATTTTGAGATAACTAAAATCTAAATTGGTTCACTTAGAACTAAAAGTAGTATTTTTTTTTGTGTTTTTCAGTGAATGTTAAAACCATATATTAAGGTTTCCGCAATGAAAACTTAAAAAAATCTGCCAACTAAATAACCCCGAATTGCCCGTTTACGAAATGATGGGTATTGTGGAATTTGACTAACTTTGACTGAGTTTTTTAATATTACATTATGTGCCCACCTAAATAACTTAGCAGAAGTGCCCGGGTTCATGGGGTGAGGTTTTTCCATATCTTGGATACACTGAACCCCAGATTTCTACCTTTTTTGGTTGTCCCTCTCTAAATAAATATCCTTCCTTCTATCGAGCGTTATAATAATAATAATATTTTTTTATTAATTTCTTACACAATTACAAATTTTAATTTATTGCATGTAAGAAATATATATTTTTTTAATAATTTTAGAACTTACACAGAACGTGAGAATTAACTTCAAATATTTTATGAATCCGTCAATTTGTTTAAACAACACGTCCTAAGTCTGAACTCGACTCCAATCTTCCATATAATTCTGAAATTTGCACATTTGAAATTTAAAAAGAAGTGTTATTCTATCAGAATCATATTTTTTGGACGCGAGGTCTACTGTTCACAGAACTTCCAAGTAAGATGTAATGATTGGTTTGTTCCATGAATAGCATGCAGTTCACTAATCCTCTCGGTGTATACGATGGTTGTGCAGTGTACAGTGTACACAGTATTAGTATGAGTCCAGGTCGGCGCTCCGCAAATAACCGAGGCCAGTTTTAGAGTATTTTGCCATAAACGGTGGCGGTGATTCGCTTTGCTGCACTTTCCCGCTCTGCCATTGCCCTGTGCCTCTACCGCTTCCTCTGTTGCTGCTACGAGATACCCACTGCGAGTAGCGAGCGATGTTTGCTTTGGAACTTTTAAATCAACTGAAGAGAAATAACAGAATACAAATACTAGACTTCAAAGGAAATAAACTTTGAAACTTATGTTGGATCCTGCTAGGATGGGAAATCAAATACAGCATATGCTGCTGCGCCAACTGATCAGTGTATCGATCTCTGAGCCTATTCAATATGAGTGGGCATAGCGCTTGGGTCCCACCTGGGCGTCGCGTGTTCGATTCCTCGGCTGGCTAAGTCCTCCATCACAACACAAGCAACATTTTCGGCTTTCTGTGGTGGTGGTAGTAGGAGATTTTCAAACATTGTTGGGTTATTCGTAACCCGGGAATGTTTGTCTTTCTTAAAAAAAAAAAAATTATATATTTTGTTTTTCTGAGTTTTCATCTTGATTATTATTTATTATAAAGACTTTACCTGCAGATATTGTTTTCTTTAAGTACTTCTCACTACATATGGTGTCCGGAAACTAGTCGTAGGTACAGGCGGGAAATTGATGATTGTACATCACAACTGCACATCACATTTGGAGTTGATTTTAAGCTTTAGATATAAAGGGTGTTAATGTAATTTCGCGTAACTGGTATATTCTTGTTACGTCATCTTCTACATGAAGGAGCACGCTAGATTACGCGTCCAACAATGTCGTCCAATAGGGGTGATTCATTTCCCCTGGTTGCACACACTACAGACCACAGACTACAGACATTGTGTGACCTCGTATGGGGCATCACATAAATAAAATGTATAGTTCGCTACCAATAACATAACAGGGTGTTATGGGACGTACTTGACTTACTTTAACCAGTGATTCGGGACCAAAGATATTCAAATACAAAAGATATATGGTGTCCGCGCAACTGTCGGCGGACTACGCCCTAATTAGAGTAGTTTGCATACAAAAATAATTTGTTCATTTCGTTGATTTTTTGAAGATGTGCATTAGTATTGGTATTAGTTATAGTTTGAATACGGAAAGAATTCATTCATTTAGTTTAACGTTCGTTTGGTTTATTCGTTAACTAGCTGACCCGACGAACTTTGTACCGCCTCAGAATCAAATAGCTTGTTGAATTAAATTCAGTTTTTTTATTAAGTTAAAAATTACGCAATGAAGCAATTATCAATGCGCAACTGTCCGTGTTTTGTTTTTGTCAGTGTCAGAGATGGCGTTGTGTACGGATTTATATTTTTGTGATTTTCTTACTTTTACAATTATTACTTACGGGAATTCGGGAGGCGGATACGGGTGCCGCCGCCCCGGGAACCATTTATTGAATAACCAACACCTCTGCCATAGATCACCCCAAGTGGTTCGCTACGTTTGGCGATTTAGCAGGGGTGCCCGGGTTCATGAGGTGACTTATGTCCTGGTCCTGACAGTTGATGCGCCTGCCCACCTGCTGCGTGGCGGGCCGGATCGAGAGAGACTGGTTGAGGGAGGCCTTTTGACCTTTCCAGCCGGACTCTCTCGACCCATTGCCTTGCACCACACTTGGAGGGATGGATTCATACGTCCGTTACTCCCGGACACACTGACCCCCAGATTCCTACCCACCCCTCATACCTTTTTCCTTCCCAGAACTTTCTATCCTCCCCATTCCTTAAAAAGATCCTCCACACAGTATCCCCTAAGATGACATAGGTCCTGAGAGAAATTATTTTCCTCAGGATTATTATTTGCCTCCTGTGTGGAGTTTATGTAAAAAAATGCGTTTCATTTCAGAGATTTATTATAATTATTGTATTTTTCCTTTGGAGGTGTGCAGACATACGTTCACCATTTGTCTCATTTTCGACTATTGACATTGAGTGTGTAAGATAGAAGGGCAGCATTATATGATTACAAACAAATGCACAACAATCAACGCATTGACATTTGACGTTTTTGAATGTTTGGAATTCATGCACAGTTCAATATTATACCCCTCACAATATTGCTACAGTTCTTTCAAAATAGGAGAATTCGTTCCATACAAAATGTATGGGGAAAATAATTTTCTTTATAATTATTTATTTCGTTAACTTTTGTGATGTTTTAATAGTTATTATCCTATCCGGGGCGGAGACAAATCCAACAAATCAAAGATCATCAAAATCAGCCCAGCCGTTCTCGAGTTATAAATAGTGTAACTAATCCGCATTTGTTTTATATACATATTAATATAAGACTATTCGTTTTTTAGTTTATTTGGTAATTGGTAAACAATATCGGCGACACCCGGAAGCGCAGTCCCACATAGTAAAAACTGCAGATAGCACATCTACTTATATTTCAATATCTTTGTTCGGGACATTATCTGTAGTAAAAAATGTAAATGAAATAATAGCTTTACACCTAATTGCTGAATCAATTGGTAGTCCCGGTAAGATAGAGTCTCTGGGTTCGATTCCCAATTGCGACTGTTACCGTTTTATTTTCTGTATGTTTTTCACGTTTCATTGAGCTACGTTAATATTATTATCTTCAATAATAATTCAATATTACAATGAGGTTTATAAGCTTATAATTTATTCCAATGTATTAAATACTTAAATGTTATTAAATAATTAACCGCTTATAATTATTTACAGATTTAAAGTTTAATCTTAATTATTTTAAGTTATTATTTAAAATATTATTGTGACAGCTGTTTCAAAACGACGACCTCCGTAGTCCAGTGGGTAAGACTCTTGACTCACAATCCGGAGGTCGCGGGTTCGAACCCGGCATGCGCAAATAAATTTTATTTGATTAATTTGTGTTATTTCACAATTAATTCATTTAAAATAATATATAGTATATTTGCGGCATGTTCCAGAGTGGAAGATACTATCAGTATCGCCCTGGTGTAAGACCACCATTCAGAATTGAAACGTTGCTTGAAAATGGCTTTAGCCGTGTTTGGTGACCAGATCTGAATATCCAGGTACTTCCCAACCTTCCTCTTCCCCACCTCCTTCCCCTCTCCACTACCTTCAGCCTCACAACATACCCCAATGGGGATGCCATAGTCTCACTGGCTCCAGACGGGAGCAGTTGAGATTCTTGTGCGGTATTCACTGTAAAAAAAAAAAAAAGTTTGAATATGGTATTCTAAGTCGAAAAAAAGTCAAACGATATAATTACAAAAACCATGTAAAAATATTTCCGCTTTACAATAACATCCAAATAAATTAAATATTTATGAACGTATCCGAAAACTAAAAAGTGTGTTTGAAAGGTAATAATATATAACATATAATTTTTGAAATATAAAAATTTTGCATGCAAACATTAAAAAGTTTAAAAAATGGCCCACCTTACGTTTTTTCTAACTAAAATTACTGATAACGGAAAAAATAAAAACATGCATATTTTATTAGACAAATGTTTTATAAACGTTGTTGTCATCTCACTCTTTTGTGGTTTCATGTAAAAATAATTAATAAAAAAATCCCAAAGTTTCATAAATTTATTTCAAATTGTTTCATAAAGTTGTAGATACATATTACTTTTTTGTGGTTAGTTTTTGTATTTGAACATAAAGCGCGGTGTTTTTTAAAGGGGGATACAACGATTTCCACGAGACTTCTACGAGTTGTTCCGAAAACCGAACAAGTAGACTTTAAGGGTTAATAACGCTTAGTTTTACGTTGACGTGATTTTGGGATTAATTCCAAGAAGAAGAGCTCCCCAGAATTGACTGCTTGACAAAGTATAGTTGTCTAGGTACTCTAGGTATAGTTTTCTTTTATCTTAGAATTAATTGCATTTGGGATGACATGTCATTAAATTACACTATATTAATCGGCCAAGCTTTCCCCATTCTTGGTCGACGCATATTATTGCAGTGTATTAAGTTACGATTGTGAGTATGGAGGTTGCCTTTATTGTAAATTATATTGCATATCCCGCAAACAGAAGCTAGCTATTCATCGATTACTTTATTAACTTGACATATTTATACGCAGGAACTTATCCGGCTATTTATCACGGGACTGGTTGCCTTGTTTAGGAAATGCTGTACGGGAAATAATACCTTCAAAATAATATTATCTGATGTCAAGCCGACTCGTTGTCGTTATATTTTATTGCGGAAATGATATTTCATATGTTTGGCGTAGGTAGTCCAAAATATTTTGGGTAAAATATAATAACTAAATATAATGTACGCTGTCTCGTGGATAGATTGTTCGTCCCAGGGTTTAATAATATTAGATTGGTTAATTGCATATTAATTAGTTGAATTCTATCTTTTTTATGAGCTTCCTTTTAAGCTGAGCTTCGGTTTAAGTTCTTTTTATCCGAAGGTTAAGTTAGTTCCAACGTTTTATATTAGGTAGGTATCATCCCTGAACTGGCAGAGGGAGGATGAAAGTAGACTGAATGCTGTAGAAATGAGATCCTTGAGGTGTGGGTGTGGTAAAACTATATATGATCATGTGAGAAACGTAGAGATCCGCAAATATGTAAGCGTAATAAGTAATTACGCTCAGACGGTTTGGGCATATAAAGCGAATGAACGAAGAAAGGAGTGTAAGGAGAATATATGCAGCAAATGTGAATGGTAGAAGAAGTCGTGGACGCCCGAGGAAGACATGGCACGATCAAGTGAATCAGATACTAGAGTCGGTCCATGTCAAGAGTCAGAATAATAGAAGAGTATGTGAATGAAGAAATTAATGTGGGTCAAGTCAAGACCGAGTTATAGCCTACCCCACGGGAAACGGCGTGATGGTTTAAAATTAGTTAATTTAGTTTAGGTATCACCTCCTCTCCAAAACAAAGAAACATTCCAAGTATCCTTAGATTCTTATTATATATACATATCCAAATATTTATCCAAGTGTACTTGCAATGTACCTATTTTTATAATTAAGATAAATAACTGATCTGATAGAACCTGCAAACAAGCCGCCATGTGACAGCTTTGCAGGACTACCTCCTGTAAACACTACAATCTACAATAATACGGTTGTCATTATCTTTGTACAAATAAATGAAAATAACACATAATTCGCTGATTTTTTCTGCATTCCAGTTTGTTTGTGCATATATAAGTTAAGCTTATTCTCGTCACGCATTTTCCCGTAGAAAATAGTTTCTACTTGCAGTAGTTTCAAACTGTTTTTTTTTTCTTTTTGACCCCGACAAGTTTGGCCAGCTCCAGAAATCACCTACTCTCGAATGCACCATATTTGTAACAAATAAATGTAAATCGTGAAGTCATCGCCATTTGTAAACGTTTCTCACGGTCCCGTACAATTATTATTATTCTGTAGTTAAACGCTGAAAGATCAACGCTCTCTTTACCTCACCTTACCTTACGTTTACCTCTATGCTGAGCTGTGCTGAGTATAGCCGACCACGGGCTAGCAGCTATCTCCACAGAGCGGTGTGCAGTGTGCAGTGTGCGGTGTGAAGTGGTGATGGATCGGACTATTAGCAGTTATAAGTTGCAAAGCTCCAACTGCAGGGGAATATCTGCACAGGGGGGAGGCTGGTTGTTGAGAGTCGTGGCGCTAACTGGGTTAATGCATATCTCAGGTCTGCTATACTATTATATATACTAAAGTCGTATGTCTGCAGAATGATCCAGTGAAAGGTGATAAATAATTTCATGCTTCCAAAATTTACGATCTTCTGCTGTCGTTGCAGTGGCGTAGATATGTGTTTTACATTAACCCTACACTGGAGGCCCTGAGGAAAATAATTTCCCTCAGGGTCTGTGTCATCTTTGGAGATGCTGTCTGGAGGGTCTATTTGAGGAGGGGAAGGAAGAGACCCATGTCTCATAGGAGGGAAGAAACACCGAGTTATGTAACATGGTAGTGGATGTTTCAGATAAAAATCAGCCGCCCTTATTACAAGCTTTTTGGATTCTTTAATATCTATCGTCCAGTTGATTAGTCAAACATCTCCAAAAAATCAAAATTTGAGTTGAGTATGCAGTTACATATTTGCAAAAGTGCATCCTCTATCTACTCAGATTACCCTTAAATACACTGCCAAATTAATTATAATGCTGAAAAACTTTCTGGGTTATTAGTAGGACATATTTTTTTTATAAAGATATTTAATAATTGTTTATAAGATAAATTTTTTTATTAAGATAACTTTTTTGGGTATTATTAGTAAGAACATATTTTTTTATAAAGATAATTAATAATTGTTTATAAGATAAGATTTTTATTAAGATAATTAAAAATTGTTTATAAAGATAACATTTTTTTTTGTTTATTTCAAGTTTTGCGCATTATAACTAATCCTAATCAGTTATTAATTTCTTCATCAACTTCATCATCATCATCATATTATAAATTAAAGTCCTCCGCCGCGTCTGTCTGTCTGTCTGTTCGCGATAAACTCAAAAACTACTGAACGAATTTTCATCCGGTTTTCACCAATAGATAGAGTGATTCATGTGGAAGGTTTATGTATATAATTTGTCAAGGTTTTTGTGTAAATTGGTAGAAATATATAATATATACAGGAGAATGTATGTATGTGGTGGAGGAGCGGACTGGCAAACGGGTGATGTGGATTTGATTTGTATGCAAATCTACAATTTTATGCTGAGGTTGATGAAAATTTGTCTACATTTGATTTCGAAAACTCTGTGTAAAGCCCAGGCATCGCCGGAGACTTTAGATATTTTATTGAATAATATTGTATACTAATGTGTTTTATTTGTACAAATTTATTTTTTGTATTTTAAAACCAACGACACCACTCTTTCTACATTTTCTAAAAAACTTTTAAAAATAAGACGTTTATAAAACAGTCATCATTTTATCTTTTGTACCATGCATTTTGTATAACCGGTCTTCTGTGTCATTATCCGCTCGCTCTCAAATGCTTACCTTCTCAATAAGGTAAATTACCCAAAAATATAATTTGTATTCTATTTATCATAATTCCAAGCTCATAATTTACAAATTGCGTAAAATTGTCCACGGTACCAATGGCCATAGATTAATTTCCCGCTCGGCGTTCTCTGAAATTATTGACTATGACTATTGATAGCATTGTGTATCGAACTTTCTATTTTGGACGTGACCCAACTCCATATCTGGTGGGATTTGTATTCCTTCTTTTAGATGTCTATCTGTCTAGTCTCTAGTCTAGTTTAGTTCCTACCTTGTACCGGGAAAATAGGGATGGGATAATATGTTTCGAATAAAAGATAGGTGTTTTGATAAAAAAAAAAAGGTTTTAATTCTGCCTTTTACAATCAAAAGGCTTTGTTTTGTGTAGTAAAAAGGTATAATTAGTACAAGTAAGTTTAATATAATTAGTATGGTAGGTTACATTTTCTGTCGAAGTAAGACACCAAATTTCCTTTTGATTCACTCCTAATAATCTCAATGAATCTTGAGACACATTAGAAAAGTGTGATCTGGGGCGGGTCTCTTCTCTGTCTGATGTCTCCCCGCCGCGCGCCGGCCGCAGACAGAGTAAAGTGCCGCACTGTAATTCACACTATAATATTATTACTTATTACAAAACATTCTCCAGAAAGTACGCGATTCATTACTTTATGTTTACATTGTCTGAAGTACCCAGCGATGCCCTGGATTTACACAAAGTTTTTCGAAATCGGATGTAGAAAAAAATTATCCTCTTATTTTGAATAATGTGGAAGTTAATGTTAATTAAAAAGTGTTAAAATTCTGCTTGAAGGGGTGAGGAAATGAAATGGGGATTTTTTTCTGAAATCTCGTTTAGGCAGTTAGTTACCTTACTTACCTTACCTTCCTATTGTTTTGAAGATCAAGTGTGCAAATTGCATCTTTATCGGAAAAAACTACTGCAGATTAGACGTGGGCAGAATGGTTCCCAGGAGTGAATCGATTCAGTCTGATTCCCATGGCCTTTTGAATTGATTCCTTTAATTCATTCCTTTAATTCAATTGAATCCCAAAAAAATTGAAAATTAAATGAATGGGGAGGCTAACACCGCACACGAGACCGGGAGGCCACGGAGTACCCGGAGTACCGCGAAAGAGGAGACTGATAGGCTACCAAGCATCGCACAAAGAGGAGACCGATTATTCTATCTGATTATCTCGCTAAAACCTATAGATTAATGTGTTTGACTCTTTTTAGTGTCACTTTTTCGTTTCATCGGTTTTCAAATCACAATGAGTGGGGAGGCTACGAAGCACCGCACAAAGAGGAGACCAATAGGCTACGAAACACCACACAAAGAGGAGACCGAACATTCTATCTCATTATCTCGCAGGCTAAATCCTATATTGTTTGTCTTTTTTTAGTGTCGTAATTTTTATTATGTAAAATGTATATATTGCTAGCAATTATATCTTAAAATTATACAAGTTTTCGTTTCACCCTTAAAATTTTATTGATTTTATTTTATTTATTAAACTTATAATTTTGTTCTATTTCACGTGATCTAATATAAACATACATTTAACATTAAGATGAGTATTTTATGACAGCTAACCACAGCTAATTGGCCTTATAATATCTGCAAATTTACATATTATATCGACCCAAGATCTACGTCTAAAAGTAGGTAGGTACAATATCTTCCGTACGTACCAAAAAACAGATAAGCATCATTTTAGCTTCTCACTGCTAATGTTCAGATTCAAAGTCGAAAGTTTTCGACTAACTATGTAATGAAATTGACGGCTTGGCGCGCGGGGGAATAAATGAACCGCGCGGACGGATTAAGGGCTGGCATTGAGGAATGAATTAGTAACTTTTGACTAATGTTTTGTGTCTTACCTAGCAGTGACTTGATTTACTCGCGAGCTGCGGTCCTAGGACTGGGATGCATTTGGGACATATCGTGACATTGACGTGACGATGACGCCTGACGTCATTTCTAGGTCTGAGATTTACAAAAGACCATGACGTCACAAGTGAAAAAGACTTTTGTTTTAATTCCTCTGTCTGTCGGAATCGGACAATCTCGATTTCGACAGACTAGATACCTGGGACGCGGACATTGAACACGGACCTGGGACGGCGGGGACCTTAGTACAATCTCAGGACTATTGATTAGGATGAATGATTAATTCATTGCGTGAAAGAGATGCTCGGGCAACCCGGATGAATCGCGATACCGTCCGTCGACCACTTCGCGGCGCGCTGCCCGTTTAATAATATTTAAATACCTATGAAACAATATAATATTTAAATCGTTTACAGAACACATTATTCATTGAAATAATTTAACAGTAAAATAAATGGAAATTAAAAATGTATGGTGTCATTAAAAATCGTAGGATGCAAGGCCAAAGATAAGGAATGAAGAATCAATTCCTTTTGAAATTGAGAATTAGATTGAGTGTGTCACAAGATTGAATTTATTCATTTAATTCGGTCATTCAATTTTGCCCACGTCTACTGCAGATGTGTATAAAAAAACAAAGCCTCCCATCAAAATTTCTATATATCTGCGGTTGTGTAATATAATAGATCGATTTTTTGCTAAAAATTGTGATTATTAAATTTGCTAAAAATTGGGATTATTATTTATTTATTTATTTTTCTAATATTAATTTTTTATTATTATATTTCATAATAGTAAGCCACTTACAAACATTATGAAGGGTGAATCTTAAAGGCTCTTTTTTTGTAATTTTTACTGATTTTAATTTATTTCTTATGTTTGTTTTTGGCGCTTTTACCCACCAAAATAATTGGTAAGTGGCACTAGTGTATTTTTTATATTTATAGGTATGTTTCCCACAACGTCTTTTAAATTACACATTTTATATACATTATTTTCTTTTTGGTTTTTTGTTATTAAGTCTATCACTTACTCATTTTATTCGTAATCATTGTAGGTAATGGGAATAAAATCATATTTTTATAATAATAAAATATTCACTGATCATATTTTGTTTCTAAACATACGGGAGAGGAAAACATTTATAATGTTGTTTTGTCGGTTATAACAAAAATGTTGACGATAAAAATAGTACGAGAGTTTGTCGTCAACATACATCGCAAAACCAACAAAATACCTAACACCTACAACTAGGTATGTCAATATAATTTACTACGTTTTACGGCATTAGTGAAGGTACGAGTACACATTCCGTATTTTATAGTGTTTTTTTTAAGTGACGTCATAATTGCTTCATCATCGCTTGTGACACTGATTCCCCCCCTGGGAAACGGAAGGCGTGGGGACATGTTTTTTACGCCGCGCCGTTCAAAAGGTCAAGATCTGTTGTATCTATCCAGTATTATTGTTATTAACGGCTTAACGCAAAACCTACCAACTACCTGTCTGATGGGTGTTTTACAAGATGCTTCTTTTCATACCGATCCACATATGGAAATCACACCGAGACCCATATGATAAATCTTGGCTTTACACAATCATTATTTTCATAATTACGATTTCGAATAGATAGCCATTAGAAAATAAATAAATTTTAGGGACGGTACACTAAATCGTCAAAAATTGGCAACCCCTTGAACACAGTCACATATCACATGTAAGCATCATTTATCCTTTGCCGTTGCCCGCGTTGCCGTCAACAAATCATTAACATTACTCGCGAAATTCACAATAATAATGTAATATATACGTTCACAATCAATAAAACATACCATAAACGTATTAAATGAAATAATTTTTTTTAAATCACATAAAATAGTTGGGTAAAATAATTAAAGAAGACAGTTGTCAAATGTTATCCGCCATCGTTAAATGTACAAAAATCGGTACCAAAATAGAACATGTAGGTTTTCATCCATAATCCATATGAAAAGGTGACCCGTGTGGAAACTGAACCAAAAGAAGCATCATATAAAACGCCCATTACTATTGTTTATTAGTAAAGTACCTACCTACGCCTACACGGTCAATGTTATTCTGTAAGTTGGTACCTACTACCATTTTCCAGTGATGTCCATTATCGAAGTAAAGTTTTTTTTTTAATCGAAATATGGTTTTTAATCGAAATACCTGTATATATATATGTATATATTGTATTACGGTGAGGTATTTATTTATTTTATGAATGCGCTGATAAAGGTAATAATTTTTAGATTAATTTAATTATTTACGCCCTTAGGGCTTTTACTTTTTTACTTTTTTTTTTGTAAAAGAAGTATTAATAAATAACATTCGTGCATTAAAATTAACATAGTAAAATAATAAATACTTTGCATTTCCGACTTCTCAACGATGAAATAATTTCAAAGTCTAAAAAACTCATTAACCTTAGGAAGGTTGAGGTTAACCGAAACCGGTCGACAAATATAAATCAAAATAAAGTGGTTTTAAATAAAGAACTTGTTTCATTCTGTCTAAAAAGCTCATCTGAATTGTCGGTATAGCACGAAACGTCTCCCATTATTCAAATATTTTGATTATTTTTATAATTTATAGGTTTCTAAACTTGATATATAAAAATTTAGGTTTCTTTATTTGTCCCTTACCTATGCGTTCCTAATTGTTCCTAATCATCGGATTGCGATAAATCTTTGGTGATTGTATGTTGTATAGTTTAGCGGCAGGGAGGAGAGGAGGAAAGGGTAGAGGAATCCGGGGGAAGGCGGGGAAGGTTGAAAGAGAACGCGGGAGAGGGGAGGGGAACGTAAGAGAGGCGGTTTTTGGGGGAAGGGAAACGCGGGAGGGGAAGGGGATGAAGACGCATGGGAAAGGACATGCAGAGAGAAACGATTTCTCTCTTTTTGTGGCATTGTAATGCATGCTACATAATAACAATATGTAATAAGAATATAATACTAATGAATCTAAACGAAACACGAAATAGAACAGGACAAAAAAAATAAAAAGGTAACGGTCGCAACTGGGATCTCCTGTGATACCGGGAATAATTCCTTTACCATCTCGGCCATTGGGACCTATTTATTTTTACGGCATTGTCGATCTTATTTTTCAAATTTCAGAAGTAACAATATTGTCTTTTAACGAGATATGGGAAGGCTGATAGAGATATTGAAAGAAGGGTGAATGCAGGTAACTCTATTAATGGAGGACTGAACGCCGTTGGCACCAACAAAAAACTGTCCAAAGACGCGAAACTAGCCGTCCATAATGGAGTACTGGTACCTACCCTGATGTATGGCAGTGAGGCATGGAACTGGCAGAGGAAGGATGAAAGTAGACTGAATGCTGTAGAAATGAGATCCCTGAGGCGTATGTGTGGTAAAACCATGTATGATCGTGTGAGAAATGTGGAGATAGATCCGCAAAGAAGGCAAGGCTGATGTAAGCGTAATGACTAAGATCAAGAATGGAACGCTACGATGGTTTGGGCATGTAGAGCGAACGAATGAGGAATGGAGTGTAAGGAGAATATATGACGCAAATGTGAATGGTAGAAGAAGTCGGGGACGCCCGAGAAAGACATGGCACGACCAAGTGAATCAGATACTTGAGTCAGGCCATGTCAAGAGTCAGAATAATAGAAGAGCATGTATGAGACGATGTATGAATGTGAACATTGTGAACGAGGCAAGGAGTGTGTGCCAAGACCGAGTTGTTTGGCGGTCCGTCCTCTCTGCCTACCCCTGCGGGAAACGGCGTGATGGTTAGTTAGTTAGTCTCTTAACTATTTTTTCCCATATTTTTGGCTTCTGTCCTTTTAAATGATTACAAATTTCTGAACGAATTTATTTGATACCTACATAGTCTCGGATAAAAATATATGTTTACCGGAGATCTTTGGTTCCAATTCCGGTGAGCTTTTCGAGCTTACCGGTAGAAATGTTATAATCGAACCATTTGAGATAATTTATGTTGGACCCTTGAACATTTGTAAGTATATTGTTCATATTTGGAAACATTACCTCAATTATTGATTTTGCTGTACAAATTTGAATCAATAACATTGATATAGGTATCACCGTATAAATTGCCTTGTACTGGTTCAGGTTGGTTGAAAGTTGGTACTTGTTGGTAGTTCAGCGGGTATCACCATTCACCTCACCATTGCCTTGGCGCCGGGCGCGCACGCGCATTCGCGTCTGATTCCCCGTCGTGGAAAGTCGCGTCCAGTTATTACTACCTTTGCCGTTGTCAAAACGTAAACAATAATAAAAGTTATAATAAGTTGTAAGCCACGCGTGTAAATAGCACACAATCAATACAAACAACAGTGACGCGAGTGATATCGAAATATAAATACCGTGTAAAGCTTTGCGTGATTGTAAAGAAATTAAATATTTTACTGTGATTTTTAACAATATCGTTAATATACCTATAGATTTGTTAATAAATAATTTGATCGATAAAAACGAAGAACAAAATCAATTTTGGTTTTTAATAATTATGAATCCTGTTTTTTTTTATTGAAACAAATAACAAGGTTACAATTTAACAACATAATATAAACATCAATATTTCAATCACTCTCCTAATAAAGCAGCTGCTTGTGTTTTGTTTATATTGTTTTAATGGTACGCCATTTCGCCTTAAAAATAATTATGAACCAAATTATCCTTTTACTTGTAAAGAGCCAAAATAAGTAAAGGCTAATTAAAAAACTGTTTTTTGTTTTGTTTATTGAGGTTTGAACCTTCCTTGCCGGGACCTGGCTCTTCTGTGAACTTTTAAAATGTCTTTTAAAACTTAAATAATAATAATTAATTTGACCGAGGATTGAATCTTCTTCCCAGGGACTGACTAAAATAAGTGAACACCGCTAACGGCGCTAACACCTAAGCCAAATACCAATTGGATATGTCCGAGATTTATTTCGTATATTAATTGCTGTGAATTTTTAAATATAATATTTTGATAACTGTGCGTGTATGCGTGATTGTCATCGAAAGTTGATAGAATGCATTGTCATCGACAAAGAGTCTATCTGCCGTGTTTCAGCTCGATCGGATGTCGGGAAGAGAAAACGTTTGTCACCCATAAATATAACGTAAACAATGCGTAATTTCGAAATTATTAAAAATTTCAATTATTGTAATATATAAAAATTTCACCTTGTTCTCAAAATTATGTTCTCATGAAGTTATAAATCTAACGATTCCACGATGTCTGTATCCTAAAATGTCTGTGATATCCAAAATAAAATCTTCAATTATTTTTTATTATTTTCCGTCCCATTTTCCCGATATTTTGTAGGAACCAACGAACATTTTCACCTGTTAATTAGTTGAATGAAATTGGGGGTCGCCAAGAACGTATGATCAATGAGTCAGGACTAATTGCTTTAAGTATAGGGGTCACTGGATATTCAATAACCGCTGAACCGCGCCGTTTTTTACTTCCCTGTACATTTAATCAAATTTCATCCCCCGGGCCGTGCATTTCACCCTGGTTCACTGAAAATAACCGGAACATCCATTTAGGCGGAAAACTTTCTAGGTGAAAATTTTACTTTCAGGCAGACATGCAGTAGTAGGAAACGCGGATAGACGGACAAATGTCGGAAAGGGTTCAACTCTTTCACGTTAACACTTTCTTATTCTTGTCGGTTTGTCATTCACCAGATTTTATTACAAGGTTGATACAAACAACATTCAAGTGAAAAAGCGTTTTATATTTACGTTTATTTTTCTTCGTAATCGTTAATTCTATTTGTTTTTTGACGGGTTTTTACAGCAGTGTTATCACGTCAGTGAAACCTATTCATAGGTTGATGATTTTTTTCTTGGTGACGTTTGATTTTAACCCTGAGTTTTTGTTTTGAAATTTGTAAAGATGTTTTGAAAAACAAATTTTCCTAAATCTTTGTAAGTTCAAAGGCGTTATTGTTCGTGTACAGATCTCTCTACTCTCTCCCCACGAGCATTAGATCATGCCAATAAAGACAGTCTTAACTAAAAGCTCTTAATAATAGTAAACTTTTTTTTAAATCTTTTTCAATTCTATACTATTTTCGCTAAAAATGATACGAATGTATAAATATATCTTTTTTTTCAATTCATCTTTTCGGTTTATTTGGTGTTTGCTTTTTTATATATTATAATAATCAAGAATATATTATTTATCTTCCTGAATAAATTTTCCTAGTAAAAGTGCTTTTGTCTTATTCGAACAGTGAAGTGAACCAAACGTCGATTCCGATGCGGAATTCGTATTGACTTCAGCGAATTTCGCCTTGTCCGTTCCAAGGATCCCCCATACAATATGGTTGTGAACACGCGCTGTAATGGTATGTCGAAATGATGTTTATAAATGCCTAATACTGTGCTTGATTACGTGTGTCGATATTTGCGCAATTTATTATTTACAGGCATTACGTCATGTTGTTTTGTTTGCGAACTGGCTGATGTGTTGGGTTCTTCTTGGTGCAAGTTTTTTTTTTTACTGAACTAGTGGCAAGCGGTATTGAAATCTTGTTTTTTGTTGTGTATACATACTTGGCCAATATTATATATTTATCGTTATTTAAACACAATTATATTTTATTGCATATTTTTAATGGTTAAGGAAATTGAGAAAGATGCGAGATTTAGGAATGATCTACGACCTCTTTGTCAACTATTATAATTTTGACCGTCGAAATATTGCTGGTCTTAAAATAATGTCAACAGTATTATAAAATAAGTACATATCTAGTATTTCTTACGTTATTATTATTTTAACGTGTATTTTGTGCCACTTTTTTGTAATTTAACGCGCTATAGTGTATATAATAGATGTCATGGTTTTATCGTAGGCAAATCAATTTCATGAAATGGTCAGTAATCGATTACAATCACGTCAGAAGTATGATGCAACTCTCTACTTTTGCATTTTTGCATGATCTAACGAATTCCGTCATGATCCATAAAGTTCGCCCGCACCCAAATACAAAAAAAACCGACAGAGATTGTCTCATACATATTCCTCCTTCATCTCCCGTTGCAGCACTTATTGGATGTAACCTTTATATATAGATCGAAAAACAAAATGATTTAAGCCTTGATTTAAACTCGGGCTAACACTATAATAATAGTCACGACGCCCGCCCCATGTTTAAATATGACATTAAATTAGTGTTTGTTTTTTCAGTCACCTTCTGTAACAACAGTTTTCACACTCCCGCACGTTATGAACTCCGGGTAAAAATAATATTATGACGTCCGGCACGCGCGTATCGAGAAGCTTGAGCATTGTTTTGACAGATTGCTAGAATATATATTTTATCTAGTTGAAAGCTGCGTATTTATAAATTAAACGGTTTTCGGAAAAATGTCTGGATCTGCCTAAAGGCGTGCACCTAGGCTACCTTTGTACACCGTCTAAAGTATTTTTTTATGGACTGCAGAACTAAACCTTTTTGAAGGTTTTTTTTCCAACTTCCGCTACTATTTTATTACAATCGCTCATGTTCACCTTGAGGAAAGTAAACGTGTGTTCTTTTTAATTTTTTTTCATCTAAAACATCACTGCAGTTTTGTACATACAAATTTTTCTGCTTTCTTTCAAGAAATTTATTATCTTCTGGTAATCGTCTGCCAGTATATTACGCACATTTTACGAGTCCAGGCTGCTTTATTCTATTTACATTCTCAATATCTCCGATCTGTAAAGGTATTTGCAAAATTCGCATATTCTTTGCCGCGAGATTTTTATAACTCTGAACAAGGTTCATAATAATCGTAATTTAGTTCGACTTTGAACATGCGTTATTTACTTCGTATTTCTGTTATCACCATTAGATTGCTATTGCACGTGTGGGCGAGATCTCATTCACTTAGCAAGTTGTAAAGAAATCCTTGAACAATGCTAAAGAATTCCCAGTGTCGTTGGATGGTAACCTCCATGTAGACAAACGTAATTGTTTTTACGGTGAATATTTTTTGCTCTGACAAATTAGCCGTCAGGTAGCAGTTAGGAATTTGACCAAATTGGTCAGAAGTTGGAGGAATTTGAGACTAACAGTAGAAAAATGACGTAGACAAATAGAATGTTGCTAAAGATTTTTTTCTAGAGATTGTATTGAGATGCAGCGGGAATATAAATGAGATGTTTATTTGTGAGAGCTTCTATTTTCCCTTCTCTAATCTAATATTCATTCTACCTGTCCAAGTCCAATGCAACTAACTAATAAAGAAAAAGAAGATGTGCACGGAGTGTGTAAAGCTTTCAACATTTCTGTTTTCGGTTCTTGTTTTGTTTTTTACGCCATTAAAATTTTATTCACGTGTTTGGTTATTCTCTCTCGGAATATGCAGTACTTAGCATTAGCATTTATACTTTGCTAATGTGTCTTATTTTCAGTGTCAGGTTTTCGTGATTGGTGTATAGTGTAGGTATATACTGTATATATATATAATAATAACGTTATTGGATTCAGAGCGAACCCACGGCACCTACGGCACCGACGGCACCTTCAAAATTACGATAATATTTTTCAACGGGACCGTATTTTTAAAATGCCTTATTACGGAAAGAAGACTAGTTTGGCTAAACCAATTAATTTCAGCGCTTCCCACGTGACATGTATTCAGGTTAATTTCGGTATTTTTTCCGCTTGAATCGTCGCCATAATATTTGTATGGGAGCATTGTTAGATTGAACACATCATAATGAATAACGCCGTGCATAATTGCAATTAGCTTTATATCGCTAATGACATATTTGTTTATTATTTAAATGTACGAGTATTTCAATAGTATGAAATGCAAACCCAGGTACCGCCAAATAAGAATTCTAATGATAATGATATTTTGAAGTGTTTTCTGTGACTTGTTATCTTTGTTAGGTATACATTTTACAAATAAATTGAAAGTATTTTTTTGTCACGAAATTTTTCGATTAATTTTTTTGTTTGGAAAGTTGGAATTGTTCAATTATTGGTATAATTTTGTAAAAGAAGCAACAAGTTTTGTTTTCAAAATAATCTATACTAATCCACCGCTTTGCTGATTAAAAGTTCTTGGCGAAATCACCTCCTGTCTTTTTGCTGAATTAATCTCGCAATGTGTCTGAGAAAATACCACCATGCAATAAATTCCAATGAAAACTGATGTTTTTTTTCCAATGTTTACTTGTAATACTTTCACCGCCTGTTCTCTCAGACTAGCAGCTAGCAGACAATGAGGAAGTGTAATATTGTAAATTGTGACATTTCCATCGGGAAATAATATATCGATCTCGGATCACGACTTTCGGTAGCCGAGCTCGGAGCTTGGCGGCTTGGCGGCACGATCCGTCAGACTTGGAATGCTTTCAGAAACCTAACTCGGATCCGGAAACATCACGCTAATTGAATTACATGCCTATTTATTTATATTGTTGATTTTTCTTAGGTTTTTCTCCTTTCTACATCTAGTAGGCACTGAGAATACTCGGGTTGACAATTTGCAGTATACGCTGCATGGAGGTAGAGGAAATAGTACGCACTGATTGAACTGACTATTTGACGTTGAGATAGTTGAATAACAATGTGCATACCAAGAATAGTTACATCTAGTCTAGTCGGAAGTTATCGCATCGTTACTATTTAATTGCGCTCTCGGAAGTCGGAATCTTGTATACTTACATGTAGCTATTCTATTATTTTATGTTTCTGCCTAACATGACTAAACCCTCATATTTGCTGCGTGGTAGGTCAGATCGGGAGAGGTTGGGGGACACCGTTTGACCTCTCCAACTGGTCTCTCTCGATTAGATTCATGCAAAAAATATATATGTTTACAAGCAGCACAATTTATTATTTTCTTCGAGAGCTATGTGGTTTTCGTTTGAAGAAGTTGATATGGCGAAGTTTGATTATCTTTGTTAAAAATAATGGTTTTTATATCTCTTCTGAAACTGTGTTAATAAATCATATTTACTATGAAGCTCAAGGTACCGCTATTCTCTTGTCAGATTTCTTATAAGATGAGGTTTACTGGTTTTTTTGATTTTGGATCCTCAATAATTAATCAACCGCTTTTGAATACGAGACTCAAAATCGAGGAGCACATTCGACTATGAGGCAAGGTGCTGTATTCTCTGCCAGGCTCGTTTCCCCACATTACTCGCACGCATTGTGAATACTTCAACTAACAATATGTTTTGTTTGTTTGTTCCAGCCCACGACGGTCTCGATAACCGCTCCCTGCTGGAGCAGTCCCCGCACCAGATCCAGCAGTACGAGATCCGCATCAGCCGAGCGGCCGGCGGCCTCGGACTGTCCATCGCGGGCGGGCGCGGCTCTACACCCTTCCGCGGGGATGACGACGGCATCTTCATCTCAAGGGTCACGGCCAACGGGCCGGCGCACAACGCTGGACTCAGGGTATGTCATACATAACTTCTGCTTCTTTTGGTCTTCTGCTAATGGTATCCCACTTGATTTCAGTCAGCTGTCGTTAATTCCTCTACCTGTTCTATTTCAATGTCCCGTCTATTTCGCCCCTCTTCCATATTTGCAATACGTGCCATCTTCGAATCTCCACTATCTTATGAGTTTACTATCTACTTGTTAGTGCTAAACTCGTACCGAAAGTATCAGAATGTATGAAAAAATAGTTTAGTATTTTTTTTTATTTTTATTTTTTTTTTTTTTATTTTTTTTTTTTTTTATTTTTTTTTTTTATTTTATTTTTTTTTTTTGGTAGAAAGCAGTCACTTTGTGGTTTGACATATTAATTAAAGGAAAACAATCACTTTGTTTGTAACCACGATTTATTGATTTAATTTTTTATTTACCGACCGGTTTCGCTTAATACAAGCATCATCAGGGTATAAATTAAAACTGATGAAAAAATACATTGTGTGAGCTTATATATACATACAGACAGAGACAAAACATAATATAAAGTAAGAGTGAGAGATTGTAATTAACATCCTACATAGTGATAGAGAGAAAGAGACGGGTATATCTAATGAATAATTACATTATATCTACCGGGACAAAACGTCATTTAAACAGGTGATTAAGAAATAAAGTGGCTACGGGTTTTTTTAGTTTATGGGAAATATTCCTAATATCGGACTGTTGGACACATTTAACTGATTATTAAGGATTTGGGTTTTTGTTTTAACGGCTTTCTTTATTTCGAGTGCTTCTAAATTATTAAGCCTGTTACCATGACTATTTCTGTGTAAAATCTTAACACCGGTGTTTTGATTGAAGGTATGATCTTTATCAATAAGGTGATTAGCGAATTCCGAAAATCCATTATTATTTAAGCATCTAAGATGCTCTTTGATTCTAATATTGACATTACGCGTCGTTTTACCTACATAAAATGATGAACAATCATTACAATCTAATTTATATATTCCGGAATGACTTAGTTTTTCGTCCTTATCTTTCGAATTAATTAAAAACTTTCCTAAATTATTGTTTGTGTAAAATGCCGGTCTTATTTCGGGAGGTAGATTTTTTACACTGCAGGAAGAGAACTGATTAATGAATAAAATACGACGCCATTGGTAACAAAGATTATTATTATTATTTATATTATTATGATTAGTAAATAAGAAATTCTTAGTGGCTATTTGTTTTTGTTTTTTATTTAAAATTGTATCAATGAGTTCGGCATTATAACCATTATTAACCGCGATTTTTTTAATTATTGCTAGTTCGTTGGAGAAATTAGTATTAGATAACGGTATTGTGACCAAACGATGAACCATTGAATGAAACGCGGAGTGTTTATGTGAAACAGGATGATTGGATGTGTTATGGATAACGACGTCGGTGTAGGTAGGCTTGCGAAAGATGTTAAAATTTATTTTATTATTTACGATAGATAAGGTGAGATCTAAAAAATTTAAAGTTGAATTAGTTCCTATCTCTAATGTGAATTTAATGTTTTGATGGTATGAATTTATAAGGATGAGGAAGGCATTTAATTGACGTTGAGTCCCTGTCCAAATACAGAACACGTCATCGACGTATCTACGCCATAGTAAGACGTTTTTTACAAGGGGTGAGGCACTAGTTAAAATTTTGTTTTCTAAATTATTCATGAATATATCAGCAATTAAAGGACTTGTAGGAGACCCCATGGGAAGGCCTTCGATTTGCTGATATATAACACCATTGAATTGAAAATAATTTTGGTTAAGGCAAACATTAAATAGTGAAGTCAGATCATTCACTAAATCTTTGGGTAAATTAGAAGTATTTAATAAATTAGAGATCAAACATTTGCTCTCCTCTATGGGGACATTAGGGAACAAGTTAACCACATCAAACGATATGAGTTTGCAATTTTTAGGGAGATCCAAATCTTTGAGTTCTTCTACTAGTGAAAATGAATTTTTGATCGTATATTTTGGAGAGAAAATATTGGAATTATGGAAAACATTAGTAATAACAGAAGATATTTTAAAATTTGGGGCATCACAGCAACTAACAACTGGTCTTATAGGTTTATCACTTTTATGGATTTTGAGGAATCCATATAATTTTGGAGCTTTCGAATTCTTTGTTAAAAACTTAACTTGATGATATGACTCATCTTGAAACATTTGGGATTTACAGGCTTTAAGAGTTAGTTTAACTTTATCTAAGAATTTTCCAGTAGGGTCTTTTTGAAGAGTTATGAAGTTGTCGTTATTGATGAAATCTTGCACTTTTGTATTGTATTCTCTTCGAGGTATTATAATCACGGTATTTCCCTTGTCCGCTTTGGTCAGGATTAAATTTTCGTCTTCTAATTTAGCACGAATATTTTTCATTACGGTTGTCTCGGGGTTTGGAGTAAATTTAAATTTAGGTATTAGATTTTTTATTGTTTCTGCACTTTTGTAGAAGAATCGTTGAGGTTTACCATATAAAGCTGTATCGATATCTACTGCAACGTTTTCTATTGCAGAATTAAAGTTTTTATTATTATATTTTAGGTTGTATTTTAAACCTTTCGATAGTAGGTTCATCTCTTCAGGTAGGAAATGTACTGTTGACAGATTTTGGACTCGGTCAAAAAACGTATGAACTGGTTTTAGGTTTTCATTATTATTAGATTTATTTAAGGAACACAAAATATCAAGTTTTTTATTAATTATATTAAGTTTATTAAATGCTTTCACAGAAACTAGGTGTCTGACTTTATCGTCGAATAAGTCCCACTCAACAGAGTGCAGATCATATACTAGTTCTGTATGTAAGAGTAAAATGTATGTAAGAGTATAAATAAGAGTATGTAAGAGTATAAATAGTTTAGTATTTGCTAGTATTAAAATAATTTCGTAGAATCGTAAATTGTTTCGTAAATCGTAAATTCAATTTCAAAGACAACAACTATCATTACCTATAATATAAGATATTAGGTAAGCTTCGTTTTTGTTAGCTTTAATACGAAAAAAAAACATTTTCAACTTCAGGGGTATTTTTACCGATTTTGAACATGCTAGGAATTCCACAAGGGTCAGTTTTGGTCCCTTTATAAAATATTTTTATTTATAGGTACTTGCCATAACATTGGTCGTAAAATTCATCAAAGTTAATAATCATAATGGTATTTCGACCATACAACTTGTACTTATTACAATAATTTTTCTTTGCAGGTGGGAGACAAGGTGGTCAGCGTGAATGGCACAGTGGTGGTGGATGTAGACCACTACTTCGCAGTGGAGGTTCTCAAAGCCAGTGGACCAACACTCATTCTCGTTGTTACAAGAGACACACCTGCATCTACAAGGTAAAATCTCCTTTTCTTCTTTGGTGTTTTGTTGTGCTTTTTTATTATTCTAGTTTGGTGCATCTTTATAAATGATAGCGATGCAAACTTTTAGCATTTCACTTTAATTGTAACCGCACAGAATGTTATTATGGATAGAAGTATCAGTATTGGTACATACATTCTATTGTTTTAATCCTTGTGCCGCAGATGTTTTGTAAATCAAGCATCGTGTATTTGTTCTGTTGATTGATTGATTATTATAATAATTATAATAATGGTATTGTTTTGTTTGACAGATCACACAGCCGGGCAGCGAGCGGTGCGAGTCACCAGTCTCTAACAATGGTGGAGACTCCAATGTCACTGGAGAATGGACAGGTGTGCTTTATTTTATTATTTCATGTGTATACGTTTATACAATATACGCGCTTCATATATTATATTATATTATAGTAAATTTTCATCAAACCAATTTTTAAATTCTGTCTGATTCAACCATTCTCTGAGTTTCGTTCCAGGTTAAACTCTCAGTTAATATTGCTGTGTCATCAGCATATTTAAAAAAATATTATTGATATAAATAATAAATAAAATAAGTCCAATCAAGAGATGCCAAAGAGATTTTACATTAAACATAATATATATCATTGAAATTCAATTACAAAGAAAGAAAATATATATATATTATTAATGTATAAAGGCATACAATAACAGTAACAATATTTGTTGTACTGTACCTATAAATGTGTGTACCTATACCTGTACTTGTTCAGTACCTATAAATGTAAATGTTGAATTCCCTTAGAAATAATGTTGTTGGTTTTTAGGTTATAATGGGCAAGAAGTTAAGTCCCCTGGTAATAGCCAACCAGTATGCGCAACAGGCTGAGAAGAAATCTACTCCCAGTCCTCAATCAACTCCCCCACCTCAAGGTAAAATATTATTATTAATTTAGTGCTAGGATTCAACTTGATACTGGATTCAGCTGATTAAGTGAACATTTATTACAATTTAATAATAACATATTTATGTTTGCAAAGTAACCATTCCCATTGGTAAAATGTTTGAATTCGGACAATGTGTAAACATGCAGCTCTACACAATTTGTGTCTTAATATTTATGGTTTCCAGCATATCTGATGTAACCTACAAATCTCAATTATGTAATGTAGGTATCATGATGTCATAGTGTAATGTTGTCCCATTATGACATTAGACAAGTGCGAAGTGGGCAGACAATGGGAACCAGGATGAGATTTAACATCTTCAATTGGCTTTATGGCTGAATTTAGGTTAAATTTGATAGATATGTCAATTATCATCATCAACATGATCACTAAAACCCCTGGACTCCACTTGTGCTGGGTATTTCCCTGCGTACTTTCAAGTTTAGGTCTCCAAGCACTCCTTTATCCTGCAGATTTATTGTAGAGAAGCTTTTTGGTGGTTGGCTACCTTCTGTCCTTGTGAGTTCTGCACAATGGAGCCGTTCCAGTTTTGTAAATCTTGCTATTAGCGACTCCTCAAACAATTTGCATAGTTTTCAGGTTGTACCTTGTAGGCCCAAGGACAAATAATAAATGCTGTTGAAACTTTTTTTCACATAATCTTTTGTAGTTTTATTTATTTATTTTGCAAAAACAGTGTAAAAACCAATAAATTGCAGAGCGATAAAGAAAAATTACAAAAAAATTAGTTTGCATAATAAATATGAAAGGTTACACATAGGACTACACATAGATACACACAGTTAACCCTGGAGTGGTCTCGCGGATTACATATGTAATCCACTCATGCAAAATTAAAGATTCCTCAAAAACGGATGGCGCAAATCATTTTATCTTCCGTGTACTTTAAGTTGGATAACTCACGGACGCATTCAGTTCAGCGCTGGTGTTGGGCACGCTGTGTTACAGGAGCTCTGCGAAGTCCACGGTCTAAACCTGTAATCCGAGCGACCAACTACGTAGCACTGGAAAAGTGTATGACGCATTCAAAAAATTCATTTGTCCTGATCATTCTATAATTTCTCAGAATGATCAGGACATTCTGTTCAGAAATCAGCAATAAAATTTTTATATGAGCTTAATTTTTTTTTGTTATATCAATAAAAGTGAAAGTTGTAATTTTTAGTTTAAAAAAGGGGTCATTTATGTTTTGGTTAATTGTGAAAAACATAGAAGTTGTGTTTAATTTATGTTGCTTATTTCTAATCAATAATGGTTAGATTATAAGATTAAAAAATAAGTACACAATATTTTTAAATGATTTCACTTTTTTGTTGCCTTCGTTTAAAAATGGCATACCTATCAGTGGCGGTCCATGAGTTTTCAGTGAGCTAGAGTGCTAAGTTGGAAAAGTACGACATTACTGATGTTGTAGCTGAAAATGATTTTTTTTTTTCAAAATTTCAATTTTTGTATGAAGATCTTTCAGTATGTGGATGCGGCGCATCCCTAGGCTGAAAGAATCCTGAAGATCTTCATACAAAAAGTTGAAATTTTGAAAAAAATAATTATTATGTTCAGCTACAACAACGTCAATAATGTCACATTTTTCCATCTTAGCATTTAGCTCACTGAAAACTTAAGGACTGCCACTGCTACCTATGTAATCCACGCGACCACTGGCGTTACTTTTTAGAGCGCGACCACCGTAGGGTTAAAGGTTAAAAAATATTTAGTGCTTAAATTCGTAGTAGGACGTGTGGAAAATATCCGCATGTCCTGAGAGGCAGTTATTTAACCTAATAAGTCTTCCCAGGGGCATCACTAGATAGTTCTGCACCTGGGAAGAATCAGAAGCCATTTCGAGATAAATGTTGTTGGAAATAGTCATGGGTAAAAACCAAACTCTCTCATGTAGAGGTATCGTAAAAGTGTCACAACGTACATTGACTGTGACAATTATGAAAGGGAAACCTTAAAATTGCATAATAATAAAATAAGTACACAGTACCTATGCTTTTCGCCTAAAATCCTATAAAGTAGCACCCAAGAGTATAAGCATCTAAATCGCTAACTGCTGGGCAATATTTTCCACGTTGGGAATCACGGTTCTAGGTTATTGTTGATGGTAATTTTATGATGTTTTTCCCTTATAGTGTACATGCAGAAGATCCTGGTGCACACAACTCTTATCAGGGACGGTCATGGACTAGGTTTCAGTATAGCCGGAGGAAAGGGCTCGCCTCCGTTCAAGGTAAACTAAACATTTATTTATTTTACATCTTACTTTGCGATACAATGATTAGAACAGTAATTTTTATAGCTCTCCCACAACCTTCTTTATATACTATTATAAATTTGTACAAATACAATAATAGTTCTCTTGATTGTTTAGTATAACTGCCAAACGAGGAATTCTTTTATTTTCTGCCACATAAGTTGAAAAAATATTCAAATATATTTTTATGCACATGACATTCCTAAAAAAACATTATATCATTGGTTTGCTATAAGAAGTCTTGCAGATAGTTTGCTTTGGTATTTCGAAATAAACCTCTTTGAAAGTTAAACACTGACAAAGATAACCCTGCAGATTGGTAAACTTACCACTAACTGTGTTAGTAACGGTTCCATGCCAAATCATTACGAAACCAACACCTTGGAAAGGTCATTAAAAGCTAAAAAAAATAAAAATAAAAATAGCCGGTAACCCTAACCTAACTCCTATTCAACCAATTTTTAAATATTTTTTATCATCACTCTTAATGACCTTTCTGAGTTGTTTATGAGTTGGTTTCATTATGAGTTGTCTGGTCACTGTTAGTAACACCGATTGTTGGTTTTAGCAAAATTTTTAGTTGTTTGATTGGTGAAAGGGCATTAATGACATCTTGCAGCAGACCGGCGATATGTGTTGTTACATGTCATTTGAAAGTTTGTCTTGTCCTCTGTGATAAACTAATGGACTTATAATGAATATATGATTATAAATTGGCAGATGGATGAGGTCACAACTGTGGGAGATGGTATAGTCAAGTGGAAGGCTGAAAAGGTGAGGTCTAGTTCCGTTATCGGCCGCTTGTCACGTGTAAATGGAGGCTTATACAATTATAATTTTGATCTTATTTGGAACTCTATTCTGACAAGGTATTTACTTTTCAGGACGGAAGTGAAGCGATCTATGTGTCTCGCATTTCACCCGCAGGGGCGGCTGCTCGAGATGGTAAACTCCAAGTTGGAGACAAAGTTGTTTCTGTAAGTAAATATCATTTTGGAAAATTATAATTTTTGTAATTTATTATTAAAAATATAATATATATGCATTTCTGTCCTCCGCACAACTCTGTTTTGGCATACTCTTGTTGCATTATTCACATTCATACATTCTTTTCTGTTAATGGACCACAAAAATTTTCTCAGTCTTAAGTTGGTGAAATTAAAATGTTTTCTTTGATTTGACCCTATATTTTGTGAACAGATAAATGGAACAGAGATGGCGCATGCGCGGCATGAACAGGCGGTATCCCTCCTCACAGGGCATGAGAGGTTTGTGCGGCTCGTCGTGGAAAGGGAAACGCCTGTCATACCACAGAACTCCAGTAAGTTCATTCTCTTTCATTTATACCTGCCTATAAGTTAATAAGCATGCCATTTATCAACAGATTGAAATCTTTATATTAGATGTCTAATGGAAAGCTCTAGTTATTCTACTGGTATTTACATACATGTATGGAAGATGTCCTGAAGATGTAGTTGCATTGATCCCTTTGGCACCGAAGTTCATTCTTTTTCATTTATACCTGCCTATAAGTTAATAAGCATGCCATTTATCAACAGATTGAAATCTTTATATAAGATGTCTAATGGAAAGCTCTAGTTATTCTACTGGTATTTACATACATATATGGAAGATGTCCTGAAGATGTAGTTGCATTGATCCCTTTGGCACCGAAGTTCATTCTTTTTCATTTATACCTGCCTATAAGTTAATAAAGCATGCCATTTATTAGAACGAATTGAAATTTTTATAACAGCTGTCTAATGGAAAGCTCTAGTTATTCTACTGGTATTTACATACATATATGGAAGATGTCCTGAAGATGTAGTTGCATTGATCCCTTTGGCACCGAAGTTCATTCTTTTTCATTTATACCTGCCTATAAGTTAATAAGCATGCCATTTATCAACAGATTGAAATCTTTATATTAGATGTCTAATGGAAAGCTCTAGTTATTCTACTGGTATTTACATAAATATATGGAAGATGTCCTGAAGATGTAGTTGCATTGATCCCTTTGGCACCGAAGTTCATTCTTTTTCATTTATACCTGCCTATAAGTTAATAAAGCATGCCATTTATTAGAACGAATTGAAATTTTTATAACAGCTGTCTAATGGAAAGCTCTAGTTATTCTACTAGTATTTATATGGAAGGTGTTCTGAAGATGTAGTTGCATTGATCCCTTTGGCACCGGTACACAACGGGGAGATCTGCTAAGATTATATTCTGTAATTACAATATAAAAGGTAGAATTGGTATGCTAACTCACTCCAAAAATCCAATGGCAACACTGTGCCTGCATATTTGCAACAATCCATTACAATTTCTTACACATTTTAGCTTCTGCTTTAATTTTTCCAATCTCTATAATTTTCTGTCATTTATTGTAGTGTATGTTTTTCCTAAACTAAATTTTTATCATAATCATTTCAGGCTATCCAACATACAGACGTTCCATGACCGAGGATGCCGTACTCCAGAAAGTGGGAATCCAGACCAACAACTTGATCACCACAAACCCAGTGGCCAACAATCAGTACAACACACTGCCCAGCGGAAAGTCCCAAAACCCCGCACAACTCCAGCAGCTGCAGCAGAATGCCGTGGGCCAACAGCCCATCGTGACCAGCCAGCTGCAGAACCAAGTCAACCAACAGCAAAACTCAGCAAACCTGCAGCAAAACTCTACAGCCCAGCCGCAGACCTTGGCCGGTAGTCAGCCGGTTTTGAGTGGTGCTACTCAGCAAGTGCCAAACAATGTTCCTCCACAGCCTGCACCGAGAAGATTCTCCAGCTTGTCACCTGAGGTATGTTAAGCTTTTTTACTGCTTATTCATATTGTCACAATATGTCGTCATATTGTTATAATGACCTGAAAGTCAGTGGCGGTTCTTCTCAAGGGGACGGTGGGGACAGACCCCACTTCATGTTTCAGAAACCTATTGAGAATTTTTTCGATGCTTTAATGTTCGCAAAATGATTCTTGACATAAAAGTAATTATTATTATTATTCAGATCATTTTTATGCTCGAAATTCATAAAGTTTCTTCGGACAAACGTGCGACCTCTCTGCTCACTTCCTTGTAGCGTACTAAGGCGATTCGACGATTGCGACATCGCGACTCGGCAGAGTGCAAGCTCGAGCTTGAAAGTAGCAGTTGCCAGGCCAGTTGCCATGCCCCATGCGCACTTCGCAAAGCGTTCTGCGCATTTGGGGGACATCACGGGATTTTTTCCTTGAAATTTATATTTTTTATTCATACTGAATACGTTTCTTAGGGATCTCGCGAATTCGCACATGGGCATTTGAGTCATAGTATTATTATCATTGGAATAAACTCTAGGATCCCCTCGTGGATAATTGGACGTTTGTTTTCGTTCAAATTGAAAGATGTGAGTTTTGCATGGACTGGGATTCGCGTTAGTGGTATTATTGTCGTAAGTATTTTGTTATTAAAATAATAATATAGGTCGGATTATTTTTACAGCGACGTTCTGGTAGAAAATTTACCTCAAAGGCGCCCTGAACCAAAGTTGGTTTGATTATGTTTGTTATTTTTTTATTAAGATTCTTATTCATATGTGTACGTATTTGGTATTTCTGGTAATGTGCGTAACTTATACAATAATATTTTTGTGAGAAAAACAAATATTTATTCGAAAAAAATAATAAATTATTTATTTACCTTAGACTTTAGACATTAGAATTAAAATTACATCAATTTAAAATAGTACTTAGGTATTTTGAATGTTCTCAATTATAGATAATGAAGGTAAATTATCAAATATTATATACTTATATGATAATACACATAAAAAATATCGGTCCCCACCATCGAAATTAGCCACCACTGCTGAAAGTGTACCTGCATTGAAAGGAGTGGAAGATATTCTCAGTTTCACCAGGGATCACCTTCATAATTATCATGAATACTACATATTTGACTCAACATTCCCCTCATGGTTATTGTGTTTGAGTTCCTTGGATACCGTTTCCTCGTTTACAACATTAGGTACCTATATTATTTTTTTCAATGTTCTCATTTTACATTATTTACTTACAAGTAAGTGATCATTTCAGAAAATTCATAAATTATGCATTGCAATAAAGTTTCATTCAATTATTGTGAAGCAGGTTGATAGGTTTATGTTTTGCAATGCGCCTTTGCTAGGTGCATTGTAACATATTGTTTCGTGCCTAATAATACGTGCAATAGATGACAGGAGTGCCAATTGCTATGGGATCAGGTTATGGCAAGGTACTGTTGTGAATAACTCTTTTAAAGTATCGGAATGACAATAATAAATAAATTGTTATAATTAATGCGCTGCATAAACTATAAATTATCTCCGGCCTCAACTTTTTAGTTCTACTGAGTGCCAAATTCTGTATAAAACAGAATATGTTGGGCCGGCATAGCTGTGGGAAGCAACATAATACGCTTCATCTCAAGGCGCATGGGAAAATTTATTCATTCTGGTAACTGGGGTGAAACTTGGTGTGGTTAAGAATTAAAAGAAAGTAGGTTTCATGTGAAACTTAAGAATATTGTTTAGAAAATAAAACAGCTTAACCAAACAGACTGTTATACTCTGAACTAATAACTATCTAACTAAAGAATGCCGTGGTGATGTTCCTTGTAGAGGTCCGCGCCAGGACGAAAGCCGGCCCAGGGCTTTCAGTCCACCAGGAAATTGCGAGTGGCATATTCGAGTCCGCGCCTGGACGAAAGCCGGCCCAGGGCTTTCCATGAGGATGGATTGGTGATATGGTGATGAAAGTACAGGCTCCCAGATAACGTGGCGGAATTAATGGGGAATGAGTGTCGAACTTGTCCCAAATAAATAACAATCTCGGCCGATGAAAATCAGCATCTTCATGATTTTGGCAAAACAACGATTGCAAGGCGAGTGAGGATTGTAAAATCACGATTCGATTTGGCTTAATACGCCGGCCGTACTCCGAGCGCTGTTATGTAACTCACAACCAAAACATAATTCCACGAGCTTAACACTCCGTTTTACTGCGGATAATTCTTTAATTCCGATTTCCAAGACTACATCCCAGAACCGGGACAACTAATCGAACCTTCGATCACACTTTTAGAATTAAAACATGGCAGAAAATATATGACTGCCGGCGACGACCAACTGCCCAAGCAAGCCGCCGCCGGAAAGAGAAGTTAAACTGTTTCCGTTTTCCTGTCGACTGCAATATTGACCAAAGACAATTATTAATCTTGAATTTGTTTGAAAATACACAAGCACTGGTTTATTTTTATAATGAGGTAACCTTTCTTGCTAAAATAATTAGAACAAAATCACCCCATTGATTTCATCAAATAATACGTAAGTAATTTACTGAACCAAATTTCAGTTAATAATCTTTTATCGTATGATTTCCAGAATACCCTCGGCATTCCCATTGTGGAGAACAGCACCAGTCATCCAGCGCAGGGGGCACAGGGAGCCCCCAAAGTGAACAACCACATCCCCAAGAACGTGTCTAACTCCACCAGTGAGGTGTTTAATGAAGACTCACAGGTTTGTTATCACCACACTTTACCCTCACTATGGTGTGAATAGGAATGCTTCCAAGTTCTGTGATAAATTAGACACATTCAAATCAACCTTATGTCTTTGCAATTATTACTTGCAGTTTACTGTAATTGCCATTCAAAACATGTTGAGCTTAATTTAAACATTTTTTTTAAATGATTGAGTTGAATTTGTCTAATTTTCATTCTGGTCAGTTGTGATGGATGTCTTTAAATTTAGTGTATTTATTAGTATTATAATAAATTTTAATATTTTGTGTATTTCAATATTGTTACGTATTAAATAATTATTTAGATCTCGTCGTACCGCTGCAAAGCTTTCAATTTTGTCCTAACAAATTCTTTGTACGAGCATTTTTTTACAAACTCCCCAAAATCGGCATGATTCTCAAATTTTTATTAATAATTCGTAGATTTTATTAAAAATTATTACTTAGAAAACTTTTATTTATTATATCAAAATTATTGTTGTCATTATAATTCCTATTGCATTTTATTACATTTCTCAATTATTATGCATGGATCCAATTTGTATTTGTAATTGTGGTAAGTTTATTGTATGGTACATGGGGTTGAATCACAATATTTCAGCTTTTTAATTGAATCACACCTTTATAAACAAAACAAAAACAAAATGGTTTTTCCATTCTTAATAAATATCATCTAGAACCAAGTAGATGCAATTATAAAAAATCCATTATACTGGCAGATATTACAATAGATAAGTTAATCTTTGGGTGACAATTAATAGTAGATTCAGTTAGGTATTTAATATGAAAGTTTTGAAACATTGTGATTTGGCTCTGCAATGCCTTGGAAACGATTGAACACGCGCAAGTCGCTTTGACAGCCCATTCCGCGGCCGGTCACCAACGAAGACTTTGTGGCTATGATCCCGCCGCACTTCAAGGGGGGTCCCCTGCCGCTGGCAGCCCCCACGGCCCCCGCGATGCCTCCCCCGGGCGGGGTCACCGTCACGGTGCAGCGGGGGCCCGCACCGCCCCCTGAGGTGCCCTTGCCGCCCTCCCCCACTGCGCTGGGCCTGGTCACGGAGACCATCACCAAGTCCACCTTCACCGAGACCACTGTCACGCGGGTCACCGACAACCATCTGGAGGAACCGCTGCTCAGCGAGGTATGATTGTGGTAAAGGGCAAGCCAGGCAGACAATAAAGTGACACTTCTTTTTACATTCCCAACCTTCGATGAAATCTTATTTGTTGCCAGATGCTATGGTGGCTCATAATAATACTGTCAATATTATATATTTAGATTGGCAACACTATTAAGCATATTAAGCATATTATGCATGATTGATTGTTGGATTTTCAGAAGTATTGATGAATTTCTGAATACATAGTAATTCATCATAGTATTACCAATACAGCATTATTGAATGCGTGCCTGAACGATTCAACTACTGATAATTTGATGGTAGAAAGAGGATACGCAACACGGCATAATAACCCAAAAATTAATTCGATAAATCAGTAGTTATAATCTATATACTAGCTATAATCTAACTAGACTAGGGTATGGGTGATTTATACATAATTACATTTGAAAGCTCAAACAATATATTACGAAAACATTACTGTAACATGAATAAAGTTTCTAATAGACGTAATTTTCATGTCATGAAAAAATAAAATATTCAGATAACTCGAACATCAGAAAGATTACATCCCAATTAACAAAAGGCATATTTAAACACAGTGTTTGTTTTACCATGTTGATTTTCTGACAGCCGTGAGTCAGTTCTATCCTCCCATGAATAAACTGAAAAGGTTACAAGCACCTTAATTATTTTCCTAGTTCCTAAATTTTTAGTCGCTTTATTTACTGTCTTTTGTTTTTATGTAGGCGTTTGGTTGTGGGATTACTTATTTTTATATTGAATTAAAATTTTCATCAATTTATTGTTCTTATATTATTGAGATAGTTATTTAAATATTAATTCCATTCAATGTTATCTATCTATCTCATCATTGTAATTGAAATTGATGAAAAAATTAAAAATGAACAATAATTATTATCTACCATAATATAATGTAGATTGAATTCATCACATCACAGTATTTATTTAGAAAAGTAACATCATGGTGGAAGATTGTTTAATACTCACAATTCTGTTCTACACATTTCTATACATACAAGCTCATAATCAACCACAATTTATAACAAAAAAAAATCAATTAATTATCAACCAACTATTGAAAATTAAATATATATTAAAAAAAACTAAATATAATTTGATTCATTAATAATTATGTATTATTAATGAATCAAATTATTAATAATTATTAATTAATTTCTTTCATTCAATGGACAGTAGACAATGTTTATCAATGTATCTCTGAATGCTTTAATTTGATATTATGTAATAAATGCTGTCCTATTTTTTTTGCATTGAATCTTTAATATAAATTATATTAATTTAATTAAAATCATAAAAAGTTTCAACACAAATTATAATTCTTTAGAGAATGTGTATTGTTGATCCCTACATGTTGTGTTTGTATTGGCTTTTATTTAAATTGACTAACCCCCACATTATTATATCAATTTGTAATAATACCCTTGTTTCCTATGGAAAAAATGGAAATGTTATTGTTGCATGATGGAATTTGGTTCTGGTTAAGGTTCTTCCCCCTGTCTCTCTTTTACAAATTAATCCAATATATTATATTTTCTCCAGTTTTTAGTGACCCACCCTAATTATTTAGTTGATCCTGATAGCACCCACTTAAAAAAGATTGTAATTAAGCTATTTGTAATCAGTAATGATAAAGTTTTTACACCATTTCATTGTGAATATATTTTTAAATGCTGAACTTACTTTAATTTTGATGAATTATTTTGCTAAATCATTATAATGTTGTTGTAACTATATTAGTTATTTATTTGAAACATTGTTGAAAAGCAGATATATTTATATTATGTTGTATTTTGTCTGTAGATTGATAAATCTCAGTTTAACGGTGGTCTGATTG
Source organism: Limnephilus rhombicus (assembly GCA_929108145.2). NCBI lineage: Eukaryota > Metazoa > Arthropoda > Insecta > Trichoptera > Limnephilidae > Limnephilus > Limnephilus rhombicus. The sequence continues at coordinate 22,817,661 of OV815284.1, forward strand.
AATATAATATCACTGGTCACTAATGAGCATATTTTAATAATTATATAAGTCAAGCACTTTGTTTTCACTAAAACATAGTCCTCCTGTAGATGATCTCTTTCGTAAAATAAATCTACCGAGGGCAACATCTTTCTCAATCGCATAATCAATATGTGGATCAAACAAGTGTTATTTTTACCCGGTTTGGGTTTCGAACATTAATTTGGTTTGAGTTTCTTTGTATTAACTCTATTCCTAAAGAGGCTAAACAGAACCCTAGAAAATTTCTTCCATTTCCCATCCTCTGTCAAGCAAAGCCAAAGTTCTAGTTGAGCATTGTTTGTTTGGACTTAACCAACTAAGTGGGAATCAGAACAATAACAATTCCAATAATGTGGCATGCCAATTATGTGGTCATTATTTGCATCTTGAATGAAATTGTCATCATTCATTATTACATATTCATTGTTTTGTTTGGATTAATCAATTACACAAACTACCATGATTGTTTTGTGAAATAACACTTGGCTCAATCCTCACATCGGCGATGGGAAAATGTTGGCTGCTCAAACGAGGTACGGTTTATTTGCCATTTTCTCTAAGGATCACACAAACACTCTAATCCATGCATTTAATTACCTACAACCGTCACTAATAATGGCTTCTCTTATTCATAGATGCCTTCAGATGACTTCAACACGTTTCTCAGTGCTCAGTGATCTCACAGATCACAGATCTATTACCAGTGGATTTTATAAAAGTCATCAAAAAGAATTAAGAGAAGAGAAAGAATTGTTTATATTAAAACCCGAGTTTTGGAAGACACTCTTTTTAATTGATTTTCTTCTGCTTTCAATCTTAGCAAAATTAACAAACGGATCATCGCAGACGCCAAATTAATATTCATTCTCTCCATTTTTCTTGCTCTTTCTTTCTTTGAAGTTCTCACTCGAGCACTTTCCGGCTGTAATAATTAAATGCATGGCTACCTAAATTTCAGTTCAACCACGCGATGAAATCATTGGCTGGCAACACGGAAGCTTCTCACATCTCACGGAGCATGCAATAATTTATTATTAAAATTTCAAACATTGTGTTGTGTCCCTAATTTCTACATCATATTAACTAATTTCAGTGACATCAAATATTTGTATCTTATGATTTATTCAATCATTAGATTGTACATATTATTTTGTTCCTTATTATGTATCATTTGAATTAAGTAAAAATTTAACATAGACAATAATTTGGAAGTGTAAAAACCGTAGCATGAACTGTTTATTATGTACATAATAAATTAAGCATTCAACCAAAAGTGACCAAGTCAAAATCCCTTTTCGTTGACATTCTAAGACTGAAGAGTCCTTTGCATAGACACAAACAGCTCCCATAAACGATTATGATTTTAATTAACAAAGTGTTAATTTAAAAAACTTTTTAATTAATATTAAAATATGGCATAGAAGTATTGCTTACATATAAAAACCCACTTTGGTTTGGAAAATTCTAAAGCCCTTCAACAACATTTTACCTTGAATTGTTCACTCCGCAGGATGTGGTGCTATCGAAGGAAGGAGGATCTCTCGGTTTTAGCATCATTGGAGGAACTGATCATTCCTGTACTCCGTTTGGTGCCAAGGAACCGGGAATATTCATATCTCATGTGAGTCTTTCCTAATTTTTCCCATTTTTAGCATAGTTTAAATTGCCTACGGTAATACACCTGCAGAGCAATCACTGCAAAACAATTCATATAACCTAGTATTTAGAAATGAGTCCAATTAAACAACGCAAATATTCCCTTTGCAGGTTGTACCCGGTGGCGTGGCAGCCAAATCTGGCAAGTTGCGTCTTGGCGACCGCCTGCTGAAGGTCAACGGCAAACCGCTGGTTGGAGCGACCCACAGTGATGCAGTGCAGCTACTGCTGCAGCCTGCGCCACAGCTCACACTCAACGTGAGGCACGACCCGCTACCCAGGGGCTACCAGGTATGCACACAACGCTGAACTAAACCTAAACACATTCATGTTTTACATATCGTCAACTTAACTATCAAACTTTTAAAAATTAGTGAAAATGCCATTACACGGAGTGTTTTTCCCTTCTAAAATAGAAAAGTTTGTAAATTTACACAATAGATTCCAGTAGTTAACACGATATGAATTTTTTTTGACTTTTCTGAATAATTGGTCCAAATGTGAATATTCTGTTTGATAGTCAAGCCAATGATACACATATTTTCAGGGAACTTGAAAAATCGTAATATTTTTTATTTTTACTCCAGCTCAGATGAGGAGACCAATCAATATTATCATAATTGTCATACGTTTTGAATGATTCTAACGTTAAAAAATTTACAGCACTTCAAATCAAGTCTAGGATTTATTATTCGGGTGGTCAAGGATCTTGGAAAAATTGAATTTAAAATAAAATGAAGATATCAGGGAATTCTGACTTCTTAGATTTATGTCTTTTCATACAAATGTAAATTTATTAAAATAAAGATAATTCATTGCATATTATTTGTAAATTTTAGATTATAATTTGATTTAAGACGAGAATAAGAAATTCTAGCTGTATTTAACCGCCCTACCGATACGAACGCATGTGATACGGCTACTATATTATCGCCGAACGCAACAAGCCGTATCCTGTACATTCAGGTAAAAAAGAACTATACCCGAAACCTACAAAACGTTTGTGATATTTTTGTATACATTAAGTTTGTTCCTGCGTTATTGTGAAGCTAAGGGATGTGTTTGGGTATTTTCGTGTCTCCCATACAAGTCACGCCGCTAGTCAATAGTACTCACTACGCAAGTGGCGTGGTTTATAGAACCGTTTAAAAAACCCAATGTGTTTTTACCTACTTTTTGAATAGTAACCCAAAGGTAGGGCGGTTAATTCCGAATTTTACATTTTGTAATCATTTTTATCTGAAGGCTGTAACAATAAATGGAACCTAAAAGATCAGCCGATTGATCTTAAAATCCCAGAATTTTTAAAGATTTTTTTATTTTTTTGCAGCCACCCTGTTGCATTGCATTAAAACTCTTAATTATTTTGTAAATAATTGTTCTGTAATTACTAGCTCCATCACTGAAAATTAATAATATTTTTCATTAAAATTCTTCTAGAGGTTTAAAAAATTTTATGCGATTCAAGCGGAAGAAAGTATTAAAAAGTTGAAGATTTAGTGATGAAATGACTTGATGCGTTAAGTGACTATGTACTTGGTTGAAAGGGAAATATTCTGATGGCAATGTTTCTTTTGTTTGCGCTTCCTCACTCCGCACACCGCGCTTTACTAAACTACTCCCTCAGGACGTTGTGATAGAATGTGTACAGACCGCAGTAAGTGACACGGAATGGCTCCCACATGTCTTGTAAAACTGTGCTTTCAAACTCCCAAATGCTTGCTCATCTTATTACCAACTTTTCGTTACTGCATTGTATCATCTTCCCACTTTTCTTTTCTTTTTCTATAACAGATTGTTTTATATCAACTACACACAGAGGTGGTTCTAGGGGTCTAGAAGTGGAAGGTCAATCGAAAAAAAATTATCAGAGTTAATATTGTTAATGCGTAGGGAATATTATAAAAACTCCAGTACTCACGGTTTTACATACGGCCAAGACACTTAATTTGAATACGTTTTTCATGGTTCAACGAACTATCCAATATGTCTTTCAATATAGGTATTATCTACAGAATTCGACATTTTAATTTATTCAATGCAAATCGCGTCAACAGTGAAACGTGCTTTCTGCCGACTAACTCCCTCTAACATCTTAATAAACTAACTTCTGTCTCGCCTCGGACATGACCCAAGTTTGTTTAAAAAAATATTTGGTATTATTCTAGTCACACGTCAGACATGATCGTGTTTACCTCTTCTGTCTGTATTCCAAAGAAAGAGATAGTAGACCGTTTTGGGACAAATTTCGAACTGACCCTATGTTGGATTCCCACAATTGCTTCTTATTTGGGCGCAAGATGGCGCTAGTACGCTATGATATTATTTTTTATATCTGTTAAAAATAAAATAGCTTCTGATTTGGATACTAGATGGCAGTATATTACATAAATGAAGTATTGCTTTCCGAATCTCTGAATAAACTTTAGGACGCATTAAAATTGATAATTGCATAGTTTTTCAATCCAAATTTTTAGGAGGTTATTGACCTAATGACCCCTATGGAAGGGTCGCCACTGACTACACACAAAAGTCACCTTTTGAGAATGTTGTGGGAAAGGTTTTTTTAAGGAACGAAAGAAGAGAACTTGGCTGTTGAATATATTCATGTTGTAAGACATAGGAAACCCAGAAGCCGGCAAATCATTCCACAGCTGAGGACCAACCAAAAACAACACACTCTCGCGTGGCAAATGTCGGGTACGCCAGCTTGTCTCAGCTGTGCACCAGCGCCGAGAGTTTTTTTTCTTCAATAGTAGTTGTTGCAACATTACTTTGATTATTAGCACTACCATGTTGGGATTTCTTAAGATGATTACTCATTTATCTATAAAATTCAGGATACTGTGAATATCTGCAGACCATCTCTGAGTTTGAGTCTGTCAAGTTATTCAACTTCAAATGGGAGGAGGTTTTTTTAACTTCTGTGATGTATTTCTTCAATTAATACAATTCACATGCTAAGTTATCTCACCACACTATTTCCTCCCTCGCATGAACACATTTTTCTTTTTAGAACCTCATTAATTTATATAAAACTTCACCATCCATATTTTTTTAATAGCCTAAATTAGTTTCTTATCCCCTTCAATTATTTACGTGGTGCAAAATAAAATGTTAGATTTTATTAGACTAATTTATTTTTTTAATAGCCAATAAGGCTTCGAACTTTTAAAATTTTAAATTTATAAATGTCTAGATTACCCCTAAACTTTATTTTCGCCTACTTTAATCTTTTCTTTAGTTGGTAATTTATTGCTTAAATATCAATGTTAGTTTAGATAGAATTATTTAGTACTTTAGTACCTCTAACTCAAATAATGTATATTACAGATATAATACATTACCCTGGGTATTGATAATAGAGCTTGATTGAAATTTACATCTTGTCTCTTCCATTACTTCCCATCAATATTAATTCAAATACCCGTTTAATGTTTTGTAATATTCAACTAAGTATCGTATCTGGACACCCATTGAGAGCAAAACCTAAAATCCTTATAATTTTCAATAGATTGATGAGCAAGAACACGATTATAATGCATAGATTATGCTGCGTATATCATTTTACCTCTTCTAATAACTATTAAACATTACCAGGAGTTGGTCATCACGAAGCATGAGGGGGAAAAGCTCGGCATGCATATCAAGGGGGGACTGCGGGGGCAGAGGGGCAACCCACTGGACCCCACCGACGAGGGGGTCTTCATCTCCAAGATCAACAGCGGAGGAGCAGCTAGAAGAGACGCCAGGCTCAAGGTAAGATCAATATAAATATGTCTATTAAATATTTAATAAAATAAATAAAAATAAATATTTAAAAATCAATATAAATATTTTTTCTCTATTTTTATAAGAACAATGAATCAAATTTGGTACCTGATAATAAATATAATTTTGATTAAAAAAAAAAAAAAAAAAAAAAAATGTCCATTTTGTTACCAAGTATTCTAGAAAATAAAGTTTTCATTTCGAGTTTTAAACCCCTCAGGTATCGAGCCTACTTTTTCTGAAGGTCAAAATATATCCGCTTTGCAATAAAATCCAAATAAATTTCATATTTGTGAAGGCATCTAAAAACTAAAAAGTGTTTTTGAAAGTTGATGATATACGCTTTCAATTTTTATAATTCGAAACAAAAATATTTTTTTCAAAATTTTGAATGCAAATAAAAAAAGTGGCTCACCTGACATTTTTTCAAACTAAAATTACGAAGAACACGACTGAAGTAAAACTTCACTAACTTATATCTCCCACTCAACTTCCATTCGCCTCGCTCGACCGTTCGCCTCGTCCGATCACACTTTTCGTAACGCTCTCGTCACGCTTTCACCAGCTTACTCCCCAAGTCAAGCGTGCGTAAAGAAGTTTTACTTAAAAAATTCCCAAAGTTTCATAATTTCTTTTCAAATTGCGGTTGGAAACTTTGATTCATAAGCGTATTCACACACAGCTATAATATGCCTAACTTAATACGCTCGCCGTAGGTACATTCCGAATTGGAATATATGGCGAGCGATATGCCGAAATATGCCAAGCCATGTATATTATAGCTGTACGTGAACAAGCTCTTAACCTCTAGTCGGCCGAAGCCGCTCATATGCGCGCAGCTTGTGCGCATGCGCGAAAAAAATATTTCGAAATAAATGTGTTTGTCTGTGATTTTGACCCTTCTATGTACAGAATTTGTATGAAGAACACGGTCAGAATCGCTTGCGCCAACATTACCCCATAAGATTTCATTCACCTTGCAACCCCAGAATATTTTTAAACGATTTTCTCTGTGGTTAAGAATGTCAGATTTGGCGCAAATTTTAGCTGTCAAGTTGATGCAAGTTCCTACACTAAAACTTCATAAAACCTATTCATTACGTAATTAACGCAAGTAATGTTGTTTTGGTACATAGTTTATTGTTCTAGGAATGTGTTTCGGTCAATAGATTATACAATAACTCAAAATTAATCCACAAAACATTCATTTCAAAATTCAAAATCGTGTTTTTATACGAAATTTCCATATTTTTCCTGGAATTTGCCGGCCTTTGACAGGTTAAGGTGTACATTTTAATTATTTTGCCGTTAACTTTTGATTTGAATATAAAGCATTGTGTTTTCTCTTTTAAATCATATTTATAACCACAGTAGTAAGGGAGATACAACGATTTCTATGAGACCTTTATGAGTTGTTACGAAAATCTAACAAATTAGCCTGAGGGGTTGGTTAACTGAAAACAAAACTATTCTCATTACAAATTACTCAATGAGTTAATTTTGTCAAAAATCTATTAAAATACTCACCCATTGTAACCTAGACAATGAATTTGTATTTATTAATATTCTGGTAATACACATTACTATATGTATTCACAATACTATGTAAACCATTTCAGTCTTTCAGTAGCACAACTTTTCTCAGTATTCCCATTTAACCTGTCAAAGGCCCGCAAATTCCAGGAAAAATACGGAAATTTCGTAACAAAACACGATTTTGAATTTTGAATTGAAGGTTTTGTTGATTAATTTTGAGCTATCGTATATTTCATTGCCTGAAACACGTTCCTAGAACAATAAACTATGCACCCAAACAACATTACTTGCGTTAATTACTTAAATTAATAGGTTTTACGATGTTTTAGTCGAGGAACACGCGTCAATATTGACAGCTTCAATTTGCGGCGAAATTGACATTTCGATTCCACAGATAAAAATCATTTAAAAATAATCTGGTGTCGCCAGGTGGATGAAACTAGTGGCCATATCATCAATGATGTTGGCGCAAGTGATTCTGACCTTGTTTTCATACAAATTCTGTACATATAAGGGTCAAAATCGCAGACAAACACTTTTATTTCGAAATATTTTTTTCGAGCATGCGCAAAAGCGACGCGCAAATGAGCGTTTCCGGCCGATTACAGGTTAAGCTTTTGTTTTTCATTTGAGTTTGAAATAATTCTCTTTTTGAATTATGTGTTACCCCGCATTTACATATTCCATTTTAATGCCGCCTTGTAAAAAAAAGAGTTGATTTGGGTAGGTACCCCACAAAATAAATAGTTTGGTCAGTAGGAACTTATTCCATTTTATTTTTTCTCTACAAAATCAATATTATTTTTTTTTTCTTCTCAACAGATCTTTTTAATTGTTTTGTTTTGCAGGTGGGGATGAGACTATTGGAAGTGAATGGAATTTCCCTGCTGGGTGCCACACACGCTGAGGCAGTCAATGCCCTCAGAGGAAGTGGCATCATGGCGCCCCTGCACCTTGTTGTGTGCCACGGTTACGACAGGACCTACATAGACAGACTTCCTAGCCAGGTAATTATTAATTTCAATTTTAGATGTTTTCAGTGTGTTTTAGGAGTGTGTATTCTAGATTTTTGTTTCAACACTGTGTCTTTAATTAATTTGTTGACACTCATACAAAATCTTGAAATGATTGTTTTAGGCATATTAATTAAATCGTCACAATAAAACTTAACTGTATTTCATAGGGTATTTGTAAAGTATCCTACCATTTCAAAGTAATTTCTCTACATTGTTGAAATTTCTTTCTTTCAAACACAGTTATAAAGTCAGTTTTGTAATTCCATTAACTTTGCTTTTCATTGCATATACAAATATATGAAATGAAGTAGCGGGAATTGAACTAACAACCTCCCAACTATGCATATATTCATAGAATATTATTTTAAGGTCATAATTATTATTCAACCTTATTTGTAACTACAGTGCATCATGGGATATTAATTGCATGTTAGCTTAAACACAAACCTTGAAAAATCACAAAATCTGACTTTACTTGTCAAAGATTAACTCTAAGAAATCTAAATAAAAGAAATAAACATTTCAAATAAAGAATTAAAATAATTTTCTTGTAAAAAAATATTAAACTATAGATAGGTACTTTATCGCTTGTTTGAATTCCTGGCGCATCAGTTCCAAATTTGAAAATAATACCAAAGCTACAATCACAGATAGACCAACAACCAAAATTAATTTTTTCACGATTCGGGTAAGAAGTTGAGTAAGCCATAATGGCTTGTGCAAAAAGCAAATAAAAAAAGCATACAATACAATTAGCTTTATCAACCTCACATTAGAATTCGCATCACTAGCCAAGAATTTTGCACCGTGAGCTTTCCCCTCGCATTAGCTACATGTAGCCCGCTTGCCCCACTTAATGCAGAGCACCTTCCTCATCCCGCAGGCCAACAGCGAGAGCGGGGTTAGCGGCTCCGTGAGCGGATCCCTCTCGCAGTCGGTGAGCAGTCTGGACCGCGAGGACCCGGAGTCGGAGCAGATCAAGTTGCAGGTTAGTCCGTCGCATCCCTCCTCCCTTGCCCCTTGCCCCACGGCACAGCTTTGATTTGTGTGTTTTCATGCAATTTAGATTTGCTTATTGTCATTTTGTAGCAATAAACATTATGTCTTATGGGTTTTTAAATTAACTGGTGTTGTGTTTGATATTATGTATAATATTCGGTTATTAAACTTATTTTTAGTTATCTGTTGTCTTCTCGGATTAATATATTACGGTAAGGCCTTTCGTCCACAAGTATCCGAAACCCGACGATTGAAGTATCTTGGCGACTACTGCCATACATCTGCGCATAGGTTCATACACAGGCACACCTTGCCGACATTTTGTTAACTTGCCAGCGACACCAGTCACCCGCGGCCGGCCAGGCAAGATCGCCACTCGCATCATCGAGCCTCTAACGGTGTGACTTGTGTCAGACATTTTGTAACAACGCTTTAACATGAGGATTTAATGTTTAGAGATATATCTCATTACATTTTTCATATTTTGATCTACGGAACAGACAATATGTAAATAATTTAATTAAACGAGCAACATCTTTTCCTGCTGCCAATCTCAATTTAATTTCTACATTTACAGCCTTACTAAAAAAAACCACAGCGCGACCGATTAACTGTGTTATTGCAATAACATAAATAAAGCTCGTATACACTAAAACACGTTTTATTACCAATAACGTTTCTTACGTGGTCACGCTGTTAAAACGCATTGAAGATGTGACAACGTTGTATATGGTTTTAATTTACTAGGAAACAATGTTGTTTTAATTTTTCTCCGCAAGGGGCATTATTGGCGCGCCTATGCATTAGTTCTTCGACCCGCGACAGCCCACGATGACAAAACAGCTCGGTGTGTTTTATGGCGGGATATCGAAAATTTTGTGATTTTACTTAATAATTTCTATTGTAGTGACGAATTTACTCTTCTGTTCACATAATTGATATATTTACCATGTTATTTGTGTGGTTTACATTAGTTTAATCAAGTTATTGTACAAACGCCGTACTTTCAAAGTTGAACTGTCAGAATATTGTTTTTTATAGATTACTTAAAAGATAAAATTTTCATTTTAAGATCTTTATTTTAAGAGAATTTCTTAAAAGTGATAATTTTTTATAATATTAACCCCTCCGAATTTTCGAGGATATTAGCTTTTGGTGTCTTAAACGAAATGACATTTTACGAAAACTTTTAGTTATAACCGCTTCACAATTAAAGCTCTATAAATGAAACATTTCTGAACGTAGCCGAATAGTAAAAACTGTTTTAGACAGGTTACGAAATAAGCTTTCGAATTATTATATTACAAATAAATATTAATATTTGTAAATATTAAAATTTAGAATGCAAACATTAAAAAAATGTGAAAATGACTCACGTGATGTTTTTATGTGAAAACGGTACTAAAATCACAGATTATGTAAACAACAATACTTATTCTATTGTATAAATGTGTAATAAACACTTTTGTCACCTCACTTTTTTTATCATTTCATATAAAAATATTTAATAGAAATTAACGATGTCGGACGCCCGTCGGAAATTTGGCGAGATAAATTATGTGTCAGACTGCGCGTCTGACAGAATGTTCTTTTTATGTATTTCTATGGACAACTTGAATAGAGATGTGCAGCATGATTCACTATCGACCTTTCACTTTTTATTTTACGGATGTAACTAAAACAATAACGGAGTTATAACGGTTTCTATGGAGACACACGCGCTGACGTGTAAACACGCTTATTGTACTTGACTGCTGTCGTATTTTTAACGCATATATCTGCTTACGTTGCGGAGGGGTTAAAATCTAATACATGTGTTCGTAAACGTATCATAAAAATTAACGTCTTTAGAGATGCAAGAAATCTGTTTTAAATTACGGTATTATTTCTAAGTTATTTTTTTGGCAATAAAAAAATTTTGAAATTTTTTATTATTTTTTTATTGTATACACAATGAAAAAGTGAGGTGATAGTTTCCTTTCAAATTTATTACATAAAAGGACTGTGTTTTTTAAATTTTGATTTTATTTAAATTTATCTACATTTTGGTCAAAAATTTTGTGGGAGGAAATTTTTTTCCGAGTTTGAATCTTAAAATATGGCAGTTTTTGAAAGCTAAAGTGTATTTCAAATACACAAATCTAAAAGGTAATTTTATCTAGTTTTCATAAATGGTATTTGTTTTTACGACACCTTCAAAAATAAGAAATATATAGAACATTCAAAATACTATGGAAAAATTACAAATATCGTTCGGACATCAATGGTTAAAACAGAGATAAACTACCCTCTCAGGCCGTGGAAACCATGTGTATTTCTTTCAAAGAACAAATTTTTAATTAGTAATGTTTTCACATCCGCGGCCGTTTGTAAAATAAAATTTTCACTGGGTTTTTTAGTAAGGCTGTTAATGTTTTAAATTAGCTCTCTTTAAATCTCCTTGTTTGGTCAGAGTGATGAATGACAATAATATATCTTCACAGGAACAGCAAATGCAACAAGAACTGGTGGAGTGGGAACGAGAGAGGCAGTTGGCCGAATTAACAAGAGAGAAATCTACACCAGAGAAGGTAAAAATAGAATAATTTTACCTACCAATAAAATTTATATTTTGTTTCCATCGATGCCTGGAATCCATTATGAGAGAGAGCTAGCTCTTTCGCCCTTTTAGTTTCAGTTTCGCGCGTGTTTATTCCCTATATTTGCCCTTTTTTTTTTATTCGACTTGCCACATTTTCTCTCTGCTGGCAACAGGTCCCCAGCCATTTGCCTCCAGCCTGAAATCCTCCTCCAATCCTCTTCCTTAGTCTGTCTCGGGGCCCTTCCACTGGGATTTATGTCCTACCATCTGACTTTTCTTTCCTCATGGTCAGTCCATCAAAGTTTTTGTTATTGGCATATAATTGATTTTTTCTGTTTTAATTAATCAAATCCCCTTGCATTGTTCCAGGTGCTAGACATTGTCCGTGCCGCCGAAAGCATTGCCCTGGACGTGCCTCCCAAGTCCCCCGAGCCTCAGCAGAAGACCACCACCGTGGTGATGAGCAAGCACACCCTGCTACCCAACACCGCCACCAACACTGCGACTAACCAACAGACGGTAAGTCACCGCCCGCCTTACTATTACAGACACAATTGATGCCAGTCAAAACTTCTGCTCCCCCCAAACTTTCAATATTATATTCATTAATAAATGCAACAATTATTGATCTGTGACAAATTATTATACTTCTGTGATTATATATTATGTATATTTTATCAACTGCAAAAGGTACAAGAATAGAATTAATATATATCTACACAATCTTAGGGGTGGTCCATTAATCACGTGATGTTTTTTAGTAACTTTTTAACCCCCCCCCCCCCCCCCCCGTGGTGATATGTGGTAATGTTTTAGACTAACCCCCCCCCTCCCCCCCCCAAAATCACGTGTATTTTTTTAGTACAAAATATTTTGAAAATTTCAGAATATTATCACAAAAAATAAATACACGTGATATCTCATTATACCCCCCCCCCCCCTTGGTGATATTTCGTGATTTTTTCCGAACCCCCCCCCCTCCCTTTCGAGCCTCACGTGATTAATGGACGACCCCTTATATATCGTCGCTTCAATGGCAAAACTACTATTGACCAACCTTCATGAATAAAAAAACAATATGTTTTATCTTTATTTTACCTTAAAATATTGTTATTACGTTTTATTTTACTTTCTGCATTCTAAAAATGGGAACTTAGATCACATATTTTTGGTCGTCCCTCTCTAAACAAATATCCTTAAGCCATTAAAATTGCCTCCCCTCTGTTCAACATCTCATCTCTTCTAAGTCTGAACTCCAGTCTTTCATACACATAATTATAAAATTTGCCCATTTAAATAACATTAATAATAATATATAAATTCACCTTTCTCTGCCTCCCTTCATAATTTGAAATGATGGCCTAAAACACCATTGAAGGGTGAAAGCCATAAACATTGAAAAAATAAAACTATGATCTCACGCTAAAATAAAGATTTTATGCAACATTTTTTTTTTACTTTGCGTGATGTAAACCTCAAAAAAATGGCATACATTCCAGGTTTCCGAGTGTTAGGTTTTCGATTCGGCCATTCAATTTAATTAATATCATATCTCTAAATAATAATACAGAAACATATGAACTTCTTACTGCAGTTTAAAGTCAATGAATCCACCTGTATTTCACCGTCTATCATGTATTTTTAGGTTTTATTAAAAAAATAGTTTAATTTATAATTCATTTTAATTTCTAAAAATTTCCTACCTAAATTTGGGTACCTGTCGCTCGAGTGGATAAGTGCTTTTGCCATGGAAGCGATAATATTTATTTTTGATTGGCTCTTTTACTTTGTTACACTTCAAATTTATGAATACCATACATATATTTAAGTATTTATTAATAACTAATAAACAGTTTCCCTTATGCAGTTGACTTCAATTATTTGACACTGTAAAGTTTTGTAGCAATAAATATAAATATTTTTAAATTTCTTATTGCATAAAGTAAAAGCGATGGAGGTGGAATATTTTTTGAGAATAAATGATACATGTTATGTATGTTTAGCAGTCCTTCGAAATTCTGCAGTGTCAAGGATAAAATTAGAATTATTTAAAATTTATGTGTAATTTCTCTTGTTTATAATAACATTTTGAAAATCCCCATTAAATAGTTAATTAGTAATTAATTATAATTGTTGAAAGAATTGATATTATGTATTGGTATTGTGAGAGTATGACTCAATACACATTGCATGCGCATGACACAACACACAGACAAACTATTTGCTTTGCATGAAATCAACAAGTATGCATCACCCAAATCATTTTATTTCCATTTAGTATTTATTTGCAATTCGTATTATCCATTTTTGAATTGTTTTATTGTCGATGGCCGCTTATCAAAATGCTGTAAAGCTTCTAGAATGGTTTTATGTTGAATCTCCTCGATTATTTTTAGAAGATTTAAGTAAGCTTAAATAGATATTGTTTTAGTTGTGTTTGATTTATTATTTTTACTCATACAAACACACATTTTTACATAAAAAAAAAAATTTTTTTTACCCAATCGTCCATCTTTTTTGTTTGTAACATAATGTTGAAGAATGAATGTGAATTATTATTTTTAACCCCTTTAAATCAAATAGATTTTGATGTTCTGATAGGTGTATTTATAAACACGTCGTATTGAATGATATAAAGGATGTATCAGCATGAATCTGATAGACTTTAACCAACAATTCCTGAACACATTTGGTATAACGTACTTGTCTCTTTTTTTTTTCAATTAAAAACAAACAAAAAAAAAGTTGTTCATGATCACCTTTCCACATGTGGCAACGGATCACATGATCACACTTCCACATGTGGCAACGGATCACATGAAATTAGCCACACTGTACAAGAAGACGCAGAGCTTATCGTATGATGCATTAGGTGTTAGGTTTGTACCCAGTGGCGATGTCTGATGGAATTTTCTTTGTTGTTTTTAATTGAAAAAATTGTCACCAGAAAGCGAAATATCGTCTACATTTTATACCAAATATGCTCCGGAATCACTGGATAAAGTCTGCCTGGTAGGCGCTGATTCAACCTGTACATATACAATGAAATAGCTATAAAGCTTTTTAAAAATACCAGCAGAACTTAATCATAAATATTCTATTTAAAAATAGTATTGAATATTAAATTATTTTGCAGGAATTCTTTAAATAACATGAATTTATTAAATGACAATATTATATTCCTTATCAGCTAAAAAGAACATTATGATGCTTTTTTCCGCTACATTATAATTTTTCTTTCATATTTATTCATTAAAATTTTGCCATTTTTTTATGGTAAAAGCAAAATGCTTCCAATGTGATTTAAAACTAAAAATTGTATTGTCTTCTACAATTACATATTAGCTTTTTATACATATTAATACGCTTACTGTCAATTTATTTCCAAAGTTCCAAAATTCAAGAAATTCTCTACATAAATTAAGTAAATAATGAACTGTATTCATGTTACATGCAACTTATCATATAATATTGTCTTACATCTTATACCAACAGCACTTGCATCTCTCATTACGTCATGGAGTCTCATGTAATTGGAATGTTTGTTTCGATAGAAGTATCAATGACCATTCATCAAACATAAACTATTACATGTTAGAGTCTCTATATGTTGATAATTTGACTACCTACTTTATTTTTCATGTCATCATCTAAATTCTTGATACGATTATTTTTTTGTATTTGAGAAAGTGAATCCGCATTTGTATTGTATTAGGGAGTTAAAATGATAGCAAAGCATGGAACTTAGGAAAATCAACGTATTTGGCAGATGATTGACCCTATCTTATGTCTTGTGTATTTAGTTGGATCATTAAAACAATGGTTTTACAAAATAATGGATCTTGTGCGTTCTTGTTAATTGAACTGTTTTATGGACCAACTTAGTACTGGAATAATGATGGATTGATTTCCTTGACATGGAATAGGCTCAATGTTCATTGATGTTTGGTAAACAAATAGCTCTTTAAAAATTCTGCTGCATGGATGTTGTCCAGTGATCTTATATTATTTAGGTGTACTTACGATTTATTTACTACAGTGAAACTCTCTTAACAAGTTTTCCAAGGAACCGGAAAAAAAAAACTTCTTATGCAGGAAAACCTTATATGAGTGATAAATTGGGTCATTCAGTCTTCAAGGGACCGAAAACTTAAGAAGGTTTCACTGTGTACCACAATCTAGGTTTGTCAATAATCTCTAACTAGTTTATAAATGTATTCATAGAAATAAAGAACCAATTATAATAATTTTGGAATAGCTTCAATGTGTTAGTTATTACATCAATGTGATCATGCAGTGGATATATTTTATTGGTGTACCTAGATTGTTAGAATTTTAATTAAATTATATTAAGTACCGTAATTTAACACAAATATGGTCCAAACACCCACGTGCATGAAAACACTGATATTTGAAATTTGAGTAAAATCTAGTGAAAAGTTTACTCACTAAATTACTTTTGGCAAATGTTAGTCAGTGTGGGTGTCTTATTGCACATAATCTCATCAGCTGCTAACTTTAACACCCTCCCAATTATGGTCCTTTATCGATTTATTAAAGGAAATATTTGATTGACTATCTATAAATAGTTGTGTGCTTCATAACACAACTAATTTTTAATATATGTTTTTTAGATTTCAACTGTATAGATTAACAAAAGTTTTTTATATCATTTTCCAATCCTTCTTCGGATAATATCAGCAAATAAAAACTTGGGACATATTTAAGAAGTTACAATGAAAAATCAGAAAATGGTGTGATTTTAGACCATATTTGTATGAAATTACTTTACGTACCTCATTTTGAATACAGTCAAACTCCGTTTAAATAAGGACAGATTATGCATTTCTAGATTGTAGGTCATAAACCACTATGATTTACGTTAATATAAAAACTGTGGAAAGGCAGAAAGGCATAAAAAAAGTGATCTACATTTTTTTTTGTTATTGCCCTCGAAGGGTTTTTTCAAGAAAACATATGTTGGCCATTTATAAATGTATAAATAATAAACAATATTGTACGTGGATTTATGTCCTTGTGTATTTTCACAGTGGATAAAATTATTGCGCTTATTATAATATAGTTTGACCGTACGCCCATAAACCTTGTATTTCTTTTAAAATTTGTTTTTAATATTCATTGAATCTATCATCGATTTATCTTCAATTCTGCACAAATTGAAATTGTATGATTGAACATATTTCCAGAGAAAATCCGATTGTACGAAAGAAGAAAAGCCTTAACATACCCAAGCACGGGAGTTTGTGGTTTAGATTTAATTTTGATATATTATTATAATTATTATTGTACCCCCCTAATGAATTTACTAAAACAACCAAAGGGACCTTTTTACTTTTAACTTTCACGTGTTCAACATTATTATCTAAAATAAATAAACAATTAGTTTATTCTAAATATAACTTAAATTTAAATCCAAAATAATTATTTATATCATATCCAAGAATAATAAGTGTAGACCTACATGTCTCACTGATTTATAATAATAGTTTCTATTTTAGTTCTTTTTTACTCTGGGCTGTCTTAAAATATTCAGAGTCCTATTCTTATAAACTATTTGACCAATTTAGTTCAAAACCCAAAAGCGAAGCTGTCTCTCTAGTTTTTCTCTTTTTCTTGCTGTCAATATTTTTAATTAATGGTAGTGTTTTAAGGTCTATTTATTCATAATTATAAGATAAATGTATTATAAAATATATTTAAGGGAGTTTAGCATAATAATATACTATATTTAATATTCTTAATTGGCAAAACAGCTTATTTGTCTTATTTTTGTTGCATTATTTACAAATGTACCGTGTTTTCTACATGTTTATCAATTTAAATAATCATTGTAAATCGATAAAATTTAACAAAATTTTTCCAAATTTTGTATTATACATGACCATGTTAAAAATAAATTTCATTTTAATGTGCTTAGCGCTTGAAAAATACATATATAATTAAAATATAATGAAATTACATGAATTAATGTTGCCATGAATTCGTCCTCGAATTGATTTTGTTTGGCTCCGACCAATGCAAATGTATTAAACATAATTGCATTAAATCAATATAAGAGTGTATTTTTATGTAATGTCCCTGGAGTTTTTGTAAATCTGTGATTATGTAGTCTCTTGTTACGTTATGATTTAACCGTCTAAATGTAATTATTCATTATTTAAAGTGTACGACTTACTACACATATTTTCGACTAGTGAAATCCCCCTATCTAAATAAGTTTAACAATGTTCTCCTGAGAAGCGATTTCTGTAAGATTTGAAATTATGATCTATCTAATTACGTTTCGTAAGACGAATTCTAAAAATTAATATTTGGTAATGTCTGTGCCAATACTCGCTATATAATCTTACGAAAGCACAAAAATTAAAAATAAGGCATGAATCTTCTATAAACTTCTTACTAATGTAAATAAATATGTAATTTTCATACGTTTAGTGAGATGGTAATAAATAATTCATTGTTGTGTCTTTTTCTCGTCAATGTTTTTAGTCGAGAATTATCATGTATAAATTATCAAATATCTGAATAAAGTGTAGTTAATCTTCGAGTCATTAGAAGTTAATTTTAACGTATTCATATTGTTTACTTGTTATTTTACCATTATAAAAATTTATCATCGTCAATTTTAGTCAGACAGACCAATTAGAATTTCCAAGTGCTCCAACAAATTTTGAATCCTAGAGAAATGACAATTCGTCGGTAATCATTATTGTAGGTTGAACGAACTTATTGCAAATAAAGTAATAAATGCTACGAGGTTTCACTGACGGCATGCCATGTGATTTCAAAGGGTAAGTTGTTAGGTAATGTCGCAGGTAAATACTTTGCAGCAGTTGGGCAATTACTTGTTATTTTATTATACTATTTGATAAGATTCATTACAAAAATTACATGAAACCGAATTGACCATTAACACGTAGATTTTATGTCCGATGTTTTTGAAGAGTACCCTCCACACGCTCAGTTCGGAGCGGCCGCTGCGCAGAAAAGTCTCACAGTGAACTGTGCTGCAAACCGTTATCTTACTATCGGTCTTTACTTTTCTGCGCGGCGGCCTGAAGTGGCACGGGACTCCGAAGTGTGTGGGTGGAGGGTGTTAATTTTAATAAATATATTTGAGAACAATTGAAGGAGGTTGAGTGGAACAATTTAATATTTTATTCTCGTGTTGCAACGAATTGATAATTTTTCAGGAGCGATGAAAACCTTTGCTACATAGATTATTTTATTTCATAATGGTCACCACATCTCTCCTTAACATTTTGTTAGTCAGCTATACATTTCAATTAAAAAGAAAGTTATTACCAATCCCGGGACAACTGGAGGATCTTCAAGTCCCAGTTTTTTTTTTTTTTTTTTTTTTTTTTATTTAGTAACTATATAATATTTTTTACATTTTTATATGAAACATGTTAGTTAGATGTATAAATAAAATATATTCGTAGTCCTCCTCACTAGGAGATCCTGTGCTGAGGGGGACTATGCTTTGGATAAGTTTTTCAGCGACTTCTATGGTTTAACTTTATTGATTGGATAAGGTTTTCCAGAAACTTCTATGATGTTTTAAGTATACTAGTAAGTTCATTTTCCGATAGATTCTTCAGCCAACATTTAATGTCCTTAATGTAGCTATTTTTTATTTTTATTTGTTTGATACTAAGTGGGAGTTTGTTATATAACTTTACTGCTAAAAATGCAGAACTTCTTTGACCAAATGAAGAGTTACACTTTGGTATATTAAGTATGTCTGTTTGTTTGGCTCTGGTTTTATGAGCGTGTGAGGTGTCTGCCTCTGAATCATTTTTGTGGTGATGAACTAGAATGTTTTTGGCATAGATTTTCTGTATGCTTGGAACATCAAACTGTTTAAAAATTTCTACTGTTGACGTCCTTATGGGGACCTTTAGAATGGTCTTTATAATGCAATTCTGAGTTATCTTAAGTTGTTTCAAGTGATTAGATGCTGCTGAGCCCCATCCTATTACTCCATATTCCAATCGAGAGTGGCATAAAGCATAATATACTCTCTTTAGATCCCTCATCGACAAGATGTTTCTTAATTTTTTGAAGAAGTAGATGAGTTTTGTTAGCTTTTTTGAGGTAAGATCAATGTGTGAATTCCACTGTAGATTTTCATCAATTTCAATCCCAAGATATTTAATACTTTTGGTTTGGGTTATAGACGGGCAGGAACATTGTGGAAAAGTATTTTGACATTCATGTAATTTGAGGGTATGCACATTCATTGGTTGTCCTCTTTTGTTTTTGGAGAAAGTTAGATATTTAGTTTTACTAACATTTAATGTAAGGGAGTTTACTTTTAGCCAGTTTTGAAGTACAGCCAGGCCATGTTCCGCCTCCTTGTAGGTTCTTGTCCAATCTTGTTCGTGGAATATAATAACAGTGTCATCTGCAAAGCTCATTATGTTTCCATTAATGGGAAGATTCATAAGGTCATTTATATATATCAGAAATAGTATAGGTCCTAATACGCTTCCCTGGGGGACCCCGAATTTAATTGGAAGAGATTTGCTCTTTCTTTTACCAATTTGTACAATTTGTTCTCTTCCAGTTAAATAACTTCTAAGTAGGTTTAGAGTTGTTTCGGTTATTCCATTTTTTTTTAGTTTTAAGTAAAGTATTTCATGATCAATTGTATCGAAAGCTTTTTGAAGATCAATGAAAACAGCTAAGCATTTTTTGCCTTCATCCAGTTTTCTAATAATTGTATTAGTTACATTAGCTATAGCGTCACCAGTACCCAGGTTTTTTCTAAAACCATACTGCGTAGGTGATAATATTTTATTGGTATCCAAAAATGTAAGAACTTGTTTTTTTATTACTTTTTCCAATATTTTCGACAGAGGAGTTAAAATACTAATTGGTCGATAATTTGAAATATCGTCTTTGGGACCATTTTTATATAATGGTATGATCATAGCAATTTTAAGACAAGCGGGAAAAACACCTTTAGATATAGATAGATTAACTAGGTATGTCAGTGGTTGAATTAACTCATTTTGTAGGTATTTAATTGATTTGCTTGATATCAGTTCATTTCCCGATGAGGTATTTGTGTTTAAGGAGGTTATAATATTTCTTATTTCATCACTTGTTATCTTGACTATATTGAGGCTGTTTTCATGATTTACATCATCATTCCTCATTGTTTTTTCGACAGAAGTAGAATTTTGTTTAATTTTATTTGCAAGGTTAGAGCCTATATTGCAAAAGTAGTTGTTTATAAAGTCAAGAAGTTTGTCTGGGTGTTTCGTAAAAGATGTGGGAATCTCATCAATGTTTAATTCTTTAATGTTTTTGTCTTTATGCGAGGCTTTAGTATTTGTAATTTCATTTATGATCTGCCAGAGTTTACGGGAATCATTATTGCATTCATCAATTTTGTTTTTATAGTATGTTTCTTTAGCATAACGAATTACATTTTTACATGTGTTACGATATCTTTTGTAGAATCGAAGTGTATGGACATCATAAGGGTTGATTTTTACTTTTCTGTGCAGTTCATCTCTTTTTCTGATCGAGTTTATAATATTCTGACTGATCCATGGTTTAATGTGAATATTTTTATGAGATACCTTTTTATCTGTGGTTTTGGTGTTAGATAGAATACTGTGCTGTATAATTTCTACAAAATAACTCCAAGCAGTATCAGTATCATCTTTTTCCAGAAGGGCGGTCCAGTCATTCGTTGTTAACTCCCTTTTGACATTTTCCCAATTTGTTTCAGACTTCGTTAGGAGTGATTTCGTATTTAGGTTTACATAAGAGTTATTATTTGTTATAGATAGAATTATTGTGTAATGGTCTGTCAGTGTGGTAGTATAAATAATGGCTTGAGTTTTTTTATTAGTTTTACTAAAGATATGATCAATGCAAGTTTTGCTATCATTAAATACACGTGTAGGTTCCTCAATTAGGCTTTCATATCCATGGTATGCAAGTGTCTGCATGTAATCATATTTTTTTGGGTGGCCATTTTCAAGGATATCAATATTTATATCACCGATAATAAATACATCTTTAGTGTTTTTTAGTAAACTCAGTTCCAACGATAAGGAGTTTAGAAATGGCTCCAGATTTTTTGTAGATGGAGATCTGTAAATTGCAAGTATTGTTGTATCATTGCCGATTGATATCCTTAGACAGTTCGCATTATTAATACCGATCTCTATG
The DNA here is from genome assembly GCA_929108145.2 of Limnephilus rhombicus. Lineage (NCBI taxonomy): Eukaryota > Metazoa > Arthropoda > Insecta > Trichoptera > Limnephilidae > Limnephilus > Limnephilus rhombicus. The sequence continues at coordinate 22,839,456 of OV815284.1, forward strand.
ACATCAGCTTCAATATCTTCTTTAATATATACGATGACACCATCATTTTTGGTATTATTCATAATTGTAGAGTAAGGGACATATTTATCGATTTGTAGAGGATAGAACTTATCAGTTTACCAACATTCAGTAAGAATAATTATATCCCAGTTTAGATTTAAACTTTTTATCAATATTTGTAGTTCGTCAAAGTTTTTATTAATACTTCTAATGTTTTGATGCATTATGTTAAAATTATTTCTTATGGATGATAAGTTAGGTAAATTTGTTGTTATTGTGTTATCCATTTATGCCATCTAAATTAATAATGTTTTTATATTACTTACTAAATTATTTTCACCATATCATCAAGGTGCTTAATGTAGATTATTTTATCTTCAGGTTTTTTACGAATCATAACTTTACCATTTTTGTACCACACATATTGGTATTTTTTTTCTATGGCTAATTGTTTTGTTTTCCATAGTATTTCTTTATGATAAGGGCTTAGTTCTTCCCCGATGAAGATTTGAGAGGTCGACAGATCCTTAATTTCTTCATAGTTTATTTCTTTCTTTTTATCAAGGAGTGAATCTCTTTGTCTTTTCTCGGAAAAGGTTGCAACCGTTACCTTTCTATTTTCCGTGTCTGACTGCTTCACCTTTTCATTGACGGTGGTTGATATTATATTGGCTCCATAGCTAAGAGTCATAGTCAAGAACCCCTGATCCTAGATTCCCCTATCTTAACAAATGGATTGCAATCTTTAGAACACAGGTGTCAGGTGTCCTTGTAATACCTTACCGGTATTACAATGGAAGACGCTACGAGAAACAAGCGTCATTGATCCCTTTGTCACCAGTAAACACGCTTAATATTTGTACATACTTTAAATGCGTTTAGGGACGTTTCTACAATTCATTCTTGAGTTCAACAGCTCAGCTGTGGAAAGATTTGCCGGCCTCTGTGTCCTACAAAATAGGTCTCCACAAGACCCACCCTTCCTCTCCTCAAAAAGACCCTCCACGCAGCATCCCCAAAGATGACATGAGTGGAGATAATCTAAAAAAAATATATTTATCTTCTTCAGTGATTAGAAAGAATGTGTTAAAGAAATATTCAGGAGGTGCAGAAATGTGTTTATCTTTACTGAAACAATATTTATTTTTTTAATTTGGAAAAGGTCAACCAGTTTTTTGTCTCTCCTGATTATAGAAATTTGGATTATAGGTCCTGTTAGTGCAAAATTCGGTTCAATTTACGATGCAACAGCAACAGCAACAGCAACAGCAACAGCTTGGCTTGAGCACAAGAAACTGAATAGTGAAATAACAATAATAAGAGTGAGAGTAGTTGCCCCTTCCGCTGCAGTTGATGAAATTAACATGTCGGTTCCCCTGTCTACTGTTTACCGTTTAATTGAGGGCATATTTGATATGATTAGTATTGAAGACTGAAAGTAAGGGCTTGGTGGCATACTGCTCGCTAGGATATGTCCTATAAAAGCCTTTTGATCGACGGGTATAAATATATATCTGCATTATATTTTTGTATACCTCACTAAAAGATTTTTTTCATTTGCTTTCATAAAAACCCCACTTACATCTATTGAAAAATATAGTAAAAATTCTCAAACTAGTGCAGACCCATGAAAAATCACAGGATAGTCTGAATTCTTGACAAATCAGTTACAATTTTGAAAATGACATTTAAAATAATTTTCTGTTAAATATATTTTATTTTAGGTAACTATTTCACCATTGTTAGGTGTTATTATTATTGTATCTACTGTAGGTACTTTATCACTATCGCTTGCCTGAATTCATCACAAACAAATAATTTGAACAATCAGATCCAATTTTGAAAATGACACTTCAATTCAAAACAAATCCGAGTTCCCGAATTCAATGAACCAAAGTTACGCAGGATGTTGAATTATGTTGTTCCTACCGCAGTAGACCTGTCAAAAATCATAGCGTAGTCTAAAATCTGGACAAATCAGTTCCATTTTAGAAAATATTATATTATACGTAGGTGCCTACTTTATAACTTGTCTGAATTGTTCACACAATTCCAATTTTGAAAATAACACTTGAATTCAAAGCAACTTTGAGTTAATTGAACCAGAGAAACGCACAGCACAGACAACTGAAATTAGCAACAGCATTGACAAATTAACAACAGCATTGATGTTTCCTTCTTATGGTTGCAACACCCGTATAATATTAGCAACAGCATTGACAAATTAACAACAGCATTGATGTTTCCTTCTTATGGTTGCAACACCCGTATAATATTAGCAACAGCATTGACAAATTAACAACAGAATTGATGTTTCCTTCTTATGGTTGCAACTCCCGTATAATATTAAGCAAAAAATAATCTTTATTACAAATTATAATCAGTTTCAATATTTTTAAAGTTTTAAGGTAAATATTTGTTCATTGTTTGTTTGGGGTTTGTCATTTGTTTATTATTTAAGGTCTTTCTTTGTCTTAGCATAAATTGAATAAAAATGACTTTAAGGGAACATATTTTGTTTATAGACGCATTTTAAATATATCATATTCTTGTGCATTTAAATATCATTAGAATTAATCTGTACTGGCCATAATATGGATATAATGTTTGTATAAATATTGTAGATATTGTATTCTATTTCGACCACCTATCCATGTGTAAGTTCTCTATTCCAGAATTATAAATGTCAAATAACTGTAATTTTTTAAATAATATCGACTCTAATTTTTATAAAACTTTAAAAGTAGAATAATTAAGGTTCTGTTTGTCGAGCCCTTTCCAATTAGATAAGCCCAACTTTACTTTTTTCTTTAGATTAATTTGTGCCAATTTTTGGTAATATGTTTTATGTGAAGCATATCTTTGAACATATTAAAACTAATTCAATTTCAACTACAGTTTGCCCGCGGTAGTCCGGCCCCTGTCTAAGCCAGCACCCCCTATAATCTGACATGCCTATAACAGTATGTAGTACGTCTATACGTTTATCTATATTTGATCTTACCATTTTTATAAGTATGTAATTTGTCAGATTACAAGGTACTCCTTTTTGAAAGAGTTCCAGACTACAAGGTGTCGGTGGCAGTACTTCTTTAATAGTTGGACAAATTCAATCATCTGACACCGCCTTGCAAAATGTTTGTCAGATTACCGCGGGTCTACTGTGTATGCTTTGATATAATTAAGAATATGAACAGGTGGATAGTTACGTTGGTAAACTTTTGTAGTGTGGAAATGTAAATCCAAGCAGCAGAGAATGTGTCCTTATTGACACAGCAATTTGACATAACACAGTATCTAATTAACTCGACATATATTTATCGGTATTATTTTTGGAGCCTGGAGCAAAAATCTCTTATGATTTTGAATGAATTATTAGCTTGTAAGAGATTTAAAATGTGGCCCGTTTGCTTTGAATAAAATGTTTCTAGATTTTTAGAGAAAATAATGATATAATTTTGCATACCTCTGTAATTACTATAATAAATAAATAATAATATATTATAATCTTACATGAATGTGATCCTATATTTAAGATAAAATATAGTGTATTTATATTATTAAGATAAGGTTATTTTATTTTAAAATTAAATATAATCTTTCGCTTGCGTACGTAAATTTAATTTTCATTGTTGAATTTTTGAACTTCTGTTTTTTTTTGTAAAATTATGTACCTATTAACATTTTATTAATTGACTTTATTAGTTGTACTAAGTAAATTTAATGTAGTATTTTAAGTTTGTCTTTGGCTGCTTTATCATTACATGAAAGATTTTTTTATTCATTTTAAAATAATCATTTTTCTCTCTTTAGAACTTTGAATAATTCTTTTAGGTGATTTTCTTTGCCTTTTCAATAAATTTTTTTATTGTAGTAATTCACTAACATGGGTTAAATATTTATGTTTAAATTAAACATAATTCCCATGTTCCTGCCATAAGAATTGTTGACCTAGGAATTGTTGAGAAAAAAACTTTTTAAAAAGCCTCTGAGAGGGTATTGAAATACTTTTATACCTTATTGCAATAATTTTATTTGTTGCCTCTCTGAGATGATATTTTTATAAATCAGTGATGAATGTGTGACTTGTGTTCCGAACAACAATGGTTCTTGAATATACCTAAATATACCTCTTTGCCTTTATACAGAGAAGATAGTACCAATCACTCTAAATCTCGCCCAAATCAATGCATTTTTAACATATCTCTATTTAATACCTAGCAAAAGTTAATTACATTTACATCATTTAAAGTAAAATATAACATTTCTTGTTCCGAGCACTTGTTACTAAAAATTGTTTATTACCATTGTTATGTAGATGAGTCTTGTGAACAATTAATTATTTATTGTTTATTCTATGATGTTGTTTCTATGAAGAATATTTGGTGTTTCAATGTTTCGCAACAAACCCGTGTAAAAATGATTGACACATTATATAAATTATTATTAGTTATAATCGCAGTTCTGATTTTTAAAAATTATTGTAAAAACAAATATATCGTTTAAAAATAAATTCGATTTTGTCACTTCACCCCACTCGTCCCATTTATTTTTTTTTCAGTTTATTTTCAAGCATTCACTTACTAATTGTTTTTCCCAATTATTTACCAAAATACAATTCTTAGTCTTTACCAGTACTTACAATTTAATATTTTACAATCTCTTCATCACATTAGTTTGGCTGTTCCCATTTTAAAAGTTTTAATATTCTCCGATACATATTTTCATGTTCAGCTTCTAAATACCTCCAACGCCTTTAGACAACATTGGCAATCATTCTAGGCAGCACAACTCACTCAGTTTACAGCTTCTTCTCTAGGCCTGACCAACTACCTGACAACTACTGTTCTTATTCACATTTACAAGTCGGGTGCATGCGTACTTGGTGATGGTAAAATAACTTATTCATTCAATTATTATTGATGACATTTGTTCATATTAAATTTATACACTAACAACACTGATATACTCTATATCTTGTTAACTTATACTATTAATACCTATAATGATCGATAATTTGAATCCAGTACTCCGTTTTATTAATATAAAATATTTCAATCCGGTAAATTAATTTAAATAAATAAAATAGTAATAATAAAAGATACAGGATTCAAATTGTACATCAATTTTATTGTAATATGTTTGAGTATTTGATTTTGGTTTTGATTTATTTTTCCCTAAACAGCCGGCCATTGTGGGCTCGGCTATGCAGTCTCCGCTAACATCTGCTGCAGCCTCTACTTTACCTAAAGCTAAACCCCCCTCCCACCCTCCTTCGCACACGGGGTCCCTACGGGGGCCTCTCCTGTCCCGAGCCACCTCCTCCGATGGCACCTGTATAGATGAGGAGGAGCTTCCTCCCGCCCCGCCCACCGTTCTGAAGAAGCCTGCTGTAAAGAAAGTCAGCTTCGACAGCTTGCCTATTAGGGAAAGTCCCCTGGAGGAGCTGCCTCCCCCTCCCCCTATGTGTGCCCCCCCACACGAGCCCCTCCCTCCCCAAACGCATGAAGTAGCTTTGACTCCTAACACCGACTCAATTTCTATTACTAACACCGCATGTCCCGATAACAATATCTCTGTGGCAAAACTTAAACCTCCTTACATCCCAGTGGGGGTTCTCGATGCTAAATCTTCTTTCATTAATGAAAACTCAGATATAATCATCGCCGATTCCGATATCATTCTTCCGCCACCGCCATTGTTTGACACTCGGGACCGAATGTATTCTGTCGAGGATATTGCAAGAGCACTACCGCCGTCCCCTCCCCCCAAGCCTAGAAAGCCGCTAAAACCCATGAAGGTCAGTCCCCCGTTGCCGCCCGTGGATTTTGACAGCACTTCCAGCGTAGATTCCGATGTCCCCCCTCCCGTCAACCTGGCCACTTTGCCTCCCAGGGCATCACTACACAGTGACCTGGTTCCCAGTATACTGTCATTCACCAAAAATTCTCCGGCGCAACAACTCATGGATGAAGTATTTGTTACGAGGCCAGCACTGCCCCCACCTCCGCCCCCCCCTCCGCCGCAACAAAGTTCTGATTCTGATGAGCCGAGTAATCCCTTCAAACTAATGTCAGAAATAACATCACCAACAACTCCGGTGTCTCTTCCTCCTGCCATGATTGTGGACACTGTCAAAATAATTCCCGCGCAGGAAGCTGTTCCCATCCTACCCACCACTCCGGTATTTTCACACTCGTTTGACAGTCTGGGCCGGGAGAGAGTCAGAAGTCCTGAACTCATTCAAGTGCACCTCGCCACTCTGCCCACCGTGTCGCACATCCCCAATGTGCCATGTAGCTTGCACCCCGACGAAACCCAGTCACCAGATTACACCCAGCCTCGTTACACACCCCTTCACACGGCAATGAACACGGTACCAGATGCTTATTACAACTATGATTCTGTGCACAAAATAAATACCAACATGCCGCAATCGGCGACTTTTCCCGTGACGTACGCTCCTATTTCCACGGTGTCCGGTGCTTACAACCCTTACATGGTTAGGGACACCTCCGCGCCCTTGTCGATCAGCACCCTACCAAAGCCTCCCGCGCGACCGCTCTCTACGGTGGAAGTAATTTCTTCCGAGAGTGTGACCCCCGACCGCGACTATTACACTCTCCAGTCGTCTCGCAAGTCTAGTTCGTCGGACAAGTCCCCCAGATCGTCTCAGGGCACTGAGAGGCGTGTGCACTTTGGCTCTGTAGCACCCAGTCCCTACAAACACTCCGCATATGTCCAGAACACCTCTCTCAAGTCCAACGAGCCCCTGGTGAGCCGGATGGTTTCCCCATACAAGCCCCTGACTACTGTGTCTACCACTAGTCATGAGTTCAGTGAGAGTAAGGAGACTCGGCGGGAACTCGGCCACCCGCCGCTCAAAGCCAAGAAACCCTTTCTCCTTGGCGAGGTAGGACACAACGTCAAGCGGGAGCTCTATACTAACTGAAACACAACTCTTAGATTGGCTAATAAACGTCCTTATCGTCTATAACCGATAATTAAGCCTTCATCTATTGAAGGAACTACTTCTTAGTAATGTTTCTTCTCTATTCCTGAAACTAGTGCCAATCTTTTGTTTGTTTCAGTTATAATATTGCTTCGTGAATATAACATAGTGTAGCGAAATTAACACTTATGATTTGATTAGATTTTTAATTTTATGATTTCAATTCTTTTGTACTATATTATTTACTTTTATTGTTATTATTGCTTTCCCTTTGATTTGCATGATGGTTTTTGATTTGGTATTTAGTTATTCTTTGATTCTAGAAAATAATTTTGTACCTACTTTATTTATTTGTAAATATTATTATTATTAAATTTCTTGGTTAATAGCTTAAATTTATTTACACTTTGGTTCCCAAACTACAAATAATTTTTTATTCATTTTTATTTCCTTATATAAACATGAAAATTATTGTTACGCTGGTAAAACCTCTTAGTTTGTCAAACTTCTACTTTTTTATTAACCATTTTTATAGTTCATAAAATCTCTTTAAACTCTACTTAAATAACTAAAAAATATAAACCTCAAACTTTTTTCAATTTGACACAGTGGATTGTTTTAACAGCTCAACAGGAATATGTCAATTTAATAAAATAAATATATTAATGAGAATGAAATGTAAATGTCAGTAAATTAATATAAATTTTTTGATATAGGCGTCTCCACCGCACAGTGCCAACCTGGTAAAAGCCTCTGTCAGTGATAAAAAGAAATTCTTCGAAAATGCCATGGAAGAAAGCCACAAACCTTCTCCAAAGCCCGGTATGTATTTTAATTTGACAACTTCTTTTTAATTAAAACCAAAATTATTTTGTTGACTTGTAAAGTGAATAGGAAGGAGGCAACCTGGCTATTCAGATCTGGTCACCAAACACCGCTAAAGCTATTTCAAGCAAAGTTTCAAATTCTAAATGGTGGTCTTACACCAGGGCGGTACCGAGAGTAATTCCACTCTGGAACGTGCCACAAATATATATAAAAATCTAAATATATATTAATTTATTTTAACTAATTGTGAAATAACACAAATTAATCAAATAAAATTTATTTCCGCACTCCGGGAATTGAACCTTATTAGTTTGGATTACTAGAGCCTTACCCCTTGACCACCGAGGCCGTCCTCTGATTAACAGTTTAGTAAATTTTGCGTCTATATTAATTTGTGGCCTCTGTACTCTTTGCACTGTCATTCAATTATTGTTGACAATAATGTTGATGCTGTGAATTAATTTGAATTGTACTCTTTATAATTATTTATGGCTTTCTATTGCAATCAGGTAAGCTGGTAGTCCTCTATAATAATGGTCCTCAACCCCCGTGCCGTGGACCAAATGGTACTGGGCCGCACAAGGGCCTGCTTAAAAATCAAAATTATGTAAAAAAAAAAATTGAAAAAACACAATAAAAAATTAAATAATTATCCACAAAAAATACAGTGGAACCTCTTCATGACGAGCACCCCCCATTACGAGTAATTCGATAACGAGCAAAACAGATTTTGTAAAAAATGCTGCCTTAATGAGCGACTTTTCGCATAACGAGCGACATTTCCCATGGACAGGAGAAGTCCCATCTTTACGTCACTCACTTGTGAGCCAGGTCTTCCGCGCCAGTTCATCAATCTCTGGTTAGCACTCACTCCCCTAGCACATTAGTATCGCATGTGCTCATACATTTGTCCAAATTTTTTGTTTTTTATAATTTTTTCATTATTTGTAAAATTTTGGAACATGAAAAAGGTTTTTCTCCGCAGTGAGTCAGCATGTGGATTTTAAATTGTCACTTTCGAGAACACGATTAGTTGCAGTCGGAACATGATAAAGTTTTTTCTTCACTGTGGGACGGCTTGTGGACTTTTAAATGTTCCTTTTGAGAACACAAATAGTTGCAGCCGGAACATGAAGATGGTTTTTCTCTACTTGAGTAAACTTGTGGGTTTTCAAGGTCTCCTTTCTAGCATATAAATAATTGCAATCGGAACATACAAAAGGTTTTTCTCAACTGTGAGACGGCTTGTGGACTTTTTAAATGTTCCTTTCATGAACATGAATAGTTGTAGTTTCTTATATTCTGGGTGTAGATTAAAACGACTTCCCGCATACAGATTCACTCTTAAATTAAAACCAGTTTCGAGAAAAGCTTTAAATTCGAGGTGCACACCAGAGAAAAATCATCTGCTTGATTCTGTGTGTAACTATTCTTTAATCTTTTCACCGCGGCGGCTGATTTAAGTCATTTCATCAAGTGGCTCACACCGCGCGGCGGCTGACTTTAGTCATTTTCAAGTTTCGACTTCGTTTTCTAAGCACATGTATGCCGTATACGATCGAAATTTATATTAAAAATAAGAATATTCATTTGTGGTGCGACCTCTCTGAGAATGTTTATCAACTACTTCATTGTTTATCTTGGTAAATGAATAAAACCGAGAGCGCGGCCCCAGCCGCCAGTCACAGTTTTGAAAATGCGCGCGAATCTGATTGTCTCTTTCGAGCGGACCCCGTAGCGTATTAGTAATAATACTTGTGCGTCGATATCCACTTTGAAATCTACTTTATTTTTGTGTACATAATTATTTAATTGTTGTATTATTTAAAAATTGACTAATTCAATTTTAAAAACATCTTGTTTTGTGTGTTTACGTATGAATTTTAAAACTTTTTTTATAACAACATTCAAATTGTCGACACATGGCTTATCTGAAATTGATATTGAAGCAATGTTAGATTCGGAAAGTGTTTTTGAAATAAGTGATGACTGATGACAATACAGATATTGTTTTTGTTGGGCATTATGAAAGTTATGTCTCAATCCCGTCAGTTCAGTCAACAACTTCTTCTGCTGAACCTTTGACTTTGCCATCTCAACCCAGCCGGCCCTCTAAATTCAGAAACCTATTCGTAATAAATTCGCAAAAATGCGTAAACCAAATATTTGCGGTTGATTGCCGCCGTGACCGGTTCTTAAAATTTAGATATTCGTAGTAAATTTGTAAAAATACAATATATTTCCACGTAAATCGAAATTTCCGAAACCGAATCCCATCTCGGCCGCCCCACCAAATTTAGATACCTATTTGAAATAAATTCACAAAAGTACCATATTTCCGCGAAAATCGAAATATCGCACCCGATTTCCTTTGCAGGCGGCCATTCTAATTCGGGAATTAGAAGTAAATTCGTAAAAATACAAAATATTTCTGCGTAAATCGAAATTTCGCAGCCGAATCACGTCGTGGCTGGCCGTCTAAATTTAGATACTCGTTTGATTCACAGAAAATACGATATTTCCGCGTAAATCGAAATTTCGCGGCAGATTTCCGTTGCAGGCGTCCATTCTAATTAAGATGTTCATAGTATTCGTAAAAATACCCACCATTTCTGTTTAAATCAAACATTTGTGGCCGTTTCCATAGAGGCCGGCCCTGTGAATTCAGATATTTCGAGTAAATTTGTAAAAATACGGTAAATTTCCTCGAAAATAGAAATTTGCGGCCGATTTCCGCCGCAGCCGGCTCTTTAAATCCATATAATCGAAATAAATTCGTAAAAATACGGCATTCCGGTGTAAACCAATTTAGATTTATAAAATAATAATACGAATTAGGTCAATATCAACCGCATAAATTAACATTTTACAGCGATTTACTGCCGTAAAATATCGATCTTATTAATGCAAATTTATCAGTGAAAACAATATAAAATAATTTCACAACATAAATATCAATAAAATGTTAACTATAGAAGTATCTATAAACTAAAACCACAGCATCTTTTAAAATTCGATAAAATTAAAATTGGTAACGTTATTATCAAGCTCTGCAAGTATTTTAGTGTGTATTTTTGTTACAGCTGTTTCAGTTTACAGTTTGAAAATGGTTTTGCAAACATTATAACATTATCAAATTAAATTTTAATTAAATTTAAAAAAAAAAAAACAAAAAATTAAATGGAGTTCTACGAATTAAACACAAAAACAATTAATAAAAATAGAGCATCGGCGCAGTGGCCCTTCTTGACGCGTCTCGTATTTCACTACACGAGCAGTAGGTAGCTATATGTTACGTCATACGTTGCTAGAAGCGGCCATGTTAGAGATTGCTTTGTTTGTTGATATTCACGGCGTGTTTATATTAACGCAATTATAACGTTATCTTCATTTCAGTTGATCTCAAATGAATGTTTATTGATACTTCGATATTGGAGGATGATGTTATCAAGATTTATTAATGTTTTTAGGATTAATCCAGACAATGATTTTGTTTTCTAAAAGGGTCTATGTAAAAATGACATTCGAAAAAGAAAGTGCCGCGTGGGGGCGACTGCTTAGGTATATTTTTTTAGCGGTTAAAAGGTTAAGCTTGTGGAGTCTTGATGAGCAAACACCCCCCCCCCCCCCCCCCTCTCTCCTTGACTGCAAAAAGATTGGGGACTACTGCTCTATAACATCTGTTTGTCGTGTCACTTCTGGTCTCTGGTGTGTCTGAGAATGTGGGTAGATTGATTGAGGCAGAGTAATGAAGTGATATGTGTTGTGTTACAGACAAGGTGTTCAGCTTCCTGTCTACAGACGAGGTGGAGCGCATGAAGCAGGATGAGGAGAGGAAGATGGCGTCTCTGAGCCGCGCGGAGCTTGCGTCCTGGGCTATGGACCAGCAGCCCGGGCAGCACAGCGACGAGGACTCCGATCCTGACCCCGAGCCACTGGACAGACAAAAGTACACTTTTATTTTTTATACACGTGTTGAATTGCTTAGGTTTTTCTGGTAAAATTCACATTATTTTTGGTGAAATTCGAGTTATTTTTAGGAATTGTTTTGTGAACATTTTGATATTTTGAAAAGAATTAAGAAAAGAACCTTTGAAGAAAAAAGGTAGCGTAGTGTCATTTTTTTCCCCAAAAATTTATTATAATTTGCTGCGTTTTCAACATGAAGTTAGCTGCATTCCCTTTTATGGCAATAGACAAAGAAATATTTAGAATGTATAATATTACTTTCTTATTACCAGAACATTGCATAAAAATACAAAATACCATCTACTTGCAGGAAAATAAAGAATTTCGCATTATTCCCGTAAAAATGGCAAGATAATAAAAATTGCAAAAAAAAATCACATTTTGGCAAATGTGAATTTTTCAGGTCTCTTTGAATTTCATAATTTTTTCCTTATTCAGTAAAATAGCTCTTGTCCGTGTTTTAGCTTCACTGGAGGACCATATTTTTTTCATTCTACATATAAACATTACATGGATATGAACTAGGTCTTATAGTTCCTAATACAACGTGTCCTGAAACTCGCAGTACAAGCGGGAAACCAGTGAATCTACATCACGAAGAGAACCCAAAAAACTTATTTTTTTCGATCTGAGCATTACGATTTTTATATTATTTTTTTAACTATTTTTTAATTTTTTCGGCAACTAAAGGGTTAAAAAAACTTTCGAGCCTGGTTTACCATTCGATGCATTTTAAAAGACATTAAACATCTGATATTAACCCACTAGTGACCGATTTTTTCAAATTTGACCACAAAAATTCCAACTTCGGACTCGATTTACTCAAAAACGAAAGCTCAAATAAAAAAAATTATATCACGAATCGACTCCGAATGTGATGTAGATTGACCAGTTTTCCGCTTGCACTACGAGTTTCCGGACACCGTGTATATGATAAGTCCACTTGGGTGAAATGTTGGCAAACCATTTTATAACTTTAAAAAATAAAAACTATTATTTATTTTGTGTGCTTCGTTGTTGGATTACATATGTTTATCACACGAAATAAATAATTATGTAGGTTTTTATTTTAACAAGTAAATTTTTTTTTTAAATCGTTTGGCCAACATTTTCACCGAATTATTTTATTTATTTATTTTAGGGAAATCAACTGTTTACAATTGGATTAATTTATATGTACATGTATAATTTATCTAACTGAGAAACCAATTATAGATTTCCTCATTATACTTTTATATAGTGTCTAGAAATTAAACAGTAATCTTACAACTACTAAAAAATATTACATTATTATAACAGGAGGTAGGTAGTACATAATATATGTCATTACATAATATATCATTACATTTATGCAGTTTTGTACTCATTTAATACATTGAACTCCTATTGTCTAGTGTTGCCTCGGCTTATTATAAAAACTAACTCGTCAATAAATTTTGACAAAGTTTTCGTAGGGTTTTTGTTCACTGTTCCTAGCACTTATTGAATTATCGAATTGGCATTGTGTGCATATTTACTAACAATCTGCCTATTGCATCCAAGCTAAGGAATTATTATTCAACATCAATTAAATTTACACAGATTTAAGAGAAAACTGAGATACTTACTTCCTTTAGTACGGTATATACATAAGTGAAAAACTGGTAAATCTACATCAATCCAAAAAACTTCCTTTTTTTTGGAATGAGTATTTTTTTTAAAAACTTTTTTCCTTTTTTATTCAGAAACGCAAGGGTTGATAAACTATTGTATCCGAGTTTATGCTTTGACCTTTTTGAATTTGATCCAAAAATATTTCAACTTCTGACTCGATTTAGTCGAAAAGGGGGGCTCAAATCAACAAGGTTACACAACAAATTCGACTTTTATTTTGTGCTGGGGATCCTGCCCAAAGACTAATATAGAACCACTTAATAATGCCCAAAAATGATTCTTAAAGATGTTCAAGAATAAAATTAAATATCCAACTCATTTACTTTAAGGAATGTAATGTAATGAATGTAAAACATTAATATGTTACACAAACGCTTTGTAGATTTTTTAATAATATTAATATTGCAGAAAGAACACAGCAAATTCGTACTACGAGAATTGGCTCTGGTCTGAACTTTATGGCAATTCAAACTAAATCTTCTTTTGGTCGAAGAAATTATTTTTATCAAGCATCACTCATATTTAATAATAATTGTGTCTGATGATCTTGCAGATGGAGCAGCAGCAAGAGCAGCAGCGGTGCGGTGCTAGCTCCGTCAGCCAAGGCGGAGCGGCGGCGCCAGGAGCGAGGGGAGGGGACTGCGGGGGCGGGGGGCGCCACGCTGAGCGCCGAGGAGGCCCGCCAGGAGAAGGCGGCGCGCAGGGCTGCCTGGAGACAGGCCAGACTTCGCAGTCTGGAGCAGGTAATTACCTGAACACACCATACAATCATATTGTTGTTTGCCATCATTAGATTATATTAAACAACTCTGTGTTTGATATGATTTTAGATTTTCACGGCCAAAAGTATTTTTGTTGTTTATTTTTGGGGTGTTAAAAAAAACTCTGTGTTTGAATATTGAAGCATTATGAATTATTATTTATTCATCACGTTATTTCGACTGTCCCAAGCCAAAGGGTGTGTAAGTTACAAATTACATACCACTTTTTAGAACAGTTAAAAGACTGTGAATGAGTAGTAAATTACCACAGATTTCTCAAAAAGAAGCAATATGTCAAAAACTACCTAATTATATTAATTAGGTATATTAAAACTAAAAAATAAAATATTAATATTAATTTATGTTATTTTTAAAAATAATTTAATATTAATATGAAATATTATATTAAAACTACCTAATATACTAATTATTATCGAAAATTTGAAACGAAAAAAACAGAAAATGATATGGTCACATTTAGGTATCGAACCCAAGACCTTGGCTTTGCCGGGGCGGTACTCTACCACCAAGCAAATGTAATGTAATACCCCTTAGGTCATATTTGACTGTATGATACTCAACTAAGAACTATCAATGTTATCTTCATTTTCTTAATGCATATTTTTATTGGCTGCTATCTTTATGTATGATAGCAAGATTTATCTCAAACTAAATGCTACCTAGATAGTGTTTTTGATAAGTTTATCCATTTTTATTTATTATGTTATATATTTTTAATCAATAAATGTCACAACATGAAGATAGCAGCCAATAAAAATATGCGTTAAGAAAATGAAGATAATGTTGGTACTAGTCCTGGGTCGATCGATCGTTTTACATGACCCGGGTCGCTCACGACACACTGGCGTCATGAGCGGGTCGCGAAGACCCGCTCTTTTCGCGACACAAAATATGAAACTCGGCCGCCCAGACCGGTCAAGTCATACGCGACACGAAACCCAGGTTATAATTGTATGAACGTTCGCTCACAGCTCACACCTGTAACTAGTAAATGTCACGTCTCAAGAAATAAATTTTAAAAAACACATGCTTCAGGGGTAAAAAAAACATGTTTTATCATGTTTTGAAGGATATAAAAACCATGTAAAAAACGTGTTGTTATGAAGCTTTTATTGAGAATTTAAATAAGTAAATTAGCTGTAAGCTGTAATGCTTTATTATAAACTATTATTTTATAATTTTTCTTTGTGTAATAGGACAAAAAATAAAATAAACGTGCCCATTTATTTATTTATTTATTTATTCTTAGTACATTTACATTACAAAGGTATAATATATTGTCCTCCACACTAGGAGTTCACCTGTGTTGTGGAGGACATTTTTCAGATGTAAATTATAAATTGTGAATAGTAAAACAAAAGAGTGTTAATAGCTAATATAAAAAAGAGAAACAATAAAAATCAAAATATAAAATCGACTTCGTTAAAAATTATAAATTAAAAGTTAGAAAGATTGGAGCCAGTTTCTTATGTTTTTTTTGTATTCAATAATATTAGTTGTTTTATATTGTGTAGGAAGAGAATTGTATAGTTTTATAGCCTGGATTCTGTAGTGTTTTTGTCCAAAGGATGTGTTTGTTTTTGGTATTTGTAGTTGGAGAGCATGTCTTGTTCTAGTATTGCGAGAGTTTTGTGAAATGTTAAATGTGGATAAGTTCTTGTAAAGGAAAGTTAGTATTTGTTTTGAATGTAATTTTTGAATTTTCAGCACTGGGAATTTTTCCAATATGATTGATGTGGGTGTTAGTATTGGTAACTTAAGTATTACTTTTTCTGAGCTTTAAACAATGTATTAATGTATTTTTTACTGGCACAGCCCCAGGCAATAATGCCGTATTCATGAATTATTATTATTGCTGTGATACTTTTAGATAGTGGGATAGTTAGATAGGAAAACAAGTTACAAGAGGAGAGGGTGTACAAAATAAATAATATTTGCAATGTTTGCACGATTTTTATTAGAATTTTAATAATAATATAAAAATTCTTCTCCGTGTATGTACATAGATTTTTGTTTAATGTTATATTATTAAACCTAATGAATACTGAATAATTGTCTAAAGATAACCATAATAGGCTGAGCTTAGACCGGTAACGGTAAAAAATAAATTGTGGAGAAATTTTTCAAATTGTTTTAATATGTATATTATGTATTGTTATTTATTAACGTCACGCACGTGTGCTTTGACCGAATGTGTCGCAGTTCGCACTTACGCTTCACCCAGCTACTTTCTACTACCTGAGTCGAGAGAGTGGGTGGCGAAACCCGGGTGTTGGCAACCCGGTCGCTCTCTCATACATCTATCTATCGTCGCTCCCCCGCCACATCCGCACCCGAAACCCAGGTTGCAGTAGTAGAGCGGTTGCGAGAAGTGGGTCGCGAGACCCGGGTGCTGACGAAAAAATGACTCGCTCTTTGGTGGTCCGTGAGCGGGTTTCAATGAGCGGGTCATTCACGACCGACCCAGGACTAGTTGGTACTTCTTAGTCAAAGTATGATACAGTTAAATATGACCGAAGGCGATAGGGTCCCATTAGCTCAGTGGTTGAGCACCGGAAAGGCTAAGATCCTGGGTTCGATTCCTAGATATGTCCATATTTGGTTCTGATTTTTCTGTTTCAAATTTTCGATTGAGAGTCGCTAATGTCTTCATAAATTACAATTTGAGGTTTTACTCAGAAATAAAAATAAATAAATATATAAACTTCTTTTGAAATTAGTGCAGTCGCTACTGAGCGTTCTACAAACCATTCTATTATTGACTGCTTCTATGTTTATCTAAGCTTTACAAATTAATAAAAAAATTCTTATATCAAGGATGCGATAAAATCACAACTAGTGATGAAGACAATGGACGAAGTTGTCGGCAATCACCACAACATTCCCGAGCTGGCTCCAGTTGAGGTAAGTCTTTCAAACCCTTCCTTTATCTATTCATCAATTATTTTCTTTTAAAAAAACCCGTGTTGCCAGATAAATACATAATAATTATGTTAACGTAAATAAGCACCCAGATGCTACAATAATTATTCTTTAAAGAATCAAGTTAAAATAATAATAATATTAAATATGGAATAATTTTAATCTAAATCAGTAATTGTAATACCAGACATGGTTTTTAGATCTTTAAATATATATTTCAGTAAAATGCAATGATCAACCCAATGATTTTCGTCTTCCACACCGTAATATATACTCTATAATATACTGTTCACAATAGTTTAAAGGTGAATACAGCTTTATTATAAATTTATTGCTTTTATGCACTGAAACTGAAAAGCTTTGCTTCGGCTTTTGATACATTTCACGTTTCATCATTTTTGATCACTCCATTGTAAAAACATTGTTAAATAAGATATTTTAGAATTAAAGCTTTCCTTATGTTACCCATGTCAAATAATTATATGAATTATAGTATCAACAGATTTTTAGCTTTATGGATATGAAAATATATTTTCAACAATTTCATTTTTCCTCTTTTCATTTTCTGACATCCTCAATCATTGCGTTTTTGTTGATTTTTCATTGGCGTTATGAGTGGCACTGCTGAGTCATGTAGTGAACATGGCGTTATGAGTGGCACTGCTGAGTCATGTAGTGAACATGGCGTTATGAGTGGCTCTGCTGAGTCATGTAGTGAACATGGCTCCGTATCAAAAGCATCTTCATGACTGAGCGGCGTTACTCCGTTAATAAAATTCTGTTTATCTTTAGTGATGGGTTTTTTGTTATAACCATAAATTTTGTATGTCCAAACTCTGTGTTTGTCATTTCTGTGGTTTAACATTGTGATGGTTGAATGTTTTAATATTGTTGTGTTTGTCAAATCATAATATATAGCTAGTGTAATGAAAACCCCTCTGTTGCGCTTTTAACATGCCCATGCAGATTATTTAACATGATTGTCATATAAAGTCAGTCACAAGGCTGTTATAGGATTTTAGTAATTTGACATAATAAACTACCTATGCTAAACAATTCTTAGAGTAAATAATCATTATTTATCTTCACCAAAAAACCTTTGTTGACTGTAGATTATTTTAGTTAAAAACCTTGATTAGAAAACTAATAATCCATGCTAGCCATTAATTCAAAATTATCAGATTTTCCAAGCATTTTTTCATTGTGAATGTTTTCAGGTTAAGGTTTACTTTATTATTTAATGAGAGGGCTTTACTTTATTATGTTGTGATGACTCCGATATTGATTGTTATACTGTTTTTGTTAAATATTTTGTAAGCTTGCACAAAATGTATGCTACGCACATTCATTCAATATTAGCTTATTATTCAAATCGAGGCTTTGTAATATGTAATGAGATTCAATGAGGAGAATAGAAGTAAGGCTTATTCACGCAATCACGCTATCCGCAGTTCCAGCTAGGAAACTTTGCTTCATAATCATTAAGGCCCTTTCATTCTTACAAAAACACGTGTATGTTTGAAGTGGTTGACGAATGTTTTGTTGAATGAAAAGGAAGGTAAGCAATGTGATTTGATGTGAAAACCGTTCCTTCTTTGGGACGTGGTGATTGTTTTATAGCCGTGGAAAGTGCCTCGTATTGCCATCCGCACCAAGCAAGGACCAATCCTCGCCATCAAGGAGAAAGAGAAGTTGTTAGATGAGAAGATTACCTCCAAAACGGAAGAGTACGTCTGCCCGATCTCTGGCGACACCAAAGTACGAACCGTCGAGTATATCGAAAAGCTTATTGAGAAAGAGGTACGGCCAAAAAACCACACAAACTCCCGTTGAACCGCTCCAGTGTCGGTTGTGGAAATGTATTTGTTTTTCTTTACCGCTGTTTCATAACTATGTGCCTGTGTGTCCAAATATTACGTAGAGCTTTTTACAAATATGTCACACCTTATTTTATGTCGTCCTTCTTCGTACATATTCCAGACTATGGTTAGACAATGATAAACTTATAGACGACTAATTAATATTAACATCAATAGGAATTTCACTTCACTGATTTACAACTGCACTCGTAACGTTATTATTATTTTTGTGACATTTTTACTTTTAATTATTATCCAGATAATAGACGAATTGACACAAACGAATTTGACAATGACAATACGTGGGAAGAACATACGGACCTGAATTACCTTGGACTTGACAATATTTTATAGGTACGTTGACATAACTTGGAACTTTCTGAAAGTGCCATCAAATCTTGACTTATTTGAAACCTGTTGAAAAGACTTGACACTTCTTCCCAAATCCCGTCCAAACAAACCGGTTGCATTTCTGTATAGATGGCTTATATACGGTGGCACAAAGAATATTTATTAAAATTTAATTTAAGTTTGGCAATCTCTTATACAGTACAAAAACATTTGGGGAAATGAATGTGGGCGATTTCGGCATAACTTCTACTGTATAAGTGATTGATTTTACGAACACGCTAATTTGTAAGTAGCTTTTTGTGGATTGCTGAATGGATTTTATGTGTTTGGTTTTTCTGTACATAAATGCCTATTTTATAAGAATTGTACAGTTTGTGATGTGTGTTGTGATAGTGAATGATTTTATTTCTTTGTGTGAAAATGTTCATGTTTGCATGCTCAAATTTGGCCCCATTTGTTCAATGTAGGTAGCACTTCTTTCTCTTGTCATTGTCATGGTTGAGAATTTAGTCATAAAATATTCAAACCTCTTTGTGTTGCATTGGACAAATGGGTGTTAATGGTGTATGAATTTCATAATATATTTTTATTTGCACGCTTTATAATATATAACATATTTATTTTATTTTATACAGGCATTACTCCCTAACAATACAATTGCATGTTTGGCATGTATTAAAACACTTAATAATTTATATATCCACATCTTTGATAAAATTGATTTTGATTGGTTTCTGGTACATTTTCAACTTAAAATCATCACAGTTTCAAAATGTGAAATATTATGTATTAGAAACATTCAAATTGTTAGGTGGGTTTGGCTTGTATGTTTCCACATGCCTCAACTGGTAATGGATAATGGTTAATAAAACGCATAAAGTTATAGATATTCACATTTAGATAGTTCACTAATTTCATTAATTCACGCATATTTTTAAATTAATAAACATTGCACGATAACACATCTAGAAGTTAAAAATAGTAAATCCATTACATGAGATTGTATCCCTGCTTCATTTCTTTGAATTATCTTATAAAAACTTCAGTGCAGAGATGACTCTAACCTTGATTCTTATGATTTATTTTCTTCACAATATGTTCATGACAGCTATTTCTGCTCCTGTTTTTGTAATTGGCAATTTGTATAATCAACAAAACTATGAACTCTGCATCTGTGCAAATTCTCTTCTCAATCTTTAATTTCTCTATTCATTCCTAATTCAGTACTTCAATGCATTCCTTTAACCTTATCATTCATTCTATTTAATCCACCCAATGATAAAATAAGATTCATTCAGGATTGATTACAGAATTGTTTCAAAGAAGAGATTATTTCAAGAATACAATTAAATTCATCACATTTTTTCAATCATCTATTTTTTTTAGCTTTTGTAAATAAGCACATTTATATTATTTGTATAAATAGCATTAGTAGATATGATTTAAGATTCTCAAGATCAATGTTATGTAGTTATGATGAAAACTGCTCAACACTCCAAAAGTTAATCAACAATAAAACCTCGTAGTTCGGTTCATTTATGTTATTTTCATGTGTATTTTAGAATTCAATTTTAGTAGAATTATTAAAGAAAAAAAATTATTGTTGACATCCACAAAAAAATAATACCTTTTCCTGCATTCGTTATAATGTCACTATCATTTTAGATTAATATTCCAAAGTAATTTATCCCACTTTTAAGGATCACCATACATACAAAGGATTTCATATAAATACCATAACCATTAATTTATCAGTTTAAACTAAATTAATGTCTATGGTATGGGATCATCAAATCATTATCATAGTTTATTATTTATTCAATCAAATCATAGAACAGGTTATAGTATAGTAGGTACTAAATGTGTATCAAATTTTTAATATGTGTCTTGTGAATCAGGTGCAAACAACAACAGAAAAAATAATCTCTCTGGAACTGACCACTAGTCCATTGAGCGAGGAAGCCTTCCACAGCATCGACGGTCTACAGCCCGACAGCCTGCAGCAGGACAGCCTGCAGACGGACATCGTGCAGGTGGTGAACCCCATGCTGGACGGTATGGCGGGGCAGGTCACCTCCATCTCGGTGGCGCCCCCGCAGCACCTGGTCCAGCGAACCGAACCTTCCCCCGACCGAGAGGGTCTCCGGCTGGATCTCAACACCACCTTCACCATTAAGAGTAATGGCAACGGCCTTGACACTCCCGACGGATGCGAATCCGATGACGACAACGACGACACGCCGGCCAGTACGCCTACCACGCCGTCTGCCGACACTACGCCCACGATAACCGGCGCCGGCAAGAAGAAAAAGAAGAAACAAAAGACGCGAAAGGGAAAGAACTAGGACTTGTATCAGTGACGGGCGAGGGTGCAACTAAATAATGTCAAAAAGTAATTATTGTATTTAAACTTTTTATACTAAGTCTTCTAGGATCGATTGATTGCCTTCTAGATGTATCTCCTCGGCGGTGTGAGTGCGTGAGTGTGTGCTGCCGTCGTTTTGTAAATGTTTACGAACTACTCCTGTATTTGTATTACTGTCAATGGTGCAATTTATAATATTGTAAATTTACCTTCTAACTGTACCACTTGTTTACCAATTTGATTTTATTGAATATTTGTAATGGACTTGTTATATTTCTTGGTATTACGAGTGTCAATAATTAAAACATAGGAGATTTCTTTTTTAAGAAAAATTATTTCATTTTGTTTGTCTTGATAGTATATTGTCTCGGTGTGTTTGCGTGAAAAATGATGTTTTAAACGAATGACTAGAGACGACTCTTGTGCCGTCTTTAAATTCATTATTTGTTATATTTTTATGAATGAACTTCAATTTCATGAAAAGTATTCTTCCATTTACTCATTCCTCTATTCAATGATAGTTTTGATTACTAATTTATTATTTATGAAATTTAGACTAGACTTTTTTATGACAGTGTGTTTGTATGTGTGAATGATGTATTATCTATCTATGTATTAAAATGCATTTTGTGTCTACGTTTCTTCTAAACTAACAACAATGCTCACATATCATTATGTAATATTCTGATATTGTAAGTCCGTGGTTTACTGGTGTAAGTGTTGTTTTAAAAAACCTGACCATTGAACATAATATACTACTTTTTACTACCCATATGATATAAATTTTATATGTCAATGTAGAGTTTTTCAATTCTATTTTAAAGGTATGTTTCATTTACCTTAAACCGTTAAGTAAAAAGCTTGTCCATAATTATATCTAAATATTGATGTGTTCAACAAATTGTCTCTCATCTATCAAATTTCTTTACCACATTTATAATTTCTCTTTGTGTTGTAGAAATCTTATAAACAATTGCAGCTATTCTAATTATTATGTATTTTAATTTAGCCATAAATATATATACATATTCTGACAACAGAAAGCGACACCTTGCATTGTTTGTATTGCAAAGCCATGGATCCAAGTACACCTTAATATGTCCTAGTTTATATTTATGTAACATGTGTCTTGTGTTGTTAATTGTATTACAGAGTGTCCGTGGTATTCAGATATGTACAAATTATTATTTAAATGTATATCTAATTTTATTACACGATACAAGAATTTTATTTGTATTTATTTTAATTATTAAGCTGGTTTATTTTTTAAAGATACAGATGTTACAGTTTGGCAAAGTTTATAATAGAGAAACACTCCATTGTGTAATTAGAGGAAGAGGTCTTATAATGATTCATTTTATCTACACTTTATTTCTTCATAAAGTTCTGAATAATATGTCCTATCAGTTATAACAGCCTTTATTTCTTGTTATTTGCGCTATCTGTGTAGGAACTTATAACGTTATAATTTCCTCTACTAAATTAATATTTTTTATGAAAAGTCTAGCTTTTTAGGTACATTTTGTTTCAATGTACATTATCTTTTTAAAGGTATTAAGTTATGTGTAGTTTTTGTGTTGAAATTTATTATAAAGATACATATTCCTATCAAGTATTAAAAGTCAATAACTTAAGTAAATGGTTAAGTATTTACGCACGTACAAATCATAAGGTTAATTATATCATGCGCAGTTTAACACTTTCTCAAATCCGGCCTCTTTCAAGGAAACTTAACTAGTAAGGGTACAAGTTAGTACATTGATCTTTGATAGGAACCTTTGCAATGGCATTTCTTCTGTATGTATTTGAATTTATTTAACAATGGAATAAATATTTTTTAAGACGGTCACACTGTTATTCATTATTGTAACAATTTTTAAAATGTTTTTTTTTTCACAGTCACCAGTCGTTATTTGTGATTTGATATTATTCAAATAATTTTGTAATTAATTCCGGCATCACATAAATCATTGCATATAATTGCGACATAATTTAAAGTGTATGTACATTTAAAAAAAGCAACAAACAAACAGTTAACTGTAGCTTTTGCATTTAATTTAATGAATTATCTCGAGTGTGAATGAGTGAAGCGAGTAATATCCTTAGGTTAAAGTGGAAACTTTATTTTTATTATAAATTTGTAACTCGTAGAATGATTATTATAATTGAATAATATATTTTAAATAAAATATCAATTTATTGTAAAAAAATATTTTTTATTTTATTAAAATGGTAAATAAAATTCATCACATGGTCCCAACGCAAATCTTTTTACGGGAAAATAATGCATAATATTAAAAATAAACTCTTTAAAATATTCCAAAAGCCTTCTGTAAACACAGAAATTGCGATATTTTCATGCCTCTTCTTATTTCTTGGGAGCGATGATTCCTTCTAACTGTGCCTGTAAATAAAACAATTCCATAAATAAATACAATCAGGGACCACCATGATATTTATTTGTTCTCGCAGGGACCACGAGCTACAAGAACGAGCTCTTCTTGGACTTCTTCAGCTACCTCTCCAACACTAATACCAAAAGAGTTGAGAATCAGATTTGGTTTTGTAGTAAATTGAACTAATGTTTCGCTGACCACATTTAGATCTCGCGGACCACCTTTGGTCCACAGACCACCGGTTGGGAACCACTGATTTAACCCGTCATGTTAATTTGTTCGGAACAACTCATATAGGTCTCATAGAAATCATTGTGTCTCCTTTACTATCATAAGAAATGCTTTAAAGAAAGTAAGAAGAGGAGGTTCTGGGAATGAAATAGGTATGAGGGACCAATCTGTAGGACCATGGCATCCTCAGTTGGGGGAATATTGTGAGGAAGAAGAAGTCTGGTCACGAAGCACAGCTGGAGCCATATATTGATAAGTAATATGCAAGATATGGCCTTATAGCACGCAAAGGTCTGTTTACCTTGAGCTGCATGTTGGTCTTCTCCAATGCCTTGATCTTCTCCTGATTCTTCTTCTCCTCGGCCTGACGCAGCTCGGCAGCGCGGCGCTCCAGCTGCTCCGACTTCAGCTTCAGCTCCGTGCACTGCCGCTCCAGACCCTCGCGCTCCTCCTCTAGGTGTGCCACCTGCTCTAGCAACTCCTCCTTGCCTTGTTCCGACTAGAATATACTCGTACATTGTAATTGTCAAATCATATGGTGAACTTAATAACAATTAATAAATGGAAAACTTCACCTACTAAACCTATAACAACTGGAAGGAGATAGTTCTGGTTCTGAAAAGGACTATTGGGGAGATTGAAAATATTGAATAAAAAATGCCAACAGCTTGTATATATAAAACGAAAATAAGACCAGTGGATTTTCTTTAGTTGTGAGACAAGGTGCCTAACCAAAAATGAAGAAACCATTGAAATTTTTTGACAAACATTAGAAAATAGAAGCCAGAGAAGGAAATTAACCTCAAACTAAATAATCCAATTCGCACCAAATCTTTGTATAATTCTGCAGGTAATAAAGACTGCGATTGGTTATGCTGGCCATTCGAAAAGAAAGTTAGCCCTTTTGAAAATCATGGATGGATGCCCCAATTAAAGCAAAAAACCCAGAGGAAGGGGAATGTAGAAGTAGGTACCATGTTTGACAGGAAACTACACCATCTACTGTCTTTAGAAAAAAACGATCCATAAAACACAAAAATTCCAGAATCATTGTAACGAAAGGTGTGAAATTTTTGAAAATTGGATATTCCAGTTTGTGGATAGATATGACGGGGGCCGGGGTATTTCATCATGGAACAGATCAAATAAAGCAAGTTTATAAATTATAAATCAATAGAACAATAAAAGACCCCAACCTGTAATGCTTTTCTCATTCCAAAAGCAATAGAACTGCAGTAGAGCGTTTCATAGGCCTCCATTGTCATCTTCAGTTCGTCCCTCACTCGTAATAACAGCAGCCCTCTTTCAGCACAGTTAATTGTGACCTGAAAACAACTTCAGAGTCACTCAAAATACACACACGTTAGATAAAATATGTTGACTTTGGTGTCTAATGAAATCAAGTTTCAAAATACTTGATAAACTTATTTGATTCTGTGCAAATGAGGGCAGCCTGTCTGATTGACAATCCGTTGTTAACAGACCGACTGCCGCCTCTAATGCACAGACGCAATTCTGAGTCTGTTCTACAGGTATTTTAATGGAGCCTACTCTAAGGAGCTAGCAGCATTGATCCCATGTGCATGCGCGTGAAATTCTATGGACACGAGCGATACACCTGTTTACAGTTGATGTTGTCTTCATGAGAACGTGTCTTTCCTTCGACTCGTTTTTACCGGCTACCGGAATCTGTTTTTCCTCCTCAATATATATTCCTCTTGAAGACCCGCAAATCCCTTCCTATATAGTCTCTACCTTAATCTACGTCATAGGTCCATAGTTCCCCTGTCTTTGCACTGCATGCTTGTGAGGTGTCATACACAAAAAAAGTTTGAATCCTCCAATAAACATTTCACAGCAATTGTCCTATTTTTTTATAATGAATGTTTAATACGGTTATCCTCACCTGTCGAATGAGCTCATCGAAGCACTGTGTATAAAGCTGCCTCCTTACGGGACATATACCGGTCTCCCTGGCCTGCCTCTGCTGCAGTTTGGTGTCCAGGGTCTCTTGCAAGTTCATCACGTCCAAACGGGTGGCAGGTGTTGATGATACCTGATCACACATTTTTCAGATTTTTGAATCCCTCAAGGAACAATGTTTGGACCAGTACTATTTTATATGTGTAAACAGTTTTTTCCCAACCATTACTTGGCCAAATTACTTCAAATTCTGATGGTACAGTCCAATAATAATTTGTTCATTTTATCTCATTGCACCACCCACCGATTGAATTAATTATTAGTAATTATTTCAAGTGTAGAATTATTTATGCATACCTCTTGAATCCATATTTGTCCCTCTTCCTCCCATTCTTTAGGTGGCAGGATGGCGTTTAATATTTCCGCTGTCTCTTTCTTTGTCTCTGTGGCTATCTGTGTTGCACCAGACGATCCTGGCCGAGGAGATTCTTTCTTTTCCTTTATCAGCAAAATAATTTTTTGTAATAAAAAAAAACATGTGACACTATACAAATTATTTGGAGAGCCGTCAATAATAAGATTCATAAAACTTGTGGCAAGGATGGAAGATAGCAGACCACCAAAAAGTCTTTATAATAAGCCTGCAAGATGAAATTGGAAGACCTAGACTAAGGTGGTTTGTTTGACAAGTTCATCAGTGGTTTAACTGTGGTGGTCAACACCAACACAAGGCTTAAGAAACTAGAAGGAGACAGCAGCAGTTAGGGCAAGGACTCTCCAAATACTGAAGCTCTAATGATGATCTTTTCATAAATGATTATGACAAGACTGGATTAATTACCTGCAGCAGAACAAACTCTAGTAAGGGAAGTACAAAATAGCAAAAAGAGCCAAAGTTGCATTTTGCTACTGTGGCATAGAACGGGGATTAAATCTAGTCAGACAGAATCCAATATGCTCAAAAATGTTTTACTTTCTTCAATTTAATTCTTCGATCAGTTTAAATCCAATCTTGTACTATGAATTGAGGAACCTGTGTTGAAGTGCAGAATCAATTCAGTCATACTTACATGCTTGTCTGGGTGTTTGGTGACCAGTACCGGGTTTTCATATTTCACCAAAGTGTCGTCAGTGGCTAATATTCTTTCTGCCATTATATCGGCTGTTTATTAAAAATCTATCAGCAGTAAAATTGAATACAAACAGGGATGTTTTCCTAAAATGAAAAACTGTCAAAGTTGTTTGGTTTCCAAGGGGACACAAGGAACTTGTTGATCTCAGAAAATTTGATAGTAGGTTACTATGCAAATCAATCACCTCTAATAAAAAATACTGAATGAATGTTAACCATCGGCATCATAGTAAAGTTTTCCTTTCCCTAGTAGGAAAAGAGAATGGTCGCTGTCCGAAACTTTGGCTAACTCCCCAAAAATAAATAATGATAATACTTTTGTCACCTGGTCAAAGTTAGCCACCTAGCCCAAGTTCTAGTCACAGTAAGGCTTGCTCGAATAATGAAGTGGATATAGCAGACATTTGAAACTGGAAACGGAATGTACATACAAATTTACAGACAGATGAAATGACGAACGGTCTAGTTAAAACAGTGCGCTCAGTCAATTAATATTTTCCAACATCATCCAAAATCGAATATTTATGAACATTCTTCAAGGAGCACAAGAGATTGAATAGAAAACGGTATTAAATTTTGCACTTGGTGTATTTCA
The DNA here is from genome assembly GCA_929108145.2 of Limnephilus rhombicus. Classification (NCBI taxonomy): domain Eukaryota; kingdom Metazoa; phylum Arthropoda; class Insecta; order Trichoptera; family Limnephilidae; genus Limnephilus; species Limnephilus rhombicus. Next base: position 22,867,414 of record OV815284.1, read on the forward strand.
AGTTTGCAATCCTCACAACTTTGATGTTGTGTACATTGCACATTTATATTTCAAAAGGCGTCTATTTCTAATAAGGGAACGTACCCATACTACAAAAAAAATAAGAGTAGTATGTGTGTATAGTAAGTCTGTCAAATAGAAGTAGAAAACATAGGAGGGCGCCACTGTTGATCAAATGGCAATACTAAAAATGCAACACATGGTGGCGATGTAAAGCTGTGTAATTTGCATTTTTTGTAAAAAATCAAAAACACATAAAAGTGGGAAAAATATTTTTTTTATTGCAATTTCGATACTTACTGATCTCAAAATTAGAATTGCATATGGGTATATTATACCTTCGCAATTTTTGTTAATGAAGAATAACGTTATTATAGTAAAAAAAAACACAGTTAGAAATTGCTCACATTTATTTAATACTAGCTCAAGTAAGTTTTAGATCACGTCTCTAATTTTAGATCTGAATATATTTGACTCAATCAGACCCTAAAAGTAATGTAACTAAACTCACTATTAGTGATTTTTCCTTTCTACCTACTGTTAAATTCAAATTTATGTTAAATTAAATTAATGCAAATCACTTTATAAAAGACCATTTAATCAATTTTATGAGGTACCTTCAACAGTGCTTCTTTGAATTATTTTTTTTTCTTTAAGAACAAAAAAATGTTTTTTTAAATGTGACTTACAGTGTTTTATACATTCAGTGTCATTGCGATTTGAAATAATATTTGACAGTTAAATTGGTCTTGCCAGTCTACAAATTTAGTAGTTCAATTTTTAATATTTTCTACTCTTATTTGACAGACTCTACGTGACCTGTCAGGGGGTGGGGGGGGTCTTCAAAATACCACGCTTGGCACAAATGAGCGGCTTGGGGATTAGGTTTTTGGTCACCGGGGTGGGTTAAAAATTGTAAAAAGGTGGTCACGTAGTATGGGTACGTTCCCTAATTTTAATAATATTATTCCTTTTCAAGTTTATGTGCTCCTGATAGATTTTCTAAACATTCAGTTTTTTGAGTGGATAACACTAATATAATATATTTAAAACCCTGCCACATACAGCTATAAAAGATCATCGTACGCCCAATATCGCTCTTCATACAACCCCATCAGACCTGTCACACCTAAGCAGTTTATGTGCAGATCAACCATAAACAGTACAGATCTTACGCCGTAACCGCTCCTGAGGCGATGTGCGAAAAGTTATGCGACCTGCATGGAGAGGGAGTCATTTTAATTATGGAGCTGCCTAAACGGGCAGATGGCAGCTGTCAAGTTGATAGCTTCAGTACAAAGAAATGGCATTTCGTGGCATCTTCCAAATTCATCTAACCCCTCTCCTACCATAGGAAGAAATATTCGATAGCATTGTGTGACGGTACAACAGATATCTGCTTGCGCTTTTATAGCTGTGCGTATCACCTACATTACTACTCCACTTTATGTATTCTTGGTACCTATATTTTATATTAAAATAACAAAACTCTAGGATGAATAATAATTTTCGTGTGGTATTTTGTAGCTCAATATTTTCAATGCAATCGAACGATGAAATTGAATCACTTTTGTATTTACATTTACATGATTTAATTTGGTTGCTTCATCCAAATTGATATGCAGAAGTGAACGGTGCAATATCAGTATTACAGAAATTAAAATGTATTTAACCTTAAATATTCATGTCACTAAGTTTGTAGTTTGAGGGGGCGGACTGCGGATCGGCAGAGACGGGTAGAGAAATAAAAGGCGTGCAGTCGTAGTAGTGAGTCAGTCTTTATTGATGAGCTACGTAGCGAAGATCGAAGCGGAGCGGAGTGACAGTGGTGCCGTGAGCGATGCTGCTGCGTTGCTGATGCGTACATCTCATGTCGAGGCACGATGGGCCGGACAGCGAGATGGTGGTTGGAGATGGAGGCCTCGAAGGTATTATGGAGATGTTCCTGGTGTCACACTGGATATGCGTAAATCACTTAATGCTGATTGGGGTGGCAGCCCACCGAGGGCTGAATAATTAACCGCTGTAGGCAGATATTTGCCGGCGGTGCCTTACGCGGTGTGGGCCGTAGGTATTTCTCGTGTATTCTTACGGCGCCAGTGGCGGCGCAATGAATTCGGCGTAAGTGGGCGCTACACTCTGTCTGATAAACCTCCACATCTGTCTCGAGACAGGTCCTAGTGAGCCAGGCATCGAAAAATCGCATGCAATTAAACTTTACACTTAAAAAAAATAATATTGATGGGTAATAATGACTATTCTTCTATAATTGACCGGACCTTTGCAATAATAATAACATAGTAACAATAAGTACCTACATCGATGATTTAGATGTATAGTATTTTATTCATGTACATACATTAATAAATTTGTGGAAACAAAATAAAAATGCGAGTTAGCGCAAGAATTTTATTTATGAGCACATGTTTACTTGCCGAGTCGAAAATCTTTATCTGAAAAAATAATTATGAAAGCATATATATGTATTCATATATATATATATAAAACGAATCCTTGTTTCCTTTGGTCACGCCATAAGGGAACGTACCCATACTACGTGACCAACTTTAATTTAAGTTTTCTAATACTTTAAAGGTTCTTATGGAAAGAAAAATTAAGAAAATTGAATAATTTCAGAAAACTTAACGACTATTTTAACGCGGGATGGGAGTTGGCGGGACAGGGGAGCGGTAGAGGGAAGGCTGGGAAAGTGGAGGGGAACGGGGATGCACGGGAAAGGACAAGCAGGGAGAAATAATTTATTTCTTTAAATGGCATAGCAACGCATGCCGGGAACCAGCTAGTATATACATATGCAGGGTGTAATAGGACGTACCCGAGGGATTTTAACCAGCGATTCCTGACATTATTTGGAGTAAGAAATGTATGTGAAATTTTGGTCTCAGGTGACATTTTTGATGTTTTTTAAATTTATTTTTTGTAGAAAAACATAAAGAAATGGTAGATATTGGACAGTTGGGGGAGGGGTGAGGGGTTGGTCGGTTACTCGGCTGAGTGACCAATGACGACAAGAAGAAGAATTTTTTTTTTTTATTGAATTTGAAGAAAAAATTAAAAAAAAAAAATGTTATCAAAAAAGTCACCGTAGACCAAATTTTCATTTACTCTTTATACTCCAAATATGCTCAGGAATCGCTGGTTAAAATCCTTCGGTTAAGTCCTGTTACACCCTGTATATAAACATAAAATTGATCAAAATAAGATTTTTAAAAATTTATATTTAAAATAATATTTACAAATAGTAAACAAAAAAATTGTTAAATAATATTCTCATAAAAGTAAAACATGAGGAAGGCATATTAATTTTTATTTAAGCGTTCTAAAATTCCAAAATTCAAAATTGGGTGGTCACATTACAATTTCATTACGTGATTTCGAATTCCAGGTGTTACAAAACCGAATATGCCGACATTTTAATATCTTCTGCCTTTATCGTTTTCATACGAGACATGTGAGAAGGAAAATTTTTATGAACGCAAGAGTCCCAACTGCTTAATTTTTTTTTTATTCTAAATATTTTTTATTGTAAATTATGTATTGATAAGTGAATACCGCACAACAGTACCAACTGCTCAAATTTTTTTAAAAATATTTTTTATTGTAAATTATTGTTGAGATGAGGTGGAGGGGGGTTGCTGAGGGGGAGGAATAAGAGAGGGGGTGCAGGGGGGAGGGATCAGAGGGGGTTGCAGGGAGGGGATCAGAGGTGGAGATAAAGGGGGGGAAGGGGTTGAGAAGGGGGGGGAGGGTAGGCCTTTTTTATATCCATTTTTCGTATTACAAAAATAACAGACACGGGAGGCGGGTATGGGTACCGCTACCCCGGTATTTATTAGAAAACCAACACCTCTGAACCAAGAAAATCAAGGAGAGTAAATTTGATTCACAATACGCGCACAAATGATCAAGATCGCTTTGTAATTCTATACAATCAGATAAAGACTGTACAGGTTTAAAAATTTTCATATCATCCGCATATAACACAAAGTAACTATTTTGAAAGCATACATAGATGTCATTTATGTAAATATTAATAAGAGTGGTCCGAGATGCGACCCCTGGGGCACACCCGAGACGATTTCCGTTAAACAGGATGCGAAACCGTTGACAACCGTGATTTGGTGCCGATTACTGACATATGATGCGATCCATCTATAGAGATCACCGTGAATTCCTAGACTAAATAACTTCTGTAAAAGAATATAGTGATTAACACGGTCGAATGATTTGGAATAATCAGTATAGATGGCATCTACCTGGCATCGCATATCCATTTGAGCATGAAGAAAATTTATAAAAGACACAAGATTCGAGGTTGTGGAGCGATTTCTCATAAAGCCATGTTGATTAGTTAAGAGTGAAGGTGAGATGGTAGAATATAATTGATCGTAAACAATTTTTTCCAAAATTTTACTTAGAATGGGTAATTTGGATATAGGTCGATAGTTGGAGACATCATTTTTACTACCATTTTTAAAGATTGGGGTAATCAAGGCTGTTTTCCACTTGTCAGGAAATGTTCCTTCAGATAGCGATAGTTTGAAAATGGCAAAAATGGGGGGTGTCAGTTGTTTACTTTTTTTTTTTTTTTTACAGTGAATACCGCACCAGAACTTCAACTGCTCCCGTCTGGAGCCAGTGAGACTATGGCATCCCCAATTGGGGTATGTTGTGAGGCTGAAGGTAGTGGGGAGAGGAAGGTTGGGAAGTACCTGGCTATTCAGATCTGGTCACCAAACACGGCTAAAGCCATTTTCAAGCAACGTTTCAATTCTGAATGGTGGTCTTACACCAGGGCGATACTAATAGTATCTTCCACTCTGGAACATGCCGCAAATATACTACATATTATTTTTAAATGAATTAATTGTGAAATAACACAAATTAATCAAATAAAATTTATTTGCGCATGCCGGGTTCGAACCCGCGACCTCCGGATTGTGAGTCAAGAGTCTTACCCACTGGACTACGGAGGTCGTCAAAATTAAATTAGATAATTTATAAAGATTCCTGGAAGTTGGTCGTTCCCCGGTCCCTTTTTGATATCGATGGACTTAAGGTATTTGAAAGTTGTCTTCATTGATCTCGATTGAGCTAATAACGCTATTTGAATTAAAACAGTCACTGGCATTGCTTGTATGAGCAGGTTGAACATTCGAAAATACAGAACCGAAATACTCGGAAAATAAATTGGCTACTCCTTTACTGTCATTAGCAGTTTTTCACCATAAATCATATGATCGGGGATGGTAGGAGATTTTCTTTGAGAATTGACATAGGACCATATTTTTCTAACATTATGCTGTATGCCGGATTCTATCGTAGAAATGTAGGTTTTGTAAGCCGCTGAAGCGACCGTTTTTTGTCTTTTGCGAAGCAAAGAAAATGACAGATAATCAAGAGGGTTCCGGTGACGCTTCCATGCTCTAATGAATTTTAATTTTTCATTAGTTATTTTTATTAAGGCTGCCGTGTACCATAGTGGATATTTTCCAGATTTCACAACTTTCTTGGGAATAAACGCATCGACAATTTGTTCAATTATAACGTAAAATGAATGTAACGCTGTATTTACATCCGGTGCATTTATAACAGTAGACCAGTTGGTCTCATTCAGTTTCTCATTAATCTCGGTGTAATCTGCTTTATGGAATAATTTTATTGTTCGAGGAGTTGAGAGGGTTGCATTAGTGAATGGAAATTCTAGCTCTATAACCAATGATTTATGATGAGCATCCTCTTTATCAGCGCCCTTGAGGTGATTTTTCACAAAAACGGCGCTATATAAATCATCCAAATATTTTAACTAAAGGGTGATCGGCAAGCGACACCTTAGGGAACGTACCCATACTACGTGACCAATTTTTTGCAATTTTTAACCCCCCCCCCCGGTGACCAAAAACCTAAGCAACCCGCCGCTCATTTGTATGGAGCGTGACATTTTGAAGACCCCCCCCCCCCTAAACGTGTCACGTAGTATGGGTACGTTCCCTTAACTGGAGTGTTACAGAAAACGAGGTCCAAAATTCGTCCATAGTTATTAGGTAAATTGTTAAATTGGGTTAAATTTGCAAAATATAAGCAGTTAAGTAACGTGAGTGATCATTGGTCTCTGTTAGTTGACATTTGTTGATTATTCCATTTAAAATTTGGCATGTTATAGTCGCCTATGATTAGAAACTGGTCATTGGGAAAACGGATTGTTAAGTCAGAAATAGTATTTGTATGACTGGTAAATAATGCTAATCTTTCTGAAGACGTTAATTTTGGACCGACACTAGGTAAGTACACGCAGCACATATGGATGTTATAACAAAGATGATTTGATTTTGATGTATTGACAGTTATCCAAATATCTTCAGCGTCTGAATTCCAAGAGCGGGGGGTAACAAAAAAATCTTTTTTAATACCTATGAATACGCCTCCACCAGTTGATTTACCAGTTCGATGGATATCCCTATCATTTCTGTAAACAGAATAGCGGTTATCAATTAATTCCTCATCTAGGATGCCCAACCAACTAACTTTCGGTAATAAAAATCAGGTCATAATTATTGAGCAGCACATTCTGATGAAATTCCAACGTTTTTGAGCGCAAACCTCTTGCATTTTGATAAAAAATTATTAAAGAATCAAGCATTGAGAAGTATTGTTAATTACTTATGTAACCTTGTTTTCTGTAAAATATTTTTGAAGAACATCATATTCATGAATTATGTTCATAGTCATAAGTCCACTGGGCAAAGCAAAACATACAACTATCAATTAAGGGAACGTACCCATACTACGTGACCAACTTTTTGCAATTTTTAACCCCCCCCCCCCCGGTGACCAAAACCCTAAGCAACCCGCTGCTCATTTGTATGGAGCCTGACATTTTGAAGACCCCCCCCCCCTAAACGTGTCACGTAGTATGGGTACGTTCCCTAAAGTGCGTGAGTACATTATAGAATGCATTAGTGAGCAATGAGCAGGTTGGGTTAACCCCTCCGCAACGTAAGCAGATATATGTGTTAAAAATACGACAGCAGTCAAGTACAATAAGCGTGTTTACACGTCAGCGCGTGTGTCTCCATAGAAACCGTTATAACTCCGTTATTGTTTTAGTTACATCCGTAAACTAAAAAGTGAAAGGTCGATAGTGAATCATGCTGCACATCTCTATTCAAGTTGTCCATAGAAATACATAAAAAGAACATTCTGTCAGACGCGCAGTCTGACACATAATTTATCCCGCCAAATTTCCTACGGGCGCCCGACATTGTTAATTTCTATTAAATATTTTTATATGAAATGATAAAAAAGTGAGGTGACAAAAGTGTTTATTACACATTTATACAATAGAATAAGTATTGTTGTTTACATAATCTGTGATTTTAGTACCGTTTTCACATAAAAACATCACGTGAGTCATTGACACATTTTTTTAATGTTTGCGTTCTAAATTTTAATATTTACAAATGTTAATATTTATTTGTAATATAATAATTCGAAAGCTTATTTTGTAACCTGTCTAAAACAGTTTTTACTATTCGGCTACGTTCAGAAATGTTTCATTTATAGAGCTTTAATTGTGAAGCGGTAATAATACAAAGTTTTCGTAAAATGTCATTTCGTAAAATGTCATTTCGTTTAAGACACCAAAAGCAATATTCTCGAAAATTCGGAGGGGTTAATGTAAAAAGGGTGATATTTAAAAAATTAATTAAGTGATTTTGCATTAGAGCAATGAGCACGTTGGGTTAATGTAAAAAGGGTGATATTTATAAAATGAAGAAAAAAATCAGGAGAAAAATAGTGGTTACAGGATAGATGATTTAACATGGTAATGGTGATTATATAAGGTTTTTTAGCTGCGATTCGCATGAGACATGTATGGGAGGTGAAGTGACGTTCTTCCGTAGGTAGATTTTTCCACTTCTTACCCATAAAAACTGATACATGTGTTCATTTTTAAAGCCTTTGGCGAACCTCAGTATAGATTTATTCTTCCGCGTGAGATGGTCGTTAACGAAAATCCTCTGATCAGCTCCAGCCATTCCGACGCCCTTGGTAGTGATTCCTTTTTTCTTCTTAATGGCCGCCAGCAGCTCATCCTTCTTCCTTTTGTTGACAAATTTAGCCACCACGTTCCGAGGGCGGGCGTCACGGGGAGCCGCTGCTATTCGCTCTTCAGGATGGTGGCGTGGTTTGGCTCTGGTGATAAATTCAATGTCCTCTTCCTTAATAATTAGGCCGACATTTGAAGCAATTTTAGTTAGAGTGGAAAATAGGTTTTCATCTTGCTTTTCGTTCAGACCGAAGATTTCAATGTTATTGATGAGCGACTGTTGTTCTCTATCGTTGTTTGTTTTGTCCAGATATGTAACGATCTTTTTTAATTCAATTACTTCGGCTTCAAGTTTGTCCATTTTTTTTTAGTTTTTCTTCCAGTACTAGAATTTTATTGGTGTAGTCTTCAATTGTGCTGTTATTGTAGACGATTGTTTGTTCAAAAGAAACCAGTTTTGAATTCATCGAGTGCAGTTGTGAGGAGAGTTTCTTTATTTCGCTGAGAAGCGTTAGAGTTGAGATTGCTGGAGAGCGGTGATTGTCCTGTTTTACATTTAGCGCATATCCATGACTCTTTGGTCTCCTCAGACATCTTCATAAAAACTGCAGAGGTAATTTTGACACAACTGAGATGCATTAGGTTTTTGCAACTTATACACTTCATACAGTCAGCCGTTTGTACTGACTTGCTACATTGGTTGCAGGTAGAACTCATGGTGGGTAACAATAAATATTATTTGCGATGATAATTAAATCCTTCAATTTTAATTTTATAATGTCCTGTCACTTGATTCCACCAAATTCAATGTTCAGTTCACAGAATAACTGTTAAGGTAATTGTTTGCACCCAATATATCACTTGGAAGTACAGATTTATATTTTTAAACTTGCTAAGAACTTTGACACTTTAATATGTGATGTTGTCACACCGGTAGTTGTTGTTGTACTGTTGATACTGATTATCTTTATACTAACTTTGGGCCGGGAAATCCGAATCTGAAAGAATTAGGTTGGGGCAAGCAAATATAAACTGAATTACAAGACTGCAAAATTTTGAATTCATACACAGTTTACAGGTAATTTTGACGTTTTTGACGCTCTCAACAATGCCATAGAAAAAACCAAAGATATTTTATGTTCAACCAAACAAAATTAAGTGATGCCATAAGCAATAATATCAATAACGTAAAACTTTCAGACACGATAATTCCTCACATGATAATTCATCACATAACTCACATTAACCTGATGAATTATGACTATCTCAACGGCCGTATTCTTAGACCAAAAGTGTGAAAATTCGTAGTCTTAAAAAGTTGTAACGTAGACCGGTCACCAATATCAATGTTATTATATGAATCAATGTGAATAGATAACAGCAGAAAAACATACCTTATAAATCGAACAAGTCTTCTTCGTCCGTTGTATCCTTGTCAGACTCACACGTCTCCAAGGGTTCCTGTTGAATACGCGGGTCATATACGAGCCCAGCTAAACGGTAAAACTCCAGAGTAGGATCCTTCCGGCGTTCTTTGCAACTTTTCAGAAACATGTATCGAGCAAGGTTGCCGGGTATGTGCGCTTTAATTCTACCAGATGACGACATGGAAGACTTGGCTGCCCACCAAGAGGACTCGATGGCATTTGTATGGGCTCCAGAATCAGGGTCCTTGAAATTTAGTGAATGATTCACCGTCTGGTGTACATACCCTAAGTCTGACAGGCAGTCATATGCCTTCCAACAGTCACTGATAATAATTGTGCCCTTTTCGATCCATTTTTCGATTATGGGCATCAAAGTTTCGGAACTCCGAGACTCGACGGCTACCATAAACACACGGCCGGAACCACGTTCGTAGCTGCCGAAAACCCATTGTCCTTCAACATAATGCCCACGATGATATTTTCTCTTACCAAACTAGGATTCGTCAATTTCAACGATCTTACCAGGGTCGCCGATCTTTTCTAAGCGACAAAAGTAAGAAGCAAGTATAACTTCCCGGCAGAAAGAGGACCAATCTACTAAGGCTTCCTGCGCCAGCTCTAACTGTAAGCCAGTAAGCCATAACGACGCACCTGTTGCACTTGTCGCACCGCTTAGCTTCTTGCCCCGCGCTAACTTGCCATAGCAATTCCATCGAAACCCATCGGTACTAAAAAAAACCTTTCTTTAACACACTTTATACAATAGAATATTCGCAGGTAAAAAAATGCATAACAATAAAAAAAAACCTCACCGAGCTTCTTCCGACCTTAACTCCAGCGCTTGCCCACAATCCGGACAATTATATGTCCCACTTTGAGGAATGAGGCCCCATTCGACTAACTTAGCTAACATTTCGTTTTTGTCAGCACAAATCTGTGATATTTTCATTAAATTCATCATTTTAAGTTGGTGAAGAATTAGAACCACAGACAAAATTAATTTTCCAGAAACTAATGTGCCGGAAAATTTGCCGGCAGTGTTACCAACTCTCAAAAATATTTATCCCTAAAACTAAATCAAAAACCCCAAAAAACCCGCCAACTACTTGAAAAAAACCACAAAAATTTTTTTTAGGGATATTTCAATAATAATTGATAAATGATATACTGTAATGTTGTTGAAAACACAAAAAAAAACAAATATATATTGGGTAGCATCGCGTTACTTGTACTTATTGGTGTACTTCTGCCAGTACCCCTTTTTATTTTTGGTTCCTTTAGGCATTATTAACAAATAATTGCTTGTCGACGCTGCAGTATATAAATTCCAACTAAACAATCAACATACATATGAATTTTCAGTAAGCATAGGCACAATAACCACCAATCAAGTAGTTTAGCGGCTACGCTAGGTTTGTGTAACATGGTTTGTGATACAAAAGAAAGTGCCCCCTTCGTAGCGCCTACTCGCGTCAAGGCAAGAAAACATCCCAGTTTTCAAGTAGTTTAGCGGCTAAGCTAGGTTTGTGTAACATGGTTTGTTATACAAAAGTGAATAAAATTTATAAAAAATAATTACTGAAATTATAAACATGTTTTTTTACGTTATTGATATTATTGCTTAATGGCAAAACTTAATTTTATGTGGTAATATGTAATATCTTTGGTTTTATCTATGATATTTATTGTCAGGAAGCGTCCAAAATGGCCTGTTATATTGTGTGTTATAGTGTGTGTGAAATTGTACAGTCGTTTAACTCAGTTAATATTGCCGAGTGTAACCTAATTCTTTCAGATTCGGATTTCCCAGCCCAAAGTTAGTATAAAGATAATTAAATTTCTTCTTTCGGAGTATCGCCCATAAAAAGATGTGTCATTAATTTATTGCAGATTGTTTGTGTATCGAAAATTTTTAAGTCGTGTAATTCAGTTTATATTTGCTTGACCCAACCTAATAGTTTCAGATTCGGATTCCCTGGCCCAAAGTTAGTATAAAGATAACTAGTTTTATTTTTTAGGAATTTCGCCCATAATCCGAACTTTACCCACTTTACCATAGGTATAGTTTGAGAGGGTTACACAAAAAGAGAAGAAGTTCAAAATAAAAGTGGTTTTACTGTAGAACAGCATTTTTTTTATCACAATCAATGACAATTAATCTAAAACATTGTATTATTATATATAAAGTAATAGTAAAATTCACTAAAAAATAAATGGATTAAATGATAAATGAGTTCACATGTAAATAACAATGTTCCAACTATTAATGAATGATACCTAAATTATTATAAGTTCCTTTATCGAACGAATTGTGAAATGCACTAATTCTTTTATATCACAAAGTGGATCCTAGGGAAATCTTCTTCCTGCGCTGATGAGCATTGATCGATCTCACTAAATATTGAGAACATCTCACGCGGACATATTTCTGGATCCTTTTGTTTCCTGATCAGAATTGGACGTGAAGCCTGACAGACATGCTGTATATCTGTAACAAAAAAAATCAGATTGTCTAAAATGTACAGAAAAACACTGGTAAGAAGTGTTGAAGTATTTAGAGAACAGATATCAGTTGGGAATGATGTGCTTGTTTTATCGGTATTTAAGAGGATATAACCAGAGAAAACTGGAAATATGTCATTTTTAAATCAAATTTTAGACGTATAGACCCTTTTCTGCAAAAAATTGTAAATTGATTTCGAAAGATTGTTCTTTTATCTAGGAAACGCATGTTTTAAATTTTGAGAAAAATGTTTATTTTTAGTATAAGTTAGGGGGTATACATTAATTACATGAGTTCAAAAAGGGAGGGGGGGTCCAGCAAAATCTCACGTTACTTGAAAAAAATGTACGAAGCGGCCCAAATTTATCTCACCAATGGTGGGCGGGGGGGGATCTACATTGGAAGAAAAACTGTTCACGTAATTAATGTATGCCCCCTTATACCATAGGTCGTTGGCAGATTTGTTAAATTTTCAAATGAAAAATCTTATTTTACAAGACGTATTTCGTATCTTGTAATCATACATTATTGTAAATCAATATCTATTTATATTTTATCTAGTAAACGAATGTTGCAAAACTTTAATTATAGTTCAAATAAAATCATTAAAAAATATATCCAAACACTTATTTATGATGAAAATTTCTCTATTTTGTCTATCTATTTACGGTCTTACAAATTAATATATTTCAGATTTTTTTTGCACATTTATTTTGCTTAGACATTATTGAAAAATTATAAATACTTACGATACAAAAATAATTACAAAAAGTACATAATTTTAATATTTTATCATCATGCCTTTCAGCATTTTTGGATATAGGTATAAATTAAAGCAAATTTGGAATGAAATAAAATCGATATTGAGTTATAATTTTAAAAAGCCGGTACGGAAAATAATTCATCTTTCTCATTGGAACTGCCCTGTACGATCATAAGAACATCTTTCGACGAAATGTGGATTTTCAGCCGCTGGCTGGTTAAAGGCCCTATAGAAGGTACTCTCTGAAGAACACTTCATAGATCACTTCGGTACTGGTGCAGTCGGGGTACACATATTTGATCCACCACAAGGAACAGGTTGATTTTATGGATCGTTCTTGCCAATGACATTATATATAATTTATAGACGCGTGGTAGAAATCTCAAAAGTAAGCCAAAACCAAGGCAATTGTATTTGTCTTCGATTTCGTAGTTTTAGTACTCAACTGCCACACGCGGTGGTGTATGGTCGTGTCCTACTAGTAAGAATATTTAATTTAAAAAAATGCCCTCGTGTGATGAGAAAATGTTTCCATTACACGCAAACACTAATAACATTTCATTTGTAAATACAGATAAATTATTTATTATAAAAATACAATTATTTCCATTGTTTCGGAAGATGTTTAGCATCTTTAGAGAAAGCGAGATAGCAAACAAGTATAAGAAGGACAACCTATGTAGATCATCTCATACAGAATTTCACATTCGCCTTAGTGTAAGCGAGTAAGCGTATCTTGGCATCTTCGTCACATCCGTGACCCGTGATGTAGAATGTAATATTCGGCACAAATAAAATGCCGCCCGGTTCTATATCTATGTCGTTCATACACACATTTTCTTTGAATGTCTATCTTCAACATACAATGACTAACTTTTGAATTAAGAATTTACTGAAAACACAAGAATGTTTCTTACATGCCACGAATAAGGTTTGAGATAATAGCGAGTCTATATTTTATATATAACGTCATTGGTTCTTGCGTTTCAGCTCGGCTATGAATTAATTTTCCGCTTTTGCCTATCCTCTCCTACAACTAAGATTCACTGATTCTCTGAATACTTTCCTCAAAAAAATTGTCAACACAGCACCCCCCAAGATGACTTAGGCCCAGAGAAAAAATGGAGAGTCTGGTTCAGCCGATCCAAAAAATAAAATATTTTTTGTAGGGAGAATACATCCCCTAAGTTCATCATCAAATTCGACTTTGAAATATAGTTAGGAGCGGTGCGCACCAAGCAGGTAGACAGAGAATGGAGCGACACGGTTGCCAGCGAAAACTTTAGATCCGTTTTTCTCAAAACCTCGTTTTTCAAGGTGGCTGGAATCATAGCTCATCTAATTTTCATCTGATTTACTTCATTCAAAATTTAAAGAAGAGAAAATTAAATTTATATGCGGATGAACTTCGACTCATGAAAAACTATTATTATAGGACAAAGTTATTGCAAAATTAAGGCTGATTTTTTTAATCAAATTTGCCATTTTTGCAAACTTTGATTCATGCGCATTCTACATTCATACTATAACAATTTTTTTTTTAATTGCATGTTTCAGATAATTTCCAAGGACTCCAGGATTTCAGCCGATTTGGTCAGACCCTCCGCCTGCGACCGCTATATCAGAAATTAAATTTTCAATAGTGTTTTTTCTTGTTAACCGGTCAGCAACGTAAGCAGATATAAGCGTTAAAAATAGGACAGCAGTCAAGTACAATAAGCGTGTTTATACGTCAGCGCGTGTGTTTCCATAGAAATCGTTATAACTCCGTTATTGTTTTAGTTACATCCCTAAAACAAAAAGTCAAAGGTCGATAGTAGATCAAGCTGCACATTTCTATCAAGTTTTTATGGAAATACATAACAGGAATCAGCTGTCAATCGTGTAGTTGACGAAAATATTTACCCGCGCAAATTTGCTACCGGCAGCTCCACCGTGCTCCACATTTTAAATTTTTATTAAATATTTTTATATGAAATGATAAAAAAGTGAGGTGACAAAAGTGTTTATTACACATATATACAATAGAATATGTATTGTTGTTTGCATAATCTGTGATTTTAGTACCGTTTTCACATAAAAACATCACGTGAGTCATTTTTACCTATTTTTAATGTTTGCGATCTAAATTTTTATATTTACAAATGCTAATATTTATTTGTAATATAATAATTTGAAAGCCTATTTTGTTACCTTTCTAAAACAGTTTTTACTATTCGGCTACGTTCAGAAATATTTCATTTATAGAGCTTTAATTGTGAAGCGGTTATAACTAAAAGTTTTCGTAAAATGTCATTTCGTTTAAGACACCAAAAGCGAACATTCTCGAAAATTCGGAGGGGTTAAACAAAAGTTTTGTGACTGAAAATAAATTTTATCTTTGAAGAAAACGCATTGAAAAAAAATACTCGGCTGGACCAGACTCCACCCTTAATATAGAAATAAATGATTAACAACTCTTAAGCTAGCATACCTGTAAATGTCTACTGGGAGTCACTGCTAGAACTGGAGCTAGAGTCGGTGGACATGACCTCTACGTCCTCCTGTGGCCCGTCCTTGGGGCGCGCCTGCCCCGCCTCTAGGGGCACCGTAGCGCCCCCACCCACAGCCAGGTGCAGCTCTCCGCTGGGGTGCCAGGCAAACTGGTTAGCGGCTGAAGCTGGCACCTCCGCTGGAATAGAGAATAGCCAAGGACTAAGGTAAGGTAGTTCCCACCCGAGACTCAGTATGTATTGGGGAACAACATTGCAAATCATCCAATGACAACCTTGGTGAACATAGGGATTCGGCTACTCTGTTGTGGTAAATAAATACACAGTAATTCCCAAAATTATCAAAAATGAGTTGAATGTGGGAAGTTGTTAAGTATCAAATTTACTATGTTTTACGTCAGAAAAAATTTAATATTACTATTTTTTTGTATTAAAAAAAGACAAAATTGTTTTTCACGTTATCGCAATTTCATCGCCATTGGTAAATAAAAACGAAGTGTTTCTGCATTTGTAAATATAGACACAGTTCCTAACCGAAAATGGCTGCGTCTATACTTACAAACACGCACACGCTATATTTTTATCTACCATCTTGAAATACATTCTATGGCGCACTATCTTTTACTCTATGGCGGCGTTCCTTGACTGACGTAAGACACCGGTTTGTCGAGTTTGAGTGTCTGTAGCACCATTTTTCATTGTTTTAAATCAGTTTTTATACATAAAAATAAAGATGAATAGAGGCAAGTACCTTGTTCAACTAGCGACGATAGAAATAAACAAAAATAAACCGCCGGTTTCTACAGTTTTTAATGTTAATACGACTAAACCGTCACATGTTCCTTCAGGGGTAAGTATTTTTTGTATTTATAAACAAATCACCATGGCTGAATAAAAAGTGATTGATTTAGTGATAATTTGGTAATTAATACACATCCCACAAAATGTATTCTTAGTAGACATTATTTATGAATCAAATCAGCTTCATTTTAAGTGCTTTTCACCACATAATAATGTCATGTTCGTTCATACATTTATTGTGTATTTATTATTAAACATTTATTGATTCCTGAGATACAGATTGATAGATTAACATAATCCATATTGTTTTACTAAACAGACAATGTCTACAAAGATATAAATATAATTTTAAACCACACTTTATCATAAGACATTCCACCTCAGTTACCACAGTTAACTAAATCGGTTTCAGTTTAAGTGCTTTTCATTCATTTAATGCAATTATCATTAATCATTAGCATGCGTTCAGTGTGCATTATTCATATATCTAATTGTCTTTATTATTTACAGATTATTGAGATCCAATCTGATGAGCGAAACCCAGGTTGTTTGATGGAACAGAGTGATGTCTCCGGAGGTGATCATATCTCAAACCATGAGTTGTTAATGTCAGACGTTTCACCTCAGTTGCCACAGGTAGTTGAATTGGCTTCATTTTAAGTGTTTTTCATTGCATTTAATACATTTATCAATCGCATATGGTCAGTGTTCATTATTCATATATCTAATTGTCTTTATTATTTACAGATTATTGAGATCCAATCTGATGAACAAAGCCCAGGTTGTTCCATGGAACAGAGTGATGTCTCCGGAGGTGATCATATCTCAAACCATGAGTTGTTAATGTCAGACGTTTCATCCCAGTTGCCACAGGTAGTTGAATTGGCTTCATTTTAAGTGTTTTTCATTGCATTTAATACATTTATCAATTGCATATGGTCGGTGTTCATTATTCATATATCTAATTGTCTTTATTATTTACAGATTATTGAGATCCAATCTGATGAACAAAGCCCAGGTTGTTCCATGGAACAGAGTGATGTCTCCGGAGGTGATCATATCTCAAACCATGAGTTGTTAATGTCAGACGTTTCATCTCAATTGCCACAGGTAGTTAAATTGGCTTCAAGTGTTTTTCATTGCACTTAATACATTTATGAATCGCATGCGTTCAGTGTTCATTCATATATCTAATTATGTATTTATTGTTTACAGATTGAAGAAATCACTGTAGAAGTTAATGGGTTTTATTTGTCACCAAATACTTCCTTCACCAAAAAAGGCCAAATCAGGAAGAGGAAACCCAAAACTCTGTCAGCTCAGGATAAGGAAAACCTGGCAAAGCAACGAAGGGTGGATAAGCATCCTCTTCGCAATCCGTGTGATGAAAATAAATGCAGATACAAGTGCATTAACAAAATTAGTCAAGAAAGGAGAGTTGAAATTCATCATCAATACATTTCAACGATGAATTGGTGTGAGCAGCACTACTTTTTATTGGGATTTTGTAATCGCAATATGATTAAACAAAGGACAAACATGATTGGGGAAGTAGGAAGAAATATGTCTATTAAATATTTTTTGCCTGATGCTGTTGGTGAGCGACAACCAGTGTGCAAGATTTTTTTTTTAACTACTCTAGGATTTCATGCAAAAAACGACTCAGTAATTCATTATTTAATTAATTTTTTAAGGACTCGTAAGGAACACTGTAGGTTAATTTTAAGTTTATTATAATTAAGCGCACTTGAAGTGAAACATCACAAAACTGCGCTATATAAATACTACGTTATTATTATTATTATTATTATTATAGACTTTTCACAAAAACAGAAGCAACAGCACTCATACCATATGCTGACAAAAGAGGATCCCATCCAACGATCAACAAAGTTGACCGAACAGCGATCCACGCTCATATTGAGTCATTCAATCCGACAATATCTCATTATAGAAGGGAGCACGCACCAAATGTTCGATATCTGCCCAGCGATGTTACAAAGCAATTAATGTACAATGACTTTGTTGAAAAATTTCCAACTATTCCGCTGTCCTATGAATTGTACAGAACAGTTGTGAGTGAAATGAATATCAAATTCACCAAATTGGGACACGAAGAATGTGAAACATGTGAAAAATTCAGGTTACACAATGCTGAACACGTAGTTAATCCTTGTGATACATGTGAGGTGTGTGCTGGCAATGCAATACATGTAAAAAAGGCTAAGTTGGCGAGAGAGTCTTATCAAAAAGACGCTAAAACTAAATTTCTTGAGAACACTGTTTGCGTGTCAGCCGATTTGCAAAAAATTATTATGTTGCCCCGGATAGACACTTTTAAAAGCGTTTTATTCACTCAACGAATAATAGCTTATCATGAAAGCTTTGTTCCTGTTGGGATAAATCAAAAAAAACTGAAACCTCATGCAGTAATTTGGCACGAGGGAATCGCTGGCAGGAACAAGGAGGACTTAATAAGCACATTTTATTCATTTTTTTTACAAAATCGGGATGCTAAAAAAATTATTATCTGGGTTGATAATTGTGCTGCCCAAAATAAAAATTGGGCATTATTTTCGTTCTTGATTTATATTGTCAACAACTGCGATATGGTATCTATTGATCAAGTTGTAATCAAATATTTTGAGACGGGTCATACATTCATGTCGGCGGATAGTTTTCACCATTCAGTAGAAAAGTCGCTGAAACATCAAGGTAAAACCTATGACTTCAACGATTTTACGGAAGCTGTCCAAAATGCTAATTCCAGAAAGGTTCTAGTAAAATCAATGCAACCTTCCGATTTTTTTCTTTGGAAAGACTATTCTTCTAATTATAAGATTAGTAATAAAAAAATTAATAATCCTCGACCATATTTAGCCAATATGGTACAGGTTAACGCTCAGCGTGGAAGTAAAACCTTAAAATATTTGACATCCTTTGAGGAAGGTTGCATTGAAAATGAGATTAATTTTTTGGGGAAAATGGGTTTCAACATTTCAATTCCTCATCCAATTGCCACTTCCCAACCGTGCGGGATTCCGAAGGCAAAGAAGGAATCAATTTTGTCTAATTTGGGGCCAATAATGCCACAAAGCAGGCTTATATTTTGGAAAAATATAAATGTTTGTTCCGATTAAGGAATATTTTTTTAAACTTGTATTTGATAACTACTTTATTCTAATTATATATTATAGGTTTATTATTCTTTGTATTTTTTACTGAAATAAATAAATAAAAGTACCAAAACCCTGTTTCTTTCCATTATGTAAAACACCATTTATAATTAACGACCCACGCGGTTGAGCGGTTAAAATCCAAAGGTAGTAAGCGGGTACGAAATCCAGTGTGTTTTTTTAATATTATTTATTAAAATAAATAAATGAAAATACCAAACCTGTTTCTTTAAAAAAAATAACACAAGCAAAACAATGAATTCAGATTTTTTACAAGAAAACATTAAAAACATAACTCTTTGTCTTAAAAAGCAAAATATTATAATAAAAGTGCGTGTATTCTTACTACAATCACTTTAAACTCATCTAATAAGAGTAAATATAGACGCAGTAAAACAATGAACCGTTTCATTACTTAACACAGGCACATCAAAATATTCAACATTGGTAAATAAATACACAGTGAAACATAACACTGTTTCTTTATTTACCGTACGCACTTCAAAGCATTCACCATTTGCAAGTAAACACAGAAAAACGCGGTTTTTCAACAGTTCTCAATATTTTTTAGAATATTTTTTTTAATGATAAAATAAAATAAGTATCTACAAGGGTTTTGGCAAAAAATCAGTACATTAGGTCAATTATAAATATGATAAAAAGTTAAACGAAACTGTCAAAATTCAAACCTTCATTCTGAAGAATGACTCAAGTGGGAATTACTGTGTATTTATTTACAGGGGCAGTTAACTGTCAAAGGAATACTTAACATGAAAGACGGGGGAGAGCACAATCAGCTAAGACACAACTATATTTATGGAAAGAAGAATAATTACCTCCAGTGGTGATTCTGTGCAGATCACTGAGTGAGGGCGCGTGTCCATTGAGGGGCAAATCACACAATCTCCCCAGCAGCCCCAGTCGCATCTCTATGTCGGTGGGGTAGGGCCGGCGAGGATCACCCGGCGCCCAAGACAGTGGGGCGCAGATGGCGTTGGATGCGCTGATTCTGGAATTCCACATTAACACATTTTAATTTGCAACATTCCAAATACATGAACACAAAGCCTGCAACAAAAGCAAATTTAGAATGTGTCAATTGAATCGTTGAGTTCCAATATTCAAACAAGATATTAAAAAATGGATTATAAGTATTGGACGCCACACTATCACAAATATCTGTAAAATAAATCACACATAGACATAAATAACTATTCACATACAACCTAACCCATATAAAACAAATGAAAATAATGGAATCCTGTCAAATTTAACCTATAAATAGACTAGGCAGAATTGATTTCATTACTCCATCTCCAACATTTATAAAATAACTCTCTTTAAAAGATTTATTACCCTTCCAATCACCCTTCTGTTTTAATTCTATTCATAATATGTACTTTACCTGAAATATCCTTGTAATTACTATATTCATTTATATACCTGTACGCCTGTCTCGACACAGGTATACCCTAGTGAGACAGGCATACAAATAAAACCATTGTAAACATATTTTATTATAGATAAATAAAAAATAAAAAAAAAATAAAAAATATCCTCCCTAAAGAATTTTGGTAAAAAATCAGGTGTGAATGCGGCCATCTGATGTGGTTTCTCACAAGGAATGCGATGCCATTGTTATTATTTCCAAAAGTCTTCTAGTTTCTTCATAAATCGTGTTTAAATATGGGCCTATAATAATTAAAACACTTTTCTAAATTATACATTAAACATTTAAATAGAAAATAACAATTGTATCAAGTTGTTACACAATCGTTTTAACGTGTAAAAAAATAAAATAACTGGAATCAAAAGATCTCCCTCAACCAGTCTCTCCCGAATTCATTTATTGATTTATTATAATCGCTAGAAATAATTCCAAGTTACCTGTGGGCAAATTTGATTAATTCTTCAGAGGGTACGGGCCTCTTCCTGGACTTGACGATGGAGGCGAGCTTCTGACGAGCCTGGTACAGCGCCGTGGCTAGGATCTGCTCCGCCTCCTTCAGCTGCCTCTGCAGCTGGCAGATGTCCTGGTCCTGCAATTACGCCATACACCTCATCATGGCAAACTTTAAATGCCTCATACAGCTGAATAAAACATCGCCAGTTGTGGAAAGCGCCAGTGTTTTGGTGTATTAAAGTAATAACAAACCTGGTTATCGACTTCCATTTTCAACCTGTTCATCTTCTCGTGTATTTTGGCCTGCTCGTCTGCTAGCTCCAATGTTTTAGTCAGCTCTACATTCTTACTCAGCAATAATTCTGTGATTTGGCTGTGTTCTGCGGCGGACATTTTCTGAGGTTTAGCCGCTATACTGTTTTCTATTATTTCCCTGAAAAAGAATAAATATTGCATTATTATTATCTCCAATCATTAATCACACCCGACTGAGCAGTGATAATAACTTGTTGCTTCATTTTCAACAATATTAGAGATTTTCTGGTAAATGTTCCACAAGCCGCCGCACTTTTGTTAGGCACATATTTAGGAAATAACACCACATTTCCACTTAATTACTTCAAGAAAAAAATTAATTAGAAAATTAAAAGTTTGGACAGACGGTAAAAGATGCATTATTCAATTTTTATTCAAAGTTTAAAATTTCCCATACAAAGCATCAGCGCCCTTGAGGTGATTTTCCACAAAAACGGCGCTATATAAATTAGCCAATTATTATTTTGTGTTCCGTATCGATGCCTGGAATCCATTATGAGAGAGAGCTAGCTCTTTCGCCCTTATAGTTTCAGTTTCGCGCGTGTTTATTCCCTATATTTGCCCTTTTTTTATTCAACTTACCACATTTTCTCTCTGCTGGCAACACTAGTGACGCGCATCTCAGATCACGTGATGTTATTGTTTGTCATATGACGCCGTTTTTTCGCGCCGAAAGCAGTTTTCGTGTTTCGCTGTACTTAAAAAACCAATTTTGAGTCGAAAATCGAAGTTTATTCCCTGCTCTTTCAGTTTAAACATTAAATATACCGTGATAGATAGTTTTCTGAGAAATTGACTAATTATTTAGTGTGTTTTTTTCGGTTGTTTACGTGTTTAAACTGTGCAACAAAATGAGTGTTATCGACAACTAAGACGCTTCGCCGGTCGGAAACAATGATCAAGCACGAGTTTCTCGGAAACGCCAAATTCCGCGCGAAAGCTCTGGATCCGACACTTCGGAAGAAAGGCATTACTATCGGGATCCTCGGGTAGACATCCTGATGCAACAGATGTCGGCCATGACGGACGTTTTATCTGGGAATCGGGTAGAGTTCGCGGAGAAAACGGTCTCGGACAAAGAAGACTCCGCGGGAGAGATGCGGCAAGAGGTAGAATCGGGGTTTTTAGAGATGCCCGCCAGCCTAGCCGCTCAGAAAAACGTTTTGGAGTTCTGCAATCCAAGCACATTGGTGAAGGAATCGCCGATTCCGAAGGCGGGCGCAAGAAGAGTCGCAGTTATCTCGGCTCTTCAGCGTTTTGGCTCGGAGGAATGATCGCGTGTTCGCTATGCCGAAACACAGAAAGTATAC
Source organism: Limnephilus rhombicus (assembly GCA_929108145.2). Classification (NCBI taxonomy): domain Eukaryota; kingdom Metazoa; phylum Arthropoda; class Insecta; order Trichoptera; family Limnephilidae; genus Limnephilus; species Limnephilus rhombicus. The sequence continues at coordinate 22,890,175 of OV815284.1, forward strand.
ACCGCCACGCCCGCCTTCGTAGAGCTGGAGGTAAATGAAGAACTAGGAGGTTTGATAAGAACAACTCCTTCGCGCCAGCCCTGGACCGTTCCCTGGGAGCCCTCTCCAATGCAGTGCTATCCCAAACAGAGTCGGTCAGAGGAAACATGCAGGCCCTGGTAAACTGGGCATCCGAACCAGGCACCTGCTTGACCCCTGCGACTCTGTTCGACAAGATTCAGGGGATGTTTGCCAAGTACAGTAAGACCACGGACGACGTCCTACAGATTTTATGCGGAAGGCGAACGGAATGCCTACAAAGTAGGCGAAAGGCCCTGCTAGAGGGAGTAAGGGACCCGTACATCAAGGAAGGCCTTGCCAGGATTCCTCCGAGCGCCAGTCACCTCTTCAATAAAGAGGAACTAGCAAGTTATATCGTGGCAAACGGGGGACGAGACAAGATATTCGGTAGTGCATCCTCGTCGTATATCCCCCGTCAACCTCAACCCTCTACCTCACAAGCAGCAAGACCGGTGATAGAGGCTCCACACTCCCGACCTAGGAAGCCCTTTCGACCTGCCCCTAGGCCAGAGAAAGACAGGACGTACAGGCAGCCCGCCTAAAAGCCAGAGCCCTCTCGCAAGGCGGCCAGCGATCGGGGTAGAAGGCGATGGAGGTGACTGGAGGCCGGAGCCATTCTGGGGAGGACGCCTAAAGGCATATCAGGAGGTGTGGAGGGAGCTGGGAGCATCACCGCTAATCCTGAACATTCTAAAAGGAGCAAGGATACACTTCATATCAAAACCTCCTCGGGCGCTCCCATCGGCCGAGCTGAAGCAGAATTTCAGGACAAGGTTGTCTCCAGGCATGACCGCACACATCGAAACGATGAAAGCGTCAAAAATTCTGGAGGCAGCAGACGACTCCCCAAGCTTCCTGTCAGGTATGTTCCTTACCTCCAAATCAGACCACACCCTCAAGCCCATCTTCAACTTGAAGGCCTTGAACGTCTTCATAGACAAAAGCCCTTCAGACTCTTCAGTCATTTTCGGGTCCCGGAATTCCTCCAACCCGACGACTGGCTGATAAAAGTCGACCTCTCTCAGGCTTACTTCCACGTGCCAATCGCAAGATCACACCGGAAGTTCCTGCGCCTCGTGTACAACGGAGAGCTCCTTCAGATGACGTGTCTGCCCTTCAGCCTGTCATCAGCGCCAAGGATCTTCTCGCTGCTCTCAAACTGGGTAGCAGAACTACTAAGGAAAAAGGGACTCAGGATTGTAGTCTACCTAGATGACTTCTTAGTAGCAAACCAGTCCAGAAAACTTCTCACCTCCCAAGCCGTTGCTATAGTGCACACACTTCAACAGCTAGGCTGGTGCATAAACCCGGACAAGTGTGTCCTGACACCCACGCAGAAGTTGGAGTTCTGGGTATAACATGGGACACGAGAGCAGATCAAAAGTCTCTCTCCGACCGCAAGTGCGCTGGTCTTCGCCAAGCCTTGCAGGTTCCCTTGGAAGTCGGCAGTTGCTCTCCCAGGCAGGCTCTCGGTCTACTGGGAAGACTCAACTTTGCAAATTTCGTGATCCCTCGTGGTCGCTTGCATTGCCGCAGACTGCACCCGGACAAGTGTGTCCTGACACCCACGCAGAAGTTGGAGTTCCTGGGTATAACATGGGACACGAGAGCAGATCAAAAGTCTCTCTCCGACCGCAAGTGCGCTGGTCTACGCCAAGCCTTGCAGGTTCCCTTGGAAGTCGGCAGTTGCTCTCCCAGGCAGGCTCTCGGTCTACTGGGAAGACTCAACTTTGCAAATTTCGTGATCCCTCGTGGTTGCTTGCATTGCCGCAGACTGCAGAGGTTCAGCCGCCGCATACAGCACCTGAAACCATCGCGGCCCGTTGCTCTGCCCAACGCAGCACGGCAGGATATACAGTGGTGGCTAGCAGCCATTGGAAGGACAAGCCCAATGTCTTATCTTAACAAGACGAATGTCTTATTGCAGACAGACAACAAGACAGTAGTGGCTTATGTCAACAAGGAAGGGGGTACAAAATCGTTAGCCCTTCTGGAAACAACGCGGGAGCTACTGGATTTCGTAGACCAGATGGAGATATCTCTGACAGCCCAATACATTCCAGGAAGATACAACGGAATTGCGGACCGTCTCTCTCGGGGCGCACCGCTTCCAGAGTGGCATCTACTAAGTCCGGCAACGAAGGAGATATTAAAAAAAAATGGGGTCGCCCTCAAATAGACCTGTTCGCTTCAGCCACTGCTCACGTGGTACCAACATACGTCTCCAGAGACTCAAGCGACTGCTTAGCCTGCTTTCCCAACGCGTTCAGTCAACCTTGGGACTACAATCTAGCTTGGGTATTCCCTCTACCAAACCTCGTTCCGAGAGTGCTCACCCACCTAAATCAGGCAAAGGGCATGTTCCTTCTAGTCGTCCCAAAATGGGAGAAGACTTTCTGGAGAAGCGACCTAAAACAGCGAACAGACGAACCTCCCATACGCCTGCGCAACCTAGAGGGAGTCCTCATAGACACATCGACAGGACTACCCCCTCCCAGGATTCAGGATCTGGAACTAGAGGTCTGGAGAATTGCGGGTGGGAACAAGCCCTGACAACATGGAGTCAGGAAGAACGCCAACTCCTCAAGTCATCCTGGAGAGAGTCTACACCGAAGACCTACAAACCTGCGTGGGATAGGTGGCGTAAATGGGGCACTCAAAACGGTGTGGACGTCAACAATCCCCCACCAACTACGGTTGCCAGGTATCTAGCCCACCTATTTGTTCAAGGAGGCCTAGCCCCAGGGACCATTCAGGTCCACAAGTCAGCCATTGTTACCTTCTGCGGCCCAGCTCAGAATGCGAGAAAAAATCAGCTTTGATTTCTTGGTAAGACACGTTCTCAAGGCAATCTCAATGGCAAGGAGGACCAAGGAGAAAGCCCCTATCTGGTATCCCAGACAAGTAATAGACTGGCTGGTCAAGAATTCCCCCACAGAAGACTCGCTGTTTGAAGCGTCACGGAGGGCAGCAATACTCCTCGTCCTGGCGTCAGGCAGAGAGTTCATGATTTGACACTGCTCAGAATCACCCCAGAACATTTCATCGACAAGAGGAACTCTATTACCCTGTGGCCAATTTTTGGGGCAAAAACCGACACAGCCAACCATAAACAATCGGGTTGGAAACTGACGGGCTCACAAAAAGATAACATCAACCTCCTTAAATGGTTGAGAAAAGTCGTTGCCCTCTCTACAGCCAGAAGAGGTCCACTACTAAAGAACCTATTTGTGACCACATCAGCAGAAACAAAACCGGCAACGCAAACGATAATAGGGGGATGGATCAAATCAGTCCTCAGAAAAGCTGGAGTCCACGCAACCCCGGGAAGTGTACGCTCGGCTGTAGCCTCCTTAAACTGGTTGGAAGACTACCCCATAGAGGAGATTCTTGCTAGAGGGAATTGGAAGTCCGAGCACACCTTCCGGAAGTTCTACCAGAAGGAGATAGCGCACTCCAGAAGTGAGCACCTCCAGCACTCAATGGCTCCATTCTTTACTCCAGTGTAAATAGCATCACATATAACGCTAAGTTTTCAGATCACCAGGTGAGAGCAAACACATCTCATAATGGATTCCAGGCATCGATACGGAACACAAAATAGAATAATTTTACCTACCAATAAAATTTATATTTTGTTTCCATCGATGCCTGGAATCCAGGTAATCCCTACCTGGTGCATTACGAGTCATATGACAAACAATAACATCACGTGATCTGAGATGCGCGTCACTAGTGTTGCCAGCAGAGAGAAAATGTGGTAAGTCGAATAAAAAAAGGGCAAATATAGGGAATAAACACGCGCGAAACTGAAACTATAAGGGCGAAAGAGCTAGCTCTCTCTCATAATGGATTCCAGGCATCGATGGAAACAAAATATAAATTTTATTGGTAGGTAAAATTATTCTATTATTATTAAAACGCTTCCATTGCCACTGTAGGGAATGATGCTCAACAGCCTAATAATTGGTTTTATGCACGGGCAACTCAGTCACCGCGCCTGCGCGAATTCCGTTCCGGCAAAGCGAACGGAATTCATTCGTTTCTCGGCTACCTGACGCGCTAGCTTGTTTGCTCGAGTATCTTCCCTATAAACCTTCCAAGTTAATACTTGTAGTATTTCGTAATTTAAATAAATGTAACTTCAGTATTCAGAAACATTCCTTTCATTTTTGGTGTATTTGGTAACCCTTGGAGTCAGATCAGAGAAGTGTGAGGTAAGTATAACCACGCGGATCGCTGAACGGAAATAGCAGATGACATTATTGGATCTACCCACATTCATCTCAACAAACCACCAAATAACTACCAAACTGGTGACACGACTCACACAAGAAGAAATGGGAAACTCGCATACAGCAGCCGTCAGGAGTCGGGAAGCGAATCCTGAGAAATCACGCACCCGGTGAGTCGCATTTTATTTTTTTAATATTTAAAAGCATTTCTTAATTTAGCTTCAATTACGTTCAATGACCACCGGGGGACCTCAGTATTTTACAAATATAATATGCTTCGTTTATGCTATCAAATAATGACAGTGATAAACGAGCATAAGGTTTAAAATGAGTTTTAACTTCTATTAAAATTAACAACGTGCTTTGTTTTTCAGCTAAAACATAATGTTTTTTTCATATACCCACAAATTTCAAGTTAATAATTCTAATTGTGAAATGTAAATAGAATTAATCGCGGATTGTGAAACCCGCCATTTTTATCACAACATTTTGAAGTAAAACGGTATAAAACCGTTGCTAACCATTTTGTCTGATATCATCTAGCTGTCTCATGAATCCCTGTCAAAGATTATGTATATTTCCTTGTTTTGTGCATTAAAAAGGACTAAATTCGCTGGCCTTCCATTTCAGCTAGATTCACAAAGGCGAGCGGTTAAAGGCGGAGACACACATCACCGCTTGGAATCTTCCGGATAAAGGCAGAGCCACACCGGCGAGTTTCGCGGACCAGTTTTGCCGAGAGAAAGGCAGCCAACCGATCTCACGAAAAAGATGACTCATCAGACACGTGAAAGTTTTTAAAAAGTTTTACATTAATCTAATTATTTTTTCCAGCATTTTAGAAAATTGTTACATTAATTGATGCGTGTACAATATGTTAAAACTTAAATGTGTTGCCTTTGAAAAATCTGCAGAGCTCATGTAATCTAATTGCATCTCGAAAACGTAACTACCTACCAATAAATTTATCATCATTTAATATATTTCAATAATATTATTAAAGTTTAGCACATTTCATTTTGATGATAATATTAAATTTCATGAGTTTTGGAGATTTTTATACATATTTTTAGCCAAGTAATAAATTTTAATAATAGTATTACAATATTAATCGTACGGATGATTTTGTCTTCTTACTTTCTGGCATCATCTAAAATAAAATATTAAAAATTTCGGTTATTTTTAAACTTTTAATATAATTTTTAACAGATTTCAAAAATTTTAACTTTTAAAATAAAAACATTATCAATTTGCAACAAACAATTTTAGAAATCATTTTTAAACTTATATGGGTATTAAATTAAAAAATTATTTCATACATTCACTTCCTTTGAAATTTTGCCATTTCTGCTGCGAATTGTTCTGACCAAATTGGGAGATGTTTACTATCGAAAAGGAGAATAAAGAAGAAAACTCCAACGAATCGAACTCAAGTAATCTCATCGTAACCAACGAAGGAAACGCCAGCAGTTCAAGCGTTTCTGATCCTCCCACAATCCCAAGCGGCAATCACAGCAAAAACAACATGGAAGGAGACAACAGACCAGCATCGGACGTACACCCAGTTTCAGTACGCTTACCGAGCTGTTGGAAGTCTAATATTGCTCTCTGGTTGGCCCAGGCCGAGGCACAGTTCGTGAATTCTCGGATAAAAGACGACTTCACCAAGTACAACATCGTAATTGCCGCTCTTGATCCTGACACCCTGCAGATAATAAGCGACATAATAATTAATCCACCAGCCCAAGAAAAATATGTACGCGTCAAGACAGCCCTCATCGAGCGTCTTCAAGACTCGGAGGAGAAGCGACTAACTCGACTTCTCACCGGCATCCAGTTGGAGGACCGAAAACCAACTGGTCTACTAAGGCACATGCAGGAGTTAGCGGGACCCGCTTTGGCAAAGAGCGCCATCGTCAGAACACTATGGTTGCAGAGACTCCCACAGCATGTCCAGGCGATACTGTCCGCACTGTCAGACAACGATCTCGAACAACTTGCTTCAGCGGCGGATAAAATTATTGATGTGTACCAGGCAACCGAATGTACCGCGGTTGACCGTAACAAGCGACTAAGCACATCGCGAGCCGAAGAACCTGAGAATTCCATACTTCTAGAACTTCAAAAACAAGTGCTCACACTTACAAGAGAAATCAAACAATTGAAGTTAGACCAAAACAACGCCAATCGACAATCCGATTATAAAGGACGAAATAGACAAAACTTTCGCCGAAATTCGCACGACCAGTCCCCATCTAGACAAAACCCCGCTAGAAGACCAAGGTCAGGGTCTCGTGGGAGATCTCCGAACAGGAACCCTGAGGGATATTGTAAATGGCATAACATTTATGGTGAAAAGGCATACAAGTGCTACCAACCGTGTTCTTTTCCAAAAAAAACACCAGGGAAACGACAGAGGAAGACCACAGTAGAGACATGTGAGCTTCCTGCTAATACTTGTCGTCTCTTTCTATTTGATCGTGAAACACGTCAGAAGTTCCTTGTGGACACGGGAGCTGACGTCTCCATAATCCCTAGAGATTTTAACCACAATAAAAAATGCATTACCTCGGATAGCTGCACACCAGCTTTGTACAGCGCCAGTGGTAATTGCATTAAAACCTACGGCACAAGAATACTGGAACTCAACTTGGGTCTACGTAGGACAATGAAGTGGAAATTTATAGTGGCAGATGTATCAAGAGCTATTTTGGGAGCCGATTTTCTGCACAACTTCAACCTTACCGTCAATTTAAAAAAGGCAGCGATCACGGACTCGTCTACAGGATTACTGATTCGAGGCACGAAATACAAAGGAATCTCTTCAGGCATTTCAACAATATCTAACACCCTGAAGTATCGAGATATCCTCTGTAAATACCCAAGCTTGACGCGGCCTAACATGGAGACAACAGGAATTAAGCATACAGTGACCCATTGTATCGAAACTAAAGGCCCTCCTGTAACCGAACGTGCGCGCAGGTTAGCACCAGCACTTCTAGAAGCGGCCAAACGCGAATTTAAATTTATGATGGAACAGGGAATTTGCCGACCTTCCAAGAGCAACTGGGCCAGTCCGTTGCATATGGTAAAAAAGCCTAACGGTGAGTGGCGTCCCTGTGGAGACTATAGGCGTTTAAACGCAAAGACCGTTCCGGACAAATATCCGATCCCTCAGCTCCACGACTTCACTCACAAACTGTCAACAGCAAAAGTATTCTCGACCATTGATTTAGCGCGGGCATATCACCAGATACCTGTAGAACCTGAAGACATACCGAAAACGGCTATCATCACACCGTTCGGATTGTACGAGTTTACCACCATGCAATTCGGGTTATCCAACGCGGCACAAAGTTTCCAACGCTTTATGCACGCCATCACCAGGGATCTGGATTTTTGTTTTGTATATCTTGATGACATACTAATTGCATCCTCAAGTGAAGAAGAACACCAAAGACACTTAGACATTTTATTCAAACGCCTAGCTGAAAATGGTCTTATCATTAACATCCAAAAATGTCAATTTGGTGCCTCTACCGTAAATTTTTTGGGGCATACAATTACACCAAAGGGGATGACCCCTATTAAAGAAAAAGTGAAAGCGATAACAGAATTTCCACTACCTAAAACCGCGAAAGGTCTGCGCCGTTTTTTAGGTATGCTTAATTACTACCGGAAGTTCCTACCTAATGCTATCCACACCCAGGCGAAATTATTTGACTGTATAGCCGGATGGAAAAAGAATGACAAACGAGAACTTACATGGAGCTCGGAATTAACCGCAGCGTTCGAAGATTGCAAAAATCATCTTGCAAATGCAGCGTTGCTAGCTCATACGAATCCCAACTCCAAAATCGCTATCATGGTAGACGCTAGCGATACGGCGATCGGAGCCTCTTTACAGCAGTTAAACGGCGACACATGGGAGCCACTTGGATTTTTCTCTAAAAAATTCACTCCAGCTCAGAGGAATTACAGCACATTCGACCGCGAGCTAACAGGTGTCTACGAAGCCGTAAAATACTTCCGCAATAGCGTTGAAGGACGTAATTTTAGTATATATACTGACCATAAGCCAATCACCTATGCCTTTCACAAGAAACGAGCCTCCAGCTCTCCACGGCAGGAAAGACAGCTGGACTTCATTGCACAATTTTCGACTGATATTAGGCATATCTCCGGACTGGAGAATGTAGTAGCGGATACCCTGTCTCGGATCGAGGAGATAAACTGTCCCTCTACAATTGACTATGGGAGAATGGCAGAAGCGCAGTGTCAAACTGACGATCTAATTAAGGCAAAAGATGACACCGGCCTCTCCCTACGTCAAATGGTGATACCTGGCACAGATAAATCGTTATGGTGCGATATATCAACTGGTCATGTCCGACCTTTCGTTCCAGAGTCCATGCGAACCGAGGTAATAGAAAGCGTACACAATGTCTGTCATCCAGGCATACTCGGAACAACAAACTCAGTGAAATTGAGGTTTGTGTGGCCCAAGATGGCGAAAGACATAAAAATTTTCGTTAAAAACTGTATCCCTTGCCAAAAAGCGAAAGTCTCAAAACATACAGTAGCTCCACCATCAGCTTATATCTTACCAGAAGACCGTTTTCGCAACGTACATATCGATTTAGTTGGACCTCTTCCAGCATGCAATGGATACCAATACCTGTTGACAATGATCGACAGATTCACACGTTGGCCTGAAGCAGTACCATTGAAAGACATGTCTGCAGAAACCGTCGCAAATGCACTGATGGACCACTGGATAGCTCGTCACGGGACCCCGGAGACGATAACCACAGACCAGGGCCGTCAATTTGAAAGCTTTCTTTTTAAGAAACTGGCGGAAAAATTGGGAATTAAACATACAAGGACTACGGCATACCACCCACAAGCCAATGGCTTAATAGAGAGATGGCACCGTACTCTGAAAGCCGCTCTTAGTGCGAGCGGTGACCCGAACTGGTTGGAGACTCTTCCGCTCATACTACTCGGATTGAGATCTACTGTTCGTGAAGATCTAAAATGTTCCCCAGCTGAACTCACATATGGTAGAACATTAAGATTGCCATGTGATTTCTTCACCGAAACACCTAAAGAAGAACCCGACACTTACGTAGGTCGACTTCAAAGAAAATTTGAAAATATCAAGCCAACACCTACCACCGCCCATGGATCAAGGAAATGCTTTGTACATAAAGACTTATCTCTAACTACCCATGTCTTTCTTAGAACAGACAGTGGAAGAAGGCCCCTTCAAAATTCATACGAAGGACCTTATAAAGTGGAGGAACGCGACGATAAAACGTTTGTAATCAACGTAAAGGGCAAAAATAAACGTGTTTCCATAGATAGGTTAAAACCAGCCTTCCTACCTGTAGAGGAAAAGGTACCAGTAGAAGAAAATATTCCTGTTGCTACAACTGTCCAGGAACCACTCCCAGAAATAAAAAGAACAAGATCTGGTCGTAGAGTCCATTTTGGCGACCGTTATCGGTCGGAAAGCAAATAATTGGCAAAATTAGATATAATTAATTCTTTTCCTTCCTACAGATCCCATATCAAATTAAAAATGACTACCAAAAATAATATAAAAAAAAGCATATACAAAGCTTGTATTCTTAAACCGTATATCTGTAAAATTACTGATAACTAAAGACTTCAATTTTGAAAGAAATTTTGAACTCTAGTACTATTATTTGTTTTATACAATACATATCGGTCATCAAAGTGATGAACCATTTAACCAATGAAAATTTTTCATTTTTTAAAAATCATGTAAACCATGTAACTAGTTTTAAGAAAAATTTAACACTTTAAAGTGTGTAAAAAACGATGTACTCAGACAATAGTCATTTTTTAAACTTAATATTAACAGAGCGTAATATGTCTTGTATTGACCACATACTCAATATAACACATATTAACGTAAATAATAACCTTGTTTTAAAAATAAAACATTCCGCAGCTTGCGATGAATATATAAATAGTAAATCTAGCCACTCCGCTTTATGCGTTGAAGTTTTTATAAATTTTATACAACTTTTCTTTAAAAACTTGTATAGAATGTTAGAATGAAATTTTTACATGTACCTATTTTTAAGCAAACATAAAACATTGTATATCAATCAATGAAACCTTCTTATCCAGCAATAATCGCTTTTCACAATACTTATACAACTTATGCTAAAAATAACTTCTTATAGGTTTGTATAATTATTGTGTAATTCAATCTTAATATATTCTATATTGAACATGTTCCCAATATGGAATATATTAACATATAAATATAAACCTAGTATCTAACATTGTTAAATAACTTTTAACTAACAAAAATGTCATATATAAAACAATTCTTAATTCAACTTAAACATTAAAACTTTTATCAATTCATGTATAGTGAAAATGTTTTTACCTTTGGTAATTTTAACCATGGTCACTCAGATGTGTTTTAAAATGATACTCACCATCTGACTGAACACTTGTTGAATCTTTATATAAATAATATGTACTAATTCTTTTCAATTGTTTACGGTAGCGACTAAATGCTATTAGTCAATTAATAATTAATTGCCATAATTTTTAGAAAATAACAGATCTACTCTGGACGATCCATACCCAGTCTAGTTCCTTTTGATAATAATAAACTCCATTTGTATGTCGAGTTGATAAATGCGCTCCGGTAAACAATTGAAGATAATTTTTATTCGTCTTTCTAAAAAAGGAAAACAAAAACAATTCTTGTATGTGCATTTAAGTATAATAAAATTTAATATCGTAAAAAATGATCAAATAATTGATCAACTTCTATGTACACATGACAGTTGTTTTGTTGTATCAAATTTTAAATTATGTAACAGTACATTAAAAATTAGTGTAATTTCTTACAAGTACTTACTTTATTATAAATAATAGATAAAAATTTTACTGAAAATTTTCCACATTCAGAGTGATGTGGGGTATTCTTTTGTATCACAAAAGTGATGTAACATATTTATTATAATATAGAAATATGAAGTACTACATTGGTACCTACAATGACTTCACTATATAATCATTTCAACATATTTCTAGACTATATTAAATACATGGCTAATCGTATAATGTACACTTATATGTTCCTTTTGTTTTTTTAATAACTTAATATATTAATTAACTTATAGAAAACTTAGATATTTTGGTTTCATAACTACCATTTTTATAAATTCAAACAAAAAACTTTTGTAAATAAATTTTTTTTTTTTTTGCCAAAAATGTATACAAGACCTATTAACAACTAGTTGAAGCATTATCCTAGTTAGTAATCCTTTATTGCTTTCATTGAGTCATTTCAAATATTTAGATTTTAATAAAACTTTTACGTATATTTAAGTTCATATTTCTTGTATAAATATTTAATAAACCTGCTATCGTTTTCAACTGGCACTGCATGAACATGTTGTTCAAATTTTAATACTTTTGTAATCATAATTCTTTCCAACTGTTTACTGAAGCATATAGATGTTATTAATCATTTAATAATTATTTGCAATAGCTTTAAAATAAAAGTAATAACAGGTCCACTCTGGATGATAACTATACCCAGTCCAGTTTTCTTTAATTACAATAAAACTCCATAAACATGTTGAGTTAATAAATAAGTGCTCCAGTAAACAATTGAAGATAATTAATTTTTTTCGTTTTAAAAAAAAAATTTAAAAACCATACTGGTTTATACATTTAAGCATTGCTCTTATATATCTTATTTAAGTTTATTTAATTTTTTATCGCTAAAAAACTGGGCGGGAGGTATGTAGGGAATGATGCTCAACAGCCTAATAATTGGTTTTATGCACGGGCAACTCAGTCACCGCGCCTGCGCGAATTCCGTTCCGGCAAAGCGAACGGAATTCATTCGTTTCTCGGCTACCTGACGCGCTAGCTTGTTTGCTCGAGTATCTTCCCTATAAACCTTCCAAGTTAATACTTGTAGTATTTCGTAATTTAAATAAATGTAACTTCAGTATTCAGAAACATTCCTTTCATTTTTGGTGTATTTGGTAACCCTTGGAGTCAGATCAGAGAAGTGTGAGGTAAGTATAACCACGCGGATCGCTGAACGGAAATAGCAGATGACATTATTGGATCTACCCACATTCATCTCAACAAACCACCAAATAACTACCAAACCACCATTATAATTTTTTTTGTAAGGATTTGACATTTGCAAAGTTTTGTTTCAATCTAAATACTTAAGGATTTCTTAGTTTACCCAAACTAAGAACCTAATAAAGTATTTTGTGGACGTAAATAGTTGTTTCTTGTAGAAATTGTTGAAATGTGTGTTTTTAATAATCTGTGAGCTTCATAATCGCTTAACACGTTGGTTGCTGTCACGCGTTACCGCGTGTTTCTTCCTGATGCATTTGTATAAGCTGTGGAATAACGTCTACAGCGCAAAGGCACGTGGAATTTATTTCGGCCACTAGGAAGGAACTTACCTTTCGAGTGGTGAGCGTGGCTTGTGGTATGCCATTTTGTTTTTGTCACAAAGTTCACGCAGCGCCGGCGTTTGAGTGGGTGCGTTTTTGTTGATGTAATTAGTTTTTTTGCGATTTTCAACTTGTTTTTGCTTAATTTACGTACACCCTTTTCATTTTAATAATTAACGACAAACCAGGACCCTCAAAAAGAACCATTACCATATCAAATCGTGCAAAAAAGGTGTTTCTCCAGAATGACTGAACATATGAATTTTTAAATACCACTTTTGAAAAGTTGTGGTCGGAACAGGAAAAAGGTTTTTCTCCATCATGGAAAAACATGTGATTTTTTAGATGTTCCTTCCGAGAACACGAATAGTTGCAGTCGGAACATGAGAAAGGTTTTCCACACTGTGGGTAAACATATATATACAACGTGTCCGGATATATATATTTTTTTTTGGTAAATATCGGTTCGGACTGGCCACGCTTATTACGAATAATTTTTAGAAAAAAACTTTAGATTCGCCTTAATTACTATTAAAGGAAACTTTTTGGCTTTGGGGCGGCGGAAAATAATGCATTTTAATTTTCAATTGCATAAAACCAAAATTCACTTCGCGAACCGACCCAGCGAAATTCCGCGGCCGTAAATGTCACTGTTATGTTGGTATCCTTGATAAATTAGCAAGAGCTCATACAACTGTAGCCGACTTCATGGGATAAGGCGCGTAATTATGAAATTTTTCTAGCGGGCTTGTTTGTGTAACATGGTTTGTGATACAAAAGAATGTGCCCCTTTATAACGCCTACTCGCGTCAAGGCAAGAAAAACATCCCAGTTTTCAATTAGTTCAGCGGCTACGCTAGGTTTGTGTAACATGGTTTGTGATTCGCGGTATTTCATGTAGGTATCCCATGAAGTCGGCTACAGTCCATAACAGTGACAGCTACGGCCACGGATTTTCGCTGCGTCGGTTCGCGAAGTGAATTTTGGTTTTATGCAATTGAAAATTAAAATGCATTATTTTCCGCCGCCCCAAAGCCAAAAAGTTTCCTTTTATAGTAATTAAGGCGAATCTAAAGTTTTTTTCTAAAAATTATTCGTAATAAGCGTGGTCAGTCCGAACCGATAATTACCTTTTTTTTATTCACAAAAAGATACATGAATTATAATAAATTTTATACAATAATTAATTACATAAAATATGTTTTTGATTAACCCCCATAAATAAGCAGGGCTTGTGTGTATGGGGGGTGTTATTACATTGGTTTTATTTTTTTTATTCAGTTTAAATTTTCGGTATAACTTTTAAGCTGAGTTTTAAATTTTTTTATGTTACTGTTCATGTTTCTGATTTTTTCAGGTAGTGAATTAAAAAATTTAACTCCGAGATATTTATGATTTAACTGTCCTATTGAATTTTAATATTGCATTTTGTAGAAAGAGAACACGAATAGTTGTAGTCGGGCACGAAAAAGGTTTTCTTCCACTGTGAGTAAATGCGTGAATTTTTAATTTTTCCTCCATAGAACATGAAAAAATTGTTCACGCGAATTCGCGTTATAGGCCATACAGGCAATAATTGTGTTATGAATGGCTGATTATGATAAATATTTACATTATGTAAAACCTACTTAGATAATATAAAAACTAAAGACACACTATACGTCATAGGCACGGTAAAACAAAATTTAACGAAAAATAATAGTTTGGCCATCTCATGAAATCCAGCTTTTCAGGCCGGCAATCGATGTGTTAAATGTGCGGTGCCTTATAGAATTTTTTTTTTCAATTATTTCTGGCTTTCACTCTTGATATAAATCTTGATAAGTCTTGATAAGCTAAGTCATCATTTAAAATTATAGAGAAAGAAAAGGTGAATTTATATATTACTTTTATTTAAATGTGCAAATTTAAAAATTATATAGAAGATTGGAGTTGGGTTCAGGCTTAGAAGAGATGAGATGTTGAATGGAGGGGAGGCAATTTTAGATAATACTTGATAGAAGAGAGGACATTTATTTAGAGGGACAACCAAAAAATATGTGATCTCAAGTTTCCACATCTGGAATGTAAAATCTGAAAGTCAAGGACGCGAATTTAAAAAAATGTGAGAAGGAACGGAACAATGTCCGATTCTCATTCGAATAAGAGAGGAAATATCTTTTTTGGAAAAATGAAAGAATTTGTGAAATCACGGTTTTGATGGGATAGTCCTTTTTAATTAGATTTCTGTGATTTATTTGCTTTTTCTATGTACAACGGGTAAAAATTTCCCTATCGAGTCCACGCTCAAAACACACTTTAATGGTTAGTAATAAGTAATTCAGTAACCGGAATTGAAAAATATTGCATTTTAATGTTTTTTTATTAATTTAACCCTCCGTCGGGCGCAATGCAAATCCTAACACGATCGGGCGCAATTCATCTGTGAGATTACAACATAGAAAAACAAATTAAAATAGATTTTTCCCTTGAATTTTTCAAAATTTTTTTTTTTTTTAAATGTTAGTCGTGATGAAAGAGAAAAAGTCACGAGGCCACGCCCCAAGATCGGCGATATTTAACCTTTGGCACAAAAAGAACAGATCACTTCATCTCACTCATCTCAGATTAGCCGGGCCCGCCCAAAGGTTAAAAAACGCAAAATGTAACTTTTCAAGGACCGCCATGTTAATTACGAAGATGAAATACGCATTTTTACAAGAAAAAATCACTTTCTGTCAGTTAGACAATAATAAGTACGAATTGCAATCTTCAGATATGATAAATAATGCGTATTAATCATTATTTTGTTAACTAACTAACTAACTAACCATCACGCCGTTTCCCCGCAGGGGTAGGCAGAGAGGACGGACCGCCAAACAACTCGGTCTTGGCACACACTCTTTGCCTCATTCACATTCATACATCGTCTCATACATTCTCTTCTATTATTCTGACTTTTGACATGACCTGACTCAAGTATCTGATTCACTTGATCGTGCCATGTCTTCCTCGGGCGTCCCCGACTTCTTCTACCATTCACATTCGCGTGGTATATTCTTCTTACACTACTTCCTTCGTTCATTCGCTCATTATTTTGTTCGGTTTCATAAACACGAAAAATCACGTGAGACACGTGAGAAATGACATTTTGCATTTTTAAAGATAACAAAATAACCATTAAAATGCAATATTTTTCAATTCCGGTTACTGAATTACTTATTACTAACTGTAATCTACCTAGTACAATTTGTTTTAATTTTTTAAAGTGTGATTTGAGCGTGGACTCGATAGGGAAATATTTACCGTACAATGTACATGTACATTAAATGTATAAATAATTTACGTACAATGTACATTAAATGAATAAATAATCATGCATACTTGCAGAAATTCGTGTTTAAAACGATATAAATTAAAATATGTGACTGTAAATATGCAAAAATCACACAAATCACAAAAATCACACCCATTATCTCATAACGATCCCACAAAAGATAGAATCACTCTTCAGGTAGGGGAATATGGTTTACGAGGGGGTTGGACAATAGGATTGGACATTGTTTTGTCAAAGAATCCGCAATATCGTTACCCACTATGCCAGGAATCCAAATCAGAATTAAGGTTTTCCAGAACTCTATTGTGTTAAGTTAATTTATTGTATACTAGCAGACCCGGCCACACGAAACGTGTTGGTGTGGCTAACGAAACACAACGCCATTACCCAACCTTTATAAAATCCACACCACCTGCTTGCCAGCTGCCCGCTGCCTGAATTGAATATTTGAATTTCTCGGCTTTTCTCTACTGTAATAAGCATGTATTATACATTTAAATCTTCCTCTTGAATCACTCTATCTATTGGTGAAAACCGCATGAAAATCCGTTGCGTAGTTTAAAAGATCTATGCGCACATACATTTTGAGCGACTTCATGTAATAATACTATGTAATGATTTACAGTTTTACTTGTATTATTACAAAATATATATATTTACAAATTACTTTGTTGTGTAAGTTAATTTATTGTATATTTATAGTTATTATTTATTATTTAAGACAGATGATAATGGATTACAAATAAAAAATGTGGGCTCAACAAGCAGCAGGAAAGGAAAAATTGAAAAATGTTCTTGTGTAGCTTTTGTTTTTGTGTTCCAATATTTGAATAAAATTTTGAATTCCAGAATTAGATAGTTGCCAGAAGGTAGATAATTCGATAGGTACCTACTAGCAATAAGGAACTCCAGTGAAAAATATTATGGCTTTAAAAAATATGTCCATACAGACCAATGAACGCTGATTCTGAATATATAAGTTTTATTTCATAATATTAAACGTAGAGTTCTTAAAAAATTATTAAAAAGTCCATTTTTAAACCTCTCGTCAAAACACACTGTAAAGTTGGCATTACTGAACGGTTAGTGCTGACGTCATGCGTCACCAGTCATTGTATTGAAACTTTGATTATGTAGGTATGACAAAAGCCATCAGTATTAACAACATTTCATGTTATTCATTATTTCATGCTGTTTATAGAGATTTAGTTATTGTGTTGATTGAAACTATATTTAAGCCTAAATAATTCAGTTCCAAAAATAGAGGTATCTCTATTAGTTTATCTCTATTATTTAAAATATTGAAAAACTTTAAACTGTACGAAAATATCGTATAAATATACTATATCATAATGCTACATAGGCCAAAATTTGGCCGTGGAGTAGACTCAAAATGGCCGCAATCGATCAGCTGTTATCGTTTGCCTACACTTTTGTGGGTGATTCTTCGTTTTTGATAATATTGATTTTAAAAGCTAAAAAAATAATAATTTCAAACAATTTTTATATCACTCTCCCGTAATAATATTCAATAATATAATAAATATAATATAATGAATAAATAAAAAAAATAAAAATAAAAAAAAACGGGCAATTGCCTAGTTGGACATTTTAAGTTCATTATATTGTATTATGTAATATTTACAAACAAACAATAAATAAATAAATAAATAATCCCAACTAAATAATGTTTTAACTTATCGAATAGTATCATCTTTCTTCCGTATAATTATCATTCAAAATGACAACACCTGTTGAAAGTAAATAAAACTATTGATGGGTGATGACATCACACAATCCACCATAGATACGGTGATTTTCAGGGGGTCTTGAAAAATCAAAACTTTGACAATTATTTTAACTATAAAAATAAAAATGCAGTTATTTACGTTTGAAGGTTTTTATTCATTAAAAAAAATAAAAAAAATTGGACGGGAGTTCTCTATTGCCAGTAAGTTTAATGATTTTCTGAGAAGCTTGAGGATTATAATTGGCACAATTCCTCCAATAAATTAATAGCAATAATTATTGTAATGTTCCATCCATTCTTACAATTTTCTGTTAAAGAAAAATAAACAAACCCTTCGACAAGAATAAACATTACGCCCGCAAGGTGATTTTTGGTAAATTGTGCAAGAGCTGCCGCATGCCGCTACACTTTTAATAGGCATAGATTTTAATAAGTAAACTACTTTTAAACTTAATTAGCAAAAGAAACATCGGTTTCAGTCCAGATAGACGGAAAAATATGCATTTAAAATTCGATTTTCATTCATAGTTAAAAATTTCCGTTGCTCCGATTGTTTTTGTATGGATTTGACATTTGCGAAGTTTCGTTTCAAACTAAATACGCCTTAATTACTTAGATTACCTAAACTAAGAACCTAATAACCTATTTTGTGTACGTAAATAGTTGTTTCTTGTGTGTTGAAATGCAGTGTGATTTCCATAATCCGTGCTTAAAAATGTGGCGGCTTATGCACAAATTAATGATTTGTTTTATCTTTCATCACTCCAAATTTAATAACACAATTATAATTTTTATTAAAAAAAACAGCAGAAGAAATGCACCAATGAAGCCTAGATTTAGTAATAAATTGTATCACTT
Source organism: Limnephilus rhombicus (assembly GCA_929108145.2). Taxonomy (NCBI): domain Eukaryota; kingdom Metazoa; phylum Arthropoda; class Insecta; order Trichoptera; family Limnephilidae; genus Limnephilus; species Limnephilus rhombicus. Next base: position 22,908,877 of record OV815284.1, read on the forward strand.
ACTTGGATATGAGTTCTATATCGTCTATGAGGTTTAGTAACTGTTCCTTGGTGCTTAAATGAGACGCCATCCTAATAAAGTGTATTATTATTTACAAATAATGCGATAAGACTGTATCGCGTCCTATTCGATACAATTTTCAATCTGATTCTGAATTCCGAAATCTGACAGAAACAGAAAGCTAGAAAGCATTTGGAACTTCATAGATATTTACGTTTAGAAATGTTGCAAGAATAAATAAAATCTATATTATGTTACTTCTACACCAACGCCAACCTTCCAACCATCTTCAACTACGAACTTGGAGTTGGAAGATTGGCCGATCGTGTCATTTTAAATTTCGAAGTTAATTTCAGTCGTTTTTTTTTTCTTTTTGCATTGCTTTGTTAATTACATTTGAGGATTTTTCGACCACTCTGCTAGGCACATGCCCGTGTTGTGGTGGTCGATTTATATACCAACAGTAAAATATGAAATATAATGTAATGTAAAAGAAAAGAAAATTAGAATAAGAAAATTATTAAAATGAATAAAATAGAATAATATATTAAAGAAAATAAAGGAATGTCAATAAATATAAAATAAAATGAAAGAATATAGCAGAGATAAAACAATATAACAATTAGTAAAGTACATGAAATTGATACACCCGCGCCTTATGGCGGGTTCAAACTAAAACTATAAACTTAAAATTAAGGAGGAACAAATTAAAAAAGCTACTGATTGAAACGATACATTTATTCTAGTAGGACACAAAAGGCAGGGGTTAATTATTAATCTAGTGTTAGTCTTAAAACTACTTAATTAATTAGTCATAAAATTAGAAAGTCTGTATGCTTAATTCTACGGTAAAGTCTTTATGTAATTGTTCAGAGTCTAATCACTTCGGTGGTTAAAATAAATAAAATGTTCAGTCACTTCCCTTTGGATGCTGATGATGGAGTCTCCGCGAACGCACACAGTCATTAGGCACTTTACACTTAGTTATCTTTTTTTTCACTTGTTATTGGACAGGTAGAGTTGCGAGAGTTCTTTGTAGCGAAAATTTGTGCAAAGTGGAACTTGCGCAAATTCCTGGTCGGAATTTTCGCGGTCACTTGGTTGGACTTCCTGGCGGAAGTTCGCGAACGTATCGGTGGTTCCTGGTCGAAATCCGCGAGCGTGTTTGGTAATTTCCCTGGTCGGGAAATTCCGCGGGGTCACGTGCAAAGCCCTGGTCGGGTTGCAAAACGCAACTGTTTTTTTATCCCTGGTTGGGATTATGTTCGCGCGGTTCCCGGCGGTCGGGACACTCCGTTAGCGGAATCGAGTACCAACCCCTAGGACGGGCAAACGATTACTAACTTCGTGTTGAGAATTCTTCCGTCGCCTCAAGGATTGAACCTAATTCAGCCTTGAAACAGCGGCTTCGTGAGCCAAAGAAAAAGGTTTATTGCCTTCGCCCGACGCGGCAATATTGGGTTTTATTTTATTGTTTTGTGTGTCCCTGCCGACAATAAGTTCTAACTTTCCAAATTTTATTAGGGTCCTTAATTGCTTTCGCCGTTCTGTGTTCGCCGCTAGCTGCTAATTTTATTATTATATTATCCTCCGTAAAAATAATTTTATCTCATCCTTCGTTGCTTTCTAAAACTATATGACTATTTCCGGTACTTTGACTGACTAAGCTCTTTGTGTTTACCGCCTACTCCCATGCTGGCGACCTCATTGTAGATGGTGCACATTTGTTCAGTTCCGTGAATTTTTGACATTAAAATACCTAAAGGTGTATCAAAAGAATATGAAAAATATGTCTTTTAAAAATATATAAAATCAAAGAGTAATCTAATAAGAAAGGATTATTAGTTAGGTTCAAGTGTTAATAGCGGCCAATACACTCACTCTTTGGCCCGCGAGTCGCACCACACTTGGCTCTAAATGGTTGGCGAAAACGATTTGGAGCCAGATTGATACACCCGCGCCTAACGGCGGGTTCAAACTAAAACTACTAAACTTATAATTAAGGAGGAACAATTAAAAAAGCTACTGATTTACGAAACGACACATTTATTACATTAGGACACAAAAGGCAGGTGTTAATTATTAATCTAGGGTTAGTCTTATACTAGGTACTTAGTTAATTAGTCTTAAAATTAGAAAGTCTGTTTGCTTAATTCTACGGAAAAGTCTTTATGTAATTGTTCAGAATCTAATCACTTCGGTGGTTAAATAAAATAAAATGTTCAGTCACTTCCCTTTGGTTGCTGATGATGGAGTCTCCGCGTAAGCACACAGTCATTAGGCACTTTAAACTTAAGTTCTATTTTTTTTCACTTGTTATTGCACAGGTAGGAAGTTGCGAAAGTCTTTGTAGTGAAAATTGGTGCAAAGTAGAAATTGCACAAATCCTTTGTCGGAATTTTCGCGGTCACTTGGTTAGGCTTCCTGGTAGAAGTTCGCGAGCGTATCGGCGGTTCCTGGTTGGAATCCGCGAGCATGTCTGGTAATTTCCCTGGTCGGGAAATTGCGCGGGGTCGCGTGCAAAGCCCTGGTCGGGTTGCAAAACGCAACTGTTTTTTTATCCCTGGTTGGGATTCGGTTCGCGCGGTTCCCGGCGGTCGGGACACTCCGTTAGCGGAGTCGAGTACCAACCCCTAGGCCGGGCAAATGGTGACTGACTTCGTGGTGAAGTTCTCGCTCGTGTCTTCCTTCTTGCTCTGGGGTAGATCTCCAAAAGTAATTCCATCGGCGGCAGCGGCTTCGTGGGCCAAAGGAAAAGGTTTATTGCCTTCGCCCGACGTGGTGATATTGGGTTTTATTTTATTGTTTTGTGTGTCCCTGCCTACAATAAGTTCTAACTTTCCAAATTTTATAAGGGTCCTTAATTGCCTTCGCCGTTAGCTGCAAATTTTATTATTATATTATCCTCCGTAAAAATAATTTTATCTCATCCTTCGTTGCTTTCTAAAACTATATGACTATTTCCAGTACTTTGACTGACTAAGCTCTTTGTGTTTACCGCCTACTCCCATGCTGGCGACCTTATTGTAGATGGTGCACATTTGTTCAGTTCCGTGAATTTTTGACATTAAAATACCTAAAGGTATATCAATCGCCCCCGGGTGTTTTGTCAAAAATTCACGGAACTGACAAATGTGCACCATCTACAATAAGGTCGCCAGCATGGGAGTAGGCGGTAAACACAAAGAGCTTAGTCAGTCAAGGTACCGGAAATAGTCATATAGTTTTAGAAAGCAACGAAGGATGAGCTAAAATCATTTTTACGAACGCAGGATAATATAATAATAACATTTGTACCTAGCGGCGAACACAGAGCGGCGAAAGCAAAGCTGGACCGCAATAAAAATTGGAAAGCCAGGATATTTTCGGCAAGGATAAAATAAAACCCAATATCACCGCGTCGGGCGAAGGCAATAAACCTTTTCCTTTGGCTCACGAAGCCGCTGCGGCCGATGGGAATGTTTCAAGGCTGACTTAGGTTCAATCCTTGAGGCGACGGGAGAATCCTCAACACGAAGGCAGTCACCATTTGCCCGGCCGAGGGGTTGGTACTCCACTTCGCCAGCGGAGTGTCCCGACCAGGGATAAAAAATTAATAGTGTTTTTTGCGACCCGGCCAGGGCTCTGCAAAGCTCTCCAAACTACACGCGACCGCGCGCAATTTCCCGACCAGGGAAATTAACAGACACGCTCGCTTCGAACCGCCGATACGTTCGTGAACTTCCGCCAGAAAGTCCAACCAAGTGACCGTGAAATATTCCGACCAGGAATTTGCGCAAGTTCCACTGTGCACAAATTTTCACAACGAAGAACTCTCGCGACCCTACCTGTGCAATAACAAGTGAAAAAAATAGAACTTAAGTTTAAAGTGCCTAGTGACTGTGTGCTTACGCGAGACTCCATCATCAGCAATCAAAGGGAAGTGACTGAACATTTTATTTATTTTAACCACCGAAGTGATTAGATTCTGAACAATTACATAAAGACTTTACCGTAGAATTAAGCAAACAGACTTTCTAAATTTAAGACGAATTAATTAAGTAGTTTTAAGACTAACACTAGATTAATAATTAACACCCGCCTTTTGTATCCTAATGTAATAGATGTGTCGTTTCTTAAACCAGTAGCTTTTTTAATTTTGTTCCGCCTTAATTTTAAGTTTATAGTTTTAGTTTGAACCCGCCGTAAGGCGCGGGTGTATCAATTGGCGGCCCAGACGTGTGGCTTACCGGCATTTTTTGTCTGGTAGAAATCCGAGTGTGGATTTCCGACCCATGAACCCTGAGATTAGAATAGTTACGTCCAAAGGAGGAACAATAGTTGTTATCAATAATTATTAGTTAAATTCACACATAGCCACAAACTCGGTGGAATCTAAATGGATGCCGATAGGTTAGCTTTTCACGATACGCGTTAATAGTAATTATTCTAAATTAATGATAGGTATTTTTTTTGGCAATTTTTCTTTGTTTTTTTTTTTTAATTAATAATTTATGTCTGGGTTTAATGCTTCCCGCCTCAAAGAGTATTTGGCGCCCAAATTAGTTTAGGTATAGTTTTAAAAATAGATTTAAAAATTAATTATACATGGCATCGGCAAACACAACGCGAACCACGCGACAAACCACGGCGGATGCATTGCAGGCAACCGTAGACGTCGGTAACCTCACACCAGCGAAGGAAAAGATGGAAAACAGGGGGCAGACCTCGTGCCATTCGAGGGTTCTGGAAGATCGATTCGAAGGTTTGCCGGAGGAAGAACCCGAAGAGTTTATCGTCGCGTGCGAAGAATTCTTCAGTGCGACAGGCTGTTCGTCAGCACTTAAAGTGGAAAAGGCTGCGAAACAATTGCAAGGAGAAGCAAGAAGGTGGTGGCAGCCTCATTCACGCGGGCGATGGAGCTGGGAGGACTTCGTTGCGCAACTACGGAAGCGTTACGGCGTAGTGGGAGCGAGGACCTCTCTATTAGTCACGCTGTACGGAGACCCGCAGAAAACCGACGAAAGCGGTGTTGCTTTCTTACAGCGTAAGCGAGCAATCCACAAACGTATATTCGGACAAACAGGCTTGGACGAATTCTGCCCAGATCTGATAGGGCTGATGATGCCTCGTTATCGAGAGCTGCTGGAGGCGGGCCTAATCTTCGGCACGTACACCATGGAAACACTTACCGCACGAGTAAACGCCATCGATTTCCCGAAGGAAATACTCTTCCGTGCACCGCCGCCCCGACACCAGGAAAGGGCGGATAGTCGTAAAAACGATGCAAGGCGACCGCGTGACCAATTGCCCTGGTGTCATAACTGCCCAGGAAGACATTGGAATGCAGATTGCCCAGAACTGCACCGCCGCAGGGCGGAAAACTAGCATGGCCCGGGCGCCGACCAGGTCGGACAACGTCGCGTCCAGGGCCCCCATACATAGGTACGTATGAGTACCAGCATTCACAACGAGAAGATCAGACTGGACCGCATCAAGCTCAAGAACCTCCACAATGCTCCTTCGCGTACGCGCCTGTCGTGGAAATACCACGGTACATGCGTGTTTATGGGCGATGTTTATGAACTGTACAATATGATGAGCCAACTAGATTGGCAAGAACTATACAATTTTAGCACTATAAATGAGGCGGTACATCATTTTTATGCTTGTATTCACAATATTTTTGATTCCTGTTTCTCTAGGAAACCTCCCAGTAGAGGTGGTCGTCGATATCCGAAGTGGTTCTGTCAAGATACAATCGCGAGCATTAGGAAGAAACATGCTCTCCATAAAAAATGGAAGGCTACCGGCTGTCGACGTGACTATGATTTGTTCAGTGTGCATAGAGCCGTGGTTAGACGCAATATACGCACTGCTTTCAAATTATATGTAAATTCCATTGAACACGATATCAAGCATGATCCCAACATGTTTTGGGACTACGTCAAATCGCTGAGAAAAGATGGTGATATCCAAGACACCATGACGCATCGTGATCGGGAAGTTCGTGGAGTAGACGTAGCTAATGCTTTTGCAACACACTTCCAATCCGTGTATAGTAATGAGTCTCCATTACTAGATACAAATCTTGCTGCCAAGTTGAATATAAAGGGAGCCCAGAATATCGATATTAATCAAATTGATGAATCAGATATAGAAACTTCCATTAGAAATATGAAAAATACATATTCACTTGGTCCAGATTTTCTTCCAGTATTCTTCTTTAAAGGTTGTGCCGAGTTTTTAAAAAAGCCACTTAGTTTCTTATTTAATCTTTCCCTGGAAACCGGTGTATTTCCTGATTCCTGGAAAATTTCGAAGATTTGTCCGATTTTTAAAAGCGGTACAAAGACCTCTGTAGAAAATTTTAGGCCAGTAGCAATACTATCTGCACCGGCCAAACTGTTCGAATCGATTATTCATAAATACACACTGCCACAAGTGGAGCCGTACTTAATTTCAGAACAGCACGGATTTAGAAAAGGTCGATCTACAGAAACCAACTTATTAGTGTTTACTGATTACGTATCAAAATCTTTAGACAAAGGCCATCAGGTAGACTGTTCATATAACGACTTTTCAAAAGCCTTCGATACTGTTAATCACGACGTCTTACTCAATAAACTGGCTGAAATAGGATTCTCCATGAGACTACTCACCTTTTTTGCTAGCTATCTTGCAGACAGGAAACAGTTTGTTTCTCATGGAGTATTCCAGTCTATTCTATTTTTTGTACGATCAGGAGTACCCCAAGGTTCTAATTTAGGCCCACTCCTTTTTTCCATATTTATTAATGATATTTCAGAAGTAATTCTGCACTCCAGGTTTCTTCTTTTTGCTGATGACCTGAAACTATTCTTAGAAATACTAACTCTAGAAGACTGCAAACGACTCCAGTCAGATATTGATAGAATTATTGACTGGAGTAAAAGAAATCGGATTGAGTTCAATATATCTAAATGTTTAATTTTGTCATTCACTAGGGCGTGTCATACCTGGTATTACCGGTATACGATGGATGCCCGAAGTCTAAAACGTGTCTCCACCATGAAGGACCTTGGAATCATGTTTGATAGTAGACTGACATTTCATACTCATATTCAGATGGTTTGTAGCACTTCATTGAGAATGCTGGGCTTTATTCTGCGTACTGCAAGGAATTTTAGAGATACCCGGGTTCTCATAATCCTATTCAATTCCCTAGTAAGGAGTAGACTTGAAAGTGGGTCAGTAATTTGGAGTCCGCACCAAGTAAAATATTCCCTCATGTTGGAGAGAGTTCAGAAAAAATTTCTGAGATTTCTGTACATGAGGGAGTACGGCTATTACCCGTGGCTCTATCCTACTGACTTTCTTTTGGGTATGCTCGGAATGAACCATCTACGAGTCAGAAGGGATGTACACATTGCTACGCATTTCTTCAAATTGATTCGCGGATGGTTTGAAAACTCAGCTATCTTGGAGAGCATTCATTTCTATGTTCCCGATGGTTATCTTCGCCACCGACAGCATAGGCTGTTCTATCTTCCGGCCTGCAGGACTAACTTGCCAATGGTCATGCCGGTCGGGAGAGCAATCTTGCTGTTGAATAGAATCAATTCGGATATCGACATATTTAGCGTTAGTGAAGCTGCTTTTAAAAGGCAAGCTCTATTAATGCTTGTATAGTTTTTAGCCTACCATTCTACCATTTATGTTTAATGTAATAATGTTACAATTGTATTTTAAAAACACATTAAAATTTTTTATTTTGTAATGTTTTTGAAAGAATAAATAAATAATTTGAATAATTTGAATTTGACCCAGTTACACCGGATATTGCCTCCATTATTGAGCACAATATACTCACACTTCAAGAGCAGTACGCCGGGACTAGCGGCCATAATATTTCCCCCCTAGCAACTACTATGGACGGGGCACCCACGCTAGAAAGCGCTCAACACACGCCTTCAACGAATATCTGGCAAAACGTTATCAACGACGTGCCACCGCCTGTAGATACTTGCTATCCAGGTGAATCTATACAAGCGGGCTCAGATAACTTCACCTGTACGCCAGCCGTAGAACCGACTAGCACAAGCAATCCTATTGTACCGGATATCGAGACGATTCCCGCAATCATCCCCATTGCGCAACATGCAATCGATCTGCAGCAATCGTTCCCCAGTAATTCGCCTACAATCGCTTCTACAACGGAGATGATTTCTCCACCCACTGCACCATTGCGCAATGCTACAGATGAACACGATGATGCTCCACAGCCACCCCCCGGCTCCAGTGGCCACAATACGCCGACGGAACCTGCATCAGGTAACCACAGCAGACCACGCCTGTCAACTATTCCTGAAGAAGAAACTCTTTCAGAAAATCACGATACGCCGTACACTTCGGCATTATCTGAGGAACTTCCGACTAGGTATAAAATAGCTAATGTTTGGCCCAAATTCCCACCGAGAACGTATGAACCAATTGATTCCAGGAAGGTGCATAACCGAGGCTCTTATGACGCCAGGAAACCACCCGGTATAACATGAAAGCAGACAATCTCATACCGATAATGAAACCATTGTATTATGTAACTGGGTAGACACCTACATAGACCGCTAGGTAATATGAAGTTGTTAGGATAATTTTATAATTTTTTTTAGATAGTAGAATTGTTTTAGTTAAGTTTAATAATAGTTACTTAGTGCGTTAATAATATTAATTACCGTTAATTTTCGACAAAACACCCGGGGGCGATTGATATTTAGGTATTTTAATGTCAAAAATTCACGGAACTGACAAATGTGCACCATCTACAATAAGGTCGCCAGCATGGGAGTAGGCGGTAAACACAAAGAGCTTAGTCAGTCAAGGTACCGGAAATAGTCATATAGTTTTAGAAAGCAACGAAGGATGAGCTAAATTATTTATTTATATATATATATATTTATTTTAAGCAAACAGACTTTCTAAATTTAAGACGAATTAATTAAGTAGTTTTAAGACTAACACTAGATTAATAATTAACACCCGCCTTTTGTATCCTAATGTAATAAATGTGTCGTTTCTTAAACCAGTAGCTTTTTTAATTTTGTTCCTCCTTAATTTTAAGTTTATAGTTTTAGTTTGAACCCGCCGTAAGGCGCGGGTGTATCAAGGTGTTATCGACCTGCAGGCTAATAAAATTACGTTCTTGCCGTCAAGCCGCTTGATCGTGTTGAAGTCGAAAGCATGTTTGTCTATGGAACCCTTGGCTGAGGGAAAAAATCCGAAAAATGGGAAACGTGACAGCCGTGAGCCGTGAACATCGAGCATATGTTGACATTTCAATTCTTTGACAGATGGACAAAATCTCTCGATCTCAAGTAGGGCATTTGATAATATTATGTGCCACGTTATTACAATAGGTATCTTGATATAAATCTATACTGATAGTTTAAATTAACAACGCCAAAATGAATGTGAGTAAACCAATATTTTAAAACAGTCATACAGAATCTTTGTTTATTATTATTACATTGAATATTTTGTGCTCCAATAAAAATGTTATTGTTAACATTCAGAAAACTTTATTAGAAATGTTAAAAGCTATATAGCAACTGTACTTTCATTGCAGGAAGCTGATATTCCAATTGACATTCACACCGGAAAATTACTGGACTGGCTAGTCAGTAGGCGACATGTCAAAAAAGACTGGCAGAAGAACATATTACCCATCAGGGAAAAGATCAACAATGCCATCCAAGACATGCCAATACACGATGGCATCACAAAACTGTTGACAGGGAGTCATATAAACTACTTCCACTGTATAAAGATTATTGACATTTTGAAGGAGACTGAGGCAGACTCGAAGAATCTGTTTGGGCGGTATGGTTCACAGCGGATGAAGGATTGGCAGGAGATCTCTTATCTGTATGAGAAAGACAATGTTTACCTCGGGGAGGCAGCACAACTGTTGGTTCGAAATGTGAATTATGAAGTACCAAGTTTGAAGAAACAAATAGCCAAATTCGAACAGTTACAATCTGTGAGTATGAAAATCTATATTATAGGTATTACAGAAACCAATCATAACTCCATACTGTATTTGGCTGTGGAATGATTTACCGGCTTCGATTTCCTCCCTCCTCTAACCGTCACGCCTTCCTCTCATAGGCCCTACATACACATACAAAGACGACAGGCCCCAAGGGAAATTATTTTCCTGTGTAATATATAGAAGAAATATATTTCGTAAGAAATATGTGTGTAATATAGAAAAGAAAGTATATTTATAAATAGAAATACGAAAGCTACATTATCAGCGAGTAACGTCTAGACGAAGTAGTAGTAGTAAAGTGTAACGAGTAGAAAGCTACATTATCAGCGAGTAGTGAAAATGTGTGTATTTCATATATTATAGCTGCAGGGAGGAAAGGCAGGAGGAAGGTGGAGTTTGTGGAGAGGGAAGACACGCGGGAGGGGGAAGGTGGGGAAGGTGGAAGGAAACGGGGATGCACGGGAAAGGACATGCAGGGAGAATCAATTTATTTCTTTTATGGCATAGCAACGCATGCCGGGTACCAGCTAGTATTTATATAATTACGCTCTATGTGAACCTAAATCCGTAGTAATAACATTGTCCAAAGTATTTTTAATTGCAAAAAAATGGAAAAAAAAACCCAAGGTTTCCTGCTTACACATCTGTAAAAAATTTAATTTTAATTTTTTTTGGGAAAAGTTAGATTTACATAGAAGAGACACTTAAATCAAATTCTTAAATTAAATTCAAAATCCTATTGAATTGAGATGAAAACTATGGCCTCCAGACTGCACACAAATAGCTATGTCTGATGGTGACATTCGATGGGTAGCAGCTGATAATTTTCATATTTTCCCAAGAAATGCTTAAAAAAATTCACAATATTTTCATAACCACTCGAGCGACAGCGCGATTTTTAACTTTTTCCTACGATTGCACGTGATTTTTTGGTGACCAATTTAAATATTTTCCACCGACATTAAAAAAATCATACCTCCGTATTTTAATATGGAAAAATTGTAAAAAAAGTTTTATGCATCAAGGGAAAATTTGCCTAAAACTGGCAGCAAAACAATTCATGGTATTTTGAATGGTGTCGTATTGTGGCAAAAAGCTCTCCAGTGGTTAAATAGATGTATAAAATGACCTCAAAGTTTCAATAAATTATAAACATTTCTTCCATGCCAAAAAAATTCATGAAAATCATTAAAAAAAACCTAGTCCTACATGTATTTCCCAATGACGTTATATAAATAAATAGACTCGCTATAGTCTCATGTACTCACAATATAATGTGGAAAGTTAGGAACACTCTTTTGTTTTCAGCGATTTTCAGTATAATTTATATAATTTATATATTATTATAATTTCTTAATTCAAAAGTTTATTCCTGTGTGATAAAGATAGACAATCAAATAATGTGTGTGTATGAATGACATGAATACATGAGCGGGCGGCGTATTGCTTGTCACGTTTTGATGGAACGTTCGCTCAGTTCGCTGTCTCCTTTTCTCGAGGTCCACTAGAATAAAAGGTCCGGCTGCCTGTCGGAGTTTGATATGTCGAGCTATACAATAAATACTATAGGGCAACAACAGTTTTCAAATGGTGGTGATTGTCATCAATACTTGTTAGAACTACTGATTTATGTGTTGTTTTATCGCAAGCAAACAAATAAACAAGTGTTTAGGCTGATTAGTCTACTTTAAAACAGTGAAGTTTACTTAGCAACAGAAATTTGGCTGTTGCGCGTCTAGACCCTTTACTTTAGTAGGACTTGAATTTTATCTAATGACTTAAAACCGCGAGCGGGAAACATGAAAATTAATTGTAATATTTATAATAATCGATAATATTAAGTAATTTGCGTGTACTTACAAATGAAATGTTATTCATTCGCCTTTACTATTATTTGCCGTGTAATTGAAACATTTTCTCATCACACAGGAGGGCATTTTGGCACTTTTTAAAATGCAATTTACTTGCTGGTAAGACGCAACCTTACTCGACGCGTAGCAGTTTAGTACTAAAGTACTAGATATCGAGATCGGTACATTTGTCTTGTTCTTGTCTTCCCACTTTGAGATTTCTACCCCTCGTCTAATATACATAGTATGTAACGTCATTGGTATTTCCCCCACTAAATTATGGCAGCTCGGAGGGAATGGGTTAATATTTTTCAGTTTAATTTTTCCTGCTTGTTTGTTTTTATTTTATGTATGTATTGTTATTTACTTTTTTTGTTATTTGTCTAATTTGTTTTTGTTATTTCGAAATATGTAATGTTCCTATTTCATTGCATTACCGCTGTGCGTATATTCTGGAATAAACTAATTTTATTAATTATAAAAAACTAAACCCTTTCACACACTTCCCCAATTGATCATCTAGTCAAACCACGCTATGCAATTGCACTATATAAGTATTATAAATACAAAACAATACAAGAACAACATGTCAACCTACCAGAGATCAAATGGGAAAATAATTTACCGACTCCAGATATTTTCATATCAGAGGGTTCGGCTCTGTGGAATTCCTAATTTGACCTATAAATCCTACTGATCCCTCAATATAAATATTTAAAAATAATTAATTAATTATTATTAATTAATTAATTAATTATTATTATTATTTGCTACTGGCAGATTCATTCCGTAATGAAATAGACTAGTCCCAGCGACAGCTCATATGTAAAAAGACTGAAGATACTAGAGCGATGACATCACATATGATCTCTCGCTGGGACTAGTATGTATTGAGTAAGTGTATGCAATGCGGGTCATTGAGTTTTTCTTATCCTAACAGTACAGGATGGAGCTTTTCATTTTGAATTAAATTATATCTCATTGAAGAAGAAGATAACAATAATAATCTAAACGAAAGAGAACAAGACACAGAAAAACAGAAAAAGACAATGGTCCCAACTGGGACTCAAACCCAGACCTCTCGTCTAACCGGGATGTGCGCGTTAACCAATTTCAATTAAGTAGTTGAAGATAATATTGTTAATTCTAATATTTGAAATATGAGATTGACAATTATTATGACGGTTTGACAGAAGGTGGCAATAATGAAATTTTTGTGATATTCATATTACATTGATGGGCATAACCTTCAAAAGTTATAAAAAGAGAGTTTTTCTTATAAAAAATTTAAATTATATCCAACTAATTTAACCACAAATTGTTGTAGGAGTGTGACAAGAAGATCTCCGAGTATTCCAAAAGGGAGGCAGCTTCCCGAGCGGAGTTTAACGCTTTCTGCAAACAGATTGGGATTTCGGGAGACAAACTTAAAACAGAACTCGTTCAGAAGCTCAACGAATTGCCTGAAATTTATGAAAAGGTCTGTATAAAGTGAATTAATATTGCTGTCCAATTATGTTTTTGCTTATGTAACATGAGGAACGAATCCAAAATCAAATTAATTCCGTTAATAAATTTTATTTTCGCACGGCGGGATTTGAACCCGCGACCCTCGGATTGCTAGTCTTATTCCTCGACCACGGAAGCCGTCAATGTATGAGACAATGTATGAATGTGAATGAAGCAAGGTGTGTACGCCATGACCGAGTTGTTTGGCTGTCCATCCTTGGGGGAAACAGCGTGATGGTTAGTTAGTTTGTTATTTCTTATAAAAAAGCAATCATTCTTATCAAATGTCTAAATGATTTTATTAGTAAATAATGGGAGAGGGAATAACTGGTCATTTATTACTCTCATTTCAGATAGGAAATAAGATATCGGCTCTGAAGCCTGCCATAGCCCTGTACGCCTCCTTCACCCGTTGCATCGTGAGCGCGGAGCAGGCACAAGTGTGCATACCGCTGGTAAAGTTCATTGCCGACAATGGCAACACCACGCTCTACGAATGGAGCTACGGGGAGGCCCCCCTGAGCGTGCAGCCCGACGCCATCATGATTCAGTTGGATGTTGAGGATGAAGGGAACGGAGAGGTAGGTTTCGTCCCTTCACTGTATGAGTTTTTTGTTTTAGATAAAAAAAAATAGTTTTTGCAGTGTACTTGTACATTAAAATTAACGAAAAATAATTAAAAAAAAATTTTTTTTGAAAATTTTTTTTTTTTTTTTTACGTGAATACCTCAGCTGCTCCCACCTGGAGCCAGTGAGACTATGGCATCCCCAATCGGGGTATGTTGTGACGCTGAAGGTATCGGGGAGGGGAAAGAGATGGGGAAGAGGAGGAGGGGGGGAAGAACCTGGTTATTCAGATCTGGTCACCAAACACGGTGTTCAAAATTGATAGGGGTCCTTTTAAATAAAATAATTATCCTTGCAAAAAACTTCACTGTTTATTTCACTTGGACATGTTATAAATGTATTATAATACGGTGTCAATACACCGGGCCAAACACTGGCAGTTGTTTACTGTTAAAACTTGCGTTGGGAAGAAGCAATAATAATGGGATGCTAGCACTTTTATAACATAAAAACCTGCACACATTTAAAGAATCTACGATTATACATTTTGACATTCGAAAGCATCTACAAAAAAAATGGCTTCCTCCATAGTATGTACTTGGTAGTTAAAACAGGCTGCGAACACTCAGCGTCCAGCCAAGCCTCGCACCATTCGAAATATCAACGTCTGGGAGCTTGCTCAAGCAACCCATAGGTGCTGGTAGTATCTCAATTTTTAACATAGCTTCCGCCTCGGGGTTACTAAATCGCCCATACCGATTTAGGAACCCTTCAAGAAAACATAACAAAAACAGGGGAAGACAATTAAGGCAAAAGCAAAAAACACAAATCCTAACTCTAAATACCGTACAAATACTAACAAATAATTTTACCTATTATAAATTAGCAGCCAAAACTAAGTAATCCTGCACTGCTTGTTATACTATTATTTAAAAATGTACATTCACAAGTTGAATTTTAAGGTGATTAACCTAAACTAATTATATAAACTTCAATTAACCAAAAAAAAATTTTTTTTACATATTTAAATAATAACTTAACACAAAATACTATTATAATAGAACACAACCCAACACAAAATAATATTATAATAAAACCCAACCCAACACAACACAATTGTCCTTTTTTTTTTCAAGTCCATTGGTTAGGATCTTCTCCAGGTGCAGTCCACGATATAAGCACCACAGCGCGGGGTGCAATCAATCATCAATTTATTGGTTGTCATGTTGTTCCTGGGATTGGTATCTTTAAAGGGTCCTTTTTTTTAAATATTTTCACCCTAAAAAGTTTCATCATGGTCGTCCGGGGAGTCCGGACTGACGGAAGGGTCCGGGGCGTCCGTCACAGGTTCAGCTTCCGGGTCCAGAGGCATTAGACATATCTTTGTGATAGGCCTGACAAAGATTCCTTGAGGGGTTTTCAGGGTAACCACTCGCACTACACCATCCGCGCCGGGATGTGTAGATATAACTCGCGCCATTTTCCATAATGGTGGAGGTAGATTATCTTCCTTCAGAATAACCAGATCATCCTTTTGCAGTGCCCGTTGATTACTGGTTTGCCATTTCGTCCTTTTTTGTAGCTCCATCAAGTACTCTCGCTTCCATCTATACCAAAAGGATAACATTAGCGCATGGATTCTCTGATATTGGGTCAGCCTGTTGTCTGGTATGGCTCGGACATCTCTCTCCGGAATGATAGAGGATTTAGTGCCTATGAGGAAATGGTTTGGGGTGAGGGGTTGGTAATCGTGGATGTCATCAGACAAGGAAGTCAATGGACGGGAATTTAGACAGGCCTCAATCTGACAAATTAAGGTATACAAAAGTTCAAAGGTTAAAGCAGAATTACTAGTGACTCTATACAAATGAAACTTTGCTGACTTGACCGCAGCTTCCCACAGCCCTCCCTGACTAGGGGCTCGAGGGGTTATGAACCTCCACTCAATACCTCTGTTAGCTAAATAATTTTGAATCTTGTCGTTGTTCTCTCTCAAACTGGTATACAGCTCCTTGAGCCTATTACTGGCCCCCCGAAAGTTGCTAGCGTTATCGGAAAAGATCTTATCAGGTTCTCCCCTACGGGATATAAATCTCTTTAAACTGTTCAAAAAAGCATTGCTAGATAAATCCGAAACTAATTCCAAATGAACCGCCTTTGTGGAAAAACAAACAAAAATACATAAATACGATTTCACGAGTGGAGCTCTCCTCAGTGGCCCACTTTTGGTTGGAATCGGTCCAGCAAAATCGACTCCCGTGATAGCAAAAGGTCGGCTCGGTGTGATTCTTTCGCTCGGTAAGCTTCCCATGATCTGGTTACCAATACGAGGATTACACCTAAAACACACAATACACTTATGTAATATCTTTTTAACAGTATTTTTCCCAAAAATAGGCCAAAACCTTAATCTTATTTCAGCTAATAGCGCTTGAGGTCCTGCGTGTAAGTTTACATAATGATAGTGACGTATAATCAATTCGGTTAGCTTATGTTTAGCTGGCAATATAATTGGATGTCTTTGTTGGTACGATAGGTGTGTAGCTAAATGTAATCTACCGCCCACATATATAAGACCATCACATAAAAAGGGATGAAGAGATTTTAAGTTACTATTTTTGTTGACATTTCCCTGGTTTTTTAATGTCTTCAACTCTTTTTGAAAGGCATGTGCCTGAGCTGATTTCAGTAGACAATTCAAACTTGCTTCTAGTTCAGCTACACTTAAATTACCTGAAATTTTACTTTTAATATTTCTGCAGTTATTCACAAACCGCAGTACATATGCTGTAACCCTTTTCAATTTGATAAATGAGGAAAATTTTCCAAATATTTCCCATTCTTGAATATCAGTAGATAAAAGAATATTTTTAATCTTGAGCTCCGGAGGGTTTGAACAGGAAATGTTTGATATAGGCCAATCGTTGACTCCGTCGGTCAACCAATTTGGTCCATTCCACCATATTGTAGAATTTATCAGTTTATCCGCCGTAGCTCCTCTTGAAAGTATATCCGCTGCATTGTCGGATGATGATACGTGTCTCCATTGATCTGGATCACTCAGTTCTTGTATTTCGGCTACTCGATTAGCCACGAAAGTGCTCCAACGAGTAGGTTGACCTTTCAGCCAACACAGCGCTATCGTAGAGTCACACCAATAATATGTGTTGATCTTCATTATATTTAATGCTTGTTTTATAGTTTTCATTAATTTTGCCAGTAGTACAGCACTACATAGCTCCAACTTAGGCAGTGAAATAGACTTCAATGGTGCTACCCTTGATTTGGATGTTATTAAGTGTGAATGCCACTTACCGCTGTGGTCCATTGACACCATATAGATACAGGCTCCGAAAGCCTTCTCAGACGAATCGCAAAAACCGTGTAGCTGTAGCTCTTTTGCTTGCTTGCAAATAATTTTTCTTGGTATTTTCAACACATTTAGCTGAATTAAATCTTGCAGGTAGGTCCTCCAGGGTGCTAATATTTCATTAGGTAACTGATCATCCCATGCTGCTTTGGACTGCCACAGCCTTTGCATTATCAATTTGGCTATGACTATTATCGGCCCTAGGAGTCCCAATGGATCGAAGGTTGATGCGATGCAAGACAATATCTCTCGTTTGCTCTCGGTTGGATCTGATGGCTTCATTATTACATAAGAAAAGTAATCAGATTCATTGTTCCATGTTAATCCTAATATTTTCTCAGTCTTTGGATTGTCAGTAATAATTTTGTCGGAATCGCCTGAATCGGCACACTTAGCTTGGCCCGACTCGGCTGACAATTCCAACGCATTGGACCTCCACTTCCTCAACGTCATCCCCGCAGATGACAAGATGCTGATTAATTCTTCTTTTAACTTTTTACAGGATTCCAGCTCATCTGCTCCCGTTAACAAGTCATCCATATAGAAGTCATTTTCTATGACCTGACTAGTTCTAGGAAAAATTGAATTATTATCCATACCAATTTGCTTTAAGGATCTTGTGGCTAAGAAGGAGGAAGGTGCCAGTCCATAAGTCACAGTCTTCAGACGATAATGCTTGAGCACATCCTGTGGCGACTCGCGCCATACTATCTTCTGTAGGTCCAGGTCATCTTCACACATGTTAATCTGGCGGTACATCTTCTCGATGTCGGCAGTCATGACTATTTGATGTTTCCTGAAATGCAATAGTTGGTTATATAGATCCTTTTGTATAACAGGTCCTGTCATCAAGGCTTCATTGAGGGAAATTCCATTTGAGGTTTTGGCGGAGCCGTCAAAAACGACTCTCACTTTAGTAGTAGTGCTGGATTCTTTCACTACAGCGTGATGCGGTAAAAAATAGGAGTCACGATCCCCTTTTGACTGGTCACACATCTCCATGTGTCCCAATTCTTCATATTCACGCATGAATTTTACATATTCTGTCTTTAACTCGGGATGTGACACAAATTTTTTTTCTATATTTTTAAATCTTTTTTCGGCAGTGAGCAATGAGTTTCCCAACTGATCAATGCATGCCCGACGCGGTAAACTTACTACATATCTACCGTCATCTTCTCTAGTATGAGTACTTACAAAACTGGCTTCGCAAGCCTTTTCTTCTTGAGTTTGAATTTTAGTGGAATTAATCTCTTCCAATTTCCAAAATTTTTCTATTTGATGACTCAACTTATTTATAGATAAACTGCAAAAATCTGATACAGGCCTTTGTTTGGGGTACACGTTGATAGGACCGGACACAATCCATCCCAGTTGCGTACGTTGAAGCGTTGGTCCTGACTCGAGTTTCAATCTATCGTTGTTTAGCATCTCCCAGAAGCTCTCCGCGCCCAACAGGATGTCGATGGGTGCAGCTATATTGAAGTTCGGGTCTGCCAGCTCCAGTCCTGGTGGTATTTTGAACTCTTTTTTCGCCATTGTCACTTGTGGTAAATTGGTTGTAATTTCCTGTAAAATCAGACATGATATTTCGCGTTTATAATCCGTATTAAGCGAAGTCATCTCCACTGAAATTCTCTTTTTTATGTGTGTGATATTATTATGGATCCCAGACACGGGTTTGTTTATCCATTCACATGGTAAATTTAATTTATTAGCAAAATCAGCTCTCATAAAATTACTCTGCGCACCAGAGTCAATCAGGGCGCGAGCTTTAAACATTTTATTGTTGGCCCCCACAATTCCTATGTAGGCGGTTGACAATAATATTATTTTTTCTGCCTTTTCCGATGCAGAAAAATTCGACACTATAACCTCGTTATTAGCATCCATATTTGAGGTCTCCGGCGGAGGTACCTCCTTGTGTAATAGAGTATTGTGGCTATATTTGCCACAAATTTTGCAGGTTAGGTTTGTCTTGCAACTCTGTGCCTGATGACCCAACCTCAAACATTTAAAACACGCCCGGATTGATTTCGTAGCATCAATCCTATCCTGTAATTTTAATTTTAGAAATTTTTTGCAAAAATAAATTTGATGACCTTTATCATTACAATAAATGCAGTTGTTTGCCTTTATTGCCAAGAATACCGATGAATCTTTTTTGTTATTATTGTTGCCTATTTGCATTTTATGTAGGTTAGAAGATTTTTTCTCTGAAGCATTCATAAGCTCCAATACTTGTGCCCTAGCAGATAAACATTTTATGAATTCCTTTAATGTAGGTAATTCACCTTGCAATGTATATTGTTCCCAATTTCTCCGGGTAGCTATATCCAATTTATTTGAAATTATGTAAATAATCAAAGGATCCCAATGATCTACTTTAACTCCGATGTTTTGTAACGCTTTCAAATTGACATTAGTTTCATCAATTAAATACCTTAATGCTACAGGCTCTTCATGTTTCATATCCTTTAATTGAAATAGAGTTTGGATATGTTTATGTACGGTAGCCCTGAGATTCGCAAATCTGTCGTGCAACAATTCCCAAGCCGATAGGTAGTTTAATTCCGAAACTTCTAGATTACTAATTATTTTCAATGCGTTCCCTTTCAGCGCAGATTGTAAGTAAAAGAATTTTTGGACGTTGCTCAAGGAACTGTTATTATGAACCAAAGTTTTAAAGGTTTCAACGAAATTTACCCAATCTTTTTGATTCCCATCGAATTCTCTCAATTGGAGAGTTGGGAGTTTGATGTCGACTCTACCCTCGTTAATTGAGTCCATCGCCCCTTTAGCAGTAGCAAGGACTGAAAAATATTGATTTTCAAACGTCTCGCGCTGAATAGAATTTTCCAGTTCCTCATCCGATAAAATTTCAATTTCGTCCTGTATAGATTCGAATTGATCTAACAATGGCTTTATTCGGTCGTACCTCAGTTTAATTTCAATCGCGGACAAGGAGTTTATAGAATCCGCGAAACGCGTCAATTTCCCTTTAATCACGCCTCTCTTGGCTATTAAAGATTTGATCTTATCCATTTTGTGTACAAATACCTTTTCGTAGCTTAATCCCTGATAAAATGTGTTCCGACAATGCGTATTTATTTATTTGAGAAGCTACCCGCCTGAAAGACAACAACGACAATATTCCTGGCAATTATTAATTGAGAACCTAATGTTCAATCATTAATTGAGAATCATGAATTGCATAAAATCTTTACGTGGGTAGTGATTTTATTTTTTACAATACAATATTTATGGGATTAATCTTGTTAAAAAACTACGAATGAGTTCTGTATGGATGTTAAAGAATGGGTATGGGTGGGAAGGCACTAAAAACTTATCTCATTTCCGATGTGAATCCAGTCTTCCTTTGTTCATCTTTGTGATTCCGGTAATTGTAATTTTGGTCATCTGTATTAATTGGCAGCTGGTTCTTGTTTTTTTATATTATTGCAGTCCTCTGATTGCAATCCGGATCGTAAGGCCCATGTTCAAAATTGATAGGGGTCCTTTTAAATAAAATAATTATCCTTGCAAAAAACTTCACTGTTTATTTCACTTGGACATGTTATAAATGTATTATAATACGGTGTCAATACACCGGGCCAAACACTGGCAGTTGTTTACTGTTAAAACTTGCGTTGGGAAGAAGCAATAATAATGGGATGCTAGCACTTTTATAACATAAAAACCTGCACACATTTAAAGAATCTACGATTATACATTTTGACATTCGAAAGCATCTACAAAAAAAATGGCTTCCTCCATAGTATGTACTTGGTAGTTAAAACAGGCTGCGAACACTCAGCGTCCAGCCAAGCCTCGCACCATTCGAAATATCAACGTCTGGGAGCTTGCTCAAGCAACCCATAGGTGCTGGTAGTATCTCAATTTTTAACACACGGCTAAAGCCATTTCAAGCAACGTTTCAATTCTGAATGGTGGTCTTACACCAGGGCGATACTGAGAGTATCTTCCACTCTAAAAACCATGTTAATTATATCATAATAATGTTTTGTCAACTTTAGACAGAGTACAAAATACAAATTATATTATTTGTATTTAAAAACACATAAACTTCCTTCTTCATGAAATAATGTAATTAAAGCCCAAAATGTTTATAAAAGCCACTTTTTTCTTGATATACATAATATTAACCACTCGGACCCATAAGCTTGTTTACACGACAATGTAACAGCTGGTCTCTTTCGACCCATTCGCACCACAGAGACTGGGATGGATTCATATGTCCATCACTTTCACACCCACGGATTCCTACCCATCCCTCGTACCTTGTACCCGGAACTTCCTCTCTAACCTATTTATAATATAAGCCACTTGTAGTATATAAGTATAGATTAACAGCCTTACTTAAAAAAACCACAGCGCGACCGATTAACTGTGTTATTGGAATAACATAAATAAACCCCGTATATACTAAAACACGTTTCATTACCAATAAGCTTTCTTACTTGGTCACGCTGTTAAAATGCTTAAAGATCTGACAACGTCGTATAAGGTTATAATTTACTAGGAAAAAATGTTGTTTTAATTATTCTCCGCCGCAAAACACAGCTTGGTGTGTTTATGACCGGATCAGGCGGGATTTCGAAAATTTTGTTAGATGTTGTGATTTTACTTAATAATTTCTATTGTAGTGACGAAATTACTGTTCTATTCATATAATTGATATATTTACCGTGTTATTTGTGTGGTTTACATCAGTTTAATCAAGTTATTGTACAAACGTCGTAATTTCAAAGTTGAACTGTCAGAATATTGTTTTATAGGTTACATAAAAGATAAAATTTACATTTTAAGATCTTTATTTTAAGAGAATTTCTTAAAAGTGATAATTTTTTATAATATCAATATCTAATACATGTGTTCGTAAACGTATCAAAGAAATTAACGTCTTTAGAGATGCAAGAAATCTGTTTTAAATGTCAGTATTATTTCTAAGTTATTTTTTTGGCAATAAAAAAACTTAGAAATTTTTTATTATTTTTTTATTGTATGCACGAGGAAAAAGTGAGGTGATAGTTTCCTTTCAAATTTATTACATAAAAGGACTGTGTTTTTTAAATTTAGATTTTTTTAAATTTCTCTACATTTTGGTCAAACATGTTTTGGTAAGTATTTTTTTTACATTTTTTTCCGAGTTTCAATCTTAAAATATGTCAGTTTTAAGATTCTAAAGTGTATTTCAAATACACAAATATAAAAGGTCATTTTATCTAGTTTTCATAAATGGTATTTGTTTTTACAACACCTTCAAAAATAAGAAATATATAGAACATTCAAAATACTATGGAAAAATTACAAATATCGTTCGGACATCAATCGTTAAAACAGAGATAAACTACCTTCTCAGGCCGTGGAAACCATGTGTATTTCTTTCAATGAACAAATTTTTAATTAGCAATGTTTTCACATCCGCGGCCGTTTGTCAATTGAATAAAATTTTCACTGGGTTTTTTAGTAAGGCTGTAAATGTATAAATGATTTTGTAAAGCGCCCTTGAGGTGATTTTCTCACGAAAATGGCGCTATAAAAATAATATTTATTATTATTACTGGACGATTTTTATAGCGCCATTTTCGTGACCTCTCCCTGGGTATGTATTGAGTAAGTGTATGCAATGCGGTTCAGTGAGTTTTTCTTATCCTATCTAGCCTCCTACATAGTTAAGTAAATTGAAATACGTACATATAAAAAAATATTTAATTTAATTTATTGGGGGGCTAAAATTCCAATAATTTATGCGCTTGATAGCTGCAAGACGAGTTGTTATCTAGCCTCCCACATAAAATCCATGCTAATTTGTACAGCGCTCTTGAGGCGATTTTTCGCAAAAACAGCGCTATATAAGTTGTCCAAATTTATTTATTATTTACTTAAAAGACCCTATCTTAAGGTTTTCAACTAGCCATTATAACCACTCCTAATGCTGTCAATGAATTTTGTCACTATTTTAAATATGTAACACTGTACTAGGGTAAAACTTGAGTTTTAAGAATGTACAACCAATGCTCAAGATTTCTCTCTTTCTTTTTCAATGATTGTATGTTTGTATTTTTTAGATTGATTTTGGAGATGGCGGTGGTGACGAAGGAGCCATAGACTTTGGAAATCTGGAGGAAGCCATTGACTTTGGTGCAGAAGAACCCCAAGCTGAAGACATTGACTGGGGCGGCATTGATGGCTTGGACGAGGTCAAGGCAAGTTCCATTTATCCAGATTACAAATCTATGCAACAATTACTTGAATTATTAATATGAATTTAACTCAAACATTGCTGTGCATACAATATGATGTGCAAATATCGGCCAAGAGACAACACATATACCTACGTGTATGTATTATTACAATGTATTACAAACGTATTACAAACGTTATTACCTCACTTTTTTGTCATTTCATGAATAAAATAATTAATAAAAGTTCCCAAAGTTTCACAATTATTTTTCAAATTGCGATCTGAAACTTTGATTTCATAAAGGTTTTACATTTTACTTCTTTTGTGGTTAACTTTTGAACTGTTGAATATAAAGCGTGGTGTTTTCTCCTTCCAACAACACCTTTTATATCATTTCTCACCACGATAGTAAGGGAGACACAACGATTTCTGTGAGACCTGTATGAGTTGTTCCGAAAATCGAATTATAACATATAGTTTATATTAAGATGGAATCCAACTCTTGTAATGACTGAAACCTCTTTTGTAGGACAGAAAGATTTTCACTGACTCGGTATTTCTAAATAAACTTCTAAACGTTTTTTTTTACATTAATTGCTAAATTACGGTGTGACCTATGGCAGAAATGTTGGTTATCCAATAAATGGTTCCCGCAGTGGCGGTACCCATACCCCCCTCCCAAATTCATATATTAGAATTGCTTGCACTGATAAACTTTCCGATTCCGCTACGTTAGTCGGCATTTATTTCAGTGCAGAAATTCTGGGACTAACTACCATTTTATGTATTCCTCACTGCCAAGAATTATAAAGGAGGGAAATAATTATGCCGGGTCTATAGTCTATGTAAAAGTCCCTAAAAAGGGTGTTAATAAATAATGTAGGTTGCATCCGAAACTGCTTACAAATTACAACTTCAGATGCACTTGAAAATGGACTGTAAATTCTAACAATGAAACAAAACAAATGGCGTTTGCTGGAATTGGGTGATAATAAGTGTAAGGAAAAACAAGGAAAGCAAGGAAGAAGGACAACCAATCACTTACCACTGAACCTCTGCAAAGGAGCACACAACACAATCACAAATATAGTTTATATAGCTCCACCGCGGTACCTCGAGGTAATTATCGCCACAACAACACAAAAAACTTCTATGAAAAAAATGAGATTATGAACATGAACAACACCAACAACAACTTGCTTGCAAGGTAGTCCCAATTATTTTTCTGTTTTTTTAGAAACAAATGCACTTTAATTTGGTATTTTTCTCTTGTCATTGTTCCAAATTCAAAATGCTTTTCCAGCAGGGTTATGTGATTAGGGAAAAGTAGGTACTGGGTAAATGACATCCTGGTAGGAACTATGCATATTCTCATTTCAAAACCAAATAATGTATGTTGTTGTTTTCAGGACAATTCGCTGGGTGATATGGAGGTTAACATGACCTTGGAAGAGTCGGGGATCGTGGTGGAGGATGGGGGCACTCTGGGGGGAGTGGCCACCGGGAAGGACGCCCTCACTCTTCTAGACAACGTGTCCACCAGGGCTGCTTTCCTTGACCAGCTTATGGAGGTATGAATAAACATAGAATGTAGAAGAACTCTACAAATGTCTTCCATATAGACAGCCTCAATTTGGAAGTACCTGAAGTATTTTTTGGATAACCAACACCTCAAGTGGTTCTCTATCTTTGGTGACATAGCAGGAGTACCCGAGTTCATTGGGTGAAGTTTGCCTAGGTCTTGGCAGCGGATGCGTCTGCTCACCTTCTGCGTGGCAGGCTGGATCGATAGCTACTGGTTGAGGGAGAAGTTTTGACCTCTCCAACCGGACTATCTCGACCCATCCCTTGCATCGCAGTTGGAAGGGTGGATTCATACGTCCTTCGCTCCTGGACATACTTACCCCCAAGATTCCTAACCACCCCTCATACTTTATTCCTTCCCAGATCTTCCTGTCCTCCCTTTCTTAAAAAGATCCTCCACACAGCATCCCTAAGATGGCAGGCCTCGGGGGAAATTATTTTCCTTAGGGCCACCTCCTGTGTGAAATTAATGTAAAAATAAAAAATAAAAGAATCTAAACCAATGTCGCCACTGACCTAGTACCTTTTGGTTTTAGCCCATTTAGCAAGCACTCTGTCTCTTACACTTGCCTGATATTGTATATCACCATCCCACTAGAATTTCATAATGATGGTGAAACACAGGCATATTAAATTTTAATTGTGATACCTCAGATTTTTGGATCACGAAACTCGCCCACATGGCATTTCTTGAGTTCTTCTTTTTTCTATGGAGATAAAGAAGCTCTCAAATGTTTTAAAATTTTTTCTTAACTTATGTAACTGGAATTAATTACTGGATATTTTAAAATGCGTTTATTTACTCAAAACCCTTTTTTATTTAATCATGTGAGCTTCATCATTGGAATAAGTGTATTTTTATGTACATATTATGTAACATTCTTTATTGTTCCGGAAACTAGCTCAGAAATATTTAAGGCTATGTCCGCATAGGCAGGCGGCTGGCTTAGCGCCTAGAGCCTAGTGGCTTGCACTCTGGCTACTTGCTAGGATACATGGTGGCCGCACTGAAGGTGGTTTGCGTGGTGGGTCGCTAGGTGCCTTGGTCATTTGCTTGTCGGCACGTTGACGAGATGTCACTTTCAAAAATAGTTCTAAAACTGCTACTTACAGAAAATTCATATTTAAAATATTCCATTTCACGGTCTTATCCATCATGTTGGGTTCATGACATAAATAAGTCACGGTCAAGTCATGGGGAGTTAAATGTTCTGTATAAACGATATAGATTTTTAAACAGTGCATTACAAACCAGAGAAATTTTGTTGAATTATTTCAACGGAATTGGATTGATTACCTGGCAGAACAACTCATTGCCTGAAAACATAATCCAATACCATGACCATAATATACATTCATAACCATGTACGTTTTTTGATTTTCACAGCCAAAAGTATTTTCATTATTTGTTTTTGGGGTGTTAAGCCATGTTACGCTATCTCCTTCTTTAGCCAAAGTTTCGGACAGCGTCACAGTGTCCATCATCACTATCATCAGGACAGATGAGCTGCAACATGGCATAACACCCCAAAAAACAAATCACGAAAATTCATAACCACAATTAACTTCTCAATGTAAAAAAAATCTCATCATAAATATATCACTTTTTAGTACTAACCATCTTTTTCTACTTAGATTGCTACATCTTCCCATAGTTTCTGACAACTGTCTAATAATATTTCATCCAATTTTTTTCTTCTAAAATGACGTTCTAAATGATTTTCTTCTAAAGTGGCAAAAAACCAACACGTTGGTTTACCTCGATACACGCCTGGCAAGTAGCTAGGCGAGAAGCGCGCAGTGCGGCCGGTCGTGAAAACTCTAGAACGTTTGTTTTACTAAGCTACTCGCTAGGTGACTCTCTAGCCTCTAGGCGCTAAGCAAGCCGCCTGTCTATGCGGACGTAGCCTAAATAAATGCAGTTTCATACATACATACCTCTGTACTTTCTCCACTCTGCCTTCTCACTAATTCGGGTTGCTTGGGTTGGGACAAGGGGGATGAATTGGAGGTCTGGGGGCCCAATTAGGGGGCCCAATTAGGGGGCGCAATTAGGGGGCGCTGCGGAAGTTCGAGTGGGCATTGTGTCAATATAGAAAATAATGCACATGAATACTGATAACATTGACACACTTTCTTTAGGTGCAACGGTTCGACAAGTTCCGTTAAATAAACTACACTTTCACATACAAGAATTTAAACTGACGCATAATACTCAATGTCAATGTACATAATAATAATGAGTTACATATATTATACTTCACATAATTTTTTATTTGCGGTGGGAAATCCATTGCACAAATGGATTTCCTCCTACAATGTGTACATTTTATATTTCGTTTCGAGGTGGAGGGGGAGGGCTGGATAATTTTACTTAAAGGGGGCGATTCTTTCAATACGGTTAAGAAACACTGATTTAAATGTTTGCAAAGGACATCAGCACTTTGTATACTTTCTAACTCATTCATCTAATATTATCATTTACAGAATGTTCATTCAATATTTCAACTGGCGACATCGACTCTCCCTTTTACATATTTTGCTTCTTAACTTCACTCTCGCTCCTCTCTCTCCCTGCCCCTATGAACTCGTAGGACCTGTGGCTCTACCCTGCACTTCTCCCTTCTTCCGTTCCTGTCCTTTCGACCCATATTGGTCAACACTTTCTTTGTCTTTGAATGCACAATGCTGGAGATATCTGTTGCATGTTTCTTCAAATTATTGTACTAACAGGAGCTATGTATTTCGGACTCATTATGGATTTTGACATTCTGCCATTTGTTTGTGACAGTTGGAGGCATTCCTGAAGATGCGTTTCTACGAGATATCGACGGACACGCAGTTCAGCACATTCAGCTCGCTGCAGGACCTGCCGCTGGAGTCTCCCGACTCCATTGCCTCCATGCTGGACCTGGTGGCCATTACCATCGGAGAACTCACTGATAAGAAGGTCAACCACCTTCACAACATCAAACATTCCCCCAGGTATGTCATATCTATATTTTCTGGGCTCTGAATGAATCATCTTACATTTTAAACATTGAAAAAACTGGAACGTTGTAACCTTGATAATTAGATGTTTATTGTATCATTAATGTAATAAATAATATTGATTTACTAAATGTGGCCAATGACGTTATATAAATCGCCATAGTCTCACATAATCTTAAAATAATGTGGCAAGTAAGCAACACTCTTTTGTTTTCAGTAATTTCTTAATTCAAAAGTTATTCATGTATTAAAAAAGTTATGCTACATTCACACTGAAGCCAAACTTCCAACGCATGAACTACCCTTCTACGCAATCGTCCGAATGTTTGAAGTTGACCTCAGTGTGACCGTACCATAAGACAATTAAAGAATGTGTGTTTTTTCTCAAATGACATACAAAATTGTTGGACGGGGAACATGAAAATTAATTGTATTGCTTATAATAATCGATAATAATAAGTAATTTGTGTGTACATATAAATTAAATGTTATTTCTTCACATTTACTAATGTTTGCTGTGTAATGGAAACATTTTCTCATCATACAGGAGGGCATTTTGGCGCTTTTTAAATGCAATTTTCCTACTGGTAAGACATGACCTTACTTGATGAGTGACAGTTTAGTAAAGTACTAGAAATCGAGAACAGTACAATTGTCTTGCGTTTGGCTTCCCACTTTGAGATTTCTACCCCGCGTCTAAAGTATGTAACGTCTTTGAATGTGGCTAGCTGCAGTGAACTGAAAAGTAGAACATGAAATATATCAAGTCAATCGCAATAAAAGACGGAAATTAATTAACATAAAATGTGATTTATTGAATTTACTGTAAGGTACAACTGGTAAGAAGCAAGACTCTATATTTAATTATATCTAGGGCCGTGTACGAGATCCTCGAAAATAAAATCTCGTCAGTCAATAATGTTACATGTAAGTTATTTGTAAGTGTGCAGAGCATGTTTAAATATAATGATGAGAATAAGGGCGCCATTGAATTTTATAGTTAAATGCAAAAACTAATGAATGTCTTAAAGTTAAATCGGTAACCTGATTTAAGCTAAATTAAAATGTTAAAGTTACGTCTGTTCCTTGGGTCGGCCTTCTTTGTACTGAAGATAGCAGCAAATCATTTCTCTGCACAAACGGTAGCTCTAGTGATGTGAGTTAGTGATGTCATGTCGCAAACGTCACAATAGTATCTTGACTCATAAGCGGGGTTGGACGGTCCATAATTGAATTAACCCGTTACAACGTATCCGTATTGTATGTGTCCAAAATTCATGCTATAATGACCTGAGATGTGAGCACATGTCGCCTTACCTTTATCGTCATTGGATAATGTGATGTAGAGTAATTAAGTATTTCATATGGAAAGAATACGATAGATGGCGGTAAGCATGTAGCTTGCACCATAGCTCGCCAGATGGCATTGGCGTACAAGAAGTAGTCTCAGAGATAGACTTGACGTGGTCCCGTGACTCTCATACACACAATACACACCTGAGAGACATTTACTTGTTTTTCCCATACATCAAACTGCTTTATTTGAGGGTAGGTATAGCTACTCCTCAACAAAACTTTGGAATAAAACACTACAGTCTGTTCAAATCACGACGTTGTTGCAGTGCTTTAAGAAGCTCCATAGCAAATGGTTGCTGACTGCACAGTCAGCTGCACAATATCATAATTAATAAATTTTATAAATATCTAGTAAAAAGGATACCCACTTGTGTTAGTGTCTCCGTTCACGGAGATACTTACAAGATACTCGATCCTCGTGCGCGTATCATACGCGCCGATAGTGAGTACCCCCCGTACGATTTTGCTGGTGCCCGTTCACGGCGCTACGCGGTGGCTGTCAGTTTCCAATCAGTATCACGATACCAACAGTGCTGATCGCGCGCAACGCGTCACATCATTTGTGTCTGATACTTATTCGTTTGATGTTTGACAGAAATGGCGTCGGAACATGAAAGTAATGTTAGATTTATTCTGGAAGTGGAAAAAATGCATGTTTATATAACTATACTTTACCATTATAAGTAAGAAAGGATTTAGTGGAGAAAGCATGGATTGATGTTGGAAAAAAAGTCATATGACATCGCTTGACAGCGTGTTAACTCCACGACTGCATGTGAAAAATGATAAAGTTCAGTATATTTCGGATAGCGGCGTGTACGGAGACTAGCATTAAAAAGTAGTATATCAGCAGGGTAGTTGTGGTTTCGTCACAATTACGTAGATTTTAAGTATCTCCATGAACGGAGGGCCTTAGTGATTGTTATTTAATTTGATTTTTATTTGGTATAATTTAAATAAAAATTAAAATATATATTTTTTTTAATGTTACGCCTCACTAGAGCGCCCCTCTTTTGTACGGTGAAAGGCAAGAGACATATGTTGCCACCCGGTTGGGTAGTGTTTCTTGAAGAGGCC
Organism: Limnephilus rhombicus; assembly: GCA_929108145.2. NCBI lineage: Eukaryota > Metazoa > Arthropoda > Insecta > Trichoptera > Limnephilidae > Limnephilus > Limnephilus rhombicus. Next base: position 22,939,398 of record OV815284.1, read on the forward strand.
AAGATTATATGAAGGAGGAAAAACAGATGACGGTGGCTCGTTCCACATATGAGCTGACTTACACAAAAGTGAATCGAAGAAACGACCCGTTCGCATGAAGCCAACAACAACTGTGAATGGGTGGTGATTTAATTTAAGTACATTAATTCTTCAATATTCACAAATTCAATTTGTGGCGTCATTTTTAATTGTATGAAAACAAATTACTTTGTATATATTCAATGTTGATAATTTTCAACAAATTATCAACAGTGTTTCTAAACCAATGGTTTCTTCATCAGGATAAAATTAAAATTAAGAAAAATAGCAAAAGACAAAGAAGTTTAGACAAATAAGTTCCTATAGACAAAAAACATATATCTGTCTATTTTTTTTTTTGAAAGAGGCAATTCACCCTAAAGAGAGTGCTTTGTGCCGAAAAAGTTAAGAAATATAGTTATAATTTTGAGGATAGGACAAATCAAATATTGAAGTCATTCAAGTCTATGAACTTAAATAAAACTGAACAATCGCGAGAATTGTTGAGAGACAGCTAATATGGAATACTGAGGGGAGAATTGTGGGTGATTTTAATGAGCAAACTATGCTTGTTTGTCATTTGTTTTTTTCTTAATTTTAATTTTATCCTGATTAAGAAACCATTGATTTTGAAACATGTCCATGATTTCGATTAAATAAGTGGTGGGTACAGTACAAAGTAATTTGTTATCACATAATTAAAATTATTTTATTTTATTTGAATTTTATATCATGACTGTGGCGTATTATTATTATTTACCAAAACTGTTAATTATTAATCCGAGTAGAAGCTTAAAATTATTTAATATAATGTATTCCTGTGAAATGAATATGATATTAGTGTTATTCTCTTTACTATTTCTATATTTACACCGTAGGAAACCGTAATTGCTGCGATCTTGCATAAAATATTCCGATTAGCGCTGTACGCCAGTCAAAATATGAATTAATGTACAGTAGAATTTGGATATAACGACTTTGCTTATGACGGCTTATCTTTTTTAGTGACGACAATGTAAACTCAAGTTAGGTTTCATAGTTAGGTACTAGGAAAACATATCGGTTTAGTACGACTCCAACCTATTTTGACCTGTTTTAATGATAATTCGCTCGCAGTTTTTGTTTGCAAAACCTACGCAACAATACCTCGCCGCTCCGCGCCTTGCCTACTCCCCGCGCCCGGGCACGGTAAATCACAGTTGGTGTTTATCATCTGTTGTGATTAGTTTTAATTTGTATCTTAAATGTAAATATATGTATCATGTATATATACCGCTTTTGCAATGTATTGGTTTTTACACTGTTTTTGCAAATAAATAAAATAAAATAAAATAAATAAATTAAACAATTATTACAAGCAATAATTGTCAGCCTGAAACACTCATTTACATTGAAAAATCTTCCGAGAAAAGATACTTGCCGCCAACAATGCCTTTCAATGTAAATGAGTGTTTCAGGCTGACAATTATTGCTTGTAATAATTGTTACCCTTTGTGCTATGCATAAAAATCTTGTCTAAACGTTAGTTTATAAATTAAAAAAAAAAATAATAATTAATATTTAACAAGTTTAAGTATTTCCCCAAATAAATGCAGACATAATTTGTCTGCATTTATTGGGGAAAGTTTTTCAGGCTGACAATTATTGCTTGTAATAATTGTTACCCTTTGTGCTATGCATAAAAATCTTGTCTAAACGTTAGTTTATAAATTTAAAAAAAAATAATAATTAATATTTAACAAGTTTAAGTATTTCCCCAATAAATGCAGACATAATTTGTCTCGACGCCACCTAGCGAGGGATTTAACACTAACAATGTCTTTCTCGCAAAAATAAAGTTGGTTGTTTTCAGGTGGGAAAAAATATAACAAGCAGTAATTGTTGAATGAAACACTAGTATATATTGAATTATTTGGCGGGTATTTGATAAGCCCCCATAGCTCAGTGGTCAGAGCATTCGACCGGCAATCGGAAGGACACGGGTTCAAGTCCCGTTGGCGGCAAGTATCTTTTCTCGGAAGATTTTTCAATGTAAATGAATGTTTCAGGCAGACAATTATTGCTTGTAATAATTGTTACCCTTTGTGCTATGCATAAAAATCTTGTCTAAACGTTAGTTTATAAATAAAAATAAAAAAAATAATAAATAAATTAGGTTAAAAGCCCAACAAAATGAGTTCCGTGAAGCGAAAGTATTTTCAATTGAAGAAAAAAGTGCTCTATTACACCGTTTAGAAGCCGGAAATCAGATGTAACCCTCGCACAACAAGCTTAAATTATCCGTCTGTTTTGTGCGTTGTCCGGTTGAGGGTCATTATATAGGAATGAATGTATATTCAAGAAATGGCATGAACCTAGCTGTTGTCAAATAAAAGGCCACGTGGTATGGCAGGTATATTTATTCTGATGTCGGTACACATTTCCAATTATGTTTGTTCCAAGCATTAAAATTCTATACAAATGTGTGTTGTTCAGATATGTGGACACCCTGGCAGAGCAGTTGAAGCAGAAGCTGACCATCAGCAACAAGATGACTTCCCTCATTGAGGTGGCCAAGCAGAAGAAAAAGGAGACCCATGACCAAGTCAAAGCCATTATTCCTGTCCTCGCTCTCATCATCACCAAAACTAAGGAGCTACAACAGCAGGTACCAATCACAATCTAATATATTCAATACAATACTTAGGACTGGGTGCTCAAAAATTTGAACAAATTATCTAATATTTTAAATGAATTTTCACATTCTGTTATCGGGCCAGCTTTCCCGATTTAAAACGATCTAATATGTGAAACCTCACAGTTGAAATCTGATGTCGGTCCATAGAAAAAGCAAATAACAGCCATAGAAAATCAATCAGGAAATCTGACAGGAGATCTCATCCGTCAGGAGATCTCGATCTACAAAAGATATAGAATCGCTCGGCAGATATGATTTGAGAATTTCACAAAAAATATTATGTATCGTGTATTTTTTGGAGAATTATGCCGACGGTGACAGCAACAGTTTGGTTAAATACCTATTGTTCAAATTTCTCGTGTGTCGTGTGTCCTCTTAAAATTAATAACAGATTTGTCCATACCTCGCACAGCTAGTGCATGAGCCATTCCCAACTAGCAAATTAATAATTTTGTAGAGTAAAGGGTATAATACAAATAAATAAAAGGGCAAAGTAGAAACTGGTGAATCTACATCACAATTTGAGTCTATTATTTTGTGGTACATATAACTATTTTTTTAAACACTTTTTTTAAGTACTTACATACGCAGCTGAACTATGAGGAATGAGCGAGCACTGGTCGTTTTTGAAAGGAAAATTTTGAGGCCCATCTTCGGATCGGTTCTAGAAAATGGATTTTGGCCCAGATGTTACAACAATGAACTATATACTCACATAAACGTCACAAAATTCATAAAACTGGGAAGACTTTGGTGGCTGGTTTATGTGGAGAGAATGATCGAGCATCAATCACCAAAGTCCCTGCTGAACTCAAGACCGATAGGGCAAAGGAGCCTGAGAAGGCCAAGATTAAAATGGAGCGACAACGTCCTCAAAGATATACAGGGTGTCCCCAGGGAGGTGATTCTGCATGATGATAGGAGAAAAAAAGATTAATAACTTTTTCCGAAATTCCAACATTTTTTTTCCCATAAAAAAAGACGTACCTACTAAAAATCCTTAGTGTGAGGTACGATCTTACTTGCTGAGAGCCTGCCGGGCGCCCGACTCGATTGTGATTGGCCCGTATCGTAGCAGCGGAAAATAATAAATCTGGCCGCACACGCCGGACAAATTTTTTCTTTTTACCTCAAAACTACCCCTAAAAGTTGGAATTTCAAAAAAGTTATTTATCTTTTTTACTTGTACGTAGAATCCCGAAATTAATGCACTTTACCCCCGGACACCCTGTATATACCTTGGAGCTTCTAAACTGGAGAGAGCTGACACAAAACCGAGATGAGTGGAGGAAGACTCTTAAGAGACCAAGACCTACCAGGGGCCGTAGAGTCAAGAGTGATGATGATGATGATAACTTTTTGAAGTAAAACTTCTTTAAGTACCTTTGACTCGGGGAGTAAGCTGGCGAATGCGTGACGAGAGCGTTACGAAAAGCGAGGCGAACAATAGTTGAGAGGGTGAATGCTTTCTTATATTACTGTAGGGACAAGAGAGAGAGGTGCGAGCACACATTTTCTTTCTCTCTTTTTCTCATAGCCAGTTACGTTACACAGTGCAGGCCTATTGTCTGTATCACACTGTAGGAGCAAGAGAGAGTAGTGCGCGTGCGCCTATTTTCTTTCTCTCTTCCTATCATATAGATGGAGCAGAAGTTTCACTTCAGTTGTGTGACACAACAATACGAATATACACATTACTTACGTGTTTGAATCAGCTCCTGCTAAAATATTAAAAAAATAACTAATTTAAACAGATCCTGATCAAAAGTAATACGTTACTCTAGTGCTACTTTAGTAACAGTGCAGTGAAAGTAGTGCATAACTCCACATACTTGTTGTGTTAACTCAAAACCTAAGTTTATTTAAAATAATCCACCATTACCGCTATTAGGTACCTAATTCCACCGAGCGAGACTTACTACTCTAGTGTGACTGTGTGCGTGTTCGTACTAGCCGCTCAGCGCAAGTACTCACACCTTCCCGCCGACACAATTCAGGGCAGCTAAACCCATAATAATAATAATAATAATAAATTTGGACAACTTATATAGCGCTGGTTTTGCGAAAAATCGCCTCAAGAGCGCTGTACAAATTAGCATGGATTTTACATTAGAATTTACTTAACTTAGGAGGCTCGATAACAACTAGTCTTGCAGCTATCAAGCGCATGGATTATTGGAATTCTAGCCCCCCGATAAATTAAATAAAATATCTTTTTATATGTACGTATTTCAATTTACTTAACTATGTAGGGGGCTAGATAACCACTCGTCTTGCAGCTATCAAGTGCATAGATTGTTGGAATTCTAGCCCCCCAATAAATTAAATAAAATATCTTTTTATATGTACGTATTTTAATTTTCTCATCTCGCCAGCTACTTTATCATGGACTCCTGCGATACATATGCATTCATCACATAAGCAAACAATATTATACGTGATTTAAATACGACCATCATGGATCCCACTAATAAATTTACTAAAGAACAAATGAGTAAATTAACGCCTCAACTCTCAGTGCTACTAGGCAATATAAGTTTGGTTTGAAGGTGAATTGAATGCCTACAGGAACATTTCACCTAATCATTCAAAACATTTGTCATCTACCAACATCGATACGGAACAACTAACAGGAATTTACGAAACTTTGGCTGAAATGGACGAGAGAAAATCGTAATCTAAAAATGTAATAATGTTCAATGTTCCTGAAAGCTCGGGCAATTCTCAAACTGCAACAATGAGTAAAGATCTGAATAAAGTCAAGAATATTCTTAACAATGTTGATAATGTAGATACCTCGCTAATTAAAGTGTATCGATTGGGTAAAAAGGACACTAATAAAACACGCCCCATCAAGATCGAACTGTCCGATAAATATCAAGCCAGAACTGTTCTACAGAAAAAAGGAATACCGTATGGAAGTGTAACTATCAAGACCAAGAACGACTTAACAATGCTTCAACGGCAAGAAGTACAAAACTTGTGGAAGGAGCTGGAGGATCGAAAAAGCAAGGGAGAAAATAATTTAATTATTAAATACATATATTAACAATAGACCTAAAATTATAACCAATATACCAAAAAACTTATAACCGTGCCACGTTACATCTTCTACCAGAACGTCAGGGGACTTCGGACTAAACTCAGTGACTTTAGAACTAATGCACCCACCATTGCACAGGACATCATCATACTCTCTGAGACCTGGCTGGATCCATCGATATACTCAGCGGAGCTCGGTCTACTTAACCACAGTATCTACCGAGTTGACCGCAATCGGAACACCAGCTCCAAATCAAGAGGAGGCGTCCCGATAGCAGTAAATAAAAAAATTTCATCGAAATTATTAAAAAACAAAAACAATGATGTTGAGCAAATTTTTGTAATGTTAAATGATAAATCCAAAAAAACTATCATTGGATGTGTATATATTCCACCAAATTCTAATATAATAATGTATAAAAATCACTGTGAAGATGTCGAGCTACTCAAATCTAACCACCCTAATCACAATATTATAATTTGCGGTGACTATAACCTACCCAATTGTAAATTTAATGATTTGGATTACTTACCATTAACGGCGTGCGAGAGAGAAATCTTAGACATGTCGAACTATTTAGGTCTATCTCAATGTAACAATGTGCCGAATTGCAGTAATCGGATACTTGATTTAATTTTTTCTACTGATGAGGATATAAAAGTCTATGAGTCAGCCGAATCCTTTGACCCAATTGATAATCACCACCCTCCTCTTACAATACTAGTACCTAATACAATAGAGTGTGACCCCCTAATTAAAAATTGTAGTCGTAATTTCATTAATGCTAATTACCAGGACATTAATCTTGGTCCTTAACTTTTTAATTTATTCATTAACGACGTAACAAACATATTCACCCGTGTTCTCATTCTAATGTTCGCTGATGATATGAAGATATTTAGAATTATTGATAATATTGAGGACTGTCTGACACTTCAATCTAATATTAATAGCTTTTATGATTGGTGTCTTATCAACAAATTAACTCTTAATGTAAAAAAATGTCAACTTAGAGATTCCACAGAAAAAAAACCCATTGTTGTTCACCTACTTTCTCAATAATCACATCTTATTATCTGTTTATGAAATAAGAGACCTTGGTATAACCTTTGACACTAAATTAACATTCATTAAACATATTAATAATATAACCAGTAAAGCAATGCAAATGTTAGGATTTGTCTTACGGATTTCAAAGGATTTTAAAAATTTAAAAACTGTCAAATTACTTTACACTTCACTTGTTAGAAGCCAACTAGAATTTAACTCCACCATTTGGAATCCTTACTACAGTGTACATGAGAATTCCCTTGAGTGAGTCCAACATAAATTTTTATGTTATATTAATTTTAAATTGGGAATATTCATCGAAAATATTAATTACCCCTCTCTGTTACAATTATTGGGACTCGATACATTGTTCAGACCTATTTTATTTATTTAAAATCGTTACCAACCTGTTGAACTCCCCTGAACTTCCTTCGCTAATCTGTTTCCATGTACCTAGTCGATCAGTTCGTTTCAAATTACCTTATCATTGCAACAATACAGGATCTAACGCTGAACTCAATTCCATAATGAATCGCCTGCATGTACTTGGAAATAAATATGTTTTGGATGAATCTATAAACATTGCTAGTTTAACCTCATACAAACACTACTTAATTAAAACTGTCTGTCAGCGCTTCTCAGTTTGACTATAATCAAATACAGTTTTAAAGTATTAATTTCTTAATACATAATATCCGGGATTTATAATATATTGTATTGTAATTATAATAACCTACTCATTGTACTTTTTTATGTTGATACTACAATTTCTATTGTTCTCTTTTATGAATTTTATATTTATATTTTTCTTTTTTTTTAATCTATGTATATTCTGTATTCATATGTAAAATAATTGTAATTCTTTTGTAAAAGCCGCTATAATCGGCGTTAACCCCTCCGAATTTTCGAGAATATTCACTTTTTATGTCTTTAACAAAATTACATTTTACGAAAACTTTTTGTTATTACCTCTTCACAATTAAAGCTCTATAAATGAAACATTTCTGAACTTAGCCGAATAGTAAAAACTGTTTTAGAAAGGTTACAAAATAGGCTTTCAAATTATTATATTACAAATAAATATTAGCATTTGTAAATATTAAAATTTAGAACGCAAACATTAAAAATAGGTAAAAAATGACTCACGTGATGTTTTTATGTGAAAACGGTACTAAAATCACAGATTATGTAAACAACAATACTTATTCTATTGTATATATGTGTAATAAACACTTTTGTCACCTCACTTTTTACCATTTCATATAAAAATATTTAATAAAAATTTAAAATGTGGAGCGCGGTGGAGCTGCCGGTAACAAATTTGCGCGGGTAAATATTTTTGTCAACTACACGACTGACAGCTGATTCCTGTTATGTATTTCCATAGACAACTTGATAGGGATGTGCAGCTTGATTTACTATCGACCATTTACTTTTTGTTTTAGGGATGTAACTAAAACAATAACGGAGTTAGAACGATTTCTATGGAAACACACGCGCTGACGTATAAACACGCTTATTGTACTTGACTGCTGTCCTATTTTTAACGCTTATATCTGCTTACGTTGCGGAGGGGTTAATAAAAATAAAAATAAAATAAAGCACACTCGTTTTTTTTTTTATTTGAGCTGTCATTTTTGGGTAAATGGAGTGTGAAGTTGTAATTTATTAGGTTTGAAGTAATCATTCACCAGGGGTTAATATCTGTTCTACCTTTTAAAATTCCGAAAGTTTTTTAACCTGCTGAAAAAAATTGAAAAAAGTTTTTTTAAAAAATAAGAGATTTTTTGGGTTCTCTATGTGATATAAATTCACCAGCTTACTTGTACTATGAGTTTGAAGAAAGTTATAAGAGATGTTTTAATGTATAAAAGAGGTCATTAAAATGTATTTCCACCATAAATTAAAGGCTTCCAAATTAGAAACAATCCGTATTTTTTTCTTTGATTATTTATTATAATTGATGTATGCATCGTTGTTATTTTGCCTTTTTCCTACACATTATTGCAGTATCATTGTTCTTTTAAGATATCTCTTCTCTTCCTTCTTCTTATCGCTGGGTATAGACTTTCTTCATTCTTTTTTTTCCCGGCTCATGTACAACAATACAATTCACTACTCCATGAGAGATTCATTATTTTTATTTTTGACTGTTTAAATAATGATGTGTTTTGTTTTCCCAGATCGAAGCTGATATTTCAAAGAGATACAACAAACGAACTGTCAACCTGATGGGTGGAGTGAAGACTTTATAATATCATAGAATTATTTTTGGGAAAAGATGTAATAATGTATAACAAAATTGTACATTATGTATTGTAGGGATATAATTTTATATAATGTGCATTTCTATATAAAATACGAAATAAAATTATTTTTTTCGTAAATGTTTTATTTTATTTTTACACAATTTAATGTAACATACTTAAAAGCATTTATTACAGGTTTCAAAAATTGTGAGTATATATTGCTTCTAATATGGTGATTTTTACCAAAATGGCTTGTAAAATTTTTGCACCACATCAACAGAATAAACCCTACCACTCATCAACAATCTATTCGGTCACTACCATAGAATAAATAAGAAAACGAGAAATGCATGGAAAACGTGGTCCAAAAGTCTGGGGATTTTTGCTTAAATTTTATATCCAGGACTTTTCACCATCATTATGAAATGCACATGGGATGGATATGTACAATATCAGTCAAGTGTAAAAGAGGCAGAGCACATGCTGAATGGGCCAGAACCAAAAAGTACTATGTACCGGAGGCGGTTTGTGACTGAGATTGCCAGCAGAGCATTTCACTTTCAAAATGTAACCAGTATGTAAAATAGGTGTAGCAAATTAATTAATGGGGTTACTGTGATGCATTCACTCCACTTAGTTACATTTGTAAAATAATTTGGTAATGCCTAGTGGTCAATTTTAGGGCCAACCCTGTATATTATATACGTCTCACTTATGAGTAAATGTTTTCATTCATTGAACATTTTGTGTATGCAGATGATACGGCACTCATAATACTCATAATATCGTATGAAGACCTGATTACTGCAATGAACCTTATGCAGCATGATTTTATTGCCCTCCTGAAATGGTCTCATGATGCGGGTCTCATAATAAATTCCAAAAAAACTAAAATTATGCACATAAGATCTCCACATGCCAGATATAATGTAATTCCTTTGTTATATACACACACTGCTTACATAAAAATGTTGCACAACCCTGTTTATGCAAAACCATTGATTTTGTCAAAAATTATGTATATGTGGGTGTTACTCATCGATTGCTATATGAAATGGGTTGTACACAATGTTTGTAAACGTCTACGGGCTATTGTGGGTAGGATTTATAAAATAAAATATTTCATGCCTATAAGTAATTTAAAATTAATCTACACATCTCTGGCTGAATCCACTATGCGTTATGGAATTACTTCTTGGGGGCATTCTTGTAAAATTAATATAAGTTATACCCAAACATTACAAAACTCCCTTACAAAAATGTTAATTCATAAATGAGGTGTGTAGAATCAAATGCAGCATTCTCCACTTTTTTTCAAAAATGGACTAATGATGCAACTTTGTTAATGATTCACTCTTTTACCTAGAAAAGCAGTTATTTGGCATTAAAACCAACTCTTTATGCTTTAAAAATCCATTTTAAGAACTGCGTTAGTATCAAAGGCAGCAATCTCCAACGCACTTAAGAAACAAAACCAGCATTCTCCAATTTGACCAATGGTAAGCCTCCATTTGATCATGTGACAACATGGCCGCCCATACAAAATTGTATAGTCATGTGTTGAATCTGTCGCTCTAATTTTACTGTTTTATATAGTTCGGAGTGAATTTAGAAATAAAAACAAGATGCCAGTGTGATTATGGACTCTCACCCTTCATCCATGCCCAAGAAAAACGCAAGGAAGAAGTCAAGGAATCCAGAAAAATGGATAGCAAAAGTAGTCAAAATTCTAAGATGAGCTATTATATTATATTCCACGAACAAGATAGGACAATAACCTACAAGGAGGCGGAACATGGCCTGGCTGTACTTCAAAACTGGCTAAAAGTAAACTCCCTTACATTAAATGTTAGTAAAACTAAATATCTAACTTTCTCCAAAAACAAAAGAGGACAACCAATGAATGTGCATACCCTCAAATTACATGAATGTCAAAATACTTTTCCACAATGTTCCTGCCCGTCTATAACCCAAACCAAAAGTATTAAATATCTTGGGATTGAAATTGATGAAAATCTACAGTGGAATTCACACATTGATCTTACCTCAAAAAGCTAACAAAACTCATCTACTTCTTCAAAAAATTAAGAAACATCTTGTCGATGAGGGATCTAAAGAGAGTATATTATGCTTTATGCCACTATCGATTGGAATATGGAGTAATAGGATGGGGCTCAGCAGCATCTAATCACTTAAAACAACTTAAGATAACTCAGAATTGCATTATAAAGACCATTCTAAAGGTCCCCATAAGGACGTCAACAACAGAAATTTTTAAACAGTTTGATGTTCCAAGCATACAGAAAATCTATGCCAAAAATATTCTAGTACATCACCACAAAAATGATTCATAAAACTCATAAAACCAGAGCCAAACAAACAGACATACTTAATATACCAAAGTGTAATTCTTCATTTGGTCAAAGAAGTTCTGCATTTTTAGCAGTAAAGTTATATAACAAACTCCCACTTAGTATCAAACAAATAAAATAAAAAATAGCTACATTAAGGACATTAAATGTTGGCTGAAGAATCTATCGGAAAATGAACTTACTAGTATACTTAAAACATCGTAGAAGTTTCTGGAAAACCTTATCCAATCAATGAAGTTAAACCATAGAAGTCGCTGAAAAACTTATCCAAAGCATAGTCCCCCTCAGCACAGGATCTCCTAGTGAGGAGGACTACGAATATATTTTATATATACATCTAACTAACATGTTTCATATAAAAATGTAAAAATATTATATAGTTACTAAATAAAAAAAAAAATAAAAAAAACCTGTCATAAAATACCGTTTATTTCAGAGGCGTGGGAGTGGCAAAAGATTTTTTTAGTTGTTAATTAAAATTCATAAATTAAATTAATATGCATAGACATGTTTTACTTTTATAATTAAATCTAGGATTCATAGCCTTGCACATAAACATTCCGAATTACATGTTTAGTGTTGAAAATTTTGCGAGTTTCAAGCCAATTTTGATCAAAATAATTAACCTTCATTATTTTTCTTCTTTTTTTTTAAATTTTCTCTGTTAATATTATTATTTTTTGAAGTGAAAGCTTCTTTAGCACCGTTGTGATTTGAAACTCGATGAAACAAAAAAGCGACACTAAAAATAGACAAAACGCATACATCTATAGGATTAAGGCTGCGAAAGAATAAGATAATAATTGATCTCCTTTTCGTGCAGTGCTTGTCCCCACTCTTGTCTACTTTAGTTTTCTGCAGGTTTCATTTGTACCGCGTGCGAACTGCACACTTGTATTTTTTTACATTAGCTCCACACAGGAGGCCCTGAGGAAAATAATTCCACTCAGGGCCTTTGTCATCTTTGGGGATACTGTGTGAAGGATCTTTTTAGGAAAAGAAGGCGAGAAGGTTCTGGGAAGGAAAAGGGTATTACGGGTGGGTAGGAATCTGGGGGTCAGTGGGTCCAGAAGTGACGGATGTATAAATCTATCCCTCCCACTGCGATGTTTCGAGAGATCACAGCTGGAGAAGTCAAAGGGACTCCCACAACTATTCTCTCCCGATCCGGCCTGCAATCCAGCAGGTGGGCAGACGCATCCGCCGCCAAGACCCGGACAAACCTCACTCCATAAACCCGGGCATCCCAGCTAAGTCACTAAACGTAGCGAACCACTTGAACAGAGGTTTTCGATATTTGTTTTTGGGGTGTTATGCCGCGTTGCGCTACCTCCTTCTTTAGCCAAAGTGCCAAAGCAAATGTTTGGGACAGCGTTGCAGTGTCCGAAACTTTGGCTAAAGAAGGAGGTAGCACTACACGGCATAACACCCCAATAACAAATAACGAAAATACTTTTGGCTGTGAAAATCTAAAGACATATCTATGGCAGAGGTAGATATTGTTTATCCAGTAAATGGCGGTACCCATACACACCTCCCAAATTCAATACTGTATGAGTACATTACAAAACCTATTTTTATTTTAATTATACTAAAATTAAAATCATAATAATAATCACGAACCCTGTGATTTGGTCGGTCCATTATTGTGACGTCATATTTATTTGTCGGTATCAAAGTCAGCTTTCTCCACATGTGTGAGAAACAAAAGCAGCATTCTCCTTAGGTGAGTATCAAATGCAGCAATCTCCATAATTAAATCCGTTATAACTAATGAATCAATACAATAAAAAAATTCTACTTTGGAAATTATATTAGATAAGCAGTTTCCCCCTTTGAATAAAATTATAAACTTATAAATACATGGGAATTGTTGAAATGAAACGTTTTTTTTGGTTTTCTCAAAATAACGCTTTTTGGAGAATGCTGCCTTTGATTCTGTACCCCTCAAATATACTAATGCACACAGAAGTAACACTAAATTAATGTACAAGTCTCTGAATGTTTTGCCTGTCAGAGGATTATTGTTTTATAATATTGTAAGTTAACATGTTGTATTGTCTGATTCCTTGTATAGGGAAAGAGTTTTCCATAAACATAATACAAGATTGACTCAAAATGATTTTTTCAATATTAAGTGTCGATGACACAGGGCTAGTTTACAAGCTACTATCTGGGAAATTCACTATCTGTTAGTAAACTCGCCCAGTGTCATCGTGTCACTTGCTAACTAGCAGCAACTAGCAGATTGTTGACAATCTACGAAAAAAAGTTGAAAGGTCGTCAACTTTACTCGCCTACACGCTTGCTCCGCTTGCTCGTGATTGGTTTATTTATGTTTCCAACATGGCTTCCGATAAACAGCTGCTTTCGACTGTCAAACATTGAAGAATTAGTTCACGCAGTCGTCGTTATTCTTGTTACTGGCGCTAGTAGCGGCCTCAGTTTCCTACGCTTCTGAGCGAGTGGACAGTTTTGTGTGTCATCATGACAATCTCACTCGCCGATTTACCCGCTTTTAGATAGTAGCTTGTAACTCGCCGTGTGTCATCGAGGCTTTAGGTAGGACATTATCCAAAATCTAGTTTGAGGATTTTGATTCTTAGGGTGACACCACATTAATTCTCAGTGTGGCTTTATCCGCACCGGGTGCCACTCATGCTAGCTACTCACTGCCTCTACCCAATCACCTTTCCTTTCCTTCAACCTCCTGCTCACCTCTTTCCTCATCTCTTTCACCCCCTTCAGCCTCACAACATACCACAATTGGGGATGCCATAGTCCATGTTAATGAAGTATTTGGTCCAAAGTGACTTTAAAATAACAGCAGGAAACTTTTTCACAATAGACTGATGTTTTTGCAATCTTTGTTTGCTTTTACAACTTTGCATTAAATTTGTTTTGATGGAATTCACGAACTTATTATGTTTGGTAGGTATGTTTTTATTAAATTATTTTAAAATAAAAAGATTTTGTAAATTACACAACCCATCATTTTTTTTCAAAACAAATATTGCTGTACCTATTTTGATGACAGGATAAAGTATGTCCGTGCCTAAATGATTGCAGGTTTAACGATACAACTACTATTAAATTAACTAGAATATTTTTTTGTTTTACTTAATATGAATATTTTAAATTTAGTGTTATTTTTCCTAGTATTGGTAGACATGTAAACAGTATTTACAGAGTCACTAGTCACTAGTATACAGGGTGTCCGGGGGTAAAGTGCATTAACTTTGGGAGGTGATTCTACACGATATTATAAGTAAAAAAAGATAAATAACATTTTCGAAATTCTAACTTTTAGGGGTAGTTTTGTGGTAAAAAGATAAAATTAGACCGGCATGTGCTGCCAGCTTTATTATTTTCCGTTGTTACGATACGGGCCAATCACAACCATGCAATGTTGCTACAATCATGCCTGGCAGGCTCTCAGCAAGTAAGATAGTACCTCACACTAAGGATTTTTAGTAGGTTCGTCTTTTTGTATGGGAAAAAAATGTTGGAATTTCGGAAAAAGTTGTTAATGTTTTTTACTCCTACCATCATGTAAAATCACCTTCCGAAGTTAATGCACTTTACCCCCGGACACCCTGTATAATGCTAAATATTTAGTAACTATTTATTTAATTACAAAAAACATGATAAGTAACACATTGTTCCCAATGAGTTAAAAAAAAAACTCATTCTAACCATCACGCCGTTTCCCTCAGGGGTAGGCAGAGAGGACGGACAGTCAAACAACTCAGTCTTGGCACACGCTCTTTGCCTCATTCACATTCATACATCGTCTCACACACACCCTTCTATTATTCACTTGATCGTGCCATGACATTTTGGGCGTTCCCGACTTTTTCTACCATTCACATTTGTGTCATAAATTCTTCTTACACTCCTTTCTTCATTCATTCGCCCTACATGCCTAAACCATCTGAGGGTCCCTTTCTTAATCTTACTAAATCTTAATCTAATTTAGCTTCATTTTTTTTTTTTTAAAGAAATACAAACATTCCCGGGTTACGAATAACCCAAAAATGTTTGAAAATCTCCTACTACCATCACAAAAAGTCGATAATGTTGCTTGTGTTGTGATGGAGGACTTGGCCAGCTGAGGAATCGAACATGCGATGCCCAGGTGGGACCCAAATGCTATACGCACTCAACCACTGACCGGTAGCTATACAGGGTGTTAAGGGACGTACTTGACTTACTTTAACCAGTGATTCCTGACATTATTTGGAGTAAAAAATGTAAATGAAATTTTGGTCTCCGGTGACATTTTTGATGTTTTATTTTTTTATTTTTTCTACAAAAACATAAAAAAATGGTAGTTGTTGAACAGTTGGAGGCGGGGTAAGGGGTTCGTCAGACACCCGGCTGAGTGACCAGTGACGATGTGCGGAAGAAAAAAAATTTTGTTTGATTTTGAAGAAAAAAAATTTGAAAAAAAAAAAAAAAGTCGTCAAAAAAAGTCACCGGAGACCAAAATTTCATTTACATTTTTTACTCCAAATAATGTCAGGAATCACTGGTTAAAGTAAGTCAAGTACGTCCCTTAACACCCTGTATATTAAAGGACCTTACAAACAGTCACATACCAGTAAATAAGTTGAACATGAATACAGTACCAATTCTCTGCAATATTTTCTTATTTTTAAAAATGCAGGGAATTTTTATTTAATTCTATTGCATATACTCACAGATCATAGATTTTAACATATATATTTACCTTTCATAGACCTATAGAGATTCTTATATCCTAATAATTGGAAATTGGAATTGAAACATACATTTATAACTCATTAATCCTTTTGATTGTATGTGTCGTCTCTATCACATCTTCCAATTTTTTGCATCGAGTGCCAGTCACCTTGTAATAAATAATGTAAGATTTAAAAAAATACCTATTATTTCACAAATACATTACATACATTGGACACTATTTAGTAACGATTGTATGAATGAAACCAACATTACCTAAGTTCTATTTAATAGCCGTATCCCCATTCCATTACCTAATACACCAAATAATTGTTTAAAAATTTCGTGAAAGTGGAATATAATTACATATTTCAATCCATCATACTTACCCAATGTCTGAGTAAATCCATATTATAATGAGCTGTCTTGGGTAGGTACAAGCTAGACTACCGAGCAACAAATCATATTACAATGCTTCCGACTTTCGCTTTGCACAGTCCTTCATTTCCATATAAAAATGGGAGATAAACAAAAAAATACTCTCAAAATAGTTAATAACTCAGTTCTGAATTGAACATTCAGGGAGTCAAATTTTTAGGCCTCATATTCGGAATGCAGAAATTCGTAAAAAGTGGACGGGGACTACAAACTATCAGAGCGAAAACTAAATGTTACTATATCATTTTATGCATTTCTACAGGTTACTTTTTCGTGATCCTTCTGATAGACATGCTCGCAAAAATAGGCTTTGACATGCTGCTTTTGGGTTACTTGTTTCTGGTCATCGGCCTTACCATATCTTTTATTTACGATCTGATTAAAACGAGCGTAGAAAATTATCCATCTTTATTTAAAGTGTTACATAAATTTGACAAGATGGAAACCACCTTGAAAGGTAACATCACGTATTACGGTACAACTTTAAACAGGATGTACTCATACATTTGGATATGTGCATTTGTATATCTGATGATTATTGCAACGGCGCATCTAGCATTCCGAATTGTTACGTTTTCAGATTATTGGTTTATGATATTGTCGTCTAGAATCATGCTAGTTTCACATCAAATCAGCGCATTATTTTTCATAATCTTTGCAGAATTCACTAATCTAAACAGAGTTCTTTGTGTAATGTTCAATGAGTCTAGCGATGAATTCTGTCATCACAACCCCTTTTTATCATTTAAAAAATGTATAATTATTAAACAGTCGATAGTGAGCAGAGATGCATTTTATGATCACAAAAAAAAATTTAATTCTTTGCTGGAGATTTGTGATCTGCTTCTGGCTAATGTGGAGATTGTGAATGAAACTAATCACATTGAGGTAAGCAGACCAAATAAATATAATATTTTATATTTATAATAATAATTTAAAGAAAAATAAATATTTCACGTTCTATAACAAAATCGTTATATCTCCCTTACTATCATAATCAGTGTTTTAAGCGGTGTTAGAAAAAGAGAACACCACGCTTAACATTAAAATCTAAAAATTAACTATAAAGAAAGTAAAATATAAACCTTTATGAAACCAAAGTTTCGGATTTTTTTTTTTTTTACATGGATACCGCACAAGAGTCCCAACTGCTCCCTTCTGGAGCCAGTGGGACTATGGGATCCCCAATTGGGGTATGTTGTAAGGTTGAAGGCAGTGGGGAAGGGAAGGAGATAGGGAAGAGGAAGGTGGGGAAGTACCTGGCTATTCAGATCTGGTCACCAAACACGGCAGAAGCCATTTCAAGCAACGTTTCAATTCTGAATGGTGGTCTTACACCAGGGCGATACTGAGAATATCTTCCACTCTGGAACGTACCGCAAATATACTATATATTTTTTTATAATGAATAAATTGTGAAATACACAAATTAATCAAATAAAATTTATTTGCTACGCCGGGATTCGAACCCGCGACCTTCGGAATGCGAGTCAAGCGCCTTACCGCTGCACTACACCGGTCGTCAAAGATCGCAATAAGAAAAAATAAATTATTAATTATTTTAACATGGAACGACAAAAAAGTAAGGTGACAATGAAGTTTATAATACATTTGTCTAATAATATGTATGTATTTTTTTAATATTTATTATGAGTAATTTAAGTTCGAAAAAATGTAAGGTTTTTTTTTACATTAGCTCCACACAGGAGGCCCCGAGGAAAAACAATTTCCCTCAAGGCCTATGTCATCTTAGAGGATGCTGTGTGGGGGGTATTTTAAGAGAGGAAGAGGAGTTCTGGGAAGGAAATAAGTATGAGGGGTGGGTAGGAATCTGGGGGTCAGTGTTTCGAGGAGTGACGGACGTATGAATCTATCGCTTCAACTGCGGTGCAATGCGAAGAGTTGAGGGATTCTGGCTGGATAGGTCAAAAGACCTCCTCAACCAGTCTCTCTCGGTCCGATCCGCCAAGCAGCAGGTGGGCAGACATATCGGTCGCCAAGGCCTTGACAAACCTCACCCCATGAACCTGGGCACCCCTGCTAAGTCACTAAACATAGCGAACCACTTGGGGTGACCTATGGCAGAGGTGTTGGTTATCCAATAAATGGTTCCCGGGGCGGCGGTACCCATACCGCCGTAAATTGTTATTGTGACTTAAATTGTTTTTCTTTAGTAAATTTTTTTTATTTGTGAACTAAAATGTTAACTTTTAACTTATACTTTGAATTTCCAGCTTATTGTAATCATGTATACAATATTTTTCAATTTGATTATTTCGATCACCTATGGAATGAAAGGAACAGATGTATCTGATATGGTGAGTAGATATTATGTCGATTGTCCAATTGATTAGTCAGGTATTTCCAAATACTTAGTTTTGAGATAGTGAGGAAAGCAATATTTAAATGCTCACCATAGATTAATTATCATTTACACGTGTCTGTGTTTTACATATTAAATATGCTACAAAATAAAACAGGGAGGAATCCTACTGTGTGACGTAGAAAACATCAACATTTTGTTAAATTCAATACAAGTTTTTCTGCATTATAATTGATTTGGTGGTAATCTGAGTATTGTACCAGATATTGGGTACACTTTTACACAATACAACTGCATACTTAACTCATATTTTGGTTTTTGGAGATGATTAATCAACTGGACGATCGATGTAATAACAATACAAATTTCATGGTAAATTAAAACAGTGCGTTAAAAATCTAAATGATACGTCATTGGTCCAATACCAAAGTCGCGAAACCGCATTCTGAGTTAAATATACCAAAAATTTATAATTTTAAACAGAGTTATACCCTGCCATTTATTATAACTATAACTAGCTGGGGTACCCGGCTTTGCTCAGGGAGTTGATATGAGATTGAACTGATATTCAAACCCAAGACGGATCTTGCTTTATATACCCCTACTAATGGGTAGCCCCACTCATACAAGAAAGACTTTGAATGGTCCACAATGTTCCAGAATATTCCACAACATTCGAGAGTATTCTGGAATGTTCCATAAAGATCTGGGATGTTCCTGAACGTTCCAAACCATTCCCGAACATTACAGAATGTTCCGAGATGTTGTGGAATGCTCTCGAATGTTCTGCATTGTTCTAGAAATTTCTAGAGGCGAAACCTCCAGCCCTTATATCTTCAAAAGCATGCCCTTCAGGTAAAAATGGGAACCTTCTTCGTGGATGGGGGATAGAGGGTTACTATACCATATAACTCCCTTGACCGTACCGGGACTCGTTTCTGAGTTTTAGCAGGATGCATACTTTCATACACTTTCTTTTATAATATTTATTGATTACACATTATTATGTATAAACTACAGATTTGATGGTTTTTTTTTCTTTTTACAAAGAAAGACAAATATTCCCGGTTTACGAATAACCTGAGAATATTTGAAAATCTCCTACTACCACCACAGTAGGCGGAAAATGTTGCTTTAATGACCCGAACGCGATGCCAACTCAGCCGCTGACCGGTTTTAATCCATAAGCAGCTGATTTAGTAATAATATAAATCGATTTATGATATCAATTCTAAACTTCATACCTCTCAATATCTCCAAGTTATGTTTTTACAGATTTGCGACTTTGGCATTTACCCGACGTATTTAAGCGGCGATGTGTAAATTTTTATTGCCCAGTTGTAATTGTAACCCTTGTTGCATTTTCTCAGATGGAGTCACTTCTGAAAAATGCAGCCAATTTTTCTTATCTTTATGTGGCCGTTGGAGGATGTGCCACGATTGCTTTAATTTACTTGATACATAACATTATGTATGTACCTACATCCGAATCATATCGATATCAAATGTAGTTTTTCTTTATGTGGTTTTTTGTACTTAGCTATGCCCACTTACACTGGTGTCAATTTTATTGGTGCTTTACGAGCTGTGGACAATTATACTACTGGCGTGCACCATTGAAGCGCTAAAATCTGAAATGGAAAGGACAAAAAGGATTCTCATCAAAATCTCACTCAAAGGAAACTTGCGTAAGTTGTTATTACTTATGTATGTATAAATACTGAAACATAGGAAGATTGATAGGACATTGAAAGAAGGGTAAACGGAGGACTGAATGCAGTATCTAGTTGTTAATAAAAATATGTCAAAGAAAGACTTAGTGCAGTCCATAATGGAATTCTGATACCAATCTTTACTCACACATCAGTCAAGTTACAAATACTCAAGTCGGGTCATGTCAGGAGTTGACATAACAGAAGAGAATGTACGAAAGAAGTAAGGAGTGTGTGCCAAGACGGAATTGTATGGCGGTCTTTCCTCCCTGCCAACCCCTATGGCTTGATGGTTGGTTAGTCTGTGAGTGGAAGTAAACTGATAAGAAATATTATATTTTGTTTTAGATCCAAAGGAGAATAAAATTGTCAACATATTCATCAAGTATTTACTTAGGAAGGACGTTAAAATAACAGCAGGAAACTTATTCAACATAGACTTTGCTTTGGTCTACGCTTTGGTTGCTTCTCTCACAAGCTACACTATTGTCCTGCTACAATTTATAGTTGATAGAAATTTTATGCGACTACAACGTTCGGGCCTGAAGAAACAGCAATTGATATAACACCGGGCGTTAGGTTCCTATTCGGGCGTCACCCTTCATATAACACTAGGCTTTGGGTTCCCACCCGGGCGTCGCGGGTCCATATAACACCAGACTTCGGATTTCTACCCGGGTGTTATATGCGGACATTATTATTTTGATATTCAGCGAAAAATAAATTTATTTATTTTCAACTTACTTCATGAACTTTTTGCGAATGTATCAAAGCCAGTACAAATTTCCAGAGCGGGATTTGCATATTCGCGACTCATATTACGAAATATAGATTATTATATGAGAACAATAAAATATTTCATAAATGTATGCATTTGTTATTTATATTTTATAACCATTTGTACATGTGTTTGTATTGAAAATTTAAATAAATAGATTGTGCAATTATTATTACATATGGATTAAAAATTCCATATGTGATTCATTCCATATTGTGAACATTGATTGACACCCAATGGCAGATGAATAATTTATCTTTACCTCTTAAAAAATATGTAAATTGTATACTAATTTATTTTCGTTTTATAACACAAGTGCATATTATTGCATTTTTCTATGATTACAATAAATTAAAACAACATTATAAATTAATGACCAAAGATTATAACTAACTGGCTCTAATGAGTTGCGTACAATACATTAAAATTATTGACCCAAAGATTGACTAAAATCAGGTGCTTTCATTCTGTTAAGAATAGTTAGTGACATCTATGAGATAAATATTGTAATTAATTCCATTTGGTTCTTGTGTTCGCAGTTTGACTTATCCACTATTTAAACTATTTAATAAGTCTTTGTCGTCAGGGTGTTTTCCAAATCAGTGGAAAAAAAGCTATCTTACGCCTATTCATAAAAAGGGAGATAAAAGCGATGTATCTAACTACAGACCAATATGTATATTGTCCGCTATTCCCAAACTATTTGAATCGTTAGTCCTAGATGTCATTATTAAACAAATTAATAATATTATTGTACCCAACCAGCATGGCTTTATCACAGGTAAATCCACTCTAAGTAACTTGATCATATACGAAAATTACATAACTGATTCTCTTGCCTTGAAGCATCAGGTGGATTCAATTTATACTGATTTTTCCAAAGCCTTTGACAAAGTAAGGCGACATATCCTTGTACAAAAATTAAGTATGTTGGGCATCAAGGGTAATCTATTAAGTTGGATTGATAGTTATCTTAGTAAAAGAGAGCTATGTGTGAAAATAAAATCTGTGGAATCTTACGTTTTCGAAGCCACAAGTGGGGTTCCTCAGGGGTCTCACCTGGGACCAATTCTTTTTTTGTTATTTATTAATGATATTGTTAGCATATTTAAAGATGTGGAAGTTCTTCTCTTCGCAGATGACTTGAAAATATATAAAACAATACGTAGTTTAGACGATTGTTATACTTTGCAACTTAATTTAAATAAACTATATCGTTGGTGCATCATCAACTCTCTGTTTCTTAATATTAAAAAATGTCAGGTCATTCGTTTTTGTAAAATACGAAATCATATAATTTATGTATATTCGCTAAATAACGTAAAATTGACAGCTGTCACTCAAATCAGGGACCTGGGTGTTATATTTGATGAACAGTTAACATTCAATCCGCATGTAAATGAAATCACAAATAAAGCCTTAAAAATGCTTGGTTTTATATGTAGAACCGCATGCGACTTCAAGTCATTAGAATGTTTGAAAACACTGTACACATCTTTAGTAAGAAGTCAAGTAGAGTATAATTCGCCTATTTGGTCCCCCTTTTATAAAATACATTCCAACAATATTGAAAGGGTACAACACAAATTTCTACGATTTATTAACTTTAAACTAAATATTCCAATCCAAAATATAAATTATATCCAGCTGATGCACCAACTAAATTTGATTACGCTGTCAGATAGGCGAATTATCTCCGACCTTGTTCTACTAAATAAAATTATTAATTATAGAATCGACAGCCCTGAAATTCTGGCCACAATAAAATTATTTGTACCTTCCAAAAATACGAGACAAAATTCCACGTTTTTCTGTGACAATTTCAAAACAAATTATCAAGCACACATATCCCTAAATCGAATACAAAATTTTGGTAATAAATTTGGTAATGTCGTTGATATATTTAGAGATTCCGTAGCAGTACTTAAACGAAATCTACATAAACACTTTGCTGAAATGTATGACTTCACCATTCCATAGTGAAAAACCCTTTTTAGCTTCTATTTATTTCACTCTTTTCTTTTAGACTTTTAAACTTTAATATATATATGTAACTTTACAAATTAATATTGTAATTTAATTTATATTTCGATTATGCTTAAGTCCCTACTAATGCTGATTAATTTCAATCCCGTTATTTTTGTTTGTAAGTACAAAAAAAAAACTGTTCTCCATAATGGTATTCTATATTATTTGTAAAACATTTATGTAGGTACTACACATATAATAATTATTTTATTCATATATGTACTTAAACTTTTATATGCCATATAGTTAATGTAATAATACTAATAACAATGTATGTAAAAGCCCAATGGGCGTTTAAATAAATAAATAAATAAATAAATTATTCTTAGTTTATTAGAAAAGTGTGCATATTAGAAAAGTGTACATATTGCGACTCCAATCGCGTATATTTCCAACCTAAGCTTCGATTCCGGAAAATTTCCAAATCATTTAAAACACTCTATTGTTATACTGCTTCACAAAAATGGAGATAAATCGCAGATACACAATTACCGGCCAATTTCTTTGCTCAATTCTATTTCGAAAATTATTGAGAAAATTGTAAAGAATCGTCTCAGTCATTACCTTGAAAAAAACAATATCCTTTCCAATAGACAGTATGGCTTCAGACCAGGATTGAGCACTGAAAATGCAATTACAAACCTGACGAAAATCATCTCCAACAATATCGATAGAGGAAGAAAATGCATTGCGCTCTTCTTGGATCTAGCCAAAGCGTTCGACACTATCTCACACAAAATTCTCTTGAAAAAACTACAGCGCATCGGCATTCAGGGTCAGCTTCTTAAGTGGTTAGGTAGTTATATAGAAAATAGGAGCCAAATAGTGAATATTAACGATACTCTAAGCGATCCGGCTGATATTAACTTTGGTGTACCTCAAGGAAGCACTCTAGGACCTCTTTTATTCAATATCTATATAAATGAATTATGTAACAGTTCATTTGCCGACCATATTATCACCTTTGCCGATGACACAGTATTATTATTTGAAGGCAAAAATTGGAATGAAGTTCATAATAATTCAGAAATTGGTATCAACAAGGTAAAACAATGGCTAGATAATAATCTTCTCACTCTCAACACTGACAAAACTAAATTCATTCGCTTCAGTGCAACTCAAGCGGGACAACCAAAAGAAACTCAAAAAATTATTATACACCATTGCAATGACCCAAACACTTGCAATTGCAATACCTTAGAATATGTGGATAGCATAAAATATCTAGGAATTATCGTAGACAAGAATCTGAGATGGAATGAACATATCGATTCAATCTCCACAAAGGTCAGAAAACTCACGCATCTTTTCATGGCTATTAGAAATATTCTATGCGCAAAAGATCTAAAACTAATGTACTATGCCATGTGCAACTCATTACTTGAATATGCATCTTTAGGATGGGGAGGATGTACCAAATCAATACTGGACCCCTTAGCCAAAGCACAGAAATCACTACTAAGGGTCATACTTAAAAAACCATTTAGATACCCCAGCAATGATTTATTCAAAGAGATAGGAGTTCTGGATGTGAGGCAACTATTTATAAGAAAAGTTATATTATACACACACAAATATCGTCACCTCTTCCCCTCCGTAGAACATTATCACAACACCCGACATGCAGGGAGGAATCCAATAGTTCCACTTGCTACTATGACATCCCTTGCTCAAAGACAATATTCTTACCTAGGTCCAAAAATGTTCAACCTTATACCCGGTTCTTGGAAATTGAAAAGTGCAAGCGTCCTGCGTAAATTAGTCAATGATTGGATTCTGAACTTAGGGAGAGTCGAAAGTGAACGTATGCTGTATAACTGGTAAACAAAATCACTCAACTTTCCTGATCACTAGACCAAAATTCCTACCACACTTCATTGAGTTCAATGTTTCGACATCCTTTCTGATGTTTTTTATACATGGGATTGATGGTTATGCGCCCCTGAAGCCTGTCTGCTCCGTGTTGGTGTAGGTATATCACCGCTGTAAAGCGTTGACATGCACGTCGCTAACTCTGTGTGAAACTTGGTACCTTACAATGGTAATGATTTATGATAAATAAATAATACCTACATAACACAACATGTATGGCGTACGAAGTAATGCACCAATTTCACCAAAGTAGCACTAAATTTGGTACTATTTTATTATTATTCATAGTTTATATTTCCATCTACGTTTATAGTTATTGTTTTTATGTTTTTATTGTTTTTATATTTTAGCAGGAGTAGTTCAAGAGAGTGTATATTCATACTGTCGTACTAATAATATAATACTATTCTTAAAACATGTTTTAAATCAGTGAAAATAATTTGTAGTTACAAAAATCATTGTAAGTAGTTACATCGCTAAAAAACTAAAATCATATAGATTATTACGTTCATTATTATATCCATTATTGTAAATTTTAATATAGTTTCTCCTATAAGTGTACTATGTATTAAAAGTTCAAATTCCTAAACACATAGCTTAACTAAATTTCATTTCTTTATGTTGTAAATCTTTTGTAATTCCTCCATCTTGTTCTTGTAATTCTTCCATCTTGTAAATCTGAATGTATTATACATATGTTACCAGGTTAATTCGGTAAATCCGATTATAATATATGCTACCAGATTACCTTTTCTACTTTGTCACAAAAAATGTATGTGTACTTATATTTATATATTTTATATACATTTTCTTTATTACACACCTTAGCTTCAGAAAAAAATGAATTTTTCTGTTTTTTATTTTTTTTTTTGGTTTTGTTTTTTGTTATGTAATTTATGTACATTTCAGGTATAATATGAACTAAACATGTCAATTTGCCTATCCTGGAACGGGAAACTTTCCTAGTTGGACAGGCAAAGCTTCCTAATTGTAATTTGTACTTTTGTATCTATAATAAATAAATAAATAAATAAATAAATAAATAAATAAATTAGAGACCTCTGTGGGAATTTTATAGAAGCTAGTGTTATCAGCCAACAAATTTAGGGCACGTGACCTCAGTGGATATTTGCTACTTGTATTGTTATTATTGTATTTTAAAACAGTCTGAAAGACGGTATTTTTATTGTTTTTAGTAGTATAAAAAGGGCTATGCTCAAGAAATTTGTTCTCTTCCATTAACCCTTACCTAGAGTATAGACGCCGTACCGCTTGAGGCGGGGTCCGGGCTGAATTTAGTTCTATAAGTGTTGATTTCATTATTGCTCAAAAAGTGTTTGTAAATAAAACGACTCTTCAATAAAAAAGTGTTTTACAAATAAAAAGTCCACCACCCTTGATGAGATTGAAGTGATCCTAACATGGTCCTTCGAGCCGGATGCAAAATTGGACTAAAAAAATAACACCAAATATAAAAAAACCAGCGGCCAAAAAACCGAAGAACAACTCCAGAGCGATCCAGTCAACAAGAAACAGAGCTAAGTGCCCATAATCCTTATGACTTACCATTTCCTGATTTTAAATCCTAAAGAACAATCTCAATAATTAGTTTCTAAAATCAGTTTATTATCAGAATATGTTTATTGTTATCATTCATATTCAATACAATCAAAAAATGCAAGTCATAGTATAATTAAAATAAATCACAGTTGTATTCTCAACTTGCAAGTAATGAAAAACCATTGATCAGGTTGAATTATTATTTGAATCTTTTAAACATCGACCGGCAAAACTGTCGTCATATCGCATATGTCATTTTTTAATCCCGTTGCAAGTAAAAAACAATAGCAGTAAAGCAAAATCGGAGTATATACGTTCTTGATGTTTCTATAATAATTATCGCCAGCGCATAGCATTACTAGACATTTATTCTGTCATTTCCTCTGAACAACAAGGTAACCATCGTATTTTTTTTTGCATTGTTGTTTGTTTTTTATAGTATTGTCGCCATTACTTATAAACTACGGTATAGTTTGTTTTTTAATCTCTCGTTTTTGGAATTATTGTCGCGGCAGATAAGAACTTAAGATGGAGAAATTAAAAGGCTTAATTAATAAACGGTCGGTTTTAAAGGGGAAATTAACAAGGTTTAGTCAGGCTCTAAATACGTTATCAGCAAACGAGATTAATTTGAGATACGACAGAATTAAAGATTTATTAGAAGAATTTGAAATAATCCAGTCCCAGATAGAAAGCATTGATGACTCAAATGAAGCGGAGAATGAAATTCAACGTGAAACTTTCGAGAACCAGTTCTTCACAATCCTGGCAACGGCCAGGGGGGCGATGGATTCTGTGGAGCAAACTAAATGTGACATTAAATTGCCCAATTTGAAGCTTCAGGAGTTCCACGGGGACCCTAGGGGCTGGAATAACTTTGTAGAAACTTTCAAGGCATTAGTTCACAATAACCAGTCGCTGAATAACATTCAGAAATACTATTATTTGCAATCGTGCTTAAAGGGTGACGCGGCCAGGATAATAGCTAATTTGGAAATATCAGAGTTAAGCTATCAAACGTCTTGGGAATTGTTGCATGAACGCTTTACTAATCTCAGAACGACGGTACACAAACATATCCAAACATTGTTTCAGTTGTCACGCTCATAAAACCAGAGCCAAACAAACAGACATACTTAATATACCAAAGTGTAACTCTTCATTTGGTCAAAGAAGTTCTGCATTTTTAGCAGTAAAGTTATATAACAAGCTCCCACTTAGTATCAAACAAATAAAAATAAAAAATAGCTACATTAAGGACATTAAATGTTGGCTGAAGAATCTATCGGAAAATGAACTTACTAGTATACTTAAAACATCATAGAAGTTTCTGGAAAACCTTATCCAATCAATGAAGTTAAACCATAGAAGTCGCTGAAAAACTTATCCAAAGCATAGTCCCCCTCAGCACAGGATCTCCTAGTGAGGAGGACTACGAATATATTTTATATATACATCTAACTAACATGTTTCATATAAAAATGTAAAAAATATTATATAGTTACTAAATAAAAAAAAATAAAAAAAAAAAAAGTTAAAAGAAATGAAGATGGAAGATCAGGTCGGATTACGAAAATTAATCGACGCTACCAACGTCAATCTGAAGGCATTACAAAATCTTGCAGTTCCGGTAGAACAATGGGACGCGATAATAATTTACGTGATTTCTAATAAATTAGATTCCAATACGAGAAAATTTTGGGAGCAATCGCCCATTGAGGGAAAACTACCTACTCTAAAGGAATTTCTAAAATGTTTATCGTTACGAGCACAAACTTTGGAATTAATGCAAACAACGGAGAAAAAGTCTTCTGTTGGGATCAAACCTCAGATAGGATTTAATAACCCAAAAAGGGAATCTGTAGCATTTTTAACAGTAAAAAACGGAAAATGTATTTTTTGCGATAAAGATCACTTAGTATATTATTGTAAAAAATTCTTAAATTTAAAGGTACAGGGTCGAGTTAATGCAATAAAAGAGCGCCAAGCATGCTTTAAATGTTTAAAACCGGGCCATCTAGCTGATGATTGCAAGGTAACCTTTAAATGCAGATTGTGTAACAGTGAAAGGCATAATACGCTGTTACATAAAAAGGAGATTGAGGCGGAATCCTCAAACATGGGGACGGATGCTGGAGAGGTGTCCGTCAACAATCACTCTGCAATAGGCAGAACCGAAAAAATAGTATTGTTGTCCACGGCAATGGTTGGCATTGCTGGGGTGGATAACAGGATACATAAAGCCCGAGTCCTGCTAGATTCGGGATCCCAGTCCAACTTTATCCGGAAAGATTTCGCCGAAGGATTGAAGTTGGAATTTGAGAAAATAAACAAGCCAGTATCAGGAATTCACAAGAATGTTACCCATATAAAAAATAGAGTGTGTGTAAAATTGAATTCTTTGAAATCTGATTATAAAAAAAATATTTCTTGCTTAATCTTACAGGACATAACCTCAAATATACCGCAAACCAATATACCTAGGAGCGAGTTCAGGCTACCTGCAGGGTTGGAACTAGCCGATTCTAAGTTTAACATCGCCGCTCCTATTGACATACTACTCGGGGCGGAGGAATTCTGGAGCATCCTGACAAATGATAGGATAAAGTTGGATACCGGACCCACGTTACAACACACTCAGCTAGGGTGGATTATAGCTGGACCCACCGCTACGAACCACAGGAAAAGGCCAGTATTAGAAACTTGTAATTTGTCCTTGAATAAAATAAGCAATCAAATGGAAAAATTTTGGAAAATAGAGGAAATAGGTACATCCAAATTTCAAAATCATGAGGAAAAGGCCTGTGAAGCTAGCTTCCTGGCAACCCATACTAGAGATGAAAGGGGTAGATTCTTGGTGACTCTACCTACCCGCCCATGTATCAATCAATTAGGAAATTCGTTGGCCATGGCGGAGAAAAGATTTAAAAACTTGGAGAGAAAATTGTCTTCCGATAAAGAGTTGAAATCACAATATGTTCAATTTATGAAAGAGTATAAGGAACTAGGTAACATGGAGGAATGCGATAAGCTAGAAGGAGACCTTAACTCTTATTTTTTTACCTCATCATGCCGTCCGGAAGGAGTCTAGCACGACGACCAAACTAAGGGTTGTTTTCGATGGGTCGGCGAAAACTTCAAGTGGAATATCTTTGAATAATGCCTTGATGGTAGGACCAGTCATTCAAAGAGATTTATACACACAACTATTACGTTTCAGGAAAGATCGCTACGTTATCACGGCGGATATTGAAAAGATGTATCGACAGATAAATTTGAGTGCAACCGACCGCAAGCTGCAAAAAATAGTATGGTGGGAGGAGCCGGAAGATGAACTGCGTCACTACCAGCTGAAGACTGTCACCTATGGTTTGGGACCTTCATCTTTCCTGGCTACAAGGTGTCTGCGTCAGATTGGTATGGATAATCAAAATATATTTCCTAAGGCTAGTCAAGTCATACAGGAGGATTTCTACATGGACGACCTGTTGACGGGAGACGATGACATCCAAGCTTGTAAAAACTTAAAGCTTCAGCTGATAAGCTTGCTGCAATCTGCCGGTATGACCTTGCGAAAGTGGAGGTCGAATGTGCAGGATTTGTCATCCGAGGCGGGCCAAGCTAGAATTGCCGAAATAGGCAATTTTGAGAAAACGACCTCTGACAAATCCAATAATGAGAAAATTTTGGGACTAATTTGGAACAGCTCCTCGGATTGCTTCTCATATAAAATAACAAAACCAACGAACCAAACTGCAAGTAAACGTAATATATTATCATGCATAGCATCTACGTTCGATCCATTAGGGCTACTTGGCCCAATTATTGTAGTAGCAAAGTTGATAATGCAAAACTTATGGCAATCAAAAGCATCATGGGATGAAGCATTGCCTAATGAAATACTAGTACCATGGAGGAATTACTTAGAGGATTTATCCAATTTAAACGAATTAAAAATCGATCGAAACGTAATGTGCAGAGACTATAATGACCTCAAAATACATGGATTTTGCGACGCTTCAGAGAGAGCATATGGAGCTTGTATCTACGCCGTAACAATGGACCCAAATGGTGAGAGACATTGTCAATTAATCACTTCCAAATCTAGGGTAGCGCCCCTGAAATGCATATCATTGCCAAAACTAGAACTTTGTAGCGCAGTATTACTAGCCAAGTTAATGAGGACTGTCAAACAAGCATTAGATATAATGGAAGCGGACACCTACTACTGGAGTGATTCAACTATCGCCTTGTGCTGGTTGAAAGGCCAGCCTGCCCGTTGGAACACCTTCGTTGCTAACCGAGTAGCAGAGATACAAGAACTTAGTAACCATCAAGATTGGCGTCACGTGAACTCAAGTGACAACGCCGCCGATATATTATCTAGGGGTTCCCCGGCAGAGAAGTTATTGAGCACCACCACTTGGTGGCATGGACCAGGGTGGCTGATTGAAGAGCCTAGCAACTGGCCAATACCCAAAATGGAGTGCTTAAACCCACCTGAGGCAAAGGCAAAAAACGTTATGTTGGTAACTAGCGCAAGTGATTGGGACATATTTGAAAAATTCTCATCTCTAACTAAATTAAAGCGTGTAATTGCTTACCTACTTAGATTTAAACATAACTGTAGTAAGCCACAACTCAAGCGTACTGGTAATTTGAAGGCTGAAGAATTAGAATTAGCGTTAAAACGATTGATTGAATCGGCTCAAAATAACTGCTTTTTTCTAGAAAGGGAAGCTTTATTAAAAAATAAAAATGTAAACAAAAACAGCCCTTTAAAATCACTTAACCCGTTTTTGCACGAGGGTTTGTTATGTGTGGGAGGTAGGTTATCTCACTCAGGGGATTTAACATTTCAGCAAAAACACCCAATAATATTACCTGCAAGGCATAGATTGACCGAATTAATAATACGACATTATCATTATATAAATTTACATGCAGGAACCCAGGCCTTGCTCGCTGAAATAAGATTGAAATTCTGGCCCATCTATGGAAAAAAATACAATTAAACAAGTATTACATAAATGTATTATATGTTTTAGATTACGCCCAGTCATTGGCCAACAGCTGATGGGCAATTTACCAGCTGATCGGATCCATCCAAATCGACCATTCAGCATAGTCGGGGTCGACTATTCCGGACCACTGTCAATCAAGGTTGGAGTCCAAAAAAGGGCTCCGATCACTAAGGCGTATTTATGCATCTTTGTTTGTCTAGCCACGAAGGCGGTCCATCTAGAACTGGTATCAGATTTGTCCAGTGATGGATTTTTAAATTGTTTAAAACGTTTTATAGCTCGCAGGGGTCAGCCAAGGAAGATATACTCTGATAATGCAACTAATTTCAGGGGAACTTGTAATAGATTGAAGGTATTATATGACAGTTTGAAGGAAAATGGTGACCAGATTCAAAAATATTTAGCAAATATAGGTATTGATTGGAGTTTCATACCTCCACAAGCCCCTAACCAGGGCGGGTTGTGGGAGGCTGCTGTTAAATCTGCCAAATATCATTTATATAGGATCATCGATCGTTCAGTTTTAACATTTGAATCATTGTACACTATAATATGTCAAATTGAGACTTGTTTGAATTCCAGACCTTTGACTCCGCTATCTAATGATCCAAACGACCTAAATCCTTTAACTCCTAATCATTTCCTTATGGGCACTAGCGCTTCTATTATTCCTGAACTGGATGTTCAGAAAATACCGTACAACCGACTGGATCAATATCAAAAAATGATAGAACTAATTCAGTGTTTTTGGTCCAGGTGGAAAAAAGACTATCTCGGTGAGCTTCAGAGAAGATACAAATGGCAAACCAGCAATCAGCGATCTTTACAGAAGGATGACTTAGTAATCTTAAAAGAAGACAATCTGCCGCCTGCAATGTGGCGGATGGCACGCGTTCTATCCTCTCATCCCGGTTCTGATGGCGTGGTCAGGGTGGTCACCCTCCGGACATCACAAGGGACGTTCGTACGTCCCATAACCAAAATATGTTTAATGCCCCTGGAGGACAACCTAGGACGAGCCCGGACCCCGCCCCCAGAAGATGAAGGAAGATCTCCGAAATAAAAGTAAAAAAAATTCCAAAGAAGAAAGAAATTCCCAGAAGAAGATGAAAAAGAATCACTACAAAAAGGAAGAAACATAATGACTCGACACGGCAACCTTGGGATTTGTGATGCTCTCCTTGGTCTCTACCTTTGACCAGCTAGATGATTCTCCCCTCTCCCCAATGATGAAAGGGAAAATGGGAAGCCCACGGTGCAGCATCTCATGAATGGATCAAGCAGATGACTAATCTAGGACCTCAAGACTTGAGTGTTTGTGTTGTTAAGAGTCGTTATTATGAAATTATTATTTGTATGTTATTTTTGTTGAATAATTTATAAGGGTTCATTTTTATTAATAAGTTTATTTTAGGTGCAGGTTATCAATTCTACGATATTTTTATCTATGAATTTATTTTTGTGGTTTTTTTTTTGATAATGTGGAGTATTCTTTAATTATAGTGTCAGTATTAGCATTTATTTAGTAGATTAAAAAAAAACGTAGAAAATGTTAAATGTCAATGTAAATGTTAAGGTAAAGTGGAATACTTGAGTAGTGCTCTACATTATACATAATGGACGCCATTGGTATTGAGCATATAAAATACGCAGGAGATCAACTTCATACTATTCTAGCCGCCCTGTACTCAAGCCTCCTAAGACACACACACATGCCGATGGATATGAGCAAAACTATTATCGTACCAATCCTGAAATCCAATCAGCTGGATGCATCGGTATTAGGAAATTACCGACCGATTTCCTTGGCGACAATGCTTTCGAGACTATTTGAAAAAATCTTATTCGCGCTAGTTAAAGAGAAACTATTTACCCTTGATAACCAATTCGGCTTCAAGAGCGCCTCATCAACCGATATGGCCATTTATGGAGTAAAACAAACAATAGCCTATTACAAAAAAAGAAAAACCACAGTCTATGGGTGTTTTCTTGACCTAAGCAAGGCGTTTGATCGTGTCTCCCATCAATTATTATGGGAAAAACTCATAAAGCGAGATGTTCCAGCAGCAGTGGTTAATATGCTGGCTATTTGGTACGGACAACAGGAAAATCACATTCAATGGGCAGGAGCTTCTTCAAGACCTTTATTCCTTAAGAGCGGTGTCAGGCAAGGGGGGAATATGTCTCCAACTCTATTTAATGTGTACATTAACGACCTCTTACAAGAGTTGAACGATACACGAATCGGTTGTCATATCTGCGGACAAGGAAGTAACAACATTAATTACGCCGATGACATGGTGCTGCTTGCACCTTCGATTAAAGCGATGAGACGACTTGTGCAAATATGCGAAGAGTACGCAAACTCTCATAACCTGTTGTACAATTCTAAAAAGTCAGTCATCGTCGCTTTCAAACACAATAAGGAGCCATCACATATTCCTCCAATATATTTAGAAGGAATTGAACTGCTTGTGGCCTCACAGGTTAAGTATCTGGGACATATCCTAACCGAAGACATGAAGGATATAGAAGATATGGAACGACAAAGAAGAGCAATTAATATACGGGCCGGAATGCTCTCAAGGCGGTTCTACCACTGTAGCGAAGATGTCAGAAAATTTCTATTCAAGACATACTGTACTGCCCTGTACACGTCAGAACTGTGGACACAATACCCAGCAGCGCAATGGGACAAACTGAGGGTGTGCTACAATAATGCATACAGGCAACTTATGCAACTACCGAGGTTCTGCAGTGCCTCCACGATGTTCACCGAGGGGAGGGTGCACTCATTCCCAGCCCTACTTCGCCACCGACTAGCCAGCTTCTGGAGCAGGATACGGACTTCAACCAATATCATTGTCGTGGCTGCATCCGAGTGGCTCAGTTCCCCATTAAATGAGCGGTGGATGCAGATGATGAGGCGACCTCCATGATGGACGATCCCAAAATATCTTTTTATTTTTAGTTCTGTCTACTTATTATTTATTTTAATTTTATGCTTATTTTTTGTTATTTGTGTGATGAATTTTGTTTTCATTTTATGCTTTAATTAGGTACCTACCTAATATTTAAACTATTTTTTTTTTTTTTTTTTTTCTTTTCTTTTATAGTTGTTTATGTAATATGGCAGACTGGGATTGCACTACCCTCCCAGTCTTGCTGGAATAAAAACTTAAATAAATAAATAAATAAATAATGAATTATTTAGCTTTTAGATTAGTTCTATATTTTTTCAGTTCATATATTTTGTTTATTAATCTGTCTGAATATTATGTTTAAATTTACCATTAGGGTTAGATTTAGAAATGGTTTAATTTTATTTAAATCCGGCTCGAAGGACCATGTTAGGATCACTTCAATCTCATCAAGGGTGGTGGACTTTTTATTTGTAAAACACTTTTTTATTGAAGAGTCGTTTTATTTACAAACACTTTTTGAGCAATAATGAAATCAACACTTTTAGAACTAAATTCAGCCCGGACCCCGCCTCAAGCGGTACGGCGTCTATACTCTAGGTAAGGGTTAATGGAAGAGAACAAATTTCTTGAGCATAGCCCTTTTTATACTACTAAAAACAATAAAAATACCGTCTTTCAGACTGTTTTAAAATACAATAATAACAATACAAGTAGCAAATATCCACTGAGGTCACGTGCCCTAAATTTGTTGGCTGATAACACTAGCTTCTATAAAATTCCCACAGAGGTCTCTAATATGCACACTTTTCTAATAAACTAAGAATAATTAACCAAATGGAATTAATTACAATATTTATCTCATAGATGTCACTAACTATTCTTAACACATTCAATGATGACAATATAATTTAAATATATTAAAATTAATGTTTCTTGGTTTGTCCCTTATGCGTTCTTAAACCATTCATCCGATTGCCATGAAACATTGGCGTTTTGTTGTGAGCGCCCGCGATGGTTTCTGTATATAATGGTGAGCTCTGGCGGTACGAAATTATTTCCCATACCATTCATCTGATTGCGATGAAACTTTGGTGAGTTATTGCGAGGCGTTAGGTTCCCATTTGGGCGTCGCATTTTCGTTTATAAAAAGACCGTCAGGCATAAACGGGGGGGTGACACTACACCCTCCTGTCAGGTGTAGTGTCACCCCCCGTCGGGTGGCACCCGGGGCGGTCCACCCTCCCCCTCGCTACGCTACTGCACAGAGAACATTAAATTTCTCCGAATTTTGCAGCATTTGGTATGCAACTCAAATGTTAAGCTTCACTCGGTAGACGATGAATCTGCAACTTGTTATTTAATTTATCGTTATATTCTGAACACAAAACAAGTTTGTATGCGGTGAATCAAAACTACACTCAGAACACGAAAATGGTTTTTCTTTGATTCTGGCATTAAATAAATAGTCTGCAACTAGAATTTTATAACTGCACATCGAATAAGATAATGTTTTCCTTCGAGATGTGTCAGCAGATGAATCCAACTGGAATTTTACATTCTGAACACAAAAATGTTTTAAATTAAATCTGTACCTGGCGAATTAAAACTACACGAACATAAAAATGGTTTTTCTTTGATTCTGGAAGCAAGTACATATTCTGCAACTTGAATATTATAACTGCACTTCGAATGAGACAATGTTTTCCTTCGAAATGTGTCAGCAGACGAAACCACAACAGAAATTTTATATTCTGAACACAAAACTGCTTTAAATTATATCTAAAACTACACTCAGAACATAAAATGGATTCTTCTTGATTCTAGCAACACGTACATAGTCTTCAACTAGAATTTCATAACTGCACTTTGAATAATAGAATGTTTTTCTTTGAAATGTGTCAGCAGATGAATCCACAACTGGAAATTTACAACACAAAATTGGTTTAAATTAAGTCTGTATGCGGCGAATTAAAAATACACTCAGAACATGAAAATGTTTTTTTTTTGTTTCTGGCAGCACATATAGAGTCTGCAACTAGAATTTTATAACTGCACTTCGATTAAGATAATGTTCTCCTTCGAAATGTGTAAGCAGATGTATCCACAATTGGAATTTTACATTCTGAAAACTGGTTTAACCCTTCGAATAATAAGGAAAAAATATCTTTAAACTATTGCCTGTCGAAATTCCCGGCTCTTCCCATGCATTTTAAATGATCCTTTTTATTGATTTTTTTTTACCCTTTTACAAAAAACAAAGTTGTTCTAAAATCTAGATAAAATAATTTTTCCGACGTGCTTATTAGAACATTTTTGTTTCTAAATATTAAAATTTTGATATTGGAAATGTAAATTGGCTCAAAAATACACACCTCCGAATATTCTAATTAAGATATTTAAAATAGAATAAACTAAAATTTTTAATTTGCAGCTTATAAAAATATGTATATATGTATGTATATATATATATATATATATATATATATATATATATATATATATATATATATATATATATATATATATATATATATATATATATATATATGTATATATATATATATATATTATATAAGAAAGTCCAAAAAAACGTGCGACCCATAAAAACTCAGAAATGAGTCCCGGAACGATCAAGGGAGTTATATGGTGTGGTAGATCTCTATCCCCCTCCAGGATGACGGTTCCCGTTTTTACAGCGCGTGCTTTTGAAGATATAAGGGCTGGAAGTTTCACCCTCTTGAAATTTCTAGAACAGTCTTCCGGAAGGTCCTAGAAGATTCGATAGAGCTCTAGAAAGTTCTGGAAGGAGGGGCGGAGTATGTCGTGGAATGTTCGGGAATAGGGAATCGGGAACATCATTGTGGAACACAACACTATCGAATGTTGTTCTGAGCGAAGCTGGGTAACCCAGCTAGTAAACAATAAAAGAAAGAGTTGGATTCGTAAACGAAAGTATCGTACAACATTTTCAAATAATTATAACACATTTAAAAAAATAACTTACTTTACAGAAATTTATTTTTCTTTAAATAAATTAAAGCTTGAACAACGAATCAAATAGTCCATACAATTACATAAACAAAAAATGTTAATAAAATATTTGTTACTCACGTCGTCGCTAGTCACTAATGATCCAGCAATGAATGAAACTCTCTTAGAATTGTCAATTACATCACATGGTCCACGGACCTCTCTCAATCATTCTCACTGTAAATTAAGCATAAGCAATCCAAACGCAAAACAAAATACGGAGAATTCTTGCAATTTACTACATACGATCTTGCCAGTACTACAGTGATCAAGATCAAGGGCGGATCCAGGATTTTTTCGACCAGGATCCAGGACGGGCAAAAAAATCAACAATTACTGTTGTACAAATTGAAGTACCTATGTATAGGAAAGTTTGTGAAAGTGTCAAAACAATAGAAAAAATAAATGTTTAATAAAGACAGTTTTTGCTTCAAAGTATGTACTGTAATGGAATCTCCACAGAACACAAAAATACCGTAATGTGCCCCCCCCCCCCCCTAAATCCGCCCTTGATCAAGATGACATTATTATGTATTCATTTAAAGAAATGGGATTCCCCGGTTTCGTCACAGAATAAGTAATGAAAAATTCCGTGCTCATTTCAATCGGTCCGAATCGTAGGTGCGACAAAAATATGAATTGAATTGGTTTAAATTTTTAGAAGATAACATAACCCCTCACGCTACGCCACTGTGTAGGCTGTACTTGCAGTAGCTTAGCCAGTAGGTACGAAATCCCATTAATAATTTTGATAATATAAGGTAAAACACCACATTTATGACCGTGGTCCAATTTCTGACATATGTAACACAAATTACGATTTTACCAACTGAAGTAACATTCCTACTATATTGATATTAGCGCATCGAGAAAGTTGTTCCCCTCTCCCTCTAACCAACGTTTAGTCTAAGGACTATTTGACACCCATTTCTGCCAAAATATTATTTAGTATATGATTTTGGTGATTTTCTGAAATAGCACATTTTCACACCTTTTTCGGGGAGTAAACCAAATTTTACAAAATGTGATGACACAGTTCACCAATGTTTTATGTATTGTTTTTGTATGTGTTTCAATAGAGGGAGGCGTCTATTAATATCTACAGGAATTCCAAAAAATGAAAAAATCGAACTAATATCTATGAGAACCAAACTGTTGACTAATATCTATGAGAACCAAAGTGTTGACGAATATCGACAGCTCAAACTGCTGACTAATATCTATGAGAATCAAAGTGTTGACGAATATCTACAGCACCGCAGAGGTTGGATTTGCAATTATGTATAGCATATTGGAATAACGTAATATTTTTGGCCGTGAAAATCTAAAATCGTATCTAACGTAATATTGCATATGCAGTTTAAAAAACTTAATTTATGTAAGCATGTATGTAAAAATCTCTAATATCGGACTATTGGACACATTTAGCTGATAAGTCCAACCTACGCTCTGTAGATATTAGTTCAACCTACGCTCTATTAGTCAACACTGGGACCGTCATATATTCGTCCGACCTTAGCTCTGTAGATATTAGTCAACACTCTGAAGTTCGTAGATATTAGTACAAGATATGAGCTGTAGATATTCGTCCGACATACAGGCTGTAGATATTAGTATCTGGAGTCCAATAGAGTATTGACTATACTTATACATTTAAAACGAAAAAGAATATATTTCAATAGATTAAGGCCCCGTTCTCCCCACAAAAAAAACCATTTCGGACGAGTCGTGAAATTTACTTTTAACGCATTCGACAGGAGGTGTATCTGCAGCGCGCGGGTCAATAGGAAAGCGCGCGCATTATTATTACAAAAAGGTCTGGTTTGGAACTTGGCTAATAATTGTCGACAAGAAGTATCATTTCTAAAAATATGCGTTCCCAGAGAAATTGATAATATTTGTAGGGCTGCCACAATTTTAAAATACACATAATATTTATGAAAATATCTGTTATTTTGTCAATGTATTACGTTAGATTACCTATAAAGTGTAATGTACACTTGAGGTGACCGTTCACAAAACAAAGCTATATTATTTATTATAACGGAACTACAATTATCATTGTTTCTCTTTAATTTCTCTTATCAATTTGGGAGACGGGACGGGATGGGTACCGCCGCGCCGCCCCGGAAAACATTTTTTGGATAACCAACACCCCTGCCGTAGGTCACCCAAGTGGTTTGCTATGTTTGGTGACTTAGCAGGGGTTCCCGGGTTATGGGATGAGGTATCAATTTGGAAGGCGACCATTGCCACCCGGCAACCATTCATTGGATAACAGAGGTGTACGGGTTCATGGGGTGAGGCTTATCTATTTATTGGGTACTACTTTTTTTAAAAGAAAAAGAGTCATAATTCGTATTCCCGGTTTACGAATAACCTGACAATTTGAAAATCTCCTACCAGCATCATAATAAGCGGAAGATGTTGCTTGTGCATTGAAAGAGGAACATCTTGAACCCGCGACATTTTGACCCGACCCATTTTTTAATTTTCAACTAAGTAAAGTGCACATTTTAATCATATTTGTTTATAGTCCAGTCAGTTTTTAATTTGGGAGGTGGGAATGGGTACCGCCGCCCCGGGAACCTTTATTGGATAACCAATACCTCTGCCATAGGTCACCTCAAGTGGTTCGCTACGTTTGGTGATTTAGCAGGGGTGCCCGGGTTCATGGGGTGAGGTTTGTCCAGGTCTTGGAGGCGGATGACCAGGACATACTGAACCCGAGATTCCTACCCACCCCTTAAACCCTTTTCCTTCCCAGAACTCTCCTCTACTTCCTTTCCTTAAAAAAACCCTCCACACAGCATCATAGGTGAGCATAAAGATGACATAGGCCCTGAGGGAAATTATGTTCCTCAGGGCCTCCTGTGTGGAGCTCATGTAAAAAAAAATTAATGGTCCAAAAGGAGGTGTAGAGTGCACCTAAGCGATTCCTTCAGAAACTTGGTCAGGGTGCTTAGGATGTGAACATACTAAAAGTTCTGACGTCTAGGTGGTGAGCTAGGGGAGGGAGGGGGGGGGGGGGAGAAGGTTCAAATTTTACGCTTATATCTCGGAAACGGTGCATTTCAAAGGATTTTTTTTAGAATAAGTGAAAGCTCATAAAATTATCTACAACTTTTATTCTATACGTAATTTTCGAAATCCCAGCCGTTTTTGACCTACACGCTCCACAAATGTAGATATTTTCGAATAAAATCATTTTACCTCACATTTTTCATCAAACATTCCTTCATATCGTCTAAAATATTTATCAAAGAAAGAAATTTGTTTGAAAGAAGTTGTAAAGAATTTAATTCCCTTTTAGATAATATAAATATACATTTCCAAACTAATCTTCAACCAGTAAATATTTACATGAATTTTAAGTTATTTAGTAAATGTCGTCATTTTTTTAATCTTATTACTGACACACCACTTTTGTTTGTAACAGATTGTGGGACTTGGATTTCATTTATTATTTCATCATTTAGTTCCTAAAACAATTAGTTTAATGAATCTTCACCAACTTGAACAGCATCTTAGCAAGTTATTGTGGCGTCTCCGACGACTCCACTCCACAAAAATTGACATTATTTCACTGGTTTGTGGGAAGGGAGGATGTGCATCAAACCACTGACTGAGTTTGGCACAACCTGTTTTTGCCTACATGCTCCTTTTCGCTCTTTATTTATATCCGGGGGTAAAGTGCACAAACTTCGGGAGGTAATTCTGCACGACAGTACACATAAAAAAAGATACAAAACTTTTTTCAAAACGTTCTAAGGTAGTTACGGGTAAAAAAGTTTTGTTGTTTGTATGAAAAAAATAATATTCTTCTATGGAAAAATAATTTTGTATAGGGAAAAAATTAAATTTAGAAAAAAGTTATTTGTCTTTTTTACATTCACCATCATGTACCTCCCGAAGTTTATGTAGAAATTTATGAAGTGGCAGCCCTAAAAGCTATCAGCAAACTACAGCTTTGCTAGGATTAGTTAACCGATGGAATCTAAATTATTAAACATTTATAAAAAGGTCAAAGTAATTACTTATAACAATGTAGTCGGTTTTAGTAAACAAGCGAAACTTTTATTTACTTACATTTACGTAACGCATTTTGGTTTTATTATCCAACGAACATCTAATAATAGGTAGTAATAAAATAATACGTATGATGATAATTACATATTTCCTTGTCCGTAACAATTTGGGACGTGGGTAAGGGTACCGCCGCCCCGGAAACTATTTATTGGATAACCCCAAGTTGTTCGCTACGTTTGGTGACTTAGCAGGGGTGCCCGGGTTTGGATCTTGGTGGTGGATGTGTCTGCCCACCAGCTGCGTGGTAGGCCAGATCGGGAGAGACTGGTTGAGGGAGATCTTGTGACCTCTCAGGCAGAACTCTTTTGGAACATCGCCTTGCACCGCATTGGGAGGGATGGATTCAAAAGTCCGTCCCACCCAAACCCACTGACCCTCAAATTCCTACCCACCCCTATAACCTTATCCTTTCCAGAACTTCATCTCCTTCCTTTCCATTAAAACACCCTCCACACAGCATATCCAAAGATGACATATGCTCTGAGGGAAAAAAATCCTCAGGGCCTGTGTGGAGTTACTGTAAAAAAACAAGGTAATTTTTGAAAGCAGATTTTTGTTAGCAGTTTGATCCGTAAAAATGTATTATTTATTATTATGTCCTATAATTTTAATAAATGAGCAAAATAAAAGCTTTTGCATTCAATGGTCATTTAAAAAAACGTAATTTAATTTAAAAAAACTTGCCCGGGAATTTCAGTTTCCGAATCATTGGAAATAGATTTATTTCCCAAAGTACGCATTCTGTAAAAAATAAAACAATAACTGTCACCTTTGTTATATAATACACAAATAAATTGAAAATTTATTTTTATAATACATATTACATAATAGTAAATAATACGAGTATGTATTATATTAATAAAAACAAATTTTATTTTTTTCTTCTTACCTTATACATTCCATCATACGTTCTCGATTTTGGAGATAATGTTTACGCTTAGAAATACGACTTTTTTGTTGTTGTCTTACCATTTTCGCAAAATAATATTATTATTTACGTACGTGTATATTAAACAAATCATGAAACGTAGGACTACACGTCTGTGTGGCGAGCTGTCTGGACAGCGAATGACGAATATTTGAAAGGCACATAGGTTACACGCACGTTAGATAGAGTTGGCCTGTAAATATTATCTTTAGAATTAAAAAACGTAAGCGCCTGTTGTTAAAATATTTAATTAATCACGGTTTATTGAAAAAAGAGCAAAAATCTCGCAATAATTGTCTTTAGTTTTATTTAAAGAAACGCTGTGATTTTTTCATACATATAACTTGTAAAATAACTGAAACAAACGTGTTAATAATAATTTTTGGAGCATACTTTGTGATTTTTTTCTATCGAGGGAATTTCATATAATTTGCGTTTCGGCGCGATAAATGTCTAGATATTATCTTCAAAAATAACATATATTTTTTTAAGAGCTTAAAAACTTCAAATGTTTAACGGAGATTTGTAAGAAATCGGTAGAAATTGGGAGAACCGAGGCTTAATGATAGTTTTTGAGCGGTCAGTAATAGGTACCTGTTCTAATAGGGTGACCATATTTCTGACATGTATGTCAGAAAATGATACGCCTCCAAAAAATTATGTTCATATTTCTGACCGGTATGTCAGAAATTGATTCTTATCATAATTTGGGGGGTTTTAATCCTGGCATAATAATCCCGACGTAGAAGAACGGCTGCGCGACCTCTTTTATAATAAACTATATTTTGGATCTGAGGCCAAAATACCCAACCAAATCGAATAATTAAAAAATGTATGAGAAATATCTATTGCCAGTAGCGTAATTTAATTTATTTGTATTTTTTAATATAAAATTCAGGCCATTTAAGAAATAGTTTTCTAACGATTTTAGAGGCAAACTTGGCAATGTTTTACGAGTTTGTGAGTAACAATTTTATTAAATAAGTAATGTTACCGAACTATTGTTTTAAAATGAAGTATAACTTTTTTGGGTAGAAAAATGGGTAGAATTTTCGTCCCAACAAGGTTTCAATATGAATTTTAGACTAAAATCCAAAATTAAATTTTATTTGAATAGGGCCAGTCAGCCGTTCCATATTTAGTGATTTTCCGTAACAATATTAAGTGATTTTCTTGGGTAATTACATTTTAAACTAATGAGAGCCTAATGAGTAATTTTGTAGAAAATAATGTATCACCAGTTATATCCCCTCTCCAAATTCTTGAGAACTTAATCGATTCTGGCATTTTAAAGGATTTCGTGAACCGCACGAGGTTTGAATGGGCCTTACGGAGTGCAAGGTATTATTTGATATTTGGAAAAGTACCTATGACCGCAACTGTAGACATCTTTTCGGGGAATTTAGATATTTCGAATATATCTACGGAAATGAATTCTGATTGTATTAAGGATATAGGCCCTCAGTGGATTGCTGACATGAATGACGAAACTATTTTGAATATCCCTATTGTTTTTGAAGACAGTGACATTAATATGGAAATACTACACGAGAAACAAAAAATCATCGAAAATTAATCTTGTCAGCAGGCTGATAAATAAAATACCCTTACTCAATTTAAAAATAGTTTTTTTCTGGCCTGTTATTGACTAACCTTCTACTTCTTTCACTTCTACAACATGCAACGACAAAAATATCAACAGTAGCTAGTTCTGGTGAGTGGTTCGAATTTCATAAACGAAAACAACAGGCTAAA
The DNA here is from genome assembly GCA_929108145.2 of Limnephilus rhombicus. NCBI lineage: Eukaryota > Metazoa > Arthropoda > Insecta > Trichoptera > Limnephilidae > Limnephilus > Limnephilus rhombicus. Next base: position 22,983,972 of record OV815284.1, read on the forward strand.
AAATGTTTAGAGCAAGAAAAGAGTGCTAAAATAGATAAACTAAGGCAAAAGAAATAGCATGCTGCTGCCACTAAAAATACAAAAAAAGATTTTAAAACGAAAAAAAATCCTCAAACGATTAAAAAGGATTTGTTCCCTACGTCAATTGGTTTAGAAATTGGAAACTACGTTATATTTTTATATGAGGGTCCATATTTTCCCGGACAAATAAGTGCCGAAAAGAATAGAAAAAGGCCCAAACAAATTCTATGTCATTATTATGTGAAATAAATGTTTGGAAATGTCCAGAGAGAGTAGATCAAATGTGGTACAATATCGAGGATGTTATCGAAATTATATCTAGAAACAATTGAGGTAGGTACCTGAAACGAAGAAATATTTATTTATTTATTTATTTATTTAAACGCCCAAAGGGCTTTTACATATAACGCAGTACATTTTTTTATTACAAACAAAATAAAGAGTTGACAAAATACAGATATCATAAAATATAGAAAATAAAATAAAGGTTACATAAAATACAAGATGCAAAGTATTCCAGAACTATCTCGAATGTTGTCCCGAGCGAAGCCGGGTAACCCAGCTAGTATTAGATAATTTTCTAATTATGAAAAAATAAAATAACAATTTTTGGTTTTGCAGATGATAACTTGTGATGGAACTCAAATAAACAATACAGTGTTAAATGCCTACTTGGTATAAACTTCCTAAATGCAAAGCACTTATACTTTTTTTTTCTTCTTAATTTGTTACTGTATGTACGAGATGTGGCACTATAGTCGCCACCCGCACAGACGATGTAGTGGGAAGTTGCCGGCTGGCCGTTTCGACGCCTGGGGAGAAAGGGAGAAAAAGTGAGAGAGAAGGGAAAAGTGGGGTAAATGAAGGGAGAAAGGGAGAAATGGGGAAAAAGCGAGGGAAATGGGGAGAAATTGCAGGGAGGAAGGGAGAAACGGATCGAAGGCAAGGGGAAGAAGGTGGGTAGAGGGGAAACCTGCGTCTTGATAAAGACGTTTCGAAAAATTGTATGGCGGAGTCTTCTGGGTGGGCGGTTCAGCCAGGGCCAAGAAGAAGTCCAAGTTTTCCAGTGGTAGATCGGAGCAGACAGGAGAGAAGGCGAGATGCTGTTGTGGCGTTGAGATCAGGAACTGTACCTATCTGGCCAAATACCGGTCGTATTTATAGGGCTTAGCGGCGGGAGTCTGCCCATACTAGTACTATAATATAACTTATGTGACCTATAAATTGCTGATTATGTTTGACTATTTTTTTTTCTTCTCTGGTCTCTGCTAACAATGATTTATGTTTTTACCTCGATAGGTCATCTTGGTGAGCGATGGTAGTGATGACAGTATCGCTTGATACATTATCACTCTGTACTGATTCTGAAATTATGTTTTACATGTATAAATGCTCTTATTATTTTCTATTTTTCTTGATTAGTTTTGGTTTCCATTCTTTGGTGGCGCAACTGAACTGTGCATGTTATGTATCGTCATTCCCCCATAGAAAGGGGGTGGGATAGACCCTGTCCATGCACATTGCCAGGCGAACATACAACAGAGCGGTCTTCCCGCGATCCGCCCGCGCCTCCCCCATCGACATGCGTTGGCCTGAGGCGTAACCGTGCGGTCTCGATGTCCTTCCGTCCCCCCTCCGGTAACCCGACGCTCATCTTTCCTCAAGGTCTTCAAAAACTTCCCCTTCTCTCCCAAGTACATTTCTTCGAGGCAAAATCGGGGAACCGGCTAAAGGACGCGGACTTCGAGCATCGTCTGCGGTTGGGCCGATAGCTATACGCATTCTCATTGGGACTGCCCGGTGGTCTATGGAATACTTTCTCTGGCTTTTTTTTTTTTTTTTTAATATATTTTATTTTATTTCCGCTACTATAGTAATTACTTACATTATAACATAATCATATAACTGTTTTTTCCTCATTACTTATTTTATTCACAGAAGGTTTCTTCGACTGGTCATAGCCGTTATGTTTATTTTTCTTTTTCTTTTACTAACACTATTATCTCTTTTTGATGTTACCTATTTCAGAAGAATTATTCCACGGGCTGCTACTTCTATTTATCTTTTGTATAATGTTAATGTAAGTACTTGCATACTGCTTACTAACCCCGTATGCATGGACATTGGAGGGTCTAGAGTCGTTCAAATAAATGTAGCTTCGTTCAAAAAAAAGTAGAGTCTTGACGTGTGCGGTGAAGGAGGAAACCATATGTTTCCTTATAACGCCGTTGGGAAAGTGGTGGGTCCCCTCCAATGCCCATACTAGCTCTTTTTTCATCTCAATTCTCCGAACTGAGATGAAATTCTTAGAAATCTCATTGTCTAGAGTTAAAGCGCCACTGCGTTCGTTCCGCTGTTGCATAACGAATCCAAAACGCCACAGCGTCCAATCTCGCCCTACACTCTACGCTTCTCCGATATTTTGTTTATTATGAGTTTTGCATAATTGTGAGATGATTTTATGAAAGTAATAAGGTGTGCAGGTATGTACACAAATAATAACTTTGCACAAAAGTATAAGAAAAAGGTTACATAGAGCCAATTTGTGCAGGATAAAAATAAATGGTTTGCACAAATTGGGTGCATAGAGAGACACAGGAAATGGCTTTGTATAAATTTGAATTTGCGCAAAGGAAAAAGACAACAGACAAGGCTTTGCACAAATCACAATTTTATGCAAAGTAACAAAATAAGTGTATAGGTACGTACACAGAGAAATAAAAAGGGGGTGAAGGTGGGGTCAAGCGTTGTTCTTTTGTCTTTAAACCGACTGCTATGACCCCTGATTAATTTTATTACTTGTAAAACATTATAAACTTTAAACGATATTATAATCTTAAATATAATCTTAAATCTACGTCCGGTACACTGTACCTATTTCAATTTAGATGTAATGCCTGAAGAAGGCAAGGTACGGTCAAGTTTGGCGTAAAACAACAGACAAAATAATGTAAGCGATGTTTTATACCAAATAAAAATGTTTTAATTAATTTTCATCCATGTATAAAAAAAACTTTTTTTTAATTTTCCGAAATACGATTTTTTGTTTTAAATTTTGTCCACATAGCTTTGCATTTTATTCGAGGGTATGATCGAAATATCAGCATGTATGTCGGATACTGGATTCACATTGATTTTGGTGTGTCAGAAATACGAACAGTCATGTCAATCAATAGGAACATATTGATTTTGCTATATCAGAAATAGGTGTTTTGTTAGCATGTTACGTATTAAATGATTTTAAATATTTAACGGTAATAAATTTACCTAAAAGTAAGATTTCATTATTTGAAATTGAACAATGTTTCCAAAAATTCAAAATTTAGTTTCAATAATACAAGGTTGATATTAGAAAAAATATTGAAACACATGAAAAAAAAAGTGATAGCTTAACGTGTCAGAAATAGGGTGTTTTACCTTACCTCTAATTATAAATGGTTGATACGCCCGCGCCTTACGGCGGGTTCAAACTAAAATCTATAAACTTACAATTAAGGAGGAACAATTAAAAAAGCTACTGATTTACGAAACGACACATTTATTACATTAGGACACAAAAGGCAGGTGTTAATTATTAATCTAGTGTTAGTCTTAAAACTACTTAATTAGTCTTAAAATTAGAATGTCTGTTTACTTAATACTACGGTAAAGTCTTTGTGTAATTGTTCAGAATCTAATCACTTCGGTGGTTAAAGTAATTAAAATGTTCAGTCACTTCCCTTTGGATGCTGATGATGGAGTCTCCGAGAACGCACGCAGTCATTAGGCACTTAACACTTAGTTATCTATTTTTTTCACTTTATTGCACAGGTAGAGTTGCGAGAGTTCTTTGTAATGAAAATTTGTGCAAAGTGGAACTTGCGCAAATTCCTGGTCGGAATTTTCGCGGTCACTTGGTTGGACTTCCTGGTGGAAGTTCGCGAACGTATCGGCGGTTCCCGCGAGCGTGTCTGTTAATTTCCCTGGTCGGGAAATTGCGCGCGGTCGCGTGTAGTTTGGAGAGTGTTTGCGGAGCACTGGCCGGGTTGCAAAACACTAGTATTATTTTTTTATCCCTGGTCGGGATTCGGTTCGCGCAAGCCCCGGTCGGTTCGGGACGCTCCGAGGCCGGAGCGGAGTACTATCCCCTGGCCGGGTAAAATGGTGACTGACTTCGTGGTGAAATTCTCGCTCGGGTCTTCCTTCCTGCTCTGGGGTAGATCTTCAAAACTAATTGCATCGGCGGCAGCGGCAAGGGTCAAACGAAAAGGTTTATCGCCCGTCGCTCGGCTTGGCGCGGCGATTGGGTTTTATTAGTCCTTGCCGAAAATATCCTGGCTTTCCAATTTTTATTGCGGTCCAGCTTTGCTTTCGCCGCTCTGTGTTCGCCGCTAGGTACAAATGTTATTATTATATTATCCTGCGTTCGTAAAAATGATTTCAGCTCATGCTTCGTTGCTTTCTAAAACTATATGACTATTTCCGGTACCTTGACTAACTTTAAGCTCTTTGTGTTTACCGCCTACTCCTATGCTAGCGACCTTATTGTAGATGGTGCACATTTGTTCAGTTCCGTGAATTTTTGACATTTAAATACCTAAAGGTATATCATGGTAAAAAAGATCGATAAAATATCGATGTTCCCAACCATCCCCACCTCAAATTTATGTATTTATCTATGGTACCGCTGTCATGCTTTTGTCAACCTAATTTGTTTTGAATTTTATCACAAAAACTTTTACTAATATTATGTATTATAAAATATCATTTGATGAACATAAAATAGTAATAAAGTTATTGTGTTTTTTTTGGTTGTTATTTGTTTTGCCGCAATGTTTCTTGAATACATTCTATCTATACATCGGGATGATCTTGTACGAATTATTTCCGATGTCAGCCTATACAACAGCTATACGATAAATGTGGAGTACGTTACAAATTTAAACATTTACTACGTTTCTTCTACGGGCAGCTTCTATTATGCTATTATTTTTGTATTTTTTTTTCTTACACTCAAATTAGAACGAAGTTCATCTACAAGTTTGACCTTTTTTTTTTCGTTTGCAGTTTTCTGAATTTGTTTGAGGCAGACCCAAATACAGGAGATGGCGTTTTGTGTAGTCCCAAAAATACCCTTGCTAAATGCGATCAGGATTTGATAAAGGCTCAACAGAGAATCTTGGAAGAAGAGTCTTCAACTTCTCAAAAGCGGTTATCCGTGAAGCATAATGTCAGAGCCAGGTTTTATGGACTTCCGGTATGTCCGGAACTCCACAGAAGTACAATACCGAAGAACAAAGATTTGGGATGTTTTTTAAAAGTGGCAGGTTTGTAATCATCTTTTTTAAAAGTAATGGTTTTGATATTTAAACCTACTATAATAATATGTCTCTTGATATGCAGCAAAGCAACTCGACTACGAATCCAGAGGTTTCGGGTTCAATTCTCGATGTAACTCCTCACAAGAGGGTTCCTGTCTGCAAAGCGTAAAAGCAGGGGAACTACGTCACTACCCAGTTGGGCAGCATCGTGAAACGGGTTAAGTGAGGGGCTGTAGGAAGGGATTTATCAATGTGGGTCTTGAAGAGGCCCGGATTATACATGGAGGAGGAAAAACAGATGCCGGTAGCTCATTCCACATACGAGCTGACTTACATAAAAAGGAGTCGAAGAAACGACCTATTCTTGTAAAGCCAACATCAATTATGAACGGGTGTTCCGCTTGTGTCTGTCGAGTTTCACGCACATGCACCGGTGCATTAGGGATCAATGCTATTAGTTTAGATTCCCCTAAAATACCTGTAGAACAGACTCAGCCTGCCAAAATTATTTGAGATTTGTATAGAGTTAGCAGGTGGTCCCTTTTGAAGAATCTGCTAGCACCATACAAGACCCTGAAATTATTTTACATTTAGTACATAATATTTTAAAGTATATTTGCGACATGTTCCAGAGTGGTAGATACTCTCAGTATTGCCCTGGTGAATGACTACCATTAAGAATCGAAACGATGCTTGAAATAGCTTTTCCTTGTTTGGTGACCAGTCCGAATAGCTAGGTACTTCTCCTTCTTCCTCTTTCTTATTCCACTCCCTTCACCCTCACGGCATACCCCAATTGAGGATGTCTGTCCCACAGTTTGGAGCAGTTGGGACTCTTGTGAGGTATTCAAATTTAAAAATCAATCAAATCATATTTATCGGTAGGTACCTATTTACTTAATTTAAAAAAAGTGTTCTAATGTTGATTATAAAAAAACTGAAAAAAAGGAGGGAAAAACTTCATTTGTTTTCCAGTGAGTTTTCTAGTTTGATTTTTAACAAGTTTATATGATAATTTTTCTTTTATTGTTATTGTTTTTTTTAAATAGGCAATTAACCCTAAAGAGAGTGCTTCAAATTAAAGCCGTTTGATCCAGTGTAATTAGTTCTTTCTTTGTATATTTTTAGGCACAGCCATAAGGGTGACCCAATCCAAAATGTTAGAGTATCGAAAGAGTTATAAGTGCCTGAAATGCCAGCACATTCAGGTGGTGGAAGGGAAATACGAACAGAGATACGTCATCAAACCTCCGAACAAATGTAAGAATTCAGATATTCAGTGCCGCAGCACCACATTTAGCCCCGTCCATACTGTCACAAGAGAGAATTGTAAAGACTATCAGGAATTAAAGATACAAGTGAGTATTATATATTTAATGTAAAAAAGCCCAGTATTGTAGGTGTTCCAGTGAAGTGGTTGAATTTAGTTATTTTTAGCACCGATTGTTTGATTCCAGGAACAAGTAAACAAACTTAGTGTCGGCGGTATCCCCGGTTCTATTTGGGTCACCTTGGAGGACGATCTGGTTGATTGCTGCAAACCTGGTGATGATGTTAGCATCTGGTGAGAATATTCGACATGTATACAAATCATTTAAATTCTACAATAATCCTATTAATATAAAGGCGAAAGTTTGTATGGATGTATTGATGTATGGATATGGATGTACGGATGTATGTTTGTTACTCTTTCACGCAAAAAATACTGAATGGACCTCAAAAATTCTTTCACTAATAGAAAGCTACATTATTTGTGAGTAATATAGGCTATATATATTAGTGAGCCTGGCGTTGTGAATAAACTCTGGCGTTATGAAATTATTTATTATATGTTTATTGTCCAGACGAAAAGAAAAGCGTTGCTTGGTAACTGTAAGTAATTATGACGTGCGCTGTCATTTTGTTATTTGTTTAGGTCACTATGGAGATCCCTTTGATAGTTAAAATTATACTAATATTATAAATGTGAAACTGCGTGTGTTTGATTGTTATGCTTTAATAGGTGGCATCGAGCTATTTGAAAAATGAATGTAACGGGTATGGAGGGGGGTGGGGGGGAGAGGGGGGAAGAGGTGGTAAGAGGAGGTAAGAGGGGGAAGAGGGGGGGGGGGGGAGGGGGAAGGGGGGAGTGGAGGGGGGAGGGGGGGGGGGGGGGGAAGCGGAGTGGGAACCCCCCCTAATAATCATATGAAATATTTATTTATTTAAACGCCATAGAATGGCTTTTACATTCAATTGGTACATGATATTATAAGTATTCAGTGGTACACAGGAGATTATCAATAATGACAAAATACGAATGAACATTTAACAAAGTATGTATGAAGCGGGGTCCATAGCTTGTCATTTGCCTTGACAGTCCCACAGCAAGTCAATGAATTTATCAAGTTTGTCAATAAATATTGTCAACTTTTGTTGTGTTTCGAGTTTAGTTGTGCTTCCCGTGTTCGACAGAAAACATTTCCTAAACACTTCATCCCGGGTGAAGCGGGAAGGCAGGCGGGGGCCGGCGGGGGGGGTATAATTCATTTAATTGACAGGAGCCATGCGGTGTGGTCGTATTTATGGAAGAACAAAACGAACGGCTTTTTGAGGTTATGTGTTATGTGTAATGAGCGAGCTTAAATAATCACGGGTTTAAAACATTATTATACTTACGTATAATATTATAATAAATATATTTGATAATAAAATTATAATATAGTAACAAATATTAATATAATTATTCGGTATCGAGAAATGCCTGGAATATTCTCCGCGCGGGAACGTGGATGCATAACATGTCTTTGTACAGTGCCCTTGAAATGATTTTACACAAAATTTCATAAACAGCCATACATTGTTATTATGTCGGTACTTTATTATTATGTTATGTACTACTTGTCAAATTGTGTTGACCATGCCAACTTGAATTATCAGGAAAGATTTCTGACTAATGTCGATTATTAGTTACGAATTTAGAGTGCGTAAATATTTACGTCAAAAACAGAATAATTATAAATATTTGATATTATATTATAATTTTATTATCAAATATTTTTATTGTTATATTATATTTAGGTATAATAATATTTTGAACTCGTGATTATGCCCGCTCATTGCACATAACCACAAAAGGCCGTTCCGATTCTCCACACACGACCGCATTGCGCGGCATCTGAAGTTGACAATATTTATTGACAAACTTGATAAATTCATTGACTTGTTGGGACTGTCAAGACGAATGACGCGCAATGGACCCGGCTTGATACAAGCAAGTATTTAGGTATAGGATACTATTATATGTTACTAAACTACTGTTACTATACTAAAAAAAAATAACAATGTTATAATAACAGAGAACATAATATTTAAATAGGATTATTTAGAATAAAAAAGACGTAAACAAAAGTTGTTAACAGTATTTATAGACACTAAATAGAGTAAATTTGTATTGAGTTTATTGTTACCTTCAAAGTTATCTTGTTTGGATTTACTAAGCAATTAGGTATTGCCAACAATGACGTTATATAAATAAATAGACTCGCCATAGTCTCATATACTCACAATATAATGTGGAAAGTAAGGAACACTCTTTTGTTTTCAGCGATTTTCAGTATAATTTCTTAACCCGTCTAATCACAGGAGACCCAAGTTGTCCCAAAACATCATATGCCGTTATAATAACAGGAGACCCAGATTGTCCCAGAGCGAACGTGCATTATTAAAAGTTAGATATCTCTCTTTCTGTCATGCGAATATTTGTGATTTCTTTTATGGTAGAAACGGAATGAAATAATGCTTATCATTGTCTTAGAATTATATGAGCTAGGTTATTCAGATATTTTACAAACCCGATCAAAAGTGACGGTTTAATTTTGCGCCAATTGGTGACGTATCACACATTTAATTTTAAAATAAAATTGTATGAAAGTGATAAAAAGTGAGGTGACAGTTTTATTACAATTTTTGTTTAGAAAAGGAATCTGTATTTAAAATTTTGGATTTGTTCTATTTTAATTACTTTAATTCAAATATTCGCAGGTGTGCATTTTTTAGTTAATTTACATTTCCAATATTAAAATTTAAATATTTAGAAACAAAAATGTTGATTTCTAATAAAGACAACGGAAAGATTATTTTATCTACATTTTAGAACAATTTTTGTTTTTGCAAAAACGTTTAAAAAAATAAATAAATAGGAACATTTAAAATGCATGGGATGAACGAGGAATTTTGCGCGCAAACCTTGACAGGCAAAAGTTGACAGAAAATTATTTTCTTATTATTCGAAGGGTTAATTCAAAAGTTTATTCCTGTGTGATAAAGATAGACAATCAAATAATGTGTGTGTATGAATGACATGGATATATGAGCGGGCGGCGTATTGCTTGTCACTTTTTGATGGAACGTTCGCTGTCTCCTTTTCTTGAGGCCCACTAGAATAAAAGGTCCGGCTGCCTGTCGGAGTTTGATATGTCGAGCTATACAATAAATACAATAGGGTAACGACAGTTTTCAAATGGTGGCGATTGTCATCAATACTTGTTAGAACTACTGATTTATGTGTTGTTTTACCGCAAGCAAACAAATAAACAGAGTGTTAAGGCTGATTAGTCTACTTTAAAACAGTGAAGTTTACTTAGCAACAGAAATTTGGCTGTTGCGCGTCCAGACCCTTTACTTTAGCAGGACTTGAATTTTCTCTAAAGACGTGTAAAACGGCGAGCGGGAAACATGAAAAATTGTAATATTTATAATAATCAATAATATTAAGTAATTTGCGTGTACTTACAAATGAAATGTTATTCATTCGCCTTTACTATTATTTGCCGTGTAATTGAAACATTTTCTCATCACACAGGAGGGCATTTTGGCACTTTATAAATTCCAATTTACTTGCTGGTAAGACGCAACCTTACTCAACGCGTAGCAGTTTAGTACTAAAGTACTAGATATCGTGACCGATGCAATTGTCTTGCCTTTGTCTTCCCACTTTGAGATTTATAACCCTCGTCTAATATAGTATGTAACGTCATTGATTGCTAATTAGCTAACTGTTTCAGGGCTGTCAGTTAAAGATTTAATAATAGTTTTGTTTAAAAAAAAACATTTTTAATAAAATAAAACATTTAAAGCTATCTCTTCAGTCTGATAGTAAAGATATCTGAAGTAAGTAGTTGAGAATCTATGGTAAAATATTTATTTAATTTTGAATTTCCCACCCGGCTGGGCTTTTACATGTTATTTTTTAAAAATTTATTACAAAGAACTTCTAAGTAAGCAAACAAAATCAAAGCAAAATCAAAAACAAAATAGAAGACAAAATCAAAAACAACATCTAAAGCAAAAACAAAGTAAAAACGAAATAACATCTAAACAAAATACTCCACCATGCAAGATGGAAAAATGTAATACTAGGAAAATTACAATACATTGGTAAGATCTCGTAATTCGATGCTGAGCTACGTAGTTTGTTTAGTTAATTAAATTAAATTTGATGTTCTTCTTTTCAATATAAATTGGGTAATGAATGACTTGTTTATATTTGGTGAATGGTGTGTTGAATATATCAACAACATCTTTATAGTCATTACCCAAATTTTGTATACGGCAAACGGGGGTAAACAAATTGTGATTCTGAGTTATCACAATAGAACAGTAGATATTGCCTCGATGTTGGTTTGCGAGGTATATGTAAAGAAATCAAATATGATAGTTTGTAACGTATAATAAGGGGCAGCTACTGCATCTAATTATATTAAGTATATGTAAAGAAGGTTATAATGAATTTACTGAATGAATTTAGGCTAAGCTCAAGTGGTAGGTAGCATGTGAAATACTCAAGTAAATCTATAATGAAACACTGTTATTAAACATGATAATTTAATAAAATATAATGTTAGATTTACATGACATACAGACTCTACGATGTTAAATATTAATCTCAGAGGTGGTGTCTGCTTGAGGAAAACAGACAAATTATTGACATGTTGAAAATAAAAGATTCTACGGTGGATGTTGTAATAAAAGAGCGCCAGTCGTTTTCAAAAGCAAAACTACAAAACGACAAGTAGTAATTATATTGAAACTAAGAAAACCAAGAGATAATAAAATTATACGTAATGGTGGCATCTTGAAATAATCTCCGCGCCGTCAATCTCTGCTTGTTGTCACATGTTGATCGCTCTGCACCCTGGAATTCACTAACAGGCCGGCGTCTAATTTCCGAAGCTCCGGTCTTTCGGGAACCATCGACTAGTAGCCCGTCCACATCGTACAATTTCACCCGGGTAGGAACTCGATGTCAAAGCGAACTGCGGCTAAATGCTGCAAGTTCAGGGCTGTTAATTATTGAATTTATGATTTTATATAGACATGTTAGGGAACGTACCCATACTACGTGACCTGTTTAGGGGGGGGGGGGGGGTCATCAAAATACCACGCTTGGTCACAACGGGGGGGGGGGGGGGGGGGCTTAGGTTTTTATCACGTAGTCAATCTAGAAATCTCGCGTTTTTTTTCGAGCTACGAGGGGAGGTTTAGGGTACCGCTGAATTAGGTACTAATTGAACAACTCATTTTTAGGATAAACACCGGGTTTTATCGTAATTAGGTCATTAGTCTTTGAGCTATCGTCGACCAAACACTTCAATCGGGAAGATATTGTGAAATGTGGAGAAAATTGAGTTCCGCGCTGTTATAAAGTTCCTTTAAGATTTAAAGATCGGAAAAATGTATTAGGGTAGTAGGTGAATATGTTGAAAAGTAAAAATAATTTTGGTTTTTATTTCCACTCCTTACCCAATCCGCAAACTTAAAAACCCACCCTCGTACATTCAAATAAGTGAAAAAGTTCAGGGAACATGTTTGTTGAAGATGATTGAGATGAAAAATGTTTATAAAAATAACAAGACTTTCGTTTCCATAAATTACGTTCCGGTTTCAATAAATTTTGACATAAGTTTTATCTTGATAATATTTTTTCCACTTGTAGTGCATGCACTCTTGCTGTCAGCTGTCACGCAGCAAGCGCCGTATTAATAAAGACAAATATAAGCCAAATAATGCATTTTTTATTACCAAAAAATTATTCGAAACCATATTTATGAAATACTACGTGAAAACTGTAGGGGGGGGTCTTGGAATATACTACACGTGGTCACCGGGGGGGGGGGGGGGGGGGGGGGGGGGGTTAAAAAATTGCAAAAAGTGTGTCACGTAGTATGGGTACGTTCCCTTAGGTCATTAACTATTCTACGTTCCGATAATTTCAATAAATTGAGTTGACATAGTAGATAATCACACATTCCCTTGTAATACCCATTCGAATCTTAAGAACTTATTTTGAATTCTTTCTATCGTGAGCGAATGACTAGCGTAACTAGGTGCCCATACTGTCGAGTTGTACTCAACTTGACTCCTAACCAATGACATGTACAAATTTTTATAGGTTTGAATATTTTTAAATTGACTGCTAATTCTTATTACAAAGCCCAACATTTTCAACGCTTTATTTGATGTAATTTCAATATGGTTTATAAAATTTAGTTTTTGATCAAAGTTTACGCCTAAATCATTCACCTCGGTTACAGCTGTTAGCACTACATCATCATGGAGTATTCTTTTTATTCTAGGAAATCTCATAATTAAACATTTGCTTATATTTAGTTGTAGATAGTTCTCTTGGCACCAAACAAAAAGTTTAAACAAGTTATTTGACAATGTTTGACAGTCATTGATATTTCTTACAGCTTTGAATATTTTCATATCGTCCACAAACATTAAAACTTGGACATCGTTGAAAATAGAAAGAACATCGTTCACAAATATCAAAAATAAAATTGGTCCCACATGTGATCCTTGGGGAACACCGCTGGTAGCAACAAATTTATATGAAGTAAAGCCATCAATTTTGGCCAATTGTCTGTTACTTAAATAACTGTTAAACCACATGTATAAATACCCTGCTATTCCTAATTTATGTAGCTTTTGTATTATTAATAGAAAGGCTATAACTTGTGAAAATATGTAAATCATTAATTTTATAGAAGTCAACCGCATTGATAACAATAAATACATCAAATAATTTACCAAATGGCTTGCCAGTACCTTTCTATAATTTAAAATATTAACGTAATGCTAAAAGTTTTCTTATGCATTTTAATTTAAATTATTAATTTAACTAAAATAGTACAAATTCACAGTGGTTACATTATGTACTAAATATACAGGGTGTCCAGGGGTAATGTGCATTAACTTCGGGAGGTGATCCTACATGATAGTACAAGTAAAAAAGATGAATAACTTTTTTAGAAATTCCAACTTTTAGGGTAGTTTTCTGGTAAAAAGATAAAATTAGACCGGCGTGTGCGGGCGGCATTATTATTTTCCGATGTTGCCGAATCCCCGCTCCAAGAGCTCAGTGTCAGTGTTGAATTCGAATGTAACAATTTTATTCGCGTAGTAGTGTCTCACTTTATTATTGTTAGTCAAAACTTGTTGATTTAATGTGTCTTTATCTAGTGTGTACTTATTAAGACTGACTTAAGAAACAACTTCATTCAGTGCATGTTTTTTTCAGACTTACTTTAGTTACTTTTTACTATTAGTAATTTTGTTATTGAATTATTCGGTCAACGCCTTACTTTACCAACAAAGAACGGGCAGACATTCGTTAATGAGATACGCCACAATGTACGAATTGATAATAATATTACTTTACGTTTACATGCTTGCTTACAAGCTGAAGGTGGACATTTTGAAAATTTGTTAAACTAGTTAAAAGCGGTGATATTAGTTAAGTGTTCAATTAGTTTATAACAATTTAATCGTTAAAAGTGTGCCTTCAGTTGTTAATTAAGGGCAGTTATCTTTTTTACATTTGGTTTAAAACATACGATCTATATAAACGTCAAATTCTCGGTCTTGTTATTGTTTACAAACGGTTTCCATGGATACAGGCCAAATCACACCAAGCAACATTGCAACAGTTGGGTAAGTGCTACCTTACAATAAGGATTTTTAGTAGGTATCTCTTTTTGTATGGGAAAAAAATGTCGGAATTTCAGAAAAAGTTATCTTTTTTACTCCTACCATAATGTAGAATCATCTCCCGAAGTTAATGCACTTTACCCCGGACACCCTGTATAAAAATTACATAATGTATAGCAATAAAGTTTCAAACTATGTGTAGTATTTCTGAACTTTGTTGGCCGTTAAACATTTAAAAAAAGACAAACTGTTACGTTGAAGTACGCAATTTGTTTAAAAGACAATAATACATTTAAAAAGTACAAAAAAGGTTTATGCGTTACCTATATATGAGGAAATATACATACTACCCATTCCTGTATCCATCGTTGTTCTTAACAGGAATGCTCGATCTTAATACCTTAGAAGCCCGCCGAAAAATATTTTTGGGGAAACATTTTTTTAAACTGATCTCCGGTACTGTACTGAATCCACCTATGTTGAAGGAGATTAACCTATATTTCCCTAACGCGTATACTCGTGGGAGATCCCACACACTTTTTTATGCTCCGAAAGCGAGAACTTCTTCCTTTCAGAATGCCCCATTAAACAGAGCAATTCAACTGCTTAACGATTCTGCATTGAGCATTGACATCTTCAAAGTTACTTATAGAGAGTTCAGTAACTATCTTTTGACATACGTCTCAACATAGTGAAACTGCCCCCTTGGCCTTTTTTTTCTCTTATATTTTGTAATCTTCTTCGTAATAATTTGGTGTATAACTGTTTTATGGAGAACCTGAAAAAATAAATAAATTTAGATCCCTCAACGTATTTTTAATTTTGGAATATTTGTTTGGTTTTAGAATTATTCTCATCATTATGATTTTTCTCATTCTTATCATAATTGTGCAATTTGCAGTGGCATCATCATGAGGCGCTGGAATCCCGTTTCATTGAATAAGAGATGCGACGTAGAACTGGTGTTCAAGGCAAATCATGTGGAAGTTTGCAATGCCCAGAAGGCCATTGCCGTTTCTATAGCTCCTGATGTTATCAAGGACTTTGACGACTTTTGGGAAAAGCATAAGATATCTCCAATGAAAGGTAGAGATGTGGTGCTGGCTTCAGTTTGCCCTAAGGTAAGATAAGTTATTAGTTTTTATCTTAATTCTGTGTACAATTTGGTTTTGGAGTAATCGAACCTGTAACCTCCTGAATCAAAATCATAGAGGTATGCGTCAGGGGCTATGCTATGGATGTTGTTGAAGGATAAAATAATAGTAAAAAACATTAGAAATGCAAAATTTGTAAGGATTACAATAAAAAATGCTGATACTATTCATGTTAAGAGTTTTATTAAACAAATAAAATTGATAATCAAAAATTTCTTTACTGTTGATACATGCATATTATTTACGGCTTGTCCTGATTCTATAATATACTAGTAGACCCGGCCACACGTTGCTGTGGCTAACGAAACACAACGCCATTACCCAACCTTTATAAAATCCACACCACCCAGCCACCACCTTGCCACCACTTTGCTAATGAAACACAACGCCATTACCCAACCTTTATAAAATCCACACCACCCAGCCATCACCTTGCCCGCTGCCCGCTGCCTGAATTGAATATTTGAATTTCTCGGCTTTTCTCTATTATAATAAGCATGTATTATACAAATAAACTAATTAACTCGCCACTAATTATACAATGCTTGCAATGCAACACTGGATATTTGAAAAGGGAAAACCAAGTACATACTTACTCTAAGACATCTATTTTCCAATGTCTTCCGTAGAACGAATTTCAAAAGTGACTATAGTACGGCCCGCCAGCCGTTTAAAATCACACAAAAATATGTTTTCTTTGAATTTCTCGGCTTTTCTCTAATATAATTTACATGTATTATACATATAAACATTTCTCTTTAATCACTCTATCTATTGGTGATAACCGTATGAAAATCCGTTGAGTAGTTTAAAAGATTAACGTGCACATACATTTTGAGCGACTTCATTTTATACTATGTAATGATATCCTTGAGAGTAATGGTACGGCCAACTTCCAACTTCAAACGTTAGGACGATTGTGTGGATGGGTAGTTCATGCGTTTGAAGTTCGAGTTGGAAGGTTGGAGTTCCAGTAGGCCCAGGATCGCCTCCAAAGCGATCGACGATGGCTGGTTCGTGCAAGTTGGCTCAACATATCAGTCTGCGCAATATTATTACAGGACAGTGGTATAAAAATTGTTTGAATTTATTATTTTTTTAGCTTTATGAATCGAAATCAATATTATGGAAACCGAAGCATCGCCTGCACATCTTTAGGCAACTGATAAGATACATGGCTGAATCAGCCGTTCGACGTCTGCTATTTAGGAGTTCGGAGTTGGAAGGTTCGCCGCAGCTACCACACGATCGACAGCACAATGTTTTTGAGAAACATCAGTAAATATATTGTTAATAATTGCCTGGTAGCCGACTGGACAAATGCGTTGGGTTCTTCTACATATTACTGCCAAAAAAAATGTTTTCTTGTATTGATGGTAGTAGAAGGAATTTTATTTCATCAGGTTATTTGTAACCCAGGAATGATTGTCTTTCTAAAAAAAAGAAAGAAAGAT
The DNA here is from genome assembly GCA_929108145.2 of Limnephilus rhombicus. Lineage (NCBI taxonomy): Eukaryota > Metazoa > Arthropoda > Insecta > Trichoptera > Limnephilidae > Limnephilus > Limnephilus rhombicus. The sequence continues at coordinate 23,000,874 of OV815284.1, forward strand.
TTTAAAATATTTTTAGTTATTTGAATTTCTTTATTATTTCAGGTGTATGGACTGTACCTAGTGAAATTAGCTCTAACCTTAACCGTTATAACAGGATCCAGCCACAACCTGGAGCGTGATAACTCTTCTCCCCAGAAAACCCTGTCTCCAAAGGAAGACCAGGACAGGTCGGTCCGGGGACAGTGCCATCTCCTGCTGGTGGGAGACCCTGGAACTGGGAAGTCTCAGCTGCTGAAAGCCGGAGCCATGATGACTTCTAGATCTGTTCTGACTTCGGGATCTGGCAGTACGAAGGCTGGATTGACTTGCACCGCCTTGAGAGTAAGTTTTTTCATACAATAAAAAAAGTATTTCTTTATTACAGTATTATGTGTATTAAGAAGTTAGTCAAGACTAGGCTTGCCCATATTATGGCTGTCCAACTTTATTTATAGCTTCTTGGGCATGTGTGCGAAAGTTTAATATAAAGCCTTTACTCATCAATATTAGTATTATTTATGATTTTGAAAATTTAATTTGTGGTGGAATAATACTTGGATTTTAATTTTTCTTTCAATCTTCATTATAAGCAAGGGCTAAACTGCCAAAGCAGTTTATCAGCAGGTCAATTTCATTATATTATTTATAACACACATGTAACGAGAAACCACAATATACATAGTAAGTCAAGTTACTACAATACACGTACAGTTAGATACAACACAGGCAACGTACTAGTGACCGACCGAAGGTTCGGTTTCGGCAAAAAATTCTAGTTTTGGCATCAGTTTCGGTTTCGGCAGGAAATCTGCCGAACCTTCGGCCGCAGGGAAACTCTATGTTCGTGAATTATTGCACGTCGTTCGGCTGACTTCTGGTGACTTCGCCATTATCAGCTGGCGGGTGATATATTTTTATAATTTTTTTTAGTGGCTAATTTTTATATTATTTGTTTGTTTTATAGCATAAAATCAAAAAAATAAATAATTATTTTTTCATATACTTTTCATATTCATTTTCAAGAATGTTGTGATTGTAAACGCAATTAAAATTAAAATACTCAATTAATGAGGTCCTTCCTTTATAATGTAAGTGTTGATTATTGACAAATTTATGTTCCAAGAAGTTTTGTTAATTTTTATAATTTTTGTTTGTTCTGTAGTAGTAATATAAAAAAAATTATTATTATTTTTTCACATACTTCAATTATTGTTTTTTATTTCATTTAACATGTGTTAATTGTGTGTATAAGTGTAAAAAACAAAAATTTTAACAAAACAAAAAAACGAAAAAAAGTCGTATTCTTCTACAACTTACTTTTTTTAATCATCAATATGTAGGTACGATTGTTATTTTTGGAGTCGGTGTCAGTCAAGGTAGGTTTGTAACTACATACATAGTAATTAGGTGAGATGTGCTTGTGTCGCACGCGCGATTGGACGAGGCGAGAGGCGAGAGCGGGGCCGCGGCCGCGGCCGTGGCGGGGGGGGGGAACTGTCAAATGACCACGCCGGGCCGGGTACCTTGGCTGACACCGACTCCAAAAATAACAATCGTACCTACATTTTTTATATTCATTTCTGTGACTCTTTCTAAAGCTGTGTTATTGATGGAATATTCGAATAAAACAGTATTTTTATTTCTGAAGAAAGTCAAGGTTCTGCACTTTTCTACATTTAAGAATAAATTATTTTGAACACACCAATCTTTAAACATACTAATATTTGACTGAAGTATATGGCAATGATTTACATCAGTTATTTTCTTGTATAGCTTGATGTCATCAGCAAAGAGTAATACCTCGACATCGTTGAAGCAATTGGTTATATCATTGATAAAAATGAGGAACAAAACCGGGCCAAGGTGTACTAGTGGCCTACCACAAGGTAGTAGCCCAGAAAGCTTTCGACATCCATGATTTTATTTTCACGAACAGTTTACGATTTAATAAATAGCTAGTAAACCATTTTAGCATGTTATCCCTTATTCCTAGAGCAAATAGTTTTTGGATTAGTAGTTTATGGGATACTTTGTCAAATGCTTTCAAATTTGTCACTTTGTCAAATGATTTGGTCTAAATATATCCTTATATTGGCTGAAAGATCTTTCCACATCACATGATGTAATGGGAGCGCACTCAAAGATGCCTAGTTCCGAAATTGTGAAAGGCACGTCTGCAGTACCCTCAAAGCTTCCGCTCTGTACTTTATTAATTGTTTTTAGGGTATCAAATCCTTTATTTTTGTCTAGGTTGTTTGTCCTTGGACATTGAAATTAAACTGATAGGTACCTAGACAGTAGTAGTAGGTGACTTGAGTACATAAAAATAAAAAGACGCTCAAGCAACACGGCAGGAATGCCGCTCGTCATTGGTGATCGCCGGCTTACTGTTAGTGTGTCAGTGTTTTGCCCGTCCGCCCGCGCACCGTCCGCATTGATCTCTCGTCGCCGCCGCGCGGAGAGGAAGAGAATCAAAAATCAAATTATGACGAATAATACGCGAGAGAAATGACACACGCGCGGCCGTGTGATGGCGAGAATGCAAACACATGAAATTATATCAAATTTTGTGAACTAACTCGTGTTTTATGATGTAAAAATCGAAAATATTGATGATTGTGATATTTTTTGTAAAATATGGACTTAACCATGAAATATGGAAAAATATGGAAAATAAAAATTAGTTTTTCACAATCTATATATGATAATCTAGGTAGAGAACACATACGAGACCGATAATCGTGTAAATTAAAAATATGTATTTACATATTAATCCGGGCCCTACATATAAGAAATAACTGAATAAATGAATTTATTACATATAATATTTTTCAAAAAATTCTTTATAAATATTTATGCATAAAAGAAATTTTAAGAAATATAGCAATTTCAAAAAAATCTCAGGCAGTGGTGAAAAATTTCGTCAATGTGGAGAGACTCTTTCAAGAATCGAAAGAATTTCCCTTTTGAATCTCTCTTCACCGACGCCAAATATATCAATCTCGGAGGAGATTTGGATCAGGAGCAATATACTCCTCCCTACCGGGAGAACCATTGGCAGTTTTGTCCTAAAGGCAGGAAGAAAGAATAATCTATGATGACGCTATCTAAGATAGTCATCTGGAACATAAATTATATAATTGTTTTCAGGAAGACGGCGAGTGGCAACTAGAAGCCGGTGCCCTGGTGCTGGCGGATGGAGGGGCCTGTTGTATAGATGAGCTTGCACAGATGAGAGAGCACGACAGGGCCAGTATTCATGAAGCCATGGAACAACAGACTATTTCCGTAGCTAAGGTAAACCAACTAACAAACAAACTGTGATTTATAAAAAAGGTATTAACCTTCGGGTTGCCAAGCTACCCCAAACTAATACCTTTGACCGCCTGCCGTGTGCCAGATGATTCTGTTATATAAATTACTTGTTTTTTGCAAAATTGTTTTTTTATAAATTGTAATATCTTACCACATAATGTGTACGTATATATTTATAAACATTGTATACGTAGTGGGACCCAAAAGTAACGGGACTCGGGTGGTAGAGGGGAGAAGTGGAGGGGGAACGGGTTTTGTGTGGTCGGCTGTTGTACGGTGACTCTTTCTCGGTCAGTGTACGAAACACATTTTATGCAGGAAGGGTAGTTCTACCTTTTACGCCAATCCTACCTGAATGCCTGGAAAGGTGGTGGGTAAAATATTTTTATACGATTATTGTACACCAATCACTTTGTAAGGGTTCCAACTATACGTATATGTATAAAACATATAAGTAAAATAAATATATATGTGTATGTGATACAAGATGGGGAAATCTGTCTCCTGTCATTTGTGTGGAAGAATATTTTATCAAAAGAAAACTACCTCTTTGGCACTGGAGGTTCACAAATTGTTCTTTTGGTTTATTATGATTTGTACCAAATAGAAAAACAATTTTTTTGTAATGTAATAAAATATGTAAATTTTTTACACGTAAAAAATTATAAATGGCCCAACACTACTTTAACTTCTGTTTATGGAGTCCTATTACAAAGTAGGTTATTATTTTGGACAATGCTTTTATAGTTGGGGTATGGTGAGCACTATAAAAAAATCATTCAAATGTACTTATTATTTTCAAAGATATAACGGTTTAAAACAAATTCCATTTTCTCAAACGATTACCTTGTTTTTGCCTGCCTGAAGTGTGTTAAGATCAGTTTTTTTGACTTTCAAAAATTTCGATATATTTGAGAGTGTGTGTGATTGCTGTCAGAAGTTGATAGAATTTATTGTCATCGACAACTGCCGAATTTCGGCTAGATGTATTTAAAAACACTAAAGGCAATTTAAAATGATATAATATTATGTGCTTCATTTTGTATAATGTTTTTCCAGGCTGGCATAATTTGCAAATTAAACACCCGGTGTGCCGTTATAGCTGCGTGTAATCCCAAAGGGAACTATGATACAGAGCAAGCACTGAGTGTTAATGTTTCACTTGGAACTCCACTTTTGAGCAGGTAATTGAAACTTCTTTAGCGCTGTTAGTGACTTGAAATTCGGGTGAAACGGAAATGCGTCACAACTCAGTTCTACACAAATACTCGCTTCTCATATAATGCTGTAAATTTGCACCTTGGCATATTCCATAGCGTAGTTGGCAAGGTGCCTGACAAGTCTCGGTGGCCAGAGAGACAGACATCAAGCGAACGGGGGTTCAAATCCTAAGAAATCCAAAAAAATATTTTTATTTTGTGAAATCATTATCCAATCTTCAAACCACTTAAAAAAAAAACAAGGAAAAGAAAAGAAAGCGACATCTAGCGACTTTCTAGTTTCACTTCTACCGGGTGTGAGTTACACTTTCTAATTTTTTTAAATACACAAACACACTTATAAAGTTCTGATGCTTAAGAACTTTGGTTTTTCACTCCTCTGGAGACTGAAATACAAAAATGGCCTAAATAATCCCAAGTGATCCCATGGTTTTTTCCGGGCCCATGGAAAATCTTCTGATAGTTTCACTGTTCATATATATCGACGGTCCCGAAGAACAATGTCGGATGTGCGATTTTGTAGTTTTGCAGTAGAGCTGTTTAATGTTTCGTTTCTGCATTTTTACTATTTCTGAGATTGAAGAATATAGTGTCGTCTTGATATTTGGCATTTGGTTTAATTGCATTAAAAAGTTCGAAAATACAGGCATTTAAACTATGAAGAGGGAATGAAAAAAAGCCATCAAAACGATTTTCAATTTTTAGCAGATCCGACATTGTTCTTCAGGACCGTCGATAGATATACAAATGTTCTACATTATTTTACTGTCATTTTATTTTTCCTTCCAAAGTGAAGATATGGAATCAATCATTCTATTACCTCTTCTTTATACATACTGTGACTTGTGTTCTTACAGGTTTGACTTAATTTTCATTTTGCTAGACACACTAAACCAAAAGTGGGACAATTTGGTTGCGGACTATGTACTTTTTGGAAAAACAACAGAAGCAAAACAACTCCCTAAAAGCTGGTCTCTTGAAAAGCTTCAGGTATTCAATTTGCTCCAACAATCTATTAAAATAGGCCCTTATTTAAAATATTGGTTATCTTCAATTCTATTAAAAAATTCTATAAGATTAAAAGTGCTTCAATATAAAACATTCTTTTTAGCTGTACATTTCACTGATAGGCCCTTACGAAGTTTCCATATCTCAGGAGGCTAACACTATCCTGCGTGCATATTACGTGAGACAAAGAAGAGCAGAGAATCGTGATCCATCACGCACCACTGTCAGAATGCTGGACAGCTTAGTCAGGTATGATTTTTACTTTATTTTGTATTTGTAAAATAATACAGCAACATAACTTTCTTTTTTCAAATCTTAATAAAACCCATTGTATGAATCAATTTTTTTTAATTTGTTTTTTATAATGTAGGCACTTACCTAAAGTTTTGTTTTATTTAGTTTTTGAAGATCAAATCAGGTAGGTGACGTCCCTCATTCTCCATACACTGAGTAAACCGATTTCTGGAGTTTGTCATGACTCTTGCCAGCATATCCTGGCAATTTCTTCCTGGATGTTGGTTTTCAAATCTTGTAGCCTTGGACGGTTCACATAAACACAGGATTTAAAAAAACCTCATAGAAAAAATCTCAAGGGGACAAATCGGAAGAATGATTAGGTTGTTTTGGGATTATGTTATACTTATGATTACGTTCATACTATGTAATTATAAGACTAATGAGATTTTTATCTCAACGGCTAATGAAAGTGTAATTCCTGTAGACAATAATTTTGTTGCAAGGCTATCAAAAACCTGGGCTGGTACTTGAAAAAAATTGGTAAATCGATCCCTCCGGTAAGAATGTCAGACTTCATTTTATGAACGGAGAACGGGTCATTTGTCAATATGAACATTATTTATACCAATTGAGGTTTGGACTATTTTTTTGTAGATGTATTAATGTTTTGTTTATTCCTATTTCCTAGACTATCTCAGGCACACGCGAGGTTGATGTTTCGCCATGTTGTTCTTCCGATGGATGCCATCACTGCTGTTTCTCTCATGGACCTATCCATGCAGGACTGTACACTCTCTGATACATCCGATGCTCTTCATTCCACCTTCTCCGAATACCCAGATTTTGAATACCTCAAAACTGCAAAAGACCTTCTTTCTAGTCTAAATCTGTATGAGATTTGGCACGATGAACTTAGTTTTTATTCAAAGTTACTCAATGTTAATAAACATCTTTTGGAAAAGGATCTTGACAACGGTGAAACTAAATATTTTCCTCATAATATTTCAATAGATGAATCTCACTTAGAAAATGCTTCAGAAATCGTTGAAAGCTCGTTTTTCAAACAACCTTCTAAAAAAACTGTTGATAATGGAGAAAAGACGTCTAGAAATGATAATGACAAAAGTATTCCATCCTCTTCTCAAAATGTTACATGTAGCATCAATAAGTTAAGTAAAACCTTCTTAGAAATGGAAAAAGATGACGACTTGGATTCTATTCTTGATTTCAATGATTCAATTAATCTAGCTAAAAAGCTGCCCTTTAAAACTAAAGGAAAAGCAAATGAATCAGTTAGTATAGAAACCCTTGTTGGAAAGGCTGAAGGCAACTCTGAAGTGGATAATGTCAATACAAAACTTTCAGTAAATCGCTTGGCCCAAACACTCAAAAAACATTCTACCATGAATAAAATTACAAATATTAACAGCGAAGGAATTATCACGGGAAAACGCAAACGCGAGACTAATAAAAAACGTGTTGATATATCTAAAAAAGCGAAGAAGAGAAAGAGCGCGGATGTTCCATTACAAAATGTTTTAAATGAAATCAATCAGGTCTGCGATAAACGAAACACCAAACAGAATAAAGTTAAAAAGTCAGCATCAAAAACAAAGAAAAAAGGTGTTGCAAACAAATTAGTTGATATTTTATCAAGTTCTGATGAAGAAATCAATGAAACTGATATGTTGAAATGCCTGCCAAGTGTAAATGATGTTTTCAATGATATTTCTAGAGATTTTGTTCAAATAGATTGTGATAGTGATGCGTCCATGTTTGAAAATTCACTGCCTTTACAAGAAAATGATTCTAACCATAAACGAAAGTTAAATGTTCAAGATACTGCTGTTAAATGTGATAGTAAAATTGTAAGTAACGATTGCAAAAAGGTTCTGTCAGCTTCCGAAACTGTATTAGATGAAACATTCAAATACAGAGATGAGAAAAAAATTGGACAACAAATATCCCCAGTTAATTTGAAAACGATAGAAAAATTGCAACAATTTTGCTTTAGTAGCAGCAAAAAGAAAGATGAAAAAACTGTTTCTGAAAATTCAACTTCGAATGCAACTTTAAAGAGTTTAAAAAGAGTTATTGATTTTCAATCTAAAAATGCTTCTGGATTAGAAGACAAACCAACAAAAAGCAATTTAATGAAATTTAATCAATTTAATGTGTTAAATTCTGGCAAACTTTGTCATTCTCAGACTTCCTCATCCAGCGCACGCTCGCAAATTTCAATATTTGAAAATGACGATGATTTAGATGTTTTAGATATTTAAACGATAAAGTAAATAATTCATAGAGTTTATTTATCTATGTTGAATCATGTTGTTTTGTTATTATGTACTACAATCTACAATAGGCCACTTGCATTGAATTCATAACGACTTGGAAAAAATCGAGATCTTTTTATTAAGATTGCGAAAATGTTAGTAAAATTTTTTAGAAATGTACAGTTTTTTTTATTTTTAAATAAATAAATCCATTATTTAGGCTCGTGACGTCACTACATGAAAATGTCCCGTCTCCGAAAATGTTCCTATTAATTTTGTAAAATTCCACACTGATTTATTTTTTTAATATGGCATCACTTTGATTTTAGGCGAATTTTTGAATTCGTTCACTAGATTTATTGTTTGATCTCTGCGAACTTATCATTTGGTTTCACTTTTTGACAGATGTTCTGAAGAGAACCCCGTACACTTTAGAAGTCAGTACGTGTTTTAGAGGTATAATGGTTATGGTGCTGATTTTAACAAAATCAAATTTTATAATATTCTTATTATTATTATAATTTACAAGTACAAGTATATTAGATTGGATTTAGTAATATATATGTTGTACATTATAATGATTTATGATCAATAAGATGGATCAAGGAAAAAAATATTTATGAGATGTAATATTTTTGGTATGCCTCGTTATTCTCCTGTGCCATTCGTGTGGAAAACGTTCTTTTTTTTAAAAATGATTTTCGGCTATGTAATTATCATTTTTTCGCACCTATAAAATTATGTTTCCGGTTTATAAAAAATGGTCTGATTTTTCGGATTGAAATTTTCAAAAAATCTCCAGGGTTTCAAAAATACGAAAAAAAAAAAAAAAAAACGGAATGTCTTAAAATATTTGTCTAAACCGGAAAAAAATTTAAAAAAAATGTGATGCAAGTGGCCTATTGTTTGTTACAGTTATTACATGAATAGTGTTTCATAGCGCATCCTGGTCCAAAAACTTTTTTTTTAATATGTTTTTTTTAGTGAATCTTGTACACTGTTATATGTGGTTATGAAATATACTTATGATATATACATACATATTATATATATTTTAAATCTTTAAATTTTAGTTGTACATACACATCAAATTCTTCAAAATTTATGCAGCACATCGCAGCATTATATTTATGTCTCCCTCCTATTAATAATAATTGTAAACAGATATCTACTGCTAATATGTTAATCTGTTAATATGTTACTAGCTTTTACCCACGACTTCGCTCACATGATATTAGGGAGAAATTACAGTACAAAGAATTTTCCCATCTGAATGAAATCGACGCTCCCGAAGAACAATGCCGGATCTGCTAAAAATTGAAAATCGTTCTATGGGCTTATTTAACCAATGGATCGATTTTTGCCATACATTGGCGCCATTTTAAATGTCTCTGATTGCTTTTCGGATAAAAAAGGCAATTATCTCCTTGATTCAGCAATTCTTTTTTAAAAAAAAAAATATTTTTTAATATTTGGAGATCCCACATTTCTTATTTTTGACTTAAAACAAAGCTATTGAAATGCTTTATCTATTATAACCAAATCCGAGCTCCGTAGACTATTTTACAACAATTTTAAAAATAGTTTTTTAAAATATTTTTTTCACCCAGAATTTCTGATCAGGTGTTAAAATTAAGTCCCTTTTCCATAGATACGCACCTTTCATTATCAAGTATACCACAGATAAATATAGAAATCGAAAATATTCCATGTTGACTCGAATAAGTACCTCTCACGGCAGATTCAAAGTAACAACCAAGCAGGATTCAGGCGGTTATAAATTTAAAGATTTTTTAATATTGTTGTTATAAATCCTACGAATATGAGATAAACGGTAAAATACAGGTTAATTCATTGGCTATATAGGACTATAATAAGTTTTTGTCGCCATGTTAAAATTCGAAGGTATGATTTTTTTATGTTGGTGAAAAATTTAAAAAATGATTTTCTGAAAATGTCGAGCAAACGGAGAAAAAAGTTTTAAAATGCGCTGGCTTTTGTTGAGTCTGTATTTTCGGAATTTTGAATGAAATGCCAAATATCAAAACAACACCATCTTTCTTGATCTCAAAAACAGTAAAAATGCAGAAGCGAAAATTTAACAGCTCTACTGGAAAACTATAAAATCGCACATCTGACATCGTTCTTTGGGGCCCTCGAAATGTTTTTCCAGGATGAAAAGTAGCCTATATCACTTCCCAGTAGTGTCCGACCGAAACTAGTTTTTATGGCCAAAACCGAAACCGAAACTGAGTTTCGGCTTCGGTCTCAGGTTCGGCCGAAACTGAAACCGAAACTTCCATTTAAAAGGTCATTTTTTCGAGGAATAAAAATAGTTAATCATAATCAATCAGCCTTTATTTAAAAATCATATACAAGGTGGCGCAAAATTAATCACCCTATCGGAAGATGTTATAATTTTTGCATCGTACGTCAATCATATTTGACATTTGAGAACTAGACAGCTGCAGAATACAAACAGACAAGCAATGGAGCGCTATACTCCGCAAGAGCGTGTAATAATTGTGTCGATTTAAGCTTTAATGCTTTTAGCGATTTTGTGTCGAAAGTCATCATGAGCGACGAGGCGCATTTCCACTTAATTAAACGGTTACGCCAATAAGCAAAATATTCGTTTCTGGGGCACTGAAAATCCTCGTATTATAAAGCCATTACATCCACTCAAAGCCACTGTGTGGTGCGGCGTTTACGCGGGAGGAGTGATTGGGCCGTTTTTTTTGAGGACGCCATTGGTATTACGGTCACTGTTACTGGCGAACGCTACAGGGCCATGATAAACGACTTCTTACTTCCGGAATTGGATGAGCGGGGCTTGGTGAACATGTCGTTTCAACAAGACGGTGCAACCGCGCACACAGCACGAGCCACAATGGATATTGTGAAGGAAGCGTTTCCTGGTCGCGTAATCTTTCGTTTTGGCGATTTGGTATGGCCAGCGAGATCGCCCGATTTAACCATCCCAAACTTCTTTCTTTGGGACTATTTGGGGCGGGTTTATGCAGACAATCGCAGCCCTTAAGGAGTTACCGTTAGCCCTTAAGTAGTTGTCACCTGAAATCTTGCGGAAAGTCATGGAAAAAGCGATAAAACGGGCACAAATGTTTATCAACACTGGCGGCAGCCACTTGACGGATATCATCTTTTCCACTTAACAGAAAAAATTGTAAAAGTCCAAATAAAGATTTCTATTACACAAAATCATTTTTTTTTATTTGGTAAAAAGTTATTCAAAAACAAAATTGGATGATTAATTTTGCGCCACCCTGTATTAATCATTCAGTCTCTGATATTTGAACTAAAAATAAAAATAACATAATTATCACGCCTTATTTCAAATAAATTATTTATGCTTTTTGAAATCGAAATCGTAAATCGCTTCGTAAATAATTTTACAAAAATAGTAGGTATTACCTATTTGAACATTATTAACGAATAACATAAAATAACAAAATTACTTTTTAATTAAATGAAGACAATATTAGCGAAACTCAATCGAAATCTGGAGACAGAAAAATCAGAAAAGATATTGGCTCCTGGGTTCGTGTCCCAGCGGAGCCAATATCTTTTCTGATTTTTCTGTCTCCAGATTTCGATTGAGTTTCGCTAATATTGTCTTCATTTAATTAAATATTATAATTTGAGTTTTTACTCATAAAGTTTAAAAAATTAATAATAAAAAATTACTTTTTTTAAACCTAATTTGTTTAGGTACACTTAACAAAAAATACTCTTTCATCTTAAGAACAAAATAATTTGGGAGGTGGGAATGGGTACTGCCACCCTGGGAACCTTCATTGGATAACCAACACCTCTGCCATAGGTTACCCCAAGTGGTTCGCTACGTGGATGAGGTTTGTCTAGGTCTTGAAGGTAGATGACCAGGACACACTGAACCCCAGATTCCTACCCACCCTTTTCCTTCACAGAATTCTCCTCTCCTTCCTTTCCCTAAAAAAACCCTCCACACACATCCCCAAAGATGACAGAGGCCCTCAGGAAAATTATTTTCCTCAGGGCCTATCATAAACTAAATCATTTCAATAGCGAAATAAAACTTATCTATTTCGAAATAATGTTACGTATAAACAACTCCAATTTCACAACAAATAAACCAAACTACCGCAAAGTTCGCGGAGCGAACACAAACAAGTGAATCAAGTCCTGACACGACTATGAGTGCGGACGCAGCAAAATGACACTTTGTGGCTCGCAGTTCAGTGCACCGAACATGTCCGATCGCAGAACGAAACCTCCCAAATTCAGTTTCGGTTTCGACCGTAGTTTCGGCTGGATGGCGGCCGAAACTGAAACTAAGCCGAAACTCGTTTTTTGGTCAAAACTAGGCCGAAACCGAAACCGAAAGTTCAGTCGGACACTACTTCCCAGTCCTCGCAACTATCCCTTTGTAAAAAATTATGTCGATCAGTCGCTCAGTTGTGACGTGAAAGAAGGACAGACAAACAAACACACTTTCACATTTATAATATTAGTTACATATTACCTCAATGTAAAAAACATAATAAATAAAAATAAAACAAGGAAAATCAGGAATTTTAATAATTGCACAATACAATAATCATAACAGATTTCAGCAGTAAACAAAGCAATTTACATATGAAAATGTTGTAAATAAAAAAAAGTCAATTTTACAGTAGAGCGAAAACAAATAATAATGAATGATAAACAAGCGGTCTCGTCCAAAAGAGACACCAGCGACATCTCGCAGAAATGGGGTGATCTAACTTAAATACGGTTTTCGAGGGGCGTAGATATCACAATCACTTTACTATTCAGAGATAAAACGCAAAACAAAATTTTGACTTAAAACCCTTTTCTATGGGATGTGTGTATGTACTACATTTATAACATAATAATTTCATAAAATGCCCCAATAGAGACATCCAGTAGTTCCATATAAAAGGGTCGGTCAAAAACTAATGCCTCCTATTTTTTTCTACTTAAAATAAAGTTAGGGGGCGTTCAAGTATTACTTATCGCAATTTTTGAAGATTTTTGACCCCCCCTCCCTCCCATGTAACGCGCCGTAACGTTTTTTCGTATCACCCCCCCCCCCCCCCTCCTAAACGTTACGTAACGCCCAAGTGACAATTTTTACCTGAAAGTCACAATTAAGTTGCGCAAAGTACTGGAAAGTCGCCCTTTCTTTACCTTTAAATACCTTTTTTCTTGTTTTAATCGCGTTTGCGGTTATAAATAAAACAAGAGATTTCGAGAATGAAAACGATTGCCAACTTCGAAGATTTTAATTCCCTAGTTTTTTTTATCTAAATAAAGAAAAACATGTTACGTAACGCGTTCTTCGAACCCCCCCCCCCCCCGTAACGCACAGTAACGTTTCACTAGACCCCCCTCCCCCCTCAAATGCGTTACGTAATACTTGAACGGCCCCTTAGTTAGTGAAAGACAGCGATCTGTGATTGAATTCTTGAATCCAGAAGATGCAATGCCCATTCGCATTCTCATGAAGGACTGAATAATATGTACGGTGATGCAACATGGGTTCATTTTTTGAACCTGAATCAAAGAAGCAGTCAATGGAATGGCATCACACAAACTCACCGAGGATGAAGAAATTAAAAACTCTGTGATCGGCAGGGAAAGTTATGGTGACAGTATTCCGGGATGGTGTGTTTATGGTTGATTTTTGAAGCAGGGAAGCACAATAAATTCTGTCCAATACGTCCTAACCCTTAAAAAGCTTAAAGCACGTCTTCAGCGAGTTCGCCCAACAAAAGCTATGGCGGATGTTCTACTTTACATGGCAAGGCAAGACCACACACCAGTCGTCATACCACTGAAGAGATTGTGAAAATTGGATGGGTAGTCTTGCCTCATCCTTCATACAGCCCTGACCTGGCGCCATCAGATTTCCATCTGTTTAGGCCGCTAAAAGAGCTCATCGTGGGATTCACTTTGAAGATGAGGAGGCCGTAAAAATGTCAGTGTGTCAATCGCTTAGGAAGCAGGACCGTACTTTTTACCACTCTGGGAACCATGCTCTTGTTAAAAGATGGACCAAAACTGTGGAAGATTATATTGAAAAGTGACAAATTAATAATCAAAAGTGTATGTAATTGCATTTTAATTTCTTGACAATTAAAAGGAGTAAAAAATATGAGGCATTTTGTAAAAAAAAATAGAAGTTTTTGACTGTATTATTATATTTAGTTAATTGTGTGACTGATGTTTTTCATTCCATCAGTTTCGCTTTGTTGACCTCAGTAGAACATTGAAACAAATTTCCCCAGCAACTATGGTTTTACTTGTGTTGGTGAGCACAAATTCTTGGGTATACTTCCACCTGCCTTGAGGCCAGCCCATCAGAATTGTGGATTCAGTAAATACCATGTCTTTCATATAAATAGGGCCAACCTGAAAAACAAAACTTGTTAGGAACAAATTAAATTAAATTTTATTGAAACATTTATTAAAGTTACTGTTTTACAACATCAATATTTCAATGACTCTCCTAATAAAGCAGCTGCTTGTGTTTAGGAGAGGACAACTAAATATTTTTACATCTATTTAAATTAAAAATATTATTACAAAAACTATTAGTAATTTTATGAGAAAATACGATAGAAGTAATAAAAAAAATATATATTTTTGTTGTTTTTTTTTGTGGTTCATATGAAGCAGATACTTTGTGATGTGACATTATAATCAATATTTATTATATTATAAAAGAAAGTCCAAAAAAACGTGCGGTACGCAAAAACGTGCGGAACGAGAGCCGGTACGAGTTATATGGTATGGTAGATTTCTATCCCCCCTAGGGAATAAGGGTATTCGTTTTTACCTAAAGGGCTTGCCTTTGAAGATATAAGGGCTGAAAGTTCTAAGAACACTAGAAATTTCAAGAAGAGTCTAGAAGATTCCAGAAACTTCTAGAAAATTCGATAAAACTCTGGAATATTCTGGAAGTGGAGGAGTATGTCAGCGAGTCTAGAAGGTTCCGGAAAGTTCAAGAAGGTTCGATAAAGCTGTAGAAAGTTCTGAAAGGAGTGGAAGAGTGTGTCGGTGTGTCTGGAAGGTTCCGGAAAATTCTAGAAGGTTCCATAAAGCTGTAGGAAGTCCTAGAAGGTTCCATAAGGCTGTAGACAGTTCTGGAAGTAGTGGCGGAGTATGTCGGTGAGTCTAGATGGTTCCGGAAAGTTCTAGAAGGTTTAATAAAGCTGTAGAAAGTTCTAGAAGGTTCCATAAGGCTGTAGGAAGATTTTCCATACTGAAAGGAGTGGAGGAGTGTGTCGGTGTGTCTAGAAAGTCCTGGAAAATTCTAGAAGGTTGCATAAATGCATGCCGCTAAAACTCAGAGACGAATCCCGGTATGATCATGGGAGTTATATTTATGGTAGCCCTCGACCCTCGATCCCCCATCCTTGAAGAAGGTTCCCGTTTTTACCTGAAGGGCGTAAAGATATAAGGGCTGGGAATTTCCCTCCCTGAAATTTTCAGAACAGTCCAGAACAATACGCTGGAACGTTCGGGAATATCCCGGAACATCCCAGATCAGTGTGGTACTTTCCAGAACAGTACCGAATGTTGTGGAATATTCTGGAACATTTGAAGCCTTTTTTGTATGGGTGGGGCTACCCATTGGTAGGGGTTAGGGAATGCAATCCCGGTATACCGGGATCCCGAAATACCGAGATCTTGCAGACATTTTGCGGGACTAATCTCGCTCGAAAATTTTGCGGGATCCCGCTGGACTGGCGGGATTACAGAGAAGTGTAGTTCATACGGATTTCAGAGCGGCGAACTAACTTGACAGCGGTTTTATTATACTTACATGATCCATATACCTAAGTACGAAGAAGCCAGAAGTCAATTTATTAATGTTGATGACACATTTAGTCTACCTTCAAAAGTGTAATACATATTTGAAGGCAATCAAAACTATAGTCGAAAGGCTAGAGTACACGGACACGGGCAACAACGCAGTAGCCACTGCTCCTGCTGACGCTGATGATCCTTACCAAGACGATGACGACCCTCCTCTCGCTAATCTGGAGACAGCAGCAGCACCAATGTCACTTCAAGACGAACTCGAACTTACTTTGATTAGTATTAAGAGTTCGAGATCAACAGCCCAACAACCTAGATCTGGCAATATGAGCAACCTTGAGGTTTTGATAAAGAAGGAAATAAATTACTTCGAGTCCGGTGGATTAAAAGGCACGTACCTTCAATTCACTTACAATGTGTTAATGACTATTGTGCCAACCAGCGTGGAAGCTGAACGAGCTTTTTCAGCTGCTGGCTACCTTGTGTCTAGGGAATGCAATCCCGCAAGACCATGTCAATCCAGGTATTTGCGGGACTGAACAATCTTAGTCCCGCTGGATCCAGGTATTTGCGGTATCCAGCAGGGTGGACTTAAATATGTAATCAATCGTATAATAAGGACCTAATACCTCGATCTACCAACCTTGTTTTTAGAGTTTTAAATTTATACCTAATCAAACAAGTTCTTTGGGACATTTTAAATGGTTTATTAATATACTTTTAGTTAGACATAGGTAAAGTTTAAGTCATAAATTGGCAAAGAATAAGATAAGACATAAATTTACATAACAACTTAAATTTAAATAATAACGTTCACATGATAAACAATATTCTTGTACAATAAGCATCATAAGTTTTAACATTATTTTGGAAATAGCTTCGTAAAAAAGTTAAAGTATTAATTGTGTCGTCTGATAAACGGCTTCTGATATTGAACACTGATGCTGGCTGAAAAAGCTCGTTTAGCTTCCACGCTTGTTGGCACAATATTCATTAGCACATTGAAAGTGAATTGAAGGTATGTGCCTTTTAATCCACCGGAATCGAAGTAATTCATTTCCTTCTTTATCAAAACCTCAAGGTGCTCATATTGCCAGATCTAGGTTGTTGGGCTGTTGATCTCGAACTCTTCATACTAATCAAAGTAAGTTCGAGTTCGTCTTGAAGTGACATTGGTACTGCTGCTGCTGCTGCGTATGTCTCCAGATTAGCGAGAGGAGTATCGTCATTGTCATCGTAAGGATCATCAGCGTCAGCAGGAGCAGCGGCTACTGCGTTGTTACCCGTGTCCGTGTACTCTAGCCTTTCGACTATAGTTTTGATTGCCTTCCAGGATCCCGCGGGACTAAGATTGTTCAGTCCCGCAAATACCTGGATTGACATGGTCTTACGGGATTGCATTCCCTAGTAGGGGTATATTAAGCAAGATCCGTCGTAGGTTCGAACGTCAGTTCAATCTTACATCAACTCCCTGAGCGAAGCCGGGCACCCCATCCAGAGTATTTGTGAGCATTCCACAATATTCCAGAAAAAAATGAAAATTATGGAATGTTCGGGAATAGGGAATCGGGAACATTCCAGAACACTCGAATGTTGTCCTGAGCAAAGCCGGGTAACCCAGCTAGTTTAAAATAAAACAATAACTTTGTAAAAACCGCTTTTATTTTCTATACTTTATGCCGACCGGGTTTCGCTACCACCGTAGCTTCTTCAGGGCAGTATACTCTACTAAAATTAAGTTACATGTGATATATATATAATGTAATAATATAATATAGATAATATAATATACCTATGATTTAACAAAATGGGCTGGACTCCTCAAGTGAAGGATGAAGAAGGCATAAGTTTAGATGGAGAATTGGCAAGGGAAGGAGTGTTCTTTGTCAATAGAGAACAATCTTAGTATTGGACTTTTATTTAAATTTATTTGGTTATTAAGTACCCCATTATTAGTGTTTTTGGCTTTCCTTAGTTCAAGTGCCTCTAAGTTATCCAACCTGATACCTATCGTGTTTTTATGAATTAGGGTGACGCCTGAGTTTTATCAAATTTATGGTCTGTTTGCAAATTCCGAAAAGCCAGTGCTGTGTAAACATCTAAGATGTTCTTTGACACAGGTGTTTATGTTGCGTTCCGACAGTCACTGCATTGGAGTGAATAAATTCCTGAGTGGCTTAGCCTATCATCCGTGTCAGAGTCACTTGAACTAAGGAAAGCCAAAAACACTAATAGTAAGGTAATTAATAACCAAATAAATTTAAATTAAAGCCCAATACTAAGATTGTTCCCTATTGACAAGGAACACTCCCGTTCCCTTCCCAATGATCCATCTAAACTTATGCCTTCTTCCTCCTTCACTTGATCGAGTCCAGCCAATTTTGTTAAATCATATATTATCTATAACACACATGTGACTTAATTTTAGTAGAGTACTAGCTGGTCCCGGCATGCGTTGCTATGCCATTTGATAAAGAAATTGTTTCTCCCTGAGTGTCCTTTCCCATTCGTCCCGTTCCCGTTCCGCCTCCCCTTCTTCTCCTGCCTCCTCTTCCCCTCTCGCGTTCCCACTCCGTCACCTCCACCTTCCCTCTCCCCACTTCCCTCCCCCCACTTCCCCCGTCCCGCGGACTTCCCTCCCGAGTTTCCCTCCCCCCTCCCAGGTCCCCCCCCTCCCAGGTCCCCCTCCCCCCTTCCAGGTTCCCCTCCTCCTCCCTCCCTCCCGCTTTCCATACATTCAGTTTTCAAACCTCGCGTGCCACCAATAGCAATTTTTTTTTACAAATTTCATAATGCCAGAGCTCACCGAAAGTTTTATAAAAACCTTGTCCTGACAATAACGAACACACAAAAAAAGAATTATCCAATTTGGTGCAGTCGTTCGAAAGTTATGCGCTTAGCAACACATTCAGCGATTCATTTTTATATTATAGACTAGCTGGTCCCGGCATGCGTTGCTATGCCATTTAATAAAGAAATTGTTTCTCCCTGAGTGTCCTTTCCCATTTGTCCCGTTCCCGTTCCCCTTCCGCCTCCCCTTCTTCTCCTGCGTCCTCTTTCCCTCTTGCGTTCCCACTCCGTCACCTCCACCTTCCCTCTCCCCACTCCACTCCCCCCCTTTCCCCCGTCCCGCGAACCCTCCTCCTGAGTTCCCCTCCCCCCTCCCAGGTCCCCCTCCCACCTCCCAGGTTCCCCTCCCCCTCCCTGGTTCCCCTCCCCCATCTCTCCCTCCCTCCCGCTTTCCATAGCAATAGCCGCTTCCTCGCGTGCCACCAATAGCAATTTTTTATACAAATTTCATAATGTCAGAGCTCACCTGAAGTTTTATTAAAACCTTGTCCTGACAATAACGAACACACAAAAAAATAATTATCCAATTTGGTGGAGACGTTCGAAAGTTATGCGCTTAGCAACACATTCAGCGATTCATTTTTATATTATAGATTAAATTTGGTACCTATTTAAAATATCTAAAATTCTTGATTCGATTCAAACTATTAGGGGACTACCTACTTTAAATAAATTTATCAACTTAAAGATTTTCAAAAATAGAATCCTGATTTAACATTTTGCAAAATGTCATTCTCAAACACGCGAACTGTCAAACGTGCGATAGTCGTTAGGTTTTCTGAAATTATCCAATTTTCTGCGCAATTTTCTTAATTTTTCTCTCCGTAAGAACCATCCTCGTACTTCAAGGAATATTCTAAAAAAAGAATTAGCGAAATCGGTTCAGTTGCTCTCGAGATTTGCGCTTAGCAACAGCTTAAGATCATACTGCCCTGAAGAAGCTACGGTGGTAGCGAAATCCGGTCGGCATAAAGTATAGAAAATTAAAGTGGTGTTTACAAAGTTATTGTGGTAAATTTTGGGGATCACTGGCAACGGTTAATACGCACTTTTTTTTTGAAAAAATCTTTTGATTCACCTTAATTACAAAAAGACAACTGTTTGCATTGGGGGAAGTGGAAAATATTTTTGTGTAACATGGTTTGTGATACAAAAGAAAGTGCCCCTTTATAACGCCTACTCGCGTCAAGGCAAGAAAAACATCCCAGTTTTCAAGTAGTTTAGCGGCTACGCTAGGTTTGTGTAACATAGTTTGTGATTCTGGCGTACAATCTCACAAGACGAAAGCTAATTTTAATTTTACGTAATGAAATTTAGAATGAAATATTTTCCACTTCCCCCAATGCAAATAGTTGCCTTTTAATGTAATTAAGGTGAATCAAAAGGTTTTTTTTTTAAAGTGCATATTAACCGTTGCCAGCGATCCCCAAAAATTAATGTTATTGTTTAAAAAAAAAATTATAATAATAAAAAAATGTAGGTTAGTTAATAAATGATGCACAGGATTTATAAAGCAAAAACATAAATCTAAACAATAAGTAAAGTTATAAGTTGGTATTAGAGTATTTTAATTTATTTTTTTAAATATGTATATGTCGTAGTTTTCTTCCGATCGTAGGGGTAATTTATTGAATCATAGATTTATTGTGATACTGTGCTGTTGTGGTTCGTACTAGTGGTACGGTTAGTCCTCCAACAGATATAATTCTTTTGCTAATATTTAATTGTGGTATATCATTTTTAAAAGAAGTCTTGATGTAATTGTAGTAGTGCAAATTTTATCATGAGTTTTGGTAAGTGGGTGAACCGGGAAATCTTGGAAAACATTTATTGTTGGGTAGTAATAGGGCTTTTTTAAGATGATTTTTATTAATATTTTTTTAATTGTCTCCAGTGGAAGTAGGGATGATTTATAAGCACCCCTCCAAGCCACGATTCTATTTCTAAGTCTAAAAAATATATAGATCAAGTTTCTCTTTCTTTCTCTTTCATTTGATGTTATTATCGATAATTATTCCAAGATATTTTATTTTTTCTTAACTACTAATTTGTACACAGTTTGAGTTACAGGGTGCGATTCTAAGAAGGCAATTTATTTCGTGAATTTTTATGTTTACTGGTTGCGCAAATCAAATTCACCTTCGTTCGCAGGGCGGGTGCAGTGCGAAAAACTGCCCAAAGGAAAGGAGGAGGGATAGGGAGCCAAGACTTACAGAGCCCACTTTCGAATGGTCATTTGCCGCTGGTTCTGTAGTCCATATAACAATTTAATAGTTCCCTTTAGTCTTTATAACACAGTTCAAATACACTGGCGGTTGCAGCTGCTTCGGTGGTGGGCGAACAATTAAAACAGGTCACACTTTGACCGGCAATTGTACTGCGGTGCGTAGCAAGATTCACCGGCGACGCACGGCGCCGTGACGGAATGTTCACAACACAATCAAATTAATGCGATATGCAAGTAATGCAGCGGTGGTAAATTCACTTCACATATCGGATAGCGTGTGCGACAAGTGAAGAAACAAAACATAGCAAAAAAGAACGAAGCTATTTTGTTTCGTCTTGGCGTGGGGTGGATAGGTAGGAACTGGGTAAGGAATTGGGTAAGGAATTGGGTAATGGAATAAGCAGTTATTTCAGTTAAAATCATAAACATAAACAAAAATCATTGAATGGTGCAAACATTTACGTTTATATTTGAGATATTCCCTGTTAGGCTATAAGGTATAAAATGGGTTTTTTCGACATTTAGTGTCAATAAGTTTTCGTCAAACCATAATTTTACGATATTTATTGCATTATTAGCTGAAACTTCGACCTCATTCCAAGAATTTCCTTCAATAGTTATCACTGTATCATCTGCGTAAGATACAATGTTTCCAATGATTGGGAGTTCAAAAAGTTCATTTACATACAATATGAATAGTAAAGGTCCTAATACAGTTCCTTGTAAAATTCCAAAATCTATATTTTCTTTTTCACTTAGTTCTTGTTTATTTTTACTTATTGAGTTCTTTTATAGAGATAACTTTTTAACCAAGTTTTAGGTTTTAGGTTTGCCGGTTATTCCTATATTATTTAGTTTATTAATTAATTTTGAATGTGAGACACTATTAAAAGCTTTACAGAGGTCAATGAATATACTTAAGCACAAAATATCATTATCCAAAATTAATACAGTAGTGCTTTCATTATCTGAAAATGTTTTTATTATTTTGAAAAGTGGATTTAACCCCTCAGGCCTGGGGCCTATTTTGTCGGAAGGTCAAAATATTTTCGCTTGTCAATAAAATCCTAATAAATAGAATATTTCTGAACGTATCCGAAAACTAAATACTGTTTTTGAAAGGCAATGAAATAAGCTTTCTAATTTTATAATTCGAAATGGACACATTTTTTGAAATATAATTTTTTTGATTAAATGAAGACAATATAAGCGAAACTCAATCGAAAATCTGGAAACAGAAAAAGATATTGGCACCTCTGGGACTCGAACCGAGGACCTCTCGTGTTCTGAGGACCCAGGACCTCTCGTGTCCGTGTCGAGAGGTCCTGGGTTCGAGTCCCAGAGATGCCAATATCTTTTTCTGTTTCCAGATTTTCGATTGAGTTTCGCTTATATTGTCTTCATTTAATTAAATATTACTATTTGAGGTTTTCAGTGATAAAATATAAATAAAAATTTTGAATACGAATATGAAAAACTTAAAAAAATGGCTCACCTTATGTTTTTTCTAACTAAAATTACTCATAACCCAAAACAATAAAAACGCGTACATATTTTTTAGAAGGCAAATGTATTATAAACGTTTTGTGTTTTAATAATTAATAAAAAAATCACAAGTTTTATTTTATTTTTTCAAATTGCGGTCGGAACTTTTATTTACATTTTAAATATTTTGTGGTTAACTTTTACAATTTTTTGTATTCGGCATTAACTATGTAACAATTTCTAGACTTTGAAAAGTTTTAATTTTCCATGTACATTTGTTACTTTAATTTTAATTTTTGCGACCGGTTTCGATACGTCTGTATCATTAACGAGCAAACTTAAAACGTTTTAATGATACAGACGTATCGAAACCGGTCGCAAAAATTAAAATTAAAGTAACAAATGTACATGGAAAATTAAAACTTTTCAAAACAAAAATGTTAACTTTTACATTTGTATATAAAGTCTGTTTTCTCTTTCTAACACCGTTTAGATCAAATTTCTAATCGGAGATGCAACGATTTCTTTGAGACCTATATTGTGATTTGTTCCGAAAAGCGAACAAATTAGCCTGAGGGGTTAAGGGGTAATAATATTACAAAATTGGGTATATTACAATGAGGTTGTCTCTTTTTATGAATCTATACATCATTTAAAGAGTTATTAACAACAGTAAAATTAGTTTTTGCTGGGAGGCGGGAATGGGTACCGCCGCCCCGGGAACCTTTATTGGATAACCAACACCTCTGCCATAGGTCACCCCAAGTGATTCGCTACGTTTGGTGATTTAGCAGGGGTGCCCGGGTCCATGGGGTGAGGTTTGTCAAGGTCTTGGAGGCGGATGACCTGGACACATTGAACCCCAGATTCCTACCTACCCCTTAAACCCTTTTCCTTCCCAGAACTCTCCTCTCCTTCCTTTCCTAAAAAAACCCTCCACACAGCATCCCCAAAGATGAGATAGGCCCTGAGAGAAATCATTTTCCTCTGGGCCTCCTGTGTGGAGCTCATGTAAAAAAATTAAATAAATCCAAAAATGATAAAGTTATGAGCTTTTAAAGTGAACTTGGGTAAAACGTATGCAACGGTGCAACTTGGGATGTCGCACGAGATCCGATTCAGTATTTTTTTATTATTTTTTTTTTACATGAGCTCCACACAGGAGGCCCTGAGGAAAATAATTTCCCTCAGGACCTATGTCATCTTTGGGGATGCTGTGTGGAGGGTTTTTTTAAAGGAAAGGAAGGAGAGGAGAGTTCTGGGAAGGAAAAGAGTTTAAGGGGTGGGTAGGAATTTGGCCTCTAAGACCTAGACAAACCCTCACCCCATGAACCCGGGCACCCCTGCTAAATCATCAAACGTAGTGAACCACTTGGGGTTACCTATGGCAGAGGTGTTGGTTATCCAATAAAGGTTCCCGGGGCGGCGGTACCCATTCCCGCCTCCCACCTTAATTTGAATTCCAATGAACTCCCACCTTAACAAAAATATCACCATTTTGACAGTTTATATCGTCGGTACTATTCGGTACTTTCCAAAAAAATCTAAAGTTATGTCCTCAGCATGGTATAATTAAAATGATTCCATTTAAAAACATGATATTCTGTTGTAAGAGAAACCTCATTGTCATAAGCCTGGTCTAAGCGGTTGGAGTTGCTTGCGGTAGCACGTCAATTCAGCCCACAGAGCTTTGCGTGGAAAGTGTGTGAAAAAATCGATTCCTGCGAGCGATACATACTTAGATTTTTGTAGTTATCATTGACCACATCGTTTTATTACGTTGTGGTTAGAAAGTGGGTGAATTTGCCCGAAACTCTTTTAAGATGAATATATACTCTTTTTGTTTGACAAGCCCCCAAAGGGCTCACAAACTCCAGCTCGTAGGGCTTTGAAGCAAAGAATGGACGGTTACCTCGAGAGTGTTTTCTCTTGGGGTAAAAATAATCTCGTTGAATTTAATGTTTCAAAGACCCAATCTTGTCTGATTGCGTCTAAAAGGGATCGAAATGAAAATCTAGTCTCTTTCAACGGAAGCAATCTTCCGAACAGGCCCTCCATTGATATGCTTGGTGTAACCCTAAGTGACCAGCTCAGGTATGGGGGCTCCATCGAAGCCAGAGTAAAGTTAGCCTCCCAAAAGCTGGGCGTACTGTACAGGGCCCGCAGATACTTTAATAGTACACAACTGCTAACCTTGTACAAATCACAAGTACGCCCCACGGTTGAATTTGGCAGCCATCTCTGGTCTGGAGCTCCAAAATACCTGAAAAATACCCTCGACTCTGTGCAGAAACGGGCGGTCCGTTTGATAGATTCTCCCATCTTAACAGACGGATTGCAATCTTTAGAGCACAGGCGTCGGGTGGGAATGCTATCCCTGTTCTACCGGTATTACAATGGAAGATGCTCCGAGGAACTAGCATCATTGATATCCCTTCGGCACCGGTGCATAGTCGGGAAACACGCCAAACGCGTGCCCAACATTTGTACACGGTTGACATTTGTCACATGAGAACGGGTCGTTTCTTCGACTCGTTCTTGTGTTCAACAGCTCGGCTGTGGAATGATTTGCCGGCCTCTGTGTTTCCTCCTTCCTACAACATGGGTCTCTTCAAGACCAATGTTCATTCCTTCCTCTCCTCAAATAGACCCTCCACACAGCATCCCAGATGACATAGGCCCTGAGGGAAATTATTTTCCTCAGGGCCTCCTGTGTTGAGTTAATGTAAAAAAAAATATATATACGTGAAATCCTATTTAGATACTATTTTGATTATAATCTTTACGACGAGTCGACTTACAGTATGAACATCAAAAAATATATTACGGATAAATCGAAGCTTTTACTAGCTTTTCTATGTATTGGATTTAGAATAAAGTTATTATTTACGTAACAAAAAATATAAGAGTAAACCACCAAAAAAATGTTTTTTCATGACTTAACTATGAAGTAATACAAGAAACAATTTTTAAAAAATACCCTTTTATGGCTAAGACAATTTTTGAGGTTTCCCCTGTTTTTTTTCGTTCTTATAAAATTATTCACAAAATAAATAAAAACCACTTTTTCGCTTACTAGCCTTTGAAAAAAGTGCAAAAAGACGCTCGATTTTTAAATTTTGCAGGCATGAGATTCGAAATATTTCTAGCGTTTATATTCCTCTTAACTCATCAATTTATGAGTACCTAACAGACAAACACAGCCCATCCCCTTAGCTAAATAATGCAATGATGAGTACAATAATAAGTCAGAGAGAGATAATATGTATACAGAGTGTTAAGGGACGTACTTGACTTACTTTAACCAGTGATTCCTGACATTATTTGGAGTAAAAAATGTAAATGAAATTTTAGTCTCCGGTGACATTTTTGATGTTTTTTTTTCTACAAAAACATAAAAAAATGGTAGTTGTTGAACAGTTGGAGGTGGGGTAAGGGGTTCGTCGGACACCCGGCTGAGTGACAAGTGATGACATGCGAAAGATTTTTTTTTGTTTGATTTTGAAGAAAAAATTTTGGAAAAAAAAGTCATCAAAAAAAGTCACCGGAGACCAAAATTTCATTTACATTATCTACTCCAAATAATGTCAGGAATCACTGGTTAAAGTACGTCAAGTACGTCCCTTAACACCCTGTATGTTGAACATACGGGACTGACGTAGTTATGAACTGTGTTTTCTGTCAACCCCTAAGAAAATCGAATTAGCTCATGCAGCTGACATCAAAATTTCTGTATATTATAAAAATAATATATATATTTGGATGCTTTAGGATTATCTAAAAATGTTGATTTTATATTAAATGTATTTAAATAGGTTTCAACAGTACAGTGTCTACATTGTGGATGAAGCTGGGAACATACTGAGCCCACGCCACGCTACGCGACGCGACGCAACGTCCATGTTCACACTGGCCGACGTATGTACGCGTCGCTGTGACCATGTGACAAGGGGTCTCTGGTTGTGCGCAGGCGCGTTTGATTCGACACATTTGACATTTATTTTTTAGGTTATGTTTATGTGATTCTCTTCTCAGCAGATGACAGCTTTGCCATGTCTTGTAAGCTAATTTGAAGATATTTTGCTACGATTATTATTATTAAATCAATATTCTCGTAAAAAGAAAAAAGTGAGAAGTATTTGGGTCCACAACATTAACAAACAAAGACAAATGTTTGGAGAGTTCCATACTTTAGTAAAGGAACTAGAATCTGATGACGGACGATTCTTCAAGTACTTCCGTATGAGTAAAGTGGTATTTAATGAGCTTCACAGCATAATTGAATATGACATAAAAAAAGAAAACACACGTCTTCGAAAGTCCATTCGGATCAGAGAAAGACTGGCAGTGTGTCTAAGGTTTGATTGTCATTAATTATAGGGGTATAATATTGAAAGTCATGCCATGAATGGCTGAAATTTCCTCCCAAGCTGCACTGCGTATGCAGAATCTCTATAATCCTGTAATTTGATTTTATAAATAACTTCGTGCCGTCTAACAGTTTCAATGAACTGTTCGTCATCCATTTTTGAATAATATCTGTCAAAAAAACAACCACAGATATTGCGAAACATAACGTTAGATGCTTAGATAACACCAGAAAGATGTAAAATCATCTCGTAGTAGGCGTGACCATACCCCCTCCACCTTCCACATGGCCCACGCCGATCTGGCTGCGGCAGATCCGCGTCGCGTGGGGGGCGTCGCCGGTTTGCATTGCGTGGGGCTAGTGTGATTCTAAAGCACCCGTTTCCATAGAAAATGTATGGATGGTTAGTAGATGGTTAGTAGTCCAGGGGTCCTAGCATGGTCGGTCGATGTAGGTTTTATCGAAAATGTCGGTAATTTGACATCGCTCAACAAACAACAGTTCACATCGACTAAGGGTTCCTAATTTATTTGACGTAAACTGTTATTTCTTCGTGAGCGTCCTGCAGTCGTGCTCGGGAGCGATTTAAAGTTACCGACATTTTCGATAAAACCTATGTCGATCGACCATGCTAGGGGGCCTGTTATGGAAATGATGACGTCTACCCACGTCGCGTAGCGTGGCGTGGGCCTAGTATGTTCCCAGCTTAAGGATTGTCTTCTAAAAATATACACGGCACCTTGCAACTTTACCAGACGGCTCTACATATTAATTAATACTAATAAAAATGAAGTATACGAACCAATGGGCATTTCTTTGGTACATTACCATATTTTCTACAGTCAGAACTGAGCCAATCATTTTCAAGCAGTGAGCAAACATCCAATTTGAAGGAGACAAAGCTTTCTCTGTACTGGTTATTTCTAAATTCATACGATTTTAGAATAAACTGAAAAAAAAGGTTTCACATTATATTCATATTTTTTACATTAGCTTCACACAGGTGGAAAATAATTTCCCTCAGGGCCTGTGTCATCTTTGGGGATGCTGTGTGGATGTTCTCTTAAGTTAATGAAGGAGATAAGGGCCTTGGAAGGAAATAATATGTGCAGGTTTTTCTGCTGCTTATGACGAGTTTGTATTTTAAGTTACTTTAAACAATAAAAATAAGTTAATTTTGTTTATGTACAGTATTTAATACTACGATTATTAGAAAGTTATAATGTACGTTTATGATATTCACATACCGTTACATTTTGGGTCCATGTCCTTGGTCCAATGGTTGCATTAAAGTTGAGCATGTACGGAGAAGACCTATTTGCACGAGCCACTCGAGCATAATGGACGGTTGCGTAATCTGTATCTTGAAAAGTTGTTGCGCATCGTTCCATTGTTGCTCTTAACTGAAAATAAAACAGTTACTGCATTCCTAAATCTGTAAGTACTTCATGCAACAGAAGATTTGCAGTCGATTCCATTTAATTGGGACATATCAAGCCTAAACCTTGACCATTGGTAGCTGAGTTGACAAATCCGTCAGGCTCTCACCCAGGCGTTGTGGGTTCAACTCCCCTGCCAGCTTGGCCCCCCCATGCGCAAGCAATATTTTCCTATTGTAATGACGATGATAAGAGGAATAGGCCACTTGCATGGACTTCATAACGACTTGGAAAAATCGTGTGGATAGATTTTTTTTACTAAGATTACGAAAATGATAGTAAAAATTTTTAGAAATGCACAGTTTTTATTTTATTTTTAAATAAATAAATCCATTATTTGGGCTTGTGACGTCACTACACGAAAATGTCCCGTCGCCGAAAATGTTCCTATTATTTTTTATAAAATTCTACACTGATATTTTTTTTTTATATGGCATCACTTTGATTTTAGGCGAATTTTTGAATTTGACATTTTGAGATTTTATATTTTTGGTGGAGCTATGACAAGCTGGAGAAAGCTTTTGATGAACGCCCACCGCGTGACATTAAAATCATAATAGGGGACATGAATGCGCAAGTTGGTAGGGAGCCCTACTTTACACCAACAATCGGAAAACATAGTCTCCACCTAAACTCAAACGAGAATGGGGAACACCTGATAAACTTTGCAGCATCTCACGATATGGTCATAGGTGGTACGTTATTTCCACACAAAAATATACATAAAGCCACGTGGAAACACCCAAATGGCAGAACCAATAATCAAATAGACCATATACTTATTAGTGCCAAACATAAATCAAATTTACTAGATGTCCGCACTTATAAGGGAGCTAATATTGACTCTGACCACTTTCTCGTTGCAAGTCGACTGCGGTTTAAAATATCAAATGCTGGTAAAACAAGAAGCTCTGAAATCACAAAATTTAATACGAACAAATTACAAGTCCCCGAAACCAAAATGGAATTTCGAACTACGCTCAACAGGATAGCGCAGTGTGACACACAAGATATCAACTCACAATGGACGACCTGCAAAAACCTTTTAACAACAGCTGCTCTCGAAACCCTGGGAAAAGAAATCCCTATAAGAAGAAACCATTGGTTTGACTCAGACTGCGCAGAGGTAACGAAAAAGAAAAATGAACTCTATCAAAAAACGTTACAACAAGGCTGCACAAGACAACTTATGGACACCTACAGGGAAACAAGGAAGACAGAAAAGAAGATGCACAGGAAAAAGAAACGCGAATATTTACAAAAAGAAATTAGAGAAGCTGAAGCATTCAGGCTTAAAAATGAGAGTAGGCTTTTCTACAAAAAAGTAAATAACATTTATTTATTTATTTCTATTCGCAAACATACACTTAACAGATTATTACATTGGTTTAAGTACATAAATAATAAGTTTCAGTATAATAAAAAATATGAAAAATGTTATTGATCCGTAACTGTACGTAAATTGGTTAATAGTAGTGTTTTGTGAACACCTCACTAGGCGAACCTGTGCTGAGGTGTTCCCATTTTTAGGATAAGTGCTCTTCTGTCGGCAAGAGTCGAAGCACAGTATCCTCCTTGATTTTGTCAAGAAGGGCACCGTGGGTCGATCCATGACGGCAGTATCCTATACATAAATTAAATATTAGTAAGGATCTATATACAGGTTATTTCATGAGAGTTACATGAGAGCAGAGTTTAAGCCAAAAATAAGTATATGCAAGGACGAAAACGGAGTAATACTGAGTGAAAAGCCTGACATCCTGAGGAGATGGGTGAGGCACTTTGATACGGTTCTCAATAACAACTCGGCAGAGGTGGAGCACAACACGGTGGAGAGCACGGGAGATGACTTGCACATTGACAATGCTGAACCCCCTTCACTGGAGGAAGTGAAGCAGGCAATAAGACAGCTGAAAAACAACAAATCCCCCGGGTCAGACGAGCTGGTGGCTGAATTATTTAAAGCAGCAGGTGGAAAGATTACCCAATACCTGCATACCCTTATCCAAAAAGTATGGACAGAAGAAGAGATGCCCGAAGAGTGGAGACTAGGAATTGTGTGTCCACTACATAAGAAGGGCGACCAACTCGAGTGCTGCAATTACAGGGGAATAACGCTATTAAACACTGGCTATAAAATTATGTCCAACATCTTGTACAAAAGATTGCTTCCAATGTCTGAAGAAATCATTGGCAACCACCAATGTGGCTTCAGGCCAGGAAAATCATGTATTGACCAAATTTTCTCCTTAAGACAGATTTTGGAAAAGACGCTAGAACACAATGTCGAAACACATCATCTCTTTGTAGACTTCAAGGCCGCGTACGATAGCATAAACAGGAATACATTGTACAATGCAATGAGTGAGTTCGGAATACCACGTAAGCTGATCAATCTGGTGAAATTAACAATGTCCCTAGTAACGTGTAGAGTCAGGGTTGGCAGTGATCTGTCCGAGCCCTTTGAAGCGCTCCACGGGGTGAGACAAGGAGATGGATTGGCCTGCCTCTTATTCAACATAGCCTTAGAAAAAGTTATTCGTGACTCAGGCATCGAGATAAGAGCAACGATATTTGACAACTCTGTGCAGCTATTGGCTTACGCTGATGATATCGACATAATCGTGAAAACTCCAGATGCTTTACGTAACGCCTTTATAAATCTTGAAAGCTCTGCCAAAAATATGGGTCTCGTAGTAAACCAGCAAAAGACCAAATACATGGCTGTAGGATGCACCCAACAAATCCCAACTCTCTCATGTGGAAACTAAAATTTCGAAACGGTACCAAGATTCACATACCTAGGCTCCCTGATAACAAATGACAATAATACCACAGAGGAGATCCAGAAGCGCATAGTGAACGCAAATCGCTGTTATTTCCGCCTACAAAACCAATTAAAGTCCAGACTGCTGTCCAGAAACACGAAGATATTAGTGTACAAAACACTTATCAGACCAGTACTTACGTACGCAGCTGAGACTTGGGTACTAACTAAGAGGAATGAGCGAGCACTGGACGTTTTTGAAAGACAAATTTTGAGGCGCATCTTCGGACCGGTTCTAGAAAATGGATTTTGGCGCAGACGTTATAACAATGAGCTCTATACTTTGTTTAAGGAGTTAAACGTCGCAAAATTTATAAAATTGGGAAGACTTCGGTGGCTGGGTCATGTGGAGAGAATGACCGAGCATCAAACACCAAAGTCCCTGCTGAACTCAAGACTATTTGCCTAAAAAATTTTTAAAAAATGTGATGCAAGTGGCCTATTCACATACTGTCAGGTTATTCGTAACTCGTAAGGTTTAAAATTTTGTATCAAATAAGCGGCAGGCTCTTTTGTTAATTTCAATTTTTACTTATTAAATATGAATATAATTACATCTAATACAATATAAAGATATGGGTAGTCTTTTTAATATTTCTATTTTTGAGAGTGATATTTCATGGTGGAATTCCATTATAATATATTATAATAAAATGAATATAAAACTTTATTCCACTTAATTTTATTGGACCGTAACCGGTTTCAGCTCGTCAAAGCCATCTTCAGACTGGTACAAATATTTCCTAGTCTACGGTTTATATACACAACATATTGGAGAGGGGGAGAGGGGTGGTCTACAAGGATTTTAATCAATTACAATAATTATATTAGTTGCTAAGTCATTTTAGACCATCGAATTTCTAAATATTTTGGTTATTCCAGTAAGCTAATTTACATTGGGTTTGCAGCTCACTTCAATGAAGATTAGGGAAAAACCCAAAGATATTCAAATACAGAAGAGATATGCTATGGTGTCCGCGCAACTGTCGCCGGACTACGCGCTAATTAGCGTAGTTTTCATACAAAAAGAATTTGTTCATTTCGTTGATTTTTTGAAAATGCGCATTAATATTGGTTAACAATATATTTTGAATAAGGAAAGAATTCGTTCATTTAGTTTAACGTTCGTTTGGTTTATTCGTTAATTATTTGTTCTTTTAGTTTATTTGTTAATTGGTAAACAATATCGGCGACACCCGGAAGCGCAGACCCACATAGTAAAAACAGCAGATAGCACATCTACTTATATTTCAATATCTTTGGAAAAACCTTACAAGTAATCTGAGTTACTAATGACCTAATTTTATTGTCAAATCGTTATTATATTTATGAAGTTTGGTATTTTTTTATTGCTTTTTGAAGGGATACGTGTTTACATTGGAGTTGAAATGGTCTAAACTAATTACATATTTTAATATCGAAAATTATTATGAAAATTAGACTGGATACAAAAGCGGGGACTTAGCAAATGAATCTAATTGCTTTATCTTTACAAAGTCACTTTATGAAGGGGTACATGTTTACATTGGAGTAGGAATGGTCTAAACTAAATACCTATTTTAATTTCGAAATTATTATGAAAATTACAATGGATACAAAAGCGGAGACTTAGCAAATGATTCTAATTGCTTATTCATTACAAAGTTAGATTCAATTTTTTTAGTTAAGCGGGTAATTTCTAAAGATTCTAGTCTATCCAGTTTATGACCTTTATTGCAAATATGGAGAACTTTGACATCTCTGTCTTTATCAAATGAATGTTTATTTTCTAATAAGTGTGATGCTACATTCGACAATTCTCCTTTGTCATTCACCCAGTTTGTAAAATGTTCTTTAATTCGGGTTTTGACTGACCTCCCAGTTTGACCTACGTAATACGATGGGCAGTTGGCACAATTCACTTGGTAAACGCCTAAGTTTTCAAGTTTTTCTCTTTTATCTTTATTATTAATTAAAATTCTCCCTAGAGAATTCACATTATAAAAAGCTGTTTTACATTTATCATTATTAGTTAATCTGGATATTTTAGTTGATATTTCGCCAATATAAGGGATTTTAACCCATTGTTTAGGAAAATATTTTTCATTTTTATTATCGAGGGCTTGTGATATGATTGTTAACCCTTCAAAAATTAGGCTTTTTTTTCGGATGGTCAAAATATTTTCACATTACAATAAAAAAACTACATTTGTGTTGTTTACTAACTTATCGTAAAAGGATGGTATGGGTGAATTTACAGTTTTTTCTGTTGGCGTTGATTTTAATTGTTTTTGTGTCCAGTGTGTGAGTTTTTTAAGTTGTTTTTGGTAAGTTGTAGGAGATGAAGAAATGGTACAACATTCGAGATAACGTAAATAACTATTTATTTTATGTACACACTTCACTCACATCACAACTTCACCCTGTAGAATTTGATTGTCTTTATAATGACACTACCCTTATGGTTAACAATAAAATCCATACAACTTTCCAAAACCAACTTGAAAAACTCACACACTGGACACAAAAACAATTAAAATCAACGCCAACAGAAAAAAACTGTAAATTCACCCATACAATCCTTTTACGATAAGTTAGTAAACAACACAAATGTAGAATTTAACGATACTGAAATAAAAATGCTCGATAAAGGATTAAAATACTCTCCAAACTTACCAATTCTCTTAAAAGATCTCGAGAACCTCGCGATAGATACAGATATTGCAACGTCAGATTACGGCAATAAATACTTATGCACTAAAATAATAAAAAACGCAACGACTGAGGGGAAATTTTCTAGCGAAGCACGTACCATAAAATCAATAAAAAATAAAATCAAACATAACAATCTGATTATCTCTAAAGCAGATAAAGGAAACAGTACAGTTATTTTAAATAAATCTGATTATGTAGAAAAAGTCCAAGATGTTCTGGACACCAGTAATGTAACCTTATTGAAAAAGGACCCTACCCCTAAATTTGCAGCAAACGTAAACGCAATCTTAAATTCGTGCCAAACATTGATTAAAAATAAATATCACAAAAATAGCCTTTCTGTTATGAACCCCCAATGTCCACGTCTATACGGACAACCAAAAGTACATAAAAATAATATGCCAGTAAGAACAGTAGTGTCATATAATTCAGCCCCTGCCTATAAATTAGCAAAATTTGGAAATAAAATCATCAAAAATACTCTTAATTTTAAACCTAAATACGGAATAATAAATTCCCTACAACTTATAGACCTTATTAAAGACATTTCAGTACCTAATAATGCTACCTTAGTTTCATTTGATGTTGTTAGTTTGTTCTCAAATATACCAACAAAAGAATTAAAAATAATTATTAATAATTACATGGAAAAATAAACATTAATTTGATCAAACGTAAAGAAATAACAAGACTACTAAATACATGTATAGAACAAAATTACTTTAGATTCAATAATAACTATTATATTCAATCTAGTGGCTTGGCCATGGGGAGCCCGATCTCACCGGTGCTAGCTGAATTCTTTATGGATTATATCGAAGAATCCATCGAAAAATTAAAATCTTTTAAAAAAATTGCCTTCTATCGGAGATACGTAGATGACATTCTGATTATCTGGACAGGAACACACAGGCAATTAGATATATTTCTAAAAGAAATAAATAAAATTAATAAATCGATCCAATTTACAATGGAAATGGGGGGAAATAAGATTAACTTTCTCGACATAGGTATAGAAATCATCAACAAAAAATTATAATTTTCGATATATAGAAAACCTACATATAGTGATAACATCATACACAATACATCCAGACATCACATTTCACATAAATTATCAGTATTCTATTCACTCATTCACAGACTTTTACATGTGCCTTTGAATTATATAAATTACAATAATGAATTAAATATTATAAAAATCATAGCACAGAATAATGGATACAAGAGCGAAACTATTGACAGTATATTAAAGAAAAATAATAAAAAACTTACATTAACAATCATATCACAAGGCCTCGATAATAAAAATGAAAAAGATTTTACTAAACAATGGGTTAAAATCCCTTATATTGGCGAAATATCAACTAAAATATCCAGATTAACTAATAATGATAAATGTAAAACAGCTTTTTATAATGTGAATTCTCTAGGGAGAATTTTAATTAATAATAAAGATAAAAGAGAAAAACTTGAAAACTTAGGCGTTTACCAAGTGAATTGTGCCAACTGCCCATCGTATTACGTAGGTCAAACTGGGAGGTCAGTCAAAACCCGAATTAAAGAACATTTTACAAACTGGGTGAATGACAAAGGAGAATTGTCGAATGTAGCATCACACTTATTAGAAAATAAACATTCATTTGATAAAGACAGAGATGTCAAAGTTCTCCATATTTGCAATAAAGGTCATAAACTGGATAGACTAGAATCTTTAGAAATTACCCGCTTAACTAAAAAAATTGAATCTAACTTTGTAATGAATAAGCAATTAGAATCATTTGCTAAGTCTCCGCTTTTGTATCCATTGTAATTTTCATAATAATTTCGAAATTAAAATAGGTATTTAGTTTAGACCATTCCTACTCCAATGTAAACATGTACCCCTTCATAAAGTAACTTTGTAAAGATAAAGCAATTAGATTCATTTGCTAAGTCCCCGCTTTTGTATCCCGTCTAATTTTCATAATAATTTTCGATATTAAAATATGTAATTAGTTTAGACCATTTCAACTCCAATGTAAACACGTATCCCTTCAAAAAGCAATAAAAAATACCAAACTTCATAAATATAATAACGATTTGACAATAAAATTAGGTCATTAGTAACTCAGATTACTTGTAAGGTTTTTCCCTAATCTTCATTGAAGTGAGCTGCAAACCCAATGTAAATTAGCTTACTGGAATAACCAAAATATTTAGAAATTCGATGGTCTAAAATGACTTAGTAACAAATATAATTATTGTAATTGATTAAAATCCTTGTAGACCACCCCTCTCCCTCTCCCCAATATGTTGTGTATATAAACCGTAGACTAGGAAATATTTGTACCAGTCTGAAGATGGCTTTGACGAGCTGAAACCGGTTACGGTCCAATAAAATTAAGTGGAATAAAGTTTTATATTCGTTTTATTATAATATATTATATGGGTAGTCCCACAAAGCTGTATCAGATCAGCTTGTCTGTAGGTTCTACCGTATAATATTATTAAATAACACAATTTAGCTTAAGTTACAATATTAATACATAATAAAAGATTTAGGATAGATAAATGTGTTGTTAATTTATTAACCACTTTTTTGTCAGTTTAGGGCAGGGTTCCTCATTATTTTTTAAATTAATGTTTTGAGTCAACATGTTATAGATCAAATGTATATTCGAGCGTTCTGGTACCATACTTATTTGATATTCGTGGTATTTTTAGGCCTTTATTTTCGGTAAATCTTGTTGTGTGACTATGCACCAATAATTTTTCTAGAATTTATTTAGAATTATCCATAATTAAAAGATACCAGAGTTAGAAATGTATTATAAGTTTGTACAGCGCCCTTGAGGTGATTTTTCACATAAACGGCGCTATATAAATCATCCAAATATTATTATTATTATTATTTAAGCCCTTTAATTGGAAGTAGGCCCTCAGACCCATACAGTAATTTTAAGTTGTTTCTTTGTTTGTAAATGCTAGGTTTAACAATTTTTTTAATTATAGCAGTTTGCAAATTTTGAATGAATTTAATATTAATTATGCTCGAATGTCCCCAAGTTCGAATTCCATATCTAAGTATGGATTCGACCATCGAATGATATATAAGTTTGAGAGTGCATCGAGGCAACACAAATTAATCATATTATTAACTCTATTAATCATAATTGCAAAAATATTTATAAAAATATTTTTTTTCCAATAAATTAATTTATTTTAATTGTAATTGATAGTGTCCGACCGAAACTAGTTTTTACGGCCGAAACCAAAACTTCCATTAATATGGTCATGTTTTCGTGGAAAAAAATAGTCATCTTAATCAATCAGCCTTTATTTTTAAATCATATATTAATCATTCAGTTTCTGATATTTGAACTAAAAATAAACATTACATAATTATCACTCCTTATTTCAAATAAATTATTTATGCTTTTTGAAATCGTAATCGTAAATCACTTCGTAAATAATATAAAAAAAAGAAATAGTTGGTGTTACCTATTTGAACATTATTAACAAATAACAAAATAAAAAGTAGAAAACAAAATACTCTTTCATCTTAAGGACAAAATAATTTGGGAGGCGGGAATAGGTACCGCCGCCCCGGGAAACTTTATTGGATAACCAACACCTCTGCCGTAGGTCACCCCATGTGGTTCGCTACGTTTGGTGATTTAGCAGGGGTGCTCGGGTTCATGGGATGAGGATTGTCCACACACATTGGACACACTGAACCCCAGATTCCTACCCACCCCTTTTTCTCCCTCCTCTCTCCTCTCCTTCCTTTCCCTAAAAAAACCCTCCACACAGCATCCCCAAAGATGATATAGGCCCACACGGAAATTATTTTCCTCAGGGCATATCATGAACTAAATCATTTCAATAGCGAAATAAAACTTACCTATTTCGAAATAATGTTAAGTATAAACACCTCCAATTTCACAACAAATACCTAAACCAAACTACCGCAAAGTTCGCGGAGCGAACACAAACATGTGAATCAAGTCCTGACATGACTATGAGCGCGAACGCAGCAAAATGACACTTCGTGGCGCGCAGTTGTGCACCGAACATGTCCGATCGCAGAACGAAACCTCCCAAATTCAGTTTCGGTTTCGGCTTTAGTTTCGGCCGGATGGTGGCCGAAACCGAAACTAAGCCGAAACTCGATTTTTGACCGAAACCGAAACCGAAAGTTCGGTCGGACATTAGTAATTGAATTATACGTGTTTTTTTTTTGCGAAAAATATATCCGTTTATCTATTTATGTACTGGAGAGTGTCCATGACCCGTGGCGGGCGGGCGGGTGGCGTGGATTTGATTTTTATACAAATATACATTATTATTTTGAGGCTGATGAAATTTTGCACACTGAACCTTTATAATAAGAGGAAGGTCACTGTCTACTGTCTACATTAGATTTTAAAGAAAATCGGCGTAAAGCCTGGGCAACGCCGAAGACTTCAGCTAGAATACAATAAATGGTACATGTTTAGCAGATTTGGGTCAGACCCAAGCGCGATGCCAACTCAGCCACTGACCGGTTTAAAAATAAGGGTCCGATTTGGTTCAGTGTCCTGGGTTCAGGTTCTTTTGGTAGTGTGCGCTACTCTAATTCGAGTCCTAGATTATAAGATCTAATACTTGGCTACCCATAATCATGTATATTATATCATTATTAAAAATACTTAGATTGAGAATCACATCCAGATAAAAAATTCCAAAAATATATTCATACCTCGAAACCAGGTTTTTTCTTTGGATCCACAAATTGAAGACACATTATCCAGAAGATTAATAAAAGCCACTCTTTGACCAGATGCATTTTAATGCTGATGCTTTCTTCACAGACCACAGAATGTAAAATAATATGCTGTGTGCTTACCACAAATGTGAGCACATTATTACAATGCAACTTTAACAATAGATAAAAATTCCATATTTTCATATTCATAATCATTTTCATTTTCAGATGTTCTGATAAGGAAATGAGTTATAAATTAGGCTAGCCATTTAATTTGAAAAAAATATATGTGAAAAAGTTAAAATTACTTTGTTCAAATCACAGTAGAACAATAAATAGGTGCTGTAGAGTCTCCATTTAAGGCTGCCTTTACACTCAAAAGTAAAATTTACGACTTAGGTACGTAAGTTTTTGTTACTCACAGGAGCATTTAGATATGCATCCGACTTTTTTTTAAAGTGTGTGGGTATGTGTGTAGAGATGAATTAAAGAATTTCGTTTAATTCACTGAGTAATTTATTAACGAAAGTTACAAGTTTATTTAGGTATAAATGTGGAACGTAGCACTGAGTTCTGTGTTTCTTGAAAGGTAGGAGAATGTCGCGCCGTATTGACTGACTCATAAATGAACTAATACCTAGATCGATATCTTCCGGCTTTTTGTTCCCAACTGGTTTCAACACATAAATATACCATTTCAACACTATTTTAACTGTCAAAATGAAAATTATATTACTCTGACGTCACATACCATCGACAAGAATATAGAAAAGTAAAAAAAAAAAGATACTTCCATAAACAATATAAATCCCTACCCAATTTACCAGCCTAAAAATTATTTTAAAAATAAAATGAAAAACTCATAATTGCATGTACCATTTTATTAAAATAAAATACAAATACAAAAAAACGGAAATACAATCATGCGCAACCTCATTTAGAAAGAACTGATTACAATATCTTAGTAATTCACCTGGGATGGGAAGGTTTTTAATCTTTAATATAAAAATATGAACAATAATAAAAAAGGAATTTAGGATAGATTTTTTTTTATTAGCCCACACGGGAGGCCTTGAGGAAAAAATCTCTCAGGGCCTGTCATCTTTAGGGATGCAGTGTGGAGTCTTTTTAGGGGAAGGAAAAGGAGGAAGTTTTGAGAAGGAAAAATGTACAGAGCGGTAGTTAGGAATCTGGGAGTCAATATGTTCAAGAGTGATGGATGTATGAGTCTATCTGTGAAGGGGATGGGTCGACAGAGTATGGCTGCAGAGGTCTGAAGATAATGTAATAACAGAGTGTGCAATTCACACACGGTACAAGTGAAACCTTCAGAAAACTAGAGTAGACAAGAGTGGGAAGGCTACGAAGCACCGCACAAATAATAATAACATAATATTTGTATAGCGCAGTATTGTGTTATTTCACTTCAAGTGCGCTTAAATATAATCAACTTAAAATTAATTCTATAGTGTTCCTTACGAGTCCTTACAAAATATTGATAAAATAATAAGAAACAAAGAATATACAGTATACACAAATCAATGCCAAGAGAACAAAATTAACAATAACCGTTCTGTTTTGGCACAGGTGGGTGGCACACATAACGATTCTCTGTTTATAACAGAAACATTCATAATTACATGTTTAAGTATTTTATTTATTTACTAGCTGACCCGGCCACGCGTTGCTGTGGCTAATAAAACACTTTGTAAAATCCAACCTTTGTAACCACCACCGTCTTGTATCCACCCCTATATTCTGTTTTATCCCTTAGGCAACTTGTTCGAGTGTCTTCAAGCAAGGCTTTCACCACCCTACTGTTAACGGTGCCTTGGTCACACACAGTTGCAACGGGCTTGAAACCACAATCGAACAATTTGCCTAAAACAGTTAGAAGAATTTCTTTCAAGTCAAAATAATTAGTTCCACTTTCTAAAATGAAAAAAAAACTGGCTGCTTATAAGGAACGGTCAGGCCTTTAATCATTAAAACTAGAGCATGATCAGCAAATTTTTTTCTTCTTGCATCACCTTTATCCTCTAACCCTTCAATGATTCCACTATGTATGTTGAAATTTATGTGTGGAAAAATACTCATCTCATCAAACATTAAAATGCAGAATTTGTTTATGTCATCCATAGAATCTGCTTTCTTTTTCAAAAAGTTAAATAAATGTTGGTTAATTCCCGGTTTAAGAGATATTAAGGACAATTCTTTTTTTAAAGTTAGAGGTGATGGTAAAGCAAACATTTTTGTCCTTCCTTATAGACAGCAAGTGCCAAAGACTTATCCGCGCGTGTGTATCTTCGACCTTTTTTTAAACGCGGGCTAATTTTTGCTTGCGAGAGAACGAATTTACGGAGCACCGGATTTAGAATTGAAAGAGCATCTTCCAAGCACGTACCCTTCCTAAAGCGCGTTTCAATAGCGAGGCGTTTCTTGAGTGTACTATTTTTCTTTTGTGCGTATCTAAGTTGTCGCCTTATCACCATCATCTCCAACCGCATTTTCTTCTTTCTTGGAGATAGCGTAGCGATTGGCCCAGTAAAAGAAGAGATTGAGCGACTCTGAATATCTAGAAAACACAATATTTCAGGCCAATGATTACATGATTCAAAACCAAAGGTACCGAACAACGCTGATCAAATAAAAAGCTATAAATATGCTTACTTCGAGAACCTTTATTTTTACGTGAAGCTGAATTGCTGCTGGGTCCAGGGGGGAACATGTTTAGTTCTGAAATAAATATATTCATCACATTAACCAAAGTTCGCAAACAAAACATAGAATATTATTTCCTTTAATGAAATATAAATACAGATGTATACCTCCATAATCTTCCACTACTTTTTTGGCAGCAAGAGGCATGGTGCTCGGTTCAGGGGGGAACACGTTTGGTTCTGAAATAAATATATTCATCACATTAACCAAAGTTCGCAAACAAAACATAGAATATTATTTCCTAATGAAATATAAATAAAGATGTATACCTCCATAATCTTCCACTACTTTTTTGGCAGCAAGAGGCATGGTGCTCGGTTCAGGGGGGAACATGTTTGGTTCTGAAATAAATATACTCATCACATTAACCAAAGTTCGCAAACAAAACATAGAATATTATTTCCTAATGAAATATAAATAAAGATGTATATACCTCCATAATCTTCCAATACTTTTTTGGCAGCAAAAGACTCGGTGCTCGGCCCAGGGGGGAACACGTTTGGTTCTGAAATAAATAAATTCATTATATTACCCAGCCTCATCCAATGAACTATATCCTACCAGTGCAGAGTATAAAAGAGAAAATAAAGGAAGAACGATCGCGCGTCTCGGATACGCCTGTCATTTTAAATATCTTAATAATAATGGAATTACTGTGTTTGAAGAAATAATAAATGTATTGAATATCTTTATAATAATAAAGACTCGGTGAATCAACATCTACCTCTCCACCTTTTAAACTGTAGTTGTGGTCTTGGACAGCACGATTCGTGCTGGACAACACTCTAGGTAGAACATGTAGTCTCCTACGTACGTTTACCTTTTCTTTGGGTAAACCCCGATGTTTTCCGATTCCAGGAAGATTAAGGGTCGGCAAAGCGTCTTTTTTTAACGTGCCATTGGAATTTTTGCATTTCTTAGCGAAATGGGAACCACATACATACCCACAACTTCCCAAAATCGGGTAAGCAATGAATTCTGATCTGCCGATTCTCCACGCCCATTCCCGATAACGACTCTCATTAGTTTTGCAGCTTGGTACTTACTCTGTGTCGAACTGAAACACTATCCTCACAGCCTTCAACACTGCAACGAAATTTAGGAAGCATTTTTTCAAAATATTTACTTCGATGTTGTTCGGGACAATGTGCTATTTTGACATATAATACCATAGAATCCTACTAGAAATACTACTCAGTTCTAAACAGTTTTTCTATGGAAATTTGGACCAATAAAATGATATGGTCATAAATCATACGTCACACACCACGTGATCGACACGAAAAAGTTCGGAGTTATACCCCCCTGGACTGACTGGTGTCCGCCGGTTCATCATTTATATAGGCTCTCGCACGGTGCATTATCAATGGAATATTCGGGAAGAATCTCCAGGCTTCTCGAAGGTCGGCACTAATCGCTGAGCGTCTGGAATTTGCTTATCAGCGCAATTTGATACTCTTGTAGCTTCTAGCAGGTTCGTTAGTCGCTGTGCGCTGCAGGGCTACCACAGATTTATAATAAGGTAGCAGGGCCGCCACAAGTGGTTAAAACCAAGTATTTTATTAATTATGAAGGAGAGCAACATTTCATGTATATTTTTAAATCCAAATAAGTAATTTTTTTTAAAATTTATATTAAACTCATTACAATCATAACATTTTTTTTCACTTCGTGGTTTAATTTTATCTGTTTCCGTTGGAAAGTTGTGATTGGTTTTTAAAAAATATATTTAAAAACACTTTCAAAATATATTTGGTGGTTGACAAAACCATACAAAGCCTAACGTGTTGGAGATGAACCGAGGGACAAAGACATAACGTTTATGGTGTGAAATGATTTATTATGACAGACTAAATAAATATGTAGCTGAGTATCCCGAGACGGCACTCCAAACTCCAAACAGAGATAAGATTCTTTAATTTATTAATAACATAATTTTAGTCAAACAAATTCAAATGTATTTCTTTCAGATTTATCGGATTTTGTTTATTTACGATTAGAAGATACAAGTTTAATCCTTTTTGAAACCTTTCAATATCACTTCGATGATGTGCCTAGTTGTAGTTAAATTAGCAAAGGGTACCTACACTTGAAGCAATTAATGGTTTTGGGTTTCCACAACAAAAACAATGCGACGCACTTTTGTACCTATCGAATGCAGTTTACAGTTTGCCGAAAATAATGCTTGCGTGCATTGAGATTTTTATTCTTCTTTGAATAGTTCAAAAGATTTTGTTTTTTTGTTTTAGTTTTTTGCAAGCGTTTGGTTTCATTCAAGGGTCTGAAGGAGGTTCTTTTCAATTAAACCTTAAATCTTTTACCTCCCAAAAAAATTGTTGAAGGGGGCCGCCCCTTCCGCCCTCCCGTTAGTCCGCCACTGATAAGGATGCTATTTTCAGAAAGCGTTTTTCCACCTGAAAAATAAATGATAACTCTTCGGTTTTTGGAATCAGAAAAATTTCTTTCCGCTTACATTTGTTTTCGTAGGTACCTGGGGTCCTAGCATGGTCAATCGATATAGGTTTTATCGAAAATGTCGGTAACTTGTTATAGCTCCCGAGCTCGACTGCAGGCCGCTAACGAACAAACAACAGTTCACAACGATTAAGGGCATCCTATTTTATTTGACGTGAACAATTGTTTGTTCGTTAGCGGCCTGCAGTCATGCTCGGGAGCGATGACAAGTTACCGACATTCTCGATAAAACCTATGTCGACCGACCATGCTAGGGGGCCTGGTGCTTGTTCGAGTTTTATCTAGTGTTATTTTTTATACTCTTTTCGGGAGATAATCAGTTTTTAGTACAAATAATAAAAATACTAGTTTTTATAGGAAAAATCTTTTTGACATCTCGCGAAGGTGCATTTTGGTACCATTTTTTATGGTTAGTGTCTCAACTTGTAAAACAGATTTGATAAGCTGTGAGAAATCCATAAGTTCGCGAATCCATAACGCGATTAGATCTGTGAAAAAACTTGAGAAACGTGAGAAATATTTCTTTAACTTGCAATAAAATGCGGTATTGTTTACATTGGTAATTTTGCGATAAGTCACTTACGTAGGCGAAAAACTTAAAACTTATGTAAAGAAAGCCCAAGATAATAAAATATCCCCGTTCAATGGATATCCAGTTAACTTAAATATAAAAATGAGCTTTTTTGTATCTATATACAGATGATGTACATAATAAATAATTCTTTATGACAAACCAATTAGGTAGGTACGAATGTTCGAGTGCACAGAGATACATGTTTGTTCGCTAACCCCAAAAATTTCTTTTGTCTATAAATTTATAAGTATTTGAGTCTTTCGAATAGCCCGGAGTAACCCAAACCCAGTAAATCGAGAGTTTGGTGTAAATTGAGGTAATGGGTGATTCAGATGTTATTCGACGTTCATTTATGATAAAAATTACATATTTATGATAAATTGATGTTTTAATAATATATAAAAGATTTTTGTAATGCATTGTTAT
The DNA here is from genome assembly GCA_929108145.2 of Limnephilus rhombicus. Lineage (NCBI taxonomy): Eukaryota > Metazoa > Arthropoda > Insecta > Trichoptera > Limnephilidae > Limnephilus > Limnephilus rhombicus. The sequence goes on from OV815284.1 coordinate 23,045,552, forward strand.
GTCTTTCCCAGTTGTTGTTTTACTAATGAATTATTTTGTAATTGTAGGATTTGTGAAACTGCAAGTATGTAAAATAATTGCCTCAGGATCTGCCATTCAAAATGAAATATTGTCTTTTTTCTTTAAAATAAAATAATATTTTTTTATTGACACTGACTTCAGAAATTTTCCCCTCGAATGAATAACTTTAGTTAACAAAAATCATTTTTTCAAAATTTTTAACAAAAGATTACATTACAAATACAGAGTTATTACCTAATGAATTAAAAATAGTACACATTACAAATGCAGAGTTAATGAACCTAATGAATAAATAATTTTTATTTTTTATTTATTGCTTGTCAGAATTGAAGTTCCAATTTTTAAAATTAAAAGTGCATTGAACGGAATAATTTCAAGCGGTAATATGAGGAATATGATATTATGGATAGTGACCGACCGAAGGTTCGGTTTCGGCAATTTTCGGCAAAAAAATCTAGTTTCGGCATCAGTTTCGGTTTCAGCAGAAAATCTGTCGAACCTTCGACCGCACCGAAACTGCGAAAATGTAGAAAAACTGCTGTTTTTAGCGTACAATATTAGACTTTTTAATTACGAATAGATACTAAAGTTAATTAGTAATCTAATAATAAATATTTCGTTTTTTTTTTAAATTTAAAAACTGATTTTTAAATTAAGTAATTAATTGTCGTACAAACTAATTATAGTAATCTTTGTTGAGACTGATTAATTTATCATAAGAACGGTATTTGCTTTTCTTTCTTTGTTGACACTGATAATTGATAATTAATTACTAGTTATTAATTAGGTAATCATAGATTATATTACATTACTAACTGCAATTAAAAGATCTCAATAAATGTTAAGTCTTAAGAATGTTGTGATTGTAAATGCAATTAAAATTAAATTACTCGATGTCAATTAATGATGTCCTTCCTTTATAATGTAAATGTTGAATAAGTTAACATGTTTTGTTAATTTTTATAATTTTTGTTTGTTTTATAGCAGATATAGCACAGTGCTTCTTCTAAAAGCAAACACATGGTTAGAACTGAATAAAAGGGCTAACATAGACATGAATGAATTAAAAACATGGTTTGACAATAACCTACTAACATTAAACTCTAAAAAAACACATTACATACCATTTTTCATAAAAAAACCAAACACGCCGTATGAAATAAACATAAGGATCCATTCTGCACCACACACTCAACAACACCACCGTAACTTATTGTGTACTAATATTGAAATGAAAACTTCAACCAAATATCTAGGAATCACTATTGACCAATGTCTAAAATGGATACCGCACATAACGATTCTTAAAAACAGAGTACGAAAATTGACATATATTTTTAGCTGTTTGAGACACATTCTAAGTAAAGAACTACTGAGAATGACGTACTTCGCACTCTGTCAATCCATAATCCAATATGGTATAATCGGATGGGGTGGCGCCTATAAAACTCACACACAATCTCTTTACATTGCGCAAAAACTAATAATTAAAATAATATTAAAAAAATCATTTCTATATCCATCTGAACTCATATTCAAAGAATTTAAAGTCAGAAAATTAAATACTCTCTTCCTGTATCATTCAACCTTACAAGTTTACAAAGAGGATATCCTAAACAAATCCTTACCCTTCAAAAACACAGTAAATTTTAGGCAAAAATACACGTTACCAATTCCCATTTGTAAAAAAACTTTGGGTCAACAAAACTATAAATACTTAGGAACAAATTTCTTTAATAAATTACCAGAAAATATAAGATCCCTTAAGGACAGTTACAAAAATTTCAAAACACAATTAAAAAAATATACTGAAAACCTTAATTAAAAAAATAAAAAATAAATAATAATTAAAAAAATATACATATACACACATATGTTTCTCTTATTCTTAATATATACTAAATAAAAAAAAATCAAAATAACCTAACAAATAATACTTCCTCCCATACACACAAGCATTTGCTTATTATGGGAGAACATTTAAAAAAAATATGTATATTTGTATTTAATAATATTTAAATGTCCGGGTTTAATTTTCCCCACAGGAAAAACTAAACCCTTTCACACACTTCCCAAATGATCATCTGGTCAATCCACGTTATGCAATTGCACTATATGTATTATAATTACAAAACAATACAAGAACAACATGTCAACCTACCAGAGACCAGATGGGAAAATAATTCACCGACTCCAGATATTTTCATATCAGAGGGTTCGGCTCTGTGGAATTCCTAATTGAACCTATAAATCCTACTGATCCCTCAATATAAATATTTAAAAAATCTTTTGTAATCCTACATGTATTTAATTTATCATAATAAATTACCATAATTAATTATTTATCATAATTAATTATTTAATTTATCATAATAAATAATAATTATTATTATAAAATATTATATTAAGTTTTTTTATTTTTTTATTTACTTTCATTATATTTATGTATCTATTGTATGTACTGTACCAAAAAAAAATTTTTTTTCAAAAAAAAAAAATATATATATAAATTTTTTTTTCACGTACTTCAATTATTGTGTTTTATTTCATTTAACGCGTGTTAACTGTCTGTATAAGTGTAAAAAATAAGCCAAATTTCAGTAAACAATAGATTTTTAACATGTTTAAAAAAGTTTTGGTTTCGGTTTCGGCCGAAACTGAAACAGATACCGAAGATTCTATTTCAGTTTCGGTAGAAATTCCTGTTTCGGTCAGACACTAATAAATACGCAAGAATATTTCACATTACTTTACGCTAGTCCTGGGTCGATCGTGAAAGACCTGATCGTCGAAACCCGCTCACGAGCCACCAAAGAGCGTGCGGATTATTTATTCGTCAGCACCCGGGTCTTCCGGCGACACACTCCCGCAACGTACCAACTACGACACATTCCTGCACCCCGTGACTCACGGACCGATCGCCGGGTGCCCGGGTGGCGAGTGGCGAGACCTTAGGGAACGTACCCATACTACGTGACCAACTTTTTGCAATTTTTAACCCCCCCCCCCCCCCGGTGACCAAAAACCTAAGCAACCCGCCGCTCATTTGTATGGAGCGTGACATTTTGAAGACCTTCCCCCCTAAACGTGTCACGTAGTATGGGTACGTTCCCTTAGAAAGTAACTGCGTGATGAGTAATCGAGTTTCATATTTTGTGTCGCGAAAAGAGCGGGTCTTCGCGACCCGCTCGTGACGCCAGTGGGTCGTGAGCGACCCGGATCGTGTAAAACGATCGATCGACCCAGGACTACTTTACGCACGCACCGACGCACTTACGGATGCACCGACAGAACAAATTAGTTTGTTTAATTATTCTTAAAAATATTTAAAACGTAGATACCTGCCTAATTTTTTTAAATCCATTGTTCTGCAATATGTACAAGCCGTCTTCTTTATTCTACTTACATTTCATAACTTCTCAATGGTGGTCAAAAAACTTACATAAGAACAACTTCTGTAAATTACGGTAAAGTGACTTAAGGTGTCGTTTACATTGATAATTTTGCCATAAGTCACTCGTGTCACAAAATTACGAATAATTTTAATAATAAAGGCAGCTAAAAATGTCGTCTCTGATCTACTAGAAACATTCTCTCTGATATCCGTGTTTTAAGTAAATCGAGTTTTAATATACCTACCTATGTATGTATTTATTAGACAGATGATAGATATCGTATCAAATACAATTATATTAATTTATGCGAAATTAAGCATTGCGTAGAATTGAACGTGGTTCTGATATTAACGACATAATTATATACTTGTTATTGACGTGACATTTGTAGATATATTTATTATTTTGTACTTACCATTTAAGAAATAAATGGTACCAGGTTTTTGTCAGTTTGTTCGGACCACTCAACAATGTGGCACTTCATCACTCCTTTAAATAGTCATTAAAAGTGATGAAAAAACTAGGTTAAATAGGTTGTCAGCTTATTTAGGTTGTGAGTTATTTTTTATTTTATTTTTCAACACTTTTCAAAGGGGTGTTGAAATGTTGAAACACTTTGTAGATTTGGTGTGGAACCAGCTCAAGTCCCCGACGTTGCCAAGTTACGCAGTTTTTGGTAATCAGACGTGAACAATAAATATTTTACTCTTATTTTGAATGTCAAGTGTGCAAAATTTTATCAAGTGGTATAAAAAACTCTGCTAAAGGGTGGGAAAATATTATGCAGATAGAGGATAGGTTGTTTCTGCATCTATATCTAGATAGATGATTTTTTTTCTAAAAAGATTTAAATTATCTGTATTTTGGTTTGTCGTCAAAACGGAATTTTCTTAATGTAATAAATCTTAATTTAAACCGTTGTGGGATTAGAGATTCCCTTATTTGGGAAAATACCCCATTACCCCACACAGGGGCGGGTTTAAGACTCAAAAGCCAGTCAGCAAGCATAACCAAGGGATATTTGGGGGGAGCCTATTTTGAATGTGATTTTTATGCGAAAGTGGAACGGTATCACGTTCTATTCCATTTAATTAAGGATTTGAGACCAAAATACCCCAAAAATAAAATAATATTTTCATTTAATTATGGATTTGAGGCCAAAATCGGGCAAACTGCGTTTGGGAAACATTTTGAAAGCCATAATCACCTACAAGAGAACAGTAAACCTCATAAAATGTTTCTTATAATTTTATTGAACCGATTTTTGCAAGACAGTGTTCTGACACCTAACGTGATTTGGAGATATAATATGAGAGCCGAGCATATTCATATGTGAATGTTGCACCTTACTGTACCTATTACCAAACCAAATAAATTAATGTTATGTAATTAAAAAATCTTTACAAAAATAACAAAAATGTGTTATGATTAGTTTCAACAGGCACTGTCTACTTAGAAATTAATGTTGACTGGGCCAAATTGCATTCACGCCTGTTTTGCTGCAACCTCGACGTTTATTGTAGGTACTTATCATATTATATTTCTGTGTATATTATTATATCCAATTGGATATCCATGTAAGTATACATTATTTTGCTTGATACGGTAACTATATAATTTTCTATATCAAATGTAGAATAAATAAATAAAAGAGTTAAAAGTCTTTAAAGGTAAAAGATAATTTTAAAAAATCCTACTAATATTATATCCTACTTCCTACTAATATTATAAAGGTGAAAGTTTGTATTGATGTATGTTTGTTACTCTTTCACACAAAAACTACTGAATAGATTTTAAAAATTATTTCACTAATAGAAAGCTACATTATTTGCGAGATCTATAGGCTATATATATTGGTAAGCTCTGGCGTTATGAATAATCTCTGGCGTTATGAAATTATTTATCATACGTTTTCTGTCGCTAACAAAATCGATTTATTGCAAACGCCAATTGTCGCCTTGGAAACGATGTGTTTTTTAAAAATTAGGTTACTATGGACATCCCTTTGATGTTAAAATTCAAATATGTATAAAATACTAATTTCTACTTTACTGAATGGATTTTAATGAAACTTTACAACAATATAAACATATAGGCTATAGCTCAGAGCTCTGGCATTACGAAATTTGTATGAAAAAATTGCAATAGGTGGCACGATTAGTAAGATATCTATAATTCTTTAATCGATTTAAATTATTAGGGAAGTAGGTACTTCAAATAAATTCGCTAATTTAAATATTTTCTAAAATTGAATTTATAATTAAGAATCTTTGTTTTGCAAAATGTCATTCTCAAATTTTGACATTTTCTATAACACAACAATTATTGTTTTAATTGGGTAGACAGGTATCGACTTTTTTAGATATAAAACTGCCGTACTGGATAATTTGGTAGAATATAAAAAGAAGAATAATAATTCGTACTTAATAACTATCTCTAAAAATGAATCACCTAAATGTATGTATGCATAAACCCGAACGACTGAACCAAATTGGATAGTTATTTTTTTTGTTCGTTTTTTTGTATAAAACTACCGTTGAGTTCTGGCATTATGAAATGTGCATAAGAAATTATAATAGTTGGCATGCGAGCAGTTTGAAAACTGAATGTATCGGGAATGAATATGTGGAATGCGAGAGGTGAGTGGGGGGAGGGGGGGAGGGGGTGTTTGGAGGGTGATGGTGGAGGGGGGAAGGGGAGGTTGAGGAGGGGGGGGGGTTAGGGGAGGGGGAGGGAAAGAAGGGGAAAGGGGAAGGATGGAGGAGGGTGTGGGGAGGGGTAGGGGGTGGGGGAGGAAGTTGATGGGGGGAGTGGTGTGGGGAAAGGGAAAGTGGAGGGGTAGGGGGTGAGGGGAGTGGTGGGTGGAGGGAGAGGGGGAGGGAGTTGATGGGGGGAGTGGAGTGGAGAGAGGGAAGGTGGAGGAGGTGGAGTGGGGTGGAAGAGGGGGGAGGGAAGGAAGGGAAGGGGGAGGGGTGGAGGAAAGTGGGGGATGTGGAGTGGGGAGGGTGTGGGGTGTGGGATGGGTGGGTTGAGGAGGGGAAGGGAGAGGGGGTTGATGGATGAGTGGTGTGGGGAGAGGGAAGGTGGAGGGGGAAGGGGTGGGTGAAGGGAAGGGGGGAGGGGTGGTTGATGGGGGGGAGTGGAGTGGGGGGAGGGGTGGGTGGAGGGGGAGAGGGATTGATGGGGGGAGTGGCGTGGGGAGAGGGAAGGTGGAGGAGGCTGAGTGGAAATCCCCTAATACCATGCGAGCGAAGCCGCGGGAAAAAGCTAGTTCAAAATACTTCTATTATTATTTTGAATAGGCCCCTTGCATGGATTTCAAAACGACTTGGAAAAAATCGTGTGGATAGATTTTTTTACTAAGATTACGAAAATATTAGTAATTTTTTTTAGAAATGTACAGTTTTTTTAAAAATAAATAAATCAATTATTTGAGCTCGTGACGTCACTAGATTATACTTTGATTTCAGGCGAATTTTTGAATTTGACATTTAACGTTCGCTAGATTTATTGTTTGTTCTCTGCGAACTTATCATTTGGTTTGACTTTTTTACAGATGTTATGACGAGAACCATTTTATGCTGTCTGTACCTACTTAGAAGTATAATGGTAATAGTGCTGATTTTAACAAAATCAAATTTTATAATATTCTTATTTTTATTACAATTTACAAGTACAAATATATACATTGGATTTAGTAATATAGACGTTGAACATTATAATGATTTATGATCAATAAGATGGATCAAGGAAAAAATATTTATGAGATGTAATATTTTTGGTATGCCTCGTTATTCGTGTGGAAAACGTTCTTTAAAAAAAAAAAGATTTTCGGCTATGAATTTATCGTTATTCCGCACACATTAAATTATGTCCCGTCTTTCCGGTTTATATCCTTGTTTTTTTCATTTTGTAATACCCATAACTTATTTGAACTTTCTTTTGAGAGGCCTTTTAAATCACTTACTTTCAAAATTTACTCTCGGAAAATATTCCGAATACCTACCTATTCTTCCATTTGATTTTGATGTAATGAATATATAAAAAAAAATAATAAAAACATCATATTCTTCGTATACTGCGTATAATGCTAGTCTTACGCAATACTCTGTAACGTGTATTTCTTGGTAGAGCATCAGAATCTCCCTCAAGTTTGTGGGAAGGAAAATACAGTCTTTATCTTCGGGCATTTTTTTGATAAATAAAAGAAATAATTTAGCAGTACAATATCACCTATATTTTAAAGGTACTGTGTATACATGGGTGCCCTCCAAGGGGTCAAGAATTCCACATTTCCTAAAGAAATAACAAAATAACACATAAGCAAGAGAGCATACCTGTGGACCGTAATTTAACTAAATTATCCTGACTCTAACGCCGACGCGAATCACTGTTAATAGGCGACCAGGAGCACGCGGGGTCTCCATAGACAGGAACCGAGGAAGGCCCCAGGGCCTGGGGACTCCTCACCAGGGAACAGGAACCAGGAAAGGCCCCAGAGGATGGGGACTCCTCCACAGGGAACAGGAACCAGGAAAGGCTCAAAGTCTCGGTTGTGCGTACCGGTGAAATCTCGGTAGACGCCGTTTACCGCGCCCTCCATAGATCAGCGCCGGGCCTCCATCCGCCTCAAATATCGTGTTCCGCGAGGATAACCCCTCTCAAAGCCTTGGCCACGTTATTATCATGAACGCCAAACAAAGGATTACACCGATTATCCACACTCAAGTACGAGAGTGAAGGTGAGCACATTGACAATATGGCGACTCGCGACTTCACCATTTAAAGTTTTAAAAATCCCGTTTCACTCACGGAAACAACACGGCTCGCAGTTATAAAATAATTCATGATTCTTTTTTAAAATGGGTAAAACCCGTAAAGGTGAAACTATCACATATTTAACAAGCAACTTAAAAAATTCGGCGACTTGTCGAATTGGCGTCGGCTCCCTAGACGACGAGAATTCAAAAAGTGCCTCCGGAAATAGATGGCGCTATTTGCTAGCGGTAAAGAACTCATCGTTACGGCGATCATGATAAAACGTGAGCGGCCAGGTGAGTTTAAGATTAACTAGGTCAAGACAATATTTATTTAATCAAAATAAATATTATCGTGACAATTCCCCCCTTCCCGCGAAAATGTTTGCCCTCAAACAAGAAAACCACGCCCGCAAAACTGAACAAATTAACTAACTAAAGATAGGTCCAACAGGTATTTAAAAAAAAAATTAAATTAATATTTAGTTACCAAGAAACATAAACTTAAAATTAAGTCACTTAAATCTAGATAAATTAATGAACAACAACAAAATAGAATGGCACGAGAATAGGTGGTCCACAAGCACCTTCAGCATTGATGATACTGGGTGTTGACGAAATTGGCTGTCGCCCAAAACCTTCCGTTCTCGAGACATCTTAACAAGAGGAACAGAACAACATAAGAAAAGGAGAAAATTATAGGGAAATATAAAATAGGTATGCTTAAGGCATCACTTTTCCTTTAGTAGGACACTTTGCCATTATTAGGCTTCACTTCAAGGGTGGTCAACCAGCCCTCACTTGCACTGATTTGAAGTCAATTATTTAATACCGAGTAAAACTAATCTTCCTACCTAGATCCAACAGGTTGCATCGAAAAATGTATATATAATACCTATGTATTATTGACTTAGTTAGAACGAGTTATAAAAACTGTTTACTAAAAGTATAAGTGGTTAGAATAGGGATTACACATCAATTACCTATCTATCAAAGTTATTTTTCAGATTAGGATTTACAATTACGAAAGAAAAAACCTATCTATCAAAGTGGTTAAAGTAGGGTTTACATATACAAAAAAAACCTATTTTCCAAAAAAGTTAGATCAGGATATTCAAAAATAGAAAAATAAACCTGTCTACAAAGGTGGTGATAAAGGTTATCGTTAGGAACACAAAGAAAAGCAAAACAGAGTCTAGAATGTTTAGCTAAATGCATAGGGATTACAATTTAACAAAAAAAACCTAGCTAATAGTAGTGAACCAGTATGATTAAATATATAGAGTACAAACCATTTTAATAACTAAAATAGTGTACATAGTTTGCACAAGAAAAAAGACTGAGATCACACCGTAGACGGAGATCCTTCAAAATATTACTTCAAAAGTAAGCAAAAGGCAAAATTTCTTGAACAGACAATATGTATTGGTGATCGAACACATCCATGTGATAATCGACACTATCTAAATTGGTGATCAATCAAAACATTTGAATGACACTAGGTACATAATTGTGTAGAGAAACACTGGTGTTTCAGCAGTGAGACTAATACAACTATTTTACTTATAACTATAAGCTATACAAAAATACGCTCTCCTGTGCTAGAGGTAGAGTATTATATATTCCATGCTGGAACTTACTTAATAGGAAAGTACGCCGAAGCATTACTTTATTTGATTTTATACATCAAAAATAATCTTATTTTATTTTAAAACTAAACTTAAAATTAGCAAGTAAAACAACAATATTAACAAGAACAAATTTCGTGCATTGGAAAGTTTTTTTTTTAAATTTTCCCATACACAAAATTTGAGAATAGTCTTCTTCAAATTCTTTGGAAAAGGTAAGGGAGCCTGGGAGCTTTAAAACAAAAGAAAAAAAACAAAAGTGATACAATTCTAAAGTACTTGAGGAAGAACACTGGCTTAACTCTAAGGCAAATGACAATAACAATATTCATAATACTATCGAGATGTGACGAAACGTGTGTTATAACATAATATAGTAGTTGTAAAGACAAAGACGAAAGTCTGCATTATAGAATACTCTCTTAATTTTAAAAGAAATGTAGCTAATAAAAAAAAGTTTTCTAAAAGTTAAGGTCAATAGACACAATACCATTTAAACATAAAATTTTGGGCGCCACTGATCAGAAGATCAGATTCCAGCTAAACGAGGGTAAATAATGTATTTATCGTCAAAAAACTAGAACGTAGTGCTCATTCTGAGCACATGCCTCAAAGGTACCAAACTTCAAGACATGTGAGCAGAATAATCACACAAAGAAACAAATGAAATGACGTGAAGGGTCGGTAATCCTGCACACCACCACATTGGTTTCCTGTTATAAAAAAAAATAAAAAATTATAATAGCAATTAGTGGAAGCGAACAATATCCTTGACATGAAAATTTCCCACAACTTTCCCTTGCATATCCGCCAAGGTGTAGACTAAATCTGAGATTTTACCTTTAATGATATTGCGAACAAATCTAGGCGCCAGTTTATGAGAAAAATAATCCGGACCACTAGATTGGACGAAATTTTTCCTCCAGACGACATCACCCACTTCATATATCACGGACTTACGGCGCAAGTTATAGTGATGAGCATTCTTTTTAAAAGCTTGCAATAGCGCATTCGAAACTTGATCGTAAATAAAAGCTAATTCTTCCAATTTCTTAGCAAATTCGCCTCTAGATTTTTCTAAGGTAGAGTCCGCGACACCAGAAGAAACATTAATGTTGTGAAATTTACCGTCAATGATTTGTTCTCTTCCATGCATAAGGAAGAAAGGCGTGAAACCTGTAGCAAAATTAACCGTATTATTTAGAGCTGATTGAATCTGAGGCAGAAATCTAGACCAATTACGTTGGTCAGATTCGGTCAGAATAGATAACGCAGTTCCAATAGTTTGGTTATAACGTTCAACGACATTATTTTGCGGGGTGTAATAAGCGTTGTAATAAGGCATAGGAATATTATAATTAATTAACAATTGTTTGAATTCTTTAGAAACAAATTGTTTACCATTGTCACACACAAAGGTTTGTGGAACGCCGTGTACAAGAAAAATAAATTGTTCAACGTTTTTAACGATGCTTTTAGTGGTTGCATTTCTAAGGGGAAAAATCCAAGTATATTTGGAAAAAACGTCGACAACCGATAGAATGTACATAAATCCAGCGTAACTGCGTGGAAGAGGTCCTACAATGTCAATGGACAACATTTGCATCGGTCTGTTGACTAATTTTGGATTGGTAGAAATTCCAGCCGGCGCCGATGTATTTACTTTATGTGCTTTGCACGTCTTACATTTACTAACAAATTTCTTTACATCGCTATACATACCAGGCCAAAAATAATGGAGTTGAATTTTTTTGTATGTTCTAAAAACCCCTGGATGACAAGAAACATTCGACTCGTGTTCCTTAGACAAGATAGCGTTCCGATCCTCAAAAGGAACAACCAACTTCCAAGCTGTATCCTCCTGCAGAGCGAAACGAGACTTAGAATGACGTAATAAATAGTTATCTTTAATAAGAAAATTATTAAAACGCTGAGGATTGGTTTTACAATCTGAAAATAATTTATTGTACCACACATCAGAGCTAGGGGGAACAGTATCTAGGGCGGAAACGGCTAAATCGTTTTTACGCGAAAGGGCATCAGGTACAGTATTTAACTTACCTTTTCTGTGAACTACATCAAACGAATATTGGGAGAGACGGGTGGACCAACGTGCAAGTCTACCTGAGGGATTCAATAACGATACTAGCCATTGTAGGCTGGAATGGTCTGTTATCACTGTGAAGTGAACTCCTTCTATGTAGGGCCTAAAGTGATTGACCGAATCTAAAACCGCAAGGAGTTCGCGCTCCGTTACGCCATAGTTACGCTCGTGTTTATTTAGACACCTAGAAAAATATGAAACAGGGTGTTCCTCTCCATCGAAATTTTGTGTCAAAACTCCTCCAATCCCAACGTTACTTGCGTCACAGTGGATAGTAAATGGTAACGAAAAATCAGGACAGTTAATTACTGGAGCCGAAGTTAGGGCCTTTTTTAATTTTTTAAAGGAGTCTTCCGCCTCCGGAGACCAGGTAAAGTTACTCACCCCATTCCGTGACCCAGTTAGTTTTGTCAGAGGTGCCGCTATAGTTGAAAAATTTTTAATGAACCGTCTATAATACCCACAAAGACCAATAAAAGCTTTCAATTGTTTAGAATTTATAGGAGTAGGATAGGTTCGAATTGATTCTAGTTTCACCGGATCCGTGCGGAGACCCTTTGCATCAACTATATAACCAAGATACTTTAGTTCGTCTTTGCAAAACTCACATTTTTTAAGATTAACTGTCAGACCGGCCTCCTTTAATCGATTAAAGACCTTAGTTAATAATTCTAAGTGTGACTCAAAATCCTCCGATATTATAATCAGGTCGTCCAAGTAACAAAAAACGTTTTCGTTAAATTCGGGGCCAAAAAGAACATCTGCAAGACGCTGTAATTCACTCGGAGCGTTCTTCAATCCAAATGGCATCCTAACAAACTCATAAAGGCCACGCCCTGGTACAACGAAAGCCGTTTTAGCGCAAGAGTCTTTGTGTAAAGGAATTTGCCAAAAAGATTTCGAGAGGTCTATAGAGGATATGAATCGTGCACCCCGAAGATTATCTAATATACGTGAAATATAAGGCAATGGGTACGAATCTGTCCTGGTGACACTGTTGAGCTTCCTTGAGTCCAAGCAAAACCTGGGAGAACCGTCCTTCTTTGGTACTATCAAAACTGGGTTTGACCAAGCCGAACGAGAGCGGCGGACTACACCTAAGTCTAACATTTCTTTAAGTTGGGCTTCTAATTGATCCTGACGAGTTTTTGACAAAGGATAATAACGCTGCTTAATAGGATCCCCCGTTGTATTAATTTTGTGCTGTACTAGGTGCGTGCGACCCAGACCACATTTTTCGAATGAAATAGATTTAAATTTGTCTATAACAGTGTTTAATTTACGATTATCTTGGGGAGACAGTAAGGAAGCTGACGTGATTTTACAAATCTCACCCTCAATATTCTTAAAAACATGACTATCGTTTACTTTTGGAAACAATTGAGGAGCTACGTCGAATTGCTTCCAAAAGTCAATACCTAAAACAATGACAGAAGAAAGAGATGGAATTATGAAAAACTTAATATACTTCTTAATATTATTATATGAAACAAGTATTTGCATAGTACCTATAACATCCTGACGTTTGCCATCCGCGGTGGTAACGTAGGAGTCTAATCTTTCTAACTTAAATCCTAAACTAATAAAAAAATTGAAGAGTGAGCCCCCAAAACAACTGACAGAGGCTCCACTGTCCAAAAGACCTGAAAAAACTAAATTTTTAATTTGAATATTAGCATGAGGTCTAACATCTTGTCCGGAACCAGTCACCGGCACGCTTGCGTCCAAGTCACGCCTAATGAAGTGGTTACCCGGGCCAGAAACTGAGAGCGGTCTCCCGGCACCCTTGCATGCAGAATGCAGAGGACCACACTCTAGTTTTTTGAATTTGGACGAGTGGTGCCAGTTTGACGTTTGTCAGAATCCCGGTTAGATTCCGACTTCCACTTCCTACAATAAGGCTTAATGTGCCCCTGCATATTGCAAAATGTGCACCGAAGTTTACTTTTATTAAAAGTAGTTGATTGTGTAGAAGAAGCAGACGAAGAAGAAGTAGAACAATGTTTTGAAGAAGACGTGGCTGGTTGAGAAGTTTTAAAGGTAGGCATTTTTTTAAAATAAACCTCCTTGGTATCCGATGAGTCCGACAAAGGTAAATTTCTTTCAAAACGTTTACAAACTTTAATTAAAGATTCTATGTTCTTGTCGTCAAAATAAGCTATTACAATAGCATACTTAGGAAGTAAGCTATTACACACCAAATCTACTATCTGCTCTTCAGGAAGAGGTACGTTGAGTTTCATGTTGGCTAATTGTACGTCCTCAACGTAATCTACAATGCTCTGATTGTACCTCTGCTTCATCATGAGAAGGTTTTTGAGAGCCTCTGTTTGACTGATATTTTTGTCGAAACGCGTCAAAAGTAAATTCTTTAATTCCGGCCACGTTAACGATTCTTTATAAATAGTACGAAACCACGATAGAGCCCTTCCCTCTAAAAGGTCAGGAAAAGACGTAACGACTGCCGGAAACTCTATATGACGGCTTCTCGTTAATTCTTCAACACGAAGTAAAAAATCTTTAATATCCGATGACCCATTAAATTTAACCCCCCAATTATGAATGGAAGGGCTTTGGCTAACATTTGAATAATAATTATTCACAATATTCGTCGTATTTGTAGTGGGTTTGTTTGTATCCTCAACTTCAGATTCAGCTGTCTGGTCAGAACATTCTCTAAATCTTCTATTATACTCTCGCGCTTGTTCTCTCATAGCGGCTACAGTTGACTCCGGGACGATATGTACGTTTTCCAAAAGTAATGTCAACTCATCTTTAGTTGATCCATTAATGTTAGGAATCGCCATCTTGTATTTTTTAAAAAAAGGAAAAAAAAATCAAAAAAATTAATAAAGAAAATATATTAATTTAAAGTAAATTGATATTACTATTGCAATTACCGAACATCCTGTAGTGAAATTTTCCAAAAATAATTATTTGAAAAATAATCGAAATTATTAAAAAAAAAAACATATTTTATAATATGAAGTACCGGATACCCTGTAATGTATTGTGGGTACCGACCTTGATAATATGTCAGATAAGAATAATAACAGCAGCTATCATGTTGAGATTGTAAACAAATACTTCGAATCTATGGAATTCTGAAACGTCAGATTGACATTTGAAAAGGTCAACAGTCACAGTTACAATCGAACGCATGTCCCTGTAATATATTGAAAACAAAATTCAATTATTTAATTTCAAACAAATTAAATTTTAAGTTGCTTGCTGAAGACAATGACAGAATTGTAATAAGTAAATAAACCGTCTGTATTGTGATCTATAGTATTTAAACGTCAGTCAAAAGAACACAAAAACAATAACGGGAAGTTAAAGTGTTTTTTAAGTCCTTTAAATAATTTAAAAAACAAATATGAAACAGGTTTCCAATAATAATAATCGGACCCATGTCCCTGTATACTGCAGAATAGATGTATATTTTGACAATAAGTCGGAATAATAATAACTCCCAGCGCGGTTGTTTGTTGCAACAAAAGATATTATTAGAACAATAATTTAATACAGACTGCAATGGTATTCCGGTTAACTGTACGCAAGATACGAACTTACTAAAGTATTCTATTTGCTTCAATTAGGATTTACTTGATAAATATAGCCGAATGGATCATTAATTGATAGATAACCACAAAACATTTGACAGTCCGTAAGTACTACGATAGTCAAAACAAAATGCTATTTTCACGGAGTGAGTAATAATGGCCGCAACCGGACATTAATCAAATTCAGTCAATTATTAACACGATGCGTCACAACTCTATAACATTGACATTATTCAAAACAATCTGAAAATACCAGAAAAAAAAAACTGTATTTCATAGGAGCACCTTTAGAAAGTTGAGGCGCCAAATGTAACGTGTATTTCTTGGTAGAGCATCAGAATCTCCCTCAAGTTTGTGGGAAGGAAAATACAGTCTTTATCTTCGGGCATTTTTTTGATAAATAAAAGAAATAATTTAGCAGTACAATATCACCTATATTTTAAAGGTACTGTGTATACATGGGTGCCCTCCAAGGGGTCAAGAATTCCACATTTCCTAAAGAAATAACAAAATAACACATAAGCAAGAGAGCATACCTGTGGACCGTAATTTAACTAAATTATCCTGACTCTAACGCCGACGCGAATCACTGTTAATAGGCGACCAGGAGCACGCGGGGTCTCCATAGACAGGAACCGAGGAAGGCCCCAGGGCCTGGGGACTCCTCACCAGGGAACAGGAACCAGGAAAGGCCCCAGAGGATGGGGACTCCTCCACAGGGAACAGGAACCAGGAAAGGCTCAAAGTCTCGGTTGTGCGTACCGGTGAAATCTCGGTAGACGCCGTTTACCGCGCCCTCCATAGATCAGCGCCGGGCCTCCATCCGCCTCAAATATCGTGTTCCGCGAGGATAACCCCTCTCAAAGCCTTGGCCACGTTATTATCATGAACGCCAAACAAAGGATTACACCGATTATCCACACTCAAGTACGAGAGTGAAGGTGAGCACATTGACAATATGGCGACTCGCGACTTCACCATTTAAAGTTTTAAAAATCCCGTTTCACTCACGGAAACAACACGGCTCGCAGTTATAAAATAATTCATGATTCTTTTTTAAAATGGGTAAAACCCGTAAAGGTGAAACTATCACATATTTAACAAGCAACTTAAAAAATTCGGCGACTTGTCGAATTGGCGTCGGCTCCCTAGACGACGAGAATTCAAAAAGTGCCTCCGGAAATAGATGGCGCTATTTGCTAGCGGTAAAGAACTCATCGTTACGGCGATCATGATAAAACGTGAGCGGCCAGGTGAGTTTAAGATTAACTAGGTCAAGACAATATTTATTTAATCAAAATAAATATTATCGTGACAACTCTCATAATATATGTGGGCTTGGCCAATATCACCGTACTGGCGAGCGATATGGTCAAATAGACCAAGCCAACATCGAACAGTATTAATACGGTAACGTCTGCGTGGTTCAATTTAAGAACCCAGCTTCGAGTGCATGTGTGACGCCACGCAATACGCGCCGCGCCACAAACAACATCTGTGGAATTTGACACTAAGCTACTATTATAATTCGTCACAAGGTGTCGCTACTTCTGTCAGCAGGTCGAATGGGGACGTCTCCCTCCTAGGTAGGAACTGCTACGAATTTGTGAATATGTCTTATCTCTCCGGATATGGAAAGATTGACGGTAATAAATGTTGTATCAAGCGGCTATATATTACTTATAACGTCATTGCTCTGTCTCGGTTACTTTGTCCCGGTGACTAGCTAAACTGGATGACAGTGGATCCGAGGAACGGCTATTTTTGGAACCAGTTCCTATTGGATTTAAAAAATGGTTACCAACACTAACTGGGCGATGTCGAACCAAAAGCCGCCCACAGGGCCTAGCAGTTAAAACCTGCAGAGCGGGTTTTTAAGCCGCCGCTACCCGAATTTCTACCGATTTCTTACGTGTTATTTTTTAAGATAATACCTAAACGCGTTCCACGCCGAAACGCAAATTATATGAAATTCCCTCGATAGAAAAAAAATCGCAAAGGCTCCGAAAATGATTAAAAACTCGTTTGTTTCAGTTATTTTACAAGTTAGAGATGTGAAAAAATTCACAATCTTTCTTTAAATGATACGACGCCTTCCACGAGATTTTTGCTCTATTTTAAACGAGTCGTATTTTATTAAACATTTTCACAATTTTCGCAACGATTTTATCGCTTTAAATATTAGCGCGCTCCTCTAACATTCGTAATAACATATCTATCCATCTTCTTCTTTTTGAGCGCGGATGCGGCGCCTTAACAGCTAGTATCATATTCTCAGAGTACAGCGTACGCGCTCAGAGTAATTGTTACTCTGAGCGTACGCGTAAGACTAGCTCATAGATTCTCAACCTTTTTTTGCCCACCGCCTACTTTGAGAATATATATGTATTTCCTGAACCCGAACGGAGGGGGCGTAATGGGCTACCACGACAGGGTTACATTTGCCAGAATGGAGGGGGCGTTACGGGATACCACGACGGAGGGGGCGTAATGGGATACCACGTTGGGGTTACATTTGCCAAAACGGAGGGGGCGTGGGACAGGGAAAATATTTTAAAGTGTGACGTAATTTATGAATTGAGGCAAGAAAGGATGGGGTGGGATGGGTTTCTCTGGGTCTCCTACCACCCCCCGAAAGTCTGAAACGCCCCCAAGGGGGCGTTATCGCCCACGTTGAGAACCTATGGACTAGCTTAAACAATGCAAACAGTTAGATACATGTAGTTTTTGCCAAAAAATATATAACATGTTGCTCGATTTAAATTGATGACACGATCAAAAACCGATACTTATATATATTTAATTGGTTAAACATTTGTTAACACAAATGATTACACACATAAATTATGAATCCCACGTCATTATTCGCTTACGGAATTTAATTGCTTCATTTCCTAAAAGCATCTATTTTAACCCTTTACCGTGAGTAGGTATTACATTTTGTGCATTTTAAAGTGTGAAAAATACAAGTTTCTGGAATTCTTTGGTCCTTAAAATAATACAATTTTGTTATTTAGTTGTGTAGTATTCTGTTATTTGATAGACACACTAGCAGATTCTTCAGCACACTTTGGATGGATATTACTTCTTGGGAATAAATAGATTCTGGTTCGTTTATCTGGTTTTATTCAATACTTCGCTTATTACAATATTGACCTTGTTAGTCGACCTAACTAGGAGCTGGCTAAATTGGTTCTAACGAGTATTTACAGAAAATACCCACTCTCAGCACCCCATCCCTCTTGAGGACAAGTTAGGTATTAAGCTAGCTGCCATCTAGCGGAATCTACTGACAGTCTTATCATCGTCATCTATGTCTAAAAACCGGAAGCTTTTAAGATACACAACAATGTGAAATGCTGGGCATAAAAAGGAGTTGTTAAATAATTTCTCGTTTTCAATATCAAAAAGCATAGCATGCATATTTTTGAAGCGGTTTTGAAGTAGCAAAAACTCTCGAAGAACTTAATGTTTGAGTTCGCTGGAGTTTTCTGTCTGGAATTTATAGTTCAACTCGACGATTTTCAGCTGCCAACATTATTTTCGTCAAGAGCTCTGAATAATTGAATTATCCTTTTCGTGGTCTAAAAATAAGACAATACGTCAAATTGGTTGTTCCCACTACACAATAATCCCAAATGTGCGATCTAAATCGGTTTGAAGTAAAACCAATGTCGGCAAATTAGTTATTTCTACTCCCTCATAAAGGTCAATTTGAGCAGGCCACATACGTCCGTGTGAGGCGTGGATTTTATAAATTTACCCCCTACCTCCTTTGCAATTCTTCCCTCTGTCTCTCTCTCGTACCCTACCCCTCCTTCACCCTTCCATCCGCGTTTCCACCGACCTTCCCCTCCCGCGCCCCCTCCCCTTCTGCGTTCCTTTCCGCTTTTCCCGCCTTCCATCGTCCCGTGAACCTCCTTCCCCTCCCGCGTTCTCCTTCCCTGCTCCCCCTCTCCCTTCCCTCACCTTTCTCTTTCCCTGGCGCTAAACCACATGAAATACATACATTTTTCAAACCACTTTTATAATTTTTTATACAAATTTCATAACGTCAGAGCTCAGCATCATATATAAATACCTTCGTAGGCATACGCACATCAAATCACCAAATTTTCATCGCAATAAGGGGCGGACGGGAAAAACATCAACAATTACTGTAAGGATTTTTTTCTGGGCAGACACAGGGGGAAGACGGGCAAAAAAATCAACAATTACTGTTAGAAAAAAAAAACCTGAAGTATGATACTTCAAGAAAGTGAAGTATCATACTTCAAGTTTATTTCTACAAGTTCAAGTATGTATAGGAAGGTTTAAGAAAGTGTCAAAACAATAGAAAAATTAAATGTTTAATAAAGACAGTTTTATTTTTGTTATTTGTTTTTGGGGTGTTATGCCGTGTTGCGCTACCTCCTTCTTTAACCAACGTTTCGGACATCGTTGCAGTGTCCATCATCAGGGCAGATCCAGTGAAGTGTGTGCTTATTTACTTCGAAGCGATACCGTGTCGCCAGCTCCACTAACTTTCACCAGTACAAAATAATAGTGACAAACAGTGGCGTCATCGCCGCGGAACGGAATAGAAAGTTCACTAGAACGTGGCATTTATGCTAGCCAGGGGCAAGTCCGTTTGCGAGATGCCGACGGAAGTGGCTCCATCTCTTAATGAGTTCTAAAATTAGAAATCACAATGGTAAGAATTTAAGAAATATAATTTCAATGGTTAAAGCAAATTTAGTCAATATAAATTAAAATGGTTTACCACGAGCTGGCATTACTGTATACTTAGACATGTTTTTTTTGCGTTTAGCTTTGGTGTAGCCGTCAATCACCGGATACCAAGAGCTATTGAGCTTAGCTCCGTCGTCTCTATTAATATTAAAAGGATTTTTGTAGATTTCAATTACCTCCGTAATTAGGCGTGCTCTATAAGCTTTGGGTCTTCCCAGGACCCCAGGAACAAATCCAAAGTAATGGCCGGTTTCGATTAAGTGCTCAGCGATTGCCGATTTATCAGGGTGGCCGAGTTTGCAAGAACGAAAGTGTTCTGCTATCCTTTTGGAGACCGTCCGCTCTGTCTGGCCTACATAGACCTTGTCACATCCGGAACAGCTGAGTTTATACACTCCATCTGCTTCCAGAGGAAACTTAGTCTTTGCAGACCTCAGTAGGTCTTGAATTTTAGTTGTTGCACCGAAGACAGTCTTGATGCTATCTTTTCTCAACAACCTGGCAATTCTGTCTATCACATTGTGAACGTAAGGCAGGAAAGCGCAGCCTTTTAACTCTTGTTTAGTTTTAGCTTCAAAGTATGTACTGTGATGGAATATCCACAGTACATAAAAATACCGTCTGGGGGGGGGGCACGTGCCCCCGTGCCCCCCCCCCCTAAATCCACCCTTGGATTTAACAGTTATAAAATAGTGGATGAGAACAATTTATCATTATGGTAGGGGTGTAGCCGTTGCTAGGTATTAATGAAGAGTGGGTGGGTAGGGGAACATATCCATGATTGGGCTGTAAGACAATATTTTTTGTTTGTTGATAATAGATTCATTATTATTAACGGATTTTTTTATTTATTTCCAAAGCTTCTAAGTTATCTAAGCGTTTTACTTTATGATTATTGGGAAGAATATTTATCTCCGTATTTTTTTCAAAACTATGGTTATTTTCAATGATATGGTTAGCCAACTCAGAAAAATTATTGTTATTAAGACACCTTAAATGTTCTTTGATTCTGATATCAAAATTACGAGTTGTTTTTCCAATATATAATGGGGGACAATCATAACATTTGAGTTTATATATCCCGGAATTAGTTAATTTATGGTTTTATGGTATTTATTTCTTTAGCATTTCTCAAAAAAATATCGATATTATTTCTTGTATAAAAAGCTGGTTTAATATTAGAAGGGAGATTTTTGCAACATTAAACTGAAAAATTATTAATATACAAAACTTTACGCCATTCTTTATCATTAATATTATTAGAATTTTATAGATATTTATTTATTGAAATTTTGCATAGTTTTTCTATTTAAGATGTTATCAATTAAACTTGGTTCATATCCGTTATTTACAGCAATTTGTTTTATTATAGAAAGTTCAGAAAGGAAATTATTATTAGACATTGGGACATTTACTAAGCCGTGTATCATGGAATGGAAAGTGGAGTATTTTTGTGAAACAAGGTGGTTGGAGGTCTTATGAATTACTATGTCAGTGTATGTGGGCTTGCGAAATATGCTAAAATCAATTTTATTATTTATAATAGATAAAATTAAATCCAAAAAGTTTAAGTTTTCATTGCCTATTTTTATCGTAAATTTTATTTGATTATGAAAGGGATTTAAAAGGTTAAGAAAGTTGTTGAGTTGGCGTTTCGATCCTGTCCAAATGACGAAGATGTCATCCACATATCTCTTCCATAGTAAACATTGCTTAAAAGGGGGGATTTTGAATTAAAAACAGTTGTTTCCAAATCATTCATAAATATATCAGCAATTAGAGGGCTGGTGGGGGCTCATTGGAAAGCCTTCTTTTTGTTGGTTGTTAGGATACGAAAATAACGAGTAGAACGTTTGGTTTGGTCCACAGTACACAAACCAAATAACAGATGGCGCAGACTGCATACTTCCTATGCGCAATTGGCACCACGCTATCGACGGCGGGTTCACGACGAGTTCATCGAAAACGAATTCATCGAAAATCAATTCATCGAAAGCAAATTCATCGAAAACGAGTTCATCGAAAACCAATTCATCGAAAATTAATTCATCGAAAACCAATTCATCAATTCAAAAAACCAATGATCAATTCATCGAATCGCCAGTTCATCGAAAAAATATATTTTGTTGATATTGGAGAGAAATGCCGAGCGGACCGAGAAGTTAAAAAAGCATTGGTCAACCTAAACTAACCTAACCTAACCTAACCTACCCTAACCTAACTTAACCTATTTAACCCTAACCTAACCTAACCTAACCTAACCTAACTTAACCTATTTAACCAATTTTTAAATATTTTTTTATCATCACTCTTAATGACCTTTCTGAGTTGTTTATGATTTGGTTTCATTATGAGTTGTCTGGTCACCGTTCCTTAAATATCCCTTTTTTTGCAGTATCAGAAAACGAATAGATAACCTATAAATTTTACATTGTCACTACGAAACTGACAGTTGCTAAACACATTTAACTCAGTTAAACCAACCTTTTTGGGTACTTATTTAATTTTGACAGCTCTAATATCTACAAAAAAAAATTCGATGAATTGGCGATTCGATGAATTGATTTTCGGTGAATTGATTTTCGATGATCTCGTTTTCGATGAATTTGCTTTCGATGAATTGATTTTCGATGAACTCGTTTTCGATGAATTTGCTTTCGATGAATTGATTTTCGATGAACTCGTCGGTTACCTCGATGGCGGCCATTTTGAGCAAGCCACCGCCGTAGCGGCATTCTCCTCCCGCCACGGGCCCGGGTAGTTGCACCATCGGGCGGCCCTTTTTTGCCGCGGGCTTGTACCAGTCACGCGCCCGGCGACCGCGAAATAATCCCGCCACGGGCTCTGAATCAATACTCAACGTTTGGCTCAAGTGGCCAGAAACGCGCAAAACAATGTTTAAATTCCTTTTTACGGTTCGGGGCTCTGTGAAATACACCGACGAGTGCTCTGGACGCAAGCGCTGTTGCGTCCCCCACGTGGATGACCTGACCTGCGCCATGGGACCCCGCAGTCACCATCCAGTAAACTTGACCCATTATTTCCCCCTTTAAACGTGCTGCTCCTTTAACTTTCGCGTGTCCGCGAGGACGAATACCAAAGATAGAGACCTTTTTAATTTGGCCTAGACTGATTCGCAGCATACCTAACTTGCCCTGTTATAATTACCATGATGTACTTGTTCTCTGTGTTACTGAATAAACCATGTAAGTCAACCCTCCCGTGTTTAATTGTTGAGAAGTTCCTAACCGAGATACTCTGGGAGCGTCACTATAGACGCTTGTAGACTCTGCTGCGGCCGAACTGCCCGCCCTGGAGGAGTACATGTTCCCGCCCAACCGAGCTGGTCACAAGGGGGCTCCTTTTGTGAGTATTTAACATGGTATATGACATTATCGTATTGAAAATAATTTTGATTTAAAACCAAGTTAAATAAACGAGTTAGGTCACTAGACAGATCTGTAGGTAATTTAGAATCCTTCAATAATTTGGAAACAATTGCTTTACTTTCAGTAATAGGCACATTAGGAAATAGATTAATGACATCAAAAGGCACAAGTTTAGCATTAATGGGAAGTACAACGGCACCACCCCTACCATAATAATACATTGTTCTCATCCACTATTTTATAACTGTCAAATCAGTATACGTTTGCCCTGAAGAAGGAACGGTCGTTTCGAAACCGGTCGGCTTTACTCAAATATATAAGTGGTTCAAACAAAGTAACATTGTTTAATTTATTTATAATGGATAACCACAATGTTATAGCTACATTCAAAAGTACACTAAAGTATTATTGAAGTGAAAACTTTAGCACCGTTGTGATTTGAAACACGATTTTTTTATTTTTTTAAATTTTTTTATTTATTTTTATTTCATATATATCCCGTTAAACTACAGTTAAGTAGTTTGTCAACAGGATTTTTATTACAACTTTTTACAGATTACAACTTAGACCATAATTTATACAATAACAATAAACTTACACATTAATAGTAAAACTAAATCGTCTAATACAAATTATTTCTACCTAGTAGCCATGTTTTCAGCAAATATCTGACTCTATTTGGAAATTCGCATTTCTTAATATTACCAGGTAGCATATTATATATTTTAGGCACATTATACTCAAGGGTTCGCTGTCCGTATTTATTATTATGTTTAGGTACAAGCATGCCTTCATTCTTTGTGAACCTAGTATTGTGCCCATGTTCAACTTTCCTCTTATACTCTATGTGCTGAATCAATATTTTATACCATAATAAGATGAAACGATAAAGCGACACTAAAAAGAGACAAACATATACATCTATAGGATTTAGCTTGCGAGAGAATAAGATAGAATAATCGGTCTCCTCTTTAGGCGGTGCTTCGTAGCTTTCCCAGTTTTGTCTACTTTAATTTTCTGAAGGTTTCACTTCTATCGCATGTGAACTGAACACTTGTAATTTTAATTTTTCAGATTCTGTATAAAATTGCCCACACGCAAGTGACGGGTTTGATTTATTTCGAACGGATGTTATTGTAAATTTGGCAGTGCTGATGCTGATACAATCAATGGTTACGTTTAAAACATACACTGGGTAGGATTCCACCTAACCAGGCCAGTTTAAGCAAATCAAAGCAAAGTTTTTTGCATTTATCAACTTCTTGATATGTCTAAATTATATTTTGTTTATTTTTTAATACTAATTTTTCAACTAAACACAGGTTTGGTTAAGTCTAAGGTTTGTTAAATAATTCTTCCAATATGTTCTGAAATGCTAAAAATTTCTTGGTTATTTATAGCCGGTTCCACAAATGGGATCTGCATTTCATTGAAACGATAGATTTCTTTAATTTATATCTATATATGTAGTCCAAGGTTGCGGTGCTTCACAAAGGTCTCCGTTGATTGCCGATTCTAGTTTCATTTCATCTTTTGAACAAATTGTGATCAGCTCACAAGCTTCAAGTGTTTTTCTGCTGATCGCAAAGTGTTCAAAAGCTGAAGCGGATCAAGAATTAAACCCTTTCAAACATCTAAAAACACAATGGTAGTAATTGACCATTTGATGGCAATGTTACATTTGAATTTATGTGAAACACTCCGACCATTGTGTTTTGCACATTAATATGATTTTACTTACTTTATTGGAAATAATTTCAGTTCTAATCATTGGTGTACATTAGACAATTTGGTCATTCTCTGGCATAATCTCATAACAACAATTTAATTATGTAAAGCAGATATTGTATTATTATTTTTTATGCATTGAACGGTTGGTTATTTTACATTTCATTTTAGAGGGATTATACTATCTCCCTCCGACGGATGACTGTAAGTTTACAAGATCCGAAGTACGTCACTGGTTTCAGAGGTCACGTTGCAAGGCACAATCGTACATCCCGTTACACATTGTCTTTAAGTGGTATTCTCGTCCAACCACTTTACAATAATGTTTCTGTAAGTAATATATTGTTTACAACTATTTTTTTATAAGTATCTACCCCGGAGATGAGTACTTAACCTACAGGAATCGAAACCTTTCTATATTACGGCCCTGACAGTGACAGTCAAGATGGCCGCCGAGCTTATTCAAATATAATTTCTTACATGACAGATTTTTTTTGGAGTGAAACATCTTTAGCGCCGTTGTTATTTGAAAACCAATGAAACGGAAATGACGCTAAAAACAGACAAACACATATATCGATAGGATTTACCCTTCGCGAGAATGAGATAGAATGAAACCTTTACCTACTCACAATGCCTACGAAGCGTCTGTTGTACTAGGCTTGTTGAAAAAGTATCGATATATCGATGAATCGATATTTTTAATTCAATATATCGATATTTTTAGCCGATATATTTTGATCCGATATATTTTGATCGGATATATCGATACAAAATATCCAATATCGAAAATTGTATCAAAAATGATATTTTTTTAAATTTATGTAACTAAAGTTACTAGAATCCAAAACCGTATAGGAACGAAATCATGACATCTGGCGGTTGAAATTTTAACTATTAATAGCTTACAAATCTATTGTCTTTGCAATAGTATTTGTGATCACTAATACTATCTCACATGTGTAGGTACATACATAGAAATGTATGCTATTTTTCGGCATTTTTTTTCTAAGCCACTCCTATGTGTTGGTTCCCAATTGACTATGATTGTTGTCTATACATTGTTCCAAACACAAAGTACTTTTTGACAGATTAATACGCCAATAGAATGTTACTGAGACGCGTAAAAACTTTGTATGCGTCTCAGTTTACATACAAGTTAGAAGATAGCTTTTTGGTTTTGATATTTTTGTAATTATTACCTAATAAAAATACCTTAATTTTTATTGAGATTTTTTTACATTAAAATAATGCACATTGTGTATAAAAATTACTATTGATAATATTGAGCTGAATACACTATTATTTTAAAAAAGCAAAATCTTTAGAAAATTTGACCGATATGTCGATATTTTTTCCTCGATATATCGACGTCGATATTGATATTTTAATAAATATCGACACATCGATATATCGATTTTTTTTTCACTTTCGACATCCCTATGTTGTACCTGCTCAACAAATCGTGAACTCTAGGTGCAGAGTTAGGTGTACCCGTCTCAGAATAGACATCGTCTAGTGAGGCGGGTTACTTTCTTGTTTGTATATGATAATGTTATATTAATAAACGCATGGGTTGCCGGCAATTAATAAAAAAAGAAACAACGAAAACGTTCGAAAAACTGGCATCACGAGATTAGATTTTTTTTAAACAATATTATTTAAAAAAAAAAATTAAATTTAGTAATGTTGTTATAATGTTCTGCAAGTATTTTTGGTTTTTATTTTTGAACAGCTGTTTCAAACTGTGGTTTAAACACTTTTGGACGACTTATTTATAACTTATTTGTAAGCCGAAACAGCTGTAACAAAAATGAAAATACTTGCAGAACTTGAAAAAATTAAATGGAGTTTTAGCGATTAGCGAAAACAGGTACACAAACCATTGAATTGAAGGTACAAATTTCTGAATTTAATGGATATTGTGCAACATTATTATTGGTAATTTTCAGATGCTCTTGGAATCTTATGAATTCAAAGACAACCGATACAAACAAAGCTTTATTCGTTTGGCAGATAAAGTATGTGACGTGCTGAAGAACGCGGACACTTGGATAATGGTCCCGTCATTCCGAAGTGCCGGAAATTTACCCAAAAACTGTCCTGTGGTGAAGATTTTTATTAATATTTTAACGCAATATAGTTTTTAGTTATTACAAAGGTGTTAATGTTTTCAAGTTTTTTTCTTCTAATAAGTACCCATTCTACGTGACCAACTTTTTGCCATTTTTAACCCACCCAAAAACCTAAGCAACTCGCCGCTCATTTGTATCAAGCGTGGTATTTTGAAGACCCCCCCCTGAACAGGTCACGTAGTATGGGTACGTTTCCTAAGCTAAACAAAATATCTTCCACACAACTGGTCATTCAGTCGAGTAACGGACCAACCCCAAACTGTCCAACACCTACTAGTCCAGACAAAATAGACATTCCAGTTTGCATTAATTCCGAATTAACTGAATTTTTGTACAGGTCTTGAATACGTCATTACAAAAACCAATATTCCAATATGACCCGATGATTACTGAAATTAATCATCGGGTTAATTAATCATTAATCACTAATACTGAAAGTTCCGCTTACAACTCCGACGGAATAAATATTTAATAACTTTCAAGTCTTCAATGTACAGAAACTTTATTCAAAAAATATTTTATTTAAACTGAAAAAAAACATATATGTATACTCCACTGCCCAACATAAATACTCAACCAGGGCAGTAAGCAATAACATCCTGGTTACTCCCAGTTTGAACACATCTTTTGGACAGAGAAATAATAAATTCCATGCTATGAAATTATACAATGCTCTACCAGATCAAATCAAAAATATAAAGGAAATTAATATATTTAAAACAAAAGTAAAAACATGGCTGAGAGATCAAAGTGATAATAAAATTACAAACATCATGAAGACGATATAAAGACAATCCATAACCAAATACAAATATTTAAAAAAACTACAGGCCACCTCAGAACAGGAAATCCTAGTGAGGAGGTCTGTGAAAAAAAAAAGAATCTATACTTATACTATACATTATACATACATGTACAAACCTTGCTATTGAAACTAATAATAAATAAATAAATAAATAAATAAATAAAATTTACGAGTATACTGGCCGCATATGAATGCAAATTCGTTTCTTCTTCATCTTGGTGTGCCCTATCAGGTCCCCCCGACGTTGGCGATCACAAAAATGCCTGCTTGTGCTGCCCGGAATAGCTCATATATATGTTTGAAATCGCGATAACTCGAGAATGGTGCACTGTAGGAGAAAAAGTATTAAAACCTTTTTTGTAGAAAATTTTACGATCTACAAACTCTTCTTAATTTTTTTTTCGGTAGTCTCACCGTTTCCGAGATATACGCAAAAAACCAAAATTTGTGACATTTGACCTCGGATAAAAAACAACGCTCATGTTAGATCGATGGGGACTTTTGGCATAGCATTTGTATTGACGTATTCAAGACTTGTACCAAAATTCAGCTTGTTCGGAGTTAATGCAAACTCAGCACTTTTTTTCTACTTTGACTGGACTATACTGATTTTTTTATGTTTCAAGTTGAATAAAAAAAAACTAAAATTTCAAATTTTACTCCAAATAATGTCAGGAATCCCTGGTTAAAGTAAGTCAAGAACCATTGTTTTATTGATTGACTGGCGGTATGGTGCAATAGACCGAGTTCTCAAATATGATGAGAGCATATAGCGTAGGTACGTGTGAGATTAGCATTGCATTGTATCACCTACCGCGTGTGGGTCAAATCTAGTTTATTGAACTCTTCAGAAATAATTGAGATATACCACGGCAGCGTGCCGACTGTCGGTGAGCTACGACCAAACTGTACGGACTATCGCGTATCATGGAACAACTTCTTTGTCTCCTTTATCTATAGTTTCAGCAACGGTTGCTTGTGTATTACTTGCAGTTATGTTTTCATGACCTAGTTAAATTAATGAAACGTTATTTTTTATAAGTGTCTACCGCATAAGAGTCACAACTGCTCCCAATCGTCTGATGCAAGAGAGACCATGTCATCTCCAATTGGAGTATACGTAAAGTTGAAATGTAGAGGGGAAGGAAATGGGGAAGAGAAAGGTGAGGAAGTTCCTGACTGTTTCTGAATCCTGGTCACCAAACAGGGCTAGCCATTTCAAGCAACGTTTCGATTCTACGTTGTGGTTTTTCGCCAGGGCGATATTAAAAGAATCAACCTCTTTGAATATTAATTGTTCAGTAAACATTCAAATAATCCATTTTAATCTACATACACGAGGGCTGTTCCTTAAAATAAGGTTTTCGTACGCCAAATCCCCACAACGCTGCACTCTCTGCAACACTTAGTCTCGGTGCGGCTGCCGTTCGCGATGAAGCTTCCGCTCTCCGCACTCGCCAGGTGTGAATTACTCTCCATAATTAGTTTTTTTGTGTGAAGAACAAAACCCCGGTAGGAATTCATTCTCAGCTATTCGAAGTGTACGGAAAACAGTGTATGAGTGCGAAAACGCGCGCAAATGCTGCAGAGAATTTAAAAGCGTGCCGGACGGCCATCGGTTTTAGACGAAAAAATTGCCAAAGTGGAAAAAACAATGGTTGCAAATCAACGGGTGACGGTTTGCGAACTCTGTGATATGATCCCTGAAGTCAGTAAGACAACTATTGATAACATTTTGACAAAAAATTTGGGAGACCACGAAGTCTGCCCAAGGTGGGTCCCAAAATGCTCACAAATAACAACGGATTAAAGCAGCCCGCGAATTCCTTGAGTGCTACGACATCGATGGCGAAGAATTCTAGGACTCAATTGTGACTAGGGACGAGACCCGGATACACTACATGACCCCAAAGACGAAGGAACAATCCCAGTGGCATCATTCAGATTCGCCGAAGCAAAGTTTAAAAACGAATTACAGAGCGTAACTCACACCTGGCGGGTGCGGCGAGTGGAAGCTCCATCGCGAGACTAAGTGTCACAGAGAGTGCAACGTGGTGGGGATTTGACAAGGGGAAACCAGGCCATACGCTGGACAGTGTTGCAGGATTGCGCGTAAAATCATTCCTCCCGACCGCAGCATCTTGGAGACCTTATTTTACGGACAGCCCTCGTATTTAAAAATCAAAATATGCTTGCTTCTATGTATGTGAGTTGTCTATGCGTTTCTAAACCATTCATCGGAATTCGATGAAACTTTGGGGATTTGAAGTGCGTATGGCCGCGATAGTTTCTATATACAATGGTGAGCTCTGGCGTAATGAAATTATGCATTGCTAACCGTCAGATTGCGATGAAACTTTTGGGATTTGAAGTGCGCGTTCCCGCGTTGGGAGTGGGGACGCGAACGCGGGAGGGGGACTGGAAAGCGGAAGGGGCGTTCGCAGGACGGGGGAAGAGGGAGAGGGAAGGGGGAAGGCGGAGTGGGATCGTGTGAAGGAAAGGGGACGCGAGAGAGGAAGGGGAGGCGAAAGGGTAACGGGACGAATAGGAAAGGACACGCACAGAGAAAGAGTTTCTTTATTAAGTGGCACTGTAGCCAGTGGCGTAGCGTGGGGAAAAATAAATAAAGTAGCTCACATCCGTACTAGATATTTGTTATACCTTTTGATTACAAAAATAATTTTTCAGTTTGGTTGTGTATTTTGATCTATCATCCAAAATTAAGATTTGTATGAAACAGGCCAAAACGCCCGCGCAAACATTCCCATTAAAGCTGGGACTCGCAAGAAGATCCACTCTTAATTTAAAACCAGTTTGGTGATCATAATGTAAAATTCTAGTTGTGGATTCATCTGCTGACACATTTCGAAGGAAAACATTATCTTCTTCTAAGTGCAGTTACAAATTTTTTGTTGCAGACTATGTACATATGTGCTGCCAGAATAAAGAAAAACCATTTTCATCTGAGTGTGGTTTTAATTCAACGCATATGGAACGTTACATACTAAACGTTAGTTTATAAATTAAAAATAATAATTCATATGGATTTAACTTAAACCAGTTTTGGGCTCAGGATGTAAAATTCCAGTTGTTTATTCATCACCCACCACTTTCCCGAGCCGTTTTAAGGACCAGATGGGTTCCTCTATCGGTTCTCACGTCAAGACTCTACTTTTGTTTTTAAAACGAAGCTAGTGTGAAATGATTCTAAAAACACGGCACAACATACATTTATACATACCAAAAACTTTAAAGTTCTCATCCGAGGTAGTTTGTTCCTATTTTTGAAGCTAGTGGAGAGACATATAAACAGTGGAATAAACATTAGAAAGTAAAAATAAATTCAAATTCCTACGGCAGCGTACAACACATGAATAGCATCTAGAGCTTCTGGCAAGCCACAGACAGTGAGTGGTGCGATGGGAAGGTGGTCCTTCAAACCCTTCACACCGTCCCTGGCAGCACATTGGCCAGACGTGACCCCTATGAAAACGGTGGGATAGTGGAGATGAGACTTCTGAAGAACCCAGTGGACTAAGAAACTCACTCCAGCCGACAGGATCACAAGAGAACTGGAGATGAATCCCCCCCCCCCCCCCCGTCTAGAAAGGAATCTCCCCCTTTTCACTTCTACCGCTACGTCAGAGATGGCGCAGTGCAGGAAACTAAGCGCTTACTAAAGATATGATATGAAACAAGGACAAGAGGCTATTTTATCCCCTTATGGGGAGGGAGTAACAGTACAGATGAAGAAGCAGTACAATTATTGCCTGTTTGATAATCAGTTAAAATATTAAAAGATTCCAGTATCATTCCTAGAAGAAAACAAATAAAAACAAAGAAATTCATTTGATTATAGCTGTTATTAGGACGATAGAATCAGGGCAAAACAATTAAAATAACAATTAAAGTTACGTAGCATAAATGAATGCGTACGATTCAAAACATTTCTATTTACCAAGGATACTAGGTCTTTGCAGGAACAGCACACTTGGTACCTTAAACTTAGTAATGATTTTATTATAGTTCAGCGACTCAAAGCGCGTCCCATCTCTCCATCCACAATTAAATAATTTTTTTTAGGCATTCAAAATTTACCTTGTTCGTTACCAGGTCGGAATTACAAACCGGCGATACCTTGGAAACTCTCAAGAATTTCCTCTCGAGCATCGATCATGATCTGACAGTGCCACATAATGTACATGGCCGTTTGGTTTTCCTCGCCACAGGCGCATCTTGCATGCCGAGAGAGACTGAGGCTGAACAGCCGTCCCCAAAATTTTCAAAAATTCTGGTTAACATCTGGATCACATAGTGGTTCAGCTTCAGGAAGGGCCCTTCCATCCTGGATTTAACTAAGGCAAAGAAGGAATGAATTCATCTCCAACTTATCGACCTATCCCATCGACTCTGCCATTCATCAAGACTTTTCATTATCATCTCTCTCAATAATGCTGGAAGGAGTGCGGCTCCGCCCGGAGTGAGAGTCGCCCCAAGGTAAACAACAGCCTTACCTTTGATGAGATCCTTTCTTGCTAAAATTTCCCTGATTTCAAGATCAATCGGCATCTATCCAGCCAGTACTGGGAGTGCGTCTGATACTACAGTCCTATAGGCACCTGTAAGAGCAAGCAGGGGAGTGCGTTGGCCGCATTTCACCGCGAGTTGTATTATCACGTTGACCAAACGATGCGTCCACACAGAAGAAGCGTATGCGACTTGAACCATATACACGCAACTGTGTAACAGCCCCAGCGCCGGACTCCGCAGTTCCTACTCAGATGTGGAGAGTCTTCTGAGCTTTGGAAATAGGAATTGGACTTTGTTTGAAATGCTCTTGACGTGTGCCAGGAACAATGACGATCTGTCAAGAACAACACCAAATACACTGTTTGACGAATTTAATGTGAGTACTCCCAATTCGGTTTGATGGGTTTCTCGTACGACTAAAAGAGCCCTTCATCAGTAGACCAACAGTCTTGTGGGGGGCAAAGGCCAGCTTGTTCATTTCTTCCCATTTAAGTGTTCATTTGTTGTTTATTTCTCCCCCCTGTCTCAGACATTCTTCAGCTTTTCTTTCGACTTCCATGCGGTTGCCCCCCGAGACTAACAAAAATAAATCATCCGCGTAAGCTACCAAGGTACAACCTTCAGGTAAGGGCAACCTGAGAAGGTCATCAAAGAGCACGTTCCAAAGTATGGGTCCAAGAACCGAACCTTGGGGCATCCCATATTGACAGCTCTGCTTACCTCGGAAGCTCCATGGGAGAAAGACACAATGCGACCTGAAAAATAATCTGCCATTATTTTAAATATAAAAATTGGGCCACCCGCGACTTTTAAGTTTGCACAGTATCATTGGCTACCACGCGTTGTTAAAAGCCCCGGAGATGTCTAAAAATATTCCTACCACATGCTTCGACGGGCAAACCTTCACCCAGTCGAGCGCATGCAGAACGGCGTGCTCAGTAGACTTTTTTGAAACAAAGCCAAACTGTCTATTGCAAGGAGGTGATAATGTCAGGTCTGGGCGGGTTCTGATTTTCAAGCACTTTTCCAAGAATTGGTAGTAGAGTTACCGGCCTGTAGGCTCCTGGATCCGACCTCGGCTTGTCATTTCCTTTTGGAATGATTTTGAGCACGCCTTTCTTCCATGTGGGGGAAAAATTCCTCTTCGCAAACAGGTTCCCATAACGGTGAACAAATCCTGACGCGCATATTTCCGTACCTGTTTTTTGATCGCACCATTAAGTTTATCGAAGCCCGGAGCCTTTGCGGGGGACCAAGACCCTTTATTATTAAGTTCAGCTCTATCTCAGTTAAGGGTGGTATATGACAAGCTCCTAGGTTGCTAGGTATGAGACGTGACAGACCTCTGATCTGTATATGATGGTCGTTTTCCCAAGTTACTGATGATAAAGGGACTAGTCTTTACTCGACTCGAGGAAGTTGAGAGTATTAGCTACGCAAGTACTCTCACCGTCCCCGCTTCCTGGTTCAAGTTAGTCAGATAACGATCGGATCCTTGTCCCGTTTTACCGATGGCATTGTGAATTTTCTAAGGATTGGAGTTACCCACATTTTCCACCCACGATCTCCACGCAGCTCACTTTGCCTCGCAAATTCCCGAACCGTACGCCCTACGTGAAGCACGGAGATCATCAATAAGGATGGGCTATTTTTCGTGGGAACATCCACCCTTTCTGACCTCCCCATAATTCCTGTAAGACCTCTTGCCTTATTCGAACTGCTGTTATAAAATTCTAGTTGCAGACTATATATGTCCTGTCAGAATCACAAAGAAACCATTTTTATGTTCTGAGTGTACTTTTAATTCGCCGTTCACAATTGTGTTCAGAATGTAAACTTTTGTGTTGTGGATTCATCTGATGGCACATTCCGAAGGAAAACATTATCTTATTCGAAGTGCAATTATAAAATTATAGTTGCAGACTATGTATGTGCTGCCGGAATAAAAGAAAATTCATTTTCATGCTTTGAGTATAGTTTTAATTCGCCGTATACAAATTTAACTTAAACCAGTTTTGTGTTCACAAAATAAAGGTAAATTAAATAACACGTTGCAGATTCATCGTGTACCGAGTGAAGCTTTACATTTGAGTTGCATACCAAATGCTACAAAAGTTTGAGAAATTGACTGTTCCGTCTGTAACTATTATTTGGGGACTCTTACGCAGGATCAATCAAGTTAAAACCTGATTTGTATTCTGAACAGTTCAAATCAGTGCAAGATGCGAAATCCTGTTATACGGATACCATTCTCGATTTCCGAGAGTAGTTATAAATTGGCAGAAGAATTTATAAAAATGGTTTTTATTGGAAGAATACTCGCCACATGTGATTATAAAAATCGGCATAAAATGAGGTCGTAATAAAAAAATGGATTTCCACGTACCGCCCCCCCGGCACAAATCTGCGGTTGAAGTACCCAAATAAGGGGGCGGTGAAATTTTCCTCCGCCCCGGGCGGCTGCCACCCACGCTACGCCTCTGATTGCAACGCATGCCGGGAAATTATATAAGTAATTTATATAATATCATTTTTATGTGATTTCAGGTTGGTTTTATTTACGCAGAAAATTTCGAAATGAATATGGACAAGGTACCACTCTTTTTTCCAATCTCCAATTGGCGTTTTGACTTTACATTGAAGATATTGCCGGAAAACAAAGCATTCTTAAAATTTGAAGTTGCCTTTTCAGTGGACGCAATACGGCCACAGAGGAATAAAACGAACAAAAGAAATTAATATTTTATGTTTTATTTCCATTCAAAAATGTTCTCAAATATTCAACAGTATCAAATAAAATAAATATATATTTTTTAAAAACATACACGTGTGCAGTTATACAAGTAGGTACCTACATAATGTTAAAGGGGCATATTTGGTATACCACTTTCACCAGTGATTCTTTACCTTATTTGTAATAAAAATTTATATACGTGTAAATTTTGGTCTCAGGTAAATTCTTTTCAAAATAAATAAAGAAAATACTTTCACATTTCTTCACTGGTCACTCGGTCGAGTAAACGACCAATTCCCAGCCCCGAACCTAATAGTTTTTTTAATGTTTTTTTTTTTAAATTGGGTGGTGGGTATGCGTACCGCCGGAAACATTTATTGGATAACCAAAACCTCTCCCATAGGTCACCCCAAGTGGTTCGCTATGTTTGGTGAGTTAGCAGCGGTGCCCGGGTTCATGGGGTGAAGTTTGTCCGGGTCTTGGCGGCGGATGCGTCTTTCCAAAAGCTGCACGGCAGGCCGGATCGGGAGAAAATGGTCCAGGGAGTCCCTTTGAAGTCTCCAGACGTACTCTCTCGGAACATCGCCTTGCAGCGCAGTGGGAGGGATAGATTCATACGTCCGTCATTCCTGGACACACTGACCTCCAGATTCCTACCCATCCCTAATACCCATTTCCTTCCCAGAACATCCACTCCTTCCTCAGAGTCTCCTGTTTGGAGCTAATGTAAAAAAAGGTGAAAGCAATATGATTTACTACATTTTTTACTCCAAATAAACTCAGGAATCAGTGGAAGGTAAGTCAGGTACGTCTCTTCATCATTTATATTGTTTTGTAATAAATTGTGGGTTTGTACAAAAACAATCATTTTGTTTATTTTTTGTAATAAAAATTTATATAAATTTTTCCTTACGACATCACTAAATTAATATTGTTTTTGAGTTCTGCACAAGAGCACCAACTGCTCCCAACCCTCTGCAACACTATGGCATCCCCGATCGGGGTATGTTGTAAGACTGAAAGATAATGGGATAGGAAGGAGATGTGGGAGAGGAAGGTGGAAAGGTGGAAAGATCTGATCATCAAACTCGAGCCGAAGATCTATGGCTTGTCATATGGCTTAACAACTCATACGGGAGAACAACTTCAACTACGTGACTACCAGTGGCGTAGCGAGAGGTGGGGCGGTGAGGGCGGTCCGCCCCGGGTGCCACCCAACAGGGGGTGACACTCGACCGTGGAAAAAAATTACGAAGGATATTGTTACCAAAGTATTGTGTACACGAACACGGTCTGTTATTTTCTTTCATATATGTTCTCCGTGGAAAGCCCAGAATTTTTGTGTCTAGGTCTTTTTATAGGCGAACATAGCCTATATTTGTGGAGAAATCCGAAACTCTAGCCACAACCCCCCCCCCCAGGATGGACCAATTTTATGAAGTCGAAATAAGCGTTTTGAATTTTTTCTCAAGTTAACTTTAATAGGGGGGGGGGAGGGGTGATACCAGGCCCCGGGGGGGTGACATCCGCCCCAGGTGCCACCCATGCTAGCTACGCCACTGGTGACTACCACTCCTAAACTTGTTCCTGTGCAGGAACACCTTGGCGGTCAGCGCAATGAGGACGCAAAATGACCGTTCTGTAGTGGTCAGCAAATCTAGCGAAATACTTTTACGATGATGAAGATTCCATGACAGTTGATCCCCAGACAGTTGGCACTCGGCATACTTTTATACAATGTGCAGTCGGTTTAGGGAAAATACGGTACTTATGCCTATTTACACAAAACTATTTATACATTTAATTAAGTGTCCCCTAATTGGTGTGCAGAGAGGATGTACCACCGAATAACAACAGTATTAAACATATTTTCATTCAAATGCATTACGGATAAAACTACTTTTCTAGGTAGGTACCTATTACATAGACCAGCGTATAAGTCACGGACATATGAATATATCTGGACCTGCCCTAAGTGATGAAAACGTATTATTTCCTCCTCCCCATGGAGCCGGCTGGAGCTCCTCCTTGGAGCCAGTTCGCTCCACGGGGAGGGGAGATAGCCTCGCTTGAATCTAAAATATGTGACGTCATCATTATTTCCTGTACAGCGTGGAAGTAACATCCATGCATTTAACGAAATAACACGCCAAAAACGGCAGCTTGTGCTTATACATTTTGTAATAATGTAATTCGTTATGCTAAAGAAACATACTATAAAAACAAAATTGATGAATGCAATAATGATTCCCGTAAACTCTGGCAGATCATAAATGAAATTACAAATACTAAAGCCTCGCATAAAGACAAAAACATTAAAGAATTAAACATTGATGAGATTCCCACATCTTTTACGAAACACCCAGACAAACTTCTTGACTTTATAAACAACTACTTTTGCAATATAGGCTCTAACCTTGCAAATAAAATTAAACAAAATTCTACTACTGTCGAAAAAACAATGAGGAATGATGATGTAAATCATGAAAACAGCCTCAATATAGTCAAGATAACAAGTGATGAAATAAGAAATATTATAACCTCCTTAAACACTAATACCTCATCGGGAAATGAACTGATATCAAGCAAATCAATTAAATATCTTCAAAATGAGTTAATTCAACCACTGACATACCTTGTAAATCTATCATTATCTAAAGGTGTTTTTCCCGCTTGTCTTAAAATTGCTACGATCATACCATTATATAAAAATGGTCCCAAAAATGATATTTCAAATTATCGACCAATTAGTATTTTAACTCCTCTGTCGAAAATATTTAAAAAAGTAATAAAAAAACAAGTTCTTACATTTTTGGATACCAATAAAATATTATCACCTACGCAGTATGGTTTTAGAAAAA
Source organism: Limnephilus rhombicus (assembly GCA_929108145.2). Taxonomy (NCBI): domain Eukaryota; kingdom Metazoa; phylum Arthropoda; class Insecta; order Trichoptera; family Limnephilidae; genus Limnephilus; species Limnephilus rhombicus. Next base: position 23,083,933 of record OV815284.1, read on the forward strand.
ACCTGGGTACTGGTGACGCTATAGCTAATGTAACTAATACAATTATTAGAAAACTGGATGAAGGCAAAAAATGCTTAGCTGTTTTCATTGATCTTCAAAAAGATACTGTACTTAAAAATAAAAAAAATGGAATAACAGAAACAACTCTAAACCTACTTAGAAGTTATTTAACTGGAAGAGAACAAATTGTACAAATTGGTAAAAGAAAGAGCAAATCTCTTCCAATTAAATTCGGGGTCCCCCAGGGAAGCGTATTAGGACCTATACTATTTCTGATATATATAAATGACCTTATGAATCTTCCCATTAATGGAAACATAATGAGCTTTGCAGATGACACTGTTATTATATTCCACGAACAAGATTGGACAAGAACCTACAAGGAGGCGGAAAATGGCCTGGCTGTACTTCAAAACTGGCTAAAAGTAAACTCCCTTACATTAAATGTTAGTAAAACTAAATATCTAACTTTCTCCAAAAATAAAAGAGGACAACCAATGAATGTGCATACCCTCAAATTACATGAATGTCAAAATACTTTTCCACAATGTTCCTGCCCGTCTATAACCCAAACCAAAAGTATTAAATATCTTGGGATTGAAATTGATGAAAATCTACAGTGGAATTCACACATTGAGCTTACCTCAAAAAAGCTAACAAAACTCATCTACTTTTTCAAAAAATTAAGAAACATCTTGTCGATGAGGGATCTAAAGAGAGTATATTATGCTTTATGCCACTCTCGATTGGAATATGGAGTAATAGGATGGGGCTCAGCAGCATCTAATCACTTAAAACAACTTAAGATAACTCAGAATTGCATTATAAAGACCATTCTAAAGGTCCCCATAAGGACGTCAACAGCAGAAATTTTTAAACAGTTTGATGTTCCAAGCATACAGAAAATCTATGCCAAAAATATTCTAGTGCATCACCACAAAAATGATTCAGAGGCAGACACCTCACACGCTCATAAAACCAGAGCTAAACAAACAGACATACTTAATATACCAAAGTGTAACTCTTCATTTGGTCAAAGAAGTTCTGCATTTTTAGCAGTAAAGTTATATAACAAACTCCCACTTAGTATCAAACAAATAAAAATAAAAAATAGCTACATTAAGGACATTAAATGTTGGCTGAAGAATCTATCGGAAAATGAACTTACTAGTATACTTAAAACATCATAGAAGTTTCTGGAAAACCTTATCCAATGAAGTTAAACCATAGAAGTCGCTGAAAAACTTATCCAAAGCATAGTCCCCCTCAGCACAGGATCTCCTAGTGAGGAGGACTACGAATATATTTTATATATACATCTAACTAACATGTTACATATAAAAATGTAAAAAATATTATATAGTTACTAAATAAAAAAAAAAATAAAAAAAAATAAATAAATAAAAAAATAAAAAAATATACCTACATATTATGCGAACATAGCGAATGTGGGCGGTTCTCCAGTGTGCTCGTCGCTGGTTACAGGGGTAAGTAAATTATGAAACATTTGTAAAAGTGTCTTAACTAAACACGGCAACAAAATATTGCTATGTGAAAACGGGCGAATCTTTTCGGGGTGTACATTTGGCCTACGCAAATATGTTATTAACGTGGCAAGCAATTTGCGCTCCCATGTAAAAAGGTCTATTCATTCAAAGCAGATTTTGCTTTTAAGAACTAAATGGTGATATTATAATGCGAGATGCCTATATACTGTCAGATTGATTTTTTGACGAATTTCAGTCATCTTTCCCTCTTCGCCCCCCCATTGTCTGGTTTTACCCCTCACATGTATCTTCTCGTCTATCCATTTGGATGTATATGGTATAAGTAAACAAAATCACATCGAAATTCGTTTGATATCCACACCAACTCATTATTAAAGGTATCTTTAATGTCGAATTTAGGTATAAAATATTAAATCAAGGATACAAAATTATAATAATTATAATTTCCGGTGGCCAACCTTCGGGGGACCAACTGTAGGGTCACCAAAAATGGAATACAGAAACTGGTCATACTGAACGACAGGCAATTATGTTGAATAGTAGATTAGTAGGTACAAGGTAAAGAAAATAAAATTAATTACATTTATTGATTACTGGGCAGCGGTATGAAAAGTAGGATGCGTATTATGGCTTTTGAAGTTATTTGAGTACCTTTTGGCCAAATCTCTTGCTAATTTGTATTTTGCGCAGTTGATTTGTCCAAATCATTTATTAGTTCAAGTTCAAGAATATTTGAAGTTATTGACGTAATGCCGTGTATACTCTTGCGAGTCGAACCACGATTCACGGAAAAGAAACGAACCAACCACAAACGGCGGCATCACTCCCAATTCAATGCAATTCAGTTTATTATTAAAAAAAAACATTATATTAAATATGCGTTTTAAGGCGTTTTTAAATCAATACGTAAACATTAGGTATCAAGATATATGAACAAAATGTGGGTTTCAACGTACTAGTAATACCCGCATGCCTTAGGCAGCTTCATTGATGCATAGGTATATCCATATCCGATTGATTCTGTTCAACAGCAAGATTGCTCTCTCCAACAGGATGACCATTCGTCGTCTTAGTTCTTAATTGTACAAACGACCATTAGAAAATTTTACGGGAGGAGAAGGTTTTATTTAATTATTTCAATGAAACATTATGATAGGTGTTTAAGATAAAGCTATTTCCGTATAGTAAAGGTCTCATTAGTTTAAATAATTCTTAGTTAAGTGATTACCATTTTTAATACTTTATTTTTAATTTTAAAGTGGAGATTAAACATAAATTGAAATGGCCGTTTGGACAATTAAGAACTACGGCGACGCATTGGCAAGTTAGTCCTGCAAGTTAGTCCTGAAATGAGTAGTCTTGGTTCACTTGGATCGAAAAATTAGTCTCCAAGATAGGTATGATATCGTTTATGGTCATGGAATCTGAAAATGGTATAGGCCTTGTATGTAAATGGTTTTACTCAAAAAGTGCAAATCTAGTACAGTCATTACTATTTTATTTTATTTATTTATTAAAATTTCAACGCCCTGATGGGCTTTTACATATAAGTTCATAATACAGAGACAAAGTTGAACAATAAAAAAAGATGAACTTAAAAAAGTAAAAATCACATGAATGGAAGGTATAAAGATACATTTTAGTAAAAATAATGCATTACAATACAAGAGAAAGTTTTTAAAGTTGCAAATGGCATAAAATAGTAGGTATACATTGTGTATTTACAAAATTTACATAAAAACAATTCTTGACAACTCAAATCAAATGTTACAGTACTTACATAAAAAAGAAAAGAAAACGACAACAGGTTTTTATATTGTAGATAAATATAGAAATACACAAATATATGCAATGTGCTATGTGATTCTCCCTAAATATCAAACTATACTACCTAGATAAAAATATCGTTTAAGTGTTTCTTAAATAATGGTAACTTTGTATTAAATACATCGATACTTGAGGTGAATTTGTTTGCTAGTGTATGAAATCGTGGAATAGGTGCATGTGTGAGGTAGTTGTTGGTTCCAGAATTATTGTTGCCGAATACTATGCCTTGTCGCTCGAGTTGGTACCTTAAAGTCAACGAGATGCAGGAGTTCACAACAGTCTAATTCGGAGTGAATAATTTTAAACCAAAAAGTTCGGTCAATTATTTTTCTTCTGTTTTCTAGGGAATGCAATTTAAGTGTATTTAGTAAGAATGTATAGTTAATGTGTTGAATAGGTATATATAACTTGAAGTTAATAAATCGTAAAAATTTGTGCTGCACTCGTTCAATATTTTTTATATGAATTTGATAATATGGGGACCAAACTATGGAATTGTATTCCAGCAAGCTGCGTACTAGTGACAAATATACAATTTTTATAACTTCTAGTGAATCAAAGTCTTTGATGGTTCTGATTATAAATCCTAGTGTCTTCATGCCTTTGTTGGTTATTTCTTGTATGTGATTTATAAAATTTAATTGGGTGTCAAATATAACTCCAAGATCACTGATTTCTTTGACTTTTTCTTAGATTTTTTGTTCCTAGCGCAGTTTTCTCAACGGAGGTGATGTGTGCTTTATAGCATAGTTTAGATAGTGTTTTACATTTCTTTCTTGTTTCTGAGAAGTTTGAGTAGTCGTTGATTTGGTGAGTGAGTTTAAAAATTTTGTGTAGTTGTTTTTTTTTGTTTCAGTAAGAGTATAAGGTCTGTGGAGAACCAAATTGGATATGTTCTGTGTTTAGGTGTATATGAGGGGACATGAGATTTTATATTTTCTGAAAATGTTTCATAAAGTTTTTCTAGGTTTTGTTCGATATCACTATTTTTGGTCAAGAAAGTCCATTCTGTATTAGTGAGTTGGTAGTTAATAGAGTCGTAATCGGCGTTTTTGAAGTTGAGCGTTGTTTGTTTCAGTGGTGGTTTGTTTGTGTACATATTTACAACAATGTGTAAGGGGGCATGATAAGTATCCACCTGTACGAGCTGATCGTTTGACATTTCAACGCATAGTTTAGAACAGTTTGAAAGAGCAAGATCTAGAAGACGATTACATATATTGGTTACAGAATTGTGTTGATGCAAATTTAAATAGTTAATCGTATCTATCACTTCACGTGCTGGGTCGTTAGAACTCTCGTTAGTAATGTAACCATTTTCACGAGATGTCCAGTTTAAATTGGGAAGATTATAATCACCGAGGATAATTATTTCCGATGTAGGGTTTTTTGACAGAAGAAAATCAATGTTTTCGCAGTGTTTCTTGTAAGTTTGGATATCCGAGTTTGGCGGTATGTATACAGTTCCAACGATGATTTTTTCCATAGGAGTAACAATTTGTACAAATAATTGCTCCAATGAGGTATTTTGCGTGGTTAGTTTTTTGGCTGATATATTTTCCTTGGTTGCAATTAATACTTATAATAGAAATAAGGGAAATTTTTTCTACGCAATACGTTTAATACAATCAACGGATCATTAAGGATGACCTTTATTGGTCTTATTTTGTTTGGTTTTACTGCGCCAATGCGGAAGACGTTGACAGAGTTTTCAACGAGCGTGGTATCGATTTTGTTGAGAATTTTAAAAATTACGATAGAAATGGTATAGTTATAGGCTTTGTAAATGGTTTTGCACAAAAAGTGCTACTCTAGTACAGTCATAACGGCCATTTGGCAAGGCTCCTGACTCGTACTCCGAAGGTCGCGGGATCGAATCCCGGCGTGTCAAATAAATTTTATTTGATTAATTTGTGTTATTTCACAATTTATTAATTAAAAATAATATATAGTATATTTGCGGCACGTTCCAGAGTGGAAGATACTTTCGGTATCGCCCTGGTGTAAGACCACCATTCAGAATTCAAACGTTGCTTGAAATGGCTTCTGCCGTGTTTGGTGACCAGATCCAAATAGCCAGGTAGATACTTCCCCACCTCCCTCTTCCCTATCTCCTTCCCCTCCCCACTACCTCCAGGCTCACAACATACCCCAATTGGGGATGCCATAGTCCCACTGGCTCTAGACGGGAGAAATTGGGATTCTTGTGCGGTATTCAAAATAAAAAAACCATGATTGAAATGGTATAGTTATAGGCTTTGTAAATGGTTTTGCACAAAAAATGCTACTCTAGTAGTCATAACCATGATTAAAATGGTATAGTTATAGGCTTTGTGAATGGTTTTGCACAAAAAGTGCTACTCTAGTACAGTCATAACCATGATTGAAATGGTATAGTTATAGGCTTTGTAAATGGTTTTACACAAAAAGTGCTACTCTAGTACAGTCATAACCATGATTCAAATGGTATAGTTATAGGCTTTGTAAATGGTTTTACATAAAAGTGCTACTCTAGTACAGTCATAACCATGATTCAAATGGTATAGTTATAGGCTTTGTAAATGGTTTTACATAAAAGTGCTACTCTAGTACAGTCATAACCATGATTGAAATGGTTTATGTAGGTATATGCTTTGTAAATACCTTCGCATGCCGGCATGCAGACCACTCACACAAAGAAAGATTTAAGATTACCGAACAATTATTACTGTGAATGATTAAACTCTTTAATTTTAGACAAGGTTCGTGAAGACAGAGATTTTATTGGTAGGTTCATCCCCGAAGTCACAACACACCAGCCTGTATCTAATATCAAATCTTAGATCCCATAGCTTCAAGGGTTTTGATTGATACACAGGATCAGATTTCTGATTTACAGTTATTATATTTTTTGTATAGTTTTTCATTACACCCATCGACAGAATACATGCCGGAAATGCGAAGTATCTATAATTATACATTTAGCAATACAATGGGTAATATTCCCAAATAATTTTTGTGGATAATTTAATTTAATGGTTATCGATAAAGTTTTGAATAAAATAAACTGTGATTAACTTTACCGATATTGTCCTTAATTTAGTATTACTGGTTGTCAAATTCTATCTTTAATCTTATTCTATCTCTCTATCTATTCTATCTTTAATTAAATCAAGACAATATAAGCGAAACTCAATCGAAAATCTGAAAACAGAAAAAGATATTGGCACCTCTGGGACTCGAACCAAAAACTCTTTTTAACCATATCATACTTCGACTAAAATATTCATCCTAAACTTATAGAAAAGTCAATAGATGTCGCATATTATATAAAATTGGTAAAGATTTATTCAGACACTATCTAGATAGGATTTAGTTCGGGTTTGAATCTTGCAATAATACATAAAGATAGCAGCCAATAAAAACATGCGTTAAGAAAAATGAAGAGATTTTGGGTGGTTCTTAATCGAAGTATGATATAGTTAAAAATGACCGAATCGGATATCGACACCTTGGCGCAGTGGTAGCGCGTTTGCCCGGAAAGCGAGAGGTACTGGGTTCGAGTCTCAGAGGTGCCAATATCTTTTTTTGATTTTTCTGTTTTCAGATTTTCGATTTAGTTTCGCTTATATTTTCTTCATTCAATTAAATATTACAATTTGAGGTTTTTCTTAGAAAGTTAAAAATAAAAATATTCTATCTTTATAAAATATGCGAGGAAAAGTTTTTTTTTTCATTAGCCCCACACAGGAGGTCCCGAGGAAAATAATTTCCCTCAAGGCCTGTGACATCTTAGGGGATGCTGTGTGATTGGTTTTTTTAAGGAAAGGAAGAAGAGGAAGTTCTGGGAGGGAAATAGGTATGAGGGGTAGGTAGGAATCTGGGGGTCAGTGTGTCGGGGAGTGACGGACGTATGAATCCATCCCTTCAACTGCGGTGCAAGACGATGGGTCGAGGAGTTCTGTCTGGAGAGGTCAAAAGACCTCCTCAACCAGTCTCTAGCCGGCCCGTCACGTAGCAAGTGAGCAGACACATCGGCCGCCAAAACCTTGACCAACCTCACCCCATGAACTCGGGCACCCCTGCTAAGTAACCAAACTTAGCAAACCATTTGGGGTGAGCAAACCTGCGTCGCTGTAGTTCTTAATTGTCCAAACGATCATTTCAGTTTATGTTTAATCTCCACTTTAAAATTAAAAATAAAATTTATTTATTGTAGGTACTGTTATTCGTGGTGGAATTCTATTGTATTAAAATTGAAATTGAAACACTTTTTAACTTTTTTCCACTTATTTATTTCACCAGTACCGGTTTCATCCTATTAAGGCTATTATTCAGAGCCTAAATAATAGCCATAATATGATGAAACCGGTACTGGTGAAATAAATAAGTGGAAAAAAGTTAAAAAGTGTTTCAATTTAAATTTTAAAAATAAAGAATTAAAAATGGTAAACACTTAATTAAGAATGATTTAAACTAATGAGACCTCTAGTTTACGGTAATAGCTTTATCTTAAACACCTATCATAATGTTTCATTGAAATAATTAATTAAATTTCTCCTCCTGTAAAATTTTCGACAAAATTTTGGACAATTAAGAACTACGAATGGTCATGCTGGTGGGGAGAGCAATCTTGCTGTTGAATCAATCGGATATGGACATGCGTATGCATCAATGAAGTTGCCTAAGGCAAGCTGGTACTACTAGTACGTTGAAACCCACATTTTGTTTATGATATCTTGATACCCAATGTTTACGTATTGATTTAAAAACGCCTTAGAACGCATATTAAATGTAATGTTTTTTTAATAATAAACTGAATTGCATTGAATTACGAGTGAAACCGTTTGTGGTTGATTCGTTTCTTTTCCATAAATCGTGGTTCGACTTGCAAGATTATACGCGCCATTACGCCAATAACTTCAAAAATTCTTGAACTTGAACTAATAAATGATTTGGACAAATCAACTGCGCAAAATACAAATTGGCAAGAGATACGTGTATTCAAATAACTATGGCAGAGGTGTTGGTTATCCAATAAATGGTTCCCTGGGCGACGGCACCAATACCCGCCTCCCAAAATGCAAACTAAATTAAAAATTTTCGTTCCACACCTTACTTACCCAACAGTTTTAGGGTGTTACCTTGTTAATTAGGTGTTAATTGTATCATTAATGTAATAAATAATATTTATTTATTAAATGTGGCTAGCTGTAGTAACTGAAAAGTAGAACATGAAATATACAGGGTGTCCGGGGTTAAGTGCATTAACTTCGGGAGGTGATTCTACATGATAGTACAAGTAAAAAAGGTAAGTAACTTTTTTCGAAATTCCAACTTTTAGGGATAGTTTTGAGGTAAAAACATAAAATTAGTCCGGCGTGTACGGCCAGATTTATTATTTTCCGCTGTAACGATACGGGCCAATCACAATCGAGTCGGGCGGTCGGCAGGCTCTCAGCAAGTAAGATCGTACCTCACACTAAGGATTTTTAGTAGGTACGTCTTTTTGTATGGGAAAAAAAAGTTGGAATTTCGGAAAAAGTTGTTAATCTTTTTTACTCCTACCATCATATCGAATCACCTTCCGATGTTAATGCACTTTACCCCCGGACACCCTGTATATCAAATCAATCGCAATAAAAGACGGCTATTATAATACAAAATAAGATTTATTGAATTAACTGTAAGTTACAACTGGTAAGAAGCAAGACTCTATATCTATCTTCTATATAAATAAAAATGAATCGCCGAAATGTATGTACGCGCATAACTTCCGAACGACTGCACCAAATTAGATAATTCTTTTTGTTTTGTGTTCGTTATTGTCAGGACAAGGTTTGTATAAGTGAGCTCTGGGATTATGAAATTTGTATGGAAAAATTGCAATAGGTGGCGCGCGAGCTGTTTGAAAACTAAATGTACCGGGAATGATTGTATGGAATGCAGGGGGGGGAGGAGGGAGGGGGAAAGGGGGAGGGAAAACGGGAGGGTGTTTGTGCAGGGGGAGGGGAACTCCTGAGCGGAAGAAGGAAGGTGGAGGAGGGGGAGAGGAATGAGAGGTGGAAGGGTAATGGAATGAATGGGAAAGGACACGCAGGGAGAAACAATTTATTTATTAAATGGCATAGCAACGCATGCCGGGAACCAGCTAGTTTAATTATATCTAGGGCCGTGTACGAGATCTCGTCAGTCAATAATGTTACATGTAAGTTATTTGTAAGTGTGCAGAGCATGTTTGAGAATAAGGGCGGCATTGAATTTTATAGTTAAATGCAAAAACTAATGAATGTCTTTAAGTTGAATCGGTAGCCTGATTTAAGCTAAATTAAAATGTTAAAGTTACGTTACGTTACGTTCCAACTCGCCATAGTGTGTTTGATCTTGACAGCCGCAGTCCGTCTCTTCCTTGGGTCTGCCTTCTTTGTACTGCTGTTAGCAGCAAATGGTTTCTCTGCACCAGCGGTAGCTCTAGTGATGTGAGTTAGTGATGTAATGTCGCAAATGTCACAATAATAATGTCACAGTAATTGAATTAACCCGTTACAATGGGTTCAACACGTACATAATTAAGATACTTACTTGGGATATCTTGACTAGCAGTCAGAAGAGTGTTAACCTATACATGTATTATCTTATTCAAAATTATTATTTTTATTCCAAAATTATTATCTAACTGACAGCCCTGAATTGAGAGAGCAAACTTTGTGAACCATTTCAAGCAAATATAGTTTTGAATGTAAAAACAATTTAAATACTAAATTACTTTATTTTCAAGCCAATACCTAGAACTCAACGATTTGCAAATAAAAATGCTAATTTATGAATAGATAAAAGTAGGTAATTATGCAATCTTGCATGATTATACGTGCTATCAAATTACCTTTCTTAACATAAATTATCATTCTGTTTACATAAAATGTTCTCTTTTATTATAACTCTTACACGAGTGCCCATTTCTTTTTATATTACTTCTCAATCTTATTTTTGGTAAACAACTAACTGTTGAGTTTAAAAAAAAAGACAATTTTAATTTTTTTTACATTAACTCCACACAGGAGGTCCTGAGGAAAATAATTTCCCTCAGGGCCTATGTCATCTTTGAAGATGCTGTGTGGAGGGTCTTTTTGTTAAGGATTTTAAACAGTTTGCATGCACCAAGTGTTACGTATTACATGTTTATGACCGGTTGGTTGCCAGAGTTACGTATTACAGTTACGTATTACATGTTTATGCCAGTGATACGGGGGTGCCGACGGCAGCTGTTGAGTATGCGAACTTCGTCTCGGGGGGGGGGTACGGTCTCTCTACAGGCAATATCCAGTGAAACAGGTAGTTGGTATAGACAGGTTTATTGACAATAAGCAAGGTAATGCAAGACAATAGCTCAGTTTAAGTCCTGACTGGCGGGTGCCTAGGAAGAGGTGATTTGGGCTGAGAATCTAAATGGCTCACGAATAACTAGAGAGGGGGGGTATTATGAAGGCTCACGTGTGAACAGCGGCGAAGCAGCGGGCGGCACGGCAGGAGTAGGAGGAGCGTCAGGGGTTTCCTGGAGTTCAGCAATCCTGGCCGACGCTCACATTGTTACGAGCGGGTGGCGAAGCAGCGGGCGGCACGGCAGGAGTAGGAGGAGCGTCAGGGGTTTCCTGGCGTTCAGCAATCCTGGCCGACGCTCACATTGTTACGAGCGGGAACTACCGTCGCCCAACACGTCTCGGTCGGGGAGAACCGCTCGCTCCGGGTGCCTGCTTTGAACTGACTCGCTTGTTTTCTCTTTCCCTTGCGTCTCCCCGTAGAGGGAGACGGCTAACCCCATATATGGGCAATGCCTCTCCTATTGGTCCGGAGGGAACGGGTGATGATTTGAATGCCGTTGACGCGTGCAAATGTCCTAAATACATGACCTTATATGGTATTAAAAATGTTTAGGGCCTGTTCATTGGCTGCAAGACACGCGTGATAGGCTTCCTGACACGATCTGGCTTCGTGATGTTCGCACGATAGATAGGTATATGGGCAACCCATAACACAAGTCTTAAGAGGGAATATCGCCGGTGAGAAATCTCGACGGTAGATATTTTCAAAAATTCTCGCTGTCCCACCGCGCTCAAAAAAGAACTAGCTATCGATGTGTGGGTGAGACCACGTGAGTGTTTGGCTTGTACACCCTCTCGCCCCCTCTGCGCCTCTTGCCTACCGTCTTCCGCCGATCTCCATGCATGCTTGTAGCTTGTAGCTCACTGCATAATCCAATATTCTGTTTGGATAAGGCATGTTTCGACTTATTTCGTCGCTAATGAAGTTTTTGACTCGGCCTTAGGGTGTACCGCTCTCCATAGACAGAAAAAGGGCGCATTATTTTTAAACGCACGAGATCTGCTATGCCGGTCATTTATAAATATCGTCGATAGGTATTGTAACAATGTCTTCTCTTCACGCTTCTATCAAATACTCACACATCTATTTATTTATTTATTTAAGGAACATAAACAGTCTTAATAACATAATATACATAAGAGGATATCAAAAAAAGACCAATTATCAATGTTCACAAATAGCTATTTAGAAACATAAAAGTAACTGAATGTAAACTAAAATAATTAAGAAAAGAAAAAAAAACAGGACAAAGCAGCAATAAAAATATATATATATATATATAATACAGGTGTAGATTCAACAAGTGATAAACTTAAATATAAAAACACAGCAATAAAATAAATGCGATTATAACTGTAAAGAAAATAGGGTGCGAAACAGGTATTTGGAATGGGACGGGTAAGGGGAGCACAGGGATAAGGGAAAGTTGCCACGCAGGTAATTTAAAAATATTAGGTACAATTAATTTGATCTCCATGAATATGTGTTATGTATTATTCGCACGTAGAATGTTATACAATGAAATTCTGTCCAAATTTAATGTTATAGTAGTTGCATGTCCTTTGCATAAATTCATTTTGGTTGGAATTGGTGTTGCATCTGTCAACGTAGAAAAGGGTATTTTGTCTGCTTTATCGAGTCGGCGCGTGGAAATTTATTTTATTTAGCAACTCCGGGCAGTAAACTTTCGAGTTAATAATTTTATACAGGAGCATCTGATCAGCGACAAGCCTCCTGTCGAGCAGTTTCGTGATTCGAAAATGGTTCTCGATTTCATCGTAAGAGTTGTATACATTGAATGATTTAAAATTGAGGAATTTGAGAAATCGCTCCTGAACTCTTTCTAACCTGTTGACATAAACAATATAGCGCGGGTTCCAAACCTGTGAACAGTATTCCAGATGAGGACGAACATCATGTGAATTGTAGAGAATCAGATAAGTCTTAGTGTTTTTGAAAACTTCGCATGTTCTTAGTACAAAGCCTAGACTCTTTGTTGCTTTGGTGACAATGTTATCGACGTGTTTATCAAAGGTAAGTTTAGAGTCCAAAAGAACCCCGAGGTCACGTATTTGATCTTTGTTTGTTAACAGCAATCCAGAAATGGTGTAATCATGCAGTATTTTCACACGGTTACGTGTGAATGTGACTTTGCAACATTTCGAAATATTGATAAAAAGCTTATTTCTAAGACAGTAATCCGTCAGTCGGTCAAGATCTTCTTGTAAACGCACGGAACAGTCTGGGGAGCTTATAGGAAGGTTTATCTTCATATCGTCGGCAAATAGTAAAATTTGAGCGTTGTGAAAACATGGTCATTTATATAGATAGAGAAAAGCAAAGGACCCAAAATGGACCCCTGAGGCACACCAAAAGTGATAATTTTCTAGATGGAGGAAAATCCACCCACTGTCACAGCCTGAGACCTGTTTGTTACGTATGAAGATAACTAACGAATGAGATCTCCACGAATACCATGATTAGCAAGTTTTCTAAGCAGGACGCTGTGGTTGATCTTATCAAAGGCTTTGCTATAGTCGGTTTAGATTGCATCAACTTGCACACGTTTATCCATAGAGGCAGATAAGAAATTTATAAATGTTATAAGATTTGTAGCAACAGAGCGACCTGCAAAGAATCCGTGCTGAAATTCATTGATCGAATTCTTTACCACAGGGAATAACTGGTCATAGACTATGTTTTCGAACACCTTTGAAAAAATGCAGAGCTTGGAAATGGGTTTATAATAATCTGCTTTACACTTATTTCCCGATTTATGAATTGGAGTGATGTAGGCTTTTTTCCATATACAGGCTGCGGCAGGGAAACTTGCTGATTTGAAAAGTCAATAAAAGAAAAAGTACTTTATATATCGATTTAATTCTTTTTGTGTCGTATAAAACACATTCTGAATTTTTGTTTTAAGCAGTTTTAAATGACATCGGGCAAATGGCGGCCCTCATTAGTGATATACTGATCTACCCTAGATTTGAAGTTTCGCTCCACTCTTTCGAGCATATCGACGGGAATGTTGGTGATGGCTTGGCGGATGTTGTCCTCCAGGTATTGCAGGGTCCGGGGTTTGTCGTTATAAACGATGGATTTGAGATATCCTCATAAAAAAAAAAAAAAATTGCAGGGTGCCAAATCGGGGGAGCGCGCCGGCCACGGTACGTCACCCCTCAAGGAGATAAGGCGCTCGTGGAAGTGTTAGAAAAGTAGGCCTCGATGGCAAACGCACGCTGTTCCTTTGTCCAACGCATGACGACAACTGGCTTGTGGTGTAACAAAATTTCAGGACCCCCTCTTTCCAATGAAACCCTCCCCACCTCTTTCTGACCACGCCTCGCTCGTCGGCGTCCAATTCAAATCAGCAAGTATCTCTGCCGCACCCTGTTTCTGGAAATGTACCAGCCTTAAGCGATATATTAAACAGTATTGATAGCGGAAGTGACAAGTGATTTGCGCACTCGGTAATGTACAGTGGTGGGATACCATCTGGCCCAGCTCCCTTGTTGGGATCGAGCCGTTTTAATTATTTAGATACAAGGTCAGCATCGATAAAAACTGACCCTATCGCACAGACCTGCTTAACTACGGAGTCATCGCAGGAAGTCCCCAGAGGGTCAGCCGGTTCGTAGACCGAATGAAAATATTCAGCAAATAAATCACAGTCTGCCTGCTGTTGCCGGCTGTTAAATCCTTAAGATTTAAAACGCTAGGAATAGATGCTGATAGTTTTTTTGATTTAACATATGACCAGAATGCATTGGAATCCTTGGCGACATTCTCTTCAGCATTATTAATAAAGTCTTCGTGACACTTCTTTGCCATTTTTTTCTGTCTGGTGCGTAGCCTTGAAAAAGTAATGTAATCGGAAGGGTTCTTATATGTAGTATATAATCTGTGAGATTTCTGCTTTTCGCGAATAAGTTTTATTAATGATGAGCTATATCACGGGGTGTAGGAATGTTTACCAGTACGCCTCAATGGAACCTTATCCGAGATCAAATTATTAATAATATTGTAAAAATGTGATACTGCAGGATTGACGGAATCGGTTGAGTTAAGTACGTTCCAATCTACTTGTGCCAGGCTGTCTCGTATGTCATCATAATTAGCCTTGTGGAATGAGGGCCTTTTAATTGATTTTTCCTTTACGACTGGTGATTCAACGAACTCAGTAGTGATAATTATGGATTTATGGTGAGTATCCTCAGGAACCAACGGATCGTTCGCGGGAGCAACGCGTACTGAGAAATTACAGAGAACGAGATCAAGAATTCTTCCTAACGTATTTTGAACACCATTATATTGGTGAAAGTTACAGTAATTAATATTGTCGATAAATGTTGCGCTTATTGTAGAGGTATAGTTGCAAGGAATCATGTTTACCTCACCCACAGGAAGAGTCCAGGTAATATCGGAAAGGTTAAAGTCTCCCATGATAAGAAATTTGATGGAAAGGTGGAGATTCGAGCATTGAAGTTGAAGCTTTTGGACAGGTAAATACAACAAAGATAAACGCTAAAAAACATTATTATTTACAAACATGTCAACTAACACGTATGATACACACAACATAATAAATCCATTTAGATTTAATTGTCTAATAAAATATGTATGTGCTTTTACCTTTTTCGTTATCGTAATTTTAATTAGAAAAAACGTAAGGTGGGCTGTTTTTAAACCTTTTTTATTTCATTTAAAAAAATCCAAAATTGTGTGTTTATTTCAAATTATAAAATTTGAAAGCGTATTTCATCATCTTTCAAAAACAGTTTTTAGTTTTCAGATGCGTTCACAAATATTAAAGTTATTTGGAATTTATTGGAAAGCGGAAATATTTTGACTTTTCGAAAAACAGGCCCGAGGCCTGAGAGGTTAATACTAATTTTCAATAATAACTAATGTATCATAGAGAATAATCATATGTTAGTATATAATAATTCGATCTAGTTGGTTTGACTGCGTATTTATAAACGCAAATACAGTGAAAACTTTAAAAATACTAACCGTTTTTTTAAGAAGTAAATACTAAAAGTAAGTTCGTTCAAAATTTAACCAAAAATGTTGGTCTTTTACCTATAGATAGATTAACCTACATATTTTTTAAAATATTTATTACAGTCTATTTGAAATAAAGAAAACAAATATATAATTTTTTTAAACTTCAAAACTTTTTATTTTTATTTTCAACTTTATAAATAAAACCTTAAATCGTAATATTTAATTACATGAAGAAAATATTAGCGAAAATTGACAATTTACCGCTGTTTTACCGCTACCTACTTACTACATGTTAGAGGACGCCATTGCAATCTAAATCATTCACAGAAGCTGATTGCTGAAAAAATTAAGAAATTTTGGGCATTTTTTTATAAACTCATCCCTTTTCTGTTTACTTTTTCTTTTCATAGCACCACTGGGATTATCTCTTTTCTTTTCATAGCACCCCTGGGATAATCTCTTTTCTTTTCAGAGCACCACTAGGATAATCTCTTTTCTTTATAAATTTTCTTTATAAATTTTCTTTGTAAATATATCACACAGCCATAACCACTCAGGCTCACATCGCAGAAAGTGACAATGAGTACTGTACTGTCCTTTAGGACACCAACATGATGCGGGATTTTAATCGTAGAAATCAAAGGAAATTCCTGTATAAGTGACGAGAACCTTTGAATAACGCTCTCAGGGGGAGTATCATCCCAACCAATGTTGCACAGTCATAGCTCTTTAATGAGCAATTTAGCATACAAATGATGGGGGTGACCAAGCCGAGAACATCGAATAAGCGGGCGACTATAGAGAGTATGTTCCGCTTTGTACACTTCTCTTGAACATACGAAGTCGTAAAGAAGAAGCTGTCATCAACTGGTTCCCACGAGAGGTCTAACACCTTAAAGGCATTGTTAGAACCAACAGTGAAGTCCACCGCACTGCGGGGAAAATCTGGAAGGTTTTCAAGTACAACTTGAGAACTAGTAGTCCATTTGACCAAATCAAAGGCACCGGACTTGAATAACGAGATTAATTCTCGAGAAAGACGTACGGCGCTGGACTCATCTGCAATCAGAATAGACCAGATCGTCCACATACAACTTGAACTCTGCCACATTGGCAGTATCCGGGAAATGTGGTCTCATATCTTTGGCTAACTGACGAAAGTCAAATAAAAGCAAAAGTCAAACAAATCATATCATATTTAAAAAAAAATAAATCAGTTTGCAAATTGAGACCAGTATGCAAGATGTCATTTAGTGAGAGCCCTGTATGTGTCTTAGCGCTAGCGTCCAGCACAATCATCTGCAATTTCAGACCTACCACAGAATACTAAGAACCTCATATCACCTTTGATTATACAGTGATTAGGCAGTTTATTTGTGGTACTATCAACGACAAGTGCGTGTATATTACATTTATTATTTGGATACACGCGCGACTCAATGTCTAAATAGACGTAACCGAAGATTGGTCGTGAAGCTGAACCAATTTCTTTGACAAAAGAATTACTCAAAGGAAATATTGGCAAATTCAGCGACTTACAACAATCTATCGTAATCAAATTATTCAGCGAGCCATTATCAATTTATTTATTTATTTATTTATTCTTAGTACATTTACATTACAAAGGTATAATATATTGTCCTCCACACTAAGAGTTCACCTGTGTTGTAGAGGACATATTTCAGTTGTAAATTATAAATTGTGAATAGTAAAACAAAAGAGTGTTAATAGCTAATATAAAAAGAGAAACAATAAAAATTAAAATATAAAATCGACTTCAATTCGACAAAAATTAAAAATTAAAAGTTAAAAAGATTGTAGCCAGTTTCTTATGTTTTTTTTGTATTCAATAATATTAGTTGTTTTATATTGTTCAATTAAACATTGAACAATCATTTTCTTACCATTTTTAAGTTTCGCATATATTTGAGCAGTTGAAAGTAAACTAGTCAAATTAGGCGTTACTTTGGCGGGCAAAAAGCATGAAGGGCTAACGTGCAAGGGTTCCTCTTGTTGCATATTGCAATTACCAAGTTGCATATTGCTCCAAGTTGCATATTGCAATTACCCGTTCCATTGTTACTGGATGGCACTAGAGGGGGGGAAGACTTCTCCTTATTGGTTCGTACTTCTGACGTATGTACGTGAGTGTTTGATTTTAAATTATTCCCACTACCAAAGTGTAGTAAGGTATAATGCGATTTTTTGCACACATCGCACACAAGCGTTGATTTGCAAGAATTTACAGTATGTGATGTGCTAAAACAGTTTACACATAAATTTTTTGATTTTATAAAGTCAAAACGGGCTCGTGGAGATCTCACCGCCCTGAATCGAGAGCAAACAGTAATTGTATGATCAGTTTTTTTACAAAACATACAAGATTTCAGGGACTTATTCTGAGTCGAGAATGTACGTGCCGAGGCTAGTATCTGGTTACGAGTTCGTTTGACCGTTAAAAACAGATCCTCAAAGGCGTTCAAAGATTTAAATTCCGGTTGAAACCCTGGATTTAAAGTCAACTGACGATAATTAATATCGTCAATAATGTTTTCAAACTGAATGTACATTTCATCTATTAATTCACTGTACCATGAATGCTTCATTATTCCTAAAATCATAATCAGAGACATTTTTTGTCAAGTTAAATAGATCAATTAATACGTGAAAAAAGTTTTTCCTTTTTTGCTGTTAACGAAATAAGAATCCGATCATATTGATCATTTGAAATTTTTTTCATAATTCCCAGCATTTTTACAGAAATGCAACAATTTTATCACACAAAAAGTTTAACTTCAACAATAAAACAGGTATTTCGATATTTACCAAAAATTACGTAATCCGACAATCCTTTGTATATGTAATTATGAAAAAATAAGCTATTAACAGTAATGTTGAATTTTCTGCTTCAAATTTACCAAAATAATACGTAAATTGACGCTTTCTAAATAATTCTATAAGAGGTAGGTATTTCAAGAATATTACCACAATCTGAAACCTTTCTTATAAAATTTATGCTGTAAGAATTATCAGACTCGGGTAGGAAAATAATTAAGTGTTATAGAGTATTTTTACAGTGAATACCGCACAAGAATCTCAACTGCTCCCGTCTGGAGCCAGTGAGACTATGGCATCCCCAATTGGGGTATGTTGTGAGGCTGAAGGTAGTGGGGAGGGGAAGGAGGTGGGGAAGAGGAAGGTTGGGAAGTACCTGGCTATTCAGATCTGGTCACTAAACACGGCTAAAGCCATTTTCAAGCAACGTTTCAATTCTGAATGGTGGTCTTACACTAGGGCGATACTGATAGTATCTTCCACTCTGGAACATGCCGCAAATATACTATATATTATTTTAAATGAATTAATTGTGAAATAACACAAATTAATCAAATAAAATTTATTTGCGCATGCCGGGTTCGAACCCGCGACCTCCGGATTGTGAGTCAAGAGTCTTACCCACTGTACTACGGAGGTCGTCAATATAATGAGATTTGTCAATTAATACACAAATTCCCACTAACACCCAAAAAATATTATAAGACCCAGCAATAAAATATTGGTATTCCGAAATTTACCAAAATTACGTAAACCGAATTTCCAAATTATTATATTACCTTGCTAGAACAAATCTGGTGATCGAAGGACCATAATTATGTATTCCGGAGAATAATGAGATTTGTCAATTAATACACAAATTCCCACAAACACCCAAGAAATAGTATTAGAACCAGCAATACAATATAGGTATTCCGAAATTTACCAAAATTACGTAAACCGAATTTCCAAGAGATGAGATTTGTCAATCAATACACAACTCTTAAGTTTTCACCTTTGATTATATAAATGTCTAGATAGAGTGTTGCGCTATAACTCCGAAACAAAGAACAGGCCAGATTTGAAACGCTTGTGTGCGTGACACGCACACAGTATACGTAACTTATATTGTTAACGTTAAGGCCAAGTGTAATCATTTATTAATTTTAAATAATGATAATATTATTACGCAAATCGATAAACATAAATTTTTTAATGTGAAAAATATTTTTTATAAATTTTTAAAATTTACATAGGCTTAGCATTTATCAAAACCAAATCAGAAATACGACCTTATTCTGACCGTTTTTCGTAAATTTTACAAAATATTTTTAACTGCTGAATATCCTCAAAGTGTACCTTTAGGGGTTTTCTTTAAAACCTCGAAAAAAAATTTAAAATAAATAGATAAATAAGTTTTTAGTTAAATTTTTTCATAAACACCAATTTTCGTGTTTTTTTAAACGCTGAATACAAAACTTTGGATTCGTTTATTTACCAAAACGTTACGAGGAATTGTTGGTATTATATTTCTCCATTTTTTAAAGACAATTTTATAATTTTAATCTTCAAATTTAGAATGAAAAACAGGATTTTTAATTACTAGCAAAAGCCCTCTGTCGTGTGGCGCCCATTTATCTTTCTCTACACGGTACAATTTTGAACTAAAACCATTTTTCAAAAACTTTCAAAAGATGGCAGTAATCAATCAGGGTGAGAATCTAAGATATTATTACATTTATTTTTGGAAACTATGATACTTAGATACTATCTACCTATACATGTAGGTATCTATTCGTTTTAACATAATAACCTGACTACTGTTTTATATCGACGTCAAGCTAGTAGAGTGCAGCTGTGCCAAATTTTAAATGATTATTATATTATTATAATAATACTTAGGGAACGTACCCCTACTACGTGACCAATTTTTTGCAATTTTTAACCCCCCCCCCCCCCGTGACCATAAACCTAAGCAACCCGCTGCTCATTTGTATCAAGCGTGACATTTTGAAGACCCCCCGAACAGGTCACGTAGTATGGGTACGTTCCCTTACGTAAATACAATAAAATAACACGGAAGTGAGTGGTAGAAGAACTCCGTGATGCCCGGTGGGTAAGAACTTGGCTATTCAGATCCAGTCACCCAACACGTCTGTCGCCATTTCAGGCAACGTTACGATTCTTTTTTAAAATATATTTCTTATCTATTTTTTTAAATAGATAGCACTAACAATCTAAACGAAATTATTTAAAAATGATATATTGTGGAATACCACAAATTAATCGCATGAAATGTTGATAGGTACTTGCGCACGCCGGAATTTTAACTCGCGACCTCCGGATTCGTCTCCTTCTCCTCCCCACTACCTTCAGCCTCACAACATACCCCATTTGGGGTATGCGGGGTATGCCATAGTTTCACTGGCTCCAGACGGGAGCAGCTGGGACTCTTGTGAGGTATTCAACACATAATAAAAATAAAAATCTCTCACTAGGTATTTATACATTTTCTGAGGTCTATATACATCGATATATTATATCTTTATGTCTACATTTTACAATCTGAATTCTGAAATGTGGTCTTTCAACATCTTTCACTAGGGTCATTTGCAATGAAGCACAAAACATAGGTACGACTGCCATG
The DNA here is from genome assembly GCA_929108145.2 of Limnephilus rhombicus. NCBI lineage: Eukaryota > Metazoa > Arthropoda > Insecta > Trichoptera > Limnephilidae > Limnephilus > Limnephilus rhombicus. The sequence continues at coordinate 23,105,098 of OV815284.1, forward strand.
TGTCATGTTTTGTGAATGGTGAGCCAGCGTCATCACGTAACGGCCATGTGGATAGGTAGGTAGGTACTATGCATGTGTTTGTGACTCAAAGACTGCGTTTGTCGAAAAATGAAGGGAAGGAGTTGGGGAAGAGGAAGGTGGGTAAGTACCTGGCTATTCAGATCCGGTCACCCAACACGGCTAAAGCCATTTCGCGCAACGTTCCGATTTTTTTTTTTAATGTATTTCTTTAAAAAATATGTTGTTACCTATTTTCAACTTTTGAAGATTGTTCCCACCAATGTTATATATCATTGAAAAAGAAGATAGCACTAATAATCTAAACTAAATTATTTAAAAATAATATATTGTGGAATAATACAAATTAATCGCATAAAATGTTGATAGGTACTTGCGCACGCCGGAATTTTAACTCGTGACCTCCGGATTCGTAGCCAACGATCGTAACCGTTCAACCACCGAGGTCTGGAATATCGATACGCTTTCAAATGTTCTAGTATTATTATTATTCGTGATTACGGTTGCTTACCCTTGGTCGGAAGTCTGCCACGTGTAGACATGTATACTTGTATGCAATACGTCTCAATGGAAACATCAAATGTTTTTATGGTCGTTTTTTTATTTTAGTTATTTGCTAGTAGAAGTGTCGACTGGTGTTCAAATTTGAGCGAGAGGTTCAAATCCCAGGCCATCCAATTTCTTTTCTAAGTTTTTAAACGTTTTTGAAAGTAGATGGTAAAAACCTTTTTTACGGTTTTTTGTAGGTTTTGATCAAAGAAAAAAAATATTTTGTGGACTGATTTTATAAAGTTTCTTGAAATATAATTTATTTATTTACGCCTTGAAGGCTTTTACAAGTAACATCGGTAAGTTGTACAGTAGCATCATAACATAACAGTTTATCATGATCCATTGTTAGTTTTTTACGGTTTTTTTGTAGGTTTTAAAAGACATTTTAAAATAGGTGAATTATAGAAAAGAAAGTTTAAGTGGACTAATTTTTTAAAGTTTCTTGATATGTAAGTAATAGCTTTACCTACGATAAAAAGTTATAAATGTACATACCTACTCGTATTTTTTATTTTTGTTTGTGATTTTTTCAAATAGGTCCATAGTTAGGTACCCATTGTCCTAATACAATCCTTATTTGTATCTACCTACATTATATTTAAAAAAAAAAAAAATTTTAATTTGAATCAATCACAGATGTTGGTAAATTAGAGTTAAATTTATTTACATTTTCTCCTAATTTTATTTGCTTTGGTATAATAAAAATAGTGATGAACGGGACGTAGTAGGTAGTTACTCCCATTATCGTCCTGGTGTAAGACCACCAAACACAATTATTGAAACGTTACTTGAAATAGCTTTAGCCGTGTCGGTTACCAGAACTAAATCACTAGGTACTTCCCCACCTTCCTTTTTCCCAACTCCTTCCCTTCCCCGCTACCTTCAGCCTCACAACATACCCCAATTACCAAACACACAACATACCAAAATATACAACTATTATAATGACTTCAAACATGCTTCGAGTAGTTTTTTTTCTGAAAACATTGCCTAGTGGACACGTGCGTGCATGGCACCCCTAGCCGGCCGTATTCCGACCAGCGACCAGATGCGACATTTTGAAATAAATACACATAATATTTATTTTTCTAGTGGCATCTTTCGGATTTTAACGAAACTTTTTGAAAACAAAATAATCTCAAAATGAATGATAGAGACCGCTTTGTCCGCCAGATTGCTCTGATGCTGTTTTGTACTAATATTATACCTATTCCTCTTCGCGTTAAGCGCTCAACGTCACTGTAGGCGTGATGAGTGATACAAGCTCCCGAGTATTTCCCATAAAAGTGGGTAAAAAATATGTTTCGGTTTAGCGGGACCTATAATTCGTTTAATTTTGAATTCTTTTAAGTAAGATAGTTTTCTACATATAATGATATAAATGAAAAGAAAATCATTGTTAAAAGAGATTTATTTTTGTTTTATTATTTTTTTTAAATAAATTAGAAATACATAAAATAAGAAAGATACATTCATAGACGATGCCAACTGGCCGGCAGGTATCGTTGTGTCTAAATTTAAATTTTTATCATCATCAAATAAAGAAGGTGGCCCACATCCAGGTAAATCCCTAAAAATGGTAAAACTATCTTGTCACACTAAAAAATACAATGCAACTTTTTAAAACTAAAGCTATCGATAGTTATTATTTATTCTTAATGACCTTCCCTTTTAATTTGTTTTTTAAACAGTTTTCGTATAGATTTTACATCCCGGTTAATATTATCCAATTTTGTCTTATAGTGATATTTTAAGGCCAAATATTTTTCCACGGCCAAACTTATCAAATTAACTTGATGCAGAAGACCGTAAATCTGATCGGTTTTTACTTCGAAATAATTATTGGGAAAATTTAATTTGAAGAATGGGCAACCCTGTAAACATGGCGTCAAAACATGGGGTCAAACGGCGTTGTCCTAAGACCAAATTACACTATTAAAACTGAATTGTTTCTTTAACTGAATGGTTATTTAAAGGTTATTAACCGATGATAGGTAACATTTTTATTTGTTTTCAATCGTCCTATGTAATTCCTGCACACTGATATAGCGCAAATCGTCATTTTCAAATGTCACACAACACGTGTTTACCGTACAACGATAGTGTCGCCACTGAGCGGACAGGCCGAGCTTATCTGCCAACCTTTGGCAGATATTTTTTTTGGCGCTTCGTCACTCGAGCGCTATATCTAGACATTTATATAATCAAAGGTTTTCACCTTGTTTTCACAATGACAAGAAAATTTTCCATCAAAACAGACGATGTCAGTTATTTTTTGTTAAGATTCTATTTTTAAAACAATCCATTTAGGAGTCTCTGTTAAATCTAAAGAGTGAGTAAGTACCATCCTTGTGATATATATTTATTTAAATTTTCGAACAAACAAAACATATTGCAATGCGTAACCAACCCCCATTACCTTTTTATACCCACAATTTGCTCTAATTCCCCTCAACCTTTTCTAGTTGTACCAACAGACATTTGTTGTCTTTAGTATTTTTAAATCTTCAATATACACATGTTATTTACTTACTTGTAGTTTTTGTTATTGCTACTACTTGTTTATATATTATATTATCTGATTTATGTGTTCAAAATGGATAATCATCTCTGTAATTCATAAGTTGGTGTATAAATGTTTTATGGAGACCATGAAAATTAAATAAATCTTTTGTCGGCACGTTTTTATTTTCGGCTGTAATTTTTTTTCAACTGAGATTTTCCTGAGTTTGAGTTTTATTGAAAGCCATATATATATATATAATATTGCATTGCGAGTTATATATATACATATAAATATATATATAGCTCGTTATATATATATATATATACTCGAGTTATATATATATATATATATATATATATATATATATATATATAACTCGTAATGCAATATTCTCAGCACTTGGATTCATTTACCGTGAAAATCTCCAATATTTTCCACATAAGAATGTGTTGCATCCAGTTAAAGTTGTGTTTTCAGTCGTAAATTATGACCCTCGAGCAGAAACAACATTTTTATTTAATTCATGTTTGATTACACATAGTATTTTAATTAAAATTAAAATTTACACTCACTAGGTACTTGCAATTTATAATTTTTTTCATGCACAAAATACGTATGTATAAAAAGTATGTAGTTTTAAACGTCAAAATAATTTAATGAATGTTAATAATTTTACTCGATATTACTGCCGACAATGATGTACGGGGCCTTAATCCATAGCTATGTAATATTTAATTTAGTTTAAAGAAAGCTTCTATGACTAACAACGGCTTCTTAATTTCTGTTATGATGCATGAGAAACTAAACATCCACCGTCCAACTGGAAACCCTTTAGGTACGTCAACATTCTGTATGTACAGTCCTTTGTAGAAAAGTGTTCCAGTCTGGAATACGAAAATTTATAAAAAAAAGTTTCTTGTATGCAATTGAGGACACAGGTGGAAGAACAAGCTAACCAACAAAAGCGAGTTTTGAAATAATCGCTTCCAAAGTGTTTTAGGTGTTCTAAGTTATTTTGGATTTTTTATTATGTAGGTATTTTATTTCCCATAAAAGTATTATTTTTTACTCAGCTATTTAATGAGGTAAAAAAATGTTATTTGCATATGACCTTATCAGTTAAGTTTTTTAATTAGTTGAGTCGTTCTTCCATTCGAAGAGAAAAATGAGTGAAGGAGTGAAATTTCTTTATCAAAACCTATCACAACCAAGGGATCATTAAAAAAATGTGTTAACGGTTCTTCTTATTGTTCACTGGGCAACTGAATCATATTAAATATGAACAAAATCTTACGAGCTGTTACCGAAATGCTGATTTTGAATGGCAATCTGATGGATGAAAGTGAGGTTAGAATAGCGATAATGGCGGCAAATGGGATTGTTCGTAGTTGCAACTCAGTAGGATGCAAGCAAGTATAGTCCAGTCAAAGAAGGAGGTGTAGAGTGCGTGAGCAGGAACCTAAGTAATTCCTCCAGAAACTTGTTCAGGGTGCTTAGGGTGTGAACAAACTAAAAGTCCTGACGTCTAGGTGGTGAGCTAGCGGTGAGAGGGTGGGGGGATGGGGGGGGGGGGGGGGGGGGGGGGGTGGGAGTCTAATTTTTGGGTTTCCGCTTATATCTCGAAAACAGTGCGTTGCAGAGGAAATTATCTACAACTTTTATTCTATACGTAATTTTCGAAAATCCAGCCGTTATTGAGTTACACAAATGTAGATATTTTAGAAAAAAATCATTTTAACTCACATTTTTCATCAAACATTCCTTCATATCTTCTAAAATATTCATCAAATTAAGAAATTTCTAGAAAAAAAATGTAAAAAATTTAATTTCCTTTTAGAATGTAAATACATATGTGAATTTATCTCCAACCGGTCAACATTTACAGCAATTTTAAGTTTGTTCGTAAAATGTTGTCATTTTCAGAAAAAACTGTTCTTATCTTAGTACGCAACTTTTGTTTGTTCGCCTAATAATATGTGTGAACACACTTTAAAGCCAATTATTAAATAAAGTAGACAAAAATCATTACTCCTCCCTACCGGGAGAACCATCTTCTCTCCATCCGGATTGCTCCCAATACGCTGAGTCATCCCACTCCTCAGACGATTCTGCGTACAAAGTTATCACAACTCTGCGTACAGATTTCCAGCATGGCTTTAGAACGGGTCTTCGACCTCACACCAATTCGTCCGTGTGATTGAACATATCACGGACGGATTTAATATAAACAAATACACGGTAATCCTTTCGATTGATGTAAGGAAAGCTTTTGACAGAGTATGGCATTATGGCCTTCTTTATGTTCCTTCAGGGTATTCCCATATCATTTCTCAAAATCATCCATAGCTACCTTACGGATCGCACCTTCACGTAAAACTAGACGAGATTTTCTCCACAGAACGTCCACTAAAAGTTAGTCATTAAACTAATTGTTTTAGGAACTCTGAAGATAAATGAAACACAAGTCCAAGTCCCACAATCTGTTACAAACAAAAGCGGTGTGTCAGTAATAAGATAAAAACAGCGTTTTCTGAAAATGACGACATTTTACGAAAAAACTTAAAATTGCTGCAAATACTTACCAACTAGACATCAGGACTTTTAGTATGTTCAAACCCTAAGCACCCTGAACAAATTTCTGAAAAAATCGCTTAGATTCCTGCTCACGCACTCTACTTTACTACCTGCTTTTGGACCATTCATTGACTAGACTAGTAGGGATATTATATACAGTTGACAACGCGGAGCGACTATTTTTGGGTGGTGATAGCCAAGACATGCAGTACACATAAAATACGTTGCAAAAATTACAAAATTCGTTCAGAAATTATTAACTAAACAGTCGTATACAATAAATAAACTACCCCTTCAGGCTGTGTAAGCAATATATACCTCTTTCCATGAATATTTTTTTAATTAATAATGTTTTCACATCCACGCTCGTTTATCAATTGAATAAAATTTTCTTACGGTTTTTTAGTAAGGCTGAAAATATACGTCGGACAGATAAACGCTGCGTCCTCAATTTACGTAAGTCATTTAAACTGTGATTTGGAAAAAAGTGAATGAAGCGAATAAAGTGAAATGTATTTATACATACCACTGGACAGTTTTTGGGCTGGTTACCATACTTTCTACCAATCAATGCGATGAAGTTGTATTTCAAGAATTCACACAAATCCTCCTTGAAAGATATGAAACTTTCTCTATACTCGTTACTTCTCCATTCGTATGATTTCATATTGACCTAAAAGAAGACACATGCAAACATATCAATGAAATTACATAAAATTGTTACCGACGGTCATGTTCTCTCAAAACTGAGATTACAGAGACACAGTACATGGTCTCTCAATATTGAAAAAAAAATCTATAAACAAGTACAATGCGTCCAAAATGTATGTGTCCGGTAGTGCTATAATCTTCCGAGTCATGAGCATATCTCGCCTAATCTCTATCGGCACAGGATACCGAATATGCTGAACGGAAGAAAGCTACATCAATTGTGTGAAATGTATAATGTGATGAATTTGGTCATACTGTAGTGGTTCCTTACGCACATACACACATCACCTACGTACCAAAGAGAGCATTTACTTGTTGTTCTCAGACATCGAACTGCTGCATTTGAGTATAGTTAACTATTCCTCAACAAAACTTTGGGTGAAATACCACTGATTATTCGAATATCGATACCCTTGCGGTCCTTCAAGAAGCTCTGCAGCGAATGGTATCTTGCAACGGCAGTCAGCAACACAACATTTTAATTGTTACAAATTATAAACACCTACATGTTGAAAAGGATATACTTGTTACTGATTACTGTTATTTAATTTTAATATTTTGATTAAATTTGGATATTAATCAGTTGATTTATTTTAATTACGTTTATATTACATGTAGGTATATCAGAGATACTATTGAAGAGTGAACCTTTTATCAATATTATCAAACCAAATATAAAGAAAAAAATGTAATAGAAAGTAGACATAATCTATTGAAACATTTACTTTATTTTTATTTTTTAAACTTTACGAGTAAAATCTCAAATTATTATTACGTATGTTTAAATATGAATAAAACAGAGCAAGAAGATTAATTTAAATGTTAAATTAATAGCTTTAACCCTTATACCTCAAAAATTTTCTTGTTCTCAAGAATCCAAACGTAAATTTTCTGGGATTCAAAGTGTCACTCCACGTAAAAGATGCTTAGCGTTGCAAGTTTTCATGACATTTCATTAGTTCATTTTATAATAAACTAGCGAGTTCCCAGCATGCGTTGCAATGCCACTTAAATAAAGATTTTTTTCCTCTCTGTCCTTTCCCATTCGTCCCTGTTTCCCTTCCGCCTCCTATTCCCCTTCCCGCGGATTCTTCCCTTCCCAAGTTCCCCTCTCCACCTTCCCCAGTTTCCCTGCTCCCGCGAATCCTTACCTGGATTCTCTCCTCTCCCTCCCCCCTTCTCTCCCTGCCATTGATTTTTCAAACAATTCGAGCACCGTCTATAGCAAAATGTTTAAATATACAAATTTCGCATCGACAGAGCTCACCAGTGTAAATAGAAACCTTCGCATACGTACACACAACAGCTCACCAAAGTTTCATCACTCCTCGATAGTCCACCCTGTCAGTGCTGTGTGGAGGAGCGACTCTTGACCATGTCTTTTTAAACGACTTCGAAAAGGAGGAGGTTCTCAATTCGACTGTATTTTTATTTATTTTAATTTTTTTAATTTTTTATGTTTGTTACCTCAGAACTTTCGACTGGGTGAACCGATATTGATGATTTTTTTTAAATTTGAAAGCTGGTGCTTCCCGTGTGGTCCCATTTTAATTTGGTCTAGTTCCGACAATGGCATCCATGAGAAAACCATATAAGACCTAAATTTGCATTAAGTATGTGCGCGACAAATGGACGAAATGATTCTTTTTTATTAGAAAGGATGTACTTCAAGGGTAGTTTGATGAGAGTTTGGTTAGGTTCTGATTATGGGATCTATGACAAAATAACGGAACTCTTCAATTCTTAAGAGCAAATTAACGATACTCGGCCGAATCTCTTAATTTGACCCTAACGTCGTTATGGTCAAAATATGTCTGTCTCATATGAGTAGCATGTTTAGTAAGTCTACCCATATTCAAACAAATTAGTTAGCGTACTTCAGATTCACTAAAATCAAAAAATAAACAATTTTAACAAAATAAAAAAACGACTTAAAAAAATGCACTAAAAAGTAACAAAATAATTTCATATTCTTCTACAACTTCATAATCAACTTAATTTTTCTACTCATCAATATGTAGGTACGATTGTTATTTTTGGAGCAAAGGTACCCAGCCCGGCGTGTTCACTTGACAGCTCCCCTCACGCCGCGGCCCCGCTCGCCACAAGCATAGTGCCAGTGCTTGTGTCGCACATCTCACCTATAACTATGTACTTATGTAGTTACAAACCTACCTTGAATGACACCGACTCCAAAAATAACAATCGTACCAACATTTTGATGTGTAGAAAAAGTAAGTTGATTATGAAGTTGTAGAAGAATACGAATTTTTTTTTTAACTTTTTAGTTCATTTTTTGAAGTCGTTTTTTTTGTTTTGTTAAAATTTTTGTTTATTTAATTGTAAAAATCATTCTTCCTTCAAAAGCATATATATCGGTTGCTCATTAAAATTACCCACCATTCTCCCCTCAGTATTCTGTGTTTGCAGTCTCAACAATTCTCGCGTTTTTTCAGTTTTATTTAGTTAGACTTAAATGACTTCAATATTTGATTAGTCCTATTCGGACGCTTGTCGATTTTTGCCCCGCGCTTATAAAAAATACGAAATTTCAACGGCCAGGTAAGTGTGAAGTTATATGTTTGTTACAATCAAACCTGTTTCATTTTATAGCTAATGTTGTCAATTTTGGGTATCTGTGCTTATAATTTCATTACAAGATAGATTGAGGATATCATTTTATTCAATTTCAAGATGGTGGTATCCGGGTGATCAGAGCTTATTAGGCTCTGATTACCCCTTGTAGCTGCAATTACGCCACATGCATTTTAATATGTATTTTTTTCAGATGACACAATGCTTAGATCATTAAGGTTAATTATTATACGGTTACGTTTATATTAATATTTATATGAATCCGTGAGATTTCAGACTGACTTATAGAAAATTTGGAGGCTGACTTAATAATAATAAGGTCGCTTTCATTACACATATATGGGAATTTATAGGCTCTCATTTCCCGCAAAGTCGGGTAATGGGAGCGATTCTGTTTTTTTGAAAAAAGTTTGTCTGTGGTCAAATGCTTAATAATGTAACGTTGAAGTTGTGATTAAATGATAGTCAAATAAGTAAGGATTTAGTTTCTAATAAAAAGTTCCTGAAGAATCTATAAATTAGCCTTTTATTGAACTTTTCCCTTAGTAGGCTCCAATTCCCCCCTGCTCCCCTATATATAGAAATCATCGCGGGCATGCGCTCATCAAATCATGCACATGATTAAAGTTTAACATTTTTTTTCTTATGCTAATATATATTTGTCTAATTTTTGTTTTGCTATAAATTACATGTTATTATCTCCACACGTACATTACTTACAATTGTTAGCGTACTACAAAATAATATTTTAATTTATAATTGTATAATTACCGAAATTCTTTTGTCCCACGGTTCCGCAAACGTTATATTATAATTGAACAAGTACGGGCTAGTTCTGTTGAACTTTGTAACGGTTAGTTCATTTATGGAACAATATTTCTTGTCCACAAATGCCGCTGAGAACCTTTCGATGACAAAAGTAGGTGTTTGCTGCAATTTTAAGTTAAACATAGGTTTACAATTTACAAAAACATCATTTAACAATAAACAAGTAAGTTATTACGAAAAAAGTAAGAGCTGTCACACGACGAAAATTTAGCGTTGGCACACGACACGGGTTAGGAGCGTGGAGCAACAGCGCTATTTAAAACTTTTTTCTTCGATTGCTCGAAATTTTTTGGTATTAATTTTGAATATTTTCCGCCCACATTAAAAAAAACCATACCTCCGAATTTTAATTTGGACACATACAAACTTTTTTTTTTGTTATTTATTTTTGGGGTGTTATGCCGTGTTGCGCTACCTCCTCCTTTAGCCAACGTTTCGGACAGCGTTATAGTGTCCATCATCAGGGCAGATGTGTAAATGTTAGTGGTGAAATGTGTGCTTACGTACTTCGAAGCAATACCGTGTTGCCAGCTCCATTCCACTGCGAGCTGGCATTACAGTATACTTGAAGATGGTTTTATGCATTTAGCTTTGGTGTAGCTGTCAATTCCCTGACACTGTAACGCTGTCCGAAACGTTGGCTAAAGGAGGAGGTAGCGCAACACGGCATAACACCCCAAAAACAAATAACAAAAATACTTCTGGCCTTGAAAATCTAAAATTATATCTGAAATACAAACTGATTATAGTTCCATATAGCCAATGAATCCACCTATATATATATTTTTTTTTATAGTAAATACCGCACAAGAATCTCAACTGCTCCCGCCTGGAGCCAGTGAGACTATGGCATCCCCAATTGGGGTATGTTGTGAGGCTGAAGGTAGTGGTGAGGGGAAGGAGGTGGGGAAGAGGAAGGTTGGGAAGTACCTGGCTATTCAGATCTGGTCACCAAACACGGGTAAAGCCATTTTCAAGCAACGTTTCAATTCTGAATGGTGGTCTTACACCAGGGCGATGCTAATAGTATCTTCCACTCTGGAACATGCCGCAAATATACTATATATTATTTTAAATGAATTAATGGTGAAAAAACACAAATTAATCAAATAACATTTATTTGCGCATGCCGGGTTCGAACCCGCGACCTCCGGATCATGAGTCAAGAGTCTTACCCACTGGACTACGGAGGTCGTATCTTTTGTCGATTATCATATATTTTTAGGATTTATAAAAAAAATATAATAAAATCGTAAACTTCTACTTAATTACTTACAAATAAGGGAAAATTTGCCAAAATTGGCAGCAAAGCAATCCGAGGTATTTTAAATAGTGCCATATTGTGGCAAAAAGGGCTCCAGTGGTTATTTACTGAGGATTTTAGAGGAAATTTTGGTTTCGATTTATTAAAATAGAGAAAATTCGAAATATACTCCTTTGGACGCGAGGTCTATTGTTCTTTTAATCTTGAAATTACAAGAACATTAAACAAAGAGACGAATACTAAAGGGAGCAAAACACAAATATATACTTTAATAATTATGTTATATAATATTATTTATGAAATCCTCTTCGTCAAAAGGTGAATTTACATCAAATAGGTCTTCACCATTATTATCAGTTAGCATAGAAGTTCCGTCTTCAAAATCTAATGTAGCCGGAATTTTTGAGCAGGCAGAAAGTAGAACACTTCACACAGGAGCATTGAGAACTAGAGTAGTTCCCTTTGCAGAAACAAGATATCAACTTAACGATGGCCGCGAAGACAGGGTCAAGAGTTTGTCTGATTGCGTAAAAATCATTGCTTTGATGAAACCAATCCCACTGTTGTGGATCCAGTTTATTTTTTTGGCGTAGTTGTTCTTGATAGAAGGTACGATACGAATGTTGAGCGGCACTGGCTGATGTTGGAGGAATTTTGGCTACGTTTTTTGTAATTAGTTGTTATTTGTGGTTAGTTTTGTCTCCTTGGTTTTGGTTTTAGCCGATTTTGCATAAAAAAAATAAAAATACAAGCGTGCAGTTCACACGTGGAAGAAGTGAACATTTCAGAAAACTAAAATAGAAAAGAGGGGAGGCTGCAAAGCACCGCACAAAGAGGAGACCGATTATTCTATCTCATTCTCTCGCAGGCTAAATCCTGTAGATGTATGCGTTTGTCTCTTTTTCGTTTCATCGAGTTTCAAATTACAATGGTGCTACAGAAGTTTTCACTTAAAAAATAGAGTGTGCAATTCACACGCGGTAGAAGTGAAACCTTCAAAAAACTAAAGCAGACAAGAGTGGGGAGGCTACGAAGTACCGCACAAAGAGGAGACCGATATCTTTCTATCTATCTCATTCGCTCGCAGGCTAACTTCTGTAGATGTCTGTGTTTGTGTCTTTTTAGTGTCGCTATTTTTCGTTTCATCGAGTTTCAAATCACAACGATGCTAAAGAAGTTTTCACTTCAAAAAACAAAGAAGTTGTACCCCACACATCGACTTTCGACCCCCAGAAACCGCTTTCCGTTTCCATCCCCCCAACTATTAGGGACTCTTTGGACGCGAAAACTGCATTATAAATATTAATTATAACCAATGTTTTGTGAACGTATCAATTATTATTATGTTATTATTCTAACCATTTTTCCCGTACTTAAGTAGTACGGGAAAATATGTAAGTGCAAACTTCAAAAGCCGCATGGGAACTACGAGTATTTCAAACCTTGGTTTTTAGGTTATTATCCGTGTTGTGCTTCCTTCTTCTTTAGCCAAAGTTTCTGTGTTCATCACCAGCACGACAGATTCCATTATCCGTCTTGATGATGAACCCTATGACTTGGTTAACACGGCGCAACACGGACCCACACGGCATAATAAACCAAAAAAATATCACGATAATACTTTTGGCAGTGAAAATGTTAAATGGTGTATATTTCCACCAAGTTTACAATAAGGAACTCCAGTGAAAAATATTCTGGCTTTAAAAAAATATTTTCATGTAGACCAATAAACGCTGATTCTGAATGTATAAGTTTTATTTAATAATATTAAACGCAGAGTTTTTAAAAAATTATTTAAAAGTCCATTTTTAATCGGGTCGTAAAAACACGCCGTCAAGGTGACGTCACTGTTCGACGTGTCGTGACGTCACCGTAAAGTCATTGTGTGGGAATGTATGATAATATCATACATTCCCACACAATGACTTTACGGTGACGTCACGACACGTCGAACAGTGACGTCACCTCGACGGCGTGTTTTTATATGACACAAGCCATCGTATCAATTTATTCGTTTATTTACATACTGTTTATAGAAATTTCGTTGTTGTGTTTATTGTAACATTATTTATGCCTAAATAGTGTTTAAAAAATAAAGGAATCTCTTATTAGTGTATCCCTATTATTGAAAATATTCAAAAACTACTGCACAAAAAAATAGTAATGCTATTTCTAGGGAGAATACTTCGAATAACGGAATTCAAAATGCTGGCAGTAGATCAGCTGATTGCCCGATCCTATACTAATTTTTCAGGAGTGATGACATCATACGATTCACCATACATACGGTGGTTTTCGGGGGTCTTGAAAAATTAAAACTTTGACAATTATTTTAACTATTAAAACTAACTCTAAAAGCAAAAATAAAAAAAATGGACCGGAGAAAAATTGGATTTATCGTCGAGCATTTTTATTTCTCGTTCTAAGTTGTCAAAAAATAAGTATATAATATGTAAAAGCTCTCTGGGCGTTTAAAAAAAGAAACATGAAATATCAACGGTCCTTTTGACGGCCTCCGTGGTCGAGGGGCAAGGCTCTCGACTAGCGAACCGGAGGTTGCAGGTTCAATCCCGGCGTGAGCAAGTTAATTTTATTTGATTGATTTTGTAGTTTCACAATTTTAATAATTTAAAATAATGTGCGGTATATTCGTGGCAGGTTCCAGAGTGGAAGATGCTCTCCGTATCGCCGTGGTGTAAAATCACCATTCAGAATTGAAACGTTTCTCGAAATGTCCATAGCCGTGCTTGGTGACTAGACCTGAATAGCTAGGTACTTTTCCACCTATCTCTTCCCTATCTACTTCCCCTCCCCATTTACCTTTAGCCTCATAACATACCACAATTGCGGATGCCATAGTTTCACTGGCTCCAGGCGGTTGGGAGCAGTTGGGAGTCTTGTGTGGGATTCAGATAAAAAAAATCGAATATAGGTACCTTTTGCCGATTAGAACCATTAATGGAAGAAAATTTAAAAGTGACTAAAACGGCATCATTATGGTGTAATATCTGTATGCAAATACATACCAAATTCATTTTTCTTGTTGAAGTTGAACTCGCTATCAACAATCCGAAAACAATAAAATACTTCCATATAACCATAGTAAATTGAAGTAATATATTAATTTAGGTAGTAGGTAAGTTGAAAATATAATAATAGTGATACTCAAATATGGTTAACAGCCGACATTTACGTATCTAAAAGTTATGTTGCAAAACACAATCACATTTAATTGCTTCCGACGCCAAATGAACATGGACACTCTAGAGAACTGCCATAAATGCACCAAAAAATTACTAATGTATCATCGCATTATAATTCCCAGTTTGACATCCATGTCCCGTGTCTGCATTATGGTCAGGGGCGTCCCTTCCTAGTGTGTACATTAGGATGGTCACAAGAAATCAATGTTAGAATTTTTATTGGGGGACCCCCCTAAAAGTTGCCAATTGGCTAAAAAATGAGATTGGTAAAGTTTCAGCTCAATTGGATAAGGTTAACCCGTGCCTCATCAAGGTTGAAGTTTTAACTTTCTATAAAAATGTTTTTTTTTTTAAATAAAATACCTAACAATATTGCAAGATTAAATTACATATATATGCTGTCCAGATTTTGCTTTATTTATTTTCTCAATTGGTACATAAAAAAGGGTGTAGTTAAAACTGTTTTCAAAGTAAATACAGCACAATCCAAATTGAAAATGATGGATTTAGGAGAAAAGAAAAGCAAAAAGGTATAAAAACAAGAAGAAATAATGTTCAAAATTTTATTATTTAAAATATAAAAAAGAAAACATTATAAAAGAAAGAAGTTATTATTATTATTATTTACATTTACAATTAATTGTCAGATTAAGGTGGTAACGGCTTAGATAACGTGGCTTTTGAAGAGGCAGGAAAAAATTTTCGACATTCCGATACAACTTGTAACAGAAACTGTCGTTGTTCTTCGTCTTTTGTCAAGCAGGAATTGAAGTCTTGGATTAATTTTACCCCTCTTTCAGCTGTGTCATTGACAACCTTGAAACCGTTCACAATTTTTTTTTGCTTTTAAATTATGTGCATTTTCACACCATATATCAGGATCCGTATTTAAAAATTCTGTTTCAATTTCAAATCTTTTGAAAAAATTTAGAGTTTGATGAGAAACAAAAAAATCAATATCTTTTTCCAATAAATTATCCACTTGATGGAGACTGAATTTTGCTTTCACATCCCTATCATCACATGTTCTTTCTCCAATTGGAATTAATTGTAGACTTTTTACAGCGATGCTTGTTTTGACACTTTTTTCTAAATTTTCATCGAAGAAAAAAAATGCGACTTGCTCAGAATTGAGGTACCACAGATGATTTATCATTTTAGACAGTGCCTTGTCTGCAAGTTCTTTATCGATTTCTCTATATTTTACAAGAGATTTTAAAAATTGTAGGTCTTTGTTGGGGGGCCAAAGTGGGTTTGAGGGCGTTAAACCACGCTTTTACATAAATGTTTATTAAAAATAAACAAATGTCAGTGATAGCTTTTTTTTATAAATTTGTTAATGTAAATTGATCCCTGAAAAGGTACATTTTGATACAATAAATGGCCTTTGTCATCCATCTAGCGTGATGAATGGCACCAGGTACTTTGAAAAAAGTGTCTTTTGGGGGAGTACGTCCTAACACAATTAACGAAAGTTGAATTAATTCTTTGTAATCATCTCTTGGCTGTTGGTTTTTTAATATTTTTATCTTCAATAGCAGTTTTGTATTTTGTCTTGTCTAGTTTCGACCATCCAGTCTGAAACTTTTTAAAAATAAAAAAACTGGAGTAACAAAAACTGCTTATCTTCTTCAACAGTGTTTTTTAATGCATGATGCCTGATGAGCAATATCAAAAAGGTCATCAAGGGCTGACTTGAAAGCTTCTATTTTTTTTTATTTTGAGCTGTGCTTTTAGATCTGTTAGCGTTTTTTTGTAGTTTTCTCCACTCTTCGTACAGTTTTTCAAGCTTTACAACAATATTTGAAGTGACTGGTTGGTATCTTAGCTTTCTCCCAAAAAATTACAACTTCCTGTATTGTTAGTCTTGCAGCTTTCTGGTATTCAATTTCACTTGCTCTATTCTATTATAAAATAAGCTGCATAAAGCTTGACAATTAGATAGTAATTTACTGCCAGTGATTTGATGAGACATGTGGCCCATTAAATACACCATTTCTTTCTGCCTTGAACTCGAACCTGCACGAGCATGGCTCGTTAATGCTGTAGAAGACATAGTCCCACAAACCTCACAAGAAAAAACTCACTAGAAGAACGTTGTTCAAATAATGTTCAGAATGTTCACTTGTTCACTGTTTGAAAAGCAAACGTTAACTAAAGCCCTCTGACCTCTCCCTTACACTTTCGAAAGAGTGGGAAAACCCCAGGAACCCCAGACAAGGAACACAAAAGGAAGGGTGTGGTTTATGGCACTCCAGGTAGGAATTCTCTGAAGAAAGGATTTTTGGCAATAGCTCTTTTATAACAAATCCGACCTTTTAAGGGATAGACGACTTAACGGCGACTTTGAGGATTCGGATCATGTCCGGTCTTGGAAAATAATAGATATCTTCAAATATAAACGTTTTAACAAAAAAGCGATTAGAATAAAACTTGAAGATAGCAACATTTCCTATAAAGTGAAACAAAATCAAATTTCTAGGATAAATAGTTTTCATTTTACGAGTTTTCATTATACAATAGTTTTCATTTTACGTTTTTTTGCAAAAAAATCGTTTTTTCAAATTCAATCTCGATGAGGCACGGGTTAACATCCAATTGAGCTAAAACTTTCCAAATCTTATTTTCTAGACAAATAGCAAATATTAGGGGGGTCCCCCGGCATTAGGACGTAAATATTATTTCACCTTACACCTTGTGACCACCCTAGTGTACATATAATGCATAATTTCGATGCTTCGATCTAAAAATCTTTAATCTTACTGTTCAAAAAGTGAAGGTTATTGCCACCTAGCGGTATATTTTGTAACTTGACTGTTTGAATTACAGATTACAAGTTACGGCCATAGGGTCGCACTGTTTTTAAGGATAGAGGATAAAGCAGATTTCTGGAATCTGTATATTATTTAGATTTAACAATGGTGGTTGTTTTGTTTTAGTATGTGAAAGTCCAGTTATAAATACGACAATTTCAGTTAAAAACATGCTCTCTTAATAACGTGGATCTCCTGTAAACAGCTAGCATTATCTAGCTAGTGGTCAAAGTGGCCAA
Source organism: Limnephilus rhombicus (assembly GCA_929108145.2). Lineage (NCBI taxonomy): Eukaryota > Metazoa > Arthropoda > Insecta > Trichoptera > Limnephilidae > Limnephilus > Limnephilus rhombicus. Next base: position 23,122,401 of record OV815284.1, read on the forward strand.
TTTAAGTGTTTTTGTTCGGGTCGGAAACAAATTTATTGTGAAATGTGCCGTGAAAATAAACTAGAAGATTTCCTACGTGAATCCATGTTTTTATTGAAGTCCTTCTGCTCAACTACCCATTTATAACATGGTCCTTCTAGCCGCATAGCCCTTACGAGCGGATGAAGGCATCAAAGGAATTACCGGAATGAACCAGCGAGCTATAATATAAAAAAAAAACCAGAAGGATTAAAACACGAACCACGCCAGAATCAAGAGATAAGTATCCCTGCCATCCTGTCACAATTTCATTGAATTCCTGTTCAAACTAGCGCTATTTTTTGTATGTCGATGTACTTATTTTAAAAACAAAAAACTAACTACCCTCAGTGTAAAATGCAAGTCATGCAAATTTATTTTAGGTTAATTGTTTAGAAGATAATTATTGTAAGATTCTGTCATTGTTCATAGCTTGAATTGGTTATTACTGTTGTTTTACGCGATTATTGCACAGAAATTGTTTTTGAAGGAACATTTTTAGCATTTTTTATTGTTGAATTATTGTCAAATACGTAATAAAAATGGATAATTTAAAATCATTGATTAACAAACGAGGAGTGTTGAAAGGTAAACTTACGAGATTTGCGGATTCATTAAATGCATTATCAGTAAACGAAATTAAAATTCGCTATGCTAGAATTGAGAAAATAATTGATGATTTCGAAGAAATCCAGGAACAAATCGAAAGCCTTCCGGATTCCAACGAAATCGATAATAATTTGCAAAGGGAGAATTTTGAAAACCAATATTATTCAATTTTAGCGACTGCAAGGGGAGCAATTCAGTCTGTGGAGACTCCCAAATTGGAAATAAAATTACCTAGCCTCCAATTACGAGAATTTAACGGCGATCCAAAAAATTGGATTAATTTTCTAGAAACCTTTAAGACACTAGTTCATAACAATACTGCCTTAAGCAATGTACAGAAGTTTTATTATCTGCAATCCTGTTTAAAGGGGAATGCAGTAAAGATAATCGCCAATTTCGAGGTATCAGACCTGAATTATATATCGGCCTTTGAGTTGTTGCAACAGAGGTTTGCAAATTTACGAACTACCGTACATAGACACATCCAAGCTCTGTTTCAACTTAAAGAGATGAAACATGAGGATCCAGTAGCCATGCGTTACCTGATTGATGAAACGAATGTAAATCTCAAAGCGTTGCAGAATTTAAGCGTGAAAACCGAACAATGGGATGCTTTAATTATATACGTAATTTCTAATAAATTGGATGCAAGTTCTAGAAAGCATTGGGAACAAACCCCATTGCAGGATGAGCTACCTACGTTACAGGAATTTCTTAAATGTTAAACCTCGCGTGCACAAGTTTTGGAATTAATGTTAAATTCAGATTCGAAAAAAATTCCTACCCACCCGAAAGCAAATAGTAGCAACAATAATCCTAAAAAGGAATCGGTATTTTTAGCTGCTACCCACAATAATTGTATTTGTTGTAATGACAAGGGACATAAAATATATTATTGTAAAAAATTTTAAAATTAAATTCAGGAGAGAGAGCCAACGCAATAAGGAGGTACCGTGCCTGCTTCAAATGTTTGAGGTTAGGACATACGGCCCCATATTGTAAAATTAATTTGAAATGCAAGCATTGTGATAGCGAAAGCCACAATACGTTATTGCACAGGGAGATGCATCCGAGCGATGACTCCATGAATAAAGGTGAAGATCACCCCGGAGGTGACTGCCAAATGGATGCTGAACGAGTTTCAGTGTCAAACCATTCAGCCTTAGCGAAGGCAGAAAAAACAATTTTATTGTCGACTGCTATCATTGGGGTGGTAGATCACAATAATAAAGTGCATGAGGCAAGGGTCCTGATTGACTCTGGAGCTCAAGCCAATTTTATGTGCGAAAAGTTCGCAATGAAATTAAATTTAAGATGTGAAAACATAAACAAGCCTGTGTTAGGCATACACAATAATGTTACTCATATAAAGAAACGTGTTGCTATTAAAATGAAATCTCTGAGGACAAATTATAACCAAAATATTAATTGTCTAATATTGCAGGAAATAACCACAAACCTACCTCAAGCAACAGTGGCCAGAAAAAATATTAAGCTGCCACCGGGATTACAAATGGCGGACCCAAATTTCAACGTAGCGGCTTCCATTGATATCTTGTTAGGCGCTGAGAGCTTTTGGGATATACTACAAGATGATCGGCTGAGATTGGATACCGGACCTACTCTTCAGAGGACTGAATTAGGATGGATCATATCGGGCCCGATCAACATGCATCATAAAAAAGGCCAGTACCGCAAATTTGTAGTTTATCAATAAACACATTATCCAATCAATTAGAAAAATTCTGGAAAGTGGAGAAAGTGAATCCTGCGAGATTTCAAAACCATGAGGAGAAGGCGTGTGAAGCAGATTTCGTCGCCACGCACTCTAGGGAGAGCGATGGTAGATACGTTGTAAGTCTGCCGCGCCGCCCTTGTGTGAGTCAACTTGGTGACTCACTAAACACAGCGGAGAAAAGATTTAAGAACTTAGAGAAGAAATTTTTAATAAATCCTGAATTGAAATTGCAATATGTACAATTTATGCGGGAATATGAACAACTAGGTCATATGGAGTTATGTGATAAATGGAGAGAGGATGAGCAATCCTATTTTTTGCCGCATCACGCGGTTATTAAAGAAGCTAGCACCACGACGAAGGTGCGTGTAGTTTTTGATGGTTCGAAAAAGACGTCGACCGGAATATCCCTGAACGATGCTCTGATGGTGGGAGCTGTCATTCAAAAGGACTTATACAGCCATTTATTACATTTCAGAAAACATCGATACGTCATGACTGCGGACATCGAAAAAATGTACCGTCAAATCAACGTATGCGAAGCGGATCGCAGCCTTCAGAAGATTGTATGGCGCGAATCACAAGAAGAGGAACTACGACATTACAAATTAAAGACCGTTACCTATGGGCTGGGACCTTCCTCTTTCCTAGCAACGAGATGTCTTCGACAAATTGGTATGGATAATCAAGTTAATTTCCCAGTAGCAAGTCAAGTCATAGAAAATGATTTTTATATGGACGATTTATTGACTGGAGGGGATGACTTGGAAGTTTGTTTCAAATTGAAGAAACAAATAAGTGATATCTTGCTGTACGCAGGGATGACCCTGAGGAAGTGGAGATCAAATGTTTTGGAATTGTCATCTGGGCGGGGCCAAGGTGAAATTGCCAAACAGGGCAATTGTGAAAAAATGATCACTGACAATTCCAAGAATGAAAAAATACTTGGATTAATTTGGAATAATATGTCATGTTTGGATCCCCCGAAAATAAAAAGTAAAAATGTACTATTGGTAGCGGATGCTCAAGAATGGGATATTTTCGAAAAATTCTCATCGCTAACCAAATTAAAAAGAGTAAGCGCTCAAGCGTTAAGATTTATACATAATTGTCGTAACCCTAAGGATAAAAAGTATGGCAATTTAACTGTCTCCGAGCTGGAAGCAGCTTTAAAATGCCTACTGAAAGCATCTCAAGAACACTCAGTTAAAAGAAAATTGAAAGACCTAAAGAAGCATGGGTTAACAAACAAAAACAGTAGATTGAAAGCTCTCAATCCCTGTTTAATGGAAGTTTTAATTTGCGCAAGTGGACGATTAAAATTAGCTACTTATTTATCGCATCATCAAAGGCACCCGATAATATTATCACCGTCACATAAAATAACTGAACTTATTATACGTTATTATTATTATGAACATTTACATGCAGGTCCCCAAGCGCTGTTATCGGAAATACGCTTGAAATATTGGACGATATTTGGGAGAAACCCTGTTAAGCGTATCCTACATAAGTGTGTTGTATGTTTTAGATACCGACCTCAGGTTTGCCGGCAGATCATGAGAGACCTTCCAGTTGAGAGAATCACTCCCAGTCTACCGTTCTCTGTCACAGGGGTCGACTTTGCCGGACCGATAGACACGAAGGCTGGAGCGCTGAGGAAATCTCCGCTCATTAAGTCGTATCTTTGCATATTTGTTTGTTTTTCTACCAAAGCGGTTCATTTGGAACTCGTAACAGATTTGTCAAGCGATGCTTTTTTAAATTGTTTAAAGAGGTTCATTGCCCGTAGGGGTCAGCCGGAAAAAATATTTTCTGACAATGCAACCACTTTCAGAGGAGCTTCCAATAAGCTCAAAGAACTGTATTCCAGTCTGAGACTGAACAATGACAAAATTCATAGGTTTTTAGCTGATAAGGGAATTTCTTGGAGTTTTATACCGCCTAGGGCGCCGAATCATGGCGGGCTGTGGGAAGCCGCCGTCAAGTCCACCAAGTTTCATTTATATCGAATTACTAAAAATAACCCATTGCAGTTTGAATTATTATATACTTTGCTTTGTCAGATAGAGGCTTGTTTGAACTCCCGTCCCTTAACTTCCCTGTCTGATGACGTAGACGACCTTCTCCCTTTAACCCCCAACCATTTCCTCATGGGCAGGGATGCTTCGGTTATTCCCGAGGTGGATGTCCGCGAGCTCCCGGAGAACAGACTAAGCAAATATCAAAAATTAAACGCTCTAATTCAAATTTTCTGGTTCAGATGGAAACGAGATTACCTTGCCGTGCTGCAAAAACGGACCAAATGGCAGGCCAGCAACCAAAAGGCAATAAAGAAGGACGATCTGGTAATCTTGATGGAAGACAATCTGCCTCCTGCATTGTGGAAGATGGCGCGCATATTAACTACTCATCCAGGCCCGGATGGAGTAGTGAGGGTGGTTACCCTCAAAACAGCACAAGGCACTTTTGTGAGACCCATCACAAAAATATGTTTGATGCCAATAGAAGCAAACTTGGATCCAAATTTCCCGACCCGGCAAACCACGGACCTTCCCAAGGTCACAGCCTAACTGTAATTAGGGCTGAACCAATGCAACCAAACCACAACTATAATTATGGAGCATTGGTATTGGTGTTGTTGACACCACTGTATCCTGTCTGAAGCCACTGGGGCTTCCAGTTAACAAAGGCGAGTTGATCATCCTAGCTGCACAATTAATGGTACTAACTATTACCAGGGCAAAAGCCGCTTCAGGCTTATCAATACAATCGCGTGGCATTTGGCCTTAAGTGCAGCCCGTTCTTAGCCCTTCGAGCAAACAAACAGTTAACGTTAGATGAAGGCGCTCGCTTCCCTATGGCAAGGGATATTATCAATCGTGACGTTTATGTAGACGACATCGCTAGCTCTGCTTTAAATGAGCAAGAAGCTATCCGCGCGTCTGGAGAGTTGATTGAGCTCTTCCAGTCAGGAGGATTCCAACTCGCTAAGTGGGCATCCAATTCCAGCAAAGTATTAGAAAACATTCCATTGGAACTTCGCTTGTCGCAAAGTGTAACTTTCGATAGTGATGCATCGCTAAAAATCCTTGGCCTACGCTGGCATCCTTCGGATGACATTTTCGCATTTGAAGTCACTCCAGACAATCGAACTTGTACCAAACGCAATATTTTATCATCTGTCGCTAGACTCTTTGACGTGATGGGTCTGGTGGCGCCTATAATTGTACAAGCCAAGCTTCTGATAAAGGAGCTGTGGATTTTAAAAATCGATTGGGACGAAACCCCACCTACGAGTATATCACGCCAGTGGCAGCAGTTCAACGCAGAATTGCCGTCAATATCGTCAATTCGGATTCCACGTCATGTAGGAGTCGCTGAAGGATGCACGTTAAAACTCGTTGGGTTTGCGTATGCAAGCGAAAAGGCATACGGAGCAGTGATATACGTTCAGGTGACCACTCCTGATAACCGAATTAAGGTTCAATTAGTTTGCGCCAAATCAAGGGTAGCACCGTTAAAGGTCGTCTCCTTAGCACGCTTAGAATTATGCGCAGCATTATTGTTATCGCAACTGTTGAAAAGGGTAATTAATAATTACTCCGCGAGGTTTATTGTTCATTCAATATTTGCCTTTTCTGATTCGACTGTAACTTTAAGTTGGATTCATTCATCACCTCACCGCTGGCAAACCTTTGTTGCCAATCGTGTAGCAAAAATACACGAAAATTTGCATAGTAGTCATTTTTATCATGTCGCAGGTGCTGAAAACCCTAGCGACTGTCTGTCGAGAGGTATGCTACCATCACAATTGATGGCACATGATATTTGGTGGAATGGTCCAAAATGGCTTTGCCAGCCGCATTCCGAGTGGCCTATTGCGCCATTTAAGCACGCAAATTCGGAACAGTTACCGGAATTGAAAACCAATCAGTATGAACCGCCAATTACTTTTGGCATGTGTTCTCGCGTAGCTGATCCACCAGAAATCAAAACTCGCAACCTTGAAGCGCTTGTATCATCTCAAATTGTACCTAATTCAATTATTAGCAAATATTCTTCGTTTAATAAATTGCAACGCGTAGTCGCATGGATAATGCGTTTCGTTAACAATTGTCGTAAACTTTCTGGTACGGGTAATGCAAACTCGAGTTATCTTAGCTCTCGTGAATTAAATGACTCGCTTTTGAAAATCATACGCATCGAACAGGAAACCTATTTTTCTGTCGATGTACGTAAAATGCGAAATAACGTTCCATGTTCAACGCGCATTCTAAACTTGAAACCGTTTCTTGATAGCCGCGGTATTATCAGGGTACGCGGTCGACTCAAATACTCAGATCTGTCATACGAAAACAAATTTCCCATCTTATTTCCGAAAATCTGTCATTTGGCTTATTTAATTATAAATTATAATCATAAACTATATCCTCATGTTGACCCGCGAAGCCTTCAATTCACTATTCAGCGGAAGTTTTGGATAATAGCGTTACGAAATAAGATTCCTTCACAACTTTCGAAATGTATTGTTTATCATAAGATAAAATCTTCAGCATTACCACCTCCGTTAATGGTTGATTTACCACATGTATATCTAAACAGATATAATGATATTTATCTAAAATAGAGATACCTACTCCAATTTTTTTTGTTTTTCTTGGCGACCATTGGGGTCTATGCCTTCTATTGTTGTTATTATATTTCTTTATATTTTTGGATGCTTATGCTCAATTTGTTTTATTTTCAAACGGCAATTGTTCATTGAATCCTATCGCATCGCGTTTCTTTTTTTGTATTTGTCTTTTTCTTTTGACCACTTGGTCAAGGCGGGGGGGCATGTTCACGCCTTTATTGTTACATGTTGCCTTTTGAAACTACCTATTTGGTGCCCTCTGCCTCAGTTGAATTTACCTCGCCGCACAGGACAGAAGTCCTAAAACCGCACCGCCTTTACAGTTTTTAGTAATCAAACCGCAAAGTGAACTTTAAATCTCGCAGCTATTCGCAAGTACTATCGCCACGCGTCATCCATTCTCGCTTATTATTTCGCGATCAAACGTTCATTCCCAATCGCCATTCCCTTCCATCTCTCCCATCTCTCCCAAACTAACATACCTACCTTTCCAGTGAACACTGAACGAAGTGGGAAGCAGTCTGGGTAAGTGCGAAGAAAAATATAATAAAATAGGTAATTAAGAACCGCAATTTTACAGTCCACAAAACGCAGCATTTGATCCCTCGATCTTGAGAGGGATCATTTGCTACCCGCCGCAACATTTGGTCTACTGATCTACCCAATGACACACAGAAGTACATGGTGATGTACTACCCAATGATGACACACAGAAGTACATGGTGATGTACTATTAAAATATGATGACCACCCTGGACAAGATGGCCGAGTAGTCTACCCAGTGAAGTGTTCTCTCTGTTTTTGGCAGTGCCATGCCAGTGATAAACTGATAGTCAGTTCACAGCGAACTAACAATTTATTGCTATTTGTGAATTGGTGTTAGTTAAAAAATAATATAATTGAAGTGAAAAATCTCCATAGAGACAATGAGACATTATTGAATTGTCAATTGTACAAATTTATTATTAATGTTGTGATGTTGTTATATTTTGTGAAATTTTTTATGATTTTTTAGAAATTTGTAAATTTTTAGGTTATTGTTAATTGTTGGTTAGGTTCCCGGACCCTTTAAATTTAGATAGGTACACATCTGGTAAAATTTTAGTATATTATGGTAAATTTAGGAATTTGTTGTTTGATTTTTTAATTTCAAAAAAACTTGTTGTTTTTTCTCATTCCCCGCCGGGCAGTATGTTCAAAAAGTGAAGGTTATTGCCAACTAGCGGTATATTTTGTAACCTGACTGTTTGAATTACAGATTACAAGTTACGGCCATAGGGTCGCACTGTTTTTAAGGATAGAGGATAAAGCAGATTTCTGGAATCTGTATATTATTTAGATTTAACAATGGTGGTTGTTTTGTTTTAGTATGTGAAAGTCCAGTTATAAATACGACAATTTCAGTTAAAAACATGCTCTCTTAATAACGTGGATCTCCTGTAAACAGCTAGCATTATCTAGCTAGTGGTCAAAGTGGCCAATTTAAGTGTTTTTGTTCGGGTCGGGAACAAATTTATTGTGAAATGTGCCGTGAAAATAAACTAGAAGATTTCCTACGTGAATCCATGTTTTTATTGAAGTCCTTCTGCTCAACTACCCATTTATAACACTTACATTAAAACAAGGAAATTGGTTTACAACATCACTGAAGCTTCCCACCTGAATTACTCCACAATAAAACTTATACTAAATACTCTTTATGAGCAATAAAACAGAAGTTAAAAGAATGGAAATAATTCAGAACAGAAGCATGATGATATTATGCTGTAGCAGATATACTAGGATAAAAACCATACAACGCCAACTCAATATCTTGAAGCCCTGTTCAGACATGGCTATAAACCGCGAGCAGATAGATGTCTGTTGAACCGCGAGCGCTTATGTTTCATACCGTTCACACGATGCTCTCAAATATTTCTTCCTATGGTGGGAGAGGGGGTCAGATGAATAAGCGACAAAATTTCAATTTGTACTATTTGTACTATTTTTTAAAAAATTCGGAAAAGTAAAAAAAACTGGTTAAAACCTGCCTTTTTATTTCAGAAAGCCGCCATTTTGCGAATTTTATTTTTTACCTTTTCGTGGTTAACGCCAAAGCAGCATTTGTTTAGTTTAAGATTTTTTTTTCTGATTACTAGGAGGGTTGATTTTTTTCGTTTGATTTTTTTTTTTAATTCTTTAATATTTAATAAATATTTAGTAAAATAATGGCAACTAAAATATTATTAGTTTTTTTTTGCAACCGCAAAAATACCTATAATTCATGCCACCAGACTAGAGTACCCCCTTAATATAACGAACTTTCTCTTAACCGATGTTAAAATGCATATTTAGTGCGTTTTATTCTTGTTAAAGTTTTATCTTGTCGATTATTTTCACATTAGAGGTCCTTCGGTCTAAGAAGTCGCCGCTGATATGTGTTGGGGGTTCACGACGAGTTCATCGAAAACGAATTCATCGAAAATCAATTCATCGAAAATCAATTCATCGAAATCAAATTCATCGAAAACGAGTTCATCGAAAACCAATTCATCGAAAATCAATTCATCGAAAACCAATTCATCGAATGATCAATTCATCGAATCGCCAATTCATCGAAAAAATATATTTTGTTGATATTTGAGAGAAATGAGGAGCGGACCGAGAAGTTAAAAAAGCATTGGTCAACCTAAACTAACCTAACGTAACCTAAACTAACCTAACCTAACCTAACCTAACTTAACCTATTTAACCAATGTTTAAATTTTTTTTTATCATCACTATTAATGACCTTTCTGAGTTGTTTATGAGTTGGTTTCATTATAAGTTGTCTGGTCACCGTTCCTTAGATATCCCTTTTTTGCAGTATCAGACAATCGGAAATTGAAGAGATAACCTATAAATTTTACATTGTCACTACGAAACTCACAGTTGCTAAACACATTTAACTCAGTTAAACAGACCTTTTTGGGTATTTAATTTTGACAGCTCTAATATCTACAAAAAATGTTTTTCGATGAATTGGCGATTCGATGAATTAATCATTCGATGAATTGATTTTCGATGATTTGATTTTTGATGAACTCGTTTTCGATGAATCTGTTTTCGATGAATTGATTTTCGATGAACTCGTTTTCGATGAATTTGCTTTCGATGAATTGATTTTCGATGAACTCGTTTTTACCGTGTTAGTGGGTGAATATTTATGGATTATCATTTATACTTGGTCGAAGATTATCATACTTGTTATTTATTGAAAAAACTGTAAAAAAGGAAAGGAATACGACCGGAGTAATATTCGGTGATGGTGATGATATAGTCGGAGATAGTGAAGATTTAAGAGTTAGGAGTACCACAAGATTCTGTTTTTAGACCCACTTTATTATATCATTTATAATACAAAAAATATTTCAATTACATGGTAAAAGGAATATCCACCGGCGGCGCGTTGAAGTGCAAATCTAAATGAAATTATTATTTCATAAAGTTTTAAATGTAAATAATGAACTGAATTTGATAGCATTGCGACCATTCAGAAAAAACCCTAACCAGCCATGCGATTATGTATCTTTTGTGGATACTGAATCGATTTAATACGTAATCGCCTGTCAAATTTGTATTATTGCCTATGGCTTACAATTTATTTTTCGACTAGTTTAAAATAAGAAATGCTGTAAGTACGAGTATGATTATTTATTCATTTAATGTACGTTTAAAGTTGTATAGCGTGTATTTGACATTTGCTAAGTTTCGTTTCAATCTAAATACGCATGAATTACTTAGTTTGCCCAAATTAAGAACCTTATAACATATTTTGTGCACGTAAATAGTTGTTTCTTGTAGTAATTGTTGAAATAAAGTGTAATTCTTATAATCCGTGCCTGAAAGTGCGGCGATTAGTGGAATAATTAATGTATTTCGTACACTGCCTCAATAGCTGTACCTTAAATAGGTTCTTAAGGTGGGCAAACTAAGTAATTCACGCGTATTTAGACTGAAACGAAACTTCAAAAATGACAAATCCGTGTCGTACAACTTTAATATTATATTAAATGAATAAATAATCACATACTTACAGCATTTCGTATTTTTACTAGATGAAAAAGCAATTGCAAGCCACAAACAATCACACAAATTTGACAGGCGATTACGTATGGAATCGATTCCGTATCCAGAAAAGATACAGAATCGCTCTTCAGAAACCATAAACTCGCACACCGGCACGTGTTAACTATTCCAAACTATTTTATTTTTAACTTTCGAAATTCTTTATCTATTTAGTCTTTAGTAATATAAAACCCATTTATACAAATAAATCACTTCAAACCTGTTACGTATCGACAGGCTCGAACCGCCTGATTACGAACTTATAACAAATTTGAAATTAAATAACACAATGTTCAAGACTCAACAACAATGGTTCAATTTAAATACTTACCAAAACCAAATTATAATACAAACCTCGGCTAGCTCTTCCCAGGGATATTGTGTTCTCAATTCGATCGGATTTGATTCAAAACGATCGTCGCTTCATTTATTGCAGGTAAGGGTTATAATATAATAAATAAAAAGATTCCTTGTTGCTTTAAATTATGAAGAATTTATTGGTGATTTTACGCTACTAGGAAAAAGCGTGTACCTCTTTGTGAACGGATTAGTTAATGATTTTAGAACCCAATCAAAGGAATGAATTAATAACATAATTAAATAAGGCTTACGTACATTATCTCGCACGGTTTACATCTGGGCAGGGCCGCTCCTCGTCAAAAAGACGTCACTGAATTTATTTCAATTTCTAAGCACGTGTTTTTAAAAAACTGTTATGATATAAAGGATCTATGCCAACCACGCAGGTGGCGTGACCGATTCTTAGCGAAGCTGGGACGAGAAGAGCCCGCCAAAAACCCCCAAGCCTTCCGGCTTCGTCCCTTTGGCCCCTCCCACCGAAATCTGGGCCAATCAATGGGCACCTCGGTGTGGCAAACCTTACAAAAAATACTATTGAATTTAGTACCTAGCGCAAATTATTGTACAGGGGTTGAAAGTAAAGATTCAAGAAACTACTTCATAACACATCCCCGAAAACACCAGCAAAAAACCGCCGTTGTAACGAAGGTTTTTTGACTTTAACCCTTCAAAGAATTCCCACAATAAACTTTACAAAAAAAACATCATTCACAAAGAGATTCTGCATTAAAAAACCTAGGCAAAAAGTTGTACAGTTTACAGACACATGATAAGTTATTAAGTTTAGACAAAATATCAAAAAACAGCAAAATCAACACGTCCAAGCGGCTGACAGGAACACCGTTAAACTCAGCTTTCGAGGCAGTGATGTCCATCAGGGCGTCTACAGCAACAGTAATGATTCTCAGCAGCAGGGAACGACTCAATGAGTAACGTCAACATGAAAGCAAAAAAATGACATAATTAGAAAAGTACGAACACCAAGAGTAAACAAAACTATCGGAATGGTAATGTATAAGCAACAAGAGATCAAAGCGTAAGGTAACTCCACATTAGATGTCGTGATGTATGTATTGACATATCGTAGAACAAAAAGCACATTTAACCCCCTTTTAAAGAACAGGTAATGGCTCAGTTAAGTCAGTATCCACTTTTTAACAGTACGGATTACTGGTTAACGACATATTAAAACAAAATAGATGATAAAACAGACAACAAAAATCAGAGTCCTTTAAAGACCCAAACAGCGTCCTGCATCAATTCAATTCAGGATCACTCATACAACATCCTATAATTCAGGACCATTCAAACAACGTCCTATAATTCAGGACCATTCAAACACCGTCCTATAATTCAGGACCATTCAAACACCGTCCTATAATTCAGGACCATTCAAACACCGTCCTATAATTCAGGACCATTCAAACATTTCAAGAAAACACCTTAATAATACCTCAGGTTTTATCACATTCACTGTAATATAATTGTCGTCGATATATCGCGTTTTAAGGCAATATTTGAAGTTATTAGTCAGCGCATTATATTATTTTTTTAATGATGACAACAATAATTTAAAGTTATTATTTTAGTCAGCGCATTAGAGTATTTTTTTAATGATGACAAAAATAATAATAATGAAATAATAATTCAGAAGTCAGGGACTTTTCCACTTCATTTACGCGGGCTGTGCCGCGGGGCGCCAGCTAGTTTTTTCCCGGAACGAGCAAACCATCAAATCGCAATTATTAATCACCAACGACATTCATTCTCGAGCTTGAAAGAGAGGTGAAAATAATAGCAAGCAGAGGCTAGTTATATATGAAATACAATACGAATGTCGAATGATGTACATGAATAGTTATAAAATACAAGTGTAGTGTGTATGTAAGGTGTGTACACACTGTCTTCGAATGGGCCCCTTCGAAAACAGTGTCAAGGTTAGTGTATGTGTGCGTGGCGAATGTTAGTGGTTATCACATTCGGTTAATTACTCCGAAGCGATTGTAATGTACGTGTATGCACTATCCCAAAAGCGTCCTTTCGAAAACAGCACGATGAGTGTAGGTATGTGTGGAAGGGTGTGGTGTCAATTTCATATCTTATTTTCACAATACGTTGATTTCTCCGGTTCCTACAAAACCATTTGAGTGATAAATCAGTCAAAATACGATTCACGTCCGTCGCTTAGCGCGAAACTCTACTCAAACAAATAAATTTCAAAATTATTTGAAGAAATAATTTTCCACTTGGCTAAGATGGATTCCATCTTGATTTTCTTTGAATAACTATTTTCTAATTGGTATGGGCCAACATTATAGTTGCATTCCGTCTTGATCTTCTTCTATCAACTTATTAAATATCTGTAAATAAGTTCGTTTCTTATCTTTATTATTTCAAATAATAACTTTAATTTCAATTAACATCTATTGATTTCTATGCAATCAATCTACACCGTTAGTTGAATAAATCTAGACACTTGTTCTATCCTGAGCAAAATCTCGAAAATCAAAAGTAATAATCGAACCCACTATAACTTTTCCGTAAAATAATTAATTAATAGTAATACCTATACATTAATATTAACAGATACCGATTATATCCATCTATTTAAAAAATAGCTATCGTACTTCCGTTACATAGACTTCGTTGTCGTATCAATTTGTTGTTGCGGGCATGGGTACCGCTGCCCCGGAACTATCTATTGTATAACCAGCGCCTCAGTTATAGGTAATCCTCTTAAGGGATTCGCTACACTTGGGTGTTTCGTTCGCTACGAGTGCCTGAGTCCATATGGGGTAAAATCGGACTGACTACCTGCCGTCGAACCGTAATTTGGAGAAAGGAATTCCTATGTCTGTCACTCCTGGACACTGACCACTAAATTTATATCCGCCCCTCATCCCTCTTTCCTTCCTCTCCTTCCTTTCCTTAAAGGGCCCTCCACACAGTATCCCCTAAAATATCATAGGCACAAACATATTTATCTAATCGTTAATAGGTTTCTACTCTTCGAGAGAGAGATCGGCATGGTTACGGAGATATATAATTTCGCAAGGAATCGAACCCGCGACTGAATTTTGAAGTAAGGTAATTACGTCGGAGTGCGTTGCATTATTATCATTCCAGATTCGAACTGGTAGGTATTTATATCCCATAAGGAAGGCGGTATCATTGAACACTAAAAATTATATCTCACTGGTAAATCACGAGAATTGAACTCGATTAAAAGTTTTTTTGGCGTTCGTTTATTTTTTAACTGTTAAAAATCTATGTTTAAATAGGTAAATACTATTTTACCACTCTAAATCATCAGCTCGTTTCAACGAAAATAACGCTAAAATATGGTCTCAACACACTCTGAGACTGGTCAATTTCTGTTTCAAACTAATGGCCGTTATTCTAAAAATAATCGCATCTACTAGGTAAGTACTTTCAGATATTTGAAATAAATTCTTTGCCTATGAAAAAAGACAATAGTTATTGTCTCCAAAGGAACCCAACATACAATCGTTATTCCCGCTACCCGGTGATAAAACGAACCTTAAATTTTATGAAGGTCTCCAAAAAATATTTTGAAGAATTCTACCTGCTTTTAGGTGCCTGCACCCCGACCATTTAACTTTTGTAAAATTTTAAACTCGAACATGGCAAGTAAATTACGTCGATTTAAAATTATTCAAATATATTTAAAACCTATGTCAAGCAAACTAAACTTGAGGTCACACAATTTAAATTGGCGTGCTATGCGAGCGGCACTTACTAAAGGAAAATTTGTTAACCCATTTGCTTGTTTAGGAATAAATACATCCCAAAACACGTAATCGCGTTATACTTTCATAAGACCAAAAACGTCCCGAGCGACCTTACATTTTAAAAGCTATATAGCTTCAATATCTCTCTTCTTCTCATGCAAACATATGTATTTTTCTTTTATCCAGAAAGAGAACGAAATAATGCTTCTTATTGTCTTTGAGATATGAAAGTTATCTTGCATAGATATTTTACAATCTCAATCCAAAATGACGGTTTTAGAATTTACGCGCAAAATCCAGGCTTCCGATTTGTGAGGTGCAAATATATTGAACCAAGCAGACGGGTTAAAGAACTAACTAACAAATAACCACAACGCCGTTTTTTTTTTAGCAGAAGATCACAATATGCACCAAATATGGCTAAATCCATTTCAAGCAAGGCTTAAATTCCGAATTGTGGTTTTACTCGAATTTCACTATCTCCCTTTTTGAGCGGGTATACCGTACCTTCAATGCATTTACCTACGCTAGCAGATTTTAATCTGAGGTATCTAATTCTGAGATTTCCGGTAACCATTTTGTTTCAAGAATCGCGTAAAACAAAACGAATCTTTTCAAAATACGGCATGACTAAATATTTACCGGTCAAAAACACGTGGTGATTTGAGATGCTTCCAAAATGGCGGCTGTTAACGACAAAAACTTGATTTAAACGATCGAAAACACGTGGAGATTTGAGATGTTTCCAAAATGGTGGCTGTTAACGACAAAAAACTTGATTTAAACGATCGAAAACACGTGGCGGTTTTTTTTTTTTAATCCGGAGATGCGGCCGACAAGATGGCAGATCATTAAAACACGCGTGAACTTTTTTAAATACTTCTCGAACACTTGATATACCGGCGGTTGAAAAAAACACGTGGATCAAAATGGCGGCGTTTGCAAACACGCTTGAACTTTTTAAAACTATTCACAATCACTTATTTAGCTATACATTTAAAGGGGGAAAAAAATTATAATTATTTACATATTTATACATACATCACGAAAAACAGCATGGAGTTTATGAAAAAAATCAAGGAAAGCGACATATCATAATGAACCAAATCTAGCTCCACGTTGAAAGGCGCCAGTGTTACGTATCGACAGGCTCGAACCGCCTGATTACGAACTTATAACAAATTTGAAATTAAATAACACAATGTTCAAGACTCAACAACAATGGTTCAATTTAAATACTTACCAAAACCAAATTATAATACAAACCTCGGCTAGCTCTTCCCAGGGATATTGTGTTCTCAATTCGATCGGATTTGATTCAAAACGATCGTCGCTTCATTTATTGCAGGTAAGGGTTATAATATAATAAATAAAAAGATTCCTTGTTGCTTTAAATTATGAAGAATTTATTGGTGATTTTACGCTACTAGGAAAAAGCGTGTACCTCTTTGTGAACGGATTAGTTAATGATTTTAGAACCCAATCAAAGGAATGAATTAATAACATAATTAAATAAGGCTTACGTACATTATCTCGCACGGTTTACATCTGGGCAGGGCCGCTCCTCGTCAAAAAGACGTCACTGAATTTATTTCAATTTCTAAGCACGTGTTTTTAAAAAACTGTTATGATATAAAGGATCTATGCCAACCACGCAGGTGGCGTGACCGATTCTTAGCGAAGCTGGGACGAGAAGAGCCCGCCAAAAACCCCCAAGCCTTCCGGCTTCGTCCCTTTGGCCCCTCCCACCGAAATCTGGGCCAATCAATGGGCACCTCGGTGTGGCAAACCTTACAAAAAATACTATTGAATTTAGTACCTAGCGCAAATTATTGTACAGGGGTTGAAAGTAAAGATTCAAGAAACTACTTCATAACAAACCATCAACAGTTCGCCAGGGCC
This sequence comes from Limnephilus rhombicus, assembly GCA_929108145.2. Classification (NCBI taxonomy): domain Eukaryota; kingdom Metazoa; phylum Arthropoda; class Insecta; order Trichoptera; family Limnephilidae; genus Limnephilus; species Limnephilus rhombicus. Next base: position 23,139,502 of record OV815284.1, read on the forward strand.
AGGGTTTGTCCTTCTGTATTTGACGTGCCAAGGAAATAATATTCGGTATGATTTTTGGAAAGCAAGATTTTTCAAATTTTATTCCCGTAATATCAATCAATAAAATATATATTTTTTAAAATTACCTGCTACACCAGGTTTAAGGTTAAGAGCTTTTAAAAAAATACGAAACTTTAATAATATTTTAAATATTTAATATAATACCTACGTACAATTTTGAAAACGAAATTTTTTGAAGCTAGAGATTCCCGAAGAATTCATATGTGCATAATATGAGAAGTGAGAATAGGGAAGCTTCTTCTTCTTATGGTGAGGGATAGTTGGAGTAGGTCAAAATGAAATTCTGCGGTTATTCAGCCAGTCGATGGCATCGGGAATCTTCAGTAGTGAAATAATGATAAAAATATAACAAATCTTCAAAATATTCGGTCGACCTTGAAGAATGCATCCATTTCAAACAAAGAATTATTTGTTTTTGTCCAATAAAAAATCCAACTGAATTTCCATCCTCCTAGTGGAAAGGCCGAAGGAATATCAGTTTCTCTAATTTGGAGTCCTTTGATGTAAATGTTCCCAGTCTGAAAAAAAAATCCCCTGTGATTAATTTATTTAGTGACGTTACTGATGAATGAGACTTTTAAAAACGCGAGTTACATTAAATAATTTACATTGAGATAAACTACCTAGCCAACTAACCTTCATGCCAGGAAAGGCATAGCTGACGTGTAAGTTAATTTATTAATTAAAAAGACAATATTTCAGGGTAACCAATAACCTGAAAACATTTAAAAATCTCCTAATAATATCAAAGTAAGCGGGAAATATTTTTTGAGTAGTGTAGGAGGACTTGAACTCGTGGCTTAAAAGTGGGAACCAGATGCGATACTAACACAGCCATTGACCAGTATAATATAATTCGAGAAAGTACTATTCACGTAGCATAATACTACTCCGTACTGTACAACTCAGGTTGGAAATACTTAAGGGTCATTCCCATACACAAGATTTTCCTGTAATACCTACCTAATAGCGGTTTATTTTTACAAATGGGAAATCTAAATTAATTTTTTTTTCGACATTTACCGACATGACACGTTGTACATATTATAAAATTTCTTCTTCTTCTTTGCGTGCTGTATCAGGTCCCCCCGACGTTGGCGATCACTCTTGAGAATGTCTCTCTGTCTTGCGCTGTCCGGAATAGCTCCTCCACACTTCTAATGCCGGTCCACTCTCGTATATTACGCAGCCAAGACATTTGTCTCCTACCAGGCCCTCGGCGACCCTCTATCTTGCCTTTCAATATCAAATGGAGCAAGTGATACTTCTCCCCTCGAAGTATATGACCCAGATATGAAATTTTCCTGATTTTTATTAATGTAAGCAGTTCTCTATCTGCTCTAGCCCGCCTGAGAATTTCTGTGTTGGTGATCATGTCGGTCCATGGGACCTTGAGCATTCTCCGGTGAAGCCACATTTCAAAAGCCTCTAACCTGTTCATAGTATTTACTTTCAAGGTCAATGTTTCACATCCATAGAGCAAGACCGACCACGCATAACATTTTAGCATTCTCTTCCTTAGTTTTAAGCTGATATTGTCATTGCAGAAGAGGGATTTAATTTTAATGAACGCAGTTCTCGCTGCTTCAATTCTGCATCTAACCTCCACATCTGGGTCAATAGTCTCCGTGAGAATACTGCCGAGGTATCTAAATCTTTCCACCTTTTCGACATTGCAACCATTTAACAGTATCACTGATTCGGAGTGATCTAGTCGTCCAAATGTCATCCATTTAGTTTTATTGACGTTGATTGTTAGGCCCAGTTGCTCACCAGCATTATTAACAAGATTTAATAGGTCTTGGAAGTCATCGATACAGTCAGCTAGTAATACAGTATTATCTGCGTATCTTATGTTATTAATAACAACTCCGTTGATCTTCAGACCCTTATCAGTATTACTCAGGGCTCTTTTAAAGACATAGTTGGAATAGAGATTAAACAATAGTGGCGACAGGATACAGCCTTGTCGTACTCCACGCTGAATGGCAATTGCATTAGATCTCTCATTCCCATGTCTTATTTCTGCTGTTTGGAACCAATACAGGTTTTCAATGAAATTCTGGTCTTTGGTGTCAACGTTACAATCCGAAAGCATTTTATAAAATTTAATAAATCATATAATTTCGGCTGTGTATATACGTCACAGTAGTAATATTATGGTTGTGTATACGAAACATTCTAAAATTTATAAATATACTAGCTGGTTCCCGGCATGCGTTGCTATGCCATTTGATAAAGAAATTGTTTCTCCGCCTCCCCTTCTTCTCCTGCGTCCTCTTCCCCTCTCGCGTTCCCACTCATCACCTTCCCTCTCCCCACTCTATCCCCCCCCCCCTTCCTCCGTCCTACGAACCACCCTCCCGAGTTCCCCTCCCCCCTCCCAGGTCCCCCTCCCCCCTCCAAGGTTCCCTTGCGTTGCTACGCCATTTAATAAAGAAATTGTTTCTCCCTGAGTGTCCTTTCCCATTCGTCCAGTTCCCCTTCCGCCTCCCCTTTTTCTCCTGCGTCCTCTTCCCCTCCGCGTTCCCACTCCGTCACCTCCACCATCCCTCTCCCCACTCCACCCCCCCCTTCCCCCGTCCCGCCAACCCCCCTCCCGAGTTCTCCTCCCCCTCCCCCCTCCCAGGTTCCCCTCCCCCTCCCTGGTTCCCCTCTCCCATCTCTCCCTCCCTCCCGCTTTCCATAGCAATTTTCATAATGCCAGAGCTCACCGGAAGTTTTATAAAAACTTGTCCTGACAATAACGAACACACAAAAAAAGAATGATCCAATTTGGTGCAGTCGTTCGAAAGTTATGCGCTTAGCAACACATTCAGCGATTCATTTTTATATTATAGATAATACTTATTATATTTTCTGTACGTATACTGAATTTATGCCTCTTTTTTAAACTAGTAGGGGTTTAATGATCAACCTTTCAAACAGGTGATTGGGGCTCAATTCTCGTCGTTGCATTTTTCGTTCGTTAATCAGTACCTACTAGTATTGCATAAAAAAACAGTTTTACGAATATTGATTATTACACTAATTACCATGGACATTTGTCGCAACAATAACATTTGGCTGTCATCAGTTCTTTTGTTTTGCTCTTTCAAAAAATATTCTTAAACCAATCTTTTTATTGTGTTTTGGCTGTAAAAAGTTTAGTGTGTTGGAATCTTCTCCCCCCTGATCTTCCAGGAGTCACTTCTTGCTGCTCATTTTCAGATATTTATATAATTTTTTTACTTCTGTCACTTTTTATATTAGCTGTAATTTTTTGAACAATGGAGGAGGATTTCCCTCCTGTACCCCTTACAAAGCCCCCAGATCCCCCTCCTGACCCTCCAGATGGAGACATTTCAGATAAAATAGACTTTTCAGAACATTCAAACATTTCAGACAATGAATCTGTCATCCTAACCTCAATTAAAAAAAGAAAATTTAGTCCCCTTTCCCCAAAAAAACATGATTCGCCTTTGTCTTCTCAGTCCCCTCCAGCTCTTCCTCAACCTCCTCCAACAATCTTTTACTCTACTCATTCCCGTGGCCCCTACATTGTATATGCGCAAAAAACTGAACAAGGTAAAACCATCCATCCTCTTGAATTTGGTAAATTTCTTTCAAATAACAAGAACCTTTCGATTAAACCTGGAGGTGTTAAAGCCGAGGGTCGCTTCCGAATCTCTGTTGAATTCCTGTCAGGTTCAGCCGCCAACAACTTTATCAAAAATATATTTATTTCATCAAATTCTAAATTCAAGGCGTACATCCCAACTTTCAATGTCACTCGAATGGGCCTGGTCAGGGGTATCTCGACCGATCTGTCCATTCCAGAAATCCTGTCCTCACTTTCAACCCCCCAACATATCGGCAATCCCATAAAAGCCAGGAGGCTAAATTATAAGGACACCTCTGAGGGCATCGTTTCCTGGAAGCCCTCCCAATCTGTCGTCATCACATTCGAAGGACAATCTCTTCCCTCCCATATTTATTTATTTTTCAACTCCTTACCAGTTGAAATGTACACTTATCCCACCACTCAATGTTACAACTGCTGCCGTTTTGGTCATACCAAAGCTGCATGCAGATCCCCTCCCAGATGTTTCAAATGTGGAGAAAACCACTCGGCTGACCAATGTTCTTCTCTCTCTTCACCTAAATGTTTTAACTGCTTAGGCGCTCATTCCGCCATTAACTCTTCTTGCCCCGAACAATCTCGGCAAAAAAATATAAAAATTTCTATGGCCTCTGAGAACTTGTCTTTTCTGCAGGCTTCTAAATTATTCCCGCCTGTCAAAAAATCATTTTCCGTGGTTTTATCCAGTAACTCTTCATCCAACCCTCTCGCCTCCTCCTCAACATCTTCCCGTTCAACAAAATTCACATACAAAAACCCTATCTCTAAACAGACTCGTGGATACGATCAGCAACAACACAACTCACTTCTCTTAAATCCCAATGGTTCTCCTCTTTCACACGCCACAAATGGGTGCGCAAACAATTATAATTCATCCTCAACAAACTATCAAAAGCTTTCTGAACAACTCTCCCAAGATAATTCTTCATTTATTCAAACTCTTATTATGCTTCTAATTGACCTAATTTCTTCTCAAACTAATCTACCGTCCAACGCTGCTTCTATTATTTCCACATTAAAATCATTTATTCAAAATGGCTCTTCAAGATGTCAGAATTCTTCAGTGGAATAGCCGCAGTGCTATTTCTAACAAATCAAACCTTCTTAACCTATTAAATTCAAACCTTGTTTCTGTGGCTGCTGTCTCGGAGACATGGTTTACTCCATCCACCCACTTTAATGTGGGAGGGTACTCCTGTCTCCGCGATGATCGCCCGGAAGGTACGGGCGGTGGTGCTGCCCTTTTTATTAAAAAATCCCTTCCGTTTTTCCCAATAAATAATATCAAACCCCCCAATGCTGACTTTCAAATGGTTGCAGCTAAAATAAAGGACACTTCCTTTGTTTCTATCTATCTTCCCCCAACATCGCACTTCAATAAACAAGCGTGGTTGCAAATTGTCCGTCAACTAAGCCCTCCTTTCTTTTTATTGGGTGATTTTAATGCCCATTCCCCCGTCTGGGGTTCTGCTTTCTGTGATCGAGACGGTCGAAGTGTGATGGATTTCCTAGATGAATCCAACCTTTTTCTTTTGAATGACGGATCTCCTACTAGAATCTCTCGCCCCAACACAAACCCCAGTGCAGTGGATCTCTCCATATGCTCTATTAATCTGGCACCTCTCTCCTCGTGGGTGGTGTCCCCCGACCCTTGCTCCAGTGATCATTTCCCGATCACCATCACTTATCAAACTTCTTTCCATTCAGACAAGTCCCATATTTCGACAAAGATTAAAACAAAACACACCAAATGGGACGAATTTAACTCACATATGGATAAGTTTATACAAAATTTATCCTATACCGATACATTATCTGTCAAAGATGACTACGATAACTTCAAATCAATGCTCGTAACTGCAATCAATAAATCAAATCCTCCCCCTAAAACCAAATCTCTCAAAAAACTCCCTCCAACTCCCTGGTGGGATGAGGAATGTTCCAAAGTAGTGAGAATTCGGAAAGCTAAATCTCTTTCCTATCGTCACAATATGACTATGGAGAACTATCTCATATACAAAAATGCCGAAGCCAATGCCAAAAGGGTATTGAGGTCAAAAAAAAAATCCGGGTGGTACAACTTCTGCAGTTCAGTATCTCCGAACACTCCAATTTCGGAAGTTTGGTCTATGATTCTTTTTTTTTTTTTTTTTTTTTTTTTATTAGCAAAGTTTTTTTGGTACATTTACATATGGGTAAATACATAATAACAAAAAATGTAAGTAACAAAAAAAAATCCCACAAAGGCGAAGCCTGTGTGTGGGTATTATATTATGTGGATAACAGTGGTAGTTAAAATAAAATTATAAAAAAATAAAAAAAATATATATATATAAGCATAGAGTCTACAGTGATCAACATGAATGACTTCGTAGGAGTTTAAAAATTTAAAAATATATGTAAGATAAACACACAAATTAAAATATATATGCATAGTGTCTACAGTGATCAACATGATTGACTTCATACGAGTATAAAAATTTAAAAATATATCTAAGATAAACACACATTTACACCCATACTTAATTACATTCGAAGATTTCGATCCTCCTTCAGTCCAACATCTCCTCGAGCTTCTCATTCTAAATGGATAGACGAGTTCTTGGACAAAATTGCCCCCCCTTCTGTACCTAACTTAGATGAAAAAACTCCAATCCACAACACTCCTATGTCTGATCATTGGCTTGACTCTCCATTCACTTTAATTGAATTAAAAAATTGTTTATCAACAGTCAAGGACTCATCTCCAGGCAGAGATGGTATACCTTATAGCATTATCGAAAATAGTAATGATAATGTTCTAAATCACTTTTTATGCATCTTAAATAAAATCTTCCATACTGGCATAATACCTGATGACTGGAGTTCTCAAATAATCATCCCAATTCTAAAATTAAACAAATCACCCAATTCTGGATCCAACTATAGGCCAATTGCTCTTTCATCCACCCTTAGTAAAATTTATGAAAAATTAATTAAAAACCGCTTAGAATTTTTTGTCGAGAGTAATCATCTTCTCTCTCCATCCCAATTTGGATTTAGGAAAAAGAAATCTACACAAGATAACCTTGCCATCATCAGCACTGATATTAATTTATCCATTTCTAACAAAGAAGTATGTCTTGCAGTCTTTATAGACATAGAAGGCGCCTTTGACAATGTTTCCATCCCAATTCTTAAAAAAAAACTTTTAGGCCTTGGCTTACCCCTCATGTTTGTCCAATCTATTATTAATCTTTTTCTCGATAGGAAAATTTTCATTGAGCTACCAGATGTTACTCCTCAGAGTAGGTCAATTTGGAAGGGTTTACCCCAAGGCGATGTATTATCCCCCTTACTGTATAATATATACACACACGATATGCATGTCACCATTCCCCCTCAAGTAAAAGTTGTTGAGTTCGCAGATGACATAGCTTTCTTCTTATCATCCAAAATCATTCCATCCGCCGTCAAATATCTTAACGAAGCCATGGATGCCCTTTGCACATGGCTTACTGTAAATGGTCTTGAACTTTCAGTACAAAAGAGTCAGTGTGTTACCTTCTCAAATCGTCATAATAACCCCCCTGTTCAAATTTTATTTAAAAACTCTCCAATCCCCAATGCTTCCGAAGTTAAATTTTTGGGAGTAACATTTGATAGGAAACTTAAATGGTCTTCCCACATTAATAATATAGTTACTAAATGTGAAAAAAATTTAAATATTATCAGATCATTGACTGGCGTTTGGTGGGGTGCTCATCCTATCTGCATTAAGTTGCTCTACAATGCACTTATTCGAAGTCATCTCGACTATGCCTGCCCACTTTTTAGTACTGCATCCAAAAATGCACTCAGTAAATTAGACAAAATTCAATCTAAGTCATTGCGAATAATAACTGGCGCGATGCAATCGTCGCCCATCAATTCCCTTCAAGTAGAATGTTCTGATCCTCCTCTTTATTTAAGGCGTCAATTATTTGCTGACAAATTTGTTCTTAAATGTTTAAATTCTAAAAGTCATCAGATTATTCCCAGAGTCTCGTTGTTCAACGACTCAACACATTCATCTACAGTCAGAGCTCGAACTAAACCTCTCCCTGCCATCTGTAAAAATTTTCGCTCTCTCTCAGAGCTTCAAATTATCAAAAATGATCTTCTTCCTTTGTACAAATTAAAATATAGTCACGTCACCCTATCCCCAACGATATTAGAAGGGATCGGCATCCTTAAAAGTCATTCCAATCTCCCAGCCCGTACTGTCAATAATATGTTCAATGACATTATTTCTTCTAAATGGCCCAACTCTTCTCTTTTATTTACTGATGGCTCCAAATCTCCAGACTCTCCTAACTGTGGTATTGGTATTAAAGTTTACCACAATAATTCTAATGAAAGAATATTTTATTCAATTTCAAACCAATTTTCAATATTTTCTGCCGAGTGCATTGCGATTATTGAATCTCTCAAATATATAATAAAAAATAATTTTGAACATTCTCTTGTCCTCTCTGACTCTCTCAGTTCCCTCCAAAAACTTAAAACAAGTCCTCTTCTTCATCCTGATGATCACTTTGTATGTCTTATTCGAGTATTGATAACCTCCATTCAAAGCTCTGGAAAAACTGTCACTCTGATTTGGATTCCTGGACATGTTGGCATAGTGGGTAACGATATTGCTGATTCCTTGGCAAAACAAGGAGCGTCTAACCCTACCGTTACCCTCGTAAATCATATTCCCCTGTCTGATATTTTTTCCATCATCAAAGATAGATCCCACAATGTTTGGACAGAGTATTGGAACATTGCTAGTCAATCCAAGGGTGCCCGCTACGCCTCAATACAAAGGACTATCCCATCAAAACCGTGGTTTCAAAAATTCCCCCATTTTTCCAAAAAAGAAATTTCCTTACTTATTCGTATGAGAATCGGACATTGTTCCGTTCCTTCTCACCTTTATAAAATTCATGTGCTTGACTCCCCAGATTGTACGTTCTGTGGTCTAGATGTGGGAACTTTAGATCACATATTTTTTGATTGTCCCTCTCTAAATAAATATCCTCTCTTCTATCAAGCGTTATCAAAAATTGCCTCTCCTCCATTCAACATCTCATCTCTTCTAAGTCTGAACTCTACTCCAATCTTCCATAAAATTCTGAAATTTGCACATTTAAATAAAATTAATATATAAATTCTCCTTTCCTTTTTCTGTAATTATAAATGATGGCCTAGAACACCCTTGAAGGGTGAAAGCCAGAAATAATGGAAAAAAAAAAACCATGGACATTTAGTAGGGAAGTTGCTGTACATTCTGACAATCACTATTAAGAAATTGCTTTCCACGTAGTCACAAAAATTCAAATCCATCTTTATGAAACTCTCTCTGTACTGGTTGTTCTTCAATTCATATGATTTGATGAGTAACTAAAAAGAAAATTGACGAAATATAAATTATTGTGAAGAATGAAAAAATTATGAAAACTTAACGAAAGTTTGTAATATTATCTAGACAAAATAATACAATGAGTTTTATAAACTTCAATAAATCGATCAGCTATTCACGATGCAAACTTCCCAATTGAGTAGAAGAAAGGCTGGAAATAGTACCACACGTACGTCAGTAATATGTAGGCGAATTAATGAAGAGCTGCAGTCAGTGGCGTAGCTAGGGGGGATCGGTGGGGGCGGCCCGCCTCGGGTGTCACCCGACGGGGGTGCCACCCGATGGGGGGTGCCACCCGATGGGGGGGTGCCACCCGACCGTGGAAAAAAATATTAAGGTAGAATTATTATTTTTTATATGAATACCGCACAAGAGTCCCAACTGCTCCTGTCTGGAGTCAGTGGGACTACGGCATCCCCAATTGGGGTATGTTGTGAGGCTGAAGGTAGTGGGGAGGGAAAGGAGATAAGGAAGAGGAAGGTGGGGAAGTATCTGGCTATTCAGATCTGGTCACCAAACATGGCAGAAGCCATTTCAAGCAACGTTTCAATTCTGAATGGTGGTCTTACACCAGAGCGATACTGAGAGTATCTTCCACTCTGGAACGTGGAAAATGAATAAATTGTGAAATAACACAAATTAATCAAATAAAATTTGTTTGCCACGCCGGGATTCGATCCCGCGACCTTCGGAGTGCGAGTCAAGAGCCTTACCACTGGACTACGCCGGTCGTCATGATATATTGCCATATTTACACAAGAACAAGGTCCGTTATTTATATTTTCGTAGCTCTATGGCTCAGTCGTCCAGGGATTCCCCAAAATTCTGTTGTTTTATTTTCGTTCCATGCTCCAATTATTGCTCGGTTGGGGATTCCTCTGAAATATTCCTCGCTTGTCACCTGTATCATTCTCGTTTCTTTTGTGCATTGCGATTGACGTGAACTCGTGAAGAGAATTATTATCTTTTGGTTGAATTTGGTTAGTGAATACATAAAATATAGCAGAATCGATCGATAACTGACTGAAAAATGATCAGTCATCTGGAGGAGGGGAGGGGGGGGGGGGGGGGGGTGACTCCTCATAATCCACACCGGGTGCCACCCGTGATAGTTACGCCACTGGCTGCAGTGCAACGCTCGTCAGCGCTGCGCCGGCACAATAGTCTTACAATCCGTATGAGATCAGTGCGGAGTTGATCGCGTCAAGCTGATTGGATTGCATGTCTACAGTACTTTAAATTAATATTGAGAGCGGGTTATTACTGAGGTGCATGGTCGCCCTCCTTTTAGGGTCTTATATAGTGATTTAAAAATATCGGGATGCTAAATTCAATGTTGGTATGTGAGGCATTGTTTTCAGTCTTTGATGATATTAATAAAAAAAACGACTAAATTAATTGAAGACCATTGTACTCGGCCGACATCGGCGCGGCACTACGGCATCATTACGCGATTGATGGTCAGCGATTGACGGTCAGCGATTGACGGTCAGCGATTGACGATCAGCGATTGACGGTCAGCGATTGATGGTCAGCGATTGATGGTCAGCGATTGACGGTCAGCGATTGACGGTCAGCGATTGACGGTCAGCGATTGATGGTCAGCGATTGACTGTCAGCGATTGACTGTCAGCGATTGACGGTCAGCGATAGACGGTATGCGACCGACGCGATGTACGTATCGTACTATTTCCAGCCTTAGAGTAAATAATCCAATATGGATTGTGTTTAAAATTACCGATACATTCCTCCCCCACGGCATCACCACAGAGACATTACTATTTACCACGTACGGTGAACTTCTATTGAACTTTGAAACTGAGATATCATGAACGTTCACATATTTTTTATCTTCATATTTTACGTAAAGTCTTTCGACCTTGACAGCATGACGAACATTATTAATCTGAAATTATTAGAAGTAATCACACCATTTAGCCATCTTATTACTGTTTTAAGCTGCCCTTTTCAGCTTTTGAACAAATTTGTTACAAGCAGAAGAGGACAACTGAGAAAGACAAAAGAAATATGAAACGCACCGAGAATTGGGAACTTCATTTTCAAAAAACCAAAATGGCTCTGAATGGCTATTTAATGACAATATTACATTTGAACTGGGCCTAGGTAAGTTTAATTTGACGAGAAAAATGATAGTTATAGTCTGTCAAATAAGAGTAGAAAATATAAAAAATTGAACTACAAAATTTGTAGGCTGGCAACACCAATTTAACTGTCAAATATTCTTTTAAAGTGTAATGTCACTGAATGTATAGAACACAGTAAACCACATTTAAAAAAAAACATTTTTGTTCATGACATAAATTTTATTAAAAGGTATAAAGCGATTTGCTTTCATTTAATTTATCATAAACTTGAATTTAAAAGTAGATAGAAATTAAGAATCGTTACACTACTTTTAGATCTAAATGAGTTAAATATATTCAGATCTAAAATTAGAGACACAATCTAAAGCCCGGGCAACGCTACGTATTTAAGCTAGTATTAAATAAATGTGAGCAATTTCTAAACTGTGCTTTATATTTTATTACATTATCATTTTTCTTCATTATGTTAACACGAAATTGCGAAGGTACATATTATAATGATAATATACCTAAACGCAATTCTAATTTTGAGATCAGTGGGTAGCTATTATGTAATGAAAAAATATTTTTTCACTTTTATGAATTTTTAATTTTTTATAAAAATGTAGGTTACACAGTTTTACATCAACACCGTGAGTTATATGTTTAGTATTGCTACTTTCTATGTTTTCTACTCTTATTTGACAAACTGTAACTTGACAATTTTTTAATTAATTTACTCCCAGGGCGCTTGTGACAATTATATAGATTGATATTAGGTAGACGTACCTAATGAAATATGTATATGGTGCTATTAGTATATTATTTTAAATGTGATTAAACATACAAAATACCTACCTTCTTTTTGTGTTTTGTGACTGAGGACGTAATCGACAAAAGGGCAATAAACACAATCACAAACCTTCGATATCGAAGCATTTTGTAAACTCTAAAAAAATATCTGTTTATTAATTGAAAAATAATATTTACTTTGAAGAATATAATATCAATATCTCTCAATAATACAAAAAAAACAGCGGTAGCGACTAGAATCCAGACCTCCTAGTCCTAACCTTAACGGAACGCGTATTTATTTCATTTTCCGTGTTCAATACGAGGCAACCATGCCTCGAAATCAACACGGGTTTGTAATGCCATTTTTTCTCCGAATCCGTGTCCAGTAGAAGGCAAGCGGCATCCTACTGTGCACGGGTTTGTAACGCCAATCCCTTCCCAAACCCGTGTTCAGTATGAGGCACGCGTCCTCCAAACGTGAATATAACATAAAAAAGGAAGTGTGTGCATACACGCACATTATAATGGATGGGGAATAAAAAGCAAACAGCCTTACTAATAAAATAAATAAACACTTTATAATATAGTACTTATAACACTTCATAGTACCAATCTTATAAAATAAATTCTCTAAAATAAACTCGCATGTCATCATAATTTTAAAATACATCCCAGGTTTTGAATGGTTTGTTTAGCAAAGCAGGGTTTGTCTAGCGGGTATGTGTAATTATTCTAATAAATTTTTCTTTCCATGTTCCGCTGTTATAAATACAGGAACAACTTGTCTATAACGCATTCACTTAACATGCCTCGTAATGAACACGGGTTTGGGAAGGAAATTGGCGTTACAAACCCGTGCACAGTAGGATGCCGCTTGCCTTCTACTGGACACGGGTTTGGTGGACAAATGGCGTTACAAACCCGTGTTGATTTCGAGGCATGTTTGCCTCGTATTGAACACGGAAAAGGAAATACCGGAACTGTCGTCTCTAACCAATTGATCTATAGTCCTACCAATCCTGTAGTTCGCTTTTTGAAATTTACATTGCATTAATGTATCTTCAATTATTCTCAATATTAAATATTACAATTAGGTTTAAAAGCTTCAATAAGACAATAGTAACAAATTGAATAAAACACACTTTTAAATGCCTGTTAGTAGATAACATACCCACTATATTGGCGAAAATTTAAATATATGAATGTAGGAATTACATTTGAAGAAATATATGAAACCGCTCTAAACTAATAATTGATCTACATTTTTATAAGATTGATTGATACCTTTGTAATTGGTACCACATTTTTTTTTAAATATTCTGATTTTTAAAAAGATTTATTGACGACAAATGAACTTTCACAACAACATTAAACAAAAAATAAAGTATATAAACAGATCATAAATAATAATACAGACTAATACCATACCCGTACAGATAACAAATATTTAATATTTTTGTAAAATATTGGTTGAAAGTTAAAAATAAACTTAAATACAGTTTTACAATTCTTATTATTGTGAATTCTTATTTTGATAACTTTTTTAGACAGAACTTTGTGAATCACAGTTGATGCAGTTGCGCATCGGCTAAGTATGTCTTGTCGACAAGTTAGTGGAACGATTTTATTATATTAGATTAAATAAACAAACGGGAACCAATTTGTTTTCAAAATTAACAGTTTTTTACTAACCATACTGTTTACACATACCGTCGCAAGATAAATAATTTCACTTAGATAAAAACGATTTGTGGGAAAATAATAAACGTTTTAATATCCGGTAGTTTAGAAGGCGGAACGGTTTTTAACGACATAATATTTTATGGAAATCATTAGACATAATGTTACGTATAATTATTTTTGAAATTGTTCGTTTTTTTTCTTACCAATAGTTTACACATACAGTTGGAAGATAAATAGTTTCATTTGGATAAACGATTTCTAGGAAAATAATAAATAATGATATAATTTCCAGTAATTAAGTTTTCCTCATAACATAAAACTTCTCATATTTTAATTACAACACAAACATTATTGTATTACATTGAAGACAAAAATCCATTAATAAACTGGTATCTATTTCAATGAAGTGGTAGGATTCTGACCAGCGGGTTATGCATAATGCAACGCAAAAAGAAATCGCCGCAGGCGAAAATTTCACCCTTTTAAGGCCAAGTAAAAAAATGATATCGATTTTTATCGTTGTAAAGAATTAAAGAACTTAAAAAATACCAAAAAATTTTGGGCAACTTTTGATTATCGTTCAGTCAAGAAAACTTTTACTATTTCATATATCGGAAATCTTTAAAATGCGTTTAACATACATATGTACGAGATATCCCAACAAAAAAGCAATTCGAGGTGAAAGTGATTTTTTTTTCCCATTTAACGTCGAATCACCAAATTTTGTCATTTTTAGAATGTTTAAGAAAAATCTTAATGTTTTGAGTGGCTGATCAAAACTTTGAGTGGCTGATTCAAAACCCCTTAGCAAAACATAACAGAAACCATTGAAAATTCTTTACCGCAAATTTTTGGGCAGTATTAAAAGGTACGCGGGCCAAACGGACCGGTACGTGCGGCCCCTGGGCAACAGGTTACTAATCACTGTTTCAGATAGCTATTTAAGAGGTTACTCAAAGATGACACCATGAAACGGAAAATAGCTGCCGATAATGCAGGGATTGAGACTATAACTGCAACCTCAAGGTCAGGCCCATCGCCTGCTAATTAAAACCATCTGAGCTAATTGCATTCCATCACCAAATAAGGTCCAAGGTCTTTGATGACCCCGTAGTTTAAGAGACAGTCCTGGTCTTACTGATGTTTATTTCTATTTACATATTAATAATTTTCTCCTTCTTCATGACCCTTTGGCGTTGAGCTTTGGATTTCGGCCTCCCGTATTTTTATCGGTTTTTTTACGTTGATTCTGCAACCTTCAATTCTCGTCAGATTCTCATCGCATCTTATTACCTACTACTGGCAACCTCTGCTTTTCTTCCCAATCTCTGCAGTTATCTGCAATTCTTCGTACGTTCCCGGCGGCTTTCCACTTGTTATACCTACTGCTTATCATACATTAAATCTACTAGCTGCTTTTATTGTACTGTAATATCGTGCTGTTTACTTATTCTACTTCTACGTACAAGGGTTTATCAAATTATATAAACGTAAAAGAACAACAGGTATTAACAAATAAATAAATAATATGGTGGTGTGTTGAAACTTGCTTGTGGGGACTAATGTAGTAGGTATTTATAAATATTGGTCAAAACGATAAATAATCTTATATATAAAAATCTCGTGTCACGGTGTTTGTGGTCGCACTCCCCCGAAACGGGTTGACCGATTTTTATAATTTTTTAATGTATATTTGGTAGGTATGAGAACAGGTTTATGTATCAGAGTATATTTCATACCGCCAGGTGATTAGGGTGTACCTATCCAAAAAAACCCCTATTTTTTTGACAATTTTTTATTTTTTAATTTTTTATTTGGCATAAAAAAATATCTATAACCCCAAATTTTGACCATCCTACCTCTACCCTCCCATTTTTTAATCGCGATTTTAGTATTTTTGTATGAACAAATTTAACCGTCTTTCGTATTTCAAACAGAACAAAATTATTTATGTTGTTGAACGACAGATGGCGCTACGTCCGCCTCATCGAACTTCCATCTACACATGTGCAAAACATTCACGAGAAGCGTCGCGTCATTTATATATTTCATTCGGCATCTTGTTCTCTCGTGGGCAAACCATCGAGCTTATTTGTGTTGGCTAAAGACGGCCTGACAAAATAAATCGTACACTCATTTGCCCTTCGAAATTCATGTTGATTTTCTTTATTTCATATTCCTACTTTAGTTGGTGTTTTTTTGTTTTTATCGGCGGTCATCGTCTACAGCAGTGGGCCCCAACCTTTTTGTCGCCGTGGCCCACTGATAATTTGTCTGATAATTTTACCGCGGCCCACTGGGGGGCGGTAAAATTATCTATAGTTGAAAATATCTTCGTTACTTGGTCAGTTAGCAACAGATAATTAAAGAATTTTCTTACATTCATTAATAACCTTCACCCGAATTTTACGTTTACATAAGAGCAACGATAATAACAGCTTAATTTTTTTTTAACCATTACCATTTGTCCACGGCCCATTACTCGGCCGCGGCCCATAGGTTGGGGACCACTGGTCTACAGCGCTCCATTCCTCTATCTGTCATGGATCCCATCCCCACACACTTACAATACATTCGTTATTTTTTATTTAACAACCAGAATATTCACTTGAAATAATTTATATGGCAGAACAACGCTTGTTGGGTCAGCTAGTAATATAATAAAAATAGATAGATGTTGACGCAAATATACACACCTCTCCTTATATATGTACCTTTGCATTCCTACCTATTATTCTATCTACCCACATAACCTTCCCGAGATGGCGACAAAACCTTGACTGGTGTGAACAAAAATGATAATAACAATATGCCAGTCTACGTGATCTCATGGTGCATTCAATATCCACTATTAAAGAAGTCTGAAGTCTTAGTGTGTTATGTGCTTACAATGGTCGACATTGATCTCTTGGCGCATTCAACATCCACTATTAAAGAAGTCTGAAGTCTTAGTGTGTTATGTGCTTGCAATGGTCGACATTGATCTCTTGGCGCATTCAACATCCACTATTAAAGAAGTCTGAAGTCTTAGTGTGCTATGTGCTTGCAATGGTCGACATTGATCTCATGGTGCATTCAACATCCACTATTAAAGAAGTCTGAAGTCTTAGTGTGTTATGTCATTGCAATGGTCGACATTGATCTCTTGGCGCATTCAACATCCACTCTTTACCTTTAACTGTGGACGCCGGGTCTCGGAGGCCCAGCCTCTTCTTCAATTTCTCGGATAAACACTCAGTAGCTTCAGTTTTAGTTGTGTTTGGAACAAGGAGGGAGAAAGTCGCGTCGTCCGATGCTTATCACATGAGTAATAATCATTTAAAATTTGATCACGGTCTGTGAGACCCGCTGACTATAATTTACATACAAATATACTCGGGCCTGTGTGACCCGCCTACTATAATTCTTTACATTTTAATACTGTAATCTTTTTTAATTTGTTCTAGATTTTGAAAACATAATGGCGGATAGAGTGAGCCGAGTATATAATCGAATTTTAATACATATTTTTCCGTCTATCCCGACCGAAACCGAGGTTTTTTTTGCAATTAAGTTTAAAAGTAGTATACTTTTCAAAATCTCTGCCTATTTATTAAACGTGTAGCGGCATGTGGCGGCTTGTGGATACTTAGGTACTTTATAAAATATTATGTTTGTGTAACCGACGTGTTCATACCCTCGACACCTCTGTTACAGTTTGTGTATTATAATAAATTAATATTTTTAATTAACACAATATTTTTTTTAACCTTGTCATTATTTATGAATACCCATTTGAATTAAATCCTGAAGATTATCACATTTAGTTAATAAACTTTATTTTGAAACCTTCAGTATTTCAATAAAAATGTTGTAAAACAAAATAAATTTTATGTAACCGACTTCAACACGCTTCGGCTTCGAATTCTCAATTGTGAAAAAATTATTAATTGTTTTTTTTAAAGCCTAAAACGAAACACGCTGTATGAAAGTTTTGCATCTGTGTGAGTACTGTGATGAAGTCACCTTAATTTGCGAGACCTATACATTAGCTATGGAACGTGGTGAAAGAAAGACAACCCATGCCTGTATTAAATGCAAGAACCCAGTTTGTCTTCAGTGTACCAAGCCTCTGTTCTGAGTGCCAGTAATTTTACATAAGTTTGATCCTTGTCAGAATGTTTATTTTATTTCTTTCAGAAGTTTTTTTATGCGTTTTTGTAACTGTTTTCTAAAATAGCTAGGAAAAATTATTAGTTTTGATTTATGTGATACCTTCTATAATGAAGGAGCCTTTATAAGGTTCTCAAGTCAATTGAGACTGAAAACGGACTAAGTTGGTTAAATTTGTAGATAATTATTAAAGTATGAAAGAGAGTTTATTATTTTTATTACTCGATCATTTATTTATAAATACTTTGCTAAAGTCAGATTGGTCCAGGTATTTAAATTAGAAGAATTTTATGAAAGGGTCTGTGTGACCTGACGTTCATGCGAGTGTGATTTTTATTTCACGTCCATAGTTAAGGGTTAAAGGAGTCGAATTCTTAATTATATCGACCCGGAACTCTCTTGTTTTCTCAAATGTTTGTGTGGTGATAACCGCTGGAGGTGTCCCTCAGGCCGTGAGATCGAGGAAGGATTCGTCATCACAACCGATTGACGTTTGGTGAGCCAGTCCTCCCAATTCCATATTATTATCCAGTACTTACAAATACGATAATAACAGTGCAGACAGTTATTATGTTGTAGTTTTTAAATGCATTTATTCAGGTACTTTTTTTAAATCCCTAATTTATATATACTTAAAATATTCACTATAACCATAGAAATAAAAACAAAAGTAAAAAATCAATATTATTCCCACGCACAGGCATTGCCTTTGTGGGATTTTTTTGTTCATACATTTATTTTATTAAACTTTTTTATATACTTTTCATTATTTCATGCATCTATTATATGTATTATATCAAAAATTTTCAAAAAAAAAAGTATATTTTGTGTCGGCATCAAAGTCCACAAAACAAATAAAAAAGTATTTTATGCTTTATGTCATTTCCGTCTTGAGTACGGAATTGTAGTATGGGGATCTGCTACAGCAAATCACATTAACCACTTAGATATTGCTCAGAAGAACATTATAAAAACCGTACTAAAATTACCCATCAGAACCCCCTCAAAAGATATTTGTAAGTGTTTTGGCATTCTAAATTTAAAACAAAGATATGCCAAGAATATTCTTATACATCAAATAAAAAACAGAAAATCTCCTAATGAAACTCGGATACATGACACAAGAGCCTCAAAAAAGGATATACGAGATGTTCCAAAATTCAAGACAAGTTTTGGCCAAAGAAACCACATATATCTGGCAACCAAACTTTACAACATCCTCCAAGTTTGAAAAAAATAGAAAAGATAAATAAGTTTAAGGAAAAAATCAAAACATCGGTGAAAGAAATTAATGCAGACGTACTAGATAATGTATTAAAAACATCATAGAAACTAAATAACGGAAAATCAAAGAAATCTACCAGTCCGCCTCAGCACAGGACCACCTAGTGAGGAGGACTAAGAACAAACAGATGAAATATTTATATACATATCATATCTTGTAATTCCCATCAAACCCGTAATTAAATAGTCACTAATAAAAAATAAATATATTTAAATTCAGTGCACTATTTGAATCGCAGTAAATTTAGATAACATTATTTATTTTCGATTACAGATAGATGAAAAATAAAGGTTGCTAAATTGGGAAAAATAAAACTGGAGTAATTTTAATTTCTCTATTAATCTTAGAGGGTGTACCTTCAACCCTTTGATAGCTTATCCATAGGACACTTATTTGATTTACTTTTTATTTATTTATAAAGTCCAAGTTTACTATTCGGTTCTCAAACCTATGAATTGTGGCCGTATATCGGATAAATTTGCCGACTTTTCTACATATTGCAGCCAGTGAGACTGTGACATGCTCATTTGGGGTATGTTGTGAGGCTGAACGTAGTAGTGATGAGAAGGAGATGGGGAAGAGGAAAGCAGGAAGGTACCTGGCTATTCAGATATACCACACACGGCTAAACTCATTTCAAGCAACGTTTTGAATGCTAAATGGTGGTCTTACACCAGGGCGATATTGAAAGTATCTTGCCGCAAATATACTATTATTTTAAATTAAGTAATTAATTTTGAAATAATACTAATTATTCAAAAAATATTTGATTACGAACAATACGAAACAAAGAAATATATAGAAAATAAAAACAAAATGAGTCAAAAATAGAGTCCCGAACCTCTCGTATTCGATTCGAATCCAGTACCTCTGTATTACCGGGGTTACTGATATATTGAGACCTAATTATTTTCTGTAATTTTTATCGATCTCATGTTTCAATTTAATAAAATAATACGTGTTACAAGATTGAATAGGAAACTGAAAGAGACTACTTTAAAATTCTTTAATATCTTTATTCCACTTTGCAGAATGCCTCAAATTCAAATACAAGCTTTTTGGAATTTTTCAAAAAAAAATTGAAACTAAATTTCCATCCTCCGAGTGGAAATCCTGGAGGAATATCGGAATCCATGATCTGTAGTTTTCCTAAGTAAATATTCCCAATCTGAAAATTAAATGCACATTTGCTTTACTGTATCGAAATAATATATTTAACTATTCAAATTACACCAGTGTACGATTGTAATAAATAAATAAAAATTACCAAAGGACATTTACTGGGGATATTACTATACATTCTGGCAATCAACATGAAGAAATTATGTTCAAAGTAGTCGCAAAAATCCATGTCCATTCTTATGAAGCTCTCTTTGTACTGATTGTTCCTCAGTTCATATGATTTAATAACAACCTAAAAAGAAAGTTGAACGAAAGAAAAAATTAATTATACACACGCAATATTTTGTAAATAGGATGGATGTTCAGAATGTATGTGTACTGAAGTTTTACATATTTAAAAAAAAGCGTATTTAAAAAAAATACAGGATATTGTTGATACACTTGTTGACTACTTTTCCAATTGATCGATTTCCCGTTCGATGCATGTGGTGAGCCGTGGCATAAGTTTATTGTTTCTTTATTCGAAGAATTCTCTTCGAAGAATTCTCCCGCCGGCTCCTTCCCCCACTTAAGAAACAACTTTCTGCACCTGCTCGTCGGTTTAAAATTTAATTTCATTCATATATGCCTTAAGAGAGGTGAAAAGATGATAATCTGAAGACGCCAAGTCAGGGGATTATGGGGAGTGGTTCAAAACATCCCAATCAAATGAGCCCATGATCGTATTGATGGCTAAGGCTGTGTGAGGACGGATGTTTTCGTGAATAAAAGCGCACTTCTCTGGTCAGCACGCCTCTCCTTTTGAGTTTTTTCAGGGTATAAAATATTATTGTGCATTGATGGTCTCAACCTGAGGCCAAAATTCGACCAAAATGATGCCTTTTCGGTCCTAAAACACCGAGGCCATGATTTTTTTTTTGCCTGAAATTGTGGTTTTCAATTTTTTGGCAGATGGGAAATTGGTGTGACGCCACTTTGACGACTATTTTTTCCCCAGGCATATAATGAGTCACCCACTATCATCTTCAGTCACAATAGAGCTTAGAAATCCTCACCAAATTTTCTTGTAGGTGTTATTCCTTCCGCGAGTAAAAAGCGGATCACAACATTTGGCGGGATCTTTTGCCGACATCTTTCACGCAAATGGACACTACAACGTGAGTTTGCATACTACTACGTTTCTGCGATGCTCGTTCTGGTCAGGAAACCTCCTTGTACCACTCAGTACCGCCAACTTCCAAAAAACAAAAAACCACAGCCTGTTATGGTCACAGTACACTAACATCCCTAGTAATATATATTTGAATTACCCTGATGTTTTTGTCCCACGGTTTCATTATGGTTGCATTTCCGTGTATCAGGTAGGGGGAAGTTCTATTGAATTTTGTGATTCCGTAATCATGAACGATTATGTAGTCTTTGTCTTCAAATTTTATGGATAATCTTTCAACTTTACCACGGTGACGAACATTGGGAATCTAAAATTTTACGGACAATAATTATTTTATGAGATAAGATCCAAACCTAATTCAACGTAATAAAGTGCGTGTAATTATCAAAGTTTTTGTTCATTTTCGCGCCGCGAATTTGGTTAACAAATATTATATGAATTTATTCAGTTGGTTTGTTTTATTTATTTCTTTGCGTTCCTCTTCACATCTAGAAAGTCCTTTCAGAAAGGATCTTCAAATTTTTTTTATAAAAGGAGGTATAAAAATTCAGTTTAACAAGTTTTTGCAGTTTTTGGGAATCAAAATTTTGGCTTTTTTTTCAATTCATCATTTAAAATTACAGAGAAAGGAAAGGTGAAATTATATTGAAATGAAGATTAGAGTCGAATTCAGACTTAGAAGAGATGAAATGTTGAATGGAGGGGAGGCAATTTTAGATAACGCTCGATAGAAGAGAGGATATTTATTTAGAGAGGGACAACCATGCAAAAAATATGTGATCTAAAGTTCCCACATCTAGACCACAGAATGTAAAATCTGGGGAGTCAAGGGTGTGAATTTTAAAAAGGTGAGAACGAACGGATATCAGTCCGATTCTCATTCGAATAAGTTAGGAAATTTCTTTTTTGGAAAAATGGGGGAGTTTTTGAAATCACGGTTTTGATGGGATAGTCCTTTGTATTGAGGCGTAGCGGGCACCTTTGGATTGACTAGCAATGTTCCAATACTCTGTCCAAACATTGCGGTATCTATCTTTGATGATGGAAAAATTTCAGATAGGGGAATATGGTTTGAAATTTTAGCTTCTTACACCTTTAAAACAAATGCATATTACTATAATACCGTGTAGCTTGACGGAGAAGTGTTTTATCATTAGAAAAAAACTGTAATGCGACTTAAATAAACGAATACCTGTTTTTTGTATTTTATTGCAGTAGACGTAATGGAAGCTAAAATCAAAATAACAACCAAACACCTGTGATATCTCAGCATCCTGTATGCACTGAAAAAAAGAAAGCCAATTCTATAATTCCAATTATTATTTTGTACAACAAACACCGAAACCGACATTCACAAAAAGCAATATACTTTATGCATCTCGGAATAAATTGAGCATTAAAAAATATTAAAAGAGCGAAATTGAAAAATCAAAACTTTAAAATGAAAAATGGATCATAACAATTTAAAGATAAAATTAATCTTTGCATATCATTTCTGGAGAGAACGTTTCAAAAATTACAGATTTTTACTTTATTTTACTCTTCCCCAATGCAGCGATATTGAAAGAGAACAATGGTTGTATGATTACATTTGAAATATCCAATATTTGATTACGTTCCATTACTTTAAGCATAAAATATTGTACAACATCCGGTAGTTGATTGATTTTTTTTGACTTGATAAAAATATTCAAAGCGTTTCAATTTTTTTGAAAAAAACATGCGAAATGAGGCTGACAATAATATTAGAAAATAAAAAATTAAACCGCCATTCGAAACCATATTAAAATTAAAATTTCTTTTTGCATCAACAATGTTCCAAAACAATAATGCAGCATTTTTATAAAAAACCTGGAGGTTCCTGTTAACGCGCTGAAAATCGGAAATAACTAAATTAAAACAACGTAACGTAACGAGAGAAAATGAGTACGTAACTGTAATTCTAGACTACTCTAATTGATTTCAAAGTTATTTTTTGAACATTTATAGTCATAACATAACAATTGATGTCAGTCGGAAAAACGATGCTTGACTAATGAGTATTATCATAAATAATTGTTGCCTAGAGTACACTAACAATATATTTTCGAATAACCTTCTTTCAATTTGGGAAACGGGTATGGGTACTTCCGCCCCGGAAAACATAATTAGATAACCAACACCTGTGCCGTAAGTCACCCCAAGCAGTTTGGTGAATTAGCAGTGGTTCATCGGTTGAGGTGTGTTAATATATAATATAAAAATGCAGTTATAAAATTCTAGTTGCAGAATATGCCAGAATCGATGGAAAACCATTTTCATGTTCTGGGTGTAGATTTAAAAAAATACGATTTCCCGCATTTAAGCATTCAAATCGAGTTGCACACCACATGGTGTAAAATCGAGTTGCACACCACATGGTGTAAAATTCGGAAGAAAAAATTTGCCTGTTCTGTCTGTAACTATTATTTAAGCTTGTGGACTCTTACGCAGACTCGTTCTTAAGTCAAAACCGATCTTGTATTCTTAACGTAATGTAAAAGTTCAAAATGCTAAATCCTCTGACACAATTCTTAGCTTAGGTGTTGACTCCACTACCTGAGGAGGAAAGTTCAATCCCCAGTCAAACAATTTTTTTTCTTTAAAATTGGCCCAAGCAATGGCGCAGCTAGGTCGAAAATTGAAAATAGATGCATTATAGTAAAAACACATAGTAATGTCTTTAACGGGTTGATTTCATATGAATTTAAAAGTTTTTCGCTTGGGTACATCGCCAAATCAGAAAATATTCCAAATCAACTTTTCCTTTGGGAGCGATAGTTGAAAACTTTGAAAAAATTTTTCAACTGATTTATTGAAGTTAAATAAATAAGTTTCGCTCACGCGAGTTCATAAAATAAGTCTATCTTTACAAGCGCTAAACTTGGACAATATGACCCTAACTAACTGGGACGCTTGAAGTTTCGTTCTCCATCTTGACCCATGTAATACTGGCTGGTTTCTTGTCACAACCATGAATTTGGAGTTTGATTTCCAAAAGAAAATGAAAATGCAAAGATTTTCTCTCGCTAAGTACAACATCCTCTTCAGCAATGATATATGAATATTTGTTTTTCAGATACAGCGACCGTTTTTTTACATTAGCTCAACAGAGGAGGAACTGCGGAAAATAATTCCCTCAGGGTCTATGTCATCTTTGGGGTTGCTGTGTGGAGGGTTTTTTTGGGAAAGGAAGTTCTGGGAAGGACAAATAGTTGAGGGGTGCGTGGGAATCTGGGGGGTCAGTGTGTCCAGGAGGGACGGAATTATGATTATATCCCTCCCACTCTTGCCGAGAAAGTCCTGATGGAGAGGTCAAAAGGTCTCCCTCAACCAATCTCTCAGCCGCCAAGATCCGGACAAACCTCACCCCATGATCCCGTACACCCCTGCTAAGTCATCAAAAGTAGCGAACCACTTGGGGTGACCTACGGCAGAGGTGCTGGTAATCCAATAAATGGTTCCCTGGGCGGAGGAATCCATACCTGCTTCCCAAATAAAAATGTATAAATATGGCCAACTAGTATAAAATGCCCTTTTCTGAACTTTGAGATCGTAGTTCATAAACACGTTTGCAACTGGGTGGCTTATAAGAAACAAATTTTGACTTGATAAATTAATTAATAATCTAAATTTTTTATTTATTTATACTTATTATTTTTCAAATGTGAATACTGTCATCTGAGACTATGGCATCCCCAATTGGAGTATGTTGTGAGGTTGATGATAGATCAGAGGGAAAGGATATGGGAAAGAGGAAGGTGGATAAGTACGTCGTCATTCAGAAATGGTTCGCCATATAATAATAATAATAATTAGGGCCCGATTAAATTCCCAAAAAATGAGCAAAGTAACTTATTATAACGGATAGTTCTGAGACATTCACACTTGATAGCGTAACATTTATTTAGACCATTGGTTAAATTTGCTAGTTTGTTATTTTTGTTGATTATTATGTGCCATCATAAATACATTTTGTTTAGGTCCAAGAAATCAATAAATAATATGAATTTCTTCCTATCTATATATTAAAAAAATGGCATGTAGTAAGATTCCTCAAAGTAAATTTACCTTTCAATTATAAATATAAAATTGATAATGTTTCCCTCACCTATGTCAATAAAATGAATGATCTTGGTATTATTTTCGATTCCTGTAATTTTCTTTCCTACGTCGATGCGGTAACAAATAAAAGGTCAAAGATGATTGGCTTAAAAATTTATCATTTAAACTGTTATATTCTTCTTTGGTTCGACGCAGAGTTGAATATAATTCTTCTATCTGGTCCCCTTACTTTAAAATCTACTCTGACTCCATTGAAAATATTCAGCTTATTGTTAAGATATACTGACTATAAACTCGGTTTACTAATCGAAATCATTAAGTATAACCACTTGATGAAACAATTAAAATTAATTCTCTCGGATAGGAGACTTGTTTCCTATTTGACCTTTGTTTAAAAAAATTATAATGGTTTTATAAACAGCCCTGATTTATTCAGCCTAATTATCTTCCATGTACCTACTAGAAATACTCGATTAAAAATTATTTTTAATTGCAACAACAATATCAGGACTGAGTCATTTAGATACTCGCTTGTACCTATTGTCACTTACAAGAAGGCTATAATAACATACCTAAGAAATAAATATTAATAAATATTAGCTTTTATTATTCTTGGGATATATTTTACTTCTTGAATACTGTACCCCAAAATTATTATATAATATACCACATGTTGGTAAAAACCCGTACGGGTCTATAATATAAATAAATAAATAAACAGGCCATAAAAAATAACAGCCTTACTAAAAAAACCTTTTACGACCGATAACCTGTGTTGTTGCAACAACATAAATAAACTCCGTATACACTAAAACACGATCTATTACTAATAAGCTTCCTTCCGCGGTCACGCTGTAAAAATGCATTGTACATATGTATTTAACATCTGGCAACATTGTAAGTGGTCAAAATGTACGTGGTAAAAATGGCTGTTTTAATTCTTTTCCGCCAGGGGCGTTATTGGCGCGCCTGCGCATTTGTCCTCTGTGCCGTGCTTGTTTGGAAAAAACAGTAAGGCCGCGAAATTTTTTCTCCGCGTGATAGTAAATATTGTGATTTAACTTAATGATTTCTATTATAGTCACAAATTCACTCTTCTATTCATATAATTAATATATTTACCGTGTTTTTTTGTGGGTTTTCATTAGTTCTAGTCAAGTTATTATCACAATAATCGTACTTTGAAAGTTGAACTGCCAGAAAATTGTTTTATAGACTACGTAAAAAATCAAATTTATATTTCAGGATCTTTATTTTATGAGAATTTCTTAAAAGTGATGTTTTTTATAATAATAATAAGCCTATTTATTTCTTGTTTTATAATAGTTGGTAGTTACAATATCAAAACACTCTCAAATTTGATCTATATTAGTAAGTTAGCTTAGATTATGTTAGTAATATAAGTATATGTTTTAAAAATATTTATGAATTAACAAGAACCCCGGTTCGGGTGAAAGCCTCCTCCAAAGATGCCCATTTTTGTCGGTCCTGTGCTATATAATACCAGTTTATGCCAGTTGATCCTTTATGTAGCAAAGTATAAAGGTGTTGTGTTCTTCTATTTTGTTAATTTATTACTTAGTACGTTATAATTTTTAATTGACGGCATAACTTTGTGATTTTTCGAAATTTAAAAAAAAATTATATTAATATCCAATTAACACATATTAGTAAACGTATCAAAGAAATTAACCTCTTTAGAGGTGCAAGAAATCCGTTTTAAATGTCAGTTTATTTTTAATTAATTTTTTTGGCAAAAGCACTCTTCGAATTTTTTATTATTTTTTTATTGTATGCACGAGGAAAACGTGAGGAAACAGTTTCCTTCCAAATTAATTATATAAAAGGACTGTGTTTTTTGAATTTTGATTTTTTTAAAGTTTCTCTACATTTTGATCAAAAATATTTTGGAAAGATTTTTTTTCCATTTTTTTCCGTGTTTGTATATTTCTTTCCATGAACAATTTTTTAATTAGTAATGTTTTCACATACACGCTCGTTTATCAATTGAATAAAAATTTTCACGGGGTTTTTTAGTAAGGCTAGTTTAATACTTTGGAAAAATTCCAAAATTCGTTCAGAAATCATTAATAAAACAGTCGTACACATGAGATAAACTATCCTCTCAGACTGTGTAAACAATGTATATTTATTTCCATGTACAATTTTTTAATTAGTAATCTTTTCACATACACGCTCGTTTATCAATTGAATAAAATTTTCACGAGGTTTTTTAGTAAGGGTAAGTCTTCGTTCTGACTCGAGACGCCAGCATTCAATTTCAAATCTCATCGGCACGTGGATACGAGATTATGTACGTGCGATCATAAACATGTATGATCAATCGTATTCACTGAACTTAATGGTACTCACTGTACTTTAGACTTGAAACATTGGACTGGAATTGTGTCTTACAGATGTCGAAGAATTAGGCTCGTCGTTTAACACCCGACAGAAAAATAGTTGGAGAAATAGACTACTAAAATACGCCACAGTTTCATTTGTGAATTATAAGTATCGAATAGTTGAAAAATTAGGACTACCTAGGTGTTATTCGTTGAAGTAAATAAGAACACATTTACCAAATGAAAATCTCATCTAAAATACGCTATTATCGGATGGGGAATGCAATTCCGGTATAAAACCACTCCAGCACAAAAAACAATTTAGAAAATTATTCTTAGAGTTCCCAACAGAACTCTTACGGACTAGATTTTTAAAGCCCTGAATTGAATATCACTATATGCAAAAGATATCCTAATTTACGCATTCAAAAATCAGGATAACTTGACACAGAAAAAACTCCGGCCGATTCACAAGATCCACATTACATCAGACATTCCACTAACCCACAACTAAAACGACTTTAGGACAAGGAAATATGCAATATTTTTATGTAAAATTATTTAATATAGGTACTCCCTCTTGCAATAAACATCCTTAAAAAAATAACCGACTTCAAAATAAGCATTAATATATGGGTTATGGACAGAGGCGGATTAAATGTTGCGAGCGCCCTAGGCAAGCACCTCATATGCGCCCCTCTAGCGGTCATTTATTATAAATTTTGTCTATTACTTACACATATAACTAATAATGCGCCATGCGGTTTAACCCGGCGGCGGCGTGGGAATTTTGGTATAAAATGTGTAGTTTGGTGTAAAATCTGGGTCTCCAGCCATTTTTTTTAAATACCAAGTTTCATCACAGCTGTTTTGCACGAAGAAGTATACCTATACACGCATACATACACATTTTCGCAGTTATAATATTAATAGAGATAATTAATAAAATAAATCATATCCTCAAATTTGATAAATAAAAAAAATTTAAGTTATTTATTTAAATTTGTTGAATTCTTCTGAGTTACTAAATAAAATATAACACTTTTTAATAATTTGTTTTATTCACGATGTACGTTTTTTCAAGCGAACTTATTTGGTGAGGGTATTAAAAAGAGATGATATGATGCGAAGTGAATTGTGGAATAAGTCAGGGAAAAAGCCAAGGAAGTCTCGGCATGATCAAGTGAATCAAATACTTAAATAAAATTGGACTACGCCAAGAGACCGTGTACCTACCGTGTACTGTCAAATCGTTTTTAAGAGCGCACGTTTGAAAGTATCTCCTACCCGCAGTATTACTCCGGTACTGTGCACCGCAACGCAACCATGAAGCAAGGAGTATGTGTCGATATAGAGTTGTTTGGTGGTCTTTCCTCTTTGGTCACCACGGCATGATGTAGTTTCGTTGTTATCCAAGATAATACTTCAATTCAATTTTCACAATTCAAAAGAATCTTTAATATTGCATGAGAAGGTGCATACTTACATACACAATTAATTTTATGTTATTTTTATTGTTTAAAAATCGGCGCCCCTTCGTAACCTCATGCCCCTAGGCACGTGCATAGTTTGCCTTAGGGATAATCCGCCACTGGTTATGAACATGGGAAGGAAGAATATAGATACAATTTTGCAACCTAACAAAAATGAATGTTTGTATTGGAGTTTCTCCTAGAATTTGAGAATTTTCCTCTCATAAAATTTTAACACAGGTACTTTCTAATAATTCAAACATGTAACCATGTAAAATGTGACCTTAGAACAGGGTAAGGTCACATTCTTTTCTAAAAATTGTAGAAAAAAAAAATTACACGATGAAACCATTTTTTGTTATCTTCCCAATATGAGTTATAAACTTTATATTATCAAAAAATTATGTTCTAGCGATATTAGTCTTTTGGGAATTAGATTTCCTAAAATTTGATTTCATTTGAGATTTTGGTTACTCGTGGAATCGCTTTCGTGATTTTGGCTTGTGGGGTATTTTTTTTCTGGAAACTGAAGTCAATGTACGAGAGATACAGAAATCACTTCAAAGATTATAAAGCAAACATTATAAACTTCGTGAAGTTCTGAATAAGGCGAGAAAATACATTATCCCCCGAAACTATATTTTCTTTGTCTAAAACGAATGATTATTTCAATGAACATTTTTCAGCAAACAAAATCAAGCCAGATTACTAATTTGCAATGCAGATGTGTTGTTCTCAGTGGACAAGAGAAAACCGTCGTACTCCAAGATTCTGAGAAATTTAATAATAGAACCCTTGTTCTCCTAGTCTTGAACAACTAAATGATTTCTAAAGAAATTGTTCGCAAGAGTTTAGGCATGAAATGTAATTTCTAAAATCTTCGCAAAGGTCAAACAAATTAATGTAAATAGGTTAACTGCTAACTAGATACCAAAAAGATTTTTGAAGTTATTGTGATTTGATTAAACCACCAAAGGTTTTCTTGACAAATATTCGAAAAAAACATGAGAAGTGATAGCAAGTCAAAGCCCGATAGCAAGTACCCGGCCCGGCGTGTTCACTTGACAGCTCCCCTCCCGCCGCGGCCCGCTCTCGCCTCTCACCTTGTCAAGTCGCGCGTGCGACACAAGCACATCTCACCAATAACTATGCATGTAGTTACAAACCTACCTTGGCTGACACCGACTCCAAAAATAACAATCGTACCTACATATTGATGAGTAGAAAAAGTTAGTTGATTATTAAGTTGTAGAAGAATACGAATTTATTTTTTTACTTTTTAGAGCATTTTTTGAAGTCGTTTTTTTGTTTTGTTAATTTTTTTTTAAACCTCTCGGTTCGCTTTACTTCAGACACTAACGTCAATTTACTAAATGAAAGTTAAAAAAAATCACAAACCCTGTTATGAACTCCCTACACACTGCTGTGTGTAACATCTGTAAGTTTTTGTTCTCATTTTAACTTTAAGTTTAATTTTAAGTTACTTTTCTTTCAATTAAAGGAAAACAATCACTTTGTTTGTAACCACGATTTATTGATTTAATTTTTATTTACCGACCGGTTTCGCTTAATACAAGCATCATCAGGGTATAAATTAAAACTTTCTACCAAAATATAAAAAAAAAAAAAAAAAAAAAAAATACTTTTCTTTCCTTTATTTTGTTTATCTTTTATCATTTTGTTCAAATTATTTTTTTAATAACGTGTGTATTATTTTGTGATTTAGTTAGATTTTATCTAAAGTATGCATATGTTCTTAATTTGATTTTTTAAATGACTGTCAATTCCACTAACTAACGAAATTCCATCCGTTTCGTCGGCGTCCGTGGTCGAGGGGTAAGGTTCTCGACAAGTAATTCTAAGATTGCGGGTTCTAATCACGGAATTGTGTCACTTCACATTTTAATCATTTAAAATAATTTAAGGTGTTTTAGCTGCATGTATCAGAATGAAAGATTTTCTCAGTATCGCCCAGTCTCGTGTAAGACCACCCACCACCATTCAGAATTGAAACGTTATTTGAAATGGCTTTAGCCGTATTAGTGACCAGCTCTGAATAGCTGGATACTACTTCACCCACCTCCCCTCCATCTCCTTCCCCTCTCCTCTACTTTTAGCCTCACAACATATTGCCTCCAGGCGGTTTTTAGCAGTTGGGACTCTTGGGCGGCATTTACATAAACAACTATCAAAATTGCGTTTTTCTTTTTTGACTAATGTAGGTATATATATTTTTTAAAATTTGTGGTATACTATTACATTACTATTATATTATTATATTTGTACGTGGAAACTTTACTGATTAATGCAAGCCAGAAAACTATTGATATTATATAATACTAGCTTTTTCCCTCGGCTTCGCTCGCATGGTATTAGGGGATTCCCACTCAGCCTCCTCCACCTACCCTCTCCCCACTCCACTCCCCCCACCAACACCACTCCCCTTCCACCCACCCCTCCCCAACTCCTCCCCCCTCCACCTTCGCTCTACCCACTCCACTCATCCATCAACCCCCCTTTCCTTCCCCCTCCTTCTCCACCCACCCCTCCCCCACCCCATACCCTCACCACTCCAACTCCTCCCACCTTCCTCCACCCCTTTCCCTTCCTCTTCCTTCCCTCCCCCCCTCTCCCACCCCACTCCATCTCCGCAACCTTCCCTCTCTCCACTCCACTCCCCCCTCAACCCCCTCCCCCTCTCTCTTCATCCACCCCTCCCTTCACCCCCTACCCCTCCACATTCCCTCTCCCCACACCACCTCCCCCCCATCAACCCCCTTCCCCCCACCCTCTACATCCTTCTCCTTTTTTTTTTTTTTTTTTTTTTTTTTTTTTTTTTTTTTTTTTTTTTTTTTTTTTTTTTTTTTTTTTTTTTTTTTTTTTTTTTTTTTTTTACAGTAAATACCGCACAAGAATCTCAACTGCTCCCGTCTGGAGCCAGTGAGACTATGGCATCCCCAATTGGGGTATGTTGTGAGGCTGAAGGTAGTGGTGAGGGGAAGGAGGTGGGGAAGAGGAAGGTTGGGAAGTACCTGGCTATTCAGATCTGGTCACCAAACACGGCTAAAGCCATTTTCAAGCAACTTTTCAATTCTGAATGGTGGTCTTACACCAGGGCGATACTAATAGTATCTTCCACTCTGGAACATGCCGCAAATATACTATATATTATTTTAAATGAATTTTCTTTCTTGAATCTCCTTTCCCCTTCCTTCTCTCCCCCCTTTCCCTCCACTAACCTCCTCCCCCCACCCTCCTCCCCTTCCCCTATCCCCCTCCACCAACATCCTCCCAACACCCCCTCCCTCCCTCCCCACTCCCCCCTATCACCTCTCGCATTTCACACATTCATTCCCGATACATTCAGTTTTCAAAATGCTCGCGTGCCACCTATTATATTTTTTTATACAAATTTCATAATGCTAGAACTCAACGGAAGTTTTGTACAAAGTAACGAACAAAAAAAAGAATTATCCAATTTGGTGCAGTCGTTCGGGTTTATAAGCATGCAAACATTTCGGCGATTCATTTTTAGAGATTGTTATTAAGGACGACGCCAACAAAGCACTCTTTTTAGGGTGAATTGCCTAATTAAAAAAAAAAAAACATCGTTTCCAAGGCGACAATTGGTTGACGTTTGCAATAAATCGATTATGTTATTGACAG
Source organism: Limnephilus rhombicus (assembly GCA_929108145.2). Classification (NCBI taxonomy): domain Eukaryota; kingdom Metazoa; phylum Arthropoda; class Insecta; order Trichoptera; family Limnephilidae; genus Limnephilus; species Limnephilus rhombicus. Next base: position 23,172,467 of record OV815284.1, read on the forward strand.
AAAACGTATGATAAATAATTTCATAACGCCAGAGATTATTCATAACGCCAGAGCTTACCAATACATATAGCCTATAGATCTCGCAAATAATAAGCTTTCTATTAGTGAAAGAATTTTCGAAGTCCATTCACTAGTTTTTGTGTGAAAGAGTAACAAACATACATCCATAAAAACTTTCACCTTTATAATATTAATAGGATGTATCAAGCTGTAAATACTGTATGTTTCCAAAACAAAGAAAATAAAATTAAAATGGTCATAAGGTGATTTTTTTTACATTAGCTCCACACCGGAGGCCATGAGGAAAATAATTCCCCTCAGGGCCTATGTCATCTTTGAGGATGCTGCGTGGAGGGAGGGAGTGAGTTTTAGGATAGGAAGGAGAGGAAATTCTGGAAGGAAAAATGTGTGAGGTGGGGCTAGGAACCTGAGTATGTCCAGGACAAATCAATCCCTCCCATTGCAGTGCAATGCGATGTTCCGAGAGAGTCTTGCTGGAGAGGTGAACAGGTCTCCATGGCACGCAGTTGGTGGGCAGACTCATCCGCTGCCAAGATCTGGACAAATCTTACCCCCACAAACCCGGGCACCCCTGCTAAGTCACCAAACGTAGCAAACCACTTGGGGTGACCTATGGCAGAGGTGTTGGTTATCCAATAAATGTTTCCCGGGCGGCGATACCCAAACTCGCCTCCAAAGACTTTGAAGAAATTTTATCCATATGTCATCAGATTAACCGTTAATTATTATTTTTGTTCAACTCACGTTTAAATTGATAACTCGGAAATTAATTTATATCTTTTTGCAAACATGAGCATCATAATACTTGTGCGAGGTCAACATTTGACGAAGGGTGTGTTTCCGTGTACTAACAATATTCCACCCCGTTTCGTGTTCATTACTCGCATAAATAGCCCCGCCCTTGTTTTAATCCCTTCCCCCAGTTTGTAAATTCGCCTCCCCTTTTTGTTAATATGAATCCCCCTGTTTTGTTAATACGACTCCCCCATTTTGAAAATACACGGACTACGACGGCGGGTAATGATATTGCGCGGCTCAATTAGCTAATGAAAAAAATGTTTATGAAGAGCGAAATTGTCACGCGTGATGGATACATTTTAAAGTACCTACCCAAAGGTAGAAACATAAAACTGGCAAAAGGGTACCTACGCATTCTGCGAAATGAATTCCGCTATAATTTTCGAAATTAAAAAAAAAAATGAATGATGTGCAATAATAAAATAATACCAAGGTTCTTTTTTTCGAATTTTGACAGTTGAAAAACACTGTTACGTTTTTTTCGTTTTAATACGAAAAATCGAATTTTTGGCATTTAGTCAGTAATATTTTTAGTTTTTTGTCCTCTTTTGAGTTCGTTTATTGCTGACCAAGTCCAGTAAGTGTTATTTTATTTTTATTTTATATCCTTTTGCCCCAATGGCCTTTGCCATGGGGAAGAAACACCCCGATCCCGCCCCCCCTGACCCTTCAAATTTTGACATTGGTAGTGAGGTAGAGATAACAGACCTTCAAGTTCCATCCTCTACTCCAAAAAAGAGGAAAGTTTGCGACCTTCCAAAAACTGATTCTTCACAGGTCTCAGTTCCTGTAGCTTCTCCTCTTTCTTTGTATCCGACTTCAGCAAAAGCTCCCTTCATAGTTTATGTTCAAAACAACTCTCCTGGCCACTCTTTACATCCCCTTGAATTTGGTAAATTCATTGGAAAAAAAAACACTTAGCATTTCCCCAGGTGGTATCCGATCAGAGGGCAGTCATTTCGCATTTGTGTTGAGTTCACATCCGCGTTGAATGCCAATAAATTCATAAATTCCATCGACTTCCTCTCTGCAAAAAAATTTAAAGCCTTTATCCCTTCTTTCAATATCTCTCACTTGGGTCTCGTTAGAGGCATTCCTGTAGACCTATCTGAAAGCCAAATAAATAATTTAAAAAAAAAAAAATACCAAGGTTCGTAGAAAATGCGTTTTACAGGGTTAGCATAGCGAGGGGGTAGAGCGGTGCTTGGCTAAAAAATCGTGACGTAGCTTGAAGTCCATGTTCCAACGGGAGATTTGAATTAATTGTAATACAATAATGGCAGTGTTTTACTTCAAGCACGCGTTTGAAATTTCGAAAGTGGTTAGACGAGTTTTTTGTTAAACGCATTTTTTATGAATCTCGTAGTCACAGAGTATAGCATAAATCAATAAAGTCATATGCGTTTATATATAGAAGAATATATGTGACGGAAGGTGTGGATTTAATTTGCATACTAATTATTTATCATCAGTTTTATTCCGAGACTGATAAAATTTAGAACACTTAACCTTCAAAACAAGAGGAAGGTCACTGCTTACATTAGATTTCGAAAATTTCTTTATAAAGCCCGGGCAAGGGACTTCAGCTATTATAGTTTAATATATTCTGTAAGCGTTCTCCATCTATTGAAAAATGGTTAACAACCTTTAAGAAATATAGTAGATTGTTCGTTAGAATTTAAAGGCGTTCTAAATAAAGAAAATTGTGTTCTGTTGAATGAAGCTATAACTTTGTGGTTATCCAGTAAAATTAAATGAAACGATATTTATATTATATGAGTTTCACTCAGGGATAAGCAGAGAAGACGGACCGCCAAACATATGTCTTGGCACATGCTCTTGTTTCATTCACGTTCATACATTGACTCATACATATCTTATTGTTATTTTGATTCTTGACATGGCCCGGCTCAAGAAATTTGTTCACTTAATCGTGCCATGTCTTCCTCGCGCATCACCGATTTCTTCTACTATTCACATTCGCGTCTTTCTTCGTTCATTCGATCTATATAAAATTATTATGAAATATGCATAATATAATCTAATGTGGTTGGTGGAGCTTATATACAGTCCCCAAAAAGGCGGGCTTTACGCCCTAAGACATATAACAAATAATTAATTAAATACGCTTCGTTCTCACCTCAAATATTATGGTCAGGAATTGCCTAAACGTGTAATGAAACGTGCATTCACCTAAAGGAAATGCCTTCCTGCAGTAGGTAGGCAATATATATCCTCATCTATCCACGTAAGGCAGGTCAATTTATTCAATATTCGCGTTCCAAAAACCAGATTAAATTTGATAATAAATGAAAAGATGAAATATTGTCATCAGTGAAATCCATAAGGTACATCGGGGTTACACTTGATCCCAAACTTACTTTTTCAGATCATATAGTGGAGTTGGCATCATGGTGTTACAAATTTCTTGGATTTGTGTTAAGAATAAGTAAACAATTTTCCAAGTCCGAAGCAATGACATCGATGTTAAACTGCATTTTACGATCAAAATTAAAATACGCTTCTGCTGTTTGGGCCAAGAAAAACAGAAGTATATAGAATTATTAGAATAATCTTTTTGTAAGCTCTTTATATGAGAATGCATGGTGAAAACCCGCGATTTATGCATCACATGGATTTGCTCTTTGAAACGTGCCACGAAAGTCTCCAATCTAGGGACCCTTACTGTAACAGCGTTTAAAACAATAAACTATTTTATTGACAGCCCATATCTTTTGGAAAGCTAAAGATTGTTCGTAAAGAACAACGGCCGCCAGGGTTGACACGACTGCTTTGTATTCCACAGGTATGTTGCTGCTAAATGATATCTCTAGATCTCTAGACATTTTCAACATTATCCTTGAAGGTTTCGAGAGTCATTTTAGACAAGAACATTAAAATATATCATTGTAAAAATTTTCAGCTAATCAGGTTCACCGATCTGTCTGAGGCCTGGAAGTCGAATTCATATATCAATTGATGACTTTCGTTTTTCTTTGAAAATTATCTCTGTTTTGCAATCAACCCACCCGCACCGGAGGTGGGTATAACACTTCCATTCCATTTTTTCACATCAAATACTAAATAATTCAGTTAACACTGTAAAAAACAATTCGGTAATAGAGCATTTTTAAAAATATTCCAGTACATTATTTTTTAAGATAATAAAAATAATTACTTAATTCCAACGAAATTACTCACCTGCTCCGGATCAACATTACTCTAAAGAAATCCTTGCCGCAAACCTGCCGCTAGTACGGTCGTAAAAGGTGCGTTTTACTGCAAAGGGCTAAAATAATATGTAATTGAGTTCGATGTCGTACTGTCTTTTTTACATTAATATTGATGAGAAGAAATCTGTAGGTAGTAACTGTAATCGGAGTATTGCTCAACTGGAATGGGTAAAAAGAATTTCGTCGGGGTCACCAATGTTAGAAGTGTTGTTTCCAGGGCTGAGGAGCTGGTGGAGAATGTTTGACCTGTGCTCCGTCTTCTCATCAGACGAGTGTATACCAATACTTTACCATAAGGAATTGTCAGGCTCCTGGGGATCACGGTACTTCTAGGCCGCGATCCAGTGTTCAATGATTATATTGGATGATGATTGATAACACTTTACTCATATTTGAGTGATTAACATTTATTTAAGATTTAATATTTTACACGATTTAGTGTTCACGTATGAAACTGGTAGAGAGGTATAAAACGCGAGTGGCCGGCGGAATCGAGCGCTGGAGACGGAATAAAATGCTCGGTCATCGCCGGAGCGATCCAGAGATGTTTTGTGAGACGTGGTGGGGATGCCACACGTATAAATAAATAAAAGTGATACCCATAAGATGTTGATGGTCCGCGCTATACGGGGGACCCTAGTGACATCGGTTCTATGTGATTGTTACTATCAGGTACGTAAAGGTTAAGAAAGACCGTGATGATTTTATCCATGATGTTTTGATACCTAGTTCATCGGTAAAAACTTGGATATTCTTACGTTTGCTGAACCCTTTAAAATGACCATGTATGGCCGATTTTCTGGTAGTCCAAAGCATCAGGTTCGTGACCAGGCGTTTATAGGCGCAGGCGTATACTGGGAGTGGGGAGGGTTAAAACGTCATAAGGATTTTATTAACCAGGAATGTATTTCTTTAATTTAAAGAGTTACAAATAAGTGAAATAGACGAGACCCTCTCTCATTTAAAATAAATATACATTTTTTTCGTTGCCAAGTCAACAGCGGTTATGTCGTGACGTTTAAGTACATAATTAATCATAAATAAAACTTCGCCAATGTGTCTTCTGTATTTACGGACCAATGAAAAACAATGGACACGGAATGAAAATGTACCTAATGTCTTTTTTGTTTTTGTCAACCATGCAGTAGGTAGGTCCATATTTTGAAGTATAAAAATAGTAATTAACAAAATTAAAAAGTGCAATATAATAGGTGCAGTTTAAATTATCATAAAATCTTGAAATGATATTAATAATTACTTCGTGAATATTCTGGTTAAATTTGTGTCATACGCCAAATTTTAATATAGCTTACATGTAGATACCTATATACGAGTATTATATTCATCTATAATACGTCCTTCCTTTGAATTTGTATTTATATAATTGTTTGTTTGTTTTCTAAGAATACCGCACAAGAGTCCCCAGCTGCTCCCAACATTTCGGAGCCAGTGAGATGGTGAATGGTGACCACCCATTTTCGTCATATAGTGAGGATTAAAGTAGTGGGGAGGGGAATGAGATGAGAAAGAGGATGGTGGTAAAGTTAGAGAGTGAGTTGAAGGTTAGTTGACTGGTCATCGACAAGGCTAAAGCCATTTCAACCAACTTTCCAATCCAGATTAGTTGTATTTCACCAGGGCAATACCAAGAGTATCTTCCACTCTTGTGGGTTAGTATATTTTTGTACTGATTTTTTCCGTTATTGGCTATAATTTTAATCAAGTTTAAAAAGTGTACTCATTTGCACTTTGTTGTATGTAGAGAGGAAGAAATTCTTAGCATTAGTGAGATAGACTATATTAAAAATCGAAACGTTCGCGTTTCTAGAAATGGCTTAATATTTTGATTAGTGACCCAGTCTGAACAGCCCGCCCGCTTAACTAACAACAACATTTCCATTTCTCATATTATGTTATTCCCTTTCCTACGGTTCCACTGATTCCAGAAACTTGAAACTCTTGCTAGTAATCACGTAAAATAATTTGTTGATGCTTATAAACCCTGTAATAGTGAAGAAAATAATGTTAACAAATCTCAATGAAACATAAAATAGAAAAAGACACAAAAAATAAAAAGTTTAACGGTTACTCAGCGTAGGGAGTGTGGCGAACCCATCGCTCAGGGAGTGGAAACACAAACCTGCAATAGCCATCCCAAGCCAAGGTGTGAGCCGTGCTCAGGCTGAATGTCCTGGGAAACAGCGTCACTTACGGTGCCTCCGAGAAACAAGGTCGCATCTCGGAGTATTTAGACCTTACTCCAGCAATCGGGGCTCTGCTGGAGTGAACGTTCTATTACTCTGGTAACTCGTGGGACAAAAAATTGGACCATTCGAAAACTAGGGACCTTTTGGAAACCTAGGAGTGCTGAGGTCACCTCTGTGGACTTCCTTCCTGGGGCCAGTAGGAGGAACCAAGATAAGAAATCGAGGAGAGGTGAGCTGAGGCCACCTCCATGAACTCTTCCCTTGTAGGGCCTTCAGGGAACCAAGGGGAAGGTCACTCTTTCAGCGCGGGGCCTTTGTGGAACCAAGGAGGAGTGAAGTGGAGAGATAATGTCCTCTTCCCATGTTGGGCATTCAGGGAACCATGTAAGAGTGAAGAGAAGAAATGAGGCCATCTCTTTGAACTCTTCCCCTGTTGGGCCTTTAGCCAAATAAAACCAAAATAAAAGTCCGATACTTAGATTGTTCCCTATTGACAAAGAGCACTATCTTTCCAACCCTCCATCTACCCCTACCTCCTCCACTGGAGCTCAGCCCATTTTTTCCAACCCACATAAAGCATAATATATTTAGAACATTTGTTACTTGAAGATTTTATATTTTAGTACAGTAATGTACTGTCCTGAAGAAGCTACGGATGTAGCGAAAACTTGGCCGGCATTAAGTACAAAAATAAAAGTGGTGTTAACTATGTAAGTTATGTTTTATTTTAACATATTATGTTCTGAACGACTGGCAGTGATGTATGGCAGTGAGGCATGGAACTGGCAGAGGGAGGGTGAAAGTAGACTGAATACTGTTGAAATGATACCCCTGAGGCAAATGTGTGGTAAAACCCATGTACGATCGTGTGAGAAACGTTAAGATTCGCAAATAATGCAAGGCTGATGTAAGTGTAAGATTAAGAAAGGGACGCTCAGATGTTTTGGGCATGTAGAGCAAATGAACGAGGAAAGGAGTGTAAGGAGAATGTATGTCGCAAATGTGAATGGTAGAAGAAGTCGAGGACGCCCGAGGAAGACATGGCATGACCAAGTGAATCAGACAATTGAGTCGTGCCATGTCAAGAGTCAGAATAATAGAAGAGCTTCTATGAGACGATGTATGAATTTGAACGAGGCAAGTAGTGTGTGCCAAGACAGAGTTGTTTGACAGTTCGTCCTCTCTGCCTACCCCTGCGGGGAAACGGCATGATGGTTAGTTAGTTAGTTATAACAATGAGGGTTTAATAATAAATACTTTCATCGCACATCGGAAAATCTGGTGGACTCTGATGCCATCTCCTGAACACACGAACTCCTTGGTATTAATGTACTTTAATAATTCGTGTTCAAACATTGAATTGTGTTTAAGCTCATGTCATGTTGGAAAGCCATATAAAGGGTGCGACAATGGCACACCTTTCAGCAGAAGTGGATGACACAGGCTAATCCCCTCTCCAGGCACAATGTACCTGTAGCCGTACTTACGTAGGAAACTCTTTATTATTATTTTTAATATAATGCACTGGCCTTATCATTTTCATATTTCGTGTTTTGTGAGCGTGAAATATTATCGTGGGGTAAAACTTCTTGAAGATCTGTTACATAAAATGTGAAATATTCCATTACCTTTTAAATAAAATAATAGAACAATGCCGAGGTTCAGAACCACAAACATTATGAAAGTTTTAAAAATGGTTCAGCGCGACAATTCATCGGGTGACAATTAGCCCCCCGACAGATGATCCCACGACAGTTGGCCCCCCCGACAGTTTATCTGGCGGACAGTTGATCCCCTAAAAAAATATTTCTTCAAGTAAGGATGCAAACAGAATATACGGCCGTAGAACCAAAGTCTATATACTTACGTATATCTGCAGGCATCTTGGCTGAAAATCCGCTGTAAAAATATTTTTACTAACAATAATTTCGACTTTCGAAGGAGCATGCGGCAATAACAGAAAACGACATACTTATACGTTCAATCGGCTTAGCAAAAAAACCGATAACGGTTCCAACTTGCATATAATATAACATTATTTTATCCGATTACAACACAAGACTCCCAACTGCTCCCAAACATCTGGAGCCAGCGAAACTATGGCATCCCCAATTTCGATATGTTGTGAGGCTGAAAGTAGTGGGGATGGGAAGGAGATCTGGAAAATGAACTTGACTCTTCATATCTAGTCACCAAACATGGTTAAAGCCATTTTATATAGTAAGTCCAATACCTTTATACACTACCCAGGTGTAAAAATATAAAAAATCAAAAGATATAACTTTTTTATCCGAATAAACACAAGAGTCCCAACTGCTGGTAGGTAAGTAAAAGTCGAGGGATCAACTGTCGGGGGGGATCAACTGTCGACGGGCCAATTGTCGCCGGATCAATTGTCATGGAACCTTAGAATTTTTGAACGGCATTTTAAGAGACAGTATGTATCTTAAATATAGCAATCAATATCAGAATACTCTTAAAGAACGATCCAGCACTGAAGCTGAAACTGAGCACTTTTTAATATTTCTGTTTTTGAGACTGACAATTTATGGTGGAATTCCATTATAATATATTATAATAAAACGATTAAAGAAATTAAGTGGAATATAGTTTTATACTAGTTTTATTATATTTTATTGTTCGTTTTATTTAAGAAATTAGGTGGAATAAAGTTTTATATTAGTTTTATTATTGTATTTTATTGTTCATTTTATTTAAGAAATTAAGTGGAATAGAGTTTTTATTAGTTTTATTATATTTTATTGTTCGTTTTATTTAAGAAATTAGGTGGAATAAAGTTTTATATTAGTTTTATTATATTTTATTGTTCATTTTATTTAAGAAATTAGGTGGAATAAAGTTTTATATTAGTTTTATTATATTTTATTGTTCGTTTTATTTAAGAAATTAGGTGGAATAAAGTTTTATATTAGTTTTATTATATTTTATTGTTCGTTTTATATTAGTTTTATTATATTTTATTGTTCGTTTTATTTAAGAAATTAAGTGGAATAAAGTTTTTTTATATTTTATTGTTCGTTTTATTTAAGAAATTAAGTGGAATAAAGTTTTATATTAGTTTTATTATATTTTATTGTTCGTTTTATTTAAGAAATTAGGTGGAATAAAGTTTTATATTAGTTTTATTATATTTTATTGTTCGTTTTATATTAGTTTTATTATATTTTATTGTTCGTTTTATTTAAGAAATTAAGTGGAATAAAGTTTTTTTATATTTTATTGTTCGTTTTATTTAAGAAATTAAGTGGAATAAAGTTTTATATTCGTTTTCTTATAATATATGAAACTGAGCAACTATTGAAGTGAATTCTTACCGTCAAAAATTATTACAAGTATTACGAGTTATGCGTTTAGATGGGGACTGTTGTATCATAGTACTTTTGCATCCTCACTGTTATTTAATTATCAAAGTAGTGGGCAATAAAAAATCCTTTTGAACAAAGGAAAATCTGGGTTATGAAAATGTATTGCCTTTTTTCGGCGTATAAAAATATTTTATTTTGACGGATTAGCACAGTTGAATGTTGAAACACGCTCACGGTTTTGTTCTATTATTTTATGATATTTGTAGCGAAGCGGGTTGCATTCTACAATTAAACTTCTCCATTAAAATCTGAATATGATTTTTAAACATTGATGAAATAACAAATGGTTAAAAAATATCCCTACTTTCAGGAATTTCTAAAGCACGACTAACTTTTCAAGCGATATGGTGGTATCATTGTTACATTTATTTTTCTGACGAATGTCTGTTTAACAGTCAATTATAAAAAGTCAAAATGATTCTTTAATCATTAATTATTTCTACAGTTATTGTTATCACGGCTGATTAGACATTAATAAACACCGGAAATAGCACAAGCTATTGCGATATTCGCATGTTTCTTCTGTAGAATCATTTAATATTCAAAAATTATCATTTTTTACGGTGCAAAGTTGTGTTGTGTTTTCAGTAATTAATTTATACAATTGAAGGCGGTTAAAAGTATAATTTTTTTTATCTTTAACTAGCTTTTTCCCTCGGCTTCGCTTGCATGGTATTAGGGTTTTCCCACTCCGTCACCGTCACGAACCCCCCTCCCGAGTTCCCCTTCCCCCTCCCAGGTCCCCCTCCCCCCTCCCAGGTTCCCCTTCCCCTCCCTGGTTCCCCTCCCCCATCTCTCCCTCCCTCCCGCTTTCCATAGCAATAGCCGCTTCCTCGCGTGCCACCAATAGAATTTTTTTAATACAAATTTCATAATGCCAGAGCTCACCGGAAGTTTTATAAAAACCTTGTCCTGACAATAACGAACACACAAAAAAAGAATTATCCAATTTGGTGCAGTCGTTCGAAAGTTTTGCGCTTAGCAACACATTCAGCGATTCATTTTTATATTATAGATAATTCTCTCCTTTGCTTTGTGAAGTTTAACTCTAATAAGGGAATTTTAAGGCCTAAGTTTGTCTGTTTTTACATCTTCAACTTCTGCTTATCTTATTTCCAACTTTTTTGCTAACCATTTATATTTTGATTGAAGAAAAGAAAATTTTTCCTCAATAATCTTTGTTTGCACACTTATGTCGACTTTTCTATACTAAGATTGTCATTGACATTCAAAAGGTGCATTCAGTGATTTATATATTTAACCTAAAATTATTTTAAATCTCCGGTCTATTAATTTTCATCGATGAGTAATTAGGAACCCATAGAACCCAAAACAATTCACATGAAATATGATTATAATCTTAAAATAATAGTAAACGATTAATTTCGATGAAATATCGATTTGTGCGGATTCTCGCTTTGATAGGGTGTTCAATGTGATAATACTTGAAACTTGTTTAAAATGACATGCCGGTGTGACATGTTAAATTAAACCTTGTCAAGAAATATTATGCACGCAGAGATGCACGAGTAATTCAACTAAGAGTGGCTTCAGTTGTTTTGTTCTTGCAAGTGTCAAAATTCTTGAATAATAATTGACATCCCGATCAGTAGCAAGTCCGGACAATTACCGTATGTTATCTACTGCATACGTACATATGCACATATGCACAAGTACAAGTTTAAGGATGAATGCAATTAAAGCCACAGGATTAGCCGAAGCACTTAATTGAACGGTTCTAGTAGCCGAGATATATCATATGTCAGGCGGTGGTTAATGAAATAAATTTGTCTCAGAGTCACAGTGGCAGGACGAATTCGGAGCACACTGCATTAATTCAATGATACGGTTGGCGGCCATTGAAAATCTATGCAATTTGCTACAGGAATCTATCTACAAAACGAGGTATTTGACTATATGTATGCATATAGTTGCGGAACAAAGAAAATGTAAATCATTCTTTCTCAGTCGTTTAAACTGTAGAACGTAGGTCACCATTGTCTATTTTGATTTTAGTTTGCAAACTGAAAAAAAATCTGAAAATGTTTTTATTATTATAAGCTAAATAAGGTTTCCGTAAATAAATTGCTTGTCTACTAATAGACGTGCGACCAAAACTACTGGAGAGTTGTAATAAAAGAAAGATATTTTAATGTAACCATATGACTTAATATTAATAGCAGATCATACATATTTAAATTGATTTAAAATAATCGATTCGATTGATTACCCTTTTTTTACAGAATAAACATTTATTCTCATAACTATTATCGAATAAACGTATTTTATAGTTGTTTTCAGCAGGATTTTCAAAAGATCGTGGCTTGTGTTGTAATCGACAATTTAAAACCAAAAAATCACGTAGACCAACAAATTCTCAGCAAGACGTTCTTTTAAAATATTTCACATTCAAATATTGCATTACTAATCATTCAAAACATTAAAAAAAATCATATTTGTAAAAAGCATTAACTTTAAATAAAAAAACGTATAAGCACTTCCTTCGTCAGGAGAATAATTCTCCTGACGAAGGAAGGGTGCTTCTGAAACCGGTAGAGTGTTTATAAAATTAAAGTGGTCTACAAAAAATTCATATGTGTTTTCATTGTTAAAAAAAATCATTTAATTATTTTGATAACACATTTTCAAAATGACATAAAAACAAGACAGTAAAAAGACTAACCCACCTTCTTCTAAAATGTTCGTTTTCACGGGGCATTTATGCAGCTATTCTCATAATATTTCATAGACATTTCATATTTCGTATCTACTCATAATTTACAGCTTTAAAGGATTGAGGACTACCGTTAGTACAGACCGCGAACACGCCTAGGATAAACATGAACAACGCAAACGCAGAGAAGAAAAAATAATACTACCTATAAGGCTGTATACGCGTAGACTGGTTATTCGTAGAAGTATCGTAGTACTGTCCTGCCTCTACGATATATCGTAGCTCGGCTTGTGGGAGGGTTGAAACTGTTGGCAAATTCAAACGCAATTCGCAAACGACTTTCGTAGCAGGTAGTCTGGGGTCTCATAAACTTTCACGCTTTTTTGATTGGAGCAATTATCATGTTAATAAAGAAGTTTTGAGGTTTTTCTCATGCGGTGTACAGCTTTGTTACGTGAAATAGTGGCATAACATAATGAAGTTTGAAAGTGTAGTGCTTTTCTTCGTTTTTTCAGTGTGCTTTGAAATCAAAGGTGAATTTTTCCCATTTTGCATATTTATAACTCCTTAAAATGTAAACATGAACGCGTAAATATTTACTTTTCCTACGATAATATTGATTTCAGATTAGCTTTGTATTAAATGTGATTAGCCAGGCTGGAACTAGTTCAAAAGAAAAATGTAACGTTACGTGTAGTTACTTAATTTAATAGATTATTTGAACTTGAATGACACATCGTGGTTGCCTATTACATTTAGATTGTCCGATTAAACCATATAAAACATTTAAAGATTCTTAGCAATTTGCATTTACGCTGAATGCCATTAGTGATTAAATCAGGAAGCACATACATAATAAATCCAAAAATTAATTATGAAAAAAAAAAAAACTTATTTCAAGCTTCTTCATTCAGAAAAAGTGTATTTTACCATTAAAATTAGGATCCTCTTTTTATTTTAATTTTATAAATCATGAAGGTTTATGTATTTCATAACTTTAACGTAATTAAACTATAATTTTAAATAAAATGAAACAATGCAACTTTGTATAAACCACTTATAAAATGTGCAAATCCGACCGGTTTCGGAACAAACGTTCCTTCGTCAGAGAAAGCTTATACTAATTTGACAGTTTAGAACAATGTTTTATTAGGGTAGGGGTGGAGCCGTTGTTAGTTAATAATGTAGATTGGGTGGGTAGGTATTAGTGTAGAGTGGGTGGGTAGGGGAACAAATCCATGATTGGGCTATATGACAATATTTTTTGTTTGTTGATAATAGATTCATTATTTTTAAGGGATTTTTTAATTTCCAAAGCTTCTAAGTTATCTAAACGTTTTCCTTTATGATTAATATGAAGAATATTTATCCCTGTGTTTTTTTCAAAACTATGGTTATTTTCAATGATATGGTTAGCGAACTCAGAAAAATTATTATTATTAAGACACCTTAAATGTTCTTTGATTCTGATTTCAAAATTACGAGTTGTTTTCCAATATAAAATGAGGGACAATCATTGCATTTGAGTTTATATATTCCGGAATTAGTCAATTTATGGTCTTTATCTTTAGTATTTCTCAAAAAATTACCGATATTATTTCTTGTATAAAACGCTGGTTTAATATTAGAAGGGAAATTTTTGCAACATTGAACTGAAAAATTATTAATATACAAAATTTTACGCCATTCTTTATCAATAATATTATTAGAATTGTATAGATATTTATTTTTTGAAATTTTGCTAAGTTTTTTATTTAGGATGTTATCAATTAATTTTGGTTCATATTCGTTATTTATAGCAATTTGTTTTATTATAGAAAGTTCAAATAATTTTAAATGTTATTTTTAGAAAAGCAGCAACCATTGATGTGAATTATAGACATTATTATAAATCCCTTTTTTCAGAATTTCAGAATTAAATGATTTCCAAATTCACCATAAATATTAATATGCGTTTTAATTTATCATAAACATATCAAGTTTAACACAGTTTCTAACTATCCTAACTAATTAAGATAATGATATATTTGAAAAAAAAATTGCATATCTTTAAAAATATACTCGTACCATCTTTATTACGCTCACCTCAAATATTTTTTAAAAATTTCATTCTAGAAGTTTTTATCGTCGGTGAATATGCCTGAAAAATATTCACCAATAAATTAACACAATCTGCTTAGATGATGGATGCTGTAAGTCTTTCCCAAACTTTGGCCCAAGAAGGCGCAACACAACACCCTAAAAATAATGATCTTCGTCATTAGAAACCTTAATTATTTCTCATCCAGAAAGTATGTCTTATATTCATGTAAGTTCTCAAATAGTAGTGAATTCTTCAGGTCTCCTAGGAGTGAAGAACAGTTTCCAGATCATCCCCTCCGTGGTCCGGCGCGGCGAGCACGCGGTCCTTAGCTGTTACTACGACCTGCAGGGCGCGCTACTCTACACCGTAAAGTGGTATCGCGGCATTCACGAGATCTACAGATACGCGCCGCTCGACGTGCCCAAGTTGAAGGATTTCCCGATACCAGGGATACACGTTGACGTGAGACATTTATTTTTTATTTTTTGTAGTCAAGTAAGGCAAAATTATTAATTTACACCATTGTGCAGCGTTTGAAGATCGAGGTCATAAGTCGAAGGACTTCTCCATTTCTTCTTTTTCTTACCAGGGATACACGTCAATGCAACTTTTTATTTATTTATTTTACCACATTTTGTAGACCAACAGATCAGCTGATATACCCAAGTTGAAGGGCTTCCCGGTGCACGAGGTTAGGCGTTGATGTAAGGTAGAGATTTGCCCCGCCCGACACGCTACATTAAGACAATTTTTTTATTATTATTTTTTTTAATATTAACTCCAGCTTGGCTGCTGTGGAACGATTTGTCGGCCTCTGTGTTTCCTCCCTCCTACAGCACGGGTCTCTCAAGACCCATGTTCACTTCTTCCACCCTTCTAAAGACCCTTCACACAGCATCTTCCAAGATGACTTAGGCTGTGAAGAAAATAATTTCCCTCAGGGCATATGTCGTCTTTGAAGGTGCTGTGTGGGGGGGTATTTTAGAAGAATGGAAGGAGTGAATATGTGTCTGGAAGATACCCATGCTCTAGGAGGGAGGAAACACAGAGGAGGAAACTGCGAGCCGCAGAAGCGACCCGTTCTCATGTGACCACGTATTTTCCGATCACGCACCGGTGCCGAATGGATCAGTGACGCTAGTTCCTCGGATCTCCTTCCATTATAATACCGTCAGAACAAGGACAGCATACTTACCTCACGCCTGGGATCTATAGATTGCTATATTTGGATGATTTGTATAGCGCCGTTTTTGTGAAAAATCCCCGGAAGTGCGATGTTGTCTTGTTAAGAAAGAAAAATCTGTCAAATGGACAGTCGTCCGTTAAACTGCAGTTTCGCCCCGCTGATAGGGACACGATATTGAATAGAAAGTATCGATACTGTACTCATGAGTATTATCGGAAAAAAGTATCGAACTCGAAAAAGTAATGAAACAAAAGTATCGATACTTCAAAGTATAGAGTACATTTCGTAGGGCCAGATTTACAGCTCTGACCGGGCTAACTACGTATCAACCCCCCTCTCGGATCAGAATTTTCAAATTCAAGTATCTTTTTAGTTAGAAAAGGTAAAAGGACGTCAACGTCAGTGAAATTAAAAAAAGAGACAATCAAATTTAAGAACGTATAATCAATAATAAAAAAAATGACCTGTAAATTCACAAATTGCTATCTTAGGTACTCATAAAAAAGGTGTAATGTATTTTTATGTATATAATCAACTGCAAAACTAAACGTGCGTAGTTAAATAAATAATGAAACACAGCTGCCCTGTTAAAAAACGAGCTAAAAAGCAAAACAAAATTTTTGCAATACATTTTTTTCTTGTGTTTTGGCAGGACAGTCGAAACATTTTAGTGTGTTAAATGATTTATTTATTACCGTACCAGTTTTTGACATTATTTTTTCTTATCACTATTCTAGACGTCGAGTCTCAGAGACTTCTGAGTTGACCCGATACAGGCGAACCCTAGTGGGGTTAATAATTACATGCTAAAAAAATTGTGACCTAGGTCATAATTATCATAGGAACATAATATTAATTTTAAAACCTAATAGATTTATGATAATGAAAAAATGTAATATTTTAGTCAACATTTTAATCATAAAGATATAAATCTGAAACAATTTACAAGTAAAGCTCTTAATTTTTTTTTCACCTAATGGTGTTTTTCAGTAACTAAATGTTTAGATAACAAAATGAACTTAATTTTCTTGAATTATAATCATTATAAAACACTATGTTAACTTAAACCTAAGTTATTGTGAAGCCTATCAATACTTGCCAAAAAGTGCTCATTGAGTAAAAGTATCGAATAAAAAGTATCGAGTACAAAAGTATCGGTATCGAAAAGAAAAGTACTCGATACCACAAAGTATCGATACTTTTTTCGTGTCCCTACCCGCTGGATGTGCCAAAATCGAAGGACTTGCCGATACCAGTATGTAAGACAATGATGTTATTTGTTTGAACAACATTTTGTACGTAAAAGGATCCACCGCCAAGTTCTTGATCCACCCGTATGCCCAAGTCAAGGAACTCCCAGCAACTACCAAGGGATTGATTAATATATACGAGTATATATATTTATGTAAGAATGTGGACGAAGAAACCAGTTTCTAGGATAAAATACCGCGCACAAATGGATGATAGCAGAATTCGGGGACGTCCGAGGAATGTCATAAACCTTTTTTTGTTTCACCAGTGATATATAGTTTTACAAAGAGAATTTTTAAAATTTACTCCAAAATTTGTTCACATATATTCTCTAATAAGAATGTTTCCATGTGAATGATTGTATTGCTTTGATTTTAAAGAAGTTGCATTTAAATTTTAAAATGGTTTTATTGCAACTTGTATTCCTACAATAAAAGGAATGAGGAAAATCAATTAAATTAATTTTTCATGAAATTCCCTGCAAAACTCTGAAAGTTTTATTAATACGAATGAAAGTTTATTCTGCCATTTTTTGTTTTAATAAAACTTTTTCTGTGATTAATTAGATGATGGTAAAAGAAGCAAACTATGATAAATATACAGAATATAGGGACACGCTTAATATCCATATTTTGTTTTGAAAACAATTTGAATCAGTTATTAATGAGAAGTACAAAATAAATAGTAAATTGATTCAGTTTCCGGAAAAGGAAAATAATGCGTTTAAGTAGTTATTTCGTTAAAACATGAATAATTTGATGTCTTTTTGGTCTGCAATGTTTTCACACAATACTATTAAAAAATAATTTATGCTAATTAAATTTTTTTTCCAAAGTAAGAACCTAAGAACCTATTTTAGGATCATAGGATCATGTATTTGGTTTAATATTTTAAAAAAGTTTTTCATAAGAGAATACAAAAACTAACCTCGCAACTTTCACATCAATAACAACGGTAGTGAGCAAACGATTTTACTTTTAACGTAATAGCTATTAAAATGCATTACTTTCCTTTTCCAAAATGATCTAAACACTACAAAGTATTTAAAAGATTGTAAAGCGTCTCGCTATTTTATATATATTTATCCAAACCATGTTTAACCATTATTAACATGTCGGAGAAATGGGTTAAATGTGTTGAGATGCAGTTAATCACATTCTAAGAAAAAAAGTTTAAGATTGAGCTAAAAACGTCCAGAAATAAACTAAAAACATTTTATAAATGTTCGTAGTTTCTCTTGAAAGTTTACAACAAATGCTTACAGTAATAATATCGCGCAAACTTCCACGGGAAGTATTCTCTTCAGAATGTTCCCAGTAAAACAAACTGACGGTACGGGACTGCGTTTCTTACTCGTGCAAAACTGCTATACTGTGTTTACATTCCCAGGCAATTCTGGTACGGGCGTTGTATAAAGCCATCACATTTCATGAAATACAACTTTGGTGCTAGTACCTACGTGACCCGGCGACTGCAGTCGGATGGTTCAAATGCTGTTTGTCGAGGAAAACAAATTTGACAGACGAATTGCATAATATTGTATGGATTACTTTGGTTGTTTGGAATCCGTTTCGTCGACTTTTCAAGTGAATCGAATTATTTACGGATTGAGTTTTTTCAGTCAAAAGTATTAAATTTATTTTATAAACAAGATGAAGGTTATTTTTTTTAAATGGATCTCATTTTATGTCTTTTGACAAACTTGTGAACTGGTTTAGAAGCAACCTGATTTATTAATAATAAAAAAATTAGTAACCGACCGCAGTTTCGGTTTCAGTTTCGGTTTCGGTAAGGTTCGGTAAAAAAATCTATTTCGGCATCAGTTTCGGTTTCGGCAACTTTTTTAGACATGTTAAAAATAGATTGTTTACTATTATTTGGCTTATTTTTTACACTTATTCGCACAGTTAACACGTGTTAAATTAAATAAATAAAAAAAATCTATTATTGAAGTATGTGAAAAAATTGTATTTTTTAATATTACTTCTATAAAACAAACAAAATTTATAAAAAATAACAAAACATGTTAACTACTTCTTGGAACTTCTCATTCGGCTGACTTCGGATGAGTTCGTGGCTCGTATATCACCCGCCACCATCAGCAAAATACTCGGTTAATGAGGTCCTTTATAGAAATATTATCAAATTTTTTTTATTTTTTTTACATACATCAATTATTGTTTTTTTATTTCATTTAACACGTATAAAAGGAATTATGTGATTGTAAAAGCAATAAAAATTAAAATACTCAGTTAATGAGGTCCTTCCTTTATAATGTAAGTGTTGAGAATCGACAGATTTTTGTTCCAAGAAGTAGTTAACATATTCTGTTATTTTTTATAAATTTTGTTAATTTTATAGAAGTAATATAAAAAAATATAATTTTTTCGCATATTTCAATTATTGTTTTTTTTTTTAAATTTTATTTATTTAATTTAACACGTGTTAACGGTCCGAACAAGTGTAAAAAATAAGCCAAATAACAGTAAAACATCGATTTTTAACAGGTCTAAAAAAAGTTTCGGTTTCGGTTTCGGTTTCAGTCGAAACTGAGACAGACACCGAAGATTCAGTTTCGGTTTCGGTTTCGGTGGAAAGTCCTGTTTCGGTCGGACACATCGATTTGAAAAAGATAATTTTTAATCGATAGCGGAAATTTGAAATGCAGTCCAAAAAATCCAAAAATCCCTTTTTCCCGTTTTTTTTTTCTTTTCTATCTGCGTCATCGAAATTTTTTTAGGAAAATTACGACGTGCATTTTAAGAGGATTTCTTTAATGAAAAATAAATTTTGTTATTTAAGAAATTTACAAAAAATGTTTATTTTTTATTTTATTTTTTATTGTAGTAATGTGTACATTTAAGTTGACGAATTTATAATTAATTATAATATTTTATATTGCAGCTAATTAATTATAATGTTGTTTCTGGTTTTATGTAGCTCCTGTTAAGTATTATGGAATGTTATGTTCAATGTTATATTATAATAAAAAATCATAATTATAGGCCTGCAACACACGAGATTTTTTGAAAAAAAAAAAAAAATTCTTTTAATATAATGAAAATCAAATAACTTTGTTTAAACCACTATATAATTAACAATATCAACATGTTTCAATAACAATGTTATTTTCATCAGGACAATGTCAATTTATTTTGTTAATTTGAAGAACTTTCTTTTCGCTGAAAAGGTTATATTATATAATATATGCATATATAATTTGACCTTTTAAGATTTGTGATAGGCAAACCTGTAATAAGGATTCAGTTGACTAACTAACTAACCATCACGCAGTTTACTTACAGGATAGGCAGAGAGGACGGACCGCCAAACAACTAGGTTAAGCACACACTCTTTGCCTCATTCAAAAACATACCTATATTCATTTATTAATCTCTGGGAAATAAACAATTGGACATAATAATATGTTTCAATTTTTACATTACATTAAAAATATATCAAAATGTACAAATATGGAAATGAACGGATTTGACGAACAGAAATAATAAATAACAAAACCGAATATTTTCTTATAATAAGTACCTACGTATTCTTTTAAATTATTTAATAATTCGTAATAAGCACGATAATTTGTGCTCAAGTGGAAAACACAAATTATAATTTTTGTTTTTTATTTTTTGATATAGAGGGTGTTTCAGATTGTTTTTCGTTTTGATATTTAAAAATAAAACAACATAATTCTTTCAAAGTTGTTATAATTACTGTTAAATTAAAGAGTAGGTTTTAAAATTTTATTTATGAAAAATAACCGTTTGTATGTGCGCACCGTCTACTTCTTCAGACTCATTTAGCCTGGCACTAAAATTTTGAATCACTCGCTGGAGCATCAGCCTTGGAATAGCGTTAATTTCGTCTGCAATTCTTTGGTTTAAAACATCCAGCTTGGGTGGCAATGGGTTGTAAACTTTACTTTTTAAGTAGCCCCGTAGGAAAAAATCAGCAGGCGTTAAATCTGGGCTCCTCGGTGGCCAATAGATGTCTCCTCGGCGACTTATTACTCTTTCAGGGAATAATTCGTGAAGAGCAGCTAAGGAGTCATTTGTAACATGAGAAGTGGGTCCATCTTGTTGGAAAAATGTGTTGCAGTTGTAGCCGATCTGATTTTGCATTTCTGTAGCCGGAAAAGTCCTGATCATCTGGCAATATCGATCAGAATTAACTGTCTGAGCGCGACCACGGTCGTCTTTGGGCCGATAATTCCTTGCCTTGCGAACGCGGTCAGCATTCGTGCTCATCCTCGATGTCCTTTTGCACCCAGTTGATTTATCCGGCATTGTGTTCCCAGTCTGTTCAAACTTGCGCACCTAATGCTTGATTAAATTGACATTTGGCACATTTCTCAGTTGTTAAATGAAAATGTGTCTTGTAGAGACGTCGAACAATAGTACGAATCGTTGTTTTTATAAAACGCTCGCACGCAAAGTGTGCGCTGCGGTCCCGTGAAGCGATCCATTACTTCTAAACTAAACAAGCCCGCCAAGCGTTTGAGACCACTCTCCTCCCCCCGCTATCTGTGTTTGGCGCGTAACGGTCAAGTTACGAAAAACAATATGAGACACCCTTTATTTTTTAATTTTATATAATTTTTGGCTTCATATTCCTTTCTTATAAATTTAATTATTTCTTATTTCTTATTATGCTGTCTTATAAAAGGTAAAGTCACAAGAAGGAAATCCATAATTGGTTTATGTTTGGCTATATTACTCATCTAATAATTTCAATTTGGGAGGCGGGTATGGATACCGCCGCCCCGGGACCATTTATTGAATAACCAACACCTCTGCCGTAGTTCACCTCAAATGGGCAGGTTCTCGGGGTGAGGTTTGTCCGGGTCTTGATGGCGGATGCGTCAGTCCACCAGCTGTATGCCAAATTTCCCCAACTCTCATAATTTTTTTTTCAAAACCTTCCCGCGTTCTGCAGTTCGAGTTTGAAGTAAGGTTAGGTGCTAGGTTAAGGTGTATTACACCAACTTACGACATGCTGTTCTGGAAAGGTCTGCAATTAATACGGTATGTTTTCAGTTTAAGAAATGTTTGTTTCGACCGCGAGATTGTTAAAACGATGAAAGTGTTTGCTTTATTCGATATTTATAACATTTTTATATATTAGTGTATTCGTAATTGAATTATCTCTCTATTTGACGTGTATTAAACTCATTAAAAATGTGTATTTTAAAAAAAAAACAAGATGTGAAATCTCGGCCTATTGTGTTTTTCATTGAGATATTTCAGCTTAAATAGCTTCAGTCTGTGTGAAACAATAATTCGAACTAAATAAAGCAACAATTGATTATATTATTGATGATTGTAGACAGTGAATATATGTTTCTACTGTAATAGCAGGTCTTTGTAGTAAGTGCTAATTGAGTGCATTCAATTTTATTCAAATACGAGCAACACGTGGAATTTGCTCGTTTATAAACGATTTTTATCTTTTGTTACAACTTAAAAATTGAAATAAACAGTAAAATATACATGGATTCCTTGGCAATACAGCACTTTTGGCAGTTTATATGTCTTGGCTATACAGAACTTTAGGCAGTTTATATGATTTTTTAAATGTGGGAGGGAAATTTCCAATTCGAGCGCGAACAAATCATGATCGCTGATATGTTGGCGCAAATCAGCGATATTTTGATATTTATTTATAAAGCGTTTTTTATAACTGACGGGATGGTATGGGGCCTATGATCCAAAGTAAATTGGCAACATCATATTTATTTTTCAAATCGTTATAATTTATTCTTAAAATAGTTGATCTAAGTTAGGTTGTTGATATGCTAAAAAGCCCCGCCATGAACGATGTTTCAAAACGGACAGATTCAATGAGTTGGGAAACGGACGAGTATTTTCGTCTTTGTGATTATCAATGTATTTTTTTTTTCCAGCTGTCGCTATCCAACGAGACCCAAGTAGTGCTCCGTAAGCTAGAGTTTAATATGGCAGGAAACTACAGCTGCGAGGTTTCTGCAGAAGCCCCTTCATTCGCTACCTCCACAATGACCGGACATCTGGATGTCTTTGGTAAGAGCGTTTCTGTTGTTCAAAAAAAACTGTGTTCATGACCGTACATATAATCTGCTTCAAAACAATTAAAAATAAACTCTCAATATGCAGGTACCTCCTATAACCCTTTAACAACCTTCGATACGCTCACACGATACTTTGCCAACCTTCGATACGCTCACTCAATGCTTTTGCCAACTTTCGATATGCTTACTCAATACTTTTGCCAACCTTCGGTATGCTCATTCAATACTTTTGCTAAATTTCGATATGCTCGCTCAATGCTTTTGCAAACCTCCGGTACACTCACTATATATTTTTGCCAACCTTCGGTATGCTCACTCAATACTTTTGCCAACCTTCGGTAACCTCACTAAACACTTTTGCCTACCTTGGATAATCTCACGCAGTACTTTTGCCAAACTCGAAACGCTCACTCAATACTTTTGCCAACCTTCGATACGCTCACTCAGTGCTTTTGCCAAACTTCGGTACGCTCACTCAGTACTTTTGCCAACCTTCGTAAACTCACTAAATACCTTTGCCAACTTTTGATATGCTCACTCAGTACTTTTACTTTTGCCGAACGTCGGTACGCTCACAATTTTTTTTCAAGAGAAAGACAAACATTCCCGGGTTACAAATAACCCAATAATGTTTGAAAATCTCCTACTACCTAACCTACGTAACCTTCAATACGCTCACTCAGTATCTACCTACTTTTGCCAACCTTCGAAACGCTCACTCGATACTTTTTCCAACCTTCGGTATGCTCACTCAATATATTTTTTATGTTTAAGATTTTGTGAAGATTTTCATATATAATTGTGACGTGATTTTACTCGCGTATGACCAATAAAATTGTATTAATATTGCCAAACGTCACGATTTCTACTTAGTTCGAAACTAAAAGAAGAACACATGAGAAGAAATATCATTTTTTTATAATTTGTCGTATACTTATTATTAAAGTTTTGCAAAGCTTTCACACACGTCGGTGCTTCATCAATTCCAACGAAGACTCATTTTAATTGTTTATAATTTTATTTAATTTTTATTTAATTAGTATATTATAATTTTGATATTTCAAGGTGTCTAAGATATGAAACATGAATATAAAAGAGACGTGGAATATTTTCTTAGTCTTCGTATTCAAGAAATTGTTTTTCACGAAGTGTGAATAAAACAAACTTCTATTATTTGTGCTACAGACACGTCAGAAAAAAACAGTTTTAACACCCACACATTTCTACATTATTTATGTCTAACAGGTTCATCACCAGTGATATATTACAACAAATGTTTAAAAAATGAATAAACAAAACTTTTATATTTTTGCAGCGCCCCCCGAATCAGGTCCCGTGATTTACGTGGACCGCCCCCATTACGGTCCTGGTGAGGTCTTGAAGGCTAACTGTTCCGCGCCCCCCTCCCGCCCTGCTCTTAATCTCACCGTTCTGGTCAACAATCAGCTCGTGAGTACAAATAGCTTAAAACCTTGATAAGGAGACGACCAGTGTGTAGAAACCATAAATAAGAGAAAAAGGAGATATGGCGTAGAGGTAAGCCGACTGTCGACGAGCTACAAACAAATTGCATGGACTATCAAAGCCGCCGAGCAAATTCAAGTTACTTTTTTGGAGTGTAAGTAGAAACAAAAGCCAGCCCCCCTGTGCGTATTTGCGATTTGCAGTAGTAAGAGTGAACGATGTTGGCGACACGTTGTGCAGAGCTTCATACTGTTGATGATTCGCTAACAATGTTCCCTTTTTTCTATTATCTATTGTAGAAACAATTAAAAATAATATACAAAGATAACTCAACTTATAATCTCCTCGCTCTGGTGTCGCGCAGTTGTTGCTTGGGTTAATATTGTGTATGTTGTAGCTGCATTAAAAAAGAATAAAAAATGGTTACATGTTCTCATCGATCCATTTTCAATGCCCCGGAAAAGACAAAAGTCTTAAAAAGCCTGGATTCACTTGAATATTGACATTTTTGACATCTAATTGTAATATTTGGTTCCATGACCGTTGATCCGCTGACAGTTGACCTCCGGGAATACTTATATACAAATAGCTAACGAAACATAATGCCATCTATTGGATGGTAACCCAACCTTTATAACCACCGCCATCTGTTAATTTGCATACAAATCAGCTTGCCAACATATTTTCCTTTATATATTTTAACCAATTTACACAAAACCTTGACAAATTATATACTAAACCTTACTCATAAATCACTCTATCTATTGGTGAAAACTGCATCAGTAATTTTTGAGTTTATCGCGAACAGACAGACAGACAGACACGGTGGAGGACTTTAATTTATAATATGTATAATATAATATAATATATAATAATACAATATAATATAATAATAGAGGAGAGATGGAGAGAAAGAGATAAGCAGTCGGTTTAGGGAAAATACCTACGTACACAAAGTATAACCCAGTGACCCCGACGGGGTGTGCATAGAGAATGTACCACCGAATAACAAAAGTATAAAACATATTTTCATTCAAATACATCAAGGATAAAAATACTTGTCTGTACACTATACTAAGGTTTGCTGACGATATTGCTATGGTTGCTGAAAGCGAAGAAGAACTGCAAGAGGCCTTAACAATCATGCAAAACATTCTTCAAAACAATTACAACATGAAGATAAATAAAGACAAAACAAAGCTGCTGACTGTAGGCCGAACGCAACATCAGATGAGAGCAGGAGTTCCACTAAAGAACACCAAGAAGTTTGTCTACCTCGGGAGCAAAATAACATGGGACGGTCGGTCTAAGAGCGAGGTCGACAGCCGTATACACCAGGCTAGGCTTGCATTCAATAAAAGGTCGAAAATAATAGAATCGAATAATATAGACCTAAAACTGAGAATACTCCTCATCAAGACCTATGTATGGAGTATCTTGATGTACGGCTGCGAAACATGGTGCCTATCCGAAAGAGATAAACGGAGACTAGAGGCTATTGAGATGTGGTCCTATAGAAGACTATTAGGAATTTCCTGGAGAGACCACATCACAAATGAGGAGGTTCTCCAAAGAATCGAAGGAGGAAGGCACCTGCTCAGGACCTTGTCCGAAAGGCGCGCAAGATGGATCGGCCATGTAATAAGACAAGAAGGCCTCTTGCATGCCATAATAATGGAGGGTATGACCGAGGGGACAAACGCTAGGGGACGCCCACGCCGAGAGTACCTGGAGGACCTGCTGGTGGACGTGCGCTGCTCATCATATGCAGACTTCAAAAGAGCCGCACAAGACAGGGAAGAGTGGAAGAAACGTATAGATGAAATTGCTGCAAACCAATCCCACGATTGAAACCAGAGAGAGAGAGAGACACTATATATACCAGCGTAGAAATACAAAAAATCGACACTGCATATAAATTCGTTGGAAATCAATACCAACTTATTATGGCGCCGTAACCGCGCACAAAAAGAAGAAGATGGAGAGATATGAAATTACGAATGTTGGAGAAGCGCGCTAATATTTAAAAGCGGCAAAATCGATGCGAAAATTGTGAATTTTTATAATAAAACACGACTCGTTTAAAATAGAGAAAAAAATCTCGCGAGGGTTGCCTTAAACAGCATTTAATGAAACACTGTGTATTTTATCATACATATAACTTGTAAAATAACTGAAACAAACGTGTTTATAATAATTTTTGGAGCATACTTTGCGATTTTTTCTATCGAGGCAATTTTATATAATTTGCCTTTCGGCGTGGGGAATGTCTAGATATTATCTTCAATATATTTTTCTTCGTATATTTTTTTAAGAGCTTTAAAACTTAAAGTGTGGGAGATATGTAAGAAATCGGTAGAAAGTGGGGTAGCTGCGCTGAAAAGTCTTTTTCAAGTCGACTTTACGTTTGAAATTGGTAAATAATGCGCAAAATTTTTTTTTTAAAATTAAACTTCATTTCGGGAGGGCAATTGTCGGCAGATCTCCTGAGTGAGCGATGGCCCGAGCGCACTCAAGACTCAAAATCACGCCCTGCATAATAATTGATTATTTATTTTTGTTATTATAATTTTTTATTATTATTATTTTTTTTTATTTCTTTACTGTGTAAATATACAGGGTGTTAAGGGACGTTTTTGACTTACTTTAACCAGTGATTCCTGATATTATTTGGAGTAAAAACTGTGAACGAAATTTTGGTCTCCGGTGACATTTTTGATGTTTTTTTTTCTACTAAAACATAAAAAAATGGTAGTTGTTGAACAGTTGGAGGCGGGGTAAGGGATTCGCCGGACACCTGGCTAAGTGACCAGTGACGACATGCGGAAGAATTTTTTTTTGTTTGATTTTGAAGAAAAAAAATTTGAAAAAAAAAAGTCGTCAAAAAAGTCACCGGAGACCAAAATTTCGTTTACATTTTTTACTCCAAATAATGTCTGGAATCACTGGTTAAAGTAAGTCAAGTACGTCCCAACACCCTGTATAAATATGTATAACTATATGGGACGTGTGGGATTGCACTATCCTCCCCACATCCCGGAATAAAGAACTGTTATTATGATTATTATTATTAATTTATTATCTATTACCGCGAAATGTTATCTCTATAAATCACACATTTTTTAATGGTTTCCCACCGGAAAGCATTTTGGTGCATTGATAAATAAATATATATTTACACAAGCGCTGAGCATTATTATTATGAACAGACCCTAAGGCAGGCGAACACTGTATTTTGGTACTTTGTAGGTAGTTGGCTTGTGAATACGGCGATATCGCGAGTGGTTTGGTATATTTATGGCGATATCTAAACAACGCGACGCGATGCCCGAAGTAACCTTCTATTGCTTCCACTCAAGATGTTGTTCTTCGCAACATGTCTCCCATAATAAAATTATAATTCCTTTTTGCACTAACCACGGATCCTTACGTTCAATAACGCAATTTTCGTGGCAGCCTGCAGTAAATTGCATTAGGCTTCCCCTTTGAAATATATGAGTTTTAGTCCCAGAGGAACGTCGTGAAGTAACGTTGACGTTGTAGATATTCGTAGTATAATTCTAAAATAGAAATAGTACACCTAAATATCAATTTACCCAGTCTTGACATGCTTTTAACTATTGATTTCCAATAAAATATTTTATAATTACTACGGCATGACAGCACAATGGAGAAGCAAATCTTCCATGGCATGCCGTTTCCGATGACGGTTAACTGAGCTTCTCCATCAAACCCATACATTTTGCTTCCCTGTTATGCCTTTGATGTCATTGTCATTTTGTCTTCTTCGTCGCGTAGGGGTCACTAGTTAGGCAAGATTAAAGGGGTGCATACTGAACATATTATTGAAAAGGTTAGATCCGTTAACTACGCTTTATTAACATACTTTTAAATATCCAAATCAGAAGTTAAATATTGTGCGGAAAATCAGTGGAGGAAATTTATCGACTTCTCGAAACAGAATAACGCAAAACGCAATGGCCTGGTCAATCTAAAAGCTCTTGAATCTGTCGAAATTAAGTTTATATTGTTATATTTATAAATGAATTTTTAAAATTATGTTTATCACAGTATTCAAAAATTTGCCTTTCCACCTAATAATACCTTAGAATGTATATATGTACCTATAGCACTTTATTACACCTATTAGTGTATACATTTTTTACACAAGCTGTTCAGACTGTAATCATGATTTTTCTTTACATGCCCACTGTATTGTTTCTTTCTAGGTACAATAATGTAATTATAATATAATATTTAACTATATTACCCACACACAGGCTGCGCCTTAGTGGGTTCCCATTACTATGTTTTTTATAATATTGTATATGCAAAATGTAAAAATTGTGAAAAAATAAAGGAAAAAAAATATTGGCACACAAACGCCGATTCGTCTATTGCGTACGTCTTCGGTGTAACCATTATCAGAAAAAAACAAATTAGTTCTTAATTTTCTCCACACAGTGGTGCGCAATCGCCGCCGTGCCGTTGCCTAGTAATTACAAAGGCGCCCAATAGGTAACGACGGGCTTTTAAGAGTATATTTTCCAATACACAGTAAAGTTACAAAAACGAAGGCGTGATAAATATGAAAAATAAGCTTATCTATAGGTTTAATAGTTTCACACTTTTCTAAGAGTATCTAAAAGTATAATATGAAAACTATTTTTTTTTCGTTTATTACTTAGTACTGTTTTTATCAGATTTAACTTGTGAAATATAAATATTTCGCCTTTTTGTTCGGGTGATCTTTTATATTTTTGTAAAATACCTTGTTGCAGATAATAGTACAAAATTCGTGAGTCCATAATTGGGTGCCTTTTGTTGCCTTGAGGAACAGTTTATTATTGCTTATTTTCATTAAATCGTCATAACATACGACATCTGTTCGGATTTAACCGATTTAGCACATTGTTTTACTGTATATTTCTATTCAACATAGTTTGCTTGTGTAGCTGCGCATTTTAGGAATTAGATTAGAGGATTAGATTTTTTAAAATTATTTAACCCTGTGTAGATGCAGCATATTAGACAACAAAATTAACATTCATATCTGTATTTTTCTCTCTATGGATTCGATTGTCAAAACCATACATAAACAATTGCGCATCAATATTCTCTACAAACTCCATAAATCTTCCAAATCGGTAATATTCGTCACCAATGTATTTTAAACTCGCCAGAAAGTCTTGTTTAGGACATAACATCATGTAACAATTGCAGTTATATTCGAAAGTGTTAACCAAAGTGTAAAAAAAATCTAAACGAGAAAATTACTCATTCCACCTGCAACAAGTTTTGCAAATTTATTCAACACATCTTAAATTACAAGACTTACAACTAGGACTCAATTTAAGAACCTCATAGCAAACAACAAATCATGTGTTTTATATTAATAAATTTAATGAACTTGAAATGAAGATCAATAGTTGAGGGCAATAACATCACGAAAGCATGTAAATTTAGTATTCAGAAAAATCCCCCTATAGTCAAACTTTGAAAACTTCAAGAGGATTTTCCAGCTTAAAAGCTTTGCCTTGCGATCAATAGATATCACTACCAGTACCATATATTACGGGCTTAGAATTTTCACTGATAATACGCTGTTTAAATTCGTAGGTAACTTGTAAATTTTAAATGGCATTTGTCATCAGGTTAATTAATATAAATGAGTTTAAGCAATTTATTAATTTTCTTGACTTAATTTTTCAGATGTCAGGGGCAACAAAAATATTCAACAATTTGGAGGGCGGTTTCCAAAGGAGCATTTCGATGATTTCTCTTCCACTTTCCCAACTCCACTTTAGGGGTGGCAAAATGGTGGTAAGATGTATCGCTCGACTGCACCCAGTCTATCTGGATAGCGCAACCCTTACTCTCCCACTTGCGTCGGATCCTAAATCAGAAAGAAGTACGTATTATGTATATATTTAAATGAAAACAAATGAGTTTGTATACGTATGTTTATGTACGTTTCTACGAAGAAAACGTGGTTTTTGAAACGTGTTGATAATATTTATTATACCTATAGTGGTGTTTATAAAAAGTTTTGTTTTCATTTAATTAAAAATGACGCCGCAAAGTGTATTTGCAAAGTTTGAAGGAGTAATATGAATATTATTTAATGTTTGCCGATTTATTTATATTTTTCATTACCGCCTTTATTATTGTATTTTATTGTATCAATTTTAATGGTATTGTGTATTACGTATATAACATTTATTCTTTAGAGTGCCTCTTTTGTTCTTTAATCCACCTTTAAATTTTGAATCTGAAACTTTTTTTGTTTTTCTCATTTTTTGTACCGAGTTGAAATTAAAATAAAAATCTTTCTCAAAGGTTTATAGAAAATGTACGTTAATATACATTTTCTACGAAACTCGATACCTTCTAAAGTAAAGTCACAATGGCAACGGATACTTGTAAAAAATTATGCATCTCTTATCTAAACTTATACAAACATTTCGTTGTGGTTAGCTGTAAAAAAAAAAAAAAAAAAAACTGAGCTTAACCTTTTGCGCGTGATATTGTTTTACTTGGTCGAAATTTTGATACGTAGCGATGCGACGCGTCCCGAACGCACAAACGATTGATATACATATTTTTCCATCTGCAATTAATATTTGTCTGTTTCAGTAACGAGCTCTTCGGCAAGAGCAGTGATATCTGCTTCAGGGCATCAAATAATGGTGATGTTATTTTTCGTGTTATTTGTTTTAAACGCTGCGATGGGAATGGATTATGAAGAAATTGACGGGTTCTCTGATTACGACCAGTTATTCAGCAGCGACTATATTGGCGATGCTACATCCGACAAAATGGTAGCTTCATTGATGTAAAAAAAATATTTTGAAAGCAACGAAAACTTCGTCGTATAATGATAATTGCAAAGAGCTTTTTTTGTAACAAAATTACAATTTTTATAAAAAATGTGGTTTAAGTATTGCATCAGAAGTTCTGACGCATTCTCTTTCCAATTTTAATGTTTATTTGTAATTTTATTATTAGGTATTTTCGTTCACACATTGAATTAACTTTTCCCTTTATTTCAAATAATATGATTATTTTAGCTATCTAAGACAAGTTTAATTATAATATTGTGAGGACTTGTTCATTTATTATACCATATTATACGTGTTTCTGTAATAACATTAAATGCAATATCATCAATTAGCATTCAACATAATGACCGCCTCTTAATTATGAATTTTTACGCTTCTTGAAATAAATACACTGATAATTTTTTTGAATGAATTACTCCTTTCTCACTTATTTTTAAAATGTAATAACCGCACAAGAGTTCAAAAGGCCGGAGGTAATATGACTATGAAAACCCAGAAAGTGTTGCGAGACCGAAGACATTGGAGGAACTAAAAGAGACAAAGAGGAAGGTTGGTTTATAGGCTATTCAGGCATTAGTAAGAGTAAGTATAGTTCATAATAAATAACTAGATATTTTTAGTACATTTATGAGGTTAGTGTCATTAAAAATATTTATTAATAAGTAAACGAATTTGTTAAGAAATCTACAATTATTAAAATAATCAGTCCTCCAATTGTTTTTTTTTTGAGTTTTAATGGTCTAGAGCAGGGGTGCCCAAACTTGAACTGCTGGCGATCGACCTTAATATTATTCGACTCCGATGGACCGACTATGACAGGCTGCAAGTATGTCTGCATTTAGATAGGCATTTAGGTACTTCAACCACAGGTGTAAAAAATTCAAAATATGTACATATAATATGGACCAAAAAATGTAAAATATGGGAAAAATATGGAGTATAAAATAAGAAAATCTTTCATATTAAACAATGTTTGGGAGGCGGGAATGGGTACCGCCGCCCCGGGAACCTTTATTGGATAACCAACACCTCTGTCATAGGTCATCCCAAGTGGTTCGCTACGTTTGGTGATTTAGCAGGGGTGCCCGGGTTCATGGAGTGAAGTTTGTCTAGGTCTTGGAGGCGGATGACCAGGACATACTGAACCCCAGATTCCTACCCACCCCTTAAACCCTTTTCCTTCCCAGAACTCTCCTCTCCTTCCTTTCCTTAAAAAAACCCTCCACACAGCATTCTCAAAGATGACATAGGCTCTGAGGGAAATAATTTCCCTCAGGGCTTCCTGTGTGGAGCTCATGTAAAAAAAAAAAAATGTTTATTGTGAAAAATTACTATGCAGGAACAGTTACATTAAAAAAATTATAAAAAGATAGCGAAATGTTCAGGTAATTTAAATAAAAAAATGAAGTTTTATTCATCTTCCTCTAAATCTGTCTTATTAAATTGATTGCAGTACACAATCACATGTTTTTTTTAAATTATCGAAATTATAAGTTCGTCAATTTGGTCTAAATATAGCCTTATATTGGCTGAAAGAACTTTCCACATCACATGATGTAATGGGAGCGTACTTAAAGACGCCTAGTTCCGAAATTGTGTAAGGCATGTCCGCAGTGCTCCCAAAGCTTCCGCTCAGAACTTTATTAATTGTTTTTAGGGTGTCAAATCCTTTATTTTTACCTAAAATATACTTTACTTGAAACGCAAAGGTTGCTTATTTTTGCTCATTTTGAAATCAAACTGATAGGTACCTAGACAGTAATCAGTAGTAGTAGGTGACTTGAGTACGTAAAAATAAAAAGACGCGCAAGCAACAGCAAGCAAGTAGAGGACGAGAATCCAAAATCAAATTACGGCGAATAAAGCGTAATTATGGCGCGTGTGGTGGCGCGAATGTAAAAATGTAAAATTATATCAATTTTTGTGAACTAAGTCATGTTTTACGATATAAAAATCGAAAATACGGATGATTGTGATATTCTTTGTAAAATATGAACTTAACCATGAAATATGGAAAAATATGGAAAATAAAAATTAGTTTTTCGCAATCTATATATGAGAATCTAGGTAGAGAACACATACGAGACCGATAATAGTGTAAATTAAAAATATGTGGGTATTTACATATTAATCCGGGCCCTACTGATATGTTTTGAGGCTGAAGGTAGTGGTTAGGGCAAGGAGATGGGGGTGAGAAAAGTAGGTAAGTACTGTTAGTACAGTTATTTAGATCTGATCACCAAACTTGGCTAAAGTAATTTGAAGTAACGTTTCGATTCTGAATGGTTTTCTGTCGTCACGGTGATACTAAAAGTATCTACCACTCAACGTGCCTCAAATTAGGTGTTTTAAATTAATAAAATGCGAAAAACACAAAGTTAATTTAAAAAAAATCAATTGCGCACGCATGGATTTACACCCGCGACTTCCGATCAAATAATCGCCAATAATCACTCGATCACGGAGGCCGTCAAATAATAATATGTTTTTAAGGATTTTCGTTGCAGTGTCCATCATCAGATACTGCAGCGTGTCCGAAACGTAGGCTACAGAAGGAGGTAGCGCAACACGGCATAACACCCAAAAACAAATAACGAAAATACTTTTGGCCATGAAAATCTTAAAACGTATCTGTTTTTAAGGATTTTATTCAACATTTGGTCAAAAATTATCGATATACGAGGTCAAAGAGCGGAGATTTTCTAATGAAAATTATGGAAGTAATTTTTCGCTTTACAAATCTCCATGAGAACCGATAAATATGACTTATTTTCAACTTTTTGAGTAAATCTTCAAATTGTAATATTTATTTATTTATTATTTAAACGCCCGTATATAGGGCTATTACATACATAATACAAGTGTATCGTACATTTACAAACATTATATATATAGAATAACATACAGTACATACATACGATGCATATTAGTACAACAAATATTTATCATTTTTTGTAGATGTTTTCAATTACTTAAAAAATCTTCCCAGCAAAACAAGCACTGGTCCTGATGGTATACCTGAAATATTATTGAAAGAATGTAAATCTGTTGTATCTAAGCCAATTTGTTTATTATATAACTTATCATTATCATCTGCCACTTTTCCGGATTCCTGGAAGGTTTCCTATATACGACCTATTTTTAAATCGGGTAATAGGTCGAACGTAGAAAACTATAGACCTATATCGATGTTATCTCATATTCCTAAAATCTTTGAATCTATAATCACAAAAAAAATAACACCTATTTTCAAAAATGTGCTGATTGAGGAACAGCATGGCTTTAGATCTGCTAAATCTACCACTACAAACTTACTCTCCTTCACCAACACCGTAGTCAATGGCCTAGAAGATAAATCACAAGTAGATGTTTTATATACCGACTTTTCTAAAGCTTTTGACAAAGTAAAACACGCTATCCTCATGGCCAAGCTATATGCTATAGGTATACGAAACCCATTGCTATCTTTCTTTAATTCTTATTTAAGCAATAGAAAACAAAGAGTTAAAATAAATAACATTGAGTCTATTATTATTGAAGTAACATCCGGCGTACCGCAAGGAGCACATTTAGCCCCGCTTCTCTTCAACTTGTTTATAAATGACATTATTCGTATTTTCTCTCACACACGCTTTTGGCTTTTTGCTGATGACAATAAGATCCTAAAAATAATCAAAAACTACCATGACTGCCTTCTTTTCCAATCAGATATTGACTCTTTCAATGACTGGTGTAAAATTAATTGCTTGGAACTAAATGTCGATAAGTGCAAAATTATGTCCTTCTACAGATCTAAAAATCCGATTGTTTTCGAATACAAATTAAATAATAATTGCCTAACAACTGTTCAATCTATTAAAGATCTTGGTGTCTCTCTTGATAGCAAGCTTTCTTTCCGGGAACATATAAATACGATTGTTAATAAATCTCTCAAACTACTTGGTTTTATCACTAGAACCACTTCTGACTTCAAAAACATAAATACCCTAAGAACTCTTTACTGCTCCTTGGTTCGCCCCCATCTTGAATATGCTTGTATTATATGGTCTCCTTTTTATGCTGTCCATATTCGTCATATTGAATCCGTTCAACATCGGTTCCTAAAGGGAATTGCTTGGAGGCTAGGATTAGAGCGAGGCAATTACTCGTATGCTGAAATTGAACAAACTCTAAACCTTTCTCCTTTAGAAGACCGTCGGATAAAATCTGATCTCATTTGTTTCTTCAAAATTATTAACTGTTTAATCGACTCGCCTACATTACTACAACTCATCACATTTAATATACCTTCTCGTAGACTCAGAAATAAAGACCTGCTTTTCCTCAATCAGCACTCGACTAACTATGGTTATAACTCACCACTGTCCAGAATGTGTAGACTGGTCAACTCACGTCAAGACCTTGAATTTTTTGGTATTAGCTTAAATGATTTCTGTCGCTCTTTAAACAAATGAAGATATGTAATATTCACCCTAATTTTTGCAAGGTCTTGACGTGACTTGACACTTATTTTTCTTCTATTTTCACTGTTTGTCTTTGCTTTCATGTACCATCCGAATCCTTACATTGTTCATTTCTATACTTCGTGATACTTTGTTTTAAATTGGACGTAAGTCCGTAAATAAATAAATAAATAAATAAATAAATCATTTTACAAAAATATCAGTTACATAAATAACTAAATATTTTTGCTTTGATGCAAGACGGTGAGGTATTGAAAATATCGAAAAGGTCTGTATACGTATTGGCAGTTCGGTGAAAACGCACTAGCGGTGAATGATAGGAATAGTTAGTGGTATGATTGTCACTGTAGAAAAGGTTACTGTGGAATCGAGTTGATTTAACAGGGACACGAATATTTATAACACTTAACATTTGAGGGCAGTCTATGAGATTGTTCAGTAATTTAAAAAGTATAAGAATATAGCAAGAATAAGAATATATAAAGTATAAAAGTATATAATATATTTAATTAAAAGAAGACAATATTAGCGAAACTCAACCGAAAATCTGGAGACAGAAGAATCAGAAAAAGATATTGGCACCTCTGGGACTCGAAACCAGGACCTTCGGCTTTCCGGACCATTCCGCTAACCACTGCGCCAAGGTGTCGATATCCGATTCGGTCATTTTTAACTGTATCATACGACTAAGAATCACGAACATACCTTCATTTTTCCTAACGCATATTTTATTGGCTGGTTTATATTTCAATATCTTTGGTTGCTACCTTCATGTATGATTGCGAGATTCACACCCGAACTAAATGCTATCTTGATAGTGTCTGGATAAATTTATATCCATTTTATATTATAGTGGAAATTAATTAGAAGAATTTTCACCTTTCTCTTCTTTGGCTCGTTCACATGCAGTGAACATCAACAACTGTGAACGGAATTTCTCCCCCTATCCGCCGAGTTTCTCGATTTTCCACTTCGTCTTTAATCTTTGAATAGATATTCAACATTTCCACTCTAACCTTTAAAGATAAACTTTAAAATTCTTGTCCAAGTTTATAGTAACAAAAACGT
Source organism: Limnephilus rhombicus (assembly GCA_929108145.2). Classification (NCBI taxonomy): domain Eukaryota; kingdom Metazoa; phylum Arthropoda; class Insecta; order Trichoptera; family Limnephilidae; genus Limnephilus; species Limnephilus rhombicus. Next base: position 23,209,198 of record OV815284.1, read on the forward strand.
TTCAGACACCTCGATTTGATAATAAATTGCTCTCTGAAGTACCGAATGGCTTATGCTGGATCTTTTCCAAAGGATGCTTAAGTGCCCATTGTTCAAATCCGAAATTATAGTCTTAATTAAGTGAATGGCAATTGTTTTAAGCGAGTTAATGGCTAAACTTGGCTTGAGGAATCCTGCACAAAGGTGATGACGGTGTATTTAATTACACAACTTAGGTACAATGCATGCTTAGGTAAGTTGCCAATCTAAGTTCGGTACTTACTACTTACCTAAGATCCGCTAAAGTTTATTCGCAATTCACCACTTCGTCTAAACTAACTCGGATTTTTAGAAGCAGTGGATTCAGCACAATTATCAAATGGAGTACGTAACTGAATCAATGTCAGTTAATAAGTAGTCAAGCTCAGTTCAGTTTCTGTCGCCGTGCAGACCGCACGCCCAGAAATTACGATAAACACAGTAACCACCTAAGTACAGTGCCAAGCAGTTAAACAAATTATTGTTGTAAACTTAGCAGGCTGACTGACGTTTTATTCGCCAGACAGCCCGCATAATAAATAACTCATTATGGACCGGAACGTACAAGGACTAATTGACTCTATTAAAACTGAAATTAAAAAATGCTCAAGTATCAAAGAGGCGAAGCAGAGAATAATTATAGAACAAGATATAAGCCAACTAGAAGAAATATGGTGCAAGGAAAAACTTCAATTACAAGAGAAAATAATTGAGCTACAAAATAAACTGATATTAAATGAAGAAAAACATTCAGAAAAAATTGAAAATTATTTAAAGGAAAAAAATGAATCAGTTAATACAACATATAATAAGTCAACCTTTTCAATACCTATTCCAGAGGCCAAATACTCACTAATAGTTGCAAGTGAAAATACAAATTCAACATCTGATGATATTCGAGATTTGATAGTTAAAAAAATTAAAACATCGCATTTGGGTATTGCAGTAAATGGGGTACAAAAAGCATCAAACAATAAACTAATTATATCTTGCCCTAATAAAGATCACGCAAAAAAACTAACGGATGAAATAAATACGGTATTTAAAAACAACATGATCGCAAAAGAACTAGAAAAAAAGAACCCAAAATTATTCATAAGAAACTTACCTATCAACTTATCTGAAGAAGACATAATAGAATCATTTAAAACACAAAATGATGGAATCAAAATCATAATGGATGAAAATCCAAAAAACTCAGTTAAATTAGTGAAAATGCTTAAACCAAAAGGACAAAATAATCTTACGAACTACATAATCGAAACAAGTGGAAAACTTAGGAAATATCTCATATCTAAAGAGAAAATAAATATTGGATACTACAGAGTACGGGTGGAGGACGCAATTCCAATTATGCAATGCTTTCATTGCTTGAAATTTGGTCACTCAGCTATCAACTGCCTAAATAAGGACAAGAATGCCACGTGTCTACACTGCGCCATGGATCATCCCTGGAAAGACTGCCCTAATAAAAACAAAGAAGAAAAATGCAAAAATTGTGAATTCCAAAACAACACATTCAAGTCAACTAACGATACAAATCATAAAGCAAACAGCAAAAATTGTACGTATTTAAAAAAAATGATGACTATTGCACAAGGGCGTATAAATTATGAATAGGTATGCACCTTCTTTTAAATTCTTAACAGTGACAGCCCTCATGGTATGCTCAAATATTAAAAACACAATATCGAAATTTATATGTTTGCATAAAATGCGATTGTTTTCTGAATCTTCCTACAATTTAGTTATAACTTTCTGTAAAATGTTAAAACCAAAAAAAATCATTATAATATTATTAACCTACCATCAAAGTGTTAAAGAATCATTAGAAATATTAAAAAATTATTTAATTATATTTTTCAGTAAAATTTTAAAACAAAAACGATGGATTCAAATTTTAGCCTGTTCTCAAAGTGTTAAGGCTTGTGAAATATTATTTACACAAAACAAAATTGATATACTTTATACTATGTTTCTTCTCTATAACATTATCACTAGAAATACAATGACAGTTTATTCAATACTGTCACCAAAACAAATTGAAGTCAACCTTGATGGACTATTTTTGGGCATGAATTATTATTATTCATTATTATTCGTGATATTATTATTGCTGCGAATTTATTTAAATATGCATTCAATGTCAATTTCAATTTTAACAATTAGTTATAATAATTGCGTAAATCAGTATGAAATGCCAATGCCAGGAATAAAATTGCATACTTATATTTTAGTTATAAATTATTTTAGTTACACACATTATGTCTTTTAGTTTCATAGATGATGATAATGACATAAATTTTTGTAAGATAAATAACCTGTGCGAATGGCTTCGTAAGCAAGACACAATGAAACGTGAAACGAGTAAACTCAATTTTGTGGAACTAAACATTAGATCTATAGGTAGGTATTGGGACCTATTTCATGTTTATTTTAAAGACTGCTTAAATCACATTGACGTACTCATGCTTTGCGAAACTGCAATTCGTTCGGAACTTGTTAATCTTTATGATATTCCCGGTTTCAATTCGTACCACTATTGCAGAAACCATAAATCCGGTGGAGGCATTTTGTTATATGTAAAGAATAACCTCTCCTTTTCGCAAATATTTCTGGACAGTAAATATTTTGAGAACGTTTTTGGAATATTGACACTTCCAAATAACAGTACTCTAAATGTCTTGGCAATATACCGACCCCCGAATTTAAATAAGCAAGCATTTTTGTCAGAAATATCCAATGTGTTTGAAAACAATATTAAATCAAATGAAAGTGTAATATTTTTCGGTGATGTAAATTTAAATTTATTACACAAAAATGATGCTATCATTATAAAATATGAAAATATTCTTACTAATAACTATTTAAAAAAATGTATAAATTATGTTACACGAGAAGTAATAGTTCAAGGGAAAATTGTTAGTTCTTGCTTAGATCACTTTTTTGTGCGAGTTAGCGGAAAGTTACCTACTGGATTAACCAGTACAATCTCCGCGTGCGTATGTGATTATAATATTGCCGATCATAATACAACAGCTGTAAGCATACTCTATAAGTCGGTAGATAATTTCAATTCTAGCGATTCTAATAACGTCAAAATTCTTTCGCAAAAACAGATTGATAAACGTATTTGTAATTATGACTGGAAGTCGCTTCTAAAGGAAACCGAATGTTCGGTTATTTATTTAAAAATTAAAAATTATTTTGACGACTTGTATAAAAACAGCACAATTATAATAAGCAAAAAACCTAAAAGCCGACCTTATGCCATAAATGATTGGATATCTAGTGATGCACTATATAAAATTAAAAAAAGGGATTATTTATATAAGCGTTGGAAAAATGCCCCAACAAATAAATACTATGAAAAGGAATATAAGTGTTATCGAAATGTTTTAAATAAATTGTTACTTAAATTAAAAACCTCATACTATAATGACAAATTCAAAAATCTATTTCAAGATTCAAAAAAGACATGGGACGAGTGTAATCAAATTTTAGGTAAGAAATGTAAAAATAATTGTGACCAAGTTGCCTCCAAATATTTGATGAAAGATCGGACCAAAGAAAATGTAACTAATGATTTTGTTGATTATTTCTCTGACAGTGTTTGCAATATGTTACATAAATGTAATTACAGGACAACTGCTTTTGAACCAGAGAAGAGGCCTCAAAGCATGTACCTACCAAGGGCCAAAATTTCTGATATAGAAAGCATTGTGCGGCAACTTAAAAGCTCTTCTCCTGGAATTGATAATATCAGAATGAGTGATATTAAAAAACATATAATAATTTTAGCTCCAATCATAGCCCATTTTGTAAATAGAATTTTATTTGAAGCAAAAATTCCAGATGACTTAAAATGTAGTATTATCAGACCCATTTATAAAGGAGGTGATCACACTCTATTGGGTAATTATAGACCGATTAGTATTTTGCCATCACTCGAAAAAATTCTTGAAAAATACATTCAGTTGAAATTAATAAAATATTTAGAAGATTTTTCTATTATTGATACAAATCAATATGGATTCCAGAAAAAAAAGGGTACCGAAATGCTACTTCAAAAATTTGCCAGTTTCATAAATAATGAACTAAATAGTAAAAATCATGTATTAGTTTTATTTATAGATTATTCTAAAGCATTTGACACTATTAATCATAGAAAATTATTGCAGATACTAGAAATCATAGGAATAAGAGGAAAGCTCCTAAAACTATTTGAAAATTACTTGAACAACCGATGCATGAAAATAAAGCTATTGAACACTTTAAGTAAAAAAAGAAAAATTTTAGCTGGCGTTCCTCAAGGTTCCATATTAGGTCCAATTTTATATATCATTTATGTATCTTTTATTAAGTACATCTTTAAACATGTAAAACACTTTGTATATGCGGATGATACTGCACTAGTGATTTCTCGCAGTGATTTAAAATTATGTATTGAACTCTTACAAAAGGATTACATTGAGCTTTTGAAATGGTCTCATGACTCTGGTTTAATCATAAATGCAAAAAAAACCAAATTGATACATATTAGATCACCCAATGCCAAGACAAATATTATTACACCAGAAATAAAAACACACGGTTCAGATTGCTTACATGTTGGTATCCCAGCATTGTGTACATGCGAAAATATTGAAGTGGTTAAAGAATATGTTTATTTAGGTGTAATTATTGACTGCTTTTTCAAATGGGATTTACAAATAAATAAAGTCTGTGAACGTCTGAGATCTATTGTTAGTAGATTATATAAACTTAAATTCTATGTTCCAATATGCACACTTCGAATAATTTATTTATCATTAGCTGAGTCTATTATCAGGTACGGAATTACAGCTTGGGGACTTTCCTGTAAGACAAATGTTAATCATGTTCAATCTGTCCAAAATTCATTAGTTAAATTATTAGCTCATAAAAGTTTATACGAGCAAAGACACAATGTTCCGTACTTTTACCAGAATCTTAAAATTCTCTCAGTAAGAGCAATTCTGTGGCATAAAATTATTTTTCAGCATATGAATAGCCCTATATACATAAATAGACTGGACCACACTTACAATACTCGATTTACGTTAAATGAAGGACTAATCGTACCTAAGCACTTAAACAAATATGGACAAAGAACGCTGGACTACATGATACCTACATGCTTAAATATGTTACCTGCTAAAATTAAAAAATGTACAAATAATGTAAGAACAAATATTATATTGAAAAATTGGCTCGCCGAAAGAAAAAGTTTGTATTAACATTCTTGTAGTACTCGTAACACAAAAATGTCTAACTGCATTATAAGTTTTATTTAAAAAAAAAAAAAAAAAAAAAAAAAACTTCAAAGTAAAAGCACCCATTGACAAACTACTTAAAAGTAGTTTATTGGGACTTTTCTTTTTTGTAATATCTTATTTTTTTACTTGATTTCCTGTAATATTTTATAACTTTTTTCTTCTAATAATAAAAAAAAAAAAAAAAAAAAAAAAATAATCCGAAGATAGCAGGACCACATTTGCTTAAATTCGTTAAAAATCGCAATTATTCTTAATTTGGTATGCGGGGATCAGAGTTTTGGTGAAACCCGTTAGGAAACAAAGGGAAAAGAGATGGCACTAGGGCAACTGGGCACAACAAATTAAACAAACTCAACTGGGCACAATTGGGCGTGGCTTACCAGTCCAGTATGATTTCCCCGCTCACTTGGCGTGAGCAGACTGCTCCTTCATAAACTACAAAGTGCGTTTTTTACGTGTGCATTTTTGCAATGCAGATTAACATTTTATAAAAAAAATACACAGGCAGAAACTTAAAACTAGGGATAGCATTAATTTTTAGTGAAAGTAGTTTTACTATTGATTTTTATAATAAATCACTCGTTATTCTGATTTTGACTCGTCGCGTGATTCTGATACACGTTTTGTGATAGCCGACTTCTTCACAGCAATATAATATACAACAATTTTATGCGATAACGGGCTTTTCAGAAAGTAATTTTTGAGTTCACAGTCGCATGTCAGATTGGACATTGTCATTTCAAAGTATTAACGCGCTGTTTTGATTTAAATGTATGTAAATTATCGGTAGATGGCACTCATAATTTTACAAAAAACTTAATAAAAGAAACTTTAGATCCCTGAGGCGTATGTGTGGTAAAATCGTGTATGATCGTGTGAGAAATGTGGAGATCCACAAAGAATGCAAGGCTGGTGTAAGCGTAATGAGTAAGAATAAGAAAGGGACCCTCAGATAGTATGAGCATGCAAAGTAGTCTAAGAAGAATATATGAAGGAAATGCGAATGGTAAAAGAAGTCGGGAACGCCGGAGGAAGACATAATGCCCATTATGCCCAGGTCGTTAATTTCTTCCACAGAGGTAAGGGTAGAGTTATTAAGTACATACGGATGAATAATTGGTTGACTTAAAATCTTATTGCATGACACTTAATTATGTTCAGAAAAAGTTTGTTAACAGAAAACCAATTATTAATTAACTTGTGTAAATTATTCTGTAGACAGATACAATCTTCATCGGTTTTAATTATTTTAAATATTTTCAAATCATCTGCAAAAAGCAACACATTTACATCTTTATCAAATATATCAACAATAACGTTTATAAATATGTACATAAATATTTTTTTATTGTGTGCCTTATGTCTGCCACAGACTTGAGTCTTTCGTTGTATTTGAAGCCCATTGTAAATACTCATTTATCGTTTGAACTATGCAAAATATTTCAGCTTAATGAAGGCGTCACATGTTCTTGACGATAATTTCATCATTCTGTACAATTTCTTGAGCAGAACGGTTTGTTTGCTGCTCGACAAAGCGTTGCTATTCAAACTCAACTCGCGCTTGATTCCAACCATAATCTACATATTATAATTTATGGTAAAGGCTTGCTTAATGTGAAGAAAAACATGGTTTAAAACCAAAACGTTGACATTAATCACATTACGCAATTTTGATAAACCCCCTAAAAGATATCCGTAGCAGCAGTAGAGCATAGTTAATAATATTATGTAAATGAATAAAAAAAAAATCCAATTCATTACATTAACACTTTGCATACAATTTTAGATGGTAATGGCAGTTACAAGGATGCCAGGAAAAAAATTACACAGGTTTATATTAAACGTACTTACCAAACGACACTGCCAGAATTACACACGGATGGAATTACAAATGTATGAAATGACACATGGAGAGTATTACACCTATTTTAATTATAGCTGCTGGAGTAACGCAAGAAAAATTTATAATTCAGTTTGTGATAAATAAATTTCGCATTGAAAAAAGTTAGGTTAGGATAAGTTACTTTAGGCCTTTTTTGACTTGTAATTCTTCCCATGTGTAATTTTCCCATGTGTGCTTCTGGCACACATTTCTAACATTAGTTTAAAGTAATATCATTTAAAATAATACATAGTTTATTTGCGGCACGATCCAGAGTGGAAGATACTTTCAGTATCGCCCTGGTGTAAGACCACCATTCAGAATTGAAACGTTGCTTGAAATGGCATTAGCCGTGTTTGGTGACCAGATCTGAATAGCCAGGTACTTACCCTACTTCCTCTTCCCTATCTCCTTCCCCTCCCCGCCTCACAACATAACCCAATTGGGGATGCCATAGTCTCACTGGCTTCAGACGGGAGCAGTGGACACTCTTGTGCGGTATTCATATAAAAAAGGATATAGGAGTGAATTACACATGTATAAATTTCACGTACCAATATTACACTTCCAGAATTACACTATTCTACGCATGGAGAAAATTACACATTCTTTAATTACGCTTACTTAATTACACGTCAAAAAATCAGTTTTTGACATAATGCGTAATTATGTTTAAACTGTTGACGTGACAACTCCGTATAAATTCAACTCAACATCTCCCTTAAAAAGTCATTAAAATTGACGAAAAATATACAAAAAACGGTTAAATAGGTTACGTTAGGTTGGGTTATGGGCTATTTTTCCATTTTTTTGAAAGAATTTTCAAAGACGTGTTAAGTTGAATTGATTCTGAGTTGTCATGAAACCATTTAAATTTTGGAATGTTTATTAACTTTATTGTAAATACCAAACAAATAATAAATTAAATTAGATTAGGCCTTTTTTTCACCTACAATTCTTTTCTGTGTAATTTTGTTTAATATGTAATTCCGTCCGTGTAATTCTGACAGTATAACATTAATATGAAGGACGTTAGTCAATATTTCACCAGAATTACACACGGACAGAATTGCACGTGGACGATATATGGAGAGAATTACACCTACTCTAATTGCATTTACTAAAATTACACAGGTCAAAAAATGCGTTTTTATTGGATTTATAATGGTTTTAAATTTAATGTTTATAATTGTACTTGTCAAAACAATTAGTTTTCCGAATTGAAACCTGAGTTTGGGTAGTTTTTTTGACGTAGGTATGTAATTCCAGTCGGTGTAATTCTCTGCAGGTTTAATTTCGTCCATATGGAATATCGTCAGTTCTGGCGATGCAATATTAAATGGTGACTGAAATTAACGGCCAAGTAATTACGTCATAGGAGTTGTATGACGGTATAACGTATAACCACTACAAAATGTACTTATTACCAGGTGTTTTTTTCCAAGGTCCATCCAACTCAGTTTCTAAATATGAATACAAAAGTGTTTTTTGCATGCTAACAACGTTGATCAAAATACATAAATAAAAACAGAAGGTGAACCCATTTTTCTAAGAATGATTTTAAAATAATCGTGGGCACGGATTGAGAGGAGGAAGACAAGGAAAGGTAAGAAATTAAGTTAGGTTGAAATTTGGAATATATGTTAGTGGAAGAAAAAACATATTACATACATAATTGAAAATAAATGTTGCACTTGACAGTACCACGTACACCGTTCAGCAACTACTTCCAGATAAGTAAAGATTGAAGTGTTAGGGGTGGGAAGGATAAACGGAACATATCGATCGCGAAAATTTGAATTGCTGTAAACGATAAAAAGTTAGTTGTTCAAGAGAACTAAAAGAACATTTTTTATTTTATCGCAAAATTATATCTCCTGTTTTTGTAGACCTATAATTACGTTTTTTATTAAAAAATAACATTGAATGGATCTTTCAGAATACTTGGCATTTTTTGCACATTTATTTAATAACAGTTTTTAATTTATTTGTAATTTTTCAAACAAGACGCACATACTTTCCTAGAAATTTTTTGACAACGCGGATCGAAATAGAAAAAAAACATAAATATATATATATATATATATATATATATATATATAAGACGCTTTTGGATTTATTGTCCTTCACAGCATTTCAAATTTTGGCCATCGATATGTAAATAATATACTTTGTCCGTATAAAAAAAATTCAAAAAAGGCATACAAATTCAGCATTGTATGACTTATTAAATCCAAAATTTTATTTCTACGCCTTTTTTGAAAAATTTGAGTTCGTATACGGATAGCGGATAGATATAACTATTTATTCATATTGCGAAAGTACGGGCCCAAAGAAATAATTCATCCTAATATTTCAATGAAAAACTTGCAAAAAGTGTTTCTCCTGAAACAATTAAATTGGCACAATCTATGAAAGAGAAATTATTAATACTTTTAGGTACACCCTTAATTGAGTGAAGAGAGCGACATTTTTTTAGATAGATTGTGAAAATTTGCTTTCCCATAAGAGCGCTTGTTATTATTGTTTAGATTTGATCATTATTGAGAAGGAAAAAAGTATGTACTGACGATACATTTATACATTTCGATTACTTCTTGACTTATTTAAGTCTTGTTTTATTGGCGCAGGTTTTATTGTGAATCCTATAAGCAAGGTGTAATGAAACTGTATAGTTCAACAACATTAAAATAAAATACCTACGTGCCTAACTGACTACATATAATATACACGACAACACAACAAACTACATATATCAAAAATACACTCAACAAAGTACGGACTGAAATCATTAGAATACATTGCCTACACTAACTATAACAAATTGCCTGAAGTTTTAAGACAGGTAGGTATATATGCCTCTAACAAATCTCGAGACGATATATTGAAATCCTATTTTTTCAAATGCTATTTGGAAAACGAGTCATATGTAGGTACAAACTCTGTTGTGATAGCTTTCCCGATTATCTCCAAGTACCAAACTTTATACATCCAGATATGATGGGCGCAGTTTATATCTTTTTTAAATCTTGTCGTGTATTTTGTATTTAAACATCTTGTATTAGGTCTGTATATTTTTGAGCTCGTACCTTTATTGTATTTTCCTGATTTTTTTAATGCATTTCTATAGTGCATCACGGAGGATACTTTTAAAAAACTTTTTGACACCAACAGTATATAAATCAAATGAGTGGTTATAATAATTCATAAAATCTTATAAGACATGTTTCTGTAAAATATTTGTAAAGTGATTCTTCATATGTTGTGTCTGTATGTTGCTTCTGTGAAAAGTTTTGTAAAATTTTTCTTCATATATTGTGTCTGCATATTGGGTTGGGTTGGGTTTAACTTTTCAAAAATACCAAATGGCGATCCCTTAATGAGTTTTGATAACTCATGGGAATGCAACTTCGTTGTATGTTTTATTTAAATAAATAAAGAAAATCTTAAGCTTAAAATACATACATTTAAAAATAAACGCAAAGGAAAATAAATTGCTCAGAATATCACATCAACTCGACGTTTGACAAAAAATCTTTATATAAAATTATAACATGAAAAGACAGATGTAAAAATGCCAAATTTGTCAAATTAAAATATCGACATCACCATTCGATGAAACGAACATCCTGCCGTTAAATTAAATCGGTTGAATATATGTATGCGAATTTCATACGAATATTTGATGTACATACATACTTACTTTACATTTATATTTAGTTAGTAGGCGAAAATGTGGGGAATCGGGAGCGCGGTTAAATTCCACACATTTTAGCAAACACGAGCGGTTACACGTTTGCAACTTAATACAAATATTCCGGAAATATATTCATACATTTCACCGCTTACGTGGTATGCTAATTGTAACTAAGTTACACATCAAGATATCTTAAATAATAATTTATTTAATTGAGAATAGTGGATCAGGTTTGCTAATTTTTTGTTTATTTAAGTACCAATTTAGCCAGCTCCTAGTTAGGTCAACTAACGAGGTCAATATTATAATACGCGAAGTATTGAATAAAACCACGAACCAGAATCTATTTATTCCCAAGAAGTAATCTCCATTCAAAGTGTGTTGGAGAATCTGCTAGTGTGTCTATCAATTAACAGAACACTACAGCTGGCAAAGTCTATGAACATTTTGTTTTCTTTTGAAAGAAATACGAACATCCCCAGATTACTAATAACCCGACTAATCTGAATATCTTCTACTACCACCCATAGTATGCGGAAAATGTGGCTGTGTCGTAATGGAGGACTTAGCCATCCGAAGAATTATTGACTTCACCACGCCTAGGTGGGACACCGATAATAATAATAATATCTTTAATTAATCGGTCATTTTAAATACATGTAGGAACAAAAGATTTTTTAAATATTTATATTGATGGATCAGTAGGATTTATAGGTCCAATTAGGAGTTCCACAGAGCCGAACCCTCTGATATGAAAATATCTGGAGTCGGTGAATTATTTTCCCATTTGGTCTCTGGCAGGTTGACATGTTGTTCTTGTATTGTTTTGTATTTATAATACTTATATAGTTCAATTGCATAGCGTGGATTGACTAGATTCACTAGATGATCATTTGGGGAAGTGTGTAAAAGGGTTTAGTTTTTCCTGTGGGGAAAATTTAACTCGGACATAACTAACTATAACTAAATTTAACTATGAAATTGGCTACATTATAACTAAAAAAAATACATGTTCCATGTAGTTTACAAATAGATTACATCAATCAGTACAAAAACATTAACAAATTGAAAGTAATGTTGTAAGAACGGTTACACAGATGTAGTATAATTATACAATATGTTTAGTTGTGCATAGCCTGCCTCACTAGGTGAACCTGTATTGAGGCAGAATTTTTTGTAAATTGTTTTTCGAAATGCCAATATGCGATCTCAACTCAGCTACTGACTTTAAGTTTAAGACCAATTAGTTTCGATTCAGCAATTTAAAAAAAATACGCACGATCTTTGAGAATATCTACATGGAGGTATGTTAACAAAATAATTTAATTGTATTTCTCATTGTTGGTATTTCATTAACTACAATTCGGGAGGTGGGTACGTGATAATCAACGCCTCTGCCATATGTCACCCCAAGTGATTCGCTACGTTGGTGACTTCGCAGGTGTGCCCGGGTTCACGATGCGAGGTTTTTCCAGGTATTGTCGGCGGATACATCTGCCCACCAACTGCGTAGCGGGATGGGATAGAAGAAGCCAGTTAAGCGAGATCCTTTCACTCTCCAGCCGGATTCTCTCGACCCATCATCGCCTTGACCCTTTATTTTATTTTTATTTTTTTATTTTATTTTTTATTTTAATTTTATTTTATTAGCGTTATAAACAGTCTGTACAAAATTCATAAATGACAGTGATAAAAATAAGTATGTCATAGACCAATAAAATAACGACAAATTTCAATTTAGAACCATAATTCAAAAATATACAATACCTACACCTGATATAAACAATTATGATAATATCTTCTTACTTAAATCTACAAAAATAAGAAACTGAAAATTTTCAAGGGATTACAGTTAAATTTTGATGCATATCAATTATGTATTTCTGGAAGTGATTTTATTTGAATTTGAACTGCTAAAAGTAGGAGAGAAAATATGGTGATACTAAAAATAAAAAAGAGAAATACAGAAATCAATGAAATATTAAGTTATTAGTTAAACATGAGGCATTCAATAGTGTTATTTTTTTATGCATGCTGTGAATTTATCAAGGTTTGTATTAAACACATCGATATTTGGGCATAATCTGTTAAAAGTGCTACAGCTTCTTCTTACAAATACATTTTCAAGATAATTTGTCTTGCTCTTAGGGATATAAAAGGTATCTGGAGATCGAGTAACTCTTAATGGACATCTGAAATGAATATTTTGTAGTAAGTACGGGCTATCAATGAAGTTATGAATAATTTTATAGAGCATTAATAGGTCTCTGATATCTCGGCGTTGATCAAGAGATTTAAGGTTTACGGGGACATAGTTTTCATCATTTCGCACGCGATAAGAGACATATTTCATAAACTTTTTCTGAACTCTTTCTATATTTGCTTTATATGTAGAACAATGAGGGTTCCACGCTGTAGAAGCATATTCCAGATGGCTTCTAACATAGGATATGTAGAGAGTCTTAAATGTTTGTGGATTTTTGAAAGCTGAACTTACTCTAAGAATAAATCCCAACATTTTCAAAGCCTTCGACGTGATATGCTCGACGTGAGATTGAAAAAGAAGCTTACTATCTAATAGAACTCCAAGATCTCTTATTACATTTACTCTGTTTAAAATATTGTTCTTAATAATGTAGGGATATAATATTGTGTGTTTCTTTCGAGAATAAGATATAACACTACATTTATCTGCATTCAAAAGAAGGCGATTTTCTAGACAATATACATTAACCAGAGAGTCAAGGTCATTCTGGAGCTCTAGACAATCCATCTTAGACTTAATGATTTCGACAATCTTTTTGTCATCCGCATATAGGTACAGTTGAGAGTTACGAATAGTTTTGTTAACGTCATTCAAAAAAATGTTGAATAAGAGGGGGCCAAGGTGAGATCCTTGGGGAACTCCTGAGGTTACGGGGACGAAACTAGAGCAGAATCCTTGTACAGTTACATCTTGCGTACGATTGTCGAGATAAGAGGCTAACCAACGAAGGAGGTCACCATGTATACCCATTGCTTCGACTTTCTCAATTAAGATGCTGTGTGGGATTTTATCAAAGGCTTTGGAGTAGTCTGTGTAGACTACATCGACTTGATATCCGTTATCCATAGCAACAAGGACTGTGTGAACAAACTCACATAGATTAGTTTCTGTTGATTTTTTGGTGACAAAACCGTGTTGATTCGAAATTATGTGAGGTCGTATGCAAGGAAAAATGATATCAAAAACTATATTTTCAAATAGTTTACCCATTACATTTAACTTAGAGATTGGTCTGTAATTTTCAATATTATGCTTGTCTCCTTTTTTGAATATAGGCACAATGTATTAACTTTTCCATTTCTGCGGAAAAATTCCAGAAGATAATGAAGCTTTGAATATTAGACTTAGCGGATAACATAGAACACTAGCGAAATTCTTTAAGAATACAGAGTGTATACCATCAGGCCCACTGCCTTTGGTAGGGTCTAATGATTTAAGATATTTACAAACTAATTCAGTGTTTATATTAACATTATTAAGATTGAGAACTGAGGTGTTTGGATTATATGTTCGAGTTATAGACGAGGTGCACGGGGCGGGGGATTCGAAGGAGGATTGGAAATGCATGTTAAATAAGTTACTTATATCTTCCCCACCCGATACATGCTGAGAGCGAAGAAACATATTGTTAGGAATTTCAGAATTTTTTTGCTTAGATTTAACAAAGGTCCAAAAGTGTTTGGGATCAGTATTAATATTAATTTCAGCCATATTAATAAAATTATTGTAGCACACTTTTTCCATACACTTTTGTCGTTCTCGGAGAAGAGAGAAAGTTTGATAGTCAGAGTTACGGTTATAAATTTTGTATTTTTTATGAAATTTAAGTTTATCTTTAATTACTTTTTTTAATGCGGGACTGTACCATGGAGGATACCTGGAGTCTATGTTAATTGATCTAGATGGTACATGCGCGACAATTACCTTATTTAATTCAAAATAGAATCGTGCCGTAATTGAGTCTACATTGCTGCTGTTTAGAGTCGTTGTCCAGTCAACGGCTGCTAAGGCGCTATTAATCTGCACATAGTCAGCGTTGTGATAGGAGCGGACCGTGCGCGAGCGCGGCGTTTGGAGGGACAGCTCGCGGGATATGCGCAGCGACACCTCCAGCGAGCGGTGGTGTGCATCCTCTGGCACTAGCGGCATGTCGCACCCGATTACAGTGCACGCGCAATTCGATATCACCAGGTCCAGAACACGCTCGTTTACATTAAGCTGGCTGTTGAATTGACGGAAACCGGTAAAGTCTAAAAAATCAGAAAGAGTTGAAGTCAGTGCATCGATTGAGGATCGATTAAGTACCAGCGAACCGTCCGTCGTTGAAAGCGGAAGCCACGGGGCATGTCGTATGTTAAAATCTCCTAATAGAAGGAATTCATCATTGGGGAAATTGGTATGCAACATAGATATAAATTCAAAAAAGTCACCTAATGATTTAATCTGCTCTGCACCTTGCACGAAATACGAACAGTATATACGTAGTTTAGAAGCACTTGCACCAGAGTCTAGTGCAAGAGTAGCTGTAGCTGTCTCTGAACGCTTGATGGGCGGGAGGAAGGGTGAGGGGCATGTGGGTAGTTCGCGGCGAACTGCAATAAGTGAGCCACCACCGAGTGCCTGGTCTAACGAAACATAGTCGCGATCACAACGATAAACTACATACCGTTCATCAAATAATTCAGAGTCAAAAATGCTTGGCAAGAGCCATGTCTCAGTCAGGCATATCACGTCATAATTGGCATTCAAAACACCGGTTAGGAAAACATGGGATTTAGTTCGGAGACCTCTAACATTTTGATAATAAATATTCAAATCACCGATAATATACATTTGTATGGAACATATAGGTTTAGCATAGATATAAACATTAAGAGCACATACTTAATATGAGAAATTGTCAATAAAATTAATGCCACATTGTTATTATAATACCCGTAACTTGTAAAAATAAACAATAAAAATAATAAAGAGTTATTGTAAGTTCCTAAACCTGATCCTATGATTATGAAGCATATTAAAAGCACATATCTACGTAAATGAAAAATTAACAGTAAAAATGGTAACATTATGATGGTTATGTTTTGAATTTTTTTTTATGGTAATATTTTAATATTTTGGTGGTAATATTTTGAAGTTTTATACAATTTTGTTTAAATCCTCATTTTTGAGGATTGCTCTTATATGCGAGCCTTCTGTTTTCCTAATAAGGATTCTACAATTCCGGACCCAGACAAACCGATAGTGGTTAAGCTTGGCCGCTTCCTTCGTTAGTGGAAGGAACAATTTTAATGTCCGACTAAACACTTAAATATCCCAGGAAAACCGATCCCTAGATCACTTATCACAGCTCGTAGCCTTTTGCTTCCTAGAACTTCCACTACTTACTTTCCTTATCAAAGATTTTCCATACAGCATCCCCAAAAATAACAGGCCCCGAGGGAAATAATTTTTATCAGCGCCTCCGTTTAGAGTAATGTAAGTAGTCTTTCTTAAAAATGTTTTTAATAAAAATAAAACACATATTTTGGAATATATTATTTTCTGTTAAAAATGACTTTTATCTACAAGTTCGTATATTAAGAAGTGAAACTATAAAGTCGCTAGATGTCACTTTATTTTCTTTTGCCTGTTTATTTTAAAGTTGTTTGAAGATTGGATATTGATTTCACCAAAATTAAAAAAAAAAAAATCGTAGGATTAGAACATCCGTTCGCTTGATGTCTGGCTCTCTGGCCGCTAAGACTTGTCAGGTGCCTTGTCCACTGCGCTATCGAAGGCCAGCACCGGAGCGCGAATTTACCGCATTATATTAGAATCAAGGACCCGACAAATAATAAATTTGTGACGCATTTCCTTATCATCCAAATTTTCAGATTACTAACGGCGCTACAAAAGTTTCACTTAAAAAATATGTACATTTAGCCTTTTATCATATTTTTTTATATAACACACAACCCATACAATTAAAAATAAATTTTCGATGGGTTATTTGATTTCGTAGCCGAAAAAATTGTTACGGTTACCTAGAGGCAATGGCGCGGCGTATATAAGGGAAGGGAAGGTTCACCCTCCCCCATTGCGAAAGAAAAACTAGAATAGTGCACGTGGATTACATACCTGGAAAGTACAACAATCTTATTTGCACCATCTCTTTTATCAGTGTGACGTGTCCCCCCCCCCTTCCAGGATCGAACCATAGCTACGCTCTTGCCTAGAGGAACAGTTATAAATAATATCATGTAGGTATTCATGCATTAGTTTAGGAGTTTTAATATTTTCTGGGTAAATTAATAATAACATTTATTTATTTATTTACGGACAAATAGTCTATTAACAATATTACAATAACACAAATAAAAAAGAGAGATGACAATGAAAGGAGAGTACATATAGATGAAGAGCATTGACAAAATACACATAATATAAAAGTATATATAGAAGATAACTACAAGTAGCTTGAAGATGGATTTAAAAAGACTTTAAAAATTCACATTGCGTATCGACTGCCGAAAGTTATTTAGGCTTACACCAAAAAATTCAATGCTTTGATTTGCGTTGACAAATCTCGACATTCTGGATAAAGGAGAATGATATCCATAATTACTTAGTAGAATGTTGATTGAGGAACAGCAATTCATTATTTTGGAGTTTACGGGAAGGGATGTTGAACTGGATGAGTTATAACAAAGCAGGTGTGTCAGTAATACTGTTGATAATTTTGAAAATGCATATTATATCAGAGTACTTTCTACGTTTTTCTTAAGAAGAAATGTTTAAAGTGTGTTCAATTTTATCCTACGAGTACTCGCCTCTTTCAAGTCCTAACTTCCAAGCAATTCCTCGTAGGAAGCGATGTTGTACAGATTCGATGTGACAAATGTGGACAGCATAGAAAGGAGTCCAAATGACACTAGCATATTCAAGGTGAGAGCAAACCAGCGAACAGTAAAGAGTTTTAGTGTACTTGTATGTTTAAAGTCTACGTAGTTCTTTAAAACAAACAAACGTTAAAAGGTTACATAATTGTAATAAATATATCAATAACCATAATTTAAAAATCCATAATCTACAATTTGGGAGGCGGGAATGGGTACCGCCGCCCCGGGAACCTTTATTGGATTACCAACACCTCTGCCACTGGTCACCCCAAGTGGTTCGCTACGTTTGGTGATTTAGCAGGGGTACCCGGCTTCATGGGGTGAGGTTTGTCTAGGTCTTGGAGGCGGATGACCAGGACGCACTGAACCCCAGATTCCTACCCAACCCTTAAACCCTTTTCCTTCCAAGAACTCTCATCTCCTTCCTATCCTTAAGAAACCCTCCACACAGCATCCCCAAAGATGACATAGGCCCTGATGGAAATTATTTTCCTCAGGGCCTCCTGCGTGGAGCTCATGTAAAAAAGTAAAATGTAGGTTTTTTCTCATTTTCAATGTATTTTAGAGAGCTAATATAATTAAAAAAAAAAATTAAATGCACTTCTCATTTTGTTTGTAAGACGCAACTTTTGAGATATCTGGCATTTCTGAATTCAAAATTTGAAATAATTGACACACCTTAATGTTGAAGCACGAAAGTTTTGGGGGTCTGTTGTTTCTTTGAATGATTCCAACCGATTTGCAGAACAACGTCCAAACGCCATCACTGCGTTGTTGAAAATATTAGGCGATTATATATGTTATTTACTAATTTAAAATCTTGTAGATTAATAATCTTGAATTTAGGTACTGTCACAGAAACCGCATGTTTAGACACATTCAAAATTAAAGACTAGTTTCACATTTAGCAGGTTATCTATTTTTACACTCATATTCTATGTTGCCTACTTTGTGTTAACTCTCACATATATCATGTAACCAATATTTTGTTTCTTAAATTTTATGTTACCTGTATTTTATCAACTCTTTATTTTCATTGTAATTGGGCGTTTAAATAAAATAAAAATATATTTTTTTTTTTTCACATTTAAAATTATTGTTAATTTCTTAATAATCTAAATTTCCAAATAGGGAGGCAGGAATAGGTATCGATTAATTACATATTTCCCTTAAACACGGTAAGTTTAAATGCTCTTAAAAATATATGTTATTCTTGAAGATAATATCTAGACTTTGCCCGCGCCGAAACGCAAATTATATAAAATTCCTTCGATAGAAAAAAATCGCAAAGTATGCTCCAAAAATTATTATTAACACGTTTGTTTCAGTTATTTTAAAAGTTATGTCAATGAAAAAATTCACAGTGTTTTTTTAAATGCTGTTTAAGATAATGCCCGCGAGATTTTTGCTCTATTTTAAACGAGTCGTGGTTTATTAAACATTTTCGCAATTTTCGCATCGATTTTGTCGCTGTAAATGTTAGCGCTCTCCTCTAACATTCGTAATTTCGTATCTCTCCTTTTTCTTCTTTTCGGGCCCGGTTGCAGAGGCTTAAGGTCATTTAATGAAATTAAATTGCAAAAAAAGGGCAGTTATTTTTTTGGACATACGTGATCGCAAACACAATCAGAAATTCAAAGCTTTACATTCTTATTCCTTTGTAGAGATGAATATTTTGATCTAATCCAACGATTTTCAGTAATCAATCACAACTAAAACCATAATCTCTCGTTTTTCGTGATTTCCACGGCTGATTGTCATCACAACCCTTTCTCGAAGGAATCAACGTAGAATTAGTGTTCCAATCAGTTTCCCTCAGCATTTTCCCAATAAGATTGTCCGCCAAAGCCTTGCCGAGCCTCCCTTGTCCCAATCCCCAGGCAGTGGGAATTACGGGGAAAATTCAATTTCCACTGCACATAGCCACCTGATTAATTTGTGCCAGCGAACGGGAAAACTCACTTAAAATTCCTATATTCAACTTGAAAATCCAATGATTTTTAACCGCTCTTTAGATCGGTCAAAAGAGAAATTTCACTTTGTGTTTTTGAAGTGATTGGAAAATATAAGAAATATTGCAAAATATTGTGCTTATTACCGAGAAACATATTGAAATGTTTGTGTTGGCTTAGATTAGGTTTTCAAATAACTCAGGTACACCCGCTAACTTAATTTTTACCTGTTCACAGCGCCTGTTCGTAATATTAAAATACGTATCCGACAACTTTATTGGGACATTTCATTTTGAATCGTTT
Source organism: Limnephilus rhombicus (assembly GCA_929108145.2). NCBI lineage: Eukaryota > Metazoa > Arthropoda > Insecta > Trichoptera > Limnephilidae > Limnephilus > Limnephilus rhombicus. The sequence continues at coordinate 23,229,274 of OV815284.1, forward strand.
AATATTAACAAGATATTGAATGTTATTTCATAATTTGTGAGCTGTAAAGTTTTTACTTGATATTATGTACTCGGCTTTGCCATTTGCCGAGAAAATTCTATAACCTATTAATTCATGGCTAAATAGGCAATTCGTTTGGGTCCCATCCAGGCGTCGTGAGTTTAATTCCTCGGCTGGCTAAGTCCCCAACAACAGCAACATTTTCCGCTTACTGTGGTGGTAGTAGGAGATTTAAAAATTTTGTCAGGTTTTTCTTGACCTGGGAATGTTTCTTTTTTAAAAAAATACTAATTTCGGTGAAAATAGGCCGAAAGAAATCAAATCCTCATGGTTTTATGTACGAAATATGATTCAGCAAAGTACTTTTAAACGCTTTTTATAAACATGTTTTTCTATTCTACGGTACCTTATTTTTTACCGTCAAGTATTAGGAATATAAACTCCATTTTTTTTTTAAATTTTCTTTAATTATTGCTTTGATGGTTACATAATTTGTGGATTTATCGACAACCATGCTAGGCACATGCCCGTGTTATGGTGGTTGAATTTAGATATAGTGCATTAACATTTGAAATAAGATAAATTAATATGAGAGATTATTAATACACCTATCAAATAATATAAAATAACAATGTATTAAAGAACACAAAGGAATGAAAATGAAATAAAAAAGAGTGTGAAAGAGGTAAAGGAATATAAAAATGCAATTGAAAAAATATCTAAAATAAACTAAATGTTATTTCTTGTGTGCAGGAATATAAAAAGGATGTAATTTAAAAAGTATCTAAAAGAAATAAAATGTTATTTACATAAGAAAAAACTTTTATTGGTGGTATGATTGTACGTACCATCGTATTTGAAAAAATATTTTAACCTTGAAAATCCACACGGATACGTTGCCTAAAATTCGCAACAAAATGAGAGCTCACTGTGATAGTTTTCTCTACTTCAAGAACCCATATAGTTTTTGTGCCACCCCACCAATTGGAACGTGGAGACCAATTTCAAGCAGCTTTTTTATTGTACCTACTTTTTTTTTAACATTCCGTGTAAAATCCAAGAAAACGTTTTTATTTCTTAGAAAAATAACTTTATCACATTTCACAGACAATCACTTTTATTTTGAGACATCTAAGATTTGTCTTCCCGAACTAAAATCTAGATGTGAGTATTAAGTGAATTGTTTCTCTGGCAAAGGAAACAAGAATGATAGTCGTTAAAAAAACCGAAAAAAGTCGAGAAACTTCTGTTTGACACAAAAGATTAATTGTCACCAGTGACCGAATCCGGTTTTTAGTAACAGCTTTGTCAGCTTATGTAAGATCTCTCGCTGTGTTTATCTCAGCGAGATGTTTATAGGGGGAATGAGATGTGAATGATTTTTTTATGTTGAAGATAAGAATGAGTCTTGAGTTTTAATCTATGTGGCGTTTATAATATATCTGACTTGTTAATATTTATATATAAGTACTCAAATACCTAATATGTTAGTAGATGGATAGTTATTGATGTTTTTGAAGATCATCTAAAATGAAATACACATTTTTTTACAGAAATTTAAGTTTCATATACGAAATGGTTGTATATTTACTAGGTTAACTACCAAAATTCATTTAAAATTTTGTTTCAATATTAACTTCTACCTAACTAATCTACCTAATAACTTCTAACTACCTACTCTACCTAATAACTTCTAACTACCTACTCCACCTAATAACTTCTAACTACCTGCTCTTTTTTTCTTTTTTTTACATTAGCTCCACACTTTTTCCACACACACACTCCAATTTCCCTCAGGGCCTATGTCATCTGGGATGCTGTGTGGAGGGTCTTTTTGAGGAGAGGACGGAATGAACATTGGTCTTGAAGAGACCCATGTTGTAGGAACGAGGAAACACAGAGACCGGCAAATCATTCCACAGCCAAGCTGTTGAACATAAGAACGAGTCGAAGAAACGACCCGTTCTCATGTGACAAATGTCAACTGGGTAAAAATGTTGGGCACGCGTTTGGCGTGTTTCCCGACTATGCACCGGTGTCGAAGGGATCAATGATGCTAGTTCCTCGGAGCAACTTCCATGTAATACCGGTAGAACAAGGATAGCATTACCACCCGACGACTGTGCTCTAAAGATTGCAATCCGTCAGTTAAGATGGGAGAATCTATCAAACGCACCGCCCGTTTCTGCACAGAGTCGAGGGTATTTTTCAGGTATTTTGGAGCTCCAGACCAGAGGTGGCTGCCAAATTCAACCATGGGGCGCACATGTGATTTGTACAGAGTTAGCAGTTGTGTACTATTAAAGTATCTGCAACAACCGGTCAGTGGATGAGTGGGCATAGCGCTTGGGTCCCACCCGGGCGTCGCGTGCTCGATTCCTCGGCTGGCTAAGTCCTCCATCACAACACAAGCAACGTTTTCGGCTTTCTGTGGTGGTAGTAGGAGATTTTTAAACATTGTTGTTTTATTCGTAACCCGGGAATGTTTGTTTTTCTTAAAAAAAAAAACCGTTGACGCAACTATGTACATGTCGGAACAAATCACATTGGAACAATAACTCCATAAAACAATCAGACTATTGAAGTAACAAGTGCAATGATCAACTCCTATATTGATCTCTCAGTTCTTTAATACCGATTATGTTAGAGAAGCCTCTGTGCGATGGTCACCAATCTGGAGGTTAAGGTAATCAATAAACTAGAAGTAATTATGCCCACTGGTCAAATAACTAGAAATTCAGTGGTGAAACACGACTCAGCAACTAATATGAGGAATAATTTACTAAACCATAATTTAAGGAATAATTGTACCAGTCGGAAGATGGCCTTAATGGGCTGAATCCGGTTACAGCCAGAAATAACTCAAAATGAAAAAGTTTTAAATTATTTTAATAAATTATTATAATGTAATTTCACCACGAAATGTCAGTATAAAAAATAGAAATTGATACAACATCATCCATTATTCAAACAATAACATTTGACAAAAGCGATACAATAGACAATGACACACAACAAAATGTGATGGTGAACTTTCACCTACCAACACCCTCAAGAAGAAAACCATTACATCATTGTCGACCGCTTCTTAATTTTCCGTAAAATAAAAGTCGTTAATATTAAAGTGATACATTAATGCCAGCGACGCGACGTGAAGATAAGCAGTCAACGAACTGAAACAAAAAAATAACAGATTTGTCATCAAGGTTTGAGAAAATATAACGTGCGAGAGAAGAGAAAGCACGTCCCAAACGTGTGAATCTTCCAGATGAGTTTTTAAGTGCCTTTAAAGTCTAAAAACGTATTTATTCATTACTAATAGCACCCAACAAAACATATAAACATGAACAGTAACTTTGCCGATGGTGCTCCCTGAAATATCAAAAGTTTGTAATTAATTAACAATCGCAATATATTTCAATACACCACCAACTGGAAGACCAACTTATTATAAATGTAGGAAACCTTCGACAACCCTTAAGTAAACATAAACTATGAAGCGATGATACGCACTTGGCAAGATTGGCCTTTCAGGATTAAAACTAAATAGAAAGAGATTATCAATTTAATAGAATATATTACCCGCTACATGTAATTAGTGTAGTTATTTGCAATTAAAATATCTTTACGAACTTAAAATGGCAAAATATTAAAACATATTTTATTTTGTTTTATGTAGGTATAACCTAACCTAACCTAACCAGCCAAAGGTGAGGATTCGGTATCTCTGTAATAACATAAATATAGAAATTTATGACATTTACAATCATTTTATGCTAAATAAATACCTATTTACTGTATGTATGTATAACCCATCGATAATTAAAAAAATCTTTTCTACAAATTTGTAATTTGTCATAAAATCAATTGTCGTACAAGAGTTTACATATTTCTGCAATACCTTAGCTTTCATTATCACGAATACGTTAGTTATGTTTTCATTGTGTAATGTATCATAAAAGTCTATGATTTAGTTCCTATTACTATAGTTGTCTGTGGGTTCTTCGGGTCACATGGTCTCGTTTCCGAGTTATGCCGAAGGTGACCGAAGGTAAATGTGCGGAGTCATTATAGTTCAGGAGCTCCGCAGATCAAACCTAGCTTTCAGCCAGGAAGGACGGTTGCCCTCCCTCAAGTGTTTTTATAAATAACGATACGTCAAGAAACACTAATTGTGTTTTAAGAAATTGAGTCTTTTAAATTAGCATCCCGTAGTACTGAAGAATACAGGTCCCAGTACTAATTACGAATATCTCTAGAGAAAACATAGGAGATTTAGACATCGTTTCTATAGTTTAAGTGTAACTGAGGCCACACCAATATCACGTTCGCAACTGTCGTAAATTTGTCATCACAAACCTTAGGAAATATTTATAGAGAAACTAATTGATACTTAATGTTTATATATTATCCTTATTATTTTTCTACTTGTGACACAAGTTAATAAAATCGCGGCAACCACTCTAGTTCACTCGAAGATGCAAATTGCATCTTGTCTGCGTTGTAAATGGCACTGTGTATTTACGCTGAAGTTCGTTCAAGCGTAAATTTCCTAGCTATCACGCGCCGCTTTCATAATGTCGCGTAACACTTGGTACAAGTTTGTGGAACACTAGTGTGTCGAGAAACACAGGTTAAGAAATATGACAAAAAGGCGAAATTGAGGGGAAAATATCATAATGTGCCTTATACCCATCAAATTCAAATGTGTGGAAAAATAAAATCCGACACGGAAACTTAAAAAAAGCATTTCCTTACATTGCCTTTGTGCGGTATTTTTACCTTATTTGGGTACAGTTTTTCAGTTAAAATAGTTCGATATTTAAATTATTGAATTTTTTAATCAGGTATTTAAAAAATGTTACTCATAATTGCAAATTTTATCAGAAGAACATGATTTCACTTGCATAACTTGTTTGTGTTTTCCCTACAATAATATTTTCAGCACACGAAAGCTAATATACAACACAGCCAATGAGGTTAAACGAACGACAAAAGGGGGGTCTTTTGGGCAAGTCTAAATGATTTTTCAGTAAGTAATAAACACTATAGTTTACTTAAATCATGGACTTCGACGTTATCTTCCTATTGAATACTTTTATTCTATGTGTAATAAAGTAATAGCTTTATTCATTTGCATTACTATCTCTCCTGTGTCATAACAGGAGAGATAGTAATTTAATTAATAATTAGTTAATTAGTTATTAGTTAATTTTTTCCTGTTGCATGTGATATAATGTTATTAAACAACGGTCCTTAAAAATATGATTACTTTATGGAATATAATTGATGAAATTTTTTTGAACCAAAAACTCTTTTCCTGGTAAGGTCCATCGTAATTCATCATTCACACAATATCGCACACTGTTTTCGTACTCTCTCTTTCAAACACCATGACTTTAGACTTACTTACATTCATCATTAACTCATTCTTCATACATACTTCGTTCATCCTAGACACTAGAGACTGTAGATCTTCCATAGTGTGAATGATGAATACTTGGAGCAGGTGGATGAGTTTGTTTATCTGGGTAGTATGCTTACGAGAGATGGGAAGGCTGATAGAGATATTGAAGGAAGGTAAATGCCGGTAACTCCATTAATGGAGGTCTGAATGCCGTTGGCGCTAATAAAATACTGTAAAAAGAAGCGAAGCTAGCAGTCTACAATGGAGTCCTGGTACCTACCCTGTTGTATGGCAGTGAGGCATGGAACTGGCAGAGGAAGGATGAAAGTAAACTGAATGCTGTTGAAATGAAATTCCTGAGGCGTATGTGTGGTAAAACCATGTATGATCGTGTTATAAATGTGGATATCCGCATTTGAATGTAAGGCTGATGTAAGCATAATGAGTAAGATTAAGAAAGGGAACCTCAGATGGTTTGGACACGTAGAGCGAATGGACGAAGAAAGTAGTATAAAAAGAATATATGACGCAAATGTGAATGGTAGAAGAAGTCGGGTACGCCGACGAAGACATGGCACGATCAAGTGAATTAGATACTTGAGACGGGCCATGTCAAAAGTCAGAATAATAGAAGAGTATGTATAAGACGATGTATGAATGTGAGTGAGGCAAAGAGTGTGTGGCCAAGTCCGAGTTGTTTGGCGGTCCGTCCTCTATGCCTACCCCTGCGGAGAAACGGCGTGATGGTTGGTTACTTAGTTAGTTAGCCCATAGTAATTAAGAAAACATGACAACCCTAAATCTATGTACCATTCGTGCTGACACGAACAGAAGTCTTCTAGTGAACTCCACTCCAATGTGTTCGGCTTTTTGCTGCCCAAACGGGCCGTGGCTCTCTCTAAATCCCCAACTGTCAAAGAGCTTGTTCTCTCTTGCTCTGTGATTTTGATTTATTCACAGCATCCGACTGCTATCTGGAACTAGACGCGGGATAACTAGATTATATCAGCCTTCTGCTGAGATAAGTTACTTCTTGTTTTTCCCCGTTGACACGCACAAAATATACGTCGGTATTTTGCCGGATCGACAGATTTCGGTTGGACAAAGAAGTTTGAATTGACTATTTCAATAACTTGTATTGTTTTTTTTTGGGTTGCTACGGGTTTATTTTATTTTTCTGTGGAAGCAGATGTGACTAATGTAATTTATTCGTTATAGTAATTTTCAGTGTTTGTTTGCTGAAACTTGGAAAAATATTTATTCTATCATTCATTTTAGTATGGACTTTTTTGTTACATATTTTAACCGTATTATACAATCGTGATTTCTAAATTATACTAGCTGACCCGGAGAACTTCGTACCACCTCAGAATCAGTAACTGTTGTGTTAACTTAATTAAATTCAGTTTTTTATTAAGTTAAAATTACACAATGAAGTATTTATCGATGCGCAACTGTCCATGTTTTGTTTTGTCAGTATCAGAGATGGATTTATATTTTTTGTGATTTTCTTACTTTTCCACTTATTTACGGAATTGCCTTCCATTTTCTTTATACCTGTGAGGGAGATTTATTATAATTATTGTATTTTTCCTTTGGAAGAATGCAGACATACGCTCACCCTTTGTCTCATTTTCGAATTGACATTTAGTGTGTAAGAAAGAGGAGCACCATTATATGTTTAAGAACAAAAGCAAAACAAACAGCGCGTTGACCACGTTTTTGAATTTTTGGAATTCACTCACTATTCAATATCATATTTATCACAATATTCCTGAAGCTCTTTCAAAAGATGAGAATTCATTCCATACAAAATGTAAGAGGAAAACAATTTTCTTTATAATTTTTTTCGTGAATTTTTCCGATGTTTTGATAGCTATTCTGCGATTCGCAGCGGAGAAAAATCTAACAAATCAAAGATCATAAAAATCGGTCCAGCCGTTCTTGAGTTATAAGTGGTGTAATTAACCCGACTTTGTTTTATACAGGGTGTCCGGGGGTAAAATGCATTAACTATGGGAGGTGATTCAACATGATATTATAAGTAAAAAAGATGAATAACTTTTTTCGAAATTCTAACTTTTAGGGGTAGTTTTATGATATAAAGATAAAGTTAGACCGGCGCCGCGGCGTGTGCGGCCAGCTTATTTTCCGCTGTTACGATACAGGCCAATCACAACCATGCAATGTTGCCACAATCGTGCCCCGGCAGGCTCTCAGCAAGTAAGATCGTACCTCACACTAAGGACTTTTAGTAGGTACGTCTTTTTGTATGGGAAAAAAATGTTGGAATTTCGGAAAAAGTTGTTAATCTTTTTTACTCCTTCCATCATGTAGAATCACCTCCCGTAATTAATGCACTTTACCCCCGGACACCCTGTATATTAAGATTATGCTATAGTTTTCATTGGCCCAGTGAGTAGTACATTTGTTTTTCTGTTGGATGTATCGTGTTCAAATATTACAGCAGGTTCCGACTGACAGATTTAGACAAGAGAAAAAGAATTTAGGCAGAGGGGAATCTACCCACATTACCAAAAGGATGTGTAATTCTATAAAATGTTTCTTTTATTTACGTTATAATTAAACTAACTAACGGACGGACCGCCGAACAACTCGTGTCACACACTCCTTGCCTCATTCGCATCGATATACTCTTCTTTTATTCTCACTCTTGACATGGCCCCGACTCAAGTAACTGATTGACTTGATCGTGCAACGTCTTTTTAGGGTGTCCCAACGTCGCCTATCATTTTTTTTATTATAGCGACAATATAAGAAAAATTAAATACAAAATGTAATGTGAAATTAAGTATAAAATATTGTATTTCTTAGTCCTCCTCACTAGGGGGTCCTGTGCCGAGGCGGACTAAAGTTATTTAAATATAGTTCATTTGTCTTCTATGTCGTTTTTAGCGTCTTCGCTAGGGTTTTCTCATTGACCTCTTTAAGCCATATTTTTATTCAATTGGATTTTTTATTAGTTTTATGTCTTGGGGAAGGATGTTATGGAGTTTTGTTGCAAAGTATGTATAGTTTGTTAGTCCAAATGTGGTTTTATAACTTGGAATATTTTTTATATAATTTTTATTCGATCTAGTGTTATGCATACACGGTCTAGTAGAGGATTCATTATTTTTGAAAAGCTTCAATAATATATTTTTGGTATATATTTGTTGTACATTTGGTACGTCAAAGTTATTGAAAATTTCAATTGAAGGCGTTCTAATTGGTACTTTCAATATGGTCTTTATGATTCCTTTTTGAATCGTATTCCAGCTGTGTAGGTACGTATTTGCAGCAGATCCCCATCCTATGATTCCATATTCAATTCGAGAATGACATAACGCATAGTAGACCTTTTTCATATCCTTTTTATTTAACACGTTTCTTAGATTTTTGAAGAAATATATAAGGCTTGTGAGTTTTCCCGTAATACCTTTGATGTGTAGGTCCCATCTAAGATTTTCGTGAATTATTACTCCGAGATATTTTATGTTTCGTGTTTTTTCGATGACGGGGCAGTAACATTGTAAATTGTTTCCATGGCATTGATGTAATTTTAGTTCTAGTGATTTTATTGGTTGGCCACTTCAGTTCATTGAAAATGTTATATATTTTGTTTTGCTTGTATTAAGGGTAAGTGAGTTGATTTTAAGCCAATTTTGAAGTGCACTAAGCCCCTTTTCAGCCTCATTAAATGTATCAGTCCAATTTTCTTCTAGAAATAATAAAATAGTATCATCAGGAAAACTGATTTTGTTTCCTTTAATGGTAAGGTTAGTTAAATTGTTGATGAAGATAATGAACAGAATCGGTCCCAGTACACTTCCTTGAGGAACGCCATAGTTTAAAGATAGAAGTTTGCTCTTTTGTTTGCCAATTTGTACTTGTTGTTCTCGCCCTGTTATATATGATTCCAATAAGTTCATTGTTGATTCGGCCATTCCTATTTTTTTTAGTTTAGTTAGTAATATTTTATGGTCTATTGTGTCAAAAGCTTTTTGAAGATGTATGAATAAAGTTAAACATTTTTTCCCATCATCTATGTTTTTTATGGCCATTTACATTTGCGTCGTATATTCTCTTTCTTCGTTCATTCGCTCTAGATACCCAAACCGTCTGAGCGTCCCTTTCTTAATCTTTGCTTGCACCAGCCTTGCATTCTTTGCGGATCTCCAATTTCTCTCAAGATCACACGCGGTTTTAATACACGATAACACGTGGTTTTACGTTTTACCCATTTTTTTATCGGACCGCCCCGGGTACTACTCGATAGAGGGGTGATACTCGACGGTGGAAAAAAATTTACGAAGGATATTGTCACCAAAGTATGAACACGGTCTGTGCCCCGAATTTTGTGTCTAGGTCTTTTTATAGGCGAACAACATGAAATCTGAAATTCTCTAGCCACCCCCCCAGGATGGACCAATTTTATGACATCCGCCCCGGGTGCCATCCATACTAGCTTCGCCACTGAGTAGGTATATTTGTTTGCTAAACTATGTGAGTGCGGAATTGGCTAGGTTGCTTTGTTTTGGATTGGGGACTGCAATATATTTTTACGAAGAAGTATCAATAATTAATTCTAATTTGCGCATTGTCCCTCAAAATATTCAAAATGTCTTCTGGCGGGGTGTGCGCCTGGCGTTGAGAAATACTGGCTTAAAGCATCGAAGATATATTTGAAAAAGACGTTTCGATGATACAAATTCGTGTTCATTTTGTGCTGAAATTTTCCTGAAGCGATGCTGAGCTGCCGACAGATCCAATTTTAAGTAGCTCGCATGTAAGCGTGCCAGTCAACATTATGATGTTTTCTCGAACACTGTAACTTCAGAGGACGCAGAACCGGGTGGCTCTTGTCGTTGTTCTGTGTAAATTAATATGTATTTTAAAGAAAGTGTAAAATTATGTATTGAACACTTCCAAAAAGATTATATTAAACTTTTGAAATGATCTCATGACTCTGTTTTAATCACAAATGCAAAAAAATGATACATATAAGAACACACAATGCTAAGGCACACATTATTACACCTTAAATAAAAACACAGTTCAGATTGCTTAGCTTACATGTTGCTATCTCTGCATTGTGTACATGTGAAAATATTGAACTGCTTCAACATATATTTATTTAGGTATTATTATTGACTGCTTTTTCAAACAGGATTTACAAATAAATAAAGTCTGTGAACGACTGAGATCTATTGTCAGTAGATTATTTAAACTTAAATTCTATGTTCCAATAATTTATTTATCATTAGCTGAATCCATTATACAGGGGGTCCGGGGGTAAAGTACATTAACTTTGGGAGGTGATTCTGCACGATGGTAGGAGTAAAAAGATTAAAAACTTTTTCCGAAATTTCAACATTTTTTTTCCCATACAAAAAGACGTACCTGGGTGAATATACAAAAGTTGGGTAACTTTTAGGGATATTTTGTTTACGATATTTTAAAAATAATATTCCCAAAAATTTGGGCATATAAGATAGCTAATGTAATGAATATATTGTTCATGTTCGGGCCAGTCACTTTTTCAAGAAGATTTTGAGATATTTAGATTTTTCTGAATTTGACTGCCAGGGGACTGACGAGGGTGACACAGTACTAACATAAAACACAATTTCATGTGATATGTATTTAATTTATTAATATTTAGAAGAAATCTCTTAGAATCGAATAATGGCACATACTTTGAGTCTTAATTGACTTAACTAACAACTAAAAACCATTTATATGTAATACTGTAAGAAAAAATTATCTCCACCTTTAAAACAGCTTTCAACATTTTTTATTATGTTATATTACATAACTAAGTATTAGTACTTTGAACTTTGAGGTAGTTTAACTGTCTTCCTTTTAACATTATACATTTTCTAAATAATCACAATTGAAACTAAAATATGACTCTTTCTGCCAGATACCAATTAACATGAAATTTATAACAAAGTACTTAAACTATTTCAGTCTTCAAAACAGCTTCCTGAAATTTTAAATATTGTTATGTTGCTAACTTATTTATTTGGACTCAGTATTACTGAATTATCAGTGTATATTTTCTAAGAAACTAACAAGTAATAGGAACTAAAATTATGACAATCTACGCCTTAAAGGCAGGTTATAAAAATGAGATCTTTGTCTCCACAAAAAAATTAATACTTCAAAATACTAACACTACAATAATTACTTTTCGAAAACATCAATCTCTTCTTTAAATTGTTAAAACGCTATATTACCTTTTGTAATGAGTTTTAGCAAAGTTTTTTTTTATTACTTGATCCATCTGAACATCTGATACGTTTCTTTCATTCAATTCATAACCGAGCCAACAACAACGAACTTCTCCAAACTCCTTTTTTCAAAACCACCTTCGGGCAAAGACACTCTAAATACATAGCTTGCAAACTATACAATACACTACCAACTACGATCAGACAAAATGACTCCTTTACAAAATTCAAACAAGATATTAAAAAATGGATTATAAGTATTGGACGCCACACTATCACAAATATCTGTAAAATAAATCACACATAGACAGAAATAATTATTCACATACAACCTAACCCATATAAAACAAATGAAAATAATGGAATCCTGTCAAATTTAACCTATAAATAGACTAGGCAGAATTTATTTCATTACTCCATCTCCAACATTTATAAAATAACTCTCTTTAAAAGATTTACCACCCTTCCAATCACCCTTCTGTTCTAATTCTATTCATAATATGTATTTTACCTGAAATATCCTTGTAACTACTATATTCATTTATGTACGCCTGTCTCGACACAGGTATACCCTAGTGAGACAGGCATACAAATAAAACCATTGTAAATATATTTTATTATAGATAAATAAATAAATAAAAAATAATAATTGAAACAGTGCCATTCTGTTTACATATTTTGAGGAAAGTCACTCTCAATTCATCCTCTTCATCATCAACCGAAGAGCAGATTGCTGCAAAACGACATTACGTATTCTTTATGACATATTTAACTAATACATAATCACCACTGTTGTAAAGACTTTGCTGTTGTGAATTACCGCTAACTCCTGGTGTTGATCGATTGATATCCAATTTAGAATGGTCATTAATGTCTCTCACGTAAGTGGATAGTGGAATATCATCATCTTCAGAGTCTGTAAATATGGTAGAAATAGCTACACTTGAAAGTTCCAGGTATATTGCATAATATTAGGGTACATTTCTTGTATAGCCCCAATACATAAAACATAGATTTGTTCCTGTATTGAGTTGCAGGACCATCGCTGAGAAAGTGAATGTTTTGAATATTTGACGACAGTGATGTCAGCACAGGTTTTAGATGGGCCCAAATTGCTCCGGCGTTATGAGACAAATTAGAGTAGATAGTGCAGTGTGAAACCGTAAAATATTTTAGGTAAACGACCACAGTTTGTAATGAAATTTGGGTGCGCGAACCGCCAAAATGAAACTTTTGAATTTCCTGGTTTTTTCAACAGATTTTACAACTTTCCTTAACTGTTTTTTAACTCGTTTATATTTTTGACGCCAAGTATTCATTTTAGTTCGCAGATTTGAAACCATTTTTTTTATTGTTTATTTCTGAACTTTCTCTGCCTATAACTTCTCTTTTTTGCTTCTTTTTCTCCATGATCTTCGTTAATAATAGGTCTCATTTCTTCACCAACTGTTGCTTCATCGTCAGTAGGTGACGGAGTATTCTAGCGTACAAAATTATCAGTGGTACGTTTCAAGTGTTGTTTTTTTTTGCCTGTACTTTGATGAATAATTTTTCAAATTTTTTCTAGTTTATCATTGCTCCCGAGGTGTCATTTCTTTAACGTTTTTTCTTTGTTCCTTCCCTTTTTTTGGACTGCAACCTTTGTTTCTCCTTGTATTCGGCTAATTTAATAGGGTCGCTTTTTATTCTAGCTAAGCCAAACTTTTCGGCTTCTCTTCTCTTTTTTAATATATTTTCTCTATCCTTAGACATATTTTGTTTTTTTAGGAGGTGGCGTAATTTTAAACTGAAATAATTAAAAAAAATTCTTACACGCGCTAAATATCAGTACTCTGGAAACACGTCAGTCCTCTGGCGCAATATCAGGCAAAGGACTGACGCCAACGGACTGACGAACAAGACATGAATTTAAGGTTATCATTAGAACCAATGTAAATTTTGATATTTTTGAATAGCAACAAGCTACATTTAAAACAATCAAAGCTAGCTATGTATCAATTAAAATATAACACAGGTTTACAAGAAAATATTGACTCATCATAGGACTGACATTTTGACTGAATTGGCATGTGTTTCGGTGACAAACACAACGCTAGCACTGACCAGTGTTGCCAACAGTTAGCTATGCTAAATTGCTAGACATCTTACAAATGTTGCTAGATTGCCAGTTTTTTTTACCCCAAAAAGTTGCTAGAAGTAGCTAAACGTTACAGTAAGTAGATAAGGGAACGTACCCATACTACGTGACCAACTTTTTGCAATTTTTAACCCCCCCCCCCCCAATCTTCTAAATTCTGACAATCGTTTTATTTCCAGGTTTTATTTGGATAAAACAAAACAACACAAGGTAGAATAAGAGTACTGCGTACTATTTTGGTTGTATTCTGTCTGTCGTAGCTAGCTAGCGCACAGAACAATATTACAGTGCCACAAAGTTATCTGTTCCGGTGGTGGTGTCGCTAGTTGTGAACAAATATGTCATAGAAATATCAAAGATTGTGGCACTGTACTCCAAAAAGGGAGAGCTAGTGCAGCAGGAAACGGGGATTTTCCGGCTAACGCCACTTATACCATAGCGTCTATGACCATAGAGTCGCGTTTGTTTTTTACTTTTAACTATACGACGTAGCGTTTTATGTTCTCTCATGACGAAATCAAAATATAAAACAATGACGAAAAGTTGCTATAAAAAGTAGCTAAAAAGTTTAGCTACAAGTTTCATTAAAATGTAGCTGTCTGACATCAAATAATAGCTAGATCTAGCTATAAAGTTGCTAAGTTGGCATCACTGGCACTGACACACCAATGACCACCGTAAAATGGGGCTGCCTGCAGCTAACTTCACTACTAACGTTGAAATTTAACACGGATTTTAATTTGAGTCGACAATATTTAGCGGGAAATTCAAATAACACACAGCGAACTGACGAATAAAAGTGATGACAAAGTTTTTTATAATTTTTACAACAACGGTAAGAAAGTTGTAATATGCATTGTTAACTACTTCATAGATTGCAGGGAAACAGTAAGTTTGTTTAAATTCATTGTAATATTTAATACGCAGCCACTTCATTGCGCGTTTTTGAGATTGTGACATGCCAAAGTACTGACGTTTTGAGAACATATTGTGGAAATTTACAAACTTGTATTTAAAATGAGTAGCTGAAATTGAGTGACCAAATGAAAGGCGTTTAATTGTTTTAAAATAACATTAAAAATATATACAAAATATAATAACACATCGTTCCATTATTTGATGACATTGAGTTACCCAATTTTTGTATACTCACCCACCTACTAAAAATCCTTAGTGTGAGGTACGATCTTACTTGCTGAGAGCCTGCCGGGCGCCCGACTCGATTGTGATTGGCCTGTATCGTAACAGCGGAAAATAATAAATCTGGCCGCACACGCCGGACTCATTTTATCTTTTTACCTCAAAACTACCCCTAAAATTTGGAATTTCGAAAAAAGTTATTTATATTTTTTACTTGTACTATCATGTAGAATAACTTCCCGAAGTTAATGCACTTTACCCCCGGACACCCTGTATGATACGGAATTATAGCTTGGGGGCTTTCCTTTAAAACAAATGTAAATCATGTTCAATCAGTTCAAAATTCATTAATTAAAGTTTAAACGAACAAATGTATAATGTTCCGTACTTTATGTCGAGAGCCTTATCCCTCGTCCACGGAGGTCGTCAAACGAAATGAAATATTATTTTAAGCCGTTTTTTTGTTGTCGTTTTTATTGGCGTTAACTTTACCATCTTACATTATAGAAATTTTGTTTTTGATAAGTTTTTTGTTTTGTCAGATGCAAAGAATAAGGTATTTCCGTACCTTCTTCTTTTCCATCTCATTCGCCTCATTTCTTTCAGCCGCACATGATACCCCATACTAAAGTATGGGGTATAATTCAAATTTTGCCAGTAACCTTCAATGTATGTACTGTCCTTACATAATTAGATACTAAAATAATAGGATTTCTTATAATTAGGTTCATCACTTTAGTCGAACGCCTCGCGCCCATGGTCCATCGCACACGAATTACTAGCGAATAAACGAATTCAATTCTGGATTGCATCCAACGTTTGGTCAGCAACGTAAGCAAATATTTGCGTTAAAATGACGATAGCAGTCAAGTACAATAAGCGTGTTTATACGTCAACGCGTGTGTCTCCATAGAAATCGTTCTAACTCCGTTATTGTTTTAGTGACATCTCTAAAACAAAAAGTAAAAGGTCGATAGTGAATCAAGCTGTACATCCCTATCAAGTTGTCCATAGAAATACATAAAAAGAATATTCTGTCAGTCGCGCGGTTGACACTTATTTTTACCCGCCAAATTGCCAACAGGACGCTCGACATTGTTAATTTTTATTAAATATTTTTATATGAAATGATAAAAAAGTGAGGTAACCAAAGTGTTTATTATACATTTATATAATAGAATAAGTATTGTTGTTTACATATTCTGTGATTTTAGTACCGTTTTCACATAAGAACATCACGTCAGTCATTTTTTTAATGTTTGCACTCTACATTTTAATATTTACTAATGTTAATATTTATTTGTAATATAACAATTTGAAAGCTAATTTTGTAACCTTTCTAAAACAGTTTTTACTATTCGGCTACGTTCAGAAATGTTTCATTTATAGAGCTTGTTAGGAGCGGGCCCCCAAACATGTCCCAAGCTAGCTCTCAGGGGAGGCATGATTTACCCTCTATTCAGGTGGTGGGTCGCTCGAGGCTTCAGAAATTCCTTCGCATCTCAGTCGTCTGGCAGGATACTCCCCCTCTAGGAAACCCTCCTGCCGTAGCAGAATAATAACAGGATTGAGTTAACTAGATTCATGTATTGCAAATTTAAAACACAGTGAATAGGTCATTACAGTACAATTCAACACAAGAAATACATACTACACAATCCTAGCTATCGTGTTTATAACCTCAAGATCCCTAAACGAAACTCTCTGAGTGATGGCTTTGCGCGGGAGTTTACAGTCTATCGTTAAAGGACACAATCAAATGAGGAAACAATTGTACAGCTTACATGATGTTGGGGGTCTTCGTCTTCCGGCTTCCAGGGGGACCTCCCGAGTTTAGGACAGAACCGAAGTTTACACAGGCATGGTGAAATATCAGCGCTAAACCCGTAGGTTATTGAATTAACATTGCAGGTTATATTTGAGTACAATTCGAGCGATAGTACGCCGGGCGCGAACAGTGGGAATCCACGCGCGGGCTTAACGTGTGCCCGAGGCGGCTCGCAATTCTCAACTGGTGGAAGGGGTCGCGTGCGGGTGGGCGGATGGGATAGGAAGTAGGAAGCAGGGAACAGGGGGGGAGCAGGGTGTTGTGTAGTTTGCGGCGAATTAGGAGTTTGAATTCTTTGTCGTTTGGGCGTACCATAACACTTCCCCCCGCGCTTGGAAAAAAAGCGACGTGGCAATGGAGCTGTAGGGAAAAAAAAATCCTCTTATGCTTCCATCGGGGTTTTGAGAGATTCGTTGCTTGAGAGATTTCCTAGCTAGAACATACAGTTTTATGCTATAGTTTGGGTCACAATGTTTGTAGGGAATGGGTGGGGGTACATACAATGTTTGGACAAGACAAATTTGGGAAAAGTACATGGTGTAAAACAACATACAAGGTTATGCAATTGAAAATAACAATACACATGGTTATGCAATTGAAAGAATGACAATACACATGGTTATGCAATTGAAAGAATGACAATACACATGGTTAAGCAATTGAAAGAATGACAATACATTTGTACAAGAGAAGAGAAAAAAGTGTGTGATTCTAAGGTTTCATTGGTCTTGGAGCTAAGTTTGTGAAGCGTGGATTTGTTTGGTTTCGGAGAATTTCGAAGAAAAGGACGTGACTTCACGGATTCTAAGGATTACATTATCACTGTAATCAGACCCATTTGAGACAACGCTCAGGAGTACACTTGGGCCTTAGAAAACACTTGGTTTTGTCGAAGACGTCGAAGTTCACGAAGTGGAGACTGTGGTTGCTGTGCCGCGACTATGGTTACAGAGGTCATTGAAGAGAAGAATCCAGTATCTGCAGACATGCCAGTGCGAATCCTAAGTGTTATTATGGTAAACACGGATCGTATATAATGGTTATTGAAGCATAATGTAGCTCAAGATAACTTGTATTGGTGCGCATTCAGCGAATACTGGTGGGTCAAGGTAATGATGGTTTACACATGACGATATATGCGTCACTGCATGACAGAGCAAGAGACGACAAGGTTGGCATTGATAGCAAGAGTAGGAACAAACCTAAGAGCTAGCGTGCCCAAAAGGTAGTTTAGAGTGTCATAAAGTATAGTGGGACAACTCAGCTTGCTGTGGCACGACAAGACAACATACGTATGGGCGGTATGGTCTGTGCTTTCAGGAACAATTGCGTAGAAAATGGCAGCAGGAGAGACCTTGTAACCACAGCGCGTGCTGTCAGGAAGTGAAGCTCAGCTTGGCTGTTGGTGATGACATCCGCCTGGGCTTCTTTTTAAATCCGGGAGGAATTATTATTAGAGCAAAATTCTTGAAGTTTACCTGCCTAGGGACCAATGAAGAAAAGGTTTGGAGAGAAACAAAATGTGTCCAGATAATGAAATAACGAAATTTTAACCACCGACCCAGAGAGTGACGAAGAGAGATTCCTAACTAAATTGTGATTACATGAACATTTTCCTTTGCCAGGATGACTTGGCGTTTGCCTAGTGACAATATGTCTTGGTTAAAAAACAACCGGCCCTCTATGGCCTATGCTAACATGAGATGGTAACATTTTCGTAGAATTTCAAAGAACGAGACAAAGAATCGTGAACTAGTCACGGCAAAGGGAAACCAATTCATGAATAAAGGTTGTCAAAAGGAGACAGACGGTACGCCAAGTGCATATCGTACATATCCAACATTCATGAATGTGTTTCGTGGAATTGAGAAAAGAGAGAAAAAACTGGTGAGACATATGCAGAGATTGAGGGGGAAAACCTGTAGATAACCGGACAGTTACCTATTCGAACTCCAAGTGAGGGCGAGATATGGTCAACGACAGATTTTTCACTTCATAACATAAGTCTGAAACATGGGGAATGGGAGGAGGAGGGGAGAAGGGAGACGAGTTGCGAAACTTGCTAGAGACTGGACTAATTTCCGATTCAAACTCTATGTGAAAATGAAACATAATCAACCAGCAGATTTCCTGACTCTTTACATTTATCAAAAAGGATGAGGAGACATTTGAATACACATTATATCAAAGAGGCTAATCTTTCGCGTGTATTGGGCAAAAGATTAGGGGTCATTTTAAAAACTTCTACATGATTGTGAGAAAAGACAGACCCTTGCTCCAATTTCACAAACCTGGGGGTTTTCTTGTTCGTTCTCCAGACAACGAGTTAGGTGGTTTTTTGTGCTCAATCGATTAACTCCCACAGCACTATGCCCCATAATTGACAGTGAAGCTGAAAACTAGTCCTTTTGGGATAGTAGATATTCCTGGGCTTCTTTCCTTTTTGCAAAGAAGTAAAAAAACAGGAAGTCCACGGGCATTGGCGTTGAATGACAACAAAGGGTTGTGGACTACGTTTCGTAGATCGCACACAAAGGGTTTGATATTATTTCGTTCGCACGACTCATGGTAAGTGTTTTAACGTCTCCACGTATAGTGTACAAAATATGTAAGTACATACAAGATATAACTCAATTATAGACAGAAGTCAAAGAGTTTATACAATGCATCCTAAAGAAGATAGCAAAGCCGATATTATGTCGTTCACACGAATCACGGTAAGTATTGTTATTACGTCTCCACGTCTCGTGTACAGAGTTTATACACAGTTATACATAAAAGCGGTACTCATGACAAATAAATGACACACGACCGGAACAGGTTATACGAAAAGGGTGGTACTCATGGCAAATGAATGGCACACGACCAAAATAGAACGTACAAAATGGTTCTCATGACAAATGAATGGCACACGACCAAAATAGAATGTAAAAAATGGTTCTCATGACAAATGAATGGCACACGACCAGCTCAATAACATTTAGCTATGAGAAAAAAGTGATTATGACGAACTTCTCGTATCGCGGCAGGTATTTTAAGGATCCCTCCTATAATGGTGGATGTTCTAAGGATCTCTCCTATAATGTAACAGGGTTACGTTTAAATACAACACAATAAACGTTAACTATGCTTGTTTTAACACAGTTTATAAAGATTTGTTAGATTAACTAACTCCGTAGCCCAGGAGCGTACGATAGGATAACAAGGAGGTAAACAATTTAATGTCACTTCGTATGTTATAAAGGCGGGGTGATGACAGAGTACATTTCTGTTTACACCATGTGACAAACAAAGACAGACCTACATGGTTTTACATACCCTTTGTGCGGTTACAACATACCAGGTTATGTGCAATTTAGGTTGCAAATACTTGGTTAAATGGCGAAACAGGAGTTGAATGCCTATGTTTGTAAAACGATGATCAAACAAAACATTGATGATTTACGTTAAACTGCGGTTATTTATGTACGGAAATCAGGGCTGCCGTTAGGTTTTATTAACCTTTTCCGTAAGGGTTGAAGCATGTAATACAAGACATACATGTTGTGAAGAGGGACAAATCGAGGACTTCTTATAACAACAAAAGACCGAGTATTTGGTTTTACGTACTTTAGTTGAAACGAGTCCATGAGGATTTGTACAAGGATGGAAAGACCAATTTAGAGGCTTTTCCTTTATTTATATACATATGATTTCAAAATGGATATGTCAAAATCCAATTTGTTAGCAAAGAGCTCGGGTAAGACGCCATCAATTTTTGACATTTGAGAAAAAATTGAAAACTACTATACACAAGGAATGTGATTATGTGAGTAACCACTTATCTTTACCATGATGGGTAAAATATGGAGCATGTTGAGATGGTTTACTAGTCCTGGGTCGTGATTTAACGCTTTGGAGTTTACCAAATCGATTTTAGAACGACGCTCCAGTATTTACAGAACATAAAAAGAAAAAAAATGAAGAGATTCCTTCCGATATGATGAAAAAAAAACAACAAACAAAAATGGTGAAAATTACAATATTGTATTACATGGCAAAGCGTGCCATGGCATGAACGTTGCGTAGTGTGAGGGGTTGAGAGGCAATGATTGGGTTCATGACTTCCCGAACACTGTCACTCGAGGGGTGTCTCTGCTCTAAAGTGATCGATTTTGGAACAGGTGAGAAAAAAAAGAAAAAAAATAAAAAACGTGTGAGACAAAAATTACGGTGGTTGCCAATTCACGAACATGAACGGGGCAAACTACACCGTGGATTGTACATAAATTTACAAAAATGATTTTTTAACAATATTCGTTTTATCAACGAAAGGGTGGGCATGTAATTGACACTTTACACGCCGGTCATTGTAAGACTTGGTGTGCTTACAAAAAGGTTGTGGTGATACACACTGGATCATTTTAAGTTTGCTGAGATAGTGGGGGCAGTTTTACTTGACTCCTCACTTCCAGATTTTGCGATATCCTTAATATGGTAATTACCAATGTGTTTTCCAGAGCAGTCAGACAAGGAGTACACTAGATCTGATATCTTTCTTAGAACTTTGGCCTTCACGAAACGTGGTGCCAGCTTGGCAGAGAAATACATGGCTCCTTGGGAAAGTGTGTTGTTCTTTCTCCAAACTATGTCTCCTGTATTGAAGGTGACATGTTTCCTACGTAGGTTGTATCTGTCCGCACTCTTTTGATGAGCCAGGAGCAAAGCATCAGTGACTTCACTGTAGATGGCCGACAGTTCTTCCAGACGATGGGCATAGTCCGCGGTAGGGTTGCTTGTGGTGGCAATTGACGTAGGAAAGTTTGTGTTCCTATGTAGAGAACCATGAACAACTTGTTCCATACCGTGTTTTAAGAAGAAAGGTGTGTAACCAGTGGCCAGATTAACAGTGTTGTTCATTGCAGCCTGAATTTTATCTAGGTTTTTACACCAAGTACGTTGATCTTTATCAACTAGAATAGCCAGAGCTGTGTTGATTGTTTGGTTATAACGTTCGACGGTGTTATTTTGTGGAGTATACAAGGTATTATAGTAAATATCCTTGATTCCGTATTTGGCAAGAAAATCTTTGAATTCTTGGGCAATAAATTGTTTTCCGTTATCAACAATTACGGTTCTGGGTGTTCCGTAAGGTATAAAAATGTGTTTTTCCAGAAGTTTGGTGATGGCGGACGCGTTGGCTCTTTTTAAAGGAAAGATCCAACAGAATTTAGTGAAAACATCCACTACACTAAGTATGTGCATGTGTCCGGCATAACTTCGGGGAAAGGGTCCGACGAGGTCCATTGACAATGATTGTAGGGGTCTGTCGGCACGTTTGGGATTACCCATTAGGCCGGCAGGTGCTGCCGTGCTATGTTTATAGGCTTTACAAGTTTCACATTTAGAGATGTAATTGCGAATTTGCTTGAAGAGGCCAGGCCAGTAATACTTCAAGGAGATCTTTTTATACGTCTTGAAATTTCCTGGGTGTATGGAGTCGGGAGCACTATGATTGTCAATAATTATTTGTTCTCTACCTTCGAGGGGAACGACAAGTTTCCACGAGTAATCTTCGAGGATGGATAGTGGTACCTTGCAATTACGGTATAGTTGTCCTTCTTTTATGATAAAATTAGGAAACTTTTGTTGGTTATTTTTACAACCTTCGAAGATTTTCAAGTACCATTCATCTTTTGTAGATGGAGGGGGGGCAATTGTGTCAACATTTAATGAAGCCAGTTCAATTCTTGAAAGGGCGTCGGGAACAATTTTGTCCGCGCCTTTACGGTGAACAACATCAAAATTGTATTGAGACAAACGGGAGGACCAACGAGCGAGCCTACCGGAGGGATTACTTAAAGAGATCAACCATTTCAAACTACTATGGTCTGTGACTACAGTAAATTTGCTACCGTCTATGTAACCGCGGAAATGGTGAACAGAATCCAATACAGCCAATAACTCTTTCTCGGTAATTCCGTAGTTTTTCTCGTGTTTGTTTAATGTACGGGAAAAATACGCTACAGGGTGTTCGCCATCTGGGAATTCTTGAGTAAGGACTCCACCGATTCCTACATTGGAGGCATCCGTGTGGAGGGTAAAAGAGAGTGCAAAATCCGGGCAATTCAGAACGGGAGCTTTTTGAAGGGCATTTTTTAGAGTTGTAAACGCTTCTTCAGCTTCGACAGACCATCGGAAATTGCTGACACCTTTACGGATGCCGGTAATTTTATTTAAGGGGGCTGCGATAGTGGAAAAGTCTTTGATGAATCTCCTGTAGTAACCTGCAAGTCCAAGGAAACCTTTGACTTCCTTCGCGTTTTTGGGTCGGGGAAAATTTGCCATGGCTTCCACCTTAGCGGGGTCTGTTCTTAGACCTTTTTCGTCGATAATGAATCCCAAATAACGTAGACGGGACTTACAGAATTCAGACTTCTTCAAGTTGATGGTTAAACCAGCGAACTTGAGTTGTTGAAAAACTTTTTCCAGCATTAATAGGTGTTTTTCAAAGGTATCGCTGACGATGATGAGGTCGTCAAGGTAACAAAACAGGCTGTTATCGACTTCAGGACCGAAAAGTTTGTCCATCAGTCTTTGTAACTCGGCGGGGCTGTTTTTTAGACCAAAGGGTAATCTTTTAAAATGGAACATTCCCCTACCAGGTACAACGAAAGCAGTTTTTTCGCACGATTCTGCGTCCAAGGGTATTTGCCAAAACGCTTTGCTGAGATCGACAGAAGAGATGAACTTGGCGTTACGCAGCTTGTCTAAGGTTGCGTGAACGTGAGGTAAGGGATACGCATCAGCTTCCGTGCAAGAGTTTAAACGTCTACTGTCGAGACAGAAACGTGCAGAGCCGTCTTTTTTAGAAACCAAAAGAGTTGGGTTGGTCCATGCACTTCTGCTGGGAACCACCACACCCATTTTTAACATTTCATCAAGTTCGTTTTCTAAAAGTTTAAGTTTTTGGGGGGCTAAGTTGTAATAACGTTGCTTGATGGGTGGGCCATTGGTTTTGATATGGTGTTCAACCAAATTTGTCAAACCTAATCCACATTTTTCGAAAGATATTGACTCGAATTTATTGACCATTTCTTTCAGTTGGAGAGCCTGGTCCGTGCTTAAATTTTCGTGAGGTATTATTGTGCGGATCTCACTAATTTGAGCAGCAGTGGAGGTTTCGCCAAGAGTATTAAATACTTGGGGAGCAACATTGAATGCCTTCCAGAAGTCAACGCCAAGGATGAAATTCTGGGATATAGAGGGCACTATTAGAAAATTGATTGTAACTATTTTATTGTTACAATTAATTGGCAGGGCAAGGGCACCGATGACCGGTTGGGAAACATTATCCGCAGTCGTCAGGTGTGTTGATTGGGGCGAAATTCTAAAATCACTGTTAACAAAAGGCAGGTGAGCATTGTTGCCAAGACAGCTGACAGATGCACCACTATCAAGTAATCCGGAAAAGGGCACATTGTTAACAGAGAAAAAAGCGTAGGGTCTCCCATCTTTAGCTTGTTTGCAACAAACCGAAGAAAAATTTAAGGTCTGGTTAAAATACTTAATGTGTGCTAACCAATCAGTCCATTCTTTAGACCTTGGTTCAGAATGGGTGCCTGAGAGGTTATTATTTAGTTTTTTGGCCTCTTCATGTAGAAATTTGGTGGAGGCTTGGAGAAATCCACCTGAGGTCTGACATCGCTTGGGTTTTGTAACCTTTCCATGTTGTGCCTTGATTTCTTGAAAATGTTGCGCAGTTCGTCGCTTGGAGGAGAGCGGTCCCTAGAGTGATGCCTCTTGAAAGTTCGGGGTTCCTTAGATTCCAGAAACCTTGCTTGCTTGAAACAAGTAGTGGCCAGATGGCCTACTTTTTTGCAAAAAGAGCACACTTTTTTGTTGTTGAATTCTGGTTTTAAACCCGACGAACGGCTTGGCACAACTACATTATTTGACACATTCTTTATGTTTTTCCTATCCTGGTACGATTCCAGAAGGAGACAGACTTCGTTTAGCTGGGCTAGGGATGCAATTTTCTGTGAGGTAATGATGTTCTCGTATTTGCTTAAAAGGCCATCAGTTATGACTGGTAATAGTTCAGCTTCCGAAACGGGATGTGAAAGCTTGATGTTAATGGATTCAGCCCTTTCTATGAATGTTGCTACAGGTTCATTTACTAGCTGTTTAATAGATAGTAAAGATAATTTGATCCGGTGCTGGGCTTCCGTTTTTCCGAAGCTCGAGATTAGGGCAGATCTGAGTTTATTCCAATCTTTGCATTTAGTTTTTTGAATGCGGTGCCAGGGTATCAATTCTGGGGAGATGAGTTCTATGAAGTTTTTTCGTAGAATCTCGAATGGGATATTTTTGATTGTAGCCGTTTCTTCAATACGGTCAATGAAATCCAGTACATCGGAGACGCCATTATATTTGATTTTCCACGAGGATAAATCGTAGGTTTTATCTTGTGTCAAGGTGGGTGCGATGTCCTGTTTTATCATTACTTGTGGCATAGGTTCTTCGTTAGGAACAAGATTATTCAAAACTTGCGTAGCCGAGCGTGAATTATTTTCGCTTGAGGGGGCGAGGTTTATTCTCTTAATGTACTTTTTGTTGAATAAAAGTGCATAAGCCTTTAATGTAGGTTTAGATTTGCTTGATGGCGAGAGTCCTCTATCCCTTAAAGCAGTTTGTAAGTGAGTTTTGGATAAGTTGTGCACGTTGGGAATGATGCCCAAATTGGATGATGCCATAGCTTGATTGTTTTCCATTGTGAGTTTCCCAGGTGGTGAAAAAAATTGCCAGGGGTCTTCTTTAGCAAACGCAAAATTAATTTTGTGAGGCACTTTTCACTTGGTAATCACTGGTTGGTATTTCTAAAATAGTTATAGAAAACTGTATTCCATACTACAATTTGGTATATATGACACCAGAATCTTTGTCAAAGGAAGGCACAAGAAAAAATTTTGCGTGGAAAGACCTAAGTAGTAAAGGTTTTTGTGTTTCACTGACCACTTTTGAGAAAACTTGTGAAATTCACAAGTATTTATTTTTTTTCCAAAAAATTTTGCCAGGACTGACCTTTAGAAAACGGGTTTTTTATTTTTCACAAACCACTTTTGAGAAAACTGTGAAATTCACAAGTATTTATTTATTTCCAAAAAATTTTGCCAGGACTGACCTTTAGAAAACGGGTTTTTTATTTTTCACAAACCACTTTGCACTGAGAAAGGCACTAAAATTCACAAAAGGCACTCTTCTGGCAAATAAGGACAAACTTCCGGATGAAAATAACTGAATATGGGATTTGTTACGAAACCACATTAAAATCATTTTATTTTTTCATGGAACCAATCATTGGTTTTATTATTATTTCACTTTTTTTATGTAAGGAAAAAAACACAATTCACTTTACACTTATGCTGAAAAAAAAATGCGGTACCTATAACGTAGGATGTGGAAAGAAAGTCATTATTTTGTCCATTTGGTGAAATATACGTGGTACTAATTTGACAGACACAACAAGTGGGCCGATCGGTATATTGTGCAAGAAAACGTGAGTGTGAGATTTTTTAATTAAAGAATCCACAAGGTAATTGGAATTCCAAAACCAAATTTACAATAGCGATCTCCATTGCTTCCGACCTTAGTGACAGAAGGGCGATTTTATTATTCAAAACACTGCATAGTGACAGGGAATTGTTCTGCCTGATTCAAACGGATTTTTGCCGTTGGAGTTTGGCGCGATAAACGCACTTTTGTGCTTCGATGCGCGTGGGTGCGCGCGCAACTCAGAGATTAGGTATGTATTTACCGCGTGAAACATCGGGCCGTTGATTTGGCGCGAATTACTGTTGCTCGTCCGCTGCTTTGTGAACAAAGGGGTCGGCGCGTGCGCAGTCAGATTCGCGGTTTAAATGCTGCCGTCTTTCTGGTTGATACAAAATGGCCATGTTTTCAACTTTGACGCAATTTTTTTATAATTGCAATCAAATCTGCGTTATGGACTCAACTTGCAAATGGATTTCTGTGGTTTCCCACAGAATTCATTATTCACTGGGTATAAAACACCAAGACACAGTACAATCAATGTTTACAAACAGTTCCTATGCGGGGAAGATTTCGACAGGGAGCACTCCGTAAGGCGACTGAGACAATGGCAAAAATGAAAAAAAATTCTGGGCCCCACTATGGACGCCAGTGTTAGGAGCGGGCCCCCAAACATGTCCCAAGCTAGCTCTCAGGGGAGGCATGATTTACCCTCTATTCAGGTGGTGGGTCGCTCGAGGCTTCAGAAATTCCTTCGCATCTCAGTCGTCTGGCAGGATACTCCCCCTCTAGGAAACCCTCCTGCCGTAGCAGAATAATAACAGGATTGAGTTAACTAGATTCATGTATTGCAAATTTAAAACACAGTGCATAGGTCATTACAGTACAATTCAACACAAGAAATACATACTACACAATCCTAGCTATCGTGTTTATAACCTCAAGATCCCTAAACGAAACTCTCTGAGTGATGGCTTTGCGCGGGAGTTTACAGTCTATCGTTAAAGGACACAATCAAATGAGGAAACAATTGTACAGCTTACATGATGTTGGGGGTCTTCGTCTTCCGGCTTCCAGGGGGACCTCCCGAGTTTAGGACAGAACCGAAGTTTACACAGGCATGGTGAAATATCAGCGCTAAACCCGTAGGTTATTGAATTAACATTGCAGGTTATATTTGAGTACAATTCGAGCGATAGTACGCCGGGCGCGAACAGTGGGAATCCACGCGCGGGCTTAACGTGTGCCCGAGGCGGCTCGCAATTCTCAACTGGTGGAAGGGGTCGCGTGCGGGTGGGCGGATGGGATAGGAAGTAGGAAGCAGGGAACAGGGGGGGAGCAGGGTGTTGTGTAGTTTGCGGCGAATTAGGAGTTTGAATTCTTTGTCGTTTGGGCGTACCATAACAAGCTTTAATTCTGAAACGGTAATAACACGAAATTTTCGTAAAACTGATATTTCGTTTGAGCCATTATAAGTGAATATTTGCGATTTTCGGAGGGGTTAATTTGGTTTACATGCAGTTACAGGGCGGCACACTCATGGCGTCGCGCGTCGGTCGTGTCGATCCTGTTTGTTGACTTAGCAGATTCCAGATTCATGAAGTGAGGTTTGTCTAGGTCTTAGAGGTGAATGCGTTTGCCCACCTATTGCATAGGGGGCCAGATCGGGAGAGACAGGTTAAGGAAGATCTAATTTTGACCTCTCCAGGCGGGTTCTTTCGACCCATCGCCTTGCACCGTAGTGGGAGGGATGGATTTATACGTTCGTGACTCTTGGACACATTGACTCTCAGATTAATTCCCACCCCTCATTCCCTTTTCCTTCCCAAAACTTCCTCCCTTTCACTAAAAAGATCCTCTACACCGCATCCCCAAAGACGTCCCGAGGGAATTTTTTTCCCTCAAAACTGAACCCAAGGTCCTCCTTCTGCACCACGCACCGTATATTATATGTTACTGTAAAAGTTCGTACTACGGTAAATATTAAGATTTTCTAGTAAATTCTAAGATTTACCAACTTTTAATGGCAAAAGCCAGGTTGGTAAATCTCAAGATTTACTAGTAAAACCTAAGATTTACCAATTTGCGGGCTTTTACACTAATGTAAAACCATTTTCTCATTTTTATTTTTTTATTATATAATCAATAATATTATTAATAAATTAATAAAAACAGTTTATTTAAAAAAAAGTTCTGCTGTGTAATTATTATAACACGTGACAGCTGTTTCGCCTTCTGAAGGCATTTCAAAATTTAGGCGTATTAGATTTGTCAAAGAATTTATATATAAAAATGCAAAAATCGGTAATTTTAAATACATGTAGGATTACAAAAGATTTTTTAAATATTTATATTGAGGGATCAGTAGGATTTACAGGTTCAATTAGGAATTCCACAGAGCCGAACCCTCTGATATGAAAATATCTGGAGTCGGTGAATTATTTTCCCATCTGGTCTCTGGTAGGTTGACAAGTTGTTCTTGTATTGTTTTGTAATTATAATACTTATATAGTGCAATTGCATAACGTGGATTGACCAGATGATCATTTGGGAAGTGTGTGAAAGGATTTAGTTTTTCCCGTGGGGAAAATTAAACCCGGACATTTAAATCTGGTGCGTAAAAAAATTTTAATAATAAAAAAATAAAATAAAAATGGAGTTCTACAAATTAAACTTGATAACAATAAATAACAATTTTCTCAGTTTACCCGCGTAACGTAGTCCTGAAAAGGACTTTTTAACTCCTGACGTTCCGGACAGATCTCACTGTCCATCTCCAGAGGCCTTATGTCTTGAGTTTTTCTCTCAAACTGATGGCTTTTGCGTGTCCGTTCAGTCCAGAAGCCAAGAGAGATCTGTCCTAAACGTCAGGAGTTAAAAGTCCTTTTCAGGACTACGTTACGCGGGTAAACCGAGAAAATTGTTTTACATTATTGTAAAAGCCCGCAAATTGGTAAATCTTAGGTTTTACTAGTAAATCTTGGGATTTACAGACATGACTTTTGCCATTAAAAATTGGTAAATCTTAGAATTTACTGGAAAATCTTAGTATTTACCGTAGAACGAACTTTTACAGTAACATATAATATACGAATCTCTACGCCAGTAAAGACTTTCAGATTTATTTTTTTTGCCTTTGTATAGTCCACAATTTAACGAATCCTCCATCGCAAATATTTTTCTATCGTTGGTTCTCTCATCTTGTGTAAGTGTTTATCAATCTCGTTCGATATAGGATGAAGGATTTTAGACGCAAGATGAAAGTACGTAAGTATCTGCGTCACTTCAAAGAGGATCAGGGAGATCCTTGGAGTGTTTATTAATCCCCGATTTTCATAGGAGGGCACGCACGTTCATTGTTGAGCTAAGGATATTGAACAATAAAAAACGTTACGTATAATTTGATAAAGCATCGTTTCAGGAAGATTGTTTAAAAAAAAACCTTTATTTGGATGTTTCAAATTCAGATTGTTCTATCTTTATTGTGGTGTAAACTTCAGAAAACAATTAAAGTTTGCAATACAATAAGCGAAAAATAATACAATAAGCAGAAAACAATTAAGGTTTGCAATACAATAAGCGAATTTTTTTTTTTTAATAAAACTTCTTTACGCACGCTTGACTTGGGGTGTAAGCTGGCGAATGCGTGACGAGAGCGTTTCGAAAAGCTCTCATAGCCAGTTACGTTTCGTATATCTAAGACACAGTGCAGGCGTATTGTCTGTATCACACTGTAGGAGCAAGAGAGAGCAGTGCGCGCGCACATTTTCTTTCTCTCTTCCTATCACACAGATGTTTTACTTCAGTCGTGTGGTCTAAAGCACACTCGTTATTTAAAAAAACTCCCAGATTGTTGTTAACAAATATGTTTCCTCGGCAACTCTCGGCAATCAGGTTGTATGGGTAGTGGAAGTGGTGATTTCGGGGGAGAAGGAGAACGGTGGGAGGTTTCAACGTTGGTTTTAACATGGAAACATTGTCAATAAAAGTGTTCAACAGGGTGCTATTATTTTGTTAGCTAAATTAATTTTTGAAGTGAAAACTTCTTTAGCACAAAATATCGTACACTCAATTGCTCTTCAATATTAATATTGATTTTCTTTATTTCATTTTCCTACTTTAGTCGGTGTTTTTTTGTGTTGGCGGTCATCGTCTACGTCGCTCCATTCCTCTTTCTGTCATAGATCCTATCCCCACACACTTGCAATACATTCGTTATTTTTTACTTTTTTTTTTTTTTCAATTATTTCTGGCTTTCACCCTTCAAGGGTGTTCTAGGCCATCATTTATAATTACAGAGAAAGGAAAGGTGAATTTATATATTAATTTTATTTAAATGTGCAAATTTCAGAATTTTATGGAAGATTGGAGTAGAGTTCAGACTTAGAAGAGATGAGATGTTGAATGGAGGAGAGGCAATTTTTGATAACGCTTGATAGAAGAGAGGATATTTATTTAGAGAGAGACAATCAAAAAATATGTGATCTAAAGTTCCCACATCTAGACCACAGAACGTACAATCTGGGGAGTCAAGCACATGAATTTTATAAAGGTGAGAAGGAACGGAACAATGTCCGATTCTCATACGAATAAGTAAGGAAATTTCTTTTTTGGAAAAATGGGGGAATTTTTGAAACTACGGTTTTGATGGGATAGTCCTTTGTATTGAGGCGTAGCGGGCACCCTTGGATTGACTAGCAATGTTCCAATACTCTGTCCAAACATTGCGGGATCTATCTTTGATGATGGAAAAAATATCAGACAGGGGAATATGGTTTACGAGGGTAACGGTAGGGTTAGACGCTCCTTGTTTTGCCAAGGAATCAGCAATATCATTACCCACTATGCCAACATGTCCAGGAATCCAAATCAGAGTGACAGTTTTTCCAGAGCTTTGAATGGAGGTTATCAATACTCGAATAAGACATACAAAGTGATCATCAGGATGAAGAAGAGGACTTGTTTTAAGTTTTTGGAGGGAACTGAGAGAGTCAGAGAGAACAAGAGAATGTTCAAAATTATTTTTTATTATATATTTGAGAGATTCAATAATCGCAATGCACTCGGCAGAAAATATTGAAAATTGGTTTGAAATTGAATAAAATATTCTTTCATTAGAATTATTGTGGTAAACGTTAAAACCAATACCACAGTTAGGAGAGTCCGGAGATTTGGAGCCATCAGTAAATAAAAGAGAAGAGTTGGGCCATTTAGAAGAAATAATGTCATTGAACATATTATTGACAGTACGGGCTGGGAGATTGGAATGACTTTTAAGGATGCCGATCCCCTCTAAAATCGTTGGGGATAGGGTGACGTGACTATATTTTAATTTGTACAAAGGAAGAATATCATTTTTGATAATTTGAAGCTCTGAGAGAGAGCGAAAATTTTTACAAATGGCAGGGAGAGGTTTAGTTCGAGCTCTGATTGTAGATGAATGTGTTGAGTCGTTGAACAACGAGACTCTGGGAATAATCTGATGACTTTTAGAATTTAAACATTTAAGAACAAATTTGTCAGCAAATAATTGACGCCTTAAATAAAGAGGAGGATCAGAACATTCTACTTGAAGGGAATTGATGGGCGACGATTGCATCGCGCCAGTTATTATTCGCAATGACTTAGATTGAATTTTGTCTAATTTACTGAGTGCATTTTTGGATGCAGTACTAAAAAGTGGGCAGGCATAGTCGAGATGACTTCGAATAAGTGCATTGTAGAGCAACTTAATGCAGATAGGATGAGCACCCCACCAAACGCCAGTCAATGATCTGATAATATTTAAATTTTTTTCACATTTAGTAACTATATTATTAATGTGGGAAGACCATTTAAGTTTCCTATCAAATGATACTCCCAAAAATTTTACTTCGGAAGCATTGGGGATTGGCGAGTTTTTAAATAAAATTTGAACAGGGGGATTATTATGACGATTTGAGAAGGTAACACACTGACTCTTTTGTACTGAAAGTTCAAGACCATTTAAAGTAAGCCATGTGCAAAGGGCATCCATGGCTTCATTAAGATATTTGACGGCGGATGGAATGATTTTGGATGATAAGAAGAAAGCTATGTCATCTGCGAACTCAACGACTTTTACTTGAGGGGGAATGGTGACATGCATATCGTGTGTGTATATATTATACAGTAAGGGGGATAATACATCGCCTTGGGGTAAACCCTTCCAAATTGACCTACTCTGAGGAGTAACATCTGGTAGCTCAATGAAAATTTTCCTATCGAGAAAAAGATTAATAATAGATTGGACAAACATGAGGGGTAAGCCAAGGCCTAAAAGTTTTTTTTTAAGAATTGGGATGGAAACATTGTCAAAGGCGCCTTCTATGTCTATAAAGACTGCAAGACATACTTCTTTGTTAGAAATGGATAAATTAATATCAGTGCTGATGATGGCAAGGTTATCTTGTGTAGATTTCTTTTTCCTAAATCCAAATTGGGATGGAGAGAGAAGATGATTACTCTCGACGAAAAATTCTAACCGGTTTTTAATTAATTTTTCATAAATTTTACTAAGGGTGGATGAAAGAGCAATTGGCCTATAGTTGGATCCAGAATTGGGTGATTTGTTTAATTTTAGAATTGGGATGATTATTTGAGAACTCCAGTCATCAGGTATTATGCCAGTCTGGAAGATTTTATTTAAGATGCTTAAAAAGTGATTTAGAACATTATCATTACTATTTTTGATAATGCTATAAGGTATACCATCTCTGCCTGGAGATGAGTCCTTGACTGTTGATAAACAATTTTTTAATTCAATTAAAGTGAATGGAGAGTCAAGCCAATGATCAGACATAGGAGTGTTGTGGATTGGAGTTATTTCATCTAAGTTAGGTACAGAAGGGGGGGCAATTTTGTCCAAGAACTCGTCCATCCATTTAGAATGAGAAGCTCGAGGAGATGTTGGACTGAAGGAGGATCGAAATCTTCGAATCATAGACCAAACTTCCGAAATTGGAGTGTTCGGAGATACTGAACTGCAGAAGTTGTACCACCCGGATTTTTTTTTTGACCTCAATACCCTTTTGGCATTCGCTTCGGCATTTTTGTATATGAGATAGTTCTCCATAGTCATATTGTGACGATAGGAAAGAGATTTAGCTTTCCGAATTCTCACTACTTTGGAACATTCCTCATCCCACCAGGGAGTTGGAGGGAGTTTTTTGAGAGATTTGGTTTTAGGGGGAGGATTTGATTTATTGATTGCAGTTACGAGCATTGATTTGAAGTTATCGTAGTCATCTTTGACAGATAATGTATCGGTATAGGATAAATTTTGTATAAACTTATCCATATGTGAGTTAAATTCGTCCCATTTGGTGTGTTTTGTTTTAATCTTTGTCGAAATATGGGACTTGTCTGAATGGAAAGAAGTTTGATAAGTGATGGTGATCGGGAAATGATCACTGGAGCAAGGGTCGGGGGACACCACCCGCGAGGAGAGAGGTGCCAGATTAATAGAGCATATGGAGAGATCCACTGCACTGGGGTTTGTGTTGGGGCGAGAGATTCTAGTAGGAGATCCGTCATTCAAAAGAAAAAGGTTGGATTCATCTAGGAAATCCATCACACTTCGACCGTCTCGATCACAGAAAGCAGAACCCCAGACGGGAGAATGGGCATTAAAATCACCCAATAAAAAGAAAGGAGGGCTTAGTTGACGGACAATTTGCAACCACGCTTGTTTATTGAAGTGCGATGTTGGGGGAAGATAGATAGAAACAAAGGAAGTGTCCTTTATTTTAGCTGCAACCATTTGAAAGTCAGCATTGGGGGGTTTGATATTATTTATTGGGAAAAACGGAAGGGATTTTTTAATAAAAAGGGCAGCACCTCCGCCCGTACCTTCCGGGCGATCATCGCGGAGACAGGAGTACCCTCCCACATTAAAGTGGGTGGATGGAGTAAACCATGTCTCCGAGACAGCAGCCACAGAAACAAGGTTTGAATTTAATAGGTTAAGAAGGTTTGATTTGTTAGAAATAGCACTGCGGCTATTCCACTGAAGAATTCTGACATCTTGAAGAGCCATTTTGAATAAATGATTTTAATGTGGAAATAATAGAAGCAGCGTTGGACGGTAGATTAGTTTGAGAAGAAATTAGGTCAATTAGAAGCATAATAAGAGTTTGAATAAATGAAGAATTATCTTGGGAGAGTTGTTCAGAAAGCTTTTGATAGTTTGTTGAGGATGAATTATAATTGTTTGCGCACCCATTTGTGGCGTGTGAAAGAGGAGAACCATTGGGATTTAAGAGAAGTGAGTTGTGTTGTTGCTGATCGTATCCACGAGCCTGTTTAGAGATAGGGTTTTTGTATGTGAATTTTGTTGAACGGGAAGATGTTGAGGAGGAGGCGAGAGGGTTGGATGAAGAGTTACTGGATAAAACCTCGGAAAATGATTTTTTGACAGGCGGGAATAATTTAGAAGCCTGCAGAAAAGACAAGTTCTCAGAGGCCATAGAAATTTTTATATTTTTTTGGCGAGATTGTTCGGGGCAAGAAGAGTTAATGGCGGAATGAGCGCCTAAGCAGTTAAAACATTTAGGTGAAGAGAGAGAAGAACATTGGTCAGCCGAGTGGTTTTCTCCACATTTGAAACATCTGGGAGGGGATCTGCATGCAGCTTTGGTATGACCAAAACGGCAGCAGTTGTAACATTGAGTGGTGGGATAAGTGTACATTTCAACTGGTAAGGAGTTGAAAAATAAATAAATATGGGAGGGAAGAGATTGTCCTTCGAATGTGATGACGACAGATTGGGAGGGCTTCCAGGAAACGATGCCCTCAGAGGTGTCCTTATAATTTAGCCTCCTGGCTTTTATGGGATTGCCGATATGTTGGGGGGTTGAAAGTGAGGACAGGATTTCTG
Organism: Limnephilus rhombicus; assembly: GCA_929108145.2. Taxonomy (NCBI): domain Eukaryota; kingdom Metazoa; phylum Arthropoda; class Insecta; order Trichoptera; family Limnephilidae; genus Limnephilus; species Limnephilus rhombicus. The sequence goes on from OV815284.1 coordinate 23,264,449, forward strand.
GAATGGACAGATCGGTCGAGATACCCCTGACCAGGCCCATTCGAGTGACATTGAAAGTTGGGATGTACGCCTTGAATTTAGAATTTGATGAAATAAATATATTTTTGATAAAGTTGTTGGCGGCTGAACCTGACAGGAATTCAACAGAGATTCGGAAGCGACCCTCGGCTTTAACACCTCCAGGTTTAATCGAAAGGTTCTTGTTATTTGAAAGAAATTTACCAAATTCAAGAGGATGGATGGTTTTACCTTGTTCAGTTTTTTGCGCATATACAATGTAGGGGCCACGGGAATGAGTAGAGTAAAAGATTGTTGGAGGAGGTTGAGGAAGAGCTGGAGGGGACTGAGAAGACAAAGGCGAATCATGTTTTTTTGGGGAAAGGGGACTTAATTTTCTTTTTTTAATTGAGGTTAGGATGACAGATTCATTGTCTGAAATGTTTGAATGTTCTGAAAAGTCTATTTTATCTGAAATGTCTCCATCTGGAGGGTCAGGAGGGGGATCTGGGGGCTTTGTAAGGGGTACAGGAGGGAAATCCTCCTCCATTGTTCAAAAAATTACAGCTAATATAAAAAGTGACAGAAGTAAAAAAATTATATAAATATCTGAAAATGAGCAGCAAGAAGTGACTCCTGGAAGATCAGGGGGGAGAAGCTTCCAACACACTAAACTTTTTACAGCCAAAACACAATAAAAAGATTGGTTTAGGAATATTTTTTGAAAGAGCAAAACAAAAGAACTGATGACAGCCAAATGTTATTGTTGCGAGTCCTATTTTTTACTTAACAACCAAAATATTCACTAGAAATAATTTACACGGAAGAACAACGTTTGACGGGTCAGCCAGTAAAATACATGTTTATCAACCAAAAAGAAGAAATTTTAAAACTCGCTATTGTTGGTTGTATTCACTTTTCATTTTGTGACAAAAAAAATCTATTTCATAAATACGTTTTCCTATTCAAAGTATAAACACAAAAGAAAGCACCTGAATCAACAAAACTTAGATCCCTTCTCAGAAAATTTATTGAATAGGAGAACTTCCATGAAAATCAAAGAAGTCTTCGAAACGAACCGTTTAGTTTAAGAAGAACCTTTCTGAAAACTTACCACTTTAATATTAACGATTCTTCAAGTCTAGACTCACCAAATTCAAAATCAAGAATAATAATTATTATCAAAACTCTAGAGTTGTTGAACTTCAGGAGAACTTAACAAAAGTAAATTGTTATTCTTAAATATTTGATCAATAAAATATAAGCTTTGATTATTAATAAATTTTGAGTGCAAAATCTTCTATATAATAATTACCAACAATTTGTTTGGAGTTGATAATAAAATTTTCTCACAATTCTCAGATGGTCTTTTCAAGGTTGCTTGTTAGCAGTATGCGAGGCTAGCAGTCCATAAGGGTGTGCTGATACTTACCCTGATATGGAACCAGTAAAGAAAGGATGAAAGTAGCTGTAGAAATGAGATACCTATGTGCTAAAAAAATGTATGACCGCTTTACAAATGGACACATCCGGATAGAATGCAAGACTGACATAATTTTATTTATTTATATACCTACTTATTTGTAAGAAACAAACAGCTTTTACATAATATACAGTGATAAACATACAAGGTAATTGAAGTCAAGCCACAGAAGTTTCTTGTGCTAAGTCCTTTTTTTATTAATCTTTATTTTTTCCCATTGTAATTTTACATAGTTTCTAAATACATAATAATATTTCAAAATTTTATGGACTATATTTTGTTTCTTTTATTTTATGTTACCTGTATTTTGTTAACGCTTATATTTTATGTAACCTATATTTTGTTCTTAACATATATTATGTTACCTGTATTTTGTAAACCCATTCTTTTCACTGTAATCAAAAAAATGTAATGCATTCTATGTAAAAGCCCTATGGGCGTTTAAATAAATAAATAAATAAAATTAATAAATAAATACAGTAAGATGTAAATAAAAGGTACAAGTAATGTAAAAGTTAGCCATAAGTAAATATATAATAGACAAAAGATGTTGGAAATGAAGTTTTAATATCTTAAAATTAATTTTGGGTTAAAGGAAGGGGAGAGGAAGAGGAATACTGGAAAAGGATAGGAGATGTTCCCGATACATTCCATACTATCTGATATGTGATTTATGTGTCTGCGGATATCGAAGGACCTTGTACCTGTTTAGAAACATATGAAAGACCACTGCACAAGTTAAAAGAAAGCACATGAGGAAAGGAAAGAAAGGACTTACTGCGCTGCACTTCTCTTCTATCTTGGCTGGGTTTGTTGATGCACTCGTATGACTATCAGTCGCGATATCTTACTTGAAGTATGCGTGATAAAGTTTGCAGATGCTACTGGCTGAATATTAGAGATGTTTACGCGGCGAGTTTCGATTGACGACTGATTGTGGGCAAGATTAAATGACAGTTATATAGGGATGGGTAGAAAAGGAACACGTGACAATCAAGCTACAAGCACAGGGTCTATGATATATGTAGATGTATGTAAGTAAGTGTAACTATGTATTGCGCAAACGCCCAACAACTACTATATTAATAAATCGATCGTACGCGTTACTTCAAATCGATATTTCTTTAGGTTATTACTAAAAATGTTAATGCCGTGAAATTTTCTATTAAATTGATGTTGTATTATGTCAGTAATTTATTATTAACTACATTCAAAACTTTATATATCGTAAATACGTTCAAGAAACTCAATACACAAAGTCGAGAGTAAAAGGGTATAAAAAACTGTCTTAGGTTGGTTGTTTTTAGAAAAGCAGAATTTACTGTGACTCCTGGTTGCGAATGTTATTTTTTTATCTCTATAAATTGTTCGATGATAAATAGTACCTATTATGTTACACAGTTTATAATTTATCCAAATCTACAAGAAATAAATCTCATCCAAATAAAAAAAAACAATCGATTTCGTTACCATAACTGCCAACCTCTCAGAATTTTGACCGCCTTCGTGTTAGAGCTGTAAGCACTCTGCTTCAGGGCCAATTGGATTAAAACCTATTTTTACGAAATGAGAACCAAAAATTACATTGTGTTTGTTATTTACATTTTTATTTAATTTAAAATCGAAACGTTTGCACATTGCTTGAATTAGCCAATTAGTTTACTTACTGGATAATTCTCAACAATTCGCATCTTCATCTTCATTCTTGTGGAGGCAAAGGACACTTTTACGCTTTACAAAAAAAATCAAGTCTACCCAGGCTTGCAAATTAACCATTCATTAAGGAAATAGAATTTAAATTGCAATGAAATTGTTAAACTAAAATACACCTATGACCTTTTAAAATACAATTCACTGAGCTTAGCTGCGCCATTTCGGATAGGAATTCCTAATTCCTGGAAATAATGGTAAATTATTGCGGTGTATGGTGTATTTTTCCCGTAAGGGAACAACGTGAGAACGGGTCACAAATGTCTTTATTACACATATTATTTCTAACTGCAAGCGCAGCCTTAAATCTAGCGGTTACGTGGATTTCATGTTTTGCAAGCAGTTGTGAATTAAGTTATTTACATTCTCTGTTTGTTCAGGGAAACAGTGCTTTTCCGGTGGCGGTACCCAAAATAATACAAATCTCTGTCTTTAGTGAGTACAAAACACCAACTTGCTATTTGAAAATTAATATGTTTGCCTGTGCCAAAAATAAAATAGTTTAAATATTGATTTGAATTGGGTCAACTGTAAATGACGTAATTTAAAGAATGCCCATGTATGCATAAATGCCCATGAACGAATTAATGAATGCAATGAATGAATGGAATGAATGCACACGTAGAACAGACCTACGTGGTCGAGCGGTTAAGATCATGGACAACGAATCCAGATGGCGCGGATTCGAGACCCAGAGTGCGTAGCAAAATATTGTTATTGTGTGGTATTTTTAAAGTAAAAACAAATGTGGAATAGTATGTAGTTTCTTCCAAAGGTAAAAGATAGCCATTCAGAATCGAAGATTTGCTCACACTTTTTGTTTCTCTATTTATTTTTATTTTTTCATTCCTATTTTTACATTAGCTCATTGAGCTCTCCAGAATTGAATAGCCGGGCGCTTTCCAACCTTTATCTTCTCCATTTCCCCCCCTTCCCCACTCACATTAGCCTCACAACATACACATCTCAACTGAGGATGGAGATATCACAATCACAATGACTTCGGACAATAGGGAGCAGTTAGTAATATAGTGCGGTAATCGCATTAAAAAAAATACATTAAGTAGGTAGGTATACATGATCAATAATCATTTCTTCTTTTGCAGATGAACCTTGGTTGAAGTTCTCAGGATCAACAGACTCGGCTGGACGCCAAGCGGAATCCTTTGCCCTTTGCTATGGATTGGAGCAAATGGTTCAGGAGCCTACAAGGGTTCCTGATGTCCAGACTCACATTTCCAATCTGTTAGACCTATTTTTAACTACTGTGCCACATGGTTACAGGATTGAAGTCACAGCGCCTTTAGGATCGTCCGACCACTGCCTGGTGATGACATCAATCCCTGTAAACTTCAGACCACCTAACGAGAGGCTGAAGAGAAAAGTGTGGGACTATAGGTCAGCAGATTGGTTCGGTCTGCGGGCACATTTTAATGCTTTTCCGTGGTCAGCTGTCTGTTTTCGGACTTCGGATCCCTCAAGATGTGCCCAGGAAATTGGTGAAGTCATCACATCCGCGATGGATGGCTTCATCCAATCTACTGTTAAGGAAACTGGCGTAGGCTCAAAGCCGTGATTCAGTCGACAATGCGCTGAAGCAGTGCGACGAAAAAACGCGGCTTACAGAGCCTACAACACATCTAGATCGTCCGAAGACAGAACAGCTTACAACAAAATGGCAAAGAAAACCAAGAGAATCATAAATAGGTCAAAATTCGAGCACGACCAGCAGATCAGCAGAAAGCTGACTGCATGCCCGCATGGCAGCAGGCAATTCTGGTCGCTTGCGGGCTCAATAGGTCGCAATTTCTGCAAATCCAGTCTGCCACCTCTTACCAGACCTGACGGCTCACTAGCAAATACCGCCACCGAAAAGGCCAACTTACTAGGTAAAATGTTTGCGGATAACTCAACCCTCGATGACCAAGGTGCTGTCCCGACGTCGGTTCCTCACTGCGGTTTTCGTATGAAAAAGCTGAGGATCGGGCATCGGGAAGTACTCCATGTTTTACGAGGGCTTGATGTTAATAAAGCTAGTGGGCCTGACGGAATACCTGCCCTGGTACTGCAGAGTAAATAGCTCCAATTATGACGAAGCTTTTTAAAATGTCCCTGAAGACTGGCTCTGTGCCCTCTGGTTGGAAAAAAGCGTTTATCCATCCTATTCCAAAGAAGGGTGACCCCTCCAACCCGGCCAACTACCGCCCCATAGCGATCACATCAGTTCTGTCTAATGTGATGGAACGTGTGAACAACGACAAACTGCTCACATACCTCGAGAAGAACAAAATTATTAACGACCTGACGGTCGTTATAATTTTGTTCCGTTATAATACGGATTCCGGCGGAACCGCTCGTGCGGTGATCTTCTCGCGTATGTGACGCATGTTTGGGGGCGATGCCTGGAACGTTTCGGTGAGACCCAAACGGTTGCACTGGACATCTCCAAGGCCTTTGACCGGGTTTGGCACCGAGGACTTGTCAACAAACTGCATTCTTACGGACTTCCCGCATCCTTGTGTACGTGGATTGCCGACTTCTTGAGGGAGAGGTCGATTCAGACGGTAGTCGATGGTTTCACCTCTTCCTCACACTCGATAAATGCTGGCATCCCGCAGGAATCAGTTCTGTCTCCGACTTTGTTTTTGTTGCACATCAACGACCTTTTGTCATGTGCACCAATTCACTGTTATGCGGATGACAGTACAGTTCATGATAGCTTTTTGTTTGACAAGCACCCAAAGGGCTCACAAACTCCAACAACTCGTAGGGCTTTGAAGCAAATAATGGACGGTTACCTCGAGAGTGTTTTCTCTTGGGGTAAAAATAATCTCGTTGAATTTAATGTTTCAAAGACCCAATCTTGTCTGATTACGTCTAAAAGGGATCGAAATGAAAATCTAGTCTCTTTCAACGGAAGCAATCTTCCGAACAGGCCCTCCATTGATATGCTTGGTGTAATCCTAAGTGACCAGCTCAGGTATGGGGGCTCCATCGAAGCCAGAGTAAAGTTAGCCTCCCAAAAGCTGGGCGTACTGTACAGGGCCCGCAGATACTTTAATAGTATACAACTGCTAACCTTGTACAAATCACAAGTACGCCTCACGGTTGAATTTGGCAGCCATCTCTGGTCTGGACCTCCAAAATACCTGAAAAATACCCTCGACTCTGTGCAGAAACTGGCGGCCCGTTTGATAGATTCTCCCATCTTAACAGACGGATTGCAATCTTTAGAGCACAGGCGTCGGGTGGGAATGCTATCCTTGTTCTACCGGTATTACAATGGAAGATGCTCCGAGGAACTAGCATCATTGATCCCTTCGGCACCGGTGCATAGTCGGGAAACACGCCAAACGCGTGCCCAACATTTGTACACGGTTGACATTTGTCACATGAGAACGGGTCGTTTCTTCGACTCGTTCTTGTGTTCAACAGCTCTGCTGTGGAATGATTTGCCGGCCTCTATGTTTCCTCCTTCCTACAACATGGGTCTCTTCAAGACCAATGTTCATTCCTTCCTCTCCTCAAAAAGACCCTCCACACAGCATCACAGATGACATAGGCCCTGAGGGAAATTATTTTCCTCAGGGCCTCCTGTGTGGAGTTAATGTAAAAAAAGATCAATCTTAAACGAAAAATATGATTAATGGACGTGGAAGATACTCTCAGTATCGCCCTGGTGTAAGAGCACCATTCAGAAATGAAATGTTGCATGAAATGGCTTTAGTACTTCGGAACTTCCCCATCTTTCCCTACCCACAACCTTTAATCTGAGGGAGTCAAATTTGGGATGCCATAGTCTCACTATCTCCAGACGGTTGGGGCATTTCTATAAAAAAAAAACCGTCACAGAAGTCTTGTGTGAGAGAGAAGTCATCAAAAGGAAACAGTTGTGACGTCAGTACTAGATATACGCCAATTGTACGTTAAAAAACTAATAAACTACATTTTTTTCCAAAAAAACAAATTTTATCAAACACAAAATGTCACCAACATACCAGTTAGACAAGCGTACAAAGGAAACATCAAAACTACGATGGTAAACACAAGCTTTGGACAAAGACACTATAAATATCATGCTATAAAAACATTCAACAGTCCACTTGAAAATAAAATTGAGAAAAACAAAAATAATTCCAGACATAAAATTACAAAATGAATTAAAGAACAAAAACGACAATATTACCAAAATTTTATAGCACAAAATAATAAAACACACCCTTAACACACAACTTTATATGTATATATTTTGTTCATTTATTTTATTTTTACTTATTTTTTTATATTTTTTTTATTTTATAAAATGAAGGCCTGTGAGGCCAACATTACTGGATTATTATTGAAATGTTAAATATTGTATCAAAATAAATAAACTACCTTGTGTACAAAAACATTATTATGTCATATACATTGTTTAATTTATAGTCCTTTGACTATTATTTCGCCATCCCGATAACACATAAAGGGCCATTATACAGGAGGCAAAGTCGTAGCAATAATATAACACTCGCACAGGCACTGGCATCACACATTTAGCGCGGCTTTTCTCGTGATATCTGCGGGATTTCCCACATCTCCAGCCGCTGTCTTCGTGTCGCCTGTAAATAGTTGCCGCTGCGGTTTCCTTTGGAGTGGGAGAGCAATCTCCATACAATTATGCCCAACGTTGCGCTCCCCGGCTGTAAACACAAGACACTGCATAATGCGGAGCCCGGCCACGGGTATTCGAGTGTTAAGAAGGGGTTGTTTAAGAAAGAGGCTAACGAATGGGGTGATATAAGGTGGAATGGTGTGCTGGGATGATTGAAATTATACCTGGATGTTATGCGTTGATCTGAACCTCTCAAACTTCGATGCATTACATGACATAATGGTAGATATTAGATATTCGTATCGCAATTGTGAAACACTAGGAATTGCAACGTTGCTCTCTCCCCCGTTCCACTTCACCGAACTTCACAACATTTTCGAAATTGGGGATGCGATATCGACTGACTCCGAGCAATTGGGACTCTTGTGTTTACATAAAAAGTTCTACCCACCAGGCTATCATCGACCTCCTTTCTAGATTAGTTCTACTCTTGATGTTGGCAGTAGATATCACTACACTACATCATAAATAAGGTATTATAAAATATGTACATGAGGAAATAATTAAACGAAAGGATCGTCGGATAGAAAAATTACATTTACAATTTGGAAGGCCCCGGGAACCATTTATTGTATAACCAACACCTTTGCCATAGGTCACCCCAAGTGGTTTGCTACGTTTGATGACTTAGCAGAGGTGCTCGGGTTCTTGGGGTGAGGTTTGTCCGGGTTTGGCGGCGGATGCGTCTGCCCACCAGCTGTATGGCAGGCCAGATCGGGAGAGAATGGTTGAGGGAGTACCTTTGACTTCTCCAGCCGTATCTTATCTCTCGGAACATTGCCTTACACCGCAGTGAGAGGGATGTATTCATAAGTCCGTCACTTCTGGACACACTGACCTCCCACCATTCCTACCCTCCCCTGAGGGGAATTCTTTTCATCAGGGCTTCCTGTATGGAGCTAATGTAAAAAAAAATATGTACATTTTTTACTCAAAATGTGACCAGGAATCGCTGGTTGAACACCTTCGGGTACTTATGCTTATACACCCTATGTATATATATATCTATATGTTAGGGATAAATAGAGATATTGTATATACTTTGTCTCTATTTTAATTATGATTCAGACAATTAGTTTATTTTATGTAAATTATATGTACATCTTTTTCATCTTTTATAATTTTTTGTATTTGTACGTCTCAGAACAGACATCGTCTAGTGAGGCGGGTACCTTACTAGCATTAACAGAATATTTTAACTCAATAAACGCCCGGGTTGCCGGCATTTAAAATAATTATGTTTAAAAAATTGCCAAGATTTTTATATTAGCTTTCTTTTTGACCTGTCAATTGATCTGCTTTGCTCCTGTAAGCACTTATTATGCTTAAGGTGACACTTAAAAAAAATGTGTGTTTGACATTACGGCGACTTTCGAAACTTCTTGCACATATGTGTACTTTCTTCCCACTAGGGTAAGACATTGAGACCATAGACGAAAAAGCATTTTTCATTAAAAAAAGTTACCGTGGGATTAAGCAGTAACAATGTATTTTATAGAAATGCAGATTATTATGAGCAAGGTGGATTCAACATGGCAAAAGCAAGGATTAGGTTCTAGTTTAGAATGAACATAAGATATTAGAAATACAAACATAAATTGCGTATAAAAAGGACATCCTGATTATAAGACCGTCTGGCTTAAAGGGCTTGCTTAGGTAAATAGGTTGATGGTGATACCGTGATAAGAAGTAGTATAGCTGAACTTAGCCTGTCGAAAACTCCGTTTGAACTCGTTTTGAAGAAAGAATCTCACATCCTGAGAATGGCAGGCCTGCAGATAATTGGCTACCAGCCAAAAGGGATTTCCATAAGCAGGACAGGTCTTCAGATGCCAAACATCCTTCCAGGATGCTTTCCAGGCAGCTCTCAAGATGGCGAGAATCACAAATGGCGAGATCACAAATGTAACGATTTTGAGTTGATTCGTCGAGCTTCAGTGGAAGAGAGGATCGCCCAATGTTCTGGGCTGCTGCACAAAGAATAAATCACTTCCTTTTCAAATCTGCTCTTTTGAATTTGCCTGCAGGATCGATATCAGCTCCTTACAAAATATTCCACGGCTGGTAATCTGACCAATGCTCAATTGTCAATGAGCAAGTTCTGGAGGTGCCACAAAACGAGACCATAAATAGTGTGTATAAAAAGGTGCACACACCTAGTCTCCTTCTTTCCGTCAGTTAAAATCAAAATGGAAGGGGCATATCGCTTTCTGGGCATGGGGAGTTTAGAGATAGACTTCACAGACTGGCTCTATCATCCCATCCCAATTGCGCTTGTGGTGATACCGACCAAACAGCCGAGCACATTTTGTGGCACTGTGAGATTTTGACGGATGCTCGAGACGAAATGATTGATGGTTTACAAGTTATTACGAGACCTGCTTGGAATACAGATCTCGTCTCGAATAAGGTGAACTTTGAGTGCCTGAGGAAATTCACGAATTTGGCTGAGAGATGGCCTGTTCTTAGAGTCGCTGTAAAATAACTTAGGTACCAGGTGTATTTTGCTTCTGAATTCACGGACAGTCTTCATGATTCCTTTACATTTACCGCTTGGATTTATTTGTTATGATTTATGTGTTTTGTGTTTCTGTAACATATTATTTCTTTTATTTTATTAACATTTATTTTATTATATATTATGATTTGTATGTTATATTTTACATTTGCGTCATGTTATTTTGTTCACTATATTTTCAAAAATGTATATAATTGCTTTGCGATTTGTTTTGTTAATAATCACTATACTATCTGTTAATTTATGCCATGTTCCTTGTTTTGTTGTGTTTGTCTTTAACTGTTTCAGTGTTTTACTGGATGAACTGAACTCCAATTTTTTTTTTTTTTTTTTAATTTCCCTATCCCCATGTGGGGGTGTGCTGGACCTCGTCCCTGCTTCTTCTTTAATTACATTATTAATTTTGCAGATCTTTCTCAAATCTATCTGCGCCTCCCCCAATGACATGTGCAGGCTTGAGGCTTGATCAGACAATCTTGACTATCCTTTGTCCTGCCTCTGACTACCAAACGCTGAATTTTCTTTTAGTCTTCGGGTATTTTACCCCAAATATTCAGTTAACATTCTTTGAGGCTTCTCTGAGTGATTGGCTAAGGGACACGGAAGCTAAGTGTAGTTAATGGTCAGACCGAAAGCCATTCACATTTTTTGTTGGTACTTGCTAATTGATTTCAGATTTATTGTATTACTTATGTTCTCTATTTTATGCAGGTGCTTGCAGGTTTTTACAGATGCAATGCCGCCTCATGGAGTCTCATGAATGAATTTTTCTTTTGCCCTGTTTAATTTATCTTTGTCTTAATAACCTTTTTTTTGCATTTTATTTTTCCTGTTAAGCACTTGCATACTGCTTACTAACAACGTATGCAAGGACACTGGAGGTCTAGATTCGTTCAAAATAAATAAATGTAGCTTCGTTAACAAAAAAAAATAGAATCTTGCGAGAGCCTTGAAGGAGTAACCATCAGTTACTTATACCAGGGCGGGTAAGAGGTAGATAACCTCCACTGCACACACTTACACCTTGTTACAAATAATTCTTACAGCAGTTATACTTAGGGAGGACACGTCCCCATCTGACCTGCTGACGGAAGTTGCGACATCTTGTGACGAATTCTTGAATTCGAAACCGATTACAACGGTAGCTTTGTTTGAAATTCCACGTACACATATGTTATTTGCGTCCCGGCGCGTATTGCGTGGCATCAGATATGCACTCGAAGACGGGTTCTGAAATTCAACCACGCAGACGCAAGCCTATTAATACTATTCGATCATGATCAATATTATAGAAGATGATGATAGTGATTCCTTATTGCAGCGAAAACCCAACGCATGTCGAAAGATCTCATAACATTTGTGACACATCAAATTCAAGGAGATATTATAGCAACTGAAAAGTAAATTATATTTTTCGTTTAATATAGTATAAATTATAATAGGTCGAGATTTATTTTTAAATATCCACACACTTATTTTTATAGGAACAAACCTGTGAGATCCTACGACACGAAACAAAATACAACCGGATATTTTGTGAGTGGTTTTCAAAGTTAAATAATGGTGTGGCCGCACCAAAAAATACTCGTAATAGTAAGGATTTCGAGGAATATTCTGCTTTTTAGACAGACCACACCAAGAATTATTACTTTAGCCCAAATAAACTTGAAACAGCGCGTGGTCCTATTTAACATTCTTTTAACTTTAACTCACAGTTAAAATTAAAATTTAGTTCACGATTTAGTTTTATATTGAAACAGACGGCCAATAGTAAGCCATCGATGATTAACTCATGTTTATATTAATTACTAGCTGACCCGGCAACGCGTTTTTTTTTTTTTTTTTAAATTAACTCCACACAGGAGGCCTTGAGGAAAATAATTTCCCTCAGGGCCTATGTCATCTGGGATGCTGTGTGGAGGGTCTTTTTGAGGAGAGGAAGGAATGAACATTGGTCTTGAAGAGACCTATGTTGTAGGAAGGAAGAAACACAGTTGCTGTGTCTAACGAAACACAACGCCATCTACTGGATGGTTATCCAACCTTTATAACCACGATAAATTAACTCATACTGCCATCTGTTAATTTGCATATAAATCAAATCCACATCGCCCGCTTGCCAGCACGCTCGTCTGTTCTGGATAGGGACACCCTAATCACATAGCAGTATGATTATACTTTACGACCTATTCTCATACCTACCAAATATACATACAAAAATTCATAATTCCGTTTCGGAGGAGTGCGACCATAAACACCGTGACACGAGATTTTTACATATATAGATTTAGAAGAAGAAAGGGTAAATGCAGGTAACTCCATTAATGGAGGACTGAACGCCGTTGACGCCAACAAAAAACTCTCCAAAGAAGCGAAGGTAGCCGTCCATAATGGAGTGCTGGTACCTACCCTCTTATATGTCAGTGAGACACGGACCTGGCAGAAGAAGGATGAAAGTAGACTAAATGCTGTAAAAATGGCATCCCTCAGGTAAAACCAAGTACGATCGTGTAAGCGTAATGAGTAAAAATAAGAAAGGGACCCTCAGATGGTTTGGACATGTAGAGCGAATGAACGAGGAAGGGAGTGTAGGAAGAATATATGACGCAACTGTGAATGGCAGAAGAAGTCTTGGACGCCCAGGAAGACATGGCATGACCAAGTGAATCAGATTCTTGAGTCGGGGCATGTCAAGAGTCAGAATAATAGAAGAGCATATATGAGACGATGAATGAACGTGAACGAGGCAAGGAGCGTATGCCAAGTTAGAGTTGTCTGAGGAGAAACGGCGTGATGGTTAGTTAAGAAAAAAACAAATGAAAATAGATGCCGAAATGCTCTAAAATATATCTTATAGACCTAGACGATGTTGAGTTGGTGGGTACACAAGGTACCAAGACTGTGATTTTAGTTCTGATTACAATATGCTGTTTTGATTTTCACAGGGGACTAGTTGATGATTGTGGTGAAAACTTGTATAAAGTACCGAACTAACAAACTTGCGAATATTAGTTTAAAACTAACCAAAATACTTGGAATACATCATCCTCTTCCGGAAAACACTTCATATTCAGCGTTCTTGGTAACCTCATGACTATCTTAGCTCTTCCATTCTTTAGTAAATCAATAAACAAATATTTTCCTTTCTTATTACAAAACCAATGGGCAATCCACAATAATTTTCATTCATTGGACGTAGAAAATTTTATATTTTATATTTATAAAATACATGTAGCATATATTAGACATTTAAGTAGATTAGATTTATTATTTGTTGTTTATCATTTGATTTATTATTTATGATATATTGTAATTGTTTGAAGAAATTTTTATTCCATTGAGTACCTACATGGTTTCCCGAAAAAGTCACCAATTCAAAACGAGTCTATGATAATAAATATTTTCGAAATTAATAAAATATTCTTGTGTTTTAGAATTTTTAATACCCGAGGAAAATATTAATAAAATACAATCCTATCCTATTAATCCTGCGTAAGTTTGTATGGGTGTATGGATGTATGGATGAATGGATGTATGTTTATTACACTTTCACGCAAATACTGATTGGACTTTAAAAATTCTTTCACTAATAGAAAGCTATATTGTTTATAAGTAATACAGGCTGTATATATTGGTAAGCTCTGAAGTTATGAAATGTTTTATTATACGTTTATTGTCCAGACGAAAAGCAAAGTGTTCCTTGGTTACTATAATTGATTGTCATTTGGTTATTTGCTTAGGTTACCATAGAGATCCCTTTGATAGTTAAAATTATACTTATATTATAAAAGCGAAACTGCGTGTGTTTGATTGTTACGCTTTAATAGGTGGCATCGAGCTATTTGAAAAAAGGAATGGAATGGGTATGGAGGGGGTGCAGAGGAGGGGTAGAGAGGAAGGGGGAGGGGGGAGGGGGTGGAAGGGTGGGGGAGGGGGAAGGGGGGAGGAGGGGGTTGGGAAGGGGGATGTGTGAGAGTGAAGTGGGGATAGGGAAGGGGGGGGGGGGGGCAAAAGCTAGTTATCAATAATTTCTTTATTTCCATGGAAAAATTATAATAGATATAGAGTGTAAATTAAATTCTTAAATAGGTTGACATACGACATTTAACATTGCATAATTAAATAAAGTTTCAGTACTTACTCAGTCAATAGAATTCATTAGAATATATTTTTAAAATTCATAATTCTTGATTTTCCAGAATGTACTTTTTTCATAATTCATAAAATGAAAGACGACGTGACGTGGGACCACCGTGGGACGCATGTTTTTTCACATCCAAATATTCAAATAAAAATATATTCTTAAGTCAAATTCATTCGACTATTCATACTCCATACAAACGGCACCACAAATTGTCGCGGGCATAAAAATAATATTTGCAACGTATCTCATTTTAATAAAACCATCATTTGTCAAAGGAATAAAGCCTGTTTACACAGCACTGTCACTTCGTTTCCGAATTAATACGACGGGAGCCTTCGCAAGAAATATATTTATTCGGAAAAACATATTTTAATAGCCTGAAAGATTTTCCGTTCCGTGAAAGGGACCGACCGTTCTCGAATATATTTCCCTCGGAATAAAATATACCCGCAAAATGCTTGTTTATCAATATACAATAGATAGGAATCGCAGACTCATGATATAACCTAGTATTTGATACATTTTTTTTCCACCCCTCCAGCAATAAACAACACCCTCACATGCAAACAATTTTCTCGTACAGGGGTAGCGGAATCAATCTCAATTTGAAAATTAGCTATCAATATTTTTGTACTTTTGAAGAATTTTTTTTACGTTATGATTTGAAGGGGCAATGCCACGTTTATTTTTGAGTGATTGAAGCCTTTGATAGACGATGGGAGAGTATGAAAAGTTTATTATTTCGGAATTTCATCGTTTTCAATTTATGGAACTTCTGGCGAGTTGACTGAAAATCCTTCTCGGATTTCTCATAAAATAATTATTTTTGGCTTAATTAAGGGTGAAAAACGATTTTATAATTGGATTGGTTTTTTATTTAGTCCGTATATGGGCATAATGATTACACGACTATTATATAATCCCCATTTTAGAGGTAAAACAATAATTTATAATTGAAGAAGAAGATAATAACTGATGGGAATCAAAAAATGAATCAAACACCAACCCTTCAAAGTTATAAAAAGAGAGTTGTTCTTTAAAAAAATGGTTTTATGCCAAGTCAGAATCAAGTCAAGTCAACACCTCTTTGAAAAGTCATTAAAAGCTATGAAAAAAATAATTTGAAAATAACCCATAACCCAAACCTAACGTGAATAATGTAAATTAAATAATTAAAATAATAAAATCGAATTTAAAATCTACTAATTTATTATTGATAACGTAAATAATAAAATCGAATTTAAAATCTACCGCAAACCGACGTTCACTGACATAACGATTCACAATTCCTCTAACCATCCCAACTCCCATAAACATTCAGCGTTTCATTCCATGACACATAGATTAGTTATAGTCCCTTTATCAAATACCAACTTTGCAATAGAACTATCTACGATCAAACAAATCGCAATAAATAACGGTTACAACCCAAATATAGTCGACAACATTCTAAATAAAAAATTTAAAAAATTATCCACTAGTAAATTTTTATACAACAGTCCACCTCATAATAATAATATACCAAGTAATAATAATCAACCTCATCAATGGCGTAGAATTCTGTACATCAATAATTTCTCTCAAAAAAGTGTTAAAAATCTCCCATCAGAAATCAAACCAGCATTTTACACTAATAATAATATAGGCAAACTTTTAATGAACGGTAAGGATAAGGAAGACAGTCTATCTCACTCGGGAATTTACTCACTTCAATGCAGCGACTGCGCATTTTTTTATATTGGTAAAACAGCGCGCAACATAATCACCCGTGTCAAAGAACATCTTCGATGTTTACACAGCTCTGGATTTTTAGAATTTGCAAACCACTTGATTGAAAACGACCATAAATTTGACAAAAAAGCTGGCGCCAAACTTATTCATAAAAACAACATCGGTATAAGGTTGGATAATTTAGAGGCACTTGAACTTAGGAAAGCTATAAACACTTATAGTAAGGTACTAAATAACCAACTTAATTTAAATAAAAGTCCCATACTAAGATTGTTCCCTATTGATAAAAAACACATCCGTTCCCTTCCCAATTCTCCATCTATGCCTCCTTCTTCCTCCTCCACTTGACGAGTCCAGCCCATTTTTGGTAAATTATATATTATAACACAAATGTAACCTAATGTTAGTAGAGTATTATACTGCCCTGATGAAGCTACGGTTGTAGCGAAACCTGGTCGGCATAAAGTATAAAAATAAAAGTGGTGTTTACAAAGTTATTGTTTTATTTTAAATTAATAATGTCACACCACAAAGTATCCGCTTCATATGAACAAAAATAACTTTTTAATTAAATGAAGACAATATAAGCGAAACTCAATCAAAAATCTGAAAACAGAAAAATCAGAAAAAGATATTGACACATCTGGGACTCATCTTCATTTAATTAAATATTACAATTTGAGGTTTTACTCATAAAGTTAAAATAAAAAAAAATAAAATAACTTTGTTCACAATTTTTTTTATTGAACAAAATATTATGACGAATGTAACTAACGTCTTGCCTGTATAAGGTAGACGGGCAGTAAATAAAAGTCAAAGAAGTAAATGCATAAAAATAAATACGCCCAGACTAGAAAAGCGGATGGCCGAAAGTCTAGCGCCTGGCGCCTTCTTACTATTTACTACCCCCGACCGAGGGGAGTGGGCACAACGCAGTAGCAGTAGGCTGTAGGCAGTAGGCAGTAGGCTGTACAACTTTTGGCTTTAGGGTGCGCATCAATTAGATTAATCAATTAATTAAATTAATATTAATAAGGTTTTCTGAATTACCCTGATTTTATTTTATTTTCTTACTAGGTCGTGAATAAAGCATATTTCAGATATTACATAATATTATGGTGTGAAGAAATCGGCTGATTTAACTGTTTTTTAAAACATTTTTGTCCCAACTGTTCAGAGACGGGGATATCGGGAAACTCACTATTTATAAATTCCAATATTGTTTGAAAATTGTTATGTTTTGTTATCAGAAATTTGTGAATAGGAATCCCTGAATATGAAAGTAGAGAAGGATACATTCAGTTTTTAATATGAAGGGACACAGGAAAAAAATTATTTGAAAAAATGGAATTATTTGATTTGATTGTTTTATCGCTTAACTATTGTTTTTTCTTGTTAATTGTAGAAATAACACTTTGTATGAAACAAAAAAAATGTATCGAATTACACAAACGTATTATGAAGGTTATCGTTAGTTAATTTTTTTCGTTTCATATACAAATAATTAATAATAAAATTCACACACCTCCATGAATCTTTCGCAAACTCATAAAATTTTACGGTCGATGACTTTTTGGAATTTATTACAATTATTTGAAAGTGTATATATATATACTTTTAGATGCAAATATAAAGCGTGGTGTTACTTCTTTCTAACACTGCTTAAAATATACCTCAACGCAATTCAAAGGAAATAGAACGTCTAATATTATGAGTCCATCTCAGTTTAGTACTGAGTTGACCCGGTTGATACAAAGAATAAGCTTCTTGTGGCGTCACAAGGCTTCTCACGACGTCACAGGCGTTCTAGCAGGCATTGATTTTTTTTAAAATGAAATTTATTTTAACTGGTAACCTAATATATTGAAGTTGATGAACCTTCGATCATATCGATATAATGAACCACATATTTCGAGGTTTTTTGTTTCATCTTGTAAAAAGATATTGCCAGCCAGTGATGTTATAATAGATTAGCTTTGTTTGTGCAAAATCATTTTCAAAGCCTAAACTATTTCAGTCCACAACCTTCATTTTAGTATGAGATTGGAAGATACGTTATGATACTGAAATCTAGTCTAGTATAGGTATTATTTATATAATGATATTTTTCTTGTGATTTGGACGACACAATAAATTAAAACACAATTGAGTTTCTCTGTAAGGAAAGAGGAGGTTTATTTTGGTAATCTCACAAGATTTACATAAAGAAAAGCACAGCATAACCAAATATTACATAACCAAACATTACCCGTAAGGAAAGAAACGACATTTAATGTTAATTTATTTTATGTTATTTGACATTTAATTGTAATTTCGATTCCTTAATCACAATCACGATAGTAATCACTTATAATTATTGAAATTAATCTTATCAATTTGCTTTGTCGTAGCCCATAGATTATTTTTACTATAGTTTTAATAATTCATAGATTATAAAATATCGAGTCGACTGTTAAGTAGGTACTGTGGCATATCCAGTGACAGTCTACAATACATCAGCCACAATGACGAGTCAAGCTCGTTGTTGTTTTAAATTAAAGAAAATTATATTTCTCTATATTATTATATTTTTATCTTTTATCTTTAATTATATTTCTATTTACATTTATACAAACAAAAGTTAATCTGTTATAATCCTAGGTAGTTGTCACCATGACTGAAATAATATGGGCTTTGTAAATGATTTTGCTTAAACAAAAATTAATCCACGAAATAGTACAGGCTTTGTAAAGATAAATATAAGACGGAATCAAAGATATTTGCAATATTTTTGATTCCGTCTAACCCGTTCAATGCCTTCCCAAAATATTGCATTCACAAAAGACTATTCTTATGAATCATGGATAAATGACTGTGTACAGAAACCCGCTGTCCGATTTCGACAGAACAGACATAAACTTTTAATTCATATATGTCGAGACCGGTTTGGCATGTTCGCGAAAATATAGTGATAAATACCAAGATAGGGTTCCATAAATACAGGGTATTAAGGGACATACTTGACTTAATTTAACCAGTGATTCCTGAAATTATTCGGAGTAAAAAATGTAAATGACCTTTGGGTCTCCGGTGACTTATTTTAATGTATTTATTATTGAAATAATAAAAAAAAATTTATGCACTTTTCAATCCAAATAACATCAATTTTTTTATTTTTTTATGCCAGCAACCCGGGCGTTTATTGTATTAAAGTATCGTATATAAACAAGTCCGTAACCCGCCTCAATAGACTATGTCTGTTCTGAGACGGGTACCTATACATATATTTACAGATGAATACACTTACACATATATAAATATACACACATACACACATGCACACATATATATATATATATATATATTCACAGATACATACAGTACACATACGTATTCGCATAATGCACATAATTATACACATACAATAAAAACATAAGTATATATAATTAAAAAAAGAATGAATGGCATTTACATAGTTTCATTTAACCAAAATTCATTAGATACACATAGTAAAGCAAGTATGTATCTAAAACAATTTCAAGGAAATAATATAATCAAAGAACAATTGTTGGAATTCACATAGTATAAAAACCAAAAATATTATAAGCGCAATAGTCTTTATAAATTCATATATAACATCATTAAGAATATTTAAGTGCAATAATATAATGTCGTAATTTTATTGGTCTATAAATATGAATATTTATTGACCAATGCAATAACGACATTAAAATTCATTATAGAAAAAAGAAAAATACATATTGTTCCTTTAAATAACAATAAAAATAAACAAATGCATTGCAAACGCAATACGAACAAGGTTGGTAAAACGTTTTTGTAGCAACACTAAGAAATATAATTGAAACTTTTCTCATTAATGAATGTCCACCCTAACGGCTACTGGCGAGGTCGGGCAACACTGAATAAACGCGAAAAACTAAGAAAAGTCGGGAAAATTCTCCTAAATACAAATTCTGCCAATGAACCGTCACATTTAAAGTGGGTTGATTTATTGATATGGAAGTATTTACGGAGAAGAAGAACGTCTTCGAGTTACTTCCCCTTCACTTCGCAATGAAAGGCATTTGGACTTTGTCATTTAAAAGACATAACGTTGTGTTTAAGATAAAGCCTAATAAATTTTACAGTATTTACTGACTGAGAAAGCTATAAATATTGTTGGTACATCGAAGGATATTGAACTGTCCGTGAGCTTTTATGGAAATCGGGCAATAAAAATTCTTCGATTTTATCTCTGGAAAGCGAATGTTACACGCGTCAATTCTCGTTAACAACCTTTGCCAAACCGGCAGAGCCTTTGGTTTTTTCACAATTAGAATACAATGTGTTTCATCGATTGTTTTCGTAACTTATCTTCCTTTTAATACTGTTTAATGCTCGTTAAATAAATGGTATTTGCGGATGTAACAGTAAGAATATAGGCTGTTGATATCTCGACTCTTTGGAATAACAAGGATCCATCTATCGTGGTGAGGTCATGCAATAATGGTATTAATAGTAGGTAAGCTACTTTCGAATGCATTATCGTATGACGTAACCGCGACAGATGGAACATTGTTATTCCAAAGGGTCGATCTGTAGTGATGGTTGATTATAACTATAATTAATACTGGTTGATTATAGAATTATAATGCAATTTAATGTTGGTTGTTAAACCTGATATACAAGAGTTTGATAACTGCTGATGTAACTAACTCTTTTCTAGCTGGTGATTTGTTATAGGAATGGAAAGAGTAAGACCCTACTCTAATGTAAATGGGTTCACTTTTCTATCGTCGACCCACTATCTAAAAGGGGAAAAGTCAAATTGTGTCATAGACATTATCAGATTACAAATCACCTGACAATATGCAATTGTTTTGAACAATTTATTCCTTCTACCACTATCAAAATAAATATAAATATTTTGTGGAATGATAACTAACATTGATTTTAGTTTTGTTCAAAGTAAACATTAAATAATGTGCAAATTTTCGTTAATATTGTATTTACTTGAAATCTTCTGAAAAGATCATAAAAATGCAAAAGAAATATGCACAAAAATGGTGATAAAGTATCCATAATACGTGATGAGATTGATAGTAAAAAGTGTCTTGCCGGTGCAATTAAGGTTTTGCGTCTCGCGCAAGAAAGCGTGGCAGTCTCGGCCGGCGAACATCCAAAGCGAAATTAGCGCCCGGAGAAAGCTCGCTTATGCAAATAGGCTAACAAGATCCCTTTACCGCACTTTGCATAATTAGTCCGGGTGGCTGAAGTATGCTATAGGTACTAGGCAGTGTGTTGTGGGTACCCAGGGAGCTAGGTACTCCCCCAAGCAAGTTTCGGCTTTGTTATTATTTCATAATTAGCCGCTCAGAAGGTGGATACTAGACACTAGACACTAGACACCCTCCGGATTACTTATGAGACTACCTCACGAGTCGGAAAGTCGCGAACGCTGCTAATCTTTTAGCGAGATCCCCCCTACCCACTATGCAGTTTATGCAGTTCTGTGCCATGGAACCGCTTGAGATATAGTGCATTAAGAAAAATGCATTTTTATTTTTTTAATTTTGCTTCGTCTTGATGCAATTTTATAAATTAAATTCTTTGTTACCGTAAAGTTATTACCACACTGACCTCATGTTATGCCAGATATCGCGCAAGACAAGGTCAAAGTCTTTTCAGAAAAGAACTCGTATTTTTTGTCGTCTTTGAGAAAGTAAGGAGTGTTCATATTGGTAATACGTCATGAATATGCCACAGGAGAGACGGAACCCAAAAGCCAGGAAGTTTTTCCACTTCCACAGACTATTTATCGGTACCAAGGAGATCAACGACGCTAGTCTTTTTGAGCACCGAACATTGAAATACCATAGAAGCAACTCAAAATTTCTGCCTGACCTGCAAGGGCCAAGTATTGCAATCTTTCCGTTGAGTTAATGCTTTATTCTTAAGAATAAAAAAATATCATGCTCACTGCTTCATTGATTCTGATAATTTGTTTCCAATGAGAAGTTATAGCGCAAAATATTCATATAAAATATAAATAACACATTTACACATCACATTTCTTAATTAATTCAAAGATCACGAATTCAAATGGACGTCTACGACATATATCTTATTCAACTAATAAGATTATTATTATTTTTCTTTGTGCATTACAGATTAATATAATCATATTACAATACACATTTTTTTTTTACATGAGTTCCACAAAGGAGGCCCCGAGGAAAATAATTTCCCTCAGGGCCTATGTTATCTTTGGGGATGCTGTGTGAAGTGGTTTTGGGGGAAAGGAAGGAGAGGAGAGTTCTGGGAAGGAAAAGGGTTTAGGGGGTGGGTAGGAATCTGGGGTTCAGTGTGTCCTGGTCATCCGCCTCCAATACCTAGACAAACCTCACCCCATGAACCCGGGCACCCCTGCTAAATCACCAAAACGTAGCGAACCACTTGGGGTGACCTATGGCAGAGGTGTTGGTTATCCAATAAAGGTTCCCGGGGCGGCGGTACCCAATCCCGCCTCCCAAATGTGATATTATTATTATCCAACATAACATATTATACAAACTTTAAACGAAAAAAAAAAATAATATGCATCTATAGTTCTTGCCTAAAATGATTTTTGAAACCTTTAAGGCCAATGTTGAAAATTTCAAGAGACCTAGAGATATCATTCAGCAGAACCAAACCTCTTGTCATGCTATGCTGGGCCAGAACGTCTGTTCTGTCGTGTGGAATACAGAGCAAGTCGTGGTGACAACCCTGGCGGTAGTTGTTCGGTACAAATAATTTATAGCATTCCAAGAGGATGAGCTGTCAATGTAATGGTTTATAATTTTAAAAGCTGTTACTGTAAGGGGCCCATTCCTTCTAAATTGGGGACTTTTGTAGCGCGTTTCAGAGAGCAAATCCAGGTGATGCATAAACCGCGGGTTTTCAACATGCATTCTCATAGTTTTTTTGGAATTTGTTTTAATAAATCTATGTATTTTTGCTGATACGGGGCCCAAACAGCAGATGCGTATTCTAATTTTGATCGTATAATGCAGTTGAACATCGATGTCTTTGCTCCGGGCTTGGAAAATTGTTTACTTATTCTGATCACAAATCTAAGAAGTTTGTAACACGATGATTTCAACTCCACTATATTATCTGAAAAAGTAAGTTTGGGATGAAATGTAACCCCGAGGTCCCTTGTAGATTTCACTGATAACAATATTTAATCAATTAGTTTATAATCAAATTTAATCGGGTGTTTGGAACGCGTATACGTCATTGTGACACATTTTCTAGAGAAAAGTTTATTCTCAACTGCTCATGAAGATATTATAATTTTTTTTTACTCTATGTACGGGTTAAATCTTACCCACAGGAATAACTAAACCCTTCCACACACTTTTCCACAAATGATCATCTAGTCAATTCACGCTGTGCAAGTGCGCTAAATAAGTATAATAAATTCAAAATAATGCAAGAACAACATGTCAACCTACCAGAGACCAAATGGGAAAATAATTCACCGACTCCAGATATTTTCATATCAGACGGTTCGGCTTGGTAGAACTCCTAGCTGGACCGATAAATCCTACTGATCTCTCAATATAAATATTTAAAAAAACTTTCTTAATCCTACATGTATTTAAAATGACTGATTTTTGCATTGTTGTATATAAATTCTTTGACAAATATACTAAGCCTAAACTTTGAATGAGAGAGCTAGGTATTATGCCAGTAGCCGAAATAACGAATGGCAATACTTTTATAGTCTGAGAATGCCAATTTTTTTTAATCTCATTTCCAAAATACATATTTTCTTATTTTTCAGAAACAGATTTTTGAATATTACAGGAATTTGGAATAGCGACATCAAAGATGTAATTTATTTTTTGAATTTGTTCACGTAAAACTATATCAGGTCTATTATGACTAATTGCTCTGTTAGTATAGTTTTATCATAATATATGTTATAAATTTAATTTTCTAAAAATAAATTTGGTTCGTATTCATAATATGGTACTTTATTACGACAGTCAATCCAGTTATGTTTAATTACCAAACTTTGGTGAATTATTTTTAAAACCTGATTGTGCCTAAATATGTACAGAAAATCCCGATATAATATGTTCAAATAGTTTCCAGAAAAGCCAAAAATTCTCTACATAAATCATCTATTTGATTTGTATCTTTGATTACATGCTTCCTATAATTTTTAGTATTAATGACTCTACCTTGAATGGCAAGCGTAAATCCTTCAATTTCTGCGCTCAATTCTCCAATACTCAACCACTTGTTTAACGAAATTTTGTCAACATACGTTTGGTTAAGTTAATAGAAGTATTTTGCGTGAATTATTTTTATTTGACCAGGAATCTAATAATTCCTGGTTGGTATTTATGAGAATGTTGGCATTCTATCATAAATTTAAAAGTGTAATGTTTCTATCTGCCTTGCAAATTATGTTGTGCATTTTTGAGCTATTAGCTTTCCTATGGAAAAAAATTCTTGGCATTTCTACTTGATTGTGTTTCAAATATGTTATTTTGACTACACCAATACCTCCTTAATTTCTAAGTAAATTAATTCGTTCTATAGCTGAATTTGGATGATGGCAAATAAACTTTGTTAACGTAGTTCTAATTAATCGTTCTAAGCTATCTAAATCTGTATTGGACCATTTACTTATGCTAAATGAGAAAATAATAAGATTATTTAATTAAATGAAGACAATATAAGCGAAACTCAATCGAAAATCTGGAAACAGAAAAATCAGAAAAATATATTGACACCTCTGGGACTCGAACCCAGGACCTCTTACTTTCCGGTCAAAAGCTAAGAACTTGCTTTCCCGGAAAGCAAGAGGTCTTGGGTTCGAGTCCCATAGGTGTATATATCTTTTTCTGATTTTTCTGTTTCCAGATTTTCGATTGAGTTTCGCTTATATTGTCTTAATTTAATTAAATATTACAATTTAAAGTTTCACTCATAAAGTTAAAATAAAAAAAATAAGATTATTGATCCGCAATCTTCGCAAATTACAAACATTTTAAACAAAACTTTAATTTTTTATTAAATTTTGTTAACATAATAACAATGAAGGTTTTATTAAATGTGATCGCCATAAATAATTCAACGAAACCGTTATTTAGCTTGATTCAATCATTTTTTAATTTACCAAGTTGGTTTTGTTCAGAATATCTAGGCCTTCAATAAGTCGGTTTTATAACCTTGGGCAGTGAATTAAAATTCTAAAGGGGTATTGCCCTGGGGGCCCTGATAATAATATAAACCTATATAACAACACTAGTAGCTGAGTGGAAAATTGCGTAGGGTTTCCACACAGACGTCTCGGGTTTAAGCCTCTGCTAGCTAAGTCCCCCGTCATTGCACAGAAACATTTCTCGCTTATTATATAAAAACAAAAGTTCAAAAAATAGTGTCGGATTATTATAACCCGGGAGTACTTGTCTGCTTAAAGAAAAATAAAGAAATTATCACTCAAGGATAATTCCTTGAAAGTTCAAATCCCAAATGCGACCGAATCATTTTTTTTAAATATGAATACCGCACAAGAGTCCCAACTGCTCCCCTCTGGAGCCAGTGAGACTATGGCATCCCCAACTGGGGTATGTTGTGAGGCTGAAGATAGTGGGGAGGGGAATGAGATAGGGAAGAGGAAGGTGGGGAAGTACCTGGCTGTTCAGATCTGGTCACCAAACACGGCTAAAGCCATTTAAAGCAACGTTTCAATTCTGAATGGTGGTCTTACACCAGGGCGATACTGAGAGTATCTTCCATTCTGGAACGTGTCGGAAATATAATATGTATTATTTTAAATGAATAAATTGTGAAAGAACACAAAATAATCAAAAATAAATTTATTTGCTACGTCGGGATTCGATCCCGCGATCTTCGGATTGCGAGTCAAGATCCTTACCGCTGAACTACGCCGGCCTTCTTCTGCATTTTCTGTTTCGTATTTTTTGCTTGAGATTGGTTAATATTTTCTTCAATGATTAAATATTGCATTTTGAGGTTTTACTCAATAAGTTATCACTTCGTAGAAATTCAATAATCATCTTAGACTTGTTAAGAGTTAATAGACTTCGCATATTAAAATAAAAATGGATCCATTTATCCAGGACACTATCCAGACATAGATTGTAATTTAGTTCGGGTAGAATCTTGCAATAATACGTAAAAATAAGAAAATTAAGATAATGCTGATAGTTCTGAGTTGAAAAATGATACAGTTAAAAATGGGAACTGAAGTATCAACACTATGAGATGGTCCGATGCTCTGTGGGGAACCCGCTTGCACAGAGCGGGTGTAAACTGTGCACCCTAAAGTTAAAGCCTAGACTTACGGAAACACAATGATATGAAACATATCAATAATTTGATAATTTCCCGACCTCTTTGTTTCCTCCCTCCTATAACATGAGTCGCTTCAAAAACTATGTTCACTCCTTCCTCTTCTCAAAAAGACCCTCCACACAGCATTTTCAAAGATGACATGAGCATGAGCCTTAAGAGAAATTATTTTCCTTCAGTATGGAGTTAATGTGAAAAAACAAATATTGGCGAACAGTGTTCAGGGTATCTATTCCCGAGCAACGATCAATCGTTACTCGTTATGCGCCATCTACGAGCGAAAAATTACTCGTCGTCGCGACGAACTTGAATGTTTCATTTTTACTTATTCTTGAACGTCGAACTATCGTAGAGATGATTATATTGGCAGCCCTGTGAAATGTCTATGTTCCTGATGTTTTTGAGATTTTTATGGTGAAAGTTTGAAATTTCAAACAGTTGATACCGTGTATAATTTCTAATATTCGAATTGGCTGGGAGTTCAGGATAGTAACCAAAACATTGCTTGTATGGATCTTTAAAACGACTTTATAAAAATATACGATGTCTTTTGGATGCGAAAGTACGCGCGGGAAAGCACTAATAGTAGATTTTTACAGCCAATGCATAGATACGCAAACAACCCATCGTTCGCTACTCGGTTTCTACTGGTTCGACCCACTCGTTCTGTGGAATGACTTTTGACGTTTGACGTCTTCGACGAGGCTCGAGAATAACCAAGTTGACCAACTTTCGACGGCGGTTGCGAGCAACCTGGCTTGGAGAATAGCTACCCAGAGCAATGCCCCGGCGAGGCAGATAGTCGAAATAATGAGTTTCTTTCTTTTCGGTTTCACATTTTTCTATTGAGAGTGGTTAATATTTTTACCAATGATTAAATAATGCAATTTGAGGTTTTACTCGATAGGTTACTGCATTATAAAAATTGAAATAAACATTGGTTAGCGTAGTGAAATCTAACCTGAAAATTCAAATAACGTATACTTAAAACTTTCTTTCTTAGAATGAATTTTTTTTTTAATTTCAAAAACTTTGCAGAATAGTATTGGTAGGTAATATTGGTAGTTGGAAGGTATTGAGTCAATAAGAGTAGAAAACATAAGAGGGCACCACTCTTGTTCAAATGACAATACTAAAAATATAATCATGGCGGTAATCTAAAGCTGTGTAACCTACATTTTTATTAAAAATTAAAAAGGCATAAAAATTAAAAAAAAAATTTTTCATTCTACTGATCTCAAAATTAGAATAGCATATATATGTATAATATCTTTGCAATTTTATGTTTTAACATAATGAAGAATAACGATATTGTAATAAAATTTAAAGCAAACTTTAGAAATTGCTCACATTTATTTAATATTAGCTTAAGTACCTATTAGCGTATATTTAACTCATTCAAATCTAAAAGTAGTGTAACTAAACTTACCATTAATTATTCTTCCATTTTACCTACTGTTAAATTAAATGAAAGCCAATCACTTTGTATAAACAAAATTTAATCAAATTATGTCATTAAGTAGGTAACTTAACAACAGTGCTTCTTCAATAATTTTTTTTAAGAATAAAAATGTATTTTTAAATGTGTATACAGTGTTCTGTATTTTCTATGTCATTGCACTTTAAATTAATATTTGACAGGTTAATTGGCGTTTCCAGCCAACAAATTTTGCAGTTCTTTTTTTAAATTTTCTACTCTTATTTGACAGACTCTACCTACGTATAATTATTTATGTTACTCTAAAAGTTTGCGGCGTGAGGGTGAAACACGGTGCATAAAATAAATTTTCTTTATTTATCGATTTTGTTTTAGGGGAAGTTAAGAATATCGAAGGAGTCTCATCTCAGATATCGGAAAGTACCGTATTTGGTTTATGTTTGGCCAAAAAATAGTCAATCTCTTAAATATCTTGGAATAATAACACATTCCTGTCAAGGAGTTAATTTGACATTTATCTCCAGAGGATGTTTATAAATATCTAAATAAATGTAAAGAATGTTGTGATATTTATTCAAAAATAGGTTGGTACCGGACAAATCAATTATGACGAGATTTTCTTGGAAAAGCAAATAAACTGATCAAAATATTATTGTTACTTTACGCCTTCTGTTATCTTGAAAATAAATTATGAAAAGATGTTAATTTTAATCATTAAAAATATTATTATATTTTTGAATGTAGCTATTACTTTGTGGTTATCCATTATAGAAAAATGAAACAATACAACTTTGTATAAACCACTTATATGATGTGCAAATCCGGCCGGTTTCGGAACAATAAAAATATTATTAACTATTCCCAAGGAAGTGGAAAGGAATAAGACACCGAAAAAAAACAAAGATAACGACTGAGATTCGAACCCCTGATCCAGAAATTTTACCGGAACAAATATCTTTCTATTTTCATATTATATTCACTGTCAGCTGTTAACTGTTAGCTGTTTTAAATAACATTATTTGACTAACTTCAATAAGTTATAATAATAAAGTCGGAAAAATCAATACAAAATATACAATTTCATTGTTTCCTGTTTTCAGAACTTTTCCCCTTTAAACCCTCATATTTGTTAAAAAAACAAAATACGTCTTTCCTGATTTTTTTCGAAGAGATCAGTCGATATTTTGAAGTTATGAATTCACGTTTGTAGCTGAAATCATTAAGGGCCCGCTACCCGAATTACTACCGATTTCTTACATATCTCCCTTAAACACGATAAATTTAAAAGCTCTTACAAAATATAGGTTATTCTTGAAGATAATATCTAGACATTGCCCGCACCGAAACGCAAATTATATAAAATTCTATCGATAGAAAAAAATCGCAAAGTATGCTACAAAAATTATTATAAACAAGTTTGTTTCAGTTATTTTACAAGTCATATGTATGAAAAAATCACAGTATTTCTTTAAATGCTGTTAAGACAATGCCAGCGAGATTCTTGCTCTATTTTAAACGAGTCGTGTTTTATTAAACATTTTCGCAATGATTTTGTCGCAACAAATATTAGCGCTCTTAGGGAATACAAATCTCGCGAGATTGGGTCTCAGGCGAGATCCCGCGAGTTTATGAATAACAATACTGCGAGATCTTGCCAATTTCGAGATCTCGCAGTATTGTTATTAAGATATAAATAGTATATAAATTAAGAAAAAAATAATAATACATATTATAAGTATTATAAACATTTATTTTCACGAATATTTATGCATAAAACCTGGTTTGTCGTATTTGTCTATAATTTTTTAATAAACTTGTAAGTAGTAAGCTTTGAAGTACGTATCTATCAAATAACAAATAAAATAAACAACCAGTCTTCTCTTCTAATATCAAACAAAAATCTTTTAGTAATGAAACAGTTCTTTTATAACAAAAACAAAAAATCTAAACAAGTCAAAAAATTTAAACTTATTATCTAAGTTGAGTTGACTATTAAACTGAAATATTATTATCAATTAAATAAAACTATGTTTACTCAGTAGATCCATTAGATATTACAGATTTATTAACAAAATATACCAATTAATCAGACTATTAGAAATTACACGTGCACCGAACGAAACCGACAGATCGCAACTCCATCCGTGTCAGTCCGCGTTTCGAATAAGGCGTTTTTATGCTCGAGTGCAATCTCGTTAAACTCGCGAGATCTCGCCCTTTTTTCGTCCGAGATCAATCTTGCTAAAAAAGGCCGAGATCTCGCAAGAACGAGATCTCGCGAGAACGAGATTGCATTCCCTAAGCGCTCTCCTCTAACATTCGTAATTTCGTATATCTCCATCTTCTTCTTTTCGGGCCCGGTTGCGGAGCCTTAAGATAATCTTGAGTTTTTAAAATTATTTCTATAAGCGAATACCGTACAAGATTCCAAACTGCCTGTAGTCAGAAAGACTACGGCATCCCCGATTGGGGAATGTTGTAATGCTAAAGGTAGTGGAGAGGGGATAAAGATGTGTAGGAAGAAGATGGGGAAGATCCCTTTTCCTTCCTTGGTCAGACACGACTAAAGCCATTTCAAGTAACGTTTAAATTCTGAATGGTGGTCTCTCACCAGGGCGATACTGAGAGTATCTTCCACCCTGGAACGTGCCTCAAATATGCCTTATATTATTTTAAATGATTAAAATTTGAAATATAAATTGATTTGAACCAGCGACCTTGGGATTGCTTATCGGGAGCCTTACTCCTCGACCACAGAGGCCGTAGACATGAAATAATTCCAAATTCTAGTGTCAATAAATTTCGTTGCCAGAATTTCAGATGCTTAAACATACTGAATGATCTTGAATTATAGTAAAAAGATCACTATCACAAATTATGATTTTTTTTTTAATAAAAACCTTTTAGATTTATCATATCCATCGGGCCGTAGAAACGGACAAATAATATTTTGAATCGAGGCATAACAACATTATCTTATCATCCACATCTATCATAGTGACGCCACCAATTTCTCTAAAATGTGACAAATGCGATTCAAAATTGTCTTTTCTCCAAACTTGAAATGAATTTCATAGTATTCCTCGTCTCTGCGAAAGTTTGAAAGCTTCGTAAAGCGCCCAGTCAATCACTCGTTAATTGTTAAGTTCCAGATAAAGACGGCCACTTAATGTTTGACGACTTGGTCTTAAATAAAGCCAGCATTATCCAACGAAGGGAATGGGTCCACTTGGAAACGTGTCTCTGAATTTATATTTCTTAATCAGAGAAACACCATTTTCTGCTTTAACGCGGAATATTTTTTTAAATCCGTCTAGTCTATCAATAAAGTTACATTTTTAGGTTCATCGCTCTATTGCATATTCGGGGCATATTTAACTTGTGTTACATCTGTTAAGCGTCAATATTATGTTTTCAAGTACCGAGTAGATAAGTTCGTCACAAAATACCTTACCATTGCAACAATATAGGATCAAACGCTGAATTTTATTTGGGAATAAATATGTTGTTGATGATGTGACAAATATTGAAAGAATATCAACATAGAAAACATTATTTAATTAAAGCTGTTTGTCAGCGCTTCTCTGTTAGATAATAATCAAATATACTTTGAATGTTTATATTCTTCATCAATGTTTACTTCTGGAATTTTGAAATTTATTTTATTACGTACTTTACGTAATTATTTTTTTAGTTTCCAAGTACTTTCAAAATATCTTGTATACATGTAGATAAACGAGGTTTTCTTTTTTCTTCATATTTGTGTTTTTAATAGCTTACTCTTTTTACTTTATGCTGTCCCTTTTTAATTTACTTTTTAATTTTTGTCATATTAATATTTTTTATCTGTGTATATTCGGTATCTATTTCAAATTATTGTAATTCCTATGTAATAGCTGTTAATCGGCGTTAATTAATAATCCATAATAAATAAATATTGTACATATTTTGAAAAATTGAGAAAAGATCTCGGTTGCAAATTCTAGTTGCCGAACTTACCTATTTTTCTTTTTTTAAATAAGTTAATAACCTTTTATTATCTAATGTCATATCGAAGTTAACTTTTAATATGTGGATTATATTTAATCTTTATTTTCGTATTATTTATTTGCTTAAAATAATACCATAAATTTCAAGAGAGTCGTAGGTAAAAGAAACAGCGAACGTTCAAAGTATAAATTTGGTAATTACTTACAAGTGGATTGTTCATATAATCCACGTTGCACAGACCACAATTAGTTACAAAGGATTTCTAAGGCTTTGGAAGAGAACCACAAGGATCCGGTGATGGATGGTTGGAAACTGTAGTGCCACGGATTATACAACTGTACAAAGTTAAGTTGGTATGTTATTGTACATCTAGGAAGTGTTCTTCAAATTTTTCAACATCGTTTTTATTATGAAACACAATAGGTACAGAAATATGATACGATGCGATTGTACCCCTCAGCCAGGAGCACTCCTGTCCCAGTGAGACCGGTATACCGAGGCGCACTGATTTGTTAGGACTTGGAACACGTGCTCTGAGGATGGGAAGGAGGTTGGAGTTTAATCGACCGGTACACATGGCAACCTAATAAGCCACTATTGGAATTTAGGATGGAATAAAGGAAATGATTGAGCGTTATGATAATTTTTCCCTTTTCTTTATGCCTTTCTTATTCTTGCCTCTTCACGGCTTTTCTCGTCTCTTCTTGCTTCTTCTCGTCACTTATGGGATCTTATCGTCTCTTCTTGGCTCTTCATGGATCTTCACGGATCTTTTTGGATCTTTTCGCCACTACTTGGTTCGTCTTGTCTCTTCTTGCGACTTCTTGAATCTTTCCGTCTCTTCTCTGCTCTTGCTGCTTGTTATTTTCTCTTCTTGCCTCTTCTTGTCTCTTTTTGGATATTCTGGAACCGTATTGTCTCTTCTTGGCTAATATCGCTTCTTCTTATCTTTTCTTGCATCTTCTTGGCCAATCTTGTCTCGTCTTGTGTCTTCTCGTATCTTGTCTCTCCTTGGCTCGATTTGGCTCTCCTTGAATTTTATTCCCCCTTCTTGGCTCTCCTTTTCTGGCTTTTCTTGCTTCTTCTTGCGGAGTTTAATCGACCAATACGTAGGTGTAGGAATAAAGGAGAAGATTGAAAGTTGGTTTCTCGCTTCCCACTTCTTTATATTTCCCACTTCTTCTGCTTCCAACTACCCCCTTCTTCAATTTTGCTTCTCTACCGGTCTCTTCTTGTTTATTATTTTTTCCTCGTAGCTCGAATTACATTTTTTCTTGACTTTTTTATTGTTTTCTTTTCATTTCTTGCATATCTTGCTTCTACTATCCACTTTTTCTGCTTCTTGGTTCTTCTGGCCTTATATTGCTTCTTCTCGGTACTCCTAGTCTCAGCTTGCATCTTCTTGCAAACTTCTTGGTTCATCTGAATTGGTTCCTTATTGAATCTTCTTGGTTCTTCTAGGATCTTTTAGTCTCTGCTGTCATCTTCGAGCTTCTTTTTTATTCTTCTCGCTTCTTCTGTTTTATTCTTACTTCTCTTGACTTTTTCTGCCTCTCCTAGTATCTGTGGACATTTGCTTGCTGCATCTCGACATTTTTTCCTTATCGTGGCCTTTCTCGTCTCTTCTTGCATCTTATTGATTTTTCTTGGTTCTTCATACTTTCCCTTGCATACTCTTGCTTTGTGGTTATTTTGTTTATCCTGTCTCTAATTATTTCTTCTAGCCTCTCCTGTCTTATTCTTGAATATTCGTATGAGATCATCAAATAGGTTTTAAACAGATCTTCTCTAATGATATGTACTCGTATATGCTTAAATAGTCAGACAGAAATATTTTGGTATCTTGTAATTTGAATGGTATCTCTACATAAAATATTAAATGATGTGGTTGATAGTACAGAATTGCTTGCATTAACCAGCTTTCGGATTGCACTTAATGCTGTAAGTCGGGATTTATTTCAGTGCAGGAACTCTGGGACCACTACCACATGAATTCCATTTTGCTCCTGGATCTGAAGAACCGTGCAATATATATATATATATATATATAATATTTTTTACATGAGCTCCACACAGGAGGCCCTGAAGAAAGTAATTTCCATTAGGGCTTATCTGGGGTTCAGTGTGTCCTGGTAATCCGCCTCCAAGACCTAGACAAACCTCACCCCATGAACCTTAATATCTTAATAAAATAAAATAAAAACCAAACCATGAAAATAAAATGAATTAAATTTAATACAGTAATAAATTAATAAAATAAGTCTGTAGGTACAAAAATTCCGTGTACATGTACAATGGACATTCCGTGTACAATACAAAGGACATTTCATGTACAATACTAAGGACACGCTCTAATAATGTATAAATAAACATAAACAACTGAAATGTAATGACTAAAGACCCACTTGAGATTGGACCTCAACAAGTGATGAATAAACATAAACAATTAAAATAAATATTTAAAAATCAAAATTGACAAGGTCCTTTCTCCAACATTTAATGTGAGAGGTAGCCGAGTACATTGCTCTGAAATATTATGACATAAACAATCTAAGCCATCAACTAATATTTATAAACATTAGTTGATGGCTTGATATAAGGCCTCTGTAAAAATCCTTTGTGTCCACTCAAATTCACTAGCAAACTTTGTCATTTTACCACTGTTGCAACTATGCAAAACCAAATTTTGTAATCAAATTATGAAGCTATAACTAAACCACGTATTTTGACACATTTTTAAAGAGATAGGACCCGTGATATAAAAATAATCCTGTAGAGCAACAAAAACCATAAACAAATTTTTTCTCTTCTTATTACAAGACATAAAACACAATACAGAAAAACGCAACAAAAATATAATATATGTCAGTATAATAAATACTTAATTTTACAAACATAACTGGTATTTGACCGGTCAGTGGCTGAGCTGGCATCGCGTATTGGTTCAACCCAGGCGTCACTCTGTGTTCAAGTCCTCGGCTGGCTTGTAGATATATATGGATTTTTTAAAAAATATTTTCAGGTTATTCGTAATTCAGGAATGTTTGTCTTTCTTTTAAAGTAAAAAAAATAATTATTTGATAAATAAAAAAAATATCGCGCTAGCCTTCCAACAATTTTATTGTGTGAGTACTGGATTTCCAATAGTTGCATTCATCAAGTCGTGTATGTTTTCAAACATTTTTGTGAGGGTTTCCAAAGTGGCTTTTTCATTTGGTTGTCTCCGCTAGAGGTTTAAAAGTTTATGATGAAAGATTTTAGTGTCAAAACACTCTTACGCATCTTTAGTGGTTTTTTCATCACCGGCAGTGCCTAACTAGTAACTTTTGGATGTGGTAGTTTTGAAGGATCCTAAGATTATTTCAATATCCTAACCAGAGACGTAGGTTCATGTGCTCTCAGGCAAGTGAGTTATGGGTTATTAAAAGGGTGGGCAATATAGGCACAGCATACAACGTGTGTACATACATATTATGAACATGTTCACTATTCACATGTGATATTTAAGGATGTACAGTTTACGTTGTGTGTTGTAAGGCGGTTATACAACTTCTCCACACCTTTATGACTTATAAACATCGATTTATTATGATTATGAAAAAAAGTAGTTAGTGGGCCGCAAAATTTTCCGCCGACGGCTTACATTCGGATTTTTTTTTCGATATTGTTAACTTCACAAATAATTTATCAACTGTATCATTGAAGAGGATGATAAAACATTAATAATCTAAACGAAATTATGAAAGATAAGAAGACACAGAAAAATAGATCAAAAGATAATGTTCGCAACTGGGACTCGAATCCAGAACCTCTCGTCTAACCGGGACGTGCGCTTTTACCAATTCAGCTATTGCAACCTTCTAAGAAACCTTCGTAATTGTCAATCTCGTATTTTCAGATTTTATAAACAATATTATCTTAATGAACAATATTATTGTTAATTCTGAAATTTTTAAATATGAGATTGAAAATTATGACGGTTTCTTAGAAGGTGGCAATGGCTGAATTGGTAAGAGCGCACGTAAGGTTCTGGGTTAGAGTCCCAATTGCGACCATTATCTTTTTTATATTTTTCTGTGTCTTCTTCTTTTTCATATTTTCCTTTAGATTATTAGTGTTATCTTCTTCTTCAGTGATATATTATATCGATGGGAATAACCATGAAAAGTTATAAAAGAGAGTTGTTCTAATAAAAAAATGAATTTAGCAGCTTGTCATGTTTTAAAATGTGTGGTGATTAAGTACATAATATATAATACTAGCTGACCCGGGAACTTCGTACCCCCTCAGAATCAACTAAAATTAAAATTAAACTAAACTAAGAATTAATAACTGTTGCATTGATTCATTAGCTGAATTAAATTCAGTTTTTTTACTAAGTTAAAAATTACACATCGATACGCAACCGTCCGTGTTTTGTATCAGAGATGACCTTGTGTACGAATTTATATTTTTGTGATTTCCTCACTTTTCCACTTACTTAGGGGCCATCCATAAATTACGTCACATGAATTTCGTGATTTTTTTTCCTCCCCAGCCTAAAGTCTCCGCGTCTTCTCGTAGGATAATTGTGAACATTTTCTTGAAACATAATATTACTCTGAAGATAATTTGGGAGCATATTATTTTTAAGTTTGTATATCATTGTTAATGCATTATATATTATATGTTGTTTTGTTGTGGCCTGCTCACAGATTGGAAAACCTTCTGATCTGTACGCATGAAAAACTAAAAAATATTGTGAAACCAAAAGCGCTTCACAAAATAGAATTAAATCACAAGCACTTTCTTTCTTTGAGTGAAATTGCAACGCAAGTCGGGGTACGTAGGGTATAAAAAATGTATTTTAAAAATCCTTTATTAATGCGATAAAAAAAAATTGCTGTATTTTGTTCACCTCATCCCTTGAACTTTGAAATATCTAATGTGACCTATAGGTACAAAGTAAATGATTATAAAAGTAACGATTAATATTGTTCGGGTCCCTTTAAACCCCCCACAGTTTGAGTCTTCTCGAGCGACAGGTATTCGATATCAATTATCGACGACAGAGTTCAATTTGCCGGATGATTAAAACTTAATTAAGTTCATTTGGAATTTACAAATTGATAGCGCCCTACGAACTAATTACTCAATTATTTGTTTGATCTCGGCTTGTTTGCCCTTCCGAGATTCATCATTAGCAAGGCAAAATTAGGAAAACCGACTTTTAGGTAAAAAGCAGTCGGATCAAAAATCTATTTTTCCACGACGTATCGTGTTTTTGGAATTACACGAATTATCGTTTTGAAAGAGCAAATTTTTGGCTATACCTTTTGATGAAACAAAGTTTATTATAAATGGTCGGTCGATCATTAAAAGGTGTTACATTTTGTGCATTATATGTTACATTACATTACGTAGGTACATAACTGGATTTTATTTTAATTGTTATTATTCATTGACATAAATTACAAAAACATTAAAAAATAAAATTTGCACAAAAAACTGTAATTTAATAGAAGTAAAATAAAACAAAACAAGTTTTAAGTGGGCGTTTATTTCGATATAAAAACGTAGGTACTTAAAAATTTAGTCTATTAATTCAACACCCGACATGTAATTATTGTCTTTATCCTCGTGTGATTCTTCTTCTTCCGTATCTTCATCTTCATCTAAACGCAGTTCATCGATATCATCATATATAGTACTGCCTCGTGCATAATATTCTACCTCAATTTTCATCACGTGTTTGCAACAATTTTTTCAATCATCAGCACTTATGCTATTACATATTATTATTATTATTATGCCCATTTTCCGTTTTCCCGGTGTTTCAAATTTTCCATCTGCCTTTTCCCCTTCCTTGACGATTCGTCTTACCGTTGTTTCATATTTACCTGTGTGTGAAAAACATCATTAAAATTATTATTATTCAAGGTAGTTTTAAAAACACACACTAGTAATATTCACTTAGAAAGAAAAAAAGAGAAAACGAGAAAAAAGTAACTTTTCTACGAGTTTAAAGAAGTTGCATATGATTATTTTTTTATTGAGTTATTCCCTTTTTCCTGTGGCCGCATATTAACTTTCAAATCGAAATGTCAAATTCGAATTTTTTAACATAACCTCAAATCAGATTGTAATGGTTATTATCGCTCGAAAATTGGCAAAAATCTTGTAATACTAATGAAATTTATTAAACAAACTATACTACGTACCAGTCATTTCTGCAGTTCGTTTGTAAACATCTTCTAAATCAGACAGAAGCTTCTTCGCGTGACCCTCGGCTAGGCAGCGTTGAAAAATTCAGAATATAACCCCTCTTGCATCACTATGTAATGGTTTATTCATTTTAATTAAATTCAGGCAAACAATGAATAAAAATATTATTAAATCAGCGATCTTCTACTCAGATTTAAGACAATAAATCAACCGTAACATGCGATAACATGACAGCCATAGGAAACGTCATATAATTCGGTGCTGCCATAGTAATGAAAACGTTTAGTTCCAATTTATTTAATTTCTACACTTTCTTGCTAAACAATAAGTCTCTCCACAAAATTGATACCTACTTTAACAAAATTAATTAATCAATGTTTTAAAGAGGGAACTTTTCCCGATAGCTGTAAAATTGCTAAGGTGATACCAATTTACAAAGGTGGGTCCAAAACAAATACCTCTAACTACAGACCCATCTCAATCTTACCAATTTTATCAAAAATTTTTGAACGTGTAATTTACGAAAGATGAAAAAATTTTCTGGTAAAAAAAAATTTCTTATATAAAAAAACAATACGGCTTTAGGAAAAAATCGAACACAATAGGAGCAATAAATGACTTATTCAATTAACTTAGAAGCGGCATTGATGGTGGAAATTATATTTTATATCTATTAGTTGACCTTCAAAAAGCCTTTGATACAGTTAGTCATGACATACTTCTCAAGAAACTCGAGAAAATTGGTGTAGTTGGTCCTGCTCTCAATCTACTCAAATCATATCTTAGCAATAGGAAGAAATTCGTTAGCATTAACAATCAAAATAGCAAGTAAGTTCCAATAAACTATGGAGTTCCGCAGGGGTCCATACTAGGTCCACTACTGTTCCAAATTTACATCAATGATATTTCGCAATTAATTTTAGATGGTGAAATCTTTTTATAAGCAGATGATACAACAATTTTCTACTGGGGTAAAGATTTAGATATCTTACTAGAAAATGCACAAACAGATCTAGAAAAAATCAACAGTTGGCTCCAATCAAATGTTTTAACAATGAATATTAAAAAAACAGGATACATGATTTTAAGCTCAACCTGTAAAATAATTCCTCCTCATGTACCCTTAAAAATTGAAAACAACGACCTGCAAATCTTAATCCAGGAAAAATATCTTGGGCTGTGCATTGATCAGCATTTCAAATTTAAACAATACATACAAGGTATTAAAGATAAAATCATCCCCTTAATTAGCGTATTTAGCCGGCTATCATATCTGTTGCCAAATAAATTAAAAATTGGTTTATATTTTAGTCTCGTACACTCACATTTAAATTATTTGATTGAAATCTGGGGAAACGCATGTGAAACATACATATATGAATTACAGGTAACACAAAACAAGGTAATCAAAAAACTATTTAATTACAAGCCCAAAACATCCACAAAAAATTATATATAGAAACAAAACTATAACATTAAGATAACTATATGAATACAATACATGTTACACACAATAATCTCGTACACACAAACACAGAATTCATTAAAACGTCCCAAGTACATAAACACTTTACACGACAACGCGATAACATACATTTAAACACCATCCACACTAACTACGGTAAACAATCCATTGGTTACGAGGGGGGCAACTTATATAATTGCCTCCCAAATGACATTAAAAACGAAAAGAAGCTGGGTAAATTTAAAAAAAATATATTTATATTTATTCTTGATAAACAAAATAATGAAATAGAATAGCGCTGTATTGAAATATTTATTTTATCTTAATTTGTATAATTATTTCTAGTTAAATGAGTGAAAATGTAATTTTCTTTTAACTGGAATAAAAAAAAATTATATATATATAAATATATAAAGAACGAGTGTGCTTCAGACCACACGACTGAAGTAAGACTTCTTTAGCTCCATATATATGATAGGAAGGGAGAAAGAAAATGTGCGCGCGCACTGCTCTCTCTTGCTCCTACAACGTGATACAGACAATAGGCCTGCACTATGCCTTAGATATACGAAACGTAACTGGCTGTGAGAAAAAGAGAGAAAGAAAATGTGTGCTCGCACCTCTCTCTCTCACCCCTACAGTAATATACGAAACGTAACTCTCTCTCTTTCTATCTTCACTAACTTATATCTCCATCTCAACTACCGTTCGCCTCGCTTTTCGTAATGCTCTCGTCACGCATTCATCAGCTTAAGTCAAACTTCTTTAAGCACGCTTTACTTGGGGAAAGCGTGCTTAAAGAAGTTTGACTTCAAAAAATAATTAACCACTTCTCATCGAAATGTCTTTTTAAAGGTACTTATTCGTCCATACTTGTTTGTGTATTCTTAAATTTGTTAATTTTAGTTAAACGTCTATCTTTGTGTACGACGAAGACACATTGGTTTTGAAACTTATAGGATATTTTGATTAAATAGTGGTGTATGTAAAGTTATTTATTTTCATTGAATTAATTATTATTAATTAATTTATTAATTTAATACATTAGTAAGCACGACAATTAAAGAAAGCGTTTGGTTATGAAGTATGTTGATAGTATTTATAAAATATAGTGATGTAAACGGAGTTTTCCTTAAAATACTGGCGGTAGATTTAAATTTCATGGATTGATTTAACGTCGTAGATAACATAATAAAGAACTCCAGTGAAAAATAGTATGACTTTAAAAAAATATGTTCATATAGACCAATAAACGCTGATTCTGAATATATAAGTTTTATTTAATAATATCAAACGCAGAGTTTTTAAAAAATTATTAAAAGGTCCACTTTTAATCGGGTCATAGAAACACGCCGTCAAGTTTGTGTTATTGAAATGTTTAGTGGTGAACTGAACACCGTAAAGTCATTGTATGGGAATGTAGGTATGGCACACGCCATCGTATTGACAACGTATCATCTTATTCGTTTATTTACATACTGTTTATAGAGATTGAACTGTTTAGTTTGGATTTAGATTTTAATTTAGGCCTAAATAGGTAATTCAGTTTCAAAAATAAAGGTATCTCTTTTTAGTTTATCTCAATTATTGAAAATATTCACAAACTACCGCACAAAAAAATAGTAATGCTGCTCTAAGGAGAATACTTCGACTCTGAATTTCAAAATGGCACCAGTTGAACAGCTGTTTGCCCGATCTTATAGTAACTTTTCGGGAGTGATGACGTCACACGATTCAAATGGTGACATTACATACATTACATACACATGCGGTGGTTTTCGGGAAATCTTGAAAAATTAAAACTTTGACAATTATTTTAACTATTAAAACTAACTCTAAAAATAGAAATAAATATGCATTTATTTAAGTTAGAAGGTTATTATTCATTAAAATATACAAAAAATTGGACTGGAGTTCCTTATTGTGTAACGTTGTATATTAGGTATTCTAACAAAACGTGAATACAACGAAGTTCAGAGCCTTTCCGCATTAAAGGTATAATATTCTGTAAGCCAATCCTGCACTGTGCACTGGTCGCGAGTGCGCCGGAAGAGTGGAATATAAAGACAAATAATGCATCCATATTGTCATGGAAATGCTTTGGCCATTTTGTACACGGTCCTGACGATACAGGCAACAAGACCATTGCATATATAAAAAATCCGTATATTTCCCTCTACGTACACTACAAATGCTTTGAAGTTCTAGTTAAATTTTAGAACTTTATTCTTTCGATAACTAGATAACTTATTCATTGTAAGTTTAACACCAATGTGACAACGTATTGTTCGGATCTGATTTAAATATTTTTTATTTTCATTTTATAAGGATCCGCTAAACTACTAAAGGTATATTCTTATCATTAATTCCATCATAGATATTGAAAACAACAAAAAATAATTAAACATCATAGATGTAAAATGAAAATCAAATAACTTCGTTTAAACCACTATATAATTAACAATATCAACATGTTTCAATAACAAGCAAACATTTTTTAAAAATAGCCATCTTTAAATTTGTTTTCTTATTAATACTGAAAATAATTACAATTATTTAATTATTATTTTTAATTTATAAACTAACGTTTAGACAAGATTTTTATGCATAGCACAAAGGGTAACAATTATTATAAGCAATAATTATCAGCCTGAAACCCTCATCAACATTGAAAAATCTTCCGAAAAAAGATACTTGCCGCCAACGGGACTTGAACCCGTGAATGTAGTCATAATTTGTCTCGACGCCACCTAGCGAGGGATTTAACACTTACAATGTCTCTCTCGCAAAAATAAAAGTTGGTTGTTTTCAGGTGGAAAAAATATAATAAGCAGTAATTGTTGAATGAAACACTAGAATATATTGAATTATTTGGCGGGTATTTGATAAGCCCCCATAGCTCAGTGGTCAAGAGCAGCTGACCGGCAATCAGAAGGACACGGTTTCAAGTCCCGTTGGCGGCAAGTATCTTTTCTCGGAAGATTTTTCAATGTTGATGAGTGTGCTATGCATAAAAATCTTGTCTAAACGTTAGTTTATAAATTAAAAATAATAATTAATATTTGACAAGTTTAAGTATTTCCCCAATAAATGTAGTCATAATTTGTCTCGACGCCACCTATCGAGGGATTTAACACTTACAATGTCTCTCTGGCAAAAATAAAAGTTGGTTGTTTTCAGGTGGAAAAAATATAATAAGCAGTAATTGTTGAATGAAACACTAGTATATATTGAATTATTTGGCGGGTATTTGATAAGCCCCCATAGCTCAGTGGTCAAGAGCAGCTGACCGGCAATCAGAAGGACACGGTTTCAAGTCCCGTTGGCGGCAAGTATCTTTTCTCGGAAGATTTTTCAATGTTGATGAGTGTTTCAGGCTGATAATTATTGCTTATAATAATTGTTATAATTATTTATTTTGTTATTTGGACAACCTGTTTTTATTGTTTGTTTTAAAAGTGTTTTATTATCGAAATGCAATTTTATATATCCTTAAATAATTTTTATATTTAATTTTATATAACTATTTTTATGAGATTTTTTTAAGCAATTAATCACCTCTCATTTTTTATATTTTGTCTGTGTTCTAATTTTTCTTATTTGTCTATACTTGTTTTTAATTTATTTTTTAATTAACATCTTGTCTTAAAACAAATTAACATTGTTTTGTCGGTTTAATCGAAGTTATTTGATTTCCATTATATTAATAATGACGCCACAAAGTTATTTTGCTAAGTTTGAAGAAATTATTAGATTTTTTTTAAAAATTTAAACATTTTAAAAGGTTTTTTCGTTATTTCTTTTTGCGGTGTATATTGCAACGAAACGTTGGGTAAAGAAGAAGGTAGGGCAACCTTCTTTACCCAACAGTGTTGCAGTGCCCATTATCAGGGCAGATCCGACAGATCCGTTCTGTCCGAAACGTTGGCTAAAGAAGGAGGTAGCGCAACACGGCATAACACCCCCAAAACAAACAACGAAAATACTTTTGGCAGTGAAAATCAAAAAACGTATCTTTTTAAAAGATGACGGAATTTTGTAGAAATTTATCTTGCAAAATTTATTTGTACACCCAAATGTGTTAACCGGATTGCTGGACCTCAGGTTTAATCAGTTGGTTGGAATCGGCTTGTCCAAATTTCAAATCAAATATAAAAATGCTATCTTTTATTATTAAATCGAAAACCTCGTTCAAATCTACAGCACATACATTTTTTTAGCCTTTTATAACAACGGAGAATTTATTAAAGAGACCAAAATGATTTACTGTCAATTAAAAACTAACAAGCCAATGGCAATGTTATATTTTTACGAATGAACGAATTCTGAGATAAGTGCAATTATGTTACAAAAAGCAATAACTAAC
Organism: Limnephilus rhombicus; assembly: GCA_929108145.2. NCBI lineage: Eukaryota > Metazoa > Arthropoda > Insecta > Trichoptera > Limnephilidae > Limnephilus > Limnephilus rhombicus. Next base: position 23,308,502 of record OV815284.1, read on the forward strand.
AAATACCAGACAAGAAAAATATTTTTAATATGACTCCATACATACATAAATGAATAACTCTATTATAAAAATAAAAGATTTCTTCGGTCAAACTAATGGAAGTATAATTTTTCCAACGAACAAATATTTTCTCACATCGATAAACAATGGGGAGGTTAATTGAACTGAACGGAAAATCGTTTTCCGTTTATTCTTCCTCGCCATTTCGTTTTTATTGTTTGACTCGACAATTTTATCAAATGCCTTTGACTGTAATTATTCCAGACATGATTTAATGCAGAAATTCAAATTAAATTAGGTTTATGTTGTTTTGGAAATTTTTATATCAGTTTTGAATTTACAAAAAAGATGCCTTTTTGAACCCCTCAGAAATTTGGCATATTTTTCAAATTGTCAAAATATTTCCGCTTTACAATAAATTGTAAATAAATGAAATATTTATCCATATATACGAAAACTAAAATCTGTTTATGAAAGGTGATGAAATACGATTTCAAATTTTATAATCTTCTATAATTTTTATAATTTTATAATTCTTCCCTTTACCATTCTGCCAAAATATAGCATCACCACTGCCATCCTACAAATAATTCAACACTCGTCACACACCACCACTAAACCAGCCTTTAATTCCGATATACACCAGCACAAAACACGATCACAAAATCAAATACACCTATCGTCATCTACACACACAACTAAATTTGGAATTAACTCCTTACAATACATCGCACATACGCAATACAACGCATTACCTAATGTCCTAAAACTACCAGAATCAAACAAAAAAATATTGGCAAAGGCTCTAAAAGGATATTTTCTCAGCAACTTTATTAACCAGTGACGAATTTATCTGTCTTCCTTTGTAACTCTTGTATATTCTTCAATTACCTGTATCAAGTGTGTCTAGTCCATTTAAAAATCTATGTATTGTTCATTGATTTCCGTGTTCTTATGTAAAAATAATTTTCCTTTAGATGTATAATGTTGTCCTTCCCAAAATGAGTTTTATTAAACTCATTGGGAGTAATGTATTATAAATTTTATGTAATAATTTTGTAATATATTATCTCTAATAAAATAAAAAAAAAAAAAAATAATTCGAAAAAACTTATAATTTTTTTAAATATAAAAATTTTGCATGCAAACATAAAAAAAGATTTAAAAATGGCTCACTATACTTTTTTGTAAGTAAAATTATTGATAATTAAAAAAATAAAATCACTTACATATTTTAGTAGACAAATGTATTGAAAACGTTATTATTACCTAACTTTTTTTGTTTTTTCATATGAAAATAATGAATAAAAAAATCACAAAGTTTAAAATTTTTTTTTTGAAAGTGCGATTCAAAACTTTGGTTTTACAAAGGTGTACATTTTACTTTTTTGTTGGATTTGAAAATAAAGCGTGGCATTTTGTCTTTGTAACACCGTATAGAACATATTTCTCACCATGATTGTGAGGAAGTTACTGCGATTTATATGAGACCTACTTGAGCTGGGACAAATATTGTGTCCTGTGATAAAACGGATTAAACGACAGAAAAATTAAGATAAGTAGAGTTAAAATAAAACAATTATTTTCTGGCGTATAATTAATACGACTCCGAAAGTACTAATAAATATTTATTACTAATACCTACAATAATTATGCAATCTGACACTGATTTTTACTTTTAATTCCGTTATGTAGTACACCATTTTTGTTATTTATTTTTAGGGTGTTATGCCGTGTTCGCTACCTCCTCCTTTTGCCAACATTTCAGACAGCGTTACATGAATGAATGAATTAAAGATTTCTTAGTTGCGGAAATGATACCCCTTTAATTGTATAATGGAAACATTCATGGAAAAATAAATAAAAATAAAATGAAACCGCTCAGCCATTCCGTACAAAACGACAAAAGAAGAATTTATTTATAATTTTAAAAATCCCAACATGAAGATTTGGTTTGGCATGTACGCATACAATTCAAACCGAGCGTACAAATAGCTCGGAATCAACTGGGCTTATTTATCACATACTTCCAGCCCCTGCGTTCATACTTAAATGCATCTCCCAAATAAAAACTGCTCGCTCTAATAGTCTAACGGGTGGCGATCATTCGGCTCCACCTACTCAGATAATGCACCGATCTGTTACTGGCATATACGAGGCGGTACCTACTCGAGAATCCGTATTCCCGTTCCTATTCCCGTATCCCGGAACCAGAGCGACGCCAGTTCGTTCCAACGCCTTGTGTTGCGTCGACGCCTCCACGCCGGCGCTCGCCCGCTAGTAATTCGCCCCCGAAAAACATCACTAGATTTAAAGAAATCAAATTCCGTAGTATCTACAAATACAAACAATAGATAAATAAATAAAAAAATTGCTGCTTATACTAGTCACTAAATTAACGATTTAAATTTGCACTTTAATTTAAAGTTTGAATTTCTGCGCGGGAAATTTGCGTCGTATAATACTTAGAACCTAATAATGTAAGTTTACTAATGTAGTGCTAAGTGTTTTCGTTTTTGAACGCTAGATGCCATCACATTATTATTAAATGGCAGTGTTGCTAATTGTTATCTAACTAACCTAAAATGGAAAAGATAATAAGTCCGGCGCATATAAAATATGAGAAGCTACAATTAATTAACAACTGTGAAACATTCGGTGATAGTGTGACGAGTGACAGCCATGTCCCTGGATATGTTGGATATAGTGCGGTAAATTAATTCCAGTTCTAAGTGGCATGTGAATGCGATAATGATTTTAATTTTGTGTGTGATTTTTGTCATCATCTCATTTTTAAATGGTAAGCTTATTGTTATCTTATCAATCACTGATGTTTATTACTTTCTTTCTACTCATAATTATTTCACTTAAATATGTTATATTCTAGCACACACCCGTAAAAAATCACGGAATGGTCTGAATTTTCGAAGAATTAATTCCAATTTTGTGAATGACACAATGAAAATGATTTCCTGTTAAAACATTATGAACATTATTTTATGGGTAGGTACTTCATCGCTTGTCTGAATTCTTTAGACAATTAATTCCAATTTTGAAAATAAAACTTAAATTCAAAGAACATATAAGTTAACTGAACCATCGTTGCGCAGGACCCACGGATAATTGTAATTAGTATTTTTGATTAGTTTATTATTTTTATTAGTTTATTAAATTAACTGTCAGTCCATTAAAATCTTATTTTACTTTTGCAGACTTTTTATTTAGTAATTACTGTTTACCAATTAATTCGTTCAGTTATTTTTTTAGATTAGTTTCAAAACAATCGCGTGAAATAATCACTTTTGAACAAATGTGCCATTTGAAATGATTTTCACATGAATAATGTTAATTTTTAAGAGTATTATTTTTTAGTCGTCTGAATTGTTGAAATTGCTGATTACTTATTACCATTCCGTTTATAGGTTTAGGGGCCATACATAAATTACGGCACACGAATTTCAAGATTTTTTGACCCCCCCGCCCCTCTCACACGAATTTCAACATTTTTTGACCCCCCCACCCCTCTCACACATGTCAAAATTGTGAGACCCCCTCCCCCCTAGTGTGATGTCACATATTTTGAAATTTTACACCTAAAAATGATTTTTCGTTTACATATATATGTTTTGCGTTTTAATAATTTAGATTTTTATAAGTGACGTCACAAAGCTGTTGACCCCCCGTACCCTTGTCACACTTTTCTACTCCCCCCCCCCTTGGGGGTGTGGTGTGGGGGGATGTGACGTAATTTATGGATGGTTCCTTAGGTTAGGAATGAAAATTTTATACTTTTCTACATGAAAATAATAACAAAGGTATAAATTGGAAAAAGGTATAAAGGTATAAACAGGAGAAATTTGATTAGAAGTGGAAAAAAAAGGTTTTTTTAATGTCAAAAGTAGGTAAGTTTTAACCGCTTATTTACATAATTTTTTCACATTTTCGACGACGAGCGACGGGCGGTGTAGCTACATTGTTTCACTTTTCAAACTTTAACAAACGTTTAGTAGCATATCTATGAGACAGCGTTTCGATGACGGAGCGCTGAAGAATGTGTACTCAACGCATAAATTGGTTAAAAATAAATAAAATTTGACGAATGTGAGATTTCAAGGCTATGTATTGTGCACAACACGGATCATGACAGGAATATTAAACACGATGATGCTTTATTTTATTAATAAATCTGATTGTTTTTTTTCGTTATTTGTTTTTGGGGTGTTATGCCGTGTTGCGCTACCTCCTTCTTTAGCCAACGTTTCGGACATCGTTGCAGTGTCCATCATCAGGGCAGATCCGGTAGATGTGTCGATGGAGACACTTCAACGATGTCCGAAACGTTGGCTAAAGAAGGAGGTAGCGCAACACGGCATAACACTCCAAAAACAAATAACGAAAATGCTTTTGGCCGTGAAAATCTTAAAACTAATCTGATTGTTATTTATAATACAATGCTCACATGAGATTGGTGTATTGTCTCTTCAGTAAATATAATGAAAGTTTAAATATTCCATTCTCCTGTCCAACAACTTGACAGATATTTAAGGAGTACAGGAGAGGAAAAAAACAGATGACACATTTAATAAAATTCATTATCAATAATGTTTTGGCTTGACTCATTTTTCTACCATGAACGTTTAAATGGTTAGAACTGTGATGAATTGCATTGATCAACAGTGAAAATTAGGAAATATCGTAGCTTCCCACTTTAATTTAAAAAGAAAATATCAATTACTTATAAAACGGACACGTCTACGACATCTATCGGATTAGAGTAAAGTGAATTCATATTTACGGTAGGGATCTATAATTAGACAAGGTGAGACGAGTATTGATAAAAAAATCACAGATGGTATCAACAAATAATCAAAGACAGGGACTCCCCATATACTTTGGGCCGTGATATATTGACAGCCAATTGAATTACAGCAAAAACGATTAAAAACCGAGTTAGCCTATCAACAAGAAGAGGGCCGAGCCCATTTTTAGAACAAAGGAACGACCTTTGGACTTAGCAATTAGAAATGTAATTAATGAGTTTGACGTTCCCACCAAACCGAGAGGTGAATAAACTCCATGGGAAGAAATAATCTGTTCAGGGACAAAAGAACGATGACCCCAAGAAATGTTATCATTAACCGGTACATTCCAGGGATCAGAAACCCTAGTTCTCGGACGCATTAAAACATATCAGGTGCGGAAAAAAAGGATACACGTAAACACGATGCAAAAGTTTAAGTGAAAAATTGCAAAGCAAGTGACGAAAACGTATTGTAAGGCGTTAGGGAGATTTCCATCTATAATACGATTGTTTGTGACGACCGGAGATGATCGATTCGAGGGAAAACGTGCTAAAGGAAATAGAAATGTTGAAAAAACAATGGAAAATTATTGTTATCAATTCTAGACGGAGCTAGGATATTACGATGAAAGATTTAGGGAGGAAACGTCAAAAAAAAATGAGAGTTTTAAAGAATAGGCGAGGGTATATTTCAGATGTCTAGAGCAGTAACAAGTGTTAGAGAAGAAATAGAGTGCAGTACGGAGGGGAGTGGAAAATGCTGAAAACATTGCGATAGAAAAACTCAGGAAAAGGAGTCATTTTACGTAATTAAAATGGAGGTTATAGAGTAACATAGTACGCGATTGCAGATAAAAAATGAGGCATTACAATGGTTGTCGATTTCAGATGTATTTTGTTGTGATAAACAAGGAATATTCGAACATGAAAATTGTTTAGATAAGGACGATTAGCCGTAAAAAAGGTAATAAAAATTATCATGGGTCTTATGAAATATTTACATTAAAGAATTCTCGTAAAAGTTAACGACACTGAAATAAAAAAGGATTTATTGCCAGGTGGGTACAGGAACTAATGTATACAACTGTCAAGGCATATGGTTTATGGGATTTTGCGTAAGAACGGGACAAAATTTGGGAGGCGATCTCTATGAAGCAATAAAAATGACAGGAATTTAAGGGCCGAAGTGGGGGTATCTCCTATAAAGATGTTAAAAATGATATATTTATTAATAACAAATAGAAAATGAAATTTTCCAAGAGGCAGCAAACATCAAAAAAACGATATGGTTATATCAGGGAAGTACGGGGAAGTGAGGGGAAAGGAGATACGACAGAGAAAAACAAAGGAAATCTTAGATTAACAGTGAATAAAATAAATACGGCTTGAAATATAAAAATCTATAGAGATATGAACAATAGCGTAAGAATAAATAAGGAAATTCATGGAAAGAGTGTCGTGAATAAAAGAAAATTCGAGAAAAAATGGAAAATTCAAATATACGACGTAAATAGAGAAAATTCGGTTTTAAATGGAAAGGTTCATATAGAATACAGAAAAACTCGTGGAAAAATAATAAAATAAAAATGAACAATTTGCGAGAAAGACTTCGACATGAAGATATCTCTGATAGGCGAATTTGGGGACAGATTTGGAACATATGGTAGATGCCGTACGCACGGACATGTTACGGAATAGATGAAAATAGAACTTTAAAATTATTAAATTCAAGCTAATTTTGTATGAACAACAGGACAAAGGAAGTTGGGCCATTAAACATGGATCTTACTAAATCCGGATCTTGTAAGTATGGAAGTACGAGACAGAATTTAATGTATCAAACGCAAAACGTACAAAGAGACCGCATTCGACAATAATGGAGAGGTTTCAAGAAATTACGAGTTGATAGTAATTAGATTGGTTTATTATAGGAGATTCAGATACGATCTTTTGGACCTGAGAGGGGTATAAAAGTCTAGACAAATGCCAGTTGAGGACAGTCTACGGTCGTGGTCGAAAAGTTTGTAACTTCGCGGAACGTGACGAAACGGTGGGTGACTTAAAGTTAAAAAATTCTAAGTGATAATTATTTTGATACTTAGAAAAATTTCACATTCTATTCAGTGAGCTACAGGAAAAAATACTTTGCAGTTAGAGTCAGTGAAAAATAAAAATAAAGCCAACGCATTAATTACTTGTGAAAAATAAAAGTGCTCGTGATAAATACAATTTGTTTTAGTGGAAAATTCGGATTTTATAATCACTTAATATTGTGGTTTTAAACTTAGAAATTTCGCGTTCAATATTAGTGCAATAAATAACTGAAGTGATGTGATAATTTAGCGTGACGAAGTTATAATTAAATACGTGTGTTCAATCTAAGTGAAAGTGTTCTAACAAATAATAAATATTTAAATTAATTATCTTAAATAATAATAATAAAACAAAATAATATTTTATTAATACATAAAATTTCGGAGGGATAAAAATTTAATTTAACAACAATTTACCACCTCTAAATTAATCGTGAAGTAACTATCATTTAAAGTGTTATCTAACCAACGAGTTTTGAGATAAAATACAGTTTAGAACGATAGAGTTCATGCATCATTTTAATTACTTAGATTAAATGAAAAAAAAAAAAATTGAAGTCAAAAAGATTTAATTAAATTTAGGAAAATAAAAAATTAATTTAGGAAAATCGCAGCAAGGTTACCGTGTATTTCCCGGTCGGAAAAAACCTTGGTAGGGGTAAGTCTTTTCCGTTATAAAATTTTACAGATTCCAAGGAGAAAGCGGAATGGAGCAAACATTGGTATTTGGATTAATTATTTGACCAAGATATTACTCGCTTAATATGTGATATGTAACTATATTAAAATATTATAAGTATAATAAGTATATTTTTTATATTTATATATGTAAGTATATAAACATATATATATGTAATTTTTGTTCCCAAGAAAAATTATAATCAAAAAAAAAAAGAAAAACACTTATATAAAAAGAGGAAAAGGGTATCGATTCCTACCTCTGAATTCATCAATAACTATTAAAAGTAGTTATGTGTGATAAATTTACAAATCAATATTTTATATTTAATGTTATGTATGTATTAATATAATTTCAGAAAATCCAGAGCATTTGAAATAAGTTATGATATTAGAAATTATTTCAATCATAAAATTTATGTATATACATATCAATATTATAAATTATTTACTGAGACAAAGTATATATAAATGAATAAATATGTATACGTAATCGGGTATCAGACTAGACAATTGCGCTAAGTACATCATTATCAAACAAAGAAAAAATTTTAGAGTCATCTCACACGTCTCCGGAATGTCTAAAGTAAACATACCTCATACGCTCGAATCTAGGTCACGAGGCCGTCGAGAATGTTTACAAAGCTCAAATTGTTTACAAAATAAGTCGGTCACTGGGGCACTAGTTCGAATACAGTAAAAAGAAAAAAAAAAAAAATGACCTTGATTAGTGGATATCGTACTTAGGTATTAACTTCTAGGAACGGGATAAAATTATTATATTGCGCAATTATTAGGAGCAAAAAGAAAAAAAAAAAAATTTAAACACTATTTTTAATTTGAACGTAACGAGGTATCTACAGACCTAAGCAATTGAAAATTAACAGATTTATTTTAGCAGTTCAAAAGGGTGTATTGAAGGTTTACATGAAACAGTTGAAAAATCACGGGATAGCTTAATAAGGGGTAATGAGGATTTACATGATTCAATTGAGAATCACGGGATAGCAAGAGTTTATCAAAAGTTGAACATTGGAGGGGAGGGAAAGAAAAAAAAAAAATACAGTTCAACCAACAGAAGGCAGTGTTCGCTTCTGTAACAAGGACCATTAATCAAACCATAGAGATGGCGGATCTCTCAAACAAAACCGTCAACAAAACCAAACAAAAGCTTGGAGTTATGGCGAATCTCCAGAACACATCGCCAGATAAGATCTTAATGTACTAATATATATTTATATTTCACACTATTCTTACGTATATATTCGGTATCAATCTGAAAATTTCGCAGAATTTGATGGGCGAGATCCGAGCTCGGGATGCGTTGCAAGTAGTTTCGCATTGCGAGTTATAAACCTTCCCAAATCGTATGTTTACATATATATCTTTTATGTACTGTTCATTGAATGAAACGAACTCACTTACAATTAGTGCTTTAGGCCTGTCGGGTCACTCTCGTCTCATTTCTTGAACGTGGAGGGAGGATTCACGACCCGTAACTCCACACAAACCCGTGAGTATATGATTGCATATAGGACGAAACCGGTTCGCCCTAAGTAAATAGTAAACTTTGGAGGAGTAGGAATTTGGAGGTATCTGGGCTTGGAGGAAGACCTGAAGGCAGTGCATGATGGCGAAAGGAAGGTTCATTGGGACGCGATAACTTAGGTATCAATCAATTGAACCGTGCCAAAAGACTGTGCGAATTTTGGGTTGACTTCTGATCACCCTGCTTACTTGATGGAGGCCGGAGCCAAATTTTGCCAGAAAAAGGGTTATTCTGAGTTCGTCAAATATGCAATTAACTAATTACATTAACCTACTAAATCCATCTTTATATGTACCTTATAGCAGCTGAATCTAAACGGAGGGGCGCCCAGCAGATACGAGATACAATCATAATCAAATTTACTAACATTTAACCATTTGAGTTATATTTAATTATCTGTTCAATTAGTCATGTGTAGTTTCGATTAGTATTGCTTATTCATGAATTCATTAGGATGTAGGGAATCATAATAAACGTCAAAGGGAAGTTAGTTCATTTAGAGAAATTACTTAAGGTTAAATTTGCAAGAGAGAGACCAATACAGTTTGAAATTCAACACTCTGTTTAGAATCAAGAGGGTTACCACAAAATTTAAAGTAATTAAAGTTCTATATCATAAATCAAAAAATTACACAACGTTTGATGGAGTTTAATTACAACCTAAATACGAAAATATTTACGTTCAAAGTCGTAAATAACGTATTTATTAGTTAAGTACATATATCGCTAAAGGTATGTAGTACAAGGGAGCTTTAAGTAGCTTTCTGTAGTTATCAGAGGAAATAAGGATCCAATTTTATAAAGGCTTGTGTGACGTAGGGGAGGAATTTTCCATCCCTACCACACATATGCAAAGCCTTAAGAATTTAAATATCGATCAGAGCCAAGAGAAAAGGCGAGAATATTACAACTGTCTTGCCGATGAAAGGAGAGTTAAATAAGTATGAAAAGACGAAACATTACGACTGGTGCCAAGTGCCCAGGAGTAAATAAAATACAGACAAATATAAGAGTAGAGAAAGAAGAGATACATCACAACTGCACAGCCGTGACAGGAGATCAGAGTTTTACAAGTTGTTTTAGAAAAAAAAAAAAAAAAACTTTTATTGGTCAATCTATTGCAAAAAAAAAAAAAAAATAATAATAATAAGTAGGACGTTATGTTAAATGAAGTGATAATAAAAATAAAATAAAAATCAGAACAGTGCGCCGTTAAATAAACACGAAAAAAATATATAAATTAATAAATAAATATACGAAAATAAATATATAAACAATACATTTAAATATAAAAAAAAAAAAGTGTTAACGAATAAACTCTACATGTTTTAAAATAATTTATAAAAGTGTCGATAAAGTTTAAATCAAGTGACCATGAATTTGTTGATTGCTTATGAGATTATAAATATCGTAACAAAGAATGTAGGTCAGATACAAGCGTAAACAGTTTATTCAAGGCAGGCCATAAATTGACAGAATAATGGTATTGACATTCCTGAATCCAGAATGTTAATGACCGTAATGTAAACAATCTGATACGAGATACCGCGGTGTTTGTAAGCATCGAAAGATTGATAACCTAAGCATCGAAAGTGATAACAAAACATCGAAAAATTTTGAAGTAGGCGACATCGGGGGTAACGCGCATCGCTTTAAGAGATTGTAGAATAAACAAACTCGAAAATGATATCAACACTCGGTTACGGAAAAAATAAACAGACTTTACAGATAAAAACGGGGGAACTTACCTACATAAAGTGACCCTTTGTTTATAGTTAATGTTGTGGGTTTGTATGTGAGGATTATCACATAAAAAGTCATAACATAAAAGATAAGGAACATAAAATAAAAATAACATAAAATATTTGATTGGGGATAGTGTCGAGTTGAGAGCTTTAATATCACAGACGAATGTTTTATAGGTATATACCTATTTAAGGGAACATTTGATCATTCGGACCAAAAAAAGGAGGGGATTTGACGAAATAACATCAAGATAGGTATTGCGAACTCTAAACAGATTTTGCGAAAATATCGTAGGTATTGCGGAACTTGAAGGAATGGTTGGCATTCTAAACAATGAGTAATTATTGGTTGAACGAAAATCACGGGATATTCATTAACATTGGAGTAACAATATTCATTCCGTTTTTTTTGCAATTACCTACATTTATTTGAAATGAAGAGTGATGGTAGAGTTGATCTAATTTGGGTTACAATCATCATGCAAACAAATATAAATAATTGAAAATATTGTGTTTTATAGGGGGACAGGTTCCAAAAAAAAAAAATAAAAATAAAAATAAAAATAAAAATAAAAATAAAATAAATTATAAATATATATAGGTATATTTATAATAAATAGTTGGTATTGAGTTAAATTCATTAAAAATTTTAAACAAAAAATGGCGGAAAAAAGGAAAGTGGATGCGACGGAATTAGAAGCTAAAGAAATACCGTTGGGAGATGAATTACGGGAGATATTTAGACGTTCAAAGAGGTCTAAGTTACGAGTCGAGGTTATGATAGAAGTCGTTCAGCCAGAGGGGGAGACCGACACAAAATCGGAGGAACAGGGCGAAAATAAGCGAGAGTGTGAAGAGAGACTCACACATGGTATGTTACAGGAAAAACCCGAGGAAAAGGAACAAGAAAAGTTAACGAAGTAAAAGGAAAAATAAAAAAATAAAATAAAAAAATATAGAAAAACGAGAAAATTGAAAAAAAAAAAAAATAAGTAAATAAATAGAATAAGGAAGGCAACATAATTTACATAAGGTAATTTAGGAAACTAAAATAGAGATTATAAGGTTGTCGCTTAATAAGATAAAATATAAACATTAACCGGGCGACACTCGGAAAATAAAGAAAATGGTTGGGAAACGTGGAACAAGTAGGCGAGCCCAGGCTTTAGTGACAGCAATCGGGGAAAATGTCACAACCGAGACTTCAACAATAAACATAGGAGATATAACTACAATAATTCAGGCAGCTTTGGCACCGCTCGTCAATAAGATGCAAGAACTCGAGAAACAATTGGAAAGCCCAGCAACAGTGGCGGTGATAGGAGAGGATAGTGCGCCGAAAAGCGTTCTCCAAGTAGTGGAAATGTTACCACAGCAGGAACGACCATCATTCTCCGGTGGAAATCAAAATCCCATTAGTTTCCTGGAAGATTTAAAAGAATACACTAGAAAAGTGAAACGAACGGATCCTTTAGTCGTCGTACGGGAAAATTTGAAAGGGGAAGCTAAATCGTGGGCAAAATTGTACAATAAACGATGGGAGACTATGTTAGATTTCGAACGAGATTTTTTAGCTACCTATTGGGGAGACATAAAGAAAAATGAAGTTCGCCGTCGTCTTGCAGAAGGGGTATATGATGCCAAGAAAAATATATCCATGCTCACTCATTTCGCAAACTATTGGGAGCTAGCGAAGGCTTTAAAGATTACTGACACACCGTTGGGCATAGTTGACGAAATTATGAGACATTATCCGAAGGAAATTCAATCGCTATGGTTTTCGGGGCAATCAGGAGATGAGATTGTCGCCGCTGAGTTTCTACGAAAACTAGATACAATGGTATGTACACCAGAAGAACGGAACATGAAGAAGAGGAGTGGGGAGGAATCCAGCAAGAAGGACAAATACCGTGACCGTTACCACGCCATAAAAAGGAGGATACACGCAATTGAAAGTGTGGGCGAAAACGCTAGTTGCAGCAAGTGCACCGAAGTTAACAGTTCACCAAAAAGAAATTCTACAATAACTACAACCGGGAAGGAGCTAGTGGTCGCAGCCAACTCGGGAAACGGACGGGGGTTGATTCATTAGTCCTGATGGATACGACTCACACAGGAAGAGGGACGCCGGCACCAAGACACAGCACTGCATTGAAGATTATGCTGAAGTGGGGATGGAATCCAACGAAAGGATTGGGGAAGAGTGAACAAGGGATGACTGCCCCAGTAAAAGCTGAACGGAATGTAAGGAGACGAAAGGATGGAGCGGAAGAAACGAGAACGGAGGAGGAAATGCGTGTGGAAGGATGCGTCAATTTACTACAACAAATAACTGATGAATGGAATAAATTGGAAATGATTGAAGAAAAAGTGGGTAGGGAAGTTAGGGGGTTTAACAACATTTTTGAGGACCGAGATTATGAGGAAGTAGAAAAGGGTAGCACTTTACCGTCATTACCGGAAGCCAAAGCACATATAGATAACACGGAAGTTCATTGTTTAATAGACACCGGAAGTCAGATCACGTGTGTAGCACAAGAATTCTACGAAAATTATTTAAATGATCAAACACTTTATCCGATTATGCCTGTAACAGCTATTCAGATCAGGGTAGCCGTAGGACACAAAAGTCAGAGGATATCTAGATTGGTTTTGGTACCACTGCGATTTGAAAATGTTACGATAAATACGCCATGTTTAATAATACCCAAGTTGATCAGGCCCATTATATTAGGAATCAATTGGTTAGACGAATATATAGCTGAATTTAAGTGTGGCGAAAATAGAAAGTTAAAAATAAAAACAGAAAATGGTAAAAAGGATATAGAGTTGGTAAATTCATCGATAACTTATAGGAAATCTAAAGGTGAGATTAGCGGTCAAAATTGCGCAAGTGGGAAATTAATTAGCATTGAAGTAAACCCCGAAAAAAATAATACGGCGTGTCTCGAGCGTAGAATAACGACATTTGTGTCCGGGCTAGATTTAGATTTAAAAGGAAAAGAAGGGTTGGAAAAGATTTTAACCAAACATAAAAATGTATTTAGAGACAGACCGGGTCTCACAACTTTATACACTCACGAAATAAAGATGACGGACGAGACGCCCTTCGTTAAACGATCTTATCCTGTACCTTTTGCTTATAGAGATAAAGTTGACGAAAAAATTAGAGAATTGGAGTTACTCGGAATCATCAGTAGAGAGGCCACACAGTTTTCTAGTCCTCTAACATTTACTTTAAAAAAGGACGGAACAGTCAGGATACTTTTGGATGCTAGGTTTTTAAATACTAGAATGATTGCCGAAGTAGAGAAACCACCTTTAACTTCTGAGATAATACAGCGTTTTCATGGCGTAAAATTCATCACCACGATAGATCTCAATTCAGCCTATTTTCAGATACCTATCAGTCCAGAAAGTCGCAAATATACAGGGTTTGTATACAATGGAAAATCATATGTATACAAGGTATTACCGCAGGGGTTAAAGACATCAGTTGGGAGTTTTTCAAGGGGAATTGACAAAATCCTAGGACCAGGACTGAGAGAATTCTGCGCTAATTACTTGGATGATTTAATAATATATACGTGTGGGAGTCAAGAAGATCATTTTGAACATGTAGGCGCGGTACTTGAGAGGTTAGAGGCAGCAAACATGACTTGTAAACTCGAAAAATGTCAATTTTTATTCACCGAAGTGCGTATGTTAGGACACATTATAACGCCTTTGGGAGTTCAGATGGATCCGGAAATAGACGCGATTAAAAATTTTCCGGTACCCAAGAAAATCAAACAAGTTAGAGCTTTCCTTGGACTTTGCAATTATTACCGTAGATTCGCGAATAAATATGGGGAATCAACACGAGTTTTATGTGATTTACTTCAGAAAAATAGAACTTGGAGGTGGGGTGACTCAGAACAGCGTGCATTCGAGAAGGTGAAAACATTATTTTTAGAGACAGTTATTTTACACCATCATGATCCAAATAGTACATACTACCTACAGACAGACAGTTCGGGATTCGCAATAGGGGGGGAGCTATACCAGCTAGATGCCGAAGGAAATCACCACGTTATTGGATTTATTAGCAAAGCTTTAAGGGGACCGGAGTTGAAATGGACCACATCGGAACAAGAGTTGTGGGCGATAATATATGCTTTACATAAGTTTGAGACATATTTAAGAGGGGTGCATTTGATAATTAGAACAGATCATCAAGCACTGACGTTTTTGAAGAGCTGGAAGATGTACAGTGGTCGCCTGACTCGGTGGATTTTGTATTTAAATCAATTTAACTTCACTGTAGAGTACGTTAAAGGAAAAGAAAATATAGGACCTGACATTTTATCTCGTTACTCTTGTGATGCGGAAAACGTTCAGGAGGAGAAAAACACATGTCCAGAAATAGCAGCTTTTGCGGTTAAAGGTAGACAACAAATTCGAAAACACTTAGAAAATATAACGGAGCTACAGAAGCAGGACACATTTTTGGGAGAAATTTTCGGGTATTTGCGCAAGGGAAAATTCGGACCACCAACAAAAAGAGTAAATAAGTATTTAAAAAATTACAAAAAAATAGGTAAGACTTTGTATTACACCACAGGACTAAACAAAACGGTGTTAGCAGTACCCCAGGAGTTGACTGAAGAGCTAATAAAAATGATACATTTAGAAATTGGGCATGGGGGAATTTTTAAAACAGGATCAGCTATGGGAGACAGGTATTACTGGCCGGGTATGAATCAAGATATAAAGCGCATAGTAAGAGAATGTCACCTTTGTCAGCTGGCGAAGCGCGAAATTCGACCAACTGTAGGGCCGAGTAAATCAATTATGACCAAAGAAGTAGGACAATTGGCTATGGCAGATCTATACGGACCATTACCGAGAGGAGTGGGAGGCGTGAAATACATATTTGTGATCCAAGATTCCTTCAGCAGATTTGTAAAATTATATAAATTAAGGATAGCAAGCACTAAGACCGTGTTAAATTGTGTAGAGGATTTTAATAAAACCATACAAATAGATGCTTTGTTAACTGACAACGGATCTCAATTTACATCAAAAAAATGGGAAAGCCACATGAATAGGATGGGCATAAGAATCGTACATACTTCAGTGCGAAATCCTGGACCGAATATAACTGAACGCGTAAATAAAGAACTAGGAAGAATTTTTCGTATTTACTGTCACGAGAAACACACAAAATGGGCAGCTTTTCTTAAAGAAATAGAGCAGACCTACAATAACTCAATACATTGTTCAACAGGATTTTCACCAAATGAAATAGCTTTCGGGAAATCGCCAACTTATAGTTTAGACAAGTATACTCAAGGGTGTGGGAAACCTACGAAAACAATAGATGAAATTAGGTTAACAGCTCAAAAGAATTTGGAGAAAAGCGCTACAAATCGACAGAAATATTATAATCTCAATAAAAGACTAGTTACCTATGAAATCGGAACCATGGTCAAGTTGAAAAAGATTACACAATCAAGTTTTTTGCGCAAACAGATCAAGAAATTCGGTTTAATTTACGAAGGACCGTACGTCATCGGTTCAGTAGTTTACAGTAACACATATACCCTAATTGATCCGGTGACTCGGGAGATAAAAGGAGATTATAGCGCTTTACATTTAGCTAGATATTACACAAGTAATAAGAAACAAAAATCAGGTTTACAGTTAGTGGAAATCAACGGATAGAGTGCGAAGTTTACAAATATTTGTAAATGTTAATAAATAAGTAAACGATTGAGAAATACAAATAAAATTATGTTAGGGTACATTATAATTGGGGAGGGGGAAGAAAGAAAATTACTAAAATATTAGATTATCAGATTGCTTGCGAGGGGCGGATCGTCGTCAAGTCTTTGAGGGTGAGTGGACAAGTTCTTAATAAGCGACAATCATATTCAATTATTGAAATAGAGTAAGGCAAATAAATTCGTTAATTTTGATTTTCTAGTTGAAAAAAAAAAAAAAATTGACTTTTTTTTATGTGTTAGTGAGGAAAAAAAAAATGTTAGATAAGTAAGAACACTCAAAAGGAGAGAATTAGAGATATTATATGGCACACAAAAGGGACATTTTGAAAAATAAACAATGCTTAGGAATTTTTTTTGAAATATTGAAATAAGAAAGTTTATCTATAGATATAGGGTAGACATTAAGTATAGAGATAAAAAGGTAACATTTGAATTAAGATATAAATATTTTAGATTTCGAAAAAAAAAAAAAAGGGAAAAAAAAGGAACGCTGAACCAATTTGAGGATAATAAAGAACATTTATAAAAATTTAAATATTAGAGTGGACAACACTTAGGCTAGAACAACTTTGGATGAATTAAGAAATTATAATTAGAAATTAAGAATTATAAAATAAAGTTTAAATAAATAAAGAAAAAAAAAAATGCTGGAAAATTTATATGAAACATGTATACCACTGATTGTCGGATTGGGTGAGGTCGTGCGAAAACACACATTTCACAAAAAATATTCATACTTACAAAACAAAAAACAATTAATTGCACACCAAGAGACCACCCGCTTTTCAGTTGTTCGAAAGGCCGCGAGATTGTAAACAATCTTTACTTAAATCATTGTAAGGGAGGTCTTAGTCCAATTTGGTTGGGGACCACCAAAACACGCGAGTCGAGGGGCGTGTTCCAGCAAAAAGAAATTAATTTTGAATCTATCAAAATTAAAGAAAATTTCATAAAGTAAAATCTACGCGAAAAGAAAATAAAGAATACAATGAGATTCAAATTCAAGATTGTTAACAATCCGAGCAAAAGAGAAGAGGGAGATAGGAAGTAATAGGATGCGGAGAAGAGATAGGGGATAACAAAATGAGGAGGGGGAGATAGGAAGTAATGGGATGCGGAGAAGAGATAGGGGATAACAAAATGAGGAGGGGGAGATAGGAAGTAATAGGATACGAAAAAGAGATAGGGGATAACAGAATGAGGAGGGGGAGATAGGAAGTAATATGACACGGAGTAGAGATAGGGGATAACCAAATGAGGAGGGGAAGATAGCTAGTCTAAATTTGAACACAATTTCGGTGTCTAACGAAAAAAAAAAAAAAAAAAAAAAAAAAAAAAAAAAAAAAAAAAAAAAAAAAAAAAAAAAAAAAAAAAAAGAAGAGGACATTAAAATAAAATACAACGTTAGCCACAGCAAATTGAGTTCAGAGGAGGGAACTGTGATGAATTGCATTGATCAACAGTGAAAATTAGGAAATATCGTAGCTTCCCACTTTAATTTAAAAAGAAAATATCAATTACTTATAAAACGGACACGTCTACGACATCTATCGGATTAGAGTAAAGTGAATTCATATTTACGGTAGGGATCTATAATTAGACAAGGTGAGACGAGTATTGATAAAAAAATCACAGATGGTATCAACAAATAATCAAAGACAGGGACTCCCCATATACTTTGGGCCGTGATATATTGACAGCCAATTGAATTACAGCAAAAACGATTAAAAACCGAGTTAGCCTATCAACAAGAAGAGGGCCGAGCCCATTTTTAGAACAAAGGAACGACCTTTGGACTTAGCAATTAGAAATGTAATTAATGAGTTTGACGTTCCCACCAAACCGAGAGGTGAATAAACTCCATGGGAAGAAATAATCTGTTCAGGGACAAAAGAACGATGACCCCAAGAAATGTTATCATTAACCGGTACATTCCAGGGATCAGAAACCCTAGTTCTCGGACGCATTAAAACATATCAGGTGCGGAAAAAAAGGATACACGTAAACACGATGCAAAAGTTTAAGTGAAAAATTGCAAAGCAAGTGACGAAAACGTATTGTAAGGCGTTAGGGAGATTTCCATCTATAATACGATTGTTTGTGACGACCGGAGATGATCGATTCGAGGGAAAACGTGCTAAAGGAAATAGAAATGTTGAAAAAACAATGGAAAATTATTGTTATCAATTCTAGACGGAGCTAGGATATTACGATGAAAGATTTAGGGAGGAAACGTCAAAAAAAAAATGAGAGTTTTAAAGAATAGGCGAGGGTATATTTCAGATGTCTAGAGCAGTAACAAGTGTTAGAGAAGAAATAGAGTGCAGTACGGAGGGGAGTGGAAAATGCTGAAAACATTGCGATAGAAAAACTCAGGAAAAGGAGTCATTTTACGTAATTAAAATGGAGGTTATAGAGTAACATAGTACGCGATTGCAGATAAAAAATGAGGCATTACAATGGTTGTCGATTTCAGATGTATTTTGTTGTGATAAACAAGGAATATTCGAACATGAAAATTGTTTAGATAAGGACGATTAGCCGTAAAAAAGGTAATAAAAATTATCATGGGTCTTATGAAATATTTACATTAAAGAATTCTCGTAAAAGTTAACGACACTGAAATAAAAAAGGATTTATTGCCAGGTGGGTACAGGAACTAATGTATACAACTGTCAAGGCATATGGTTTATGGGATTTTGCGTAAGAACGGGACAAAATTTGGGAGGCGATCTCTATGAAGCAATAAAAATGACAGGAATTTAAGGGCCGAAGTGGGGGTATCTCCTATAAAGATGTTAAAAATGATATATTTATTAATAACAAATAGAAAATGAAATTTTCCAAGAGGCAGCAAACATCAAAAAAACGATATGGTTATATCAGGGAAGTACGGGGAAGTGAGGGGAAAGGAGATACGACAGAGAAAAACAAAGGAAATCTTAGATTAACAGTGAATAAAATAAATACGGCTTGAAATATAAAAATCTATAGAGATATGAACAATAGCGTAAGAATAAATAAGGAAATTCATGGAAAGAGTGTCGTGAATAAAAGAAAATTCGAGAAAAAATGGAAAATTCAAATATACGACGTAAATAGAGAAAATTCGGTTTTAAATGGAAAGGTTCATATAGAATACAGAAAAACTCGTGGAAAAATAATAAAATAAAAATGAACAATTTGCGAGAAAGACTTCGACATGAAGATATCTCTGATAGGCGAATTTGGGGACAGATTTGGAACATATGGTAGATGCCGTACGCACGGACATGTTACGGAATAGATGAAAATAGAACTTTAAAATTATTAAATTCAAGCTAATTTTGTATGAACAACAGGACAAAGGAAGTTGGGCCATTAAACATGGATCTTACTAAATCCGGATCTTGTAAGTATGGAAGTACGAGACAGAATTTAATGTATCAAACGCAAAACGTACAAAGAGACCGCATTCGACAATAATGGAGAGGTTTCAAGAAATTACGAGTTGATAGTAATTAGATTGGTTTATTATAGGAGATTCAGATACGATCTTTTGGACCTGAGAGGGGTATAAAAGTCTAGACAAATGCCAGTTGAGGACAGTCTACGGTCGTGGTCGAAAAGTTTGTAACTTCGCGGAACGTGACGAAACGGTGGGTGACTTAAAGTTAAAAAATTCTAAGTGATAATTATTTTGATACTTAGAAAAATTTCACATTCTATTCAGTGAGCTACAGGAAAAAATACTTTGCAGTTAGAGTCAGTGAAAAATAAAAATAAAGCCAACGCATTAATTACTTGTGAAAAATAAAAGTGCTCGTGATAAATACAATTTGTTTTAGTGGAAAATTCGGATTTTATAATCACTTAATATTGTGGTTTTAAACTTAGAAATTTCGCGTTCAATATTAGTGCAATAAATAACTGAAGTGATGTGATAATTTAGCGTGACGAAGTTATAATTAAATACGTGTGTTCAATCTAAGTGAAAGTGTTCTAACAAATAATAAATATTTAAATTAATTATCTTAAATAATAATAATAAAACAAAATAATATTTTATTAATACATAAAATTTCGGAGGGATAAAAATTTAATTTAACAACAATTTACCACCTCTAAATTAATCGTGAAGTAACTATCATTTAAAGTGTTATCTAACCAACGAGTTTTGAGATAAAATACAGTTTAGAACGATAGAGTTCATGCATCATTTTAATTACTTAGATTAAATGAAAAAAAAAAAAATTGAAGTCAAAAAGATTTAATTAAATTTAGGAAAATAAAAAATTAATTTAGGAAAATCGCAGCAAGGTTACCGTGTATTTCCCGGTCGGAAAAAACCTTGGTAGGGGTAAGTCTTTTCCGTTATAAAATTTTACAGATTCCAAGGAGAAAGCGGAATGGAGCAAACATTGGTATTTGGATTAATTATTTGACCAAGATATTACTCGCTTAATATGTGATATGTAACTATATTAAAATATTATAAGTATAATAAGTATATTTTTTATATTTATATATGTAAGTATATAAACATATATATATGTAATTTTTGTTCCCAAGAAAAATTATAATCAAAAAAAAAAAAGAAAAACACTTATATAAAAAGAGGAAAAGGGTATCGATTCCTACCTCTGAATTCATCAATAACTATTAAAAGTAGTTATGTGTGATAAATTTACAAATCAATATTTTATATTTAATGTTATGTATGTATTAATATAATTTCAGAAAATCCAGAGCATTTGAAATAAGTTATGATATTAGAAATTATTTCAATCATAAAATTTATGTATATACATATCAATATTATAAATTATTTACTGAGACAAAGTATATATAAATGAATAAATATGTATACGTAATCGGGTATCAGACTAGACAATTGCGCTAAGTACATCATTATCAAACAAAGAAAAAATTTTAGAGTCATCTCACACGTCTCCGGAATGTCTAAAGTAAACATACCTCATACGCTCGAATCTAGGTCACGAGGCCGTCGAGAATGTTTACAAAGCTCAAATTGTTTACAAAATAAGTCGGTCACTGGGGCACTAGTTCGAATACAGTAAAAAGAAAAAAAAAAAAAAATGACCTTGATTAGTGGATATCGTACTTAGGTATTAACTTCTAGGAACGGGATAAAATTATTATATTGCGCAATTATTAGGAGCAAAAAGAAAAAAAAAAAAATTTAAACACTATTTTTAATTTGAACGTAACGAGGTATCTACAGACCTAAGCAATTGAAAATTAACAGATTTATTTTAGCAGTTCAAAAGGGTGTATTGAAGGTTTACATGAAACAGTTGAAAAATCACGGGATAGCTTAATAAGGGGTAATGAGGATTTACATGATTCAATTGAGAATCACGGGATAGCAAGAGTTTATCAAAAGTTGAACATTGGAGGGGAGGGAAAGAAAAAAAAAAAATACAGTTCAACCAACAGAAGGCAGTGTTCGCTTCTGTAACAAGGACCATTAATCAAACCATAGAGATGGCGGATCTCTCAAACAAAACCGTCAACAAAACCAAACAAAAGCTTGGAGTTATGGCGAATCTCCAGAACACATCGCCAGATAAGATCTTAATGTACTAATATATATTTATATTTCACACTATTCTTACGTATATATTCGGTATCAATCTGAAAATTTCGCAGAATTTGATGGGCGAGATCCGAGCTCGGGATGCGTTGCAAGTAGTTTCGCATTGCGAGTTATAAACCTTCCCAAATCGTATGTTTACATATATATCTTTTATGTACTGTTCATTGAATGAAACGAACTCACTTACAATTAGTGCTTTAGGCCTGTCGGGTCACTCTCGTCTCATTTCTTGAACGTGGAGGGAGGATTCACGACCCGTAACTCCACACAAACCCGTGAGTATATGATTGCATATAGGACGAAACCGGTTCGCCCTAAGTAAATAGTAAACTTTGGAGGAGTAGGAATTTGGAGGTATCTGGGCTTGGAGGAAGACCTGAAGGCAGTGCATGATGGCGAAAGGAAGGTTCATTGGGACGCGATAACTTAGGTATCAATCAATTGAACCGTGCCAAAAGACTGTGCGAATTTTGGGTTGACTTCTGATCACCCTGCTTACTTGATGGAGGCCGGAGCCAAATTTTGCCAGAAAAAGGGTTATTCTGAGTTCGTCAAATATGCAATTAACTAATTACATTAACCTACTAAATCCATCTTTATATGTACCTTATAGCAGCTGAATCTAAACGGAGGGGCGCCCAGCAGATACGAGATACAATCATAATCAAATTTACTAACATTTAACCATTTGAGTTATATTTAATTATCTGTTCAATTAGTCATGTGTAGTTTCGATTAGTATTGCTTATTCATGAATTCATTAGGATGTAGGGAATCATAATAAACGTCAAAGGGAAGTTAGTTCATTTAGAGAAATTACTTAAGGTTAAATTTGCAAGAGAGAGACCAATACAGTTTGAAATTCAACACTCTGTTTAGAATCAAGAGGGTTACCACAAAATTTAAAGTAATTAAAGTTCTATATCATAAATCAAAAAATTACACAACGTTTGATGGAGTTTAATTACAGCCTAAATACGAAAATATTTACGTTCAAAGTCGTAAATAACGTATTTATTAGTTAAGTACATATATCGCTAAAGGTATGTAGTACAAGGGAGCTTTAAGTAGCTTTCTGTAGTTATCAGAGGAAATAAGGATCCAATTTTATAAAGGCTTGTGTGACGTAGGGGAGGAATTTTCCATCCCTACCACACATATGCAAAGCCTTAAGAATTTAAATATCGATCAGAGCCAAGAGAAAAGGCGAGAATATTACAACTGTCTTGCCGATGAAAGGAGAGTTAAATAAGTATGAAAAGACGAAACATTACGACTGGTGCCAAGTGCCCAGGAGTAAATAAAATACAGACAAATATAAGAGTTTAGAGAAAAGACAAACATCACAGTCATCATCATTGTCTTTTGGTGGGACAATTATGTACGCTTTTAAGGAAGTGTATCGTTAGTGTTGATTTTGGTTCCGCGACTTTCCATCCCGCGACAAAATACCCCCTGACAAAATATCCCCAACAAACTATCCTTCCGCCAAACATCCTCCGACAAAATATCCTACGGACAAAACATCCTCCAGCAAAATATCTACTAAAACCTAACCTAACGTAACCTAATCTAACCTAGCCTAACCTAATAAAAAAATAGACAAAAATAATACAGACAACCGGTGAAGACAATAAATTATTGTTAAAAATTTTTTAAATGAGACAAAAATAATACAGACATCCTGTAAAGGCCATAAATTATTATTCAAAAATAGTAAAATGTCTATTAGGATATGTTAGATTAAGTTAGGTTAGGTTAGGTTTTAGTAGTTTGACGACCTCCGTAGTCCAGTGGGTAAGACTCTTGACTCACAATCCGGAGGTCGCGGGGTCGAACCCGGCATGCGCAAATAAATTTTATTTGATTAATTTGTGTTATTTCACAATTAGTTCATTTAAAATAATATATAGTATATTTGCGGCATGTTCCAGAGTGGAAGATACTATCAGTATCGCCCTGGTGTAAGACCACCATTCAGAATTGAATTGTTGCTTGAAAATGGCTTTAGCCGTGTTTGGTGACCAGATCTGAATAGCCAGGTACTTCCCAACCTTTCTCTTCCCCACCTCCTTCCCCTCCCCACTACCTTCAGCTTCAAACATACTCCAATTGGGGATGCCATAGTCTCACTGGCTCCAGACGGGAGCAGTTGAGATTCTTGTGCGGTATTCTATATTATTGAGGATGTTTTGTCTGTAGGATATTTTGTCCTTGGGATATTATGTCGAGGGATATTTTGTCGGAGTACGAATATATTGTGTCAGGGATACTTTGTCGCAGGATGAAAACGCGCGTTATCGTTGATTTTAGTTTCCTTTCTGTGAAGCTTGTTCTCGTTGAAACATAATTATTTTCTTTACGACTGCACGCTTTTTAAGAATTTCCGTGATTTTTTTTATTTTGCCAAAGTATCGATACTACTTTGCAGTATGCCAATATGCAGTTATTTTTATTTACAAATAAGTTTATTAATCTATTAACGGTTATTCTTATTTTGCCAAGACACCAAATTAATGGAGATTACCCAATTACAAAATGTATATTTTGCAAATCATGATTACTATTATTATGGCAAGACTTATATTTCGCCAAATCAAGGTAATTTGCATTTGCTACTGCGAGTATTTGGCTCACTGAATTGATTTCTTTGTCCAACTTGTCGTATTTGTTTTCACTTTTCCAAGAAATGTATTTTGGCAATTGCCATCTATGTCCCCTTTCTAACTGACTGTCTTTTTTTAAATTTTTACCATGGCATGGAAGTAAGCAAAACTGCAGTTTCTTTCCTGGTGACAATTGCAAAGGTCTTTACCAAAACGTTTTTTGCCACCCATTATATCCACTTTTCAATCTTGTACTACTTCCAGGGATGATGAGCATCACCGTGTCCGAATTGCGCGTGACACCGCCGGCCGTGGAGCGCGGCGGGAGTGTGACGCTGCAGTGCGTGTACGAGCTGCAAGGAGACGACTTGTACTGCGTCAAGTGGTACCGCGGCTACCGCGAGTTCTACAGATACTCGCCCACAGACACCCCTAACACTAAGGTGTTCCCATTCTCGGGGATCAACGTCGATGTGAGTATCAATTTCTGACACATACTGATTACCGGAATGATGAGTGCAACAGTATTATGGCAAAATGCCGTATCTGTAGATACAAGGTTTTGACTCTTCAACCTAAATCAATTTCATTTGTCCAGTTACATCTCATTAACTTACATTTATTTTATTGAAGAAGAAGATAAAATTAATAATCAAAACGAAAATATGAAAGATAAATATATAAATATGTCCCAGTTGCGGCCGTTATCTTTTTCTATTTTTCTGTGTCTTATTCTCTTTCATATTTTCGTCTAGATTATTAGTGTTATCTTCTTCTTCAATGATATATTACATTGATGGGAATAACCTTCAAAAGTTATAAAAAGAGGGTTGTTCCTATAGAAAATGACTTTTATTTGTTATTTTATTTATTTATTTATTTACGCCCTAGTCGGCTTTAACATGAAAATTTTACAAATTGATTACAGTAATTGAGTGTAAAAAAGTGTAAAAAGATAAATGCAGTTGTAGTGATTGTAAAAAAACAACACATATGTACCAGTGGCGGTCCGTGAGTTTTCAGTGAGCTAGAGTGCTAAGATTGAAAAATACGACGTTATTGATGTTGTTGTAGCTGTATTTTGTACGAAGATGTACCGAAATGTGGATGCGGCGTATCCCCAAACTGAAAGAATCCTGAAAATCTTCATACAAAATATAAAAATTTTGAAAAAAAAAAATTAATTTACAGATACACAACATCAATATCGTCGTATTTTTCAATCTTACCACTCTAACTCGCTGAAAACTCACTGACCGCCACTGGTATATATGTGTTGTTTTTTTAAAATTACGACAACTGCATTTATCTTTTTACACTTTTTTGTGTACAACAGTGAACCATCACTGATATGTACGAGTATATATTAAAATTTAATGCAAATTAGCAAAATACTAATACGATGACACAGTACGAAATAAGCTTGAAGAAGTATGTAAAAGAAAGTAGATGTAAGAACAAAATACGTTATTATTACTATTATATATTACTTTCCAAGAAATTAACGATGGCGCAATCCTGTAAATACAAAAAGGAACACTTCTGTAATGACGGAATATTGCAACTTTAAATACAGTATTCTGCCTAGACAACCCCACAAGTACGCTGTTTTGCCATTATAACGCCGTTGCCGTGCAGACGCGAGACAGGATGTTTGAGTTTACATAACGTATTGGCCTCACATATTGGCAGCTGCCGATCAGCTGCCATCCGTGCGTTTCGTGATGTGTCATTATGTAATATCTGCACAATGCTAGTTTTTCAGAAAAATGATATTAAACATTTTTGAAGATTTTGTTATTTTGCTGTTTGGTGATTGAGATTGAGAATTAATTTGAAATATAAAAAATAACCAAACAGAATACGTGTCATGAATTTAAAAATAATGATTTGTTTGAATATATTTTTGACATCAATAATAATCAATGGTTCAATTTTTAATCCATAACCTTTGTAGAGCGAACGATCACGTGCTTTGTAAATAACATTCCGAAAAATTGGTTTATGGTATTATTTTATCACTTGTGGTGGAGAATTTAACTGCTTTATCAGCAGTAATTAAATACGTAACTGTCGAAAGTCACGGTATCGCAGAATGATAGGTATAAATAGCAAACGTCCACGAAAAAAATATTTATTGTTTTAGGTAGGCTTACAAAATGGGTTATGTATTTTTTTTAAATTTGTTGTTTTTACGAGACAAAAACACTGTATATTTTGTGTAGGTACTTACCTACTCTTAAAGGTTTTATCTATTTTCGTAAATATTCAGCTGGAAAAAAATAGATATAATTTTTTTTTTTTTAAATGAACTCCGCACAGGAGGGCCCTGAGGAAAATAATTTCTCTCAGGGCCTGTGTCATCTGGAATGCTGTGTGGAGGGTCTTTTTGAGGAGAGGAAGGAATGAACATTGGTCTAGAAGGGACCCATGTTGTAGGAAGGAGGAAATACAGAGGCCGGCAAATCATTTCACAGCCGAGCTGCTGAACACAAGAACGAGTCATGTGACAAATGTCAACCATGTGCAAATGTTGGCACGCGTTTGGCGTGTTTCCCGACGATACACCGGTGCCGAAGGGATCAATGACGCTAGTTCCTCGGAGCATCTTCGATTGTAATAACGGTAGAACAAAGATAGCATTCCCACCCGACGCCTGTGCTCTAAAGATTGCAATCCATCTGTTAAGATGGGAGAATCTTCAGGGAGATTTTAAAAAGCTTCGTCAAAATTGGAGCTATTTCTGCAGCGCACCTCTGCAGTACCAGGGCAGGTATTCCGTCAGGCCCACTAGCTTTATTAACATCAAGCCCTCGTAAAACATGGAGTACTTCCCGATGCCGGATCCTCAGCTTTTTCATACGAAAACCACAGTGAGGAACCGACGTCGGGACAGCACCTTGGTTATCGAGGGTTGAGTTATCCGCAAATATTTTACCTAATAAATTAGCCTTTTGTCAGGTCTGGTAAGAGGTGGCAGACTGGATTTGCAGAAATAGCGACCTATTGCCTGCTGCCATGCGGGCACGCAGCCAGCTTTCTGCTGATCTGCTAGTCGTGCTTAAATTTTGACCTATTTATGATTCTTTTGGTTTCCTTTGCCATTTTGTTGTAAGCTGTTCTGTCTTCGGATGTTTTAGATGTGTTTTAGGCCCGGTAAGCCGCGTCTTTTCATCGCACTACTTCAGCGCATTGTCGACTGAACAACGGCTTTGAGCCTACACCAGTGTCTTTAACAGTAGATTTGATGAAGCTATCCATCGCGGATGTGATGACTTCACCAATTTCCTGGGCACATCTTGAGGGATCCGAAGTCCGAAAACAGACAGCTGACCACGAGAAAGAATTCAAATGTGCCCGCAGATCGAACCAATCTGCAGACCTATAGTGCCACACTTTTCTCTTCAGCCTCTCGTTTGGCGGTCTGAAGTTTACAGGGATTGATGTTGTCACCAGGCAGTGGTCGGACGATCCTAAAGACGCTGTGACTTAATCTTGTAACCGTGTGGCACAGTGGTTAAAAATAGGTATAACAGATTGGAACGGTGAGTCTGAACATCAGGAACCCTTGTAGGTTCCTGAACCATTTGCTCCAATCCGTAGCAAAGGGCAAAGGATTCCGCTTGTCGTCCAGCCGAGTGTTTTGATCCTGAGAACTTCAACCAAGGTTCGTTATGAACATTGAAGTCCCCCAGGACCAACTCTGCTGTAGGGTAGCGGGGCAAGAGGTCATCGATAGTGTCGCTATGTTTGAAGAGTCGGACGTATCTGATTCGCTAAGGTTTGGTGAGCGGTATAAAAATACTGGCAAGATTGACGCGTACCCACATTACGTCGAATCTGTAGTTTTCCAGATTCAACAGTCGCACACAGTTGACGTCAGCTCGACTATAGAGATAAGACACCTCCTTTAGGTCGAACTTGCCTGCGAGGGTGAAGCCCGGGCAGTCTAGATAGGAGGCGTCTACAGGCTCGGCAATCTGTGTTTCAGACAGGAAAAAAAGGTTCGAACGTTGAGGAAAATGATGGCGGTGAACAGAGTTTAAATTGGTGTGCAGGCCGCGAATGTTGGTGTAATTCAATAACAGTTTTGGCCTGCACCGGGTACTCCTGCTTCCCGCAATATTTTTACAACGGCACGCCGTTGTAAAGATGTTGCTTATATTTCTTGGTAAGTTTATGATTTGAGTTGAGTTTTTTGTTTATATGAGGAGAATGGAAGGTCTGGGAAGGAAAAGGTATGAGGGGTGGGTAGGATGCTGGGGACCAGAGTTTCCAGGAGTGACGGACGTATGAATCCAACCCACCCACTGCGGTTCAAGGCGATGGGCAGGGACTTTTGTCTTTTTTAAAAAGTTATATACACAAAGGAGGCACTGAGTAAAAAAAAAATCGAGTGCAGTTTTACACGTGGTAGAAGCGAAACTTTACCACCTACGGCAAGGCGATGGGCAGGGACTTTTGTCTTTTTAAAAAAGGTATATACACAAAGGAGGCACAGAGCAAAAAAAAAATCGAGTGCAGTTTTACACGCAGTGGAAGCGAAACTTTACCAAAATAATCTCATCCAATACTTGAAAACTGAGGTCGTAATCAAAGCGACCAATGAGCGCAGACCTACCGTAGTTACCGTTAGAAGCCTTTAAAAGTGACATCATAATTAAAGCTGCCAATGAGCGCAGTTGATTTGTTGCAGGTTCAGTAATCATCATTTCCGTTTCATCCGAAATCCGAATCACAGCGGAGCTATAGAAGTTTCACTTCAATGATTTCCCTCAGGGTCTATGTTATCCTTGACGATGAGTGGAGCGTATTTTAGGAAAGGATGGAGAGAAAGTCCTGAGAAGGAAAAGGGTATGAGTGGCGGGAGGGGATCTAGGTGTCAGTGGGTCCAAGAGTGACGGAAGTATGAATCCATCCCTCTCATTGCGGTGCAAAGCGATGATTGGTCGAGAAAGTCCTGCTGGAGAGGCCAAATGATCTCCCTCAACCAGTATCTCCCGATCCGATCCGCTACGCAGTAAGTAGGCAGACGCATCCGCCGCCAAGATCAGAACCAACCTCACTCCATGAACCCGGGTATCCCTGCTAAGTCACCAAACGCAGTGAACTATTTGGGGTGATGAAAGAGGTGTTGGTTTTCCAATAAATGGTTACAGGGAAATTGGTACCCATACCAGGCCTCTCAAATCGTCTATACCTGCATATACGAGTACATAGTATTTGGTACGAAAAATATTTCTGAACATTTATTTTGTTTCATTTCTTTGTTTTTAAAAGCATTATAGTCATAGATATATGAATATTAGTAGACCTGCCCTAAGTGTTAAAAGCGTA
This sequence comes from Limnephilus rhombicus, assembly GCA_929108145.2. Taxonomy (NCBI): domain Eukaryota; kingdom Metazoa; phylum Arthropoda; class Insecta; order Trichoptera; family Limnephilidae; genus Limnephilus; species Limnephilus rhombicus. Next base: position 23,338,678 of record OV815284.1, read on the forward strand.
TTATTTCCCCCTCCCCACACCTGGGGCTGGGGTTGAATATGGCTTCGCGTGAATCTAAAAAATGTGACGTCATCACTCTTCTGCGAGCCAGCGTCGAGCGCTCATCGGTGCATTTTACGAAGTAATACCGCAAAAACCATGGTTTGTGTTTTGAAAACGTGTAAATATATACTGTCACTCGAGATAAATGGCGTGTGCTCGTCGATGTTTAGTGGGGTAAGTAAATTATGAAACATTTGTAAAAGTGTCCTAACCAAATACGGCAACAAAATATTGGAGTCTGCAAATAGGCGAAATTTACTTTGCTGTATTTAGGCTTCGCAAATTTGTTCATTACGCGGCGAGCAATTCGCGCTTCCATGTAAAAAGGTCTATTTATTCAAAAGCAGAGTTTACTTTTAAGAACTAAATGGTGATATTATAATGCGAGATGCCTATATACTGTCATATTGAGATCTTGTCGAATCACATATCTCCAAAGTCATCTTCCCGCTCTGCGCCCCGCTGTAGTTGTTGTCTACCCCTCACCTTTATAATCTGGTCTAGTAATATTCATATGTCTATGATTAAAGTTCTTTGTCACTTTGTTTTTCTTTGAGATTATGGTACCTTCTGAAATAAGAAAAAAATTAAAGACTAGATAAATATTTCAATCACACCTAATTTTTAGAAGCTTAAAGTTTATTTTTGATTTCTCCCCGAGGACAATTTTCTCAGGTTCTTCAAAAATAGTTCAGGGCTTACAAGGATCATATATTCGTAAAATACTTTATTGTTTCCTTAAGTGATCGAATAAAAACTGTCTCTTATTTTTTGGATGAAACATTGGAATTTAATAATACAAGATAGAAAATGGGTCAATAATTTGTACAATCTTCTTGTGCCCTATCCGTTCAACGAACGTTGGCTATCATGTGTTTACTGCGGCCCAGAATAGCTCCACGGTAGACTGGCCAAACCACTGTCTCAGGTTTTTCAGCCATGAGGTTCTCCTTCTTCCAGGGCCCCGTCTTCCGGCAATTTTTCCCTGCATTACGAGATACAAGATCTCATTCTTCTCTGGATGTCTCATCACATGTCCAAGATCTTGAAGTTTTCGGATTTTTATAGTTTTAATTACTTCATTTTCTTTATTCATCCGAACCATAACATCTTCGTTTGTAACCCTGTCCATCCAGCTTATTTTAAGTATTCTTCTGTAGATCCATATATCGAATGCCTCAAGTCGCCTAATTAGTTTTTCAGTAAGCGTCCATGCTTCCATTCCGTAAAATAATATCTAAAACACGTAGCATCTGACCATTCGCATTCGTAATCCAAGGTTGAGATCATTTATTTATTTACGGACTTACGTCCAATTTAAAACAAAGTTTCACGAAGTATAGAAATGAACAATGTAAGGATTCGGATGGTACATGAAAGCAAAGACAAACAGTGAAAATAGAAGAAAAAATAAGTGTCAAGTCACGTCAAGACCTTGCAAAAATTAGGGTGAATATGAAATATTTTCATTTGTTTAAAGAGCGACAGAAATAATTTAAGCTAATACCAAAAAAATCAAGGTCTTGACGTGAGTTGACCAGTCTACACATTCTGGGCAGTGGTGAGTTATAACCATAGTTAGTCGAATGCTGATTGAGGAAAAGCAGGTCTTAATTTCGGAGTCTATGAGAAGGTATATTAAATGTTATGAGTTGTAGTAATGTAGGCGAGTCGATTAAACAGTTTATAATTTTGAAGAAACAAATGAGATCAGATTTTATCGGACGGTCTTCTAAAGGAGAAAGGTTTAGAGTTTGTTCAATTTCAGCATACGAGTAATTGCCTCGCTTTAATCCTAGCCTCCAAGCAATTCCCTTTAGGAACCGATGTTGAACGGATTCAATATGACGAATATGGACAGCATAAAAAGGAGACCATTTAATACAAGCATATTCAAGATGGGGGCCAACCAAGGAGCAGTAAAGAGTTCTTAGGGTATTTATGTTTTTGAAGTCAGAAGTGGTTCTAGTGATGAAACCAAGTAGCTTGAGAGATTTATTAACAATCATATTTATATGTTCCCGGAAAGAAAGCTTGCTATCAAGAGAGACACCAAGATCTTTAATAGATTGAACAGTTGTTAGGCAATTATTATTTAATTTGTATTCGAAAACAATCGGATTTTTAGATCTGTAGAAGGACATAATTTTGCACTTATCGACATTTAGTTTAAAGCAATTAATTTTACACCAGCCATTGAAAGAGTCAATATCTGATTGGAAAAGAAGGCAGTCATGGTAGTTTTTGATTATTTTTAGGATCTTATTGTCATCAGCAAAAAGCCAAAAGCGTGTGTGGGAGAAAATACGAATAATGTCATTTATAAACAAGTTGAAGAAAAGCGGGGCTAAATGTGCTCCTTGCGGTACGCCGGATGTTATTTCAGTAATAATAGACTCAAAGTTATTTATTTTAACTCTTTGTTTTCTAATGCTTAAATAAGAATTAAAGAAAGATAGCAATGGGTTTCGTATACCTATAGCAAATAGCTTGGCCATAAGGATAGCGTGTTTTACTTTGTCAAAAGCTTTAGAAAAGTCGGTATATAGAACATCTACTTGTGATTTATCTTCTAGGCCATTGACTACGGTGTTGGTGAAGGAGAGTAAGTTTTTAGTGGTAGATTTAGCAGATCTAAAGCCATGCTGTTCCTCAATCAGCACATTTTTGAAAATAGGTGTTATTTTTTTGTGATTATAGATTCAAAGATTTTACGAATATGAGATAACATCGATATAGGTCTATAGTTTTCTACGTTCGACTTATTACCCGATTTAAAAATAGGTCGTATATAGGAAACCTTCCAGGAATCCGGAAAAGTGGCAGATGATAGTGATAAGTTATATAATAAACAAATTGGCTTAGATACAATAGATTTACATTCTTTCAATAATATTTCAGGTATACCATCAGGACCAGTGCTTGTTTTGCTGGGAAGATTTTTTAAGTAATTGAAAACATCTACAAGTGTGATTTCGCAATTATTAAGGTCAATAGTATTAGCATATTTAAGTGGAGGGATGGTGCATATGTTAAGGAGAAATGTTCAGCAAAAAGGTTGGCTATATCGAAATCGTTGGTGGCATGAGTTTCATTAAAAAATAAACTTGAAGGGAGATCGTTATCAATACGTTTTTGTTTAATAAATTTCCAAAATTGTTTAGGGTTAAGATTTAATTTTGTCTCAGTCAGTTCAATATAAGATTTGTAACACAAGTTAGATTCAATTTTGGATAATTCTCTTAACTGAGAAAATTTTTAATAAAGCGCTAAGTTGTTCGTTAATTTGAATAACTTTTGTGTTTTCTTTTTTCCATAATCAAATGCTTTAGTTTCATACTGAACCAAATAGGAAATTCAGGCTGGGAATAAGTTCCCCTTGGAACGAACAAATCTATAGCATGAGTTATACATTCGTTGAATTTAAATACAGCATCGTTAATATTGTTGTTTGATAACATACCTGCCCAGTCATATTGGGCAAGGTACCTATTCATGCCAGTATAATCACCTTTGTTAAATTTGTAGTGGAATGTAACTGCTGATTTCAGAGTGTCACTTTTGAAAGGATTAGTGAAGTTAATATCGAGTGGTGGATGATATTTATCTATTGGTAATATTGAGTCAGTAGCTTCATATACACAAACGCTAGGCATATTGGTAAATAATAGATCAAGACAGTAACCTCCACAGTAATTGATCGAGTTTAATTGGTACATATTCAGGAAGGCAAAGAAATTTACTATTAAGGAAGCTTGAAGGGAAACATTATTAGGAGTTTTCAGACCATGACTATCATTAAGCCACACTAGTTTAGGAAGATTATAATCACCACAAATAATTAAGGAATCGGCCTTTATGGAAACACGCTCAACTGCTTCAGTATGTGACTTATAGATTTCTATTGAAGAGGAGGGGGGAATGTATACACAACCAATGACAAGTTTCTTGGAACCAAGTAGAACACAAATAAATAATTGTTCAGATATATTATTGGACGATTTAAGAATGTGGCAAGAGTATTTTTTTTCAATACATATCATTACCCCACCTCCTCTACACTTGTTAGAAGAGGAAGAGCGGTCACAGCGAAAAATAATGTAGTCATGTAGTCCAAGTTCTGTTGAAGCAATATTGTCTGATAGCCAGTAAAACATAAAAAATCATAAGGGCATAAATTTATGGAGCATCTAAAGGAGTTTAGCAGTATCATGACTGCAGAAGATTTTTTCATGCGGATAAAGGTTGCACGAGCTTGCTCAATGCGGCATTTAATTTCAACTGAAGGATCCCACCTATCATTTACATTGCAGCCCAAGTATAGAATACTCTGTACTTCCTCTAGTTTTGTTCCAGCAGTATAAAGATTTTCATCCAATCCGTTATTTTTGCTTATGAACATGTATTTTGTCTTATTTATATTCAGTTCTAGTCCGAAATTCTCACAAGTCTTCACTACTTGATTCAGCAAAAGTACAATATCATCAAATGTAAAAAAAAATGAGGCAGTTAATAATTTTTCAAGTGAAAATTTCTTTATCACCGTTGTGATTTGAAACTCGATGAAACGAAAAAGCGTCGCTACAAATAGACAATTACATACATACATAAGATTTAGCCTGCGAGAGAATGAGATCATCGGTCTCCTCTTTGTGCGGTGCTTCGTAGACTACCCACACTTGTCTCATTTAGTTTTCTGAAGGTTTCATTTCTACAGCGTGTGAACTGCACACTTGTATTTTTATTTAAATATTAGAGAAATAATAAAAATTAAGACAAACGAAAATATTATGTCTGTTTCAGTTCTACTTATCTACTTTAGAAATCGAAGGTAGACAAGACCTCATTCTCTCGCACGCTAAATCCTATAGATTTTTTTTTACATGAATACCGCACAAGAGTCCCAACTGCTCCCGCCTGGAGCCAATGGGACTATGGCATCCCCAATTGGGATATGTTGTGAGGCTGAAGGTAGTGGGGAGGAGAAGGAGATAGGGAAGAAGAGGTGGGGAAGTACCTGGCTATTCAGATCTGGTCACCAAACACGGCTAAAGCCATTTCAAGCAACGTTTCAATTCTGAATGCTGGTCTTACACCAGGGCGATACTGAGAGTATCTTCCACTCTGGAACGTGCCGCAAATATACTATATATTATTTTAAATGAATAAATTGTGAAATAACACAAATTAATCAAATAAAATTTATTTACCACGCCGAGTCAAGAGCCTTACCGCTGGACTACGCCGGCCGTCAATGTAGATGTATGGTTTGTCGAGTTTCATCGAGTTTCAAATCATAACGGTGCTTATCACATCAAAATGTTTTTGATTTCATTACATGGCACCCGGTTAATTCATTATTTTAGATTTTCCTCATATACGTTATCTACCTTAGTAAACAATGTCTGTACGTGATAAATGGTTTAGAATTCTGAAAATGTGTGTTTTAAATTTGTGAAAGTAGAAAGACGTGAGAAGGGGGTAGAAACGGTGAAGGGGAAGGTTGGGAAAATCTCGTTACCGGAAAGGTGAAAACACAATATTTTAATATAGTTTATTTCTGCAAAATATAAAAGAAATATGTATTTTTTCCTCCAGAAATGTTATAAATATTATGACCTCTGGGCCCAGAGCTAAAAATATTACTGATCCCACGGTATGAGAGGAAAAATATTTATTAAAAATTATTTACGCACGCTTGACTTGGGAAGTAAGCTGGTGAATGCGTGACGAGAGCGTTACGAAAAGCGAGGCGAATGGTAGTTGAGAGGGAGATATAAGTTAGTGAAGATAAAAAGATAGAGAGAGTTACGTTTCGTATATTACTGTAGGGGCAAGAGAGAGAGGTGCGAGCACACATTTTCTTTCTCTCTTTCTCTCATAGCCAGTTACGTTTCGCATATCTAAGACACAGTGCACCCCTATTGTCTGTATCACACTGTAAAAGCAAGAGAGAGCAGTGTGCGCGCATATTTTCTTTCTCTCTTCCTATCATATAGATGGAGCTAAAGAAGTTTTACTTCAGGCGTGTGGTCTAAAGCACACTACGTTTCTTATATTCTTTCTCTCTTTGTCTCATAGCCAGTTACGTTTCGTATATATAAAAAACAGTGCAGGCTTATTGTCTGTACCACACTGTAGGAGCAAGAGAGAGCAGTGTGCACGCACATTTTCTTTCTCTCTTCCTATTAAATAAAGAAGTTTTACTTCAGTCGTGTGGTCTAAAGCAGACATGTTTTTTTTTAAAATTTTTGTGGCGGATCGTTGGTCTTTGCTATTTATTTAAATAATCGGCTTAAATGAGTATTAGATGTTGTTTGATATGGTTCCGCGACAGTTCATCCCGCGACATGTTATTCCCGACAAAATATCCTTCAACAAAATATATACTAAAACCTAACCTAACCTAAGAAAAAATGGGACAAAAATAATACAGATATCCTGTAAAAACAATAATTTTTTTTATCTGTATTATTTTTGACCCATTTTACTATTTTTGAAAAATAATTTACTGTTTTTACATGTCTGTATTATTATTGTCCCATTTTTTGTTAGGTTAGGTTAGGTTAGGTTAAGTTTTAGTGGATATTTTTTTAGGGAATGTTTTGTCCGTAGGATATTTTGTCGGAGGATATTTTGTCAGGGAATTTTTGTCGCGGGATGATAACGCGCATAACCGTTTGATAAATCCCTTCGTTTTAATGGTTTCCAGAATTAATTGGGAAAGTGCGACACTTATTCAAAATTATTGCGACTCATTCATGTACAAATGCATGTTAGAAAGGCAGCCACTCTGGCGTCTACGCAATTTGAAAAAAATGGATTTTTATAAATATGTACATAGGTAGTTTCCCACTATTAGTTTTAAGAAGTTATTCACAAATCAATAATATTATTTACCACCTCGGAACGAATCTGCGATTCAATACTTCCCCAACTATATCTTTGAGTAGGTTTTGCTCCGCATTGAAGCTCATTGACTGTGGTTAATAGGGAATACTCTCCTCGAACCAAACTAATTGTTTCTCAAACTCCCAAGTTCTTGAGATATCTGTGACTACCATTGCTGGGCGTGGAAGATAAGCGGCGCCGGGACCCGAAACCTGGCTTAACCTTTCCTCCCCGGTGCTGTAAACTGAGTTTAAATGCCCTCTAATTATTTAAATATCTTTATAAACGTACTGAAAACAGAGTTAATATTGTTCCTCCGTAACACATTTATTAAATAATTACAATACTATAAGTATTTATCGAAAGCAACTGAAAAAATGTTTTGCCGAAAAAAGTGGCCATAAATTTGTTAAAATGCCTGTGGGCGTGCCTTGTCGAGTAGTTTCACCCAGAATAATAGTGAAATATGTTTGATAATTTATGTAGCGCCATTTTGTGGTAAAATCACCTCATAGACGCTTATATTTAGAGTACAACGAATCACTTACAACCACTAATGACTTATAGTTGAGATTTACTACTAGAGACGTACAACGTACACAGCAACGCTGAGCTGGTCAAGTGGGAACACGTGTCAAGTGATAATTGAAAAGTAATGGAAATTGCAGTATATATTCTTTAATATATGATTTGATCTTGTCACTGCTAACTTTAAATTTAGGTATTTCTTAGAAAATTGAAGGTTATCCACCACTTACCCGCCCTAATATAAGTATCAGATAGGTATTCCTTCAATGTTATCGCAAGGGCTCTACTTTTTTTGAATGAACGAATCAACATTTAAGTTTTAACGAATCTAGACCTCCAGTGTCCCTGCATACGGTGTTAGGAAGCAGTATGCAAGTGCTTACATAATATACAAAATGCGATTTATTAGAACAGCATCAAACACGGCTAGAGTTGAGCTATGGTATGTGGACGGATAAACTGAGTTGCATGGTCAGTAGATATCTGATTGCCGGTAACGATTTTCTGACAAGGTTTACGCATGGTCGATGTTTTTTACTCGTTTCAACACAATAATCTTAATGCTTTCGCAATTCTACTATTATGATAGCAATTAACGAAATAAATAAAAGTAAATATATCAAGTTTTTATTTTTTTCTATTTTTTTTATTTTTTATTAAGGAGAAAATACAGATACAGACGTCAATTGACAAGAATATACAAAACAATTAATAGAGAATTCGCCTGTATCCAAGCTATTTCTCACGAATTAACATTAACAGCAGATAAAAACATATACAAATATTTTTACCTTTCAATACGGAAAAGACGTATGTATATACATAATAAAATATTATTTTACAAATAGAGAGATGAAAAAAAAAGCGCAATATCCTTATAAAAGTTTACAAATTGATTTTGGAAAAATTTTGATGGTAAGACCAAAAATATATATAGATAAAAAATAATGTCATACAGAAATAAAAAAAAAGAAAGGTAGTTAAAATTTTAAACCAAGCAATGTCTAAGTTTTTGTAGGAAAACAGCCTTCAATTTTCTACTAAAAGTACTGCGTGTATCAAAAAATAGTCGGAATCCTTGAGGTTTTGATTTTGATTAAACGATTCGCACATTCTTCTGATTGGATCCCTGACACCAGCATTTGTACGCGTCCGGCTAATGTGGAATAAGTCGTTAAGCCTTGTTACTCTGGGCGGTATTTTGAAGTTTATTAGTTTCAGTAGGTCAGGACAGTCGATAACGTTATTGCAGATTTTATAAAGTGTCATGAGGTCAAGGTATGTTCACCGGTTAGTTAGAGTGGAGACGTTATAATTCGAGAGCATATTTATGTACCCCCGTTTAGGTGCGCTCATTCTGTAATTGAGGTATTGCAGAAATTTCTTTTGAATACTTTAAATGTTGTCTTTATAGACACCGTAAAGTGGTGTCCATATGGAGGTGCAGTATTCAAGTTGAGAACGGACCAGCGTGTAGTAAAGTAGAAGATAAGTTTCAGGTTTTCGAAATTCGCGGCTGTTTATCCATCATTAATATCTGTAATATTGTTCTCTGAATGTAGGTACAGCACTAGAGCGCGCGGGAAGGAAAGGTTAACAGATATTATTATATTATGTCTCCTGGCGAATTATAGGAACAGATAAGACAGGGAATGAACTAATTAAAGTTTTGCTTCTGATTATGCAGCTCGCAGGGTCCAACGCTACACAAGTCGTGCTGCAAAGGGTGGATTTCACCCTATCTGGAAGTTTCACTTGCGAAGTTTCCGCCGATGCGCCATCCTTCGCAACAAACGTCGTTTCGGGGTACATGGAGGTTGTCAGTAAGTAAAAGAACCATTATTTTTGTACTTAGTTTTGTTGTTTTTTTTTTAAATGTAAGTAAGTGAAAGATACTTGAAACAATGTAAGTGATGAAAACTAGTACACACAACTTAGAGAACTGAATTTTTATTTGATAATAAAAATATGCATGCGAAGTGGAAACGTTTTTTAAAATTTTTGATTATTTATCTCTTTTGTATTCCGTCTTTATTTCTTTTGGTTTATTCTTGGTTAGCGTTTGCAAATCCCGCACTTTTTCAAATCCCACAAAATCTAGAGATTGTGGGATTGTTGGACTGTAGGATGTGAGATTGCGGGATTGCATACCCTATTCACTATGAAATGAAGTACTTTTACAATAATTAAACGTTTTACCGTGAAACATCCGAACCAAAACTATATTAAAAATAAAATTTAAACTAGATTAATGAATCAAAGAAAAGGATACAGTTTCACCCTGAATATATATTTTTTATTCTAGAAGGAAGCAAAGTCAGTTAAAAATCAAGATGTTTTATATTCAATTCCAAGATACTGTCTTCTATTTTATTATGTTTCTATGACTTTTTAAAACAAAATCTTTATTATTACTTGTTGATTAACAGAATCAAATTAAGGAGTTGACTTTTAAATTCCATCTTTTTTAAATAAAAAAAATCTTCATGAATAAACTATCTGACCCTACAAACGTTGTTCTACCGTGTAAATTATTTGTAGTGAATATTTTGGTTGTTAAATAAAAAATAACGAATATATTGTAAGTGCGTGGCGATGGGATCTACGACAGAAATAGGAATGGAGCGCTGTAGACAATGACCGCCGGTAAAAACAATAAAACACCAACTAAAGTAGGAAAATGAAATAAAGAAAATCAATATGAATTTCGAAGAGCAATTGAGTGTACGATATTTTTTGTCAGTCCGTCTTTAGCCAACACAAATAAGCTCGATGATTTGCCCACGCGAGAACATGATGACGAATGAAATATCAAAATGACGCGACGCTTCTCGTGAATGTATTGCGCATGTGTGGTTGAAAGTTCGATGAGGCGGAAGTAGCGCCATCTGTCATAATTTCGTTCTGTTTGAAATACGAAAGACGGTTAAATTTGTTTATACAAAAATACTAAAATCGCGATTAAAAAATGGGAGGGTGGAGGTGGGAGGATTTAAATTTGGGGTTATAGGTATTTTTGATGCCAAATAAAAAAAATACAAAAAAACGTCAATTTTTTTTTCTGGATAGGGATACCCTAATTACCTAGCGGTATGAAATATACTTTAAAACCTATTCTCATACCTACCAAATATACATAAAAAATTTCATAAAAATCGGTCAAGCCGTTTCAGAGGAGTGCGACCACAAACACCGTGACACGAGATTTTTATATATAAGATATTTCTCTCTTACATTTTGAACCTTTTCTTTTAATTTTGATTATTATTCGAAGCATATTTTCCTTTACCTACTAACAGTGCAAAACAACTGTGTCTGAAGTGTACACGGGGGTGACAGCGATATTTTAAAATAAACTCTGATTAAAATTGTTATCAAATTTAATTTTCACCCCAAAATGATGTCAGGAACAGATGTAACATAAAATGCTATTTTACGCTTACCGCGGTTTCACACAGTCTTTTGTGAAAATTTTCCATAATCTTATGAAAATTTAATAATCATCAGCATTCCATTACCTATTAACATATTAAAATCTCCTAATATTAGCGTATGAGAATTGATGTGTGAATCAACACATATATCTTCAACATCTGTTAATGTGTTTCGTAAAAGCATCAGTTGTAATATCTGGTGCAAGATAAGCTGGACAAATATTTATAAATTTTTTATTTGATGAAGTTAACTTAATTCTTACCCAAATATAAGAACCTACCAAAAACGAGATAATTATTTTTTTGGGAAGAGCAAAATTTGAAAATTTATCACTATTATCACGTTTAAATATAATCTATAATTACCCTAAATAGTGAAAACCTAACCTAACCGGAAATGGTTTTAAAAATAAAAATAATCATAATTTTATTAATTTACGGAAAATGGTTGACGCTTGTTTTCTTTTGAAACTTATTACTTAGGAGATTTAAAAAATTAATAAAACATACATATTTCTCTTTAGGGTTCCAGTAGTAATTAGTTTTATTTTTATTTTTTTATTAGTTTTTTGTATACATACACATGTAACATAATCATGAGTAATTATTAAATATAAGTAAATAATTAAATGTATACTATATATAACCTTTACGAGAGTGTAAAGGCAAGAACATAAAGAAGTTTATTAAAAATTAAAAATAAAAATTATAACACGAATATATACGTGCATAAATAAAAAATAATATTATATATATATATTATATTAATTTAAAAAAAACTGTCAATTAAGTATTATTAATCAATTGCTAATGCGACTCTAGGTAGCCAAACTATTTAAGATATCATTATTTATATTTTTGAATGTAGCTATTACTTTGTGGTTATCCATTATAGAAAAATGAAACAATACAACTTTGTATAAACCACTTATATGATGTGCAAATCCGACCGGTTTCGGAACAAACGTTCCTTCGTCAGGGAAAGCTTATACTAATTTGACAGTTTAGAACAATGTTTTATTATGGTAGGGGTGGAGCCGTTGTTAGTTAATAATGTAGATTGGGTGGGTAGGTATTAGTGTAGAGTGGGTGGGTAGGGGAACAAATCCATGATTGGGCTATATGACAATATTTTTTGTTTGTTGATAATAGATTCATTATTTTTAAGGGATTTTTTAATTTCCAAAGCTTCTAAGTTATCTAAACGTTTTCCTTTATTATTAATATGAAGAATGGATTTGTTCCCCTACCCACCCACTCTACACTAATACCTACCCACCCAATCTACATTATTAACTAACAACGGCTCCACCCCTACCACAATAAAACATTGTTCTAAACTGTCAAATTAGTATAAGCTTTCCCTGACGAAGGAACGTTTGTTCCGAAACCGGTCGGATTTGCACATCATATAAGTGGTTTATACAAAGTTGTATTGTTTCATTTTTCTATCATTATTTAGTCTATTTTTGAATTTATTATAGTCGGGTTCCAATCTCAGTTCCATTGCCAATTGATTAAACCACATCACTCCGTTGTATGTATAGAAGTGTTGTGCGAAACTGGTATGCATTAATGGCGTACTTAAGTGACCCACTGTGTTTTGCCTATTGCTCTCTACGCGTACCATGGCGTGGTGCGACTTCTTAGATGAGTCTTTGTGTATTTGAAGCAGCTTATTTTTAATTTATGTGTTTTTTAGAGGTGGGACTTGAAAGTCCTGAAAAAGTTGGGAGGTTGAATAATCTGATGGTTTCCTAGTAATAATTTTAATTATTAGTCTTTGAGTAATTTCCAGTGGCAAAGTTGAAGTTTTGTAAGCTCGTCCCCACCTCCAAATAAATAGAGTTTATATAACTATCACAGATTTGAAACGAAAGGAAAAATGGGGTTTTTCATTCGTTGATTACCTAAAAACATTCTTTTAAGCTAACTTTAAGCTTTGAATTAACTGGTTCAGGTGTTAAGCACGGTCGATCGATAAAACCCTTTAATACCAATACGATGTTGACTAAATCTGTCATATATGGACAGTTAGCTATATTAGCGAGCACGGTCAGCATATTCCGACATTCAGAGATTCCGACAGTCGGTAGACAAAAGCCGCCGCTCTTAGCGATGCCTCCAAGGTGTCAGATAAACTGTCAATACACACAACTCTTTGAATAATGTCGTTCGTTATGCAAAACTACTGGCTTATTAAAGAACGGAGGTGAACTAACGAAGCTCTCAGAATTGAAAGAAATCATATATATGAGCAATTGAATCCGTTCATATGTGAGCAATTGAGATACCTACTTGTTTACATATTTTAATTTCTACCACTCACCGCCACAAACAGACGGATTCCACTAAATAACATAAAAAGCATGGCTTTTACAGTTAAAACATAAAATATATTCTAATAGAAAATAGCAAAACTTATTTGAATTTGTAAGAAAGATGGAAAAATATCACATTACCAAAGTAATTCGATTGAGGCCTTTTTCTGTCCAATTTTATGACAGGAGCTTTAAAGGTCAAATATCATAATTAATCCAATTCGAAAGGCAATAGAGCGAATAAAATTTTTATATCCACCTTACCTGTGTAGGATTACCATTTGTCATTTGAACAATCCAGATGTATTTGTATAGCCAAGGTAGTTATAAAAGGGAACTTTCTAGTACGGATGTTAAAGTGGCGGCTTATTTTCTTGAACATCTTTTGATAAATAAATATTATTTCCTATTGGTAAAAAATATTGTTTTTTTATGGACATTGTCAGGTGTGTTTAGAAACGTTCAGGAAGTATCAAAAAATAGCAAAAAGAAAACAATTATTCAGCCTTTCAGATTTTTTTAATTTTTATTAGCTCTGCGATAATTTCTTTCAAGGCCTACGTCATCTTAGGGAATGATGTGTGAAGGCTTTTTTTGAAGAAAGCAAGGAGTTGTCCAATAAATGGTTCCCGGGGCGGTGGTACCCATACCCTACTTCAAAAATAATTATACTATTTTTAGAAAGATTTGTTTAATGATTGCAGGGATTTTCATTTTTTGTAAATTTGAATACTGTACACGAGTCCCAACTGCTACAGTCTGGAGCCTGTGAGACTATGGCATTCCCAATTGGGAATTTCGTAAAGCTGAAGGTAGTGGGAAAGGGAATGAAGTGGGGAAGAGGTACGTGGGACTCCAAACACAGCTAAAAGCTATTTCAAACGATGTTTCAATTCTGTATGCTGGCCCTGGTGTAAAGGGCAATACTGAGAGTAATGTTCTGTTGAGATGCCATAAATTGTTTTAGACGATTAAATTGTGAAATAACATTATTCGATCAAATGAAACTTGCGCGCGTTGGATTTGAACCCGCGAAATTCGGATTGTTATTCGACAGCCTCTCTCCTTAACCCCGAAAACGTCATCATCACAAATTTGTTGAAGTTGGAATCTGAAATTTAAAAATGAGGTTACAAGTTACAATTTGTGCAAATACGCTTACTATTTTATATAACTTTCAAAACCCAAGAGAAATATATCTCATTTAAAACAAAACTCTGCAATGAAGCTCTGCAAGACGCTACTCAAGGACTTGTTATAAATAGGAAGATTCTGAATAACCTGCGTTATGCAGATATATATGCAGTAAATACTTCTATAACAAGTAACATTGAGGATTTACAACTTTTACTGAATAAGTAGTGAAGACTTGTGAGAATTTTGGGTTAGAACTGAATATAAATAAAACAAAATACATGCTCATAAACAAAAATAACGCATTGGATGAAAATCTTTATATTGCTGGAACAAAACTAGAGAAGGTACACAGTATTGTATACTTGGGCTGCAATGTAAATGATAGATGGGATCCTTCAGTTGAAATCAAATGCCGCATTGAGCAAGCTCGTGCAACCTTTATCCGCATGAAAAAAATCTTCTGCAGTCATGATCTCAACCTTGGATTACGAATGCGAATGGTGAGGTGCTACGTGTTTTCGATATTATTTTATGGAATGGAAGCATGGACGCTTACTGAAGAACTAATTAGGCGACTTGAGGCATTCGAGATGTGGATCTACAGAAGAATACTCAAAATAAGCTGGATGGACAGGGTTACAAATGAAGGTGTCATGGTTCGGATGAATAAAGAAAAGGAAGTAATTAAAACTATAAAAATCCGAAAACTTCAATATTTTGGACATGTGATGAGACATCCAGAGAAGTATGAGATTCTGCATCTCATAATGCAGTGAAAGATTGCCGGAAGACGGGGCCCTGGAAGAAGGGGAACCTCATGGCTGAAAAACCTGAGACAGTGGTTTGGCCAGTCTACCGTGGAGCTGTTCCTGGCCGCAGTAAAGAAAGTCCGCATTGCCAACATGATAGCCAACGTCCGTTGAACGGACAGGGAACAAGAAGAAGAGGAAAAAAAAACTCTTATTTTTTGACGTCTCAGCCTAATTCGTGGCCTTATTTAAACGTTTTTTAGCACACCCCTATTTGAACGATCAATTTTTGATAAATATTTCATATTGCAATTTAATTTATCGTTTGGCATTTGACAGGTTAAAAAACTTCAAAATTAATACGCAAAATGCAACCGAAAAGATGGTGGTTTTTTGGGGCACTATTGTCATCACATTGTGCAATGTGCAATGTGCATGCCCCTTTTAACCGGTTCCGCGCGTTATCATCCCGCAACAACATATCCCTGACAAATATTCTCCGAGAAAATATCCTACGGACAAAACATCCCCCAACAAAATATCTACCGAAACCTAATCTAACAAAAAAATGGACAAAAATAATACAGACATCCTGCAAAGACAATATATTATTGTTATCTGCATTATTTTTGTCCCATTTTACTATTTTTGTTATCTGTATTATTTTTGTCCCATTTGAATATTTTTGAATAATAATTTATTGTCTTAACTGGATGTCTGTATTACTTTTATCCCATTTTTTGTTAGGTTAGGTTTGGTTATGTTAGGTTAGGTTTTAATAGATATTTTGTTGCGGGTGTTTTGTCTGTAGGATGTTTTGTCGGAGGATATTTTGTCGAGAATAATTTGTCGCGGGATGAAAACGCGCATAACCTTTTTAACCTAACCTAACCTGAGTGTGAATGTGAGATCAGCCAAATGGAACAAAAGCAAAGGTGTTGTGATAGGTTAGGTAAGGAGAGGCTTGCACTGGGCGACCATTAGCATATTGACGCACTTTGAGATAGCAGATTTATTTCGACTTGTTTCAATTAAATAACTCCTACCGTAAAAAATTATAGCTGATTTATTTTTTGTGCATATGTTGAACATGTCAAATATTTTTATATACTGCTGAAAGCCAGCTGCTTTCCAGAAGAAATCCTGAATTGTATCTGAGCAGTGACCTTTTCGTCAATAGAATCAATGATAAAGGTACAAAATGTGTAATATTTATCATTGAAGAAACAGAAAACAATAATAATCTAAACGAAAATATCAAAGAGAACAAGACACAGAAAAATAGAAAAAGACAATGGTTGCAACTGGGACTCGAATCCAGAACCTCTCGTCTAACCGGGACGTTTACCGATTCCGCCAATGCAACCTTCTGTCAAACTATCATCTCATAATGCAGGGAGAGATTGCCGGAAGACGGGGCCCTGGAAAAAGGAGAACCTCATCGCTGAAAAACCTGAGACAGTGGTTTGGCCAGTCTACTGTAGAGCTATTCCGGGCCGCAGTAAACGAAGTCCACATAGCCAACATGATAGCCAACGTCCGTTGAACGGACAAGAAGAAAAAAAAGACAAACCGTCAAATTAGCTAATCTCATATTTCAAATTTAAGAATTAAAAATATTATCATTAACAATTTTTTTACTTCTATAATATTATCTAGATTACAAACCAATTCTTAGAATGAATGTTTCCAATAAAAAGGGAACTTTCCTATAATATGGAAAAAAAAAAACGGTTGAAAATAATATTTTAAACTGTGAGATTGACTAACATGACGGTTTGACAGAAGGTGGCAATGGCGGAATTGGCAAACATGCACGTCCAGGTTAGACGAGAGGTTCTGGGTTCGAGTCCCAGTTGCGACCATTATATTTTTCCATTTTTCTGGATTCTTCTTCATATTTTCATTTAGATTATTATTGTTATCTTGATGGGAATAACCTATTATTAATATGGGAATAACCTATTAGTATCATTCAACCTTACAAGTTTACAAAGAGGATATCCTAAACAAATCCATACCCTTCAAAAACACAGTAAATTTTAGGCAAAAATACACGTTACCAATTCCCATTTGTAAAAAAACTTTGGGTCAACAAAACTATAAATACTTAGGAACAAATTTCTTTAATAAATTACCAGAAAATATAAGATCCCTTAAGGACAGTTACAAAAATTTCAAAACACAATTAAAAAAATATACTGAAAACCTTAACTAAAAAAAATAAATAATAAATAATAATTAAAAAAATATATACATATACACACATATGTTTCTCTTATTCTTAAAATATACTAAATTTAAAAAAAAAATCAAAATAACCTAACAAATAATACTTCCTCCCATACACACAAGCATTTGCTTATTATGGGAGAACATTTAAAAAAAATATGTATATTTGTATTTAATAATTGTATTAAGTTTTTTATTTTTTTATATACTTTCATTATATTTATGTATCTATTGTATGTACTGTACCAAAAAAATAAAAAAAAAAAACCTTCAAAAGTTATAAAAAGAGAGTTTATATTATAAAAAATTAAACCATTTTATTATTATTAGGTATTATTAATTACTTAAGCGTATAAAAAATCAATATTATATTAGATAAGACACACATTTCTTCCGCTCTGTCATAAGTAAGTCTCCGGTTTCTTGGGATTGGCGGAAGCTTTAATTAGTTTTCGTAACGGCCGGCTGAACTAGAAAAATATATTTTTACGGAACCAATTAACTTAGTTCCGTTTTCAAGGAGGCCATTATCTCCTTTCAACAAGATAAATTCACTTTTGAGTGCAAAATAGCTGAAGTGCGCAAATGTGCACCAAACAATGCCATATATTGCCATTGCCGTATCTCGCGGAATCCAATTAAGGCCAAGGTACTTGCCGTTTTAATGGAGCGGAGCACAGCGCATAAATACATAGGATGCAGAATAAGGGTGAAAGAAGATGTGTAAAATATCTTGTCAAGAATAAGAATAACAGAAGCCATTGATAGTATCAGATGATTAGGGATGCAAGGTTTTTAAAAATATCGATATATGGATTTCGATATCAATATATATATCGAATTAAGTCGATATTGAAATATCGATATATCGGCCTAGTAATAATAATAATAATAATAATATTTGGATGATTTATATAGCGCCGTTTTTGTGAAAAATCACCTCAAGGGCGCTGTACAAACTTAAAATACATTTCTAAAATCTAAAAAGTACAAGCTAGGCAAACAATTATAAACAACTTATGGCTAAAAATTGCATACATCGGTTCATTGATCACCGATACGAAAATATGTGTACAATATTTTGACCAATGAACGCGATGCTGCCTAAAATTTAATGAAAACAGGACCATACTTACCTGGGAGGTCGCTTGAAATTAACACTGTATATTGTCCATTTAAAGAAATTTAGATAGAGTTCGCACGCAGAGGACATTATTGTGAACACATGTTATTTAATCCTGAAAAATATTTTAATATTAATATGTAATGTATTCTTTGACGAGTGTATTTTGGAAAGTAAAAGCAACATATAAAGGTGGGAGGTGCAATAGTACCAATAAGGATTTGATCTTTCTAAATGTCATTCGTCAAGAGGCAGATTGATGTGTAAGGAATCGAGTAATTTTAATTCAGTAAGAAAAGTGTGATTAAGACATATCATAGACAATACAAGTATGATACTCTCAAATAGGTATATTTAAATTACGGGTATGAGAGCCCAAAAAGGAAGGTTTTTAGTTTGGACCTAAACTCTGTTGGGCTTGTTATGCATCTTAATTCCGGAGGGAGTCTATTCCAAGCCTTAGGCCCAGCTACTCCGAAAGCACGATCTCCAAACATAGTATTTGGCTTTCTTTTAGGTTCTATTAGTCTGCTTTTAGCAGATGAAGTTGCTGATCTAAGGGTTAATTGTCTCGGACCGGTATTTTCCGGGACGCATAATTCGGAGATGTAAGGTGGGGCCATTTCGTAGATTGATTTAAAAACCATCCAGTACAATTTGTACTGGATTCTCTCAGGGCACTTGAGCCAGTGAAGGTTACGAAGGTGCCCGATATAATGATATTTTTTAATTTTTAAAGCTTATAGAAATTTTATTTTTTTTAATAAGAAAGACAAACATTTTAAGAAAGACAAACATTCCCGGGTTACGAATAACCCAACAAGGTTTGAAAATCTCCTACTACCACCACAGAAAGCCGAAAATGTTGCTTGTGTTGTGTTGGAGGACTTAGCCAGCCGAGGAATCGAACACACGACGCTCGGGTGGGACTCAAACGGTATGCCCACTCAACCACTGACCGGTCTAGTTATCCAATGTAGTTTTAGTTATATCAAACGTTTATCGTTAACACAGGTCTGCAAATTGACATTTTAATTTTTTTTTTAAATGGTATTGGGTGAATTATATGTATTTCGGTATGCTGAATTCGAGTATGCCATCCATTTCGACCCATTACGTAAGGATTTTCCGCAAAGTGGAAATTAAAATATAGGCAAAACCCGCCTTACACTACTTGTGTAGGGAATGTTCAAAAGAAATAAATCATCAAATGATACAAATTTAATTAATTTTATGTCATAAAATATTTTATTTGTATTATATAGAATTGTAAATCTATATAAAACCTGCTTTTTCTAGTTTTGAAGCTTCGTTTTATGCTTTTTCTTTTGTGGGACGTTATATTAAAATTGTTGAGGTCCACTGGAGTCGCCTACTTGAAACTCGTCACTAGAACTTTCTTCTGATTCACTTTCTGATGAAGGCAAATCGTCTAGGCTTTGGGGTGCTTGTGTTGTAGGAATGCCAGGTCAGTGAGGGACTAGGCGGAGTGCCAAATCCATGTTTGGGTAACAAATTAGTTTATTTTTTTTATTTTTGACACTACACCCTTGCACATTGCACGAACAAAAGTAGCAATCATCGCTGTGGTTTTGAGTCTCTCTCCAGATCATGGAAACACCAAAAAGAAAAGATTTAATTTTACCTTTTGACCACATTCTAAGTCCTTTAACATACCCTGAACAAACTCCATGTGGGGCCCAAGATTTGTCCTGGTCCCCTATCTTCACACCAAATACGCAAAATACACTTTTTTTTTAACAAAATCAGTAATATTTCTTAGTTGTTTTTTCACTACAAATATAGCAAAAACTCTCAGAAGAATTTACACAACCTCTTGAAGTCATTTTTGAAATGCACGTTACGAAAGTTGGAACAGAAATAAATAAATGAAAGGGCATTGAAGGGAGTGTGCAACTTGGGAATTTCGGCATTCTCTCATCATACTTACTATGGAAAATCCCGATATATATGATTCAACGCTGACTAATTTTATCGTCATGAGTTACTAAATGTTTTGTTTCAGTCTATTTATTTATAATTTCTCACCATACATGTCTTCTTATTTTTTTTTACATACAAAAATATTAACCTCACTAGGACTAGCAACCTGTATTGAGGTTATTATTCATAAATTTGAGTGATGCATTTACACAAAAATCACAAAAATACAAAACACTAAAATATTATATGCGGAAAGTAAGAAATAACAATATTATATTGGTGACCATAACTATAAAACATAACATTATCTTATAATCAGTTGGAATTAATTAAAAATATATATTTCGGCAATAAACCACGTTTTGCGCCTTAAGATAGGCAATCCCACAGTATTTTGAGTTTTCCGAAAAAACCTTACGTGATGGATTTTTTTGATTATTTTCCAGAATTCAGTAACCACAAATAAATGGGGATTACCTCTTATTTCAAAGAAAAAAAATCAGTCGCAGACCTGTGCAATGTATTTTAATTTTTTATTCTTAACTATGTGAATAATCACAAAATTTGGATAGTCATATAAAATGTGTATTTAATCATAAATTTATTTGAAAAAAATCATTCCAGTATTTTGTACCAGCTATCGAACTTAAAAATAGTAACTTTGACAGTCTGCTTCCTTGTAGCCGGTTTCTGCTTTGAGTTAAAGTGGCTCCTGCGTTTGTAAAAAGACGTTCAGAAGGAACACTCGTTGCCACAATTGGTAGACACAGAACAGGACCGACCACACACAGACAGTTTTGCCAGTAATATCATTTTACCCGATTTTGTGGGTATTTTAATTTGGGCGGATTTTTCGATATTCCGATACGATATATTATTGAGTTTTTCGATATTGATATATCGATATCGGCGTATCGTCGATATTGATAAATATCGATATTTTTAGGGGTCGATATATCGTTGCATCCCTACAGACAATATACGACTGTGAATGAAACTAGGAGTGCGTGGAGAGATGTGGCATGTGGCGGTTTATCCTGTTTTATCCTGTCGACATCAAGAGAAAGCCTCAATTGAATATTTTATTTTAACTTTTAACTTTATAAGTAAAACCTCAAATTGTAATATTTAATTAAATAAATACAATATAAGTGAAACTCAATCGAAAATCTGGAGACAGAAAAATAAGAAAAAGATATTGGCACCTCTGGGACTCGAACCCAGGACCTTCTGCTTACATGGTAACAGCTCTCCGAACTGAGATAAGGTGTCTACATATATCAAATTCGGTCACTTTTAATCGTATCATACTTCGACTTAGAACTACCAACTTACTGTATCTTCATTTTCTTAACTCACTTATTATTAGCTGCTAAAAAAGTCAATAGATGTCGCATATTAAAAATAAAATGGATAAAAAATTATCCAGACACAATCTAGATAGCATTTAGTTCGGGTTTGAACCTTGCAACCATATATTAAGATACCAATTGAACTGTTCATAAAGCTGAGTAAGGTCATAGACATACCCCAGGTTGCATAATAAAACAAATTGTTATTTTAGTAGTTTTTCGCAACACCTAAGGCGATAGAATACGGGAAAATTTTAAGGCGTATCTTCGGGTCGGTTTCAGAAAATGGATTTTGGCGCAGACGTTATAACAATGAGCTCTATACTAAGGATCTGAACGTCACAAAATTTATAAAACTGGGAAGTCTTTGGTGGCTGGGTCTGTAGAGAGAATGACTGAGCATCAAGCACCAAAGTCCCTGCTTAATTCAAGACCGACAGGGCGAAGGAGCCTGGGAAGACCAAGTTTAAGATGGAGCGACAACGTCCTCAAAGACCTTGGAGATTGTAAACTAGAGAGAGCTGGCACAAAACCGCGATGAGTGCAGGAAGACTCTTGAGGAGGCCAAGACCCACCAGGGGTTGTAGAGCCAAGAGTGATGATGATGATGAGAGAACAAAATCAGTTAACCACTGGAGCGCTTTTTGCCACAATATGGCACTATTTAAAATACCCCGGATTGCTTTGTTGCCAATTACTCGTAAGTAAAGAAGTAGACGTTAACGATTTTATAATATTTTTTGTATAAATCCTACGAATATGTGATAATCGACAAAAGATAGGTGAATTCATTGGCTATATAGAACTATAATCAGTTTGTTGTTATTAAAATTCGGAGGTGTGATTTTTTTAATGTGGGCGGAAAATATTCAAAATGATCACCAACAAATCTCGCGCAATCGGAAAAAAAGTTTTTAATTGCGCTGTCGCTCCTGTGGTTAAGGGATTCCTTACATCATTGATGCTGCCATTGAAGGCAAAAAAATGCGATTTGTTGAAAGGAATTCGAAACAAAATTTGCAATATTGAGAAAGGAAGCGCAAAATATTGATGAAACTTTCTTAACAATGATGGCTTCCGTTGTCGAGGGGTAAGGCTTCCTATCAATCCGGAGGTCGCGGGCTTAATTCCGGACGTGCGCAAGTAAGTTTGATTTAATTAATTTGTTTTGCTGTTTAATTATTAAAAAAATAATTTAAGAGTACCTATATTCGCTGTAATTTTCAGTGTGGAAGATACTCTCAGTATCGTCCTAGTGAAAGATCACTATTTAGAATTGAAATATTGCTTGAAATAGCTTTAGCCATGTTTGAATATCAGAAGAGCCAGATACCACTTTACTCTTTCCCCTCCCCAATAACTTCAGCCCCATAACATCTCCAATTGAGAATGAAATAGTCACCAGGTTCAGGATAGCTGCGAACAGTTGGGTTTGGTAACTGCTGTTGGTATTCAATATATTTTTAATTTTTTTCATCGAAAAATTTACCGCTTAAAAAGAACATTAAGTCAATGATATAAACTGGTCGATGCGCATACATATTCCGTCACATATATGACAACTTCTCGCATCTACACACATACTCACCACTCACAAATTCACACACATCTATACACTATCTATGCTCAACACTCGATAATTACTAAATACACGTAACACAAATAAGATATACAAAGAAACATGTCGCAGGTCGCCACCATGAAATATTATTTATTATCTGTAAATTGTCTCATCACTAACCAATGTACTGTTTGTTTCTATAATAGAACAGCAGGTACCTGGCATATGTTGCAATGGTATTCAAATAAATAAATTGTTTCTCCTTGCATGTCTATTCCCATGCGTCCCCGTTCCCCTCCCGCCTTCCCTTCCCCTCCTACCTTCCCAACTTTCCCCCTCCCTCGTCACCCTTCCCGCGAACCCCACCTTCTTCGTTACCCTCCCCCTTCTGCCTTCACTCCCTGACGGTAAAATATATGAAATACACATATTTTCAAACCGCTGGCGCACCACCCATAGTAAATTTTTTATACAAATTTGATAACGCCAGATAAATTTTATACTACTATATATTATATAGAAACACTCTTCTGCTGAAATGCAATGTTCTGTAAAAATTTTGAGTCAATCCATAGATTACTTTCCGAGATTTAATTTTCTAATTTTTTTATATTTATATACAGGGTGTTAAGGAACGTACTTGACTTACTTTAACCAGTGATTCCTGACGTTATTTGGAGTAAAAAATGTAAATGAAATTTTGGTCTCCGGTGACATTTTTGATGTTTTTTTTTTCTACAAAAACATAAAAAGATGGTAGTTGTTGAACAGTTGGAGGCGGGGTAAGGGGTTCGTCGGACACCCGGCTGAGTGACCAGTGACGACATGCCAAAGAAATTTTTTTTTGTATGATTTTGAAGAAAAAATTTTTGAAAAAAAAAAAAAAAAAATGTCAAAAAAAGTCACCGGAGACCAAAATTTCTTCAACATTTTTTACTCCAAATAATGTCAGGAATCACTGGTTAAAGTTAGTCAATTACGTCTCTTAACACCCTGTATATATAAAAAAATTAAAAATATATATACATTTTTTTATTATTTCCCAAATACACAATAATTAGGTTTACTTTTCTAATATGACTAGAAATAAAGTACCAAAAATGCCTGAGTTGTTCGTATTTAATAATTTATTATGAAACGAATCACTGTTATATTTCGTGTCTTTGGTTTATTGATTATTTTCCTTCATGTTAAACTTAGGGAGGACTAACTTCTCTCAATTTATTTTTGTCATTCGCATTCAAGAATTGACAGAGAAATTTCCTTCCGTAAGTGATTTTTCTGGAATACATACCATTTCCACGAGTATTTATTATTTTAATAAATAAAAAGAAACATAAATAATACTTACTAATTGAAGACTACGTGACTAGCGACATTTACTCAGACTCTATACTTTGGTGCAATTCAAAACCATTTTGGAAAACTGTTTACGAACTGGATTACAAACATTCTAAGTAATTGGCTGATAAAAAATTCACAGAAAATTGTTTTCTATGAAAAGTATTAATCTCATTCATTCGATAAGTACATACGTAATTCATAAAGCAGAAAATTCTTTCTTCCCAACATATGTACACGCTTGACATTTAAACGATTAATCGGCCTCTGTGCTACATCCTTCCTACAACTCTTTACTCCCCTCACAGCATCTTAAAATATGACATAGTCCCCTAAGAGAGCTTTGGAAATAAAATTGGGGTTTCTTTGAAAGAATATAATGGTTATTTCAAACAATAAAGTTTTTCCAAGATTTCTTTGATGTACTTATCAACTTTGTCGCAGGATTTTGCCAAACCACCTAACTAGAAAAAAATCTAAGCATTGAAAAAATTGCGTTACAGAATTTGACGTACAAACGCTTCAAACCATTTTATCGGCATCTTATCGCAGCTTTACTCAAATGTAATTTTTATTTGTGAAATCTGGTTTTCTCTTCTATAATTCTTACATCACGCAGCACTGCACATTGGACCAACTTGGAAATCAAACAAATAATAATTATGATAAAATTTTGCACATTGAAACCATTCAGCGCTAACTACCCGAGAACTCTGAGATTTATCGCATTGTTTTCTTTCTACGAACGCTTTGTATTTTGTAGTCAAGAAATTCGCAAAAGCGAACATTTTGTTTTGGTGACGCATATTTGTGAAGTACCATTCGGTAAGGTCGAAAATAAATTCAGAGGACAAAGTATTAAAAGTGTAGAAAACATTCAAGTTTGGCTTAAATAATCTATTGAACAATTGTAAACATTGAGTCAGTAAATTCTCTTATCTTTTAACCTTGAAACCATTGTTTTGGAGTTCTTCAGCTCATGGTAGAAAAGAAAGAATAGACGCCAGACAAAAACTAAAAGATAAAAACCATTTAAGAGTTTTGATACTTCAGACAAAGGTAGATTTGTGCTTTACCGTAAATATGTATGATAAACAATAGGCAGCTAATTAAATTCTAAACTAATCTGTATTCGAAATATTTCTGGTTTTTATCATAGTTATGTATGAAATACAAATAATTTATTTCTTTGCGGGGCAACCGCAGAAATAATAATATAACGATAACCAATGCCTCAGCCATAGGTCACCCCAAGTAGGAAGCTACTTTTAGTGACTTAGCAGATATGCTCGGGGTTATGGGTGAGGTTTTGGAGGGGACCCCACCACTTTCCCAACGGCGTTATAAGGAAACATGTGGTTTCCTCCTTCACAGCACATGTCAAGACTCTACTTTTTATTGAACGAAGCTACATTTATTTGAACGACTCTAGACCCTCACCTATGGGTGAGGTTTACTTAGTTATCCAGGTCTTGGCGGCGGATCGGCGTCTCCCCTCAAAAGTGGCTGGTCAAGATGACCCTTTGACTTTCTCCACCGATCACCATTCACCGCAGCAAGATATGGCATTCACATGGGAAGCGGAAAGGGGGTTCAACCCTAGGGGGGCAAGGGAGAAAGGGTGAGGGATGGAAAATTTATTTTTATGCAAACTGTAGCCGATGAAGAAGAGGACGTTGATTTGAACCCCTTAATTCCCCTCCCCCTTATATACGCCCTTGAGTGGGAGTGATGGATTTATACGTCCGTACGTACTGAAATACTGACCCACAAATTATTACCCATTAGCATGTGTCAAAAGTTGCGTCTTGCAAAGAAAATGAGAACTGCATTTATTTTTTTTTTTAAATAGTTATTAGCCCGCTAAAATGCATTGAAAATCAGAAAACAAACCCAAAACCATATTTTTTAAAATTTTTAATATATTTTTTTTCAGTAATCTAACCTTTTAACGTTTGTTTATTATTAAAAAAATGCGTGTAACTGACAAAAATGAAAAAAAAAGTTCAACTTTATGAATACAAGTAAGTCAACAAGAATTCTGATTTTATCCAGAAAAAGTGTTATTTTCCCCTTTTATTTTTTTAACCAACACATCACATATGTTCATTAAATTTTTTTTTTGGTTTTTTGTACTGCAGTTATGTAATGAAAAATAAGTTAGGTACAAAATATAAAATATGAACCCTTTGTTTTATTTTTTTTCCAAATCACGAAATCTTATTTTTTTTCGAAACTTCCGGCCATTTTAGCGGGCTAATAGTGAACAATAATTTTTTTTACCTTTTCGAATAGCTACAGATCATACAAAACTTTTGAGACCCCGGGCGTTTATATATAAGGCCATTTGTTTTCTATCTATGGAGAGCGACACACGCTATTACCCATCCCTATTATATTATACAAACTTTCAAAAATTTCAAAAGATTCTCTCAGTAACTTCTAAGTGAAAGATCACTATGCAGTTTTGAAGCTTTACTTGAAATGTCTTTAGACAGGTTTGGCAACAAAATTTGTTTGGCCAGGTACTTCCCAACTGCCTATTACCAAACTATTTCCCTTACCTCTACCTTCAGCTTGACAACATACTCAAATGGGGGATGCAGAAGTCTCCCTGGCTCCAGACAGTTGGGACTCGGGTGTTCCCACAAACTCTCCTCATCTTCTTTAAAAATAATATCCACACAACATCCCCAAAAATTACATTGGCCGCGAAGGAAATTATTTTCCTCAGATCCTCCCGCCTGGAGTCTATGTAAAAAAATCAAACATTTTGTATCAAGAAAAAATATGTCCCAAACTCAAATTTGTTAGTTTATAATAACGGGTGAATTATCTTAGCAATTCCTTTATATTCCTAATTCCTGATGTATTTGAAAAATGTCCACAAAACTCTACCATAAGTTATAAATGTGCTAGCTGGTACCCGGCATGCGTTGCTATGCCATTTAATAAAGAAATTGTTAAATTAAATTGTAAAACGCTCCCTGCGTGTCGTTTTGGATTCGTCCCGTTTCCTTTCCACCTCCCCTTCCTCTCCCGCATCCCCTTTCCCTCTAGCGTTCCCACACCACCTCCTCAACCTTCCCTCTCCCCACTCCACTAGCCCCTTCCCCCGTCCTGCATACCACCCTCCCGAGTTTCCCTCCCCCCTACCAGGTTCCCCTCCCCCCCTCCCTCGAACCTCCTACCCAAGTTTCCCTCCCCCTCCCGTATTCCATACATTCAATCCCGGTACATACAGTTTTCAAACAGCTCGCCTGCCACCCATTGCAATTTTTTTATACAAATTTCATAATGCCAGAGCTCATAAGTATTTTTATAAAAACCTTGTCCTAACAATAATGAAGCCAAAAAAAAAAGATTTATCGAATTTGGTGCAGTCGTTCGGAAGTTATGCGCGTACATACATTTCGGCGATTCATTTTTATTTATATAGATAGATAGATAGATAGGTAGATAGAAGAAGAAGATAGATAGATAGAAAGATTGAATATCTGAATATTGAATAAATTTATTTTATTAAAATTTGACTGGACTCTTTCGTTGGTTTTGTAATAAAACCTTAGCCAATCTGTAGGAGACTTTTATATCTAGCGCCAAGTTTGACCGACATTGCTTGAACAGTTTTCTTAAAGAAATCCAATAGAAAATTACTTTTCCGATTTAAACTTTATAAATTCAATCAGGAAGCTGCAGTTGGAAATGCGACAGCTTTAAAGCATTCATATTTGAATTGCTTTTTAAATACACCACGTCAAACTAATATTACTAATAGAGATTATTTAATACTTTAGCAAAAACAGAAATGTTAAACGAAGGACTGTTTTTTTCTTGTTGATTGTTAACATTGCTTCAAATCAACAAAAAATATGGAGTAATACTGTAATGATAAGTTTTAAGATTTTCACGGCCATAAGCATTTTCGTTATTTGTTTTTGGGGTGTTGTTGGGGTTCCGAAACGTTGGCTAAAGAAGGAGGTAGCGCAACACGGCATAACACCCCAAAAACAAATAACGATAATACTGTAATGTCTAATGTTTTGATATTTTCGTGAATATTTCACAGGGATACGATAAAATTGACGACGCAATTTTGAAAATCTAGAAATTCCTGAAAATAAAGGGTGTGCAAGTTTGGTGTTACTTGTATAAGAGGTTTTCATGCTTAATGTAAGAATACTGTTATTTAGTTTTAGTTTTTTTTTATTGGTAGAAAGCAGTTACATTGTAAGGGTTTAAATTTTAATTTTATACCCTGATAAAGTCATGGTTATAAACAAAGTAATTGTTTTATTTAATAAAAATACTGCTATAAACAACAATTTAGTTTCTTGTAGTTTTGTAACCATCTTTACCTTGTAAAATCGAAAATAAGTATTTGAGAATAATTAAGTATGTAGTAACCTTTTAAGAATTTGTAATTAATTTCACGTAATTTTAATACCACAAAATCACAGACATAACATTATGTAAATAAACTTATTGCCGGATCTGCCCTGATGATGGACACTGCAACGCTGTCCGAAACGTTGGCTAAAGAAGGAGGTAGCGCAACACGGCATAACACCCCAAAAACAAATAATGAAAATACTTTTGGCCGTGAAAATCTAAAAACGTATCAAACTTATTATGTTTTCATTTTTGGAATAACATATAGAGAAAAACTCAAATTGTTAAATTTTATAATTTAACCAAAGATATTTCTGTATTTGAATATCTTTGTAATTTAACATATTATTTAACGGTATTTGAACTGCGAAGTGGAGTTTTTTAGAATATTTTAAGCTTTCTTAATATTTTTACAAAACTTCATTTAAATGTGTAGTTTAACTTCATATCTTGCATGTTAATTGCGACCACGATGGATGTTGGTTTAAAGTCATTAAAAGGTTTCTACGATATTTGTCTACAACTAATTAAAGGAGTTTTATTAGCTGACCATCAAATACCTGCGTCGAATAAGCCCCTGCTTACCTCAGGTCAAACAGCGATGTACGCCACTGATAAGGTGCCCGCAGAGATCAAATAAACAAACCCTTTTAATTAAAATACTTTCCAAAGCGGAATGCAGAATTTTTGCAACTTCCCTAAAATCGCTAATTGCGAGAATCATTACAGAATTTCTTATTCCAACCACAGAACCGCGAAAACTCTTCAAATTTATCTTCGCACCTGGCAACTTTTTACAGATCTGCTAGAAATCGAGGAATCACTTTTCAAATTTCGCACAGCACCTGGCAACTTATTGCAGATTTGCTAGAAATCGAAGAATCGCTAAAACGTAAAGCATCCATGGAAATTTATTTCCCGGAATTAATTTCCGTAATGGGTTTCGAATAGTTGGCATAATGGCGAGCGTGATCAATTAATTATGGCACCGTTCGCGTCTGGCAACATTGATAATTTGATTTTCAAAAGTCGGTTCGACATTCAATTTTCCCGGAGAAGTGAACTAGCGCCCTGGATTTATAGTGCGCACGAAATATCGATAAATTGGCGGGATTAGGTGGAACGGCGCGTGGCGAATAAAGATATTCATTTTCACGGGAATACTCAACAGGGAAAATTCTAACAACTTCGCTATGCCACACTCAAACAATATTTTTATTGCTGTCAACCCGTAAGCTCGGTAAGATATAACGTTTACACAGGAAACATAATAAAGCGTATGTTGAATTTTTAATTAGTGTTATTTTTTTATGAGAAATCCTTCTTGGGCTAATTCGATTCCTCGGGTATACCAATATTATGTAAAAAAATTATAAAACTTTTCTGAGGGGTCGTAGAAAATCCTTTATTCCAATCCTAATCTTTTACAAACTATTTATTTCAGAAAAATAATCACAACAGAATATTTCCCTTCATAAGAACTTCAAGTGCTTGAAATAAGCCAGTAAAGAGCATTCCTCATGAGTCATGAGTCACGAGTCACGAGTCACGACTTTTGATAGGGAAAGAATTAAAAATATACAAACAGAAGAAAACCTGTAGTCAACATATAAGTTTTTTTGAATTTAATTTTATTTATTTATTTTATATAGATACTAGCTGGTACCCGGCATGCGTTGCTATGCCATTTAATTAAGAAATTGTTTCTCCCTGCGTGTCTCTATCCCCATTCACCCCCTTCCTCTCCCGCGACCCCTTTCCCTCTCGCGGTGTCACTCCGCCTCCTCTACCTTCCCTCTCCCCACTCTACTCCCCCCTTCTCCCGTTACGCGAACCCCCCTTCCGAGTTCACTTCCCCCCTACCAGGTTCCTCTCCCCTTCCTGTTTCCCCGCCCCACTCCCGTGAACCCCCTACCCGAGCTCCCCTCCCCCCTCCCGCATTCCATACATTCAGTCGGGTGCATTCAGTTTTCAAACAGCTCACGTGCCACCTATTTCATATTTCATAATGCCAGCTCACCAGTAGCTTTATACAAACCTTGTCCTGACAATAAACAACAATAATTTTTTTTTATCCAATTTGGTGCAGTCGTTCGGAAGTTACGCGCGTACATACATAGATGAAAAAACATAACTATGCAGAAAGAAACCAATACAAACATGGATAAATAATATAGATTTGTTAGTATTTACACACACCGTCAGTTCTTAATTGTCCAAACGACCATCAAAAATTTTACAGGAGAAGGTTTTCTTTCATTATTTCAATGAAACGTTGTGATAGGTGTTTAAAATAAAGCTATTTCCCTGAAAGTAAAGGTCTCATGAGTTTAAATAATTTTTAGTTATATCATTGAAGAACAAGATAACAATAATAATCTAAACGAAAATATGAAAGAGAACAAGACACAGAAAAACAGAAAGAGATAGTGGTCGTCTAACAGGGACGTCCGTGTTTACCAATTCCGCCATTGCCACCTACGTTAAGTGATTAACTATCATTTTTTATACTTTATTTTCAATTTTCAAGTGGAGATTGAACCAAAACTAAAATGATCGTTTGGACATTAGACCACTTGCATGGATTTCATAACGACTTTTTTTTACTAAGATTACGAAAATGTTACAAATTTTTTTTAGAAATGTACAGTTTTTTTTATTTTTAAATAAATAAATCTATTATTTGGGCCCGTGATGTCACTACATGAAAATGTCCCGTCTCCGAAAATGTTCCTATTAATTTTGTGAAATTCCACACTGATTTGTTTTTTTTTTATATCACATTGATTTCAGGGGAATTTTTGAATTCGTTCACTAGATTTATTGTTTGTTCTCTGCGAACTTATCATTTGGTTTGACTTTTTGACAGATGTAATGAAGAGAACCCCGTACATTTAATGTTGTCCGTACGTGTTTTAGAGGTATAATGGTTGTGGCGCTAATTTTAACAAAATCAAATTATATAATATTCTTGTTATTATTATAATTTACAAGTACAAGTATATTACATTGGATTTAGTAATATAGACGTTGTACATTATAATGATTTATGAACAATAAGATGGATCGAGGAAAAAAATATTTATGAGACGTAATATTTTTGGAATGCCTCGTTATTCTCCTGTGCCCTTTCGTCTGGAAAACGTTCTTTTTTTAAAACGATTTTCGGCTATGTAATTATCGTTTTTTCACATCTATAAAATTATGTCCCGTCTTTCCGGTTTATAAAAAATTGTCTGATTTTTCAGAATGAAATTTTCAAAAAATCGCCAGGGTTACAAAAATTAGAGATTAAAAATAATACAGAATGTCTTAGAATATTTAGCTAAAGCGGAATTTAAAAAAAAAGAGATGCAAGTGGCCTATTAAGAACTAAGGCGACGACACTTGCGTGCGTTGAGGATAAACTACTAGTACAACTCAACTGTGAATACATTGTGGCCCATTCAACATTAGTTTCTTACTAGGCAGGTGGTCTGTTCCGAGTTAATAATATTAATTGCGAGGAAAGGTATTCGTTGGACAATGGATATGTATTGACTAAATGCAATTAATTTTTGATTTAATTTTTCATATCTTTTATAAAAAAAATCTTCTCTACCTAAATCTGTTATAAATCAGCGTTTTCATTATACAAGTAGCTTGTGCGAATGTTGCACGTTCCAAGTGCTTCAGTAAAACCTCTACCTGCGTTGCACATGCAGGTGACATGCAAGCTGCGCTTTTCAAGGCGCAGATTTATCTGCCGCTTTGGCAGGGACTGCCAATCTGCGAGCAAGTCGATTTGCAGTTTCCATTGTCGGTTCAGACACTTGGGCGCAAGTAAATTGCATGCAGATATGACGTTACACTTGCACGCAAATTAGTTGTCTGATCAAGAAAGAAATTTTAACAATACGTATTTTACTGTTGCTGTCACAGGCGCTCTTACTCTCCCGAATACTGAGTGAAAGAAATAACTGCACCTCAGGCCAATAATCTTATATATAAAAATCTCGTGTCACGGTGTTTGTGGTCGCACTCCTCCGAAACGGCTTTTTTATAATTTTTTTAATGTATTTTTGGTAGGTATGAGAATAGGTTTTAAAGTATATTTCATTCCGCGAGGTGATAGGGTGTCCTTTTCCAAAAAAAAATCAATATTTTGACATTTTTTTTTGTTTTGTATTTTTTTATTATTTGTCATAAAAAAATACCTAAAGCCCCAAATTTTAACTCTCCTACCCCCATCCTCCCATTTTTTAATCACGATTTTAGTATTTTTGAAAGAACAAATTTAACCGTCTTTCGTATTTCAAACAGAACTAAATTATTTATGTTGTTGAATGACAGATTGCGCTACGTCCGCCTCATAGAACTTTCATTCACACATGCGCAAGACATTCATTCGGCATCATGTTCTCGCGTGGGCAAACCATCGAGCTTATTTGTGTTGGCTTAAGACGGACTGACAAAAAATATCGTACACTCAATTGCTCTTCAAAATTCATATTGATTTTCTTTATTTCATTTTTATACTTTAGTTGATGTTTATTGTTTTTATCGGCAGTCATCGTCTACAGCTACAGCGCTCCATTCCTCTTTCTGTCATAGATCCCATCCCCAGACACTTACAATACATTCGTTATTTTTTATTTAACAACCAAAATATTCACTAGGAATAATTTATATAGCAGAACAACGTTTGTCGGGTCAGCTAGTACCTAAATAAAATCATTTAAATTGAGGTTTTGTGTTCCCCATTATTCTACTCTAAAACTGGACCGATTTTACTGCACTATAAGACTGCTGTAAGAAATAACTTGTCAAAAAAAACAAAACGTGACACTCTAGTGGTCGATATCTAAATTATATTAAAAAAAAAATATTTGCACTCGTGTCAAAGTGCTTGCCTCCTGTAAAACGCTAATATATGTGATTGCCCCTATCTAGAACGTGTTACAAAAATCAAACACTGGGGTATTATTTTTGACAGTAATTTAAAGTGGAAAGAACATATTATCAATACAGCAAACAAACTTCGAAAATCTATATGCCTTTTTAGACAAACTCGCAACTTTCTTAACTTGAACGAACTCAAAACAATTTACTATGCACTTTGTCAATCTCTAATCGAGTATGGTATCACAGCCTGGGGAGGAGCAAACGCTGCCGCCATTGATCCGATCTCTAAAGCCCAGAAACTAATTATAAAGATT
The DNA here is from genome assembly GCA_929108145.2 of Limnephilus rhombicus. Taxonomy (NCBI): domain Eukaryota; kingdom Metazoa; phylum Arthropoda; class Insecta; order Trichoptera; family Limnephilidae; genus Limnephilus; species Limnephilus rhombicus. The sequence continues at coordinate 23,372,923 of OV815284.1, forward strand.
ATTCTAAAACTACCGATCACGAGAATCGGTGTTTTGGACATAAGGCAAGTTAATGCCAAAATATACTAATTCATATATTCAAACATTGAACTTTTTTGACAATATCCAAACTGTTCGTGATACAAGAACCAAGGGGCAAAATATCTTACTTATCCATTTCGCCAAAACAACGTTTGGTCAAAGAAATTTCAAGTACTTTGCAACAAAACTTTATAACACACTTCCACTGACCATTACACAGCACATTACGTAAAATACAAATCAGATACCAAGTTTTGGATCACTAGCAAAGACAGATCATACATTAACAATATTTTTAGAACCTCCTAATGCATGCTTTCCCATTGGTACGATGCTGATTGTCCTTGTACTTTTACTTTAAATGTAAATAACATTGTTGTTGTTATCCTTATTTTTGTTTTAAACTATTAATGCTAAAATGCGCCTGCTCTCAACACAGAAATTCCTAGTGAGACAGGCACAGCACAATAACCTATGTAATATATAAAGATTATAAAAAAAATTGGAAAAACAAAAAAAAAAAAAAATTATCCTTCAGTTGAAATCAAATGCCGCATTGAGCAAGCTCGTGCAACCTTTATCCGCATGAAAAAAATGTTCTGCAGTCATGATCTCAACCTTGGATTACGAATGCGAATGGTCAGATGCTACGTGTTTTCGATATTATTTTACGGAATGGAAGCATGGATGCTTACTGAAGAACTTATTAGGCGACTTGAGGCATCCGAGATGTGGATCTACAGAAGAATACTTAAAATAAGCTGGATGGACAGGGTTACAAACGAAGATATTATGGTTCGGATGAATAAAGAAAAGGAAGTAATTAAAACTATAAAAATCCGAAAACTTCAATATCTTGGACATTTGATGAGACATCCAGAGAAGTATGAGATCCTGCATCTCATAATGCAGGGAAAGATTACCGGAAGACGGGGCCCTGGAAGAAGGAGAACCTCATGGTTGAAAAACCTGAGACAGTGGTATGGCCAGTCTACCGTGGAGCTGTTCCGGGCTGCAGTAAACTAAGTCCGCATAGCCAACATGATAGCCAACGTCCGTTGAACGGACAGGGCACAAGAAGAAGAAGATAAAAAAAAGTACAGAGAGAAAATTGGGGAATACGTTTTTATGGACTAGCGCCGCCCGGTTTCCTTATAAGCCAATTAGCTGTTTTTGGATGGAAGAGTGATGATTCACACATTTTTAGGTGTCTCTTTTAACTATTTCTAATTATCGACCATGCAATTTTTACCCTTTACCTCATTCGAACGTAGAAAATAGTGGTGTACAATTTAATTTAACTAGCTGATTCCCAATACGTTAAATTTAAACAAGAAAAAACTATTTCATGAATCCCAACAGCCCTGTTGTCGCGTGATACAACTTTCAACAATATTGGAAATAAGCATGGAAAATTGCCGTTTCGGAAAAGTTTTAGATAATCTTTTGAAAGCCTGGGCCTTCATTGAATAAATAAAATCTCTTGCTATGAACCGGTTAGTGGCCCATCGCGTTAGGTTCCCACCCGGACTTTGTGGATTCAATCTTTTGCCGGCTAAGTCCTTCGTCATTGCACATATTATTATACGAGTACATTAGTTATTATACAGGAGGAATTCCAATATTGTCAGGTTAATTATATCCCGGGAAATGGTAATTATTTAAAAGCAAAGAAAAATTCTAAGCGTTGTTACTTAACAACATTATTTTTAAAAAAATTTTCCTCAACTTTTCACTCAACAACTATATTTTTTTTTTTTTTTCCTTTATTATATCTACACAGGAGGCCCTGAGAAAAAAATTCCTAGGGCTGATGTCATTTTTGGGGATGCTGTGTTAAGGGTCTTTTTATGAAAAGAAAGAAGAAGAAGTTTTGGGAAGGAAAAATTTATGAAGGATGGCTAGGAATCTGGGGGTCAATGTCCAGCAGTGACGGATGTATAAATCCATCCCTCCCACTGCGGTGCAAGGCGTTGAGGCAAGAGGGTACGGCTGGAGAGGACTATTTATTTATTTTTTCTTTGTTTTACAATTCTTACTGTGGTACCCCGTTCTAAGGTAACATTGTACATGTGTGCGTGTTTGAAATATAAGTAAATACCCATGTTAAAATATTGCAAGACGAAAATTATATCTAAAAGAAAGCACCATCAATATTCATATTTTAATGCTTCTTTTGAAGTCGGTGATTTTTTTAATGGTTTTTATTGCAAGAGAGAGAACATTAAATAATTTTATAGAGAAGTAATGCATATTTGTTTGTACAAAAGTCGTTTTAGTGGTAGGTTGGTGGAATGTATGTTGTAATGTGGATCTTGAGAATCGGCCCGAGTTTGTCTGTGTAAAGTTATCTTGGTTTTTTAATGCGTACGTTAGAATATCTTTTGTATAAAATTGTTTCAGTGACATTAAATTCGGTGCTTTAAAAACGTAGTCTGTAGGAGTTCTGATGGGAACTCGTATAATTTTCAAAATGGCCATTTATGCTGTCAGGATTGGTTTTATAGTGGAATCGCACGAGCTTCCCCATCCGATAAGACCATATTGTAGATGAGATTGGGCTAATGCAAATTTTTTAATTAGCTGTTCTTTATCTAAATGATTAGGTCTACCTTAGGTCTCTCCCGATCCGGCCCGCTACCCAATAGGTGGGCAAACGCATTCGCTGCCAAGACCTAGAAAAACCTCACCTCATTAAGCTAGGCACCCTGCTAAGTCACCGAACGCAGAGAGTCACTCAGCGGGAGTGACCAGCTTACTACCCAAGTCAAGCGTGCTTCAATAAATTTAACTTCTAAAAATTATATTTCAAAATACACAGTGAAATAAATGCGGTGCGTATAATTACAACATGCAACAGTTTGGGCGAGTACTTGCCTAATTTAGATAGTGTTGTAGCCACGCGGGTACCTGATTAGTTTGACAGCCGGCCGTTAATGTACAGGCGCCGGTAAGAGGATTACGAGAAGTTTCGGTAGGTTCGTCAGTTGGTTCTTGGGAGTGCATGGTGTAACAGCTGTACTACAAGCCGTCAAAGATCATGGCAGAAACACACGTGAGCGAAATTATTTGTAATGAATCATCACGAGAGAATTTTAACTTTGGCTATTAATTTATTAGCTTTTATTTAATCCATATAAATATGTATAGTCTATCTGTACAGGCGCCCATTAGGATTATAATGATATGTACTCATTTGTTCGATACCACATGTTCCGAGTTATAGCTTAACATTAATTGATTACTGTAGGTAGTCAACTACCCCTGTAGATTCAATAAATTCACTAGTTCATGCTCTACTATTTAGCTTTGAGTTTAAGAATAAATGTTTCATCTTTTGTTACTATAACATTCCGTCTTTCTTTTATTATCCTACCCACATCTCACTCACTCGTAGTGCGGATATGTTTATAAGTGTTTATTATAATATGAGATTATTTGGGATGGCGATGTATGTAAGTTAATTAAGTTGGAGGAAAAGAATGTTACAAACAATGTTCCAAGAACCATAATATGACATAGTTAAAATTGTAAACATGAATCTGTAAAAATCACTTTCGAATACAAAATAAAAATTATTCACTATGAAAATGACACCGTGATGAGAGTAAGGCATAATGTACTAGTAAAAAAAACCTAAATTAAACACATTTTTTAATCATCTGAACCATTCTATAATATTTTTATATTTTGCCGCATGTATTTTGTACCCAAGTAAGTAATTTTTTTCAGCTAAGAATTTTTTAGTGGGAATTTTTTTCAGGTGGCTCATGTTCTGAATCCTTTGTTCCAGGTGTGCCCCAGGGGAGCCCAGTTATTGTAGCGGAGAATTCACTTTACGATCCTGGAGATATCCTGAGAGCAAACTGTACGGCCCCTCCAGCTCGCCCCCGGTCCAATATCACCATGCTTATTAATAATATTCAGGTGAGAAATTCAATAACGAAAATTTGAGGTTTTTTGATATTTTTAAGGGAGAGATTTTTGGTTTGGTTTAGAGATTTATAATTTAAAGAGAGAATACGAAAACAATGTGCAACAGAGTAAGTAGTGAATGATGAAAATTTGTAGCAGGCGGATGAGTTTGTGCATTTGAGAAGTATGTTTACGAGATATGGGAAGGCTAATAGAGATATTGAAAGAAGGTCAAATGCAGGTAGCTTCATTACTTCAGGTAACAAAAAACTAGCTAAAAAAGAAGAGAATAAAGTGCTGGTATCTACCTTGATGTATGGTAGTGAGGCACGGAACTGGCAGAGGAAGGATGAAAGTAGACTGAATGCTGTACAAATGAGATCCCGAGGCGTACGTGTGGTAAAACCGTGAACGACCGTGTGAGAAACGTGGAGTACCGCAAAGAATGCAAGGCTGATGTAAGGATAATGAGTAAGTTTAAGAAAGGGACGCTCAGATGGTTTGGGCATGTAGAGCCAATTAACGAGGAAAGGAGTGTAAAGAGAATATATGACGCAAATGTGAATGGTAGAAGAAGTCGGGGACGCTCGAGGAAGATATTACACGACCAAGTGAATCATATAAATAATAAAAATACATAAAAGAAGAGCATGTATGAGACAATGTGTGAATGTGTACAAGGCATGGAGTGTGTGCCAAGATCAAGTTGTTTGACAGTCCGTCCTCTCAGCCTATCCCTGCGGGGAACTGCAGAGGGAGGGATGGATTAATGCGTTGGTCACTCCTGGAATCACTGACCCCCAGATTCCTACCCACCCCTTATATCCTTTTCCGTCTCAGAACTTCCTCTCCTTCCTTTCCTAAAAAGGCTCACCACACAGCATCCCCAAAGATGACATAGGCCCTGAGGGGAATTATTTTCCTCTAAAGTGGAGCTAATGTAAAAAAAAATAATCGATGCAAATCCAGATGATAAAAGATTATGATTATGATAAAAGATTATATGCAGCATTTTACACCACGTAAAAAGTATCTATTTACTAAACGAAATAAACATGCTTATTTACAGGAGATAACGTGCAGACCAGTAAAATCATATGTCTTGGATGTTAGGCAGAAATTTCTACTTTTTACATCTGGCTTTGTTATTAATGACTTTTGGTAGGTGGCAATTGGCCTGTATGATGAATACATAAAAGTCAATTCGGCTAAAACAACTAATGTATAAATAATAATAAAAAAGATTGTAAAAAAGTAGGTACCCACCACTAGTTTAACAAAAATAAATAATAATTAGAAATCATATATGATAATTAGAAATCATATATGATAATAAGAAATCATATATGTTAATTAGAAATCAGAAACAATTACCGGCGAAAATATTCAAGATGATGATTTCCAAAGTGAATGAAAAATATGTTCACGCCTTTATTGTTACATGTTGCCTTTTGGAACTACCTATTGGGTGCCCTCTGCCTCAGTTCAAATAAAATCACCGCACGGGGCACAAGTCCTAACAATCGCATCGCTTTGTAATTAATAATCACGCCGCAGAACTCATAAACCGCAGTTTATTTACTACGCAACAATATCGTTTGCTTACCATTAACTTCACAAAGCAAATATCACCAATTTCTCTTCCTCATGTTCCCAAACTAACAATTACCTTCCCGGTGACATAAACTCAGTGCATGGAGGGTGTACAGCAGTTTGGAGGTATTGGCAAGTCAACTCCAGAAATATAATAAAATAGATAAGAACCGCAATCCGCAATTTTACAGTCCACAAAACGCAGCATTTGATCCCTCGATTTCTTGAGAGGGAACACTTGCTCCCCGCCGCAACAAATATTATGCTATTCATATATTGAAATATTTTTTTTACTTATAACCCATAACTAATAAATTCTAAAAAAAAGTATTAAAACATGAAGAATCGAGAAAAAAAACTATTTATTTTCTCACAGAAAACTGGATAAACCAAATGTTAATAATTTGAAAATAATTACATTTGAAAATTTGTTATTTAATTTCACATTAAAAGCACTTACAACTATTTTAAAATTATGTAATCACTCTTATTTTTAAAACAGTTTTTAGACGTCTGTAAAATTCTCCAAACTGAAAACATCTCCCCATATAAATTGAAAACTTAACAGGTTTATCATATTTTATTTGTTTTACAATCTTTATACCTGTTTGATTCCTAAATATAATATTTATTTTAATTTAGGTGAGCCCAAATATAACACAACATTTTTATTGAAACAATTACACGGTTCAGTATTTTGAAAAAAATATGGCAGGGACGAATGGTTGTGTTTTCTCATTTTGAAGGAACTTATTTTTCAACTCATCCCATTCTTCATTTTGCTGACAGATAAACAATATTTTCAATAAATATAATGCCATTACTCCAAAATATTGTCGAGAAAGATGACAGACGTCGTATGACAAAACATTCTCATATTATACAAGATCTTAAAATCGTTCGCAAAGTGTATCTTTGAGCTGGAAATTTCAGGTGTAAAAAGCTGTTCATATTTTGTGAGCTCTTGCTACTTTAGATGTACTGGTGGAACTTCGCTTTATAGTTAATATTGTATTGATTTATGCGATAAGGTTCTTATGATCTGTTTCGCTCCCATATATTTCTATTTACTAGCATGTTAAGTAGTATGTAAACCTCCTGCCTTTAAGTCTGGTAATCGACAAGAGCAGGAAGTTATTTGTCAGTACTGTCAGTTTCTTTGACGCAGGTTTACGTAATCCGCATTAAGCTTTCCTGATAATATAAAGGCATTTTGAAAACCTCATCTCATGCAAAAATTATACAAAATCATCGCTTTTAATAGTAAATGCCCGTTTAAGTTTTATTTTAGAACTTATTTGGTCTTGTTTGATCTTAGTATCGTCGCGCATATTTTAACAGTTGATTTTAAATAACGGGATTAAAAAGCAATGGTTAAAACCGACAATATTTTGGGGCTTTCAATTTTAAGTGTTAAAATAATTTAAAATAACTAATTCCAATTGCTTCTTACTGCTTTCTTATTAAAGAGTGTATCACCATCGTTCAGAATCGGAAAGTTACTTAATTTATGGCTTTAACCTTGTTTGGTGACCGGATTTAGGATCAGTTAGTAGTAAATACTCTTGTGCGATTCACAAGGTACTGACGTATTCACATAAAAATAGGTTTAATAACCGTTGTGTAAAAATCAAAAGGACTTTATTGAATATTTGGTTTTAGTACCAAAGTATACCGACGACAGCGGAAATGCTGTTAAGTGTAAAGGACAATAAATTAAAATGAGTTAAATATGTAATTTTTCTCCGATTTTTTTGTCTTTCGATCGGCGTCATCGAAATATTCCAGGAAAATAAGTGGGTCTTTTACGACGTGCAATTTAAAGTTTTTTTTGTGAAAAATTGAAAATAAATAAAATACTGTTATTAAAGAAATTTACAAAAATGTTTAATATTTTGAAAGATTTATTGATTTAAAATTAATGTCTACGAAAACAGGAGATAAGATTTAAAAATAAACTTTCTTTTCGCTCTCCTGAACAATTAACATTTTGTCGTTTTCGAATTTCGCATTTCGAATTTTGGCATGCAAATAAGAAATTATTTTTTTTGTTTATTGGGCATGCAAATAAGATTTTTTTTGTTTATTGTGAAAAACAATGGATTCAACATCATTCACCAACAATTCATAAAATTAAAAATTATGTAACGTTACATTCATTATATTTATTTGTTAAATTTTTTGTAAAAATATAATTTTTTTAATGTTAAAAAAAATACTAAAACTAAACAAAAAAACAGTTTTTGAAAGGTGAAGAAATACGCTTCCAAATTTTACCAAGTATTTAAAAAAAATACATAAAAATTGCAACCATAATTTGATGAAGTTTAACTGGAAAATGCCTATCACAGTATTATAGGTGGTTAAAGAGGAACGCGGCCAGTTTCATTAAAAACAAAATTTTGGATTTGAGGCCAAAATACCCTACCAAACTTGTAATATATTTTTTATTGAAAAGTAGAAATAAATATCTATTACGGATGTGTGTTTAATGTTTATTTTTGTTTTAAATGCTGATTTACATAAATAATGAATTAAATCTTGCTTCATTTTGGAGGCGATCGCAAGTAATTTAAAAAGTTACTTCTAAAATGGTGAAATATTAAATTATTTAATGGCCTACGTTTAATAATTAAAAGCAAAAATAAATTAAGCAGCACAAACGACTACTAGATATTTATTACGCCCTTTGATTACAAAAATAATTTTTCAGTTTGGGTGGGTAGTTTGGCCTCAAATCAAAAATTAAGATTTGTATGAAACCCTTTCCCATCCATTCCCCTTAATAATAAAAAAATATAAATGAGCAGTTTACACGAGGCAGAAGTGAAACCTTCAGAAAACTCAAGTAGATAAGAGTGGAGAGGCTACGAAGCACCGCACAAAGAGGATATCGATTATTATATTATCTCACAGGCTAAATCCTATAGATATAAGCAAAGATATTGAAATACACAATATCTTTGGGTGTTGTTCATCGAATTTTAAATCACAACGGTGCTAAATAAGTTTTCACTTTAATAATATTTGGATGATTTGTATAACGCCGTTTTAGTGAAAAATCACCTCGAGAATGCTGTAGAGCCTAGTCATTTTCCAAAGATGTATGATCTGAATAGCCAGGTACTTCCCAACCTTCCTCTTCCCCACCTCCTTCCCCTCCCCACTACCTTAAGCCTCACAACATACCCCAATTGGGGATGCCATAGTCTCACTGGCTCCAGACGGGAGCAGTTGAGATTCTTGTGCGGTATTCACTGTGAAAAAAAAAACATTATGTTGTGAAAATAGATATGTTTTACATTGATTGAAAATGTAAATAATATGCATGGAAATTAAGAAAACGGTGCGGACGCGAAATCTTCAAAAAGGCATTCTTTGGTCTTAACATACTCAGAGAGTATCTGCAAATGTTTGTGGACATTATGTCATATTATATGATTCATGACTATGGCGGTCGCAAACTTAGCCAAGAGGCGGCGGTCGCAAAGTTACTCATGACCGCGACCGGTGCCGGTGGAAGCACGTGGCGGTAATTCAATCGTTCAAGTGTTACTCGGAACATTAATAAATTGACACTACTTCCACAAATTTTCCAAACCGAATTTTCAACCAGTTCTCTTCACAAGGATTTCCTAGATGTAATTAACAACGGTTTGCCGTTTAAAAATTGGGTTAGCAAGAAAAGACACTTAGTAACTTTTTTTCACAATTTTTTGATGAGAAACTTTTATTGCCCCGCTATGATTTGGATTTCGGATGAAACGGAAATAACGATTACTGCACCTGTGACGCATCAACTGCGCTCACTGACCGCTTTGATTATGATGTCACTTTTAAAGGCTCCTATTGGTTGAGATATGAAGCGGAAATTACGCTGGTCTGCGCTCATTGATCGCTTTGATTATGACCTCATTTTTCAAGTATTGGTTGAGATTGTTTTGGTAAAGTTTCGCTTCTACCGCATGTAAACTGCACTCGATTTTTTTGTATTTCTTGGGTATTAACTAGAGATGAAACGGATATCCGGTAATAATCCGGTATCTGGCCTATCCGGCCTAAATTTACTATCCGGCCGGATACCGGATATTCAAAAACTACGACAATTTCCTATAATAAAATGCAATACATTAATCTTTGTGAGGTAAATATCAATAAATTGGCTAATAATTATGACGGCTTTTATTTAAAGTCGAAAAAGTTACAAAAAAGCCATAAGGCCTTCCAAAAAACAAAAAAAATCCTCTTAAATATTCAATCTAATGGTAAATACATAAATAGTAAATATCTAAACTAAAAACTTTTAGTAAAAATTTACAAAAACGTCGCAGAGTAGCGAAAACTTAAATAAACATGATTAACTAATCACAATCACCATTATATTGAACTAGATTATTGAAATGATTAAATACTGGCATTGAAGCACCATAATATACCTCTTGTTCTTATTCTTATCGAAGAGAATATTTTAAATTAATACTCAAAATTAACAAGTGGTAAATTATAATGAATAAAGACTAAAAACGGCGCTAAACTCGTCACGACATGCAACGAGACAATGGGCCGAATATCCGGCCGCCGGATATCTGGCCAACCGGCCTCGCAGCTCGCCGGATATCCGGTATTTGCCCAAACAACTATCCGTTTCATCTCTAGTATTAACTATGTATCAATTTCTAGACATTTCGTTTTGAAGAGTTTTACTTTCCGTGTACATTTGTTACTTAAGAGGCCATTACCAGAGAAAACCAGAAATATGTCATTTTCAAATCAGATTTTAGACGTATTGACTCTTTTTCACAAAAAATTATAAATGGATTTCGAAAGATGGTTATTTTATCTAGCATTCGCATGTAATAAATTTTGAGAATTTTTTAAAATTTTTAGTATAATAAGGTTATTCCATAGGTCGTTGGCAGATTTGTTAAATTTTCAAAAAAAGATTTTGTTTTACACCACACCCATTTAAAATAATATAATCATGCCGTAAAATAAATCAATACATTATCTAGCAAACGCATGTTTTAGAATTTTAATTTTAGTTTCAATAAAATCATTAAAAAATATGTACGTACATGTGTTTCTTGACGAAAATTGGTCCATTTGTATATTTATTTGCGCACTTACAAACTAATTAATATATTTCAGATTTTTTTAACCTTCTTATAAATTTAGACATTATTGAAAAATGATAAATACTTTTAAAAAAAAGTAACTACAAAAAGTACATTATTTTAATAGTTTTATCATCACGCCTTTCAGCATTTTTGGATGAAGGTATAAATTAAAGCTAATTTGAATTGAAATAAATTCGATATTGAATTAAAATTTAAAAAAGCTGGTACGAAGAATAATGAATCTTTCTCATTGTAACCGCCCTGCACGATCGTAAGAACAACTTTCGACGAAATGTGGATTTTCGTCCGCTGGCTGGTTAAACGCTCTTAAGATGTTTACATTTGTTACTTCCCTTTTTCTATATACGCTTCAGATTTTATGTCCGGGTTAAATCGTTCCAGCAGGAAAAACTTAACCCTTTCACGCACTTCACAAATGATCACCTAGTCAATCCACGTTATGCACTTGCACTATATAAGTATAATAAATACAAAATTATACAAGAACAACATGTCAAACTGACTCCAGATATTTTCATATCAGAGGGTTCGGCTCGGTGGAACTCCTAATTGGACCTATAAATTCTACTGATCCCTCAATATAAATATTTCAAAAATCTATTGTAATCCTACATGTATTTAAAATGACTGATTTTTGCATTTTAAATACAAAATTTATTGACAAATCTAATATGCCTAAATTTTGAATGAGAGAGCTAGGTATAATGCCAGTAGCAAATATTATTATTTAATAATATTATTATTCCATTTATAAAAAAAAAACGGTTTATTAAAATACAAGTTTGCCAGTGTAATTATTGTCGCGCATGACAGCTATTTCGCCTTTTGAAGACATTACCAAAATTGTTTGATAATGTCTTCAGAAGGCGAAACAACTGTCACGCGTAAAATAGTTACAGAGCCTCTTGCAAGTAAACTTTTTTCATAAGTAATTGAATAATAATATTATTGAATAAATAAAAGACAAAAAAATGAATAAAATTCTCTAAATTAAACTTGATAAGAATAAAAAATCTTCTGGACATCATACTACGTTTTGTTGGCGGTGAAAAAATATTAGAGTCAATATGGGTTAGTTTAGGTTAGGGGTTGACATCATTTGCTAATCAATCTTGTTCTACTTGCCGACCACAAGTGACTGCTCAATTGATTGTATTTGTTGGCAGAAAACATTTTAGAGCTTACGAAAGTCTTAATGGAATGCCGACCATTTAAATCATAGCCATTTCCTAAAAATACCCAAATTAAAGGTTTCACGAAGCTGTTCAAGAACTACAATTTTAAAGTTTTATCTAACTTGTCGTTTTACCTTCCACACTTTGATCTGTCTCACAATGTACTCCGAATGAGGTTGCCGTAATCCAATTGACTCCGGACAGTCAGAAGCAGTTAGGAATATTGTGCGGAATTCACATAAACTGAACAAAATACAAAATACAGAGTTTAATTTTTCATGTATATTTGTTACTTAAAATTTAATTTTTCTGCTGCCGGTTTTAAAACAAATAGTCCTAAACAATGAATATAAACCTGAAATAATTAACCGCTTAGAGCAAACGTTTTAACAAAAAAATACATTTATGGTGGTAATAAAACAGCCAACCTAGTAACAACCTAATTTATAAAAAAAACTTTTTTATACAGGCGACTTATCTTTGAAAATATCCCGCATACTACCAGACCATATTTCTCCAGCTTTCTATACTAATATTTTATTTAAAAAAAAATTAAAACAAGAATGTTTCTAAGATATTCGAAAAACCTAACGGGATATGTACTTTAGAATGTACCTAGGTATGACTACTACTAGTAAAAAAAACAAGTGTGCTTTAGACCACATGACTGAAGTAAAACTTCTTTAGCTCCATCTATATGATAGGAAGAGAGAAAGAAAATGTGCGCGCGCAGTGCTCTCTTTTGCTCCTACAGTGTGATACAGACAATAGGCCTGCACTGTGTCGATATACGAAACATAACTGGCTATGAGAGAAAGAGAGAAAGAAAATGTGTGCTCGCACCTCTCTCTCTCTTGCCCCTACAGTAATAAATACGAAACGTAACTCTCTCTTTTTATAACTTCGCCAACTTACTCCCCAAGTCCAGCGTCCCTAAAGCAGTTTTTCTTCAAAAAACGGGATTGCTCTTTAAAATGCATAGTATATATGTAGGTTTGACTACTAGAAATTTTAAAACTAGAATCAGGGAACATGAACTCGGTTTACGAATAATAACTATTCCCACCTCTGCCTTAGAATACACGAATTCCTTGAAATTTAATTTTGTTGCATAGATTCTTCACTTTACATAAACGTTTCTTTGTATATGAGTCTGTCCTCGCTAATAGAATTTCCTGACAATTCTAACAATGTTTTCAAATAATGTCTTGCAAATGAACAGCTCATGTAGCAACTCTCGTATTTTCTAAGATACCTAGTTTCATATTCTTTAGACAGAAGCGACGTCAGACTCCCTTTTGTATCCAATATTACCTTAAATAAGTTCCATATATCATTATGGTTCTTATTGGCATGTAATAGCGACAAACAGATGCTTTAATAACAATACACTACTGCTGTATTTATACAATAACCAAATATAAGACAATAACTTAACATTATCTACCTAGGATTATTAGTGCGCCCCACGGTTGAATTTGGCAGCCACCTCTGGTCTGGAGCTCCAAAATACCTGAAAAATACCCTCGACTCTGTGCAGAAACGGGCGGTCCGTTTGATAGATTCTCCCATCTTAACAGACGGATTGCAATCTTTAACGGGAATGCTATCCTTGTTCTACCGGTATTACAATGGAAGATGCTCCGAGGAACTAGCATCATTGATCCCTTCGGCACCGGTGCATAGTCGGGAAACACGCCAAACGCGTGCCCAACATTTGTACACAGTTGACATTTGTCACATGAGAACGGGTCGTTTCTTCGACTCGTTCTTGTGTTCAACAGCTCGGCTGTGGAATGATTTGCCGGCCTCTGTGTTTCCTCCTTCCTACAACATGGGTCTCTTCAAGACCAATGTTCATTCCTTCCTCTCCTCAAAAAGACCCTCCACACAGCATCCCAGATGACATAGGCCCTGAGGGAAATTATTTTCCTCAGGGCCTCCTGTGTGGAGTTAATGTAAATAAAAAGGACGCATCAGCAGAATAAAGGCGTAAAACGGAATATTTCGAATTCTGTCACAGATGAAAACATTACATTGATATTTTTTCTGTCTATGTAGGGATACTGCCATGCTGGGTATTAATTATATTATATCTTATTAAAAATTTGTTGGATCATCATACTAGTATTTAAAAAAAATTAACATAAAATAATTATGTCTTAGCAATATTGAAATAAATGTTCCGAATTCCTGTTGCTGAAGACGCCGTGGAATGAACCAATATGAATAAATATGTATATAAATAATATCGTCTATTATAGTCCTCTGATCCAAATGTGTCGACTATATAATGAGAGAGAGCATGCTGAAATAGACATTGTCACCGGAAATTTATAAGGACCCAGAAAAAATGTCCAGCTATTGTTAAAAAACATGTGACAATAATAAACTTGTTGAGCTAATTATATTATGTTTCGGCCGTGCCTCTCTCTGACTCTGTTATGTCTGCTGACTATATTAAATTTGTCACATTAATAAGAATATACAAAAAATTTTAACCTGTTGTAATTTTATATAGATATTAATATTATTACTTTGGCTGAGCAGGTTTTTGTTATTGTATGTGCCTGTTATTTGTATAATAACTGAGTTTTTATAACTGGATTGTTCCCACGTAAGCGAAAATTACATTTTATGAAAGGGGGAAAGTGTTTTGGATCTACTTTTTAGTAAGGCCAAGATTTGAAAAGTAATAAAAAACAGTAAATTGATTATATTAACACGTACAAATACTTGGTAGATGTATTGACAAATACTTCCGAAGACTGTCAACATTACAGCACTATTACCCAGAGTTGGATTTGTCCTTTGCGATAAAACAATACGCCATGAAAATTTCTATGTTTTCAAAAATGTTTAATTCTTCGTCAACGTCAGTTCACTACCTTGCCTGCCTCTTGGTCACTTTCAATCGGAGAACCGATTTGCTCATAATTTTGGGTAACGTATCAATTGACATTATTTTTACATATCGCATTCTTTAGGACTTACTGAATATTTTGATAGTTTCGGATCTTTAAAAAATTTTTTTTATGATAATTCATAATTTCGGGTAACTTATCATTGACATTATTTCCACACATCGCATTTTTGGGACTTAACGACTATTTTGATAGTTTCGGATCTAATTAGATTCTTGAGTTTATAATAATAATAGCCTTTATTCAGGCAGTAAATTAGATTACATTATTTATGATCATATAAAACATTTATCATGCATCGACTCCCTGTCTGTATGGTACTAGTAAAGTTGACAAAGGCCTCCTCCAACTATCGCCATTTCTCTCTATCATTAGCAACTCTTGTCCATGTACTACCTGCTATGGCTTTGATGTCGTCAACCCACCGTCTAAATGGTCTACCTCGTTTTCTTTTCTTGTCACTTGTGAACCAATTCATGACTAATTTTGACCATTTTTCACTTCCTCTGATTGTGTGGCCTGACCACTTCCACTTCAGCTTTTTTTATCGTTTTTATGACATCTTTTGTTCTTGTTTGTTTCTTAATGGTTGCAATTTTTATTCTATCGGACAGTCTTTTCCCTATCATACTTCTTTCCATGGAGTTTTGACATGTTTTAAGCTTCTTATTTCGAATGTTTGTGAGTGCCTAAGTTTGGCAACCATAAGTAAGTACAGGAAGTATGCAGGTATCAAAAAGTTTCCGTTTGATAGTTATCCTGGTTTCACTGTTTTTCATTATTTCTTTCAAACTCCAATATTGTTTCCAAGAATTTCCAATACGTCTGTCTATTTCTTTTGTGGTTAAGTCCAAAGGAGAAATTATTTGACCTAGGTATACATATTCATCCACATAGTCGATCAGATTGTTATTGATCCTGATAGGTTCTTCCATCTAATTTAATTTTTGCTTTGCTGTTAGCATAGATGTTTTTTAGAATTCTAATGTATTTGATTTACACACATTCTTACGTGATTGCCAGATCTTTTTATGTAATATTGTGTCGAAAGCTTTACTGTAGTCCACAAAGCAGCAATAAAAGGTGAAGTTGAATTCCTTACTTTTTTCGAATACTTTAATTACTTTTTTGATAACATAAATATGGTCTAAAGTCGAGTATCCGCTTCTGAATTCTGCCTGTTCTTAAGTACTGTTTTAATTGTATGGAAAAGTATACAGTATGTAGATTTAAACATAAAACCAGACAAGGTACAACGAAAATAGAAAGGAATTGTTGCACGTTCACACTTGACCTGTTCTATTTCGTTCACCCATTCTCTACTCCATGGTCGATTCTATACAGAATGGAACGAAAGTTGAAGTTGATTAAAAATGGGGTTTCTACTTCTATTGGAGGTTCTATTATTCTCACTGATCTCTTTCAAAGATTCCACGGAATATAAGCGATGTGAACGCGCCTTTAGTGACTATTATAAAGATCTACTTTTCGGCTTTGTATTTTTGTAGAACTTTTCTGCAATGCTAGTAAATGTAACAATCGGTCCTCTTTTGTTTGTACATCTGTTAATTGGTACAAATTTACTAAAAAAATAATGATATATCCAGTAAATGACTTCCAACATACAAAAAAAACATTTATTTGAATATTTGATGTTGCTTAGGTAATCTCAACCACCATCGACTACTGCTAGCAGCTTAACAATTGTTAGCGAAAACTTGCAAAAAGGGAAAGTATTTTTTAAAAATAACAATTGGTTCGCTGGTTTTCCTACTGCCTACCCCAAATAATAACTGTATCCACACCGCTGATTAGATAACTTACCTTTGCAGTACTCAATAAGTAACATAACTTTTTTTCAGATCGGCCCAGGCCTCCTGAAATGGCGTGAAGTAGACCGAGGGCTCTACCAGAGCCAGCTGTCAGTCTCCTTGTTGCTTCTCCCGGAGCATTTCAGCGGGGGTCCGCCCTCCCTCAGGTGCATAGCGCGCGTGCTAGACCTCTACGTGCAGGTGGCCGAGATGGAGCTAAGGTCTAGTAGGGGGGCGCCACGAATCGAAAGAGGTGAGAAAATAATAGGTAGATTTGATAACCAGCATTACTAAGAAGTACACTGGAATATGCTTCGCCAATTTGGAACCCGCAGTACAAAGTATACATAAATAGCATAGAACATATTCAAAACTAATTTATGATATATCTTTCAAATTTAACAATAACGTTGAATGCACATTTCAAACTTTGCAACAAAAAGGCCAGCAATAGCTGATTTGACATTTATACACAAAATTTTAAATAATAACATTGATCATACTGAACTTCTTTCCCTAGTTAATTTTAACATACCTTTAAGACGTACATGCCACACAGAACTATTCCACACGTTTAGACAAATGCAGCAAGTAATTCGCCAATCAATCGTGCTCTTCATATGTTCAATAATATTGGTCTAAATTCTAACATCGAAATTTTCTCCGGTTCACTTCAAATTTCAAACTTCTAACGTCGACATTTTCTCTGGTTCAAAAAAGCACCATGTCAATAATATATTTGTTCAAGGCACATACATACATACTCTCTCACACACACACACCTTCCCACTACGCACATCACCCGGTAATTTACTGACTTAATATACAACACTAAATAGTACACTTCAAAGAAACTCATAATAGGTACCCACCATGAAATATACTTAATTATTGCAAATTGTTTTCACCACTGTAACTATTGTACTGTTTGTTTCTGTTTATAAATTAATATAAATATCCATTCACGAGAAGGAGTGTCATTCACGGACTTTCGAATAGTCTAAGATCCCGATATAAAACGACCACCACCGAGATGTTTATTTGATGAAACGTGTTTTATATTTAATTTAATATGTCAATAAATATATTGCATATGGGTTGCCTAACAAATTTTAGTCCAGGGTATGATTAATTAATTAACATTTCACCGGTTTGAGTGAAGGTGTGCGACTGAGAGGTCAAAACCAACCATCCCATGCGATAGAAGAGGACACAGCATAGCAGCTGTTTGAAGTCCGTCCATTTAAAGAAAGAGAGTGCGCATGCTATTTGTTATTGAAAATGAAAAGGATAAGGTATACGCTGTGCATCATTTTTGAGTAGTTTATTATTAAAATAGAGGAATAGTTATTAAAAAATTTTTAATCATTTAATTGTTATGTGTGTATATTTTGATACCACCGTGTTCATAATGAAATAATCTTTAATTTCATTTAATTTTAATTCAATTATCAGACCGGTGCAAAATGCAAGTATCGATTTACCTGTTTATACTTACCTGTTTAAAAAAAATACATTTTAAAATTATTAATTAATCATACCCTGGACTAAAATTTGTTAGGCAACCCATATGCAATATATTTATTGACATATTACATTAAATATAAAATACGTTTCATCAAATAAACATCTCGGTGATGGTCGTTTTATATCGGGATCCTATACCAGAAGGGATTAAAAGAATAAACTTTCGCTTGATAATAATGGAAACATTTTTATTTTTTAAAAGTTAATGCATTAGTACATATTATATTCTCTTTCAAATTCACAGCCTCATATCTTTTGAGTTTTTGAGATACATTCTTATTCAAAAAGAGTTATAACACTTACTCATGCCTCCTTAAAATCACACTTGGTTTATTGGTATCGTTGTGCACAAAATCGTCTGCTATTGTATCTTGACATAATCCACTGGGAAACTTTCACAATCAAATAAATAGTGCTCTATTTGATATAACCCTTTTGAAGCAATTATTCTGTAAGACATACCATTACATTTTGCACTTAGTCCTACATACCTACATCGAATTAACTTTCGATTAATTGAATGAATATTTAAGCTTTAAATAATAATATTTTAAGCTTTAAATAATAATAGTTTCTCGGAGTTTGCCAACCATTTACATGATAGAAACTAGTCATACCTTTAATTTTAACAGTGGAATAGAATTAATACATTGTAATGTCAATGGCATTCAGTTGGATAAATTAGAAATTTTAGAGATTAGAAAGAGTGTTAGTGCAAATTTAAATATTATAATAATAATAATAGCCTTTTTATTCTGGACTTCTGTTAGGTATGTATTAGACATGATCTTATTTGTTATAGTATATCCCGAAGCTCAGTTTGCCTCTTGGCATAGGCCTCCTCTAACATTTTCCATTGGGACCTGTCACGCGCTACTCTTCTCCATTGATGTCCAGCAGTGAGTTTTAGGTCATCTTCCCATCTTATGTGTTGACGTCCTCTACTTCTCTTGCCATCTCTGGGATACCAGTCAGTGACATTTTTGCACCATTTCTCTTGTGGATCGCGTATCATGTGTCCTGTCCATCTCCACTTTTGTTGGTCTATTCGGGTAACTACATCGGCAACTTTAGTTTTCTCCCTTATTGTGCTACCTCTCACTCTGTCCTGTTTCCTTGTTCCTGTCAAACTTCTCTCCATGGCTCTCTGGCAGCGTTCCAACTTTTCTCTGTGGCGTTTGGTGAGTGCCCAAGTTTCACATCCATAGGTGATGACTGGAAGTATACACGTGTTGAAGACTTTCCTTTTTATTTGCATACTTAGCTCCTTAGATTTCAAGACTTCTTTCAAAGACCAGTATTTCTTCCATCCATTTGCTACTCTTCTCTCGATTTCTTTAGTGGTTTGATCTTTGTGAGATATTATCTGTCCTAAAAAGATGTAATCTGATACATATTCGAGTGGTTGGTTGTCAATTTTTATAGTTACTGGTTCAGAGTTTGTAAGCAATTTTGTTTTGTCTTTGTTCATGCATAGGCCGACTTTCACACTTTCCTCGTTTAGTGATTCTATCATTCTAATTAGGTGCATTTGGTTTTCCTCGAATAGGACTATATCGTCTGCAAATCTTAGGTGGTTAAGTTTTACACCTTGTACGTTGATACCATATTTTTCCCAATCTAGTTTGCGGATAAATATTATTAATAATCAAATATTGTTTTTAAATGACCCATTATTAAATCTATTCCCCTTTTAATTTTTTTATTGTTCTATATTGCCCCTTGTCTCGTACACATTATTTTCTTTCAAATTTTATTATTGTTTATGTCTATTATTTTTCTCTATTACCTATTTATGTCTATTTTTAAAATTAGTTCTGTCAAAACCCTGAAGAAGTCAGCTTTGCTGACGAAACATGTCGGTTTTTGTAAATAATTAAGTGGTTAATACAAAGTTATCTATTAATTTTAATTTGAATTAATATTAATTTAATCCTTTTGAGTTATCTTCAAATAATAGTTAGATTAACATTATAAAGCCACCCCTTTCTTATTTATTCGAATTTAGATTTGATTTGAAAGAGTTTCAACTTATTCATCATAACTTCGTTCCAAATGTGTGTTTTGAAATCCCCCTTGAATATTTGCATAGAAATGATTTTTCCATTTGACTGCATAACAATACAATTTTGATGTTTTTTTCAGTGACCTCAAATGGAGTTTCGTCGATTGGTGCCAAAGGCAATTTCATATTTGCAATGAGAGTGTTTTATTTTTGGTTTAATAGATTGTCAAAATACAGCTGAAAATATTACCCTTCCCTTAGAATCTATTATTAAATTCATGCGCATACTCTGTAAAACCTAATGAAATATTTAGCAAGTCCCGAGTTTAATAAAATAATAGTGAACATAAATATGTAAGGTATATTGATTGTGATAATTTATACGATATTAAATTTTGATTGGAATGTTGGATATAATTTTTTTAACTTGTATGTACATAGTAATAAATAAAATTATAATGCAAATCCGAGATTTCAATTACTCAATTTATTGAATGTACATTTTCCTAAACTGTTGCCGTATTAAATCTCCCTACTTGTATTACATTTCCCGTCAACCGAAAATTGTTTTTATAGGTAATGTATTTTAATTTTATGAAAAATAATAAAAATACTCAATTAATATTTTTTAAATTATTTACAAAGTTAAATATTTAACAATTCTCAAAATTTTCAATTTGGGAGGTGGATGTGGCTACCGCCGTCCCGGAAACCATTTATTGGACAACCAAAATCCCTGCCATACGTCTGCCCAAGTGGTTTGATGACTCAGCAGAGGAGCAGGAGCAGATGCCCGGTTCATGGGGTGAGCTTTGTCTAGGTCTGCAGATGCGTTCTGTGGACGCCCACTTATTGCGTGGCGGGCCGGATCGGATAAGACTGGTTGAGGGAAACCTTTTGAGTTCTCCAGCCAAACTCTCTTGACCCATCGCCTTGAACCGCAGTCCGTCACTCCTGGACACATCGACCTCCAGATTCCTATCCACCCCTCATAACTTTTTCCTTCCAAAATTTCCTCCACTTCCTTTCCCTTAAAACACTCTCCACACATCATCAGGTACTTTCGTGATATCTAATAACTGTAATAACTAATTAGTAAAAATCTGGTAATAAGTGTACAAAGTAGGTATTTGATTAACGGAAAAATAAAATAAACAGGATTTGGTAACGAAACTCAAATTGCAAGATACAATAAGTGAATACGTGAATTACATTCAAAGAAGAGTCGGACAGGAAATATAATTTTATCAACTGACCGATCAGTGGCTGAGTTGGCATCGCGTCTGGGTCCCACCCAGGTATAGTGTTAATTTCCTCGGCTGGCAAATCCTCCACCACACATCAAAACAAGCAAAAAAATTTGGTGATATTACGAGAATTTCGAGGTTAGTTGTAAACCGGGAATGTTTGTCTTTCTTTAAAAAAAACTAAATAAAAAATTCAGTTAAAATACAAATAAACTGAGATAATCTTAACAATCTAGAAGGATTGGTATGTAGCAATCTGCGACTTCTGTTAGGGTACTTTAGAATGAGTTTAATGGCATCTAATATGCAATACTACTGTGTGTGATGTACCTACTTAGTGAGGCAAGTGGAAGATGCCTTATACACCGCTTGTTAAGTGGGTGCATGGTAAGATTGAGATTCGTACAGTAATATCCATCACAGTGGTCAGCTTAGTTTCCTGAGGAAACTTTAGGACGCCAAACCCTGTCGGACGACAGAGTATGCTAAACTCATCCTCGTGTAAGTGCGGCCCGCAAGAATAATCCGTTTTCTACTTATTCGCGCCGATATACGGCTGTCAAAAAAAAACCCATTGACAATAATGAAATTAGTAATCAGTACCTGATTACAATAATTGTTATGTGAATATTATATATTTTCATAACAAGATCTGAATTCATTTAACGTTTATTTCCTGTGTTTGTTGAATATTTACGTGTTATTTATTCTACTGTATTATTTTATACCATTATGTCCATCGATTTCTGTCAGAGGCTGCCGAAATGAGATAGAGGAGTTCTTTTAATCATTGCTTTGGCTGTTGTTTTATGGCGTATAAGGTTTCCTGAAAGAAGATATTATACAACTAGCAAAAACACTGTAATACAATCATACTTCTTCAAGAAAATAAAAGGAAAAAATATATAAATAATGTTTTCGGAATTTATCTTTAACGAGTTAAAGGAGATCACAAGCTATAGTGCTAGCAAACATACATCACAACACTCAAAATGAACATCAGAATTGACATCTTTGATCCTCAAACGATGTTAAAGGAAAACATTTTTATTTTTTTTTTAAATTTTCTTTATTCATTTTGTTTATTACAGGATTGTTTTACATGGTATTTCGACTACCAAGCTAGGCAAATGCCTGTATTATGGTAGTCGAGATTCATAAGATATTAAGTATATAATATTAATAATCATCCATATATATATGTAGATGAAAGTACAAACATATAGCATATATATTATACTAGTATTAGGTACATGATCACATACAGGAAAGGAGTTAAACTAGGTGAATCTTGTATAAATAAAAATAAAATAGAATAACAAATAAAAATAAAAGTAATAAAATAATAATATTTTAAGGATAATAGAAATATAAAATAAGAATAAATATGTAAATCATCTATACAGATGAACAATGATAGTCTTAGACCCCAAAAAACAAAAGCAAGTATTCCTAAGCAGCATGTGAAATGGACGAACAATGTCAAAAAATATGAAAAAAAGCATCAGCGTAATATAAAGTTTTGGTTGAAAATTAATTTAGAGAAAAGATTTTTTTACTCGAGAAATATGAAAAAATAAGAACAGTTTTTAAGATGTAAGGCATTCTTTATAATATTTCCTTCCCTGAGTAAATAACCAGTTCTGTATATTAATGGCATTGAAAACAAATAAAACTTTTTTGTGTTAGTTACACCATCTATAACTCAAGAACGGCTGGACCAATTTGTATAATATCTGTTAATATTTGTTGGATTTGTCTCCGCCCCGAATAGCAGAATAGCTAGTAAAACATCGGAAAATTTAACGAAAAAAATAAATGAAGTAACTTCTATTCCTCATACATTTTGTATGGGAAGAATTCTCTTCTTTTGAAAGAGCTGCAGCAATATTGTGATAAGTATAATATTGAATTGTGAGTGAATTCCAAAATTTCAAAAAGTTAAATGTCAATGCGCTGATTGTTTAACTTTTGTTCTTAAACATATAATGCTGCCCCTCTTTCTTACACATTAAATATCTATACCTAGTCGAAAATGAGACAAACGGCGAACGTATATCTGCACCCCTCCAAAGGAAAAATACAACTATTTTAATAAATCTCCCTCACACGTATAAAGAAAATGAAACGCAATTCCCGTAAGTAAGTGGAAAAGTAAGAAAACTACAAAAATATAAATCCATACACAACGCCATCTCTGATACTGACAAAAACAAAACACGCACAGTTGCGCATCGATAATTGCTTCATTGTGTAATTTTTAACTTAATATAAAATCTGAAGTTAATTCAGCTAATAAGTGAACTCAACAGTTATTGATTATGAGGCGGTACGAAGTTCGCTGGGTCAGCTAGTTAAGTTTTTTAAGTTTGTTAAGTTTGAAGATAAAACTTATTTTGTTTTGGTGAGTTCAGTTGTCACTTTTCAGAGATTAAATGTCGGTGTGTTTTCATCCTTTTTTTAATAGTCCCCATAGGAGGCTCCGAGGAAAAAAAATCTCTCAGGGCCTATGTCATCTTTGGGATGCTGTATAGAGGGTCAAAGACCCATTAAAGACCCTTATCAAGATAGGGAAAAGAAAGAGAGGAATTTATGGTGGTGGGTAGGAATTTGGGAGTCACCATGCCCAGGAGTGAAGGACGAATGCTGTACTACACTGCGATTTAAGGGCCCGCAACCTGGATTTGTACCGATTTATTACATATTTCCCTTAAACACGGTAAGTTTTAAAGCTCTTAAAAAAATATATCTTATTCTTGAAGATAATATTCTAGACTTTGCCCGCACCAAAACGCAAATTATATAAAATTCCCTCGATAGAAAAAAATCGCAAAGTATGCTCCATAAATCATTATTAACACGTTTGTTTCAGTTATTTTACAAATTATATGTATGCAAAAATTCACAGTGTTTCTTTAAATGCTGTTTAAGATAATGCCCGCGAGATTTTTGCTCTATTTTAAACGAGTCGTGTTTTATTAAACATTTTCGCAATTTTTGCATCGATTTTGTCGCCGAAAATGTTGGCGCTCTCCTCTAACATTCGTCATTTCGTATCTATCCATCTTCTTCTTTTCGGGCCCGGTTGCAGAGCCTTAACGATGGATCGAGAGAGTCCGGCTGGAGATGTCTATGTTAGGTCTTGTTCATTCAGCCTCTCCACATCATGCCCGCAACGCAGTAGGTGGGCAAAAGCATTCGCCACCAGGACCTAGACAAACCTCACCCCGAAACCATGAACCTTTGCTTAGTTATCGCTTGGGGTGACTTATGACAGGGGTGTTACTTATCCAATGAATGATTCCCGGGGATATAATGAATATTATTTAATTAAATGAAGACAATGTTAGCGAAACTCAATCGAAAATGTGATAACAGAAAAAGATACGCTCACATCTGGGACTCGAACCTGGGACCTTCGTCTTGCCGGGGCGCAACTCTACCAACTGAGCTTATGTGTCGCTTTCAGATTCAGTCATATTTAACTGTGTCATACTTCGACTAAGAACTACCAAAATTATCTTCATTTTCTTAACGTATATTTTTATTGCCTGCTTTCTTTATGAATGAAATGAAAGGACGGCAAGGTGAAGGTCCTGGGGTCGAGTCCCAAATGTGACCGTATATTTTTCTGATTTTTCTGTCATCAGATTTTCGATTGATGTTCTCTAATATTGTCTTCATTTAATTAAAGATTACAATTTGAGTTTTACTCATTAAGTTAAAAATAAAAATAAAAAAATTATTATAATTTTTTCATAAAAAATAGATAGGTACTTTGCGATATATTATTTAAAAAAATAAAACAATGACTTAGTAAACACCACTTTTATTTTATTAGGTATACCTATGCTTAATGCCGACCGGGTTTCGTTACAACCGTAGCTTCTTCAGGGCAGTATTATACTGTATATGCTACGGTTGTAGCGAAACCCTGTCGGCAAGTATAGTAACAATATAAAGTGTCGTTTACTAAGTTATTGTTTTATTTTATATTAATTTTATTATTTTATTCCAGCAGTTCTAGATGTATGGTGCAAAACCCAATCTGACTAAGATATTACATGAGGTATAAAAATTACAATTACAATTAAAAAGTAAAAAAGCAACAATATACTTTTAATAGAACATGATTATACTATAACGCACATACTGCAGTTTATTTCATAAAACTTAAGTAACATTTAACTGTAACAGGTTACTCTTAACAAAAACAAAAGTTAAAGTCCAAGTAAGTATATGTTATATGTTGTAAAGCGCCCTTTAGGTGATTTTATTACGAAAACGGTGCTGTAGAAATAATACAAAAATTAATATTATTATAAATTTATATAAGCTACGTAATCTACGTAATATACATAATCTACGTAACCCACATAAACTAAGTAATCTAATTAATCTACGTAATCTACGTAATCTACGCAATCTACGTATTCTACGTAATATGCGTAATCTAAGTTATCTACTTAATCTACGTTATCTATGTTATCTATGTTATCTATGTTATCTATGTAATTTATGTATTACGTACATGTTTCGTGAAATAATTTTAGAAAAGCGAAACAAAATTGTTGTTTCGTGATTTTTTTTTGTTGAAATTACATCAATATGGTAGAAAATCAAGATTTTTAAAATTATTTTAGTGTGAGTCGAATAAATATACTGCATTGTCAAGTGTCAAGTACCTATGGAAGGTATTGCATCAAAATCAGGAAAAAGTGAGCTGAAATCACCTGACTTCACAATTTAGACCTTTGATTGCTTTGACTAATTTACGAATACCTTAACTTTAAATACCTTTTATTAATTAACGCGCATTACGTTAAATGAAGATCCTAAATTTGAACCAAAAAGTTAGAGGAATAGTTTTTGTCCTTCTGCAGTAAAGTTAAAAATGTTTGTTAGTGCCTTTTGGCATTTCACAATGATAATATTTGATTTTGATAAGTTCAGTGGAAGAATAATCTGTACCTAATGATCCGAGGATGTCGTTCGCATTGCAACTTCTGTTAAATCCAATATAAACTGCAGTTCAATATAAAATATAAACCAGTCTGCAGCCTGCCAGACATATTTCATATCGACTTTTGACGCAAGCGAATCTTTCATCATTCCGAGTGGTGTTAGCAGGTGGCGCTACTCAAAGAAAAATGTGATGATTCGAAATATATTTTTATTATGTAGAGTGGTTGCACTCCAGGGATGACCGGAGAAAAAAATTATTTTGTACCCACCGTGTTATAAATTCACTTCACAGATGGTTTGTGTGTACATTTTTAGTACGACGTCAATTATTTATTCGATCAAAATCGTTTAACCCATATAATAACAGGAGACCAAATTTGTCCCAGCTCACATACGTCTCATATAAATCGTTGTATCTTCCTTACTGTCAAGGTTAGAAATATGATCAAAACGGTGTGGAAAAGCGAAAACTCAATGCTTTGTACAATTGAATATTCAAATCCAAAATTTAGCAATGTAAAATGTTAAATGAGCACCTCTATGATGCCAAAGTTAACAATAGCGATTTGAGAAAAATGTGCAAAATTTCGAGAACTTTTTATTAATTACAATACATCGCACATACGCAATACAACGCATTACCTAATGTCCTAAAACTACCAGAATCAAACAAAAAAATATTCGCAAAGGCTCTTAAAGGATATTTTCTCAGCAACTTTATTAACCAGTGACGAATTTAGTTGTCTTCCTTTGTAACTCTTGTATATTCTTCAATTACTTGTATCAATTGTGTCTAGTCCATTTAAAAATCTATGTATTGTTCATTGATTTCCGTGTTCTTATGTAAAAATAATTTTCCTTTAGATGTATAATGTTGTCCTTTCCCGAAATGAGTTTTATTAAACTTATTGGGAGTAATGTACTATAAATTTTATGTAATAATTTTCTAATATATTATCTCTAATAAATAAAAATAAATAAATTGTTTTTTTTTTACGAAACGAAAATAACGTGAGGTGATAATATCGTTGACATTTGCATAATAAAATATTCGTGTGCTTTTATTTTTTTCGTTATCTTTTCTTAGGTGTGAATAGAAAATTGTAATATTTCAGAAATTGCATGTATATTTCTAATAATAACATTTGAAAGCATATTTTATCACCTTTCAACAACAGTGTCAAGTTTTCAGATACATTCAGAAATATTCCATTTATTTGGATTTTATTGCAAGGCGGAAATTTTCTGACCTTCTGACAAAATATGACCGAGTCCCGATGGGTTAATATTGAATGGTTATTAGTTGTTGTGAACATATGAAAAATCGAAGGTTCATTCTTATGGAATAGAAAAATTCTTCAGTGCATAGTTTATTTTTGCCTAAAAGTGTGCTTAAATTAATTGCAAGGTTCTTTTGTAAGGTAACCAAAGAGGATAGAACGCCTACCTTTCTCTTCAGTTCAGACAGCAATAATGAAGACTCCATTCTCAGGCTTCTTCGGTGGCGAGTGTGGTGAATGAGATGCGGGATGAGATTGGAAGGTTGAAATAAAAACCTTTCGTATAATGAATAGAACTTTATAATGTATTCATTAAATTTGATTAATATTAAACAAAAAATTGAGTTTTACGAATTAAATACAAAAACAATTAATAGTACTGACTAACATAATAATATCATAAAAAAATAGGTAAGTAAGTAAAAAATGAATAATTTTTCTTAAATAACTTAATATAAGTACCCAGTATGAAGAATGATACAAAACTATTAGAACTTTTAAATCGTTAAAACGCTATCTAAAACTGGTAGATAAAACAGTTGTCATGCTGTGGACTGTTAGTTGTTGACGAAGATAACCTGTCGGGAGCATGAATCGATACCATCCATTTTTAGGATTTTTAGTAAGTATCGTTGTTGTAAGGTTAAAACAAAGATCATTAAGATGTATAACTCATACCTAAAACACGACAGTATTTTAATCTCTAGTTAATAAACTCACTAACCAAAAAATAACCATACGCACAGTGTTTTACGAATAAGAAAGTAGATTTCATACGCAAATGACTTTGGGGCGGCATTTTACTAGGAATATTGCTCCAAATCTCCCTTCCCTTCTTGAATGATTGGGAATTGATGGCACCATTTCCAAGAGCAAAGGGCTAAGGGTGGTAACTACTCCTTTTGTACTGTATACAGGGCGTTACAATAACAAATAAATACAGCCAATTAAATATTATTAATAACCACATATTTTTTCAAATACTATAATATTAAATATTATTATTAAATATTATGTCTGTAATACTTATTTTCATATTTATACTTACATTTTTAAAGCAATTTTAAAATACTCTAAAATATTTTTTATATTTAATTTTATGTCATTGTTTTTTAAGATTCCTTTAAGTCATTAATCACCACTCCCTATAATATTCTGTCTGTAGTTCTTATTTGTCTATACCTGTTCCCCTATTGTTAGTTTTATTAATTTTAATCTTTTTTTGTATTTCTTGGGCATTAACTATGTAACAATTTCTGGACATTTTTGTTTTGAAGAGTTTTAATTTTTAATGTACATTTTTTATTTTAATTTTAAATTTTTGCGACCGGTTTTTTGCGGTCCGTGTCATTTACGAGTTTTAAGTTTGCTCGTGTTTAAAATTAAAGTAACGAAGTTATTACGGAATTTAATATTAAAGTAACAAATGTACATTGAAAATTAAAATTCTTCAAAACAATTTTAATCTTATCTTGACGAATAAACCTTTGGTTTGGAAACATGTAGATAATTTTGATTAAGTAAGTGGCGTTTTACAAAGTGTTTAGTTTTCATTGAATTAAAAATTACGCCACAAAGTGAATTTGCAAAGAAGAAGAATATCCATTTAAGAAGTAAATATTAAATTCCACCCAGAGACTGATTGATTGGAAATTTTAAATCTTCGTACGATGATTTTTGTGTTTTTTTTATTACTTTAACGACATTAATACACCACTTTATTGATTTAAAACATGGAAATATGAACGGGTTTCTCTTAGCCAAAGCTTCTTACGGGTTCAAATATGAAGTAATTTTAATATATAAAACAAAGTCGGGTTAGTTACACCATTTATAAGTCAAGAATGGCTGGACCGAATTTTATGATCTTTGATTTGTTGTATTTGTCTCGGCCCCGAATAGTAGAATAGTTATTAAAACATCGCAAAAATTGACGATAAAAAGTTAGGAAGAAAATTGTTTTCCTCATGCATTTTGTAATATTGTGATAAGTATAATATTGAGAAGTGAGTGAATTCAAAAAAATCAAAAACGTCAAATGTCAATGCGCTGATTGTTTCGCTTTTGTTCTTAAACATAGAATACTGCCCCACTTTCTTACACACTAAACGTCAACGTCGAAAATGGGACAAACGGTGAACGTATGTCTGCACCCCTCCACAGGAAAAATACAATAATTTTAATTAATCTCCCTCACAAGTATAAAGAAAATGAAATGCAATTCCCGTAAGTAAATGGAAAAGTAAGAAAATCACAATAATTATAAATCCATACACAACGCCATCTCTGATACTGTCAAAACAAAACACGGAGAGTTGCGCATCGATAATTGCGTCATTGTGTAATTTTCAACTTAATAAAAAAAAAAATAATTCATCTAAAAAGTTAACACAACAGTTATTGATTCCGAGGCGGTACGAAATTCGCCGGGTCAGCTAGTTATAACTAAATACTAACATAATAATAATAATAATGCTTTGGATACGTTGCCCGCCAAACTGGGGACTCCAACTTAAAGAAACTCATAGTTACTGGCAAAGTGTTTGGTAAGACACGCAGAGGAAACTCACCAATGCGATGGAGTGACCAAGTATCATTGGTGTCCGATACGTCGGTGTCCCCGGCTCTACACGCAGCGCAAAACCACGAGGAGTTGATGAGCCTTGTCCACCATGGAAATTTGTGTAGGGGCCACGATCTTCAGCAATGAGGAACCGACGAAGAATAATTAAATACACACATATAAATTATATAACCGAAAAAGATAAAATGAGAGGAGAATGAGATAGCTTATAGATACAGACCCGGTCAGCTGTCCATGTGTTAACCAATGAAGAAGTTTATTACATGGTGCTTTTCATTAGTGTTTTTTTTTATTTATCTTATTTATCTGTTTTAGACGCAAAATAATTATGAATAACATATTAATATATAATGTCATATCCCTTGCGTTTACTTCCTTCGATAAAATATCAATATTGTATTTTAGTCCATCCGCTCATGGAGCAACTGAAAAAAAACCAGTTGGCAACTCAATCGCTATCCACAGGAAAGCAAATTGCGAATTTCATTGGCGGTACGCACACAGGCAATTTGAGTATTCGCAGTGCTAGTAGCATTTCAGTTGCCAGGTTGACAGGTTGCCATGGTTTCGCGTCACGAACTGTCAAGTTAGTGACATATGTCAGAGCAGGAGAATATCGATTTAGTTCAGAAGGTTGATAAATTGTTATTATGTATTAGGGTTGATAATTGATACATTATTAATAAATTATGTTTTTGACAAGGTGATATAATTACTGAAATCGTAAAGTTGAATTGCACCGTGAATTGAGTTGCTAACCAGTTTTCGGTTTCTTCATGAGCAAAAGTCCTTAGTCTACAAGTTGCTTGCTGATATTACCAACAGAAAAGTTGTAGGTTCGTAAGCAATAAAGAGATCTTTGTAGGTATTTGGGCTCCATCATGCATGGTTACGAAAGTAAATTGTTACTTTTATCTGCAAATTTTGCAGGCAAAATGTTTCCTAGCTGCTTCCTAAAACCACTCAAACATTTGCACTTAAGGATATCACTTCAACACCAGTTTACTCAAATCGATCCCACAAAAAAATACTCGCAGTGCACGCGGTGAAGAATAACTTTTTCATCAAATCCTCTTTATTGTTAAAAACATCGAAACAACACTAGCAGATAGCAGACTCACTCATTCCCTAAGGATTAGGATTTCCGCTTTCCATACCCGGTGTTTGAACTGCCTTTGCTATGGGTACATCTGATTTTGTTCTATTGCATATCTTTTTTACGATAGGTCATTGTTAGTATTTACGACAAAGTGAGTGAAGAAGGCTTTTTATTAATGGCTGTCACTAGTATTAGTTGTGCTGCTTATACAACACAGCTAATCCTATTTAAGAGCGATACAATATTAAATAACATTACAATCTCACTCACACATTACAGTTATGTCTAAAACAAACTTTAACCGTGGACATGTTCAAAAACTTTTTTTCATTAACCCCGCACAAGAGGCCCATTAGAAAAATATTGTTCCTCTGTCACACTAGGGGATGAGGTTTTTTAAGAAAAGGAAAGTAAGGAAGTTCTGGGAAGGGAAGAGGTATGCGGGGTAGGTAGTAACTAAGGGTCAGTTAGTCCAGAATGAATCCATCCTTCCGCTGTGGTGCGAGAAGATAACTCGAGAGAACCAGCTGGAGAGTTCAACGGGTCTCCAAAACCGGCCTCTACTTATTTGCCGCCACGAAGCTGGTGAACATGCGCATACGCCGCTGCGTAACACGGCCGCGTATTTCCAAAACCTATACCGTTTCAGTCGCTTTAAATTTTCAATATCAAAATTTAAATATTTAGAAATAAAATTATTAATTTCTAATATACACATTGGAAAGATTATTTTATCTAGATTTTAGAACAATTTTTGTTTTTGCAATGTGATAAAAAATAACCAATATAGAGGTATATTTAAAATGTAAATTGTCGCTACCGCGACTAAACCCGGCCACCCTCGCTAATTCACCAAACGTAACCAACTACTTAGGGTGACCTACGGCAGAGGTTTGAACTAGTTTAACATTCCATATTGTTAACAAAACCTGTTTAGTTCTGAAACTGTTTAAAAACTAAACCCATGTTCCCAAGTCCTTCATTGTTCATTCATTCCTTTGACTTCCTCCTTTCCTTGAAAGTCCCTACTTATTAGGAAAAGAAGAAGATGTTTTAATACCTACGTGGAGCACCACTAAAATATTGGCACCAAAATTTAAAATTACCTACTTGTACGAGTTGAAAAATCGCAGTGACATCGGTTACATCTCGCCATTGAAATCTCGCTAATTAATCATAAAATACTAATTAATGAACCCCAAAGTGTCGGTAATTGTGACCAAGTTGTGCCGTTATTGAAGTGAGGTGCAGCCACCACCAAGATCGATCCAGAAACAGCGGATGAACCCACCAAAAGGTAGGGACTTATCCTTCCATTTGCCATTTCCAGTGATTGAGTTAAAAACGCAGTGAATTGTCTTGTCTTCGCAAAATTTAGATTTACAGTCCACACCTCTCTCGTATCATGATATTGTTCGTGACATTACCTATACAGTAGAAATTCAACAAGTGTGTCATAAAAGTTAAGAATAAATTTGCTGATTGGTGGTGATTATCACTTCATTTGATAACTTAGATAAGAAATGTTTTACCAGAAAGAATTCCTAGACATTGTTGCCCTTAGCAGTGTAAGTCCTGTATATCTGACGCCCGATGCCTCCCTCGCCTCATTTGATATTGGCAGTATATCAGGTTATCAAATATGGCGGAGGATCTGATAACATCGAACCGTTTTCAGATAATACGGCACGCATGGGTACTTCGGCGTCTTCGGTACTCGGAGAGAATAGATCACATAAGAAGCACATCAGTCGTAAATTATGTAATATGCAGGTGTGTTGAATGTGGATGAAATTGCTGGTCTGCCATTAAAACAAAAAAAAGGCACAGCTTCAGTACTTTATTGATCCAAAGTTTTCTCTTAACCTGTTCCACTTTGAATCCATCCTCCTATGAGTAATATTTTAGGGCATATTTTTGAAGTGAAACTTCTTTAGCTCCGTTGTGCTTTGGAATTCGGATGAAACGGAAATGACGCATTACAGCACCTGCGAATGCAGCACATGGGCCGCTTTGATTAAGATGTCACTTTTCAAGGCTCTTATTGGTTAGAAACGGAAATGACGCATTATAGAACCTGCGAAGCATCAACTGCGCTCATTGGCCGCTTTGATTATGAGCTCACTTTTCAAGGCTCCTATTGGTTGAGATTGTTTAGGTAAA
Source organism: Limnephilus rhombicus (assembly GCA_929108145.2). Lineage (NCBI taxonomy): Eukaryota > Metazoa > Arthropoda > Insecta > Trichoptera > Limnephilidae > Limnephilus > Limnephilus rhombicus. The sequence goes on from OV815284.1 coordinate 23,406,370, forward strand.
GTTTCGCTTCTACCACGTGTTAACTGCACTTGATTTTATTTTATTATTATTATTATTTTTTTTTTAAATACATTAGCTCCACACAGGAGGACCTGAGTACAATAATTCGGCTCAGGGCCTGTGTCATCTTTGGGGATGCTGTGTAGAGGGTCTTTTTAGGAAAGGAAGGAGGGGAAGTTCTGGGAAGGAAAAGGGTATTGGGGTTGGGTAAGAATCTGTGGGACACCGTGTCCAGGAGTGACGGACGTATTAATTCAATGTTCTGAGAGAGTACGGATGGAGAAGTTAAAGGGACTCCCTCGACCAATCTCTCCCCATCCGGCCTGCCATGCAGCTGGTGGGCAGACGCATCCTACATGTACCCTAGCACCCCTGCTAACCCTCCCAAATCTGGTACAGAGAAGTCTTGGAGGGTCCACGTTACCTCAGAAAAACTCCTTTAATACTGCCGGTTTACTGCTTTCACCGTATAGTAAGTACCTCAGTTAAATATATGTATATATAGTATATATATAGATGATCACTTCTGTTGGGACCTAGCATTGTTCTTTAAACCTTTTCCTACCTCCAAATACTTTTATGAGTGAGTACAATCATGAGTGATGGTATTCAGTTGGAAATTAAAAGTCACCTTGTCGAAACCGATAAAGCTATCGTGAGGTCACAAGTTTGTGGTGGTGAATGTGATGAACCAGCGAAATTAAAGTTAAGCGTAGGGAGAAATAAGGTAGGTCGGAAGATTTAGGTATATAATTTTTCAAGGTTTTGTGTAAATTGGTTGAAATATATACAGTACAATCTTACTTAGCCGGCACTTCAACAGACCGATACGTCCAATAATCCGGCACCCTCCGCCCGCGCCTCCCTCGCCCCTCTACGCCCATGCGCTCCATCGCCGCGTCGCCGTCTAGCAGTCTAACCTCAAAACTTATCTCTTGTGCACAAGCGTACGTATTTACCCGTTGTTTTGAAATGAGAATAGTGTGTAATTAAAAAATTATGAAATGCTTTGTTTTATTTATTATGATTTTGTCTCTATAATCCAGTAATCCGAACATTCCAATAATCCGGCACCCTCTGGTTTTCAATAGTGCCGGATTAGTGAGATTGTACTGTAATATATAAAGCGGGCAGCGGGCCGGCAAGTGGGCGGTGTGGAGTTGATATTACACAAATTAACAGATGACGTTGGTTATAAAGGTTGATTAATGGCGATGTCAGTAGATGTGTTTCGTTAGCCACAACAACGTGTGTCCGGGTCTGCTAGTTAAAAATATAACTCTCCTGCGAACATGCTAGTTTCCCTTTGGAACATTCGTATTATTTTTAAAACTGATACTAACGCCCCTTTTAACAAAATGGTAGTGCTTGCAATTTTACCTTGTTCACAGGCACTATTTTCTTTCGGGGTTACAAAGATTATTTCTCTCATATGTAACTTAGAAGATAAACTAAGATGTAACGCATTTGGTCAATTTAAATGTTGAAGTGAAACATCTTTAGCGCTGTTAGTGACTTGAAATTTGGGTAAAACGGAAATGCGTCACAACTCAGTTCTACACAAATACTCTGGTCTAATATAATGCTGTAAATTTGCACCTCGGTACGTGCCTTCCGTAGCGTAGTTGGCAAGGTGCCTGAGCGGCCTCAGCAGCCAGAGAGACAGACACAAGCGAACGGGGGTTCGAATCCTACGAAATCCAAAAAAAAACATTTTTATTTGGTGAAATCAATATTCAATCTTCAAACCACTTTAAAAAAACAAGCAAAAGAAAAGAAAGCGACATCTCAACTACCGCGTGTGAATTAAATAGGTACTCTTGATTTTTTTTATCCCGGTGAAAAGATTTTGATTGTTAATAATAATTTGATAATATTATTAATGCTTGTTGCTGGGAAGTAGAATTCTGTATACCATAATGATATTCTCATATTTTAATCAAATTTCGAAGGTCCTTTAACAGAAATTCATAGCTTTACAAATTAATGTAAATTTAAGGTAGGTGTATAGTTCATCAGAACGGATTTATTATAGCCAAATCTCCATTTTAATAATGTTCCTACGACGATATTTTGATAATTTAATTTAAATAAGTCACATCCAGTTTACCTTGCCCCGGTTGTAATAATTTATATTAGGCCGAGAAAGCAAATTCCGGGTGGGCCGATTCCAGTCACGATTGTCATTTATTCGCCGAAAGAGACGGCGACAACTTAATAACATTTTGTATTCAAATCAAAGCAAACAGCAGAATTGAATTCCCAGCCTGATTCTCGCGGACTTAGGAAAAACACGAACAAATCATACTGTCCGGAAGGCGGAGTAACATTAGAGGAAGGTTTCTTGCAACTTTTAAAAATAGTAATCCAAAGAATATAATACATATTTTTAATTTATTTTAATTTTTTTTTTTTTTTTTTTAGCATATAAAATATAATGTACATTTAGATGATGTAATAATTTGGGTACATGTTCATGTTCAAATATCTTAATACCACTCTTCCATGGAAGCATTGGCTTGTGTCTGGAAGAGTAGTGTACATTTTTTAATGCTATATTATATTATAAGTACTTAAATTACAACGTGAAGGTAAAAAAACAATAAGTTGTAATGTCGGTGTTATGTAATTATAAGTATTTATCTACCATCAAACAATTTTACTATTTGGATAATGTATCTAGAATTATTGTAATTAGTTGTTAAAAACAAAGAAAATTTAACTTATTTGAAGAATGGAGTATCACTTGGAAAATGAGTTATAAGTTATTCTTAAGATTAGTCGGAAACTTTTTTTTTGAGATTATCTTTAAAATATTTTTTAACATTGTTTATTAATTGGATTACACTATTTTAAATTTGGGAGGCGGGTATGGGTATCGCCGCCCGGGAATCATTTATTGGATAACCAACACCTCTGTCATAGGTCAGTAACCAAGTGGTTTGCTACGTTTGGTCAATTAGAAGGGGTGTCTGGGTTCATGGGGTGAGGTTTATCCGGGTCTGCTGCATAACAGGCGAATCGGGAGAGAATGGTTGAAGAAGTCTTTTGATTTTTCCAGCCGTACTCTCTCGGAACATCGCCTTGAACCGCAGTGGGATGGATGGATTCATACGTCCATCACTCCTGGACACATTGACCCCTAGACTTCTACCCACCCCTAATACCCCTTTCCTTTCCAGAACTTCCTCTCCTTCCTTTCCTAAAAGGACTCTCCACACAGCATGCCCAAAGATGACATCGGCCCCGAGGGGAATTATTTTGCTACGTTTGGTTACTTAGCAGGGGTGCCCCGGTTTAGGGGGAGTAGGGCCGTTTGTCCAGGCCTAACGGTGGATGCGCCTGTCCACCAACTGTGTGATGGGCCGGTCCGGGAGAGGCCGGTTGAGGAGACTATTAATTATTTTTTTATTTTTATTTTGACCTCTCTTGCCGGACTCTCTCAACTCATCGCCTTATACGGCAGTGGGAGGGATACATTCATATGTCCTTGAATCCTCGACACATTGTTTCCCAGATTCCAACCCACCCCTTACATATTTTTCTTACCCAGAACTTCCTATCCTCCCTTTCATTAAAAATACCCATCAGACAACATCTCCGAAGATGACATAGGCTTTGAGGCAAATTGTAAAAAAAAGTGTGTGGAGTTACCGTAACTAGACAGCCGAAGCATGGACTGTTAAATATTCCAAAACAAAAAGTCTGTGTATGTAAGTAAATACTAAAGTGCCCGCAATGCCTGCATATCACAACATCAGTCTTTAGGTAGTTTGACAGATCTTTAGGTACATGAGAGTCTTAGATTAGAGGATAATAGAATTAAATTTATAAATTCTGACAAAAAACTAGGCATCAAACGCGCCATCTTTTAAAGTTTATGCAGAACGCTTCTAGTTCTGTAAAAGTTCTATTCGAGTTCTGTTACTATTTCATTGAATTAAAATATAAGCTGTTTCAGAAAAACAAATACCACCAGACCATGTAATATTTTGTCCACCTTCAAGCGTTCACCAAAAAACGTTTTTTAAAAAACGATATTTTAAAATTGATATGTTCTAGCAAGTGTGTTAAAAGATTTCAATTTTATTTGTAGATGACCCGGCTGCAGCCTCTACTGTTATATAAGCAAGTAATTCCTTGACTACACAAAAAAACGGGGACCAAAATTGTTAATGCCGCTACTGAGGATTTTTTGCAGAGTTCTTCATTAGCCGTGAAAGTCAAATTGTGTGACTCTGTTCTACGGTTCTACTATGTAATACGAAGAGTACCTATTGCTAAACCTTTCTTTATTTTCTAGATTCATTTTTATTTTTATTAGTTGCCAAATGAGAACGTAGAAAAAGAAACAAAAAAATAATTTTTTCATGTTTAAATAACAATGATTAGATTGATCCTTGGTTATGGCGTAACGAGACGCATACACTTTATTATACAATGCTCAATGTGCTTCTCACATCACGTTTCAGAGAGGTGGATAGTGGATACTGAAGAATCGTCCCGGTATCGTTTCAATCAAGCTAGTCGTAAAAACTCTAAAACATCAATGAAGTATTGTAACCCACCTTCTGGGAGTATTTAACACTAATTTTAAAAAAAAACTGATTTTTTATTTTCATTTTATTTTTATGTAAATACCTCACAAGAGTTCCAGCTGCTCCTATCTGGAGTCAGTGAGGCCATGGCATCCCCAATTGGGTATGTTGTGAGGCTGAAGTTAGTGGCGAGGCGAGGGAAATGGAAAAGAGGAAGGTGGGGAAATACCTGGCTATTCAGACCTGGTCTCAAAACGGCTAAGGTCATTTCAAGCAACGTTTCAATTCTGAAAAGTGGTCTTACACAAGGGCGATACTGAGAATATCTTCCACTCCAGAACGCGCCGCAAATATACTACATATACATTATTTTTAAGTGAATTAATTGTGAAGTAACACAAATTAAGCATATAAAATTTAATTTTATAAGAAAAACTCCCCTTTTATAACTTTTGAAGGTTATTCCCATCAATGTTATATATAAATGAAGAAGATAATAATAATAATCTAAACAAACAAAGGCGGAATTGGTAAACGCACTTCTCGGATAGACGAGAGGTTCTGGGTTCGAGTCCCAGTTGCGACCATTGTCTTTTTCTGTGTCTTGTTCTCTTTCATATTTTCATTTAGATTATTATTATTATCTTCTTCTTGATATGTAAAATTTAATTGCGCACGCCAGGATTCAATCCCGCGACCTTAGGATTGCGAGTCAAGAGCTTTACCCCTCGACCACGGAGGCCGTCGATAAACATTATAATTGAATTTAAAAACAAAAATTTTTGAGATTTTTAATTATTTCTTTTTTATAATACCTTTTGTACAAATGTCTTACAAAATTAGTTGTTTAAGTGCATTTTTGTTTATGTCTGTACAGTATTTACAAGTTATCAGAAAAAAAATACATTTTAGGATTATATTTAGCCCACCTCTGCTTTCCATCTGTTTTTCACCACTTATCCCGAGCCTTTCAAGTGTACCTAAAATATTATTATACATATACCTACATTTCCTGAAGCCTTTCTGTCTTCTGCAAACTGGGCAAACTCTTCCATGTAACGAAATTCCTGCCTGGAAATCTTGAATGTGGTGCCAGTAATGCAACAAAATAAACTTGATACAGGTTCGTGTGGGAAAATATTAAAACTGATTTGAATAAAATAATAGTAATTGCTGTATTAAATAAAAAATAAAAAATGGTGCGGTTTTTGATATAGGTACTCTCCGAAATAAATTCTCGATAAGTTATAAATATAATATTTTTGGAACACATAAAATCACGTAATTTATTTATTATTAAAACAAATTTAACACGTTTAACATAAAAATGTAAAAAAAAACTATATTACACATCGTACAAAGTAAGCTCCATTCTTTTTAGAACCGATATATATTAAAACATCTTAAGACGACAATATACCCTAAAATACATTCAGAATCAATAAAATACAATTAAATTCAAATAATGATTTAATTAACTCCATAGAATATTTTTCTCCTGTTACTTTTAATGAAATTGAAAAATATATTGACAACCTAAAACCATCCAACTCTAAGGAAAATGATGGAGTATCTTGTGATACGTTAAAAAAAATAAAACAACATGTCTTAACTCCATTGCAACATATTTTTAATATATGCCTCAACAATGGTCATTTTTCAGAGCAATTTAAAATCCAGTATGTTTTCCTCCATATTTTTATAATAGCTGAAAAAAAACTTTTTCACTTATTCTACCTATGTAATACTAACTTTTTATACTATCTTTATATTTTATATGTTTTTTAAGTCTATTTTATACTTTGGGTACTTGGAAATATAGTATTTTGTTTTAATATTACCCACACCAGGCATTGCCTTAGTGGGTTTTCATTTCTTGTTCATACTATTTGTTATTATATATCATTTGCTATTATACATTTTATGTACAAAGAAATGGGAATACCTACTGTCGAATTTGCCGCATCAAAGAAAAGAAGAAGAAAAATAATGTGGGAATCTTAACAACGTAAGTGAAGAAAGCGTGTAAACAAATACGCCGCGGCACGGCGTATTGTATGAACGTACGGTTGAATTTACCCTAGCAGGCCTGGAGATTCGACCTTTCTGCCGCGTTCATTTTAATTAATTCTGAAGAACATGTTACAAATATTTAAAATGTGTCTACATGTTGTCCTCTTGAAGTTATCAATTCATCGTCTAGAAAAAGAAAATCTGACATTTACCGCTAACTTAATAGTTGAAAAACGGGTTGTAAAGTTTTAAAATCGTTGTACGTCAAATAAATTAATGGTAAGGTACTGTTTTTATTATTCTATAATATAAATAACTCATATTATTATATTAAAAACTGAGTTTTGAGCAAACGATTATAAGGGTTGTGTTAAACTCAATAAATAACCAAAAACCTGCCTGGAAATCCTTTGTGGTAAAAAATGTGGTACCTGTAAAATGACAATAAGCAAGACGCAAGTTCGCATGGAAAAATATAGAATCTGATTTGAAAAGGAAATTAATAGCGGATAACAATACCGGATCTGCCCTGATGATGGACACTGAAACGCTGTCCGAAATGTTGACTAAAGAAGGAGGTAGCGCAACACGGCAACACCCCAAAAACAAATAACGAATATACTTTTGGCTGTGAAAATCTTAAAACGTATCAGGAAATTAATATCTAATTTTTTTTTTAAATCTGCGATTTTGATACAGGTGCTCTCCGAAATAAATTCCGAATAGTTAGTAATAAAATATTTTTTAAATCACGTAAAATATATTATTTAAAACAAAATCCAAAATGATTCAAATAAAAGTTTTAGAAAAAAACCATACTACATACCTTTCAAAGTAGCCAAAACACTTTAAACTCATTTCTTAAAAGGGTGTGCGGCGAGATCGAATAAAAGCAACTGATCAATTTATTAACTTTTTTTGGTTGTTTGTTTTTGGGGTGTTATGCCGTGTTACTTAAGCACACATTTTACCACTAACATTTACACTTCTGCCCTGATGATGGACACTGTAACGCTGTCCGAAACGTTGGCTAAAGAAGGAGGAGGTAGCGTAACACGGCATAACACTCCAAAAACAAACAACCAAAATACTTTTGGCCGTGAAAATCTAAAATCAAATTTATTAACTTGTTTATCTGACTTTGGGGCTCTGTTACTAGTCACACCGTGCATGAATTAACCCAATTGAAAATGCATTTGTCACAATGACTACCTGGTAATACTCCCACGATTTCATCGATCGAGAATTCCAAATTTATTTATTAATTGATTTATAAATTGATTTATAATATTATAAATTGATTTATTTTAGTTTAGCTTGTAAGCAACGTACAAAGTGCAATGCTTTAAATGGTTCGGTGATCAGATCTGAATAACCCGATACTTATTAAACCAACCCTCCTCCTTCCCGTCTTCTTCTCTTCTCCATTCCTTTTAGCTACACAACATACCCCAATTATCCCATCCCAATATATAAATTTGGGAGGCTGGTATGGGAACCGCCGCCCTGGGAACAATTTATTGGATATCCAACGCCACCGCCGTAGATCACCCCAAGTGGTTCGCCACGTTTGGTGACTTAGCAGGGGTGCCCGGGTTCATCGGGTGAGTTTGTCCGGGTCTTTGCGGTGGATGCATCTGCCCACCATCTGCGTGGCACACCGGATCGGGAGAGACTGGTTGAGGGAGATCTTTTGACCTCTTTAGTAGGACTCTTTCGGAACATCGCCTTGCACCGACAGAGGTGGGGAGGGATGGATTCATTCGTCCGTCACTCCTAGAGACACTGACCACCAGATTCCTAACCACCACTCGTAACTTTTCCCTTCCCAGGACTTCATCGCCTTCCTTTTCTCAAAACATCCTCCAAACAGTTTCCCCAAAGATGCCATATTAGGCCCTGAGGGAATTTTTTTCCCTCATTGCCTCCTATGCGGAACCAATGTAAAAAAAATGGCTAGGCAATATTTTATAGTCCTACTGGGTGCGAACAGTTCTCTAAAAAGCTTTTTATCGATTAAATTTTCTGAATTCACAGTTATCAGATTTTCTGCATTTTGCAAACATTTTATCGTCCACATTCTTCATGCAAAATAAATTAAAAATGTTAGGTGGTTATCAAAATAAAACGACTTTATAATCTTGTTGTTGATAAATTTGTTTTTCCTAAAACATTAATCAAACTTAAAAACTCTCATACAACGAAGACAAGGAATCTTCCATAGAAGTGGAAATCTTGATATTTTTTGTTATTCTTGCCCCTGCGGTAATTTATTACCTAGTGCTCCGACCTACCCGACTACTAAGATACGTTAAATTTAACAAAATTCATCAAACCTACACATTTCCGTCAAAAACAGATGGGATGTTTTCTTATTGAGGAGACAACGAAAGGGTTGCGAGGAATGTAAAAGGGTTTAAACTATGTGTGGTCAAGTGATAGATATTTTCACATCGGATCCAGAGAAGGCTCCTCCGTGATATATTAACCTGACCTCTGGAATACATAAGAATTATTATTACGAACACCCGTGCTGAGATTCGCACGTGTGTTACACTAATGCCCCGTTCTGATTGGGCAAGTATTTTAGTCGAGTGGAGATAATAATAACTAAACTAATAACTAAACGCGTCCGAACATCGTAATTTTAGTAGAGTGGGTGAGTCAGCTCTTTAGAAGATTCAATCCATTACGATGTATTTTTCGGGCGAGTAAGTACCCCCTCCATGCGTCCCTGCGCACTGACAGGTGCGAACTGACCGTTTTAACAGTGTTAATTTGTAAACAAGCGGAAATGTCGTGGGGATGGAGCGAAGATGCTACCTTAAATTTATTTATTTATGCTGCAATTAATCTCTTTTCGTGTCCATAGTTTATTTATTTTAATCTTACTAAATTTACTCTCCCACCTCTTCTAAAATAAACATTAAAATAAGCATGAAAATAAGCTTAATTTTCATATTTACTATGCTTGCAACGGGCGGCGGGCACAAATGTACTCTATTTGAAGCCGCCACCACCCAAATTTCTACTGATTTCTTACACATCTCTCTTAAAAATTTGAAGTTTTTAAGCTCTTAATAAATATATGTGCTATTTTTGAAGATAATATGTAGACGCATTCCACGCCGAAACGCAAATTATATGAAATTCCCTCGATAAAATAAAATCTGGAAGTGTGCTCCGAAAATTATTATAAACACGTTTGTTTCAGTTTTTTTACAAGTTATAGATGTGAAAAAATTCACAATGTTTCTTTAAATGATATTTAAGACGCCTTCCACGAGATTTTTGCTTTATTTTAAACGTGTCGTGTTTTGTTAAATATTTTCACAATTTTCGCATCGACTTTATCGCTTTAAATATTAGCGCGCTCCTCTAACATTCGTAATTACATATATCTCCATCTTCTTCTTTTTGAGAGCAGATGCGGCGCCTTAGTACCTAATGCGAACGATTTTTGGCGAGTCAAGTATCGTATTTACTCGCTATTTGATTTACTACTTGCCCAATCAGAACGTGGCTTTAGAGTTGAGTTGAGAGAGTATCGTCATTGCTAAACCGCTGCGGTCAGTTGGCGTGTTGCGAAAACGTCCACCAACTGTTTCGGCCACACTACGACAACTAAATGCACTAAGCCGGTCCCAACTAGCAAGTTTGTTAATATATTTGAACATTAAGGCAATTATATCACTATATCCGATCGAATACACCATTATAGTAAAAATTGATTTAATACACTTCGTCTTGCTCTCTTTTTTACTTATTTGGTTAAGGTTTATTGAGAGTGGGAAAAACTCTGTTTTTTGCATACGACAATACCTATACGTCTGCCCTCCTGCTGTGTGGCGGGCCGAATCGAGAGAAACTGGTTGAGGGAGGCCTTTTCACCTCTCCAGCCGACTCTCTCGAACCACCGCCTTCCACCGCGGTTGAAGAGAAGAATTCATACGTCCGTCACTCCTGGACACACTGACCTCCAGATTCCTATCCACCTCTCATACCTTTTCCCTTCCCAGAATCTCCCTTTCCACACGAATGCTCAGGTGTATTTCATTGCCAATATTCATGAATGAAAATAACAATAGATTGCAGCTTTTATTAACCGTGTAAAATGTATCGATATTCTTTCAATGTAGATTTAATCCAGGGAACCATCAAGAATCTAGGTTAAAGTACGCCATTTCTGTAGACCTATTGCTTTTTAGCATGACAGACCGCGGCCATGTTTTATTTATGTTGGTATAAATCATAGGTCTCAACATGTTTAATGTATTGAATTGCTATCTCGGGGCGAAGAAACATGAACAGATGACTATGGTAGTTCTTGTACGAGGAGTTAGGAATAGCAGGGAGTTGACTTCACTTCTGATTGCAATTTTTCACAATTATGTCCTCTGCGTGCGAACTTTTTTTTATTTTTTATTAATTTATAAACATATTATACATGTAATATATTCATGAGTAATTTCGTATTCAGGTTACAATCGGATTTAATCCAAATCATTAAATACTAACATGCTACATTGATCAGAAACTGTATAAACATATAAACGTATATAATATATAACCTTTACGAGAGTGTAACTACTCGTGTGTAAAGGGAAAAAAAATATAAAAAATTAAATAAAAAATTATTACTCATACATATATCGCTCACTCCTTTCAACAACGTCATATATCAAAAATCGTCAATATTGAGTTATGCATATTTTCGGAATGCCCATAAAAAGTACTATATCCCTGCAAAAGTGGCGTAATTTTAACTTAATATTTAGCCGCTAGAGAGCAGAAAGTGTTGTTTTCGCATTTTGAAGAAATTCTAGATTGTTCTTTTCAAGCCTGTCACAAGTTAGTTGTCGTTGACCTGTTGAGCAGGAAGGTCCGTGTCGCTTAGTGAAATGGTGTACTATTTCCTCAGAAAACAGTATTGCTACAAGGTAAGAGCATTCTTTATTCTTAGTTTTTTTTATCAAGAATGCAGTATTTTGTTTAATGTCAGTATTGTAAGGAAAATAAATAGCGTCCTGTCATGGTTTATGTTGATTTTTGACGTTATTGCACTGTAAGAGCGTGACATCGATTGTACTATTTTAACTTATGACACTATTGTCAATAAAACTTTCTTCCCCAGACAATGCGGATTTGAACCAATTTGTTTTATGACATTCTTCCAAAGAAAATTTGGCCGTTATTAGGAAAATGTGCAGTTTCATTTAGGAATCTGTCATTTTTGTCATTAAAACAATGTATTATTTGTAAGTTGTCACATATTCCAGCATACGTTCTTTTGTCACAAATACTTCCTATATTTATTTGTAATTTACGATTATCTTTCCAGATTGATCATGACTTCTCGAGGGAAAATTATTCTATTATTTATTATTCTGAATCCTGATAAAAAAAGTAAACGAAAAAGAAATGAATCCAACTGGAGGAGAAACATATTGAAAGCAGCTAGAAATAGTGGAAAAACGTACGAGAGTCATTAAAAAAAAACCTGAAAAACCAGTGAAAGAAGCAAGAAAAATGAAACCTCCTTGAAAAGATGCATTCCGATTGAAGTGCTCTGAAAAATTTGCTGAAGATGAAAGGAAGAGTATTTTCGATGCATATTGGAACTTGGGGGACATAGCCAAATAGAGAGAGCTTATTCATAACTGCACAACTGAAATTAAACCCCAGTATAGTTATGTGCGCGAAGGTGGACAAAGGCCACGAAGGAATTATAATACTGCATTCTTTTTTAATCTTGGTGACAGACGCATTCGTATTTGTAAGTTGTTTTTCAAAATCACTCTAGATTTTAATGACCGCCCTATTCGCACCGTCTTTGGAAAGAAAGATAAACTGGCAGGCCGTGATGGCCGATGATAAAAGAGGAAAGCACGGTAATCATCCCAAGATGGATGAAACTGTTAGGAATAGAGTTACAAACCATATCAACAGAATTCCTGAAATTGAGAGTCATTGTACTCGCAAAAACACCATGAAACACTACATTGAAGGGGGCAGAACTATAACTGACATTTACAACGATTACGTGAGTGACTGCAAAAGTGTTAAAATTACCTTCTGTAACTTCAATTACTTCTATAATATTTTCACTAATGACTATAAGTTTTTTCCAGCCTAAAAAAGATCAGTGCGAAACATGTGTTGCTTTTGAGAATGCATCAGAGATAGATAAACTTAACTAGAAGGCAAGTTATGATCAGCGTTTGATTGAAAAAGAAATGTCAAGAAAAGAAAAACAGTCACTAACGGGTAAAGCCGTATTAGCGGTTTACGATTTGCAAGCTGTCATGCCTTTACCAAAAGGTGACCGACTACTCGGCTTTCTACTATTCTTCAAAACTAAACGTCATAAACTTTACAATAACAGATCTTATTAAAAAAAGCACTGATTGATATGTTTGGGATGAATCAAACGGCCACCGTGGAGTAAATGAACTTGGTTCGTGTGTCTTAAATTACTTCGAGAAAAACATTGGAACATCTAAAGATGTTATTTTCTACTTCGATAATTGCAGTGGACAGCAAAAATACAACCTTGATTCCATCACACACAAGTTTTTGATCAAAGGCCATACACAAAATGAAGGAGATTCCGTTCACTCATTGATTGAACGGAAAATGAAACGAGCACTCAAAAGCGGGCCAATTTATACGCCAGAAGGTCTCATTTCATTGATCAAAACAGCAAAAAGAACGTGTCAACCATTTTCTGTAAATGAACTTTTCTATGAAGACTTCTTTGATTTAAAACTTTTGGCCTCTAATATTGGTCCTCTGCGTATCCTAAATAATAAGCAAAACCAACCTGTTAAATAAGAGATTAAAGTGATGCGAGTTTAAAGAGATTCTCCAAGTTCGTTTTTTTATAATCTTTCTTATGGAGAATCAGACTTTATGGAGGCCATAATAATAAGGAAACCCAAGTCAAGTAATAATATCCCGTTAAAACCTGCCTTCGTCCAAAAACCTAAAATTTCAGACGCCTAAAAGAATGACCTAATGCGACTAACTGAAAAGAATTTAATACCAAAAGTTTACAAATCTTTTTATGAAAATCTTTAAATTAAAACAGCAACTGTGCCTCCAGTGTTATCAAAAAACAGTATTATTCAGTGGTTTATTTTTTTTACTTTTATATTATTATGCTTTGTATGTATTATCCATGTAGGAGCATTATTGTTCCCGACTAATTTTCGGAATTTGTCTGAGAATATAAAATTATATTTCCTCTATCTGTGTTTTATCCTAACTAAATTCCTGTGCCTTTTCCACACCCATTTTTTTATTCAAACTGAAAGATGCAAAGTAATAATCTAAATTAGGTATAAATGCCTGTTTGAAAAAAAATTACCTTAAGATACTTCAATTTCAGACTTCCGAATTCTATTTGTTTTAGTGAAAATAACGACATATTTTGACATGCTCCAGGCACCATCAATGGTATTTTGAACAAGAACGTCATAAATCAAAAGGTATATTTTTTAAGTTTAAAAAAATATACTTAATATTATTCAAACGGAGAAAAAACTTCAGGTTTTATCTAAGAAGATCTGTTGCATAATAAAAAGTACAATAGGTGGCTTGATATTTATTTTTAATACATTTTATTCTATTTTTAAACTTTAAAAACGCTCTCCTGAAAAATCACGTTTTTTGATATATGACGTTGTTGAAAGGAGTGAGCGATATGGATTCACTAGCTTTTGCCTCCGGCTTCGCTAGCATAATATTAGCGGCGGTTCCCACTCCGCCTCCTTCACCTTCCCTATCCCCACTCCACTCCCCCCCACTCCCCCTCTTTTCCCCCCTCTCACGCCCTCCCCTCTCCCACTATCGACAACTCCCCTCCAACAATTCCCCCCCACTCACCCCTCCACTATACCCGTATCATTCATTTTTCAAACAGCTCGCGTGCCACCTATTAAAGCGTAACAATCAAACACCAGCAGTTTCGCATTTATAATATTAGTATAGATTAGTATAATTTTAATTATCAAAGGGATCTCCATAGTAACCTAAACAAATAACAAAATGACAGCGCACGTCAAATAATTACTTATAGTTACGAAGCAACGCCAAAGCTTACCAATATATACAGCCTGTAGTAACTTTCTATCAGTGAAAGAATTTTTAAAGTCCATTCAGTATTTTTTGCGTGAAAGAGTAGCAAACATACATCCATACATCCATACAAACGATAGCCTTTATAATATAAAAAAAAAAATTAAATACTTTGTGATTAAGTGTTGTTAATGCGTTGATTAAACCAATAAATTAAACTATGAAATTTGAGATTCAGGGGATGCACATTTTATCTCATTGCACCATTTTGAAAAGGATTCAATCGACCATGCTGAGATTTGATAATGGTCACAATAGTAAGCTAAACCATCTACGGGTAAAAAGGAGGGTGAATTTATTAAATAACTAGCTGACCCGGCGAACTTCGTGCGGCCTAAGAATCAATAACTGTTGTGTTAACTTATTAGCTGAATTAATTTCATATTTTTTAAGTTAAAATTAATGCTCAAAATGAATTAAGAAATGTAATTGACGAGGCAGTAAGGCATTTGCGTTATTAAAGCGAATCGAAATGATTCACGTGGCATTATTATACTACTTTCTGTTAAAACTATTTACTGGATGGGTTGCACTTGGGTCGATTCCCTTCATTGAAGCACCTTGTGATATCCAACATTTTTCGTTTTGTTGTCGTTAGATATCTTCCCAGTTCCACCGGGCACATCGAGGAAAAATAAGTCACCATTTTCATCATCAACTGCCTTCATTAATGTATCGTGCAATTCCTTCTGTTGGGGGTTCAACAGTGGTACATTCGTTCAAACTGATTGGTTCAATGCATCTTGATCATATTCACGTTCACGTACCAATTCTTGATTGAAAGCATCATTCATTGCAAGTTTCATTGCATTCATTGCATTCATGAAGCGTCGATCTGGCGTTGTTATTCCTAACTTGACTAACAAACTGCCGCACATGAGGTAACACATGTCTTCGATTAAAGCCTGTTTATGTATATCCTCTTTCACCTCGAGATCAGGATTCCCTGAACTGACACGAATTCGATGTAAAATGTCTTCTGACATGTCATCTTTGTACTTGTTCCATAGTTCACGTGGATTTGATGGGAAACATGTCGAAATAATGATAGCAAATAATGTGCGTATCAGACTGGAAATGCAGAAATAATTGCTTCAGTGATTGTCGTGTCCCAATGAGCATCGTTTTCAAGCAAATTGATCTGCTGACATGCTAAACGAATTGTTGGGCACACTACACCATTGACTTGTGATTCAAACGATGTCGGCCAACGAACATTCACCAGCAACAACCGAAAGTAGAAGCATTCGTTACTTTTTACATGAACTGTGTAAATGCGACCAAGAGAATTAGTATCAGCACAACCGGATGATCAGTAACCACACCGCCATGCTTCCGACGTGGAAACCTCTTCGACAAAGCGTTCGACAAAGTGTAATAACGTGGCATCTCAGAGTAGAGCAACGTCCGAGCAAACAGATCGCATTGGCAAATCGAAAAGAAACTGGTCAATGTTGTTGCTGGAGGTGTTTCAGCACGTTTGGCAACAATCGATGTAATGAAATAAACTCGTTGATCATTCTCCAGATGCATCGCCAAAAATAAAACAATGGAATGTTCATGAATGGGGAATGAGAATATACACCAAATCGCCTCATTGTAGCTCACAAACTTGAAAGCGTGTGATTTCATCATTTTTTATTTGTAGTTTTAACGCCAAAAACTTCCATATCGCTGAATTTTGTGACAAATTTGCAGAAGTATTTGATTGACTTCACCGAATTGCAATAGGGACCCCACGTCACAATGCGCCTTGAATGTTTTGAAAAGAAGTGGCTGTTTTCCTGGAGTTGTGCAGACATACGTTCACCATTTGTTCCATTTACGACTGTTGACATTTAGTGTGTAAGAAAGAGAGGCAGCATTATATGTTTAAAAACAAAAGAAAAACAATCAGCACATTGACATTTGACGTTTTGGAATTTTTGGAATTCAAGCAAACTTCAATATTATACCTACCTACCACAATATTCCTGCAGCTCTTTCAAAAGATGAAAATTCGTTCCATATTAAATGTATGAGGAAAAAAATTTTCGTCATAACATTCTTTTTCGTGAATTTTTGCGATGTTTTAATAGTTATTATGTTATCCGAGGCGGAGACAAATCCAACAAATCAAAGATCATCAAAATCGGTTCAGCCGTTCTCGAGTAGTAAATAGTGTAACTAACCCGACTTTGTTTTATATATTAAGATTTTATTCTTCGCCAGTGTGCGTCTCTGAATAGAACGCCAGTATACTCAGTACGCCAGTAATTTTATGTTCACTCCTTTTGCCCAACTTTTGTTATTTTTCAAATAAAGACTCATTCACTTTGGAAGGCGGGTTGGGTACCGCTGCGCCGGACTATTTATTGGATTCAAATTCAAAGCTCGAAATTCTACTCTAAACGACTGCTCTAAAGAAGACAAGAAGACAAGACAATATTTTGTCATTTTGTAGGAGAGCAATTTTAAAGTTTAAAAAAATTACAATTTAGGTGAGGTTTTGAAGTGAAGCTTCCTTAGCCCCGTTAGAGTGATTTGAAATTAGGATGAAACAGAAATGACGCGCTACGGCTCCTGCGAAGCATCAAACTGGGCTCAAGGCTCCTATTGGTTGAGATGTCAAACGGAAACGACGATAGGTCTGCGCTCATAAGCCGCTTTGTTTTTTACGGGCCGTCGGAATATAATACGTAAATTCGCGCCTCGCCGAGCGCGTCCCACAGTGCGTCGCAAATTTCAACGGCCAGAGAAATCCAGCGGACGGAGGTTCGAATCCTACGAAATCTAAAAAAGATATTAAAAAAATGTTTTTGTAAATCAATATCGAATCTTCAAACCACTTTAAAATTAACAGGCAAAAGAAAGTGACATCTAGCGACTTTCTAGTTTCACTTCTATCGCGTGTGAATTACACATTCTAATTTTTTAAATGTGTTTTTGAATACATTTTATAACTGATTTACTATTTTCCTTGAATTGGCATCAATTTGTAGGAAAAAAGAAGTAACAACGTACGTGTACTACCTAACAACATATGTGGTACTCGTATGTTGTTAATTATTTATTTCAGGGAACAATTAAATAAATGATGAAATAACCACGATCTACTTTACAAAAATTTCATATTTTTGATTAAATAATTATAAAGCAAAGACAGAAAAACACACTGTTTCGAGTTTGGAGTTCAGTGATTAAAAATAGGAATTTAACAAAAAAATGCAGTTCGAAGAACCATAAAAATCACTATATTTTTTTAAACCGTTACAAGACAGAAGAGATAAATAATTTCACAAAATTAAATAAGCATATCTACCAACTAGCTCTATTTCACATGCTTTCCCCCATTTTACGGTGACCAGATTTAATTTTCATGGTAACATAGATATTGTAAAGCTCTATATCTCACGATTGCAGAGTTTACTCTGTACGTCCTCAAAATAGTTCGCAATATACTAGCGATGGTGTGTAAATTCTAGGCAAAAAAAGCTTTGCATATTTAGTGACGGCATAATTTAACACAAGTGTACGCTGCCCTAACTTGCAAATTTTCTAAATTTTGATTTGGTTACAAAAATTCAGTTTGTCTTCCATCCTTCTTTGTAAATACATTATATTCATTAATTTTCTAATTGAATTCCCACAAAAACAGTGAAATATACTTTTTGTGTCGCCCGACGAAAGACCACCATTCAGAACCGAAACTTTGCTCGAAATGACTTAGCAGTTTTTAGTGGCCGGAGCCTAGTAGCTAGGTTTTTCCCTACCATCATCTTCCCCATCAGTTGGGACTTTTGTGGAAATTCACATGAAAAATCTAATATTTGCAGAAACTTATTCATTAAGCAAGGTAATCAAAAAACTTTTTAACTACAAGCCCAGAACATTCACAAAAAATATACATGGAAACAAAACTATTAACATTAAGAATAAAAAAAACCATATAAATACAATACATATCTCCTTATATACAAAATTAACAAATAAACTCGTTCACACAAACACAGAATTCATTTAAACGTCCCAAGCACACAACACTTTGCACGACATCACGATAACATACAATTAAACACCATCCACACTAACTATGATAAACAATCCATTGGTTACAAGGGGGGCAACTTATATAATTAACTTAAAAAAGCTGGGTAAATTAAAAAATATTTATATTTATTCTTGATAAACAAAATAATGAAATAGAATAGCGCTTTATTGAAATGTTTAGTTTATTTTAATGCGCTTAATTATTTGTAATAAAATAAGTGAGAATGTAATTTTCTTTTTACTGGAATAAAAAAATAAAACATTATGTGGCGGCCACTGTCGGCTACGTGCCCGTTCTGAAAAAATAATTACACTGGATACCCTCTAGTACCTTGCGCCCACGGTGAGTACACCATTCCGGCCGGCCGATAATTGTGAGGCGTTTCCAGAAATGTCCCGACTCTTTTTAAATGCCAAGGTGACACACATTTCACATTAATGAATGTGCCACATGCGCAGATAAAAGCGAGAGCAGATATCTGTTGAACCGCGAGCGCTTATGTGTGTCACACTACGCTATCAAATATTTCTTCCTATGGTAGGAGAGGGGGTCAGATGAATTAGGCAGCTGCCACGAAATGACCCCTCTCCTGTTTACGGCAGAGAGGGGGTCGCATAACTTTTCGCATATCGCCTCACGAGCGGTTACGGCGTATTGTCTATAGTTGCATAAACCGCTTAGGTGTGACAGGTCTGATGGTATTGTGTATGGAGAGCGTTATGTGGCGTGCAATTATCTTTTATCTTTTATCTGCGCTGTGGCACCGCTTTAAGCTGTGTACAGACACAGCTATAAACCGCGAGCACATATCTGTTGAACCGCGAGCGCTTATGTTTTGTACCGTTCCCACGACGCTATCAAATATTTCTTCGTATGGTAAGAGGGGGGTCAGATAATTTTTTGTACTGAATCTGTCAACTTGACGTCTGTCAACCACCGGTCTAGGCAGCTCTGTAATCGATATTTGATATGCTATGATTTTTTATAGTTTATAGCTGTATATGAACAGGGCTTACATGTGGATAAAACATAAAATTAAGGAAGCTCTATAATTTCGACTTACACCTTATGAATAATACGTTCTACAGTTATATTGGGTTTTGAAACCCTACTTAATTCGTCTATAAATGATTGATTATACTTCTATAGTTAACCCGTCTGCTTGTTTAGGAATAAATACATCCCAAAACACGTAATCGCGTTATACTTTCATAAGACCGAAAACGCCCCGAGCGACCTTACATTTTAAAAGCTATATAAATATATATATGTAAATCTCTTCCTCTCATGCAAACATGTGTATTTTTCTTTTGATCAGAAAGCGAACGAAATAATGCTTCTTATTGTCTTTGAAATATGAAAGCTATCTTGCATAGATATTTTAAAATCTCGATCCAAAGTGACAGTTTCAGAATTTACGCGCGAAACTGAGGTTTTCGGATTTTGAGGTGCGAATATATTGAACCAAGCAGACGGGTTAAGGTACGCAGAAATCAATAGTAGCGTTTTCTTTATCGGAATCTTTCTGGGCAAGGCTTATTTATCTGGTGTGATACATAGGTGTCCTTAAATAGTAGTTTTTCTTCTACTGTAGATATTCAAATTTCAAATATCAATACACCTTACACCGGTCTTTTTTGGGCTTATGAAAACCGTTATTTTGACAATCATAAATATCTGAGTAGGTACGTCTCAGATTATCAAGATCGGATGAATGATTTTTTCCTTGAGTCAATTTAAATACAGTCTGTACATTTTGGAGAATAAAACGTGGCAAAAAGATTAATAATAGAAGTCGCGGGGACACCCGAGTACGAAATGACACGATCGAGTGAATCAATTGCTTGAGTCGGGTCATGTCAAGAGTCAAAATAATCGAAAAGTATGTATGAGACAATATACGAATGTGATTGAAGCAAGGAGTGCGTGTCGAGACAGAGTTGTGTGCAGGTAAATCCTCTCTGCCTACCCTTGCGGAAAAACGGCGTGATGGCTAGTTAGTTATTTAGTTATCTTTGGGAAATGATCAGATCTTCCTAGACACAGCTTCTCCGATGATATTCTGGTATTGTGCGATTCCACTGCACCGCCTCTTTGATAATACAGGTACATCCAATACAATCTCGACACAATATCCTAGTGAGACAGGCATAAAAAACCCAATGTACATATACTTTTTTAAAGATAAATAAATAAAAAAATAATCGAGAATTCTCAATTTTACCATAAAAATACGCAAACCGCATTGGCCTTAACACCAACAATTGAAAGCTATTCAAATGGCAATACCGACATTTCTCCGTGGAATAAAGAAGCAAGTCTGACTTACAATAGTGTGCACAAAAAATCAGAGCATGTAATTCACACGCGGTAGAAGTTGAAAGTCGCTAGATGTCGCTTTTTTTTCTTCTTTTGCTTGTTTTTTAGGTGGTTTGAAGATTGGATATTGATTTCACATTCGTAGGATTCAATCCCCCGTTCGCTTGATGTCTGTCTCTCTGGCCGCTGAGACTTGTCAAGTACGCTATTGAAGGCACGTGCCGAGGTGCGAATTTACAGTATTATATTAGAACCGAGTATTTGTTGTGTTGTGACGCATTTCCGTTTCACCCGAATTTCAAGTCACTAACGGCGATAAAGATGTTTCACTTCAAAAATATTTTCATATGAAAAGGTCACTAATTCAGCTTACTTCTTTAGTAGGCTACATGGAAAAAATGGTATTGTGACATAAAACTAATTTCAAATGGGTTTATATTCGCAATGATAACGGTTAGAGTTAATGTAGGCTTGGGAGGTAGATAAACATTGAAGATTCTCGGAAATGGAACTAACTCAAAAACCCAAATTCATGAGTTATTGCAGTTTTTCTTAGAGCAGTCGAAAACAAAACGTCACCCAACGTCTTTGTCGTGGTTCAGCTCTCAACTAAAAGATCGATGGATGCAGTTGACGCAGTGACCACCCTGAGGGACGATTAGTTTATTTGAATATAATTTATTTCCGTATTTGATAGTTACTATCTATTTTCATGTTATAAAAATAAAAATGAAACAAATGTTTATTTGTTGATAAGTGAGGCGTATGTATAAGGCCGATGTTGCGAAATGAATAAGATTAAGAAAGTTTGGGCATAGAGAGCAGATGAACAAAGAAGGAGTGTTTTGAGATTTTATGACGTGGAATTGTAGAATAGATGGTTGAATAAGTCGCGAACGCCCGAGGAAGATACGTCATGACGAAGTTAATTAATTTAAAAAAAAAAACTTTATTGAAAATATTAAAACTATTGACAATATGCAATATTGATTTGAAATTTGGATGAAACGGAAATGACGCACTACGGTACCTGCGAAGCATCAAACTGCGTTCAAGGCTCCTATTGGTTGAGATATAAAACGGAAACATAAAAATAAAGACGATAGGTTTGCGCTCATTGGCCGATTTGTTTTTTTACGGGTCGTTGGAATATAATGCGTAAGCGTCCCATAGCGCAGCGGTATAATGACGAGTTCGAATTAGGGATGTGACTTTTACATAAATAATAGATTTTTTTCTTAGCATGAAAAATCGATTTATAAATAATCGATTTCTTAGAAAATTAAAATCGCCTAATAAAATCGAATTTTGTTTCATGAAAAATTGATTTATAAATAATCAATTTTTTAGAAAATTAAAATCGCCAAAAAATCGATTTTTGTTAGAGAAAAGTCGATTTTTTCATAGTCGATTATTTTTTCACATCCCTAGTTCGAATCCTACGAAATTCAAAAAAATAAACTTTTAAATCAATATCTAATCTTCAAACCACTTTAAAATAAACAGGCAAAAGAAAGAAACATCTAGCGACTTTCTAGTTTCACTTCTATCGCTTGTAAATTACACACTCTATTTTTAAAATTTTTTTATATATATTTACTTTTATTCGGATATTGGTAAAATTTCGGGCACTTGACCTCGAAACATGAGAAACCTTACCATCTAATGGTGGGTTTCTTCATTTACCGAGAATGCTAAATGCAATGCTAATTGTAAAAGTAAACGATCGAAATTTAAAAATTTCTACCATTTATTTCTACAGAGTGTTTAATTTACAAGCGATAGAAGTGAAACTAGAAAGTCGCTAGATGTTTCTTTCTTTTGCCTGTTTATTTTAAAGTGGTTACCCACCCTAAGATAAAAAAAACTTTAAGTAAAGTCCGCGTAATGCCGGTAGTTCAGATATACATTAATTTAGAAGAGTGTCCGTGGCAAGCGGGCGGATGGACATGGATTTGATTTTTATACAAATCTGCTTATGAATGATGTAATTTTGCACAATTGACCTTCAAAATACGCGGAAGGTGCCTGTCAATATGAGATTTTGAAAATCATTCATCCTCTTTTTCCACCATTTAAAACATTTTCACCAAATAAAGACTTGCCAACGCTGGGTACATTATAATGTTCTGCGCTCAATTCAAGTTTTTTTTACCTGTTGTTGAATTCCAAATTGAGTGGCTTTTAAATTCTCCGGATTTCCTCTTGATTCCTTGAGATGGCATTGAAAGTTTACATAAAGGTTTAAATCAAGGCTTAGTCAGAGGATAAGGGTGTCCATTAATTTTATTTGTCCGTAAAATGGCTCTTCTTGAGTACAGAGGTTCGGTTTACAGAGCAGCTATTGCGGCGTAAGCTGAATTTATTATTATTGCCCAGTTTATTGTCTCAGTAACATACGAGTTGTAACCCGCGAAGGTACTGACATTTGTGTAAATTAAACTAGATTTTAACAAATTATGTAGGTGTTATATCTGCATGTATGGCGCGAAACAAACGGTGAGTATTGGGATAACAACCGTAGTAATATCTAAAGTGCTGTGTTTGCAGAAAAGACATGTATTTATATTAAAGTGTTCGCAATAAATATATATATATATATATATATATATATATATATATATATATATATATATATATATATACATCCCGCTACAGATTTGGCGTCCTTTCACTTCGCATCCTTTTGGCTACCACTGCTTACGGTAGGTTTTTAAATAAAATTGCGGTGAATGTTCACATGTTTTTAGGTTGACAAAAGAGTGATAGTAAAAGAATTATCCAGAAATTGTGTTTTGAGGGTATTCAAATTTTTGATAGGTACGTATACTTTAGAGTCTTTTGGGCGTCCTTTCATATTGCCGCCGTTTTGGCAACCGCGTATATCGTACGTATATCACACTTCATTCCATATTTAGGGCGTCCGTTCATTACGAACATTTGACGACCTCCGTATATTCCTGTATGCAGTACGTTTAAATTACGATGCTTTCAGAATCCTTTTAATTCGTTCTCGATTTGCCAACGGTCTATCTATCGTAGGTACATAATGATTGGTTACATAAATATTATTTTGAAGGAAACCAAAACAGAATCCCAAGAAGTCAAAACGGTAGACTGTTATTATATCATTTTATATTTGGGAGGAAAAACAACAATCAAATTAAAAATTTGGGAGGCAGGTGTGGGTACCGCCGCCCCGGGAACCATTTACAAGATAACTAACAGCCCTGCCATAGGTCACACCAAGTGGTTAGATATGTTTGGTGTCTTAGCGGGGGTGCCCGGGTTCACGGGGTGAGCTGTGTCTAGGTCTTGGCAACCTATGCATTTGCCCACCTACTACATGGCGGGCCGGATCAGGAGAGACTGGTTGAGGGAGACCTTTTCATCTCTCCAACCGGACTCTCGATCCACGCCTTATATCACAGTGGGAGGGATGGATTCATATGTCTGTCACTCCTGGACACATTGACCCCCAGATTCCTAACTACCATTCATACTTTTTTCTTTCCCAAAACTTCCTCTCCTTCCTTTCCCCAAAAATACCCTCCACACAACATCCCCAAAGATGACATAGGCCTTGAGGGAAATTGTTTTCCTCAGGGCCTGCAGTGTGGAGCTAATGAAAAAAAAATATATAGAGTGAACAGGAACTAGGTTATTTTAGTTACCAATAATTATTTGGGATGCATAAAATTGGCTCCTTATTGCGATAGGTAGCAATTGACAAGTGCAATAAAGGCACAATTTTTTTTTAAGAAAGACAATCATTATTGGGTTACAAATAATCAGTCACTAATTTAAAATCTCGTACTTTTTTTTTCTTTTTTTTTTACATGAGCTCCACACAGAAGATCCTGAGGGAAATTATTCATCTTAGGGTATGTTGTGCGGAGAGCTTTTGAAGGAAAGGAAGGAGAGGAAAATTATTTTAAGGAAAGGGGTTTAAAGGGTGGGTAGGAATCTGGGGTTCAGTGTGTCCCGGTCATCCGCCTCCAAGACCTAGACAAACCTCACCCCCATTCTGAAAACGACCTTCGTTCGTCGTTTCCACAAAACTTTAACGTATTGACCAAATCCAAGAAGAAAATTGATAAAGAAATAACAAAAAAAAATACAGGGCGCAGTTCACACGCCGTAGAAATGAAACCTTCAGAAAACGAAAGTAGACAAGAGTGGATAGGCTACGAAGCACCGCACAAAGAGAAGCCCGATTATTATCTTATTCTCTTGTAGTCCTATAGATGTATGTTTTCGCCTCTTTTTAGTGTCGCTATTTTTAGTTTCATCGAGTTTCAAATCACAACGGTGCTACAAAAGTTTTCACTTCAAAAAAGGTCGAATGCCGGATTTTTGTTTTTATTTCGAAAAGGACTCGAGGCATATTTTCAGAAACCACGAGATAGAATGTGAAATTCAAAATATCCTGACAATAATGAATGGCAAGGAAAGAAAAGGTCTTCTGCTAAATTGCATAAAACGGGAGATTATGTACAAAATTATCAGGAATACAAAAAACCCATTACAAGAAAATACCATTCCTCATTTAATGATTATTTGCCATGCCCCAAATGCTTGGGATTTTTTTCGATTAAACAATATGAAAACATAGAAAACTATGCTTAGATATTTAATTTAAATGTACCTAGACAGATAATTTAATATGTATGAAGAATGAGTTAATGATGAATGTAAGTAAGTCTAAAATCGTGGTGTTTGATACAAAAACAATGTGAAACTTAGTTGTGAATGATGAATACTTGGAGCAGGTGGATAAGTTTTTGAAGTATGTATTGTGAAGTATATTTGGGAAGTGTGTTTACGGTAGATGGGAAGGCTGATAGAGATATGTGAAACAAGGTTAAATGTAGGTAACTCCATTAACGGAGGATAGAACGCTAGTGGCGCCAACAAAAAAACTGTCCAAAGAAGCGAAGCCAGCTATCCATAATAGAGTGCTGGAACCGACCCCCATGTATGGCTGTGAGGCATGGAACTGGTAGAGGAAGGAAGAGGAAGGAAGCAAAGGAAGGAAAGTAGGCTGAATGCTCTAGAATTGCGATTCCTGAGGCGTGAGTATGGTAAAACCATGTACGATCTTGGGAGAAACGTTGAGATCCGCGAAGAATGCAAGGCCAATGTAAACGTAATGAGTAAAATTACGAAAGGAACGCTCGGATGGATTGTAGAGCGAATGAACGAGAAGACGTGTGGCATTTCAATTTGGGAGGCGGGTATGAGTACCGCCGCCCCGGGAACCATTTATTGGATAACCAACACCTCTGCCATAGGTCACCCCCAAGTGGTTCACTACGTTTGGTACTTAGCAGGGGTGCCCGAACTCATTGGGTGAGGTCTTGGCAGCGGATGCGCCTGCCCACCTACTGCATGGCGGAGAGAGACTGGTTGAGGGAGGCCTTTCGACCTTTTCAGCAGGACTCTCTCGACCCATCGCTTTGCACAGCTATTGGAGGGATGGACTCATACGTCCGTCACTCCTGGATATACTAAACCTCTGATTCCTACCAGGCGCGGCCGGTGCCTCAAGTTATAGGTGGTTCACCAAGCCATTCATAAAAAACGAAAGGTTGATATTATATTTAAAAAAAAATCTAGACATCATGCATAATTTTACATTACTTGCTAAGTATCTAAAAATATCATGTAACTGTAATAGTAAAAATATCGTGCGATGTAAAAACATGCTGATGTCTAGAGTTTAATATAGTCAATTGACCTGCCAGGTAAGTAGGTATGTTTTATGTATCTGTTTGTAAATTCAAATAATAAAAATACATATAGCCTAGGAACTCATAATAAATTGTACAACGCAACATAACTAAAACGGCGCTCTAGTAATTATCCAATTATTATAGAATTATTCTGGTATCAATATTTTTAGAAGCATTTTACACTCCATTACTATTGATATTACATCTATTGGAAGATTAGTGGAAAGGGTGGGTGTGATATCCATTTAAAAATACTCAACCTTCCAAAGATAATAATAATAACGCAATAATCCAATAATAATAATTAACACACAAGAAACACTCTGCGGCGTGGATCGCCAATATCGCCATTTACTGTCGTGACAACTTCGATCAATGGGTGACAAACAAATAATAATGTCAAAAAGGTACATCCCAAGGGCTCGAACAAGATAATGTCACACGAGACGCATAGCTGACCCTTTGACTAATGGTTACATTTTAGAAGAGAAATGTTATTACTTAATATTATCTTGTTCAAACCTTACTACCGCTGGAACCAAAGCTTCGGAATATTTCCGAAGAATGCCGAAGCTCTTCGGGTCGGCCATGCGGCACGCGATCAGCCGATTTTTAGTGACATGCATGTTTCTGACGTTTTGGGATTTTTTACTACGAGCATCATTCAAATTACGGGGCGCTTAGCTCTGGCGCGCGGTTTGGCATTGTACCTACCTCGGTTCCTCGCTCCTAGCGGGTACCTGCCGTAACTGGCGGGTGGGAACAATGCGTTTATTTGGCCGTAATACATTGTTAATTGTTAGATTGATAATTAATTATAATTTAATTTAAAGATTGTGCTCAATTTTATCAATTTAATAAATAAACACATTACGTAGAAATACGATGAGTTGTAAAATGATGTTGAAAGACCCTCCTCACTGCATCCCCTAAGATGACATAGGGCCTGAGGGAAATTATTTTTCTCATGGCCTTCTGAGTGGAGCTAATATAAAAAATGGCAAGACCAAGTGAATCAGATACTTGATTCGGGCTGCATCAAGAGTCAAAATAATAGAAGAGGATGTGTGAGACGATGTATGAATGTGAACGAGGCAAGGAGTGTGTGCCAAGACCGAGTTGTTTGGCGGCCCGTCCTCTCTGCCTACCCCTGCGGAGAAACGGTGTTATGGTTAGTTAGTTAGTGAAGGATGATTTTATATATATTTTTGACGTCGAATTCTGGTGCAACTTTTGCTATACATTGGGTCATCATATTAATAATTATGGTTTCTTCTTGGTGTGGTTCATTTTCATTTTGTGTGGTTTGAAGATTGAATATTAATTTTGCAAAAATTAAAACGTTTTTTATTTTATTTTATAAGACTCGAACCCACGCGGTCTGAATTGTCTGGCCACTAAATTCGTGAGGCGCTTTACGCCGCTGGACTATGGGAGCCTTGAGTGAGAGCGAGGATTTACCGTACCTATTATATTAGAACTAATTAACTATTATATTAAAATAATAATAAATTTTCGTGACGCATTTCTGTTTCATTTGAATTTCAAGTCGCTAGTAAGTAAGTATCTAAAACTTAAAATAATTAACAAAATTTATTATTACGAATGAAAAAATAAAAAAATTAAAAAAAGTACTTATTTACTTATCACTTCTGAGTGATAAGTATAAGAGATTAGATAGACTAATCGGTCTCCTCATTGTGCGGTGATTCGTAGCTATTCGATCTCCCCTTCGTGCGGTGCTTCGTAGCTTCTTCGCTCTTGTCTACTTTAGTTTTCTGAGGTTTCACTTCTACCGCGTGTGAACTGCACACTTGTACTTTGAAGTGTAAACTTCTAGCACCTGCAAATCGCCTAGTACCGTTGTGATTTGAAACTCGATGAAACTAAAAATAGCGACACTAAAAAGAGGCAAAAGCATACATCTACAGGACTGCGAGAGAATGAGATAATAATCGGGCTTCTCTTTGTGCGGTGCTTCGTAGCCAACCCACTCTTGCCTACTTTAGTTTTTTGAAGGTTTCATTTCTACGGCATGTGAACTACGCACTGTATTTATTTTTCGTTATTTCTATATTAAAGACGTGGTAATACCGTGATAAATTTTTATGTTTTCACCTACCGATATTTGTTTATTCATACTTTAAATCAGTAAAAACAATACAAAAAACATAAAAATCGTTTTAGAAATTTTATTCTCTACAAAACTGTACTGAAAAAGAGGTACGTACAGAAAACCAGCCAAGTCGTGCAATTTACTTGTTTTTATAAACTTATACACATTTTTACGGCTGTGTATCTCAATACTTATTAGAGGTAGAAGACATTTTTTTTAATAAAAATTGTAGATAATTTTATGTTCTACAAAACTTGTGAAGTTACATTAGCCAAAATTTTCATTGAGAACGAAATATTTGAGAAAAACTAGATTTTGGCGCGATTTCGGCAGGTTTTTTCAAAACGGCGGCGAAAGCTCAAGTGACCGAAGGTCGAAAACTCAGATTTTTCATCAGGAGATGAGTGTATAAAACATATAAAAAAATTGGGGCTACCGAAATAATTCCGATCGCGACCCCCTTTTTTGCACTAATTGCACTGTCCTATAAGTCAGGCGAGATCAAAATGCTACAAAGAACAAATAATTATTTTGCGGATAGGCCACTTGCATCGCATTTAAAAAAAAAAACCGGTTTAGGTAAATATTCTAAGACATTCGGCATTTTTTTTAAATCGTATTTTTGAAACCCTGGCGATTTTTTGAAAATTTCAATCCGAAAAATCAGACCATTTTTTATAAACCGGAAAGACGGGACATAATTTTATGGGTGCGAAAAAACGATAATTACATAGCAGAAAATCATTTAAAAAAAAGATCATGTTCCACAAGAAAGGGCACAGGAGAATAGCGAGGCATTCCAAAAATATTATATCTCATAAATATTTTTTTTCCTTGATCCATCTTATTGATCATAAATCATTATAATGTTCAACGTCTATATTACTAAATCCAATGAAATATACTTGTACTTGTAAATTATAATAATAAGAAGAATATTATAAAATTTGATTTTGTTAAGATCAGCACCACTACCATTATACCTCTAAACACGTGCAGACATCGTAAAATGAACGGGGTTCTCTTCATAACATATGTCAAAAAGAAACCAAATGATAAGTTCGCAG
Source organism: Limnephilus rhombicus (assembly GCA_929108145.2). Classification (NCBI taxonomy): domain Eukaryota; kingdom Metazoa; phylum Arthropoda; class Insecta; order Trichoptera; family Limnephilidae; genus Limnephilus; species Limnephilus rhombicus. The sequence goes on from OV815284.1 coordinate 23,436,327, forward strand.
AGAACAAACAATAATTCTACTGAACGTTAAATGTCAAATTCAAAAATTCGCCTGAAATCAAAGTGCTGCCATATAAAAAAAATAAATCAGTGTGGAATTTTATAAAATTAATAGGAACATTTTCGGCAATTATTATAAGCAATAATTATCAGCCTGAAACACTCATCAACATTGAAAAATCTTCCGAGAAAAGATACTTGCCGCCAACGGCGTTGGCGGCAAGTATCTTTTCTCGGAAGATTTTTCAATGTTGATGAGTGTTTAAGGCTGATAATTATTGCTTATAATAATTGTTACCCTTTGTGCTATGCATAAAAATCTTGTCTAAACGTTAGTTTATAAATTAAAAATAATAATTAACATTTTCGGCGATGGGACATTTTCATGTAGTGACGTCACGGGCCTAAATAATGGATTTATTTATTTAAAAATAAATTTAAAAAAACTGTACATTTCTAAAAATTTTTACTAACATTTTCGTAATCTTGGTAAAAATATCTATCCACACGATTTTTTCAAAGTCGTTATGAAATCCATGCAAGTGGCCTATTGCTTGGGTAGGTAGTAGGCAAATCAATAAAGAGTTTGAGGTACGCAAAAATTCCTCCGTCGATGAAACCTTTGCAGTCACGTGGAGTATCATTTAGGGATGACGAATGACAAAAGATCCAACAAAATATTTAACGGGAAGTTACCTAGTTATTTTTAGCAAAAACTGAAAAAAAATTATAACTCCCGCTAGAAAAGTATTTCTTTCGAAAACTCTTCACATCTTGTTAGTATTAGGTAATTAATATCCACCTGATTAAATAGAAATTCAACAATATTATTGTCGGGAAAGTGTGTTTTTAAAAAGAGATTTGTTTTTTTATTTCTATTCTTGCCGGGAAAATTCCTCCCTCCAATTTTTGATCACGAAGTGTCTTTATATTGGTGTTAGCTTTATTTAATCAAAAGATCCAACATTTTTTTTCTTTTGGTACATGCTTTTTTGATATCAGTCAAAAATATCGCTCCGGAAAAATCCTCCGTCCAATTTTTTTAAGTCAAATTGATAGGATAGCTATGTTAAAATAATTTCTGCAAAGATCCAACTAAATTTTCAACGACAACCTATTTTTTAAAATTGATTTCGATTGCACGCAGATTCCACGTGACTTTTGTATGAACAGGAGTCCGCGGGGTAAGGGAAGCGGTGGGGCTAGTCGCACGGGGGGCAAGCAAGCCGATCGGCGCGGGATAACAGCTGTGTGGGTGAGGTGAAGGGAATCTTGATAGGGAATTCGGCCGGCAACAGCTAAGTTTGTGTGCGCTTATTGTTTTGAATTTCGTTAGTGTGCGTGAGCTTGGTTTCAATGCGATAAAGTAGATATAATGAAATAACGCTGATGCGCAGGTTAAGCGAAACCGGTCGGTATAAAAAAGGTTAATGGATGAATCGTGGTTACAAACTAAGTGATTGTTTTATTTCAATTAATATCTTTGTCAAACCACAAAGTGACTGCTTTCTACCAAAGTAAAAAAAGGATTTAATTATCACTTATAATGAATGTTCATCTTCTTATGTACATGAAAAGATATAAAACGTTTAAAAAGAATTAAAAAAATATAATAAAAGGTAGCTAAATAGGTATCCGAAACAATTTCTAAAAAATCCGAGTACGCAATTAAAAGTGAAACCTTCAGAAAATAAATTAGAATACAGTGGGAGGAGTGGCTACGAAGCACCGCACAAAGAGGAGACCGATTATACTCTTATTCTCTCGTTGGCTAAATTCCATAGATGTACGAGCATTTTTTTATTATGTATATCATACTAATTTTAAAAATTTAAATATTTAGAGATGATGTAGGTACATAGATTAAACTCGAGTACGTGTAAACTTCTTTAGCACCGTTGTGATTTGAAATTCGATAAAACGAAAAATAGCAACATTAAAAAGAGATAAAGACATACATCCATAGGATTAAGCCTGCAAGAGAATGCGATAGACTAATCGGTCTCTTCTTTGTACGGTGCTTCGTAGCTATTCAGTCTCCTCTTCGCGCGGTGCTTCGTTGTCGTCTCCCCACCCTTGTCTAGAGTTTTCTGAGGTTTCACTTCTACTGCATGTGAACTGCACATTTGTATTTTGAAGTGAAAACTTCTTTAGCACCGTTTTGGATTTGAAACTCGATGAAACGAAAAATAGCGACAATAAAAGGAGTCAAACACATACACCTATAGAATTTAGCCTGCAAGAGAATGAGATAGTATAATCGGTCTCCTCTTTGTGCACTTCTTCGTAGCCTTCCCGCTCTTGTCTACTTTAGTTTTTCTGGAGGTTTCACTTCTACCGCGTGTGAATTGCACACTCTGAAATTTTTTACTGTAGAATGTTTACTCGCGACTGTCTGATAAGTATTTAAGAAACTTTTAAATGGTTGTGATGCATTTGATGTGGTGGGTTCTGGTTCATTTCAATATTTTCACCTACGACTTAGTCATCTAATGATTCATGGGGTGTGGTTTGTTCGGGTCTTGGTGGCGAATGCGTCTGCCAACCAGCAGCATGACAGGTCGGATCGGGTGAGAGTGGTTAAGGAAGTCCCTTTAACTTCTCCAGCCGCACTCTCTCGGAACATTGCCTTGCACCGCAGTGGGAGGGATGGATTCATACGTCCGTCACTCCTTGACAAACTGAACCCTAGATTCTTACCCACCCCTAAAATCCTTTTCCTTCCCATAGCTTCCTCCCCTTCCTTTCCTATACGCAGCGTCCACAAAGATGACATAGGCCCTGAGGTAATTATTTTCTTCAGGGCCTCCTGTGTGAAACTAAAGTAAAAAACAAAAACATTTATATTAAATTTAGTCGCATTGTTTTCGATGTTGTTTCCTCGAATACAATGTTTCTGAAAACACGCCTCGAACAATTAAAATTATAATTAACGGGTTGTTAAAAAAAATGACAGATTCTTCAAATATTTGAAGTTAATTTTCACAATCTGTGCAAGTTGTATTCAAGTTCATTGTTATAACAACAGAACTTGAATAGAACTTACACAGAACGTGAAAATTAACTTAAAATTTTTAATTTTTGATGACTCCTACAAATTTTTAAAACCACCTGTCCTAAGTCCTTTTCGAAATAAAAACAAAAATCTGGCAGTACTATTTTGAAGTAAGAACATCTTTAACACCGTTGTGATTTGACACTCGATGAAACGAAAATTAGCGACACTAAAAAGAGGCAAACACATACATCTATAGGATTTAGACTGCGAGAGAATAAGGGGGCATACATTAATAACGTGAGCAGTTAATTTTCCAATTTAACCCCCCCCCCCCCTTTGGTGAGATTTGGTGCCCCCCCCCCCCCTCTCCCCTCACGAGACATCAGTTGTGTATCTGGGGTCCCACCCTATCCCGTCCCGCCCAATGCTATCCCGTTACGCCCCCCCCCCCCCCCGTTGTGGTAAATATGATCGCGACAATATGCTGAAAAACTGTTCAAGATTTGGTGAGATTTTACTGGACCCCCACCCCCCATTTTGAGCTCAATTAATGTATGCCCCTAAGATAGAATAATCGGTCTCCTCTTTGTGTGGCGCTTCGTAGCCTACCCACTCTTGCCTACTTTAGTTTTCTGAAGGTTTCATTTCTACGGCATGTGATCTGCGCACTGAATTTATTTTTCGTTATTTCTATATCAATTTTCTTCTTCGATTTGGTCAACACGTTGAAGTTTTGTGGAAACAATGTTCGTGGGTCGTTTTGATTAGATGAATCATCCATGCAATATTTTTATTTTTTCGATTAAAATTAATTGGTGAGCTCGCCTTTTGTTTCACACATGGGATTTGGGTCGTATCCCACCATCACCGTCAGAGTAAGTGAACTCCTGTAAAATAAGAATCGGGAATTTTAAAGAAGTAAATTTGACCGTATAAATGACCGAAAAGAAGAATTATTAATTGAAGGCAAGTACCTCAGATTATCCGAATTCTATGTCATAGGTAGGTATGACTCCAAAGAATCATCTTGATATTGCATTTCTGTTATTCTTGCAATTATTTTGTTCCGTTTCATTGAGTCAACCGTAATCAATAATGTATTGTAATTAAGACACTAAAATGGTCGGTCGCCAAATACCTACACTCCAAATCACATGTACGTTAATGCTCGGTATACGATAATACGATTGATCACGATAACATTTTAAAAGGCAAAACATTCGAGGCAACCGAGGCGAAATAAGCGCGGCGGCAACGTCGCAAAACACGCCACCGCCACGTGCACCTCAACTCTTGTACGGGAGTTGGAATTAACCGGCAACGTTGTTTCCCAACACATTTGCCAACGCCTCGGTGGCGGGTAAATGCTAGGAATGAAAGGCGGCATGTTATGTCACACCGGTCGCCTAAATGTCGGTAGGATGAATGGTAGTATACATGGCCGTGTATATCACCTAGCGCCTAGCTGCGTAGCGACAGATGGCGGAACTTTAATATTCGAAATCATCCACTTCACGCCCAATTTGGCTACCAGGACAATTTTTGCCAAAATGCTTGTGACGACATGTACTATGAACTGTGTAAAAATTTCGAAAAATAAAGTGGCGACCGTATATCGGTCGCCAAATGTCGGTGGTCGCCACTTTAGATGCATATTTGCCCATGCTGGTCGCCAAATAGACGGTGTTATGTATATATATATATATATATATATATGTAGAACAATTTTCTCGGTTTACCCGCGTAACGTAGTCCTTACAAGGACTTTTTAACTCCTGACGTTTCGGACAGATCACACTGTCCATCTTCAGAGGCCTTATGTCTTGAGTTTTTGTCTCAAACTGATAGCTTTCGCATGTCTGTTCGGTCCAAAAGCTAAAGTTTTAGCTTTTGGACCGAACAGACATGCGAAAGCTATCAGTTTGAGACAAAAACTCAAGACATAAGGCCTCTGAAGATGGACAGTGTGATCTGTCCGAAACGTCAGGAGTTAAAAAGTCCTTGTAAGGACTACGTTACGCGGGTAAACCGAGAAAATTGTTCTACATCTTACACCCGTGAAAACCTTAATCATAACATATATATATATATATATATATATATATATATATATATATATATATATATATATTAAAGTGTTCCTGAAAGTAAAGAAACAGCGGTTCAGTGGTTTCGAAACTTTATTACTAATCCGGAGGTCACGAAATCCAATCCTGGTGTGCGTTGGTAAAATTAATTAAATAATTTGTAATATTTAATTAAATGACGTCATAAAGTTAAAATAAAAATAAAAATAATTTGTGTTATTTATTTTGTTATGAAAACTTTATTTATCTCTAAAAATTACAATATGTAGAGATTTATAAATTAAAGTCCTCCGCCGAGTCTGTCTGTCTGTCTGTTATCGCACTCTAAAACTACTGAACGGACTTTCATGCGGTTTTCACCAATAGAGTGATTCATCAGGAAGGCTTAGGTATATAATTTGTCAAGGTTTTGTGTAAATTGGTTGAAATATATAATATATAAAGGAGAATGTCTGCATGTGGCAAGTGGGCGGTGTGGATTTAATTTGTATGCAAAGAAAGGTCACTGCCTACATTTGATTTCGAAAACTCTGTGTAAAGCCCGGGCATTGCCGGGGACTTCAGCTAGTTTTAAATAATTTTTAGTGTATTTGCAGAGTGGAAGAGAGGTATTCAGAATTGAACGTTACTTGAACTGAAAAGTCGTGTTTGGTAACCATATCTTCTAAACCTTCATCTTTCCCATCTCCTTTTCCTTCCTACTACCTTCAGCCTCATAACATACCCCAATTAGGGATGCCTTAGTCTCACTTGTTCTCCGGTTGGGAGCAATAATAGATGCTCTTGTGCGGTACTCTCATACAAAGAAATATTTTATTAATAGAATAAATTAAATTTTTTTGTCAGATAAACCACTCAAAAAATCAGCCTCTTACCACAAAAAGTAAAGTACATTTAAAAAAGTAAAAACATATTTCCTTTAATAGCCATTATGAACTAACACCCCAAAGAGAGAGAGGCGCGGTAGATAAAATTAACATTTTAGGTACTATATACAAGGATTATATAGCATACTTGTATTAATGTTACTGTAAAATATAGCTGAATAAAAAAAATTAAAAGAATTTTATTATAATTAATTATTGATACGAATTATTAAGTATGTTGTTACTTCATACGTAAAAGCTTCGAAGAGCTATGGTTTTTACAAGAAATGAATATATTTTTACTTCCCTACCCCTTTTAATTTGATCTTACACGGTGTACAAATTCAAAGTGAAAAAAAAAACACATTTAAAAAGTGTTAATGTCGCCACGTGTAATCGTGAAGTTCAATTTTCGACAACTTTATCGAGCAACTAGGGCCATATATCGGCAATAACACGGCGAGTGTTGACTTCCAAATGATCCAACGTCTCTGGTTTATCAGCATAGACTAGTGACTTCACATAACCCCAAAGAAAGTAATCTAATGGTGTGAGATCACACGATCATGGAGGTCAGTTCACAGGTCTATTACGTGAAAATTATGCCCTCACCAAATTTTTTTCCGCAATAAACTAAATAAAATTAAAAAATAAATAAACGCATTAAAATAGATTTGCACAATTTGCAAGCGCCGCTGTTCTGACGTCGGTCTATTCATGGTGAAATGGCAAAACGTACTCTCTTCAAATCAACTGTCAACTGTCAAATTGACAGTCTGTAGAAACAATGTTGCCAGTTTAAAAACCAAACCTCTACAAAAAATTAAATACTAATTATTAATTAAATACTATATTCAAATTAGTAAATTACATTTCATTAAATTAAAATGAAAGTATTTACCCAACAATATTTATGAGAACCACACATATTTTTATGATGTGATGTGAAGCTTCACAATTACTTTAAAATACTGAAGTTATCACCATCCCAAATATTTTTTTATTTAAATTAATGAAACATTATATCGTAAGTTAATTACCATTACTGGGTAACTCCAACATCAGTTTTGTTGAGAAATTGAATTACAGGACGCTAATCAACCTGATAAAATACTGATAAGTATTGAATCGTAGATTGATGTGTTGGGCGCCTTTGAGGTGATTTTTCACAAAAACGGCGCTCTAAAAATTATCCAATTATGGGAACCGTAATATTTATATTTTGGAAATAAGAAAATAGGTAATAATTTTTTTATGTCTTTAATTACAAAAATGAAATGACTTACCTAGTTGTTGAGTCCATGCATCAAAAGCAATTCCACAAATTTAAGTGCTATAACTAGCTAAGTCTAGTTGCCTAATTGAAACATGGAAAAACACTTGTAGCCGAGCAACGAACAACCTTAAAAATATAATTCAAATTCGATTTTAAAGACTGGTATCACTGAGTACCGCTCTCCACTATCATGACGCTGCAAAACCATTCCGGTTTCAACGTTCGTTCCATCCATCTGCTTTTCCTCTAGGCGAGATAATTATTAAATCTGTGCCAACGTGTTGTAATACAAAGATTCTTGTAAATATATTTGACTCGCGTTAATCAAGAGTTATTATTGAAAACCTCCACAACACACGCATCCAGTTTACAGACGTGGCAAGGACTGTAAACTGCCAAACCCTCTGGATATAATATCTAAACATAGTCCCCTTGCCAAACACTTGTGGTAACTAGAGTTACCTAATTATGGGAATAAATGATACCGTTTTTTGAAGGTACCCCTAACAAAGATATTGATAATTCCAATGCCTTACGAATATTCTGTTTTGTAGCGGTCACAGAAGAGGAAATAGAGTTACACTTTTAGTTTGTAACAAAAATGCTGAATTCGGAGTAAAATAGTTGTAATAATTACCCCACGATATCATACACTAAAATGGCTGTACATGGAATCCGTAATGGTGGTACGACACCGGCTCTCGTCTATGCAGTAAAGGTAAGTGAATAATGGAGGATAAACAAGAATTAAGAAATACTAAAGATTAAATCATGGAAACTCTTGGCTTAAAAAACTAAAAAAGAAACTAAAGTATAGAATGCTAATCAAGATGTTGTACCTAAAGCTTCACATAGAAGAGAACAGAAAGTTTTCCTTCACAAATATCTGCACAGCGAATTCTGAGCAACCTCTTTCTTCCCGGGTCAATGAGGACTATGATATTTGTCACAAGGTTGTCAGACATAAAAACAGCGTGTGTGTTTTTCATAGAAGGGGTTAGCTTTATTAATTACATTAAATGGTTTTCCCAAATAATTTACATAATGTCTGTTTATTTCATACAAAACATTTAAAAAAAAAAAACAATTCATTTCAATTTTGAGAGCCCAATATCAAAGAAACAATACTGGCTACCTTTTCAGGAATAAGTACTCCTATTTTCTGATAAAGTGCACATGACTAATAATGCCCTTAAATATAACATTTTTGTATAATAAATACATGTACATACATACCTAAATATAAATATTTTTCATATTACAATAAAAACACATATTTGAAAAAAAATTAGGACACAATTAATTTTTTTTGGAACTCGGGTATCTACAAGTCTTTTATCCCTGCTTTCACATCCGTACAGTAATCAGAGCTATAATACTTTCATGTTCATTACACAGACGGCCGGCGTGGTTTAGGGGTAAGTCTCGCAATCCGAGGGTCGCGGGATCGAATCAATTTTATTTGATTAATTTGTGTTATTTCACAATTAATTAATTTATAAATAATATATAGTGTATTTGCGGTGTATTCCAGAGTGGGAGTATCGCCCTGGTGTAAGACCACCATTCAGAATAGAAAAGTTACTTGAAATGGCTTTTAGCCGTGTTTCGTGACCAGATCTGAATAGCCAGGTACTTTCCCACGTTCCTCTTTCCCATCTCCATTCCCTTCCAACTATTTTCAGCCTCACAACATACCCCAATTTTGGATGCCATAGTCTCACTCGCTTCAAACGGGAGCAGCTGGGACTCTTTTGAGGTATTCATATAAAAAACAAACAAACATACAATATCCGACCTATGTACGATCAGGGTAAGATTTCACATTTTTGGAAAAACGTTCTGAATTATTCTGTTATGGCGTTATGTATCTTTTACACCTATAAATATTTCAAAGGTTTCTGGCTCTCCTTTTAAAAGTCTTTCTTTAAATAAAATTTAAAGTTTGTGAGGCGTGTAGTAGTTACTTTCAGTATAGCTCTAGTGACAGACCACCATTCAGAAACGAAATGTTGCTTTAAATGGCTTTAGCTGTATGTGGTGACCAGATCTAAAAAGCCAGATAGTTTTAACTTTCGTTTTCCATATTTAAAAAAAAAAAAATTAAAAGAATGACAAACATTCCCGGGTTACGAATAATCCGATAATATTTGAAAGTCTCCTACTTACCACCATAGTAAGCCAAAAATGTTGATTGAGTCGTGATGGGGGACTTAGTCAGCCGAGGAATCGAACACGGAACGCCTGGGTGGGACCCAAACGCGATGCAACCACTGACATCTCTTTCCTTCTTCAATAACTTCAGCCTCACAACATACTTCAATTGAGGATGCCATAGTCTGACGGTCTGCAGACGGTTGGAAGCAATTGGGACTCTGTGCGGTAGGTATTTACATTTTTAGGTGTGAAATACTTAAATGAAGACTGTTTTTAAAACACCGATAAACGAAAAAAAAATCCTATTAGTTTCCCAAGTGTCCTATGAAACACATCCTCTGTAAAATTTTAGCAACCTTTTTAAAGCACACAATAGCAAGTACCTAGTGCCTGCCTGTGTTGTGTGCGTATAATGTAAACAATGATAATATTGTAGTATTTACCTTGCCTTTCCGAACTACTAACTACCAACTACAAGGTTGTAGTAAAAGCTTTACTTTGGTTGTCCATAATTAGAACAATACGCAAATAGTGGTTTGTTCACGTTAAATCCCCTAATAATTTAATGTCTTGGGACAGATTAAGGTTGTTCAATGGCAGAAACCTTGTTAGCGGAAGTTATAATAAGCGAAACAATGGAAGGATTAAAAATTCTAGTACCTTCAGTGTTGCCAGCTAACGGGAATTTGCAGTCAATACAAAAATTTGTTGTTTTTTTATTATTTTACAAAAAAACCACGCTAAAAATTCTACTAGAAATTAAAACTCAATCATGACAAAATAAAACATTCAAATAATATGCGTGATATCTACAAGATATAACATATTTTTACGCTCGTAACGCAAATTCGATGGTTGATTTTTAATGATAAGTTCAATTATGAAGTATGTGTTAAGCAAAATAAAATTTAAAAAAGCTCTCAAATGTTTTGCAAGACCCAAAGGCATGAACTAAAATAAAATAATAATGGTAAGTATCGCGGTATGAGGGTGAAACATGAAGAGGAATTAAAAATTTATTGTAGTAACCCAGAAAATTAGTTACACACATGTTTTGACCCCCAAAACAGCTTTCATAGACAAAATCACAAAGCAAAAACATGTTTTACTAAATATATTGACTGTGTAACAGTAATAAAAATAAGTACCTATATATAATGAAACATGTAAGGGAGAATGATAAAATCTCAGACGTCATAAAAAATATACCTTAAACGTGAACCATTTAATAATAAGTAGGTATGTACGTCTAAAAGTAGAGCAGTTGAAAGCAAAATGCGCAACGCAATGTGGAATCAAACTTATCTTCGCTCGAAGAACTTTTGATGACGATTCATAATCTACTTATTCCCAAGGGTTTCATGTAAAAGCTCTCAATCCACTTTGTCCCGGGCCACTTTGGCGGCAAAGCTTCCGAGTGATACGATGCGAACGAGACACCCGGCAGTTCGGAGAGTGCCTTGAAACGTGAGGTGGACATGGAAAGTTTTGGTCAAAATAGCACCGTCAAAACATTTGTTAAACCATGCATATGAAATAGTGGTGAATTTGACGGGGAATAAAAATATTACACTACCAAAAACGCCCTAATTAGCGAACTTCTTTGCACGGTGGATTTTATAGGGCCGTTCTCCCAGGTATAATACGCATGATGCGTATGACTATTTTTAATTTTCCGATTCAACAATAGTGATGACGATCATCTACTAATCAATTTGTATCAATTTGGGAGGCGGGAATGGGTACCGCCGCCCCGGGAACCTTTATTGGATAACCAACACCTCTGCCATAAGTCACCCCAAGTGGTTCGCTACGTTTGGTGATTTAGCAGGGGTGTCCGGGTTCATGGGGGTGAGGTTTGTCTAGATCTTGGAGGCGGATGACCAGGACATACTGAACCCCAGATTCCTACCCACCCCTTAAACCCTTTTCCTTCCCAGAACTCTCCTCTCCTTCCTTTCCTTAAAAAAACCCTCCACACAGCATCCCCAAAGATGATATAGGCCCTGACGGAAATTATTTTCTTCAGGGCCTCCTGTGTGGAGCTCATGTAAAAAAAAAAAAAAAACCTGGTTACGGACAAAAATATTATGCTCCTTTCCATGTATGATTTATTTATTTATTTGAGACACAAACAGGATATTTATAGAACATTTTTTTGGGTAATATAAAACAAATTAAAATACAAATATAAATATCCCTAGGCTAATGTGTGCAGTAATCACATTTGCACATTTACAAAAGCAAACACATTAAAAAAATGTAAGTATTATTTATACATAACTTGAAAACTTAAATATATGATGTTTTGAAAACTTAAATATATGATTTACTAAAAAACTTTAATATAATATGATGCATATAAAACAAATTAAAATACAAATATAAATATCCCTAGGCTAATGTGTGCAGTAATCACATTTGCACATTTACAAAAGCAAACACATAAAAAAAATGTAAGTATTATTTATACATAACTTGAAAACTTAAATATATGATGTATTGAAAACTTAAATATATGATTTACTAAAAAACTTTAATATAATATGATGCATATAAAACAAATTAAAATACAAATATAAATATCCCTAGGCTAATGTGTGCAGTAATCACATTTGCACATTTACAAAAGCAAACACATAAAAAAAATGTAAGTATTATTTATACATAACTTGAAAACTTAAATATATGATGTATTGAAAACTTAAATATATGATTTACTAAAAAACTTTAATATAATATGATGCATATAAAACAAATTAAAATACAAATATAAATATCCCTAGGCTAATGTGTGCAGTAATCACATTTGCACATTTACAAAAGCAAACACATAAAAAAAATGTAAGTATTATTTATACATAACTTGAAAACTTAAATATATGATGTATTGAAAACTTAAATATATGATTTACTAAAAAACTTTAATATAATATGATGCATAAATGATGTATTTTAGGTTTGGTTTTTTCAACCTTTCTCTAAACAATAATATTTTGGATACAGCATTATTCTGGGCAAGGGCTCAATTATTGAAATGATTTAGCAAAACTGTCTGCCACAATCATTACATAATGAAGTTTGTAATTGATAAAAACTTTCAAAAATAATAATAATAATAATAATAATAATAAAATAATAATTATTTTTATTTCACATAAAATTATACAATGAAACATATATGGAAACTTTGACTAGCCAACTAGGAATGGATCCTGTTTTAGGCCAGTCAAATTGACAAATTTAGTTCATATCATAATTTCATATTACATTGATTAATTATATAAACATATTATTTATTGAATGAAGCAAGTGTTACGATTGAATTCCTCGTAGAAGCTTTAGTTAAAAACTACAATTTTGAACTCATAAAAAAAGAAGAATAAGCGAAGAGAAAAAACAATGTCTTAAAGTACAAATTTAGTATTGAATGCTTGTTTAACAATAGATAAATGTTTGGTCATTTAAATCGCTTGCAAAAATTGAGAATCGAGACATTCTTCAAGCGTGATGACAATATCCATATTATAATTAACGTGGATGTTTAAAAGTGATTACAAAAAATAATTATAATTATAATTAACGTGAGTGACGTATCCCTTAACTTTACGAGCGGGTGAAGAAACTCAAAAAGAATGTGACTCGAAAAGGATGCAGCAAATGAATAAAAACAATTTGTATATAAATATTTCATAAGTTAGCTAGTGTATAAATAGTGACATGACAGAGTGGTTGATAACAAATTGTATTTATTTCCCTTTCCTTGCTTCATTTTTTCATCCTACTAAGATATTTTCCCTTAGAGCACTTAATATAAAATAAAACCTGTAAAGTAAATAAAATCCAGATGGTAATGTTAAAAAGAAAGATCACCGCAGGACTTGAATGTAGAACAATGGGAAGGGTATTGATAAAATAATAGACAATTATGTTCTGAAGTTATAAGTACGCGTTTTTGTAATATTACGTATAGTACGCAATTTTGTATAAATTATATTTGTACGTATTTTGTATAAATTATAGCTTACGTAATTTTGTATAATAAAAAGAAAAATCTCCACAGGAGTTGAATGTAGAAAAATGGAAAGGGTATTGATAAAAGAATAGCAATTGTGTTCTGAAATGATAAGTACGTGTTTTTGTAATGAATGGAACTATGAGTGAGTGTTTTTTATTATTATTATTTTTTTTTTTCTTAAATATTTTTAATTTTGTTTTAAAATATAAAATATATTTAAAATATATTTGCCAATTGCCAATGTCTGTTATGCGTTTCTTTTTGTTTGTAAATTATTGGCAGACAACTCAACTCAGATAACTCAAGATTACAATGTCTTCCAAATAAATATCTTCTTATTTTTTATGGTAGGGATTAAAGGAAAACACATTGGCTTTTGAGCAAGGCCTCGCCCTGTGAACTGTGGATCCCAATAATTTGACCAGGTATAAATTGAGCTGGCATTTATCAACTACATGTTCGGTAGTCTGCGCGGCACGGCATTCACAGTACTTTCACGACATTGAGTCTTTTAGGCCCGTGAGAGACCCTTATTCCATTGATGGAGGATCAAAATTTACATCACCCAGTGCAGCAGACTTACTTACAGCCGCAAATAAATGAACGCATTCCAAAAATCGAACACCAATTTTGGTGCCCAACACATAAACAGTGCAGGTTGCATGACGAAATACGGATGGAAGAAGGGCAAAGGTAATCTAAGTTTATTTTATTTTTTTTTACTTTAGCGCCACAAAGAAAAATAATTCCCCTCAGGACCTGTATCATCTTTGGGGATGCTGTGTGGAGGGTCTTTTCAGGAAAGGAAGGAGGGGAAGTTCTAGGAAGGAAAGGTGTATTAGGGGTGGGTAGGAATCTGTCCAGACGTATGAATCCGTCCCTCCCGGTGCAAGTTGATGTTCCGAGAGAGAACGACTGGAGTAGTTAAAGCGACTCCCTCAACCATTATCTCCCGATACGAACTGCCAAGACCCGGACAAAACTCACCCCATGAACCCGGGCACCTCTGCTAAGTTACCAAGCGTAGCGAACCGCTTGGGGTGACCTACGGCAGAGGTGTTGGTTATCCAATAAATGGTTCCCGGGGTGGCGGTATCTATACCCGCCTCCAGATTGGTTTGGTTTGATGATATCAAAATATGATTTAAAGCAGTGACATAAGAATTTAAGAGGCTCATTTTAGATGACATTTAAGAGAACCAAAGCACATCTTTAACAATTGTCATTTTGACATTGGTCGCTATTATTTTTCTTCTTCGGAATCAAATTTTGACTGGTCCTTTCAGTCGTATAATGGTCCTCTGAACAAGACACCAAGTACAAGTTCATAGAGTGCCTGTGAAATTAACTGGCGAGGTTTGACTCGGTCTCTCGCCGCGCTGCCTTAAATTTTACACTCGCATTATGTTCATGTGTTCGGCCAAAGTTCGGGGAGTTTAATGACTTGGTGCATATTCGCTGCGCGCTCGGGCACTGCACCGCGGGCCGTGATGATTGTGGGCCAAAGTTCGAAATGAGTTTAAAAGGTTGCAATTATGACAGAAGTTTAGATTTGAAGTCAAAATGCAGCAGCATTATCGTTTCACCCAAATGTTTCGCCTTACCGACAATCAAGCTAACCGAAACAGGGACTTGTACAAAATGAAAACAATTAGGTATCGGATTTATTACAGTTTTTTAGTATAATTTTTTTATACCTAGGTAGTGAAAAAAAAATAGTTCACAATAATAGTTAATAAATAATAGTTAATAATAGTTAATAATAATATAATACTTAATAATAGTTAATAAAGCCAATGGTCCAGAAGAATTGAGCGCCATCGCTATCAAATCTATTAAACAACACATTTCGAAGCCCTTACAACACATTTTTAATTCCTGTTTTGAAAAAAACGTTTTCCCAGACGCATTTAAACTCTCCAATATTGTACCAATACATAAATCTGGATCAATCTCTAAACTTGACAATTACAGACCAATATCGCTTATATCCCAACTAGCGAAGATATTAGAAAAAAATATTAAAATACAAGTACTAGAGTTTCTAGAATCAAATGCACTTTTGTCCCCAAATCAATATGGTTTCAGAACAGGTCTTAGTACAGATGACGCTTTATTTAATCTAACAAAAAATATATACACCAATCTTGACTTAAATATGAAAAGCTTAACAATCTTTTTAGACCTAAAAAAAGCATTTGATACCGTTAATCATAATAAACTGATTAGAAAACTAAATAATATTGGAATTAAAAATAATTGTCTGTCACTATTAACAAATTATTTACTTGATCGCAGACAATGTACAAAAATTGGTGATAATATTAGTAAACCAGAATATGTGAGACATGGGGTTCCACAAGGAACAGTTATCGGTCCTTTATTGTTCCTAATTTATATCAATGACCTGTGTAATATCAGTATTCCGGGAAAACTATTCTCGTATGCTGATGATACTGCAATCACACTCCATGGTAAATCATGGAAAGAAGTCTCTGAAAACGCAAATAAGTGCACTTCCATTGTCAAAGAATGGCTAAACCAAAACCTCCTAACTCTGAACTGTGAAAAAACTATGTATATTCCATTCTATAATACCAAAAATGCGGCACCCTTAACTCACCTAAATATAAGGTTTCACGACAATTCTTGCAACCCTGTTTTGTGTTCTAACTGTATAGAAATGAATTCGGGGAACACAGTTAAATACTTAGGAATTATTATAGACAGCCAACTAAAATGGACAAATCACGTAGAAAACCTTGTAAATAAACTTAGGTATTTGACTTACATTTTTAAACGATTAAATAACATAGTTGATATTGAAAGAATGAAACTGGTATATCATGCATTGGTGCAACCATCAATATCTTATGGAATAATTGGATGGGGGGGTATTTATGATACCCATATTAAGCAACTAGAAATTACACAAAAATTAATAATAAAAATAATGTTGCATAAAGATGTTACCTACCCCTCCTTGCAATTATTCCAAGAAGCTGAACTCTTAGATATAAGAAAAATCTACTGTATGCAATGTCTGAAATATATATATATATTTTTTTTAAATTTATTGGCAATGTTTATTAAAAATTGTTACATAGTTACATAAGGTTAACAAAAAATAAAAATAAATTGCCTTTCCTCACCATAAAGAGACAATGCTCTTGTGTTTGGTGAGGGAGTTCTAGCTCAATTAGTAAATTAATGATCGTGTAAGTTAGTAATAACGGCTATTGTAAATAATAAGAAGGTTAAAAAATCTTGTATAATTTAAAAATAAAAATCCTGAAGAGTTTAAAAAAATCATAATATAAATTAAAAAATCATTATAAATGGAAGAATCATGTGAGTTAGTAACAAAAATTATTGCAATAAGTAAGTAAAGGATACGTAAGAAAGAACGCAAGATTTATACAATAGTAGACTCAGAGATTTAGAAACTAAGAAATGATAGAAAAAAGAAGGAATAAATGATTTATAAAATAGCAGACTTTAAGATACAAAGTAAACATATTTGGGACTTTTATAGTAGTTTCAGGTAATTTTATATTTTCACGAAATGTATATTTTACGAAAAACGAAAATCGCTCCAGCAGTAGAGTAAATAATGCATTTGAGGTTCCCCTATGCAAAACTAGGCTTGCGCAGAGACATGCTTTTTTCATTGCACCAAAAATCTATAATGCACTGTATCAGACTATGGAAATTAAATCTAAAAACATATCCTCTTACAGCATATACAAAAAATTAATAAAGACTTGGGTAACTACAAATGACACAAATACATACCTGCTATAACATCATACCTGTTATAACTTTACAAATCCTAATTTTTATTTAACTTTTTATGTTTTTCATATATATATATATTTTTTTCTTCTTTTCTTAACTTTAGTTTTGTAAATACGGAATTATTTGTTCTATAAATACCTATGTTAAACCATAATTATGTTTTAATTTACTAATTTAAAGTTTAATTTGCCATGTTGTAACTTAACTGCATTAAAAAAAACTTAAATATACCCACGAACTGGCGATGCCTATATGGGATTTTTTTTTGTTATCATACATATATGTATACTATTGTAATATCTTTTTTTTTGTTAAATTGTAATATTGTTTATCTTTAAGCTACATATTTAATTATATAGTTCCTTTTTTTTACTTCTAATCAAAAGAAATGTTTTTTGTAATATTTTTATGTATGTAACAAAAAAAATTTATTAATAAAAAAAAAATAAAAATAAAATAGTTAATAGTTAATGAGAACAAAATAATTACACATATTACAGCAAGTTTTGAACTTGTTTTTCGGCCCCAGAAAAATTTTAATAAAAGTTGATAAAATTATTTAACATAATTAAAAGAGCACTCCGTAAAACTTTTCGTACTGTTTGCAAACACTTGTTGCTCCCCTTTAACTAAAAACAATAGGTAAGCTTGCAAGACGAAATGCCGTTTCTCAGTAATGCTTTGCAAGGATATCGATTCTGGAAGCGTATACAGATGTACAATAGAGAACTTCAGTCCAATTTTTTTTAATGAATAATGACCTTCTAACTTAAGTAACTGCATTTTTATTTTTATTTTTAGAGTTAGTTTTAATAGTTAAAATAATTGTCAAAGTTTTAATTTTTCAAGATCCCCCTAAGACCACCGTTTGTACGGTGAATCGTGTGACGTCATCACTCATGAAAAATTACTACGGGATTGGGCAATCAGCTGATCAAGTGCCGCCAATTTGAATACCGTTATTCGAAGCATTCTACCTAGAAGTAGCATTACTATTTTTTCGTGCAGGAGTTTTTCAATATTTTAAATAATAGAGATAAACTAAAAGAGATATCTCTATTTTTGATACTGAATTATTTTGGCTTAAATATTGTTTCAATAAACACAACAACTAAATTTCTATGAACAGTATGAAATAACGAATAACATGAAATGTTTTTAATACTGATGGCTTGTGTCATACTTACATAATCAAAGATTTCAATACAATGACTGGTGACGCGTGACGTCAGCACTAACCATTCAGTAATACCAACTTTACAGTGTGTTTTGACGAGAGGTTTAAAAATGCACTTTTTAATATTTTTTTAAGAATGCTACGTTTAATATTATGAAATAAAACTTATATATTCAGAATCAGCGTTTATTGGTCTATATTAACATATTTTTTTAAAGCCATAATATTTTTCACTGGAGTTCCTTATTGCAGGCATCCCTAAACTTGTATTGTTTGCATCAAATCTGATTGCACGATTTATTATAGGTTTATTGTAAAACGAGCAGGTAGGTACCTGCTCGTTTTTCTGTTTACGGAATGTATGGAATTTTACCACCACGCATACTGTCTGGAATAAATTACATTTTTTTATGACATTTGGATATTTAAATTCAATGGTATTTACGTATAAAATGCAATCATATTTTTTCCGTTTGATAACGTTTCATTTCCACTGCATAATAATACAATTATTGACTGATGTTTTTGCAGTGTTTTCAAATGCAAATTCATTTTTCCCAATTGCTGTTTTTTCTTTACAAAATGGTGCAAAACGAAAACAGAACGAAAGGTTCGTTACGTGTTGAAAGAATGTGTATTTACCGTTATTTGTTTTCAATAATGTAACGTTTGTATAGCGTCAATGATAAATTAAAATCAATGACCCATTAATAAGCTTCAAGTATTTTGCAAATAACAATCATGATTACACAATGAACATCAATTTTATCGAGTCCACAGTTTATTGAATCCATAAATTTATCGGAACATTTTGGTCATTCATTGGATCATTGCCTCTTAAAAACCGGTCATTATAGTAGCTAAGGGTGGTGTGTGAAGGTGGTAGAGTGGTGGCTAATGGTGGTATAGCCGGGGCTAGGGCAGGGTAGTTGGGGAGGCTGCCAGGGGCGACACTAAAGGGATGGAGAATTGAGTAGTTAATTAACACCGGCCAGCTTAATTACGGAAGTGGGGAGAGTGCAATTAACATTATTGGATAGGAAACGCGAGGAACCGGAAGAAGGTAGGTACCCCATTTACCAGATTATTAAGATAATGTATTAAATCTACTCAGGGTTGAAGGGAAAATAATAATAATTGGGATGATTTTTGGTGGTTAATTCTAAGTTTATTTTATAACATAATTGGGAGACATGGTCCATTAAATGATTGTACTCATTTTTATGGAGTCTATGTATCTTATCCAGGGGTCGCAGATGCTCACAATGCTTAAGGTATTCTAGGCAATATCGCTACCTATCCTAAGAAAATTGCAATCTTCCGTAAAATGCTTTTTAAGATGAAGCCAAGCGAAATATTGCAAAATCATACAAAATCATGTATTTTAGTTTTGAAAATTTAATCGCATAAATGCTTCAATTAAATACTGCGTGTAGAACATATCTTGGCCCTTAAAAACGTTGGTCATTATTTTACAAGTCTTTTAATAAGCCCAGAAAAAAATTAAGTTGTACGCCTATAAAAAAACACTTTCAAGTGCAAACTCTCCTACTTTTAAACCCCTTTTCGGGTATGGTTTTATTGTAATGTGGCAAATTCAGTTTCTTTTATAATAATCGCAAAAAAATTTGATATTTATGCATGAATTTCACAAAAAAATAGACATGAACTGTGGCGATGTTCTTTTACAGCAAACTAAAAGAGGCGTTACCCAACTGCAAATTTCACCCTTCTGCGATTTGCAGAAGGAACGAAAGCGCGTTGTATTGTCCCACTCAGTAGCCGCCCGGATTTCGGGGTATATAGACGAGCTTGCTGTTCGCGTTGCTTTGTTCTATAAAAATGAACGAAAGAAATAACAAAATACCGTAGTTGGCTATTGATTGGTCAACGCTAAAGTCGATTGCTCCGCCCAATTTCGATGGGCCTAGGACTAGAGGATCGTCTTAAAGTACTCATTTGCTGCTGTCTTTACCATCTTAAATACTTAGTTAAAAATATGGTGCAAATTGCATTCCAGATATGTAATCTACGAGGGATTTGAAATCATAAACCCGCCTTTATACACGCCCTTGCAAGGCAAAAATAATCTATTATAACAACTTATAGCTTGAGGTGTTCTGTGAGGAAAATTTAAAGATTTTTATTATGCCCCACGACTTGATCAATACAGTGAATATTAATGGAAAGTCAGTGATTTATTGACGAATGGTAAAGAACATTTTCGTTTTATTACGCGTTTTATTTTCTGATTTGTAGGCTAGATTTTTTTTAAGTACACATCTATCACAACACGGTTCTGGTATTGCGAAAAGCATGCGCTAGAATATAATATTTTTGAAAACTATCACGAGTGCGAGAATTCCCTGATTAAATACACAGACATCATTAATTTGTTGGCTTCATCGGTACTTGACTTTGTAATGATTTCACAAGGATTTTCATGTGAAAAGATACCTTCTTATACCGAACGTTGATGGAGAAACTAGGGTAGTTCGGTTCTTTTTACGACTCGAACCGCGCGCTCCACTTAAACCTTTATGCCCCTTAGTGTCCTTTAAACTCGTACGTACTGGTGGTGGTATTGAATCAAACATACCAGTTCCTTATTCTCAGCTGTGGACCTATGCATTATAAATTTAATGATGGGAAGAGCCATTTCACCAAATGCTGCCGCCGTAACACGAACCTGGGCAGCACGACCTGTGTCACCATTCTAACTTCTGACCCGGGTGCAGCACGTGATTTCATGACTCTCTACTTTAAAGAACTCATTTAAAAGTAGAGGACTTAAAAAAATGTCAGCAATTGTAATTTTCTTTAATACCTGTGATTGAGATTACTTCAAATATGTTCGGGAAAACTTCAATAAAGATCGAGGTTCATCGATTTTACAAGTTCCTTTATTTACGTTATCTTAAGGTTTATACATTTTTTTTAACTGGATGAGACGTCCGTACTACAGGAGGTTCTAAGTTATTCTGAAGCTGGGAACCCAAACAGTGTGGAAGTCTAGCGGTCTATCATACACCATCGGCTATTTCTGTAACCGTTCGTGCATTAGACCCGAACCATGATAGACGACATTCTTCTAAGGTACCTATCCCTCTACACTCTTATAACGCGCCCTTATTTAAGATTTTTATATTTGATATGTGCAGTTAATGTTACATCAGTCCTTGCATTGAATACGGATGATTTTACTTCATTTCATTACTAATATATAGGTACTAAATAGTATCTAACTTGACTTAGTTCCGCTGTTAAAAATAGCCGGCAAAAGGAAGCCATATTAGACTTACTGACCTATATATATAGGATTATACATTTAGTTTCAACATCCTTCAACAGATGTCGTTAGTATATATAGTTATATGCAGTCTTTAGTTGTCTCAACAGATGTCAGCAAATTAGTACCGAATAGTGTCGTCTCTCGTCATTCATGTCTAATGCACGAACGGTTACGGAAAAAGTCGAAGGAAATGTGGGGTAAATTTTTGAAATCACATATTAACGGTAACCTTCGCCTTGTTTAGAACATCAGAAGAGCGATTCTGTATATTTTGTGGATACAAAATCAATTCCATATGTAACCGCCTGTCAGATTTGTGTGATTGTTTATGGCTTGCAATTGATTTTTCTACTAGCTGACTTGTAAGCTGCGGGGTTGCCAATACTTATGTACAAAAATACAACAAATAGAAATAGAAAAAAATAACAAATTTCCCCACAAGTTCCCCCCAATTTGGGGAATTCCCTGCAAATTGGCAGTCGCCGACTAACACAAATGTCAAATCCATGATATGCAACTTTAAACGTAAGTACATTAAATGAATAAATAATCATGTTACTTACGCATTTCGTGTTTTAAACTAGTTGAAGTCGGCGACAGCGCTGAAAGCTGATACATCAGCCCGTAGAAAAAGCAATTGGATGCCATGGTCAATCACACAAATCTGACAGGCGATTACGTATGGAATCGATTCCGTATCCACAAAAGATACAAAATCGCATGGCAGGTGGGCATTGTTTTGATAATCGCGGAATAAAACTTTAGATTTGTACATAAATCAAATCCACGCCGCCTGCCAGCCACAAACAATGAACTTAAATATTAGATAAATTATTATTAAAAACAGGAATATAAACATACACAATTTTCAATACAACGTTATAGGTTAACATTAGAGAGATCATTGCAATTTATGTCATGAATATGTAAAAAAAAATCTGAAGTACAATTTTACAATATAATACTAAGAACGGTAATAGAAAAAAATATATAAGAGCAGGTATTAAAGAGATAGAATAATAAAGCATATTATTGTTTTATATAATCTGCCTCACTATACTAACCTGAATTGTGGAAGAATTTTTGTCAAAATTACAATACCTAATAAAGATTAAAAAAATGTCAAACTCATCAAATTTGTGATTAATAACAGATATATTCTATTTCTAATTATCCTCGTTGATAATAATAATGTTGGTCAAACATTTAAACGAAATACATTAAATATTATGTTAATTTATTAGTTCCAAGCGAAATAATTTTAAAGATTTTTCTAATTACTTTAAATTCACATTTTTATGACGATAAACTCAAGAAATTAAATTATTTGCATAAAAATAAAATAATTTTTGGAACATGGTCCTTTTTGGTACAAATTTTCACGCCTCAGGAAATTTCAGGCGAAAGGTCGAAAGGCCAATTTATTAACACACATAAATTTGCCCAGGCTCAGTCATATATTTAGCCCCTTAGAGACGGTAGTGGAAGCCAGTCCAGCCAGGGGAACAAATTTTTATTAAAAAAGAGTGGGTTTTATTATTTGAAGTGAACATCCATTCCTAAATTTATAAAAAACATTCTTTTTAAAGTGTCTACGGTTTAGGTATTTTTATGTGACCCTACAGCCACTTTCGACGGTTTGCGTGGTCGAGGAGTAAGATCATCGACTTGGAACTTGGGGATCGCGAGTTTGATTCCCGGTGTTTGCAAAGAAGTTATGTTTAAATAAATTGCAATATTTCATTAGCTGCATTCGTTTCCGGCAAAGGGTCAAAGCATGTATGACGTGATCCGAGACTGACAGTACATTCGCTATGCCCTTTTTGCGTACTTCGACACGTTCCAGAGTTGAATACACTCTCATTATCGCCTTGGTAAAAGATATCCATTAAGAATCGAAATTTTGCTTGAAATGACTTCAGCCCTTTGGTGATCAGATCGAAAAAGCCAATTGATACTTTCCTACCTTCCTTGTCCCCATCTCCTTCATCCCACAAAATAATCCAGTTTTATGGCCTCTTTCATTGGCTCCGGTTAGAGTGAAGCAGTTGAGACTCTTGTGCGGTATTCAAATATAAAAAACGCAAAATCTCTCAAAATAGTTGAATTGCGTTGAACTCAATAGCAAACGCAAGAAAGAGCTTAAATTAACCTTGCTTAACAAATAAATGCACATGAAGTTCTTTACTTCGTAGATTATCGTTAGACAAACATGACGCTCCATTATTATTGAGGTGGTAGGATTTATGAAATTTGTTCAAGAAGGTTGTTCTTTGAAGTTTCTAAATACCATAAATGTTTTCCCGCTATCATGCGGATATCTTATAAAGTCATATGAAAATAGTAAATATCTTAATTATTATTTTTAATTGTTAAACTAACGTTTAAGACAAGATTTTTATGCACAAAGGGTAACAATTATTATCATGTATCTTTTCTCGGAAGATTTTTCAATGTGGATGAGTGTTTCAGGCTGATAATTATTGCTTATAATAATTAGTAAATATCATGTTATAATTTTATTATATGATTAGTGTTTCATTACAAGAGCACAAAAACCTTCTATTTTTTATATAACTCTTCTTGAATTTATAAATGAATTGGTGAGGGAGGGAGGGCAGTGATTTATAAATGAATTGGTGAGGGAGGGAGGGCAGTGAGAGGGAGGGAGGGGGGAGGGAGTGCGGTGAGAGGGAGGGAGGGTAGGGGGAAGGGGGGGGGGGGGGGCGGAAGGGGAACGGGACGAATGGGAAAGGACACTCAGATAATTTCTTTATTAAATGGCATAGCCACGCATGCCGGGACCAGCTAGTAATAAAATATATTGTGAATGTTTACATTCTTCATCAATGTTTGTAACAGTTTAACTTGTTATCCAATTTAATCATCAATGTTGACGCGTAAGAAGTGTGTATTTGGATGTTGACGCATTCGAGTTACGCGCAATGTTCATACTGGAGATAGTGGCGACATCTGGTGAATGGAAACGACAGTGGTACTCAACGGATTTTGCGACAAGAAGAGGGTGGTTCCTGGTTTTCCGGCTGACATCGTGAGGCGTTAGTTGTTTCTTTACCTGATACTGGTTTTTTTAGAATGTAAAGATTAGGATGTTCTAATAAAATGGTCATGTTTAGTAGACAAACCTGGCGCCCGACATTCCCGACATTATTCTCAATTTTCAAGGTTAGTGCCCGTGTTTGAACATTAATATCACACATCATAGACTTATTTCTTATAAATGATTATTTTGTTAACTTTATCATCCCAAGAGTTTCTCACAAGGAACCTTGGACCATGACCTGAGATATATTAGATTGATCATTATGATAAGAGTCTCTAATTTAAGAATCAGCATATTCCGTGTTATAGAATCCAATAAATTGATAAGTTGATTGATGATTGATTGGTTTCATTACTACCTTAGATTTACAAATTGAATTGCTAAATCCTTTAAGTTACATGTTTACTTTTGGAGTTTTTAAATTTATTTCTACTGCGTACTTTACGTAGTAATTTTTTTTAGTTCAAAATATCGGTAATTTTTTGGGATTGGTGTCCATAGCTATTACGAATAATTTTTAGAAGAAAAACTTTAGATTAGCCTTAATCACTATAAAAGGAAACTTATTGCATCACGGCTGGCGGAAAATAATGCATTTTAATTTTCAATGTCGTTAAATAAAATTTCACTTCGCGAACCGATCTACGACAGCCCGACCGCTGCCGCCCGCCATTCTGTCACTGTTATGTTGTTGGTATCCCTGACCTCACACAAACGAGAAATAGATAAAGTTTGATGCACGGAATGTTCCTTTTTTAAGTAATAGACAATCAAATATGACATTTGTCGGAAGTACCAATCTTATAAAATAAATTCTCTAAAATAACCTCGCTTTTCATCATACTTTTAAAAAACATCCCAGGTTTTGAATGGTTTGTTGGCAAAGCAGGGTTTGTCTAACGGGTTTGTGTAATTATTTTAATACATTTCTTTCAATGTTCTACTATTATAAATACAGGTACAAACTTGTCAATGATGCATTCACTTTGTTTTACGCAAAAATATTTTTTCTATGATTGGCAGCATTGATGAAATGTCTATGAAATAAAAACGATGAATAAACATGGCGTTACCGCGCGATTGAATTAATTTTAACAAAATCAAAATGTTAAATGCATATTTTTTGCATGTTTTTGGTCTCCCCCGACATAAATACTCACTTTTCGTAATAATAAAGCTAAATCTAACTATTTGGATAAAAAGTATTCCGTATTAACGAGTAAGCGGTTTAATGCATAAATAATGTAATTCCTATGTAAAAGCCGTTAATCGGCGTTAATTCATAATAAATAAATAAATAAAATCGAAATTAAATATAAATTAAAATTCTCTTTGCTAAATCATATTTTTTCAAGTAGAACACACCTCAGCGACAAACAACTTTGTTGATTTAATGAAAACGATTCCTCATCTGAACCTGTCTGCCAAAATAATCTGTGTTCAAGGTGAACTCCTACAAAAAAGGATATTAATCATCCTTGACATAAATCCTTGACGTACAGATCCTCTGGACGTGTATCCTTTTCTCTGTTTTCGGCATTATATTATCTTGGTAGTAATATTAGGGCGCTTGGTGATGTGGAGTGCAGAGGTTTAGGGTAAAGGACGGTTAGACCTTAAATTATTACGTGTTGTGTGACCGCAGAATGGCTAAAATCTTCAAACACAAGTTAATTTATAATTTATTAAAGTAATTCATTATGTTTTTGAGTGTTTAAACACTTGAAGCTTAAAGTTGTTTGCAATAACCAATTTGATTTATAAAAAAACTTTAAAGTAAATTGTAATGATTGTTAAGATGAAGCCATACTAAATAATGCAAAATCACACAAAATCATATGTTTTTGTTTTGAAAATTGGATCGCTTAGACGTTATAGATGCTTCAATTAAATACTACGTATAGTATAGACCTTGACCTTAAAAATTTGGTTCAATTTTTTTATAAGTTTTTTAATAAGCCCATAAAAAAATGAAATATAAGGTCATTAAAAAACACTTCAAGTTCAAACTCTCCAATTTATAAACCCCCTTTCGATATGGTTTTATTGTATAATGTGGCAAATTCAGTTTCTTTTATAAATATTTACGCCCGAATTCACAAAATAAAATAAAATAACCATTTTCGCGTTGTCATTTACAATACGACCGCTAGTCGACGAATTTGGTTTTTCAAAGTGAACCTTATACCGTCCACCAAAGTACACACCCATTTACAGTTAGTCCTCCCCCGGCCGTAGCGCGGAACAGAAGTTAGTCTCCACGTCTCTTGGTTTCGTGAAATCAATTTCCATTTTATTACTTTATTTATTTTATTTATTTATTTCAAAACATACGGCACAACATGTGCCATTGACATAATTATATTTATATATATTATAATACAATAACATAAGAAAGTGACATATAAATGTAAAGTTAAATATAAAAACAAAAGGTAAAAGAAAGGAGTTAAGGTAATGAGTAGTAAATAGAATTATGATGTATAAAATGAAAGTATAAAGTAAAAGTGTAATCTATAAAATATAAAGTATAATGTAAAAGTAAAAAGTTAAGATAAAAAGTTGAAAGGCAGGAAATAATATAAACTATAAGTTACCTTTGTAAATAATATAAATTACAAAAGTTATAAATATAAAAAAAGTATGACAAGTAAACAGTAAGAAATGCTCTTAGATGCCAAATATTGAAGATAACCAAAAATTAAAAAAAATATATAATAAATAAAAGGAAGGTATTACGGAGTATACAAAGCGATATGAAAGGTACCTATGATATATTTCTAAGCCATAGGTGTTAGAGTGCATACTGGTAGGACATAATATTATGGTTACATGATTATATTTATTATGATTACGTGGTAGTACTAGCAGATAAATTTTGTCTAATGCATCTTTTGTATGACGACAGACTTTCGGCATGATCGATATGAGCAAATTCATTACCTAAAGTGTGTAAACGGTGTATTATTGAATTTTGTTCTGCATTACTGAGAGTGTTGTTGCAATAATAAGGTGTTTTGAGTCGAGTTGTTCTACTAGGTACATGATAATTTATTAACGATACCAATTCAGGGGTGTCAAACCAGTTATTGTTTATTTTAAATAAAAAAATAAGATCATTGAGTATTCTTCTATCTTTTAACGATTAGAGTCGCGTTTTTTGTAATAGAGAATCATAGTTTATGTTACCCGCGTAATTCCTAATTTGAAATTAATTGATCTGAGAAATTTGCGTTGGATTTTTTCAATGGAGTTTGCGTGGCTTTTGTAGAGAGGGTTCCATATGGGCGAATAATATTCCAAATGACTCCTAACCAGAGTTGTATATAGTAATTTACATGTATGAATGTTTTTGAAATCTTTACATAGTCTTAGAATGAAGCCCAGCATTTTCATAGCTTTATTAGTAATGATATCAATGTGGTTGATAAATAGTAGTTTAGTGTCGAAGGTTATTCCGAGGTCCCTTATTACAGGTACTGACATTAAACTGTGATTGTTAAGTGAATAACTGTATTTGATGGGATTTTTTATTGTAAAGAAACTCATGATTTGACATTTTTTAATGTTAAGTATAAGTTTGTTAATGGTACACCATTTTGCGAATTTTACAAAATTGGATTGAAGGGACAAGCAGTCGTATATATTTTTAATGATTTTGTAAATTTTCATGTCATAAGCATATAATAATATGTTAACATCAGAGAATATGGAAGTGACATCGTTTATTAATAGTATAAACAATATTGGACCAAGGTGCGACCCCTGAGGCACACCACTAGTTGCTTCAAATTCGTAAGACAAGTGTTCTTTAATAGAGACAAGTACACATTTTGATAAATAATTCCTAATCCAGCATAATAATTTACCACTTATTCCTAGTTTAGACAATTTATTTATAAGAATTTTAATGCAAACCTTATCAAAGGCTTTACTAAAATCCGTATAAATTGAGTCAACTTGTTCTCTATTAGCAAGAGCACCTGAGATAAAATTTTCGTACAGTGTAAGGTTAGTTAAAGTAGATCGTCCAGAGATTAAACCATGTTGAAATGATGAGATATTAAATTTTATGCAAGAACATATTTTTGAAGAATTAACTTTTCAAAAATTTTTGGTATCGATGATTGTATGCATATTGGTCTGTAATTTTCAACTAAAGACTTGTCTCCGCTTTTAAATATTGGAGTGAGAAAGCTATTTTTCCATATTTGCGGGAACTTGCCTGATAAAAGTGATTGATTAAATAGTAGGTACAGTGGGTAAGAGACACTAGCCCCACAGTTTTTAAGAAATACGGGGGGAATTTTATCTGGCCCTGAGCAAGATTTAGGTTCCAGTAGTTTGATACATACTGCAATTTCTTTAATCTCAATATGTATCTGAGATAGTTGTAAATTTATATCTGACTCAAGGTTTGGGATGTCTTCATCAAGGATATCGGTTTCATACACATCCTTAAAAAAGTCTGCAAACAAATTGACAATTTCATTGATTTTACAGGAAGTTTTCATAATAACCTTGGCATACCTGATGCCAAGGTTATTATTATTTTGGGATTTACAATAGTTAAAAAATGTTTTTCATTGTTAACAATCGAAAATTCAACATTCTTAATATAATTATTATAACAAATGTTTGATAATTTATTACAATCTTTTCGAAGCTTGCTGAAAATTGTAAAATCAGAAAGACTTTTTGTTTCTTTGTATATTTTATGGGCTTTTTTCTTCTCAATTACTATGTTAATGAGGTCCTTGCTAAACCAGCTAGGGAAATTTGAAGATAATTTATAACTAATCGGAACAAATTTTTCTATGGCTTTATACATTTAGGTGATCATAAAAGACTTTAATATTTTCATCAAGGTTTCCTCCTTCTAATATAGACCAGTCAGTGTTATGTAGATAATCGCGTGTTGCAACATAATTGGCTTTATTAAAGTTGAGAAATTGAGTCTAGTTTTTAATTTGGCATTTTATAGGGTCACATAGTATAGTAATATCTAGAGGTGGGCGATGAGAATCAGGGGTAAGAACTGAGTCGAGTAACTTATCAACCGCAGTTGCCATGTCGGTACAAAGAACAAGATCTAGTAATCTATTATTGTCATTTTTACACTGTTTAATTGAACTAGGTTAAGGAAATCGCAAAATTGAACTATTTCTTTTTCTGTTTCAGATAAACTAGAGTTTTGTGATACTGTAGAATTGTCACGGGTGCCCCAATTAATTTTTGGTAAATTGTAGTCACCGATGATAGTGATTTTACTGTTTGGAAATTTGTACGACAGTTGTTCAATATCCTCAAAATGACTCTTGTATACACTTATATCCGATGACGGTGGAATATAAACACTGCATATGATATTTTTTTGATTTTTACCGTTTAGTAAGATGAAAACTTGCTCCACATTACAATTTTTGGTTTTCAGAAGTTTTGAAGGATGTGCCTTATTGACAGCTATCATGACACCACCGCCTCTAGATTTAGAGCTGGTTTGTTGACTTCTGTCAGACCGGTAAATATGATGGTGGGGTAGACCAAGCTCAGCAGAGTTAATTGATGGTTCCAGCCAGGTTTCCCTTAGAATGAGAATATCATGTTGCAGTGTCGGGGCATGTGTTTTGAATTCCTTAAGTTTAGTTTTCATGCCTCTGACATTTTGATAATAGCACTTCAATTTGTTTTGGTTGTGTCGTTTTTTGGAATAGTTGTAACTGTTGGTTTGGAGTTTTATGTACTTTATGGTTACAATAAACAATGCGTAAAAAAGGAGTTTAGGTTTTTTACAGGTCTTATACTTTGTCTAAGGAGCTAAACGTCGCGAAATTTATAAAAGTGGGAAGACTTCAGTGGCTGGGTCATGTGGAGAGAATGACCGAGCATCAAGCACAAAAGTCCCTGCTGAACTCAAGACCAATAGGGCGAAGGAGCCTGGGAAGACCAAGACTAAGATGGAGCGACAACGTCCTCAAAGACATAACTATCTTGGAGCTTCTAAACTGGAGAGAGCTGGCACAAAACCGAGATGAGTGGAGGAAGATTCTTGAGGAGGCCAAGACCCACCAGGGGTTGTAGAGCCAATAGTGATGACAGGTATTTACGAAATCAACCTGTAAAAAAACTCTCAAATACTTTTTCCAACCTTTCGAAAGGAGGCGTCAACTAATATGTACAGGAATTAAAAAAACTGAACAAATCGGACTAATATCTATGAGAACCAAAGTGAGGACGAATATCTACAGCTCAAACTGCTGACTAAAATCTACGAGAACCAAAGTGTGAACGAATATCTACAGCACTGGCAGAGGTTGGATTTGCAATTATGTATAGCATATTGGAATAACGTAATATTGCGTACGCAGTTTAAAAAAATTAATTTATGTTTGGATGTATGTAAAAATCTCTAATATCCGAGTATTGGACACATTTAACTGATTATTAAGGATTTGGGTTTTTGTTTTAACAGCTTTCATTATTTCGAGTGCTTCTAAATTATTAAGTCTGTTACCATGACCATTTCTATGTCAGTTAGGTTAGGTTAGGTAAGGTTAGGTTAGGTTAGGTTAGGTTAGGTTTGGTTAGGTTAGGTTAGGTTGTGATGCCGTGTATTTCGAAATAAATAAATATCTTTGTATGTTTGTTCAATAAATTATTGTCCTCATAAACAGCAAAATACGTAATATTATGCAAAAACTTCATGTACGTACTTTAAACGTTTAAGCCTTTACGTAATGAGTAATTACGTAATTGAAGTAGTTTATGCTTTTCCGTACAACCTCTTGCTCAGCTGCCCTCTGTAGTTATTAGTCCAACCTACGCTCCATAGATATTAGTCACCACTGGGACCAGTAGCGGCGTTAGG
The DNA here is from genome assembly GCA_929108145.2 of Limnephilus rhombicus. Taxonomy (NCBI): domain Eukaryota; kingdom Metazoa; phylum Arthropoda; class Insecta; order Trichoptera; family Limnephilidae; genus Limnephilus; species Limnephilus rhombicus. The sequence goes on from OV815284.1 coordinate 23,467,927, forward strand.
GTAGGGCGCGGTTGGGCGACCGTCCAGGGCGCCGGATGTAAAGGGGCGCCACAGGCACCCCTTTATATCACTTCGCTCTTTGAACCAAGCCTACTTACTTGTAAATTGCCTTAATTTAGGGAAAAAATTGTTATGGTGGCAAACCTAGTGTAGTGTTCAATCCCTTTGATCGGAGCACTGCATGTAGTTCATTTTACCAGGAACGGCGGAAATCCCCAACCATAAAGAAACACATCATCTATCTCTTTTTAACATTTTATTTAAAAAGAGTTGGAGTTATTTTTGACGAAGCACATTCAGCTCATTCTCATTCTTTGCGTAAGTGTACGCACTTCAAACAGTTATTCCAATTTTTTTAAATCAAACAAACGCAGTAATCAGTCGTTCCACGCTACGTTACGATGCTCTTGTTCGTCACCCTTGGTTCCGACTAGCGAGTGACATTAGTTTTATCTAAAAAGATGAAATATGAATAGTGTAAAGTGTAAATGTAGGTATTTGTTTTTTGACATTTTGACGGATTATTTTATTAGGTAAGTACAAATTTATTTTAACTATCTATACTACACACTCTCCACTACTATATTTTTCTCTCTCTGCTCTCTATTAATCTCTGTAACATTTGTTTGTATTTTTATACGTTTGGGGGGGGGGGGGGGGTAATCTTTGGAACTAATTATACTATATTGATGAAATTTTGATACGGAGATAATATAGACCCCGAGGAAATACATAGAATACCTACTTTTTAATGCGGGAAAAATCTCATTCCCACGGGAACGAGTGGATGATCGTGATTTTTTCGTCCAAATCTAAGCACTATCGAGAAACACAAACTTGTAAATAAAACATTTCACAAATATTCTGCTGCCAAACCAATGTTACCTACATTTTTTGATCTTCCTTCCCGTGTTTAACGCTATATCAATTTACATACTAGTACCATGTGTTTACACTAGACTTCACTAAAAAGATATATCTTTAATTGATCACCATGAAACAGGCAACCGCCTAGTATGGTGATTTAATAAATCTAATCTAATTAATTGTCTAATATATTTAACATGTATTTTATAAATATAAATATCTTTTTTTAATATATAAAACAAAGTCGGGTTAGTTACACTATTTATAACTCGATAACGGCTGAACCGATTTTGATGATCTTCGATTTGTTGGACTTGTCTCCGCCCCGGATAGGATAATAACTATTAAAACATCGCAAAGATTCACGAAAAAGAAAGTTATGACGAAATTTCATTTCCTCATACATTTAATATGGAACGAATTTTCATTTTTTTAAAAGGGCCGAAGGAATATTGTGGTAGGTAGGTATAATATTGCAGTTTGCTTGAATTCCAAAAATTCAAAAACGTCAAATGTCAATGCGTTGATTGTTGTGCATTTGTTTTTAATCATATAATGCTGCCCTTCTTTCTTACACACTCAATGTCAATAGTCAAAAATGAGACAAATGGTGAACGTATGTCTGCACACCTCCAAAGGAAAAATACAGTAATTATAATAAATCTCTGAAATGAAACGCATTTTTTTACATAAGCTCCATACAATAATTATAATTATAATTATATCAATAATTATACTAAATCACCAGTAACTATAATAAATCTCTAAAATGAAACGCATTTTTTCAGAGGCCCTGAGGAAAATAATTTCTCTCAGGACATATGTTATCTTAGGGGATGCTGTGTGGAGGATCTTTTTAAGGAATGGGGAGGATTGAAAGTTCTGGGAAGGAAAAAGGTATGAGGGGTGGGTAGGAATCTGGGGGTCAGTGTGTCCGGGAGTGACGGACGTATGAATCCATTCCTCCAACTGTGGTGCAAGGCAATGGGTCGAGAGAGTCCGGCTGGAAAGGTCAAAAGGCCTCCCTCAACCAATCTCTCTCGATCCGGCCCGCAGCAGGTTGGCAGGCAAGACCCGGACATAAGTCACCTCATGAACCCGGGCACCCCTGCTAAATCACCAAACGTAGCGAACCACTTGGAGTGATCTACGGCAGATGTGTTGGTTATTCAATAAATGGTACCCGGGGCGGCGGCACCCGTATCCGCCTCCGAAATTCCCGTAAGTAATTGTAAAAGTAAGTGTTAAGATAATACGAAGCGACGTGAGCTCCATCTATATCAAATTGTGTGTCGCGGCTCGAACTCTGAGCAATAAGATTGTCTCCCGATATATTTGATTAATATAAATAAATTCATTGCTTTAAAGAACTGTTGTTATTCATAACCCTTCAGGTTATGGGCCCAGTAAGTGAAATATAAACAATTTCGTGAACAATTAGTGGGATTTGCAGTGTTATAAGCGAGAACAGTTTTTTTTGCGTAAACAAAATTATAAAACGGCGCCATCTTGGTAATGAGCATCGCTAAGGTGACGTGGACTTAGAAGTTACGTTCCGTATTGTTTACATCGTTGGAATGTAAATACGTTCAATTGTTTTGGAGTTGAAGAAACTTCGAAATGGCTGCTTCTATTAAAATTGATCAATTAACTGCAAATAACTATGACACCTGGAAGATACATATGCGTGCTATTCTAAAGAAAAATGATTTGTGGGAGTACGTATCGGGATCATTACCTAAACCGTCATCAATGGACCCTAAGTATGCAGAATGGATTAAAATGGACGGAAAGGCCGAATCGGATATATTGTTGGCGGTCAGTCCGAGTGAGTTAGCTGCATTGGATGGCTTAGAAACTTCTAAAGCTATATGAGACAAGCTAAAGTCTATGTATCAGTCGAGTGGACCCGCAAGGAAGGCCTCTTTGTTGAAAAAATTGGTTTTGACTCGTATGCAGGAAGAAAGTGACCTACGTAAACACATAGCGGATTTCCTTGATGTTGTCAAAAAACTCAAAGAAATCGGATTGATCGTTATTGATGAACTTTTAGCCATATTATTGCTGTATAGTTTGCCGGATTCTTTCGACATGTTCAGAACGGCAATCGAATCTCGTGATGATTTGCCATCAACGGAAACGCTGAAGATCAAAATTATCGAAGATTTTGAGGGTCGTCAATCTAAAATTGTTGACCAAGGGGCTATGTTTGTCAAACGTTTCAATAAAAATGCCTTTCAGAAGAAGAATCATGACCACCGCGATAATAAGAATTACATTGAGTGTTACCAGTGTGGTCGTCGTGGACATTTAGCAAAAGAGTGTAAAGTCAAAAATATCAGTGGCAATAAGTATAAACAAAGTGCACAACAGTTAGAACGCAATAGCAATAATGAGCAGAAGACAACAATGTTATTAAGCACCACCGAAGAGGTGATGTTGGGTGAGCAAATTAATCCTATTTGGTGTATTGACAGCGGATGCACTAGTTATATGTGCAACCAAAAGCAAGTGATTAAGAATTTCACACAGATAAACTCTGAGCTTAATTTAGCAACTAATAGTGAAAAAACACAAATTACGGGTACGGGTAAAGTCAGTATCTCAGTGGACACGGGCAGTGAAGAACGCCAAATAGATATAGAAAAAGTGTTCTATGTATCGGATCTACGTACTAATCTATTATCAGTGTCAAAAATGACGGATTATGGGTTTGAAGTTCGATTCAGAAAAAATGACGCAATCGTGATTGATAAAAATGACAAAATTCACATGCGTGCTGACCGTGTTGGTAATTTGTATAATGTTCGGATGAGCGAAAATGCTGTCAATATAGCTGCGATCCCAGAGACACTTATAGATATGTGGCACCAGCGTCTCGGATACCTTAATGAGCGTGATTTGAAAGCCATGGCAAAGAGTGGCTTAGTACATGGGCTAAACATCAAAGACATTGGAGGGGACCCACCACTTTCCCAACGGCGTTATAAGGAAACATATGGTTTCCTCCTTCACCGCACACCTCAAGACTCTACTTTTTTTTGAACGAAGCTACATTTATTTGAACGACTCTAGACCCTCCAATGTCCATGCATACGGGGTTAGTAAGCAGTATGCAAGTACTTACATTAACATTATACAAAAGATAAATAGAAGTAGCAGCCCGTGGAATAATTCTTCTGAAATAGGTAACATCAAAAAGAGATAATAGTGTTAGTAAAAGAAAAAGAAAAATAAAAATAACGGCTATGACCAGTCGAAGAAACCTTCTGTGAATAAAATAAGTAATGAGGAAAAAACAGTTGTATGATTATGTTATAATGTAAGTAATTACTATAATAGCGGAAATAAAATAAAATATATTTAAAAAAAAAGCCAGAGAAAGTATTCCATAGACCACCGGGCAGTCCCAATGAGAATGCGTATAGCTATCGGCCCAACCGCAGACGGTGCTCGAAGTCCGCGTCCTTTAGCCGGTTCCCCGATTTTGCCTCGAAGAAATGTACTTGGGAGAGAAGGGGAAGTTTTTGAAGACCTTGAGGAAAGATGAGCGTCGGGTTACCGGAGGGGGGACGGAAGGACATCGAGACCGCACGGTTACGCCTCAGGCCAACGCATGTCGATGGGGGAGGCGCGGGCGGATCGCGGGAAGACCGCTCTGTTGTATGTTCGCCTGGCAATGTGCATGGACAGGGTCTATCCCACCCCCTTTCTATGGGGGAATGACGATACATAACATGCACAGTTCAGTTGCGCCACCAAAGAATGGAAACCAAAACTAATTAAGAAAAATAGAAAATAATAAGAGCATTTATACATGTAAAACATAATTTCAGAATCAGTACAGAGTGATAATGTATCAAGCGATACTGTCATCACTACCATCGCTCACCAAGATGACCTATCGAGGTAAAAACATAAATTATTGTTAACAGAGACCAGAGAAGAAAAAAAAATAGTCAAACATAATCAGTAATTTATAGGTCACATAAGTATTATTATAGATAGTTCAAAGCATATTCACTAAATAAAGAGTAATAGAGGAGGACCGAAGAAGACGGGAGCAATACGTGTAGCACCTGAAACAAAGATGAAATTAGTCTAGGTCGGCGACTCTAAGTACAGGCCATCTCTCTACCCAGGACTTGACAAACTTTTTCAAGCATTCGAAATTCTCTTTGTTCGACACAAGGTCAGCATTCCACGCTGGTCTTGTTATTCCGCGCAAACCATCCAACATTTTCTCTCGTGCTTCCTTCATCAACTCGCAGTGCCACAGAATGTGCTTGGCGTCTTGGTCATCAACATCAAAGACAGTGAAAAATTGTCTCAGTGTGAGATTTGTATAAGATAGAAGCAGACATGCACGCCTTTTTCTAAAGGATGTGAAGATCGCACAAGCGAGTTACTAGAAATAGTGCATTCGGACGTGTGTGGTCCGATGAGACATGAGTCTTATGGCGGTAAGAAGTACTTCGTTACTTTTATCGATGACAAGTCTAGATGGTGCGAAGTCTACTTTATAGCTAACAAAAGCGACGTGTTAAGCGTGTTCAAATCGTACAAGGCTTTTGCAGAGAATTTGACAGGGAAGAAAATAAAATATCTTCAGTCAGATAATGGGCGAGAATACATCAACAATACATTCGACGAGTACTTAAAAAAAGAAGGAATTAGAAGAAGATTAACGCCTTATACGCCTCAACAAAATGGGATTGCAGAGAGGAAAAACCATACTCTGGTCGAGATGGCGCGCTGCATGATGCGACAAGCAGGAAGCCCTCCTTCTTTTTGGGCGGAAGCAGTGAATACTGCTAATTATGTGAGAAATAGGTGCCCAACTACAGCTTTAAGTGGCAATATACCATATACACTGTGGAATGGGAAGAAGCCTACAGTAATCTACATGCACGTGTTTGGATCTAAAGCATATTATAAAGATAAAGGACCTCAAAAAGGCAAGTTTGATTCAAGGTCACAATTAGGAGTTTTTGTGGGCTATGATACTCAATCTAAAGCTTATAGAATACATGACCCTAAGACGAGAAAAATCGTTGTAACTCGAGATGTAAAATTCATAAATGAAACGGCATTCAAGGATGAGTACAAAGAAATACTTGATGAAGAAGAAGATACTGACCATGAACAAATAAATATAGAATTAAATGATCCAACCACAAATGATGAAATGAGAGAAAACAGTAAAACGCCTGTAATAGAAGCAGGTGAAAGTAGAGAAAATGGTCTATTACAAAGAAAAAGAAAATCAACAGTCTCACGGGAACGATTAATAGGACCATCAAAAAGAGGACGAGGAAGACCACGTATAATACGTTCCGGTTCAGTGGGAAGACCGCGAAAGGAGCACAATTTAGTAAGAGATAATACTGAAAGTGAAAATGAATCAGATATTGAAGAGACTAATGTGCACATGATAGCTGGGATAACTATTGTAAAACCGATTACATGGCACGAAATAGAAAAGAGTAATGATGTTGATGCATGGAAAGGAGCCATGGAGGACGAGTATTTAGCACAAATAAAGAATAAGACATGGGAAATAGTTACAAGGCCAAAACAACGAAAAGTGATCGGAAATCGATTTGTATTTAGCACTAAAACTACTGGGAAGAAAGTACGTCTGGTCGCAAAAGGTTGTTCGCAACGGCCAGGAGAGGATTTCCATGAGACATCGTCTCCGGTCGTGAGATCTTCATCAATAAGACTAATAGCTGCTGTATCAGCCGAGTTAGGATTAAATATCCATCAAATGGATGTAGTAACTGCATACCTGAATGGCACACTTGATGAAGAGGTTTACACGGAAGTGCCGGATCACCTAAGCGATGTTTTGAATAGATTACTCGCAAACCAAAAGATTGGTTCCCAAAGAAAAGTTATTAAAGATAAGAATCTAATTGAAACAGCTAAACACTGGGACAAAGCATTGAGTGAATGTAGTGATAGTGTGTGTGTTTTAAAGAAATCTCTGTATGGTTTGCGTCAGTCAGGGTTACAGTGGTATAAAGAATTAGTGAGAACGCTGATGAAAATAGGTTTTGAAGCGTTAGCACAAGATCCGTGTGTATTCATAGCACAGAAAGGTGAGCGACTGATGTTGATTGCTATTTATGTTGATGACATTATTTTGGCAGGAAATGATGATGTATGGATGAAAAATATAAAGAAACAGTTATCAAGTGAGTTTGAAATGAAAGATTTAGGAAAGATAAGTAATTGTTTGGGTATTGAATTTAGTCGTGATGATGAAAACAGAGTGTTTCTTAATCAAAGGGTTTAGATAGAGAACGTGTTAGAAGGATTCCATATGAGTGAGTGTAAACCTGCAGTGACGCCTCTAGATATTAATGTGAAATTAGAAAAACCGGTAAGTGTGAATGAGGACATAATGAAACAGTACCCATACCAAAGCTTGATAGGAGCGTTACTTTATCTGGCTGTATCGACTAGACCAGACATAGCGTTTGCCGTAAATTATTTAAGCCAATTTAATAGTATTTATAGTGTTGAGCACTGGAAGGCGGCTAAACGTATCATGAGATATTTAAAAGGTACATCTGTCTACGGTTTAGTTTATGAAAGAACTGGGCTGCCTTTGTTCGGTGTGGTCGATGCAGACTGGGGAGCAAATGCCATAGATCGTAGATCATATTCTGGATTTGCATTTATTTTAGCCGGTGCCCCGATCAGTTGGGAGGCACGTAAGCAACGGAGTGTTGCGCTATCAAGTACGGAAGCCGAATACATGGCACTATCCGAAGCTTCAAAGGAAGCCATGTATTTACGTGATGTTTTGGGTAACGTTGGTAATGAAAGTGAGTGTGTGACGTTATTCAACGATAATCAGGGTGCCATAAAACTTGCTCAGAATAGAAACTTTCATCCTCGTACAAAACATATAGCAGTGAGACACCACTTTATTCGAGATATATGCGAACAAGGTGTAATTGATTTAAAATACTTATGTACTGATGAGATGCCTGCTGATGTTTTGATGAAAGGTTTGAGTGGATCAAAACATCATGATTGTCTGCGTAACCTAGGTATGATGGATGAGAGTATGTAAGAATAGGAATACTCGCTCACGACTTCGAGGGGAGGTGTTAAGATAATACGAAGCGACGTGAGCTCCATCTATATCAAATTGTGTGTCGCGGCTCGAACTCTGAGCAATAAGATTGTCTCCCGATATATTTGATTAATATAAATAAATTCATTGCTTTAAAGAACTGTTGTTATTCATAACCCGTCAGTAAGAAAATCACAAAAATATAAATCCGTGCACAACGCCATCTCTGATACTAACAAAAACAAAACACGGACAGTTGCGCATTGATAATTGCTACATTGCGTAATTTTTAACTTAATAAAAAAATTGAATTTAATTCAACTGCTATTGATTCTGAGACGGTACGAAGTTCGTCGGGTCCGCTAGTATAAATATAAATATAATGCGTTTTTGGTCGTCCTCGCTGGATAGCGTTATATTGGAATTTTATTGTAATCAATTTATTTTTAAAAATGCTCCGACTAACAGAGATTTAATTTGTTGCAGATTTTAATGATTACTACTTAACTGATTAGTACAAAATGTCGGAACACGTTGATCTTATCAAAAGAAAACCATCTGGGTCAAAATATAGAAAACGGATAGCAGAAAAAGAAAAGGAATTTCAAAAAAACAAAAAAGTTTATGAATGTAGATAAATATATCACAACGAAAAATCAAGACCTGAATGTGGCATCAACATCTGGAATACAAACGAATTAATTGGTAGTGGAGCCTCTGCCTGACAAGTCAGATCAGATAGCTACTGAAGAGATTGTGGACGAAGTTTCCCGAAGTGAGGGAATAAGTTGTGCTACAATTACAGATGCTACTCAGGATGTCAGGATGTCACTGGTGAAAAATTGACTGAAGTAATAATTGATGTTTTAAATAAACACGGACTGGAATTGAACGGCTGTAGGCGTCAGGGTTATAACAACGGGGCGAATATGAAAGGGAAAAATATTGGGGTTCAATGGAGGATTCTGGACATAAACCCCTTAGCTGTTTATGTACCTTGTAGCTGTCATAGCTACAATCTCGTACTATTCGATGCCGTTAAGTCATCCGTAAAAGCAGTCACTTTGTTTGTGGTACTTTAGAGGTTGTTCACATTATTTTCAGCTTCTGTTCATCGATGGAAAATTCTAACTGATTTCTTGGGATTATATACTAATCAAGAATAAGCAGTGTTAAAGCAGTCCGTTATCAAATTAGTGCCATCCATGATGCTTTAATTACTTTGGCTATTGAAACTCAGAAAACTGATGTTCACGTCTCTCACGAGGGTACTAATCTAGCCCAATAGTTAAAAGATTTCAGCTTCATAGTTTCATTGGTTGTTTGGTATGACATACCTTTTCAAATTAATGTCGTTAATAAATCTCTACTATGGGCATCACTTTTATTTATTTATGCGTGTGGTATCCCCACCACGCAAGAAAGCATCTCTGGATGACCGAGCAAATTATTCCGTCTCCAGTGCTCAATCCGACCGGCCACTCGCGTTTTGTACCTCTCTACCCGTTTCATACGTGAACACTAAATCGTGTAAATATTAAATATTTAATGAGCAAGTGTTATCAATCATCATCCAATATAATTGCAGAACACTGTATCGCGGCCTAGAAATACCGTGATCCCCAGGAGCCCGACTATTCCTTATGGTAAAGTATTGGTACTACCTCGTCTGATGTGGAGACGGAGCACCAGGTCAAACATTCTCCACCAGCTCCTCAACCCTGCAAACAACACTTCTAACACTACAATCAACAGATATAGATCTCAGTTAATGCACAGAAATGTTGAAAAAAGGTGCACTTTCATGGAAGAATATAGAAATACAGGCTTTAAAAGCGCCATTTTAACTGCGAAGGAATTGGCCGAAGAACTTGAAAAAGGACTGTGTTTAGAGCCACAACAAGAATTCGATTTGTTAAGCGTCAAGCTGGTAAAACTGCCCGCGACCAGCCTATAACTTCTCCAGAAAAAAATTTTGTTTTGAATTTTTAAACTCTCTCTTGGGTACTACATTAATTTCAGTTAATGAAAGATTTAAACAGTTTTACTCATTTATGAGTACTCGAAATCTTGGTCTTTTTTGTACAATATAAAACAGATTCCGGAAAAACCCGACCTTGTCAAACTCTGTGGTGATCTCCAATTGAAATTAACTGTAGACTCTAAATCTGATATAAATGTTTGTTTATTATTATTTTTAATATATAAAACTAACGTTTAAGACAAGATTTTTATGCATAGCACAAAAGGTAACAATTATTATAAGCAATAATTGTCAGCCTGAAACACTCATTTACATTGAAAAATCTTCCGAGAATAGATACTTGCCGCCAACGGGACTTGAACCCGTGTCCTTCTGATTGTCGGTCGGATGCTCTGATCACTGAGCTATGGCGGCTTATCTAATACCCGCCAAATAATTCAATATATACTGGTGTTTCATTCAACAATTACTGATTATTACATTTTTCTATCTGAAAACAACCAACTTTATTTTTGTGAGGGAGGTATTGTTAGTACTAAATCTCTCGCTAGGTGGCGATTTTTCAATGTAAATGAGTGTTTCAGGCTGACAATTATTGCTTATAATAATTGTTACCCTTTGTGCTATGCATAAAAATCTTGTCTTAAACGTTAGTTTATAAATTAAAAATAATAATTAATATTTAACAAGTTAAAAGTATTTCACCAAAAAATGTAGACATAATTTGTCTCGACGCCACCTAGTGAGAGATTTAGTACTAACAATACCTCCCTCACAAAAATAAAATTGGTTATTTTCAGGTAGAAAAATGTAACAATCAGTAATTGTTGAATGAAACACCAGTATATATTGAATTATTTGGCGGGTATTAGATAAGCCGCCATAGCTCAGTGGTCAGAGCATCCGACCGGCAATCAGAAGGACACGGGTTCAAGTCCCGTTGGCGGCAAGTATCTTTTCTCGGAAGATTTTTCAATGTAAATGAGTGTTTCAGGCTGACAATAATTATTGCTTATAATAAATGTTTGTTTGATGTGTGATAAACTCGTAAGCTTGAAATCTTTTTTGCCTAATCAGAATGTGGTTACCCCTACTTATGTTTTAAATTTTATCAAAGATCGCAACTTACAAGAACTGTATGGATAGCATTGCGAATATTATTGACTATACCTGTAATGGTTGCTAGTGGGGAGAGGAGTTTTTCTAAGATTAAGCTGATAAAAACCTATCTGCGATCGACAATATCTCAATCTAGATTGACAACTTTGGCAACTTTGTCATTCGAAAATGAAATTGCTGAAAACATCGATTTTGATAAGTTAATAAAAGAGTTCGTCGGTAGAAAGGCTAGAAAAGTAAAAATTTATTAGTTTTTTTAAAATAAATAGTCCTTTTTTAATAAACGGTTATTTCATTATACCCATTGCCTTTTTTCGTGTGGAATTGAATTGCAGTTAGGGGGCGCCGTAGAAATCTCGCCCAGGGCGCTGGTAGTGCTAAAACCGGCACTGACTGGACCCGTCATAGATATTCGTCCGACCTTAGCTCTGTAGATATTAGTCCTCACTCTGAAGTTCATAGACATTAGTCCAACATATGAGCTGTAGATATTCGTCCGATATACAGGCTGTAGATATTAGTATCTGGAGTATTTCGAAAAGCTTTTTGTCAAGTATTTTTAAACTCCTTCCATAAAGGGGCATGATTTCTGATTTCGATTTTTCCTGGACTAATGGATCGCCTTAAAGCTTTTTTTTATTTTTACATTAACTCCACACAGTCATCTGGGATGCTGTGTGGATGGTCTTTTTGAGGAGAGGAAGGAATGAACATTGGTCTTGAAGAGACTCATGTTGTAGGAAGGAGGAAACCCAGAGGCCGGCAAATCATTCCACAGCTGAGCTGTTGAACACAAGAACGAGTCGAAGAAACGACCTGTTCTCATGTGACAAATGTCAACTGTGTACAAATGTTGGGCACGCGTTTGGCGTGTTTCCCGACTATGCACCGGTGCCGAAGGGATCAACGATGCTAGTTCCTCGGAGCATCTTCCATTGTAATTCCGGTAGAACAAGGATAGCATTCCCACCATTCATTAAAGATTGCAATCCGTCTGTTAAGATGGGAGAATCGATCAAACGGACCGTCCGTTTCTGCACAGAGTCGAGGGTATATTGGAGCTCCAGACCAGAGGTGGCTGCCAAATTCAGCCGTGGGGCGCAGTTGTGATTTGAAGCTTTCATAAATTGAACCATTAACTATATTAGTTTTATAATAATTTAAAAGTGAATCCCTATTTATAAAGGAATAGGCGTTTATCTTATTTTATTTATGAATCTTAAATAGAGAATGACCACCGGACCATTACCGGAAGGATATTTCACGAAGCCATATCAAAACGCTTTAGAGTTTTTGCTGTTTCAGCATCCCGATCGACATCAAATAAATATTTAGTGGACCATTTAAATACGAAACAATTTTACTACTTAATACTTAAGTCGACTTTAACAAAAACTCCTTCACCACGGAGGCCGTCACGACCACACGGGACATAAAACTACATCACTCATTTCACATTCCCATCTACTCACGTCCTTCGTCCATTTATCCTAATCCTCTGTTCCTCTCCACCCTCCCCACCCTCGCCACTCAATAATTCATATATGTGGACGTACTTTAATTATATAATTTCAATTTGGGAAGCGGGTATGGGTAACATCGTCCCGGGTGCCATTTATTGGATAGCTCATAGCCATAGGTCCCCCCAAGTGGTTCGCTACGTTTGGTGATAGGGGGCCCGGTTTCATGGGGTTAGGTTTGTCTAGGTCTTGGCGGCATTTGCGTCTGCCCACCTGCTGCGTGGCGGGCCAGATCGAGAGAGACTGGGTGAAGGAAGCCTTTTGACCTTTCCAACCGGATTATCTTGACTCATTGCCTTGCACCGCAGTTGGAGGGATGGGTTCATATATCCGTCAGCCCCATACACACTAACCCAGATTCCTCCCCATCCTATCCTTCTCTTCCTTAAAAATAACCTACATACAGCATCCTCTAAGGGGCCATCCTTGAATTACGTCACACGAATTTCATGATTTTTGACCCCCCCCCTCCCCCCACCACCCCTGTCATACATCGTCACATTCATGAGACCCCCTCCCCCCTAGTGTGACGTCATATATTTTACAATTTTACATTTAAAAAAGTTTTGCGTTTTAATAACTTAGATTTTTACACACAGATCTGACGACCCCCCCACACCCCTTGTCACACAATGTAACACTTTTCTACTCCCCTCCCTTCCTTAAGTTGTGACGTAATTTATGGATGGCAACTAAGAGGGAAATTGCTTTCGTCAGGGCCTCCTGTATGGAGCTATTGTACAAAAAAAACTATCAGCAGTGGAAAATCAAAATTGGCATTATTTACCATATTTATATGTACATACAAATTTAAAATTTTCTGTTAATTTTCCTAAAGATAAATAAATATACTTGGTATTGAGAGTCTTACACTGCCGATATTCAGTTTTTCGGTTCTTCAGTTCCCTAATGTGATTTCGCTAGCCAACTAGAAATCGATTGTTTCCATTTTTTTGAATTTATGACTCGTGGGAAAAATGCTTTTAAAAGCTCGTATTTCAGCGATATCAAAAACACGCCGTGTGATATTGATTTGTGAATTATGATATATTTTTCAGAGTATTAAATCTGTACACTGATTTGGAAAACAAAAGACGAACCCGCTCTCTTGAGAAGAACAAAATAATAATAGACAATCTTCTACCATGACACTTCGTGGAGTACAGTTATGTATTGTAATTGCTTTATTATCATGTCCTTTCTTTCTTTCTTTCTTCTTTTTTCAGGTTATGTTTTATATTTGACACTATTATGTTTTATATTTCATTTTGATTATCGTTATTTCTTTTAGTAACGTCTGTCATTATTTCTGTTAGTTTCGTCTAGTAACAACTAAACATTGATTACGCATGCTGTGAACATTTTTAATTGGAGTGGTAATTAATATCTATGTACATTGTTTATCCCAACTGAAATTTTATTACTGTAATAATTATTAACACTCTGTAAATGTTTCAAACAATAAATAAATAAATACATTAATAGACATCTAATAACATACCCAAGAGGATACATTTTTTTCGATCAATGCTTCTGAGTGATATATCTGAAGCAAAAAGAGTTATAATATTATGAAACTAGCTGACCTGGCGAACTTCATATCGCTTTAGAATCGATAACTGTTGTGTTAACTTATTAGCTGAATTAAATTCAGTTTTTTAATTAAGTTAAAAATTACACAATGAAGCCATTATCGATGCGCAAGTGTCCGTATTTTGTTTTTGTCAGTATCGGAGATAGCGTTTTGTACGGATTTATATTTGTTGTGATTTTCCTACTTTTCAACTTATTAACGAGAATTGCGTTTCATTTTCTTTATACGTGTGAGGGAGATTTATTATAATTATTGTATTTTTCATTTGGAGAGATGCAGACATACGTTCACCGTTTGTCTCATTTTCGACTGTTGTCATTTAGTGTGTAAGAAAGAGGGGCAGCATTATAAGTTTAAAAACAAAAGCAAAACAATCAGCGCATTGACATTTGACATTTTTGAATTTTTGGAATTCACTCACTTTTCAATATTATACTTATCACAATATTGCTGCCGCTCTTTCAAAAGATATTCATTCCATACAAAATGTATGAGGAAAAGATTTTTTTTTTATTGGTGCCCTTTTTTACTCATTTAAAGTACGCTCTAGCGTGTTTAAATCGCACTTTATGGAACGCGCGTTTTTTAAAGTTACCATGGCAACATCAACAAATCAACAAAATGTGAAGTCTAAATGTCAACTTTTAACTATAAATCTGACAGGAATATTTTAAACGTCAAATAAAACATTACAAATGGCAACAGTAAAACGTCGAGCCTTCACTGTTTTAGATGGTCGGATGGTAATAAGCAATACACTTCCTTCTTCTTTGATATCATATAAGCCTAAATCGCACAATTCACATCTTCTGCAAGAGCCAAAGATTCCGCAAATGGCTACCACCTTCAAAAATAAGTACGTAATGTCCGGTGCTTCCGTGAAAAACTTCCGCAAATCATCTTCTTTGAATACATACGCCTTCTTAGCAACGTCATCCTTGCTGATTGCCTTCATGAATGCATGCACTTTCACAAATGATTTTAAATCAACTCCTTTATTTATCCTCAACAGACATTGCAATTTCGAATGTATGGCCCACATAGTCGATGCTTTGTACTGTTCCGACATTTTCTGAAGGTAAGCAAGCACAACTCGTTCATCTACATCTACTACGTTTTGCTCCTCCATCCATGTTATGAACCTTTCATATTCTTTTTTATAAACGTTTTTGGATTTTTCAGGTATTAACCGCGATTCTGCTTTGGTATTTAAATTATCAATGTTAGAACTCATTTTACAACACACAATAACTAGTAAAAACTGTGTTGTCAACTATCAATCTTATGTGACAGATTGCAAATTAATGTTTGTGTTTTTCATTTCCATGACAACAAGATATTGTGATGTCACATCACGAATTCATTAATAGTTCTTATTTCCAAATTTTTAATAATAATATCAATATTTATGTTTTCAAAGTGTACCAATAAAAAAAATAGCGTAAAGTATTCGTGGATAACTGGTCTTTAAAACACTTGCTTTATTTCGAGCACTCGGCTACGCCGTCGTGCTCGAAAAATCGCGCGTGTTTTAAAGACCTGTTTATCCACTTATATTTTAATATACTATTCTTCATAATTATTTTTTTCGTGAATTTTTCCGATATTTTAATAGCTATTCTGCTATTCAGGGCGGAGACAAATCCAACAAATCAATGATCATAAAAATCTGTCCAGCCGTTCTTGAGTTATAAATGGTGTAAATGACCCGACTTTGTTTTATATATTAAGACGGTAAAAAAAACATTTCACAAAAAATAATTAATGAAAAATTTACTATCTCAAAATCATTACACAAAAGTCTTTTTTCACACTTCACATAAAAATAATTTGAAATAGAGCAGAATTCAGAAAAGGAAAACATTAGTGTAATTTTCGCAATCGCTGTTTAGTAGTGTAGAATCTGATAGAAATCCCATAGGTGCGTAGTAGTAGGGCAGCATGTAGTCTTGTGTGTCTAACAAAAAAATCTATCGCCTGAAGTGAAATTCAAACCAGCTATGCAGTTTTTTTCACATTGGCAGAACTGACGATTTATTAAATAAAAAACCTTTGAAAGGAAATAAGTTAAATGTAATACTTCAATCACTCATTGCCAATCATTTGAAACTCCAACTCTTTGCCTACTCAAAAATCCATGGTAAAAAACTTCGTTTATATCTGCTCAAAACGTAAACGTCAAACTGACAGCGCATTTGTGACATTCGGATTCTGAACGAGGCTTTGTACCGTAGTTTGTCGGCGTACTATCCCTCTCACTTAATTTTTTATAAATAATTTTTGATTTTTCAGCGGGCCTTATCATCGAAATCTTGGTACTCTTTACAGAAAAGCCGCATTAGAGATGGCTTGATTATGAACGTAATAAAAATTCAAACGACTGAATTCCACTAAAATTTAGCCTAAAACCTACGCGATTCAACAGGGGGCTCTGGGGGGCTGTCCTAGGCAAAGTTGGTATTAGTAATTCCAAAGACTGTCCGAGGAGAGGCTGAGCCTACTCTGGAGGTTGCCGAACTAAGGCAGCACAGGGACCTAGAAGGCACCTAGGCAAGGCGATAGATTCCTGATCAGAATACCGTCCAGTTGATTAGTCAGACATCTCCGAAAAATCGAAATTTGAGTTGAGTAAGCAGTTATGTGTAAAAGTGTACCCACTAACTGGTACAATACTCATTACTTATTACTCATAAACACCACCAAATCAATTATAACGCAGAAAAACTTGTAATGAAATAAAAAAAAAAACAAAAAACACATGTTTTTCTGGGTTACCAGTTGTAAATTTCAACATCTTATACTTATGTACAAGACCGTTATGCCTCCCGGTGCTATTGTTTAGCATATTTATTATGTTAAACACAGATACGTGTAAATAATATTTGATTTATGGCGAGCATTCCTCATTATCTTAACCCGTCTGCTTGGTTCAATATATTCGCACCTCACAATCCGGAAGCCTTAATTTCGCGCATAAATTCTGAAACCGTCACTTTGGATCGAGATTGTATAATATCTATGCAAGATAGCTTTCATATTTCAAAGACAATAAGAAGCATTATTTTGTTCTCTTTCTGGTTAAAAGAAAAATACATAAGTTTGCAAGAGAGGAAGTGAGATATATAGCTTTTAAAATGTAAGGTCGCTCGGGATGTTTTTGATCTTATGAAAGTGTAATGCGACTACGTGTTTTGGGATGTATTTATTCCTAAACAAGCAGACGGTTTTTTGTATTTGGAGATGTCTGGCTAATCAACTGGAAGATCGATATGACGATTCCACGACAACTCGACAAAGTATTTCAACCTCCCCTTGAAAAGTCACAAAAAGTGAAAAAATAGCTCACAACCTATTAACCTAACGTAACCTATATAACCAAGTTTTTTTTTCCATCACTTTTTATGACTTTTCATAGGAGTGATGAAATTTCGCTTTGTTGAGTTGTCGGTCACCGAATATGACAAGGGAAGAATTTGAGAAATTGAGATAATTTTTCACTGTTTCTTAATTTTATTGCCAGATGTCATCAAATAATTAAAACATATTGTAAATGTTGGTACTTTGCTAAACTTAGGGAACGTACCCATACTACGTGACCTGTTCAGGGGGGGGGGGGTCATCAAAATACCACGCTTGGTCACAACGGAGGGGGGAGGGGGTAGGTTTTTATTACGTAGTCAATCTAGAAATCTCGCGTTTTTTTTCGAGCTACGAGGAGAGGTTTTTAAGTTCGCGGAATGGGAAGGTAAGTGATTAATGGGGGTACCGCTGAATTAGGTACTAATTGAACAACTCATTTTTAGGATAAACACCGGGTTTTATCGTAATTAGGTCATTAGTCTTTGAGCTATCGTCGACCAAACACTTCAATCGGGAAGAAATTGTGAAATGTGGAGAAAATTGAGTTCCGCGCTGTTATAAAGTTCCTTTAAGTTAATTTAAAGATCGGAAAAATGTATTAGGGTAGTAGGTGAATATGTTGAGAAGGAAAAATAATTTTGGTTTTTATTTCCACTCCTTACCCAATCCGCAAACTTAAAAACCCACCCTCGTACATTTAAATAAGTGAAAAAGTTCAGGGAACGTGTTAGTTGAAGATGATTGAGATGAAAAATGTTTATAAAAATAACAAGACTTTCGTTTCCATAAATTACGTTCCGGTTTCAATATATTTTGACATAAGTTTTATCTTGATAATATTTTTTCCACTTGCAATGCATGCACTATTGCTGTCACGCAGCAAGCGCCGTATTAATAAAGCAAATATAAGTCAAATAATGCATTATTTTTTTTTTTGTTAGCAAAAAATGATTCGAAACCATATTTATTTAATACTACGTGAAAACTGTAGGGGGGGGGGGTCTTGGAATATACTACACGTGGTCACCGGGGGGGGGGGGGGGGGGTAAAAAATTGCAAAAAGTGTGTCACGTAGTATGGGTACGTTCCCACATACGAAAGATACATGACATAATTTTTTGTCATATACGTCCTAATCTCGTGAACAATTTTACATCGCCGTAGCAAAAAGTGTAATTAAACTGTTTTGTGGGCTTTAAATAAAACATTTTTATTTAATCCGACACCACAGGAGAGAGAAGTAGATATCATGTTTTTGAAAATATTTTTGTAGAATGCAAAAAAATGTTCGGAGAACTAAGCGACATGTGAATTGGTTTCAGTATTAATAAAGATTAGAGTGATATGAAATATAATAATATAAAGGTTATTTTAATAAAGGCAAATCTGAAGCTATTTGAGAAAGATCTTTTAATCCATAATTTTCTTATTGAAGGAAGATAAAGAAGTCTGGAAAAATGATGATATCGGTTGAGATCTGAGATCGTCGATGAGGTATTTTTAATCGTGTCAAAATTTCTTTTCATTTCTAACGATTCAATTATTTTCCTCCAAAAAATTGTTGAAAATTTTCAATCCACTTATTGTGTTGAACGTATGTCTCGAGGCAGGGGTCGGCAAACTTATTAGTCAAAGAGCCAAATATGTACATTATAAAAAAAAATTGAGAGCCAAATCTGTATATTTTTTAGCTAAAATTTATTTTAATTCTAGCACGTCGTTATAATGCGGTTACGCTAAAGAAAACTTGATTTCATACTTAATAAAGATTTTATTCATTGATTAAAAACAATACATAACTAAGCAATTCATATAAGTATTTAAATCGTGACAATGTCCGACAAATACTTAATGCGCACAATGTTCTTGTATCTCCTTGGAAAATTTGAGAAAGTCAGGTTTGTATGTTGTTTTTCTTCATTTTAGGCACAATTCCAGGTTCTCATCAATAAGACGACTACTCAGTTAACTCTTGATAGAGTTATTGTTTGAAAAGATAGTTCGCATGAGTATGTAGAACCGAAAATAGAAAGAAGAGCAAATGCGATTTTTTTCAGCTGATCATAAGAGTCAGGAATTCCAGGCGTTGAAGGTGATCAAGTCTTCCAATTCCAGGCGTTGAAGATGATCATGTCTTCCAATTCCAGGCGTTGAATATGATCATGTCTTTCAATTCCAGGCATTGAAAATAATCATGTCTTCCAACTCCAGGCGTTGAAGATGATCATGTCTTCCAATTTCAGGCGTAGAAGATGATCATGTATTCCAATTCCAGGCGTTGAAGATGATCATGTCTTCCAATTTCAGGCGTTGAAGATGATCATGTCTTCCAATTCCAGGCGTTGAAGATGATCATGTCTTCCAATTCCAGGCATTGAAGATGATCATGTCTTCCAATTCCAGGCGTTGAAGATGAACATGTCTTCCAATTCCAGGCGTTGAAGATGATCATGTCTTCCAATTCCAGACGTTGAAGATGATCATGTCTTCCTTCTCCGGGTCTTTCAAAGCCTACCACTTGTGTTATGAACTAAGCTCACATTTGTTCTTTCACAATATTTCTAAATCAACATAAAGACTTCAAATTTAGAGCTCTTTATTTTCTTATTTTTTAAATCCAGCAATTGTATTTCAAAGAGCCGCACTTGAGGGGCCAAAGAGCCGCATACGGCTCCGGAGCCGCACGTTGCCGACCTCTGTCTTAAGGTATGAAAGAGACATGCGTGTATGAGTGAGGCGGCATGAATAACGTATAGAAGGGTATGATTGTTGTCCATTTGTCCTCTTTGCAAATAGGCTTCCTGGAAGAACAACACTGTACAGATCTCCTAATAAACGTAACTAAGTCTGCCCACGACTTATTATTGTCTCACCACCGTGTACGGAGATCACAATCAAAGGAAACTGGAGCCACAATAGATTGGAAGTCCAGATCATCACACTTATATCCACACTAACCAACAATAACTTAACACACAACACACTAGCAAACAATCATTTCTTTTTCTCCAAAGAGCAAACAAAAATGTCTTTTTCTACATTTATTTGATCTCCAATTAATCATGCTGGGTGATAGTTTATAATAAAATGTATTATTATCCCACCAGAATGGAATGTTTTTTTTTACGAAATAACTGAAATAAAGTGGTGCATAGGAACCATAAGCAAAATAAGCTGGATGGACAAAGTTACAAATGAAGATGTTATGGTTCGGATGAATAAAGAAAAGGACGTAAATAAAACTATAAAACTATAAAAATCCGAAAACTTCAATATCTTTAACATGTGACAAGAAATCCAGAGAAGTATGAGATCCTGCATCTCATAATGCAGGGAAAGATTGCCGGAAGACAGGGACCTGGAAGAAGGAGAACCTCATGGCTGAAAAACCTGACAGTGGTTTGGCCAGTCTACCGTGGAGCTTTCCGGGCCGCAGTTAACAAAGTTCGCATAGCCTACATGATAGCCAACGTCCGTTGAACGGACAGGACACAGAAAGAAGAAGAATAGAAACCATACATAATAGAAAACCACCTTATACACGGTGTCCGGAAACTCGTAGTACAAGCGGGAAACTGGTAAATCTACATCACATTCGGAGTCGATTTGTGATATAACTTTTTTGATTTGAGCTTTCGTTTGATAAAAAATTTGATAAAAATTTTCACTAGGGGGTTGATTTCAGCTGTGTAATGTCTTATAAAATGCATCGCAGGGTAAACCGGACTCAACATTTTTTTTAACCCTTTAGTTGCCGAAAAAATGGAAAAAAATATATATTAAAATCGAAATCTCAATGCTCTCTACGTGATGTAGATTCAACAGTTTCCCGCTTGTACTACGAGTTTCCGGACACGTTGTATTTGAATTACCTACCCGTAAATACATTTTAAATGTTCAAACTTCGAAAATACACTTTTTGGCATTATTGATTTAATAAAAACAAATAACTATACACATATTATTAATATTATCAACATGTTTCGAAAACTAAGTGTTCTTCGTCAGGACATCTTATTTATCATGTCCTGACGAAGAACACTTAGTTTTAGAAACATGTTGATAATATTAATAATAATAACCTGACGAAGAAAACGTAGTTTTCGAAACATGTTGATCATATTAATTGTACTCGTATAGTGGTGTTCACAAAGTTATTTGTTTTCATTAAATCTTTTTAAATCTCTCGAAAGTTTCAATTTTTTATAAATAAAGACCACATTTCTAACCCAATGGTCAATAGGCCACTTGCATCACATTTAAAAAAAAATTCGGCTATGGCAAATATTCTATTTTTGAAACCCTGGCGATTTTTTGAAAATTTCAATCCGAAAAATCAGACCATTTTTTATTAACCGGAAAAACGGGACATAATTTTATAAGTACAAAAAAACGATAATTACATAGCCAAAAATAATTTAAAAAAAATAACGTTTTCCACACGAATTGCACTGGAGAATAACGAGGCATACCAAAAATATTAAATCTCATAAATATTTTTTTCCTTGATCCGTCTTATTGATCATAAATCATTATAATGTTCAACGTCTTTATTACTAAATCAAATGTAATATACTTGTACTTGTAAATAATAATAATAATTTTATTTATTATTATTATTTATAATAATAAATAAAATTTTAACAAAATTTTAACAAAATCAAAAATTAAAAATTATTAAAAAAAAAGAATATTATTATTTCAAATTTTATAATATTCTTTTTTTTAATAATAAGAATATTATAAAATTTGATTTTGTTAAAATCCGCACCATTATCATTATACCTCTAAAACACGTACGGACAACGTAAAATGTACGGGGTTCTCTTCATAACATCTGTCAAAAAATCAAACAAAATGATACGTTCACAGAGAACAAACAATAAATCTAGTGAACGTTAAATGTCAAATTCAAAAATTCGCCTGGAATCAAAGTGATGCCATATAAAGAAATAAATCAGTGCGGAATTTTACAAAATTAATAGGAACATTTTCGGAGACGGGACATTTTCATGTAGTGACGTCGCGAGCCCAAATAATGGATTTATTTATTAAAAAATATAAATATTTATATTTTTAAATAAATAAACACAGTTATTTTAACAGAAACACAGATGAAAGAGGTAATCCCCTATCATCTTCCAGGATATGTTACTATTTTATCTGAGTGTAAACATACTGGGCATGATGGAATCACCGTATTTATGAAAAATTGCCTTGAAAAATCTGCCTACGAAATTCTAGATTTTAAAACAGCTAATGCAATTAAATTAACATTTAACCACACAAATTGTAAGTATCTGCTATTAGCTATCTATATATCACCTTCATTGAATGAGTCTCTCTTCACTAACGAACTTAATTCGCTTTTAAAATTAACAAACAGAAATAACTTCAACTTTGCTGTATTAACTGGTGATATCAATATAAATATAAATGCAAATAGTAAAAGCTCAAATTTTACACATGAATACTTAGAGTGTTTGTCATATGCAGGATATCAGTCATACATAAACTCTCCAACAAGAGAAAATCTGAATAACTCCACGACTCTAGATCACATATTTGTCAAAACACACAAACACGTCAAAACTACACCTTCAACTCTACAAATAAACATTACTGACCACTACCCAACATTTTATGGACACAACATCTTAACCACCAATTTAAACGACTACTCTGGCAATCTAGAAAAAAATAATATTAACTATGACACATTAAACAATCTACTTCATTCAGAAAAATGGGACAATGTACCATCGACAGCTAACCCACATACAGCACTAGAACTGTTTTATAAAACTCTACAAGATTATATTTCGAAAAGCACATACAAAACTTTTATTACTAAGAGAAAATATAAAAAAATTAAACCTTGGATTACTGTAGGACTAATTGTCTCCATTAAACAAAGAGATAAACTTTACAGAGAGATACTAAATTATGAAAAAACCCATCAAAAAATAATGTAAGAATAATGTCTTTTATGAAAACAAAGTATTTGGTGTATAGAAATTTACTCAATAGATTGATAAGAAGTTGTAAATATAAATACTATTGCGAACAAATCGATAATGCAAAAAATGATACCAAAAAAACCTGGAATATTATTGATGAAATAATGAACAAAAAGAAAATGGCATCAACTAATGTGAAAGAGATTCAAATATATAACAATATTATAACTGACAAATCGGCCATTGCAGAAATTTTTAACAACATCTTCACAAATGTAGGAGATCAAGTACTTGATTCTTCTAGTAATATAACACCCGTGGACTCATCTTTGCAATTAGTCTTAACTTACAATTCAATTAACTCCTTAGAATATTTTTCACCAACACGACAAACGAATTTGTAAAACACGTAGACAGTCTAAAATCCACAAATTCTTCAGGAATTGATGGTTTATCAGGTAACACACAAAAAAATTCAAAATTTCAATTCACAAATCGGGAGAAACGCAATTACAGACCAATTACAGACCTATCTCTTTAGTTTCAAACCTCTCAAAAATATTTGAAAAATGTTTCAAAAATAGAGTAATGAAATACCTAGAACAAAACAAAATTCTGTCCCAAAATCAATATGGCTTCAGAAGTAAACTAAGCTCTGAAGATGCAATATTCGATCTGACAAAAAAATTATATACATCTGTTGATAAAAAAAAAAGTCTGGCTATATTTTTAGACTTAAGAAAAGCTTTAGATACAGAAAATCACAATAAACTTATTAAAAAAATCAATCAAATAGGTTTCAAAAAAGATACACTAAAAAATTCTCACTGACTATCTCAAAGACAGAAAACAAAAAACAAAAACAGGGAATTTTTATAGTACTGAAACAAGGATAAAAAATGGAGTATCACAGGTTACTGTGCTTGGCCCAGTCCTGTTTTTAACATATATAAATGATTTTTGTAATGTTGTAATCCCTGGTAATATAGTATCTTACGCGGATGATACAGTAATAATAGTAAACGGAAAATCCTGGCTTGAAACTTTTTTAAATGTATCAAAATGTATTGCACATGTCTCATCATGGCTGAATAGTAATAGACTGTTCCTAAACTACAATAAAACATTTTACCTACCTTTATATAAAAAACAGTAAAAACAGACCCCCAATAACCTTAAAATTAGAACTCATAATGCTAACTGTAATCAGGTAACATGCTCATCTTGCTCTGAACTTGGAAAAGTTGAAAAGATCAAATATTTGGGTATATATATTGATACAAATTTAAATTGGCAATCATTTGCAATATTTTACAGACTTAACAATGTACTGAATATTGATAAATTGAAAATGATTTATTTTTCTCTGGTGCAATCTTCACTCATGTACGGAATAATAAGATGGGGTGGTGCGCTTGATGCTTTTATAAAACCTTTACAAACAACTCAAAATTATATTATCAAAGTTATGTATAATAGAAATAAAACATTTTCGACAGATGCTTTATACAAAGAATCTAAACTATTCAGTCTCCGTAAACTATTTATACTGCAAACTATGAAATATATCTTTAAAAACAAAAACAAATTCGAAAAAAACAGAATCAACATTAGAAATAATAATGTATTCTATACCCCCCAAACACACACAAAACAAATGCAAACTCACAGCAGCTTTATTGGACCTCGTACCTTCAATAGTTTACCAAAAAATATTCAAGTTGCAACTAAACTTCCTCATTACATAAATGAGTTAAAATTATGGCTAAACCATACAGATGTAAAAACTCTTTTTATTTAATCTTATATCACTTAATATTTCTCACAAACTTCACACTTATTTTTACATTATATACCTTTTTTTTTTTTTTACAGTGAATACCGCACAAGAATCTCAACTGCTCCCGTCTGGAGCCAGTGAGACTATGGCATCCCCAATTGGGGTATGTTGTGAGGCTGAAGGTAGTGGGGAGGGGAAGGAGGTGGGGAAGAGGAAGGTTGGGAAGTACCTGGCTATTCAGATCTGGTCACTAAACACGGCTAAAGCCATTTTCAAGCAACGTTTCAATTCTGAATGGTGGTCTTACACCAGGGCGATACTGATAGTATCTTCCACTCTGGAACATGCCGCAAATATACTATATATTATTTTAAATGAATTAATTGTGATCAAATAAATCAAATAAAATTTATTTGCGCATGCCGGGTTCGAACCCGCGACCTCTGGATTGTGAGTCAAGAGTCTTACCCACTGGGCTACGGAGGTCGTCATTAATCACCTATCTATTAATACACTATACACTTATTTATCCGTACACTATTGCTTACACTTATTATACAAACTGTTTAAACAAATTTTAATCATTGTTTTTACATTATATACCACTGTTTGTTTTTTTTTTTTTTTTTCTAGGAACTAAAATAAAATTTATTTAACTATATTACCCACGCACAGGCTGCGCCTTAGTGGGTTCCCACATTATTGTTATGATTTTCAAAATATATAAATATAAACTGTAAAATATGGGAAAAATAAAGGAATAAAAAAATATATATATATAAAATTTTTACTAACATTTTCGTAATCTTAGTAAAAAAAAATATCCACACGATTTTTTCCCAAGTCGTTATGAAGTCCATGCAAGTGGCCTATTATTATTAACACACTTCTCAACTTACTAGCAATTTTAACTGTTGTAATCATTACAGATGTGGGTATTTTTAGTAATTAATTTGAGGAAAAATTTATAGACAATTTTTATCTTTCTTGGCAATGCTTGTAATACCGTGTTACATTAATATCTTTTAAAGAGCTTCTGGATTCTGTTTTAGATACAATTCTTGACTTCTCAGAATCCACCCACCTGAAGTCAGAAGTTTTCTGCCATCAGCCCATATCATACATGAGCAACGATGTTCGCTGCTTTACTTCCTCATTTAATAATGCTATCCGGTTGTGTTGGAGTTCCTAAGGTCATCCGATGGCCGTACAAAGCGCCCACCTAAACATAAAATGAAAATAGAAAATGTGATTTTTATTTCGGCTACCTTTTTATTGTTTCCAAATGACTAATCAACTTTCTATCTCGCAGAGAGAAACCTAAAATGGCTATTTTGATCGTTGTCTGCGAAGGCTATTTTCGTCTAGAAGTCTTTTTAAGTCAGTCACTATTCGAGTTCTAGTGGATCACGGGCGTAATAGTTTTATCGTATTAATAAAACCTCATTAAAATCCATTGTATGATTAACATTTTTTTAATCTTTAAAACCTTGTAAAAACTCAATATTAAAACTCGCAGTGCGATATTTTCATCTTATTTCGTTTAACGTTAAATCGAGACACTTAATGCAGGGATTAAATTGCATACCGTTCCGCCTGCATTCAGCCTGCAGTATTCAGCATTCAGCTCACATTCAGAGTCTTCTAACCAACATGCCGTCTGACTGAATTTGGCGCCGTTGCTTTTTATTATATTCCACTTCTCTATTCTTTTAAGAACCCATCCGCATTCCGGGAGTTTAATGTGCTATTACCTCCGGATAAGCCGAGGCATTACTGTTTTAGTTATCCAAGCAGTTAAACTTCAGAAGATCAAAGGCTATATACTTCGGTGCTGTGCTCATAATAATATCATAACGAAATGCGATGCGAGGATTGTTGGGTTCTTTTTCAGACTGGCGATATTTTATCAACGCCTTGTTATTTTAGAATAATATATTATCCCAACAACAGAAGAAAGGAGGCCATTAAAATATTTGGAATCTGGTTTATTAATACCTACGGGTTGGAATTAATAGTTTGGAGTGAAAGCTTTTGTTTTCGTTTTTAGCGTTTTTACGAATAAAGGGATAATACCGACACGAATAAACACGGTTACCTTCTGTTAAAATAAAACATTAAAAGTATGTTTGTATTATAATGATTTATTAGCAATAAAAATAAAACATTACCCAGGCGTTAATGTGAATATTCACACAACTACAGCATGATTAGCTTTGCTTTGCAGACGGAAAATAATAAAATAAGCAATTTAAAAAAAAAAAAATATTATTCGAAATATTTTTTGGATGTACAAAATCCACATCAGAAACACCGCAGACTGCAAAGTTGTGCGCGAAGCTAGATAATATGAAGGTGTATTAAATTTGTCGGTTTAATAGGTAGATGTTGTACCTATGTATACCAGGGATCGTAGCATGGGCGATCGATAAATATTGATAGGATAACTTTCGGTAACTTCTCATTGTTCCCTAGCATGATTGCAGATTGCTGACAAATAAGTAACAGTTTTCCATTGAGTGTTCTTGATATATTCGACGTTAACTGTTGTTTGTACGTTAGCGATCTGCAGTTGTCCTAGGGAACGATGAGAAGTTACCGAAAGTTATCCTATCAATCCTATTTTGACCAAATCCGTCATCTATGGTCAGTCATCAATATTTGCGATCACGGTTAACAATTGTAAGAGACATTTCGACCGACCATCGATAATTAGCCCGGCCACATAGTATCAGATAAGTTTCTTTGAACTATCAATATACACATATTTTTGGAGTGAAACTTCTTTAGCCCCATTAGTGATTTGAAATTCGGGTTTGTGATTTGGTTCCTCGGTTCTAATATAATGCGGTAAATTCGCACGTGAGCGCGGGCCTTCGATAGCGCTGTAGGCAAGGCGCTCAACAAGTCTCAGCGGCCAGAGAGCCAGACATCAAGTGAACGGAGGTTCGAATCCAACGTAATCCAAAAAAAAACATTTTTATTTGTAGCGGTCACTTAACCCGCTCTGATAAAACCATCGCAGCGCCACTGGTTAAGGAACACGCCAGAAATAAATACCTAGATGCAAGCCGCTACCGGACCTACCTACGGCCGATAGTACATCTTTTTTTTTTTTTCAATTATTTCTGGCTTTCACCCTTCAAGGGTGTTCTAGGCCATCATTTATAATTACAGAGAAAGGAAAGGTAAATTTATATATTAATTTTATTTAAATGTGCAAATTTCAGAATTTTATGGAAGATTGGAGTAGAGTTCAGACTTAGAAGAGATGAGATGTTGAATGGAGGAGAGGCAATTTTTGATAACGCTTGATAGAAGAGAGGATATTTATTTAGAGAGGGACAATCAAAAAATATGTGATCTAAAGTTCCCACATCTAGACCGCAGAACGTACAATCTGGGGAGTCAAGCACATGAATTTTATAAAGGTGAGAAGGAACGGAACAATGTCCGATTCTCATACGAATAAGTAAGGAAATTTCTTTTTTGGAAAAATGGGGGAATTTTTGAAACCACGGTTTTGATGGGATAGTCCTTTGTATTGAGGCGTAGCGGGCACCCTTGGATTGACTAGCAATGTTCCAATACTCTGTCCAAACATTGCGGGATCTATCTTTGATGATGGAAAAAATATCAGACAGGGGAATATGGTTTACGAGGGTAACGGTAGGGTTAGACGCTCCTTGTTTTGCCAAGGAATCAGCAATATCATTACCCACTATGCCAACATGTCCAGGAATCCAAATCAGAGTGACAGTTTTTCCAGAGCTTTGAATGGAGGTTATCAATACTCGAATAAGACATACAAAGTGATCATCAGGATGAAGAAGAGGACTTGTTTTAAGTTTTTGGAGAGAACTGAGAGAGTCAGAGAGAACAAGAGAATGTTCAAAATTATTTTTTATTATATATTTGAGAGATTCAATAATCGCAATGCACTCGGCAGAAAATATTGAAAATTGGTTTGAAATTGAATAAAATATTCTTTCATTAGAATTATTGTGGTAAACGTTAATACCAATACCACAGTCCGGAGATTTGGAGCCATCAGTAAATAAAAGAGAAGAGTTGGGCCATTTAGAAGAAATAATGTCATTGAACATATTATTGACAGTACGGGCTGGGAGATTGGAATGACTTTTAAGGATGCCGATCCCCTCTAAAATCGTTGGGGATAGGGTGACGTGACTATATTTTAATTTGTACAAAGGAAGAATATCATTTTTGATAATTTGAAGCTCTGAGAGAGAGCGAAAATTTTTACAAATGGCAGGGAGAGGTTTAGTTCGAGCTCTGATTGTAGATGAATGTGTTGAGTCGTTGAACAACGAGACTCTGGGAATAATCTGATGACTTTTAGAATTTAAACATTTAAGAACAAATTTGTCAGCAAATAATTGACGCCTTAAATAAAGAGGAGGATCAGAACATTCTACTTGAAGGGAATTGATGGGCGACGATTGCATCGCGCCAGTTATTATTCGCAATGACTTAGATTGAATTTTGTCTAATTTACTGAGTGCATTTTTGGATGCAGTACTAAAAAGTGGGCAGGCATAGTCGAGATGACTTCGAATAAGTGCATTGTAGAGCAACTTAATGCAGATAGGATGAGCACCCCACCAAACGCCAGTCAATGATCTGATAATATTTAAATTTTTTTCACATTTAGTAACTATATTATTAATATGGGAAGACCATTTAAGTTTCCTATCAAATGTTACTCCCAAAAATTTTACTTCGGAAGCATTGGGGATTGGCGAGTTTTTAAATAAAATTTGAACAGGGGGATTATTATGACGATTTGAGAAGGTAACACACTGACTCTTTTGTACTGAAAGTTCAAGACCATTTAAAGTAAGCCATGTGCAAAGGGCATCCATGGCTTCATTAAGATATTTGACGGCGGATGGAATGATTTTGGATGATAAGAAGAAAGCTATGTCATCTGCGAACTCAACGACTTTTACTTGAGGGGGAATGGTGACATGCATATCGTGTGTGTATATATTATACAGTAAGGGGGATAATACATCGCCTTGGGGTAAACCCTTCCAAATTGACCTACTCTGAGGAGTAACATCTGGTAGCTCAATGAAAATTTTCCTATCGAGAAAAAGATTAATAATAGATTGGACAAACATGAGGGGTAAGCCAAGGCCTAAAAGTTTTTTTTTAAGAATTGGGATGGAAACATTGTCAAAGGCGCCTTCTATGTCTATAAAGACTGCAAGACATACTTCTTTGTTAGAAATGGATAAATTAATATCAGTGCTGATGATGGCAAGGTTATCTTGTGTAGATTTCTTTTTCCTAAATCCAAATTGGGATGGAGAGAGAAGATGATTACTCTCGACGAAAAATTCTAACCGGTTTTTAATTAATTTTTCATAAATTTTACTAAGGGTGGATGAAAGAGCAATTGGCCTATAGTTGGATCCAGAATTGGGTGATTTGTTTAATTTTAGAATTGGGATGATTATTTGAGAACTCCAGTCATCAGGTATTATGCCAGTCTGGAAGATTTTATTTAAGATGCTTAAAAAGTGATTTAGAACATTATCATTACTATTTTTGATAATGCTATAAGGTATACCATCTCTGCCTGGAGATGAGTCCTTGACTGTTGATAAACAATTTTTTAATTCAATTAAAGTGAATGGAGAGTCAAGCCAATGATCAGACATAGGAGTGTTGTGGATTGGAGTTATTTCATCTAAGTTAGGTACAGAAGGGGGGGCAATTTTGTCCAAGAACTCGTCCATCCATTTAGAATGAGAAGCTCGAGGAGATGTTGGACTGAAGGAGGATCGAAATCTTCGAATCATAGACCAAACTTCCGAAATTGGAGTGTTCGGAGATACTGAACTGCAGAAGTTGTACCACCCGGATTTTTTTTTTGACCTCAATACCCTTTTGGCATTCGCTTCGGCATTTTTGTATATGAGATAGTTCTCCATAGTCATATTGTGACGATAGGAAAGAGATTTAGCTTTCCGAATTCTCACTACTTTGGAACATTCCTCATCCCACCAGGGAGTTGGAGGGAGTTTTTTGAGAGATTTGGTTTTAGGGGGAGGATTTGATTTATTGATTGCAGTTACGAGCATTGATTTGAAGTTATCGTAGTCATCTTTGACAGATAATGTATCGGTATAGGATAAATTTTGTATAAACTTATCCATATGTGAGTTAAATTCGTCCCATTTGGTGTGTTTTGTTTTAATCTTTGTCGAAATATGGGACTTGTCTGAATGGAAAGAAGTTTGATAAGTGATGGTGATCGGGAAATGATCACTGGAGCAAGGGTCGGGGGACACCACCCGCGAGGAGAGAGGTGCCAGATTAATAGAGCATATGGAGAGATCCACTGCACTGGGGTTTGTGTTGGGGCGAGAGATTCTAGTAGGAGATCCGTCATTCAAAAGAAAAAGGTTGGATTCATCTAGGAAATCCATCACACTTCGACCGTCTCGATCACAGAAAGCAGAACCCCAGACGGGAGAATGGGCATTAAAATCACCCAATAAAAAGAAAGGAGGGCTTAGTTGACGGACAATTTGCAACCACGCTTGTTTATTGAAGTGCGATGTTGGGGGAAGATAGATAGAAACAAAGGAAGTGTCCTTTATTTTAGCTGCAACCATTTGAAAGTCAGCATTGGGGGGTTTGATATTATTTATTGGGAAAAACGGAAGGGATTTTTTAATAAAAAGGGCAGCACCTCCGCCCGTACCTTCCGGGCGATCATCGCGGAGACAGGAGTACCCTCCCACATTAAAGTGGGTGGATGGAGTAAACCATGTCTCCGAGACAGCAGCCACAGAAACAAGGTTTGAATTTAATAGGTTAAGAAGGTTTGATTTGTTAGAAATAGCACTGCGGCTATTCCACTGAAGAATTCTGACATCTTGAAGAGCCATTTTGAATAAATGATTTTAATGTGGAAATAATAGAAGCAGCGTTGGACGGTAGATTAGTTTGAGAAGAAATTAGGTCAATTAGAAGCATAATAAGAGTTTGAATAAATGAAGAATTATCTTGGGAGAGTTGTTCAGAAAGCTTTTGATAGTTTGTTGAGGATGAATTATAATTGTTTGCGCACCCATTTGTGGCGTGTGAAAGAGGAGAACCATTGGGATTTAAGAGAAGTGAGTTGTGTTGTTGCTGATCGTATCCACGAGCCTGTTTAGAGATAGGGTTTTTGTATGTGAATTTTGTTGAACGGGAAGATGTTGAGGAGGAGGCGAGAGGGTTGGATGAAGAGTTACTGGATAAAACCTCGGAAAATGATTTTTTGACAGGCGGGAATAATTTAGAAGCCTGCAGAAAAGACAAGTTCTCAGAGGCCATAGAAATTTTTATATTTTTTTGGCGAGATTGTTCGGGGCAAGAAGAGTTAATGGCGGAATGAGCGCCTAAGCAGTTAAAACATTTAGGTGAAGAGAGAGAAGAACATTGGTCAGCCGAGTGGTTTTCTCCACATTTGAAACATCTGGGAGGGGATCTGCATGCAGCTTTGGTATGACCAAAACGGCAGCAGTTGTAACATTGAGTGGTGGGATAAGTGTACATTTCAACTGGTAAGGAGTTGAAAAATAAATAAATATGGGAGGGAAGAGATTGTCCTTCGAATGTGATGACGACAGATTGGGAGGGCTTCCAGGAAACGATGCCCTCAGAGGTGTCCTTATAATTTAGCCTCCTGGCTTTTATGGGATTGCCGATATGTTGGGGGGTTGAAAGTGAGGACAGGATTTCTGGAATGGACAGATCGGTCGAGATACCCCTGACCAGGCCCATTCGAGTGACATTGAAAGTTGGGATGTACGCCTTGAATTTAGAATTTGATGAAATAAATATATTTTTGATAAAGTTGTTGGCGGCTGAACCTGACAGGAATTCAACAGAGATTCGGAAGCGACCCTCGGCTTTAACACCTCCAGGTTTAATCGAAAGGTTCTTGTTATTTGAAAGAAATTTACCAAATTCAAGAGGATGGATGGTTTTACCTTGTTCAGTTTTTTGCGCATATACAATGTAGGGGCCACGGGAATGAGTAGAGTAAAAGATTGTTGGAGGAGGTTGAGGAAGAGCTGGAGGGGACTGAGAAGACAAAGGCGAATCATGTTTTTTTGGGGAAAGGGGACTAAATTTTCTTTTTTTAATTGAGGTTAGGATGACAGATTCATTGTCTGAAATGTTTGAATGTTCTGAAAAGTCTATTTTATCTGAAATGTCTCCATCTGGAGGGTCAGGAGGGGGATCTGGGGGCTTTGTAAGGGGTACAGGAGGGAAATCCTCCTCCATTGTTCAAAAAATTACAGCTAATATAAAAAGTGACAGAAGTAAAAAAATTATATAAATATCTAAAAATGAGCAGCAAGAAGTGACTCCTGGAAGATCAGGGGGGAGAAGATTCCAACACACTAAACTTTTTACAGCCAAAACACAATAAAAAGATTGGTTTAAGAATATTTTTTGAAAGAGCAAAACAAAAGAACTGATGACAGCCAAATGTTATTGTTGCGAGTCGATAGTACATCTATCACCTGGTAACAATTAGTGCGGCAACCTACTGGAAAGTTCCCGTCACCACAATAATATATCAGCACTAGCGACTGGAGTGTTCGCGAACTTTCTCACCTTGGCGCGGCGGTCGAATTTCACACGCCGTTCTCGAAACTACTTGCCCGGCCGGCAGAAGTATAAAAGTTAGCGCGGGCCGCGTACAGCTTAGTCTCAAGTAACACACACATAGTAATACAGTGCCCATCAGTGAATTCGCTCCAGTGCGATATCGGCCGAACGACCAGCCCCGGCGATTCAGAGCCGGCACCTGTGCCGATGCGCCACAACCTTCGAGGAACATTATCTCGCAGCTCACATGGTTTGCGGCGAACCTACAGCTCAGAGATACACTTCGCCTCCCAAGGTTCACCGCTGTCCATCTCCGCGACTCAAAGCGTCGAGCGACATACTGGACATCACGGTCTTCTCCACCACCACGGTGCAGAGCTACATGCTGGTGACATGCAGACCCGTGGTCTGCTCCACCACAGCATCATCGACCATCATCATCAACTTCACTGCCAACACCACTTCTGCTTGCACTCACTACTACTCGTGTCAACACCATCTGTCCATCTGCTACGTAGCTACAAATAAAGACTTCGACTCACTACTTCGACTTGCCGTATTTTATTTCTCGTCACGTCTCTGCCGAGAAATAAAACACCTCGTCAACACGACGACGGTCGACCGCCTGAACCAAGGTCACTTCTACACCGCCATGGTGTAGGGCAACACGCCGGCTCCCTGAAGACCAGTGATCTTCACCGCCGTAGTCTCCTGACCTTCTTCACTCATCATCACGCAGCAGCAACACTCACGGCACCACTGTCACTCCGCTCCGCTTCGACCTCGCTACGTAGCAACAATAAAGACTGACTCATCACATCGACTGACGCCTTTTATTTCTCGTCCCGTCTCTGCCGATGCGGCCCGCTCCCTCATATTTTTGTATCCAATCTTCAAACCACTTTAAAATAAACAGGCAAAAGAAAAGAAAACGACATCTATCGACTTTCTAGTTTCACTCTTATTGAGTGTGAAATACACACTCTGATTTTTAAAAATTATATCGTTCGTTATGCAAAATTACTGGCTTATTTAATGAACGTATTGAACTAACAAACCTCTTGGAAATGAAAGAAGTCATACACGCTATCCATAGACTTAAATAATGCAACATTAAGTCCCAATCCATTTATTCCATTCGATCTTTAAGAAACGAAAATGGTTGAAATATTATAAAGACCTCTTGAACTAAATAATTCCCAAGTGTCAGAAAGTATACGCGGACTGACATTGTAATTGATTGGCGCTTTACGTTTCCGAAAGTGAATTCGTACACAGATCTGCCAGTGTTGCCAGCGTATATCGATTTCTTATTTATTCCCTGTCAATATCGGTTCGGCTATTAATATTGCAACTGCGCTAGGGATATCGAAGTTACGCCTATATATCCGATATTGTAAACTTATCGAATTCACCGTGCTAGAGCTCTTGACCGCAATGGATGTAAACACTTAAAAATATTGGATGCATATTTTGGATGACATATATTATGTAAGCAATCAACAAGACTTGTTACAAAATAAATAACGAAATGGATCCTTACACATGGAATACGTTACAATTTTAACACCCATTCACTTTACACTCTATCAATTTAATCACCTTTCAGACAAAACATAATATATCTCTATTTTCTAAATTAGCGGCATTGTATGTACAAGATTAATTAGTGTGAACTATAGCTAACAACTCCTCAAATTTTTCATTTTATAATAATTCTCTAACTTCTCCATCTTCTTCTTGTAACCCAATCTAACTATAAGTATATCATTTTCTTATTATAGAAGATCTGTGTGCATAGTATTAAGAGCAGGCAAAACATAATATATCTTTATTTACTATCTAAGCAGCATTATATGTATAAGACTGATTACTTTGAACTATACATCAATAATTCATTAATATACCAATAATAACTTAACTTTTCCAATAATTCTTTAACTTCTTCACATTATTCTTGTAACCCATCTTGTTATTATTGTAATTTATATAACTACATAAACTCTCTTATTGTAAAAGAATTTGTGTGCATAGTATCAATTAGTGAAAAATTCAACCTAAACTAATGAATGTATATCCGCAAACTGTAAACTTCACCCGCCATAACACAGGGTCATCCCTAGCATGGAGAGTGAAATATCACAAAAAAACTATATGTACTTTCGATATTTCATGTATTAAATAAATAAATAAAATAAATAAATTTGTTTCCTTGAAGAAAAAGATAACAATAGTAATCTAAACGAAAATATGAAAGAGAAGAAGACACAGAAAACAGAAAAAAGACAATGGTCGCAACTGGGACTCGAACCCAGACCTCTCGTCTAACCGGGACGTGCGCGTTAACCAATTCCGCTTTTAATACCTTCTGTCAAGCCGTCATAATAGTCAATCTCATATTTCGAATTAAAAATATTATCTTCAACTAATTATTTTTCCATATTATGGACAACTAACCTTTTTATTGGAAACAATAATTCTAAAAATTGGTTTATATCCTGGATAGCGTCTCGGATAAATGTATCCGAATTTATTCATATGGAACTATTGACTTTTTGATAAAAGTCTAAATGAATATTCAATTTTTTATAACTCTCTTTTTTATTTTTTTCCGCTCGCCAATTTTTGTTTCATTAAAATATTATACTAAGACCGAAATCATGACGTCATTTTACAGCATCCAGCAGAGAGGGTGTATTTAAAAAGCGGTGCCTAAAGCCAAAAATCCTGAAAAAATCCCATTTAATATTCCCAAGCCTCTTTTGGGATTCGGGAATGTTTGCATTTAGACCCGACTTAGAATGTATTTTTATCATCCTTCAAGCTATCAGCTTAATCCCCCACGCACAGTTTTTGTACTCTGTATGATAAATACAGTTATAATCCTTATATATTGTTTAATTAATTTTTTTTAATAAGTAATACACAAGTGGAAATGTTTCTGGAGTCAAAATATTGTTTGCATCAAAAGTTAAATTCCATCACAAAAAAAAAGTGTGCAGTTCACACTCGGTAGAAATGAAACCTGCAGAAAACTAAAGTAGACAAGAGTGGGGAAGCTACGAAGCACCGAACAAAGAGTAGACCGATTATTCTCTCGCAGGCTAAATCCTATAGATCTATGTGTCTGTCTCTTTTTAGTGTCGCTTTTTCGTTTCATCGAGTTTCAAATCACAACGGTGTTAATTAAGTTTTCACTTCAAAAAAACTTTTCTTACAATACGAGCGGGTAGTAGCACTAAATAGGTGGAACATACTCTGAGTATCGCCCTGGTCAAATGCCATCATTGAAATGTTGCTAGAGTGACCTGTTTAGCCAGGTACTTCCCCATCTTCCTTCTCTCTATCTCCTTTCCCTCGCCAATCTCTTCGGTTTCACATCACAGCCCAATTTGGGATACTAGACCCACTTACTCTGGGAGCAGTTGGAACTCCTGTGCGGTATTCAAAAAAAAAAAAAATTTATCGAAGTTCAAAAATACTTAACAATTATTATGAGTTATAATTATTAGCCTGAAACACTCATCTACATTGAAAAAAATTCCCTAGAAAAGATACATGCCGCCGACGGGACTCGAACCCGCGTTCTTCTGATTCAATATATACTAGTGTTTCATTCGACAATTACTGTTTATTACATTTTTCCACCTGCAAACAACCAACTTTAATTTTATATGAGAAAGTAATTGTAAGTGCTAAAGTAACATACTAATTTATTTATCGTTTCGTGGGATAAAATCCTACAAAATGTTACTTTTTTACAAAACAATAAAACTTCAGGGGGTAGAAACAATTGTCTGCACACTTTGCGAGACTCTAAGTCTGATTGCTGATAATCTTCTTACACAGTATCACGTATCTACTCTCGTAAACTTGTAACTAAGCGCAGCTAAACCATTTCAGGCAACAACGTATCAATTCTGAGCTGTATCTGTAATTCAAGAACGTGGTACAAATACGATGTATTTTAAACAATTATTTTAAATTCATCATGATTATTTTTGGGTTATTATGACGTGTTGTGTTGCCCCCCGAACGTTTCAGTGTCCATTATCAGGGAGACGAGTCGATTGCCGTGAAGTGTTTGTTTAAGTTTGTAAAAGTGATACCGTGTTGCGCACGTTAATCCTCTTAGTCCGGTATTTAAGTATAATATTTATTAATTCAATTATGGCTGTTTTCGGTGTTTAGTCTTGGTGTAGCCGGTTTTGTGATTTTCTCAGGACCTCGGGAAGAAATCCAAGGAATTGGCCGGTTGAGTGCTACACTACTAATACTATAAACTATCAAAGAAATACAGCAAAATAATTTAAAATTCAATATATCTACAAGATATCAGAATAATATTAAAATCTAAATTTTAATACTAAGTAAATTCAAAATAACTATCTCTACCTGGATATAATTTATTTCAAGAACCACCCATTAAATCTAAAAATTATCGAAAATAATCAAGAATTCCGGCTTAAATTGATTTTTTTTTAAAACTACTGGGAGTTCATGTGTATAGTTATTTATTTTTGGGGTGTTATGCCGTATTGCGCTACCTCCTCCTTCGTTTCGGACAGCGTTGCACTGTCCATCATCAGCCTAGCGATTCCGTATTTTTTATGGGATCGTTATTGGATAACGGACGTTATCTCCTGTCAGATTTGTGTGATTTTTACATATTTACTGTCACGTATTTTATTTTGTCATACAATCTCATTATAATATGTAATTTTTTTTAATTCTATTAACGTTTCGTCTTTTATATTAATAAACTTTTATTTCAGCTATATCCAGTGACGGAGATGAGACGTGATACTGTGAAATAAATAACAATATATGCCCGAACATTAGATGTCTAGAGTCATTTTAATAAAAAAATTGCTTCTTTATAAACAAAAATTAGCATCCTGACGTGTACGGTGAAGGAGGAAACCATCTGGTTCCTTATAATGCCGTGGGAAAGTGGTGGGCAACCTCCAGTGTCACACGTTTT
Organism: Limnephilus rhombicus; assembly: GCA_929108145.2. NCBI lineage: Eukaryota > Metazoa > Arthropoda > Insecta > Trichoptera > Limnephilidae > Limnephilus > Limnephilus rhombicus. The sequence continues at coordinate 23,506,828 of OV815284.1, forward strand.
GGTTTAGATCGATTTAAACATGAATTCCTGCAATTACGCATCATTATTTATTCATTTAATGTACGTTTTACATAGAAAAAGCAAATAACAGCCACAAAAATCCCACAAATCTGACAGGAAATAACGTCCGTTATCCAATAACGATCTCACAAAAAAGGAATCTCTAGGCAGGGCAGATCCAGTAGATCCGGTAGATGTGCTCACATCTAGCAACAGACCACGCCGAAGGGGGCGTAATGGAATACCACGACAGGGTCACGTTTGCCACAACGGAGGAGGCACAACGGGATACAAAGACGAAGAGGGCGTAATGGGATACCAAGATGGGGTTACGTTTGCCACGATGGAAAAGGCGTGACGGGATAGGAAAAATATCTTTTTGAATGGGATGGGGCAAGATAAGATGGGGTGGGATGGGTTTCTCTAGGTCTCCTACCACCCCCCTGAAAGTCTGAAACGCCTCCAATTTTCTCTTGGTCTTCTATCGCCCCTCTGAAGGTCTAAAACACCCTCAGCGGCGCGTTATCATCCATGTAGAGATCCTATGATCTACAGGATTTAGCCTGCGAGAGAATGAGGTAGAATAATCGGTCTCCTCTTTGTGCGGTGCTTCTTAGTCTCCCCACTCTAGCCTACTTTAGTTTTCTGAAGGTTTCACTCTACTGCGTGTGAGTTGCACATTCTGTTTTTTTTTGATAATATTTTATTAATTTGTTTAAAATAAACTAAACATTAAATTAACAAATAAAATGTTCGTGTGATCATCTGTTCAGTGCAAATCAAATTTTTTTATTCAACATTTTTTTAATAATCTTTATTAATTATTTTCTTCTTCCAATCACAAATTTAACCCTAATAACATAAAAGGATATTATTTTTAAAAGCAACATTAGTAGAAATCACATAGTCCGCGGGTTAAAGAGTAAATCGCCCCGCTGAATGCTGAATCCCAATAGGGCCAGACCTTTCATCAAGAATTCATGTTTTATACATCGGGCGGGTGGGCAGTGGGCAGTGGGCAGTGCGCAGACCGGGAGGTGCCACCCTCCCCTATATTGTATCGATGAGCGGGGTGGCTCGGCATACATATTGAACAGTCCGGTATATCGGGGTATCATTGTCGGGGAGGTCTTATCAGGAATATTAATGGTTTGGCTATATCGTAGAAAATCGAAGGTAATCTCCAAATATAATACAATAAAGATAGATTAAAGACCATTTGAGTATTTGGTAAGAGAACATCGAATACCATAGAAAGGAGCGTTTCTTGAAATGTGTTTAGCCGTGAACAGGTTTAAATAACACATCCTCATTTTCATCAGACTCAAAACTGCGGATGCTGTAGTTTCTATGACTGAAGCAGTTGAAACTTTGATTCAATTAAAAGAAGCAAGCAAAAATTGCCTACGTTTATACAATACCACCCTCACATTTGTGTGATTGTCTATGGCTTGCAATTGCTTTTTATATAGGCTGATGCGTAAGTTGCAGGGGTGCCAATGGTTATATTCTAAAATACCCGCAATAAATGTTCGAATTCCACAAATTGGGGAGAACAAAATGACAAATTCCCCGCAATTGGGGAAATTCCCCGCAAATTGGCAACCCAATCAACATTCTACTAATTATGGATATCATTCTCCTTTATCTAGAATGTCGTGACTTGTAAACGCAAATCAAAGCATTGAATTTTTTAGTGTAAGCCTAAATGACTTTCGGTGGTCGATACGCAATGTGTAATTTTAAAACCTTTTAAATCCATCATCAAGCTACTTGTAGTTATCTTCTATATGTACTTTTATATTATATGTAAATTGTCAATGCTCTTCATTTATGTACTCTCCTTTCATTGTCATCTCCTTTTTTAATTCGTGTTACTGTTATATTGTTAATGGACTATTTGTCCGTAAATAAATAAATAAATAAAATAAAATAAAAAAAAACCCTGTTAAGCTGTTAGCGCTGTCGCCGACTTCGCAAAGGTCAAATCCACGATTTTACACATGATAATCCATGATATACTTTATACGTACATGAAATGGATGAATAATCATGTATAGTTACGCATTTCGTGTTTTAAACCAGTTGAAGTCGGCGACAGAGCTGACAGCTGATACATCAGCCCGTAGGAAAAGCAATTGCAAGCCATAGACCAGGGGTTGGGAACCTTTTTGGCATCGGGGGCCATTTGGGACGTTTGTGGTACCACCCGCGGGCCGCACATAGAATTTCAAGCACCGACGGGGGGTTAGAAATCCAATTTTTTTTATTTCCTTACTGCCATTTATTTTTTATTGTAATATTTTATTTATGAGTATTTTTCCAATAAATAATGAAGTACACGAATTCTGTGTCTAGAAATTTACAACTGCTCTTGGAAGTCGAGAATGTATCCCTTCGCGTCTCGAGAATGTGTTGATAATTTGATAATGAAGAACACGAGGCATGTTTCAACTTAAGTTTGGTTCTGCGTAAGAGTCCACCAGCTTAAATAATAGTTCCCCACAGAATTTTGCATCGTGTGGTGTGTAACTCAAATGCAAAACTTCACTCCATACAAAAGAATGATTTGGTGAATCTGTAACTAATTATTTCATTTATCGTTATATTTTTAACACAAAACTGGTTTAAATTAAATCTGTATTAGGTGGATTGAAACTACACTCAGAACATGAAAACGGTTTTTCTTTGATTCCGGCATTACATATATATTTTGCAACTAGAATTTAATAACTGCACTTCGAATAAAATAATGGTTTTCCTCAAAATGTGTCAGCAGATGATTTCACAGCTGGAATTTGATCGTTTCGTTCTGAACAAAAAAACTTCCCCGTCTTCGATTAGTATTACTCTCGTAATGTGCATATGGTTTTCTTACCAATTACAAATTTTGCAACATGTGGTTTAAAATAAAAAAAATTAACTCCACTCGAAACATAAAAACTGTTATTAATCCGCTACTCTAATTTTGACAGATCAATTCGGAACATGAAACTGGTTTTAATTTTAGAGTGAATCTGCAAGCCAGTCCCCAGCTTTAATTGATATTACACCCAGAATGAAAAATGGTTTTCCTCCATTTTTTGCTGCACGAGAAACACATGGATGGTTTCCTTCGAACAGCGGCAGCAGATGAATCCGCAACAGGAAATTGCATGATGAACACAAGAGTGATTTTAACTTAGGAATGGATCTGCGGAGGGATCCAATTGTTCACCAGCTTAAATTATATTGTACTCAGAACACATGAAAGATTTTCGTAGAATTTTTGCACTAGAAACACATGGATATGTTTCCTTCAAATTGTCTGAGCAGATGAATCCACAACAATTTGAATTTGCGTTATGAACACAAGAGTGGTTTTAACTCAGGAATGGATCTGCATGGGGGTTCACCAGTCCTTCAGCTTAAATTACATCGTACTCAGAACATGTGAATAGTTTTCCTGCATTTTATAGCAAATTTATTGACTGAAATTTTATTTTTCATTTTATATTTATTTAACTATTTTCAATAATTTATAAGGAATTATATTTTAATTTAACTATTTTTTATTGCAGAAGTGTAGCAATTTATAAAGAAAGCACATAATATTTTTTCCTTCCTAAATAGAATTGTCAACAATACTGAGATATTTTTTCGACATTAATTTCCCTATCGTAAATAGTAAGTACTTAATTAAAATAAAACTAAAAAAGGATGTTGGATCACGTATGTAATCGTTTCTAACCTGATTTCTAGAAACGTGGGTGTATACGTAAGCACGTACCTGTCAGCAATGTTATAACTTTCTCTGGGTGCAGTAATAATTTAGTAATAAACACGGTGCAAGAAAACCGTTCAAAAAGAGTGTAATTTTTTTGTAGTGCTTTTTGAGTGTAATTTTTTCTTCAGCAGGCCGCACCAAAAGTGCTCTCGGACCGCACCAAAAAGCTTCGCGGGCCGCAGGTTCCCCACCCCTGCCATAGACAATCACACAAATCTGACAGATGATTATGTATGGAATCGATTCTGTATCCACAAAAGATGCGGAATCGCATGGCTGGTGACAGAATGGAAAATTTGTTGCTTGAAATAGCTTTGGCCGTGCTTGTTGACCAGATATGAATATCCTAACACATCTCAACCTTCCTTTTCTCCATATTTTTTTTACAGCATCGATTCTTTCAATCTTACAACAATACTCAAAACTTGGGGATACCTTAGTTCCAATGTTCCAAGCTGTTGGCACTTGGGACGCCAATGCGGAAACCTGTTTATAGATAGTTTGTTTAAGTAAATATTGCCTTTGTTTAAATTAATACGATTAAATAGGTTGCGTTGACAAAATAATGCTCATTAAAATATACAATTGAGGTGTATAAAGCATACCTAATGTTAATAACATAACATTATTTGCTGACATAACGTTCCTAAGGCATTAAACCCTCATAAAGCTCCGTGTTTATGGCAGTACGATTCCACCTAGTCTCTGAGGGTGATGCTATGCGAAGTCCACACAGTCAACACAGTCGACAAGTCATATACCCGACATGCTGACGTAATAATACTCGTAAAATGTACGATTATCAGCCAGTTGCATTCGAGTTACATAGGTGCTCGAATCGCTCGCTCGACTCAGCGCATTGTATACGAGTTGGTGATACCCATAAATATTTATAGCTTATCGCATACTCTGGAGTGGCGTCATTATATTTCATACATTACTATATGGTACCTATGCAAGCTCCGTTGGAAAAGTTGAGTGAGTGCAGGAATTATTGACGTTTCTTGGAGTGCAAAAATAGTACGAATATTTTGCATTTTGTTGACTTCATTGACTTTACCAGTTAAAGTTGATCAAATACCTTTTTATTTTAATTTCTATAATTGTCTTTATGAATTTATATACGAGTGTGACAAGGATATTTATGTCTTTGACCAATAAAATAACGACAAATTGAACGACCGAAGTTGACTATAAATGTCGAAGGGCAATCGATAACAAATTTGAACAATTTAAAATATTTAATTGTAGCATAGTGAAGTTATAGTGACAGTTATAATATTGCACCTATCATAACTGTCATTCAGTTTGGTTGACGAAATCTTTACGTTAAGACTCTTTCAAATTTTTTCTTAATTTTTTAACAGATGTTAAGTGTAGGTGCAGAATGAGGTAGACATACAGGCAGATACGGAGAGTGAGTTATTGCAAGGGGGTGTTAATTTATAGAAAATTATCTAATTACGATGCATTTTCCGTTCAAGCAATTTTTTGAAACTTTCCACAATCATTGCAATTAACACAATTAAAAATTGTACCTCTTAATCTACGGAATATATATCATTAGTGTAAACCTGAGCTGTTAAGTTCATATAGGCTTTGTAATCTCAGAGAAACATCCATCAGTGGGCGAGTTGTGGAGGAGCCGTTCCATTTGACCGAAGAGAAGAAAAAGTTTGGCATGGTGGTATCTGAAGATATTCTCCGTAGATTAGTATGGGTTGAAGGTATCCCAAAGAAATAGACACCTGACACAGGATTGTAGTAGATAGTTTCAATTTGGGAAGCGGTAAGTGTACCGCCGTGCCGCCCCGGTAACCATTTATTGGATTGCCAACATCTCTGCCACAATTCACCCCCAGTGGTTCGGTAAATTTGGTTACTTAATAGGGGTGCTCGCCGCTCGGGTTCATGGGGTGAGATTTGTTCGGATCTTGGCGGCGGATGCCCACCTGCTAGTTGAGAGAGACTTTTTGACCTGTTCAGCAGGCTTCTCCGAAAATTGCCTTATATTGCAGTGGGAGGGTTACATTCGTAGGTCACTTCTGGACTCACTAACCTCCAGATTCCTCATAACCCTTCATCCCCTTTTTCCTTCCCAGAACTCTCCTTTTTTTCCTAAAAAGACCCTTCACACAGCATCCCTATAGACGTTATAGGTCCCGAGGGGAATTATTTTCATCAGGGTCTCCTACATGGAGCTAATGTAAAAAAAGTTAGGTACTAACTAAAATAAGAATGTTTTCTTGAAAAACTTTTTTATGATTTTTGACAATTAGGTACCTACATCTTTCACCAACGATACAACTTTTTACAATTAGGTAGCTAAATTTTTCACCTAAAAGACCCTCCAAATAGCATCCCCAAAGACGACATAGGCCCCGAGGGGAATTATTTTCCTCGAGGCCTACTGCATGGAGCTAATGTAAAAAAAGTTTGGTACTTATTAAAATAAGAATGTATTCTTCAAAAACTATTTTATGCTTTTTGACAATAATTAGGTACCTGTGTACATCTTTCACCGACACATATTGCCTTCCCAATATGTGTCGGTGAAAGATGAAACAATGTAAAATTTACATACGCGCGTCGGATAAAATGTCCAGGAAACGCAAGCACGTGAATGCGATTGCCATTTAATAATTAACTTACTTTTCTTACCTTTATGAACATTTAAAAATTTTCTTGTATTTTATAATCTTACGCAAATTCGAAAATGTTAAAATATACCTAGACTAACATAAACATAAGAAAAAAATTACCTGGGAAATTCCAAATAAAAACAGTTACATCCCTTATATGGCATGTGCCTAGTGTGGTGGTCGAAAAATCCCCAATTCATGTAATGAACATTTCAAAGAATAAAGAAACATAAAAATAAAAAAATATAGACATAGGGTGAAATGATAAAATGTTGTTGCCTCAGTAAGTAACCTACTGTCATACTTTCATAGTAATCAACGGATTTCGTACTAGAATTTCGTCTAGCATTTTAAAAGCTTAATCGATAACGATAAAACAGACTAGAGTTTAGGCGTGAAGTGTGTTGTACATATTTGGGAAAAATATTAATATTTAAGAAAAATTTGCAACACTACACTGTAAGGGTTGACCGAGACAGGTTTTTCGTTCTCGGCCGAGACCGAGAATAGATAAATTGAGAAAAAAATGAAAATGCGCTATTTTTGCATAGTATAGCAACAATTAAACATTATACCTACTTAGTAAATACATTAAATCGAAATAACATCGACAGCTCTCTCACGCAATGACACCAAGTGACGAATGTGGATGCGCGCGGTAGATTTGAATCCCATTATCCTATACCATACCTACTTACCTACCTATCTCGGCCATTTTTTGCCGATAACCAAGACAGAGCTCTCGGTAGAATTTGTAGCTGAGAATGCCGAGACCGAGACCGAGACCTAGATCTCGGTCGACCCTTACTACACTGTAAAAAACTTTTCCCAATCAAAATACTGTACATTCTGCAGACTTGGGAACTTACTAACAAGCTTGTTTTAAAATTTGATTAAATTGTGTAGTATTCAAAACAAGTTTATAAGTCAGAATTGGAAATTTTTCTTGGCAATAGTTATATAGTGTTTGGTTGCATTCAAATATTGGCCTCAAAGGTTAGTAAAATATTGGCCGCAAAGAATTTGCCTTAATTGTTTTTTACAATGTGGATAGGTGCACTCTAAGTCCAAAAACGCAATATATAATCTGTAAAAATTTTCTGCGCAGTGTGATGGAAGAAGGAGATTTAAATGTAGTCAGATTATTCGTAAACCGAGAATGCTTGTCTTTCTTTAAAAAAAATATTATCTAATTTTGGGAACAAAAAAACTCAAATCTTTCATCTTGAGACAACAGATATTCCCCTAGACATCATTTTAGTTGGCCATTTAGTTAGGATCAAAATAAACATAAAGGTCATGAAATATAATCCTCTTAACGGAAAAAACGAACGTTTTTAATGATTCTTCAAAGAAATACGAGTATAATTTTTAATCCTTGAAGATAATAACAACCCTCAAATAAATAAAAAAAATGTTACCAGGAAAATCAGAAGAAGACACATTCGAAGCTAGGAAATTGAACTCAGCTTCACCCGGCGGGCAGGGGGGGGGGGGGGGGGGGGTTAGTTATTCTCATCTTTATCCAACATATTACTTAATATGATGGAAGTTATTTTAGTATATGCTCAGTGGTAGGGCAAAGCCTTGGCAGAAAAGAGGACCTGGGTTTAATTCTTAGATGCGACCGAATCTTTTTTTTAATTTTTCCGTTTCACATTTTTTATTTAAGAGTGAGTAATATCTTCAATTAAATATTAGAATTTTAGGTTTTACTCAACAAGTTACTTTACAATAACAAATATAATATGGATAATAACGAAAGTAAGCAAATAATGACTTGTGGTAGCGAAATGTAATGATATACGTATTTCTGATTAGAGGAGGAGTTATATATTTTGGTTTTAATTATTACCTAACACTATTGTTAATAGGTATCTACAAGTACGTATTTTATACTAACTTTAACTGCTGACGTGGTGGTCGCTCCGTCGTAGCAACAATAATAATATCGAAATACTCCACCTCCCCCGCGCGACGCATACGCCGCTTCCAGTGACTTCGAATTTAGTGACGCCAGAGCCGTACGTTATAAATTTTGAATTTTTAAAGTTAAATTTCTGTAAGTAAATTCATTTCAATTTTTTTTGAAGGCCTCTCTGGCTCATCGTCAGTACTTAAGCGACTTTTCAATAGTTGATTTCTACTGTATAAAATATATGAACATCTTTATAAAGGTTCATATATATAGTTTATTCGAGACACTATTGGAATATAATAATAAAATTGAGATCATTATTTTTATTTAGTTTATAGATAATACAGACTGATTTCTGATTTTTGCCAAAAAATATTATATAATATCCAAATCGTCAAATATAAGTTACTTGACGATAAAAAAGTAATTTATTTAATTTTATTTAAATACTAGCTTTTTCTCGCGGCTTCGCCTGCATGGTGTAAGGGGGGTTCCCACCCCGCCTCCTCCACCTCCCCCCCTCCTCTCGTCACCCTAACTCCCCCCTCCCCCCTCCCCCCTCCCCCATCTCACCCTCACTCCCGCTTTCCATATATTCAATCCCAGTACATTCAGTTTTTAAACAGCCCGCGTGCCACCTTTTACAATTTTTATTAAAATTTTCATTTTTCATGCATATTAAATTTGGTACCTAACATAGGTACCTATTTAAAATATCTAAAATTCTTGATTCGATTCAAACTATTAGGGGAGTACCTACTTTAAATAAATTTATCATCTTAAAGATTTTCAAAAATAGAAACCTAAAAATGTATAAACATTTCAAGTAACAGGCTGCCCAGGCCCCCATGTCAGAGTACACGTAAAAAAATCACGTCAGCAGATTCCCTCTTAAGAGGGAATAACCAGACAGAACCGGAAATATTTAAATTTTTTAATCAAATTTTAAACGTATTGACTCTTTTCCACAAAAAATTACAAATTGATTTCGAAAGACTGTTCTTTTATCCAGTAAAGCTATGTTTTAAATTGTGAGAAAATATGTTTATTTTTAGTACAATAAGATTTTACCGTAGATCGTTTGCAGATTTGTTATATTTTCAAACAAAATGTTGTTTTATGCAACACACATTTCAAATCACATAATCATGCAGTAAAATAAATCAATAAATTATCTGAGAAAGCTATGTTTCGGAATTTTAATTTTAGTTTAAATAAAATCATTTAAAAAAAGATTCGCGCACGCGTTTTGTGTCGAAAATACGTCAGTTTTTCTATTTATTTACGGTCTTACAAACTAATATTTAAAGTTTTTTTTTACATCCTTATTTTGCTTAGACATTATTAAAAAAGTATAAATACTTATGATCAAAAAATAATTACAAAAAGTACATCATTTTAATAGTTTTATCATAATGCCTTTCAGCATTTTTGAATGTATTTATGTATAAATTAAAGCAAATTTTGAATGAAATAAAATCGTTTTGAATTATTATTTAAAAAAGCTGGAACGGAGAATAATTAATCTTTCTCATTGGAACCGCCCTGTACGATCGTAAGAACATCTTTCGACGAAATATGAATTCTCATCCGCTGGCTAGGTAATGGTCCTTAAAGGTTAATAAATTGATAAATAACATATATTAAACAAATATTTTTTTCAATCATGGAGGCCCTCGTATCACAATGTCATAAATGTAAAAAAAATATTTGCGAAGATACCTAACCGAAATAAAATAAAACTGATTTTAAACATATTTGGTAAATACATTTAACATAGCATAATCATAGCAATTAATTAAATCGTGGCAGATTCTCAGTGTGCCTAAGGTGTGGTATAAATCTTTAAGATCATTATCTACGGACCAATATTATGTCGGTAGTTCGGAGCTTTAAGCTCTTGTCCGTAAGGTGGATAGGTGAGTAAGTAGGGAAGGTGAGGTGAGGTTAGTAAGCCTATGGCGAGACACTGGCTTCGTAGAGCCTTACTTCCAAGTCGGTGCCTTAATTTTATCTGGTTGCGGTAATTTAGTCGTCAATGTAATTTTATTATTTTATCAGAATCAGAAAGCATATTTTTAAACCAAACTTGGACGAAAGTTAAAAGCAGCCTTTTGTACAATTATAACAACTCATTTAGATCATCCAAAAATTATGTTTTTAATTTTCACTTTAAAACAAATACAAAAATTCTTCTGAAATCATAAGATTTGTAAATGCGAGTATGTAATACAATATCTAACTTCTTATCTAATGAACACGGTGATTTGGCAATCGATCACATTTGACAAAAAGGTATTTACTGAACCATTAAAACAGCTACCATCCTTAACCGGAACCAGAACGTAACAAACAAAATAACAGAAATATGAAATGTAAAATGAACGAGTGATCGAATTAAAACATTGTATTCGCTACGATCAGTCATCAGCTGTCCAACGATGATATATTTTACATGCATATTTTTCTTTTTTTTTTTAAAGCTATTAGCAATCATCGGATCCAATTTTTATAGTTTAAGGATATTTCATGTAGGTATTAGTAGCTCGTGAAGAAAGCTGCGTGGTGCAATGAAAAGAAATACGTTGATATACTCGTAGAAATTTCAAACAGAATATCTGTGAAAATTTCATGTCAGTTATGAGAGTTTTTACTGCTCCTTTTAAAACCTTCTAAGCTGATAAGGTGGCCATTACTAGGACCTCGGTTGAGGAGGCAGTAAAATAATATCTACTCTTGCACTACGAGCAATATTCAAGATGTTCTCTTAAGTAAATGAATAATAGATGAAAGGAGAACAAAAGACCGTATCTGCAGATATGAGAATTAAGGTCTGCTGATGTAGATGAACATAAATGTGTACTTTGTGTTACATGTGTATTGTAAATGAACACACAGTCTATAATACACAAATAAATATATCTTTGTATATATTAAAATCTCGCGTCACGATGTTTGTTCGAGATAAACTCCGAAATTACGTACCTAACCGATTTTGATGAAATTTGGCTTACTGTATGTAATTTGGTCCAACTTAAAAGATAGGATGGTTTTTTTTATCTTGATTAAAGAGCTCAATATGTATTATTGCGAATTAAATGAACAAATGTTCGTTATAAGACAATGTTTTGTAATTATTTGTAAGTTCTATGAGCTTGAGTTAATTTATCGACACAACACTTGGTTATCTAGGTTGGGTAACCCAGTAGATGGCATTGTATTTCGTTAGCCAGAGCAACGCATGGCCGGGTCAGCTGGTATATATATATACATAAACTATCCCTACATAAACTTCCACCATTGCCTCAAGAAATATATATATATTTGGCTAATTTATATATATACATATAAATTATGCGGAATTATATATATATATATATGCGGAAGACATATATATGTCTTGAGGTAATGGTGGAAGTTTATGTAGGGAAAAGTACTCGTAGGTACAAATATAATTAAACTTGTAATTACTATTAAGACAATATCAATAACGGCTCAAAGAAGGGGGTGTTTTATTTTTAAGACAAATATTCCCGGGTTACGAATATTCCAACAATGTTTGAAAATCTCCTGCTGCCACCACACTAAGCGGAAAATGTTGCTTGTGTCGTGATGGAGGAATTAGCCAGTCGAGGAATCGAACACGTGACGCTCGGGTGGGACCCAAACGCGATGCCCACTCAGCCTCTGACCGGTCGTTTTGAATTCGATTACGAGTTTACATAATAGATTTTTATAAAATAACTAGCTGACCCGGCCACACGTTGCCGTGGCTAATGAAACACGCCATCTTCTGATATCGCTATTACCCAAGCTTTATAACCAACGCAATCTGTTAATTTGCATACATATCAAATCCAAACCGCCCGCTTGCGAACCCGCTCCCTTTATATATTATATATTTCAAACAATTTACACAAAACCTTGACAAATTATGTACCTAAATCTTCCTCATGAATCAATCTATTGGTGAAAACCGCATGAAAATCCGTTTAGTTGTTTAAAAGATCTAAGCGTACAGCGGGAGCGACTTTGCTAAACTATGTAACAAGACGTGTTTGTTTGGAAATGCATGAAGGTTATTGGGATTTTAACACCATGGATTTCATTTTGATTCTATTTGCAGAGGTGTTTGTGGTATGACCGTCATATTACGAATAGTAACGGTCATAATATATCGAATATCAATCAGTTTAACGGGACTTAATTTAAAAATGTTTTATTTATAAAAAAAGGTATTATTTAACTTCAAAAATATATTATTTAACTTCAAAATTATTCGTAGTATTAGTAGATATTTTTCTGTTATGCTTTGTGAAGTAAGTCTATTATATTTATCCTGTTATTCTTACATACTAAATATAAAAGTCAATTAGGATGTTACTGAGTTATTCATAAAACAAATATCGCCGTTCTGTAAAAAAAAAGTATGATCCGATTAAAATGCGTACTTAAGAAGTAGGTACCTAAATGCTTGAAAGCATTGATGGTTCAGATGGTGTTGAGCGGAGAAAGGAGTTCTAAAATAATCTTTTAGGGGATCAACTGTCAGGGAATTAACTGTAAGGAATCAACTGTCAGGGTTATCAATTTTCGGCGGGTTAAATGTGGGGGGGGGGGGGGAATTATCACCGGATCAATTGTCAGGTCACCGTTTAAAATAGTCTAACTCCTAAGGCCTCGTGCATATTTTGCAAGAAGATAAAAATATTTCCGCTTTACCATAAAATCCAAAGAAATTGAATATTTCTAAACTTATCCGAAGGCTGAAAATGGTTTTTGAAAGATGAAAATAAGAGTAACAATTATTATAAGCAATAATTATCAGCCTGAAACACTCATCAACATTGAAAAATCTTCCGAGAAAAGATACTTGCCGCCAACGGGACTTGAACCCGTGTCCTTCTGATTGCCGGTCAGCTGCTCTTGAAGCAGCTCTCTTGCTCTTGTAACAATTATTATAAGCAATAATTATCAGCCTGAAACACTCATCAACATTGAAAAATCATTGCTGATAATTATTGCTTATAATAATTGTTACCCTTTGTGCTATGCATAATAATCTTGTGTAAACGTTAGTTTATAAATTAAAAATAATAATGAAAATAAGGTTTTAAATTTAATAATTCGAAATAAACATAACTTTTGAAATATAAAATCTTTTGATGCAAGCATAAAAAGGTTTTAAAAATATATTAATTTGCGTTTTTTGTAACTAAAATTACGGTCAAGGAAAAAAATAAACACACATATTATTTTATTAGACAAATATATTACGAACGTTATCGTCACCTTACTTTTTGGTCGTTTAATATAATGAATAAAAATATCTCCAAAATTTCAAATATTTTTAACGAATTGCGACCCAAAATTTTGAATTCTTTTATGGTTAACTTTTAGATTTGAACATGAAGCATGGCATTTTCTCTTTCTAACACCGTTTACGTCACAATACTATAGTAAAAGAGACAAAACGATTTCAATGAGAACTATATGAGTTGTTCCCAAAGGCGAACAATTGCCTGAGGGGTTAATCAGCGGGAGCAGACATGTTTTTCTAATTCAATTTTTCAAAATCAATTGTTCGAAAATAATTGTTCGAATTTCAGTTTTTCGAAAGACTAATTTTTCGAACAGCAATTGGCCGATAGACATATTCTTCCAATTTGTTAATCAACTTTTAAAATATATATTTCACTTGCTAACGAGATTCTGTTAGATTAGGTTAGGTTAGATTAGATTAGGTAAGGTTAGGTTAGTTGATATTGTTCATCCTATAATAAAATACTCTTGTACGTATTGTATACATGCTTATATCAATTCGAAAAACTAATGTTTCGGTCAATTTGATGTTCGAAAAATATGTTTTCGAAAAATTTGCATTTCGAACAATTGAATTCGAAAAATTGATTTGGAAAAATTGTAAGTCGGTCAATGTACCTAGACCCTAATCACCTATGCTTGAAAAACAACACCCAAGTCAGCTGTAAAAAGGAGCAAGAACAACAATTCCCACCATTTGCAAACTGTTACTCTACCGCGAATATATTCGCGAATTCCTTTTGTGGCGTCATGTTTATTAGTCAGATTTATTTCGCCGTTTACAAGATACACATGAAAATACAAACTGTCTAAAATTTTGAATGAATTTCCTAAATTATTCCAAGACGAAATCCACACCATGTACGGAGCTTTAAACGATAACTTTGAAAGCTCAAAATCTCACCTAGCGTCCAATGGAGATGCTGTACTTGGCTCACCCCGTGAAGTCCTCGACATAACACCGTAGCGTGTAGCTAATTTATTTGGTCACGGAGCAGAAGCTGCCTACAGCAGTATGCTGCGGTCCATACGGAGAGTGGAGGATTTAGATAGGATGTCATCTTGTATCTTGCTGTAGCACATTGCCTTTTCACATGAACAGGAACAAGAACAGGAAGTACAGAGATTTTAGAAGATGCAAGAGATTTCCATTTGACCTAGTAGTTCTCATTTCATTGATGACACTTCTACAAAGCGATAATTTTATTTTACTATTAAGGGGTTAGGCCACTCTAGAGGCTGAAAAAATAGGTTTTTTTAGGATTTTTTTTCAGAAATACTACAAAATAAATCGAGATTCCAATAAAGAGTATTTATTATACATATCAGTGAATGTATACAATTTTTTTTAAGCGATTTATTTCACAATGGCGGTTGTGCAGCGTTTTTCCGACGACGTCTCCGTTTTTTCAGGGTCCACGGCCGGACAAACAGCTCCTATAATTTTTGAATTATAGAATTATAATAAGCCATTTTTTTATTATTTTATATTATAATTGCTATAGAAGAACGTAGGTTTTTTTCAATATATTATTTTTTGACCAAATGGCGCATTTCCAAAGTGGAATGTGAAAAATTTGCCTAAAAAATCATCAGGTAATTGTTAAGAGGACATTACCAGAGAAAACCAGAAAAATGTAATTTTTAAATGAGATTTTAGACGTATCGTCTCTTTTCCACAAAAAACTATAAATGGATTTCGAAAGATTGTTCTTTTATCTAGCAATCGCATGTTTTAAATTTTGAGAAAAAATGTTAATTTTTAGTATAATAAGGATATACCATAGGTCGTTGGCAGATTTGTTAAATTTTTAAAAAAGATTTTGTATTATACCACACCCATTACAAATAATATAATCATGCAGTAAAATAAATCAATACATTATCTAGGTATCGCATGTTTTAGAATTTTAATTTTAGTTTAAATAAAATCATTAAAAAATAAATACTTACATGTGTTTCTTGACGAAAATTGGTCCGTTTGTGTATTTATTTGCGCAGTTACAAACTAATATATTTCAGATTTTTTTAACATTTTTATTTAACTTTAACATTATTAAAAAATAATAAATACTTATAATCAAAAAATAATTACAAAAAGTACATTATATTAATTGTTTTACCATAACGCCTTTCAGCATTTTTGGATGTAGGTATAAATTAAAGCAAATTTGGAATGAAATAAAATCGATATTGAGTTATAATTTTAAAAAGCTGGTATGGAGAATAATTAATCTTTCTCATTGTAACCGCCCTGCACGATCGTAAGAACAAATTTCGACGAAATGTGGATTTTCGTTCGCTGGCTGGTTATACGCTCTTAATAACAAATGAACTATGCTGTATAAAAAAAAATCCTACGTACTTCCGTAGAAAATCTTGCAATACCTTCAATCTGCGATGCCTGCACCATAAAATCAGCCTTCCAGATTATCGTCTTACTCTTGCTTTATTTTCTTTTATCTTAAAGCGATCCTTGTCTCTTTTACCCGTTCAGACAGCGATCTCTCTGAATGCTTTATGCGCCGTTTGTCGGTTACTTATGTACTAAGTACTATGTACTAAAATTCGAAAACCGAGAACTCAGAGATTTTTACCGACGTAATCTTTTGGGGTCATCATTTTTGAGATCTTAGGAGAAAATTTAAAAAATAAAATAAAAACGATTTTTCGAAAATTCTAGAGTTGGAGAAATATAAAATAATAAGTGAGAGTTAGAACAACAGAAGTTTATACGTGAGACGATATATATATAATAGTCTGTCTGAAACCGTCATTATAATACTCATGTACAAGCTGTTGGAGTATTAATTAATAAATATAAATAGTAGTTAAATTACAGTCACAATTTGCCACAATAAAAATCATTCGCTTAGTGACAAAAACAAGCCAACTCCGTTACACACACAAAATAAAGGGCGTAAACTAAATCTTTTAGATCTGTTGGAAATTAATAAAAATTCTAATAATTCGAAAGTCAGTTTGATAAATGAACAAAAAATATAATTCGCCACTCTTAGATATGTATGTTTAAACCAACGTCAAATATCAGAGAGCATAATAATACTTTTTAAAATTTCTGAATCATCATTTAGAAATAACTCACTTAAAGACTTCAAATTTAAACAATGCAGTAATGAGGAAACGTTAAAAAGGTTAATAACCATTACTAATTTCCGTCATTTTACTCGGAAATCATTAAGGACATAGATAATAAAATAAAATCAATAAGTTTTTCATAAGTACTTGTCTAGAAATGATGTAAATGTATCGTCTAAGTGGTTTAAACCACAGTTTGATAATGCGTTTAGAAGGCGAAATAGCTGTCACGCGTAATAATAATTACATAGCAGAACTTGTTTATATTAAACTTAAATAATAATTCATAAATCTGTTTCGGAAAAAATAAAAAAATATACAGATTTAGGAAATGAGATTAAAAGAATTTGGCATTTTCTGTCTTCAAAAATGCAATCTAGATAGTGTCTGGATGTCGCGTATTAAAAATAAAATGGACAAAGAATTTATCCAGACAGTTGAATCTTAAAATCATATATAAAAGATAGCAGCCAATAATATGTGCGTTAAGAAAATGAAGATAATGTTGGTTGTTCTTAGTCGAAGTATGATACAGTTAAAAGTGACCGAATTGATATGGGTTCCGTAGCTCAATCGGTAGAGCTCTTGCCATGTAAGCAAAAGGTCCTGGGTTCGAGTCCCAGCGGAGCCAATATCTTTTCTGATTTTTCTGTCTTCAGATTTTCGATTGAGTTTCGCTAACATTGTCTTCATTTAATGAAAAAAATATACTCGTATTAAAAAATTGGTTGAATAGGTTGAATGGGGTATTTTTCAATAATTTTTTTAATAACTATTAATGAATTTTCAAAGAGGTGTTGAAGTCGCTCGATTCTGAGTTGTCATGGAACCCGTATCCATTTGAATATAGAATGACGATGGAATTCAGTTTTGTATGGAAATTGAAGGTCTATAATAAATTACTGATTTGGGAGGCGGGAATGGGTGCCGCCGCCTGGAACCATTTATTGGATAAGCAACATCTCTGCCACAAGTCACCCCAAGTGGTTCGCTACGTTTGGTGACTTAGCAGGTTTGCCCGGGTTCATGGGCATGAGGTTCGTCGAGGACTTGGTGGCGGATATGTCTTCCCATCTATCTTTTGTTCTGGAGATCTTTTGATCCCTCCAACCGAACTCGCCTTACAACGCAGTGGGAGGGATGGATTCATACACCCGCCTCTCCTGGACACGCTCACCCCAGATTCCTATTCCATTTTCCTTTCCTTAAAAAGACCCTCCACACAGCACCCCCAAAGATGACATAGGCCCTGGGGGAATTTATTCTTTTCAGGACCTCCTGTGTGGAGCTAATGAAAAGAAAATAATTTTGGAACACGAAATACGCCAACATTGCATTTCTTGTTCTTCTTTATTTTATGTACAAACATATTTTCCCACTTTCAACATTTTTTTTTTACATGAGCTCCACACAGGAGGCCCTGAGGAAAACAACCTCCCTGAGGACCCATATCATCCTTGGGGATGCTGTGTGGGGGGTTTTTTAGGGAAAGGAAGGAAAGGAGGGTTCTGGGAAGGAAAAGGGCTTAAGGGGTGGGTAGAAATCTGGGGTTCAGTGTGTCCTAGTCATCAGACCTAAACACACCTCATCACGGGCACCCCTGCTAAATCACCAAACGTAGCGAACCACTTGGGGTAACCTATGGCAGATGTATTGGTTATCCAATAAAGGTTCCCGGGGCGGCGGTACCCATTCCCGCCTCCAAAATTGAAAACCTCCCAAACATACAGATAAGCTTAGAATCTCCCCGGTGAAAGACCACCATATTGTATCGAAACGTTGTTCGAAAAAGCTACAGATAGCCGTGTTTGGTGACCAGATTTGCATAACCACGCACTTTCCAACCTTCCTCTCCCCCGTCTCCTTCCCTTTTTCATTCCCTCCAGTCTCACAACACTCCCCAAATAGAGAAGCCAAAGACTCGCTGGCTTCGGGCAGTTTTGATTGTAAAGGTATTAAAATCTTGTCTTCTCGAGTACACGAGAGAGAGACAGTTAGATTGTAGGGTATAAAAACCATTATCATATGAAGTCTCACTCTCTAATAGCTTATCTCTCAGCTAGTCACCACGTATCGATTATCTGAACTCGTTAATAGAATAAATGATATCTATAAATGACGTGCATCCTTTCATCTCGATTATTCCTATAATAAAAATACGAAACTTCTCGTACGAACCAAAACTAAATGTTCATACAGTTTATATTTAAAACTCTCAACATAAGCTGGTATTAAAGTTTTCCAGGTTTATGCACTTTGCAAATCTCAGTATTCTTCAAAGGAAGTTCTAAAAAGCATATTTTTTCCGGTTCGACACACGTTTTCAAAGTCTCATTTTTTCTTTATAATATTAAATTTGTTCGCTAACTCCTTGCACGCCAACACAAAGACAGTTTCAAAGTAATAATCGAACATACAAGAGTGGGCCTTCTTGCAGAGGCGTTTTTGATAGAAAACTAATTGTCTTCTACCCAATCCTTCGAATAAAAAAATAAAAAATTTGGTTCAGCATCACACAGGTGGCCCTGAGGAAAATAATTTTCATTAAGGCCTATGATATTTCAGTGGATGCTGTGTGGAGGGTATTTTTGGGAAAGGAGGTTTTGGGAAAGAAAAAGATGTGAGGGGTGGGTAGAAATCTGGGGGTCAGTGTGTCCAGGAGTGACGGACGGGTGAATCCATCTATCCAACTGCAGTGCAAGGTGATGGATAGTGAGATCCGGTTGGAGGGGTCAAAAAGCCTCCCTCAGCCAGTACTCTCGATCCGGCCAGCCACGCAGCAGGTGGGCAGACGCATCTGGCGCCAAGATCCGAAAAAACCTCACCTAATGAACCCGGGCACCCCTGCTAAGTCACAAACGCAGCGAACCAAGAGTTGTTTTACAAAATTTGATAAAAAAAACGTTTAGCATGTTCAATTAGATCTGTGACTTGCTTCCAAAAGAGTCAATGTCAGTATTCAGAAATACATTTTTATTTGTAACTCACAAAACCTTTCAATTTTCAGAAAATATTTTTTGATTTTCGGGAGTCAATTTTACACTATAAAATGGATTTTATAATTAAAACTTGCTTAAAAGAGTAAACTCCAAATAAGCCTTGTGAAATTTTAACAACTGACATGAATCTAACTACAGATGACAATATAAAGTATTTTACAATAATGCAAATTCTAACGAACTAACTAACATAACTCTAACGGAGAATATGTAAGGAGCTTGGAGCTCTAGCCAAATACGCTCAGTTGACAAAAATTACATAATATTACATCGATATGCTTGATTTAACTCTAAGTGTACGTGCTCAGATACGGGGGCTCCATCGAAACCAGAATTAAGTTAGCCTCCCAGAAACTGGGCGTACTGTACAGGGCCCGCAGATACTTTAATAGTACACAACTGCTAACCCTGTACAAATCACAAGTGCGCCCCATGGTTGAATTTGCCAGCCACCTCTGGTCTGGAGCTCCAAAATACCTAAAAAACCCTTGACTCTGTGCAGAAAAGAGCGGTCCGTTTGATAGATTCTCCCATCTTGACAGACGGACTGCAATCTTTAGAGCACAGGCGTCAGGTGGGAATGCTGTCCTTGTTCTACCGGTATTACAATGGAAGATGCTCCGAGGAACTAGCGTCATTGATCCCCTCGGCTCCGGTGCATAGTCGGGAAACACGCCAAACACGCGCCCAACATTTGTACACGGTTGACATTAGTCACATGAGAAAGGGTCGTTTCTATGACTCGTTCTTGAGTTCAACGGCTCGATTGTGGAACGATTTGCCGGCCTCTGTGTTTCCTCCCTCCTACAACATGGGTCTCTTCAAGACCCATTTTCACTACTTCCTTTCCTCAAAAAGACCCTCCACACAGCATCTTCAAAGGTGGCATAGGCCCTGAGGGAAGTTATTTTCCTCAGGCCCTTCTGTGTGGAGTTAATGTAAAAAAAAATAATAACGTATTTATGTTTGAGAACCCCGAGAGAACGTCTTTAGTCCATACATTGATGGCACATTCTAACACACATATTATTTTAGTACGTGGCTCTGATAAATGCGCTGGTAACAAACAATGACCAAATAAATCGCTGGAAGGATTCTCTTGAAAGGAAATTTCTCCCTGGTGAGTATTTGGAGTACTAGGGCGAGTGGGAAACTCGTTCTAAGAATTTCCCTGCTTTTCACTGGAGGCAAATGGGACAATGAGATGACTTATGCAATGTGGAAGCGAAGAAATACTAAAAATAGAAGGTGAAAGAGAACTCCGAAAGACTTAAGTGCACGACTGCCTCCTTTAAACGTGAGGCTTTGTCGCACGTCAGGGGATGCCTACGTTTATTGAATTTAATTTCACATTTATTTTCAGTCACTTAGTTGAAACAATTTTGAACTGTGATTTTCACTTTCAGAAATCTCATAGCTAATTTACTTGACCTACGAACAAGATATGAAGTTTTTACCTCGTGTAAATTGTCACCAAAAATATTGATGAATTCATTGATATCCATATTGTCCCTGAATATTGAGAGAACATACGCGTATCACTCAAAAGTTGACTTTTTATTAAAATACTCACTGACAAAAAAAAAAACACCATTCGAAAGAAGAAGAATCGACATCGATTAAACAAGGAATAATCCCACACTTAACGTGACCAAACCTTTATCTAATTATTTATTTTATTTGTTCGCTGATGCACAAAAAAACTGGCCAACAGAAACGCCTGTTTATATGTTCTGTAGATTGATTTGCTGCATTTTTCTACTTCAATAAAACTATTAGCGAATCTATGGAAATTCTGATATTTAATTAAATGAAGACAATATTAGCGAAACTCAATCGAAAATCTGAAAATAGAAAAATCAGAAAAACGTACGGTCACATCTGGGACACGAACCCAGGACATTCGCCTTGCTAGGGGGTAACTCTACCACATGAGCTAATGTGCCCCTTTTCAATTCGGACATATTTAACAGTATCGTACTTCAACCAAGAACTACTAATATTATCGGCTTATTCTTATCTTTATACTCGTATATGAATGCAAGATTCAAAAAGATTCGAACTAAATGCCATCTAGATAGCGTCTTGGATAAATTTTTATACATTTTTATTTTTAACACGCGACATCCATAGAAGTAAATAGGTATGTTAAAACTATTTAGGTTCAACACAAAGTACTTTGTTGTTAAGTTTTCATAATATGAAAGGTACCTAATATCAATTGGAATAAAGTGCAGGTGAGTGTGACAGATATAAAATGATATTTCTTTTCAGGATGTCAGATATGTATGTACCTGAAAAAAATATTTTCAGTACAAGAATTTTTTTAAGAGTTGATATTATATTAAGAAGTTGACTCTGCGCAAACACTGTTTCATTATTTACGTGCTATTTTTGGACTTACTCTCTTTTATTTCCCTCTTGACCTTTGTTTACCGAACTGGGCAGATCACTTTTTACTCCATGAAAAAATGAAAGCTTCTCAATTGTGACGTTATTCAACTTTTTTTATGAATTTTCAATCATAAGTTGGCATCAGTGAACAGATACTATCTAGAAGAGTGATTTTTATCGATGCAAAATAAACCCAATGTTATCAATTCAGGCAAAGACAAAGACAGGCTAGAGAAATTGATAATCTGTTTAAGAAATTTAACAATTTGGGCGGCGGTATGGTACCGCCGCCCAGGGAACCATTTATTGGATAACCAACACCTCTGCCATAGGTCAACCCAAGTGGTTCGCTATGTTTGGTGACTTAGCAGGGGTGCCGGGGTTCATGGGGTGAGGTTTGTCTAGGTCTTGGCGGCCGATGTTTGTGCCCACCTGTAGTGGGCAGAATCGAGAGAGACTGATTGAGTGAGGTATTTTATCCTTTCCATCAAGAATCTATTGACCCACCGCCTTGCACCGCAGTTGAAGGGATGGATTCAAACGTCCTTCATTCCTGGACACTCTGACCCTCAGATTCCCACCCACCCCTCATACCTTTTTCCTTCCAGAACTTCCTACCCTTACCTTCATTAAAAAACCTTCCACACACCATCCCCTAAGATGACTTGAATTATAACTGAGGGAAATTATTTTTCTCAGGGCCTCCTGTGTGGAGCTAATGTAAAAACAAAGAAAGAATTTCAATATTTAAAAATTGTATCGATTCCACCTGAAGTAAGGGAAATATGACCGTACTTTGGGCTCACGGACACCCCCACAACACGCTTCCATAGGTAATTTCTTCAGTAACTGGCATATTTATTTCCCTCTGTCTTGGTTTGATTTTAAGACTCATTGGATTGCTTAGTGAGCACGACGAAGGGTCTGTTTAAGTCTGTTATTCTAGACACGTCGATTCGATATTATTTTGCCGGTTAGTAAGATTTTACAATGAATAGAAGAAAGGTATGAAGGTGTAACAAAGAATCATTTTTTTTTTAATTTGTGGGCGTAGTAATAAAAAAGTTAATTAATAATGTTTTCTGTTTAAATACACATGAAATGTACAGCAAGAAATAAAATAACAAGAAAAATCATAACTTTATTAAAGAAGTTGGCTAGAGTATTTATTTTGAACATTCGAGGATCAAAGTAAATCGAGTTGGCACTTGAGTTGATAGGAATAAGAGGTAAGTGCAAATGAGTCTATTGACGCAAATATACACCTTTCCTCATATATGTATGTACCTTTGGTTCCATGACAGTTGATCCGGCGACATTCGGTAACAACATATCAAAATTGGGAATGCCATAGTCTCACTGGCTCCAGATGGTTGGGAGCAGTTGGAACTCTTGTGCTATAATTAAAAGTCCTAAAAAATAAAATCATAAAAAAATTTATATCATATGATTTTTTAAATTTGTTCGCTGGTGTACAGTGTATGTAGGTTTATTCGGATTACTTGAAATGACTTTAGCCGTGTTTGGTGACTAGATCTGAATAGCCAGGTACGTTTTACACATCTCCTTCCCCTCGCCACTACCCTCAGTATCACACCATACTAAAATTGGGGATGCCATCGGCTCTCACTGGCTCGAGACGGTTGAGAGCAGTTTTTTTTTTTTAAATAAGCTCCACACAGGAGGCCCTGAGGAAAATAATTTCCCTCAGGGCCTATGTCATCTTTTGGGATGCTGTGTAGATGGTTTTTTTAAGGAAAGGAAGGAGAGGAGAGTTCTGGGAAGGAAAAGGGTTTAAGGGGTGGGTAGGAAACTGGGGTTCAGTGTGTCATGGTCGTCCGCCTCCAATACCTAGACAAACCTCACCCCATGAACCCGGGCACCCCTGCTAAATCACCAAACGTAGCGAACCACTTGGGGTGACCTATAGCAGTGGTGTTGGTTATCCAATAAAGGTTCCCGGGGCGGCGGTACCCATTCCCGCCTCCCAAGTTGGGACTCTAGTGTAATTTTCCGATAAAAAAGTTATACGCAAGTAGGAATCTTTTACGGTTTTTTTGTTAAACCGACTGCACGTATAAGTATGTCGTATTTTGTATTGCCGCATGCTTCTTCGGAGAGTTGAAATTATTGTTAGTAAAAATATTTTTACAGCTGATTTTCACTCAAGATGCCTTCAGATATAAGTACATCGACTTTGGTTGTACGGCCGTATATCCTCTTTACATACTTACTTACATACTTACATAAAATCTTCTAAAGGATCAGGCCGGACCAATTGTCGCCGGATCAAATGTCCGCCGGATCAACTGTCCGCCGGATCAAGTGTCGGCCGGACCAAATGTCGACCGGATCAAATGTCGCCGGACCAAATGTCGGGTCACCGTACCTTTGCATTCCTACCTATTTTATCTACCCACCTAAACCCTTTCATTCTGGCAACAATACTCGGACTAGTCACAAGTTTTGTGCGTTGTGGTGGTCCATATTAACCTATCTGTGCATCCACTATTAAAGTATATAAGGGTCGACCGAGACTGGTTTTTCGTTCTCGGCCGAGACCGAGGCCGAGAATAAATTAAATTCTCGGCCGAGACCGAGAGCCGACACCGAGAATAAATAAATTGAGAAAAAAATAAAAATGAGATATTTTTGCATAATATAGTATATTTAAGAATGTAACAATAATTTGTTTTAAAAAGTTTTATAATAAAAATTGAACAACATAATGTTGTAGCACATAAAAAGCAATTTTTTGCGTTTTCACCCTTCAAAGAGTGTCGCCTCATGTCTTATCTCACGCACTGACCCAAGTGACGAATGTGGACGCACGCGGTAGATTTGAATCCCATTATCCTGTACCATACTTACTAACAACGGTCTCGCTCTTACTAACCGAGACAGAGTTCTCAGTAGAATTTGTAGCCGAGAATGCCGAGACCGAGACCGAGATCTCGGTCGACCATTATCTAAGTATATTTGTGCTCTGATCGATCGATCTACATTGATTTCTTGACGCGTTCAACATCAAGTTAAAGAAGTGTATTATTAATTGCTGTGCTGTGACCTTGCTCCCTCAGTTCTTATTTATATCGACTAGGAACTCTCTTGTTTTCAAGTGTTTGTGTGGTGGTAACCGCTGGAGGTGTCCCTCAGGGCATGAGATCGACCAAGAGGAAGGATTTGTCATCACAACCGAATGACGTTTGGTAAGCCAAATCCTGCCCATTTCCATATTATTATCCAGTATATTTTGTGTCAGCATCAAAGTCTAAAAAAAAACAAATTTAAATACAGTCCACTATTTGAATCGGAGTGAATCTGGATAACAAGATTTATTTGCGATTTTAGAGTCTGTGTATGAATGTAGATGACAAAAGTTTTGTGAGTTAGCATAGAATTTTGTGATCTCCAGATTTCCACAGAGCAAAAATGGCGCATATTATTCCCTTTTTCATCGGCACAAAAAAATTAAAGTACTCGTAAACCAAATATTCAATTTGCTATGGCGAAGTTACAAATTCAGTGAAGCAAAGCATTTTGTTCGATTGGTTACACAAATAATTTTGATTTCTGGCAGTCCTGAGTAACCAAAGTCCCACCAGTTCTTAAAACAAGAAATCTTGAGCAGTATTCACATAAAAGAAAGTGAAAAAAAAACACTTATGAAATTTATGTTTGAAAAATCCTGGAAAAAATATACCCCAAGTATTCGACGGTAACCTATTTTTCATAGAAATATCGACGGCAGAAAGGCTAATTGACGTAACCAACATTTTGTCGATTTTCACTTTTTGATGCCATTTTACTTGAAAAAAAAACTGCGTCGATCTGTATACTCGAAGTATATATATTATGAAAATTGGAAAGTTTACCCCCTTAAAATACCTGATGTTTTTCCCGGAAGTCCAACCAAAAATTGATGTAAGTGATGGAAAATCCGACGGTTTTTAATAAAATGCGGGTTACTCCCTTTAACCCGGGCGTATCCAATGTTTTAGTTTTTTTTACTATGAAAAATTATATGGTTACGTCAAATAGCCTTTCCGTGTTTTAGGAAACATTTTCGCTTACGGTAAACGGCTGACTAAAGTTTTAAGTTTTATTTAGTTAGGTACATTTATCCTATAAGTTGCGCCGCATCGAAAGTTTTTAGTAACATCATTTTGTAAGTTAAAAATTTTTATTAAAGTTGAATACTACCACAGATTTGAAGACTTTTATTTTGTGGAGAGCGTTACACTGTTTTAATCGAAAATGCGTCATGCTCAAACATCGTGTTATTGCATCCTACTTCGGTGTTCAGTGCGCATCCGACCGATGCAGGGTGAACGTGAAGAGTAAATTCGTGGGTGAATATTTGTGCTCGTGGTCACTGAGAATGGTCTCATACGATAGGGGTCGATTAGTAAATGAGAAAAAGCAGGTCTGCCCCGTCCGTCTGAAACGTCGTGAAACCCGTCCGTTCCACAGTGCTTTCGCATGCCCCCCTAGTAACGACTAAATCAAATACATGAATGAAACCAACGAATTACTGTAGTCTAGATCACACTCCATTGAAGAGTTCTTTGATCGGCCGGCCACCAGCCTGGACGTTTACGGTGTACAATTTTTAATTTTTTTTTTAAATTTTTTCGACATGTTTTTTTAAATTTTTTCTTATATGTTTTTTATTATTTTTATTTAATTATGTTTTTAAAAACTTCGATGGCCATATTTAAATAAAATAAGTGATGCATATAAAAAAAGTAATGATATATAATGATATAATGACGACGCTATTTAAATATAGCTTTCGACTTTCCCGAAAGTAGAAGATTTGCTGGTTACGTCAATTAGCCTTTCTGCCGACGATATATAGATACACTTAGGTACTAGATATATTTCAACAACCTATCTTGTGCTTGAAAAAATATGTCAAAGCTGTTGGTCTATTTCCAACCAAAAAAATTCCAACGTTCGAATTCCGAAAACCTGAAATCAAACAATTTACAGTGCCGTCCATTCGATTTTTGTCATTTTTTATTAAAAACCAATCACCAACACTTTATCCCCGTGTCGCCCCGGCTTTAGCGAGCTTACCTGAGCTTTCTGCGCAAAAAGCCCTTTCACGCCATCCACGCCCTACAAAGTTAAGGCCCTAAATGAGTTTTCACTCGACGGGATAGTGTTATGAGGACTAACTCTGTTACCGCTGTGTGTGCGCTGTCTGAAGCGGCTAAAAGGTACCAGGATCGATTCTTGATGCGAAAGGAAAGGTATTCAGTAGTAACTTGTGTGTTCTAAAAGTAATTGTGTTACTTGTAGAATTGATTGTTGATTTGGGATAAGCTACGTTGTCTATTTTTAGAATTAGATTCTGCTACTCGTGTTGCTAAAAGTTATTGTGTTTCTTGGGTTATTGCTTTTGGATTCTAAATAAGCCATCTTATCTGTTTCTAGAAGGAGGTTGTTTCTTACTAAAACTCAACTATAGGACGACACGGATTCTGTTGATCATAGGGCTGTTATTGGCGCTGTGTGAATCGACTAAAGGGCACTCGGTTCGATTCTTAACACTACGGTACACGCACCTCTAAAACGTTCATGAGTGCTCGCGTGGGCTTCACTTGTAGCCCATTTTAAATTGAAATATACTGAAAGATAATCGTTTAAATTTTAAATAAAACACTTTTATTATAAAAAATGACATTTATTAAGTAAACCGAAATAAAAAAAAAATCTTCTCATTCTTAAACTTAGAATATTAACAAAACTTCAGACTTTTCAAAAAATCACTTAATTTTTACTTATTTGGGATCAATCAACTTTTGGTTTAAATCTTACATTTTTTTAAATTTTCATTACACGAAGGACAAATAACGATTTGGTGATAATTCATAAGGACAAATTAAAATTTGGTGATCATTACATATACGCCTTATACAGTTTTCCTTGTGTTTCCTTGTGTTCCGCCAGTGCACGCATGGGCTACATACGTAGCCCAACAACTTTAAATCGTTATTTTTCACACGGGCGCCAGCGTCGATCGCTCACAACACACTGAGTGCGCCAAGCAACAACCAATCGAAGCTTAGCTGGAGGCTCGAAGTTAAATCACGCGATTTCACAAAGTTACGAACCAAAACAATACCCTGGGCTACATACATATGTAGCCCACGCGTGTACTCTAGTGTTAATGCAAAGGGAAAGAGATTCTGCTACTCGTGTTCCTAAAAGAGAATGAGTTTCTTGGAGTATTGATTGTGAATAGCCATGTTGTCTATTTTTAATATGATGTTTTTTTCTTATTAAAACTCAAACATCCAGGATGACACGGACTCTAGGGCTGTTAGTAGCTAGAGATTATAGTACTTGTGTTTCTAAAAGTTATTGTTTTACTTGAGGTATTGATTGTGGGTTCGGGATCGGCCAACTTCTCCATTGTTAAAATGATATTGTATCTTTAAGAACTCAACAAATTACCTACTGAGAATTAAGCAACTAACTGAAAACGTCAACATTTTGGCATGATAGATAGATAAATATATAGATATCGAGACTTAGCCCGTCGGTATCGATAAGCATTCAACCTAAACCAACGACTTCGCAGAAAAGTAAAGTTCTATACGGTTTGCAGAGCAGCAATTGTAGAAATTTTCTGGGCATGGTCTTCGATTTATATTGAATTTTTACCGATACCGACCCGATGGGACGACCGCTTAAGTTACTCATATTTAATAAATTTTTCGTTTTAATATATAATAAAAAAATATTATTTATCTCCACGATAATGACCGATACTTCCAATTCGGAAAAAGACAAATAAATATTTTTCTATTCAATTAAATGAAGACAATATTAGAGAAACTCAGTCGAAAATCTGAAAAAAATACCATCACATCCAGAACTCGAACCCAGAAACTTCGACATGCCGGACGCAGCTCTACCAACTGAGCTATTGAGTCCCTATCCGATTCGGTCATATTTAACTGTATCATGCTTCGATGCTTGATTCGAGTCCTAGATGTGACTATCTTTTTTTTGATTTTTCTGTTTTCAGATTTTTGATTGAGTTTCGCCAATATTGTCTTCATTTAATTATATGTATATTAGAATTTGAGGTTTTACTCATTAAGCTAAAAATAAAAATAAATAATTTGTTGTTCAAATATTATGTTATACGTAGGTAGATTATTGCAGAATTTGTTCAAACCAACAGCCTCAATAAATTCAAAGCAAATGCGAGTTCTACCTAGAGTTTATTGAACCAGAGAGAGCTACAGACGCGCAACTGAAATTAATATTTTTATCATAATAACATTTTGAATTTTAAAACCCACATCATTACATCACCGTCTTTAATATTATGTGATTAGATGTACTAATTACTAAAGAGCTTTGGTTTCAATAAAAACTATATGAAAGAAAATTATTTTTCAATTTTACCTTCCTAGCAAAATAATCGTATCTTCCTATCAACAGTGTCATCTGCTCTAACGTCCCATCGCTTGTAGCTAATATCGGTGAACATACTCGACTTAATATTAATAAGGGGATTCCATTGACAGTTCATGCTCAAGGTAGGCACTTTGAATATTCATTGAACCTTATTTTTGAGGTCCCAGACAGGCAAATGAAAATAATTAACTATTTAAGATGGATTTAAAATAATAAATTGTTATTGTAATGAAATTGTTATCAAAAAAGTAAGAGAAAAATACTAGAATAATTTCTCAGAGAGCTGGAGGGAGATGGAGCCTAGATTACATACTTTTCTATCGGTTTATTCATGGTTGAGTTACAATCCTTAGCTACGAATCCAGAGGTTGCGGGTTCAATGGCATGCACAAGTAAATGTTATTTGGTTAATTGAAGTTTATTTCATATTTTATTAATTTAAAACAATGTATGTATAATATATTTGCGGCACGTTACGGCATGTTACACTTCAGCATCGCCCTGCCGAAAAACCACCATTCACAATCGAAACGTTCATTAAAATGATTTTAGACGTGTTTGATGACCAGATGTGACTAGCCAGATACTTACCCAACTTCCACTTCCCTATCTTATTTCTCTTCCCACTACCTTCAGCTTCACAACATACCCCAATTGAGGATGCCATAGTCTCACTGGTTTCAGGTGGTTAGAAACGGTTAGGAATCGTGTGCGAAACTCACATAAGAATTGGAATAAAATAAGTTCTTGTGAGAAAACACGAAAAAACATTATAAAGTGAGTTCAAGACATGCAATTGACATATTTGAATAGTTCTTACTTACATTCATCGATACACCATAGACTCTGTACACGTAGTTATTATTGTCACATGTTCCTTCCTACCCATCCCTATATACCTATAATTTTTGTTACCCACTTCAGTCTTCAATCGAACCTCGCCGCATGAACATCTCTAATATAACGCTTATCGCATCCACAAACTGAATCCGCATACCGCAAGTAACCGCGACTAATATAGTCACACCAGTGCATGAATAAACCCAGCCGAGACAGAAGGAAGTGCCAGCGCAGTAGATCCTTTTTCCCTTTCCTTATGTGCATTCTTTCAACAAGTGCAGTGATCAAAATACATTTAAAGGTCCTTCGACATCCACAGCCAAATAAAACACACATCATACACTAAGGTAGAATTAAGTGTAGATAATATAATCAAAAACGCACTTGCATTTCAATCGAAACTTCGCTTGAAATGGCTTTAGTGATCAGAACTGATTAGTCAGGCTCTTTTCAACCTACATCTTCTCTATTCTTCACCCTCTTCTCCATTCTTCAACCTCTTTTTACTTTCAGCATCATAACACATACTATTTGGTGATGTTACAGTCCCACTGCCATCGGGTAGAAGAAATTCTTCACATTAAAACAGACGGATTAATGAGAGGTAGTGCATTATGAGAAAATAAGAACTGAAAGTGTAGGTGTGTGCCAATACAGAGCTGACTGGCGTTTAATTATTTCTGGTGCTGGAAATGCGTTATCGTTAGTATAATGAACGTGCGGCTTAGAGGGAGTACACGAAACAGGGACAACGATGAGGGTTACAAAAGCGTGCGAAGTTATCCAGTGTCTCTTTGTTATCACCAGATATTATATTTTAATAATTACACTCTTTACATTGTTATTCCGTCATCCCAATATAAGTCAATTCTTGTAAAAAGCTGTACATAAAAATAAACATAGGGCAAAGACATAACGATAATCATTAGTCGGTCAAAACAAAAAAAAATATTGAGATTTTTAAAAATGATAATTTCTTTAGCACCGTTGTGATTTGAAACTCGATGAAACGGAAATAGATACAAGAGAGACAAACACATAAATCTGTAGGATTTAGCCTTCGAAAAAATGAGATGGCAATAAAATATTTATTTTTTTCACGGGTATTCGGTTCAAATATAATACGATAAATCCACGGTCCCACGTAAGTCTCCTGTAGTCTAGTGGTATAAAGCGCTTGACGAACCTTAGCGGTCAGACATTCAGCAGACCAAGGATCGAATCTTACGAAATCAGAAAAAAAAAAAATTGTAAAGTCGATATTAAATCTTCAAACCACTCCAAAATGATTAGGCAAAGAAAACACAAAACAAAGCGACGTCTATCGACTCGGAGGAAGAAAACAGAAATACTAATAAGATGACCAAATGGAATTGGAATTCGACGACAAGAATATGGAAAAACTCATCCTTCACATTGATAATAAGATGACCAAATGTATAGGAAAAGGTGCGCTGGAATTTCACATTCACATTCATAAAAAAATGTGCTTCGTGGTCTCCCTTAGTTTTCTGAAGGTGTCACTTATACCACGTGCGCATTGCACACTCAGATTTTTTTTGTTCCACAAAGGTGAATCTTGCAAATTTATTTCAATGGCGAGAGTTGTTTTACGTTGAAGGGGTAATAAATTGAAAAATAATAGAATTTTCCGGTGCAGGACTCTGGTGACGCTTTTCCTGTTTATCTTGGTAAAGCAGAGTTTTATAATAATCCCCCGTGCCTTAAGCCGTGAGCCTTGAGTCTTGCGCCTTACACCGAGGCTTCAGAAATAATGAAAAACACTTTGAAATTAATATATTTAAGAACAGATTTTTATAGTTTTAATAACTTCTTTTTCTTTATTCATCCGAACCACAACATCTTCATTCGTAACTCTCTCCGTCCGGCTTATATTAAGTATTCTTCTGTAGATCCACATCTCAATTGCCTAATTAGTTTTTAAGTAAGCGCTCAAGCTTCCATTCCATAAAATAATATCGAAAACACGTAGCATCTGACCAATACAAGGTTTAGGTCATGACTGCAGAACATCTTTTTCATGTGGATAAAGGTTGCACTTCAATATCTTGGACATGTGATGAGACATCCAGAGAAGTATGAGATCCTGCATCTCATAATGCAGGGAAAGATTGCCGGAAGACGGGGCCCTGGAAGAAGGAGAACCTTATGGCTGAAAAACCTGAGGCAGTGGTTTGGCCAGTCTACAACTGTAGAGCTGTTCCGGGCCGCAGTAAACAAAATCCGCATAGCAAACATGATAGCCAACGTCCGTTAAACGGACAGGGCACAAAAATAATAAGAAGAAGAACAGATAAAATAGATAATAGTTAAGTAGTGGTGTGGCTGATATGGCTGTGTTGGAAAAAATGTTTATGTTGTTGTTCACGAAAATATAATATTATAATCGTCTTCTTATATATTTTTGCAAATTCACTTTGTGACGTCATTTTAATTATGTTTTTATTAGAGTACACGAATTTCGATTTGTTTTCATTTAATATGATTGTATGAGTCGCAAAACTATTAAACGTTGGGTTTTGTCATTGAAAAAATTACACAAATAAAAAAAATAAAGTGTGCAATTTACACGCCATAAGTGAAACCTACAGACAACTTATTTCAGACTTATAAAAAGTCTTATATCAAAAAAATCGAGGTCTAGACTTAAGTTGACCAGCCAGTTATTATTCACCATTATCCAGAATGCGTACATTCTGGATAATGGTGAATAATATCCATAATTTGTCGAATGTTCAGTGCAGTTCATTATTTCTGAGTCTACGGGAAGGTATATTGAAAGTGATGAGTTAAAGTCAAATAGGTGAATCAATTATACTTGAAGCCGAAGCCGAAGTTGATTATACCAGTTGATTATACTTGAAGCCGAAGCCGAAGTTGATTATACCAGTTGATTATACTTGAAGCCGAAGCCGAAGTTGATTATACAAGTTGATTATACTTGAAGCCGAAGCCGAAGTTGATTATACTTGAAGCCGAAGCCGAAGTTGATTATACAAGTTGATTATACTTGAAGCCGAAGCCGAAGTTGATTATACCAGTTGATTATACTTGAAGCCGAAGCCGAAGTTGATTATACCAGTTGGTTATACTTGAAGCCGAAGCCGAAGTTGATTATACTTGAAGCCTTATCTTTGCTTGAAACTGATAATTTTGAAGAAACAGGTGGGATAAATTTTTTTTCTGACGGTTTTCTATAGAAAAGTTTGGATTAGACGTTGATTGTTAATTAGTTGGTTAATGTCGGAGAAATGTTAATGCCGGAGTTCCAAGCAATTGAGTTTTTAATGAGTAATAAAGACACATCGTCTGTTTTCAGTTAAGACTTAATTATTATTTATTTTTTTACATTAGCTCCACACAGGAGGCCCTAAGGAAAATAATTCCACTCAGGGCCTATTTCATCTTTGGGGATGCTGTATAGTGGGTCTTTTTAGGGGATGGAGGGAGAAGAAATTCTGGGAAAGAAACAGGTATGAGGAGTGGGTAGGAATTTCGAGGTCAGTGTGTCCAGGAGTGACGGACGAATTAATCCATCCTTTCCACTTCGATGCGGGGCAATGTTCTGAGAGAGTCCTGCTTGAGAGGTCAAAAGATTTCCCGCAACTAGTCTCTCCCGACCCGGCATGCCACGCTGACCTGA
Organism: Limnephilus rhombicus; assembly: GCA_929108145.2. NCBI lineage: Eukaryota > Metazoa > Arthropoda > Insecta > Trichoptera > Limnephilidae > Limnephilus > Limnephilus rhombicus. The sequence goes on from OV815284.1 coordinate 23,540,912, forward strand.
CCCCATAAACCCGGGCGCCCCTGCTAAGTCACCAAACGTAGCGAACCACTTGGGGTGACCTATATGGCAGAGGTGTTGGTTATCCAGTAATTGGTTCCGGGGCGGCGATACTCAAACCCGCCTTCCAAATTGAAAATTTATATTTAAATAGAAATTTTTTTTAAATCAAGTCTTTTTCGAAATGGATAGATTGGGGTTAGAAGCAAATGTTTCCTTGGTCAATCACATCATTATACTAAAAAAAATGTCAAAATAATTTTTTGAAGTTATTATGAGAAAACATACATAAATGAGGATCTTAGATTTTTGTGATATTCTGTATCAATTAAAACCCACGATCAAATTCACTTACTTCATTAAAAACTTTTTACATAAATAAAAAGAAAATACATGTTTTAAGTCACTTTATTGTAATAATGCCAAGTCACAATGTGTTTGCTTCTTTTGAAAAATTAAAAACTTTTTATTAAACTTTCTTTTATTATTGAAGAAGGAGATAACGAACCCAGAACCTCTCGTCTGACCGTGACGTGCGCTTTTACAAATTCAGCCATTGCCACTTTCCGTCAAACCGTCATAATTGTCAATCAATTTTAGAATAAACAATATTATCTTCGAATAATTTTTCCATATCACCGATTTTATTTATATGGAACATATAAAAGTTGCGACCATTATCTTTTTCTACTTTTCTGTGTCTTATTTTCTTTCATATTTTCGTTTAGATTATTAGTGTTTTCTTCTTTTTCAATGATATATTACATTGATGGGAATAACCTTCAAAAGTTATAAAAAGAGAGTTGTTCTTATAAAAAAAATAAATATCTTTCATCAAACCAGAATCACATGATTTTTAATACCAACTTACTTCGAAAATGAACTTTCAAGGTAAAAAAGTTTCCTATTCAGGTCACACCGAGTGCGCTTCAATATCAAGGCAATAAGAAAACACCAATAATGCCACAAATTGCACTGATTTGATTTCATTGAATTTAATGAGATTGCAAACCGTACTTGGTAATAATGATGTACGGGACGAAGAAATGTTTTTGAGGGTTCAGAACAGTAAACAAAATTCATCAAACATGAATGACATTTAATACAACTTAATACAACGCAAAATTCCGTATCCAATATTCAAGCTGCATAGGAGGAAAATTGTGGTTCTCAAACTTTTTCCGATGTCCGTAAGTAATTAAATAAACTTTTGAATGTAGCTATAACTTTGTGGTTATCAATTATAGATAAATGAAACAATGTTACTTTGTTTGAACCACTTGTATATTTGTTTAAAGCCGACAGGTTTCGGAACGACCGTCCCTTCCTCAGGGCAAACGTATACTGATTTGACAATTACAAAATAGTAGGTGGGAACAATGTATTATTACTAAGGATTGTGGTAGGGGTGGAAGCGTTGCTAAGGATTAATGAAGAGTGAATAATATTATTCTTCATATTAACTATAAAGGAAAACGCTTAGATAACTTAGAAGCCTTAAAAATAAAAAAAACCTTACAAATAATGAATCTATTATCAACAAACAAAAAATATTATCTTATAGCCCAATCATGAAAAGGTCCCCCACCTACTCTTCATTAATCCCTAGCAACGCCTCCACCCCTACCACAATCCTTGGTAATAATACATTGTTCCCACCCACTATTTTATAATTGTCAAATCAGTATACGTTTGCCCTGAGGAAGGAACGGTCGTTCCGAAACCGGTCGGCTTTAAACAAATATGCAAGTGGTTCATCAATGTAATTAAATGAAGAAAATATTAGCGAAACTCATTCGAAAATCTGAAAACAGAAAATCAGAAAAATATTCGGTCACATCTGGGACTCGAACTCAAGACCTTCGCCTTGCCGGGGCGCAACTCTACCAACTGAGCTAATCTGTCCCTATCCGACTCGGTCATATTTAACTGCATCATACTTCGACTAAGAACTACCAACGTAATCTTCATTTTTATTGACTGCTGCGAGTATCTTTGTGTATGATTGCAATATTGAAACCCGAACTAAATGTAGGTAGTTCTTAGTGGACGTTAAATATGACCGAATCGGATAGGAACACATTAGCTCAGTTGATAGAGTTGGGCCAGGGCAAGACTCGAGTCCCAGATGTGACCGTAACTTTTTCTGATTTTTCTGTTTTCAGATTTTCGAATGAGTTTAGCTAATTTTGTATTCATTTAATTAAATATTACAATTTCAGGTTTTACTCTTTCTAAGTTAAAAGTAAAAAATAAATAAACTTAGATGAAGTTTGATTAAATTTCTTATTCAGTATTCGGTGTTCAGATTTGAGAAGTCCGTTTTTTACTTTCGTTTTATTTGAGTTCTCTCGAACTTAGTCGTGATCTTTTCAGGTAGTGTATTCTTCCCAACCTTCCTCTACGCCATCTCCTTCCCCTCTTCACTAACATTAGCCTCAAAACATACCCCAAATGAAGATACAATAATTTTATTGGCTCCGGACGGCTGAGAGCAGATGGGACTCTTGTGCGTACATTCGTACAAAGCAAAAACAATTTTTCATTATTTATGACGTCAGATTTCTTTTTACTGGTATTTTAAAAGTGATATAAAAGTAGGTAACCCAGTTTATACAAAACGTTATCGTCAGCAATATTTTTATTAATGAGAAACATCCTTTGACATTGAAAATGTTATTATTTTGTGAATATAAATAACAATGCCCTTTCCAGACCGAAAATTCTTTTACCCTTCTTTAAGAAAAATCGCGAAAAAAAAAAAAAAAAACTTCTTTCAAATATGAGTATTATGTCGATGAGAATAATGTAATCAAAATACTTAGATAATATAATGTTTCGATAGAGCGTTTTTTGTTATAAAAACATTTACATAGGTATAAATTTTCATAAAATTTATTAATAAAACTTTATTTTATATCAATTTTCGACAGTTCATCTATCCTTGGTGTGGATATCGTTCAACAAGTTTTACTATTCCGACGATAACTGTAACAGGACATTTAGAAAACCATGATATAAGTTATTGACATAATTATCAATAATTATTGATTCAAATACAACAAGGTCTGCATGTAATCCTGTAAGCAATCAGACCATAGGCCGAGTGCGCTAGGCCCCACATATCACACTTTTTTAGTAGTCTTTTGGTTCCACAAAATGACTCTTCAGGTATCTAAGTTTGAAATGAGCCTTCTTACTAGTGATGTAACGAATATTCGGATTCGCATTCGCGAATATTCGCAATTTTTTGCATATTCGCATTCGCAAAGTTCGAGCGAATGTTTTGCGAATATGAACATTATCAAAAAGAGACGAGACTTTAAATTATAGGGGACACAAATGCTTCATAAGATAAATCTTACGAATCCAACACTTTCAACGAAATTAAATGGCAAGTCTTCCAAGGCAACCATTTCTCTTATTGAATAATCAACGGTCAACGACTTCATAGATTTATTTTTTATTTTTTTATTTTTTCAATGCTTATTAAAAATACATATAAAGTTACATCAGTTACATAGTTACATAAGGTTAATAATAAAACATTGCCTTTCCTCACCATAAAGAGACCCTCACCAAACACACTTCTTGTGTTTGGTGAGGGAGTTCTTGCTCAATTAGTAAATTAATGATCGTGTAAGTTAGTAAAATAGCTATTGTATGTAAATAATAAGTTGGTTAAAAAATCTTGTATAAATTTAAAAATAAAAATTCTGAAGAGTTTAAAAAAATCATAATATAAATTAAAAAATCATTATAAATGAAAGTATCATGTAAGTTAGTAACAGTTATTGTAATAAGTAAGTAAAGGATACGTAAGAAAGAACGCAAGATTTATACAATTGTAGGCTCAGAGATATAGAAACTAAGAAATAAAAGAAAAAGAAGGAATAAATGATTTATAAAATAGCAGACTTTAAGAGTAAACATAAGTAAACATATTTGGAACTTTTATAGCAGTTTAAGATAATTTTTTAATTTGGGCTTAAATTCCTGCATATTTTAGATGGTTTTTAATTTTAATGGGAGGTTGTTATAATAGATTATGCCCAGATAAAGATATGAATTTTGAATGGGCTTAGTATTAAATTTAGGGATTTTAATAGTTTTCTGGTATCTTGCTGATGTATTGAATTGGAAGTTACGAGTATTTAACTGTATTTCTTTGTAAATTTGAAGTATTGAATATTTTTTATAGATTTTGTCTATTGTAGGCACATTGAATATTGAAAAAAGAATTTCAGTAGGAAATTTAGCCGGTTTTTTCAAGATTACCTTAATTATCAACCTTTGAACAATTTTGAGGGGATTTAAAATATTGTCATATGTTCCTCCCCAGCCAATAATACCATATTGCAATATAGATTGAACAGTTGCATAGTAAACTCTTTTTAGGTTTTCTAAGTTAAGAATATTTCTAAGTCTAATAAATATATAAATACATTTCCTAATCCTTTTGACGAGTTCACAAATATGTAATTTCCATTTAAAATGTTGATCTATATATACACCAAGATATTTGATTTTGGGAGTTGGACTAAGTAGAGCACAATATTGATTGCAGTTAGTTTTATTACATTTACTTTGGTGTATTATGATGTTTAAATTTGGTTCTTATTTGAATTTATTGATAGAGAATGAGATAAATTTTGTTTTTTCAGTGCTTAGAGAGAGGAGATTTTTATCGAACCAAGTTTTCAATATGTTAATATCAATGTTAGCTAGGTTATTAACAGTATTCCAATCCGTACCTTCAATTATTATGACAGTATCGTCAGCATAAGATATTATTTTTCCGTTTAGTTTTTGCATGAATATGTCATTAACATAGATAATAAACAGTAACAGTCCCAGGACTGTACCTTGAGGTATGCCGAAATGACTCATTTTTGGTGAACTAAGCACACCATTAATTTTTACAACTTGGGGACGTTTGAAAAGGTAGCTTTTTATCCATTCTAGAGCTGAACCATTTAATCCAATGTTTCTTAATTTACTTATAAGTTTATCATGTGATATACTGTCAAATGCTTTTTTGAGATCTATAAAAATTCCCAGGCATTTAAATGATTTATCTAATGAACTATGTACAAGGCTACTTAATTTTGCAATTGCATCTTGTGTGTTTTTACCTTCCATAAAACCAAACTCGTTTTCATTAATTATACCATTGCATTTTATAAATTGGCTCATTTTTCAAAAATTTTTGCAATATTTGAGATTACTGGTATGGGACGGTAATTGTTTATTTCTTCTGGATTACCTGACCTAAATATTGGGGTAATAGTAGTTTGTTTGTAAATTGATGGAAATACTCCGCTTTGGAAACTTGTATTTATTATGTGCATTAATGGCTTAGAAATTTGATTTTTTATGTTTTTTTAAATATCAACCGTGACTGCATCAAAGCCCGCAGCAGATCCTCCTTTCATATCGGTTATTATAGAAACTATTTCCTCCTCTGCGGTGACTTCAAATGTTGTCATTTTATTTTTAGCATTTATATTACAGTCTGTAGATGTTATAATATTTGGATCAATGTGAATGAGATTGGCGAGATTTTTCCCTACATTTGCAAAGAAAGTGTTAAATATATTTGCAGCGTTTGAGGGGTTTTCTTTACAGCATGTTTTTGAGTTATCATGATTAATAGCATTGATTTTGTTATTATTTTATTTTATTTATTTTACGGAAATCAACAGTTTACAATTTGATTAATTTATACATGTTAAATTTACCTTACTGAGAAACCAATTATAGATTTCCTCGTTATACTTGTGCATCTAGAAATTAATAATAATTATTATTATCCCACTGTTTCGTTTTATTGACACATTTTTGAAGCGATATCTGTGACATATAGGATTTGGTACTTTGATGGGAAGATGATGCCACTTCAAGTGTTTTAGATGCATCCTGTTTTCGATATTCACACTTTTCTAATTCGGAAAACTTTATTTTATGCATTGCCTTCAAATGATTTCTCACAACCGTTGTAGTTCTTCCCTTCCTAGAATATTCCTTGTTACACAGCTTTCATTTAGCTCGTTCAGTGTCGCAAAGTCTAAAATAAGTCCAAATTTCACTAGAATTTGATTTACTTATGTAAATCACTAATCAATCACACTCTAACCTTAAAATTCACTTGTTTTTGTTAGAGCAGACGACAAATGAAATAAAACAACCAATCGGCTATTTTCGAATCAACTCGGAAATTCTCGGAACAAGATGTAAACGTGAGCCGCTAAGCCATACATAATTGGCGACAAATTAAAAAAACCTCAATATTCGCATTTTTTTGTCATGTCATTTTTTAGCATTCGCGAATGCAAATATCTGCTACGGACATTCGCGAATGCTAAAAAAATGACATTCGTTACATCATTACTAAAGTTCTTACTACCAAGAAGGGACATTGGTTACCAGAAATATCTCTTCCGAGTCGGCACCATAATAAATTAAGCAATGTTTCTTCATCCTAATCCCATATCCTTAAGCTTTCATTGCACGCAAATTTAGGTGTCTTAAGCTTTCAGTATCCTGTTAATTAGCCTGCTTACTTCCTTAGTGAGTTCACAGCCAAATTCAGTGTGTAATATATTCTGTATAACACAGAACATACTTTGGGTTAAGCCCATCCATAATCACATTAGATTGCCTCATTCAGGGCGATTCTAGCATTCCTTCCAGTGCTGGAATTTAACCAATTTTATCAAAGCAGGGTTTCGAGTGTTTGATAATTTTGTTGTCTATTCCTACAAAGTGTTAAGAATCTCACTTCCTTCAGATTGGGGAAGGGCATTGACATCAAATTATATCTTTTTCTAATATAAGAAGTTGATTGTGGCAGACGGGCTGGCGGCGTGGATATGATGTTTATACAAATCTAGAGAAACTTTATTTTGAAAAAATAAAACCCGGGAAACGCCGGTGGCTTCAGATAATATTTTTTTATTTTTTTTATTTAATGTCAATGGTATAGATAATTAATTACCATAAACAATAATTGCAACTCATAATATAAGCATAACAAAATACTAAAAACAATTTAAAAAAAACGAAGCCTAGATTAAATTCAAATTGATTGAAAATATATTAAAGGGCTTATTGTACTCACATTCAGTGCAGTAATACGAGTAGATCACATTCGTATCTATTATTAACTTTATATTATAATATAGGTACAAGCGAGAGTTTGAAGTGATCAGTCCTGGTATTGTTAAAATTAAACAGGATTTTATTACGATTAGCTTTCGTAAGTATATGAAATTAATGAGTTTAAGTAAATCAGGTCTATTTATACTACCATTTACAATTTTGAACATAAATACACATGTGACCTATGTAATATTGGGGTATCAAGAAAGGACACATTTTTGCGAACTGTTGAGAAACAAATAAATGAATTAATATTTTTACATCTGGTAGTGATAGTATAAATACTTTGACGACAAAAAAAGACAGAACAATTCAAAATTCAAGAACCATTAGGACTTTTCAGTGAAATGAGTGGTGGCATGTACGCTTACCTCTTACATCTGACGATTAAGGTGATCCACTAGTCCTGGAGAAATTCGACAACGGAATCAACGCCTCTTTTTGGGAGGGATTTAAAAATACTTTCTCCAACCTTTCTAAAGTTTTTAGAAAGGTTGGAGAAGGCATTTGAGAGTTTTTTTTCATAGTTTGATTTCGTAAAGGCCTGTAAAAAACAATAACTCCCATTTAACGCATTTGTCACGATAATAATTATTACGTAGTAATTATTATTTTCCTGACTTATTAAGCTTTCACCTGACCGCTTACTTTAATGGTTGAATCGCCGTATTTTAGATTTTTTCGATTGGCAACTGTATTGATAAATTTCCGGCGTTACATTTTGAATTACTGCCGTTCAGGGAGCCCGACGTTAATTCGAATGGTCGCCTAAAATATAAGTTTGAGTGTTCATTATGTGATAATATCACTTTTACGGGTTAATACCTTTTATAAGAATTATGGCATTAATTCTAACCGCGAGTCGAAAGTAGTTCCGTGTGTGGAACGGGTTTTATTTTGAATTGTTCTGGAGCGACAAAGAGATCGCCATGTTTTCGAGGCTAACACACTGCCGCTTTCAAATCGCCGCGTTTGATTGTGAATTATCTACGGAATCGCGGCCGGCGCGTTCGAGAGATTTGCGTAAGCAAGGCTTTGTGACCAGCTACGGTCGTGGCGGTACCTATTTGTGGCGGATAGATGCCCGGCGCTCATCTCCGGATGTAAGGTGCGGTACTCGGGGTCTACGGAGTGATCACCGGTACGCTCAACCGGTACACTGGACCTGATGCTGGATCCTGCTCCCTGGTAAGGAGTTCCCATCCTCTGGAGCCTTCCTTGGGATCTTTCCCGGTTGCTGACCTGGAGATCCCGCACGCTCATGGACCTCGTTTCTTCCACACGCTACGTGGTCGCCGGTTAATATGCGTTCGCGTCAAGTAAGAATTAATAATACATGGTCCGCAGGTATGCTCTTTTCTTTATGTTCTTTTATTAACTTTCTTCCAGCTAAACTCTCAGTATGGTTTTTGTTTCTTTAGGGAATATGGATCACGGTCCCTTGAAGGGCACCCTTGTATTTAAGAATATTTAAGTATTTAAGAATGTATACATATAGTAGTATTTGTTACTGTGAGATAATCTCTTTTATTCACCTAGCCTAACTAACCTTACCGGAGGGAAAACTGCATTTTTCCTTCCCACCATCCTGAAGGAGTTTCTTATGCTCCATAAACATAAAAAAATGTACCAAGGAACCTTTATGTTACACGTTATATATTATTGTAATAAGGAAACTTAAAATCGATTGCACGGAACCAAGCGACGTGGAGTCTAAAAACATCCACACACCTCTGCGTCTGGGAGGAGACTAAATGCGACTAAACGATGCTCTATCAGCCCTTCTGCAGATGGCATAAGGTTGAAATTCGCAGTTGGGTAAAGCCTCTTTTAATCCATTAAAAAAAAAATCGCCAAAATTAATATATTTTTTTTGCGATCATTATAAAAAAAACTGAATTTGCCACATTATACAATTAAACCTTATCCGAAAAAGGGTGTATAAGTAGGAGAATTTGAGCTTGAAAGTTTTTTTTATATACCTTATACTTTTTTTTTTCGGGGCTTATTAAAAGACTTTGTATCGGTTTTTTGGAAGGCCAAGATGTGTTCTACTCGCAATATTTAATTGAAGCATCTATAATACTTCTAAGCGATCAAATTTTCAAAACAAAAAAAACATGATTTTGTACGATTTTGAATTATTTCGCTTGGCTTCATCTTAAAAAAAGCTTTCAAAAAGGAATCTGGGAGAGAAAAGTTTGAGAGGCGAGTGTTGAGGCGAGTGTTGGCGCCTCGCCGCGCCGGGTGCATGGCTCGTGACTAGCTTTCGGTATCGAAACTTCTTTATTGGCTTTAACAATATAATTTATATCGGATAACCCCCGCAGCCCGGTGACTGCTTCCCCCGCACACCAATGAGAGGAGCGAGTTATACCCCCTACGTACTTCATGTCTAATAAGTCGCTGGATGGCAGATGGGTGATTCACCCTGATCATTGATTGTTTTAAGAACAATAACTTAATAAAAATGCATGTGTTACATGCAAACTTTTCATTGAGAATTTGAACCAACATGATTTTTTGTCCGGTACATGTTTTATCAATTGAAATTTGTAAAGTATCACAATTAGGCTACAAAAACCTAGTTTTTAGTCAGAAAATTACCATCTACTCGAATCTATCTTATATATATACATATAAATCTAAAAATGTTTGTATGTCCGCTATGCGTTGCTAAACCATTCATCCGATTGCGATGAAACTTTGGGGCTTTGATGTGTGCATGCCCGCGATGGTTCATATATATAATAGTGAGTTATGGCATTATGAAACTTGTATAAAAAAAATTGCAAAAGATGGCACGCGAGCTGTTTGAAAACTGAATGTATGGAATACGGTAGGGAGGAGGGGAACTCGGGAGGGGGGTTCGCGGGACGGGGGAAGCGGGAGAAGGGAGTGGGGAGAGGGAAGGCGGGGAAGGCGGAGTGGGAACGCGAAAGGGAGGTGGAAGGGAACGGGAAGAATGGGAAAAGACACGCAGAGAAAAACAATTTCTTTATTGAGTGGCATAGCAACGCATGCCGGAAACTCGCAGAATACTGGTTCTAGTACTTTCAAATAACGAATGTCTCTGGAGAGAACATAGAAGATATTACAATATTATATCGTGCCATTTGAATGTCATAACAATATGACTCTTATTTTCTAATACTCTTTTTTCATTCAACAGAGGTTTGAAATTGAAATCGAGGGTATAATTTTGACCTAATATGTAGCAAAGAAAACTAAATTCATGCATTTTAATTACTATCACACTAATTGCATACATAAACGTTAACATCAATTCTTTCCAAACAATGGAACTTTGAAATGACTATTTATCTGTTAAAAAACAACTTCCTATATATTATCATTTTGAAATATTTTTAAATCCTTTAAAGACCTTTAATTAAAACTGAAATTGGAAAACAGCAATCCAATGCCTCTGTCCTTGTTATAAACATATTTTGACACTCGAAGAGCTAATACCTAAAATCATTAAATGAGATACAATTTTTGAGCACAGATTAAATCTAATTAGGTTCCTACTTTGAATTACAGTAACTTGCCTACATTTTCTTTCATCGAAATAAATATCCCCCCCTAAAAGATACAAACCTTCGTTGCTTTGAGTCGAAATATAATTTACGAAAAATCTCTCGTCAGAAATCTCATTTGAATAATATAAATTCGATAGGATTTAGAGCTTTTCGGGTAGACGCAAAGATATTCTAGCAAAAATGTGTTCAAAGTGGGCCTGTTCATTGCCGAGATTATACCACTGTCAAGGTTAAATACCTTGATTGAAAAAACACTGTTATCTTGATTAAAGAAAGATTGTTTTACCCTGTACCTAAATTATTGATTTGAAATCAATATTTTAGAGTGTTGCATCGCTCAAGCAATGTTTGGCAAGGGTCAAATCTGCAGCTGTCTCCCTCTTTAAATACGATGACAAGGGCAATGTTCATCAAGTCCATTGAATTATTTTAAACCATATTAAAATCATGTACATTACGCCATTTATTCCGAGTGGACGCTTAAAAAAATCAAAACCTGCATTGATGCTATTTTTACAAAAAAACGTGATCTTAATCTTATTGACCTGAAGAACCGAAGAAACTGCCAAACAAAACTAATATGTAAATATTGAACGTTTAATAATACTGTGTGGACGGTTTTTTTAAGGAAAGGAAGGAGAGGAGAGTTCTGGAAAAGGAAAGGGTTTATGGGTTGGGTAGGAATCTGCGGTTCAGTACTGGTCATCCGCCTCCAAGACATACACAAATCTCACCCCATAAATCTGGGCACCCTTGCTAAATCACCAAACATAGCGAACCATTTGGACTGACCTATGGTAGAGGTATTGGTTGAACAACAATATACATAAATGCGGGTTATATTTCTAGAAATATCATTTTTTATCAAGGACTCCTTACTGTTATTTGCAAATGACATAAGACAATGAATTGCGATCATTGCTGATCATTGCTCTTTATCTTGCATAATAAATAGTCATACTGATTCAGTTTGAAAATGGCCCTGTAAGTCAAAACAGCTGTCACACTAATAAATACTCGCAGAACTCAATAATAATATTATTAAATCAAATAAAAAATTAAACGGAGTTCTACGAATTAAACACACAAAAAACAATTAAAAATATCGATTTCGGCTGTCGGTGAGTTATTTGTTTTTAGTGGATGAACTTTTAATGCAAAGTCAATGAACTTTTAATGCAAAATTGAAAATGTTTATTGGAACTGCTTTCTCATATTAGGCAAGCGATAAAGTAGATATTAAAATAATTTAATCAATAAATAATTATTTATTCGAAATACGTATTTCTTTTTTAAATATATATATTTTTTTATTTCAACGCCATAAAATGGCTATTACAATCCGGTGATACATGATACATGATTGCACAGGAGGGTAATTACAATGATAATAATGAACATTAAGCAAAGTACACATGTATGATAACAACTAGTATTTAGTTGTAGGATACAAATATGTTTTAAAACAAAATAAAAAGAATTTGAGCTCGTATAAAGTATACACATTTTTATGCAGAATAAAAATAAGTAATAAAGGTGAATTCTTAGAAAAATTCTCAACATCAAGTATAATTTTATTTAAACTGAAAAAAAACATATATGTATACTCCACTGCCCAACATAAATACTCAACCAGGGCAGTAAGCAATAACATCCTGGTTACTCCCAGTTTGAACACATCTTTTGGACAGAGAAATAATAAATTCCATGCTATGAAATTATACAATGCTCTACCAGATCAAATAAAAAATATAAAGGAAATGAATATATTTAAAACAAAAGTAAAAACATGGCTGAGAGATCAAAGTGATAATAAAATTACAAACATCATGAAGACGATATAATGACAATCCATAACCAAATACAAATATTTAAAAAAACTACAGGCCACCTCAGAACAGGAAATCTTAGTGAGGAGGTCTGTGAAAAAAAAAGAATCTATACTTATACTATACATTATACATACATGTACAAACCTTGCTATTGAAACTATTAATAAATAAATAAATATACTTTACTTTTATTTGTACATATCGTTGGATTTTAGGAATTGGCTAAAATGGAGTAACTAAGTAATGATTTTATTGTTATCTTCTGTTGAAATGACTGCAGTTTGAAATGACTACAGGTACTACTAATTAGTTCTGCTTTTCAGGGTTGTCAGTTAGAGATTCAATAATAACTTTGGTTTAAAAATAATAATTTTGAAAAAAATTATACATTTATTAGCTATCACTTAACTAGTCTGTCTGATAGTTAATATAAATGAAGTAAGTAGTTTGGAATCTATATTAGAGTATGATATAGACGCCGTGCAGACGAACGCTATTATACCTAAAATTGATTATTGTGATTGAGGTATAATATCATAGCCTTCTTATAACTATATTCGGTATTATTTAACGGATGCTTACATTGAAAGATACAGTCTGAGACAATGCGCGTGTTTTCACTGAATTAAATTCAGTGGGCATACTTAAGCTATCCGTGAATGGATGTCATTTTCATGAGCGGTGGTGTTTTATTAGATTATTTTTTAAATATTTTTATAATTATTTTTTATTAATTTATAATGTCATTGGATAGATGTAGTAACTTTTCAACTTTGCTAAAATTAGATAGGTATTTTTTTTTTTTTTTGAAACAAGGTGTTTTTGAGGTAAATATTATTTTTATACATACTTTCTGTTTCACAAATCAAATAGTAGTTGAAACAAGGTGTTTTTGAGGTAAATATTTTTTTATACATACTTTCTGTTTCAAAAACCAAATAGTAGTACAAGGTGGGGCAAAAGTAATCATCCTATCGGAAAACGCTATAACTTTTGCAAATGGCGACAAATGTCAATTCGGTTTTGACATTTGTGAAGTAAACAAACGCAAAATACAAATCGGCAAGTCATGAATCAGTTTACTCCGCAAGAACGCGGAATAATTGGTCCCAATTCGTCGGTTGTGTTGGCGCAGCGTGAATTTCGTCGCAGATTCCCTGGCCGTCCGACACCAACTGGACAAACACTGCGGCGTTTGGCCACTCGCCTTGAAGAGACTGGGACAACACGAGATGTTCCCAAGGCTGGCCTGCCCCAGAGCAGCCGTTCTGCTGAGAATATCGCTGCTGTTGCCCAAGATGTCGAACATGAGCCCGGAACATCGACCAGACGACGTGCCATGCAATTGGGCACTAGCCGGCGGTCCCTACGCAGAATTTTGGTGAAAGTTTTGAAGATGTTTCCATACAAAGTGCAGACAGTGCACCAGCTGTTAGCTGTTGACCGCCAAACGCGGATAACCTACCCTCAAGTCATCCTGAATCTCAACGAAAAGGTGGACGATTTTTCATCGAAAATTGTCATAAACGATGAAGCTCATTTCCATAATAGCGGTTACGTGAATAAACAAAATAATCATTTCCGAGGCACCAAAAATTTGAGTATCACCCACGAAGAGCCATTACACCCGCTCAAAGTTACTGCGTGGTGTGCTGTTTACGCTGGAGGAGTCATCGGGCCATTTTGTTTAGAACGCCGCGGGCCAAACGACGACTGTGGACGGCGCGCTCTACAGAGCCATGATTACCGATTTTTTTCTTCCTCAGCTGAATGGATTGGGACTGGAGAACATGTGGTTACAACAGGACGGTGCAAAGGCGTACACTGCTCGAGCCACAACCGATATTCTGAAGGAAGAATTTCCGGGTCGCCTAATCTTTCGTTTTGGTGATTTGCACTGGCCGGTCAGATCACCCTATTTAACCGTTCCAGAATTCTTTTTATGGTTTTTTTTAAGTTGCGGGTTTACGTCATCCAGTCTCAGACTCTTGAAGCCCTTAAGGAGAATATTCGCCAAGAATTCGAGAACCTGTCGCCCAAAGTTCTGGCAAGAGTGATGGAAAATGCCATAAAATGGGCCCGTATGGTCATCAACTCTGGCGGCGGTCACTTGGCCGATATCATTTTCTCGACATGATGGAATAAATTCTAATGGATTAAATAAACAAATTTCACAACCAGAACCAAAGTTTTTCATTTAATAAAAAAATTACAGCAAAAAAAACATCGGATGATTACTTTTGCCCCACCTTGTATAATAGTCTACTAGTATTCAAAACTTATTTATTTGAATTCGAAAAAAAGAGCCTTTACGAATTAGTACTAACTAACTAACTAACTAACCATTACGCCGTTTCCCCGCAGGGATAGACAGAGAGGACGGACCGCCAAACAATTCGGTCTTGGAACACATTATTTGCCTCACTCACATGCATACATCGTCTCATACATACGCTTGTATTATTGTGATTTTTGATATAGCCTGACTCAAGCATCTGATTAACTTTTGTTATTTTGATGGATTTCTTCAAGTTTCTGTGTGTAGAGATGATTATTTTTAATATTAATTTCTGCCAACTTAATCGTGCCATGTCTTCCTCGGGCTTCCCCGACTTCTACCATTCACATTCGCGTCATAAATTCTTCTTACACTTCTTTCTTCGTTTATTCGTTCTACATGCCCAAACCATTCGAGGGTCCCTTTCATTATGCTTACATCAGGCGTGCATTTTACCAAAAAAGATCTCATTTCAACAGCATTCAGTTTACTTTCATCCTTCCTCTGCCAGTTCTATCACTCAATGCCATACATCAGGGTAGGTACCAGCACTCCATTGTGGACTGCTAATTTTGCTTCTTTTGACAGTTTTTTATTAGCGCCAACTGCATTCAGTCCTCCATTAATGGAACCTGCATTTACCCTTCTTTCAATATCTCTACCAGCCTTCCCAATTCTCGAAAACATACTACCCAGATACACACCTGCTCGAAGTATTCATCATTCACAACTATATTGCACACTGTTTTCGTGCTCTCTCTTTCAAACACCATGACTTAGAACACGAATTAGGACACTTGAGTAAATGATTTTGATCATACCACCAGTAATAAAGAGTAATAAAGTTGTAAATTTTTGCATTACTATTTATTGGAAAGAAATGTATTCCTTCTTAAATTGCCTACTTGTAATTAATTTCCGTGCAGTTAAATATATCAGCTACTGCGTGTGAAGAAGATATTTATTTAATTTACGCCCAGATGGCTTTTATATAAATAAATAAAGGCAGTACAACCTTAAAATGAGACAGAAATAATACAAATAAAGTTACGATGGGAAAAATGTACATACATGAAGTAAAATATGCAAACAATAAAAATTTAAAGTTCAGAGAGAAAAATAACAATAGAGTTACGAAAAAAAATATATACATGGTATAAAAACACAAGCAACAAAAATTTTAAAGTACGGTGACCAGAGGTTTACAAAATAAAACATGTTAATAAAACCTAACTATTGGTTTTGCAGATATGTAAGATTATAATAACAAGATATATCCTCTGTAATTATATCGTCACCAGCCCATTGCTACTGTATTTGGGGATCAATCAAGTTGAAAAGTACCCGATATCGGAATGGAGCCCGTGCCAAGATTTAAACTGCGCATACCATCAGCAATGGAATAAATGTGAAAATAAGAAGAATACACAATATCACCCCAGACAAATTCCTTAATAAATTGTATTAATGTTTATTCAGTTACGAGAGAATTCTAAATGAACGAATTTCGTCGACAGAGAAACTTAAGAAGAATTTAATTTTTCTCATTATTACTTCTCGGTTGAATTTTTATAACAAAATGAACGCTTAACTTGTTTATATATTCGAACAAAAACCATTACATAACTTTCTTGGAATTTTATTTATCCATTTTTATTGAAGGGAAAATAAAAGGCTTATTTTTACCAAGAGTAGATCCCCTCTGGGGTTTGAGTTATCTTGTTCAAATTTATGAGCTTATTATGCGATAGTAAAATGACAATATTATTTACGATTTGTGACTTTAAAATACAAAAAATATCGTTTTTTAAAATGTTTTTTTAATAAATTTGGCAAATCAACAATAATCATTATTTAAGACGGGTTGTGGTTAGACATTTACACAATACATACTACACTTACCTACATACAAAGATACATAGCTACTTATCTATTTTACCTACATACTACTTACCTAGATACATCATAGAGCCTGTATTTGTAGCTTATATTGTCACATGTTCCTTTCCTATCCATTCCTGTATACCTGTCATTTTATCATACCCACATTCAGTCTTTAATCGACCATCGCCGCATGAAATCTAATCCCGCATACCGCAACTAAGTGAAGAATAAACCCAGCCAAGAAAGCAAAGTGTCACAAGGTTCCGCAGTGAGTCCTTTTTTTCCTTTCCTTATGTGCATTCTTGTTGCTTGTACAGTGGTCAAACACATTTCAAAACACATCTAACATCCACATCCGCACATAAAACACACATCGGGTTGTTTTTACCATTCATCAAATATTTAAAGCTAATTTTCACTTTCGGTGTAAGTTCAATTCAAGTTTTGTTATTATATCATTATAGGCCAGTTGCTTCATAAAACTGAAATAATCACAGACCTTTTATAGCACTTACACAAAATTAACTTAAAATATTTAGTATTGAGAAAATTAACTTAAAATATTTGATGAATGGTCAAATTTTTTGTAACAATCCACCCTGTTTAATTATTATTCTTGTTTTGAGTTAAAATTCACTTTTATTGATTTTTTCTTCATTAATAAACCAAAATTGATAATATGGATTAAAAAACGCTGATTCTTTAATATTACAAAGCTCCGTAGCTCGAATGCGTTCCTTGGCCCAGGACCGAGCTAATTTGCTTCAAGTATCTCCTTAATGCTGAGTATCTCCTTAATGAAAGACCACCGATTTCAATTGATCGTTGTATAAAATGGCTCCAACCGTGTCTTGTGACCAGATCTATTAACAAGATATGTCCCCCATCTTCATCACATTATTTCCCTTCGCTCTTCCTCTTGCCTTAAACATACCCTACGTTTTCGTTATTTGTTTTGGGGGTGTTATGCCGTGTTGCACAACCTACTTCTTTAGCCAACGTTTCGGACAGCGTTGCAGTGTCCATCATCAGGGCAGATCCGGCAGGTCCGGTAGATCCGGTAAATGTGTGGCTAAAGAAGTAGGTAGCGCAACACGGCATAACACCCCAAAAACAAATAACGAAAATACTTTTGGCCGTGAAAATCTTAAAACATACCAAACCCTACGTTGTTCTACCATAGTAAAACAACGATAAGATTATCGACGTCAATCGAATTGTCGTCAACTTATATGGACATGTTTCTAACTATCCGAACCATTTTTTTGCTCATTTCTATAACCAAAACAATTTTTAGAGCAATCTGTGTTGTATTTCCGTGTATACTTGTATGACGAAGTTCTAAAATCAAGCTTTTAAAGCTTCCATTTATTATACGAGGTTCTAACATCACTTTGAACCTTTTGCAAATACAATTTTTTTTGTATCTGACTGATAGTATCATTTTTAGGATGTAATGTAGTTCATCACTTCACCATATTCTGAGGTGTCAAAGTTTGCAAAGACGATTTCTCATAATCTTTTTACCAATTTCTGATTTTGAGGTTCAATCTAATGTAAAGTATTTTAATTAAGCATATTTCAAAGGAAAATATTTTTTAAGAATGTGGCCTTACCTTGGAATGGCAATAGGGAAATGTAATTAGAACTTTAAGCAATGAATTATCATGCCCTAGCTGATTGCATATGGTTCCATCGCCAAGTTTATATATTATGTTCTAAAAATATTGAGAACATGTCTTATTATAATATTTTCATTTAAAAATTAAAAATGACGCCACAATGTATAATTGAACACTTTGAAGAAGTAAAATATTTTCCTTTAAAATATGTAAAATGGAAATAGTTTTCAAAATATTTAATCGCTAAATTTTAATTTTAATTTATTTATTTATTAGCGTTATAAACAGTCTTTATAAATTCATATATAACAGTGTTAAGAATATGTATGTCATCAATATATAACACAAATTGAAATTTAGAACCTTAGTACAAAAATACATTACAATACCTATACCTGGGGTCCTAGCATGGTCGATTGATATAAGTTTTATCGAAAATGTCGGTAACTTCTCATCGCTCCCGAACACGACTGCAGGCCGCCAACGAACAAACAACAGTTCACATCAAATAAATTAGGAAACCTTAGTCGTTGTGAACTATTATTTGTTCGTTGGCGGCCTGCAGTCGTGCTCGGGAGCGATAACAAGTTACAGACATTTTCGATAAAAGCTATATCGATCGACCATGCTAGGACCCCTGATATAAACAATTCTGATAAAGTGCATCTTCTTACTTAAATCTACAAAAAGTGTTTAGTGAAATTTTTTGAAGGTTTACATTTAAATTTTAATGGATATCAATTTTATCTTTCAGGAAGTGATTTTATTTAAATTCGAACTGCTAAAAGTAAGAGAGGAAATGTGGTGAACAAAAAAAAGAGAAATAAAGAAATCAATGAAATATAAATTTTTAGTTAAACATGTGTTATTCGATCGAGTGTTTTTTTAATTTTTTTATTTATTTTTTTAATGTAAATCAGAAATAGGTAAACAGGTTACGAGAAATCATCGTCTGTCCTGCGACATTTCTGCTCTGTTCTGCTCTGCGTGGCCTGCGTCTCAGCATATGCCCAGCCTAAAGCGTGGCTTGTTTTTCCTAATGCTTTCCCACAATTTTCACTCCATAAATACTACCCTGTAGTACAAGTAGCCAGCAATAAGGTTATGTATGTCAGTCGTATTGTATTAATATTATCACAAAGTCCGCCAGACAATACATTATTTAACTCAAGTGTGATTCCACGAGACGTTAGTAACAGACCAAACTCCGCAGCGTCCGGACTGTAAAGCGTGTCCTGCTATTCCCAGGACATTCCTCCAATTTTCACCCTATATCAATAATACGGCTAATATCCGAGAATACCGATTCGGCAGCTACATAAACTTGGCGTTTCCACGTAACAATTTGATTTAGCTATTTGACTTGGGCCAGAACTTGGTACAACTTTTCCCAGTTACTTTTGTGCAGCTGTCCGCGCGCGTCGTAATGCTATCGCACAGGGTGATAGGAAATAATTGAGTTATTTTGCAGGATCTACTGTGGAAGGTGTGGAGAAGTGACGAGTATAGGTGAGGGCTCCAATTTCTTTAAACATCTCAATCTTTATATATAAAAATCAAAATGCTTGCGTATGAACCTAAAATACCTTCTTTCCACACTCGCAAAAGTTTTTGGATTATTACGACCACATGACAATACATCTGTAAAGTTTTTCAATCATACAAAAATCTTACGAAACTGTCAAAAATGTCACAATTTGAAAATGACATTTTGCAAACCATCGATTGCTCAATCAAAATTCAATTTTCGAATAAACTCTTTAAATAAATAAATAAACTTGAAGTACTAAGTACGTAAGAATTATAGGTATTTTAAATAGGTGTAAACCTGTGTTAGGTATCACATTTGATTGATAGTTCTTATAATGTACAAAAATTAATGTTTGTAATATATTAAAAGTGAAAATTTCAATAAAAAAATTGTTATGGGTGGCACGCGAGCTGTTTGAAAACTTAATGTACTGGGACTGAATATATGGAAAGCGGGAGGGAGGGAAAGATGGGGGAGGAGGGGGAGAAGGGAGGAGGGTGGGGGTGGGGGGGAAGGGGGGGGGGGGTGATTGGTGAGGGGGGAGGAGGAGGGGGAGGGGGAACCCCCCTTACACCATGCGAGAAAAAGCTAGTAGTTATTTAAAAATGATAGCTATAATAAAATTTGTCAACATTACGAAACAAGTGATTTTATTAATAAATTAATAACGTTTTGCGAAGATCTATGCAATATATATTTACTCTGAAAACAATTTTTTTTTGTGTAACCGTAGATTCGTTCTGTTCCCGGGCCGAGAGGAGAAATTTCCTTTTAGTTTCCACGGATGGAATAAAATAGTTAATTTATATGGAAAGTGTAGGGGTGAGGAAAAGTTTAAGGCTTTTAGAGGTGTCGCGTAGGAACTTGGTCACAGTTGTAACATGGCTAATTAGCTTGTTAGCAGCTTTCCTCTTACATTACACCCTTTCATTTTCCATGTGATCTTGATTTGCTATAATTTAAATTGTTATTTCTAATGCGGTAGTTTCTACTATTGGCGACGTAAATACCACAGTATTAGGGAATCCGATTATGAAAATCAAATAGTATTTGTGCTGCTTTTGATTCGTGATGATTGAAATTCAATGGGAAATTATTATTATTATCAGTTTATATAACAGATAAACAATTCTCTTTGATTATATTATAAACAACTAGCAGACCCGGAGAACTTCGTGCCACCTCAAAATCAGTTACTGTTGTGTTAACTTATTAGCTGAATTAAATTCATTTTTTTATTAAGTTAAAAATTACACAATGAAGCAATTATCGATGTGCAACTGTACGTGTTTTGTTTTTGTCAGTATCGGAGATGGCATTGTGTGCGGATTTATATTTTTTTGTGATTTTCGTACTTTTCCACTTACTTACGGGAATAGCGTTTCATTTTCTTGTTGTGCAGACATACGTTCAACGTTTGTCTCCTATTCGACTGTTGACATTTAGTGTGTAAGAA
Organism: Limnephilus rhombicus; assembly: GCA_929108145.2. NCBI lineage: Eukaryota > Metazoa > Arthropoda > Insecta > Trichoptera > Limnephilidae > Limnephilus > Limnephilus rhombicus. The sequence continues at coordinate 23,562,215 of OV815284.1, forward strand.
AAAGGGACAGCATTATATGCTTAAGAACAAAACCAAAACAATCGCGCATTGACATTTGAAGTTTTTGAATTTTTGGAATTCACTCACTATTCAATATTATACTTATCACTTTTTAATACTTACTTATCACACAGCTCTTTCAAAAGATGTGAATTCGTTCCAAATGTACGAGGGAAAGAATTATCTTCATAATTTTTTTTTCGTGAATTTTTTCGATGTTTTAATAGCTATTCTGCTATCCGGGGCGGAGACAAATCCAACAAATAAAAGATCATAAAAATCAGTCCAGCCGTTCTTGAGTTATAAATGGTGTAACTAACCCGACTTTGTTTTATAAATTAAGATGTTTACATTGCCAGGAATTATTTTATGACTATTAAGTGTCAGTTTATATTTTTCGTTTCCGTTAGTAAGGTTTTCACATTCATGATTATTTGTCAATTGTTCAAAATATTCACGACGTTTATTATTATGGCTGATAATGTTTATGTATACAGACAGCTTATTTATAAGCCATTATTTATTTAACATTAAGCACACTACTTCTGAGTAAGGAGTCTGACAAACAACGACGTACTAAAATTAGATTAGGATACCTTCAAGTTTTCAATAACAAACAACAAAGCTTTGACAAAGTAGTTAATGGTGCTTATGTCTAACAACAGTCTACCTTTACATAAGGAGAGACGTTACGCGACCTTTTGCAAAACTTTATTTCGGTTTAGAGGCCAAAATACTCAAACCAAAATATATATTTTTTTAAATTTTAGGTTTTATATAAACCTCACCTTACTAAATGTTCGAATCCAATACCTTTTGGACACGTCACGACACGACTCGTCAAGATGGATTTATACTTGTCGACGTGTCGTGTCGTGATGTGCTCTGACGTGATAGCTAGCGTTAACATCTATATGTCCTGTTCTGACGATATTTTGACAGTCGTCACAACACAGAACTGCAGCTTGCAGACTTGTCTAATCTGTCGTGACGCGGCCACTCCCTCACCCCCCCCAACTACACCCCTATGATGAAAATCGAGATCGCTTCTAACGCTACACGACACAACGAATCACGGCACATAGCGATGCACAAATATAAACCTCACCGTACTAAATGTATGAAACCGATACCGTTCTGACGCGTCACGTCATGACACGTCAGACAAGTATAAATCCATTGTCAGACAAGTATAAATACACCGACAATCTACTAAGTTTATAGCATCATTTCCATTATGATATTAACAATGATATTATGATATTAACAATGTTGTGACATTTATTTAATTTTCAGAAGAATTTTTCTTCTAAAGGTAGGTTTTTATTTTTGATGACATAATTAATTATTTACACCACTTTATTACAAACAAATTCTACGTGTTTTAAGAACAATGCTATTTTCACTGGACGGTTCGTATATATTTATTTATAGGATGCCAGATTATTTGTTCCACACGTTTCAAAAGTTAAATCAGAAAAACCATTTAAGAGTGCCAAAAAAAATTATTGGCAAAGCTCGATTGAACCGTTAAAAACCGGGATACGTTTTTATATTAACATAATTCCACTCACCATTAACCTTACTGATGGCTGTTGTAAGTATACTGAGGCGAAATACTGACACGTGTAATGGTACGATAACGATGAACTGTAAATCGAGGCAGACAATCTACCAGAAAACTTCCCATGAGAAATCTCCTGACCGTAGGAATGCTAATATATGTCACTAAAGTTTATATTTGTTAATCCTGCGCCATCCGAGATATTGATGAAAAGAGTGGTGAAGAATTTAAGGGTCGACAAAAAAAAAAAATTATGATTTAAATATTCCCTAAATAATCATTCACGACATTTAAATAACAGAGAGGCTGATCACGGGGTAATTTTATTCAAATGACAATTAAAAGATATTTAAAAACTAATTTGGGAAAAGTTTTCTTAACTTCAACAACTGTACAGTTTACCGACAGACCTAATAGTTTCCGGTCGACCACCCCAAAACTGTTCTGGTGAATAATGTTGAAATAATATGTTTTTGAGAATGAAACAGGCATTTAAGAACGTAAGGCTAAATAGTATTTTTGTTAAGAATTTATGATGCCTTTTTTTTTTCTTTATTATTAATTTTTTTGATACATACAATAATTTTACAATACAAGCTTTTTTTTTACATAAACAGTTAAAAAGTAAAGAATAATAATACAATTAGCATAAACCAAAAAAGAAAATCCCACTAAGCATCGCCAGTTCGTGGGTGTATTTGTGTTTTTAAAACCGTTAAAATTAATAGCCGAAATGTATGTACGCGCATTACTTTCGAACGACCGCACCAATTTGGATAATTCTTTTTTTTGTGTTCGTTATTGTCAGGACAAGGTTTGTATAAAACAACTGGTGAGCTCTGACATTAAGAAAATTGCAATATGTTGCACGCGAGCTGTTTGAAAACTGAATGTATGGAATGCGGGAGGGTAACTTGGGGAGGGGAACCTAGGAGGGGGAAGGGGGGGGAGTGGAGTGGGGAGAGGGAAGGTGGAGGAGGCGGATTGGGAACAAGAGAGGGGAAGGGGATGCGGGAGAGGAAGGGGAGGCGTAAGGGGAACGGAACGAATGGGAAAGGACACGCAGGGAGAAACAACTTCTCTATCAAATGGCATAGCAACGCATGCCGGGTACCAGCCAGTAAAAAATAAAATCAGTGTTTACTGAATTACAATAAGCATTGAAAATTTGTTAAGTTACATCAGGTCAGATGTTACAGCCAGTAAATGTTTGTGTCAACGATTTTTATCGACGACTTTAAACACTGTAGAAGGATATATTTTTACATTCAATTTCTGTAGTCTTATAGAGAGTATTATAAATAAATGAAACAATTAAACTTTTTTTGCACCACTTTTATATTTGAGTAAAGCCGACCGGTTTCGGAACTACATCGGAAAAAGAAACCGGTCGGCTTTGCTCAAATATAAAGTGTTTCAAACAAAGTTAAATTGTTTCATTTATCTACAATGGATAACCGCAAAGTTATAGCTACATTTAAAAGTATGTTATTATAAAAAAGTATATTTTTCGTGATAATATTCTAAAAATTTCGAAATACTTTGTACTAAAAAAAATACACGTGATTTGGGGGGGTAGTCTAAAACCTCACCACATATCACCAGGGGGGGGGGGTTAAAAAGTTGCTAAAAAAACATCACGTGATTAATGGACGACCCCTTACGGCCTTGTGTTATTTCCGGATCTACAATATACTTGAGATTTTCCTCACCCTTTGAATACGGCCATAAATGATTTTACCACACTACACTAAAGGGATCTTGTTTTACCTCATACAAAGAAGGGTGCATTTTTAGGCGGGTTATAACAAAATTCTAAAATAAATAAGTTTAACCAAGTAGAAAACGTCTATAATCATAAATTCACATTAAAATGGCTAATGCGCGATTTCATCCAGCGACAAAATATCCCCGACTAAACACCCCCCAACAAAATACCTACTAAAACTAAACCTAACCTAACCCGACAAAAAAAAATGGCCAAAAATAATACAGACATCCTGTAAATTATTATAATAAGTTAATAAATTAGTGTAATCTGTATTGTTTTTGCCCCATTTTCCAATTTTTTAAAATTATCTATACTTTTTTAACTTTATCAGTAAAACCTCAAATTGTAATATTTTATTAAATGAAGACAATATTAGCGAAAATCAATCGAAAATCTGGAGACAGAAAAATCTGAAAAAGATATCGGCACCTCTGGGACTCCTGGGTTCGAGTAACAGAGGTGCCAGTATTTCGGATTTTTCTGTCTCCAGATTTTTTATTGAGTTTCGCTAATATCGACTTCATTTAAATAAAAATTATCTGCTTTATTTTTGTCCCATTTTACTATTTTTGAACAATAATTTATTGTCTTTACAGAATGCCTGTATTATTTTTGTCCCATGTTTTTGTCAGGTTAGGTTAGGTTAGGTTAAGTTTTAGTAAATATTTTGTTTGGGGACGTTTTGTCCGTGGGATATTTTGTGGCGGAAACATTAAATGGGATTCTACCACAGATAATTTTTGGTTACATAATCGGAAGTAATCAATATGAGACAAAGAATATCGATTTGTGGAAAATTATTTTCAATTTGGAAGATATGATTTACAATATTCGGCCGTCCGAAATCGAAATATAAAGAAGGCCAGTCTTTCATCTCTGATATCTTTTGAGGCGCGGCCTTTGAGATACGCTTCGGAGTAAAATGACCCAAGGCGGAGAGGTCTTACGATGTTTTATATGAATTTGGTCACGTACTCTTTTTACGGGATAGAGAGATGGACTAGAGATATTGAAGAAACAAGATTCCTAATGATTGGGCACCAACTTATTTACTTTATTACCAGACCGAACGGACCCGGAATACGTACACAGATATAATATGACGTTTGAACAGTAGCGCAGCCAGCATTTTTTCGCAAAGAGGGTTGGGGCCGGCCAAACGAATTAAAATGTATATTGTTGTTTCTAACACAATAAAAAAGTTTAAATTTAATTGTAAATCTTTACATAGTATAAAATGAAGTTGCTAAAAATGAATGTGCGCATTGATCTTTTAAACTACGCGATGGATTTTCAGGTGGTTTTCACCAATAGATAGAGTGATTCAAGAGGAAGGTTTATTTGTATGATACATGCTTATTATAATAGAGAAAAGCCAAGAAATTCAAATATTCAATTCAGGCAGCGGGCAGCGGGCAGCAGGCAAGAGGGTGGTGTGGATTTTATAAAGGTTGGGTAATGGCGTTGTGTTTCGTTAGCCACAGCAACGTGTGGCTGGGTCTGCTAGTATGATATATTTATAAAACCATTGTTATCGATCTATTTTTTTAAAATTAAATAGATCAGTAAAAGTAACGGCAGCTGTCACAACTGGGAATCGAACGTAGCCTTAACTTATTATTTTTCTGTCTTATTCTGTTTCATGTTCCATTTTGATTTATTAGTATAATCATCTTCTTTAATGTTGTATTACTTTGATAGGTTTAAGCTTCAGAGCTGTAAAACTAAGTTAATCCATTAAAATTGAATATTCACTTAGAACTTAGATTTTTAGAAAAAGTCATTAGGTCCTTTACAAATAAAATGAAATATGTTTTAGATTATATCTAGATTACAAATAAATGCGTTAGAATTGAATGATTTAACTTTATAAAGTTCTAACGAATTTATCAGCAAAAGCTAGTTAGCAGCAGCAATGTGGGGAAAATTAGTTGACAATAATATTTATTTATTTTTTATTTTAAATACATAAACGGCTATACAGCTTTTTATAAATAAACATATAAAAGAGTACAAAAGTAAGAAAAATAATATCATTACATAATAGTAGTTTTAAACTTTAAAATAACATACAATTATTTTGTGTATCACAACAAAAAATAACAAAAAATAACAAAAAAGAACAATGAGAAATATCACATTTCATTTCAACATGTCCATATTGCGTATATAAAGTTACATTATGGAAAAATAATTTTTGAGTGCATGTTTATATTGCGCTAATTTTAAGAAATAAATGTCGCCAATGTTAGCATATTCATTTCCCAAAATGTGTAATCGACTGATTGGTGAGTAATAATGTGATAATGTATGTGTATTATTATAGTAGAACGGTAGAGTCAGTCTATTGTTAGCGCGACCAGGGCAATGAAATCGTATTAGTTCTATTAAATCAGGGGTATCCAGGACCGAGTGAATTATTTTATATAATATTAATAGATCACAGATTTTTCTGCGATCTGATAAATACGAGATTAGTCCAGTTTAATAACAAATTATAGTCCACGGATTCTCTTGGAATACCTAATTTAAAATTAATATACCTAAGGAATCTATGCTGGACTTTTTCAATTTCTTGAATATGGATATTGTAATGTGGAGCCCAAATCGTAGAATTATATTCTAAAATGCTTCTCACTAATATGGTCTGAAGTAGGTCTCAATAGTTATTTTTTTTTTAAATTAAATGAACACAATATTAGCGAAACTCAATCGAAATCTGGAGACAGAAAAATCAGAAAAGTTATTGGCTCCGCTGGGACTCGAACCCAGGACCTTTTGCTTACATGGCAACAGCTCTACCGATTGAGCTACGGAACCCATATTAATTCGGTCACTTTTAACTGTATTGGCTGCTATCTTTATAATAATATGTGCGTTAAGAAGACGAAGATAATGTTGGTAGTTCTTAGTCGAAGTATGATAGTCCATTTTTTTATGACGCAGATATCTATCTCATTTCAGCAATAGATAAAACATATCCAATTGTACCTAATCAGTACCTACGAATATCCATATGCTTGAATATATTCATTTGACAACAGGGACACAAACTCCACAAACAAAGTCCTGATGATTTCCTTGTTTAAATAGTCCGTACTTTTATTTTTTTCCAATTATCCTTGTTTGACGTAGCACCAGAGTTAGAGCGATGCAGGAGTAGTAATAATAATAAACAAAGCATGACAGACATAAGTAGGCACAACACAAATTGTTAACAAAGGAGTTCAACCAGCTTATTCGTATTTGGGCTCAGTTTATTTATAGTAGTTTCAAAAATTACTGTCACAAGTGGTCAGTTAAGGCGCTGTCCTGGTCAGATAAGAGATGCAGGGTTCAATTTTTAGTTTATTTTTTGGTCTTGTTCCATTTCACGTTCAGTTTAGATTTATAAATATTATTTTCTTCTTCGATCTAAATAAAAACTATTGCAAGCATTGCATGCACGCACCAATACTAATCTTCTTCTTGAAAATACATTTTTTTTGTGGGGGTGGGGGGGGTGAAGGGAGGGGGCGATTTATGCCCCCCCCCCCTGGGTGCGCCACTGGTATGGAATACGGGCATACACGTTCCGTCCAAATACGAACAATGTCCGTATAATTAATTCTCGGGAACGTTGTGGCTGCGATTATATTGGCTCCGGTTGTTTAGTTGTAGCCGTAGGCTGATTTTATGGGGAAGATTTATGTTTTTACCAGTGTTTTTTGTGTTTCATGGTGCGTAGTAAATGATATTATTTGCAGGATCAAGTTATTACTTTGCCGTGGGAGTATAACGAAAATATTGTTACTGTAGAAATTTTATCGGAGCCGGAGGCAATTTTGATTCTGATTACGCGAATTATCTTATATATAAAAATGAATCGCTGAATGTGTTGCTAAGCGCAAATCTCGAGAGTAGCTGAACCGATTTCACTAATTCTTTTTTTAGAATTTTCAATTCTCTGCGCAATTTTCTTAAAATTAAGAAAATTGCGCAGAGAATTGGATAATTTCAGAAAACCTAACGACTATCGCACGTTTGAAAGTTCGCGTGTTTGAGAATGACATATTGCAAAACAATGATTGTTAAATCAGGATTCTATTTTTTAAATATTAAGTTGATAAATTTATTTAAAGTAGGTACTCCCCTAATAGTTTAAATCGAATCAAGAATTTTAGATATTTTAAATAGGTACCTATGTTAGGTACCAAATTTAATATACACGAAAAATGGAAATTTTAATAAAAATTGTAAAAGGTGGCACGCGAGCTGTTAAAAACTGAATGTACTAGGATTGAATATATGGAAAGTGGGAGGGAGGGAGAGACTTGGGAGGGAGGGGGGGGGAGAAGGGGGGAGGGAGGGAGGTGAGAGGGGGGAGGGGGGAGGTGGAGGAGGCGGTGGTGAAGCCACGGGAAAAAGCTAGTTACTAATAAAATTGTCTATCTTGGAATGTTTAACGACAGGACAAATATGATTTATAAAGACAGGTGACCAAATCGTTGAATTATATTCTAGAATGTTGCTAACGAGAGATGTGAATAGAATTTTTATGTGTGAATTATTTTAAAATCTTTAATATAAAACTAACATTTAGAGTAAGATAATATTTTTTCTCTTTTTATAATTACAAAATCCATCGCATTTTCTTTAAAAAGGTATTGAATTTCCTCCCTTGGAAAATCGGCATTTTTTACACCTTGAAAGAAGGTAAAATAGTAATATAAAAGGTAAATAGGTACAACTACCTACGTATTCGAGCATAAATAAATAGGCACAATAATTTTATTTTTTATTTTTTATAATAGTATAAACGCTAATTGCCCCATTTTATTTTATACTCACTAGGACAAGCCTGCATCGAGTTTAATAATTTTATAACATTAAAATAAAACGAAATAAAATATTCGGTGAACATTATTGTTACCTAAGATTATTACCTGATACTATGATAACCTACGTGCAACCTTATTGCTTTTTTTCATTGACGATGATTTTTGACTTCAACATGAAAGCAGAATGGTGTATGGAATAACACAGCTTTGCAGAATTAACATTATTTTTTATAATTATATTTTTCATTACCATTTCATTTCAATCCACTTTTTATGTACTTAATCAAAAACATTTTATGTGCTAGGATTTAATGAAGTTCTATTATATTTTACGAACTAACCTATCAACATTCCGTTTCAACCCTGGTGTGTTTTTCTGGTTTATAATACTTGTTTTTTCTTGTTTATATTCTTGGTGTGTTTTTCTTGTTTATATACTTGGTGTGTTTTTCTTGTTTATAATTATTACATCCGTAAACTGCATACACAAGACCTACTTTTTGGGATTTTTAAAATATATTATTTTATCAATATTGATCGAAATGCAAATTAGAAAGCACAAAACACGTATGCTGTGTGTGATACGCTTAATTCAATTTGCTGCCAATGAAAGGAATTTCAACGTCAATATATGGATACACCAGCGCCAGCGCTTCTAGCGGCCAGAGTTGTTGATACTGCCAATATTTTACTGGAGTTGGACGCATTAATAATATTATAGAATATTTGATACGTGTCACATCCATTTCGTATGAAATCCACGAATTTAACGAGAGAGCATTTCATTTGATAACAATTTTCAAACTGACAAGTTTATTGACATTTTTTACATTGATATACAGTGGAGCGTCGATTATCCGAACGTCGATCAACCGAACGACCGCCTATCCGAACTACTACGCGCGACTTGTTAATCACTGTACGGCCCTTGCCGCCGCTAGTCGATAAACTAAATTTTGCCACGTGAAAGCAAACTCTAGATTTAAAATGCCTAAACGTAAACGTGTTGTCCTTTCTATGAAAGATAAAAATGAGATGAATAAACGGTTAGAGGAAGGCGAATCCGCAACCAAGTTATCCAATCAATACCAAGTTAATAAGTCTACCATTACGGATATAAAAAATAAAACAAAAGACGAGCATAAGTAACTTTATATCCCAGCTTGATTCTTCAGACGGATCCACGATTTAAGTCAAGACATGGCATTCTTGAGCTTCAAATACAAGGAGAAAAATAATCTGCTGATTCATCGGCAGCTGATTCATTCAAAATCAGACTAAGGTATATACTGAAGGAAGAAAAATCATGCAGATGAAACCGGGCTCAATTGGAAAGCTTTGCACAAAAAACAAGGATCGTATCACTGATAAATATGCTATTGCTACTGGCAGCCACCGATTGATTGCCTTTGCTTGTAATTGGTAAAAGCAAGAAACCACATTGTTTCAAACACGTTAATATGTCTGCGATTCCTACCGTTTACAATTCTCAAAAGTCAAAAGAGTGCTCGGGTGGATAGTACAATTGAAGTACAATTGAATTGATTTTTTTAAGCGTTAATTTTGCACTTTTTCTGCTTAATTCCTATTTGTCATTTAAGGTATAAATGTAAAAATGGTTTTCATTCACCTGTACGTAAATATGTATGGCTCGATTATCAGAAAATACCGGTTATCCGAACACCCACGTCCCCCAATTAGTTCGGATAATCGAAGCTCTACTGTATTTAACCAAATAGAACAATCAATTTCTTTCAAAATTTAAGAACAGAACACATTTTTCGTCTACAGACGAAAACATCGTAATATTTTTTTATGACGCAGATATCTATCTCATTTGAGCAATAGATAAAACATATCCAATTGTATCTAATCAGTACCTACGAATATCCATATGCTTGAATATATTCATTTGACAACAGGGACACAAACTCAAAGTACTGATGATTTCCTTGTTTAAATAGTCTTTTATTTTTTTCCAATTATCCTTGTTTGACGTAGCACTAGAGTTAGAGCGATGCAGGAGTAGTAAGCCGACGAAAAAAACTGTCGCAAACAACTCGTTATTTCACGAGGGCCCCACTCCGCCAAACAAGTGTTGTAGATTTGCTCATAAAGCCCAGTGGAGTTGGTACAGCCCTTGGTACTCGTGCCGTGCACGTCGCGCATCCACACGCCACTGTGTAATTCCTCAAGTGCGAGATGCACTATTGTGCAGGTGAAAATGAACGGATGCATTCTAGGGCAGGGGTAGTGTGCGCCAACAACGCCGCACACAGAGAGGCGTTTTGATGCTAAAATGGAAGTACTCACAGAAACTTACTCAGATTTTGTTGATTGTTTAAATGGTTGTTTATTAGTGTATATGTATATATATATAGCTGTTACGATTCTGAAGATATTGTCGAACTGTGAGTAGGTACTTCACATTTACATAATCAAATATAATACAAGTTATTGTAAAAAAGTTGGGACTTAACAGAAGAAGAAGTGGTTATGTTGTTTTTTAAATAAAGCACCCTTTGAGAAATTAAATCCATCGTTTTTATTGCTATGTTTTTAAAGTTACAAGTTACCGACATATAACTTTTTTACCATCCAATGGACAAAGGTTTAATAATGCTTTACGTTTTTTATGCAAGTTTAGTTAGAGAAGTGTTAATTTTTAGCTAGCGTGGGCTTTTTATAGTTAAATTACTTTGCACATTGAGAAGGGAGGAAGTTCAAAAAATGACCACACAATCAGCGACATCTGAAATTACTGGCGCCATCTTTGGCCTACATGAATAAACTTGTTGATAATAATTATCACTATATATAAATCCATAATTGGTTTGAAACTTAACTATAAAAATAAACAGTTATCTTCTTGCACTTACGAGTATATAACACAAACTCCCTTTGAAGGAAAGTCGAATGATATAGTATTCGTGGAGGGTGTTTATGATTTTTTTATTCGATATTGAATATCTACTGCTGATACGTGTATAACCATTTTTTTAAAAAATAATCTTCCTATTTTCCGTGTACCTACCTAGTTGGTAGTGCAGGGGATTCATCTCTTCGAAAGTGCAGCAAATGTTTGGAAATTAAAATAAAAACAGTATTAGGTGGGTGCAAATATACACATATATGTATTTCTTTTAGGAAATTATTTTGTACAAAATATAAACATAATTGATAACAAAGTAATAACTACATGTGTAAAAACTTGAAACATTTCATCTTCTTATATTTGTATCTATATTTTTTTATTAAAACTATTTTAAAATTTTAAAAAGTGGTGCTGCTTGCGTGCACGGGATAAAGCTGTTATTTATTTAGTTATTAAGAATATTTTTCTATTACTATTGTTATTTTAATTGCGTAGTTTTAATTTTTAAAACAAAGATATTTTAAAATAGTCTACTTGCTAACCTATTTAATTGTTAATCTTTTTTAACTGTGTGTTTATTCAAATCACATAAAAAGCAGTGTGTGTGAAAGGAAGGTGTTGTTTATTAACAATACTTTCTATTATTGTTGTTGTTCTAATTAAGTACATAATTTAAATGTTTAATAAAAAGATACTTTAAAAAGTCGAAATGGTTTATTGAGATACTATAAAAGTTTTTTCTTATATAAAAAAGTGGTGCAGAACTCATAACCCCCTCGGAAGATGCTTTCATTTTAATAAACAGACGCATAATACATGCTGATAAATCGTGCATCACTATACTCCTCAAGGAAGCGAAATAATCTATATCTGTATATACAAAATTTTTGTTTCGATTTTTGCGTTCGCAAATCTCGGAAAGTAATCGATGGATTGACTCATTTTTTTACAGAACATTGCACTTTAGCAGAAGAGTTTTTCTGTATATATATATTTTTAAGCTCTGGCGTTATGAAATTTGTATATAAAAAAATAGGTTCCGTATGTTTGGGTCAGAAAACCTTGGAAAGTGATCGATGGATTGACTCAAAATTTTTACGGACCATTTTATTTTAGTAGAAGAGTGTTTCTTTTTTTAATGGAAAGCCCTGGCGTTATGAAATTTATATAAAAAATACTGCAGGTGGTGCGCGAGTGGTTTGAAAATGTAAGTGTTTTAAATTTTAAGCATCTCCAAAGATGACACAAGCCCTGAGGGAAATTTTTCCTCAGGACCTCCTGTGTGGAGCTCATGTAAAAAAAAGGCAAGGAAGGAAGGCAGGAGGGAGAGGGTAACGAAGGAGGGGGAAGGTAACGAAGGAGGGGGGATTCGCGGGAAGTGTGAAGAGAAAGAGGGAAGGCGGGGAAGGTGGAAGGGGAACGCAGGAAGGGAAGCAAACGTGGGAGGGGAACGGGGACGCATGAAAATGGACACGCAGGGAGAAATAATTTATTTCTTCGAATGGCATACCAACGCATGTCGGGAACCAGCTAGTTTTCCAACGCATGTCCGGAACCAGTTAGTTGTATCTATAATAAAATAGCCTTAGAAAAATCAGTTACATGTGTAATTTTTTTTTTCAATAGATATGCTTTTTTGTAGGTTTGGCAACTTTGAGGATATTTTTAACCAGTTGTGCAAAATAGTTTTCCGATTATAAACATCCAAACAATCAAGCCATGTTATTTTAGGTGCCATAATAATTAATATACCCATATATACAATAAACTTATCTACCCTTCGGTTTTCGGTAGCTTACGTAAAGATTAAAGAATCAAGAAAGGTTGTTGCTTCATTAAACACACACATATAAACTTTTGTATTTTCAAAGTTTGAACATGCCTTGCGTTCATTTTGTGCCGTTGAATGTGACCAAATTGCTTTGAAAATAATTTCTTTCTCAAAGACGGCAAACAACAATAATTTGGAAAGGTTCTGCCACCTATTGGAGGATTATTGTATTACAGTCTGGGGCACTGTTCGTGACCAGCCTATTTCGGGATTTTCATCGACCATGTTGATGTATGGTGCACGAGATTGGTACTTGCGTTAAAAAAAGTAACTATTTTGACTACCCGCTTATCAATATGACTCAGGGGTGTAAAGTCACGTCATCTCTCTCTTCTCCACTCAATTACCTCATATTTTATTTTGATTAATACCAGGGTTTGTCCGAGGGTTGAGGGTTGACAGTTGATAGTTTATTTAAGGGTGGTCCAAGAAGACTTTAATTTTTTTAAAAACAACTAATAATTATTTTTACAAAAAAAATAAAATGACATTTTAGATAACTAAATATCCCCACTAGTTTTCGACAAAGTCTCCGTTACGATTAATGCACTTGGTGAGCCGTAGAACAAGGTCTTTGATTCCCTTGTCATCGACCTTCGCGCCAAAAATGTTTTCACCTTTGCCTCCGCGTCATCGTCGATCTCCAAACGTTTTCCTGCCAATATTGCATCAGGAAAAGAAAAATGTGGAAATTATGCCTCTTGATTCCGAGGTTAGATGGTGAATTCATGTTTCAACCTAAAAAAACCTCGCCTTGGTTGGAAAAACTGTTCAAAAAGACCCGAGCGCTTTGCAAACGCTCGAATTTTGCATGTGAGATCGAAAATCTCAAATTTTGCATGTGAGATTCCGTCAGCATTTTGGGTACCCAACGAGCACACAAAATAATTTGCTTGGTTGACTTTGACGTTCGAAATTGTCAGCATGCGTCTTCAACAGAGTGCACTCCCTCCCAGCTGAGAAAGCAAATAATTGAACGCAGATCACAGGCGGCGGGATTCGATAACGGAGCGTCCATCTCAAATGGACGCAAAGGTCGCACTGAAGCAGCTACCGAGACGGATCACGGCTCATTTTGGAGAAAATTTGAGCTATACGCTAGTGCCACCATATTCTAAGACATAACTTACGCGTCGCTTAAAATCGGTAAAGGTCTCTAATTCTAGGACAGCCTGTGTATTTAGGAGCGTTAGAATATATCGTCTTTTAAACACTTTTTTCCGGTCTTTCGTTCACACGACGCTGACGAATAAAATTCTACATTATTATTTTATTTACTACTGAATTTGGATAGGTAGAGGAAATTGACTTATTAAAGTCCCGTTTTTATACTTGGTACTTGTTGATTAAAATTTTTTATTACTTTTTGCACATTTGTATTATTATTCATAAGTATTCTTTTATATGCATTTCATATCCTGTATACCTATTTATTTTTACGACGATGACATCGACCGGCAAAAACAAGCCCTCAGCATAATGTTCAGTAAAAGGTTTCGGCTTTGCAGCCTTTTTATGCATGCGAACTTTGAAACGATTTTAACCTTTTCGTCCGGGAAAGAAAAAATCACACACAATCCGAAGGGGGGTCACTCGAAATAAACATTATAAATTATTATTATACTAGCTAAAGTCCCCGGCGATGCCCGGGCTTCACATGGAGTTTTCGAAATCAAATTGAAAAGTAACCTTCCTTTGCATTCAAATTTGGGAGGCGGGATTGGGTACCGCCGCCCCGGGAACCTTTATTGGACAACCACACCTCTGCCATAGGTCACCCCAAGTGGTTCGCTACGTTTGGTGATTTAGCAGGGGTGCCCGGGTTCATGGGGTGAGGTTTGTCTAGGTATTGGAGGCGGATGACCAGGACACACTGAACCCCAGATTCCTACCCACCCCTTAAACCCTTTTCCTTCTCAGAACTCTTCTCTCCTTCCTCTCCTTCCTTTCCCCCAATACCCCTCCACACAGCATCCCCAAAGATGACATAGGCCCTGAGGGAAATTATTTTCCTCAGGGCCTCCTGTGTGGAGCTCATGTAAAAAAAAAAAAAAATTTGGGAGGCGGGAATGTGTACGGCCAAAGATATTCAAATACCAATATCTTTGGGTACCGCCGACCCGGGAACCTTTATTGGATAACCAAAACCTCTGCCATAGGTCACCCTAAGTGGTTCGCTACGTTTGGTGATTTAGCAGGGGTGCCGGGTTCACGGGGTGAGGTTTGTCTAGGTCTTGGAATCAGATGACCAGGACATACTGAACCCCAGATTCCTACCCACCCCTTAAACCCCTTTCCTTCCCAGAACTCTCCTCTCTTTCCTTTCCTTAAAAAACCCTCCACACAGCATCCCTAAATATGACATAGGCCCTGAGGGAAATTATTTTCCTCAGGGCCTCCTGTGTGGAGCTCATGTAAAAAAAAAAAAAAAATCAAATCCACACCAATTTACACAAAACCTCATATTTTAACCAATTTACACAAAACCTAGACCCGGGCACACATGCTAAGTCACCAAATGTAGCGAACCACTTGGGACGATCTATGGCAGGGGTATTGGTATCCAATAAATGGTTCCCGGGGCGGTGGTACCCAATCCCATACCCGCCTTCAAAATTAAGCCTAATCTTTATTAATCTATAAAAAGATAATTGACGTTGAAATTGATAATATGAGAAAGAAAAATGGTACTTGACGTCTATAGCGCCAGGGCGAGACGAGTTGCCAAAGCAAATTACGTCTCAGAACTTAATATGGTTAAATAACATGAATTTAATGCGTAATTATTATGGTGGATTTACTTAGAATTACATTAAATAACTTAAGCATTTTCGATACAAAAAAACTAATTGAATTATTATCGAGATCATGTTTCTGAAGTCTCTATAAATGACTGCTGGGAATACAACTAGATACAAATATAAACTGGAAAGAACATGTATCAAAAATAGTAGCAAAAATCAATAGCTTTTCTGTTGTTCTAGGTACACTGAGAAAAACATTAAAAATCGAATCATTATACGGTTATGTATATTCAATAATAAAATACGCTATTATATTTTGGGAAAACTCAGTACACGCCAAAGATGTTTTTATCATACAAAAGAGATGCATAAGAAAAATTACAAACTCTGCTCATCTGGATTCATGTAGACCTATGTTTAAGAATCTGAAAATTCTGACAGTCACAGACATAATGGAGTTATGCTTGTTAGTGCGATCTTCTACAGTCAAGTTCCCACAAAAAAACTCAACACCTAAATACGCTACAAGGTTCACAGAAAACTTATTAATACCAAAAGCAAACAAAACAGTATTCCAAAAAGGACGATATTACATGGCAATTAAAGTATATAACAACCTTCCAAATAACATCAAACAAATACAAGATACTTAATTATTTATTTTGAATTAACGCCGATCAACGGCTTTTACATAGGAATTGCAATAATTTGAAAGAATATACATAGTTAAGAAAAAAAAAATTCATATGACAAAAAATTAAAAAGCACATATTGAAGTGAAAGTTTAAAGTAAAAATAGTAAACTATTATAAATACAAACATGAAGAAAAAGAAAACCTCATTTACATGATTGTGTACAAGATATTATGATCTAAAAAATTACTATGTAAAGTACGTGGTAATAAATTTAAAAATTCCAGAAATAAACATTGATGAAGAATATAAACATTCAAAGTATATTAGATTATAATCTAACTGAGAAACGCTGACAAACAGCTTTAATTATATAATGTTATGTTTGTATGTTGATAATCTTTCAATATTTATAATCTTTCAATATTTATTAAACACAAATTTAAATCGTCGCTAAACACTTTCATTATAAACAAATGTCATTACACCTTTTAAGTGAATAAATGAAACACCTATTTTTGTATTTTTATTGCTTTATTTGTATTTTCTTATTTGCATAAACTTTATAATATTCTTCTTTGTATAAAAATTATAATATAATATGTATGTGGTTAGCAGGAAGAAATGGGGTCTACTTATAAAATACAGCTTTTATTTTTTTTATTTGTACGATAAATATTTTTTTAATTGATTTGATTTGATTTCAATCATTCGCCCTTTGCTAGTTCCACAATGAACGTTTTCCATTCTGAAAAATAAATGGTTTAATTAAAATCATTTAAAAATTTATTGAATTAATTTTTTTGGAGAGGCAAAAACCACTTACAGAACGTCAAAAAAATTGCACAAATGTTTCTACCGTTTTTATGGGAAAACTCAATTATTTTTTTTACATGGCGGCCGGCGTGGTCGAGGGGTAAGGCTCTTAATTCGCAATACGAGGTCGCGGGGTCGAATCCCGGCGTGGGCAAATAAATTTGATTTGATTGATTTGTTTTATTTCACAATTAATTAATTCAAATAATATATAATATATTTGCGGCACGTTCCAGAGTGGAAAATACTCTCAGTATCACCCTGGTGTAAGACCACTATTCAGAATTCGAGAAAGGCAGATAACTTCTACAATATAACAATACACTCAACGCCTGTATTTTTTCTTTTCCTCTCAATTATTTTCGTTTCTTTCTCTCATTTTTTTTTCTATTTTTCACATCTCTTTTCTTTTTCACTTATTTTTATTCTTCTTTCATTACATTTATATATTTAAATAAAAAAAAATATATGTCTTTCAAGATTAAGATAGCAAAATTAGATTAAATTCATGCCAGCTTGTAACAGGCTCAGCCTGGTGAGGTGGCATATACCAAAAAAATACGTATATTGTGTATATTAATTAAATAAAAATAATTAAATATAACATACAACAAGTTGCACTCCCATGATTTATAAAAGCTCATTAAGGGATCGCAAATTGGTAAAAATTAAACCCAACCCAACCCAATATGCAGACACAATATATGAAGAAAAATTTTACAAAACATTTCACAGAAGCAACATACAGACACAACATACATGAAGAAATCACTTTACAAATATTTCACAGAAACATGTCTTATAATTATTATTATAACCACTCATTTGATTTATGTACTGTTGGTGTCAAAAAGTTAAAATAAAGTATCCTCCATGATGAACTATAGAAATACATAAAAAAAATCATGAAAATGCAGTAAAAGGTACGGGCTCAAAAATATACAGACCGAATACAAGATGTTTACATACAAAATACATGACAAGATTTAAAAAATATATAAACTGTGCCCATCATATCTGGATGTACAAAGTATATTGTAAAATTATCTTGAAATTTTAAAACCAGAATCAATGAACACGAACTGTTCACGGTTTTATTGTTACATGTTGCCTTTTGGAACTACCTGTTGGGTGCTCTCTGCCTCAGTTCTTATAAAATCACCGCACGGGACACAAGTCCTAACAATCGCATTAATAATCGAAATTAATTATCACGCCGCGGAACTCATAAACCGCAGATTAATACGCTAAAATATCGCTTGCTTACCATTAGCGTACGCCATTAACTCCACAAAGCAAATATCACCAATTTCCCTTCCCCATTTTTCCAACTAACTATTACCTTCCCGGTGACATAAACTCAGTGCATGGAGGGTATACAGCAGTTTGGAGATATTGGTAAATCAACTCCAGAAATATAATAAAATAGATAATTCAATTCAATTCAATTCAATTTATTTATTCTTTAAAAACATTACAAAATTTAAAATTTTAATGCGTTTTTAAAAAAAAAATTAACAGTTTTACCTTAAACATTAAATTAATTATATAAATGGTAGGCAAAAAAGAAAAAAAAAACTATATAAGTATTAATTGAGCTTGCCTTTTAAAGGCAGCTTCCCTGACGCTAAATATGTCGATATCCGAATTAATTCTGTTCAACAGCGAGATTGCTCTCCCGACTGGCATAACCATTGGCAAGTTAGTTCTGCAAGCCGGGAGATAAAACAGTCTATGCTGTCGATGACGGAGATAACCATCGGGAACATAGAAACTAATGCTCTCCATGATAGCCGAGTTTTCGAACCTTCCACGAATCAGTCTGAAGAAATGTGTTACAATGAGCACATCCCTTCTGACCCGTAGAAGGTTCACACCGAGCATAAGAACCGCAATCATCAATTTTACAGTCCACAAAACGCAGCATTTGATCTCTAGATTTCTTGAGAGGGAACACTTGCTACCCGCCGCAAAACGAACTTTGTTTACGAAATAATAACTACTCAGAGTTTGCTAACCATATAACAGAGACAGGCCATAGCTTCATCAAAGAAAAAACTAAGTTTTAATATTGCATTGTAAATTCATAATTTAATTTGTGCGCTTTAGAAACTTAAGAAATAAACAGAAAAATTAAATCAAAAAGTTAATTAGTTAATAAAATAATAGCACCATGTAAATCACCTTCACTAACAATGTTTCCATGTAATGTTGTCTCCTCCCACCGTTCTCCCCCTCCCCCAAAATCACCCCTCCCACTACCCCCACCTAATTAATTTTTGTACTTGCATAGAATTTTGATGTTAGTTTTAAGTTTGCTCGTGAATGACATGGATGTGTCGAAACCGGTCGTAGAAAATTTAAAATTAAAATAACAAGTTTGTAAAAGCCCCGAAAAAAGGCGTTAATAAATAAATAAACAAATGTGCTTTGAAAATTAAAACTCTTCAAAACAAAATGTCTAGAAATTGTTAAATAGTTATTGCCCAGAAATACAGAAAATGAAATATGCTATTTTTAACTTTCATCTGAACGTTGATCAAGACGAAAACAGTTAATGGCAACAATAAATGCGAACTTTGTAATTCAATTCCCAGAAATTCTCAATTAATTGTTTCTGAACATAAATAAGGTACCTACCGTCAGACCTATAAACTTCCGTCCAGGCTTAATCCACTTAAGTGTTTGTTTGATAACAAGCCCATCTAGTATGTATATATGTTACACAGTGTTCCATTTCACTTAATTAAGATTCCTGTTTATATCTATTACTTACATACTGTTTGGAACAAGAACTTCCAACAACTTGAAATTCACATTTAAGTAATTCAATTCTCCCTAGAGACGGTGGACATAATTTTGTGCGGTAGGTCGGCCGTGTGACGAGAATTAAAATTATAGGCACGATACGGAGGGTGACGGAATTATAATTATTATTCAAATGGATCAGGAGCTTGACGAATTTTGATGGACGGTGGATGTTTTCGGTCAAAATGTTTTTTGAAAAAAAAAAAACTTTATTACGTGATTATTTTTTGGGTTATTGTACCGTGAAGCCGAACAAGGTATAATATCCTGAAACATAATAACGATAATAATTTTGGCCACGAAAATTTAATAATATAATGTGTTAGATGGGTTTCTAGGCACCTTTTTTCAGCATCTCCCTGAAGAGAATCCAAATTTTTGAAGTAAAACTTATTTACGCACGTTTGACATGGGGAGTAAGCTGGTGAATGCGTGACGAGAGCGTCACGAAAAGCGAGGCGAACGGTAGTTGAGAGGGAGATATAAGTTAGTGAAGATAGAAAGAGAGAGAGTTACGTTTCATAAATTACTGTAGGGGCAAGAGAGAGAGAGGTGCGAGCACACATTTCACAATTTAGGAGCAAGAGAGAGCAGCGCGCGTGCACATTTTCTTTCTCTTTTCCTATCATATAGATGGAGCTAAAGAAGTTCTAAAGCACACTCGTTTTATTTAATAAAGATTTTGAGGCCTAGAGAAAAATCAAACTTTCGCTTTCATACCTCCTGTAATAAGATTAAAATATTGCTGAAATTAATAAAGTAAAAATTAAAAAAAATATTTTTTGCATTTTTATTTTTAAGGGGCCCTGATGTTATCACAAGAAGTGGCAAATTTGACCTTTTTTTTTTTAATTCTTAAGAAATATTAGCGACTAAGGCATCCTCAATAGGGACATGTTGTGACGTTGAAGGTGTGGGGAGGGAAAGGAAATGGAAATGTGGACGGTTGGGTTGTAAGTGATTATTCATGTCACCAAACATATATAAAACCATTTCTAGCAACGACAAGATTCTGAATTGGGTCATTGTCGCACATAATTACACACAACATTCATCGAAGGACGTGCACAAAATACAATGATATCTTTTACGACGCTGATATTTTCCATTTGTCCTCAGGCCAATTTATTAAATCCATAATAGAAAAAATTAAAACAAATTGTTGATTACGAACTCTCCACCCCTGCTGCATGTTATTTTTTTCATTCTCATATGTTGGTTTTCCTTCTTTTTATTATAATAATAATATTTGGATGATTTATATATCCCATATGCTTTAATTTGTGTGTGTATATATATATTATAAATTGTAGCGGAAACTTCGCTGGTTAATGCAATCATGTAATATGTTACTTTCTTATTAAAATATGTATAACTGTTTGTTTCCTAAATAAACTAAAATAAAATAAAAATAGATGTATGGAAAATGTCGCTGATACATTATGAAATCATTTATCCAAGATACAAGTACTCACTAAGGAAATTCTTTGGTAAATATATTAAACTACATCGACAAATTTTACTAAACTATCTCTACCTATCTTATTAATGTAATATGTTAGTAAGTTCATTGAAGTATTATAAACCATCATAATCTGTAGAATTATTTGGTTATCAAAAAAAAATGATTTAACTTTCTTATCTAAAACTAGCTGACCCGACCACGCGTTGCTGTGGCTAATAAAACACAAAGTCATCTACTGGATGATTATTTGAGTGATGGTCTGTGAGTTTATCGCGAAGAGACAGATGCCGCGAAGGACTTTAATTTATAATACGTAGAGATGGTGTGAAAGATTATAATAATGTGCATGAAATGCTTGGGGTAACTAACGTATTTAAGTTAATTAATACTGTATCCGTCTAAATAACTTTTCAATTACCGCATTGTACGTGACCATTTTTGAGATAATTAAGATGGAATGATAAGATAGATACATTTTTAAGATAGAGTGGGTATAGTAAGCTATCCGTAAAAGATAGTTATATGACTTCGCGGACTTTTTTGTAGATCTATAAAAGAGGAATATCCCACCATGCATTGTTTTGTTATATCCCCAAAGGATTAGGCAGCGTTTTCGATGAAAGCTACCAGGCGGCTTGACTTTTTCCGACACTTCTAACAATTATCGTTATCTTTTAACCAGTTTACACAAATCCTTGACAAATTACACACCTAAACCTTCCTCACGAAACACTCTATCTATTGGTGAAAACCGTATGAAAATCCGTTCAGTAGTTTTAGAGTTTATCGCGAACAGACAGACAGACAGACGACGCGGAGGACTTTAAATTATAATATGTAGAGATAATAAAATCCAAATTGGACGGTTCAGTACTCCCGCAACTAGCAGAGGTACAGGAGGCAGAGGAGGTACCAACGATATAGCGGTTTGGCACTAAGTGAAACTAATTAATAGGTGTTATTAGACATGGTTAAGTTGCAATTTTGTAAACCTCTGTTTTTATCACCTTACTTTAAAATTTTTGTTGTTTGTATTTTTATACCACGTATGTTTTTTTTATTGTAACTTGTTGTTATTATATCTCACTGTACTTACATTTTTGGTTGCTTATACTTTTATTTCGTTTAAGTACTTTTTATTTATATCATAACTTTATTAAGGTATATTATATTTTTCTCATGTTATAGATGTACTGCCTTTATTTATTTATGTAAAAGTACTCTGGGCGTAAAATATATAAATTATTGCCAAGAATAATAAAACTAAAATAAATAAATAAAAATTAATAAATTATTGCCAAGAATTAATCTTCAGATATTCAGGGAAATTTTTGCAATAAAAAGATTCACCGTCACTGCACTGAGGTCTGCAAATAAATCATTATTATTAGTTTTCACTTTAAAGCCTCAACTAAAAGTACATCCCAGTAGTTGCAAGGGCGTGCGACGTTTGCGGGCATTTTGTTGCATGAGTCTACGCTTTGAGGCAAGGCTTGTTCGTAAGTTAGTTAGTTTGTTATTTACATATTATGGTTATATCAATTTGTGGACTGAATTCAAACATATTGTATATTACTGCATTCATGTCTACACTCTGCCATTGCTTATCTCTCCCACAGCCAACTGGGGCCGAAGGTAGACCCTAAAATTACTATCCTCCTTATATCTTGTGCCACTTTGTATATTCTTTTCAAGTGATATGAGATTTTGCCCCCCCCCCCCCTTTTGAGCTCACGTAATTAATGTATGCCCTTTAGGTTAAGGTTAGGTAAAGTTAGGTTAGGTTAGGTTTTAGAAGATATTTTGTTGGGGGATGTTTTGTCCGTCGGTAATATTTTGTCGCGGGATGAAAACGCGTGGAACCGTTTGTGGTAACGCAATTTAAATGATGTAAAAATATTGTTTACTGGCCGAAGGTATTTTACGTGGCACGTATATGGATCCTTTTAGTGTTATTTTTTTTTTGAGAAAATCTCTTCAGTGAGGCTTAAACGTTTTAATAAAATCAATCTTATGACTATAACTGATCACATAATAATTAATTACCCATTTTACAAACGAACGAATACGGTACCTACTTGTTAAAATAGGTTACAGCAAACTACTGTAAGACTTATAAGTAAATGTAAATATTAGTTTATATACAACCTAACCTCAATAATTGCTATGTACTCGTACACCTAATAATATAATAGCTTAAAACTTAACTTCCATATTATTGTAAGCATTTTATTTCGGCTGTTCTTTCTATATGTGTAATATTATTCTCATCTATAGGTTTAATTTTCATTTCTTATTTCTTTTCAAAAATCTTCTGTCGGCCAAAGAAATTTTTTAAGAGACTATGGCATCTTTTATAAAATACATATATTTTGTGAAATAACACAACTTAATAAAAAAAATGTTTAAGCACGCCTTGAACACACCCCTCTACCACGAAGGACGTGCATGATAATGACATAAAACTGTATTTTTAACCGTATTTATGAATTATTTCTGTACGTAACTACGAGTATGTACCTCCTACGCCCATCTAGACACAGGTATATCCCAGTGTGATAGGCATCGGAAAATCATTTATAATCATATTTTACGGGGAATTGGCCATAGATTTTTAAGACAATTTTTTCTTTAGTTGGATGAAATAAAGTTTTAATAATTACTGTTTTCAAAACTATATCTATTTTTGAACATAGTTCTTCAGTAGTTGCACAATTATGGAAAAGAATAAAGAGTGAACAAAAAAAACCAAAAACTCAACTGGCCATCTCTCGCCGAGTATCCAATAGAGATGGCCGTAGTACAACGGCAGTAGGTAATGGCCATACCTAATTTTTAGTTTTCTTGCCTGCTTTCTTTCATTTTCTTTAATTTCCTAATTTTTTAAAGCCAATCCCTTACGGCCGCATGGATTAGAGCGCCCTTGAGGTGATTTTTCACAAAAATCGCGCTCTAGAAATTATTCAATTATTATTATTGTTTTGGCACATTTCAGAAAATTTGGTAAATATTTACCTATCGAGTCCACGCTCAAAACACACTTTAAAAAATGAAAACAAATTGTACTAGGTAGATTACAGTTAGTAACCGAAATTGAAAAATATTGCATTTTAATGGAAAACGCGAAATGTCATTTCTCAAGGAACGCGTTGTTAATTACGACGGCAAATGTCTCGCGTGATTTTTCGTGTTTATGAAACCGAACAAAATAATGTTAAATACGCATTATTTATTATTTCTGAAGATTGCAATTCGTATTTATTATTGTCTAACTGACAGAAAGTGATTTTTTCTTGAAAAATGCGTATTTCATCGTCGTAATTAACATGGCGGTACTTGAAAAATGACATTTCGCGTGTTTTTGAAAATTAAAAAAAAAAACATTAAAACGCAATATTTTTCAATTCCGGTTACTGAATTACTTATTACTAACCATCATCTACCTAGTACGATTGGTTTTAATTTTTAAAAGTGTGTTTTGAGCATGGACTCGATAGGGAAATATTTACCATGCAGTGTTTGCAACCGATTTGAGCAAAACTTACACGGTATCCAATCTTGGACCTTTTTGGTTTTGTGATAGTTATCTAAGCATTTATTTATATCTTGTGGATTAGTGTTAGATCACGCCACCCACTTAGATGGTGTGCTCTAACTTAAATATAGTTTTCATGGGGCATAGACAACCACAATATACTTTTCAAAGATAAAACGTTAAACGGAAAATTTAGTTTTACGACACTTTTCTACGGGATGTGCGATATGGTCAGAACACTTTTTAAAAAGTTGACCATTTCACCCGATTACACGGGTTGGATGGGCACACCAATAATTCGAGCCAAACATGACGACGCCACAAATTTTTAGGTTAGAAACATTTCAACACATATCGCTTCATAAATAAATTGTTGAAATACACTCCCTTTCAAAAATATATAGCAAACAAGATGCCGACCGACTAGGCTTGAAAATAAAATGATGTAACACCAAATGAAACACGTAGCTCTTTTCGTGTTTTCTTGCGACGAAACATTCAAACGTTTAACGTTGACATCACGGCGAGTCGTACCAAGAACCAACGTACATGCAACGCCATCTATGATTAGGATTTGGGATTACGACTACGGACCATCCCCCGTACGTCCAACTCCCCCGGACTTACCCTAGATAAAAAAAATAAATACATGAATAAAATAAAAGCATATACAACGATGTAGAAAGATACAAGATGCCTTATAGATTTTTTTAAGGGATGGTGAAACATGAATAGGAGCTATTTACGCATATTTAATACATATAACTTTTATTTTAAAAATTGTGAATGATATTATAGACAGCCCTGATTTATTAAACCTAATTACCTAACCTACAAGAACTACTCGATACAAAATTCTTTGTAATAGCCCACTTGCATCATATTTTTTTTTCCGTTTGCGCAAATATTCTAAGACATTACGTATTCATTTATTTTTTTAACCATATTTTTGAAACCCTTGGCGATTTTTTGAAAATGCAAATCCAAAAAATCAGATCATTTTTTATAAACCGGAAAGACGGGACATAATTTAATTTATAAAAAAAAGATAATTACATAGCCGAAAAACATTTAACAAACGACGTTTTCCGCACGAATGGCACAGGACAATAACGAGGCATACCAAAAATATTACATCTCATAAATATTTTTTTCCTTGATCCATCTTATTGATCATTATGATCAATCGTTATTAGGTTCAACGTCTGTATATGACTAAATCCAATGTAATAAACTTGTACTTGTAAATTATAATTATAATAAAAATATATTATAAAATTTGATTTTGTTAAAATCAGCACCATTACCATTACGCTTCTAGAACAGGTACAGAAGGCATAAAATGTACGGGGTTCACATCGTAACATCTGTTAAAATGTCGAACCAAACGATAAGTTCGCAGATAACAAACAATAAATCTAGTGAATGCCATATGTCAAATACAAAAATTCGTCGGAACTCAAAATGTTGCCATTTAAAAAAAATTAATCAGTATGGAATTCTATAAAATTAATTGAATATTTTCGGAGACGGAACATTTTCATGTAGTGAGCCCAAATAACGGATTTATTTATTTAAAAATAAAAAATTGTAAATTTCTAAAAAAATTTAGTAACATTTTCGTAATCTTAGTAAACAATCTATCCACAAGTTTTTTTCCAAGTCATTATGAAATCCATGCAAGTAACTACTCTCTTACACCTAGATTGAATGCAGTTATCAATGCCTTCTCAGAAGTAGTAAATGTGTTCAACTGCATCGAATATAGTTAGAAGAAGTCTATAATAACATTCCTCAATCAGTATAATAAAAGTTAGGTATGATAATATTCGTCTGCAATGATACTTTATCATATTTTACTATAGATTCTCAACTACTTACTTCAGATATCTTTACTATCAGACTGAAGATTGATTTCTATTAAACGTATTATTTTATATAGAATATTTTTTTATAATCTAAAACTATTATTAAATCTTTAACTGACAGCCCTGTAAATAACAAAGCTTATTAGCAATACCTGATTAGTAATTCCAAATAAAGATAACTTTGAAGGTAACAATAAATTCAACACAAAATTACTCTATTTAGTGCCTATAAATACCGTTGAAAACTTTTCTAACAAGTCCCCTTTGTTTAGTTATTTTTTTGTTCTAAACTATCATACTTAAATAATATGTTCTTTGTTATTATAACATTGATATTCATTTTTCAGTATAGTAACAGTAGTTTACTAATACTTAATAGTATTCTTAAGTGTTAGTAAACTAAACTTAAAAGGGATCGTAATGAAAATCTAGTATTTTCAACGGAAGCAATCTCCGAACAGGCCCTCCGTTGATATGCTTGATGTAACCCTAAGTGACCAGCTCAGGTATGGGGGCTCCATCGAAGCCAGAGTAAAGTTAGCCTCCCAAAAACTGGGCGTACTGTACAGGGCCCGCAGATACTTTGATAGTACTGTAATGTTCTTCTTTTCATACTTATTTAACTCTCCTGGTCATCGGCAAGACAGTTGTGATGTTTCGTCTTTTTTATTCGTATATTTGTCTTTTCTACTGGCTCTGATCGATATTTAAATTCTTAAGGCCTTGCATATGTGTGGTAGGGATGGAAAATTCCTCCCCTACGTCACACAAGCCTTTATAAAAATTGGACCCTTATTTCCTCTGATAACTACAGAAAGCTACTTAAAGCTCCCTTGTACTACATACCTTTAGAGATATATGTACTTAACTAATAAATACGTTATTTACGACTTTGAACGTAAATATTTTCGTATTTAGGTTGTAATTAAACTCCATCAAACGTTGTGTAATTTTTTGATTTATGATATAGGACTTTAATTTCTTTAAATTTTGTGGTAACCCTCTTGATTCTAAACAGAGTGTTGAATTTCAAACTGTATTGGTCTCTCTCTTGCAAATCTAACCTTAAGTAGTTTCTCTAAATGAGCTAACTTCCTCTTGACGTTTATTATGATTCCCTACATCCTAATGAATTCATGAATAAGCAATACTAACCGAAACTACACATGACTAATTGAACAGATAATTAAATATAACTCAAATGGTTAAATGTTAGTAAATTTGATTATGATTGTATCTTGTATCTGCTGGGCGCCCCTCCGTTTTGATTCAGCTGCTATAAGGTACATATAAAGATGGATTTAGTAGGTTAATGTAATTAGTTAATTGCATATTTGACGAACTCAGAATAACCCCTTTTCTGGCAAAATTTGGCTCCTGCCTCCATCAAGTAAGCAAGGTGATCAGGAGTCAACCCAAAATTCGCACAGTCTTTTGGCACGGTTCAATTGATTGATACCTAAGTTATCGCGTCCCAAATGAACCTTCCTTCGCCATCATGCGCTGCCTTCAGGTCTTCCCCCGAGCCCAGATACCCCCAAATTCCTACTCCTCGAAAGTTTACTATTTACTTAGGGCGAACCGGTTTCGTCCTATATGCAATCATATACTCACGGGTTTGTGTGGAGTTACGGGTCGTGAATCCTCCCTCCACGTTCAAGAAATGAGACGAGAGTGACCCGACAGGTCTAAAGCACTAATTGTAAGTGAGTTCGTTTCATTCAATGAACAGTACATAAAAAGATATATATGTAAACATACGTTTTGGGAAGGTTTATAACTCGCAATACGAAACTACTTGCATCGCATCCCGAGCTCGGATCTCGCCCATCAAATTCTGCGAAATTCTCAGATTGATACCGAATACATACGTACGAAGAGTGGGTGATATAAATACATACTAGTACATTAAGATCTTATCTGGCGATGTGTTCTGGAGATTCGCCATAACTCCAAGCTTTTGTTTGGTTTTGTTGACGGTTTTGTTTGAGAGATCCGCCATCTCTATGGTTTGATTAATGGTCCTTGTTATAGAAGCGACCACTGCCTTCTGTTGGTTGAACTGTATTTTTTTTTTCTTTCCCTCCCCTCCAATGTTCAACTTTTGATAAATTCTTGCTATCCCGTGATTCTCAATTGAATCATGTAAATCCTCATTACCCCTTATTAAGCTATCCCGTGATTTTTCAACTGTTTCATGTAAGTCTTCAATACACCTTTTTGAACTATCCCGTGATTTATCAACTGTTTCATGTAAATCTTCAACACACCTTTTTGAACTATCCCGTGATTTATCAACTGTTTCATGTAAATCTTCAATACACCCTTTTGAACTGCTATAATAAATCTGTTAATTTTCAATTGCTTAGGTCTGTAGATACCTCTTTACGTTCAAATTAAAGATAGTGTTTAATTCCCTTTTTTTTTTTTTTCTCTAATAATTGCGCAATATAATAATTTTATCCCGTTCCTAGAAGTTAATACCTAAGTACGATATCCACTAATCAAGGTCATTTTTTTTTTCTTTTTACTGTATTCGAACTAGTGTCCCAGTGACCGACTTATTTTGTAAACAATTTGAGCTTTGTAAACATTCTCGACGGCCTCGTGACCTAGATTCAAGCGTATGAGGTGTGTTTAATTTAGACATTCCGGAGACGTGTGAGATGACTCTAAAATTTTCTTTGTTTGATAATGATGTACTTAGCGCAATTGTCTAGTCTGATACCCGATTACGTATACATATTTATTCATTTATATATACTTTGTCTCAATAAATAATTTATAATATTGATATGTATAATTATATTATGATTGAACTAATTTCTAATATCATAACTTATTTCAAATGCTCTGGATTTTCTGAAATTATATTAATACATACATAAAATTAAATATAAAATATTGATTTGTAAATTTATCACTTATAACTACTTTTAATAGATTGATGAATTCAGAGGTAGGAATCGATACCCTTTTTTCCTCTTTTTATATAAGTGTTTTCCTTTTTGATTAAAAATTTTCTTGGGAACAATAAAATTACATATATATATGTTTATATACATACATATATAAATATATAAAATATACTTATTATATTTATAATATTTTAATATAGTTACATATCACATATTAAGCGAGTAATATCTTGGTCAAATAATTAATCCAAATACCAATGTTTGCTGCATTCCGCTTTCTCCTTGGAATCTGTAAAATTTTATGACGGAAAAGACTTACCCCTACCAAGGTTTTTCCGACCGGGAAATACACGGTAACCTTGCTGCAATTTTCCTAAATTAATTTTTATTTTCCTAAATTTAATTAAATCTTTTTGATTTCAATTTTTTTTCATTTAATCTAATTAATTAAAATGATGTATGAACTCTATCGTTCTAAACTGTATTTTATCTCAAAACTCGTTGGTTAGATAACACTTTAAATGATAGTTACTTCACGATTAATTTAGAGATGGTAAATTGATGTTAAATTAAATTTTTATCCCTCCGAACTTTTATGTATTAATAAAATATTATTTTGTTTTATTATTATTATTTAAGATAATTAATTTAAATATTTATTATTTGCTAGAACACTTTCACTTAGATTGAACACACGTATTTAATTATAACTTCTTCACGCTAAATTATCACATCACTTCAGTTATTTATTGCACTAATATTAAACGCGAAATTTCTAAGTTTAAAAATACGATATTAAGTGATTATAAAATCCGAATTTTCCACTAAAACAAATTGTATTTATCACGAGCACTTTTATTTTTCACAAGTAATTAATGCGTTGGCTTTATTTTTATTTCCACTGATTCTAACTGCAAAGTATTTTTTTTTTGTAGATCACTGACTAGAATGTGAAATTTTTCTAAGTATCAAAATAATTATCACTTAGAATTTTTCAACTTTAAATCACCCACCGTTTCGTCACGTTCCGCGAACTTACAACCTTTTCGACCACGACCGTAGACTGTCCCCAACTGGCATTTGTCTAGACTTTTATACCCCTCTCAGGTCCAAAAGATCGTATCTGAATCTCCTGTAATAAACCAATCTAATTACTATCAACTCGTAATTTCTTGAAACCTCTCCATTATTGTCGAATGCGGTCCCTTAGTACCTTCCGCATTTGATACTTTAAATTCTGTCTCATACTTCCATACTTACAAGATCCGGATTTAGTAAGACCCATGTTTAATGGCCCAACTTCCTTTGTCCTGGTGTTCATACAAAATTAGCTTGAATTTAATAATTTTAAAGTTCTATTTTCATCTATTTCGTAACATGTCCGTGCGTACGGCATCTACCATATGTTCCAAATCTGTCCCCAAATTCGCCTTTCAGAGATATCTTCATGTCGAAGCCTTTCTCGCAAATTGTTCATTTTTATTTTATTATTTTTCCTCGAGTTTTTCTGTATTCTATATGAACCTTTCCATTTAAAACCGAATTTTCTCTATTTACGTCGTATATTTGAATTTTCCATTTTTTCTCGAATTTTCTTTTATTCACGACACTCTTTCCATGAATTTCCTTATTTATTCTTACGTTATTGTTCATATCTCTATAGATTTTTATATTTCAAGCCGTATTTATTTTATTCACTGTTAATCTAAGATTTCCTTTGTTTTTCTCTGTCGTATTTTCTCTCCCCTCGCTTCCTTGTACTTCCCTGATATAACCATATCGTTTTTTGATGTTTGCTGCCTCTTGGAAAATTTCATTTTCTATTTGTTATTAATAAATATATCATTTTTAACATCTTTATAGGAGATACCCCCACTTCGGCCCTTAAATTCCTGTCATTTTTATTGCTTCATAGAGATCGTCCCCCAAATTTGTCTCATTCTCACTCAAAATCCCATAAACCATATGCTTTGACAGCTGTATACATTAATTTCTGTACCCACCTGGCAATAAATCCTTTTTTATTTCAGTGTCGTTAACTTTTATGAGAATTCTTTAATGTAAATATTTCATAAGACCCATGATAATTTTTATTACCTTTTTAACGACTAATCGCCCTTATCTAAACAATTTTCATGTTCGAATATTCCTTGTTTATCACAACAAAATACATCTGAAATCGACAACCATTGTAATGTCTCATTTTTTATCTGCAGTCGCGTACTATGTTACTCTATAAACTCCATTTTAATTACGTAAAATGACTCCTTTTCCTGAGTTTTTCTATCGCAATGTTTTCAGCATTTTCCACTCCCCTCCGTACTGCACTCTATTTTCTTCTCTAACACTTGTTACTGCTCTAGACATCTGAAATATACCCTCGCCTATTCTTTAAAACTCTCATTTTTTTTTGACGTTTCCTCCCTAAATCTTTCATCGTAATATCCTAGCTCCGTCTAGAATTGATAACAATAATTTTCCATTGTTTTTTCAACATTTCCATTTCCTTTAGCACGTTTTCCCTCGAATCGATCATCTCCGGTCGTCACAAACAATCGTATTATAGATGGAAATCTCCCTAACATCTTACAACACGTTTTCGTCACTTGCTATGCAATTTTTCACTTAAATTTTTCCATCGTTGTTTACGTGTATCCTTTTTTCCGCACCTGATATGCTTTAATGCGTTCGAGAACTAGGGTTTCTGATCCCTGGAATGTACCGGTTAATCATAACATTTCTTGGGGTCACCGTACTTTTGTCCCTGAACAGATTATTTTTTCCCATGGAGTTTATTCACCTCTCGGTTTGGTGGGAACGTCAAACTCATTAATTACATTCCTAATTGCCAAATCCAAAGGTCGTTCCTTTGTTCTAAAAATGGGCTCGGCCCTCTTCTTGTTGATAGGCTGAATTGGTTTTTAATCGCTTTTGTTGCAATCCAATTGGCTGTCAATATATCACGGCCTAAAGTATATTGGGGAGTCCCTGTTTCTGATTATTTGTTGATACCATCTGTGATCCTTTCATCAATACTCGTCTCACCTTGTCTAATTATAGATCCCTACCGTAAATATGAATTCACTTTACTCTAATCCGATAGATGTCGTAGACGTGTCCGTTTTATAAGTAATTGATATTTTCTTTTTAAATTAAAGTGGGAAGCTACGATATTTTCTAATTTCCACTGTTGATCAATGCAATTCATCACAGTTCCCTCCTCTGAACTCAATTTGCTGTGGCTAACGTTGTATTTTATTTTAATGTTTTTTTTTTTTTTTTTTTTTTTTTTTTTTTTTCTTTTTTTTTTTCGTTAGACACCGAAATTGTGTTCAAATTTAGACTAGCTATCTTCCCCTCCTCATTTGGTTATCCTCTATCTCTACTCCGTGTCATATTACTACCTATCTCCCCCTCCTCATTTTGTTATCCCCTATCTCTTTTCCGTATCCTATTACTTCCTATCTCCCCCTCCTCATTTTGTTATCCCCTATCTTTTTTCCGTATCCTATTACTTCCTATCTCCCCCTCCTCATTTTGTTATCCCCTATCTCTTCTCCGCATCCTATTACTTCCTATCTCCCTCTTCTCTTTTGCTCGGATTGTTAACAATCTTGAATTTGAATCTCATTGTATTCTTTATTTTCTTTTCGCGTAGATTTTACTTTATGAAATTTTCTTTAATTTTGATAGATTCAAAATTAATTTCTTTTTGCTGGAACACGCCCCTCGACTCGCGTGTTTTGGTGGCCCCCAACCAAATTGGACTAAGACCTCCCTTACAATGATTTAAG
This sequence comes from Limnephilus rhombicus, assembly GCA_929108145.2. Taxonomy (NCBI): domain Eukaryota; kingdom Metazoa; phylum Arthropoda; class Insecta; order Trichoptera; family Limnephilidae; genus Limnephilus; species Limnephilus rhombicus. The sequence goes on from OV815284.1 coordinate 23,595,657, forward strand.
TAAAGATTGTTTACAATCTCGCGGCCTTTCGAACAACTGAAAAGCGGGTGGTCTCTTGGTGTGCAATTAATTGTTTTTTGTTTTGTAAGTATGAATATTTTTTGTGAAATGTGTGTTTTCGCACGACCTCACCCAATCCGACAATCAGTGGTATACATGTTTCATATAAATTTTCCAGCATTTTTTTTTCTTTATTTATTTAAACTTTATTTTATAATTCTTAATTTCTAATTGTAATTTCTTAATTCATCCAAAGTTGTTCTAGCCTAAGTGTTGTCCACTCTAATATTTAAATTTTTATAAATGTCCTTTATTATCCTCAAATTGGCTCAGCGTTCCTTTTTTTTTCCTTTTTTTTTTGAAATCTAAACTATTTATATCTTAATTCAAATGTTACCTTTTTATCTCTATACTTAATGTCTACCCTATATCTATAGATAAACTTTCTTATTTCAATATTTCAAAAAAAATTCCTAGGCATTGTTTATTTTTCAAAATGTCCCTTTTGTGTGCCATATAATATCTCTAATTCTCTCCTTTTGAGTGTTCTTACTTATCTAACTTTTTTTTTTTTTTTTTCTCACTAACACATAAAAAAAGTCAATTTTTTTTTTTTCAACTAGAAAATCAAAATTAACGAATTTATTTGCCTTACTCTATTTCAATAATTGAATATGATTGTCGCTTATTAAGAACTTGTCCACTCACCCTCAAAGACTTGACGACGATCCGCCCCTCGCAAGCAATCTGATAATCTAATATTTTAGTAATTTTCTTTCTTCCCCCTCCCCAATTATAATGTACCCTAACATAATTTTATTTGTATTTCTCAATCGTTTATTTATTTATTAACATTTACAAATATTTGTAAACTTCGCACTCTATCCGTTGATTTCCACTAACTGTAAACCTGATTTTTGTTTCTTATTACTTGTGTAATATCTCGCTAAATGTAAAACGCTATAATCTCCTTTTATCTCCTGAGTTACCGGATCAATTAGGGTATATGTGTTACTGTAAACTACTGAACCGATGACGTACGGTCCTTCGTAAATTAAACCGAATTTCTTGATTTGTTTGCGCAAAAAACTTGATTGTGTAATCTTTTTCAACTTGACCATGGTTCCGATTTCATAGGTAACTAGTCTTTTATTGAGATTATAATATTTTTGTCGATTTGTAGCGCTTTTCTCCAAATTCTTTTGAGCTGTTAACCTAATTTCATCTATTGTTTTCGTAGGTTTTCCACACCCTTGAGTATACTTGTCTAAACTATAAGTTGGCGATTTCCCGAAAGCTATTTCATTTGGTGAAAATCCTGTTGAACAATGTATTGAGTTATTGTAGGTCTGCTCTATTTCTTTAAGAAAAGCTGACCATTTTGTATGTTTCTCGTGACAGTAAATACGAAAAATTCTTCCTAGTTCTTTATTTACGCGTTCAGTTATATTCGGTCCAGGATTTCGCACTAAAGTATGTACGATTCTTATGCCCATCCTATTCATGTGGCTTTCCCATTTTTTTGATGTAAATTGAGATCCGTTGTCAGTTAACAAAGCATCTATTTGTATGGTTTTATTAAAATCCTCTACACAATTTAACACGGTCTTAGTACTTGCTATCCTTAATTTATATAATTTTACAAATCTGCTGAAAGAATCTTGGATCACAAATATGTATTTCACGCCTCCCACTCCTCTCGGTAATGGTCCGTATAGATCTGCCATAGCCAATTGTCCTACTTCTTGCTGGATTCCCCCCCACTCCTCTTCTTCATGTTCCGTTCTTCTGGTGTACATACCATTGTATCTAGTTTTCGTAGAAACTCAGCGGCGACAATCTCATCTCCTGATTGCCCCGAAAACCATAGCGATTGAATTTCCTTCGGATAATGTCTCATAATTTCGTCAACTATGCCCAACGGTGTGTCAGTAATCTTTAAAGCCTTCGCTAGCTCCCAATAGTTTGCGAAATGAGTGAAAATGGATATATTTTTCTTGGCATCATATACCCCTTCTGCAAGACGACGGCGAACTTCATTTTTCTTTATGTCTCCCCAATAGGTAGCTAAAAAATCTCGTTCGAAATCTAACATAGTCTCCCATCGTTTATTGTTGAAGTCTCGGTTGTGACATTTTCCCCGATTGCTGTCACTAAAGCCTGGGCTCGCCTACTTGTTCCACGTTTCCCAACCATTTTCTTTATTTTCCGAGTGTCGCCTGGTTAATGTTTATATTTTATCTTATTAAGCGACAACCTTATAATCTCTATTTTAATTTTCTAAATTACCTTATGTAAATTATGTTGCCTTCCTTATTCTATTTATGTATTTATTTATTTTTTTTTTTTTTTTCCAATTTTCTCGTTTTCTATATTTTTTATTTTATTTTTTTATTTTTCCTTTTACTTCGTTAACTTTTCTTGTTCCTTTTCCTCGGGTTTTTCCTGTAACATATCATGTGTGAGTCTCTCTTCACACTCTCGCTTATTTTCGCCCTGTTCCTCCGATTTTGTGTCGGTCTCCCCCTCTGGCTGAACGACTTCTATCATATCCTCGACTCGTAACTTAGACCTCTTTGAACGTCTAAATATCTCCCGTAATTCATCTCCCGACGGTATTTCTTTAGCTTCTAATTCCGTCGCATCCACTTTCCTTTTTTCCGCCATTTTTTGTTTAAAATTTTTAATGAATTTAACTCAATACCAACTATTTATTATAAATATACCTATATATATTTATAATTTATTTTATTTTATTTTTTTTTTTAATTTTTATTTTTTATTTTTTATTTTTTATTTTTTTTTTGGAACCTGTCCCCCTATAAAACACAATATTTTTAATTATTTATATTTGTTTGCATGATGATTGTAACCCAAATTAGATCAACTCTACCATCACTCTTCATTTCAAATAAATGTAGGTAATTGCAAAAAAAAACGGAATGAATATTGTTACTCCAATGTTAATGAATATCCCGTGATTTTCGTTCAACCAATAATTACTTATTGTTTAGAATGCCAACCATTCCTTCAAGTTCCGCAATACCTACGATATTTTCGCAAAATCTGTTTAGAGTTCGCAATACCTATCGTGATGTTATTTCGTCAAATCCCCTCCTTTTTTGGTCCGAATGATCAAATGTTCCCTTAAATAGGTATATACCTATAAAACATTCGTCTGTGATATTAAAGTTCTCAACTCGACACTATCCCCAATCAAATATTTTATGTTATTTTTATTTTATGTTCCTTATCTTTTATGTTATGACTTTTTATGTGATAATCCTCACATACAAACCCACAACATTAACTATAAACAAAGGGTCACTTTATGTAGGTAAGTTCCCCCGTTTTTATCTGTAAAGTCTGTTTATTTTTTCCGTAACCGAGTGTTGATATTATTTTCGAGTTTGTTTATTCTACAATCTCTTAAAGCGATACGCGTTACTCTCGATGTCGCCTACTTCAAAATTTTCGATGTTTTGTTATCAACATCGCGTTATCTCGTATCACATTGTTTACATTACGGTCATTAACATTCTGGATTCAGGAATGTCAATACCATTATTCTGTCAATTTATGGCCTGCCTTGACTAAATTGTTTACGCTTGTATCTGACCTACATTCTTTGTTACGATATTTATAATCTCATAAGCAATCAACAAATTCATGGTCACTTGATTTAAACTTTATATCGACACTTTTATAAATTATTTTAAAACATGTAGAGTTTATTCGTTAACACTTTTTTTATATTTAAATGTATTGTTTATTTATTTATTTATATATATTTTTTTGTGTTTATTTAACGGCGCACTGTTCTGATTTTTATTTTATTTTTATTATCACTTCATTTAACATAACGTCCTACTTATTATTATTATTTTTTTTTTTTTCACTTTTTGCAATAGATTGACCAATAATTTTTTTTTTTTTTTTTAAAACAACTTGTAAAACTCTGATCTCCTGTCACGGCTGTGCAGTTGTAATGTTCTTCTTTTCATACTTATTTAACTCTCCTGGTCATCGGCAAGACAGTTGTGATGTTTCGTCTTTTTTATTCGTATATTTGTCTTTTCTACTGGCTCTGATCGATATTTAAATTCTTAAGGCTTTGCATATGTGTGGTAGGGATGGAAAATTCCTCCCCTACGTCACACAAGCCTTTATAAAAATTGGACCCTTATTTCCTCTGATAACTACAGAAAGCTACTTAAAGCTCCCTTGTACTACATACCTTTAGAGATATATGTACTTAACTAATAAATACGTTATTTACGACTTTGAACGTAAATATTTTCGTATTTAGGTTGTAATTAAACTCCATCAAACGTTGTGTAATTTTTTGATTTATGATATAGGACTTTAATTTCTTTAAATTTTGTGGTAACCCTCTTGATTCTAAACAGAGTGTTGAATTTCAAACTGTATTGGTCTCTCTCTTGCAAATCTAACCTTAAGTAGTTTCTCTAAATGAGCTAACTTCCTCTTGACGTTTATTATGATTCCCTACATCCTAATGAATTCATGAATAAGCAATACTAACCGAAACTACACATGACTAATTGAACAGATAATTAAATATAACTCAAATGGTTAAATGTTAGTAAATTTGATTATGATTGTATCTTGTATCTGCTGGGCGCCCCTCCGTTTTGATTCAGCTGCTATAAGGTACATATAAAGATGGATTTAGTAGGTTAATGTAATTAGTTAATTGCATATTTGACGAACTCAGAATAACCCTTTTTCTGGCAAAATTTGGCTCCTGCCTCCATCAAGTAAGCAAGGTGATCAGGAGTCAACCCAAAATTCGCACAGTCTTTTGGCACGGTTCAATTGATTGATACCTAAGTTATCGCGTCCCAAATGAACCTTCCTTCGCCATCATGCGCTGCCTTCAGGTCTTCCCCCGAGCCCAGATACCCCCAAATTCCTACTCCTCCAAAGTTTACTATTTACTTAGGGCGAACCGGTTTCGTCCTATATGCAATCATATACTCACGGGTTTGTGTGGAGTTACGGGTCGTGAATCCTCCCTCCACGTTCAAGAAATGAGACGAGAGTGACCCGACAGGTCTAAAGCACTAATTGTAAGTGAGTTCGTTTCATTCAATGAACAGTACATAAAAAGATATATATGTAAACATACGTTTTGGGAAGGTTTATAACTCGCAATACGAAACTACTTGCATCGCATCCCGAGCTCGGATCTCGCCCATCAAATTCTGCGAAATTCTCAGATTGATACCGAATACATACGTACGAAGAGTGGGTGATATAAATACATACTAGTACATTAAGATCTTATCTGGCGATGTGTTCTGGAGATTCGCCATAACTCCAAGCTTTTGTTTGGTTTTGTTGACGGTTTTGTTTGAGAGATCCGCCATCTCTATGGTTTGATTAATGGTCCTTGTTATAGAAGCGACCACTGCCTTCTGTTGGTTGAACTGTATTTTTTTTTTCTTTCCCTCCCCTCCAATGTTCAACTTTTGATAAATTCTTGCTATCCCGTGATTCTCAATTGAATCATGTAAATCCTCATTACCCCTTATTAAGCTATCCCGTGATTTTTCAACTGTTTCATGTAAGTCTTCAATACACCTTTTTGAACTATCCCGTGATTTATCAACTGTTTCATGTAAATCTTCAACACACCTTTTTGAACTATCCCGTGATTTATCAACTGTTTCATGTAAATCTTCAATACACCCTTTTGAACTGCTATAATAAATCTGTTAATTTTCAATTGCTTAGGTCTGTAGATACCTCTTTACGTTCAAATTAAAGATAGTGTTTAATTCCCTTTTTTTTTTTTCTCTAATAATTGCGCAATATAATAATTTTATCCCGTTCCTAGAAGTTAATACCTAAGTACGATATCCACTAATCAAGGTCATTTTTTTTTCTTTTTACTGTATTCGAACTAGTGTCCCAGTGACCGACTTATTTTGTAAACAATTTGAGCTTTGTAAACATTCTCGACGGCCTCGTGACCTAGATTCAAGCGTATGAGGTGTGTTTAATTTAGACATTCCGGAGACGTGTGAGATGACTCTAAAATTTTCTTTGTTTGATAATGATGTACTTAGCGCAATTGTCTAGTCTGATACCCGATTACGTATACATATTTATTCATTTATATATACTTTGTCTCAATAAATAATTTATAATATTGATATGTATAATTATATTATGATTGAACTAATTTCTAATATCATAACTTATTTCAAATGCTCTGGATTTTCTGAAATTATATTAATACATACATAAAATTAAATATAAAATATTGATTTGTAAATTTATCACACATAACTACTTTTAATAGATTGATGAATTCAGAGGTAGGAATCGATACCCTTTTTTCCTCTTTTTATATAAGTGTTTTCCTTTTTGATTAAAAATTTTCTTGGGAACAATAAAATTACATATATATATGTTTATATACATACATATATAAATATATAAAATATACTTATTATATTTATAATATTTTAATATAGTTACATATCACATATTAAGCGAGTAATATCTTGGTCAAATAATTAATCCAAATACCAATGTTTGCTGCATTCCGCTTTCTCCTTGGAATCTGTAAAATTTTATAACGGAAAAGACTTACCCCTACCAAGGTTTTTCCGACCGGGAAATACACGGTAACCTTGCTGCAATTTTCCTAAATAATTTTTATTTTCCTAAATTTAATTAAATCTTTTTGACTTCAATTTTTTTTCATTTAATCTAATTAATTAAAATGATGTATGAACTCTATCGTTCTAAACTGTATTTTATCTCAAAACTCGTTGGTTAGATAACACTTTAAATGATAGTTACTTCACGATTAATTTAGAGATGGTAAATTGTTGTTAAATTAAATTTTTATCCCTCCGAACTTTTATGTATTAATAAAATATTATTTTGTTTTATTATTATTATTTAAGATAATTAATTTAAATATTTATTATTTGCTAGAACACTTTCACTTAGATTGAACACACGTATTTAATTATAACTTCTTCACGCTAAATTATCACATCACTTCAGTTATTTATTGCACTAATATTAAACGCGAAATTTCTAAGTTTAAAAATACGATATTAAGTGATTATAAAATCCGAATTTTTCACTAAAACAAATTGTATTTATCACGAGCACTTTTATTTTTCACAAGTAATTAATGCGTTGGCTTTATTTTTATTTCCACTGATTCTAACTGCAAAGTATTTTTTTTTGTAGATCACTGACTAGAATGTGAAATTTTTCTAAGTATCAAAATAATTATCACTTAGAATTTTTCAACTTTAAATCACCCACCGTTTCGTCACGTTCCGCGAACTTACAACCTTTTCGACCACGACCGTAGACTGTCCCCAACTGGCATTTGTCTAGACTTTTATACCCCTCTCAGGTCCAAAAGATCGTATCTGAATCTCCTGTAATAAACCAATCTAATTACTATCAACTCGTAATTTCTTGAAACCTCTCCATTATTGTCGAATGCGGTCCCTTAGTACCTTCCGCGTTTGATACTTTAAATTCTGTCTCGTACTTCCATACTTACAAGATCCGGATTTAGTAAGACCCATGTTTAATGGCCCAACTTCCTTTGTCCTGGTGTTCATACAAAATTAGCTTGAATTTAATAATTTTAAAGTTCTATTTTCATCTATTTCGTAACATGTCCGTGCGTACGGCATCTACCATATGTTCCAAATCTGTCCCCAAATTCACCTATCAGAGATATCTTCATGTCGAAGCCTTTCTCGCAAATTGTTCATTTTTATTTTATTATTTTTCCTCGAGTTTTTCTGTATTCTATATGAACCTTTCCATTTAAAACCGAATTTTCTCTATTTACGTCGTATATTTGAATTTTCCATTTTTTCTCGAATTTTCTTTTATTCACGACACTCTTTCCATGAATTTCCTTATTTATTCTTACGTTATTGTTCATATCTCTATAGATTTTTATATTTCAAGCCGTATTTATTTTATTCACTGTTAATCTAAGATTTCCTTTGTTTTTCTCTGTCGTATTTTCTCTCCCCTCGCTTCCTTGTACTTCCCTGATATAACCATATCGTTTTTTGATGTTTGCTGCCTCTTGGAAAATTTCATTTTCTATTTGTTATTAATAAATATATCATTTTTAACATCTTTATAGGAGATACCCCCACTTCGGCCCTTAAATTCCTGTCATTTTTATTGCTTCATAGAGATCGTCCCCCAAATTTGTCTCATTCTCACTCAAAATCCCATAAACCATATGCTTTGACAGCTGTATACATTAATTTCTGTACCCACCTGGCAATAAATCCTTTTTTATTTCAGTGTCGTTAACTTTTATGAGAATTCTTTAATGTAAATATTTCATAAGACCCATGATAATTTTTATTACCTTTTTAACGACTAATCGCCCTTATCTAAACAATTTTCATGTTCGAATATTCCTTGTTTATCACAACAAAATACATCTGAAATCGACAACCATTGTAATGTCTCATTTTTTATCTGCAGTCGCGTACTATGTTACTCTATAAACTCCATTTTAATTACGTAAAATGACTCCTTTTCCTGAGTTTTTCTATCGCAATGTTTTCAGCATTTTCCACTCCCCTCCGTACTGCACTCTATTTTCTTCTCTAACACTTGTTACTGCTCTAGACATCTGAAATATACCCTCGCCTATTCTTTAAAACTCTCATTTTTTTTTGACGTTTCCTCCCTAAATCTTTCATCGTAATATCCTAGCTCCGTCTAGAATTGATAACAATAATTTTCCATTGTTTTTTCAACATTTCCATTTCCTTTAGCACGTTTTCCCTCGAATCGATCATCTCCGGTCGTCACAAACAATCGTATTATAGATGGAAATCTCCCTAACATCTTACAACACGTTTTCGTCACTTGCTATGCAATTTTTCACTTAAACTTTTCCATCGTTGTTTACGTGTATCCTTTTTTCCGCACCTGATATGCTTTAATGCGTTCGAGAACTAGGGTTTCTGATCCCTGGAATGTACCGGTTAATCATAACATTTCTTGGGGTCACCGTACTTTTGTCCCTGAACAGATTATTTTTTCCCATGGAGTTTATTCACCTCTCGGTTTGGTGGGAACGTCAAACTCATTAATTACATTCCTAATTGCCAAGTCCAAAGGTCGTTCCTTTGTTCTAAAAATGGGCTCGGCCCTCTTCTTGTTGATAGGCTGAATTGGTTTTTAATCGCTTTTGTTGCAATCCAATTGGCTGTCAATATATCACGGCCTAAAGTATATTGGGGAGTCCCTGTTTCTGATTATTTGTTGATACCATCTGTGATCCTTTCATCAATACTCGTCTCACCTTGTCTAATTATAGATCCCTACCGTAAATATGAATTCACTTTACTCTAATCCGATAGATGTCGTAGACGTGTCCGTTTTATAAGTAATTGATATTTTCTTTTTAAATTAAAGTGGGAAGCTACGATATTTTCTAATTTCCACTGTTGATCAATGCAATTTATCACAGTACACAACTGCTAACCTTGTACAAATCACAAGTACGCCCCACGGTTGAATTTGGCAACCATCTCTGGTCTGGAGCTCCAAAATACCTGAAAAATACCCTCGACTCTGTGCAGAAACGGGCGGTCCGTTTGATAGATTCTCCCATCTTAACATCTTGCAATCTTTAGAGCACAGGCGTCGGGTGGGAATGCTATCCTTGTTCTACCGGTATTACAATGGAAGATGCTCTGAGGAAATAGCATCATTGATCCCTTCGGCACCGGTGCATAGTCGGGAAACACGCCAAACGCGTGCCCAACATTTGTACACGGTTGACATTTGTCACATGAGAACGGGTCGTTTCTTCGACTCGTTCTTGTGTTCAACAGCTCGGCTGTGGAATGATTTGCCGGCCTCTGTGTTTCCCCCTTCTTACAACATGGGTCTCTTCAAGACCAATGTTCATTCCTTCCTCCCCTCAAAAAGACCCTCCACACAGCATCCCAGAGCACAGAGTTAATGTAAAAAAAAAATCTGTACCTAAATATCTGATTTTATCACACATATTTTGTAAAATGTATATTCTTATTTTGTTATTTTTGTAATACTGATACTCTCCTGTATACCACTGTATACTTGTAATATCATGTACCTATCGCTTGAATGTAAAAACCATTATAAGGCGTTTAAATAAATAAATATATAACGAATGTTTAAATGTATAACTATTTATTATTTTTTAATTTACAAACTACTGTTTAAGACAAGATTTTTATGCATAGCACAAAGGGTAACAATTATTATAATCAATAATTGTCAGCCTGAAACACTCATTTACATTGAAAAAAATCTTCCGAGAATTACTTATTATTATATTTTTCCACCTGAAAACAACCAACTTTATTTTTGTGAGGGAGGTATTGTAAGTACTAAATCTCTCGCTAGGTGGCGTCGAGATAAATTATGTCTACGGGATTAGTATATATTGAATTATTTGGCGGGCATTAGATAAGCCGCCATAGCTCAGTGGTCAGAGCATCCGACCGGCAATCAGAAGGACACGGGTTCAAGAAGATTTTTCAATGTAAATGAGTGTTTCAGGCTGACAATTATTGATATTTAATTAATAATAATAATAATTTATTATTATTAATTATAATAATAATAATAATTAATAATAATAATTATTATTATTATTACTATTTAATTGTGAGGAATATTTCAATATAACTTCAAAGAACATGGAAAAATCTATGCAGAGGAAAACAATATTGTTAGGGAAGGTTTCGTTAGATAAGCCGGGGGTTTAATTAGATTATGTTATGTTAGATAAGTGTATTGAAATTGAGGCTTTCGATAAATTGTCGACAGTTTGGTCAGGATTGAATAGACGAGATCCTAAGCAAATTTACATTTCATGCAGGCTGTAATAAAGCTCTTATCTGGAAATAGAAGTTTGTAGGCAGCCTGTACTTACCTTCTGCGCGTTGAAGAAAAATCGAAAACAATCAACACCCTATCGTTTCCATTTGGCTGTTATACTATTGAGAATAATACCGACGAATAACTATATTAATAATATTTGGAAAACCCAGCACTAAGATGTTCCAGTTCTGTTGGGACTGTTATATTACCTACCTGCCAATCGCTTGACGCTAGGTCCAACGTATCGTCCGTATATTCATGCTAGTAATTATTTCATGGTCATGTATTTTTTATAATGGAACCTTTTTTTTTTTTTAAGTGAATACCGCACAAGAATCTCAACTGCTCCCGTCTGGAGCCAGTGAGACTATGGCATCCCCAATTGGGGTATGTTGTGAGGCTGAAGGTAGTGGGGAGGGGAAGGAGGTGGGGAAGAGGAAGGCTGGGAAGTACCTGGCTATTCAGATCTGGTCACCAAACACGGCTTAAGCCATTTTCAAGCAACGTTTCAATTCTGAATGGTGGTCTTACACCAGGGTGATACTGATGGTATCTTCCACTCTGGAACATGCCGCAAATATACTATATATTATTTTAAATGAATTAATTATGAAAAACCACAAATTAACCAAATAAAATTTATTTGCGCATGCCGGGTTCAAACCCGCGACCTCCGGATTGTGAGTCAAGAGTCTTACCCACTGGACTACGGAGGTCGTCAACCTTCTGTAGATTTCAAACACTTTGTTTTATTTTTAGTCGAGTCATTTATTTTCACAATAAACTTTTACATAATTGTAATTGAATCAACAACACTTTGTAACATTTCTGAATTTATAAAATACAGCCCGATCCCCTCACCTGATCTTCTAACGAGATCTTTTTACAAGGGCAATAAAACTTCTACGTTCGAAATTATGATTAATATTGATCGCGAAGCATAAATTGCAACACCTTTTATTTATTTGGGGCAAAGACTGCTAAAAAAGTACATGGTTTGTCATGTGTTGTGTAGAATTACATTCTAATGTAGTTACTGATAATACCAATTATTATATCCGACTGTTGACGCTAATTTTGTCGATATCATTGAGCATAAATTAACATATATATGTGCATATATGTATTTAAATAATACCAGTAATATTGTCATTATTGTTATTTGAACCTTTAGGTTTTGGTCAAATTTCGTCAGTGTAAATATATTTCCGCTTTACCATAAAATCTATATAAATGGAATATTTCCAAACGTATCCGAAAATTAAAAACTGTTTTTTAAAAATGATAAAACACGCGTTATAATTTTTATTATTAAACCTTTAATATTTCAAATATTAAAATTTTGAATGTAAACAAGAAAAGTTTACAAAATGGCTCACATTACGATTTTTCTAGCTAAAATTACCTACTGATAACTAAAAAAAAAAACACTTACAAATTAATTATAAATGTTATTGTCATTTGACTTTTTGTCGATCCATGTCAAAATCTTCTTATACATAAAAATCAATATTTGTTTGTTCGTATTTTATGCGCTGCCATACCGTTCATCCGATTGCGATGAAATTTTGGTGATTTGTGTTGTAAGCTGTGGCTTTATGAAATTTGTAGAAATGAAAATGTGTGTATTTCATGTATTTTAGCGGCAGGGTGGAAGGAAGGAGGCGAAGGGTAACAAAAGAGGTGGGGTTCACGGGCAGGGGGCGACGAGGGAGGTGGAAGGCAAGAAAAGTGGAAGGAGAGTGTGGAAGGGGGAGGGGAACGCGGAGGCTTGGGAACGGAAATGAAGGGAGAAAAAAATCATTTATTTGAATGGCATTGCAACGCATGCCTGGTACCAGCCAGCAGTTAATAAATAATTCCCAAAGTTTCAAAATATTCTTCCAAATTGCGATCCGAAACCTTGGTTTCGTAAAAGTGCACATTTTATTTCTTTTGTAGTTTATTTTGAACATACAGCGTGGTATAGCGGGGTAATTAAATAAAATCCACACTTTTCTTCTATTTATTTATTTATTAACGCCCTTTTTCGGGGCTTTTACACATGAATAGTAAGAAATATACAGTATTTATTGTACATAACTGAACTGCCTTCGTAACAATATTTTATATTTGTTTAAAGATAAATTGAATATGTCCACTGACTTGGTATAATTGTTTCCCTCCATTAGTATTCGGGGTAAAGAGGAATACATATGGTAGTTAGTTCCAGAATTACTGCACTGAAATAAATCCTGACTTCTAGTATTACGTAGTGGAATCCGGAAGCTTATCAATTCGAGCAATACCGGACTGTCAACTAAATCATTTAGAATTTTATACAGAAATACCAAGTCAGTGAAAGTTCTTCTGTCTGACAATTTAAGCATATTCATATCATTCAAAATAGTATTGTAGTTCAACGTAATTGCTGGAATACCCATTTTAAAATTAAGAAAACGTAAGAATTTGTTTTGTATTCTTTCAACAGCTTGTACATGTATATTGTAATATGGGTTCCAGACGGGAGAATTGTATTCAAGTTGACTTCTAACATATGCAAAATATAACAGTTTTATACACTTAATATTGTTAAAATTTCTAGTTAGCCTAGTTATAAATCCCAACATTTTTAAGGCCTTATTAGAGATTTCTGTTATGTGGTTAACAAATGAAAGATTAGATTGAAAAGTGATGCCCAAGTCTTTAATTTGTGTTAAGGTCTCCAGAATATTGTTATCAATGTTGTAATTGAAAAATTCTATAAACACAATTAGTCTTTTATTGAGTGGGTACAATCAATTACACAAGTAACCAGTTCAATAATCGTAAAAAGAATAGTAACTTAAACGTACCAGCTACAACAGTAGCTTTATCGTTATTATTCTTATAATAACTCCAAAGAACACTTATTATCCTTAATTACCTACTCGTCACTTTATACAAAAAGATTCACGAGTGCCTTGAAGCCGCGCGAGCTGATCTCGGTAGGCAGACTTCGACTTTTAGGTTTTGCTTGTCTTTATATACCTATGGTCCCGCTGCCCTAGAGGCAGCGGTAGTAAGAGACAACCAATGCAAGACAGAGAAAGTATTCGAGCGCGAACACTTCTCAATATGCGCTCGAAATAACTATACATGTTACAGTGGTGTTTTCTCTTTCTAACACCGTTTAGATCATATTTTTCACTATAAAAGTAAAGGATACAACGATTTGTACGAAAGTTTTATGAGTTGTTACGAAAGGCAAACAAATTAGCTTGACGGATTAATTCGAATACTCCACAAGAATTCTGTCTTCTCCCAACCGCCAGTTGGAAGTAATTTAGGCCCATGGTATGCCCCATTGGGGAATGTTGCGAAGCTGAAGGATGAAGCTGAAGGGGATTGAAGTGGAGAAGAGGAAGCTAGAAATTTTCCTGGCTATTCAGATCTAGTCACAACAATAGCTACCCATTTTAAAAACCAAATTATTATTTGTTGGTGGATTCCATTAAGTTGATGAATACTTAATATCCTACTTCCTACTAATATTATAAAGGCGAAAGTTTGATGGATGTATGGATGTATGTATGTTTGTTACTCTTTCACGCAAAAACTACAGAATGGATTTTAATGAAACCTTACAATAATATAGCTCATACATCAGAAGTATATGTAGGCTATAGCTCAGAGATCTGGTATTATGAAATTTGTATAAAAAAATTGCAATAGGTGCACGATTATTAGTAAGATATCTATAATTCTTTATTCGATTCAAATTATTAAGGAAGTACTTCAAATAAATGCGGGAGGAGGGAGGGGAGTGGGAGGAGAGAGGGGAGAGGTGGGGGTATGGGGGGGGGGAGAGTGGGGGAAGAGGTAGTATTTAATAATTCAAAGAGGTGTACTAGGTAACAAATATTAGAGAATAATATACATATTTAGTAAATTCCTCTTGGCTGGATTTTGACTTAATTCGAAACCCATTATTCCTTAAGAATTTTTAAAACTTTGCTGAGAAGTTCATGAATTAATCAAATAAGGAAATTTGGGCTTAATTTGGTAAAATATTTTAAATAATAGATTTAGCCATTCTCAGCGTACAACCATTGCAAGACTCGGGCCTGGGGCATTTTCTCCAAGCGGGTCCTTCCGTTCAATTTAGTTTTGATCCATCGAATTTATTCAGGGGGGCTAATGAATATATCCACAATACTGGTCCCTAAGTGGGCACTGAATTAGTAAGGCCTTTGTTAGCAAGCCATCGATTCTGAAGCGGACTTACATTGTTGTAAACCAGCTCAAATACTCGTAAATCATGGATCATCTGATGAATAATTGCACTTAAGCGGCGCTTTGGAATAAAGTTATAAGTGAAAAACAAAAACAATAAAATAAAAATCAATTTACACGCGGTAAAAGTGAAGCTAGAAAGTCGTTAGATGTCGCTTTCTTTTCTTTTGCTTGTTTTTTAATGGTGGTTTGAAGATTGGATATTGATTTCACAAATTAAAAATGTTTTTTTTTTGGATTTTGTAGGATTCGAACCCCCGTTCGCTTGATGTCTGTCTCTCTGTTCGCTGAGACTTGTCAGGTACCTTGCTAACTACGCTATGGAAGGCATACGCCGAGCAGCGAATTTACAGCATTATATTAGAACCGAGTATTGGTGTAGAACTGAGTTGTGACGCATTTACTTTTCAGCCGAATTTCAAGTCACTAAAGGCGCTAAAGAAGTTTCACTTCAAAATGTCATGGTGTGCATTTCACACGGGGTAGAAGTGAAACCTTTTGATGAAGCACTTTTTTATTCAATGTGAAGGATGAAGAATTTTTTTTCACATTTTTCGTCGCATTTCAGGGCACCTTTTTCCATTCATTGGTCAACATATAGTATTTGTGTTTTCTTTTTCGGAGTCGCTAGATGTGGCTTTCTTTTGTGTTTTCTTTGCCTGTTCATTTTGGAGTGCTTTGAAGATTGGATATTGAATTTACAAAAACATTTTTTTTTTGGATTTCCTAGGATTCGATCATCGGTTTTCTGAAAGTCTGGCTGCTAGGATTCGTCAGGCGCTTTATTCCACTAGACCAATGGAGGCTTGCGTGAGACAGTGAATTTATCGCAATATATTGGAACCGAGTAGCCTTGGAATAAATGAATATTATTTTGAAACCCGATTGCCGATTATTATTATTGTAAAGTATGTCGAAGATTTCGACGGAAAAAGTCGAGATTTCAGTGCATTTGCATATAAATAGAATCACGCTAAGAATGGCATTTCTGCAATGCAGTTTAAAATTACAGTATTGACAATACTCCTTACTTTTTATGCCCCCTCTCCTCCCAACATATTATTATATGAGCCATGGGTCAACTTCAGGAAAAACAGCATGGAACTACTTTGAGTGTTGTGCAATAATACCTTCAACACTACACATGAATAATATCTAGGTATATCAAAACTTTCCTTTTTCTCATCTTCTTCTCCTTTCCACTCCCTCCAGCCTTACAACGAGTTGAGAGTTCCATGGTCTCATTGGCTCCGGGAAGTTGGTATTCTGTTGAGGTATTCCCATAACTCTTTCTCAACCAGAGTCAAGTGAAATTTGAAATTTTTTTGAAACTACTGAACCAATTTACCAGCGGTTTTTTACAAATAATTTCGTGAATCCTTCCTAGCAACATTGATTTTTTTCATTGCGTTGGCTGCATTGCGTACACACTTCATTTCGTAAACAAGAATCGTTGATCACACCTTTTGAAAAGCTATGATCCGAGGGAATTAGGAACTACAGTGAAAAATATTATGGCTTTAAAAAATATGTTTATGTAGACCAATAAACGCTGATTCTGAATATATAAGTTTTATTTAAAAATATTAAATGCAGAGTTTAAAAAAAATATTAAAAAGCCCGTTCTTAATCGGGTCGTAAAATCACGCCGTCAAGTTGGCATTATTGAAATTTTAGTGGTGACGTCACTGTTCGACGTGTCGTGACGTCACCGTAAAGTCATTGTATGGGAATGTATGATATGACACAAGCCATCGTATTAATTTATTCGTTTATTTACATACTGCTTATAGAGATTTAGTTGTTGTGTTTATTGAAACATTATTTAGACCTAAATAATGTTTAAAAAATAAAGATATCTCTTATTAGTTGATCTCTATTATTGAAAATATTCAAAAACTACTGCACAAAAAAAATAGTAATGCTACTTCTAGGGAGAATACTTCGAACAACAGAATTCAAAATGGCAGCAGTTGATCAGCTGATTGCCCGATCCTATAGTATTTTTCAGGAGTGATGACGTCACACGATTCACCATAATACGGTGGTTTTCGGGAGGGTCTTGAAAAATTAAAAACTTTTACAATTATTTTAACTATTAAAAATAACTTTAAAAATAAAAATAAAATGCCGTTATTTAAGTAAGAAGGTCATGTATTCATTAAAAAAAATGGACTGGAGTTCTCTGTTGCAGTAGTAAAAAGAACAAGGTATTTATATATTTTTTTTAAAATATATTTTCCGTTTTTATTTACAGTACAACGTGCATTCTTTCATATAATAATGAAAATACAACAAAAACATTGATATAATATTTGTTATTAGCATCCTAAAGTATCGTGTCATTTCAAAACGACACTGGTCGTTTGAGGTTATGTTATTTGACCATTTTGTATGACTATTTTATCTGATAACATTTATATTTATTATGGGTTATATATGTGTTTAGATGAGAAGAACACATCAATAATACTTTCAAGTGATAAGTTGACATGATATTGTCTTTAATTGAGGAATTTTTAAAAATATTCTTTGCAGAACATGGTCCATTTTTATAGTAATACATCGTTTACCACTCAGAACCACTGTCTTTTTAAAATGACGTTGAATATTTCCTAAACTATTTCAGTTAAAAAAAAAACTAATATTTCAAGTAAACATAAACATTAATCATATTTTATTTATTGTTTATATCGGTAGGAATTAATTTGGATGAGAAAGGGTAGATGCATGATTTTCGGGTACCCCAGCATTTCTTCCATATTAACGATTGACGGGACGGTTGGTCAGGTTTGCTACACTCGTTTTTTTAGTTAATGATTTGAAATGGAAGTGCGTTACTAAAATTTATATTTGACGGTCGTCGGTTTTAATATAATGCGGTAAATTCGCGCCTCGTTGCGAACCTCCCATACCTCAGCGGGAAAGGCGCTTGACAAGTCTCAGTGGCCAGAGAGACAGACATCCAGCAAACGGAGGTTCAAATCCTACGAAATCCAAAAAAAAAACATTTTTTATTTTTGTGAAATCAATATACAATCTTCAAATCACTTTAAAATAAACAGGCAAAACAAAAGAAAGCGACATCTAGCGACTGTATAGTTTTACTTCTACCACGTGTGAATTGCACACTCTGATTTACATTTTTTACATTAGCTCCATACAGAAGCCCCTGAGGAAAAAATAATTCCCTCAGGGCCTGTGTCATCTTTGGGGATGCTGAATGGAGGGTATTTTTGGGGAAAGGAAGGAATGGAAGTTCTGGGAATGAAAAAGGTATAAGGGGTGGGTAGGAATCTGGGGATCGATGTGTCCCGGAGCGACGGACGTATGAATCCATCCTTCCCTCTGCGGTGCGAAGCGGTGTTCCGAGAGAGTACGGTGCAAAAGTCAAAGGGACTCCCTCAACCATTCTCTCCTGATCTGGCCCGCAACGCAGTGGGTGGGTAAACACATCCGCCGCCGAAACCTAGACAAACCTCACCCAAGAACCCTGGCACCCCTGTTAAGTCTCCAAACGTAGCGAACTACTTGGGGTGACCTATAGCAGAGGTGTTGGTCATCCAATAAATTGTTCCCAGGGCGGCGGTACTCATACCCGCCTCCCAAATTGCAAGGATAAGGTGAGTTTTTTTTTACATTAACTCCGCACAGGAGGCCCTGAGGGAAATTATTTTCCAGAGGGAAATTATTTTATGCCATCTGAGATGCTGTGTAGAGGGTCTTTTTGAGGAGAGGAAGGAATGATCATTGGTCTTGAAGAGACCCATGTTGTAGGAAGGAGGAAACACGGTTGCTGGCAAATCATTCCACAGCTGAGCTGTTGAACACAAGAACGAGTAGAAGAAACGACCGGTTCTCATGTGACAAATGTCAACCGTGTACAAATGTTAGGCACGCGTTTGGCGTGTTTCCCGACTATGCACCGATGCCGAAGGGATAAATGACGCTAGTTCCTCGGAGCATCTTCCATTGGTAGAACAAGGATAGCATTCCCACCCGACGCCTATGTTCTAAAGATTGCAATCCGTCTGTTGAGATGGGAGAATCTATTAAACGGACCGCCCGTTTCTGCACAGAGTCGAGGGTATTTTTCAGGTGTTTAAATACATATTATGTAAAAGTTACTTTTTTGCAAAATTCTACATTTTGATCGTCATATTGTCAAACATCTGTTTTCCTCATGCGTATAATACGGGCCTCTTCAAGACTAGCATTAATAAATTCCTTCCTAAAGCCCCTCCCTTAACCGGCCTCACAACTCTGTCCAACCGGGTGGAGACAGAGTTATCCTGCCTTTATACCGTACAGAGAGGGGCGCTCTTGGGTTGTTACAAAAAAATCTTAATTTTCATTTTTAATTTATTACTTACACCTTTATTCCAGTGGCTCGGTCATATGTGGACGGTTTGGTCCTTCGTTTGACATAAGATTATATTCGCTCTAAATCAGGACCTGCTTTCCGCCTAGGCAAACATGGCCCCCACGAAAGGACCAAAATTTAGTACGGCTGGCTTAAATTATGTAAAGGTGCTTTGTTTGACTTTACGAAATGCTAAGTATGTTTTTCATTTTTCACAAAATGAAAGGTCCTTAATTGTGTTGACGGGGGTTTCTTATTTCTGGTTGAACCATTTCGGCGGAGTTTGTTTGTTTTTGAATTTTTATTTAGATGTACGTACATTTTTCATAGTAGGAATACATTTTAAGAATAAAATATAACTAAACAAAAATACATTATACAATAAAATAATAAATAAATAATAAAATAATACCATAATAAATAATAATAATAATGGATAAAGCGCCGTTTTTGTGAAAAATCACCTCAAGGGCGCTGTAAAATTTATTAGGAAAGCTTAGGTTCTAACTAATTTACTACTTTAAATAATACTCATAAATACCATGCTATAAAAGCATTCAACAGTTTTTCACTTGAAAAAAAAAATTGAGGAAAACAAAACTAAATTCTAACACAAAATAAAAAAATAAAAATGGATTAAAGAACAAAAAAGACAATATTACCAAAATTTAACTTACACACGCAACACACAAAACCAATATAAAACACGTAACACTCACAAACACACAAATCATAATATATTATGCCCATCAGATACGTTTTAAGATTTTAACTGCCAAAAGTATCGGATCTGCCGGATCTGCCCCGATGATGGACACTGCAACGCTGTCCGAACACTCCAAAAACAAATAACAAAAATATTATGCCGATTTTCATTTAATTAAATTTTTTTTAGTTTGTTAATTTTATTTGAATTTTTAGTTTAAATTTATCTTTATTTTAAGAGGTTTTTTTTCTTTTTTCGTCACCAAAATTATATATTTCTTTCAGGTATAAATTATTATATTATAAAATGGGGGCCTCAGCACGGGTAAACAACCCAGGGAGGTCAACATTACTGGATTGTACTATAAATATTGTAAAATAATGTATCAAAAATAAAAAAAATAAAACTAAGTTACAAAAATAATATTGGTATGTTAAACAATCAAAAACTATTTTTTACAAATAAAGCACATGTCCTACGAAAAGTGCTAAGGCTTGAGGCTTCCTTTACAGCATTTGGTAAGGTATTATAAAGTTTTTGCCCTTTATAAACCGCGCTGTTTTGTGTGCATGAAAGTTAAGTTTTGGGAAGCCTAAAATCTTTGCGTCTTCTCGTAGGATAATTGTGAGCATTTTCATTCTTCATAATATTACTTTGCAGATAATTTATTATTACTTTATTAAACATTGACATTCAATTAACTAGGCATTATATACTACACCTGAAAAATTAATCCTATGGTGAAAGTTTTTTTTTTGATATCTGATTTCACCATCTGATATCACCTTACTAAACGAATTCCATATTTGATCTACTACTATTATCTACTATATGACAATATTAAACACAATTCCATCATTGTGAAACGTTCTAAGTTCTCTTTATTATGCTTTTCTTTCATTGGTTTGGTACCTACTATTTGCGAGAGATGGGAAGGCTGATAGAGATATTGAAAGAAGGCTGAATGCCGGTAACTCCATTAATGGTGGACTGAATGCTGTTGGTGTTAATAAAAAAACTGTCAAAAGAAGCGAAGCTAGCAGTCCATAATGGAGTCCTGGTATCTGATATATGGCAGTGAGGCATGGAACTAGCAGAGGAAGGATGAAAGTAAACTGAATGCTGTCGAAATTAGATCCCTGAGACGTATGTGAGGTAAAACAATGTATGATCGTGTGAGAAATGTGGACATCCGCAAAGAATGTAAGGCTGATGTAAGCATTATGAGTAAGATTAAGAAAGGGACCCTCAGATGGTTTGGGCATGTAGAGCGAATGAACGAAGAAAGTAGTGTAAGAAGAATATACGACGCGAATGTGAATGGTAGAAGAAGTCGGGGACGCCCGAGGAAGACTCGGCACGATCAAGTGAATCAGATGCTTGAGTCGGGCCATGTCAAAAGTCAGAATAATAGAAGAGTATGTATGAGATGATGTATGAATGTGAATGAGGCAAAGAGTGTGTGCCAAAACCAAATTGTTTGGCGGTCCGTCCTCTCTGCCCACCCGTGCGGAGAAACGGCGTGATGGTTAGTTAAGTGACAAGTGAATTATCTCTGTGAATGGGTACTTTTAGTATGAAGTTAATGAACATTCAACATTGTTATATTGGTAGCATTGAAATGTTTATCTCTGCTCGGTTGGTGATACTGAGTATCTGCACAGAGCGGTTCACTTGCCAGGACTGGCCATAAACTCCTCTCTTTGAGCAGCCACAGGTGACCACGGCCACCGTACCTGTGGCGGGTCGACGTAATCACATAGTTATAGTTCGCCATTATTTTACAACATGTGAAGATTGTTAAATCCGCGCCCATTAGCGGCATCCATTATTGAAGACCATCAGCAAATTCATAAAATCCTGGATCAGAAGCGGAGTACCATGGGAGAACATTATTCTGCTGGATTTAACCAAATCCAGAATCTGCAGAGATGGTGCTGGCAGAGATGTGGCCGAAGATCGCTGACCTTGGCCGCCATCAATGTAGTCGGCTGGCTGGCAACCGCCCTGGGACTGGACGTCGCCGGGAAACCGCGGGGCTGGAGACCTGTCCGTTGCTCCAGCCCGCCGTTTCAGCATATGTCAGCAGCGGAGGTAGCTAATTGCATATCTCCGAAGGCAGCAGCATGAATCGCCTATGGCATCGCCCACACATCAACTCCTCAAGATTAAACGGTACTAACGCTCCATAATATGCCTATTCAGAATTTAGTCTTGCCCTGATTTGCACTTCATTATTAAATTAATTTGATTGTGTCAAAGCACTAAACTCTTTTATTACATAACCTATCCTCATACAAAGTATTACACACAGCCGCCTGTTAAAGGTCCACGCCTGAGATACAAATTCTCCAGTAATAATCATACTTGTCTCTTACTCTCCATCTTCTATTATTTTTATTACATTTTGACCCTAAGTCATATTATTCTCTTAACAATTCCTCACTGTTAATGTTAGAAAACTAAATTTTCGACTACAATTCGACTCCGTATTTCATTCCACTGTCGAGTAATGATGTAACAAACAAAATTGAGAAATATGTTATATTCTACATAAAAATTGGCCAGTAAATCCATTGAATTTGAATACCTACAAAATGTAACTTTTACATGATTTTACAATGAACGTTTAAATCTAAAAATGAAAATATCTACTTGAATTATCATTAATCCATTCGTACTTCTCTTGACGACCAAACCAGTGAGCGGAATCTTATATAGATAATTTGTTTGTTAACATAATATAATTGTATTAATGTACTTCACCTCACGGTTGTTTGATGTATTAATAAGGGATAAAGACGCCATTCATGTGTTTCCTTTTTCTTTCACCTATTATTTTTTCCCGACCTTGTAGGTCGGCTCATGGATTCTTCTTGGTATTTTATCCCTGAAAGGCTGCATACTTCGTTGCTTATTCAAATGGGGAGGATGAGGTTAGAGATAGAAAGGTAAAAATTGGATTGACAAAATGGTTGCTCCGCAACGTGTAAAATAATCAAATGATTTTATTTTATTTGGTTTTACGCCCAGCTAATATTTTGTTTTGCACAGAATATAAGAAAAGAATAAACCTATCGAAAATTGTACAAAAAGTTTTTAAAGCATGAATAACATAAAACCGACAAATTAAATATGAAACAGTATTAGTAAATATGTAAGAGTACTATATAATAAAATAGAAAGTAAAACAATAGTATAAAACTAAACCACTAAAACTTTGTTACCCACGCTAGGTACTACAGTTTGTAGGATTCAGCAAAGAGCTGATTTATACTATGCTTAATTCTATATTAATTGTAAACAATATTTTTTTACCCATATCACTTATTCTATTGGTTATTTAGCGTAGTTGGTTGTGTATGTGTTGCAGGAGAATGTTACAATTTGTGTTGTATTTCTCGTCAGTACGTGGAATGTAACAGTGGCGTCGATGTACTGACACCGTACTTAGGCAACCGTTTTTCTTCACCTTCATGACTTGTGAAGGGGAACAAAATCCAATAAAATTATGCAACCCTCTCGTACGGAGTACCCCAGAAGTTGTAAGCCCACTATTATTCATCCTCTTCACAAATGATATCGCTAAAATAATAGAATCATTTGGCCTTTTGTCTCGCCTTTTTTTTGCGACGAGCAAGTTTACTTTTACTGCTTACCGGAAGAAATAGACAAAAATCAAATCTAAATCTAAAAATTCGCTTGAGTGTCTAAATACAATATTATTCGCTGGATGACCTCAAAAAGATTGACGTTGAATCCTTCAAAGACTGAGTTTTTCTGGATCACCACAAGCAGTAAAAGATCACCATCAGCATAAATTGATACTCGTAACTTCCCAAAAACCATTTCAGGTAGTGACCTCATTCCAAAGACATGTATTAATCCGGACATAAAACTCAAATGAACAGAGCACTGTAAGCATGGGGTACTATCATTTAAGGCAAATAAAAGCAGTGCTGGGAAACTTACCAAAAAGGTGATTAAATTGATAGTCAATTCTGATGTTGTTTCACGTCTAGATTATTGCAACGGAATATATTATGCAAGTATCCCCAAACATCAAATCAACAAATTGTAATTCGTTTTCAAAGCTGCGGCTTTGACTTATCCCCGACGCGTGTCTAAATAATCTCACATTTCAGAGCATTTAAAAAATCTTCACTGGTTCGAGTCCTGAAAGAGTCCAGTTCGAGCTCTTGTGGATGGTATTTAACGGAATAGCTCCGGCTTACTTATCGGAAATGTGTATTTCAGATAATTTTATTTCTCGACAGCCAACCCTTAGGTTAGCAGCGTCATCGGCTATCGGAAGATTGAAAGAACCAAAGCGCACGCAAGGTACTAAGTTCAGTGAACGTACTTTCGAAGTGTCAGGACCAAAGACTAGAATGGCCTACCACAAGATTAAAGAATTGTCACAGACTCGACATAATTTAGAGCTAAACCTAAAACTCACTTTTTCAGACAGTCGAGTACATAAAGTCAGAAACCTTTCACCTACACAACCCGCAGCATTGCAAACAACGAAATGTGTTAAAAATGTAAGTAACCAACATCTTGAAAACTTTTTAAGGTCATTTCATAAAAATTCTCCACTTCCATAGAGTCCTAAATTCTCCAGTGTTTTGAAATACATATCAATTGATACTAAACTGTAGTACAATATTAAGGGCTCACGAAGAAATTGAAACGCGACTGCTACGCGTTTCAGTCGCCTTGTTGACAGGTTGTCATGGTAGCGGCTCACGAACTGTCAAGTTTTCGAGTAATCTACGATATATCAAATCAGATTTTGTTTAGGAGGTTTGCGATTGCGATTGTGTCGACAACTGTTTTTTTTTCAGTTTCTCCATGCCCTAACAAATGAAGGCCCTAATAATAAATACCTAATGGATGGTAAAATAGCCAATGTTAAATCACGCAAGGTCCAATTTTTTTTTCAATCTCTTCCAAGCATAAACTTTCTATGAAAAGTATGTTTATCGGAAGTGACTTGCCAGGTTAGTATGTTTTCAGCACCTGTTTGTAATTAATAAAATTAGGTCCAAGGTTCTCATAATAAATTGTACAGCGCCCTCGAGAGGACTTCTCACAAAAACGGTGCTCCACAAATTGACCAATTACTATCATCATTATTATTGATGGAAGGGTTATTTTTTCATTTTATTGTTATGACTCCGTGTAATACAACGAGAACCGAAATAATTTTTATGTCAGACAGCGGAATTAATTCGTAAAACGTATAATTAATGAGTATAATTGGAATTTTTAGCTTAAAATTTTGGGAAATTTGAGATATTAGTCTTGATTGAGTGCTTTTTATTACGACTGTAATTAAAATATTTTATTATGAACCTGTGCTTGATTGTCTAGACTAGACAGTATCTCGAAACATCAATCTAAACACCAATTTACTATGATGCGTATTTAAAACATTTACTAAAAGTAAAGAAAAAAATCCCAATATTTCGGAATGACGACCGCCTCATCCGATCTTGAAATTTAAACATACATAAATACATACCATGTTCAAAAAAGACATGTGAATAGCGACGGGTTTCTATAGATTTTTCTGGTGTTTTTATAATGACGATAATTGGCATTTTGTCGAGCTGTTAAGCCGTATTTCGAATAATGAAATTTTTAAAAAGTAGTCTGTTGACTTTTTTCAAAATTATGATACCTTTTTTATATTGTAAAAAACTAAAATTCTTGCAGAACTCAACAAAAACATTATTAAATTTAATTTAAATTTATGTATTTTTTTTTAAATTTTGGAGTTGTACGAATTAAACACGAAAACAATTAATAATAATGGACTCTGGGGAAATAAGCGTGATTAATTCGTTGGCACTTATATTTTTTAACTGCAGAAGATAAGATTAACAAATTTTGAAATTTGTTAAAAGAAACAGAAAAAAACACAAAATCTCTCTTTTCGGGACACCTCTTTACCAACTGAGCTATTGTTACCTTTTTTCCGTATGTTTTTCTATTTCATGTTTCACTGATTTTTTTTCATTATTATCCTCTAATGATTTTAAATTTATTAATTTTATCAATAAACTGTCTTTATTTTGTATAAATTTTTTTTTTGTCTTCTGCTACAATTATTAATATTTTCTTTTAATATTAGTAAGATAGTGATTCTCTACAATACTTTCATCATTAGGGCAAATGGAATCTTAGGGGGAACACTCGCTCGATGTCAACGGGCAAAAACAGGCTAATAAAAAAGTTACAAATGTTTGCTTCCGCGTAGTTACTTGTAAAAAGGGATAGTAAAATACATTATGGACCATCCACCGTCGACAAAAAGCCTGTTTCAGGGAGAAAAAACATTTCTCCGTATTATTGTAGGCTTGGATGCATGTGAGTAGATGAACCATATTCCAAAATGATTGCAATTTATTTTCAATATCATTCTCAAGAAGGGTTAATGTTCAGATACAAAAGTCGTCAAATCAGAGTAGATATATTCGTGATTATTTAAGGGCCCGCAACCCAAATTTCTACCGATTTCTTGCAAACCTCCCTTAAACACATGAAATTTTTAGGCTCTTAAAAAATATATGTTATTTTTGAAGATAATATCTAGACATTCGTCGCGCCGAAACGGAAATTACTGAAAATTCCCTCTATAGAAAAAAATCGCAAAATATGCTCCAAAAATTATTATTAACACGTTTAACAATTATTATAAGCAATAATTGTCAGCCTGAAACACTCGGATGAGTGCTTTACAATTACTGCTTATGATATATTATGTTGAATGAAACACTAGTATATATTGAATCATTTGGCGGGTATAAGATAAGCCGCCATAGCTCAATTGGGAGAGCAGCTGACCGGCAATCAGAAGGGCACGGGTTCAAGTCCCGTTGGCGTCATGTATCTTTTCTCGGAAGATTTTTCAATGTGGATGAGTGTTTCAGGCTGACAATTATTGCTTATAATATTTGTTACCCTTTGTGCTATGCATAAAAATCTTGTCTTAAACATTAGTTTAACAATTAAAAAAATAATAATTAACACGTTTGTTTAAGTCATTTTACAAGTTATATCTATGAAAAAATTCACAGTGTTTCTTTAAATGCTCTTTAAGACAATGCCCGCAAGATTTTTTCTCTATTTTAAACGAGTCGTGTTTTATGAAATATTTTCACAATTTTCGCATCGATTTTGTCGCCGTAAATGTTAGCGCTCTTCTCTAACATTCGTAATTTCGTATCTCTGCATCTTTTTCTTTTCGAGCCGCTTAAAATGCCGTCTCCCCGCTCAAAAAGAAGAAGATGGAGAGATATGTAATTACGAGTGTCGGAGGGAGTGCACTAATATTTAAATCGCTAAAATTGAAGCGAAATTTGTGAAAATGTTTAATAAAACAATACTTGTTTAAAATAGAGCAAAAATCTCTTATCTAAAACAGCGTTTAAAGAAACATTAGATTTTTTTTTCATACATATAACTTGTAAAATAACTGAAACAGACGTGAAAATAATAAATTTCGGAGCTTACTTTACAATTTTTTCTATCGAGGGAATTTCATATAATTTGCGTTTCGGCGTAGGGAATGTATAGATCTTAAAAACCCCAAATGTTTAAGGGGGATATGTAAGATATCGGTAGAAGTTCGGGTAGCGGCGGCTTAAGAAAACATATCAGTTCAAAGTGAAACATACTTTCAATATCAAACCAAAAAACGATTTTTTTATTGTTGTGGTGCATTTACAAATTATTAGCATGAAAAATTTAAATGATTACCTTTCTCCCTAATCTCATTAATCCTCTTAAAATGTTCACTGGTCTGTTTTTCTTTATGTAGACACGTTAATAATAATTAGAAATAACGAGATATACCTAATCAAAAATGTTAAGAGAGACAAGAAAAATACAAAGAGAGATAATCCAATCTGATACTTAGAATTTGAAATTAAAACACTTTTGTATTTTCTTTCACTAATTTATATTTCACCAGGACCGGTTTCATCCTATTACGGACATATTCTGACTGGTCCTGGACAGGTCCTGGAGAAATATAAATTAGTAGAAGAAAGTATAAAAGTGTTTTAATATCAAATTCTAATACAATGGAATTCCACCACGAATTATCAGTGTAAAAACTAGACTCATTCTAATCTGATACCTATCGATTTTTGTCTATCGCCCGAATCTTTATCGAATTTATGTGTCGGGCGTCAAAATACGATAGGTATGCATAGAAATACGATAGGTACCAGATTGGATATTTTAGAAGCACTAGAATTAAGTAAGGCGAAAAACATTAATAGTAAGGTAATAATATTGGATTATAATAATAATATATATTGGAGTTAAATGGTTTAACGAATTACCCTTGAAATTAAGATTGGAAACAAATTAAAAAAAATATAAAAATTCAATAAAAACTCATAACTTACCAACACAACAACTCGATTATAATATTAGATATCCTTTTTCTCTCATTATTTTTTTCCTTTCTCTTTATCTCCTCCTCTTCAGTCAATTGTATTTCTTATCTATTATTTAGTTTAAAAAAATATATTTATGTATTTTTTTCTTATTTACTGTTAATTATCTATTTTTTGTTTAATATATATAAAAAAATATATATACATATTTTTCATTTGCTAAACTGTGGTTAACCTGCATTTATCTGCCTTTTTAACTCGAGCTCTGCTCTTAAAAAGGGTGTAATACGTATTATTATTTAATGTATTTTAATAGAAAAACTTTATTTCTTGTATATAATTATTTCTTGTATATTAATCTCATCATATAAAATAAAAAAAAAAATTAAAAATATATAAGAAAATAAAAAAACAAAATAAAAAAAACACTCACTCATAGTTCCATTCATTACAAAAACACGTACTTATCATTTCAGAACACATTGTCTATTCTTTTATCAATACCCTTCCAATTTTTCTACATTCAACTCCTGTGGAGATCTTTCTTTTTATTATACAAAATTACGTAAGCTATAATTTATACAAAATACGTACAAATATAATTTATACAAAATTGCGTACTATACGTAATATTACAAAAACACGTACTTATAACTTCAGAACATAATTTTCTATTATTTTATCAATACCCTTCCCATTGTTCTACATTCAAGTCCTGCGGTGATCTTTCTTTTTAACATTACCATCTGGATTTTATTTACTTTACAGGTTTTATTTTATATTAAGTGCTCTAAGGGAAAATATCTTAGTAGGATGAAAAAATGAAGCAAGGAAAGGGAAATAAATACAATTTGTTATCAACCACTCTGTCATGTCACTATTTATACACTAGCTAACTTATAAAATATTTATATACAAATTGTTTTTATTCATTTGCTGCATCCTTTTCGAGTCACATTCTTTTTGAGTTTCTTCACCCGCTCGTAAAGTTAAGGGATACGTCACTCACGTTAATTATAATTATAATTATTTTTTGTTATCACATTTAAACATCCACGTTAATTATAATATGGATATTGTCATCACGCTTGAAGAATGTCTCGATTCTCAATTTTTGCAAGCGATTTAAATGACCAAACATTTATCTATTGTTAAACAAGCATTCGATACTAAATTTGTACTTTAAGACATTGTTTTTTCTCTTCGCTTATTCTTTTTTTTTATGAGTTCAAAATTGGAGTTATTAACTAAAGCTTCTACGAGGAATTCAATCGTAACACTTGTTTCATTCAATAAATAATATGTTTATATAATTAATCAATGTAATATGAAATTATGATATGAACTAAATTTGTCAATTTGACTGGCCTAAAACAGGATCCATTCCTAGTTGGCTAGTCAAAGTTTCCATATATGTTTCATTGTATAATTTTATGTGAAATAAATATTATTATTATTATTTAATTGATACCATTATATTATATTAAATAAAAAAAATAAAAAATAATAATCAAATAAATTTAAATAAAAGTCCAATACTAAGGTTAGTCCCTATTGACAAAGTACATTCCCTTTCCCTCCCCTATTCTCCATCTACACTTACGCCTACTTCTTCCTCCACTTGAGGAGTCGAGCCTATTTTTTTAAAACATTTATTATCTGTAACATATGTAACTAAATTTTAGTAAAGTATTGTACTGTCCTGAAGAAGCTAGGGTGATAGCGAAAGCCGGTCGACACAAAGTATAGAAAATAAAAGTAGTCTTCACAAAATTATTGTATTATTTTAAATTAAATAATAATACCACTGGGTCCAGAGGTGCGAAACAGTTGTGCGGAATTCATGAAAAAATTATCACTTTCGGCCGCGCCGAACTGCATAAACCTTTTACACCTTAATTCAAATTGGTATATAAGGAACACAGTTGTAACGAACGTGTTCAACGATTTGTGACGTGATCACACAAAAAAGATTCGAGTCCAAGGCGCGGCTGAAGGTGACCACGGGTAGTTACTATATATTGTTTTGCGTGTTTTTCTAAATAAATGAACGTCGAGGTGGGGGTGGAAGGAGCACGCAAAGAGAGAGTTTATCGCCGCCATCGGGTGCTTTCACTCGATTCAAGGAATCGTGCCCAGGGGCAGTGGCAAAGGTAGACTGTTTCTATTTTTACACCTCCTATAAATACGGCCCTAAGCCCTTTTCCAGTTAACCAGCACCGCTCATCTTGACAATAACTCTCTCTGCTTGCCCGCTTAATTCGCTCTGACCCTGCATCTATTCGCCTCGTTTTTCTACTGACCATCACCTGACCCTGGAACAGGGTCCTCTGGGCCAGACCTGACTACGTCACAAGTAAGGAGCCACTTGATCACCCCAGGCCAGCTCTAAAGCAGGCAAAAGATATGACGTTCTCCCGACATCTTGCGCCTCCGTGGATTGGGAACTCCAGCTTATCTTTCAGTTCTTGTGTGTCTCACTCTGTCTGGCACAATAGTATTTTAGACCGGTCAGTAGTGGAATGGGCATCGCGTTTGGGTCCCACCCAGGCTTTCCGTGTTCGATTCCCCGACTGGCTAAGTCCCCCATCACGACTCAAGTAACATTTTCGGCTTACTGTGGTGGTAGTAGAAAATTTTAAAATATTTACATTTTAATATTTGTTTATTTTTACATTCATTTGAAAGAACATTCGGTCTCAGTGAGCTTGTTTAACGTAAAATGACAAATCATAAACCTGGTAATTTTTCAGTTTTTATAAGAAAAACTGTCTTTTTATAACTTTCTATCAATGTCTTATATCATTGACGAAGAATATAACAATAATAATCTGAACAAAAATATGAAAGAGAAAAAGACACAGAAAAATAGGAAAAGATAATGGTCGCAACTGGGATTCGAACCCAAAGAAGTTGCCTATAAATATGGAAAAAAAGGTTGAAGATAATATTGTAAATTTTTATATAATTCTAAAATTTGAAATATGAGATGGACTAATATAACGGTTTGACAGTAGGTGGCAATGGCGGAATTGGTAAACACGCACGCCCCGGTTAGACGAGAGGTTCTGGGTTCGAGTCCCAGTTGCTATTTTTCTGCATCTTATTGCCTTTAATATTTTCGTTTAGATTATTATTGTTATCTCCTTCTTGCATTTTTTTTAATTGTTTAAAAATAGTATAAAAATTCATCTTTTCTCTACCTATAATTTGAAAAGCTGGCATTGAAAACCCTTGAAGGGTGAAAGCCAGAAACG
This sequence comes from Limnephilus rhombicus, assembly GCA_929108145.2. Taxonomy (NCBI): domain Eukaryota; kingdom Metazoa; phylum Arthropoda; class Insecta; order Trichoptera; family Limnephilidae; genus Limnephilus; species Limnephilus rhombicus. The sequence continues at coordinate 23,627,571 of OV815284.1, forward strand.
ATTGGAAAAAAAACTAACAGATGTTCAACGATGAGATCAGACATTCATGAAACTTGCATATCTTTTTCTATCTGAAATTTTATCCATATATCATATTATCTTCTTATAATTTAATTTTTCCAAGAAATAAATAATCTTTAAAAAATGTTCACAAAACATTTTTATCAATGAAAATAAATAAATTCATTTTATAATAATTCGACTCGACTGAAAAGCTTATAAGTTACATTTCATTTATTTGCAAAGCATGTTATCGGTGTCTCCAATAAAAATAAGTGTAAAATGTTTTTTTTTTCATTAACAACCTAAAATCGTTTTTGTGTTGAATTGAGGTTCTTATTGCATAGATTTTCTAATTCTCGGAAACTTACAATGGTCACCTATTCACAGGTATTCAAGGAATGTTTTACAATAGATATTCCAGTGTGCAGCTGTCCTGCTTCAAAGCTTGAGTTCTGGATGTGAAGGAATCCCATTTTATTCCGAGGATTTACGTTAAAAGGGCATGCAAAACTTTCTAGGTTATCCGATTACCCCTCGACGCAGTAAAACGAGAATCGTTGAACTGTTATACATTACGTAGATCCGATAGTTTCGCGGATAAATGTAGCTTCGTTGGCTAGTTCAATAGAATTGTTTTAATACTTTTTCACGATATACGTGAAAGTTAAAATTTAATACACGTTTCTTAAGGGGGTAAAAATTTAGAATATAATGATATCAGTGAAAAGTGCTAGGTACATATTGAAATTTGTTTACACAAAGCAACATGCTTTTAATAACGATATTTTTTTAAATTATGATACCCGCTGTGAGGCTGAAAAAAGTAAGAGGTAGAGGTAGAAGGGAAAGAAGAAAGAAGAAAAAACAAAGAAGGTCGGAAAGTAACCAAATATTAAGGCTAGACATAACCTCGTTTATCGAGGGTTTACCCGAGGCTCACATTTTAATTTATTTCGGCGAACTCGTAATTGAATTACAATTTTTTTTTCATGGCTCCCAAGGGATGCGAGTTATTTATATTTTAGATTAATAAACACAGTACGCAACTATTAACTTTTTTTAACGTAGAACGTCTTAAAAAAAATGTAATTTTTTAAATGCGCATTCTGAATTTTTTCCGACATATTTCCCTTGAACACTTAACGTTTTTAAGCTCTTAAAAACACATCTGTTATTTTTAAAGTTAATCTCCATTCGAGCGCTAAAAATGCCCTCGTTGTGCTCAGAAAAGTTTTAAAACACATATGATTTGGTTTTTTAACATGTCATAGCTTATAAGAGATTTTTACTCTAGTTTAAAATTAGTGAAGTTTTATTAAATATTTTGGCTTTCATCTGTTTTTAAAAACAGGGCACTCTGTCTATCATTCGTATATACACGTTTCACTTTCAAAGTGTTTTCAGTAATTTTCATATTATTTTTGATAGTTTGAGCGTTGGCGTTATAAAGACTCCTGATCGGCATGTTCCCGAAATGTTTTTCTTTACATATTTTAACAAACTAATGAATTCTCAACTAACCACAGACATTATAAATTGCGCTGAAAATAACATCTGAAACTTAATTACTCTGTATTCTGTAATCAGTGGCAGCACAGAGAAAATACAAGACGCGCATTTAATCTATGGTTCTTAGATATCTTTGAAGATGTGCGGAATCAGCTTGTTTGTGTACTTATCATTAATTAAAACTAAAAAAAAAATCAGTTACATTTTTCCAAATTCAAAAATTGGTCAAATACCATTCTTACGAATGATTGTATTTTTTGTTCATTTTTTTAATATGAATCTTTTGACTCCTTCATGTGTAAGCAAGGTCACTTTAATGTTACATTTTGTACGGTTATCAATCACATAAAAAACATCACAAATAATACCCGGAACTTAATTACTCTGTAATCAGTCGATGAACAGAGACATGCAGTATTTAGGTGTGTTTGAAGATGTGCAGAATCACGTTGTTTATGTACTTATAATTAAATAAAAATAATCATTCAAAATATTTTGCATGGTCCAATAATGTTTACTCAAATAATGTTTTTATAAATTACATGTTTGGTCTTAGTTCAAAGTGAACATTTTCAATGTTTTGTCAATGTTTTGTCTTTGATGGAGAAGGAATAACAAATTTCACAAATCTTTACTCATAAATGGAAAAAAAATGGTTGTCAAATACCATCATTTACTCCAGTAAGGTTCGAATGATTTAAGGAATTATAGTATTTTTGTCAATTTTTTTAAAATTTTCATCTTTAAAATTAGAATTCTTTACGTCTAAGAAAGATCAACTTATCAATTTTTCCACGAAAATGGCGTTTTATATTATCAGCCAAATATTATTAAATATATTTATGTCCAATTTAATATTTTTTCTTCAAACTTCGCAAAATTACTTTGTAGCAATTGGAATTATTGTTTATAATATAGTGGTTTATACAAAGTGATCTGTTATTCATTATTTAATATTTTTTATTTACCATTCACCATTTTTTTTGTATTTTTATTATCTGAATTTGAAGTATTACAATCAATAATTTACAATATCTAGTATGCTAGTTTTGTTTTTTTTTTAAACTTTTTCAAGGCATTAGAAATTACAATTATTTTTGGGGGGCGGGTATGGGTACCGCCGCCCGAGAACCATTTTTCGACAACCAACACATCTGCCATATGTCATCTCAAGTGCTTTGCTACGTTTGGTGACTTGGAAGGGATGCCGGAGTTCATGGGGTGAGGTTGTCCAGGTCCTGGCAGTGGATGCACCTGCCCACCAGCTGGAGAGACTGGTTGAGGAAGACCTTTTGAATCTCTCGGAAAATCGCCCTACAGCACCCTTGATATCTTTTTCCTTCCTTTTCCGAGCGCGGTGATGCGTCACATCATCAAAATCTGATACTGTGCAACGTTTCGACTTTGAATGATTGTCTCTCAACTAAATGCGGTACAAATAATCAGTATTAGAATAATTTCTTTATACATTTTTAATTTTTCAATATTCTTACACCAAAGTTTTGTCGCCCTTAAAGGGTTCACCATTAGAGGGTATGCACTTGTCCAACCTTTTTTCCTACTGTTTAAAACAATTTTGAAACCTACTGATTAGAATGTCCTTTATGGCCTCCAGCGATTTTTTTTCACGTCTTCAACAGTATGAAAACATTTCCCTTTCAAGTCCCATTTCATCCAAGGGAGCAGAAATAAGTAACAGGAAGACAGATCGGGTGAATAGGACGGGTGAACAATTTGGGTCATTCCATGCTTGCTTAAATACTGCTTCACAGACAACGCGGTATAAGCAGGTGCGTTGTCCTGGTTGAAGAACCAGTCCTCTGTAGAACCAGTCGCCAAGGATTCGACCCTTTTCGACGATTTTTCCTCGTGCTCTCTCGCAACCTCTTTAGTAACTCCATGTTGAACTGTCGGTTAACAGTTTGGCCTGGAAGAACAAACTCTGTGTGCACATCATCTCTGAAAAAAACAATGAGCATCGGCTTGATGTTCGATTTCACCTGACTTTTTTTCTGAAGAGGAGAGGGAGCACTCTTCCATTGGCTTGATTGTTGCTTGGTTTCGGGATCGCCCATAACTCCATGACTCATCACTCATCACCAATCATCATCTTGAAAAAAAAAAGGGTCCTCTTCCAACTGATTTTTCAATTCGTGGCAGGCTTGAAGGCAAAGACTCTCTTTGATCCTCAGAGAGGAGACTTTCGCATTTTCGCCGAAAGAAGAAATCTTTATTTACTTAAAATTAAGCTTTGTATGAACGCGTGAACCCACAGCGACGCGGCTTCGCACACTAACCGAGAAAGAGGTTCTGTACAACAGCCGATCACACAAAACCTGTTCCCCTTCCACTTCTACCCTCTACCGACCGATTCTCATTACTTTTGGGTCCCCCTATGTATGCGATAATATTTGTAATTTTATAAAGTTCTTGCCATCGTGATTAAAAGTGTAAGCATTAATAGTAGGTTTTAATTTATAATCCCTTATGTTTTCCTTGCACAAATTTAGATATTTAATCACATAATCCATGGATACGGTGCCCACATTTCATGTCACAGGATCAAGCCCCATGACAGCGCGCAATGAGACATTATTTATGTGGCAACGTGTGGTCGCAGCGTGTAATTCACGTAATGACAAATAATGAACACTTCAAAACCGGACATAACGAACGCGTAACATATGCACACATTGACAGTGCACATTTCCACAGTGCATACGTTGCAATATAACGTTCGTGTGTAATTGTGAATTAACAAGTAATTGAAATTGATTAATTTATTATGTCCGTGGTTTCGCGTATCATCCGAACGGAGAAATAGTTTCCAGCAACTATGGTTGATGCAAACTGTGTCACAGTATACGCAAACAAATACCTAGTATGATTAATTGTTTCCATTGCAGAATGGTGATGGAGTTAAATGGAAATGATAATTGTCTTTTGAAAATCAATTTATTATCTATTTTGTATTTTGGGTAACAGAATTGCGCGTGCGCGTCAGCAAATTACAGATTATCTATTTTAAGACACGGTTCCTACGCCATTGCCTGTCTCGGTTACTTTGTACCGGTGACTAGCGGTCACTGAATGACAGTTGAACTGAAGACCAGTTTTTTTAAAAATCAGTTCTTATTGTAGAACGCCTGATTACGGAGGCAATTGAAATCTACAACCATTTTGAAGTATACTGTAATACCAGCTCGTAGTGTAGTGGAGCTGGCAATACGCAATACGGTATCGCTACCAAGTAAATAAGTACACATTTTACCACTAACAATTACACATCTGCCGGATATACTCTGATGATGGACACTGAAACGCTGTCCGAAACGTTGGCTAAAGAAGGAGGTAGCGCAACACGGCATTAAACTCCAAAAACAAAAAACGAAAATATCTATTTTACGTCTAGTTACTTCTCCTGGTAATATCAACAAATAGGAATCTCATGGATTCACCATTATGGAATTTCATACATAAGTGGCAAGTATAATAATAAGGGCTCAAGTTATCTTAGACTTTTTTAAATAATTGGTGTTTACTAAAGTACTATGTTTTCCTCAAATTTAGGCTAAGCGAGCACGGGTGATTTTTGTCACAGCAACAATTTAGATTCTGTTTCAAAATGCACATAAATCCAAAAAATTCATTCCAATGTTACGTTGCTACGTGCGCGCACCTACATAATATTATTCTGCATTAAAAAATAATCGGCTACTAAAGCCCAACGATAAATTTTCTATCTAGCTATTATGTAAATTCTAGCAAGTATTTTATTTAGATTTTAGGACATTTTTTGAATTCCAATTAGGAATGCATACTTACAGCATTACTAATAACAAAACGCTTTAACGATACTAACTTTACTAATAACAAAATCATGTGTTTTATGATTTTTATAATGGTCACCTTGAATCTCACATCGATCTGCGCAGGCGCCGCGGCCATCTTGTTTTATAGCTTCGCGGTAAAACTTAATGTTTGACAATGTTGAATTGTACTTGCAGTTAATTTTATGTTTTTGAAGATAATTTTCGCTTAAATGATCAATTTACTGTGATCTTAGTGTAATTCAACATAATTACCAATGCTGGCGTTACTTTTTTTCAGTTTTAGTCATTTAAATAATGTTTTGTTGATGATTTAGTTTCGTTAACGATAGGTTTTAGGTTATTTCTAAAATGTTTTTTTTTTTTAATGACTTTTCCGCGTGAATTTAATAAAACTTCCATTAAAGTAATATTATTTAATAATGTAAAAGCCTTATGCATATGTGAATAAATACAAATTCGAAAAATCAACGTATTAATTGCGTAAAAATTAATCCAAGATGTCAGATTTTTTCAGTTATTTTTTCGGAATTATTATAATATTTTTTTATCTTTTTTAATTGTATGAACGAGATAAAAAGTGACTGTTTTCTTCCAAATTCATGAAATAAGTGGACTGAATTTTTTAAATTTTGAATTTTCCTAAATGTTTCGACCATTTAATAGAATATGTTTACAATCAGCTGTTTTTTTCAAATTTTTTCATGTTGAAGCTTAAAATACTGAAATTTTCAAACACGATCGTTCATTTCAAATACAAAAATCTAAAAGGCAATTTTATCTAGTTTCCATAAAGGTATATGATTTTACGACATCTTCAAAAATAAGAAATATACAAGACATTTAAAATACGTTGGAAAAATTTCAAACTTCGTTCAGAATTTATAAATACAACAGTCGTATATAACAGATAAACTACCCCCTCAGGCTGTGTAAGCAGTGTATATATCTTTTCATGAACATTTTTTTTAATTAGTAAGGTTTTCAAATCCTCGGCCGTTGTCAATTGAATAAAATTTTCACTGGGTTTTTTAGTACCTAAGGCTGTTAAAGTATAAAATTAATCCTTGAAATACATTAGAGCAAGACTGTTTTTATAATAATGGTATTCTATACTATAATATATCTGTATAAATGACACGGATTTTTGCTCCGTTGGGACAGCAAAGAGATTCCGTTAGCATGAGCTCTCATTCTTTCAGGGTCCTGTGTGGGATAGAAAGAAAACTACTATCTTCATGTAAATAAAAGAACTTCCATTACAACAAAATGTACTTGTAATTACTTTCAAGCAAAACATAATATACATAAATACCTTTAATTGTAAACTCAAAAGGTGAAGGAGAGAGAGATTTCACGTTTAGCAAGGCGTAAAACACGAAGCCATTGTAGTCGTAGTAGTGATTATGGTCTTCCTGAGCCCCGACAAGGCGTCTCCAATGGCATTTCCCTCACAGATCCCGTTCTGGACGACTCTGTCACCAACCGCAAACTTCCAGCTAGGTTGCCAGGGAAAGTAGCAACCTCCAAAAGGACGCTGCGAATATACCAAGGGTTCCAAGGTGGGTAGGTAAAGGCCCGGCGCAAATTGAGCCCAGTCCACGCACAGTTCCCGCACAGCACACGCGTGGTTATTTTGTAGAACATGGTTTCTGTTGGAGCGGCGCATATTAAACACATTCCACGGCCAGTCTAGTGGCGTGGGCGTGTTGTGCTTTCGACACAGTTTCGTGGATCGTGTGTCCCTAGTTTTGTCTCTATTGTGGGGTGATAATGTAAATTGACTATTTCCAAAATGGGCTAAATTGAGTTTATATATGCAGTCAGACTAATACAAGGCCAAGGAATCGAATGGCATCATTATTTTATGAACCTCACTAAACTGACTTCTGTTTAACCTAAACGATTCTTTAAACACACCATCTAGAAATTCTCTGGATAACTTAAACTACCCATGACCCTCTCTTTTTCGTAGAGTAGGTGCGATATGAATCTTTCGTCATCCTCAGATTCAGATTGTAAATCAACAAGAAGTTGTTGCCTTGCTGTCATCTTGCATACTGCGAGAAGTGGGTTGGGTATGGTGTGGGTGTGGGCTGTGTTAAATATGCGCTACTATTAAAAAAAACGTGTACGTAGGCTGGGTTTCGGTCACGCGGTGCTGTGCGTGGACGTGCGTGGACTGGGCTCAATTTGCGCCAGGGCAAAGACGTCCCTTCATAAAACGTGCGCGTGCACCGGTCGCAGAGGAATCCGTTTCTTTTTCCAAGAGTCAGTAGAAATCCCTTCAACAAGGCAAAAGCAGAGAAAACAGCCCAACATTTTCCACTTGCCAATAATACACCAGTAGCAAAGTCAAATCCAACATGCCCGAACGACCGGATGATTTCAGTATTACACTGCCAGTTCATTTTAATATATCTCACGCGACTTATCACGAGTTTTAACAACCAACTCCGCAAAAACTCCGACCGACTCTCTCCGCAAATTTACGTCTCCCGCCATCTTCCTTCTTTTCGAACCCGTCCCGGTGCCGCCAACCTTTTTCAGTCAAAATTCGCAGTCGTTGCCAACGGCACGCCGAAATTAATATTACTAATTCTGAGTAAGTACCGACTAAATAATCACCATGGAAATAATCACGTTACATTATATTTCCCCATCTCCTCTTCCCCATCTCCTTCCCCTCCCCACAACCTTCAGCCTCCACAACATACCGCAATTGGGACACCTGTGTAAAAAAAAAATCTGAATGTAAATAAGACCAATGATTTACTTGTATAAGGACTGACGAAATTGTGGCCCTGTCAAACGATATTTGTGCGCGCCTGGCTTACAGAATCACTTAGTCTAGCATCGACGATCGATATTACCCTATATTAAAATAATATTGACCACATATGCCATCTTGTCCTGTTATCAATATTTGCGAACACGGTCAACGATTGTTAACAGATATTCCGACCGACGATTGATAAATTTTAGCGCAACCTTAATAATATCAGATAATTTTCAGTTTATGAATAATGTCATTCGTTATGTAAAATTGCTAGCTTATTACTTGAACTAACGAAGCCCTTAGAATTGAAAGAAGTCGTATTCACTATCCATAGACTTAAAGAATGCATCAAGATTATCATTCTAGTCGATATATGAGAAATGGAAATGGTTAAAATAATATGACCAAACACATCATTAACTAATTATCTCCCGTTTAGTGTCAAAAAGTAAATGCGTGCCAATACATATTTAGGTTAGTATTTGAATTCAACCAATATAAATACCCAATTTGACCAATAGAGCGAAGGAGCCTGGGAAGACAAAGATTAAGATGGAGCGACAACGTCCTCAAAGACATATCTACCATGGAGCTTCCAAACTGGAGAGAGCTGGCACTAAACCGAGATGAGTGGAGGAAGACTCTTGAGGAGGCCAAGACCCACCAGGGGTTGTAGAGTTAATAGTGATGATGACGATGATTTGAATTCAATTTCGTATTCAATATTCAATATTGAGATAGCCTACCTGCAAACCTACCTTTAGGAAAATTTCTTGGTTTATTGTCCTGTTCTCTTAACTGCCATTCACACTAGGATTTTGGGTTTGAATCTGGGATATCCTGTCCTGTATGAAATAGGCATAAAAATTTATTGCCAGTTTAATGCTTTTGAATGATATTAAAATGAATTTCATCAGAATTGTGTCGAGTGAATTTATTTTCAGTTCAAATTAGCCGATAAAATGACAAATAAAATTATATTATTCTGAAATGCATTAAACGGGCATTTAATTTCGAAACGAATTGTTTGGTTCGATAATTTTATTACCATTAAACGTGTTGGCTTAACTATTTGACATTAAGTTGAAAATAATGGTAAATCTGTATCACTGAATGAAAATATGACATTAATTAAAATATTTGCATGGCAAAGGGGATTTTGATTGCATGAAAACAGGACAATTATTTTTTGAAGAGAATATTTTTGGTTATCCTAATACTACCCATTTGACAGATTGTTTACAAAATGATTAAAAAAATCTCACAGAAAGCCATCAGTTTTTGACATTTTAATGGTGGTTCTAAAACCGGTCGGAAATACACTGAAAATAATCCAGTGTTTTTACCTAGTGAAATTATTTGATTTTTATAATAAGTAACCATTACATTTTAGCTAAATACAACAGTTTGAACCGGTGTATACAATCACTCTGTGTGTATGATATATTATACCTCTTACCTACATGCTTAGGTATATATTGAAATATCTTAAGGACCCGCAACCCGGATTTGTACCGATTTATTACATATTTCCCTTAAACACGGTAAGTTTTAAAGCTCTTAAAAAAGATATGTTATTCTTGAAGATAATATCTAGACTTTGCCCGCGCCGAAACGCAAATTATATAAAATTCCCTCAATAGAAAAAAATCGCGAAGTATGCTCCAAAAATTATTATTAACACGTTTGCTTCAGTTATTTTACAAGTTATATGTTTGAAAAAATTCACAGTGTTTCATTAAATGCTGTTTAAGATAATGTCTGCGAGATTTTTGTTCTATTTTAAACGAGTCGTGTTTTATATATATCATTTTCGCAAGTTTCGCATCGATTTTGTCGCTGTAAATGTTAGCGCTCTCCTCTAACATTCGTAATTTCGTATCTCTCCATCTTCTTCTTTTCGGGCCCGGTTGCAGAGCCTTAAGCATGCACCGGATTCGGTAATGCTTGAGCTTCATAGGTAACAAAGTATTAGGTATAGCTATACAAAATATTTTGACAATAATTGTCATAGCTGCATTTTTTGCAATTAGTCACTTCTTAGCACAGAGAAATCGATAACTAACTAACTAACTAACCATCACGCCGTTTCCCCGCAGGGGTAGGCAGAGAGGACGGACCGCCAAACAACTCGGTCTTGGCACACACTCTTTGCCTCACTCACATTCATACATCGTCTCATACATTCTCTTCTATTATTCTGGCTTTTGACATGACCCGACTCAAGTATCTGATTCACTTGATCGTGCCATGTCTTCCTCGGGCGTCCCCGACTTCTTCTACCATTCACATTCGCGTCGTATATTCTTCTTACACTACTTCCTTCGTTCATTCGCTCTACATGCCCAAACCATCTGAGGGTCCCTTTCTTAATCTTACTCATTATGCTTACATCGGCCTTACATTCTTTGCGGATATCCACATTTCTCACACGATCATACATTGTTTTACCACACATACGTCTCAGGGATCTCATTTCAACAGCATTCAGTTTACTTTCATCCTTCCTCTGCCAGTTCCATGCCTCACTGCCATACATCAGGGTAGGTACCAGGACTCCATTGTGGACTGCTAGCTTCGCTTTTTTTGACAGTTTTTTATTAGCGCCAACGGCATTCAGTCCACCATTAATGGAGTTACCGGCATTCACCCTTCTTTCAATATCTCTTTCAGCCTTCCCATCTCTCGTAAACATACTACCCAGATACACAAACTCATCCACCTGCTCCAAATATTCATCATTCACAACTATGTTGCATACTGTTTTCGTACTCTCCCTTTCAAACACCATGACTTTAGACTTACTTACATTCATCATTAGCTCATTCTTCATACATACTTCGTTCATCCTAGATACAAGAGACTGTAGATCTTCCATAGTGTTAGAAATCAGCACCGCATCATCAGCATACAACAGGCAACATACTTTCAGATTACTCAATTTCGCGCCCAATCCCACCTCTTTCAATTCTTGCATACAATTATCCATGTATAGATTGAATAACCATGGTGACATTACGCAGCCTTGCTTGACACCTTTTGTGATGTCAAACCACCCCGTAAAACCACCGTTTACCCTAACACACGCAACGCTTCCCTCGTACAGAGACGCAATTGCCTGTATGAGATTTGTATTCACTCCATACTTGGACAAAACCTTCCATAGCTTTTTCCTGTCGACTCGGTCGTATGCTTTTTGTAGATCTACAAAGGCGCAGAAAAGTTTCCGGTTTTTCGCCAGAAATTTCTCAGTAAGCATACGCAAGGAGAAAATCTGGTCCATGCATCCCTTTCCACTCATAAAGGCACCTTGCACATCCCATATTTTATCCTTTGTTTCCATTCTTACCCTTTCAATCAATATTCTTCCGTACAGCTTGCCGACTGAACTTAGCAGGCTAATAGTCCTATGATTTCCACATTCCATACGTGACCCTTTACCTTTGTATAACGGCATGATTACAGCCCTTCTCCAATCTAATGGCGTGTAACCCTCCTCTAAACACTGGTTAAAAAGTTTGCACAACCATGTGAGAATAATATGGCTATCTCCTTTAAAGTATCGATCGAAGAGAAATCGATAACTTTACAATATCGATATACCCGGGCACGGTTTCATTATTGTCAGCCAAACCGATAGTGACAGCGAATAGATAAAAGATATACTCATCTATCGCTAAAAGAAAGAAATGTCTTGCCATATTCCTAGATTTAAGAACAGCTTTCGACACCGTTAATCATAATTTACTCATTACAAAAATAAATCAACTAGGCTTCAAAAAAGATACACTAAAACTTCTAGTTCTAGTTACTAGTTCAGAGCCAAAGATAAAAAATGGAGTTCGACAGGGAACTGTGCTTGGCCCGATTTTATTCTTAATTTATATTAATGATTTATGTAATTTTGTAATCCCTGGTAAAATTGTTTCTTACGAAGACGACACGGCAATAAGAGTAGATGGTAATCATTGGAAAGAAACTTTTTCGAAAGCACCTGATTGTATTTCACTGGTTTCCACATGGCTAAAATACAACAAACTCGTTTTAAACTACAGCAAAACATTTTACATGCCTTTTTATAAAACCATTAAAAATAAACCTAAAGACAACCTTAAAATTAGAATTCATAATACTAGTTGCAATCAAGAAATGTGCAACGAACTCATTAATGTCGAAAATATAAAATATTTAGGAGTATCAATAGATATAAATCTTAATTGGAAATCACATATTAATCAAATCACTTCTAAATTAAGATATCTGACCTACATATTTTATAGACTTAAGGAAGTACTAAAAATTGAAAAATTGAAAATGATCTACTTTTCCCTGGTGCAATCATCAATCACTTATAGCATTATAGGATGGGGTGGTGCACTTGATACATTTATGAAGCCTCTACAAATAATTCAAAAACACATAATTAAAGTCATATATAACAAAAATAAAACATTCTCGACCAACTTACTATACAAAGAAACTAAAATTACAAACAATTACAAACTTTGAAATATGTATTTAAAAACAAAAATAATTTCGAAATAAATGAAAACAGAACGAGCAAAAGAATAAATAATATATTTTACACCCCACAAACCAATACTTTATTGTTGCAGACACATAGCAGTTTCATTGGTCCTCGTACATTTAAAGTTCTACCACTACAAACTCAAATGATAAATAAAATGATAAAATATGTAAAAGAGGTAAAATTATGGTTGAATAATGTAGATATTGAAACGCTTTTTCTATAAATTTATCCATCCTTCTACAACTCACTTGCTGTAACTTTCTAAACTGTAGTACAATATGTTTTCTGTATATTTTTTTATAATAACTAAAAAAAAAAAAAAAAAATCAGTATGTTTTCTCCATATTTTTATAATAGCTGAAAAAACCTTTTTCACTTATTCTACCTATGTTATACTAACTTTTTATACTATCTTTATATTTTATGTTTTTTTAAGTCTATTTTATACTTTGGGTACTTGGAAATATAGTATTTTGTTTTAATATTACCCACACTCAGGCAGTGCCTTAGTGGGTTTTCATTTCTTGTTCATACTATTTGTTATTATATATTATGTTATTATATACTATTTGCTTTTATACATTTTATGTACAAAGAAATGGGAATAAATAAAGTAAAAAAAAATGAAAATAAAAAAAATAAATTTATAAGAAATCGATATACCGGCGGATTAGTTTACGAATTCACATTCCAATCAAAGTCAAATGCCAATCAAAGTAAAAAATATTAATTAATATTAAATATATTGAATATTCTGATGAAATTCATTTTAATATCATTCAAAAGCATTAAACTGGTAATAAATTTTTTATGCCTATTTCACACACGACAGGACAATAATGTATTGTCCCAGAATCAAACCCAAAATCCTAGTGTGAAAGGAAGTTAAGAGAACAGGACAAAAAACCAAGAAATTTTCCTAAAGGTAGGTTTGCAGGTAGGCTATCTCCGTAGGACAATGTCTTACCCCACCACAGCGCCCAACCGTATTGTTCGCGTGTAAAAAAATATGGATTATGGACATGGGAAGGAAGAAAATAGATTCAATTTTGCAACCCAACAAAGAATAATGCTTGTTTTGTACTTTCTTTTAGATCAAACTTAATAATTTTCCTTGGCAATATTCTAACATAGATTAGGTATTTACTTATAATTCAAATAATAAAACTTGTACAATGTGTCCTTAGAACGGGGTACCCCAGTTAGGACACATTTTCTCTAAAAAACTGTAAAAAAATATACATATAAATAAAAAAAAATAAAAATAAAAGTGCACATTCAAGACATTAGCACGATAGCCAGTCGCGCCACGAGTATGGATCTCGGCTTTCGGCGCTTACATCTCGTAATTCAGCTTAAAAATGTCACAAAAATGGAATGCGGAAGAAGTTACTAAATTGATGATTGATTGCGCATATAAGATCTGCGCCCCATCTAATTCCTAAACCATGTTTCTGTTTGTTTTTATTTTTATTTATTTATTTATTTTTAATGCCGGCAGCCTGGGCGTTTATTGTAATAATAATATCTTATACAAACAAGTTAGTGGCCCGCCTCACTAGACTAAGTCTGTTCCGAGGCGGGTACATATATACATAAACTTACACACACATACAATTACATATATGTACATACATACACACATATATGTACATACTCACATACACGCATATGCGCACATACATACACACAGGTATTCGCATACGTGTACATAATCGAACACATAGATACGTATTAAAACATAAATACATATAATCAAATAAGAATTATTGGGAGTTGAAATACAGTTTTCAAGGAATTAACATATTTTCATAAAACCAAAAATTCATCAGATACACATATTATTGCTAGCATCTAAATCTAGAACTATTAAATATCAACAAAATGAATATACATAGTAATGTGTATTCATTTAGTTCGTCCTCTTAACAATTTCAATACAGATTGGTACAAAAGACCTAATATTTCCATGAATTCACTTTAAGGTCGAAATGTTGTACTTTCGAATTTTCCTGTTCTGCGCAGTCGAGACTGTTCACGGAGCTGGGACAGGACAATATTGCATTGACTTCTGTATTGTCCCCGTGTGAACTCAGTATTAGAGTAAACACTAAGCCCCGATTCAAATAAACTGTTCAAACGAAAAATGGTTTAATTTAAAAATAAATTTTAATCACAGGTTTGTAATGCTAAGCAATTTATAATATTATTATTTATTAAGATACTTTAAAATGTGTTCGCGCCGCTTATAGGTGATAACCCGGCGAGTTATTTTTGTATTTATGATGATCTCATAATGCAGTAAACTACATCGCAGGCGGTGATCTCATCTTGCAGTGAACTACATCGCAGGTGGTGAACTCGTCTTGTAGTGAACTACATCGCAGGTGGTGATCTCATCTTGCAGTGAACTACATCGCAGGTGGTGAACTCGTCTTGCAGTGAACTACATCGCAGGTGGTGATCTCATCTTGCAGTGAACTACATTGCACATGAATCTTCCCACTTCTTGAGAGGCGGGTTGGGTACCGCCGCCCCGGGAACCATTTATTGGATAACCAACACCCCTGCCATAGGTCACCCCAAGTGGTTCGCTACGTTTGGTGACTTAACAGGGGTGCCGGGTTCATGGGGTGAGGTTTATCTAAGTCTTGGCGGCCAATGCGTTTGGCCACCTACTGCATGGCGGGTCGGGGAGAGTTTGGTTGAGGGTGTAATAAATGTACTCTTACTCCCCCCCCTAATTTATTTAAAAGCTTTAATAATCCTTCTTGACTAACTCTGTACGTAGAGTTCGTAGCCTCGAATTCGTATTCGTAGCCTTGTAGTTCCGTCGCTCACTCTTCTCTCCCCTTCATTCCTTTGGCAGCGCCTCGACACCCCTTTACGTAATACGTTTCACAAATTCTACAGTCACAGTTGTAAGTGGAGTTTGTTAGTTAGTTTTGAGTTTGAGTAGGTATTTTTGGGAGATTACTAGGGATTGACATGAAACAAAATATGTCTTGCTTCAATTGGACTCCTCCATTTCCGCAACTGACTTGGTGAGGTTCAATTAAAACCGCCCGGTCAGCCTCCAATTCCATCACCTCCAGAGAATATTTTGATGGTCGCAAGCGACGAATGAAAAATCGACATGTTTTCCTTCCTGTCGGGAAAGGGTTTGATGTGTGTTTCCGGTTCGTAGGGTGATAGTGGGAGTGTTCTCAACCAATGCGCCGCCAAATTATAATGGTGATAATGCTAATGTTGCTTGATGAAATGTCTTCTCATATCGCTTGATGTGAGGATCTGCTTCGATTTATGGTGTGGTAGCCGATGCCGGAAGTATTCAGGATTGCGTGGGTGGCACGAGGTTTTAGATCGTGACATCAGATCGTGACAAGCCGAATTGATGATGATGATGATACTGCAGAAGTCTTTCAGCATGTCAATGACTAGAGTCCCATTCACTCCTATAGCATCGAACATGAACATTAAACCGAAGTGGATTAGACAAACGGCAATGGCAGGAGGTCGGTGGAGCCGCTCCCTCCTGTGATCTCGTGAAGTTTGAATTTAGTAAAGGTGGATTTTGATGTCATCGACCCTCGCCTCTGCAGTCACACAGCTCCCCAACAGTCCCGTTCTCCATCCAGCATACCGCCTCGAACTAGTAAAAATAATGCTTATGTTTTCCTAGGCACGTTAAAAACATGCGTCAGCCTTCAGCCGCGGTGAACATCGGTATTTGATTTGAATGAAAATACCTCCCCTCGCATGACGGAAACAGGCGTGACGGGGACGGTCCCCCATTTAGCGTCACGGGCATCCGCCCTACGATAGGTGATATCCCAAGCTCATCTCAAATATCAGCTCGAAGAAGGAATGTCAAGCTCGGCTTCCAGGGTGCTGGGTCCAGGAATGAATGGCACCGGGTCCTGAATTCGGCTTCCATCCCTTCCATTTCCCCTGCTACGCTTTCGTCCAAAGTACATTCCCAACCTGATGCTGGATGATGCCCTAATTCTAATTTTGGGGAAGATTATGAAAATTTATCCGGTTTCCGACAAAGAGCCGCCGATCGATTGCTAAAACAACTCTGTATGTCATGTTCTCTTCGTTCCGCTGACAAGGTAACTCCCCACGAGCTTAACCAAAGGGTAGTGAAGCCAACGCGAGTTTCGCCACTTTTTTTCCTTCATTACGAAATAGTGTAGCCCACCAGCAAATCGTTCACTTCGCCCCCGATCATAACTGAATAAAATGTAACCTACATTCATGGAATAGGGAAGCTTAACTCAAAAATTACTCCAGCAATCACCAGCTTCAGCGCCGTAACTCGTTCGGTTAAATTTGACGGAAGGAAATTTGCTAAATAATAATAGCAGAGCGCGTCGCGCGATGTCTGAATACCTACTGACGGTCTCGTTCAATCGCAAATACTAAAGATTTAGGCTAGAATGTAAATTTTGTATAAAATATAGAAGTCAAAAGCTAGCTTATGTAGGTCTCTACATAGCAGTTTTCTTGAGATCCCTGAAATTTGAAGTAAAAGGCGTTGGGTTTTATTTTTGGGAATGGGAATTCTATTGTATACATTTTGTTGGTAGACAGAGGCCTCATGCAATGCATCCTTTTTCTAAACCGATATAGTACGTACAGACCTTGCCTAACAAATATCTCCAATTACTGAGTACATTCTAAAATGTTTTGAGAATAGGTATTCCTATTCTCAAAACATTTTAGAATTTAATGTTTTAGAATTAAATTGTAATGTAATTTATTATATCCAAATAAACCCCTAACTTAGTCTTTCTGATGTAATGTCTCGCAACACAATTGTAAGATACATAAATACCTCTTGTCCGTTAAAATTAATAAAACATCCCCAAAAGACCCTCCCCCCTTACAATCATTGCACCTCGGCGGCTCTATTATGGTTATTGATCTGAAAACTTCTTTAGCACCGTTGTGATTTTGAAACTCGATAAAACGTAAAATTAGTGACGCAAAAAAGGAGAGACACGTACATCTATAGGATTTACCCTGCGAGAGAATGAGATATTTTAATCGGCCTCCTCTTTGTGAGGTGCTTCGTGACCCATCGACCTTCTCTTCGTGCGGTGCTTCGTTGAATAAAATGTGAAATAATTTTAACACTTAGCAACAATATTGTATTAAATAAACCCCACAATTAACGTATTCCTGATAATGTACATTAGTCTTAAATTCGTCATTCTCCCGAAGTTTAGTTTTCAGAAGGTTTCACCTCTACCGCATGGGAATTGCACTCTGATTCCGCACACCCCATCGACTAGACAGGGAACCCGCCTTAAATGTCTAGTTACACAAAATTAAATGTTAGCTATTGTCCGAAGTGTCAAAAGAAAAGAAGTCTAAGATTTATGACCCGAACCCAAAACAATCGCGTCCCTTACTATAAAATATCTCAGCATGACCTTGGGTAGGTACACTCTCTGAAACCTAGAATTAAACTTGGCTTTTGTTTCTTTATTCGCAAGGCCCGTACTAAATGTGTAATGTAAATATGTAATTTTAAACAAGCTTACCAAATCCTTCATGCTGCACAGTCCGACTCAACCTCCACATGCACTTTCGTAAGACACAAAAACTCATGCAATTATGAACTGAATTGAAAACAAATGAATTCTGAATTTACGCCTGAATATTTTCACAAAATAGCGAACTTCCCGAAGTTAATGAAGTTAAGACCTACATGACACAGACCAAATATTCAACATGTTCGACGGACTTGATATACGACAATTATACATAAAAACACTTCTTAACTATATTTTTGACCAAAAACACAAACTCCAACAAACACAAACCATTAATAGACCAGTTAGACAAGCATACATACAAAACTTAAAAACACCGACGATAAACACAAGCTTTGGACAAAGACACCACAAATACCAGGCAATAAAAGCATTCAACCATCTTTCACTCGATTTAAAAAAAAGAAGAAAACAAAAAACTTTTCACACTCAAAATTAAAAGATGGATTAAAGACCAAAAAAGACAACTTTACAAAAAAATCACAACATAAAAAAAAAAAAAAAAAAACACATAGACATAAACACCATTGCAATACTCACTAATTTATAAAACCTTTTAATTTCACTATCGGTTTATATGTATCTATCCTATTTATATAGTTTTATTCTATTGTTTTATTTTAGTGTTATTTTACTCTTTTTTGTATTGCTTTATTTTCTTTCTTTCAATTCTCATATGTTATTGTTGAGTCTCTTTTTTCTTTAGTTTTTATTTTATATGTATCTTAAATAAAAAAAATAAAAATCATATCAAACTGTAAAATGAGGTCCTCAGCACGGGTAAAGCACCCAGTGAGGCCCACATTAGTCAAATATGTAACACACATGTATAATTCAGGTGAATCAAAAAAAAAAAAAAAAAAATTAAATTATTTTCGTCAGTTTCAAAATTACTTTCTTTGTTCATGCGCCCCAACCGCTGTTATCACCCGTGTATCCCCGAGATTTCAACCATCCGCTCCCGTCAACTTTCTCTGACTGTCTTTATTTAAGATTTGATTATCAACGTTTTCTTATCAATAAAATGAATTATTTCCCACCTACACGCCCGAACTACTGTTATTATTCCCTGTATAACTGCAAAATGACCGTCTCCCTCCGCAAACTTTTCCTGACTGTCTTTATTTAAGATTCGATTTCACTTCTTTTCCTTCCCTGCCCGTGTGTGCGGTCCAAGTCTCCTCGTTTTTAATTTATCATCTTCTTCTCTAAAAATCCTTCAAATATTAGGTTAAATCCCATATCATTACAGATATATTTAACTTAATCGACCAGCCTGTCAAATTTAATCACCATTTTCGAAGAATTCTGACGTTATTCCGTGTTTTTTAGTTTTTGTCGCAGTTACAGAACTTCAAAATCTCACAATTTATTACCATATACTTGAAAGCCAGAATGTATCCCAAAACGACACGGTCACACGTGGCTCCAAGCCCTTTTTTTGCATTCAGAATGGCCTTCGCCGGGGGTCTTCATAAATTCATCAACCCCGTAGTTATTTGGATTTCAGAAATTATTTTAAGTTGTACAGCCCTCTTAGAAAACGGCGCCATTCAAACCACCCAAGTATTATTATTATTACGGTGAGTTCATCACACGGGAGACATAGAATAGATCTCTCCAGCCAGACGCTCTCGACCCATCGCCTTGCAATGCAGTGGAAGAGGTGAATTCATAAGCCCCTATTTCTAGACACATGTAATGGTCTCGCCTGGGCTACGAGATGTTTGTTTTATAATTGAAGGGATCGAATTTTAAAATTATTTACCCAAATATCGGGGCTGGTTTTAGTTTTAGATATACAACTTCGCTTAAATCTATCTATGAAACTAGAGACCTACATAAACTAGCGTTTGACATCATTTAAACTCACACTTAGGTTTGAAAGTGGGCATAGTACCTTACGTTTAGGTATATTTTATACAAAATATACAATTTTGCTTAAATCTTTAGTATTTGCGGTTGAACGAGACCGTCGGTAGGTATTCATACTTCACGCGCGACGCGCTCTACCCAATTACGAGTTACGACGCTGGTTATTGCTGAGAGAATTTTCGGGTCAAGCGTTCATATTCCATGATTAGGGTGCACTTTATGCATTGCGGTTTGTGGGCGAAGTGAACGATATACAAGTAGGCTACACTATTTCCCAAATTTGGAGGCGAAGCAAGCGATGATACGAACTTGGTTCAATTAAATTGGAATCTACTACTGGAGTTACTTTGTCAGCGGAACGATGAGAACATGACATATGGAGTTGTTTTGGCAATCGATCGGCGGTTCTTTTTTGAAAACCGGACAAGTTTTCTATAACTTCCCCAAAATTAGAATTAGGGATCATCCAGCATCAGGATGGGAGTGTACTTTTTGACGAACACGTAGCAGGGGAAATAGAAGGAATGGAGGCCAGATTCACAACCTGGTGCCATTCATTCCTGGACCCAGCATCCCGGAAGCCGAGCTTGACATTCCTTCTTCGAGCTGATATTTGAGATGAGCTTGGGATACCATCTATCGTAGGGCGAATGCACGTGGCATTACCTTGGAGTACCGTCTTCCTGTCACGCCTGCTTTTGTCATGCGATGGGAGGTATTTTCATTCAAATCAAATACTGTTGTCCACCGTGGCTGACGCATGGTTCTGTAACGTGCCTAGGAAAACGTAAGTATTATTTCTACTGATTCGAGGCGGTGTGCTGGACGGAGAAAGGGACTGTTGAGGAGATGCGTGACTGCAGAGGCAAAGATCGGTGACATTAAAATCTATCTTAAGTAAATTCAAGCTTCGCGAGATCAGAGGAGAGAGCGGCCCCACCGATCTCCTGACATTGCCGTTTGTCTAATTTTCTTCGGTTTAATGTTCATGTTCGATTCTATAGGAGTGAAAGGAACTCTAGTCATCGACATGCTGAAGGGCTTCTACAGCATCATCATCATCATCAATTCGGGAGAGGATGTCATGATCTAAAACCTCGTGCCACCCACGCATTCCTGAATATTTTCAGACATCGGTTATCCCGAAATAAATCGAAGCAGATCCTCATATCAAACGATATGAGATGACATTTCATCAAGCAGCATCAACATTATCATCCTTATAATTTGATTGAGAACTCTCCCACTATCACCCTATAAACCAGAAACACACATCAAACCCTTTCCCGACAGGAAGCAAAACATGTCGATTTTTCATTCGTCGTTTGCGACCTTCAAAATATTCTCTGGAGGAGTTGGAATTGGAATCTGACCGGGTGGTTTTATTGAACCTCACCAAGTTAGTTGCGGAAATGGAGGAGTCCAATTTATTTTTTATTTATTTTTTATTTTTGTTTATTTAGGAAGCATACAGTTGTGTATAAAGTAGTTGTAGATAAAATAGTGAACATAATTTAAACCAGTTAAGTTCCGTTTATAATATTAAGTTGTTAGTGGTTAATGATTATGTGATTATGAATCAAGTGGTAATTAAACAATTGTAGTAGGTATATGGTGTGAGAAATTTGTAAAAAAATAGCAAAAAGGTAATAATAATCAATACAGAAATAATAATTTATAGTAGTTGTTTAAAATAATAGTTCATAGTTTTAGTAAAAAGTTATTAAAAATAAAATAATAAACAAGAAAAAATAGTTTTCATTTAAGTACATTGTACGGTTAGTTTGATTTTAAACGATTTAAGGGTACAATGGAAAATGTCAATATCTCTTAGGGCATTATAAGTTTGGCAGATACGCACGAGCAAGAAGTTTTGTGCGTATTTCGATTTAAAATGTTGTATATGAAATAAGGTGTTCGATCTGGTATTGCGTTTAGGGCAACGAAATACAATCCTTTCTAACAAGGCTGGCGAGTCAATGAGGCAGTTCACAATTTTGTACAGAAACAGTACGTCAAAAATTTTCCTCCGTTTGTAAAGAACGATAGGTTTACACTGATGATTTTGAAAACGATACGACAGGTGTTCAAAAAATTTTTTTTTAATGTTTTCAATTCGGTTAATATAATTTTGGTATTGAGGATTCCAAATGACAGATGCAAATCCTAGATGAGATCTTACATATGCCATATATAGTGGTTCAAGTGTAAAATGTTTATTGAATGGTTTTATGACGCGAAGAATGAAGCCCAGTTGTTTGTAGGCTTTTTCTAAGATGTGTTCAATATGATCTTTAAATAGTAATTTAGAGTCAAGTAATACTCTAAGGTCTCTGATTCTTTCTACTCGTTGAAGGGAACATGGGAACAAATTGTAGCAAGACATATTTTGTTTCATGTTAATCCCTAGTAATCTCCCCAAAAATACCTACTCAAACCCAAAACTAACTAACAAACTGCACTTAGAACTGTGACTGTAAAATTTGTGCACCCGAACCTGTTTTGGTTGAATTTTGATTGAAAATCCGTAACTAGAGTACAAATGTCAAATTATTTTATATGATAGCATTCCAACAACAGCAGAGGATACGCAGCGTTACACCAAAGGTAGGATCTTCCCAATTCACTATATAAATGTATATTTTTGAACTAGGTACTAGGGAGGATGACGCGGATTAATCCAAGAAAAATAATCGTCAACAAACGTAAGTAAAGAGCAGACGTTATTAGGAGAGGAAGCTGAACAAAGGGTAGATAATTGGTTATTTTCAAGTTAGCTAGAGTCAGTCATTGTAAATGGGGTCCTTGCAAATTGTAACACGCCATATCTAAAAAAACAAAGGTTTACCACAAATAAATGATTAATTAGATTGGATTAACCATATAAAACCATTAAAACAAAAAAAAATACACAACGTTATGAGGTTAATCACAAATTGATTAATTGAGTGCATCTCGCTACGTATACCTAAAACGTATAACGTAAAGGGGTGTCGATGCACCGCAAAAGAAATAAGGGGAGAGAAGCGAGTTCGACTGAGCAACGAGGCTACGAACTCTACGTACAGGGCTTACGATACAGAGTCTACGAACGATGTAGAAAGAAAGTAAAAATATCATTTAAAAGAACTAAAATTTTCATTAGGGGGGAGGGGGGATTCATTACACACATCAACCCCCAGATTCCTATCCATCCCACGTACATTTTTTCCTTTCCAGAACTTCCTCTTTCTCCTTTCCTCAAAAAAACCTGCACACAGCATCCCCAAAGATGACAAAGACCTGAGGAAAATGTTTTTCCTCAGGGCATCCTGTGTGGATCCAATGTAAAAAAAACTTCTATCTTCCGTGAGTGTTTTCCTTCAAAAAAACATTTTTTTCCATTATAGTATGGGAGGTGTTAATCTTACCAAATCAACATTTCCATATGTGTCACGGGAGTTAAATAAATGATTAGAAGGTTTTAATAGATTCTCTTTTTATTGTAATAGTCAAACACAATCGCGACACAATATTAAATATCAGAAAGTTGCAGGGCTAAATCTGATAGCTGTACACACCAGGACAATTCGGGACGGAATGATTTTGCGGTAGCATTTGGAACTACATCTAGTCTTTCCGGTGTTACCAGCATTCAAAATTGCCAGTACATAAAATAAATTGTACATTAAACAGTACCTTGCCATAATAGGATTCAGAAATCATTTTGCCTTTTGTGTAAAAACCTTTAGCCAAAACACAATAATATATTGTTGAAAAATTGAAATTTTTAAAATTTATTTGGTGCTGAAATGTATTCATCTATATTAGTTAATACGGGAAATAACCCAAATAATATGATAGTAAAATTGCTAATAACACCAGTGTAATTTATAGTTCTGCCAAAGTTTTTTGAGTGAACAAAATTTGGTTGCAAATTAAACACAGTTATTAAATTGTTCCCTAATTATCACCAAACTAATTTAATATGGTATGTGCTTTAACCCAATACTCGGGATGCTTTTACGCTGGACTTGCATGTAGTGTTTAAATTCACCTGCAAGCGGATATGACGTAAATATCCGCATTTATGTAGCTTAATTGAACGCATGATCACCCCGCAGGCCAACTAACACACAACAGGGTATACGTTGGACACTAGGGGTCGGTACTGGATAGGGGTAGGTATTGCGCATCCAGGGAATTATAAAGGTATCCGGTACGTTTGTTTGCGTTCCGTGTTGGTTTTAACGTGTTAACGCGCCGGGGAATTGAGAATTTAACGATTTTTATATTCAATTCGATTCAATCCACGTAGAAAATACAACAAGTGTTTGAGGTACAAATGTATGGTGCTGGTAGTTTGTCCGAATTTGTAAATTTGTAATTTGTGGATAATTCGAATCTAACATTAGAGAAATACAGTGATTGTTTTTTTTTTGAATTTTTGTTTCAATGTTTCACTACTTCCGTATTTTTAGCCCTAGTTTTTCAATAGCGTTGAAGTGTCCATCTTCTATACATAAGTGTAGATTGTGGTGATAAGTGAATAAATACTTAGTTTTAGCCACTATTATTGTGGAGTTACATGGGTCTGAAAAATTATATTTTTTCCTTTATCTAATTGTACAAAATGTCTAAAATATTCTCCTAAAGTTTCAAGTCAATCGGAGTATAAGTCTAAGAGAGAGGGAGAGCCTTTGCGAATCCCCGCCCCGTTGGGAAAGACAAAATAGCATTGACCAGCCTGAACGAAAGATTTTTTTTCGACTACAAATAATTTTACAAGGCTATGAGTAGTATAAATTGTACCAAAAATTTAATTATTTTGCATACAACTCTGCCAAAAATTCAATTTTTTTTTTGAAAAATCCTTCGTTTATGGATAGCTTATACTTTTACTAAAAGAAAAAAAAACTTTTTTTTTAAATTTCAGATGAAGCTATCCTGCTTACCGCGAGGACGCTTTATTTATTAGTCTCCGGAAACCAGGCCCCACCGATTTTTTTTTCAATATAGTTGAGAAGTTGTTCTTTTCTTTTTCGATCAACACTTCGAATAAAATAATTCATACATATAATTTTTTTTAAATCGAGAAAATATTTTTTTTTCTTGGCTATGAAACCCATGTAACCCCTTAAAAAACCGAAATGTTTCATAAACAATGCTTACTACTTCATCAGGGTTTGCTAATCCGCTTTGCGGAGAGCATGTTACAAATTAATAATGATTAGTACATTGAGACGATTTTAGAACTTTCTGGAAGGTAGGAAAATAAGGAAGCATAAAAACTCACATAAGGCTAATTAAGTGCATACTAGTGTCTCTTGTCCACATTAAACTTTCCAGTGTACGCCGATTGTATTTACATATCCAGTTATTTCTTTGAAGGTTTTTATTAACTCGTTCGCTTTATCATTCGCAATCAAGATACAATACACACTGAATCATGGAACACTGCTTGCACATTGGAAGATTGTCAATTCACTGACCTTGTGATTTCACGTACGTAGGTAATCGAACTAGGTGGGTATGATTTTAGGAAAAGGACAGGAATATTCCCAAACAGACGATTATTCTTCAAGTGCAACGTTTCAATTAATTTTCTCCCACAGAAAAATATACTTCAATATACCTATTGTAACCGTAGGTATACACATACTTAAACCTTATATGAAACCTTTGCTTTTGTAGTGATAAAGATATCCTCACTGGGGATCTCCTATGCTGAGTATTTCATGGGGACGGCTGGAAGAGGAACGCCGGAGAGAAATGCGGGGTTGGAAGGGGAACGCGGGAAGAAAAGGGGAACGAGAGGGAAATGTGGGCGGGAACGGGGAGGCATGGGAAAGGACACGCCGGTAGAAACTATTTATTTCTTTATGTGGCATTTAAATGCACGCCGGGTTCACGCTAGTCGTTTTATAATGACTTGAATACTATTTAATTCAATTGCCATTTCTTACCCAAAATTAAAAAGTGTTGGTAAATCGTAGTTCTTAGTTCGTATTTGTCCAATAGACCGTTAAGAAATTTTACAGGAGGAGAAGGTTTTCTTTCATTATTTTAATGAAACATTACGATAGGTGATTAAGATAAAGCTATTTCCATAAAGAAAGGTCTCATTAGTTTAAATAATTCTTAGTTGAGTGATTAACTATCATTTTTATTTAATTTTAAAGTGAAGATTGAACAAAAACTAAAAGGGTCTATTGGACAAATAAGAACTGAGGAAAAGAAATCACTGAATTATTTTAAGAATTTATACGTTTCAACAAATCAAGTAAAATATATTTCTTCATCGCTCACATTTTCAAGAAACCTTAAATGCCAGAAATAAACATAATTTGAGTTTACAGTAGGAACCGCGACAATACTATGGAAACAAGTGAAAATCACAAACTCTGCGAAAAAAATTTCTTCATCTCTGTTGTGAATGTCGTTAGAGAGAGTGTAGGATATATGAATTGAACTTCAATAAATATCGCTACTTCACAGTGCACATTTAAAGTACTATTGCTCGTTGTACGTAGTATGTACTTAAGCAAGGATCTCACATACAGCTTTGTTTCACGTTTTCCCTTCCAGTGAACAAGTCTATATCCGTATCCGGACATGTGCACCTTCGGAGAAGCGGACTCACTGGAAGGTTAAAAAAATGCGAACAAGGTTTTTGTACGTGAGAACTTTGCTCAACAACTCATACATAGTAAGATAAGTTTATCAATTTGCGAACATTCTTGGCAGATTTTATAAAATCATTAGTTGTCATGCCTACAATACACGACATCTTTTTTTCAGTCCTATTCCAATTAGAGAGAAAAGTCAACATTTTTCGTCTTACGCCATCGCTATTTTCATGGTTACTATACAACAAAGGTCATCCATCACCAACTTATTAGTAATCTCATCTTAGTATTTACTCCTCATTTTTTATATATTTTTTTTATTTTTTTAAATTGAGTTAGTTTATACTACATGAATATAAACTAATAAGCACAATGTAACATTTCATTTGATAAATTTAAATATTTTTACAGTAAACATAACATTTCTTTTTAAATACATTCATTCTTTCTTCATTCTTCATACTTTCAGGCATTTCATTATACATCTTTAGTCCTCTGTACATTAGGCAGTTCTGTGATTTTGATTTCTTCATTTGTGGCAATCGAACTCTGTTTATATTTCTTGTTTCGTAATTATGAATGTCTCTATTAAAAACAATTTCATCCTTAAAGTATTTTGGCATTTGGTGTACACATTTAAATATACACAAATAAAATATAAATATGTGTTATTTACAAGTATAGAGATTTATTCTTACTTATTTATGTTTTATGCCTGCTTATATTATTATTATTGCCCATGTTTATTTAGTTTTGATGCCTTAATTACTATGTATATATGAAACTATGTAAATTCCAATAATTCTTTTTTATTATATTATTTTGTTGAATTTTTAATAGTTTTAGTTTTAGATGCTTGTTTTACTATGTGTATTTTTTTTTTACATGAGCTCCACACGGGAGACCCTGAGGAAAATAATTTCCCTGAGGTCCTATGTCATCTATTGGATGCTGTGTGGAGGGATTTTTTAGGGAAATGAAGGAGAGGAGAGTTCTGGGAAGGAAAAGGGTTTAAGGGGTGGGTAGGAATCTGGGGTTCAGTGCATCCTGGTCATCCACTTCCAAGACCTAGACAAACCTCATTCCATAAACCCGGGCACCCCTGCTAAATCACCAAACGTAGCAAACCACTTGGTTCCCGGGGCGGCGGTACCCATTCCCGCCTCCCAAATTGTATCCAATGGATTTTTGGTTATTTCAAACTATTTAAATATCATTAATTCTTTTTTGATTGTATATACTTATGTTTTTATATGTATGTGTATATATATGTATGTATGAGTTTATATATACATATACATGTATGTGTGTATATACATATATATGTGTACATATATATATATATACATGTTTGTATGTGTGTATGTATATATGCATGTGTAAATGCATGCATCTGTAAATATACGTATATGTACCCGTCTCAGAACGACATGGTCTAGTGAGGCGGGTTACTTACTTGTTTAAAACAAACGCCCGGGTTGCCGGCATAAAAAAACTCTATTTTCATATCTACAATTTCAATTGTCATCACTGCAAATCAACACTTGTTTAAAACGATCGTGTAAAGCGACAATGCTGACTTTGGTCTCTAATTCGAATCAGGTTGAAAAAGATGTGTATTGTAGGCATAACATTTGCTTAAATCCGAGAATCAAGATCGTACAACATCAAGTTTCGCAATAATGACTTTAGAGTTCACCGTTTGACATACAGTTTCTGTTTATGACACCCTAGACATTCGAAACTAGTTTTGCCACCCCGTTTCAATCTAGCGTAGATTTCGATATAAAAATTTGTAACAAACAGGTAACATGTTTAAATTCCGGCCTGCGCAAGTAAAATTTATTTATTTATTTGTGCTAATTCTCAATTTATTTATAAAAATAATATGTATTGTACTTGCGACATGTTCCAGAGCTGAAGATATTTTCAGTATCGCCCTGATGTAAGACCACCATTCAGAATTAAATCGTTGCCTGAAATGGCTTTTCCCATCTCCTTCCTTCCACCCTGTTACCTTCAGCCTCCCAACAAACTTCTACTGGGGATGCCATAGTCTCACTGGCTCCAGGTTGGGAGTAGTTGGGATGCATTCTTCACATTCTGAGAGTTTTTTTCTGCTTTAGAAAATATACGGCGGCTTTACGGGTTAGATGCCTACACAATCTATATATACAAATCGAAATATGCCTGCTAGGGTGTACCTATATGAGTATATGAGATGTCTAAGCGTTGCTAAACCATTCATCCGATTGGGATGAAACTTTGGGGATTTGATGTGCACATGCCCGCGACGGTTTTTATTTACAATAGTGAGCCCTGAAAGCCTAGAAAATTGCAATGAGGTAGGTGAGCTGTTTGAAAACTGAATGTGCCGGGACTGAATGAATGGAATGCGGTAAGGGGGAGGGGCACTCAGGAAGAGGGTACGCGGGACGGGGGAAGCGGGAGAGTACGCGGAAGAGGAAGGAGAGGCGGAAGGGGAACGGGACTAATATGAAAGGACACGCAGCGAGAAAAAAAACATTATTAAGTGGCATAGCAACGCATACCGGGAACTCGCTAGTTTGTTATAAATTTTGTAACAAAAACCAAAAAATTCTCTCATTATTTTTTGACATTGAAGGCAAAGCAGCAATCTAAATTTACAGACATAAAAAAATATAAAAAAACGTGAATCGGCAGAGCTTGGTCCCATCTATCAACTTTTATCATCTCCATATAATTTTATGGCTCGCGAGATGTAAAACAAAGAGAAAGCTGTTACCCTGATTCATTATCTGAGGCCATTAAAATGTGTACGTTACGTCTAGGAGAAAAATGTTCAACATCTTGGGAAATATTTTGTCAGCCGTACTACTGCTGGAATTAAGTACCGACTTACAAACAACATAAACAGGGTGCTAACATTAATACAAGTTGGTTTTCGAGGTGATTCCGATACAATTTTTTTTATAGGTAAGCATCTGGTAGTGGCAAGTACTTCATTAAATTTCAAAATCTGTTTTTAAATTGCATCTAGGTACATTTATACTTCAGGCACAGTCTTAGTGCCTCCGTAAATGACGCTACTTACAAAGATACTCGAGCCTCCACGCGTCGCTCATGAGTACCTACCGACCGTACGATTTTGCTAGTGTTCGTACGCGGCGCTACGCGGCGGCTGTCGGTTTGAAGTCAGTTTCACGCTACCGGCGGTGCTAGTAGCACGCTTCGCGTTGCATCGTTCGTGTCTGCTACTGCCTATTCATTTGACGTTTGACAGAAATGGCGTCTGAACATGAAAGTAATGATAGATTGGTTCTGGAAGTGGAAAAAAATGCGTATTTATATAACTACACTTTACCAGAATACGTAAGCAAGGATTATTTAGTGGAGAAGGCATGGATTGTTGTTGGAAAAAAAGTCATTTGACATCGTGTTAACTCCACGGCTGCACGTGAAAAATGATCAAGTTCAGTATATTTCGGGTAGCGCCGTGTACGGAAACCAGCATTAAAGAGTAGTACATCTGCAGGGTACTTGTGGTTGCGTCACAATTGCGTAGTTTGCAAGTATCTCTATGAACGGAGGGCCTTACACTACGCGTCGAGGGCGGTTCGTATTCTTTGAAAATATTTAAGATAACAACCGGTAAGACCTTAAATTCGTTATTCAGCTGACTAAATAGCTTTAATAATATTTTTTGTGATGTTACAATCGGATACAAGCAAGTTTTATAGATGCTTCCTCATGCAACTACACCATACTGCAACACGTATTTAAAACATATAAATATTTACATTTATACGGTTAAGAAATATCCTAATATATATAAAAATATCCGAATATATAAATACATACACATATTTTCGTTTTTGGACTGTTTGAGGGTAAAGGTGTGGGGAAAACTTGAAATTACATGTGTTCGATCCTGCGTCCGTAGACGCCCCTGCTAAGTCACTAAACGTAGCGAACCATTTGGGGTGACCTATGGTAGGGGGATTGGTTATCCAATAAATGGTCCCCGGGTGGGGACACAAGTGTAACGACATAAGTGAGCTTTTCAATTTTTTAACACAATCATCTATGTTTTTTAACACAGTTATATATTATTATTTTTAATTTTTAAACTAACGTTTAAGACAAGATTTTTATGCATAGCACAAAGGGTAACAATTATTATAAGCAATAATTATCAGCCTGAAACACTCATCCACATTGAAAAAATCTTTTCTCGGAAGATTTTTTCAATGTGGATGAGTGTTTCAGGGTGATAATTATTGCTTATAATAATTGTTACAGTTATACACGGTGTCCGGAAACTCGTAGTACAAGCGGGAAACTGGTAAATTTTCATCACATTCGGAGTCGATTTGTGAAATAACTTTTTCGATTTGAGCTTTCGTTTTCGAGTAAATCGGGTCCGAAGTTGGAATTTTTTTGGTTAAATTTGAAAATTTTTTTCACTAGCGGGTTGATTTCAGCTGTGTAATGTCTTATAAAATGCATCGAAGGGTAAACCGGGCTCAAATTTTTTTTTAACCCTTTAGTTGCCGAAAAAATGAAAAAATAGAAAAAAAAAAAATATTAAAATTGAAATGCTCAGATCGAAAAAAATAAGTTTTTTGGGTTCTCTACGTGATGTAGATTCACCAGTTTCTCGCTTGTACTACGAGTTTCCGGACACGTTGTATATGTTTCTTGAATTTAGGATTACTTTCTTTTGATCCTCATGTATTTGACATCTGAAATTTTTTTCAGGAATTTAAATTTATCGTTACATTCACCCCCACATAATGTTGGAAATCTCTCCAATGTTCTCAAGAAATTGAAAATGTTCAAGATTTGAAGGTGTGATCTATCTAATGGAAAGTAAAAACCATGTTTCCATATTTTTTTGCATCACAGATTTAACAGGGGCTCTTCTAATATTCAGCTCATTTCACTATTTTTTTTTTAACGGAGCATTTGTCGTCAACGTTAAAATATATAAAATAAATTGTATAAATTTAATTTAGAGAAATTGCTAACCATCGAACTTGAAGTACCCAAGATTTTTAAACGTACATCCTCCAATCGTCCTTACACCCTTAACCGACAATTTTTAACGGTTTATCGTAAATTTGTAAATAATATTAAATATTTATGAATTTGACTCCGCTGTCAGTACGTCCCAGGCACGATGAACAACGCGGAGGTAGTCTGACAGTTCAGCGTTTAGCGGATGTTAAAAGGAAACCGGGCGAGGCCTTGTCTATACAGACGTATTCCCCAATTTTCTCTCTGGATTTTGATACAACCGCAAATATTTTTGAAGTGATACCCCTTTAACCCCGTTAGTGATTTGAAATTCACAACAAATTCTCTCGTTTCTAATATTTTTTATTTTTTATTTTTTTTATTTAAAAAAAATACATACATATACTGATTTATTGTAAGAAATATGGTTCATAAAGCTAATTACATTATATAAATTTCTTTTTAACAAAACCACCCAATTCAAAAGAGAAAAAACATTTCTCGTGCTTAAATTTTGGAGAGTGCCATTGTAAAATGCGAATAGGTACAGAGAGTATGTTATTACAAGTACTTATATTAAAAATATATATGTACATGAAGACAAGTCGACATAATGAACTTGAAGTAAAAGAGTTAAATTGAAATAGGATGCAATATAAGATAATACAGGCATAGATATATCAATAATAAAAATAATATTATTGTATTTGCTCAATAGGTAGATTGTAAGTAGGTAAGTACTAGTTACATAGCGTTGGTTTAGAAACATTGATATTTGAAATGGATGGGCTGACAGTATTGTAAAAGTAGGTACATATAATAAAGTTGTAATAATTTTCTGCCGACAAATAACGCGTATGTACTTTGCTTTCAATTTGATATGCTGATGAAATATTTTTAGAGGATATGTTTTAGTTTTTTATTTTTTTATTATTGTGATGATGAATTTGAAATTAATAATTAATGTCGGGTTGTTTAAATTTATATAATGTGGTAAATTCGCGCTTTAGCGCAGGTCTTCGATAGTGCAGTGGGCAAGCGGCCAGAGAGATAGACTTCGAACGGAGGTTCGAATCCTACGAAATCCAAAAAAAACATTTTTATTTTTGTG
This sequence comes from Limnephilus rhombicus, assembly GCA_929108145.2. NCBI lineage: Eukaryota > Metazoa > Arthropoda > Insecta > Trichoptera > Limnephilidae > Limnephilus > Limnephilus rhombicus. The sequence continues at coordinate 23,660,382 of OV815284.1, forward strand.
AAATCAATATCCAGTCTTCAAACCACTTTAAAATAAACAGGCAAAAGAAAAGAAAGCGGCATCTAGCGACTTTCTAGTTTTTCTTCTACCGCGTGTGAATTACACGCTCTGATTTTTTAAAAATATTATGTAGATATTGACTAGTGGCATGTCGGTACGTTGGTATGGTTACGTGGTTTGAACGCCATCAATATACGTTCAGAATATAAACTAGACAGTGTAATTTAAAAAAAAAGTAGAAGTATTTTCTTCTAATACAAGTTAATAAAAAAAAATCGTTAAAATAGGTTTAGTTTTGGAAAAGAAAAATGGGGAATACAGAATATCAATTTTGATGATGTGTAGTTGCCCCTTTCGCTCAGTATTCGGGGGAGTGAAAGCGCCAATGAAAGAGCAACATTTTGGTAAAATACCTATTAAAAAATATGGGTTAACTTTCAGTGGATTGGATTACCGAAAGCGACAATCATATCGATAACATGACTTTTCCTTAGACCTTAGATGAACGCATCATCGAAGCGTTCTTCCCGCGAGGTATTTCACCCCAAAACCATAAATAAGTGAAAACAGTACAGACCAATTAGATTTATTTTATCACATCCTGTATTTAGTATTTAGTAAATGGTCGGTCTCCTGAAAGAGTTTTAATTGTAGTTTTAAATGCAAATTTGTAAGATATATGAACGCTTCAATAAATCACAACGATGGCAGTTTCATTGCGCAAAGGAATAGCGATTAAGAACTTGTTTTGATCACCAGTGTAAAATTTGCATCAACATGATATTTATGAATTACGAGAAAAGATACATCAATTATAACTAATTAGCGCAGACTAGTGAAAATCACGGGATAATCACAGAGGCGCTACTGCGTACTGATATCTCGTCGAAACTTAATATAACGCGAATAGCAGTGCGCAGTGACCAGATTCGGTAGTTTCCAGTCGTTCGGCATAAGAGCATTGGGGTCAAATTGGTCTATAAGTAGAGTTAGTATGATCTAAAAAGATTAAATTTATTTATCTATTTATCTATATAAAGTATGTTTACATTAGGTTTTTCGATGCCTGTCTCACTAGGATATACTCGTATCGAGACGCGCGTAGAGGTACATAAATGAGTATCATAGATACAAGAATGTTTCAGGTTAAATACATATTAACTCTCCCGCAGCCAACTGGGGCCGAAGGTAGACCTAAAAATTACTATCATTCTTATATCTTCTTAAATACATGAAATATATTTTTAGTAGTGCCTTTTAAAAAAAGTGAAAAATCGTTGATCGCAGGAAAAAATATTTTGTCAAATATAGGTAATATTCCCTGCTCAATAAATGGACAAATAACAAAAAAAGAAAAAAATAAAGAAAAAGGGATTTTTATGGATTAAATGAGTAAGATTAAGAAAGGTACGCTAAGATGGTTTGGGCATGTAGAGCGAATGAACGAGGAAAGGAGTGTAAGGAGAATATGTGACGCAAATGTGAATGGTAGAAGAAGTCGGGACGCCCGAGGAAGACATGGCACGACCAAGTAAATCAGATACTTGAGTCGGGCCATGTGAAAAGTCGGAATAATAGAAGAGCATGTATGAGACGATGTATGAATGTGAACGAGGCAAGGAGAGTGTGCCAAGATCGAGTTGTTTGGCGGTCCGTCCTCTCTGCCTACCCCTGCGGGGAAACGGCGTGATAGTTAGTTAGTAAAAAAATCATTTTCCCATTCTGCCTTGCCTGTATAATAATACATATAACACATTAATTTAATTTGACATTATGAAATGAATAACAAAAATTAAAACACTGTACGAGTTAGTAATGGACAGTGTAATCGGGTACATGATTACTTCCTTAGAAGTGGTACTGCCTAGTTAGAAACTTATAGTGACTGGGTCACAATGTGTTCACACCTCGTGGTTCCACGTCTACAATATTTTTGTTGAATTTTCTGTACTTAAATTTTTCTTGTATCAATGTATTCAATAAATAAAATAAAAATCAGTCGATCTATACTGTGTTAGGAGCGGGCCCCCAAACATGTCCCAAGCTAGCTCTCAGGGGAGGCATGATTTACCCTCTATTCAGGTGGTGGGTCGCTCGAGGCTTCAGAAATTCCTTCGCATCTCAGTCGTCTGGCAGGATACTCCCCCTCTAGGAAACCCTCCTGCCGTAGCAGAATAATAACAGGATTGAGTTAACTAGATTCATGTATTGCAAATTTAAAACACAGTACATAGGTCATTACAGTACAATTCAACACAAGAAATACATACTACACAATCCTAGCTATCGTGTTTATAACCTCAAGATCCCTAAACGAAACTCTCTGAGTGATGGCTTTGCGCGGGAGTTTACAGTCTATCGTTAAAGGACACAATCAAATGAGGAAACAATTGTACAGCTTACATGATGTTGGGGGGTGTTCGTCTTCCGGCTTCCAGGGGGACCTCCCGAGTTTAGGACAGAACCGAAGTTTACACAGGCATGGTGAAATATCAGTGCTAAACCCGTAGGTTATTGAATTAACATTGCAGGTTATATTTGAGTACAATTCGAGCGATAGTACGCCGGGCGCGAACAGTGGGAATCAACGCGCGGGCTTAACGTGTGCCCGAGGCGGCTCGCCATTCTCAACTGTTGGAAGGGATCGCGTGCGGGTGGGCGGATGGGATAGGAAGTAGGAAGCAGGGAGCAGGGGGAGAGCAGGGTGTTGTGTAGTTTGCGGCGAATTAGGAGTTTGAATTCTTTGTCGTTTGGGCGTACCATAACACTTCCCCCCGCGCTTGGAAAAAAAGCGACGTGGCAATGGAGCTGTAGGGAAAAAAAATCCTCTTATGCTTCCATCGGGGTTTTGAGAGATTCGTTGCTTGAGAGATTTCCTAGCTAGAACATACAGTTTTATGCTATAGTTTGGGTCACAATGTTTGTAGGGAATGGGTGGGGGTACATACAATGTTTGGACAAGACAAATTTGGGAAAAGTACATGGTGTAAAACAACATACAAGGTTATGCAATTGAAAATAACAATACACATGGTTATGCAATTGAAAGATGACAATACACATGGTTATGCAATTGAAAGAATGACAATACACATGGTTAAGCAATTGAAAGAATGACAATACATTTGTACAAGAGAAGAGAAAAAGTGTGTGATTCTAAGGTTTCATTGGTCTTGGAGCTAAGTTTGTGAAGCGTGGATTTGTTTGGTTTCGGAGAATTTCGAAGAAAAGGACGTGACTTCACGGATTCTAAGGATTACATTATCACTGTAATCAGACCCATTTGAGACAACGCTCAGGAGTACACTTGGGCCTTAGAAAACACTTGGTTTTGTCGAAGACGTCGAAGTTCACGAAGTGGAGACTGTGGTTGCTGTGCCGCGACTATGGTTACAGAGGTCATTGAAGAGAAGAATCCAGTATCTGCAGACATGCCAGTGCGAATCCTAAGTGTTATTATGGTAAACACGGATCGTATATAATGGTTATTGAAGCATAATGTAGCTCAAGATAACTTGTATTGGTGCGCATTCAGCGAATACTGGTGGGTCAAGGTAATGATGGTTTACACATGACGATATATGCGTCACTGCATGACAGAGCAAGAGACGACAAGGTTGGCATTGATAGCAAGAGTAAGAACAAACCTAAGAGCTAGCGTGCCCAAAAGGTAGTTTAGAGTGTCATAAAGTATAGTGGGACAACTCAGCTTGCTGTGGCACGACAAGACAACATACGTATGGGCGGTATGGTCTGTGCTTTCAGGAACAAATGCGTAGAAAATGGCAGCAGGAGAGACCTTGTAACCACAGCGCGTGCTGTCAGGAAGTGAAGCTCAGCTTGGCTGTTGGTGATGACATCCGCCTGGGCTTCTTTTTAAATCCGGGAGGAATTATTATTAGAGCAAAATTCTTGAAGTTTACCTGCCTAGGGACCAATGAAGAAAAGGTTTGGAGAGAAACAAAATGTGTCCAGATAATGAAATAACGAAATTTTAACCACCGACCCAGAGAGTGACGAAGAGAGATTCCTAACTAAATTGTGATTACATGAACATTTTCCTTTGCCAGGATGACTTGGCGTTTGCCTAGTGACAATATGTCTTGGTTAAAAAACAACCGGCCCTCTATGGCCTATGCTAACATGAGATGGTAACATTTTCGTAGAATTTCAAAGAACGAGACAAAGAATCGTGAACTAGTCACGGCAAAGGGAAACCAATTCATGAATAAAGGTTGTCAAAAGGAGACAGACGGTACGCCAAGTGCATATCGTACATATCCAACATTCATGAATGTGTTTCGTGGAATTGAGAAAAGAGAGAAAAAACTGGTGAGACATATGCAGAGATTGAGGGGGAAAACCTGTAGATAACCGGACAGTTACCTATTCGAACTCCAAGTGAGGGCGAGATATGGTCAACGACAGATTTTTCACTTCATAACATAAGTCTGAAACATGGGGAATGGGAGGAGGAGGGGAGAAGGGAGACGAGTTGCGAAACTTGCTAGAGACTGGACCAATTTCCGATTCAAACTCTATGTGAAAATGAAACATAATCAACCAGCAGATTTCCTGACTCTTTACATTTATCAAAAAGGATGAGGAGACATTTGAATACACATTATATCAAAGAGGCTAATCTTTCGCGTGTATTGGGCAAAAGATTAGGGGTCATTTTAAAAACTTCTACATGATTGTGAGAAAAGACAGACCCTTGCTCCAATTTCACAAACCTGGGGGTTTTCTTGTTCGTTCTCCAGACAACGAGTTAGGTGGTTTTTTTGTGCTCAATCGATTAACTCCCACAGCACTATGCCCCATAATTGACAGTGAAGCTGAAAACTAGTCCTTTTGGGATAGTAGATATTCCTGGGCTTCTTTTCCTTTTTGCAAAGAAGTAAAAAAACAGGAAGTCCACGGGCGTTGGCGTTGAATGACAACAAAAGGTTGTGGACTACATTTCGTAGATCGCACACAAAGGGTTTGATATTATTTCGTTCGCACGACTCATGGTAAGTGTTTTAACGTCTCCACGTATAGTGTACAAAATATGTAAGTACATACAAGATATAACTCAATTATAGACAGAAGTCAAAGAGTTTATACAATGCATCCTAAAGAAGATAGCAAAGCCGATATTATGTCGTTCACACGAATCACGGTAAGTATTGTTATTACGTCTCCACGTCTCGTGTACAGAGTTTATACACAGTTATACATAAAAGCGGTACTCATGACAAATAAATGACACACGACCGGAACAGGTTATACGAAAAGGGTGGTACTCATGGCAAATGAATGGCACACGACCAAAATAGAACGTACAAAATGGTTCTCATGACAAATGAATGGCACACGACCAAAATAGAATGTACAAAATGGTTCTCATGACAAATGAATGGCACACGACCAGCTCAATAACATTTAGCTATGAGAAAAAAGTGATTATGACGAACTTCTCGTATCGCGGCAGGTATTTTAAGGATCCCTCCTATAATGGTGGATGTTCTAAGGATCTCTCCTATAATGTAACAGGGTTACGTTTAAATACGACACAATAAACGTTAACTATGCTTGTTTTAACACAGTTTATAAAGATTTGTTAGATTAACTAACTCCGTAGCCCAGGAGCGTACGATAGGATAACAAGGAGGTAAACAATTTAATGTCACTTCGTATGTTATAAAGGCGGGGTGATGACAGAGTACATTTCTGTTTACACCATGTGACAAACAAAGACAGACCTACATGGTTTTACATACTGTCTATTGCAGCAAACTTCAGTGGGGACAAATAAAAGGGACCAATTGTGGTTTTACATACCCTTTGTGCGGTTACAACATACCAGGTTATGTGCAATTTAGGTTGCAAATACTTGGTTAAATGGCGAAACAGGAGTTGAATGCCTATGTTTGTAAAACGATGATCAAACAAAACATTGATGATTTACGTTAAACTGCGGTTATTTATGTACGGAAATCAGGGCTGCCGTTAGGTTTTATTAACCTTTTCCGTAAGGGTTGAAACATGTAATACAAGACATACATGTTGTGAAGAGGGACAAATCGAGGACTTCTTATAACAACAAAAGACCGAGTATTTGGTTTTACGTACTTTAGTTGAAACGAGTCCATGAGGATTTGTACAAGGATGGAAAGACCAATTTAAAGGCTTTTCCTTTATTTATATACATATAATTTCAAAATGGATGTGTCAAAATCCAATTTGTTAGCAAAGAGCTCGGGTAGGACGCCATCAATTTTTGACATTTGAGAAAAAATTGAAAACTACTATACACAAGGAATGTGATTATGTGAGTAACCACTTATCTTTACCATGATGGGTAAAATATGGAGCATGTTGAGATGGTTTACTAGTCCTGGGTCGTGATTTAACGCTTTGGAGTTTACCAAATCGATTTTAGAACGACGCTCCAGTATTTACAGAACATAAAAAGGAAAAATTTGAAGAGATTCCTTCCGATATGATGAAAAAAAACAACAAACAAAAATGGTGAAAATTACAATATTGCATTACATGGCAAAGCGTGCCATGGCATGAACGTTGCGTAGTGTGAGGGGTTGAGAGGCAATGATTGGGTTCATGACTTCCCGAACACTGTCACTCGAGGGGTGTCTCTGCTCTAAAGTGATCAATTTTGGAACAGGTGAGAAAAAAGAAAGAAAAAAAATAAAAATAAAAAACGTGTGAGACAAAAATTACGGTGGTTGCCAATTCACGAACATGAACGGGGCAAACTACACCGTGGATTGTACATAAATTTACAAAAATGATTTTTTAACAATATTCGTTTTATCAACGAAAGGGTGGGCATGTAATTGACACTTAACACGCCAGCCATTGTAAGACTTGGTGTGCTTACAAAAAGGTTGTGGTGATACACACTGGATCATTTTAAGTTTGCTGAGATAGTGGGGGCAGTTTTACTTGACTCCTCACTTCCAGATTTTGCGATATCCTTAATATGGTAATTACCAATGTGTTTTCCAGAGCAGTCAGACAAGGAGTACACTAGATCTGATATCTTTCTTAGAACTTTGGCCTTCACGAAACGTGGTGCCAGCTTGGCAGAGAAATACATGGCTCCTTGGGAAAGTGTGTTGTTCTTTCTCCAAACTATGTCTCCTGTATTGAAGGTGACATGTTTCCTACGTAGGTTGTATCTGTCCGCACTCTTTTGATGAGCCAGGAGCAAAGCATCAGTGACTTCACTGTAGATGGCCGACAGTTCTTCCAGACGATGGGCATAGTCCGCGGTAGGGTTGCTTGTGGTGGCAATTGACGTAGGAAAGTTTGTGTTCCTATGTAGAGAACCATGAACAACTTGTTCCATACCGTGTTTTAAGAAGAAAGGTGTGTAACCAGTGGCCAGATTAACAGTGTTGTTCATTGCAGCCTGAATTTTATCTAGGTTTTTACACCAAGTACGTTGATCTTTATCAACTAGAATAGCCAGGGCTGTGTTGATTGTTTGGTTATAACGTTCGACGGTGTTATTTTGTGGAGTATACAAGGTATTATAGTAAATATCCTTGATTCCGTATTTGGCAAGAAAATCTTTGAATTCTTGGGCAATAAATTGTTTTCCGTTATCAACAATTACGGTTCTGGGTGTTCCGTAAGGTATAAAAATGTGTTTTTCCAGAAGTTTGATGATGGCGGACGCGTTGGCTCTTTTTAAAGGAAAGATCCAACAGAATTTAGTGAAAACATCCACTACACTAAGTATGTGCATGTGTCCGGCATAACTTCGGGGAAAGGGTCCGACGAGGTCCATTGACAATGATTGTAGGGGTCTGTCGGCACGTTTGGGATTACCCATTAGGCCGGCAGGTGCTGCCGTGCTATGTTTATAGGTTTTACAAGTTTCACATTTAGAGATGTAATTGCGAATTTGCTTGAAGAGACCAGGCCAGTAATACTTCAAGGAGATCTTTTTATACGTCTTGAAATTTCCTGGGTGTATGGAGTCGGGAGCACTATGATTGTCAATAATTATTTGTTCTCTACCTTCGAGGGGAACGACAAGTTTCCACGAGTAGTCTTCGAGGATGGATAGTGGTACCTTGCAATTACGGTATAGTTGTCCTTCTTTTATGATAAAATTAGGAAACTTTTGTTGGTTATTTTTACAACCTTCGAAGATTTTCAAGTACCATTCATCTTTTGTAGATGGAGGGGGGGCAATTGTGTCAACATTTAATGAAGCCAGTTCAATTCTTGAAAGGGCGTCGGGAACAATATTGTCCGCGCCTTTACGGTGAACAACATCAAAATTGTATTGAGACAAACGGGAGGACCAACGAGCGAGCCTACCGGAGGGATTACTTAAAGAGATCAACCATTTCAAACTACTATGGTCTGTGACTACAGTAAATTTGCTACCGTCTATGTAACCGCGGAAATGGTGAACAGAATCCAATACAGCCAATAACTCTTTCTCGGTAATTCCGTAGTTTTTCTCGTGTTTGTTTAATGTACGGGAAAAATACGCTACAGGGTGTTCGCCATCTGGGAATTCTTGAGTAAGGACTCCACCGATTCCTACATTGGAGGCATCCGTGTGGAGGGTAAAAGAGAGTGCAAAATCCGGGCAATTCAGAACGGGAGCTTTTTGAAGGGCATTTTTTAGAGTTGTAAACGCTTCTTCAGCTTCGACAGACCATCGGAAATTGCTGACACCTTTACGGATGCCGGTAATTTTATTTAAGGGGGCTGCGATGGTGGAAAAGTCTTTGATGAATCTCCTGTAGTAACCTGCAAGTCCAAGGAAACCTTTGACTTCCTTCGCGTTTTTGGGTCGGGGAAAATTTGCCATGGCTTCCACCTTAGCGGGGTCTGTTCTTAGACCTTTTTCGTCGATAATGAATCCCAAATAACGTAGACGGGACTTACAGAATTCAGACTTCTTCAAGTTGATGGTTAAACCAGCGAACTTGAGTTGTTGAAAAACTTTTTCCAGCATTAATAGGTGTTTTTCAAAGGTATCGCTGACGATGATGAGGTCGTCAAGGTAACAAAACAGGCTGTTATCGACTTCAGGACCGAAAAGTTTGTCCATCAGTCTTTGTAACTCGGCGGGGCTGTTTTTTAGACCAAAGGGTAATCTTTTAAAATGGAACATTCCCCTACCAGGTACAACGAAAGCAGTTTTTTCGCACGATTCTGCGTCCAAGGGTATTTGCCAAAACGCTTTGCTGAGATCGACAGAAGAGATGAACTTGGCGTTACGCAGCTTGTCTAAGGTTGCGTGAACGTGAGGTAAGGGATACGCATCAGCTTCCGTGCAAGAGTTTAAACGTCTACTGTCGAGACAGAAACGTGCAGAGCCGTCTTTTTTAGAAACCAAAAGAGTTGGGTTGGTCCATGCACTTCTGCTGGGAACCACCACACCCATTTTTAACATTTCATCAAGTTCGTTTTCTAAAAGTTTAAGTTTTTGGGGGGCTAAGTTGTAATAACGTTGCTTGATGGGTGGGCCATTGGTTTTGATATGGTGTTCAACCAAATTTGTCAAACCTAATCCACATTTTTCGAAAGATATTGACTCGAATTTATTGACCATTTCTTTTAGTTGGAGAGCCTGGTCCGTGCTTAAATTTTCGTGAGGTATTATTGTGCGGATCTCACTAATTTGAGCAGCAGTGGAGGTTTTGCCAAGAGTATTAAATACTTGGGGAGCAACATTGAATGCCTTCCAGAAGTCAACGCCAAGGATGAAATTCTGGGATATAGAGGGCACTATTAGAAAATTGATTGTAACTATTTTATTGTTACAATTAATTGGCAGGGCAAGGGCACCGATGACCGGTTGGGAAACATTATCCGCAGTCGTCAGGTGTGTTGATTGGGGCGAAATTCTAAAATCACTGTTAACAAAAGGCAGGTGAGCATTGTTGCCAAGACAGCTGACAGATGCACCACTATCAAGTAATCCGGAAAAGGGCACATTGTTAACAGAGAAAAAAGCATAGGGTCTCCCATCTTTAGCTTGTTTGCAACAAACCGAAGAAACATTTAAGGTCTGGTTAAAATACTTAATGTGTGCTAACCAATCAGTCCATTCTTTAGACCTTGGTTCAGAATGGGTGCCTGAGAGGTTATTATTTAGTTTTTTGGCCTCTTCATGTAGAAATTTGGTGGGGGCTTGGAGAAATCCACCTGAGGTCTGACATCGCTTGGGTTTTGTAACCTTTCCATGTTGTGCCTTGATTTCTTGAAAATGTTGCGCAGTTCGTCGCTTGGAGGAGAGCGGTCCCTAGAGTGATGCCTCTTGAAAGTTCGGGGTTCCTTAGATTCCAGAAACCTTGCTTGCTTGAAACAAGTAGTGGCCAGATGGCCTACTTTTTTGCAAAAAGAGCACACTTTTTTGTTGTTGAATTCTGGTTTTAAACCAGACGAACGGCTTGGCACAACTACATTATTTGACACATTCTTTATGTTTTTCCTATCCTGGTACGATTCCAGAAGGAGACAGACTTCGTTTAGCTGGGCTAGGGATGCAATTTCCTGTGAGGTAATGATGTTCTCGTATTTGCTTAAAAGGCCATCAGTTATGACTGGTAATAGTTCAGCTTCCGAAACAGGATGTGAAAGCTTGATGTTAATGGATTCAGCCCTTTCTATGAATGTTGCTACAGGTTCATTTACTAGCTGTTTAATAGATAGTAAAGATAATTTGATCCGGTGCTGGGCTTCCGTTTTTCCGAAGCTCGAGATTAGGGCAGATCTGAGTTTATTCCAATCTTTGCATTTAGTTTTTTGAATGCGGTTCCAGGGTATCAATTCTGGGGAGATGAGTTCTATGAAGTTTTTTCGTAGAATCTCGAATGGGATATTTTTGATTGTAGCCGTTTCTTCAATACGGTCAATGAAATCCAGTACATCGGAGACGCCATTATATTTGATTTTCCAAGAGGATAAATCGTAGGTTTTATCTTGTGTCAAGGTGGGTGCGATGTCCTGTTTTATCATTACTTGTGGCATAGGTTCTTCGTTAGGAACAAGATTATTCAAAACTTGCGTAGCCGAGCGTGAATTATTTTCGCTTGAGGGGGCGAGGTTTATTCTCTTAATGTACTTTTTGTTGAATAAAAGTGCATAAGCCTTTAATGTAGGTTTAGATTTGCTTGATGGCGAGAGTCCTCTATCCCTTAAAGCAGTTTGTAAGTGAGTTTTGGATAAGTTGTGCACGTTGGGAATGATGCCCAAATTGGATGATGCCATAGCTTGATTGTTTTCCATTGTGAGTTTCCCAGGTGGTGAAAAAAATTTGCCAGGGGTCTTCTTTAGCAAACGCAAAATTAATTTTGTGAGGCACTTTTCACTTGGTAATCACTGGTTGGTATTTCTAAAATAGTTATAGAAAACTGTATTCCATACTACAATTTGGTATATATGACACCAGAATCTTTGTCAAAGGAAGGCACAAGAAAAAATTTTTGCGTGGAAAGACCTAAGTAGTAAAGGTTTTTGTGTTTCACTGACCACTTTGAGAAAACTTGTGAAATTCACAAGTATTTACTTTTTTTTCCAAAAAAATTTTGCCAGGACTGACCTTTAGAAAACGGGTTTTTTATTTTTCACAAACCACTTTTGAGAAAACTGTGAAATTCACAAGTATTTATTTATTTCCAAAAAATTTTGCCAGGACTGACCTTTAGAAAACGGGTTTTTTATTTTTCACAAACCACTTTGCACTGAGAAAGGTACTAAAATTCACAAAAGGCACTCTTCTGGCAAATAAGGACAAACTTCCGGACGAAAATAACTGAATATGGGATTTGTTACGAAACCACATTAAAATTATTTTATTTTTTCATGGAACCAATCATTGGTTTTATTATTATTTCACTTTTTTTATGTAAGGAAAAAAACAATTCACTTTACACTTATGCTGAAAAAAAAAATGCGGTACCTATAACGTAGAATGTGGAAAGAAAGTCATTATTTTGTCCATTTGGTGAAATATACGTGGTACTAATTTGACAGACACAACAAGTGGGCCGATCGGTATATTGTGCAAGAAAAAACGTGAGTGTGAGATTTTTTAATTAAAGAATCCACAAGGTAATTGGAATTCCAAAACCAAATTTACAATAGCGATCTCCATTGCTTCCGACCTTAGTGACAGAAAGGCGATTTTATTATTCAAAACACTGCATAGTGACAGGGAATTGTTCTGCCTGATTCAAACGGATTTTTGCCGTTGGAGTTTGGCGCGATAAACGCACTTTTGTGCTTCGATGCGCGTGGGTGCGCGCGCAACTCAGAGATTAGGTATGTATTTACCGCGTGAAACATCGGGCCGTTGATTTGGCGCGAATTACTGTTGCTCGTCCGCTGCTTTGTGAACAAAGGGGTCGGCGCGTGCGCAGTCAGATTCGCGGTTTAAATGCTGCCGTCTTTCTGGTTGATAACAAAATGGCCATGTTTTCAACTTTGACGCAATTTTTTTAATTGCAATCAAATCTGCGTTATGGACTCAATTTGCACATGGATTTCTGTGGTTTCCCACAGAATTCATTATTCACTGGGTATAAAACACCAAGACACAGTACAATCAATGTTTACAAACAGTTCCTATGCGGGGAAGATTTCGACAGGGAGCACTCCGTAAGGCGACTGAGACAATGGCAAAAATGAAAAAAAAATTCTGGGCCCCACTATGGACGCCAGTGTTAGGAGCGGGCCCCCAAACATGTCCCAAGCTAGCTCTCAGGGGAGGCATGATTTACCCTCTATTCAGGTGGTGGGTCGCTCGAGGCTTCAGAAATTCCTTCGCATCTCAGTCGTCTGGCAGGATACTCCCCCTCTAGGAAACCCTCCTGCCGTAGCAGAATAATAACAGGATTGAGTTAACTAGATTCATGTATTGCAAATTTAAAACACAGTACATAGGTCATTACAGTACAATTCAACACAAGAAATACATACTACACAATCCTAGCTATCGTGTTTATAACCTCAAGATCCCTAAACGAAACTCTCTGAGTGATGGCTTTGCGCGGGAGTTTACAGTCTATCGTTAAAGGACACAATCAAATGAGGAAACAATTGTACAGCTTACATGATGTTGGGGGGTGTTCGTCTTCCGGCTTCCAGGGGGACCTCCCGAGTTTAGGACAGAACCGAAGTTTACACAGGCATGGTGAAATATCAGTGCTAAACCCGTAGGTTATTGAATTAACATTGCAGGTTATATTTGAGTACAATTCGAGCGATAGTACGCCGGGCGCGAACAGTGGGAATCAACGCGCGGGCTTAACGTGTGCCCGAGGCGGCTCGCCATTCTCAACTGTTGGAAGGGATCGCGTGCGGGTGGGCGGATGGGATAGGAAGTAGGAAGCAGGGAGCAGGGGGAGAGCAGGGTGTTGTGTAGTTTGCGGCGAATTAGGAGTTTGAATTCTTTGTCGTTTGGGCGTACCATAACAACTGTTAGCGCCAAGTATAATTGGTAGCGCTCGGCGGATTGCTTTTTTGTTTATTTTGGATCAAAAATATTATGTCCTATGGCAATGATTATCTCCCGTTCCCCATCCACAGTTTTCTTCCCTCATAGCATTATTCATCACAACTCGCAAGTTTCGGTGTTTGAAGTGTGGACAATGTCCACTGGACAGCAATCATCGCATAATATAATACGTAAAACGGTTCACGACGAGTTCATCGAAAACGAATTCATCGAAAATCAATTCATCGAAAATCAATTCATCGAAAGCAAATTCATCGAAAGCAAATTCATCGAAAACGATTTCATCGAAAATCAATTCATCGAATGATCATTTCATCGAATCGCCTCCATCGAACCTTACCTAACCTAACTTAACCTTACCTAACTTAACCTATTTAACCAATTTTTAAATATTTTTTTATCATTACCCTTAATGACCTTTCTGAGTTGTTTATGAGTTGGTTTCATTATGAGTTGTCTGGTCACCGTTCCTTAGATATTCCCTTTTTGCAGTATCAGACAATCGGAAATCGAAGAGATAACCTATAAATTTTACATTGTCACTACGAAACTGACAGTTGCTAAACACATTAAACTCAGTTAAACAGACCTTTTTGGGTATTTAATTTTGACAGCTCTAATATCTACAAAAAAAATGTTTTCCGATGAATTGGCGATTCGATGAAATGATCGTTCGATGAATTGATTTTCGATGAATTGATTTTCGATGAACTCGTTTTCGATGAATTTGCTTTCGATGAACTCGTCGGTTACCACGTAAAACATAATACGCAAAGTTCATATTGAAACGAGTTAATACCGAGTGAAAATAACAAAACCCACGGTAAAGAACGCTGAGAGGAATTAATCCTGGAAATTGCGCAGAATCCATCAATTTATTGTGCATCCCTGTGATTAATTCCTTTTAAATGTATAATCATTGCCATTATAAGTACACAAAATAAATTTTTCCCTACATTATCATGCTCCTAATTAAAACATATACTATTGATTATCAAATGCAAATAAGAACCACGAATCAAAAAGATTCAATGACAGGGAAAATTCAGATAGACCAATCACATTTATTTATTTATTTGTTTGTTTACGCCTTGATGGCTTTTACATATAAAATAAATTGTACAGGAGAATTATAACAAGTATGCAGTATCATAAGTATATAGTACATAAAATGATAAACAGAGCTAGAAAGATATAAGTAGGCCTAACATAAGTAGGTATCAGTATTTGAGTAATTGTTTACAAAGGAGTTCAACCAGCGGATTCGTATTTGGGCTCACGCTACATTAGATTCAATAATTATTGTCACAATATCACACAAAATGTAATTCCAAATATACTCGAAGCATACCGGTATTGCAGTGGTGTAAAACATTTTTAACGATTACATAAAAGTAGGTAATTTTCTTGTAATTAATTATTTTTATTTCGTTATTTTTTTACTTATTATTTTTTTTGCTATCATAAATGTACGTATGTTTGTTATTATTATGAAAAAGAAAAGAAAAAAAGGGTACACAGTAATTACATATATAAATAGGTAAGTAGGTACTATGAATGTAGTTATCATGAATGTAGTTACAGAGCAGTGGGTATTAAGTTTGTTACTGTTTACAATGTGAAACATTTAAGGATTTTTACGTTAGTTTGTTATTATCAGGGAAAAAATAAAATAAAAGGTACACAGCAATTACATATATGTATAAAGAAGTAAGTAGGTACTATGAAAGTAGTTACAGAGCAATGGGTATTAAATTTGTTACTGTTAACAATCTGGAACATTTAAGGATTTTTGCTTCTGCATACATATACGCTTTTTGAAGGAAGCGATGTTTTTAAACATTATATTATCATAGAAATGCTGTGCACAGTTTACAAATAGGGTAAAGGGGGGCAAAGTGGAAGGGGCGGGCAAAGTGGAAAGTTCACAAAAAACAAAAAATAGCGACTTCCCCCCCCCGTTGCGCTCACTTACCGCAAGTCGCATGTCGCCCTTGTGCCCTTGATGAAATTTAGCACGGCTGCGGCGATCTAGCGCGGTGCAAATGTAAGTTGAGTGATGTGTGCAGATTCCTTACGAAAGCATTCAAACTTCAAAGATTGATTTTTCATTGAAAGGTGAGGATTTAGTTATATGCTATTTATTATTGCATTGCATATAAGTATTATCCAACATTATTTTAATACGTCTGTGATATTTTTATATGATTTTTCGATACATATTTTTTTTTGTTCCTTTCACACCATTTGGGCAAAGTGGAAAGTTGTATGTGAGGGCAAAATGGAAACCTTTCCACTTTGCCCGCGCTCGTGAGTTGTCCAGTTTTACTCTAATATAACAAAAATCAATTGGAAGAAAAAGTAGCCAAAAAATGAAAATTATCAAGGAAAGAGAGCAGAAAGTAAAAAATACAAAAGAAAATAAAAATTGAGAAAATGGAACAGAAAAAGAAAATTTCAAAAAAACTGCAAGAAAGATGAGAAACCATTTTCTCGAAGAAAAACAAAGTTACAGACAAAATTAATTTTTAACCTCAGCCTGGCACATCAAAACAACAACATTTTACATTTTGCATTGATCCTCCAACTGAAGAATGGATTCAATGTAATGTCTGTCAAGAATGGGCACACGAACTGTGTGTCGATATTGACAATGGTGGAAAATTTACCTGCTTTTATTGCCAATTCCATTAGAGGAATCATGCTATCGTATTCTGTATTTTATTGTTCTATATTATATGTTTCCACTTATGCGGGCAAAGTGGAAAAAAGTTAAGTTTTCAAAACTAGGTCTCCATTACCAAAAATGTTCTTTTTTAGTATTATTTTTTTTCAATTAGCAAAATTATGTAAGTTTCTTGTTTTACTAAACTTTTAAAAACTAAAAAAAAAATACATTTTCTTAATTAATCTGTACACTGAAGTTAAGTTTTCCACTTTTCCCCCCCCTTTCCCTATACCTTAATTTTCCCAAAATGTGTGTTTCCACAAAAACATTTGAACCAATATTTACTATTATCGGTTAGCATTGGGCAAATATAATTTTTTTTATATGTTTTAGAAACGCTCACCACTAAATAAGGCGCTCATAGCGCCATACAATATTCATTTAGCACTTCTTTCTAACGAGGTAAGTAATTTCGTAAGGACTTAATGTTTACTTTTAATGCCGGGGGTCGCCTACAACGAGCCACTAAATTGCGTCTCGTTCTCTAATTTATAACTACGAGATATTTTAATGTTCTCTGAAGATTTACACGGGACCTTGCCAACTACTAAGAAGAATACATTTTTCTACCCGTGAATTTTATTATGGAACTTATTTATTATTTAATTTTTTATTCTAGAAAACGTGATATCTTTTATTACTTCCTTATTTTTAAAATCTAATTATATTGTCTGGAATAGTAATTATTTAAATTATTCACATAAAACATCTGTTTTATGTAGACAAACGAGCGAGTACCGTTCCTATTGTATTTTTTAGAAATGTTGCAGTGAATTATTTTGCAGAATTTTTAAAATTTATAATAGGTTCAATTTTTATTTTATTTTATTGAGGGCCTGACATCTATAATGGTATTGCGTTTGTTAGCCACAACCAAATAATTATAAAATATTGTTGAATTTTTAGTTTCATCTAAAATAAAATATTAAAGTACGTGTACCGATCGTGGTATTCAATTTTCAGGGTAGCAGAAAGACAAAGGGAAAGGAATGACGCTCCCGAGGTTTCGTGGGAAATGGCATTGTCCGCCCCGGTTAGGTGTTTTCTGTTTGTACGTCAAAGGAATGAATCTTATTTGCAGTTACCACAAATAACGAATTTAATTATGCAAGTGACTTTTTTGTTATTTCCTTTGAAAACTATCTATTTATTTTGCTACCTAAAGAAAATAATTGTTTTAAAAAGTGAAATGTTCATTTCATCACAAATTTGTCGAAATATTGTGATGTTTTCCTTGGAATTTTTTTTCTTTTTTAACAGAATTTCTCAAATAGCAAGCCATTTCCAAAATCAAACAGATAATATTTAACCTCTTAACTATAACGAGAAAACTTTCTATTAATTAAATCAGTTTTTCTGAGTGTTTCAGCTAGAGGTTTTTTTTTTATTTATAATATACGACTAAATGACTTCTGCATCTTAATAATTGAATTTTGCGAAGAAATTACTCCAAGGAATAGAAGTGAAATGGATTCTCCGCAATTTAAAGGTATTATTCCTCTCGTCGTTTTAACACTATGGGTTTTTATTTTTTTCAATTTGTTATAAAATAATTTTTTGAATATTATCAAGCACCTTATAATTTCTTGAATACTATAAAGCACCTTATAATTTCTTGAATACTATAAAGCACCTTATAATTTTTGGAATACTTTAAAGCACCTTATAATTTCTTGAATACCATAAAGCACCTTATAATTTCTTGAATACTATAAAGCACCTAATAATTTCTTGAATACTATCAAGCGCCCGGGTCAAGCCCTTCTGGGCCATTTTGAATTCATATCGTTAAGTTGTCTGCAAAACGTGTTTTAAAATGTAATTAAATTTTATATATCTGAATCAACTTAGTGATGTTTCCTGACGATGCCTCAGCCCAGCCCAGATGTAACCCGGTGACGGGTTAAATGTTCTTAAATCTTATATAATTATGTATTATCTAATCGGTGTGATGTTTTGTCTTTTTAATACTTATTTAACTCTCCTGGTCATCGGCAAGACAGTTGTAATATTCTCGCCTTTTCTCTTGGCTCTGATCGATATTTATTCTTATGGCTTTGCATATGTGTGGTAGGGATGGAAAATTCCTCCCCTACGTCACACAAGCCTTTATGAAAATTGGACCCTTATTTCCTCTGATAACTACAGAAAGCTACTTTAAGCTCCCTTGTACTACATACCTTTAGTGATATATGTACTTAACTAATAAATACGTTATTTACGACTTTGAACGTAAATATTTTCGTATTTAGGTTGTAATTAAACTCCATCAAACGTTGTGTAATTTTTTGATTTATGATATAGGACTTTAATTACTTTAATTTTTGTGGTAACCCTCTTGATTCTAAACAGAGTGTTGAATTTCAAACTGTATTGGTCTCTCTCTTGCAAATCTAACCTTAAGTAGTTTCTCTAAATGAGCTAACTTCCCTTTGACGTTTATTATGATTCCCTACATCCTAATGAATTCATGAATAAGCAATACTAATCGAAACCACACATGACTAATTGAACATATAATTAAATATAACTCAAATGGTTAAATGTTAGTAAATTTGATTATGATTGTATCTTGTATCGGCTGGGCGCCCCTCCATTTTGATTCAGGTACATATAAAGATGGATTTAGTAGGTTAATGTAATTAGTTAATTGCATATTTGACGAACTCAGAATAACCCTTTTTCTGGCAAAATTTGGCTCCTGCCTCCATCAAGTAAGCAAGGTGATCAGGTGTCAACCCAAAATTCGCACAGTCTTTTGGCACGGTTCAATTGATTGATACCTAAGTTATCGCGTCCCAACTGAACCTTCCTTCGCCATCATGCACTGCCTTCAGGTCTTCCCCCGAGCCCAGATACCCCCAAATTCCTACTCCTCCAAAGTTTACTATTTACTTAGGGCGAACCGGTTTCGTCCTATATGCAATCATATACTCACGGGTTTGTGTGGAGTTACGGGTCGTGAATCCTCCCTCCACGTTCAAGAAATGAGACGAGAGTGACCCGACAGGCCTAAAGCACTAATTGTAAGAGAGTTCGTTTCATTCAATGAACAGTACATAAAAAGATATATATGTAAACATACGTTTTGGGAAGGTTTATAACTCGCAATACGAAACTACCTGCATCGCATTCCAAGCTCGGATCTCGCCCATTAAATTCTGCGAAATTCTCAGATTGATACCGAATACATACGTATGAATAGTCGGTGATATAAATACATACTAGTAAATTAAGATCTTATCTGGCGATGTGTTCTGGAGATTCGCCATAACTCCAAGCTTTTGTTTGGTTTTGTTGACGGTTTTGTTTGAGAGATCCGTCATCTCTATGGTTTGGGTAATGTTATAGAAGCGACCACTGCCTTCTATTGGTTGAACTGTATTTTTTTTTTCTTTCCCTCCCCTCCAATGTTCAACTTTTGATAAATTCTTACTATCCCGTGATTCTCAATTGATTCATGTAAATCATCATTACCCCTTATTAAGCTATCCCGTGATTTTCCAACTGCTTCATGTAAATTTTCAATACACCTTATTAAGCTGTCCCGTGATTTTCAATTGATTCATGTAAATCAACATTACCCCTTATTAAGCTATCCCGTGATTTATCAACTGTTTCATGTAAATCTTCAATACACCTTTTTGAACTATCCCGTGATTTGTCAACTGTTTCATGTAAATCTTCAATACACCTTTTTGATCTGCTATAATAAATCTGTTAATTTTCAATTGCTTAGGTCTGTAGATACCTCTTTACGTTCAAATTAAAGATAGTGTTTAGTTTTTTTTTTTTCTAATAATTGCGCAATATAATAATTTTATCCCGTTCCTAGAAGTTAATACCTAAGTACGATATCCACTAATCAAGGTCATTTTTTTTTCTTCTTTTTAACGAACTAGTGTCCCAGTGACCGACTTATTTTGTAAACAATTTGAGTTTTGTAAACATTCCCGACGGCCTCGTGACCTAGATTCAAGCGTATGAGGTGTGTTTACTTTAGACATTCCGGAGACGTGTGAGATGACTCTAAAATTTTTTCTTTGTTTGATAATGATGTACTTAGCGCAATTGTCTAGTCTGATCCCCGATTACGTATACATATTTATTCATTTTTAAATACTTTGTCTCAATAAATAATTAAATACTGGTATATACTACTATATTATGATTTAAATAATTTCCAATATCATAACTCATTTCAAATGTTCTGGATTTTTCTGAAATTATATTAATACATATATAAAATTAAATATAAAATATTGATTTGTAAATTTATCACACATAACTACTTTTAATAGTTATTGATGAATTCAGAGGTAGGAATCGATACCCTTTTTTCCTCTTTTTATATAAGTGTTTTTCTTTTTGATTAAAATTTTTCTTGGGAACAATAAAATTACATATATATATATATATATATATATATATATATTTATCTCCTCACGTACTTTGTTGATATTGCGCGACGGTACACCAGTTTTTTGTTGATCCGTTTGAGTTTGTTGATCTATCCGGATTTGTGGATCCGTTACCGAAGCTGGGATACATATCCTGATCCATGTGGATCAACTTTTGTCATCGAGATTTACCTGTAAGCCACGCCCATTTTTCGGTGTCATATACATTTTACACATTTTTATTTGTTGATCCATATATGTATATATGGATGGTGCCGGTCTGTCGAACTTTTCTGCTCCTTTTAGTAGGTACTTGTAGGTACGTTCTTATTTGCCAAGTTTTGACCGCGAACTGTGCGCAATGCAAATGAAAAGTTCTATGTGCGTCTGTCGTATTGTTCAGGTCCATTTAGTATCGGTACGTTCTATAAAGATTAAAATATACTTAAGAGGATAGACCGCCTCACAATTGCGTCATGGTACTTTACCCTTGAAAAGTGTTTTTATTTACCACCTAACACGTGCCAAACTATTTGTACGGACTAGGTAGAGCGGCTTTTTATCGTTACCCGGTTGGGAAACTTTCTGATGCGAGTTAAGGTGGGGACCAAAGACTCGAACTCGAAAAACTACTGTAACCATTAAATAGATTTAGCACACCTATTAGAGACGGCTTGAGTAATGAGACTACGAACTTTGACTACGAATCCAGAGGTCGCGGGTTAGATGACTTGAGTAAGGACTAATTGAATTATTATAAACGAGGTATTCCAATTTGGGAAGCGGGTATGGGTACCGCCGCCCCGGGAACCATTACTGTATAACCAACACCTCTGCAAGCAGTTTGCTACGTTTGGTGACTAAGCAGGGGTGACCGGGTTCATGGTATCAGGTTTGTCCAGGACATGGCGGCGGATAGGTCTGCCCTGCTGCGTGGCGGGCCGGATAAGAATTTGGTTGAGGGAGGCCTTTTGACATTTCTAGCCGGACTCTGTCGACCCATCTCCTTGCACCGCATTTAGAGGGATGGAATTTTAGGGCCGTCACTCCTAGACACATTGACCCCAGATTCCTATCCACCCCACATACCTTATTCCTTCCCAGAACTTCCTATCCTTCCTTTCCTTAAAAAGACCCTCCACACAGCATCCCCTTAGATGACATAGGCCCTGAGGGAAATTATTTTTCTCAGGGCCTCCTATGTGGAGCTACTGTAAAAAAATGAGATTGCGAACTTCGACTACGAATCTGGATGTAGCGGGTGAGAGACAAATGAATCCATCTCTTAATTAGTAAACCATGTAGGTATTGTTTATTTATTTAAATACCAAATTATTTCATTACAGAACTTACTCTTCTTCCTTTCCCTAAAAAAACCCTCCACACAGCATCCCCAAAGATGACAAAGAAACTGAGGAATTTTTTATCAGGTGTAGTGCTAATGCGAGAAAAAATACAATTTAACCAATTAATATTATTACATACCAAACTCTCCCGATCCGGCCGGCCACGCAGTAGATGGGCGAACACATTCGCTGAAAAGAACTAAACAAACTTCACCCGTCGAACCCAGGCACCCCTATATAATTCAGGTTAGTTCTCCCTCAATCAGTCCTGATCCGGCCCGCCACGCAGTAGATGGGCGAACAAATTCGCCGAAAGACCTAGACTAACCTCACCGGATGTACCCGGGCACCCCTGCTAAGTCACCAACAGTAGCGAACCACTTGGGGTGACGTATGACAGAGGTGTCGGTTATCGAAAAATGGTTGCCGGGGCGGCGGTACCCATACTCGCCTCCCAACCTTTAGGTATAGGTTAAGTGGTTCGCTACATTTGGTGACATAGCCGTGGTGCCCATGTTTTAGAGGTGAGGTTTGTGCGGGTCTTGGCAGCAGATGCATCTGCCCACTAGCTGCATGGCAGGCCAGATCGGGAGAGGATGATTGAGGGAGTCCATTGACTTCTTCAGCTGCACTCTCTCGAAACGTCGCCTTGCATCGCAGCGGGAGGGATGGATTCATACGTCCGTCACTTCTGGACACACTGACCCCCAGATTCCTACCCACCCCTAATACCTTTTCCTTCTCAGAACTTCCTCAACTTCCTCAACTTCCTCTCCCAAAAAGACCGTCATTATCACGCGAGGCTCGAAAGGGGGGGGGGGGGGGGGGTCCGAAAAATACGAAATATCACAAGGGGGGGGGATATAATGGGATAACACGTGTATTTATTTTTCGTCGAACGCACGATAACATTCTGAAAATTCACCATACCTTGTACTAAAAGAATACACGTGATTTTGGGTATGGGAGGGGGGGTAGTCTTTAATCTCACCACATATCACCGGGGGGGGGGAGGGGGTTAAAAAGTTGCTAAAAAACATCACATGATTATTGGACGACCCCAAAGGAAAAGGAATAAAGGGTGGGTAGGAATCTGGAGGTCGGTGTGTTCAGGAATCCATCACTTCCACTGCGGTGGAAGGCTATGTTCCGAGAGAGTACGGCTGGAAAAATTCAAAGGGACTCCTCAACACTCTCTCCCAATCCGGCCTGCCATGCAGCTGGTGGGCTGATGCATCCGCCGCCAATACCCGGACAATCCTCATCCCATGAACCTGGGCACCCCTGTTAAGTCACCAAACGTAGCGAACCACTTGGGGTGACCTATGACAGAGGTATTGGTTATCCAAAAAACGGTTCCCGGGGCGGCGGGACCCATACCCACCTCCCAAATCTTAATCTAGAAGGCGACCTTTTGATACTCCAGATGGATTTTCTCGAAATAACGCCATGCGCCACAGTGGGAGGGATGGATTCTTCCGTCCATCACTCCTGGACACACTGACCCCCCAGATTCCTACCCACCCTTCATACCCTTTTCCTTCCCCGGACTTCCTTTTCTTCTTTTCATAAAAAGAAGCCCTCCACACAGCATCCCCAAAGATGACAAAGGTAGGTACTGAGAGGTTTTTTCTCAAGTGGACATCCGTGGAAGTAATGGCACAATCAAGTGAATCAGATACTTGAGTCGGGCCGTGTCAAAAGTCAGAATAATAGAAGAGAATGTATGAGACGATGTTTGAATGTGAATGAGGCAAGGTGTGAGTGTCAAGACCGAATTGTTTGGCGGTCCGACCTATTTCGTTGTTTAGTAACGTGGTTTATGTCTGTCTGTAACTCGGGTTCAATGAACTCGAATTTGCTAAGAATTTAAGTGTCATTTTTAAAATTGAAAGTGTTTGAAATCCACAAAAACTTTAAAGTACCTACCTACATAATTCAATATATAACCATATTATTACTAACTCTGTGGCGACGCAGATACAAGTGAGCCATTACTTAATACAAAAGTTTCGTACGATATTTTATAGAGAATATACAAGAATACAAACTATTCATAACCGTTTTAAAAATTCAGCTGATCCATTGGATATCTTTTTTTAGTAGGTGCCTTTATATTACGTGTTATAACACTCAGCATTCAAGACTGCACGTGCAAAATAACCACAATTTATACAAGGTTTCAACTGCCCCTTACAATAGAAAGAAATTTAACATCTAAGAACATGTTCTTAGATGTCAAAGTCCTAACCACTGTAAAGTGCCGTTAGAAGTTTCTCCAAATGATGTTATTATGTTATTTTTGGTCGAAAGAATTGATAAAGAACAACAGTACAGACAATTGAAGTCTACAGCGAAAGTGTTAAATTATGTTTTCGGTTTAAATTGCTAACTTGTTTAGCCTTGGTGGTAAAATTTAATTTGGGAGGCGGATATGGGTACCGCCGCCCCACAAACCATTTATTGGATAACCAAAACCTCTGCCATAGGTCACCCCAAGTGGTTTGCTATGTTCAATGACTTAGCAGGGGTGCCTGGGTTCATGGGGTGAGATTTGTCCGGGTCTTGTTGGCGGATGCGTTTGCCCACCAGCTGCACGGCAGGACGGATCGGGAGACACTGTTTTTTTTTACATTATCTCCTCACGGGAGGCCCTGAGGTAAATAATTCCCCTCAGGGCCTATGTCATCTTTGGGGATGCTGTGTGGAGGGCCTTTTTAGGAAAGGAAGTTCTGAAAACAGGTCGTCAATTTATCACGCGAAGCTCGAAAGGGGGGGGAGGGTTCAGAAAAATACGAAATATCACAAGGGGGGGGGGGGGATATAATGGGATATCACGTGTATTTATTTTTCGTCGAACGCACGATAATATTCTGAAAATTTCACTTTACTTTGTACTAAAATTATACACGTGATTTTCGGTATGGGGGGGGGGGGGGTAGTCTTAAACCTCACCACATATCACCGGGGGGGGAGGGGGTTAAAAAGTTGCTAAAAAACATCATGTGATTATTGGACGACCCCAAAGGAAAAGGAATAAAGGGTGGGTAGGTGGGTAGGAATCTGGAGGTCGGTGTGTCCAGGAATCCATCACTTCCACTGCGGTGCAAGGCTATGTTCCGAGAGAGTACGGCTGAAAGAAGTCAAAGGGACTCCTCAACACTCTCTCCCAATCCGGCCTGCCATGCAGCTGGTGGGCTGCTGCATCCGCCGCCAATACCCGGACAATCCTCACCCCATGAACCTGGGCACCCCTGCTAAGTCATCAAACGTAGCGAACCACTTGGGGTGACCTATGACAGAGGTATTGGTTATCCAAAAAACGGTTCTCGGGGCGGCGGTACCCATACCCACCTACCAAATCTTAATCTTGAAGGCGACCTTTTGATATCTCCAGCTGGATTTTCTCGGAATAACGCCATGCACCGCAGTGGGAGGGATGGATTCATCCGTCCATCACTCCTGGACACACTGACCCCCAGATTTCTACCCACCCTTCATACCCCTTTCCTTCCCCGGACTTCCTTTTCTTCTTTTCACAAAAAGAAGCCCTCCACACAGCATCCCCAAAGATGACAAAGGTCGGTATTAAGAGATTTTTTCTCAGGTGGACACCCGTGGAAGTAATGGCACGATCAAGTGAATCAGATACTTGAGTCGGGCCGTGTCAAAAGTCAGAATAATAGAAGAGAATGTATGCTTAAATGTATGAATGTGAGTGAGGCAAAGAGTGTGTGCCAAGGCCGAGTTGTTTGGCGGTCCGTCCTCTCTGCCTACCCCTGCGGGAAAACGGCGTGATGGTTAGTTAGTTAGTTATTTAGTTTCTTTTAGATCCATTTTATCCATATAGATCGGAGGTGACTATAAAATTCGTAAAATAAATAGGTGGGCAAACGCATTTGCCGTAAAGACCTAGACAAACCTCACCCCTTGAATCCTGAAACCCCTGCTAAGTCACCAAACGTAGTGATCCACTTGGGATGATGTCTGACAGAGGTGTTGTTAACCAAAAAATGCTTCCCGGGGCGGCGGTACCCATACCCGCCTCTCAACCTTTGGGTATAGGTTAAGTGGTTTGCTACGTTTGGTGACATAGCCGGGGTACCCAGGTTTATGAGGTGAGGTTTGTGCGGGTCTTGGCGGCGGATGCGTCTGCCCACCAGCTGCATGGCAGGCCGGATCGGGAGAAAATGATTGAGGGAGTCCCTTTGACTTCTTCAGCTGCACTCTCTCGAAACGTCGTCTTGCATCGCAGCGGGAGCATAATACCTATTTCCTTCTCAGAACTTCCTCTTCTTCCTCTCCCAAATAGACCCTCCACACAGCATCTTCAGATGCCAAAGATGACATAGGTTCTGAGGGAATTTTTTTTCCTCAGGGCCTCCTGTGTGTAAATTTTCATAATGGGAGGCGTGTAAACAAAACCTTTGCCATAGGTAACTCCAAGTGGGTAGCTAAGCTAGGTGACTTAGCAGGGGTGCCCTGGGTTCATGGGGTGAAGATTGCCTAGGTCTTGGCGGTGGATGAATCTACCCACCTACTGCGTGGCGGGTCGGATCATTTTTTCCTTTCTAAATCTTTCTCTCTTTCCTTTCCTAAAAATACCCTCCACAAATCATCCCCAAGGATGACATAGGCCCTGAGGGGAATTATTTTTTCCCTCAGCCAGTCTCTCGCGATTTGACTTGCCACGCAGTAGGTAAGCAAACGCGTTCGCCGCACAGACCTAAACAAATATCACTTATTGAACCCGGGCACTCTGATTAATCTTCTTCTGGCGTTTTGAATCGGCTTACAGTATAAACATAAAAAAATATGCTATGTATATATCGAAGCTTTTACTAGCCTTTCTATGTATTGGAATTACAATAAAATTTGCACAAAATACATTTGTTCGACACACCCACCTTCTAAATCAAACGTATTTTTAAACAATATCATTTTGTTGCATAACATGCATATTTTTGGGGCTTCATCAAACTAGCGCTGTCTCGTTTGTTTAAAGTGCCGCTAGAATGCTGCTAGAGCGAGATGCAACGCCTGTCGAATGACCGCGGGCAGCAAATTGAATATTTTGTGGAGAATATAGAATAATATATATTCTTCAAAACCGTTGTAAAAATTTTGCTGAACAAATGGATATCTTTTTTTAGTAGGTGCCTTCCATATCTGCCAACCAATGAGAAGGCTTCGTCCGACCAATCAGAAGGCTTCCTTTTGCAGCCATCTTTGATTATCAACAGGCGGATCAACCGCGTATGGGGATTTGGGCAGATCGACAACGTATGGGGATTTGACCGGATCAACAAAAAAGATGCGTATGATTTCCATACAAAGTTCGAAAATTTTATGTGCAATATATCAAAAACTTTTACCGAAAAACTGGCAACATTGGTATTTGTAGTAACGTTGTTGCCAATTCATACAGATGTATTCCATCAAAGCCAAGTTATACGGTGTTAAAGGTGGATCAACATTGTCAAGCAACTTCTTACAGGATCAAGATACTACGGGAAGAGGTCAATATATATATATATATATATATATATATAAAATATACCTATTATATTTATAATATTTTAATATATTTACATATCACATATCAAGCGAGTAATATATATATATTTTTTTTTATAATAATTAATTCAAATACCAAAGTTTGCTGAATTCCGCTTTCTCCTTGGAATCTGTAAAATTTTATAACGGAAAAAGACTTACCCCTACCAAGGTTTTTCCGACCGGGAAATACACGGTAAACCTTGCTGCAATTTTCCTAAATTAATTTTTATTTTCCTAAATTTAATTAAATCTTTTGACTTCAATTTTTTTTTTTTTTCATTTAATCTAATTAATTAAAATGATGTATGAACTCTATCGTTCTAAACTGTATTTTATTTCAAAACTCGTTGGTTAAATAACACTTTAAATGATAGTTACTTCACGATTAATTTAGAGATGGTAAATTGTTGTTAAATTAAATTTTTATCCCTCGGAACTTTTATGTATTAATAAACTATTATTTTGTTTTATTATTATTATTTAAGAAAATTAATTTAAATATTTATTATTTGTTAGAACACTTTTCACTTAGATTGAACACACGTATTTAATTATAACTTCTTCACGCTAAATTATCACATCACTTCAGTTATTTATTGCACTAATATTAAACGCGAAATTTCTAAGTTTAAAAATACGATATTAAGTGATTATAAAATCCGAATTTTCCACTAAAACAAATTGTATTTATCACGAGCACTTTTATTTTTCACAAGTAATTAATGCGTTGGCTTTATTTTTATTTTCACTGATTCTAACTGCAAAGTATTTTTTTGTAGATCACTGGCTAGAATGTGAAATTTTTCTAAGTATCATAATAATTATCACTTAGAATTTTTCAACTTTAAATCACCCACCGTTTCGTCACGCCTCGCGAACTTTCAACCTTTTCGACCACGACCGTAGACTCTCTCCAACTGGCATTTGTCTAGTCTTTTATACCCCTCTCAGGTCCAAATCTGAATCTCCTGTAATAAACCAATCTAATTACTATCAACTCGTAATTTCTTGAAACCTCCCCATTATTGTCGAATGCGGTCCCTTAATACCTTCCGCGTTTGATACTTTAACTTCTGTCTCGTACTTCCATACTTACAAGATCCGGATTTAGTAAGATCCATGTTTAATTGCCCAACTTCCTTTGTCCTGGTGTTCATACAAAATTAGCTTGAATTTAATAATTTTAAAGTTCTATTTTCATCTATTTCGTAACATGTCCGTGCGTACGGCATCTACCATATGTTCCAAATCTGTCCCCAAATTCGCCTATCAGAGATATCTTCATGTCGAAGTCTTTCTCGCAAATTGTTCATTTTTATTTTATTATTTTTCCTCGAGTTTTTCTGTATTCTATATGAACCTTTCCATTTAAAACCGAATTTTCTCTATTTACGTCGTATATTTGAATTTTCCATTTTTTCTCGAATTTTCTTTTATTCACGACACTCTTTCCATGAATTTCCTTATTTATTCTTACGCTATTGTTCATATCTCTATAGATTTTTATATTTCAAGCCGTATTTATTTTATTCACTGTTAATCTAAGATTTCCTTTGTTTTTCTCTGTCGTATCTTCTCTCCCCTCGCTTCCCTGTACTTCCCTGATATAACCATATCGTTTTTTGATGTTTGCTGCCTCTTGGAAAATTTCATTTTCTATTGGTTATTAATAAATATATCATTTTTAACATTTTTATAGGAGATACCCCCACTTCGGCCATTAAATTCCTGTCATTTTTATTGCTTCATAGAGATCGTCCCCCAAATTCCGTCTCATTCTTACTCAAAATCCCATAAACCATATGCTTCGACAGTTGTATACATTAATTCCTGTACCCACCTGGCAATAAATCCCTTTTTATTTCAGTGTCGTTAACTTTTATGAGAATTCTTTAATGTAAATATTTCATAAGACCCATGATAATTTTTATTACCCTTTTAACGACTAATTGCCCTTATCTAAACAATTTTCATGTTCGAATATTCCTTGTTTATCACAACAAAATACATCTGAAATCGACAACCATTGTAATGTCTCATTTTTATCTGCAGTCGCGTACTATGTTACACTATAAACTCCATTTTAATTACGTAAAATGACTCCTTTTCCTGAGTTTTTCTATCGCAATGTTTTCAGCATTTTCCACTCCCCTCCGTACTGTACTCTATTTTCCTCTCTAACACTTGTTACTGCTCTAGACCTCTGAAATGTACCCTCGCCTATTCTTTAAAACTCTCATTTTTTTTTGACGTTTTCTCCCTAAATCTTTCATCTTAATATCCTCGCTCCGTATAGAATTGATAACAATAATTTTCCATTGTTTTTCCAACATTTCCATTCCATTTAGCACGTTTTCCCTCGAATCGATCATCTCCGGTCGTCACAAACAATCGTATTATAGATGGAAATCTCCCTAACATCTTACAACACGTTTTCGTCACTTGCTATGCAATTTTTCACTTAAATTTTTCCATCGTTGTTTACGTGTATCCTTTTTTCGCACCTGATATGCTTTAATGCATTCGAGAACTAGTGTTTCCGATCTCTGGAATGTACCTGTTAATCATAACATTTCTTGGGTTCATCGTACTTTTGTCCCTGAATAGATTATTTTTTCCCATGGAGTTTATTCACCTCTCGGTTCGGTGGGAACGTCAAACTCATTAATTACATCCTTAATTGCCGGATCCAAAGGTCGTTCCTTTGTTCCAAAAATGGGCTTGGCCCTCTTCTTGTTGATAGGCTGAATTGGTTTTTAATCGTTTTTGCTGCAATCCAATTGGCTGTCAAGATATCACGGCCTAAATATATTGGGGAGTCCCTGTCTCTGATTATTTGTTAATACCATCTGTGATTTTTTAATCAATACTCGTCTCACTTTGTCTAATTATAGATCCCTACCGTAAATATGAATTCACTTTACTGTAATCCGATAGATGTCGTAGGTGTGTCCGTTTTATAAGTAATTGATATTTTCTTTTTAAATTAGAGTGGGAAGCTACGATATTTTCTAATTTTCACTGTTGATCAATGCAATTCATCACATCGGCTCCTCATTTTCTTTTAAAATCAGTAACTTACAGAGTTCACATTAGGTTTTAAGACTTTTCCTAGTAGCGTCGAGCCATAAATACATTCCCAAGGTGTTTCAAAAGTAACAAGAGATCTTTTCATTTATTATAACCCTTCCTGCATTAATTCTATCAATAACTAAGCGATAGTTGTCTTGAATAGAGTCTGTAAACGAACTGTGAACACGAGGCCTTCCCGATTGAGCAAGCATTGTGGAGGTTTGTGAGTATATAAGTTGGTTTTATATGTATATAAAATGAACATTGTGTTTTAATTTTTTATTAATATATAATAAGTTGATAGGTTTAATTCCTTTTTATTAATTTCTAAATAAAACACTTGTGTTGCAAAGTTTTTTTTAACTAAGAAACGACATTTATGTTTATTAATATCACTTTGAATGGTTTTTTCTAACAATCAAATAATAGAATAACAAAACAAATGACAATCGATGATTGCATTCTAATTGACATTATAGGATTCAAATTTAAAGGGAATATATTTCCTTTACATCTCCCCCCCCCCCGCGGGAAAGAAAATTATTGCAAAAATTTTCATTCATCTTCGATATCCTCTTCATGGTTCATCAATGCAGGTGCTGGAATTAATTTCGAGATGTGGAAAAAATTTGATTCTAATTTTTTTCGACCAGTATTTATCTTGTAAATTGAGTTTGATAATTTTTCTATTATTTTGTAGGGTCCGATTCTCAATTCGTCGAGCTTCTTCCTGTTAAGTTTGTTTCCATTCTCCACAAAAACAGTATCACCAACTTTGAAGTTAATATGTCTCCTGGTTTTATCGTAAATCATCTTGTTGTAATTATGTGACTTTATAGTATTTTCCAGAGCTTTTTTTCTGTCTTGAATCAAATCGATGTCAGTCTTCTTAAGTTTTAACTCATTTGGCAAAATCGTAACATCTGTGCCGTTAAGTAGGTACTGAGGCGCATAACCAGTGACAGTGTGCTCCGTTTCATTATAGTTTTTTACACAATTACGGGCTATAGTTGTCCAAGCCACTTTTAAGTCATTTTCGTTGATTTTGCATCTAATTTTATTGACTAGCGTTTGATTTAATCTTTCATTTAATCCATTTGAGAAAGGCGAGTTTACTGCAGTAAAAATGATTGGAATATTTTTTTCATCCAAAAATTTTTTGAATTCTCTAGAATTAAGACCCGGATATTGGTCTGATAGTATCATGCCAATGTCATTAGTTTCTGTGGAGTTTAAGAGTTTGATGAAATCATTGGTATTTTGAGTTTTTGACGTCAAAATATATGCAAACCTCGTGAAATGATCTGATAGCAGGTGCAAGTATCTCTTTGTTGACCGTGAACCCCCAAAACCACCTATCGTATCAATAGAACATATTTCAAAAGGTTTTGTTGCGGGACCCAAGTAGGACATCAATCCATATTTATTTTGACCTCTTGATTTGTTCTTTAAACATACTGCACAACTTTCGCAAGTTCTCTTTATATTGTTTGTCATGTTTTCTGATGTGTACCATGAGCTTATCATTTTTTGCATTTGATTAATTCCTATGTGACCTAGGTCTGTGTGAACATTTTTGATAAAATCTATGCTGAATTTTTCTGATAGAATTATTTTTTCTTTTTTTTTTACTTTCTTGTAATAAACATTATTCTTCGATATCAATTTATCTTTTCTGCACTGTATCTTCTCATTTTTGACCTGATCTTTTAAGATATCTTTTAATTTTATTAAGTTGACAACTTTTAATTGCTCATCTTGGTTCTCATCTGGTTCTAAGACTGGGTTTCTGCTTAGACAATCAGCTTCAATATTGTACTTTCCTGGAGAATATTTAATTTGAAAATTATATTGGGATAAGTAATATGTTAAGTCACCAAGCTCTTCATCGGTTCTAGATTTGATATTCATATTTTCCAGCGGTTTGTGATCTGAATAAACTGTAAATGGTTTTCCTATCAACCAGTATTGCCAGTATCTCACTGCCTCTTTTATAGCTAAGCATTCTAAGTAAATTGCTTTTTTATTTTTCTGTGCGCTGTTTAATTTTTTCGAAAAGTAAGCAACAGGTTTTTCTTTTCCATCAGATTGTGTCTGTTTTAAAATAGCTCCAACACCCTCTAGAGAAGCATCTGTATATATATTAATTGGTAAATCTTGATCAAAAATTTCCAAGATCGGTTGTGAGCATATTAGGTTTTTCATCGTTTCAAAAGCATTTTGGCATTTATCAGTCCAAATAAACTTTTGATTTTTCCTTAATAAATTATGCAAAGGATCTAGTATTATTGCACTCTTCGGAATGTACTCATGATAAAAGTTGATTTTTCCTAGAAATTGTCGCACATTCTTTTGTGTTTTTGGAATAGGAAAATTCTTTATTGAAATCAAATTATCCTTTACTGGCTTGACTGAATTATTCTGAATTATATGACCCAGATATTTTACCATATCTGATGCAAATGTGCATTTTGTAAATTTTAATCTAAAACCTTCTGTTTTGATTGCATTCAGCAGCTTTGTCAGATGATCAATGTGTTCAGCAAAAGTTTTTGAAAAAATAAGAATGTCATCTATGTAATTGACAGCAAATTCGTTTAGTTTATATTTTCTCAATATATTGCTTAATATCCTCTGAAAAATTGCCGGAGAAGTCTTCAATCCAAAAGGCAGGCAGGTCCATTGATAATGTCCCTCCTGTGTTACAAATCCTGTTTTTTTTTGTCTTCAATCCGCAATGGAATAGACCAAAAGGCTGAGTTTATATCCAGCGTTGAAAAAAATTTGCAATTTCTGGTCTTTGTCATTAGGTCTTCAATCAATGGAAATGGTTGAGCTTGAGGTATTACTATTTTATTTAAGTCTCTGAAGTCTATGCATAATCTGGATCTTTTGTTTTCTTCTTTTTTAAATGCTAGAGTGACCGGTGCAGCAAATGGACTGTACGACTCTTCTATCAGTTTATTGTCTAATAATTTTGCTATTTGCTCTTCTATTTCCTTTTTATCTTCTACACTGCATCTGTAAGGCCTCTTACTACAATATTTATCCACTAATAAGTCTATCTTCGCTTCATATCTATTGACAGTGCCAACATCATATTTACTCTTCGCGAACACTGATGTGTATTTG
Organism: Limnephilus rhombicus; assembly: GCA_929108145.2. Taxonomy (NCBI): domain Eukaryota; kingdom Metazoa; phylum Arthropoda; class Insecta; order Trichoptera; family Limnephilidae; genus Limnephilus; species Limnephilus rhombicus. Next base: position 23,694,117 of record OV815284.1, read on the forward strand.
TCTATTAGTTCATTTATTTCTGTTTTTTGATCATTATTTAAATGATTCATTGTTATTTTAAAATCTTCTTCTTTAACATGTTCGTTAAAATTAATTCTGTGTTTTTCTATATGATTAAATTTAGTATTCGTTTTCATATCTGTAGAATATTTTTCTTTTTTATTTGTATTATTTAGGCAGAGTTTCTGTGATATTTGTAAGTCTTCACTTTGGATAAGTTTGAAGTCTTTTATCATGTCTAATCCAATCAAAAAATCATACTTGAAATTGTGTTCATCAATAATGTACACATCAACTTTATTCTCTAATTCAAAAATTTTTATGTTTAACGTTGTCAAACCACTCGTCTTTTTAACACCATTAATCGTTACTAAATTTGCTTCATTCAAATTGTTTCCTTTTCCTTTTAGTTTCAATAATTTAGAATTAATTAGAGAAACATTTGAACCTGAATCATAAATTCCGTATATTTTTAATTTATCATTTAGTAATAGTTTGACTTTTATTAATGGTGTTACTATTAGTTTTTTTGATCATTTTCATTTAATTCAGTTTCTATCACTGAATTTTTTACATGTTTAATGGCATTTCTCTTAAATTTTTCATCCTCTTTTGTTTTGAACCAGCATGTAGCTTCAGGGTGGTAACGAATGCCCTTATTCAATTTTTCACAAATTTTACATGGATTTTTACCCCCATTTTTATTATGTTCTGCATTTCCAAATGTTTTCTTATTCATATATCTTTTTTTGTTGACCATATGTTCATACTTGTTTACTTCATTAAACAAATCTACAGTATCTTGTAATCCTTCTCTATCGATCTTGTTAAGTATGAATTCTGGTAGTCCGGAAGCAACAAGATCTATCAAAGTACCGGTGTCAATTGATCTTCTCACATCCAATAGAAGTTTTTCTTTTCTCATAGCATAATCCAACAGAGAACCATCTTTGTATCTAAATGATAGTGCGTATGTGACAGGGTTCCATCCTTTGTTTGCAAATGATTCACAGAATTTGTTTTTCCATGTTGACCACTCTGAGTTCATTGTTAGTTTTATAATCATGGAACTGTACCAGTCTATACAAGATTTATCCATGAACAATCTGAGTATTTCTATTTTTTTTCCATCCATGGTCACATCAAACCGCAAACATTCTTTTTCAAACACTTCCATCCACTGGCTTGCATTTGTATTTTTAGTGCAGAATTTTTCTATAACAAACTTCTCAGCAATGTTTTTTAAGCTCTGTTGCTTATCTTCCATTAACTTTTCAATTAATTTTCCTAATGCATCTTCTTTTTGATGTACTTGTAAACTTTTTTCGTCCAATTCTTCGAGGTATTGGTCTCCAAACTGTAGGTTTCCATCTTCGTCTACATATGTTTTTTTTAGTTCTTCTGTCATGGTTAACCAGACTCTTCTAACCTGGTATCTTTTTTTCAAACTATTTTTTATTTTTCCAAAAGCACTAGTTTTCATTATCTCCTCGTGATAGCTGGCGGATCGTAGCATTTCTGGTATTGTAAACACTTTTCCATCACTTGTGACTATTTTTGTAATGCTAATAATATTTGATCTGCCATCGCATCCAGGTAATAGCGTAAATTCGAATTGAATTTTCTCCATTTTTGGTTTAAAACGAAATGTCGTTTTATAATATGTTGATAGGTTTAATTCCTTTTTATTAATTTCTAAATAAAACACTTGTGTTGCAAAGTTTTTTTTAACTAAGAAACGACATTTATGTTTATTAATATCACTTTGAATGGTTTTTTCTAACAATCAAATAATAGAATAACAAAACAAATGACAATCGATGATTGCATTCTAATTGACATTATAGGATTCAAATTTAAAGGGAATATATTTCCTTTACAAATATATCTACAAATCAGTATTCGATGGGTTTGATACTGTCGTTACATGACAACTTAAGATCGAATTAAGATCGTTTCGTTCGTGTTGTATGCGATTTACAGTTCACAAGGAGGACCTATCACGGTGGTTAATTATGAACAATAATGTCATGGGGGAAAAAGAGGGTAGAGGGGAAGGGAACAAATCATTGCCATAGAATAAAAATGTTTTTATTCCCAAATAAACACAAAAGTAATTCGCCGAGCGCATCCAATTATAATTGGCGCTAACACTGAGTATCTCCTGCATTTTGTCACACTATTTTAACAGAAATACAATTCTGTCCTGTTGTTTTACACAAAATTTATGATATTCGTTAAATATCTTTTTTGTATGTGAGTCTTCTGATTAAGTTCAGATAGCAATATGTAAAAATTGTAGGCGAAATATATATTTTTTATGGATCTTTGAAAGTGATATAAAAAAAATCCCAGAAAAGCTTTCAAATTGCTTCCTACAAAAGTTTTAAAAATATTGCTGAGCTGGTGTAAAAAGATAAAAGCTCATGTGTCCGTTTTCCAAATCAACCATTTTTGAAATAAAACTTCGTAGTAAGCTGAGTAAGCTGGTGAATGCGTGACGAGAGCATTACGAAAAGCGAAGCGAACGATAGTTGAGAGGGAGATATAAGTTAGTGAAGATAGAAAGAGAGAGAGATACGTTTTGTATTTACTGTAGGGGCAAGAGAGAGAGGTGCGAGCACACATTTTCTTTCTCCCTTTCTCTCATAGCCAGTTACGTTTCGTATATCTAAGATACAGTTCAGGCCTGTTGTCTGTATCACACTGTAGGAGCAAGAGAGAGCAGTGCGCGCGCACATTTTCTTTCTCTCTTCCTATCATATAGATGGAGCTAAATAAGTTTTACTTCAGTCGTGTGGTCTAAAGCACACTCGTTTTTTTAAATATACTTGGCAATAAAAACAGAAATTAACCAAATAGAACTCACCTCGTACATGGCTTCCTTCAATATTTTACAAAAGTTCGCACATTTAAGGTGAATTTATTGTACAACCGTGTTTTATGAAAGTTTCTGTGTTATTTTCATTGCAAAGCATTGAAACTGCTTCATAAAATGGCTAACTTGCTGTTTAACATACAACGATTCGACAAATAGGAAAGTTTCTTTGCAAAAGTGGTATTATAGTTCTTAATTGAAAATCAATGAGGATTTGCTAAACAACATTAATTGAATTGTAATTTTTGTTTATCTTTATATTTTAATTTATATTGGTATTATATTAGCATTAAAGTAACTGTATTTTTTACATAAAGTAAGTTCAAAAATTGCTCAATTCTGCGTGATATTTTTCCTTAAAGGAAAAGTTCCTTCTTTACTTTCAGTTTTGATTTTTCATTTTTCTTGTTTTATCTATTAACATTTCTTTAGTTTATTATGTCAACTAAACAATAGTAAAAAAAATGTCGTGGTATAACTGAAAGTATACTAGTTTTATGAATATATATATATGTATTATTTTACCAACAGAATTTCTTCATTCATTTTCATTTTCAAATTCATTTTTCTTGTTTTATCTATTAATATTACTTTAGTTTATTATGTCAGCTAAACAATAGTAAAAAATGTCATGGTATAACTGAAAATATTCTAGAATATGAATATACATATGTATTATTTTACCAACAGAATAGTCAACACTATAACTTACTATAATTTACTATAATTTACATGTAAAAATATTATCATATTGGAATGTCCTAAAACGGGCAATTGCCTAGTTGGACATTTTAAGTTCATTATATTGTATTATGTAATATTTACAAACAAACAATAAATAAACAATAAACAATAAATAAATTTACTAAAAATTTAATAGCGGAAAATGAAATGTATGTAATCTATGTGACTCAAGATCATTACCATTTGTATAATATGTAGAAATAAAATCATCGGAATATTTATTTTACATAAATACAACAAAAGCCATTAAAACTATATCCTAAACCTATATTATTTGTATAGCGGAATGTTAGTAGCAAATGTAAATGTCACCTCTAATACTGATTATTTTCCATCGATAAATTTATCGGTATTTCAATGGAAGATGCTTCTAGGAACTAGAGTCTTTGATTCCTTCAACACCGATGCACAGTAGGGAAAAATGCCAAACACGCACCAAAAATATGAAGTTGAAATATGTCACAATGAGAACGGGTCATTTCTCGACACGTTCTTGAATTCAACAGCTTTGCCGGTCTCTGTGGTTCCTCCCTTCTACAACATGGGTATCTTCAAAAGACTCATGTTCACTTCTTCCTTTCCACAAAAAGACCCAACTCACAGATTCCCAAAGATGATATAGACCCTTAGGGAAATTATATTCCTCAGTGCTTCATGTGTGGAGTTAGCGTACAAAAAAAAATGTAAATTGTTAAAGTCATATCATCAACAAAAAATTCTCCTTCGAATCAAATTATAATTACCGACTTATAATTTGATTCGAAGGAGAATTTTTCGGTCGCTACTGCCGTACACTGGTATCATAGATTAAAAATATATTTTTAGAGCATATTAGCGCATTTCTATTACACATATGCAAGCCAGATACATTTAGTATGTATCTTGTAGTTTTCAGTACATTTACTTGAAATCATTTTCATTTCATCCACATTTATTATATTGTTACGGATGCACATAAATCTTCCCTCTATATTTTTCATTCCAGCTGTCAGAGACCCCATTTTCAGTGCATTCAGTTTTCTTCTTCTTTCATCCCCTTATTGCCATTCCCTTTGACGTCATAAATAATGTTGAAACCCATCCCCAGTGCAATAAACCATGCACTTTTGTTCGAAGGCATTGATTCATAGAATATGCCATTTCGGACAGAGCGGTTATGTCGAACATGATGCTAGAATATATTGTGAAAATTACTCATGCATTCAATGATTTCACTCGCACATCACGGGAATGTTGAAGTATAGATAACATGTCATTTAACTTAATATTTTTACAGGGAAATAACTTATTGAGAAAACCTCAAATTTTAATATTTGATCATTCTGTCAAATAATATATTGTAATGTAAGATACTAGGTAATATTAACAACTTTCAAAAGAAAAACATGAAACAGAAAAAATAGAAAAAGATTTGGAATTGAACCCTGAAACTCAGCCTTGCCGGGGCGCATTATCAAAATCTACACCGGTCAGTCGTGACAATGCGACTGAAATGGGATAGGTTTTGTTGTGAAAAATCATCTATAAATCCTCTATCGTTTCAGTTGTCTACGCGCTTTGTTGCGCTAAATCATCCACAAAGTCTTTTCTGTTTCAGTAACGGTGACGAATGTATTTATGGAGTAGCTTTTGTTTGTTAATTTACTTTGTTGTATATTACAAGTTGGGTTACTATTAGTTAAAACATGATTAAATTATAGTTACTTTGTACATAAAATTTATGTTAAATAACCCGCCAATGAGTTCAACACAATACTGTCAGTTCCACGAAAATATAACAATTACTAAAATATTATGATGTGATGTAAACAACAATTTAATAAAAAATCGATGTTAAACTATTTGATATGCTAATTAAAATCAAATCTAATTTGTACTATTTTTGGGCCGGCCAAAATATAATAATAATAACGTTTATTCATTAATAGATCTTTTACAATACTACACATTTTGTTTATTTATCATTGAGTCTATTGACGAAAAGGTCACTGCCAGCTTTAATTCCGGATTTCTCCTGGAATGTAGCTGGTTTTTAGCAGTGCCTCTATCGCCAAAATTAAACGAAAATTTGTAAAATTAATTTATAAAAACTTAATTCATGAAAATGCATGCGGTTTTTAGTGAAACGTATTATTAAATTTGTAGTAGGTAAACTATTTGGGTAGTTATTTGATCGCATTAGGATGGTAGAACCAAAACCTCCTTTGACCGTTCCAAGGCCGGGAAACTGCATCAAATCGGCTTCCTACTTGTATGAGAACATTCTAAAATATATTTTACTAGCAGGTACCCGGCACGCGTTGCTATGCCATTCAATAAAGAAATTGTTTCTCCCTGTGTGTCCTAATCCCCCCCCCCCCCTTCCTCCGTCCCTTGAACCCCCACCCGATTCCCCTACCCCCTCCCAGGTTCCTCTCCCCCCCTCCTGGGTTCCCCTCCCCCCCTCCCGCGAACCCCCTACCCGAGTTCCCCTCCCCCCTCCCCCACCCCCCTCCAGCATTCCATAAATTCATTCCCGGTACATTCAGTTTTCAAACAGCTCGCGTGCCACCTGCTGCAATTTCTTTCTACAAGTTTCATAATGCCATAGCTCACCAGTAGTTTTATACAAACCTTGTCCTGACAATAACGAGCACAATAAAAAAGAATTATCCAATTTGGTGCAGTCGTTCGGAAGTTATAGGCGTAAGTACATTTCGGCGATTCATTTTTATTTATATAGAAGATAGAATATAGAAGATAGAAGATAGAAGATAGAAGATAGAAGACAGAAGACAGAAGATAGAAGATAGAATATAGAAGATAGAAGATAGAAGATAGAAGATAGAAGATAGAAGATAGAAGATAGAAGATAGAATATAGAAGATAGAAGATAGAAGATAGAAGATAGAAGATAGAAGATAGAAGATAGAAGATAGAAGATAGAAGATAGAAGATAGAAGATAGAAGATAGAAGATAGAAGATAGAAGATATATTTTTTAATTAACTACATAAAAGATTTTAAATTGTGACGAGACGTAACTGCACGAGCTCAAATATTTTTTCTCTTACACCTCTTACAAGGCATCCTTGACTACGAATGAAGGACATTGTAGATCTAGTTTAATCTCACAGTTCTCCAATTAGTTGATAATGAGTGAGTAGTATGGTTGATGAGTATTTAGAAGAATTCCTCATCTTTTAGAGTTAGCTTGTCGTGTCGCTTGTTTTAACCGTAAAAAAATGTTTTACATTTTTTAATAAATAATAAGATTAAATTGTTGATCTCATTCAAGTTATGAAGCCCATTCATTCCCGGTACATTCAGTTTTCAAACAGCTCGCGTGCCACCTGCTGCAATTTCTTTCTACAAGTTTCATAATGCCATAGCTCACCAGTAGTTTTATACAAACCTTGTCCTGACAATAACGAGCACAATAAAAAAGAATTATCCAATTTGGTGCAGTCGTTCGGAAGTTATAGGCGTAAGTACATTTCGGCGATTCATTTTTATTTATATAGAAGATAGAATATAGAAGATAGAAGATAGAAGATAGAAGACAGAAGACAGAAGATAGAAGATAGAAGATAGAAGATAGAAGATAGAAGATAGAAGATAGAAGATAGAAGATAGAAGATAGAAGATAGAAGATAGAAGATAGAAGATAGAAGATAGAAGATAGAAGATAGAAGATAGAAGATAGAAGATAGAGGATAGAATATAGAAGATAGAAGATAGAAGATAGAAGATAGAAGATAAAAGATAGAAGATAGAAGATAGAAGATAAAAGATAGAAGATAGAATATAGAAGATAGAAGATAGAAGATAGAAGATAGAAGATAGAAGATAGAAGATAGAAGATAGAAGATAGAAGATAGAAGATAGAAGATAGAAGATAGAAGATAGAAGATAGAAGATAGAAGATAGAAGATAGAAGATAGAAGATAGAAGATAGAAGATAGAAGATAGAAGATAGAAGATAGAAGATAGAAGATATATTTTTTAATTAACTACATAAAAGATTTTAAATTGTGACGAGACGTAACTGCACGAGCTCAAATATTTTTTCTCTTACACCTCTTACAAGGCATCCTTGACTACGAATGAAGGACATTGTAGATCTAGTTTAATCTCACAGTTCTCCAATTAGTTGATAATGAGTGAGTAGTATGGTTGATGAGTATTTAGAAGAATTCCTCATCTTTTAGAGTTAGCTTGTCGTGTCGCTTGTTTTAACCGTTAAAAAATGTTTTACATGTTTTAATAAATAATAAGATTAAATTGTTGATCTCATTCAAGTTATGAAGCCCATTGGACTCAGTATCTCGGCCTAGTGATGTAGATGGTTTTGGTAGAACCCGCTACAAGAGCGCTGGCAGTCAATATATACGGGGCGGGCGTCTCCATATCGGTCAACGGGAAACGGACAACGGGCAGCGGTGGTGGAGCCTCCACCCCGGTAGACTTTCAGAGGCGTATTCGTAAACTAAATATTTGGATACCACCAAACATCATGGGCTTCAAAACAAACTTATGAAAAATGTAAGGAAGTACCATAGTCAAACCTATAAAATCTGTAAATAGTCATAATCATGATTTATGCTACGTGGAAATATGTATAATCAACATACATAATTATTATTGTTTTCTAAGTCTAACTGTCCTTCTCGTAGTAATAATAATAATAGTTGGATGATTTATGTAGCACCGTTTTAGTGAAAAATCTCCAATACCGCCGAAGGTCAATCCCAGTGGTTCGCTAGTGCTTGGGCTCATGGTGTGAGGTTTGTCTAGGTATTGGCAGACCGGATGGGAAGAGACTGGTTGAAGAATACCCTTTGAACTCCCTAACCGGACTTTCTCGACAGTGGTATTTTGACAGATCTAAATCTGAACAGCGATTTTTAAAGTTTTCTAACAGTATTTATTCGAATGGCAAATTTCTGATCGCCCCTACGTAATTATTTTTTTGACTCCTAGGAAAATATGTAATAAGCTTCACAAATTCTACAATTATAATATCCTGTGATTATCCACGGATTTGAAATACATAATTTGTTTTAACTCCGGGTTTGTCTCACAAACCTTAAAAAAAAGCTCCGGGTAAACAAAACACTTTCGACTATTAGATATTGTTGATGGATAACAATTAGCTCTGATTACTTAATTAGCAGGTGGTAGGAATATTTTTGGGCCTTTCCCTTGAGGCTGCACCAGTATTTATTTAAGTCTCAATCACTGCATTATCGATTGCTATGCCCCATCGATGGTAACCTCTTAAACAAATACCTGAGTTACGACAGCATACATAATATAATTGAAGAAACAATGCGGTGATTTACACATTTGAACATTCGATTATTCTGTGGCTTTATCCCTTTAACCCGTTCGTCTAACCAAGAAAGTGCCTTGCCAGTTCGCTTCTGTAGTCAGTGGTCGTTGGTCGGTGGTCGGTGGTCGGCAGGAACGTTAGTCCGCCCGGGTGGCACACAGCATTGAGCATCTATCGTACGGGCGGCAGATGGCCGCTATGCTTTATGTTTGAGGTAGCGAGCAGCGGCCAAGCCATTTTATTGCAAAATAAACAATCACAAATACGTTCCAATAGCGCCGAGATCTGTCACTGGCGAATTTGTGACCATTTTTCTCTTCACGCTACGCTGATTATTGCAAGGATTTATAACTGGGTGATGCAGTAAAACGTAGGGAATTTATTTCATGTTTTGTAAGTCGTGCTGAATTAATTTACTGAGAGGTTCGAAAGCTTTCTGTTAACTTTCCAACCAAGAAGTTAAAACTCTGAAAAATTCTTAAAAAAACATTTTTTTTCTGAGAGAATTTTTTTTTTTGTACGCATTTTGCACTACAATTAACAGTAATTTAAATGAAACTTAGGTTATGATTCTTTAAGAGCAGTTACAGAGTTTTGAGTAATTTTATGATTTCTGTAAAGCAATATGTGAAATTAAATGTACCGCCCTTGAGGTGATTTGATCATTCAAACAACGCTATACAAATTACCGAAAAATTATTATGATTATAATCATTTTCCTAATATCGAAATACCTCGAAATTTCCTCTCATCAAATTTTAAAACAAAACGTAGATAGATGTCGACCTCTGCCGCACTTTTTTTCGTTGAAACGTCAATCGTACGTAGGTTAATCTGTTGTATCTGTTGTATCTGTTTTTATTGAAACTATATGTAAAAATATAGTTTTTTTTTAAATTTTTTAATCCATTTGCAACTTATATTTTTATTGACTACAGGATAGTATTATGAAGAGTACGGTAATATTATTATATTTTTGAAATTTTTTGATTCAATAGATCACCGAATTACTAAACAACAGCCTCGCATTATTAAATTTTAAATCATTTTTTTTTAAAATGTATATATTTTTATTGAATCCTGTTTTATTATTACATCAAAAAATCAGAAGGTTCAGTTGATTTGGTCCCATAGATCCCGAAAGAGCACCTTGCATCTTGTCTATTGTAATAAAATTACGTATGTATTATAAGTATGCCCTCGGGCATACTTATACAATATGCTGTCGGTTTAGGGAAAATACTGTATACTGATTTACACGAAATATAACTAGGTGCCCCAAAGGGGTGTGCAGTGCAGAGGGGATAAGAAAAGTATAAAACATGTATATTGGTTTCAGGGAAATAATGTACCAAATAATTGGACATCTTCAATTTGTTATTAAAAAAATATAAAATGTTGTAACTGGGGAAGTTCAGTTACGTACAATAAATACTGTATTATTTTTACTATCCATAAAGCAAATCTTATAATACCTTAAGCGATATTGACATTTTCCACTGACTTAAATTAACCTTACTATGTACCTAAGTTAAAAATATTACTTCTCTTTTGTTTAGTATTCTCTTTTTAATCATTTTTCACACACACTATGTACTTTATTACTTTTAATTAATTTCTAGCTTTTATAAATATTATAAATGGAACTTAACTGGTTTAAATCATGTTCTATATTTTATGTTCAATTATTTTTTTTGTAAAACTGTATGTTTCCTAAATAAATAAAAATAAAAAAAAATAAAAAAATATAGAAAAGCCCCTCAAAAGGGCATTAATAAATTAATATTTTCTTTCAATTACATCAAGGATAAAACTACTTGTCTTACTGTTTATTTTATTTATTTATTTTTATTTAAGTACATAAAACAGGCATTATGCCCAAAAGTTTATATGCATGGATGATTTACAAAAATTATAATAAAAATAGTATCAATAATAATTAGCTACTCGTAAATATGCAAAAGTGAATGACAAACAAGAATGAGTAAAAGTTAGAATACAAAAGAATCACCAACAATTTATTATTGGCACCTGTGCTGATGGGACAATGATTTATTAGGTACAATATTTCCTGTCTTTGAATACAGGGCTTCATCACAATATCAGCTTTGTACGATTGATGGTAAAATATATTTTTGAAGTGTTTAAATGGGTTACATTAAAAATGTCAATTTCATTATTAGAGCAGTGTATAGTGTTATAATGTCTTAATGTTCATGGTAAAGGGGAGAAATATCCTTTATTTGTGTGGTAGGTAGATATATAGAAAATATCTTGCATCCTCCTTGTTGAATTTCTTGACGGTGTGTTGATGTTAATTTGGGATAAAATGTTTGGTGTATCAACTGATGCATGTATAATTTTGTGCAGAAGCAATAAATCGGAAAGTTTCTGTCTTCCTGTCAGAGTGTAGTTTATAGTGCAGAATTCGGACGTTATACGTTCCAAATTGATCAGATAAACCTTCGCGATAAGCAATAACACGTATTAATTTTATTTGTATGGATTCGATTCTATGATAGGCCACTTGCATGTACTTCACAACGACTTGGAAAAAATCGTGTGGACAGATTTTTCTCACTAAGATAACAAAAATGTTAGTAAAAATTTTTAGAAATGTACAGTTTTTTTGTATTTTTAAATAAATAAATCCATTATTTGGGCTCGTGACGTCACTACATGAAAATGTCCCGTCGCCGAAAATGTTACTATTAATTTTATAAAATTCCACACTGATTTTTTTTTTTTATATGGCATCACTTTGATTTCAGGCAAATTTTTGAATTTGACATTTAACGTTCACTAGATTTATTGTTTGTTCTCTGCGAATGTATCATTTGGTTTGATTTTTTGACAGATGTTGTGAAGAGAACCCCGTACATTTATGTTGTCCGTAAGTGTTTTAGAGGTATAAAGATAATAGTGCGGATTTTAACAAAATCAAATTTTATAATATTATTATTATTACTATTATTTACAAGAACAAGTATATTACATTTGATTTAGTAATATAGACGTTGAACATTATAATGATTAATGATCAATAAGATGAATCAAGGAAAAAAATATTTATGAGATTTAATATTTTTGGTATGCCTCGTTATTCTCCTGTGCCATTCGTGTTGAAAACGTTCTTTTTTTAAAATGATTTTCGGCTATGTAATTATAGTTTTTTCGCACCTATAAAATTATGTCCCGTCTTTCCGGTTTATAAAAAATGGTCTGATTTTTCGGATTGAAATTTTCAAATATCGCCAGGGTTACAAAAATACGATTAAAAAAAAGATGTCTTAGAATATTTGCCTAAACCGGAAATTTAAAAAAAAAAGTGATGCAAGTGGCCTATTGCGAATCTCATAATAGGGACTGTTTATAATAATAATCTCATTATAATAATAATAATGTTTAATCATCTGTTTTAATTAAATCGTATTTAAAATATTAAATGTATTACTACCACAACACGGGCATTAGCCTAGTGTGGTAGCCAAAAAACAAATATCTGTAACTATTAAAAAAAAATTATGAAAAAAAAAAAAAAAACAGCAGCACAGTTACATTCTAAATATCTCGGAGTAACATTTTTTTAATTCATTACATGAAAAAATTAGAAACATGAATAATAACATAAAAGAATTTAATACTCACCTTAAAAATTATACTGAAAACTTGAACTGAATCATGTCAAATAAACCAATATAATAACACCTTGAACTGAATCAAACTGAACACAAACTCGATCCGAATCATCTCAAATAAAACCAATATAATAACACCCCTCCATACACACAAGTTCTGCTTATTTATGGGAGTACATCAAATACATCTATTATGTAATAAATTACTGTATAAAATTTATTAGTAATTTATGTATCTTTTTGGGAATAATAAAAAAAACATAATTTATTTATCTTTGAGTTTAGACGTATATAATATATACGTACCTACATATAATGTCAATTGAATATAAAACATGGATGATAAAATATATCCCTCTGTTACATAAAAGCATTTCTAACAAGGTGTGTTCATCCTTTTATACACACTATATTCATGGTCTCGGTGTAGGCCTCTCCAGTACTTGCGCATTAATAATATTGGACATTGGTCAGAATGCCAGCCCTGGAATACTTTGGAGTTGAACTGTTCAGGCAGACTGTCAATGGCAGACAGCATTCAAATGAGCAGAATTGAAAAGGGAGATTCTTTGTGCGGCAGCCCAGAGCATTGGGCGATCCTCTGGACTGAAATACGACGAATCGACTAAAAATCGTTACGATTGTGATCACACATCTTGGACGTGACTCTCGCCATCTTTGAAGCTGACTGGAAGTCATCCTGGGAGGATGATCTAAAGACATCAACCTGTCCTGCTTCTGGGAGGCGGGTATGGGTACCGCCGTCCCGGGAACCATTTATTGGATAACCAACACTCCAATCATATAATATGGATAACCAGTCACCCCAAGTGGTTCGCTACATTTGGTGACTTAGCCGGGGGCCCGGGTTCATGGGGTGAGGTTTGTCCGAGTGTTGGCGGCGGATGCATCTGCCAACCTACTGCATGGCAGGCCGGATCGGGAGAGAATGGTTGGGTGGGATGGATTCATACGTCCGTCACTCCTGGACACACTGAATCCCAGATTCCTACCTACTCGACCACCACAACACGGGCAGGTGCCTAGCATGGTGGTCGAAAAATCCCCAATTTATGTAAAAAAAAAAAAAATCAATGAATAAAGAAAACTTTAAAAAAAAAAATCCTAATGCCCTTTTCCTTCCCAGAACTTCCTACCCCCAAACACCACACCCAAAGATGACACAGGCCCTGAGGGGAATTGTTTTCCTTCTTTTCTTCAGACTTTCTTTTCTCACAATGTGAGATTCTTTCTTAAAAACGAGAAGTCTTCGACAAGCCACCGAGATAGCCGCGCTATGACTTATCACGGTATCACCAGCAAACTATGTAGTACATAACTTTGAATTTTGAATACCTTATTTTCATTTTAAACGAAAACTAAAGTAAAAAAAACCATATCCTTGCATTTGCCATGTTGAGTCCACTATGCTCTTCTTTAATGTAAATTGTTGCCACATAATCCCACGGTAACACCTCTTATGCAATCTAAATGATGTAGTAACCATGTCCTTCTGAACACCCGAACAACAACAACCAATATATTATGATAGTTTGATTGTGTACTTGCAGTAATAATAACTTGTTTGAATGCAATAAGCCGCGTCTTCGGTAAATTGGTGATGAAACATACAAAGACGGGCACATAAGGCATCGGGGGCTGATAAACAACTTGTGTGCCAGACAGTAATATTGGCTCAGCTCAAACGAACTTCGTACCACTACGTTAGACACATACATAGCTTACAGCATACATCATAATATTATAGCGTAGGTACAGCGTGCCGCACACAGAACGCTGTACAAAGCTTTGTCTTACGGATAACTTCAATATTCAATAATTGGCTTGATTGTTGAACTGAACACGAAACAATCGTGTGTTAATTGAAATTACAACATTGCTCCGTGGAGAAGAGTTGGTTAACACTTGCCCAGCGGATTTAGCACCATTATTGATTTTGAAGGCAACTTAGGCAATTTTTTGTGAGTAAAAGAAAAACATAAAAAATAATAATTTTACTTTATTTATTTTTAAAATACAATGAAAAATAAAATAATATGTACAAGATTCTTACAAATTTATTTTTTGGGAAGTAATTTTGATATATAAACAACCATTTTGTATTCCACCGTAAATAGGTAATTTGTATTTTTAATTTACACCCATCAAAATGTTTTTTTTTTTATAAATTTTTATTTTATATTTCATCATATTTGTATGATAAACATAGTAAAAATAATTTTTTTAATGTTTTTCATTTACTCACAAATAATTGCCCAAATCGCCTCTAAAATCAAGAAACTTTGAAATCTTTAATGGCCTATATCTTATAATTTAAAACAAAAATAAATAAAATAGCTCACATCCTGACTAGATAATTGATATACCTTTTGATTAATAAAATAGTTTTACAGTTTGGTTGGGTATTTTGATCTCAAATCCAAATCTAAGATTTGTATGAAACGGGCTGAAATGGGCCGCCCATACCCTTAAGCCGCCGAATTTCTACCGATTTCTTAAATATCTCCCTTAAACATTTGACATTTTTAAGCTCCTAAAAAAATATATGTTATTTTTGAAGATAATATCTTTACATTCACGCACCGAAACGCAAATTATATGAAATTTCCTCGATAGAAAAAAGTCAAAATTATGCTCCGAAAATTATTATAAACACTTCACTTTTATGTACGAAAAAAATCACACTCTTTCTTTAGATGCTGTTTTAGATATTCCCCACGAGATTATTGTTCTATTATAAACAAGTCGTGTTTTATTGAACATTTTCTTATTTTTCGCTTCAATTTTATCGTTTTAAACATTAGCGCGCTCTCTCCAACATTCGTAATTACATATCTTAAGCGATTTAAGATTACAGTACCATTTTTTGTAGATGGCACGGTGACCTGAAATTTTACGACATCTGCACATTTGAGAAGTGAAAAATTTTTTAGCACCTTTTGTGATTAGAAATTCGATGAAACGAAAAAAAACGACAGTAAAAAGAGACAAACACCTACATTTATAGGATTTAGTCGGCGAGAGAATCAGATAGTATATTCGGTCTCCTCTTTGTGCGGTGCTTCGTAGCCTCCCCATTTTTGTCTTCTTTAGTTTTCCGAAGGTTTTATTAGTATTGCGTCTGAATTGCACAATTCTTCATTTTTAGTTAGGTTAAATTTAAAAATAAATCTTCACCCGTTCCTGAGATGCGAGTCGAGCTGTTTTCACGGTGACCGGACAACTCAGAATCACACAACAACACCTTCTTTGAAAGCTCATTAAAAGTGATGAAAAAAATTGGTTCAAAAGGTTACGTAGATTAGGTTATGGTTTATCATTAAAAAAATCATGACTCTTAATCATATTTCAAAGGGGTGTTGAAATTGCATGATTCCGAGTTGTCATGGCACCGTTTTTACAACGTTAATAGGCGGCATTTGTACACTTGTATCGTCATACATTTTGTAAGGAAACTACGGCTCTTGACTCGTACCTAATCCGAAGATTGCGGGATCGAATCCCGGCGCGTGGGCCAATAAATTTTATCCAGAGTGGAAGATACTCTCAGTATCGCCCTAGTGTAAAATCACCATTCAGAATTGAAACGTTACCAGATTTGAATAGCCATGGACTTCCCACTTTCCTCTTTCCCATCTCCTTTCCTTTCCACCACTTTCACCCTTACAACATATCCCAATATGGAATGCCATAGTCTCACTTGCTCTAAACTGGAGCAGATGGCACTCTTGTGAGGTATCCACAATTTTTTTTTTCCGTGTTGTCTTTGATATCTTCGTCGCAAATCGCAAACAGGTTGCATTTAAACCACTCAGCTTTTCCAATCTTACATTGTTTCGAATTTTTGGCTTGTTCCCCTGCACATCTACTGCGGTAAATTATTATGATTATTAAATTAATACAACTGACAAGAAGAAAAAACGTAGTAGACCATTTAGACGGTGGGTTGACGACATCAAAGCCTTAGCAGGTGGTACATGGACAAGAGTAGCTAATGATAGAGATAAATGGCGACAGTTGGAGTAGGCCTTTGTCAATTAGTGACATACAGACAGGGAGTCGATGCATGATAAGTGTTATAAATATTATAAATAATATAATGTTATTTATTGTCTGAATAAAGGCTATTATTTATTATTATTATATTTATTAATAAATACAAGCAGTCCATTATGTAAAGCCACCCCACCCCCCAAAAATTAATAGAAATTGTCGATCTTTTAATGAGTTTTCCATTCATATCTACGGGTCCAAACATCCCTTGTGAAGTAATTGGTATTGGTCCATGCATTTTATTTTGTAGTTGTAGTTACGAGTTACGTAATCTTACTTACCTACATCCATCCTATTTGGTCCAAGGGAAGAGATAAACCATTCTCTAGTCAAATGGAGTTTTTAACATGTCTGTTTTTTTTTTATGTATTTCGTGACGCCTACAGAATATATATGGTCACTAAGTACACACCAACAAAATGGATGATACAAGTGTGAAGATAACGATGGAAAATGTTTTCCTGGATAAATTGATAAACGCTTTGATAAAAGATTAAACACTGGTTTTACTCGAAACACTAATAAAAATTTCATCCAAATTTCTGTAAATCGTACCTACTGCTTTCGGTGAAAGAAACATAAGGTACCTTGAGACAAGAATTTTTAACATTTTTCTGACAGCATTAATAAAATATGATACAAGAAAAAAAATCTAAGACATGAAAAGGTATTTATCACTGCACTCACTCAAATTCAAAGTTATAGGTTGAACCAAGCCATTCAGTAAGCATATTTTAATATAAGTTTGCATTCATTAGTATCATAAAATGATTATTTGCAAAATGTCTGCCTCACCACAGGCTAGCCTAGTGAGGCGGGTTATGACCAATTTTTAAGCATTTTTATTCTTTATATTTTTTTACCTACTGTTTATATCATTTTCTGTTAATTTTATGAACTTATCTTATTTATAAACCACGTTTCCCTGTATTATTTAACATCTGATTTAGTTAAAGGTGTTAATTTTTTTTATAAGGAAGGTATTATTATTGTTGTATATTTTTTGGATTTAAATTTTTTTTTGTGTTGTTCGAAAGGAATAATAAGAGAAAATTTGCTAGATAAACATACACAAGTAATTCAATATATTACTCATCTTGAGGAGTGTAATTAGTGTATTAATATTAAAATGCAAGATAGAGGGTCACCGGGGGCCTGATAGGAGACAAATATCTTAGCTGCGAAATGTACGAGAGTGGACCGGTATTAGAAGTGTGGAGGAGCTATTCTGGGCAGCGTAAGATAGAGATGCATATACCAGAGTGATCGCCAACGTCGGGGGGACCTGATAGGTTTCACGAAGAAGAAAAGGATTAGTAAAAGCAAGATTACCTGGTGAAATTTTAGTTTCTTAATACATGGTGAAAGACGGGTAATTCAATGGCATGCATATTGTTACGATACACATGCCGTCCCCCCTCGCAAGAAAGCACATACCGCGCCCCTCTCCGGCAGTCCCGCAAGCGGCCAGCGGCGCGGTGAGTGCATTCCATTGCCCCCTTGCAAGAAATGACATACCGCACCCCTCCCCCACACAGTCAGTAAATTCCCGCGAGATCGCCGATTTTAATGGCGTTCCAATTAGAGCCGATCTCAATAGTAGTATACGAGGTCGCGGACATGGCCCGCTCCACTTGGAGATCACCGCTTCCTGCACCAGTCCACCAGCTGTGAGTTGAACCTCGATTTCCCCCTTAATTAATGTGTCCGCTAGCACTACTCGGTTGAAATGACCACACACCCGGAGAGAATTGAGAGACCCCTTCGTAGGAAATACCTAACTAGTTGATTTGTGACTAATAATTATGTTTTGCTAGATGTTGTAATTGTGTACACCAGACAATAAAGATATGTTTCACCCAGCTACCTCTTTCATTTGATGGGATCACGTGGGCGGGCTTTGGCAAATTACATATGTACCCTTTACCCCCTAGTTACCTACGACCTTGGCGAGGAGAGGTTTCCTGCCTGCCGACGACATTGAGCTAGCCGAGAGCAAAAGGTAGGTGACTTCCCCCCCCCTTGGGACCGCTAGAATATCCAAAGAGTTTTTCAGGGTGAAGCCTACGATGTAAAGATTTTGCTGATGATAGGCAACCTTCGATCGAAAAGCGCACACGTTGAAGAAGAAAAAAGTGATATCGATAATAAATGATGCATGACATATTATCGATTTAAATGTGAATACAGCACAATAAATCTAACTGCCTCCAACAAGTGGAGCCACGGTAGGTACCTACCTATCTAAAGATCTATGTTATAAAGCTGAAAGAAATTGGAATAAGAAAAAAAGACAACGAAGAAGAAAGTTTGAAAGTTCTAATTCAGGACAGAATTGCACACCAACAGAACTAAAACTCGGCAGACGATCAATGTTTCCGCGCTTTGCGATTTTTTGTCTGGAGTTTGTCTATATTTATAAAGTCAGCAATTTGGGAAGTGGATATGGGTACCACCGCCCAGGAAATCATTTATTGGATAACAAACACCTCTGCCATTGGTACCCCGAGTGGTTCGCTACGTTTGGTGATTTAGCGGGGGTGCCCAGGTTCTATGATTGAAGTTTGTCTAGGTCTTGGTGGCGAATGCGTTTCCTCACCCACTGCATGGCGGTCTGGATCGGGAGAGACTGCTTGACACAGACATAATCTAAATCTCTCCAGCCGGACTCTCTGGACACTGTATTACTTAACATCTTTTTTTAGTTATACCTAGTTGTTAAATCTTTTTTTAAAAATGAATATATTATTATTGTTGTGTATTTTTTGGAATCAACAATTTTTTTGTGTTGAGTGAAAAGAATAATAAGCGAAAAGTTGCTGGATAAACTATTCGGTTCCATGCCAACTCAGAATGCAACCATCTCATAAACACCTCAGAAAGGTCGTTAAAAGCTATGAAAAAATAATTTAAATTGCCGGTAACCCTAACCTAACTTTACATATTTAATCATTTTTTAAATATTTTTTATCATCACTGTTAATGACCTTTCTGAGGTGCTTCTGAGTTGGTTTCATTCTGACTTGTCCGGTCATCATATTACTCATTTTGAGTAATATATTGCAATATTGCACCGCAGTGGAAGGGTAGATTCATAGGTCTCTCACTCATGGACACATTGACCCCAATTCCTACCCACCTTTTTACTTCCCAGAACTTCCTATCCTTCCTTTTCTTAAAAATACTCTCTTTTCTTAAAAAGATACATCAAAGATGACATAGGCCCTGAGGATTTTTTTTTCTTCAGGGGCTCCTGTGTTCATTGTAAAAAAAAGGCTTTTTGAAAATATCGTTAAAAAAATTATTTTGCTTATTTTTAAAATGACCATTGCAAAGATCCTCTAGATGTATTCCTTCGGTCCTCTACTTTATGGTGGATATGTGATTCATTCCAGGCAAAGCCGCGCCGGGAATAGAGACATATACCTACGTATGAGCGCTGAGCGTTCTAGTTTCGGCTTTGTTTCCACCATGTAACATGAATGTGAATAGCCTTTTAAATCGTGTTTTAAAGGGTTCGGTTCCGCGATAACTCTTTCAAACACCCTCTGCTGCCCTAATCTAATTATATTTACATGCATTATTAAAATTAAGCGGAATCTTCCGTCAACCATATTTATTGTAAATCGTTTGACAAATTCTAACTAATTTTAGTTTTATTATAATGATTTTAAATTTGCAACAAATCGAAATATAAAGCTACATATATGTGATCTAACCTAAGCTATTTTAACAACCTAGCCTAACCTAATGTTACATTACCCAACCTAATGTGTTAGAGCACAATTAAACCTGACCTTACCGTAGATTTAAAAAAAGGTATATTTTTATATCCATTGGTAAACTTCTTATTTACACATCTTTATACTTTCAATGTCGTTCTAGTGAAAGACCATCACTAACAATCTGATTGGGTATTATTTATTGATTTGTAACCCTTCTGACCAAAAAGGTCAAAACAAAACTAATGGCGATCGACATGGCAAACATATTTATAAGAACAAATAATGCTCTCACAGACTAAGAAACGGCGAATGGCTGTATATATCTAGGCTCATCTATAAGTGACGTAGGAGGTTGTGAAACAGAAGTGAAAAAAAATTGCGCAAGACAAAATACGCTATGAGTACAAGGCAAAAGATATGGAGTGACAGAGGTATAACGAAGACCAAGATGAGACTCGGCGGGCGTCCCCATATTTCTATACGAAAATGGGGAAACATGGACACTTGGAGCCAGCGAAAGAAAGCGGATAGACGGTCTCGAAAAATGATTTTTTTTTTTTTTTTTTACATTAACTCCACACAGGAGGCCCTGAAGAAAATAATTTCCCTCAGGGCCTATGTCATCTGGGATGCTGTGTGGAGGGTCTTTTTGAGGAGAGGAAGGAATGAACATTGGTCTTGAAGAGACCCATGTTGTAGGAAGGAGGAAACACAGAGGCCGGCAAATCATTCCACAGCCGAGCTGTTGAACATAAGAACGAGTCGAAGAAACGACCCGTTCTCATGTGACAAATGTCAACTGTGTACAAATGTTGGGCACGCGTTTGGCGTGTTTCCCGACTATGCACCGGTGCCGAAGGGATCAATGATGCTAGTTCCTCGGAGCATCTTCCATTGTAATACCGGTAGAACAAGGATAGCATTCCCACCCGACGCCTGTGCTCTAAAGATTGCAATCCGTCTGTTAAGATGGGAGAATCTATCAAACGGACCGCCCGTTTCTGCACAGAGTCGAGGGTATTTTTCAGGTATTTTGGAGCTCCAGACCAGAGGTGGCTGCCAAATTCAACCGTGGGGTGCACTTTCGATTTGTACAGGGTTAGCAGTTGTGTACTTTTAATGTATCTGCGGGACCTGTACAGTACGCCCAGTTTTTGGGAGGCTAACTTTACTCTGGCTTCGATGGAGCCCCCATACCTGAGCTGGTCACTTAGGGTTACACCAAGCAAATCAATGGAGGGCCTGTTCGGAAGATTGCTTCCGTTGAAAGAGACTAGATTTTCATTGCGATCCCTTTTAGACGTAATCAGACAAGATTGGGTCTTTGAAACATTAAATTCAACGAGATTATTTTTACCCCAAGAGAAAACACTCTCGAGGTAACCGTCCATTCTTTGCTTCAAAGCCTTACGAGCTGTTGGAGTTTGTGAGCCCTTTGAGGGCTTGTCAAACAAAAAGCTATCATGAACTGTACTGTCATCCGCGTAGCAGTGAATTGGTGCACATGACAAAAGGTCGTTGATGTGCAACAAAAACAGAGTTGGAGACAGAACCGATCCCTGCGGGACGCCAGCATTTATCGAGTGAGAGGAAGAGGTGAAACTATCGACTACCGTCTGAATCGACCTCTCCCTCAAGAAGTCGGCAATCCACGTACACAAGGATGCGGGAAGTCCGTAAGAATGCAGTTTGTTGACAAGTCCTCGGTGCCAAACCCGGTCAAAGGCCTTGGATATGTCCAGTGCAACCGTTTGGGTCTCACCGAAACGTTCCAGGCATCGCCCCCAAACATGCGTCACATACGCGAGAAGATCACCGCACGAGCGGTTCCGCCGGAATCCGTATTGACGGTCGTTAATAATTTTGTTCTTCTCGAGGTATGTGAGCAGTTTGTCGTTGATCACACGTTCCATCACCTTAGACAGAACTGATGTGATCGCTATGGGGAGGTAGTTGGCCGGGTTGGAGCGGTCACCCTTCTTTGGAATAGGATGGATAACCGCTTTTTTCCAACCAGAGGGCACAGAGCCAGTCTTCAGGGACAGTTTAAAAAGCTTCGTCAAAATTGGAGCTATTTCTGCAGCGCACCTTTGCAGTACCAGGGCAGGTATTCCGTCAGGCCCACTAGCTTTATTAACATCAAGCCCTCGTAAAACATGGAGTACTTCCCGATGCCGGATCCTCAGCTTTTTCATACGAAAACCGCAGTGAGGAACCGACGTCGGGACAGCACCTTGGTCATCGAGGGTTAAGTTATCCGCAAACATTTTACCTAGTAAGTTAGCCTTTTCGGTGGCGGTGTCTGCTAGTGAGCCGTCAGGTCTGGTAAGAGGTGGCAGACTGGATTTGCAGAAATTGCGACCTATTGAGCCCGCAAGCGACCAGAATTGCCTGCTGCCATGCGGGCATGCAGTCAGCTTTCTGCTGATTTGCTGGTCATGCTCGAATTTTGACCTATTTATGATTCTCTTGGTTTCCTTTGCCATTTTGTTGTAAGCTGTTCTGTCTTCGGATGTTCTAGATGTGTTGTAGGCTCGGTAAGCCGCGTTTTTTCGTCGCACTGCTTCAGCGCATTGTCGACTGAACCACGGCTTTGAGCCTACACCAGTTTCCTTAACAGTAGATTGGATGAAGCCATCCATCGCGGATGTGATGACCTCACCAATTTCCTGGGAACATCTTGAGGGATCCGAAGTCCGAAAACAGACAGCTGACCATGGGAAAGCATTAAAATGTGCCCGCAGACCGAACCAATCTGCTGACCTATAGTGCCACACTTTTCTCTTCAGCCTCTCGTTTGGTGGTCTGAAGTTTACAGGGATTGATGTCGTCACCAGGCAGTGGTCGGACGATCCTAAAGGCGCTGTGACTTCAATACTGTAACCATGTGGCACAGTAGTTAAAAAAAGGTCTAACAGATTGGAACGGTGAGTCTGGACATCAGGAACCCTTGTAGGCTCCTGAACCATTTGCTCCAATCCGTAGCAAAGGGCAAAGGATTCTGCTTGGCGTCCAGCCGAGTCTGTTGATCCTGAAAACTTCAACCAAGGTTCGTTATGAACATTGAAGTCCCCCAGGACCACAAACTCTGCCATAGGGTAGCGGGGCAAGAGGTCATCAATAGTGTCGCTTAAATGTTTGAAGAGCTCGGACGTGTCTGATTCGCTAAGGTTCGGTGAGCGGTATAAACACGCGTAGAATCTTACCGTACTGGCAAGATTGACGCGTACCCACATTACGTCGAATCTGGAGTTTTCCAGATTCAACAGTCGCACACAGTTGACGTCAGCTCGACTATAGAGACAGACACCTCCTTTAGGTCTGAACTTGCTTGCGAGGGTGAAGCCCGGGCAGTCCAGATAGGAGGCGTCTACAGGCTCGGCTATCTGCGTTTCAGACAGGAATAGTAGGTTGGGGCGTTGAGAAAAAAGGTGGTGGTGGACGGAGTTTAAATTGGTATGCAGGCCGCGAATGTTGGTGTAATTCACCAACATTTTTGGCCTGCGCCGGGGTCGCCTACTACTCGCCGCTGTAATGATGTTAATTTTTGTTGTTTGTGTTGTCATGATTTTAAATATTTTTATGATGGGGTGTGGGGGGAGGGAGGTCTGGGAAGGAAAAGGTATGAGGGGTGGGTAGGAAGCTGGGGATCAGAGTGTCTAAGAGTGACGAACGAATGAATCCAATCCACCCACTGCGGTGCAAGGCGATGGATAGGGAGAGTCCGGCTGGAGAGGTCACCCGATGCGCCCCAAACGCTACTGCTGGGTCCCCTCCGGTCACGAACCGGCACAACAGCAGCGGCAGGGTTTTTACACTCGTTGATGGGGCAGCCCACCCTCAGTCGTGAGCCTGAGGGTCGGGCCCCTGTACTACCGAGCGGCCCGGACAGCGGTAACCGGTTGTAAAGGGTCTCCCTCAACCAGCATCTCCCAATCCGGCCCGCCACGCAGAAGGTGGGCCGACGCACCCGCCATCAAGACTTGAACAAACACTACCCCAAGAACCCGGGCACCCCTGCTAAGTCACCAAACGTAGCGAACCACTTGGGGTGACCTGTGGCAGAGGTGTTGGTCATCCAATAAATGGTTCCCAGGGCGGCGGTACCCATACCCGCCTACCAAATTGTGATTGATGCTGGAGAAAAATGTTCAGGATTCCATGGACGGCCAGACGCACATATGTGTTCATTCTGGAAGAGCCCTGACATCCACATGAGACTTTCAATTATCTGCCTTCAACGTATTTCAAGATAATTTGGACACGCTGCTTGCCAAACTGAACTCCAACTTTGAGAAACACATAGTCACTGACAAATGGTAAGATAGAAGAAACAGAAAGTTCAATGTGTACTGGAGAGAACAAATACCACTGGCGCCCGGTACGTCGGTGTCCGCAGCTCTCCACGCAGCACAAAACCACGAAAAGTGGAGGAGCCATTTACCAAGGAAATCGGAGAAGGGGTCCTCAGCAGTGAGGAACCAAATTAAGAAGAAGAAACAAGGTATATAGTATAGGCAGATGTAGGTGCTTCCCGTTTTCAATCTCCTTTACTTCCCCTTTCACAATATTCCTCAAATGGGGGTTGGGGATGAAACACATCATGGACAAACAGTTCATAATGTATTTATTTAAACATCAATATTGAAACATAACTTACGATAATAGCGCTGGAGTTTTATAATTGGATCCCAGTCCATTTCGATCGAGTAGATTCAAACAATTTCAAAATTGTAAATCTTGAAAACAAACCACCCACATAATTTAAAGATTGCCTGAATTCATATTCCAAGAAAACCAATTTATAATCACTGGACTTTGACGATTTTGACCTTAACAGAATGCGCATAAAATGTTTCGATTTACGAACGTTAATCGTAAAGTTACTTCCCACTACATCATCCGTTGGTAAATTACGTACCTGACCTACCAATTTAATGATAAGTTTGTTTTATTATTGAATTTCTTGCTCATATGGCATCATCTGAAGTGTAAATTCGCCTACGAATTATCGTGCCAATTTAATTATCTTTCAGGTGGTCCGTTATTGGTGAGATTTTAAATGGAATCGGAAGTCGAATTCCATGAAAACCAATAAAGAAAATATCCGAGTTTGACCTTTACATAATGCGCAAAAACGTTTCGATTTACGTAAGTTTGTTTACTGTTAAGTTATAATTCTTACGAGATAAGCCATGTCAGTACAATGTAAGTTACAACGTAAGTACCTATCATAGTTCTGCGTTCGTTTTCAAATTTATAGTTGCTACAGTGTCATTAATGCGTTGTTCGACGAAAACAATAAATTATTGATTCTGTGTTGTATACCTAGTCCAATAGCTTTGTAATTGATGAGATTTTAACGTAATCATAATTTAGTAGGTACAGCTAAGTTCAATCTTGCTAATGCTTTATCAATGAACAAGACCTACACAAATAGATACCGGTTGGGCAAAACCAGGAGCACAAGAAAATCTGTGTCATTATCTCTATTTGTTTCCAAAGTAATCCCCCAAAACAAAGTTGGCCAGGCCCGGAGATAGCGGGGAACCAAACCAGTTCGACAACAGGCAATAATATAAGAATCGAGAACGTTATTAGTTTTCAAAGTTTGTCGGCGGGTGTTTAACGTCTGAAATTTGCTACAAATATATAGGGGAAACTTGTTGAAAATTACAGCGGCGTTCCAGCGAAGTTTCCCCACACCTTGTTCCTTAATATCCCTCAACCGCTAATACACCTCGCCGTCGTGTTAACTTGAATAACTCCAAACGTTTCCGAATTATTCAATTAAATTATTTCAATGATTGGGTTACTTCAAACCACGAATTATGGTGATTCTCGTTTCTTCGTTGTCTAAATTGATGAAACTATTAATTGATGATACTGAGAAAACTAATTCGTTTTGTGACTTAACTTTAAACTCTAACTCCACGTAGGCAGACAAATAATTTTATATGATGAAAGTAGATTTAATCAGGAAAATTTGTGCTACTGAGAACATTGTGATAAAGATGCCGTGGAGAGAGACATCTCTTTACGATATGGAAATACTCTTGACGGTATTAGGAAACACAAAGATAGCTGATATTACCGTTCAAATCTCTTCATTCAATACCATCGGAAATGGAATGGATGAATAGAGATATCACCCTGAAACTGATTAAATACTTTCGAATTTTAAATGAATAGCAACGATATTGCTGATTATGTATTATTAAAATAGTGGTTAAAACAAATTATGTAATTTATTATCGAAGAATAAGATAATATTGAGAAATCTCAATGAAATATGACACACTAAAAGACACGAAAAAAAAGTGAATGGTCACAACTGGGAATTGAACCCAGATCATTTGTCTTATCGGGACGATTAGATATAATTAACGATCTCCTATTTCAATTTATGAATTACCGGTTATTTCTTCAATTAATTCCAACATGCATCTTCATGATTGATGCAAATTTCTTTACGAATCTGTTTGCAATCTAGATGGTGTCACGGACGTTACCAACCTGATTTGTTTTATATGCAACAACTAATATAAGTATTAGTTAATATTGGTACTATGATAACTCAAAATCAACTCAACTCAACATCTATTTGAAATGTCATTTTGAATTGCAATTTTTCGATACCAATTTTACGAACATCAATTTTTCGAAAACATATTTTTCGAACATCAATTTACCGAAACACTCGTTTTTCGAATTGATATACTTAAGATACGTTTTAAGATTTTCACGGCCAAAAGCATTTTCGTTATTTGTTTTTGGGGTGTTATGGCGTGTTGCGCTACCTCCTTCTTTAGCCAATGTTTCGGACATCGTTGCAGTGGAAGATACTATCAGTATCGCCCTGGTGTAAGACCACCATTCAGAATTGAAACGTTTCTTGAAAATGGCTTTAGCCGTGTTTTGTAACCAGATCTGAATAGCCAGGTACTTCCCAACCTTCCTCTTCCCCACCTCCTTCCCCTCCCCACTACCTTCAGTCTCACAACATACCCCAATTTGGGATGCCATAGTCTCACTGGCTCCAGACGGGAGCAGTTGAGATTCTTGTGCGGTATTCACTGTAAAAAAAAAGAAAAAAGTGTCCATCATCAGGGCAGATCCGGCAGATGTGATCACACATCTTGTCCCGATGATAGACACTGCAACGATGTCCGAAACGTTGGCTAAAGAAGGAGGTAGCGCAACACGGCGTAACACCCCCAAAACAAATAACGAAAATGATATACTTAAGTATGTATACAGTATGTTCAAGAGTATTTTATTATAGGATGGACAATATCAACTAACCCAACCTAACCTAACCTAACCAAACAGTATTTTGTTAGTAATAAGCAAGTGCAATATATATTTTAAAAGTTGATTAACAAATTCGAAAAATATATCTTTCGGCCAATTGCTGTTCGAAAAATTAGTTTTTCGAAAAACTGAAATTCGAACAATTGATTTCTAAAAATTGAATTCGAAAAACATGTCTGCTCCCAAAAAAAATACCCAACCTTAACTAACGTAACCTATTTAACTATTTTTTTTTCATCACGGTTAATGACTTTTTAAAGGAGGTGTTTAGTTGAATTCATTCTGAGTCATCCGGTCATCGTTAATATATTATTATCATCTTCTTCAATGATTAAAAATTACTTTCAATTTAATTAAATTAACTTTTGAATGTTGTACCCATCAACGTAATATTAATCACTGAAGAAGAAGTTAGTACTGATAAATCGTAGCGATGCATGAAACAGAACAAGACACAGAAAAATGATTTCTGTCTTACCAGGACAACGCCTTAACCAACTCGGCAATTGGATCTAATTTTGTCGATCAAAAAGATAGCAGCCAAAAATATTTGAAAAAATTAGTTGAAGATTATTTTGTTGTTTGTCTGAAATATGAGATCAACGAAAGTGACGTAAGATAATTAGGTCCCAATGACCGAGTTGGTTGAGGCGTTGTCCCGGTAAGACAGATATCCTGAGTTCGATTAGCAGTTGCGACTGTCACCTTTTTATTTTCCTGTGTCTTGTTCTGTTTCATGTTTTTTTTTTACATTTATTAGTATTATCTTCTTCTTAGTTATACCAATAAATTTAATAATATATTATTTTTATTTCATGACAATGGTTCATATACAAATATTAAAAAATATATTGCATTTCATCGGGAAGAGTTGAAATGAAGGGAAATCATTGATGGTGAAATATAAATATTAAGACGCCGCTACCCGAATTTGTACCGATTTCTTGCAAACCTCCCTTAAACATTTGAAGTTTTTAAGCTCTTAAAAAAATATATGTTATTTTTTAAGATAATATATAGACATTTCTCGCAAATTATATAAAATTCCCTCGATAGATAAAATTCGCAAAGTATGCTCCAAAAATTATTATAAACACGCTTGTTTCAGTTATTTTACCAGTTATATGTATGGAATAATTCACAGTGTTTCTTTAAATGCTGTTTAAGACAACCCCCGCGAGATTTTCGCTCTATTTTAAATGAGTTGTGTTTTATTAAACATTTTCACATTTTTACTGCCGCTCCGGGAACCATTTATTGGATAACCAACACCCCTGCCAAAGGTCACCCCAAGTGACTCGCTATATTTGGTGACTTGAGATTTTGTCCAGGTCTTGACGACGGATGCGTTTGCCCACCCACTGCGTGGCCGGCCGGATCGGGAGAGACTGGATGGGGGAGACTGGACCTCTCCAGCCGAACTTTCTCGACCCATTAGTTTGCACTGCAATTCATACGTCGTTTATTCCGGTAGACATTGGCCCCCGGATACCTAGCCACCCCTCATACCCATTCCTTCCCAGAGCTTACAATCCTTCTTTTTCTTAAAAAGACCCTCCACTCCCAAGCATCCCCAAAGATGTCATTGGCCCTAAGGGATTTTTTCCTCGTTTTGAGCTATTGAAAAGTGTGTTCGTAATTTTTAAAGTAACGTGCTTGTTTGTTTCATTTCACATTACGCTTGCTGCACAAATAAAACCAGTGCAGCGTTGAGAATTTTAGGGAATTTTAAAGGAGCAAGTATTTCAACATAATCCATTCCACGCCCGAATTTTCGTTTTGATCTATGCCCGCCGTGAAAGCTGCTACCGATAAAAGGACAAAGCGGCCGCCAACTGTGCTTTGGGAACAGAATATGTCTTCGGAAAATTGCTGGCGTGAAATCGCCCATAGGAATTTAGGAATGGTCCCTTGCAAGTAGGGAGGTCGAAAGTGGAAAAAATATCGATATATCGATGTATCGATATTTATTAAAATATCAATATCGACGTCGATATATCGAGGAAAAAATATCGATATATCGATATATCGGTCAAATTTTCAAGAGATTTTGCGTTTTTAAAATAATAGTGTATTCAGCTCAATATTATCAATATTAATTTTTGTACACAATTTGCTTTTTTTAATGTACAAAAATCTCAATAAAAATGAAGGTATTTTTATCAGTATTCATTTTTATTACGTAATAATTACAAAAATATCAAAAATTAAAAAGCTGTTTTCTAACTTATATGTAAACTGAGACGCATTCAAACTTTGTTTGCGTCTCAGTAACATTCTATTGGCGTATTAATCTGTCAAAAAGGACTTCGTGTTTGGAACAAGGTATAGTCAATAATCATAGACAATTGGGAACCAACTCATAGGAGTGGCTTAGAAAAAAAAACGAAAAATAGCATACATTTCTATGTATGTACATACACATATGAGATAGTATTGGTGATCACAAATACTAATGCAAATGCAATGGATTTGTAAGCTATTAATAGTTAAAATTTCAACCGCCAGATGTCGTGACCCAATACAGTTACTTTTTTTCCGTTCGTTCCTGTACGGTTTTGGATTAAATTTAAAAAAAATATCGTTTATGATACAATTTTCGATATTGCATATTTTGTATCGATATATCGGATCAAAATATATCGGCTAAAAATATCGATATATTGAATTAAAAATATCGATACTTTTTCAACAAGCCTACTTGCAAGCACAAATCAATGGTCGAGAAAAGGCTCGGCTGCCTTCTGGGATGTATGACCATGCTTTTAGATCGGGTGTTAGCGTTGACCCACTTATGCGATAAATATAATAGGAATGAGATACTATAATAGGAAAAGTTCTATACCCTCGTTTAAAACTACCATGGAACCAGTCTGATGAATAATTTAGTATGAAAAACTGACCTGAATATAAAACACTTGATTATCCCGGACTGGACTTTTTTTAAAGTGGGTACCTAATGCACCGTATACGTTTTATCTTTATACAAATATCATGTTAATGTCTGCAGTGTAAACTCATTAAAATTTTGATGAAATAAGACAGTGTGAAATAATAGGTAGTTTTAATTTATTATATTCTCGTAAAACCTAAATTTAACGCCATTGTAACTAGGCGTCATCTTAATATATAAAAATGAATGTTTCTTTGTTTGTTCCTTATGCGTGCATAAACCATTCATCCGATTGCAATTAAACTTTGGGGATTTGATGTGCGCATGCCCGGGATAGTTTCAATATATAATAATGAATAGTGAGCTCTGGCTTTGTTAAATTGATTTGCGCACACTCACGAAGGTTTCTTTACATATATATATACTGGTGAGCTCTGGCGTTATGAAATTTGCATACATTTTTTACAATAAATGGCTCGTAAGTTGTTTGAAAAATGGGTGTATTTCAATGGGTGTAGTTTAGCGGCAAGGCGTGAAGTAGAGAGGGAAGGGAAAGGGAGGAGGAAGGGGTAAGGGAAAGAGTGGGAAAGGACACACAATCTCATTAAACCATTTATCTAATATGCCGGGAACTCGCTAGTTTTGTAATGCTAGATTATTTTATTTTTTAGACGAATTCTACAAAATCCACTGACAAAAATAAGTAAGTGAATCAAATACTTAAATACCCTCTCGTAATCGTACATCTGTTATTAAAGTAGGTATGTGTGCGATTGTCCGCGGATATGAATCCCATCGTGACGCGGCAGAAAGGTATCGGTTTCATACATTTAGTATGGTGAGATTTATGTGAGAGTGCCGCAAAATGCTGTGATGCCTTGTGTTGTGTCGCATCAGAAGCGATCCCGATCTGCGTCAGAGCGGTGGAGGTTGGGGGAGTCTGTGCACGTGCCAGAAAGCGTCAAAGCACAACATTATAGTAAATGCGAATGCTAGCCATCACCTCAGTGTACATCATTACACGTCACGTCAGACAATTATAAATCCACTTTTAGTCACATTCTGAATTTTTTTTTTTATACTTTTAATAAAACGCCCTAGTTTTTCAGTTAGAGGTACAAAATACGATATCCTTTACACGTTATCCAATACACTTGGACTTCATCTTGGTTATTGTCAAAGATATCCATCCATGTTGTTGGAATTTGGCCAGGGTGATGATGAAGTATTGTCTTTTTTTACATTAGCTCCAAACAGGAGGAAAATATTTCCCATGGCCTATGTCATCTTTGGGGATGCTGTGTGGAGGGTATTTTTAGAAAAGAAAGGAGAGGAAGTTCTGCGAAGGAAAACGGTATAAGGGGTGGGTAGAAATCCGGGGATCAGTTTGTCCAGGAGTGACGGATGCACGAATACATTTCTCCCATTGCGGTGCATGGCGAAGATCCGAGAGAGTTCTGCTGGAGAGGTCCAAACGTTTCCCTCAACCAGTCTCTCCTTATCCGACCTGCCACGCAGTTGGTGAGCGCTTGCATCCGCCGCCAAGGCACGGACAAACCTCACCCTTATAAACCCGGGTACCCCTGCTAAGTCAACAAATGTATCGAACCGCTTGGGGTGACCTACGGCAGAGGTGTTGGTTATCTAATCAATGGTTCCCATTCACGCCTCCCAATCAGTTGTAGATATATCTGTTTTCTTTTCCTCCAAAGGTATAAAAAACCTTCGAATTCAATATTATGTTCAACTACCTACCGAGGATTTTTTCTTTCAAGTAAAAAACGCAAATAATTATTCTTCTTATACAAGAAAAGTATCATATAACAATGAACAGATGCGGCTCTTGGGGTCCAGAACTAAAATATCAATGCACACTTGAGGTAAACTATCACATAACTGCGTGTTGTTATTGTGCTGTGTTGTGCGTTTGATAATTTTATAGTTATCTATTAGCCGAGGATTGCCAATTGATTTTTTCTACATTGTCATTTCTAAATGAATAGCATATTGATTATTTATTACAGTATTTTTACTGTTAATATATTATTTTTTTATTTTCTTCTTAACTTACCATTACATATTAATTTTCTAACCGAACCTAATTTTAAATATTATAGATTAAACAACTTGCAAAAAAAAAGTTATTTCAAAGCTAATTTCAACATATGGTCACTCTACATCAGAGGTGCTCAAACTTGAACTGCTGGCGATCTACCTCAATATTATTAGACTCCGATCGATCGACTCTGACAGACTGTAGCGCAATTAAAACTACACTCAGTTTTTTTTCATTCTGGCAGCACATGCATAGTCAACAAACATTTTATAACTGCACTAGGAAAAAGATTTTTTTTTCCACAACTCGAATTTTTCATGAACACACAACTGTTTTTAATTAAATCTGTATGCGGCGAATTAAAACTACACTCCGAACATAATTTTTTTTTATTCTAGCAGCAAATTTTATGACTGCACTTCGAATAAGATAATGTTTTTCTTTCGAGATGTGTCTGATAAAAACTGTGAATAGATCTATTTACATAGGCAAATTTTTCTCGAGATCGACTCAAAAAGCACCCGCGATCGACCGTTTGAGCATCTCTGCTCTACATGTTTTACGTTATAATTTATTTGTTCCTATAGTACAGTAGAGGCCCATTCTGTGAGAAATATTATTGTACAATATTGTCTTTCAACTTTCAATACCTACATTATTTTGTGTACTCTATAAAATTGTTAATCTCAAGTCAAAATGAAGTTCAAAATTTCAATTTAAACAATAACACCTAAATTAAAAAGGTAAAGAAAGAATAAATAAATAAATATAAAGGGGTTATCACATCCCATAACTTTGCCAAAACTAAAAGATCACACGGATGGCATTTCTAAGGTGTCACTTAAACTATAAAATACAATCATATTTTAATGAAAACGGGCACTTAAATGGAATGAAAACAATAATGTTGTGATCAAAACGGTTTATTTCATGTTTATTTCATAATTATTTGATAGTCACTATATTGCATGCATAAGAAAGATTCGCTTTAATGTAATCGCTTATAAATCTTTGTTTTTTTCATTAAGTTATTTTTTACTCACATTTAAAAAAAAAAACCTTAAGGACATATATTTTTTTAATTTTATCTATTATTGAAAATGGTATGAACTAATGATATAATGAATGATAACATTTTGCCTGATCTCTCAATACTTTGTTGTTAATTCATATATTTTTATCACTTATTATTTTCTCTGTTCATTATTTTATTTTAAATTTTATTATTTTGCTTTTACTTAACTGTTTTGCATGACCGATATTTGCGTGTGTTATTTTTATTTAATTGTGAAATTATTAACCCCGATACAGGCAAACCCTAGAGGGGTTAATAATAACATGCTAAAAATATATGTATATAAATTGTAAAGCAGCAATAAATAAATATAAATCTATTGGTTTCTAATAAATCATATTTTAATAAATAAATGATTAAATTATTGTCGTCTATCTTTTTTCGTTGGGCCAATGTCCTTATGACCCCGAAGGCGAGCCGCCACTGGTAATGAATTTTGTTAAATGAAAATGGTTCAGTTCATTAGAAGCAATCTAGTGATCACATCCCATTTGAAATCGGTCGAAGGAATGACAGGTCTGGTGTGTTGACCGTGTTGCAAAGTAACAAATCCTGCTAATACCCGATAACAGATAACTGACAGTTTCCGGTTGGACCGACCACGTAGCCTGCGGGAAGACCGCAGAAGCCTTCATTTATTATAGATAATGAGGGGAATTATTATCTAGTATTCTGCGGTGATTTTACGAATGGAAATTTAATTCAATTAGTTGGAGGTATCTGAAAGTTTCCGGTTCTAATCAACATAACGTACTTAAATTTAATAATTGATCTTTAGGAAATCAACAATTGAATTGTATCATTCTTTAGATTATTTACATATCTAAAAATATATAACAAATTATGGATTTTTTCATATTGTTAAGAAATGAACAGAATTAACAAAACAAAATTATGTGAAAAAAAAAACAAAAACCATAAAATTATAAGGTACTAGCTGACTAGATGGCGAAGAGACAGACAGACGCCTAGGAGGACTGTAATTTATATTACGTAGAGATGGTGCGAAATATTTTAATAATATGCATGAAATGCTTGAGGTAACTAACGTATTTAAGTTGATAAGGATTAATACTGTAACCGTCTAAATAACTTTCCAATTACCGAATTGTAAGTGATATTTTTTTAAAAAGATAGAATGGGTATGGGTAAGCTATCCGTAAAAGATAGTTATGTGCCATCGTGGACTTTTTTGTAGATCTATAAAAGAGGAATATTCCACCATGCATTGTTTTGTTATATCTCAAATGGATTAGGCAGTGTTTTCGATGAAAGCTCCCAGGCGGCTTGACTTTTTCCGACACTTCTAACAATGTTTCACCCAATTTACACAAAACCTTGACAAAGATAGTAAGCTATCCGTAAAAGATAGATGATATATGCCATCGCAGACCTTTTTGTAGATCTATAAAAGCGGAATGTCCCACTATGCATTGTTTTGTTATATCTCAAATGGATTAGGCAGTGTTTTAGATGAAAGCTCCCAGGCGGCTTGACTTTTTCCGACACTTCTAACAATTATCGCTATGTTTCAACCAATTTACACAAAACCTTGACAAAGATAGAAAGCTATCCGTAAAAGATAGATGCCATCGCAGACCTTTTTGTAGATCTATAAAAGAGGAATATCCCACCATGCATTGTTTTGTTATATCTCAAATGGATTAGGCAGTGTTTTCGATGAACGCTCCCAGGCGGCTTGACTTTTTCCGACACTTCTAACAATTATCGTTATTTTTCAACCAATTTACACA
Organism: Limnephilus rhombicus; assembly: GCA_929108145.2. Classification (NCBI taxonomy): domain Eukaryota; kingdom Metazoa; phylum Arthropoda; class Insecta; order Trichoptera; family Limnephilidae; genus Limnephilus; species Limnephilus rhombicus. Next base: position 23,729,581 of record OV815284.1, read on the forward strand.
AATCCTTGACAAATTATATACTTAAGCCTTCCTCACGAATCACTCTATCTATTGGTGAAAACCGCATGAAAATACGTTCAATAGTTTTGAGTTTATCGCGAACAGACAGACGGACAGACGACGCGGAGGACTTTAATTTATATTATTTAGAGAAGATGTAGGGATAGAGAAAATAATATGAAGAGATTAAGAAGACGGCTGTAGGCATAACAGAATTACACAAACCACAACAGAAAGTTACTCATGGCATGTCAGAAAACCCTTTTTCTTGAAGTTTTTACAATATTTACTTAGCTCACAATTTATTGGAAATGTCTGTAGCGTCCCAGGGTGTGGTCTCCGGACAGTTTTCTGTCAGATGTAAGGTGAGCGGTGAAGTAGATTTCTTCGTTTTCCACGCCAAGGTGGGCGTACAGAGAGAGGTTATGGTTTACGAGGTATAGGTATTTTTGTAAGTAAAAACACTTATGAATTACTTGGATATTATTGTAACTTTAATTTATTCAGATGAATAGCAACTTTACAGAGAGATTGATTGGCAGATCCGGTAGATGTCACATCTACCGGATCTGCCGGATCTGCCCTGATGATGGACACTTCAACGATGTCCGAAACGTTGGCTAAAGAAGGAGGTAGCGCAACACGGCATAACACCCCAAAAACAAATAACGAAAACGAAAACAAGCTATTTAAAATATAAAAAAGAGAAAGCTGTCAGATGAACACAGACAAAATAGTGCGTAAACCATAAATATACCAAACCACCCACCACCCACCTGAAAACTGCATCAAAATACTTAGTAAAAGGTGACACTATTACTATTTTCCATACATTTTGTTTTGAGAGGTTTTATTTCACATGTACGTTTGTTACTTAAGAGCGTTTAACCAGCCAGCGGACGAAAATCCACATTTCGTCGAAAGTAGTTGTTCTTACGATCGTGCAGGGCGGTTACAATGGGAAAGATTAATTATTCTCCGTACCAGCTTTTTAAAATTATAACTCAATATCGATTTTATTTCATTCCAAATTTGCTTTAATTTGTGCCTACATCCAAAAATGCTGAAAGGCGTGATGATAAAACTATTAAAATAATGTTCTTTTTGTTATTATTTTTTTAATATTAGTATTTATCATTTTTCAATAATGTCTAAGTTAAATAAGAATGTTAAAATAATCTGAAATATATTATATTTTTGAATGTAGCTATTACTTTGTGGTTATCCATTATAGAAAAATGAAACAATATAACTTTGTATAAACCACTTATATGATGTGCAAATCCGACCGGTTTCGGAACAAACGTTCCTTTGTCAGGGAAAGCTTATACGTATTATATTTATTATCTATTTATTTATTTATTATATTTTATTATCTGTATAAGCTTTCCCTGACGAAGGAACGTTTGTTCCGAAACCGGTCGGATTTGCACATCATATAAGTGGTTTATACAAAGTTATATTGTTTCATTTTTCTGAAATATATTAGTTTGTAAGTGCCCAAATAAATACACAAACGGACCAATTTTCGTCAAGAAACACATGTACATATATATATATATATTAATGATTTTATTTAAACTGAAATTAAAATTCTAAAACATGCGATACCCAGATAATGTATAGATTTATTTAAAATGGATGTGGTATAATACAAAATCTTTTTTGTCACCTATGGTTTAACCTTATTATACTAAAAAAAAAATTTTTTCTCAAAATTTAAAACATACGAATGCTAGATAAAAAAACGATCTTTCGAAATCCATTTATAATTTTTTGTGGAAAAGAGTCAATACGTCTAAAATCTGATTTAAAAATGACATATTTCTCTGGCAATACCCTCTTAAATCTTCTACCGGTTTCGATACATCCGTTCGTCACATTCACTAGCAATCTTAAAACTAACTTAAAATTTAAAGAATTACATAAATGATTACAGTTTATTAGGTGGGCGCAGTGGGAGTGATGATTTAGTTAATTTTTAGTTATTGCCAAAGAAATATTAAAAAAATCTAATTTTATTTCCCTTAATCGCCTACGGTTTAGTATTGGTTCTCAATACTTACCAGTCATATATTTTTCTTGATTTTAAACCCGATATTGCACGCGCAGGATCTTTCACTCTCCCTCGTAAACCCCAAGTAATGAAAACGTATTAAAAAAGGAAGATTTCGATTTTACGATTCGTTTTCCTCGCAGTTTTTTGAAGTCGCGCCACGTAGTAGTCAATCTGTCGCCTGAATTTGGGAAAAAATAAAACTTTTAAAAGTCATTATCACACACGAGATTGGCATCCACAGCACCAAAAATGACCCTTTGTTCATCGAAACACCTCAAATTGGTAAGTATTGCAAAGAAGAGGAAATGCCGTGATTAGATCAAAACCAAAACTGTTCGAAATAAAACACACAAACCGCGAACACATTATAACACGTAATAACATCCGAGAAATTACCATGATGCGCTTTAGTGGTTGCTGTTTTCGCCATATTAGGTGATAATTATGTAATTTTTTTTTGCTTAAGTAGATAAGAATTTGTAAACTCATAGAACCATTTATGAATTTGATGATGTGGTGTTGGCTATCACGTGTGTGTTATTTTGTCAAGAAATAAGTAATTTTTAGACGGTTTTAGAAATGAGAAATATTTGATGAAGTCGATATGAAAAAAAAAACAGTTTTGTAAGTTTTTATACAAATAAATAAATGATAACTCCATCAGGCATGTCATTTTTTCAGTTATAGAAGATTAATGCATATTACGCTAATTATACTGAATTTAGGCTTCGCATGGCTACCAGAATGACAAAAATCAATACAACCACTCACAACAAATAGTTAAATTTTTGTCATCTTCGTTACATTCCTGTCTTTCAAGTGGTGTTAACTTAAATATAAGTTTACTTTTCTTAAGAATCCGTAATTTTTATATTTGTAATTTTTTTCTCCATGTTGTTAACATTAACCACGTTGTTAACAATTATTATAAGCAATAATTATCAGCCTGAAACACTCATCCACATTGAAGAATCTTCCGAGAAAAGATACATGACGCCAACGGGACTTGATCCCGTGCCCTTCTGATTGCCGGTCAGCTACTCTCCCAATTGAGCTATGGCGGCTTATCTTATACCCGCCAAATGATTCAAAATATACTAGTGTTTCATTCAACAATTACTGCTTAGTAACGTTGTTAACGTTAACCACGTTATTAATGACATAATATTTCATACACTCTCCTAATAAAGCAGATGCTTATGCTTAGGAGAGGACAACTTGTATATTTAAACACAATTTTTTTTAATAGTTTTAACGTCATTAAGCAACTCTATTTTGCCTATGTACGAAGTCATTTGAAGTTTGCATCAGTTGTTTGGTCTCCATTTTATAAAATCCATACAAACAAAATTGAAGCAATTCAAAACAAATTCCTCAAATATCTTTGTTCCAAGTCATATGTAAGATTTAATAATTATGCAGATGCAGCTTCATATTTTAAAATTGATTCATTGAGTGTGCGAAGGCATCATATGAATGCAATATTCCTGTATAAATTAGTTAACAATAATATTCAATGCCCAGAGTTGCTAAATAAAATTCAATTTAATGTACCTGCGCGTACAACACGCTCTTCTGTCCTATTCAGGGTTGATCAATGCAAGACAAACTATAAGCAAAATTCTTGTCTGAACAGACTATGCAATAGTTACAATAGCATATTATCCAAGGTGGAGATTTTCAATTCTGGGTACATAAAAGAGTATTTCTCTGATGTTTCATGAATATGTTGTGTGTCAATGTTTCTATCGTTTATACTTTAATTCTGTTATGATTTTATTTATATGTACAACCTGGCTTCTTATGGTTACCAATGTATTGATTTTCTTAATGTAAATTTTAGTTTTATATACTTAATATTTTGTTTTATACATATACATTTTTGATCTCATACTCCTTTATCATAAATTGTATTATTTAAAATTTGTTATTATGTTGTTTAATCAGAGGTAAAGTCACATAGAGGAAATCCATAATTGGTTTTATTTTGGCTACACAAACATGTACAAACTGGGAAAATGTAAACTGTTGATTTCCCGAAAATAAATAAATAAACAATTATATTTCTAATCTAAAATTACATGGCAATAAAGAAGACAATATATTCATGAGCAGAGATGTGGTTTAAAAAAGTAATGCACAATACAGTTAAGTTGTACATAATAGAAAAATGCAACAATATAACTTTGTAAAAACCACTTATATAGTGTGCAAATCCGACCGGTTTCGGAACAAACGTTCCTTCGTCAGGGAAAGCTTATACTAATTTGACAGTTTCGAACAATGTTTTATTATGGTAGGGGGTGGAGCCGTTCTTAGTTAATAATGTAGATTGGGTGGGTAGGTATTAGTGTAGAGTGGGTGGGTAGTAGCATTTTAGTGTACATAATACATTAGAAGTGATAAGTAAAACATAATACACCGAAGAATAAGTAAAACTTATATGATGATACCACTTTTTTTAATAATTGTCAGAATTGGGTATTAGATAAGCCGCCATAACTCAGTGGTAAGAGCACCTGACCGGCAATCAGAAGGACACGGGTTCAAGTCCCATTGGCGGCATGCATCTTTTCTCGGGAGATTTTTTCAATGTAGATGAGTGTTTCAGGCTGATAATTATTGCTTATAATAATTGTTACCCTTTGTGCTATGCATAAAAATCTTGTCTTAAACGTTAGTTTATTAATTAATAATAATAATTGTCAGAATTTTCTATTCGTGTATCAAGGGGTAATTAATTGAATCATTTTATTCCCTTATACACACAGTGATACTGTGCTATTGCAGTTTGTGTGAATAGTACACCTACAGAACTATTCCTTATGATTTATGATAATATTTAATGGTGGGATATTATTTGAAATAAAGAGATCTTTGAAGTTCGGCAATTTGTAAGTGAGGGAACCGGGAAATCTTGGAATACATTTATTTTTGGGCAGTAATATGCCTTGTAAGATAATTTTTTGTTTAATTTTTTTTTTAATTGTTTTAATTGCAAGTATGTTTTAATTTATTGAATGATATAGTATTTCCATGTCCAAAAAATATTCTTTCCTCATTCTGTTTACTGGGGAGTTTTGTCTTTTTCATTTGATGTTACTATCCACAATTATTCTTTAACTGAACCTGTTCCAATTTAAAAAATCGGGGTACATCCATAGATTTTATTTCGATGGTCACAAAGTTGACATGCTGAAAATGAAAAACGATCGCGGGTTTTCATCAGCAGGTTATAGCAAAATCCCTCTTTTCAAAAAAAGAAAGAACACATTATTTTTCCTTTGAAGGTTTATAGGGAAAAACATTATAAAATAACAAAATTTCAGAAGGTTTTGAGAAAAAATATATCATTTATTTTCCTACAAACTAATTCATGTGCTTTCCTTGCCAATAAATTATTTCATGGAAAGACAATCTGTTTTTGACACTCTAAATAACTTGTTAAAACAAATTACCTTACCAACACTTTTAACTATATTATAATTACATTTTTTTTTAGGTTTGCATTAGCTGTGGAATAAACACCCTACCATATAAGAGATTTATTTATTTATTTACAGATTTACGTCCAATTTAAAACAAAGTATCACGAAGTATAGAAATGAACAATATAAGGATTCGGATGGTACATGAAAGCAAAGACAAACAGTGAAAATAGAAGAAAAAATAAGTGTCAAGTCACGTCAAGACCTTGCAAAAATTAGGGTGAATATGACATATCTTCATTTGTTTAAAGAGCGACAGAAATCATTTAAGCTAATACCAAAAAAATCAAGGTCTTGACGTAAGTTGACCAGTCTACACATTCTGGACAGTGGTGAGTTATAACCATAAGTAGTCGAGTGCTGATTGAGGAAAAGCAGGTCTTTATTTCTGAGTCTACGAGAAGGTATATTAAATGTGATGAGTTGTAGAAATGTAGGCGAGTCGATTAAACAGTTAATAATTTTGAAGAAACAAATGAGATCAGATTTTATCCGACGGTCTTCTAAAGGAGAAAGGTTTAGAGTTTGTTCAATTTCAGCATACGAGTAATTGCCTCGGTCTAATCCTAGCCTCCAAGCAATTCCCTTTAGGAACCGATGTTGAACGGATTCAATATGACGAATATGGACAGCATAAAAAGGAGACCATATAATACAAGCATATTCAAGATGGGGGAGATGCTATTTACGTGTCACTAATATCAAAAGATTAACAAGCATAACAAATACCAAAACAATGTTAAAGAATGCAATAAAAAGCTTAAAAAATAATTAGGAACTTCTGTCAAATATATTTTTTATTTTTTTGTAATTATTCACCCTCTAACTTTGTAATTTAACACAGCACGCTAAAAATTCTGGTTATTCCCTTAAATTATAGGCTCAACTACCTCGGGTTTGTAACTTTCTTTGATATTGTTTGGGAAATACCTCACAAGTAATATGAATTAACAACAATCAAATTTTATTGTTATCATGTCTATATTGATTTTTAAAGGGACATATGTTTTACATTGGAATAGGTATAATCTTATAAAGGTCATTATAAAAACAAAATACTTATTTTACTTTAAAACATACTGTAGCAAAGAAGCGAACAGCCACAAAATATCATTTTTATCCAATTTTATTGTAGGTACTCAGTGTAGACTGGTGGTTAAATGAAGAACAACGAGGTTACGTGATAAAAAACCTTCAATGAGTTCCCACAATAATTATAATTTGTAATCACACAAACACGGTCAGCGTAACAGTCTTACGATATTAAATAGTACTAACGAAGTTACACACTGGGTCAAGGTTTGTAATTTAATTTGTAATTTAACACAGCACGACCTCTAAGGTGCGATTCCGTGCCACGCGGCAGTCGGCAGACGGCAACAGCAGACGGCGACTGCAGTGCCGCCGACGGCAGGCGGCACTACTTAAATCTATGCACTTGTATTGGACCGTTTCCGACACACCACTACAAGTGCCGCGCGGCACTTGCCGTCGATGACTGACGCGTGGCGGCAGACGGCACTCGGGTGCAAACATAGTACTGCCGTACTGCCGTCGACTTCAGACACAGTGGACGTGTTGACAGACGGAGAAAGCGAGAGTCTTATTAATTTGGTATCTAAAAATCCGTGCGTATTTGATTGCAAGAATGTTCATTATAAAGATCAAAGGATAAGAGAAAACGTTTGGAAAGAAATCGCTCAAGATCTCAATAAAAGCAGTAAGTTTTTTTATTTTATTTTTTATTAATTTTAAACTTTTACAAACTATTGTTTACGATTTACAACCCTTAAATTAAAGAGATTACAAAATTAAACTGTTTTTTATTTAAACGACAACAACTTCTGAAAATGTCTTCACTCTCATTAAGATGTCTTTTTATCAAAGTTTCATAAGCGCCTTCTTCCAGTCTATTTAAGTACATTGGTAGTATAGGCTTTCTACTTGAATAATAATACAATAATAAATCATCGTCGTCTTCTTTTTCTTGCAATAACACTTGCAGCATTTTATTATTCATAATTTTAAATGGAAGACACAACCGTCGGCAGTACGCAGCGGACGCAACTGCAGTGCCGTCAATGGCGTCAATGCCGTCGACTTTGGAACCTGCGCGTTAGTGCCGCCTACCGTCGGCAGCACTGCAGTCGCCGTCTGCTGTTGCCGTATGCCGACTGCCGCGTGGCACGGAATCGCACCTTAACACTGCATAAGCATCTTGGTTTTGTCGATTAAGGATAAACTTAAAATAATTTATAATCAGCTCGTTTATAGAGGGCGGTAATTTAATTATTTTAGGAAAAATCCTATTTACATGGTTTGCCGTAAAATAAATAAAATTACTTCTTTGTGCCCGTAAATACGCAATGTGAAAATGATTAATAGTTTTGTGTGCATAAAAACACAAATTTTCCACGAAAGGCAGGCATATATTAAAATATCGGATTGAATCACTGATACAATATTGCATTTGTATGTTTTTCTTGAAGGAACTGGGTTTTTATACCAACAAAACTATTTATACATATTCGTATTGCGTATTTCCGGGGACAGACAAACAAAAGTAAATTCATTTTATGGGGTATTTCACCATCCTCCTCATAGATTATCCATACGACAACGTACTTTTACGATTAAATAAACACAATTTCTTTATTTAAAAAGTCTTATTTTACTATTTTAGAAAAGAAACTGTTTGTGGCCTCACAGGTTAAGTATCTGGGACATATCCTAACCGAAGACATGAAGGATATAGAAGATATTATGGAACGACAAAGAAGAGCAATTAACATATGGGCCGGAATGCTCTCAAGGCGGTTCTACCACTGTAGCGACGATGTGAGAAAATTATTATTCAAGACATACTGCACTGCCCTGTACACATCTAAACTGTGGACGCAATACCCAGCAGCGTAATGGGACAAACTGAGGGTGTACTACAACAATGCATACAGGCAACTTATGCAACTACCGAGATTCTGCAGTGCCTCCACGATGTTCACCGATTACTCCGCCACCGACTAGCCAGCTTCTGGAGCAGGACATGGAAATCAACCAACATCATTGTCGTGGATGCATCCGAGTGGCTCAGTTCCCCACTAAATGAGCGATAGATGCAGATGATGAGGCGACCTCTCTGATGGACAATCCTAAAATATCTTTTTATTTTTAATTCTGTTTAATTATTATTTATTTTATTTTCATTTTATGTTTTAAATAGGTACCTACCAAATATGTCAACACATTTTTTTCTTTTATAGTTTGTAGTTGTTTATGTAATATGGCAGACTGGGATTGCACTACCCTCCCAGTCCTGCTGGAATAAAAACTAAAATAAAAAATTATGAAAAGCAGAATTTATTAATTCAGAATCAGAGCTAGTTGGTCTATATCTATACGATCATATGTTTCAGTCAAAATATTTTTTCACTTTAGTTCCTTATTATGATCTTGTGGAGAGATTAAAAAAAAATCCATACGCCAGTATGATTCATTATTCGACTCACGGTTTGAAGACCTTTTTTTAAATTTAATGGAAGATGTATTAAAAAATGACACATTCAAAGATGAATTTACAATGATTTTCATCGAAAGAAAATATTCCAAAGACGCATTATTTCCTGGCATTCAAATTTTCTGTATTTTTGTGAAAAGTAATCTTCCCCGGGAATTTCACCTGGTACTCGCGGAAAATTAATTATTATTTGGTCATAAAAACCGGTCCTTTTTGTTCACTTTTACGGGAAATATCTTGGATATTTTTAAGCCCTAAAGCCTGGATCACAAGGACCGACTAGAGTGGCGAGACAGTAAAAAGATACTAGGCCGAGACAGTTAGATGGACGAGTAGGTGTTTACACGTAATTTTTAAGCCTGGATCACAAGGACCGAGTAGAGTGGCAAGACAGTAAAATGATACTAGGCCGAGACAGTTGGATGGACGAGTACCTAGGTGTTTACACGTAATTTTTAAGCCTGGATCACAAGGACCGAGTAGAGTGGCGAGACAGTAAAACGATACTAGGCCGAGACAGTTGGATGGACGAGTAGGTCTTAACACGTAATTTTTAATTTGACACCGAGTCAGTCAGTCAATAGGCCACTTGCATCACATTTTTTTTTCGGTTTAGGCAATTATTCTAAGATATTCCGTATTTTATTTTAATAAATCTAGTGAATGTTAAATGTTATATTAAAAAATTCGCCTGAAATCAAAGTGTTGCAATATAAAAAAAAATCAGTGTGGTATTTTACAAAATTAATTTAATATTATCGGAGACGGAAAATTTTCATGTAGTGACGTCACGAGAAAAAAAATTGTAAATTTCTAAAAAAATTTTGTAACATTTTCATAATGTTAGTAAAAAAAATCTATCCACCCGATTTTTTCCAAGTCATTATGAAATCCATGCAAGTGGCCTATTCAGTTGCGATGCGCGGGAAAAGGTGGCGTGGTGCGACCGACAGTGGCGAGTACGCAGCAAGTGTATGTTTATACAAGCCGAGTGAACAAGCGAGTCAGTGCGGGGAAGTGCGGGGAGGTGCGGGGGTGTAAGTAGAAAGCCCAGTGGAGGTAATCCACCTCTTACCCGCCCTGGTATAAGTAACTGATGGTTACTCCTTCAAGGCTCTCGCAAGATTCGAATTTTTTGATTAAACGAAGCTACATTTATTTATTTTGAACGAATCTAGACCTCCAGTGTCCATGCATACGTTGTTAGTACGCAGTATGCAAGTGCTTAACAGGAAAAACAAAATGCAAAAAAATAGGTTAGTAAGACAAAGATAAATTAAACAGGGCAAAAGAAAAACTCATTCATGAGACTCCATGACGCGGAATTGTATCTGTAAAAAACCTGCAAGCACCTGCATAAAATAGAGAACATAAGAAATACAATAAATCTCAAATCAATTGGCAAGTACCAACAAAAAATGTGAATGGCTTTCGGTCTGACCATAAACTACACTTAGCTTCCGTGTCCCTTAGCCAACCACTCAGTGAAGCTTCAAAGAATGTTAACTGAATATTTGGGGTAAAATACCCGAAGACTAAAAGAAAATTCAGCGTTGGGTAATCAGAGGCAGGACAAAGGACAGTCAAGGTCGTGTGATCAAACCTCAAGCCTGCACATGTCATTGGGGGAGGCGCAGATAGATTTGAGAAGGATTTGCAAAATTAATAATGTAACTAAAGATGAAGCAGGGACGAGGTCCAGCACACCCCCATACGGGGATAGGGAAAAAAAATAAAAATTTGGAGTTCAGTTCATCCAAAAAACATTGAAATAGTTAAAGACAAACAAAACAAAATAAGGAACATGGAATAAATTAACAGTTAGTATAGTAAATATAAACAAAGCAAATCGCAAAGCAATTATATACATTTTTGAAAATATAATGAACAAAATAACATAACGCAAATGTAAAATATAACATATTTTTATTTTTATTTTTTTTTTTATTTAAAAAAATACATACGTATACAGATTCATAGTAAAACATTTGGTTCTTAAGGCTAATAACAATATGTAAATTTCTTTTTAATGAAACTTCACAATTCAAAAGAGAAAATATTTCTCGTGCTTGAATTTTGGAGTGTAAAATGCATAGTTACACAGAGTATGTTATTACAAGTACTTATATTAATAAAATATATATTCATGAAGACAAGTGGACATAATAACTGAAAGTATTGTCAGAGTAGGTACATATAATAAAGTTGTAACAATTTGGTGCCAGCAAATAATGCGTATGTACTTGCTTTCAATTTGATATGGTGATGAAATATTTTTAGAGATTATGTTCTAGTTTATTTTTTTTTTGTTGTTATTATTGTGATGGTGAATTTAAAACGGTTAGTGTCGGGTTGGTCTATTAGTGTTTTTATTTGGGATTTAAAAACTTTATAATTTTTTTCAGACTTGATTTTATATGGGAGAGCATTGAAAAATTTTATACCTTGATAAGCATAATGGTGTTGGGAAGCACTCGTTTTAAATTTTGGAATTTCTAAATTGCCCTGTGATCGTGGTCGGTTGTTTATGTTTGTGAATGTTATTGTTGATGAATTGAAATGATCTTTATGAGTTTGCAATAATGAGTTCTTTTTGAAAATTTTATTAAGACTGAGAACCCTGAAAGAGTCAAATAGCTGTGTTGTTGGAAATACAGATGGTTAAGACTATAATATATAACTTATAACATATAATAAAATAAAAGAAATAACATACTACAGAAACACAAAACACATAAATCATAAAAAATAAATCCAAGCGCTAAATGTAAAGGAATAATGAAGAGTGTCCGTGAATTCAGAAGCAAAATACACCTGGTACCTAAGTTATTTTACAGCTACTCAGCGACTCTAAGAACAGGCCATCTCTCAACCCAGATTTTCGTGAATTTCCTCAGGCACTCAAAATTCACCTTATTCGAGACGAGATCTGTATTCCAAGCAGGTCTCGTAATAACTTGTAAACCATCAATCATTTCATCTCGAGCATCCGTCAAAATCTCACAGTGCCACAAAATGTGCTCGGCTGTTTGGTCGGTATCACCACAAGCGCAATTGGGATGGGATGATAGAGCCAGTCTGTGAAGTCTACCTCTAAACTTCTCATGTCCAGAAAGCAATTGGGTGATATGGTGGTCCATTAAAAGATATGCCCCTTCCATTCTGATTTTAACTGATGGAAAGAAGGAGAAGGTCCATCTCCCCATATTCGATCTATCCCATCTCATCTGCCATTCACTCAGCGTTCTTTTTCTCATCAACTTTAGAAGTTCAGGGAGAGGCACTGCTCCACCAGGTATTAATTCAATACCAAGGTGGTTTACAGGTCTTCCTCTTTTCAGACACTTCTTTGTCAAAACTTCCCTAATTTATAAATCAATTGGCAAAATGCCGGCCAAAATTGGCAAAGCATCCGATGATACTGTTCTGTAGGCTCCTGAAAGCGCCAGTAAGGGGATTCGCTGGCCCCTCTTAAGCGCTGAATGAATAAGTGAATTACCCAGTCGATGTTCCCATACACAGGCACCATATGAAACTTGTACCAAATATACGCATCTGTATAATAGACGGAGCGCAGGGAAACGTAAACCCCATTCAGCAGTTGAGATTCTTCTCAGTTTTAAGAAGAGAGCCTGGGCCTTACTAGAAACGTTTTTAACGTGAGTCAAGAACGAGGATGATCTGTCTAATGTAACGCCTAAATATTTAGTACTCTCTACAAAACGGATTGCAGTATCTCCCATTTTTATGAAAGGGTTTCTACCTCTACTGAGGGACCCTTTCATAAGGAGACCCACGGTCTTATGGGGAGCAAAAGTCAGTCTGTTTTCCTTTCCCCAGTTAAGAATCATATTCAAACCTTCTTCAGCTTTATTTTCAACTTCTTTTCTACTGTCTCCAGAGACCAAATACAATTTGTCGTCTGCGTAATCAATCGCAATTGTGCCTTCAGGTAAGGGTAACCTGGAGGAGTCATCGAATAAAATATTCCAGAAATCCGGTGCAAGGGGAGAACCTTGGGGACAACCCATGTCCACATCTCTTTCAATGATGCAATCACCAAAAGAAATTATAATTTTCCTCTTTGTGCAGACCTTCACCCAGTCAAGCGCAGTCATAAGGGCGTGCTCCGTGGACTTACCTGGGACGAATCCATATTGATGTACATATGATGGTGTTAATGTTTCTCGTAGACGATTTTGAATAATTTTTTCCAATATTTTCCCCAATACAGGAAGAAGTGTTATTGGTCGATAAGCTTTAACATCAGTTCTTTTTTTGTCGTTCCCTTTAGGTATGATCCTGAGCACGCCTTTCTTGCATACAGAAGGGAAAACTCCTCTTCTCATACACGTTTCCATAACCTGAAAGAGTTCTTCCTTGGCATGGATCCATACATACCTCACAATAATAAAATTCAATTTATCATGCCCTGGTGCCTTCCTAAGACTCAAACCCTTAATTATAATTTCTATTTCAGCTCTAGTAATTTTAGAATTTTTTTCCTCCTGGGAGAGGATTGGAGGAATCCGTGATTGATTTCTAATCTGTTGGTGGTGGTCGCTTTCCCCAATGACTGAATCTAAGGGAACTAACTTTCCCAGAAATGTATTGAGAGTAGTCATCACGTTAATACTCTCAACGTTCCCGTTATCATTGTCGATAACACTAGATAAAAACCGATCAGAACCTTTACCCGTTTTTCAATGGCGCTACAAATATCCCATGGGTTACCAACATCTTTAACCCAATTATGCCAAGCAGCTCGTTTAGCCAAAAGTACAGCCGATTTGAAAGCTTTACGAGAGCTACTAAGTTGTCTCTTGAGGGTGGATGTCTCCTCCTCCGTACATCCAACCCGTCTAGAGACACCTAAAGCTCTGTAAGCTCTCTTAAAGGTGCCCTTTAGCAAAGTCAGCTCATTCGACCACCACGGAGACCTAATAATCGTCTTCGGGTTTGTTCTTCCCAGAGCCGATTCAGCAGCTGATACTACGGCTGCGTTGAAAAAATTCCCCAAATTGTCCGGATCTCTTGCTGCTACGTCATGAAAACCCCTTAAAGTATCACGTAGAGCATCCCCAAAGTTATCCCAATTCGCCCGAGTAGTTTTGAAGTTCCAGGAGGATCTTGGAGCTTCGGTCTTCTTGACACCTACCACATAAGTTATTAATCTGTGATCAGAATTAATAACACATTCGTGGACCTTCCATTTAGAAATCTTGGCCGCAATCGATCCAGAGCAAAGAGTTAAATCAATATTGCTCTCACCATGTGTGTTACTGAAAGTAAAAATACTACCAGATTCATTTATTAAATATAATGAACAAAATAACATAACGCAAATGTAAAATATAACATATAACTCAGTAGAAAGCCCAGTAAGTAGAACAGGGTCCGAGTGACTGTCTGGGCCGAGCGCTCGGCCCAGTACTCGGTGATGTGTTTACACGAACCGAGTACTCGGCCGAGAGCACTGTCTCTCCCATTTACTCGCTCTGTGTGACCCACGCATAAGCGTCAACCAAGACATTTTGTAAAATTTCGATCTTACATGCCTTACATTCCAGCAACTACATAGATAAACGCTGTGGGAGTGGAACGTCTGCCCTTGTTAAGTTAGTTTCATACATTCTAACCTAGGTCTATCAAACTTTTTTAAATTAAACTTTTTTCCCTTTTCTGTTACTTTAATTTCCTTACTGTCTAACTTTCTAGAAGACTCCACTGAGGAATCGCTGATTTTTCTTCTTTTGTCTTACTAGTTCTTAAGTTATTTTCATGGATCCTAACCTTTTATATAATTCTCTAACTTACTAACTGTATACCAGACAAACTCTATATCTCATTACAAACTACTGTAGATTAGACAAAATATGTTCCAGCTAGTATTTTCGTCATGTTTAGAATGTTGAATTGGTTTAGTTGTTCTAGAAGATAATAGGATACGGGCTTACGTTGGGCCGTTGTCTTACAAGATTGTACCGTTCTATAGTTTCTGTTGTCAGGTGTCCGACCAAAACCAAAGTGGTCCATGATTCGTGTCGTAAAGGAGTTATATTCTATATTATAATTAATAATTCCGCTACGCCTCATATGTCATAACACACATATGTCTGATAATGATGACTCGTAGATAGTTTGAAAATAAGCTCATGGGTCCGAGTGACCTAAGGAGAAGAGAGCGTTTTTCATACAAGACATGCCTTTTATACCCTTCACTCATGTCCAGACAAAAATCCCGAACATTTTTCTTTTCTTTCTATTGAAACTTCGATTCACATTCATTACATCTTCTTTTTTTGCTGCTAGGCCCTGCGGGCGGCTTTTAGTTCCCCCCCCGCTCCCGAGTTCCCCCCCCTCCCCCTCCCCCCTCCCCTCCGCACTACCCCTCCCCCTCCCCTCCGCACTACCCCTCCCGTTTTCCCCTCCCCTCCGCACCCTTCCGAGTTCCCCTTTTCCCCTTCCCCCTCCCCCTCCTTGCACAGATCTAATGCACACCTTCAAAAATCAACGAAATTAATAAATTCTTTTCGTATGCAAACTACTCCGATTAGGTAGTGCTCCTTCGACAGTCGCGCGGACATCATAGCATATCTCTTTTGTATTTGAATATCTTTGGTCAAGACGCAAGACGAGCGAACCTGGAGGAGAGAAATATTAAAAATAGTTGGATTTTGTTTTAGAATTAACTAGCTGACCCGACGAACTTCGTACCGCCCCAGAATCAATAACTGTTGTGTTAACTTATTAGCTGAAATAAATTGAGTTTTTTATTGAGTTAAAATTTACGCAATTAAGCAATTAACGATGCGCAACTGTCCGTGTTTTGTTTTTGTCAGTATCAGTAATGGCGTTGTGGACGGATTTATGTTTTTTGTGATTTTCCTACTTTCCACTTACTTTCCTTTTTCATTGTTTTTGTGCACGTGTGAGGGAGATCCAAAACAATTATTGTATTTTTCCTTTTGGGGGGGGGGGGGTGCAGACATACGTTCACCGTTTATCTCATTTTCGACTATTGACATTTAGTGTGTAAGAAAGAGGGGCAGAATTATATTTTTATAATGCTGCCCCTTATTGCTAGGCCCCTTATTGCTAGGCCCCTTATTGCTGGGCCCCTTATTGCAAAGGATTGACTGTTTTCGTTTTTGAATTTTTGGAATTCACTTACTATTCAATATTATATTTATCAATGTTGCTGCAGCTTTTTCAAAAGATGAGAATTTTTTCCATACAAAATGTACGAGGAAAAGAATTTTTCGATGTTTTAATAGCTATTCTGCTGTTCGGGGCGGAGACTAATCCAACAAATCAAAGATCATTAAAATCGATTCAGCCATTCTTGAGTTAAAAATGATGTAACTAACCCGACTTTGTTTTATATATTAAAAAAAATAGTAATATATTCATTGTGATTAAGCTGATTAGTTATCTAAATATCGAGTATGTTACCTGAGCGGCTATACCGGTTCTACCTTAGGTTAAGAAATTGTCTTAAACCTTAAAATGAACGAGGTATTTTTTAACTAGGGGTGATTCTTGTTTTACTTAAGGATAAGGAATTGCCCTTAAACTTAAATTGAACTACTTTTACGTTTACTGCGATTCCAGATCTCTTGGATTGACAGCGAGAAAGTAGTTTTTTTTAAAAATATTTTATTTATTTATTTATTCCATTTTTACAATTTTACAAAGTTAGGTATAAATACAATTATTTTTTTAATTATGTACATGTAATGTAGATATTTTTTAATGGTGGTAATAATACCTCTCTAATTGAGAATTTCTCGTGTTTAGGGAGGGAGTACTAACACAATTGATATTTTGATATATGTTTAATTGATGCTACCATGAGCGTATTTATGAAAAAATAAAATAAAAACAACATGTATGTAAACTTATATACCTATTAATTTTAAGGTTAACGACAAATCGTTATCCTTAGGGTACAACCGGAATTGCCCCTCTGATCTTCCAAGATATCATCTAGGATTATTATTTAGGTATTGCAATTTTGGTGGTGGTGACTATATAATAAATAAGGATCAAGTCGTATGGCGATATATGTACGTCACTTTCGAATCTGTTTAGTGTTTGGGTTGTAACTCCGCACTTTCGGAAACTTCAATTCCGGAGAGAACTCTCAGGTATTGAAGTTCGGGATGTGGAGTTTACATGAGGTAGACAGAGATAACCATGTTTGTTTGAACTTTATAGTTTTATTTTCGATTTTCAAATAATATCACAACAAGTAAAGAGAAAATTCATGGCACTGTTATATTACCACTACGACACTGTTATCGGCTACATAGTTTAGCAAACGAATATACAAACAATATCGATATATTTTACAACACTATTTGTTAACAAGCAGTTCATTGTGCCAATATAATATCTATTTTGAGAGTTGTGGGTTTTTTTACTTGAACAGCTTCCCAAATGGTACAAATTATATCTGTAAAAATGCTTTCCTCTTTGTAATACTTCCTCCAGCCGTGTGGCAATGATAAAATCTGATTCCCATCAATTTTGTCATTGATTTTTCAGTAATTCTGCTTCTTTTGGGAATAATTGTATTTCCTTTTGGATATCACTTGGATTATGTGAAAAAGCGGTGATCTATCTAGAAAAAACGTAGGGCATTTTAATTTCTTCTCGGAAACATGTCTAAACGGATTTCCTAGGTTTAAAGGTACTCTCCCACCATCTTATTTCCAATCTCCTTACTCTCCCCACTAATTTTAGCCTCAAAATATACCCCAACAATAGGGGTTGCCATAATCTCACTAGATCCAGGCGGTTGGGAGAAGTACTCTTATGCGGTAAACAGATAAAAATAAAAATAAAATGATACACTGTTAGGCTAGAATATCGGAGCTTAGTGAATTATTTTGTTCGCCATTGCAAGCTGTTCAGAAACGACATGATGGCGGTTGCAGTGTAATGAATGAATCAAATAGATTTCAACGCTGTTAAATAAAATCGACATACGTATTGCCTATCGGGTACTTTTTAATTCAAAAGCACCGAATATACACTTCATTCTCTCGCAATCCCAGTTTTATTCTAACTTGGGACTTGCGCGAGCTTACTCCTTGGTCTACTTACGTTACAAAATTACCATAAAAAGGCTTAGGTTCGAACTGGTAACTATCTTACAACTCCATAATTATGCGGAACGTAAGGCGAGCAGCTTGATTGGTCTGTGTAATGGCGCACAGGTTTTATTGACGTAACTAGTTATAAGGCTTCGGCAGTGCGTTACTCAGCGGACTAATAAAACATATTCAACAAAAATCGGCGGTAAAGGTATTGTGATGGAAATATTAATAGTTTTGTATTACTTGGATATGTTTTCTGTTTGAATTTTTTTTTTCGTTTGGGGTTATATTTTCTTCGACAAAGCTAAAGCTGCTTCTAACAAATATTCGATTTGGAATGGTGTTGTATCTACCCCCCCGGAGCGGGAGCCGAAAATATACTATTTATATACATTGTGCCACGCTCATCTCACAAAACTTTGAAGTGATTGATTATTCATGATAATCTAAGGAAAAAACCCTAGACAAGTTTTTTTAAACAAAGCAATTACGATTACCAAAATAATATTATACAGTGTAATCGTAGGTTTACTTTTGCATCTGAGATATGTTAACAATGATAATAATAAAATTAATATAAATAATTGGATAATTCGTAGAGCGCCGTTTTTCTTAAAAATTACCTTAAGGGCCCGCAACCCGGATTTGTACCGATTTATTACATATTTCCCTTAAACACGGTAAGTTTTAAAGCTCTTAAAAAATGTTATTCTTGAAGATTATATCTAGACTTTGCCCGCGCCGAAACGCAAATTATATAAAATTCCTTCGATAGAAAAAAATCGAAAAGTATGCTCCAAAAATTATTATTAACACATTTGTTTCAGTTATTTTACAAGTTATATGTATCAAAAAATTCACAGTGTTTCTTTAAATGCTGTTTAAGATAATGCCCGCAAGATTTTTGCTCTATTTTTAACGAATCGTGTTTTATTAAATATTTTCGCAATTTTCGCATCGATTTTGTGGCTGTAAATGTTAGCGCTCTCCTCTAACATTCGTTATTTCGTATCTCTCCATCTTCTTCTTTTCGGGCCCGGTTGCAGAGCCTTAAGGGCGCTGTACAATTTATTATTAGTGGTATCGGCAGAATTAGCACAAGGATCTGCTCGGCATGGATCTGTCCGTGTATTCCTTTAACGAACAGATCCGCTCGGTCCGTCGTTACGCAGGTTACGCAGTCCAACTGTTATCCATCGATCCGTGTGTGAACGGATCGACTCACCGATTAGTCCTCATTCGCTGTCGGTTTTCATACAGAGTGGATGAGTTAATTTTTTTCCAAAGATTTCAAAATGAGTTTGTATGAGATACTGAAGTGCTGAATTCCCCTTGAATATTTAGATTCTGTGCTTTTTCCCATTTCCTTAAAAAAGTTTTTTTTTCCTTGGGTGTATGAAAATTTCTCTTAACATACTGTATTAGATGCTCGCCGCTCGAATGTCCGAATGTCAAATCTTTTTTGTGAAGACCGAATTTCAATTTTTCTACCTATGAATCCAAAGTCAAGCATCATAACCGCTCAGTAAACACATACAGGGTGTTAAAGTGGAACGTTCGCGCGGACGGTTTCGGCCCGTATATTACAAAATTTAATTTTGGATTTGAGATCACAATATCCAACCAAACCGAAAAATTATTTTAGTAATCAAAAGGTTTATCAAATATCTAGTAAGGATGTGAGCTTTTTCATTTATTTTTGCTTTAAATTATAAGATATAGGCTATTAAAAATTTCAGTGTTTCACGATTTTAGAGGCTACTTTGGTAATTATTTGTGAGTAATAATTAATAAGGGTTTACTATTAGGTATTAAAATAGAAATAGGTAAGTGAATATATTTGCAGCTCAATGACTTATTAAAAAAATATGACCAAAATAAAATAACACAATAAAATAAAATAAATCTAATCAATCAAATAAATAAACTATCATCGAAGGAAGCAAATACTTTGTGGTGTGACATTATATATTAAATTAAAAAACACACTTTGTAAAGCACCACTTTTTATTAGAATTGATATTTAACAGCCAACCAGGTTTCGCTCATCTCGAGCTTCATCAGGGCTTATTATAACAACTAAAGATAATTATCTACAGACATACATATATAAAAGAAATTAAGAGAATGAGTGAAAGAGATAGCAACAGAATAGGCAACACCCTATTGGTGCCAGAAAGCGATACAAATAGAAAAGAGGGAGACAAAAATAATTACAGGATTGGTAAGTAAGGGGGGGAGGGAGAGGGAGGAAGAAGATGTTAACGGAATAAATTAAAAATGGGACTATCAGATAAATTGATTTGGTTATTAATAATGTTTGATTTATTATTGACGGCTTTTTTGATTTCGAGAGC
Organism: Limnephilus rhombicus; assembly: GCA_929108145.2. Lineage (NCBI taxonomy): Eukaryota > Metazoa > Arthropoda > Insecta > Trichoptera > Limnephilidae > Limnephilus > Limnephilus rhombicus. The sequence goes on from OV815284.1 coordinate 23,750,103, forward strand.
TTCTAGATTTTTTAACCGAATTCCAATTCCATTTTTATGTAATATTTTAGTCCCGGAGGTTTTATCGAATGAGTGGTTAGTTTCTATTAGATGGTTTGCGAATTCTGAAAAAGCGTTACTATTTAAACATCTTAGATGTTCTTTAATTCTTATGTTTATGTTCCGGGCCGTTTTTCCGATATAAAATGCAGAACAATCATTACAATTTAGTTTATATACGCCAGAGTGGCTAAATTTATCGTCAATATCTTTAGTGGTAATTAAGTGTTTACCTAAGTTATTATTAGTGTAAAAGGCGGGTTTTATTTCCGGAGGGAATTTTTTTACGCTCAAAGAAGAAAAATTATTCGTATACAGTAGTCTACACCATTGGAATTGGTGATTAATATTTATATTATTATTAGAATTATTAAAAAGAAATTTATTTGATGCTGCTTGTTTCAATTTTTTGTTAAGAATATTGTCAACTAGTTTCGTCTCATACCCGTTGTTTATAGCGATTTGTTTAATTATGGATAATTCCTTATTAAAATTATTATTATTTAATGGTACCGTAATCAAACGTATGGCGTAGAGTACCGTATACGAATAATTTTTCTTCTTTGAGCGTAAAAAAATTCCCTCCGGAAATAAAACCCGCCTTTTACACGAATAATAACTTAGGTAAACACTTAATTAACACTAAAGATATTGACGATAAATTTAGCCACTCTGGCGTATATAAACTAAATTGTAATGATTGTTCTGCATTTTATATCGGAAAAACGGCCCGGAACATAAACATAAGAATTAAAGAACATCTAAGATGTTTAAATAGTAACGCTTTTTCAGAATTCGCAAACCATCTAATAGAAACTAACCACTCATTCGATAAAACCTCCGGGACTAAAATATTACATAAAAATGGAATTGGAATTCGGTTAAACAATCTAGAAGCTCTCGAAATCAAAAAAGCCGTCAATAATAAATCAAACATTATTAATAACCAAATCAATTTATCTGATAGTCCCATTTTTAATTTATTCCGTTAACATCTTCTTCCTCCCTCTCCCTCCCCCCCTTACTTACCAATCCTGTAATTATTTTTGTCTCCCTCTTTTCTATTTTTATCGCTTTCTGGCACCAATAGGGTGTTGCCTATTCTGTTGCTATCTCTTTCACTCATTCTCTTAATTTCTTTTATATATGTATGTCTGTAGATAATTATCTTTAGTTGTTATAATAAGCCCTGATGAAGCTCGAGATGAGCGAAACCTGGTTGGCTGTTAAATATCAATTCTAATAAAAAGTGGTGCTTTACAAAGTGTGTTTTTTAATTTAATAAATAAACTATCATTTTCACAGTAGGTACATAAGTCTGGGTCCATTGATGATGAAAAAGTATTCTTTTTTTTTTTTTTTTACATTAGCTCCATACAGAACGCCCACAAGTAATTCACCCCAGGGCCTTCTTTGTAGATTTATTTATTTCCATATACACGGCACAATTTGTGGCATTAACATAATTAAATTAAATTAGGCGTAAAACAACATACGGAATGTAACAGTATAAGTAAAAAGTAAGTGTACGTAAAAATTAAAAAGTAAGAGGTAAAACGGCTACTCGTCCTCACGCCAGAACATTCTCGGCCGACTAATTCGCGAGTGAAAGACTGTTCACTGATGGTGGGTTTCTTCATTTACCGAGAATGCCAAATGCAATGTTAATTGTAAAAGTAAACGGTGAAATTCATAGAAATTTAAAAATTTCGATCGTTTACTTTTACAATTAGCATTGCATTTAGCATTCTCGGTAAATGAAGAAACCCACCATGAGTGTTCACACACATCATTTGCGTCACGTGATGTTAAATTCCGGTTGCGAGTGAACTGTGCCGAAGGAAGCATTCCAACATTGTTGGAATGCTTCATTCTGCACTGTCTCTCTTCACTTTCATTTTCACACGGTTCATTTCGAGGGAAAGAGGCGGAATGAAATCACGAAATGAAAGATAAATGAACCGTGTGACTTAGCTTTAACGAAACACAACATATACTGACAACGCTACTTACTGGCAACGCCATTACCCAACCTTTACAACCAACGCCATCTGTTAATTTGCTGTCAAATCCATCTGTCAAATCCACACCGTCCGCTTGCCAGCCCGCTGCCCGCTGCCCGCTGCCCGCTGCCCGCTTGCCAGCACGCTCCCTTTACATATTATATATTTCAACCAATTTACACAAAATGTTGACAAATTATATACCTAAACCTTCCTCATAAATCACTCTATCTATTGGTAAAAACCGCATGAAAATCCGTTGCGTAGTTTAAAAGATCTAAGCGTACAGACAGCGGGAGCGACTTTGCTTTATACTATGTAAAGCAGAGAAAATGACATAGGCATATAATTATTTTGGACGCGAGGTTTACTAAAGTGTTTTTAAAAATTCAAATTTGGTTTCAGAAAAAATCTAGGAACATCCAACGCCATAGCCTTAGTAATTGAATATATTAAAAATTCTCTAGACTCACATAAAAAATGCGTTGGCATATTTCTCGACCTTTCTAAAGCCTTCGACACAATAAATCACTCACATCTTTTTGAAAAACTAGAGAACATAGGGATTACTGATAATGAACTGATATTTTTTTAAAGTTACATGGGAAATAGAAAGCAAACTGTGAAACTTAACAACATAACCAGTGAGTGTATCGATGTCAAATTCGGGGTGCCCGAAGGAAGTATTCTGGGTCCGATTCTGTTCCTTATTTTTATTAATGACCTATGCCACATAGAATGTGAAGGAGAAATCATCACTTTTGCGGATGATACTGTTCTCCTACTAAATGGGAATAATTGGACAGAAACATTTAAGAAAGCAGAAGACACACTTAATAGGAGTAAAAAATGGTTAGACTACTATTCACTTACACTTAATGCTAATTAAACCAAATTCATCACTTACAAAATAAAATAAATAAGAAAAACTCTGAAGAAAACCTGAACTTGAAAATTTATAGCCCGCATCACTTAAATGAGAATTGTAATTGTCCCTCATTAGAAAACGTTGACCATATAACGTATCTGGGTCTGAAAATTGACCGAACACATTACCCATTTAAATAATACAATTAAAAAATAAGTTATTTTTTCAAAACTATTAAGAATGTCCTCATTAAAAAAGTGGTTTACTAAATTTTCTCACCTACCAAAATAAGGATAATACATATTTTAATACCTGCAATAAACTGGTTGTTCCAATGAAATTTCGTGGACCCATCTCGGGAATCTAAATACTACAGCAGCGTTGCTAAAATCCAATTGTTTTTTTTACGTTTATTATTTTCCGGCTTCCGTTTATAATTCCCTCCGTTAAACTTGTTTTTAGAGAAACATAATTCCGGAATACGAAATGTGCAATTAATAATTCCTCTATTTAGAATCATGAAAACTTTCTTGCTTTCGTTTGATTGTTTCATTACGTTGTTTGTTTTTCCTCTGTTTTATAAGACAAATAAAATATTTTTGAGAAATCAGTTTTTTTAGACGGGCCAACTTTGGGATAATTGTTTTCTTTTTATTTGTGCCTTCGCATCTATTAACAGCGAACAAAAAATGCCAACTGATTAAATACGATCGAATATAGGAATGCAAACTTTGATCATAAATAGTAGAAACACAAATAAGAGCTGCATAAAAAAACAGGTGCAGACATCTTCAATTGCTAAATCAAATATTCATCCAACAATTAATCAATTTCATCTCTTCTTCTTATAATTGAAACTTCTTTAGCCCTGTTAGAGTAATTTGAAATTCGGATGAAACGGAAATGACGCACTGCGGCACCTGCGAAGCATCAAACTGCGCTCAAGGCTCCTATTGGTTGAGATATAAAACGGAAACGACGATAGCTCTCTGCTCATTGGCCGCTTAGGTTTTTTACGGGTCGTCGGAATATAATGCGTAAATTCGCGCCTCGCCAAGCGCGTCCCACAGCGCAGCGGTATAGTGCGTGGCAAATCTCAGCGGCCAGAAAAATCCAGCGGACGGAGGTTGGAATCCTAGGAAATCCAAAAAAATAAACATTTTTGTAACAATTATTACAAGCAATAATTGTCAGCCTGAAACACTCATTTTACATTGAAAAATCTTCCGAGAAAAGATACTTGCCGCCAACGGGACTTGAACCCGTGTCCTTCCGATTGCCGGTCGAATGCTCTGACCACTGAGCTATGGCGGCTTATCAAATACCCGCCAAATAATTCAATATATACTAGTGTTTCATTCAACAATTACTGCTTGTTATATTTTTTCCACCTGAAAACAACCAACTTTATTTTTGCGAGGAAGACAAGACATTTCCCCAATAAATGCAGACATAATTTGTCTCGACGCCACCTAGCGAGGGATTTAACACTAACAATGTCTTAATAGTAACGCAAGATGTTTAAATAGTAACGCTTTTTCAGAATTCGCAAACCATCTAATAGAAACTAACCACTCATTCGATAAAACCTCCGGGACTAAAATATTACATAAAAATGGAATTGGAATTCGGTTAAACAATCTAGAAGCTCTCGAAATCAAAAAAGCCGTCAATAATAAATCAAACATTATTAATAACCAAATCAATTTATCTGATAGTCCCATTTTTAATTTATTCCGTTAACATCTTCTTCCTCCCTCTCCCTCCCCCCCTTACTTACCAATCCTGTAATTATTTTTGTCTCCCTCTTTTCTATTTGTATCGCTTTCTGGCACCAATAGGGTGTTGCCTATTCTGTTGCTATCTCTTTCACTCATTCTCTTAATTTCTTTTATATATGTATGTCTGTAGATAATTATCTTTAGTTGTTATAATAAGCCCTGATGAAGCTCGAGATGAGCGAAACCTGGTTGGCTGTTAAATATCAATTCTAATAAAAAGTGGTGCTTTACAAAGTGTGTTTTTTAATTTAATAAATAAACTATCATTTTCACAGTAGGTACATAAGTCTGGGTCCATTGATGATGAAAAAGTATTCTTTTTTTTTTTTTTTTACATTAGCTCCATACAGAACGCCCACAAGTAATTCACCCCAGGGCCTTCTTTGTAGATTTATTTATTTCCATATACACGGCACAATTTGTGGCATTAACATAATTAAATTAAATTAGGCGTAAAACAACATACGGAATGTAACAGTATAAGTAAAAAGTAAGTGTACGTAAAAATTAAAAAGTAAGAGGTAAAAGTAATGAGTAAAAAGTATAAAGTAAGAAGTATAAAGTACAAGTATATGATAGGTTAAAATAGGGTTTTGGGAAGAAAAAGCTATGAGCTAAGGGGTGGGTAAGAATCTGAGAGTCAGTATGTAGAGGAGTGACGGATGTATGAATCTATCCCTCCCACTGCGGTGAAGGCGATGTTTCGAGAGACTCCTGCTGGAGAATTCAAGAGGTCTCCCTCAACCAGTCTCTCCCGATCCGGCCTGCCACGCAGTTGGTGAGAAAATGCATCCGCCGCCAAGATCCGGACAAACCTCACCCTCATGAACCCGGGCACCTCTTCTAAGTCGCCAAATGTAGCAAACCACTTGGGGGGTTCTATGGCGGAGGTGTTGGTTATACAATAAATGATTCTGCTGCCTCCCAAATTGAAAATTGTTTTGGCATGTTAAATAAATCAAAAGTATCGAACTCTTACATAAACAAAATAACTCATCCGGATTATGTAATCCACCAACAATTGATAAAATCGAGTTATCAATCATGTTTCAATAAATAAATCCTATCCTGTTATTTATTTCTCATTTTGTATTTTAAATTAATTTTCCCATTTCAACACGAATCGGCTGACACAGTTTAAATAAAAAAACTAATTTGACAGAATTAATGCAGATTTACTTTCCGCTTTTAATTACGCGGATACTGACGCCCAATAGATAGAATATATGAGAGTGGTCAGTGTGACACAAAAAATGACACAACCTTTAAATATAAATTAATTAAAATATTGTTATTTTTTTTAATGTAGCTATTACTTTGTGGTTATCCATTATAAAAAAAGAAACAATACAACTTTGTATAAACCACTTAAAAAATGTGCAAATCCGACCGGTTTCGGAACAAACGTTCCTTCGTCAGGGAAAGCTTATACTAATTTGACAGTTAAGAACAATGTTTTATTATGGTAGGTGTGGAGCCGTTGTTAGTTAATAATGTAGATTGGGTGGGTAGGTATTAGTGTAGAGTGGGTGGGTAGGGGAACAAATCCATGATTGTGCTATATGACAATATTTTTTGTTTGTTGATAATAGATTCATTCTTTTTAAGGGATTTTTACCTACCCACCCAATCTACATTATTAACTAACAACGGCTCCACCCCTACCATAATAAAACATTGTTCTAAACTGTCAAATTAGTATAAGCTTTCCCTGACGAAGGAACGTTTGTTCCGAAACCGGTCGGATTTGCACATTTTTTAAGTGGTTTATACAAAGTTGTATTGTTTCATTTTTTTTAAATATTGTTATTGGTAATTTGGTTCTGAAACTGCTGACATGACTAGTTTTAGCTTGTTTGAAAAGACTTGGACAGTATCGTCACAACATCTGAACGTACCTAGTGGCCGTTTCGTCACTTTGGTTGGGTTCTAAAATTTTCCCTTGTTCTGATCTACGAAGTGTCCTAGTTTTCAAAGACGATTTATTAAGATCTATTTACTCATTTCTGATTTTGGGGTTAAATTTTGAGAAAAAAAGTATTTTATTTTATTTTATATATATATATATATATATTAACTTTATGAGTGAAACCTCAAATTGTAATATTTAATTAAAATCAGACGATTTTAGTGAAATTCAATCGAAAATCCGGAAACAGAAAAATCAGAAAAAGATATATGCTATGCACCTCTGGGACTCGAACCCAGGACCTTTCGCTTTCCGGGAAAATGCTCTACCACTGCGCCAAGGTGTCGATATCCGACACCTTGTCAAATACCCGCCAAATAATTCAATATATACTAGTATTTCATTCAACAATTACTGCTTGTTATATTTTTTCCACCTGAAAACAACCAACTTTATTTTTGCGAGGAAGACAAGACATTTCCCCAATAAATGCAGACATAATTTGTCTCGACGCCACCTAGCGAGGGATTTAACACTAACAATGTCTTCCTCGCAAAAATAAAGTTGGTTGTTTTCAGGTGGAAAAAATATAACAAGCAGTAATTGTTGAATGAAACACTAGTATATATTGAATTATTTGGCGGGTATTTGATAAGCCGCCATAGCTCAGTGGTCAGAGCATTCGACCGGCAATCGGAAGGACACGGGTTCAAGTCCCGTTGGCGGCAAGTATCTTTTCTCGGAAGATTTTTCAATGTAAAATGAGTGTTTCAGGCTGACAATTATTGCTTGTAATAATTGTTACCCTTTGTGCTATGCATAAAAATCTTGTCTAAACGTTAGTTTATAAATTAAAAAATAATAATTAATATTTAACAAGTTTAAGTATTTCCCCAATAAATGCAGACATAATTTGTCTCGACGCCACCTAGCGAGGGATTTAACACTAACAATGTCTTCCTCGCAAAAATAAAGTTGGTTGTTTTCAGGTGGAAAAAATATAACAAGCAGTAATTGTTGAATGAAACACTAGTATATATTGAATTATTTGGCGGGTATTTGATAAGCCGCCATAGCTCAGTGGTCAGAGCATTCGACCGGCAATCGGAAGGACACGGGTTCAAGTCCCGTTGGCGGCAAGTATCTTTTCTCGGAAGATTTTTCAATGTAAAATGAGTGTTTCAGGCTGACAATTATTGCTTGTAATAATTGTTACCCTTTGTGCTATGCATAAAAATCTTGTCTAAACGTTAGTTTATAAATTAAAAAATAATAATTAATATTTAACAAGTTTAAGTATTTCCCCAATAAATGCAGACATAATTTGTCTCGACGCCACCTAGCGAGGGATTTAACACTAACAATGTCTTCCTCGCAAAAATAAAGTTGGTTGTTTTCAGGTGGAAAAAATATAACAAGCAGTAATTGTTGAATGAAACACTAGTATATATTGAATTATTTGGCGGGTATTTGATAAGCCGCCATAGCTCAGTGGTCAGAGCATTCGACCGGCAATCGGAAGGACACGGGTTCAAGTCCCGTTGGCGGCAAGTATCTTTTCTCGGAAGATTTTTCAATGTAAAATGAGTGTTTCAGGCTGACAATTATTGCTTGTAATAATTGTTACCCTTTGTGCTATGCATAAAAATCTTGTCTAAACGTTAGTTTATAAATTAAAAAATAATAATAAACATTTTTGTTTTTGTAAATCAATATTAAATCTTCAAACCACTTTAAAATAAGATGGCAAATTACACACTCTAATATTTTTTACATTAGCTCCATACGGGAGGCCCTGAGGAAAATAATTTCCTTCCTTTGTCATCTTAGGGGATGCTGTGTGGAGGGTATTTTTAATGAAAGGAAGGATAGATAGTTCTGGTAAGCAAAAAGGTATGAGAAGTGGGTAGAAATCAAGGGGTCAGTGTGTCCGGGAGTGACGTAAAACAACATACGGAATGTAACAGTATAAGTAAAAAGTAAGTGTACGTAAAAATTAAAAAGTAAGAGGTAAAAGTAATGAGTAAAAAGTATAAAGTAAGAAGTATAAAGTACAAGTATATGATAGGTTAAAATAGGGTTTTGGGAAGAAAAAGCTATGAGCTAAGGGGTGGGTAAGAATCTGAGAGTCAGTATGTAGAGGAGTGACGGATGTATGAATCTATCCCTCCCACTGCGGTGAAGGCGATGTTTCGAGAGACTCCTGCTGGAGAATTCAAGAGGTCTCCCTCAACCAGTCTCTCCCGATCCGGCCTGCCACGCAGTTGGTGAGAAAATGCATCCGCCGCCAAGATCCGGACAAACCTCACCCTCATGAACCCGGGCACCTCTTCTAAGTCGCCAAATGTAGCAAACCACTTGGGGGGTTCTATGGCGGAGGTGTTGGTTATACAATAAATGATTCTGCTGCCTCCCAAATTGAAAATTGTTTTGGCATGTTAAATAAATCAAAAGTATCGAACTCTTACATAAACAAAATAACTCATCCGGATTATGTAATCCACCAACAATTGATAAAATCGAGTTATCAATCATGTTTCAATAAATAAATCCTATCCTGTTATTTATTTCTCATTTTGTATTTTAAATTAATTTTCCCATTTCAACACGAATCGGCTGACACAGTTTAAATAAAAAAACTAATTTGACAGAATTAATGCAGATTTACTTTCCGCTTTTAATTACGCGGATACTGACGCCCAATAGATAGAATATATGAGAGTGGTCAGTGTGACACAAAAAATGACACAACCTTTAAATATAAATTAATTAAAATATTGTTATTTTTTTTTAATGTAGCTATTACTTTGTGGTTATCCATTATAAAAAAAGAAACAATACAACTTTGTATAAACCACTTAAAAAATGTGCAAATCCGACCGGTTTCGGAACAAACGTTCCTTCGTCAGGGAAAGCTTATACTAATTTGACAGTTAAGAACAATGTTTTATTATGGTAGGTGTGGAGCCGTTGTTAGTTAATAATGTAGATTGGGTGGGTAGGTATTAGTGTAGAGTGGGTGGGTAGGGGAACAAATCCATGATTGTGCTATATGACAATATTTTTTGTTTGTTGATAATAGATTCATTCTTTTTAAGGGATTTTTACCTACCCACCCAATCTACATTATTAACTAACAACGGCTCCACCCCTACCATAATAAAACATTGTTCTAAACTGTCAAATTAGTATAAGCTTTCCCTGACGAAGGAACGTTTGTTCCGAAACCGGTCGGATTTGCACATTTTTTAAGTGGTTTATACAAAGTTGTATTGTTTCATTTTTTTTAAATATTGTTATTGGTAATTTGGTTCTGAAACTGCTGACATGACTAGTTTTAGCTTGTTTGAAAAGACTTGGACAGTATCGTCACAACATCTGAACGTACCTAGTGGCCGTTTCGTCACTTTGGTTGGGTTCTAAAATTTTCCCTTGTTCTGATCTACGAAGTGTCCTAGTTTTCAAAGACGATTTATTAAGATCTATTTACTCATTTCTGATTTTGGGGTTAAATTTTGAGAAAAAAAGTATTTTATTTTATTTTATATATATATATATATATATATATATATTAACTTTATGAGTGAAACCTCAAATTGTAATATTTAATTAAAATCAGACGATTTTAGTGAAATTCAATCGAAAATCCGGAAACAGAAAAATCAGAAAAAGATATATGCTATGCACCTCTGGGACTCGAACCCAGGACCTTTCGCTTTCCGGGAAAATGCTCTACCACTGCGCCAAGGTGTCGATATCCGATTGGGTCATTGTTAACTGTATCGTACTTCGACTAAGAACTACCAATATTATCTTCATTTTCTTAACGCTCATTTTATTGGCTGCTATCTATGATTGCACGCATTCTTGGCGCGTTATTAGAATTTCTCACGTAATTTGTTACGTAACAAGTTATTAACGTTGACCTAGAAAGTTTGAACAGAAAAAACAGATTGTACAAATTTTGCTAAATTTTCTGAATAAAAGATATGATAATTAATTTAAGATATTTTTTCGGTGAGATCCGATATTAGCATGGAATCATTTTTACTGACCAAAGCGAAGGCTAGTTTTATTTCGACCAATTTACATTTCGTCTGTCTGCAAATTTGCTTGTACGTTCCATTTCTTTTTCAAGATAGTGGCAGTTTTAATGGTAACATAAAGATTTTTTTCAAATGCTAATTTGAATCATTTATTTGGACTTCCTTTTTCAATATTATCATACCTACATGCCCGAAGAAAAGATTGATAATATAATTGACATTGAGGAAGTGATGTTTCTCTGGACAAATTGTGTATTTTCTTATTTGAAAGATAAAATAAATTTTTGTCATAAATAACATATTATGTTGTATAAATAAGTAGGTAAGTAACTACTAATGTCATAATTTCAGATGATTTTTTTTACCAGCAGATCCGGCCACACGTCGTTGTGGCTAAGGCTGAAGTCACACGGTTCACTCGGATGAAGGTTTTCTCGATGAAATGTTCCATTCTCGTTTCACCGCGTGTTCAGACGGTTCCTTCAAAAGAAGAGTTCATTCGACATTCTCGCTACAAAGTCGTCGAGCATAGTCGCGGCGCGCATTGGAATTCGTCGAAATAAATGGAATATTTATTAACGTATCCAAAAACTAAATACTGTTTTGGAAAGGTGATTAAATATGATTCCAAAATTTATTATTAGAAATAACCACGTAATTTTTTAAATATAACAATTTTTAATGTAAACTTTTAAAAGTTTAAAAGGCTCTCCTTGCGTTTATTCTAACTAAAATTATGGTAAAAAAAAAAAACACACTTATTTTGTTAGACAAATAAATTATAAACGTTTCTGTCACCTCGATTTTTTGTCGTTTCATATAAAAATAACTCATAAAAATTTCACAATGTTTCATTAATTTTTTTTTTCAAATTCGATCAGAAATTTTGGTTCCATAAAAATGTATATTAGTATTATTTGGTGGTTAATTGTTATATTGAATATATAGAACATTATTTTCTCTTTCCAATACCGTTTAGATCATATTTTTCACTATGATAGTAAGGGAGAAACAACGATTTCTATGAGACGTGTAAGAGTTATTTCTAAAAGCGAACTAAACGGAGCATTTTGACGTCCAAGCCGCTCCGGCTACTCATCTTCACGCCAGAACATTCTCGGCCGACTAATTCGCGAGTGAAAGACTGTTCACTGATGGTGGGTTTCTTCATTTACCGAGAATGCCAAATGCAATGCTAATTGTAAAAGTAAACGGTGAAATTCATAGAAATTTTAAAATTTCGATCGTTTACTTTTACAATTAGCATTGCATTTAGCATTCTCGGTAAATGAAGAAACCCACCACGAGTGTTCACACACATCATTCGCGTCACGTGATGTTAAATTCCGGTTGCGAGTGAACTGTGCCGAAGGAAGCATTCCAACATTGTTGGAATGCTTCATTCTGCACTGTCTCTCTTCACTTTCATTTTCACACGGTTCATTTCGAGGGAAAGAGGCGGAATGAAATCACGAAATGAAAGATAAATGAACCATTGGAGGACCCACCACTTACCCGCCCTGGTATAGGTAACAGATGGTTACCCCTTCAAGGCTCTTGCAAGGACTCTAATATTTTTTTGGTAAAAACAACTCTACATTTGAAAACGAAACTAAACCTCCAATGTCCCTGCATACGTTGTTAATAAGCAGAATGCAAGTGCTTAGCAGGAAATACAGATACAATATGTGTTAGTATGACAAAATATAGACAAGACAGTGGGACAGGTTGGTGAAAGTCCACGAGGTGGCAAGCGCTGGGCGATTGTATCCAGCGTATCCTACAAGCACCTGTTTGGGAGGAAGACACAGTAGATAAGTAATAAGGGCATGGCAAACCGTTGGGAGTCCTCTCCAATCGATTGGCAGTCCCAGCAAGAATGCGCATGACGTTCGGTCTAGTTGTGAACCACACTCAGCTTCCGCGCCCCTTAGCCGGTTCCTCGGTGATGCCTCAAAGAAAAGTAAATGGGAGATTGGGGGGAAATACCTGACAACCCTAAGGAATTCAGCGTCGAGTAGCCGGAGGCAAGGTGAAGGAGAGCCGAGGTCGCTCCCCCAAACCTAAAGCCTGCACATGTTGCTGGGGGTGGCGCAATTGATTTTAGAGGGCCCCGTGCCATCGTCGACCGACTCCTGTTGATGCAAGGACGAGGTCTAGAGCACCCCCAGAAGGGGAAAAAGAAACATAACAAAATAGATAGATGCAGTTCAGTTCAGCCTTCTGAGCGAAGCATTGTGAGACTAAAAAGAAAAAGAGAACAAAGAAACCAAAACAAACTAAAAAAACAAAGTCGAGTTTGTTAGTTGTATCAATTGTGTTCCTTGGAATATGAAGCTGGAAAAAAAATAAAATCACACAAAATGATGAAAAATAATGAAAATAATAAACAGGTATCTCGATAAAACATCGTCTAGCATAGCTTGGTTAAATCTAAAAGAAACCACGTGAAAAGAAATAAAATAGGCATAAAAAAGATAGTCACACAAAAATAAAAGAAATAGGAAAAAAATGAATACAATAGAATAAGATAAAGGTACCAAAAATAGATATGATATAACAAAAAAAAAATGCAGATATAAAGCATAAAACATAAAATTCGTGAACAATAAATGAACCGTGTGACTTAGCTTTAACGAAACACAACATTTACTGACAATGCTACTTACTGACAACGCCATTACCCAACCTTTACAACCAACGCCATCTGTTAATTTGCTGTCAAATCCATCTGTCAAATCCACACCGTCCGCTTGCCAGCCCGCTGCCCGCTGCCCGCTGCCCGCTGCCCGTTGCCCGCTGCCCGCTGCCCGCTTGCCAGCACGCTCCCTTTACATATTATATATTTCAACCAATTTTCACAAAATGTTGACAAATTATATACCTAAACCTTCCTCATAAATCACTCTATCTATTGGTAAAAACCGCATGAAAATCCGTTGCGTAGTTTAAAAGATCTAAGCGTACAGACAGCGGGAGCGACTTTGCTTTATACTATGTAAAGCAGAGAAAATGACATAGGCATATAATTATTTTGGACGCGAGGTTTACTAAAGTGTTTTTAAAAATTGAAATTTGGTTTCAGAAAAAATCTAGGAACATCCAACGCCATAGCCTTAGTAATTGAATATATTAAAAATTCTCTAGACTCACATAAAAAATGCGTTGGCATATTTCTCGACCTTTCTAAAGCCTTCGACACAATAAATCACTAACATCTTTTTGAAAAACTAGAGAACATAGGGATTACTGATAATGAACTGATATTTTTTTAAAGTTACATGGGAAATAGAAAGCAAACTGTGAAACTTAACAACATAACCAGTGAGTGTATCGATGTCAAATTCGGGGTGCCCGAAGGAAGTATTCTGGGTCCGATTCTGTTCCTTATTTTTATTAATGACCTATGCCACATAGAATGTGAAGGAGAAATCATCACTTTTGCGGATGATACTGTTCTCCTAATAAATGGTAATAATTGGACAGAAACATTTAAGAAAGCAGAAGACACACTTAATGGGAGTAAAAAATGGTTAGACTACTATTCACTTACACTTAATGCTAATTAAACCAAATTCATCACTTACAAAATAAAATAAATAAGAAAAACTCTGAAGAAAACCTGAACTTGAAAATTTATAGCCCGCATCACTTAAATGAGAATTGTAATTGTCCCTCATTAGAAAACGTTGACCATATAACGTATCTGGGTCTGAAAATTGACCGAACACATTACCCATTTAAATAATACAATTAAAAAATAAGTTATTTTTTCAAAACTATCAAGAATGTCCTCATTAAAAAAGTGGTTTACTAAATTTTCTCACCTACCAAAATAAGGATAATACATATTTTAATACCTGCAATAAACTGGTTGTTCCAATGAAATTTCGTGGACCCATCTCGGGAATCTAAATACTACAGCAGCGTTGCTAAAATCCAATTGTTTTTTTTACGTTTATTATTTTCCGGCTTCCGTTTATAATTCCCTCCGTTAAACTTGTTTTTAGAGAAACATAATTCCGGAATACGAAATGTGCAATTAATAATTCCTCTATTTAGAATCATGAAAACTTTCTTGCTTTCGTTTGATTGTTTCATTACGTTGTTTGTTTTTCCTCTGTTTTATAAGACAAATAAAATATTTTTGAGAAATCAGTTTTTTTAGACGGGCCAACTTTGGGATAATTGTTTTCTTTTTATTTGTGCCTTCGCATCTATTAACAGCGAACAAAAAATGCCAACTGATTAAATACGATCAAATATATAGGAATGCAAACCTTGATCATAAATAGTAGAAACACAAATAAGAGCTGCATAAAAAAACAGGTGCAGATATCTTCAATTGGTAAATCAAATATTCATCCAACAATTAATCCATTTCATCTCTTCTTCTTATAATTGAAACTTCTTTAGCCCTGTTAGAGTAATTTGAAATTCGGATGAAACGGAAATGACGCACTGCGGCACCTGCGAAGCATCAAACTGCGCTCAAGGCTCCTATTGGTTGAGATATAAAACGGAAACGACGATAGCTCTCTGCTCATTGGCCGCTTAGGTTTTTTACGGGTCGTCGGAATATAATGCGTAAATTCGCGCCTCGCCAAGCGCGTCCCACAGCGCAGCGGTATAGTGCGTGGCAAATCTCAGCGGCCAGAAAAATCCAGCGGACGGAGGTTGGAATCCTAGGAATTCCAAAAAAAATAAACATTTTTGTTTTTGTAAATCAATATTAAATCTTCAAACCACTTTAAAATAAGATGGCAAATTACACACTCTAATATTTTTTACATTAGCTCCATACGGGAGGCCCTGAGGAAAATAATTTCCCTACGCTTTGTCATCTTAGGGGATGCTGTGTGGAGGGTATTTTTAATGAAAGGAAGGATAGATAGTTCTGGTAAGCAAAAAGGTATGAGAAGTGGGTAGAAATCAAGGGGTCAGTGTGTCCGGGAGTGACGGACGTATGAATACATCCTCCAACTGCGGTGCAAGGCGGCTGGAAAGGTCAAAAGGCCTCCCTCCAATCTTTCTCGATTCAGCCCGCCACACATCCGCCGACAATGCCCGGACAAACCTCACCCCATGAACCCGTGACCTATGGGAAAGGTGTTGGTTGTCCAATAAATGGAAAGGCAGAGAAGAGCGATATGAGCTAAAGCGGGTATGCTGTCAAGACGTTTTTACCTATGCAGCCCAAAAGTAAAAAGTGTAGGTACATTTCAACGCTTTCTATACCTCGCTGTACTGTACACATCAGAACTGTGGGTTGACTGGATCCCAATGGCCTAAGTTAAAGGTTTCTAACAATAACGCTTGTCGCCAACTTTTCCGCCTACCGAGATGCTGTTCCTGGAGGGACGAGTGCACACTTTCCGAGCACTTCTCCGCCACCGCATGGGAAGGAAATGGCGCAGACTACGCCAATCGAAGAATGCGATCATCACCGCCATGACTGCCTGGATGGAGTCCTCACTAATGGCCCTCTGGAGACGGGAGATGATGAAATACCCTCCGTAAACAGCTGCATGAATTCATTTCAGTGTTTATTATTTTTTCAGTTTCATTTCTCACGTTTTTCATGCTTATTCGTTTTTATTTTATTTATGTGTTATTTACTTTTAACCTTAACCGATTATTTGTCTAATTCCTTTTGTTATTTCAAAATATGGAATATATTGTATTGCCCCTGCATACATTCTGGACCTTTTGTTATTTTAAAATATGGAATGTATTGTATTGCCCGTGCAATCATTCTGGAGTAAACTATTATTATTTAGAAAAAGGTTTCCCGGGCGGCGGTACCCATACTCACCTCCCAAATTTTTGATCCACTTCACCGCTGGATCAATATTTTTTTATTGAAACTGTGCATTCTTATTACACGCGCGTACTAGCAATTGAAAATTTTCTATAACGCAGTAAAAAGGTGGCAATAAGAAAAGCAGAGCTAAATATAAGTAAATCGGTTCACATATACCGCAAATATGCACAATTGATGAACCTTTCTTTTTCCTGCATGCTTACTTTTAATTTTCAAAATTAGAACTTTTTTCTACATAATAAATGTACCTAATTATTTATTTTGTTTAAACTTTAAGTCTGAAATCACCAATGATTTTTGAAGCTTAAAATTAACAGTGTTCATTCGAAAGGTGTACGAGTATTTCTGATCGTCTCTTTAATAATTTTTTGATAATCAATGATGCTGAGGCAATACATTCAGAATTAAAACGTTGCTTGAAATGGCTTTAGCCGTGTTTGGTGACCAAATTTGAATAGCCTGGTACTTCCCCACTTTCCTCTTCTCCACCCCTTCCCCTCCCCACTGCCTTCAGCCTCACAATGTACCCCGATTGGGGATGCCATAGTCTCACTGGCTCCAGACGGAAGCAGTTGGGACTCTTGTGCGGTAATCATATAAAAATAAAAAAGTCAACAAACACGCCTGAAGCAATTCAAGTAACGTTTAAATTCTGAATGGTGATCTTACAACAGGATGATATGAAGAGTTTTTTTTCACTATGGCATGTGCCGTACAGATCTCTATATATTATAAATTAAAGTCCTCCGCCGCGTCTGTCTATTCGCGATAAACTCAAAAACTACAGAACGGATTTTCATGCGGTTTTCACAAATAGATAGAATGATTCGTGAGAAAGGTTTAAGTATATAATTTGTCAAGGTTTTATGTAAATTGATTGAAATATATTACAATAAAGGAGAGTGTCTGTATGTGGTGGACGAGCCGGTTGACAAGAAGGCGGTGTGGATTTGATTTGAATGCAAAGGAAGGTCACTGTCTATATTTTATTTCTAAAACTCGGTGTTTAGCCCGGGCATTGCCGAGGACTTCAGATAGTTTCAGTTTCAGTGCCGGCAACCCGGGCGTTTGTTTTCTTTTACCCACCTCAGTAGACAATGTCTCTTCTGAGGCAGGTAAATATATATACCCGTATTAATTTTAAATGGTGAAAACACAAATCAATCAAATTAAAAATTATCTGCACACGTTTTTTCACAGATCTGCGCTAGTATCAAATAAAAACATAATAAAATTACAACAACTAAAACCATTCTATTATTGAGAGAAATTAAGTCTGTCAGTTTAACTTCAATTAGCTAATCGCGCTTTGATTGAACCAGGACTTTGTGTCGCCGCGAATTTCCCAATAATTACCCCCTGATAGCTCTCGATAAATGCTCCTGCAAAGCAATTACCGTCCTTACTGCCAGAGCTTTGAAAGGGTTCCATTTTGTCACATTAAATGCGCACTGCACTATTTTGCAATATATGACGATAAATTTCCGTTACCGTTTCAGGGATGATGTCAAATTACTGCACACCATTACTGAACTAATTAGAACTAGCTCAATACTTGATATTATTTGTATTGAATAATGTTTAGTTTGTACCGTTCGGAAAGCACCACAAACATATTTATCTGGAAAGAGTAGCTTATCCCAGTAGCTTCAGAATCTTGTACTACTCATATGTAAGAAGTATCTTAGAGTATAGCTCTGTGATTTGGTCCCTACACTATGCGATTCATAGCAACAAAGAGGAGTCTGTTCAATAAAAATACTTAAGAATACTATCTTACAAATCTGGAGTACATCGGAATCTAGTTAACTATGCTGAAAGACTCGCTCACTTTAGAGAAGTCTCATCGCCAAAAGAAGGCACATTTCAGATATGATCTCCCCGTTTAAAATCATCAACAATATGTATGATTCATTTTTAATTAACAAAATTAATCTTAATATAAGGCCAAAATTCACCTTCTCAAATTCACATTTTGAAACCTTTTGGATCGATACTTACCGTATTAATAGAAGTTTCTTCAAACCAACCCCGAGAATGACTCGGTCATACAATAAATATTGTAAACCTGAAGACTTACGAGTAGATGTATTTTAAAATTCAATTGCTACCTTCAGAAGGAAATTATACTTACATATCCCTGATGATCTCCTCACCTAGAGCTATAAAATGTGTATTAATGTATGTATATGTTCATGTGTGAATATATTTTGTAATTGTTGATCCTTTTTGTTTTGTGTATGTACTTTAATTTATTATTATGTATTACAACTAATTAAGAATGTTGTGATGAATGGTGTGCTCACCTTTTATTGGAATTATCACTGTAATCATATTAAAATTATTAACTAATGTAATAATTTTATGTGATATATTCTGTTGGCGAGCCAACAAATAAATAATAAAAAATAAAAGCGAAATGACTTGAAAACATACGTAAAAATCTTTCTGTTTATTCTTAATATTTACAACCATCCGACTAAGAAGTACCTACTGTTCAGAAAATTCCTGAACTACATATTATATATCCTATTCAAATCAATTTTATCATTGAATAAAAGGATAATATCTTAATAAATCTGAATGAAGCATTAAAAATAGGCACTGCTAAAAACCTGCTGCATTCCAAAAGAAATCCAGAATGTATAGCTGAGCAGTGACCTTTTTATCAATACAATCAATCAATGATAACTAAATAAAATGTAACAATTATTATAAGCAATAATTATCAGCCTGAAACACTCGTCAACATTGAAAAATCTTCCGAGAAAAGATACATGACGCCAACGAAACACTAGTATATATTGAATCATTTTGGCGGGTATAAGATAAGCCGCCATAGCTCAATTGGGAGAGCAACTGACCGGCAATCAGAAGGGCACGGGTTCATGTCCCGTTGGATCTTGTTCTCGTTCTTATTCTCGTTTCATCTTTTCTCGGAAGATTTTTCAATGTGGACTAGTGTTTCAGGCTGATAATTATTGCTTATAATAATTGTTACCCTTTGTGCTATGCATAAAAAATCTTTTCTTAAAACGTTAGTTTAACAATTAAAAATAATAATAAATAAAATGTATTAAATTGTAAAAATTTATTGATGAATAAATGTTAAAGAATAAAAATAGAACAAGACACAGAAAATAAAAAGTTCCTCTCACAGGCTTTGCCGTATTTTGTATGAAATCTCGGAAATTACGGAAAGTATCACTTTGAAGTAATATTTTGTGGATTTGTTTTGATCCATCGTATAATTTATTTACCTAAACACATTCCTTGATCAATAAACTGTATATAAATATTGCGTTTATTTGATAAATTGATAGGTTTTTATATGTTTTTGTGACCTACCATGCTCTGACTTTGGCAGTGCAAATCGCGGGAAAAAGCGATCCCATAGACAAAATTTATTACAAATTATTCCGAGTGACTAGGTGTATTTCGGGTACCTGTTACGTCAAGAACGAGATTGGCCTAAGCGATTCTGACCTTGTCCTTCAGACAGTTTATTTATACATAAGGGTTAAAATCGCATTTAAAAAAATAATAATTGAAATTTTTTATCGTGTTCACACCCGGTCTGGTAGAGGAGAGAACATAGAAACTCTGTCATAACGGGGAAACTAATCTAATAACTGGGCCATTAGGACTTGATTATTTAGGTCATTTTTAACCCCCGACGCAAGGAGCGGTGTTATAAATTTTGAGAAAGACTTTCTGTGTGTGTGTGTATAATTGTTATTTATTTATTTATTTATTTATTTACTATAGATACATACAAAAGTACAAAACACATATTAGGAAGCTTTGCCTGTCCAACTAGGAAAGTTTCCCGTACCAGGACAGACAAATTTACAGGTTTAGTTCATATTATACATACATAATTACATAACAAAAAAAATAGAAAAAGAACCTGGTAGCATAAAGTATATTCGGATTTGCGGAATTAACCTGATAACATATAATATATTCAGATTTACAGTGTATGAGATAATATTATTATTTTATTCAAAAAGCTTTCAAAGGGTTTACCTCTCAATGTAATATTTAATCATTAAATAAGAATATTATAAGACGAAAATAAATGTGAAGGTATAGCTTTCAAAAGTAATTACAATAAATTAATAATACAATGTCAACAACTACATATGGTGTACCTACATACGGTAGGAGTAATTAAAAATATATAAATTACTGAATGAGGTAAGACAATCATTACAGTTAATTTTTATAACTCTGCGAAGATTTGTGTTATTTCACTAGAAGTAAACTAAAGCTTAAGAGTTTTTTGTTTAAATTTAATGTCCAAACAAAATAATAATCATAATATCCAAATTAATTGCTCAACAATAATCGCAATTAATATTGAGAACCAGAACTCCTGCCCTGTACGGTCTTCCAAAAAACCATAAAAAGGATATCCCGATGAGACCGATCGTCAGTGCTATTGGTGCACGGACGTACAAACTTTCTCAATACCTCTTAAGATTATTGCAGATGAAAACTGGGAAAACTGAATCTTGGATCAAGGATTCCACAGATCTGATCAGTAAGCTTAAGAAGGTTAAGACTGAGAAAGGAGATATTTTGGTCAGTTTTGACGTTGTGTCCCTTTTTACGAATGTGCCTCTGGAAGACTCCATGACAATGCTCAGAGAGATCTACGAGGAAGACATTTGTAAACTTTTGAACAGTGCCTTAAAACGGGATATTTTGCATACCAGGGTGAACTTTTTTAACAAGGGGAAGGAGTTGCGATGGGCAGTCCGTTGTCACCAGTACTCGCCAACTTCTTTATGGAGAAATTTGAGGAAGTGGCACTCGACACAGCTTCGGCTGTTCCTAAAGTATGGTGGCGGTATGTCGACGATGTCTTCGCCATCTGGCCTCATGGAACAGAGAAACTGAACGAATTTCTGGACCATCTCAACAGACTCCACGTTAAAATTAAGTTCACAATGGAGCTGGAAAATGACTCTAAGATCCTACCTTTTTTAGATGTGAAGGTAATGCGAAAAGAAGATGGTAGTCTAGGACACACAGTGTATAGAAAACCAACTCATACAAATCGGTATCTACATGCTCATTCCCATCACCACCCAGCGCAAAAGAGAGGACTTATCCATACATTGGTGACCCGAGCGACCAGAATATGTAAAGAAATAAAAATCTGAGTAGAACTTACAAAACTGACCGATGCACTGGAGCGTAACGGTTACACAGCAAGGCAGACAAGGCAAATCATAAGAGCCAAATCTGCACCAAACGAAGACAGAATTGAACAAGAGTCAAAGGGCTGCGCTTTCCTGCCTTACGTTCACAATGTGACAGACAGAATTGCCAGGCTATTGAAAAAAGAAAGCATCAAGACTGTCTTCGGAACCACGACAAAAATACGAGACTTTTTGAGGCCTGCAAAGACCAAGTTTCCCCTGGAAACAGAAGGAGTATATAAACTCAGCTATTCCGGATGTGATAAGGTCTATGTGGGCCAGACAGAGCGAACGATCTCCAAAAGGATATCGAAACACTTTCGAGCATGTAAACTTGGCCACCCTGGCAAACCGGCCATTACTTTGGATTTGTTCCTGAAGTCCTGGGAAGACCGAAAACTCATAGAGCACCCTGATTATGGAGGCAATTGAAATTCACAAAAATCCTATAAATATTAATAGAGACGACGGAGCTAAACGCAATAGTTCTTGGTATCCGGTAATTGACGGTTACATCAAGGCTAAACGCAAAAAAACATGTTGAAGTATATTGTAGCGCCAGCTCGTAGAGGAGTGGAGCTGGCGACACGGTATCGCTCCTAAGTAGATAAGTACTAACATCACCCCTAACTATTACACATCTCTCCTGATGATGGACACTGCAACACTGCAACACGGCATAATACCCCAAAAACTAATAACAACGCAATTAATATTGTTAATAGATGTCTCTTGGTTACCATGAAAACCATTTTCCTTATTTATCAATAGAACAATATAATAGATTCCCGTTGTGCTTTCTTCCGTAAATAGAGCAATTCCTGTTTTATCATCTCTACGATTTTTCTCTTGATTTATGAATTTTCTCTTTTCAAATTTTGAACGCTTCGAACAATGGTTTATGATCGGTGTTTTATTATTATAAAAGGAAAGGATTGGATAATAAATGATTGACGCACCAAACGGTTCACTTTATTTAAAAGTGTTATTTCAGTTGAAGTAAAAAAAAAACAAAACTTCGCATAAATTATTACATACAACCTTTGGATTCCAGAGCTCCCACGGCTCATTGAAATTGATCTAGAAAAATAATCATTAAAAAAATCAATTCGTAAAGTAAATTTTTTTTCTTTCTATAAAACAACTATTTTTAATTTTCGACCTAGTTACGCCATCTCTTGGGCCAGCTAGTAGCCAATTTCTTTGATGTAAGTATTTATTAAAATGTAAAAAAAAAATGTTTATCCGGACTGGCTCTTAACTGCATCAAAGTTAAAAAGTTTTAAAAAGTTTTAAAAAGTTTTTAAAAGTCCTTTAACACAAAAAAATCGTTCGAGTGATGATTGAACCAGCCAATTCCTGATTGGATGGTTCGGAGATGCATTTCGTTCATTATACACTTATACACCCTGTTGCGTAACGACGGGCTCGAACCGCCTGATTACGAACTTATAACAAATTAATAATAAATAACACCACAATGTTCAAGACACAACAACAATGGTTCAATTTAAATACTTACAAAAACGAAATTATAATACAAACCTCCGGCTAGCTTTCTTCAGGGATATTGTGTTCTCAATTCGAACGGATTTGATTCAAAACGATCGTCGCTTCATTTATTGAATAAAAATAGGGTTTAATAAATTAGAAGATCTCTTGTCGCTTTTAAATAATTTGTGAATTTATTAATGACTCGACGCTTCTAGGAAAAGCTTTTAATCTCTTTGTGAACTCAAGGTTAATGATTCTAAAATATAATAAAAGGGTTGAATGATAACACATAATTATATAAGTTGTACGTACGTTACCCCGTCTCGGGTTATATCTGGGCAGAGAAAAGGCGGCCGAAAAAATGCGACGAACCATCCCATAGCAAAGCTGAAACTAGAAGAAACCGGAAAGAAGCCCGCAGCTCCCTGGCTGGCCGCCTCGCCCCGCCCACCGAATTCTTAGCAAATCAGAAGATCTAGCCAATGTTGCAAACTTTTGACAACTATTATTAAATATTTAGTACCTGATGACGGAAATAATCATATAGGGGTGGGAAGTTATAATTCAAGAAAGTACTTCATAACACATCCCCGAAAACACCAGGAAAAAACCGCCGTTGTAACGAAGGTTTTTTTGAATCTAAACCCTTCAAAGAATTTCCTCGATAAACTTTACAAAAAAAATCGTTCACAAAGAGATTCAGCATTAAAAACCTAGGCAAAAAGTTGTACACTTTACAATAAGTTATATAGTTTACAATTTATATAAAATATCAAATAGACAGCAAAATCAACACGTCGAAGTGGCTTGGCAGGAACTTTGATACACGCAACTTCCTAGGTAGCGCAAGTCAGTGTGTAATGTCCATCAGGGCGTCTAGAGGAATAGTCAGTATCCTCAGCAGGAGAGAAATGTCAACATGGAACAAAATAACAAAATTATTAGAAAGGTACAAACACTTAGGCATCAAGGCACAGAGTAAACAAAATTATCCGAACAGTAATTGTATAAGCAACAAGAGATCAAAGCGTAAGGTAACTCCATATTAGATGTCGTGATGTATGTATTGACGTATCGTAGAACAAAAATCACATTTAACCCCCTTTTAACGAACGGTTAATGGCTCAGTGAAGTCAGTATCCACCTTTTAACAGTACGGATTACTGGTTAATGACATATTAAAATAAAACAGATAACAAAAATCAGAGTCCTTTAAAGACCCAAACAGCGTCCTGCATCAATTCAATTCAGGATCACTCATACAGCATCCTATAATTCAGGATCATCCAAACAGCATCCTAAAATTCAGGATCATTCAAACAGCATCCTATAATTCAGGATCATTCAAACAGCTTCCTATAATTCAGGACCTTTCAAACAGCATCCTATAATTCAGGATCATTCAAACAGCATCCTTTAATTCAGGACCATTAAAAATTTTTAAGAAAACACATTAATAATACCTCAGGTTTTATCACATTCACTGTAATATAATTGTCGTCCATATATCGCGTTTTAAGGCAATATTTGAAGTTATTGTAGTCAGCGCATTATATATATATTTTTTAATGAAAACAACAACAATTTAAAGTTATTGTAGTCAGCGCATTATCGTATTTTTTTTAATGATGACAACAATAATAATAACGAAATAATAATTCAGAAGTCAGGGACAAAAGTGTTGAAATATATGATAAAACAGTATTGCTTTTCCACTTCATTTACGCGGGCTGTGCCGCGGGGCGCCAGCTAGTTTTTTCCCGGAACGAGCAAACCATCAAATCGCAATTATTAATCACTAACGACCTTCATTCTCGAGCTCGAAAGAGAGGTGAAAACTAACAGCAAGCAGAGGCTAGTTATATATGAAGTACAATACGAATGTCGAATGATGTACATGAATAGTTATAAAATACAAGTGTAGTGTGTATCTAGCCACCTCCGGTTAATTACTCCGAAGTGGCTATTTTGTAGGGTGTGTACACACTGCTTTCGAATGGGCCCCTTCGAAAACAGTGTCAAGGTTAGTGTATGTGTGAGTGGCGAATGTTAGTGGTTATCACATTCGGTTAATTACTCCGAAGCGATTGTAATGTACGTGTATGTACGCACTATATCAAAAGCGTCCTTTTGAAAACAGCACGATGAGTGTAGGTATGCGTGGAAGGGTGTCAAATTCATATCTAATTTTCACAATACGTTGATTTCTCCGGTTCCTACAAAACCATTTGAGTGATAAATCAGTCAAAATACGATTCACGTCCGTCGCTTAGCGCGAAACCCTACTCAAACAAATACATTTTAAAATTATTTGAAGAAATAATTTTCCACTTGGCTAAGATGGATTCCATCTTGATTTTCTTTGAATAACTATTTTCTTATTGGTATGGGCCAACATTCTAGTTGCACTCCATCTTGATCTTCTTCTATCAACTTATCAAATATCTGTAAATAAGTTCGCTCCTTATCCTTATTATTTCAAATAATAACATTAATTTCAATTAACATCTATTGATTTCTATGCAATCAATCTACACCGTTAGTTGAATAAATCTAGACACTTGTTCTATCCTGAGCAAAATCTCGAAAATCAAAAGTAATAATCGAACCCACTATCACTTCTCTGGAATATAATTAATTAATAAATACCGATTAATATCATCTATTTAAAAAAATAGCTATCGTACTTCCGTTTTTATAGACTTCGTTGTCGTATCAATTTGGGGTTGCGGGCATAGGTACCGCTGCCCCGGAAACTATTTATCGTATAATCAGCGCCTCAGTTATAGGTAATTCTCTTAAGGGATTCGCTACACTTCGTCGCCCGAGTTCTTAATTGTGCAAACTACCATTTTATCGAGTGTGTTTTAAATGCAATCATGTTAAGGATAAAATTTCGCATCGTTAGATAAATAAATAATAGTTTTACGAGCCATATACAATTAATTACAAGCTTTTTAAAATGTCAATGTCCACAACAATATTCTAAAAGTGAGTTCTTAATTAGTTAAACTCCTTCTTAGTTCAATCTCAGTTGCCGCGAAATAAAATTTGCGGGCTAGATTAGTCAAACTCCACCAATCGACCAATCACAGCACGCCGATCCACGATACCGCGCCGCCATGTTGTTTGTTTACTTCACATTGTTTTTGTTATTGTGGTGTGTTACGAGGAAGCAAAAGGCATTTAATTGTATTACAAGTGAGTTTTTTAATAACGAAATTACAACAAAATGTCTAAAACTATTGACAAAAGATCATACATACGCGGCAGTGCTGAAATAGAGCGGTTAGTATTAGTTTTAAGTATCTTTATCAATGACGTTTCAGTATTGTTTTATAAATGGCAAGGAACTTTGTAATACAGCTTGTTCATTTTTCGATTTGACACAGTTCTCCTTTCCCAGAGTTTTTATTGTCGAAATCAGTTTTGTTGATTATAATTTCATATTAAAGTTAGAAGTTCGCTTCGAAATTGGCAGTTTATCCGTATTTGTATGAAGCCTTTGTTTGACATTTAAGAATAAGTCCCGTCATTAGGCAGTTTGTTGATATAAATTCTGGTGCAGTTCTGATTTTTTCCTCATTTATGTGTTGTGGGGTGATCCGAGTTTCGCCAACAAAAATATGGTTGGGATTTGAGTTTTAGCTAAAGAACATGAAAAAAAAGAGTTTTTCCAGGATTTTAATTATAACTCAATAACTATTGACTCTGTGAAAAATATTTTATTATTTATGAATTCCGCCGCTTTTTTTACATGAATACCGCACAAGAGTCCCAACTGCTTCCGTCTGGAGCCAGTGGGACTATGGCATCCCCAACTGGGGTATGTTGTGAAGCTGTAGGTAGTGGGGAGGGGAAGGAGATAGGGAATAGGAAGGTGGGAAAGTACCTGGCTATTCAGATCTGGTCACCAAACACGGCAGAAGCCATTTCAAGCAACGTTTCAATTCTGAATGGTGGTATTACACCAGGGCGATACTGAGAGTATCTTCCACTCTGGAACGTGCCGCAAATATACTATATATTATTTTAAATGAATAAATTGTGAATTACACAAATTAATCAAATAAAATTTATTTGCTACGCCGGGATTCGATCCCGCGACCTTCGGAATGCTAGTCAGGCGCATTACCGCTGCACTACGCCAGCCGTCTGGTAATACGCAATATTTCTTATTCAAACTGTTAGATTTATCTTTAAAATCACGCAAAGTGAGTATTTATGTCGGGGGAGACAAAAAACATGCAAAAAATAGGCATTCAACCACGGACATATGAATATATCTGGACCTGCCCTAAGTGATAAAAACGTAATATTTCCCCCTCCCCATGGAACCGGCTATAAGCTACGCCTTGGCGCCAGCTCGCTCCATGGGGAGGGGAGAGAATCTAAAATATGTGACGTCATCATTCTTGTTGTGACCAGCGCGAAAGTAACGTCTATACGTTTTACGAAATATCACGCCAAAAACGGCAGCTTGCGCTATACATTATAGGTACATATTATTTAGACATAGTGAATGTGGGCGGTTCTCCAGTGTTCGCGTCGCTGGTTACAGGGGTAAGTAAATTATGAAACATTTGTAATAGTGTTTTAACTAAACACGGCAACAAAATATTGCTATGTGTATTGGGGCGAGTTTTTTTGCGGCGAGCATTTGGCCTTAGCAAATATGTTATTATCGTGGCAAGCAATTCGCGCTCCCATGTAAAAAGGTCTATGCATTCAAAGCAGATTTTGCTTTTAAGAACTAAATGGTGATATTGTAATGCGAGATGCCTATTTACTGTCAGATTGATTGTATAACGAATCACAGTCATCTTTCCCCTCTTCCCCCTTCATAGTTTGGTTTTACCCCCTCGTCCGTATCTTCTGGTATATTGAATTCTGATGTCTATGCATTCAACATATTAATTATGTTTAAATTAATTCATTTACGCGTTAACGCCATTTTCATGTATTCAAGATTAAGATTATTGAAATCGGTATAAAAATGTTTTAATTCATTATTCTCATATGGTTTTTATTTTCCTCACAAAAAAAAATTCAAAAAATATTTTAATGTGTTTCAATTATAGTTTTATTATTTTTTTTTAATTATCTTTGCATGACCTTTTCAAAGCGTTCCCGTTCTCGCCCTTTTCCCCTCAGGCGTCCCCTCTGCCTTATTCTCAGATTGTTTGTATTTTTCTCACGAAAACGCATTTAAATAAATTTTTAACAAATTTTAATGTGTTTCAATTATAGCTATGGTATTTTTTAAAATAATTATCGCTGCATGTCCATTCCCATGCGTTCCCGTTCCCGCCCCGTCCCCCTTCCACGGTCCCTTCCGCGTTCTCCTTTCACCTTCCAACCCCTCCCCCCTCCCGCTTCCACTTTCCCCGTCGCCCCATCCATTGTTTCACTCCCGCGACTCCCTCGGCTTCGTTCCTTCCTTCCTCCCTCCCAGATTCCCCACCCCCCCTTCCCCCCTACCGCTTAACTTTGTAAAATACACACATTTTTCAAACAACTCGCGAGCCGCCTAATGTATTTTAAAAAAAATAAATATCATTAAGTCAGAGCTCACCATTATACATAGAAACCTTCGCGGTTTCACCACAACAACTGACCAAAGTTTAACCACAATCGGTTAAATTGTGTAGGAAATAATAATATAATTTTAAGCAAATGTCATAACCCCAGATCTGACCATTACAAATGTTCAGGATCTCAACTTCCGCTCTTCTGACAGAGCAATCCGGCGTGGTAACACCTGATTCCGAAAGGAAATGTGGCTGGAGTAACTCTTCAATAATAACTCCAGCTCTTGAATATTGGTCTTTATTCAAACAATAAAAAGACCCGTAGGGTAGCTCATGTACGGTGAGCCCAATAATGCTTTCTCTCTCTGCGGTTTTTATAACCCACATGAAGTGAAAACCTGGCAGCAGACGTTTTGCCAAAAACGACCCGCCCAAGACGGATGGTAACAAGAGAAGAAGAAATAAAAAAATCCATGGCAATACGAAATCGCCCTGACAATCGCCAACACAAAAAAAAAATGTTGCCACAACCATTAGGAACCTTCGCTGCCGTTCGTAAAAAAACTCACCAAAGTTTCACCGGAAGCGCAGAAAATAATAAGGTAATTTTTATGAAAATTACATAACGCCAGAGCTCATCATTATATCCAGAAATTTTGGCAGGCTTGCGCACAATGCGTCACCAAAGTTTCATCGCAATCGGATGAATAGTTTAGGAAATAATGAAGGAAAATTTAATAACACCAGAACTCACTTAATTGCAAATTTGATAACACCAGAACTCACCATTATATATTGAAACCTTCGCGGGCATGCGTAAAACATCTCACGAAAGTATCATCGGAATCGGATGAATGGTACAGAAAATAATAAGGGAATTTGTGTGCAAATTTCATAACGTCAGAGCTCACCATTATACATAGAAGTTTTAGCGTGCAAGCGCACAATAACTACCCAAAGTTTCATCACAACCGTTTAAATGGAAGAGAAAATAATGACGGACAGACATTTTTATATATATATATATATATATCCCACCACAATTGTCGATATCACAAAGATATATATTGAAAATAAACTCATCCTGTAAATAACTTGAGATGGTCGTTTGCACAATTAAGCACGGAAAATATTTATGCAGAATTTGCTCTATCTCCATTTTAGTGTGGTCAATCTCCTTAAGAATAATTTTGATTTTGCATTCTTGCTCAATCTCCATTTTAAAATTAAAAATAAAGTATCAAAAACGATAATAAGTCACCTTATTAGGAATTATTTCAACTTATGAGACCTTTACCTTTACGTAAATAGCTTTGTTTTACACACCTATCATAATGTTTCATTGAAATAATCAAAGAAAACCTCCCCTGTAAAATACGCAAATGGTAGTTTGGACAATTAAGAACTCGGGCGACGACTTGGGTGTTGCTTCATTCGCTACGAGTGCCTGAGTCCATATGGGGTAAAATCGGACTGACTACATGCCGTCGAACCGTAATTTGGAGAAAGGAATTCCTATGTCTGTCACTCCTGGACACTGACCACTAAATTTATATCCGCCCCTCATCCCTCTTTCCTTCCTCTCCTTCCTTTCCTTAAAGGGCCCTCCACACAGCATCCCCTAAGATATCATAGGCACAAACATATTTATCTAATCGTTAATAGGTTTCTACTCTTCGATAGGGAGATCGGCATGGTTACGGAGATATATAATTTCGCAAGGAATCGAACCCGCGACTGAATTTTGAAGCAAGGTGATTACGTCGGTGCGCTTTGCATTATTATTATTTCAGATTCGAACTGGCAGGTATTTATATCCCATAAGGAAGGCGGTATCATTGAACAATAAAAATTATATCACACTGGTAAATCACGAGAATTGAACTCAATTAGATTTTTATTGCTGTCGTTATTTTAATTGTTAAAAATCTATTTTTAAATAGGTAAATACTATTTTACCACTCTAAAGCATCAGCTTGTTTCCGAGCTACCTACATGGGCTTACCCAACCTACTAAACAGCAATAATATTTTTAGGGTGAATTGCCTTTAACAACAAAAACAGCAATTTGATATTATTTGTTCACGTGGTTTGTTAAACAAAAGAGATTGTTATGCGGCGGCAGCGGGGTGCTATTACAGTTGTTCTCGGAACGATTGCGGCCGCTCATACTGCCTTTTTTATATAGCTCACACGTGTGACGAATATGTCCTGTCTTCCCACAGTGGTAGCAGACGTCGTCTGAGCTATTTTTCTTGGGGTCTTTCGGTGTAATAGCATGGCTCGTCGAAGCCACGCTATTCAAGTAACTATTGGTTCCCGATCTCGGTTCACGGGGTGGGCGCAAGTCTAATTTTTGATAATTTTCGAACATAGTACACGCGATTTCTAGATCTCTAGCGGAGCTTTTGCTATGCATGGTCAACATACTAGCATACTGCGGAAGTAGACCACGCTTCAGTGTCTCCATGAGTTCTTCCTCCGGCATAGGTGACCCTAAAATAAGGTTTTTATGACGCGTCTCTATAAAAAATTCCCTGGCCGTTTTCCCGTGCGCTTGTTTAGAGGTATTAACTTCGAGTTTACAATCCCAAGTTGAATTCGGAATTTCAAATTTGCTTATAAGTTGTTTTTTGAGTTCGGACCACGATAAACTTTCTCTAGACCTAGGGTCCTAGCATGGTCGATCGATATAAGTTTTATCGAAAATGTCGGTAACTTGCGATGGCTCCCGAGCACGACTGTAGACCGCTAACGAACAAACAATAGTTCGCAATGACTAGGGGTTCCTAATATATTTGACGTAAACTGTTGTTTATTCGTTAGCGGCCTGCAGTCGTGCTCGGGAGCGATCGCAAGTTACCGACATTTTCGATAAAACCTATATCGATCGACCATGCTAGGGGGCCAGGGGTTCTAGCATGGTCGATCGATATAGGTTTTATCGAAAATGTCGGTAACTTGCCATCGCTCCCGAGCACGACTGCAGACCGCTAACAAACAAAAAATGGTTCACAATGACTAGAGGTTCCTAATATATTTGACGTAAACTGTTTTTTATTCGTTAGCGGCCTGCAGTCGTGCTCGGGAACGATCGCAAGTTACCGACATTTTCGATAAAACCTATATCGATCGACCATGCTAGGGGGCCAGGAGAGAAACCAAAGCATTGCTATTCACGTAAGCAGTTCGTTGAAGCATTTTGCTACTTCATCGGGGTTGACATTCCGGCTTACGATTAACACTTCCACGCGATTTAAAAATTCCCAAACATTCGTCGTACTGTTGAATTTCAAATTCCAAGAAGCGAAATTAGTCACCTTCGATTCCCTCAAAACATATTTAATTTCTACCGGTGCGGGCGGCTTTACCATTTCTGATTCTTGCGAAACAGGATCTTTTTCATCGTTGGCTGGCTTAATTCGGCGAATAAATGCCCTGTTAAAAGAGCGCGCCTGTTTTTGCAAGGTGGACAAATCCTTGCTTCCAACAATACCCCGTTTTCTTAAGGCCTTTCTCAGATGCAGAACGCTGGAAGTGTCGACGTTGGCAATGATACCTTCTTTAAAGCAAATTAGGGCGTCCATTTTATAAGTTGATTTAAACTTGATTTAATTTATTTCAAATAACCTTCTCTAAATAACTAAGCAGATGCTTTCTTTCGTTGTTGTTGGCCACTCGAATAATATTTTTCCGGGAAGTTAATATTTATATTTCGTTGTTCCTCCGAAATAAATAAATTGTTACGAAAACGCACGAATTATAAATAACTTTGGGTAAATTAAATGATATTTAAAACCCTGGCAAAATTAAAAAAATCGATAGTTTCAAGCGCGGCGTGGGTTTTTATTGGCGGAGACGGCGTGGCTTTATAACGAACACGTGTTGATTTAAACGGTCAAGCACATGTGGTGATTTGAGACGCTTCCAAAATGGTGGCTGTTAAACGACAAAAACTTGGTTTAACGGTCAAAAACACGTGGTGGTTTTTTAAATTCGGAGATGCGGCCGACAAGATGGCGGATCCTTAAAACACTCGTGAACTTTTTAAAATACTTTTCGAACACTTGATATACCGGCGGTTGAAAAAACACGTGAAACAAAATGGACGCTAACAGTTAAAATGTCGCTCTCAAGATGGCGGCGTTTGAAAACACGCATGAACTTTTTAAAACTATTCACAATCTCTTATTTAGCTATACATTTAAAGGGGAAAAAATTATTATTATTTACATATTTATACATACATCACGAAAAACAGCAGGGAGTTATGAAATGTTAAGTTATGAAATCAAAGAAAGCGACAACCACAATGAACCAAATCTAGCCCCACGTTGAAAGGCGACAGTGTTGTGTAACGACGGGCTCGAACCGCCTGATTACGAACTTATAACAAATTAATAATAAATAACACCACAATGTTCAAGACACAACAACAATGGTTCAATTTAAATACTTACAAAAACCAAATTATAATACAAACCTCCGGCTAGCTTTCTTCAGGGATATTGTGTTCTCAATTCGATCGGATTTGATTCAAAACGATCGTCGCTTCATTTATTTAATAAAGATAGGGTTTAATAAATTAGAAGATCTCTTGTCGCTTTTAAATAATTTGTGAATTTATTAATGACTCGACGCTTCTAGGAAAAGCTTTTAATCTCTTTGTGAACTCAAGGTTAATGATTCTAAAGTATAATAAAAGGGTTGAATGATAACACATAATTATATAAGTTGTACGTACGTTACCCCGTCTCGGGTTTCATCTGGGCAGAGAACCTCGTCCGGAAACACCACTGAGTTGATTTAGATATATAAAATTTAACTATATTTTAAATTACGTGTTCCAAAAAAACGTTGGAATTCTTAGCAAATCAGAAGATCTAGCCAATGTTGCAAACTTTTGACAACTATTATTAAATATTTAGTACCTGATGACGGAAATAATCATATAGGGGTGGGAAGCTATAATTCAAGAAAGTACTTCATAATAACCCGGCAACACGTTGCTGACGCTAACGAATCACAACGCCATCTGTTGATTTGCGTACATATCAAATCCACAGCGCGCGCTTGCTAGACCGCTGAGCGCTACCCGCTTGCCAGCCCGCTCCCATTATATATTATATATTTAAACCAATTTACACAAAACATTGACAAATCATATATCATATGCTGAACCAACAGGCGAACACATCTATGATGTGTCTTTATCTTGTTAATTACTGCAAATGTAAGTATGCATACATTTTTCTTTTTTACTAACAATCATGCATGCAGGGACATTGGAGGGTCTAGATTCGTTTCAAAAATAAATGTTGCTTCCTTTTTACAAAAAATTAAAGTCCTGACGTGTGCGGCTAAGGAGGTTAAACAATCAGTTTCCTCACACAGCCGTGGGAAAGTGGTGGGTCCCCTCTAAATCATATACCTAAACCTTCCTCATGAATCATTCCTATCTATTGGTGAAAACCGCATGAATATCCGTTGCGTAGTTTAAAAGATCTAGGCTTACAGACAGCGGGAGCTGTTTGAATATTTACAATGTTAGATATTTACAATATTAATCTCATTAAATTTCAGAGAAATGCTTGCGCGCGTAGGCACACACTCGCGTGTGTGTGCGTGAGTACCACCAAAAGTTATATATATTGCATTGATTTCAACAACGAGTCTTTTTACCGAGTTTCAGCTCGATCGGATGTCGGGAAGAGCGATAATTTCCACTTCCAAGAATTACATTCATTCATTCACGAAACCAAAATTGAAATTCAAACAGATGATTTTACAAAGCATGATCAATTTCACCAGATATGAGAAAATTGACCTGAGATTAGACGTACTAATACGCTCACAGCACATTTCTATCAACCTACTTCTTTAGTAATACGAAAGGAAATTTAAAAAAGTATACTTTTGAATGAAGCTATAACTTTGTGGTTATCCATTATAGCTAAATGAAACAATTTAACTTTGTTTGAACCACTTGAACATATATTTGAGTAAAGCCGATCGGTTTCGGAACGACCGTTCCTTATTCAGGGCAAACGTATACTGATTTGACAGTTATAAAATATGGTTGGGAACAATGTATTATTATGAAAATTAAATAAGTAAGTTGCAAGTAAGCTACAAACCCGAGGTAATTAAGCCTACTGAGAATAACTAAAATAATTAGAAATTTAAGAGTCAAAGATCATAATAATACATTGTCGATACAATGAAACCGGTCGGCTTTACTCAAATATATAAGTGGTTCAAACAAAGTTAAATTGTTTCATTTAAAAAAAAAGTTTTGGTTCTTCACACTAGTGGTTTGTAGAAAATACCAAGATTTAAGGAATATAATATCGATATATAGTGGAAATTTGAATTGCTGTAAAGGACAATAAATTCAAAAATGAGTTATATATGTCATCTTCCCCTTTTTTTCTCTTGCAATCTGTGTTGTCGAAATATTTATAGGAAAATAAGTTTGTCTTTTACGACGTGCATTTTACGATATTTTTAATGAAAAATTGAAAAACGCTTTTATTAGCAATTTAAAAAAATGTGTTAATTAATTAATTTCAATGTTATTTAATAATAAAATTTCATAATTATATATCTACAAAAACACGAGATATGATTTATATTAAAAAATATCAAGAAAACTTTTTTTTAACTCTCCTGAATAATAATTGACATTTTGTCCTTTATATCATTTCAAATTTCCGTGACTGATTTACATAATGAAACAATGAGCGGAGTTGTGCGTCACAGGTGCATTAATCGACATTTCCGTTTCATCCGAAATCCAAATCATAGCGGGGCTACAGAAGTTTCATTTAAAAAAACGATTTTTTCTTAAACCAAACATACGACGAAAAAGGATTAGGGGAAGTAACGTGCTAAATGTTTGGACGGCAAAAACAAAAGACAGCCAAGTAGGTAGGTATTGATTCCAATTGAATTCGGAATAAATTATGTAACGCCATGGATAGCTGTGAGTCTATTTACCATATACCCGCAACACGATTAGTTAGCGCAGGCGACGAACTAAATGGGGAGGGTGAGTTACGTTGGAAATAGGAATATAATGTCAAACGAACTTACATTTCTAATATATCTGCTGCTCTAATTAGTTAAGCGTCAAATACTCGGACCGGTACAAATGATTTTAAAACTATATATATAACACAAGAGGAAGGGGGGTGGTCTACAAGGATTTTATTAAATTATTTTGAATTTTATTACACTTGTTACTAAGTCGTCTTTGAATATAGAATTTCTAATTATTTTTATTATTCCCAGTAGGTTTAATTACGTTAAGGGTGCCCGGGTTCATGGGGTGAGGTTTGTCTAGGTCTTGGAGGCGGATGACCAGGACATACTGAACCCCAGATTCCTACCCACCCCTTAAACCCCTTTCCTTCCTTTCCTTAAAAAAACCCTCCACACAGCATCCCCAAAGATGACATAGGCCCTGAGGGAAATTATTTTCCTCAGGGCCTCCTGTGTGGAGCTTTAGTCATTATATATATATATATATATAATGACTAAAGACCGAATTATATGCAACAAAAACAGCTCAAAATATGCATGCAAATGTGCAATAAAAATTGCTAAAACAGCACGAAAATCCATAAAAAGGGCCAAAATATGCAACATGAAATAATACAGAAAGTAGTCTTTTAAATATTTTTTTATTTTATTATTTTTATTTGATAAAATAATGTTTAAGACAAGACTTGTATGCATAGCACAAAGGGTAACAATTATTATAAGCAATAATTATCAGCTTGAAACACTCATCTACATTGAAAAAATCTTCCGAGAAAAGATACATGCCGCCAACGGCACTTGAACCCGTGTCCTTCTGATTGCCGGTCAGGTGCTCTACCACTGAGTCGGCTTATGTATCTCGGAAGATTTTTTCAATGTAGATAAGTGTTTCAGGCTGATAATTATAGCTTATAATATATATTTTTATTTTAGTAAGCTATCAGTTCTCAACAATCGTATTTTAGAAAATATTAATTACAAAATGTATTTAACAATGAAATTTACCTTTAAAAACGTATATGACTAAGTACTGTTCTAAATTGTAGACAAATTGTGTCTATGACTGGACAGAATTTAAATCTGGGAGCGATTTTTGAACTATTGTTCCGGGCAAAATTTCACCTGCCCTGTTGATGAAGCTATCAATTTGTCACAAGGGTTCAAACCCTGGGTTAATGTTCAGTAATTTTTCAAACTTTTCTTTCGGTTTACTCGGGAATAGCTTTGGCAACGAGAAATTCATAAGGCGAATTTTCTTCATAACCCGAACAGATTCATTCAACGCCAATCCATGAGCTTCAAAGCGTTTTTATACTTGCAGGTATGTAGGCGAAATGAGTGCTAATCATAGCTAGGTTTTGTAATACTAACGTCGTCAAACGCTTCTTTGCACTGGAAAACTGCCAAAGCATCTGCACTATCGAAGTCATTGATAACACCCTTGATGGCCTCAAAATGTTCATGGTAAAAAATCGCAGCCGCGCACTTAGCTATCTGTCATGTATAGTGTTACTATGTGAGGCATCTGAACGATGAACGAGATCGAGCGTAAATATGCAAGATCTCAATTGTTTTGCTAAAATATGCAACTACCGCTCAAAAGGGTCTACGGTCTTTAATAATGACCATTACCTAAAAGATTATTTCTACTCCAGTGTAAAACATGTGTACCTTCAAAAATCAAAACATCAATCAAAAATTCCATAACATGATAAATAAAATAACGATTTGACAACAATAAAATAAGGTGTCAAAAACACACCGGAGGCTTGTTGACGATGTATGGAAGGAGTTTTTAGGAAAGGAATTACAGGGAAGAAAAAAGATATGAAAGATGAGAAGGAATCTGGGGGTTAGTGTGTTCAGAAGTTGCGGAATGAATCCACCCCTAACACTGCAGTGCAAGACGATGTCCCGAGAGAGTCTTGCTGGAATTGCCGAAAAGTCTCCATCAACCAGTCTCTCCCGATCT
The DNA here is from genome assembly GCA_929108145.2 of Limnephilus rhombicus. Lineage (NCBI taxonomy): Eukaryota > Metazoa > Arthropoda > Insecta > Trichoptera > Limnephilidae > Limnephilus > Limnephilus rhombicus. The sequence continues at coordinate 23,787,824 of OV815284.1, forward strand.
GGCCTATCACGCAGTTGGTGGGCAGACGCATCCGCCGCCAACTTCGGCCCATGAATCTGGGCACCCTCGCTAAATCACCACACATAGCACAAACTTGGGGTGACCCATTGCAGAGGTGTTGGTTATCTAATAAATGATTCCAGGGGTAACGGTTCCCATATCCGCCTCCCAAATTGAAATGGACACTGTTTAACCTTAAATAATATACCGGCGGCAATAATTATTATATATATTTTTTAAATAAACTTTATGTATAACAATTTCGTCAACTTTTTCAACTACCTCACTAAGCACATGCCCGTATTGTGGTATTATGGAATGAACCTCAAGCCCGTGTAATAGAATGAACAAGTGAAAAAAAAGTTTAAAATATGTGTTCACTTGGAAGTATGTTATATAATTAAGCCCTGCGCTTTATGCTACTAAAATCGCAGTAAGTCTGTAATCTCATTATGCAGATAATAAAAATAAAAAAATTATATATTTTTGAATGTAGCTATTACTTTGTGGTTATCCATTATAGAAAAATGAAACAATACAACTTTGTATAAACCACTTATATGATGTGCAAATCCGACCGGTTTCGGAACAAACGTTCCTTCGTCAGGGAAAGCTTATACTAATTTGACAGTTTAGAACAATGTTTTATTGTGGTAAGGGTGGAGCCGTTGTAAGTTAATAATGTAGATTGGGTGGGTAGGTATTAGTGTAGAGTGGGTGGGTAGGGGAACAAATCCATGATTGGGCTATATGACAATATTTTTTGTTTGTTGATAATAGATTCATTATTTTTAAGGGATTTTTTAATTTCCAAAGCTTCTAAGTTATCTAAACGTTTTCCTTTATGATTAATATGAAGAATATTTATCCCTGTGTTTTTTTCAAAACTGTGGTTATTTTCAATGATATGGTTAGCGAACTCAGAAAAATTATTATTAACTCAACAACTTTCTTAACCTTTTAAATTCCTTTCACAATCAAATAAAATTTACGATAGAAAAAGGCAATGAAAAATTAAATTTTTTTGATTTAACTTTATCTATTATAAATAATAAAATCGATTTTATTATGTATCGCAAGCCAACATACACTGAAATAGTAATTTATAAGACCTCCAACCACCCTGTCTCACAAAAACACTCCACCTTCCATTCCATGATACACCGCTTAGTAAATGTCCCAATGTCTAATAATAATTTCCTTTCTGAACTTTCTATAATAAAACAAATTGCTATAAATAACGGATATGAACCAAAATTAATTGATAACATCCTAAATAAAAAAACTTAACAAAATTTCATAAAATAAATATCTATACAATTCCAATAATATTATTGATAAAGAATGGCGTAAAATTTTGTATATTAATAATTTTTCAGTTCAATGTTGCAAAAATTTCCCTTCTAATATTAAACCAGCGTTTTATACAAGAAATAATATCGGTAATTTTTTGAGAAATACTAAAGATAAAGACCATAAATTGACTAATTCCGGAATATATAAACTCAAATGCAATGATTGTCCCTCATTTTATATTGGAAAAACAACTCGTAATTTTGAAATCAGAATCAAAGAACATTTAAGGTGTCTTAATAATAATAATTTTTCTGAGTTCGCTAACCATATCATTGAAAATAACCACAGTTTTGAAAAAAACACAAGGATAAATATTCTTCATATTAATCATAAAGGAAAACGTTTAGATAACTTAGAAGCTTTGGAAATTAAAAAAATCCCTTAAAAATAATGAATCTATTATCAACAAACAAAAAAATTGTCATATAGCCCAATCATGGATTTGTTCCCCTACCCACCCACTCTACACTAATACCTACCCACCCAATCTACATTATTAACTAACAACGGCTCCACCCCTACCACAATAAAACATTGTTCTAAACTGTCAAATTAGTATAAGCTTTCCCTGACGAAGGAACGTTTGTTCCGAAACCGGTCGGATTTGCACATCATATAAGTGGTTTATACAAAGTTGTATTGTTTCATTTTTCTAAAAAAATTATACCTGGTGGCACTAATGTTATACGGTATCATTGAAAACCGCGACGATAAATTTTGTTATTGGGTATGACTTAAGATAGTTTCTCAAATAATTAACAAATAGTGTTGATAGGCAGTGTCTCACACGTGACGACATTTTGTGAAAATCGGTAAATTTTCAAACTTTTAACAATTTACAGTCTCGTATCTTTTGAGTTTTTCAGATACTCAAAGTTGTAGACGAATTTTACAATACGACATAGTACAAACTTCTTCAAAACAACAACTAGGTTTACTCGGATCGGATAATTAGTCTCCGAGATATAACCTTGTTTATGGACACGTGTCGAATCCGGAAAGTCGAATATATTGGGTACACTTTGCGTGTGTGCCATCTACAAAGTCCGGTTACATGAATAACAAAGCAATACTGTCCCCAATGTTAACTGTTTTTCAATTTTTTATAAGAAAAACTGTCTTTTTATAACTTTTGAAGGTTATTCCCATCAATGTAATATATCATTGAAGAAGAAGATAACAATAAAATCCAAACAAAAATGTGAAAGAGAGCAAGACACATAAAAACAGAAAAAGATAATAATGGTCGCAACCCAACCCAGTTGCGACCATTATCTTTTTCTGTTTTTCTGACTTGTTCTCTTTCATACTTTTGTTTAGTTTTAGTTTATTATTGTAATCTTCTTCTTCAATGATATATTAATTATTTTTGTTTAAAACGATATTACGCGTTATATTTAACTGAGTTATTGAAGTTTAAAATTACTTCGATAGAAACTGTCGCCAAAAAATATTAATTTTCAACAATAGAGAACTCCATTCCAAGTTTTTTAAATTTGTTTTAATGAATAATGACGTTCTAACTTAAATAACTGCATTTTTATTTTTAGAGTTAGAGTTAGTTTTAATAGTTAAAATAATTGTCTAAGTTTTAATTTTTCAAGATCCCCCGTAAACCACCGCATGTATGGTGAATCGTGTGACGTCATCACTCCTGAAAAATTAGAATAGGATCGGGCAATCAGCTGATCAACTGCCGCCATTTTGAATTCCGTTGTTCGAAGTATTCTTCCTAAAAGTAGCATTACTATTTTTTTTTGCAGTAGTTTTTGAATATTTTCAATAATAGAGATAAACTATTAAGAGATACCTTTATTTTTGCAACATTATTTAGGCCTAAATAATGTTTCAATAAATACAACTAAATCTCTATAAGCAGTATGTAAATAAACGAATAAATTAATACGATGGCTTTTGTCATATCATAAGTTCCCATACAATGACTTTACGGTGATGTCAGGACACGTCAAACAGTGACGTCACCACTGAAATTTGTTTTTAAGAGCTATGCTGCTCATTTAAAAATATCGTCGATAGGTATTGTAACCAATGTCTTCTGTTCCACTCCGCGCTCCCCTCAGGGGAACTGAGCGAAAGGGACAACTGCATATCGGGCCGAAAATACCTAAATAAAATCGTCAAAATCGATGTTTTGTATTCCCCATTTTTCTTCTCCAAAACTGGACCGATTTTAATTTTTTTTTCACTAACTGTATAAGAAGAAAATATTCTATGTCGGTACGTTTTGCTTTTTTTCAAAATACATTGTTTAGTTTGTATACTGAACGTCTTTTGACGGCTTTTAAACTAGGCAATTTTATTCATTTTTGGAAGGTCCTAACTTCTATAAAAAGTAAATTATCAAAAAAAGCAAAACGTACCGACAGGCTAGTGGTCAATATCTATATTATGTAAAAAATTTTGCTCTAGAGTCAAAATCCAGAGAGATAAATGGGGAATACGTTTGTATGGAAAAAACGCCGCTGGTATTTCCTCTTAAGACCCAATTTAAAATGTACTTCTTAATAATTTTTTAAAAACTCGTATTATTGAATAAAACTAATTTATTCAGAATCTGCGTTTATAAGTCTATATGAACCTATTTTTTTAAAGCCATAATATTTTTCAATGGAGTTCCTTATTAGCCGAGTTCAATAAATAATTTTAAAATTACTAAAATTAAATTCCAGATCTTTTCTACATTTCTTCGATCTAAGGGTGGTTCGCTCTGAACCTCCGCCCGGCTAAGGGAATAAGCTCTTTGGGAGGGGGTGGCAGAAGGGGAGGAGGTCTCAATTAACAATGCAGATTTTCTGGTTGCGGCGTGTTTGTCCTCCGGGGGACGCCCGGAGTCGGAAACTTTTAAAGGGCCATCAGGCGATACTATCCGGTTAAAACCGCGTGTAACCGCTTCTAATTCGATTATATTCGTTTCAATTTTTGTATTAGCCGACGATGAATAATTTTATAATATAAAATTTATAGCCATTTTATTATTCAAGAAGCGAAAAAAGTCCAATCCCACAGTTAACGGTTATTTAAATAGTATATTAAAATATAAGTGGATAAACAGGTCTTTAAAACACGCGCGATTTTTCGAGCACGACGGCATAGCCGAGTGCTCGAAATAAAGCAAGTGTTTTAAAGACCAATTATCCACGAATACTTTACGCTATTTTTTTTATTGGTACACTTTGAAAACATAAATATTGATATTATTATTAAAAATTTGGAAATTAGAACTATTAATGAATTCGTGATGTGACATCTCAATATCTTGTTGTCATGGAAATGAAAAACACAAACATTAATTTGCAATCTGTCACATAAGATTAATAGTTGACATCACAGTTTTTACTAGTTATTGTGTGTTGTAAAATGAGTTCTAACATTGATAATTTAAATACCAAAGCAGAATCGCGGTTAATACCTGAAAAATGCAAAGACGTTTATAAAAAAGAATATGAAAGGTTCATAACATGGATGGAGGAGCAAAACGTAGTAGATGTAGATGAACGAGTTGTGCTTGCTTACCTTCAGAAAATGTCGGAACAGTACAAAGCATCGACTATGTGGGCCATAGATTCGAAATTGCAATGTCTGTTGAGGATAAATAAAGGGGTTGATTTAAAATCATTTGTGAAAGTGCATGCATTCATGAAGGCAATTAGCAAGGATGACGTTGCTAAGAAGGCGTATGTATTCAAAGTGTTTGTTTTATTTGACGTTTAAAATATTCCTGTCAGATTTATAGTTAAGAGTTGACATTTAGACTTCACATTTTGTTGATTTGTTGATGTTGCCATGGTAACTTTAAAAAACGCGCGTTCCATAAAGTGCGATTTAAACACGCTAGAGCGTACTTTAAATGAGTAAAAAAGGGCACCAATAAAAAAAATTATTTAATCGTCCACTAAAGTTGACGTTCTTTCTCACTCTTTTATTTTACCTCTCTGAATTAGGTGAACGTTAGAAGTAAAGTGACTTCAAAGCATTTGCTCTTACTCTGATGTTAGCGACACTGCGATATGAATCTAAGATTTTGGAGACAGGTATTGGTACCGCCGCCCCGAAAAACATTTATTGGATAACCGACACTTCTGCCCAAAGATATTCAAATACAAAAGAGATATTATATGATGTCCGCGCAACTGTCGGCGGACTACGACCTAATCAGGGTAGTTTGCATACGAAAAGAATTTGTTCATTTCGTTGATTTTTTGAAGGTGTACATTAGTATTGGTTAACAATATAGTTATATAGTTCGTATGGTTTATTCGTTAATTATTCGTTCATTTATTATATTTGTTAATTGGTAAACAATATCGGCGACAACCGGAAGCGCAGTCCCACCTAGTAAAAACTGCAGACAGCACATCTATTATATTTCAATATCTGTGTCTCTGCCACTGGTTACCCCAAGTGGTTTGCTACATTTGGTAAATAGGCAGGGCTGCCCGGGTTCATGGCGTCCGGGTCTTGGCAGCAGTTGCGCCTGCCCACCTACTGCGTGGCGGGCTGGATCAAGAGAGACTGGTTGAGGGAGACCCTTTGACCTCTCCAGCATGACTCTCTCGGAACATCGCCTGACACCGCAGTTAGAGGAATTGATACGTTCGTCACTCCTGGACACACTGACCTCCAGATTCCTACCCATCCCTCAAACCATTTCCTTCCCAGACCTTCCTTTCTCGAAAAGACCCTCCACACAGCATCCCCAAAGATGACATTGGCCCAGAGGGGAATTATTTTTTTAATATGTAAAAAAATTAAAGTACCTACTTCAAAAGGAAAAATAAAATAATATAACGAAAAACTACGTCCTCATAGGTTCCCCCTTTTGCTGATATTTTCTATATCTAATTCAATTTGTGTATGCAAGTCAATGTTATTAAAGCATAATTATTTTTTTATTTTCAATTAATCCTTTTTTAAATCATATCACTAAACTATGGTCACCCTAAAAGTCTACAAGATTACATTAATGTACTACCTAGCGCCATCAGTTAAGTAGGTACCCGTAATCTCAACCTGTAAGAAATACAACAATATTGTTATTTCAATATCTGTATAATTTTGTGTTATTTTGTGTTATTTGTATAATTGTTAACCTCAACACAGGCTTGTCCTAGTGAGATGACAAATTGTATTGTAAACATTTTTACCTGCAGTGTAAAGAAACAATAAATAAATAAATAAATTTCAACCATACTTTATAAAATACCAATATTAGCAAGTATTCCATAATATCGTGGATTTAAAAAAAATTGGGAAGCAGAAACACAGTTAGATACATCAAATTAAATAAAATCGATACGCAATAAGAAATACATTAACTTAGATATATATTAAATTTTATTTTATTCTAATAAATTTTACTATTCAGAATCGATTATTTATTTAAATGTTTACGATCAACTGCCAGATTCAAGCAAAATGGCGATTGCAAAAGTGCAAAGGGATGTTGGAACCTTGTAAAATAAATAAAATAAATTAAAACTTCGTGTTAGAACTTCGTCCATCTATTCATCTACAGAAATACAACACAGAAAAATATTTTGATTACAGACATGATGGGTAAAGAAGTGGTTTTGCATTCAAAGGTCATTTTGAAAAAAAAAATCAGAGAGAACCTTATACGAACAAGACGACGAATGAAAAATGAGCTGAATTATACGTATCTATTGAAGGTAATGCTATATTCTTATTTTCCTTGGCAACTATTATTTTTGTAAACGTGGCGGACTCTCTTGACACTGGCTGGCTTGACATGAATCGAGGATAATGGTATCAATTAGTAGGTTCTAAGAATTTGATTCAGGCATATCCGAAGCTTATCCGTTCTTTGATCTGTATGCTCAAAGAAATAATACAAAGAAGGATTGTCGTTCGCTTGTTATGAAAGATATGGTGACTTTATGCTTTTTATCTGTATGTCATGGTAGCCCAGTCAGTAGGGAGTTTTAACTTGCAAAAGGTCGTGTAGTAGCGATTTTGATATTATGTTGTTAAGATTGGGACTCTAAAGAAGAAAAAAAAGGTTTCGACCTTGGGGGGTCGAGCTCGAGCCGCCATCTTGGATTGAAGGTTCCAAAATTTGGTTTTTTCAAAATAATTGTGCAATGGTTGATCTTACGACCAAATTTTGGAAAACAAAATTAAAGAAGATAAAATTTCAAATATTTTTTGATTCAATTTTTTTTTGTAAGTCTAACAGGTAACGAGTTACAGTGGCGGAAATGTGAAATGTAAATATAAAAATAAAAAATGGTCAAATTCCCAATTTTCGTTATAATTTTGTAAACTCATTTCCACACCACCATGAGGTAGAGAAAATGGCGCATTTTTTATTGTGGTATCCCCAGTAGGTCTTCTTCCTCTTCAATGGCATTACAACCCATTTCGAGCCTTGGCCTCCTTCAACATAAGCCTCGACCGCCCTCCGTCCTCGGCTGTCGTCTTTCTAACTGCGACATGGAGTAGTCCTCTTGCATCCTTCCTGACATCATCCTCCCGTCTCAGCCTAGGTCTGCCCGCCTTTCGTTTACCTCCTGGGTGTTCTGTTAGAACCTTCTTCGGTACTCGTGTGCTTGACATTCGATGCACATGTCCGGCCCATCTTAGTCTTTGGAGCCTTAGATGGATAGATAGTCGATTGGTAAATAACATAGAGCTTTATTGTGGCGGATTCTCCATGCCTCTCCCTCATGTTAATGTAAGTACTTGCATACTGCTTTCTCACCCCGTATGCATGGATATTGGAGGGTCTAGAGTCGTTCAAATAAATGTAGCTTCGTTCAATAAAATAGATTCTTGACGTGTGCGGTGAAGGAGGAAACCATATGTTTCCTTATAACGCCGTTAGGAAAGTGGTGGGGTCCCCTCCAATGCCTCTTCCTCTAGCACCGCTCCTAAGATTCTTCGAATTACCTTTCTTTCGAACGTGTCCAGCTGTTCCGCCGCACATCCATAGGCCAATACCGTTCTAATAATTGTTTTGTATAGGGTTTTCCTATGGACAACGTTTCGGGATTTGAAACTGGCAACAACGCGAAGTAAGTGTTGTTAGTGCCTGTGATGCGCTTTCTTACTTCTACTGGGTTTTATTTGTCATGCGTTATGATGGAGTCCAGGTAAGTAAACTGTTCGACCACTTCGAAATTATCTCTCTCTGGTTTCAATCGTGGGATTGGTTTGCAGCAATTTCATCTATACGTTTCTTCCACTCCTCCCTGTCTTGTGCGGCTCTTTTGAAGTCTGCATATGATGAGCAGCGCACGTCCACCAGCAGGTCCTCCAGGTACTCTCGGCGTGGGCGTCCCCTAGCGTTTCTCCCCTCGGTCATACCCTCCATTATGGCATGCAAGAGGCCTTCTTGTCTTATTACATGGCCGATTCATCTTGCGCGCCTTTCGGACAAGGTCCTGAGCAGGTGCCTTCCTCCTTCGATTTTTTGGAGAACCTCCTCATTTGTGATGTGGTCTCTCCAGGAAATTCCTAATAGTCTTCTATAGGACCACATCGCAAAAGCCTCTAGTCTCCGTTTATCTCTTTCGGATAGGCACAATGTTCGCAGCCGTACATCAAAATACTCCATATATAGGTCTTGATGAGGAGTTTTCTCAGTTTAAGGTCTATATTATTCGATACTATTATTTTCGACCTTTTATTGAATGCAAGCCTAGCCTGGTGTATACGGCTGTCGACCTCGCTCTTAGACCGACCGTCCCATTTTATTTTGCTCCCGAGGTAGACAAACTCCTTGGTGTTCTTTAGTGGAACTCCTGACATCTCTACTCTCATCTGATGTTGCGTTCAGCCTACAGTCAGCAGCTTTATTTTGTCTTTATTTATCTTCATGTTGTAATTGTTTTGAAGAATGCTTTGCATGATTTCGAAATTATAAGTGTATTTAAATTTCAATTTATCTTTTATTCTATGGTGTGGGGTTCTGGTTTGCATCATGGTTTTAGTTTTATTCTCATTGATTTGCAAACCCACCTCTCTTGCCAAGTCTCCAAAAATCTCTCTTACAGCCTGTAGGGATCTTTCGACAATGTTAAGGTCAGTATGTCTAATCTACAGATATTCCAGCGATGGTATGGTGAGCCGCACAGAGTTCGACTAATATTCGTAATTATGTTACATATTCGCTTTTGCGTAATAATATTTTTTTGTTGATCCCGGTTGGTTGCTTAATAATAGTCTTTGTCATTAATGTCATGATCTAACTCATTGCCTGTGGTACTGAGATGCTGGGCTTCCATTGACAAAATCTCTTCATATTCAATTGCAACAAATAAATTTTAATAAAGTCTCGGGTGCTGGTTTCTTATTCATTCTTACTGGAAGAAGCCCATTGGTGCCACGTTTTCAGCCCCAATTTTCTGGATTTTTTTGGATTCTATACCATTTTTGAACTCCCGCACAAAGCAACAAGAAAGCGTTTTCCTTCATCTGCTATGTCTTCTGGTCTTGCATCATGTTGTTTTCATTCGTATACTCAATGAATGACCAGTTTTTTTAAGGCTTACTAAATGTTCATTATCACTACAAAGTAGTTTCATCCATGCACTCAATGACGTCGGGTTTGTCATAGTGGGATCCTAGCCTGTAGCAAAAATATAGGCGCTGATGTAGCAACGCTGCAGTCAGGACTGCAGGCACGCAGTATGTTGCCGTCTCTTTTTCTCCTCTATGTAACACGAAAAATTTCTGTAATTTGAAATAGATTTTGCTATATTTTTTTTGGAAATACGTTAAAATGACATTGTGTAATATGTTCTTACAAAATTTATCATGAAAACTTGAGTTTTACGATTTTTTGTCAAAATTTTCTTCTTTCTACCACTGTAAGTCATTATACCGTAGATTTATAAAAAAATTTTTTTTGAAAAAATGTACATAATTTAGTGTTCTTCAAATTTGCCATAGACATTTTTGTTTTAAAATCAACCGTTTAGGAATTATTTTGAAAAAACTAAATTTTGGGACCTTCAATCCAAGATGGCGGCTCGAGCTCGACCCCCCCAAGGTCGAAAACTTTTTTTTTCTTTAGAGACCTAATCTAAACAACATATATCAAAATCACTACTACACGACCTTGTGCAAGCTGAAGGCGTTTTATATCCACTGACTGGACTATGGAGCAAATGAACACATTTTTAAAAAATAATTCGCCCATTACATCCCGAATCGTAGTATTACTGTTAAGTAGTATTAGTATTACTGTTTAGTAGTATTACTAACGCAGCTAAAACACTAACGGAAAAAATCTTGTAATGTTGCTTTTCTAACTGTGAAAATTGTCTATGATTTGTCGTGAAGGACGTGTTCTTAGCAGTGCTCGGAATATTAACAGTATAAAACTTTGATATGGTGACAAGATCGACCCAAGCCTGGGAAACGGTCACCGCTGCCATTAAGGACCTCACGGACCAGATTAGTGGTCTAAAAAATACCATAACAGAGCTACATAACAAGGTTAGTGATCAATCGAACCTTATTGTTGCACAAAATTCTACCGTCGCCAAATTGTCCGCGAAGATAGTTGCACTGGAAGCCGCCAGCGCCTACGGCACGAGGGAGCGCGTAACCAGTGGGCCGTCTACTTCAGGTAACTCGAAAAAAGGACCAATCCCGATTATTCCATCATCTAGTGGGCCATCGGCCACGGACGATTCGACAGAAGGTGCAAATCCATCAGCGTCTTCGATAAATGGGGATCATTTTGGGAAATCTAACCCGGACGAAAAAGGAAGGAAAAGCAAACCAAGAAAAAATCAAACTAAGCCACTGAAAGGACCAGACAACTCCAAACACGTTGATGGTCAGGGTGAGTGGCAGGTGCAAACACGAAAGCCGCGACATCGTACATCCCACATAATAACGGGCACTAAAAAAGAAACGGCGTTGCGAGCAATAGAGCGAAAGCATTATATCCACGCTTGGCGCTTTAGCCTAGATACCGATAGCACACACGTGCACACATTTCTTAAAACCATTGATCCGGTCTCCGAATTTGATATTGTCTCATTGAAGGCAAAAGGGAATATCACTTCCTTCAAAATAGGTGTTCCGGAAGAAAAGAAAGATACATTCCAAGACGCTGCCAACTGGCCGGCAGGTATCGCTGTGTCTAAATTCAAATTTTTGTCATCATTAAATAAAGAAGGTGGCCCACATCCAGGTAAATCTATACCTACCTAAAAATGGCAAAACTATCTTTGAAATACCAAAATGTTCGTGGTTTAAATACGAAAATAAGTGAATTCTCAAACAATGTTATTTCACAAAATACTGAAGTCATTGCTCTAACCGAAACATGGTTGCAAACCTCTGTATTCGATGCAGAACTGTTGTCCACCAATCAGTTTACAGTACATCGCCAGGACCGAGAGGGGCAACGAGGAGGAGGGGTACTGCTCGCAATACGCACACCACTGGAATTAATAAGAGTAAGAGAGCTAGAAACAGACGGTGAACACCTCTGGGTAAAAGTCACTAAAGATAACTTTACTGTGTTTATATGTGTAGTACACTTCTATTGCACAGATGACAGTGAAAATAGACGTCTTTTCTACGAACATTTAGATAATAAAGCCAACATATTATTAAATAAGAATATATTAATTTTGGGGGATTTCAATTTGAATAATAAACCCGAAGACGTCTTAACTGATTTTTCATATTTTACAAGCTCAAATGGACTGACTCAGAACAATAAAGTGAAGAACAGTAGCGACAATATCCTTGATATTATCCTTAGCAACATTAATATGTGTGACGTGACGAGAAGCGAGGAACCATTGGTGAGTGAAGACCAGCATCACCCGACGCTGGACATATCCGCGCGACTATCAAGAACGGTTCGGTGCAGACGGCGATGCCGCCAAAACGTTCGCCGCGTCCCCCCTGGCCCCCCGCCTTCGTTCCTCAATTATAATTTCTAAAAATTTAATTATAAGCGAGCAAACATAGAACTGTGCAATAATATTCTATCGCACTTTGATTGGATATTTTTGTACACCATAAAATCGGTGGATGAAGCAGTGAATTATTTATATAATGTATTGTTCAGTGTTTTTGAATTATGTATACCTATTAAGAAACCCAACATCACAAACGATGTATATCCGATATGGTTCAATAAGAGTATTATAGATAAATTGAAAAGAAAGGAAACGCTCCGGAAAAGATATCTATTGCACAAAAAGCAATCCGATTATCTAACATTTTCAGCGAGTAGATCCGAGCTAAAATATGAAATAAATTTTGCTAAAAAACAATACATGAAAAATGTTCAGAATGGGATCAAAGACGATATAAAGTTTTTCTGGGATTATATTAGGTCACAAAAAGTTAACCCAACCTCAACAACATGCTTGACTGAGGAAGGCGTAACTTTTACTAACCCTGACACAATTGCTAATAAGTTTGCTGACTATTTTCATTCCGTTTATAGTCAAGTAACCCCGAAACTTGAAACCAATTTCCCAACAGCATCACCCTGGAATGTTGGTGATATCTCACTCGGATTGACCAACATCCAGGAAATAGAAGCCTGTATCCGGAATATGCGACCTGACAAGGCTACTTTACTGGTCCGGACAGTATTCCTCCTTCGGTAATTATAAAAATCTCTCCAAATATCTGTGTATCCCTTGCTTACATATTTAATCTCTGCATCATGTCATCCACGTTTCCACAGTGTTGGAAATTAACGAGGGTCAGCCCTATTCACAAAACCGATGAAAAGACTGATGTCAGAAATTATAGACCAGTTGCAGTACTGTCAACAATTCCAAAAATTTTTGAAATGATTATCTGTGATAAAATTAGTCCGCAAATCGCGCCTTTCTTACGAGAAAATCAACATGGCTTCTTACCGAGGAAATCAACGGTAACCAACTTACTCTCTTTTTCTCGACGGGTAGAAAAAGGCCTAGACTGTAGGCATCAGACGGACGTAATCTACACGGATTTCGCAAAGGCATTTGACCGAGTAGATCACGACGTTCTATTAAGAAAGATGCACAAAATAGGTTTTAATCAACCCTTACTGATATTTTTTGCGTCATATTTAAAAGATAGAAGCCAGTATGTAAATGTAAATGGATACGACTCCCATGAGTTCGTAGCTCTGTCAGGAATTCCTCAAGGATCGAATCTAGGTCCCATGTTATTCCTTATTCTAATAGATGACATTCAGGACTGCATACGTCATAGCTCATGTCTCCTATACGCGGATGACATGAAACTGATGATGGAAATCGAATCAGATGACGATTATTCCAAACTGCAGGCAGACCTCGATTCAATCATGAAATGTTCGTTAGAAAATAAACTTAATTTCAATATAAAAAAATGCGTCGTTATGACTTATAGTCGTTCACAAAATCCGTTATTATACCCGTATAGAATGAATGGAGAAATACTAACACGCGTAAATATCATCAAGGATCTTGGGGTGACCTTTGATCCCAGGCTAACATTTTCAAATCATATAGTGCAGCTTACTTCGGCTTGCTCCAAAATGCTTGGTTTTGTAATAAGAACTTGCAAACAATTCAGTAACGCAGAAGCAATGACCGCCATGTTCAACGGAGTGGTCAGAAGCAAGCTAGAGTACGCTAGTACTGTCTGGATACCATATCAACTTAAATACATAAATATGATTGAACAAATTCAAAGGTATGTAGGTATGTTTACATGCGATCTTACGGAATATATCCGAAATTCATGCATCACGTGGAACTGCTAAAGGAGACAAATTATCAAAGCCTAGAGACTTAAAGTTAATAAAAAACCTTATTGATTCTCCATATCTCCTGTCATGCTGTGGCTTATTCGCTCCTGACAAATACTGTCGAACTCGTAGCCACGCCCTATTCCACATACCGCAGGGTCGGACAGATGTCAGGGCCTATGTCATCTTTGGGGATGCTGTGTGGAGGATTTTTTTAGGGAAAGGAAGGAGAGGAGAGTTCTGGGAAGGAAAAGGGTTTAAGGGGTGGGTAGGAATCTGGGGTTCAGTGTATCTGACAAACCTCAGCTCATGAACCCCTGCTAAATCACCAAACGTAGCGAACCACTGGGGTGACCTATGACAGAGGTGTTAGTTATCCAATAAAGGTTCCCGGGGCGGCGGCACCCATTCCCGCCTCCCAAATTGAAAACGCCATCGTGGTATCCCATTACGCCCCTTCCGACGTGGTATCCCATTACGCCCCTTCCGTCGTGGTATCCCATTACGCCCCCCCCCCCGTTGTGGTAAATGTAATAAATGTAATCGTGACGAAAATTTGCTGTTTCGGATTGCCGAGCTAGGGGGCGCTGGAAATAAAAATATTCTCAACGTGGCCGGTGGGCAAAAAAAGTTTGAGAATCTATGGATTAATCAAAGTAATCAATACAATAGAACTAAAAGCCATCAACATGATTTTTTACGGGGTTCACGGTAGTTGGTTTTATGAATTGAGCAAGCCTATGTGGTAGTCTAATGAGATTTGTCTTTATGTAGCCAAAATTATTTTTCACACTATTATTATATTAGAAAAGAAACTGATTCAACAACGTAATTTTTCAATAGGATAACATTTTCAGCATTTACTTTTATTCGCTATGATTTTTCTCTGTAGGTAACCCGAGTACTGTTACGGCTCTTGTCTGCGTGAACATTATATCTCCGTGATAACAAAATGATGAAAGATCAAAACCATCAGGGAATAGGGTAGCATCTAATGAGGGGAGTTAAAATCTCCCTTAATTGCTGGCCAATTAAGCCAGAAGCCTTCGTATTACAAATATTACAAACAATTTACTTTTCCTCTCATTACAAACAGATTATCCCCGACTTAAGGATTTTATCCTCCGGTCACCACTGTAACAAATCTTCTCCTTTATTCCACCTTGTACATCCCCGGGAGGCGCCTACGAAAAGCACAACCCTTTCGAATAATTTGGTTTGGATCCGGAGAATTATCAGGCGACGCCCTAATGAATTAATCCGCACCTCGCAACCCGCCAGGACGGGACTAAGGTTGCTACAAATCCACGAGAAAACCCCCGGAAAAGGAAGTGGAGATCTTCTTTTATTTTTTTCTATTTTGGTTGAAGAAAGTCGTTCCAATATGCAAGGAAATTTATTCAAAGAAAAAAGACGTTTTCTTTGAATTAGTATCTTTACTTTACATAAGTACGCAGGCAACACAAGGGATAAAATGAACGAATTTTCTCATATTTCCACAATACCTACAACTGTTATCCCCCTTTCGCACACATAAGTTTTATGGACCTGTTGGTACCATAGCACGATTAAATTAAATACAAAAAAAAATTAAATTCAAATACTCTAGTACCACCTCATAAGATGTTTTTGCCTTATCAATTCTTTGAATCATTTATTAACTAACCTATATTTTTATTACTTTTATCCGTATTTTCTCATAAAATCACTAATATTTTTTGTTAAATTACTAATATTTTTTGTTTTAATTTAAACAGATGTAAAAATATTTAGTTGTCCTCTCCTAAACACAAGCAGCTGCTTTATTAGGAGAGTCATTGAAATATTGATGTTACATTATGTTGTAAAAATTTTAACCTTGTTAAATGTTTAAAAAAAATGTAAGTTTGTAGAGGTACCTGCTTTGAAACCCAAGGGAGATAAACTATTTTCTTTTATTGCTTATTGCCCAACAATAAATTGTTTTTGCCGTCAATATTCTTACAAGAATAACTGAGGCAGATTTTGGCCGTCAATGTTGTCCTCGCAACTCCGCAGTAAGAAATAGTTTTGGTCTGGCAATTTTGCTGTAATAACGTTAGCCAAGCGAACCTACCGTCAAAACAGAGCAATACATCGGATTAGAACAGGCAATACAAAACAATCTTGCTCAATCTTGACCGACAATACGAAAATACAATTAGAAATTGTCGTACAAAGTTGCTCGTTTACTAGAACTTATGTCATGTTGAGTTAGATGTTTGCGTTATGGAAGGCCCTTGTTGCTTTGTTGACATAGAAACATTAATTGCAGCTGCTTTCGCATTCTGAAGACGAAGACATTCACATGTGCACATTATTCTATTTTTATCAAATTGTTGGCCTCACCCGTTCAGACTTTAACCCTGAACAACTCAACGGAACTTCAATAATACTATGCACGTAAATTTCAAAGGATCGGCGTCACCCTCCACCACGCCTTTTATCAATTTATGATTTATATCCATAATTTAAATATATTTTTGTAAAAATCTGTTCATAATAAGAGAACTTCTGTTTAAACTTTGTTAAGTTAATGTTTTGTTAAGTTCTATTCTCTCTAAATATATTATACTAAAAGGATTACTGTGAACAGCGTTAACATAATGTTTGTTTTACGCCGTGATGTTGTTCCACCGAATAGTTTGTGTGATAATAATTCACGGGCAGGTGTTTGGACAGCCCTGCTCCCGGTCCGAGTGAGAATTTAATGTTTCCTCCAGCCTTATTGCAAAGTAACCTGCTACGTATTCATATACAAGTTAACACTAGTTACAATAGAAGGAAGCCTACCTTCTCCTTACAGAAGATAATGGATTTCAGAAAAAGCAGCTTAACTCTGAAAGATATTTATCGTAGTAGAAACGTAATCCAAAAATAAATATCACAATAAAGCTAACTTATTTCTCCATTACTTTATTGATGAATTTGTAAAACTCGCGGTGGTCTGTTGGAATTTTTGCTTAGATAACTTATTATTTTGTACCGATTAGTTTTTTAAAGCTGAATAACAGCGACATTTTCATCGATTTTCAATGCAGCAAGCATGTCATTTCTAACTAACAAAAGTTGTTAAGGTTGTTAGGTTTAAAAAGTTGTTTTAACTTAAATAATTAGGCACAATGTGTCCCTACGAAAAAACTAATCTGAGGCAGAAAATCTACGAGCGCGCTGCATAAAAAATAGGTCAATTAAATATGATATTTCAATAAATTGATGATTTAACAAAAAAATGATTTTCCGGACACGAATCTATTTTTCTTTTTGTTCCAGTTTATTAGTTTAATGCACTCCACAACACTTTTACTTAAAAATAAAACTAACTTTAACTTTACATCCAAGGTTCGTCGATATGATATCTATGTCGATATATCATTACTGTCATTAGATTAATGCACTCCACAACATCTTTTATTTAAAAAAAGCTAACTTTAACTTTACATCCAAGGTTCGTTCATCTTAGTCTACCTACTGAAGTGGAAGGTAGACAAGAATTCGTATGTACGTACATGCTAATAGTTTGCTTCCTAGGAGCATTGTTCTGCAGATAAATGAATTATTACAACGTTGTAGCACAATACAATATAATTTTATCTATATACTGCGTACATTCTATTTATGTCATACACTAAATTAATCGACACAAATTTTACCTTCTCGAAATTCAAAATTAAATGTTTAATTTGTCACTATTTAACACGTTTGTAAACACAAGTGGTAATCAGTTAACACGAGGAACAAATTTAAAAAAAATCCTAAAGTTTACCAATCGTTATAATCCTTAGATATATCATCCTTCATTGTTTGACTCATCTTTCATTGTTTCAGAAAATCTTTCATTCTTTCATTGTTTCATTGACTCTTCTTTCATTGTTTCAGAAAATATCTGTCCATCCAGTTTCGAATGTAATAACTCACTATCTGAAATAGACCCTCTTAAATCATTAACAATCCTTCACTTAAATATTCGAAGCATCTATAAAAATTTTGATCATTTTACACTAGAATTGAATGAGCTGGCCCTTAAACCTGATTGTATTGTATTGTCTGAAGCCAGAATTAGTCCCAACTCAAGTACTTATAATTTACCGGATACAAATACTTTGTTACATCTTACAACATTAATCAAAATAGTGGAATAGTTGTTTTTGTAAAATGTATTTATAACGATGTTTCTGTTAATGAAATATTTATCGAACGTGTTAATTGTCTACATATTAAAATCAATATAAAAAATATTTTTTATGATATAATTGCATTATATAGAACTCACAGCTCAAGCATTAATAATTTTACCGAAAACCTGAAAACTTTTATAAATACAAACCGGTTTCATAATGCACTTATTGTAGGAGATATTAATATCGACATATCTGATGATTTAGAAAACAACAGTAATAAGGAAAAAACTGAATATATTAACACTTTATCAGAACTCAATTTCAAACCATGTATAAAAAAATATACAAGAGAATGTTTTGGACAAAGGCCATCTTGTATTGACCATATTTGGTGCAATACTAATGAAACAGATAAAATAAAATCTGTTATTTGGAAAAATAATATTACTGACCATCAAACATGCATTGTAGCTATTAAAACTGATAAAATAAATAAGAATAATTATTGTCGCTATAACTTACCAAAAACTCTAATTAATTATGAAAAATTACAACAACATCTTGAAAATGAAAATTGGGAAACTGTACTATCGTCTAACAATACTGATTTATGTTCACGGAATTTTGAATTGACATTGAATAAGCATATCCAATCCTCCTCTTCCATTGTAACAAACTTTCCAAAGACTAAATTTAAAAAATTAAAACCGTGGATTACACAAGGAATTATCATATCAATTAGGCATAAAGAAAAAATTTATAAAGAGCTAAAAAAGTTTCCTGAAAACAATAAACTACGCGAATATTTTAAAATTTTTAGAAATAAATTATGTTACATAATCCGGAAAACAAAAGAAGATTTCTATAAAGATAAAATCAATATTGCTGGTAACAACAATAAAAAGGTGTGGCAAACTATTAATGAAATGATCAATAAAAAACCTAAAAATTCAAATATAAATAAAATCTCAGATATTGATAACACAATTTACAATGTCAACACAGATCCATTGAAATGTGCAAATATCTTAAACAATTATTTTGGGTCAGTTGGTGAAAAATTAGCAATTAAAATAAAAAACAGAGATAATGATAATTATAATCTACCAACACCTTTCATTCCTTGTAGCACACTAACACAATTTCAACGAACTAACTCTGATGAAATCAAAGATACTATTAATGAATTAAAAGGAAATTCTTCCCCTGGTTATGACAATATTTCTGTAGAAATATTTAAAAGTAATTCTGACTCACTTTGCAAACCTTTGGCACACATCATAAATACAAGTTTTGTTAATGGCAACTTTCCCTTAAATTACAAAAAAACTATTATTACCCCAATTTTTAAATCTGGGGACCCCTGTCTAAGCAGTAACTATAAGCCAATTTCTCTTACTTCAAACATTGCAAAAATATTTGAAAAAGTTGTAAAAAAACAAATATTTAAATTTGTGAAAGAAAATAATATATTAAATGCACATCAATATGGTTTTAGAGAAAATTTGAGCACTCAAGATGCTATCGTTGAATTAACATCTAAAATTTATAAATCTTTAGATAGTAAAAAAAAATGTATTGGAACATTTGTTGACTTAAGAAAAGCATTTGACAGTATATCGCACTCTAACCTTATCTCTAAACTAACGAAAATTGGTATAACTGACAATGCTTTAACTTGGATCGAAAATTATCTATTTAATAGAGAGCAATTTGTTAAATTAAAGGGCCTTATGAGCGATTCTCAGACCACGAATTTTGGCATCCCGCAGGGAACTGTACTGGGGCCAATTCTTTTTATCATTTATGTCAACGATATGTTTAAACTTAACATCAAATCTAAACTCATTTCATATGCAGACGACACAGCAATTCTAACTGAGGGTTTAACTTGGAATGAAACCCAGAAAACAGCAGAATTAGACTTAAACATCCTAAAAAAATGGTTCGACTCAAACTTGCTGTCACTTAATACGGAAAAAACCTTTGTAATACCGTTCACCATTAATAAACATGCATTCCCTGAAAATTTAAAGATAAGTATACATTCATACAATTGCAATAGAAACACAAATTTATGTAAACCTGACTGCTCTGTACTCACTGTTAAAACTAATATAAAATACCTCGGTGTAATTATAGATAGCAATTTAAAGTGGAAAATACAAATCAATGCAACAGTAGAAAGATTAAGAAAATTAATGTACATTTTTCTTAGAATACGAAACATTTTAAATTTTAAACTATTAAGAACTATCTATTTCTCACTGATCCAATCTGTATTACAATATGGAATTCTTGGTTGGGGTGGTGCATTCAAAACTTCTCTCATGCCTTTAGAAATCATCCAAAAATTATTAATAAAAATAATTCTAAAAAAACCATATGACTTCCCCACCATAAGATTATTTCAAGAATTTAAAGTCCTTTCACTACACAATATTTATAAAAAAATTACTCTTTTACAAATCCACAAAGATTGTTTTAACAATGATAACTCATTATCTATTTCAAACAGCAAAAGACCAAGTATTCTTGGCTCTATAACTATACCGCGTTGTAATACCACTACAGCCCAACATTTTTATAAATATATTGGAGTCAAGTGGTTTAACCAGTTACCCCTTAACTTAAGATTGGAAATTAATTATAAAAAATTCAAAAGTTCTATAAAAACACTAAATCATTAGCATATTACAATAATTCAATTTAATAATACAATAGAATGTCTCTCGACAATTGATTTTGGAAATCCAATTACTTTTATATTCTTTTCTCTTTTCTCTCTTCCTCTTTCTCTTCTTCTTCTTTTTTATACTGTTTTTCTTTTTTTCTATTCTATTTCATATATCTTGTTTTGAATAATCCGGTGAAATTTTTGATGTTTTTTTTTTCAACCAGAAACATTAAAAAATCAGTAGTTATTGGACAATTACGATGTGAGGGTTTCATCGGTTACACGTCTGACCCGTGATGACACGTGAAAGAAATTGTTTTGTGGGTGATTTTGAATTAAATATTCGAAAAAAAAAGAATTACCATTTTACTGCAAATTATTTCAGATATCACTGGTTAAAGAAAGTTAAGTATGTCGCTTACCACCCTGTATTTAGGAAATCAGTTACATTTTGGGCCCGGAATGTATAACTGAGTATTGACCATTTTTCCAATATTGTAACAAAAATATGTTTTGTTACATTTAGACAAATAAACATTCTCTTCATGGGGGATAATATTCATGAACTCTCAGCTATAGTTTTTTTATGATCTCTACAAATCCTTTCCCAAAGAAAAAGCCTCTTAGAAACTGGGCGTACTGTACAGGGCACGCAGATACTTTAATACTTCACATCTGCTAACCCTGTACAAATCGCAAGTAAGCCCCATAGTTGAATTTGGCAGCCACCTCTGGTCTGGAGCCCTAAAATACCTAAAAAAAATACCCTCGACTTTGTGCCAAAACGGGTGATTCATTTGATAGATTCCCCGAACTTAACAAACGGATTGCAATCTTTAGAGCACACGCGTCAGGTGGGAATGCTGTCCTTGTTCTACCGGTATTACAATGGAAGATGATTTGAGGAACTAGCATCATTGATCCCCTCGGCACCGGTGTATAGTCGGGAAAATGCCAAACACGCGCCCAACATTTTATACGGTTGACATTATTAGTCAACGAGATAAGGTCGTTTCTACTACTCGTTCTTTAGTTCAACAACTCGGCTTTAGAACGATTTACCGGCCTCTGAGTTTCCTCCCTCCTGCAACACTCATGTTCACTTCTTCCTCTTCTCAAAAGACCCTCCACACAGCATCTTTAATGATGACATAGGCCCTTGGGGAAATTATTTTCCTCAGGGCCTCCTGTGAGAAGTTAATGTAAAAAAATAAAACTCATATTTTGAGAGATTCTCATGTGCATTCTATTCTATGTGCATAGTTCGAGTGCATTTCAGGGTAGCAACGTGGTGAAGATTTCTATGATGCTAGCCGATCTCCGATACGAGGGAGTATATTAAAAAGAAAGATAAGCTCAGTACATGTAAAATCGAAAATCTATATTCCTTTTCATTCATATCCGTTTCAGAGCACGCCTGAAAATTTAAAAAATCATTTCAATATTATGTATGGAAGATTCTATTGTAAAAAGTCGTGTCCGGTGCAGTGGAAATGTTGGTACGAAAGTAGGGCAATTATTGAAAAGCGCATAATATTGTCTTCAATAATGGTTTATTCTGGTTGGCTTCATGGACGACGATCTAAAACCAGACCTGGATAATATTCACGGCAATTACCCGCACATCAGATGGTATCTTTATACCTATGCATTTATCATTGAAAATTGAAATATCTTTACAAAATACAAAATTGAGAGAGTGCATTTATCCAGAAGACAACAGCTCCATTGAAATGTATGAGCCAGCGCGTTCCGTTCCAACTTCAAAACGGACGCTCTGCGTAGGCGATCTCTCCGGCAAAACATAATGGATCCGTTTTCAAGTCGGAACCGGCAAGTGTGAACAGCTCCATAGAGCCACTACAGCGGCTAGGGCTTCCGTTTTAAAAACGGGACCCGCCTCCGTTTTTAAAAAAACGGAAGTGTGAATGGGCTCTTACGGAACTAAAACTGAATGGATTTACCGGCCTGATAAGACACTGGGTCACAGGAACCAAGGATGTTTACTGCAGAGGGCCATCAGGGGGACCAATCCGGGAAAGCTTCCTTCGCGGTGGCGGAGAGAGAGCGCCCTCATCTCTCGGTGGCGGAATAGTTGGCGGTAAGCATTATTATAGGTAACTTAAATTATACCATTGCGATGCAGTATAATCTACCCACAGTTCTGAAGTATCTACAGAATGCGTCGAATAGTATCCTTTTGACGTTTGTAAAAGTGAAAACGCTTTGACGGCATACCTGCTCTAAAAGAAATTGCTCCTCTTTGTCTTTCCATATCTTTGGGGGACTTTGTTTTTGCATTCGAAAGCCATAACGATTGATTTATAAGTATTATATATACAAGATCATGATTTTTTGCGAAATCTTAACATATTTGAAGTAGTTTCTTTAGAGCCTAACTGTTAGACCAATAATTATTTTATATAATGTGTATGAAAAGACTCCGTGTTTGGTTGATTTGTACCATATATATGCATCGTAAGAGGAAATAATGAAATATGAATACGATAAACAAACAAATCCGCGCAGTCGCAGTTTTTATGGTATAAAAAAAGGAATGCAAGATTGTATTTAAAAACATGGTGTCACTACCGAACCACCTCGATGGAACGACTCCGGATCCAATATAACAATGCGTACATTATTATATTTGGATTCAGAAGATATAGCAGTGCATCGACAATGTTTACGGAACTAGGATTGCACGGATTCTGATGGTCTGATGAGACACCGGGTCACTGGAGCCAGGATGCGGCTAATGGCCTCCGACAACACATTGGTGACCGCAGCCTTCCAGCACCAAGTGCCACTCCTGAGTGAGCGATGGGCCCGAGCGCACTCAAGACCACGCCCTGCATAATAAATGATTATTTTTTGTTATTGTTAATTTGATTTCTTCTATTTATGTTCTTGTTTCTTTACAGTGTAAATACATAAATATGTATAACTATATGGGACGTGTGGGATTGCAACATCCTCCCGACATCCTGGAATAAAGAATTATTATAATTATTAAATTGAATATAACGTAGGCCAAGATTTGGGTTGAAATATAATGTAGGGCAAATATTATTGTGGTGCGACTTGTTTTTTGTAGTTCGATACTAGAAGATAGAAGAAATGAGTTTGACCAAATTTTTTTATTCAAAATCATCAACAACGCTATTGACAATTATTACCGTCTAATTGTTAATTTCCACTGTCCAACATACCTTCAAAAACACAAACATCGTCAACTTACTAGATATGTATTTTAAGAAAATAAATCATTACTTTAATTACTCTCCACCCCTCCAACTCTCCACCCCTCCAACTCTCCACCCCTACTGTCTGTAAGATGTAATTTGCTTATATTAGATCATTTTGTCAACATTATTTTTTTGCAGTTTAATTTTACCTATCTATCTAAGTATATACTTGAGAATTGTGTTTTTAAGATTTTTTTTCTACCAATTCCAATATTTTCTTTAATCATTTCTTTTTTATTATTTTATGAATCTTAGCGGAAACTTCACCGGATGATGCAACAATTTAACTTGTATTTTTTTTTAATATAAACATGTGTAACTATTTATTTTACAAAAAACTAAAAAAAATAATTTTAAAACACTGTTGACATTTGTCACATGAGAACGGGTCGCTTCTACGACTCGTTCTTGAGTTCATTGTTCGGCTATGGAATGATTTGTTCGCCTCTGTATTTCCACCCTCCTACAAAATTGGTCTCTTCAAGACCCATGTTCACTCCTTCCTCTGCTTTGAAGGACCCTCCACACTCTAAAGATGACATAGTACCTGAGGGAAATTATTTTCCGCATGGCCTTCTTCGTGGAGTTAATTTAAAAAATATGATATGGTTTTTTTTTTTTTTTTACATTAACTCCACACAGGAGGCCCTGAGGAAAATAATTTCCCTCAGGGCCTATGTCATCTGGGATGCTGTGTGGAGGGTCTTTTTGAGGAGAGGAAGGAATGAACATTGGTCTTGAAGAGACCCATGTTGTAGGAAGGAGGAAACACAGAGGCCGGCAAATCATTCCACAGCCGAGCTGTTGAACACAAGAACGAGTCGAAGAAACGACCCGTTCTCATGTGACAAATGTCAACCGTGTACAAATGTTGGGCACGCGTTTGGCGTGTTTCCCGACTATGCACCGGTGCCGAAGGGATCAATCAATCGGAGCATCTTCCATTGTAATACCGGTAGAACAAGGATAGCATTCCCACCCGACGCCTGTGCTCTAAAGATTGCAATCCGTCTGTTAAGATGGGAGAATCTATCAAACGGACCGCCCGTTTCTGCACAGAGTCGAGGGTATTTTTCAGGTATTTTGGAGCTCCAGACCAGAGGTGGCTGCCAAATTCAACCGTGGGGCGCACTTGCGATTTGTACAGGGTTAGCAGTTGTGTACTATTAAAGTATCTGCGGGCCCTGTACAGTACGCCCAGTTTTTGGGGGCTAACTTTACTCTGGCTTCGATGGAGCCCCCATACCTGAGCTGGTCACTTAGGGTTACACCAAGCATATCAATGGAGGGCCTGTTCGGAAGATTGCTTCCGTTGAAAGAGAATAGATTTTCATTGCGATCCCTTTTAGACGTAATCAGACAAGATTGGGTCTTTGAAACATTAAATTCAACGAGATTATTTTTACCCCAAGAGAAAACACTCTCGAGGTAACCGTCCATTCTTTGCTTCAAAGCCTTACGAGCTGTTGGAGTTTGTGAGCCCTTTGGGGGCTTGTCAAACAAAAAGCTATCATGAACTGTACTGTCATCCGCGTAACAGTGAATTGGTGCACATGACAAAAGGTCGTTGATGTGCAACAAAAACAGAGTTGGAGACAGAACCGATCCCTGCGGGACGCCAGCATTTATCGAGTGAGAGAAAGAGGTGAAACCATCGACTACCGTCTGAATCGACCTCTCCCTCAAGAAGTCGGCAATCCACGTACACAAGGATGCGGGAAGTCCGTAAGAATGCAGTTTGTTGACAAGTCCTCGGTGCCAAACCCGGTCAAAGGCCTTGGATATGTCCAGTGCAACCGTTTGGGTCTCACCGAAACGTTCCAGGCATCGCCCCCAAACATGCGTCACATACGCGAGAAGATCACCGCACGAGCGGTTCCGCTGGAATCCGTATTGACGGTCGTTAATAATTTTCTTCTAGCATCGTCAAATTCAACTAGTAAAATACTTTTCCCAGAATCCAAAATTGCAAACTTTGAAGTTATATTATCTAAGACTTCATAAATGCTAGTTTCTTGATTGTTCTCTCATTTGAATGAGAATATTTTCTCATGGCCAGGACAAAACTTG
The DNA here is from genome assembly GCA_929108145.2 of Limnephilus rhombicus. Lineage (NCBI taxonomy): Eukaryota > Metazoa > Arthropoda > Insecta > Trichoptera > Limnephilidae > Limnephilus > Limnephilus rhombicus. Next base: position 23,814,062 of record OV815284.1, read on the forward strand.
GTTATAGCTGTACCTCCGTAAGAAAACACGATGAAAAGGAGTGGATTCTAAGAGACGGGCGGTATTCCTTTTTTCAGTGTGTTAATTCCTTTGCTGAATAAAACGCGTTTAATGAGTTTCTAGAAGATAAAAGTTTGCAAAACAATTAAGGCTTCGTGAGCTTTTTTCGCAACGATTTAAAAAAAACCATTAAAAAGGGCAACGAATAGTATACCGAACAAAAATGTAAATGTTTGTTAAGTTAGTTTTTTAATCTGAATAAAAGTGAAAGTTGTGATTTTTATTTCTGTGGTATTTTTGTGGTAAAACACGGATGATTTATTTATTATCTGTTCATTATTTTAATCTTAATATATAAAACAAATTTGGGTAAGTTACACCATTTATAACTCAAGAACGGCTGGACCGATTTTTATGATCCTTCATTTGTTGGATTTGTCTCCGCCCCGAACAGCAGAATAGCTATTAAAATTTTGGAAAAATTCACGAAAAATTATGGAGAAAATTCTTTTCATCATATATTTTGTATGGAACGAATTCTCATCTTTTGAAAGAGCTGCAGGAATATTGTGATAAATAAATATTGAATAGTGATTGAATACCAAAAATTCAAAAACGTCAAATGCGCTGATTGTTTTGCTTTTGTTCTTAAACTCTCTCTTTCTTACACACTGCATATCAACAGTGGAAAAAGAAAAAAGGTTTTGATTATAACAAATCTCCCTCACACGTATAAAGAAATTGAAACGCAATTCCCGTAAGTAAGTAAAAATGTAATAAAATCACAAAAAAGTAAATCCGTACATTCGTCATTTTTTTATTAAATGAAGACAATATTAGCGAAACTCGATCGAAAATCTGAAGACAGAAAAATCAGAAAAAATTATTGGTACCTCTGGGACTCGAACCCAGGAACTTCTGCTTTCATGGCAACAACTCTACCAACTGAGCTAAGGTGCATATATCCAATTTGGTCACTTTTCACTTTATCATGCTTCGACTAAGAACTACCAACATTATTTTCATTTTCTTAACGCACATATTTTTGGCTGCTATCTTTATATATGATTGCAAGATTCAAACCCGAACTAAATGCTATCTAGATAGTGTCTGGATAAATTTTTAACCATTTTATTTTTAATATGTGACATCTATTGACTTTTCTCCAAATCTAGGAGGATTGTTGATTTTTAACTTTATGAGTAAAATCTCAAATTGTAATATTTAATTAAATGAAGACAATATAAGCGAAACTCAATCGAAAATTTGAAGACAGAAAATTCAGAAAAATATATTGTCACCTCTGGGACTGGAACGTAGAACCTTCTGCTTTCATGGCAACAACTCTACCAACTGAGCTAAGGTGCCTATATCCAATTCTATAACGACATTATCTTCATTTTCTTAACGCACATATTATCAACCGAATCTCTACATCTCTACATATTATAAATTAAAGTCCTCGGCGTTGTCTGACTGTCTGTCTGTCTGCTCGCGATAAACTCAAAAACTACTGAACGGATTTTCATGCGGTTTTTACCAATAGATAGAGTGTTTCGTGAGGAAGGTTTAAGTTTATAATTTGTCAATGATTTCTGTAAATTGGTTGAAACATAACGATAATTGTTAGAAGTGTCGGAAAAAGTCAAGCCGCCTGGAAACTTTCATAAAAAACACTGACTAATCCCTTTGGGATATAACAAAACAATGCCTGGTGGGATTTTCCTCTTTTATAGATGTTCAAAAAAAGTCCGCGAAGGCATATATCTATCTTTTACGGATAGCTTACTATACCCATTCCATCTTCTGAAAAAATGGTCACGTTTGTACGTGACCATGTGGTAATTGGAAAGTTATTTAGAAGGATACAGTATTAATCGTTATCAACTTAAAAACGTTAGTCACCTCAAGCATTTCATGCACATTGTTATAATCTTTCGCACCATCTCTACGAATTATAAATTAAAGTCCTCCGCGGCGTCTGTCTGTCTCTTCGCGATAAACTCAAAGATGGCGGTGGTTACAAAGGTTGGATAACCATCCAGTAGATGGCGTCGTGTTTAGTTAGCCACAGCAACGCGTGGCCGGGTCAGCTAGTTGGATATAAACACTGATAACACTTGTGCTGTCTGTAATTCCATAAACAGCTGTGGCCACAACCTAAACATCTTTATTAAATTTTTGCATTGATACATACCAATGATTCACAAATTGGGAGGCGGGTATGGGTACCGCCGCCCGGGAACCATTTATTGGATAACCAACACCTCTGCCATAGGTCACCCTAGTGGTTCGCTACGTTTAGTGACTTAGTAGGGGTGCCCGGGTTCATGGGGTGAGGTTTGTCCAGATCTTGGCGGCGGATGCGTCTGCCCACCTGCTGCGTGGCGGGCCAGATCAAGAGAGACTGGTTGAGGGAGGCCTTTTGACCTTTCCAGTCAGACTCTCTCAACCCATCGCCTTGCACCGCAGTGGGAGGGATGGATCCATACGTCTGTAACTCCTGTGCACACTGACCCCAGATTCCTACCCACCCCTCATATATTTTTCCTTCCCACGACTTCCTCTCCTTCCTTTCCATTAAAAGACCCTCCACACAGCTTCCCCAAAGATGACATAGGCCCTGAGGGCAATCATTTTCCTCAGGGTCTCCTGTTTGGAGCTAATGCAAAAAAATTTTTTTTAAAATACCAGTCGCTGGATTTATCATCTTGATCAAAAAATGATATTCATCCTCTCCTCGGCAAAATATTAAAGGGTATTGTAATGCCTACCTTTTGTCAATATATTGAAGATCTCTCACAGTCCTCTGTCTCATTCACGTACCTACTCACTTTTCATATTACGACATTCAATTTTTTTTCTGATTTTTTTCAAATTTTCTTTCGTACAAACCTTGTCCTGACAATAACAAACACAACAAAAAAGAATGATCAAATTTGGTGCAGTCGTTCGGAAGTTATGCGCGTACATACATTTCGGCGATTCATTTTTATTTATATAGAAGATAGAAGATAGAAGATAGATATATGCCTGATTCTGTTTCATATTCTTTCCTCTTATTAATACTGTTTCGACACCTGTTTCGTTATTTACAATGTTTTGCAAGCTACGAGTAATAGACGCAAATTCTGATAAATATAGCAGTATATCTGATACATCTAAAAGACGTAAGATAATAAGCTTGATATGTTTGCAGAAAACAGAATAAGGCATCCACTCCTGCTCAAAGGAAAATTTTCTCAATGTCTTAAATCATTTTTGTTTGAGGACAAATTTGGTATTAGGCACGCGCGTTCCCTAAAACGTTGTTTTTGTTACCGAATGTGATTTAAGTATGTTAATCAGCACATATCCTAAACAAACACGTCCTTTGATCGATGAAAAGGGACGATGAAGCTTTCACCATCGACATGTTGCGTTTAAGATTGTGGAATATTTAATTATCTCCGAAAACGCACAACACAGTTCAAAATACTTGCAAATAACGTCCTTGGAAAATAATTATTATATATTGTAGTCAAAAACAGATAATTAGACACGTTTTTTTCTTTTCATTCATTCAACACAGGAAAATAAATGCCTTCAGGGCCTATGTCATCTTTGGAGATGCTGTGTGAAAAGACTTTTTGTGGAAGAGATGGAGTTAACCTGGTTTTTGATGAGACCCTGGGAAGACTTACTTAATTAACAGCCTCATAGTAAAAGTAGATATTTACCCAGAGAATTTAAGCACGATGTGAACAATAAATTATGTGAACCTAAAAGTAACATTTTTTGTCCAAATGTAATCTTTATATATGTCGTGAAGTAGGACATAAATGGCTGTGCACTCTGTACAATAAAGTACTGAATGGAGAACCAATACCAGAAAACTTTAGGCAGAGTTACCTTCTTCCATTTTACAAAAATAAAGGAGACTCTAGGAAGTGCGACAATTACAGAGGGATAAAACTTATGTCTCACACCATGTAAATATATGAGAGAATTATCAACACACGAATAAGGAATATTGTAAAAATACACGACGATCAATGCGATTTTGTGTCGGTAAAATCAACAATAGATGCTATTCAGTCAGAATAATAGTTGAAAAACATCGAGATGCAAAAAAAGATTTGAACATGGTATTTATACACTTGGAAAAAGCATTTGACAGGGTACCCCGAAGCCTGATATGGGTGGCATTGAGAGCCCACAATGTACCAGAAGGATATGTGCTCTCCATACAAGATATGTATAAAAATGTTGAAACTCAAGTAAGATGCACATCAGGGACATCACCAAAATTTTCAATCAAAGTTGGGGTACACCAAGGATCTGTCCTCAGCCCACTGCTATTCATAATGGTCATGAATTATCTAACAAGTCAAGAAATGAACAGTATTCTCAAGACTATGCTTTTTGCAGATGATGTAGTACTGATAGCAGATAATCATTATGACTTACAGAATAGCCTGGAAAGGTTGAGAAAGATCCTGGAGGATAATGGCATAAAAATTAGCAGGAAAAAGACTGAATATTTGTATTTGCCATTTGAAGACACAAATGCTGTAACTCCTTCGATGCAACTGGATGGAGTAACATTAACCAACTGTGATTCATTTAAGTTTCTGGCTCACTAATCCACAGAGATGGAGGATGTGCAGCGGATGTCATCCATAGAATAGGTGTGGGATGGATTAAATTCAGATCCGTAACAGGAATATTGTGTGACTCCAAAATGCCTATAAAACTTAAAGGAAAGATATACCAGACTATTGTAAGACCCGCAATAATGTATGGCTCCGAATGCTGGACCATGTACAACTCCTACTCTAGGCAACTCGAAACAGCAGAAATGCGAATGCTTAGATGGTCGGCAGGAGTATCACTAAAAGATAAGATCAAAAGTTCACGCATTCGTGGTAGCCTGGGTATCACAGACACAAATGGTAAGCTGGAGGAACGACAGATGAGATGGTATGGGCATATAAGACGGAGACCAACAGATCACACAGTGAGGCAGGCTATGGAGCTTCATAAACAGTCATCCAGAGGAAGACCGAAGAACTCCTGGATGACTCAATGCTCCAAAATTCTTTAGAGAAACGGCCTGGATGAAGATGTCACTCAGAACAGAAGAAATTACAACCTGAGAACGAGAAGAGCCGATATATATATATAAAGTGAGCTCTGGCGTCATGAAATTATGCGTTTCTAAACTATTTATCCGATTGCGATGAAACTTTGGTAAGTTGTTGTGAGCATGCTCGCAAAGGTTTCTATATATATACTGGTGAGCTCTGATATTATGAAATTTATTTAAAAAAAATTGCAATAAGTGGCACACGAGCTGTTTGAAAACTGAATATGCCGGGACTGAATGTTTGGAATGTGGGAGGGGGGAGGGAACTCCGGAGGGCGGTTCGCGGGACGGGGAAGCGAGAAAGGGGAGTGGAGAGAGGGAAGGCAGAGTGGAAACGCGTGAGGCGAAGGGGACGCGGGAGAGAAAGGGGAGGCGGGAGAGGAACGGGACGAATGGGAAAGGACACGCAGGGAAAAACAATTTCTTTGTTAAGTACTCGCCAGTCTTATATGTTCATCATGCAAACAAATGTTTTGTAATTTTGTATTGGTTTTTATACTACGAGTATTTTAGCAAAATAAATTAAGTGAAATATTCTAGAAGAACACCATGAAACATTTTGGAATTGCACAAGAATTTAGTAAAAATCATTTTAATTCTAGTCAGTTTGATAAAGCTGCATTGTTTTGTAACAGTAATCATCAGTATGAACCTTTTGATTATTCTATTTAATGGTAGAGTGAGAGAATCTCTTCAGGATTGTGGGAATAAACGAATACAGGTTCCAACTTGTGAGGTTTAATTGGTTTAAGTAATAAAAGAGTTCATTTCCAAAACAACCAAATCCCAGTATATTTTTATAAAGAACATAACAATGTTGCCCTTTTGAGGGGCCGGGTTTCACATCCCCAAAAACACAACAGATTCTGAAAATTTGACAGGAACATAATTAAGCAGAAAGAAGTATCGTACCTGCGGACCATGGATCTTTATCTAATTACTTCTACACTGACACTAACTCTTAATTTACTTGAAGATAGCGCGTTGATGAACCGCGGGCCATATTCTCACGCAATCTCCAGGATGGGAACCAGGAAAGATCCCCAGGAAGGCCAGAGTTTGAGGACTCCCCGCCAGGGAGTAGGGTCCAAGATCAGCACCAGTGCTCTGGTTGAGCCCCTCGGATAAACACGATTTCCGTCAGCACGCCTCATCAGGAAATGAACGCCAAGTAACCATCCGTCACAAATATGAGCAGCCATGACCGTACCAGGTCATAAGAACTCTCCCTCGCGACGCTCTTCAATATGCAAGTCGCGATTATATAGGTAATTTACAACACCGTTATGTCGCGGACAAATATCGGTCCCAATGGCGGCGACCGAACACATTAGAAACAGCGTTCCGATCACATCAGAAAGAAGCGTTCGCAAAATGTGCATCGCCCGGCTCGCGATTAAAATCGTTTTAAAAACAATTTGTAACAAAGGGATTATCCCATTTTTAAATCCAGAACTATCACTAAAGTGACAAGTCGAATTTGCACCGGCTTCCCGTACGGTGCGATTCCAAAAAGAGTACCGCCGGAAGTTTAACAATACTGTTGCCAATCGAAAAAATCCAAAATACGGCGATTCAACAATTAAAGTAAGCGGCCAGGTGAAGGTTTATTAAGTCAGGAAAATAATTATTATTAAGTAATAATTATTATCGTGACAGTTTATATTCTATAAATAAACCTTCACTTTATTTTTGGTTACGGAGAAACCCTACGAACGCTTTCCAAGGGTAATTTTCCCAAATCCTTAGGATATGTTCAGCAGCGCCACAATCTAACGCAATTTTATTGTTTTCTTACAGCGGTTTTAAATAAATCCGCAGAAACGGGAAATTTCCCATCGCTTTTTTTCCACCCTCTCGTTTTCTTGTTTCTGATATTAGTCATTTTGAATGTGTGTTAGATTTATGGGCTGCCTCTCTCGCGAGATTTGTAATAATTCAACTTGTTTGGGACAAGAGCTGATGGAAAAGGGGCTGGGAGGGAGGTGGAGAATAAAACCGAGCGTTGAGCGTATGCGGGGATCTTGGGACTTTCGTGGTTATTGTGGTATCTAAAGAAAGGGATGATTTTAAGAAAACTTTCTCAGATCATAATAAACTAAAATTTTATCAAAGAAGCATAGAGCTACATACTATTACCATTAGGTAATTGTGAAGCCTATTTTGAAGATGATGGAACCTTTGCGGCAATGGATTTTGAAATAAGTAAGTATTTTGTTTTTCTCGTAAATTTGTAGTCACTATAATACTTTTATCTGTTAAGGGCCATTAACCAGCCAGCGACCGAGAATTCAAATTTCATCGAAAGATTTTCTTACGATCGTACAGGGCGGTTCCAATGAGAAAGATTAATTATTCTTCTTGCCAGCTTTTTAAAATAATAACTCAATATCGATTTTATTTCATTCCAAATTTGATTTAATTTATACCTTCATTCAAAAATGCTGAAAGGCGTGATGTTAAAACTATTAAAATTATGTACTTTTGTAATTATTTTGTGATCATAAGTATTTATAATTTTTCAATAATGTCTAAGCAAAATAAAATTGTAAAAAAAATCTTAAATATATTACTTTGTAAGACCGTAATAAATAGACAAAATGAAATATTTTCGTCACAAAACGCGGGCGCGGATCTTTTTTTAAATTATTTTATTTAAACTAAAATTAAAATTCTGAAATGTTCTTTCCCAGAAAATTAATTGATTTATTTTACTGCATGATTTTATTATTTAAAATGTGTGTTGTATAATACAAAATTATGTTTTAAAATTTAACAAATCTGCCAACGATCTACGATAAAACCTTATTGTACTAAAAATAAACATATTTTCTGAAAATTTAAAACATAGCTTTACTAGATAAAATAAAGGTCTATCGAAATAAATTTATAATTTTTTCTGGAAAAGAATCAATATCTCTACTATTTGATTTAAAAATGACATATTTCCAGTTTTCTCTGGTTATTCCCTCTTAAATAATTATTTCAATGCCTAAAAAACTTAAGACGCGGGTTAAATATACAGGCACGTTAGTGAAAAAATTATCAATTTTCTTGATGACAAAGTTAACCTTTTGAGATTGTTTTTACTTTTTTCCTTTAGTTCCACACAGAAGGCCTTGAGGAAATTAATTTCCAGGTTCAATAATACTTAGGTTCGTCAGGTTACGAGTTGTGTTTATTATAATCTTATTTACAATGAATTTTTAACTGGATTTAACGCCTGTTCTAAAGGATGCTCTGAATAGAACTGTAGCAGAAGAAATGGTTACTAAAAGTGCCCACCTGTCGATCGATTAACATCGGCTTTCTTCGTAATTGTTGTCTCTCTCATATAGTATAACTTTTCTGATCTCTGTTGGGATACATTAAAACTACGTATAACTACCTAAACTAACTACATCCATTGAGAGACATTGAAACTGTTATGAGGATCTTTTTCAGGAAAGGATGGTGAGGAAGTTCTGGGAAGGAAAAAATGCATGAGGGGTTGATAGGAATCTGGGGGTCAGTGTGTTCAGGAGAGATGGACGTGGGAATTCATCCCTCCCACTGCGGTGCGTGGCGATGCATCGAAATGGTCCCGATGGAGATGTCAGAAGGTTTCCCTTAACTAGAGTCGAATCCGCTGCCAAGCCCTAGATAGACAAACCTCACCCCATGAGCTCGGGAAACCCTGCTAAGTCACCAAACATGGCGAACCACTTGGGTTGACTTGAGGCAGAGGTATTGGTTTTCTAATGAATGATTCCCTGAGCGACGATACCCCTCCCGCCTCCCAAATTGTAAGACATTCTTTTTCTCATATTTTAATTAATTCAGAAGAGCGATTCTATATATTTTTTGGGACGTGATCTCCTATCAGAGTTGTGTGATTTTTACATATTTACTGTCACGTATTTTAGTGTAGATCATTTTAAACATGAATTCCTGCAAGTGCGCATGATTTTTTATTCATTTAATGTACGTTGTACGTAGAAAACGCAAATAAAACACACTAATCTGACAAGAGATCACGTCCGTTATCTCATAATGATCCCACAAAATATATAAGATCCCTCGGCTGATTTCTGCTGTATTAATTAATACGAGTATTAAGATGAAATCAACAAAATTCAAGATTAATTTTTTGAGAATTTTACTTCTAATGGTGGAGGATAGTTGGTAAAGGTTCTAAAACGCAAATTAACAGACTCATCTCTGGAAAACTCGTGAAGTGGACATTCTTCTACCACAAATTCTGTAGTTTGAGTTATTCATGCATTAGATGTATGCAGTATGAAAATGATATTTATAAACGAAAGATAATGTACATAATGGCAAGGGAATGTACAAAATGGGTAACAGATTTTTTGGAGCCACATCTCATCTCTTTGAAAATCAAATTATAAAACTTCTCTCGGTCCACCTCACCACTATAGATTTATAGCCCAGTCAGTGGGGAGTTTTACCTTGCAAAAGGTCGTGTAGTAGCGATTTTGATACATGTTGTTAAAATTGGGACTCTAAAGAAAAAAAAAAGTTTTCGACCTTTGGAGGGTCGAGCTCGAGCCGCCATCTTGGATTGAAGGTGCCAAAATTTAGTTTTTTTCAAAATAATTGTGCAATGGTTCATCTTACGACCAAATTGTAAAAGACGAACTTAAAGAAGATAAAATTTAAAATAATTTTTGTTTCAAATTTTTTTTGTTAGTCTAATAGGCAACGAGTTACAGTGGCGGAAATGTGAATATTTTTCTAAAAAATGTTGAAATTCCCAATTTTTGTTATTTTTTAGGGCTATTCATTACTTAATTATAATTTTGTAAACTCATTTCCACACCACCATGAGGTAGAAAAAATGGCGCATTTTTTATTGTGGTATCCCCGGTAGGTCTTCTTCCTCTTCAATACGCTTTCTTACTTCTAATGTGTTTTCTTTATCATGCGTTATGATGGAGCCCAGGTATGTAAACTCTTCGACCACTTCGAAATTATAAGTGTCTTTAAATTTCAATTTATCTTTTATTACATTGTGTGGGGTTCTGATTTTCATAATGATTTTAGTTTTATTCTCATTGATTTGCAAACCCACCTCTCTTGCCGAGTCTCCAAAAACCTCTCTTACAGCCTGTAAGGATCGTTCGACAATATCAAGGTCAGTATGTCTATTCCACAGATATTCCAGCGATGGTATGGCGAGTCGCACAGAGTTCGACTAATATTTGTAATTATGTTACATATTCGCTATTGGGTAATAATATTTTTTTGTTGATCCCGGTTGGTTGATATTGACATCTTAATAATAGTCTTTGTCATCAATGTCATGATCTAACTCATTGCCTATGGTACTGAGATGCTGGGCTTCCATTGACAAAATCTCTTCATATTCAATTGCAAGAAATAAATTTTAATAAAGTCTCGGGTGCTGGTTTCTTTGTCATTCTTACTGGAACAAGTCCATTGATGCCACATTTCCAGCCCCAGTTTTCTGGATTTTTTTGGATTCCATACCATTTTTGAACTCCCGTACAAAGCAAGAAGAAAGTGTTTTCCTTCATCTGCTATGTCTTCTGGTTTTGCATCATGTTATTTTCATTCGTATACTCAATGAAGACGCACTGGCAGACCAACTTTTTTAAGGCTTACTAAACGTTCATTATCACTACAAAGTAGTTTCATCCATGCACTCGATGACGTCGGGTTTGTCATAATGGGATCCTAGCCTATATCAGTATAGGCGCTAAGGTGGCAACGCTGCAGTAAGGACTGCACGCTCGCAGTATGTTGCCGTCTCTTTTTCTCCTCTATGTAACACGAAAAATTGCTGTAATTTGAAATAGATTTTGCTATATATATATGTTGTGGAAATACGTTAAAATGATATCGTGTAATATGTTCTTCAAAATTTATCATGAAAACTTGAGTTTTACGATTTTTTGTCAAAATTTTATTCTTTCTACCGCTGTAAGTCATTATATATAAGATTTATATAAAAAAAATAAAAAATGTATATAATTTAGTCTTCTTCACATTTGCCAGAGATATTTTTGTTGTAAAATCAACCGTTGAGGAATTATTTTGAAAAAAACTAAATTCTGGCACCTTCAATCCAAGATGGCGGCTCGAGCTCGACCCCCCCAAGGCCGAAAACTTTTTTTTTTCTCTAGAGTCCCAATCTTAACAACATTTATCAAAATCACTACTACACGACCTTTTGCAAGCTAAAGGCCTTTTTTATCCCCCACTGACTGGACTATTAATATCGTTTCACAGTAAGATTTTGTTTACAAAGTGTGCAAGCAACATATTTTATTTTTCTAATGGTATTTTTAATACTATAATGTAAATTTAAAAAAAATGTATTTCCCTACGCGTTGCGCCACCCCTAGGAGCGTGGTGTGCTGCGGAAACAGAAAGCCTACAGTATACTGTTACAGCCTACAGTATGAACTCGACTCACAGAAGCGGGCGGTTAATACTTGATGCGGAATATTCAAATACCCAGTCACTCGCCGAGGATGTTATCGCGCCTAGTACTTCTCTCCCGACACCAATTCGCCACGCAGGCGGAGCTGGGATCTGCCTTTAAACGCATCTCGCCATCTCGGCCAAATATTATTCGGGAAAACATAATATGTTAAGTACGTGTATTTTCAAAGCCGTAGAAAAATATAATAAACGGTGTGTAACGTTCTTCTTAATAGAATGGCTGAGTTTGTTCAGATTTTAGATTTTATTAGACACCTTAATTCAGAACTAAAATCTTTTATATAAAATTGCAATACATCGTAAATAACCTTATTTTAATTTTCTTTTTTATTGACTGTTCCACAAAACAGATCCTTTCACTACGGCAATGCTTGGTGTAACCTTAAGTGACCAGCTCAGGTATGGGGGCTCCATCGAAGCTAGAGTAAAGTAATCCCCCCAAAAACTGGGCGTACTGTACAGGGCCCGCAGATACTTTAACTATACAAATCACAACTGCGCCCCACGGTTGAATTTGGCAGCCACCTCTGGTCTGGAGCTCCAAAATACCTGAAAAATATCCTCGACTCTGTGCAGAAACGGGCGGTCCGTTTGATAGATTCTCCCATCTTAACAGACGGACTGCAATCTTTAGAGTACAGGCGTCGGGTGGGAATGCTATCCTTGTTCTACCAATGGAAGATGCTCCGAGGAACTAGCGTCATTGATCCCTCGGCACCGGTGCATAGTCGCGAAACACGCCGAACGCGTGCCCAACATTTGTAGACGGTTGACATTTGTCACATGAGAACGGGTCGTTTCTTCGATTCGTTCTTGTGTTCAACAGCTCGGCTGTGGAATGATTTGCCAGCCTCTGTGTTTCCTCCTTCCTACAACATGGGTCTCTTCAAGACCAATGTTCATTCCTTCCTCTCCTCAAAAAGACCCTCCACACAGCATCCCAAATGACATGTGCCTCCTGTGTGGAGTTAATGTAAAAAAAATATAATTAATCCTATTTTCATTTTCTTCTTTATTGACTGTTCCACAAAACAGATCCTTCCACTACGGCAACACTTTTGTAGCTGGAAACGAATTGAAAAACGTCCTCAAATGTCAATTAAATAAAAATGTTCAATTTTTGTAATATCCTTTGAAGCTTATACATAATTATAATATTTAATATTTAAAGGAAAGTTAATATTAAAAAATCTTGTTAAACTAATGTGAAACAGAAAAAGGCACAGATAAGTATAACAGGAAAAGTAAATATTTAGTCAATGTTGCTTCAAAATATATTTCAAAAAATTAAATATTCACTCCTGACTTGTAGAAAAGTCGACAGTAGTTCGTATAAATAAAAATCGGATTCATAATAATGTATCCAAGACATCAATTAAGTTGCAAATAAATTCGTATAGAAATTTGCAATCATTCATAAAGATTGCAATTTGTTTAAGACGAATATAAACGCTAGAAATATTTCGAATCTCATGCCTGCAAAATTTTAAAATCGAGCGTCTTATTTGCACGACGCAAGTAAGCGAAAAAGTGGTTTTGATTTATTTTGTGCATAATTTTATAAGAACGAAAAAAGTTAGAACATGGAAAACCTCAAAAATAGTCTTAGCCATAAAGGGGTATTTTTTAAAAATTGTTTCTTGTAGATATTCTATATTCTTCATAGTTAAGTCATGAAAAAACTTTTTTTTGTGGTTTACGCTTATATTTTTTGTAACGTTAATAATAATTTTATTGTAATTCCAATACATAGAAAGGCTAGTAAAAGCTTCGATTTATCTGTAACATATTTTTTGATGTTCATACTGTAAGCCGATTCGTCGTAAAGATTAATCAAAATAGTATCTAAATGGGATTTCACATATAACTTCGTCTTAATGTTTGATTCTCACATTGAAATACGAGATCGTTAAAAATGACAGAATATAACTACATGTGTGGGTTTCTTTAGCTCAATAATTAGGAGAGTATTAATGATTGGCACAGTAAGATAAATGATCTGGATTCAATTCCCAGTTGCGATTGCAACCATTTATTCTTTGCCTTTTTCTGTTTTACATTTATTTGAGATTTGATTACATTATCTCATTATTGGATAATTCATTACAGACTTGTTTTAACCACCATTCTAAAAATTAATGTACATCAATTACTTTTTTTATACATTAGCTCCATACAGGAGGCCCTGAGGAAAATAATTCCCTTAATTCTTTAGGGATGCTGTGAGGAGGGCCTTTATAGTAAAAGGAAAGAGAGGAAGTTCTGGGAAGGAAAAAAGGAATAAAGGGTTTATTTATTTAATTTCAACGGTATACATATACCATAAGAACTGATTACATGTCGCAAAATGAAAAATTATAATAAAGAAATACTAAAAAAAAATGTTTAACAAATGATTGTGGTATTTGAATTAGAAATGACACCAGAGACAATTACGTACAAAAATCTATAGTACAAATAGAATTAATATTGACTGAGAAGGTTTGATAGCATAGCCTTCTTGTACCTACCTTCCGTGCAGTTAATCTGCATATCTATTAGTAACATCATGTAACCTAGGTAAAAGGGAGTGTTTCGCATACTCAGTCTTATTATTGTTACATTTAAACAGGATTTTAGATTGAGTGGTTCTCGTGGGAATATGAAATTCAATGAGCTTAGTTAAATCAGGACTGTTTATGCTACCATTTACAATTTTGAACATAAATATTAAGTCGGATATAATTCTTCGATCTGAGAGTCTTAATAAATTTAATTCTTTCATCAAGTAATTGTAGTTTATGTTTTCAATGGGAATACCAAGTTTAAAATTAAAATGTCTTAGAAATTTATGTTGAATTTTTTCGATTGAATCTGAATGTATTTTAAAATGGGGGGACCAGATCGAGGAGTTATATTCGACTTGAATACGTACTAAGGATGTATACAAAATTTTTAGTGTTAAATTATATTCCTAAAACTTCTGGAATTTCGAAGAATGAAGCCAAGCATTTTCATTCATTTATTACCGATTGTGTTTATATGGGATATAAAGTTTAATGTAGAGTAAAAAATTATGCCCAGGTCATTAATTTCTTCGACAGAGGTAAGGGTAGAGTTGGTAGGAATCTGGGGGTCAGTGTGTCCAGGAGTGACGGACGTATGAATCAATCTTACAACTGCGGTGCAATGCAATGTTACGAGAGAGTCCTGCTGGAGAGGTTAAAAAATCTCACTCAACCAGTCTCTCCTGATCCGGCCTTCCACGCATTTGGTAGGCAGACGCATACGCAGCCAACATCCGAACAGACCTCACCCCATAAACCCGGGCACCCCTACTAAGTCACCAGCGAAGTGATGTGAAACGATGTGAAGTGAAGTTCACCAAGTAGCGAACCACTAGTGGAGACCTATGGCAGTGGTGTTGGTTATCCAATAAATGGTTCCCGGGCGACGGAACCCAATACCGCCTCCATTGTTATTAATTCAACATTAATATATTTTTTTTTTACATTAACTCCACACAGGAGGCCCTGAGGAAAATAATTTCCCTCAGGGCCTATGTCATCTGGGATGCTGTGTGGAGGGTCTTTTTGAGGAGAGGAAGGAATGAACATTGGTCTTGAAGAGACCCATGTTGTAGGAAGGAGGAAACACAGAGGCCGGCAAATCATTCCACAGCCGAGCTGTTGAACACAAGAACGAGTCGAAGAAACGACCCGTTCTCATGTGACAAATGTCAACCGTGTACAAATGTTGGGCACGCGTTTGGCGTGTTTCCCGACTATGCACCGGTGCCGAACAGATCAATGATGCTAGTTCCTCGGAGGATCTTCCATTGTAATACCGGTAAAACAAGGATAGCATTCCCACCCGACGCCTGTGCTCTAAAGATTGCAATCCGTCTGTTAAGATGGGAGAATCTATCAAACGGACCGCCCGTTTCTGCACAGAGTCGAGGGCATTTTTCAGGTATTTTGGAGCTCCAGACCAGAGATGGCTGCCAAATTCAACCGTGGGGCGTACTTGTGATATGTACAAGGTTAGCAGTTGTGTACTATTAAAGTATCTGCGGGCCCTGTACAGTACGCCCAGCTTTTGGGAGGCTAACTTTACTCTGGCTTCGATGGAGCCCCCATACCTGAGCTGGTCGCTTAGGGTTACACCAAGCATATCAATGGAGGGCCTGTTCGGAAGATTGCTTCCGTTGAAAGAGACTAGATTTTCATTGCGATCCCTTTTAGACGTAATCAGACAAGATTGGGCCTTTGAAACATTAAATTCAACGAGATTATTTTTACCCCAAGAGAAAACACTCTCGATGTAACCGTCCATTCTTTGCTTCAAAGCCCTACGAGCTGTTGGAGTTTGTGAGCCCTTTGGGGGCTTGTCAAACAAAAAGCTATCATGAACTGTACTGTCATCCGCATAACAGTGAATTGGAGCACATGACAAAAGGTCGTTGATGTGCAACAAAAACAAAGTCGGAGACAGAACCGATCCCTGCGGGACGCCAGCATTTATCGAGTGTGTGGAAGAGGTGAAACCATCGACTACCGTCTGAATCGACCTCTCCCTCAAGAAGTTGGCAATCCACGTACACAAGGATGCGGGAAGTCCGTAAGAATGCAGAATATAATATGCACCGTAGCAATAATGCTAATTCACTTAACTTAGTTTGAGGGTGTTATAAGTCAAATAAATATAGAAATGTGATAAAAGTAAGTATCAGTTAGGCAGTATGAAAATAGCTTCATTTAAAACTACTTTTGACTACTATAAAGAAAACGTATAATGCAGATGATTTCAAAAGACAAATCAGAACAGGATTTAGAGTGATCAAAGAAGAGCGAAATTACAACATTTTGAAATATTAACACAGTTGCATCTGAAACAAAGAGTAGTAAAACCTAGCCCGCTTTAGCACAGGAACCCCTAGTGACGAGGTCTGAGAAAAACATTTAGAATTATCTTTTATTCCCATAACTTGTTATTGTGCAATTAATGTAGATGAAATAAGAAAAATAAAGCAAAACGAGCGAATAAAACGACTTTTTAAATAAATTATGGTTTAGGCTTAAATATAAAAACCATTCAACTATTTAACATAATCACGCCATTTCATGACAAAGTTTGGCAGATATAATGGAATTCCACATGCATAATAAACGTTCGTTTATGGTGGATAAAATTTAAAAAAAACTCTGTCTTTCTTTCTTGTTTATTTTTAAGAATATACTGTATAAAATATACAAACGATTATGTAAAAGTCTGTTAAACGGCAGTAAAAGATAAATTAATAAAATTATTCACTAAAGATAATGAAACTATAATGTAAATAAGTATTTATTGTACCTACTGATATTTATTATTTTTATACTATCGTACTTACCGTTGCATTATGTAAAATATCGACTTGTATTATGTAATAAATAAATATAAATAAAATAAAAAAAATTTTGCCACTTCCTTGCGCCCACGCATTTCCACATCCACATTAAAACCTCCTCTCATACATACTCACCAATTATAATATTATTAGTGACCGGCCGAAGGTTCGGTTTCGGTTTCGGTTTCGGCAAGTTTCGGCAAAAAAATCTAGTTTCGGCATCAGTTTCGGTTTCGGCAGATTTTCTGCCGAATCCGAAACCGAAACCGAACATTTTTTAGACATGTTAAATATCGATTGTTCACTGTTATTAGGCTTATTTTTTACACTACTTATTCAGACAGTTAACACGTGTTAAATTAAAAAATTAAAAACAATAATTGAAAAAATAATATTACTTCTATAAAATAAACAAAATTTATAAAAAATAACGAAACAAGTTAATGACTTCTTGGAATTTCTCGTTCGGGTGAGTTCATGGCTAGTATGTCACCCGCCATCATCAGCAAAATACTCAAATGTCGTACTTCCTTTAAGTGTTGATTATTGACAAATTTTTGTTCCAAGAAGTAGTTAACATGCTTGTTAATTTTGATTTGTTTTATAGCAGTATTATCAAAAAAAAAAATTTAATACGTAGGTACCAACTTCAATTGTTATTGTTTTTATTTCATTTAACACGTATAAAAAGAATTTTGTGATTGTAAACGCAATAAAAATTAAAATACTGAATTAATGAGACCCTTCCTTTATAATGTAAGTGTTGATTATTGACAAATTTTTTTCCAAGAAGTTGTAAACATGTTCAATTTTTTTTTTATAGAAATATAGTTTCTTTGTTTTATAGAAATAATATAATAATTTTTTTTCACATACTTCAATTATTGTTTTTTTATTTATTTATTTAATTTAACACCTGTTAACTGTCTGAATAAGTGTAAAAAATAAGCGAAATAACAGTAAACAATCGATTTTTAATATAAAAACTTTCGTTTTCGACCGAAACTCCTGTTTCGGTCGGACACTAAATATTATATTATTTCGACTCCTGAAAAAATCCCCCTCAAGAGTTTAATTCGCCTAGTCTTGCCTGCAAGTCTTGCAGAATGTCTATTATCTTATAAAGTCAATTCGTGGGAAATAGTTTGGATGCAGGTGAGTTCTCTAGTTGTTGTTTGTATATTCTTGTTAATAGAAATCTGTTAAAAAATGTATTATCTTAACTATTTACGCCATATTTATTTAATTGTTTAACCAAAAAAATCATCACCTTTGGTACACTTCTACCTTGAACTAATCGTGGCACAGACACCATCGAAAAACAAAGAGTTAAGTTACATATTATATATGTACATTCTTACAAAATCCGCGCTCTTTTATCAGTGTTGTAAAATAACAAAGTTTAACCGACCGTTCAATCGTCTGAAATAGATCATAAACTTCTTGACTGTTAAGCGTCCAACCAATTTGTCCCACTGTTCTCTTGCCGAATTATTCTTTTCTGAATAATATTTTTTAAAGCAAAGAATTATGGCCAACACTTGCGAACTCTCGGCTATATTTTTTATGCTCAAACTATTCATCGGTAACAGCTACTTAATAATGGTCCGTTTATCAATTTCATACCGAGTGGGAATGAAAATTCTTATTCATAAATTCACACAAATTACTAAATAATAGAAACCTCCCAGTAGAGTACCAAAAAATGTTGGATTTTTTTTATAATCGGGTATTAATTGTACTGCTTCTTTGGTTCTATTCAGATATTTGGGGGTTGTGTCATCAATTCGTAAAGGTCACAGATTTCTTTATTTGTCACTGTCAAACAGAAAGAAGAAATGTTTTTATACTTGTTTTGAATTTTATAAATATAAGTTTGAATTTTTCGGTCTAGATTGGATGATTTCTGTTATTATTTTTTCTAAGACTGACGAGTGATGAACATTAAGAATAAATATTTATGTACAGCAGCTCTTATAAATGGACACAGTTTTTAAAAATTCAAGACTCCGGCCCCATTGAAACTGAATTATTTAGAAATAAGTTGTTTTAAATACTATTTAATCGTGTACCAAAAGCACAATTTTTGTCTACATACGTCCATCAAAGAGCTAAAAACTATTTTTATTATTTATCTGCAAACCAAGCAAAATAATGTCATCTCTAGGGTGATTTACAAAGCTAAAGTAATAATTATTTCATACTAATCTTGGCACCGATCTAATATAAGTCCTCAGTTAGGTTCTCATATGCATAATGCAGAGGTTATTTCTCGAAAGATGGTAGCACCAGCGTATAGTTCAGACTTTCTCCTCCAAAACGAACGGTGGTCCGGCTCGGTAGCTTCTTCAGTGCGTCCGTTTGAGATGGGTATTCAATTATTAGCTTTCTCAACCAGGAGCGAGTCCGCCCTGTTGAAAACGACCGTCATCTTACATCCATTTATAGCAATTTAATGAACCATCTGAATGTCAGGTAGTGGTGTGCTGAGTTGTTGAGTGGTCCAGTGGTTCATGATAAGGATGGGAAAGGGGGGAGTCCACAATTGACTCAATTTTTGTTGTTGTAAAAAATCAGAGATTTGCGAAAACCTGATACGGATGGGAAAGGGGGAGACCCTCAATTGTCGACTTGAGGACTTTATGGAAGAAAATCGAAGATAAAGTTCATGAAGATCGCTGTCTGATAGTCCGTGTGCTCGCATTTTTGATCGTAGATATTAGTAATTCTACTATACAAACATTTTGAGGGAAAATTTGGCTTATGCAAAGGCGTGTACTCGTTGGGTCACAAAATGCTGACGGAAGATCACAAACAAAATCGGGGGGAAAGCGCTTGAACCAATTTTTAACAAATTCGAGGCTTTTTTGGACTATATCGGTGACGTTCACCACTTAGTTCGGTGTCAAAAAGGCAATCGGCGGCAAGACCAACGAAGGTGTGAAGAAAGAGGTGAGAACATTTTTGAGGACGGCCGCGGAGTTTTACGCCAAGGGAATCAAGGATCTAGTATGAAACCATTACTCCCTACAGGGGAGAGTCTGATCCAGCTTAGTTTTTTACAATGATTTTTTATTCAAAGTTAAAATTTATTTACGTTCACAAAACTTTTGTTACATGTAAATGTACATTTGAACAAGAAAAAACACTATGGAAATTTTGGTTTGCAAATCTAAATATACCCGACCATTTATTCCGACCAAACCACTGGAAATCATCTTAAACATGAAATTTAAAAAAAAATCGACTGCGGTTCACACGCGGTAGAATCGAAACTTAACCAAAAACAATCTCAACCAACAGGAGTCTTTAAAAGCGTTGTCAGAATCAAGCGGCGAATGAGCGCAGACCTAGCGTCATTTCCGTTTCATATCTCAACCAATACAATCAATTTGGGAGGCGGGAATGGTTATCGCCGCCCGGGAACCTTTATTGGATAACTAACACATCTGCCATAGGTCATCCCAATCGGTTCGCTACATTTGGTGATTTAGCAGGGGTGCCCAGGTTCATGAGGTGAGGTTTGTCTAGGTCTTTTAGGCGGATGACCAGGACACACTGAACCCCAGATTCCTACCCACCCCTTAAACCCTTTTCCTTCGCAGAACTCTCCTCCCCTTCCTTTCCTTAAAAAACCCTCCACACAGAATCTCCAAAGATGACATAGGCCCTGAGGTAAATTATTTTCCTCTCATGTAAAAAAAAATAAAAAAAAACAAACAGATCTCGCCAACGATCGAACGGCGAAAAGATCATGTATTTTAAAAATAATGAAAAATTCTTTAACATTCATTCATATCATCAAACGCATATTTTTTTACGTGGAATCCACACAAGAGGCCCCGAGGAAAATAATTTCCCTCAGGGCTTATGTCATCTTTGGGGATGCTGTGTGGAGTTCCCTTTTTAGGAAAGGAAGGATATCTGCTCTATATCAAGAAATCCTAGATAAGGCGTTTTACCCAGAATGTCTCTCTTTTCTTCTCTTTTCTTAAAGAAAGATGAACAACTTCGGGTTACGAATAACCTGCTTGTGCAATGATGGGGATTTACTGGCAGCGGAATTGATCAAACGACGTCTGGGCGGAAACCCAGCGTATTTGTCAACTGCTAATAACCAATCGCTAGCAGAATAGATATAATATGTATACAGGAAAGGAGTGTAAGGAGAATATATGACGCAAATGTAAATGTAAGAAGAAATCGGAAACGCCCGAGGAAGACATGGCACGACCAAGTGAATCAGATACTTGAGTCGGGCCATGTGAAGAGTCGGAATAATAGAAGAGCATGTATGAGACGATGTATGAATGTGAACGAGGCAAGGAGTGTGTGCCAAAATCGAGTTGTTTGGCGGTCCGTCCTCTCTGCCTACCCCTGCGGGGAAAGGGCGTGATGGTTAGTTAGTTAGTTAATCTATGCTTGTAAAACAGACAATGATTACATTTGATATCTTGCAAGACCAAGCTATCATGACAAGTAATTAATCATTTCATAGGTGTCTTAAGATCTTAATGAAATTTATCTTTTCTTAAAACAGAAACGCTTTTATAAAGGTTTTTTTTAGTGTTTTTTCGTTTTCCACCGTGTACGTCCGCTCTGTGCAAACACTGGGCAGATTTCGCTGTTTCCACACACCACTTCATTGCTGGACGCGGCTGATCTCTCCGCGGTCAGCCTGGTCACGTTCCCCTGCTCCAGAACAAACTATCACTCTTTCTGGTAAGTATTAGATGCGGAATAGCTCTTTTGCTATTTGTTAGTATTACTCTAAACTAACATCATGTGCTGGAATAGAGATCTTTAGTGTTTGTTCATATTATTCTGAGCCCGAACTATATTCTATCCATGGTGTTAAAAATAATTTTAAGCAGAATTTTCGTTTTTTTATGTTTATTTACACACATTGTACTTGCCAACATATTCGCGTAGTTCCATGATCCTGCAAGTCTTTTAAATAAAGCCATAAATGTTTAATAATAAAAATAATAACATTACATTTAGTTTGTGACATTTGCGCAGTTTTGTGACATTTCACTTCAAGTGCGCTTAACTATAATAAATTTAAAAATTATCCTACAGTGCTCCTTATAATATTGAGAAAATTATAAAAGAATATACAGTATTTACAAAATAATGACAGAAGAACAAAATTAACTAAAGAATATACAGTATTTACAAAACAATGACAAAAGAACAAAATTAACAAAGATAGTGCTGTTATAGCACACACGGGACAATAATTATAAAAGACAATAGCGGTGGTATTGTAACACAGGACAAAACAAGAACTTTAAAACTAAAATATAATATACTAACAGAAAGGCAGTTTGCGTTTAGAAAAGAGAGATATTCTGACATAAATTCGGATACGAAACATAAAATAAAAATACAATTATGAGGAAACCGAAACCAAACAATTACGGGAAGCTTGAGAACATGGCTTATTATTATTGCGTATATTGAAAAGATGTTAAGATTCATGAATGGTATGAATTTTTAAATAATTTTGTTTTTAAAGCCCGTTTAAATTCAGCTAAATTCTGGATATTAGTAAGAGCTGAGGGAAATTTATTCCAAATAAGAGGGCCCGTTACATGAAAAGAGCAATCATAGTAAACAGCTCGATTTGACCTACAAAGTTCGATTAGACGATTAGTAACATCTAGATCTGCTGACCTTCACAATCAAATCCCCATAGAACTGTATTAATAAAAAAATAATTTTATACATAAATGAAACAATTTAACTTTGTTTGAACCACTTTAATATTTGAGTAAATCCGACCGGTTTCAGAACGAACGTTCCTTCTTCAGGGCAAATGTACACTGATTTGACAATTTTGAAGTATTATTATGGTGGGGGTGGAGCTGTTGCTAGGTATTAATGAAGAGTGGGTGGGTAGGGGAACATATCCATGATTGGGCAATAAGACAATATTTTTTGTTTGTTGATAATGGACTCATTATTTTTAAGGGATTTTTTTTTTATTTCCAAGGCTTCTAAGTTATCTAAACGTTTTCCTTTATGATTAATATGAAGTATATTTATCCCCAAATTTTTTTCAAAACTATGGTTATTTTCAATGATAATGGTTAGCGAACTCAGAAAAATTATTATTATTAAGACACCTTAAATTTTCTTTGTTTCTAATTTCAAAATTACGAGTTGTTTTTCCAATATAAAATGAGGGACAATCATTGTTCCCATCCATATTTCAAAACTGTCAAATCAATGTACATTTGCCCTGAAGAAGGAACATTCGTTCTGAAACCGGTCGGATTTACTCAAATATAAAAGTGGTTCAAACAAAGTTAAATTGTTTAATTTATCTATAATGGATAACCACAAAGTTATAGCTACATTCAAAAGTATAATTTTATAAAGCTGTTTTCTAAGCTAATTGAAGTATCACACACTGTAATGTGAATGAAGCGCGTAGGTATCTTTGTAAAGGTATTTATTCGAGAGCGGCTCAGTAGCCAGAGAGGACAGAACACGCATTCATTCCGTTATATCCACATGCAAGCATTCTATCTTGCTAACGTTCCTCCCCTTTCATGCATATTTTACACATATTAAGGTATTGTGTCTATTCACTGTGAATTCACTATGAATTGTGTCTATTTCACTGCACGAATATTCTTAATTAAAATTATTTTTTAAAAGAAAGAAACATTCTTGGGTTACGAATAACCCGATAATATTTGAAAATCTCCAACTGCCATCGCAGTAAGCGGAAAATATTGCTCGTGTCGTGATAAAGGTTACTTAGCCAGCCGAGGAATTGAACTCTCGGCCTGGACGGTAACAAGAAGCAATCCCAACTCAGCCAATAACTGATCTAATGATGCTTCCATCCTTAGGGTCTTTGGGTACGTTCCCCTACTTCCCACTTACTATCATCAAGGCACAACCGAGAAACCGGCTAAGGGGCGTGGACGTTGAGATTCATTCACGGCAGACCGACTACCATACACATTCTGGCTGGTACTGCCAGATGATGAGAGAGGTATCCACCAGACACAAGCGTTCTTCATATCACAATACTTGTTTTCATTATCTTTTCTTGCAGATGCTTGCAGCATACGCAAGATGCAATTACCCTGCGAGCATCCGCCTTTTATGTTTACCTGTTATCTTTTTTAATTAGTTTATCCCTGACTTGCTTAATATTATTCGCATTTTGTATATTATGTAAGCAATTGCACACTGCTTCCTAACACCGTATGCAGGGACACTGGAGGTCTAGATTCGTTGAAACTTAAATGTAGATTCGTTCTTTCAAAAAAATTAGAGTCCTTGCGGAGCCTTGAAGGAGTAACCATCTGTTACTTATACCAGGGCCGGTAAGTGGTGGATAACCTTCAATGACCGATTTAATACCATAATAATATGCCTAGTAAGTAAAAAAAATCGAAACACTATATTTAGACCTTAAAAAGCGAAAGGTTACAAGGGGATTCTTTCGAATCATAAACAAAATTTGATACCATTTACTTATGAATTTTGGAAAAGATGTTTTCATTCAATTTCTTACATTTTTTCGAATGAAATACCTAGAAATCTTTAGGAAGATCTCCAAGCTAAAAATGTGACCTTTTCAGTGCAAGAGATAGAATTTCAACATGAAAAATTGTCAAGTGTAGATTTCGAAGTAAGAAATTTTGCGGTGTTTTCGGGTATTCTCCGTAGTCTAGGAGTCACGCTATGGACTCGCAATCTGAAGGTCACGTGCTCGAATCCCGGCGTGCACAAACAAATTTTATTACGTAACGTAATAAAATATTTTAATGTTACGTCATGATTAATTGATTTAAAATAATATATAGCATATTTGCGGCACGTTACAGAGTGAAAGACACTTTCAGTATCTCTCTGGTGTAAGACCTCCATTCAGAATTTAAACTTTTCTTGAAATGGCTTTAGCCGTTTTTGGTGGCCAGATCTGAATAGCCAGGTACTTTCCCACCTTCCTCTTTCCCATATCCTTCCTCCCCCCACTACCTTCAATATCACAACATAGCCCAATGGGGGATACCATATTCTCACTGGGTCCAAATGGGAGCAGCTGGGACTCTTGTGAAGTATTCACGAAAAAATAAATGTTTGCCTATGATGATAGTAAAATAAACCATTTATTCCCATTTTATTACTAGGTACATAAATCTACATTATATTTTCAAAATTGAATTTTGCAATGATAAGTTTATTTGCTAATACAAATTAGTATTTGTTTGCTCTATAACATCCCGTCATTTTCGCTTAAAGTACTTATTGTTTTTGACAAACTAGGTACTTAGGTAGGTACTATTAAAATTTATGTAACATGTGATTGCGGCTAATTCTAGCGATTATTCTAGTGATGCGGGCAATATATCAAAATAAGCTCCAGTTTATAGCTGATAATCAAAATGCCAATTTATCATCAGGTATGTGAACAGTATGAAAATATAATTAATTTGGTTAACACCAGACAGTTTCACCACAGTACTGCAAATTGTACTGTTCTTTCGTCTGGGGCGGGTTTATTTCAAACCACCCACATTTTAAATAATTAAACAATGGTGATATGGGTGAATGAAGGAATACCATAAACCTTGCTAGCAGTGGCGTGCAGTGTCATTCAATCTTTTTAATAAAAAAATATGTTTTTTAAGGAAAAAAAAACTATGTTTTCATTTATGTTTTTTCATGCAAAAACACTCAATATTTTTATCGATTATAAAATTGTTAGTTTGAGTTCATAAGTATTGGAGTGAGACAGCAAATAAGGTTTATAACTCTTTCTTTTTCATCCCAGCTCTCGAGTAGCATATATTTTATTCATACCAATAGTAATTGTTACCCAGATTGCCCATTATAATAAATCATTGTAGTATACGAAGATTATTTAAACATTTCTGCACTCCATTATACGAGTATAAAAAAATTATACTTTAATTGAAAAACTTAAAAAGTCACAGAAACGACTGGTATCGCAAATGCGACATGTGGAGTGGACTGTATCAATATGTATTAAAAAAATGTTATGCTTGTGAATACTTTGACACAACTATGGGGAATGGTAAACAGATGAATGGTAAGGAAACTGACTTACCCCTTATGGTTGATGGTCGGCTCAATATTATGGGTCTGAGGGAGCACTAAGTCACTCACTGCACAAGCTTCCATAAACTGGTCGATGTTATATAAAACTGAGAGAATAATGGTGTTCGTTGCACAGTTTCTTTTAACATACTGACTGACATATTGATTTTATTGTTGTACGGTACGTAATATTTTCAGTAGGGACAGGTAATTGTGGTAAAAAAGGATGGGTAGAGAAATGGAACAAGGTATATAGATAGGTATACATAGTTGCGTCAACAACGACAGTTTTCTTTTATGAAAACTTTTTTAAAAGATTTTACCCCTTTAGCAAACACTTTTGTGGGCATTATAATATTTATTTATTTATTTCAACGCCATAAAATGGCTATTACATCCGGTGATACATGATACGCAGTGGTACATAGGAGGGTAATTACAATAGTGTACATTAAACAAAGTACATATATATGATAACAACTAGTATTTAGTTATAGGATTCAAATATGTTTATAACAAACAAAAAAGAATATGAGCTCATACAAAATACACATTTTTATGCAGAATAAACATAAGTAAATAAAGATGAAATCTTAGAAAAATTCTCAACACCAAGTATAATATAATACATCAAGTATATTAATAATTACAACAAAATTACTTTGTTACTTTGAACACCACTGTATTATGTATCTTTAATACGCTGCTGGGTATTGTGTCCACAGTTCAGACGTGTACAGGGCAGTAGAGTATGTCTTAAATAGTAATTTTCTGACATCGTCGCTACAGTGGTAGAACCGTCTTGAGAGCATTCCGGCCCATATGTTTGTAGCAATCAGACGTGCTACGTAAACGTGTAAAGAAAAACACTAGATTTAACTGTTCATAGTTTTTTACTAAGCAGTAAAATTAACAATAATATCGGAATACCGGAGCGTGACAGAAGTAAAAATAACGGACCATTTGTTTTGGCTTGCTGTTCTAAAAGAATAATGCACAGGGAATTTGAATTCTCCGGTACTTTCCGTAAGGTACGACGATATGCTGAATACTTCAGCGCAGGTAGGTAAGTACTTCTCGCAGCGCAGGTAGGTAGGTTGGCTCGCCACATGTCCCATTGCGTTGCTCTTCTTTGTCGTTCCATATCTTCTATATCCTTCATGTCTTCGGTTAGGATATGTCCCAGGTACTTAAACTGTGAGGCCACAAGCAGTTCATTTCCTTATAGATATATTGAAGGAATATGTGATGGCTCCTTATTGTGTTTGAAAGCGACGATGACTGACTTTTTAGAATTGTACAACAAGTTATGAGAGTTTGCGTACTCTTCGCATATTTGCACAAGTCGTCTCATCGCTTTAATCGAAGGTGCAAGCAGCACCATGTCATCGGCGTAATTAATGTTGTTACTTCCTTGTCCGCAAATATGACAACCGATTCGTGTATCGTTCAACTCTTGTAAGAGGTCGTTAATGTACACATTAAATAGAGTTGGAGACATATTTCCCCCTTGCCTGACTCCGCTCTTAAGGAATAAAGGTCTTGAAGAAGCTCCTGCCCATTGAATGTGATTTTCCTGTTGTCCGTACCAAATAGCCAGCATATTGACCACTGCTGCTGGAACATCTCGCTTTATGAGTTTTTCCCATAATAATTGTTGGGAAACACGATCAAACGCATTGCTTAAGTCAAGAAAACACCCATAGACTGTGGTTTTTATTTTTTTGTAGTAGGTTATTGTTTGTTTTACTCCATAAATGGCCATATCGGTTGATGAGGCGCTCTTGAAGCCGAATTCGTTATCAAGGATAAATAGTTTCTCTTTGACTAGCGCGAATAAGATTTTTTCAAATAGTCTCGAAAGCATTATCGCCAAGGAAATCGGTTGGTAATTTTCTAATACCGATGCATCCAGCTGATTGGATTTCAGGATTGGTACGATAATAGTTTTGCTCATATCCATCGGCATATGTGTGTGTCTTAGGAGGCTTGAGTACAGGGCGGCTAGAATAGTATGAAGTTGATCCTGCGTATTTTATGTGCTCAATACCAATGGCGTCGTAACCTGGACTTTTACCATGGGCGGTTTGCTTAATTGCGCTTTCAATCATTTCATGAGTAACATTTATGACCAGGTCATCATTGGCAGCAGGCGGGCATGTCATTATCGAAGGTTTCGTGGTATCTCCTTGATCCTCGCTTAAAGAGAAAAAGTCTCTAAATTCGTTGGCTATGTTTTCATCGCCCATAATGTTGTTGACGCATAGTCGAACTTTACTCTTGGCTTTCAGCACAGTTGAAGTTTTTTGCCAAAACTTTCTGAAATCTTTGTTATGCATAGACGTAGCTATGCTATCCATTCGTGCTTTGTTTTCCGAGCGTTGACATTTTCGGAGAGCAATTTTAAAAGATTTCTTACTAGTTTTCCTTTCGTCTGCGAAACGGCCTTCCGTGGGCCTTCCGGCTTGAACCTAGCCTCCGGCTTGAATGCATGTTTTGAATGGCGGTACAAAGTGGAGACTTCATTATTCCACCCAGGAACAATTTCATATATTTTTTCGGGTTCTTTCCTTCTGAATGCTTTTATGGCGGAGTTTCTTAGTATATGGAAATATTACCGTTATTGTTTGCATTTTACATTTTATGTTTTTTATGCTTTTACATTTTGATGTTTATTTTTTTTTGTTTACACAGGCCCTGCGTTATTCGACGCTCATGTTTATTTTATGTTTTCTTTACTTTGCATGATTATGATTTATTTTTCGTTTTTTGGTGCAATTAAACGCCCAGCGATGACTCCCACACGCTCTTGTTTATTTTTTTGTTTTGCGGTTTTCTACGCTTACATACATCTCTTTTCAGTTATGCTGTGCTACGAGAACTGAACTCAGTTGTTCGTTTTTGTACCGTCCTTCTCCCCACATAAGGGGTTGGACCCTGGAGCCCTGGACCGTGTCCCCGCCTACGTACCATGGCCGGTCTTCTAGAACTGGTGGAGCTGCACCTGTTTGCCTCGCCACACCCCGTGACACGAAGAGGCTGTTGAGAAGGCTGAACGACATCCGAAAGCTATCCGTCCCGCCTCCGGCGACCCGACGCTTCTCTCCCTAGGGTCTTCTTCATGTTTTCCACTTACTGTCGTCTAGGCACCACCGGCTAGCTGGCTTAAGGACGACGCTGCCGATTGTCGGGAGGCCGGACAATCAGCCTCCTTCACTGTCTCGTGGACTGCCGGCAGCCAGGTTGCGGTGACACCGGTTCTTATCTGTACATATGTTATTTTACTTTTGTTTCCTTTTTCTTTTACGTACAGTGCTCGGTGCCGCCCGCCGGATTATGTATGGTCATGCCTCCCGCTGTTATGAGCTGATTGGCCATGACGGCTGCTGTCATTTTGGATTACTTTATTTTTTAAATTTTTGTTGATACTAACAACTTGTTTGACTGTCCGTGAGGCTCGCTGCTTTTGCATTGACGCCTCCATGGGTTTTAGAATTGTAGAGATTGACCATTACAGTACAGTCCTGTAGGCGCGCCCGCATACCGCCACCTAACACAGTATGAGGGGACATTGAAGGTCTAGATTCGTTTCATTAAATGTAGAGCCGTTTATTCAAAAAAATTAGATTCTTGCGAGAACTCCGAAGGGGCGACCATAAGTTGCCTATACCGGGGTGGGACAGTGGTGGGTATTTCAATGTACACGGTTAAGGCCATTTCAATCAACGTTTCAGTTCTGAATGGTGGTCTTACACCAGAGCGATACTAAAAGTATCTATCACTCTAGAACGTGCCGCAAATATATATATTATTTTAAGTGAATTAATTTTGAAATATTTTTTTTTTACATGAGTTCCACACAGAAGGCCCTGAGGAAAATAATTTCCCTTAGGGCCTATGTCATCTTTGAGAATGCTGTGTGGAGGGTTTTTTTTAAGGAAAGGAAGGAGAGGAGAGTTCTGGGAAGGAAAAGGGTTTAAGGGGTGGGTAGGAATCTGGGGTTCAGTATGTCCTGGTCATCCGCCTCCAAGACCTAGACAAACCTCACCCCATGAACCCGGGCAACCCTGCTAAATCACCAAACGTAGCGAACCACTTGGGGTGACCTATGGTAGAGGTGTTGGTTATCCAATAAAGGTTCATAATCACAAATTAATCAAATAAAATTTGTTTGCGCACGCCAGGAATGCTTGCAAACTGCAAACATCACATTACCATGCAGTGTTCTCTCACAAACAACATTTATACTATCTGCCAACATAAGCAGTGTTGCTTCAGCACACATCTCCATACTACTAGTGAGTAACTCTCCCTGCAATTAATTTATCCCGCATTCTATAACAGTAATATCTCTATTATCATTTCAAAAAGAGCATTATCTACCACCATAATATTAATTAATCCCTTACACAAACAGCATTGTCTTTGTAAAGTAACATGTAAAATTTTAAAAGAGTTTAAATGTATCGTCATTGGCCGGCGGGTTAAGGGGAACGTATACGCGGCCCATTTCTGCCTGTTTCATACAAATCTTAGATTATTTGGATTTGAGATCAAAATACCCAACCAAACTGAAAAATTGTTTTTGTAATCAAAAGGTATATCAAATATCTAGTCAGTATGTGCGCTACTTTATTTATCTTTACAAAATAAAATTTTTTATGTTTCATGATTTTGGAGGCAACCCAGGCAATTATTTTTGAGTAAAAGAAAAACCTCGCCAGATATCAATCGTTTTGGCAGGCTTTGAAAAATTCGAACTTAGAAAATTATTTTATTATTTATACATTAAACCGCTTACTCGTTAATACGGAAAACTTTTTATCCAAACAGTTATATTTAGCTTTATTATTACGAAAAGTGAGTATTTATATCGGGGGAGACCAAAAAACATGCAAAAAACATGCTTTTAACATTTTAATTTTGTTAAAATTAATTGTCTAGCGCGGTAACGCCATGTTTATTCATCGTTTTTATTTTAACATTTCATCAATGCTGCCAATCATAGAAAAATTACTTTTGCGTAAAACAAAGTGAATGCATCATTGACAAGTTTGTACCAGTATTTATAACAGTAGAACATGGAAAGAAATGTATTAAAATAATTACACAAATCCGCTAGACAAACCCTGCGTAGCCAAACAAACCATTCAAAACCTGGGATGTTTTTTAAAAGCATGATGAAAAGCGAGTTTATTTTAGAGAATTTATTTTAGAAGATTGGTACTTCCGACAAATGTCATATTTGATTGTCAATTAGTTAAAAAAGGAACATTCCGTATTATCCGTGCATGAAACTTCGACAACACGAACGTTCCGTGTTATCCGTGAGGTGGATTAACTGCATATTTACCATTATTTTTACTATGAAAAGAACATTTATAGGTGTATTATTAGTGATATGAGATAGAAGGTTATATTCATAAAAAAAAGACAGACGTTAATTATTGGGAAGTTCTTGGTCCCTTTAGCTTAGGATAGTTTGGGCTTGAGTGGTAGTTACAGGTCGAACAGTCGTACTGTAAAGGGCCCGCAGAAACTTTAATAGTACACAACTGCTAACCCTGTACAAATCACAAGTGCTCCCCACGGTTGAATTTGGCAGCCACCTCTGGTCTGGAGCTCCAAAATACCTGAAAGATACCCTTGACTCTGTGCGTAAACGGGCGGTCCGTATGATAGATTCTCCCATCTTAACAGATGGGTTGCAGTCTTTAGAGCATAGGCGTCGGGATCGAATGCTATCCTTGTTCTACCGGTATTTCAATGGAAGATGCTCCGATGAGCTAGCGTCATTGATCCCTTCGGCACCGGTGCATAGTCAGGAAACGCGTGCCCAACATATGACACATGAGAACGGGTTGCCTCTTCGACTCGTTCTTGTGTTCAACAGCTCAGCTGTGGAACGATTTGCCGGCCTCTGTGTTTCCTCCTTCCTACAACATGGGTCTCTTCAAGACTAGTGTTCATTCCTTCCTCTCCTCAAAAAGACCATCCACATAGCATCTCAGATGACATAGACCTTGAGGGAAATTAATTTCCTCAGGACCTCCTGTGGGGAGTCAATGTAAAAAAAGTTATATTAAAAAAAAAAAAAAAAACTAGTGTGCTTTAGACCACACGATTGTAGTAAAACTTCTTTAGCTCCATCCTTATGATAGGAAGAGAGAAAGAAAATGTGCGCACGCATTGCTCTCTCGTGTTCCTACAGTATGTTACAGACAATACTCCTGCACTGTGTCTTAGATATACGAAACGTATCTGGCTATGAGAGAAAGAGAGAAAGAAAATGTGTGCTCGCACCTCTCTCTCTTTCCCCTACAGTAGTATTCGAAACGTTATTCTCTCTCTTTCTATCTTCACTAACTTATATCTCCCTCTCAACTACTTCAAAAACTCTGTCAATATTTTACTTCAAAAACTCTGTCAATATTGAGTTGTTAATGGCCAATGCCATTTTTGGGGATGATGTGTGGAGGGTGACGGTGAGGTTAATGGTTTTCTGCGAAAACGAAGCGCAGGCATAAGCGAAAACGGTGGGCGTTAACATCTGAATTTATGGTTTCAACAATGTTATTAATTTATAGTTGTGACTCTCGCACCACAAAATCAAGATTTAATTCACGGGTATCAAAAATCAATTTGAATCATTAATTTCAAAAGGGGAACTCGGCGAAGGAAAGCAATTGCTTTCCGATCTTGCCAGATTGCCGGCAGTATTGGGGCAGGTAACACGCGGTGATTTTTCCTCCCAAATCACGTCACTGAATACTCACGCATGAATATACTCGCATATTGCGGGCTCGGCGCTCCCCGATCTCCCCCGGCCCGTAGCCGTAGCGTCGATTGCTTGAAGTCAAAATATGTTGCCAGGTAAAAAAAATATTAAGTTAGCTCCCTTTTGATTTGGTTTTTTGAAAGAATTCGAAATTGTATGATGTTTATTTGGCATATAAATCGCTGGCTGAAGTGACGGTCCTTCATCTGAACATTAATTTTTTTTTTTCAAATTTTGTCGATGAACATATTTGAGTTTCACCCAATGAAAAATTAAATTATTTTAGTATGTAGGTAGCTGATTAATTTGATGTTTGTAATCAGAATTATTTCATCATCAGTCTTGCAAATATTTGGTTTAGTATGTAGAAGAACGACGCTATAACAAATGTCACTCGAGACAGAATGGCGATCACTTTAAAACCGCTACGTTCGGAAACGCTGTCGAACGCGTATGCGTATTAGTGTGGTTACTGGATAAATATTGCTAGTACTTACTAACATTATTCCCTTCGGCTTACACAATATTAAAAATGATACAAAAGTCAATACGCGCAATTCAAAGTTGATGTCTATCGATTCAACTTTCACATAAAATACATAAGTAACTATCACGGTAAATTAAAGGAAGTTTTAATTTTAATTTTTATTCCTGATTAATTACTGGTTTCAGCTTATCAATGCCATCTTTAGACTGGTACAATGTTTCCTTAAACTACGGTGTATGTATATACACAACATAAGGGTGGTAAATTTTTATGGGTTTCCAATCTTGAATGGAACTATGAAAGGAAAACCAAAAAAAAACCCTGAAAAATCTTATAACCAATATGGAAAAACCTACACTATTTTATTAAAATCATTATTTACCAACCCTGACACCACATCCCGAAATATTTTGAATATGTACAATAGTTTAGGGTAAAATTTGTACTGATAACTTGAAACCGGTATTCGTCAGTAAAAAAAGAAGAAAAAAATGGTAAATAAAAAATTACCCCATGTAAATAAAAGTCGATTAAAATATGTTTACGCGCATTTAAAATTAAGCTCTCTCTCTCTCTGGTTTCAATCCTGGGATTGGTTTGCAGCAATTTCATCTATTCGTTTCTTCCACTCTTCCCTGTCTTGTGCGGCTCTTTTGAAGTCTGCATATGATGAGCAGCGCACGTCCACCAGCAGGTCCTCCAGGTACTCTCGGCGTGGGCGTCCCCTAGCGTTTGTCCCCTCGGTCATACCCTCCATTATGGCATGCAAGAGGCCTTCTTGTCTTATTACATGGCCGATCCATCTTGCGCGCCTTTCGGACAAGGTCCTGAGCAGGTGCCTTCTTTTTTGCGTTTATCTTTTTTGGATAGGCACCATGTTTCGCAGCCGTACATCAAGATACTCCATACATAGGTCTTGATGAGGAGTATTCTCAGTTTTAGGTCTATATTATTCGATTCTATTATTTTCGACCTTTTATTGAATGCAAGCCTAGCCTGGTGTACACGGCTGTCGACCTTGCTCTTAGACCGACCGTCCCATGTTATTTTGCTCCCGAGGTAGAAAAACTCGTTGGTGTTCTTTAGTGGAACTCCTGACATCTCTACTCTCATCTGATGTTGCGTTCGGCCTACAGTCAGCAGCTTTGTTTTGTCTTTATTTATCTTCATGTTTAAATGCATAAAATTTAGCATGGTTTCTTAAATAGACAAAAAACCAAAATAATTGTTCATGGCACACAATTATTTTTCACCACGAAATTCAAAAGACTTTCTCTGTGGTTCTCCAAACGGATTCTGGTATTTTGTACATACCGTGTTTGAATTGAAAAAACAATGATAATTTAGTACTCTTAGTAACTCATTTTGGGAGGCGGGTAGGGGTACCACCTCCCCGGGAACCATTTATTGGATAGTTTCGCTATATCTGCTGATTTAGCAGGGGTTTTTAGGGGTTGCAGGCCGGATCGGGAGAGACTGGTTGAAGGAGGCCCTTTGACCTCTCCAGCAGGGCTCTCTCGGAACATCGCCTTGCACCGCAGTGGGAAGGATGGATGCATACGTCCGTCACTCCTGAACACACCGACTCCCAGATTCCTTCCTATAACTTCCCTTCCTTTCTTTCCTAAAAAGTCCCTCCACACAGCATCCCCAAATATGTCATAGGCAGGGGAATTATTTTTCTCAGGGTCTCCCTTATGGAGCGAATATAAAAAACGCTTGTTGTAGTTTTAATCATAGCTCGACTTATTTAAAATATTAATTTCCGTTTGGGTCCTGTCCGTAACTACGGTTTATTGACCTCTTGAATAAGTAGTGTTATTATCATTTTCAATTTTGGCCTGTTTCATTCAATATGACACCTTGTCAACGTAATCAAAATCCAGACTAGCGATAAAGTACGTGCTACTTATTATATAATAATAAAACAAATTTGTTTAGTTCTGAAACAACTTAAAAACTGAAATCCATTTTCCCAAGTCCTTGCATTGTTATTTTCTCCCTTTGTTCCTCTCCTTATTTGAAACTCCCTACTTACTTACTACAAGAAGAATAGGATGTTTACTACCTACCTGCCACACATACACAATATTGCACAAAAATCGAAAATTACCCACATTAATTCAATTGAAAAATCGTCGTGAAATCGTTCACACCTCGCTTTTGAAATTTTCGCTTTAATAATCGTAAAATACTAATTAACACACAACAAAGTGACGCTAAATTGTGATCACTTTTGTGCCATCACCGAGAAAGAACAGCCACCATCAAGATTGGCCCATGACAGCAGATGAACCCAGCAAGGTAGGTGCTTTCTCCTTTCCAGTTGCCATTTCCTGTGTGTTCAAAAAGTGAAGGTTATTGCCATCTAGCGGTATATTTTGTAGCTTGACTGTTTGGATCACGGATTACAGGCTACGGCCATAAGGCTGCACTGTTTTAAGGCTAGACGATAAAGCAGATTTCTGGAATCTGTATCTTATTTATAGATTAACAATGGTGGTTTTGTTTTTATGTTAGTATGTGGAAACGTGTAGTTATAAATAGGACAATTTTAGTTAAAAACACGCTCTTAATACGTAAATCTCCTCTAAACAGCTAGCATTATCTGGCAAGTGGTCGAAGTGGCCAAATTCAGTGTTTTGTTCGGGTCGGGAACAAATTTATTGTAAAATGTGCCGTGAATAAACGAGAAGATTTCCTCCTTGAAGCCAGATGTTTTTCTTGAAGTCTTTCTGCTAAATTACCAAATTATAACACTGTGATTTCACTTTAAAAAACGCTGCCAATTGTCTTGTCTCATACAAATATAGATTACAGTTCATCCTCTCTCGTATCACGATATTGTTTCGTGACACAATTGCTATCTTCAAAATTGGAACTGTTTTCACGAGAATTCAGGCAACCCGTGATTTTTCAGGGTTCCGTTCATTATCGTCGCTAAGAGACATCACACAAAGAGTCATGGAGAAACCGCCCCTTGCTAGTTTTGTATTGTCTCACACCCAATAATTATCATGAATGCCCTAAAGAAGCCTCGTTTGGCGTATTAAAGAAAACTGCAATCCTTTATTTCCGTTCTAACAGCCATTCTAGCCATTCCATTCTTATAGATATTGAATAATAATATAATTTATATAATCACATACTGTGTGCAGTTTCCAACACATCCAATTTTACATTAAAATACATTGTAGGAAGCTCTTTGGACCGCATTCCCTGGCGCTAATCTGTGAGAAACCATGAAAAAGTTCTAAGCTCTAGGGAGGTTTATGCATATTTAAGAGGCTGCATTTCGTTAATTTTGAGAATGGGAAAGTTGCCAGACTCGGTATTATTAGATTTTCTTTCTCGTAAATTTTTACTCTTCGAAAATATTTTTAATTAAATGAACAATGAGGCTTTACTCGGCCAACGACAAGGAATATGTTTTGAAGAGAATTGGAAAATTTTCATAAAAGTAGCTCTTATAAAAAATAAATGTCCTCGCTTTCTAATAGGCGTATCGTGCGCATAATATATCTGAAGGGTGGAGAGTATTGGATAATGGTGGCTTCCAATTTATTAACAAATCAAGGTAAGAAAATGAAGATAATGTTGGTAGTTCTTAGTCGAAGTATGATACAGTGAAAAGTGACCGAATAAATATGGGTTCCGTAGCTCAATCGTTTTGCCATGTAAGCAAAGGGTCCTGGGTTCGAGTCCCAACGGAGCCAATATCTTGTTCTGCCAATATTCTGTCTCCAGATTTTCGATTGAGTTTCGCTAATATTGTCTTCATTTAATTAAATAGAAAAGGGATCCACTAAAATATGAAAATCAACATCAGAACCTTATTTTTGCAAGAATGCTAACGATAATCCTACTGGAAGGAAGAAGTATAAATACAGCTTAATTCCTACCCCAAACAAAACAAAAAATTAAAGACGCCGAATTATATTATTTTTCTTATTTAAATTTTAAATTGGCTCTATTTACGTGTAGATGATGTTATTGTGATCCATCATACAAGACAATTAAAATACTGGAAAACTCCGTCAGCTACAATAATATTTCTTTCACTTTTATACACTTAATCTAATCTTTCACTTAATCTTTTAAACATAACTTTTGTTAGCAGACGGCTATTGTAGATTTTAAGAAAAATGGCAGATAATAAATTTTGTCTAGCATACCGTTTTACCAAGTGATAAACTTCTGAAACCTACCAGATTTTTATGTAATAAAAATGTTTTGAAGTCAAGCAAAAAATCATTTTACTTGATCAATTCAAGCTTTAGTAGAGCACAAATGAGGTATTTGAATCGAAATATTCGGAAAGTATTTTTTGTGTCTCCTTCAGATATACATGCCGTCATGCATTTCTGAAAAAAATTTGCATGACGACCTATATTATATTCTATGAAATATGTATGAAGTTATTCATATTAATATATTATGCGTGTGCAGATTGGAGCAGGATTGAAGGAATATTGTTACTATCTAAAGAGTTCTAAGGATTCTAATTTTGAAATCCCTTATCGAATGACATTTCAAAAAACCTTCACACATTGACGGCCAATCCTAATGAATGCGTAATATATTACGTGTATATGAATACAGAAATACGTTAATACAAAATATCAGATAATAAAGTGTTAATTTTATTTAAATTCACATCTTTAATTGACAGCCCTGAATTATTGAAACTAATTAGCATTAATGTAGCGCCAGACAAACCCGTAGTAAAGATACTTTTAAATGTAACAATAACCTCAATACTAATTATGCCACTTATTCACCAATTCCTAGAATTCATCGCCTTACGAATAAACACTGCGAACTATAGATATATTTGGTGTTGACAATTTCGCATGTTTCAAAAGGCAACTAACTTCGTTTCTATCTTCTTACGATAAACTTTTATTATTTTTCTTCTTTTCATAAAAATCTTCACTTTAATTAATCGATACATTACGAATACATAATTTCTTTATTTTATTGTTTGTAACACACACAAATAATAGTATCCATATACCTACATTAAGTTTTACATTTTGTTTTATGTCAGGTCCTTTTATCTAAATTTTATTATTTTTTTATATGTACAACTAGCTGGTTCCCAGCATACGTTGCAATACCATATTCAAAGAAATAAATAGTTTCTCCCTGCATGTCTTTTCCCGTGCATCCCCGTTCCCCTCCCGCGTCCCCTTCCCCTCCGCGTACCCCTTCCACTTTCCCCGCCCTCCGTTACTCCGTCACAACCCTCCTCCAGCGTTCCATATATTCAGTCCCAGTACATTCAGTTTTCAAACAGCTCGCGTGCCACCAATTACAATTTTTTTAATTCAATTTTTCATTTTACACGTATAACAAATATTCATTTTTGTATATTATAAGAACAATCAAATAAAGATTACTTAGTACCTACTTTAAAATATCAATAATTCTTTTTCGATTCAAATTATTATGTAAGTAGGTACTTCCAATTAATTCATTAATGTAAAGTGTTGTGAAATTAGAATTTTGATTTAACAATCATTGTTTTGCAAAATGTTATTCTAAGATTTTTAACAGTTTGTTAGAATTTTTGTAATCATTAAAAAACTTTCCAGAAACCAATATATATATATACACTAATATATAAATATACACTAATCCCCAAACACATTTTGATTTTTATATGTATAGGTACAGTTATATTATTATATAGTTATATTATAGTTATATTATTTATCAGGTTATACTTAATATGTACTGTAATTTAATGCAATATTTTAATATAAAAACCCAATAAGGCGTCAATAAATAATGTGTGTATGTTTGAAAATGTATGTATGTATCTGTATATGTATACATACATTATGTATGTATGTAAGTATGCATGAATGTTTGTGTAGATGTAGAAGGATTCCAGGGACGGTGTTTACTGTGGCTAAATACCGAATTGGTCCTGCGGCATTGGAGGCATTAATTAGAACATCCCACCTGGTCCCGGCCCGGGGGCTGTGGTGTCACACGTCTATTTTAGGAATATACGGATATTATATTAAATTATGATTTTGGGAGGAATTTACCGTTACCGAAAATTTCCACTTTTATGAAAATGCGCCTCTCTCACGCAAACTAATCTAAAAATCGTCAAACTAATTAACAATATAGGACAGGCGCACGTTTGATATATGTATAGTGATGTTTTTTTAAATATTTTTTTTTACATTGTTACGTATCGACGGGCTCGAACCGCCTGATTACGAACTTATAACAAATTTGAAATTAAATAACACAATGTTCAAGACTCAACAACAATGGTTCAATTTAAATACTTACCAAAACCAAATTATAATACAAACCTCGGCTAGCTCCTCCCAGGGATATTGTGTTCTCAATTCGATCGGATTTGATTCAAAACGATCGTCGCTTCATTTATTGAGTAAAGATAGGGTTTAATAAATTAGAAGATCTCTTGTCGCTTTTAAATAATTTGTGAATTTATTAATGACTCGACGCTTCTAGGAAAAGCTTTTAATCTCTTTGTGAACTCAAGGTTAATGATTCTAAAATATAATAAAAGGGTTGAATGATAACACATAATAATATAAGTTGTACGCACGTTACCCCGTCTCGGGTTTCATCTGGGCAGAGAACCTCGTCCGGAAACACCACTGAGTTGATTTAGATATATAAAACTTAACTATATTTTAAATTACGGGTTCCAACAAACGCTGAAACCAAAAAGGATCTAGGCGGCCCCGGCCAAAATGCGAAAGACCGACCCATAGCGCAGTTAAAACCAGAAGAAGCTCGCCAGGGCTCTCGGCGCCGTGCAAGGGTCCTCGGGCCCCTCCCCCACCAAAATTCGGGCCAATCAAAACGTCTAGCTAATGTTGCCAATTTTTGACAACTAGTATTAAATATTTAGTACCTGATGACGGAAATAATCATATAGGGGTGGGAAGTTAAAATTCAAGAAAGCACTTCATGACACATCCCCGAAAACACCAGGAAAAAACCGCCGTTGTAACGAAGGTTTTTTGAATCTAAACCCTTCAAAGAATTCCCTCGATAAACTTTACAAAAAAAATCGTTCACATAGAGATTCAGCATTAAAAACCTAGGCAAAAAGTAATACAGTTTACAATAAGTTATATAGTTTACAATTTATATAAAATATCAAATAGACAGCAAAATCAACACGTCGAAGTGGCCTGGCAGGAACTTTGTTACACGCAACTTCCTAGGTAGCGCAAGTCAGTGTGTAATGTCCATCGGGGCGTCTAGAGGAATAGTCAGGTTCCTCAGCAGGAGAGAAATGTCAACATGGAACAAAATAACAAAATTATTAGAAAGGTACAAACACTTAGGCATCAAGGCACATAGAGTAAACAAAATTATCTGAACAGTAATGTATA
The DNA here is from genome assembly GCA_929108145.2 of Limnephilus rhombicus. Taxonomy (NCBI): domain Eukaryota; kingdom Metazoa; phylum Arthropoda; class Insecta; order Trichoptera; family Limnephilidae; genus Limnephilus; species Limnephilus rhombicus. The sequence continues at coordinate 23,854,778 of OV815284.1, forward strand.
AGCAACAAGAGATCAAAGCGTAAGGTAACTCCACATTAGATGTCGTGATGTATGTATTGACATATTGTAGAACAAAAAGCACATTTAACCCCCTTTTAAAGAACGGGTAATGGCTCAGTTAAGTCAGTATCCACTTTTTAACAGTACGGATTACTGGTTAATGACATATTAAAACAAAACAGATAACAAAATAGACAACAAAACTCAAAGTCCTTTAATGACCCACATAGTGTCAGAAATCTTACAAGATTCCGACGTAGGTATAATTTAGGACAACAGCTGAAAAAAACTTAGCGCTAATTGGAACACCGCAGTGATCCCCCTTAAAATTAAACTGTCAGCAGAAACGGGTAGACTCCAAGATTTCTTTGACACACATTAATAATACCTCAGGTTTTATCACATTCACTGCAATATAATTGTCGTCGATATATCGCGTTTTAAGGCAATATTTGAAGTTATTGTAGTCAGCGCATTATACTATTTTTTTAATGATGACAACAATAATTTAAAGTTATTATTTTAGTCAGCGCATTAGAGTATTTTTTTAATGATGACAAAAATAATAATAATGAAATAATAATTCAGAAGTCAGGGACTTTTCCACTTCATTTACGCGGGCTGTGCCGCGGGGCGCCAGCTAGTTTTTTCCCGGAACGAGCAAACCATCAAATCGCAATTATTAATCACCAACGACATTCATTCTCGAGCTTGAAAGAGAGGTGAAAATAATAGCAAGCAGAGGCTAGTTATATATGAAATACAATAAGAATGTCGAATGATGTACATGAATATTAATAAAATACAAGTGTAGTGTGTATGTAAGGTGTGTACACACTGCTTTCAAATGGGCCCCTTCGAAAACAGTGTCAAGGTTAGTGTATGTGTGAGTGGCGAATGTTAGTGGTTATCACATTCGGTTAATTACTCCGAAGCGATTGTAATGTACGTGTATGCACTATCCCAAAAGCGTCCTTTCGAAAACAGCACGATGAGTGTAGGTATGTGTGGAAGGGTGTGGTGTCAATTTCATATCTTATTTTCACAATACGTTGATTTCTCCGGTTCCTACAAAACCATTTGAGTGATAAATCAGTCAAAATACGATTCACGTCCGTCGCTTAGCGCGAAACTCTACTCAAACAAATAAATTTCAAAATTATTTGAAGAAATAATTTTCCACTTGGCTAAGATGGATTCCATCTTGATTTTCTTTGAATAACTATTTTCTAATTGGTATGGGCCAACATTATAGTTGCATTCCGTCTTGATCTTCTTCTATCAACTTATTAAATATCTGTAAATAAGTTCGTTTCTTATCTTTATTATTTCAAATAATAACTTTAATTTCAATTAACATCTATTGATTTCTATGCAATCAATCTACACCGTTAGTTGACTAAATCTAGACACTTGTTCTATCCTGAGCAAAATCTCGAAAATCAAAAGTAATAATCGAACCCACTATCACTTTTCCGTAAAATAATTAATTAATAGTAATACCTATACATTAATATTAACAGATACCGATTATATCCATCTATTTAAAAAATAGCTATCGTACTTCCGTTACATAGACTTCGTTGTCGTATCAATTTGTTGTTGCGGGCATGGGTACCGCTGCCCCGGAACTATCTATTGTATAACCAGCGCCTCAGTTATAGGTAATCCTCTTAAGGGATTCGCTACATTTGGATGTTGCTTTATTCGCTACGAGTACCTGAGTCCATATGGGGTAAAATCGGACTGGGTGTCTAGACTACCTGCCGTCGAACCGTAATTTGGAGAAAGGAATTCCTATGTCTGTCACTCCTGGACACTGACCACTAAATTTATATCCGCCCCTCATCCCTCTTTCCTTCCTCTCCTTCCTTTCCTTAAAGGGCACTCCACACAGTATCCCCTAAAATATCATAGGCACAAACATATTTATCTAATCGTTAATAGGTTTCTACTCTTCGATAGAGAGATCGGCATGGTTACGGAGATATATAATTTCGCAAGGAATCGAACCCGCGACTGAATTTTGAAGTAAGGTAATTACGTCGGAGTGCGTTGCATTATTATCATTCCAGATTCGAACTGGTAGGTATTTATATCCCATAAGGAAGGCGGTATCATTGAACATTAAAAATTATATCTCACTGGTAAATCACGAGAATTGAACTCGATTAAATTTTTTTTTTTGCGTTCGTTTTTTTTTTTTTTAACTGTTAAAAATCTATGTTTAAATAGGTAAATACTATTTTACCACTCTAAATCATCAGCTCGTTTCAACGAAAAATAACGCTAAAATGTGGTCTCAACACACTTTCTGTTTCAAACTAATGGCCGTTATTCTAAAAATAATCGCATCTACTAGGTAAGTACTTTCAGATATTTGAAATAAATTCTTTGCCTATGAAAAAAAGACAATAGTTATTGTCTCCAAAGGAACCCAACATACAATCGTTCCTCCCGCTACCCGGTGATAAAACGAACCTTAAATTTTATGAAGGTCTCCAAAAAATATTTTGAAGAATTCTACCTGCTTTTAGGTGCCTGCACCCCGACCATTTAACTTTTGTAAAATTTTAAACTCGAACATGGCAAGTAAATTACGTCGATTTAAAATTATTCAAATATATTTAAAACCTATGTCAAGCAAACTAAACTTGAGGTCACACAATTTAAATTGGCGTGCTATGCGAGCGGCACTTACTAAAGGAAAATTTGTTAACCCATTTGCTTGTTTAGGAATAAATACATCCCAAAACACGTAATCGCGTTATACTTTCATAAGACCAAAAACGTCCCGAGCGACCTTACATTTTAAAAGCTATATAGCTTCAATATCTCTCTTCTTCTCATGCAAACATATGTATTTTTCTTTTAACCAGAAAGAGAACGAAATAATGCTTCTTATTGTCTTTGAGATATGAAAGTTATCTTGCATAGATATTTTACAATCTCAATCCAAAATGACGGTTTTAGAATTTACGCGCAAAATCCAGGCTTCCGATTTGTGAGGTGCAAATATATTGAACCAAGCAGACGGGTTAAAGAACTAACTAACAAATAACCACAACGCCGTTTTTTAGCAGAAGATCACAATATGCACCAAATATGGCTAAATCCATTTCAAGCAAGGCTTAAATTCCGAATTGTGGTTTTACTCGAATTTCACTATCTCCCTTTTTGAGCGGGTATACCGTACGTTCAATGCATTTACCTACGCTAGCAGATTTTAATCTGAGGTATCTAATTCTGAGATTTCCGGTAACCATTTTGTTTCAAGAATCGCGTAAAACAAAACGAATCTTTTCAAAATACGGCATGACTAAATATTTACCGGTCAAAAACACGTGGTGATTTGAGATGCTTCCAAAATGGCGGCTGTTAACGACAAAAACTTGATTTAAACGATCGAAAACACGTGGAGATTTGAGATGTTTCCAAAATGGTGGCTGTTAATGACAAAAACTTGATTTAAACGATCGAAAACACGTGGCGGTTTTTTTTTTAATCCGGAGATGCGGCCGACAAGATGGCAGATCATTAAAACACGCGTGAACTTTTTTAAATACTTCTCGAACACTTGATATACCGGCGGTTGAAAAAACACGTGGATCAAAATGGCGGCGTTTGCAAACACGCTTGAACTTTTTAAAACTATTCACAATCACTTATTTAGCTTTACATTTAAAGGGGAAAAAATTATTATTATTTACATATTTATACATACATCACGAAAAACAGCATTGAGTTTATGAAAAAAATCAAGGAAAGCGACATATCATAATGAACCAAATCTAGCTCCACGTTGAAAGGCGTCAGTGTTACGTATCGACGGGCTCGAACCGCCTGATTACGAACTTATAACAAATTTGAAATTAAATAACACAATGTTCAAGACTCAACAACAATGGTTCAATTTAAATACTTACCAAAACCAAATTATAATACAAACCTCGGCTAGCTCCTCCCAGGGATATTGTGTTCTCAATTCGATCGGATTTGATTCAAAACGATCGTCGCTTCATTTATTGAGTAAAGATAGGGTTTAATAAATTAGAAGATCTCTTGTCGCTTTTAAATAATTTGTGAATTTATTAATGACTCGACGCTTCTAGGAAAAGCTTTTAATCCTTTGTGAACTCAAGGTTAATGATTCTAAAATATAATAAAAGGGTTGAATGATAACACATAATAATATAAGTTGTACGCACGTTACCCCGTCTCGGGTTTCATCTGGGCAGAGAACCTCGTCCGGAAACACCACTGAGTTGATTTAGATATATAAAACTTAACTATATTTTAAATTACGGGTTCCAACAAACGCTGAAACCAAAAAGGATCTAGGCGGCCCCGGCCAAAATGCGAAAGACCGACCCATAGCGCAGTTAAAACCAGAAGAAGCTCGCCAGGGCTCTCGGCGCCGTGCAAGGGTCCTCGGGCCCCTCCCCCACCAAAATTCGGGCCAATCAAAACGTCTAGCTAATGTTGCCAATTTTTGACAACTAGTATTAAATATTTAGTACCTGATGACGGAAATAATCATATAGGGGTGGGAAGTTAAAATTCAAGAAAGCACTTCATGACAACATATTAGAATTTATTTTAGTTCTCTCGACTTCTAGATATAATGGGTTAATGCCTATATCATGGAAGTTGTAATGTGAGGTTTGAAAATGAAGTTTTAGTAACAATAACTTGCTTATTTATATTACGTCGTTTTGTGACAATTCACCAAGTCCAGCGACCAAAAGGAAAAAAACTAATATGTTTGATCAATTCTCTTTCCTACAATAATTATAGGAAAATGAGTATTTTTAGTATGTTTTTTTTGTTATAGTGATACCTCACAAGAGTCTCAGCTGCTCCCGTCTGGAGCTAGTGAGACTATGGCATCCCCAATTGGGGTATGTTACGAGGCTGAAGATAGTGGGGAAGGGAAGGAGATAGGAAAGAGGAAGGTGGGGAAGTACCTGGCTATTCAGATCTGGTCATCAAAAACGGCTAATGCCATTTCAAGCAACGTTTCTACTTCTGAATGGTGGTCTTACACCAGGGCGATACTGAGAGTAACTTCCACTCTGGAACGTGCCGCAATATCTATAATATAAAAATTAATCGCTGAATGTGTTGCTAAGCGCATAACTTTCCAACGACTGCACCAAATTGGATAATTTTTTTTGTGTGTTCGTTATTGTCAGGACAAGGTTTTTATAAAACTTTAGGTGAGATCTGGCATTATGAAATTTGTATGAAAAAATTGCTATTGGTGGCTAAATGGCATAGCAACTCATGCCGGGACCAGCTAGTACTGTATATTATTTTTACTAATGAATAGATTGTGAAATAACACAAATTAATCAAATAAAATTTATTTGCCACGCCGGGATTCGATCCCGCGACCTTCGGAATGCGAGTCAAGACCCTTACCGCTGGACTACGCCGGCCGTCGAATACTTCTTATAATTTACTCGTGTTGTTGACTCTACTATATACATTTTCCTCTAATAAAACCTTTGGGAGGCGAGTATTGATTGGATAACCAACATTGGTACCCCAAGTGGTTCGCGATACGTTTGGTGACTTAGAAGGGTGCCCGGATTAATAAGGTGAGGTTCATCTACGTCTTGGCGGCGAATGCGTTCTCCCACTTTCTACGTGGCGTGCTTGGGGGAACCCTTATGACCTCTCCGGCACGACTCTCTCGGAATATCGCCTTGCACCGCAGTGAGAGGGATGGATTCGTACGTCGGTCACTCCTGGACATACTGACCCCCAGACTCTTAAGTATGATCGAACTTACGGTGTTTATTTGGAACACTGTCCCAAATACTGGATCTATGTAATATATATTTATATATAGGTGCAAGAAGGTATGCACCGTAGAAAATCATTCCTGCATTTACTAAAAATGTTTTTTGACTTGAGAATTGGGAAAAGCCAATATATAACATACAAATACATTTATAAAAACAATGACAAAGTAATTCATCATCTCATGGTGCTATTAAATTTTCTCGCATGATAAAAAATGTTAATTAAAAAAAGGATTTCAATCTTTAATTTTCTTTACTCTTCACAATACGCTAAGTTAATTATGAGTATATGTGAAATCCATTCATTCTTTTAAAATCATGTTTAAACTGTCGATTAGAACGTTTATATACACAGAATGTATTTCGATTATCTACTACTAATACTTATCCTATAATTTTCTAAAACTCATTAAAATATAATAAGGTACTCTGTTTATTTATATCTTTCATAACCTGCATCTTGGAGTAGGATTTGGCCCCTTTGACAGCCTTTGTTTCTCGCCATTTTTTTCCAATTTCCCGGTCTTCCAATTCTGCCTCAGTCTTTCTTCCATGCAGTCAGCTGATCTCTTCCTCAGTCTGGGTCTAGTACATTTCCACTGGGGTATTTACTTGATCATGATCTTTTGTGTTTTTTTGTCATCTGAAATTCTTTTAACTTGACTAGGATTAGCCCATCGCTGCATTTATAGTATTAATACGTCCTTTTGTTTTATTTATCTTCACTTGTTGCTAATCAACCTATCGTTGCCTAGTCATCAAAATATAACTAGCACTCTACAAAATCTCTCGTCGTACTTGCTAATACGTAATAAGTAAATATTAAGCTGCGCGACCAGGGCATGGAATCCTAAAAGTCCATATTTAGACACGTGCCTAGTCTAAGATACGATTTAATATTCTTATGAAATAACACGAGAAATTATTATAGAGTTATGGATACAAATCTTAACAAATTGATAATATTTTTTTATTAAATCGTGTTCAGTTCATCATTATTGTAAAAAATTCAAAGATTCAAATGATGTGGTCACATAGAACGTGAGAAAACCATCCCTAATGAGAGAGCTAACAATTTGATTTAACAACGATCTTATCAAAATATTTTTAAAATACTGTTTCTGCGAGTATAATTTCTTAGATGGGTTACATAACCATTCGTATATTAAAATTATATCAATTATAACATACGAGTAATTCAAAATGCAGTTAGAAGTTTTGACTAGGAATAAAGTTCTGGTAAGTTATAGGGCAGAAGAAGGAGCAGGATAAGATAACATTCTAATTGTTTCCCTAAAGATGAAGACGATATCAGTATCTACTCGGTTGGATTACTCCAAGACTGGAATACCAACTAATTGTTATCTTCGGTAGATTTTAATCAGTGTTTCTGGTTTTACACGCCGACTCTAGTTTGGGGAAATCTCAAAACTTTAGCAAAGTGTTTGTTCTGTTAACAGTTTGGCTGATAAAGTTCAGACGATGTAGCTTAAATTACGGAGATAGAAGATTTTTGGGTGGGAAAATTGAGATGTGGAGCATCAATAATCTTGCTGGTATCATCTGAAAAGATTTTGGGATTTGTGCTGGATTTCTGTTATATAAATTTCTAGCAATGTACACGTACGTTTCTCAATTTTTTAGTATTTTGGAAAATTTCGAAGTTATCCGAGTATTGCAAGGACAAATAAGAATCTTATGGAGAGTACGCGGTAAAAAATTGGCCACGAATACGCTTAATCACCATATAACACCATTTGATGCGTTTAGAAAAATGGTTCTGGAATGTAACATTTAATCACTTATAACTTTTGATACACCGGCAAGAGCAAACAGAGAGGATAAAAGTCATAAATCTAAATCCTATGGCACACTTCTCGCCCTGAGCAAAATCATGAATGTATCGTATGACACATACGAAGAGCGGTTGAAAAATAATCGGAAGAGAAAACACAACTTTTCTACAAATAAGCCTTTTTTTCAGCGTTCGCCCCCTCATTCGGCCCTAATCTTTTACCACCGAGCCATTTATTAAAATTTGAAAATAAATATAAGTCGCAGGGGGCCAAATCTGTAAAATATGGTAGATGAGGAACCAATGCGTAGCACAAAACACGGTGTTTTGTCATTGCAACTGCACACATACAGGCCGGTGCGTTGTCCTGGTGGAAGAGCATTTCTTGGCGGAATGCTATCGATTTCGTTTCAAATCGTCGTTGAACTGGTCCAATAATTTTGCATAATACAAGCCCATGATCGTTTTATCCTCTTCCAGTGAGGTATCATGCGCATCCCAAAAAAATGTAAACTTGACCTTGTTGATTCGCCAGGTAGTCCACTATTACAACCGTTCCTTTGTCTCTGGTGTTTTGTGATAGATCAACGTTTCGCCCACAGCTACACATGAAGACTGAAAAAAAGTTACGGGGTAGTAAAAAGAGCAAATGCAGAACCCAGCTGGTGGAGAACTTCCTCATTGTTGAACACCCATTTGGTTGAGAAGCCCGCAGAATTAGCTCTCTTGCGCTTAGTCACTCGTTGAGCGTAGATTACCATTCCATGTATAGAATCGACAATTGCTTTACATTAATGTTTTTTTTTTAATTAACATTTTTTTTTTACATTAACGTTAAATTTGTGAAAAATTCAGTTAATTATTGTAATCATTTTACTTTATCCAATTTTAAACCACTGTGATGCAAAAAAATATTTTTATTAACCCTATTGTTTATGACTAACCCTTACGTAAACAAAAATGTAAAAGCCCCATGGGCGTGAAAAAGAGTAAATAAATAAAGTATGTGCAACCATAATTATTAAAACACTTAGGTATTGGTATAATAGATTAAGTTTATAGCTGTTAATGTGGCTTATTTTTTAATTGTAGGTTTTCCGACATTGAAAAAAAGACTTTCGAATACAAGCAATATAAAGCTATTTCATAATTAAATCTTCAAATTTAGATTTTTTTAATGATACTTCAACGGAGATACATATACCTATAGTTGTAATAAAAGATGGTCGAAGATTATGAAATAATATTGAATGTATGTCCCTGATAAATGTACGATGCAAACGGAGAGTATAAAAGGCCTGTTCGAGTGTTAGTGGGTCTCTTCTATTTTTGACCGTGAAATATAACGCCAAACTTTAATGCCGGTCTGAACTTGATACGATCCATTCTCGCTCAATTACTAACTTTACAATGGACGTAAGAAATATATGCATAAAACATACGTGCCACAAAGAAAGGCGTGGGCATGGCACTTTTTGACCATAAACTCGCCTATCACGAAGATTTATGTATTAACGCCAGGCCGGTATTAAAGTTTGGCTTGCATTATACCAATTGTACTTGAAATATTATTTATATTTTATACCCTTAATCAACAAAACTATTTCATGGTATTATTCCTTTTCAAAAACTGAATCAAAAAAACATTTTTCGATTAAAAAAGCTTCCTTCGTCAAGACGTTTCGGGAGTTTTGAAAAAAAAACACGTGTTTCGTCTGTACAAAATATTTTGCACCGTCGTCGAGTTGGTAGGTACCTACTATCAACTAGCAGACAGGGTACATTCCTAAGAGCACGGGGAGTGGAGTGGAGTGCGCGTGAGAGATTTAATTGAAGACCCTAATTCAATTATCCCCGTAGACCTTCCCAACCACACATTATTCCCTCGCCCCTAAAGTCTTCTTCTCAGCATATCTACTACCTACACACTACATACTAGAAACTGAGATAGAAGACTGGATTTCTGATTTAAGCCTTCAATTTAAAAATATATACGAGTATATAATTGCCATGAGCCCCAGATATGAACTTAAAATGGCTAACAACCGATAAACGGGAAATATAATGGATTTTGCATAAACAGATAACAATATTAATTTATATATTTAAATAAATGAAGACAATATAAGCGAAACTCAATCAAAAATCTGGAAACAGAAAAATCAGAAAAACATATTGACACCTCTGGGACTCGTCAATATGTTTTTCTGATTTTTCTGTTTCCAGATTTTCGATTGAGTTTCGCTTATATTGTCTTCATTTATTTAAATATTACAATTTGAGGTTCTACTCATAAAGTTAAAAATAAAAATTAAATATTCATCCTAGACTTGCAGAAAAGTCGATAGATGTAGCATATTAAATATAAAATGGATAAAGATTTATCCAGACACTATCTAGAGAGCATTTAGTTCGGGTTTGAATCTTGCAATCATACATAAAGATAGATAAAATATATGCGTTAAAGAAAGTGAAGATAATGTAGGTGGTTCTTAGTCGAAGTATGGTACAGTTAAACATGACCGAAGTTCATATCGGTTAGCGTTTTTTTTGTTTTTCTGATTTTTCTGTTTCCAGATTTTCGATTGAGTTTCGCTTATATTGTCTTCATTTATTTAAATATTACAATTTGAGGTTCTACTCATAAAGTTAAAAATAAAAATTAAATATTAATTTACATTATTTTTCAGTAACAGTAACAATTTTAAAATGTTTTTTTGTTTTGTTTTTGTTTTCTAGTAGATGATTATTTTTATTTCTTTTATATTTTCAATACTAGATACTATTATTCAATTTTTTTTAAATAAGTTTATTTAAACAAGTTCTGCTATATATTTTTTACTACGCGTGACAGCTCTTTCGCCTTCTGAAAGCTTTATCGGACTGTGGTTAAATTACTTTCAAACGATGTATTTATGCTATTTCTTTTACGATGATTTTTTTTTTGCTTTTATTTTTATTGCCTAAGCCCGGACTAATTTCTGAGTAAAATTACTGAAATTATTAATGGTTATTATTCTTTTAAATTTTCGCTAATTACTGTATTGTTTAAATTTGACTGAAGGTCGTTATTATGATCTAGTTATTCCCAAATGATGACTCGTGGGTTTATTATACAGCATAATCAAGTATTTGAAATCGGCTTAAACATATCTAAGAGCGGCGAGCGTATTATATAGTTTTTTGTTGATTTATCAAAATAGCTTTCGGATTATTTGGTTTATAAATAAACTGTTTTTATAAATTTAATAAACATAAAAAAATTAAAATGAAGTTTTACAAATTTAACTTCATAACAATAGATAACAGCAAAATCACTAGAGCTAAATCTACACGAGTACCATAGAAATAATGTTCAATGTCACTGCCCAGTCATAGGAAAAACACAAAACATAAAATATGTCGGAGTAATAATTGATGAAAATCTTAGATGGGACCTACACATCAAATCAAAGGTATTACTGAAAAACTCACAAACGTTGTATATTTCTTTAAAAATCTTAGAAATGCGGTAAATGAAAAGGATTTTAAAAAGGTTTACTACGTGTTATGTCATTCTCGAATTGAGTATGGAATTATAGAATGGGGATCTACTACACATGAATACATACACAACCTGAATACAATTCAAAAAGGAATCATAAAGACCATACTGAAAGTACGAGATTACGTAAGTGATTGAAATTTTCAATTTTTTTTTTCAGTGAATGCCGCACAAGAATCTCAACTGCTCCCGTCTGGAGCCAGTGAGACTATGTCATCCCCGATTGGGGTATGTTGTGAGGCTGAAGGTAGTGGGGAGGGGAAGGAGGTGGGGAAGAGGAAGGTTGGGAAGTACCTGGCTATTCAGATCTAGTCACCAAACACGGCTAAAGCCATTTTCAAGCAACGTTTCAATTCTGAATGGTGGTCTTACACCAGGGCGATACTGATAGTATCTTCCACTCTAGAACATGCTGCAAACATACTATATATTATTTTAAATGAATTAATTGTGAAATAACACAAATTAATCAAATAAAATTTATTTGCGCATGCCGGGCTCGAACTCGCGACCTTCGGATTGTGAGTCAAGAGTCTTACCCACTGGACTACGGAGGTCGTCAATAGCTTTGACGTACCAAATGTACAACGAATATATGCTCAAAACATATTATTGAAGCTTTTCAAAAATACTGAATCCTCTAGTGGACCGCGTATCCATCATACTAGATCGAATAAAAATGACATTTCAAGTTATAAAATCACATTCGGACAAAGAAACTACACTTATTTTGCAACTAAACTCCATAATATTGTTTCCCAAGACAGAAAACTAATAAAAAAAATTAATGAGTACAAATCAAGAATAAAAACATCGCTGAGAGAGGTCAACAAAAACACCCTAATGAAGACACTAAAAACGACACAATTAAACAATTTAAACATGACGACCTCCGTAGTCCAGTGGGTAAGACTCTTGACTCACAATCCGGAGGTCGCGGGTTCGAACCCGGCATGCGCAAATAAATTTTATTTGATTAATTTGTGTTATTTCACAATTAATTCATTTAAAAATAATATATAGTATATTTGCGGTATGTTCCAGAGTGGAAGATACTATTACTATCGCCCTGGTGTAAGACCACCATTCAGAATTGAAACGTTGCTTGAAAATGGCTTTAGCCGTGTTTGGTGACCAGATCTGAATAGCCAGGTACTTCCCAACCTTCCTCTTCCCCACCTCCTTCCTCTCCCCACTACCTTCAGCCTCACAACATACCCCAATTGGGGATGCCATAGTCTCACTGGCTCCAGACGGGAGCAGTTGAGATTCTTGTGCGGTATTAACTGTAAAAAAAAAAAGTCCTCCTCGACACAGGAACCTCTAGTGAGGACGACTAAGAAATACAATATCTATACCTAACATAAACATTATATTTTGTATACTTACAGAATTATTTTATATAGTCGCTTAAATTTAAAAAAAAAAAAACATAATAAAGTAGAGATAATTTTCTCTATGTCATTTATGTTTTCAACTAGGTTGCAATCCTTGGAACTTCCACAAAAACCAAAAATATTATAATTATAATCAAATTTGAAAAACACTAAACGTCAAGCAAAAAAAAACAAAAAAGATGTCAGCGTTGAATTATGTAAACAATAATGCGGTTGCCGCTGCGCCACAAAGCGTATTTTTATTATTTGCTTCAATTTTTTCCTCCATATTAAAAGTTATAAATATACCCCAACCATTTTACAAAAGATTGCCAAGTCTCCTATTCCACCACAGAGAATTATCCCCCCATGGTAGGAACATCCTTATCGACTTCATATTCCGCTCTAACACGCGGGAAAATTGTATTCCTTTGACGCAGTACGTCGGATCGTAGCGATGGGTTTATTTTCAAACTAGAAAAACCCCATGAAACTGACTTTCAATAGCTCAAAACAAGAATTTTTTTAATCAAATACAGAAATGGATAGTAGCATTGTTATTGTTTGCAGCTTCATACAACACGTATGACGATTTGATAACAGAAACAAAAGGTAGACATTTTTGAAAATCCGGTTGCTCGTGCGATGCGTAAAAAATAATAATCGGCTTACATTGCGCTTCGTGCATTGTTTTCGAATATCGCTTTTGTAAGCTTTTTTCCATTTCATTGAAGGATCAATAGATTATCGGTACCTAAAGGGAGCTCTGTACTGGTTTATTGAAATTATTTGCTGCTCAAATACAAAACCTCATTAGTGAAAGGCGGTAGAAGCTAGTTAGTGGATACCAACTTGTGTATACTATGTTTATCAGATGTAATTTTATAAATATTTTTATTAAAATAATTTAATGAAACTACCTATTATAATTGAAGTGATAATTTCTTCATCTCCGTTGCGATTTGAAACTCAATGAAACGAAAAATAGCGCCACGAAAAAGAGATAAACACATATACATCTATAGGATTTAGCCTGCGAGAGAATGAGATAGAATAATTGACCTCCTGTTTGGCGGTGCTTCGTGGCCGCCCCACTCTTGTCTACTTTATTTTCCTGAAGGTTTCACTTCTACTGCGTATGAACTGCACACTTATTTACGTATTTTTTAGTATTACCTACCAAATTTATAGTTTCTTTGGACTGTTAAAAATAATGATAAAATTGAACTACCGTAGTAATTTGGAATGAAACAACAATAGCTGTTGTATCTACTATATCTATTTGTTTATTTGTTTATTAAGACATAGACAGTATATTATAACACAAGTTAAAATGTACGTTAAATTAAATTATTACATGGTTAAGTACATATTACCTAAGTCTATTACGTTTCGCCTGACATTGAACGGATTTTTAAATTTAATTAGAATTATATGATTATATGACGAATTATATTTTCACTAATTGTAATTGACTGATTAAAGTTTAATGAAAAGTTAAGTGTAAGTAGTTTTAAAACAATTTATTTCACGCCAATAAATTTAAAAATTAGTTTTGTATGTTTGCAAGCAATCATGAAAAATGTCTAAGTGTAGTAATTTTTCGTAGTATGTATTACTGTGTATAAGTTGTGATTGCGCGAGTAATTGGTGAGTTACTTGCTGCATTAGTGTTATTGGATTCTGTATGAAAAGAGAAGTGTGCCCGGTACGCCTCATTGGGACATTTAAACCAATGACGGATAGCAATTCAGGACTGTCTATTTTATTATTTAGCAGGTTATACAGAAACAACAGATATGATAATGTTCGTCTTTTTTGTAAATTTAACATGTTATTTGTAGTTTTGTTTTATTTCTTGCGTAAATGTTTTGTTTTTTTCTGTTAGTTACATATAAGTATTAAAAGTGGTAAACTGGCGAACTGACCATCACGCCAATTCCTGACAAAGGAAGGCAGAGAGGATGCACCGTCAAACAACTCGGTCTTGGCACACACTCCTGTCTTAATTCCCATTCATACAGTTGACGTCTAATTTTATGTCTATGATCTCATTCCATTTTGTTATTCGACTGCTGGACGTTCCGGAATTCTACCATTCACATTTGCATCATAATATATTCTTCTTATAGTTTTTTTTAGTTCATTTGCTCTACATACTCAAACCAGATACATAAGGGTTCCTTTCTTAAACTTACTCATTACGCTTACTTCAGCCTTACGTCTTTTCGATTTTTCACAATTCACACACGATCATACACAGTTTTACCACACATCATACCTAGAGTATTTTCGACTATAGGTAATTTTGCTTTACATTAATTTACAAAATCGTGAAGTTATGGGTGTGAAAAGGGCGTAAATCCGCACTCGATGGTGACGAAAATTCAGCAAATCAGCAAATCAAGAGATCAGACAAAATAAGCTGACACTCTGAATTACGTAAAAAGAACTATATTTTATGAAGCCTTTTTTAATTTTTTTAAATATTTTGTTTTGAAGAGTTCTGATATTCAATGTACATTTTGTTAATTTATTTTTTTTAAATTTTCTACTACCGGTTTCGACAAATCCGTGTCACAAGTCCAAAAATGATTAGATTTATTCAGGTGGAGGTAGTGGGAGGGGTGATTTTGGGGGAGGGGAAGAACGGTGGGAGGAGTCAACATTACATGGGAACATCGTTAAAAGGGTGATTTACAACGTGCTATTATTATATTAACTAAATTAATTTTTTAATTTATTGAAGTAACCAGTTACAGGGTGATGTTTTACGTGATTTAAAGTGTAAAGTTAATAATTTACAACTTACACATAATTCCTCTATATTTAAATATTAACAATAATAACAATGTGAAGGGCGAACAAACACGATATGCGAGTGAGTCCTGACCGGTAGTTCAAGACAGAATAATCGGTGGTTTTCGATGCAGCGCGAGGAAAGTTCTGTGACTTGAGAATGAATTCGATTGGTTGCTAGAGGAACCAATCGGATAGATTGGTGTCCTTTGTTCGACCTCCAAAAATTTATTTCTAAGACTTCTAAAGCGCCCAAATTATAATACGAATTTACATTGGAATGTTTAAACTTGTTTTTTCTTTGTTGAAGCTACGGCCTGTCTCTATTAAATTACCCGGAAAAGGTTTTTTAAAACTACTACAATTTATGATTTGTATTTGGAAGGTCTTTGAAACCGCAATTTTTTATTGTCTTAGCTATAGTTAAACTACTCACCTTACTTTAAAAATATGAACGTCATTAGAAACATCAAAGTAAGATAAAATGCAATGTAACATTCTTTAATGATGTTCTGGAGTTTCATCAGTCCGTGTTCTGGTTTTCTTTTAATTGAAAGATATAATTTAATTATTTTGTCACAAAACACTTACAAGATATCTTATAGTTAAAATAAAAGAATTGTGACCAAAAAATTAAATTATATTTTTTCAATTAACAGAAAACCAGAAAATGAACTGCAAAATCTTAACTAAAATACCATATAACCCTAATATTTTAAACTGAGTGTCGTGTTTAGCCTAAAAGAAATTAATGAGTTAAAATTCTTTGAAACAAATAAAATATATCGATAGCTTGTTGCGTTTAAAATAAAATCGAATCCATAATCTAATTAAAGATTTTGAATAAAGATCGTCACGTTGTGAAAATTAATGCAGGGCGCCAGTTCAAGAAATTAAACAGAATGATAAATGTAAAATCAAATATTAATATATGAAACTCAAAATTAAACGAAGTACTAGCTCACTTGTCGACGGAGATCTAGCGATGTATGTCTTCCACGTCAACCGCGTAACAACCGACTTTATGACTGGGTGCTTGCTTAGCATTTTCATTTCAAATTCACATGATAGAAGTGAAACTTTCAGAATACTATACATAGTATATAAGAGTGGAGAGACTACGAAACACCGCGCAAAGAGGAGACCGATAGGCTACAAAGCACCGTACAAAGAGGAAACCGATTATACTATCTCATTATCTCGCAGGCTAAATCCTGTAGATGTATGTGTTTGTCTCTTTATAGTAGCTATTTTTCGTTTCATCGAATCAGAAGGGTGGTAAAGAAGTCTTCACATTAAAAAAATTGTGACCGGACAACTCAGAATGAAACTAGATGTGACTAGAGTGATGATAAATTAAAAAAAAAAAATGGTTTAATAGGTTAAGTTAGGTTAGGGTTACTGGCTATTTTAAAGTTATTTTTTCATAGCTTTTGACCTTTCTGAGGTGTTTCTGAGTTGGTTTCATTCTGAGTTGACATGGAACCTAAAAAAATACCTATATGCTAAGGACATAAATTATGGGAAAGATGTTTCAAATTCTACTTAGACATTATAAAATACTAGCTGGTACCCGGCATGCGTTGCAATGCCATTTAATAAAGAAATTGTTCCTCCCTGCGTGTCCTTTCCCATTCGCCCCGTTCCCCTTCCGCCTCCCCTTCCTCTCCCGCATCCCCTTCCCCTCGAGCGTTCCCACTCCGCCTCCTCCACCTTTCCTCTCCCCACTCCACTCCCTTCCTTTCCCGTCCCACGAACCCCCCTCCCGAATTTCCCTCCCCCCTCCCAGGTTCCCCTACCCATCCCTGGTTCCAACTCCCACCCCTCCCCGCGATCTCCCTCCCCGCGACCCCCTTCCCGAGTTCTCCTCTCCCCTCCCGCATTCCATACATTCAGTCCCGGTTCATTCAGTTTTCAAACATCTCTACACATCTGCCACCTATTGCAATTTTTTTATACAAATTTCGTAATGCCAGAGCTCACATGTTTTATACAAACCTTGTCCTGACAATAACAAACACAAAAAAATAATATCCAATTTGGTGCAGTCGGTCGGAAGTTACGCGAGTACATACATTTCGGCGATTATTTTGTATATATATAGATTTATAGATAGATTTTATGTTATTTCACAGAATGACCTACTTAGACATTATAAAATATTTTATGTTATTTTACAGAATTACACCTTGTATAAATGCAACCATTCATATATTCCTTTTCATGTTCATGTCTCAAATAATTGTATTTACTTTATGGCAGGCACGATTTCACGCGAGATTTTGTCTTACTTCAAACACTTTCCATCTTCTGTGCTCCTGGTAATGGAATCCAGCACTTATAATAAATTATTCTTCTCTTTCTACGTCCTTCACCTACCCTCTGAAATAACGCACTTTCGGTGTTTTCTTCTCCGGCGACGAGACAACTCAGTGAATAACAAGAATCGGGATATTATTAAACCCACCGTGGAAGATTTCGACAAACACTCGAATAATTTGACATAATATTTGAAGACTTTTCACATATACACACATGATAAATTCATTACATTACCAAAAATAGATTAATTCGAATAGAACATAATGTTGGCAAAAATGAAGAGAGATATTTCAAACGATCAGGTATTTTCAAGAAAAATAACGAAACTTTTTCAAGAATCGAAATTTTGTAATATTAACAAATCGTCGCATTAATTCATAGACTCCAAATTTTTTGAAAATACATTTTTAATGCCCTGGTGTTAAAATTAGTCCCACAAACTCGCAAATTTAAAAAAAGTAAAATCTTTTTATATAAACACAAATTAGGAAACTGCGTAACACCATGCTGCCATTTTTACTCGAGAATACTTCGAAACTCGTTAACTCCGCATACTTTATTTTATTTACCATTTCAGGTCTTATCATTTAACTTCAAAATTATTCGCAGTATTATGTATTATGCTGTTATGCTTTGTGTACTAATTACTATTATATTTATCCTGTTTTTCTTACATACTGAGACTAAATATAAAAGTCAATTACGATGTTATTGAGTAATTCATAAAATAAATATCGCAGTTCTGTATTGTTTCTGTAGTGTTTTAATTTTTTAATATAAAATTCCTATTTCCCAAGTCTCCAGCTAGTTGTTCATAAAACTGTTCGCAGAAAAGTTCGTAGGTGTCTTTGTAAAATACGTATCTCCATTCTCGATTTTTATGTAAACTTCCTAATTCCGATTTGAAATAGAAAGCCTTAACTTAAAAAAGTTAAATGATTGAAAATAAATTTAGAAATATATTATATGTTTGGAACATAAATAAAAACAATGACCCATCTTTCATTTTCTTTCACTAAGAGGTTTTTTGTGCCTCCTGTAAAATTTGGCATTTGGTGGTGCGCACTCTACGAATTAATGCGACGAAATGCTCTCTACGATTGTTTTGCTCTTTTTGCACAAAATATTTACTGCGCAGCACTGCTGATTATTTAATATCATAAAACATCTATTTATAAAAACAAATTCCGTACATGTATTATAATGCTAAATGTTTTCCGCACGATCATATTATACAACAGAATTAACAATATTTTAAAATTAAAAACATCATTTTACGTTAATTACATTTTTATGATAACATTATAAATCCGGTCTTAACTTGCCCGCTGGCAAATGGTGACTCATTATTTTTTTTCTAAGAATGTTAAAAAGGGATTTCACTATGAACTTTTAATTATAAATTGTAAATTCCATTAAAAAAAAAGAAAATTTCAATAAAATTACATTATAAAATATAATATTGGTACAGAAATATTGTACGTACATTACCCTATTCGGTGATAGGTTATTTTATTATTAGGCTGGCAGAATTTCTAATTTTAGTCAGTTACTATTAATCACTGCTCATGTGCCAAGACAAATAATTTTGTTTTCTTTTTTGCCTAACTATTGATTTTTTATATCTTTCATCAGAAAATAAACACGAGTCTAGGAGAGAAATTTATTGAAATTTAGTAATAAAAATAAAAATTTCAAAAAATTTAAGCGACCCCGACACAAAAAAGAGTTGATTACCTTGAAACGCCTGAACAGATTACATTGAAACGCCAGAACCATCTCGACACGTCAGCTTTCAAACAAAAAAAACCGCATCATAATCGATTCATTCATCACAGAAAGTCAAACTTATAACACCGCTCCTTGCATCGGGGGTTAAAAAGGTATCTACGCATATTCTTGAACCATGTTATATTCCAACTTTTCTAAAACAGGTCATTTTAGGTCCAACAAATAACAAAGTTGTGTATTCAAATTCGACGACTGGACCTTATATTAGACGGCCTTCTTTGTTATAAAACTTTATTTTCCGTGTTGTGAGCAAAAAATTTTTTTTGTTGGTATGAGTAAATAGTTTTGTTTGTTGTTTTTTCATTAACCAATCTAAATTTCCTCTCGATTTATTTACTTCCTACAAAGAAAAGCTCGCAAATCTTCCTCGACCGAAATTGCGAATAATAAAAATAAACATTTTCCCTGGCCTTTGATTAATTTATTACATACAACAACTGAAACAAAACTATTTTAAGATAGCAAAAAATATATCTTGGTTATTTTTCTTTACGCCAAACATGCAAGAAAAATTCACTTTTAAACAGCCTTTTTTTCCAATATAATATTCATTTTGTTGGAAAAAGATCGCGTGTTTTAATTATATCCAAATCAAAATGTAGAATGGTTCGGTGCTGGTTTCACACTGCAGAACAAAAATAAATTTAAAATTGTTATCAAGAAAAAAATATATAAACTTATGAATTTTCCGATCATGATTTTTAAATTAATCTCATTATTTGAATATTAAAGTTATTGTTATTATTGTCTTCTAGGTGTAAATTAATCTTATTATTTGTACATTAAAGTTAATGTTATTATTGTCTTCTAGGTCTTACAAACTAGATTATTACTGTAATTTTACATATACCTGAGTAGTTAGGTGATATTTTATATATTTGTTAGATTTTGGTTGTCGATTTAATAAATAAGAGGAAACCGTACACGGTTTAAAAAACTTGAAAAAAGGAAAAGTGTTGCTTTCATATACAAGTTCTTCGGAGTTAAAGTGCACAATCTTCGAGAGGTAATTAGTTAGTAAAGTTATTAGTTATAAGTTAACTAAGTTTAGTAAAAAGATTATGAATTCTTTCGAAATTCCAACGTTTTAAGGAAGATTTCAGGTAAAAAAGTTGAATTGTTTGCGTGGAAAAAATAATATTCTTCTATGTAAATATATATATATATATACCTATATATGTTATGATTAAGGTTTTCACGGGTGTAAGATGTAGAACAGTTTTCTCGGTTTACCCGCGTAACGTAGTCCTTAAAAGGACTTTTTAACTCCTGACGTTTCGGACAGATCACACTGTCCGAAGGCCTCTGAAGATGGACAGTGTGATCTGTCCGAAACGTCAGGAGTTAAAAAGTCCTTTTAAGGACTACGTTACGCGGGTAAACCGAGAAAACTGTTCTACATACCTATATATATATATATATATATTTTTTTTTTTTACATTAACTCCACACAGGAGGCCCTGAGGAAAATAACTTCCCTCAGGGCCTATGTCATCTTTGAAGATGCTGTGTGGAGGGTCTTTATGAGGAAAGGAAGGAGTGAACACGGGTTTTGAAGATACCTTGAGGGAGGAAACACAGAGGCCGGCAAATCGTTCCACAGCCGAGACGTTGAACTCAAGAACGAGTCATAGAAACGGCCCGTTTTCATGTGACTAATGTCAACCGTGTACAAATGTTGGGCGCGTGTTTGGCGTGTTTCCCGACTATGCACCGGTGCCGAGGGGATCAATGACGCTAGTTCCTCGGAGCATCTTCCATTGTAATACCGGTAGAACAAGGACAGCATTCCCACCTGACGCCTGTGCTCTAAAGATTGCAGTCCGTCTGTTAAGATGGGAGAATCTATCAAACATACCGCCCGTTTCTGCACAGAGTCAAGGGTTTTTTTAGGTATTTTGGAGCTCCAGACCAAAGGTGGCTGCCAAATTCAACCGTGCGGCGCACTTGCGATTTGTACAGGTTTAGCCGTTGTGTACTATTAAAGTATCTGCGGGCCATGTACAGTACGCCCAGTTTCTGAGAGGCTAACTTAACTCTGGTTTCGATGGAGCCCCCGTACCTGAGCTGGTCACTTAGAGTTACACCAAGCATATCGATGGAGGTCCTGTTCGGAAGATTGCTTCCGTTGAAGGAGACTAGATTTTCATTTCAATCCCTTTTAGACGTTATCAAACATGATTGGGTCTTTGGAACATTAAGTTCGACGAGGTTATTCTTACCCCAAGAGAAAACACTCTCGATGTAACCGTCCATTCTTTGCTTCAAAGCCCTCCGAGCTATTGGAGTTTGTGTGCCTTTGGGGGCTTGTCAAACAAAAATCTATCATGGACTGTACTCTCATCCGCGTAACAATGAATCGGTGCACATGACAAGAGGTCATTGATGTGCAACAGAAACAAAGTCGGTGACAAAACCGATCCCTGTGGGACGCGAGCATTTATCGAATGCGAGGAAGAGGTGAAACCGTCAGCAACCGCCTGAATCGACCTCCCCTCAAAAAGTCGGCAATCCACGTACACAAGGATGCGGGAAGTCCGTAAGAAGACAGTTTATTGACAAGCCCTCGGTGCCAAACCCGGTCAAAGGCCTTGGAAATATCCAGTGCAATCGTTTGGGTCTCACTGAAACGTTCCAGGCACCGCCCCCAAACATGCGTCACATACGCGAGATCACCGCATGGGCGGTTCCGCCGGAATCCGTATTGACGGTCGTTAATAATTTTGTTCTTCCCGAGGTATGTGAGCAGTTTGTCGTTGATCACACGTTCCATCACCTTAGACAGAACTGATGTGATCGCTATGGGGCGGTAGTTTGCTGGGTTGGAGCGGTCACCCTTCTTTGGAATAGGGTGAATGATCGCTTTTTTTCCAACCAGAGGGCACAGAGCCAGACTTCAGGGACATTTTGAAAAGCTTCGTCAAAACTGGAGCTATTTCTGCAGCGCACCTCTTTAACCTTTCCCTTACTGTGCTAAAAAAATACGCGCGCTCCGGTGCTGTGTAATCAATTCACGTGTTAAAATCATCGATTTTATGTCGGAAATATATGAACATTCATAGCTAATCGCTTTTGTCTTTCGTAATTTGTGTAACAATTGATAATAATTGTAATTTAATTGCTGAAAAAATGAAAAAACCATCGTCCGTTGCTCAAAAAACGGGCGAGGAGACCATCTCAAAGGATTGCCCGCGAACGACTGAGGCGCTGGGCGCTGGGCTGCTACCCAATACATATATACAGCTATGTATGTTTAGCTACTACGCGGTCGTAGGTATCGACGGTCGAAACACAACATGGCGGTCTCTGAGACGTCACATAGCATGTCATCTCCCCCCGCACACTCTTCGCGTATCACGGTCCACACTGGCACACGGTTGATTGTATTTGTGGTTTATTCCCGATATTTAACAAAATATCTCTGATTTTGAATTAAATTTGCTAATTATTTAAAATATTATTTTTTAATTCAGTGTGTAAATGTATAACAGAGGAATACCTAAAATCTGAACCCAGAATTCATTATATTTATAGAAATATAAAAGTTATTAGAAGCAATGTGTAGTATTTACGCATTACAGACCAGGAAAGGGTAATACCAGGGCAGGTATTCCGTCAGGCCCACTAAAGACATCGAAAAAAAGACATCGAAATTTCGGAAAAAAGTTATTTATCTGTTTTACTTCTATCTTTGTGTAGAATCACCTCCCGAAGTTTATACTTTACCCCTGGACACCCTATGTATAAGTCATTACCAGCCAACTTCATATGCAACCATTTTTTTTAAAGAAATATTACTTGAGTCGTAATGGAGGACTCAGCCATCCGAGAAATCGAATACGGAATATTTTTTATAAGTTACAGTTTTTTGTTATTTTTTAAACTACCATACTAGGCTAATGCCCATGTTGCGGTAGTCACAATTGTTTCCTTAAAAATGTGTAACCAACTCGTAGCATTCAATTTATTTTTCACCAGAATAAGGTTTTTACCTTTTGTGTATTCTTCCATGAACTACTTTCCAGGATAGACTGAATATACCAGGTTTTTTAAAGCCTAACAGCTGTAGTTTTCTGTTATTTTGTTCCACAGCAACATCTCTAATAATGGTTGTGAAGAGCAATTCAGATCAGAGCAGAGTATCATCTCGGTTACGGTTACTGTAAAAACTAATAAACCGGGAACAGTCCCTATTCAGTTCATGCCCCCTTTCATAGCTACTTAACAATAAAAGGATGCATGCAATATCAACCTGTTTGGTTTTCTGTTTATATTTATTATCTAGTAAGTACTAGGCCGGAGAGAAAATTTGTTTTTATTTAATTTTTTTTATTATTATTAGAATCTTTCTGCATGGGTGGATTTAGCAAATCATGCCAAATAATGCTAATTCCAAAAGATAATGTGATACTTATATGAATTTTATATTCGGCGCATTTTTTTCTGAGAAATGAATAGAAACTCTAGGGTGGTTTTTGATTAAAAAGACCTTTACGCTGAAAGGGTCGTTACAATAATTCTTTTTAACGACATTTTAGGAAAAATAATAACATGTATTTCTTTAAATAAATTTCAACAATTCAACAACCCATCATTGTCAAATCAAACATAATAGTTTCGGCCTGTGATGTGCATTGTTCCGCAGTAAAATTATTCACATTCAAAGAACAATTTTTTTTTTAAAATTTGAATTCAAACTCGATTTTCAAAATTGGAACTGCTTGTGTGAAGAATTTTTCTGCATGATCGCTACACAGGAGGCCCTAAGGAAAAAATATTCTTCAGGGCCTGTGTCATCTTTGGGGACGCTTTTGAAAAATCTTTTTAATGAAAGAAGAAGTGGAAATTCTGGGAAGGAAAAGGGTATGAGGGGTGGGTAGGAACTGGGGGTCAGTCTGTCCAGGAGTCAAAAGGTCTCCCTCAATCAGTCTCTTCCGGTCTGGTCCACCATGCAGTAAGTGGGGAAAATCATCCGCCAAGACCTAGACAAACTCATTCTATGAACCCGGCTACCCCTGCTAAATTACCCAACGTAGCAAACCGTTTGGGTTGACCTATGTCAAGGGTGTTGGTTATCCAATAAATTGCTACCGGGGCGGCGGTAACCATACACGCCTGCCAAATTATTAAAAGAATAGTTCAGACAAGTGATAAAATAGGTACCTACCCACTGAAATGTGTATTTATAAGGTAATATAATTTTGTGTAGGTAGTACCTTTACCTTTTGTCATCCGACCGCTGTCTTCTCAGAGCAAGTAGAACTCCATCGCAGGATAGTGGAGATAAAGATTTAGAGGTCATGCATATAAAAGACGCTTATTTTACTAGTGAAAAATAATGTTAACTTTATTGCAGTTTGCAAGGGAAAAATTGAACCAAGGAAAAGTAAACAAAACATAAATACCTTGAGCATCTATCAA
Organism: Limnephilus rhombicus; assembly: GCA_929108145.2. Taxonomy (NCBI): domain Eukaryota; kingdom Metazoa; phylum Arthropoda; class Insecta; order Trichoptera; family Limnephilidae; genus Limnephilus; species Limnephilus rhombicus. The sequence goes on from OV815284.1 coordinate 23,879,636, forward strand.
CTGATGTAGAAAGAGAGAGTCAACAAATTACGTTTAATTTTAATACCGCACACGTCCCGTTGCCGTGACAGTCGTGACACTCCTCCAAACGACGACAGAAATCCCCAAGACACCGTCCAGCACGTCATGGGGCCACAAGTTTAAAGAAAATCCACCCAAGAACCAGGCACAGTAGAAATCTCACCGGCCAAAGGAAAGCAAAGCAATTAATGTCGGCGCACTCCCCCGAGTCGCAAAGCCGCTTCATTCAAAGGGATTCCACCCAACAACCAGGCACAGCTGATCTACACCCATCAAGCGGCGTGTAGAAATCTCACCGGCCAAAGGAGAGCAAAGTAATCAATACATCGCCCATTGATTACAGTTTAAATTCACTTCCGCACGCGGATCAAGCAATCACTCGGCATCCAGGAATTAAATAAAATAATCAGGCTTCTGTGCCATTTGAGTCGTCACACACTCACAGAACGAAAAATAAAACTCATTCTAGGCTACATCGCACTAGAATCTTTCATAACAAAAAAAACTCCTCAAAAATCTCCTCTCGCCCCAAAAAATTACGTGATGTCCCCCGCCATCTTTCCTCGAATGACGTTTCCGGTCCCCTTGCAGTTTGGCCAACCAACAAAGTTTAAAAAAAAGAAAAAAGAAATAAAGCATAGACAATAAACAGTACCTATTTTGAGCAGTACCTGCTCACGAAATAGATATGTTACACCACCTGTAATAAAATATTGTTTTATTTATGTTCTGTCCGTGTACAAGCAAAAAATGTACTGGGAGGGCACATGAGATTAACACTGTTTATTAATTTAATTGGTTATTAATTAATTTAGCCCATTTCAATTCTTCTTCTTCCTCTTGTGCCCTGTCCGTTCAACGGACGTTGGCTGTCATGTTGACTATGCTGACTTTGGCAATCATTCCCAGATGCAAGATCTCACATTTCTCTGGATGTTTCATCACACGTCCAAGATATTGAAGTTTTCGGATATTTATAGTTTTAATAACTTATTTTTCTTTATTCATCCGAACCATACATCTTAATTCGTAACCCTGTCCATCCAGTGTTTTTTAAGTTTTGTGCTTTTGATCCACATCTCGAATGCCTCAAGTCGCCTAATTAGTTCTTCAGTAAGCGTCCATGCTTCCATTCCATAAAATAATATCGAAAACACGTAACATCTGACCATTCGCATTCGTAATCCAAGGTTGAGATCATGACTGCAAAACATCCTTTTCATGCATAATATGAAGGTCGCACGAGCTTGATCAATGCGACATTTGATTTCAACCGAAGGATCCCATCAAGGATAGTAATAAAGAACTATGGAAAATATGGAGAAACGAGGAGAAATAAGGAAATCAGTATTTTATTTTTGCTTTCTCACTGAAGAAATACATTCTGGATACGTACGAGTACATGTTACAACAAATTTAAAGAGTGGCAATTACCGACTTGCATATCAGGCACAATTTCGTTGTATTAAAAAAAACAGAATATGCAATTCACACGCGGAAAAAGTGAAACCTTCAGAAAACTAAAGTAGGCAATAGCAGGGAGGTTAAGAAGCACCGCATAAAGAGGAGAACAATTATATTATCTTATGCTAAATCTTGTAGATGTATGTATTTGTCTCTTTTTAGAAACAAACATAGAGACAAATATGTCGCCATTTTTGTTTTTCACTTAAAAAAATAACATAAAATTTTTATAAGAAATAACTGTTTTTTTATACACTTTGAAGGTTACTCCCATCAACGTAATATATCATTGAAGAAGAAGACAATAATAATAATCTGATCGAAAATATGAAAGAGAACAAGACCCAGAAAAACAGAAAAAGATAATTTTCGTTATTAGTTTTTGGGGTGCTGTGCGTTTTGTGCTACCACCTTCTTTATCCAACATTTCGGATAGCGTTGCACATCTGCCGGATCTGCCCTGATAATGGACCAATTCCGCCATTGCCACCTACTGTCAAACCGTCATATTAGTCAATCTCATATTTCAAATTTATTTATTATCTTCAACTAACAGTAGGTGGCAATGGCGAAATTGGTAAATGCGAAAGGTTCTAGGTTCAAGTCCCAGTTGCGACCATTATCTTTTTTTTTTGTTCTTTTTCATATTTTCGTTCAGATTATTATTGTTATCTTCTTCTTCAAATCCAAATTATTTACCGATTTCTGAAAATATATATCAGGTCATCGAAAAATATGGACATTAAAACATTAATTTGTTTCCTGAGATATTCGTTGATGAAATATTATATTATGAAATATTATACAGGGTCATCGAAAAATATGGACAACATTTAAAATAACTGTTTTAAAAACACTATTATAGGTAATTCAGTGGTTTTGATCTTAAAATGTGCGGAAAAAGATTAAAAAAAATCGTACCTTAGTATTTTTCGAAGTGTGCACCGTTCGTCGCTCTGCAGATGTCTGATCTGTAGGCGATTTCTTGCCACGTACGTGCAATCATTTCGGGAGTAACTGTCAAGGTAGCGGCAGAAATTGGCTCCCGCAGGTGATCCAATTCCCGAATCTTTTCTGCGTACACAATGTTTTTAATGAATCCCAGAAAAATAAATCCATAGTCCATAAAGTGGCAATGGGGTTTCGTCTACCAACGTTACTGAATGGCAGTCGTAGACGCGCATGCGGCCGACCTTGGCTACTGCACATCTAGTGTGCGCATAGCTAGGTCACGCTACCTCCAAAACAAAACTTACATTCAACATCCAGCATTCAGTGACAGAATTACACGTTTAACATAAAGGGTTTCGGTCACGGACATATGAATATATCTGGACCTGCCCTAAGTGATAAAAACGTAATATTTCCCCCTCCCCATGGAACCGGCTATAAGCTCCGCCTTGGCGCCAGCTCGCTCCATGGGGAGGGGAGAGAATCTAAAATATGTGACGTCATCATTCTTGTAGTGACCAGCGCGAAAGTAACGTCTATACGTTTTACGAAATATCACGCCAAAAACCGCAGCTTGCGCTATACATTATAGGTACATATTATATAGACATAGCGAATGTGGGCGGTTCTCCAGTGTTCTCGTCGCTGGTTATAGGGGTAAGTAAATTATGAAACATTTGTAATAGTGTTTTAACTAAACACGGCAACAAAATATTGCTATGTGTATTGGGGCGAGTCTTTTTGCGGCGAGCATTTGGCCTTAGCAAATATGTTATTATCGTGGCAAGCAATTCGCGCTCCCATGTAAAAAGGTCTATTCATTCAAAGCAGATTTTGCTTTAAAGAACTAAATGGTGATATTGTAATGCGAGATGCCTATTTACTGTCAGATTGATTGTATAACGAATCACAGTCATCTTTCCCCTCTTCCTCCTTCATAGTTTGGTTTTACCCCCTCGTCTGTATCTTCTGGTCTATTGAATTCTGATGTCTATGGTTTCGGTGCTATAATGGCATGCTCGCTTTGCCAATGGCTGGATTGGTAGAGGAGCCCCCATAGACAGACTAGACATCTGCAGAGCGACAAACGGTGCACTCATCGAAATAAACTAATTAAAAAAAAATCTTTTTCCGCAAAGTTTAAGATCAAAACCATTGAATTACCTTTAATAGTGTTTTTAAAACAGTTATTTTAAATGTTGTCCATATTTTTCGATGACTCTGTATAATATTTCATAATATAATATATATAATATTTCATCAACGAATATCTCAGGAAACAAATTAATGTTTTGAAATATTTTTCTTCGTACTTTTACTTCTGAGTTCATTCAACTCTCTCGCTCCCGTTTTGGATGGAAATATAAAGACCCCAAGTACCCGCACCAGACATTGGCTCGAACTGAGTACAGAAAATCCACCAGTCATATCCTCGTGGTTGATGAATGTACTACTACGGTACAGATGAATGTACTGTAGTACACAAGTACTGTGTCGTATAAAACTACAGTTTTTGTTGTTCCATTGTGTACTGGAGCTGACTGCTGCTTCGAAAACCTTTGTTAATGTTATTGTTTCGTTGCATATTTGATTGGGGCGGGGAAAAAATAATGCTTCGTCAAATAAAAGAGACGGAAAACGTGCATTTTGTAAGATTGTATAACTTTAAAATGATGTTAAATATACCATAATCTTCAAATTAACCCTTTATACGTACATATGAAAAAAAAAGTATTTTATTTAATTTAGTGGGGGGCAAGAATTCCAATAATCCCTGCGCTTGATAGCTGCAAGACGAGTGGTTATCTAGCCCCCTACATAGTTAAGTAAATTAAAATACGTACATATAAAAAGATATTTAATTTAATTTATCGGGGGGCTAGAATTCCAATAATCCATGCGCTTGATAGCTGCAAGACGAGTTGTTATCTAGCCTCCAAGTTAAGTAAAGTCTAGTGTAAAATCCATGCTAATTTGTACAGCGCTATATAAGTTGTCCAAATTTATTATTATTATTATTAATAATGGGTGAATTTATCGATAAATGAAAAATGATTAATGATTTTATCGATAATTTTTTTAAACTAGGTTTGTGTCGCACGTTTTTGTACCCTAATGTTGATGAAAAAAAGAAAACTATCATTCGTTTTTTTTCCAAATTATTTTCGTTGTTTATTATTGTTTATTTATTGTTTATTGCGGTATTTTAAATAGGTACATAGTTATCTTTGTCCCAATACAACCCTTATTTATACATTCACTTAAAATAACACATCTACACCAAATCAATCTCATATATTCGCAATTTAATTTTAAATGCCTTTATGCTGTCTTTCAATTTTATTTCTTCTGGTAATTCTCCAAATATCTTCAATGCTCCGTATATCAATGATTTTTGACTCAGTGTTTTTTTTCCCGAAGGTGAGTCTTAGTTCATTTCTTTTCCTCGTCTCATGTATAAAAAGTATTGTTGCAAGTATTGATGAAAACAAATGCTTCTGTTGAAAAATGGTAACCCATATCGCGATAAAATAATAACACAGTTTCACAACAACTCAACAAAGTGGCATATCAACAGCCTTTTGAAAAGTCATAAAAAGTTACGAAAAAAACTTTAAAATTTAACTATTTTTTTAACCACTTTTCAAAGGAGGTGATGAAGTTACATATTGTTGAGTTGTCCGGCCACGAATAATATGTACGTAACTAACTAACTAACCATCACGCCGTTTCCCCGCAGGGGTAGGCAGAGAGGACGGACCGCCAAACAACTCGATCTTGGCACACACTCCTTGCCTCGTTCACATTCGTACATCGTCTCATACATGCTCTTCTATTATTCCGACTCTTCACATGGCCCGACTCAAGTATCTGATTCACTTGGTCGTGCCATGTCTTCCTCGGGCATCCCAGACTTCTTCTACAATTCACATTTGCGTCATATATTCTCCTCACACTCCTTTCCTCGTTCATTCGCTCTACATGCCCAAACCATCTGAGCGTCCCTTTAGGTACACACAAATAAAGGTTTTATTACATTAAGTATGGCTACTAAATCATGTTAATCGAATTAAGGATTTGAATTTTATTAGGGAAGGATGAAGGTGATCAGAAGAGGAAAGTTTTAGTCCAAAACAAAATAATACCCAAACCAATAAACGTTTCATAAAAGTAACAAGATATTAATTTAATTAGTTATTCTTATTTTTTTATTATATATACCACGCAAGAGTCCCAACTGCTATCGTTTGGAGCCAGTGAGACTACGGCATCCCCAATTGGGGTGTGTTGTATGCTGAAAGTAGTGGGGAGAGGAAGGAAATGGGGAATTACTTGGCTATTCAAATGTGGTCACCAAACACGGCTAAAGCCCTTTCAAGCAACTGTTTTAAATCTTGGTAGTGGTGATACACCAGAAGTGCGATTCTGTATCTATTGTGGATACGGAATCGATTCCATACGTAATCGCCTGTCAAATTTGTGTGATTGTCTATGGTTTGCAATTGATTTTTCTACGGGCTGATGTGTTAGCTGCAAGGTTGCCAATGCTAATGTTTTAAAATACCCGCGATAATTATTCAAATTTCCCAAATTGGGGAGAACAAAATAACGAATTCCCCGCAATTTTCCCACAAGTTCCTTGCAATTTGGGAAATTCCCCGCAAAAACACTGGTAAGCTGTCAGTGCTGTGGCCGACTTCGCAAATCCATGGTATACAACTTTAAACGTACATTAAACGAATAAATAATCATGTATAGTTACAGTATTTCGTATTTAAAACTAATTGAAGTCAGCGGCAGGGCTGACAGCTTACACATCAGCCCGTAGAAAAAGCAACTGCAAGCCACAGACAATCACACAAATTTGACAGGCGATTACGTATGGAATCGATTCCGTATTCACAATAGATACAGAATCGCTCTTCTGGTGTATCACCACCACTAAGATTTAAAACAGTTGCTTGAAAGGGCTTTAGCCGTGTTTGGTGACCACATTTGAATAGCCAAGTAATTCCCTATCTCCTTCCTCTCCCCACTCCGACAATCACACAAATTTGACAGGCGATTACGTATGAAATTGATTCCGTATCCTCAAATGATACAGAATCGCATGGCAGGGCGATATTGAGAGTATTTTACATTCCGTTATAATGTTATAGTTATATTAGGGTATGATAATATGTATTAGGATTCGGTTTATTTTCAAGTATCTAACTACTATATACACAGAATAGAGCAATTTAATCATGATTGTTTATGAACAGACTCGATTTATACAATGGCAGCGATAGTTGCGATAACTTTAGAATTATTTCAGTGATCTATTTCGAATGAAGTATTTATTGATTGGATGTCGATTGTTTGTATTAAAATCGCCCTTGATGAGCGGACAGGTTAAATTGTAAATAAAGCGGACTGTACAAAGAAATATCCTCTTTGTTTTTACTTCTCTGTGTTTGTATTAGAAGTGATCAATTTAATGTGTGGATTGATGAGGTTTCCGGCTTGACCGTAAAATGTTTGCACCTATATAAAACCTTTATAACTTTTTAAAATGAAGGAGAAGAAGTACTGGGAAGGAAAAAGGTATGAGGGTTGAGAAGGAATTTAGTGTTACGAACGTATAAATTCGGTGGGAGGAATGGATTCATACGTCTGTCATATGGGGAGCTGAAGAGCTCAAAAGGGTTCGCACGTAGTTGGTGGTCAGGCGCATCCGCCGCCAAGACCTGAAAACACCTCAGCTGATGAATCCATTCACCCCTTCTAAGTAACCAAACGTCGAGAACTACTTGGGGTGACCTACGGCAGAGGGCTAGGTTATCCAATAAACAGCGCGCCCGCGGCGGTACCCAACCGGCCTCCCAAATTGAATTGTTATTTCTAAAATGTGGTTGGCAAATTCAGAATAATTATTTTTCCTCGAACACCCTACGTGCTCTTTAACGCATAATGTCTAGAAGTCTTTAATTTATAATAAAGATTACGTTACTTGTTTAAATTGATAATAATATCGTGAGAATCCCAAGTAACGAGACCAAAGATATTGAAATATAAGGAGATATGCTATGATGACCGCCCGACTGTCGGCGGACTATGGTCTAATGGTCCTAGTTTGAATACTGAATTTAGTTGATTTTTTGAAGGTGTGCAGTAGTATTGGTTAACAATATTTTGAATACGGAAAGAATTCGTTCGTTTAGTTGATTTTTTTAAGGGGTGCGAAGGTTTTGAAAATTTGGGTGAAGGTGTATTGGTTAACAATATCGGCGATACCAGGAAGCCACCCACCCAGCCGATAGCACATCTGGACCCAGGATGGTAAAAAGAAACCCCCAGCACCGCCCTGATGAAAGTACACCATTCTGACCATTCATAACCGAAACGTTGCTTGAAACGGCATTTGCATTTGGTTACCAGTTCTGAATATGTACTTCTCCATCTTCCTCTTCCCTGTTTCCTTGCTCCACACCCCACTTCTATCAGCCTCAGGATGTACCTCAATTAAGTAAGCCATTGTTACATTGACTCCGGACTGTATATATAAGATATAAAACTGATTTTTTAAAGAAAGAGTTTTTATTAAAATGCTTTTCCCCAATATCAATTCTTTACCATGCATTAGCATAAGCAACCTCTGAATTCCCTCTTTGTGGCTTTCCCAGCAATTTGAATACCTCTGCGAAACTTCTCCGCTATTTTTAGTACGAGACCAAATTTCCCATCGTACATTCTGAACGTCGGGAAACCTTTCTCACACGTCGGCGAATACTTAGTCCGTTCACACCTTTATAATGCCCACCCATTGGAAATCCTGTAGAAAATTCTAATCATTCGTATTTTCTCCACGGAAACAATGAGAAAATTCTCCGGACTCTTTGCAGGAGTGGCTCCAGAAATAAGGGTGCGGATTGAGGGTAAGGGTCGGCTTCACGCTCGAGTTGGCATGTTGTCCTTATTGAGCCTTTTCCACATCGATACACAATCACCGAAGTTTGGGATTTTCTAGACCCCAAAAGCACTTAGGGTTGGGCCGCGTTTATCAAGCCCTAACTCAAGTTCTGGACACTTCGTAAAAAATGTGCCTTATCCTATCGCTTTAAATCACCAATTAGTTATCCAACTAATTTTCAATTTGTAAGGCGGGTATGGGTACCGCCGCCCAGGGAACCATTTTTTTGAATTACCAATGCCTCTTCCATAGGTCACTCCAACTGGTTGGCTGATTTAGCAGGTTAGCCTGGATTCATGGGGTGAGGTTCGACCGGATTTTGGGGATAGATGCCTCTGCCCACCAACTGCGTGTCAGGTCGCATCGGGAGGGAGTGGTTGAGGAAGACCCATTGACCTTTCCAGCAGGAACCTTGCCGAACATCGCCTCGCACCGCAATGGGAGGATGCAGTGGATTCCTACGGCTGCCTCTCCTGGACCCACTGACCCCCAGATACCAGCCTATCCCACATACCTTTTCCTTCGCATAACTTCCTCTTCTTCCTTTCCTAAAAATACCATCCTCAAAGATGACATAGCCATGTGGGGAATCATTTTCCTTCAGACCTCCTGTGTGAAGTTAATGTAAAAAAAACCTTTTTACGTACGTCGTCCGAAATCGCGGACACAAACATTACGTTTTCGAAATGATTCTTAATCTTAAACTTTTACTTTCAAATGTTAGATGTGACGAAGAATTAGGAGAAAAATATGCTCTGCCCGTGAACACGTGAACTTTTAATTTTGATGTGTCAAATAAGGTTTCACAATGATGAAGTATAATAATAATCACACTGTACATAAAAAAATCAACAGTGTATTTAGTTGTTGAAGTTCTTAACAAAGTCACTATTAAGGTTATTATAAATTTCACTCTTTGTTATATTGTTTTTCTCCAGGTGTGCCCGGATCTCTTCTACTGTTGTGTCCTTTAATTAATATTCTAGAGACAATAATATTATTTATCCTTGGAAATGCTTTTACACTTGAAGACTTATCGGAGTTCCCAACAATCAGGTTCTTCGCTGTCCGTTGTCTGCTTTTAACATTCGTCCATTCTTCCTGATTAGGAGGGGTTTTCGATTCGTGCTCGGAAATTGGAATTTGTGGTTCCGTCGCTTGTGTTTTGGGGATCGCGCCGCTAAAAGATGCGGTTTCAAATTGACTGGTGTTATTTTTAGCTTTGGTGGCCGCCCTATACTCCAGTCAAAATAGACGAAAAAAGGTGCTGACCTCACATTAATTCTTAACAAGCTGAATTTTTGTATAAGTCTTGAATACGTCATTACGAATGCTATGTCAAAAGTCCCCATCGATCCCGCTCTGGCAAGGTTTTTTTTGTCGAGGTCAAAGGTCACATTTTTTTGTTTTTGCGTATATCTCTGAAACGGTAAGAACTATTGAAAAATATTGAGTAAAAGTTTGTAGATTGTAAAATTCTCTACAAAAATGATATCAAAACTTTTTTCTCTACGAAACACCGTTCTCGTTTTATCGCGATTTCAAACCTAGAAAATACGAATATGCACGTATGTGGCCAGTATACATCATCGGGTCATCCATTTGAAGAAAAAATATTGGAATATTGGTTTTTGTGACTCATACGTGGAAAATACACGATTTCTGAGAGATACACTATTTTTGCTAAATAGAAAATCAAATAAAATATTTTTTTACAAAGGTCTTTAATATTGAATTTCAACTGTATTGGTTTCAAATCCGCAATACTCGTATATCATCCCACAAAAATAATGACGCTTTCTGTCTGGTTATTATTATTGTGTCATTATTTTATTGTTTGGAAGATATTATCTCCAAGGAGTAAATATTTGAAAAAAAAAAAAAAGTTACTTTTAAGTCCGTCTTGAGCTGGTGAGACTATGGCATCTCCGGTTGTGAGGCTATTATTGAGTCATTCCCTCCCACACTACCTTCAGTCCCACTGTTAGGAACTTACTTAGAAGGTGGGAAATAAGGAAACGTAACTCACTGTAGGCTGACTCGATGATATCCATATAAATGAATATTTCATCCAAACAGTGCACAGATTGTATGATCACAAACAGTTAGAATTTGGAGACTTTTAATAAACTTGTAATTTAGCATTTGATACATATAGAATACACATAGATACTGCTTGCTTGTTGGAAGTTATTACTGCACTGATTTGCAATGTCATTACATAAGTAGAAGGAAGTATGTAGGTGGGTAGATGTGTATGTAGGAAGTGTGTAGGAAAAGGAACAGGGTGGAAATATTCCCAAACGCTCACAACGTGATCAAACTGGGGATATCATAGTCCCACTGGCTCTAGGTGGCTTGGAACAGATGGGACCCGTGTGCGGTACTCACATAAAAGAGTTTTTTGTAAATTAATAATTAAATGTACAAAATAAATCTGAAACCCCCAGTATATCCCGCTATAGTAACACCCGGGCCTAAATCAACAGCCTAGCGGGAGTAGGGTGTTCCTCCCTTATCTGTACATTACCAGTTTTTTCTTAAGCCCGAAGAATAACTTAAAGTTAGGTAGGTAGCTACCTCGACCCGATAATGTTGATGTTTTATTCTCTCCGATGAACACGGCCTCTGTTAACTAACTCTATAAAGAGTGTTTTAAAAGATAGTTGTCTGTATAAAAGAAATGATGAAAAGACAGTTGAAATAACAAATCACCTGCTGATATCAATCTATTTTTCAGGTTAGGATGAATACTTTAAAATACAAATTCACAATTTTTGCTGCGTTGATAAAACATTATTTTTAAGTATAAGTTACCCTATTAAAATTATGGTTCAAACAGGTACTTAAAAAATTGCATTTTATTTTTTGAAGTAAAACTTCTTTACGCACGCTCGACTCAGAGGGTAAGCTGGTGAATGCGTTACGAAAAGTGGTGATTGTTACGAAAAATATGAAGCGAACGGTAATCAATGCGAACGGTGATCGATTGCTGGGCGAACGGTCGGGCCTTTAAGCACGCTTGACTTGGGGAGTGATAAGGATATGGATAAGGATAAGGATAAGGATAAGGATAAGGATAAGGATAAGGATGAGGATAAGGATGAGGATGAGGATGAGGATGAGGATGAGGATGAGGATGAGGATGAGGATGAGGATGAGGATGAGGATGAGGATGAGGATGAGGATGAGGATGAGGATGAGGATGAGGATGACGATGAGGATGAGGATGAGGATGAGGATGAGGATGAGGATGAGGATGAGGATGAGGATGAGGATGAGGATGAGGATGAGGATGAGGATGAGGATGAGGATGAGGATGAGGATGAGGATGAGGATGAGGATGAGGATGAGGATGAGGATGAGGATGAGGATGAGGATGAGGATGAGGATGAGGATGAGGATGAGGATGAGGATGAGGATGAGGATGAGGATGAGGATGAGGATGAGGATGAGGATGAGGATGAGGATGAGGATGAGGATGAGGATGAGGATGAGGATGAGGATGAGGATGAGGATGAGGATGAGGATGAGGATGAGGATGAGGATGAGGATGAGGATGAGGATGAGGATGAGGATGAGGATGAGGATGAGGATGAGGATGAGGATGAGGATGAGGATGAGGATGAGGATGAGGATGAGGATGAGGATGAGGATGAGGATGAGGATGAGGATGAGGATGAGGATGAGGATGAGGATGAGGATGAGGATGAGGATGAGGATGAGGATGAGGATGAGGATGAGGATGAGGATGAGGATGAGGATGAGGATGAGGATGAGGATGAGGATGAGGATGAGGATGAGGATGAGGATGAGGATGAGGATGAGGATGAGGATGAGGATGAGGATGAGGATGAGGATGAGGATGAGGATGAGGATGAGGATGAGGATGAGGATGAGGATGAGGATGAGGATGAGGATGAGGATGAGGATGAGGATGAGGATGAGGATGAGGATGAGGATGAGGATGAGGATGAGGATGAGGATGAGGATGAGGATGAGGATGAGGATGAGGATGAGGATGAGGATGAGGATGAGGATGAGGATGAGGATGAGGATGAGGATGAGGATGAGGATGAGGATGAGGATGAGGATGAGGATGAGGATGAGGATGAGGATGAGGGTGAGGGTGAGGGTGAGGGTGAGGGTGAGGGTGAGGGTGAGGGTGAGGGTGAGGGTGAGGGTGAGGGTGAGGGTGAGGGTGAGGGTGAGGGTGAGGGTGAGGGTGAGGGTGAGGGTGAGGGTGAGGATGAGGATGAGGATGAGGATGAGGATGAGGATGAGGATGAGGATGAGGATGAGGATGAGGATGAGGATGAGGATGAGGATGAGGATGAGGATGAGGATTAGGATGAGGATGAGGATGAGGATGAGGATGAGGATGAGGATGAGGATGAGGATGAGGGTGAGGGTGAGGGTGAGGGTGAGGGTGAGGGTGAGGGTGAGGGTGAGGATGAGGATGAGGATGAGGATGAGGATGAGGATGAGGATGAGGATGAGGATGAGGATGAGGATGAGGATGAGGATGAGGATGAGGATGAGGATGAGGATGAGGATGAGGATGAGGATGAGGATGAGGATGAGGATGAGGATGAGGATGAGGATGAGGATGAGGATGAGGATGAGGATGAGGATGAGGATGAGGATGAGGATGAGGATGAGGATGAGGATGAGGATGAGGATGAGGATGAGGATGAGGATGAGGATGAGGATGAGGATGAGGATGAGGATGAGGATGAGGATGAGGATGAGGACGAGGAAACTTCAAGGATAAGGATAAGGATAAGGATAAGGATAAGGATAAGGATAAGGATAAGGATAAGGATAAGGATAAGGATAAGGATAAGGATAAGGATAAGGATAAGGATAAGGATAAGGATAAGGATAAGGATAAGGATAAGGATAAGGATAAGGATAAGGATAAGGATAAGGGTAAGGGTAAGGATAAGGATAAGGATAAGGATAAGGATAAGGATAAGGAAAGGATAAGGATAAGGATAAGGATAAGGATAAGGATAAGGATAAGGATAAGGATAAGGATAAGGATAAGGATAAGGATAAGGATAAGGATAAGGATAAGGATAAGGATAAGGATAAGGAAAAGGATAAGGATAAGGATAAGGATAAGGATAAGGATAAGGATAAGGATAAGGATAAGGATAAGGATAAGGATAAGGATAAGGATAAGGATAAGGATAAGGATAAGGATAAGGATAAGGATAAGGATAAGGATAAGTATAAGGATAAGGATAAGGATAAGGATAAGGATAAGGATAAGGATAAGGATAAGGATAAGGATAAGGATAAGGATAAGGATAAGGATAAGGATAAGGATAAGGATAAGGATAAGGATAAGGATAAGGATAAGGATAAGGATAAGGATAAGGATAAGGATAAGGATAAGGATAAGGATAAGGATAAGGATAAGGATAAGGATAAGGATAAGGATAAGGATAAGGATAAGGATAAGGATAAGGATAAGGATAAGGATAAGGATAAGGATAAGGATAAGGATAAGGATAAGGATAAGGATAAGGATAAGGATAAGGATAAGGATAAGGATAAGGATAAGGATAAGGATAAGGATAAGGATAAGGATAAGGATAAGGATAAGGATAAGGATAAGGATAAGGATAAGGATAAGGATAAGGATAAGGATAAGGATGGTCACCCCAAGGTCATAGGTCACCCCAAGGTCTTAGGTAACCCCAGGGTCGTAGGTCACCCCAAGGTGGTACTTCAACCCAAGATTGTAGGTCACCCCAAGGTCATAGGTCACCCCATCGTCATATTTATGTGGTGTTTAGGAAAAGGGAGACGAGTCAATTATAGTCAATTTTACAGGGGATCGTATTTTGTATTCTATATTTTTCGCCAGATCTGAGGAATGTAAGTAAGAATATATTTTTATACGATAATTAATGAAAATATTTATTCTACAGAATGGTATTTGAAAATTAGGAAAAAACCTATTTTTAACCATTTTATGTGACTCATCCCTCTTTTCCGTGTCACGTTTGGACCTAATCGAGAATAAATCACGACTTATCTCCTTAATGTTTCCTATTTCTTTATGTTATTTTTCAATTTTGAAACAGGAAATATCATTTACTTATTTAAGAAGAGTACACTCATTATCATTGACGCAGAAATTTGTATTGGAATTATTTTATTTAGTTTAAAAACGATATTTTTAACATAAATTTACTATGATATTGTAAATTTATAGTATTGTAAAGTAAAAAAAAATATCCTGTTATACTCATCCTGTTATCCTGTTATACTTGTAATACTCATCCAATATAAACAAAACATACAACAGATTTTGAATTGGTATCATTTCCCCAAATGCCGGTGCCCCATTCATTCACCGGCATCTTCATATCCGTCTGATTCAACGTTTGGAATGTCGCTAGCATCTGGTATTTTTTTATAAAAATCATGGCAATCGGGATCCACTAAATGAAGATCACTCAGTACGTCCTTTTTCTTTTCCTTGCTTATTGGAATAAGACCACTGTAGCATTTTCCAGGGCTCGAAATGGTGGTTGCATTACCTCCACTTTAAAGGAAATAGTTTTAAATGGGTCTTTAATATGTAAAGTCCTTTTAAAATGTATTGTTCCAGGGGTTGTATTTTTATACATCAATCTTTTTATATCGTGGAAAAAAATCGATTACCTTCGTCATCAATTTTTTTCAGCTGCAATGAACGCTTGTACAGCTCAAAGTATCAAAAATGTTCACGTGTCATGGTTTTTCCTATAAACGCATTCTTTTTTCCAGTAGTTCTTACAACATTGTACCAATCTCTTAATAAATTAATATTTATGTCGGTTGCTTTTTTTTCCTCTCAATTATAGCATGAATGGAATCGGAATCACATTCCTTGTGAGTGTGGCCGAGGACTAAAAATTTGTGATGTATGCTTATGTTTGGTCCTGCTTGAAGAACACATAAAACATTGCTACAACATGGCTGTTTTTATTTTGTTCACCACAGGTATCTGAATAAAATGTTAATTCATTTCTTTGTGGTGGTATCGCAGGAATGAAATCATACAAACATGTTTGATTAGCCCCTCGATCACATTCACATTCGTGCCACATGTAACAGGTTGTTTCATTTGAGAAGCAGTCGTAAATTGTTAAATTAAACCTGTAAAAGAACGTTTATAAAAGGCAATGTTTGAACGTAGCAGGGGAGTTGGGAGGCACTGCTGCAAATCAAAGCAATAGGTCCTTTTGCTTTCTGATGATTCTTCTTTATTTTTTGCCTTGGCAGAATATGCATAATATGCTTCCTGCTTGTGGGCTTCGTGTTTGACCTTCAGTACTGATAAATCAGGTTCTTTCTTGTAAATAGTTCCATCTGAATTGAATATGAATCGCATGTACTGCATGTATCCAGAGATGGTTTTTTAAATGATAAGGCCATTGCATGAAACACATTCGAGAACATTGATCTAGAAACTGGATCCTTTACTTTTTCCTTATACATAGTACATTTTGGATAAATTGAGTCCAATGGGCAAATACTTCTTAGAGGTTTTTCTTTTAGAGTAATGTGACTCGTAGACAGGATACCTGCACTCTCTTATGTGATTTTTAATTTGTTGAATGCGGTAATCTGATAGTAGAAGGCACACTGCTTCCCCGTTCGTCAGAAACCGGGAGCCAAGAAATAGATTTGAGTATCTTTTTAATGACGGTACATATGAATTTGTTTGTTTCAAAACCTTTTAAAACAACCTTTGCATATGTCGATAATGGCACCCTTAACTCGTATATAATATTTGGGATTAATTTCCCTCTTCTTCGGTAGTACCTATCTATATTTCTAACCCGCATAGTTTTCTTAGGCTCATCGGTGATGAGGGATAAGATAAAAGTTATTCTTTTGTCGAAGGTCTCTAGTGCCCAGTATTCATTTAAATAGTATATTTTAACATCCAAAATACACTTTATCCTTACATTTTTTTCGGCAAGCACTTAAAAGTTTCGTTTCTCGGCCATTGACAAATTTCCCAGTTTTAGTTTCGTATTGTATATCTCGATTTGGTTTTTCTTTAATTTCATTCCATAAATGTAGAAATTTTCCTCGGTTTCCAGGGTGCGTCTCTTCAGTTTCTGTAGTTGGTTCACCATTTCCAAGGAGTGCATTGTTGAAGGGAATGGGTCCATCGTAGCTGAAATTACTGGAATTGGAGGGTTTATGGCTTACATCCATATTACATATCACTGTTGCTAAAATCACTCGAATAATCGGGAACTATCGTCTGTAAGTCATGGAGAGGATAACTGAAAGACGGACCTATAATACAAACATAATACCATAACAGAAGATGAAGAAATAATTTTAAAGATTTTACCATACGATGAATTTGCATTCGAAAGCGTTATAATTTGTATACTCCTCAAAACACACGGTACCATAGATAAATATATAATAAAAGACAGATAATGATAATACGATCGAAAGAATGCTATAAACTATAAACCCTTAGCGAACTGCGAAATAACAACTGTCAAACGTGGCAGGCTGCGGCGTCATGTAACCATAAAGCCCAGAATGAACCATACATAACACAGAAAACAGCGATTATTTAAGTTAACTCTGTTTTCCGTGTCAGTATTTAAAAATATATGTTTCGGTAAACAGAGACAACTTGAATTATCTCCAAATGCATGTTAATTTATTTAAAATATGACTCATCTCGTATGTCAACGGCTAATATCTCGGAAACAAATTTTTTGAGCGGACTCATCTCTCTTTTCCGTGTAGAGAAAAAAATTATGATTCCTCTGGCATACTTAACTCCATATCGCAATTTTACTGACTCATCTCCCCTTTCCAAAACACCACAGATTTTTCCTTTATAATTTACTGAGAAATTATTGAAATGTAGTAGCGACGAAAGATTCCTTAAATCCTTAGATGAATTAATAAATTCATCTAAGGATTTAAGGATTCTCAGGCTGATATTATTGCTTATAATAATTGAATTAATACAGTTACGCTACTGAGACAACGCGCGTGGGTTCACTGAACGAGGTTCTATTCCATTCGTACACTGATATTTTGGGAATGACTATCCTTTTCATAAGCGGTGCTAAATATTTATTCGATAAGTATGAATATTGAATATACGTAAAATGACATGTAGTTTTATAATATCATTAATAGACCTACACATTTTTATGTTTCCAAAAAAAAGTTACCACAGTTGTATGCTCGACGGAAAAATGATTTTCTTGGAAATTAACAACGAATATCGTTTTTAATTATCTTTTATTGACAACTTTTTAAATGTAAACATTTTTAAAAACATACAGCTTTCTAAAAAATCACTTTATCTTAGTTACACATTGTACCAAGACAGTACAATTATATATTCGATTTGTTACTGATAAAAAAAATTCCAACTATATAATTCAGATTGGGCAAGCGTCCAATCTGATTAATATATGACGGTTGGCATGGTCTAGCGGTAAGGCTTTCGACTCGCAATCCGAAGGTCACGGGATCGAATCCCGGCGAGGGCAAATAAATTTAATTTGATTAATTTGTGTTATTTCACAATTAATTAATTAAAAATAATATACATCATATTTGCGGTACGTTCCAGAGTGGAAGATACTTTCAGTATCGCCCAGGGGTATGACCATCATTCAGAATTGAAACGTTGATTGAAATAGCTTTAGCCATGTTTAGTGACCTGATCTGAATAGCCAGGTACTTCCTCACCTTCCTATTCCCTATCTCCTTCCCCTCCCCACTCTCTTCAGCCTCACAACATACCCCAATTGGGGACGACATAGTCTCACTGGCTCCAGACGGGAGCAGCTAAGACTCTTGTGAGGTATTATTCCATGTGATTAATTTGAGCTCGCGCCGGCTATGCGCCACATGCTTTACATCAGGCGCGGTCCCTCCATACATGGTTTGGATGCGGAGCATCCCCTAAGTTCTAGTCAACAAGAAGCTTTTTATTAATTTTTCAAGCCGTAAACAGATACTTCAATTTACTAACAGAGACACAAACATAACAGACACGACGGTCGATCGTGTTGAAATACATAATGCATTCTCGATATATGTGAATCGTCTAACACAGCGCCTAAACACACATATCAGCACGTGTTCTCAGATACTCGCTGCTTCAACACATACAAGACGCGATAAGCACTGTTTGGCAGTAGGTATTGGATGCTACGGAACTCTAGCATCCAGAATAGTACAAAGTATACTAAGAATTCCATGCACGCGCATTGACTTCCGTCCTTCTCGGTCTATAAGTGTGAAATACGCATCCCAGGGTAGCATCCATTACAAAAAAAAACGGCTTTAACGCATATGGGTATGATGCACAGAATAGCATATCACAAATGGATTGGATTGATGTCTGGACAAGTGGATTGTGTACATGGGTGAAGTATTGAATCATTGAATATCTATCTATTACAAATTTAATTAACAATTAAAATTAAAAAAGAATACAGAAAATAATATGGAAACTTCATCAACGTGTTTTAACGCTGTAAACGATAATAGTGAATTGTGTGATTGTATAATTGAATCAATAATGCGAAAAAGTTTTGTTTCACAACCATTTGCGGAAAAAAATATACTCTGGGCACTGAAAACACTATCTCCCATTTTGAACATAATACCAAGAAATAAATTGTTTCTAAGATATATTCAAATTTCAGTTTATACACAAATTTGTTGGGTTTATGTTGTGCAGGATTCTCCAAATTGTTTTCCTGGCCGTGTCTTGTATTTAATAATTTCGGATGTTGCGGAGTAGTGTTAAGGATTTATAGAGCAAATTATACTATTTTTGTCAGCAATAGCAACTTGTTGGTGGGCTATTATACATATTTGTATATTTATTTATAGTAGGTATCATACTTATTAATTTTCCAGCATTCCTTTTTCTAAAATATTAGGTTATATAATATATTTATGTTCATAATATCTACGTGAATCGTATTTTGTTAAATAAAAGTCAATTTATTATTATATTTGTTTTAGTCAAGAAATTAAAGAGTAATTGCGTGGTGTAACTTGAACTTTCAAGCTGTCAGAAAGTTACACCGTTAAATCAATCATCAATTTTATGGTCTATTATTAGAGTATTTCTTGAAAGCGATGTTTTTTTAATAACATAAATATCTAAAACATGTGTCGGTAACTGTATCATAGAAATTGGCGATTTTGGATATGCAAGCAATCCGTTAGGAACGTCAGTTAATTTTTAGGATATTTTTTGGTACTTAAGTAAAGCCACTTCAATTTTTTTTTTATATATTTTTTAATTGTATGAACGTAGAAAAAGTGGACAGTTTTCTAACAAATTTCTCAATTAAATGGACTGTGATATTTAAATTTTCAAGCATTTTCAACTTTTTGATTCAAAATGTTTGTGGTACATTGTTTTTTCAACTTTTTTCGTGTTTGAAGCTTTGAAGTTTAAAAAAAGGCAATTTTTAAACACTAAAGTATATTTCAAATACAAAAAATCTGAAAGGTATTTTTATCTAATAGAAGTTTCGATAATTCTAATAATACTGAATACAACAGATAAACTACTGATAATTCTAATAATACTGAATAAAACAGATAAACAATAGGCCACTTGCACCACATTTAAAAAAAAATCTGGTTTAGGTAAATATTCAAAGACATATTGTATTTTTGTTTAATCGTATTTTTGAAACCTCGGTGATTTTTTGAAAATTTCAATCCAAAAAATCAGACCTTTTTTTATTAACCAAAAAAACAGGACATAATTTTATATAGGTGCGAAAAAACGATAGTTACATAGCCCAAAATCATTTTTAAAAAAAGTTTTCCATAAGAAAGGGCAAAGGAGAATAACGAGGCTCACCAAAAATATTACATCTCATAAATATTTTTTTCCTTGATCCATATTATTGATCATAAATCATTATAATGTTCAACGTCTATATTACTTAATCCAATGTAATATACTTGTACTTGTAAATTATAATATTTATAAGAATATTATAAAATTTGATTTTGTTATAACAAGCATCATTATACCTCTAAAACACGTACAGACAGCGTAAAATGTACGGGGTTCTCTTCATAACATCTGTCAAAAAGTCAAACCAAATGACAAGTTCGCAGAGAACAAACAATAAATCTATTGAACGTTATGTTAAATTCAAAAATTCGCCTGAAATCAAAGTATTGCCATATAAAAAAAATAAATCAGTGTGGAATTTAACAAAATTAATACCTAGGAACATTTTCGGAGAGGGGTCATTTTCATGTAGTGAAGTCACGGGCCCAAATAATGGATTTATTTATTTAAAAATAAAAAAAATATTACATTTCCAAAGAATTTTACTAATATTTTCGTAATCTTAGTAAAAAAATCTATCTACACGATTTTTTCCAAGTCGTTATGAAATCTATGCAAGTGGCCTATTCCCTTTGGCTGGATAAGCAATCTTTCAATGAACTATATTTGTCAGTTTCTAATTAGTAAGGTTTTTACACACATAGTCGTTTATAAATTGAACAAAATATTCATTTTGTAGAAAGGCTGATAGCACACGTAAAACATATTTCAAAGTATTGAAATTTTGATTGGTGTTGAACATTTATGCACATATTAAATTATTTCAAAACGCAATTAATTCTGTTTCAATTTCCTATCACCAGGTGAATACCGAACACGTGGCGGAAAATGTCACAAAGATACAAGTTCCATCAGGAGCTGAACCGGAATACAGATGTCAACAGTGCGCATTGTTCCGCCGGGTAATGCGGAGAGCACTAGGACAATCACAGCACTGTGCCAGTAAGCGCCTGTTGTGTGCGTGGGGGGAAATGGATCGACTGCTCCATTGTTGTCCAATGAAATACTGTCAATCACATCGCATATGGCATCGGAAGTGCTTTGTTCTACGGATCAATGAGGACTGCTACTCTAATGTTATAATAACTCTTCGCTGAAGGTGTGCAATGTTTTCCATTTTCATGACTTCTCGATCATACATTCGATCACGAATGGTAAAATTTGAAAAAAAAAGTACTTTAATTTTTATTTTATTTTTTATGTCAGTTCTGTGATCTGTGCTGTACGTTAGTTAGCCCTGCGTGACGTTTTTCACCATGAATGAACTCTTTTTTTAATTGTGTCATTATAAAAATCGGAACTAATTGAGTTAATAAAATTATTCAGATAAGCGATAAAATACGTAACTGTAGGCAGCTGTAACATAATAAATACATCAAGAGAAAATAATTTTCATTGTATTTTTCAAAATTGAAATTCTAATATCCCGTGATTTTTATTATTATTTACAATTTTAAACTAACAAAAGAGACCAGCAGCCAATCCTGTTTTACTGATTAATTGTTTGATATACATATTACCGCTTATTCAAAATAGTTTTCTTTGTTGCTGAAATTTGCCAACGTTCCAACACCTTTTTTTTCTACCCGAACAATTAAAAAACAATTAAGCGAGTACTGTAAGACTTCACTTTTTTGACAGCGAAATTGATATTTCAAAGCTGTAAGCAAATGTATAAATTTTAAGATGCCACAATTCCTTGCGAGAGAGTTTTTGATATAACCGAAGATATTAGGCTTGGTAATAAAATGATTTTTTGGTTTACATTTTGACATTATTGAATGTGATAATTTAAGCACACCAGCTTTTTAAAGTAAGGTATTAATATTCCTCCCTGTGCGCGTCTAAATAATACCTCCAAGCAAACATACTTTGACTGATGGTTGTCATAAAATAATTTTAATAAGTTAAATTGTATTTTTCCTTTAAATATCTGAAGAATTTTGTTTTTTAAAAGAAATTCTTTGAATATCAGAATTATGTAAAGCTAACTAAAAATAGTTTGATTTTGTTGAGGATTAATACTTTTTTGCTTATCACCTACTTAAAAAAGAATTGTTCGTTCTCAAATATTTGCTTGTTTTTTTAACCTTTTGAAAATACAATCCCCAGAATGCTGCGATAAGTTGATTATTATTATTCCCGTATCGTGAAGTGATGATTACAAGGACTCACCGACACTAATTCAGTGATCCCTTTCACACAAATATTCCAGGGTTTGTGTTGTAACTTCACCTTTGTAACCTTACACACTCCATTACGTGCCTTGCCTTATAAGACTGTTGGGAAAGGCAAGGAGGGGGAAGGGAATAGGAAGGGAACAGAAAGGAAGGGAGCGGTGGGAAGCTCTGAATAAAATACAACCCCCACGCAAACACCTAAAACTTACACATACATCTATAGATAAATGCGACAGACCAACCGCGTTATGTAGGTCAGCTATCAATGGAAAAGTCTTATATTCAAGATGAGCAATGTACCGAAATTGGAACTCTGTTGTATGTAACGTAAATCTTAAGTGTAAATTTTTATAATCCGGAATATTTAAGATTAAGCAGTTTTAAAGAGTTTTTCTTTTCTAAGTAAATGTACTAATGTTTTGTCGCTACAAGATTAAAAATCTCGTTTTAAAAGTTTCCAAGTGATTTGCAAATAAAGTGAATGAAAATTATGGTACACATTCTAGAATTCTGGTTCAATAAAAACCTGCTTTCGATAAATGCAAAAAAATGCGTTTAGAAAGATCAGAAGGCTGTAATTGTTACTTAGGTAGATAATTATTTTTACGCAGTATTAATTTCGATTTTTTTTTTCTTCCTTTGGTTATTAAAATAAAATACATATTTATCTTTTGAGGGATTCTGATTGATTCCGTTAAATATGAATATTTTTAATAATTTTGTTGTTTATTGTTTAGTTTATTAATATAAATGTTTTCAAAATATTCAATGACTGTGATCTACTACTGTGAATAATGTAAAGGCATGTTTTGTTTTTAAATCATTATATTTTTACTAAGTAAATATACTAGAACTTGTGGCATACGTTTTTGTTGAATTAAAATATTGTAATAATGCGAGTTAGAACAAACCAATTAATGGTTCATAAACATGTAGAGGAAAGGGAAATACAAACACTGTTTACTTCTGATTGTGGCCTGTGGTCTTCTAGCTGTAATATATAATAGTATAATTCTAGAAATTTTACTATTAATTCTTCATGATAAAATCAAAAAAAATGTTAATTTGGTGCAATGAAAATAGACCTTTCTTAAATATCCCAAAATGCCACTTTGTCAGAATTTCTGGGATAAAAAATCCAGTGATATATAATTATAATATTGATAAGAATGCTCTTGAAACAATAACACAAATTAACGACTTATATACGCATAACTTTTTAAATAAATCTTTCATTATTTGTTAACCACATATTGGAAATCTCTAATAAGGGCTTAGGTTCAAATGTTGGGATTTAAAGAACTAGAAATTTCAACAATATTAAATGAATTAAACTGTTATATTTTTCCGTTGTTAGAAGTCAACTTGAATACAATTCTCCAGTCTGGAACCCACATTATATTGGTGCTGTTGAACGAAATATCGGAAACACTAGATATATATAACTCTTCTTTAGATAGCCTTAAGATTTTTTTGTATATTAATCATCTTCCTAGGTGTTAAGACTGTTAAAATGAGAAAATTGTACAGTAATTGGATAAAAATCTGTTGTACAATTAAAAAAAAAAAAAAATAATAATATTTATATACAAGCTATTTAAAGAGTACAAAATAAATTCTTATGTTTTATATATTTTAAAATGGATATTCCTGCAATTATGTTAAACTACAACATTCTTTTAAATGATATGGATATGCTTTGATTGTCAGATAGTAGGATTTTCACCAACTTGTTTTTTTTAATATAAAATATTAAATAATGTAGTTGATAGTCCAGAATTGCTCCCATTGAATAGCTTTCGGATTCCATAGCGTAAAACTAGAAGTCGGGATTTATTTCATAGATATTCTGGGACTAACTACCACATGTGTTCCTCTTTGCCCAGAATACTAGTGGAGGGAAATAATTATACCAATTTAGTTGACATCTTCAATTTGTCACTAAACAAATTCAAAATGTTGTTACTGAAGCAGTTCAGTTATGTACAATAAGTACAATATAATTTTTACTATACATATGTAAAAGCCCTCAAGAAGGGCGTTAATCAATAAATAAATAAATATCATGGCTGTTATATGTGTTGAAAAATGAAAAAAAAAATACTTCCAACACGAAACATCTTCGATAAATACGAATATTAGTTATATGTCATGTAAATAATAAATATTTAATCATGTTTGAAAATTATTACGCATTGTAGTTCTAACGCATAAATAATAATAAATAAAAAAAAAAAACAAATATATTATTACATACACAAATTATATCTGATTTTGTAAATTTTAATATAGTTTCTCTTATACGTGTACTATGTATTATAAGTTCACACTTCAAACACATAACCTAACATAACTTCATATCTTTATAATATTGTTTATAAAAGCATTAACTCTTAATGTTGTAAATCTTTATGTAATTCCTCAAACTTGTTATCAGGCACCTGGTTTATACTTTTCAATACTTACAACTAACTTACCTGCTTATCTTTTACACTGTAAATTCGAATATATTATGCGTTACCAGGTTAATTCGGTAAATCCGAGTATAATAATATATGCTACCAGGTTACTTTTTCTATTTTTTTGTTTGTTATATAATTATGTATATTTCTTGGAATAATATGAACTAAACCTGTCAATTTGTCTGTCCTAGAACGGGAAACTTTCCTAGTTTGACAGGCAAAGCTTCCTAATATGTTATTTGTACTTTCTTTTGTACAATACATAAATAAATAAATCTATTATATGCATAATAGGTAGATTTTTGAAAATAATAATTGAAGTGAAATAATTTGAATTTCAACCGCGTCAAAGTCCCAATACATGTTTGTTTCTCATTCCAATGTATAATAATGTAATGATACAATTCAATGTCACAACAGTAAACGAGCACAAGGTAAAATCCCATATTCCATAGAAACGCCAGGCATTAGAGTCCCGGGCTCTTGTAATCCACGTCTTGGTAATGTTCTCAAAATGGTGGTTTTATTCTAAAATTATGTATATGAATTGTTTTTTTATTGTTTCTGTTACTTCCCGCAGTTTGGATGTGTTCCACAGTTCTCTAGGAGTGCCAAAGTTTCCTATTCGGCTATTATCTCGCTCTGCTTAAAAAAGTGAATGGATTTCAGATTCGACAACATAAAGACGTTAAAACTCTTTTGTATTTCAAATTAAAAATTCACAACAAAATTTCACCGCGTGCGTATGATTGGTGTTTTATTTGAAATGGCGGAATATTCAAGATCTCTGGGAAATTCTATCGGTGATAAAAATTTTAGCGCGTCTTATTATGGTAGTTCTAAAAATATTTTCACGTAATGGCACATCGAACGATACGATTTTGCTTACTAATGTTGGTTTTTATTTAAATCGAGGAAATTCGACGATTGATGGAATGTAAAATCAAATCTGAAAATCGTTAAATTGGCATTTTGCTGCGTGGGTAAAATGCTGTACAAACTTTATATACTCTCAAATTGATAATTTGTGATTTACGATATTTTTGAAAAATGGATCCAAAACAGCAAAGATGAATTTTGCACTCGGGAATCTATTGAGCCTCAAACAATTGTTAGATTGCGTGGGTTTTGAATATAGCAATGGAAAGGTTATTTTCAAGATTATAAAATTATAAAATTCCAGATGGCAGGACACCAAATACCATTAAATGTATAGGAACCCTGGTTGAAGCTATGTACTTAAAGATTTTTAAAGAAAGAGGTTAAATAAGGCTAGCAGTTTAGCAATAAATATGTATAACTGAAGACTGAAGAAGACTCGGTATAAATAAATTGAACTTAGTAGAGAATATTTGTGATGGTAGCAAATTCATCCTGGCTTTAATAATACATCGCCGTGTTGATTATAATTTTATCTTTAAAGACATATTAAGTTTACTGAAGTGTGCTTGCAACGCGCAAACAAGTTTGCAATTTCCTTTTTT
The DNA here is from genome assembly GCA_929108145.2 of Limnephilus rhombicus. Classification (NCBI taxonomy): domain Eukaryota; kingdom Metazoa; phylum Arthropoda; class Insecta; order Trichoptera; family Limnephilidae; genus Limnephilus; species Limnephilus rhombicus. Next base: position 23,906,044 of record OV815284.1, read on the forward strand.
TTAAAGTGTGGACTTTTATTCAAAGAATGTTTTGAATGAAAAAATCACCAAACAGGAAGATTCATATTTTTTCGGCACTTCTATTTACTAAGAAAAAATAAGTGATTTCATGTTTCGAGATGTCTTAGTTATAGTTTAGAGAAGAAGTTATTTTGTGTTTAAAATATTTTATTAGTTAAGCACTTGTGTTATTTCATGAATAACATTATTGGATAATTTTGTCACTTAAATTACAATCAATTTAAATAAAAATAAAAAATGCCGAAAAATTAACCAACACAATGTTTACACAATATAATTAAATTCGGGTCCAATTAGACCCATACAACGGTCACGTAGTTGAAAATAATATGTGTATTAGTTAAGTGGGCATTAGCACCATCCACGAACCAGTAGTTTATGAACACCCTCAGTATTTATATCATAAAAATTTTGCTACCAGTTTCTTCGTGATTCTGGAAAAATCGTTCTTAAATTATTCTTATCATCATCGCACAATTGATACTACTGTGTCAATAGTATTGTGTCTTGGTTTATAGCCAGCTTACATAACCAGCTATGTGCCTTCATTACTCTTTCTTTGTTGAACTTTGCGAGATTTACCAATAAAATAAAACCTTAAAATCCTCTTCCGCTGAACCTACTTTGAACTTCTAGATATTACTGAGACAAAGAGTCGTATTTTTCTTTGGATTATTCCGAACTGAAAGATTCTCCTTCCTCTAGCCCGATGAGAAAATGGGAAGATTCCTTTCAAGTCAGAAACGAATTCACCACAATTAATAAACAACCTTTAGAAATATTCAACCTGCAGGTATTCGACTTATCAAGCATTGTTCTTTGAAATTATAAACAGTTCGCATTGTTTTCTCTCCAAGTCTGTGGTTTAGTGCTAAATTAATGTCTTGCTTTTTAGGTGAATGGAGATAGAGGAAAGGTAATATTGTGGTTATTGGTTTTTGGATTTTAATTTGTTGTAATTTGAAACTCAATGAAACGAAAAAGCGACACTAAAAAGAGACAAACACATACATCTTTAAGATTTAGCCTGCTAAAGAATGAGATAGAGCAATCGGTCTCCTATTTGTGCTTCGTAACATCCCCACTCTTGTCTACTTTAGTTTTCTGAAGGTTTCACTTCTACTGTGTGTAAACTGCACACTTGTAATTTTTTTCTTCAATTTATTCAGAAACTTGAACAAAATAAGTTCAGTATATTTATTCAACATGCCTTTTAAGGTTTCGACCATCTTTTATTTCTTGCATTATACGAGTATCTACCTGTATATTTTTTCTGAATCCCTCCTATTTCACATAACCACGCAGAAAATAACACGTACTTTGAAAACCGTCTCAATATATCTAATCAATATCTTGTTGTTTTGTATTTAACGGCTTCTATAGTTGAGGGGTTACGATTCCAAGGTCGCGGGTTCAAATGCCGGCGTTCGCAAATTTAATATATTGTTTCACAATTAACTCATTAAAAATTAAAAATTGCATATTTTCATCATATTCCAGAGTAAATGGTACTATAAGTAACATCCTGGTAAAACCTTCCAGTCATCAGTCACCTTCCTCTTCCCCATCTCCTTCAGCCACACAACCAACATACTCACATGGTCCATTGGCTCCAGGCTCCAGACGGATGGAAACAGTTTTATCACTTGTGCGGTATTATCACAAAATAAACCTTATTGCTACAACAATAGATATTGCTAAAATCTGTTTCTGAAAAAACAAGAGAATATGCAGTTTTAGGAAATGAGATTAAAATAATTTAGCATTCTCAGACTATAAAAATATTAACATTTGTTAATTCGGCTACTGGCATTATACCTAGCTCTCTCATTCAAAATTTAGGCATAATTAGATTTGTCAAAAAATTTATATGTAAAAATGCGAAAATCAGTTATTTAAATACATGTAGGATTACAAAAGATTTTTTACATATTTATATTGAGAGATCAGTAGGATTTATACGTCCAATTAGGAGTTCCACCGAGCCGAGCCCCTGATATGAAAATATCTGAAGTCGGTGAATTATTTTCCCATTTGTTATCTGGTAGGTTGACATGTTCTTGTATTATTCTGTATTTATTACACTTTTATAGTGCAATTGCATAGCGTGAATTGACTAGATGATTGGGGAAAAGTGTGTGAAAGGGTTTAGTTTTTCCTGTGGGGAAGATTTAACCCGGACATAAAATCTGAAGTTTAAAAACTTACAATTATATTACTTTTTTATCTTTCTTTAAAAAAATGTTCACAAATTCTTCTTACCACAGTCAGATACTTTAGATTATCTTCTCATAAGATATCCATCGACATCTCAAACAAAAAGCCTGGAGAAATAAGGTAATATTTCATACTGTTTTTATTAAATACAGTTTTCTGATATTTACGTGCAACCTAATATTTTATCTTTGTCAATGATGATGCTTATTGCGATCATTATCATAGAATGATCCCACAAACGTATTTAATAATATCATATTCCATTACAGGTTTCTCAGAATAGAAGTCTTCCCTTGTTTTATTTGGAGATTAAAGCAAGCCGGCTGTATTACCTACGGGATTTTCTCAGCGTTTATTCCCAAATTTGTTTGTAACGACTGACTTTTGTTTTTGAAATAGATCCGCAAAATCTTTGTTCTTAATATTAATTCAGAAAACGAGAATATCATCTCAGGGGTGAAGAGGATGAGAATGTTCGTAAAATAAAATTTAGAAAGCAGTGGAGTGAATGGGGTAATCTCAATAAAATAATATGGTTCAAGTGTTTAAGCGTCTTGTTTTCATCTCTTAAAATTAGCAAGATGGTAAGAAAAACCGTTTTATGTGAACTCATGGCATTCAATAGCTCGAAAGAAAACAAGGGTTTTCTTATTTTGTCCCCTTCTAAATGCCTGAAAATTTTAAATAAGGAAACTGGTACTTTGAAAAAAATATATAAAAACGTAATACAAGTGTATTACGAAAAAGTTGTGTTGGCGAAGTGTTAACCTCGGCCTTTATTTTATAATTAACGAAATAAGCGCGAATATTAATTGTTAAGATAAAATTTGACGATACTTTGGACACTTTGCTTGCCAAACAGAGGACTTTTTTTTTCTTTTACATTATTTGTAGTATTAACAGTGGTTGTCCATTTAGCAACGTTTTAGCAACTTTTTAACCCCCTTCCCCCCTGGTGATATGTGATGAAGTTTTAGACTACCCCCGCCCCCCCCCATTCCCAAAATTACGTAAATTTTTTTAGTACAAAGTATATTGAAATTTTCAGAAAATCATCGTGCGTTCAACAAAAAATAAATACACGTGAATCTCTTTATATCCCCTCCCCCACCTTGTGATATTTCGTTATTTTTTCCGAACCCCCCTCCCCCTTTCGAGCCTGACGTGATTAATGGACGACCCCTTAGGCCCTGAGGAAAAAAAATCCTCAGGGCCTGTCATCTTAGGGGATGCTGTGTGGAGAGTCTTTTTAGGAAAGGAAGGAGAGGAAGTTCTGGGAAGGAAAATTGTATGAAGGGTGGGTAGGAATCTGGGGGTCAGTGTGTTCAGGAGTAAATGACGTAAGAATCCATCCCTCCCACTGCGGTGCATGGCGATATTCCGAGAGAGTACGGCTGGAGAAGTAAAAGGGACTCCCTCAACCATTCTCTCTCGGTTCGGCCTACCATGCAGCTGGTGGGCAGATGCATCCACCGCCAAGACCCTCACAAAACTCACTCCATGAACACAAATAAACTAAACACACAAATAAATGTTTGGTCATTGGTAAAATCAAAAGGATGATTCGTCTCCAATAAATGATTGGTAAACTCGAAAAATAATGTTTTCTCGGAGTTTAATCATGCACTTCCCAAAACGTCCTTTCCTCAAAAAAAACTTCTCCAAACATCATCCCCAAAGATAACAATATATGCTTTGAGAGAAATTATTTTCTCCAGTCTCAAAAATACCCATAAAACTGGTAGATTTTTGTGATATACAACATTTTTGAGGGGTGTTCTTCGTAACACCACGTCTAAAGACGTGTTCATAAAAATTGCTTTTTTTTTTTTTATTAAGGAGAAAATACAGATACAGACGTCAATTGACAAGAATATACAAAACAATTAATAGAGAATTCGCCTGCATCCAAACTATTTCTCACGAATTAACATTGACAGCAGATAAAAACATATACAAATATTTTTACCGTTAAATACGGAAAAAACGTATGAATATACATAAGTTAATATTATTTTACAGAGAGATGAAAAAAAAAATGCGCAATATCCTTATAAAAGTTTACAAATTGTTTTTGGAAAAATTTTGATGGTAAGACCAAATATATATATATAGATAAAAAATAATGTCATACAGAAATTTAAAAAAAGAAAGGTAGTTAAAATTATAAACCAAGCAATGTCTAAGGTATTGTACGTAGGAAAACGGCCTTCAATTTTCTACTAAAACATTGGTATATATGCCTACAATGAAATTGCATGGAACCATTATTTATTGGATTACCATCACCCCTGCCCTAGGTCACCTCAAGTGGTTCGCTACGTTTGGTGACTTAACAGAGGTGCCAGGATTCATGGAGAAACGTTTGTCTAATGGCGTTTGTTGGTGGCGAATGCGTCTTCCCACCAAATGCGGTAGGATTGAGAGAGACTGGTTGTGGGAGATCTCTCCAGCAGGACTCTCTCGGAACATCGCCTTGCATCGCAGTAGGAAGGATAGATTCATTCGTCCCTTCACTCCTGGACACATTCCACCCCAAACTCCTACCCACGGCTCATATATTTTCCCTTCCCTGAACTTTCTCTCCTTCCTTCCCCTAAAAAATACCCTCCACACAGCATGACATAGGACCAAAGATGACATAGGCTCTGATGGAATTTTGAAGGGCCTTTTTTTGGAGCAAATGTAAAAAAAATACTTAACCACTCGGTCTCATAAGCTTGTTTTCATGATAATATGACATTAATATATATACGACTATGTATGACTTATTAAACGCCAACATGAGTGATAGGGCACTCTCGGCCGCCGCACATGCCCACACTCGCGCTCGTTCACGACACGTGTGTGTCCCCATTTGCTTTCACGAGTCGTACATCAGTCAGTTTTTAAATAGATTATTATTAATAAGGAAATTATCCGGAAAAAAATATGGAAGAGCTCTTACATGTCCAAAAGGAAAACACACGGAGAATTCAAATTAACTTCTGAGTTTAAGACTAGGAACGATTTAAAAAAAAAAAATTTTATTCATTAAAAGATATATAAATTACAATAATTAATTACACAATATATATTTGATGTACCCCATAAATAAGCAGGGCTTGTGTGTATGGGGGGTTTAAAGAAGTACCTTCGATGATTGCTTCAGATTTAGAAGATCAAGGATATGGTGGCCATGAACGAATTAGTACTGAAGAAAAATTAAAAAAGTATTCATATAATCTGGGTGTTTTACGTCGTATAAACATTTTTCGCTTCGAACAACTTCACTGAGTTCCTTCGTTTTTCAAACACTCGCGCCACTGCCACTCCAAAACAATGTCTTGGTCATTTAGCCAACACGCGCGTACACGCTCATGTACGTGCCTGGGTCGACACGTGAGAGCAAATGCGGAGTTTGGAGCTGCGCCATAGGTTTTAAATACTGCCACTCGCACGCGCATAAATATACCAATCCCTAGATCGATATCTTCGGGCCTTTTCTATGGGACAAATGTCGACACCAACTTCACCACAGAAAAACAATCCCGATCTTGGTAGAAGGGAGTTTAAGGCCATTTGTCATAGACAATGGTACGAGGCCTGCCATAGACAATATACTCGCCCTACTTTATTAGCCCAATAAATTATTAAAAAAAAAAAATTGAAAAGCAGAAAAATGAAAAAAAAACTTTTCCCCAGGACAACAAGGTTCCATGTGCCAAAGATGGTTCCGAGGAAATGAGATTTACATAGTTTTTTTACAGCTCATTTTCTCAGGAGGGAGCTTTGTCAGATGGAAACCTGTTATCCTGAGGAGATGAAAAATCAATACATTAGAAAAATGAAAAACTCACAGGTGCATGTTTTAAATATTTTTTATTTTTAAAAAGACAATGGATAAACAATACATAAAATGCAGAGTAGGAGGTTCCACCCATAGATTGAGCATGAGTCAGAAATTAACGCTGACTTGGCCATAATGTATTCATTCATTGTACTTGTCATATAATTAACAGTATTATATAATTATTCATATATCCAACGGAATATCCATTTATACATTATTTGGCTTAATACGCTAACTATGTAATCTTTTCTATAAAATGTACAATAAATACAAATACATAAAAAATAATAGCACAAATTACAAGCACAAAAACAGTACACAAAAAAAATTTTAAAAACACAAAAACAAAGAGCTTTATACAAAAATATGTAAACATTGGAGGTTGCCAACCACTTTCCCACAGCGTTCTAAGGAAACAGATAGTTTCCTCCTTCACCGTACACGTCAGGACTCTATTTATTTTTTTTAAAAACTCTACTTTTTATTAAAATGACTCTAGACCTCCAATGTCCAGGCATACATGGTTAGCAGGCAGTATGCGAGTGCGTACATGTTGTTAATTATTTATTTCACTGTATCACGTCTCATCTCCGCCACTTGATGTATCTGAAATAAAAGTTTATTAATATAAAGGAAGAAGAGTTCCTTCTGAGAGAAGGCAGTCCCGCCGAGGATGAGCGGAGCCATCAATTCAGTCGCAAGCAAGACTCGGCGTCAGCATCCCAAGCCGGCTTCCCGGTAGGCCCTCGAAGAGAATGTTGGGATTAAGGGGGAAAGAAACCTGAAGACCCTAGGGAAAAAAGTTAGCTTCGGGTCACCAGAGGCAGGGTGTAAGGGCACCGGTCCGCTACGGTCAGTCTTCGGGCCTGCTCAAGGCAACGGTGGAGGCGCGGGAGGGTTATGCAGCTGCTGCCTTGGGAGTCATCTCCTCAGTTGATGCACGGTCAAAATATGTAAGCACAAAAAATTTATACAAAAATATGTAAATACTAAACATATTTTAATTAAAGAAGGTGTTGAAATATATTCAAGAAAGTACTAAGCGCCCCCACAAAGACACAGAATTTGACAAACAATATATTACTACAATTGGTTGAGTTGAGATATGTATGTGTATAAATGTTAATATAAATAAATGTAAATAAGGAGAAAAAAAATACTAAGACGACCATTTTTCTCTATACTTAGAATATTTTGTGTACCTCTACATTGCCTTTTTCCTGATGGAATCAGGTCCATTATAAGGTCTGGTATCTTTTCCAGATATTTTTTTATTAATATCTCCGCACCAAACATTAATATTAAAGGGCACGGCGAATTTCACAATAGATTCGGTCAAATTTTTTTATGCTCTTGACAATTAATCCAATCAAAACATACATATTTGAAAATTGTATTTTTTATAATGGGCACAAGATGTATATTTTCGCAATAATGATTGAGTACATTCTCAATGACACAACGAATATTCAAAGCGTTTAGTGCAAATTTTTTTGTTGGATAATTAAGGCTGAGCCTTTCCGTGATGCGGTATTCACGGCTCAGAATAAAGGCATTTAAGGAATCATACGGATCACCAATGCAAGATGATTTGCATTCTTTACAATTTCTAATATATTTCAACACCTTTTTTAACAAAAATCCAGCGACGTAGGCGTCAATACTCATTTTTTGTATGGAAAATGAATCTAAAATTTCACCAAATTGGGCATCTATGTCCGCTATAGTTAAAAAAGACGTTAAATTAAGATTTAAAGTTGAAGATTGGGTGTAAATAAAATCTTCTATGTTAGACAGAAGGACGGCTCAATTGTCAGCTTCGCAATTCATACCCGGTGAAAGTGCGGACCACAAATTACAAATCATTAATGATTTATAGGCTGCTGAAAATAAGGTAGCGGACCCCACGACTTCGTATCGAACCGAAAAAGTTTTCTAATGGATCTTGGTTTAGATATCTACATTCTAAATATTTGAAACCTATATTTTCGAGAAATTTCCACAACTCCATTATGCCGTGGATGGAAAAAATCCAGTTATTTAATACTGGAGCTAAAGTCCTAATATTTGACCATGTCGTCTGATGGACGTATTTCATCGTGCGCAATATTTGCAACGACTCATTCCACAATATTGAAAGTGGGGGGAGTAATTTTATAAAGCCACACGATATTTTTTGCCCCCTTTGGGGTGAAATGAAGTTCCATTGACACTATCGAATAGTGTATCAAAGAATTGCAAAACTCGTGAAGTGTCCAATGGATTTTTTGTAAACGCCTCTGGACGTATATGGTTTAATGCTTCTAGGGCAGCAGACACCCTGTCACTAAAAATTTGTGAGGCAAGTTACAACTACTTTATTTAATAACTTAACTTTATTTTTCCCTTTCAAGAAATATAAAACAAATATACATACCTTCGTTAACTCCTGGTATCCCTTTGGTAGGAATAACCTCACTGCTGGTCCCTAGGTAGAAGTTTTGTTCTGAAATAAATATATTTAACACATTAACCAAAGTTTGGAAACAAAAAGTACAATACTTTTTCCCTTTCAACAAATATCCAGGAGCTTTGTAATAATTTTTTTGGATTCTTAAAACAAAATATTATCCAAATAGCGAACGTCTGGGGCATGCCATATGTACCTAACTAACTAACCATCACGCCGTTTCCCCGCAGGGGTAGGCAGAGGGGACGGACCGCCAAACAACTCGGTCTTGGTACACACTCTTTGCCTCACTCACATTCAATCATCGTCTCATACATACTCTTCTATTATTCTTACTTTTGGTAATTATCGGTTCGGACTGGCCACGCTTATTACGAATAATTTTTAGAAAAAAACTTTAGATTCGCCTTAATTACTATAAAAGGAAACTTTTTGGCTTTGGTGCGGCGGAAAATAATGTATTTTAATTTTCATTGCATAAAACCAAAATTCACTTCGCGAACCGACGCAGCGAAAATCCGCGGCCGTAGCTGTCACTTGCTGTCACTGTTATGGACTGTAGCTGACTTCGTGGGATACCTACATGAAATACCGCGAATCACAAACCATGTAACACAAACCTAGCGTAGCCGCTAAGCCACTTGAAAACTGGGATGTTTTTCTTGCCTTGACGCGAGTAGGCGTTATAAAGGGGCACTTTCTTTTGTATCACAAACCATGTTACACAAACAAGCCCGCTAGACAAATTTCATAATTACGCGCCTTATCCCACGAAGTCGGCTACAGTCGTATTAGCTCTTGTTAATTTATCAACGATACCAACATCACAGTGACATGTACGGCCGCGGATTTTCGCTGTGTCACTCGCAAAGCGAATTTTGGTTTTATGCAATTGAAAATTAAAATGCATTATTTTCCGCCGCCCCAAAGCCAAAAAGTTTCCTTTTATAGTAATTAAGGCGAATCTAAAGTTTTTTTCTAAAAATTATTCGTAATAAGCGTGGCCAGTCCGAACCGATATTTACCTTACTTTTGACATGGCCCATCTCAAGTATCTGATTCACTGGTCAGGTGGGTACCGTAGATGCCTAAAGGCATTGGAAATGGTGCAAGTTCATTTACTCAGACCGTCCTTTATTCAGTGTGCCTAAGTATACAAAATGTACATACCTTCGTTAACTCCTGGGACTCCTTCGGCAGGAACAATCTCACTGCTGGTGCCTTCGTAGACATTTTGATCTGAAATAAATATATGTACGAATTAGCTAAAATTTTGGAACAAAAACTACTTTATTTTTTCTCTTTCAAGAAATATAACACCCTTTGGCAGGAACAACCACACCGATGGCCCTTGGGAAGTCATTATGCACTGAAATCAATATAATTAAGTTTGTGAACCAACCATAGCGTTATACCATTTGCGATTATACGTTTTGCAATAATTTCCACAACTTTGTCCTCAGCAAACATGAATTAAATCTGAATAAATATAAAAAACAATAATGATGCAATTTAAGATTACATACCTTTACGAAGTTTGACGTAATCGTGGTCCCAAGGCTTCATAATACTTAATGTCATGAGATTTTGTCGAGTTGGGGTCTACAATGAAAAATAAATACAGTTTTAGGCAAAAAAAACAACAAAATGAAACATAAAAACAAATGTAATAACGGATGAGAGATTATCACCTGCATTTTCGTCGGCATTACGACCACTCACGAAACTGACTTTCTTTATGTTGTTGGGATATCTATGTCGAATCGAATATCTGTCCACACAGCCTTTAACGCAGCACGGCTTTTTAAAACTTCCTCGAAGTGCTTTTGCAAGAACCATTTTAATATCAAAATATTTACGTATTGGTATAACGCGACTGACTATTCACCCTGACAAATGCAATCATAAACCAAACCGGATATGCTGGTTCAATGGCGTATTTGTCATTTCCGTTTACCTACTATCTACAAGTCAGTTCATCTATGGACCCGATATTTTTTGGAGTTACAAGGTTAATACAGAGATATACGCCCCTGCGCACGCGGCTCGTGACGGCCAATGCGAGTATGAGCAATATGAGCATGTGCGGCGGCCGTTGCAGCGTGTCATAATAATTTATAATACCTAATAAAATAATTGTCACCCTTCAGGTACAAAGCAATAGATCAAAAAATTATGACTACAGTGTGGATGTATTGATCACAATGTTACTGGAGGTACTATCGCTTTATAATATTAGTACCTGGCAAGCGTTGCAATGCCCTCCAACGAAATAATTTGATTCTCCCTACACCTACCCCACCTTTTCCCCCTCCCTCGTTTTTGAATTCTCTGTGAACCCCACCTTCCCCCTGCCTTTCCTCCATGCCGCTAAAATTTATGATATACACACATTTTCATTTATTCAAATTGCATAACGCCAGACCTTACCACTATACAGGGTGTTAAGGGACGTACTTGACTTACTTTAACCAGTGATTCCTGACATTATTTGGAGTAAAAAATGTAGATGAAATTTTGGTCTCCGGTGACTATTTTTGAAGTTTTTTTTTTTCTACAAAAACATAAAAAAATGGTAGTTGTTGAGGGGTCAAGGGGTTCGTCGGACACCCGGCTGAGTGACCAGTGACGACATGCGGAAGAATTTTTTTTTGTTTGATTTTGAAGAAAAAAATTTTAAAAAAAAAGTCGTCAAAAAAAGTCACCGGAGACAAAAATTTTATTTACATTTTTGACTCCAAATAATGTCAGGAATCACTGGTTAAAGTAAGACAAGTACGTCCCTTAACACCCTGTATACAGTCTATGTTACTTGATGACGTTGGTGAAAGAATTTTTAAAATCGGTTTAGTGATTCAGGCGTGAAAGCGTAACAAACAAACACACGCACTTTCGCATTTATAATATTACGTACGGATATGTGTGCTGCTGGGTGATTCCAGAATCTGTAGCTGATCACCCGGTTATTTCGCACAGAGAATTATGATTGATGACGTAATTAAACCGACGTACAGTGACATGAAGATTGTTTGTGAGTTAAGTAAATGATTATTTAATCATTATTGAGGTTGTTGTTTTCTGAATTGTTCATCTACACTGAGTGTTCATTTCAAATTGTTAGTTTTATTAGTCCGGTTAATAGTTTTGGAAAGGTTTTAAGTATTTAGGGGGTCAGGGGGATTGACTTTTTTTAATCAGTGATTCCTGACATTATTTGGAGTAAAAATGTGTATGAAATTTTGGTCTCCGGTAATATTTTTGATAAACTAAAAACGAAAATAATCAGAAGGTTTTCGACAGTTAGGGGCGGGGTGATAGGTTGGTCGGATACTCGGCTAAGTGACCAGTGACACCATGTGGAAGATTTTTTTTTCATTTGATTTAAAGAAAAAAAAATAGAAAAAAGACACAAAAAAGTCAGCGGAGACCAAAATTTCATTTACCATTTTTACTCCAAATAATGTAATGAATCACGTTTTTTTTGTTTTTTATAATAACTCCACACAGAAGGCCCTGAGGAAAAAAATCTCTCAAGGCCTATGTTATCTTAGGGGATGCTGTGCTGAGGGTCTTTTAGGAAAAGGAGGGAGAAGAAGTTCTTGGAAGGAAAAAAGTATGAGGGGTGGGTAAGAATCTGGGGGTCAATGTGTCTAGGAGGGAGAGGCGTATGAATCCACCGCTCCCACTATGGTGCAAGGCGATAGGTCGACAGAATCCGGCTGAAGAGGTCTAGATTATGTCTGTCTCAACCAGTCTCTCCAGATACAAACGCATTCGCCAACATAGACAAATAAGACCAAAGACATAGACAAATCTCACCCAAGAACTCGGACACCCCTGCTAAATCACCAAACATAGCGAATCACAATGGATGACACACTGCAGGGGTGTTGGTTATCCAATAAAAGGTTACCGGGGCGGCGGTACTCATAACCGCCTCCCAAATTGAAATTGGTTAAAGTTAATCACCCTGCATTTACAGTCACTTTACCTTCTTTTTCCATTTCGCCAAATAGTAATGATTTCAGTGTAGAGTACTTTCACGTTTGTAATGCGTCGTGCGAATGCAAAAGCACGAATTAAATGTTGGATAGAAAAATATGTTTCCATTATTGACCGCTTCTTTTTAGTTACGTTGGTTCCGTTTTATAACTACCAATATTTCTTTCATTTCATTATTCTACATAACAGTTAAAAAAAATAACAATACAAACACCAAATACCAAATACAAAAAATATCTCGATAAACTTGTCGTACCTACTCCCGCCTCACTGTTAATATTTGTTTTTCAAATAGTTAGATTTAGCATTGAAGAAGAAGATAATACTAATGATCTAAACGAAAATATGAAAGAGAACAAGACACAGAAAAATAAAATATAACGGTTAGATGTTTATCAGATTTTTCAATTATATATTACATTGATGGGAATAACATTCAAAGGTTATAAAAAGAGAGATGTTCTAATAAAAATTAGTTAGATTTAGCTTTATTATTACGAAAAGTATAATGCATTCAAACTTCACAAAAAAAAATTTATTACGAAAAGTACAATGCATTCAAACTTCACAAAAAAATTGAAGGAAATTACCGGCACTTCTAGAAGAATTACTCCATCATGTTTAGTTGACGATTCCAATAAATTAATATTGGATGAAAAAGATATTTTACAAACATGGGAAAAGTATATTCATGATACATTCAAAGATATTAGACCGGATATTAATATTCCTAATGATCAATTGCATAGACCATCGATTTTAAAATCAGAAATTCTTCATGCGATAAAGACTTCAGGCAATAGAAAAGCGTGCGGACCAGAAGATATTCCAGTTGAGGTGTTGAAGCTCTTTAATGATGAAAATGTTGACTACCTGTTGAGGTTATTTAACTCTATATATGACGTAGGGAATATACCCCAAGATTGGCTAAAATCCACCTTCGTGACATTGCCTAAAAAACAATATCCTAAGAAGTGCAGTGACTATCGATTAATAAGCCTTTTTTTTTTTTTTTTAAATATGTTTATTTAGTTATTAATTGTACAATAATTTCTCTTACTTAAATCTTACAAAACTGATTAATCAGTTTGATTGTAAAAAATCTCTCATTTTTCCTATTTATTTACTTACAACATATAAAATGTTTGATATTTTGGTGCTTAATACATATCTAGTAATTATTTAATAAGATAATACTTAATATTAAAATACTTAACTAATTATTGTAATGCTTATTATAACATAAATTTTATTTTGAACAGTGGTTAAAAGATCTAGGTACCTATTCGTTCACAATATTATTTGTTTTCCATAGATTTAGGTATTTTTATACAATATTTTAGTTTTCATGTTCTATTGAAGTAGAATGATCTAACTTTAGTTTTGATTTTTGAATATGATGTCTCGTTTTTAATATTTTCAGGTAATGCATTAAATATTTCCGGAATTTTATGCCTTTTTGTTCTATCACCGTATACATTTGTAGATTTATTAATAATAAACATTTCTGCTTCTCTATGCCTAGTGGGGTAGTTATGGTTTACAGGTTTTTTGAATTCTGTATTCCAGAATTCATCTAGAGTTAATTGGTAATCTACCCTACTATGTATAGAGAGCACATTACACAAGGAGAACATTTTTTTATAATCGCCATCACATAATTGAACTTTTTTTTTGCCTGATATCAATTTTAGGAAACGGATTTGTAGTTGTTCTATTTTATTTAAGTACGTTTTGTACGTTAATCCGTAACTATTTATTCCGTATCCTATAATTGATTCTGCTAATGCGTTATATATACAGTATAATATATTTTTATTAACAAAGTTTTTTAGGTGATAAAATTTCCCTAATATGGATCTTAATCTATTACATACATTTTCAATATGAATTGACCAGTTAAAATTGACATCTACTGTAAGACCAAGGTATGTATACTGGTACACTTTTTCTATATTTGGGCAATTACACTGCAGGGATTGGTTTTTTGTGTGCAAGCAATCATATGAATGACTTTTAATGTGCAATTCCTTATCCTGACAATTTGCATGTGGTGAATGTATAAGCATATATTTGGTTTTTTTTGCGTTGATAATAATGCCATTGTCGTGGGACCATTTAATAATATTATTTAGGTCAGTTTGTAAAATTTCCTGAATTTTTTGTGGATTTTTGTCAGCACATATAATGCAAGTATCGTCTGCAAACATGTAGCATTTACAACGTTTTATTACGTTTGGTAAACTGTTTACTTGCATAATATAACACGTAGGTCCCGATATCGATCCCGTAGCTACCCCAGTGTTTGCCAACATTTCATCACTTAAAATTCCGTCAATTTTAACTTTAATTTTTCTATTAAACAGATAGTTTTAAAAAAATTTATTTAAAGGACCTCTAATACCACATTCCTCCATTGCCCTTAGTAATGTTTCATGGTCCAATGTGTCAAAGGCCTTTTTAAAATCTATAAAAATTATGCCTACATAATATTTTTCATTCAAATGACAGTTTATATGGTCAGTGAATTTAGAAAGTAATTTGGTAGTACTTTTTTCTTTTTGAAATCCGTACTGTATGGGATTTATGATTCTATTTTTTTCTATAAAATTTTGTATTTGATTAAAGATAGCCCTTTCAATAATTTTATCAATACACGAGAGAATCGCTATTGGTCGATAGTTTGTGAAATCTTTGTGGTTTCCTGATTTATATATAGGTCTGATGATGGATGTTTTAAGTTCGTCAGGCATGATACTTTTACTTACACAAAGGTTAATTAGTTTAGTCAGTACTGGGATTATATTATCAGCAATTAACTTCAGGTCTTTAATTCTTATTTGGTCATTGCCTTCTGATTTTTTAACATCCATATCATTAATAATTTTTTTAACATATTTTTGTGATACAGGTCTAAATCTCATCGACATAATAGCAGGAGTTGTATACGTGTTACGATCTAGGAATTTTTTAGTACAATTATGTCTTATGTCTTTTATTTCATTTACGAATGTTGTGGCAAATTTATCGCATAAAAACTTTGTGTCTCCTTGACTTCCCATATGTTGAAGGATTATTTTATCTAAATTTTGTTTAGGTTTACCTATTAGATTATTTATTTCGTCCCACAGTTTCCTCGGGTTGCCATTTAAGCTATTTATTACGTTTTTATGGAACGTGTTTTTAGTAATATTAATATGTTTGTTTGTTTTGTTTCTATACCGCGTATATTCTAAACGAAATACCGGGTTATTTGGGCTATTCTTGCATTTTCGGTAAAGATAATCTCTTTTTTTAATCATGTTCTTAATTTCTTCAGTAACCCATGGGTTGTTGTGCCTAAGATTATTTTCAAATAATTTTTCTTTTTTCGAGGACGCATAGATATTATCAAAAATATTTTTTAAATTATTGTACAGTTCTGAAGGACATTCAGTTTGTAATAATTTCCCCCAATTTAATAGTTTTAATTTAGAATATACCAATTTATTATCAATAATTTCACTTTTTTTATTTAAATCCTTTGTAAGTACCTCTTTACCTATTGCAACTCCTGTTATATAATGGTCGGATATTTTGTTAGTCACAATACATGAAAATACAGTGTTATTACGGTTGCGAACTGCAATATGATCAATACATGAATACACATTTTTTCCGTTTAAAATTTCATCCCGAGTCACATCTAATATTACATTTTCTAAACCATTTTCACTGAGTAGATTTTGATATTCTGAAATTACACTATTTTTTGTATCCAACAAATTCAAGTTGATGTCTCCACAATACAAGTAGTTTGAATCAGATGAAGTTAATTGCAATATTTGTTTTAGTTCCTTCAAGTATATTATCTTGTTGCTGCTCGGCGGACGATAAACTGCAAGTATATTTATGACATCTTGATAAACGGTGGTGATTTCTCCAGATATTGTCTCGCAGCTTTTAAAAGAAATGTTTGTTTTCTTAAAAGTATGATGGTTTTTTAAGTACATGATTAATCCCCCTCCTCTTCTATTCTCTCGAGCATTTGCAATCGATGTGAAGTTTGGTATATTGAACATAGGTATTATTTCGTTTTTAATATTTATTTCCGTTAGAAAAATTACATCTATAAACTGCAGAACGTCGTTTACTTGTGCAATAAATGAATTAAAATTCTTTTTCAATGATCTTATATTTAGATGAATAGCCACAAACCTCATTTTGATGTTTTTATCGTTTATCCAGTTATCCAAATTATAGCACTTGATAAATTTGTGAGTTTGAAATGGTGTCGAATCTTCCATGACGTGGATTTAGTAACTGATAAAATAACTGTTCCGAGTCAAAAGGAATTTTGATTTTTTTTTTCTTAAATGTATTTGTTTATATCATTCTCATTTTTTATATGGATAATTTTCCCATCACCTTCACTTCTTATCAATATTTTGGCATTTTGTACCCAAATGTATTTAAATTTTGTTTTCATTTTTTGTTTTGTAATGTATAGAAGATCTTTTTTTTCTTTGGTTAGATTTTCATTGATATAAATTCGGTCGTTGTTTCCATTCTTGTAAATGTCATTGTTTGTTAATATGTTTTTTTTTTTTTGTAACCACTCATCTCGATAAGTTTGACGCATGAACTTCACGATTACGTTAGCCGGTTTGGAGTCCTTTCTATTAGGAAGTCTCCAAACCTTCTCAATATTTTCGCAATTTGTGTTTAGTTTTTCTGCAATTGTCTTTATGGTTGTTTCAATATTTTCATCTTTTTTCATTTCCAGACCAAACAGTTCAATATTACAGTTTTTTTCTATTTGTTCAATTTCTTGAATCCTGTGTTCCAGTGCTTTATTACATTTTTCAAGGTATGTGTTTTTGTTTATCACTTCATTGAGTTTGTTTTCGTTTTCTTTTAGTTTTTTTCCCAATTCTAGGTGTAGCGATATCAGTTCGTCATATTTGTTGGATAGAAACTCAGTTGACTGTGTGAGAGTCTCCATATCTTTTTTCATGACATACATGATGCTTATTTTATTATTTATTTCATTAAGAATTTGCTTCATTTCTGGGATACTTTCTGAGTTTGGGCCTTGTGACCCGCTGCCTCCGGATTTCATGTTCGCCGTTTCTGTGTTCGCTATTGTTCGCTGGGTTCCGCAGTTTACACAAATAAATTCATTACCCACGTTAATGGCGGGATTTGAAATAGCACATAGTTTATGGAAAGATCCATTACAGTCGATGCATTTGATTAATTCACTGTCTTTAGCGACATATTTTTTACATTTTTTACACTGCACCATTTTGAAGTAGTTTGAGCGTTTTTCGTTTATTTTTAAATCACTTTTACAATTTATTTGTCGCACAATGATTTACACCGTTCGTGTTCGCTGAGAGACGCGTACACAAGCCTGATGAGTCATGTCCTTAAATTATTCCTTAAAATAATACATGCCAGGATACGCAATAAGTGCGAGCAGGACTTGGATGACACTCAGTTTGGCTTCAGAAATGCGTTCGGGCGCGTGAAGCATTATTGTCTATCGACGTACTATTGCAAAAGTGTCGTGACCAAAGAAAGGAAGTCTTTGCCTGTTTTATTGACTACGAAAAGGCATTTGACAGGGTAAAACATGCTGACCTAATGAAAATGCTTGCGGATTGTAACGTTAACACCAAAGACCAGAATTTCATTAAAAACCTGTATTGGTTCCAAACAGCAGAAATAAGACATGGGAATGAGAGATCTAATGCAGGTACCTATGTTAGGTATCAAATTTAATATACATGAAAAATTTAAATTTGAATAAAAATTGTAAAAGATGGCACGCGGGCTGTGTAAAAACTGAATCTACTGGGATTGAATATATGGAACGCGGGAGGAGGGTTGGCGGGACGAGAGAGTTGCGTTGTTGTGTTGTGTTGCTAAGCGCATAACTTTCGAAGCACTGTACCAAATTGGATAATTATTTTTTTGTGTGTTCGTTATTGTCAGGACAAGGTTTTTATAAAACTTCAGGTGAGCTCTGGCATTATGAAATTTGTATAAAAAATTGCTATTGGTGGCACGCGAGGAAGCGGCTATTTCTATGGAAAGTGGGAGGGATGGAGAGATGGGGGAGGGGAACCAGGGAGGGGGAGGGGAACCTGGAAGGGAGGAGGGGGACATGGGAGGGGGGAGAGGAACTCGGGAGAGGGGGTTCACGGGACGGGGGAAGGGGGGGGAGTGGAGTGGGGAAAGGGAAGGTGGAGGTGAAGGAGTGGGAACGCGAAAGGGGAAGAAGACGCAGGAGAAGAAGGGGAGGCGGAAGGGGAACGAGACGGGTAAATTTGTATAAAAAAATGGAATATTTGGCCAGCGAGCTGTTTGAAAACTGAATGTATGGAATGCCGGAGGAGGAAGGGGAACTCGGGTAGGGGGTTCGTGGGAGGAGGAGGGAGGGGAACTCGGGAGGTGGGTTCGCGATACGGGGGAAGGAGGGGAGTGGAGTGGGGAGAGGGAAGGTGGAGGAGACGGAAGAGGAAGGGTAGGCGGAAGAGGAACGGGACGAATGGGAAAGGACACGCAGGGAGAAATAATTTCTTTAACTAATGGCATAGCAACGCATGCCGGGTACGAGCTAGTTAATTATATAATCATGTACCTACTTTATTTACATTTTCTTATCTCCATGTTTAATCTTATGTTACGTATGTAACCTTTTTATGGAAATTAATCAGATAATAAAAACAACATGTAAATACTTAATAAAACAACAATACGTATGTGCATGTGTATTAACGTATAAGCATATATTTTTATCTTTGTATATAAATACATATCTTTGTTGATACATATCTTTATAATAAATATAATTTGTTATTTACCTTCGGAACAGACCAAAGATATTCAAATACAAAAGAGATATGCTATGGTGTCCGCGCAATTGTCGACGGATTACGCCCTAATTAGAGTAGTTTGCATACGAAAATAATTTGTTCATTTCGTAGATTTTTTGAAGATGTGCATTAGTATTGGTTAATAATATAGTTTGAATACGAAAAGAGTTCGTTCATTTAGTTTAACGTTCGTTTGGTATATTCGTTAATTATTCGTTCATTTAGTTTATTTGTTAATTGGTAAATAATATCGGCGACACCCGGAAGAGCAGTCCCACATAGTAAAAACTGCAGATAGCACATCTACTTATATTTCAATATCTTTGGAACAGACTCTGTCTAGTGGGGTGGGTAAAAGAAAACTATGTACATAAATGAAAATAAAATAAACGCCCGGGTGCCGGCACTGAAATTGAATTGATGTTAAATTACGATATACATTTTTTCAAAAATTCTTTAAAATGAACGCAAAAATAATAAAATGAAGGAAATTCATTCCATTCGCAACCCAAAGACAGTTCAACATTCAACATTGAACCCTCGGCCAGCGAGACGGCCGCGGCGTCAGACGTGCCAACACCGCAACAATCAAGCACGCGCCCATTATCCGAGATGTACATCAAATAATCTATTTGAAAGCGAATCACGTGCCAGCCGTGATGGAATAAAATCCGCCATACATTATTCTCCTTCACGGCCGCTGCAAACGCTGCGTTCCCTCCCTCCACTCCGGCTACATCGCAAAGCTTTCAGAGTTTCTTTCAGCTTCTCCTTTCAGTCGCCAAAGGACAGCCACTGACTTCAAATGATTGAAGACTTCCCGCAGCGGGCTTTTATTATTATACTGCCATTTTTATTATAATTTGAATCTTACTATGTTGTTACTTCATTAATCAAGACGATGGATCAACGGTAGTGCTGTGAGCTTTGTGAGAGCGATCTCTTGTAATATTATATTTTGCAAAAACAAAATTTTTAACAAAACAAAAAACGAGTTAAAAAAATGCACCAAAAGGTAAAAAAATAATTTCGCATTCTTCTACAACTTAATAATCAACTTACTTTTTCATTCATCAATATGTAGGTAGTTATTTTTGGAGTCGGTGTCAGCCAAGGTAGGTTTGTAGCTACATTACTACATACATAGTTATAGGTGAGATGTGTTTATGTCGCACGCGCGACTTGATGAGGCAAGGGCCACGTCGGTAAGGGAGCTGTCAATGGAGCTGTCGAAAGGCAAGAGTATCCCACAAGAATCATTTAATTAACCTTTTAGTCGAACGGCTTTAATATTGTTCTGTCCTTCCGTTCTCTACATTTTTACATTAAATTGTAAATAGGTACATATTTTATTGTATATGACGTAGTTTAGTAAAATTCCACAATATTGGATTAAAATATGTGAATGAAAAACTAAAAACATAAACTATACATAACAGGCTCAGCCTAGTGAGGTGGTATACACAAAAAAAAGTATATTGTATTTTGCATACATTGTAATACCTTGGTTAATACATAATGATAAAAAACATACTGCCAAAACATCTCTTAAAAATTGTCGTTTTTAAAATCAACACAATAGCCTACGAGGTTTATGGTCGCCTTAAATGTATTTCGTACTTTGACTGTTGTATATTTATAGGTATTAAAAGGATGCTATAATTCGTACACCAGGGGTCCTAGCATGGTTGATCGATATAGGTTTTATCGAAAATTTATTTATTTATTTATTAATCTACGGACAACAGTCCATTAAAAACATAATAATAACACGAATAAAAAAATAAAAAAAAACAGAGATGACAGTGAAGGGAGAGCACATAAAAATTAATAGCAATGACAATATAAAATATAAAAGAACATATAGAGACACTACAAGTCAAAGCATGAAGAAGCATTTAAATATTGCGTAACGACTGCCGAAAGTCATTTAGTTTTACACCAAAAAAATCAATGCTTTGACTTGCGTTGACAAGTCTCGACATTCTGGATAAGGAGAATGGTATCCGTAATTAGTAGAATGTTGATTGAGGAACAGCAATTCTTATTTCGAAGCCTACGGGAAGGGATGTTAAACTGGATGAGTTGTAACAATGCAGGTGTATCTGTAATACTGTTGATAATTTAAATATGCAAATTAGATCAGAGTCCTTTCTACGTTTTTCTAAAGAAGGCATGTTTAAAATGTGTTCAATTTCATCATATGAGTACTTGCCTCTTTCAAGACCCAACCTCCAAGCAATTCCTCTTAGGAAACGATGTTGTACGGATTCGATGTGACAAATGTGGACAGCGTAGAAAGGAGACCAAATGACACTAGCATATTCAAGGTGAGGGCGAACCAGCGAACAGTAAAGAGTTTTAAGTGTACTTATATGTTTGAAGTCAGAGGTAATTCTATGAATGAAGCCGAGTAGTTTAAGTGATTTATTTACGATATTATTTATGTGATCACGGAAAGAAAGTTTGCAGTCTAGAGTGACCCCAAGGTCCTTGATAGATGTGACAGTAGATAGACAAACACTATTTAGTTTATAATCAAACTGAATAGGTTTTTTGTTTCTATAAAAGGACAAAATTTTGCATTTATCAACATTAAGTTCCATGCAGTTAATTTTGCACCAATCGTTAAATGAATCAATTTCAAGTTGAAATAGTAAACAGTCAAGGTGGGATTTAATAATCTTAAGAATCTTATTATCATCAGCAAATAGCCAGAAACGTGTGTGAGAAAAAACTTTTGTGATATCATTAATAAAAAGGTTAAAAAGAAGCGGGGCCAAATGGGCTCCTTGGGGAACACCGGAAGTTACATCAATGTTAAAGGATTCAAAGTTATTTATTTTAACCCTTTGTTTTCTATCTGTCAAGTAAGAGTGAAAGAATGATAACAAAGGGTTTCTAATGCCTATAGCATAAAGTTTGGCCATGAGAATACGGTGATTAACTTTGTCGAAGGCTTTGGAGAAGTCAGTGTATAGAACATCAACCTGAGTGTTATCTTCTAAGGCTTTCACAATGGTACTTGTAAAGGAAAGTAAATTTGTTGTTGTAGATTTCGCCGATCTAAATCCATGCTGTTCCTCAATTAGAACACTTTTGAAAACAGGAGTAATTTTCTTTGTAATTATCGACTCAAATATTTTTGGAATATTAGATATAATTGATATCGGTCTGTAATTTCCAATATTCGACTTGTTTCCGGACTTAAAAATGGGTCGAATATATGAAATTTTCCATGAGTCAGCAAATGTTCCAGATGAAAGTGACAAGTTGTACAACATACAAATTGGGTTAGATAGTGTATATTTATATTCTTTTACCAAGATTTCTGGAATGCCATCAGGTTCAGTACTTTTTTTGTTAGAGAGATTATTTAAGGATTGGTAAACCTCCTTAAGTGTAATTTGGCAATCATTTAAGTCAATATTATGGTCATAGTTAAGTGGAGGGATGTTGCATGATGCATCAGAATATACAGAGGAGAAGTGTTTGGCAAAAAGGTTGGCAATATCATGGCCTTTAGTAGCATGAGTTTCATAATAATACATACTTGAAGGAAGATCATTATCAGTACGCTTTTGCGCAACAAATTGCCAAAATTGTTTAAAATGTCGGTAACTTGCGATGGCTCCTGAGCACGGCTGTAGACCGCTAACGAACAAACAATAGTTCGCAATGACTAGGGGTACCTAATATATTTGACGTAAACTGTTGTTTATTCGTTAGCGGCCTGCCGTCGTGCTCGGGAGCGATCGAAAGTTACCGACATTTTCGATAAAACCTATATCGATCGACCATGCTAGGGGGCCTGATGCTATTATTTTTTTAAATGATCAATATAAAAAATTTCATTGAATTGCTTCTCGATTTGGAAAAATAATATTGTGAAAAATCAAACGAAAATTAGAATGTAAACATTTGCATTTATTTACAGAAATTCGCAAAAATATAACTTATTGAAAATTCATACCATTTTTTCTATTATTCATCGTTAGGATCTGTCTGTGTTGAGAGCAAGCGCAATTTATAACAAAAATAATACAATAAGCCTTTTTTTTTACATTAACTCCACACAGGAGGCCCTGAGGAAAATAATTTCCCTCAGGGCCTATGTCATCTGGGATGCTGTGTGGAGGGTCTTTTTGAGGAGAGGAAGGAATGAACATTGGTATTGAAGAGACCCATGTTGTAGGAAGGAGGAAACACAGAGGCCGGCAAATCATTCCACAGCCGAGCTGTTGAACACAAGAACGAGTCGAAGAAACGAGCCGTTCTCATGTGACAAATGTCAACTGTGTACAAATGTTGGGCACGCGTTTGGCGTGTTTCCCGACTATGCACCGGTGCCGAAGGGATCAATGATGCTATTTCCTCGGAGCATCTTCCATTGTAATACCGGTTACCTTACTTTATAATGTCCCAATTACACCACTAGATTGACAACTATTTACTACTCAAACTTAACCCTACCGCCAATTTCTATCATCCCATCCCAATTGCGCTTGTGGTGATACCGACCAAACAGCCGAGCACATTTTGTGGCACTGTGAGATTTTGACGGATGCTCGAGACGAAATGATTGATGGTTTACAAGTTATTACGAGACCTGCTTGGAATACATATCTCGTCTCGAATAAGGTGAATTTTGAGTGCCTAAGGAAATTCACGAAAATCTGGGTTGAGAGATGGCCTGTTCTTAGAGTCGCTGAGTAGCTGTAAAATAACTTAGGTACCAGGTGTATTTTGCTTCTGAATTCACGGACACTCTTCATTATTCCTTTACATTTAGCGCTTGGATTTATTTTTTATGATTTATGTGTTTTGTGTTTCTGTAATATGTTATTTCGTTTATTTTATTATTTATTATAAGTTATATGTTATATTTTACATTTGCGTTATGTTATTTTGTTCATTATATTTTCAAAAATGTATATAATTGCTTTGCGATTTGCTTTATTTATATTTACTATACTACCTGTTAATTTATGCCATGTTCCATATTTTGTTTTGTTTGTCTTTAACTATTTAAATGTTTTTTGGATGAACTGAACTCCAAATTTTTATTTTTTTTCCCTATCCCCGTATGGGGGTGTGCTGGACCTCGTCCCTGCTTCATCTTTAGTTACATTATTAATTTTGCAGATCCTTCTCAAATCTATCTGCGCCTCCCCCAATGACATGTGCAGGCTTGAGGTTTGATCACACGACCTTGACTGTCCTTTGTCCTGCCTCTGACTACCCAACGCTGAATTTTCTTTTAGTCTTCGGGTATTTTACCCCAAATATTCAGTTAACATTCTTTGAAGCTTCACTGAGTGGTTGGCTAAGGGACACGGAAGCTAAGTGTAGTTTATGGTCAGACTGAAAGCCATTCACATCTTTTGTTGGTACTTGCCAATTGATTTGAGATTTATTGTATTTCTTATGTTCTCTATTTTATGCAGGTGCTTGCAGGTTTTTTACAGATGCAATTCCGCGTCATGGAGTCTCATAAATGAGTTTTTCTTTTGCCCTGTTTAATTTATCTTTGTATTACTAACCTATTTTTTGCATTTTGTTTTTCCTGTTAAGCACTTGCATACAGCTAACTAACAACGTATGCATGGACACTGGAGGTCTAGATTCGTTCAAAATAAATAAATGTAGCTTCGTTTAATCAAAAAAAATAGAATCTTGCGAGAGCCTTGAAGGAGTAACCATCAGTTACTTATACCAGGGCGGGTAAGAGGTGGATTACCTCCACTGTTGTTATTTAGTAAGCAAGAAAGAGCTGCAGCATTACATGTTAAAGAACAAAGGCAAAACCATCAGCGCATTGACATTTGAAGTTTTTAGAATTTTCGGAATTCACTCACACTTCAATATTATCCTTGTAATTATATTCCATACTTTTAAAATTAACGTCACGGCTAGAATGTTAGTAGAGGTCTTTGGAAATACCATTCAACTCAGCGTCATAATATTCTTCTCGCTACTCATTTTTCATTACTCCGCTCTACATGTCCAATTATTATCAAAGTTGAACTGAGAAAACAGAGAAATTTATGTAAAAAAATAATATTCTCTAATGTACATGTATGAAGTAAGTGTATTCACTAATGTACATATATGAAGTAAGTGTATTCACTAATGTGAAGTAAGTGTATTCACTAATGTACATATATGAAGTAAGTGTATTCACACTAACAACTCTAAGAACATAGGCTGGTCTATCAGTAAATAAACATTTTATGCATATTATGATATTATCTATTGTTTTTTCGTACCTGTGAAAGATGGTTGAATCTGTTCAATAAACAATGTTTGATCACTTTTGGATCAGGGTAGGCAGAAGCGAAAACAGTGGAATTAATTGAAAAAAAAACACAGAAAACTACTCCCTCCTTGCAAGTTGTCGCTAAAATGACTTCGCCCGATGTGCTTTGGCCAAATTATTCATGTTTACATATTATAAGCCGGTTACTGGATACATAAAATGTCCATTTTTTAAACTCAGACAATGAATTTTGAATAAAAGCAATCATAAAATATTGTCAATATGTCATTATTAAAATCGTACTACATATCGAGGTACCGTCAGATTGCTGTAATTGCTGGCCGTCGCAATTTGTTCTGAAAAGTTCTGCCTATTGGGAAAGTCATATCTGTGTGCATAGCACTCATTATTGTTGTTCCGAGATGCAGAACTAACTTACCATTAGTAATGCCGCTCGGAAAAATGATTTTGTTAATAAATTACCTGTCCCCTGAAACAGATATTTTTCAACTAAATATTCATCAATTCAAAAACGCTATTATTACTTAAAAAAAATAAGGTGTATGTTTATTATTGGTTATGTATAACTGTAAATGTGCATTAAAAAAATACATATTTGTATAGACTAAAGTAAACATTTAATACTCTGACGTGAGCGACACGTGGCATGTACTTAGTTCCTGCATTTGGCACGTCACAGTGTGATCCGTATGGTGAATGAGGCGTTGCGGATATCATAACTGGATTCTTACGCATTTTTTAAAGTGTGAATTGATTTCTTGCAATAAGTTTGTAAATTTGTATTATTATTTTTTTTAACTTAAGGGGGTATTCTAGTCTAGTTTTTTTTTTTATATTTCGATAGTTTAGATATTCAAAAATATCTCATTAAAAGGATTTTTCGAAATTCAAATTATTTTAAAAGTTATGCGGTTTAGACGGAATCTAACTGGAATCAAAATAGAACAAAACTTTAAACACATTTTTCTCCAAACTACTTTTTTCGAGACTGTTGACACGATATCTCAAGTTCTACTGAACCAATTTACTTGAAATTTGGTGTGAGCCTTCTCTATCTATACATAACTCCATTGCCTCTATCAGAACTATAACAAAATTTCAATTTTTACTATTTTTAAAAAATTCGGAAAAGTAAAAAAAAAAACTGGTGAAAAAATGTCATTTTATTTTAGACAGCCACCATTTTGCCATTTTTTTTTTTTACTTTTCCGAAGTGAAGATAATAACAGCATTAATTAATTCTCTTTTTCATATAGAATCCAATAACACTAATGCAGCGAGTAACTCACCAATTACTCGCGCAATCATAACTTATAACCACTATGAAAAATTACTACACTTAGACATTTTTCATGATTCCTTGCAAACATACAAAACTAATTTATTAAATTTCTTGGCGTGATATAATTGTTTTAAAATTACTTACACTTAACTTTTCATTAAACTTTAATCAGTCAATTACAATTAGTGAGCATATAATTCTTGATTTCAAAATGTCTCCTTATCTCTCCCCCCCTCTTTTCTTCCTTTTTATTATTATTACTTCATTCATTCAATAATTAAGTTTTAAGACCGGTTCATATCTCAGGCGTAATTATCAAATGACATTCTATGGACTTACGTAATAGGTACATAACCATGTAATAATTTAATTTAACATACCTTATAATCTGTATTATAATGTACTGTGTATGTCTTAATAAACAAATAAATAAATAAATAAATTTATTTGGATTAAGAATAAATTTGTTTCTGATTACTAGGAGGGTTGCAGTCGTGTCAACCAGGGCGCGCAATTTTTTTGAGACTCCCCACTTCAACACCCTGTAACTTTTTGAATTTTAAAGTTTTTCGTTTGATTTTTTTAAATTCTTTAATGTTAAAAAAATACCTACAATTCATGCCTCTAAACTAGAATACCACTTTAATGAGTAAACCCAGATATTAGCGACCCTCAATCAAAAATATGAAACTTTACGCGAGAACAGTAGGGAAGCAGTACTTATGTGCACATATAAATTGCGCGTTTCTTGTGTTTGTTTTTAAGAAATCTGTACACCAATTTAGGAATTTATCGCACGACAACCTTTTCACAAATCCACCATGGAGTAAATCGGTACCCAATGAGAGCGGCTAACTCAATATACCACACTGCACTCCACATTAAATTTCAAAAATCTGGGTCACCTTGTAGACCCAGATGATTGATATTAACTGCATTAATAAAATAACGAACGAGATGAAATGTCTTTTCGAAGCGCGAAAAAGTAATAATGCAGCAAAAGATGTCACAAAAGTCCCGAGCTTTCGAGGATTTGAGGATTTTAACCAAAATGAGACCTAACATCAAAACTTCCACATTCACCGGTTCGGGGTAAAAGGAATTCCGCCCAAAAGCAAAAGCAAATGCAGTAATGCATAAAATGACGCTGGCAGTGAAGTACCTACCTACTGAAAAGGATGTAGCTTAACGATAATAATATGAGAGCCTGCACAAAGTACTATGAAATATAAATTTTGTGACGGCTTTACTTGATAACCCATATTTTATTATAGAATTATAGAATAAATATAAATTAAAGTCCCCAACGACGTCCGTCTGTCTGTCTGTCTGTTCGCGATAAACTCGGATGAACGGATTTTCATGCAGTTTTCACCAATAGATAGAGTGTTTCGTGAGGAAGTTTTAAGTATGTAATTTTTCAACGATTTGTGTAAATTGGTTGAAACATAACGATAATTGTTGGAAGTGTCGGAAAAATCAAGCCGCCTGGTAGCTTTCATCGAAAACGCTGCCTAATCCTTTTGGGATATAACAAAACAATGCATGGTGGGATATTCCTTTTTTTATAGATCTACAAAAAAATCCACGAAGGCATATATCTATCTTTGACGGATAGCTTACTGTACCCATTCTATCTTCTAAAAAAATGGTCACGTACATTGCGATAATTGAAAAGTTATTTAGACGGATACAGTATTAATCCTTATTAACTTAACTACGTTAGTTAACCCAAGCATTTCATGAACATTATTATAATCTTTCACACCATCTTTACGTATTATCAATTAAAGTCCTCCGCGGCATCTGTCTGTCTCTTTGCAATTAACTCAAAGATGGCGGTGGTTATAAAGGTTGGATAACAATCCAGTAGATGACGTTGTGTTTTATTAGCCTCAGCAACGCGTGGCCGTGTCAGCTTGTTATATAATAAATTTACAATAATTATAGAATAAACCATTTGAAATTTAAATGCTTTTGAACATTTCAAAAAAACCCTGAAATAATTTAAGGCCAACAAAAATAAAATAATTTAAGGCACAAAAAGAAGAAGACGGAGAGATATGAAATTACGAATGTTGGAGGAGAGCGCTAGTATTAAAAGCGACACAATCGATGCGAAAATTGTGAAAATGTTTAATAAACACGGCTCGTTTAAAATAGAGCAAAAATCTCGCGGGGTTGTCTAAAACAGCATTTAAAGAAACACTGAATTTTTTCATACATATAAATTGTAAGATAACTAACTGAAACAAACGTGTTTATAATAATTTTTGGAGCATACTTTGCAATTTTTTTCTACAGAGGGAATTTTATATAATTTGCGTTTCGGCGCGACGAATCCACTGTCTAGATATTATCTTAAAAAATAACATATATTTTTTTAAGAGCTTAAAAACTTCATCTGTTTAAGGGAGGTTTGCAAGAAATCGGTAGAAATTCGGGTAGCGGCGTCTTAAGGCTCGGTAGTAAGCGCTCAAAAAGAAGAAGAAGGGAACGCATAAATATTAAAAACTATAATATTAAAGCGAAAATTGTGAAAATGTTTAATAAAACACGACTCATTTAAAATAGAGCAAAAATCTCACGAGAGATGTCTTAAATAGCGTTTAAAGAAATACTGTGAATTTTTCATACATATAAATTGTAAAATAATATAAAAAACGTGTTCATAAAAATTTTTGTAGCAGATTTTTTTCTTCTGAGAGAATTTCTTATAATTACCGTTTCGGCTCTTCAAATGTATCAGATATTATCTTTTTTTTTAAATAGGCAATTCTCCCCAAAAAGAGAGCTTTGTGAGATACTATCTCAAAAAAAAATAACATAACTTTTTTTAAAAGGTTAAAAACTTTCAAGTGTTCGAGAATTAAAGTATTCAAGATGTAAAACGGTAAAAATTCGGAATGCCTCGGATCTCCTTAAACGGACCACATTACAAAAGCATAAGCACCCGTCTAAAATCAAACACGTAACTTACTCTTTCAAATTTAAATAAAAAATATTATTAGATAGATATTTAAAAAAATATCACTTTACCAAATATGACATCTGCCAAATATTTTAATTAAATAAATGCACATTTTAAATAAAGAATTATTAATTAATAAAATAATTATTTTAAGTAATAATTATTTGCATGAAACACTCATCTAAGATACATGCCGCCGACGGGACTCGAACCCGCGTCCTTCTAATATCCAGTCAACTGCTCTTATCCACTGAGCTACGTCGGCGTATCTACTTCCCGCCAAATCTTATATATAAAAATGAATCGCTGAATGTGTTGCTAAGCGCATAACTTTCGAACTACTGCACCAAATTGAATAATTCTTTTTTTGTGTGTTCGTTATTGCAGGACAAGGTTTTTATAACACTTCCGGTGAGCTCTGGCATCATGAAATTTGTATAAAAAAATTGCTATTGGTGGCACGCCAGGTTTGAAAACTGAATGTATGGAAAGCGGGAGGGAGGGAGAGATGGTGGAGGGGAACCAGGGAGGTGGAGGGGGATGGGGGGGAAGGGAGGAAGGTGGGAAAGGGGGAAGGGGGAAGGGAGGAAGGGAGAAGGGGGGGAAGGGGAGAGGGGGAGGGGGGAAAGGGGGAAGGGGGGAGGGGTAAGGGGGGAAGGGTGGGAAAGGGGGAGGGGGGAAGAGGGAGTAATGTGGGGAGAGGCAGGTGGAGGAGGCGGAGTGGGAACGGGACGAATAGGAAAGGACACGCAGGGAGAAACAATTTATTTATTAAACAATAATTTATTAATTCAACATAAACTAGTGTTTCATTCAACAATTACTGCTTATTACAATTTTCACCAGTAATTATGACTTATAATAATTGTTACCCTTTGTGCTATGCAAAAAATCTTGTCTTAAACATAAGTTTATCAATTAAAAAATTAGAATTAATATTTTACGAGTTAAAGTGTTTCACCAAAAAATGTATACATTATTCGTCACCTAGTGGGAGATTTAGCACTTACAATGCCTTTCCCATATAAAAATAAAGTTGGTTGTTTGCAGGTGGTAGGTCGTTGGCAGATTTGTTAAATTTTCAAACAAAATTTTGTATTATACAACAAATTTTAAAATCATAAAATCATGCAGTAAAATCAAAGATATTCAAATCTTATATTTCAATATCTTTGAGTAAAATCAATACATTATCTGGGAAAGCTATGTTTCAGAATTTTTATTTCAGTTTAAATAAAATAATTTAAAAAAAGATCCGTGCACGTGTTTTTTAACGAAAATACTTAATTTTGTCTATTTATTTACGGTCTTACAAAGTAATATATTTAAGATTTTTTTTGATTTTAGAAAAATGATTAATACTTATGATCAAAAAATAATTACAAAAATACATTATTTTAATATTTTTTTTGAGACGATGTATGAATGTGAGTGAGGCAAAGAGTGTGTGCCAAGACCGAGTTGTTTGGCGGTCCGTCCTCTCTGCCTACCCCTGCGGAGAAACGGCGTGATGGTTAGTTAGTTAGTTAGTTAGTTAATAGTTTTATCATCACGCCTTTCAGCATTTTTGAATGTAGGTATAAATTAAAGCAAATTTTGAATGAAATATAATCGATATTCAGTTATTATTTGAAAGAGTTGGTAAGGAGAATAATTAATCTTTTTCATTGGAACCGCCCTGTACGATCGTAAGAACATCTTTCGACGAAATTTGAATTCTCGGCCCCTGGCTGGTTAATGGCCCTCAAGCCAATAGAATAGTATTAATACTACGGAATACATTTAATAAACAGTTACTGAAGTAGGTGGCAAAGTCCGAGAGTACACTAAATTTCGAGAGTCGGAGTCAGATAATGTGGTTCTTCCATCAGAACCGGAGTTAGCGCGCAACTAACAATATTGCATTATGGCTCCTTTGAAGGCAGAGCCGCAGACAGTAAATTGCATTCAGATGCGAACCGCACCAAGATTGAGTGAGAGAAGATAAGGCATGATAAACGATGTCAAAGGGATTGCGGGCATATTTCTGGCGGTCTGCTCGCCGTAGCGCTGCCATCGCGAAGTTAAATCGCGATTTTTGATTGCATATTCACCGTCGCCTTTATCATTATGTCGGAGTTTATGATGAGGTTTGGGAATCGTCGCGGAGCCGTGGTGGAATAGTTGTAAAGGCTTTGATCAGATGTACAATAATGTAATATTATGCGAGTTAGCACATCGTTATGTTGGATTAAGAACGTTACTTCAGTGGTATTTACGTGAATATAATTCTCAAGATGAGATTCTGAAGGAGTTTATGTTAGGACGGGTTGTTACAAATTTGTGAAGTTAATTTTCATGTTCCGTTTAAGTTTTATTGAAGTTCTGTTATTATATCATTACAGGCCAGTTGCTTAATAAAACTGAAATAATCACTCTCAACTTGAATAGAACTTTCACGAACATGAAAATTAACTCTGAATTAAAAAAAAATAATGAATTAATTTTCACGTTCTGTGGAGGTTCCATTGAAGTTCTGTTATTATACCATTATAGGCTAGTTGCTGCATGAAACTGAAATAATCACAGAACTTGAATAGAACTTCAAGTATTTATGATGTTTTCATCATTTT
Organism: Limnephilus rhombicus; assembly: GCA_929108145.2. Lineage (NCBI taxonomy): Eukaryota > Metazoa > Arthropoda > Insecta > Trichoptera > Limnephilidae > Limnephilus > Limnephilus rhombicus. Next base: position 23,938,573 of record OV815284.1, read on the forward strand.
TTTAAACAACTCTTCAGTGATAATAGTGTTAGTAAATTACGCTTTTTTGATAATGGAAAAATTGCAAAATGTTGAAAACACTGAAATTAACTTTACCTACTTGTCAAGGTTAACCATAAGAAATTTAAGCCAAAGAAATTAACATTTCAAACATTAAATTTATTAAGTATTAAAATAATTTTCTTTAAAAAAAATTATAACTTTATTACAGGTAGGTAACAAGCTGGTTCCCGGCATGCGTTGCTATGCCATTTAATAAAGAAATTGTTTCTCCCTGCGGGTACTTTTCCATTTGTCCCTTTCCCCTTCCGCCTCCCCTTCCTCTCCCGCATCCCCCTCCCCTATCGCGTTCCCACTCCGCTTCCTCCACCTTACCTCTCCCTACTCCACTTCCCCCCTTCCCCCGTCCCGCAAACCCCCCTCCCGAGTTCCCCTCCCCCCTCCCGGGTTCCCCTTCCCCTCCAGCGAACCCCCTACCCGAGTTCCACTCCCCCAGCCCCTCCCCCCTACCACATTATGTTATCAAACAGCTCGCGTGCCACCTATTTCTATTTTTTATACAAATTTCATAATGCCAGAGCTCACCAGTTTATAAAAACCTTGTCCTGACAATAATGTACACAATTTTTTTTATCCAATTTGGTGCAGTCGCCCCACGGTTGAATTTGGCAGCCATCTCTGGTCTGGAGCTCCAAAATACCTGAAAAATACTCTCGACTCTGTGCAGAAACGGGCGGTCCGTTTGATAGATTCTCCCATCTTAACAGACGGATTGCAATCTTTAGAGCACAGTCGTCGGGTGGGAATGCTATCCTTGTTCTACCGGTATTACAATGGAAGATGCTCCGAGGAACTAGCATCATTGATCCCTTCGGCACCGGTTCATAGTCGGGAAACACGCCAAACGCGTGCCCAACATTTGTACACGGTTGACATTTGTCACATGAGAACGGGCCGTTTCTTCGACTCGTTCTTGTGTTCAACAACTCGGCTGTGGAATGATTTGCCGGCCTCTGTGTTTCCTCCTTCCTACAACATGGGTCTCTTCAAGACCAATGTTCATTCCTTCCTCTCCTCAAAAAGACCCTCCACACAGCATCCCAGATGACATAGGCCCCGAGGGAAATTATTTTCCTCAGGGCCTCCTGTGTGGAGTTAATGTAAAAAAAAAAAAAAGTCGTTCTGAAGTAATACGGGTACATACATTTCGGCGATTCATTTTTATTTATATAGAAATAGAAATAGACAGATAGATACTCGTAGACAGATAGAAGATAGATTTAACACAATCCCACACATTAAGCTGACACTAAACATATTTAAGAATTGCATATCAGACTAGTTCCACCGAGAGATCGTCCGTGACGTCATCGTTCTAATATCTTCCTTTCTTTTTCGATTTCAAACAAGACGCGTGAGGAGGAAGAGGACCAACGTTAACGGCGTCTGTACGAGCTCTCGCTGGGACTAGTTTAGCCGGAAATTTTTCAACATTTTAACTGTTTTTTTCCAAAGCCCATGTTGAGAAAATCAGTTCAGAGAAAGCTGATTGATGCAATTTTCTTGATTCCATCGACCGAGAGTGTTTAATTTCGACTGCGCGTTTTCATCCCCGACAAAATAGCCAACGGATAAAACATCCCCAAACAAAATTTGGACTAACCTAACCTAAACTAAGCTAACCTAACCTAACCTAACCTAACCTGACCTTATTTTATATTTTACTGTTTTCGAACAGTGGAGGTAATCCACCTCTTACCCGCCTTGGTATAAGTAACTGATGGTTACTCCTTCAAGGCTCTCGCAAGATTCTAATTTTTTTTGTTAAACGAAGCTACATTTATTTATTTTGAACGAATCTAGACCTCCAGTGTCCATGCATACGTTGTTAGTAAGCAGTATGCAAGTGCTTAACAGGAAAAACAAAATTCAAAAAATAGGTTAGTAAGACAAAGATAAATTAAACAGGGCAAAAGAAAAACTCATTCATGAGGCTCCATGAGGCGACATTGCATCTGTAAAAACCCGCAAGCACCTGCATAAAATAGAGAACATAAGTAATACAATAAATCTCAAATCAATTGGCAAGTACCAACAAAAAAATGTGAATGGCTTTCGGTCTGATCATAAACTACACTTAGCTTCCGTGTCCCTTAGCCAACCACTCAGTGAAGCCTCAAAGAATGTTAACTGAATATTTGGGGTAAAATACCCAAAGACTAAAAGAAAATTCAGCGTTGGGTAGTCAGAGGCAGGACAAAGGATAGTCAAGGTCGTCTGATCAAGCCTCAAGCCTGCACATGTCATTGGGGGAGGCGCAGATAGATTTGAGAAGGATCTGCAAAATTAGTAATGTAACTAAAGATGAAGCAGGGACGAGGTCCAGCACACCCCCGTATGGGGATAGGGGGAAAAAAAAAATTTAAAAAAAAAATTGGAGTTCAGTTCATCCAGTAAAACATTGAAACAGTTAAAGACAAACAAAACAAAACAAGGAACATGGCATAAATTAACAGGTAGTATAGTAATTACTAACAAAACAAATCGCAAGGCAATTATATACATTTTTTTAAAACATAGTGAACAAAATAATATAATAACGCAAATGTAAAATATAACATATAAATCCTAATATATAATAAAATACACGTTAATAAAATAAAAGAAGTAACATATTACAGAAACGCAAAACACATAAATCATAACAATTAAATCCAAACGGTAAATGTAAAGGAATCATGAAGAGTGTCCGTGAATTCAGAAGCAAAATTCACCTGGTACCTAAGTTGTTTTACAGCTACTCAGCGACTCTAAGAACAGGCCATCTCTCAACCCAAACTTTCGTGAATTTCCTCAAGCACTCAAAGTTCACCTTATTCGAGACGAGATCTGTATTCCAAGCAGGTCTCGTAATAACTTGTAAACCATCAATCATTTCGTCTCGAGCATCCGTCAAAATCTCACAGTGCCACAAAATGTGCTCGGCTGTTTGGTCGGTATCACCACAAGCGCAATTGGGATGGGATGATAGAGCCAGTCTGTGAAGTCTACCTCTAAACTCCCCATGCCCAGAAAGCAATTGGGTGATATGGTGGTCCATTAAAAGATAGGCCCCTTCCATTCTGATTTTAACTGATGGAAAGAAGGAGAAGGTCCATCTTCCCATATTCGATCTATCCCATCTTATCTGCCATTCACTCAGCGTTTTTATTCTCATCATCTTTAGAAGTTCAGGGAGAGGCACTGCTCCACCAGGTATTAATTCAATACCAAGGTGGTTTACAGGTCTTCCTCTTTTCAGACACTTCTTTGTCAAAACTTCCCTAATTTCTAAATCAATTGGCAAAATGCCAGCCAAAATTGGCAAAGCATCCGATGAAACTGTTCTGTAGGCTCCTGAAAGCGCCAGTAAGGGGATTCGCTGGCCCCTCTTAAGCGCTGAATGAATAAGTGAATTACCAAGTCGATGTTCCCATACACAGGCACCATATGAGACTTGTGTCACATATACGCATCTGTATAATAGACGGAGCGCAGGGAAACGTAAACCCCATTCAGCAGTTGAGATTCTTCTCAGTTTTAAGAAGAGAGCCTGGGCCTTACTAGAAACGCTTTTAACGTGAGTCAAGAACGAGGACGATCTGTCTAATGTAACGCCTAAATATTTAGTACTCTTTACAAAACGGATTGCAGTATCTCCCATTTTTATGAAAGGGTTTCTACCTCTACTGAGGGAGCCTTTCATAAGGAGACCCACGGTCTTATGGGGAGCAAAAGTCAGTCTGTTTTCCTTTCCCCAGTTAAGAATCATTTTTAAACCTTCTTCAGCTTTATTTTCAATTTCTTTTCTACTGCCCCCAGAGACCAAATACAATTTGTCGTCTGCGTAATCAATCGCAATAGTGCCTTCAGGTAAGGGTAACCTGGAGGAGTCATCAAATAAAATATTCCAGAAATCCGGTGCAAGGGGAGAACCTTGGGGACAACCCATGTCCACATCTCTTTCAATGATACAATCACCAAAAGAAATTATAATTTTTCTATCTTTAAAATAATCACAAGATATTTGAAAAAGTTTTCTTGGACAATTACGATTCTTAAATTTAGTTAAAATCATCTCCCACCATGCATTATCGAAGGCACCAGTTATATCTAAGAAGATACCGATTACGTACCTCTTTGTGCAGACCTTCACCCAGTCAAGCGCAGTCATAATGGAGTGCTCCGTGGACTTACCTGGGACGAATCCATATTGATGTACATATGATGGTGTTAATGTTTCTCGTAGACGATTTTGAATAATTTTTTCCAATATTTTCCCCAATACAGGAAGAAGTGTTATTGGTCGATAAGCTTTAATATCCGTTCTTTTTTTGTCGTTCCCTTTAGGTATGATCCTGAGCACGCCTTTCTTCCATACAGAAGGGAAAACTCCCCTTCTCATACACGTTTCCATAACCTGAAAGAATTCTTCCTTGGCATGGATCCATACATACCTCACAATTATACTATTCAATTTATCATGCCCTGGTGCCTTCCTAGGACTCAAACCCTTAATTATAATTTCTATTTCAGCTCTAGTTATTTTAGAAATTTTTTCCTCCTGGGAGAGGATTGGAGGAATCCGTGATTGATTTCTAATCTGTTGGTGGTGGTTGCTTTCCCCAATGACTGAATCTAAGGGAACTAACTTTCCCAGAAGTGTATTGAGAGTAGTCATCACGTTAATACTCTCAACGTTCCCGATATCATTGTCGATAACACTAGATAAAAACCGATTAGAACCTTTACCCGTTTTTTCAATGGCGCTATAAATATCCCATGGGTTAGAGTTACCAACATCTTTAACCCAATTATGCCAAGCAGCTCGTTTAGCCAAAAGTACAGCCGATTTGAAAGCTTTACGAGAGCTATTTAGTTGTCTCCTGAGGGTGGATGTCTCCTCCTCCGTACATCCAACCCGTCTAGAGACACCTAAAGCTCTGTAAGCTCTCTTAAAAGTGCCCTTTAGCAAAGTGAGCTCATTCGACCACCACGGAGACCTAATAATCGTCTTTGGGTTTGTTCTACCCAGAGACGATTCAGCAGCTGATACCACGGCCGCGTTGAAAAAATTCCCCAAATTGTCCGGATCTCTAGCTGCTACGTCATGAAAATCCCTTAAAGTATCACGTAGAGCATCCCCAAAGTTATCCCAATTCGCCCGAGTAGTTTTGAAGTTCCAGGAGGATCTTGGAGCTTCGATCTTCTTGACACCCACCATATAAGTTATTAATCTGTGATCAGAATTAATAGCACATTCGTGGACCTTCCATTTAGAAATCTTGGCCGCAATCGATCCAGAGTAAAGAGTTAAATCAATATTGCTCTCACCATGTGTATTACTGAAAGTAAAAATACTACCAGATTCATTTATTAAAGAAAGACCTTGCGTCGCAATAAGGTCTTCGACGGCGTCTGAACGTTCCGTCCGTTGTTCAAAATTGTCAAACCACATCGGTGAGCGAGCATTAAAGTCTCCTCCAATAACTATGTTACGTCCTTTAAGCGCGTTTAGTGCGCGCGTCAGACTCAAGATATGAGGTCCAACTGGATTACAATGTTTAAAATAGACTGAAATTAAAATAATTTCAGTGTCTCCAAAATTAAGTGAAACACAAGTTTGGTACTCGTTTGACAGTCCCACCAGAAGGAGGGGACTGATTAACGAAATGTTAACCAGGACTCCCGCCCCCGGTGCTGGGCCAATTTCGAGTACCGCACCCGGATATTGAACAGGCGTTCTACCTAACCAGGTGTATTGCTCCTGAATGAGCAAGATGTCAATTTTTTTGTCAGTCATAATCTTCAGTGCCTCAAGCGTGGCCACTCTAGACCTCTGAAGATTTATCTGACCAAGGAAAAGAAGGTTAGAATCCATAGTCGGTTAATCTGACTTGGGCTTCTATAGCTGCAATTTGGGCTGGGCAAAGCCGATCTCCAGTATTATGTGTTGCTGGCTTTTTGAAACGTGTGCAAGTAGCACAGACAGTAGCTTGCGCCTTCTTAGTGCAATTCTCCACATCGTGACCAGTTGCCGCACAGTGGCGACAAGTGGAATGCTCCTGCGTACAAGCCTTACTGATGTGACCATATTGTTGGCACTTGAAGCAACGAGTAGCACCAATGTAGTCGCGGGCACGGCATGCATTCCACCCGAGGAAGCACAAACCACTGTCTATGAGTACTTTTCTTACCTCAGGGTGACATGTAAGAATCATATTCATGCTAGAACTATCTCTCTTGCCGAATAAAGATACTCTTCTCATAGTTCTAACATGATCCTCTTTGGTAATATTACACTTACCCTCGATGTTGTTGATAAAAATTTCATCAAAAAGAGAAGAATCTGAAGAAACATCACCTTTGGGAACGTCATATAACACAATTTTGGGGAGTCGGCCTTGAGGACTAACAATTTTGATGCCAGTTGCAGACAATTTTTCAGCAGCTTTTTTTATATTGTTTACTCCTCCTGGAGTGGTGGTTTGTAAGGCAATGCCACCACCCTTAATTTTTCTCGTTCGTACTACCTGGAAACCGTCAGTTTTAGGATTTAAAACCGACGTAATTTTCTTATGCATCTCCTCAGAAGATTTGCCCTCAGAAATACATGGATAAAAGAGAATAGTTGGTTGTAGAGAGGGAGTAGGTCTCTCAGAACCATTTAAAACCAGTTTCTTTGATTGATTCTCTCCAGCAGCTACTCCAGCATAAGATTTTTTTTTGGGCAGTTCAGGATTATTTTCAATTATACTTGTTTTATTCAAAATGATGTCTAATTTTTCTGAAATTCCATTTTGAGTTTCAAAGACTTTTGATAAAGTTTCAGCCTTAGAAACAGCCGCTGCATGAGAAATGGCTAGACTAGTTAGACATCTTCTCATTTCCTCAATAGAGCTCAATATTGCGGACCGAGCGTCCTTGTTTAGCTTATTTTTCCCATCAGTTATTGTTTGTGAAATCATCACCATCTGGTTAAATATCGGCTGTAAAATGTCTACGGAGAAATTGGAATCAGTAGGTTTTTCAAACTTGGATTGATCGTCTAGTAACATTTTGGACCAGTTAAAGAGAATAGTTGGTTGTAGAGAGGGAGTAGGTCTCTCAGAACCATTTAAAACCAGTTTCTTTGATTGATTCTCTCCAGCAGCTACTCCAGCATAAGATTTTTTTTTGGGCAGTTCAGGATTATTTTCAATTATACTTGTTTTATTCAAAATGATGTCTAATTTTTCTGAAATTCCATTTTGAGTTTCAAAGACTTTTGATAAAGTTTCAGCCTTAGAAACAGCCGCTGCATGAGAAATGGCTAGACTAGTTAGACATCTTCTCATTTCCTCAATAGAGCTCAATATTGCGGACCGAGCGTCCTTGTTTAGCTTATTTTTCCCATCAGTTATTGTTTGTGAAATCATCACCATCTGGTTAAATATCGGCTGTAAAATGTCTACGGAGAAATTGGAATCAGTAGGTTTTTCAAACTTGGATTGATCGTCTAGTAACATTTTGGACCAGTTATCCTTAAGTGGTGTTTTTTTCAATTGACTCTCAGAACCACTTTGAATAGCAGATTGGGTGTTGCATTCTAATAAAATGGACGCATCACTTGAAGGATTCACACGACTACTATGCGGCAAATTGGGGTAATCCTTCTTCAACTGTATGAAACTAACAGATTCATCCTCTGAATCGGATGACATGGTTTAAAAAAAAAAAAAATTAAAGAAACCGACAGGAGTTATAAAATTTAGAAGAATAACCAAAACAAAATTTTAACACCAAAAAAAAAAAAAAAAATCACAAATAAATCCTTTTTTTTTATAATCAAATAAAAGTATTAAATTATCAACATCGAACAATACTGTAAAATTGAAATGATAAGAACTTATTTAAAACACTTTTTTTTTTGTCAGGGACTTTTAAGTCCCTGACTCGAAAGAACGAAATTCAAATTTGAAGCAAACAGATTTTGAATGAAATGCAGAAAAAAATACACTGAATTTAAATGTCAAAATTAATTTGATTTTGACTAAAAAACTATTAAAAACACTTTGAGTAACGTTAAAATTATTAAAGACGGTTAGGGAAGAAGTCCCACAACCCAAATAACACAAACTTAGACATTGAGGTGCAAAATATACCGGTTTTATTTGTAATTATAACAAGACGAATTATTTAGTTGGTGCTACCTTGACAGAGGCAAGAACTAAACTGTTTTCGAACAGTAATTTATAGTCAGATATGATTTTAGATTTTCACGGCCAAAAGTATTTTTGTTGTTTATTTTTGGGGTATTATGCCGTGTTACGCTACCTCCTCCTTTAGCCAACGTTTCGGACAGTGTTACCTACACATCTGCCCTGATGATGGACACTGTAACGCTGTCCAAAACGTTGGCTAAAGAAGGAGGTAGCGTAACACGGCATAAAACCCCAAAAACAAACAAAAAAAGTAACTTATAGTATTTACAGGTGTCTGTAACATTTTTGTCCCATTTTACTATTTATGAACAAAAATTTATTGTCTTTGTAGGATGTCTGTATTATTTTTGTCCAATTTTTTGTTAGGTTAGGTTAGGTTTTAGTAGATATTTTGTCTGGGATATTTTGTCGAGGATATTTTGACGCGGGTTGAAAAGTCGCGGAACCATTTAATTTGGCTCTTCACAATATGAATATTGTTATATGAAAAATATTATGTGAACAATAAATAGTAGTGTCCGACCGAAACAGGTCTTTATGCCGAAACCGAAACCGAAACCGAATCTTCGTTTTCTGTCTCAGTTTCGGCCAAAAACGAAACCGAAACCGAGACTTTTTTAGACACGTTAAAAATCTATTGTTTACTGAAATTTGGCTTATTTTTTACACTTATGCAGACAGTTAACACGTGTTAAATTAAAAAAAAAAAAAAAAAAACAATATTTTAAGTATGTGATTTTTTTTTTCTATTGCTGCTATAAAACAAACAAAAATTATAAAAATTAACAAAACATGTTAACTACTTATTGGAACAAAAATTTGACAATATTTATACTTACTTTTTAAAGGAAGACCCTCATTAATAGAGTATTTTAATGTTCAATCACAACATTTTTATTAGACGTGTTAAATGAAATAAAAATAAAATAATAATTATTAAAACATCTGAAAAAAAAAATTATAAAAACTAACAATAATGTTTACTACTTCTTGGAACAAAAACTCGTTAATAATCTACACTTACATACATTATAAAGGAAGGACATCATAAATTGAGTATTTTGCTAATGGTGGCGGGTGACATACGAGCCACGAACTCATCCGAAGTCAGCAGAACGACGCGCGATAATTCACGAACGCAGAGTTTCGGTGCGGCTGAAGTACCGAAACTGATGTCGAAACTAGATTTTTTTGCCGAAACTTGCCGAAACCGAAACCGAACCGTGCGTCGGTCGGTCACTAATAAATAATATTATTAGTTGGTTATATTATTATTATTAGAAGGCTTCCGTTTGGTCCTCGATTAGGCACTAATAAAATCTTTTTCCTTTAAAGGCACATAAATCTAGTCACGTTTTCGGTTTACGAGGGCCCTGTCCAAAGCCATGTTATGAAAAATGCTGAATTAGCGAACGGAATCTTTATACTCTCCCGTTTAGCACTTCCTGCTTTGTGCGATGGAGGAATACATTTTACTACCATAGCCACATCAATTTTTATTGCAATAATTAAAATTTTTAAAGATCTTTAAATAACAATGTCCTTTTCTGTGATGATCGTCGATTCAGCAGTGTTTTTGACAATATTATAAAAACTTTTCTGCGGCAGTAAAAAATATTATATTTCAAATTTACGTGGCAGCATGCACTCAAGCGTTCAAATACGATTTATAACAACGTTACAGGCAAAGTAAAAAAAAATCAGTGTGTAATTCACACGCGGTAGAAGTGAAACAAAAAAGTCGCTAGAAAAGTGGTTTGAAGATTGGAAAGTGATTTACATATATAAAAGCAGAGTTGTGAATTTACCGCATTATATTAGAACCGATAATAAATTTAAGTGACGCATTTTCGTTTCATCCAAATTTCAAATCTCTAACGGGGCTAAAAAAGTTTCACTTCAAAAATACATCGAGTGCAGTTCACGCGCGGTAGAAGTGAAACCTTCCAATCACCTTCAAACCACACAATCTCAACCGACCGAAAAATGAACTCGATACTCAAAGTGCGGTAAGGTTTCATTCTATGTAATTCTCTCGCAGGGTAAATCCTGTAGATGTATGTGTTTGTCTCTTTTTAGTGTCGTTTCCGTTTCATCGAGTTTCAAATCAAAACGATGCTAAAGAAGTTTCACTTCAATTATCAGAGTGTGCAATTCACACGCGGTAGAGGTGAAATCTTCAGAAAACTAAAGTAGATAAGGGAAGGGAGACTACGAAGCACCGCACAAAGATGAGTCTGATTATACTATCTCATCCTCTTGCAGTCTCAATCCTATAGATGTACCTGTGTGTTTGTCTCTTTTTAGTGTCGCTATTTTTCGTTTCATCGTGTTTCAAATCACAACTGTTCTAAAGAAGTTTCGAATTAAAAAAAAAATTACGTTATCCTTAAATTGTTTTTTCAATTCTTACCAACACTGTAAAACCTCTGCTGTAGGAATAATGAAAAACCATATATTCTCAAAGACGTATATTCTACGATTCGATAGTCCCTACCTAAGTAATGTACCTATATCATGTTCCATCAATCAATGTTCCATTTTAACTTATATTGCAGGATTGTTGTCACGTCAACTATTATTATTATCCGAATTTAGCGTTCAATTACAACTAACATCAACAAATAAAACATTTGCATGTAAAAGGTATATGTATATCAAATGTATATAAAAAAAATCTTTAAAAAAAATCTAAACAATTTGTCCGAAAATTGTATCATGCAATAATTTTCATAGGCCCTCCGTTCATGGAGATACTTACAATCTACGTAATTGTGACTGCTGATTTACCACTTTTTAATGCTAGTCTCCGTACACGGCGCTATCCGAAATATACTGAACTTGATCATTTTTCACGTGCAGCCGTGGAGTTAACACGCAGTCAAGCGATGTCATATGACTTTTTTTCCAACATCAATCCATGCCTTCTCCACTAAATCATTTCTTACGTATTGTGGCAACGTATAGTTATATAAACATGCATTTTTTCCACTTTGAGAACAAATCTAACATTACTTTCATGTTCCGACGCCATTTCTGTCAAACGTCAAACGAATAAGTATCAGACACAAATGATGCGAGCGTCGCTCGCGATCAGCACTGTCGGTATCGTGATACTGATTGGAAACCGACAGCCACCGCGTAGCGCCGTGAACGGGCACCAGCAAAATCGTACGGGGGGTACTTACGATCGGCGCGTATGATACGCGCACGAGGATCGAATATCTTGTAAGTATCTCCGTGAACGGAGGCATTTACACTTTTTCCGCAAGGTTTCACTGCTTTTCCCGCTAATCGATTTGACTGCAGATGGTTTCCTGGTGACCCCGAATGTTGAATTTTATTCATTTTACAACCTTTTAAAATAACTTTTACGATAATAAATGTTACAGAGCAAATTTACATAGAGACTAACTTCCAATGCACTTCTACACCATAAAATGTTATACTGCATTAAAATTAATAATAATAGCAGTTAATATTTATTATTTAATTAAAAGTTAATGTTAATTAAACCGTGGTATATTTTATTATTTCACAATAGTGCAATACGGAATATTTCATGGAACGAAATAGGGTAAAATGAAACATAAAACATAATGGAATAAAAACACTTACCTACAACAATATTGACATAACGTCTACGAGTTTGTTTGTGTTATTTCACTGGACTCGAAAATAAAAAGTAGATCCATTATACACTATTTGAATTATACAAAAAAATAAAATGCACATTTATTGCACGGTAAACACAATTAGTCTTTGTTTGAAGTAGGTACAATCAATTTTCAAGTATGACACAGTTCAATAATAGTAAAATTATATAAAAATATAACAATACCTTTATGTATACTTAACCCGAAGGAAATAGGTTGCTCTCTCAACCACTCGAACCACCTTACAAAGGTTACACGAGTCTATAATCACTCTAAGTTAGCTGAAATAATAATTTTCCTTGAAGATTCGCGGGTAGACCCGAAAGGCAACTCAACTTTATTGAGGTATTACCTCATATCGGTATGTGACATCGGTGGCATCTAACCAATAGCATCGGTCGCCCCTTATTAGTAAGGGACGAAGGGATGCGGGTATGGGAAGGTATTCGAGATTGAATAACTCTCAATTTATGTTCGAAAATTAAATGGCTTGTTATAATACATATTATAATGATAGTACTCAAAATGTGTCGACCTTATGTTGAAATTTGATAAGGTACTTAAATTTTTTATGATAATTTGAATAATTGATACACGAAAGTACTTGCGCATAAGCCGTCTGAACTGTCGTCAGAGTAATCAAATCTCTCGGACGACGCTAAAACAGAAACTTTTCATAACATATTAATTATTTATTTCAAATTAATAAAATACTTAGTTTTTACCACTTTTATTGTTTACACAAACCAACATGTTTCGTGAGCAACGCTCACTTCTTCAGGGTTTTTATTGATACAATTGATATTGATACTGAAGAGGTGAGCATTGCTCACGAAACATGTTGGTTTTTGTAAACAATAAAAGTGGTAAAAACTAAGTATTTTATTAATTTGAATTAAAATGGTGCCACAAAATAAGTTTGCTGTGTTAGAAGAAATTATTTATTTTATACAAAATTATACCGTAGATATACATGCCAATAAGAAGAAAAATAAACTGATTTAATTTGCAAATGTATTTTATTCATAACTGGCTTTCCCGGCGAAATTCGTACCGCCTCAGAATCAATAACTGTTTAACATATTAGCTGAATTAAATTCGATTCTTTTATTAAGTAAAAATTACACAATGAAGCTATTATCGATGCGCAATTGTCCACGTTTTGTTTTTGTCAGTATCAGAGATGGAGTTGTGTACGGATTTATATTTTTTATGATATTCTTTGATACGAGCATGAAGAGTGACCCAAAACCCCGTCACTAAAAAATAAACGCAAAGGGAATCAGTCACGGCTCGAATCGAGCTACCCAGTGTAGTCTAGGCTATGATGTTATATAAACGTCTTTGAGTCTGGGTACTTTCGTACGGTGGTTACACAAATCCATTTTTTTTAAACGCACCAGAATTCGAATTGAATTGTTTTGTTTGATTTTTCTTTTTTTGACAGATAGGAGTTTTTTTTCAGAAGCGTCATGTGAGACTGTAAAAAAAACATTAACTGATATTCTGTGTAACTTGTAAAATAAACTATTGTACCGAGATACTTGTATTTTGTTTCTGAGCCCACTAAATTGATACTCGACCCTATCATCTTATTTTTCCATTTACTTACGGGAATTGCGTTTCATTTTCTTTCTGCGTGTGAGGGAGATTTAATATAATTATTGTATTTTTCTTTTGGGGGGGTGCAGACATATGTTAACCATTTGTCTCATTTTTGAGTGTTGACATTTAGTGTGTAAGAAAGAGGGGCAGCATTATATGTTTAAGAACAAAAGCAAAACAATGAGCGCATAGACATTTGACGTTTTTGAAATTTTGGAATTCACTCACTATTCAATATTATACTTATCACAATGTTGCTACAGCTCTTTCAAAAAATGAGAATTCGTTCCATACAAAATGTATGAGTAAAAGAATTATAACTATAATTTTTTTTCCTGAATTTTTCCGATGTTTTAATCGCTATTCTGGTATTCGGGGCGGAGACAAATCCAACAAATCAAAGATCATAAAAATCAGTCTAGCCGTTCTTGAGTTTTAAATGGTGTAACTAACCCAACTTTGTTTAATTATAATAGGATGAACACTTTTGGCCCGATTTACCACATCTCAATTTATTTTATAATAAACATATTTTGTCAAAATTTAAAACACAGCTTTACTATGTAAAAGAACAGCCTTTCGAAATCAATTTATATTTTTTTGTGGAAAAGAGACAATACGTGTAAAATTTGATTTAAAAATGACGGTGACCCGACATTTGATCCGGCGACATTTGGTCCGGCGACAGTTGGTCCGGCGACATTTGATCCGGCCGACACTTGATCCGGCGGACAATTGATCCGGCGGACAGTTGATCCGGCCTGATCCTTGAGAAGATTTTTTCTTCAAGTAAGTATTAAAGAGGATATACGGCCGTACTACCAAAGTCGATGTACTTATATCTGAAGGCATCTTGAGTGAAAATCCGCTGTAAAAATATTTTTACTAACAATAATTTCGACTCTCCGAAGAAGCATGCGGCAATACAAAATACGACAAACTTATACGTGCAGTCAGTTTAACAAAAAAACCGTAAAAGATTCCTACTTGCGTATAACTTTTTTATCTGAAAATTACTCTAGAGTCCCAACTGTTCTCAACCGTCTCGAGCCAGTAAGTGCCAATGGCATCCCCAATTTTGGTATGGTGTGATACTGAGGGTAGTGGGGAGGGGAAGGAGATGTGGAAAACGTACCTGGCTATTCAGATCTAGACACGTCATTGCAAGTAATCCGACTAAACCTACATACACTGTACTCCAGCGAACAAATTACAAAAATCATATGATATAATTTTTTTAATCTTTTTTTTAAAACTTTTATTATAACACAAGAGTCCCAACTGCTCCCAACCACCTGGAGCTAGTGAGATTATGGCATTCCTAATTTTGATATGTTGTGAGGCTGAAGATAGTGGGGAGGAGAAGGATATGTGAAAAATTTTCCTGGCCATTCAGATCTAGTTACCAAACACGCCTAAAGCCATTTCAAGTAACGTTTCAATTCTGAATGAATACTGACGAATAGCAAAATACGACATTCTTATATGTGCAACCAACATCTACTTAAGATTTAGGAGGCGGATATGTTTACCGTCACCCCTGGAACCATTTATTGGATAACCAACATTCCAGCCATAGGTCATCCCAAGTGGTTCGCTACGCTTGGTGAATTATAAGGGTTGCCCGGGTTGTTGGAGTGATGTTCGTCCAGGTCTTGGTGGCGAATGCTTTTCCTCATCTACTGCGTGGCGTAATAATCTAGATCTCTCCAGCCGGACTCTCTCGACCCATCACCTTGTACCAGAGTGGGAGAGATGAGAGGAGAGGAGATACATTTTTCTCCCTCATATATTTTTCTTTCCAAGAACTTCCTCTCCTTCCTTTTATTAAAAAGACCCTCCACACAGCGTCCCCAAAGATGACATAGACCCTGAGTGATTTTTTTTCCTCAGGGCCTCATGTGTGGAGCTATTGTAAAACTTAAAAAATGCAGTCGGCTAGGGAAAAATAAGCTTTACTTACCTACCTACATAAAAATAACAATCATATGCAACATTTGCCTTAAATAGAATTTTCTTTCAATATGCATTGAATTATAAAACTATTATTGATTTATAACAATATTATATATAAAATAAAATAAGTAAATGTGTAATAAATATATGAGACGGTTGAGAGCAGTTGGGATTCTAGTATAATTTTCTGATAAAAAAGTTATACGCAAGTAGGAATCTTTTACGGTTTTTTTTGTTAAACTGACTGCACGTATAAGTATGTCGTATTTTCTTAGGAGAGTCAAAATTATTGTTAGTAAAAATATTTTTAAAACGGATTTTCACTCAAGATGCCTTCAGATATAAGTACATCGACTTTGATTGTACGGCCCTATATCCTCCTTACCTACTTACTTGAAGCAAAAATCTTCTAAAGGATCAGGCCGGACCAATTGTCGCCGGATCAACTGTCCGCCGGATCAACTGTCCGCCGGATCAAGTGTCGGCCGGATCAAATGTCGGTCGGATCAAATGTCGCCGGATCAACTCTCATGGAACCAAAAATGACATATTTCCGGTTTTGTCTGGTTATTCCCTCTTAAAAATAATACATAGTAAGTATAATTTAGATACTTTCCCGAGTGAAAGATAGGGTACTCTCAGTAACGCCCTGATGAAAGACCACTAATCAGAATTGAAAAGTTGTTTAAAGGTTTCAGCCGTGTACCATTTACTTCCCCACCTTCGTCTTCCCCATTTCCACCCCCTGTCCACTACCTTAAGCCTCATAATATAATCCAAATGGGGATAACTTAGTCTTACTAGGTCCAGATGGTTGGGAGCAGCTGGGACCACTTGGGACTCCCACGCGGTGTTCACATTAATAAAACATTTTTTTTGGAAAAATACTCATGAAATACATTTAATCTTAGTAAACCAGGACCGAACTTATCGACAACTTATCGAATGATTTATTGATTTATGAATCCGCATTTAAAATTGCACTCTCTACAAATTTTATTTAAAATTTTCTAAAGTTAAAAGTTTTCTTGTCTCACACAATGTATATAAATTTCGGAATGGATTTATTCACGAATGATTAACTTTAGCTCCGAATTGAAAGCGTACCTGCGAAATTGATGGCAAAGCAAAGATCACATTTAATTGAAAGTGAATTCAGTAATCAGAATGATTGCAGAATTTATTTTTCAATTCTATCCAAAAACCATTACTTATCCGTCATTTATCAAAATGCCAAACCGTTTTTACTGACGCCTCACTTGGCACGACCGAAGAAAGTATTTGCTTGGCTAGGTAGGCTGCTTCGTCGGGGTACATGTGCAGTGCTCCAAAGGAGTAATGGCTTCTGAGTTGTTCTAAGGATTCCATTTGAATAAAAATCCCGGAGTCACAAACTATCTTATTGTTTTTACCATTTTATTGTTATATTAGGCTCATTACGTGCTAAGTTGCCAAAAAAAAAATTTGTTTTTTAATTTAATTTTTCATTTGTGAGATTTTTTGGATTTTTTTCAGAATTTGAATTTCCGGCTAACGTCATTAATTTTGAATCTTACGGGATGAACGTGTATCTAAAGATATGAAAAGTCATTCATATATGACTGAGATAGCATGATTATACCGTCGAATAAAAGGGCGTGTTTTCTTTGTATCCCGTCTTCTTAATCATTCTACCTCATAGTAACTTGTGTTACAAAAACATGATCTACCAATAAGATTGTTTTGTTATTACCCCATTAACAATCACAACAGTGGCACAGCCGATGGAGGAAAGAATATTCGCAATAGTCGCCAAATATTTGACATTTGACGGGCCAAAATTGTAGATCTTACGAGAAGGTCTATAAAAAGGTCCCAAATAACTGCATAAGGGTATTGTAGTCTAGAAGTCCGATTTTTGGGCGTTTTTTGACGGTCGATTAAAAAAAAGAATGAATATTTTAACTACACTTTTATTAATAATTTATTTATTTATATTTTAAGAATTCACAACAAAATATATATATACAATATAGTTTTATAGTAATATGTATATATATATATAAGGGGCGTGACTTACTTTAACCAGTTATTTCTGACATTATTTGGAGAAAAAATGTAAATGAAATTTTGTCCTCCGGTGCCCATTTTTGATGTTTTTTTTTTTTTTTTTCTACAAAAATATAAAAAATGATAGTTGTTGAACAGTTGGAGGCGGGGTAAGGGATTCATCGGACACCCGGCTGAGTGACCAGTGACGACATGTGGAAGATTTTTTTGTTGTTTGATTTTGAAGAAATAATTTTAAAGGAAGAACAGGAGAAGAAAAGGAGACCAAAATTTCATTTAATTTTTTTATTCCAAATAATGTCAGGAATCACTGGTTAAAGTAAGTCAAGTACGTCCCTTAACACCCTTAACTTAGTATGTGTATATATATATATGTAGAACAATTTTCTCGGTTTACCGGCGTAACGTAGTCCTTAAAAGAACTTTTTTACTCCTGATGTTTCGGACAGATCTCACTGTCCTACTTCAGAGGTCTTATGTCTTGAGTTTTTGTCTCAAATTGATAGCTTTTGCACGTCTGTTCGGTCCAGAAGCTAAGACTTAAGTAAGTGCATATCAATACTTATGGCTAGAATGGAGTACCCGGGTTGAAGGTGATTGATGGTGGAGGAGGTAGGTTTTTAGGACCACGTTACGAGGGTAAACATCTTAAGATGAAGCAATAGTAAATAATGCAAAATCATACAAAATCATATGTTTTTGTTTTGAAAATTTGATTGCTTAGAAGTATTTTAGATGCTTCAATTAAATACTACGTGTAGAACATATCTTGATCCTTAAAAATATCGGTCATTTTTTTTATAAGTCTTTTAATAAGCCTATAAAAAAATAAAGTATAAGGTGTAAAAAATACACTTTCAAGTCCAAACTCTCCTATTTATAAACCCTTTTCGGTTATGGTTTTATTGTATAATGTGGCAAATTCAGTTTATTTTATAATGATCGCAAAAAAAGTTGATATTTACACCCAATCTTCCCAAAATAAAATAAAATATGCATTTTCGCGTTGTTATTTTACAATACGGCCGCTAGTCGACGAATTCGGTTTTTCAAAGTGAACCCTATAACGTCCACCGAAGAACTACTGTTCACGCCACAGTCGCCAAACCTCAGTCATGCCCCGAACTGAGCGGGAGATGGACGCGTCATTCTGCGTCGCTTGATTTCGTGAAATCAATTTTAAATTTCCGTTTTATTACAATAAACAATGCGTAAATTAGGAATTAATAATTAATATTTTATACAGGCCTTTACGAAATCAACCTGTAAAACAAAACTCTCAAATACCTTTTCCAACCTTTCCAAAAGCTTTTTCTCAAGTATTTTTAAGCTCCTCCCATAAAGGGCGTGAATTCCGATTTCGATTTTTCCTGAACTAGTGGATCGCCTTAATAGACCGATCATAGAAGAGGTTCGTGGAACATTAGCCACAGTTGGATATCCATAAGAAAACTGAAGGCGCAAGCTAAAAATTAGCAGTCGAGAGCCACGATGAAGCCTGTTAGAGGGGCGTACTAACCGTACGACAAGAAAAATATTTTTTATATTCTAATTTTGGTTGTTGTTGCATAAGTATTATTAACTTCGTCAATGGTTTTGTGTGAAGAGTTCTTAATTCTGAGTGTTTCTTACATGGGCCATGTTCTATTTGGAGCACAGTATTCACGGGTAGGTTTTGATAGGTAGGAAGAAGGTTTTAGGGTACCTATGTGCCTTCTTCTCGGCGGGAACCGAGAAAAAGCTTCGGGGAAAATAAGGTTGTGATATGGGTTCCAGAAGCTTATTTGAATCTGATTTGAGAAAATTCTCTGATTCTGTATACATTTTTCGTTTGATTAATGGTTCTTTGGGAATAAATAAATTGTTGTTTCAGCTTATTTGTTCTCTACGCTGCTCGAAAGTAATTCGAA
Source organism: Limnephilus rhombicus (assembly GCA_929108145.2). Classification (NCBI taxonomy): domain Eukaryota; kingdom Metazoa; phylum Arthropoda; class Insecta; order Trichoptera; family Limnephilidae; genus Limnephilus; species Limnephilus rhombicus. Next base: position 23,957,992 of record OV815284.1, read on the forward strand.
GTAGGGAATTTCTAAAGTGACCAGTATTTTTGACTATACCATATCGCCAGTTTTTTTTTGGGCTCAAGAAAAATATCATTTTAACCAGGCGCCAATCGTAAGTACGTTTTAACATAACTATGAAAAATCTGATTGTGCATGTAAACAGTGAACACAGGCGTTAAGAAACTTACGTTTATTTTAATTAACGTAACTATTTTTATTGTGCAGCATCGTTTCTTTGCTATGGAGCTTTGAAATATTCAACTTGAAAACTCGGAAAAACCTGGTAGTAACATGATTAGTATTCAAATATTCAAAGATGAATTAATACGTAGGGAAATGTGGGTAAACATCCTTAAAGGCCTTTAAACAACCAGCGGCCTAGAATCAAAATTTCGTCGAAAAATGTTCTTACGATCGTACAGGGCGGTTCTAATGAAAAAGATAAATTATCCGTACCAACTTTTTAAAATTCAAAATTTGCTTAAATTTTTACCTACATTTAAAAATGCTGAAAGGTGTGATAATAAAACTATTAAAATTTTGTACTTTTTGTTATTATTTTTTGATCGTACGTATTTATAATTTTTCAATAATGTCTAAGTAAAATAAGAATGTAAAAATATCTTAAATATATGGGTTTGTAAGACCGTAAATAAATAAACAAACTGAAGTATTTCGTCACAAAACACGTGCGCGTATTTTTTTTAATGTATTTATTTAAACTAAAATAAAAATTCTGAAACAAAGCGTTTCCAGATAATTTATTTTACTGCATGATTATATGATTTGGAATGTGTATTGTATAATACAAAACTTTATTTGAAAATTTAACAAATCTGCCAACGACCTATGGTATAGCTTTATTATACTAAAAAAAACATTTTTCTTAAAATTTAAAACATACCTTTACAAGATAAAAGAACAATGTTTTGAAATCAATTTATATTTTTTTGTGGAAAATAGTCAAAAGGTCTAAAATTTGATTTAAAAATGACTTATATCCGGTTTTCTCTGGTTATTTCCTCTTAAGAAATACCCGTGAATTACTCATGCTATTATTATCTGTACACCTAGGTACTAGGTTCCTGTCATTCTTACAATGGCGGAACAAGAAGCGTCTTCCGATTATTGTTTTTGTTATTTGGTTTTATAAATTTCATCTTATATTTCAGAAAACACTTCATTATTAATAGAAGATGTTCGATTGTAATCTTCCAGAAAGATCCCCTTGAATGATACGTTGTAAGATTTTCACGTCTAAAAGTATTTTCGTTATTTTTTGGGGTGTTATGCCGTGTTGCGCTACCTCCTTCTTTAGCCAACGTTTCGTACATAGTTGCAGTGTCCATCATCATTCCGTTCCGCGGCACTGTTTATCACGGTTATTTTGTACCGGTGAAAGTTAGTGGAGCTGGCGACACGGTATCGCTTCGAAGTAAATAAGCACACATTTCACCACAAAAAAATATACATCTACCGGATCTGCCCTGATGATGGACACTGCAACGATGTTCAAAACATTGGCTAAAGAAAGAGGTAGCGCAACACGGCATAACACCCCAAAAACAAACAACTAAAATTCCCTTGAATGTTTAATATTTAGTATTTTGAACAAGATAAAACCATTTTTGTACATTTATTTTCCAGAATCCTTTATTAAACTTATTTTTTCGGTACATATGCGTGACTTGGTTCTGCACGTATACGAAAAATGATGGCTTAAAAATGTAATCAAAAAATATAGTGGTTTTAAAATCATTTCGCCAAAAATGGCAACGTAATGTGATCCAGAAGCCTAAAATAATTTTTTGAAACGGGTTGCTTCAGACAGAATTTTTGAGCAGATATGATGAGTGCACCAACGCCATTAGAAGTTTTAAAAAATATATTTTAATGAATACATCGATTCATTTATATAACCCTGCTAGAATAATCATATTTTTTGCGAGAATATTTTGTTAATGTGAATAACATCAAGCATATAAGGTCAATTTGAGAAACATGTCTACCAACCCTCACAAAATTAAAACTTTTTATACAAACGATTTAAAAAAAACTTTACGAAATGGGCTCAAATTTAAAATATATATTTAAAAAATATTTAACAAAAAAGATAAAATCCTTATAGCTTTTCAAAACAATATTTGAGTAGGTGTGTAAATATATTTTTTGTCTTAGTCACAAAAACCTTTCATGGTTTTGAATGTTGTGTAATATAATCATTTTTATGTGGTGTATACGCACTGAGCAGATAATCGATATAAGTGGGATCTATACTGATTTGAAAGAAAACTGACGTTTTTTTACGTTAGCTCCACACAGGAGGCCTAGAAGAAAATAATTCCTCTCAGGCCCATGTCATCTTTAAGGATGCTGTGTGGAGGATCTTTTTAGGAAGGAGAGAAAGTTCTGGGAAGGAAAAGGGTATTAGGGGTGGGTAGGAATCTGGGGGTCAGTGTATCCAGGAGTGACGGATGTATGAATCCATCCTTCCCACTGGGGTGCAAGGGGACGCGACGTTCCGAGAGAGAACGGCTGGAGAAGTCATAGGGACTCCCTCAACTATTCTCTCCCGATCCAGCCAGATGCATCCGCCACCAAGACCCGAGCAAACCTCTCTCCATGAGTTCGGGCACCCATGCTAAGTCTCCAATTAACATCAACTTACAACTCCTGGGCTCTAGACGGGCCAATGACAATGTTTATCTGCCCAAACACATTTTCAAAATATTTGATCAATTTCTCGTGAAGTAAGGAAAATTTGAGCTTATATCTCATTGCACTCATTTCTCAGTATTTATCTTCAGTGTACACGTATGTTTTTATTTTATTAACCTCGTAGTTTATTTATTTTAACCACTTGTGTCTGATTCGGTATTTTCTCTTTAAAACCTCTCGCGCTGGGATACATTTAAATATATAATTAAAATTCCGAGAATTAGCATTTACTTTTCTAAACCTCAACCCCATGAAGTCCATTTGCTGACGAAGTATTATAAAAACAAATTTCGAAAAGGTAAATTAGTACATAATTTGATAAAAAGAGGTTATTTTCCCGGCCTAGAATGTCAGCGGGCGATTACCATTTGAATGCGAAATTATTCCAATTGGTCTGTTTTTTCTTTCACTTCTCATTAGGGCCGTAATGTGGCGGCCGTCTTTCCAAGAAAATCTTTACAAAATTTGTTTTCTTCCGAAGTTTTACTGTCGAAATATTGAATTATTATACTAATGAAAAAATACGGTTACAGCCTTGGCGGAACGTAGCGTCGTACTGCGAAAATATTAAAATTTTATTTATTTTACCTCTATTTGTAACCGGTTTTGATACATCCGTGTCATTAAATAGTGTTTTTAAATCTAACATAAAATTACACAAGTACTTACCTACAGAAATAATTAGATATTGTTAGGTGCTGTTGTAGATTTGGATGAGGAGAGTGGAAGGTCAAAACTAGGAAACATGGTGAGCAATGGTGATTTACAGAGTGCTATTACTTTGTTATCTTTATTAATTTTAGATATTTAATGTCCAATGTTACTGTACGGAAAATTTAAATTATTTATTTTCATTTGTTAGTATGTTTAAAAGACGTATTTTCTTTATTTAAACTACAGAAAATGGAACTACAAAATTTTTAGGATGGCAACACCAATTTACCTGTCAAATATTCTTTTAAAGTCCAATGACACTGAAAATACAGAACACTGTATACACATTTAAAAATACATATTTTTGGTTAAAAAAAAAAACAAAAATCGAAGAAGCACTGTTGTTAAGCTACCTACAAGATGACATAAATTTGATTAAATTGTGTTTTACAAAGTGATTGACTTTCATATAATCATTATCATCATCATTTTATTATTACATAGCATAAAATGAAGTCGCTCAAAATGTATGTGCGCATAGATATATCTTTTAAACTACGCAACGGATTTTCATGCGGGTTTCACCAATAGATAGAGTGATTCAAGAGGAAGGTTTATATGTATAATACATGCATATTATAGTAGAGAAAAGCCGATAAATTCAAATATTCAATTCAGGCAGCGGGCAGCGGGAAGCGGGCAAGCTGGCAAGCGGGTGGTGTGGATTTTATAAAGGTTGGGTAATGGCGTTGTGTTTCGTTAGCCACATCAACGTGTGGCTGGATCTGCTAGTTTAACATAAATTTGAATTTAACAGTAGGTAGAAAGGGAGAATCATTAGTGGTGAGTTAAATTACACTACTTTTAGATCTGAATGAGTTAAATATAATCAGATCTAAAATTAGAGACATGATCTAAAGCCTGGACAACGCTAGTAGGTACTTCAGCTAATATTAAATAAATGTGAGCAATTTCTGAAGTGTCAAAAGTGTGCTTTGTATTTTATTACAGTATCGTGATTCTTCATTATGCTAATACAAAATTGCAAAGATATAATAATAATATACCTATATGCGATTCTAATTTTGAGATCAGTGGAATGAAAAAATATTTTTTTCACTTTTATGCCTTTTTAAATTTCTATTACAAATGTAGGTTACACAACTTTAGATTATCACCATGATTATATTTTTAGTATTGCCATTTCAACAACAGTGGCACCCTCCTAAGTTTTCTACTCTTATTTGACAAACTGTAACTCTCGTTGAATTGGATGTCGGTCTTCATTGTGGGGTAAGAACTTACCGCCTACATTCGCTGTTTTGTTATTTTATAAGAATCATGGTATCCAATGTGAAACTAGATATTTGATCTGTGAGTGCTATGGCGTCCACGCTTTAGAAAACTTAACAATAGTTTAGGTCTAGACTCTAGTCTGGTCATAACATCAGAAGTCAGAAAATCATGAATAGATATATAAAAAAATATATTCGTTAACCTTCCAGTATTCGCAACCTTGCGCCGAACATCAGCAGTCGCGCGCGGTCCGTGGTTCCGCAACTTTAGGCGTCCGGTTTTAGAAGACGACTGAATATTTCATGATATTGTATATAGCATATAATAAAAAAGTCTTTCATCTATAAAAACAATAAATAATTTAAAAAAATCGTTAATCGGTAATGCCATTTTAATTTGTACGTTATAGTTCAAGTCTGTGAAATCTCAATTTATTAGACATCTCACACAAAACAACGCTATAAATGTACACAATAAGGAAACGAGATAAAAGTTTACAACTAATTATTTGCCTATAACGTATTTAAAAAAGAAAACTTAGCTCTAAATTATATGATACAAGTATCATGAAATACTCACCCAGTTCTCAATATTAATCAAGAGATTTTTCAAGTACACAACCAGTCGCACATGGAATCTAACCGCAAATATAAACAAAAGAAAACGTTCATTTGCGACAAATGTCACTGGGGTACTGAGGGGACGTACCTCACCCCCCCCCCGCGAGGATATCATGGAAGCGCAATTATTGTTTATTGTTAGCGCATAATCAGTAAAATAAGTTCGCTGCGGTCTCACAGACCGCGCGCGACCGCTGAAGGGTTAATTCTCATATTGTATGTATCTTTAATAATTGATTAGATTGTATCATTACTTAAACTTAATGATCAGCATGACCAGGGGTCAGCAGACTTTCAGATGAGAAGAACCCAGTTTGTCAAGAAAACACGAAAACAAATGTATCAGTGAGGGGGGGGGGGGGTGGCCAAAGATTTTTGAGGACAAATGATCAGTATCATTTAAAGTCAAATACCAATTATCCTTATACACCACTTTTTGGAACTGATTACCTAGAATAACAGCTCTATATACGATAGTACAAGCAAAAAAGACGATAACTTTTTTCGAAATTCCAATCTTTTAAGGTAGTTTTCTGGCAAAGAAGTTGAATTGTTTTATGGAAAAAATAACATTCTTTTATAGAAAAATATTTGTGTATGAAAAAAAAACGGTTAAATTGTGAAAAAGTTGTACATATAGGGTGTCCGGGGGTAAAGTGCATTAACTTCGGTAGGTGATGGTAGGAGTAAAAAAGATTTACAACTTCTTCCGAAAATCCAACTTTTTTTTTCCCATACAAAAAGACGTACCTACTAAAAATCCTTAGTGTGAGCTACGATCTTACTTGCTGAGAGCCTGCCGGGCGCCCGACTCGATTGTGATTGGCCCGTATCGTAACAGCGAAAAATAATAAATCTGGCCCTACACGCCGGACTAATTTTATCTTTTACCTCAAAACTACCCCTAAAAGTAGGAATTTCGAAAAGAGTTATTTATCTTTTTTATTTGTACTATCATGTAGAATCGCCTCCCGAAGTTAATGCACTTTACCCCCGGACACCCTGTACCTATATCTTTTTTACTTCTACCATAATATCGAATCACCTCCCAAAGTTTTTGTTCTTTACCCCCGGACACTCTGTATAATCAAGAAAACGTTAATTAATTTTCACCATTCGATACTCAACACCAATAAAATTCTTCTCGGGGCTAGAATTATATCGATATAATTCACACAGTTTCAGAAGCGTTTTATTTCAGCTCCAGGTTTTATAATTTTGTACGAGCGGCCGGCACCGCCTGCGATGGCCGTGACTTGTGTTCCGTGTCAAAACTTTTTTTTCAACAAAATTATAATACTGAGTCGATTCCTGGAGTGGCTGACTTAACCCTGTATGGTGTTGAGGGAATGTACTAAACTTTGGATGAAAAACTTCGGTATATTTTGTTTAAAAAAGTCGTGATATTGTAATAAGTATGGGAGGTCAAATATACTCAATGAGAAATGACCCAGAATAGGCATATAAGTTTTAAGATTTTCACGGCCAAAAGCATTTTCGTTATTTGTTTTTGGGGTGTTATGCCGTGTTGCGCTACCTCCTTCTTTAGCCAACGTTTCGGACATCTGCAACGATGTCCGAAACGTTGGCTAAAGAAGGAGGTAGCGCAACACGGCATAACACCCCAAAAACAAATAACAGAATAGGCATATTTATAAACAAATCCCAAACCATTTCAGTGACGGTGACGGCAGTAAGGTCTAAGCGATTTCAGTCAATTTCTGTACGTTAAAAACAAAATGTTTTCATGATATTGTAAACCAAAACTATTCTTTTATAATAAAGGCACTATCGTCACGGAAATGGTATGGGCTTATTATGTATTTTTGAACATTAGCTCCACACTGGAGGCCCTGAGGAAAAAATCCTTCAGGGCCTATGTCATTTTTAAGGATGCTATATGAAGGGTCTTTTTATGGAAAAAAAGGAGAGTAGAAGTTCTGGGAAATAATAAGGTATGAGGGGTGGGTAGGAATCAGGAGTTCAATGAGTCTAGTAATGACGGATGTATGAGTCCATCCCTTCCGCTGCGGTGTAAAAAGGTCAAAAAGTCTCCCTCTACCACTCTCTCCTGATTTTGCAGTAGGTGGGCAAACACATCCATCGTCAAGACCTAGACAAATCTCACCTCATGAATCCGGACAACCCTGCGAAGTAACCAAACGTAGCGAACCACTTGGGATTACCTACGGTAGAGGTTTTGGTTATTCAATAAATGGTTCCCGGAGTGGTGGTACCCACACCCGCCTCCCAAATTGATTGTGCGCAAACAAAATCTAGTGTATTACAGTCGTCACCGTGATTGAAGCTTTGTAAGCTTTGTAAATGCACCGCCTGTGTGGAACTAATGGGACCGTGGCATTCCCAATTGTGATAAGCTCTTAGTTGCGAGGGAAGGGAAGAGAGGTTGTGCAGTACCTGGCTATTTAGATCTGATCAAATTACAGGCATAAGCCATTTCAAGCAAAGTTTCAATTCTCAGTGGTGGCCTCTCACCAGAGCAATATTAAATTAAAATGTATCATTTTCATCAAAAGGCCATTGAGAGCAATTTTTTTTGACAGTTGAAAGATTCCCGTTGAATGCAATTATAATAATTCTTTTTCAGCTTTTGAAGAAGTTGTGATCAGCAGAAGAGAATGTACTGTCAGTTTATTATAATTTGATGGAAAGCTGAAAATCATCTATAATCGTCGTTTAAAGGGGAAATTTCAAATGTAAAAAAAAAATAATACAGATCTGAATGGCAAATTGATAATAATATTTATTTATTTATTTGTAAGAAACAAACAGCTTTTACATAATATACAGTGATAAACATACAAGTGAACTGGAGTCAAGCCACAGAAGTTTCTTATGCTAAAGTACATCGGAAATGAAGTTTTAATATTTTAAAATTAATTTTTGGTTATTGGAAGGGGAGAGGAAGGGAATATAGGAAAAGGATAGGAGATGCTCCCGATACATTGTAATATACTCTCATATTAATAATCGGTCGTACGCGTAACTTCATTTCGATATTTCTTTAGGTTATTACTAAAAATGTCAATACTGTGAAATTTTGAGTTATATTGTGCACATACGCGAGGAATTGGGGATTTTTTTCTAATATTTGTTCTACATGATGGTAAATAAAATAAATAAGATTGTCGGGTTGATCTTGACGGAATATGAAAATTTATTAAATTGTAAGTTCTGGTGAGTCCAGGCCATTATTTAGAATTTTAAACAATAGGATTTGATCAAAAATTAGACGTCGTCTTTGGAGGGATTTGAAATTGTGAAATTTAATGGATTCCGTATAATTTGAGAAGGTTAATTTTAGTTTATAATTTATGTGTTTAAATTTTTTTTAATTCTTTCTATTCTTTCAATATGAGCTTGGTATAAAGGAGTCCAGATCGGTGTACAGTGTTCCAAGTGCGAGCGAATATATGAGGGTAAAGGGAATATAGAGTATTAATTGTTTTTGTGTTTAATTCGTAGAACTCCATTTTAATTTTTAGAAATTTAATTAAAATTAAATTTGATAATGTTATTATCGAGTTCTGCAAGTTTTTTGGTAAGTGTTTTAGTTACAGCTGTTTCGACTTGTAAGGTCATTTTCAAACTGTGGTGAAGCCACGTACGGACGACTTATTTATAAGATTTTAAATGTCAATTTTTGAAGGTGTCTAAGTTGATTTATTACCGGTTAAACCAATTTGTAGAGACACTAATTGAGATTGAGAGAGTGCTAATGTGGGATTCGGAGTATTTCCCTTTGGTTTGCCTTGCACTAAGTGTAAGGGTTTTTTTTAATTGATTTAGAATGACGTTATTGCTATGACTCATTTAAGTGCATTATATTTTTTAGGTTTGGTAAACATACTAAGTAGTGGGGAATAAATAATTTTCCTTACTTTATTAATTAGCGTTATGTTGGGTTATTGATTTCTAATTGTTCAAGCAAATTTAATCTAAGACCCTTTCGTTCTATATGTAATGGTTTTGGCTGGTTATTTTTAAGTGGAACGTGATTATTCACTAAGAGATGTTCGGCGAATTTTGAAGAGGTGTTTTTATTTTTATAACATCTTATATGTTCTTTGAATCTAGTTGAGAATGCCCTACCTGTTTGTCCGATGTACGTAGCGTTACAGTCGGCGTGGTCACATTTTAATTCATATATGCCACCGTTATTGAGTTTAGGATTTCTACTTTTTGAGTTTTTAAGGCTTGTTCCCATATTATTATTGGTTCTAAAAGCTATATTTAAACCACATTTTTTAATTTCTTTTGCAATTTTTAAAGATATTGGGCCGAGGAATTCGAGACATGCAAATTGTTCTATTTTTTGTTATGTACCGGATATATTAAATTAATTTTATTTTTGTATTTCTTGTTTTTTATTATTTTTTCAATGTTTTTTGCCTCGTTTGTTTTAATAGTTTCTTTTTCTTTTACGTATGCTTTATTATCTAAGGGAATGTTAAGGAGTCGATGTACCATTGAATGGTAAGCTGATAATTTGTGGGACCAAGGATGAGTTGAATTTGCATTTATCGTAGTATCTGTAAACGTTGGTTTTCTAAATATTTCGAATAAACCAACGTTTACAGATACTACGATAAATGCAAATTCAACTCATCCTTGGTCCCACAAATTATCAGCTTACCATTCAATGGTACATCGACTCCTTAACATTCCCTTAGATAATAAAGCATACGTAAAAAAAAAGAAACTATTAAAACAATCGCTATTAATAACGGCTACGAGGCAAAAAACATTGAAAAAATAATAAAAAACAAGAAATACAAAAATAAAATTAATTTAATATATCCGGTACATAACAAAAAATAGAACAATTTGCATGTCTCGAATTCCTCGGCCCAATATCTTTAAAAATTGCAAAAGAAATTAAAAAATGTGGTTTAAATATAGCTTTTAGAACCAATAATAATATGGGAACAAGCCTTAAAAACTCAAAAAGTAGAAATCCTAAACTCAATAACGGTGGCATATATGAATTAAAATGTGACCACGCCGACTGTAACGCTACGTACATCGGACAAACAGGTAGGGCATTCTCAACTAGATTCAAAGAACATATAAGATGTTATAAAAATAAAAACACCTCTTCAAAATTCGCCGAACATCTCTTAGTGAATAATCACGTTCCACTTAAAAATAACCAGCCAAAACCATTACATATAGAACGAAAGGGTCTTAGATTAAATTTGCTTGAACAATTAGAAATCAATAACCCAACATAACGCTAATTAATAAAGTAAGGAAAATTATTTATTCCCCACTACTTAGTATGTTTACCAAACCTAAAAAATATAATGCACTTAAATGAGTCATAGCAATACTTTTACTCTATGGTTAACTATAGTACTAAGATCGAAAATTTCCGCGTCTCATATAAACTAGTCTAAAAATAAATAGCAGTTGTTTGGAGGCAAAAAAATCGATTAAATTAAAGTTTAAACGCCCTACCTTTGTGGGATCAAAAAGTTTTAGTTTAAAGATATAGTGTGAGTGATGTTTACGCATGTTTACGCAAATCCCAAGTCATAAAAACATCAACTGTCAATTTTAGTGACTTTGTCTATGCCACAGTCTATGCAATAAAATAAATAAATAGTGATTGCCACAAACAATTTTCTTTCAAACATACTTTGTGAGGGGCATTTGTGAACTAACTAAAATAGTGATGACTACACGTAGCAAAACCCCAATAATTTCCGAAGATAAAATAAACATGGATAAAATTATTGAGTACATCGATAAAAAATTTGAAACCCTTAAAAAAGATATATTTACAAAAATTGATTTACAAACTTCCGAAACTACTAAAAGCATTGATTTTATCAGTGCTCAATACGATGAGATATTAAAAAAAATTGAGGTCTCAAATAATCTAAATCGGGTAATTCAAACAGATTTTGAGAATATTAAAAAAGACCAAACGGAAAAAAATATTATAATAAAAAAGCTTGAAATCAGGCTGTCTGATATGGAGACCCTAACAAAATCAAATAGTTTGGAAATAGCAGGAATTCCACAACAAAACCGCGAACAACCTTTGGAAATTGTAAAAAAAGTTGCTGCCGCAGCAGGAATCCACCTTCTACACACAGATATAACTGACGTCACGAGAGTCTCAGACAGACGAAATGGAGCCCCTCCAAAACTTCTTGCGATCTTTTCAGATAAAAGAAAAAGAGATTCCCTCCTTGAAAAGAAAAAAGAAATAAATTATGATGAAATAAAGGATTTGACGACATCTCCTATCTACATCGGCGAAGAATTGAGCCCGTACCATAAAGAAATATTATGGAAAACGAAACAAGTAGCCAGGGAAAAAGATTATCAATACGTTTGGTACAAACAAGGCAAAATTATGATCCGTAAAAAACAAGATGATAAAATTATCTACATAAAGCACCTAGATGATATGGTAAAAATAATTTAGCAAACTATATTAAAAAAAAACATTACTAAATCCACTTAATAATTTATATTGTGAAAATGAATACCACAATAATTACTTCTGAACCAAAGGCTTTAACAACTTTAAATGATAATGAAACAATAACTACAAACAAACCAGATGAGCTGTCAACTCTTAAAAACAATTTTAATATATTAAATAAAAATATACGAAGTATCAACAAAAATTTCGATGAACTTCAAATACTAATTAAGAATCTAAAAATAAATCTAGATATAATTATCCTCACTGAATGCTGGATAAAGGATAAATATTCACCCTTGCAAATTAATAATTACACGTCATATGCAACCAATTTGAATTACACAAAAAATGATGGTGTGATAGCGTACATTAAAGATGACATTAAAACTGAAGTCAATGAAATAAAATTCCCAAATGCAAACTGTTTAAAGATCAAAGTGGGTGATGAAACCACGATATTAGCTCTGTACCGATCACCAGCTACAACTAATATTAATCAGTTTCTTGAAACGCTTTCTAATGAACTCAATCTTCTAAAAAACACAAAAAATGTCTTCCTTATCGGAGATATAAATATTGACATATTAGAAAATGGTCATCCCAATAGAACTGATTATCTACAAACACTGGCCTCCCATGGACTCCAAAGTATGATAAATAAACCTACGCGTGTAACTAATGACAACAAATCTTGCATCGATCACATGTTCAGTAAGACTATTAAATCAACCAAATCTATCATATTCACCTCTACTATAACCGACCACTATACAACAATTTTATCTATTACAAAAAAGAAAATACAAAGATCGCAGCCCTACCCAATTATCGTGCAAAAGACAGAAACCAAATGGAATGATGTAAAACAACAGTTACTCAATACAAACTGGATAAGCCTACTGGAAAACCTTGATGCAAATAATGCCTGGAGTAAATTCACTGAATATATAACATACACCATCGTATCAAATACCAAATCAATAGAAAAAAAGATTTCGCATAAAAACCAACATCTTAAGCCATGGATAACTCAAAGCGTTATAAATTGCATTAGAAAAAGAGATGAATTACATAGGAAATCTAAATTAAATCCTTGTGATATTTTTATACAACGATACTACAAAAGGTACAGAAATATTTGCAAAAATGTTATACGAACTGTAAAAGAAAATTATTATAAGAAGAAAATAGACGAATGTAACAATGACCCGCGCAAATTATGGAAGATCATTAATGAAATTACAAATGCAAAATCATCCCATTACAAGAACATGGAGGAATTAACAATTGAAAATACCCAAATCTCTTTCGCAAAGCATCCGGACAAAATTCTCGAATACGTAAACGAATTTTTTACTAATATAGGGTCACAATTAGCAAAGAAAATCAGACAACCAATAACTAGCATTTTACCAGAAGAAAAGGAAAATATGAACCAGATAGACAAATTAAAGTTAACTGATGTAACCAATACTGAAATCAGAAATGCAATTGTATCCCTTAATATTAATAAATCATCGGGAAATGACATAATCTCAAATAAAACAATAAAACAACTACAAAATGAACTGACCTTCCCATTGACATACTTGGTCAATCTGTCTATATCTACAAATGTATTCCCTTCATGCCTTAAAAAAGCTACAGTTATACCCATACATAAAAGTGGTAACAAAAAGGATATATATAACTACCGACCCATAAGTCTCTTAAGCTCTTTTTCAAAAATCTTGGAAACTGTAATGAAGAAGCAAATTGTTCAATTTCTTGAACAAAACAAATTACTATCACCATCCCAATATGGTTTTAGAGAAAATCTGAGCACCAATGATGCCATAGAAAATCTAACAAGCATGGCCATAAAAAACATAGATGATGGGAAAAAATGTTTAGCTTTATTCATAGATCTTCAAAAAGCTTTTGACACAATAGACCATAAAATATTACTAACTAAACTAAAAAAAATAGGAATGGCCGAATCAACAATTAACTTATTGGAGTCATATATAACAGGGCGAGAACAACAAGTACAAATTGGCAAACAAAAGAGCAAACTTCTATCTTTAAACTATGGCGTTCCTCAAGGAAGTGTACTGGGACCGATTCTGTTCATTATCTACATCAACGATTTAACTAACCTTACCATTAAAGGAAACGTAATCAGTTTTGCTGATGATACTGTTTTATTATTTCAAGAAGAAAATTGGACTGATACATTTAATGAGGCTGAAAAAGGGCTTAGTGCACTTCAAAATTGGCTTAAAATCAACTCGCTTACCCTTAATATAAGCAAAACAAAATATATAACATTTTCAATGAACTCAAGGGGCCAACCAATAAAATCACTAGAACTAAAATTACATGAATGCCATGGAAATAATATACAATGTTACTGCCCCGTCATCGAAAAAACACAAAACATAAAATATCTCGGAGTAATAATTGACGAAAATCTTAGATGGGACCTACACATCAAAGGAATTACGGAAAAACTCACAAGCCTTACATATTTCTTCAAAAATCTAAGAAACGTGCTGAATAAAAAGGATATGAAAAAGGTCTACTATGCGTTATGTCATTCTCGAATTGAATATGGAATCATAGGATGGGGATCTGCTGCAAATACGTACCTACACAGCCTGAATACGATTCAAAAAGGAATCATAAAGACCATATTGAAAGTACCAATTAGAACGCCTTCAACTGAAATTTTCAATAACTTTGACGTACCAAATGTACAACAAATATATTCCAAAAATATATTATTGAAGCTCTTCAAAAATAATGAATCCTCTACTAGACCGTGTATGCATAACACTAGATCGAATAAAAATGATATAAAAAATATTCCAAGTTATAAAACCACATTTGGACAAAGAAACTATACATACTTTGCAACAAAACTCCATAACATCCTCCCCCAAGACATAAAACTAATAAAAAATCCAATTGAATACAAATCAAGAATAAAAATATGGCTTAAAGAGGTCAATGAGAAAACCCTAGCGAAGACGCTAAAAACGACATAGAAGACAAATGAACTATATTTGAATAACTTTAGTCCTCCTCGGCACAGGACCCCCTAGTGAGGAGGACTAAGAAATACAATATTTTGTACTTAATTTCACATTTCATTTTGTATGTAAAATTTTTCTATATAGTCGCTATAATAAAAAAAAAAAAAAAAAAAAAAAAAAAAAAAAAAAAAATAACGTCATTCTAAATCAATTAAAAAAAACCCTTACACTTAGTGCAAGGCAAACCAAAGGGAAATACTCCGAATCCCACATTAGCACTCTCTCAATCTCAATTAGTGTCTCTACAAATTGGTTTAACCGGTAATAAATCAACTTAGACACCTTCAAAAATTGACATTTAAAATCTTATAAATAAGTCGTCCGTACGTGGCTTCACCACAGTTTGAAAATGACCTTACAAGTCGAAACAGCTGTAACTAAAACACTAACCAAAAAACTTGCAGAACTCGATAATAACATTATCAAATTTAATTTTAATTAAATTTCTAAAAATTAAAATGGAGTTCTACGAATTAAACACAAAAACAATTAATACTCTATATTCCCTTTACCCTCATATATTCGCTCGCACTTGGAACACTGTACACCGATCTGGACTCCTTTATACCAAGCTCATATTGAAAGAATAGAAAGAATTAAAAAAAATTTAAACACATAAATTATAAACTAAAATTAACCTTCTCAAATTATACGGAATCCATTAAATTTCACAATTTCAAATCCCTCCAAAGACGACGTCTAATTTTTGATCAAATCCTATTGTTTAAAATTCTAAATAATGGCCTGTGTTAAAAATTGAGATACTACCAGCACCTATGGGTTGCTTGAGCAAGCTCCCAGACGTTGATATTTCGAATGGTGCGAGGCTTGGCTGGACGCTGAGTGTTCGCAGCCTGTTTTAACTACCAAGTACATACTATGGAGGAAGCCATTTTTTTTGTAGATGCTTTCGAATGTCAAAATGTATAATCGTAGATTCTTTAAATGTGTGCAGGTTTTTATGTTATAAAAGTGCTAGCATCCCATTATTATTGCTTCTTCCCAACGCAAGTTTTAACAGTAAACAACTGCCAGTGTTTGGCCCGGTGTATTGACACCGTATTATAATACATTTATAACATGTCCAAGTGAAATAAATAGTGAAGTTTTTTGCAAGGATAATTATTTTATTTAAAAGGACCCCTCAATTTTGAACATGGGCCTTACGATCCGGATTGCAATCAGAGGACTGCAATAATATAAAAAAAAAACAAGAACCAGCTGCCAATTAATACAGATGACCAATATTACAATTACCGGAATCACAAAGATGAACAAAGGAAGACTGGATTCACATCGGAAATGAGATAAGTTTTTAGTGCCTTCCCACCCATACCCATTCTTTAACATCCATACAGAACTCATTCGTAGTTTTTTAACAAGATTAATCCCATAAATATTGTATTGTAAAAAATAAAATCACTACCCACGTAAAGATTTTATGCAATTCATGATTCTCAATTAATGATTGAACATTAGGTTCTCAATTAATAATTGCCAGGAATATTGTCGTTGTTGTCTTTCAGGCGGGTAGCTTCTCAAATAAATAAATACGCATTGTCGGAACACATTTTATCAGGGATTAAGCTACGAAAAGGTATTTGTACACAAAATGGATAAGATCAAATCTTTAATAGCCAAGAGAGGCGTGATTAAAGGGAAATTGACGCGTTTCGCGGATTCTATAAACTCCTTGTCCGCGATTGAAATTAAACTGAGGTACGACCGAATAAAGCCATTGTTAGATCAATTCGAATCTATACAGGACGAAATTGAAATTTTATCGGATGAGGAACTGGAAAATTCTATTCAGCGCGAGACGTTTGAAAATCAATATTTTTCAGTCCTTGCTACTGCTAAAGGGGCGATGGACTCAATTAACGAGGGTAGAGTCGACATCAAACTCCCAACTCTCCAATTGAGAGAATTCGATGGGAATCAAAAAGATTGGGTAAATTTCGTTGAAACCTTTAAAACTTTGGTTCATAATAACAGTTCCTTGAGCAACGTCCAAAAATTCTTTTACTTACAATCTGCGCTGAAAGGGAACGCATTGAAAATAATTAGTAATCTAGAAGTTTCGGAATTAAATTACCTATCGGCTTGGGAATTGTTACACGACAGATTTGCGAATCTCAGGGCTACCGTACATAAACATATCCAAACTCTATTTCAATTAAAGGATATGAAACATGAAGAGCCTGTAGCATTAAGGTATTTAATTGATGAAACTAATGTCAATTTGAAAGCGTTACAAAACATCGGAGTTAAAGTAGATCATTGGGATCCTTTGATTATTTACATAATTTCAAATAAATTGGATATAGCTACCCGGAGAAATTGGGAACAATATACATTGCAAGGTGAATTACCTACATTAAAGGAATTCATAAAATGTTTATCTGCTAGGGCACAAGTATTGGAGCTTATGAATGCTTCAGAGAAAAAATCTTCTAACCTACATAAAATGCAAATAGGCAACAATAATAACAAAAAAGATTCATCGGTATTCTTGGCAATAAAGGCAAACAACTGCATTTATTGTAATGATAAAGGTCATCAAATTTATTTTTGCAAAAAATTTCTAAAATTAAAATTACAGGATAGGATTGATGCTACGAAATCAATCCGGGCGTGTTTTAAATGTTTGAGGTTGGGTCATCAGGCACAGGGTTGCAAGACAAACCTAACCTGCAAAATTTGTGGCAAGTATAGCCACAATACTCTATTACACAAGGAGGTACCTCCGCCGGAGACCTCAAATATGGATGCTAATAACGAGGTTATAGTGTCGAATTTTTCTGCATCGGAAAAGGCAGAAAAAATAATATTATTGTCAACCGCCTACATAGGAATTGTGGGGGCCAACAATAAAATGTTTAAAGCTCGCGCCCTGATTGACTCTGGTGCGCAGAGTAATTTTATGAGAGCTGATTTTGCTAATAAATTAAATTTACCATGTGAATGGATAAACAAACCCGTGTCTGGGATCCATAATAATATCACACACATAAAAAAGAGAATTTCAGTGGAGATGACTTCGCTTAATACGGATTATAAACGCGAAATATCATGTCTGATTTTACAGGAAATTACAACCAATTTACCACAAGTGACAATGGCGAAAAAAGAGTTCAAAATACCACCAGGACTGGAGCTGGCAGACCCGAACTTCAATATAGCTGCACCCATCGACATCCTGTTGGGCGCGGAGAGCTTCTGGGAGATGCTAAACAACGATAGATTGAAACTCGAGTCAGGACCAACGCTTCAACGTACGCAACTGGGATGGATTGTGTCCGGTCCTATCAACGTGTACCCCAAACAAAGGCCTGTATCAGATTTTTGCAGTTTATCTATAAATAAGTTGAGTCATCAAATAGAAAAATTTTGGAAATTGGAAGAGATTAATTCCACTAAAATTCAAACTCAAGAAGAAAAGGCTTGCGAAGCCAGTTTTGTAAGTACTCATACTAGAGAAGATGACGGTAGATATGTAGTAAGTTTACCGCGTCGGGCATGCATTGATCAGTTGGGAAACTCATTGCTCACTGCCGAAAAAAGATTTAAAAACATAGAAAGAAAATTTGTGTCACATCCCGAGTTAAAGACACAATATGTAAAATTCATGCGTGAATATGAAGAATTGGGACACATGGAGATGTGTGACCAGTCAAAAGGGGATCGTGACTCCTATTTTTTACCGCATCACGCTGTAGTGAAAGAATCCAGCACTACTACTAAAGTGAGAGTCGTTTTTGACGGCTCCGCCAAAACCTCAAATGGAATCTCCCTCAATGAAGCCTTGATGACAGGACCTGTTATACAAAAGGATCTATATAACCAACTATTGCATTTCAGGAAACATCAAATAGTCATGACTGCCGACATCGAGAAGATGTACCGCCAGATTAACATGTGTGAAGATGACCTGGACCTACAGAAGATAGTATGGCGCGAGTCGCCACAGGATGTGCTCAAGCATTATCGTCTGAAGACTGTGACTTATGGACTGGCACCTTCCTCCTTCTTAGCCACAAGATGCTTAAAGCAAATTGGTATGGATAATAATTTAATTTTTCCTAGAGCTAGTCAGGTCATTGAAAATGACTTCTATATGGATGACTTGTTAACGGGAGCAGATGAGCTGGAATCCTGTAAAAAGTTAAAAGAAGAATTAATCAGCATCTTGTCATCTGCGGGGATGACGTTGAGGAAGTGGAGGTCCAATGCGTTGGAATTGTCAGCCGAGTCGGGCCAAGCTAAGTGTGCTGATTCAGGCGATTCCGACAAAATTATTACTGACAATCCAAAGACTGAGAAAATATTAGGATCAACATGGAACAATGAATCTGATTACTTTTCTTATGTAATAATGAAGCCATCAGGTCCAACCGAGAGCAAACGAGAGATATTGTCTTGCATCGCATCAACCTTCGATCCATTGGGACTCCTAGGGCCGATAATAGTCATAGCCAAATTGATAATGCAAAGGCTGTGGCAGTCCAAAGCAGCATGGGATGATCAGTTACCTAATGAAATATTAGCACCCTGGAGGACCTACCTGCAAGATTTAATTCAGCTAAATGTGTTGAAAATACCAAGAAAAATTATTTGCAAGCAAGCAAAAGAGCTACAGCTACACGGTTTTTGCGATTCGTCTGAGAAGGCTTTCGGAGCCTGTATCTATATGGTGTCAATGGACCACAGCGGTAAGTGGCATTCACACTTAATAACATCCAAATCAAGGGTAGCACCATTGAAGTCTATTTCACTGCCTAAGTTGGAGCTATGTAGTGCTGTACTACTGGCAAAATTAATGAAAACTATAAAACAAGCATTAAATATAATGAAGATCAACACATATTATTGGTGTGACTCTACGATAGCGCTGTGTTGGCTGAAAGGTCAACCTACTCGTTGGAGCACTTTCGTGGCCAATCGAGTAGCCGAAATACAAGAACTGAGTGATCCAGATCAATGGAGACACGTATCATCATCCGACAATGCAGCGGATATACTTTCAAGAGGAGCTACTGCGGATAAACTGATAAATTCTACAATATGGTGGAATGGACCAAATTGGTTGACCGACGGAGTCAACGATTGGCCTATATCGAACATTTCCTGTTCAAACCCTCCGGAGCTCAAGAGTAAAAATATTCTTTTATCTACTGATATTCAAGAATGGGAAATATTTGGAAAATTTTCCTCATTTATCAAATTGAAAAGGGTTACAGCATATGTACTGCGGTTTGTGAATAACTGCAGAAATATTAAAAGTAAAATTTCAGGTAATTTAAGTGTAGCTGAACTAGAAGCAAGTTTGAATTGTCTACTGAAATCAGCTCAGGCACATGCCTTTCAAAAGGAGTTGAAGACATTAAAAAACCAGGGAAATGTCAACAAAAATAGTAACTTAAAATCTCTTCATCCCTTTTTATGTGATGGTCTTATATATGTGGGCGGTAGATTAAGTTTAGCTACACACCTATCGTACCAACAAAGACATCCAATTATATTGCCAGCTAAACATAAGCTAACCGAATTGATTATACGTCACTATCATTATGTAAACTTACACGCAGGACCTCAAGCGCTATTAGCTGAAATAAGATTAAGGTTTTGGCCTATTTTTGGGAAAAATACTGTTAAAAAGATATTACATAAGTGTATTGTGTGTTTTAGGTGTAATCCTCGTATTGGTAACCAGATCATGGGAAGCTTACCGAGCGAAAGAATCACACCGAGCCGACCTTTTGCTATCACGGGAGTCGATTTTGCTGGACCGATTCCAACCAAAAGTGGGCCACTGAGGAGAGCTCCACTCGTGAAATCGTATTTATGTATTTTTGTTTGTTTTTCCACAAAGGCGGTTCATTTGGAATTAGTTTCGGATTTATCTAGCAATGCTTTTTTGAACAGTTTAAAGAGATTTATATCTCGTAGGGGAGAACCTGATAAGATCTTTTCCGATAACGCTAGCAACTTTCGGGGGGCCAGTAATAGGCTCAAGGAGCTGTATACCAGTTTGAGAGAGAACAACGACAAGATTCAAAATTATTTAGCTAACAGAGGTATTGAGTGGAGGTTCATAACCCCTCGAGCCCCTAGTCAGGGAGGGCTGTGGGAAGCTGCGGTCAAGTCAGCAAAGTTTCATTTGTATAGAGTCACTAGTAATTCTGCTTTAACCTTTGAACTTTTGTATACCTTAATTTGTCAGATTGAGGCCTGTCTAAATTCCCGTCCATTGACTTCCTTGTCTGATGACATCCACGATTACCAACCCCTCACCCCAAACCATTTCCTCATAGGCACTAAATCCTCTATCATTCCGGAGAGAGATGTCCGAGCCATACCAGACAACAGGCTGACCCAATATCAGAGAATCCATGCGCTAATGTTATCCTTTTGGTATAGATGGAAGCGAGAGTACTTGATGGAGCTACAAAAAAGGACGAAATGGCAAACCAGTAATCAACGGGCACTGCAAAAGGATGATCTGGTTATTCTGAAGGAAGATAATTTACCTCCACCATTATGGAAAATGGCGCGAGTTATATCTACACATCCCGGCGCGGATGGTGTAGTGCGAGTGGTTACCCTGAAAACCCCTCAAGGAATCTTTGTCAGGCCTATCACAAAGATATGTCTAATGCCTCTGGACCCGGAAGCTGAACCTGTGACGGACGCCCCGGACCCTTCCGTCAGTCCGGACTCCCCGGACGACCATGATGAAACTTTTTAGGGTGAAAATATTAAAAAAAGACCCTTTAAAGATACCAATCCCAGGAACAACATGACAACCAATAAATTGATGATTGATTGCACCCCGCGCTGTGGTGCTTATATCGTGGACTGCACCTGGAGAAGATCCTAACCAATGGACTTAAAAAAAAAGACAATTGTGTTGTGTTGGGTTGGGTTTTATTATAATATTATTTTGTGTTGGGTTGTGTTCTATTATAATAGTATTTTGTGTTAAGTTATTATTTCAATATGTAAAAAAAAATTTTTTTGTTAATTTAAGTTTATATAATTAGTTTAGGTTAATCACCTTAAAATTCAACTTGTGAATGTACATTTTTAAATAATAGTATAATAAGCAGTGCAGGATCATTTAGTTTTGGCTGATAATAGGTAAAATTATTTGTTAGTATTTGTACGGTATTTAGAGTTAGGATTTGTGTTTTTTTTTTTTTGCTTTTGCTTTGATTGTCTTCCCCTGTTTTTGTTATGTTTTCTTGAAGGGTTCCTAAATCGGTATGGGCGATTTAGTAACCCCGAGGCGGAAGCTATGTTAAAAATTGAGATACTACCAGCACCTATGGGTTGCTTGAGCAAGCTCCCAGACGTTGATATTTCGAATGGTGCGAGGCTTGGCTGGACGCTGAGTGTTCGCAGCCTGTTTTAACTACCAAGTACATACTATGGAGGAAGCCATTTTTTTTGTAGATGCTTTCGAATGTCAAAATGTATAATCGTAGATTCTTTAAATGTGTGCAGGTTTTTATGTTATAAAAGTGCTAGCATCCCATTATTATTGCTTCTTCCCAACGCAAGTTTTAACAGTAAACAACTGCCAGTGTTTGGCCCGGTGTATTGACACCGTATTATAATACATTTATAACATGTCCAAGTGAAATAAATAGTGAAGTTTTTTGCAAGGATAATTATTTTATTTAAAAGGACCCCTCAATTTTGAACAGCCTGGACTCACCAGAACTTACAATTTAATAAATTTTCATATTCCGTCAAGATCAACCCGACAATCTTATTTATTTTATTTACCATCATGTAGAACAAATATTAGAAAAAAATCCCCAATTCCTCGCGTATGTGCACAATATAACTCAAAATTTCACAGTATTGACATTTTTAGTAATAACCTAAAGAAATATCGAAATGAAGTTACGCGTACGACCGATTATTAATATGAGAGTATATTACAATGTATCGGGAGCATCTCCTATCCTTTTCCTATATTCCCTTCCTCTCCCCTTCCAATAACCAAAAATTAATTTTAAAATATTAAAACTTCATTTCCGATGTACTTTAGCATAAGAAACTTCTGTGGCTTGACTCCTGTTCACTTGTATGTTTATCACTGTATATTATGTAAAAGCTGTTTGTTTCTTACAAATAAATAAATAAATATTATTATCAATTTGCCATTCAGATCTGTATTATTTTTTTTTTACATTTGAAATTTCCCCTTTAAACGACGATTATAGATGATTTTCAGCTTTCCATCAAATTATAATAAACTGACAGTACATTCTCTTCTGCTGATCACAACTTCTTCAAAAGCTGAAAAAGAATTATTATAATTGCATTCAACGGGAATCTTTCAACTGTCAAAAAAAATTGCTCTCAATGGCCTTTTGATGAAAATGATACATTTTAATTTAATATTGCTCTGGTGAGAGGCCACCACTGAGAATTGAAACTTTGCTTGAAATGGCTTATGCCTGTAATTTGATCAGATCTAAATAGCCAGGTACTGCACAACCTCTCTTCCCTTCCCTCGCAACTAAGAGCTTATCACAATTGGGAATGCCACGGTCCCATTAGTTCCACACAGGCGGTGCATTTACAAAGCTTACAAAGCTTCAATCACGGTGACGACTGTAATACACTAGATTTTGTTTGCGCACAATCAATTTGGGAGGCGGGTGTGGGTACCACCACTCCGGGAACCATTTATTGAATAACCAAAACCTCTACCGTAGGTAATCCCAAGTGGTTCGCTACGTTTGGTTACTTCGCAGGGTTGTCCGGATTCATGAGGTGAGATTTGTCTAGGTCTTGACGATGGATGTGTTTGCCCACCTACTGCAAAATCAGGAGAGAGTGGTAGAGGGAGACTTTTTGACCTAACAGTAGCTTTTTAACAATGTTCAAGTACGAAGATGGCTTTGCATAAGTCGCAGCGTCAGAGACGCATTCGAAGTTGGATTCTTAAATTTCAATAGGACAGATATAAGCCAATTAATAAGTCCGATTTATATTAATTTTGTGAAAACAAACATTTATTTAATAACATTATATTAGAATTATTAAATTTATTCATACTCGAGGATCTTAACTACTCGACCACCGAGGTTTTCCGTAATGTTTCATCTGTAAAGACGTTTTCCACCCTTGCTTGGTTCCGAGTACTTGTGGTTAACATTAGGCTACTTCACTCCCTATAATTGGAAAAAGAACATAAGAAATTCTTGAGGTAGGCGCCACATAAGGGAATTGAACATTACCCGCGGTTCTGCTCAACAACGTTCATATTGAGGACTATAGTATGTAGTTGCCTGGAAACCAGACGGAATATACAACTGGCTTCACACCGCTTAAAGATGATTGTCGTAATGAATTCTGTTTATCTCTATTTTATGTCTCAGTTAATAAATAATTACTTGAATCATTATTGTGTTCAAGAGCTCGGCTGTTGAATGATATGTCAGCCTCTGTATCTCATCTCCCCTACATCATTTAATTTGATTGTATTTATTTTGTTTTATTTTAATTTAATTTTTTAATTTAATTTTTTAAATTTAATTATTTTAATTTAATTTTTTTAATTGAATTATTTTAATTTTATTATTTTAATTTTATTATTTTAATTTAATTATTTGATTATTTTCACAGTTGGGCGAGGAAACTCCAGAAACTGTGTGAGGAGAGGATGGGGCTACCATGAAGAGAGGCCGAACAATCAGCACAAGACAGGGACGTATGGAGGAGCCTTGTTGATGCAATGGGTCCCCGACCCGAATAGGATAAGGGGAAGAAGATGATGATGATGAATTTAATTATTTTAATTTAAGTATTTTAATTTAAGAATTAAATTTGATTATTTCAATTAAATTATTTTAATTAAATTATTTTAATTTAATTATTTTAATTTAATTATTTTCATTTAACTATTTTAATTTAATTATTTAAATTTAATTAAATTATTTTAATTGAATTATTTTAATTAAATTATTTTTATTTAATTATTTTTATTTAAAGATTTAACTTTATTATTTTAATATAATTATTTTAATTTATTTATTTTATTTTAAATATTTTAATTTAATTATTTTATTTAAATTATTTAAATTTAATTATTTTATTTTAATTATTTTATTTTAATTATTTTAATTTAATTATTTTCATAAAAATATGTTAATTAAATTATTTCAATTTAATTATTTTAATTTAATTATTTTAATAAAATTATTTTAATTTAATTATTTTATTTTAATTTAATTATTTTAATTTAATTATTTGTTTAGTGTTTTATATTAGAGGCACTGCTGAAAACCAGCTACATTCCAGAAAAAAACCTGAATGTGTAGCCGAGAAGTGACTTTTTGTGAATAGAATAAACGATGAATGAACAAAATGTAAAAAACTGTAAAAGTCTATTTATGAATAAATGTTATTATGATTATTATTTCCTCAAAACGACCTTCCACATGGCATCAAACAGATTTAGACAGCGCGACTGCTTTTTGTTATTTTTTTCTGCAGTTGACTGGGAACATTGACAAATAACCGATGTCCTCGATAAAAAACGCAATTAACACGAAGAAATTTAATTTTGATGTAAATTAATACAAAAAAGAAGTCATAAAACCCTCATAGTCAATAAATGGTTAAGAGTCTGAAGGAAATTACTATGACAAATTGATTGCTAATAAGCGAGCTATTGAAGAGGAACGCGACAAATTACGGACGGTGGAGTGTGACACGAAAGCCAAAAGGAATTCATCCTCCGCGGTAATTAAGTTATTGATGCCCCGGTCATATCTAATAGGAAGAGTCTCATTGCTGCCTATTTTAACTCGGAAATTGAGAAAGTTTAGTATAATAAGTAGATACTTACCAACAGTTTAGGTACTAAACGTATTATGCTAATTTATTTGGAGGACCTTCAACCATCTGCAGAGTTTTCTATTCGTAGAGCTTAGACATACGCACTAGTTTCGCCAGCCGTTTTCAAAGCGCGGTGATATTTGTTAAGGTAATAAATAGTCCCGGGCCGGGCCCGTTATGTAAGTGGAAGTGCCTACCTAAAATTGCTATACAAATTAAGCCGCCGCTACCCGAATTTCTACCGATTTCTTGCATATCTCCCTTAAACATTTGAAGTTTTTAAGCTCTTAATAAAAAAAGTTATTTTTTAAGATAATATCTATACATTCCCCACGCCGAAACGCAAATTATATGAAATTCTCTCGATAGAAAATATCGCAAAGTATGCTCCGAAAATTTTTATTTTCAAGTCTGTTTCTGTTATTTTACAAGTTATTTTTGTGAAAAAATTCAAAGTGTTTCTTTAAATGCTGTTTTAAACAGCCCCCAAGAGATTTTTGCTCTTTTTTAAAAGAGTCGTGTTTTATTAAACATTTTCACAATTTTCGCATCGATTTTATGGCTTTAAATATTAATTACATATCTCTCCATCTTCTTCTTTTTGAGCGCGGTTACGGCGCCTTAACAGCAGACGTCGACACGTGCATGTGTCTTAGTACTTATATCGGTACCTACATATTGTAATGTCCGTGTGACTGACGTCTAGTGTCAAAGAGACGGCAAAAGAGACTGATAAAAAATGGACTATAAAATATTCTGACCGTCTTTTCAATAACTCTTCTTTACCACCTGTTATCTCTAATCATATACCAAAGAATAACACAAGAATTGCCTAGTGCGCGTTTTCCATTATCGAAATAGTTAGGTTAGGTTAATACTTTCTAGACTTAAATTTCCTACACACTAAAACTGTATTTATGAATTTCAAGATGTCAAGCAAGACTGCCGCTAAATGAAACATTGGTTTACGTTTGTATAAAAAGGCACTTCAAATTTTTTTTTTCACTACGTTTCTACACATTGTTTTAATTACCGTCTCTTCGCTACAATTTCTCCATCCTAATTTACAGAATAAAAAAATGTTATCAATGTCCACGCTTGTATTTTTTCTCGTTTCGTCTCATTTATTTTTATTTCTTTATTTCATTTCTTTTCTATTTCCGCCATTTCTTTGCTTTTTATTTTTTCGTTCATTTCAATTTATTGATTGAAATTTCTCAATTTTTTCTTCTCATTTTTTTTTTAAATTAACAGCACACAGGAGGCCCTGAGGAAAATAATTTCCCTCAGGGCTTATGTCATCTGGGATGCTGTGTGGAGGGTCTTTTTGAGGAGAGGAAGGAATGAACATTGGTCTTGAAGAGTCCCATGTTGTAGGAAAGGGGAAACACAGAGACCGGCAAATCATTCCACAGCCGAGCTGTTGAACACAAGAACGAGTCGAAGAAACGACCTGTTCTCATGTGACAAATGTCAACTGTGTCAACAGTGTTGGGCGCGCGTTTGGCGTGTTTCCCGACTCTGCACCAGTGCCGAAGGGATCAATGATGCTAGTTCCTCGGAGCATCTTCCATTGTAATTCCGGTAGAACAAGGATAGCATTCCCACCCGACGCCTGTGCTCTAAATATTGCAGTCCGTCTGTTAAGATGGGATAATCTATCAAACGGACCGCCCGTTTCTGCACAGAGTCGAGGGTATTTTTCAGGTATTTTGAAGCTCCAGACCATAGGTAGCTGCCAAATTCAACCGTGGGACGCACTTGTGATTTGTACAGGGTTAGCAGTTGTGTACTATTAAAGTATCTGCGGGCCCTGTACAGTACGCCCAGTTTTTTGGAGGCTAACTTTACTATGGCTTCGATGGAGCGGGATACCTGAGCTGGTCACTTAGGGTTACACCAAGCATATCAATGGAGGGCCTGTTAGGGTCTGAAAGAGACTTGATTTTCATTTCGATCCCTTTTAGACGTAATCAGACAAGATTGGGTCTTTGAAACATTAAATTCAACGAGATTATTTTTACCCCAAGAGAAAACACTCTCGAGGTAACCGTCCATTCTTTGCTTCAAAGCCCTACGAGCTATTGGAGTTTGTGAGCCCTTTGGGGGCTTGTCAAACAAAAAGCTATCATGAACTGTACTGTCATCCGCGTAGCAATGAATTGGTGCATTTGACAAAAGGTCATTGATGTGCAACAAAAACAAAGTCGGAGACAGAACCGATCCCTGTGGGACGCCAGCATTTATCGAGTGTGAGGAAGAGGTGAAACCATCGGCTACCGTCTGAATCGACCTCTTCCTCAAGAAGTCGGCAATCCACGTACACAAGGATGCTCATGCATCATTTCCTTAAGTTATAAAAACAGATAAAATTTCTGACATCTCGGCTCATCCTAGTGAGGTGGTTTATACAAATAAAATTACATCCAAAAAGTTTACAAATGATAATAAGAAAATAATTTTTGAAATCATATGAAATTAAAAAAATAGTTGTTTGTAGACCGGTCAGTGGTTGAGTTGACAACGCGTTTAAGTTCCACCCAGGCGTTGTGAGTTCAATTCAAGTCCTCCACCAACCAACTTTTCAGCTTACTGTGGTGTTAGTAGGATATTTTCGTAGAGGTTATTCTTATCGACAAAATATCCTCCAACAAAATATCGTACGGACAAAACATCGCCTAACAAAATATCTACTAAAACTTAACCTAATCTAACAAAAAATTCGACAAAAATAATACAGACATCCTATGCGGACGTAACATCATAACTATGTATAGCTTATATTTAAAGCAGTCTGTTGAAGACCTGTTTGATCTGAGATTACGTGACATAAGTTAGCAGGCGAGTTGAAGTAAATTGATGTAAACATTTAAACAAAGTATTCTGTACACAAAACTTTGGAACTTTTCACGTCGCATTAGCTTTTATGGTAAACTTTGTGGTCTTGTGCATGAGGCACTTCGTTATGAGCTTAAATTAATAAAACTTTTACTTATTAAGTGTCACAAACAACGTAACTTAAGCTATATCTTACTATTTTAACCCATTAAGTTATATCTACTCATATGTATAGACGGGCGTTTATTTCAATGATAAATCTCCACTACATACATTTTTCATAAGCTCTGATCAATTCGAATTCATACTTGACTTTTTTTAAGTGGCCATTTTACAAACGTTCTATTCCTTGTGGAACCACCAGTGTGTAGAATGTATTGATTTATAGGTATATATTATTGATTTTTCCGCTGATAGAGAAATTTACCTTTAAGCATCGTCCACGTCATAAATTTCTTTGATTTCTTCAGCAATTAATTGATACAATAATTTCCTAGTTTTAAGTTTATTTTTTTTAATTTTCCTCAAACAGGAGGCAAATAATTTCCTTAAGGGTCTATGTCATCTTGAGGGTGCTATGTGGATAGTATTTTTAAGGAAAAGAAAGGAAGAAAGTTCCGGAAAGGAAAAACTATGAAGGTTGTGTAGAAATCAGGGGGTCAGTGTATCCAGGAGTGACGGACATATGAATCCTGCTGCTGTGCAAGACGATGCATAGATGAAGGCAGCTGGAGAAGTCAAAGGGTTTCCCCAAAACGGCCCTTCCCAATCCGGCCGCCACGAAGCTGGAAAATAAGATAGTTTAATCGGTATCCGCTTTCTGCTTCGCAATCTCCCCACTCTTGTCTAATTTAGATTTCTGAAGGTTTCATTTCTACCGCGTGTGAATTGCACACACTGTTTTTATCATGTTATCTACACGACTAGAATTCCAACTGTTTTTAAGCTTCGTCTGAAGTCAGTGAAATAATGGAATCTTTAATTTGGGTAGGTATATTGTGAGGCTGAAGATAGTAGGAAGAGGGTAGAGGGAAGCAAATTGGAAAGAGAGAAGTGGAAAAGTACCTGGGTATTCAGATCAGATCACCAAACCCAGCTATGGACAATAGAGAACTCCAGTCCAATTTAAAATTTTTTTTTAATGAATCTTCTAACTTAAATAACATCATTTTTATTTTTTATTTTTAGAGTTAGTTTAAATAGTTAAAATAATCGGCAAATTTTTAATTTTTCAAGATCCCCCGAAAACCACCGCATGTATGGTAAAACGTGTGACGTCATCACTCCTGAAACATCAGTATAGGATCGGACAAAGCTGATCAACTACCGCCATTTTGAATTCCGTTGGTCGAAGTATTCTCCCTAGAAGAAGCATTACCTACTATTTTTTTTGTGCAGTGGTTTTTGAATATTTTCAATAATAGAGATAAACTACTAAGAGATACCTTTAGGCCTAATCATGTTTCAATAAACACAACAACTAAATCTCTGTAAACATTATGTAAATAAATGAATAAATTAATACGATGCTTGTGTCATATCATACATTCCTAAACAATGACTTTACGGTGACGTCACGTCACGTCGAATAGTGACGTCACTACTAAAATTTCAATAACCCCAACTTAAAAAGTCTGCGTTTAATATTATTAAATAAAACTTATATATTTAGAATCAGCGTTTATTGGTCTATATAAACATATTTTTTTAAGCTATAATATTTTTCACTGGAGTTCCTTATTTGAGCGAAATTCCTTTTCCGAATGGTGGTCTTTAACCAGGGCAATATTGAAAATAACCGCCGCGGCCGCTCCGACTCCATTTAACTTTAGATTAAAAATAATCTACACATAAATTAATGTTTTGAACTACAATGTACCTAATTGATTTTTTTTTATACCTTTCCAAAGGTGAAATAAAAAATTATCTTTTATTCGTACATAAATCTTTCACGGGAAGAATACCACCTACATTTTTAACGAATTCTTTAAAACCAACAAAACCTTACGGGAATTCTAGCGATAATATAGGACAAACTAGGTTGTGTTATTGCGTACAAAAAGAGAGATCAAACGTAATACAAAGGGAGAAAAATCTACTGAAACACCAATTTTCGAAAAGTATTTTTTTGATATCTGCATCTGAATGACTAAAAAGTGTTTTGTTGATATCTGCATCTGAATAACTAAAAAGGATTTTGTTGATATCTGCATCTGAATAACCAAAAAGTATTTTGTTGACATCTGCATCTGAATAACTAAAAAGTATTTTGTTGATATCTGCATCTGAATAACTAAAAAGTATTTTTTTGATATCTGCATCTGAATAACCAAAAAGTATTTTGTTGACATCTGCATCTGAATAACTAAAAAGTATTTTGTTGATATCTGCATCTGAATAATTAAAAAGTTTTTTGTTGATATCTACATCTGAATGATTAAAAAGTATTTTGTTGATATCTGCATCTGAATAAATAAAAAGTATTTTTTTGATATCTGCATCTGAATAACTAAAACGTATTTTGTTGATATCTGCATCTGAATAACTAAAAAGGATTTTGTTGATATCTGCATCTGAATAACTAAAAAGTATTTTGTTGATATCTGCATCTGAATAATTAAAAAGTTTTTTGTTTGTTGATATCTGCATCTGAATAAATAAAAAGTATTTTGTTGATATCTGCATCTGAATAACTAAAAAGGATTTTGTTGATATCTGCATCTGAATAACTAAAAAGTATTTTGTTGATATCTGCATCTGAATAACTTAAAAGTATTTTGTTGATATCTGCATCTGAATAACTAAAAAAAAATCGAAACCGCTCGTCCTAAGGCACACGTAATAATAATAAGAAGCTTGATATCCAATTAAACAACTGTTAATTACTAGAAACACTGCTATAATAAGTAATAACTACCAACTCCTCCGCCATAGGTCACCCCACGTGGTTCGCTACGTTTAGTGACTTAGCAGGGGTGCCCGGGTTGCATATTTCCTTTTCCGTGTTCAATACGAGGCAACCAAGCCTCGAAATCAACACGGGTTTGTAACGACGCCGTTCATTCACCGAACCCGTGTCCAGTAGTAAGCGGCATCCTACTGTGCACGGGTTTGCAACGCCAATTCCCTTTCCAAACCCGTGTTCAGTACGAGGCATGTTAAGTGAATGCATTAAAGACAAGTTTATACCTGTATTTATAACAGCAGAACATGGAAAGAAATGTATTAGAATAATTACACATACCCGCTAGACAAACCCTGCTTTGCCAAACAAACCATTCAAAAACAGGGATGTTTTTTTCAAATTATGATGATATGCGAGTTTATTTTAGAGAATAGATTTTATAAGATTTGTGCCATTAAGTGTTATAAGTACTATTTTTTAAAGTGTTTTTATTTATTTTATTAGTAAGACTGTTTGCGTTTTATTGCCCATCCATTATATTGTGCGTCTATGCACACACTTCCTTTTTTATGTTATAATCATAATCACGTTTGGAGGACGCGTACCTCGTACTGAACCCGGGTTCATGAAGGAATTGGCGTTACAAATCCGTGCACAGTAGGATACCGCTTGACTTCTACCTTCTACTGGACACGGGTTTGGAGAAAAAATAGCATTACAAACCCGTGTTGATTTCGAGGCATGGTTGCCTCGTATTGAACACGAAAAAGGAAGTACGCGCCCGGGTTCGTAGGAGTGAGGATTGTACAGATCTTGACGGCGGATGCGTCCGCCCACCAACTGCGTGGCAGGCCGGATGGAGAGACTGGTTGAGGAAGACGTTTTGACCTCTCCAGCAGGATTCTTTTGGAATATCGCCTTGGGAGGGATGGATTCATACATCCGCCACTCCTGAACAAAATGACCCCCTAGATTCTTACCCACCCCTCGTACATTTTTTCTTTCCAGAACTTTCTCTCCTTCCCTTCCTAAAAATACCCTCAACACAGCATTCTCAAAGATGGCATTCCCTGAGATTCCAAAGATTCCCTGAGGGGAAATATTTCCCTCGGAGCCTCCTGTGTGGAGCCAATGAAAAAAAAATTATTACATTTGTTAATATTATTATATTTAGGTATGAAACAAATCAATGAAGTTCCACAATAGTTATAAGCAATTATACAATGACATACCTGCAATATAAAAACAAAAGAAAATTTAAAAAATAAAATATTGTAGCAGAGAAAACATTGAAAAAGAGTATATAAAACATTCGCGTCGTATGATAACTTTAACCAGTTTGACTATGCGGGAAGTCCGTAAGAATGCAGTTTGTTGACAAGTCCTCGGTGCCAAACCCGGTCAAAGGCCTTGGAGATGTCCAGTGCAACCGTTTGGGTCTCACCGAAACGTTACAGGCATCGCCCCCCAAACATGCGTCACATACGAGAAGATCACCGTACAAGCGGTTCCGCCGGAACTTCCTATGTGTTCCTTCCAATGTGTTTTCAAGGAAGAGTTGAAAATTTCATCACCTCGTAAGGCGTTAAAAAGTGCAAATACTTGGAAGTACTAAATAAATCATTCAGTTGTACAACTAATGTTGTTCTAAAAGAATTGGAATAGAAGCAATTTAAAACAAAATTTAATATATGAAACAATGTCGGGTTTGTTCGCCATTTATAACTCAAGAACGGGTGTCTTTATTTGTCTTTGCTTTGAATAGCAGAATAGCATTTAAAACATCGAATAAATTCACGAAAAAAAAGCTACGAAGAAAATTCTTTTCCTCATACATTTTGCGTGGAACGAATTCCCATCTTTTGAAAGAGCTGCGGGAATATTGTGATAATTATAATATTGAGTAAAGAGTGAATTCCAAAAATTCAAAAACGTCAAATAATGTCAATGCGCTGATTGTTTTGCTTTTGTTCTTATACATATAATGCTGCCCCTCTTTCTTACACTATGTCAACAGTCGAAAATGGGACAAACGGTGAACATATTTCTGCAACCCTCTACAGGAAAAATACAATAATTATAAAAATCTCCCTCACACGTATAAAGAAAATGAAAAGCAATTCCCGTAAGGAAGTGGAAAAGTAATAAAATCACAAAAATTATAAATTCGTACACAACGCCCTCTCTGACACTAACAAAAACAAAACACGCACAATTGCGCATCGATAATTGCTTCATTGTGTAATTTTAACTTAATGAAAAACTGAATATAATCCATCTAATAAGTTAACACAACAGTTATTGATCCTGAGGCGGTTCGAAGTTCGCTAGTTAGTATTTATAAAAAAGTATTAGTAATGATTGAAATTTGATTTTTTTTTCTGGGACGGCTTTAACAAGCCGTTCAATAAAGATGACGCTGAAAAACGATCAGGAAAAAAGATTTCTTCCCTGCTGGATTGGCACTATCAATATCGGTGGCCAACGATATTATCACGAATGCTATATAAATATTGGTTAATTAAGGAAAAAACTTAAATCATTTTTCATCTAGTGTAACTTTTGTCACTGGAGACCGTAACCCAAAGCTTTATTTCGAGTAACAAGGTGAGAACCCTTATTTTTTCCCTCGAGACTTGCCATAGGGGTGAAAAAGAAAAATGCCTCCCAAAAAACGAAAAGGAATATCTACCGTTTATGGCGATTGTAAAAGTTTTACGGCTCGGCGTAAACCCAAATTTACCTATACGGAAAGTTTAACCCAATCTTGGGAAAATATTTTGCGGTTGAAAACGATTTTCGAAGCAATTGCTTATGTGCGTTCTGGGTCTTAAAATATTTAACTGTTACCAATTTGAATAAAAAATATAAAAATTACACCCATTTTTATAACATTTTTGAAGCATTATTTTCAGGAAAGGTTCTAGCGTATTACGCTTTTAAGATTGATGATGTCAAGATGGATGGTAAAAATCTAGATCGGTTGAAGAAAAATTATTGGACGATTTAGTCGCCAAAAGGCGATAACGTCAAGAACAATCCAATATCTCATTACTTTTAGACACGATTCTTTTGTGTCAAGGACAAATTTATGGTTTTATTGATTTCAGAGAAGAAATAGATTGAGTGTTGGTATATTTTTATCACCAATTGATCCAACAGTATACCTAAGTCTCAACCTTAATTTGATGAACCTTAGCATCTTTTATTGATTGATAAGTAGGTACCTACCTGGTTATTTACTTTTTTTTTACTTTTTTGCCGAGTGAAAACTTAATTTGTTCACATAATTTAATATTATCCCATATTAACTGCTTTGGCAAGATGATCGTTAAAATGGTAACTCGTAAGTTTGTTAAGCTCATACAATTTTTCATAACATGGTTGGTTTTTCGTTTTTGGATTACGAAAATAGCACAATTTTTCAATTCGTTTATATTTCAGAGTTGTATAATAATCCCTTACAGAGCTACAATATAAAATTCACTGAGCAGAAACTTTTACATGGAACCAAGCATGGAACAAAGCATTGGGAATAGTTGTTTTATTGTCTATTGAAAAGGCAATATTCTTTTTTGAAACACAAACCAATGTGTGAATCTGGTTGAAGTCTTTCTCCGGTGACCACAGACAGCTTTGTTCGCCTACGTTTTAAACGGTTTGGCTTTCTCATTGGCGGTTGGGAAATGTAAAGGGGAAAGTATTGCAATAATTACACAATATTAGACTAAAGATTTTTTTACATGTATATATAATTTTTTTTTGAGTACCACACAAGAGTCTCAACTGCTCCACACTGAAAGTAGTGAGGAAGAGTACGAGATGTGAGGTAGTTGAAGGTTGGAAGAGGAATTACCCGACTACACTATCACTCATGGTCTTTCACCAGGACGATACTTCGGGGATCTACCGTTCTGATGAATCTAGTAAAAAATGGAGAAACGTAAATAAAAAATTGTCCAAAGAAATCTATATCTATATCTTTATTTTGCATACTTTCGAATAATGGTTGTAGGAATTAGTTCTACGAATAAAAACGGAATGCTGAACGAACACATTTTATGTTATATTGGGTATTAGGAAAATAAACTACCATCTCGCATTGAACCCTCTAATTTGGATTTATTTTTTTCTCTTGCGTTTCTTTCTTAGATTTTTTTTTTATTTCTTTCTGTTTTGTTTCTCTCTGCTTCCGAGGTCCAATACATATCATTTAGTCCTGGGTCGATCGTGAAAGATCTGATCGTCGAAACCCGCTCACGAGCCACCAAAGAGCGAGCGGGTTATTTATTCCTCAGCACCCGGGTCTTCCGGGATCCGTGAACCGCGACACACTCCCGCAACCTACCAACTACGACACATTCCAGCACCCCGTGACTCACGGACCGATCGCCGGGTGCCCATGTGGCGAGTGGCGAGACGTGTCAGCTCCCGGAACTCTCGAACTGCAACTGCGACACACTCGGTCGCCGATTGCCGATCAACGCACACACGTCACACGTGCGTGACGTAACAGTATCCTGCTTCCTGCACGTGTGTCACGTCATAGCGGGATTGTTTAGTAGATTCGATTTTTGAATATTCGACTAGACACGGAGACGGTTTTAATAAGAGCGTATCTTGGTATCATTAATCAAAGTGCTAAGTGCTGTTTTCATAAAAACTTTTAATTTTTTGTGTGGGTGTGAATTTAATTGTGCATTGTAAATTGTAATAGAAACTCTAAACTGGTAAAAGTGTAAAATGTCTGACCTTAATAAAAAGAAATTATAATAAAGCATTACAGCTTACAGCTTGACCCCCCACCATACGAAAGAAGAACAGCTTACAGCTAATACAATGGATTACTAAAACAAACAGCGGATTCTGACAGCTCCTAATTTAAAAACAAAGTTAATTATATTTAAACAAATTTACGTGTAATCATATTTGAAACTCATAAATCAGTGATACAGTGTACTTGGTAGTGCGTAATAATTTGAGTGGGAGAGTGTATTAACTTTATATCTTGATTCAAAAAATTTCACAAAACAACAAATCATTGTCATTAAAGGTCACAGACAATTTATTTTTCAAATTTGTGAAAAAGTGCAAATCCGCTACGTGTAAATGTTAAGTTTTGTCTATGCAATAAAGTCACAACAATAAACAAAACATTGTTGACAGAATTAATTTTTGTAAGGGGCAATTCTGAACAAAGATTTTAGTGATGTCTAGCACTCGAAGCAAAAACCAAATTTCTGATGAAAAAATAAGCATGGATAAAATTATCGAATATATAGATAAAAAATTTGAAACCTTGAAGAGGGACATTTTTATCAAAATTGAATCTCAGACCACAGAAACAACAAAAAGCATTGAATTTATAAGTGCTCAATATGATGAAATACTAAAAAAAATTGATGTTACAAATAATTTAAACCAAGTTATACAAACTGATTTCGAAAATATTAAAAAAGATATGAATGAAAAAAATAATACAATAAAAAAACTTGAAATTAGACTGGCTGATATTGAAACCTTGTCAAAATGTAATTCTTTAGAAATAGCTGGGATTCCCCAAAAAATAAGAGAACAACCAATTGAAATCATAAGGAAGGTTGCTGCAGCAGCTGGGATAACTATAAACCATACAGACATTACTGAAGTCATCCGAGTCCCAGACAGACGAAATGGAGCTCCACCCAAACTTCTTGTCACCTTTTCCGAGAAAAGACAAAGAGATTCACTCCTTGATAAAATGAAAGAAATAAACTATGAAGAAATTAAGGATCTGTCGACCTCTCAAATCTTCATCGGGGAAGAACTAAGCCCTTATCATAAAGAAATACTATGGAAAACAAAACAATTAGCCATAGAAAAAAAATACCAATATGTGTGGTACAAAAATGGTAAAGTTATGATTCGTAAAAAACATGAAGATAAAATAATCTACATTAAGCACCTTGATGATATGGTGAAAATAATTTAGTAAGTAATATAAAAACAAAATTAATTTAGTTGGCAAAAATGGATAACACAAAAACAACAAACTTACCTAACTTATCATCCATAAGAAATAATTTTAACATAATGCATCAAAACATTAGAAGTATTAATAAAAACTTTGACGAACTACAAATATTGATAAAAAGTTTAAATCTAAACTGGGATATAATTATTCTTACTGAATGTTGGTTAACTGATAAGTTCTATCCTCTACAAATCGATAAATATGTCCCTTACTCTACAATTATGAATAATACCAAAAATGATGGTGTCATCGTATATATTAAAGAAGATATTGAAGCTGATGTCATAGAGATCGATATTAATAATGCAAACTGTCTAAGGATATCAATCGGCAATGATACAACAATACTCGCAATTTACAGATCTCCATCTACAAAAAATCTGGAGCCATTTCTAAACTCCTTATCATTTGAACTGAGTTTACTAAAAAACACTAAAGATGTATTTATTATCGGTGATATAAATATTGATATCCTTGAAAATGGCCACCCAAAAAAATATGATTACATGCAGACACTTGCATACCATGGATATGAAAGCCTAATTGAGGAACCTACACGTGTATTTAATGATAGCAAAACTTGCATTGATCATATCTTTAGTAAAACTAATAAAAAAACTCAAGCCAATATTTATACTACCACACTGACAGACCATTACACAATAATTCTATCTATAACAAAAAATAACTCTTATGTAAACCTAAATACGAAATCACTCCTAACGAAGTCTGAAACAAATTGGGAAAATGTCAAAAGGGAGTTAACAATGAATGACTGGACCGCCCTCCTGGAAAAAGATGATACTGATACTGCTTGGAGTTATTTTGTAGAAATTATACAGCACAGTATTCTATCTAACACCAAAACCACAGATAAAAAGGTATCTCATAAAAATATTCACATTAAACCATGGATCAGTCAGAATATTATAAACTCGATCAGAAAAAGAGATGAACTGCACAGAAAAGTAAAAATCAACCCTTATGATGTCCATACACTTCGATTCTACAAAAGATATCGTAATACATGTAAAAATGTAATTCGTTATGCTAAAGAAACATACTATAAAAACAAAATTGATGAATGCAATAATGATTCCCGTAAACTCTGGCAGATCATAAATGAAATTACAAATACTAAAGCCTCGCATAAAGACAAAAACATTAAAGAATTAAACATTGATGAGATTCCCACATCTTTTACGAAACACCCGGACAAACTTCTTGACTTTATAAACAACTACTTTTGCAATATAGGCTCTAACCTTGCAAATAAAATTAAACAAAATTCTACTACTGTCGAAAAAACAATGAGGAATGAAGCTGTAAATCATGAAAACAGCCTCAATATAGTCAAGATAACAAGTGATGAAATAAGAAATATTATAACCTCCTTAAACACAAATACCTCATCGGGAAATGAACTGATATCAAGCAAATCAATTAAATACCTACAAAATGAGTTAATTCAACCTCTGACATACCTTGTAAATCTATCATTATCTAAAGGTGTTTTTCCCGCTTGTCTTAAAATTGCTACGATCATACCATTATATAAAAATGGTCCCAAAAATGATATTTCAAATTATCGACCAATTAGTATTTTAACTCCTCTGTCGAAAATATTGGAAAAAGTAATAAAAAAACAAGTTCTTACATTTTTGGATACCAATAAAATATTATCACCTACGCAGTATGGTTTTAGAAAAAACCTGGGTACTGGTGACGCTATAGCTAATGTAACTAATACAATTATTAGAAAACTGGATGAAGGCAAAAAATGCTTAGCTGTTTTCATTGATCTTCAAAAAGCTTTCGATACAATTGATCATGAAATACTGTACTTAAAACTAAAAAAAATGGAATAACCGAAACAACTCTAAACCTACTTAGAAGTTATTTAACTGGAAGAGAACAAATTGTACAAATTGGTAAAAGAAAGAGCAAATC
This sequence comes from Limnephilus rhombicus, assembly GCA_929108145.2. Classification (NCBI taxonomy): domain Eukaryota; kingdom Metazoa; phylum Arthropoda; class Insecta; order Trichoptera; family Limnephilidae; genus Limnephilus; species Limnephilus rhombicus. Next base: position 23,997,371 of record OV815284.1, read on the forward strand.
TCTCCCAATTAAATTCGGGGTCCCCCAGGGAAGCGTATTAGGACCTATACTATTTCTGATATATATAAATGACCTTATGAATCTTCCCATTAATGGAAACATAATGAGCTTTGCAGATGACACTGTTATTATATTCCACGAACAAGATTGGACAAGAACCTACAAGGAGGCGGAACATGGCCTGGCTGTACTTCAAAACTGGCTAAAAGTAAACTCCCTTACATTAAATGTTAGTAAAACTAAATATCTAACTTTCTCCAAAAACAAAAGAGGACAACCAATGAATGTGCATACCCTCAAATTACATGAATGTCAAAATACTTTTCCACAATGTTCCTGCCCGTCTATAACCCAAACCAAAAGTATTAAATATCTTGGGATTGAAATTGATGAAAATCTACAGTGGAATTCACACATTGATCTTACCTCAAAAAAGCTAACAAATCTCATCTACTTCTTCAAAAAATTAAGAAACATCTTGTCAATGAGGGATCTAAAGAGAGTATATTATGCTTTATGCCACTCTCGATTGGAATATGGAGTAATAGGATGGGGCTCAGCAGCATCTAATCACTTAAAACAACTTAAGATAACTCAGAATTGCATTATAAAGACCATTCTAAAGCTCCCCATAAGGACGTCAACGGCAGAAATTTTTAAACAGTTTGATGTTCCAAGCATACAGAAAATCTATGCCAAAAACATTCTAGTACATCACCACAAAAATGATTCAGAGGCAGACACCTCCCACGCTCATAAAACCAGAGCCAAACAAACAGACATACTTAATATACCAAAGTGTAACTCTTCATTTGGTCAAAGAAGTTCTGCATTTTTAGCAGTAAAGTTATATAACAAGCTCCCACTTAGTATCAAACAAATAAAAATAAAAAATAGCTTCATTAAGGACATTAAATGTTGGCTGAAGAATCTATCGGAAAATGAACTTACTAGTATACTTAAAACATCATAGAAGTTTCTGGAAAACCTTATCCAATCAATGAAGTTAAACCATAGAAGTCGCTGAAAAACTTATCCAAAGCATAGTCCCCCTCAGCACAGGATCTCCTAGTGAGGAGGACTACGAATATATTTTATATATACATCTAACTAACATGTTTCATATAAAAATGTAAAAAATATTATATAGTTACTAAATAAAAAAAAAAAAATAAAAAATTTACTTATTTAAATTCTCAATAAAAGCTTCAGAACAACACGTTTTTTACAAGGTTTTTATATCCTACAAAACATGATAAAACATTGTTTTTTTAACCCCTGAAGCATGTCTTTTTTAAAATTTATTTCTGGGACATGACATTACTAGTTACAGGTGTGAGCTGTGAGAGAACGTTCACACAATTATAACCTGGGTTTCGTGTCGCGTATGACTTGACCGATCTGGGCGGCGAGCGTCTACCGCGCGGCGCGCCCGTAGAAAGTAACTGGGTGATGAGTAATCGAGTTTCGTATTTTGTGTCACGAAAAGAACGGGTCTTCACGACCCGCTCGTGACGCCAGTGGGTCGTGGGCGACCCGGGTCGTGTCAAACGATCGATCTACCCAGGACTAATATCATTACCGCCCTGTTGCAGGTTGGTTTTCGGGTATCGCGATACATTTTTTAGCTTTGAAGGTTTACGTGGCGTTAGAAGCGTTTTATTTGGTTTTTCTGCGAGTATTTGCTTTAAGTCATTCTGGTAGTAAAATTTCAGCCTAGTCAATACATTTCAGACTTTCTTATAATACAGCCACACTATGATTTTGTAGAAGAAAAATACTTCTATTAAATATCTCTCCGGAGTCTCCAAAATACTTCGGATATGGAACTCGGATATCTCGGCCGGTTGGATAATATGCATTATCAGTATTGTAAATAGTATATATATATAATTATAAAATGAAACAATGCAACTTTGTATAAACCACTTATAAAATGTGCAAATCCGACCGGTTTCGGAACAAACGTTCCTTCGTCAGGGAAAGCTTATACTAATTTGACAGTTTAGAACAATGTTTTATTAGGGTTGCTCCACCCCTACCCTAATAAAACATTGTTCTAAACTGTCAAATTAGTATAAGCTTTCCCTGACGAAGGAACGTTTGTTCCGAAACCGGTCGGATTTGCACATTTTATAAGTGGTTTATACAAAGTTACATTGTTTCATTTTATTATAATGGATAACCACAAAGTAATAGCTACATTCAAAAATATATATATATAATTCTTTAATTCAATAATAATTATCATTACTTAATTAAATAATATTTATCATTTATAAATAAAAATAATAATTTTCATTAATTAATTAAATAATGATTTTCATTATTTTTGAAATGCAATATGTTAAAACATAATATTACTTAAATATTTTTTGTGAATGATGAACTGCAAAAATTGTTGGTATTTGTAAGTACTGATAAAATTATGAGGAAGTCATTTAAGTGTATTGAGTATATTCCCTTGATTTTTTTTTTAAACAAATTTATTCATTTTTCATTTGACACCTCACAAGAGCGCCCCTGTCTGCGTGGTGAAAAGGCAGGAGAACTATGTCACCACCGGTTGGGTAGCGTCGTCGTGAGGCGGGTAAAGAGTGATTTGTTTTATTTATTACTAACGAGTTTATTGCTGTGCGTTGCTATGCCACTTAATAAAGAAATCATTTCTCCCTGCGTGTCCTTTCCCATTCATTCCATTTCCCTTCCACCCCCCCTTCCACTCCCGCGTCCCCTTCGTCTCACGCGTTCCTACTCCGCCTTCTTTGCCTTCCCTCTCCCCATTCTCCTCTCCCGCTTCTGCCATCCCGAGTCCCTTCCCCTCCCGCATTCCATACATTCAGTCCCGGTAAATTCAGTTTTCAAACAGCTCGCGTGCCACATATTGCATTTTTTTATACAAATTTCATAATGCCAGAGCTTACCAGTATAATAAATAGAAACCATCGCGGACATGCACACATCAAATCCCCAAAGTTTAATCGCAGTCGGATAAATGGTTAGCAACACATAATTTCACGATGCCAGAACTCACTATTATATATAGAAACCATTGCGGGTATACGCGCAACAAATCCCCAAAGTATCATCGCAATCGGATGAATGTTTTAGCATCTCATATAACCCCAAACATATTTTGATTTTTTATACTAGCATATAGATTGTATTTCTAGTTCATTTTAGACCATTTCTCTTGTAGTTTTGTAACTTATATTATATTATATTAACTTATATATTATAAAATATAAAAATATTAAATAGAAAATCCTGTAAAAGCCACCACTACTATTTCTCCCTATTTTCTCGTTTAGCTGTTCGCTTTCGTATTTTATTTTGCATACCTTCGAATACCTCCTCGTCGGTGTGGAAGTGTGCAGTGTGCATGTTGCGAGCTTTTAATTAAATTTCTCCTTCCAGGGTTGGAAGAATTATCACTCTAGTTAAATAAATACACTATCCAACTACTGTTGCAAACACTGGCCAGGTCAAATGTGAAGAACCCGTGAACAATTAGATGATTCTTCCATAGTACTACCAATGTGATATTAAGTTTGCCTAATATATTCACCAGCTGGTGCCACTTTCGCGTTGAATTAATTATTTTCCGCTCAAAGTTTTCGTTTATTTTTATTGATGCCCTGATTCCAAATATGGTCATGGTAACTGAATAATTTTATTTTTTTCGAAAGCTCCTAGAAGTTCGATAGATACCTATTTTATTACACAGTTCAATGATAACATTTTCGTCTATATTATTACAGCCTTTTGGCATCCAGGTTTAGATATAAGCATCCCTCAAATGTCTCCGGTTTTTACGTTCTTAGAGATACTTTTTTAACCAAATTAGAAAATCATCAGCCAGCTGTTTGTCATTGACTTATATTTTAATTTTATATTGGTGTTTCAGAAAATACAGACAGTTTGTACAAAAAAATTAAAGCGATATTTATTTTACGTTAACTCCACATGAGGCCCTGAAAAAAATAATTCCCCTCAAGGCCTATGTCATTTTTTGGAATGCTGTGTGGATGGTATTTTTTGAAAAGGAAGGAGTCGAAGTTCGGGTAACGAAAAAGTATGAGGGGATGGGTAGGAATCTGGGGGTCAGTGTTTCCAGGAGTGATATAATAATGCGATATAAATCTATTTCTCCCACTGCAGAGATGGGTAAGTTCTGCATTTTGCCGCAGGCGTACGAAACGTGCTTCCTTTAAAAAGTACTTGAGTTCTTGGTGCAGGTCCCGGGAGTGGCTCGCGACTGGCGAATGGCTCAAACCGAGACGCTCGGGTACCACCCTAGCCGGACCTCGGAGCCGGAGCCCGCAAAAGAACTCGAACGCGCGATCTACTTCGACTCGCGAGTGGCTCGGATCGAGACGCACGGGTTTGACCTGCCGAGTTCCAGGTACAAGTACTGGACCGGGTTCTTTGTAAGTAGTCGATTTGAAAAGGGGGTTGGAGTAGGATCCGCTTCGCGCGAAAAATCCGACCTTAAGAGCCCATTCCAGCTGAACCTACTGCCGTGTACAGCAATGTTCCGAGAAAGTCCCTCGAAAAGCATCCCTCAACCAGTCTCTCCCGATCCGGCCTGCCACGCAGCTGTTGGGCAGACACATCCGCCGCCTAGACCTGGAAAATCCTCACCTCATGAACTCCTGCAAAGTCACTAAACGTAGAGAAACATTTATAGTGACCCATGGCGGAGGTGTATAGTGTATGTATAGGCACGTTGAAAAGAATTTTTAATTCATATGGTCATACTTTACGCCGACTTGACCAAAAATGGAGGACTTATCTTGATATTGCCCTAACTTTGGACCGCTTGACCAATCAAATCAAATGACTACCGAGCGGGAGAGAAAAAAACCACGAATCTATATTTTAATATTAATTTTACACACCTGAGGGCATTGGAATAATTCTATATTTATTAATGTTTAGGAAAAAACTTTTTCTGATAGGTTTTCACTTTGTGATGGTATTATTTATTTTATTAAAGATAAATATTTAATTTATTTAATAGTACACAACTGCTAACCCTGTACAAATCGCAAGTGCGCCCCACGGTTGAATTTGGCAGCCACCTCTGGTCTGGAGCTCCAAAATACCTAAAAAAAACCCTTGACTCTGTGCAGAAACGGGCGGTCCGTTTGATAGATTCTCCCATCTTAACAGACGGACTGCAATCTTTAGAGCACAGGCGTCAGGTGGGAATGCTGTCCTTGTTCTACCGGTATTACAATGGAAAATGCTGCAAGGAACTAGCGTCATTGATCCCCTCGGCACCGGTGCATAGTCGAGAAACACGCCAAACACGCGCCCAACATTTGTACACGGTTGACATTAGTCACATGAGAACGGGTCGTTTCTATGACTCGTTCTTGAGTTCAACGGCTCGGCTGTGGAACGATTTGCCGGCCTCTGTATTTCCTCCCTCCTACAACATGGGTCTCTTCAAGACCCGTGTTCACTCCTTCCTTTCCTCAAAAAGACCCCCCACACAGCATCTTCAAAGATGACATAGGCCCTGAGGGAAGTTATTTTCCTCAGGGCCTCCTGTGTGGAGTTAATGTAAAAAAAAACTTTGTTTACATCACTTTATTTTATACTCAATCTAAATGTTTCGAGAATAATATTCACATCATAAGGAGTAAATGTGCAATAAAGTCACAAATTAAATACAGATTACAGATTAAATAACAGGAGAAGGGGCAGAAAGATGGGGGAGATGTAAGAGTGGGGGAAGTGTATAGGAATTAGGGATTACAATATCATTTGCAGGGAAAGACCGGTTAAGTGGGAAAATAATCAAAAGAGGGTTAATATATTTTTTTTGCTTGTTAATTAAATCTGTTTCGATATTAACATTTTTCCTTATTTTTCAGATTTCAAAACTATTAATCTGCTATTTCAAAAGCATTTATCTGTTGTATTCACAAGTTGTTGGATTCACACAACCAGGTTCTCCAACTCGTCTTGGAAGGAGATTACTTCTTTGGAATAACAGAATTGTTTATGTTAATCTGGATTTATTAATAGGTACCTCACGTATTACAAATGTTGTGACTGCGAGTAGTCAACCTAAATAGAAGCTAGTTGGAATGGATCTGAATTATGTGAGCTCCTGCAAACTGCACCCTGGCCCTCTGCCCCCCTGGTGCACAAAATCCGAACTAAACTGAGAGCCATCTTACGGACTTTCGGGACAGCTCTTAGCACTGCCCTCTATGTGACAATTTCGGAGGCTTTTAGATATACAACACCTTATAACTTGTTATTTTAAGTCCTAAGTTTGTGTCAAATGTATGATCAAATGTACGTAATTTTTTTATTTAATTAAAGTAGAGTTTCACTGAAGCTACAGTTGACAGAACTATAGTACCACATAGCTTCACACTTGGCCGGACTCTCCATGTAGGTATCTACATAGGTATATCCCGAAAACAGGTTTTAATTAAACATTTATGAATACAAAATTGTACGCACTCTCACAGAACTTTTTTTAATGATTTCAACAATGAGCATAAAACAAGATTTTCACATAAAATTAGCTACCAATCTAATAAGTTTTTCATTACTTCTCGTTCTACAAAAATTAATGGTCAGTACATATTTAAGAATAATTCTAAACATCGTGGTCGAGGGGTAAAGCTCACGAGTAGCAATCTAAAGTGCGAAGTAAATCCCAACATGCAGAAGTAAATTTTATTTTAATTGAATTGCGTCATTTCACAATTTAATCATTTTAAATAGTATAACTTTATATGCGGCACGTTCCAGAGTAAAAGATATTCTTAGTACCGTCCTGTTGTAAGACCACCAATCAGAATTGCAACTATGCTTTCAAGGCTTTTCTGTGTTTGGTGACCAGATGTGAATAGTCAGGAACCTTCTCACCGCCCTCTTTCCAATCTTCTTCCCCTCCCCTCTAACTTCAGCCTCACAATATACCACAATTGGGGATGCCATAGTCTCACTGGATCCAGGCTGTTGTGAGTAGTTAGGATTATTTTGGGGTATTGACATGAAAAATTAAAAATTGTAATTAGAGTACCAGATATCTGAAACTTCATGACAAGGCAGTTTGAACTTTGGCTTATTCAGAATCCGACGAATTAAGTTATGCTTCGTTCCATATACAATCAAGACACTCAATTCGACAATAGTTACTTCGATTTCGTGTAAACATTTTTAAGTCTGGAAACAAGTCAAATATTGGAAATTACAGACCAATATCAATTATATCTAATATTCCAAAAATATTTGAGTCGATAATTACAAAGAAAATCACTCCTATTTTAAAAAATGTTCTGATCGAGGAACAGCATGGATTTAGGTCGGCGAAATCTACAACAACTAATTTACTGTCCTTTATAAATACCATTCTTAAAGCCTTAGAAGACAACACTCAGGTTGATGTCCTCTACACTGACTTCTCCAAAGCCTTCGACAAAGTTAATCACCGTTTTCTCATGGCCAAACTTTATGCTATAGGCATTAGAGACCCATTGTTATCATTCTTTCACTCTTACTTGAGTAATAGAAAACAAAGAGTTAAAATAAATAACTTTGAATCCTTTAACATTGATGTAACTTCCGGCGTTCCGCAAGGAGCCCATTTGGCCCCGCTTCTTTTTAACCTTTTTATTAACGCTATCATTAAAGTTTTCTCTCACACACGTTTTTGGCTTTTTGCCAATGACAATAAGATTCTTAAGATAATTAAATCCCATCTTGATTGTTTACTTTTTCAACTTGATATTGATTCATTTAATGATTGGTGCAAAATTAACTGCATGGAACTTAATGTTGATAAATGAAAAATTTTGTCCTTTTATAGAACCAAAAAACCTATTCAGTTTGAATATAAACTAAATAATGTTTGTCTCTCTACTGTCACATCTATCAAGAACCTTGGGGTCACTCTGGATTGTAAACTTTCTTTCCGGGATCACATTAATAACATCGTAAACAAATCACTTAAACTACTCGGATTCATTCATAGAATTACCTCTGACTTTAAACATATAAATACACTTAAAACTCTTTACTAATCGCTAGTCCGCCTTCACCTTGAATATGCTAGTGCCATTTGGTCTCCTTTTTATGCTGTTCACATTTGTTACATCGAATTTGTACAACATAGCTTCCTACGAGGAATTGCTTGGAGGTTAGGACTTGAAAGAGGAGAATACTCGTATGATGAAATTGAACAAACTTTAAACATTTCCTCTTTAGAAAAACGTAGAAAGGACTCTGATATAATATGCATTTTCAAAATTATCAACAGTATTACTGACACACCTGCTTTGTTACAACTCATCCAGTTCAACATTCCTTCCCGTAGACTCCGAAATAATGAATTGCTGTTCCTCAATCAACATTCTACTAAATTATGGATATCATTCTCCTTTATCCAGAATGTCGAGACTTGTCAACGCAAATCAAAGCATTGATTTTTTTGGTGTAAGCCTAAATGACTTTCGGCAGTCGTTACGCAATGTGGTTATTTAAAGTCTTTTTAAATCCATCTTCAAGCTACTTGTAGTTATCTTCTCTATGTACTTTTATATTATATGTATTTTGTAAATGCTCTTCATCTATATGTAATCTCCTTTCATTGTGATCTCTCTTTTTTTTCTATTCGTGTTATTGTTATATTGGTAATTGGACTATTTGTCCGTAAATAAATAAATAAATAAAATACACATGGATATTTAAACAATTTAAGTAACAAATTAACCCAAAAAACGCCTGCCGTTTGGTTAAAATGCATCTCAAGAGGAGGAAAAAACCAATTATGGGAAAGGAACGAAGCAACTCTCTTCTGTTTACACGAAGTATAAAATCTCGAAAATCTGGAAGCAGAAAAAGATATACCTCTGGGACTTCCTGGGTTCGAGTCCCAGAGGCACCAATATCTTTTTCTGATTTTTCTATATCAAGATTTTCGATTGAGTTTCGCTAATATTGTCTTCATTCAATTAAATATTACAATTTGAGGTTTTACTCACAAAGTTAAAAATAAATAAAAATATTGAATCTCTCTGTTTGTCATAAAATTATAACCATGCAGTGAAAGAAAGTGTTTCTTTATAATTACAACCCACGATTTCTAATTTTTTAATTGTTTATACTTCCCGGACATAAATATGGTTTTATATTTCCACTTATTTTTGGGGAGTTATGCCGTGTTGCGCTACCTCCTTCTTTAGCCAGCATTATATTGTCCATCATCAGGACAGATGTGACATCTGCCCTGATGATGTATACTGTAACAATTAACACTATAAAGGAGGTAGCGCAACACGACATAACACCCCAAAAAAAAAATACCGAAAATTCACGAACATAGTTTACTCGAGTTAATTATGAGTAGGTAAGTGGACCCGATGATGCTTTTATGAAATTAAATAATATTATGTTGCGAAAACAAATATAAAAAATTAAACACAGTAACAAAATACGGTTTATGGAGTGTATGGTATAGGTAACATTAATGAATGCGGTGATATGTTGTGGTGAACCAGGCAGTTTATCACATTATTCGTGCTCCGAAAAACCTTTATTTAATTAAAAACAACAAAAATAGATTTTTATTCGTTTTACACGTCAAATATTGCGAGACGGAATTTTATTAAACAATGTGCGATTTACAGCACTTTTTTAATGTTAAGCAACAAGGCTATTTTTTTTGCTAATTCAACTTTATCGTTGTAATGTGACAAAAGTTATTAAAAAGAAGTTCAGTCAATAAATACATTTAAAACTATACTTGCGCAAACGTGTTTGCACAATGCACTGGAGTAGGTACTTGAACCCACAACGGATCTTGCTTTATAATCCCCTACCAATGGATGGCCACACCTATATAAAAAAGAACATTCCAGAACATTCCACAACATTCGAGAGTATTCTGAAATGTTCCACAATGATATGGGATGTTTCCGAACATTCCACAATATTCCAGAATGTTCCGAGATGTTCTAGAATGTTGTGAAGTGCTCTCGAATAATCTCGAATGTTCTGCACTGTTCTAGAAATTTCTAGAGGGCGAAACTTTCAGCCTTTATGTCTTCAAAAGCACACCCTTTAGGTAAAAACGGGAACCTTCTTCGTGGATTGGGGATAGAGGGCTACCACACCGTATAACTCCCTTCATCGTAACGGGACTCGTTTCTGAATTTTAGCGTAAGGTAAACTTTCATACACTTTCTTTTATCATATATATAAAAATCTCGTGTCACGGTGTTTGTGGTCACACTCCTCCGAAACGGCTTGACCGATGTTTACGAAATTTTTTATGTACATTTGGTAGGTATGAGAATAGGTTTTAAAGTATATTTCATACCGCTAGGTGATTAGGGTGTCAGACCCAGAAAAAAAATCTATTTTTTCGACAAGTTTTCTTTTGTAATATTTTTTTATTTGGCACCAAAAAATACCTATAACCCCAAATTTTAACACTCCTACCCCCACCCTCCCATTTTGTAATCGCGTTTTTAGTATTTTTGTACGAACAAATTTAACCGTCTTTCGTATTTCAAACAGAACGAAATTATTTATGTTGTTGAATGACAGATGGCGCTACGTCCGCCTCATCGAAATTTCATCCACACATGCGCAAGACATTCAAGAGAAGCATCGCGTCATTTTGATATTTCATTCGGCATCGTGTTCTCGCGTGGGCAAACCATCGACCTTATTTGTGTTGCCTAAGACGGACTGACAAAAAATATCATACACTCAATTGCTCTTCGAAATTCATATTGATTTACTTTATTTCAATTTCCTACTTTATTTGGTGTTTTTTGCTTTTATCGGCGGCCATCGTCTACAGCGCTCCATTTCTCTTTCTGTCATAGATCCCATCCCCCACACACTTACAATACATGCGTTATTTTTTATTTAACAACAAAAATATTCACTAGAAATAATTTATATGGCAGATTAACGTTTGTCGTTTGTCATCAATATAATGTATATTGATGACTGAAACTTCAAATTAAGATTCATTGTTGCAAATAATAAATTGAGCAATTCTTTTGGAGCTAATTATTTCGATTTATTATTTCAAGATGGATAAAATTGATGTCATCGCACAGCACAACCACGTTGGTCTGTGGTTTCCAAGAACTGACAACGCAAGTATTACTTCTCCTGTATGTGGTTATACGGCCGATCAAGAAGTGTACTTGCGAAAGTTTTCAGCTCAAGAATATTAAACTTGTCAAGTTACGTATAAAGTGAGATATGGTATCTTTGTGGTAATAAAGAGATAAGAAGAAGGGGTTGTTCAATATGAAAGCCAAAAAAATACCAAGTCTCGAAATGACAATGTTATAATATTTAACTAGCACAGACTCGTGAATCAGATACTTGAGTCAGGTCATGTCAAAAGTCAGAATAGTAGAAGAGTATGTACGATACGATGTATGAATGTGAGTGAGGCAAAGAGTGTGTGCCAAGACCGAATTGTTTGGCGTTCCGTCCTCTCTGCCTACACCTGCGGAGAAACGGCGTGATGGATAGTTAGTTAGTTTAGAATCACAAAATCACAAAAGAAAACAAACAATTAAAAAAAACTCACGTCTGAATCCTCGAGAAATCAGTTCCAATTTTGAAAATGGAAATATATTACGTAATATAAGTAGATAGGTACTTTATCTTAGATATACACGACACGTGTCAAAAAATATATCGTAAGTGAGATTTCGGTATTTTAGTCATGACTTACCTTTCGTGGTTTGGTGTAAATACATCTAAATCTACAATGTAAAAATTAATCGCGAATGTGTTGCTAAGCGCATAACTTTCGAACGTCTGCACCAAATTGGATAATTCTTTTTTTTGTGTGTTTGTTATTGTTAGGTCAAGGTTTTTATAAAATTTCCGGTGAGCTCTGGCATTATGAAATATGTATAAAAAATTTGCTATTGGTGGCACGCGAGGTTTGAAAACTGAATGTATGGAAAGCGGGAGGGTTGGGAGAGATGTAGGAGGGGGGAGGGGGAGGGGGAGGGGGGACGAGGGAAGGGGAGGGGGTGGGGGGCGGGGGAGGGGGGAGGGGTGTGGATTAAAGAGGGGGGAGGTGGAGGGGGGAGGTGGGTGGGAGGGCGATGAGAGGAGGGGGGAGGTGGAGGAGGCGGAGTGGGAACCCTCCTTACACCATGCGAGCGAAGCCGCGGGAAAAAGCTAGTTACTTATAATTTCTTTCTTTAAAAAGAAGACACACTCTCGGATTACGAATAACCCTACAATATTTAAAAATCTCCTGCTGGCATCACAGCAAGAGAAAATTGTGGCATGTGTCGTGCTGGGTGACTTGGCCAGCCGAGAAACTACACCCCTAGGGAGGAAGCTGACGCGATACCAACTCAGCCACTGACCGGGCAAACAACACTCCCTCGGCCTACACCAAACCTTGGTCATTTTTATCATTTGGCGTAATATTTTTAATTACAAAACGTACGGGATGGACACTGGACAGTAACGAAACCTAATATTATCAGTTTATTCTACTTTTTCTAAAATGTTAGACCACGACATAAACATTTTAAATGATTATTCACACAATATGTTGCAGCTAGAAGTTTTAGAATCTACGCAAAATGATTTCCATGTATTTAATTATCATACGGTATAAGGAAATTAATCATAGGAATAAGGTTTGATGTATTCTCCGCAATTTTTGCAGGTATGATTTCTCTTCGGTGTTCTTCAATCGATGTTTTTTTATTGCTTTCACTTCGTAATGTTTCTAAATCAATTTTGCGATGCGTTTTGTGTGTGACTGGTATCGTTCACGGGAGCTCTTTTTCACACCGTTATTTGCGAATAATAATGAAAAAATGCGTATTGCGTTAAATGCACTGTGGCTCTTTATACTCGTTATTGCGAATGTGAATACCTGGGGGACAAGCGGGGAAAGTGGAAAGCGAGCAGATAATTGCCGTAGAACAAAAACATTTCTGTTCCCAAACAAACACAAAAATAATTTACCGAGCGCAGCCATATCATAATTGGCGCTAACATCCGTATTAGACGAGATATTATTTCTGGTTGTTATCTAAGTGATCTAAGATCATTTTACTTGTTCTTGTGGAAGTCTATATCCTTGAACAGTACTTACTTATAATACTTTAAGCAATGTGACTAGCTACCTACTAATATTTTCAGATAATTTTTTTGGTCCTGATCAAACTTTGTTTGCTAAATATAAATTGAAAATTTCCATTGTGTTTCATATTGGGAAATATTTAGCTAAAAAGAAGTATTCTTAAAAAATTTCATTCTTCAAAATTCTTCTCTTTTGTATACAGAACATATATAAAAATAAATAAATTATTTGAATAAAAAGACCTATTTAAGAATTTTTTACTTGAATTTCATTTATTCTCTAGACAATATCATTTATAATATTCAAGACTCAAGGGCTGTACCCACAAAGCAAAAAAATCATGCCTTTCAAAATAAAATTCGCAGAATGAAATTTATAGCGAACAAAAAAAAACGTTTCTACTAGAATCAATTTCATATTCTCCCCGACCATTCCTTTTCAACCCTTTAATACCCCCAGGACAAGAATCTAGCCCAAAACTTACAAATCAGTAGTAAGTCGGTGATTTTACTATTCAGGCAAGGAAATAAAGCATACCGAAAAAGTGTTGTGGTTATAATGGTCGGCTCTTGATTTTACATTCGGTAAATATTCAATTCCCGTTGATCTGTCTGAGTATCTACTAATGTTCGACGGAACTAGAATACATAACAATGTTCCAGCGTTTTCCAGTGTTTTATTTTACATTAACTCTACACAGGAAGTCCCGATGAAAATAATTTCCCTCAGGGCCTATGTCATCTGAGATGCTATGTGGAGGGTCTTTTTGAGGAGAGGAAAGAATGAACATTGGTCTTGAAAACGCCCATGTTGTAGGAAGGAGGAAACAGAGAGGCTGGCAAATCATTCCACAGCAGAGCTGTTTTACACAAGAACGAGTCGAAGAAGCGATCATTCCTCATGTGACAGATGTCAACCGTGTGCAAACGATGGGCACGCGTTTGGCGCTGGCAATGACGCTAGTTCCTCAGAGCATCTTCCATTGTAATACCGGTAGAACAAGGATAGCATTCCCACGCGACGCCTGTGCTTTAAAGATTGCAATCCGTCTGTTAAGATGGGGGAATCTGTCAAACAGACCGCCCGTTTCTGCACAGAGTCCAGGATATTTTTCAGGTATTTTGGAGCTCCAGACCAGAGGTGGCTGCCAAATTCAACCGATCCTGTATAGTGCGCCCAGTTTTTGGAAGGCTAACTTTATTCTGGCTTCGATGGAGCCCCCATATCTGAGCTGGTCATTGAAGTACCCACCACTGTCCCACCCCGGTATAGGCAACTTATGGTCGCTCCTTCGGAGTTCTCGCAAGAATCTAATTTTTTTTAATAAACGGCTCTACATTTAATGTAACGAATCTAGACCTTCAATGTCCCCTCATACTGTGTTAGGTAGCGGTATGCGGGTGCGCCTACAGGACTGTACTGTAATGGTCAATCTCTACAAGCAATATTTTAAAGCAGTGAGCCTCATGGATAGTCAAACAAGTTGTTAGTAACATAAAAAAAAAATAAAGTAATCCAAAATGACAGCAGTCGTCATGAGTAATCAGCTCATGACAGCGAAAGACCACACACAATCCGGCGGGCAGCACCAGGCACTGTGCATAAAAGAAAAAAGAAACAAAAGAAAAATAATGTATATATACAGAGTAGAACTGGTGTCACTGCAACCTGACTACCGGCAGTACCCGAGAGAATGAAAAAGGCTAATTGTCCGGCCTCCCGATAACCGGCGGCGTCGGCCAGCTAGCCGGTGGTGCCTAGACGAATGTAACTGGAAATCATAGAAGAAGACCCTAGGGAGAAAAGCGTCGGGTCGCCGGAGGCGGGACGGACAGCTTTCGGATGCCGTTCAGCCTTCTCTCCAGCCTCTTCATGTCACGGGGGGTGGCGCGGCAGACAGGTGCAACTCCACCAGTTCCATAAGACCGGCCATGGTCAGTAGGCGGGGACTCGGTCCAGGGTCCAACCCCTTATATGGGGAGAAGGACGGCACAGAACAAACAAGTGATTTCAGTTCTACGCGTAATCATAACTAAAAGACTAATCATAACTAAATCATAACGGTAATCATAACTTAAAAACTAAAAAAGTAATCATAACTTAAGTAAATGTTACAAAATAACATAAAAGTGTAAGGCGTTAAACCAAGTACCTGAAATCAAAACATGACGCAGGGTATGAAAAACAAATAAACATGAAAGAAAATATAAATACTGTACATCCTGGGCAATATTGGTCAAAGAAAAGAAGCAAAGAAAGTCCGTGGTAAGTCAGGAACAAGTACACCTGGTGTCAAAATCTACTAATCAGCGACTCTAAGCTCACGCCATCTCTCAACCCAGATCCTTGTAAACTTACTCAGGCACTCGAAGTTCGTCTTGTTCGATACCAGATCAGTGTTCCACACTGGTCTGATAGGTACCTCCAAACCATCGAGCATTTCCTCTCTGGCATCCGTCAAGATCTCGCAGTGCCACAGAATGTGCTCGGCGGACTGGTTGGCGGATCCGCATGCGCATTTGGGGGGGGGACAGGGACAGGGATGAGGAAGCTGGGTAATGTGATGATCCAGTCTGAGATAAGCCCCTTCCATTCTGATTTTAACTGATGGGAAGAAGGAGAAGGTCCATCTTCTCAAATTCGATCTATCCCAACGGACCTGCCACTCATGGAGCGACAGATCCCTCATTTCACAAAGCAGCCCAGGGAGAGTCCCCGGCCCATCCGGTGTCAGAACAACGCCTAGGTGAGTGGCCGGGGTTCCTCTGGTTAACTTCTGCTTCGTAAGCACTTCCTTTATTTCCAGATCGATTGGCAAAATGCCAGCCAAAACGGGTAAAGCGTCCGAAGCCACGGTTCTATACGCACCAGAGAGTGCCAGCAAGGGGGTTCGTTGGCCTCGCTTGAGAGCTAAGAGAATGAGTGAGTTGTCCAGGCGGTGTTCCCACACAGAGGCGGCATACGAGACTTACGCCACGTATACGCACCTATATAGCGTTTGCAGAACCGGATTACGCAATCCCCACTCAGCTGTGGAGAGTCTCCTCAGTTTCAAGAAGAGAGCCTGAGCCTTGCTGGATACTTCTTTGACGTGAGCCAGAAAAGAGGACGATCGATCTAGTGTGACGCCTAAGTTTTTTACTGTTTCAAAAAACCGGATGTTAGAATCTCCCATTCTGATGGTAGGATTTCTTTCTCTACTGAGACGGCCCTTCATCAGGAGGCCCTTGGTCTTATGGGGAGCGAAGGTCATCTTGTTTTTTTCACCCCAGTTCAGGAACATCTGCAAACCTTCACTGCCTTTGCTCTCCACTTCCTTTCTACTTTCCCCAGTGACCAGATACAACTTATCATCAGCGTAGTCGACGGCGATACATCCTTCAGGCAAGGGTAACCTGGAGAAGTCATCAAAGGAGATGTTCCACAAGTCAGGTCCAAGGATGGAGCCCTGCGGGCATCCCATGTCTGCTTCCCTCTGGATACAAAAGTCACCGAAACTGATCGTAATGGTACGATCAGAAAGGTAGTCATCGATGGCTTTGAACAATAAGTTGGAACAATGCCTGTTTTTCACCTTTATACGTATCACTGCCCACCACGCGTGATCGAAGGCACCAGTGATGTCAAGGAAGATTGCAACTACATACCTCTTTGGGCAAGCCTTCAGCCATTCAAGCGCATAAGACAGGGCGTGCACCGTGGATCTACCGGGGACGAAGCCGAACTGCAGGTCACTGGCCGGAGGCAGGGTTTGTCGGAGTCGCTGCCTAATCAATTTTTCAAGGATCTTGCCTAAAACGGGAAGGAGGGTAATCGACCGGTAGGCCTTGATGTCCGTTAGTGGTATTCCGTTCCTCTTTGGTATAATCCGGAGCACGCCGCGCTTGCACTCAGAGGGGAAAACTCCCCTCCACAAGCACGTATCCATCACCTGGAAGAGCTCCTCCTTGGCGTGGACCCAGACTTGCTTCGCAATTACGCCATTGAGCCTATCATGCCCTGGTGCCTTCTTAGGACCCAAACCCTTAATTATCACTTCAATTTCCACTTTAGTGACTCGAATGAAGTTATCCTCTTGGGCGAGGTCTCTCGGTGGCAGCCGTGACAGATTTCTGATCTGTTTATGTTGGTCACTTTCCCCAACTACTGACTCTACAGGAACTAACTCACCCAAAAGTGTTTTGAGAGTAGTAGAGGCCACATCCACCGTCTCAGCGTTCCTCACATCTGTGTTCCCAATTACGATTGACAAGTACCAGTCAGAGCCTTTACCGGATTTTGCAATCGCGCTCGGATTGGCGTTACCCACGTCTTTAACCCAATTATGCCAAGCAGCTCGTTTCGCTAGGAGAACGGCCCGTTTAAAAGCCGACCTGGCAGACCTGAGGCTCACCTGAAGCGCAACTCTCTCCTCCTTCGTACAGTTGCCACTCCTGGACAGCCCCAGCGCCGTGTAGGCCCTCTTGTAGGCCCCCTTCAGCGAAGTCAGCTCAGGTGACCACCACGGCGTCCTAATACTAGTCTTTGGGTTTGATCTTCCCAAAGACGAGTTGGCAGCAGATACAACCACCCTGTTGAAAAAATTCCCCAAATTATCCGGATCCGTAGCTGCTACGTGGTGAAAATCCCTTAACGTATCTCGTAGCGCTTCCCCAAAGTTATCCCAATTCGCCCTAGTGGTGTTGAAATTCCAAGAGGATCTTGGAGCTTCAGTTTTTCTGACACCAACCGTAAAAGTAATTAACCTATGATCCGAATTAATCTCGCACTCATGGACTGTCCACTTTGAAATCCTGGTCGCAACTGATCCAGAGCAAATAGTTAGATCAATGTTGCTCTCACCATGTATGTTCGAGAACGTAAAAAAAGTACTCTGTTCATTCATGATACTGAGACCTTGCACGGCAATCAGGTCCTCTACGGCATCTGATCGTTCCGTCCTACAGTCACTAGTGTCGAACCATAATGGTGAGCGTGCAAAAGTCACCTCCAATAACTATGTTACGGCCTTTAAGCGCGTTGAGCGCGCGCGTCAGACTCAGGATGTGGGGTCCTACCGGGTTCCCAAATTTAAAGTAAACTGAGATCAGAAAGATCTCAGTGTCGCCAAATCTAATACATACACAGGTTTGGTACTCATCAGAAAGACCAGCCAGAAGGAGGGGACTAATCAACGAGGTGTTGACCAGGACACCCGCCCCTGGTGAGCGGCCAACTTCGAGTACCGCACCCGGAAAATTAATTGGGGTCTTACCTTCCCAGGTGTACTGTTCCTGAATGAGCATAATGTCGATTTTTAGGTCAGACATGACCCGCAGCACCTCCAAAGTGGCCATCCGGGATCTGTGCAGGTTGATCGAGGGGGAATTATGAGGAACCATAATCTGTTAAGCGGAAAGCGGCCTCCACAGCGGCTTTTTGAGCCGGGCAGTCCCTATCACCCATCGGGTGATCCGCCGGCTTCTTGAAGCGCGTACACGTGGCACAGACAGCGGGTAGCTGAGCTGGTCACTTAGAATTACACCAATTGTAACTCAACAATTGTTTTTCAGCTCTACCCTCATCGAGCCCGTCGCCTCTTCGGAATTCGGAATCGGCTGCATGAATCTCGTTTCCAGCAGCAAACAGCTCTGCCGCAGCAAACAGCTCTGCAGTTAACTATTAGTTAAAGTAATAGTCAAGCTCTGCAGTAATAGTTAACCTTCTAATATTACCCAAAAATGTATTGTTATCATAAATAAATATGTGATTACAGCCTAGAGTTCTTTTAATCATTACATTGGTAAATACTACACCGTGTAATACAAAGGTACCCCAAAAGAGCTCGTACTTAGTCTGTACATAACCAAGAGGAAAAATTCCTGTAGCCAGCCATTCGAATGATGTCAGAGGACTTTAAATTGACAGCAAGAAGCCGAGTGATTCAAAGACCCGGGTTGTCTCCAAGTCGCGTAATAAATTTCTACTAGCAACATTTTTGTTATGCATTAATTTTAGACTCAAGAATTAGACTATGATTTTTAACTACATTCATTGAAAGAAAAAAAAGTTGATTTATTTTTATTTTTGTATACTAACTAACTAACCATCACGCCGTTTCCGCAGGAGTAGGCAGAGAGGACGGACGGCCAAACAACTCGGTTTTGGCACACACTCTTTACCTCATTCACATTCATACATCGTTTCATACACACTCTTCTAATATTCTGACTCAAGTATCTGATTCTCTTGATCGTGCCATGTCTTCCTCTGGCGTCCCCAACTTCTTCAACCATTCATATATTCATATATTCTTCTCACACTACTTTCTTTGTTCATTCGCTCTACATGCCCAAACAATCTGAGGATCCCTTTCTTAATCTTTCTCATTACGCTTACAGCTGCCTTGCATTCTTTGCGGACATTTTCACACGTATTTTTATATAAAATTATAAATTATCATTTAGATAGCCTTTGATGTATTAATTTTGATTCACCTTCATTTTCTTACAATTACGTCAATTACCTTGCATTTTTTAATTTATTTTTTTTATTATATAATCAATAATATTATTAAAATTATTACATGCAATAATTGTCAGCCTGAAACACTCATTTTACATTGAAAAATCTTCCGAGAAAAGATACTTGCCGCCAACGGGACTTGAACCCGTGTCCTTCCGATTGCTTGATAATATTATTATTAAATTAATAAAAACAGTTTATTTTTAAACAAGTTCTACTGTGTAATTTTTATTACGCATGACAGCTGTTTCGCCTTCTGAAGGCATTATCAAATTGTAATCATGCCACATACAGACATATATTTATACTATTTATAGAGAGGTATTTACTATGACTCATTTCTAATTTCCGATTAAAAATGACTGAGACTATTAATGGTTATTATTTTCCCAATTACTGTAATTTCCCACTTCGACTAAAAGTCGCTATGCGTCTAATTATATTTTGAGTCAATTGCAAATGCTGACTCATGGTTTTCTTTTCAAGCATAATTAATTATTTAAAATTGGTTTGAATATATCTAGAAGCGGAGAGTGAATTATATTTTTTTGTTTGTTTATTAAAATAGCTTTAGGATTATTATTATGTTTTTTGATTTCCAGTTACTCTAAAAGATTAAGTTTACGTCCTTTATTTTGGATGTGTAAAGGAGTTGGTTTATTATCATCGCCAAGAGAGTGATTCTCATCTAGGAGATGTCTGGCAAATTGTATATTGAATTGTATTATATTATTTAAATATAATAAAAATTAAAATGGAGTTCTACAAATTAAACTTTATAACAATAAATTACCTTGCATGTATTATTTTGATAATTACACTATGGTCACAGGCTACAATTCAATTATAAATAGATCACAAAGCATTGGTAACTTGCTGATATTTTTAATGTGCAAGTACTGAAGTATACAGCTGTTCTAATTAAACAATTTAGCAGAACATTTTAACGAAGTCACTGCATATCAGGTTTTTTGTTTCTTCTTGGCTGTTGTTAACTTTGTACTAATATAAATTCTTTTTCATTGTTTTTCTTTACTTATTTTATCTAATAACTTTTCATGTATTTCTCCCTTCCATAATGTGAGTACTATGACTGTTAAAAAAATAACTTTATATGTAAATGACACTTGTGCCGTTAATTCTAAATAAATTTAAAAAAAAAAAACAATTGAGACTTCTTAAATAATCGCCAAATCACTTTGTGACATCATTTTAATAAAATTTTGACGAAGAAACCTTTGTACTAAAAACGAAATATATAATAAAGAAATTCTTAATAATAAATAACACCTTCCTCCCATACACAGTACATAGAGTACATCTTCCGGTAAAAAAATACAAATTTTCACATATTATACATGTAATTATATTATTGCTCCGAAATCAATTATGTTCACATTTTGCAGAAATAAATTTCCAATTAAAAAAATATATACACATTGCGAGAAATAAATGTTGTTGGAAGCTGTTGAAGTTGTCGCGCCGAAAACAATTTGGACTCCACATTCCCACGGCCCGGCTTCATGAAATATATATTGATTGATGGTGTTGTGCCAATCCAATGAGGAGAAGTAACAAGTCCACATCCTTCCCAACTATTGCTACATTTGAATGTAGAGTAGCTTCATCCAACCCACACCTCACAATAGTGCTATCAGCATCCCCTGTGGCAACAGTTGTTTTAATCCCAGCTGCTGTCATTTTCTCACTGAGCAAGTGGAATAAACCTTGTTTTGTTTCTTTCGAGCGGAGCAGAAGCGAAGGGGGCTCACAAAAATTTCTATTGACATCAACTTTCACGAAAAAATGACCATCACTATTCAACAAGAGTATTTTCTTGCTAATGAAAGAAACATAACAAGGTTGATTTACTTGCTCAGCGAGAAAATGACAGCAGCCGGGATTAAAACAACTGTTGCTACAGGGGATGCCGATAGCAGTATTGTGAGGTGTGGGTTGGATGAAGCTACTCTACATTCAAATGTAGCAATAGTTGGGGAGGACGTGGACTTGTTAGTTCTCCTCATTGAATTGGCACCACCATCAATCAATATATATTTCATGAAGCCGGGCCGTGGGAATGTGGAGACCAAATTGTTTTCGGTGCGACAACTTCAAGAGCTTCCAATCGCCAAAACGATTCTCCTTCTCCATAGCTTCTCCGGATGCGACACCACCTCGGCGATATATGGAAAGAGTAAAGTGGGAATCGCTAAGCTCTTCACAGAAAATCCTGGCCTCACCCAAGACATTTCACCAATATTCTCTGATTCCTCAGCATGACCTAAAAATATTGAACAGGCTGGCGAGAAACTTTTTTTGGCTGTATACAAAGCGCCTGCTCATCAAGACAACATAAACAAACATCGGTACTCGGAATTTTTGAAAGCGTCAACGAAGCCTAAATCAGATATGGCTATTCTTCCTCCCACCAGAGGAGCTTCAAAGCAACACTCGAGTATATCTACAGGTAATTAAATCCAGTTACATATAGTTTTAAATACTGCTTTCTTATTACAAATATTCATTTGTGATGAATGCTTACTTTGGTCTCATTACTTTTTTACAGATACAACAGTGGCTAGGCAACCCCCTACCACCCATCCAATGAGGTTGGGTCAAGGGAGAAGATGGCATCCTTAACCCAGTTAACACGAACGGCCCTGTGGCACCCATATCCATTTTGAACACGATCTTTTGCCGATGCACGACCGGGTGTGAGATGCGCTGCGGTTGCCGCAAAGCAGGGATAGCCTGCTCCGGTGCCTGCGGCTTCCTCGGCTCATGTATGAACGGAGCCCCCGTCGAAGACAGCATTGATCACGATGAAAGTTTAGATTTCGACGAAATTTAATGTTCAAGGTACATCCTTAAG
The DNA here is from genome assembly GCA_929108145.2 of Limnephilus rhombicus. Classification (NCBI taxonomy): domain Eukaryota; kingdom Metazoa; phylum Arthropoda; class Insecta; order Trichoptera; family Limnephilidae; genus Limnephilus; species Limnephilus rhombicus. The sequence continues at coordinate 24,019,870 of OV815284.1, forward strand.
CACTAATTATTTGATTTTTTAACAATAACCATTTCATTTTTACCGACAACATTTCATTTTAAAAAATTAAAACAGTTTTTTTTTTAAATTTTACATTTTCCCCCCTCCCTATCTCATTAAGCATTGATCCTAACAAAAAAATTTATAGAACCATTTTTGTAGATAATTTTATGTAAATAATTTAATGCATAAATATTTTTTCGCTAGAGGCAGTAGTTTTTGAGTTATTAATGAAAAACTGAAAGAAGGGACCTTTAGACCCGCCCCCTTAGCTCCACCCCCACCCCTCCCAGTACTTTTAGTATTTTGTTAAGGACACCTTCCCCTACAACTGTGCCAAAATTGGCTTCTACATTAATTATTTCCCCTATTTTTCCTTCGTTGCCTGGGCTAACTGGCGACTTCCACTAGAAGTGTGAAAAGATGTTCTGCTTTATACTGTAATATATGTATAGTCCATAGATACTTGCTAATCAGAATAGTAATTCTTATAATGCCTACATCATAAGAATTTTTAGATACTGTACAATTTCACAATACAATTTTAAGCTCTTCCTTTTCTTCCCAAATGTAGATTCCACCAAGCGTTATACCTGAAATCCAATACTGTCTACAACATCCAAGGATCTAACGTCTCTTATAACCTTCTGTGTATTTCTCGCGATTTGAACCCTTAATTTTGAGAAAGGGGTCAGTCGGTACCCGGAGAAAGGCAAAACACGTTCGGGATATAAGTTTCACAATCCAGAACTATCGCCCAAGTGTCGACCTGGCAAATTGTAGAATTTTATCCTATCCGACAAGTGAGAGAGGGTATGAAATTGCTTGAAATCTACTACCCACTATTTCTCAGGCATTATGTTATGAAGAAAACTGTGCGTAGTAAATTTGCTATATTTTATACCAACATCTGAGAGCACAATAATACGTAAAGACTTGGATATTTTTGTCAGGTCTCAGAAAGAAAACCTTGGAAATTTTGTTTGTAAAATCTGTATGAATATTTCGTTGAAATATTTATACACAGTTCATTAATCTATCACCAATTTATTACAATACAAAATTCCTACTACGCGTTGGTGGAAAAAATACATCATTTCGGAAATTTGAAATGCTGTGAAGGACAAAATGTTAATTGTTCAGCAGAGCGGAGAGAATCATATCTCCTGTTTTTGTAGACCTATAATTATGATTTTTTTTTTAAATTATAATTGAATAGATCTTTCAGAGTACTTAACATTTTTTGAATTTTTTAATGACAGAATTTAATTTATTTTTAATTTTTCAGAAAAAAAATCTTCTTGAAATGCACATCGTAAAGGACACATTTATTTTCCTAGAAATATTTTGACGACGCAGATCAGAAGAGAACAAAAAAACGGAGAAAGATGACATGTTTAACTCATTTTTGGATTTTTTTTGCCCTTTACAGCATTTCAAATTTCCAGTGTCGAAATAATTCTAGAACAAAAATTAAGGAACGTATCTTGTCTGTAGTGCGTGGCGTGGATTTGAAATTTATAAAAATCTGCATTGATTTATTCCAATATGATGAAATTTTGCACACTTGATTTTCAAGTTCGGTCAGTTGCTGAGTTGGCGTCGCGTTTGGGTTCCAACCCGGGCGTTGGGTGTTTAATTCCTCGGCTAGCTAAGGATTATAACGACATCCATCCATCACGACACAAGTTTCCGTTTACTGTAGTGGTAGTAGGAGATTTTCAAATATTGTCAGGTTATTTGTAATCCGAGTATGTTTGTCTTTAAAAAAAACAAAAGAAAGGTCAAATTTGGAAAAACCACCCATCCTCTTTTCCCACCCCTTAGAGTAAAATGTTGACACGTCTTGGAGAAATTTCTAAACTTGACGTTACAATAGGAGAATAAATATTGTCTTAATCTGATTTAGGAAAAAAAAACTATGTGTAAAGCACGGGCAACGCCGGGAACTTCTGCTAGTTTTAAAATAAGTAAAAAAAACGGATTTTTACAAGTGTATTATATAATTATTCTAATATAACAATATAAAACATTCAAAGTCTTGGTTGTATTTGAAGGGAAGACAAAAATGAGATTATGAGAAGTTTAAGATGTGGGAGAGAAAGACATTGTACAAATGAAATTGAAAATTAATATCGCGGGTAGTTTTACTTAGGAATTCCTGACTGCGTTTTTTGCAGGATAAACATCATCATTTGACAGACAATGCAACGCTGTCAAAAACGTTCGCTAAAGAATGAGGTAGCGCAACACGGCATAACACTCCAAAAACATAAATATAACGAAAATCATTTATGATAGTCATCAACATCCAATAGAAAATATTTTAAAACATTAACAGAAGAAACTACATAATGCCGCTAATTGTTGTGGGTTAAATGAACAAAGAAAAAATGAAATAATTGCATTATTAATTTAAGGTAAATTCTTAATTTCACGATTGAAATGATGGCTTGTTATAACTTTATGCTGCAAAAAAAACATAAAAAGGATTACACCTCCCAGCACTTAGCTCTCTGATTGGCAATTCTGTTTGGCGACCTACCCGCTTGAAACGCACACCTGAAAAATTTAAGGCTTCGTATTATTTTTCAGCAGAAAGGAGGCTTCGAATTTTCCAGAAACACTTTGTATTCACATCAGGACTTGGACGGCAAACGAACCTGCCCACGGGGCGATCCCTATGTTTCATTATAGTGATTTAGAAATTCACGTTCCTGCCTCGGCGAAAACATACAAATAAATATCTACCCCATTTTATTTATCAGTCCGGGAGTATATAAAATATTTTGATGGGGTCTGAGTCATATTTTTATTTTACCAGCCAGAGAGAGTAAAATATATTATAGTTTTCATATTATTAAGAGGGATTTAAAGGTCCGCATTTTCTTCTCGAATAGAAATAAAACCGCACAAAGCAGCTTTAATATATATTTCAGTATTTTTGCTAAGCGTCGAGAGTCGCTTATGGTAACCGTACGCAATTTTTATAAATAAAATATTTTCATTACGATTTTTTAAAATAAAACCATAATAATATTGGGTGGGCTACTTTACAATTAAAATTATACTTTACTAAAATTATACTTTGGAAACCATACGACTTCCCTACTTCAGAGATATTTCGGGAATCCTGTATCACACAATTGTATAAAAGAAATGCCTTATTTCAAATTAATAAATAATACTTCATTTATAAAATTCACCTCTCAGATAGCATAAGCAATAGATCAAATCAAATCCCAATGCTATGAACGACCACAGCCCAGCACCACTACTTGAGTACAATATACTTTTGTCCAAAAACAAATGAATGTAACTCTGAAGTATAAACAACAAGCTGTTACCCGGCATGCGTTGCAATGCCATTTAATAAAGAAATTGTTTCTCCCTGCGTGTCCTCTCCCATTCGTCCCGTTCCCCTTCCGCCTCCCCTTTCTGTCCCGCGTCCCCTTCCCACTCACGCCTCCTCCACCTTCCCTCTCCCCACTCCACTTGGCCCCTTCCCCCGTCCCGCGAACTTTCCCTCGAGTTCCTTCTCCCTCCCAGGTTCTCATCCCCCTCCCGGGTTCCCCTCCTCACCTCCCGCGAATCCCCTACCCGAATTCCCCTCCTCTCCCAATTAATTTTTGAAATTCACTCACTATTCAATTTTATACTTATCACAATATTCTTGCAGCCTTTTTCAAAATACGAGAATTCGTTCCATACAAAATGTATGAGGAAAACAATTTTCTTGATAACTTTTTTTTCGTGAATTTTCCGATGTTTTAATAGCTGTTCTGCTATTCGGGTTGAAGGCAAGTCCAACAAATCAACAATCATAAAAATCGGTCCAGCCGTTCTCGAGTTATAAATGGTTTAACGAACCCGACATTGTTTTATAAGTATACTAGCAGACCCGGCCACACGTTGCTGTGGCTAACGAAACACAACGCCATCACCCAATCTTTATAAAATCAACACCACAAGCTTGCCAGCTGCTCGCTGCCCGCTACCTGAATTGAATATTTGAATTTATCGGCTTTTCTCTACTGTAATAAGCATGTATTATACATATAAACTAATTAACTCGCCACTAATTATACAATGCTTGCAATGCAACACTGGATATTTGAAAAGGGAAAATCAAATACCTACTTACTCTAGGACATCTATTTTCAACGAATTTCAAAAGTGACTATAGTACGGCCCGCCAGCCGTTTTAAATCGCACAAAAATATGTTTTCTTCGAATTTCTCGGCTTTTCTCTAATATAATTTACATGTTTTATACATATAAACATTCCTCTTCAATCATTCTACCTATTGGTGAAAACCGCATGAAAATCCGTTGCGTAGTTTAAAAGATTAACACGCACATACATTTTGAGCGACTTCATTTTATACTATGTAATGATGATGACGATGATTAAAGATACTAATGTATTCATTGTGATTAAGCTGATTAGTTATATAAATATCGAATATGTTACCTGAGCGGCTATACCGGTTCTACTTTAGGATAAGAAATTGTCTTAAACCTTAAAATGAACGAGGTATTTTTTTAACTAGGGGTGATTCCTATATTACTTAAGGAAAAATAATTATCCTTAAAGTTAAATTGGACGACTTATTGGACGTTTATTGCGATTTCAGATCTCTCGGATTGACAACGAGTAAGTAGTTAGGTTAGGTCTTGGCACACACTCAAGTAATTCAAGTAACTGATTCACTTGATCGTGCCATGTCTTCCTCGGGCATCCCCGACATCTTCTTCCATTCAGATTTGTGTCTTATATTCTTCTCACACAATTTTCTTCTTTCATTCGCTCTACATGCCCAAATCATTTGAGAATCCCTTTCTTAATCTTACTCGTTATGCTTACCTCAGTCTTACATACATTCTTTGCGGATATCCACATTTCTCACACGATCATACATGGTTTTACCACACGTCCACCTCAGGATCTCATTTCAACAGCATTCAGTTTACTTTCATCCTCACTGCCATACATCAGGGTAGGTACCAGGACTCCATTGTGGACTGCTAGCTTCGCTTCTTTTGACAGTTTTTTTATTAGCGCCAACGGCATTCAGTCCTGCTTTAATGTATGTTATTGTTTTGCTAAAACTTTTTTCTAAAATTATTTATGTTGAATTACTTTATTTTGTGTGTTGTATTACGTTTGTATTTATTTAATAAGTCTGATTATTGTCTGCATATTTTTAATGTATATCCTCTCGTTACCACGAGCTATTGGAGCTCAACTTATGGAATTGTATAATAAATATAAAAAAAAAAAAATTAAAAAAAATATACATTTGCATATTGTTGTAATTTGAAATGTTATATTGTTTTTTTTTTTTAATAAATTAATTAACAAAAAAACCTCACACGGTTCATAAGTTATATAAAATAGTTCACATGCATGTCAATATCGATAACCTGTACCTTATACGTGGTAAGTATCCGCATTCTGATTTTAATTTGGTTTTGAGCGCAAAATTACTTATCCGGATTCTTTCTTATAATGGGTGATTCCATTATCGCGGGAGCAACATTTAGAAGCATGTAAAGCTTCTTAATGATAAAACAAAAAACATTTTTAATGAAATTATTATTGAAAGAGCTACATTTTAACATGTTTACTTTTTATTAGTTTGTAAGAATTTTATTGAAATATTTAAATAGTCAGGTGGGAGGTTCAAAGTGTGATCGCGGGTGTAACCAATTTGGCCCACCCTATCCAGATCATAATTCAAAAACACAAAAGTCTGTTAATTGTGATACATTTATTATGTTATGCCTTGATATTTCGTAAGGCGTTAAACTAATCAACTAAAAAAAATAAACAAATATAAAGGAAACAAAAACAAGCAATGAATTATTAGCTTTTCAAACAATCGCGGGTGCAACAAAAAATTATCGCGGGTGCAACTCGTCTAGTTTAAGTGTATATAAACATCAATAAACACTGATAGAGGAACGAAATACGAAATACAACAATGCGTATTACTAATCAGTACACTTATTTGTCATTTATGTTAATTATTTCTTTTCGTTTACGTCAAAATTCACCGAAAATTCTTTAAACATATTACAACCTTTTCAAAAACAAATATTTGTTTTTTTTTTCTTATTTTGTAGAACTTATTTTTAGATTGTGTAATTTGTAAGAGGTTCCAGATAGTTATCATCCCAATCACTTTCTATTTCAGTGGTGGTTTTCGGAGATTTCAAAACCAATGTGCATTGGAGACGAGACAGTGAGGTTCGCGCCACGGAAATGCTATCGCCGTTTTCAGATTGAAATAAATGTTTTGATTGAATGCCTGATTTATTTTTCAGCCCTTCTTATTTATCGTCCAACGTGGCCAGCTTTTTTAAACTGCTTTTTTTTATATAAAGAAGATGTTTAAGAGTGACTGCGTGCCAAACAGGGGCGTGCACAGAACTTTTAGTGAGCTAGAGTGCTAAGATTGAAAAAAAACGACATTATTGATGTTGTTATAGCTGAAAATGAATTTTTTTTTTTCAAAATTTTGATTTTTTCTATGAATATTTTTTACTCAGGGTAGGCATATGCCTACCCTAGATAAAAAATCTTCATACAAAAAATTTAAATTTCGAAAAAAAATAAAATTCATTTTCAGCTACAACAACATAAGCAATGTCGTTTTTTTTAATCTTAGCGCTCTAGCTCACCAAAAGTTCTGTGCACGCCACTGGTGCCAAATCATAGAATTTCTATAAAAAAGCTAAATATAATATAAACAAACCCATTAGAAATAAATCACTAGCTAATACACAGCATATATTATTATTGAAAACATAAAAAAAAACAATAAAATATACGATAAATCATACAATAAGGGTAGTTGTCAAAGAGTTGCACCCGCGATTCTAACAACACAATCGCGGGTGCAACCAATTTGAGTCAAAGTTTATTTCAATTCAGCTAACATTGTACTCATAAAAACGTTTTATTTAAGTTTGCCTTTGATTTCTTCTTACTTTTACAAAGTTTCAAAACGTTAGCACTTTATTTCTGTGAAAAACACAAACTTTTATATCTTTTATATCGCGGGTGCAACAAGCTAACAGTGACTTCTTGTAGTCAATGATGCTTAAAAAATAACAACAAGTACTTACATCTTTCGGCACATAAGAATAAACCAATATTATCACTACACGCTTAGCAGTAAAATATAACTTCAAACTATCGGTAACAGCTGTTTCGTGCCAGTGTTGCACGGTGTTATTTTGCAGTTTATATACCGATTCTTCGAATGATAATGTTTGCAAGCGCGCCAAAAATTTCAATATGAAGTAAAATCCAATTTTTTTTCTTTATTATTAAATATTGAACTCCTTCTTTGCACTGATAAAAAAAAAGTAACAAATACTGGGATTTAAAAATTACTGTCGAGAATCGTCTATAGCGGAATCGCCCTATTCTTACATACCTAAATATACAACAGAATATTTCACTGTAAACAATAAACATAAGATTTAAAGTCTCAATTTTTATGTAGAGGAATAAGTGGGTGCACCCAATAACCGCGTACGCTTATCTCCGCACACTATAACCATTTACTTACACAAAAATAAAATAATAAAAAAACAGGTGAATGAGAGTTGCCTCTTTGAACCCGTGAAACCAACATTATTTAACTAAAAATTGTCATAGACCACACCGTTCTGACAAAACTGGTTATATTAGCAACTATCTTAAAAAATACGAACACCATTAAAAAAATAATTTCAGTTTTTTGTCTTCCTAGGGCTCACTACACTACACACGAGTTGCTTCAATTGAGGAATGAGCGGAGCGCAGGTGAATTATTCAAGATTTGACGCAAGAATCGCCGCGTACGGTTCACACACCTAACTACTGGTCTGACAAAATAAAATATTAAAGGTGTATTGTTACTTGTTTTACATTAACTCCACACAGAAGGCCACGAAGAAAATAATTTCCCTCTGGGCCAATTTCATCTGAGATGCTGTGTGGAGGGTCTTTTTGAAGAGAAGAAGGAATGAACATTGGTCTTGAAGAGACCCATATTGTAGAAAGGCCGGCAAATCGTTCCACAGCCGAGCTGTTGAACAAAGAACGAGTCGAAAAAGCGATCCGTTCTCATGTGACCAATGTCAACCATGTACATATGTTGGGTACGCGTTTGGTATGTTTCCCGACTATGCACCGATGCCGAAGGGATCAATGACGCTAGTTCCTCGGAGCATCTTCCATTGAAATACTGGTAGAACAAGGATAGCATTCCTACCCGATGTCTGTGCTTGCAATCCGTCTGTTAAATTGGAGAATCTATCAGACGGACCGCCCGTTTCTACACAGAGACGAGTGTTTTTTTTTTCAATTATGTTGAGGCTCCAGACCAGAGGTGGTTGCCAAATTCAACCGTGGAGCGCACTTGTGATTTGTACAGGGTTAGCAGTTGTGTACTATTAAAGTATCTGCGGGCCCTGCACAGTAGCCTTAGTTTTTGAGAGGCTAACTTGTTCTTTACTCGCCCGAAATCAAACAATTATTCGTCGAACGGTCTATATGGCATAATAATAATAATAATTGGATAATTTGTAGAGCGCCATTTTTGTGAAAAATCACCTCAAGGGCGCTTTACAATTTATTATGAATCTTAGGCGCTATTTAATTTTATTATTTACAAATAGATACAGAAACATACTTCCCTGCAGGACACTTCCGATAAAACACACTTTATTAGAAAGTTTATGTTTTTGGGGAAGATACGACTTTGCACGTGGAGGACATTATATTTAAAACATTGGACATTGCATGACTTTACCTTTGCTACCCTAATCACTGTTGGTTGTATATTTAATTTATATTTATAAGAAGATAAATGCCAAAGTTGAGTTAATATTTATTTTTAAAGAATTAGATTAATAATTGAAAGCATTAGATTTCAAACCTGAAGATTTCGTGATCGAAACTCGCGACGATAAAAAATCTGTTGAAATATAATTTCTGGATCTGAGCATCCAGCTTTAAAATTTCATGTACGATTTGAAATTTTGTAGATTAGTAGACCAATAACTAAAATATGGTACAGATTTCAACCGTCAAAATGTTTACAATGTTACGCAAGAGTGTTAATGAGAGTCAGAAGATTGGCAATTGATATGACCGCAACCATATTGATCGAACATTGCTTTCGTGTACTAGAGCTTATCGAATAGGTGATTTACTTACCAGATTTATAAACCGATATTGTTTCAATGGTTAATTAATAAATATTAATGCGGGTTTGAGAAACTTCCGCTACGGTTAAAGCGATGTTAGGATATTGCGAAGGACGCCTATATCGTTGTAACTTGTCCCTTGTCAATAATTATGGTTTAAATCGACAAACGTATTTTAGGATGTAAGGACGTTTAGAAACATAAAAAACTATTTTCAGAAAGAAAATGTTATTATTTATGCATTAAACCGCTTACTCGTTAATACGGAATACTTTTTATCCAAATAGTTAGATTTAGCTTTTTTATTACGAAAAGTGAGTATTTATGTCGGGGGAGACCAAAAAACATGGAAAAATATGCATTTAACATTTTAATTTTATTAAAATTAATTCACTCTCGCGGTAACGCCATTGTTTATCCATCGTTTTTATTTTAACATTTCATAGACTGCCAATCATAGAAAAAATATTTTTTGTGTAAAATAAAGTGAATGCATTATTGACAAGTTTGTACCTGTATTTATAACTTATAACAGTAGAACATGGAAAGAACACAAACCCGCTAGACAAACCCTGCTTTGCCAAACAAACCATTCAAAACCTGGGATGTTTTCTAAAATTATGATGAAATGCGAGTTTATTTTAGAGAATTTATTTTATAAGATTGGTACTTCCGACAAATGTCATATTGATTGATTGTCTATCAGTTAAAAAAGGAACATTCCGTATTATCCGTGCATCAAACTTCGACAACACGAACGTTCCGTATTATCCGTGAGGTGGACTAACTGCATATTTATCGAAAATGTTTTTTTAAATACTTCTTGGCAGGCGGCAGATCGAAGTTACATGAAACGTGTTTTTTAATCAAATTACCAAGAAAAATCTCAATGTAGTTTTTTCTGTAATTCTCATTCTCTTTGTAGTATTTAATATTGTATTGAATTTATTTACGAGAAAATTAACGTTAAAAAATCTTATTTTTATATCTTCAGCAAAAAATTTGTTTAAATACGAAAAATAAATTCTTGGAAAAATCTCACGTCAGTTGTCTCTGTTCATAAATTACCCACTATAAATATTTTTCAGTGTTGATTTTACGAACACGAACATTTATTATTTTTAACTCTAGATAGGTACATACCCACCTACGTGTAGTAGGTGGGTAGGTACCTATCTAGAGTTAATTATTATTTTTATGTGGCAAGGTTACAATGTTATTTTTTAGTTTTTTTTTTAAACGGTTTGTATTTACTTCATGCTGCAGAGGTCTTCAATGACTACGAACTTCGTGAGAGATCGGTAATTTCGATGGCTCTGAAACCAAATGTTACCGGTTCGAATATCGGCTAAATTGAAATTAATATTTTTTTACAATATAATTTAAATCAAATAAAATTAAGAGTGTTAACCCGCACATGAGTGGATGATTTCTCAATGACACTCAAAGGTGAAATAGACCACCAACCATATTCGAAAGGTTGTTTGTAATGAACTTAGCTTAAGAGGGAATAACCATACAAAACCGGAAATATGGAATTTTTAAATCAAATTTTAGACGTATTGACTCTTATCCACAAAAAAATTATAAATTGATTTCGAAAGAGTGTTTTTTTACCTACATAGTTTGTTTTAAATTTTGAGAAAATATGTTTATTTTTAGTACAATAAGGTTTTACCGTAGGTCGTTGGCAGATTTGTTAAATTTTCAAACAAAATTTTGTCTTACACAACACACATTTCAAATCATATAAAAATGCAGTACAAAAAATCAATAAATTATTTGGGAAAGCTACTTTTCAGACTTTTAATTTTAGTTCAAATAAAATCATAAAAAATATATCCGCGCCCGCGTTTTGTGATGAAAATTCTTCAGTTTGTCTATTTATTTACGGTCTCACAAACATTTAAAAAAAAATACATTTTTATTTTTGTTAGATAATATTGAAAAATTTAAAATACTTATGAAAAAAAAAAAATAATAACAAAAAGTACATTCTTTTAATAGTGTTATCATCACGAGTTTGAGCATTTTTGTATATAGGTATTTATGAAAGCAATTTTTTTAATGAAATAAAATCGATATTAAGTTATTATGTTAAAATGCTGGTAAGGAGAATAATTAATCTTTCCCATCGGAACCGCCCTGTACAGTTACAAGGGTACGATTGCAATATCATGGTTCAACGAAATGTAAATTCTCGGCACTGGTTAATGGCTCTTAATTAATTGACCATATAAAAATAGTCAAGTATTTTATAAAATTCCTTCTCCACAACTCCTCCCCATATTTGATTCAGATTTACAAAATTCCCGAAAGAAATGTAAAAATATGGGAGTACGATATCGTAAAAAAAATATTATTTTCTGTGTCTTGATCTGTTTCAAGTTTTGTTTAGATTTATTTGAAAAATGTTAGTGTCCGTCATGTCTGGCTCCAAGCAACATGAATACTTGGGTTATATTACAAAAATAAAAGACCTAACAATTTCTGGCGATCCGTATCACAAATAGCGAAAAATATTTTAATGCGTAGCATTCAAGTACCCCGCATCAGCACAGTTGTCACTATTTCCCCCTACGCCTCTGCAAGGGTTAATACAAACAGCGCACGTACGGCTCAGTGTAACAACGTACGGCCGCTAAAGGTGTAAAACTAAATATATACACTTTGTTTCTAGGACTTCTATCAACACATCTGATATAGTGGCAGCACGTACTTGTTTTGTTTCTACAGCTTGTTTTAGTTTGATGAGAATTCCACTGAAGAACTAGTCTATTGTTTGATCATAAAAGGATTTGGTAGGCCAAATAAAGGATTAATTTAATGCAAAATATTTTTGCAAAACCTACAACGCAATTTTAGGTACAAGACCTCAACCAGCAAGAAATTAAAATTTTGAATGTCGTTAGATCCGAGTGAATATTTATGTTATTTGCTCTATTCCTTCCCCTATCATAGATAACCTCCGTGGTCGTGCGGTTAAGGTTCTCGATTACGAATTAATAGGTTACAGATTCAAATCTAGCATGCGTAAATAAATGTTATTCAATCGGTTGGTATTATTTAACATTAAATTATAATCATTTATTTATTTGTAAGAAACAACAACTTATACACAGAGTACAGAGATTAACATTCATATTAAGTTAATTGAAGTCGAGCCAAAGAAGTTTCCTTTACTAAATTTGCATAGAGATGGAGTTTTACTATGTCTTAAAACTAATTTTAGGTATGGGAAAGAGAAAGATGAATATAGGATACATTCCACACTTACTCACTCACGTTATTTCTGATCGATATTTCTAAAGTTTATTGCTAAGAAATGTCCATGTTGTGAAATTTTTTGTTTTATTGGGCACATAATCGGGTTTTTTTTCTAACGTTTGTTCTAGTAGACCTTGCCGGTATATGAATTGTTAGTAAATTTGTAAGCTCTGTCGAGTCACAACCATTATTCAGAACTTCAAATAACAAGATTTGATAAAAAATTGAACGTCGTGTATAGAGTAGAAGTTGTGATATTTAATTGATCCGATGAAATTTAATTGATTCGTTGAAATTTGATTGATTCGGTATAATTTGAAAAGGCTAAGTTTAGTTTATAATTTATCTGAATTTTTTTTTGTTTTTCTTTCAATTCTTTCAATATTGATAGAAATGAGACCAGATTAGTATGCAGTGTTCTAAGTGGGGGCGGATATTTGCGGTGGAAAATGGAATGCAGATTCTTTATGTTGCGGAAAGGTTTTGATATGAGATCCCAGCGTTATGGTGGCTTTGTTGATGACTTCTTTAATAAGTTAGAAAAAGTTAAATTTAACATCGAGTGTAACCCAAAGGTTCCTGATAGATTTTACTTCATTGATCCGTCCCGTTAAATTCCTCAACTGAATATTTTTTTGTTACGTGAAAATGATAATTTGTGGCATTTTGAGATATTTTTAAAACAATTTTATTTAATTCACAGAAGACAAATAAAAAAACGATGGAGTTCCTCTTGCAGTTCAATGCAGTCTTCAATCATTTTGATAACTAAATGTATTTTTTCAATCATTTTCATGAACTAGGTAATTAGCGTGCAAAACTATTTGCGAATGTAATGCATACAGGGTGTTAAGGGACGTACTTGACTTACTTTAACTAGTGATTCCTGACATTATTTGGAGTAAAAAATGTTAACGAAATTTTGGTCTCCGGTGAGTTTTTTTATGTTTTTTTTTGTTTTTTAAATAAATAATAAAATTTCCACATGTCGTCACTGGCCGCTCAGCCGAGTAACCGAACAAAAACTCACCCCGCCTCCAACTGTCCAACACCTACCATTTTTATGATTTTGTATAAACAATAAATAAAATAAAAAAAAAACATCAAAAATGTCACCGGAGACCAAAATTTCATTAAGGTTTTTTAGTCCATATAATGTCAGGAATCACTGGTTAAAGTAAGTCAAAAAAGTCCCTTAACACCCTGTAAACACATTAAATAATAATGGTCCCAAATGAGCAACTTGACGTACGTCGGAGGGCACGGCGAAGAAAATCGAAAATTATAAAACACAACCAATTGTGGGTACATATTTGCTCGTTCCAGAGTTGTACATACTCTCGGAATCGCCCAGGTGAAAGAATCGAAGAAGAAATGGCAAAAATCTTGTTTGATGACCAGATCGAAATATCCATTACATGCTATGCATATGTTCTTATCATTCTCTTTGTATCTCCTTCCTCTCTCCACACAAATTCGTGGTGCGGCGAGGATTTACAAGAAGAGTTGTTGTCAAATAAGGGTGATGTACTGCGGTGGAAATACGACATAGAATGGAATAGAAATAGCACTTTACCGTTCACCACCATACACATTCACCGCTAAACGAGAAAAAACACAATAGAGAACTCCAGTCCAATTTTTTTATTTTTTTTAATGAATAAAGACCTTCAAACTTAAATAACTGCATTTTTATTTATATTTTTATAGTTAGTTTTAATAGTTAAAATAATTGTCAAAGTTTTAATTTTTAAAGACTCCCAGAAACGCACCGTATGGTGCCCACCCACTATGGTGGTCTTCACCCACCCACTATGGTGGTCTTCACCCACCGTTAGTTTTTTTACTTTTTAAGTTGTCATTTTGAATCAGTGATGTCATGTCGAGGGAAATTTCCCTAGATCTAGGGGAGAAAAATATTTTTTAGGGATAAGGGAAATCAGGACAAAATCTAGGGAAATTTCGAACTCTGGCAAAAATTTTATTACATATTAGTATATTTACCAAGTTCCGATATCTTTCCAATTAATTATCATATTAATTAACATATAACAGGATTAGTGTTACACAATCGGGTGGCTACGTAGGTAATTGCGTAAATGTGAAATTCTAGGGAAATTTCACTTCGAAATCTAGGGAAATAATTTTTTTGGGCAGAACATCACTGTTTGAATGAAGAATCATGGCCAGCGTTGCCAGAAGGTTATTTTTGTAACCTTTTAGGTGGTTTTTTTACTCTGAAAGGTTTCTTTCAGGTTACACTACTCAAAAGGTTACTTTTAGGTGATTTTTCAGAACCAACGTCAAACGGAATGCTCTTTTGTTTTTTTTTCGTGTTGGCTAACGGCTTGCTAAATCATGGACTATACACTTATTGCAAAATTTTACTTCTTTCTCTTTCACACTATTGTGAAAGAGGAACACGTTTCGCTCAATATTAGAATTCGGATCAGTCATATGGAATCCCCAATACAAAGTAAATATTGAAAGGTTAGAAAGAATTCAAAAAAAGACATTGAAACACCTAGACTTTAAATCTTTTCGAACATCAGAAAACCTAAAAGACTCATTAACATTCCATAATTTATCAACTTTAGAAGATAGAAGAAATATATCCGACCAAAAATTTTTACTCAAAATCATTAACAACGTTGTTGACAACAACTGTCTTCTAGAAAACATTAATTTCCACTGTCCAATAAGAAACACAAGATCAAACCAACTATTCCACATCCCACACTCAAAAACAAATTACACATAACATTCATTTCTCTGAAGGACGTGCACAAAATTCAATGATATCTTTTACGACTCTGATATTTTTCATTTGTCCTCAGGCCAATTTATTAAATCAGTAATAGAAAAAATTTAAACAAATTGTTAATTACGAACTCTTCACCCCCTGCTGCATGTTATTATTTTTTTTTTCATTCTCATTATGTTTGTTTTCCTTCTTTTTATTATAATAATAATATTTGGATTATTTATATATCCTATAATATGCTTTATAATTTGTACGTTTTTTTTTCATTTCTGTTGTATATATATATTTTTTTTTTTTTTCTATCACTTTATGTTTTCTTTAATGTTTTAATCTTTGTTTTTATATATATATATATATATATATATTATAAATTTTACCGGAAACTTCGCTGGTTAATGCAACCATGTAATATGTTACTTTATTATTAAAATATGTATTGTTTGTTACCTCAATAAACTAAAAAAATAAAAAAAAATGTGTAAATTACAAATTAACCATAGCTTCTCGCTCACTCGACAAATCTGATTGATCGCTCAATCTGACTTTTTGCATTTTGAGTACCCGCTATTTACGCCGGCAAGGTTATGCAGGTAGAAAAAATATCAGATTTTTCATACCGGTATATACAAAACAAAAAACTCGCTCTACTCAAAAATAATCCAAATGGCTTATGTCTCACTTTAATACTGAGCTCCTCATGATGATTGGTTTATTTATATCCTCATGTATTCTATCAACTTTTTATCATTCCACTGGAAAAAATACGAAAGGTTATTTTTCACACAAAAAGGTTACTTTTTTTATATATTTTAGGTGACTTTTTACAAGACACGGCTGGCAACACTGATCATGGCGGTTATGGCAGAATGCTTTGTAATGACTTTTAGGTGTGAGGTGTGTTTTTTATTCAAGATTAACTGCTTTTAATATAGAAAAACATTGGTAAAATGTCCACATTTCACCGCTACTGTTATTGTATTTAATCAAAATGCAATATAAAAACAATAAATCATCTCTTTCATTGCAAATACATGTGACATCGTGTTTTGTGTCAGGCGTTACTTTATAGATACATTGTTTTATGTATAATACATACAGAAACACTGGTATTTATAATACACTGATCATGACGAGTGTGTAACAACTTGTATAAAAAGCCCTATACTAAAAACAATTTGAAAATACATAACCAAATGTCAAAATAGGACGACTTTAACCTCAGATAGACAAAATTTATTGCAGATTGTCCGCAAATATAGCCCTTTTCGTAAATTGTTGAGGGCCTAAATTATGTTTCAATAAACACAATAACTATTATTTATCTAAATCTCTATAAACAGTATGAAAATAAACCAAACACACGAAATGTTGAATTGCATAGGTACGTGTGCACTTCAAGTCATTTCAAATGTCAACACACTATCACCAGGTGACAGGTTAAGTGTGACGTCACCGTTAACCATTTCAGTAATGCCAACTTAACGCTGTGTTTTGAGAAAAGGTTTAAAAATGCACTTTTTAATATTTTTTTAAAAACTCTGCGTTTAATATTATGAAATAAAACTTATATATTCAGAATCAGCGTTTCTTGGTCTATATGAACATATTTTTTTAAAGCCATAATATTTTTCACTGGAGTTCCTTATTGGTCACCGCTATGGCGGCTGTCATTCGACGTTGCACCCACAATCAATCAATCTTTCTAGGAAACAAACTACAATCTGTTTTTTTTTTTTTTTTTTAATTATTGGACAACATTTGTATGAATCCATCCCCCGCTGCATTAATGCCGCCAGACAACAGCATCGCTTTCTTAGGAAACCACAGCTTAGGTTATTTAACGGTGCCTTAACTGAGAATTTGACCGATATATATGAACACTTTAAAGCAAGAACATTATTAATTTCATGGGTGCTTAAAATTTTTTTTTACAATTTGGTAATTTTATGTATTTGCTAAATTAATTACAATTACCTACATGATTTTATTAATTTGCGATACTGAAATCAATAAAAGTGAATAGTTAATACCTAATATTATTAATTTCACTGAATGAATCACAATTTCACAATTGCCAAAGCAAATTCCCAAATTCTCGATGAATCTTAGTCTGAACATATCTGAAATACATATTGAAATTAATGATATTGAAAAGCATGTAAATTTGTTAGATATTAGAAAAAGTGCTGGACCCGACAACATTCCACCTGTGTTAATTAAATAATGTCTAAACAGCTTATCTGTTCCTCTTTGTCTAATTTTTAACCAATCATGAAAGACAGGATGTTTCCCTAATATATGGAAATATAGTTTTCTTATACCTATTTTTAAAAAGGGAGACAAAACAAATGTTACAAATTACAGACCAATATGTATCCAATTAGCGATACCTAAACTTTTTGAAAAAATAGTTCTCGATAAAATATCTACAAACATAAAACAAATTATAACTCCCCGCCAGCATGGCTTTTGTTCAAATAAATCAACTTTAACTAATTTACTAATATATGAAAACTTTATATCAAAATCCTTAGCAAACAGATGCCAGGTAGACCCAGTATACACTGACTTCAGCAAGGCATTTGACAAGGTGTGTCACAAAATATTAATCAATAAATTAGCAAAACTTGGAATTTACGGTAATTTACTAAATTGGTTTGCTAGTTATTTGTTTGAAAGAAGTCTTAGTGTAAAAATAAATGGCACAAATTCATACCAATTTATGGCCACAAGTGGAGTGCCGCAAGGCTCTCATTTAGGGCCCATTTTGTTTATAATATTCATAAATGATATAGTTGATGTATTTACTGATATAAACTTTATACTGTTTGCAGATGACATGAAACTATATAAAGAGATAAACCACATTAATGATTGCATTACACTACAAACTAACTTGAGATATCTTTTTGAATGGTGCTCTATCAACAAATTAGCATTGAACATCAATAAATGTCATTTCATTCATTTTTCCAAAATAAGTAATCCTATATTACTTCAGTATTCATTAAATGATGTAAATTTAAATTGTGTTAGTGAAATTATTGATCTAGGCATTATATTCGACAGTAAACTCACCTTTGTATGTCATATAAATAATATTATCAATAAGGCCCTTAAAACTCTTGGTTTTGTGCTGAGAGCTGCAAAAGATTTCTATAATTTAGGCACATTTATCATGTTATATAAAACCCTTGTTAGATGTCAACTTGAGTATAACTCTACGTTACGGTCTACTTTTTACAATATTCATTCAGACAACATTGAAACTAACATAAACTATAAATTGCATATTCCTATACAAAACATTGATTACAATTACCTCCTGGATAAAATGTCAGTATTGAAACTTTCAGAAAGAAGAATAAGTACAGACTTAATACTATTACATAAAATACTGCACTATAAAATTGTGTCCTGAATTACTTCAATTTATCAATATCCATGTTCCCAAAAAATCATGCCGACATTTATTACCCTTTTACTTCAATAATACCAGGACACTAGCTTATCAAAATTCTCCAATTCCGAGACTTCACAGTCTTGGAAATAAATATTGTAATCTGGGCGATATACCTATTTCATATTAAAACTAATCGCTATAAATGTTGTATATTCTATCACTTTTATTCTTTAAGACACAAATAGTCCTATGTACCTACCAAATAACTTCTATACTACTACTATAATATTTTGTTTTGAATAGTCTCTTAAATTCAATTATATGCGTGAGGATTCTTAGTTTCTGTTTACATTTTTATATATGTATTTTGTTTTGTGTTTTGTTGCAACGTTTTTTGTTTTTTGTTATTATCTTTATGTTTTCTTTATTATTTTCTTTATTGTTTAAATTTTTAAGTTTTTACTTTGATACAAATAGTTTGTAAAAATTTTATAAGAAAAGCCCAATAGGGCATGTAATAAATAAATAAATAAAAATAAATAAATATTACAAATTTCACCTTTCTTAAGTAAACACAGACAAAATTTTGTATCATATAAAAAAAAGTTTTGCCGCTACAAAGCGCATAGACCAACCATAATGGATAAATCATTTATAAATGGGTTGGCAGCAGCTGCCGTGAACATTTAGGTAAAACGTTTTCAGGATTTTTTATTATTTAATCAACTAGGTATTTAAGTTTCAGAATGTACCCAAATGTGTTATTTGGAAGGCACTAAATAAAATACCTAAGCGTCCAGGACTAGACAGTCTGCGGTTTTTTACCTTCCTCACCTGAGGGTAAAAAGGGCGACGCAAAGGGTGGCAAAGGACGAAAAAGGTCGTCATTTTACGACCTTAGTGGCAGAGAATCTAGCTCCTTAGCTCTGAAAACAGAGGTCGCGAGTTCAAAAGTCACCATGGTACATCGAATTTCAGTTAATTTACATCCAAATGTGGTCATACGAGCAAAATATAACATGAACTCATATTGCATTACTTCCATAACTTGTTAGAACTAAAAAATGTTTGGAAAAGTGTACCCTTTTTATAATTAAAGGGGTACGTTTTTATAAGGAGGGAACCAAACACATAATATGTTAAATGCGCGATTCTAAATTTTTCTGTATATTTGAATGTTTGATATTTATAAACTTGTCAAATACACGAGAATGATTTCACACAAGGCTGAATGATTTTACCTCGGAATTCGCCATATAATTTAGTACTAGGTTCTTTGTGACATCGGAGTTCCACCGGAGCGCTTAGATTCGGTTTTTTCCCATTTTTTCAAAATTGAATATTCATAAATATCTAATTTAGATCCTCTAATTCGTCGAATTTCCTCATTATAAAACAAACAAATGAATAATTATTAATATCGAAAAACTAGAACATGTGTTAAATTCTTTAGTTGAATTCCGGTTCAGGGTCAAAATTCTGGCCTTTTTATTATTACTACTACTACTACTAACCGTAGCAAGTTAATATTATGGTAGGTGGGTACCTACTGGCTTCAAGAAAGTTTGAAAAAAGATTTGTGAGATTTCTTTTGAAAAATCGTATAATTCTTTATTTGAAATAAATAAAAATTGAGTTGGTGGGTATATGAGCACCTTCTTATAAATTTTATGATATCAGAGGAAAATTTGATTAACTTTATTTATTAAATACTAGCTGACCCGGCCACGTATTGCTGTGGCTAACCAAACACTTGCTAATCCAACCTTTATAACTACCGCCATCTTTGAGTTTATCGCAAAGAGACAGACAGACAGGCAGACGCTGCGGAGGACTTTAATTTATAATACGTAGAGATGGTGCGAAAGATTATAATAATGTGCATGAAATACTTGAGGTAACTAACTAGTCCAGTAAAGGAAGGAGTTGTAGAGTGCGTGAGCAGGAACCTAAGCGATTCTTTCAGGACTTGTTAAGAGTGCTTAGGGTGTGAACATACTAAAAGTCCTGACGTCTAGGTGGTGAGCTAGGGGGAGAGGGGGGGGGAAGGGGGGGGGAAGGTCCCGATTTTCGGGTTTCCGTTTATATCTCAAAAACAGTGCGTCGCGCGTCGCAGAGAAAACTTTTTGTAAATAAGTAAAAGCTCATAAAATTATCTACAACTTTTATTCTATACGTAATTTTGGAAATTCTAGCCGTTTTTGAGTTATACGCTTTACAAATGTAAGCACCCTAAACAAGTCCTGAAAGAATCGCTTAGGTTCCTGCTCACGCACTCTACACCTCCTTTTGGATCATTCGTTTACTGGACTAAACGTATTTAAGTGAATAAGGATTAATACTGTATCCGTCTGAATAACTTTCCAATTACCACATTGCACGTGACCATTTTTTTAGAAGATAGAATGGGTGTAGTAAGCTATCCGTAAAAGATAGATATATGCCTTCCCGGACTTTTTTGTAGATCTATAAAAGAGGAATATTCCACCATGCATTGTTTTGTTATATCCCAAAAGGATTAGGCAGCGTTTTCGATGAAAGCTACCAGACGGCTTGACTTTTTCCGACACTTCTAACAATTATCGTTATGTTTCCACCAATTTAAAAAAAATCCTTGACAAATTACATACCTAAACCTACCTCACGAAACATTCTATCTATTGGTGAAAACCGCATGAAAATCCATTCAGTAGTTAGAACAGACAGACAGTCGGACGACGCGGAGGATTTTAATTTATACGTATGTAGGGACAGAGATAGAGAAGACAAACTACAAACATTATTTTTTGACGCGAGGTCTACTGTTCACAGAACTACAAGGTAACTAGTTGTTTGTAGTAACTAGTTTGTTGACAAGTGTTCATCATTATAGCAACAGGAACTGAACCCTTCATTATGAAACCGCGTGAAAGCAATAATAGGGGTGCGGATAGATGTTATGAATATTGGTGGGTGTTTGATAAACAGTCATAACCCTTTTCGTTATTTGTTGTGTGTGTACCAACGTGTGTTTTAATGAGTTTTCTATTCCGTTCCGCGGCGATGACGCCACTACCTGTCACGATTATTTTGTACTGGTGAAAGTTAACCATTGTAATTTTTATTTATTTTATTTTATTTTTTCTTAAATTCTTACCATTGTGATTTCTAATTTTAGATTTCATTAAGAGATGGAGCCACTTCCGTCGGCGTCTCGCAAACGGACTTGCCCCTGGCTAGCATAAATACCACGTTTTAATGAACTTTCTATTCCGTTCCGCGGCGATGACGCCACTGCTTGTCACGATTATTTTGTACTGGTGAAAGTTAGTGGTGCTGGCGGCACGGTATCGCTTTGAAGTAAATAAGCACACACTTCACGACTAAAAATTACACATCTACCGGATCTGCCGGATCTGCCCTGATGATGGACACTGCAACGATCTCCGAAACGTTGGCTAAAGAAGGAGGTAGCGCAACACGGCATAACACCCCAAAAACAAATAACGAAAATGCTTTTGGCCGTGAAAATCTTAAAACTTATCAGTCATAACCCTGGTAATCCACAAGAAAAATATTCTTATGATGAAGCCCACATAATTCGAGGTAAGACAGGCGAATTTATTATGACAAGTACTTGTACAGAGAGGTACAGAACAGTCTTGTATACATTGTTGGTACTAAAAGACAATTTCTCAAGTCAACGTAGGTAGGTTTTTTAACTGATGAAATGGCCGGGAAATTTGTCATTTCCCGCCTTCTTTGTGTTGCCGCGTGGAGCCACTTTTCGTGAAACCTCTTACCTTAGATAACATTCAAAAGCTGTGGAATTAAAATATTTGGTACTTAAACAAATTTTTGCGGGTTCTTAACCTTTAATTACCTTTAGGTCCCGACGTGACATCTTCTAGACGACCCTAGTTTTAATATTAAAAAAAAATTACAGAAAGTATCGAGGGGATGCGCACATCAAATCCCCAAAGTTTCATAGCAATCGGATGAACGGTTTAGCAATGCATAATTTCGTGATGCCAGAGCACACTATTGTATACAGAAACCATCGCCGGCATGCGCACATCAAATTCCCAAAGTTTCATCGCAATCGGATGAGCGGTTTATCAATGCATAATTTCATGATGCCAGAGCTCACTATTTTATATATAAATAATCGATGGGAAGCGCACATAAAATTCCCAAAGTTTCATCGCAATCGGATGAACGGTTTAGCAATGCACAACTTCATGATGCCAGAGCTCACTATTTAATACAGAAATAATCGACTGGATGCGCACATCAAATGCCAAAAGTTTCATCGCAATCGGATGAACGGTTAAGCAATGCATACTTTCATGATGCCAGAGCTCACTATTCTATAAAGAAACCATCGCCGGCATGCGCACTCAAATTCCCAAAGTTTCATCGCAATCGGATGAACGGTTTAGCAATGCATAATTTTAGTACTTTGCTTGCTGCGTCGAAGGCACACATGTTTCATGCGAGTGTCACATTTGTAAGCAGTCATGCGTTTTAGTTTTGTGGGACAGACTTTTCGAACGCTCGAAGTGTCTGTCAGACCACACGTCGGTACTTAATACTTAACCAGCCTCGGAAAGACATATGGAAGTGAATGCACATGTTTATTACGCGTAGTATAGTTCTTCTTCTGCTTCTTGTGCCCTGTCCGTTCAACGGACGTTGGCTATGCGGACTTTGCTTACTGCGGCCCGGAACAGCTCTACAGACTGGCCAAACTACCGTCCCAGGTTTTTCAGCCATGAGGTTCTCCTTCTTCCAGGGCCCCATCCAAGTATAGTAGAGATTTTCAAATTGTTAAAATATAAAGTATTTTGGTGATTAGGTATATTAATTATTAATATCTAAATAAACTGACCATCACGCCAATTTCCCGCAGGGGTGGGCAAAGATGATACACTTCTGTAAAAGATAGTCACATACACTCCTTGCTTCATTCACATTCATACATCATCCAATACATACACTTCTGCTATACTGAACTTATACATGACCCAACTCTAGGAACCATTTCGCCATGTCTTGCTCGGGAATCTCCGACTTCTACCATCTGCTTTCTTTTTATTCTAGTCACAACAGGAGATCGTACGTGACGTCTCTTTCTAGTATCTTCTGTCTGTTTAGTTTTCAGACACGACGCGTGAGAAAGAAGAGGATGAAAATCAATGACGTCCATACGAGCTCTGGCTGGGATTAGTTTACATAAACTGTCCTTACACTCCTAATTTGTAAATTATGAGCTTACACATATTTGTGTAATATCACCCCAAGGGCGCTTAGCAATGTAAAAATAACACCATTCGATTTATATATAATAAACATACATTTGAAATTTTCCGTAAGCCTACGTTTACCGATATGACCATTAATTCTAAATCTTTGCACCCATGGTCACATAAATTTAATCTGCTTATCACTCAATGATTCACAGACTTACTAACAACCCGCTTGACAATAAAGCATACGAAAAGGAAAAAATATAATTTTATCCATAAAAAAAATAATTATTCCTAAAAACACAAAATTAACCTGAACTCAATTTACCCAGCGATTAATAATAAAACGAATAATAAATTTGCGTGTTTGGAATTTGTCGGACCTACATCTAATAAAATTGCTAAAGTTCTCAAAAATTGTGGATAAGACATTGCCTTCCGCACTAATCATAATCTGCGGTCATCTCTTAAAAACTCACAAAGTAAAACACCGAAACTAAAAGTGGCATTTATAAACTGCAGGTGACGAATGCAACGCTGTTTATGTTGAACAAACTGGCCAGTTCTTTAATACTAGATTCAAAGAACACATGCGATCATTTAAAAAAAATAATAAAATTCAATCACAATTTGCTAGACATCTCCTAGATGAGAATCACTCACTAAGCGATGATAATAAATTAACTCTTACACATCTAAAATAAATGACGTAAACTTAATCTTTTAGAGCAGCTGGAAATTAACAAACATAATAATAATCCTAAAGCTATTTTAATAAACGAACAAAAAATATAATTCACTATCCGCTTCTAGATATGTTCAAACTAATTGTAAATAATTAATTATGCTTGAAAAGAAAACCATGAGTCAGCATTTGCAAATGACTCACAATATGATTAGACGCATAGCGACTTTCAGTCGAAGTGGAAATTACAGTAATTGGGAAAATAATAACCATTAATAGTCTCAGTCATTTTTAATCAGAAATTAGAAATGAGTCATAGTAAATACCTCTCTAAAAATAGTATAAATAGATCGTCTGTATATGGCATGATCACAGTTCGATAATGCCTTCAGAAGGCGAAACAGCTGTCCGCGTAATAATAATTACACAGCAGAATTTGTTTAAAAATAAACTGCTTTTATTAATTTATTTTTATTTTTCGTATAATAATAATAGTATGTTTTTATTTTTATTTTAACTTTATGAGTAAAACCTCAAATTGTAATATTTAATTAAATGAAGACAATATAAGCGAAACTCAATCGAAAATCTGAAAACAGAAAAATCAGAAAAAGATATTGACACATCTGGGACCAGATGTGTCAATATCTTTTTCTGATTTTTCTGTTTTCAGATTTTCGATTGAGTTTCGCTTATATTGTCTTCATTTAATTAAATAATAGTATGCTTTTGATCCTTCGACTCCTAGATCTCAGACACGTCAATGAATTTTTTAAATGATTTTCTTTATTTATTGTTATCAAGCTTAGTTTGTTGAACTCCATTTTAATTTTTATTTCTTAAATAGTAATATTTCTCATTTAATTTATAAAAAAAACAGTTGATAAATGAACAAACAAATTTAATCTCGCCACTCTTAGATATGTTTAAGCCAATTTCAAATACTTAATTATGCTTGGAAAGGAAACCCGTGAGTCATCATTTGGGAACTCACATAATGACTAGACTAACGATCTTCAGTCAAATTTAAACAATGCAGTAATCGGGGAAACTTTAAAAGGGTGACAACCATTAATAATAATTTATGTCATTTTAATCGGAAATCATTGAAGGTTTAGGTAATAGAAATCAAAGCAATAAAAATTTTCATCACAACATAGATAGGATCTAGAAATAATAAAAATGAATCGTCATTAAGTGGTATAACCTTCGGAAGCTTGAGATAACCTTCATAATGCCTTCAGAAGGCGAAACAGCGACACACCAACAACGCACTACTATCGATTTACCTTTTCAGCTATTTAATGGTACGATCAAGAATCTAAAACAAACTAATCAGAATTCTAAACCTAATGATGATATTACAAGTCTTGTTCCCATGGACTTGTAATTCCTAGATATCAGAATAAATACGATATAAGAACTTCAATGCAATGTAATGTTTCTTTTATTTAGTATTAACCTATAGTTTGTTTGTTATTGTTTGTAAGTTTGTTATTCCTAACATTCAGATATTCAGACCTGGCGTAAGTAACAATAGGTGAAGACTTCACATAGAATTCAGAATTTATAACCTAAATAATAATACAGTAAACAAAGAGAATATTTTTAAAGTCTTAAAATCAATACAGGTTTTTAGAAAATATATATTATGTCATAGTCAAAGCTCGATATGCAGTCCCGGTTTATCCTAGATTTGACCAAAGCCTTCTTGACTAAGACTTCAAGTCAGACCTGAGGATTGACTAGTTAAACCTAGGAGTGCTGGAGCTTCGAGGATTGACTATAACATATATATTTCCTATTTTTAGAATAAATTAACGAATAAATCTCAATATGATACATTTAACCATTGAAGACAATATTAGCCACTCCCGAACGAAAATTTAAAACATAAAAATCAGAAAAATTTTCGATCCCATCTAGGAATTTAACCCAAGACCTCAGAGTTGCCGGGGATTTGCTTTACCACCGAGCTTATTTGACGCTATCGTATTTAATTCAATCAACTCAATGGTCTTTGTTTCCTAGATGTGACCGAATGTTTTTCTTGGTTAACCGTTTCAAAATTTCTTTTGAGAGCGGCTAATATTGCCTTCAATGATCAAATAAATAC
This sequence comes from Limnephilus rhombicus, assembly GCA_929108145.2. Lineage (NCBI taxonomy): Eukaryota > Metazoa > Arthropoda > Insecta > Trichoptera > Limnephilidae > Limnephilus > Limnephilus rhombicus. Next base: position 24,046,540 of record OV815284.1, read on the forward strand.
TTCCCTTTTGTTTCGATAACAAATCGTCGCAATTATTCATTAAGTAGGTATCTAAGTTCAAGTTTAGATCATCTGGTTTTATTGACAATGTCGGCAGAAGTCAAATTATTATTATGGTCTGAAGTTTCCTCGTAATATCAATTTCGTCACAGTAGGTCTGCCAGATTAATCGGCTTGGGGTCATTTTAGGAGACACGAATGTCGACCTTAGGTATCCCATATCAACGAGGGCGGACATTGATTGGGTCAATATGTAGGTCAAATACGCAAGGCAAAGTTAACATTCTCGGGAATGAAGGGGTTATTTATTTGTATAGTTCGAAGGTTTGTTTAGTAATTTCGGCGTTGTTGTTTATGATAACTACATTTTGTGCCCCATATTTCAGATTAATGGTTCAAGTTTAAATTGCGTTCTTCAATATCATCGCCACGCAAAATCAAAATGATCGCAGTTTGTTTTCGTAAAAAAGGGACAAACATTTAATCTGAAGAGCGATTCATAAAAATTGTGAATATTACTCTAATTCATTACCTACTATCTTAACTCTCAAGAAAAAAATGTCTTTTCATGATGGTTGTCAGAGAAAAATCTTTGAAAGTTATTTTTTTATTTTTTTTATTTTATTTTATTTATTTTTTATTATTATTGTACAACAGAATAATTCCAATTACGGTACAATTTAGTTATCCTATCAGCATTTAGGCAAGTGACTCTTTAATAATGTTTTTAAGGCATATAAAGAACATTGCATTGGAGGAACCACCACTTACCCGTCCTGGTATAGGTAACAGATGGTTACCCCTTCAAGGCTCTTGCAAGGACTCTAATTTTTTTGGTATAAACGACTCTACATTTGAAAACGAAACTAAACCTCCAATGTCCCTGCATACGTTGTTAATAAGCAGCATGCAAGTGCTTAGCAGGAAATACAGATACAATATGTGTTAGTATGACAAAATATAGACAAGACAGTGGGACAGGTTGGTGAAAGTCCACGAGGTGGCAAGCGCTGGGTGATTGTATCCAGCGTATCCTACAAGCACCTGTTTGGGAGGAAGACATAGTAGATAAGTAATAAGGGCATGGCAAACGGTTGGGAGTCCTCTCCAATCGATTAATCGATTCTTTATATGACAATCGACATATAAAGAACAGTCACTTACATCCAAATGGTTTTTAATTTCATTTAACAGCACCACTCCCCTCGTCATGCTACGCTTTGCCAAGACGTCTGTTCTGCCGTTCGGTACTTTAAATAAGTCATGATGTCGACTTCAGCTGTAGCGGTCTGGTATATATAAATCATAGCATCCCAAAAGAAATGGGCTATTGATGAAATTGTTCCAAATTTTGAAAGACAGAATAGCAAGACTCGCTTTCCTTCTAGTTTCTAGGCTCACAGAATCAGTTTCCTCAAGTAAGTCAATATGGTGCATGAACCTTGGATTGGTTCCATGCTTCCGTATATAAAAATACCTGAGGAATTTCATAAGTTAGTGTGTGGTGATCTTACTATTGTGAATTGCTTGCTTATTCCAACCGAACAATAGCTTTGAAATATCTAAAAGACTGAGTATCAAAAAGAGTGTAAAGTTTCGGGATGAGTGAACACTCTGAGAAAAAACCTTTTGATTCACCTTTATTTCTATAAAAGACAACTCTTTGCATTTGGGGGGAAAATATTGAAAATATTCCAAATGTCAAAACAAAATATCACAGAAAACTGACGTAATGCGTTATTGTAAATGGCTAGTCAGCTGTCATTCCATGGAATGAAAGCAAATTTTCATTTTACATAATTAAAATTTCATATTTAGTATTTTCCATTTCTCTGAACACAAAGAGTTGTGTTTTATAGTAATTAAAATTAATCAAAAGGTTTTCTTTAAAAAATATTCGTATTTAATCCCGAAGGTTTATCAAAAAAAGTAACAACTTTACTGTTCCAAACTCTATGAAGCCAATTAAACTATGGCATCCGCAATGATTTGGGTACGTTGTGAGGCTTAAGGAATTGGAGAAATAAAAGAAAGGTGAGATGGGAGTATCGCATCCGAAACTGCTTACGAATTACAGCTTCAGATGAACATAGGTCAAGTGGTTCGCCACGTTTGGTGACTTAGCACGGTGGTCCGGGTTCATGGGTTAAGGTTGGTTTAGGTCTTGGCGTCGGATGGCATGGACACAACCGAATCGCAGATTCCCACCCATCACTCATACCCTTTTCCTTTTCAGAACTTCCTCTTCTTCTTTTCCTTAAACAGCACAGCAAAAACACACAGCATCCTCAAAGATGACACAGGCCACAAGGGAAATAATTTTCCTCAGGTTCTCCTGATATGGAGCTAATGAAAAAAAAACTTGGAAGTGGACTGCAAATACTAACAATGAAATCAAACGAAATGGTGTTCGCTGGAATTGGATGGTGATATGTGTAAGGAAAACTATGGATGCCATTCATTTACCTCTGTACCTCTGCTAGGGAGCACACAACACAATCACAATATAATTATGCAAATAACACATAACACATATTCATGACGATTAAATTAATTGAACCTTATACTTTTAAACTACCTGCGTGGCAACTTTCCCTTATCCCTGTCCTCCCCTTACCCGTCCCAACCCAAATACCTATTTCGCAGCCTATTGAAGTATAGTTATAATCGCGTTTATATTATTGTTGTGTTTTTATATTTTGTTTTATCACTTGTTGAATCTTCTGCGTTTTATTATTTTTTTAAATTGCAGCTTAGTCCTGTTTTTTTTTTTCTAAAATGTTCTAGTTTACATTCAGTTACTTTTATGTTTCTAAATACCTATCCGTGAACATTAATTATAAGGAACTCCAGTAAAAAATATTATGGCTTTAAAAAAATGTGTTCCTATAGAATATAGACCAATAAACGCTGATTCTGAATATATAAGTTTTATTTAATAATATTAAACGCAGAATTTTTAAAAAATTATTAAAAACTCCATTTTTAATCGGGTCGTAAAAATATGCCGTCAAGTTGGCATTATTGAAATTTTAGTGGTACCGTAAAGTCATTGTATGGGAATGTATTATATGACACAAGCCATCGTATTAATATATTCGTTTAGTTACATACTGTTTATAGAGATTTAGTTGTTGTGTTTATTGAAACATTATTTAGGCCTAAATAATGTTTCATAAATAAAGGTATCTCTTATTTATTATTTATTAGTTTATCTCTATTATTGAAAATATTCAAAAACTACTGCACAAAAAAAATAGTAATGCGTCTTCTAGGGAGAATACTTCGAACAACGGATTGCCCGATTCCATAGTAATCTTTCAGGAGTGATGACGTCACACGATTCACCATACGTACGGTGATTTTCGGGGGATCTTGAAAAATTAAAACTTTACAATTATTTTAACTATTACTAACTCTAAAAATAAAAATAAAAATGCAGTTATTTAAGTTAGAAGGTCATTATTCATTAAAAAAATGAAAAAATTGGACTGGAGTTCTCTATTGGTCAGTTTTTTGTCATCCTCTTATGTATATTATGTGACTAAGACTGTTTATGTTCCTTAAATAAATAAATAGATTATACAGTTCTACCGCAATTCCTCCATGTAATAATCGCCACAAAAACAAAACGGTATTGTTTATTTTCGAGTTGGATAAATACCTTCTTTTTAGTTCAAAAACAAGATTACGAACACGAAAAACACCAACAATTTACTTCCAAGGTAGTCCCAATTCTTCTTCTGTTGCACTCCAATTTTCTATGGTTTCTTGTCATTATTCCTAATTCGAAATGCTTTTCCAGCAAGGTGATGTAGTTAGGGAGAGGTAGGTATCCCGCTAGGTACTATGCATATTCTTATTTCAAAACCAAACAGGGATTGGGAAGTCCATTTCAAATAACATTTAGGGCCGTCTGTTTCAACAGAAAGTTAAATCGTGTTCTAAAGTTAATTTTTAACTGTCAGTTAAAGTAACGAGGACGTTAAATAGGACCGCGCCCTGTTTCAAGTATATTTCGCTTAAGTAATAGTTGTCAGTGTGGCCAGTCTAAAAAGCAGAATTTTCCTCGGAATTATGTGACAAAATGCATCGAAATATTTTTTGATGCGGCAACACCGTAAACTAAATCAGAACAACTGTCAAAATATCCTGTTGTATTTTGTTTCGCGTCGTAGGATCTGACGGCTTTGTTTCGATAAAAGTATTTGTATGAATATTTACAAATAAATGACGACCTATTATAATACATATAATATACAATATGAATGTAATTTACTTTCCAGTACTTATGATGTCTCCTTGAATTTGAAGTGTCGCGTATTTTACGAGATCTTCAATTCAATTTATTTATGGTAAATATTAGAAAAACATACATTATAGCTTTTTTTAAAATCCTTTTGTAAGAGTATTACATTAAACGTAAGTAGTGTACAAATTATATTAGTGAAATCAATAGAGCTTGTCTTTTAAAGGCAGCTTCACTCGCTAATGTCGATATACGAAACGAGTCTAACCTACTACTCATGTTATTTTTGTCATGTTTGTGATACAATAGGTATATTAATTTGAAGATCTTGTAAAATTTGCGATACATCCATTAATAGAGCTTGTCTTTAAAAGGTAACGCTAAATATGTCGATATCAGAATTGATTCTATTCAACAGCAAGATTTTTTCGACATGCGGTGCCGCGCCAAAAATTCGAGATCCCAGATAACCATATTATTGACGCGGGGACGAAATGTTTTGGTTTTCTCTGCAAGACATATTGGATGAGGAATTCATCATCATTATCATCCTCTTCTACAATATTTATCATGATTATTGATTAGTATATTAGTAATCAATGTTGAACCACCCATTTCTGAACATTACTTCGACCAGAACTGTCAAATATGCCAATATGGCGGAGTAACTCTAGAGTAACTATCGGTTTTCGGAAAGTAAGTACAAAAGTTAAAAGTAACGTAAAACAATCAGTCAAATTGATTGAAAAACGCATTTTACTGAAATTTAACTATAGTAACGGCGTTTTGTTTTACTTTTACTTTAGCGAGTGTTGAAACAGACGGCCCGACAGATTCTGAATGGTGGTCTTTCACTACCACTCTAGTTCTAATAGATTAGTTTGCTGAATATAATTACTTCTCAATAAACGTAAAAGAATATTTCAATTTTTATATCTTCGTATATCAAATATGCGTTGTACGTATTCGATCCCCCACGTCCCAATCTTTTCAAATATTGAAACAAGAGACATACAAGTCTAACGTTTACCTATGAAGCAAAGCGAACACTGTGTTTGCAGAAATAATGTCGGTCGAACGTGGCATATTGGACTGTGTATCATATTCGTTGGGGGAAAATAAATACACTTCTAACCATTCTTTGATCAGATTCCATAAACTAGTACCATTATTTATTACTTTGCAGAGCTTTATTCAACGAGAAATAATTGGTAAATCTTGTGAGGTAATTTTTGCATATTCTGAAATAAAATATTTTGCGTTGTAGATTAAAATTATGTATTTTAACTAGCTGACATAGCAACGTTATAAATTATTTCTAGTGAATATTTTGGTTGTTAAATAAAAAATAACGAATGTATTGTAAGGGTGTGGGGATGGGATCATTGGGATGGTATTTCATTAAAGTAACGGACATATTCATTGTTTGATCTCTTAAAAGTTAAATATAAAGTGAAAAAAAGTCATATATTTTAAATCCTAAAGTGGGAAAATGAAATAAAGAAAATCAATACTAATTTCGAAGAGCAATTGGGTGTCCGATATTTTTGGTCAGTCCGTCTTTAGCCAACACAAATAAGCTCGATGGTTTGCCCACGCGAGAACGTGCCTCGTATTATTGTCCGTTGAAAAACATGGTTTGCCCAAATCTAAGAAGTAAACAGACATCGTTTGGATTTGCGACTTATTGATTGTCATTGCGAATGCCAATCTAATAAGAAATCAATAAATAATTTCGTTCTGTTTGAAATGCGAACGAAGGTTAAATTTGTTCTTACAAAAATACTAAAATCGGGATTAAAAAATGGGAGGGTGGGGGTCGGAGGGTGAAAATTTGGGGTTATTGGTATTTTTTTGATTACAAATAAAAAAAAACGTAAAAAAATTAGAAAAAAATTTCCTGGATAGGGACACTCTAATCACTAGCGGTATGAAATATACTTTACGACCTATTCTCATACCTACCAAAGTAAATAAAAAAAATCATAAAAATCGGTCTAGCCGTTTCAGAGGAGTGCGATCACAAACACTGTGACACGAGATTTTTTTTATATATATTTAGATGAAAGTCCGTCAGTATTTAAGGGAGTTTATCATTTTATTCATGTTACTAAGGCAAAGGTATTTCATATTCATCAATGTTATGTTAATTTTATGATTTTAACTCCTAAGTCAAATGGTTAAGACCTTCGATTACGAAACCAGGGGTTGCGGGTTCGAACCTCAGCATGCGCAAATGAATTCAGTTTATTCGAAATGTGAATTTACTTATTTTTTTTAATACACAGAAGGTACATTTGTATATTTGAGGTAAAATCCAGAGAAGTAAAGACCACCTTTCAGAATCTTAAAGTAGTTTTAGCCTTATTTTGTGACCAAATGTAAATAGCCAGGTACTTTTTAACCCTTATTTTCCCCATATCCTTCCCCACTTCGGCCTCACAATACGGTGGATGCCATACAATACACACTAAAATGTGGATGCCATAGCCCTACTGGCTCTAAAAATTTAAGACTTTTGTGCGGAGTTCGCACATTTTTTTCTTAGTGCATTTCAATCTTAAATTACCACTACAATTCAAACATGAAATCTGATTCCAACAAGTCAACTTATTGCCAATTCGGGCCTACATTTCCAAGCAAAATTGTGTTTGACGATTATTACGAAATTCAAATGGGATGGCGATATACAATTTAAGGCAAGTGTAAGAGAGACAGATCACGTGCTAAAAAGTCTGGAACCAAAATGTACTATGTCTGTATTACGGTTGTTTTCATTGAAATTTATATGGTAGGCATTACTATTGTAATATTCTTTATTCTATGCTAGCAGCAATAAAAGATCAATGTCACAAACTCAATTTGTTTATAAATAAACTACCTGGTACCCGGCACGCGTTGCTGTGCCATTTAATAAAGAAATTGTTTCTCCGTGCGTGTCCTTTCCCATTCGCCCCGTTCCCCTTCCGCCTCCTCTTCCTCTCCCGCGTTCCCTTCCCATCTTGCTTTCCCACTCCGCCTCCTCCATCTTCCCCCCTCCCTCGAACCCCCTACCCGAGTTCCCCTCCCCCCTATTATACTATGTCATCTTTGGGGATGCTGTGTGGAGGTTTTTTTTAAGGAAAGGAAGCAGAGGAGAGTTCTGAAAAGGAAAAGGGTTTAAGGGGTGGGTAGGAATCTGGGGTTCAGAGTGTCCTGGTCATCCACCTGCAAGACCTAGACAGACCTCACCCCATGAACCCGGGCACCCCTGCTAAATCACCAAACGAAGCGAACCACTTGGGATGACCTATGAGGTGTTGGTTATCCAATAAAGGTTTCCGGGGCGGCGGTACCCATTCTCGCCTCCCAAATTGGTAGTCGTTCGGAAATAATGCGCGTACATACACTTCTGCGAATCATTTTTCGTAATTTTCGTAATTTCATGATGCCAGAGCTCACTATTGTATACAGAAACCATCGCGGGCACGCAAATCGGGCACCTCAAATCCCCAAAGTTTCATCGCAATCGGATGAACGGTTTAGCAATGCGTAATTTCATGATGCCAGAGCTCACTTTTGTATGCAGAAAGCATCGCGGGCATGCACACATCAAATACCAAAAGTTTCATCGCAATCGGATAAATGTGGCGGACATACAAACATTTTTTGATTTTTATTTATATATGTAGCTGAATAAAAGAATTGAAAAATGTTTAAAAACTGGTTGGTGTCCAAATTGACATTCTGTGATGAAAGGAAATAATTTAATTAATTTTCGAAACAAGAATTCCTAATTGCAACCCCATTCGATTGAATAAGCTAAAATTATTTACGGTAAAATTGTCGCATATCCGGTCATTCGTTTCCTGGGGATTCGTTGACAAAAAGTCAAGCAGATATCCCTTACAGTACCGTCAAATATTTAATATTTTAATGTATTTTATCGACATGAATTAAAATGGCTGGATATGGACGATGTGGTTACGTTTATCTTTCAAAATGGAACATTCTCGTCTGTATCTGGAGGGACAAAACATTACTAAAGCCATTTAAGGCAACGCACGCTTCGATTTCGATTGGTGGTTTCTCAATAGTGCGATACACTTAGCTTTTTACAGGAGCATAGCTTAGCTTTTTACGGAAGTACATCTTTAAAAATAAACATAGATACATAATTAGGAAGATGAAGTGTTTATTTAAATATCTTTGATTATTATTCTGTTATAATTATGTTTACATTTTGCACGAATACATTTCTGAAAAAAGTGTAGTTCACACGCGGTAGAAGTGAAACCTTCACCCACAAAATCTCGACCAATAGGAGCCCTGAAAAGTTGGCTCATAATCAATCGAGCGCGACGATTCGTAGGTACTGTACGTAGGTAAGGTTTCATCTCATTTTCATGTAGATTCATAGATGTATGTGTGTGTGTCTTTTTAGTGTCGCTCGTTTTCGTTTCATCGAGTTTTAAATCATAACGGTGCTAAAGAAGTTTTCACTTCAATAAATGTAATACTTATTTATTTATTTATTTATTAACGCCGATTATAGCGGCTTTTGCAAAAGAATTATAATTATTTTATATATGAATACAGAATATACATAGATAAAGAAAAAGAAAAATATAAATATAAAATTCATAAAGGAGAACAATAAAAATTGTAGTATCAACATAAAAAAGTACAAAGAGTAGATTATTATAAATACAATACAACATATTATAAATCCCGGATATTATGTACTAAGAAATTAATACTTTAAATCTGTATTTGATTATAGTCAAACTGAGAAGCGCTGACAGACAGTTTTAATTAAGTAGTGTTTGTATGAGGTTAGACTAGCAATGTTTATAGATTCATCCAAGACATATTTATTTCCAAGTACATGCAGGCGATTCATTATGGAATTGAGTTCAGCGTTAGATCCTGTATTGTTGCAATGATAAGGTAATTTGAAACGAACTGATCGACTAGGTACATGGAAACATATTAGCGAAAGAATTTCAGGGGAGTTCAACAGGTTGGTAACGATTTTAAATAAATAAAATAGGTCTGAACAAATTCTTCTTTCTTTTAATGTATCGAGTCCCAATAATTGTAACAGAGTGGGATAATTAATGTTTTCGATGAATATTCCAAATTTAAAATTAATATAACGTAAAAATTTATGTTGGACTCGCTCAATTCTCATGTACACTGTAGTTAGGATTCCAAATGGTGGAGTTAAATTCTAGTTGGCTTCTAACAATATGTAAAGTTATTTGATAGGTTTTAAATTTTTAAAATCATTTGAAATCCGTACGACAAATCCTAACATTTGCATTGCTTTACTGGTTATATTATTAATATGTTTAATGAATGTTAATTTAGTGTCAAAGGTTATAGCAAGGTCTCTTATTTCATCAACAGATAATAATATGTGATTATTGATAAAGTAGGTGAACAACAGTGGGTTTTTTTTCTGAAATCTCATAAGTTGACATTTTTTTACATTAAGAGTTAATTTGTTGATAAGACACCAATCATAAAAGCTATTAATATTAGATTGAAGTGTCAGACAGTCCTCGATATTATCAATAATTCTAAAAATCTTCATATCATCAGCGAACATTAGAATGAGAACACGGGTGAATATGTTTGTTACGTCGTTAATGAATAAATTAAAAAGTAAAGGACCAAGATGCGAACCCTGGGGTACGCCACTGGTGGCTTCGAACGTGTAGGATAAGTGATCATTAATACAGACAATTATCTGACGCCTAAGTAAGTAACTCTTAAACCAAGATAAAAGGTTTCCATTAATGCCGAGTTTCAAAAGTTTATTAATGAGAATTTTAAGACAAACCTTATCAAACGCCTTACTGAAGTCGGTGTAAATAGAATCAACTTGTTGTTTGTTGGCAAGTGCATTAGAAATGAAATTTTCATATAATGTAAGGTTAGTCAAAGTTGATCTGCCGGAGATAAAGCCGTGTTGACAAGTTGCGATACAAGAGTTTACAAAGAAGCTGATTTTCTTAAGAATCAATTTCTCAAAAAGTTTAGGTATAGACGATTGAATACAGATAGGCCGATAATTTTCAACAAAGGATTTATCACCACTTTTAAATATAGGAGTTAGGTAGCTAAGTTTCCATATTTGTGGAAAGTGTCCTGTAGAGAGCGACTTATTAAACAGTATATTAAGCGGAACAGATAAACTTTGGACACAATTCTTAAGTAAGATGGAAGGAATCTTATCAGGTCCCGAGCTTGTTTTGGGTTGAAGTGATTTAATACAGACTATAATGTCTTCAATATCGATGTGTATTTGCGATAAGTGTAAATTTATATCCGAGTTGAAGTACGGAATTAAGTCGTCTGGAATATCAGGTTCATTCACGTCCTTAAAGTAATCAGCAGACATGTTAACAATTTCATAAATTTTACTGGAGCTGTTTTGTCTGTAACGTATATTACCGGAAATACCAGCATCATTATTTTTCATTGATTTTGTGTATTTCCAAAAGTATTTTACATTTTGAAGTATCATGTTCTCAACCGAATTAATGTAATTATTATAACATCTTTTTGTCATTTTTTTGCAATCTCTTCTAATATTGTTGAATGCCATATAGTTGGGAATTGTTCTGTGTTCTTTATATTTTTTATGTGTTTCTTTTTTAATAACAATTAACTGAATTAATTCTTTGCTGAACCATATCGGATACTTTCGTACTTTATGATGAATTAGAGGAATAGTGTCGGAAATGAAACTATTCAGTTGAGAGTAAAATAGTTCTACACTATAGTTGAGATCACCTTCCTTGAGAACAGACCAATTTACTTTGTTAAGTTTTTTTTTTATGTTCTTTATTCAGTAAAGTTTATACATTACAGTAAATGGATAATTTTTTGGCCATCACACTAGGCACATGCCAGTGTTGTAGTGGCCAGTGTTGTAGTGGCACATGCCCGTGTTGTAGTGGCCAGTGTTGTAGTGGCACATGCCGTGTTGTAGTGTAGTGCATGATTAATGCCCTGGTAATTAGCGTTAATGAAATTACGACTACAATTTTTAATTAGGGGGTCACACTCTATTGTATTAGGTACTAGTATTGTAAGTGGAGGGTGGTGATTATCAATTGGGTCAAAGGATTCGGCTGACTCATAGACTTTTATATCCTCATCAGTAGAAAAAATTAAATCAAGTATCCGATTACTGCAATTCGGCATATTGTTACATTGAAATAAACCTAAATAGTTCGACATGTCTAAGATTTCTCTCTCGCACGCCGTTAATGGTAAGTAATCCAGATCATTAAATTTACCATTGGGTAGGTTATAGTCACCGCAAATTATAATATTGTGATTAGGGTGGTTAGATTTGAGTAGTTCGACATCTTCACAGTGATTTTTATACATTATTATATTAGAATTTGGTGGAATATATACACATCCGATGATAGTCTTTTTGGATTTATCGTTTAACATTACAAAAATTTGCTCAACATAATTGTTTTTGTTTTTTAATAATTTCGATGAAATCAGGACGCCTCCTCCTCTTGATTTGAAGCTGGTGTTCCGATTGCGGTCAACTTGGTAGATACTGTGGTTAGGTAGACCGAGCTCCGCTGAGTATATCGATGGATCCAGCCAAGTCTCAGAGAGTATGACGATGTCCTGTGTAATGGTGGGTGCATTAGTTCTAAAGTCACTGAGTTTATTCCGAAGTCCACTGACGTTCTGGTAGAAGATGTAACGTGGCACGGTTATAAGTTTTTTGGTATATTGGTTATAATTTTAGGTCTATTGTTGGTATATTTAATAATTAAATTATTTTCTCCCTTGCTTTTTCGATCCTCCAGCTCCTTCCACAAGTTTTGTACTTCTTGCCGTTGAAGCATTGTTAAGTCGTTCTTGGTCTTGATAGTTACACTTCCATGCGGTATTCCTTTTTTCTGTAGAACAGTTCTGGCTTGATATTTATCGGACAGGTGGGGCGTGTTTTATTAGTGTCCTTTTTACCCAATCGATACACTTTAATTAGCGAGGTATCTACGTTATCAAAATTGTTAAGAATATTCTTGACTTTATTCAGATCTTCACTCATTGTTGCAGTTTGAGAATTGCCCGAGCTTTCAGGAGCATTGAACATTATTACATTTTTAGATCGCGATTTTCTCTCGTCCATTTCAGCCAAAGTTTCGCAAATTCCTGTTGGTTGTTCCGTAGCGATGTTGGTAGATGACAAATGTTTTGAATGATTAGGTGAAATGTTCCTGTAGGCATTTAATTCACCTTCAAGAAAACCCACTTTTGTGGAAACCAAACTAATATTGCCTAGTAGCACTGAGAGTTGAGGCGTTAATTTACCCATTTGTTCTTTAGTAAATTTATTAGTGGGATCCATGATGGTCGTATTTAAATCACGTATAATATTGTTTTCTAATGTGATGAAAGCTTATGTATCGCAGGAGTCCATGATAAAGTAGCTGGCGTGATGGGTTTAGCTGCCCTGAATTGTGTCGGCGGGAAGGTGTGAGTAATTGCGCTGAGCGGCTAGTATGAACACGCACACAGTCACAATAGTAGACGTGGGCAAAATTGAATGACCGAATTAAATGAATAAATTCAATCTTGTGACACACTCAATCTAATTCTCAATTTCAAAAGGAATTGATTCTTCATTCCTTATCTTTGGCCTTGCATCCTACGATTTTTAATGACACCATACATTTTTAATTTCCATTTATTTTACTGTTAAATTATTTCAATGAATAATGTGTTCTGTAAACGATTTAAATATTATATTGTTTCATAGGTATTTAAATATTATTAAACGGGCCGCGCGCCGCGAAGTGGTCGACGGACGGTATTGTGAACGACTCGCCTATTACGATTGTATTCCGCTACCGCCGCGCCGCCATTCTAAAAACACCCGAACATCATCAAAGTCCATGTCCCAAAATGGCCAAAACGCGGCCGCGATTCATCCGGGTTGCCCGAGCATCTCTTTCACGCAATGAATTAATCATTCATCCTAATCAATAGTCCTGAGATTGTACTAAGGTCCCCGCCGTCCCAGGTCCGTGTTCAATGTCCGGGTCCCAGGTATCTAGTCTGTCGAAATCGAGATTGTCCGATTCCGACAGACAGAGGAATTAAAACAAAAGTCTTTTTCACTTGTGACGTCATGCGTCATCGTCACGTCAATGTCACGATATGTCCCAAACGCATCCCAGTCCTAGGTCCGCAGCTCGCGAGTAAATCAAGCCACTGCTAGGTAAGACACAAAACATTAGTCAAAAGTTACTAATTCATTCCTCAATGCCAGCCCTTAATCCGTCCGCGCGGTTCATTTATTCCCCCGCGCGCCAAGCCGTCAATTTCATTACATAGTTAGTCGAAAACTTTCGACTTTGAATCTGAACATCAGCAGTGAGAAGCTAAAATGATGCTCATCTGTTTTTTGGTACGTACGGAAGATATTGTACCTACCTACTTTTAGACGTAGATCTTGGGTCGATATAATATGTAAATTTGCAGATATTATAAGGCCAATTAGCTGTGGTTAGCTGTCATAAAATACTCATCTTAATGTTAAATGTATGTTTATATTAGATCACGTGAAATAGAACAAAATTATAAGTTTAATAAATAAAATAAAATCAATAAAATTTTAAGGGTGAAACGAAAACTTGTATAATTTTAAGATATAATTGCTAGCAATAAATACATTTTACATACGAAAAATTACGACACTAAAAAAGACAAACAATATAGGATTTAGCCTGCGAGATAATGAGATAGAATGTTCGGTCTCCTCTTTGTGTGGTGTTTCGTAGCCTATTGGTCTCCTCTTTGTGCGGTGCTTCGTAGCCTCCCCACTCATTGTGATTTGAAAACCGATGAAACGAAAAAGTGACACTAAAAAGAGTCAAACACATTAATCTATAGGTTTTAGCGAGATAATCAGATAGAATAATCGGTCTCCTCTTTGTGCGATGCTTGGTAGCCTATCAGTCTCCTCTTTCGCGGTACTCCGGGTACTCCGTGGCCTCCCGGTCTCGTGTGCGGTGTTAGCCTCCCCATTCATTTAATTTTCAATTTTTTTTTTTTTTTTTTTTTTTTTTTTTTTTTTTTTTTTTTTTTTTTTTTTTTTTTTTTTTTTTTTTTTTTTTTTTTTTTTTTTTTTTTTTTTTTTGGGATTTAATTGAATTAAAGGAATGAATTAAAGGAATCAATTCAAAAAGCCATGGGAATCAGACTGAATCGATTCACTCCTGGGAATCATTCTGCCCACGTCTACACAATAGAGTAGTAAGTCTCGCTCGGTGGAATTAGGTACCTATTAGCGGTAATGGCGGATTATTTTAAATAAACTTAGGTTTTGAGTTAACACAGCACGTATGTGGAGTAATGCACTACTTTCACTGCACTGTTACTAAAGTAGCCCTAGAGTAACGTATTACTTTTGATCAGGATCTGTTTAAATTAGTTATTTTTTAATATTTTAGCAGGAGCTGACTGGAGCACGTTAGTAATGTGTATATTCGTATTGTTGTTCAATACTAATGATATTATTAGATTATTCAATACTAATGAATGTCTACAAACAAACTTGGATATTTTACAAATTTCACCGTTTTTTATAAACGGTATAAATTTGGTATAAATGTTTATTGTATAGGTAGATATATAAATAAGGAAAAAAATATAAAAAATCTCACGTCTTTTCTGCGGTGCATAATTTTGGTTTAAAGACCAAATCCCTTTGAATGCCTGTGAACATCGGTTTCTGTAAGCAAGACTTACTAACAAGGCAAACAAGGTCGAATCAACAACAAACAAGGAGAATCCATTTATTGAAAAAAAAGCTCTACAATACAAAAGAATATTCTTGGCGATACCATGAGCTTCGTACTTAAATGCCACTTGAGCCTTGTGAAAATAATTCTCTTTTTATTTTCATTGAAATTTCTCAAAAAAAATGAACTTAATATTGTGTTCCTCTCTGGGCGTTTAAAATAAAATAAATTTAAATAAAAAATTTAAAAAATGCTATTCTTCTGATGTGCCAAATTTAATAACAACATTTTCTGTGGAGGATAAACCTAGCGACTTTACGTGAAATTCGAATCCAACTCGTAAATAAACAATTAGGTGGAATATAGAGCGGGACCACAGCATGCTTACCAATTTGTCGGAAATAATAGGAATTCATATGGTGCATCGATTTCCAAATCTCCATCGAGGTGGTTCATGGTACAACTTGTTTACGTAGCGGAGGGTAAAGAGGTTTCTAAGAAAACCTTTATAGATTACAAACCGCAAACAACATCACAGTACAGGGGTATATATCATGATGGTTTCTAAGTGATATTGTTTACTACAACCGCTGTTGATCAGGCTTAATGCACGATACAAATACAAAAACGTATTGAATTTGAAACATTCACTTTGTACATAATGTACAATAATCTTAAACTTATCTGAAACTTGCAAATCCATCCTAATTTATTCATAAAACATCTCTAAAACAATGTGTGATTCATAAACGACGATACAAAAAGAATAACAAGAGTCAAAATGGTGCTAAAAGTTTGTTGAAGGTAAATTAACCACTTGGACCCATTCGCCTCTTTTCAAGTTACCTACAACACGGCCAGACATGTAATGACGTATGAGGCGTTCCTGAGTTTTAATGTGTTCCAATTTAAAAGTTAATATGAGTAATTTAAAATTACAATTTTTGGCTGCATTCCGAAATCTTTAGTTTAGTTGTTTAGAATGCCTTCGTGGCCGTGGAGTTAGGTTTTCATCTAGAAATTTTATCTATCTAATACATTTAATCTGATTGATTTGTGTTATCAATTTAATAATTTAAAAAAATATGAGTTAAATTTTCGTCATGTTCCAGAGTGGAAGATACTCTCAGTATCGCCCTGGTGTAAGACCACCATTCAGAACTTTAGCATATTTACACTATCTTCAGCCTCAAAACATACCGCGATTGGGGATGCTATATAAGCTAAGTTTACAGGAGCCAGTGCTCTGCCGCCAGTCCTACAGACAAGCCAGCGCTGGCCCGGCCCGTGTCGTTTAGACGAGGCCAGTCATTTCTGGATTTTTTTTGTGGTGAGCACACGTTCGAAACAAAAATGAATTCGGGACAAATCCGGCTGTTGAAAAAAAATTGTTTTTAAATATCTCTGCGTTATTATTATTATATTAGAAGAGAAAATTGATAAAGTAGAGGAAGAAATCGTAAAAAAAACGACTTTGGACAAGAAAATGGATAAACGATAGAACCAGTACTGGAGCCTCTGCTTTGTTGCTACAACAACTAAGATTAGAAGATCCTTCTGAGTACAGGTTGCCCTTGCGAGTTACGACTGAAAACTTTGACGAGTTACTTTCAATTATAGAAGGCTCAATTCAGCGTCAAGACACTCTGATGAGAGATACATTACCAGCAAAAATAAACGTGTGTACACTCCAGGGATATACGCCAGTGATTGGAGCGAAACGTCTACACGTGGGGCACGCGGGCGGAGGTCACTGGCTTGAAAAATAGACTCGCGCTCTATTTTAGCCAGTGCTGGCAGCCAGCGCTGGCTTGGCTTGAAAAACTGTTTATACGAGGCCAATACCAAGCCAGCGCTAACCTCGTGTAAATCATACTATAATCTCACTGGCTTCAGACAGTTGCGAGCAGTGTGCGCAGCAGCAGTTGTGCGGTATTCAATTAAAATAAAATAAAGTTTATTAGAAAAATATTGATTCAATTTTTATTGTGGTGAGGTATTGGTATTGAGATATATTATGAGGTATTGATATTCAATTCAAATAAAACAAAGTTTATTAGAAAAATATTGATTCAATTTTTATTGTTACATGTTACTGTAAAAGCCCGCACTACTGTAAATCTTAAGATTTTCCAGCAAAACCTAAGATTTACTAGTAAAACCTAAGGTTTACCAATTTACGGGCTTTTACAGGAGCATACACACCGAGAAAAATGTATCTTAAATTGACAGGAGAAATCTGAAGCACTAATGATTAAATACAATATTAAACACTCAAAAACTTTTTAATAAAAATCATCAACCAAATAAAATGCTTCCTCTATTTCCACCTGAAAATACCTGTAATACTCTGTATTTATCCTCCGTAATATTTTTTTGTTTTTCTTCTTACTCAATAAATAAATTTTTACATCTTTTTATTTCATAACCATGATTAATATGTAACTATATTAACTATACCTATGTAATTTATTTTTTATATCCTTATTTATAATAACAGACATATAAACTACAAACTAATTTATTATGAGTTTACGTATTTACAATAATTCTGCTGCTCGTCAGACGACCTGTCTTCACTAGTGGGAAATTGAATATGGTCAACTCGCTCGCCAGAACTAGTCCCGCCGGCACCCGTTTGTATGTCGACCTTGTCGACCATCGAGAAAAGCACCTTCCCTGCTGACCATCTGACAACATCACTTAAAAGCTTTTTTAATTCATTACCACACCCTTTCATCTATAAGCAAATGCTTGTAATGGAAGATCAGTATTTTATTTTATTTATTTATTTTATTTCCGCCCTTTTACGGGGCTTTTACATAAGTATGAAATTTACAAATTACACTATGATTAAATAATATATAAATACTGTGATGTATGTCTGTGAGTGTGACGGCATGAGAGCGAGACAGCGAGTATGAAGATGTATAAAAGGCATGTACGAGCTATTGTGCGCTCTCTCCAGATGAATCTCTTCAACAATAAACATAGTAATATTATCGTATGTTATTTACTGCCTACAATAACCGCACTACAAGATATCACAAATAATATATATTTCCTTAACAAAGAAATATAATAGGTATTTTGCAATGAAATATATAGTATTTATTGTACATAACTGAACTGCCTCAGTAACAGTATTTTGTATTTGTTTAAAGATAAATTCAAAATGAATTGATTTTTTTTATTATAAATATATATTAAATTTTGTTCTGTAATATTACAAGCATAGTTTAAGAATTTGGCATTTTACAAACGAGTACACGATTTTAAAGATAAGCAGAAAAAATCTTGGAAAAATCTTTTTCGGAAAAATCTTGAAAAAAACGAGTGTGTTTTAGACCACACGACTAAAGTAAAACTTCACGAACTTATATCTCCCTCTCAACTTTCGTTCGCCTCGCCCGATCGTTCGCCTCGCCGAACCGTTCACTTCGCCCTATCACGCTTTTCATAACGCTCTCGTCATTCACCAGGTTACTCTCCAATTCAAGTGTGCGTAAAGGCCCGACCGTTCGCCTCACCCGATCACACTTTTCATAACGCTCTCGTCACTCATTCACTAGCGTACTACCCAAGTCAAGCGTGCGTAAAGAAGTTTCAATTCAAAAATTGACTTTTCGGAGAATTACGTGCAGGTTAACCTTTTATCAATTTTATACTTCTAGCACGAAAAAGGTCATAACCGGAAGTATATGTATAGACAAATAATTATTATTTCCATGTAGGTATATATGCATTTCATCCTTTAAATAAACATCAGTTGTTTTTATTTACTAGTTCCTACCAATCGACAAAGATTGAAAAAACATTGTTACAAAAATGTTTAAAAGGAAAAAGGACAACCATCCTATACGTAACGGTTTCAATTTGCCAGCGAGTTTTTATGGTTAACTTCGACATTCAGAAGTTTGTACGTCGCATTCCCTGTCCTGCCGGGCAAACGGTCCACGTCACGACGATACACGGCTTTAGGGAAAATATCGACCATTTTCAAAATACACGGCTCAATTAATGCGCAACGGTGTTTTTTACAATAATTGCGTCGCCAAAATGTACAAAATTGGAAACGTTGTTCGGCGATCATTGGACGGGAAGGCAATCGGCCGTTAATTGGAGTTTTTTTAGACTTTTTCAGACTCTCGTTCGAAATATAAATGATATGCACGAAACAATATACAAACGAGGTACCTAGATATTTATTTGTCTTCATTTTGCCTTCAAAAGGTGAGCAATGTACCTACCTATACGTTTGCTTGATTTTCAAATTTGTCTACTTTTTTCAGCATGTTTTACATATTTTTTTACCCATTTTCTCCTGATGCTTATTTAGTCTACATTTTTTTATGTGAGTTTTGTACAAGAGTCCCAACTAACCTCCGCTGTTCGGTGGAGCCTGTGGGACTATTACCATTGGAATTGCCTAACTAAGTATGTAGTGTGGAGGGGGGGAAGACGAAAAGAGTAAGGTGGAATAGTTTGTGATCTGTTGTCAAACAAGGCTGAAGCCATTTATTTCAAGCAAACATTCGATTCTGAAAACAGGCTTCACCAGGCCGATACTGATAATATCTAATTGATATTCAAGTAATAAAATATATTGAATCCTTTGTGCTTTGCATAAAAATCTTGTCTTAAACTTAGTTTAACAATTAAAAATAATGATTTTAATTTTATTCATCACGACATTATATCAAGTTCTAGTAGTTAGAAAGAAAAGCGATGGCGATACTTTCGTACGCAGGGTTTTACCCTTATAATGGTGCATGATCCGTCTCCCTTGTTTCTATTATCGATGGTTTTCACTCATAACACATGTCACTTCAATTTGGAAGGCTGTTATGATTTATGTTTGTAATGACATATTGTTATGTGCGAGTGTTATATTTTAAAGGGAAAAGTAACGTTGAGCCTTGGTCGGGCTCGGGTGTATTCTGCCAGTCAACTTTGATTTCTTCTCAGGAAATCTTGGACGCCAAACCCAGTCTAATGTCTGGGTATGTCAACTAGCGGAGATCACGGTACTCAATTCTCAGAGTGTGGGTCATGGTTTTATAACATTCCTGAAAAGGCTGCACAAGGAATTCTACATAATAAAACACAGAGTAGAGTTGACAATCGGTACACTGTATTGAAATTATAAAATATAATAAAACAAATTGGATGGACTCACCCCAGGACCAATGTCGTAATCTATGCTATTCCTAGCTACACTAATTAAGTTTTACTCCGCCGTTCCCCCGATGTCGCGTGAACCAACACCACCTCCTGGTGGCAAGGGAGGTCCCAACCTCTGCGGCCCAGCATGTGCCTGCGACCTTCACGGCGGTCGCCCGGAAGGGATGATGGACCTGGACCCTCAGAGAAAGGGAGGAGTACCCAAACACTCCTCCAAATTGTATAGGAAGGCTCGTCAGCAATCGAGGCGGTGTATCGTTCAACCCTGCGGCAATCTCGGGTTTGTTCCATAAATAAACCCCCGGTGGGAATTCGATGTTTGCCCTGCATTCAATGACAGGCGCGGCGGGTAATTATTTACACCGATCTCTCGGATAAAGAGGTACTTTAAACATAACAATCGAACACCGCCATTAACTCGTGTTCACTTTTGGGGACCCGCGCGAAAACTCACATTTTACGTGAATAATCTTCGAAATTAATATATTTTCTATTTTAAAAAAACACAACGTGTTTCCTTCCCCCGGATGCAGATGCCCAAAACTTGGATTTCAATCACATCGTATTTAAAACTTAATAATTAAGTGACCGTTGTTTTCACGGCGTACCGCACATTACGCCGTCAAAACCAGAGTCCGGAAACGGAAAAAAACAAACGCCGCCTACCGACGCGTTGAACGAAACTCCCCCAGCTTTGCCAACCTAACCAATAAAAATGCATTTAAAAAATAGTACCTAACTTACGATTAATACAATCGCTTCATAACAAGGCGGGTATAAGTACCGCAGCCCCGGGAACCATTTATTGGATAAGCAACACCCCTGCCATGGGACTTAGCAGATGTGCAAGAGTTCACAGGGTGAGGTTTGTCTTCACGGGCACGATCGGGAGAAACTGGTTGGGGAAGACCTTTTGACCTTTCTTGCCGGTCTCTCTACACCCATCGCCTTGCACCGCAGTGAAAGGGATGTATTGATACGTCCGTCACTCCTGGACACATTGACCCCCAGATTCCTACCCACCCCTCATGCATTTTTCCTTCCCAGAACTTCTTCTCACAAAAGACTCTCCACATTACATCCCCATTCTATTCGTAGCCAACGACGGATTAATGAAACAAATGACAATTCTACAAAAGAGATCTATGAAAACTATATTGAAGAAAAATAGGTACACTTTAGTCAAGAAAATGTTGAAGGAGTTAAATATCTTGTCATTTAAACAAATTACTTACTTCAATACCATATTGTTAATTTACAAAATAATCAATGGCCATACGTCTATTGAATTCCTCAGAAACACTGATAAACTACAAAGCAAACATACACATGAGACGAGGAAAAGAAATGAACTAAGACTCCCCTTCAGGAAAAAAACACAGAGTATTGAAGATATTTGGAGAATTACAAGAAGAAATAAAATTGGAAGACAGCATAAAGGCATTTAAAATTAAATTGCCAAGATGTGTGATTGATTTGGTGTAGATGTGTTATTTTAAGTGTATGTATATACAAGGATTGTATCAGGACATAGGTAACTATGTACCTATTTAAAATACAGCAATAACTAATAAAAATGGCATAGGCCCTGAGGAATTCTTTTTTCTCAGATCCTCCTGCGAGAAACTAATGTAAACATATATAATACATGAAAACCTTTTGACGTAGATAATAAAATGACGTAATAAATTATAAATTCAGAGCCATTGGTAATTTATTGAATGTAACTGATACCCGATAAACGGTTCTTTGTATTCCAATGGTTAAATGCATTAATAATTCATGGCTTGACTTTATGCATTAATCCCCTTTGCAGCGTATTTGAAAATGGTTGCTCCTTGCTGCTCGGTGCATATTTCATAGTTTCAGATGAAACCGTGCTCCGTTTATTTGATTAATTATGTAGCAACTTTAAATACTGTTGAAATGCCGTAAAATAGCTCAAGACTTTTCTTAAGCTCGTTACGTATGCAGTGTTAACCTTATTCGCACTATCCGTGCACGTATATTCATAACTTTTGGCCGAGTTTATTAGCTTAAGCCTACAACCAATAATTTTTCTTGAGTCTAAGTAAGGACATCTAATGTAAATATTATTACAATTTCTAAGTAAATATTATAACACCGCGAATGAATTTCTAGAAATGCAAAGGATACGATTGGATATTCGACAGTGGAAGTACGGTGGTAAGGATAAAAGGCCTTATCACCCCTTCTATTGGACTTCAAATAATTCATGCACTGGATAAAAATAAAGGTAACAATTTCGTCCATTTATTCATTAAACATGCCGAGAGATTAACATTAAGAATGCAACGAACCATCAGAAATATAAATTCTTCCGGCTTCGCTAGATTTGAAGTTCTTTAATCCCAGTGATTGTGGTTACTTAAAATATGTTCGAGAAAACTCCAATAAAGATAGAGTTCGTCGAAATTACAAGTTGCGTTTTTTACGTTATGTTAACAATGAATATTTAATTGGACCAGACGTCGATCCTATTAAATGCTCTAAGTAATTAGTTTTTATTTTAGTTTATTAGGGAAACAAAAAAATATACTTCTTCAAATTTAGCAAATTCACTTTGTGGCACCATTTTATTAATGAAATAATTAAAAACACTTTGTTTTTACCACAATAAACTTTATTTAAAAGTCAACATGTTTCAGGAACGATGTTCCCTTCATCAGGACATAAAATGTACTAAATACTAAATGATCAAACATAGAACGGCGTGGGTAGAAATGGAAGTAGTGGGGGAGGAGAAAGGTGGAAAGGGGAGGTGCTTAGAAGATCAACAAGAGGGAGGGGGGGGGGTGGAAAGGGGGTGCTTAGAAGAACAAAGACAAAAAATTACAATGGAAATATGTTTAAGATAGGGTTACTCACAAAATTAATTTGATTGTTAATAATATTTAAATTTCTGTTTGATCATTTAGTATTTAGTACATTTTATGTCCTGATGAAGGGAACATCGTTCCTGAAACATGTTGACTTTTAAATAAAGTTTATTGTGGTAAAAACAAAGTGTTTTTAATTATTTCATTAAAAAAATATACGTTTTTTATTAAAGTAATTACATATTTTATGGTTGCACGAAAAAGCGATGTTTCCGCAAAAATGCATAATACCTATTTATGGAAAGACATATTATATGGTTAAAGAAAAAATGATAAATAAAGAAAATTATGAAGCTGGAAAACCCGCACTGTGGGAACCCACCGGCCATTACCGTAACCGTTCGTGCATTATACACGAACGATGATAGTCGACACTTTTCTACGAAATTTTAACTGAAATCTATTGAGACACCTCAAAACTACATATAAGCATATTTACTAACGACTTCTGTTAAAAAATGGACATATGTTAAAGAATGTACTACACAATACCTGTACACAGCACAATTTTGATATTTCCCTTCTCCATCTCCTTCCCTTCTCTACACCTTTCACTGAGAGAGTGGCATCCTCGTTTGTGGTACGTTGTGAGTACTCCAAACGAGGACGTACCACAAACAAGGATGCCACTGTCCCACTTATTTGATAGCTATATTTTTACTCACTCTGAGTCAAAATAAATACCGAGTAGACACTTAATGTAAAGAAGGCACTCACATAAGATAAAATAAGTGTAAAATAGCATTAATTCCAATTTGGGAGGAGGTAATTGGTACCGCCGCCCTGGAAACCATTTATTGGATAACCAACACCTCTGCCACAGATCATCCCAAGTGGTTCACTACGTTTGGCGCCCGGGTCATGGGGTGAGGTGTGTCCGGGTATCGGTGCGGGATTTGCCCACCAACTGCGTGGCAAGGCCAGATCGGGAGAGACTTGTCTAGGAAGACATTTTGATCTCTCCAGTAGGACTCTCCAGGAATATTGCCTTGCACCCAAGTGGGAGGGTTAAATTAAATTCATACGTTCGTTACTCCATACTAAATCCAATTAACCCCCTTATTCCTTTTCCTTCCTAGAACTTCATCTCTTTCCCTTTCTAAAAATACCTTCCACAAAGCGTTACCAAAGAAACCATAGGCTCTGAGGGGACACTGCCCTGTATACATCTGAACTGTGGACACAATACCCAGCAGCGCAATGGGACAAACTGAGGGTGTATTACAACAATGCATACAGGCAATTAATGCAACTACCGAGGTTCTGCAGTGCCTCCACGATGTTCACCGAGGGGAGGGTGTACTTATTCCCAGCCTTACTTCGCCACCGACTAGCCAGCTTCTGGAGCAGGAGACGTGCTTCAACCAATATCATTGTCGTGGCTGCATCCGAGTGGCTCAGTTCCCCAATAAATGAGCGATGGATGCAGATGATGAGGCGACCACCCTGATGGACAATCCTAAAATATATTTTTATTTTTTAATTCCGTTTAGTTATTATTTATTTTAATTTTATGCTTATTTTTTGTTATTTACCTTTTATGTAAACAATTTTTTTTCTTCTTTTATAGTTTTCAGTTGTTTATGTTATACGGCAGACTGGGATTGCACTACCCTGCCGGTCCTGCTGGAATAAAAACTTAAATAAAAAAAAATAAAAAAATAAAATTCAGCGTCTCCTGTGTGGATCTAATGAGAAAAAAATAATAAATAAACCTCATAATTCAAAACTATTAAAATACAAGAACTCTTGTCGGTTACTTTTGACTATCTTATATTATATCTCTTACTTCCGTTTTATCAGACATTATTTCCTGGATTTATCTGAGAACTCTTGGTGGAAGATACACGTCTCACTATGAATGCCGTCAGCTTCCGTGTTTAGTTGGCCTTGTTCAAAACTTATGCATCGGAATCGGATTTAAAGTATTTCCATTTAATCTCGAGCATTTTCCTTAGGACCCTAGATTACACCAAGACCATATAATTATCTAGATTGCTTCTAGACTGTTAATAGTTAGTTCAGTACTTTGCCCAACTATGTGCTTAGAACGTAGGTGAAGCAAAACTTTTTCTATCGTTTTGCAGTTGACAAACCAAACTTATTCGCATTTTCCCGGGATTGGATGGTAAGACAAAGACGACTGTACCGAACGCGCCCCTACCATTGTACAAACTTTTGATCCTTTTTTTAAAAGAAAGACAAATATTCCCGGGTTACAAATAACCCAACAATGTTTGAAAATCTCCCACTTGTTCAAATTCTCCCACTAATTTAAATGAACTAATCATATACACCTACATAGCCTACATTTTTACATATTAACCTTTCGTTTATGCCGACTCGCACGTCTAATAAATGATTTAATAAATCTTGCTGTAACTACTTTCAGGACTGTAACCAATTTATTTTCCGATCTATGTCAGACAGATTCATTTTCCAGACTATAACTTATATTTTTGGCTCCTTTCTTTTCCATTTTCTAATGTATCTTAATTGTTTTAATGTTTTAATCAATCTTCTGATACGTAATTTGGCGATAATACATTGTTTTAGCATACGGGAAAGGAATATCATTTCCACTGCAGAGTAATTCATTTATGTTTGGGGTATTCACTTTAATACCATGGTCACACCTGAATTGTTTCTAAGGTAAACAATATCATGAAAACAGTATAATGAAAAAAAAAACTTATGAAACACAAAATGATACAATTAAAGAACAGGATTGTATAAGGATATTTACAAAATTTTCATTATTATTCAGTACTAGCTGGTCCCGGCATGCGTTGCTATGCCATTTAATAAAGAAATGGTTTCTCCCTGAGTGTCCTTTCCCATTCGTTCCGTTTCTCTTCCGCCTCCCCTTCTTCTCCTACGTCCTCTTCCCCTCTCGCGTTCCCACTCAGTCACCTCCACCTTCCCTCTCCCCACTTCACTCCCCTCCCCCTTCCCCCGTCCCGCTAACCACCCTTTCGAGTTCCCCTCCCCCCTCATACGTCCCCTTCCCCTCCCGCGTTCCCCTTCTTCCCTTTCACGCTCCCTCGTCCCGTCAACCCTCCTCCCGCGTTCCATATATTCAATCCCAGTACATTCAGTTATTATACAGCCCGTGTGCCACCTTTTACAATGTTTATTCAAATTTCCATTTTTCATGTATATTAAATTTGGTACCTAACATAGGTACCTATTTAAAATATCTAAAATTCTTGATTCGATTCAAACTATTAGGGGAGTACCTACTTTAAATAAATTTATTAAAGATTTTCAAAAATAGAATCCTGATTGAACCATCAATGTTTTGCAAAATGTCATTCTCAAACACGCGAACTGTCAAACATGCTCATGTTTTCTAAAATTATCAAATTTTCTGCGCAATTTTCTTAATTTTTCTCTTCGTAAGAACCATCCTCGTACTTCAAGGAATATTCTAAAAAAAGAATTAGCGAAATCGGTTAAGCCGATCTCGAGATTTGCGCTTACCAACACATTTAGCGATTCATTTTTATATTATAGATTTTGTGTGAGGTAGCAGCTTAACTTGAACTATGATCACTTCTTTAATGATTACACTCTGCAATATTATTTGTGTCGATTATTGAACTGATTCATTCATAAGGAATAGTACGACTATTATTGCGGACAAATTTCTATCTTGGATGATGGTCTGGCATAGGAAGAAATTGAGTGGAGGGAAAAATTGAACGGCTCACCTATTGTCGTCTCAATCTACAACTACAAAAGGTACATAAACATGACGACTTTCTATCTCTACAAAAATTAACATCGGAACTACTTTTAAATTTATAACAGAAAATAAATAAAATGAACTCAACTGTTTTTAAGTCGCATTCATATCAACAAAGAAAACTTGTATTTCGGTGTATCAACAAACACATTACCTGTTTTGCGACATTCCGACGGTATATTTCACAGTTTTAAACTCCATTTGAAAGACCAGTCATCTAAATAGCTGTAACGAGATGCCAGACCCCTCCTCTTATCTCTAGTATAATTACTTTGGATTCTTGCCAAACTTCTGAGTATCATTTTTAAATGGATCTCCATGCAGCGCACATGTACCGGGTAATGCATTTTTATTTCGAAAGGGTAACTTAACGAATACACTCTTTCATAGAATAGATTACGGGAATGACGGGGTGTTAAGAGGATGAGGTAAGAAAATGAATGCAATTAAAACAAATTTTCTGTGGATAGATTTTCACGCGCACGTATTTTCTTTGGCCGCTTAAGAAAAATTTGGATAGATTTTTCATCGCGTTTATCATAAAATTATTAAAACAGCTATCATATTTTTTTCCAAATGTCAGCTGTAAGCTGTAAGGCATTACAAATGCTACAAAATATCTTTAACTAAAGATAAATTGTTATAGGAACAGTGTTGCCTTTGAGTACAAGACAATATTTTTCTTTTTTAGTTAGATTAAACGAGAAACAAACAAAAAAATAAGAAAGGTATCGTTTTACAGTTGTTAAGGGTTGATTGAATTTTTTAAATATCCCATAACCTAACATAATGTAACCTGTTTAAGCAAGTATTTTTCCTCACTTTTAATGACTTTTCAAAGGAAAAAAACTATTAAAATTTTATTAGTGATGTTTAAAGCGTGACATTTTTCAATTTTTTGATCAGTTATTGAGTGCGTCATTTTGAAGCAATTGATGATCAGAAGCAGGCTTGATTTTACAAAAAATAATATCGTTGGCGATAAAACAAAATCACGATTTAATTTGGTCTAGGACGTTTATGAACAACAAATTACAATTTTCGTTATTTGTTTTTGGGGTGTTATGCCGTGTTGCGCTACCTCCTTCTTTAGCCAACGTTTTGGACATCGTTGCAGTGTCCATCATCAGGGCAGATCTTAAAACTTATCTAACAAATTACAAAACTTTTTTGTTACTTTTTAAATAAAATCAGATGGACTATTTTTTAAATTTTTTAAATATTATTCGTTTTTACAATAAACATTTTTAATGCGTTAGACAGAGTTGTTAAGGAAAATAACATTAGCCTTTCCTCACCATAAAGATACAAGGCTCTTGTGTTTGGTGAAGGAATTCCAGCTCTTTGTAATGAATTCTTGTTAATAATAATAATAAGTGGATATTTTGTACAACGCGGTTTATGTGTAAAATCACCTTAAATATTAGTAAGTAATAACGAAATATTCTAAATAAATAACCCGAGAGTGAATGTTAATGTATTTTAAATAATTTTGTTCTACTAATTCCTGTAAACGTATTGCATAATAAATATATTTTGTGCACATATAATTTCAACAATTTTATCGATTTTGGCAATCCCATAAAATTGACTCAAATTTCCTCCAATGTCAGTATCAACCAGTACTTTTTGAAAAGGCTTCAATTTTCGCAAAAGGACTCTCTTCTTGGATATATTTCCTCCAAAATTTCGACCTACATAAAAAAAAAATATTGAAACAAAATCAACAAACTACATACAGCCTACTTTTGGAAATAGAGCAATTCACGTCACTGCGGAATATTATATGGTATCTTTGACAATTATAATAATAAAAAAACGCCCGTTTATATCAGATGGTGTAATAATATACATCATTCTTAGTAATTTATTCAACTACTAGGTCCATGAATATTTGAAATTAATTCATATTTTTATACATATAGTGTAACTTTTTTTGAATAAACACAAGAAAAACGGATGTTTTCACTTAAATTTGTGGAAACGGCAGGTAACTTAAAGACAAATCAAAATAACAATATGTTTCTTGAAAAAAAATTGTTTTATCGCAAATTCAAAATTTCAAATTTTCGTATTTCTTAATAACTTCATATAACTTTTTTGCCAGTTGATTTATGAAAACAGATATCAATTTTAACAGTAATATAGAAATAAATAATAATAAGGCATTATTTATTAGTAGGGTTTTGTCAATTGTCAGTATACTTTTTATTTTCGAAAAAAATACTGTAAATTTTGTATAACGATAAAAAAACGTTCCATTTTCGATTTGAAACGACAACATGTTCATTTAATATTCGCGAATCCGGCGGCATTGACGTCACGATGGGCGCGTTGGTGACAGCCGTCCTACCAGACATTGGCGTTTTCATGTCATAATGACGTTGCAGTCACGTTATTCTTTCCGATTTTCGTTAAAGAGGATTCCCTTGTTCTGTCTGAATTCTTTATTGCTTTAACAAATACTTTTTAATCTGCGAATTGTTCGAAAAATTTTTCGAAAAAAAGACAGAAAAAATATTTTAAGTAAGAAATTTTTATATACATACTTGCGTAATTGAAAAATAATATTTATACCTCCCTACCCTACCATACTCAAATAAAATTGTGCAGGTAACGTAATTTTATACGTAGGCATATTTTGAGTATCGTGTTCCATATTTTAATATTTTCTCGATCGGCAAAAAACAATCAATTCCTGTCAGTAATTTCACCGATTACCGTGATCGATCGACAACCGTTTGAAATGGAGCTACGCCAATAACAAACAGTTCCAATCCTCAGCCATTTTCTTCAAACGTCACTCGAATCGATCCGTTGATGAATTACCGCCATCAATTATTATTAACTGCTCAGTATTTGTGTACAAATCCACGGGGCACTTAAAAGCAAGTGATGTATGAGTGAGAAACAAGTGTCGCTAGAGACTTGCTGAGCTAAGATTCCGCTAATCCGCGCTTAGGATATGGAAACACGAAACGGAGATGTTCAGCTGGTACGGATTAGCGACGTTATGTCATGCAAGTGTTAAGGTGAACGGCTGCGCGGCCTTTTTGATATAAAACTTAAGCCTAGGATTTCAGGCCAAAATATCAAACCAAATTGAAAAATAGTATTTTAAATCAAAATGTTTAGTAATATCTAGTACGGATACGTGCTACCTTATTTATTTGTATTTTAAAATATAAAAGATTGGCCGTTAGTATATAATTTTTCATGATTTTAGTTTCAACTTTGGCAATTATTTGCGGGTAAATGATAATTATTGAATAACTTATGCATTGAACCGTTTTTTTTTTTTACATGAGCTCGACGCAGGAGGCGCTGAGGAAAATAATTTCCCTCAGGACCTATGTCATCTTTAGGGATGCTGTGTAGAGGGTTTTTTAAGGAAAGGGAGGAGAGGAGAGTTCTGCGAAGGAAGAGGGTTTAAGGGATGGGTAGGAATCCGGGGTTCAGTGTGTCCTGGTCATCCGCCTCCAAGACCTAGAAAAACCTCATCCCTCATCCCGTGAACCCGTGAACCTGAGCGCGTATTAACAAAACCTATACCGATTCAGTCGCGGTTACGACAATTTACATTTTAAATATACCTCTATATTGGTTATTTTTTATCACATTGCAAAAGCAAAAATTCTTCTAAAATCTAGATAATATAATATTTCTGATGTGTATATTAGAAATTAATAACTTCATTTCTAAACATTTAAATTTTAATATTATTCCCATATATTGTAAATACACCTCTTTATTGATAATTCTTTATCACTTTGCAAAAACAAAAATTGTTCTAAAATCTAGATAAAATAATCTTTCCAATGTGTATATTTGAAATTAATAATTTTGTTTCTAAATATTTAAATTTTGATATTGAAAATTTAAAGCGACTGAAACGCGGTAGGGATTGTAAATACGCAACCCGGGCACCCCTGCTAAATCACCAAACGTAGGGAACCACTTGGGGTGACCTATTGCAGAGGTGTTGGTTATCCAATAAATTTTCCCGGGGCGGCGGTACCCATTTCCGCCTCTCAAATTGCTTACTCGTCAATACGGAATATTTTTTATTCAAAAAGTTAGATTTAGCTTTGTTATTACGAAAAGTGAGTATTTATGTCGGGGGAGACAAAAAATATGCATTTAACATTTTAATTTTGTTTAAATTAATTCACTTACCTGGTAGCGCCATTTTATATTTAACGTTTTTATTCATTTCATAGACAATCAATCAATGCTGCCAATTTTGTATTTTTACTTATTTTGTAATTTTACTTTTTTTTATATTGTCATATTAAACAAAGTGAATGCATTATTCACTTTGTACCTGTATTTATAACAGCAGAACGTGGAAAGAAATATATTAGAATAATTACACATACCCGCTGGACAAACCCTGCTTTGCCAAATAAACCATTCAAAACGGATGTTTTAAAGTATGATGACATGCAGCTTTCGCAGTTTGAATCTCAACCCAATAGTTCGAATTAGGTACATTTTTGTTTTTATTTTGTTGAGAATTTATTTTATAAGATTGGTACTTCCGACAAATGTCATATTTAATTGTCTATTAGTTAAAAAAGGAAAGTTCCGTATTATCCGTGAGGTGGACTCTATGCATATTTACCAGCAATTCGGTTGATGTAAATTTAAATTACACCGATTTACATTGAAACACAAATTTTGAATATAAAATGAAATTTCTGCTCAAAGTGGTTTTTTTCAACAATTTTTTATTATTTTCCATTATATTAAACAGTTGGTAGATTCAGATTATTTTTTAAATAATTAAAATTACTCCCAAAAAAAAATGCAAAAGTTATCTCTAAAATCGTGAAAAAATTAATTCTTATATCACAATTTAAAATATATAAACGTAAAGTAGCACTTATCGCACTAAATATTTTTTAGGCTAAAAATATAAATATTCGATTTGGTTGTGTATTTTGGCCTAAACTCAAATTTAATTGTATGAAAAAGGACGCGCAGCCGTTCTTCTTAAGATATCTTTCCTAAATACGGAGCTAGTTTGGGGACACTAAACCATTTGCAATTACTTAAGTAAGCTCAAAAAACATGATGCGGAATAATACTAGGTAGTATTTTTGAACTTTCAGTAGGTATTCCAACACCAATTTGAAGCATCTTAATTTATAAAACAAAGTCGGGTTAGTTACACCATTTATAACTCAAGAACGGCTGGACCGATTTTTATGATCTTTGATTTGTTGGATTTATCTCCGCCCTGAATAGCATAATAGTTATTAAAATATGGGAAAAATTCACGAAAAAAAAATTAAGTAAATTCTTTTTGTCATACATTTTATATGGAACTATTTTCATCTTTTGAAAGAGCTGCAGCAATATTGTGATAAACATAATATTGAAGAGTGAGTGAATTGCGAAATTTTAAAAACATCAAATGTCAATGCGCTGATTGTTTTGCTTTTGTTCTTAAACAAATAATGCTGCCCCTCTTTCTTACAAACTAAATTTCATAAGTCGAAACTGAGACAAACGGTGAACGTATGTCTGCACCCCTCCAAATAAAAATACAATAATTATAATAAATCTCCCTCACATGTGTAAAGAAAATGAAACGCAATTCTCATAAGTAAGTGGTAATGTAAGAAAATCAGAAAAAATATAAATCCGTGCACGATGCTATCTTTGATACTGATGAAATCAAAACACGGACGGTTGCGCATCGATAATTGCTTCATTGAGTAATTTTTAACCAAATAAAAAAAAAACTGAATTTAATTCAGCTAATAAGTTACACAACAGTTATTGATTCTTAAGCGGTACGAAGTTCGTTGAGTCACCTAGTTTTATAAAAATAATATATACCTTGGTCATATTCTATTAAACAACTTTATAAAATATCACGTATCTTCAATCTCCGGACTATGATGGCCATTATTATGAGAAAAAAAAGGTATAATTTTACATTTGATATTCCAGGGGAAATTTAGAGAAGACTTGACAGAGAAAGTGTTCAGGAATATTCAGCTATTAATTAACTATTATTATGTCGGCTTTTGTGCATGGGTGCATGCGTGATTCGAAATTCTATTACAAAAAATTGGAACTAAAACGTCTAAGTCATATCAGACCAGCAAAGGAGGTGCGAAAATTATTTTATTACTTAATAATTTTTGATTCAAAATTTGCATAGTTTTCTTAAGTGTTTGACAAATCTAAATTAGAATCACTAATGAATTCTAAAATAATATAATATGTTATTTTTGAAGAAAATATCTACACGTTTGCACGTTATTATATGAAATTCCCTCGATAGAAAAAATCGCAAAGTATGCCCCGAAAATTATTATCAACACGTTTTTTCTGTTATTTTAAAGTTATATGTATGAAAAAATTAACAGTGTATCATTAAATATTATTTAAATGCATTTCCCACGAGAAGTTTGCTCTTTTTTATGTGAATACCTCACAAGAGTCTCAGCTGCTCCCGTCTGGAGCCAGTGAGACTATGGCATCCCCAATTGCGATATGTTGTGAGGCGGAAGGTAGTGGGGAGGGGAAGAAGCTGGGTAATAGAAATGTGGGGAAGTACCTGGCTATTCTGCTCTGGTCACCAAACACGGCTAAAGCCATTTCAAGCGACATTTCAATTGTCAATGTTGGTCTTACATCAGAGCGATATGAGAGTACCTTCCACTCTGGAACATTCCGCAAATACACTATAAATTATTTTAAATTAATTAATAACACAAATTAATCACATAAAGTTCGATCTCGCGCCCTTCGTATTGCGAGTCAAGAGCCGTACCCCTAGACCACGCCGGCCGTCAACTTTTATACGAGTATTAGTATAGTATTTTAAACAAGTCGTGTTTTATTAAAAATTTTCGCTTAAATATTATCGTTTTTAATATTAGCTCGCTCCCTCTAACATTCCTAATAACATATCTCTCTCCTTCTTCTTTTTGAGCGCTTACTATTGGGCCCATGGTTTTGCTCCAAACCAAACTCAATTTAAATCCGCTAACGTACTTTTAAATTTAACTGCCTTCGCCCAAATATATTGAAATATCATTTTACTGAAGTCCATCCTGTGCGATTTTTATCACTGGCGCCAGGCTGAAATCTATTTTACGTTCACGTTACTTTTAATGAAAACGTATATTCAAAGTTTTGCGGTTATTATCGAAGAAAAATTCAGAATTTAAATTATCCCGGCAAAACGGGTAAACACATCTTCGATTCAATTTATTGTTGATACCGGAAAGTATTAAAAGAAAATCATATTCGATTCGATTTGGTTCGGCAAAAATAATCTAAGGCTTATTTTCTTATTTACAGGGATACAGATAGAGGTATTATTTTTATTTTTGAAACGGTTAATTTATGGCGGAATTCCATTTTAATATGACTTCTTTTGATAAAAACCTGTATAATTACTTTCCGTTTCTTTATTTTTGACAGGACAGTTTTCCCCTTACAACAGGCATATTCAAACTGGTGATGCCTGTGTAACCGGTCCAGACAAAAACTTAAGTGAAAATTTTTTAAAAGGTTTTTAATAAAAAAAGTCATATTACCTACTGATTATTCTTTATTGTTTAGAAAACATTTC
The DNA here is from genome assembly GCA_929108145.2 of Limnephilus rhombicus. Classification (NCBI taxonomy): domain Eukaryota; kingdom Metazoa; phylum Arthropoda; class Insecta; order Trichoptera; family Limnephilidae; genus Limnephilus; species Limnephilus rhombicus. The sequence continues at coordinate 24,080,990 of OV815284.1, forward strand.
CTACTGTCAACATTACTTTGGTTTTTCAATACATGATATTAGTCGGATTGATGGACATACATTTATGAATTGTGTTTTATGTAATAAGGAACTCCAGTCCAATTTTTTTTTTTTTTTAAATGAATAATTACCTTCTTACATAAATAACCGCTTATTTAAAAAAAAAATGATTCACTTTTAATAGTTAAAATAATTGTCAAAGTTTTAATTTTTCAAGATCCCCGAAAACCACCGTATATGTAGTGAATCGTGTGACGTCATAACTCCCGAAAAAGATCGGGATATTAGCTGTTCAACTGGCGCCATTTTGAAATTCAGAGTTCGAAGTATTCTCCCTAGAAGTAGCATTACTATTTTTTTTTGTGCAGTAGTTTTTGAATATTTTCAATAATAGAGATAAAATAATAAGAGATATATTTATTTTTGAAACTGAATTATTTAGGCCTGAATAATGTTTCAATAAACACAACAACTAAATCTCTATAAACAATATGTAAATAAACGAATAAGATGAAACGTTGTTAATACGATGGCTTGTGTCATACCACATTCCCATACAACGGTGTTCAGTGACATCACCACTAAACATTTCAATAATACCAACTTGATGGCGTGTTTCTATGACCCGATTAAAAATGGAATTTTTAATAATTTTTTCAAAACCATGTTATTAAATATTATTAAATAAAATTTGTATATTCAGAATCAGCGTTTATTGGTCTATTAGAACATGTTTTTTTAAAGCCATAATATTTTTCACTGAAGTTCCTTATTGAAATAAAACCTGATCTTGTATAGTACGTGTAAATATATATCGTTATCCTGGATGTACATTTATCATAGATGCTGTATCCTTTTTGAAATGGCAAATTGTTAATTGTTATTTTATAGTGCTCTTGCTTGATTTTTCATCAAATTATTAATTTTCCTATCTCGGTTACTTTGTAACGGTGACTAGCGATCACTGAATGACAGTGGATTCGAGGAACAGTTTTTTGGAAACATTTCTTATTGTAGCACGCCTGATAACGGAGGCAATTGAAGTCTACAACCATTTTGAAGTATACTGTAATACCAGCTCATAGTGTGGTGGAGCTGGCAACACGGTATCGAGTTTTTTTTTACAAGAGTTCCACACAGGAGGCCCTGAGGAAAATAATTTCTCTCATGGCCTATGTCATCTTTGGGGATGCTGTGCGTAGGGTTTTTTTAAGGAAAGGAAGGAGATGAGAGTTCTGGGAAGGAAAAGGGTTTATGAGGTGGGTAGGAATCTGAGGTTCAGTGTCCTGGTCATCCGCCTCCAAGGTCTAGACAAACCTCACCCCATGAACCCGGGCGCGTATTTACAATCTCTACCGCGTTTCAGTCGCGCTACCGACAATTTACATTTTCAATATCAATATTTAAATATTTAGAAATAAAATAATTCCTTTCTAGTATACACATCGGAAAGATTATTTTATCTTAATTTTAGAACAATTTTTGTTTTTGCAAAGTGATAAAAAATTATCAATGTAGAGGTGTATTTACAAAATACGGGAATAATATCAAAATTTAAATATTTAGAAATAAAATTATTAATTTCTAATATACACACCAGAAAGATTATTTCATCTAGATTTTAGAAAAAATTTTGGATTTGCAATGTGATAAAAAATAACCAATATATAGGTTTATTTAAAATGTAAATTGTCGCTACCGCGACTGAATAGGTATAGGTTTTGTAAATACGCAACCCGGGCACCCCTGCTAAATCATTGATTCCAAGTAAATAAGCACACATTTCACCACTAACAATTACACATCTGCAGGATCTGCCCTGATGATGGACACTGCAACACTGTCCGAAACGTTGGCTAAAGAAGGAGGTAGAGCAACATGGCTTAATACCCCAAAAACAAATAACGAAAATACTTTTGGCCATGAAAATCTAAAAATGTATGTGAGAATAATTCGGATATGATTTTAGATTTTCACGGCCAAAAGTAATTTTGTTATTTATTTTTGGGGTGTTATGCCGTGTTGCGCTACCTCCTCCTTTAGCCAACGTTTCGGATAGCATTACAAGTTACAATATCCATCACCATGTTATAGATTACCGCACATCTGCCCTGATGATGGACACTTTAACGCTGTTCGAAACTTTCAGCGGCGGTAGAGTGTTCATGAATAATATTTTCTTGTACTTTTGCACATTGTACCTAAATTGAAAATATTACCATCTGCAAATACATTATTGTATATTGTGCATATTCTTCTGAAAATGGAACATTGCTTGTAATTAGTTCTGAGTGTTGGATGTGGAATAATCGGTTTTAGCTGGATTTCATGCTAGATTCATTTATACTGGAAAGTGGGAATGAATGTGTTCTTGAAGGTAGTCATTATCAACAGCTTGATTTTGAACGCAAATTTTAGATCGGATAAACTTACCCTTATAAATAATGAAATTAAATAAATAAACTAACAACAGAAATTTTTAAACAGTTTGATGTTCCAAGCATACAGAAAATCTATGCCAAAAACATTCTAGGATCACCACAAAAAAATTTCAGAGGCAGATACCTCACATGTTCATAAAACCAGATCCAAGCAAACAGACATACTTAATATACCAAAGTGTAACTCTTCATTTGGACAAAGAAGTTCAGAATTTTTAGCAGTAACGTTATATAACAAACTCCCACTTAGTACCAATCAAATTAAAACAAAAAATAGCTATATTAAGGACATTAAATGTTAGCTGAAGGAACTATCGGAAAATGAACTTACTTGTATACTTAAAACATCGTCATAGAAGTTTCTGGAAAACCTTATCCAAACAATGAAGTTAAACCATAGAAGTCGCTGAAAACTTATCCAAAGCATAGTCCCCCTCAGCACAGGATCTCCCAGTGAGGAGGACTACGAATATATTTTCTATTTTATATATATACCTAACATGTTTCATATAAAAATTTAAAAAATAATAAATGTATAGTTACTAAATAAAAAAATTAAAAAAATTGAAAAAGATTTTTTCGGAGTCAGTAATCTAAAATTTCTAAAAATTAAAATGGAGTTCAACGAATTAATAAATGCCACTCGTTTATTGATATATCTATAAGATGTGTACTTAGTAAGTCTAAAGTCATGGTGTTTGAAAGAGAGGGCACGAAAACAGTGTTCAATATTGTTGTGAATGATGAATACTTGGAGCAGGTGGATGAGTGTGTGTATTTGGGAAGTACGTTTTCGAGAGATGGGAAGGCTGGTAGAGATATTAATGGAGGACTGAACGACGTTATTATAAGCAATAATTGTCAGCCTGAAACACTCATTTACATTGAAAAATCTTCCGAGAAAAGATACTTGCCGCCAACGGGACTTGAACCCGTGTCCTTCTGTTTGCCGGTCGGATGCTCTGACCACTGAGCTATGGGGGCTTATCAAATACCCGCCAAATAATTCAATATATACTAGTGTTTCATTCAACAATTACTGCTTGTTATATATTTTTTTTTTTTTCCACCTGAAAACAACCAACTTTATTTTTGCGAGAAAGACATTGTTAGTGTTAAATCCCTCGCTAGGTGGCGTCGAGACAAATTATGTCTGCATTTATTGGGGAAATACTTAAACTTGTTATATATTAATTATTATTTTTTTAATTTATAAACTAACGTTTAGACAAGATTTTTTATGCATAGCACAAAGGGTAACAATTATTATAAGCAATAATTGTCAGCCTGAAACACTCATTTACATTGAAAAATCTTCCGAGAAAAGATACTTGCCGCCAACGGGACTTGAACCCGTGTCCTTCTGATTGCCGGTCGGATGCTCTGACCACTGAGCTATGGGGGCTTATCAAATACCGACGTTGGTTCTAATAAGAAACTATCCAAAGAAGCGAAGCTAGCAGTACATAATGGAGTGCTGGTTATGTACCCTGATGTATGGCAGTGAAGCATGGAACTGACAGAGGAAGGATCCTTGAGATCCTTGTAGCGTATGTGTGGTAAAACTATATATGATTGTGTGAGAATTGTGGAGATACGAAAATAATGCAAGGATGATGTAAGCGTAATAAGTAGGATTAAGATAGAAACGGTTAGAAGGTTTGTGCACGAGCGAATGAATGAATAAATGAGTGTAAAGAGAATATATGACGCAAATGAGAATGGTAGAAGAAGTCGGAGACGTCCGAGGAATAGTACATGACACGATCAGGTGAATCAGATTATTGAGTCGGGCTATGCCAAGAGTCAGAATAATAGAAGAGTATGTGTGAGACAAGGAGTGTTTGCCAAGACCAAGTTGTTTAGCGGTTAGTCCTCTCTGCACACCCCTACGGAGAAACGGCGTGATGGTCAGTTACTTAGATAGTTAGTTTACATAATAGAAAATCTGCTCATAATCTAGCGTCGGACACAGGAGTGGTAGGTACTCAAACTACAGCCGGTGAACTCGAATAAGTAAAGGTCGGAGGTACTCAATTTAAACTCGACGTGCATTATAATAACGTTCCGCCATGCACTTAAAGAGAACTACTCTTAATGTGGCGGCCGCAAAGTTCAATATTCGGTTTACGGTTCCGCTCCGCAATGAAAACTAGCCACGAGAAGGCTTGCACTTAAAAGGCTGTGCTTTTGAACAGTTAATTACTATGTTATTTATGAAATGCTCAGTGACCATGCCGTCGTACCTATAAATAAATAAGTTTTAAATCATAAATAAGCGTAAGTACCTACTTATTTCATAGAGATTACCACTCCACCGTCGAGTTTTCTGGTATTTTGGTCGTGTGCAAAGCCGATGCAGTAATTGTTATATCAGCTGTTTTTGAAGTGAAACTTCTTTAGCGCCGTTAGTGATTTGAAATTCGGATGAAACGGAAATGCGTTACAACTCAGTTGTACACAAATACTCGGTTCTAATATAATGCTGTAAATTCGCGCTTTGGCGCGTGCCTTCGATGGCGCAGTGGGCAAGGCGCTTGACAAGTCTAAGCGGCTAAAGACAGACATCAAGCGAACGGAGGTTCGAATCCTACAAAATCCAAAAAAATATTTTAATTTTTGTGAAATCAACATCCAATCTTCAAACCACTTTAGGCAAAAGAAAGCGACATCTAGCGATTTTCTAGTTTCACTTCTACCGCGTGTGAAATACACACTCTGATTTTTTTCTAGAGGAAAACATAATTAACGATTACTAATAATGTAATTTTGACTTAGCTACAACCAAGGAAGTTACTACTAATACTGAATGTTCATTCAAAATTAATTAGGTTTTGTAAAAAGGTAAGACAGAATCAATCAAAGTACAATAAAAAAATCTAAAGGGTTCGAAAAGACAAGACACACAGTGTTAAAATAATTCAAATAAAATGATTGTACAACATCCTTTTATTTTTATTCATTCCATAAAATTTTACATTTTCAAACATTATTTGACAATGCGGGCCTAACTGGGCGCTAAATAATTACCGCTAATTAATTTTACTATAAGATATTGACACTAAATAAACATACGAAACGAAATATCCAAAAGTATTATAATATATAATTAAATGAAGACAATATAAGCGAAAATCAATCGAAAATCTGGAAACAATTTTCGCTTATATTGTCTTCATTTAATTAAATATTACAATTTGAGGTTTTACTCATAAAGTTAAAAAAAAAATATATTATAATATATATTTATATTATTTATGGATTATATTAGATTTGTTTCTGTTTATTTGATAAGTTTTCTTGAAGTCGATCCTTGGAGATTCCATTATTCGGTAATTTAACCTTCATCCAAACAAATTGCTGCTTTTCTTCAAAAAAAAATAGTATGGTTTTAAAACACGCGAAAGGTAAACAAACGCCTTGGAACGCCTTGGAGCACGTTTTTTGTTGTGTTGTGATGGCCTTCGTGGTCGAGGGACTCTCGACTAGCAATCCGGGGGTCACGATTTGAAATCCCAAAGTATACAAATAAATTTAATTTTATTAATTTATGTTAGCGGCACGTGTATGTAATATCGCCCTGGTCAAAAATCACCATTCCGGAATGGCTTTGCTGTATTTGGTGACTAGATCATAATTGTCAGGTACTTCCCCACCTTCCCCTTCCCTATCTCTTTCCCTCACTCTACCACCTTCAACTTCACAATATTCTAATATACCCCTATTTGGGACGTCAAAGTCCTACTGGCTCCGGACGTTTGGAAGCAGTTGGGATTTTTGTCGGGTATTCAAATTTAAAAAAATATATATTGCGACCAAGTCGGGACATTATCTCGAAAGCTTCTTTTTCATTCCATTTGTCAAAAACCGTACCTCAAGAAATCTATTTTCTTTCTAGGCATGACATTTAATATCCAGTATTTATGCACCGAGGCGAAGCACTTTCGAATGCCGTCGCAAGGTGGCAAATCGTTGATTTTTTCTTCGGTGATATTTACGACTAGTCTGCACCGCTATAGATAAGTGCCTAACGCTGGGAGTCGTTAACGAGATGTGCGAGAAAATTGAGGTCGTTAAATGCGCCAGGCTACAGATTGTCTACGACAGATGTACACAGGCTTTGGGCAGACGAGAGAGGCTCGAATGGTTGGTTACAACGCGAGCCAAAAAAAAACCTTTTCAATTTATTCAACTTTTCTACGCAAATGGAATTCTCACTATTATGATTCGAAACTTTTGTTAGTTTAAATATAACTTTAGTTAGATATTTTGCATGGCAACATATGAATTGTTTTCCAGTTATTTCCAATCTTTCTTTTCGTGTTCTCGACTCTAATTTCTAGAGCCTCATCCCACAAAAACATACATGACTAATAATCAATTTTTTTTTGTGAGCAAGCTGGTTTACAGCGGTAAACGAATCTCGTTTATATTCTTTGTTAAAAGAGACCAGTAATTGCTTAAAACTAACTGGCTACCGTCATGCGTTGCTATGACATTTAATAAATAAATTGTTTCTCCCTGCGTGTCCTTTCCCATTCATACCGTTCCCCTTCCACCTCCCCTTTCTCTCTCGCGTCCCCTTCCCCTCTTTTGTTCCCATTCCGCTTCCGCCACCTTCCCTCTTCCCACTCCACTTCCCCTTTCCCCGTCCCGCCCGAGTTCCCCTCCCCCCTCCCAGGTTCCCCTCCTGGGTTCCCCTCCCCCTCCTTGGTTCCCCTCCCCTACCCGAGTTACCCTCCCCCTCCCGGGTTCCCCTCCTTCCTTCCGGGTTCCCCTCCACCTTCCATCCTCCCCCTCCTCCCTCCCGCATTCCATACATTCAGTCGCGGTACATTCCGTTTTCAAACAGCTCGCGTGCCATCTATTGCAATTTTTTAATACAAATTTCATAATGCTTGAGCTCACCAGTACTTTTATACAAACCATTTCCTGACAATAACGAACACAAAAAAAAGAATAATCCAATTTGGTGCAGTCGTTCGGAAGTAATGCGCGTACAAACATTTCGGCGATTCATTTTTATTTATATACTAGCTGACCCGATGAACTTCGTACCGTCTCAGAATCAATAACTGTTAAATTAAATAAAGTTTTTTTATTAAGTAAAAAATTACAGTGAAGCAATTATGGATGCGCTACTGTCCGTGTTTTGTTTTTGTCAGTATCAGAGATGGCGTTGTGTACGGATTTATATTTTTGTGATTTTCTTACTTTTACAATTACTTACGGGAATTCGGGAGGCAGATACGGGTGCCGCCGCCCCGGGAACCATTTATTGAATAACCAACACCTCTGCCATAGATCACCCCAAGTGGTTCGCTACGTTTGGTTATTTAGCAGGGGTGCCCGGGTTCATGAGGTGACTTATGTCCGGGTGTTGGCAGTTGATGCGCCTGCCCACCTGCTGCGTGGCGGGCCGGATCGAGAGAGACTGGTTGAGGGAGGCCTTTTGACCTTTCCAGCCGGACTCTCTCGACCCATTGCCTTGCACCACAGTTGGAGGGATGGATTCATACGTCCGTCAACTGGACACACTGACCCCCAGATTCCTACCCACCCCTCATACCCTTGAACTTTCTATCCTCCCCATTACTTAAAAAGATCCTCCACACAGCATCCCGTAAGATGACATAGGTCCTGAGAGAAATTATTTTCCTCAGGGCCTCCTGTGTGGAGCTTATGTAAAAAATGCGTTTCATTTCAGAGATTTATTATAATTATTGTATTTTTCCTTTGGAGGTGTGCAGACATACGTTCACCATTTGTCTCATTTTCGACTATTGACATTGAGTGTGTAAGAAAGAAGGGCAGCATTATATGATTAAAAACAAATGCACAACCATCAACGCTTTGACATTTGACGTTTTTGAATGTTTGGAATTCATGCACAGTTCAATATTATACCCCTCACAATATTGCTGCAGTTCTTTCAAAATAGGAGATTTCATTCCATACGAAATGAATGGGGAAAATAATTTTCTTTATAACTATTTATTTCGTTTACTTTTAATAGCTATTATCCTATCCGGGGCGGAGACAAATCAAAGATCATCAAAATCAGCCGAGCCGTTCTCGAGTTATAAATAGTGTAACTAACCCGACTTTGTTTTATATATTTATAAGATAAGATAATATATAGATAGGTAGAAGAAGATAGATAGATAGATGGATAGATAGACGATAGACTTATTAACACGTTTTCAATGGAGGTTTAATAAGATAATATACCAATATAATATTACTTAAGGAAAAACTGGCGTTAGAAAAACGATGTATGTACAATTTTTATTTTAAAATTAAACTTGTCATTTAATAAGCAGTTAGATAAGGAATAGAAAGTTTTAAAAATCGCTTAAAATTTAACGTTTTTGATCAGTAGGTGAGAGATATTTTTAAATATCTGCAGACCTGTTTGCTGTATAAAATGCGAAATGATTTCAACAGCTCACGTAATTCTTTGAACAGTAGAATTGGTTTGGGTTTCTACGGGTAGTTCGTCAGTAATTAATTATTCGATAAGTTGAATTTATACAGGTTTTCAATTTACTTTATAAATACCGCGTCCTAACTGCTCACGACCGTCTGGAGCCACTGCGACTATGGCATCACCGATAATTGGGGTATGTTGTAAGGCTGACGATTATGGGAAAAGGAAAGAGATGGGAAAGAGGAAGATTGGGATGTACTTGGTTTTTCAAAATCTGGTCATCCAACACGACTGAAGCCATTTTAATCAACGTTTTAATTCTGAATTCATTCGTTTCCGTCTTTCACCACGGCGATACTAAGAGAATCTTCCATCTTGCCAATGAACATTGACAAATATCGAAGTGCTTGCTTTCAACATGCTGGAAAATAAGTTTATTACAAGCAATTTACTTAAATTATTAATTTACTTTCTGCAAAATTGTGGATTTAATACAACTGTTGTAGCAAGCAAATTTTGGCCATGAGATTTGAACCGAACCCACTCGACCCATTTAAACGTAAAACAAAGACTATTAGATCCACCTCAAAATAAAATAAAGGTGAACAGTTTTTAGTACTACTAAGAGATACCTATGTAAGTTTAGTGTGTTACGAATCTTTTAGTCTGACATCGGCCCCATGTTTTTCATCACCTTTCAAAACCACTTACTTTCACATCGCAATCATGAATCATCAAGATTATCTATATGTAATGGTACCAATTGTATTAGGTACCTATATCCGGAACATCCTACATGATTCCAGGACGTTCTGGACCAGGCATGCTCAACCTGCGCCCATGTGCCGCATGCGGCCCCACTTTTTTTATTCTTTTTTTTAACGATTTTTTGCAGCCCAAAATGAAGTTTTCAGCCTTCTATGTTTTGGATTTTGGCATTCAAACAAATAAAAGTATTCTCATAATTGTGAAATTAGAACTTTTATGTTATTAGACTACGGACTCTCGGTGAGGATTTTGATTTATTGCTTGAATAGTACCAGGCGAATGGCCATACCAGGAATTTATTTTCGCCGAAATTTATTTTCGCAATCAATTCTAACCAGTATATTTATTCCGCACATATCTCGGAAGATTGAATGCAACTCACCTGATTTTAGTAAGTGGGGGGTGAATTCAAAGGAAACACATAGGCCATTGTGGAGTGGAGAACGAGAGAGTGAGCACGCCGGCCGGTTAAACATTTTTAGTCGGTTAAACATTGTTACCATTTTTGTCAAGCCATTTTTTTTATAACGTGCCAAATTTATAACATTATTTACAGTGCATTTTAATTTATGCCTTCTAGCATTGAAGGTATTCATATTATTTTATATCTTAACGATTTTATAATCGCAAGAATTTTTCCTATTAGCATTTCGTGAACTTTCAACGAAAACAATATGGTTATACACAGTTATATGGAATTGTTGAAGACTTAATTTTCAACACAGGTTATATTTTTAATTAGCGTTCACTCAGATTGATTGGTAAAACACGCCGTTAACTTATTTCTTTGACGTTAAACCCATCATGCTGTTCTTAGTTCTAATGAAATGAAATGAACTTGTAATTTTATAATGTCCATGTCTTGAAAAAGTCCCGTATAAAGTAAATATTAGTACCGTCATTAAGTATTTTTGGACAAGCACAAGGCTCCTTATTATATACATTTAACGACAAAAGTAGGAATTGCAAAGTTACTCTTTTTTTTTTTAAATTTACCGATATTATTAAATTTGTTTTGAACTCGACCAACATCGAACATTGTATGCGGCTCTCAACAATTGCATATTTAACACCGAATTACAGGTGAAAATTAAGTAGGTATATCCGCCATTTAAGTCATTGGCCACAGAAAGTTCCCTCACCCCCACCCACCGATGTCACATTAATTATGAGGAAATAAAATATTTTAAACAAGTTTGTGTGGCCCACCCTTGCTTAGTAATTTGTTTTGGGCCACCATCGATTTGGGTTGGGCACTCCTGGTCTAGACCATTCTAGATTATTCTAGATTGTTCCGCACTCCAAGTTTCATAGTGCGGAGGAAGTTGAGAGGAGAGGTGGTCTATCTGCATAGAAAAATCTTTCATAAACGACTGCCACCAAGTCCCAGTCCTCCGGAACGACCCGATATTGAAAGAGAGCGGTCCATTTATTTCTTCTGGTAAAGCGTCCGATTTCCTACCCGCTCTTTCAAAACATCTCACCGGGTGGTCGGGCATTGGCAGACATTGTCAAAAGTTCAAAGGTTTTTGTTTACATCTTTTTATTACTAATAATAATAAAGTTTTATTCCAGGATGTAACTAATGTACTCTCATTTTTAATATTATTATTATCTGATTCGCTAGTGCTCTGTTTACGTTTAATGAGTCTCACCACCACCAGCAACATGATACTTTATGTGCATAAAAATAATAATAAGAATGTATTTTACTTTCTTCTATCAAGCCCATCTGTTTTTAACACAATCAGTGAAATTATACGTAATCTCATACTTACTGCAAATCCATATAAATCTTGGTAAAAATTAATGACTAATCTGGTTTTCTCAAGAGTCTTACCACAATTTTCGACAAGACGTTACTTACTCAAAATAACAATAGTAAACTTTTTTTTAACTTTTGGCTACCAACTTTCTGACGGAAAGGATCCTGATTTTGATGGGTTCTCTTATCGTAATTCAAGAAAAAGTTTTTTAGATTTTGGACCATTTTTTTAAAGGAAGTCAAACTATCTCACTACCATTACAGTTAGCGGAATAGATTTTTTATATTGTGATGATGGACTTAGGAAGCCGAGGAATCGAACTATCGAACTCACGACGCCTGGGTGGCAACCAGATGAGCTATCAACTCAGCCGTTGTCCGTGTGTATACTCAAGGATCACAAAAATTATGTTGATCAAACCTAAGAAAATTGGCAACCGTAACACCTACAGAGCACAATATTTTCAGGAATTCATTTTACTTAGGTACAAGTTTTCATATTAAAAAAAAACGTTACTTAAAAATGAATAAACTGTTCTGTACCAGCAAAAACCTTCGAACTTGTGTATTTTATTTATAAAATTTTGCAGTCACGTAAAAAACCAAGGGTTATAAAAATTAAAATACCAAATAACGTAAATAATTTTTTTTAAATCGCTATTGCCGAGAATCAACTGCTTCGAAGACAACTATACTGACTATCATTCTAACAACTAGTATAAGAACAGCGACATAAATTCATCATAAAACATAAGCTCTTAAGAATAAGAATGATGTATTTTTATGTATTTTAGGATATTACGTAGACCACACCCGAAATTATATTGTTTAATAATTAACGCAGACCCGTGAAAAATCAAGAGTCTGAATTCTCAATATAATCAGTAAAAAAATTTGAAAATGACTCTTAAATTCTAAACAAATCCGAGTTTATTGAAGAATAGTTATACACAAAGACATAACCGAAATTATTATTTTTCATGATAACCTTTGAATCAGAAATTTTGGAGCATTGAAATATCATTTTAACTGTAATAATACTCGACCGGAAAATGATTGGTATGAGTATTGCCTTATCCGAGTTTGGTGGCCAATTTAAATTGCCAGGTAATTCCTAATTGCCTAGCAACAGAGAGGTAAAACCTAGCTCCGAACACTGTGGAGCAGTTTTTGTGCGGCATTCGATATTTACGTTAAACAAAAAATATTTCTGTGTTAAAAAATAGATTTGTGAGCTTGTAAGTTTTGACATTGAATATATACAGCCTAATAATTTTGTCAGTAACAGGTGTGTATGTGATGTTTTATTTTGTCAGTCTGATAAATTAAAACTAACTAACTAACTAACTAACCATCACGCCGTTTCTCCGCAGGGGTAGGCAGAGAGGACGGACCGCCAAACAACTCGATCTTGGCACACATTCCTTGCCTCGTTTACATTCATACAACGTCTCATATATGCTCTTCTATTATTCTGACTTTTGACATGGCCCGACTCAAGTATCTGATTCACTTGGTCGTGCCATGTCTTTCTTGGGCGTCCTCGACTTCTTCTACCATTCACATTTGCGTCATATATTCTCCTTACACTCCTTTCCTCTTTCATTCGCTCTTTATGCCCAAACCAAAGGAGCGTTCCTTTCTTGATCTTACTCATTACGCTTACATCAGCCTTGCATTATTTGCGGATGGCCCCATTTCTCACACGATTATACATGGTTTTACTACACATACGCCTCAGGGATCTCATTTCTACAGCGTTCAGTCTACTTTCATCCTTCCTCTGCCAGTTCCATGCCTCACTGCCATACATCAGTGTAGGTACCAGTACTCCATTATGGAATGCTAGTTTCGCGTCTTTGGACAGTTTTTTGTAGGTGCCAACGGCGTTCAGTCCACCATTAAATAGGGTTACCTGCATTCACCCTTCTTTCAATATCTCTATCAGCCTTCCCATCTCTCGTAAACATACTTCCCAAATAAACAAACTCATTCACCTGCTCCAAGTATTCATCATTCACAACTGTATTGCATACTGTTTTCGTACGCTCTCTTTCAAACACCATGACTTAAATTCATCATTAACTCATTCTTCATACATACTTCGTTCATCCTTGACACGATAGACTGTAGATCTTCCATACTGTTAGATATCAGCACCGCATCATCAGCAAACAGCAGGCAACATACTTTCAGATTACTCAATTTTACTTTTCAATTTTATTATTAAAAGTAGTCGTTAATTTGTTTTTACTAACACTTTCTGAACATTCTATAACCGAACGCCACCACTTTTGTCATTCGTGCCCACTCTTCAGAACAAATGTACCGGGTTCGAGGCCGTAACGCGAATACATCTGATGTTATTTCCTTCAAAACGTTTCGGATATACACACAGATATTTTAGACATGAGAACATTTGGAAAATCGCCCGAAATTCTTCTTGGCGGGACTTGAAATTGGATTTCCACATTCAATAAATATGACTTAACCTTTGTATTGACATCTCCCATATCAAATGATAAGGGCAATTTTGAATCAAAAAGCTCATCAATTTTAAAAGAAAAACCCTTTTCCTCAGTTTTCATTAAAAAAAGAAACAGTTATTTCTACCTAAATCTATCAAGAAATGTTAACATGAATTAATCTTATAAAAAGTGTATGTTGTAGATGGAAAAATCAATGATCGGTGAACCTTTGGTTTTAAATTTTAATTCATATTATATAATTGCACTATTTTTATGGATTTTCCAGTTCATCGTGATGTTTGTTCCAGAAATTTCAGTCAGAAAAAGCTGTTCAATTGCCAAAGTTCACCACTCGAGAGTTGTTTTTGTGGCTTCAGTAAGCAGATATCTACTATGAAGGTATGATAGTCGTGTATGATTCATAAAACTTTGATCTAAAATTTAAAAACTATTGAAAGAACTTTTGTTATGAAATTCTACATCTATGATTTTTAGATTGCAGAAAACCTATGGTTTGATGCAAATTAAAAAAAAAAAATTGTCATTGTGTCACACTGATATTATATATTATTATTATTCTTGAATTCGTACAAATTTCAAATGGCCGGGGCGCCAATAGAACCATATTTTAAAATTTAAATACCTAAGTCAAGCTGGGTAAGTGGGAAGAGAATGAACGGAAAGTACCCTGCGTTCAGATCGGGTCTATTGACAAATCTATTGCCATACTGAGGAACGTTTCTATTATGAACGTTGGCAATTTATCAAAGTTCTACTTTTGATTTTACTAAAAAAATAAGTGACTTCTTTTTGTCCACGCACCGCGCCGCTGAGTTTTGACTTGAATGTAAAAGGACTCGAAAAAAGCTTTGCTAGTCAAATAGGGTAACAGGATAGTTACTTCCTGAAATATAAACTCCGGAGGTGAGGTTATGTTAGTTCCTATTGGATTAATATAATGGTCATCAACACTAACTGGGTAAAGGCGAACGAAAAGCCGACCGCCGGGCCTAGCAGTAAAAAACAATTCGCGCTTGCCGGGATTCGAAATCGCAACCTCCGGATACATAGACAAGGGCCTTACCTCTGGGATGCCGTTATACATAACACAAATCGTACGAAATGATTCCCTTCATCACCTACGTAAATTGATGCTACATTTGCAAAGCGATAACTACAGACACCCCATTACAAAGGGTATCATCGTCCCAGATTAATCCTCTTGCAACACTCATTGCTGAATCATCCCTCAATTTCAGCAGGTTATTACTATTTTATTACAGGCAGTACTTGAATTCAACAATTTTATCAACCGTCGTATTCAGATTTTCACCGCGCTAGGACGGCGGATAAAATTTACATAACGATATTTTTTCGCGTAGTTATTTTTCTATGATGATTACTAGGTACATAACGTATATATATATATATATATAGATATTTGTTTGACTCATTTTATTTATACTATTTAGTCGAAAAACTAAATAAATGAAATGAGTCAGAAAAATATGTTTTCATTATTAACAAAATAGTTCAAACCTATATTCTCTCATCAAATCAAAACTTTATTCTTTACTGGCAAGTTCCCGGCATGCGATGCAATGCCACTAATAAAGATATTGTTTCTCCCTGCATATCTTTTCCTATTCCTCCCGTTCCACTTTCGCCTCCCCTCCCGGATTTTCAAACTGTTCGCATGCCAACTGTTGCAATTTTTTTTACAAATTTTCATTTTTCATGTATTATTAACATTTATTTTTGCGAATTATAAGAACAATTAATTAAATATGGTACCTAACATAGGTACTTATTTAAAATAAATATATTTTTTAATTAGATTCAAAGTATTCGATTTTATTTAAGTATTAGATGAGTCATCATCATCACTATTGGTTCTACAACCCCTGGTGGGTCTTTGCCTCCTAAAGAATCTTCCTCCACTCTTATCAGTTTTGTGCCAGCTCTCTCCAGTTTAGAAGCTCCAAGATAGACATGTATTTGAGGGCGTTGTCGCTCCATCTTAGTCTTGGTCTTCCCAGGCTCCTTCGCCCTGTTGGTCTTAAGTTCAGCAGGGACTTTGGTGCTTGATGCTCGGTCATTCTCTCCACATGACCCAGTAACCGAAGTCTTCCCAGTTTTATAAATTTTGCGACGTTTAGCTCCTTAAACAAAGTATAGAGATCATTGTTATAACGTCTGCGCCAAAATCTATTTTCTAGAACCGGTCCGAAGATGCGCCTCAAAATTTTTCTTTCAAAAACGTCCAGGGCTTGCTCATTCCTTATTTAGTACCCAAGTCTCAGCTGCGTACGTAAGTACTGGTCTGATAAGTGTTTTGTACACTAATATCTTCGAGTTTCTGGATAGCAGTCTGGATTTTAATTGGTTTTGTGGGCGGAAATAACAGCAATTTGCGTTCACTATGCGCTTCTGGATCTCCTCTGTGGTATTATTGTCGATTGTTATCAGGGAGCCTAGGTATGTGAATCTTGGTACCGTTTCGAAATTTTGGTTTCCACATGAGAGATTTGAGATTTGTTGGGTGCATCCTACGGCCATGTATTTGGTCTTTTGCTGGTTTACTACGAGACCCATATTTTTGGCAGAACTTTCAAGATTTATGAAGGCGTTACGTAAAGCATCTGGAGTTTTCACGATTATGTCGATATCATCAGCGTAAGCCAATAGTTGCACAGAGTTGTCAAATATCGTTGCTGTTATCTCGATGCCTGAGTCGCGAATAACTTTTTCTAAGGCTATGTTGAATCAGAGGCAGGCCAATCCATCTTCTTGTCTCACCCCGTGGAGCGCTTCAAAGGGCTCGGACAGATCACTGCCAAACCCTGACTTCACACGTTACTGGGGACTTTGTTAATTTCACCAGATTGATCAGTTTACGCGGTATTCCAAATTCACTCATTGCATTGTACAATGCATTCCTATTTTTGCTATCGTACGCGGCCTTGAAGTCTACAAAGAGATGATGTGTTTCGACATTGTGTTCTAGCGTCTTTTCCAAGATCTGTCTTAATTAGATGAGCACTTCGATTAAAATCATTCATTTAAAGAGTTTATTCGAAAATTGAATTTTGATTTAACATTCGATGGTTTGCAAAATGTCATTCTCAAATTTTGACAGTTCCGCAAGAGTTTTGTAATGATTAAAAAAAACTTTTCAGATGTGGTTGTAAAAATCCAGAAACCTTCGCGAGGGTGAAAAGAAGATATTTTGAAATTTTCAAACATTTCCTATGCTTAATATCGCAATGCATAGATAACTAACGTACATAGAAAAATATATTGATTTTCATAATACAGGTAGGTATATAGATTCACTCACATTCACATTCCAGAGAATTGGTTTATTTCCACGGAACACGGTACATCTAGAACGGCGCGGCATGTCTCACTATTTTTTGTGGTCGTCAGTCGTCACAGCTCTGGGTATTATTTACAGCTGACAGATGGCGGCACATGTTCATTGTTTACGCAACTATCAGGCACGCTCTAGAAGTTAGAGTAAACTTCTCAAGCTAATCACAATACACAATAAATAACAAACAGTGGGGTGTGCAATAGGGATTCGAAACATTTTTTAATAGTGGAATAACTTATCGAGTAAAATCTCAAATTATTGCAATAATTATTTAATCTTTGTAAATATTATTAACACCTCTCAAATAGGGTACCATTGACCGCTGTATGAAATGGGATGGACAAATTACTAATGTTTGTGAACATCTACGGGTTATTGTAGAAATTGTAGAATTTATAAAATAATATATTTTTAAAATTAATGTACTTGGCTCTGGCTGAATCCATCAACCGCTATGGAATTACAGCTTGGGGACATTCTTGCAAAACTAATATAATATAAGTATTTCTAAATATTACACAACTTCATAGTAACATTAAATTAATATACAGGTCTCTGAATGTTGTACTTGTCAGATGATTATTATTTTATAATATTGTAAGTCAAAATGTCATATTGTCTGATTCAGTGTAAGTATACGGAAAGAGTTTACCATAAACATATTACAAGATTCACACAAAATAAAGGATTGGTGTTTCCGAAATGTTCCGATAAATACGATGAATGAACCCAACATTATATTGTATCCTAAATATTTAATAAACTTCAAATGACAATTAAAAATAATAAAAAAATTGGCTATTAGATACAGATCACTGAAGCTCTTGTATTGCTGATTAACGTTTAGACATAATTTTAAAATACCTCTTATACCACTACATAAATCACAAAATTTATAAAACTTGGAAGACTTCAGTGGCTGGGTCATGTAGAGAGAATGCCCGAGCATCAAGCACCAAAGTCCCTGCTGAATTCAAGACCAATAGGGCGAAGGAGCCTGGGAAGACCAAGATTAAGATGGAGATAATATATCTACCTTGGAGCTTCTAAACTGGAGAGAGCTGGCTCAAAACCTAAATGAGTGGAGGAAGACTCGAGGAGACTCACCAGCCGACCTATTCTCTATTTTTTGTAGGAACGAGATCGATATCGCGCGAGATCTCCTGTCAGATTTGTGTGATTTTCAATGGCTGTTATTTGCTTTTTCCACGAGCCGATGTCAGAATTTCAGCTTTGAGCTGTCATGTATGTTAGTTTAGGTCATTTAAAACACACATTTCTGCAAGTGTGCATGCACAAATGCGTACACACAAATCTGACAAGAGATCTCGCCCAAGATCGATATTGGTCGAGATTAGATATATTATATCGGCTTGAATTAAAATAAAGAAAATCGAAAAATGTGTAAAAGAAAATTCAGTTAAAGATTCGGCCGCACCTACAAATTGATTCGGAGAGGCTTGCAGGGGCTTTGCTCTAACCACTGAACTAATTCGACCCAATCAACTTCGGCCGTATTTAACTGTATCATACATTCGACTAAGAGCTATCAACATTACCTTCATTTTATCAACGCATATTTTTGATGCAAACGTTATACGTGATTATAAGATTCTACCCAAATATTATAGAAATAAATTCTTGGTGATTGGATCCATTGAATCGTGGAACCCGATCACGGTTCCTTAATCTGACCGAATCTTTTTGATTTTGAAAAAGATTCGGTTAGATTAAGGATGGCCTGCTTACTGCGCTTTGATTATGACCTCACTTTTCCAAAGCTCCTTGGTTCCTCATAGTTTGAGATTGTTTTGGTAAAGTTTCGCTTCTACTGCGTGTTAACTGAACTCGATTTTTTTTTACTTTAGCTCCACACAGGATGCCCCGAGTAAAATACTTCCTCTCAGGGCTTATATCATCTTTGGGGATGCTGTATGGAGGGTCTTTTTAGGAAAAGAAGGAGAGGAAGTTATGGGTTGGAAAAGGGTATTAGGGGTGGGTAGGAATCTGTTAATAAGTATGTCCACAAGTGACGGACGTATGAACCCATCCCTCCCTCTGCGGTGCAAGGCGATGTTCCGAGAGAGTACGGCTGGAGAAGTCAAAGAGACTCGCTCAAGCATTATCTCCCGGATGCACCCACCGCCAAGACCCGGACAAACCTCACCCCATTAACAAACGGCACCCCTGCTAAGTCACCAAACATAGCGAACCACTTGAGGTGACCTATAGCATAGGTGTTGATTATGCAATAAATAATTCCCGGGGCAGTGGTACGCATACCCCCCTCCAAAATAAAATTTGTTATATTCGATTCGTAATCATTTTCTCTGCGTAAAATGCCATTCATTTGTGCCAAAGCTCCATCAATTTTAGAAAATTATTATAATCCATGTTCATCGGCATGAAAGTTTAAAAAAAAAAATCTAAATAACGAACATCTGTAACCAAATGAGTAGACGTGTGAAACATGAAATATGATATATCATGGATAATATTATAATATTATAACTTAATTCGCAGACCAAAGGTTGCGCTTCCATACTCCACACTGCTGACAACCGAAATATCTCTGAATGACTGAAGGATGTTAGTAGCTGCGTAGACCTATAAAGCTAAGGAAGTATGTCCAACTCACTGGAACTTGAGTTATACTCGTAACTCGTAAATAGTATTTACTTCACACTCGGCGTACGAGCCGATGATATACTTGCGCTGCGCTATTTTGCTGAGGAAACAAATTTAAAAAATATATATAATTACAACTCAACCTTTCCGAGACATACTCACAAAATGTGATTGTCACATTTAGTATCAATGAAAGTTGTAAGAGAAGGAAGTGGATTTGGAATTATTTTTGCTAACTTACCATCACGCCATTTCTTCATAGGGGTAAGCAGAGAGCAAGTAAGTTGGGAGGCGGAAAATATCCGTAGGATAACCAACACCTCTGCTATAGTGATTGAGTGGACAGTGGTTGAGTGGGCATCACGTTTGGGTCCCACCCAGGCGTTCCGTGTTCGATTCCTCGGCTGGCTAAGTCTTCCATCACGACTCAAGCAACATTTTCGGCTAACCTTGATGGTAGTAGAACATTTTAAAATATTGTCGGGTTATTCGTAACCCGGGAATGTTTGTCTTTTTTTTAAGAAAAAAAGGTAGCCCCAAGTGGTTTGCTACATTCGGTGGCTTACTTAGCAGGATTGCCCGGGTTCAAGGGGTGAGGTTTGTCCAGGATTTATAGGCGGATATCTTTTAATCTCTCCAGCAGGACTCTTTCGACCCAACGTCTTGCACTGCAGTGGAAGGAACAGATTCGTTCGTCACTCCTAGACAAACTGACCCTCAGAATTCTACCCACCCCTCATTCCTTTACCTTCCCAGAATTTCCTCTCCTTTTTTTTGAAGTGAATACCTCACAAGAGTCCTGCCTGCTCCCGCCTGGAGCCAGTGAGAATGGTAACCGACGAGTTCATCGAAAATCAATTCATCGAAAACCAATTCATTGAATGATCAATTCATCGATTCGCCAATTCATCGAAAAAAGGTTAGGTTAGGTTAAGTGTGATTAGTCTCCTTGTCCAAAGTTTTATTATCAATTTTTTTATGTACAAATTTATTGTCAATTTTTATTGACCAATGCTTTTTTTAACTTACCGGTCCGCTGGGCATTTCTCTCAAATATCTACAAAATATTTTTTTCGATGAATTGGCGATTCGATAAATTGATCACTCGATGAATTGGTTTTCGATGAATTGGTTTTCGATGAACTCGTTTTCGGTGAACTCGTTTTCGATGAATTTGCTTTCGATGAATTGATTCTCGATGAACACGCCGTGAACCGTGAGAATATGGTGTCCCCAATGGGGTATGTTGTAAGGCTGAAAGTAGTGGGGAGGGGAAGAAGATGGGGAAGAGGAAAGTGGGGTAGTACCTACTACTGCACTACTGTACCTGCTACTTAGATCTGGTTGCCAAACACGGCTAAAGCCATTTCAAGCAACGTTTCATTCTGAATGGCGGTCTTACACCAGGGCGATACTGAGAGTATCTACCAGTCTGGAACGTGTCGCAAATACACTGTATATTATTTTTAATCAATTAATAGTGAAATAACACAAATTAATCAAATAAAATTTATTTGCGCACGCCGGGATTCGATCCCGCGACGTTCGGATTGCGAGTCAAAAGCCTAACAACTAGACTACGGAGGCCGTCCTTCCTTAACTTAAAAATATCCTCAATAAAGTATCGCCAAAGATGAAGTTTTTCATCAATCTCGTTCATTATGCTTTTGTCGGACATTTGTGTCCGACAAAAGCATACTCGTAATAACACTTAGTGAACTTATTTCTACAGCCAGGTTTGGTATTTGATTTGTTGTGCATGGAATCACAAATTTCACCCAATAATTTTAATTATGATTTTAGGCTTACACATTTAAGTTTGTCGCCATTTTATTTGTGAAACATCATTTCGAAATCACTTTAAAAAAGCTAGAAAACAATGCATTATGATCTTCATGAAGATAAAAGTATCGTAATAAAATAAACTTGTGTGTACGAACCGATCTTTACATTATAATATTATGAGGAGTTGTACGGATTTACAGATGTTGCGGAGTGTCGTACGCTGAAAAGGTTCAGATTTGTGGAATAAACTGCCAAGAATGAATGAATGAAGAGGTAAAGAAAATATAAATATGCAACAAAGGAATAAACAGAAAACATCATTTAATGAACGACGCGAGGTGAACTGTTAGAAGTTTTCTTTGTGAATATATAAAAAAAAATGCAGATCAGTAAAACTGTACTTTTATTAAAAATACTAGAAAAATCACGGGATATTGAACAGTTTGCCAACGCAATGCAAATATTTATAAAATATTTCTGCCAGGATCACATTGCCATTCAAAAACAATTTTTTCATGTCAACTATACTAATATTATAAATACGAAAGTGCGTGTGTTTGTTTGTTATGCTTTCACGCCTAAACCAGTAAACCGATTTTAAAAATTCTAATACCAATATAAAGCTACAATATATGCGAGTAAAAAAGGCTACATTTAATGGTGAGCTCTTGCGTTATGAAATTATAAATATTATAATATATACGTTTTAATATTTATAGGTTATACGTTGTCTGTTCCTGACAAAATTGATAACGTCAGAAGAAAAGCAAAACAAATCGTCGTCTTGGTCTATGTTGATATATTATTTATTATGAAGTCGCGTCGTTGCCCTTTCTCATCCGAATTATTTTTTTTAGATTTAAAAAATATTTAACATTTGACATGTGTACTGGCATTATTTGAAAATTTTCTGATTTTTTTTTTTTTACTATACAGGAAATATTTCTCGTTGTTTTAAAACAACTGTGACGACTCATCCAGCCATCAATGCACGAGCAATCTCTGCTCGGAACACCACAAGAGCCTTGTATCTTTCACCTCGCTGATTGCAGTGCCGTCTATACAGAATCAATTTAAAAACAATTCTTAGGTAAAACCGAACGGATCGTATATTGATGCGATATAACTCAACTAGCATGTCGTGAAGATCGACACCTCCCATGTAAGAATTATATTCTTTTACAATGGCGGGACACAACACTTCCAGATATATATACAGGTAGAAACAATCTCTTTATTAAATGGCAACGCACGCCGAGTAACAGCTAGTTATATATAAATTTGAAAACTCATCTTTCAAAATTAAAAAAAAAGAAATGCACATTTCAAATAGAGAGTAATTTATTATGGACTAAATAAAAAAATCTGATTACGGACATTATCGCTTGTCGGAATATCATCATCTGAATCATCAGTTCCAATCGCGAAAATTTCAAAGATAATTTTGTTTCATTACACAATTCTGAATATTTCATGTTACAGACAATCAAAAATAGTATATTAGATGAAACAGAATACTTACTTATATTTGGGAGGCGAGCATGGGTACCACCACCCCGCAAAGCGTTTTTGGAATTTTTATAATACATTTGCCAAATAAAACATGCGTGCGTTTTTAAATTTTTTTAATCTGTTTTTGTAGTTAGAAAAAAACGCAAGGTGAGCCATTTTTTAAAACATTCATATGCATTCAAGATTTTTCTATTTCAAAAATAATATATTTATTTAGAGCTATAAAATTTTAAAGCGTCTTTCATAGCCTTTCAAAAAGAGTTTTTAGTTTTTTTATGCATTCAGCAATAGTGTGGATTTTATTGCATTGAGGAAATGTTTTGACAACGAAATAGGTCCAATTAAATCCATATGACTGCTAATCGATCCACCAACTAGCGCCCGCATACCTATTCAGATACAAAATGCAAATTTAATAAAAGTATCGCATATCCACTTAGGAATTTAGCTGTTTTCTAATTGTGTGTGTATGTTCATGATGGCTTGACACGACCGTGTTACTGCGGGTCGCTCTGCCCGCCGAGCTGTCAAATACAATTACAACTTTCACGCTTGGCAGTGTTTTTCGCACAAAAGGAATTTAAATAAAAATGTGGTTATTCATTATTATCTAACTTGATTGCGAATTTGAATAAAGGTATTTTAAATACCACACTAAAGTCCCAACTTTATTTTTTCTTATTTTTTTTATTTATCTATAAAAGAGTATATGTTCATTGGGTTTGTTTTATGCCGGAACGCTGCCAGAGAGCCACGGAGAGAAGTTTGACAGGAACAAGGAAACAGGACAGAGTGAGAGGTAGCACAATAAGGGAGAAAACTAAAGTTGCCGATGTAGTTACCCGAATAGACCAACAAAAGTGGAGATGGACAGGACACATGATACGCGATCCACAAGAGAAATGGTGCAAAAATGTCACTGACTGGTATCCCAGAGATGGCAAGAGAAGTAGAGGACGTCAACACATGAGATGGGAAGATGACCTAAAACTCACTGCTCATCAATGGAGAAGAGTAGCGCATGACAGGTCCCAATGGAAAACGTTAGAGGAGGCCTATGCCAAGAGGCAAACTGAGCTTCGGGATATACTATAACAAATAAGATCATGTCTAATACATACCTAACAGAAGTTCAGAATAAAAAGGCTTATTATTATTATTATTATTATTTTAAATACCACACTAAAGTCCCAATTTTATTTTTTCTTATTTTTTTTTTATTTATCTATAAAAGAGTATATGTTCATTGGGTTTGTTTTATGCCTGTCTCACTAGGATATACCTGTGTCGAGATAGACGTAGGAAACTGCCAGGAGGTAGTAATTTTGTAATCTGTATTTTATTTGTACGTTTTTATAAAAAGTAGACGAGAGTGGGGAGGTTACGAAGCACCATACAAAGAGGAGACAGATTATTTATCTCATTCTCTCACAGGCTAAATACTAGTTTGTCTTTTTATTGTCGCTTTTTCGTTTCATCAATTTTCAAATCACGGTGCTAAATAAGTTTACACTTCAAAAGTTATGTGAGAGGTGTGTAGGAATCTGGGGGACAGTGTGTCCAGGAGTAACGGACGTATGAATCCATTCCTCCCACAGCGGTACAGGCGATGAATCGAGAAAGTCCGGCTGCTGAGGTCAAAAGGTCTCCCTCAACCAGTCGTTCCCGATCCGGCCCGCTACGCAGTAAGTGAGTGAGAATCCCGGCATCCCTGCTAAGTCACCAAATGTAGCGAACCACCTAGGGTGACCTATGGCAGGGTTGTTGGTTATCTAATAAATGGTTCCCGGGGCGGCAAATTGAAAATTACTATTGTAGAAAGCAACCACTTTGTGTTTTGACATATTCAATAAAATAAAATACTTTTTTGTTTAAAACCACGAGATTTAATAATTTATGAACCGACCGGTTTCGCTTTACCCGAGTATCTTTAGGGTCTGAATATGTTTGAGGAAAGCGAAACCGGTCGGTTCATAAATTAATAAATATCGTGGTTTTAAACAAACAAGTATTTTATTGTGTTGAAAATTATTCTTAAAAAAAATAATTTTGTAAAATTGTTTAAGAGTAATACTTACTGGCTCAGTCTTATAATGCATGTAGGAACGTTGGTATCAAATTTAATAAATAATAAAAAGTCCTATAATAATCTGAAATAATAAACCATAAAAAGCTATGCTTTTATGGTTTTGCGATTCCTATCTTTTTTTATTTATTTAAAATTGATCAGATTAAAATCGCATTAATAGAGTTAAGACATGATCATCAGTTTACATGTAATATAATATCGTTTCAGCTATGCGATGAAAAAACCGTTCTCGTTACTCTATTCTATTTTTTGTCGTATTTAGTTCGCCGGAGCAATCCCATCCCGACACAAATCCTATTATCCCCTTCAGCAGTCATACACCTGGTCGCTACACGAAGATTATCTAAATAATGCACGGGATGCAGCTATGCGACGACAAAAAAATGCAGTGTGTGCAATTCACACGCAGTAGAAGTGAAACCTTCAGAAAACTATAGTAGACAAGTCTGGGGAAGCTACGAAGCACCGCGCAAAGAGGAGACCGATACATCACGAAACACCGCACAAAGAGGTGACCGGGACTATCTCATCCTCTCGCAGGCTAAATCCTATAGATGTATGTGTTTGTCTCTTTTTAGTGTTTTTTTTCGTTTCGTCGAGTTTCAAATCACAACGGTGCTAAAGAAGTTTTCGCTAAAAAAACCCACCTCAAATCAATCTTTCTAACTAACTGAAGATACAATACAATACTGGCAATGTAACAAATTGATTATGGTACGAGGTCAGCCAAAAAATAATGCCTCCTATTTTTTTTCTATTTAAACTTTAAACAAAGGTGGTTAAGTGAAAAAATTGAATTTTACGATTTTCCTCAAACCTTCTTCTACAATCTACCGCTGTAGTAACTTTCTATGTTGAATATCTATTTATGCGAGTATTCTTAGTCTCTTTTGACATTTTTACCTACGTTTTTTTTTTTTTTTACTTTTGTTGTTTTTTTATTATTTTATATTTTCTTCATTGTTTTAAAATTTAATTTATTTAACATAATAGTGATACAAACAGTGGAGGTAATCCACCTCTTACCCGCCTTGGTATAAGTAACTGATGGTTACTCCTTCAAGGCTCTCGCAAGATTCTATTTTTTTTTGTTAAACGAAGCTACATTTATTTATTTTGAATGAATCTAGACCTCCAGTGTCCATGCATACGTTGTTAGTAAGCAGTATGCAAGTGCTTAACAGGAAAAACAAAATGCAAAAAATAGGTTAGTAAGACAAAGATAAATTAAACAGGGCAAAAGAAAAACTCATTCATGAGGCTCCATGAGGCGGCATTGCATCTGTAAAAACCCGTAAGCACCTGCATAAAATAGAGAACATAAGTAATACAATAAATCTCAAATCAATTGGCAAGTACCAACAAAAAATGTGAATGGCGATAAAAAAAGGGATACAAACAGCTTATAAAATAGAATGTCAAAGTTCATTAGGGCGTGTAATAAATAAATAAAGAGACAAATCCGGAGTTACAATAAACTGGCGCAGCCGGTAGGTATAAGTCATTAAAAATAATATTTATTTATTTATTATACCTACAGAATGTTTGGGGCTCGTTCCAGTGTGAATGGTAAAAGTTGCTTTAAATGATTTTGCCATGTTTGGTGATCACATAATAGTAGCCCACCCTGTATTATAGCCCACTTACTTCAGGTGGATGGTAGCAGTTGGGACTCACGCGGTATTCACATAAAATTCTTTAATACGTGTTGTATAAATAGAGACCACCTGAACACATCCTCAAAACAAGTGTTCACCCAGCTTCGTCCCGCGCTGCACGGCACTGTATTTCAATTATTTAGCTTCATTGTTTTGTGCTTCGCTGAATAAAATATTATAATAGAACTCGGAGGCAAAGGGTTTAACAAAAGGGGCGGAAAGTAATTTAATCGGAATTTTAACAGCCGAGCTTTACGCTGAAAAGTGAATAATTATAGCTGAAAAGGTTTTAATTTTTTTATTCCATCGAATAAAACAACATATTTGTTGAATTTTCACTAGGCCCTGTAAGATGATCACCATTTTATTCAGGCAGTAACAATGAACTGTTAATTGACTTTTTATCGCACGAGAAAATTTATTTAATTGAAATAGCGAATATCGGATTTGGGTGAAAACTCGAAATTTTGACGTTAATTAAAATAGGTTTAGCCAATCTGGTGACTTATCACCGAACCTGGTTATCTAGTTCAGGGTATGGATAATCAGGTTCTTTTCAATCTTGATCTTACTTCCTTTAGCCACCCTCTTTTGTCTCACAATATGCCTCTTATATAATACATATTTGAATACCCCACAAAAGTGCCACCTGCTCCCAAACGTCTGGAATCAGTGAGAGTGTGGCATACCCGATAGGGGTACGTTGTGAGGCTGAAGGTAGTGGATGGGAAGGAGATGGCGTGGAGAAATGTGGGGAAGTAAACAGCTATTCAGATCTGGTCACCAAACGCGGCCAATGCCATTTCATACAACATTTCAATTCTGAATAATGGTCTTAAACCAGGGCGATACTAATAATATCTTCCATTCTGGAACGTGCCGCAAATATGCTATGTATAGTTTTAAATGAATAAATTGTGAAATAAAACAATTTAATCACATGAAATTTAATAAATGATGACAATATTAACAACTTTTAAACGAATGTGAAACATAAAAGACGGTCCGGTCGCACCTGGGAATTGAACCCATGGACTCTTCTTTACCAAGGAAGTGCTCTGACCACTGAGCTAATTCGACCATACCAACTCATGTCATTTTTAACTATATCATACTTCGCTAATATTTAACACCACGTCCTCGCGATTGCTAAATCGGGAGTCTCATTTCCCGAGAACAGAGGCCGGCACAGTGACGATTACATTCCGGACAGTTGGGAGCAGTTGTGACTTTTTTTACATTAAGGGTGTATTCTATTCTGGAAAAAAAATTTCTTCATATTTCGATATTTTAGATATTCAAGAATAAATTTTTCAAAATTAGAATTATTTAAAAAAATCAAAAAAACTAGTAAAAAAATGTATTATTATTTCAGACAGTCGCCATTTTGCGAAAAAAAATTGTTTTTACTTTTCCTTAGTTCGAGCCATAGCAGCATTTGTTAGGATTAAGAATTAATTTTAAAAAAATATATTACTAGGAGGGTTGCAATCGTGTCAACCAGGGCGCGCCATTTTTTGAGACCCCCACTTCAATACCCTGTAACTTTTCGAATTTTTAATTTTTTCGTTTGATTTTATTTAATGTATTCAATAATGTTTAATAAATATTTGGTAAAATAATGGCTACTAAAAATATTGTTTTTTTTTAATTACATCTGAAAAAATACCTACAATTCATGCTTCTACACTAGAATACTCCCTTAACTCTTATACGTTCATCAAATCACATAAAAAGGGAGCATTGTGAAGGGTAAAATAATTATTGCATTGGTCATTGTCATGGCGTATCAAGGTACTGTTGTAACTACTCAACAGAAAATATTATGAGATTCCAAAAAAACCAACCAGGAAAAATATATTGATTAAAGCTACGAATATAATAGACATGTTCGATATTTCTAAAATTATTAAAAAAAAGTAAATAATAATTTCACTTGTGGTGAAAATGCTTCGGATTATTCTAATGTGTCGAGCTTGGTACTTTCCCCGTAGGTGTTCAGAAATCTTTTTGTTCCAAGATGTAAAATCACGTCCGAAAATTATTATTCAACGACGTGAAAATTCAACGTTTTACGCCCGAATTGATGAAATAATATGATTTATTATTATTTCAGATCGCTCCGCATGATTGTGAAAATTTATCAAGGATGCAAAATTCGTAGAGAAAGTTAAAAATAAATATATTTTTTGTTTGTTCCTCATAATTCGTTTTTTAATATTTCTCAAGATTTTTCAAGTACTTGTGTAGAGAAGCTTTTTCTTGTTCAGGTCATCATAATAAACCCTGCATTTGATGGCCTCGCTAGAGTAGCATTGGGAAAACAAAAATCAAAGGTTTTTGGAAAAATTGTTCGCTCATTTGCTGGTTCTTCAATTGGCAAAATAAATAAATTAATTAATGTGTCATTTTTTTATCATTGTTTATTGAGTACGTATGTTTAGATGGCACGATATTTAATACATGTTTTTCTTTTATTTCAAAAAGAAAGACAAAGATTCCCGTGCTACGAATAACCTGACTGACAATATTTGAAATAAAAGTTAAGTTATTTATCTGCATACTTGATTTACATACCTTAAGTTGGGCTAATTAATTGGTGTGTGAATATAACAAGTTATCGAGAATAGAAATTCGAGAAAAAATAGAGAATAGAAATGTTTAGACTGCTAGACTCAATTTTTCATTAATTTATTTATTTTAAATTCATTTATATTCTTACGAATCTCCTTACTTGATTTTTCAATAATTGTACCCACATAGTAACATTATTTTTCAATGTTACAAATTTGTTGCAAATATTTCACAAAAAGTTTTTGTGAAATATTTTATTATGTCGAAATCAATAAGCCTCTGTGTTTTTGTCGCTAAACTTTAACGTGAAAAAAATATTTTTCATCAGTGCAAACGATATTTTCAGCTCATAAAGAAACAGTTTGTTTTCATTGCGATACTTGTATACCAACCTACTTTGGAAACTTGTGTCAAAAATTTATCAATAACTCAGGTACGCCTCATACGTCATTACATATGTCTGGCCGTGTTGTAGGTAGCTTGAAAACAAGCTAATGGGTCCAAGTGGTTAACTCCAACGGCATCGTTAGAAATAAAAAAAACTCCAGAATTTGTGTACTGTCTATTGTCTAAGTCCTGTCTAAGTTCGATTTGTTATCGTCTTTGCATAGCCAAATAGCAAAAGCGTTGTTTTCCGGGTTTTCAGATTACGGCGATTCCTGGATTCTGAGTTGCCGGGACCTTGAAGGAGTTCATCACCTCAAATTCCACGATGTTATTAAAATAAATTTCCAAATTATTATAATGCTCATCCAATAATTAATTTTTCGTAGACAGGCTTTTGTAGATTAACATTTTGTAAAATGAGGAGAAGTAAAATTATTTATGCAGGTGACGGAGGAAGCTGTCATAATTTGGAATAAAAAAATCTAGTTTTTATAATACTTATTTGTAGAAATTTTAAAACAATGTTTCTGAGGACTATTTTCAATTGTGGATTAGTTTCACATCCAGAAACGTTGAAGTAAATTTATGAGGAACAATAAATATGTTTCTATGGAAAACAACAGCATTGTATAATACTCTTATTTTAAACATTTTCTCCCAAAAGGCAAGGATATTCCAATACATCTAGACCCGTTATTGACTAATAAAAATTTAAAGAAAAGGCAAGTAACAAAAACTCCGAAGTTTGCAGTAAATTTTTAACTTTAACGTTTGTTCATTTATGACAAAGGTAAATGGATTATGTGTCTGCATGAACGAAATATGCATAAAACCTGGGGACGTTTTCGCATTAAAATGCACCATTTTTTCGAATAAATTCATCAGTAAAAAGGCGTATTTTTGGGAGGAAATAAACTCAAACTTAAGTAATAATTATTGCTTTATGTGAGAAATTTATTTATTTAATAAATGTATTTTGATACCAATAAATAATAAATTTACAAATTTAAGCCAAATAATGTATACGCGGTTATATGCACAATGGATATTCGAGTAATACAAAATAATAAATAAAAAGCTGTAATACAGTAGTGAGTTAATATATTATGGCTCGATAGGCATAGGTACTTTTTATGTGAACCCCGCACAAAAGTCCCAGCTGCTTCTAACCGCCTACAGACTAGCATCCCCAATTGGGCTAAGTTGTGAGACTAAAGGTATTGAGGAGGGGAAGGAGATGGGAAAGAGGGAAGAGGGAAGTGGGAAATTACTATTCAGAAGTAATCACCAAACAAGGCTAAAGTTATTTCAAGCGTTCAATGTTTCAATTCTGAATGGTGATTTTACACCAAGGCGATACTGAGAGTAACTTTCACTCTGGAACGTGTCGCAACTAAACATTTTATTAGTTTAAAATTATTAAATTGAATATTGAAATAACACAATCAAATAAAATTCACTTGCACACGCCAGGATTTGATGGATTCACCCCGGAACGCTAGTCTTGCCCCTCGACCAATGAGACCGTCTAGAAAACCTGTTCTATGAAAATCATCATATAATGTGCAAAATAACAGAAGATTTGTTATTCTTATTGTTATTCTTATTGTTATTCAGAACCAAATACCAAATTACAAAGATTTTTCATTACGTTAATTTATAAGTGCTTACAGTTGAATAGAAAAAATAAAAATGGAGAAAAAATAAGAGAAAAAAAGAAAACATAAAACCAGGTAACACTTAATAAATATCATTTGACATTTTTAAAACATGTTGAATTTTTAAAACATCTCAGTCCAACCGGCCTAAACGTAGAATTAGCTATTTTTGACTGAAGGATGACAATTCAAACAGTCATTATATAATTGTTTTTATACCAATTTACCGTTATAAGCGGATTAGCTCATGTGGTTCGTCGCATAATATATGTTAAGATCTCTCACTTAAATGTTAATAGCAAAGTGTGAGCTATTGTGTTGTGCGTAATGTTATGTCAGCCAGATCTGGGACATAATAATGTTATGTTCCATGCCATGTTAAGGATACCATTGTGATGTAACAACGTTGAAGGCATCTGCTTTGTTCTGCGTGTGTCTCTTGTAGAAGTATTGTTATTTATATGATTGTTATTTAACGCCTATGTGAGATCTGATATTCAACTATTCATGATTTGTTATAAGCCTTTTGATAAAAATTATATTAATTATTATTTTTAATTGATAAACTAACGTTCAAGGCAACAATTATTATAAGCAATAATTATGCGCCTGAAACACTCTTGAAAAAATCTTCCGAGAAAAGATAAATGCCTCCAACGGGACTTGAACCCGTGTCCTTCTGATTGCCGGTCAGGTGCTCTACCACTGACATATGTCGGCTTATCTAATATCCGCTAAATAATTCAATATATACTAGTGTTTATTAATGAAACACTAGTATATACAACAAGTGTTTCATTCAGCAATTGTTGAATGAAACACTAGTATATATTGAATTATTTGGCGGGTATTAGATAAGCCGACATAGCTATATTAATGAAACACTAGTATATACAACAAGTGTTTCATTCAACAATTGCTGAATGAAACACTAGTATATACAACAATTGTTGAATGAAACACTAGTATATATTGAATTATTTGGCGGGTATTAGATAAGCCGACATAGCTCAGTGGTAGAGCACCTGACCAGCAATCAGGAGGACACGAGTTCAAGTCCCGTTGGAGGCATTTATCTTTTCTCGGAAGATTTTTTCAACGTAGATGAGTGTTTCAGGCTGATAATTATTGCTAATGTTAAGTTTGGTTTTTTGTGGCAGAAGATCTTTAATAAAGACAATATTTCTTCACTGGGAATTCCAACTTATTTATTCACTTATAAGCACATGTTACATTAATAATATTTTTCCTGACCCGACAAAACACTCAAGTGGTCTTTAGACCATTAACTATAACACATTATTTATAACCAAAAGAAACTCACACAAAAAAAATAAACAATGGCTGACATATCAATGTAATACTGTGATATACAGAAAGCTGCTTTATCAACTATCACTTCAATCAGTGCAACTATCTGTTGCAAGTAGGAAATCTGCAATAATAAACTAGCTTCGAAATGTTACGCTAGAGGTCAGTAACCTTCGCTTTTTAAACAGCTTATAATAAAATTATAGTAGTTATATTATACAATATCCATGTATAAGTGTAAAACAAAACATACAGAGTGTTAAGGGATGCATTCGACTTACCCAGTGATTCGTGACATTATTTTTTAAGGTAAATATGTAAATATATTATTTTTAAAGTCACCAGTAATAAATGCAAATAGTCACATACTATTTGCATTTATTACTCCAAATAATATCAGGGATCACTGTTTAAAGTACGTTCCTTAACATCCTGTATAAGAGATTAAGACATATTTTAAAATATACATATTGAAAGTTTTTTTGTTATTTGTTTTTGGGGTATTATGCCGTGTTTCGCTACCTCCTCCTCTAGCCAACGTTTCGGACAGCGTTACAGTGTCCATCATCAGGTCAGATGTGTAAATGTTAGTGGTGAAATGTGTGCTTAAGTACTTAGAAACAATACCGTGTTGCCAGCTCCACTCCACTACGAGCTGTTACTTCAACTACAGTATACTTCAAGATGGTTTTCTGCATTTCAATTTGGTGTAGCCGTCAATTACCAGATACCAAGTAGGTACTATTGAGCTCTCCGTTGTCTCTATTAATGTTAATAGGATTTTTACGAATTTCAATTACCTCTGTAATTAGGCGTGCTCTGCAAGTTTTTGGTCTTCCCAGAACAAATCCAAAGTAATGGCCGGTTTCAAGTAAATGCTCGGCGATTGCCGATTTGTCAGGGTGGCTATGTTTACACGCTATTTACATCTTGAAAGTTGGATAAAACCTAACTTTAATAACGATTTTGTGCACGAAAATCGATTGTTTCGACTCCTGAAAAATGTGAGTTTTTGATTTGCAACAAATATTTTGACAAATTGATATTTTATATTAGCGTGTGATTTTAAATATGTGATGAAAAATAACTTTAGAAATTATATTTTTCTTTCAAATTAATAGATAACTTTGTATTAATCACTTAATTATTTACAAAAACCAACATGTTTCGTCAGCAAAGCTGACTTCTTCAGGGTTTTTACAGAACTAATTTTAAAAATAGACATACATAGGTAATAGAAAAAAATAATAGACATAAACAATAATAAAATTTGAAAAAAAATAATGTGTAGGAAACAAGGAGCAATATAGAACAATTAAAAATTTAAAAGGAGAATAGATTTAATAATGGGTCATTTAAAAACAATATTTGATTATTAATAATATTTAAATTTGCATTAACACTCTTTCTAATCTCTAAAATTTCTAATTTATCCAACTGAATGCCATTGACATTACAATGTATTAATTTAATTCTATTATTTTTCTCTATTACCTATGTATATCTATTTTTAAAATAAGTTCTGTCAAAACCCTGAAGAAGTCAGCTTTGCTGACGAAACATGTTGGTTTTTGTGAATAATTAAGTGATTAATTCAAAGTTATCTATTAATTTGATATTAAAATATTACCACAAAATAATTTTGCACTATTAAAAGAAGTGATTATATTTTTCTTTTAAGTGCAAAAATATATATTTTTTTAAAATAAAATGTTTTGTAAGTTTCCTGAGAATTAATGGGAATTTCCTGGGAATTGGGAATAACTCGTTCTCTCTATCGTATATAAAATGAAATTAGATTCCTCTTGATAACGTCAAACAATGCACTCACCAGAAACTTTTAAATCTGGGTTAATACCTTCTCTCTCTCATCTGATCTTTCGCCAACTCTGATAATATGAAAATTCTCCCATTGCACGATTAAATAACTCAAAATACAGAATATACCAAAAGAATCAATAAATATGTTCACATATATATTGAAAAATTACGAAAAGAGGCCAAAAGAGTCGTTAAGTTCAATTAAAAATCAAACAAGAAATTATTTCTGTCAAAAACAACCATTTTTTGGTTCAGCTTTTGCACAGAGGTCTCTCCTCTTCAAAAATGATGAAGAGTTGAATTAATACAACTAGGTATCATCTGGTTCTCATCTCTGGCCTCGACCTAATTGAAGTTTTACCAGCCAACTTGACTTTCAAAGTTTTACCATAGATGTGAAACTATCTACCATCGAGGAACAGGAGATTGATATAAAATTCACTAGGTTGGAATAGGAGTAAAACTAGAAACGATATAATAGTTTACGTTTGTTTTGCAATGTATACACATGCGAGCAAAATCAGCGAGCTGAAATACGAATTTTTACGCATCATTAGAGAAAGATACCTCTACATTAATTGTTTGATATTGTTTGAACTTTGTTTAGTGACTAGCTTAAATTACCTACTAATGTCGATTTATCCTTGATTAAACTTTTATAGACCTTACCACTGACAGCATGGACAGTAATCATAACAAAATGTATCTGTAAATGTAGCCATGTTAGTTAGTAGACAGTCTCTAGTTTTAAGCGATCATTTTAAGTCACATTCATAAATATTTTTTGTAGGTATCACAAAAGAGTGGTATTTATTTATTGAATAAAATAATAATTAAAAACATAATATACATAGCATAACATCACATAGGCGTATCTAAAGTAAAACTAATACAAATTAGCAAAATAGTGAAATACTATAATTTTAAATAATTACACCAGAGATAGTAAATTATTTTTTTTTATTTAAAAAAATACATACATATACAGATTAATAGAAAAACATATGGTTCTTAAAACTAATTACAATATATAAATTTCTTTTTAACGAAACTACCCAATTCAAAAGAGAAAACATTTCTCGTGCTTGAATTTTGGAGAGTGCCATTGTAAAATGCGAATAGGTACAGAGAGTATGTTATTAGAAGTACTTAAATTTAAATATATATATATATATATATATATATATATATGTATACATGAAGACAAGTCGACATAATGAACTTGAAGTAAATAAGAGTTTAATTGGAATAGGATACAATATAAGATAATACAGGCGTAGATATATCAGAAATAAAAATAATATTATTGTATTTACTTAGGTAGATTATAAGTAGGTAGTAGGTACATAGCATTGGTTTAGAAACATATTTGAAATGGATAGGCTGACAGTATTATAAAAGTAGGTACATAGGATAAAGTTGTAACAATTTTGTGCCTACAAATAACGCGTTTGTACTTTGCTTGCAATTTGATATGCTGATGAAATATTTTTAGAGGATATGTTCTAGTTTTTTTGTTGTTGTTATTATTGTGATGATGAATTTAAAACTTATAATTAATGTCGGGTTGGTCTATTAATTGTTTTATTTGGGATTTAAAAACTTTATAATTTTTTTCAGACTTGATTTTATATGGGAGAGCATTGAAAATTTTTATACCTTGATAAGCATAGTGGTGTTGGAAAGCACTTGTTTTAAATTTTGGAATTTCTAAATTGCCCCGTGATCGTGGTCGGTTGTTTATGTTTGTGAATGTTGTTGTTGATGGATTGAAATGATCTTTATGAGTTTGTAATAATGAGTTATTTTTGAATATTTTATTTAAACTGAGAACCCTAAAAGAGTCAAATAGCTAATAACAAAGTTTTACATTTTTTTACATTACATTACATACCCAGGAAAATAATTTCCCTCAGGACTTTTGTCGTCTTTGGGAATGCTACGTGGAGGGATTTTAAGGAAAGGAAAGAGGAAGTTCTGGATAGGAAAAATGTTCGAGGGGTGGGTAGGAATCTAAGGGCCAGTGTGTCCATGAGTGCCGAACGTGTGAAACCATCCCCCCCTCTGCGGTGTTAGACGATGTGTGGAGAGAACCAGCTGGAGAGGACAAAGGGTCTCCCCGAATCGGCCTCTCATAAACTCACATACTCATATATAGACCGAAATAAGCGAATTTTGATTTTTATATACATAGATGTTAACATTTGCATTCCTAATTATAGATTTGAAAAACCGCACATTCCAAAACGGTTTCAATATATTATATTTATTTGTTATATGAAAAGAAAACGAAACGTGAAACTTCTTCAATAATCAAAACAACATTAATAATTTTTCTTTTAGGTATCTCAAATAACTTAATTCTTACTAATAATCAGCCGTTTTGACTAATGTACTAAATATTTAATATATATTTTATTTAATAATAACATACAGTTATATAAAAATTAATCAGATACTGCTTTAGAACGTATTTATCAACATTATGTTTTTTGTCTCATGCGGTCGTTATACGAGTATCTCACCTACCTCAGCGACACCTACCTCAGCGACGCGCGCGCCCCGCGGAAGGTCCAAGCAGCTAGTGAGATGTCTGAAAAGCACAGCGACGGATTCGCACTAATTCGAACGAGAGAGCAATTATTCTAACACGCGTGCGTAAATTTTACGTAGACTATCTTTCCAGTGTTAAAAATGTTCACGGATTGCATAGTTTACGATATGTTTTTCGCTACGTGGAGATGCTTACAATAATTAGAAATTACAAGACACAAATAAAAAATATAAAGAGAGAAGAAAATAAAACATTAAAAACTGTTACATGATGTAAAAAGAGACTATATATAATAAATAACAACAATTCACATTAAAGTGTAATTTCATGGTCAAATATTGCTAATTTGCTGTTAAATCATAAAACTGTAAGTTATTGCATGGTTATATGTGTAATTGATTGGTTTCAGGTAAAATAAAAGAAGTCATGAGTGATTTTGCTTCGAAAACGGCGCTGTTTTTAAGTACTCACGACCTATATCTAGCCTTGAATTTACTGCTTTCTATTTTTCACCTGACTCTGAAAAAACTATGTTATATTATAATGCCTCCTCGACACTTCCAGGAATTCCTACTTATTCCCATTTAGTGTCATATGAAAAAACGTTAATTGTATAGTGAGTATCGTGTTGGATTTGTAAATACTAAATACTAAATACTAAATATTTCTAAATACTTTTTATTTATCTATTTTAGCTTCCTTGTAGTATTACATCATAAATCAGTAAGTATGAAGACGTATTATTTGATATTTAAAAAAAAATCAAACCACAAAATTTCGAAATCTGTATACATAAAAATGAAGCCCTGTTTCCATTGGTCACGCCATAACTTCAAAGCGACTTTACCTATTTCTTTCATTTTTTTACAGTTTTCTTATATCTTGTAGAAGGTTCTTACGGCAATAAAAATTAAGGAAATTTCGCAGAAAATTGGATAATTTCAGAAATTAACGACTATTTTAACTTCGCACGTTTGATGAATGTGAATTTAGCAGGCAGCTGTTTTTAAATTATAGATATTTTAAATAGTTACCTTTGTTAGATACCAAATTTGATTGAATACAAATAATTTTTGTAATACTTGTACAAATACTTAAAATTAGAATAAAACAATTATAATAGGTGGCACGCGAGCTGTTTGAAAACTGATGGACTGGGACTGATTAAACGGAACGCGGGAGGGGGGTTGGCAGGACGGGTGGAGCGGGAGAGGGGTGAGCGAGGGCGGGGAAGGTGGAAGGGGAACGCGGGAGGGGAAGGGGATGCGGGAGGGGAACGGGGACGTACGGGAAAGGACATGCAGGAAGAAACAATTTATTTATTTGAATATGGCATTGCAACGCATGCCGGGAGCCAGCTAGTTTAAAATAAAATTAACCACTATGGCCATTGCCATGAGTGTTGTGTTTCGTGAAGGTAACATCTAATTAAATCTCTTCCACTGACTAGGTTTGGAATAACTGCGAAATTGATAGTAAAGTTGATCCGCAGGAGGAATTTATGGAACCTATTCAATCACTCCGGGGATTTGAGAATTCAATATATTTTTAGCTCTTTTCAGAAGTCCAATGTTTTTGGTGCTCTGAATAATAAACTTGAAAGGAGTTTTTTTTTTAAGTTACTCGTTTTCGAAGCTTTATTAAAAAAATCACGAACTGTAGAGAAAACAAATATAAAGTATAATTATTTTACAAATATGGCTGTGGTTTGATCTTATTCTCAACCAGTTGGAAAAAAAATTGTTTGGTATTATAAAATAAATTCTTTTTCATGAAACAAAAACTGTCAATTTTTTTTCATAAATCCGACAGTATGAGAACGATCATGTTATTAAAATGATTGAATAATAATGATTATAGAATCGTAAAGTCATGTTACAATAAGTCAGTGTAAAAATAATTTTGTAAATAAATATTTGCTGTTCACTGGATTTGTCGAAGTTACAAAATGAAAAGCTAAGAAGATCTGGTTTTTAATAAATCTTGCTTTGTATTTCGAAATATTAATATTTTTATGGAAATATTTAAATACTCAATTTTTTCGAATGTGGCGTAGTATATAAATTCGTAATTTCTTTAAACTTGTAAGTTAAATTAGACAGCTGTAAGCGTTTACCAAAGGCATCGAAAGAAAATAAAATTTATGTGGTTGCCTATCTATACTAATAAATGTGTAATAATTTCTTTAGTAAGGACCTACTTGATAAGGGTTATACTTGGTAGTAAACTGAATTTAAATAAACATATCGACCATTTAGTCACTAACGCATCTTCTATGCTTGGTTTCATAATCCGCTCCTGTAAACAACTTAAAGACCTTATTACTTTCAAAACACTGTATTTCTCATGTGTTCGTAGTATCCTTGAATACGCATCTCAAGTGTGGAACCCATGCTACGCAGTGCACAAAAATAGAATTGAAAGCGTTCAAAATAGATTTTTAAGGTACCTCAATTTCCGCTCTTTTCGATCTCATGTTAATAATAAAGACTCTGCAAAGTTCTTTAAAATACAGACGTTAACTGGTCCAAGAAATATAGCAGATTCGGTAATGTTATTTAAAATTATATATAACTTAATCGATTGTCTTGATTTTCTTCAACGCCTATCATTCCATGTTCCAAATCGCAACAGCAGACAGTCGCTTACCTTTAATCTTCATCTTTGCAAGACCAACTCCAAACAGAACTCATTTATCTACTGATCCACACACTCATTTAACTTAAATTATTACGACATTGGCATTTTTAACTCGACGACATAAAACGAAAACTCACTAAGCAACATGACTCAAACTAGAAAGTTCAATCCCCATACATTCCCTTCCTTTGCCTCTTAGTCCTATTCCTATTCCTATGTTCCCTTCCCCCCCCCCTTTTCTTGTATACATTGCAACTAAAAAATAAAAATATCATTCACTTTCAATCACTATATCATTCACTATCATCAGTGGAAAGTTCATAATTGGCATAATAACATCTTATTATTGTATTATTTTGTAATATCTGATTTGCTGTCAACTTTCTCTGAAATAAATAAAATTAAATAAAAATGAAATTGACATAAATTTCTGAACTTGAAACTCTTTCTATCTATAGAAACAATAAAGTACAACAACTTGATAAAACAACTAAAATCATTAAAACTCTCATGTCTCCGATATGATATTTATTTTTTTAATTGTTAATGGTATTATAGATAGCCCTGATTATACTCAGTACCTTTTATATACCAACATGAAGTATAATATTTTGTACCATATTTTGTACCAACTGCAACAACAATATCAGGACTGAGTTACATAACCTAGATTGCTTTCGGCTGGCAATACTTTTATAGACATAATATATATGATCAGCTGCACGGAATATAGTTACAAGAAGGCTACAATAACATACCTCAATACTATTACTATTCTTCGACGTGAGTTCTATGTAGTTAAACTCTCCCGTAGCCAACTGGGGCAGAATGTAGTCCCCAAAATTATTATCCTCCTTGTATCTACTTAAAAACATGTAATATATTTTTAGTATTTTAGGTATTCTTGCGCAAAGGATAAATAAATAAACTGCCGTTTAAAAAAATTAGAAAAAATCGTTGATCGCAGGACAAAATATTTTGTCAAATATAGGTCCTAATATTCCCTGCCCAATAAATGGACAAATAAAAAAGGAAAAAAAAAGGATTTCTATGGTTGAAATGCGAAAAAAAAATCATGGGGTCGTCGACAGACCCACTTGGTCACGGACGTTATGTTTGGCATCTTGGTCTGTCGAAAGTTAAATAGCAAATTTCGCTTCATGATTTCATGATTACTATTCCACAAAACTCTTATATTATACATTTCACATATTTGTAAAACAAGGCGTATAGTTTAAATAAACAATTATCCATATATTTACTTATTACCCATGTAGATTTGTATGCGAGTTGATATATAAGTTATAAGTATAATACATTTAAAAAAACTGAATGACATTCGCGGGATCGTACCATCCTCCTCACGTACCACTGAAAAAACCTTTATCATTTCATGAGATATAGTTTTAATTTTCATTTACCATCGTTAAAACCTTCATACTTAACACTGAAAGAGCAGATGACCTTGCAAAACTAACCTTGTATACAATAATTACATTTCCAAGAATAAGGTAAAAAAAACCGCAGAGAAAAATCCAGAATTCGCTTTAAAAGTCATAAATCACACTCGTCCTGAGTTATTTATTGCTTCTCCAGCGCTTAATGCATTAGCTCGCCTTTCCATTGCTCTATTTCCCCGCTGAGATTCATTCTCTCAACAATAGCCAACTTTCAAACAGATTGAAATGTCTGTACAAACATTCCCCGAAGAAAAAACTTATTTACCCTGCAGAATCTACTATCCGAAATGGCGTTTTCATGAGCGGCGTCGAGAGTGGGAAACCGGCGCTAGCTCCACTGATTTCCTATGTGTAGCATGAACCTCTCGAAACTTGTATGGATTTTTATATAATACGTGGAATGGGGTTTTCTTTGATCTTAAGGCTACATCTCAAGAAAGATCCGTAAAGCTGGGATTTTCTCTGCTTTATACATTCGAATTTGTATACCAACAGTAAGGAGCGTCGATTTTCTATGGAGGATTGGGTAAATATTTATTTTATGCCGAGAATTTAATTGGGTTGTTAGATGACGTACGTGACATCATTTTCACTTTATTGAAAGAGATTTCTCTATGCGGTTAAAAAAGGAAAAAACTATTGCAGCCCAAAATTTCTATTCAAAATGGTTAATTATAAGACATTTTGAAACATAGATAATTCACATCAATCACACCAACAAGTGACCGCACGCCACAGTAGGATTGCATGCAGAGTAAGGTTTGCTTGTTGTTTCACTGTCGGGGGTTGTTGCAAGACAGTGAAGTTGTCAGATGTTTGTGGAACACCCTCTTGAGCAATTTAAAGGAGAGGCGCTTTGCATAAATGCTACAAGTAAGATCATTAATATTGCTGATATTGGATGAAATGGATCTAAGCATTTTAACTGACTGTATTTGCAATGAGTAATGTCTCCTGCATTTTATTATTATTATTTTTAGTTTAATATATTAGGGAAATGAACAGTTATACATATTTTATTTGAGTTATTACATATTACATGGTTGCATGAACCAGTGTAGTTTCCGCATAAATTCATAGAATATGTAGAAAAACATAAATAATTAAAGAAAACAAAGTGGTAGGAAAAAGAGAAAAAATATGTTAAAAAAGAAATAAAAAACACAGATTAAATATGTAGGATAGATAATATGAAATTAGACCGTGAACCCATATAAAAGAAATACATTTTCACATCATAAGATAATGTTTCAGGATAAACTTGATTAAAAAAAAACAAATGAGAATGTGAAAATAACACGCAGCAGGGGTAGTGCACGCAGCATTATGCACTTACTAAATTGACCTGAGGTCAAATGGAAAATATCAGCGTCTGAAAAGGTATTATTGTATTTTGTGCACGTCCTTCTGAGAAATGAGTATTGTATATAATTTATTTTCAAGTGCGGGATGTGGAATAGTTGGTTAGACCTTGTTTTTCGTATTGGACAGTGGAAATTAATTGTTTCTAGAATATTCTTGTTTTCAACAATGATGTTGATGATTTTTAATAAAAATTTCTGGTCGGATATATTTCTTCTATCACCTAAAGTTGATAAATTATGGAATATTATTAAGTCTTTTAGATGTTCTGATGTTTGGAAATAATATTATCATTTGTTATCTTTTTTCCGAATCCAATAATTTATTACGTCGAATAATTTTGCTTGCTTCAAACAGTTTATTTAATATACCCCTAAGTAAAACATGGCGTGCATTGCTTCGTCCCACATCGCACTATTTTTAGTTTTATAAACCATTTTTTATCGCTTTGTCATTAAAATGACAATCCATGTTTAGTATGTAGGTACATCAGTTCATGGAAAGTCTAGA
The DNA here is from genome assembly GCA_929108145.2 of Limnephilus rhombicus. Taxonomy (NCBI): domain Eukaryota; kingdom Metazoa; phylum Arthropoda; class Insecta; order Trichoptera; family Limnephilidae; genus Limnephilus; species Limnephilus rhombicus. The sequence continues at coordinate 24,124,187 of OV815284.1, forward strand.
CTCAGCCGACTCACCGATTCATTCAATTATTTTAAAGGTTTACCTCCGAATAGATCAACACGTTTACTACATAACTAGTTTATTACCTGCATTATTCAATGAGTCATACCAAACACCCCGATGCTTTCGGTTTGGTAGCTTTGAAATGAAATTGATTTTACAGTGGAGTGCACAACGATTATTCTACTGCCGATGGCGTGCACATAAACTGATTAAAATGTCACCCCTAATGACTGTTATAACGTCATACGTAGCACAGCCCATAGTGCAGAGCATGGTGGAAATTGCTTGGCGTACTGCATCGTAATATTGTGTATAGGTGTATTCCCCTTTACCCTGAAACCATTAAGGAGACTTTTTAAAGTAATTAAATATTCTCAGAGGGCTATAACTACCCATATCTCTCACTTCTGGGACAAAAAATGGTTCAAATTTATTTAACAATGCTTCCTAGAGGTTTCAATCTACTTAATCGTAATGATTACTTCTACACGTGAGCTTTCAAAGCTTCGAACTCACGAATACTTTATCATCGAGTATCTTGATAAAATTTGCTTTGAGGGTTTTGGTTCTGATTAAAATGTTGTACGGTCATAATGTTTTCCAAAGTGTATTCAGTAAAAACGTCCACAGTTAAAATGTTTCCTACCGACCTGTCAAAACCTATCCTGCCAAAATGTTCATAGTTAATAGTCGCACAATCGAAGGAACTCAAAAAGATAACACAATTATCTCGTAATAAATAAATTGGCTACTCGAAATGGTCACTAAACGTTGAATATGTTAAAAAAAATTATGGATGACCTCGCGAAACATTAATATTTACCCTCTGTAACCGTAGATGATAACCTTTGGTTATGTGAAGTTAGGTTAGGTTAGGTTATGTTAGGTTAGGTTCAATGCCAATATAATGATATCTTACCTGTTAGTTAGGAATATTTTGGCGAGGAATGTTACTGAGAACATTTTAAGGGGGGACTTTTTTACTAGGAACATGTCAGTGAACCTAGTTACCAGGAACATTGTTACCTAGAACCAATTTAGTCATATTATTTGTTGAAGAAGATGATACTACTAATAAATCTTAATGAAACATGTACGACCTATATTTTGTTACCAGTTATTTTGGACCTCAACCAATTTAATTTGTTTTTTATTAAACTGGGAATGTTTGTCTTATTGTAGTGGTCACTTAACCCGCTCTGATAAAACCATCGCAGCGTCACTGGTTAAGGAACACTCCAGACCGGACCTGCCTACGGCCGATACTACATCTACCTACAGCGGAATAATAATTCCGCCACTTACGCGAAAGGCCTAGAACATGTCGCTGTACCATACAAGTGCCCACAGAAGGTTCGAGCGATTTCTCAGCTTTGCGTGAATTCACCCAGCCTTGCCTACCGTGAGAGTAATTACTCGCCGCGAGTATATAAGCAGCGCTCGCTCGCTGAGTACCAGTTCAGTCTCATTCATCGGTCGAGTAGCAACACAGTCCGAGCAGTGCCGCGACTAAGTACGTGCCTGCGCGGGGCACTTGTCCGCGCAGTCAACAAGTGAACAACATTTGTCCAGTGTGACACCAGGAACGTTTCCAGCACCTTCGAGGAACTTCTCCAACCACCAACCGGCAACGAGCCAGCAACCACAACCAGCAACCACAACCGGCAACGAGCCAGCACCACAACCGGCAACAAGCCAGCAACCAGCAACCGGCAACGAGCCAGCACCACAACCGGCAACGAGCCAGCAACTAGCAACCGGCAACGAGTCAGCACCACAACCGGCAACGAGCCAGCAACCATCATCCTCATCGTCTCTCGAGGTTCCTTCCTGCGTCACGTGTGTGCTCCGACCCACTGGACACACAGCCGCCATACCTCGTCAACACGACGACGGTCGACCGCCTGGACCAAGGTCACTTCTACACCGCCATGATGTAGAGCAACACGCCGGCTCCCTGAAGACCAGTGATCTTCACCGCCGTAGTCTCCTGACCTTCTCCACTCATCATCACGCAGCAGCAACACCAACGGCACCACTGTTACTCCGCTCCGTTTCGACCTCGCGACGTAGCGCAACAATAAAGACTGACTCATCACATCGACTGACGCCTTTTATTTCTCGTCCCGACTCTACCGATCCGGCCCGCTCCCTCATTATTATAACTTGACCACATTTGAAAATCTCGTACTAAGCGGGACCACAGTAAGCGGAACATGTTGCTAGTGTCGTGATGGAAGACTTAGCCGAGGAATTTAACACACGACGCCGGGGTGGGACCCAAACGCGATGCCAACTCGGCCACTGACAGGACTGAGACCAATTGAGACGGATTGAGACCCTTACCTATTTTCTACGTCACAATGACAATTGGAATCTTATAGAAATGTGCAGTTGTGGATCATTTTTAAAATCAGCAATTATGAATGAAAATATTTAAATTACACATTTTAATCTGTATTTTGCGCACATTTTAACGTTATTCATAAAATCCCTTAATCCAGCTGAAAGAAAACTGCATTAAACAATGATTACAAATTTGAAATATTGTACATTTTATCACGTTGATCCCTATTTGGGAGGCGGGTATGAGTACCACCGCCCCGGGAACCTTTATTGGATAACCAACACCTCTGCCATAGGTCACCCAAAGTGGTTCGCTACGTTTGGTGATTTAGCAGGGGTGCCCGGGTACATGGGGTGAGGTTTGTCTAGGCCTTGGAGGTGGATGACCAGGACACTCTGAACCTCAGATTCCTACCCACCCCTTAAACCCCTTTCCTTTACAGAACTCTCCTCTGCTTCCTAAAAAAACCCTCCACACAGCATCCCGAAAGATGACATAGGCCCTGAGGGAAATTATTGGAATTCATGCAAAAAAATATTTTTTTTGAGCTTTAACGCGTTGGGTAATTTTAGTGTTTTGTGTTTCTGTGGGATGTTTCGTGCGTATCACACTTTCAGAAAATGTAAGAGGATCTAACAGCTTGCAGGTAGTACGTGTTACGAAGACCTAAGGACTCGCGAGATGCTAGAATAGTGATTCTTGTTGCAAGTGCTCCACGAAATGGTAAAGGCCCAAATTTAATGCTGGCGCATCTACTTATTCTGGATTAAATTTAATGCTGGAATTTTCAAACCTCACGGTATACGATTAGTGCACAAACTATGGCTAAATAGTTACGTCGTTGTTGGCAATCTAATATTATTTTCTTGTGTAAAAAATATTATTAAACCCATTTATGGTAGAAGATATTTTCAGAATCCACCATTCAGAATTGAAATGTAGCTTCAGCCGTGTTTAGTGACCACATGTGAATAGACAGGTACTTCTCCACCTTTCTCTTACCCTTTTCCTTCCCATCACCGCTACCTTCACGCACACACTTCACAATTCACAACCCACCGCAATTGGAGGATTCCATAGTCTCACTGGCTCCAGACGGGAGGAGTTGGGACTCTTGTGAGGTATTTACATAAAAAAATATATATAACCCAAGGCAAGGCAATAAAAAAAAACCTTCAGTTGACATTACAACAGTTTGAAAGACGAAGGAGTTAAGTTCTCCCTTGTATGTAACTTGCTAAAAAAGCTAACAACATCGAATATTTTTTCAATTTGGATAATATTTTTGAAAGTGCTCTTTGATGTAACCATGGCTATCGAATGTTATTAGTTTTCAACTTAGACTTTTCATAGACTTTCTCGACAAAAGTCAATACAACTACGAAACCCTTACCAATTTAGACGAAGAATTGAGAGTAGGGAGTAATATCAAATAATATTAGATCAAAAATCGCTGAAATCTGCCAAAATCGATAAATTCAGGTATCACATTGTCAGTTTTCGGCTGAAATAAATTTCGAAAGGAAAATTGTCTGAGGAACGAGTTTCTTTTTTTCTCTTGCCAAATTGTTTTCGGATTCTTTGATTTCGGTGCTCTGCAATTTTCAAATGATTAAAAGTGCTCCCTTACTTCAAAAAGGTTAAGAACAAATTGTATTGCTTGAAATTATTATATATTGCTTTTCGTCGTGTACGACACCGACACTTCACTATTAATACGAATAATAACCCTCAATAAAATTTGCTCCAACTCTAGCATATTTTCGGATCACTCCCCACATTCAAAATATACAGATTTAGGAAATGAGATTAAAAGAATTTGGCTATGTAAGACTATAAAAATATTACCATTTGTCATTTCGGCTACTGGCATTATACCTAGGTTTCTTATTCAAAATTTAGGCATATTAGATTTGTCAAAGAATTTATATATAAAAATGCGAAAATCAGTAATTTTAAATACATGTACATCAGTAGGATTTATAGGTCTAATTAGGAATTCCACAGAGCCGAACCCTCTGATATGAAAATATCTGGAGTCGGTGAATTATTTTCCCATTTGGTCTCTGGTACGTTGACATGTTGTTCTTGTATTGTTTTGTATTTATAATACTTATATAGTGCAATTGCATAGCGTGGTTTGACTAGATGATCATTTGGGGAAGTGTGCGAAAGGGTTTAGTTTTTCCTGTGGGGAAAATTTAACCCGGACATTTAAATCTGGTGCGTAAAAATACAGTAACTCTATGGGTAAGTATGTAAGCTAGTGTTTTGTGAACACCTCACCAGGAGAACCTGTATTGAGGTACGTTTTAAGATTTTCACGGCCAAAAGCATTTTCGTTATTTGTCTTGGGGTTGTTATGCCGTGTTGCGCTACCTCCTTATTTAGCCAACGTTTCGGACATCATTGCAGTGTCCATCATCAGGGCAGATCCGGCAGATCCGGCAGATCCAGTAGATGTGTATTGAAGTGTTCGTATGTTTTAGATAGATTGTTATTATGCCACCACACAAGACTTCTAGGAAACATTTTATCGGTACCCAGGACTAAATATTTAATTATTATGCTTAATATATTATTGTTTCCCTACTCTAAACAACGTACTGTTATATACCTCATATTATAAAAATAATGCTTTATTTTTAATTTTGACGACGGCATTCATTTGTGTGTGCCACACCTTGTATAAATTTAAATTAATCATTCATTTTTAATTCAATTGGAATAACTCTTTTAATGACTTTTCAAGTTCGTACCTGTCAATAAAAAATAAATTATTAAAGAAGCAGATACTTTTAATAAATCTTAATGAATCAGAACAAGACACAGAACGGTCGCAACTAGCAATCGAACGAAGGATCTTAGTCTTACCGAGACAACTCGCAACACCATAACCAACTTTAAAAAAAACGAATGCAGTTTACACGCGGTAGAAGCGTTACTTTACTAAAACAATCTCAACCAATAGAAGCCTTGTAAAGTGTGGCCATAATTAAAGCGGCCAATGAGCGCATACCTAGCGTCATTTCTGTTTCATATCTCAATCAATAGGAGCCTTGAGAAGTGAGATAATAATCAAAGCGGCCAATGATCGCAGTTTGATGCTTCGCAAGTGCTGTAATGCGTCATTTCCGTTTCATCGGAATTTTAAATCACAACGGGGCTAAAGAAGTTTAACTTCAAAAAAATGTTTTAAAAAAATTGTTAAAATATAGATACATAATATTAATTCCGAATTTGCAATATATGACCGACAAAAATGACGGAAAATAATTGGGCCCTGGTAAGACATAGATCGTCGGAGTTGTCCCGGTAAGACATAGATCCTGGGATCGATTCCCATTACGGCCGCAACGTTTTTTTATTTTTTCTATGTCTTGTTCTGTTTCATGTTACGTTTAGATTTGTTAGTATTATCTTCTTCAATTATTAAAATTTATTTAAATTGCTACCTTGATCAAATGTACTTTAAATCATTAATTGAGAGAGTGGGGAAGTAATCACCTAGCAAGAGAAGAAAATCAAATATATGAACTAGGTGCGAAATACTTAGGGTTTGTAGGTATGGTTTATAAAGTTACAGTAAGTCCATTACTAAAATTAAGCGCAGTTTACTTCTGTGTGACAAATATGTCTAGTCAGTTTAAGAAGTAGCACTGTAACTTAGAAACGCCAAGTTTCGCGTGTCAGCAACTGTTCCCATATTCAAGATTGCACACGATGCAGCTTACTCGACATGTACAGTTGTACTTTGTACCTACACACTGAAGATATAAACAGAGAGAAGCATGTTTTGGCGTGTCTGTGTCCCGAAGTAAGCTCAATTTGTCCTTACTTCTGGTGAAATCAGTCAAACGTCTTCGTATATCAAAATTATTTTTTGAACACATATATTCGTTGGCTTGTCCGGGGCCTGGTAGACGAAACCTCTTATGTAAGTTGGCTATAGCAGTTTTCATTCAAATCGGGTTCGATCACACTTCTAAGTAATATCTGTTCATGATAAGTACCTACAACAACGTTCACCTAGTTCCTACCTACCCACAGTGCAGGAAATTTTCCGTAAGTTGAGCAGAATAATTAATTAATGGTTGCATTTAGCTGTGTATGCGTTTCGTGCATTAAAGTTATTGACAATTAAAACATTTAAATGTCAATAAAAAATTGCTATTATTCGTTTATTTAATATTATCAAATTTTGATTGTTTTTTTTTCAATTTGAACTCATAATCATAATCTACATCATACTCATCAAGTATCTACAATATGATGTTGACAGAAAGTTGGTATTGAAACAAATCAAAACATGTTTCCCTGGATCTGAATTAAACTCATTCCTACAACAATATGATATTACGAAAACAAACGTTTGAATATTGCTAGTCATAAAGAAACAGCAGTAATAATATTAATGTGAACACATTTACCCTAGTCTTAGACTAAGGGTGCGAAAAATGGCATTCGGAGATAATTGTATCCAAAGATTCAATTTTGGGAAAGAAATCAAAAAAGGTGTGTTGGTATGTCTTCAAATTTTTTGCAGCTTCTATAAATGATGTGATAGTTTTTGAGCAGCAATTTAATAATGTTTTCAATACTTAACTCTTTGTCTGCATCGTCAACTTAAGAATGCAAATTTGGTATTCTGCGAAAATTGCAAAATATTACTTCTCGGAAAGATATAAAAGCGTGTTTTCTGACGTCAGATGTTTTACGATAGTTCGTTTAAAGACATACTCGTTTTTACGCTGGCCTTCTTAATAATATTTGAATTATTTCTGCATTATTAACTCAAAAATGCATTTTTTTTCTTATCATGCTCTAAGATTAGGGATGAGAAGTATTAATTTCTTTTAATAGTATTTACCAATGTTCCTGATAACATTTTAAGCCGTTTTACGTAGTCGTTTAAACTTAATTGACAATACAACACCCAAACTGGCAATGCTTATAATTTTTAAGTAGTCGTGAAAATTTAAAAAAAAATGCTTATAATAAAACAAGTATCTACTGTTTAAACAAGTTATTTTTTGCTTTTGAACTTCCAACTGAATCGATCCCGCAAACTTGTGTATCAAATCAAGAATTTGGCTCAATTTAAATAAATTAATCTATTAAAAAATCCTACAACACATAAATTCTAACACCTTTTCAAGTTTTTATAATTATGAGTCATATTGTCCGATAATTGTTTGGTTTGGGTTGCCTCCTTGTTGTACTTTTAACGTACTTAGAATTCTACTATCGCTGGCCATAAATTTCCTACCTACTGTTTTAGCTTTTATGTTGTCCTGTGCTATATATAGCACTGTTTTTGTATTTTTTCTCTTATTACATTGTCTTGTACATATAAAGATACTGTGTGTACATATATATGTTTATGTTATGTTATTTTTCAATATTATGTACTACGTACGTCCAGGAAATACTAAATAATTACATAAAAGTTAATTATAGTAAAGCGCATTTGAAGTGAAATAATACGAAACTGCGTAAGTGTTACAATTATTTTTAAATCCTTAGCTAAATAAATTAATTTATATGACCAGCCCCCATAGCATAGTCGATCGATATAAGTTTTATCGAAAATGTCGGTAACTTGTAATCGCTCCCGAGAACGACTGCAGGCCGCTAACGAAGAAATAACAGTTCACGTCAAAGAAATCAGGAACCCTTAGTCGTTGTGAACTGTTTTTTGTTCGTTAGCGGCCTGCAGTCGTGCTCGAGAGCGATGACAAGTTACCGACATTTTCGATAAAACCTATATCGATCGACCATGCTAGGACCCCAGGTTTCCATATGAAAAAAATATTATGTTAAAAAAACTTTAACTCTTTACAAGTGATGTCTACCAGAGAAAAAATAATAACCTACAAAGATAAGAAGAAATTCTCGTACTAATAATTAATAATGTATTTAAGGTTATATAATTCACCCCAGTATTTTAAAGCACAGCCTGTATAGAATAAAGTGTTTTTTCTTAAAAAAATTAAATTAGCGCCATCTATGAAAGAGCAGATTATAATTGCTTTTAAGCATACCCCTATTAAAAATCTTTATTATCTGTCGATCTCCTTACTCTCCTTGTGAGTTTAATTAGCATTAATTTCCTAATTCCTTTGTACTTACTAATATAATTTCCCAGAAAATCGCAATATATCTGTTTTATACCGAATTTACATAGATACTTTAGAGAAATAACCAGAACCACGTTAAAAGTATCGGTCTTTACAGTTTCCAGGTGGGTTTCAAGGGTAGACTCTTGAATAGGACGGCATATGTTTATGACACGCACGCTCCAAAATGAGTTATATCCACGTCCCTTAATTATCAAAACATTGATTACGATCAGCGGGGATGATACGACCCTTGCCATAAACCCTCATTTAACCATCATTCCTTTATCAAGGGCTGTAAAATTCAAGCAAAAGTACCCCCTGGTCAGAACAACCTTTTTGTAGTCAATAGGGAGAGGGATGTTTGTAACAATTTGTATGAATAAATTAAACCTGTTTGTTAATAATTTCTCCTGACAAGGGTACCGCGTATCATCCCCACGAGACGTCTTATCAGAATGGTCGTATAACCTACCTATACCTACTGCTTTATTACGCAAATGCCAGAGATATAGACACGCCAAGTAAGCCCTCACCACTTGTCAGCTGACATTTCGGACACCTTGGACATTCAACGGTGCATCATAATACAATACAACTATGCAAATCGCATGATTTTCTTTACCTATTATATAAATATAAGAGTTAATATCTTTATACGACGATAGGATGCAATTAATAAGTAAAATATTTTGTGGTATTATGCCTCCTCTTTTAGCCACCGTTTAGGATAGCTCATCACATCACGGCAGTGGTATCATAAACGTTTGCTAAAAAATGTGGAGGAAGCGCAACACATGTGCATTATTTTAATGATATATGTTTTTTAAAACCTTTTTAAGGTCCATACAGGAGCATAAGTGCATAAGATTATTGTAGTAGAAGGAAATAAGACATTTTTAATGGCTAACGGTATGTTACTGTACTATTTTGTGAGTATAATAATGCATATGATAAAATGATTACAAGGATGTTCGTATTTTTATTTTGTGCTGTGACAGAATTGAATATGAAACTTCCCTTTCTCTAATTCAAATTTTTATACTACCTATAACTACCTACGCTGCGGTGGCCGTAACTGAATAGACGGCAGCACTCTTGAGTACTTCAGCATAGAGAACAGTAAAATACACATATTTTAGAAAGGCATTTCAACGTCCCCCAAGAAAAAAAGCTTTCTTTTTAAAGTAAATAATAAGGCGCCAAAATTAAAATTGCTCCTGAATCCCTCTGCCTCGGGCCAGAACTAAGTGGATCGTTTATTTTAAAATATAATTTAATAAATATATAAAGGAGGGCATATCTAGTATTCTCTTCATCAAATCTAAATATAAGGTAAATTTATATCGTAACTTATGCAAATGAATGGATATTTAAATGTACTTTCGTGGGATTTTAATTCGAACAATAAATATGCCCGACGCCGGCGGAATATTAATTCCATCATTTACATCCAGCTAACGATATAATAGGCTGACAAAAGCTGTGAATCAGATAAAGGCTTCACCATTTTACCAACTGCGGCAAAGGTGAATCGCCAAGAGAAGTGGGTTGACGAAACCCGTTTTGTATCGCAAAACATTCGCGAAAAGCTCGATTAAAAAGGTCCAGGGTTCGTAATATTTTTACCATTAAAATTCACCACGAATTTTCAGGAATTATACGTCGGTTTTTATCCTTCTTATTTCGTATGGTTGGGTAGGTCTTTTGCGTCGCCCTGGGTACCTCATCAATCCCGCCGGGTAATGAATGGAGCGTTGACTACATGTTCGGTGGTCTGCACCCCACCGCATTCACACATCGCCGACTCTTCAAAGCCCCATCTATGCATCATGTGAGCACAGCGGCTATGGGAGCACCTTATCCTATTAATGGCGGACCGGGGTTTACGAGTTTTATGAAAACCCAGACTATCTCTCAGTGGGGTCTTGTCCACCTATCTTTTGGGATAAGAGGTAATCGGTGGAGCATCTCTCCTTCCATCCAGAAGGATTTTCAGAACTTCAAACGGCATGCAGGGTGAGAGACGACATTATCGTGCAAAGGTATTGCGCTTTTCTAGAGTACCTTCTCGTACACCCTTGCAATCGTGCAATGCAAGAGTTGCAATCTTTAAGCCAGATATTTGGCGGGGTTATTTATTTATTTATTTTTTCAGGTTCTCCATAAAACAGTTATACACCAAATGTTACGGAGAAGATTACAAAATTTAAGAGAAAAAAAAGTCCAAAGTTTAACTATGATGAGACGTATGTCAAAAGATAGTTACTGAACTCTCTATAGGTACCTAACATTGAAAATCTCGATGCCAATGCAGAATCGTTAAAAAATCTTTAAATCTTTAATCGTTATGTTTGCAAGTACGGAGAACCAGGGGAAAGGAGTAGATTTTAAATTATCGGGTTTAAAAAACTCTTTTCATTGATATTCCGGAGGTCACTAGAAGGGATATATTATATAAGATGGTTGTCCTAAATGATTTTTGATCAAACACTGAAGACGGAAGACCGACAGCATAGAAACTGACAGAAAGAGGTAAAATAAATTTACATGACAGCTCTGATATTGCAGTAAAGCTGCAGTGCTTTTTTTGTCTGGAATTTCTACGTCGACTAAAGTATTTTGTTGGAAACGCATTTTCCACCATGTTCCACACTGATGCACTTATTCCGCTGATTCCGCTAGAAACACATGTAATAAATTAAATTAAAGAATTCATACTGTACCAAATATTTTATTATTATGTGCGATGTGATAAACAAACATGTTTAGAAAAAAATCTTTTTTTCTATTATTAGATTACAAATTCCATCAATTAATTCATTTTAATAGTTTTGTTGTTATATCTATGATCAGTTTCAATGCAATTACGGCACAATTTCAATCAGTTACGGCTGAAATCGATTTTTTAAATTCTAGCATAATTTTAATATCCCTTATAAAGTCACGGTATTTTTTGGCGAACAAACTTTTTTATAGAAAAAGTATTTGCCATTAAAATACAAAAAAATTCAATTTTGAGATTACCAGAAAATTAAAACTCAAATGAATAACGTAAAAAATTCATTTCAAACGTCAAATTATTCCTTCATTAATCAATTAAACTATTATTAATGAAGGAATAATTATAATTATTTAAATAAATGAAGACAATATAAGCGAAACTCAAGCAAGAGGTCCTGGGTTCGAGTCCCAGAGGTGTCAATATGTTTTTCTGATTTTTCTGTTTCCAGATTTTTGATTGAGTTTCGCTTATATTGTCTTCATTTATTTAAATATTACAATTTGAGGTTTTACTCATTAAGTTAAAAATTAAAAATAAAATATAATTATTTAGTTTATTTATTTATATTTTGACTTTATGGCTAAAACCTCAAATTGTAATATTTAATTAAATGAAGGCAATATTAGCGAAACTCAATCGAAAATCTGGAGACAGAAAAATCAGAAACAGATATTGCCACCTCTGGGACTCGAACCCAGGAAACTCTGCTTCCATGGCTACAGCTCTACCAACAGAGCTGAGGTGTCTATATCCAATTCAGTCACTTTTTACTGTATTTTAAAATTGTTTTCATTTAATTAAATATAAATTAATTAATTTATTTATTTATTTACGCCTATTTAGGCTTTTACATACATATATATAACAATATTTACGAAATTATACTAGTAAATAGTGCAGGAAACTACTGTTTAAAACACTTGCACAAAAATAAATACAAAGTAAAAATATTAGGTATTGAATTTGAACCACACAGGATGTAGGTACAAAATACAAAAAATCCGAAATAGTTTTTTTTTCTTTCAGCCAAAAAAATACTGTCAATGTGTTAGTCAATTTTAATAGCTTTAGTCAATTTTAATACTTATTGAAGAAGGAGATAATACTAACAAATCTTAACGAAAAATTAAAAACGTTCGCAACTGGGACTCGAACCCAGGATCTCTCTTCTTACCGGGACGAACGCCTTAACAAATTTGATCACTGAGACCTCTTATTTTTAAGTTGTTTTAGCCAAATTCATATTTTGCATTTTGCTTGAAACAACCTTCAAGAGTTAGTTTAATATATTCTAATAAAAATTTGATATTGATCAATTAATTTAAATAGTACTTTCAGTTTTTGTTTCTACTCATCGCTTGTCGGAATTTTTCCCAATCAGTACCAATTTTGAAATTTTTAAAAAGTTCGAAGCAAATCGAAGTTCTAGAGTTCATTGAACCAAATTTAAATGCACAAGGCACACAACCGACATAAGTATGTTTAATTTCTTTAATCGGCTTACAAAATACTACAATTATAACAAAATTCACATTGCCCATTCCTATTATGGCCGTCAAAGAATATAAATCGGTTATTTTTAAGAGTCGCAATGTTTCTAAGACATTTTCAAAGACAATCTCATTGTAATTCCACCAAAATCTACTGACCTAGGCGAACACAATATATAAACTTATTTGTGGGAATAAAGGTGACCTTTATCGTCTACCCTTGAAACTACTTTACAAAGTTTATTCATGTAAATACTCAACAATGGTAAACTAAGTGAATACTTAATATGACATTGGCACTCCCAACGGGGTTGGAAACTGCCATTTTATCTCGCCAGTATAAGTTCTGTTCGCTTGAACGTTCCGGGTTAAACTACATCCATGAACTGTCACATCACACACGAGTATCGCCGGGTTTGTCGGTTTGAAACGATTCGAGGCTACTTTTGGAGCGAAATAACGATTTGTGATTTTTTGGTAATGCGTCTTTTTATTTTATTGGCAGGAAATTGATTTTTTTACATTACCTTCACAAGGGAGGCCCCTGGAAAATTTTTTTAAATTAATTAAATGAAGATCTATAAATAATTTTAATTTTGATAACAGTTATCCTCATCTTAGTAAACACAGTAATAATAAATAATACAGTACCTATAAATTATTATTATTTTCTTAAATTTCTTTATTAATTAACGCCCTTTTTCTTTTACATATGAATCGTGAGAAATATACGGTATTTAGTGTATGTAACTAAACTGACTTAGTAACAATATCATATATTTGTTTAAAGATAAATTGAAGATTATTATAAACAATAATTGTCAGCCTGAAACACTCATTTTACATTGAAAAATCTTCCGAGAAAAGATACTTGCCGCCAACGGGACTTGAACCCGTGTCGTTCTGATTGCCGGTCGGATGCTCTGACCACTGAGCTATGGCGGCTTATCTAATACACGCCAAATAATTCAATATATACTGGTGTTTCATTCAACAATTACTGATTATTACATTTTTCCACCTGAAAACAACCAACTTTATTTTTGTGAGGGAGGTATTGTTAGTACTACATCTCTCGCTAGGTGGCGTCGAGACAAATTATGTCTACATTTTTTGGTGAAATACTTTTAACTTGTTAAATATTAATTACTATTTTTAATTTATAAACTAACGTTTAAGACAAGATTTTTATGCATAGCACAAAGGGTAACAATTATTATAAGCAATAATTGTCAGCCTGAAACACTCATTTTACATTGAAAAATCTTCCGTGAAAAGATACTTGCCGCCAACGGGACTTGAACCCGTGTCCAATATGTAACAATAATAATAATTATAGACTCTTCAGTCGAGTTTTACCTTTCAATATCATTGGCGTTATAAAGGCTAGGAACCAATATCCTCCAAGGAACCATCACAATGCTGCGCAGCCACCAGGATCTTAAAATCTGTATGAAAACGTGTTGAAGCCACCGTAGGTGGTTAAATATCATCCCTGCCCTGCTGCTCCGCAATCAGCCCTGGCTGCGGGCAATCATTACATCTAGCTGAAATGTATTTGGTTGTCTCATTCCAAACGGACTATTCAGCCAGGTCAGCTGAACTGGTGAAGTTGGCTGCTACACTGGTTGCAAGCATTGGCTTCTCCAAATTTTGACTGCCTTTTTCGCTCCTGGCCTAAGAGACATTTATTTTTAAATGTAAATGTGAAGAATTGATTACCCTTTTTGAAAAACGTAAGCATGCACCTATTAAACAAATGTATTATTTATACTCCCGTCACTAAAAACATTCCATTTCAACAAATAGTAAACATAAACAAACTTAAGCGAATAGTATGTACAGAAATATACATAAATACTTTGAAAAAAGATTAAATACTCGTTGTATTCGAAACAATAATAAAGAATTACTACAAATTCCCATAACTCATACTACTTTTGGTCAACGAAGCTTCAGATACCTTGAAAAAAGACTTTACAACATTCTCCCAATTAGTACAAAAAATGTGTTTCACAAAAAATTCGAAATTAGTAATGAACCAATGCTGTTAATATTGTACCAATGTTATTGTTGTTGTTAATGCAACCAATCTAGTGTGTGATTATATTTTAATATACGTGTAGGTTTGTTCACAGTATTATAAATTGACGTAAAATAACTGCCTCAACACAGGCTAGTTTCTCGATTTATAATTATAAATCTATATTCTTTAAGTACCTGTACTTATGCAACTTTTAAACTATTGTATGATGGACTTTTTTTGTAGTTAAAAAGCTTTATATTTTTGTTCAATGAAGATTATTATTATTATTATTATTGCTATATTAAAATATTTTTTATGAATTAAATAATTACGGGCGTAAGAATAATTGCAACGGTAATTCAAATAGGCAAGATTTTGTACTTACAGGTTTGATAAACAATATTCAGATTAGATTATTTATCAGAAGGCGGGGGGGCAAACGATGGAGCAATTCGCAAGCAGTTGAATCGACGGCAATCGGAAACAGAATCCTTCGCTTTTTAGCTCGGCTTGTCGCGTTGCTGATGATAAAAGGCCCGTGTCTACACTATTGGTGTAAGAGCTGTCAATATAAGGTATCCGTCAAACCGTCGTAAAAGGCGCTGCCTTCACAGATCTTATTTCTTGTATTTATAATATTTACACACTGTTATATTATAATATGCACTCCACTTCTTGTTGATTGGGTTAGCTGTATGAAATGTGGATGTACCTATAAGCCGGTGAACTTTCTGTTTATTCGTATAATAAATATATAAAAAAAAGTTTTTTTGAATTCTGTTAACAATGCGGAGCTCAACAATAACCTAGCTACAAGGAATTTTGAGTACCAACAACTGCTCCTCACTATCCGGAGTCAGTGGGACCAAGGCATGCCTAATTGAGTTATTTTATGAAACTGAAGGTAGTAGGGAAAGGAATGAGATGGAGACGAGGAAAGTGGGTAAGTACTTGGCTGATAAGTTTTAAGATTTTCAAGACCAATTATTTGTTTTTGGGGTGTTATGCCGTGTTGCGCTACCTCCTTCTTTAGCCAACGTTTCGAAGAGCGTTGCAGTGTCCATCATCAGGGCAGATCCGACAGATCCGGTAGATGTGTAATTTTTAGTGGTGAAATGTGTGCTTATTTACTTGGAAGCGAGACCGTGTCGCCAGCTCCACTACAGTACAAAATAACCGTGACAAGCAGTGGCGTCATTGCTCCGCGGCATAACACATAACACCCCAAAAACATATAACGAAAGTATTTGGCTGTTCTAATGTGGTCACTAATCATGGCCAAAGTCATTTCAAGCAACCTTTCGATTCGGAATTGTGAATCAACCAGGGCGATACTAAGATTTAGATATATTATTTAAAACGAGAGACATGATTGCATGTCATTACATCGTCTCTGCAAACGTATAAACTAAAATAGTGTAATGGTTAACTAGTTAGACCCAACTACCTTACATACTTTTATATTGAAATAATTATAATCATTGTACCATTTTTTTATTTCCCGTCGTACAAGTATACAAAAAATTATTTGGCCACGATTATTATTTTGGGAAAATTTTCTAACAAAAAATAAAGCTTTCATGAAAATTTCGGTTCCTTTTCTACACAAAACACTGTGAATTAATTCTTTAAAATACTACACGGCCTCGTGGAATAACATTGAAAAGGCATTCATTCAAGCCTACTTAACCATTTAATGTCCATAAATTTTTCATAATTTTAACCCAGTCAATTCAAACGTACCATTTTCTATATCCACCCAGCTTTTAACACATTGTTCCCTTGTCATATTCATTAAAATGTGTTCTGAAAAAAGGCTGCGGCGTTTTTTATATTATTCGTAGCGTGTAGTGTTGTCTGTTGTCCGGAAGATGTCACCATCTATCAACGGCAGCAAGCAGTTGACACTAGGCTTGTTGAAAAAGTATCGATGAATCGATATTTTTAATTCAATATATCGATATTTTTAGCCGATATATTTTGATCCGATATATCGATATATCGATACAAAATATCCAATATCGAAAATTGTATCAAAATCGATTTTTTTTAAATTTATGTATTTAAAGTCACTAGAATCCAAAACCGTATAGAAATGAAAGGAAAAAGTAACTGTATTGGGTCATGACATCTAGCGGTTGAAATTTTAACAATTAATAGCTTACAAATCTATTGTCTTTCCAAACGAAAATCTGGAAACAGAAAAATCAGAAAAACATATTGACACCTCTAGGACTCGAACCCAGGACCTCTTGCTTTCCGGGCAAACGCGCTAACCACTGCGCCACGGTGTCGATATGAAATTCGGTCATGTTTAACTGTACCATACTTCGGCTAAGAACCACCTACATTATCTTTATTTTCTTTAACGCATATATTATTGGCAACTATCTTTATGTATGATTGCAAGATTCAAACCCGAACTAAATGCACTCTAGATAGTGTCTGGATAAATCTTTATCCATTTTATTTAATATGCGACATCTATCGACTTTTCTGCAAGTCTAGGATAAATATTTTATTTTTTATTTTAACTTTATGAATAAAACCTCAAATTGTAATATTTAAATAAATGAAGACAATATAAGCGAAACTCAATCGAAAATCTGGAAACAGAAAAATCAGAAAAACATATTGACACCTCTGGGACTCGAACCCAGGATCTTAAAATCTGTATGAAAACGTGTTTAAGCCACCGTAGGTGGTTAAATATCATCCCTGCCCTGCTGCTTCGCAATCAGCCCTGGCTGCGGGCAATCATTACATCTAGCTGAAATGTATTTGGTTGTCTCATTCCAAACGGACTATTCAGCCAGGTCAGCTGAACTGGTGAAGTTGGCTGCTACACTGGTTGCAAGCATTGGCTTCTCCAAATTTTGATTGCCTTTTTCGCTCCTGGCCTAAGAGACATTTATTTTTAAATGTAAATGTGAAGAATTGATTACCCTTTTTGAAAAACGTAAACATGCACCTATTAAACAAATGTATTATTTATACTCCCGTCACTAAAAACATTCCATTTAAACAAATAGTAAACATAAACAAACTTAAGCGAATAGTATGTACAGAAATATACATAAATACTATGAAAATTAAAATATATTTAATATGATTAAATACTCGCTGTATTCGAAACAATAATAAAGAATTACCTAAAATTCCCATAACTCATACTATTTTTGGTCAACGAAGCTTCTGATACCTTTTAACAAGACTTTACAACATTCTCCCAATTAGTACAAAAAATGTGTTTCACAAAAAATTCGAAATTAGTAATGAACCAATGCTGTTAATATTGTACCAATGTTATTGTTATTATTAATGCAACCAACTTGTGTGTGATTATATTCTAATATACGTGTAGGTTTGTTCACAGTATTATAAATTGACGTAAAATAACTGCATCAACACAGGCTAGCCTAATGAGGCAGGTTACGAGAAACCTAAATTTATAATTATAAATCTATATTCTTTAAGTACCTGTACTGATGCAACTTTTAAACTATTGTATGATGTACTTTTTTTGTAGTTAAAAAGCTTTATATTTTTGTTCAATGAAGATTATTATTATTATTATTATTGCTATATTAAAATATTTTTTATGAATTAAATAATCACGGGCGTAAGAATAATTGCAACGGTAATTCAAATAGGCAAGATTTTGTACTTACAGGTTTGATAAACAATATTCAGATTAGATTATTTATCAGAAGGCGGGGGGGCAAACGATGGAGCAATTCGCAAGCAGTTGAATCGACGGCAATCGGAAACAGAATCCTTCGCTTTTTAGCTCGGCTTGTCGCGTTGCTGATGATAAAAGGCCCGTGTCTACACTATTGGTGTAAGAGCTGTCAATATAAGGTATCCGTCAAACCGTCGTAAAAGGCGCTGCCTTCACAGATCTTATTTCTTGTATTTATAATATTTACACACTGTTATATTATAATATGCACTCCACTTCTTGTTGATTGGGTTAGCTGTATGAAATGTGGATGTACCTATAAGCCGGTGAACTTTCTGTTTATTCGTATAATAAATATATAAAAAAAAGTTTTTTTGAATTCTGTTAACAATGCGGAGCTCAACAATAACCTAGCTACAAGGAATTTTGAGTACCAACAACTGCTCCTCACTATCCGGAGTCAGTGGGACCAAGGCATGCCTAATTGAGTTATTTTATGAAACTGAAGGTAGTAGGGAAAGGAATGAGATGGAGACGAGGAAAGTGGGTAAGTACTTGGCTGATAAGTTTTAAGATTTTCAAGACCAATTATTTGTTTTTGGGGTGTTATGCCGTGTTGCGCTACCTCCTTCTTTAGCCAACGTTTCGAAGAGCGTTGCAGTGTCCATCATCAGGGCAGATCCGACAGATCCGGTAGATGTGTAATTTTTAGTGGTGAAATGTGTGCTTATTTACTTGGAAGCGAGACCGTGTCGCCAGCTCCACTACAGTACAAAATAACCGTGACAAGCAGTGGCGTCATTGCTCCGCGGCATAACACATAACACCCCAAAAACATATAACGAAAGTATTTGGCTGTTCTAATGTGGTCACTAATCATGGCCAAAGTCATTTCAAGCAACCTTTCGATTCGGAATTGTGAATCAACCAGGGCGATACTAAGATTTAGATATATTATTTAAAACGAGAGACATGATTGCATGTCATTACATCGTCTCTGCAAACGTATAAACTAAAATAGTGTAATGGTTAACTAGTTAGACCCAACTACCTTACATACTTTTATATTGAAATAATTATAATCATTGTACCATTTTTTTATTTCCCGTCGTACAAGTATACAAAAAATTATTTGGCCACGATTAT
Organism: Limnephilus rhombicus; assembly: GCA_929108145.2. Lineage (NCBI taxonomy): Eukaryota > Metazoa > Arthropoda > Insecta > Trichoptera > Limnephilidae > Limnephilus > Limnephilus rhombicus. Next base: position 24,143,785 of record OV815284.1, read on the forward strand.
TATTTTGGGAAAATTTTCTAACAAAAAATAAAGCTTTCATGAAAATTTCGGTTCCTTTTCTACACAAAACACTGTGAATTAATTCTTTAAAATACTACACGGCCTCGTGGAATAACATTGAAAAGGCATTCATTCAAGCCTACTTAACCATTTAATGTCCATAAATTTTTCATAATTTTAACCCAGTCAATTCAAACGTACCATTTTCTATATCCACCCAGCTTTTAACACATTGTTCCCTTGTCATATTCATTAAAATGTGTTCTGAAAAAAGGCTGCGGCGTTTTTTATATTATTCGTAGCGTGTAGTGTTGTCTGTTGTCCGGAAGATGTCACCATCTATCAACGGCAGCAAGCAGTTGACACTAGGCTTGTTGAAAAAGTATCGATGAATCGATATTTTTAATTCAATATATCGATATTTTTAGCCGATATATTTTGATCCGATATATCGATATATCGATACAAAATATCCAATATCGAAAATTGTATCAAAATCGATTTTTTTTAAATTTATGTATTTAAAGTCACTAGAATCCAAAACCGTATAGAAATGAAAGGAAAAAGTAACTGTATTGGGTCATGACATCTAGCGGTTGAAATTTTAACAATTAATAGCTTACAAATCTATTGTCTTTCCAAACGAAAATCTGGAAACAGAAAAATCAGAAAAACATATTGACACCTCTAGGACTCGAACCCAGGACCTCTTGCTTTCCGGGCAAACGCGCTAACCACTGCGCCACGGTGTCGATATGAAATTCGGTCATGTTTAACTGTACCATACTTCGGCTAAGAACCACCTACATTATCTTTATTTTCTTTAACGCATATATTATTGGCAACTATCTTTATGTATGATTGCAAGATTCAAACCCGAACTAAATGCACTCTAGATAGTGTCTGGATAAATCTTTATCCATTTTATTTAATATGCGACATCTATCGACTTTTCTGCAAGTCTAGGATAAATATTTTAACTTTATGAGTAAAACCTCAAATTGTAATATTTAAATAAATGAAGACAATATAAGCGAAACTCAATCGAAAATCTGGAAACAGAAAAATCATAAAGATAGTTGCCAATAATATATGCGTTAAAGAAAATAAAGATAATGTAGGTGGTTCTTAGCCGAAGTATGGTACAGTTAAACATGACCGAATTTCATATCGACACCGTGGCGCAGTGGTTAGCGCGTTTGCCCGGAAAGCAAGAGGTCCTGGGTTCGAGTCCCAGAGGTGTCAATATGTTTTTCTGATTTTTCTGTTTCCAGATTTTCGATTGAGTTTCGCTTATATTGTCTTCATTTATTTAAATATTACAATTTGAGGTTTTACTCATAAAGTTAAAATAAAAAATAAAATATTTATCCTAGACTTGCAGAAAAGTCGATAGATGTCGCATATTAAATAAAATGGATAAAGATTTATCCAGACACTATCTAGAGTGCATTTAGTTCGGGTTTGAATCTTGCAATCATACATAAAGATAGTTGCCAATAATATATGCGTTAAAGAAAATAAAGATAATGTAGGTGGTTCTTAGCCGAAGTATGGTACAGTTAAACATGACCGAATTTCATATCGACACCGTGGCGCAGTGGTTAGCGCGTTTGCCCGGAAAGCAAGAGGTCCTGGGTTCGAGTCCCAGAGGTAACAATATGTTTTTCTGATTTTTCTGTTTCCAGATTTTCGATTGAGTTTCGCTTATATTGTCTTCATTTATTTAAATATTACAATTTGAGGTTTTACTCATAAAGTTAAATTAAAAAATGAAATATTTATCCTAGACTTGCAGAAAAGTCGATAGATGTCGCATATTAAATAAAATGGATAAAGATTTATCCAGACACTATCTAGAGTGCATTTAGTTCGGGTTTGAATCTTGCAATCATACATAAAGATAGTTGCCAATAATATATGCGTTAAAGAAAATAAAGATAATGTAGGTGGTTCTTAGCCGAAGTATGGTACAGTTAAACATGACCGAATTTCATATCGACACCGTGGCGCAGTGGTTAGCGCGTTTGCCCGGAAAGCAAGAGGTCCTGGGTTCGAGTCCCAGAGGTGTCAATATGTTTTTCTGATTTTTCTGTTTCCAGATTTTCGATTGAGTTTCGCTTATATTGTCTTCATTTATTTAAATATTACAATTTGAGGTTTTACTCATAAAGTTAAAATAAAAAATAAAATATTTATCCTAGACTTGCAGAAAAGTCGATAGATGTCGCATATTAAATAAAATGGATAAAGATTTATCCAGACACTATCTAGAGTGCATTTAGTTCGGGTTTGAATCTTGCAATCATACATAAAGATAGTTGCCAATAATATATGCGTTAAAGAAAATAAAGATAATGTAGGTGGTTCTTAGCCGAAGTATGGTACAGTTAAACATGACCGAATTTCATATCGACACCGTGGCGCAGTGGTTAGCGCGTTTACCCGGAAAGCAAGAGGTCCTGGGTTCGAGTCCCAGAGGTGTCAATATGTTTTTCTGATTTTTCTGTTTCCAGATTTTCGATTGAGTTTCGCTTATATTGTCTTCATTTATTTAAATATTACAATTTGAGGTTTTACTCATAAAGTTAAAATAAAAAATAAAATATTTATCCTAGACTTGCAGAAAAGTCGATAGATGTCGCATATTAAATAAAATGGATAAAGATTTATCCAGACACTATCTAGAGTGCATTTAGTTCGGGTTTGAATCTTGCAATCATACATAAAGATAGTTGCCAATAATATATGCGTTAAAGAAAATAAAGATAATGTAGGTGGTTCTTAGCCGAAGTATGGTACAGTTAAACATGACCGAATTTCATATCGACACCGTGGCGCAGTGGTTAGCGCGTTTGCCCGGAAAGCAAGAGGTCCTGGGTTCGAGTCCCAGAGGTGTCAATATGTTTTTCTGATTTTTCTGTTTCCAGATTTTCGATTGAGTTTTGCTTATATTGTCTTCATTTATTTAAATATTACAATTTGAGGTTTTACTCATAAAGTTAAAATAAAAAATAAAATATTGTCTTTCCATTAGTATTTGTGATCACTAACACTATCTGATGTGTGTAGGTACATATATAGAAATATATGCTTTTTTTCGCCATTTTTTTCTAAGCCACTCCTTTGTGTTGGTTCCAAATTGTCTATGATTATTGACTATATCTTATTCCAAACAGGAAGTCCTTTTTGACAGATTAATACGCCAGTAGAATGTTACTGAGATGCATACAAATTTTGTATGCGTCTCAGTTTACATATAAGTTAGAAGACAGCTTTTTTGTTTTTGATATTTTTGTAATTATTACCTAATAAAAATGAATACTGATAAGAATATCTTCATTTTTATTGAGATTTTTGTACATTAAAAAAAGGACATTGTGCGTAAAAATAACTATTGATAATATTGAGCTGAATACACTATTATTTTAAAAATGCAAAATCTCTTGAAAATTTGACCGATATATCGATATTTTTTCCTCGATATATCGACGTCGATATTGATATTTTAATTAAAATCGATACATCGATATATCGATTTTTTTTCACTTTCGACATCCCTAGTTGACGCTTTGCAAGTGCCACTAGGCCGCTCAGGCATACAGTAGAAAAAAATAACAAAATGAAACAAAACGAGGAACAAAAGCTTAGCAAGAAGTGTTTAATCGTGTGTCAATTGTGAATTTAACATGACATCATTGAGTGAAATAGCGTTCAAATTGTTCAACGAAACGCAATTTATTGTAATCGAAGTTTATCTACGTATAAAATAAATTGTATTTTGGGAAAGGTCCTAAAATTTTACCTCGCATGTTTATCCGTTCCACTAAAAACTCGCGAATAGTGTCTAACAGTGATGATCAACGCGCGGCCCGCAAGCCCACTTCGCATGGCCCGCGAACCCCTTGTCTTGGCTAAATTTTTTTCTGTTCTGTTTTATAAAGGGCTTTTATCTTTCTCCAATGTTTTGAATCAGACGATTACAATAATAAACTTTTATTTAGATTTTCTTAAGATACACTATGTCATAAAATATATTCAGAATCTTAACGACGACGCGACGTAAGTAAGGAAGCCGTGTATACAAATTGCGAACCGCAACCCGTGTATTGTATTGTCGAATTTGCCCTATCAAAGAAAAGAAGAAGAAAGATAATGTGGGAATCTTAACGACGTAAGTGAAGAAAGCGTGTAAAAAAATATGCGCCCGCGGCATGGCGTATTGGATGGACGTACGGTCGAATTCACCCTAGCAGACCTGGAGGTTCGACCTTTCCGCCGGGTTCATTTAAATTAAGTCTGAAGAATGTGTTACTAATATTTAAGATGTTTCTAAATAAATACCTCCCGAAGTTATTAATTCATCGTCTAGAAAAATAATGTATAGTGCTCACCGCTAACTTTAGTTGTACAACGTATTACAATTTTTTAAAAGTGTTGTACGTTAAAAAAAATTATGGCAACGTACTGTTTTTATTAATCTAATATATAAATAACTCGCATCCCTTGTGAGGCATGGAAATAAAAATGATAATTCAATTATGAATTTGTCGAAATAAATTAAAATGTGAGCCTCGGGCAAACCACCGATAAACATGGTTATTATGTCTCGCCGTAAAAGACATAATATTATTTTTCGACCTTATTGTAGAAAAAAAAATCATCTTCGCAGTGCAGCGTTGTGTTCTATTTATCTAAGTATGATGCATTTTAACGGTTTACGTTTTATAGACTTGACCAAGATTTGTTTAACTTCCCGAACTGATATAAAAATTAACAACATTTATTGATATGACCTATAACCTAACCATTTGTTTACCTGTGGCGCTTTCTTTGTGTTCTCCGTGATTAATTAGTATTTTGCAAGGGTTACGTTTTTGTTATTAGTTTTTGGGGTATTATGCCGTGTTACGCTACCTCCTTCTTTAGCCAACGTTTCGGACAGCGTTGCAGTGTCCATCATCAGGGCAGATGTGTGACACATGGCAGGGCAGGGCAGAGGGCTGATAACAAAAACTAATAACAAAAATATTTTTGGCCGTGAAAATCTAAAATCGTATCGGGTTACGTTTTATTCATCTGTAAACTTCCAGATGATGTTATGAAAACATGACAGAAGAGCGTTTTCATAATTATTATTCATGTTCGGTTTTCCGGGTGTTACGATAAAATATTTAAAGATTTCAAATCTGTATTATAAAATACAAAAGGGTATCACAACAAACTTTAGTTTGTCTGTTTTGAATCGGCCCCTCAAAAATGTCGAGTAGTTTTTTTTTGTATGTGATGATAAAATCGACAAAATTTGTTTGTTTACCATGGAGATAATTTTTTTTATAAATTTACAATGAAGAAATAAAAACAATAATTTAGTAAATATCACTTTTAATCACATCACAATGTATCTGCTTCATATGAATAAAAAAATCGCTTGCTATTTGTTTTTGCGTCCAATAATTGTTTTATTTCGCAAGCGAATACATTTACGCTTATAAAAAATATAAATCGGTTTGCGACATTGCCGATTGCAAGGTTAACTAGGTCAAGCTGTATATACCCTACTACATCCTGCGGTCCGCGAAAAAAATAAGAATGGATTAATTGGCCCTCCGGAAAGGTTGCTCATCACTGGCCTTTCTGGGAGGTAGGCCTATCTATTGGGTAAGTAACGCATGGTCGACGCAACGAATTTCAGCACACAGATTATGTTCATACCAAGCTGTGCATGTGTATTATTGGATATATATTATTAATTGTGAGTTGTGGGCATGTCTGTGAACCCGAAAAGAACTCAACTTTTCCCTACTTCTGGTGAAGTTGTTCGAACATCATCAAATTTAAAATTTCTTTCTTGATAGAATAAAAAAAAATGCTAGATTTGCGATATGGGCGTATTTCGTGCCCCAAAAGTCTAACCATTCTTTTCTTGATTTTCAAATTAATTCAGAAATTCATTACAGCATCAAGATTAAATTTTCATTTCGATCACATGTAATATTGATAAAAGACGGCATATCGAAATAGATGCTCTAGAACCCAAATATATTACGCCAATGGCGACATTGCTTTCAAATCTACATGAAAGGCACTTCTAGTATGAATTGTGCTTGAATTAATTATTTTTCTTTGGCATCATTGGAGTCAAAAAGTCTTACATGAATTTCAACAAAAGTTTAATTTTATAAAAAAAATATATTGTCCGCCATCGTTTACTTTGTGTGAACTGAAACGAATCCAAAAGAAAAATTGAATTTTCTGAAATTAAATTTTTGTAACAAGCTTTTGGTTTTGCGTTCATGAATCGAATTAGGTAGAGACAAACATTTTGACATATTTGAGCGAATTTGTTCAAACTAATAGTTTGATAAGATTTTAGATTTTCATGGTCAAAAGTATTTTTGTTGTACGTTTTTGGGATGTAATGCCATGTTGTGCTACCTCCTTTATTAGCCAACGTTTCGGACATTGGAGGTTATCCACCACTTACCCGCCCTGGTATAAGTAACAGATGGTTACTGCTTCAAGGCTCTCGCAAGGACTCTAATTTTTTTGAAAGAACGAAGCTACATTTAGTTTAGAATGAATTTAGACCTCCAATGTCCTGCATACTTTGTTAGTAAGCACTATGCAAGTGCTTAGTGGGAAATACAAGATGCAATATGTATTAGTATGACAAAATATAGACAAGACAATAAGACAGGTTAGTGAAAGTTCACGAGGTGGCAAGCGCTGGGTGATTATATCCAGCGTATCCTACAAGCACCTACAGTTTGGGAGGAAGACATAGTACATAAATAATAAGGGCATTGCAAACGGTTGGGAGTCCTCTCCAATCGATTGGCAGTTCCAGCAAGAATGCGCATGATGTTCGGTCTAGCCGTGAACCGCGAACCACACCCAGCTTCCCCGCCCTTTAGCCGGTTCCTCGGTGATGCCTCAAAGAAAAGTAAATGGTAGATTGGGGGGAAATGCCCGATGACCCTTAGGAATTCAACGTCGAGTAGCCAGAGGCAAGGCGAAGGAGAGCCGAGGTCTCCCCCCAAACCTCAAGCTTGCACATGTTGCTGGAGGTGGCGCAAATGATTTTAGAGGGCACCGTGCCGTCGTCGACCGACTCCTGTTGATGCAGGGTCGAGGTCTAGCGCACCCTCAGAAGGGGAAAAAGAAACATAATAAAATAGATAGTTGCAGTTCGGTTAACGTTTTGTATGACACTGTAACCTGTCCGAGATGTCGGCTAAAGAAGGAGGTAGCGCAACAAAACTCCGCAAAAAACCCCGAAAACAACATAAACACCAATAGTTTGTTTGTTTATGCGTATTGTATATTTATTAAGTAGGTCTAAGTTCTGTGTATCGCATTACAAATAATAACAAATACAATATTTTAGTTACGCAACTAAATTACAGCGGAAAGTTCATAAAACATTTTACTCGAATCTCGAATCACAAACAGGTATTCGTTTCCATCGTTTCGTATGAGAAAATGTTTTATTTGGGGGAGATACTTCGCATTTAAATGTCTCATAAATTCGAAAGCAGTGTTTCTGAACGCGTAATCGACCTTTCCTCCTATTAAAGTTGGAGAAAATGGCGAGTGTACTGCGAGATAATGTGATATCGCATTCAAAGTAACACCAGTTTAAATGATACATTACCTGGGGAGACACTTGTGTTTACTCTGTGCTATCTAAAGTCTGACAGTTTCCCATACGTGTGAAGTGTTTTCTTCTTACTAAGTTCATAAATCAGAGATTTTCTAAATGCTCCGCGCAAATTTCCAGCCAAAGTTCAAGACGTGAATATTAAAGCTCTCCGGCGAGATTCCATCTCAAGAGACACCCCCTTCTGATGGTCGGCGCCGAATAGACTCTAATAATAAATGAAGGTGATCAATCGGATTGAACTCTTGACATTAATTATTTGACGTGTTGGAGATTGTCAGAGAGGAAAATCTTTCAGTAATAGGTTTTAAAAAATAATCAAATTAATATCTCTATAGCTGTAGCAGAGAGGATGTAAATGTGCATGGCGCTGTGCTGGTACACTCCTTCAAAAAATTTCTGTAAATTATAACAAAGTTATCTTCTGACTTTATATTTTCATTGTATTTATATTCTAAAAGAGTATATTCGTAATATTTAAAATGAAGACTTTATGTATGCCATAAATCTGAATACAACCCTCAAATTTTAAGAATAAATTTTACTGGTTAGTACGGGAAAAGTGAGTCCGAATAACATAAGAATTACTGGATTCATAAAACTTTGGTTCTAACTCCAATTTTTAATGATTAAGTTTAAGAATCTAAAAAGTCTGGAAAGGGACAGTAAGTGGTTTTTCAAAGTGTAGGAGAGTTTGGGTGTATGTTTTCTTTACTTGAAGAATCGTATAAAATCAATATCAAGGCAAAAAACATAACCGTTGAAGAGAAAAATTTGAACATGTCATTTATTGTTATTGTGGCTAATTTTGGGACAATTTTACTGTAATTGCAAATGAGGTGTTCAGCGAATACTTATTATCGAATTATGGTTGGGCGTTTACACAATCATAGCTACACTCACCTACATACATCTACATATATCATAGACTCTGTGCTTGTAGCTTGATTGTCACATATATCCCATCCCTATCATGTCCCATCCCTATGAACCGTTACCATAACAAAATCAGTGTCGTCAATCGAACCTCTCCGCGTAAGCGTACAATTTTCCGCTCCCCGCATTTCTGTAACTTAATCCCATAAATACCGCAATTATTAACTGTACAAGTGTATGAACAAAGCCATGAGACCGGAGAAGTGCCACAAGGTTCTACAGTAAGTCCCTTCTTTCCTATTCCTTTATGTGCATTCATTTTTACTTTTGCAGTGGTCTAACGTAAAACTCAAAAACACATACACAAGGTCCTTCGACAAACGCATTCGCACCTAAGTCACACATCATTCATAAACACTTCTCGCAAAATCATTCAAATTATATGTACGAATCAGTAAAACATTTTATTAGAAAGGTTGTAATGTTAGTCATTTGTTAAAAAATCTCTTGTCACGGTGTTTGTGGTCGCACTCCTCCGAAACGGCTCAACCGATTTTTAAGAATTTTTTAATGTATATTTGGTAGGTATGAGAATAGGTTTCAAAGCATATTTCATACCGCAAGGAAATTAGGGTGTCCCTATCAAAGTTTTTTTTCTATTTTTTTTGTATTTTTTTGGCATCACAAAATACCTATAATCTCAAATTTTCACCCTTCCATCCCCACCCTCCCATTTTTTAATCGCGATTTCAGTATTTTTGTATGAACAAATTTAACCGTCGTTCGTATTTTAAACAGAACGCAATTAATATTGATTTTCTTTATATCATTTTCCTACTTTAGGATAAAAAATATGTTACTCTTTTTCACTTTACTTTTAACATTTAATAGATCAAACAATGAATATGTCCGTTACTTTAATGAAATGCATTGAATTGAGAAATTGAACAGTTTGTGTTTTTTTGTTTTTATCGGTGGTTATCGTCTACAGCGCTCGATTCCTCTTTCTGTCATAGATCCCATCCCCATACACTTATAATATAACTTATAAGCAAAATATTCACCAGAAATAATTTAAATGGCAGTACTACGTTTGACCGGTCAGCTAGTAGATAATATTATAATTTACATGTGCCGATATCTTATGAATTCTGTTGAATTCTTTTAGAAACACCAACACTCTTACGAAAGCTCCAGGACTCCTGAAGGTAGAGCATTTATCTCGAATATTTCATTACTGATATGTTATGAGTATTATGATTCTTCTGGATCTTCCAGAAGACGGAAAAACATATTATATTATGATGAACACTTTGTATCGCAGAACGGTTGCAATACTTATATGACAAGGGTGCGATGGGAGCCGAGTTAACGCTAACATAACCTGATGCTAAAACGGTGGAATTGGAACTATGCCGGTGCAATACAGGCAGGGCTGGAAACATTATATAATTTAATAATAATTTTGCTTCAATAAAGATTTATTAATAAAACATTTTACGTTATTATGTAACAAGCGTGGCGGTGTGTGGTGTAACAAGGTCAATGCAAACCTTATATAATTTCATTAAAAAAAATTATATACAGTTCAGGACCTATCTCTGACTATTTTGCATAAAAGATGGAGGGTCCTGTGATATTAGCTGTCCACCTGAAACCAAGAGCTCTGATCTATAAAACTAAAAATGAAGCAGAAAGCCCACAAAAGCCACAAAGCATCCCCAAAGATGAAAAAGGCAAAATGGGATTTTTTTCTCATGACCTCCCGCGTGGAGCTAATGTAAAAAAACTCATAAAATATGCACAGCTGTTATAGTCTAGAATTTATACGATAACTTTGTTATATATAGCTCGAAATGGCATATCCACATTGCGCTTTGAAGTTGTTTGCTTACCATTTAATAGTTTGCATCAAAAGCCTTATTATTAGTTACGGAGGTTTAACACTTTAAATAAGAAAATAATTTAAAAAATTGTAATATCTCGGGCAAAGTAGTACTTTATAAACAATGTTATTAAAACAATTACCTGCTCATAGGGATTAAATTTTTAAAAAAAATGTTCGGAAGCAAACAAATTATGAACCCTCATTAGAATAAGATTTATCGAGGACAAAAAGTAATAACCCTTTGATGAAATAAGTACCTACCTATTTGTGGCCTTCTTTTACGTACCTGGTTAATTGCTGGTTATAATTCATTCCCAGGGTTTTAATTGCTTATGGCTTAATTACCTGCGGCTGTTAAAATTTATTTTTGGCGTAATTCTCAAAGTAAAGTTGAAACGCTACATCTTTTCATGGATGTTATTTTGCAAAACGATAAAGTAAAGCTCGCGCAAGAAATGTATTCCATTTAAACACACTCTCAAAAGATTAACTCAGATCTCGCCAGAGGGAATGTGGTGTTTTTTAACTCATGGGTATCACGATCTTATGAAGTTTAATCTTGTGGAAAACCCCCCACTAAATAAACAATTCCTTTGAGAATAAGAAAAGAGCATACGGCGATTTTTTTTAACATGTTCCTTTTTAATCTTTTTTCAACTTTTAAATACAGGTAAGATCCTTTTTTCAATTATTTGTATGATTTATTGAGGATTAAATTGCTAGACCTATGATGACTTTATCGGGGGGCCTAGCATGGTCAAATCGATAAGTAAACAATATCCGATAGATAGACTTAACTTGTGGTTATTCAATCTGTATATGGATTGTATGCAAGAATTGAAAGAGATGGGATTGGGCGCGAAATTGAGTAATCTGGAAGTATGTTGCCTGTTGTATGCTGATGATGCGGTGCTGATATCTAACAGTATGGAAGATCTACAGTCTCTCGTGTCAAGGATGAACGAAGTATGTATGAAGAATGAGTTAATTATGAATGTAAGTAAGTCTAAAGTCATGGTGTTTGAAAGAGAGAGTAGGCAAACAGTATGCAATATAGTTGTGAATTATGAATACTTTGAGCAGGTAGATGAGTTCGTTTATTTGGGAAGTATGTTTACGAGAGATGGGAAGGCTGATAGAGATATTGAAAGAAGGGTGAATGCAGGTAACTCTATTAATGGAGGACTGAACGCCGTTGGCACCAACAAAAAACTGTCCAAAGACGTGAAACTAGCCGTCCATAATGGAGTACTGGTACCTACCCTGATGTATGGCAGTGAGGCATGGAACTGGCAGAGGAAGAATGAAAGTAGACTGAACGCTGTAGAAATGAGATCCCTGAGGCGTATGTGTGGTAAAAGCATGTATGATCGTGTGAGAAATGTGGAAATCCGCAAAGAATGCAAAGCATCAGCGTGATGAGTAAGATCAAGAAAGAAACGCTCCGATGGTTTGGGCATGTAGAGCGAATGAACGAGGAAAGGAGTGTAAGGAGAATATATGACGCAGATGTGAATGGTAGAAGAAGTCGAGGACGCGCAAGAAAGACATGGCACGACCAAGTGAATCAGTTACTTGAGTCGGGCCATGTCAAGAGTCAGAATAATAGAAGAGAATGTATGAGACGTTGTATGAATGTAAACGAGGCAAGGAATGTGTTCCAAGACCGGGATGTTTGGCGGTCCGTCCTCTCTGCCTACCCCTGCGGGGAAACGGCGTGATAGTTAGTTAGTTAGTTAGACTTAACTTCCGACCATTTTATATCGATATCTATTTTAACCCGATAAAGTATTTGCGCTGTCAATATTCAAACTAATATTAAGAAATCGTTTTATTATAGCGTATCTGTTTATGGTTTGACATTAATAAACGTCAAACTTACTTAGCAGGGGTGCCCGGATTAATAGAGTGAGGTTTGTCCAGGTCTTGGAAGTGGACGCTTTTGCCCACATACTGCGTGACGGAGAAAATGGTTGAGGGAGACCTATCCTAGACTACACGCCCCGGGACAACCAACAACATTTGGTCACCTCTTCACCGTATTTGGTGACCGGATTCATCATGGGGGTGAGGTTTTTCCAGGTCTTGGCGGCGGATGCGGTAGTCCACCAACTGCGTGGCAGTTGGGATCGATTGAGACTGGTTGAGGGAAATGTTTTGACATCTCCAGCAGGACTGTCGCTTTGTACCGCAGTGAAAGGGATGAATTCATTCGTTCTTCGCTCCTGAACCATTGTCCACCGTATTCCTACACACCTCTCGTAGCTTTTCTTTGCCAGAACTTCCTCTCCATTTTTATTCTTAAAATACCCTTCACACAGCATTCCCGAAGATGACACAGGCCTTCAGGGAAATAAAAAAAGATACACGGGAAAGGCAAAGCACACTCCAGTTAAGAGGCTTAATTTAAAACTTTAAATAAATATAATGATTTTTATGCAAATTAGTCATGAAAAAATGATTTTATTAATTCAATCCAAAACACCTAAAAAACAGAACTACACATTGGCCTACTAGTTGAAAGTATTTTGTACATTAAGAGCGTTTAACCAGCCAACGGCCGAAAATCCACATTTTGTCGAAAGTTGTTCTTACGATCGTGCAGGGTGGTTACAATGAGAAAGATTAATTATTCTCCGTACCAGCTTTTTAAAATTATAACTCAATATCGATTTTATTTCATTCCAAATTTGCTTTAATTTATACCTACATCCAAAAATGCTGAAAGGTGTGATGATAAAACTATTAAAATAATATACTTTTTGTTATTATTTTTTTATTATAAGTATTTTTAATTTTTCAATAATGTCTAAGTTTCAAAAAAGAAGGTTAAAAAAAACTGAAATATATTAGTTTGTAAGTGCGCAAATAAATACACAAACTGATCAATTTTCGTTAAGAAACACATGTACGTATATATTTTTAATTGATTTTATTTAAACTAAAATTAAAATTCTAAAACATGGTATACCTAGATAATGCATTGATTTACTTTACTGCGTGATTATATGATTTGAAATGGGTGTGGTATAACACAAAATATTTTTTGAAAATTTAACAAATCTGCCATCGACTTATGATATAACCTTATTATTCTAAAAGTTAACACTTTTTCTCAAGATTTAAAACATGCGTTTATAATTTTTTGTGTGTGAAAAAGAGTCAATACGTCTAAAATCTGATTTAAAAATGACATATTTCTGGTTTTCTCTGGTAATACCCTCTTAAACGCGCATGAAAATAGGTCACTAATTGTAATTGAAACAATAAAAATTTCAATCAAAACCATTATATTTTAAACAAATGTTCCAACATCATCACATGAGTTACCACTATTGGAGAAAAAGATAATGCTAATAAATTTAAAGAAACATGAAACAGATCATGACACAGAAAAATATGGACATGAACCCAGAATCTCGTGCTTTACCTGGAAACATTTCATTAACTTTTGAAAAATATGGACATGAACCCAGAATCTCTTGCTTTACCTGGAAACATTTCATTAACTTTTGAAAAATATGGACATGAACCCAGAATCTCTTGCTTTACCTGGAAACATTTCATTAACTTTTGAAAAATATGGACATGAACCCAGAATCTCTTGCTTTACCTGGAAACATTTCATTAACTTTTGAAAAATATGGACATGAACCCAGAATCTCTTGCTTTACCTGGAAACATTTCATTAACTTTTGAAAAATATGGACATGAACCCAGAATCTCTTGCTTTACCTGAAAACATTTCATTAACTTTTGAAAAATATGGACATGAACCCAGAATCTCTTGCTTTACCTGGAAACATTTCATTAACTTTTGAAAAATATGGACATGAACCCAGAATCTCTTGCTTTACCTGGAAACATTTCATTAGCTTTTGAAAAATATGAACATGAACCCAGAATCTCTTGCATTACCTGGAAACATTTCATTAACGTTTGAAAAATATGGACATGAACCCAGAATCTCTTGCTTTACCTGGAAACATTTCATTAACTTTTGAAAAATATGGACATGAACCCAGAATCTCTTGCTTTACCTGGAAACATTTCATTAACTTTTGAAAAATATGAAAATGAACCCAGAATCTCTTGCTTTACCTGGAAACATTTCATTAACTTTTGAAAAATATTGACATGAACCCAGAATCTCTTGCTTTACCTGGAAACGTTTCATTAGCTTTTGAAAAATATGAACATGAACCCAGAATCTCTTGCATTACCTGGAAACATTTCATTAACTTTTGAAAAATATGGACATGAACCCAGAATCTCTTGCTTTACCTGGAAACATTTCATTAACTTTTGAAGTGAAACTTTCTTAGCCCCGTCAGAGTGATTTAAAATTCGGATGAAACGGAAATGACGCACTACGCACCTGCGAAGCATCAAACTGCGCTCAAGGCGATTGGTTGTGATATAAAACGGAAACGTCGATATATCTGGCTATTGGCAGAACGAACAATTATTTTTCAGGTGGTTGGTGTACGTAATGCTGGTAAATTTGAAACTTGTTTTTGTCGCGAATAAAATTAAATTGAGTTCAGTTTGACAGTTCTGAGCGGAACAATAATGACAAGAGAAATTCATTCGTATCGCGCTGACATCACAGTTTATATTTCCACATATGGAACGAGCCACCAATCCAACGGTACGCGCATACCGACATTTCAAACATGCAGTGGCTTTTTAATATTAAGAATAAAAATTACTGGTTATTAATAAATATGTAATGTTTTGTTCTTTATGTAGGTACATTAGGGTATGTCAATTATCTCAACTTTTGAATTACGAAACGCCTTGGGTCTCAAATGTTGCGTCTTTCAAAGAAAATGACAACTGCATTTAATTTTTTTTAAAAGTAGTTGTTCAAATGCATTGAAAATAAAAAAACCTTAAACATTTTTTTTAATTGTGGTAATAGTTTTTTTTTCAATATTTTACTCTTTAGCGTTTGTTTGTTATTAAAAACTGCATAAATCTGACAAAAATGAAAAACAAAATCAAGTTTATGAATAACAAAGTAACTCAAACAAGAATACTGATTTTATCCAGAAAAAATGTTATTTTCCCCTTTTATATTTTTAAAATAATTTTTTTTTGTACTGCAGTTGTAAAGTTAGGAAAAAAGTGAAGTTTGTTACAAAATATAAAATATGGACCCTTTATTTTATGTTTTTTCCAAATCACGAAATCTATTTTTTTTTTCAAAACTTCCGGCCATTCTAGCCAGCTAATAGTGAACAACAATTTAATAATTAATCAATTAATAATAAATAATTAATAATTAATAATACGCAACTTTTGAGAGCTCAGGGGTTTAAAAAAATGCAATTTTTTCTGTCTATGGACGCCGACCCAAACTAATGTACATTCATATCTCTGAAACATAAAACACTTGTCATATTTTTTTATTATTAATGAAAATCACAGTATTCAGTCATGCATCTAAATTTTATGGAGTTATTGGGTTTGAAAGCTTTTATTACTCGTATATTATAGCATCCGAGTATACCTACTTCAATGTGTAAGGAATAAAATGCAATACTTACCCCACTTCGGAAGGTGTTTTATTATATTATACATATGACATTTTAACACAATTCAGTCAATATTAGGTACACGATACACGAGAGGGCAGATAAGGTGAAGAGATGCAGTCTGTCTAGTCGAGAGTCGTCAGTGCAATTTATTAGAGCGACACACCGATTTAAAAATTTTTCCTCCGATTGCTCGTGATTTTTGCTAAGCACTGTTGTTAAGGTACCTACTTAATGACAAAAATTTGATTAAATTGTGTTTTAAAAAGTGATTGGTTTTAATTTAATTTAACATAAATTTGAATTTAACAATACATAGAAAGGAAGAATCATTAATGGTGAGTTTACACCACTTGTAGATCTGAATGGGTTAAATATATTCAGATCTAAAATTAGAGGCAGGATCTAAAGCCCGGGCAATGCTAGGTACTTAAACTAATATTAAATAAATGTGAGCAATTTCTAAAGTGTGCTTTATATTTTATTACAACATCGTTATTCTTCATTGTGTTAACACAAAATTGCAAACGTTTAATAATAATAAACCTGTATACAATTCTAATTTTTAGATCAATGGGTATCTATATTGCAATGAAAAAAATATTTTTTTCAATCTTATGCCTTTTTAATTTTTAATAAAAATGTAGGTTACACAGCTTTGGATTACCACCATGGTTATATTTTTAGTATTGCCATTTGAACAACAGTGGCTCTTCCAATGTTTTTTTTCTCTTATATGACAAATTGATTATAGTTCTATATAGCCAATTAATTCACCTATCTTTTGTCGATTATCATATATTTGTAGGATTTATAAAAAAAAAAATGATAAAATCGGAAACTTTGGTAAAACAAATGTTTTCCAATTTTGGAAAGCTCCAGTGGATAAGCGCAACCAGATAATCTAGACGTTTTCTGCTAGCGGCACAAGGGCGTTATTTTACGTTATGTATTTATCAATGACTGTAATGTACAACTTATTGTTTTTAGATTTTTGGGGAATATAAATACCTAAATTTAAAAAAATTAAGATATGAAAGTTCTAGGCGATTATATCTTTATTTCTCAGTCCAGCACTATTTAAAAATGTGAATTTCGTTCTCGAGTTACTCGTACCTGTTCGGGTACAGAATTCATTTCGGATAAAACCTCCCTGCATTCACTGCCGTCAGAGTTATAGCCGAACATATTGACTCTTCTGCCGCGAGAGCAGACAAACAATTCCTCGGGGTTTGGTATCCAAATAAAGACTGTTACTACAATAATGCTCACGTACCACACGTTTGTGTGCACAAAAAGCTATCTTTTCAATCTATTTTGAAAGCTTAAAAGGTATTCCTGATGTAAAAAGTCGGGAAGGAAATAGGTATGGAAGGAAGTTATCGGAAGGAAATAGGTATGGAAGGGTGGGTACGAATCTGTGGGTCAGTGTGTCCAGGAGTGACGGACGTATAAATCCGTCCCTCCAACTGCGGTGCAAGGTGATGGGTAGAAATTGGGAAAGAATTGGGATGGGTAGAAATTATGGGAGAAATTCTGGCTGGAGAGGATATAAGACCTCACTCAACCAGTCTCCCGTGATCCTATCCACCACGCAGCAAGTGGGCAGACGTATCGGCCGCCAAGAGCTGGAAAAATCTCACTCCATGGACCCGAGCACCCTAAGCTATCAAACGTAGCGAGCCACTTGTGTTGTGTTGGTTATCCAATAAATGGTTTCCGGGGCCCAACACTTTGAAACGTGTATAGGTAAGTAATTTCAACAATCGAAATATTTAAAAAAGTGTTTCCTAACAATTTTTTCACGCTGCCAGACAAATGGTTCGTAAAAACTGCTTCATAAGGTTAGCTCATACGGGTCTATTTCGAAAAAAAAACTTGTCGGGCCGCTTTCGAAATTATCAACGCGTGACGTAGCTTAAAGTAAGATATTGCCACTTATATTGCAATAAATTCAAATCTCCCGGTGGAACATGGACTGCAAGCTACGTCACGAAGTTTTAGCCAATCGCCGCTCAACCCCCTCGATGAGCTAAACTTATTAAAAGCATTTTTTACGAACCTTGGTACATACCTATCTAATTTATCCGTAGATCACAAACCTTCGCCGAATCGACGACGCAGGATTAAAAAAACCGCGATAACTTTTGCGCGTGCGACCGTATTTTTTTCATACACAGGCTAATCTCAATCGGCCCGTTACTTCTGCGACAGACGGTAGTGCGGACGATGGGGGGAGTCCACGAGCGCCAATTCAGCAACCATGGCTCGTCACATCGACGAAGGTTAGTGATAACGTGACTTTTTATTTTTGCTAGATTTTAACGAAATTGCTAGCAATTGATGAAAATCTAGATTTTCACCAATTTCTAGATCTAGATTTTCTAGATTTTCACAATTTTTTTAATTTTATTTGTTAATTCAAGTCTGCGCTTTTGAATTTTTTTTTTCAAAATTTAGTTATAACTAATACTAACAACTTTAAAAATGTGAAAATTGTTGATTTTGCATGAAAAATATGATCTCATTCATGGGCTATTGATTAATAGTTTTGATATTTTTGTTTATCTAAATATAAGAATAATATAAATAAACACTGGTAATTAATAATAAAAATCTACGCATTTTGTTTTAATAAAATCCTTAAATCACCTATATTAACTACCGTAGTCAAAACGACGAAGGTTAGTGATAAGTGTCGATAAATAAGGTTTGTGATCTAGGGTTAAGTGAATATTTCAGTAATCGGAAAAATACAACCGATTTTAATAAGACAAATATATACCTTTTTAACAAGAATTGGTAAGTTTTTTGATTATTTCTATTAATTTCATTATTGTCATATTTCAGGATAAAAGTTACGCCTTGACTGAACTAATAACATATTTCCCCTCATTTTCCTTTCTCCTTCTTTCTGCGACCTCTCAAAAACCCCTAAATAATAATACACCAAAAAAACTATTTTTAAACGCTTTCCGGGTAACTATCAATCTGACAGTATATAAAAAAACTCCTTCTACCATCATTATGAGAGAAAGATGATGCTAGTATGATGATGATGGACTTAAATATGAGATGAATTGAACATACGGTGCACGGGTGGGAATCAGATGCAACTAGATGTAAAAGGGCAAAGATTTTTGATTCATCTCACAAAAACAAATAATTATAAAACATGTAACCAAAAATAAACAACATGAAAACAAAAAAAATCAGAGTGTGCAATTCACACGCAGTATGATGTCGCTTTCTTTTCTTTTGTCGGTTTATTTTAAAGTGATTTGATGATTGAATATTGATTTCACAAAAATATATTTTTTTATTTATTTTTTTTATTTCGTAGGTCACGGACCCCCGTTCGCTTGATATCTGTCTCTCTGGCCACTGAGACTTGTCGACCGCCTTGCCCACTGCGCTATCGAAGACCCGCGCCAATGCGCGAATTTACCGCATTATATTAGAACTGAGGACCGTCAAATAATAATTTTTTGTGACGCATTTCCGTGTCATCTGAATTTTAAATCATCGCTAACGGGGCTAAAGAAGTTTCAATAATAAACCTTCTCTTTCATAAACCTTCTCTACATAAATATGTTAGCTTTGTTTTCAGTATCACTTGTCATGTTAACCACTAATCAATATGTATTATAAAAGAAAGTGTATCTACAATGTGCGTGTCGCTAAAACTCAGAAACGAGTCCCGGTACGATCAAGGGAGTAAGTTATATGGTGTGGTAGCCTTTATCCCCCCTCCATGAGGAAGGTTCCCGTTTTTACCTGAAAGGCGTGCTTTTGAAGATATAAGGGCTGGTAGTTTCACCCATAGACATTTTTATAACTGTCCAGAACATTCGAGAGTATTCGAGAGAATTCCACAGCATTCCAAAATATGCCGGAACATTCTGGAATGTTGTGGAATGTTCGGAAATAGTCAGGAACATTCGGGAAGATCCCGGAACATCCCAGATCATTGTAGAACATTCCAGAACACCATTGTGGACCATTCGAAGCTTTTTTTGTATGGGTGAGGTTACCCATTAGTAGGCAATGACGTTATTCATTTATTTTATAAAACGGCATCGTTGGCAGGGGTATGTAAAGAGAGATACGTCGTGGGTTCGAACTCATATCAACTTTCATATCTCATATCAACTCTCAGATCTCAATCTCATATCAACTCCCTTAGCGAAGCCGGGTAGCGTGTATCCAAAACCTATACCGGTTCAGTCGCTTTACATTTTCAATATTAAAATTTAATTTTTAATTTTAATTTTTTTATTTTATTTAATAAAACATACAACGAAGTTGCATTCCCATGAGTTATCAAAACTCATTAAGGGATCGCCAATTGGTACTTTTGAAAAGTTAAACCCAACCCAACCCAATATGCAGACACAATATATGAAGAAAAAATTTACAAAACATTTCACAGAAGCAACATATAGACACAACATATGAAGAATCACATTACAAATATTTCACAGAAACATGTCTTATAAGATGAATTATTATAACCAATCATTTGATTTATGTACTGTTGGTGTCAAAAAGTTAAAATAAATAAAATTATTAATTTCTAATATACACATTGGAAAGATTTGGAAATACGCAGCCGGGTACCCCGTCTAGTTTATAATAATTTAACGTCACAAACAATAATGCTTGTTAAAACCTCGCTTTGAAATATGCAGGCAGTGTCACAAAACTATCAAACGAATCATAAAACGGTGTCATTTATACCGATTACGCTTACATTAACTTACGCTTTAATCGGATTAGACCTGGAAAATACTGGACGCGTTCTGGTCCTCATCCAATTTTTACTAAAATAAATTATTTTAATACTAGCAATTACGTTACGTAAACGTTGATATAAACGGCTCGAGCGTTGAGAACTAATTTACTAAATGTATTTTAATGTCATTTGCCTTTTGTATTGTTCAGCGTATTTTATACCAAAGAGTAAAAAAATTACGATGTCGTAAAAGCTATATGGAATATAAAGAACTTTGTGAGGGATAACAAAAGTTACGTTTAGTGATTGTATTATTTTTATATATTTCTAGCTGGAGTTATTACCTAGGGACAAGTTTCAGGTTGTTAAGATGGCCCGTTATTAGTATGTTTATGTCTTCTCACACACCAGTATGGTATGTTTTTCTCAAATGATGCCATACAAAGAGTTTGAAAGGGAGGTCTATGTCCAGCAATTAAATCCAAAAGTCTTATGATGGTGATGTTGATTCCCTCATACATGATTCCGGATTATTTTTTTATTAATGAATAATGACCTTTTCACTTAATTAACTGAATATGTATTTTTATTTTTAGAGTGAGGTTTAATAGTTAAAATAAAAGTCAAAATTTTATTTTTTTAAGATCTCCCGAAAACCACCGTATGTGTAGTGAATCGTGTGACGTCATCACTCCCGAAAAATTACTTTAAGATCGGGTAATCAGCTGTTCAACTGGCGCCATTTTGAAATTCAGAGTTCGAAATATTCTCCCTAGAGTAGCATTTCTATTTTTTTGTGCAGTAGTTTTTGAATATTTTCAATAGTATAGATAAACGAATAAAAGATACCTTTATTTTTGAAACTGAATTATTTAGGCCTAAATAATGTTTCAATAAACACAACAAGTATATCAGTATGTAAATAAACGAATACATTAGTACGATGGCTTGTGTCATACCTAAATTTTCATACAATGAGTTAACGGTGTTCAGTGACGTCACCACTAAACATTAATACCAACTTGACGGCGTGTTTCTATGACCCGATTAAAAATGGACTTTTTAATTTTTTTTTTTTATTGGTGCCCTTTTTTACTCATTTAAAGTACGCTCTAGCGTGTTTAAATCGCACTTTATGGAACGCGCGTTTTTTAAAGTTACCATGGCAACATCAACAAATCAACAAAATGTGAAGTCTAAATGTCAACTTTTAACTATAAATCTGACAGGAATATTTTAAACGTCAAATAACACATTACAAATGTTTCAAAAATTTTATTCAAAGTTTACATTCTTTTTTACATCGTTTACATTCTAATTATTTAAATGGATGTGAAAAGAGCAGTTCGTATTATTTGAAATATTAATACCTCCGTTTTTTTAAATCGGAGGAAATGCTGTTCAAATTAATAGTATTCTCGGAAGTCAATGAGGCTGCACTTCCATTAATGGCAGTTCCAATAATGTTTGTAACATTCTTCTTATTGCTAATGCTCTCTTCCACGTAACCAGTCGCCACAGCTGCCGATTTCCATCCTACTTGTCGTTGGATTTGATCAATTGTCATGCCACTATTTGCCATAATGGTAGCAGATGTACATCGAAACGCATGTCCTGTATATTTCTCAGGATCATTTAATTTAAGATAGCGTGCGATTTGTAAGGGGCATGATCCAAATGTGTTAATACCAACCACTTGATTGGTGCACTTACCCTTATCACACCGTAAGAAAACCCTGTCTGTACTTACATTTTGGGGTCGCAATGATAAATATTGCTTCATCAAACGCACATAATTAATTGCACCACTGTTGGCAACAGTAAAACGTCGAGGCTTCACTGTTTTAGATGGTCGGATGGTAATAAGCAATACACTTCCTTCTTCTTTGATATCATATAAGCGTAAATCGCACAATTCACATCTTCTGCAAGAGCCAAAGATTCCGCAAATGGCTACCACCTTCAAAAATAAGTACGTAATGTCCGGTGCTTCCGTGAAAAACTTCCGCAAATCATCTTCTTTGAATACATACGCCTTCTTAGCAACGTCATCCTTGCTAATTGCCTTCATGAATGCATGCACTTTCACAAATGATTTTAAATCAACCCCTTTATTTATCCTCAACAGACATTGCAATTTCGAATGTATGGCCCACATAGTCGATGCTTTGTACTGTTCCGACATTTTCTGAAGGTAAGCAAGCACAACTCGTTCATCTACATCTACTACGTTTTGCTCCTCCATCCATGTTATGAACCTTTCATATTCTTTTTTATAAACGTCTTTGGATTTTTCAGGTATTAACCGCGATTCTGCTTTGGTATTTAAATTATCAATGTTAGAACTCATTTTACAACTTACAATAACTAGTAAAAACTGTGATGTCAACTATTAATCTTATGTGACAGATTGCAAATTAATGTTTGTGTTTTTCATTTCCATGACAACAAGATATTGTGATGTCACATCACGAATTCATTAATAGTTCTGATTTCCAAATTTTTAATAATAATATCAATATTTATGTTTTCAAAGTGTACCAATAAAAAAATAGCGTAAAGTATTCGTGGATAACTGGTCTTTAAAACACTTGCTTTATTTCGAGCACTCGGCTACGCCGTTGTGCTCGAAAAATCGCGCGTGTTTTAAAGACCTGTTTATTCACTTATATTTTAATATACTATTTTAAAACTCTGCGTTTATTAAATAAAACTTATATATTCAGAATCAGCGTTTATTGTTCTATATGAAAATATTTTTTAAAGCCATAATATTTTTCACTGGAGTTCCTTATTGATACGGTATAGTTACTGCCCTCTATCTGTTTTAATCTATTTTATTTACCGGCAGACCAAATGCTTGTGATGAAACTGTCTTGTCAAGAGGTGTTTTGTTGTTATAAAAAGGCCGGTTCCTGTAAACTCTTTTTATGGTGAATAATCTAAAAACAAACAAAGCTTATTCTGCCTTTAGTTTTATTGGACGGGGAACCGGGCTGTACAGTCTGATTGACAGATTTTAAAATGTCTAGTCATTTTAATCTAAAAGTTGTAAATAAAAAAACCCAGTTCAAATTTCTCGGAGTGTTAATTGTGGAAGAAAGGACCCCACCAAATCCTAACTGAGACAATCTCTTGCATTTTAAAAGTAACTTTTACGGGGTCGATAATAGAACAAATATACAATCATTAAAAAAATGTCATGGTATACTGAAAATATTCTAGAATATGAATATACATATGTATTATTTTACCAACAGAATAGTCAACACTATAACTTACTATAATTTACATGTATAAACATTATCATATTGGAATGTCCTAAAACGGGCAATTGCCTAGTTGGACATTTTAAGTTCATTATATTGTATTATGTAATATTTACAAACAAACAATAAATAAATAAATTTGTATAGAAGCTAGAACGATTTTGCATGATTTTCAGAGACATCTTTTGCAAATGTTTGAGATAAAATTATTTGAAATAAAATCTACCTCTTGCTTATTTGTAAATATGATGTAAGAGAAAGCAAAGAAAAAAAAGTCGAGTGTAGTACACACGCGGTAGAAGTGACACCTTCACTCACACAATCTCAAGCCTTAAAAAGTGAGTCACAATCAAAGCGCGCCGTTTTATTCTATTTTATTCTCTCGCTGGCTAAACCCTAAGATGTATGTGTTTGTTTCTTTTAGTGTAGTTTCCGTTTCATCGAGTTTCGAATCACAAAGGTGCTTAAGAAGTTTCACTTCAAAAATCAGAGTGTGCAGATCACATGCCGTGGAAGTGAAATCTTCAGAAAACTAAAGTAGACGAGAGTGGGGAGGCTACGAAGCACCACACAAAGAGTACGCCGATTATGTCATTTCATTCTCTTGCAGGCTTGTCTCTTTTTAGTGTCACTGTTTTTCGTTTAATCAAGTTTCAAATCACAACGGTGCTAAAGTAATTTTCACTTCAAAAAACGTTTTGTTGGATCAAAATTTAAATTAGCAGCGACAAATTTGAAAAATCCTCACAAGTTCGATGTTCAGTCCGCAGGTAACAGGTTCAACTGCAATTTTAAATTTTCAATGACATTAGGTTAATTGCAAAATCAAATCCATTATATTCATGACATATTTAATCTATCTTTAAATAGAATAAAATGAAGTCGCTCCCGCTGTCTGAGCGCTTAGCTCTTTTAAACTACGCAACGGATTTTCATGCGGTTTGCACCAATACATAAAGTGATTCATGAGGAAGGTTTTTAGATATATAATTTGTCAAGGTTTTGTGAGGGAGCGGGCTGGCAAGCGGGCTTTGTACTTGATTTAACAGATGGCGTTGGTTATAAAGGTTGGGTAATGGCGTTGCGTTGTGTTTCTTTAGCCACAGCAACGTGTGGTCGGGTCGCGTATTTCCAAAACCTATCCCGGTTATGTCGCTCTACATTTGCAATATCAAAATTTAAATATTTAGAAATAAAATTATTAATTTCTAATATACACATTGAAATGATTATTTTATCTAGATTTTAGAACAATATTGGTTTTTGCAAAGTGATAAAAAATTATCAATATAGAGGTGTATTTACAATTATTCCCATATTATTTTGAAATAAAATTATTAATTTCTAATATACACAACAGAAAGATTATTTTATTTAGATTCTAGAACAATTTTTATTTTTGCAGTGTGATAAAAAATAACCAATATAGTGGTATATTTAAAATGCAAATTGTTGCTACCGCGACTGAATCGGTATAGGTTTTGGAAATACGCGGCCGGGTCTGCTAGTTTTTAATATATCAAACAGCGCACTAATAACTGTAACCTATTTCTGGGACAAAAACCACACTCAGAAATACAACAGGTACGAACTGTGAATTTTAATTATTTCCAAAGTGTCGCCCGCGTAGCAATCTACTTTCCCGGGCCCCGGCCGTTATTCCCTACAATTTTACTCCATCCCTGCTTCCTGCTTTTACTGGGCTTATGAAATTAAAGTCTTTAATCATGGAGCACGGCAAGCATGTTTATCCGACGATTTCAAATACTGTTTCAACGTGAAACAATGATACAATGGATTTCGCACGGTTCTGTGGAACATTCATCTCGTTCAAATTTAAATTTAAATAAAAGACCTCTGAATACATCGATCGTCCAGTTGATTAAATAGAACATTTTTGATAGATGCATTATACAAAGAATCAAAAAATATTCAGTCTCCGTTAATTATTTAAACTGAAAACTATTTTAATTTTATTTTCTTAATTGAAAGTATAGTTAATACATAAATATCAACAAACATTTGAATTGGTTTGTCAACAGGTGCTTAAAGTTAAATTACATATACATTTTAAAAGTTATAATTTACATATTATATCTACAGATTCAACATTTTTTCATTCATACATATAATTTTTTTTTTCGATAGTCTATTTTTCACCATATATTTAACCTTATTCATAGAATTGCTTTACAGTGTCAGGTAATAAATTAAATATCTTCGGTATGTTGTATTCAAACGTTCTCTGTCCGTACTTATTATTAAATTTCGGAACTATTAACCCGTCGTTGCACGTGAATCTAGTGCTCTATTGATGTTCTAATTTTTCTTTATGCTGCTGGGTAAATATATGCTGAATTATAATTTTGTGCCATAGTATTGCCTTAACAGGTAAAATTTTACAGCGATGACTAATAATTTTACAATTGCGTTTTGTACAACTTAGACTTGTTTCAGATTGGTTATAGTAGTATTTCCCTATATTGTTAATCCATTTCTTATAATAGATTCTGCCAGTGACATATAAATTATTTTAAGTGTTTCAATGGATAGGAAAAAAAATAATGTGTACATTTTGCCAGCGTTCTGAGTCTTTTACAGGTTTTTAAATATGTTTGTCCCATTAAAAAAAAAACAGTCTACTGTAACACCAAGATACACAAACTCCGTAAATAATTCTAAACTTTCACATGAATTATATCTTTAAAAACAAAAACAAATTAGAAAAAAATGTCGACATTAGAAATAATAATATATTTTGTACCCCCAAACGAATAAAACATATGCAAACAGCAGTTTCATTAAAATACTAAATTTCCTCAATTAAAAGAGTAAAAATTATGGCTTACCAATACAAATGGTGAAAAATTATTTATTTAATTTATATCGCTTTATGTTTCTCACAAACTTTACATTTATTATTACACTGTACAGTGTACACTATTATATAATCTTTTTCTTTTAAAACGGTTTAGACAAATTTTAATCATGGTTTTGCTTTATAAGCCCACTGTTTGCTTCTTTCTAGGTACCATAATTAAATATATTTAACTATATTACCCCGCACAAGCTAGGCGTTAGTGGGTTCCCATTATTTTTATGATTTTTATATTTATAATATTGTAAAAAATTGAGAAAAATTAATTAAAAAAAATAACCAGACATCTCAGAAAACTCGAAATTTGAGTTGAGTATGCAGTTATGCGTAAAAGCATACCCTTTATATGGTAGGTACAATACTCATATTACTCAAGAACACCACGATATCAATTATAATGCAGAAAAACTTATAGTGAATTAAACCCAACGTTGAGACTTTTTGACTAGTAGGAAATTTGAAAATGTCATACTAATGTACCGGATCGTTAGCCTCCCTGTGTTATTTTATGGCATATGTAATATGTAAAACATAGAAACGTGCAAATAAAATTGGATTCATGGTGAGCATTCGAATATTGATTTCCGCATTATCTCAATACTTAGTATTTGGAGATGTCTGACTAATTAATTGGACGATTGACATATCGCCACTGATTTGGCTAGTAATGTTTCCTTGTCAGTTCTAGTTATTGGGTAAGCAATCATTTTTCCATGGAAAAAGATTCATCAATTGATTTTTTCCTCCATATAATGTAATGCGAATTTTTTAATGTTATCTTTTTAGTCTTTTCATCTGAAGGTTATGTTGGAAACTAAAAAAAAAACTGTCTCTTTATGAAAAGAGTAAAACCTTCAGAGAAGTAAGTCATTATTATCGCAATTCTATAAATATTTTTATATCCAAAAATTACTAACTCTACAAACTATTTCACAGCTGTGAAAGCAGGGCACGGATTTATGATTTTGCGATAGGTACCCTGGAAACAAACTAAATTGAGTAGGGGGAGGTCAAATTAATATAGATATTGCCGTATGACAGGTTGTATTTTATAAGTATAAATTTGTTAAAAAGAATCTCTCTCTCTCTGGTTTCAATCGTGGGATTGGTTTGCAGCAATTTCATCTATACGTTTCTTCCACTCTTCCCTGTCTTGTGCGGCTCTTTTGAAGTCTGCAGTTGATGAGCAGCGCACGTCCACCAGCAGGTCCTCCAGGTACTCTCGGCGTGGGCGTCCCCTAGCGTTTGTCCCCTCGGTCATACCCTCCATTATGGCATGCAAGAGGCCTTCTTGTCTTTTTACATGGCCGATCCATCTTGCGCGCCTTTCGGACAAGGTCCTGAACAGGTGCCTTCCTCCTTCGATTTTATGGAGAACCTCCTCATTTGTGATGTGGTCTCTCCAGGAAATTCCTAATAGTCTTCTATAGGACCACATCTCAAAAGCCTCTAGTCTCCGTTTATCTCTTTCGGATAGGCACCGTGTTTCGCAGCCGTACATCAAGAAACTCCATACATAGGTCTTGATGAGGAGTATTCTCAGTTTTAGGTCTATATTATTCGATTCTATTATTTTCAACCTTTTATTGAATGCAAGCCTAGCCTGCTGTATACAGCTGTCGACCTCGCTCTTAGACGGACCGTCCCATGTTATTTTGCTCCCGAGGTAGACAAACTCCTTGGTGTTCTTTAGTGGAACTCCTGACATCTCTACTCTAAAAAGAATCAGGTAGGCCTATTTACAAAAACAATGTCTTTTGGACATTGAAACGGACAGTGTGCTTTTATAATGTACATTATTGTGCTATAAGTGTTTTGTATACTACCATCTCGGAAACGGGCATGGGTACCGCCGCCCTCGGATTCCATTTATTGGATAACCGACACCTCTGCCATAGGTCAGCTCGAGTGGTTTGCTACGTTTGTTGGCTTAGCAGGGGTGCCCGGGTTATGGGGTGGGGTTTGTCCGGATCTTGACGGCGTTTGCATCTGGAAATCTTTTGACTTCTTGAGCAAGGCTTCTCAGGAACATCACTTAGATCGCAGTGGAAGGGATAGAATCATTCATCCATCCCTCCTGTACGTACTGACCCCCAGGTTCCTTCCCATCTCTCAGACCCTTTTCCTTCCATATCCTGTCCTTCTTTTCCTCAAAATTCCCTCCATACAGCATCCCCAAAGATAAAATAGGCCCCGAGGGGAATTATTTTCTTTAGGGCCTTCTGTGTGCAACCATTGTTAGAAAAAATTAGAGTAAGAATTTTTTTAACGTCACTGGCATCAAAAGTCAGACAAAATTTCCAGCAGAGCACTCTGGTTCTCGCGGCATCAATCAATCGATGAGCTATATAAAAAAATTCGCCAAATTACGATAACTAATTTTCGTTTCGCTGACTTTCGTTTGAAATTTGTCACCGTTTTAATTATTTTTATAAAGCTATTTATTCTATAGCTTGTAAGCTTTAATGACTGCACCCCACAGGTAATCAAATTACTCTTAAAAATACAAATGTTGGTAGGCACTAACACTAACAATTAGCGACCTCCGTAACATTCTCAACACAACAGTTTATAAGGCACAGCATTTTCAAATTGTCCTGTGGCATATTTTAAATGCGTAATTTTGTTCCGCAAATAATTCCGGAATAACATGGAATTTTGCGGTGGCAGAGATTGCCTTAGCTGCCGTTTGCCGAAATTTCATTGCTAGATGTATATGCCAGATACAAGGAGCGTACAGCCCACAGCGGTACACGGCTTTTCGTTTTGGCAAGTGCTCGCATGATGGGATTATTTACTTACCTAGGTAGGTACTCCGTAAAGTAAACACTAAATACATTTAAATACAAATGCTTCTACAGAAGTCAATAAGCAAGTTTTATACAATGATTTGAATGAACAATAGAGTTTAGGCAGCAGGAACGTGTTTTATTTAACACTCTTTGATTTTATTACAAAACTGTAAACTATCAGTAAGATACTGTATAATTTTTTTCGGAATGAACAATCTGTTTTACAATAGAAATATTACGTGATTAGTATACAGGGTGTTAAGGGACGTGCTTGACTTACTTTAACCAGTGATTCCTGACATTATTTGGAGTAAAAAATGTATATGAAATTTTGGTCTCCGGTGACATTTTTGATGTTTTTTTTTTTTTTTTTCTACGAAAACATAAAAAAATGGTAGTTGTTGAACAGTTGGAGGCGGGTTAAGGGGTTTGTAGGACACCCGGCTGAGTGACCAGTGACGACATGCGGAAGAATTTTTTTTTGTTTGGTTTTGAAGAAAAAAATTTTGAAAAAAAAAAAGTCGTCAAAAAAGTCACCGGAGACCAAAATTTCATTTACATTTTTTACTCCAAATAACGTCAGGAATCACTGGTTAAAGTAAGTCAAGTACGTCCCTTAACACCCTGTATAAAAAAAACGAGAGTGCTTTAGACCATACAACTAAAGTAAAACTTCTTTAGCTCCATCTATATGATAGGAAGAGAGAAAGTAAATGTGCGCGCGAACTGCTCTCTCTTTCTTCTACAGTGTGTTACAGACAATGGGCCTGCACTGTGTCTTAGATATACGAAACGTAACTGGCTAAGAGAGAAAGAAAATGTGTGCTCGCACCTCTCTCTCTTGCCAATACAGTTAAACGAAACGTAACTCTCTCTCTTTCTATCTTCACTAACTTATATCTATCTCTCAACTACCGTTCGCCTCGCTTTTCGTAACGCTCTCGTCACCAGCTTACTCCCCAAGTCAAGCGTTCGTAAAGAAGTTTTACTTAAAAAATAATGTCCAAAGGCATTTTCATAACGAAAGTTTTATAGGTGTTGTATTATTTATTGTTACTGTGTTTAATATAGTGGAAGATACTCTCAGTATCGCCCTGGTGTAAGACCGCCATTTGGAATTGAAACGTTGCTGGAAATGGCTTCAGCCGTGTTTGGTGAACAGATCTGAATAGCCGGGTAATTCTCCACCTTCCTCTTCCCCATCTACTTCCCATCCCCACTACCTTCAACATACCCCAATTAGGGATATGTTTGTCTCACTGGATCCTTGTGAGGTATTCGCATAAAAAATAGGACGTAGATAAAAATAGGACCATAACTAAAATTAAGTATTTGTCGACCTTAATTCAATTTATTTGAAAATAAAAAATAAACCAAGTTTAATGAATTAAAGTTGTAAAGTTTTGTGTTATATCTATGTATATATATATAAAAAATCTCGTGTCACTGTGTTTGTGGTCGCACTCCTCCGAAACGGCTCGTCCGGTTTTTATGATATTTTTTAAATATATATTTGTTAGGTTTGAGAATAGGTCGTAAACATAGACATCCAAATGACTAGACAAGCAGTTACGGGTGAGGGGTCAAACCAAACCATGGAGGGCGAAGAGGGGAAAGATGACTGTGATTCGTTATACAATCAATCTGACAGTAAATAGGCATCTCGCATTACAATATCACCATTTAGTTCTTAAAAGCAAAATCTGCTTTGAATGAATAGACCTTTTTACATGGGAGCGCGAATTGCTTGCCACGATAATAACATATTTGCTAAGGTCAAATGCTCGCCCCAAAAAAACTCGCCCCAATACACATAGCAATATTTTGTTGCCGTGTTTAGTTAAAACACTATTACAAATGTTTCATAATTTACTTACCCCTGTAACCACCGATGAGCACACTGGAGAACCGCCCACATTCGCTATGTGCACATTGATATGTAGATATATTGTATAGAATACGCTACTGTTTTGGCGTTGTATTTCGTTAAATGTATGGATGTTACCTTCTAGCTGTTCACGGCAAGAATGATGACGTCACACATTTTAGATTCAAGCGAGGCTCTATCCCCTCCCCATGGAGCGAGCCGGTTCCAAGGAGGTGCTTCAGCTGGCGCCATGTGTAGGGGGAAATAATACGTTTTTATCACTTAGGGCAGGTCCATGTATATTCATATGTCCGTGGTCGTAAAGTATATTTCATACCGCTAGATCATTAGGGTGTCCCTATCCAGAACAGATGTGCGGTCTGGCAAGCGGGCGGTGTGGGTTTGATTTGTATGCAAATTAACAGATGACGGTGTGAGTTAATTTATCGTGGTTATAAAGGTTGGGTAACCATCCAGTAGATGGCGTTGTGTTTCGTTAGCCACAGAATCGCGTGGCCGGGTCAGCTAGTGATTATATAAATATCGACATATTTATGTGTTTTTGTTTACTACCCTCTTTGTATTTCTTTCTTTCAAATGTTTATTAATTAAAAAACGGGAGGGTTAAATAAAATCTTATATGAAATGAAATGAACAAATTCTTTTCGTATGCAAACTACTCCGATTAGGTAGAAGTTGCACGGTCATCATAGCTCTTTTGTATTTCAATATCTTTGGCTCTACGTGACCTAAAAATCCTTCCATTAGGTACACTATAACCAACCTTCAAATCTTTTGTAGTTCTAATCTTCTTAATATATAAAACAAAGTCGGGTTAGTTACACTATTTTATAACTCGAGATCGGCTGGACCGATTTTGATGATCTTTGATCTGTTGGATTTGTCTCCGCCCCGGATAACAGAATAACCATTAAAACATCGCAAAAATTCACGAAAAAGAATTTAATGAAGAAAATTATTTTTTTTATACATTTTGTATTGAACGAATTCTCATATTTTGAAAGAACTGCAGCAATATTGTGATAGGTATAATATTTAACTGTGCGTGAATTCCAAAAATTCAAAAACGTCAAATGTCAATGCGCTGATTGTTTAGCTTTTGTTCTTAATCATATAATGCTGCCCCTCTTTCTTACCCACTAAATGTCAATAGTCGAAAATGAGACAAACGGCGAACGTATGTCTCTGCACCCCTCCAAAGGAAAAATACCATAATAATAAATCTCTGAAATGAAACGCATTTTTTTTTACGTAAGCTCCACTCAGGTCCTATGTCATCTTAGGGGATGCTGGGTGGAGGGTCTTTTTAAGGAAGGGTAGGATAGGAAGTTCTGGGAAGGAAAAAGGCATGAGGGGTGAGTAGGTATCTGGAGATCAGTGTATCCGGGAGTGAATCCATCCCTCCAACTGCGGTGCAAGGCCATTGCCTTGACCGGAATTGACCTTTAACCTTGACCTTTCTAGCTGGACTCTTTCGACCCATTGGTCGAGAGAATCCGGCTGGAAAGGTCAAAAGGCCTCCCTCAACCAGTTTCTCTCTATCCGGCTCCCTCAAGACCCGCACAAAAGTCACCCCATGAACCCGGGCATCCCTGCTAAATCACCAAACGTAGCGAACCACTTGGAGTGACCTATGGTAGAGGTGTTGGTTATCCAATAAATGGTTCCCGGGGCAGCGGCACCCGTACCCGCTTCCTTTAAAAAATTCCCGTAAGTAAAAGTAAGAAAATCACAAAAAATACAAATCCGTACACAACGCCATCTCTGATACTGACAAAAATAAAACACGGACAGTTGGGCATCGATAATTGCTTCATTGTGTAATTTTCAACTTGACAAAAAAACTTCATTTAATTCAACATTATTGATTCTGAGGCGGTACGAAGTTCGTCGGGTGGGTCAGCTAATTATGTATAAATTCAAATATTTGTATTAAATATTCATCTAAAATTGTAGTTTAAAACACGTGCAATACGTACAACTCACTTAATTAATAAACTGTTGCTGATCATTGTTGAATAAAATCCAGTGTAAAGTTTAGGAGTCAAGAAAAGTTGTTAAAATGTTGTCATAATCTGACTAGTGTTTTCCAAACTTTCTAAGCAACATTGAAATTTAACATGGGCAACATCCAAGTTCAGACCAACTTTCGCCTAGGATTTAACTTGAACCGTTGTTTCCAAGGAATACATACTGATTTTCAATTTGATTGAAGGCAAAGTAGGAGAAAGGATTTTCGCCCTAACGATCGCCCTCATTGTTAACCGCTGTTGCCCTATGTTGGTAGAATGCGGCTTTGAAAACTCAGCAGTAAACTTCCGGGTTGATGGAGGAGTAATGTTCGCTAGGTCCATTTTCGCCTGCAGCAATAAGGCAGCTGTAATAGCTTGCCCAACACGTTCCGCCAATATATTCAAGCTGACCAATGTATGCCGCCAATTTCAAGTCGGGATTTATTTCCAAATTAAGGGGCCTCTGTTTATTTTCTGGAGCTATTTATGTCGAGTTGATAATATTTGTACCATTCCTGGAAGGTTTAGGAATACAGCGTATGAAGCACGTCGATATTTTGAAGGTTAGGAAAAGGCCATAAACGGAGAAATTCAATTATTTTATCGTGTTTATTTATATAACTTTCGAAACATTTTCTTTTGAGATTATGCCGGTTCTTTTGGTAAAAATAATACCAGTATTCTTATTTAACACTGCTGTATTATTTCTATTTGTTATGTGGAACAACGTGTGACATTTCAACACATTAGTCTAACCTAAAACCAAGTCAAATAAATCACTATAGATGAACTAAATATTATTATATTTTGGTAGAAAGCAGTCACGTTGTGGTTTGACATATTGAATGAAATAAAACAATAATTTGGTTTGTAACCACGATTTATTTAATTTTTATAATACTGACTGGTTTCGCTTTACTCAAGCATTTTCAGGGTATAAAATTAAACTGCAGTTTATTAAAAAGTTATTCTTTTATTTCATTTAATATTATTACCGTTCAGCTAAAATTCGTCGTCTCACATATCAAAAAATCTGCTGTATTTTGACATAGGTAGTAGTGGCAAGCGCTTATATGAAATTTTGAACTTATTTATTTATGTTTATGGGCAAATAAATTCTTTGGCAATTGAAAAAAAGAAATGGTTCAAAACCAAAATTTTCAATTAATAATAAAGGACACGATAAATCGTCAGAATTAAAACACAAAGTATGTTTTTTTCTGAAAACCAAAACGAATAAATTTAAAGATATTCTTAAGCAACAATATTTCAAATTTCTCACTGTTGAATTTGGTAGCCACCTCTGGTCTGGAACCCCGAGGTACTTTAAAAAAACCTTTGGTACTGTGCAAAAACAGGCAGTCCATTTGATTCCCCGATCTTAACAAACGGAAGCAATCTTTAGACAACAGGCGTAGGTAAAAATGCTGTCGTTCTTCCGTTGTTATTTCAATCGAAGGTGGAACTAACGTCAAGAGCGAGTTGCCGGCGTCTGTGTTTTCTCTCTCCTACAACATGGGTCTCTTCAAAACCCACATTCAATAATTCCTCCCCTAAAAAACATCCTTAACACAAAATCCTCAAAGATGACATAGTCCCCAAGGGAAATTATTATCCTCAAGGTCTCTTGTGTGGGGTTAAATGAATGTAAACGAAAAAAAATCCCCATAATCCTATAATATCTTACAGCTCTTTGAACTATTACAAATTATAATTTTGATTTGATTTTGGGAATGTTTAGATAAATAAAGTAATGATAAAAAATTAATTAACCATCCACCTGCAAAAGTAATACGAAATATCCACGCTTTTACCAAAAAAACTTAGTTTTACTTCTGTTTACGCTAAACACGTCAACATTTCCTTCCGGTATCTTAAAGTTTTTCCCACTTTTCAATTACAGCTCGTAGTTTTATTATAATTGTTCACGTGACAGCCTGGAATAAAATTACGAGTCACCGCCGCCCGCCGCCCAACTCCCGCCTCGCGCCTCCCGCCTCCCGGGTCGCCGTTATAGCGACGTAGCGCTGTAGCGGCGTATCCCGTAGCCGTGGCCCCGCCGTAGCGTCTGAGGTAAAAGCTCGCTGTATATCAGCGAATGTCACTTGAGACAAGGTGGTTGAGAAATAAAATGTACATAAATATTTTTTTTTTCAATTAAATACAATTTTATTAGAGTCGAACTGAAAAGTCAAAATTTACTAAGTAAGTAAGTTTAATTTATCTGTGTTCGTCCAGTAAAATCAATTTAATTAATGGTTGGGGATAGTCTTCTAAACGGTTCCGCACGCATTCATTCCGTGACAAAATATCCCCGACAAAATATTCCAGACAAAATATCCTACAGACAAAGCATCCCCCAAAAAATGTCTACTAAAACCTAACGTAACAAAAAAATGGGACAAAAATAATACAGAAATCCTGTAAGGACAATAAATTATCGTTGTCCGAATTATTTTTGTCCCATTTTACTATTTTTGAACAATAATTTATTGTTTTTGTTCATATGAAGCAGATACTTTGTGATGTGACATTATAATTTAAAATAAAACACCACTTTTATTTTGTATACTTTATGCCGACCGGGTTTCGCTGCAAACGTAGCTTCTTCAGGGCAGCATAATACTCTACTCTCTAGTAGAGTATTATACTGCCCTGAAGAAGCTATGGTGGTAGAAAAACCCGGTCGGCATAAAGTAAAGAAAATAAAAGTGGTGTTTACAAAGTTATTGTATACTCTCTAGTAGAGTATTTTTTTTTTTATTTGATTCACCTGATTTATACATGTGTGTTACATATTTGACTAATGTGGGCCTCACTGGGTGCTTTACCCGTGCTGAGGACCTCATTTTACAGTTTGATATGATTTATTTATTAATTTTTATTTTTATTTAAGATACATATAAAATAAAAACTAAAGAAAAAGAGACTCAACAATAACATATGAGAATTGAAAGAAAGAAAATAGAGCAAAACAAAATAGAGTAAAATAACACTAAAATAAAACAATAGAATAAAACTATATAAATAGGATAGATACATATAAACCGATAGTGAAATTAAGGTTTTATATATTAGTGAGTATTGCAATGGTGTTTATGTCTATGTGTTTTTTTTTTTTTTTTTATGTTGTGATTTTTTTGTAAAGTTGTCTTTTTTGGTCTTTAATCCATCTTTTAATTTTGAGTGTGAAAAGTTGTTTGTTTTCTTCTTTTTTTAAATCGAGTGAAAGATGGTTGAATGCTTAAAATGAATTATACTGCCCTGAAGAAGCTATGGTGGTAGCGAAACCCGGTCGGCATAAAGTAAAGAATATAAAAAATGTTTACAAAGTTATTGTTTTATTTTAAATAATTTATTGTCTTTACGGGATGTCTGTATTATTTTTGTTCCATTTTTATTAGGTTAGGTTAGGATTCAGTATATATTTTGTTAGAAGATATTTTGTCGGAGGATATTTTGTCGGGGATATTTTGTCCGGGATGCAATACCTACCCTTCTAAACCAATGTCACTGAAAATACCATGTTTGTGATCGGTGAGAAATACTTCCACATCTATAATTTTTTTATACTGGTAAATAAATGTATACACCTACCAGGCCCCCTAGCATGGTCAATCGATATAGGTTTTATCGAAAATGTCGGTAACTTTAAATCGCTCCCGAGCACGACTGCAGGCCACTAACGAAGAAATAACAGTTCACGTCAAATAAATTAGGAACCCTTAGTCGTTGTGAACTGTTGCTTGTTCATTAGCGGCCTGCAGTCACGCTCAGGAGCGATGACAAGTTTCCGACATTTTCGATAAAACCTATATCGATCGACCATGCTAGGACCCCAGATCTTGCCTACCATCCACTTTCTCTTCCTCACTTACCCACTAAGGGATGGGTAATGTTCTACTGGGTCCGGGCAGCTGGTAAATATTGTGAAATATCACATAAAAATAAGGGATACATGATAGAACGGCATAGGAGTGAATATAATATCAATATTACCCATAAATTACACCGGCTAGAATTACACACGTCAAAAATACCTAACCTAACTTCATCTTATTTATCGACAGGCGTGAATTCTACCAATATTACACATACTTGATCACATCTGCTTAAATTACACCAGCTAGTATTTCACGCGTGTCGCGTCAAAAATACATAACCTAACCTAACTTCTGCTTTTTTTAAACATGAAATTTAATTAGTAGACACTTTAAAGTATGAACTTATTAAAACACAGATTGTCGTGATACGGGTAATTCCAGTGGACGTAATTCTCTCTATTGTAATTTCGTCTGCATGTAGGTAAATTCGTTCGTGTATAATTCTGACAATGTATTATACTCATAGTTTATTGAAAATAATGCCCGTGTAACTTCTTCTTGACACAAAAAAAATTTTCCTACACTTTATTTTTATTATTGCTAACCTTATTGAGCAGTCATTGCTCATAATTGACACGTAAGGCATTACTTAACTGTAAAAAAATCTCCTTCACGAACATAAATACAATTTTTGTTAATGTAAATGATTTGAAACCACCCTGTGATTTAGAGAAGCATTTATACATCATGTCTGAAGACGTAGCGTTTCGAGACGATATACCTGATACGTGTCACTCGGTAAAAGCTCGGCGCGAGCTTTGGAACTTGTATAATTAAATTTCGTACTAAAAACCGAGAGCATTATTATGATCTCGTATGTATTCATAAAGCATTATTAATATTCACACATATATTAAACATAATGTATATGTAGGCTAAGCTACTCTGGCGGTGTAAATATCTTTTGATGTGAAATTTTGCTTTCGTATGTCGTATTATATTGTTATTATAATTTTTTTTATATAAGTTTTTTATTCCAGCAGGGCTGCCGTACTACATAAACACTACAAAATATAAAAGAAAAAAATATATGATTGCATACTAGGTAGAAGTTAGGTACCTAAATAAAACATCAAATGAAATAAAATTCGTCACATAAAGAACAAAAAAATTAAGCATAAAACTAAAATTAAATTAAACAAAAATTCAACAGAATTAAAAGTAAAATTACAATAAATAAATAAAAATATTTAAAAAAAAAATATATATATATATATTATTTATGAGTTAGAATATAAGTTTAGTACGAGTAAAATAAGAGAAACTGATTAAAAAAGATTTAACTTTAGGGCTCAAAATAATGGAGTAATATCTATATTCTAAGGCACTGTCATAAATATCGTTATTTAAGTGAGTACATCGTACATTTTCAATATGCCTCAATTGTTGACGAAAAAAATTGAAATTTCTAGTTCTTAAGTACGAACATTTTTGACATTTAAATTGTTATATAAATTACCCATAAGAATCCTCATTTCTTACAACTATCTGAGGCCAGTGGTACAATGATATACCCGATCAGGGTAAGTTGTGAGTTATGTGGTGGAAGGGAATGGGGGGGGGAAGTAGGTGTGAATATGAAGGTTAGGAAGTCACTGGTTATTAAGATCTGGTCACCAAACATAGCTTAAGAGCGTTTAACCAGCCAGCGGACGAAAATCCACATTTCGTCGAAAGTTGTTCTTACGATTGTGCAGGGCGGTTACAATGAAAAAGATGAATTATTCTCCGTACCAGCTTTTTAAAATTATAACTGAATATCGAATTTATTTCAATCCAAATTAGCTTTAATTTATACCTTCATGCAAAAATGCTGAAAGGCGTGATGATAAAACTATTA
The DNA here is from genome assembly GCA_929108145.2 of Limnephilus rhombicus. Classification (NCBI taxonomy): domain Eukaryota; kingdom Metazoa; phylum Arthropoda; class Insecta; order Trichoptera; family Limnephilidae; genus Limnephilus; species Limnephilus rhombicus. Next base: position 24,183,050 of record OV815284.1, read on the forward strand.
AAACAATGTACTTTTTGTAGTTATTTTTTGGTTATAAGTATTTATCATTTTTCAATAATGTCTAAATTTAAAAAGAATGTTAAAAAAATCTGAAATATAAGTAAGTGCGCAAATAAATACACAAATGGACCAATTTTCGTGAAGAAACACATGTACGTAAATATTTATTACTGATTTTATTGAAACTAAAATTAAAATTCTAAAACATGCGTTTGCTAGATAATGTATTGATTTATTTTATTGCATGATTATATTATTTGAAATGGGTGTGGTATAATACAAAATCTTTTTTGAAAATTCAACAAATCTGAGGAAGACATGGCACGATCAAGTAAATCAGATACTTGAGACGGGCCATGTCAAAAGTCAGAATAATAGAAGAGTATGTATAAGACGATGTATGAATGTGAGTGAGGCAAAGAGTGTGTGCCAAGACCGAGTTGTTTGGCGGTCCGTCCTCTCTGCCTACCCCTGCGGGGAAACGGCGTGATGGTTAGTTAGTTAGTAACAAATCTGCCAACGACCTATTGAATAACCTTATTTTACTAAAAATTAATAAAATTTCTCAAAATTTTTTACATTCAAATGCTAGATAACAATCTTTCGAAATCCATTTATAATTTTTGGTGAAAAAGAGTCAATACGTCTAAAATCTGATTTGAAAATGACATATTTCTGGTTTTCTCTGGTAATGCCCTCTTAAGCTATTTTAAGCTACAAATAAATAGTAATCAATCATCATGGGTAAAACATGCTGACCTAATGAAAATGCTTGCGGATTGTAACGTTGACACCAAAGACCAGGTTAAAAACCTGTATTGGTTCATTAAAAACATTCATTAAAAACCTGTATTGGTTCCAAACAGCAGAAATAAGACATGGGAATGAGAGATCTAATGCAATTGCCATTCAGCGTGGAGTACGACAAGGCTGTATCCTGTCACCACTATTGTTTAATCTCTATTCCAACTATGTCTTTAAAAGAGCCCTAAGTAATACTGATAAGGGTCTGAAGATCAACGGAGTTGTCATTAATAACATAAGATACGCAGATGATACTGTATTACTAGCTGACTGTATCAATGACCTCCAAGACCTATTAAATCTTGTCAATAATGCTGGTGAGCAACTGGGCCTAACAATCAACGTCAATAAAACTAAATGGATGACATTTGGACGACTAGATCACTCTGAATCAGTGATACTGTTAAATGGTTGCAATGTCGAAAAGGTGGAAAGATTTAGATACCTCGGCAGTATTCTCACGGAGACTCTTGACCCAGATGTGGAAGTTAGATACAGAATTGAAGCAGCAAGAACTGCGTTCATTAAATTGAAATCCCTCTTCTGCAATGACAATATCAGCTTAAAACTAAGGCAGAGAATGCTAAAATGTTATGTGTGGTCGGTCTTGCTCAATGGATGTGAAACATGGACCTTGAAAGTAAATACCATGAACAGGTTAGAGGCTTTTGAAATGTGGCTTCACCGGAGAATGCTCAAGGTCCCATGGACCGACATGATCACCAACACAGAAATTCTCAGGCGGGCTAGAGCAGATAGAGAACTGCTTACATTAATAAAAATCAGGAAAATTTCATATCTGGGTCATATACTTCGAGGGGAGAAGTATCACTTGCTCCATTTGATATTGAAAGGCAAGATAGAGGGTCGCCGAGGGCCTAGTAGGAGACAAATGTCTTGGCTGCGTAATATACGAGAGTGGACCGGCATGAGAATGAATGATCAAGAGTGATCGCCAACGTCGGGGGGACCTGATACGGCACACAAAGAATAAGAATATAATATACATAAAAAAATGATGAAATCAAATCTATAATTTAATACATGTTTCTGGAATATAATAATAAAATTTAAGAATAACAAATCATATAAATCAAAATACGAGGACGGTAATGAACGATTATTTTAATCTGGAATTGGAGGGTTTAATTTGTGTGAAATTCTCATTTTGCAGACAAATTTGAAATTTTGCGATTTACAACACGCGATAGAAGAGTGTCATTCCCTAAGAACCTAGGTACTCTAATATACGCTGCGTAATATACGAGAGTGGACCGGCATTAGAAGTGTGGAGGAGCTATTCCGGGCAGCGCAAGACAGAGAGACATTCTCAAGAGTGATCGCCAACGTCGGGGGGACCTGATACGGCACGCAAAGAAGAAGAATCATCATGGTCATTCTACGGTTGTTACCACCTCTCTGAATGAATATACGGAATAAAGCAATGATTATAATATGAATTTTAAAACGTCTCTGGTGTAAAAAGTGAAAGTTGTGGTTTAAAAAAAAACTTTTCCGAATCCCCTTTCTCCCTCCTCGCATACTCTAAATATTTGTTGATTGTAAGAAACGAAAGTATTATTAGATACTTTAATTTTATATTCGTACAATACACAAGAGGAAATTTTTAGCTGAACATTTATGGCAAACGATTTTATCTAAGAGAAGCTATAAACAATTTTTCATGACACTATCTTTCACTGTTATCGCATTATTCGGCTCCTTCAGCGGTCTATAAAATTTAATGTGAGAACAAAAAAAAAAGCTAACAAAGAACAAAATAATTTTCGTTCCTATTTTGGAAAATGTTAAATTAAAAAGAATCAGAAAAAGTAAGCACGTAAATTACGTAATACATTTTTCATTTTTATACTAACAGCCTTACTAAAAAACCCAGTGAAAATTTTATTCAATTGACAAACGGCCGCGGATGTGAAAACATTACTAATTAAAAATTTGTTCATTGAAAGAAATACACGTGGTTTACACGGCCTGAGAGAGTAGTTTATCTCTGTTTAAACGATTGATGTACGAACGAAATTTGAAATTTTTCCAAAGTATTTTGAATGTTCTATATATTTCTTATTTCTGAAGGTGTTGTAAAAACAAATACCATTTATGAAAACTAGATAAAATTACCTTTTAGATTTGTATATTTGAAATACATTTTAGTTTGCAAAAACTGACATATTTTAAGATTCAAACTCGGAAATAAATGGAAAAAAAATTCTTACAAAAATTTTTTTGACTAAAATGTAGAGAAATTTAAAAAAAACAAAATTTCAAAAACACAGTCCTTTTATGCAATAAATTTGGAAGGAAACTATCACTTCACTTTTTCCTCGTGCATACAATAAAAAAATAATAAAAAATTTCAAAATTTTTTTTATTGCTAAAAAACTAACCTAAAAATTAAACCTCTTTTATATCAGATTTATTGCATCTCTAAAGACGTTAATTTCTTTGATGCATTTACAAACACATGTATTAGATATTATTATTTTAAAAAACACCACTTTCATAAAATTATCGTAAAATAAAATCTCTTAAAAATGTAAATTTGAATTCTCATGTATCATATAAAATAGTTTTTGACACTTCAATTTTCAAAGTACGATTATTGTTTTATAACTTGACTAAAACTTATAAAAAACCACAAAAAACACGGTAAATATATCAATGATATAAATATAAGAGTAAATTATTCATATTAATAGAAATTAACCATCACATAAGTAATATTGTACACACAAAAATCATTTCGCAAACACAGAAATCATTTCGCGCTTCCAGCGTCGTTTACAAGCGCGAACAACGAATGCGCAGGCGCCGCGCGCCGCCACCTAGCAGTTATGAAGGAAAACGAACAATTTAGTACTTAAATATGCATTGTTGCCGGATTTAAAATACATTTTAAGATCAAACCTTATTAGTAATATTTCCTGTTTTAGTGTATTTTTATTTTATTCATGTTGCTGCAACAACACGGGTTATCTGGCGTGCTGTGTTTTTTTTAGTAAGGCTGTTAGTGAATACCTACAAGTTAAAATAACAAATTTTCACTTTTTATGCTTTTTAATAATGACAAGTTCTTTTCACAATATTTAAGATTTTTTACAGCATCCTTTACAATGTAATCTGATTGAAAACACCATGCAGCCAGGCGAGTTTGCGTGTGTGAAGGCAATAGAAAAAGAAACACTGAATGTGAATCATACTTATGAAACTCTTAATACTCCTACGTTTTTGTGAAATGTTATTATCGTTCCATACTATACACTTATACCCAGCTCAAATCCCAAATTTTGAATTTTGTGATCATCCTCTGTCTGGAGTCCCAATGTATATTACACGAGTAGCTATATACTTACATAAATACAGGGTGTCCGGGGGTAAAGTGCATTAACTTCGGGAGGTGATTCTACATTATGGTAGGAGTAAAAAAGTTTTTCTGAAATTCCAACTTTTTTTCCCAATACAAAAAAGAGATACCTACTAAAAATTCTTAGTGTAAAGTAGCACTTATCCAACAAAGTTGCTGTTAGCTTGCTGGGCTCAATTGTTGCAACGTTGCATGGTGTGATTTGGCCTGTATCCATGGAAACCATTTGTATACAATAACAAGACCGAGAATTTTTCGTTTATACATATCGTATGTTTTAAAGCATATGTAAAAAGATAACTGCACTTAAATAACAATTGAAGGCACGCTTTTAATGATTAAATTGTTATAAACTAATTGAACACTTAACTAATGTCATCGCTTTTAACTAGTTTAACAAATTTTCAAAATGTCCACCTTGTCCAAGCATGTTAACGTAAAGTAATATTATTATCAAATCGCACGTTGTGGCGTATCTCGTTAATGAATGTCTGCCCGTTCTTTGTTGGTAAAGTAAGGCATTTGCCGAATAATTCAATAACAAAATTACGCGGTATTGGCACAATAATTCCATGACAAAATTTCGTACAAATAAACACCATTTTTACAGTTAGGCAAGTCTACAACTAAATAAACAAAAGTCTAAAAAAGAAACACTCACTGAAGAAAAAATCAACAAGTTTTACTAACAGTAAAGTTTTTAAAGTGAAACACTACTACGCGAGTAAAATTGTTACATTCGAATTCAACACTGACAGTGAGCGCTTGGAGCGAAGATTCGGCAACAACGGAATATAATAATGCCGCCCGAACACGCCGTATAATTTTATCTTTTTACCAGAAAACTACCCATAAAAGTTGGAATTTCGAAAAAAGTTATTACCTTTTTTACTTGCACTATCATGTAGGATCACCTCCCGAAGTTAATGCACTTTACCCCCGGACACCCTGTATATGTACAAACACTTCTCGTAAGTACAAACGGTTCATTGCAAACCGTCCGCACCTTGAAGCATAGTTCAAATTTCATGCCCGATTGGAACACCGGTATTTCAATAGAAGGTGGTCCAAAGATCCCTTCGGCACCAATGACGTTATATAAATAGACTCGCCATAGTCTTACATGCTCGCAAAATAATGTGGCAAGTAAGCAACACTCTTTTGTTTTCAGCGGTTTTCAGTAATTTCTTAATTCAAAAGTTATTCATATATTAAAAAGTTATTCTACATTCACACTAAAGCCAAACTTCCAACTCGAACTTCCAACGCACGAACTATCCTTCTACGCAATCGTCCGAAAGTTTGAAGTTGGAAGTTGACCTCAGTTTGACCGTACCATAAGACAATTAAGGAATGTGTGTTTTTTCTCAAATGACGTACAAAATTGTCGGACGGGGACATGAAAATTAATTGTATTGCTTATAATGATCGATAATAATAAGTAATTTGCATGTACATATAAATTAAATGTTATTTAATTTTTTTAAATTTTTAACTTTATGAGTAAAACCTCAAATTGTTATATTTAAATAAATGAAGACAATATAAGCGAAACTCGATTTTCGATTGAGTTTCGCTTATATTGTCTTCATTTATTTAAATGTTATTTCTTCACTTTTACTAATAATTATCATAAGCAATAATTATCAGCCTGAAACACTAATCCACATTGAAAAATCTTCCGAGAAAAGATACATGACGCCAACGGGACTTGAACCCGTGCCCTTCTGATTGCCGGTCAGCTGCTCTCCCAATTGAGCTATGGCTTTTACTAATGTTTGCCGTGTAATGGAAACATTTTCTCATCATACAGGAGGGCATTTTGGCGCTTTTTAAATGCAATTTTCCTACTGGTAAAACATGACCTTACTTGACGAGTGACAGTTTAATATTAAAGTACTAGAAATCGAGAACAGTACAATTGTCTTACGTTTGGCTTCCCACTTTGAGATTTCTACCCCGCGTCTAAAGTATGTAACGTCTTTGTTCGGCACCGGTGCAATGCACAGTGACACGCTAAACATTATCGTACTATTGAAATTTCCCCCTTGAATACCAGTCGTTTTTATAGGGTCAGTTTGCCGGGTTTTTGTTCATTCCTTCAAAAACATATAATTTCACTTCGAAACCGAGTTTCACTCCTTCCTCGCATTTGAAATACTCTCCACGCAGTGTCGTTGAAAAAGCATGTGTGTAATAAAATAACATTTATAAGGAAATTAAGTTTGTTATCATTTTTCCTAGCATACGCTACAAATTCTTTAAAACCTTAATAGGGAATAGTCATTTTTAAATAAAATTCCAGACGTATTGATTTTTTTCGACAAAAAAATAAAAATCAATTTCGAAAGATTGTTCTTTTATCTATGTTTTAAATTAAAAAAAAAATGTTTACTTTTAGTATAATAGGGTTATACCGTAGATCGTAGGCAGATTTGTTAAATTTTCAAACAAAGTTTTTTTTATTATACAACACACATTTCAAATCATATAAACATGCAGTAAAATAAGTCAATAAATTATCGAGGAAAGCTACTAGAATTTTAATTTTTGTATTTGAATTTTATTTTTTTATTTAATATAGATATATAAGTGTTCAGTGGAGTTATATAAATTACATATCTGTACAGAAATTATTTAAAATTACAATCTCACCAAAGAAGAAGCTAGTTCTTGTGCTTGATGAGCGAGTTAAAATAAAATCTTAAAAAAAAGGTCCGCGCACGTGTTTTGTGACAAAAATACTTCAGTTTGTCTATTGATTTACGGTCTTACAAACTAACATATATCATTTTTTTACGTTCTTATTTTGCTTAGACATTATTGAAAAATTATAAATACTTATTATAAAAAAATAATTACAAAAATTCATCATGTTAATAGTTTTATCATCACATGTTTGAGCATTTTTTGAAAATAAGAACGTGTAAAAGCAAATTTTTATTGAAATGAAATCGATTTTAAGTTATTATTTATAAGCCAGTAATATTAATTATTTTATATTTTTATTTGTACAGCGCCCTTGAGGTGATTTTCCACGAAAACGGCGCTATATAAATTAGCCAATTATTATTATTATTATTAAATGCGGGCATCGAAACCGCCCTGTACAATAATTGCAAGGGAACAATTGAAAGACCGTCTTTCGACGAAATTCGAATTAACGACCACTGGTTAATCGCCATTAATAGTTTTTAGAAAGTATTTTATTTTAAACTTGTTGACGTGTATCCGGTATTGCTAGGGGTGATTAATGTTTTGGAGTGAAGTTTCGGGACTTCGTCGGGCATCCCCGACTTCTAATAAACCGCTCCATAAATTCTCCTGGCACTAATAAGAACAAACTTAAAGTTTTTAGCGAAATCGTTAAACATTGGCTTTTATTTATTAGATAGAAGATAAATTATCTTAATTTAACGTCAAACCACAAATTGGTTATGAAATAAATAAGCCGGCACAACTACGTAATTTTGAAATGAGTAAAGCCGGAGTTATATTGGTTTACTTTATTGTGTAATAACAGGTACATGAAATTAATTTTCCATTCGCAGTGAAAAACTTATTTTTCATTTAGGAAACTTCCTCTTTTATTCTAAAACTAACTAACTAACCGTCACGCCATTTCCCCGCAGGGGTAGGCAGAGAGGACGGACCGCCAGACAACTCGGTCTTGGCACACACTCTTTGCCTCATTCACATTCATACATCGTCTCGTATAAACTCTTCTATTATTCTGACTCTTGACATGGCCCGTCTTCTACTATTTACGTTTGCGTCATATATTCTTCTTACGTACACTACTTTCTTCATTCATTCGCTATACATGCCCAAACCATCTGAGGGTCCCTTTCTTAATCTTACTCATTACGCTTACATCAGCCTTGCATCCTTTGCGGATTTCCACATTTCTCACACGGTCATACATGGTTTTACCATACATACGCCTCAGGGATCTCATTTCAATAGCATTCAGTCTGCTTTCATCCTCCCTCTGCCAGTTTCATGCCTCACTGCCATAGTAGGTAGGTCCCAGGACTCCATTGTGGATTGCTAGCTTCGCTTCTTTTGAGAGTTTTTTATTAGTGCCAACTGCAGTCAGTCCTCCATTAATGAAGTTACCTGCATTTACCCTTCTTTAAATATTAATTATTATTATTAAATTAGCATTGCTCTAAATATTGTCCTTTATATTATAAATGTAGAATCAATCAAACTTATTTTTATTTAATTGAATCCCGTTAACTGTTGATTATTTGTGATTAGATGTGTATTGTTGTCTCCCTCCCTCTAATTGATTATCCATTGTACCGCTTTCAAATACTTTGTCTCTGTCTAACTATGTTCTTTCGTGATATTCTTTCTCCCTCTGTCGCTCAACTTTTATATAACTGATAACTCTGTCTTAATATTTAGTTATTATTACATCCTGAGGAAGCTTGGTCAAAGCGAAACCGGTCAATATATAAAATAATAAATTCGTGGTTAAATACAAAGTGTTTGTTTTACTTTTTATAATAAATTCTATTCAACATGTATTTATTCTTAAAGATGTATAATTAATCTATTATGTTATGGTAGTATACTGAAAACTCCATTCTTTAAAAATACATGTAATGGAATTCGGTTAAAAACTGAAGGGAATTGTTAGGATAAGTGAGTAGCTATAGCAGTTATAGAGTATATTATTTTGAAAGGTTGATGTATGTTATTGCTGTTCCCCTCGTTTTAATTTTGTTTACAGCAAACAGATGCAAACATTTGTCCCGGCCGGGTCCCTCCAAAATGAGAGTAGTTTCGTTGAACAAATAAACGTATCTTAAGTAGACTTATGGTAGACAGCCCTTCTCCCTTCCTGACAAGTCAGTTAAAAGATCCAAAACGAAATTCTCAAAGTCGTTCAATGACGGATTATAATATTACTTAATATAAGCAAGTAAAAAAAAAGTAATATTAATATTACAATATTTATGAACGACTCATGTCCAAAACTATTGAAAATAATAGCCATCCACACAACCAAATTCTTGGAAAAAGTATTACTAATAATTAAAAGATTCAAAATTATAAGATATTTTAAGAAAATACACAGATTTAGGAAATGAGATTAAAAGAATTTGGCATTCTCAGACTATAAAAATATTACCATTTGTTATTTCGGCTACTGGCATTATACCTAGGTCTCCATTCAAAATTTAGGCGTATTAGATTTGTCAAAGAATTTATATATAAAAATGCAAAAATCACTCATTTTAAATGCATGTAGGATTACAAAAGATTTTAAAAATATTAATATTGAGGGATCAGTAGGATTTATAGGTTCAATTAGGAATTCCACAGAGCCGAACCCTCTGATATGAAAATATCTGGAGTCGGTGAATTATTTTCCCATCTGGTCTCTGGTAGGTTGACATGTTGTTCTTGTATTGTTTTGTATTTATAATACTTATATAGTGCAATTGCATAGCTTGGATTGACCAGATGATCATTTGGGAAGTGTGTGAAAGGGTTTAGTTTTTCCTGTGGGGAAAATTAAACCCGGACATTTAAATCTGGTGCGTATAATATATATATTTGTTTATTGGTTTATTAACCCTGGAAAGATAGTGTACATAAAATTTATGCATAGGGTGCATACATTAATTACGTGAGCAGTTTTTCATCCAATCTAGACCCCCCCCCCCCCTTGGTGAGATAAATTTGGGCCAATTCGTATTCTTTTCAAAGTAACCTGAGATTTTGCTGGAACCCCCTCCCCCTTTTTTGAGCTCAAGTAATTAATGTATGCCCCTATACGTGTTAGAATTATTGCTTTCTCGCTTTAATTAGTGCGAATCCGTCGCTGTGCTTTTCAGACATCTCACTCGCTGCTTGGACCTTCCGTGGGGTGCGCGCGTCGCTTAGTAGGTGTCAACAGTTTTGAGATATAACGACCGAATGAGTCAAAGAGCATAATATTGATACATTTCAATCAGATACAGATTTTTATTTAACTTTATGTTATTAATATAATATATCTTAATTGTTTAGTTCATTAGTCAAAATGGCTGATTAGTTATTTGAGAAAAAAAAATATTCCTAAGTTTTGTTGGTTATTATTAGGTATTGAAGAAGTTTCTCGTTTCGTTTTTTTTTTCGTAAAACAAATAAATGTGTGTCCATAAATTGTGGTATTTCTTATGTCATTTGTTTTACAGTACCGACTGGTTTATTCAAATCAATCAACTAAATAAAACATTACAGCTAGTTAAAACTTGTGCGTCAATTTAACGTATGATTTTCTTTACCGTACATCAAAATGTGATTATCTTTCTAGGGTTAAGATGTACACAGTACACACGTTAACAAGTTATAAGGAATATTAAATGAAATTATTACATGTAAGTCCATAGAATATCAGTAGGTAATTTCGCATAAAATAATTATAATATTAATTATAATCCCGAGGAAGACATGGCACGATCAAGTGAATCAGATACTTGAGACGGGCCATGTCAAAAGTCAGAATAATAGAAGAGTATGTATGAGACGATGTATGAATGTGAGTGAGGCAAAGAGTGTGTGCCAAGACCGAGTTGTTTGGCGGTCCGTCCTCTCTGATTACCCCTGTGGGGAAACGGCGTGATGGTTAGTTAGTTAGTTAATTATAATTACAATAAAAATACTTCGTTTGAAAACCACTCCCGAGAAAATTTCAGGACGAACGGAAACCAGTGTTTTATAAATAATAATATTTGCCTAATTTATATAACGCCATTTTCGTGAAACATCACCTCAGGAGCGCTGTACAAACAAACATATAAAATAATTAATTAAAAATTGCTTACAAATGAGATTTCTAATTTATTATAATCACTGACTTACATCTAAGACTTACAGCTGGTGATTGAGTCTATAAAGTGATTTTCAAACATAGTATTTTACATAAAAAAATGTAATTGAAAGATTCATTGAAAGTTTAATATTATGCGTTAATCGCAGCTCTATTACACAATGATAAATGTATTTCCACATCTATTTTCATGGAATACGGAAGAACATAATAATTAGTGACCGACCGAAGGTTCGGTTTCGGCAAGTTTTAGCAAAAAAATCTAGTTTCGGCATCAAACCGAAACTGAAACTCTTTTAGACATGTTAAAAAATATTATTTATTTGACTTACTTTTTAAACTAATTCAGACAGTTAAAAAGTGTTAAATTAAATAAATAATAAAAAATGTAGACATAATTTGTCTCGACGCCACCTAGCGAGAGATTTATCACTAACAATGTCTTTCTCGCAAAAATAAAGTTGGTTGTTTCAGGTGGAAAAAATAAAATAAACAGTAATCGTTGAATGAAACACTAGTATGTATTGAACTATTTGGCAGGTAGTACATAAGCCGCCATACCTCAGCGGTCAGAGCACCTGACCGGCAATCAGAAGGACACGGGTTCAAGTCCCATTGGCGGCAAGTATCTTTTCTCGGAAGATTTTTCAATGTAGATGAGTGTTTCAGGCTGATAATTATTATAATAATTAATAAATTTTTTGGGGTGTTATGCCGTGTGGCGCTACCTCCTTCTTGAGAAAACGTTTCGCATAGCGTTGCATCATCAGGGCAGATCCGGCAGATCCGGTAGATGTGTAATTATTAGTGGTGAAATGTGTGCTTATTTACTTGGAAGCGATACCGTGTCGCCAACTCCACTAACTTTCACTGGTACAAAATAACCGTGAGAAATGTGAGAATAATTGAAGTATGTGAAAATTAATATTTTTTTTAATATTGCTTCTATAAAAAAAAGGAAATTAAAAAAGAAAATTTATAAAAAATAACAAAACATGTTAACTACTTCTTGGAACTTCTCGTTCGGCTGTCTTCAGGTGAGCTCGTATGTCACCCGCCATCATCAGCAAAATTCTCAATTAATTAGGTCCCTCCTTTAAGTGGTGATTATTGACAAATGTTTGTTCCAAGAAGTAGTTAACATGTTTAGTTATTTTTTTTAAATTTTGTTTGTTTTATAGAAGTACATAATATAAAAAAAATATTATATTTTCACATACTTTAATTACTGTTTTTTTATTTATTTTTTATTTATTTATTTAGTTAAACACGTGTTAACTATCTGAATAAGTGTAAAAAATAAGCCCAATAGCAGTAAACAATCGGATACGATTTTAGATTTTCACGGCCAAAAATTATTTTGTTATTAGTTTTTGGGGTATTATGCCGTGTTGCGCTACCTCCTTCTTTAGCCAACGTTTCAGACAGCGTTGCAGTGCATACCCCAAAAACTAATAACAAAGTAAACAATCGATTTTTTACATGTCCAAAAAAGTTTCAGCTGAAACTGAGACAGACACCGAAGATTCGGTTTCGGTTTCGGTGGAAAGTCCTGTTTCGGTCGGACACTAATAATAATATTACGTGCGTATTATTTTTTTATTTCTATTTTACTAGGATTGTCGATTTTTATTCCTGGATTGTCGATTTTTATTCGAGGATTGCCGATTTTTATTCTGGGATTGTCGATTTTTATTCTAGGCTTGTCGATTTATTTCTAGGATTGCATCCATCCAAGAATTTTTTCGCTGGTTTTAATGGCCGCCTGTCAGGAATAGTTTACGATTTTGGTGAGTTTTTTAATAATCTAGTTTTTCTTATTTTGTTCTTAGCTGTGTTTTCTCCTCAACAGTATTTTTAATGTAAAATAAATATGCTGAATGCAGAAGAAATGAGATTGCTATGGCGTGTTTATATGATTTTGAACACTACAGTGTTATAGTAAATGTAACGTTTAGTTGGTTTTCCTCTGAAACACGAGTAGCTTAATAGGCGCAGAAGTTAATTGAAAAATAGTTCGTACTATCCTACTTAGTATCCAATTTGGGAGGCGGGAATGGGTACCTTGATTGGATAACCAACACCTCTGCCATAGGTCACCCCAAGTGGTTCGCTACGTTTGGTTAATTATCAGGGGTGCCCGGAATCATGGGGTGAGGTTTGTCTAAGTCTTGGAGGCGGATGACCAGGACACACTGAACCCAAGATTTGTACCCACCGCTGAAACCCGTTTCTTTCCCACAACTCTCCTCCCCTTCCCTTCATTAAAAAACCCTCCACACAGCATCCCTACAGATGAAATAGGTACAGAGGAAAATAATTTTCCCAGGGCCTCCTGTGTGGAGTTCATGTAAAAAAAAAATTAAACACGGATAGTTTCTCCAATTAATTCGTGTAAATATTTGAGTAAAAGATTTATGAATCCATACTTGGGTAAAATCCGTCAGCTTAACCGTCGTTAGAAATTTACTGGCGACCATTAACTATAAAATGCCTTGTAATTAAGAAATCAACCAGACAGCTTTACGAGTAAAGAAAATCCGGCTGTAATTGAAAAAATATCATAAAAAGATGCTGTGGACCGAATTTAATGAAAGGATAAAATAAAAGTGTCACGGATGATCCAGATTCCCTTTGTAATAAAACCCAGTACTTCTTATCATTAAACATACATACAAAGAAAACATTTGTAATTACCGTGAAAAATATTTTTAGAACCAAACAAAGAAAGAAATTCTTTATAACTTGGGAAATTAATTATTTCAGAAATGCGGAGCTTGTGCCGCTTTTTTAAGTCCCCCCCAGAGGCAAGATAATTAAAGTTTAACAATATTTGGAATCCCAGGGGATGCGTAATGGTGTAAAGAAGACAAATTTAGAATTACATAAGAGTGATTGGGATATTGTCCCCAGTTTGGACTGTGCAGTTGAATATTTTTAGTTTTGTGTCGTTGTATACAAGTTTGGTAAACTACTCTGGTTTTGGTGGTAAAAAACTGTGTGTTTATGAAATACCAAAACAGAAGTATCATATTATACCCGCTACTGAAGGCACAGAAATCCATTCTACGCGTCATTATGAAAAAACCCTTCAGATACTCGAGCGACGCTCTCTTCAAGGAGTTTAATGTGCTTGATGTTCGACAGTGTTACATAAAAAAAATAACAATCTGCGTCCACAAAAATATAAGCAAAACGATAAGTCGATCATAATCATCAAACCAGAAGTAAGAGCAGAAACGACCTTTCCATTCCTACAAGCAATACTGCGGCTTATCAAAAAGTTTTCTCATACCTGGGACCAAAAATATACAACAAAATCCCCTCTCAATTTAAACTGTGTGATTTATCATCCTTCGGTACTAAAATTACAAAATGGTTATTAGACTTAGGTAGGACAGATTCCGAAAAATTATTAAAAAACGTAGTATGAGTTGATTTCTTCGATTTTGTATTTTGTATTTTCCTAAAAAATATTTTTTTATTTTTCTTTCTTACATTTATATATTATATTTTTATTTTATATTTTACATGTATCTATCTGGATTTTATTGTTTATTACTGCTAAAAAAATACTTTATTTTTTATTTTTCTTTCTTACATTTAAATGTTATATTTTTATTTTATTTTATATTTTACATGTACCTACCTGGATTTTATTGTTTATTACTGATGTACACCTAGAATAACACAACTTTTATCTGATATTGTACCTAATATCTAAGTAACTCCCCCAATATGTACCATTATTGTTTATTATTATTGAATCCATTAATGTGAAATTATGTACATGCAACCTGCCAATTTGACTGTCCTAAAACGGGAAACCTTCCTAGTTGGACAGTCAAAGCTTCCTTTTATATTGTTATTATCTTGTATGTAATAAATGTAATAATAATAATAATAAATAAATAAATAAATAAATATGTATGTCTATTTTTTAAATTAGTTCTGTCAAAACCCTGAAGAAGTCAGCTTTGCTGACGAAACATGTCGGTTTTTGTAAATAATTAAGTGGTTAATGCAAAGTTATCTATTAATTTGAAATATTTATTCATTGTAAGTATCTAATCTAATACGTTAATGTATTGCGGAAGAATACCTAAAATACGATCTGTGTTTAATATTTTTACGGAGATAATCTAGTGATTATGGAGAGGAAGGAATAAATGAGATTGAGGAAGTGCAATGGCTCGTTTGAAATTAAAACACATTGAACATATTCGATATAAATAGCTGAAACAGATTAAAAGTATATTTCCAAACGTGATCAGAAGTAACGTGTTGGTAAAGTTTTTATCTAATTTAATCGAAGTTACTGAATTGTGTGATTTAAAAAATTCCGGCTAATATTTAAAAGCTGATCATTTATATTGACAGGAGCATCAAAGGACAGGAGCGAGAGTCAAATTTTTGGAATGCTGTGAGGCGGTGTTGAGCAGTTCATAATGGTCAATTTCTAATAATCAAATCTTAGCCAAACTTTAAAAACTACACACAGCCTTCCATTTGTAATAGAGCAGTATATCAGAGGATGTTAATTTTAAGTAAAGAAAGAGTGTTTAAAATTCATAAAATCATATCATTTGAACAGAAAAACGAGGCATAAAAATAACGCGTTCACGTGCAAGAAATATCTGCATATAAATTTGCGCTTTAACAGTGACAGTTCTAAAGAGATCAAAAATGCTGGTTCTTCAGACCACTTTTATTGAAATACTTTATAAAATGTTCACTCAAAGAAATAATGTCTCCAGCAACTGGAGGACATGCAACATTATGAAGGATCCAAACAAGACATGAAGGTACATTTTACAAGCCCTAGAATAATAAAAATATGAACAATTTCAGTCAAATATTGGCAGTATTTACCCAAAGCTGGCCGTTACAGGCGCTAGTATTGCATGTTGACATTCCTTCTAGATAAAAAAATTACATAATACTTACTAGAGGTGTTTTCTAATTAGCACATTGTTAAAAAAAAGTTTAAAAAATTAAAAAGCAGCGAGGTCATATGTAGACTTAAAATCCATTAAAAGAAAGAAAACCAACCGCAGAACTCGCGTCGCTAGGAGGCGCTAATGTGACAACAGAATGTATCGGAAATTTCGCTAGTTGGAGGTATTGATTTTAGTAATATTTTATGTTCCTTGAAAGAAATTAAATGAAAATGAAAAGCCTTTTATTTCTTGCAAATAGGTATGTTACAGAGTTATAAAAATAAGAAAAAGTACACTGAATGCTAATTTACGAAAAATGTAATATCTTAAATTATTCATAAGCAAAAACCCCTCTCTCGGGCGAAAATGAAGGCCTCCTCTAAAGAATTCCATTTATCTCTTGTTTTGTTCGTGGGGTTAAGTATTTCTTGTGTTCGTGTCACTTCTTGTATTTTTGAAGAAGTTTAGAATATCTTCTTGGTAGGATTTTGGTCTTGATCTTCCACGGTGACCATTCGCGTAGGAAGTTTCTTTCTGTTCCTTATGAAAGTTTAATGAACTAATTATGTTAATAAAACATCTTTTTATATCAACAATAAACCTTGATAATATTTGTAATGCTTGTCCATTACTTCTGAATCACCCTTTTCCCTAACTAACCTAGGAAGCGCTTTACGCCTGTGACCAGCTGTTAGCTGTGTAAAGTATCCAAGAGCTACACTTTTTTAATGTCCCGTATCCCCCCAGCGGAAGTATTTAACACTCACTTGATATCGTTCAACTTCTTCATCAAGTTCCTGTCTCCTTAGATTGTTTACTTGGTAATTTACAACCTTGGAATTGTTCAGATGAAATGCCTTGTTAATTTGTTCTTTTGTCAAATTTCAACTTTTGTACGACTTGAAATTCAGACGCTTCCCTTTTCCCGGAAAAAAATATTGAGATGTTAATCTCGTTTTTGGAAAGTCGCACGAATTCAACTTCGTTATTTCAGTGTTTGAGTGGAACGATTCTAGAATTATGAGTGTTGTTTAGCTTATTCAGAAAAAAAATAATAGTAATAGTCATCTCGACAAACAAAAATCATAACCCAACCTAACCCACTATTACAATTACTTTGTAGTGATTAGTAATCATTGCAATGTTGGTGTTGTTTGCTTATTAAAATCGTTTTAATTTATTTATTTATTGTTCTTATACGCCCGTAGGGGCTTTTACATAGATTATAAAATAATATTTAAGATATCGAGGATTACACATACATAGAATTTATATCAAACGTTATAAAAGTGAAAAAACTTAGAATATACAAGTAGTTTTTAAAGAAAAAACCACTTGTATATTCTTGCTTAAAACTGTGAAATATTTTAAACAATGTAATATTTAACAATAACATAGAACAAAATATAATATAAAACATTACAATAACACATCAAATCGTTAAATATATTATACCCACGTTACAATAATTTGTAGGATTCCACAAAGTGTTGGTTTAAATTGCATTTTAGAATGTAAAGGGAATCAGCGAATACATCTACAATACCACGAATAATGACGATACATTAATATATCAATACATTAATGACGACTCCACAAAGTGGTATATGAACCGCTTTAAAAAATCATTAAAAGTAAAAAAAAAAAAAAGTTCGTAACCTTTTTAACGCTTTTAGTGACTTTCAAAGGTGAGATGAAGTGCCATTTTCTTGATTTGTCTGGTCACCATTAAAAGCATACTACTGGTATTTACATAGTTAACAATTTAAAATATAATTTAAAAAGGGAATAGAAGAAATGTATTGGAGCTTGAGCCATCCTTCGATACCATTGAGCCTATTAACAGTAATAGTAGATGTACCTACTAATTGATAGATATAAGGTTAGACAGTGTAATAGCAAATGGACAAATATTTAAGAAGAGCCATTTTTTGTTTGAATATGTTTTTAAATTTTTTTTTATTTATTTATGGAAAAATTTATGGAAGGTGGTCGTCGTGTGCAAAGAGGAAATAAAAATTATGACTTACATATTTGAACATTTTTTGAAGTGAACACTTCTTTAGTACCGTTGTGATTTGAAACTCGTAGAAACGGAAGCGAACGACACTAACTAAAAAGAGAGAATGAGATACCAATAAAATACTTATTTATTTTACGAGTACTCGGTTCTAATATAATACGATAAATTCACGGTCCCACGCAAGCCTCCTTTAGTATGAAGGGCCCGACGAACCTTAGCGGCCGGACATTCAGCGGACCAAGGGTTGAATCCTACGAAATCAAAAAACATATTTATTTTTGCAAAACCAATATCCAATCTGCAAACCGCTCCAAAATGAATAGGCAAAGAAAAGACGAAAGAAAACCACATCTAGCGACTCCAAAGCAAAAAACCAAATACTAATGAGATGACCAAATGTAGATGCACTGGAATTATGGAAAAACAACAAAACTATGGAAAAAATCATCCTTCACAAAATAAGTGTTTTGTAGTCTCCCCACTCTTGTCTGCTTTAGTTTTCTGAATGTTTCACTTATACCGCGTGTAAATCCCACACTCTGATTTTTTTTAAAGGTAAAACATACAAAGTTTAGTGAAAGAGAAAAAAAATTGTAAAATAATATTAAGTTAACGTAATATAAAACTAATTCATTAAATAATAGTGTAAGAAAACTCTCTTCTTCTTCTTCTATTATTTTTTACATTCACCCCACACAGAACGCCCTGAGGAGAATATCCACCCACTCTACTTTAATAACTAGCAACGGCTCCACCCCTACCATAATAAAACATTGCTCCCATCCATATTTCGAAACTGTCAAATTAGTATACGCTTGCTCTGAAGAAGGAACGTTTGTTCTGAAACCGGTCGAATTTACTCATTATATAAGTGGTTGAAACAAAGTTGAATTGTTTCATTTATCTATAATGGATAACCACAAAGTGATAGCTTCATTCAAAAATACTATTAAATTTAATTACATAAGAAATAATTAAATCAAATCTCTAATTCAACACACATTGTATTATACAATTTAAATAGAAATAAATGCAAATAAAATAATAATGTTATTAAATCCGAATTAAAATTAAAGTCAATAATCTTAATTTTAAAACAACAATTCAAAATAAAATCAATTCAAATAAAATATAATCAATTCAAAATAAAATCAATTCAACATAAAATATAATCAAAATAAACAGTAAATTACCTAAGTTATTTATTTCTTGACAGCTCACGTAATCTTTCAATTTATAGTTGAGCAGGAAGAAGGGTTTCACATTTTTTTCGCTGTGCTTTGTGCAGTCCAGGGTACTTTAATTCTTTGTTTGGTGTTTGTCATCAAAACTCGCTCGATTTCTTGCTTAAAAGCTCATCAGAATCTGGAGAGCTTTTTAGTTTCAAACTTGGTATTATTTTGCAAGGCAATTAGGGTATCGAAATATTGATTTTGGTTGTATAAATATTTTAAGGGTAGATTTCATTTTAAATCTATCGATTAATTGTGTCGTTATAGTTAACCGATATTGTATAAAATAGTTTTTAACGATATCTGGGTAATGCTTTTCTGATAAAGTTAATTTGTTATCGTTAGGTTCAATCGAGTTTTTTAAATGCGTGGTATATCAGTTTGTTTTCGGTATATTTTTGATTAGAATTCAATTACGAGTATTTACTATTATTAATAATAAATAGTTATTATTAGTATTTAAATATTGTGGCTGTGGTTTTAAAACAACTTAAAACAATTATCTATCAATCAAAACTATCAATCGTTTCCCCGCAAGCGTATGAAGAGATAATAAAACACAATACAACCCTGCCTTGACACACTCCTTGACACGCTCGCATTCTCACTTCGTCTTAGGAACATCACACTACCGAACCATTTTGGCAAGTTATGACAAGTTTGCCAAAATTTATTGAACCTAAATTCATGGGATAAACCATGAAATCTTTGGCTTTCAATAGCAAAAAGCAGTTAATTTGTTTACATTTTTTTTTTGGGGGATGATATTAATTAAATCGAATGACCAAATCGAAAATCCATCTCTCGAGTGGTTAAACACTCGACATGACCGGACTCAAGTAGTGGATTCACTGGATCGCTGGTCGTCTCTGGCTATTTATACCATCCATTTCGGCCTCACATAATGTCATCTTAACGATTTTTTTTTCGTTGCTCTCTACATGCCCAAAACAACTAAGCGTGCATTTTTTAATCTTATTCATTACTCTTGCATGGTGAAGAGTTAAAACGCATCATTTTCTGATGAAACCACATATTTATGCTACGACTCGTTCTTGAGTTCAATAGCTCGAATGTGGAACGATTTTCCGGCTTCTGTGTTTCCTTCCTCCTACAAAGTGGGTCTCTTCAAGTCCCAGGTTTACTCCTTCCTTTCCACAAAACGTTCCTCCATACAGCATCACCAATGACGATATAGGCCCTGAGAGAAATTATTTTCCTCTGAGTAAGAACATTTTGATGCATTTGTTAATGGGTGATTCCATTATCGCGGGTGCAACATTTAGGCGCATATAAAGCTTCTTAATAATAAAACAACAAACATTTTTACTTAAATTATTATTGGAAGAGCTACATTTTAACGTGTTTACTTTTTATTAGTTTATAATAATTTTATTGAAATATTTAAATAGTCAGGTGGGAGGTTCAAAGTGCGATCGCGGGTGCAACCAATTTGGCCCACCCTTTCCAGATCATAAGACAAAAACACAAAAGTATGTTAATTGTGATACATTTATTATGTTATGCCTTGATATTTCGTACTAATCAACTAAAAAAATAAACAAATATATAGAAAACAAAAACAAGCAATGAATTATTAGCTTTTCAAGCAATCGCGGGTGCAACATCAAATTATCGCGGGTGCACCTCGTCTAGTTTAAGTGTATATAAACATCAATAAACCCTGATAGAGGAACGAAAAAAAAAATCCAACAATGCTTATTACTAATCAGTACACTTCTTGGTCATTTATGTTAATTATTTCTTTTCGGTTACGTCGAAATTCGCCGAAAATTCTACGAACATATTACATCCATCAATCCTTTTGAAAAACAAAAATTTGTTTTTTTTTTTCTAATTTTGTAGAATTGCTTTTTATATTCTGTAATTTGTAAGAGGTTCCAAATTGTTATCATCCCAATCACTTTCTGTTTCAGTGGTGGTTTTTGGAGATTTCAAAACCAATGGGCATTTGAGATGAGACAGTGAGGTTCGCGCCACGGAAATGCTATCGTCGTCTTCTGATTGAAAGAAATGTTTTGATTGAATGCTTGATTTATTTTTTAGTCCTTCCCATTTATCATCCAAAGTGACCATCTTTTTTTTAACTGCTTTTTTTAATATAAAGAAGATGTTTCAGAGAGATGGCCTGCCAAATCATAGAATATCTATAAAAAAGCTGAATATAATATAAACACACCAATTTAATATAAATCACTGGTAATACACAGCACATTTTATTATTGAAGGCATAAAAAACAATAAAATATATGATAAATCACAAAATAAGGGTAGTTGTCAAATAGTTGCACCCGCGATTCTTACAACTCAATCGCGGGTGCAACCAATTTGAGTCAACGTTTATTTCAATTCAGCTAAACAGTGCCCAACATTTGTAGACGGTTGACATTTGTCACATGAGAACGGGTCGTTCTTGTGTTCAACAGCTCGGCTGTGGAATGATTTGCCGGCCTCTGTGTTTCCTCCTTCCTACAACATGGGTCTCTTCAAGACCAATGTTCATTCCTTCCTCTCCTCAAAAAGACCCTCCACACAGCATCCAAGATGACATAGGCCCTGAGGGAAATCATTTTCCTCAGGGCCTCCTGTGTGGAGTTAACGTAAAAAAAGCTAACATTATACCCTTAAAAATGTTTTATTCAAGTTTGCCTGTGATTTCTTCTTACTTTTACAAGGTTTCAAATCGTTAGCACTTTATTTCTGTAAAAAACACGAACTTTTATATCTTTTGTATCGCGGGTGCAACAAGCTAACAGTGACTGTTTGTAGTCAATGATGCTTAAAAAATAATAAGTTCTTACATTTTTCGGCGCATAAGAATAAATTAATATTGTCACTACACGTTTAGCAGTAATATTTCACTTCAAACTATCGAAAACAGCTGTTTCGCGCCAGTGTTGCACGGTGTGATTTTGCAGTTTATATACCGATTCTTTGAATGGTAATGTTTCCAAGCGCGCCAAAAATTTCAATATGAAGTAAAATCCAAAAAAAAAAAATTGTAATTAAATATTGACCTTTTTCTTTGAACTGATATCAAAAAAAGTAACAAATACTAAGATTTAAAAATTACTGTCAAGAATCATCTACATATAGCGGAATCGCCCTAATCACGTTTATTCCAACAATAAAAACAATGTATTACTTGTTTATTGCTAAAAGATTATAACTTTTCATTGCTCTGCGTGAATGTTGAAAAGTTATACGAAATCATTTTCGAAGAATTTTCCTGGGTACTCGTACGATTCCGAAGAAAACCTTTTTCGGAAGTTCATTTATTGCGTTCAAGATCATCAAACAAGCGATGCGAGCTTTTACATCAAAGCTTTGAAAAAGCAATCAATGAATATAGAAAAATATTTTTATTCCCCAAACATAGATGAATTTACTTTGTCAAATAACATAAAGAAAAAACAAAATATTCGCTAGGGCAAAAACTCCGTGATGTTTTTCAATGTAAATTCTAGATAGTGTGTTAGTAATACTAAAGGAAGTCCTTGAATAGTAATCACGAATAAAAATATTGTTTTTATGACTTTTATGCGTTAATGAATATTAATTTAGAAGAGCTTTATTTTTGTTGAATCGAGATAAAACAATACAAGTCCAAAGCTTTTTTAAATGTGAATCCCGCTTAAGTGTCTCATTTGCTGCCTCCGTGGTTAAGAGGTAAGGCTCTCGACTAGTAATTTGAAGGTCGCGAGTTCACATCCTGGCGTAGGCAAGTAAATTTTTTGTGTTCATTTTTTACATTAGTAGGCTGTGAGGGAAAAAAAGCCTCAGGGCCATTCTTATCTTTGAGGATGTGGCGCGGAGGGTATATTTAGGGAAAGGAAGGAGAGGAAGTTCTGGAAACGAAAAGGGTATGAGAGGACGATCCCTCCCACTGTGGTGCAAGGCGATGGATCGAGCGAGTCTAGCTGAAGAGGTCCAGCTTAGCTCTCCTTCAACCTGTCTCTCCTACGCAGTAGGTGGTCAAACGCTTTCGCCACCAAGACCTGGACAAATCTCACCCCGTGAACCCGGGCCCTCCTGCTAACCACCAAACCAAACAGGTAGTCACCAAACGTAGTGAACCACTTGGGGTGACCTGCGGCAGGGATGTTGGTTATCCAACAAAGGGTTTCCGAGGTGGCTGTACCAATACCCGCCTACCAAATTCTCTGTGTTCTTTATACCACAATTTAAATATTATTTTGATACAACATATTATTTTATTTAAACCACAATTTAATTATTTAAAATAAAACAAGGTATATTTGCATCACGTTCCAGTAGAAGAGACTCTCGTTATCGCCCTGGTGCAAGACCACGATGGGGAGGGGAAGGAGATGGGGCGAGGAAGATGGGGAAGTACTTGGCAGATCTGGTCACCAAACACAGCTAAAGCAATTTCAAGCAACGTTTTGATTCTATATGATTGTCTTTCATACAGAGATTACCTATCTACAACTCAAGAACGTGCCGCAAATATATTTACAAAAACTCCCGGATTTGAACCCGCGATCTCCAGATTCATACTTGAAGTTCATTACCACCCAAAATTGAAGGTCGTAATACCATAAAAAGACATGCTTTTGGAAATTCCAGCCCAATCCTAGATGCAAAATAATATTTTTAAACAACAACAAAAGTACTTTTCCGTAAAATGGGGGTAACATTTTACGGACAAACTTTTGATAATGCGTAAAGTTAAGCATTGTTAAGAGTAAATTACGAGGAATTAATGCAACTTTAATCGATTGGTGGTTCACCAAAAGTCAGCGTAAAAAGTTATATATCCCTAAATTGTAGTGTAATTACCCTGATCACCAATTTCAACGGGGCGTGTACTGGCGGTGTTAGTTTAAACCTGCAATAATAACAACCCTTATTCGGATAATCAAAACGTTATGTTGCTTGAATATGGGATTACTATTTTCATAATTCTTGGTCAATGTTTCGAACAGTCTCACATTGTCCATTACCAAATGCGATTTACTTATCTTCCACGATGGTGCACCATTTGGATATCGAAAAAAATCAGCTAACTTTATTTAAATGTGTAAGATTTAAAAAAAATTGTGAGCAAATCATCTCTGGGGCACTTTATATTTAAATATATCTAACTTACGATTTAGAACTTACTGAGATATATATGCAATATCAGATTTACGATAAAAAGTAAAGGCGTAAGTCTAGTGAACAATGTATTTTGTTAGAATATTATGGAACTACTATTTTTACATGGTTTCACAAAGTAAGTAGCTAATGTAAAAAAAAAATAATACAATAAAATAACAAAATACGTCATCTTTCTGGATGCTTTGTGGAGGATTTTTTTAAGGACATGAAGGAGAGAAAATCTGGGAAGGAAAAGGGTATGAGAGGTGGGTAGGAAACTGGGGTCAGTTTGTCTAGGAATGATGATCTTATGAATCCATCCCACCCACTGGGTGAGAAGGTCGAGAAACGTTGGAGAAAAAAGGTCTCCCTCAATTAGTCTCTCTAAATCCGGCCCGCCACACAGCAGGTGGGCAGGCACATGTGGATAGACACATCCGCCGTCAAGACCTAGGCAATCCTCACCTATGAACCCGGGTACCCCTGCTAAGTCACCAAACTTAGCGAACCACTTGGGGTGACCTATGGAAGAGGTGTTGGTTGGTTGGGGGCGTTACCAATACCCGCCTACCAAATTTTACTACCATTATTTACCATTTTATGTAACAAGTTTTTCTGTTTTCTGTCCTTGCTTATTTTTTTTTTCATTTTCAGGGATTTTGCCACTTTTACATTGTACTCGTAAGCTTTAATATGCGATTAAAAGTTTGGGATACAGACGAATTTTTTTTAACATTAACTGCACGAAGTAAGTAAGAGGCCCTGAGGAAAATATTACTCGGGGCCTATGTCATCTTTGAGATGTTGTGTTGAGGGTTTTTTTTAGGGAAAGGAAGGATAGAAAATCTGGGAAGGAAAAAAAACAGGAATCTGGGGAATCAATGTACATACATATATACATGTAGGAGTGACATATGAATCTATCCCTCACATCTCGGTGCAATGGGTCGAGATAGTCCGGCTGGAAAAGCTTAGGGTTAAGTCTCCCTCAACCAATATCTCCCGATCCGGCCGGCCACGCGGTTTCAAACTGCCAAACTGAAATTCTTCCTCAATGTCATTATTCTGTATGCTTGTTTCTTCCCATAACAAACAAATTAAACAAATAAGCGATTTAAAAACTTTTAACTTGTTCCAAACAAATCAGAACATTGTGTAGATCTGAACAAATAAAAAATGTTGAAAAACAAATTCTTTAGGTTAGGTTGGAAGTCTTTGGAAAAGATTCATTTAATGTGGGATCATAATTTTAATGACACTGGGGTTTAAATTCATCATTGTAATAATACAGGCAAAAAAATAGAAGCAATAATAATAATAATAATCTTTATTCCAGGATATGGGGAGGATAGTGCAATCCCACACTTCCCATATAGTTATACATATTTATATATTTACACAGTAAAGAAATAAGAACATAAATAGAAAGAAAAAAATTATTAATAACAAAAATAAATAAATCCTTAATAAATCGTTCTGAAACCGGTCGGATTTACTCAAAGATAAAAGTGGTTCAAACAAAGTTAAATTGTTTCATTTATCTATAATGGATAACCACAAAGTCATAGCTATATTCAAAAGTATAAATAAATCAATTATCATGCAGGGCGTGATCTTGAGTGCGCTCGGGCCCATCACTCACTCAGGAGTGGCGCTTGGTGTTGGAAGGCTGCAGTCTCCAACGTGTTGTCGGAGGCCATTAGCTGCATCCTGGCTCCAGTAACCCGGTGTCTAAAAGTAAAAGTTCTACAAAAGTTCTGTATATTGAACAACCAATTACATTTATCGAGTCTTATTCTAGACATTTTCCCTGTTAACCGCTCTGTTCTCCGCTAATCCCTCTAATTACCTCAGCTTTTTCGTTGGGATCCCACTGCAAAACGTAAATATTTATATAGTACATCTCAGTGTCTAGCGATATTTTATATCTTTGTTTTAATATCCTCCTCATGAAGGAAGGGGCATCCGAAACCGATAGACCAATAATTTTTTTAAACTCGAGTGATTAAAACAAATTCATGTTTTCAACCCGTCAAGTCTATTTGTTCGGTTTTCGGAATGACTCACACAGGTCTCATAGAAATCGTTGTGTCTCCCTTACTACCGTAGTTAGATATATCTATTATATGAATGGTGTTAGAAAGAGAAAATACCACGCTTTATAATCAAAGCTAAAACTTAGCCGAAAAATAATTCAAATAATCACCTTTATGATTCCGATGCTTCCAACCGCAATTTGAAAAAAAAAATTAACTTTAAGATTTTTTTATTAATAACACAGGTCTGCAACAAAAATGCTGTCCGGATGTTTTTAACTGATTTCTATGTATTTAGGTGTTTTGAAAACTAGAAATATACTCAAAAAATTCCAGAAAGTCAGGTTATTTTGCAAAACGGTATATGTATATATAAAGATATAGATAGTACATACAATAGTGAGCTCTGGCAATAAACATTTCATAGCTAAACCGTTCATCCGATTGCGGTGAAACTTTGGGGATTTAATGTGTGCATGCTCGCGATGGTTTTTGTATACAATAGTGAGCTCTGGCATAATGAAATTAAATAAAAATGAATTTCAGAAATGTATGTAAATGTGTAAAACTTCCGAACGACTGCACTTTTTTTACCGGGACTGAAGGTATGGAATGCGGAAGGGGGGAGGGGAACTCGGGTAGGGGGTTCGAGGGAGGAAGGAAGGGAAATAGGGATCGGGGAGGGTAACCTGAATTTTTAGGCAATAACAAAGACCCTAACTATAAACAAATCGTCAAAAGAATGTTAAAATCATTTCAAGCTTTAGGTTGCCTAATGAGTTTAAAAGTACATTTTCTTCATTCCCACCTCGACCACTTTCCTGAAAATTTAGAAGATGTGAGTGAAGAGCAAGGTGAAAGATTTCACCAAATATTAAGGAGATGGAAAAAAGATACCAGGGAAGATGGAGCATCTCAATGAGGCAAACTACTGTTGGACGCTTCAGAGAGACCTTCCAGATGCTTCTTACAAGCGAAAATGTACCAAAAGGAGTCTAAAAAGGAGGAAAAAAGAAATGTGTTTAGTGCTTAATAATGAATGTATTTTAGATTAAAAAAAAAGTTTTGTTACGCAATTTTTTTTTTTTTTACATTAACTCCACACAGGAGGCCCTGAGGAAAATAACTTCCCTCAGGGAATATGTCACCTTTGAAGATGCTGTGTGGAGGGTCTTTTTGAGGAAAGGAAGGAATGAACACGGGTCTTGAAGATACCTATGTTGTAGGAGGGAGGAAACACAGAGGCCGGCAAATCGTTCCACAGCCGAGCCGTTGAACTCAAGAACGAGTCATAGAAACGACCCGTTCTCATGTGACTAATGTCAACCGTGTACAAATGTTGGGCGCGTGTTTGGAGTGTTTCCCGACTATGCACCGGTGCCGAGGGGATTAATAACGCTAGTTCCTAGGAGCATCTTCCATTGTAATACCGGTAGAACAAGGACAGCATTCCCACCTGACGCCTGTGCGCTAAAGATTGCAGTCCGTCTGTTAAGATGGGAGAATCTATCAAACGGACCGCCTGTTTCTGCACAGAGTCAAGGGTTCTTTTTAGGTATATATTTATTATTAAAAACAATTTTTTTTTGAGTCTTTTATTTTAAGATGATAACTTGTTTAACATAGATACCTATTTTGTCAGACAATGTGATGTTCTATGACAAAATGGAAGTCATTTTCGGATTTAACACATCCAAAAACATAAGAATTACGCAAAAAACCAAAACATTTCTCATTTTTTTTTTTGGTAGACTTGTGTAATTTTTACATTGTGATGTATGTGTGTGAGTGTGACGGCATGAGAGCGAGACAGAGAGTATGGAGATGTATAAAAAGGATGTACTGGCAGTTGTGTGCTCTCTCCATATTAACCTCTTCGACAATAAACAATGTAACATTAACGGATATTATTTACTACCCGAAGTAGCACACACCACAGTTGGCGCAGACGGTAGGTAAATAATATCCGTTAATGTTACATTGCTTATTGTCGAAGAGGTTAATATGGAGAGAGCACACAACAGCCAGTACATCCCTTTTATTCATCTCCATACTCGCTGTCTCGCTCTCATGCCGTCACATACATGAAGCCACGAAAAAATAAGTTGGCAATAACGTTTATAATATATTTGATCAAAAAATTATCGACGTGTTTTTTTCAGTGTCAGTAATATAAGTTATAAAAAACATAAGGTGAGACATTTTTAAAGCTTTTTTTATGTCTGCATGCAAAAATAATATTTAAAAATTATATGTTTATTTCTAAATATAAAATTTGAAAGCGTATTTTATCACCTTTCCAAAACTGTTTTTAGTTTTCGTATGTATTCAGAAATATTTCGTTTAATTTGAATTTTGTTGCGAAACGGAAATATTTTGACCCTCTGACATAATAAAATGGGTTAACAGGGGTTAAATTATAATTACGGCAAGCCACAAAGTAATGCTTTTTTCGACTATACATATATAATATAAACAATTGAGAAATACAGATGATTAATTGAATCAAATACCACTGAGACAATCAATATCTCTTGAATATGGTGTTTTTTTTTAAATAATTTGCAATATCACTAATGGTCATCCCACATCATATTGATTACCTGTATTACTAAGTATATCATGACATTCTTGGATCACATATCACGGCTAACTCCAAACTCCTGGGTTTTATCGTCAGAACATGTAAACAATTTATGAACCAGATGCAATGATAGCTATGTTCGATGGCGTCATAAGAAGTAAGCTAGAGTATGATAGTGGTGTGTGGACTCCGAATCAGCCTAAATATGTTAATATGCTAGAAAAAATCCTGAAAAATTTCCTTTATGTATGTCTAAATGCGAATGCACGGAACTTATCCGAGGTTCATGCACCATATAGAATTACTTGAGGCAATAAATAGATTTAGCTTAGAAACTAGACGTTACGCAAATCTTGCAATTCTTAGTTATAACATAATTCATAACCGTATTGATGGTCCAATGCTATGGCTTGTACGTGCCTGAAAATTTCAGCCGTAGTCATTGCCACGACTTGTTCAAAATACCTCACGGCAGAAGAGATGTTCTAGCACAGCATAGCATAACAAGAGGAGTGATGCTGTTGACGTTGTGACGCTTGTGTCCTATAATTATAGCAAACCTTATTGTCATTATGTATTCACGCAAATAAAGTTTCTTATCTGTTCTCACGAAACAAGCTGCGTATTATTACAGGTTATGGGCCCAGGAATCCATGTAATTTACCAGTTATTGAGTTTATTGTCAGTATTATCAGTTTGATGAACAGTAATCTCTGTGTTTTACAAAAAGACAGTGTGTCTAGTAAAAAAGTGAGTTATAACGGACTTCGTTTCGAAAAGTGAACGTCAGTGACTGACAATGGCGTCTATTTCGAACTACCTCGTTAGCGTCCCCAAACTTAAGGGTCGCCAGAACTATGGGGAGTGGAGCTTCGCTGCTGAGAATTATCTCGTATTGGAAGGAATGGTTTTGTGTATAAAACCTGAGCCCGATAAGCCGCTAGCAGATGCAGATGATGCGAAAACAAAAGCAAAACTGATCTTGACAATTGACCCGGCACTTTACGTTCATATAAAAAAAAAGTCAGAACATCGAAAGAATTGTGGGATAAATTGAAGATGCTATTTAATGACTCGGGATTTTGTATAAAAATCAGCCTCCTGAGGAATCTCATATCTATTAGATTAGAAAGTTGCACTTCGATGACGTCGTATGTGACACAGATTGTAGAAGTGGGTCAGAAATTACAAGGAACAGGATTTGGAATAAACGACGAATGGATTTGTTCTATCATGTTAGCTGGTTTATCTGAAAGATATGCGCCTATGATAATGGCGACCGAAAATTCAAATATGGTAATTACAACCGACGCCATTAAAACAAAGTTGTTGGATATGGAACCAGAAGAAGACAGTGATGTCAATAATGCATTTGCGTGTTTCCGCAATAAGTCCAATCAGCGTTCAAGGAATGTAAAGTCTATGCCACAATCTATGGCTAATAAAGATCGCAAAGATTCACAA
This sequence comes from Limnephilus rhombicus, assembly GCA_929108145.2. NCBI lineage: Eukaryota > Metazoa > Arthropoda > Insecta > Trichoptera > Limnephilidae > Limnephilus > Limnephilus rhombicus. The sequence goes on from OV815284.1 coordinate 24,213,468, forward strand.
GTGTCAAAATCTGTTAAAGGAAAAACAAACGTCAAATGTTATGGCTGCAAGCAATATGGCCACTATCGCAATAAGTACACTATTATGGATAAATCTTCTAAGTTTAATATGACCGATTGTACAACAATTAATACTCCAATGGAGCCAAGTTTAAAAAGTAAAAAGAAGAATAATTGTAATAGTCAGAATCCCTACCAGGAGCTTATTGGGAGCTTAATGTATTTATTTGTACTTACACGGCCCGATGTAGCTTATGCAGTGTCATATTTAAGTCAATTTAATAATTGTAACACTCAAAAGCAGTGGCTTTATGCAAAAAGAGTATTAAGATATTTAAAAAATAGGAAAGATTTAGGTTTAAAATATACTAAAGGCAACAACGTTAATATTGAAGGCTATGTAGATGCAGACTGGAGCAATGATATTAACGATAGAAAATCATATTCTGGATTTTGTTATACTTATTACAGCTTACTACAGCTCCAAGATATAACAGGGTCTGTTATATCTTGGAGCTGTAGTAAGCAAAAATGTGTTGCGCTTTCTAGTACAGAAGCCGAATACGTGTCAATTTCTGAGGCCTGCAAAGAAACAGTATATTTAAAAAACTTGCAATAAGAAGTAACCAAAAAATTGTATAAGATTATCATATACAATGACAGCATAAGTGCGCAAAAACTATTGTTAAACCCTGTTTTCCATAATAAAACTAAGCATATCGATGTCAGATATCATTATTGTAGAGAAATGACAATGGAAAACATTGTTAGTGTTAATTATTTGTGTACGTCAGATATGCCTGCAGACATGCTTACTAAGAGCTTAGGTGCGGTAAAACATTATAAACATTTAAATGCTTTCGGAATTGTTAAAGTATAATTTTAATTTGTGATTCGTTCTTGTAATCTGTATTTTGAGAGGGAGTATTATAAATAGCAAAATATAGAGTACTACTAGCGCCATCTTGTGGCCTATAATTATAGCCAACCTTATTGTCATTATGTATTCACGCAAATAAAGTTCCTTATCTGTTCTCACGAAACAAGCTGCGTTTTATTTCATAACTCTTCTTTGGATAGCCTTAAGATTTTTTTCTATAATAATTATCTTCCTAGGTGTTAACTGTCAAAATGAGAAAATTGTACGGTAATGGGATAATTAATCTGTTGTAGAATTTAAAAAAAAAATCGTGAACATTATTTGTGACCGTATAAAAAATATTTCGTGAAATCTGTTAATTTCAGTGAATGATGGTAGTTGTTATCAACTTGAAAACACGCCAACATTAGAATAAGTTTATAATTTACCGACACGCCTGACAAGTGGTTTTAGGTTTCAGTTCTCCACCGCACAGCCAAGTAGGTGACTTATTCAAATTTAAACTGTATCCAAAACTTCACACGTTTTTCGCCACGTTGAAAATTCGTTTCCATGGTAACTTTTCATCCAGACTTCCATTAAGCGAACGAGAAATTAAGTGCCACACTTGTATCAAGGAAATGTGGAAGATTCAGCCCGAAGATATGAATATTACATTCAGGACAAATATTAAGGCACAAATTTTTACGATTTATTAATTTCAAATTGCACATAAACTGTAAATATGCTTAAAATACATTCCCTAGAAAATGAAGAAAAATAAATTACTTTCCTTTTTTTGTTTAAAATTATTCGCATCTCATTGAGTTCAAAGTACCAAATCGAGTAACTAGGCAAAGTTTATTTTACTGCAACAATGATTCCGGGACCAACTACCACATACATGCACCTATTTCTCGCTTAACAGACATAGAAATAAATTCACCTCAAATATCGACATTTTTAATATAAGTTTAAGAAATTACTGAAATATTTTTATTTTAGTTTATAAGCAAACAGTTATACATATCTCATGGTTGCATGAACCAGCGAAGTTTCTCAATCGAAAATCTGAATCTGACAGAAAAATCATAAAAAGATATTGGAACCTCTGGGACTCGAACCCAGGACCTTCTGCTTTCATGGCAACAGCTCCACAAACTGAGCTTAGGTGTCTAAAATCCAATTCGGTCACTTTTAACTGTGTCATACTTCGAGTAATTTTGCAATCATATATAAAGATAGCAGCCAATAATATGTGCGTTAAGAAAATGAAGATAATGTTGGTAGATTTTTCTGTCTCCAGATTTTCGATTAAGTTTCGCTAGTATTGTCTTCATTTAATTAAATATTACAATTTTAGGTTTTACTCATAAAAGTTAAAAATAAAAATTAAATTATTGTTTTTATGCCATCTGAAATTAAAATTTATTCTGGTTGGTTATTTATTTTATTTTTCTTGCCATTTTACCTGTTTTTAAATATATATAATGCCATGTTCATGTTTATAATCTACATAGTTTAAACTCTTCCTGTTCTGTGTCAAGCAGTATATTATGTAAAATGCACAATATTGTAAAAACGCGTCAGGCCGTTAAAATTTGATAAATAAATAATCATAATAGATAACTACCGTCATATAACATTTTTATAAATTATTTAATCATTTATAAATTATACATTTTAATAAGCAAGATTTACTAACTGAAGTCCCCGGCGCTGCCTGGGCGTGCGAACAGTGACCTTTTTCTTGTATTGAATATCGACAGTGATTTATGGGAATCAGTTTCGAAATAAAAGTTTAGATTTTTAAAATAATCAAATCCACTCCGCCCGCTCTGTATGCGCCACAGACACCCTCCTTTATACACATATCGTATTTCTTTGTAATAATTAGTCGATATTTTTTTAAACATGCGTGTATTTTTCGTGTATTTACACCATATATTGTATGTGCGCTTTTTAGCTTCAATACAATATTTGGTGGGCTTGATAGTTTGTTTCGGTTTTTGCAATAAAGGCAGAATCTGTAATATCGTTTTAGCAAATATAAAATTGTACGGAATTGTTGGAATTGTGGATAGTGTTAAAAAACTTTGAAGTTTTTGTTGATTATTAGTGTTTTGTTCAGTGAAATCAATAGAGGTTGCAAATCAGTGTGTCAGTGGGGCAAATATTTCAAATTATTTTTTTTACTTAGCAAACCGTTACAAATGTGGCGCAAAAGTCGTCATCATCAATATTTTGGAAGGTGTTTTAATTTTTTCAAATGGCGTCTTATCATCACGTTTTACATTGATTTTTTTATGTAAACATAAACAGAATACCAATGGATCTCCTCAAAAACTAAAAAAAAATTACTCCCTTAGGAAAACAAGGGCAGTTAAATAAAAGTGATCCAAATGGAAATTAATATGTTACACACCCTTGAGGTGATATTCTATTCAAAACAAGTAAAAAATGTTTGAAATAATTATAGAATTTATATTAGAACGTGTACATGTGATCAAGTTGATAAGTGGATACAGATGAAATAAATAGAAAGATACTTGGCAATATCTGGTTAATAATCTTCAACTGTTTTTTTTGGTGACCAGACAACTCAGAATGAAACCAACTCAGAAGAACCTCAGAAAGGTCATTAAGAGTGATGATAAAAAAAATATAAAAAAATAGTTAAATAGGTTAAGTTAGATTAGGGTTACCGGCTATTTTAAAATTATTTTTTCGTACCTTTTAATGACCTTTCTGAGGTGTTTCTGAGTTGGTTTCATTCTGAGTTGCCATGGAACCGTTTTTTTTTTGTGCATTTTCAACGTTCAGAAACATTTGAAAAATATTTAAGTCGGAAACACACTTGTGTGGTGTGGTGTGTCGTGACCACAAATTAACCAATCATCGTCATCTCTTGTCGAAACGCCACAACCTACAAATATGTCTCTAACCATAATAAATGTATGAAACCGATGTGCTTCTGGCGCGCCACGACACACCACACCACACAAGTGTGCAATGATCTTCAGTTTATAAATTCCCCAAAAATATAAACTAGTTCATCAGTGTTGCCACCGCAAGCCTCGGTCGCGTGTGAGTGGGTACATTACTTGAATGGTGAAGTGGCTGTGTAAAACACTGCGAACTGTTCAAATTATTAAAGTCGCTTAAATTTCGAGCGGTTTAATTCCTTCATATTTATAAACAGGGCACTCGGAAACTAATTTACACCAAACCACACGTGAACACAAAACCCACGTTCCTACTCCGAGCTTTAACCCTCTCAGACCAGAATTTTAACCCTGGCAGTGCTAAAACATAGTTTGGATGATTGGTATCCCTTTTAGGTAGTTTTTAGAGTGTTTTGTTTTTAATTCCTTAGAAGTTGTCACATTCATTTCATTACACTTTTCGACAAATAATCCGACACTGAAAACAAAAGATGGATTATTTCAAATCATCATCATCACTCTTGGTTCTACAACCCCTGGTGAGTCTTGGCCTCCTCAAGAGCTTTCCTTCACTCATCTCGGTTTTGTGCCAGCTCTCTCCAGCTTAGAAGCTCGAAGGTAGATATATATATATATATATATATATATATATATATATATATATAAACCATCTCCATCTTAACCTTGGTCTTCCCGGGCTTCTTCGCCCTATCGGTCTTGTGTTCCGCAGGGACTTTGGTGCTTGATGCTCTTCACATGACCCAGCCACATCCTAGTTTTATAAATTTTGTGACGTTTAGCTCCTTATACAGACTATTTACTCATTGTTGTAACGTCTGCGCCAAAATCCATTTTCTAGAACCGGTCCGAAGATGCGCCTCAAAATTTTCCTTTCAAAAACGTCCAGTGCTCGCACATTCCATTTAGTTGGTACCCACGTATCAGCTGCGTACGTGAGTACTTGTCTTCTTCTTCTTGGTGGGCCCTATCAGGTCCCCCAGACGTTGGCAATCGCTCTGGAAAATGTCTCTCTGTCTTGAGCTGTCCGAAATAGCTCTTCCACACTTCTAATGCCATTCCACTCTCGTACATTTCGTAGCCAAGACATTTGTCTCCTACCAGGCCCTCGGCGACCCTCTATTTTGCCTTTCAATATTAATTGGAGCAAGAGGTACTTCTCCCCTCGAAGTATGTGACCCAGATATGAAATCTTCCTGATTTTTATCAATGTACAGTTCTCTGTCTGCTCTAGCCCGCCTGAGAATTTCTGTATTGGTAATCATGTCGGTCCATGGGACCTTGAGCATTCTCCGGTGAAGCCACATTTCCAAATCCTCTAACCTGTTCACGGTATTTACGTTCAAGGTCCATGTCTCACATCCATACAGGAAGACAGACCAAACATAACATTTTAGCATTCTCTGCCTTAGTTTTAAATTGATATTGTCATTGCAGAAGAGGGATTTTATTTTACTGAATGCAGTTCTTGCTGCTTCAATTCTGCACCTAACCTCTACATCTGGGTTAAGAGTCTCCGTGAGAATACTGCCAAGGTATCTAAATCTTTCCACCTTTTCGACATTGCAACCATTTAACTGTATCACTGATCCAGAGTGATCTAGTCGTCCAAATGTCATCCATTTAGTTTTATTGATAGTCAGTGTTTTGTACACTAATATCTTCGTATTTCTGGACAGCAGTCTGGATTTGGATTATTTCAAATAGTTTACATAAAACTTGCATAACAAATCTATAATGGATTTGATGACGATGTAAATGGGTTATCCATTTGCATCGTAGTGAAATCGAGTAAATACGAACTAAACCTCTCAAAATACACACCTAACACGGCTACGGCCTAAAACAATAGTTACAATCCAACGCAAAAATTTGCTTTCAATGCCGGTAGTTCGTATTGTCAGATTTGGAAAACGAAAACCCTCAATTTTATTCGCTCCAAATTAACGTTTTCAAATCAAGATTTTCTGGAAATAAGTAGGGTTTGAAAGGGTTAAACTTATTCATTTATTTATGGGGAGTTTTGACACAGCCCGGAACGAAATAATTATAATGAAAAAGTGAAGTGCTGTTTGGGTATTGGTATGTCAAACAAACAATACTGGACCGTAGGTACATAATAAACTCAACCATTCATCTGTGGTTTGATTTTAATTGAATGCGTATATATCTCTAGTTCTTCTAATAATAATAAATCTAATATCTACAACCACAATATATTAATGATCGACAATATTAATTGAACCTTGAGCGCCAGGAAATTTTTAAGCTTTTGGTATAGAAATTTCCCACCCGAAAAACAAACACCCGACCTCCATATTCCTCCCATATCTCCGAATTTTAATATAGTAGAGACATAAACTGCTTACAGTGTTAGAGAGCCAATGAATGCAGTTAAAAATATCCCCTGTGGTAAAACCGCCACAATACATCTATTTTACACTCTTTTAAAAACACCTTTATTTCTTGTTATTTTTTTCATTAATATAAGTAAAGGGTGTTAAGGCGATCCAATAGTTCAGGAAAAAATCGATATCGGAATTCACGCACTTTATGGAGGAGTTTAAAAATACTTGAGAAAAATCTTTTTAAAAGGTTGGAAAAGGTATTTGAGAATTTTTTTTTACAGGTTCATTTCGTAAAAGCCGGTAAAAATATTAATTCCTTTTTTACGCATTGTTTATTATAAGAAAACGGAAATTTAAAATTGATTTCACGAAACTAAGCGACGCGGAGTCACACGACTATCTCCCGCTCCAGACGGGGCGTGACTGATACGAAATAGTTGTGACCAGTGTATGGTTCTTGTGCCCATGCCACAAGGGTCACTTCAAGAATCCAAATTCGTAGAGTGCGGGCCGTATTGATTGATGTCAAAAATAACAACAAGAAAATACATATTTTATTTTATTTTGTGAAGTTCGGGCGTAAATATCAATTTTTTTTTGCGATTATAATAAAAGAAACTAAATTTGCCACATTATGCAATAAAACCAAATCCGAAAAGGGGTTTATAAATAGGAGAGTTTGGACTTGAAAGTGTTTTTTATATACTTTATTATACTTTATTTTTTTATTGGTTTATTAAAAAACTTATAAAAAAATTACCCATATTTTTAAGGGCCAAGGTGTGTTCTACACGCAGTATTTAAATGAAGCATCTATAATACTTCTAAGCCATCAAAATTTCAAAACAAAAACATATGATTTTGTATGATTTTGCATTATTTACTATGGCTTCACCTTAAGAGACATACTTTATTTAACGAGTGATTCCTAACATTATCTGGAGTAAAAAATTTAAATGAATATTCACGGGAGTCACTAGATCATACTAATGTGATCAAGTCACTCCCATAAGCCACCCTGCTATAATGCAACGATCTGTGCCAAATGAAACGCCTTGCAAGATTGCAGGACTGTTTATGAAGGTACTATAAAAAACCCCCGAAATTCAACTTATGACGGTGATTTTGTTCCTCCTTACAAAACCAGCACACATTGTTTAAATAAATAAACGTTTGGATTAATTTCCATTATTTCATTTATTTCCAACCAGTGAACAGTGTTCATATCATTGCGCACGTATAATCTAGTCACTCCCGTAAGTTACCCTGATATAATAACGTAATGACCTGCCCCAACTGAAACACCTTGTAAGATTGCAAGGCGTACCGCAAGGCCCCAACGTAAGCCCCTGACAGGGTAAGTTATGACACTGCAGCGCTTTCGCGGGCGCAACGTGTTTTGATGCGGCAGGATTATCTTTACGACTTCGAAACCTACAGGAGAGGCATCTCGGCCAGGATATATCTTCTCTATCGGATTACCGGCGTCTTCAGAAAGAGTACAGATAGTTTTATGCCTGAAATCGTTATAAAATACGTTTTTTTTTTCTTTATTTATTTGGTTTGTTGTAATCGTGGCTCTAAAGTAAATCCAACAATGCGTATTTTAATATATTTATGAAAATGTTTTTTTTTTTTCATTTAATTGATAAACATTATCGGCCTTACTAAAAAAAAATCACAGCGCGGCCGATTAACGGTGTTATTGCAATAACATAAATAGAGCTCGTATACACTAAAAGACGTTTTACCAATAACGTTTCTTACGTGGTCACACTGTTAAAACGCATTGAAGATGTGACAACGTTGTATATGGTTTTAATTTACTAGGAAACAATGTTGTTTTACTTTTTCTCCGCAAGGGGCATTATTGGCGCGCCTATGCATTAGTTCGTCGGCCCGAGACATGACAAAACAGCTCGGTGTGTTTTATGGCGGGATATCGAAAATTTTGTGATTTTACTTAATAATTTCTATTGTAGTGACGAATTTACTCTTCTGTTCACATAATTGATATATTACCATGTTATTTGTGTGGTTTACATCAGTTTAATCAAGATATTGTACAAACGCCGTACTTTCAAAGTTGAACTGTCAGAATATTTTTTTTTATAGGTTACTTAAAAGATAAAATTTTCATTTTAAGATCTTTATTTTAAGAGAATTTCTCAAAAGTGATAATTTTTAATAATATTAAAATCTAATACATGTGTTCGTAAACGTATCAAAAAAATTAACGTCTTTAGAGATGCAAGAAATCTGTTTTAAATTTTGGTATTATTTTTTTGGCAAAAAAAAAAAAACTTTGAAATTTTTTATTATTTTTTTATTGTATACACGATGAAAAAGTGAGGTGATAGTTTCCTTCCAAATTTATTACATAAAAGGACTGTGTTTTTTAAATTTTGATTTTATTTAAATTTTTCTACATTTTGGTCAAAAATGTTGTGGGAGGAAATTTTTTTCCATTTTTTTTCGAGTTTGAATCTTAAAATATGGCAGTTTTTAAAAGCTAAAGTGTATTTCAAATACTCAAATCTAAAAGGTAATTTTATCTAGTTTTCATAACTGGTATTTGTTTTTACGACACCTTCAAAAATAAGAAATATAAAGAACATTCAAAATACTATGGAAAAATTACAAATATCGTTCGGACATCAATGGTTAAAACAGAGATAAACTACCCTCTCAGGCCGTGGAAACCATGTGTATTTCTTTCAAAGAACAAATTTTTAATTAGTAATGTTTTCACATCCGCGGCCGTTTGTCAATTGAATAAAATTTTCACTGGGTTTTTTAGTAAGGCTGTATGACATTACTTTTTGATGTACGTAAATACTACTTATAGATTTACGAGTTTATATATTTTCCTAGGCAAAAAAATGTATTATATTAGTTTTTTTTTTACATGAGCTCCACACAGGAGACCCTGAAGAAAATAATTTCCCTCAGGGTCTATGTCATCTTTGGGGATGCTGTGTGGAGGGTTTTTTTAAGGAAAGGAAGGAGAGGAGAGTTCTAGGAAGGAAAAGGGTTTAAGGGGTGGGTAGAAAACTGGGGTTCAGTATGTCCTGGTCATCCGCCTCCAAGAACTAGACAAACCTCACCTCATGAACCCGGGCACCCCTGTTAAGTCACCAAACGTAGCGAACCACTTGGGGTGACCTATGGTAGAGGTGTTGGTTATCCAATAAAGGTTCCCGGAGCGGCGGTACCCATTCCCGCCTCCCTGATTGCGAATTAGTTAGAACGTTTTAGCGACCAAAGTCCGCATAATAGGTATATATGGAAAATAGTCCAAAATAATCCGTAAAACAACATTAATATATGACTACTATATTGAGAATTTTCAAGTTATCTATGTACCAACTATACATTTTGCAGTTGGAAATTTGATAAGAAAGGGGGATAGGCTTATGTTGGCGGCGGATACGGGTACCGCCGCCCCGCGAACCATTTAATGGATAACTAACACATCTGCCACCAACAGGTCTCTGCAAGTTATCTATGTTCGGCGCTTAGCATTGTGTGAGTCGCGGTTTTTTAGCTCCACACAGGAGGCCCTGAGGAAAATAAATTCCATCAGGGCCTATGTCATCTTTGGGGATGCTGTGTGGAGGGTAAGGAAACTAAACATAGCAAACTACTTGGGGTGACCGATGGCAGAGGTGTGACGCGGATGCGTATAAGCTGGTTTTGGAGAGACTGTTGTTAAGGGAGATCCTTTTACCTGTTAAGCATGACTCTCGCGTTCATCGACTCGCACCGCAGTGGTAGAAATGATTCAAACTTCTGATTCAAACGTCCGTCACTCCTGGAAACACAGACCCTTATATTCCTGCCCACCCCTCATAACTTTTTCCTTCTCAGATCCTCCTCTCCTTCCGCTTCTCCTTCCAGCAATTCCAAAAATAACATAAGCCCTGAGGGAAATTATTTAATAAAAAATAAAAAAATATCTTTTTCAAAGTTTTTCCAATTATGTCTTATGGTATAAATTTACACGTTATTCTCAATAATTTTAATACGGCGTTCCCGATCCTGCCATCATCCGAGCACATAATCCTGCCTATTAATTCAACAATTAAAACACTAACAACTTCTTACTGGAGTCATTTAAGGCGTAGTTTATTTTGAAATATTTTCTTAATCTTCTTAAGAACCCTCTGAAGAGGAAAACATAAGCGTTACAGTAATCCCGAGCAGTTTGGACCCGAAGTTTCACGAACTTGTTGTTTCGTAATTCGTTAGTAATTAGCGCATCAATCCGTTGGAACGGGTCCGAAACAAGGATCTTCTCTTATCTAGGTGAAGCGTTGTTTCAAACCATTCAACACAAAAAAACAACGCGACCTTACAATACACCCCAATTCAGAGTGGAAGATACTATCAGTATAGCCCTGGTGTAAGACCACCATTCAGAATTGAAACGTTGCTTCAAAATGGCTTTAGCCGTGTTTAGTGACCAGATCTGAATAGCCAGGTACTTCCCAACCTTCCTCTTCCCCCCCTCCTTCACCTCCCCACTACCTTCAGCCTCACAACATACCTCAATTGGGGATGCCATAGTCTCACTGGCTCCAGACGGGAGTATTTGAGATTCTTGTGCGGTATTCACTGTAAAAAAAAAACCCTACAATGATAAAATCCTACAATAAAAGCTTAATAATCAATCAATTTGAGAGGCGGATGTAGGTACCACGGCTCCCAGGAACCATTCATTGGATAACTAACGCCCTAAGTAGTTCGCTACGTTTGGTGACTTATAAGGGATGCCCGGGTTTTGGCGGCATGCCGAATCGGGGAGACTGATTGAGGGAGACCATTTTATCTTTCCAGCAGATTATCTCGACCCATCGCCTTACACCGCAGTGGGAGATATGGATTCACACGTCCCTCACTCTTGGACTCAATTATTTTTTTTTTTTTTACTGTGATACCTCACAGGAGTCTCAGCTGCTCCCGTCTGGAGCCACAGTGAGACTATGGCATTCCCAATTGGAGTATGTTGTGAGGCTGAAGGTAGTAGGGAGAGGAAGGAAATACATGAGGAATTGCGGATGACCTTGTATTCTTAATAAATCTCTCTCTATCAAAAGGTATCTTTCCAGACAAACTAAAAATTGCGAAAATAATTCCTATTCATAAAGACGAATGCAAAAAAAATGTCCAAAATTATTGTCCAATCTCTATTCTTCCAGCTTTCTCTAAAATTTTTGAATGTATCATTAAAGAAAGACTATTGAAATATCTCGAACACAACAAAATTCTCACGTCAAAACAATACGGTTTCAGACGACGATCTAATACTAAATGTGCAGCTTTTGATTTTATATCAAATCTACAGAAACATATTGATCATGGGGATATTACAGCGGCAATATTTATTTATCTAAAGAAGGCGTTTGACACGGTGGATCATAACGTATTGATCGAAAAATTGAAACATTTGGGTATTGTTGGTACTCCTCTGGAACTTTTCCGATCTTACATATCAAATCGCTTTTCAGCAGTAGAACTGGGAGGAGAAAAGAGTGAGTTGGGTAAAATAACATGTGGAGTGCCACAGGGATCAATTCTTGGACCGTTGCTATTTCTTATCTATGTGAATGACATAACAAAGTGGGGTATTAAAGGAACTCTACAACTCTGTGCGGACGATACAGTAATTTTTTACAATAAACTGAACCTAGCGGAGCTTGAAACGGAAATGAATGCTGATATTTCTAAACTCACAAGCTGGTTAAGAATAAACACACTAACTCTTAACGTTAAAAAAAACTCATTATATACATTTTGGCAATAAGAAATATATCAGCCTCAATATCGAAGTTGGTGATAACTGCCTCGAAAAGAAAATGAGCACAAAATATTTGGGCCTGATCGTAGATTCCCAACTTTAGTGGGATCTCCACATAAATCATGTAAAGGAGAAAATTCCACCCATAACTTGTGTACTTTATAGGCTCCAAGGATTTCTACCCGTTTCTTTACTATCATCAGTTTACTACGCCATGGTACATTCACACCTTTTGTATCTCTGCTGTATCTGGGGATTTGCCTAAAGAAATTGATAGCTGATCTGCAGGTGGTTCAAAACCGAGCTCTCAGAAATGTTTTTGGACTTCCATGGGACACCCATGTCAGAGACAACCATTCAGTTTCCGGTATTCTTCCAATCACAGTCCTTCCAAAACCTGAAATCACCAGCACTATCCTACAAATTACCCAAAAATCAACTCAGACTAACATCACGCCACTTTTTAGTGGAGTATTTCCCAAAACTTGGAAGACATCTGTAATAACTCCTATTCCGAAAATCGATAACCCAAAAAAATTTGATGAATTCCGACCGATAAATTGCTTACCCAAATATGAACAAATACTTGAATACATTGTAAAGGAGCAATTAACTGATTATATTGAGACAAAGCAGATATTAGTTCGACAACAATCGGGTTTTAGAAATAAATTTTCCTGTGAAACCGCTATTAACTATGTAATACAAGATTGGAAAAATTATAGAGATAAAAACAGTAAAATTATTGCAGTATTTTTAGACTTAAAAAGGGCATTTGAAACAATCGATAGAGACAGATTAATAAAAAAATTAAGAAATATTGGAATTAACGGTAAAGAAATTAATTGGTTTGTTGATTATCTATCAGAAAGAACGCAAGTAACAAAATATGGTGGAATAACATCGGATCCACGTCATACTAGCAAAGGCGTTCCACAGGGATCTGTCCTAGGTCCATTGTTATTCATTATATATATAAATGATATTGTTAAAGTTTTAAAGCATTGTGCCATTAAATTATTTGCTGATGATACATTGTTATATATAGCCAGAAAAAATTTACAGGATGCCATTGAAGAGATACAAAATGACTTAAATAATGTAACGCTTTGGTTAAACATAAACAAACTAAAACTGAATGTTATGAAAACTAAATTTTTGATTATTGATAGTCAAGGTGGAACTGAACATGCAATACTAACCATTGATAACATAAATATAGAAAGGGTTAACAATATTAAATATCTGGGTGTAATATTAGACGATAAATTAAAATTCGACAAACACTTCGATTACATATCTAAGAAAATTGCTAAAAAAGTTGGCTTCTTAAAAAGGATTAGGAATAACTTGGATCTCAAGACAACGCACCTTGTATATAATTCTATTGTAACTCCTCATTTAAATTATTGTTCTAGTGTTCTATTCTTATGTAACGAGACCCAAAATAATAAACTACAGGTTATACAAAATAGGGGAATGAGGATGATTCTGAAATGTAATATCTTTACTAGAGTTAAAACTATGTTACAAAACTTAAATATGATGACAACTAAACAACATATAATATATAATACGTTAACAATGATGTACAAGCTTAAAAATAACATGCTCCCTAAATATCTGCAAACTAATATTATGTACCATGAAAATATTCACAATTATCCTACGAGGAGTTGCCGAGACTTCAGGCTTCCCAAAACTAAACTGACGTGTACACAGAACAGCGTGTTTTATAAAGGTCAAAAACTTTATAATAACCTACCAAATTCCATAAAGGAAGCCTCAAGTCTTGGCACTTTTCGTAAAACATGTGCTACATACATTAAGAAAAATTTATGAATTGTATTTATTTGTATTAACTGTATGTCTTAAACCCTATTGTTTGTATTTCTAACTGGAGTAACTGTATTTCTTTTTAAAACTGTATTCTTTCCGTTATAATTTTATGACTATATTTATTTTATTATGTATTTTATATGTTTTTTTTAATACTAGATGTATGAAAAAATTTGCTTACATCTAAATAAAGTTACAAAAACAAAACAAAACTTTACAATCAAGACATCCACACTAACAATACTCGAAATAGCAATAAAATCCGCATACCTCAAACACACACTACAAAATATGGAATAAAATCTCTGAAGTATGTTGCCTATACACTATATAATTCGCTACCAGATATGTACAAGGGAATCCAGCAAAATAAAAAAATTTAGAGTAATGCTTTAAAAGAATATTTCTTAAGTATGTTTAAGGATGAAACTTTGTAATTTTCTTGGCATGTTCAATTGTCTTGTTTCATTTCTCTTATTTTCTTTTCCATTTAGTTGTTATCGTCCATATCTGTATAACCTTGTTCCTTTTTTCTTTAATTGTTTTCTATTGTTGTTTGTTCTACTCAACCTGTCTTTTATTTTTTCGTCTATATTGTATTTGAAACTTATATTTTTAATATCTAAATTCATATGTAAAATTTTAACTATTTCCTCCCACCTATGATTTGTATGTTCCTCCTGTCCTAAAATGAGTTCTTTAACTCATCGGGATTGCTCTAGCAAGAAATGAAAACAATACGAAAAAAGTACCTGGCTATTCAGAACTGGTCACCAAACATGGCTAATGCCATTTCAAGCAACGTTTCAATTCTGAATGGTGGTCTTACACCAGGGCGATACTGAGAGTATCTTCCACTCTGGAACATGCCGAATATATACAATATATTATTTTAAATGAATAAATTGTGAAATAACACAAACCAACCATATAAAATTTATTGGCCACGACGGGATTCGATCCCGCGACCTTCGGAATGCGAGTCAAGAGCCTTGCCGCTGGACTACGCCGGCCGTCATTAATTATCACAATGTTGTATATTTACTGATCCCTATCCGCCCCTCACTCATTTTTCCTCCCCAGTATCCTTCCTTTCCTTAATAATATCCTCTACGAAGCATCCCCAAAGTAAATACGGGGAGCTAATGTAAAAATACGTTAAAAAGTCTTACATTATTTCATTCTTACAATACAATGTCACAATGGGTACAATGTTACAATACAAAATTACAATGGAATCTTAAGATACTATCTCAAAACTAGCAGGATATCTTCAGTTAACTGCTGTTCACAATCCTTTCATTTCATTGTATGGTACATAGCTCTTAATCAATTCATCAACCCTTCGTCATTAAGTTTCATCTCTCAACATTCCGCTCTACAGAAGGCTGTCATGGTCACACAGACTCCTGTCATTTAAGACTTTTGTTTTATGTAACAAAAACAACTGTGTCGAAAGGTCCTACCCAGTGTATTAACGTCATTGCTTTTGAACCTCAACATAATGGAGAATTTACAATATCCTCTTGACAACACGGACCGCCATTCCTCTGTTTAAGGGCACAATACGAGCCCTTAATTTATGTCTTTGAGGTTCCGCTAACTTTACTGCGCAACGTTAACTTTGCCCAACTATCGTCAACCGATCGTCTGTGTACTTGATACAAATCACAGCGGAGGGGACAGAGGCGTGTTGGCCTTTTTACCTGCGGGCAGTTCATACAGGTTCTTATGGTAAACTGGTAAGTAATTTTTGCAGAAACTTTGCTGGTTCATGCAACCATGTAATATGTAATTATTTGTATGTCTAACTGTTTGTTTCCAAACTTAATAAACGTTAATAAATAAAAATCAGAGTTTGTCTGTGTAATTCACACGCGGTAGAAGTGAAACTAGAAAATTGTTAGTTGTCGCTTTCTTTTCTTTTGTTTGTTTTTTTAAAGTGGTTTGAAGATTGAATATTGATTTCACAAAATAAAAATGTTTTTTTTTTTGGATTTCGTAGGATTCGAACCCCCGATCGCTTGATGTCTGTCTTTCTGGCTGCCGAGGCTTGTCAGGCACTTTGCCAACTATGCTATTAAAGGCACGCGCCGAGGTGCGAATTTACAGCATTATGTTAGAACCGAGTATTTGTGTAGAACTGAATTGTGACGCATTTCCGTTTCAACCGAATTTCAAGTCACTAGCGGCGCTAAAAAAGTTTCACTTCAAAAAGTAATAGCGTAAAGTAAAAAAGTGAAGAACATACATTTCCTCCGTAATTCTTCAAAAAATGATAAAAGATAATTCACACAACTATTATGCTTTGTATAAAATGGGAATCGGAACCATTTATTGGATAACCAACACCTCTGCCATAGATCACCCCAAATGGTTCACTGCGTTTGTTGATTTAGCAGAGGTGCTCGAGTTCATCAGGCAAGGTGTGTTCAGATCTTGGCGGCAGAGGCGCTTGCCCACTAGCTGCGATGTAGGGGCCGGGTATGAGGAGAACCTTTGACCCCACCGTTGGTCTCTCTCGACTTTCCTTTCCAGAACTTTCTCTCCATCTTTTCTTAAAAAGACCCTCCACACAGCATCTCATTACTACATTAATAAATTAATAAACTATTGCTAGTGACTGCCGATTTGATTTGGTACTGCTCTGAACCGAAGCAATTCTATGACATTGTTATGCAGCGTTCGTGAACGCGATATGAATGTGTGAACTGCATAATAATAGCGTCGAGGAACATTTGTCACAAAGGTACTGTTTACTGTGGTTAATGTGTTTATTATTTTGGTACAAATTATCATTTCAGAAAACCTCAGAGTACCTAGGTTCTTAGGGAATGACACTCTTCTATTGCGTGTTGTAAATCGCTAAATTTCAAATTTGTCTGCAAAATGAGAATTTCGCACAAATTAAACCCTCCAATTCCAGATTAAAATAATCGTTCATTACCGTCCTTGTATTTTGATTTATATGATTTGTTATTCTTAAATTTTATTATTATATTCCAGAAACATGTATTAAATTATAGATTTGATTTCATCATTTTTTTATGTATATTATATTCTTAATCTTTGTGTGCCGTATCAGGTCCCCCCGACGTTGGCGATCACTCTTGATCATTCATTCTCATGCCGGTCCACTCTCGTATATTACGCAGCCAAGACATTTGTCTCCTACCAGGCCCTCGGCGACCCTCTATCTTGCCTTTCAATATCAAATGGAGCAAGTGATACTTTTCCCCTCGAAGTATATGACCCAGATATGAAATTTTCCTGATTTTTATTAATGTAAGCAGTTCTCTATCTGCTCTAGCCCGCCTGAGAATTTCTGTGTTGGTGATCATGTCGGTCAATGGGACCTTGAGCATTCTCCCGTGAAGCCACATTTCAAAAGCCTCTAACCTGCTCTATCTTTGATGCAGAGAGATTCAGACTAAATTTTGAACTAAAAAACTATGGAATAACAGAAGAAAATAGGCAAGAAATCTGGAATCAGAAAAAACCAAGCGAAATATATATAGCGTACTTAGAAAAAATTACCAAAAGAATAAAAGAAATTAACGAAACAATAGATAACTAAATAAATAACTTAAAGATACATATAGTAAGAAAAAAGAATTAGGAGAAACCTTGTGCGTAACAAGCAAGGTACCCATAGAAGATACTAACAATCCATACAACCTGTTCATGGTATTTACTTTCAAGGTCCATGTTTCACATCCATAGAGCAAGACCGACCACACATAACATTTTAGCATTCTCTGCCTTAGTTTTAAGCTGATATTGTCATTGCAGAAGAGGGATTTCATTTTAATGAACGCAGTTCTTGCTGCTTCAATTCTGCATCTAACCTCCACATCTGGGTCAAGAGTCTCCGTGAGAATACTGCCGAGATGTCTAAATCTTTCCACCTTTACGACATTGCAACCATTTAACTGTATCACTGTATTATATTATGTGTATTATATTAGAGGCACTGCTAAAAATTGGCTGCATTCCAGGAAAAATCCTGAATATACAGCTGAGCAGTGACCCTTTTGTCAATAGAATCAATGATAACTTTTGCCACCTCCAGCCGCATGCTAAGATAACTAAACAAAATGGATAAAATTGTAAAAATCTATTGACGAAAAATGTTTTTATTATTATTATTATTATTATTAAATGACCATGGTTATGAGATCTGAATAATCAGGTAGGTACTTCCTAAATTTTCTCTTCCAAATTTCCTTCCCTTCCCCATTTCATTCAGCCTCACTTGTTTTCCACATGAGATTGCCATAGTCCCTGTGGCTTCGGGCAGTTGGAGTTCTAGTGCAATATAACATGACAATAATATATATTTTTTATTTGTATACCGCACAAGAGTCCCAACTGCTCCCGTCAGGAGCCAGTGGAATCCCTAATTTGGGTGTGTTGCACGGATTAAGGTAGTAGGGAAGGGAAGGAGAGGGGGAAGAGAAAAGCGTGGAAATATCTGGCTTTTCAGATCTGGTCACCGAACACGGCTTAAGCCATTTCAAGCAACGTTTCAATTATGAATGGTGGTCTACACCAGGGCTATACTGAGAGTATCTTACACTCTGGAAATATACTACATATTACTTTAAATGAATTAATTGTGAAATAACACAAATTAATTAAATAAAATTTATTTGCGCACGCCGGGATTTGATCCTGCGACCTTCGGATTGGCCTTATCCCTCGACCACGGATGGCATCTGCGTAAGATAATTTTTTAATCCTCACGTATTTATTTATTTATTTATTTATTTATTTATATCTATATATTACATTATTGTTAACATTTTTACATATGTAATATATTTTGAAAACATTTTTATATATTAATATTACATTTCATTATGTTGTGTGTTAGGTAGGTTTGAGAAGGTGAAACTGTTGGTTGGTAATATTGTATGTTTCGTGAACACCTCACTAGGAGAACCTGTGCTGAGGTGTTTACGTGTTTATGATTAAGTGTGACAGGTACAGGTATTTATGTGTTGTAGTAGAAAGTTATTTTTTTCTTTTTCTTTACATTTTAATGGTAATTGTACATAGATTACTTAGAAAAAATATATATATATATATAAGGTATATATGCATATTATATGTACATATGAATAGTTGGTAAATTCTTGATAGACATGTTTATTTATTTTACACTTGTTATAGTTTGGTTATGTTTGGTTAGGGATTAAAGTATTTTGAATAAAGTGAATATCTTGATTTTTGATCCAGGCTGTGATATGTTTTTTGTGGATGCTTGTAGATGTATTTGCAATTAGTTGTTGTTTCAGAATAATGGGCATATAATTAAAAAGTTTGGTTGCATAATACTGAAAATGTCTTTGTCCGTGTGTGGTGTGTGTTATTGGTATGTTCAGGGTTATATTTGTTAATGACCTATATGTATGTGCATACGGTTTAAATAACATTATAACCCATGACTCCACACATTTACTTAGTAAGGGAAAAAAAATTAAATCAGAGCAAAAAACTGGGTGGGTATCAACTTATATTAAATAACAAAATTTAACAACACAGCGGAGTAAAATTCAGGCTTTATAAATATAAATAATAATAGATCATTCGTCATTGATGGAAACATTTATTGGCAATATGTACGTAATCTGTAATACGTGCTTAGAAATGAATCCTAAGGAATTTTCTTTTTTTACCAATAAAGATCATAAGAGTATATGGAACCTTTACATTAAAAAAATCTACCCGTCTCTAAATGAGGGGTCCAGACATTTCCTTTTCTATAGCTTGTGGCACGTGTGCAAAGAGGAATTTCTTTTGTCTCTAAGTACCTTCTGAATAGAAAATTTTGTGTGAATTTGTTATCAGTAAAAAAATGCAAAAGGTTCTGCCGGTTTTCAGAGGGTAGGAAAAATTCAGGTTACCACCTACTGAATTATTTCAATGATACTGCTACATAAGTCTTTTCAGTCAAGCAACCTTTGATTTCTTTGACCTTTTATCAAAACAATTTTTGTAGACAGAAAAATATATACGAGATTATTGAAAAACATTTATGAAATAACTGAATACTATTCTGTTACCAACGTGGTTTTTTTTTTAAATATATATTATTGGCATATTAGGTATTAATTTCCATTTATTAATTATTAAGTCAGGTACGGCTCCTACGTCATAATTACCATTACCGATATGTATGATGACAACAATAAATTATCATGAAATAAGCTAATGGGTCCGAGTGTTTACTATCAATGTTCGCGTGATATAATACGTCACGGTTTCAGTGGCCGAAAGGTAAGACTCTCAACTAGCACTTGGGAGGTCGTGAGTTCAAGTAAAAGTAAATTTTGTTTAATTAATAATTTGTATTGTTTCACAAATTCTTCGGTTGAAATCAAATGACGCATTGAGCAAGCTCGTGCAACCTTTATCCGCATGAAAAAGGTTCTCTGCCGTCATGATCTCAATCTTGGATTACGAATGCGAATGGTCAGATGCTACGTGTTTTCGGTATTATTTTATGGAATGGAAGCATGGACGCTTACTGAAAAACTGACAAGGCGATATGAGGCATTCGAAATGTGGATCTACAGAAGAATACTCCAAATAAGCTGGATGGACAGAGTTAGGCCCGGCGCAAATTACGGCCAGTCCACGCACAGTTCTCGCACAGCACACGTGTGTTTATTTTGTAGAACATGGTTTCTGTCGGAGCGGCGCATATTAAACACATTCCACGTCCCAAGCTTCGTAGCGCGTGGGCGTGTTGTGCTTTCGACACAGTTTCGTGGATCGTGTGTCCCTAGTTTTCTCTGTGGAACTTTGTTTTTGTGATTGTTGGTGTGATGGAGAAATTTATTGAAATGGTTAGAGGTTTTCCTGTGCTTTACGATACTTCTCATGAAGATTACATGAAATCAAAACTGAAAGATGATTTATTCGACAAAATAGCAAAAGAATGAAATTATTTCATGAACCTCACTAAACTGACTTCTGTTTAACCTAAACGATTCTTTAAACACACCATCTGGAACTTCACTGGACAACTTAAACTCCCCATGACCCTTCTCTTTTTCGTAAATACTCATTCGTCTAACTTTTTTTTTCTTTTTTTGCTGAGTAGGTGCAATATGAATCTTTCGTCATCCTCAGACTCAGATTGTCGACAAAAAGTTGTTGCCTTTCTGTCATCTTGTATACTGCAAGAAGTGGGTTGGGTATGGTGTGGGTGTGGGCTGTGTTTAATATGCGCTACTATTAAAAAAACGTGTACGTAGGCTGGGTTTCGGTCACGCCGTGCTGTGTGTGGACATGCGTGGACTGGGCTCAATTTGCGCCAGGGCTTACGAATGAAGATGAATACGAATAATGGTTCGGATGAATAAATACAAAAAAGTTATTAAAATAATAAAAATCCAAAAATGAATATAATATAAATATTTTCAATATCTAGGACATGTAATGAGACATCCAGAGAAGTACGAGATCTTGTATTTCATAATGCAGGGAAAGATTGCCGGAAGACGTGGCCCTGGAAGAAGGAGAAGATAATGGCTGAAAAACCTGAGACAATGGTTTGGCCAGTTTACTATTTCCGGGCCGCAGTAAACAAAGTTCGCATAGCCAACATGATAGCCAATGTCCGTTGAGCGGGCACCAGGGCACGAGAAGAATAAGAAGAAGTTGTTTCACAATTATTTATTTAAAAATAATACATTGTAGGTATATTTGCGGTACGTACCATAGTGGAAGACTCTCATTATTGCTTTGGTGAAAAACCAAGATTCAGAAATGAAACGTCGCTTGAAATGGCTTTAACCGTATTTGGTGACCGTATCTGAATAATTTACTTCCCCATCTACTCTTCCTCATCTTCTTTCTCTCCAGTCTCACAAAATATCCCAACAGGGGACTGCCCGGTGGTCTATGGAATACTTTCTCTGGCTTTTCTTTTCTTTTTATATAATCATATAACTGTTTTTCTCCTCATTACTTATTTTATTTTCAGAAGGTTTCTTCGACTGGTTAAAGCCGTTATGCTACTTCTATTTACCTTTTGTATAATTTTAATGTAAGTACTTGCATACAGCTTACTAACTCCGTATGCATGGACATTGTAGGGTTTAGAGTCGTTCAAATAAATGTAGCTTCGTTTAAAAAAAAAGTAGAGTCTTGAAGTGTGCGAAGAAGGAGGAAATCGTATGTTTCCTTATAACGCCGTTGGGAAAGTGGTGGGGTCCCCCCCAATCCCAACAGGGGATGCCATAGTCTCAACAAGGGTGAGATATTCACACTAAGAATGGATGTTTAATTTACATTTACGTAGGTAGGTACGGAAAAAACAACAAATAGATACATACCTTCTTAATTAGTAGTTTTTGTTTAAATTAAATAATGCGCAACATTTTGATTTCGCTCGATGAACGCTGTCAAATGAAGCGATGAAATTTTTAAAAAAGTTTTATAACCTTGGCTACATGTATTTATTTACATAAAATATTTTTCGGCAATGATTAGGTACAATTTCATGTAAGTACCCCATAAGTGTCCCAACTGCTCCCAAATCGAATGGAACTCTTGTAGTACCTACTTAACTAAATGCGCCATATTATTGACATTTTATTAACAACGTATACAACACAGCAGATGATTGACATAAAAATTGCAAAGAAATAACATAGAATAAAAAATATCAACATCCAATAACGGTGTACAACAATAACATGAAATAATAAAACAATTAGTGAGTAAAAGCGAATCATTCAGAGGATTTATATTTTATTAGTATATTATTTTGTTGAAATCTTATAGTTCTAGATTTAGACGCTAGCATTACTATGTGTACTTGATGAATTTTTGGTTTTATGGAAATTTGTCAATTCCTTGATAACTGTATTTCAACTCTCAATAATTCTTATTTGATTATATGTATTTAGGTTTTAATATGTATCTATGAGTTTGATTATGTACACGTATGCGAATACCTGTGTGTAAGTATGTGCGCATATGCGTGTATGTGTGTATGAACATAATTGTGTATATGCATGTATATATATGTAAATGTATATGTGTCTAAGTTTATGTATATATATATATATGTACCCGCCTCGGAACAGACTTAGTCTAGTGAGGCGGGCTACTAACTTGTGTGTATATGATTATTATCACAATAAACGACCGGGTTGCCGGCATTAAAAAAAAAAAAATTATATTTATTGGAATCATTTCTATGGTAATCCATGTTTTTTGTTGATAAAATAAATCTTTATTTTATTAAACGCCCTGATATAATCTGGTACGTAAAAAGTTTGTTGCAAAATTGAACTCCCGAAAATATTCCAAACGGAAGCATATTTTTTCCGTAATAAGTATTTATCGTTGAAAGTCAATATCTGAAATTCCACAGAGAAAAGCTGATGCGGCGTACAAAAAACCTTTCGTTCGCTCAAAAGTTTCTTGTATTTTTGCCCTTTCAACTCTGAAAATGTCTATCGCTAAAAGCGTTCTTTATTGTTTGGCTGTGCGGGATTCTTCCATATTACTTTGAATCCAGCAAAAACTCAGTTTTGCTAAAGAAAAAAAAACAATAAAGAAAACTATTGTTTGCCCATGAAAAAAAGGGCAACCTTCTTCTAAGGAATCATAATACGCGAACCACTGTCGATTCTTCAAGGATTTTGATGAAAGACGACGATGGTAGATGAAGCGGATACTGGTTTACTCTCGGAGACCCGAATTAGTTCACGCGGCAAAAACAAAATAATATTTTCAAAAATCTGTCAGAGATTTGATTAAATATTGGTTTTGTTAAATAAAATCGGCTCAGCAGAAAAGTTTTTATAAAATTGAAAATCGGAAATGTTACCAACACAAAAAAGTTTAACGATTTTACTTGTTTCCGTGCAGCAGACAATTAGGAAAGGTTGAAATTGTTTTTTTTCTATCCGCATGCACAGGGAACATGCTTGTTGAAAAAATTTTGGTTTTATCATGAACAATTTATTTTTGAAGTATATCTTTTATTTATTTATTTAGATATGCATAAATATTGCAATAAATTACAATGTGATACTTTGTCTGTCCAACTAGGAAGAATACCCGTTTCAGGACAGCCAAATTGTATATTTAGTTCATAATATTCTTAACAAAGGAATGGTTTCGTTCAAGATATCACGGGAATTTGCTTCTGTCCAGACAACTTTTGAGAACATTAAGAATTGTATATTATTAAGAGATGGTTTCTTTATGTCTTTTAAAGAATCGCAAAGATGTGATTTTTTTCAAGGTCAATTTTCTTTAGTGAGATCACAAGTAGGAGATTCTTTCCAGGCCATTTTAGAGAACATTTATAATTGCATAATCAGAATTTACACATTTATAAACTAATATTTGACATATGAATTCCCAATGCATTTATGACTATTTAATTTTAATAAAGTACTATAATTTTTATAATTTCTTAAATAGTAGAAATTACACAATTATAATCCAAATATATGACAAATGATTTTTTCAAGCTCGTTTTGGAGAACATTAATTTATTTAGTTGTTTATTTATTTCTTTTATTTTACGCCCAGAGGGCTTTTACATAAACAATAAAGGCAGTACCTCCATCTTTAACATGAGAAAACAAATAGTTTAGATAAATTTACGATGAGAATAAAAAGTATATAATACATAAATATATAAAGTATATAATATATAAAGTATATAATATATCTATAGCCCCGTTGTGATTTGGAATTCAGATGAAACGAAAATGACGCATTATAGCGCCTGCGAAGCATAAACTCCTATCAAGGCTCTTATTGGTGGAGAGCCGCCTTGATTATGACCTCACTTTACAAGGCTCTTTGGTTCTGCATAGTTTGAGATTGTTTTGGTAAAGTTTCGCTTCTACCGCGTGTTAACTGCATTCGAATTGTTTATTCACTTATCACCCCCTCAGGGCTTTTACGTAAAACAAGTGCCATAAGGATAATACAAATAATAAACAGAAATATATTGATTCAATAATATTTTATGTTTTTAAACATTATTTTCAATGTGGGCCTCACTGGAATCCTTGCCCGTGCAATTAAGCTGCCCCATTTTACAGTTTAATAAAATCCAATAAAAAGAAACGATAATGAAATAATAAATTGAACAGTGATAAATATCTAATAATTAAATAAATGAATTATTATGATAACTTTGCTCATAATATATGTGATTCAAGATTTTAAAAGCCAAAAATTATTATCGTAATTTATTTTAGAGTTATTATGCCGTGTTGCGCTACCTCCTTATTTAGCCAACGTTTCGGACAGCATTACAGTGTCCATCATCAGTATTCGGTAATTGATGGCTACACCAAAACCAAACGCAGAAAATAATTTAAAATTGTGCTGCGATACCACTTCTCACAGGTTTTGAGTTGTATTATCGTGAATTATTTTTGGGTTATTATACCTCTTTCTTAACGCAAAGCTATCCAACGCTTCGAACAGTATTTCATTATTCATCATCAGTATCCGGTAATTGAGGGCTATACCAAATCTGAACGCAGAAAATCATAAAAGAATTACAGGGTTGGAGCTGGCGACACGGTATCACATTTACATACATTTGCACACATTTCGATTAACTTTCCCAACCCCAACATAACACAAACAGATACGTATGTACGAGTATATAATAGTCGTCGGCTACTGGTCCTGATGATGAAGATTGATGTTGATGAAAACACGCAATTTTAGTAGGGTTTTTAGGTAATAATTTTTCTTTGTCGATGAAATACAAGACCTCTAAGTCTATGTATAACAGTCAGGTAATATTTTAAATACCCACATGAGGTAAAAATTGCGAAGCCCAAATGACGCCGTTCTATTTGTATGAAGAACAGTAGTTTTAAATTCAGAAAATTTAAATGATTCACATCTTCAAGGCATACGTATAAAAATCTAGTAAATAAATAAAAAAAATACATCTGCTCTGATGATGGAGGTAGCGTAACACGGCAGAACAACCCAAAAATAAATTGCTCGCAATGGTTTGACGTTTAAATAATTTTTCAAATCGTCTAATATTTATATTATATCGAACGACTGCAAAGCAATTTTTTTTCATATTGGGAGATAATAAAAAATCTCTCAATTATCTATACGTACATACTATTTAGATTAATCTTTACTATGAATCAGTTCACATTATGAACATCAAAAATATGCCACAGATAAATTGAAGCTTTTACTACCTTTTGTATGAATTGGAATTACAATAAAATTATTATTTACATTACAAAAAATATAAGCGTAAACTAAAAACAATGTTTTTTTACAACTTAAAATAAGAAACCATTTAAAAAAATACCCGTTTAAGGCTGAGACTATTTTTGACAATGTCCATGGATTAACTTTTTTCATTCATATAAAATTATGCACAAAATAAATAAAAACCACTTTGGCGCTTGCATACTTGCTTCGTGCAAATAAAACGCTCGATTTTAAATTTAGAACGCGTGAGAATCGAAATATTTCTAGCGTTTATATTCCCCTTGGAATAGTTTGAATACGGAAAGTAGTTGATTTTTTAAAGTGTACCTACAGTAGTAGTATTGGTTAACAATCTAATTTGAATACGAAAGGAATTAGTTCATTTAGTTGATTTTTTGAAGGTGTACAGTATTTATTATTGGTTAAGAGAGGTAATAACCAGACAAAACCGGAAATTTTTTAATCAAATTGTAGACGAATTGACTCTTTTCCACACAAAAAAATTTAATTGATTTCGAAAAGCTGATCTTTTATCCGGTAAATGTATGTTTTATATTTTGAGAAAATGCGTTTATTTTGAGTAGGTACAATAAAGTTTTACGTAAGTCGTTGGCAGATTTGTTAAATTATCAAACAAAATTTTGTATTAAGCAACTAACATTTCAAATCATATAAATCATCCAGTAAAATAAATCAATAAATTATCTGAGAAAACTGTGTTTCATAATTTTAATTTTAATTTAAATAAAATCCAAATTAATAGATAACTCTGTATTAACCACTTAATTATTTACAAAAACCGACATGTTTCGTCAGCAAAGCTGACTTCTTCAGGGTTTTGACAGAACTAATTTTAAAAATAGACATACATAGGTAATAGAGAAAAATAATAGACTAAAACAATAATAAAATTTTGAAGAAAATAATTTGTAGGAGACAAGGGGCAATATAGAACAATTAAAAATTTAAAAGGGGAAATATATTTAAAAATAGATTATATACATGAAAAATAGATTTAATAATGGGTCATTTAAAAACAATATTTGGTTTTTAATAATATTTAAATTTGCATTAACACTCTTTCTAATCTCTAAAATTTCTAATTTATCCAACTGAATGCCATTGACATTACAATGTATTAATTCTATTCCACTGTTAAAATTAAAGGTATGACTAGTTTCTATTAAACTATTATTATTCAAAGCTTTCATATGCTCTTTAATCCTTATTTCAAAGTTTCTCGAAGTTTTACCTATATAAAAGAAATCACAATCATTACATTTCAATTTATAAATTCTAGATTTTTTCATTTTTGAATCTCTATCTTTATTATTTACTATGTAATTTTTAAGTCTATTGTTTGCATAAAATAATAAAAACATTTTAAAAAAGATCCGCCCATGTGTTTTGTGACGAAAATACTTCAGTTTATCTAATTATTTACGGTCTTACAAACTAAAACATTTAAGTTTTTTTTTTGCGTTCTTATTTTGCTTAGACATTATTGAAAAATATTAAATACTTATGATCAAAAAATAATTACAAAAGTACATAATTTTAATAGTTTTATCATCACGCCTTTGAGCATTTTTTAATGTAGGTATAAATTAAAGCAAATTTTTAATGAAATAAAATCGATATTGAGTTATTATTTTAAAAAGCTATGGAGAATAATTAATCTTTCTCATTCGAACCGCCCTGTACGATCGTAAGAACATCTTTCGACGAAATATGAATTCTCCGCCGCTGGCTTGTTAATGGCCCTTAACAATATCGGCGACACCAGGAAACAGTTCCATCCAGTAAAAACTGCGGATAGACAATTCATACTTCAATATCTTTGGTTGTATCCAACAGAACCATTAATGTGGAGTTATTGGTGAAATAATATTGGGCATATTAATATTTTGCACCTTTTGATGGGTATAATGGTAACGAAATTTTTTGAGGCCTGTGACTGCATTTTAAAGGTTGGTTTTTTGGAAGAACATTGTGTAATGGGAGAAAAATTGCGTCTTATGGCTTCAACTAGAAAGACTTCAAAGTCCAGAAGCTGAACGGAGTAGGAAAGTAGAATCGGTCCAGAAAAAAAATTATCAAGCTTGCGTTTTAGCCAGTGAAACAGGTTTGTGGAATATTGTTATAAGTTGATCTCATGACAATATTTCGAACGTCAATGGTTTCATTTATTCACTTAGTTTTTTTTTTTGCTTTTCATGCAGTTGTCCTCTTCTGCTGATCACAATTTGTTCAAAAGCTGAAACTGACTTATAATCAGCTTGCATTAACATTTCAATCCAGTTACTGAAAGTAGAGCAGAAGCCATGAGGTAGAAAGTTATAGCAGAACGACAAAATCTCGCAAATACATATTATACTCGTATATCGGTACACTACACCATTTTTTTTTTTTTTATTGGACGGGACCCACCACTTTCCCAACGGCATTATAAGGAAACATATGGTTTCCTCCTTCACCGCACACGTCAAGACTCTACTTTTTTTGAACGAAGCTATATTTATTTGAACGACTCTAGACCCTCCAATGTCCATGCATACGGGTTTAGTAAGCAGTATGCAAGTACTTACATTAACATAATACAAAAGATATATAGAAGTAGCAGCCCGTGGAATAATTCTTCTGAAATAGGTAACATCAAAAAGAGATAATAGTGTTAGTAAAAGAAAAAGAAAAATAAAAATAACGGCTATGACCAGTCGAAGAAACCTTCTGTGAATAAAATAAGTAATGAGGAAAAAACAGTTATATGATTATGTTATAATGTAAGTAATTACCATAGTAGCGGAAATAAAATAAAACATATTAAAAAAAAGCCAGAGAAAGTATTCCATAGACCACCGGGCAGTCCCAATGAGAATGCGTATAGCTATCGGCCCAACCGCAGACGATGCTCGAAGTCCGCGTCCTTTAGCCGGTTCCCCGATTTTGCCTCGAAGAAATGTACTTGGGAGAGAAGGGGAAGTTTTTGAAGACCTTGAGGAAAGATGAGCGTTGGGTTACCGGAGGGGGGACGGAAGGACATCGAGACCGCACGGTTACGCCTCAGGCCAACGCATGTCGATGGGGGAGGCGCGGGCGGATCGCGGGAAGACCGCTCTGTTGTATGTTCGCCTGGCAATGTGCATGGACAGGGTCTATCCCACCCCCTTTCTATGGGGGAATGACGATACTACACCATTTCTGAAAAAAAAAGAAATATAAATACAAGGACAAACTTCGAAAATTATTAAAGAAAATGAGATAATTACACGAGTTCCGTACTCCGCCATTTTCATGAAAATAATTTTGTTAGACCGCGTGCTGCCATCTACCAAATTATTCAAATCGGCCACTTCCAGAATTCAGTGCTCTGAAGAGAAAAACTGAAAAGAAGTGTGTTAAGGGTGTGTCTGTTATGCCTAAAGTAAGTGAATAAATTTCTCTTATTTTCGGTAAAAAAATATTTTTATTTGTCTAAAATTTAAACATAAATATGAAATACATATTACTAGCTGTCCCCGGTCCCGCGTTGCTATGGCTAACTAAACACACTACTGGATGGTCATCCAACCTTTATAACCACCGCCATCTTTGAGTTTATGGCGAAGAGACAGACAGACAGACAGACAAGCAGATGTCACGGAGGACTTTAATTTATAATACGTAGAGATAATGTGCATGAAATGCTTGAGGTAACAAACGTATTCAAATTGATAAGGAATAATACTGTATCCGTCTAAATAACTTTCTAATTAACGCATTGTACGTGACCACTTTTTTAGAAGATAGAATGGGAATAGTAGCTATCCGTCAAATATAGTTATATGCCATCGCGGACTTTTTTTAGATCTATAAAAGAGAAATATCCTACAATGAATTGTTTTGGTATATCTCAAAGGGATTAGGCAGTGTTTTCGATACAAGCTCCCAGGCGGCTTGATTTTTTCCGACACTTCTAACAAGTATCGTTATGTTTCAACCAATTTACACAAATTCTTGACAAATTATATACCTAAACTTCCTTACGAATCACTCTATCTATTGCTGAAAACCACATGAAAATACGTTCAGTAGTTTTTGAGTTTATCGCGAACAGACAGACAGACAGACAGATGACGCGGAGGACTTTAATTTATAATATGTATAATAATATGTATAAAAAAATAAAAATAAATATAGATGTATAGATGAAGAAATAACTATGCTTTTGAAACAAGTCAATCATTTTTTTATTTATTAAATAGTAATTTTAAAAAGTTCATTAAATTCTTTCTTAATCAAACAGACAATTTCATAAGCTATCTAAGGCCTTAAACTCTCACGTGAATTGACGACTTTAGTTTACTTTTAAGTCAGCATAGATCACACTTCTAGTCATTATCTGTTCGGTGTTTCAACCTAATTCTGCAAAGGACCTCCGTGTCAGAGATATAAAAATGATAAAAGAGAATGTTTGTACCTATTCCGCGTAATTTATCTTAAGACTGAAAAAAGTCCGCGCCAGACAAAGCAAGGCATAACCACGGGAAAAGATTTTCTTTACATGATGTACTCGTTAATTCTACGTTTGTATATTATATTCCTACATGTTTTCATGAATTATCTCTTTGTTGGACGCGCAGACA
This sequence comes from Limnephilus rhombicus, assembly GCA_929108145.2. Lineage (NCBI taxonomy): Eukaryota > Metazoa > Arthropoda > Insecta > Trichoptera > Limnephilidae > Limnephilus > Limnephilus rhombicus. Next base: position 24,244,144 of record OV815284.1, read on the forward strand.
CTTTCACCGGAGCAAAATGTTAGCATATAAGTTTTTTTAGTGATTTCCAATCAGAAGGCCTTGAAATAGTGTATTCACGCAAATTATATTAGAGTTAATGAAAAATAATTTGATTTCTCAGATACATGTGACGTTCACGTAAGTTTTCAGATGTGTAAATTTCACGACTAATGTTGTTCATTGAATTTATATTCTTTGTATTTTTGAATGAAGCTATAACTTTGTGGTTATCCATTATAGATGAATGAAACAATTCAACTTTGGTTGAACCATTTATATAATGAGTAAATCCGACCGGTTTCAGAACAAACGTTCCTTCTCCAGGGCAAGCGTATACTAATTTGACAGCTTCGAAATATGGATGGGAGCAATGTTTTATTATGGTAGGGGTGGAGCCGTTGCTAGTTATTAATGTAGAGTGGGTGGGTAGGTATTAATGTAAAGTAGGTGGGTAGGTGAACAAATCCATGATTGGGCTATAAGACAATATTTTTTGTTTATTGATAATAGATTCATTATTTTTAAGGGATTTTTTAATTTCCAAGGTTTTTAAGTTATCTAAACGTTTTCCTTTATGATTTATATGAAGAATATTTATCCCTGTATTTTTTTCAAAACTATGGTTATTTTCAATGATATGGTTAGCGAACACAGAAAAATTATTATTATTAAGACACCTTAAATTTTCTTTGATTCTGATTTCAAAATTACGAGTTGTTTTTCCAATATAAAGTGAGGGACAATCATTACATTTGAGTTTATATATTCCGGAATTAGTCAATTTATGGTCTTTATCTATAGTATTTCTCAAAAAATTACCGATATTATTTCTTGTATAAAAAGCTGGTTTAATATTAGAAGGGAGATTTTTGCAATCTGAAAAAATATTAATATTCAAAATTTTACGCCATTTTTTATCATTAATATTATTAGAATTGTATAGATATTTATTTTTTGAAAGTGGTTGAGTTGGCATATACCAACAAAAAGAAGGCCTTCCAATGGGAGCCCCCACCAGCCCTCTAATTGCTGATATAGTTATGAATGATTTGGGAACAACTGTTTTTAATTCAAAATCCCCCTATGTTGCAAAAATCTCCCTTTTAATTATAAATTAAAAGTTAAAAGGATTGTAGCCAGTTCCTTATGTGTTTTTCGTAATCAATAATATTAGTTATTTTATATTGTGTTGGAAGAGAATTGTATAATTTTATAGCCCGATATCTGTAATGTTTTTGTCCAAAGGATGTGTTTGTTTTCGGTATTTGTAGTTGGCGTGCATGTATTTTTCTAGTATTGCGAGAATTTTGTGAAGTGTTGAATGTATTTAAGTTTATCACCCCGAAATGATCTTTATTATAATTTTTTTTTTCATTATTTACCAATTTCAATCTTAAAATTGACTACAAAAATATCTTTTATAATAAGCCGGTATACATATCGAACTTATTTATTTACAGTGTCGATTTTTTGTACTTATACGCTGCGGTATACAGTATAAAGACAAAGACAGAATGAAAATGTTTTGTACTTTTGTTAGTCGGCGGTTCATCCTTTCTACACATCCCTTCGTTCACACTTAGTTATATTTTGTGTAAGTAGTTATACCATATTTTCCCTAAACCGACTTCATGTTGGATTTAAGGCTAACTATCGGGGAATCAACTACTAAATATGTGTAAATGTGTAAACGTGTTCACTAGTTTGCGCGATGAGTGATTGAACAACCGTGATTTCGCGTACCGCAGACCGACACTAAGTTACCTTATCGCTACAATACCCCTCCCTACGTGTACTTAACTGGAGGAGAATTATACGGGGTGGTTAATTCGGGACAGGAAATTCTCAGAACTACCCTCAGTGCAAGGAGGTCTATCTAATTTCTAAAACATATTTAATGCTTCCATTGGAATGTATTAAACTGATATAGAACATGTCGATAAATAAAAAAATAGAGGTTGCCTTGTTATCTAATATTGACATGTTTATGGCCATAATAATGTAGTTACTGCCACCGAATTGAACGAAACACGTCAGGACAAAATGATTAAAGTAGTGCCAGTTTTCAGTAAAATAATAATAGAAAATTTTATAGAAAATCAGCCGATCGATTCTATATCTTTTGTGGGATCGAGATTTCCTGGCGGACGAGATGTCCTGTCAGATTTATGTGATTTTATATGGCTGTTATTTGCTTTTTCTATGCCGATGTCAGATTTCAACTGTGAGCTGTCACATATTTTATTTTAGATCGTTTTAAATCGGCGAAGCTGGCCTGATACCCATATAAAAAGCAAATAACAGCCGTAGAAAATCACACGAATCTGACAGGATAGCTCGCCCGTCAGGAGATCTTAATCTCACAAAAGATATAGAATCGCTCAGCGGATGTTTTATTCATTGCATTAAATTATGTGTGATAATATCCCTTTTTAAAAAACTCATTTAAGAAAATCTTTCTAAATGCTTACGCAATGTTTTCATGGCTGTTTAACCCTAATGTGACTGAAGAAAATTATACCTTTACATGACTAAAGAGGTGCCCGGGTGCCTTCCCATTTCGTATTAATTTTATTTTACTTTAAATTATAAACATGATATAATTTACTGTTGTGTTCAGAGTAGGATTTCCAATACTGGGAATTTTTTTCAGAACCGGCATTACGGTGCTAGCATTTTTCAATCCCGAGATCCCGGTGCTGGCTCCAACCTTCATAACATCCATTGTTACAACTTGCCTACCCATTGAACAACAGCAGAAATTGGGTTAGGAAAACTTTTATGAAAAAGAAAGTGCATTACTTCCCAGTAAAAAAATTGCAAAAAGCATTACTCTTTATCTATAACATAATTCACGACAACCAATATGGATTTATGAAAAATAGAAGTACTCAAGATGCGATTGCCAAATTATCGAACATTATTCAGAACGCACTAGACAAATCTTTGAAATGCCTCGGAATCTTCATAGATCTTAAAAAAGCTTTCGATAGTATTTCTCATGATAAACTTATTAAAAAATTAAACTATGTTGGGATAAACGATAAAGCTCTAAAATGGATAAAAAGCTATTTATTTGAACGACAACAAGTAGTCAAGATAAACAACTCCATAAGTCTACCACTAACAAGTAATTTCGGGATACCTCAAGGTACAGTACTTGGCCCCCTACTATTTATAATTTATGTAAACGATATTTTTAAACTACCACTTAACGCAGTCATAATATCATATGCCGACGACACAGCTATCATACTGGATCGACTGGAATAGAGCAAACGAACAAGCAAATAATAGCATGAACACCTTAAAACATTAGTTTGACACAAATCTTCTCTCATTGAATACTAACAAAACATACTACATACACTTCTCAATCAAAAAACTAAAAACAATCCCCAACACTAAAATAATTATCGATAATAACAAATGTAATAAAATAACATATATCCAAGGCTGTTCAACATTGAAATCAGAATCAGAAATCAAATATCTCGGAGTGATAATAGAACAACATATGAAGTGGAAGAGCCATATCTGCGAATTGGTTAAGCGTATCAGAAAACGTATATATATATTCATAAGATTAAGAAATATTTTAAAACTCAACAATCTCAAAAGAGTATACTATGCACTAATCCAGTCATCAATTCAATATGGAATTATTGGATGGGGGGGGGGTCATACAACAATATTATAACTCCGATCAAAGTGATCCAGAAGCTAATCATTAAAGTAATCCTTAAGAAACCCTCCACTTATCCAACAGAAACGCTTTTCGCCGATTTCACGGTGCCTCGAGTAGAGAATATCTTCAAGAAAAATGCAATTATCCAAATTTACAAAGATAATATCATCAAAAAATTTGAAACCCATTAATCAAAAAGATATGAAGACAACTTCAAAATACCAAAATTTAATACCAAACTAATGCAAAACAATTATATCTATTTAGGAATAAAGTTTTTCAACAACCTTCCGATTGAAATAAAAAAAACCAAATACATCAATACACTAAAACTCAAACTGAAGCTACACTTCATCGGGAATAATTAACTTAATAATTACCTGTTTTTCTCTTTTTTTCTATGTATTATCAATCTATATTCATCTCTATTTTATTTAGATTTTTCGAATTTCACTTAAGTGCATAATATTTTAGTATGTAACCGTATCCCATGTATGTACACCTACACTTATAAATAATCCAGAAGTTTCAATTGTTCCCATTATATACTTACCTACTGCATAATGTTATTCTATTTCTGTTATAATTAGTGTAACTCGCTCATCAAGCGCAAGAACTAGTTTCTTCTTTGGTGAGATGCAATTTTAAATAATTTGTTTACCGATATGTAATTTATATAAAACCACTGTACTATATATCTATATTAAATAATAAAAAAATAATAAAAAAAAAAATCTGTTATCTGTCAGCAAGAACTAACTTATATTATGCTTTCAAAGCGAGGCGACAGAATCAAATGGGGAGTTAGGTTATAAAATTACCAATTGATGCGTCTGCTCACCAGTTGCATGGTAGGCCGGATCGGGAGAGAATGGTTGAGGGAATCCCTTTGACTTCTCCAGCTGTACTCTCTCGGGAAATCGCCTTCCACAGCAGTGGGAGGGATAGGTTCATACGTCCGTCACTCCTGGATACACTCTCCTCCAGATTCCTACCCACCCCTCATACCCTTTTCATTCCCAGAACTTCCTCTCCCTCCTTTCCCAAAAATACCATCCACACAGCATCCCGAAAGATGATATAGGCCCCGAAGGGAATTATTTTCCTCAGGGCCTCCTGTGTGGAGCTAATGTAAAAAAAAACTAAATTAATTTATGGAATTCCTGAAAAAAAAACAATATTTTTTTATATTTAATATATGAAATACCCAAAAAAAAATTACCATTTTTTGTTGTTAAATTAAAGTCTTTACCGGGTATTGCACGGCACAACATATGACATTAACATGAAATTATGAAATTATTAACTCCGATACAAGCGAACCCTAGTGGGGTCAATAATTACATTTAAAAATTGTGAAGAAGCAATAAATAAAACATAATTAAATTAGCAAATGAATAGTACAATAACATTCAGAATGTAACATTATAAGTGTAATGTAAATGGTTAAAGGTAAAAAGTAATAAGTCAAAATTATAAAGTACAAATATAATGGTAACAGGTAAGAAATAAATAAGTTGAAGGTGAAATATATACACTATCTAAAAAAGGCTTAAAAATTACAAAATACCTTGAATATAAAAAGGTAAAGAATTAAGTAAAGCTCTTAGTAGGAAACAAAAAAAAATTATCATTTAGGTAAACTACCGAGAGAACAGAGAATCGTGTATAGTAATGATCAGATATTATGGATTATGACAGTTGGGTTGGATATGATAAGAACTGGTAGGTTATGTTACTTGGAACTGAAGGCAATTTTTTTATACACCTTTTAGATAATGAGAACAAACTGCTGAAATTGTTCTCCTGTGGATATTTGATATTCTAATCTAAAGTAAATTGAGTTGATTATATGTAGATTGTTGCTTCTGTTAATTGTTTTTATGGATCGTTTTTATATTTTCATTTTTTAGTTGTATTTGTTTTTGAAAACTGGATTGTTTGTTTTGTGTTTTAATTACGACCAGAATAATATTATACAATGTTACCTACGTACATAGTTCTGATTACTCTATTTGTTTGTGTGGAGTTAATAAGTGGGTTATTTTGTTTGTGTGATTAGCTATATTTTTCATTTATTTTAAACGGTTATTTGAAAATGAAAATATCACTAATTAAAAAATTACAAAATAATTGTTCATGGGAAGATAAGTACATTGTTTGTATAGCCAAGGGTTTTTTTTCTATGTATACGCCATTAATAAAAATAATTCATCATCGGATTTCGGAATTTTTTCATGTATTTTGAATGTCCTATATATTTCTTTTTTTTAAGATATAAAAATAAATACCTTTACAGAAATTAGTTAAAATTACCCTTTAATATATTTAAATTTTTAATATACGTCCTTAAGTTTTTAAAAATTGGGATATTTTAAGCTTCAAACACGGAAAAAATTGGAATGGATTGAAAAAAAGCTTACCAAAAACATTTTTAATCAAAATGTAAAAAAAATTTTAAAAATTCAAAATTTAAAAAAAAACACAGTCCTTTAAAATGAATTTGGGAGAAAACGACGACTTTAATTTTTCTCGTTCATACGATTAAAATTATAACAATTATTTCCCGAGAGTATTTTTGCACAATTTAAACGTTGATTTCTCGAATTTGGTATTTATTTACACCCGCACAAGCCATTTATGATATTAAATAACATTACTTTTATGGAAGTTTTATTAAACTCAAGCGGATAAATTAAATTTAAAAAATCCTTTTTCCGAAATAACTTAAATTATCATGATCAAAATTAAATTAACAACATGACATTATTAAAAGACTAAATCTTGCAAAAATAACGCAAATAATAGTAATTATTTTCAATTATACTAAAATATAGACTATGTTTAGATTGCTTATCTAGTTCCTATCTCTGTGATATTAGGCAAAAAAAGTTAATAAATATTGACTTTTTATTTATTTTTTGGGCATGATGTGAATATTGTGAAATCCCGAATTGTAGCTGAGCAGTGACCTTTTTGTCGATGGAATCAATGATACGAGTATAAGAAAAAAATATGTAATAAGTATTGTAAAAAAATCTATTAATGAATTAAGGTTGTTTTTAATTTTTAATTTTTTTAATTATTCAGATTTTATGTCCGGGTTTTAACCGGGTTTAAGGGAGATTTACTTCCCCACAGGAAAAACTAAACCCTTTCACACACTTTTCCACAAATGATCATCTAGTCAATTCACGCTATGCAATTGCACTATATAAGTATAATGAATACAAAATAAAACAAGAACAACATGTCAACCTACCAGAGACCAAATGGGAAAATAATTCACCGACTCCAGATATTTTCATATCAGAAATTCGGCTCGGTGAAACTCCTAATTGGACCTATAAATATTACTTATCCCTCAATATAAATATTTAAAAAATCTTTTGCAATCTTGCATGTATGTAAAATGATAAACAATAAACAATTATTATTATTATTATATGATGTTTTTGTTTGTATTGTATGTTGTGAATTTTGTTTTAGTAATGTTTGTCGGAGTGTGTTTACGTCAGGGCATTTTTGAAGTGAAACTTCTATAGCCCCACTATGATTTGGATTTCGGATGAAACGGAAATGACGATTACCGCACCTACGACACACAACTGCGCTCATTGACCGCTTTGATTATGATGTCACTTTTAAATACTCCTATTGGTTGAGATATGAAACGGAAATTACGCTGGTGTGCGCTCATATATATATTTATAATTCTTACAGTTTTTAGATGTTAATAAATTGTTAATAAAGTATTTTTAGATCAGGTAAAGAAATTCGGAAAATGGATAATATGCCGAGGACGGTAGATAATAATATGTCTTTATCTGATACGAATTTTATTTCTTATAATCATTTCTTATAGACATAAGGGCCTTAAAAATATGTCAAGGCTCTTGCCTCAAGCATTCGCAGTCATCTTCGGACTAGAGGATCGCTCTATTCCGTGCCATAGAAAACTTTCATAGAAAACCCGAATATCCTATAAACTACCATAAGCACCTTGTCAGGGATACACAAACGATAAAACATAAATATGTTTTTTAAAAATAATAAAATAGATTTTCTTAATGTGTTCACTGCTAACTATAATATGCAATATTTTCAATTAAACACAGTATCATTTATTTCTGCAATACGGTTACAACGAAGAATATTAAACATCAAAAGCGAATTTTAAATGGCTTACAATGTCCATAATACACCTTTGTGATAAATTTCAAAAATACGTCAAAATTTAATGTTAATATCGCACCCGAGTCACAGTTGCTCAGAAGTGGAGAAGCGACAGAGATAGGGAACACGAAGATGGGGAAGCACTTGGCTATTCCGATTTTATAACCAAACATGGCTAAATCCATTTCACGCAACTTTCAACCCTAAATGGGCAGGACGGGCGTTTCAACACCAGGGCGATACTGGGAATATATTCCGCTCTGAAACGTGCGGCAAATATACTATATATTATTTTTAATTAATTAATTGTGAATTTAGACGACACTATACCCTATACCCTAAAATATATTCAGAATCTTAACGACGTAAGTAAAGAAGCCGTGTATACAAATTGCAACTCGCGACCCGTGTATGGACGGACCTACTGTCTAATTTGCCCTATCAAAGAAAAGAAGAAAAATAATTATTTTATAATATTTTTAAACTTATATCGTAACATATTATGTAGGTAGGTATGAATAAAAATATCACTGACGCCCTAATAAGTCGGGACTGATAAATAAGTTGAATAGATAATAATTAATTTCATTATGCTTTATTATCATGGGAACATATTTTTTATGTTCTTGTACGGGAATCTCATAGAAAAAAGAAATGTTTCTTTTCTTGTTTCTCATAAATATAATAAACTTCATCATGTGAAATGTATGTTGCGATTTAACATTGTTTTTATCTTTCCACAATAAGCTCGCTTGCCGCAGTTGTCAACGCCGCAGCAGAGGCTCGAGAACCACACACTCCCACCCCTCCGCGCCGTTCACCCGCCATATTATTCCCAGCCCTTGTCACGGTTAAGCGCGGAATAAAAATGCTAAACGACATTCTTGGTAGTGACAACGGAAAAATAAACCACAACAGAGCTCAGTTTTATTGGCTTATTTTCCTTGAAGACATATCCAGAACGCCGCGAGCCCGGGGAATTATTGTCTCTTCGGAGAGATTTATGCCACATCTTTCGCCTTATCTATTTTAATCACATATCATGCGAAGTGCGTGTGCGTCTCGGAATGCGGTACCCAGTACTTCCTGGTACCTACCACTAGAGGTCTTTATTATTGGGAGAGCTTTTCAATTATGTTTGTTCTTTTAATTCTGCTTCTGTAAAAAGCAGAAGATATCGTCGCCTTAGTTCGTATTTGTCCAACAGACCATTAGAAAATTTTACATTAGGAGAAGGTTTTCTTTCATAATTTCAATGAAACATTAAGATAGGTGTTAAGACAAAGCTATTTCCGTAAAGGTAAAGGTCTCATTAGTTTAAATAATTCTTATTTAAGTGATTAATTATTATTTTTTATACTTTATTTTTAATTTTAAAGTGGAAATTGAACAAAAACTAAAATGGTCTGTTGGACAAATAAGAACTGAGGCGACGATATTGTAATAGTTCATTATTTTAGGTAGATACCCACATAATAATTAAGAGAATTTTGAACGCGACCAAATTATTATTCAAAAAATATTTTTTTACAATTTTTTATGGTTTTTTATTTGTTGCTAGAGCAATTCTGATGAGTTACAGGATGAGAAGAACTTACAATTCGTAGGTGGAAGGTAATAGGTTAATATTTAATTTGGGAGGCGGGTATGGTACCACCGCCCCGGGAACAATTTATTGGATGACCAACACCTCTGCCGTAGGTCACCCCAAATGGTTCGCTACGTTTGGCGACTTAGCTGGCTGCCCGGGTTCACGGGGTGAAGTTTGTCCGGCGGCGGATGCGTCTGTCCACCAGCTGCATTGCAGGCCGGATCGCGAGAGAGTGGTTGAGGGAGTCCCTCTGACTTCTCCAGCGGTACTCTCTCGGAACATCGCCTTGCACCGCAGCAGGAAAGATGGATTCATACGTCCGTCACTCTTGGACAGACCAACCCTCAAATTCCTACCCACCCCTAATACCCTTTTCCTTCCCAGAACTTATTTTCCTTCCTTTCCTAAAAAGGCTCTCCACACAGCATCCCTAAAGATGGCATAGGCCCCAAGGGGAATTAAGTGGTTCGCTATGTTTGGTGCTGCCCGGATTCATGAGGTGAGTTTTGTCCGGGTCTTGGCGGCGGATGCTTCTGTCCACCCGCTATATGGCAGGCCGGATCGCGAGTGTTTGAGGGAGTCCCTTTGACTTCCCCAGCTGTACTCTCTCGGAACTCATACGTCGTCACTCCTGGACACACCAAACCTCAGATTCCTACAAACCCCTAATACCATTTTCCTTCTCTAAAAGTCTCTCCACACAGCGTTCCTAAAGATGACATAGGCCCTAAGGGGAATTAATGTCCTCAGGGCCTCCTGTGTGGAGCTAATGTAAAACATGACATTTAATTAAATGAAGACAATATAAGTGAAACTCAATCGAAAATCTGGAAACAGAAAAATCAGAAAAAGATATTGACACCTCTGGGACTTGAACCCAGGACCTCTTGATTGAGTTTCGCTTATATTGTCTACATTTAATTAAATATTACAATTTGAAGTTTTACTCATAAAGTTAAAATAAAAATATAACTTAAAAAAATATTTACAATTTTACAAAGATATGTGGATATAAAAAAATATAAGTTTCACATTCAGTACAGTATAAATATGAAAGACAGGTTCAGTAAAACAAAAAAATAACAGAAAACTAGGTTATACAAATATGAAGGATTACAATTAAAGAGAAAATAAAAGGAGAGAAAAAGAGACAAGACAGAACAAAAAAATGACACGAAAATTACATATTTTCATTTTTAAAGGGACCATCAGATGGTTTGGGCATGTAGAGCGAATGAACAAAGAAAGTAGTGTAAGAAGAATATACGACGCAAATGTGAATGGTAGAAGAAGTCGGGGACGCCCGAGGAAGACATGGCACGATCAAGTGAATCAGATACTTGAGTCGGGTCAAGTCAAAAGTCAGATTAATAGAAGAGAATGTATGAGACGATGTATGAATGTGAGTGAGGCAAAGAAAGTGTGCAAAGACCGAGTTGTTTGGTGGTCCATCCTCTCTGCCTACCCCTGCGGCGAAACGGCGTGATGGTTAGTTAGTTTTTTTTTAGTTAAAAAAAATTTTTAAAGCAGTACTTTGAATTTTTTTATTGTGCTGGATGGTTTTATAAATATTTTGTAGTGTGTGTTTGAGGAACGCAGATTTTATGGTTATTTCGAGTATTGTGGTTGTCTTCATTATAAGGTGGCTTGATGTACGTGTGAATTGATTGTTAAGTAATTTGTGGGATGGTGCTTGTGATTTCATGTTTAGGAAGAATTGTGATTGGAAGAATTCCGGAAACTGAATAGACAGCCCCGACACAAGTGTCCCATAATATGTCATTCTCGATATTTATGATCTTAATTTTAAGCGGATGTCTAAAGAAGCTAAACTAACTGTTTGAAGTTTTGGAGGACACTTTCGGAACATTACTTTGTTGCACCACAGGGGGATAGATTTAAACGTCTGTCACTTCTGGGCACGCTAACCCCAGATACCTACCCACCCCTCATACATTTTTTCCTACCCAGAACTTCCAACATTCCTTTGCCTAAAAAGACCTTCCACACAGCATCCACAAAGATGACATAGGCTCCTGGGGGAATTATTTTCCTCAGGGCCTCCTGCGTGGAGCTAATGTAAAAAAAAATAAACAGGCCTGATTTAGGTCCATATTTTCATACAAAACTGTATTTTACAATTATGTGCAGGTGATAAATCGGAGATACTTTCAGTGTCGCCGTGAGTAACTCCATCATTCAGAATTTAAACGTTACTTGAAATGGCTTTAGCCGTGTTTGGTGACTAGATCTGAATAGCCAGGTACATTTTCCACATCTCTTTCCCCTTCAACAGTTGGGACTCTTTTGTGATGTTCAGATAAAATAACTTATGTATTATATGCAAGTAGGAAACTTTACCAATTTTTTGGTAAGCTGACTGCACGTATAAGTATGTCGTATTTTGTCATTCGGCCGTATAGCGTCACCGCATGCTCCTTCGGGGAGTCGGAATTATTGTTAGTAAAAATATTTATATAGCGGATTTTCACTCAAGACGCCTGCACATATAAGCAGTGGCGGCTCGTGACTTTTGGGTGTGCTGGGGTGCTAATATTAAAAAAAATGTCACCATGGATGTTGTCGTATGCGAAAAATTTTTTTTTTTCAAAAATCGGTGTTTTGTATGAAGATTTTTCAGGAAATCGGTGCGGCACACCGCCAAATTGAAACTTTCTGAAATTTTTCATTCAAAAAACTGATTTTCAAAAAAAAAAACTTTAATTTTTTTTTTAACGTTAACTCCACGCAGGAGGCCCTGAGAAAAATAATTTCCCTCAGGGCCTATGTCATCGAGGATGCTGTGTTAATTGTTTTTCAGCTACAACAACATCAATAATGCCATTTTTTTTAATATCAGCACTCTAACACACCCAAAAGTCACGAGCCGCCACTGCATATAAGTATATCGATTTTGGCTGTACGGCCGTATATCCCCTTTTCATATTTACTTGAAGAAATAATCTTATAGGGAATCAACTGTTTAAGGGATCAATTGGCAGAGGGATCAAATGTTCGGAGGGTCAACTATCCGGCGGATCAACTGTTCGGGTGATCAACTGTCGCTGGGCCAATTGTCGGCGAATCAATCGTAAAGGAACCGTTTTTTATAACTTAAAATATTTTAAACAAAATGTGAGTTTTAAGCTTTTGATAACTTACCTTTTGCAGCATCCTAATCTCGCATTTAACCACTGGAACGATTTCGGTCGAAAAACCACTTTTATTTTTCTGCGATTGATATCGGTCGAAAAATCGACCGATTTTTCTACCATTCGTAAAATATTTATTATAATTATTTAAAACCTTTCCATGGCCAGCTATTTGTTTTATTGAATAGCTGATAAAATATTCTTTATGTCTATGACCTTATCGGTTGTCTTTGAAGTGTTATTTAATGAGTTTTCGCGGTTTTCTAAGGCGTCCTGTCAAAAAACAAAATAAGACTTTTGACTATTTCGACGAATTATGGTCTCTACCTAAAATGCCGTAAGTAATTCATTTATTGGGTTTTTAACGCATAATTATATATCTGTGTTATCATGATTGAATTATCTATCTTTGAAATGCGTTTTTAATTCGTTTGTTGTTAATATATTGTTTTGCTGGATGTTTTGTGTAAAAATGCGTCGACTGAAGACGTCATCTGTTTTTGATTTACAATAATTTCATAAATACTGCACTCGCACATTTGAAATATAGTTATTCAATCAGAGTGATTCATAACAAAGAGATAAATATAAGTTTTATTTGAATTGGTTCATTATTAATACAGATATTTGCTGTCCAATTATTTAAAGTCATATGTCAAAAAAGTCAGACTTTTTAGATGTAAAATGGTGTAAAGCCTTCGTCGCACAATAAAAATTTGGTTATTTAGTTGTATAATCAATTAATTTGTTCACTTTTACCAAATTTGTGCAGAAACAGCTATCGTCCAGGGAGAGGGAGCACTCCACGACCCAGGTTTAAATAATTATTTTAAAAAAAATATATTACTGCAATATTTAACAAAATTTAAACATTTAAGTACTTACCTACATTAATTGTTTTCAATTTAAAATATATAGAGTGGTGCTGACTGCAAGAGGTGGCAGAGGAAGAGGGAGAGGTGGGGTACGAGCTGCAGATGGAGTACCAGCTGGTGCCGGACTACCTGCACGTGGACGTGAGAGTCAACGCAGAGCTGCAATTACAGCCTCGTCTGGAGTGTTAGTATTTTTTAATGTTTTTTATGAAAGTACTTTGCTGTGGCCGTTGAATTCATCATATATTTGTATTTATTTAAACGGTGACCCTGCTTTGCTACTGGTGCGAGAGGATCGCGTCAAGGCCCTAAAGGCTGTTAGGGCCCTGCCTGCTTCCTTCCGGCTACAGTGAGTTCCACTGTTACAGTGAGAGTTGGTAAGATCAGCGCTCTGTCCATTTGGCACATTCAGTGCATATTGTACAGAGTTCTAATTTTATTCTCTATTTACATACTGTACTTACTATTTCACACGTGAATGAGAACAATTCATATGATTTATGTATATGTTTTCAGAATTACTTCTCCGGAGAGAATAACGTGTCCCTTTTCACAAGGGACACCTTCACCATTGCCAAGACCCGTTCCACCACCGTGGATGTCCACTCCCGCACAGACCCAATCAACGGCTCCCAATGCACCAATTACGCCAATCCAGGCAGCATCTCCGGAGCCGTTAGCTGGGACATCGCGGAGTGGGGAACTCCAGTGTGGGGAACTCTTCTCTCCGGAAGCCGGCTACCACAGCGAGCTGTGGGTGGACGTGCCGTTCTACCAAGAATTGTCGGCGTTTGGGAACGGTGAGTTTATTTTTTGAAATGTCATACCAGGGGCTCAAAATAAAATCAATTATCTATATTTTATATTGATGTCCCTAGCACAGTCTCACTGTTGGTATATTGGCAGGAGATAAGCATAGTACTTAAAAATTCCACATAACAAACATAAAAAATGTACTGTAATCCAAAAAGATATGATGTACCTACATTCTATGCAAGTAAATATGTAGTTACTAACGTAAAAAGTCTGAAATTTGAGTTTGTTTTGGCTAATTTTTGTTTGATAGTAAGAACTTCGCACAGCATTGTGAATACCGACATCATAGTTTAACACATGACAATGCATAATATATTTGTTCTTGAGTTAATGTCCTGAAACGTTAAGTGCCTCCATACACGACGCTACTTACAAGCTACTCGATCCTCGTGATCGTATCATACGCGCCGATCGTAAGTACCCCCCGTACGATTTTGCTGGTAGCACCGTGTACGGGGCGCTATGCGACGTCTGTCGGTATCAAATCAGTTTCACGCAACCGGCGCGGCGGTACGGAAACCAGCATTAAAGAGTGGTATATATGCAGAGTACTTGTGGTTTCGTCACAATCATATAGTTTGTAAGTATCTCCATGAACGGAGGGCCTTACATTTCAAAACATTGGCATTAAACAGGGATTCTATCTTTTTTTTCTGTAACGGGTATTGTAGAATGAGAAATGAGACATTCCGAACTCCTTTGCGAGGGTTACATGTGATTCACCGGCTTCGAAACGGTGTAATACAGCACTTTTTTCATCAATTGAAAAAACACTTTCGCTTCACGGGACTCATTGTGTCGAGCTTCCTAGTCAAAAGCGAGGCTGTATTGGTAGTTGGGTTTTGTAACCGGACAAATTATCATTAAAATAGGTCGCTTTAAGTAGTTGGTCACTTTAAACGGATATGTTTTCCTACTAAAAGCTATGAAACCTTACTAGAGTTTCCATTATCGTCGCTTAAAACGGTAGACTGTTAAATGCAAAGTCATTATATCCCCTTGAGGTGATTTTAGCCCTTGAGGTGATTTTTCACAAAAACGGCGCTATATAAATCATCCAAATATTATTATCCGAATTCTACTGTAAATTTGTGTTTTCTATTATTTCAGAGTCAGACATGGGCAGAACCGACAACGTGGATGAGGCAGCTCTCTATCAAAAAGAGTCGGTACTTGGAAACCGTGAGTTATAAAACTAACTAACTTACCTGCACGCCATTTCTCTGCAGGGGTAGGCAGAGAGGATGGACCGCCATGCAACTCGTTCTTGGCACACACACTCTTTTCTTCATTCCATACCTACCTGACTGTGCTATTCTGACTCCTGACATTGCCCGCCTCAAGTATTTGATTAACTTTTTATTTTATTATTTATATGAATACCTCACAAGAGCCTCAGATGGAGCCAGTGAGACTATGGCATCCCCAATCGGGGTATGTTGTGAGGCTGAAGGCATCGGGGAGGGGAAGGAGGTGTGGAAGAGGGAGGTGGAAAAGTACCTGGCTATTCAGAACTGGTCACCAAACACGGTAAAGCCATTTGAAGCAACTTTTCAATTCTGAATGGTGTCTTACATCAGGGCGATACTGAGGGTATCTTCCACACTATATATTATTTTAAATGAATTTTGTGTGAAAATAACACTAATTATTCAAATCAAATTTATTTGCCCATGCCGGAATTCGATCCCGCGACCATCGTATTGCGAGTCAAAAGCCGTACCAGAGGCAGTGGGTAATCGTAATATAGACACGTTAAATTAATTTGGGTTTTCTGTTGTTTCAGAAATGGATATGGACAGAATGAGCGACGTCAACCACAAAGAGAGCGATGAGGATACCTTCTACATGCCACCAATACCTTATCATAATATTATCAACGTTTCACCTAACTCCGCTACGGCCATAGACTTTAGTAGACAAGACCAGGTAGATAGTGAGGCAATGCTTGCGATTCTGCCGCCTGAAGGTTACTCTTTCGATTGGTCCAAAGATATCTCACGTTTTACTGGGATAAGGGAGACATTCACAGGCACGCCAGGACCAACTTTCAATACCGACGAAATGGGCAAACTTGTGGATGCCTTTCTTAAAATCTTTGATGCAGATGTCGTTGAACTGATCACGAGAGAGACCAACAAGTATGCAGATCAATGGATTGCGAAAAAAACAATTTAAGCGCCATGCGCGTACCAATAAATGGGTTCCCACGAATAAAGAGGAAATGTATGTATTCTTGGCAATTTTAATGTATCAAGTTATTAGTCCCCTTCCTGTTGAAAAAGACTACTTCTATTAAAAAAAACTCACCGCCATGCCTTATTTCAGCCGAGCCATGGATTATAATCGTTTTCTTCTAATTAAAAAATTCCTTCACTTCACCAACAATGAAAGTCTTTCTTCTGATGTACCGTTATCTGTGCGAAGATTACACAAGATTCAGCCCGTCTTGGACCATCTCTCAAATAAGTTTGAGACTTTATACCTGCCCGAGCAAGACATCTCACTGGATGAATCCTTACTCTGCTATAAAGGCCGTTAGGGATTCGTCCAGATGATCAAAACCAAAGCGGCCAGCG
This sequence comes from Limnephilus rhombicus, assembly GCA_929108145.2. NCBI lineage: Eukaryota > Metazoa > Arthropoda > Insecta > Trichoptera > Limnephilidae > Limnephilus > Limnephilus rhombicus. Next base: position 24,261,021 of record OV815284.1, read on the forward strand.
CGGGTATAAAGTCTTATGCTACGTCCAGACTGAAGCCAACCTTTCAACTCTGAACTTAGTTCGGAGTAGGAAGGTTGGCCCATCGTATGGTCGCTGCGGCCAACCCTCCAACCCCGAATTCCGTACTCCAAAATGGCGGACATGAAACAACTGTAGCTACGCTGTATCTTTTATTAACGAAAATTATTGTTTGGTTATTATTGTTATAAACATTTCAGAGAGTTCATAATAAGGTAGGTAGGTACCACTATTATGAAAGATCACCCCAACGGTGCTCGTAAGGTTCGACAATAACTAAAAACTGTATAGGTACCTACTTCTTCAATATTATCAGCGTACTATATTATTACGTACGTATAATCATAAAATTATATACACGACATGTTTTCAAACAATTGTTATACCACTCTCCGTAATAATATAGTCATTTTAATAGTACGCGGCACGGTGTGGACAGCAGCGGCAGGCTGGTTCGTGAGAGTTGGCCGTCGGGATCGCCTCGAAGGTGATCCCGGGCCAACGCGAACTCCTACCTTCCAACTCGAACTTCCAACGTACGAACACCCCTCCACACGATCGTCCAAACGTTTGAAGTTGGAACGTTGGCCGCAGTGTGGGCTTACCATTACGAGCTTTGTGAGTCCAAGTCTGGCTATCTTTGGAAATTCCAAATTTATACGGGGAAGACCATTTCCAGACAGGCTGAATCGACAAATCCAGACCAGGAAGACATGACGGAAGACATAACGGAAGATATGACGGACGACGCGACACTGATACTGAGTCTCACTCTACATCGACATTATGTATTGATTTTCTTAAATTATGTATAAACCAATATAAATTGAATACATTTTTATTATGATAAAGTGTGTAAACAATGTTTAAATCAATATACTGCTCTTTTTTTTTTTTTTTTTTTTTTTTTTTTTTTTTATTGGCAATGTTTATTAAAAATACATATGAAGTTACAACAGTTACATAGTTACATAGTTACATAAGGTTAACAAAAAATAAAAATAAATTGCCTTTCCTCACCATAAAGAGACAATGCTCTTGTGTTTGGTGAGGGAGTTCTAGCTCAATTAGTAAATTAATGATCGTTTAAGTTAGTAATAACTGCTATTGTAAATAATAAGTAGGTTAAAAAATCTTGTATAAATTTAAAAATAAAAATACTGAAGAGTTTAAAAAAATCATAATGTAAATTAAAAAATCATTATAAATGGAAGAATCATGTAAGTTAGTAACAAAAATTATTGTAATAAGTAAGTAAAGGATACGTAAGAAAGAACGCAAGATTTATACAATAGTAGACTCAGAGATTTAGAAACTAAGAAATGAAAGAAAAAAGAAGGAATAAATGATTTATAAAATAGCAGACTTTAAGATACAAAGTAAACATATTTGGGACTTTTATAGTAGTTTCAGGTAATTTTTTAATTTGGGCTTAAATTCCTGCATATTTTCGATGGTTTTTAATTTTAATGGGAGGTTGTTATAATAGATTATGCCCAGATAAAGATAGGAATTTTGGATGTGCTTAGTATTAAATTTAGGAATTTTAATAGTTTTCTGGTATCTTGCTGATGTATTGAATTGGAAGTTACGAGTATTTAACTGTATTTCTTTGTAAATTTGAAGAATTGAATATTTTTTATAGATTTTGTCTATTATAGGCACATTGAATATTGAAAAAAGAATTTCAGTAGGAAATTTAGACGGTTTTTTTAAGATTACCTTAATTATCAACCTTTGGACAATTTTGAGGGGATTTAAAATATTGTCATATGTTCCTCCCCAGCCAATAATACCATATTGCAATATAGATTGAACAGTTGCATAGTACACTCTTTTTAGGTTTTCTAAGCTAAGAATATTTCTAAGTCTAATAAATATATAAATACATTTCCTAATCCTTTTGACGAGTTCACAAATATGTGTTTTCCATTTAAAATGTTGATCTATATATACACCAAGATATTTGATTTTGGGAGTTGGACTAAGTATAGCACAATCTTGATTGCAGATAGTTTTATTACATTTACTTTGGTGTATTATGATGTTTAAATTTGGTTCTAATTTGAATTTATTGATAGAGAATGGGATAAATTTTGTTTTTTCAGTGTTTAGAGAGAGGAGATTTTTATCGAACCAATTTTTCAATATGTTAATATCAATATTAGCTAGATTATTAACAGTATTCCAATCCGTACCTTCAATTATTATGACAGTATCGTCAACATAAGATATTATTTTTCCGTTTAGTTTTTGTATGAATATGTCATTAACATAGATAATAAACAGTAACGGTCCCAGGACTGTACCTTGAGGTATGCCGAAATGACTCATTTTTGGTGAACTAAGCACACCATTAATTTTTTTTTTTTTTTTTTTTTTTTTTTTTTTTTTTTTTTTCATTGTAACTATTGTGTTTCCTCCTTCTTACAACATGAGTCTCTTCAAGACCAATGTTCATTCCTTCCTCTCCTCAAAAAGACCCTCCACACAGCATCCCAGATGACATAGGCCCTGAGGGAAATTATTTTCCTCAGGGCCTCCTGTGTGGAGTTAATGTAAAAAAAAAATACTATAAAACTGTAATATTAATTTAATTGATTTAAACGAATATTAGGGCTTAATAATTAAATAAATCAATTATTGGTTCCATCAATTATTTTCCCCTCCACCATTTTTTTTCGATACCTTTGCTTTTAGATATAAAATTATCACTATGATATTGTTTGCCATTCGTCGCTCATACAAAGGTTTGATATATATACAATTTTATCATCATCATCATTTTACATATTCTGATTTACCCTATGTAGATTGACCTTAAGGTAGCTGTCAGAAGTGATTTTTCGTCAAATATTGGTGGATTTCATCAACTTGCAAAGTATCCCCCTGAAATATTGGCAATGTGCATATCTATGATATATATTTCATTTTAAGCCTTATTTCCTTGTTTTGCACGTTATATAAAAACATGGTTACAAATCTCCAGTTCTAATTTACAATTATTGAAAAAGTATCACCATGATTTTGACATCGTGAAATAGGCTCTCTGTATAATTCATCAAATGAATCAAATAAAGCCAACACGGCAACTATCCTTATAAATAATTGTAGGCAGTTAATGTATCTTCCTAATGTAATACCAGTTTTTGTGGTAAATTCATTAAATAGTATAATACAGTGATTTCAATTTTGCACGTCACGCACTCAAATTTTACAAAATCATTTTCCGACCAAACTTTTGAAGAGATCATAAACATACAAAAAATTATTTTTCTATTATATTCTTGCATCTGTGGTTATCAAACAGGCCATAGAGAACATAAAAAAGTAGAAAATATTCAATAAAGATATTTAAAACTGCTACTGGCGGCAATTTCAAATCACAAAAACACAAATTTCGCGCATTTATAAAGTTTAAGATTTTTTAATAATTTATCTTTGAATTCTAAAAATATAGGATAATTAGTAAAATATAGGTGAATTCATTGGCTGTAAAGCACTACAATCAGGTTTATGTCTCCAGGTTAAAATTCGGAGGTATGATTTTTTTAATGTTGGCGGAAAATATTCAAAATCGTCGCCAAAAAACCGCGAGCAATCGGAGAAAAAAGATTTTTGACGCGCGATCGTTCGAGTGGTTAAAGTTCTGTATTGTAGCTGAAAAACACTAACTTACGAGATCTAAAGAGAAAGCTTTTGAATCTAACGAAACCGTTAAAATGGAAAGTTGACCCTCTGCCATTAAGCATTTCAATAACATAATAATAAATGTAATGGATGGTACATTATTTATATCTAAGTGCCTACCTAGTCGGTTTATAGCCGCCACTAGGCACCTCCTTAGACATATTTTCTAATTATACCATTTTACTTTCGCCCGTTTGTATAAAAAGCCAACTCAAGCACAGAGATTTTTCCAACTTGGGAAAGAGATAAGCCTTCTTTATCAAAGAACTTGGAACTACTTTAATGAGCACATAATGCACTAATCTTCTCTAAGGACCGGAGCCTTTTTGTTAAAACACCTTTCTTAAGATGATGTTCATTATAAGTTTTTTAAATCTAACGAACTCAGTGTGGCATGTTCCTTTTAGTCTTTATCATCGTTCAAAAGATTTTATTTTAGAAGTTAATTGAGTTTTTTTTAACAGAGTTCTCTTAAATATTTTTTAAATAATTCTTACAATCAAAGAACGTATTATAGGGACATACTTTCTTCCGCATTTCTTAGAAAATAATTAAAAAGCCTTTTTTAATGGCATGTATATTGTCGAGGCTTCTGACTCACATAATGTTGTCATTTTTTGCCTCATCTGTTTTTAAATTATAATATTATCATTATAATCTCTAATGATCTTAATTATTTAAAAGCTTTCTTGTGATGATTTGAGTGCTATTATGATTTAATCTACTCACAAAAGTTATATGAAATTACTTCTTCTAACACAGCAAACTAATTTTGTGGCACCATTTTGATTCAAATTAATAAAATACTTAGTTCTTACCAATTTTATGGTTTACAAAAACCAACACGTTTCATGAGCCTCACTTCTTCCTCACTTCTTCAGGGTTTTTATTGATACTAATTATAAATAACTAGCAGACCCGGCCACACGTTGCCGTGACTAACGAAACACAACGCCATTACCCAACCTTTATAAAATCCACACCACCCGCTTGCCAGCCGCCTGCTGCCCGCTGCCTGAATTGAATTTTTGAATTTCTCACCTTTTCTCTACTTTAATAAGCATGTTTTTGTACATAAAAACCTATCTCTTGAATCACTCTATCTATTGGTGAAAACCGCATGAATATCCGTTGCGTAGTTTAAAAGATCTATGCGCACATACATTTTGAGCGATTTCATCAAATAAAATAATTCAAACAAATACTTACTTACTCTAGGATATCTATTTTCCAATTTCTTCCGTAGAACGTATTTCAAAAGTGACTATAGCCATCCGGAATATAGTCAGCCGTTTTAAATCACACAAAAATATGTTTTCTTTAAATTTCTCGGCTTTTCTCTAATATAATTTACATATATTATACATATAAACATTCCTCTTCAATCACTCCTATCTATTGGTGAAAACCGTATAAAAATCCGTTGCGTAGTTGAAAAGATTAACGCGCACATACATTTTGAGCGACTTCATTTTATACTATGTAATGTAATGATGATAGACATAGACAACGGTAAATTATGTAGAATATTTTGTATTTTTATAAAATACGACCTCTGTATTTAGTTAAAACTTAAAAAACAGTTACTGTTTTCTTAACCATTCTTATCATTTTAGCAACGTAGCGAGATCTTTTTTGTGATTTACTTACCGTTATGCATACATTATGTTTTACATTTACGGAATGAAGGTAGGTTTAAGGCCCGGCTTGCCTCATTTCTACCAATTTATTACATATTTTCCTTATATACTTTAAGGCTCTGCAACCGGGCCCGGAAAGAAGAAGATGGAGAGATACGAAATTACGAATATTAGAGGAGAGCACTAACATTTACAGCGACAAAATCGATGCGAAAATTGCGAAAATATTTAATACAACACGACTCGTTTAAAATAGAGCAAAAATCTCGCGGGCATTATCTTAAACAGCATTTAAAGAAACACTGTGAATTTTTTCATACATATAACTAGTTAAATAACTGAAACAAACGTGATAATAATAATTTTTGGAGCATACATTGCGATTTTTTTCTGTCGAGGGAATTTTATATAATTTACGTTTCGGCGCGGGCAAGTCTAGATATTATCTTCAAGAATAACATATATTTTTTTAAGAGCTTTAAAACTTACCGTATTTAAGGGAAATATGTAATACATCGGTACAAATCCGGGTTGCGGGCCCTTAAGAATTAAAGCTCTTTAAAAAAGGTATGCTATACTTGAAGATAATATTTATACATTCCCAACGCCGAAACGGCAATTATGTGTATAAAATTCCCTCGATAGAAAAAAATCGCAAAATATGCTCCGAAAATTAGTATGATTGTTATAAAATTATTAGTATAAATTATTATAAAATTATTAGACAGGTTTTTTCAGTTATTTTACAAGTCATATTTGACAAATTCACAGTGTTTCTTTAAATACTATTTTAGATAACCCTCACGAGATTTTTACTCTATTTTAAACGAGTCGTGTTTTATTAAAAATTTTCGCTTCAATATTATCGTTTTTAATATTAGCGCGCTCTCTCTAATATTCGCATTTACTTAAGCCCCGCATCCGCGCTCAAAAAGAAGAAGATGGTGAGATGTATAGTTACGAATGTTAGAGAAGCGCGCTAATATTTAAAGCGATAAAATCAATACGAAAATTGTGAAAATGTTTAATAAAACACGACTCGTTTAAAATAAAGCAAAAATCTCGTGAAAGGCGTCTCTGGATAGCCAAGGGCATGGCCTAATTTGAAAAAAAGGCGCGAAAATTTTGATTCTCGGATTTCGCTTAAATATCCGTATAAATACGAAAATGAACTGATGTTGTTATTTTTACATAAACCTGAATAGACATCCTAAGAGAAAAAAACATATCAAAGGTGATTGATAATAAATAAATACCTTTATATGCATTTGAAAAAGGAACAAAAACTCAGGACTTTTCGGTTTTGACAGCGGTCTGAAGTCACAGGTAAATTAATTACAAACTTTCTAGAGTTGCCACATGAATGAAATCTTTTACCTTACCTATAGGGATATTTGGCGCAAGCGATTTTGACCTTGTTTTCATACAGTTTCTTTATACAAAAGGGTCAAAATCGCATATAAAAATTTGTTTTTGAAATTTCATAGGGGACACCGGTGTCCCCTTGGCCCCCAAGGGGTTAAATAACATTTAAAGAAACATTTTAATTTTTTTCATACATATAACTTGTAAAATAACTGAAACAAACGTGTATAAAATAATTTTCGGAGCATACTTTGCGATTTTTTTCTATCGCGGGAATTTCATATAATTTTCATTTCGGCGTGGAACACGTCTAGATATTATCTTCAAAAATAACATATATTTTTTAAGAGCTTTAAAACTTCAAATGTTTAAGTGAGGTATGTAAGAAATGCGGGTAGCGGCGGCTTAACTCTCCATTTTCTTCTTTTTAAGCTGGTATACCATGCCTTAAGTGCTTGGTATTAAACCCAAAATCATTATTCCAATGGATTTAACCTAACAATGGATAATCAAACTTTCGACAAAATATCCGAACCTCTTCTAAAACTATGATGTTTTTCAATGCTGTATGTTAAAACCATACCGTCAAATCACCATCCGATTTAAAGCACTGCTTGCAGGACTGCACGCAAAACTCCAACCGATTTATTGTTATTCAGACGGCCGGACAAAGGGAATAATATTAATTCGGCTGGCGGTTTTGCTAACAAATGATCCGAATTGCATAGACCTTGCATGCAGTCCTGTAAAAGTGCTTTAAATCGGATGGTGAGTAGCGCGCTTTAGTCGACCGACGTCGAAACCATTGTCAGCCTTGTGCGAAATTATCTCAAGTACCTACGACAAATCTTAGTAGAATATTGAAGTTGTCACGAAAATCTCGAAAAGCAACATTTTTTTTTACATTAGCTCCACACAGGGGAAAATAATTTCCCTCAGGGTCGATGTCTTCTTAGGGGATACTAGGAAGTGAAGGATAGGAAGTTCTGGTAGTTAAAGTTGGGAAGGAAAAAGGTTTGAGGAGTGGGTAGGAATACGGGGGTCAGTGTGCCAGGAGTGACGGACATATGAATCCATCCCTCCAACTGCGGTGCAAGGCGATGGGTCGAGAGAGTCCGGCTAGAAAGGTCAAAAGGCCTCCCTCAATCAGTCTCTCTTGATCTGGCCCGCCACGCAGCAGGTCGGCAGACGCATCCGCCGCTAAGACCTGGACAAACCTCGCCCCATGAACCTGGGCACCACTGCTAAGTCACCAAACATAGCGAACCATTTGTGGTGACCTATAGCAGAGGTGTTCGTTATCTAATAAATGGTTCCCGGGGTGGCGGTACCCATACCCGGCTCTATGTAATTCTTCTAATAAAATTGATTCAAATTCAGGAGTGTACAAGTAAATGAAATTTAATTAATTTTTTTGTGTAATTGTAATTGTAATTAAAAATAATGTATACTAATTGTATATACAGAACAATTAGAAACGATGACGATCGCGCCATTCTGCAGTTAAACCTGAACAAACTATGCGCGTGGTGTTCTGTCAATGATTTACAACTAAATATTTGTAAATGCCAGATTATTAGTTTTTAAGAGGTAAAAATCCTTTTAAATTTTCTTATGATATGAATGGTGTTAATCTTCTTCGTGTATCGCAGATTCGTGATCTTGGTGTTATATTCCACGAGAGTCTACAGTTCAATGTACACATCGATGAAATAACAAGCGATGCAATGAGAATACTAGGTTTTATCTTGAGAATGGGGGCAAATTTTAAAAGTATGTTAACATTAAAACATCTGTATTGCTCACTAGTACGAAGCAGATTAGAATACAATTCCTCTGTATGGTCACCATACTACAATGTTCATTCTCAATCATTGGAAAAGGTTCAAAACAAATTTCTTCGGTACATCAATTTTAAAATGAAAATACCAATCGAATTTATAAATTATAATTACTTACGCGCTGAAACCAGACTTCTTAAATTATCAGATAGAAGAGTGTTAATTGATTTATTATTTTTATACAAAATTATAAACTCTTTAATTGACAGCCCTAATTTGTTGGAACTAATTTGCATTAGCATACCCGCTAGACAAACTCGTAGTAAAGATACTTTTAAATGCAACAATAAACTCAACACTAATTACTCTATATACTCACCAATACCAAGAATCCATAACCTTGCGAATAAATACTGCGAATCTATAGATATATTTAGTATTGACAGTTTTCAATGTTTCACAAATCAAATAATCTCGATTCTATCTGCTAATAATTAACTTTTATTATTTTTTTTTTGTTTTTCTCATCTAAACCTCACCAGTAAAATGTATACTTACTTTATAATATTTTTGCAGTTCTATTTACACTTTGTTCTATGTCAGGTCTTATTATTACTGTTAATAATATGTATAAAATATTTAAAGCTAAATTGTTTTAGTTTTTTGTAAGTACAACTTGTACTATTTCATTTAATTTCTTTTTTATGTTGTAATATTCTTTACCTAACGAGTCGATTGCATTCATATTTATTCTGTTTTATTGTTTATGTAATACATGTAATTAATATTGTTAATTATATATTTGCTTCTTTTCTTGTAAAAGCCCACTAGGGCGTTAATAAAATATAAAATAAAATTAAAATATACTAATTGTATATACGCCCTGGTGATAGACCAATCATTCAAACATGGCTTGAAGCCATGTTTGGTTACCAGATCTGAATAGCCAGGTACTCCCCTGCTTTTCTCTTCCTCATCTCTCTCCTCTCCTCGTTTCCGTTCCAACCCCACCACTTTCATCTCCCCTTTAACCTCACAACAAACCTCAATTGGGGATGCCATGTCTCACAGGCTCCAGATGGTTGGGAACAATTGTATCAAATTTATTAAAAAATATATATATTAATTTACCACCTACCGGCTCTAAAAATCCAAACCGCACGTAATACTATGCACTTGAATAAAAAAATTATAAATTTTATGTAACCCCCTACACAAAAAAGAGCTGATGACCTTGAAACGCCTGAACAGATTTTCATGAATTTTAGTTAAGAACCACCCCGATCATGTCAGCTATCAAACAAAAAAACGCATCATAATCGGTCTATTCGTTTAGGAGCTACGATGCCACAGACAGACACACAGATGGCGGTCAAACTTATAATGCCGCTCGTTGCGTCAGGGATTAAAAAAGGAAATTCAACGATTATGTTAAGTCGATGTTGGTAATAATAAAGAACACATACATATAGGATCGCTATTAAGATATTTTTAAGACGTTTTTCTTTATATCCAGTAAGATGCAAATACGCTACGTAAACGGTTCTGACAACTCAGACTCATGCAATTTCAACACTCCTTTGAAAAGTCATTAAAAGTTATGAAAAAAGCCCATAACCTAACATAACGTAACGTATTTAAACAATTTAAAAAAATGTAATCACTTTTAATGACTTCTCAAAGAAGGTGTTGAAGTTGTATGATTCTGAGTTGCCCGGTCACCAACGTAAACGCCCCTAAGATGATTATTTCAACCCTTACAAACGACAAGAAATATAATAATCACCTTGGCAGGGTTGGCAAACCATAGAAAAACCCGTGGCTAAACCACGCCATCCATCAATACTTCCTTCTGCACCGAGCTGAAGACAGGGGGAAATACTACATAATGCCCGCCGCTTGTACTCATAATTGATGGCATCAATTTATCACAGGAAATGCACGCTGCATTAGGACGCGACCAGCAAACGAATTTCTGTACATTAGCTTGGAAAAGTTTCAATAGACCAGCTAAAAACGGTGGGGAGTTTGCACTGTGATCTTACTTGTCGTCACTTCTGTTATTTTGTACCACAAGAGGTACAACGAACAAGTGCCATATTTAAAAAAAATCAGATTTTGCAATTGAAATGAAACCTTCAGAAAACTTAAGCAGATTGAGTGGGAAGGCTACAAAGTACCTCTAAAAGAGGAGACCAATAATCTACGAAGCTTTAAGAGAAGACCGATTATACTATCTCATTTAGTCTCTCTTAGTGTCCCTATTTTTCGGTTCATCAAGTTTTAAAAATACATTTCTTCATGTTTCTCAGCGTTCAAGGCCAATAAAAAACTATGGCTCAATCACACAGCCTTTTCCTGACGAAGAAACTTTTGGTTTCAAAACATGTTGATAATTTTTATTAAATTGTGCTGTTTTATAAAGTTATTTGTTTTCATTTAATTTAAAATGACGCCACAAAGTGCATTTGCAAATTTTGAAGTTTTTTTTTACTTATCCTAGTTTTTTTATTTATATAAATAGAAATATTCGTAAGACGTGGTTTTCAAATGTATGGATATGCAGCAAATCGGTTATTAAATAAATTCGTCACTAGAAATGAATGAAATTTTTTTAACACCATTGCAATAATAATAACTAGCAGTTAAAAACCCGCACCGCAGGTTTTTACCGTTCGGCTTCGAGTTTGAGTGTAGGTAACCATTTTTTAAATCCGATAATAACTGGTTCCAAAAATAGCCAATCGAATCCACTGTGATCCAGTGACAGTTAATCACTGAGTTAAAGTAACCGTGACAGGCAATGACGCCATATGTAATCTCTCCATATCCGGAAAGATACTTAAATTCTATAAATCCGTAGTACTTATACCCAGGGAAGAAACGACAGTTTTTTTTTTTTTTAAGTTTCTTTATTCATTGAAAAAATCTTTTTTTACAAAAGTTGGGGATTTTTCGACCACCATGCTAGGCACATGCCCGTGTTGTGGTGGTCGAGTTTTTATACAGTAAATTATCATATGCAATATAAAGAATGTGTTAAGAGTATTAAGAAAATATACATATGCATAAAATAATATAATATTAAAGAATCTTATAGAATACAAAATAGTATAAAAGAATTTAATTTAAAAGAGTTGCGAGTATAAAATCAAAGTGAGTACTATATGGTAAGCACATGAGAAAGGATTTTTATGTTGAAATCTACATTATTTAACACCAATTTTAGTACAATTAAATGTTGGGCTTTATTCTTCAAGTCCGGCGAATTACATTGTACAGCTGTACAGTAGTATGTAGTATATAGTATAGTTGTTCATGTTTCAATCAGGCGAACACTAAATAATAATTATTGTTACCATGGTTTAGTGCTGGGAAGTACATATGGGACTTCGTCGGATTCGATAAACAGTGGTGCCAAACAGTTTTAAGTAAATAGTTTAAGAGTATTTAAACTTTCAGCTAATTACATATAATCTATTATCAATTTTATTTATAAAAAGTAACTAAAACTTGAATACACAATTTCGTCGTGGAGCTGGTGAAATAAAACCAAGAAACATAGAACATAAAATAAAAAAATAAAAAATTAAAAAGGCTTGGAGTGGAAAGGGCTAAGAAATGATTTTCTTTTCTCCTATTTAGATAAAAAAAAAGTTTTGAGCTTTATTATATTTTCACAATGAAAATAAAATAAAATGATAATAAATAAAATGATAATAAAATAAAATGATGTATTCCTCCAAATAAATGAAGTAATATGGTATATTATAATATACAGATAACAGTAATAAAAGCAGTTTAGGCAAATGTTAACCTTCATAATAAAATTAGACATCTATCCCTGTTTTAGCAGAAAATGTTAAGTTAAGTTAATTGAAACAGGAAACATGATTTTAAGTTCAAACCGTAAAATGATTCCTCCACATGTACCATTAAAAATTGAAAATAACGATTTGAAAATCCTAAAACAGGAAAAATATCTTGGTCTGTGCATCGATAATCATTTAACTTTTAAACAACACATTCAAAATGTAAAAGATAAAATCACACCCTTAATTAGCGTTTTTAGCCGGTTATCATATCTATTACCAATTAGATTAAAAAAAAGTTTATACTATAGTCTCGTACACTCACACCTAAATAACCTGATTGAAATCTGGGGAAATGCGTATGAAACATACATCAATGAATTACAGGTAATTCAAAATAAGATAATCAAAAAACTATTTCACTACGAATCCAAAACATCCACAAAAAAATTATATTTGGAAACAAAACTGCTAACATTAAGAAAACTATACGAGTACAATATATGTGTCCTTATATACAAAATAAATAATAAACTCATACATACAAACACAGAATTCATTAAAACGTCCCAAGTACACAAACATTTTACACGACAACACGATAACATACGTTTAAACACCATTCATACTAACTACGGTAAACAATCAATTAGTTACGAGGGGGGAAATTTATATAATTGCCTTCCAGATGATATCAAAAACGAAAAAAGTGTGTGCAAATTCAAAAAAAAATTGTTCATGTTTATTCACAAAAAACAAAGTAGTGATAGTGAATAATATCGTATGGTAATATAATATCATGTTAGTATTGCAATCTAATGTAATCTAAGGTTATGAAATGTAAAAACTGTGTAATGTAAAAACTATGTAATATAATGTAAAAAGTACATAATTCAATATTCTAGTTAAGTAAGTGAAAATGTTATTTTCTTTTTTACTGGAATAAAAACTTATGAAAAAAAAAAGTTAGTTTAGGTAATCAAGTTAATTAATCAAGTTAATTTAAGTTAATTAAAGTTAGCCTAAATTAATGATGTGAGGCATTCTTTAAAATAGTTCCTTCCCTTTACAATCAACCAGTTCTGAACAGTGGCGACATCTTATGACGAATTCTTGAATTCAATATCGAATTACCGTACACAGATGTTATTTTTGGCGCAACGCGTACGGCGCGTGGCGTCAACATGCATTCGAAACTGGGTTCTGAAATTCAACCACGCAGACGCTGGGGTATTAATTTAATTTAATTTAACAATCAAATAATTACCTTCGCCCTTAGTATTACAGCCTTCCCTGATGTAATATTTAATGTTGCTATAAAATGTAGCTGCCCATCCTGAATAAAAAAATACCCGTATAATTTCCGTGAAAAGTTTATCACATCATTCAAGTGGCCTCGCTCTCCCAAGTTCAATCGGGATATTAGTCAGGAATGAAAGCAAAAAGCAGAAAGCAGTAGAAGCGACGTCCTTATAAATGTAGAGAATTACAAATCGCGGAAAATAACGAACCGTTACTTAGAGTTTTCAACGCCCAACAGAGTAAAGCGGGGAAAGTTAAAACTCGTGGCAATAAATTACTTTGCACGTTGAAACGGCATTATAAAAGAAGGGCGTAAATCTTTAATCTCGTGTAGAGAATTAGATTGCTAAGCGAATTTATACTTTATTTCAACCTTTTGCTGGACCATTCGGTCGCTTTTTGTTTGCATTTAAACTGATTTTATTCAGAGACAGACATATGGAATACGGTGTAATTTAAATGTGTCGTTTTGTTTCGGAAAAAACAATTGTCAGCTATATAATGTTTATTACATTTTTTAACACATTTGAAACCCAAAAAACAATATGAAAGTACGAAAAATGAAGCCAATAAGTTAGGACTTGTACCTGTCCTTTAAAAAAAGTGATATATTTTTGTATTAGTTAAAAAACCTAAAACCATCCGTATTTGTGTTTATGTGTATTAATTTTTATCGATGTTTCACCACAAAATATGAATCCGGAAGTCAAAATATTGTGGCAGGTCTTTATGTCGTGTAATAAAAAGTATTTTTTCATTGAAGAAGAAGATAACATTAATAATCTTAACGAAAATATGAAAGAGAACAAGACACAGAAAACAGAAAAAAGACAATGGTCGCAACTGAGACTCAAACCCAGACCTTTCGTCTAACCAGGACGTGCGTGATAATTAGTTGAAGATAATATTGTTAATTCTAAAATTTTAAATATGAGATTGACTAGCAGAAGGTAGCAATAGCGAAATTGGTTAACGCGCACGTCCCGGTTAGACGAGCGGTCTGGGTTCGAGTCCCAGTTGCGACCATTGTCTTTTTTCTGTGTTATGTGTCTTGTTCTCTTTCACATTTTCGTTTAGATTATTATTGTTATCTTCTTCTTCAATTATATATTACGTTGATGAAAATAACCTTCAAAAGTTATAATAGAGAGTTTTTCTTTAAAAAAATTGGAAAAAGTTATTTTGACCAACACTTTAAAGTAATTTTTGGAAATAACCTTTTTTTAAATATTACAAAATATTGGACGTCATGATTTTATTTCTCAAAATTTCAGGAAATAGACTTAAAAAAACCCAAAGGAGTTTTTAAATAAAATAGTTAGGTCTTAAGAATAATTTTTGTTTAATAACATATTGATCGTTAAGTTGAAATCTCCAAATACTAAGTTTTGAGATAATGAGAAAAGCTATATTCAAATGCTCATCGTAAATCAATTATTTACATGTGTATGTGTTTTACATGTTTAGGTATATGTTTTACATATTTACCACAATTTACACAAAGACTCAATCATGTCTGATTACGTCTAAAAGGGATCGAAATGAAAATCCAGTCTCCTCCAACGGAAGCAATCTTCCGAACAGGCCTTCCATTGCTTGGTGTAACTCTAAGTGACCAGCTCAGATATGGGGGCTCCATCGAAGCCAGAGTTAAGTTAGCCACTCAAAAACTGGGCGTACTATACAGGGCCCGCAGATACTTTAATAGTACACAACACTGCTAACCCTGTACAAATCAGAAGTGGGCCCCATGGTTGAATTTGGCAGTCACCTCTGGTCTGGAGCCCTAAAATACCTGAAAAAAAACCCTCGACTCTGTGCGGTCCATCTGATAGATTCTTCTAGTTTAACACAGACAGATTGCAATCTTTAGAGCACATGCATCGGGTGGGAATGCTATCCTTGTTCTACCGGTATTTCAATGGAAGATGCCCTGAGGAACTAGCGTCATTGATCTCTTTGGCACCGGTGCATAGTCAGGAAACACGCCAAACGCGTGCCCAACACACGGTTGACATTGGTCACATGAGAACGGGTCGCTTCTTCAATTCGTTCTTGTGTTCAACAGCTCGGTTGTGGAACGATTTGCGGCCTTTGTGTTTCCTCCTTCCTACAACATGGGTCTCTTCAAGACCAATGTTCATTCCTTCCTCTCCTCAAAAATACCCTCCACACAGCATCTCAGATGACATAGGCTCTGAGGGAAATTATTTTCCTCAGGGCCTCCTGTGTGGAGTTAATGTAAAAAAAGCCTTATAATAACATCGGGTGGCTTGACGACCATCAACTGGACGATAGATATTATTAATCAACAAATCGGTAAACTGCTTCTAAAAGACCAAATTGTTTGATGTTTTGGTTTTTGAGGGTAATTTTATAATATAAAATCGCTTTTTTCAAAAATAAAACTTGCTAATAAGACAAAATTTTACAAAGGCCTAGTAAAATTTGATAAAGTGAAATTGTAAGCCACAGAAATATTAAAAAAAAACCTCGATTCGTTGGTTGAATTGGTCACTCCACTGACTTCCAAGATGAGTATTTCGAATAAAGTTATAATGCCATACTCTAATTTATCAAGTGAGAGATTTCAGACGTCCCGTAGAACATCGGAAATAACACGGTTTGCTCTAATACGAAAAATAAATATTTAAGCAGCCTTCAACTTGCCAAAAATAATCCACTTAGCTCACTTTTCGAATTAATGCTCCATATATTTTTAAATGGCCTGAGGGGTTTGATTTTCCTTAACGCAATGGAAAGGAAAAAATCTTCCTGCAAATCTGGAATCCAAGGAGTTCAGAACACTGAGAAGAATGCTAGCTATTGGTTGTGATCGGGTGCAGTACTTTAGACCCAATGCAAAAAGTTATAATTTAAATAATTCTATTTTTTCTGAAGGAGAAATTATTTTTCACAAACCAATCATTCTGATTGGAGTCTTTCTGCTTTTGGAAGTTTCTGACTGGAAAAAACATTAATTTTATCTGCGCTTTGTTAAAAGCAGGTGCAGATGTGGAGGTTATCCACCACTTACCCGCCCTGGTATAAGTAACAGATGGTTACTCCTTCAAGGCTCTCGCAAGATTCTAATTTTTTTATTAAACGTAGCTACATTTATTTATTTTGAACGAATCTAGACCTCCAGTGTCCCTGCATACGTTGTTAGAAAGCTATATTCAAGTGCTTAACAGGAAAATAAAACATAATACAACAAATCAGGTTAGTAATACAAGCAAAATAATATTTAAAGTGAAACAAAACTCATTCAAGAAGCTCATGAGGCAGCATTGCATCATGTGAAAAACCCTGGAAGCACCTGTACAAATAGATAGAGAAAATACGATAAACAATTAAGTCTCAAATCATTTGGCAAGTACCAATAAAAAATGAAAATTGCATTCAACCTGATATAAACCACACCCAGCATCCGTATCCCTTAGCCAACCACCCAGTGAAGCCTCAAAGACAATTAGTGGAACAATAGAGCTAAAATACCTGGAGACTTGAAGAAAAATTCAGCGTGTAGATGCAGATGTGTCTTAAAACATCTGTACGTTGTTTAAAGTTCACAAATGTTTTCTTTGCTCACGACATCACAAAAAAACCTTGGCATACCTAACAGCCACCGGAGATATTTTCAGGAGATGAAGGTGCGGAAGCGAAGAGTAATTTCTACGTTTAGCATAAGCGTAAGGATGCTGCGACTTTCATTTTAAAGCAAGATTTTCTGCCCTCTGCAAAACCAAATGAAATTGAACAATTTCAACGAACACTAACGAAGTAAAATGAATACTGATTACTAAATTTTACCGACGAATACTAACATACCTATGTATTACGAAAGCTGAAATTTTATGAACATTTTGGATAAATTTACATTACATTTTGGATTTAGTACGACTCGGAAACGACTAAAGACAACACCGTATGTAAGATATCCCAAGAATAATGGACTGATTAAAATGATACAACATTAAAAACATAATATTTTTTCCACTTAAAAATACGTAAAAGACCATGCAGAGGCGGTAATTGTGGTTTTTTTTTTATACTTCGAACGTCCGTTTCTTATTCTAGTTCCACGCTGGAATCAATCCAAGGAATTCGAACATGGCAAATATTATTACATTCACTTAGCGTCTGTATGAGTTTGAACACCAAAATAAATAGGCGAAAACGCGCCTCGGATGTTCAACCACAGCCGCGATGAAATATCTAAGGGGGTTTTGGTATTTTCACTGGAAACGCTGTGTGAATTATGGACACGCACATTATTTTACCTTTTCCCCCATTTCTAGAAGGTTTGGTGACCAATTGCATTAATATATCACAGAGTTATCTCTAGCCTTTAAATCGTAGGCAAAACGTATTGAGGTAGTGCTTTCAGAGATTTGTTATTACGGAAAAATAGACGTATTATTAAAACACTTTTCAACTCTGATATATCACAATTATTTTGAGAAGTCTCGTGATTGAGAAAAAATTCCACGTATAACCCCATTTTTTTTTTACATGAGCTCCACACAGGAGGCCCTGAGGAAAATAATTTCGCTCAGGCCCTATGTCATCTTTGGGGATGCTGTGTGGAGGGTTTTTTTTAAAGAAAATAAGGAGAGTAGAGTTCTGGGAAGGAAAAGGGTTTAAGGAGTGGGTAGGAATCTGCAGTTCAGTGGGTGCTGGTCATCCGCCTCCAAGACCAAGACCAACCTCATCCCATGAACCCGGGCACCCCTGCTAAATCACGAAACGTAGCGAGCCACTTAGGGTGATCTATGGCAGAGGTGTTGGTTATCCAATAAAGGTTCCTGGGGCGGGGTACCCATTCCCGCCTCCCAAATTGCTAAAACTAAATAATAAACAAGCAATACCATGCCGGGGAGTGATTCCAAAATTTCATCGCCTTCACTGTTTCACTATTTCAAGAAAGCATGAAAATGATCATATTTTCGTTATATGTTTTCGGGATGTTATGCCGTGTAGCTTTACCTCCTTCTTTAGCCAACGCTTCGGAGAGCGTTGCAGTGTCCGAAACGTTGGCTAAAGAAGGAGGTAGCGGAACAGGGCATAACTCCCCAAAACAAATAACGAAAATACTTTTAGAATGAAAATCTAAAAACGTATATGATCATACTTATTTGTCACTTACACAATTTTACAATACAAACATGACCGGGTTATGAACAACATACATTTTTACGAAACATAAATTATAGATTAGGAATTCCTATTGAAAAAATTAGCTACATGTCACTGTTGAAAATTATGGGCCTTGCCACATTAAAAGTAAGAAGAATATGTACTGATCTATTTTTTCTCAATAAAATTGTTAATAAAAGGTTTGACTCCCCTGAACTCCTAGGGCTGTTTAACTTTCATGTGCCTAGTAGAACGGTTCGTCAGCAGGTACCTTACCATTGTAACAATTCAGGTACCAACGCAGAAATAAACTCACTAATTGAACCGACTGCACACTGCAGGGAACAAATATTACACGAACACCACGATACTGAATGTCTATCAGCCTATAAAACATTGTTATTAAATCTGAATGTTTATCTTGATAGCTTTGAAATGTTTATAAATTTTCAATATGTATCAAAATTTATATGAATGTGCATCCTATATGTTACTCAGTTTGTTGTTTTTAAGTCAAAATTTTTATACTTGGTACTCATTTTAATTGTTATATCTCTTAATTCTTTGATCATATCAAATGTATTATTAATTTTATCATATGTAAAAGCCCTAATTGGGCGAGTACAAATAAATAAATATACTTGAAAAATTCCTATTATCATAATTATGAGCGGAAAATGTTGCCAGTTCAAGATTATTTATTACTTGGCTAGCAGAGAAATTGAACCTACAGTACCTGGGGGAACTCAAATCATTTATCCACTCAGTTTCCAGGTTAGCTACTAACAATTTTCTCATCTGCAGACTGCAGGGCGAAGATGCTTCGACGTATTTTAAGTGTAAGGTAGCTACCTACCTAGCTTATCTAAGAATAATATTAGAAAGTAGTTTAACCAGACATGCTTTAGGAAGATTGAATCAAAGCTTTACCAAAACACAATTTTCAATGTTTCAAAGTTATTCTAGTTTGATATATGGGGACATTGTAATCAATTCGACAAAGCCTATGAAGTTCTATAATCTAGGCTTCCATCACGACCGTCACAAATTTGGGAAATACTCGCTCCAGCCATTCGCCCCATTAGCACAGAGAAAAAGATAATATTAGTACATTTCATGTTGATAAATCTCCCTCTATTATCAAATCTGGTTGCCACTCTTAGGGAAACGCGATGCGGTGCCCACTTTTCCATTTTGCTCACCCATTCAGTCGTTGATATCATTAGGTTGGCGAAAGTTTACTCAATTATAAGAGCTTGGAAAAATATTTTTTCCAAACGACACAGACCTTAACAACGCGATCCAAACCCAATTTTATCAAGACCCTGAATCAAAATGATATTACCTAACTCAAGCCCACAAAAATAGCAAATTCATATTTAAGAAAACATTTTATACTATTCACGTTTTTTGATAGACATTTTTTAAAAATTTTTGTTTGATCAGGATGGGACATTAAGGCGCGTAGCCACTTACCAAACCCTTTGTGTTTATATTATTTGTATAACATAACATTCATCATCTTACCATTTAAATGGATCTATTTTTGCTGGGGGGAGATTAGTCTGTCCCCAAGGGTAGGTAGGACTGTATACATTCCCCTCCACGTTTCTTAGTCAACAGAACGATTGAATTTGTTTTCATAACACAGTAAATAAGATTGACTAACAATGAAAACGGGATAGTCGAAAGCCTTAGTGGAAATAACTGTAGTTTCCTGGATGAATTTTTGATAACTTTTTCAGGATATCATTAATTTAGCATTTGAAAACAATCTGCAGTACTTCAGTGATAGTTTGACTATTTGACAATCTCTCGCTATTGTTTAGTTTTTATCTATCCTTGAACGTTATCTTATGATGTTAAAATGTATTAATTTTATATAGGTTCACAGTTTAACTTCATTTTATCTATCCCACATGCTGTAATTTGTGTTTTTTTCATTTCTGTTGAATATATATTTTTTTTTTCTTTTTTCTACCACTTTATGTTTTCTTTAATGTTTTAATCTATGTGTGAGAATGGTTTTGTTGGTACTCCTGCCTTTTAAATATGCAACAGTGTAAAAAGTAGATGGATGTTCCTGCTCGCTCTCCTTAATCACAGACAGCTCCGATAGTTAGCACGTAGCTTACAACGCAGACTTTATATTGTGCAAATAAATGTCCACGCGCGTTTCATTAAGATCTGCAAGATCTCTTATATATATATATATATATTATAAATTTTAGCGCAAACTTCGCTGGTTAATGCAACCATGTAATATGTTACTTTTCTTATTAAAATATGTATAAATGTTTGTTTCCCCAATAAATTAAAATAAAAAAATGTATATATATATATATGTATATATGTAGAACAGTTTTCTCGGTTTACCCGCGTAACGTAGTCCTTAAAAGGACTTTTTAACTCCTGACGTTTCGGACAGATCACACTGTCCATCTTCAGAGGCCTAATGTCTTGAGTTTTTGTCTCAAACTGATAGCTTTCGCATGTCTGTTCGGTCCAAAAGCTAAAACTGAAACGTCAGGAGTTAAAAAGTCCTTTTAAGGACTACGTTACGCGGGTAAACCGAGAAAACTGTTCTACATCTTACACCCGTGAAAACCTTAATCATAACATATGTATATATATATTATAAATTTTAGCGCAAACTTCGCTGGTTAATGCAACCATGTAATATGTTACTTTTCTTATTAAAATATGTATAAATGTTTGTTTCCCCAATAAATTAAAATAAAAAAATAATAAGCACAAATACAAGGGGGGGCAAAAGTAATCATCCGATGTTTTTTGCTATAGTTTTTTTATTAAATAAAAAACTTTGGTTCTAATTGTGAAATTTGTTTATTTAATCCATTAGAATTTATTCCATCTTGTCGAAAAAATTATATCGGCCAAGTGACCGCCGCCAGAGTTGATGACTATACGGGCCCGTTTTATGGCATTTTCCATCACTCTTGCCAGAACTTTGGGCGACAGGTTCTCGAATTCTTGGCGAATATTCTCCTTAATGGCTTAATGGCTAAAAAAAACCATAAAAAGAAGTCTAGAGTCGTTAAATAGGGTGACCTGGCCGGCCAGTGCAAATCACCAAAACGAAAGTTAGGCCACTCGGAAATTCTTCCTACAGAATATCGGTCGTGGCTCGAGCTATGTACGCCGTTGCACCGTCCTGTTGTAACCACATGTTCTCCAGTCCCAATTCATCCAATTGAGGAAAAAAAAAATCGGTAATCATGGCTCTGTAGCGCGCGCCGTCCACAGTCGTCGTTTGGCCCGCGGCGTTCTAAAAAAATGGCCCGATGACTCCTCCAGCGTAAACAGCACACCACGCAGTACTTTTGAGCGGGTGTAATGGCTCTTCGTGGGTGATACTTAGATTTTTAATCTATAATTCCGAAACTTTTTGAAAAATTACTTCTTGATAAAATTTCCCCATATATTAACCATCTCATTGTTCCAAATCAACATGGATTTTTGTCTGGCAGGTCAACTCTGACAAATCTCTCATTATATGAAAACTTTATATCAAATGCATTAGCTAACAAAACTCAAGTCAATTCCATATACACAGATTTTATCAAGGCCTTTGACAAAGTGTGCCATAAAATTCTACTGGTTAAACTACGTAAGCTCGGTATTGACGGAAAACTTTTAGACTGGTTTGCAAGCTATCTTTCTGATAGAGTTCTACTTGTAAAAATTAATTTGTTCTATTCCAATCAATTTATAGCTACCAGTGGTGTACCTCAAGGGTCCCATTTAGGCCCAATTTTGTTTTTACTGTTCATAAATGATATTGTTGACATATTTGATAAAGATGTGGATGTATTGCTTTTTGCAGATGATTTAAAAATATTTAAAATCATCAAAACCACTGAAGATTGTGCCTGTCTACAAAATAATTTAAACAAATTAATTAGTTGGTGCTCTATTAACAAACTTTATCTGAACATAAATAAGTGTTATTCAATAAGTTTTTACAGAATAAGTCAACCAATTATTCATCCTTATGAACTTAACAACTCTACCCTTACCTCTGTCGCAGAAATTAGTGACTTGGGCATAACTTTCGACTCTAAATTAAACTTCATATCCCATATAAACTCAATCTATAATAAAGGTATCAAAATGCTTGGCTTCGTTCTTAGAAATTCCAGAGGTTTCAAGAATATTTCAACTTTAAAAATTTTGTATACATCCTTAGTACGTAGTCAAGTCGAATATAACTCCTCGATCTGGTCCCCCCATTTTAAAATACATTCAGATTCAATCGAAAAAATTCAACACAAATTCTTAAGACACATTAATTTTAACCTCGGTATTCCCATTGAAAACATAAATTATAATTACTTGATGAAAGAATTAAATTTACTAAGACTGTCAGATCGAAGAATTATATCCGACTTAATATTAATTTTCAAAATTGTAAATGGTAGAATAGACAGTCCTGATCTAACTAAGCTCATTGAATTTCATATTCCCACGAGAACTACTCGTTCTAAAATCCTTTTTAAATGTAACAATAATCGGACTGAGTATACGAAACACTCACTTTTACCTAGGTTGCATGAAGTTACTAATAGATATGCAGATGTGATAGATCTATTTAACTGCACGGAACATAGGTACAAGACGGCTATGCTATCATATTTTTTTAATGACTATTAATTTTATTTGTATTATAGATTTTTGCATGTAAATGTATCTCTGGTGTCACTTCCCAATGTATCGTCACAATTAACTGTTATACATAAACTGTTTTACCATTACTAATATTTTGAATATGAATTTGTGACATGTAATTAATGTTTATGGCATACTTATGCCGTTTGTATTAAATAAATAAATAAATTTTTGGTGCCTCAGAAATGATTATTTTGTTTATTCACGTAACCGCTATTATGGAAATGCGCTTCATCGTTCATGACAATTTTCGATGAAAAATCGTCCACCTTTTCGTTGAGATTCAGGATGACTTGAGGGTAGGTTATCCGCGTTTGGCGCTCAACAGTTAACAGCTGATGCACTGTCTGCACTTTGTAAGGAAACCTCTTCAAATCTTTCACCAAAATTCTGCGTAGGGACCGCCGCGGCGGTCCCTACGCAGAATTGGGCATTAATTAATTAATTAATTGGGCATTACCGGCGCGCCGGCTAATGCCCAATTGCGTGGCACGTCGTCTGGTCGATGTCCCGGGCTAATGTTCGACATTTTGGGCAACAGCAGCGATATTCTCAGCAGAACGGCTGCTCCGGGGCCGGCCAGCCTTGGGAACATCTCGTGTTGTCCCAGTCTCTTCAAAGCGTGTGACCAAACGCTGCAGTGTTTAACCAGTTGGTGTCGGACGGCCAGGAAATCTGCGATGAAATTCACGCTGCGCCAACACAACCGACGAATTGTTGCGCAAAATATGGGACCAATTATTCCGCGTTCTTGCGGAGTAAATCAATTCATGACTTGCCGATTTGTATTTTGCGTTTGTTTACTTCACAAATGTCAAAACCGAATTGACATTTGTCGCCATTTGCAAAAGTTATAGCGTTTTCCAATAGGATGATTACTTTTGCCCCACCTTGTACAAATATAATTTTATACGGAAATTTCACTGGTTCATGGAACTATGAAACTTGTTATTATTCGTATTTTAATAAAGTTTGTATAACTGTTTGTTTCCCTAATAAACTAAGATAAATAAATAAAAACTCTTCTAACCTTAAAACTCATGTAATGTTAACCTAACTAATTAAAACTCATGTAATGTTAACCCTTAATAAGACGCATGGGGTCAAGACCAGAGGCGGCCCGTGACAAAATTCGCGAGCAGTGCATTTCACAAAAAAGGTAACATTAACATGGGAAAATAAAGTGATTAGGGGGTGACATTCTTAATGCAAACGTTCACTTGTAGAGTAAATCCATTCGTCGCTCTTTCATTTGTGAAAATACTTCAATGACACGATTATTAAATTCTGGTATAGAAGATATCAAATCTTTTTCGATGCTCAACATTGACAAAGCATTAAGCCGATCTTGAGACATAGTATCCCTCAGAAATATTTTAAAACGTTTTAATGTAGAAAAACACCGTTCGCACTCAACAGTTGTCATTGGAATAGTTCAAATTATTTTTAAAAGTTTAACCGTTTCACTAAAACACTCCACTGATTACATTTGATAAAATCTACGTTAATCGCAATGTTTTCAGTAGCACTCATTTTTACATAAGTTGTTTTTACAGAATAAAACTTGTAAAAACTGTTAAAATGCTGTCAATACCGAAACAATAGAGCGTCGCGCTGGCGGCCGATGGCGTTAAACCATAACATTGTTATTTCGTCTTAAATTCGTTGAACATAACTATTCCATTCCAAAGGTTCGGTATCACATTACACAAGTTTAATTTTTTGTCCTTTGCTCCGCTAATGCACGCAGGCACCATATGTCTTCTCTGCTTTCACACGTCAATCGTCGTTATGGTTCTATATCTGTCTTGCTCATTTCACGGGCACGAGCACTTCAGCATCTGGAGATGATCCCAATAGAAATATAACTTCGTGTGACGTCACGCCTGGGCATAACAAAATGTGCACGAATTCCTTTCTCTCATGGGAGGGAGTTTAGACAATTGGTAAAGATTTTGTAACGAATTGGCGGGATTCTTCGTGAGAGGATATAGTTACTAATTTACACTTCTGACGTATGTTCAGCAGTGCAGTGCACATATGCACTTAGGAAGCGGCCGCCTCTGGTCAAGACCATTTCAAATTGAAAACAAAATATGTTAGAGTGTTTGGATTGCGACTGCGCTCTTTCTAGCTTCCTACCTTCCCGCGGGGTACGCAAATCAGTTGCGGCCAGAAAGCCGATACGAACGCCCTTGTCGCTGCTCTCTTGAGTGTTGACCCCATGCGACCAATTATACAATTAACAAAGAAGTACCAAATAATAAGTGCCATAAGTTTGGTAAATTTGTTTTTCAGCAACACTTCAGGGCACTTCACTTGGATGCAGACTTGATGAATCTGCTGATGAGTCTGCATAATTTTTTAAAAGTTGATCTCGGTTATACAAAAAAAATTTAGTTTTAAGAGAAATTAGAAGCTATTATATTTTTTTAATTGTTTAATGTCAAAGTCATGTTTTTGTTTCATGATTTTAATTATAATAAAGAGTTTTATTATTTTTGATAATACGTATGTACTTCGTTTTATTTTATTTTTTTTTTTTTATTTTTTTTTTTTTTATTTTTTTTTTTTTTTTATATTATTTTTTTTACAGTTTTTTAGAGAAAATGTGTCCTAACTGGGGTACCCCGTTCTAAGGACACATTGTACAAGTTTTATTATTTTAATTATAAGTAAATACCTAATCTATGTTAGAATATTGCCAAGGGAAATTATTAAGTTATATCTAAAAGAAAGTACAAAACAAAGCATTATTCTTTGTTGGGTTGCAAAATTGAATCTATTTTCTTCCTTCCCATGTCCATAATCCATATTTTTATGCTTCTTTTGAAGGCGGTTATTTTTTTTGTGGTTTTCATTGCAAGAGGGAGTAAATTAAATAATTTTACAGAGAAGTATTCCATATTTCTTTGTCCAAAAGTCGTTTTAGTTGTAGGTTGGTAGAATGTATGTTGTAATGTAGATCTTGTGAATCGGCCCGAGTTTGTCTGTGTAAAGTTATTCTGATTTTTGAATGCGTACATTAGAATATCTTTTGTATATAATTGTTTCAGTGACATTAAATTCAGCGCTTTAAAAACATAGTCTGTAGGGGTTCTGATGGGTACTCTAAGTATAATTTTCAGAATTGCCCTTTGTGCTATGAGGACTGGTTTTATAGTGGAATCGCATGAGCTTCCCCATCCGATAAGACCATATTGTAGTTGAGATTGGGCTAAGGCATAATAGATTTTAATTAGCTGTTCTTTATCTAAAATGTTTCTTATTGTTTTGAAAAAATAGGTTAGTTTTTTTAATTTGTTGCTCACATTTTCCACTTGGGAGTTCCAATTTAAGTTTTGATCAATTATTATTCCAAGATATTTTATTGTTTGTATTTCATTTAATTTTGGACAGTTGCAAGGAGTTTCTCGGTTCACGTTTATACAGTCTTTATGAATTTTTATGTTTAGGTTTGTATTGAGGTTATCCGTCTGTTTGTTGTGGATTTTGAATTTAATATAATTAGTTTTTGTATCATTTAGTGTTAGTGAATTTGAATCAAGCCATTTTTTTACCCGATTCATCCCTTTTTCAGCTTTTTCAAATACAGTCTCCCATGACTTTCCATGGAATAGAAGGACTGTGTCATCTGCAAAACTAATGACTGAGCCGTGACAGTTTAGTTCACATAAATCATTTATATATATCAGGAATAAAATCGGGCCTAAGACACTGCCTTGCGGGACTCCATATTGGATTTGTATTGGTTGACTTGATTCATTTATTTCTTCCACTCCATTTTCATTTTTTCTTTGGAGTCACTAGTGACCCCATGCGACTAATTGTGTAATTTTCTCAATGCGCCCAATTAAGGGTTAAGTTAGGCATTGAATAACTTAGGGTTAGCCCTTCCTTTATCAGAAGTTGTCAGAAACACAAGATTATACGTCAATTTAATATGAGTTTCTATGGAAACTGTCTGTGTTTGGTACTAAAATTAAGGTAATGTATATACGTTTTCATTGAAATAAGCCTCCATGATATTATATTAAGATTTTATCTCAAAAATAGACTTGCTCCAGGCTGTAACTAGTCCACCAGATAACATTTATGTATAAAGACAGAATTTAACATAAAACTATACATGTATTTTGAAAGAAAATAAATATTTAATTGCGAGTAGTTATGGCAACATCAAATCGATACTTGACTAGAAATCCCCAAAAACAATATTACTTGTCATTAAGAATTTCTAAAATAAATACTAATATAGTAATACGAATGCTTAATTCACAAAATGCAAATAAAATTACACAATATATTTTAATTAAAAAGAACAGCTTTATTGCTATAATCCAGGATTACTCAGTAGGTATATCATTTGCTCTGACAGTGTTAAAAGTTCTTAGCTAGAACGAAAAAACTGGCAATTTAATTGTGGGTTCCTAGGATTATTACATTTAATTTTCCAGGAAAGGCTTAATTTTATCTGCTAACTATCTATCAGCTGATAATAATTAATTTCATATCCTTGAAATAATAGTTTATGTTCGAATGGTTTTAATTAAAATCGTAGTTGAGATAATAATTATTTTAAAGTAATAAAATATTGTCATAAATTTAAAGGGAGAAAACCAAATTTAGTTTGTTAGACTTTCATCTACTCATTAATGAAACTCGTGTCATAACTCAAAAGGGATTTTTTATACTTACGAAAAAGCAAAGTTTGGAAACCACTTACAATATGATATTGATGTTTTTCATGATGGTTTTTGTTTGTTATTATTATCTCCGGTAATTTTAACTTAATATTCTCGTTTAAAAATATTTTCTTCCTTGTTTTTTTTTTGCTTTAGCTCCGTACAGGAGGCACTGAGGAAAATAATTTCTTTTAAGGCCTACGTCATCTTAGGGGATGCTGTGAGGAGGGTTTTTTTTTGAGAAAAGGAATAAAGGAAAGTTCTGGGAAGGAAATAGGTATCAGGGGTGGGAAGGAATCCGGAGGTCAGTGTGTCCAGGAGTGACGGAAGTATGAATCCATCCCTCCAACTCTGAGGTGCGAGACGATGGGTTGGGGGAGCCTGGCTTGAGAGGTCAAAAGACCCCCTCAACCAGTCTCCCTCAATCCATCCCGCCACGCAGCAGGTGAGCAAGTGCATCAGTCGCAAAGACCTGGACAAACCTCACCCAATGAACCCGGGCACGCCTGTTAAGTCACCAAACGTAGCGAACCACTTGGGCTAATCTATGGTAGAGGGGTTGCTTTTCCATTAAATTTCCAATGTTTCCAGGGGCGGCGGTACTCATACCCGCCTCCCTTTCACCAGAAACATAAAGTATCTGCTCCTGTTTTTCATACACATTCTTGCAAAACTAATTTGGATTGTGACTCAAAACTATTCACGTAATAAAGGGAAGTTAAGTCGCGAGGAATTTACCTATGATACACTAATTCTTACCACAAAACCATCCTTTCTAATTGTGCTGAAAAACAAAATACTTGCGTTTTGGCGTTATATCATTAGCTCAAATATTCAATTAATCATCAACCATTATACATCAAAATAATTTAATTAAACATTATACATCAAATCAGAAATTAAGGACCTTGGGGTTATACTTGATAGTAAACTGAATTTCAATAAACGTATCGACCACATAGTCACTAATGCATCTTCTTTGCTTGGTTTCATAATCCGTTCCTGTAAACAATTCAAAGATCTTATTAATATAAAAATACTATACTTCTCATACGTTCGTATAATCCTTGAATACACATCTCAAGTGTGGAACCTAGGCTATGCAATACACCAAAATAGAATTGATAGTGTTCAGAATAGATTTTTAAGGTACCTTCACTTCCGCTCTTTTCGATATCAAGTTAGTTATGAAACTCTGCAACGTTCTTTAATATACAGACGTTAACTTGCCGAATAAATATAGTAGATTTGGTAACGTTATTTAAAATTACTCATAACTTCCTGATCTTCTTCAATGCCTATCATTTCATGTTCCAAACCGCAACAGCCGACTGTCGCTTACTTGTTATCTCCCTCTTCGCAAGACCAACTCCAAACAGAACTCATTTATTTACAAATCCACACACTCATTTAACTTAAATTATTACCACATTGACATTTTTAACTCGATTTTACGTGACATAAAACAAAAATTCACTAAGGAACAAACCTGAAAGTTTAACCCCTATATATTCCCGTCCATTGCCTCTTAATCCTAATTCTATGTTCCTCCTCCCTCCTCCCTTTCGTATATTCTAACAAAAAAAATAATTAAGAAAACACCCTTACAATGTCACAAATAGCTTTTTTCTGTCTGGAAACTGAAAAAACATTCCATAAGAGAGTGCTGAAACTCGGGCAAAGTCAGTATATAAATACTGGTATTATTAAATAAAAAATTTAATATTTATTTATCTGTCGCATATATTTTTTATCGGAAATATAATCCCTACTCGAATGCGGTAAAGTTATCAAATCCAACTGCCTTTTCGCGTCTTCCAAATCCACGCATTCCACATAAATCAGTCTGTATCAGTTTGAAAAACTTTCCTTAATTGCACAACCTTTCATCTCCAAGCAAACAGTTTCCTTTAACAATAAAAAATCACGTAATATAACATATCATCCATAACCAAAATCAAAAACACTTAATGGAGATTAAATATGTAATTTTTTTTTTTTCTATAATTTTTTTTGATACATGGAGATAGGTACATTCATAATAACATACATATAAGAGTTTTTTGATACATGGAGATAGGTACATACATAATAACATAATTATATTGTGTGGATAATAAAAAGTGGTGGTTAGAATAGAATTTAAAATATATTTAAACGTATATATAAAATATACGTATATACACACGTTCACACATATAAATATGTGCATATATACACATATTTTTTTTTTAAATCTGAATTACAGAGACATGGAATATTTTTGGGATTTATAAACAGACAGTACAAATTATCGAAAAAAATTACTCACTACCAAATTATTTTTTACCCAGCTTTTAACATTTTTTTATATAATTTCAGATTTTGACACACACTGATGGTATTGGGTAGGGAATTGAACAATTTTGGGGCAATACAGTTAATGTGCCTTTGAGCCAGCCTGATTTTGCAGTGAGGCACTGTGTACACGCACGTGGTAGGTCTCTGGCTAGAGCGATATGTGTTTGTGGTGGAATTGTTAGGACGAGAAAATATAAATTTAAGACATGGATTTAGTAGATCCGCCTTAGTTCCATTATTTCAGTTTCCTGAAATAACTGATAGGTGGGGTACAATCTTGGCCTTCATTACCTTAATGATGGATTTCTGTGCAATTTCTAATGGTTTTACATGGTTATTGTATGTTCCTCCCCATACGATTATTCCATAGGAAATGGATGAAAGCACCAATGCGTTATAAACAAGTTTCGTGGTCCTTATATTGACAATATTGCTCATGCGTTTGAATATGTAATTTAGGTATCATTTCATTGATATAATCTACCTCCTGGGAGCCAAAACAACGGATGATTGAAGAAGATTTTATGACTAACATTACAGTATTTATCAGCCATTATCAGATATGTACCTTCAGAGGAAACATAACATATTTCATCTCAATATTTCATACACAAGAGAATATCAGCAAAAATCACCATAACACGGCATGGTGGTCGAAAAATCCACAAAGTATGTAACCGTCAAAGCAATAAATAAAGCAAAATAAAAAGCAATTATTATAAGCAATAATTGTCAGCCTGAAACACTCATTTACATTGAAAAATCTTCCGAGAAAAGATACTTGCCGCCAACGGGACTTGAACCCGTGTCCTTCTGATTGCCGGTCGGATGCTCTGACCACTGAGCTATGGCGGCTTATCAAATACCCACCTAAAGGGTAACAATCATTGCTTATAATAATTGTTACCCTTTGTGCTATGCATAAAAATCTAGTCTAAACGTTAGTTCATAAATTTAAAAAAATAAATTAAATAAAAACCATTAAACATGATGATTATAACGAAGATTAAACACGCAATCTTTCTTTATTTGTTGAAATAATCATCCCCCTGGCAGCCAGGAAAACAGAAGAATGAAGAGAAAGTATTACAGTATTTAACAACCATTATCAGAGAAGTACAAGGTACACCTACGACACAGCTGCAGTAGAGTACCCGACACCGGGAAGTAAAAGTTAAATGGGATTAAGGTTCACACCGCTTCTTAGAACTGGATGAAAGTTTTCCCCAGGCTAACATTAACTGTTATGACGGTTATGACACTGCCAGTGTGTAGATGTGGATACTTGCTCTAGGTACTTTCACGTTAGTTTGTCACTTAGATGGTAATGAAATATGCATTAGTTATATTTTATCTCTTACAAAGGATCTATTATATGAATTCACATTCGAAAGTTAACTCTTCTGATGGACTGTTAAGTTTTATGCAAGTTTTTTGATGAATCGTAAAATAACCTTATAACTGCTTTTAACCCGTCTAATCACAGGAGACCCAAGTTGTCCCAAAACAACATAAGCCGTTATTATAACAGGAGACCCAGATTGTCCCAGAGCGAACGTGCATTATTAAAAGTTAGATATCTGTCTTTCTGTCATGCGAATATTTGTGATTTTGTTTATGGTAGAAACGAAATGAAATAATGCTTCTCATTGTCTTAGAATTATATGAGCTAGATTGTTCAGATATTTTACAAACCCGATCAAAAGTGACGGCTTAATTTTGCGCCAATTTGTGACGTATCACACATTTAATTTTAAAATAAAATTGTATGAAAGTGATAAAAAGTGAGGTGACAGTTTTATTACAAATTTTGTTAAGAAAAGGAATCTGTATTTAAAATTTTGGATTTATTCTATTTTAATTACTTTAATTCAAATATTCACAGGTGTGCATTTTTTTAGCCAATTTACATTTTCAATATTAAAATTTTAATATTTAGGAACAAAAATATTGATTTCTAATAAACACACCGGAAAGATTATTTTATTTACTTTTTAGAACAATTTTTGTTTTTGCAAAAGCGTTTAAAAAAACAATAAATTGGAACATTTAAAATGCATGGGATGAACCAGGAATTTTGCGCGCAAACCTTGACAGGCAAAAGTTGACAGAAAATTATTTTCTTATTATTCGAAGGGTTAAAATGCTTTAGTGATCCGCACCAATTTGAAGTTACTTTATTAATGACTTTAGATTTGCTTTGAGGTGACATTCAAAAACATACATATAAACATAACATTACTCTTTTGAAACTTAACTCAACTTTAACGTTTTAACTGTATCTTACCCCTAGGTTACCAACTACAATAGCAGTGCAGTGAAATCATGACTACACCTACGAATAAACTGCAATGTGTGGGTGTATAGCTTGGTTTTAGAAGTTTAGAACGCATTTTTTTCTGTCCATGAAAAATCGAAAGCAAAAAAGGTGAAATTGTAGAAGCCTGTCAATTATTTCATATATAATTTTCAATATTATATTTTTGATTTTCAAATATTTACAAAATACTACCCGTCTTCTATATTTTATTATTGGGGAAACTCGCTTGCGTGTGCTCGTGCAGTTTCATAAGGGCTCAATTAAAGATTTTATCATATTTTTATAATAACTTATTATCTAATGATGCCTAACACTTTTTAAATTTTTTAAATTTATTTTTATTTCTCTGAATTTTATTTATTCTTCTTTCTTTCCCGTGTTTCTTTGCTTTCGATTTTATATTCAATTTTGACTCTTCTATCTTTACCCATATTTTCAACGTATGTACTTACACTCTATACGGGATGTGTGGGATTGCACTCACCTCCCCTCACCTTGGAATAAATACCATTATTTTTACTATTATAAAACACAGTTTAATATTATAACGTAAGATTAAGCATCCCTCAGTGAAGTAACTTTTCACCATGTTCTCTCTATAAAATTAGCTTGCTACGTAAAATACAAAACAAATTACTGTAGTAGTAAGGCAGGCAGTTCAAGTCATTATTTTTGAAAAAAAAATCAAAATATTAAGATGCAGAAGATTAAAATATGTACCAGATTCCGAACAATAACTCTCTATTACAGTTTCGGATCCCAGAGTTAAATAAATCCTTTCTTTCTTCCAAATTGAAAGAACAGAGTTCAGTACAATGATAAAATTCATACATGAAAATTCAGTACAACTTTCAAATTACTTGACCCAAATACACGTAAATTTTTTAGCATTTTTACTCGCAAGGGTCGTAAAAACTAAAACCTTAAAATACAGTGCACAAACAATAGCTCCTCCCCGGTATTATCTCTGGAGGTTCTATACACGGGGCAGGGGCATAGGAAGCCAGCAGGACTTATAAAGAAACCTCCTTAAACTAATGCTCTGTTTTAAAACCGGGAGTTCTTGCAATACGGGAAATTAAGGACGCGGTTTTCATATTTATTTTATTTTTAAATTAATCATCAGATTGATAAAAAAATGAGAGATAATTAAACATACTAATTTTGGTTATCGGTGCATGAGTGCACGCGTTAAGTGATGCGTGTTCCGGCGTAATCCGTAAAATTATTAAAGCTCAGTGAACTCTGAATTAAAAAAATTGAAACTTGTAAGTATAATAAATAATATCATAAAATAGTCACATAATGTTTTTTTTTTACTTGAAATGTGCATTTCATTTGTTGAAATATAAGAGGTGTCGAAATTTTAAAATTTACTAACATTTGAAATGTAAATTTATTCTACTGAAAGGCAATGATCCTAAGGAAAGATTGTGCACAGGAGATGCGAAAGTGTTCTTATTCTTAAACCAAGTACAAAAATATTACTTAGTGTTAGGGCATTCGACGAAGAAAAGCCTCCGCATCAGTCACCTGCAAAATCATTTCAAAATATTCCACGTTGGGTCTCCGTATTTCGAATTTCTATGAACGTGATAATAATATTACAGCATGCTTTCTTTGAACACCTTTAGTTTTTAAGCACTTAAAAAAATAAATTACTTTTATGAGCCCTAGTGCTGAGTTGAAAAAGTATTTACATGAAATTCCTTAAAAAAAATCGCAAAACATGCTCACGAAATTATAAGAAATACTATTATGAATAAAAATCACAATGTTTCTTTACATTCTAACTAACTCAGATGACCAGAGAATTTGTTTCTATTTTAAATAAGTAGTGATTATTATTAAATATTTTCGACAGAGTCACTTAGCATAAATTTATCTAATCGTTTTTTGTTCTTATAAGCGTGCTCCCCTATCGTTCGGATCTACATAATATCTCTTACAACCCTTATTTGTTCTTCTTTTGAATGCTTAAAATAGAGCCTTAATTCAAATTCAGCATGATTCGCGGATCTACGCAATAAACCTCAAATTAACTGATAATTTAGATTGGGCAACTGACAGCTTTGTGGTGTGCTGATGATTGTACCTGTTTAGGGGGCTTAGGGCCATACAACTAAAGGCTAGACCACCTTTGTGTCTTACCTGTCATGTTAGCTTGGAACGTTGATAAGTTAGCTATTGATCAGTGCCTCGTGAGTATCTATCTTGCAAACAATGTATCAGGGAGCAAGTTCATTCATGGTCATCACTTATTTAATTAATATAATTGAAATGATGTAACATGGTGGCTTTATTAGGAAGGGCATAAAATGTATAAGTAACGATAATTATTATTATTTGATGAAATTCAGATAGGTATCTATGTATATAAGTTCACTACATGACTCATGTTGAGTTTGGAAACTTTTAGAGGAGAGGAAGGAGTATATATGGGTCTTGAATGAGAACCATTTTGTAAGAGGAATGAAACACAGAGGCCGGCAAATTATACCACTACCGAGCAACCGCGAAAGAGTCGTAGAAGCTATCCATTCTCGTGTGAGAATTGTCAACCGTGTACAAATTAATGTTGGGCGCGCATTTTTAGGGACTATGCACCAGTGCCGAAGGTACCAATATCAATATCTAGTTCCCCGGGGCATCTACCATAGTAATATCCTTGCTCTAAATATTGCAATCCGCTTGTTAAATTGGGGAATCTATAAAACGGACCACCTGTTTCTGCACATAGCCAAGGATTTTTCAGGTACTTTGGAGCTCCAAACCATTGGCGGAATGCAATGTTCATTCCACCGGTAGTAAAAATAACAATGAAGAATGCCTAACATTTATATATTTTATCATGTGTACGATTAACATATACCGGGACATGTTTTTACTCTTATCTACTCGCCTATCTAATAATTTGCTAACAAGTTTCCATTGTTCAACAACAACGGTTTCTTCAAGACCAAGATTGACACCTTGTGGTGTCCGTGGCTGCCCAATAGTAATTGCGGCGCCAATTAGGATATGCGGACTCACATATGTTAGGACGAAGTATTGTCGGTAGTACACGAATGAAGAGAGTAACAGTATACTGTACAAGTATTTTATTTGGGAGCTGCCTAAAGCAAAATACTATCTCGCTTGCTCTCATACACATTCACACAGACATTACACACCTCCTTTTTATAAAAATAATGTGTGGTGTAAATATTTTTAAAAATCTAACATTTTTAGATTATAAAATATGAGACTCGAAGTAGTTATTCAACATGGCGAGTTGGGGGCTGGGTCAAGATTACCCGCGCCTTTTAAGTTTGCCTATAATTTTAAAACTATTTATGCGACGTTGCCGTTTTTCTCAGTAGCTGGAGTTATTGATTGCCTCGACAAGTTTCTGGCGCGAAATCAGTCGGGCATTAGCCGCGTTGTGAGCGACACAAGCTTAAACTTGAAAAGGGTAATTATTACCCATGCCCGTATTCGGTGTAACCTTTCTTTCTGTGAGGATTGTAGCAATAATGATGATGTTAATTGATGTTTTCGACTGTTTCCGTAATTTTTTTATGTTAGTAGATTCACAAAAAGAATATTTAAACAATTGAAGACTGATAATTGTTATATTTAACTTTGATTTTGCTAGAAAATGCCAAAATTTGTTGATTTTTTTTAGACATTAAGTTTCACAGCCTTTTTCCTATGATTAAAAGTTTATTTCTAAGATTTTTTTGGTGTTTTATTACATTGATAACAGTAACATAATGCTCGTAATGAATAATATTAATTTCCTTAAATAGATGCTGAAATGTGTGACATTATCTATTCCGGTAACAATTACCCGGCCCCCACCTCCGTGTTATAATTTTCCACCCCCATCTCGCTGGGTTAATAATTTTATTTTCAACTGATTTATGTTCTATTTCCAGTGAATAGAATATAACTTTCTTCACACACTAAATTGTAATAGATAATTTGTTAATTAATTATTAGAAGTTCGATTAAACTAACACGAAAATTCCTGCCCTGGAAGAGTGAGACGGCGACTGTCTTCAGATAATAAAAAGAGAGCAGCAACAGATAAGGGCGTTGTTTTGTACCGGGCTTCCACCAAAGGAGAAATTTCCACAAACTTACCGCCGTCCATTTCCCAGCACCGGAGTGGGTTAAACTAAACTATTTCAGTTCTCTAGTTTTTTTAATAGTTTCCTCGTTAAAGTTATCTCGGCAGGCGAATAGTTTCAGGAGTTTGCGTCTTGTGCGTGCTTTGTGCCTGGCAAGTTGTTTGGTGGTAAAAGGATGAATTTTCAAACATTTCTAAGAAATTTTGAATTCTTCGATGCACGCAGACATTTTACTACTTGGAAGTTGATTCAAGAGAAAATTAAATGGATTATTGAAGCACAGTACGATAAGTTCATTTTTAACCTAATTTTATTAAAGTAGATCTCTGTGAATATCGATCTTCCTCCATCCAACCCCCTTTCCATTTCTATCCTATCTGACAATATGTGCCAATATTACCTACCGGTAACGTTTTGAAACAATAACTCCAATGTGTCAAAACTAAAAGATCACACGGATGGCATTTCTAAGGTGTCACTTACACTATAAAATACAATCATATTTTAATGAAAATGGTCACTTAAATGGAATGAAAACAATAATGTTGTGATCAAAACGGTTTCTTTCATATTTATTTCATAATTATTTGATAGTCACTTAAATATTGCATAAGAAAGATTCGCTCTAATGTAATCGCTTATAAATCATTGTTTTGTTTCATTTTTTATTTTTTACACATATTTAAAAAAAAAACCTAAGGACATATATTTTTTAAAATTTTATCTGTTGTTGAAAATGGTATGAACTAATGATATAATGAATGAGAACATTTTGTCTGATCTCTTAACACTTTGTTATTAATTCATATATTTTTATCACTTATTATTTTCTCTGTTTATCATTTTATTTTTAAATTTTATTATTTTGCTTTTACTTAACTGTTTTGCATGACCGATATTTGCGTG
The DNA here is from genome assembly GCA_929108145.2 of Limnephilus rhombicus. Taxonomy (NCBI): domain Eukaryota; kingdom Metazoa; phylum Arthropoda; class Insecta; order Trichoptera; family Limnephilidae; genus Limnephilus; species Limnephilus rhombicus. Next base: position 24,298,823 of record OV815284.1, read on the forward strand.
TGTTATTTTTATTAAATTGTGAAATTATTAACCCCGATACAGGCGAACCCTAGTGGGGTTAATAATTACATGCTAAAAATATATGTATATAAATTGTGAAGAAGCAATAAATAAATAAAGAAATGAACAATCGTCAGTCTGGAGGGGACGCTACCACTTTCCCAACGGCGTTATATACACCGCACACGTCAAAACTCAATTTTTTTATTGAACGAAACTACATTTATTTGAACAACTCTATGGCGTACGGGGTTAGTAAGCAGTATGCAAGTATTTCCATTAACATTATACAAATAGAAGTAGCAGCCCGTGGAATAATTCTTCTGAAATAGGTAATATAAAAATAGAGATAATAGAGTTAGTAAAAGAAAAAGAAAAATAACGGCTATAACCAGTCGAAGAAACCTTCTGAAAATAAAATAAGTAATGAGGAAAAAAACACTTATACTCGTATGTTTATGTTACAATGTAAGTATTACTATAATAGCAGAAAGAAAATAAAATATATAAAAAGAAAAGAAAAACCAGAGAAGGTATTCCATAGACCACCGGGCAGTCCCGATGAGATTGCGTATAGATATCGGCCCAAACGCAGACGATGATCGAAGTCCGCGCCCTTTAGCCGGCTCCCCGATTTTGCCTCGAAGAAATGTACTTGGGAGAGAAGGGGAAGTTTTTGAAGACCTTGAGGAAAAGATGAGCGTCGGGTTACTGGAGGGGGACGAAAGGGCATCAAGACCGAGTGGTTACGCCTCAGGCCTATGCATGTCATTGAGGGACGCGCGGGCGGATCGCGGGAAGACTGCTCCGGTGTGTGTTCGCCTGGCAATGTGCATGGACAGGGTCTATCCTTAGTATATATTATACAATCGTCAATATATTTAAGTAATCCGTGCAGTTATCACCTCCTATGATATCTCGATCACTTTAAGGCTCCGCAACCGGGACCGAAAAGAAGAAGATGGAGAGATACGAAATTACGAATGCTAGAGGAGAGCGCTAACATTTACAGCTACAAAATCGACGCGAAAATTGCGAAAATGTTTAATAAAACACGACTCGTTTAAAATAGAGCAATCTTGCGGGCATTATCTTAAACAGCATTTAAAGAAACACTGTGATTTTTTTCATACATATAACATGTGAAATAACTGAAAAAAACTTGTTTTATTATATTTTTGGAGCATGCTTTGCGATTTTTTTTCTATTGAGGGAATTTTATATAATTTGAATTTCGGCGCGGGCAATGTCTAAATATTATCTTCCACTGTAACATATATTTTTAAGAGCTTTAAAACTTAACGTGTTTAAGGAAGATATGTAAGAAATCGGTAGTAATTCGGGTAGCGGGCCCTTAATATCGTGCGGAGACTTGTGCCTTGATCAGCCAAGTGATTTATCGGTGCCATAATATCGAATTAAGATGATAGAGATTCCTTATTCCAGTGTCCACTGATCCCATACTCCCATAGTTGTGTCATTTTGAAGACACATAATTTGTTTATTACAATCCAATTGATTCGCAGCCAATCTACCTGCGATTTCAGTAAAAGTTTTTTACAGTGAAAATACTCAATTGGTAGTCATTTAACTTACGCTTGTAATATTATGCGTACGAGTTTAAACATGCATATAAGTGCGTTTAAGTATTATGGTATAATTGATTTAGTTAGAAGTTTGTTGTTTGATTTTCAGTTTTAATAAATTGACCGCTGATCGGAAACCTTTCAATCACCATTTGAATTTTTTTAAATAATTCTTTCGTCTAATAAATTTATTTTATAATTGTTTATGTAATTTTTTTCAAAACTTTTTTCTCCGTTTGCTCGACATTTTCAGAAGATAATTTTTTTAATTTTTCGCCAACGTTAATAAAATTTTAACATGGAGGTATAAAAATTTATTATATTGCTATGAAGCCAATACATTAAGTATTTTACCTTTTATCTTACACTTGTAGGATTTATAAAAAAAATCGTAAAGTTTATAACCGCGGGAATACTGCGTGGTTGTTACTTTGAAACTGCCGTGAGACGTACTAAATCGAGTCAACATTGAATATGTTTGATTTATGTATATTGTCTGTGGTAGACTTGCTAATAAAATGTACATATCTATGCAAAAAGGAATTAATTTTAACCGAAAACAGCTGATCAGAAATTCTGCAAAAATATGTTTAAAAAATATATTTTTAACATGCTTATAAAAGAGTCTACGAAGTTCGGATTTGGAACGAAAAATGGTCATAATTGATAAAGCATCTTAATAGCTTCATTTTAAGTCTTAAATTACAAACGTGGGAGCTACAAATATATATTTTTTAAATTTGCCCAATCTTGGAGATTTTTATCCGAAAAGCAATCGGAGACATTCAAAATGGCTCCAATATATTTCAAAAATCGCTCCAGTGGATAACACCATGTCTCGTTTGGTACTGCCTGTATACTTTTTAAAGGGTTTATTAAATAAACGTGACAGTAATTCTAACTTCAGCGTGTGTGAGTATGTTGCCTGCTGTTTTATCTAAATGTCTATGTGTTTTACGCCTTGTATTGTAGTCACTTGAAATGTTATTTTTCTATATATATATATATTCTGTATTGTGGTTTTTAGTTTGGTTTCTCTTTATAAGTGGGCTTTAGTGTTTTGATTAATATAGTGAAATTGACCTACTGATTGAGTGCTTAAAAAAATGTAATTACAAATCCGTAGGTTCTCTACGTGTTTATTTTTGATAAAAAAATACAAAAAATTCTAATGGGGATGTGAATGGTTAAGAAAAGTGGCTTCATGATAGTATTTACGTGCCAAAAAGCAAATGCTTGGAAAATACGCTTGGATTTAGAACAGTTTAAAGGCACTCACAGACCAGCGTGAATTATTTGCAGTGACAGCAAGTATTCGCTACAGAATACTTTAATAAAAATCGCTTGCAAATGATAAAATTATTTTTATGGTTTTTATCTTTACTTGAATATTTAGCAATATTTAATGGACAATTTATTATAGTACCTACCTACTTAAATTTTTTTTTATTATTTGAATTAAATCTTTTACGGGTATACCTAGGCATAGAGAAGTGCACATATTTATTATTAGCTAGCTTTTTCCCGCGGCATCGCTCGCATGGTGTAAGGGGGGTTCCCACTCAGCCTCCTCCACCTCCCCCCCCCCCCTCCCAAATCTCTCCCTCCCTCCCGCTTTCCATATATTCAATCCGAGTACATTCAGTTTTTAAACAGCCCGCGTGCCACCTTTTACAATTTTTATTAAAATTTCAATTTTTCATGCATATTAAATTTGGTACCTAATACAGGTACCTATTTAAAATATCTAAAATTCTTGATTCGATTCAAACTATTAGGGGAGTACCTGCTTTAAATAAATTTCTCAACTTAAAGATTTTCAAAAATAGAATCCTGATTTAAAATGTCATTTTCAAACACGCGAACTGTCAAACGTGCGATAGTCGTTAGGTTTTCTGAAATTATCCAATTTTCGGCGCAATTTTCTTAATTTTTCTCTCCGTTAGAACCATCCCCGTACTTTAAGGAATATTCTAAAAAAAGAATTAGCGAAATCGGTTTAGCTGCTCTCGAAATTTGCGCTTAGCAACACATTTAGCGATTCATTTTTATATATTCAAAATGTACACGATGAAAGAATAAAAGTCCGGAAATATTTTACGAATTACCTGAAAATATTAAAAATCAGACATCTTATTCAAAAATCAAAACAAAAGTTAAAACATTCTACCTCCGGAGAACTTAAAAAAAAAATATTGTGAACAAATACCTAGATCTTTCAACCATTGTTAAAAATAAAATAATTACTATCGTACATTATGTTCATAAGCATTATAATAATTAGTTAAGTATTTTAATATTAAATATTATACTTTTAAGTAATTACTATGTATTACGCACCAAAACATCAACAGCCTTAGGTACTAAAAAACCCCGTGAAAATTTTATTCAATTGACAAACGGCCGCGGATGTGAAAACATTACTAATTAAAAAATTGTTCATAGAAAGAAATACACATTGTTTACACGGCCTGAGAGGGTAGTTTATCTCTGTTTTAGTAATGATGTCAGAACGAAATTTGGAATTTTTTCAAAGTATTTTGAATGTTCTATATATTTCTTATTTTTGATAGTGTCGTAAAAACAAATACCATTTATAAAAACTAGATAAAAATACCTTTTAGATTTTTGTATTTGAAAAACACTTTAGTTTTAAAAAACTGCCATATTTTAAGATTCAAACGCGGAAAAAATTGGAAAAAAATTTCTTACCAAAATATTTTTTATGAAAGTGTCGAGAAATTTATAAAAAATCTTAAAAATTTAAAAAATAAAGTCCTTTTATATAATGAATTTGGAAGAAAACTGTCACTTCACTTTTAATATCGTTCATACAATTAAACATTATAAAAAATATAACAATTGTTCCGAGAGAGTAATAGAAAAATTCTGACACTTTCAATTCACTTCCAAAGAATATAAACGTTGATAAATCGAATTTGGTATTAATTAACACACGCACAAGCCTTTTATTTCATGAAAAATGAAAAAATTATGTTTTTATTTATTACTGTAACTAAAGTCACCAGAATTCAAACCGTACAGGAACGAACGGAAAAAAGTAACTGTATTGGTTCATGACATCTGGCGGTTGAAATTTTAACTATTAATAGCTTACAAATCTATTGTATTTGCATTAGTATTTGTGATCACTAATACTATCTCATATGTGTAGGTACATACATAGTAATGTTTGCTATTTTTCGCCATTTTTTCTAAGCCACTCCTATGTATTGGTTCCCAATTGTCTATGATTATTGACTATGCCTGGTTCCAAACACGATGTCATTTTTGACAGATTATTACGCCAATAGAATGTTACTGAGACACGTTCAAACTTTGTATGCGTCTCAGTTTACATATAAGTTAGAAGACAGCTTTTTAGTTTTTGAAATTTTTGTAATTACTCGTATTACCTAATAAAAATTAATAAAAGAACCTTAATTTTTATTGAGATTTTTGTACATTAAAATAATGCACATTGTATATAAAAATTACTGCTGATAATATAACGCAAAATCTTTTGAAAATTTTACCGATATATCGATACATCGATATTTTTTCCTCGATATATCGGCGTCGATATTGATATTTTAATAAATATCGATATTTTTTTAACTTTCGACATCCTTAGCGGCAGCTAGCGAAACGAGCGGCTAGGTATCACCGGAACTCATCCAGCCAGTATCTCTTGATCATCTAAGTAGGAACTATAATCACCGACAGCTAGCTGCTGCAAATTATATTATTGTAAGCAAATAAATAATAAAAATGAGAGACTGACTATCAAACTGATTGATCAGTTTTGTAAGATTTAAATAAGATAAAATATTGTTAAATTAAAAACTGAATAAACATACTAAAAAAAGGTCCTCGACTCCTTTTGCGTTTGCGACTTTCATAAATTAGATTCTATTGGATAACTGTGTATGTACGAGTACGTGTAAATCACATTAAAAGTGTTGTAAAAACATATTTTCAAATATGAATACCGGAAACTTGAAAGGGTGTAAGTGCCATTTACAAAAAGAAGGTAGGCGGGAATTTAAAAATACGCTAAAATATTGAAAGAAAAATCCTATTTTATTTTTATACCAAATAAACAAATGAACGTATTATGTTCTTTAGTTTTTAGATGATGATTTACCACTTTTTAGATGTACATAATGAATGAGAAATCCTTTTATTTTAATTCGAAATTTTTTTGTTTGTTTTTTTTTTTATTGTTCGTATTCAAGATGCAAACAACGAGTAATTAAGTAAAAATTAATGTGTTTTGATTGCTTTGTTTTTGTTGCTCGTAGGTATATAAATTGTACCTACGTGTTCTGTAAAGTCATCCATGTGGGTTTATTTATATTAAGGCATTCTTATTTATTATATTGAGTTTATGTATTATTTGTATATTATGTAATCTTTTTTTTATTTATGTTATACTGTTGTTATAAATTAAATTTCTATTCAATACGTAAAAGCCCGATAACGAGTTAATAAAATAAATAAATATTTTCACTAGACGGCCGATAGTACTATCTTCAGTGAATAAATATTACAAATTAAGGTTTTATTCATAAAGTTATTCCAAAAATAAAAATTATAAAGCTGTTTTCCAGTAAAAAAAATATATTATCAAGAATATATATAAAAAGGTTTAAATATTTTACAATAATTACTCAATAAAAAAGATTGCATAATATTGTGTAAGTACATATATGAGTAATATGAAGAGAACACGGCAGAAGTTTTTTCACAATATTAAATAATATTGTGAGTGCTTCATATTTCCGCAGTGTTTATTCTCTGTCTCTCATTTGTCATTATTTGGTTCCAAAATCCTTTCCAATTCTTCTAAGTCCAAGAAGCCAAGCTCGCCCCTACTTACTGTTATTATCGTTGCCTTTTCAAAAATAGTGTAAGAAAGATGAAATGAGGTATTTGGCAAGGGGCCCACTGTTAATGTTCCTGTCTCGGAACTTCCTTGGCTCTTCATCTGACAAATAAGGTCCACGCAATTTGGAAACAGTATTTTGGAGATCTTCCATATCACCTCCAAAATAAAACTAAGCAATTGGCCTCAAAATGTTGAAGAAAAGTCTGACAAAATTATAATGGTGCTCACAAAATATGAAATCCAACTTTTTTTTTGAAATTTTTTTATTTAACGATGAAACTTAACCACTATTTCGTCATTTTATATTATAATAATAACCGATATGTAACCTTCCTAATGATTCAAATTAAAATTTATTTTAAAATAATTTGGTTGAATTAATTGATTTAGTTATAAGTTCATTGTTTGAATTTCAGTTTTAATAAATTGAATGCTGATCAGAAACTTTTCAATTACAGTTTGAATTATACTCCTATAAAAAAACTTTGGTCAAATAATTTATACAATACGAAAGGGGTAAAAGGTTATTGATAGATAATAATTGCTTATGTATAATACCATGACTCGTTTGGTACTGTCTGCAAACTTTTTAAACGATTTATTTTGTAGAACTACATTTAATATTTTTAAAGCTTATTTATTAAAGAAATTATATTTAAAAAAAAATATGGCCAAACGTGACTATTATTCCAACTTCATTCGATAAAATTGACTCCATACTCTAAGAAGAACCTCCACTACAAGAAGGCTTTAGTTCTTTCTTGACCATGTTAAAGAATTGTCGACTTTTTCTCCGCTGAGCGAATATATTATCATATACCTACTCGTACAAGCATCAGACGACGTTAGTAACGGCATACAGCCCAACCTTATTTTGGATTACCAAAACCTATTACGTAGGTAACCCCAAGTGGTTCGCTACATTTTGGTACCAGGGGTGCCCGCTTTCAAAGGATGAGGTTTATCCAGGTCTTCTTTCTGCATCTGCCCACCAAATGCATGGCAGGCCTTATCAGATCATGGCATACTGGTTGAGGGAGACCATTTGACCTCTTCAGCAGGACTCTTTAAGAACACAACCTTGCAACGCAATGGAAGGGATGGATTAATACGTCCGTCACTCCTGGACACACTGACCCCCAGATTCTTACCCACCCCTCATACATTTTTCCTTCCCAATACTTCCAGAGCGTTCCCAAAGATGAAAAAGGCCGTGGGGAGAATAACTTTTTTCGGGTCCTCCTGCGTGAAGCTAATGTAAAACAAGCTATTCGCTTAACAACGAATTGTTTTTATTTCTACACTGAAACTTCACAATGCTTTCTCTTGCAAACGGTATAATATAAAGAGTCGAATTCCGAATAGTATGCAACAAGTTTCGAGTCGTCACTCAAAGACTACTTTTTGTGCTGCCCATTTCTGTTCCACGATTTCCGGAATTCCCAGTGAATCAAATTTTTTTCGCCTCTGCTGTCCATGCACCACGATTGTTAACCTCCGCCCGCCCTTGCCCGCGCGCCGCCTCTAACGATACCGCCCAAGCAAATAGTCCGTGGAATGGAGAACATGAAACATTACGCCGTCTGCGTCTTCCACGGCGGACGGTGGCTGAAAAAAATACGGAGAATGTTTTGTTCTATGGATTACTGGGAGAACGCTTTTGAGAGGAACGGCATACATAACATCATTTTGAATGTGAGGACAAAATACCCGACTCAACTGAATGATCGTTTTTTAAATCAAAAGATAGAGAATATATCCAGTAATGCTTACAAGTTTTAGTTTAGTTTTTCAATTCTAAAAAATTATTATCATTGTTTTTTTAATCTTTTATTATTGTACTACAGAATATTCCAATTATAGTTCATACATCGTCTGGTCAGTGGTTGAGTGGGCATAGCGCTTGAGTCCCACCCGAGCGTCGCGTGTGTTCGATTCCTCGACTGGCTAAGTCCTCCATCACAACACAAGCAACATTTTCGGCTTTCTGTGGTGGTAGTAGGAGATTTTCAAACATTGTTGGGTTATTCGTCGGGAATGTTTGTCTTTCTTTAAAAAAAAAAAATAGTTCAATTTAGTCGCATTTACATATAACAATTGACAATTTCTTCATGACAGCTTTTAGAGAACAGTCACCCACATCTAAATGATTTGCAATTTCATTTAACAGCACCATTTGCATTGTGCGGTACTCTGAACTGGTCATAGTATCGACTTCAGTAGACTGCAGAGTGGTCTGGTACACATACATCTAGCATCCCAAGAGAAATGGGTAATCGATGAAATTATTTCAAATTTTAAAAGACAACGTACGAGTAATAAGCAAGACCTGCTTTCCGCCTGATTTCAAGACTCTTGGAATTAATTTCCTCAATTTAGTCAATATGGTTCATGAGCCTATAGGTTCCATGAATCTGGAAATAGACATACCAGAGGAATTTCTTCTGGATTTGGTTCAACATATCAATGTACTTCCAAAGACACGGTGCCTATACATCGCTCGTATATCCCAGCTTGCTTCTCAGAATGCCATCGATAAATGCTAGTATTGCTTCTAGGTTATTAAACTGATTGCTGGTCATAATAGTAAAGATTGAAGCATGACTGAGTGAACTGCGATACGTGGTCAGAGAATGTAATTTCGGGATCAAAAACCACACTGAGATACTTCAAAAATTTAAACGATATGGTATGTTTTACGATGATAACGTTTCACCATTTACCTTATAATCGTAAAATATAGTATTTTATAAATTAATGAAGGACGTAGAAACACAGTTTTTATTTTAAAATCTAATCTGTTTATCAACGACTATTCAGATAGATCATGCAGATTAGATTGCATTTAAGACAATATTTTTAGGAGCTTATTTCTATCAGAATTTTAGGGTCATGTGCAAATAGTAGACGTTTTGCTGTTCCTAGCACAGATTTGGATGTCATGTATTATATTAAAAACAGCACAGGTCCGAGGTTCGACCCTTGAGGAATTCCAGATTGCGTTTGGAATTTTTGGGAATTATTGGGAGTATCTGAAAATTTAAGTATACTATAAAATATGAGCTGTTAAAGAAATTGAATTTCACATATTACCGTAATATGCTATTTCTACTCGCATACGCGTATTTTTCCATTTCGTTTTTAAATTCTAAAAAATTGTATTATCTTTAAAAAAAACTTAATTGCGCCGTAAATTATAAAAACTATTAAAAAAAAACTACAAAATGTATATTACGTGTATATATTTATTTATTTCTGTTCTTATTTGATAAATCTATGGTATAAAAATGAATCGCTAAATTTGTTGGTAGGCGCAAATCTCGAGAGCGCCTGAACCGATTTCGCTAATTCTTTTTTTAGAATATTCCTTGAAGTTCGAGGATGGTTCTTACGGAGAGAAAAAATAAGAAAATTGCGCAGAAAATTAGATAATAACAGAAAACATCGCACGTTTGACAGTTCGCGTGTTAGAGAATGACATTTTGCAAAACAATGAATGATTATGCAAACAGGATTCTATTTTTGAAAAGTTAAAAATTTTATTTAAAGTAGGTACTCCCCTAATACTTTGAATCGAATCAAGAATTTTAGATATTTTAAATAGGTATCTATGTTAGGTACCAAACTTAATATACATGAAAAATGGAAATTTGAATAAAAATTGTAAAAGGTGGCACGCGGGCTGTTTAAGAACTGAATGTACTGGGATTGAATATATGGAACGCGGGAGGAGGGTTGGCGGGACGAGGGAGCGGTAAAGGGAAGAGGGAAGGCGGGGAAGGTGGAAGGGGACCGCGGGAAGGGGGAGGGGGACCCGGGAGGGGGAGTGGAGTAGGGAGAGGGAAGGTGGAGGTGACGGAGTGGGAAAGCGAGAGGGGAAGAGGACGCAGGAGAAGAAGGGGAGGCGGAAGGGGAACGGGACGATGGGAAAGGACACTCAGGGAGAAACAATTTCTTTATTAAGTGGCATAGCGACGCATGCCGGGACCAGCTAGTAATTCAATATTTATAAATTTTACAAAAACATATCACGTTTATTCACATAAATTTTATTACTTAAGCTGCATCCCACAGTTCATACACAAAATCTCCAGTAGGTAGGTACCAAGGAAACTCAGCCATTCGTATCTCTAACTGCAACAAATGAGGCGTCCGGCGACCAATTAATCATCTCATAGTAACTAGCCAGATAAGGAAATGATCCCAGGAAAAATATGTTATGCGGAAATTCGGCATGATTAAACCCGAGCGCCCGCGGCCGTTATGAATGGGATACTGACTGACGGACGGACGGACTGACGGACTGACGGATGGCGACGGGTCTGCTAATGTGATTGAGACCTATTACTCCATTAAAGTTATTAAATATTAAGGAGTGTTATATTGGGTGACAATAGCAAAATTATTTATTTGTCTGTGGAAATATAATTATAAAAAAATAAATCTTAATGTACTAACATCATGTAAGCTTTACGATTAAAATTAAGAAAGTGATGCTTTGATGGTTTGGGCATGTAGAGCGAATGAACGAAGAAAGTAGTGAAAGGAGAATATATTACGCGAATGTGAGTGGTTGAAGAAGTCGGTGACGTCCGAGGAAAACATCAATACTTAAAGTGATGGAATGAATGTTGTATGAAAATATTAATATCGATCACAGTAATTTGAAATTCTTTAAATGTCAATTGTTCATAAGAGCGAAAAGATTAACTTTTCAGGCCAAATCTGAACCTCTTAAACTTTAACAGTTGACGTGATTTTTTTTACGCAAACTCTTACGTGGGGGCCTGGGCGGCCTGTTACTTTAAATGTTTATATATTAGAGATCCACGAAAATTTTGAGGTCCAAATTATTATTTATTGGACAATTTAAATAAAATAACAATATTTTTTAATTGTTAAGTAACTTAAATTTGAGAATTTGAATATTATTTAATAATTTTTAGTCCAAAATTTAATTTTTTTATTGTGTTCAGAATACACGTCTGGAATTTTACATTCTGAACACAAAACTGATTTAAATTAAATCTGTGTGCTGTGAATTAAAACTAATCTGAGATCATGAAAATGGTTTTTCTTTGATTCTGGCAGTACGTACATAAATAGTTTGCAACTAGAATTTTATAACTGCACTTCGAATAAGAGAATATTTTCCTTCGAAATGTGTTAGCAGATGAATCTGCAACTAGAATTTTACATTCTGATCACAAAACTGGTTTTAAATTAAGAGAGAATCTCTTCACCGCGATCATTTTGTGTTATTTTTTAATAAACATCGTATCGCCTTCGAGTTACAACTCGGATTGATTGACTCATAAAAAAACCAAATCACACACTAGAAACTACACCGATTACTTCGGGCGGGGCAATTTTCGACAATATTTTACCGTGAATATGCAATAATTTGACGATTTTTTTTCTCTACGTCACACACCATAGAAGAGGATGGAGTAAACGATTAAAAAACGGTGCGACCATTGACAATTTATAAGCTACACATAAATAATAAATAAAAAGGAATTAAAAATGGGCGATCTTATTGAGGCCTGATTGAGGATCACCTAAAAAAACTGTGAAGAGATCTATTTACATCGGCCAATTTTTCTCGAGATCGACTGCTTAAGCACCCCTGAAGTAAAGTGTAGCGCGATCGAATGAGATAGCGCATATCATCCACTGCTGGATCGCTGGGTGTAGTTCCTGGGTGCAAGACATTTAATATTTGCAAAAAGTCTTACCTAGATATTAAAAAAAGGTTTAATCATTTTATTTTTATTTTATTTATTTTTTCATTCCTAAAAAGATAAATAAATTACAATAAATTTTATACAATAATTAATTAAATAATAATATACATGTATTTGGTTTGCCCCCATAAATAAGCAGGGCTTGTGTGTATGGGGGGGTGTTATTATATTGTTTTTTTTTTTTATTCAGTTCAAATTTTCGGTATAATTTTTAAGCCGAGTTTTAAATTTTTTTGTATTACTATTCATGTTTCTGATTTTTTCAGGTAGTGATTAGAAAATTTAACTCCGAGATATTTATGATTAACTGTCCTATTGTATTTTTGACATTTTAGAGTAGGAAGTATTGATGTTTGTCTAAGATTTCTGTTATTTTTAAAGGGTGCAACTTTATTTTGAATATTAATTATCTTTATTAATAGTAATGTTGCATGATAAAAGTATAATGCACTTAAATTTTTGGCCTTAAATTGTCTGAATAAAAGTTCTGACGAATATGAGTAGGATTTTTTTAAATTGTTTTTATTATTAATTTTTGAGATATGTATATTGTTTGTGTTTAATTTTTATATGTACCGCCCCATCCTATAATGCTGTATTGTATAATTGATTGACAGAAAGCGAAGTATATGGTTCTAAGCAATTTTTCGTTTAAAATATCTCTTACATATAAATATATATGTTAGTTTCCCTACCCTGTTGTTCAGAAAAATTATATTTCATTAAAAATTAATAAGTAAATTAAAATCGATAGGAATTAATGGAAAACTCTTAGCATGTATAACTAGTCATTTACGTAAAAGATATAAACTAGTAAAATTACTCAATCAAGTCAGCGATTCTAAATATAGTGACTTTACAATACCCCAAGGTACAGTTTTGGGACCATTGTTATTTATATGTCAATGATAAATTCCGGAGTTCCAAATATAGAGACATTGTCTCCTACGCTGACGATATAGTCCTACCGCTAAAAGCAAACACCTGGTCTGAATTAAATAAAATGGCAAATACAGATGCACTAAAATTACGGTTTGATAAAAACGTGTTGACTTTAAATTCTAAAAAAATCTATTATCTACCATTTTTCATTAAAAAACGAGAAACACCTAAAGAAATAAATATAATCATCCACTCTGTGACAATACAGAAAATCACAAATGCAATATATTATTTACAAACATAGAAAGCAAGACCGAAATTAAGTACCTGGGCATAACAATAGACCAGCGTTTAAAATGGTCCCATCTAGCACTTATGTTTTATTTATTGGTAGATTGCACGTTTATGGGTTTTATAGGAACACAAAAAGTACCAAAACACTAAGTTCTCGAGTTAAAATCGTAATGGAGTTAAGAGTTTTCGTAGGCATCAGTGAGTTTAACCCGTCGTGTGCCATCGCTATATTTTTTAACTGCGTCAGACGATATATTTTGTTCAAAAATAATATTATGTTTCTGTAAATAAATTACCGTCCTACAAGATAATGGATTTAAGTATTTTGTTATAAAAGTAGTCCGTTAATAGCTAATTATATTCGAAGAAAAAAAATTACGATCGTGACTATTGCGACATTTCTTTAATTTTGTCATTTTAACACTCCGTTTGAATAAATGTTACGGGTTTATTTTTACAAATCACGTTTAGATGATGACTTTTAAAACACCGGCTTGATCCTCCCGAGTTTTTGCAGGAACTGCTCGTCCCGCTTGCTAATTAGAAAAAACGCGGATCCGAAGAATCCTGTTGAATTTATAAACACACAGCCTTACTTAAAAACGACGAGAATATTTTATTCAATTGATAAACGACCGTGTATGTGAAAACCTTACTAATTAAAAACTAGTTAATAAAATAGTTTATGAAAAGACATAAACATTGCTTATCCAGCCAAAGAGGGAATTTAATCTGTTCTATATGTTACTGTAAAAGTAAGTAAATTGGTAAATCTAAAGTTTTATTAGTAAATCTTAGGATGTACAACATTAAAAGTTGGTAAATCTTAGGATTTACTGGAAAATCTTAAGATTAGCTTTTACAGTAACATGTAAATTTTATACATTGTTTTGTCATTATGTACCTGCTGACAAACTACATAAGTAGTTTAGCGGGTTTAAACGTAAATAAATAAAAAAAAAAATAAAAATAATAATTTCTCAACCAATTTCGGAATTTTTCAAAGGTATTTTAAAAGTTTTATATATGTATTTCTTATTTTAACAAATACCGTTTTAAAAACTAAATAAAATTATCTTTTAGATTTTGGGAATTGAAATAATATACTGTAAAATTTTAAAATTGCAATATTTTAAACAGGAAAAAAGTAGAAAAAACTTACCTTAAAAATTTTCAAGTAAAACTCTGAACAGTTTTATAAAAGTCCGAATAAAAAACGCAGCTATTTTATATATAAGATGATGGCAACCTAACTTTTACTTTACTTTTTATATTGTTCATACATTTAAAAATTATAATAATTATTCCCGAGAGTAACCAAAAAAATCTGACTTTTCGGAATCATTTGTGCAAAATTTACACGTTGATTTCTCGAATTTGGATTTATTTACACATACACAAGGCACTTTCACAGATTTTTTACTAAATTAACGCCGAAAAAGTTATTAAAAAAACAATGGTTCAGAAATAACACACACAATAACGAAATCAACAACTTGATATTAAAGAATTAAAACTGACGAAAAACAACACGAATAATAGTTATTATACTAAAGTAATACGAAATTGGTTATTAGAATAGAAATTATGCACAAAAACATTTTATAAATCGCGCGTCAAATATCATTTGTCTACAGAAGTTCAATGTTGCTAAAGTAATAATAACATTTTTTTACTAATCCGAAAAAGAAAATGCACAGTTTTTATACAACGTTTAACAAAAATACCGTTTAACAGTCGTGATGTGTATTTTTATAAGTAAGGCCGAAAGGGCTTAAAACAACGATTACTAAAGAAAAAACAACTGTCAGAGTATTATTACAACTTGGGAGGCGGGAATGGGCACCGCCGCCCCGGAAAACTTTATTGGATAACCATTACCTCTGCCATAGGTCACCCCAAGTGGTTCGCTACTTTTGGTGATTTAGCAGGGGTGTTCATGGGGTGAGTTTTGTCTAGGTCTTGGAGGCGGATGACCAGGACACACTGAACCCTAGATTCCTACCCACCCCTTAAACCCTTTTCATAAGATGACATAAGCCCAGAGGGAAATTGTTTTCCTCAGGGCCTCCTGTGTGGACCTCATGTAAAAAAAAATTAAAACAATACATCGACTAAGAAAGTGAAAGAAAACTGCTTGATCATATCAATTGATGGTTGGTTTCAGCCAAGTACTAAACCAATACTGAGTTTTCACTCCACAGGGGGCAATGATAGTTGTATATTGCTTTTGAACAACATTAATTAAAGCCAATTAAAAATATTCAGCGCTAAAATTTAATTTTGAGCGTTCTATGTATTGCGTCTACGGTCTACGTCCCGTGGCCAATAGTCCGCATCTTACCCCATTAAGCGACGTCGATTACCACCGGATACGGTACGGGCTTAGGAGGCTGGCTGTCGGGAAGGTTTAGGCGTTGTTTAGTCCGGGATTAGGCCCGGCATTGCCCGGGAAGTCCAATTACTAATTTAGCAGCAGATTAAGTGTTGCTGTTAATTGGTCATAAGCTATTTGCATTTCGGCGGGCGAGTAATACGCTGGCTTTATTGCGGATAATCCCGTTGAAAAATATTTGTTTAATTTGTTTTAGTACCCAGGAAAAATCAAGGCCTTACAGCATCGTGCTATGTATCATTTTTATTACTATACATATTTATTTTTGAATATTTAATTTTTATAACATTACAGATTTAAGTCTAAATCCTTATAATTTTACCGTTCACGTAATACCAAAAACCCTTTACGACACACAAACATATCGATTTTTTGAAGTAAAACTTATTTACGCACGCTTGACTTGGGGAGTAAGCTGGTGAATGCGTAACGAGAGCGTTATGAGAAGCAAGGCGAACGGTAGTTGAGAGGGAGATATAAGTTAATGAAGATAGAAAGAGAGAGTGTTACGTTTCGTATATTACTGTAGGGGCAAGAGAGAGAGAGAGAGGTGCGAGCACACATTTTCTTTCTCTCTTTCTCTCATAGCCAATTACGTTAAGTATATCTAAGACACAGTGCAGGCCTATTGTCTGTATCACACTGTAGGAGCAAAAGAGAGAAGTGCGCGTGCACATTTTCTTTCTCTCTTCCTATCATATAGATGGAGCTAAAGAAGTTTTACTTCAGTCGTATGGTCTAAAGCACTCTCGTTTTTTTTTATTATTGTACGTAGCTCTCCATACAGGTGAGTTCATAAATAAATTGGCCCGAATCGCTTCAGAATACAGGAGACTATGATGATATCATTGAGAGTGAGACTCTGGTATGAAGAAATTTTTAAATGGAGGTTGGTGAATTTTGAGCATGTACTTACTGGAGAAAATAATGGTATTATAAAATTATACTTATATAATTTTCAACCTAGGTGAATAAGTCACCTTTTTAATGGTAATATTCCAATCAAAGGACAAAATTTGTGGTACCTACCTAATATATGTGCATTTTATTATTCTGACCATAGAAAGGTAATAGAAACAAAGGTAGATTATCACATGGAAGCGCGCTGAATGTCGCTGAGCTACGACCAAATTGCACGGACATTTGATGTGTAGGTGGAAACAAAGGCAATGCGTAGGTGTGCTTTTCAGTAATATGGGTGCATACTATACACGGTGTCCGGAAACTCGTAGTACAAGCAGGAAACTGGTAAATCTACATCACGTTCGGAGTCGATTTGTGATATACCTTTTTTGATTTGAGCTTTCGTTTTCGAGTAAATCGGGTCCGAAGTTGGAATTTTTTTGGTTAAATTTGAAAAAAATTTTCACTAGGGGGTTGATTTCAGCTGTGTAATGTCTTATAAAATGCATCGAAGGGTAAACCGGGCTCAAAAATTTTTTTAACCCTTTAGTTGCCGAAAAAAGGGAAAACTAAGAAAAAAATAATATTAAAATTGAAATGCTCAGATCGAAAAAAATAAGTTTTTTGGGTTCTCTAAGTGATGTAGATTCACCAGTTTCCCGCTTGAACTACGAGTTTCCGGACACGTTGTATATGGTTAATGGAAATTCTCCCTTGTTTAAGCTTCTGTGAATTTTTACGGTGGTAACGTTTTTCCCTTTAGGTACAAAATTAAATTTTGAATTTTAAGGTTAAAATACCCAACCAACTAGAATATTATATTTTTAGTAAAATGGTATAGGAAATATCTCATACGGATATGTGCTTTTATTTATCTGTGTTCTAAATTATAAAATATAGGCCATCAAAGCATTCAATTTTTCAGGATTTTGAGGCAACTTCGGAAATGAAAAAAAAAAATTTTTTTTAGTTTGTGAAAATTATTTAAAAAAATATTTTGGCACTGTTTACTGAAAAAATATGTCTTTTTTTAGTGTTCGCACACTGGAACGATGACCGAAACGTTGGCTAAAGAAGGAGGTAGCGCAACACGGCATCATAACACCCCAAAAACAAATAACGAAAATGCTTTTGGCCGTGAAATTCTTAAAACTTATCCGACCAATTTTTGTTTAATGTTTTTTAATCATAACCATTTAAATTTTTCATCGAGTTTCTTATTTTCATTTAGATAATTAGAGTTATCTTCTTCTTCAATGATACATTAAATTGATGGGAATAACCTTGAAAAGTTATGAAAAGAGAGTTGTTCTTATAAAAAATAGAATAAATAAATGTCTTATTATCTCTCCTTTTTATTATAGATAAGTATAGATAATGTTATCTTCACTGAGATCTCCTGTCACATATTTATTTAATTAAATGAAGACAATATAAGCGAAACTCAATCGAAAATCTGAAAACAGAAAAATCAGAAAAAGATATTGACACATCTGGGACACGAACCCAGGACCTCTCGCTTACCGGGCGAACGCGCTAACCACTGCGCCACCGTGTCGATATCCAATTCGGTCACTTTTAACTGTATCATACTTCGACTAAGAACCACCCACACTATCTTCATTTTTCTTAACGCATATACTATTGGCTGCTATCTTTATGTATGATTGCAAGATTCAAACCCGAACTAAATGCTCTCTAGATAGTGTCTGGATAAATCTTTATCCATTTTATTTAATATGCGACATCTATTGACTTTTCTGCAAGTCTAGGATGAATATTTTTATTTTTATTTTAACTTTATGAGTAAAACCTCAAATTGTAATATTTAATTAAATGAAGACAATATAAGCGAAACTCAATCGAAAATCTGAAAACAGAAAAATCAGAAAAAGATATTGACACATCTGGGACACGAACCCAGGACCTCTCGCTTACCGGGCGAACGCGCTAACCACTGCGCCACCGTGTCGATATCCAATTCGGTCACTTTTAACTGTATCATACTTCGACTAAGAACCACCCACACTATCTTCATTTTTCTTAACGCATATACTATTGGCTGCTATCTTTATGTATGATTGCAAGATTCAAACCCGAACTAAATGCTCTCTAGATAGTGTCTGGATAAATCTTTATCCATTTTATTTAATATGCGACATCTATTGACTTTTCTGCAAGTCTAGGATGAATATTTTTATTTTTATTTTAACTTTATGAGTAAAACCTCAAATTGTAATATTTAATTAAATGAAGACAATATAAGCGAAACTCAATCGAAAATCTGAAAACAGAAAAATCAGAAAAAGATATTGACACATCTGGGACACGAACCCAGGACCTCTCGCTTACCGGGCGAACGCGCTAACCACTGCGCCACCGTGTCGATATCCAATTCGGTCACTTTTAACTGTATCATACTTCGACTAAGAACCACCCACACTATCTTCATTTTTCTTAACGCATATACTATTGGCTGCTATCTTTATGTATGATTGCAAGATTCAAACCCGAACTAAATGCTCTCTAGATAGTGTCTGGATAAATCTTTATCCATTTTATTTAATATGCGACATCTATTGACTTTTCTGCAAGTCTAGGATGAATATTTTTATTTTTATTTTAACTTTATGAGTAAAACCTCAAATTGTAATATTTAATTAAATGAAGACAATATAAGCGAAACTCAATCGAAAATCTGAAAACAGAAAAATCAAAATTGGTTCGTGTCCCAGATGTGTCAATATAAAAAAAATTGGTTCGTGTCCCAGATGTGTCAATATCTTTTTCTGATTTTTCTGTTTTCAGATTTTCGATTGAGTTTCGCTTATATTGTCTTCATTTAATTAAATATTACAATTTGAGGTTTTACTCATAAAGTTAAAATAAAAATAAAAATATTCATCCTAGACTTGCAGAAAAGTCAATAGATGTCGCATATTAAATAAAATGGATAAAGATTTATCCAGACACTATCTAGAGAGCATTTAGTTCGGGTTTGAATCTTGCAATCATACATAAAGATAGCAGCCAATAGTATATGCGTTAAGAAAAATGAAGATAGTGTGGGTGGTTCTTAGTCGAAGTATGATACAGTTAAAAGTGACCGAATTGGATATCGACACGGTGGCGCAGTGGTTAGCGCGTTCGCCCGGTAAGCGAGAGGTCCTGGGTTCGTGTCCCAGATGTGTCAATATCTTTTTCTGATTTTTCTGTTTTCAGATTTTCGATTGAGTTTCGCTTATATTGTCTTCATTTAATTAAATATTACAATTTGAGGTTTTACTCATAAAGTTAAAATAAAAATAAAAACATATTTATTTAATTCAATAAAATGTTAAATATATTATGTGGTGTTTTTTCGGAATAATTGAAAAATAAATTAGATTTCTTTTTGTAGTGCAGTTGAGTGGTTAATGTTTCAATCAATATTTGGAATCAATTTATTTAGTTGGTTGATTGCAATCCGTTTGCAATCAGAGTCAATAGTTTTTCAAGGTATTTTTTTAAAATTCAATCATGATGCGCTCTTACGATTTGTACAGAGTGAGCAGTTGTGTCCTATTAAAGTATCTGCGTGCCGTGTTCAGCTTCTGATAGGCCTATTTAACTCTGGCTTCCATGGAACCCCCGTACCTGAGCTGGTTAAATCTACCCAAAGCATATCAGCAATGGAAGGTCTAATGGGACGATCACCGCACTATCGGTGAACTTGGACCTGAGTTTTGGAACATTTTGTTTGACGATTCCTCCAGGCTGCCCTTGCCTGAAGGATGTATCTCGGTGGATTACGCTGATGACAAATTGTATCTGGTCTCGGGGAACAGCAGAAAGGAAGTTGAGAGTAAAGCTGAAGAGGTTTTAAGTGTGACTTTAGAATGGGGAAAGAGAAATCGGCTGACCTTCGCTCCCCACAAGACCATGGGACTCCTGATGAAGGGTAACCTCAATAGAAGTAGAAATCCCACCATCAAAATGGGAGATACCAACATCCGATTCGTTGAGAACACTAAATACTTAGGCGTCACTTTGGATCGAACGTCCTCATTCTTGTCCCATGTTAAAAACGTATCAAGTAAAGCCCAGGCCCTCTTTTTGAAATTGAGAAGAATCTCTACTGCTGAGTGGGGACTGCGCTCTCCAGCGCTCCGTCTCCTATACAGGGGGCTTACGTGGCGCAAGTCTCGTATGCGGCCTCTGTGTGGGAGCACCACCTGGATAATGCACTCATACTCTCGGCGCTCAAGAGAGGCCAGCGAGTCCCCTTGCTGGCGCTTTCGGGTGCGTACAGAACAGTTGCTTCGGACGCTTTGCCAGTTTTGGCCGGCGTTTTGCCTATCGATCTTGAAATTAGGGAGGTGTTAATAAAGAAGCTTCTAACGAGAGGAAGAACTGCCACCCATCATGGTATTGAGCTAATACCAGGTGGAGCGGTTTCCCTCCCAGGACTTCTTAGAGAGATGCGAAAAAGAACTTTGAGAGAATGGCAGGAACGTTGGGATAGGTCAAATATGGGAAGGTGGACTTTCTCCTTCTTCCCGTCAGTTAAACTCAGAATGGAAGGGGCGTACATCACTAGGGATCATCATGTGACCCAACTTCTGTCCGGTCATGGGGAGTTCAGAGGGAGACTTCATAGTCTCTCTCTATCACCCCATTCTAACTGCGCTTGCGGTAATACTGATCAAACAGCCGAGCACATTCTGTGGCACTGCGAGATTTTGACGGATGCCCGAGAGGAAATGCTCGATGGCTTGCAAGTTACTACGAGACCAGCTTCGAACGCGGATCTCATTTCGAATAAGGTGAACTTTGAGTGTTTGAGGAAATTGACGAAAGTCTGGGTTGAGAGATGGCCTGATCTTAGAGTCGCTGACTAGCTGTAAAATCATGTAGGTACCAGGAGTATCTGCTCTTGAATCCACGGACATTCTCTTTACTTTATTACATCTACTGCTAGAATTTTATGTTTTATGCTTTATATATGTTTATATATATATATTTTTTTTTGTTACAATATCATCTCTATCTTAGGTACCTTTATCTTATTCTATTGTATACATTTTGTTCCTATTTCTTTTATTTTTCTGTTACCTTTTTTTGCTTATTTTATTTCTTTTCACATGGTTTATTTTAGATTTCACTAAGCTGTGCTACACGATGTTTTATCGAGATACCTGTTTATTGTTTTCATTATTTTTCATCAATTTTTTATGATTTTCTTTTTTTTTCAGCTTCATATTCCAAGGAACACTATTGATTCAACTAACATACTCGACTTTTTTTTTCTTTTTTTTAAATTTTGTTTTGGTTTCTTTGTTATCTTTTTCTTTTTAGTCTCACAATGCTACTTTGCTTCGCTCAGAAGGCTGAACTGAACTGCATCTATTTAATTTGTTATGTTTCTTTTTCCCCTTCTGGGGGTGCGTTAGACCTCGTCCTTGCATCAACAGGAGTCGGTCGACGATGGCACGGTGTCCTCTAAAATTAATTGCGCCACCCCCAGCAACATGTGCAGGCTTTAGGTTTGTGGGGGGCGACCTCGGCTCTCCTTCGCCTTGCCTCCGGCTACTCGACGCTGAATTCCTTAGGGTCGTCGGGTATTTCCCCCCAATCTCCCATTTACTTTTCTTTGAGGCATCACCGAGGAACCGGCTAAGAGGCGCGGAAGCTGAGTGTGGTTCACGACTAGACCGAATGTCATGCGCATTCTTGCTGGGACTGCCAATCGATTGAAGAGGACTCCCAACCGTTTGCCATTCCCTTATTACTTATCTACTGTGTCTTCTTCCCAAACAGGTGCTTGTAGGATACGCTGGATACAATCACCCAGCGCTTGCCACCTCGTGGACTTTCACCAGCCTGTCTCATTGTCTTGCCTATATTTTATCATACTAACACCTATTGTATCTGTATTTCCCACTAAGCACTTGCATACTGCTTACTAACAACGTATGCAGGGACATTGGAGGTCTAGTTTCGTTATCAAATGTAGAGTCGTTTTCACCAAAAAAATTAGAGTCCTTGCAAGAGCCTTGAAGGGGTAACCATCTGTTACCTATACCAGGGCGGGTAAGTGGTGGGTCCTCCAATGTCGGTGAATTTGTATTGATTAACCCAAATAGAGTATTATCCCCTAGAGTATTAACATAATGGGCCATATTCATAAAAAAAGGTCATGCTTATATTTGAAGAATATAAATGAAATCCTTCAGTTCGCATTCATAATATTCAGAGCAAAACCTTCTACTTATTTTTTTTTGTTTTTTTTCCGCTCTATTTGGCCTACGTAGGCCAAATAGACCGGACGATTTCCAAAAGGATATCAGAACACTTCCGTGCCTGTAAACTTGGCCACCCTGACAAATCGGCAATCGCCGAGCACTTAATCGAAACCGGCCATTACTTTGGATTTGTCCCCGAGGCCCTGGGTAGACCCAAAACTCATAGAGCACGCCTGATTACGGAGGCAATTGAAATTCACAATTATCCTATAAACATTAATAGAGACGACGGAGCTAAGCTCAATAATGCTTGGTATCCGGTAATTGACGGTTACATCAAGGCTAAACGCAAAAAAACATGTTGAAGTATATTGTAGCGCCAGCTCGTAGAGGAGTGGAGCTGGCGACACGGTATCGCTCCTAAGTAGATAAGTACAAACATCACCCCTAACTATTACACATCTGCCCTGATGACGGACACTGCAACGCTGTCCGAAACGTTGGCTAAAGAAGGAGGTAGCGCAACACGGCAAAATACCCCAAAAACTAATAACAAAAAAACTTACGTCCAATTTACAATAAAACAACATTAAAAAAATTATAGAAAAAAAATATTTTAGCTAAAAAAAAATTTTTGAGAAAATATTTTATAAAAAAAATTTGAAAAAAAATTATTGCTCTATTTACTGTACAAATTATGATGAAATATAAAGCAAAAAGTTTTGAAAAAGCAATTTGATGTGTGTAAATTCAAATTATAAAACAGCCGATTTATGTTTAAATTTTTCGTGATGTTTTTTTTCGTTACTTGTTTTTGGGGTGTTATGCCGTGTTGCGCTACCTCCTTCTTTAGCCAACGTTTCGGACATCGTTGCAGTGTCCATCATCAGGGCAGATCCGGCAGATACCGGATCCGGATCTACCGGATCTGCCAGATCTGCCCTGACGATGGGCACTGCAACGATGTCCGAAACGTTGGCTAAAGAAGGAGGTAGCGCAACACAGCACAACACCCCAAAAACAAATAACGAAAATGCTTTTGGCCGTGAACATCTTAAAACTTATCTTTCGTGATGTTATTTTTTTTCTTTATTTTTCATTATACTCGTATATTATTATCACAGTACGTAGGGTCAGATTATATTTTTAAAAATTATAATTAACTCACAAAAAATGGATAACTTGACCTTAAAGTCTTACAAAATACAATTCTTAAATGGTCTATATTTTACAATTTACAACATAAAAAAATAAAAAAACCCATATCCATACTAGATATTTGCTACATCCACCGTTTTGTTAAAATAATTTTCAGGTTTGTTTGGGTATTTTGGCCTCAAATCCAAAATTTAGTTTTATACATTGAAAAGGGCATTTATTTATCGGTTTAGGTTAGACCAAATTTGGCTATTTCAGGCACAATAAAAAAAAACGTTTAAGTCTAAAGTATGGTCAATAAAAACAATGATAAAAATCAGATATAAAAGAGAAAATAGATGTGACAAGTCTATTCAAAACTCAACTTGAAGTCAAAATAGTTATTAAATGTCTTCAATTATTGTTCAGTGACTGACAAAAATCGATAAGACTTATGCTAAAAAAAATCAAGGTCTTGATTTGAGTTAACCAGTCCACTTGATGAAGATTATTATTACTGTGATTTTTTTTAACGCTTAAGATTTTATGTCCGGGTTAAATCTTCCCCACAGGAAAAACTAAACCCTTCCACACACTTTTCCACAAACGATCTTCTAGTCAATCCACGCTATGTAAGTGCACTATATAAGTATAATAAATACAAGAACAACATGTCAATCTACTAGAGACCAAATGGGAAAATAATTCACCGACTCCAGATATTTACATATCAGAGGGTTCGGCTCGGTAGAACTCCTAACTGGACCGATCAATCCTACTAATCTCTCAATAAAAAAATAAATAAAAAATTACTGATTTTTACATTTTATATATAAATTCTTTGACAAATCTAATAAGCCTAAATTTTTAATGAGAGACCTAGGTATAATGCCAGTAGCCGAAATAACAAATGGTAATATTTTTATATTCTGAGAATGCCAAATTCTTTTAATCTCATTTCCTAAATCTGGATATTTTCTTATTTTTTCAGAAACAGTTTTCTGAATATTACAGGAATTTGGAATAGCGACATCAATGATATCAGGTATTTTTTTTATTATCACTTTTATGAATGTTATTATCTTTTTTAAGATTATTCACAGATGAAGGAAGGTCCCTTCCGAAACCGACGAATCAATAATTATTTAAATAAAGTGGTTTTTATTATAACATTCTATTAGTTGCCCATTTCAGCTTTAGATTTATGATTTTAGAAAAAAAAACTCCTTTCTTCTCAGGTCAATAAGCCAATTCGCAAGCATGGCAATTATTCACAGTTTCTTAACTCGGGGGAATTTTTTTTGTATAATTTTGGTCCAAGATAGGTAGGTCTTTGTGTTTTTGGTTCATTGTGGTAGCACTCACTTGGAATGTCAAATTATTTCTACTATGGTTCTGGTTTGATAATAAGTATACAAATTTTCGATTTTACTAGTACATACATATTA
Organism: Limnephilus rhombicus; assembly: GCA_929108145.2. Lineage (NCBI taxonomy): Eukaryota > Metazoa > Arthropoda > Insecta > Trichoptera > Limnephilidae > Limnephilus > Limnephilus rhombicus. The sequence goes on from OV815284.1 coordinate 24,324,330, forward strand.
CGTTTATATTATTGTTATAATAATAATAAATCGACACTAATTTACTTTAATCCATTTTTGAGTAAATTCGCCCCAAGGGATCAAATGTAGATAAATATAATAACTGATTTCTTACAGCTTACAGTTATTCCTAAAATCAAGAACCAATTAATGTTGAGAAGACCATTAAATAAGTCACTCGGGTTGTTAGGAAACATCTAAGTTTTTTCTCGATTTAAAAGGATCTCGTTAGGCAACTAACTACCAGTAGAGTTGGGTTCATATGAACGTTTTTATTCGAGCTTACAAATACCTACGTGGAATGAGCGTGTTGGTTTGAGACTTTTAGTCTTCAGAGAAAAACAGGTAACTAAGGCAGTATTTTTTTTTAAATTTTAAATGGTTGTATTTCTACTCAGTTCTCCGGTTCTTAGATTCATAATGTGCATTGAATAATTATTTTTCTTAATATCTTTGATTGACTCTAGACTCTAGACCCCAAATTTATCTTCATGCGAATACCGCAAAAGAGTCCTAACTGCTAGAAGCTATTGAGTCTATTTGAGGTTTAAGGGATTTGAGGTTTAGGGAGGCGAAAAAAGATTAGTGTGAGGAAGGTTGGGGAGTACATTCTTGACAATTCGTCTTCGATCTTTGGCTACTTATCCGTAAGCAGCGCGTCCAATTCCGGCGTGAGAGAGTAAAAATTTTATTTAAACTTTGAGTAAAATCTCAAATTATAATATTTAATTAAATGAAGACAATATTAGCGAAACCCAATCGAAAATCTGGAGACAGAAAAATCGGAAAAGATATTGGCTCCGCTGGGACTCGAACCCAGGATCCTTTGCTTACATGGCAAGAGCTCTACCCATGGGAGCCAATATCTTTTCTGATTTTTCTGTCTCCAGATTTTCGATTGAGTTTCGCTAATATTGTCTTCATTTAATTAAATACATTTTATTTGATTAATATGTGTTATTTTGCAATTTGTTCATTTAAAATAACATTACAGCACACTTGCGCACGTTCCAGGGTGGTAAATACTTTAGTATCTCCCTTATTTGGCTTGAAATGGCTTTGGCCGTGTTTGGTGACCAGATTTGAATAGCTAAGCACCCCACCCAACCTTATACTTCCCAACCTCCTTCCCCTCCCCATTACCTTCAGTCTTCAGTATCACAACATACTTTAATAAAAAATATAATACACAAAAACAATAAAATATTATATAACACGGTTATTGCGATTTCAAGAAACGATTTTATTCTGATTGCCTTTCACTTAGAGAAGATATATTGGGAGCAGTCTAGAAGTAACTATTATTTGCTTAGATGTCCGATTGAATCTGCAACAACTATAACAACAACTATACATGTATATGTATGTTTATATATTTTTTTTATAATATAGGTTTTTTTTTCTTCTAAATAACCAATGTACAATAACTATTAAAATAATAAATTAAAAATAAAATACTGTTTAAAAAGCAAAGGGTTCTGACATCTAGCGTAGCATTTTGTAGCTTGTTTTTTAATTACAGATTACATGCTTGCAACATAGGGTTTCACTGATTAATGATAGTCGATAAAGCAGATTTCTGTATATCCCCATATCGCATTGACAGGCTGACATAGGTAGCTTGTTATTTGTTTGTGTTAGGAATTATGTTATAAATAATATGCGTTTTAGGTAAAAAGGCTTCTCTTATCTCTCTGATATCTTGGAAAACAGCTAGAATTAACTAGCAAATGGTCTAGTGACCAATTTCAGTGCTTGTCGGGCCGGGAAAAAGTTATTGTAACATGTGCCTTATAGAGTGAATAAACAAGTTGAAATTCGCCATTGAAGGAAGATTGTTTTCATTGAAGTTCTTCTGCCACAAAAAACCAATTTCTAACAAATACTTTCTTCTACAACACATAAATACTTGTCGCACATACATAATCATAAATAAACACGTAAACTCCTCAGCACAGGTTCTCCTAGTGAGGTGTTCACGAAACATACAACAATACCTGTCCACAGTTTCACCTTCACAAACCTACCTTACACCCAACATAATAAAATCGCAAAATATATTAGGTAAAAATGTTTTCAAAATGTATCTTTTATTTAAAAATGTTAGTGATTAGGTTAATACTGTAATATTATATATAGAAATAAATAAATAAATCTTAAAAATCGTTGTATTAAGTAGCTAGTGCTGAGGGCAATCACATTGGTAGGTACCTATTTCTGCTTAGGTAGGTCATGCCAATTCAAAAAGAGAATAAACCTGATTAAAGCTTGAAGTCAATAAATTACTCTATTCGATCTTGGGGGTCATGGACCCTTCCCTATTCGATAAAAAATCGAGATGATATCTTACGCATTCTGTTCGCGTGAAGCAACTTTTCATATCTTTCATAGCGATGGAGCTGACCGCCTTGAGCATTGAAAAAGACCTTCACAATTTACCGCCATTCTTCGCTTTCGTCGTGCTCGATAATCAAATAACGCATTTTTCATTCGATTCGCAGCGAACAAGGGAAAAGCAATTGCCAACTTCGTCGGGTAAGTAACAAGTTTCGATGGATGATCGGCAAGGGATGCGGCATTAATATGAAAATATATACTGTATCTACTAAATTCACCATGATTATTATCGTATTTCATCTAGAATCTGGACCCAAAGCGAAAGATTATGTAAGAATGTCTAAATCCGTTCAATTATTAATATACGACCTCAGTGTCTGCCTCGTGGCTGAGAATAATTTTCGCTACACTTTGCAAGCTAAGCCATATACACATACGTTACACCGTGTTCATCACTCATACCAAGAAATTTTTGGGGTGATTACGTAAGATAACCTAAGAAAAAAATTGTCCAGTGTAATCGTACCTTTACTTATTCGAGTCGTGTGTAATAATAATAGTATTTTATTCCAGAATGTATGCAGGGGTAGTGCAATGAAATGCATTCCATATTTTGAAATAACAAAAGAAATTAGACAAATAATAAGTTAAGGTTATAAGTAAATAACAACACATAAATTAAATGAAAACGAATAAGTATGAAACACATAAAAAAAGAAACTGAAAAAATAATAATAAGCACTAACATGAATTCATGCAACTGTTTACGGAGGGCCATCAGGGGGGACTCCATCCAGGCAGTCATGGCGGTGATGGTCGCATTCTTCGATTGGCGTAGTCTGTGCCATAAACTTGGAGAAGTGCTCGGAAAGTGTGCACTCGTCCCTCCAGGAACATTTCCGTAGCACTGCAGTATCTCGGTAGGCGGAAAACTTAACGATAAGCGTTATTGCAGTAAAAAATGTAGGTACATGTCTTTGTCCTGTCCGATGGCATGTTTTTCTATTAAAAACAAAAAAATAAACTTTTCAGTCACACGTTGCTACTGATACCAAACCTACACGTTGCGACATGATCAAGTGATACGCCCGCTGTTTCGTGTGTTACCGTGCTGCTGGAGCGAGACGGAGTGCTTATCATGTGACCCGCTGCTATGCTTTTCCCGACTACGCAGTTGGGATGTGTGATGGAAATATATTTTTATTATTTTTAATTGACAAAATATGAAAGGAGAGCAAAACGATGTCAACTTTTTAATTCTAAATATGATCAGGAATCGCTAGTTAAAATTCTTCGGTACAAAAGTACCCTGAATATGTAGTAATTATTATTAAAGTGTGTTTACTCGAACGTTTTTTAAACCACATAAAATATGCATGTATATCAAAGATATTCAAATACAGAATAGATATGCTATGGTGTCCGCGCAACTGTCGCCGGACTACGGTCTAATTAGCGTAGTTTTCATACAAAAAGAATTTGTTCATTTTGTTGATTTTTTGAAAATGTGCATTAATATTGGTTAACAATATATTTTGAATAAGGAAAGAATTCGTTCATTTAGTTTAACGTTCGTTTGGTTTATTCGTTAATTATTTGTTCTTTTAGTTTATTTGTTAATTGGTAAACAATATCGGCGACACCCGGAAGCGCAGACCCACATAGTAAAAACAGCAGATAGCACATCTACTTATATTTCAATATCTTTGATGTATATGTTACTGTAAAAGCCCGTACTACGGTAAATCAGATTTTCCAGTATCTAAATCCTAATATTTACCAACTTTTAATTTTAATAAATCCTAAGATTTACTAGAAGAATCTAATATTTATGTATCTTATGGCATGTATCTTTTCTCGGGAGATTTTTTCAATGTAGATGAGTGTTTCAGGCTAATAATTATTACTTATAATAATTATTACATATATCTTCACTTTTTTTATTTGGGCACCTATGAAAAAAAATATTGCGGAGTGAGCACAAAACACCATGTAATAGTTTGTCATGCACACCTAACACTCCTTGAAAAAGTTACTTCTTATTATAGTTCCTGACAAAACGGTTGTTTTAGTTTTCCATATCCTCTTCACCTCTTTCGCCAAGGGGCAAAACGACACGGAGCGGAGTTTTTAATACAGCCCCACAGAGGGTCAACAGAACTTGTGGCAATCAATCGCCTTTCATATGAAACCCGGCGCCGGCCCAGGCTTAATCCCGAAACCTAATTTACGGGGAAAGTTTGCGATACCGGCCCGGCCGGTCCACCCCGCTCTACACCACCCCGCCGGGCCCAAAGTGAAAAAGACCAAAATTAACAGGAGCTGTATCTACAAAGGTTCTTCCAATTTGCAACTTCCCAGCAAATTGTTTACTGTTAATACGAAGTCTGTATTAAGTAATACACGCATGCGGTGTTATCCATACAAAATTTAAAAAAAATAGGTAAATATTATACGCAACTCGTATCAGTGTAAGTTGTTTTTTTTTTAATGATATGGGGGCACATAAAACTAATTTTAAATACTCCAAATCAACTTTATTTCCGCTACGGAAACTTGGACGCCAAACTACGACTATATAGACGAAGTATGCTGATTTCAGCAGAGTAGAGATTCCATCACCGAAGGTTCCATACTCCATATTTAAGACATTCCTGAAAAAGGTGTAGGGTTTCTAACATTGAAACAAGGTAGTAACTTTAAAGATTAAATCAGACGTATTGCAAAACATGTACCCTCAGTGTACACAGATAATACAATAAAGAGTAACACTCACCTGGGACCATGTTTTTTTTAACTAAGCTAGCTACCTAGGTTACCTAAGGTAGCCGGCCTTTGTGTCCATCGGGAAAAGACTTAAGAAGCCTCCTCACGTTAACTGTCTGATGTGTGATCCATGGAAGGAAGAGACCCAATCTCCTCGCCGCCGAAAAAAACGTCAGCCTTGATTTTCATCTGTCTGGATTGAAAGGGAATCGGCGGAAGACCCTCCAAGTTTCCTACAGCTTACAAGCGGGTTTACTCCGCAGAATGATTGCAATAATTTCAACTTTAAAAATTTCCCGAAACGATCTGCCGACTGCGGAATGGGTAGATAATTCGCGCCTTGCTTTTTACGCAAGCCGATGTCTCGGATTTACTCCGATCTTGGAGATGACGATGGTCTCGGAACACGAGGCACCATAGGCACAGCTACAATTTACGCGGGAACTACATGAAAACTTCAATCCACGAACAATACATTATGCAGTCGCGCGATTGTGTCTGGTCGTACACTTTCCCGAAGGATTATTCCATTAAAACTTAAATTTAATTGACTGTCGTTTCAAGATCGGTTGCGCACAAGCCCGGCATCACAACAAGAGTGAGGCCGGACACGGAAGTCGCTTCCCGCGCCACCAAAAACAAAAACCCGGTTTTAGTGTTGCCATCATTGTTTGAAAAGAGAGCAACCTAAATTTAATATAATATAGCACATGAATATTGTTATGAAATAATTACTTCAAAACAAGCTCCCAAGATTGTTGATTCTTAACTTAAGGTCGAAGATGTTGAGCTGGTGTCCTAAATTCATGGTGTCGATTACGAATCTGTCACTGGTACAAAACTGGCACATAAATTTAAAATCAAATATTTTTTTAAACAATTTGTGTTGTACCACAATAAAATAATATATATGCACAGTAAATTTGATATTACAAGATTAAAAAAATCGGTAAATTTTGGGGATCGCTGGCAACGGTTAATACGCACTTTTTTTTGAAAAAAACTTTTGATTCACCTTAATTACATTAAAAGACAACTATTTGCATTGGGGGAAGTGGAAAATATTTTTGTGTAACATGGTTTGTGATACAAAAGAAAGTGCCCCTTTATAACGCCTACTCGCGTCAAGGCAAGAAAAACATCCCAGTTTTCAAGTAGTTTAGCGGCTACGCTAGCATGGTTTGTGATTCTGGCGTACAATCTCACAAGACGAAAGCTAATTTTAATTTTACGTAATGAAATTTAGAATGAAATATTTTCCACTTCCCCCAATGCAAATAGTTTCCCTTTTAATGTAATTAAGGTAAATCAAAAGGTTTTTTTTTTAAAGTGCATATTAACCGTTGCCAGCGATCCCCAAAAATTTATAAAAAATCTTCCACTCTGGAACGTGCCACCCTCAGACAACCTAATGAAAGACCACCATTCAGAATTAAAACAAATCTGGCGACCAAATCTGAATAGCCAGGTACTTCCTCCATCCTCCTCTTCCCCATATCCTCCCTCCCCCTCACTATCTTCAGCCTCACAAAGTAGGTAGCCTAATTTTATTGGGAATACCAAATTTTAATGGAGAAACCATCTAACTAGCTCCAGCATACTGGGAGTGGTGAGTATTCTTGGGCAGTAGGTACTCATATAATATATTTTTTTGTTTCCAATATATATTCAAAATAGCAATCAAAATGCAATCCTACAACAATCACATTCAATACCTACCAACAAAGTGCAGAAAAGGCTGTAGAATGTAGAACTATTAGGTTGCATGTTGGAATATCTTTATTGGGTTCTACTAAAATCATAATTTGCAAATACATTCAGGTATGCCTAGCAAAAAAGATTTACACAACTACCGGCACTTAGAAAAAAACCAAACGAACGTCGTTTAACTGTCAAGATTAACTGCGGTTCAATATCGATGATTCTGCATTCAAACATTTTAATATGGTTAAACATTTTAATTGTAGAAGAGGCTGGCTGCTACATTGCATTATTTATGATATTACATGTTTTATTAATACATACACACATAAATATTCTGAACAACAGAATAAGGAAACTAACATATATATTTAGATGTTTAAGAGATATTTTAAACGAAAAATTACTTAGAACCACATACTTCGCTTTCTGTCAATCAATTATACAATACGGCATTATAGGATGGGGCGGTACATATACAAATCAAACACAAACAATTTACATATCACAAAAACTAATAATAAAAACAATTTTAAAAAAACCCTACTCATATTCGTCAGAACTTTTATTCAAACAATTTAAAGTCAGAAAATTAAGTGCATTATACTTTTATCATGCAACATTACAAATTTATAAAGATAATATTAAAAACCAAGTTGCACCATTTAAAAATAACAGAAGTCTTAGACAAACATCAATACTTCCCACTCCAAAATGTAAAAAAAAAATTGGACAATTGAGTCATAAATATCTCGGAGCAAAATTTTTTAATTCATTACCAGAAAAAATTAGAAACATGAATACCAATATAAAACATTTTAAAACTCACCTTAAAAATTATACTGAAAACTTCGTTTAAATGGTAATTTAAATTTGATATAAATAAACCGAATGATATAAAAAAAGCAATACAATAACACCCCCCCATACACACAAGCCTTGCTTAATTATGGGGGTACATCAAATATATCTACCATGTAATTAAATACTGTACAAAATTTATTTGTAATTTATGTACCTTCTATTACTAATAAAAAAAAAAAAAAAAAAAAAAAAATATTATTGATGTTTTCTGATGTTGTATGAAGTTCGTACTTTTTTCCGTCCATGATTTAGAAATCAACACATATACATTTTCTAAATCACGTAGTCTTTTCCATCACGAGTTTAGGAGCTATAACATTTTAATACAACTGCACTAAACTATTACATACCTAATAATGTATTTTATGCAATAAGTTTCATCTAGTTTGTTTTCTCTAAATTGAAAAGCCTACTACTTCCGTAAGAAAAGCAATCACCCGATTCAGTAAGTCAATTAATCTTGTTTATTATTCGAATGAAATTAAATAATCTTTAACTACGCTCGAAAAGCCAATTTCTGAAAAGTCAGCGAAAAAAACCTTCTTTGATTACAATTTCACCGCAAAATTTCGTATTCAAAGCGCCAAAGTGTTGTCCGCATTTCTATAAACGAACTAAATTGAATGGAATCAATAACTTACCTCAACATAAGCTTTCGTGGCGGAAGCTTTAAGGAGCCAAAAGGGCGTCGGAATCATTAGAAAAAGCTTTAAAAAATGCCAATAAGGCATCTGTTCCGGGGCTCGTTGGACCTTCAAACCTTTCCGAAAGAGGGGTATAGGGGCGAAAGTAATTTTGTGTTTGAAAAAATAAATTAAAAAAAAAAACTTTTTTTTTAATTTCCTGAAGTGAAGTGTTAATTATTACCTATGTAATTTTAACCCGTCTGCTTGGTTCAATTATATTCGAACCTCACAATCCGGAAGCCTCAGTTTAGCGCGTAAATTCTGAAACCGTCACTTTGGATCGAGATTGTAAAATATCTATGCAAGATAGCTTTCATATTTCAAACACAATAAGAAGCATTATTTCGGTCTCTTTCTGGTTAAAAGAAAAAAATCCACATGTATGCATGAGAGGAAGACAGATATATAGCTTTTAAAATGTAAGGTCGCTCAGGACGTTTTGGTCTTACGAAAGTATAACGCAATTACGTGTTTTGGGATGTATTTATTCCTAAACAAGCAGACGGGTTAAAATAAGCGTAAGTTTATGTTTTCATCTCTAATACTCAAAGTTTTTTCACGCCTTGGAGATGATATTTCACAATAATAGCCCAATAAAAATTATCCAAGTAATGTAATTTTTTTTTTTCACAAATATCTTATTTTGTTCAAATCCATTCGATTTAATTGCCTTCTTTATCTTGATTTTTTATGTGAATCATTTCGTTATTTTCTATTATTAATAATTGTCCTATGTAAACTGTGAATATATAATACCAGCACAGACCAGGTAAAAATCAAAGATTTTCTGAATTCTCGTTATGGTATGTGTACGTAGTCCCATTTTGAAAAAGGCTAATAAAATAATTTAATCTCCAAATACTTCCAATAATTTTGAAAAGCAACTTCATTTAACTGGACAGTCATAACCAATGCCAAACCTTAGAATTTGAAAAAAAAAGTAAGTACTGCAATTTTTTTTTAAATATAGTAAATTTGTATTTATATACACAATTTGTAATGGCGAAGAAAATTTAGATCCTAAGGGTCTGAATTTTGTGAAAAATTAGCATTTAAAACTAATTTATAATTTTAAAATGTAAATAAAAATTCAATATTTTTCCCTTGAGCGGTTAATGTAGATATTTACAAAGAATATTTTCTTTATTTCTTTAATAAAAAGAAAGACAAACATTTCCGGATTACGAATAACCCGACAATATTTGAAAATCTCTTTTTACCACCACATAAGCCGAAAATGTTGCTTGAGTCGTGATAGAGGACTTAGCCAGCCGAGGAATCGAACACGGAACGCCTGGGTGAGATCCAAACGCGATGCCCACTCAACCATTGACCGGTCAAACCGTTACCATGTTAAAGAATTATCGACGAATATTGTTTTAATGTAATGTCAACCAAAAAACGTAAACCACAAAAGACCGTAAATAGTTCGAATTTTTGTCAAGTAAAATTTTTTGTATGCGTGTTTGTTAGCTCCGGAAATAAATATGATTCCTATCAACCCCGACAGATGGCAGTGAGCAATTACTCCCATTCAAAATCTCATTATAGTGTACCTACCTAATGACATTAGATTCTTACATTAGAAAAGATTGTAATAACATAAAAAATATGGAATTATGTCCCCCTTCTCGGGCGCGTCCACAATTATGCTAATTTCCCCCACAAAACTTCAAACTAATTTAATAAAGTGGCGTTGCGGCTAATGCTCAGAATGAGACCACTTGCCCACTGTGACCACTCACCCCACTTTACTCTAACTCTACCATGGACCTGCAAGTCAAGTTATGTTTATTAGGGAAGTTTTCACGGGTTTTTTAACCGTAAAATCAGTTTTTGGTTTGATGCTTAGTTGCATTTTATTAATTATGAGAAATTCGACTATCTTGTTGATATTAATTAATTAATCAATGGCTAATTGTAATTTTCAAATGGCACCACAAATATCACGATATTTTGCAAATGCGATTGTGAGATCGGGTTTCGTTATACAAATAAATGTTCAATCGGGTTAGAAATTCCCAAAACGTGTGTTCACGAAATTTAACAGGAACGGAGGTCTACGATATCAGATAAATGACCTTGAAGGCTCCTTTATTCTTTAATCTATGATCTAAAGATGGATGTTGCAAGGTAAAACCGACCCAATATAAATTAAATACGTTAAAAGAACACAATAATTTTTTTTTAAATAAAAAATCGATACAATATTTTCACCTGAAATTTATATTTAACCATTAATTTGATTTACTTCAAATAAAAATTTAAAAACTTATTTCGCTTTATAAAAACGCAAAAGGTAACAAAAAAAACATAAACTGGCCTTATTAATTTAGGACTTATTTTTAACCTTCGTATTTTTAGGTCTCAACATCACTATTGGTGTCGCGAAACTGCGACTCCACTGCAAATTGGCGGTAAGTGCTGCAGAGCAAAGCCTAAGCAACCCTCGAAGGACCAGTCCCGAAACTACGTGATCGCTAAGTTATACGGGACGATTAAATAGCATACATTCGCAAACCTGGTGGATAGTCAGTCGATAGTTCAGATCTGTGCTTTTGGAAAATTAGACAAGCCCAGATTGGAATAAGGAAAATAGGACTCACCGTTGCAGATGGGGCCTCGCTGATCTCCAGTTTGTGGTGTACACTTCTCAATGTTTAATTTAAAAATCGCAATATTCTTACAGCAAGAGGTTACGATACATGAGCCCTGTCTGAGATGTTATTTTGTACTGAGCAGCAAACACACTGTCACTTCTCCAAAGTTGAGTACTTTCTTGCAACAATTTTTATGGTGACATTTAGGATGGAAAGATTAGATAGGTGGGATAAATTCAGGATTTTGACATATTCTACCCACCAAGTCTGCGAATGCAATACCCAATCAATCCCATATATTGCGCAAACAACTATATTCAGCAGTTCCGCAATGACCTTCCAAGCTTTGAAATGTACGTTTTACAGTTCAAAACAACATTATTATTTTTTGTTCTGTGTTTACAAATCATGAAAAAACGAGCCCTGGTGAAGCTAGGTACGTTTTTATGTGAATACGAGAACCGCTCGTTCTAAAATCCTTTTCCAACAATAATAGGACTGAATATACGGAACACTCGCTTGTACCTAGGTTGCATGAAGTTACTAATAGATATGCAGATGTGGTAGATCTATTTAACTGCACGGAAGGTAGGTACAAGAACGCTTTGCTATCACATCTTTTTAATCAATATTAATTTTATTTGTATTATAGATTTTTGCATGTAAATGTATCTCTGGTTCCCAACGTAATGCCACAATTAACTTTTTTTATTTATTTATTTTTATTTCTATTCTTGAACATACAAAATACAGATTATTACATCAGTTTACATATATATTAAGTTTAGTAATAAGAAAAAAAAATGTTAATCATCAGTAACTGTATGTATATAGGTAAGTACCTAGTAGTATTTTGTGAACACCTCACTAGGCGAACCTGTGCTGGGGTGTTCCCATGTTTGGGAATAAATGCTATTCTGTCAACATAAGTAGAAACACCGTATCCTCCTTGATATTGTCAAGAAGGACACTGTGGGTCGACCCATGGCGGCAGTATCTATTACAAAAATTAAAGATTAGTTGCAGTTAGGATCTACATATACAGTTATGCATAGCATCTAGTTTATGTTTAGGATAAATAATAGTTGTGATAAATAGGTAAGAATTTTTTTCTATGGATCACTCGCTACTGGTATAAATAATATCGTGGTATTATTTTTTGTCTCAAAACCAAAGTGTGTATAATAATTTATTTTTAATATTTGTGTTTGGTTATGTTTGGTTAGGTGTTATAATGTTTTGAATAAATTGAATACCTTGTTGTTTGATCCAGTCTTTGATGTGTTTTTTGTGAAGATTTGACATGTATTTGTAGTTGCTTCAGTGAGGTGGGCATGTAGTTATATAGTTTGGTTGAGTAGTACTTAAAGTTTCTTTGCCCGTGTGAAGAATGAGTAATCGGTATGTTTAGTATTTTTTTGTAAAGGCTCTGGTTTTAATTGCTAATTGAGGTTGCATCGGAGTGTGAAGAAGAATGGAAGAAGTATACTAGTACAGATTTGGCGTAGAGTTGTCTTATTGTCATGATGTCTAGTGTTTCGTAAATTGCATTCAAGCTTGTGTAGCGAGGAACTTGGAGGATTAATTTAATTGTTGCCTTTTGAATTTTTTCTAATGGATCTATTGCTATATTCGTTGCACTTCTCCAAGCCAGTATGCCATATGTGATGATGGATTGGCAAAGTGCAAAGAATATGGTTCTGAGGATTGTTCTTGGAAATATGTTTTTATTGACTTTATGAGATGCATGACTCTTTTCAGTTTGTTTGTGATATAAGTTATGTGGTCAGGCCAGCGTAAGATGGCATCTATTATAACTCCTAGGTATTTTGTGTTATACATACACTTTTTTATTATTACTAACATTTTTCATATAGTCCAGCGGTAAGGCTCTTGCCGGCGTGGCAAATAAATTTTATTTGATTAATTTGTGTTATTTCACAATTTATTAATTTAAATAATATATAGTATATTTGCGGCACGTTCCAGAGTGAAAGATACTCTCAGTAGCGCCCTGGTTTAAGACCACCATCAAAATTGAAACGTTGCTTGAAATAGCATTAGCCGTGTTTGGTGACCAGATCTGAATAGCCAGGTACTTATCCACCTTCCTCTTCCCTTTCTCTTTTCCCTTATCACTACCTTCAGCCTCACAACATTCCCCAATTGGGGATGCCATAGTCTCACTGGCTTCAGACGGGAGCAGTTGGGACTCTTGTGTGGTATTCATATATATAAAAAAATATATAAATATAGATTTTGTGACATGTAATTAGTATTTATGGCATACTTATACCATTTATATTAAATAAATAAACATAAGTCAAACCGTTCCCGTCTGGAGACCGTGAGACATCCCCAATTGGGGTAGGTTGTGAGACTGAAGGTAGTGGGAAGGAGTTGGGGAGAGTAAGGTGGGAAGTGCTTGGCTATTCTAAATCTGGACACTAAAGTCTTTTCCAATTATGATCGATGGTCTTACACCAGAGCGATACTGATAGTACCTTCCGTTCTGGAACCGTGCCGCAAATATGCTGTGTATTATTTTAAATGAATAAATTGTGAAATAACACTTAATAACAAAATTTATTTGCGCCCACCGAAATTCAAACCCGCGGCATTCGAATTGCTAGTCGAGAGTCTTACCCCTCGACCACGGAGGCCGTCAAAGGTCATTAGTGACAACCGGTTAAATTCTGTTTCCTTCTTGACGGAAGTGAAAAATAAAAAGCCGAACTTAATTGAAGTTACTATTTACCATTTATGTCACACAATTATTTATTTATTTAATACAAACGGCATAAGTATGCCATAAACATTAATTACATGTCACAAATTCATATTCAAAATATTAGTAATGGTAAAAAAGTGTATGTATAACAGTTAATTGTGACGATACATTGGGAAGTGACACCAGAGATACATTTACATGCAAAAATCTATAATAGAAATAAAATTAATAGTGACTAAAAAAATATGATAGCATAGCCGTCTTGTACCTCTGTTCCGTGCAGTTAAATAGATCTATCACATCTGCATATCTATTAGTAACTTCATGCAACCTAGGTAAAAGTGAGTGTTTCGTATACTCAGTCCGATTATTGTTACATTTAAAAAGGATTTTAGAACGACTGGTTCTCGTGGGAATATGAAATTTATGGGAGTTGTTTTACACTCTCATAATAATTATTAAATCTATTCTAATATGTAGGGTTCTGTTAAAATAAAATGAAAAGATTGGTACTCACTCGGTTTATTGACAAATAACAATTACTAAATAATAATTAACAGAGATGTTGCTTGGTGCACCTATTGTCACGGAGTGACAGGCCGTGCCGCGTCTCTCCCCACCTCGCGTCCCAATGGTGGTGGGAGTATCGACACTCTACATGCCTCCCCTCCTAGAATGATGATCATCCTTCATGAAGTCCTCTTTGAATCCTCTAGCAGAAGGTTGCGTGTTCAGATCACGTCGGGGTCACCAAATTTATGGGAGTTGTTTTACACTCTCATAATAATTATTAAATCTATTCTAATATGTAGGGTTCTGTTAAAATAAAATGAAAAGATTGGTACTCACTCGGATTATTGACAAATAACAATTACTAAATAATAATTAACAGAGATGTTGCTTGGTGCACCTATTGTCACGGAGTGACAGGCCGTGCCGCGTCTCTCCCCACCTCGCGTCCCAATGGTGGTGGGAGTATCGACACTCCACAAATTCAATGAGCTTAGTTAGATCAGGACTGTCTATTCTACCATTTACAATTTTGAACATTTATATTAAGTCTGATATAATTCTTCGATCTGACAGTCTTAGTAAATTTAATTCTTTCATCAAGTAATTATAATTTATGTTTACAATGGGAATACCGAGGTTAAAATTAATATGTCTTAAGAATTTGTGTTGAATTTTTTCGATTGAATCTGAATGTATTTTAAAATGGGGGGACCAGATCGAGGAGTTATATTCGACTTGACTACGTACTAAGGATGTATACAAAATTTTTAAAGTTGAAATATTCTTGAAACCTCTGGAATTTCTAAGAACGAAGCCAAGCATTTTGATACCTTTATTATAGATTGAGTTTATATGGGATATGAAGTTTAATTTAGAGTCGAAAGTTATGCCCAAGTCACTAATTTCTTCGACAGAGGTAAGGGTAGAGTTGTTAAGTTCATAAGGATGAATAATTGGTTGACTTATTCTGTAAAAACTTATTGAATAACACTTATTTATGTTCCGATAAAGTTTGTTAATAGAGCACCAACTAATTAATTTGTTTAAATTATTTTGTAGACAGGCACAATCTTCAGCGGTTTTGATGATTTTAAATATTTTTAAATCATCTGCAAAAAGCAATACATCTAAATCTTTATCAAATATGTCAACAATATCATTAATGAACAATAAAAACAAAATTGGGCCTAAATGAGACCCTTGAGGTACACCACTGGTAGCTATAAATTGATTGGAATAGAACAAAATAATTTTTACAAGTAGAACTCAATCAGATAGATAGCTTGCAAACCAGTCTAAAAGTTTTCCGTCAATACCGAGCTTACGTAGTTTAACCAGTAGAATTTTATGGCACACTTTGTCAAAGGCCTTGATAAAATCTGTGTATATGGAATCGACTTGAGTTTTGTTAGCTAATGCATTTGATATAAAGTTTTCATATAATGAGAGATTTGTCAGAGTTGACCTGCCAGACAAAAATCCATGAATGAATATGAAAAAATAATAATTAATCAGTTGTTGTATTATCTGAAAAAGCATTCAGCTAGTACGTACGTTATATTCTGCAAGCTGTTTTTAGTTTTATAATGTAACTATCTGACCCGGCCACACCTTGCTGTGGCTATCTAAACACAACGCCATCTATCCAACATAATATATTTATAACACCGCCATCTTTGAGTTTATCGCCAATAGACAGACAGACAGACGCCGCGGAGGACTTTAATTTATAATATGTAGAGACAGTGCGAAAGATTATAATAATGTCCATGAAATGCTTGAGGTAACTAAAGTATTAAAGTTGATAAGGATTAACACCGTATCACTCTAAATAACTTTCCAATTACCGCATTGTACGTGACCATTTTGTTAGAAGATAGAGTGGGTGTAGTAAGCTATCCGTAAATGATAGATATTTTCCATCGCAGACTTTTTTGTAGGTCTATATAAGAGGAATATCCCACTATGCATTGTTTTGTTATATCTCAAAGGGATTAGGCAGTGTTTTTGTTGAAAGCTCTCAGGCGGCTTGGCTTTATCCGACGCTTCTAACAATTATCGTTAAGTTCCAACCAATTTACACAAAACCTTGACAAATTATATACTTAAACCTTCCTTACGAAGCACTCTATCTGTTGGTGAAAACTGCATGAAAATCCGTTCAGTAGTGTTTGAGTTTATCGCGAACAGACAGATAGATGACGCGGAGGACTTTAATTTATAATATGTAGGTATAGAGAGACCATATTTTTAGAAGATAGAACGGGTATAGTAAGCTACCTGTAAAAGATAGATGTATGCCATCGCATATACTTAAACCTTCCTTACGAAGCACTCTATCTGTTGGTGAAAACCGCATGAAAATCCGTTCAGTAGTTTTTGAGTTTGTCGCGAATAGACAGACAGACAGACGACGCGGAGGACTTTAATTTATAATATGTAGAGATATGTATCACATCAAAAGTAGAACCTCACCCTGTTAAAGTTACGTATAAAATAGCTCTTCAAATTAATAATATAACTGTATAAACCTGTCGTTTGATTATTTTTTTGTTCTTTTTTTGAATCCAGTTTTTCGTCAATTTCAGAGGCGCTGATTGTAAAAATAAAAGAATGGCGTCCTGTATAAATTTGTTCTGCTAAAATCTCTCTCAATCTGCGAATTTACATACTCGAACTTGGTGATGTAAAAATTTAAAAAGATAAGTAATAAAAGGCAAACGTCATATTTATTTACTATTATCATATTACCGAGCAAGCACTTTGAGACACTGCTATATTTCAAGTAATAATTTGGTCACTTCTGGACATTCCTGATAACTTTTTCTTTCCCATAACTTCCTCTTCTTCCTTTTCTAAAAAGTCCTCCACACAGCATTTTTGAAGATGACATAGGCTCTGAGGGAAATTGTTATCCTCAATGCCTCCTGTATTTTTTTTTCATTAGCTCCATAAATAATTCCACTCAGGGCCTATGTCATCTTTGGGGGTGCTGTGTGGAGGGTATTTTTAGGGGAAGGAAGGAGAGGAAGTTCTGAGAAAGAAAAATGTATGGGGTCAGTGTGTCCAGGAGTGACAGGCAAATGAATTCATCCTTTCCGCTGCGGTGCAAGGCAATGTTCCGAGAGGGTCCTGCTGGAGAGGTCAATAAATCTCCTTCAACCAGTCTCTACTGATCCGGCCTGCCACGCTGTTGATGGGCAGACACATTTGCCGCCAAGATCCGGACAAATGTTACCCCATGAACCCGGGCACCTTTGCTAAGTCACCAAGCGTAGGAAACCACTTGGGGTGACCTATGGCAGAGGTGTTGGTTCCCTGGGCGGCGGTTCCCATATCCGCCTAATTTGGAACTGTATAGAGCTAATGTAAAAGAAAAAAATAGCAAAGTCTTTTCGGAATTACAATGAAGATTTTTTACTTTTCTATTGTGAAATAGTACTAAGTTTAGTATTATGACATAAATATAACAAATTAAATATATAACTTCAAATGAAAAAAAAGTTGAACTATTATCGCGTCCTTTTCAATAAGCTAATCAAACGTCCAAACCAATTCGGCAGCGTTCTATTTCCATGAAAGTGGTCCTGTTTGGGTCCGTATGTTCAGAAAAAATGTAGAATTCATTCTACCGTCACTTCGTGTTCATTTGGTACAAGACCAGTGACTGGTTCGAGTATTGGTACAAGTGCCAACCTACTCGGCTGTGTCGCTGTACGAGGGCTAACGAATGCACTTTAAAAATAATATTCCTTCTCCGGCGGCTAAAAGCGGTGGTTGATTTTATTTGAATCAACGCCTGATTTTTAACACAAGTCCAATTTTCATTATATTTCATTTTTTATGTATTTTTTAATGTTCTGGTTTTCGTTATTGCCTGACAGTTCAGTAGACCCAATTAATTAGCGCTAGATTATTAACGATTAAAATTAGATACGATCCAGCCGACCTATCCTTCTTACGTAATCTTCTCTCGACCGGTCGACTTACACCGCATTGGAACGGATAGATTCACACGTCCGTCACTCCAGATTCTTACCCACCCCTCATACGTGTTTTCTCATCGTATTTAAAATCCAGAAGCCAATTTGTTTCGGTAAATGGACATAACGCAAAAAAATTCCCAGCGCAATCTCGAATTCCTCAAGGGTCCAACCTCGGACATATGTTATTTATAATAGGTACTATTAATTGACATCCAAAACTGAGTTCCGAACAGCAAATAATTATTTTCTGTTATAATTAAAATTCCGATGAAAACAAGCTGCCAATTGAAAACTTATTTGGATGCGCTATCTGAAAGGTCGTTGGCAAACAAATTAGATTTTAACACAAAAATGTGTCACAATGTCCTTTACTCGTTCTAAAAACATTTTAGTTTACGATTACACAATAAAAGGCGAAACGTTATCACGTGTAAAATCCGTGTAGGATCTCGGTGTCGTCTTTCATCCCGAACTGACATTCTCTGGCCATATATCGCAGTTCTCTTAGTCTTGCTACAAACTTCTTGGGTTCATCATCAGGATTTGTAAGCAGTTTGATAACCAAGAAGTTATGCTAGCATTATTCGATGCATACTGAGAAGCAATCTGGAGTACGCGAGCGATGTTTGGGCACCGTACCACCAGAAGTACATTGATATGTTAGAGCAAATCCAGAAGAAATTCCTCAGGTATGTTTATATGCGGAAGCATGGAACCTATCCATGGTTCATGCATCATATTGACCTTCTTGAGGAAACTGATTCTGTGAGTCTATAAACTAGACAGAAAGCAAATCTTTCTATTCCGTCTTTCAAAATTTGGAATAATTTCATCGATAGCCCATTTCTCTTAAGATGCTATGATTTATATGTATCAGACCACTACAACTAAAGTCGACATCACGGTTTATTTAAAGTACTGAACGGCAGAACAGACGTCTTTGCCAAGCATAGCATGATGAGGGGAGTGGTGCTGTTAGATGAACTTGCAAACATTTGGATATAAGTGACTGTTCACTATATGCTATAAAATATCATTTAAGAGTCACTTGCTTGAATGCTGATAAGGTAACTAAATTGTACTGTAATTTTTTTTTTATATGAATACCGCACAAGAATCCCAACTGCTCCCGTCTGGAGCCAGTGGGACTATGGCATCCCCAATTGGGGTATGTTGTGAGGCTGAAGGTAATGGGGAAGGGAAGGAGATGGGGAAGAGGGAGGTGGGGAAGTACCTGGCTATTCAGATCTGGTCACCAAACACGGCTAACGCCATTTCAAGCAACGTTTCAATTCTGAATGGTGGTCTTACACCAGGGCGATACTGAGAGTATCTTCCCCTCTGGAACGTGCAGCAAATATACTATATATTATTTTAAATGAGTAAATTGTGAAATAACACAAATTAATCAAATAAAATTTATTTGCCATACCGGGATTCGATCCCGCGACCTTCGGAGTGCTAGTCAAGAGCCTTACCACTGGACTACGCCGGCCGTCAAAATTGGAATTATTCTGTTGTACATTAATAATAAAATAATGTTTCCTTCTAAAGGAGTTATTCGTAAAACTTTCAATCACTTTCACAAGAATGCAGATTTTTTTTTTTTTTTTTTTAATTTTCTTTATTCATTTTGTTTATTACAGGATTGTTTTACATGGTATTTCGACTACCAAGCTAGGCAAATGCCCGTATTATGATTTGACGGAAGGACAACAGATGTGTTAAAAAAACAATGGGGACATCGGGACACCGTCATCTTTTTCATTTGCTTGCATCTTTGTAGAATAGTAACGGAGTAACTAGGAACTTAGAACCATAAAATCTAATTCTGCATACTTAATAACTCAACATGCATTAAAAAACATCTGGCTTATAGATCTGTTGATTGCGGCACTATATACAGGTTGTCCCAAAAGAAAGTTGATATTTAGTGGATCGATTTCAAAAAAAGTAAAGGTTCTATCGATAAAATGTTTATTAAATACTAAAATACACAATTTAGGAATTTATTTCTGAAAAATAATATCGTCCAAATGTAAACCCTCACGTTCGCGGTATTCATTTAATCGAAGAGTAAAATTTCTTCGGCTCGTCAGGTAGGCTTTGTGATGGCTGCCATTTCGTGACGGATATTTTCTTTTAATTGCATCAGGGAAGTCGGATTTTTGGCGTATACTTTAGATTTGAGGTAACCCCACAGGAAAAAGTCCATAGGGGTTAGGTCAGGACCATGAGGCGGCCAATTTATGTCACTTCTCCTGGAGATCAATTTTCCAGGGAAAATTTCACGAACTCATGGCAGAGACGTATTGGACGTATGTAATGTTGCTCCGTGTTACTGGAACCATGTTCTTTGGTTATAGCCAGTAAGTTTGTATGGGTGCAGCATTAGGTATTTGTGCAAAATGCTGTGTAACGATGATCTATGCACATTTAAAGCACTTGCGCGCTTCCGAATCGAAAAGTTTGAGTCGTCACGAACATAAACACTCTACGTTTTCTACTGTTTTCGATGACCTTGGTCGCCCGGATTTTGGTTTTGCCAGCGTTGTATCGATCTCTTCAAACATTTTGACTCAATTTCGAATGAGAGGAATGCTTGGCGCATCATTGAATTGACGAAAACCTCAAATATTGCAGAATCTTCTACGCGCTACAGTAGCCGAATCACCATTTTTGTAAAACTCGGTCGATCAAACAACGCGGTCGATCCCGAGAAATGCTTCATAGAAACTAAATTCCCAAGAGCCAGACTACTGATTGACATACCCCCCGCTCCCCTCGGAAAAGTTGCGTTCACACAGAAAGCAAAACAAATATAATCTTTCTTTTGGGACACCCTATACTTATATACATTGATTGTTAAAAGTTATCATTTATTTGCATTTAAAACCCGATTTTACTTGCGTAACTTCAATCTGAATTTCATCTATATTTTGCCGATATCGTAAGCTGCATTCGCCTACCAAAACATGGACTTACATTTTTTTATCCTCTCGCGGTCTAAGCACCGCGACAAGTGGACGCTCGTAGTAAAACCGGCAAAGCCACGCTGAAGCATCCGAGCATTCCGATATTTTAGCCTCCGCTAATCTGTTTATTTGCAACTCTGCAAAGCGGCTTAGCGTGCTGCAGCGCCGGAGTGCAATCGCCCGGCCACCCGCGGACCCGAACAAAAACTGGAACGCTTTTGCGCATTCGTCCGTGCTTTCGTACAACCTGAATACATCGTTCACCAATTCCTAGTACTCTCTTTTTAGTGGATATTTTTTACTTGTCGCCTCTTTTTATAGACAAGTGCGCTTGAATTTTCTATTGAGTATGTATTATGGATTTTGATATGAATAACCACAATTTGCACTACTGGTTTTGTAAATTCGCCCGTGCTTTGTCGCAAACTGAGTGTTTTTTTTTTTACATGAGCTCCACACAGGACGCCCTGAGGAAAATAATTTCCCTCAGGGCCTATGTCATCTTTGGGGATGCTGTGTGGAGGGGTTTTTTTAGGGAAAGGAAGGAGAGGAGAGGGAAGGAAAGGGGTTGAAGGGGCGGGTAGGAATCTGGGATTTAGTATATCCTGGTTATCCAAGACCTGGACAAACCTCACCCCATGAACCTGGGCACCCCTGCTAAATCACCAAACGTAGCGAACCACTTGGGGTGACCTATGGCAGAGGTGTTGGTTATCCAATAAAGGTTCCCGGGGCGGCGGTAAAATGTAATGTATCGTCTACACACAGCTTGATCGCTCTTTTGGTGATTTATTTCTATTAATATTGTCATGAAATGATCTTGTCGCTAGCCATAGCATTTTGAGCATGATAGACCAATTAACTAATTAAATTCTGATAAGAATTGTTTTTTATACATCAGAAATTGAGGGTACAATTGGATAAAACAGAGATATTTAATAACAAAAACCTTATATTACTTTCTTTTTAAAAGACGAATTGAAGAAATATTTTAAAAACATCTTTTCATCCATCTTGTCTAATGATGAAGCCAGAGTTGATTCCATTAATTTTCCAAAATATTGTATTTACTATCTTCCTAATTCCATAGTAACGCCGAAGTAAAGTACCTACTTCACTTCTATGCTAGGGGTAAATATATTAATTATTTAACGAACCTCCATAATCAAATCCGATTACCGCTCAAAACAATTTAAGTTGAATGGTTTCACAATGTCAGGCGAATTATCAGTGTTAACTGAAAAGTTAATCAGCTTAATTTGGTATCCCATATGTCATTAAACTATGGTATTATGTTTAATATTAATAATGAGATCCTTTGTATAGCGCCGTTTTTGTGAAAAATCACCTCATGGCGAGTTCTATAACCTGCAAGCAGCATGGTTCAAACTACTCTGAAGCATTGCGATTATAGGTACAATTAGATGAAGGCGCAGTAAAAATAAGAAGATGAAATGTTAGAGAGAGCGCTCTTATATTAAAAACGATAATATTTGAGCGAAAATTATGAAAATGTTTAATAAAAAACGACTAGTTTAAAATAGAGCAAAAATCTCGTGGGAAACATCTAAAATAGCTTTGAAAGAAACATAATGATTTTTTTCATACATATAACTTCTAAAACATGTAAATAAAACGTGTTTATAATAATTTTCGGAGCTTACTTTGATATTTTTTTCCATCGAGGGAATTTCATATAATTTGCATTTCGGCGTAGGGAATGTATAGATAGTATCTTAAAAAATAACAAATATTTTTAAGATCTTTAAAACTTATTGAAATATGTAATAAATTGTTAGAAATTGCGGGATGCGGCGGCTTAAAGGTTGCAACAATTTGGAAGGTGAGTATGGGTATACCTATTTATTACCTCTGCCATAAGTCACCCTAGGTGACTTAGCAGGATGCCCGGGTTCATGGGGTGAGTTTTGTCCGGATCGCCGGAATATCGCCTTGCACCGTAGTGGGAAGAGTGGATTTATACGTCCGTCACTTCTGGATGCACCGACCCCCAGATTCCTACCTACCCAGATACCCTTTTATTTCTCAGAACTTTCACTCGTTCCTTTACTAAAAAACCCTACACACAGTCCCCAAAGATGACGTAGAATCTGAATGGAATTGATTTCCCCATGACCTCTTGTCTGGAGCTGATGTTAAAAAAAACCCAAATTTTGATACGATGTGTGTATTATGTTGTGTTGTTAATGTACCGGCAAAGGGGAAGGAGATCTGAAGAAGAAGACTAGGAAGTACCTCGCTATTCAGAACTGGTTACGAAACTAATCCTGGGTCGATCGATCGTTTTACACGACCCGGGTCGCTCACGACACACTGGCGTCACGAGCGGGCCGCGAAGACCCGCTCTTTTCGCGACACAAAATATGAAACTCGATTAAGCTTCACCCAGCTACTTTCTACTACCTGAGTGGAGAGAGCGGGTGGTGAAACCCGGGTGTTGACAACCCGTTCGCTCTCTCATACATCTATCTATCGTCGCTCGCCCCGCCACATCCGCACCCGAAACCCAGGTTGCAGTAGTAGAGCGGTTGCGAGAAGTGGGTTGCGAGACCCGGGTGCTGACGAAAAAATGACCCGCTCGCTCTTTGGTTGTCCGTGAGCGGGTTTCAATAAACGGGTTATTCACGACCGACCCAGGACTGCACGAACCCTTCACGTTATGTATGGTCGTTGACCAGGGTGACACAGAGGATCTACTATCTTGTATTTAACTCAAGTAACCCACATTATTTACAAAATTAAGTTGACAAGCGGGGTATTTATAGATTATTTTTCACTTTCCTAAGACTAAGTAACTACAGTTTTTCTTATTTCTATAAAAGCGCCACCAAAGCACTTTTGAATTTACTGGCCAATCTGAGAGCATTTTTTTTTCAGCTGTGCACTTAAAGTTAAGCCACTCTTTTATTGGAATTAGCATTTACTAAGCTTTAAACTGCGAGTGATTTCTTCCTAGTTTGCTGGCTTATCTAAATGTTAAATAAACAATGCTTAACTTTATTAAGTGTTCACTCAGTTAACATTGGTGAGAGTGGTCTAAGATAAGTTTTTTTTAAAGCTTTGTCATGATGTTTGTAAATATTTGTTCGATTTTTGGGTTCCACGTCGACTGATTAGTTTATGTCAAAAGGATAACTCATGCATATGCATAAATATATATTTTTATGAAGACTGTTCCTACAGAGAAAATTAAGAGAAATGTATAAAATGCCACAACTTTCTGAACGAAATTTGTTTTTTTTTCGTTACATTTTTTAGCAACTTGGACACTCATATATTTAGTTGGAATATGATTCTAAATTGGGCATTTTCAAATATGAAGTTCATGGTTTCCTGACAACCCAGAATCTTGCAATTTCAACACCCCTTTGCAAAGTCATTAAAAACTATGAAAAAAAAATGGAAAATAGCCCATGACCTGACCTAATGTAACCTAACGTAACCTTACATAACGTAACGTAACCTAACCTGACCGAACGTAACCTAACCTAACCTAAGATAACCTCACCTAACCTAACGTAATCTAACCTAACCTAACGTAATCTACATAACTACATAACCATTTTTTTTCATCGCTTTTATAATGACTTTTCAACAGAGGGAATGAAATTGCATAATTCTGAGATGTCCGGTCACCGAAGTTCACAATTCATACCCGAACCTCACACAGCTTACCTTTGGTCATAAAGCAAATGCACGCCACTACTTACATAATAATTATGAACAAGGACCATATTTGATAATACTACGGAATAAATATGTCTGAAAATGTCAATAAAAATGTACCTACAAGAAAGATCTCAAGGGGTTACTTACCTGAAAATACTCAAATCACGTGACACTATCGTGCTGGCATTAGGACCTTGTCAATAGCGACATGTGATAGCAAGAGAGGTTGAACTCAACATTGATACACAAAGTTGAGATTGGTTAGGGTTATCTTAAGAAAATAGATGATTTTAATTATTACTACTCTGTTCATTCATATTCATACATCGACTCTTGCATTACCTTCTGTTATTTTGAATCTTGATATGGTCCGAATCAACTATTGGATTCACTTGATCGTTGCACGTCTCCCGCGGTTGTTCGTTCCGCGTCCTATTGTATTACAATCTTCTCCCTTTGTTCGTCTGCTCTATTTGTTTGATTCCACAACAGTTGATCCCGAACAGTTGACCGCCCGGCATACTTATACAGGGTGTCCGGGGGTAAAGTGCATTAACTTGGGCGGTGTATAATCACCTGAATCACCCCCCGGACACCCTGTATAAGTGATATTATAAGTAAAAAATATAAACAACTTTTCTTGAAATTCTAACTTTTAGGGGTTGTTTTGTGGTAAAAAGATAAAAATAGACCAGCGTGTGCCGCCAGCTTAATTATTTTCCGCTGTTACGATACGAGCCAGTCACAACCATGCAATGTTGCCACAATCGTGCCCGGCGGGCGCTCAGCAAGTAAGATCGTACCTCACACTAAGGATTTTTAGTAGGTACGTCTTTTTGTGTGGGAAGAAAAAAGATGGAATTTCGGAATAAGTTGTCAATCTTTTTTACTTCTACCATCATGTAGAATCACCTCCCGAAGTTAATGCACTTTACCCCCGGACATTCTTTATACAATATGCAGTTGGTTTAGAGAACATACGAAATACCCACCCATACAAAATATAACCAAGTATCCCCGAAGGGGTGCGCAGAGAGGATGTATCGCCGAATAATAAAAGTTTACAATATATTTTTATTCAAATGCCTCAAGAATAAAACTACTTGTCTATCTACTATTATTATTAGTATTTTGTATCAGCATTTAAGTACAAAAAAACGACACTGCAAATAATTTCGTTTTATATCCAAACCAACTCATTATTAAATGTATTTTTGATGTCGATTTTAGGTTTTAAATTGGTAAATAATGCAAAAAAAAACAAAAAATTTAACAAAACAAAAAAACGACTTCAAAAGATGCACTAAAAAGTAAAAAATAATTTCGTATTCTTTTACATCTTAATAATCAACTTACTTTTTCTACTCATCAATATGTAGGTACGATTGTTATTTTTGGAGTCGGTGTCAGCCAAGGTAAGTTTGTAACTACATACATAGTTATACGTGAGATGTGCTTGTGTCGCAAGCGCGACTTGACGAGGCGAGGGGAGCTATCAAGTGAACACGCCGGGCCGGGTACCTTGGCTGACACCGACTCCAAAAATAACAATCGTACCTACGTATTGATGAATAGAAAAAGTAAGTTGATTATTAAGATGTAGAAGAATACGAACGTATTTTTTACTTTTTAGTGCATTTTTTGAAGTCGTTTTTTTGTTTTGTTAAAAATTTTGTTTATTTTCTTTATTTTGGTGAATCTGAAGTACACTAACTAATTTGTCTGAGTATGGGTAGACCTACTAAACGTGCTGCTCATATGAGACGAAAATTATTTGACCATAATGACGTTACGGTAGGTGACTCATAGATCCGGATATCCTATAAAAGATTCTGCAGGTATCGTTAATTTGCTCATAAGAATTGAAGAGTTCGGTTACTTTGTCATCGATCCTATAATCATCAGAACCTAATCAAAATCTCATCAAACAACCCTTGAAGTACATCCTTTCCAATAAAAAAAATCATCGAAGTCGGTTGGCGTGATATTGAGTTATTCGTCCATTTGTCGCACACACACTTAATGCAAATTGAAGACTTATATGGTTTTCCCATGGGTGCCACTGTCAAAACTGGACCAAATTAAAATGGGACCACATGGAAAGCACTCGCTTTTAAATAAAAAAAGAATCACCAATATCGGTTCACCCAGTCGAAAGTTCTGAGGTAAAAAATATAAAAAAAATATGAAATTAAAAAAATACAGTCGAATTGAGAACCTCCTCCTTTTTGAAGTCGTTTAAAAATATAATTTTATAATAATTACTATTTTGGGGATCAACTATCGGGTCACCACATTTTTTACGTCACATTATTTCAGAAATATATATGGTTAAAGTGTTCCTTGACAACTCATCATTTTTAATGAGTTTTCAAAGAAGGTGTTGAAGTTGCATGATTCTGAGTTGTCCGGTCATCGGTTAAAGTATGTCGAGCACGTCCTGATATATCCAATACGACATTAATTCCAAGAAACAATATTTAACAGTTTAGTTAATCATCACAATTTTGTCAAATTAATTAACAAATGTTACTCATTTTCGTTTTCGGTCATATTAAATATTATCGATATGGAATTTTGAATACGGCTTCATTGTGGTTAATTAATCACAATTAATAAATGCGTGTTAATTAGTGTGTTTATAATTCGGTTACCCATTTCAAAACCGGTTAAACTACACAGCAATGGTTTTGCTTTGGCAATCAATCCAGCTCTGGCACATGAGCAAATATTGTTACAGTTCAGTGGCGGTGTGCCTGATAATTGTTATAACGTGTTTTCGTAATTACACAATACACACCGATATTATTATACTGATTTCAATTAACTTCACCAAAAAAAAAAACTTCCTTCCTATATTTTTATAAATTTATCGGTGAAGGATTTTTTTTTCAATTTTCGGTAGCAGATTTTACTGTGAGTAATATCTGCACAAATAACCCCACACAAAACAATTATTAGAACGGTCTTGGTCTATGGATATGAGGCGGGAACACTGACAGCAAAGTCTACGGAATAGCTGGACACCTTCGAAGAATCTTAAGAGCGGTCATAAATATACCAAACCACCCGCGGAGCTGTGTGAGAGGAAGAGGCACGGAGGATGCGCCACAATAGTGAGCTCTATGATATCAAATTCTTCAGAGCTATTAAAAGTCATATCGATTCCATTCTTCTGCAGAATGATCTTGATTCTCTCGTCAAATGGTCAGAAATAAATACACTTCAGCATCCAGAAATGCAGTGTCGTTACATTTGCAAGATCCAAAGATACATTTTTATTTCCATACCACATTAATAAAAATATATTAACACGCAAAAAAGAGATAGGCGTGATTTTCGATGCAAATCTCTCTTTCAAATCCCGCATATCTGACATTGTCTCCCGCACCAATAAAATGCTTGGATATGTTATTCGTAATGCGAGATCATTTACTAATGGAATTGCAATACGGAGAACATATGAAGCACTTGTCCGCAGCATCCTGGAATATAGCTCCATTATTTGGGCCCCTTCTGAACAAAACCATATCCTAGAAATAGAAAAAGTGCAAAAAAGGTTTATGCGTTACCTGTTTATGGGGGAATATACAATTATACATACTACCCATTCCTGTATCCACCATTGTTCTTAACAGGAAGAATGCTTGATTTTAACACCCTAGAAGCCCGCCGAAAAATATTTTTAGGCCAGCATTTTTTTAAGTTAATCTCCGGAACCATACTAAATCCGCCAATATTGAAAGAGATCAACTTATATGTCCCTGACGCGTATACTCGTAGGATATCCCATGTACTTTTTTATGCTCCGAAAGCGAGAACTTCTGCCTATCAGAATGCACCATTAAGCAGGGCGACTCAACTGCTTAACAACAGTGCATTGAGCATCGACATCTTCAATGCCACCTACAGAGAATTCAGTAACTATCTCTTGACATAGGTCACAACATAGTTAAACTGCCCCCATGCACTTTAAAAAAAATTGTAAACTTCCCCATATTTTTTTAGTGTATAACTGTTTTATGGAGAACCTGAAAAAATAAATAAATATTACTCTTTTGTGTAAACCATCTCACCAGGCTGAGCCTGTTCCGGTGCATAAAGGTTAATGTATATTATAATCGTGAATCATAAAACTTCTCCGGAGGTTTTTTTATACATTAGCTCCACACAGGGGGCCGTGAGGAAAAAAATCCCCTCAAGGCCTATGTCATCTTTGAAGATGCTGTGTGGGGGGTCTTTTTAGGAAAGGAAGTAGAGGAAGTTCTGGGAAAGAAAAAGGGCATTAGGGGTGGGTTGGAATCTGGGGGTCAGTGTGTCCAGGAGTGACGGGCGTATGAAGAGAGTACGGCAGGAGAAGTCAATGGGACTCCTTCAACCACTCTCTCCCAATCCGGCCTGCCATGCAGCTGATGGGCAGACGCATTCGCCGCCAAGACCCGGACAAACTTCACCCCATGAACCCGGGCATCCCTGCTAAGTCAACAAATGTACCCAACCACTTGGGGTGATCTACGATATAATATATTGGGTTAAACCGTATCACTCTAAAATACAATGTATGAATAATTGTATACCTACGATATTTGTATAGTATAAGAAGCAAGAAACAGACTTTTCCTGATGTAAACAGTATGGTAAATATGTCGAAAATAGGGGTATAATAAACCTTGGAGGACGTAAAATATAAGTTAATACTTTATCGTAACGCACTTCCGCAAATACAGGAGTCATAAGTCAAAAAAGATCTAATTTTACCCTGTACTCATACGGATCCAAGTCCGATTGAAGATAGCGACAATTATCTTAGAAACAGAAAGATGTACATGGACTTGCATCTTTATGATTTAGTTGCATTTTGAGTATTATGGCTCAAATTCTACGTATATGTAGTATTATGACTCAAATTTTACATTACGCTTTCTATGGAAGTTAAAATTTTTCAAACATCGATCCTTTCATGATATACAACATGTCATCACAAAATATTCCACTTCATTTTGAGGCAGAAGGACAAAGTCTGCGTTTTTTTTTAAAACAATATATTTAAAGGCTTTACATAAAATATATTTCGTTTTATTTGCTCGTTTTTAAAACAAAACTAATTGATTTAATAATTACTTTTTTGTTATCTATCAGCTTGGATATCCGAAGAAGTTATGAGACCATAGTTACAGAAAAAATAGTTTTTTGGCTCTCCTGTTTTTGGACTTGAATCCGTATGTTTCTGGGTACAATACTTAAATTACCAGAATTGTTCGGAATGGTCCAATCCATCTTCAAAAATAAAATCATAAATTATGCTTCATCCTGGGCCGCTTGACTAAATTCCGTGACTTTTTTTTTTTTTTTACAGTGAATACCTCACAAGAATCTCAACTGCTCCCGTCTGGAGCCAGTGAGACTATGGCGAGGAGGTGGGGAAGAGGAAGGTTGGGAAGTACCTGGCTATTCAGATCTGGTCACTAAACACGGCTAAAGCCATTTTCAAGCAACGTTTCAATTCTGAATGGTGGTCTTACACCAGGGCGATACTGATAGTATCTTCCACTCTGGAACATGCCGCAAATATACTATATATTATTTTAAATGAATTAATTGTGAAATAACACAAATTAATCAAATAAAATTTATTTGCGCATGCCGGGTTCGAACCCGCGACCTCCGGATTGTGAGTCAAGAGTCTTACCCACTGGACTACGGAGGTCGTCAAACTGTGTTTGACTGTGTTTGATTGAACGTTTTTTCATCTATCTCTTTCTAAACAGTGTCATAACCGGACTGCGTGATGTTGAGTGGAATTTTTACATCTCAAATATGTAGAATTTTATATCAAGAAAGTACTGTGTTTTTGACCAGGGTACCAAAGCGCTGAAATGTAATATTTCACTTACCAATAATTAATTACAGACCTTTGCGGACCTTCGATTATTTTTGCATTCTGTCCAAAAATAAATTACATAAAATGTATTTTTAATTTCCACTTAAATCGGAACTCGCGTTTTAAAATATGTCCATCTTTGAGAAGACATTTGATATTTTAGCTTGTCTCACTTTGATCACCGCCTGCGTTTAAGAGATTTGTGGATAGGAATTAACAGTTGATGTCGTTTCAAATGAAGTAAAATGAGAGATTATTAAATGCCAAAAATATATTATTGAAGCTATCCATAAATAATGAATCGAATAAAAGTTAGATAAAAAACATTCCAATTTATAAAACCACGTTCGGACAACGAAACTACACTTATTTTGCGACTAAACTCCATAATATTCTTCCCCAAGACATAAAACTAATAAAAAAATTAAGGAGCACAAATCAAGAATAAAAACAGGGCTAAAAGAGGTCAAAGAAAACACACTAATGAAGAGACTAAAAACGACATAGAAGACAAATAAACTATAATTAAACATTAAATTTTAGTCTGCCTCGGCACCCCTAGTGAGGAGGACTAAGAAATATAATATTTTTACCTAACCATTATATTTTGTATATTTATAGAATTTTATTTAGTCGCTTAAATGAAAAAAAAATCACGTTTTGCAATAAACGTTTAACACCAAAGAAAGTAAAGATTCGATTACATTGAGCGAGTTTTCAAGCTACTAGCCGGAAAATTCATTATCAGCTAGTAAACTCGCTCAGGGTAATCCTTCAATGGGGTAATCATATTTACTAGCTTACTAGCAGATTTTACACTGAACGAGATTACTAGCAGATAGTGAATTCGCCGGCTAGTAGCTTGTTAACTCGCTCAATGTAACTGAGGCTCAAGAGAGCTCTTACTCACATGCCACGCGCTCATCTAGTACGTTTCTATAATATATCTGATTCATGAATTAATACCAAATTTATTTTATTGACATAGTATCAGTTGTAGTAGACTACAATGTATGAACTTAAACAATTCAGCTCCCCGATTCTGAAGAACACAGGAGGAACATCGCAGAGAAGAGAGCTTATGATAATTTTACGCGTAGAAGTAATAATAATGAATTTCGGCTGAGAGGTACAAAAATGTTTACGTTCCTACTTAAACATTTGACCCCAATTTATCCAATAAATGGGCTCATTTTACAAACATTTTCTACTAAGCAATCTATTGATAAGCAGCATATAAGTCCCTGCCCAGTGTATAAAAATAATCAAAGATGCAAAGAAAAAGGAACAGCCCTATCAGGTAAATGAGATGACGCACGAAAACATCATATCTTTAAAATGTCTGACCGCTTTTCTATGTGTTAACATATCAGAAACAATACAACTTATAATACAACTGAGAAAAGACACAAGGGGGTAAATCATCATATATATAAATACGTATTATAGAAAATATTGTATTATAATAATACGATGTACCGGTACGCCTCTGGGTGTCGAAGCCCATCCAAGCTCAGTTGACACCTTTGTTGTTGCTAAAACAAACCGATCGAGGCGCCATCTACGTACAGTTGACTTACTCGCTCAGTAAACAAACTAACGTATCAAAGGTGTTTGTCTTTGGTCTAATTAATTGATTTAGTTTCTGCACATTAAGCCGATTGATTTTGTTCGTGTAATCCGGTAATTGGATTATTGCATTACCTATCAGTCGCGCCGGCGCGGCGGAGCCCTGAGCAACTAATTTCCGGTGAAAATCCGTTCAATTTAGAGATTGTTTCAGTAAACTATGGCTTTGCCGAAGTCGAACTAGAAAGGGGTATTTTCAGAAATGAAGGTGATAAGGTTAAAATGTTTGGAAGATTTTAAGTTTATTTTTCTGACACCGTATTATAAATACTAATCAAATAATTATTGATTTTCAAAACGACCTAAAATCGAAAATTTCTTGACGGATCGAAACAAAGTTACATAATGAACGTCAGTGGCTGCAAACGGGATAGATCAAACTTGCTGGCGCGGAATGACGTAAACGTAAACAAACATCGTTTTGGCGGTAAAATTTATCCCTCAGCATTAAAATAAAATAAAAATGCCGTATGAGTACATACACGAGGTACCATCACAAAGCGGAGAGGCTGGGGAAAAGTCAGATCTCTTGACTTCAATTTCGCTGGTTCATCACTTTCACCACCACAAACTCGCGACCTCGCGATAGCTTTATCGGTTTTCTTAGTCCTCCTCACTAGGGGTGCCGAGGCAGACTAAAATTTAATGTTTAATTATAGTTTATTTGTCTTCTATGTCGTTTTTAGTCTCTTCATTAGTGTGTTTTCGTTGACCTCTTTTAGCCCTGTTTTTATTCTTGATTTGTGCTCCTTAATTTTTTTATTAGTTTTATGTCTTGGGGAAGAATATTATGGAGTTTAGTTGCAAAATAAGTGTAGTTTCGTTGTCCGAACGTGGTTTTATAAATTGGAATGTTTTTTATCTAACTTTTATTCGATTCATTATTTATGGATAGCTTCAATAATATATTTTTGGCATTTAATAATCTCTCATTTTACTTCATTTGAAACGACATCAACTGTTAATTCCTATCCACAAATCTCTTAAACACAGGCGGTGATCAAAGTGAGACAAGCTAAAATATCAAATGTCTTCTCAAAGATGGACATATTTTAAAACGCGAGTTCCGATTTAAGTGGAAATTAAAAATACATTTTATGTAATTTATTTTTGGACAGAATGCAAAAATAATCGAAGGTCCGCAAAGGTCTGTAATTAATTATTGGTAAGTGAAATATTACATTTCAGCGCTTTGGTACCCTGGTCAAAAACACAGTACTTTCTTGATATAAAATTCTACATATTTGAGATGTAAAAATTCCACTCAACATCACGCAGTCCGGTTATGACACTGTTTAGAAAGAGATAGATGAAAAAACGTTCAATCAAACACAGTCAAACACAGTTTGACGACCTCCGTAGTCCAGTGGGTAAGACTCTTGACTCACAATCCGGAGGTCGCGGGTTCGAACCCGGCATGCGCAAATAAATTTTATTTGATTAATTTGTGTTATTTCACAATTAATTCATTTAAAATAATATATAGTATATTTGCGGCATGTTCCAGAGTGGAAGATACTATCAGTATCGCCCTGGTGTAAGACCACCATTCAGAATTGAAACGTTGCTTGAAAATGGCTTTAGCCGTTGAGATTCTTGTGCGGTATTCACTGTAAAAAAAAAAAAATGCATAGAAGAAACGTAGATGTAATATTTCAATTTCACCGTTATTTCAATTGAGTTCGCTCTGTGGAACGTGACACGTTAACATAAAGTTTTCAAAGCAGGTTACAAGTTATAAGAAATTGTTTCCAATTTTATTTACAAATTAGTTGATTTTTTTTAATCATCAGGCCCAAGAAATGTAACGAAAAAGTACAATAATACAACAAAAAGTATTAAAAATACGATATTAACTTACTTCATATCAATATGCACTTAGCTTTGTTGACACTGCAATAGGACGTATGTGAAAAAAAGTATTTTGTTTTTTTGATGCAAGTATCCATATTTCGGGAAATATTTCTCTATCATGTCCACGCTCAAAACGCACTTTAAAAAATTAAAACAAATTTGACTAGGTAGATTACAGTTAATAATAAGTAATTAAGTAACTGGAATTGAAAAATATTGCATTTTAATAGTTATTTTGTTATCTTTAAAAACGCGAAATGTCATTTCTCATGGAACACCATGTTGTTAATTACGACGGTAAACGTCTAGCGTGATTTTTCGTGTTTATGAAACCGAACAAAAT
This sequence comes from Limnephilus rhombicus, assembly GCA_929108145.2. Classification (NCBI taxonomy): domain Eukaryota; kingdom Metazoa; phylum Arthropoda; class Insecta; order Trichoptera; family Limnephilidae; genus Limnephilus; species Limnephilus rhombicus. The sequence goes on from OV815284.1 coordinate 24,358,886, forward strand.
AATGATTAATACGCATTATTTATCATTTCCGAAAATTGCAATTCGTACTTATTATTGCCTAACTGACAGTAAGTGATTTTTTCTTATAAAAATGGGTATTTTATCATCGTAATTAACATGGCGGTCCTTGAAAAATGATATTTCGCGTTTTTTAAATTAAAAAAAAACATTAAAACGCAAAATTTTTCAATTCCGGTTACTGAATTACTTATTACTAACCATTATCTAATTAAAGGAAAACAATCACTTTGTTTGTAACCACGATTTATTGATTTAATTTTTATTTACCGACCGGTTTCGCTTAATACAAGCATCTTCAGGGTAAAAATTAAAACTGATGAAAAAATACATTGTGTGAGCTTATATATACATACAGACAGAGACAAAACATAATATAAAGTAAGAGTGAGAGAGTGTAATTAACATCCTACATAGTGATAGAGAGAAAGAGACGGGTATATGAATAATTACATTATATCTACCGGGACAAAACGTCATTTGAACAGGTGATTAAGGAATAAAGTGGCTACGGGTTTTTTTAGTTTATGGGAAATATTCCTAATATCGGACTGTTGGACACATTTAACTGATTATTAAGGATTTGGGTTTTTGTTTTAACGGCTTTCTTTATTTCGAGTGCTTCTAAATTATTAAGCCTGTTACCATGACCATTTCTGTGTAAAATCTTAACACCGGTGTTTTGATTGAAGGTATGATCTTTATCAATAAGGTGATTAGCGAATTCCGAAAATCCATTATTATTTAAGCATCTAAGATGCTCTTTGATTCTAATATTTACATTACGCGTCGTTTTACCTACATAAAATGATAAACAATCATTTATTCAATTATTGTTAATCATTTAACAACCATTATCTACCTAGTACAATTTGTTTGAATTTTTTTAAGTGTGTTTTGAGCGTGGACTCGATAGGGAAATATTTACCCAAATTTCTGATATCATGTGATTCAGAATACTTTTACTATACCTAAAGATTAATTGGCAATTTGCTATTTTTCGAGATGGTCTCGCCGTGGATAATACAAATCGTCACTTGACAAGTGATTAGCGTATTGCAACATCAACAACGATATTATTTTCTAGAAATATAATCTTTTCACGTTTCGTGATAATCGAAACTTCGATACCTAACACTTTAAATGCTTGCTAATAAAATTTACTGGCTTTTAACAGAAATCAATTAGTTATAAGTTAATTTATTCGATCAAAACTTCAAATACCTGGTATTTCATTCACCAAATAAGCGAAACTGTAAAATTCTGAAAGGAATTCAGTAATGAACGCCCAAATGTAATTTATCGCCTCAAAGGATGGACGTAAATTGCAATTTACAGCCTCTAGGTAAGACCGTTTCTACGTTTTACCTACGTGTTTTTAACTTCCTGGTAGATTTTAATCACGCACTACTTCTTCTTTTAGTTGTTGGTAAATTACATAAAAGACCAAGAATTTTTTTTATAACATGAAAGGATCTTGCTCCAACTGAAGTGGTTTGAAAGGTAATTTTGGGATTAGAGTTTTCGATAAATGTGCAATATTTATACTCCAATTACCAAAATTAAATTTGTTTCAACTTCAACCTTTGGTTATATTTACGCATTTTATTACTTGCATTACACAGTATATCAACAGCGGTATGTTTGTGCATGTTACGGCAAAAACTGAGATGGACTCATCAAAATCGTTATACCTCTTTTTGTATACATATTATGTTAGATAGTTTTAGAAGGAGACTACACCACGCTTTGTAATGTTTCTTGTAGTAATTTACTTGATTAACTTTATGATTGATCATGCTTTATTTAAATTACTAACTGACTTCGTACCGCCTCAGAATCAATAACTGTTGAATTAAATTAAGTTTTACAATGAAGCAATTATCGATGCCCAACTGTCCGTGTTTTGTTTTTGTCAGTATCAGAGATGGCGTTGTGCACGGTTTTATATTTTTTGTGATTTTCTTACTTTTCCACTTACTTACGGGAATTTTTGAAAGGAAGCGGGTACGGGTGCCCGGGAACGATTTATTGGATAACCAACACCTCTGCCATAGGTCACCCCAAGTGGTTCGCTACGTTTGGTGATTTAGCAGGGGTTCCCGGGTTCATGGGGTGACTTTTGTGCTGGTCTTGACTGTGGATGCGTCTGCTCACCTGCTGCGGGGCGAGCCGGATCGAGAGAGAATGGTTGAGGGAGGCCTTTTGTCGAGGCCAATAGGTCGAAAAAGTCCGGCTGGTAAGGTCAAGGTAAAAGGTCAATTCTGGTCAAGGCAATGACCTTGCACCGTAGTTGGAGGGATGGATTCACTCCCAGATACATTGAACTCCAGGTACCTACCCACCCCTCATGTCATTTTCCTTCCCAGAACTTCCTACCCTACCCTTCCTTCAAAAGGCCCTCCACACAGCATCCCCTAAGATGACATGATGACATAGGTCCTGAGTGGAGCTTACGTAAAAAAATGCTTTTCATTTCAGAGATTTATTATTATTATTGTATTTTTCCTTTAGAGGGGTGCAGAGACATACGTTCACCGTTTGTCTCATTTTCGACTATCGACATTTAGTGTGTAAAAAAGAGGGGCAGCATTATAAGAAAACAAAAGCAAAACAATCAGCGCATTGACATATGACGTTTTTGAATTTTTAGAATTCACGCACAGTTAAATATTATACGTTCGAATTCGTTCCATACAAAATGCATGAAAAAATTAATTTTCTTCATAACTTACTTTTTCGTGAATTTTTGCGATGTTTTAATAGTTATTCTGTTATCCGGGGCGGAGACAAATACAACAAATCGAAGATCATCAAAATCGGTCTAGCCGATCTCGAGTTATAAATAGTGTAAATAACCCGACTTTGTTTTATATATTAAGATTTATTAATGCGTAAAGTACTTGTACCTTTTCCTAATTTTATTCCTCCCTACAAATACTTTTGTCCATCTACTTACCTTATTCCGACCAAGAGTCATCATTTGTTATGATATTCAGTTTGAAATTAAAAGATATAAATAAATTTCTAGAAAATAATATCGTTGTTGATGTTGCAATACGCTAATCACTTGTCAAGTGACGATTTGTATTATCTACGGCGAGACCATCTCGAAAAATAGCAAATTGCCAATTAATCTTTAGGTTTAGTAAAAGTATTCTGAATCACATGATATCAGAAATTTGGGTAAATATTTCCCTATCGAGTCCACGCTCAAAACACACTTAAAAAAATTCAAACAAATTGTACTAGGTAGATAATGGTTGTTAAATGATTAACAATAATTGAATAAATGATTGTTTATCATTTTATGTAGGTAAAACGACGCGTAATGTCAATATTAGAATCAAAGAGCATCTTAGATGCTTAAATAATAATGGATTTTCGGAATTCGCTAATCACCTTATTGATAAAGATCATACCTTCAATCAAAACACCGGTGTTAAGATTTTACACAGAAATGGTCATGGTAACAGGCTTAATAATTTAGAAGCACTCGAAATAAAGAAAGCCGTTAAAACAAAAACCCAAATCCTTAATAATCAGTTAAATGTGTCCAACAGTCCGATATTAGGAATATTTCCCATAAACTAAAAAAACCCGTAGCCACTTTATTCCTTAATCACCTGTTCAAATGACGTTTTGTCCCGGTAGATATAATGTAATTATTCAGATACCCGTCTCTTTCTCTCTATCACTATGTAGGATGTTAATTACACTCTCTCACTCTTACTTTATATTATGGTTTGTCTCTGTCTGTATGTATATATAAGCTCACACAATGTATTTTTTCATCAGTTTTAATTTTTACCCTGAAGATGCTTGTATTAAGCGAAACCGGTCGGTAAATAAAAATTAAATCAATAAATCGTGGTTACAAACAAAGTGATTGTTTTCCTTTAATTAGATAATGGTTAGTAATAAGTAATTCAGTAACCGGAATTGAAAAATTTTGCGTTTTAATGTTTTTTTTTAATTTAAAAAACGCGAAATATCATTTTTCAAGGACCGCCATGTTAATTACGATGATAAAATACCCATTTTTATAAGAAAAAATCACTTACTGTCAGTTAGGCAATAATAAGTACGAATTGCAATTTTCGGAAATGATAAATAATGCGTATTAATCATTATTTTGTTCGGTTTCATAAACACGAAAAATCACGCTAGACGTTTACCGTCGTAATTAACAACATGGTGTTCCATGAGAAATGACATTTCGCGTTTTTAAAGATAACAAAATAACTATTAAAATGCAATATTTTTCAATTCCAGTTACTTAATTACTTATTATTAACTGTAATCTACCTAGTCAAATTTGTTTTAATTTTTTAAAGTGCGTTTTGAGCGTGGACATGATATAGAAATATTTCCCGAAATATGGATACTTGCATCAAAAAAACAAAATACTTTTTTTCACATACGTCCTATTGCAGTGTCAACAAAGCTAAGTGCATATTGATATGAAGTAAGTTAATATCGTATTTTTAATACTTTTTGTTGTATTATTGTACTTTTTCGTTACATTTCTTGGGCCTGATGATTAAAAAAAATCAACTAATTTGTAAATAAAATTGGAAACAATTTCTTATAACTTGTAACCTGCTTTGAAAACTTTATGTTAACGTGTCACGTTCCACAGAGCGAACTCAATTGAAATACCGGTGAAATTGAAATATTACATCTACGTTTCTTCTATGCATTTTTTTTTTTTACAGTGAATACCGCACAAGAATCTCAACTGCTCCCGTCTGGAGCCAGTGAGACTATGGCATCCCCAATTGGGGTATGTTGTGAGGCTGAAGGTAGTGGGGAGGGGAAGGAGGTGGGGAAGAGGAAGGTTGGGAAGAACCTGGCTATTCAGATCTGGTCACCAAACACGGCTAAAGCCATTTTCAAGCAACGTTTCAATTCTGAATGGTTGTATTACACCAGGGCGATACTGATAGTATCTTCCACTCTGGAACATGCCGCAAAAATACTTTATATTATTTTTTAAAGAATTAATTGTGAAATAACACAAATTAATCAAATAAAATTTATTTGCGCATGCCGGGTTCGAACCCGCGACCTCCGGATTGTGAGTCAAGAGTCTTACCCACTGGACTACGGAGGTCGTCAAGGAGACAAGGCAACCGATATTTATCAAGTAGTTTGGAGCCCAGCCCCAGGGGTGGCTCCGTGATAAAACTGTAAGACATGAGTTCTATAGGTTGTTAGGAACTAATCGCTATTAATGAACCTGTCCTTCAGAACCCCTAGATCAAAAAGTCAGATTTATAATAATAATAATAATAATTCTTAATTTATTAGCCAAACTCAATCGAAAATCTGGACACAGAAAAATCAGAAAAAAACCTCTGGGACTCGAACGCAGGACCTTTTGCTTACATGACAACACCTCTACCAAGTGAGCTAAGGTGTCTATATCCAATTCGGTCACTTTTAACTGTATCATACTTCGACTAAGAACTACCAACATTATTTTCATTTTCTTAACGCACATGTTATTGGCTGCTATCCGTAAACATTGTTAATGCACATACCTTCTGTATCCAAATATAATTCTGCATGCATTATTATATTGGATCCGGAGTCATTCCATCGAGCTTATTTATTCCGGCTGTCTTCGTCTTCATCTAGCAAGCTTGAACTAACGGGTTGCTTAGATCTTTTCTTGAGATAATGGTAACGTAAGTACTTGCATACTGCTTACTAACCCCGTATGCATAGACATTGAAGGGTCTAGGTCATTCAAATAAATGTAGCTTCGTTCAATAAAAAAGTAGAGTCTTGACGTGTGCGGTGAAGGAGGAAATCATGTGTTTCCTTATAATTGAGAAAGTGGTGGGGTCCCCTTCAAAGACATTCTCTTTATATTGAAGATTTGATATTGATGTTCAGTTTTGACAAATTATCTTCAAAAGAAATTATGTAATCATAACATCAATATGATTCATCCAACTAAAACAAACTTTAATTCTGTTACAAATTAAATGAAACTATGTAGAATAAATTACAGCCACGTTCATTATTACATAAATTAATTTTCTTAATGCACGCAGCCTCCAAAGTGTTACAAAGTCTCTTAATTAGATAAAATAAATACGCATTTTGAAAGCCGGCCATTATCCCAAAAGGCCGCTCTTTAATTCAAGGTCTTTTGCTAATCCTAGGATCAGCCACCCACCCATTTGGGAGCCAAATAAATTTAAATTGTACGAAGAGGAAATACTAGTGGATCATAAACATGAAAATGGTTTTAGGCAGAAATTAAAACTTTCCGGAAAATAAAGGCAATTAAAAGAATTTCACGCGTAATAGTTATTAGCACAAAGAGTGAACAAAAGTTCTTCATTAAGGACGAATTTCTAGCGATTTCTTACATATCTCCCTTAAACACGGTAAGTTTTAAAGCTCAACCCCTCCGCAACGTAAGCAGATATAAGCGTTAAAAATAGGACAGCAGTCAAGTACAATAAGCGTGTTTATACGTCAGCGCGTGTGTTTCCATAGAAATCGTTATAACTCCGTTATTGTTTTAGTTACATCCCTAAAACAAAAAGTCAAAGGTCGATAGTAGACCAAGCTGCACATTTCTATCAAGTTGTCTATGGAGATACATAACAGGAATCAGCTGTAAGTCGTGTAGTTGACAAAAATATTTACCCGCCCAAATTTGCAACCGGCAGCTCCACCGCGCTCCACATTTTAAATTTTTATTAAATATTTTTATATGAAATGATAAAAAAGTGAGGTAACAAAAGTGTTTATTACACATATATACAATAGAATAAGTATAGTTGTTTGCATAATCTGTGATTTCAGTACCGTTTTCACATAAAAACATCACGTGAGTCATTTTTACCTATTTTTAATGTTTGCGTTCGAAATTTTAATATTTACAAATGCTAATATTTATTTCTTATATAATAATTTGAAAGTCTAGTTTGTAACCTTTTTAAAACAGTATTCGGCTACGTTCAGAAATGTTTCATTTATAGTGCTTTAATTGTGAAGCGGTTATAACTAAAAGTTTTCGTAAAATGTCATTTCGTTTAAGACACCAGCTAATATTCTCGAAAATTCGGAGGGGTTAAAATATATTTGTATTTATAATTAGTATCAAATAATTGCATATTTATAATAAGTATCAATAAAAAACCCTGAAGAAGTGAGCGTTGCTCACGAAACATGTTGGTTTTGTAAATAATAAAAGTGGTAAAAACTAAGTATTTTATTAATTTGAAACAAAATGGTGCCACAAAATAAGTTTGCTGTGTTAGAAGAAGGGAAAAAAATATGTTATTCTTGAAGATTATATCTAGACATTTCCCGCGCCGAAACGCAAATTATATTAGTGAAAAAAACCGCAAAGTATGCTCCAAAAATTATTATAAACACGTTTGTTTCAGTTATTTCACAAGTTATATGTATGAAAAAAATCACAGTATTTCTTTAAATGCTGTTTAAGACAATGCCGGTGAGATTTTTGCTCTATTTTAAACGAGTCGTGTTTTATTAATGTTAGCGCTCTCCTCTTACATTCGTAATTTCGTATATCTCCATCTTCTTCTATTCGAGCCCGGTTGCAGAGCCTTAACAAGATGTGAAAAAAAATTATTACCGCTAATTTCATTGCTTTCCTTAAAATGTAACAGTAAGGTTACGAAACCTGTCGGAATATTTGCATAGATACTTAATAAAAATAATTGATCACTTGGGAGAACACTTTCAATTTGGGAGGCGAGTTTGGGTACCACTCTCCTGGGAACCATTTTTTGAATAACCAACAACTCTGCCATTGGTCATACAAAGTGGTTCGCTACGTTTGGTGTTAGCGGATGCATCTGCCCACTCACTGTATGGCAGGCCGGATCGGGAGAGAATTGTTGAAGGAGTTCCTTTGACTTCTCCAGCCGTACTCTCTCGGAACATCTCCTTACACCCCAGTGAGAGGGGTGGATTCATTCGTTCGTCACTCCTTGACACTGACCCTCAGATTCCTACCCACCCCTCGTACCCTTTTCCTTTCCAGAACATCCCCTCCTTCCTTTCCCAAAAAAGACCCTCCGCACAGCATCCCCAAAGATGACATATGTCTGAGGGGAATTATTTTTCTCAGGGCCTCCCGTGTTGAGCTAATATAAAAAAAACACAAATTTTTTTGTGACATAATATTTTTGTTTATTTCAGATTTTTTTTTCGAAAGATCAACTAATTTGCAGAATTTTAAGGGACGTACTTGACTTCCTTAATTCAGTGATTCCTAAAATTATTTGGGGAAAAATATTAATGGAATTCTGATCTCCGGTGACATTTTGTGATTTTTTTTTAAACTTTTAATCCTAACAAAAAAAAATCTTCCACATGTCATAACTGGTCCGTCAGCCGAGTTACCAATCTAATCCTCACCCCTAACTGTTCAATTTTTTGTTTGTTTTAAGTTGAAAAAAAAAACAACAAAAATTGCACCCGAGACCAAAATTCATTTACATTTTTTAATCCAGATAATGAGACGAGTCACTCGTTAGTAAGTCGAGATCGTCCCTTAACCACATTTTTGTATGTATGTGTAGAAAAATAAAGAGATAAATTGAAATAAGTGTGTTGTGTGAGTGTGTCCGAAATAAGGTAATTTTTTTCATAACTTCTCCTGAAATTGATCACCTTTATAAATGGAAAGCCTTTCTTGAACAGACAATTGATATCATTATCACGCCTAAGGCATAGAAGTATACATATATTCTTAGTATATTTTATTTAAAACATACTATAATATAATATAAATATTATACAATACCAATACTATATAAATTTTGGTCTCTAGTGACTTTTCGACGAATGATTATTTTTTTTTCTTCGTCTTGTTGTCACTGGTCACTCAGCCGAGTAACCGATCAACCTCTTATCCCGCCCCCAACTTTCCAATACCTACTATTACCAAAATTACATGTATGTTTTTTACTCCAAATAATGTCAGAAATCACTGGTTAAAGTATGTCAAGTAAGTCCCTTAACCACTGTATATAAAATATATACATATATTTCATGTATAGTATACTATATATGTATGAAATATAGGAGTCGAGAGCTCTTACGTTATTTTTTGGCGACATCGTTTCTTTTTAAATCGGTGTAAATCATAATTTCTTGAAATTATTAGATCTTCTCCCCGAATCTCCCTGAATGTGTTGCTAAGCGCAAATCTCGAGAGCAGCTGAACCGATTTCGCTAATTATTTTTTTAGAATATCCCTTGAAGTTGATAAATTTATTTAAAGTAGGCACTCCCCTAATAGTTTGAATCGAATCAAGAATTTTAGATATTTTAAATAGGTACCTATGTTAGGTACCAAATTTAATATATATGAAAAATGGAAATTTGAATAAAAATTGTAAAAGGTGGCACGCGGGCTGTTTAAAAACTGAATGTACTGAGATTGAATATATGCAACGCGGGAGGAGGGTTGGCGGGACGAGGGAGCGGGAAAGGGAAGAGGGAAGGCGGGGAAGGTGGAAGGGGAAAGCGGGAGGGGAAGGGGACGTGTGAGGGGGGAGGGGAACTCGGGTGGGGGGTTCGCGGGACGGGGGAAGGGGGGGGGAGTGGAGTGGGGAGAGGGAAGGTGGAGGTGACGGAGTGGGAACGGGTGAAAAAAAGGGGAGGCGGAAGGGGAACGGGACGAATGGGAAAGGACACGCAGGGAGAAACAATTTCTTTATTAAATGGCATAGCAACGCATGCCGGGACCAGCTAGTATATTATAAAAACCTTGATAAGAAACCACAATATTTTACGTGAAGTACTTATTATAAAAATAATCTTATCTTATCTTATTCTTATATACAGGGTGTTAAGGGACGTACTTGACTTACATTAACCAGTGATTCCTGACATTATATGGAGTAAAAAATGTAAATAAAATTTTGAGGTCCGGTGCCATTTTTGGTTTTTTTTTTTTTTTTTTCTACAAAAACATAAAAAAATGGTAGGTGTTGGATAGTTGGAGGCGGGGTTAGGGGCTGGTCGGTTACTCAGCTGAGTGACCAGTGACGACATGCAGAAGAATTTTTTTTTTGTTTGATTTTGAAGAAAAAAATTTTGAAAAAAAAAATAAAAAGTCATCCAAAAAGTCACCGGAGACCAAAATTTCATTTACATTTTTTACTCCAAAAAATGTCAGGAATCGCTGGTTAAAGTAAGTCAAATACGTCCCTTAACACCCTGTACATAATATATAAAACAAAGTCGGGTTAGTTACACTATTTATAATTCGAGATCGGCTGGACCGATTTTGATGATCTTTGATTTGTTGGATTTGTCTCCGCCCGGATAATGGAATAACTATTAAAACATTGCAAAAATTCACGGAAAAGAAAGTTATGAAGAAAAATAATTTTTTCATACATTTTGTATGGAACGAATTCTCATATTTTGAAAGAACTGCAGCAATATTGTGATAGGTATAATATTTAACTGTGCGTGAATTCCAAAACTTTCAAAAACGTCAAATGTCAATACGGTGATTGTTTTGCTTTTGTTCTTAAGTATATAATGCTGCACCTCTTTCTTACACACTAAATGTCAATAGTCGAAAATGAGACAAACGGTGAACGTATGTCTCTGTACCCTTCCAAAGGAAAAATACAATAATAACAAATCTCTGAAATGAAACGCATTTTTTTTACGTAAGCTCCACTCAGGACCTGTGTCATCTTAGGGGATGCTGTGTGGAGGGTCTTTTTAAGGAAGGGTAGGATAGGAAGTTCTGGGAAGGAAAAAGGCATGAGGGGTGGGTAGGAATCTGGAGGTCAGTGAATTGACATTGCCTTTACCGGAATTGACCTTTTACCTAAACAAAACTCTCTTACAACACAACTACACCACCTGAACAATAACCAACAGACACTACAATGTACCTACACTACACACCACGTCAGCTCAAAGACAATTATTCTTCCTAGCTCCTAAAATCTTTAACCTTATCCCTGAAAACCTAAAAACGTTGAGTCAACCCTATTCCTTTAAAAAACAAATAACGAAATGGATCCTTACACATGGAATACATTACAATTTTAACACCCATTCACTCTACACTCTATCAATTTAATCACCTTTCAGACAAAAAATAATACATCTCTATTTTCTAAATTAGCGGCATTTTATGTACAAGATTAATTAGTGTGAACTATAGCCAACAACTCATCAAATTTTTCATTTTCAAATAATTCTCTAACTTCTCCATCTTCTTCTTGTAACCCAATCTAACTATAAGTATATCATTTTCTTATTATAGAAGATCTGTGTGCATAGTATTAAGAGCAGGCAAAACATAATATATCTTTATATACTATCTCAGCAGCATTATATGTATAAAACGGATTACTGTGAACTATATATCAATAATTCATTAATATACTAATAATAACTTATCTTTTCCAATATTCTTTAACTTCTTCACATTATTCTTGTAATCCAATATAACTACATAAACTCTCTTACTGTAGAAGAATTTGTGTGCATAGTATCAATTAGTGAAAAATTTCAACCTATACTAATGAATGTATATCCACAAACTGTAAACTTCACCCGCCATAACACAGGGTCGTCCCTAGCATGGAGGGTGAAATATCTATTACTATATACTATATACTTTCGATAATTCATGTACTAAACAAATAAACCTTGACCTTTCCAGCCGGACTCTTTCGACCCATTGGTCGAGAGAATCCGGCTGGAAAGGTCAAAAGGCCCCCCTCAACCAGTCTCTCTCGATCCGGCCCGCCACGCAGCAGGTGCGCAGACGCATCCGCCGCCAAGACCCACACAAAGTTACCCCATGAACCCGGGCACCCTTGCTAAGTCACCAAACGTAGCAAACCATTTGGGGTGACCTATGGCAGAGGTGTTGGTTATACAACAAATGGTTCCCGGCCCGGCGGCACCCGTACCCGCTTCCTTTCAAAAATTCCCGTAAGTAAGTGGAAAGTAAGAAAATCACAAAAAATATAAATCCTTACACAACGCCATCTCTGATACTGACAAAAACAAAACACGGACAGTTGGGCATCGATAATTGCTTCATTGTGTAATTTTTAACTTAATAAAACAACTTAATTTAATTCAACAGTTATTGATTCTGGGGCGGTACGAAGTTCGTCGGGTCAGCTAGTATATTTATAAAATAATATTTTAGAACAAAACTTGATTTCGTGTAAATTGTTCGACTGATTTATAAGCTGCGATTTTAAAAAGCCTCATCTTATGTAAAAAAAAAATACATGTGAAAAATCTATATTCCGCGGGCCCGTCATGTTTTTCATTGGAATGTTGTGTTGCATTGACAACCGAAAACATATTCGCCATAATTACAAAACTGTTGAACAATATTATTACAAACTTTTAACTCCCTATCAGTGATGTTATGTCTAGGAAATGGAAATTATAGAAATTTCCCTAGATCTAGGGAGAAAAATATTTTTTAGGGAAAAGGGAATTCAGGACAAAATCTAGGGAAATTTTGAACTCTAGCAAATTTTTTATTACATATGACAATATTACTGGTATTATTTATATAATATGTACGTATATATATTTTTTTGAATTCCTATGAATTTTAATTATTGTTCATGTACTTACATGCAATGTTATTTTTAACACTGACAACTCAAAATGATATTGTGTATCAAAAAAGATAAATGGGACATCTGAAAAAAAAAAATTATTTATGTTTTAAGTTCCGTTTTATCGGTGATTGCGGTTGATTTTTTTGTGCAAAGTGTTTTTTTTTTTTTTTTTTTTTTTAAATTGGAATTCAGTGTCTAATTCAGTGGTGCGTGTATTCGTACTTTTAAATTATTATTTCACATAGCAAAAAGTGTTTTATTTGGAAAAGCACAGTATTAAAAGTACATTTACCAAATTCCGATATCTTTCCAATCAATTAATCATATTAATTAATATATAACAGGATTAGTGTTACACAATCAGGTGGCTACGTAGGTAATTGCGTAAATGTGAAATTTTAGGGAAATTTCACCTCGAAATCTAGGGAAATATTTTTTTTGGGCAGAACATCCCTGCTCCCTATATACAAAAAGAATTTTAATGGACAACGTTAAAATATTACATGTGATTATTTTATTCAATGGAGTAAAGCTATTTACCTTAATAGTTTACTAAAATATTTTTTAATTCCCTAATTTAAATGAAGATAAAATTCCTTGTTTTATTCATTTGCATAATTATTAACGAGTGTTTCAAACGCATGTTATAAATAAACATAATTAAATCGTCTCTTTTTGTGCCTCCTTGCTTTAAAATAATGCATTTCCTTGATTATTGCGTGTGATATCAAACAGCAGAGCGCGTGTTTAATGTAAGTCCACGTGAACTCTACTTGAATACAAACAAAATAAAACTTTTAAATGTATGCCTACATAATTTACAGAAAATTAATATACTTACAAAGATTAATGGACTAATTAATTAATGTTAATACACTTACACCGGAAAATTAGGTAAAGTCGATCGGGTGGGGTGAAGTCGTAAATATAATTAAAATGCAGAATTTCTTAAAACCTGGAAATTCTTAAAAGGAAAACCGAATGTTAGAATAGTAAAAAAAGAATAATCTTTCTTAAATGAGTATTTTTTAAACTTTCTTTCAAAAATTAATTTAATTCGAATTATACATAATCGTATACCTATGTTAAGTTTTGCAAGTATTTGTTTTCATATTTATTATATTTTAATAATTATTAAAAGCGGGTACGCAATCAAATAATGTATAAGTGTTTTAACACAATATTTTTTTATCGAAGGAAGCCAATATTTTGGGGTGTGATATTATATATATTAAATGAAAAAAATACACTTTATAATACACCACTATTTTTACTATTAATATTTAACAGCGACCGGGTTACGCTTAGCCCAAGCTTCGTCAGGGCTCATTATATTAACTAAAGCTTATTACGTACAGACACATATATAAGAAAATAAAACAATGAGTGAAAGAGATGGAAATATAAAATATGACACCTCATTGGTGACAGAAAAAGGTAAAATAGACAATAGGGAAACAAAATTATTTTAGGATGGGTTGGTTTCCAATATGGGTGTTTGTTGTTATTTTTCGTGTTTTGTATTTATGAATGTACAATAGTATTGTTTTTAAAACGAGTTGTCCGGGTATTTTTGGTTCGTTTTACTGAAATAAAAATATTATTATTGAAAGCACTGAATACCTAACTTCAAACAAAGTTCAAACAAAATCACCGAACCCATTTTGGTGAAATCAATCATGCTTTTATATTCGTTATTTCAGTTATCACAATGAAAAAAATTTAGGTACCTTCCTACCTACATAAATCGAAGTAAAAGAATTACCATAACTAATAGTCATAAATCTTTTAAACGGGGTATAAAAGAGTAAAGAAAGACATAAAACCTCTTTGTTTGAGGGACGTCATAGCTATTCCTTATCAAAACTTTGGAATGAAATACCAATTGTAGCGCGCCGTTTTTACGCTTGCCACTACACCATCTCTTTCCCCCGTACAGCGCCATCCTGCTCACCCAAAACTAGGCGAACCAGGCTGCGCAGACGCCTTCTGCGCATTTCCTACTCTCGAGTCGCTATATAAACCACGCCCCGCAACAAGGAATGGCCTATATAAAGAGCTGCGAGCCCTAAATTAAACCAGTTCGTCTGTAGCTCGCTCTTGACTAGTACGCTCTCTTAGTTGCGCTTCGTCCTTTGGCACGACCCTCTAAGGAGTATTCTACTACCATAAGTAAAGCACCAACCAGACCCCGACTGCTGCCTTAGTTGCGCTTCGTCCTATGGTACGACCCTCTAAGCAGAACCACAGTCAGTTTTGTTGTTCCCAAAGACTAAACAGTAAGGTTCCCTCCGATCCCTTGCTCAGTTAATTATTATTATTGTGAATTGATACATTGTGACTATTTTTACTATATGTAATCTGTGAACTTACTTTAAATAAATAACATTTTACCAACAATTGTGTTATTCAATGGCTTTTCAAATATCAACATCGTTGCAGTTCTTCACGAAGCTTTTCAGTGACATGTTGCTAAATGCACAGTCAACCGTCAATTACAATTCGTTACCATATATATTTCTTGATATCAACATTTCTCTTATTATTTCTCCACACACTATCTTCCTTTTAATTACTATTACTTATACATTCATTAGTTATGTTTAAACCTTTCACATCTCAGGCAAAATTGCTTAATTAATGACTTATGACATTCTATGGACTTACGTTACTTAGGTACTATAACCATGTAATAATTTAATTTAGTATGTTTGTAAAGGAAATATATTCCCTTTAAATTTGAATCCTATAATGTCAATTAGAATGCAATCATCGATTGTCATTTGTTTTGTTATTCTATTATTTGATTGTTAGAAAAACCATTCAAAGTGATATTAATAAACATAAATGTCGTTTCTTAGTTAAAAAAAACTTTGCAACACAAGTGTTTTATTTAGAAATTAATAAAAAGGAATTAAACCTATCAACATATTATAAAACGACATTTCGTTTTAAACCAAAAATGGAGAAAATTCAATTCGAATTTACGCTATTACCTGGATGCGATGGCAGATCAAATATTATTAGCATTACAAAAATAGTCACAAGTGATGGAAAAGTGTTTACAATACCAGAAATGCTACGATCCGCCAGCTATCACGAGGAGATAATGAAAACTAGTGCTTTTGGAAAAATAAAAAATAGTTTGAAAAAAAGATACCAGGTTAGAAGAGTCTGGTTAACCATGACAGAAGAACTAAAAAAAACATATGTAGACGAAGATGGAAACCTACAGTTTGGAGACCAATACCTCGAAGAATTGGACGAAAAAAGTTTACAAGTACATCAAAAAGAAGATGCATTAGGAAAATTAATTGAAAAGTTAATGGAAGATAAGCAACAGAGCTTAAAAAACATTGCTGAGAAGTTTGTTATAGAAAAATTCTGCACTAAAAATACAAATGCAAGCCAGTGGATGGAAGTGTTTGAAAAAGAATGTTTGCGGTTTGATGTGACCATGGATGGAAAAAAAATAGAAATACTCAGATTGTTCATGGATAAATCTTGTATAGACTGGTACAGTTCCATGATTATAAAACTAACAATGAACTCAGAGTGGTCAACATGGAAAAACAAATTCTGTGAATCATTTGCAAACAAAGGATGGAACCCTGTCACATACGCACTATCATTTAGATACAAAGATGGTTCTCTGTTGGATTATGCTATGAGAAAAGAAAAACTTCTATTGGATGTGAGAAGATCAATTGACACCGGTACTTTGATAGATCTTGTTGCTTCCGGACTACCAGAATTCATACTTAACAAGATCGATAGAGAAGGATTACAAGATACTGTAGATTTGTTTAATGAAGTAAACAAGTATGAACATATGGTCAACAAAAAAAGATTTATGAATAAGAAAACATTTGGAAATGCAGAACATAATAAAAATGGGGGTAAAAATCCATGTAAAATTTGTGAAAAATTGAATAAGGGCATTCGTTACCACCCTGAAGCTACATGCTGGTTCAAAACAAAAGAGGATGAAAAATTTAAGAGAAATGCCATTAAACATGTAAACAATTCAGTGATAGAAACTGAATTAAATGAAAATGATCAAAAAAACTAATAGTAACACCATTAATAAAAGTCAAACTATTACTAAATGATAAATTAAAAATATACGGAATTTATGATTCAGGTTCAAATGTTTCTCTAATTAATTCTAAATTATTGAAACTAAAAGGAAAAGGAAACAATTTGAATGAAGCAAATTTAGTAACGATTAATGGTGTTAAAAAGACGAGTGGTTTGACAACGTTAAACATAAAAATTTTTGAATTGGAGAATAAAGTTGATGTGTACATTATTGATGAACACAATTTCAAGTATGATTTTTTGATTGGATTAGACATGATAAAAGACTTCAAACTTATCCAAAGTGAAGACTTACAAATATCACAGAAACTCTGCCTAAATAATACAAATAAAAAAGAAAAATATTCTACAGATATGAAAACGAATACTAAATTTAATCATATAGAAAAACACAGAATTAATTTTAACGAACATGTTAAAGAAGAAGATTTTAAAATAACAATGAATCATTTAAATAATGATCAAAAAACAGAAATAAATGAACTAATAGACAAATACACATCAGTGTTCGCGAAGAGTAAATATGATGTTGGCACTGTCAATGGATATGAAGCGAAGATAGACTTATTAGTGGATAAATATTGTAGTAAGAGGCCTTACAGATGCAGTGTAGAAGATAAAAAGGAAATAGAAGAGCAAATAGCAAAATTATTAGACAATAAACTGATAGAAGAGTCGTACAGTCCATTTGCTGCACCGGTCACTCTAGCATTTAAAAAAGAAGAAAACAAAAGATCCAGATTATGCATAGACTTCAGAGACTTAAATAAAATAGTAATACCTCAAGCTCAACCATTTCCATTGATTGAAGACCTAATGACAAAGACCAGAAATTGCAAATTTTTTTCAACGCTGGATATAAACTCAGCCTTTTGGTCTATTCCATTGCGGATTGAAGACAAAAAAAAAACAGGATTTGTAACACAGGAGGGAAATTATCAATGGACCTGCCTGCCTTTTGGATTGAAGACTTCTCCGGCAATTTTTCAGAGGATATTAAGCAATATATTGAGAAAATATAAACTAAACGAATTTGCTGTCAATTACATAGATGACATTCTTATTTTTTCAAAAACTTTTGCTGAACACATTGATCATCTGACAAAGCTGCTGAATGCAATCAAAACAGAAGGTTTTAGATTAAAATTTACAAAATGCACATTTGCATCAGATATGGTAAAATATCTGGGTCATATAATTCAGAATAATTCAGTCAAGCCAGTAAAGGATAATTTGATTTCAATAAAGAATTTTCCTATTCCAAAAACACAAAAGAATGTGCGACAATTTCTAGGAAAAATCAACTTTTATCATGAGTACATTCCGAAGAGTGCAATAATACTAGATCCTTTGCATAATTTATTAAGGAAAAATCAAAAGTTTATTTGGACTGATAAATGCCAAAATGCTTTTGAAACGATGAAAAACCTAATATGCTCACAACCGATCTTGGAAATTTTTGATCAAGATTTACCAATTAATATATATACAGATGCTTCTCTAGAGGGTGTTGGAGCTATTTTAAAACAGACACAATCTGATGGAAAAGAAAAACCTGTTGCTTACTTTTCGAAAAAATTAAACAGCGCACAGAAAAAGAAAAAAGCAATTTACTTAGAATGCTTAGCTATAAAAGAGGCAGTGAGATACTGGCAATACTGGTTGATAGGAAAACCATTTACAGTTTATTCAGATCACAAACCGCTGGAAAATATGAATATCAAATCTAGAACCGATGAAGAGCTTGGTGACTTAACATATTACTTATCCCAATATGATTTTCAAATTAAATATTCTCCAGGAAAGTACAATATTGAAGCTGATTGTCTAAGCAGAAACCCAGTCTTAGAACCAGATGAGAACCAAGATGAGCAATTAAAAGTTGTCAACTTAATAAAATTAGAAGATATCTTAAAAGATCAGGTCAAAAATGAGAAGATACAGTGCAGAAAAGATAAATTGATATCGAAGAATAATGTTTATTACAAGAAAGTAAAAAAAAAAGAAAAAATAATTCTATCAGAAAAATTCAGCATAGATTTTATCAAAAATGTTCACACAGACCTAGGTCACATAGGAATTAATCAAATGCAAAAAATGATAAGCTCATGGTACACATCAGAAAACATGACAAACAATATAAAGAGAACTTGCGAAAGTTGTGCAGTATGTTTAAAGAACAAATCAAGAGGTCAAAATAAATATGGATTGATGTCCTACTTGGGTCCCGCAACAAAACCTTTTGAAATATGTTCTATTGATACGATAGGTGGTTTTGGGGGTTCACGGTCAACAAAGAGATACTTGCACCTGCTATCAGATCATTTCACGAGGTTTGCATATATTTTGACGTCAAAAACTCAAAATACCAACGATTTCATCAAACTCTTAAACTCCACAGAAACTAATGACATTGGCATGATACTATCAGACCAATATCCGGGTCTTAATTCTAGAGAATTCAAAAAATTTTTGGATGAAAAAAATATTCCAATCATTTTTACTGCAGTAAACTCGCCTTTCTCAAATGGATTAAATGAAAGATTAAATCAAACGCTAGTCAATAAAATTAGATGCAAAATCAACGAAAATGACTTAAAAGTGGCTTGGACAACTATAGCCCGTAATTGTGTAAAAAACTATAATGAAACGGAGCACACTGTCACTGGTTATGCGCCTCAGTACCTACTTAATGGCACAGATGTTACGATTTTGCCAAATGAGTTAAAACTTAAGAAGACTGACATCGATTTGATTCAAGACAGAAAAAAAGCTCTGGAAAATACTATAAAGTCACATAATTACAACAAGATGATTTACGATAAAACCAGGAGACATATTAACTTCAAAGTTGGTGATACTGTTTTTGTGGAGAATGGAAACAAACTTAACAGGAAGAAGCTCGACGAATTGAGAATCGGACCCTACAAAATAATAGAAAAATTATCAAACTCAATTTACAAGATAAATACTGGTCGAAAAAAATTAGAATCAAATTTTTTCCACATCTCGAAATTAATTCCAGCACCTGCATTGATGAACCATGAAGAGGATATCGAAGATGAATGAAAATTTTTGCAATAATTTTCTTTCCCGCGGGGGGGGGGGAGATGTAAAGGAAATATATTCCCTTTAAATTTGAATCCTATAATGTCAATTAGAATGCAATCATCGATTGTCATTTGTTTTGTTATTCTATTATTTGATTGTTAGAAAAACCATTCAAAGTGATATTAATAAACATAAATGTCGTTTCTTAGTTAAAAAAAACTTTGCAACACAAGTGTTTTATTTAGAAATTAATAAAAAGGAATTAAACCTATCAACATATTATATGTTTATAACTTATTTCATAATGTACTGCGTATCTTAATAAACACGTAAACAAACCTTACAACATTACAGTTGATGACCGGTCAGTGGCTGAGTTGGGATCAAGTTTGGGTCCCACCCAGGCGTCTCGTGTTCGATTCCTTGGCTGGCTAAGTCCTCCATCACAAGTATCATTTTCCGCTTACTGTTTAGTAGGATATTTTCAAATATTGTCAGGTTATTCGTAACCCGGGTAGGTTCGTCTTTCTTTAAAAGAATGGAATTTATAATTGCATAATGAAAGGGATGACTACTTGTGTTCATGATTATATTATTTAATTTGGTAATGAATTACGCTTTTATTTGACTTTTGATTATATGATTTATTTTCAATTGTTTATTATGAAGGTATATATTATATTAGAGGTACTATTGACAATTAGCTGCACACCGGGTGGAGCTAAGCGTTGACTCTTTTGTAGTATCAATATAATCAAAGATATTAATATCTAGCAATTTATTGTCAAAAGATATTATTTTATTTTATTTATTACTAGCTCTTCCCCCGGATTCGCTTGCATAGTATTGGGGGGGGGGGGGTTTACTCCACCATCCCTATCCCCACTCCACCTCCCCCCTTCCCCCCTACACACCTCTCCACCCTCCCCCTCCCCCTCCCACTCCCATTCCACCCTCCCCCTCCCTCCCTCTTCACTCCCCCCCCCTTCACTCTCCCCCCCTCTCCACCCTCCCCCTCCTCAACACCCCCATCATACCCGTTATATTCATTTTACAAACAGCTCTCATGCCACCTATTAAAGCGTAACATTGATGTATTCCAAGTCTTACGAGGGCTTGATATTAATAAATATAATACCTGCCCTGGCATTGCAGAGGTGCGGTGCAGAAATAGCTTCAATTTTGATGAAGTTTTTCAAAATGTCCCTGAAGTCTGGCTCTGTGCCATCTGTTTGGAAAAAAGCGATCATTCACCTATTCAAAAGAAGGGTGAAACAAACTACCGCCTCATAGCGATCACATCAGTTCTGCCTAAGGTGATGGAACATGTGATCAACGACAAACTGCTCACATACCTCGAGAAGAACAAAATTATTAACGACCGTCAATACGGATTCCGGCGGAACCGCTTGTGCGGTGATCTCGCGTATGTGATGCATGTTTGGGGGCGGTGCCTGGAACATTTCGGTAAGACCCAAACAGTTGCACTGGATATTTGCAAGACCTTTGACCGGGTTTGGCATCGAGGGCTTGTCAACAAACTGCCTTCTTACGGACTTCCCGCATCCTTGTTGTAGTATTCTGTTATTTAGTAGAAACACTAACAGATTCTCCGATTCCCCTTGGATGGAGATTACTTTTAGGAATGATAGATTCTTGATGTAAATCTAGTTTTTTTTCAATCCTTCGCGTTTTACAATATTGACCTCGTTAGTCGACCTGACTAGGAGCTGGCCTAATTGGTTCTAATGAGTATTTTACAGAAAACACCCACTCTCAGCCCCCCCGTCCCTCTTCTGGACAACTTAGGTACTAAGCTACCTGCCATCTAGCGAAATCTACTGACAGTTCTTATCACCGCCATCTATGTCTAGAAGCCGGAAGCTTTTTAGACACACGACACTTGTGTACGTGGATTGCTGACTTTTTGAAGGAGAGGTCGATTCAGGCGGTTGCTGATGGTTTCACCTCTTCCTCGCATTCGATAAATGCTGGCGTCCTACAGGGATCGGTTCTGTCTCCGACTTAGTTTCTGTTGCACATCAATGACCTCTTGTCATGTGCACCAATTCATTGTTACGCGGAAGACAGTACAGTCCGTGATAGTTTTTTGTTTGACAAGCTCCCAAAGGGCACACAAACTTCAATAGCTCTTAGGGCTTTGAAGCAAAGAATGGACGGTTACCTCGAAAGTGTTTTTTTTTGGGGTAAGAATAACCTCGTCGAATTTAATGTTTCGAAGACCCAATCATGTTTGATGAAATTCAAAATTCAACGTCTAAAAGGGATCGGAATGAAAATCTAGTCTTCCTCAACGGAAGCAATCTTCCGAACAGACCTACATCGATATGCTTGGTGTAACTCTGAGTGACCAGCTCAGGTACGGGGGCTCCATCGAAACTAGAGTTAAGTTAGCCTCTCAGAAACTGGGCGTACTGTACAGGGCCCGCAGATACTTTAATAGTACACAACTGCTAACCCTGTACAAATCGCAAGTGCGCCCCGCGATTGAATTTGGCAGCCACCTATGGTTTGGAGCTCCAAAGTACCTAAAAAAATCCTTGACTCTGTGCAGAAACGGGTGGTCCGTTTGATAGATTCTCCCATCTTAACAGACGGACTGCAATCTTAAGAACATAGGTGTCAGGTGGGAATGCTGTCCTTGTTCTACCGGTATTACAATGGAAGATGCTTCAAAGAACTAGCTTCATTGATCCCCTCGGTAATGGTTCATAGTCGGAAAACACGCCAAACACGCGCCAAACATTTGTACACGGTTAACATTAGTAAAATGAGAACGGGTCGTTTCTACGACTCTTACGTGAGTTCAACAGCTCGGCTGTGGAACGATTTGCCGGCCTCTGTGTTTCCTCCCTCCTAGAGTCTCTTCAAGACCCATTTTCACTCCTTCCTTTCCTCAAAAACACCCTTCACACAGCATCCTGATGACATAGGCCCTGAGGTAAATTATTTTCCTCAGGGCTTCGTGTGTGAAGTTAATTTAAAAAAAAACAATCAAACACCCGCAGTTTCGCATTTATAATATTAGTATAGATCGTTTAATTTTAACTCTCAGTGGGATCTCCATTCTAACCTAAACAAATAATTACTTATGATTACCGAGCAACGCTTTGCTTTTCGTCTGGACAATAATCGTATAATAAATAATTTCATAACGCCAGAGCTTATTCATAACGCCAGAGATTACCAAAATATACAGCCTATATTACTCGCAAATAATGTAGCTTTCAGTTAGTGATAGAATTTTTAAAGTCCATTTAGTATTTTTTAACAAACATACATCCACACATCCATACAAACTTTTGCCTTTATAATATTAATACGATTTACCTATGTAAAAAAAGTCTACATGATTTCTTGACCGGCTTCACCCCACATTACGGTACCAGTAATTCGAATCACGTTCCAAATAATTAAATTACCTTGCTTCTTGTTCACTTCAAAGGAATAAGTATTATTTTCTCAGCTAACAAAATGAAGTATTTTTTTTATTAAAAAGCGCTGAAATAATTTGATTCCAAGATTCATTATCGCTTTGTACTCGGCTTTATTAAACTTGATCTGAGGATTTTAGGAGTTGTCTTGCTAGATGGGAGTAATCAATAATTATTGCCGATTCTTTGAAATAAGAAACTTACTTTACCAGAGGCGTAGATTTTAATTACATAATACTAATTTCCTGTTGATATTCCATAAAAAAAACCTTTACTTTTAGTAACAATACTATTTTCCTTGAATTATTTGACTTTTAGGCGGTAGACAACCATAATAATTTTTGTTTGCTCAAAACTCATATTTTAATCATTTCCAGCGAATTCGTAACTATTATAACTTTTTTATTTCCATGCCGCACAAGGAATGCGGGTTATTTATATTTTAGATTAATAAAAACAGTACCTTACCATTAATTTATTTTACGTACAACGATTTTAAAACTTAATATCCCGTTTTTCAACCATAACGTTAGCGGTAAGCACCAAATTTTATTTTTCTAGACGATGAATTAATAACTTCGGGAGGACAACATGGAGACACATTTTAAATATTTGTAACACGTTCTTCAGAATTAATTAAAATTAACGTGGCAAAAAGGTCGTATTTCCAGGCCTGATAGGGTGAATTCGATAGTAAGTTCGTACAATACGCCGTGCCGCGGCATATTATTATTACATTATTACATGCCCACATTATTTTTCTTCTTCTTTTTTTCTTTGATACGGCAAATTCGACAGTAGGTCCGTCCAATACACGGGTCGCAAGTCGCGATTTGTATACACGGCTTCTTTACTTACGTCGTTAAGATTCTGAATATATTTTAGGGTATTTTGTCTTAAACCAAACAATTCAGATTGTTTCAAGGTTGGTCCATCGGTGTACGCAGATCTCCATGCAGCGCAGGACCGCTTGGAGTGGAGGAGCCCTCTCCACCGGATATAAGAGTAGGGGTCATGATCCCCAGTAATGAGGAACCGACTTGAGAAGAATAAGGAAATAAACGTAGTAATTACATACGTTCTAGTACTTTTGAATCTCGTTACAATCTCGCAGTACCGCCCCAGAAAATACGATCATCCGACTTCTCAAATCGCTGTTGTTTCTTTTGGTGACAAAATCTAAATAATTAACTTTCTTCTATCCTTCCTTAATGTCCTTCAACATGACAAAAAGATGGGAACACTTTATATTATAGTTTCATTGATTTCATTTCGTATTCTATGACGTAATAAAATGTGCCGGTTTGAAAGCTTCTCTTGCAATAAATACATCATTTTGGGAGGCAGATATGGGTATCGCCACTTCGGGAACTGTTATTATGTGAATATCCGATATCTCTGCTATACACGTAGGTTACCCCTTTTCGCTACGTTTAGTGACTTAGCAGGGGTGCCGGATATTTGTTCCGGTCTTTGCTCACAGGATAGGGTGCAGGCAGGATCGGGAGAAAGAGACGAGTGGAAGGTATGGATTTATACGTCCGCCACTCCTCGTCAGACTGACCTCCAGATTTCGATTCTTCCGTGAACTTCCTTTCCTTTCCTTAACCCTTAACCACCTACCACAGTATCGCGCTTGCGCTCGCGAGTGCGGACGTGCGCGCATCTGACTTTGGTAAGTCAAAGTTTCACGTCAGCGGTCTGTGTGACCGCACGTAGGTGGTTATGTGATTTTTTGTATTTACTTATTTGTGTTGTTTTAGTATCAAAATGAATAAAAACAATGAAAATATTACAAGTAATCAAGAACAGAAGACTGAAAGCTGATTCAAATTCCTGAAGAAATTGGCAGAACAGCTTACTAGATCGCATATGGAGCGTCGAGAAAAAAATGATCACGTTCAGAAAGATAAGTTTTAAGATTTTCACGGCCAAAAGCATTTTCGTTATTTATTTTTGGGGTGTTATGCCGTGTTGCGCTACCTCCTTCTTTAGCCAACGTTTCGGACATCGTTGCAGTGCATCGTTGCACCGGTAGATGTACCGATCTGCCGGATCTGCCCTGATGATGGACATTGCAACGATGTCCGAAACGTTGGCTAAAGAAGGAGGTAGCGCAACACGGCATAACACCCCAAAAATAAATAACGAAAACGTTCAGAAAGACATCAAGAATTCTATTCACCGTATTCTGCAGATCAGGGAAGAATTATCGACCACTTCTGATTTTTTTTATTTTATTTTTTTTTTGTTGAAAATTTATTTTTTGGGACAATACATACAATAGATACATAAGTATAATGAAAGTATATAAACAGGTTCATAGAATTATTTTTTTTACAATTATATATATTTTTTTTAAATATTCTCCCATAATAAGCAAATGCTTGTGTGTACGGGAGGAAGTATTATTTGTTTGGTTCTTTTGATTTTTTGTTTTTTTTTTATAGCTGTTTTTATTTATATTTAGAATGCAGATGCAGAATAACTAAAAATTCTAAAAACGTGTTTCACACGTTAAAAAAAAACGTAAGACGTCTTACTTATGTTTTTTGTGCAAGGTACTTTTTGATATAAATGTGCTGTAACTGCCGCTAAAAATTGTAAATGCTTAGGCGTTACAATTTTGTTATTAAAAAAATATATATAATGTTTTTTTTATTGATTTTATAATTAGTTTATTCAATTTATAAAAAATAATACAAAGAAGTCAAAATTTTAAGTTCCTAATGCCACAGATCTCGTTTTCTTAGAATAGTTTTATTTTTGTGACAAAACTGTTTAAGGTTAATTTTGTTATTTTTGTTTCTTAAATAAAGTGTTAGGGTATAAACAAATATTTCATTCAATCAGCTGTTTCGATGTTGCAATAGAATCCAAATTAAATGCAATAATATACCGGTGGTCTCACGGATGGCACATGGGTGGTTAAGGGGCGAAATTAGATGGTAGGTAGTTAAAGGTTAAAAATACCCTACGCACAGCACCATCTCAAGATGAGTTAGGCCCTGAGGAAACAGCAGTCGCAATTGTCCAAACGACTAATAGAAAATTTTACAGGAGGAGAAGGTTTTCTTTCAATATTTCAATGAATCATTATGATAGGTGTTTAAGATAAAGCATTTTCGTAAAGGTAGAAGAGGTGTCATTTGTTTAAATAATTCTTAGTTAAGTGATTAACTATCAGTTTTTATAGTTTATTTTTAATTTTAAATTGGAGAGTGAACAAAAACTAAAATGGTCTTACGGACAATTAAGAACTAGGTTGACGATTATTTTTCTCAGAACCTCGTGTGAAGTTAACGTTAAAAAGTACATATGTCTAAACTCTTCCAATTTTCTATTACAACATCTTAATAATCTCAATTTCTAAAGAGTGTCATATAAAACTAACTCCGGTCAGTTGAGACTTCTTCAAGGCATGACGGTATTTAATTTTTTTAATTTTTTTAACTTTATGAGTGAAATCTCAAATTTTAATATTTAATTAAATGAAGACAATATTAGCGAAACTCGATCGAAAATCTGGAGATAGAAAAATCAGAAAAGATATTGGCTCCACTGGGATTCGAACCCAGGACCCTTTGCTTACATGACAAGTGCTCTACCAACTGAGCTACGGAACCCATATTCGGTAACTTTTAACTGTATCATACTTCGACTAAGAACTACCAACATTATTTTCATTTTCTTAACGCACGTATTGGCTGCTATCTTTATCTATGATTGCAAGATTCAACTCGAACTAAATGCTTTCTAGATAGTGTCTGGATTAATTTTTATCCATTTTATTTTTAATAGGCGACATCTATTGACTTTTCTGCAAGTCTAGAATGAATATTTATTTTTATTTTTAACTTTATGAGTAAAATATGAAATTATAATATTTATTTAAATTAAGACAATATTAGCGAAACTCGATCGAAAATCTGGAGACACGATTGACCGAAACTGATATGGGTTCCTTAGCTCAGTTAGTAGAGCACTTGCCATGTAAGAAAAGGGTCCTGGGTTCGAGTCCCATCGGAGTCAATATCCTTTTCTGATTTTTCTGTCTCCAGATTTTCGATTGAGTTTCGCTAATATTGTCTTCATAATTAAAAAAAAAAGATTTATAATTCCTAGCACGCCAATGCAATCTATTCTATTCTTAAGCTTACGTTACTAGCTACTTCATTATACCTTTCTAAAATAATACACTTAGCTAACTATCACAGTCTTAAGTCTCTCTACTTCATTAGTGTGTATAAATAAATAATTATTGATTCTGCTAAATCTGTTATACTTTCTACACATTTCTGAGAAAAAAAAACTGAATTAAAAAGACAATTATGTAGGTTCAGTTTTTAATCTACAAATGGAATCTTGTCTTTAGCTTTCTCAGAATTGAAATTTTTATATAAATTTTCAGTTTTCACAATGTGGGAGGCCTGTGTGGGTACCGACGCCCCAGTAACCATTAATTGGATAACCAACACTTCTGCCACAGGTCACTCACTACAAGTGGTTCGCTAGGTTTTGTGACGTTGCAGAGGTGCCCGAGGAGTGAGGTTTGTCTGTGTCTTTGTGCGGATGCGTCTGTCCACCTTTGCAGAGACAATTTGTGGGAGATTGTCTCGGATCATCACCTTGCACCGCACTGAGAGGGATGGATTCGTACGTATCCGTCACACCTGGACATATTGACCTCCAGATTTCTATCCACCTTTCCAACCTTTTTCCTTCCCATAACTTCCTCTCCTTCCTTTCCTAAAAAGACTCTCCACACAGTTTCTCCAAAGATGACATTAGCTCTGAGTGGAGTTATTTTTCTAAGGGCCTCCTTTTGTTTAGCTAATGTAAACGAATCGCGTTTTGTCCAATTTGAAATCAAAAGAAGTGCCTTTCTTTAAGATATTACTCGTTGAATTTTGCTTCATATTGTTAAATATTTGTATTGTTTTATTATCAACCCTTGTACCATTTTGATAACGCCGTCAATTGTACTCAAAATAATAAAAGCTTCTAAACAACCGTTACAGAATCACCCGGACAGGTAGGCTGCTAAGTTGAATCTTCACACATTTTTTAAAAACTAAATTATCTTCTTATTATAAAAATAAAACAACACTTTGTATTTAACCACGAATTTATTTTTTATGTATCTACCGGTTTCACTTAGACCAAGCTTCCTCAGGATAAAATAATAACTAAATATTAAGACAGAGTTATCAGTTACATATAAGTTGAGCGACAGAGGGAGAAAGACTATGACAAAAGAACATAGATAGAGACAAAATATTTGAAGGCGGTACAATTCCCCCTAATTCATTATCTATTGTACCGCCTTCAAATATTTTGTCTCTATCTAACTGTGTTCTTTTGTCATAGTCTTTCTCCCTCTGTCGCTCAACTTATATATAACTGATAACTCTGTCTTAATATTTAGTTATTATTTTATCCTGAGGAAGCAAGTGAAACCGGTAGATACATAAATAATAAATTCGTGGTTAAATACAAAGTGTTGTTTTATTTTTATAATATAATGTCTAACCACAAAGTAATTGCCTCTTATGAATAAATTATATTCCTCTTCACTTGTTTCACACTTTTGTAATTTTGACACATGTATTAGGGGTGTCCTGTACAAAACAGTCTACCGGGGTAAAACCGTATTACTCTAAAAAAGCTTTATTACTTGAAATATATCCCCGCCACACAATCCGCCCCGTGTACGACTCCGAAACCAACGCAAGTCAGGAGAAACTTGTCGGTACATGTCTGCTTGCTGGCGAGATACCACAAGTTTTTCGGTGTCCTGATGTAATTTATACAGATATTGAATTGATTAATATTGAAGTTATTATAATTTGCAGGTGAGTGAAATGTCAACTACTGTATATTTAACCTTTTTTATGTATAAATTTTGTGTAAGAATGTCTGTATTTTTTTCTCGGGGAACAACCGTATGGAATAAAACCGGCCAGCATGCGTTGACCCGGAATATTTTTATTACAGATTTTTTTATTATTTGTTTACACATTGTGATGTATGTCTTTTCTCTAAACTCTTATATTTGTCTGTATTTTATTTACTCCTGGGCACTTGACACCAGTCGTAATGTTTCGTCTTTTCATACTTATTTAACTCTCCTTTCATCGGCAAGACAGTTGTAATATTCTCGCCTTTTCTCTTGGCTCTGATCGATATTTAAATTCTTAAGGCTTTGCATATGTGTGGTAGGGATGGAAAATTCCTCCCCTACGTCACACAAGCCTTTATAAAATTGGACCCTTATTTCCTCTGATAACTACAGAAAGCTACTTAAAGCTCCCTTGTACTACATACCTTTAGCGATATATGTACTTAACTAATAAATACGTTATTTACGACTTTGAACGTAAATATTTTCGTATTTAGGTTGTAATTAAACTCCATCAAACGTTGTGTAATTTTTTGATTTATGATATAGAACTTTAATTACTTTAAATTTTGTGGTAACCCTCTTGATTCTAAACAGAGTGTTGAATTTCAAACTGTATTGGTCTCTCTCTTGCAAATTTAACCTTAAGTAATTTCTCTAAATGAACTAACTTCCCTTTGACGTTTATTATGATTCCCTACATCCTAATGAATTCATGAATAAGTAATACTAATCGAAACTACACATGATTAATTGAACAGATAATTAAATATAACTCAAATGGTTAAATGTTAGTAAATTTGATTATGATTGTATCTCGTATCTGCTGGGCGCCCCTCCGTTTAGATTCAGCTGCTATAAGGTACATATAAGGATGGATTTAGTAGGTTAATGTAATTTGTTAATTGCATATTTGACGAACTCAGAATAACCCTTTTTCTGGCAAAATTTGGCTCCTGCCTCCATCAAGTAAGCCGGGTGATCAGAAGTCAACCCAAAATTCGCACAGTCTTTTGGCACGGTTCAATTGATTGATACCTAAGTTATCGCGTCCCAATTGACCTTCCTTCGCCATCATGCACTGCCTTCAGGTCTTCCCCCAAGCCCAGATACCTCCAAATTCCTACTCCTCCAAAGTTTACTATTTACTTAGGGCGAACCGGTTTCGTCCTATATGCAATCATATACTCACGGGTTTGTGTGGAGTTACGGGTCGTGAATCCTCCCTCCACGTTCAAGAAATGAGACGAGAGTGACCCGACAGGCCTAAAGCACTAATTGTAAGTGAGTTCGTTTCATTCAATGAACAGTACATAAAAAGATATATATGTAAACATACGTTTTGGGAAGGTTTATAACTCGCAATGCGAAACTACTTGCAACGCATCCCGAGCTCGGATCTCGCCCATCAAATTCTGCGAAATTTTCAGATTGATACCGAATACATACGTAAGAATAGTGGGTGATATAAATATATACTAGTACAATAAGATCTTATCTGGCGATGTGTTCTGGAGATTCGCCATAACTCCAAGCTTTTGTTTGGTTTTGTTGACGGTTTTGTTTGAGAGATCCGCCATCTCTATGGTTTGATTAATGGTCCTTGTTACAGAAGCGAACACTGCCTTCTGTTGGTTGAACTGTATTTTTTTTTTTTCTTTCCCTCCCCTCCAATGTTCAACTTTTGATAAACTCTTGCTATCCCGTGATTCTCAATTGAATCATGTAAATCCTCATTACCCCTTATTAAGCTATCCCGTGATTTTTCAACTGTTTCATGTAAATCTTCAATACACCCTTTTGAACTGCTATAATAAATCTGTTAATTTTCAATTGCTTAGGTCTGTAGATACCTCGTTACGTTCAAATTAAAAATAGTGTTTAAATTTTTTTTTTTTTCTTTTTGCTCCTAATAATTGCGCAATATAATAATTTTATCCCGTTCCTAGAAGTTAATACCTAAGTACGATATCCACTAATCAAGGTCATTTTTTTTTTTTCTTTTTACTGTATTCGAACTAGTGCCCCAGTGACCGAATTATTTTGTAAACAATTTGAGCTTTGTAAACATTCTCTACGTCCTCGTGACCTAGATTCAAGCGTATGAGGTATGTTTACTTTAGACATTCCGGAGACGTGTGAGATGACTCTAAAATTTACTTTGTTTGATAATGATGTACTTAGTGCAATTGTCTAGTCTGATACCCGATTACGTATACATATTTATTCATTTATATATACTTTGTCTCAATAAGTAATTTATAATATTGATATGTATAATTATTTTATGATTGAAATAATTTCTAATATCATAACTTATTTCAAATGCTCTGGATTTTCTGAAATTATATTAATACATACATAAGATTAAATATAAAATATTGATTTGTAAATTTATCACACATAACTACTTTCAATAGTTATTGATGAATTCAGAGGTAGGAATCGATACCCTTTTCCTCTTTTTATATAAGTGTTTTTCTTTTTTTTTTTTTTTGATTATAATTTTTCTTGGGAACAAAATTACATATATATATGTTTATATACTTACATATATAAATATAAAAAATATACTTATTATACTTATAATATTTTAATATAGTTACATATCACATATTAAGAGAGTAATATCTTGGTCAAATAATTAATCCAAATACCAATGTTTGCTGCGTTCCGCTATCTCCTTGGAATCTGTAAAATTTTATAACGGAAAAGACTTACCCCTACCAAGGTTTTTTCCGACCGGGAAATACACGGTAACCTTGCTGCGATTTTCCTAAATTAATTTTTTATTTTCCTAAATTTAATTAAATCTTTTTGACTTCAATTTTTTTTTTTTTCATTTAATCTAATTAATTAAAATGATGTATGAACTCTATCGTTCTAAACTGTATTTTATCTCAAAACTCGTTGGTTAGATAACACTTTAAATGATAGTTACTTCACGATTAATTTAGAGATGGTAAATTGTTGTTAAATTAAATTTTTATCCCTCCGAAATTTTTATGTATTAATAAAATATTATTTTGTTTTATTATTATTATTTAAGATAATTAATTTAAATATTTATTATTTGTTAGAACACTTTCACTTAGATTGAACACACGTATTTAATTATAACTTCATCACGCTAAATTATCACATCACTTCAGTTATTTATTGCACTAATATTAAACGCGAAATTTCTAAGTTTAAAAATACGATATTAAGTGATTATAAAATCCGAATTTTCCACTAAAACAAATTGTATTTATCACGAGCACTTTTATTTTTCACAAGTAATTAACGCGTTGGCTTTATCTTTATTTTTCACTGACTCTAACTGCAAAGTATTTTTTCCTGTAGATCACTGAATAGAATGTGAAATTTTTCTAAGTATCAAAATAATTATCACTTAGAATTTTTTAACTTTAAGTCACCCACCGTTTCGTCACGTTCCGCGAAGTTACAAACTTTTCGACCACGATCGTAGACTGTCCTCAACTGGCATTTGTCTAGACTTTTATACCCCTCTCAGGTCCAAAAGATCGTATCTGAATCTCCTATAATAAACCAATCTAATTACTATCAACTCGTAATTTCTTGAAACCTCCCCATTATTGTCGAATGTGGTCTCTTAGTACGTTTTGCGTTTGATACATTAAATTCTGTCTCGTACTCCCATACTTACAAGATCCGGATTTAGTAAGATCCATGTTTAATGGCCCAACTTCCTTTGTCCTGGTGTTCATACAAAATTAGCTTGAATTTAATAATTTTAAAGTTCTATTTTCATCTATTCCGTAACATGTCCGTGCGCACGGCATCTACCATATGTTCCAAATCTGTCCCCAAATTCGCCTATCAGAGATATCTTCATGTCGAAGTCTTTCTCGCAAATTGTTCATTTTTATTTTATTATTTTTCCTCGAGTTTTTCTGTATTCTATATGAACCTTTCCATTTAAAACCGAATTTTCTCTATTTACGTCGTATATTTGAATTTTCCATTTTTTTCTCGAATTTTCTTTTATTCACGACACTCTTTCCATGAATTTCCTTATTTATCCTTACGTTATTGTTCATATCTCTATAGGTTTTTATATTTCAAGCCGTATTTATTTTATTCACTGTTAATCTAAGATTTCCTTTGTTTTTCTCTGTCGTATCTCCTTTCCCCTCACTTCCCCGTACTTCCCTGATATAACCATATCGTTTTTTGATGTTTGTTGCCTCTTGGAAAATTTCATTTTCTATTTGTTATTAATAAATATATCATTTTTAACATTTTTATAGGGGATACCCCCACTTCGGCCCTTAAATTCCTGTCATTTTTATTGCTTCATAGAGAACGCCTTACAAATTTCGTCCCGTTCTTACGAAAAATCCCATAAACCATATGTCTTGACAGTTGTATACATTAATCCCTGTACCCACCTGGCAATAAATCCTTTTTTATTTCAGT
The DNA here is from genome assembly GCA_929108145.2 of Limnephilus rhombicus. NCBI lineage: Eukaryota > Metazoa > Arthropoda > Insecta > Trichoptera > Limnephilidae > Limnephilus > Limnephilus rhombicus. The sequence continues at coordinate 24,392,482 of OV815284.1, forward strand.
GTCGTTAACTTTTATGAGAATTCTTTAATATAAATATTTCATAAGACCCATGATAATTTTTATTACCTTTTTAACGGCTAATCGTCCTTATATAAACAATTTTCATGTTCGAATATTCCTTGTTTATCACAACAAAATACATCTGGGATCGACAACCATTGTAATGCCTCATTTTTTTTCTGCAATCGCGTACTATGTTACTCTATAAACTCCATTTTAATTACGTAAAATGACTCCTTTTCCTGAGTTTTTCTATCGCAATGTTTTCAGCATTTTCCACTCCCCTCCGTACTGCACTCTATTTTCTTCTCTAACACTTGTTACTGCTCTAGACATCTGAAATGTACCCTCGCCTATTCTTTAAAACTCTCATTTTTTTTGACGTTTCCTCCCTAAATCTTTCATCGTAATATCCTAGCTCCATCTAGAATTGATAACAATAATTTTCCATTGTTTTTTCAACATTTCCATTTCCTTTAGCACGTTTTCCCTCGAATCGATCATCTCCGGTCGTCACAAACAATCGTATTATAGATGGAAATCTCCCTAACATCTTACAATACGTTTTCGTCACTTGCTTTGCAATCTTTCACTTAAACTTTTGCATCGTGTTTACGTGTATCCTTTTTTTCCGCACCTGATATGTTTTAATGCGTTCGAGAACTAGGGTTTCTGATCCCTGGAACGTACCGGTTAATGATAACATTTCTTGGGGTCATCGTTCTTTTGTCCCTGAACAGATTATTTCTTCCCATGGAGTTTATTCACCTCTCGGTTTGGTGGGAACGTCAAACTCATTAATCACATTACTAATTGCTAAGTCCAAAGGTCGTTCCTTTGTTCTAAAAATGGGTTCGGCCCTCTTCCCGTTGATAGGCTGAATTGGTTTTTAATCGCTTTTGCTGCAATTCAATTGGCTGTCAATATATCTCGGGCTAAGTATATTGGGGAACCCCTGTTTCTGATTATTTGTTGATACCATCTGTGATCCTTTCATCAATACTCGTCTCACCTTGTCTAATTATAGATCCCTACCGTAAATATGAATTCACTTTACTCTAATCCGATAGATGTCGTAGACGTGTCCGTTTTATAAGTAATTGATATTTTCTTTTTAAATTAAAGTGGGAAGCTACGATATTTTCTTATTTTTCACTGTTGATCAATGCAATTCATCACAGTTCCCTCCTCTGAACTCAATTTGCTGTGGCTAACGTTGTATTTTATTTTAATGTCCTCTTCTTTTTTTTTTTTTTTTTTTTTTTTTTTTTTTTTTTTTTTTTTTTTTTTTTTTTTTTTTTTTTTTTTTTTTCGTTAGACACCGAAATTGTGTTCAAATTTAGACTAGCTATCTTCCCCTCCTCATTTGGTTATCCCCTATCTCTACTCCGTGTCATATTACTTCCTATCTCCCCCTCCTCATTCTGTTATCCCCTATCTCTTTTTCGTATCCTATTACTTCCTATCTCCCCCTCCTCATTTTGTTATCCCCTATCTCTTCTCCGCATCCTATTACTTCCTATCTCCCTCTTCTCTTTTGCTCGGATTGTTAACAATCTTGAATTTGAATCTCATTGTATTCTTTATTTTCTTTTCGCGTAGATTTTACTTTATGAAATTTTCTTTAATTTTGATAGATTCAAAATTAATTTCTTTTTGCTGGAACACGCCCCTCGACTCGCGTGTTTTGGTGGTCCCCAACCAAATTGGACTAAGACCTCCCTTACAATGATTTAAGTAAAGATTGTTTACAATCTCGCGGCCTTTCGAACAACTGAAAAGCGGGTGGTCTCTTGGTGTGCAATTAATTGTTTTTTTTTTTTTTTTGTAAGTATGAACATTTTTGTGAAATGTGTGTTTTCGCACGACCTCACCCAATCCGACAATCAGTGGTATACATGTTTCATATAAATTTTCCAGCATTTTTTTTTTTCTTTTTTATTTATTTAAACTTTATTTTATAATTCTTAATTTCTAATTATAATTTCTTAATTCATCCAAAGTTGTTCTAGCCTAAGTGTTGTCCACTCTAATATTTAAATTTTTATAAATGTTCTTTATTATCCTCAAATTGGTTCAGCGTTCCTTTTTTCCTTTTTTTTTTTTTTTTTCGAAATCTAAAATATTTATACCTTAATTCAAATGTTACCTTTTTATCTCTATACTTAATGTCTACCCTATATCTATAGATAAACTTTCTTATTTCAATATTTCAAAAAAAAAAAATCCCTAAGCATTGTTTATTTTTTTTTCAAAATGTCCCTTTTGTGTGCCATATAATATCTCCAATTTCTCTCCTTTTGAGTGTTCTTACTTATCTAACATTTTTTTTTTTTTCTCACTAACACATAAAAAAAAAGTCAAATTTTTTTTCCAACTAGAAAATCAAAATTAACGAATTTATTTGCCTTACTCTATTTCAATAATTGAATATGATTGTCGCTCATTAAGAACTTGTCCACTCACCCTCAAAGACTTAACGACGATCCGCCCCTCGCAAGCAATCTGATAATCTAATATTTTAGTAATTTTCTTTCTTCCCCCTCCCCAATTATAATGTACCCTAACATAATTTTATTTGTATTTCTCAATCGTTTATTTATTTATTAACATTTACAAATATTTGTAAACTTCGCACTCTATCCGTTGATTTCCACTAACTGTAAACCTGATTTTTGTTTCTTATTACTTGTGTAATATCTAGCTAAATGTAAAGCGCTATAATCTCCTTTTATCTCCCGAGTTAGCTGCGACCACTAGCTCCTTCCCGGCTGTAGTTATTGTAGAATTTTCTTTTGGTGAACTGTTAACTTCGGTGCACTTGCTGCAACTAGCGTTTTCGCCCACACTTTCAATTGCGTGTATCCTCCTTTTTATGGCGTGGTAACGGTCACGGTATTTGTCCTTCTTGCTGGATTCCTCCCCACTCCTCTTCTTCATGTTCCGTTCTTCTGGTGTACATACCATTGTATCTAGTTTTCGTAGAAACTCAGCGGCGACAATCTCATCTCCTGATTGCCCCGAAAACCATAGCGATTGAATTTCCTTCGGATAATGTCTCATAATCTCGTCAACTATGCCCAACGGTGTGTCAGTAATCTTTAAAGCCTTCGCTAGCTCCCAATAGTTTGCGAAATGAGTGAGCATGGATATATTTTTCTTGGCATCATATACCCCTTCTGCAAGACGACGGCGAACTTCATTTTTCTTTATGTCTCCCCAATAGGTAGCTAAAAAATCTCGTTCGAAATCTAACATAGTCTCCCATCGTTTATTGTACAATTTTGCCCACGATTTAGCTTCCCCTTTCAAATTTTCCCGTACGACGACTAAAGGATCCGTTCGTTTCACTTTTCTAGTGTATTCTTTTAAATCTTCCAGGAAACTAATGGGATTTTGATTTCCACCGGAGAATGATGGTCGTTCCTGCTGTGGTAACATTTCCACTACTTGGAGAACGCTTTTCGGCGCACTATCCTCTCCTATCACCGCCACTGTTGCTGGGCTTTCCAATTGTTTCTCGAGTTCTTGCATCTTATTGACGAGCGGTGCCAAAGCTGCCTGAATTATTGTAGTTATATCTCCTATGTTTATTGTTGAAGTCTCGGTTGTGACATTTTCCCCGATTGCTGTCACTAAAGCCTGGGCTCGCCTACTTGTCCCACGTTTCCCAACCATTTTCTTTATTTTCCGAGTGTCGCCTGGTTAATGTTTATATTTTTATCTTATTAAGCGACAACCTTATAATCTCTATTTTAATTTCCTAAATTACCTTATGTAAATTATGTTGCCTTCCTTATTCTATTTATTTACTTATTTTTTTTTTTTTTCAATTTTCTCGTTTTTCTATATTTTTTATTTTATTTTTTTTTTTATTTTTCCTTTTACTTCGTTAACTTTTCTTGTTCCTTTTCCTCGGGTTTTTCCTGTAACATATCATGTGTGAGTCTCTCTTCACACTCTCGCTTATTTTCGCCCTGTTCCTCCGATTTTGTGTCGGTCTCCCCCTCTGGCTGAACGACTTCTATCATATCCTCGACTCGTAACTTAGACCTCTTTGAACGTCTAAATATCTCCCGTAATTCATCTCCCGACGGTATTTCTTTAGCTTCTAATTCCGTCGCATCCACTTTCCTTTTTTCCGCCATTTTTTGTTTAAAATTTTTAATGAATTTAACTCAATACCAACTATTTATTATAAATATACCTATATATATTTATAATTTATTTTATTTTTATTTTTATTTTTATTTTTATTTTTATTTTTATTTTTTTTTTTTTTTGGAACCTGTCCCCCTATAAAACACAATATTTTTAATTATTTATATTTGTTTGCATGATGATTGTAACCCAAATTAGATCAACTCTACCATCACTCTTCATTTCAATTAAATGTAGGTAATTGCAAAAAAAACGGAATGAATATTGTTACTCCAATGTTAATGAATATCCCGTGATTTTCGTTCAACCAATAATTACTCATTGTTTAGAATGCCAACCATTCCTTCAAGTTCCGCAATACCTACGATATTTTCGCAAAATCTGTTTAGAGTTCGCAATACCTATCTTGATGTTATTTCGTCAAATCCCCTCCTTTTTTTGGTCCGAATGATCAAATGTTCCCTTAAATAGGTATATACCTATAAAACATTCGTCTGTGATATTAAAGCTCTCAACTCGACACTATCCCCAATCAAATATTTTATGTTATTTTTATTTTATGTTCCTTATCTTTTATGTTATGACTTTTTATGTGATAATCCTCACATACAAACCCACAACATTAACTATAAACAAAGGGTCACTTTATGTAGGTAAGTTCCCCCGTTTTTATCTGTAAAGTCTGTTTATTTTTTCCGTAACCGAGTGTTGATATCATTTTCGAGTTTGTTTATTCTACAATCTCTTATAGAGATACGCGTTACCCCCGATGTCACCTACTTCAAAATTTTTCGATGTTTTGTTATCACTTTCGATGCTTACAAACACCGCGGTATCTCGTATCAGATTGTTTACATTACGGTCATTAACATTCTGGATTCAGGAATTTATGGCCTGCCTTGAATAAACTGTTTACGCTTGTATCTGACCTACATTCTTTGTTACGATATTTATAATCTCATAAGCAATCAACAAATTCATGGTCACTTGATTTAAACTTTATCGACACTTTTATAAATTATTTTAAAACATGTAGAGTTTATTCGTTAACACTTTTTTTTATATTTAAATGTATTGTTGATTTATTTATTTATATATTTTTTTCGTGTTTATTTAACGGCGCACTGTTCTGATTTTTATTTTATTTTTATTATCACTTCATTTAACATAACGTCCTACTTATTATTATTATTTTTTTTTTTTTTGTTTTTTGCAATAGATTGACCAATAAAAGTTTTTTTTTTTTTCTAAAACAACTTGTAAAACTCTGATCTCCTGTCACGGCTGTGCAGTTGTGATGTATGTCTTTTCTCTAAACTCTTATATTTGTCTGTATTTTATTTACTCCTGGGCACTTGACACCAGTCGTAATGTTTCGTCTTTTCATACTTATTTAACTCTCCTTTCATCGGCAAGACAGTTGTAATATTCTCGCCTTTTCTCTTGGCTCTGATCGATATTTAAATTCTTAAGGCTTTGCATATGTGTGGTAGGGATGGAAAATTCCTCCCCTACGTCACACAAGCCTTTATAAAATTGGACCCTTATTTCCTCTGATAACTACAGAAAGCTACTTAAAGCTCCCTTGTACTACATACCTTTAGCGATATATGTACTTAACTAATAAATACGTTATTTACGACTTTGAACGTAAATATTTTCGTATTTAGGTTGTAATTAAACTCCATCAAACGTTGTGTAATTTTTTGATTTATGATATAGAACTTTAATTACTTTAAATTTTGTGGTAACCCTCTTGATTCTAAACAGAGTGTTGAATTTCAAACTGTATTGGTCTCTCTCTTGCAAATTTAACCTTAAGTAATTTCTCTAAATGAACTAACTTCCCTTTGACGTTTATTATGATTCCCTACATCCTAATGAATTCATGAATAAGTAATACTAATCGAAACTACACATGATTAATTGAACAGATAATTAAATATAACTCAAATGGTTAAATGTTAGTAAATTTGATTATGATTGTATCTCGTATCTGCTGGGCGCCCCTCCGTTTAGATTCAGCTGCTATAAGGTACATATAAGGATGGATTTAGTAGGTTAATGTAATTTGTTAATTGCATATTTGACGAACTCAGAATAACCCTTTTTCTGGCAAAATTTGGCTCCTGCCTCCATCAAGTAAGCCGGGTGATCAGAAGTCAACCCAAAATTCGCACAGTCTTTTGGCACGGTTCAATTGATTGATACCTAAGTTATCGCGTCCCAATTGACCTTCCTTCGCCATCATGCACTGCCTTCAGGTCTTCCCCCAAGCCCAGATACCTCCAAATTCCTACTCCTCCAAAGTTTACTATTTACTTAGGGCGAACCGGTTTCGTCCTATATGCAATCATATACTCACGGGTTTGTGTGGAGTTACGGGTCGTGAATCCTCCCTCCACGTTCAAGAAATGAGACGAGAGTGACCCGACAGGCCTAAAGCACTAATTGTAAGTGAGTTCGTTTCATTCAATGAACAGTACATAAAAAGATATATATGTAAACATACGTTTTGGGAAGGTTTATAACTCGCAATGCGAAACTACTTGCAACGCATCCCGAGCTCGGATCTCGCCCATCAAATTCTGCGAAATTTTCAGATTGATACCGAATACATACGTAAGAATAGTGGGTGATATAAATATATACTAGTACAATAAGATCTTATCTGGCGATGTGTTCTGGAGATTCGCCATAACTCCAAGCTTTTGTTTGGTTTTGTTGACGGTTTTGTTTGAGAGATCCGCCATCTCTATGGTTTGATTAATGGTCCTTGTTACAGAAGCGAACACTGCCTTCTGTTGGTTGAACTGTATTTTTTTTTTTTCTTTCCCTCCCCTCCAATGTTCAACTTTTGATAAACTCTTGCTATCCCGTGATTCTCAATTGAATCATGTAAATCCTCATTACCCCTTATTAAGCTATCCCGTGATTTTTCAACTGTTTCATGTAAATCTTCAATACACCCTTTTGAACTGCTATAATAAATCTGTTAATTTTCAATTGCTTAGGTCTGTAGATACCTCGTTACGTTCAAATTAAAAATAGTGTTTAAATTTTTTTTTTTTTCTTTTTGCTCCTAATAATTGCGCAATATAATAATTTTATCCCGTTCCTAGAAGTTAATACCTAAGTACGATATCCACTAATCAAGGTCATTTTTTTTTTTTCTTTTTACTGTATTCGAACTAGTGCCCCAGTGACCGAATTATTTTGTAAACAATTTGAGCTTTGTAAACATTCTCTACGTCCTCGTGACCTAGATTCAAGCGTATGAGGTATGTTTACTTTAGACATTCCGGAGACGTGTGAGATGACTCTAAAATTTACTTTGTTTGATAATGATGTACTTAGTGCAATTGTCTAGTCTGATACCCGATTACGTATACATATTTATTCATTTATATATACTTTGTCTCAATAAGTAATTTATAATATTGATATGTATAATTATTTTATGATTGAAATAATTTCTAATATCATAACTTATTTCAAATGCTCTGGATTTTCTGAAATTATATTAATACATACATAAGATTAAATATAAAATATTGATTTGTAAATTTATCACACATAACTACTTTCAATAGTTATTGATGAATTCAGAGGTAGGAATCGATACCCTTTTCCTCTTTTTATATAAGTGTTTTTCTTTTTTTTTTTTTTTGATTATAATTTTTCTTGGGAACAAAATTACATATATATATGTTTATATACTTACATATATAAATATAAAAAATATACTTATTATACTTATAATATTTTAATATAGTTACATATCACATATTAAGAGAGTAATATCTTGGTCAAATAATTAATCCAAATACCAATGTTTGCTGCGTTCCGCTATCTCCTTGGAATCTGTAAAATTTTATAACGGAAAAGACTTACCCCTACCAAGGTTTTTTCCGACCGGGAAATACACGGTAACCTTGCTGCGATTTTCCTAAATTAATTTTTTATTTTCCTAAATTTAATTAAATCTTTTTGACTTCAATTTTTTTTTTTTTCATTTAATCTAATTAATTAAAATGATGTATGAACTCTATCGTTCTAAACTGTATTTTATCTCAAAACTCGTTGGTTAGATAACACTTTAAATGATAGTTACTTCACGATTAATTTAGAGATGGTAAATTGTTGTTAAATTAAATTTTTATCCCTCCGAAATTTTTATGTATTAATAAAATATTATTTTGTTTTATTATTATTATTTAAGATAATTAATTTAAATATTTATTATTTGTTAGAACACTTTCACTTAGATTGAACACACGTATTTAATTATAACTTCATCACGCTAAATTATCACATCACTTCAGTTATTTATTGCACTAATATTAAACGCGAAATTTCTAAGTTTAAAAATACGATATTAAGTGATTATAAAATCCGAATTTTCCACTAAAACAAATTGTATTTATCACGAGCACTTTTATTTTTCACAAGTAATTAACGCGTTGGCTTTATCTTTATTTTTCACTGACTCTAACTGCAAAGTATTTTTTCCTGTAGATCACTGAATAGAATGTGAAATTTTTCTAAGTATCAAAATAATTATCACTTAGAATTTTTTAACTTTAAGTCACCCACCGTTTCGTCACGTTCCGCGAAGTTACAAACTTTTCGACCACGATCGTAGACTGTCCTCAACTGGCATTTGTCTAGACTTTTATACCCCTCTCAGGTCCAAAAGATCGTATCTGAATCTCCTATAATAAACCAATCTAATTACTATCAACTCGTAATTTCTTGAAACCTCCCCATTATTGTCGAATGTGGTCTCTTAGTACGTTTTGCGTTTGATACATTAAATTCTGTCTCGTACTCCCATACTTACAAGATCCGGATTTAGTAAGATCCATGTTTAATGGCCCAACTTCCTTTGTCCTGGTGTTCATACAAAATTAGCTTGAATTTAATAATTTTAAAGTTCTATTTTCATCTATTCCGTAACATGTCCGTGCGCACGGCATCTACCATATGTTCCAAATCTGTCCCCAAATTCGCCTATCAGAGATATCTTCATGTCGAAGTCTTTCTCGCAAATTGTTCATTTTTATTTTATTATTTTTCCTCGAGTTTTTCTGTATTCTATATGAACCTTTCCATTTAAAACCGAATTTTCTCTATTTACGTCGTATATTTGAATTTTCCATTTTTTTCTCGAATTTTCTTTTATTCACGACACTCTTTCCATGAATTTCCTTATTTATCCTTACGTTATTGTTCATATCTCTATAGGTTTTTATATTTCAAGCCGTATTTATTTTATTCACTGTTAATCTAAGATTTCCTTTGTTTTTCTCTGTCGTATCTCCTTTCCCCTCACTTCCCCGTACTTCCCTGATATAACCATATCGTTTTTTGATGTTTGTTGCCTCTTGGAAAATTTCATTTTCTATTTGTTATTAATAAATATATCATTTTTAACATTTTTATAGGGGATACCCCCACTTCGGCCCTTAAATTCCTGTCATTTTTATTGCTTCATAGAGAACGCCTTACAAATTTCGTCCCGTTCTTACGAAAAATCCCATAAACCATATGTCTTGACAGTTGTATACATTAATCCCTGTACCCACCTGGCAATAAATCCTTTTTTATTTCAGTGTCGTTAACTTTTATGAGAATTCTTTAATATAAATATTTCATAAGACCCATGATAATTTTTATTACCTTTTTAACGGCTAATCGTCCTTATATAAACAATTTTCATGTTCGAATATTCCTTGTTTATCACAACAAAATACATCTGGGATCGACAACCATTGTAATGCCTCATTTTTTTTCTGCAATCGCGTACTATGTTACTCTATAAACTCCATTTTAATTACGTAAAATGACTCCTTTTCCTGAGTTTTTCTATCGCAATGTTTTCAGCATTTTCCACTCCCCTCCGTACTGCACTCTATTTTCTTCTCTAACACTTGTTACTGCTCTAGACATCTGAAATGTACCCTCGCCTATTCTTTAAAACTCTCATTTTTTTTGACGTTTCCTCCCTAAATCTTTCATCGTAATATCCTAGCTCCATCTAGAATTGATAACAATAATTTTCCATTGTTTTTTCAACATTTCCATTTCCTTTAGCACGTTTTCCCTCGAATCGATCATCTCCGGTCGTCACAAACAATCGTATTATAGATGGAAATCTCCCTAACATCTTACAATACGTTTTCGTCACTTGCTTTGCAATCTTTCACTTAAACTTTTGCATCGTGTTTACGTGTATCCTTTTTTTCCGCACCTGATATGTTTTAATGCGTTCGAGAACTAGGGTTTCTGATCCCTGGAACGTACCGGTTAATGATAACATTTCTTGGGGTCATCGTTCTTTTGTCCCTGAACAGATTATTTCTTCCCATGGAGTTTATTCACCTCTCGGTTTGGTGGGAACGTCAAACTCATTAATCACATTACTAATTGCTAAGTCCAAAGGTCGTTCCTTTGTTCTAAAAATGGGTTCGGCCCTCTTCCCGTTGATAGGCTGAATTGGTTTTTAATCGCTTTTGCTGCAATTCAATTGGCTGTCAATATATCTCGGGCTAAGTATATTGGGGAACCCCTGTTTCTGATTATTTGTTGATACCATCTGTGATCCTTTCATCAATACTCGTCTCACCTTGTCTAATTATAGATCCCTACCGTAAATATGAATTCACTTTACTCTAATCCGATAGATGTCGTAGACGTGTCCGTTTTATAAGTAATTGATATTTTCTTTTTAAATTAAAGTGGGAAGCTACGATATTTTCTTATTTTTCACTGTTGATCAATGCAATTCATCACAACATGTTACAAGTAAAGAAAAACTACCAGACAAGACTACGATACAGAAAAAATGAGGACACCATTTTTTAGTGTAGTTGAAGAAGCAATAGACAAAAGCACCAGAAACATACGGAATTCACATTTCAATACCGTATCAATAAATACAGAAACAATCAATATTTGGCTTTATCTACGACGAAAGGTCAAGGATGTTTTAAGCCTGCATTTTACACAATACAATCCCGGTATACGGTTTTACCCACTCCACAGGGCAAAATCGGAAATGTTAAGAGTCTTGTTTTTTTTTCATACATTTTCATACATCGAAGATTTTCTAACATGTTTCTTCTGTGTGTTGTTCTGTAGTAAATTCATTAATAAAAATAATTATTTTAAACCGAATTTTATTTTTTGCTAAACTACAGAGCTTCTACCTTAGGTATACGGTTTTGGACCGGTTTCCCCTACATTTTTTTTTATGTGCATACCTCCGTCTGGAGCCAGTGAGACCATGGTTTCCCCAATTGGGGTATGTTGCGAGACTGAAGATAAGTGGGGATGGGAAGGAGATAGGGAATTACTTGGCTATTCAGATCTAGTCTCCAAACGGGGCTAAAGTCATTTCAAGCAACGTTTTAATTCTGAATGGTTGTCTTATACCAGGGCGATACCGAGAGAATCTTTTACTCTGGAACTTGTAGCAAATATACCCTTTTATATATTAAATGAGCACAATCAATCGAGTAAAATTTATCTGCCGGGATTTGAACTCGCGTCCTCCGGATCGCTAGTCGAGAACCTTGCATCTCTTCAAATAGACAAGACAATGATAAAACAGAACAGCGCAAAATTAAACATTTGTAATATTTCTATTTTTGAATTCCATTGTAATAATATATTAAAACAAATATAAAACTTTTTTCCACTTAATTTGCAATGACTACTGTAATAACCAAATACAAGCTACTATTCAATTTGGGAGGCGGGTTTGGGTACCGCCGCCCCGGGAACCATTTATTGGATAACCAACACCTCTGCCTTAGGTCACCCCAAGTGGTTCGCTACGTTTGGTGATTTTGCAGGGGTGCCCTGGTTCATGAAGTCAGGTTTGTCTGGATATTGGCGGCGGATGTGTCAGCCCATCAACTGCGTGGCAGGCCGGATCGGGAGAGTCTGGTTGAAGGAGATCTTTTGACCTAGCCAGCAGGACTCTCTCGGAACATTGTCTTGCACCGGAGTGGGAGGGATAGATTCATATGTCCGTCACTTCTGGACATGCTGACCCCAGATTCCTACCCACCCCTCATAACTTTTCCTTCCCAAAACTTCCTCTCCTTACTTTCCCTGAAAAGACCCTTCACACAGTATCCACAAAGATGACATAGGGCCTGAGGGGAATTATTTTCCTCAGGGCCTCCTGTGTGGAGCTAATGTAAAAAAAATATGCATATATCTACTTAGTTTAAAAGCGGGTACATCGGCGAGTGAGATTGTCATGATGACACACAAATCTGTTCACTCGCTCAGAAGCGTAGGAAACTGAAGTCGCTGCTAGCGCCAGTAACAAGAATAACGACGCCTGCGTGAACTAATTCTGTGATGTTTGACAGTCGAAATCAGCTGTTTATTGGCAGCCATCTAAATAAACCAATCACGAGCAAGCGTGTAACGAGTAAAGTTGACGACCTTTCAACTTTTTTCGTAGATTGTCAACCATCTGCTAGTTAGCAAGTAACACGATGACACTGAGTGAGTTTACTAACAGATAGTGAATTTCCCAGATAGTAGTTTGTAAACTCTCTCTGTATCATCGACGCTTTATTGAATCGTCAAAGACGACATAGCAACAAATTTGAGAAGACCCATTTTTAAAATCCTTGATTTCCACCCCCTCCCCCTTCCTCATATGTACATAAATCGGATTGAGAAAAATTGTACCAGTCTGATGACGGCCTTAACAGGCTGATATCGGTTACGGTCACAAATTTATTAAGTGGAATTTTTTTAATATATTATTAGGCATTTACCTATAGTTTTGTCTTAACTGGAAAAAACAAAGGTTAATTTAATTAAATCATTTTTGTTTTCTTCACTGCTATCCTTAGTTCTGTTTTATTGATGTTTTGTTTTAGCCTGTATGTAATGTTAGTGGACCATTTTCTGACAAAATTCGGGTACTTTCAAAACCGTCGGAAGCATTGAAATAATCAAATGTAATTTTTTTAATTAGGACAAATCTTTGTACGACCCTCCTAATTTCACGTCTGTTCGCATCCTAAGCACTACAGCTATCACACTGTTTTGTAATCTCATCGTCATCAGCATGGTAGGAGGGAGAACCAGAAGTTACAATGGTAGGCATATAAAAAGGACTAAGGACCCCGGCGTATACTATATTTTGATTGATTTCGTTGGCGTAAAATCCCATTCTGTGCGCCTTGACGTGATACCGTGCCTACAATGGCACCTAATGCGGGTTATAAATTTAATCCCCATCCCGTAATAAAATGGCTTCGCTGCCATTTAGTTTCATTAGCCTAAAAGCCATCGCGCTGACGGCAGGCTGCTTTGTCCCCATATGCAATGATAAAGACGATGCTAGAACGGCCTCACTGAACAGAAAGGAACGTAGGTAATTGATGTTCAAAGCTATTCTATGCGATTTTCCGTAAATAAAAGAAAAACATAGAGAGAATCCCAATTTACACAAAAGTGCACAATACAACAATACGCATAGAGGTTGGTAGTACGAAATTTTTGCAGTATTTCTGAAGTATTGATTTTTTAATGAATATTTCGGTCACCGAAGAAGTGACCTAATGGGTTCACTCTGAAATACATAATATATTTCGTCGGTCCCGAAGAAAAATGTCGGATTTTTTGAAAATTGAAATTCGGTTGCGTTGACTTGTTTTAATTTCCTTTTGATGATTTAAAAGTTCATACCTTCAGAATTTTTAATGGAAAGAAATGAAATGCAAAATATCAAAACAAAGCTATATTTATTGATCTCAATAACAGTAAAAATATAGAAACAAATCTTTAAACAGCTCTATTGTAAAAGTACAAAATCGTTCTTAAGATAGTAAATCCCAGATACCTAAACAAATACGGTCAAAGAACTCTAGAACAGTTTTACTCTAGAACCTTTTTATCACCGCGGACCGGTCCACAGATCAAGCAGATGATTTTTCTCTGGTGTACACCTCGAATTTAAAACTTTTCTCTAAACTGGTGTAATTTAAAAGTGAATCTGTATGCGGAGATTCGTTTTAATCTCCACAAGAATGTAAGAAACTGCAACTGAACATTTAAAAGTCCACAAATCGTCTCACAGTTGAGAAAAACCTTTTGTTTGTTTCGATTCGCAATTATTATGTGCTAGAAAGGAGAAAACCCACAAGTTTTTTCAAGTGGAGAAAAACCATTTTCATGTTCGGGCTGCAACTATTCATGTTCTCAAAAGGAACATTTAAAAGTTTATAAGCCGTTCCACAGTGGATATTTATCATGTTGCAACTGCGACTATCCGTGTTCTCGAAAGTGACAATTTAAAATCCACATGCTGACTCACTGTGGAGAAAAACCTTTTTTATGTTCCGAAATTTTACAAATAATGAAAAAAATACAAATTTCAAAAAACAAAAAAATAGGAAAAATGTATGAGCACATGCGATACTAATGTGCTAGGAGAATGAGTGCTAACCAGAGACTGGTCAAGTGGAGCGGAAGTCCCGGCTCACAACAGAGTGACGTGAAGATGAGACTTCTCCTTGCTTTACGCGAAATGTCGCTCGTTATGCGATATGTCGCTCGTTAAGGGAGCGTTTTTTCAAAATCTGTTTTGCAAAATGGAAGGTGCTCATCATGAGAGGTTCCACTGTATTTTTGTGTGGATAATTATTTATTTTTTTATTGTGAACGATCGATTTTATTTACGTAATTTTGATTTTTAAGCAGGCCCTTGTGCTTAGTACCATTTGGTCCACGGCCCGGGGGTTGGGGATCACTGTTCTAGAATACCTTGTTTCAATAATTTACAACATGTTACCCAACTCAATAAAAAGCTGTGAATTGAGTTTCAGAAAAAAATTTGTTAAGTGAAACAACTTTTTTGTATTAGTCTCTTTTTTTTCCGCTTTTCATTTTAAATTTTTTCCATTACTATTTTCTCTTTTCTATTTATTTCTTTCATTTTCTCTGTTCTGTTTTTTTTTATAAATTTTATAATTTTTTTTCTCCGAAGTTTATGTCTTTATAATATATTTAATGTAATAATTTGTATATTGTATGTACCTGTCTCAATTAAAAAAAAAAACTAAATATCAAAAGAACACGTCGACAAACTGATAGCAATCAGTTTAAGGGTACTTAATTTAAAAATGTATTAAATTGTAAATAAATAATAAAGAAATTTAATAATAAAAAAAAGGACCATCGAATTTTGTTTTTAAATTTCTTTTAAAAATGTATGCAATAAAACAAACTAAATAAATATTCTCAAGGAGGTCTAGTTACCCGAACAGTGTTTTTGTTATCAGTATTATAGGAAAATATATGCCATGTATGTCATTCGATTTATTTCCAGCAAATGCACCTAGTGCACTTCAGATCAATGGCCATATGATTATAAGTCTAAAAATGGAGGGAAATTGTTTTTTCAAACAATGACAGACGAAGGAGCCCCTTGTGTAATACTGATATGAACTGGCGAGCTCCGTCTGGAATCAAACGAAATAATGGCATGACACGGAAAGTATGCATCTTTGAATCATTGGTGAGGATATTATCATAACACCTAGTTTTTTTCTCAACGCGTTTGCTTGGTGCATCAAAGTTATTTCTTTGTTAAGTATTTAATACATAATTGAAGAAGAAGATAACAATATTAATCTAAACGAAAATATGAAAGAGAACAAGACACGTAAAACAGAAAAAAACAATGGTCGCAACTGGGACACGAACCCAGACCTCTCGTCTAATCGGGACGTGTGCGTTAACCAATTTCGCTATTGCTCCCTTCTGTGTCTTTTTTCTGTTTTCTGTGTATTGTTCTCTTTCACATTATCGTTTAGATTATTATTGTTATCTTCTTCTTCAATGATATATTACGTTGATGGGAATAACCTACAAAAGTTATAAATTAGAGTCTTTCTCACAAAAAATTGACTATTTAATACAATTTGTTTAAATAATTAAAATAAAATTGTGTAATTTTGGAAGCGGGTACGGGTCCCGCCGCCCCAGAAACCATTTTTTCGATAACCAACACACTGTTACTTAGCAGGGGTGCCCGAGTTCATGGGATGAGGTTTGTTCTGAATCTGTCCACCTACTGCGTGGCGGGCCGGATCGAGGACATCTCCAGCCGGACTCTCTCGACCCATCCCCTTGCACCGCAGTTGGAGGGATAGATTCATACGTCTGGCACTCCTGGACACACTGACCCTCAGATTCCTACCCACCCCTCGTGCCTTTTTCCTTCCAAGAACTTCCCCTCCATCCTTTCCATAAAACACCATTCAACAACCATCCCCTAAGATAGGCCCCGACGGAAATTATCTATGAAAGTAAACATTCTATTTGATGAAATCAATTGTAGGATGAGAATTAAAAGCACAATATTTATTGTCGTTATATTCTTTAACGCCATTTGTAGCCAAAATAGATCCCGCATACTAGATATCATTATTTTTGACCTACCCCAGATCAAAATGGAAAAATGTATTGAAAAATATTCACATTGTTTATTTGAAAGGCAAAAAGTATAAATTGAGATGGCATTTCAGGTTGCATTTATTTAAAATTACATATATGTATGAAAATAATTTTCATTATAGTAAAATATCTACATACACGGTGTTACAGACAAGAGAACGTCAAGAAATTCTAACATCCATTTTAGATGAGTTTTTACCATTAATACATATTTTAATCACTTGCTTCTGAATAATTGATGGAATTGCGTTCTTGTATGCGTGAAAGAAAAAATGGGCATGTTAAAAACACGCCACAGTGACTAGGGAGAGAAGAAAATGAGTTTATGTACTTGGTAAGCATGTTCGCGTGAGACAGGAACGCTGATGGAGATGATAATGTTAATGCAGGAATTTACAGACATTTGATGTCTGTGGAAGCGGGGCTAGCTTTCCACAATGGATTTCTGATGCATTTGGATTATGTCAATACGTTATAGAACTCACAGAAGAAGGCGAAGAAGTAAACAGAGAGGGGTGAAATTGGAAAAAGTGCATCAAAACCAAGTACCTACTGCAAGAGAAGAGGTTGAAGGTTTGGTTATGTAGTGCGGATGAAAGGAGGAGAAGAGCATATTATGACAAGCAATTTTGTGGAAAAATACATAAAGCGCATTGCATTTATTTTTATTATGCATTTTTTTTTGTTTTGCTTTTTTAGCATTACTGGGAGGACAGTGCAATCCCAGTCTGCCATATCACACGAGGATATGCACAATTACAAAAAAAAAAAAAATTGGAAATAAAATGAAAAATACATTAGGTAAGTATATATAACATATTTGTAAGGTTGACATTTGTCACATGAGAACCTGTCGCTTCTTCGACTCGTTCTTGTGTTCAACAGCTCAGCTGTGGAACGATGTTTCCTCCTTCCTACAACATGGGTCTCTTCAGGATCAATGTTCAATCCTTCCTGTCCTCAAAAAGGCCCTCCACACAGCACCTCAGATGAGGTCCCGAGGGAAATTATTAGCCTCAGAGCCTCCTGTATGGAGTTTGTAAAAAAAACAATAAAGGTAATAAAACAGGGAGAGTAGGCAGAGACAGATTTGTGTTGTTCCTATTTTGTCTCAACATATCGTTTTTAAATTTTTTTTTAGGAAAGACCGGGTTACGAATAACCTGAAAATAATTTGAAAATCTCCTGCTACCACCACAATAAACGGAAAATATTGCTTATTTCGTGATGGGGGAATTTGCCAGCCAAGGAATTGATCTTACGACTCCCAGATGCATTGCCAAATCAGCCACTGACCGGTCGAATTTGAATTTATCTGGCAAGTTTCGCCATTTATTGCACCACGTTACAAACATTATTTCAGAAAAGTAGGTGCTTAGCACAATATTCTACCGATTTATTTAACGGCAGACACTCAAGTGGTCACATCGTCAATTTGATATCTTCGCTGGGCTTAATTCGCTTATTTCCGAGGTAATATCTAAGCAATGGACGCCATTTGCCGGGACCCTAGTAGGGGAATGCTCCGCAGCCACGTCGCATGCTTACTAATGTCCTTCCCGGATCGAAAAACTAAATAAAAAAATAAAATAACGCGATAACAGTAATGGCCGACAATTTCGGAACGATAAATGGATACTTTTATTTCTGTTGTTTCAAATGAAGGGATTGCGTAGGATACTTTTATCGGGTGGGAGATTCGATTGGCAATACCTACACAGTAATAGCTAGATAATAATTTACGGTTGAATAGATAGCTTTAGACAGCGATTCCTACCTATTATTGGTAAATACTTCTTTTTATATTATTCTTATAGACACACTTCCTATACTCAGGGAGAAAACTTGTCTTGGGGAGAAAACATTAAGGCCCAGTAGTAGTTTCGCAGATTTTTTAAATGTAATATTGTGATCAAATGGCCATTCAAAATTTTTCCAATCCTAAGTCCATTCGAAATGGACTTAGGATTGAAAAATTTTAACAATTCATCAATTTTTTAAAAACAAATTTCACATTATATTTTTAAGTAGTAAATTTCAGTTATATTTTATGAAGCAACTGGCCAATAATGATATATAATAACAGAACTTGAATGGAACTTCCATAAAACGTCAAAATTAAAAATGCCGATGAATAGATATATTTTTTTAAACAACCCGTCCTTATAATCGGCATTTGATGAGAACCCTTCTACAATCATAAAATCAAACAAAATGGCGCTGAATGACCACTAGATGACAATGGTACATTTGAATTTCTGGGAAACAATAACACAACCTAAATTTTCTCTAACTTCTAACGCTGTACAAATCACAAGTGCGCCCCATGGTTGAATTCGGCAGCCACCTATTGTGATCGTCTCTCATGTCTCACATCCATACAGCAAGACCGACCACACATAATATTTTAACATTCTCTGCCTTGGTTTTAAACTGATATTGTCATTGCAGAAGAGGGATTTCACTTTACTGAATGCAGTTCTTTCTGCTACTATTCTGCACCTAACTTATACATATAAGTCAAGAGTCTCCGTGAGAATACTGCCGAGGTATCTAAATTTTTCAACCTTTTCGACATTGCAACCATTTAACTGTATCACATATCCAGAGTGATCTAGTCGTCCAAATGTCATCCATTTAGTTTTAATGACGTTGATTGTTGACTTAGAGGTCATCAATACGGTCAGCTAGTAATACAGTATCATCTGCGTATTTTATGTTATTAATGACAACTCCGTTGATCTTCAGACCCTTCTTGGTAGTACTTAGGGTTCTTTTAAAGACATAGTTGGATTAGAGATTTGCTCATTCCTTCCCCAAAAAGACCCCCCACACAGCATCTCAGATGACAAAGGCCGTGAGGAAAATTATTTACCTCAGGGCCTCCTGTGTGGAGTTAATGCAATAAAATAAAATAAAATCTTTCTTAACATTAGTTTGTGTCGTCATAACGATGGTTTTCTCACACGCCTTATTCCGAGTTTAAGCTCTAAAGTCCAGTTGTTTTGAAGAAATTCAAATGTTACATTGTCGTCGAATGCTATTTAGCGCTATTTGGTGTTTTTGACATTTAGGAGGTCAAGGTTTTAGATTTTAGATTCAGGTGCGTAAATCTGGGATCTAGATTTTAACGGGGATCTTTCAAATGCCAAAAAAATAAAATGGGGCCAAATAGATTCTAGGTGTGTCAGCTTTCTATCCGATGGTAATTGTAAATAGCTTGGCCTAAAACAATGTAATTATACTATAGGTTCGGATGGTACATAATTTCATAATAATTCTATTACTACTTATAATTGCGATGGTGTGTCTCAGGTATTTATTACGTGTAACTACGGTGCAATGAACGCTGCAACTTGGATTTGCCTTGATTTTCAAAATTGGAACCGAAGGTATGTAACGAAATCATTTTATTTTGAATTATAATTCTACATTGGAAAAGTATTTTTCTTTTGTTAAAATTTTTGACAGATTATCGCATATTCTAACGTTTACTAAGGGTGTTCATTTGAAAAGTAAATTTCTGATGGTCTCCTAAATTAACAATGTTTGTTTTTGGAAGAGAAATATTTTTTTTTATAAATATTTTTGCTTCACAAATTCTACAATTATTATAATATCCCACGATTTATGTTTTAGTTAGTATTATAATAATAAGCATAAAATATTGTACGTTATGACCTACAGACAAACTACGAAAATAGTTATAATAGATTGTTGTGTCCTTTATATTCTCTCAGAGAATGTTTTTAAATGGTATTAGGACCTGAAATCTCCAGTATTTATTATCCTTATAAACTATAAGATGCTAGATTGGAAGACTTAGGTTCTAAATAACGCAGTGGCTGTTTATTGTCGTATAATAATTATAATACTGCTTCCGAGTTCAAAGGTCCTTTCAGGTGGAAGGTTAGTTTTTGATCTGAAAAGCTCCTGAAACCTAAACTTCGGTTAAATTCGGCACCACTCGGCAACGAAACCATGTTACCCGAAGAGCCCATAGACAAAAATGGTAAAGCATGTACTAGATCATAGACTATTATGATACATTACATATTGCAATGTATGGCTTTTGTCCATGGGACGGTCGGGTTTCGCCGGTCTCAAGCGCAACGACCCAAACGTTTGGGAAATACTCCGAATGAGTCAGACGCTTACTTCTCGTAGTACAGGTTTTCGAGCCATAACTAGTTACAGTTATTATACAGTAGTTAGATAACATTATTTTTGATACGTGCTTGGCTGGGTTTCCTGTAGTCTAGGTTTGACAATATTTTCTAATTACGGCGCAAGCACAAAATTCCGCAATTAAAAAGTAATCCATTCTTGGCGCATCGCATCTGTTATCCGCGGTATATCTGCGATTAATCAATTATCAATCACTTTATCCCGCCGATAAATCAGGCGTGTTCTTGCGTTATTGTAAACGGCGCAATGAGCGAATATTGGATTGAAACTTTTCAGATGGGAAAGTTTAGAACCTGACGGCATTCTGCAAATAAATTGGGTTATTATTCACGCCGTTATCTATGTGAAACGTCGGGAAAGTAATAAATCTTCTGTTGTCGCTCTCAACTTTCGCGGATATAGAAACAAATTTGACAGATTTATCCGAGTATTGAAACCAAATGGTAGGCTGTAATGGTGATTTACAAAAGTTTGATGGCCTATTAAATAAATAATAAAAGTTGTATCTTTGTAATCGGTTGGTCTGTTTGATGTGGGTAAGATGGAATACGTTTGCGTGAAAGAACATTCAATTTTGGTTTGATTAAAAAAAATCTATAAGAAAACACATAAACTGATATTACTTACCGAACTTGACTGACTTCGACTTGATTATTTTGACCAAATGCTGGATCAAAGATAACTATATTCCAAAAAACATAAAAAAAACTATAACCAATACAGCACCCAGAATAATCAATCTCAAAATGATGGCGTCATTATTTACATAAAAAAATCATATACAACACTCTGTAAAGGAAATCACAATAACTAACTCAAACTTAGTCAAACTCGAAATAAAAAACAGCGTTAGTATACTATCTATATACCGATCACCGAGCACATCCAACATAACACCATTTCTAAACGCACTAAATCAATTTTTGGTATGTATTAAAGAACATGAAAATGTCCTTATTATTGGTGACCTTAATATCAATATTATAAATACAATGCATCCCCAAGCAAATGAATACATACATTTACTAACTCTGCAAGGATTTCTCCCAGCTATTACAGCACCGACTCGCATAACAGAGTTATCTGCCAGTTGCATAGACCACGTTTTTGCGAAATGCTAACTAAATATCAAATCTTTAATATATCAATGTTCTGTTACAGATCACTACGCCACTATCACTTCCATTTCCCATAAAATACCAAAACCACCAGCATCTACTATACGACAACACAAAATTTTATATGACACTCTCTTCAAACTAGTTTCCGAGGAAAACTGGTCAAATTTCTATAAACTTAGTGACCCGAACTAAGCATGTGAATCTCTCATCAACACCCTTCATAAACATCTGGAAAATGCCACATTAAACCCAAACAACCACCAAAATAGACAAAAAATTAAACTAAAACCCTGGATAACAAATGGCATTCTACACTGTATACGTAAGAGAGACAAACTTCATAAATATTGTAAAAATAATCCCACTGACTACGAATCTCTATTATTCTATAAACGATACAGAAATGCTTGTAAAAAAATTGCATGTAGGGCCAGAGAAGAGTATTATGGGAAACAGATAGATGAAGCTGCTAATGATAATAAACAAATCTGGAATATTATCAAAGAAATATGCTACACATAAAAAGTGACCACACCCATAAATACGATCACCATCGCAAATAAAGCAGTGAGTGCAACTGAAAACTCAGAAACAATTACAAATCATTTCAACCAATTCTTCTCCACAATCGGATCAGACCTAGCTAATAATATCCTAAAAAAATAGAACATCTGAAGATAACCTTGCAAATAATATCTCTCTCGATAATCTCAGTTATAACCTTTTTAACCTCACTCCAACAACAGAACAAGAAATCACTGAAATCATCTCTTCACTCAAAAACACACACTCCACGGGAATTGACAATATATCCACTAAACTAATTAAACACCTCAAGCCAATCATCAGTAAACCCCTCCAACATATCACAAATCTAAGTTTTCGAACTGGTCTCTTCCCAAGAACCCTAAAACATTCAACCATTATTCCTATCTTTAAATCAGGGGACAGATCATCTGTGAATAACTATAGACCAATAACCTTACTGAGTCCGATTTCAAAAATAATTGAAAAAACAGTTAAACGAAGACTCTACAAGTTTCTTGAAGATAATAAAATCCTCAAGAGGTTCTGGGTTCGTGTCCCAGAGGTGTCAATATGTTTTTCTGATTTTTCTGTTTCCAGATTTTCGATTGAGTTTCGCTTATATTATCTTCATTTATTTAAATATTACAATTTGAGGTTTTACTCATAAAGTTAAAAATTAAAAATAAAAACAATAATAAAATCCTGTCAAATAATCAATACGGCTTCCGCAAAGGTCGTAGTGCCTCAGATGCAATTGCAAACTTCACTAAATTGATTTCTGACAAACTCGATAAAAGTCGCAAACCCCTCGCTGTATTCTTGGATCTAGCTAAAGCCTTTGATACTGTATCTCACCGCATACTTCTGAAAAAGCTCCTACAGATAGAAATAAAAGGCATTCCCCTTAAATGGTTTGAGAGTTATCTAACAAACAGGTCCCAGTCAACTATTATCAACTCGGCTAAAGAGCATAAAAGTACAAGTTTACCATGCACATATGGCGTGCCCCAAGGCAGTGTTTTAGGCCCACTTCTCTTTCTAATATACATTAACACGTTATGCAATCTGAATACTGGTGGCACTATTATATCTTTCGCCGATGACACGGTTATCGTATTTGATGACGAAGATTTAAATTCAACCTTTGAAAAAGCAAATTTATGCATGAACTTTGTTAAAAACTGGTTATATTCCAACCTTCTACCTCTTAATATAGATAAAACAAAGTATCTACTTTTTTTCCATACGTAAACCAAATCTCCTCCATAACTGCCAAAAACTTACCATACCATGTTCACAGAACCTTAACACACCTACATCACCTCACAAAAACTGCTCATGCGATAACCTAAAATTATCAAACGAAATTAAGTACTTGGGAGTTATCATAGATGGTCAATTACGATGGGAGACACATATAAACTCTGTAACAAAAAGACTTCGCAAATTATGTTACATTTTCTACTCTCTTAGATCTATCCTTAACCTACAAACACTAAGATGTGTTTACTTTGCACTGTTTCAATCAATTGCTACATATGGTATTATAGGATGGGGAGGTTGTGCATCATCAATTCTTCATCCCATGGTTCTAATACAAAAACTATTGTTAAGGATAATATTAAAATGTAACCCATCACACCCATCAGAACCACTTTTTAAAAAACTCACAGTATTAGACATCCGACAATTATACATAAAGACGATTCTCATATACATATGGAAAAAGGATTTGATGAAAAAAACACAACAAAAAATTCGCACCCGGTACTCATCCCAACTAAAATGCATAATTCCTCCAACAAAAACAGCCTTCGCACAGCGCCAGTACTCTTACATTGCGCCCAAAATGTTCAATTCGCTGAGTATTGATACCAGGAAATCGAAAACTGGCGATAGTTATATCACAAGTGTTCAGAACTGGTTGATTGTAAAAGGAAGGAACTATTTTAAAGAATGCCTCACATCATTAATTTAGGCTAACATGAATTAACTTAAATTAACTTGATTACCTAAACTACCTTAATAAACTGAACTTAACTTAACATTCTTAGCCCTTTCCACTCCAAGTCTTTTTTTATTTGATTTTTTTTTTGTTCTTTGTTTCTTGGTTTTATTTCACCATCTCCACGACGAAATTGTGTATTCAAGTTTTAGTTACTTTTTATAAATAAAATTGATAATTGATTATATACCACCAATAAAAGATTTTTGTATGTAAAGAACTATATGTAATTAGCTCAAATTTTCAATAATCTTAAACTATTTACTTAAAACTGTTTGGTACCACTGTGTATCGAATCCGACGAAGTCCCATGTGTACTTCCCAGCACTGAACCATGGTAACAATTATTATTATTTAGTATTCGTCGGATTGAAACATGAACAACACTGTACTATATACTACATACTACTGTATTATTCAGCTGTACAATATAATTTACCGGACTTGAAGAATAAAGTCCAACATTTAATTGTACTAAAATTGGTGTTAAATAATGTAGATAATGTAGATGTTCAACATAAAAATCCTTTCTCATGTGCTTACCATATAGTACTCACTTTGATTTTATACTCGTAACTCTTTTAAATTAAATTATTTTATACTATTTTGTATTCTATTATATTATTTTATGCATATGTATATTTTCTTAATACTCTCACACATTCTTTATATTGCATATGATAATTTCCTGTATAAAAAATCGACCACCACAACACAGGCATGTGCCTAGCATGGTGGTCGAAAAATCCCTAACTTTTGTAAAAAAATATTTTTTCAACGAATAAAGAAACTTAAAAACAAAAAAAAACTAATTCTTAGGTATTATTAAGTATTAGCACTACTACAGTATACTGCATGTCCTAAAAGCATTGTATTCTTAAATAAATTAAAAAAATATATTTTTTTTTTTTCAATAATTGCAAATTTACTTCGTTTAAATATTTTAATTAAATTAAAACAAATCACTTTGTACACACCACTTATATAATCTAAATTGTCAACATGTTTCAAAACCATTAGTTTTTTCTTCAGGATAAAATGAAAATTAACAAAAATAACAAAAGATATACAAGTAAAGACCAATAAGTACTGATAGACAAAACATATGATGATTAGTAAAATTAGCTAAAAGTACCATATAGTATTAATTAGCTAAAAGTATCATAAAAACAGTTTCATAAAGTATTTTTTGATGGTACCTTTAACTATTTAATCACCAGTCTTTTGTCTAGGGGAACTTTTAATCTTCTCTTGTATGACGTTTGTTATTTTTGTTAATTTTTATTTTATCCCGACGAAGAAACCATTAGATTTGACATGTGTTGAAAATTTTGATTAAATGAGTCACGTTTTATTTTATTTTAGTTTTAGTTTATTAGGGAAACACACAATTATACATATTTCATTAACGTAATTGCATATTTCATGGTTGCATGAACCAGCGAAGTTTCCGGAAAAGTTCATAGTATTGTATAAAACATAAACACGGATTAAATTATGTAGGATAGATAAAAATGAAATTAAACTGTGAACCCATTCCAAAATAATACATTTTCACATCATCAAATAATGTTCTATGATAAAAATGATTAGCCATTTACCAGCGCCCTTGAGATGATTTTTCACAAAACGGCGCTGTATAAATCATACCAATATTATTATTATTATAAAAAGAGAAAAACAACATAATGAGACTGAGTATAGGGACCGTAATTAACAATTTTTTCTATTATGCATTTGGTAAATTGGTCGGAGGACAAAGGAAAAATATCAGCGTCTGAAAAGATGCTATAATATTTTGTGCACGTCCTTCTGAGAAATTAATGTTGAGTGTTATTTGTTTTTGAGTGCGGGATGTGGAATAGTTGGTTCGACCTTGTATTTCATAGGACAGTGGAAATTAATGTTTTCTATGAGATATAATTGTTGTCAACAATGTTGTTAATGATTTTAAATAAAAATTTCTGGTCGGATATATTTCTTCTATCTTCTAAAGAGTAGGGAGTGATTTATTTTCGTTTAATTAAAAAAATATTTCTCTTTGCAAATATACATTGTGGTGTCATTTTTAAATAAATGTAAACAAATATCCACATACATATAGAGGTTTTTAAAAAGTAAAAAAAAAAGTTTTTTTTTAAAAAGAAATACAAACACTCCCGGGTTACGAATTACCCAACAATGTTTGAAAATCTTCTACATACCACACTATGTTGAAAATGTTGCTTGTATCGTGATGGAGGACTTAGCCAGGCGAGGAATCGAACCCGCTGACTGACCACCGACCGGTCAGTGGCTGAGTTATTTATTTTAATTTAATTAATAAAAAAATGATTTATTTAATCAGGTGACAAAGTAGCTAAATATTAGACAAGGTTTTCGCTATTGTTTAACTGCGTTGATGGCATTTTTCTCAGCAAATATATATTTTCTAATTCAAAATATCACTCCAAACGTTTAAAATAAAATTTTGCTCTTGTAATCCTTACTTTTAAATTATTTGAATTTAAAAGTAAGGATTACAATTAACAAAATTTATATTTTAACGTTTCTCTACCTGTCATTTTATATTAAATCACACATTGCTCTAATCAAAGGATAGAGACTGCTTTCAGTGCCAATTAGCTAAATCGTTATTTAATTATCATTAACGAGCTGGACAGCACTAATGAAAGGTGAGGAAATGGAATATAAAGTTACTTGTCATTTGGTAGTGGAAATTGTTACTAGAAACATGAATAATCCCACATTCGCAGAATTGTATGAGTGGCACAATCTAAGCATTAAAGAGAGTAATACCATATCGAAGAAAATCACAATTTTGAAATGCCATCATTAAGGTGGCTATCTCTGTGCTTACACGTTAAAACCTATACTTAAGGCGTTAAAATTTTTCTAACAACCCACGTTAATGTGATAAAGACTATCAGGCATATAGGTTACGGGTATTAAACTTTTTTTTTTATTTCATCTTTGTAACTGTATTTTTTTATCCGTATCTTTTGGCTTTATGATGACGATGGGTTCATGTTTTTTACATTTTGTTGTTTCTTCATTGATTTTTCATAATTTCGGCATAACATTTAGATTCCATATTTAATTTTAGTTAAAATTCGGTTAGCCTAACCTAGGGGCGATTCCGCTATAGACGATTCTCGACATTAATTTACAAATCACAGTATTTGTACTTTTTTCGATATCAGTGCAAAGAAGATGGTCAATATTTAACAATAAAAAAAAAATTTGCATTTTTCTTCATAGTGAAATTTTTGGCGCGCTTGGAAACATTATCATTCGAAGAATTGGTATAAACTGCAAAATCACATTGTGCAACTTTGGTGCGAAACAGCTGTTACCGATAGTTTGAGGTTATGTTTTACCGCTAAACGTGTAGTGACAATATTAATTTATTCTTAAGTACTTATTGTTATTTTTTAAGCATCATTGACTACAAGAAGTCACTGTTAGCTTATTGCTCCCGCGATACAAAAGATAAAAAAGTTTGTGTTTCTCACAGAAATAAAGTGCCAACGTTTTGAAACTTTGTAAAAGTAAGAATAAATCAAAGGCAAACTTAAATAAAACGTAAATAGTATAATTAAAACTGAATTGAAATAAACGTTGACTCAAATTGCACCCGCGATGTGATGTTAGAATCGCGGGTGCAACTCTTTGACAACTACCCTTATTGTGTGATTTATCATATATTTTATTGTTTTGTCATGCCTTTAATAATAATATAAGCTGTGTATTACTAATGATTTATGTTTAATAGGTGAGTTTATATTATATTCCGCTTTTTTATAGAAATCCTATGATTTGGCACTATCTCATCTCAAATGCACATTGGTTTTGAAATCTCCGAAAACAACCACTGAAAAAGAAGTGATTGGGAGCATAACAATCTGGAACCTCTTACAAGTTAAAAGAAATTCTACAAAAAAAGTTTTTTTTTTTTAATATTTCAAAATACAAAAAGGAATAAAACAAATAAACGAAATTGCGCATTTCTGATATTTACAGTAATTCAGATGACTAATCCATAAATGACAAATCTCCAACATCTTTTCAAGTCTCAAAATTACCAGCAGAAGCATGCCATGAAACTGGTACTATCTGTGCCGCTGTCTTACAAAAGATATATGTAAATATTAATTAAATAATTATATTAATTATTTATTTAATATCAATATACCAAAAGAAATTAATATTAATGAAATCATTATAAAAATCGTGAATGACATAGCAGACGTGCAACCTAAAGACATTATCGCGAAGTTGGAAGCGCCAGAAAAAAGGATTGATGGATGTAATATGTTCATAGAATTTTTGGCAAATTTTGACGTAACCAAAAAAGAAATAATTAACATAAATGACCAAGAAGTGCACAGATTAGTAATTAACATTGTTTGATCTCTTATTTCGTTCCTCTAACAGTGTTTATTAATGTTTATATACACTTGAATTAGACGAGTTGCGACCGCGATAATTTGATGTTGCACCCGCGATTGTTTGAAAAGCTAATAATTCATTGTTTGTTTTGGTTTTCTATATATTTTTTAATTTTTTGTTGATTAGTTTAACGCCTTACGAAATATCAACGCACAATATACTAAATATTTCACAATTAACAGACTTTTGTGTTTTTGTCTTATTATCTGGAAAGGGTGGGCTAAATTGGTTGCACCCGCGATAGCACTTTGAACCTCCCTCCTGACTATTTAAATATTTCAATTAAATATTTATAAACTAATAAAAAGTGAACATGTTAAAATGTAGCTCTTCCAAGAATAATTTCATTAAAAATGTTTTTTTTTTTTATTTTATTATTAAGAAGTTTTACAAGCGTCCAAATATTGCACCCGCGATAATGGAATCACCCCTAGCAACATAGACAAAAAGAACATATTTACAATTAATTTTAACGACGACTCACCTTAATCAATACACTAATACGTTGACGTAAGGCATTCTCATCCCAGAAAGCAATTATTTCCAATTACGTGTACTTCTTTCTAAAATACCTCAAGTTTCGAAACTGTAATTTTTTTTACAGTAAGGAAATGTGTCATTCCTGTGAGTTCTTATTCCGATCATCAAGAATCAACTAAAGTTGCCATTCAAGAGCTTAAATGAGACGTGCCAACACAAATGCTTTAGTAATGAACAAATGTTTCAATTGTTCCCATTATATACTTACCTTTTGCATAATGTTATTCTATTTCTGTTATAATTAGTGTAACTCGCTCATCAAGCACAAGAACTAGTTTCTTCTTTGGTGAGATTGCAATTTTAAATAATTTGTGTACCGATATGTAATTTATATAAAACCACTGTACTATATATCTATATTAAATAAAAAAAAATAAAAAAAATAAAAAAAATGGTAGTTAGTACCCTTGTTCCCTTATTTGTCAAATGTATTTTTGGATTTCACGCATGTAAATAATTCAACGGTTTTGTCTGTTTTTTTTTAAATTCCTTGTTTTTTTTTCTTCAAATACTAGGTCGGTGTGTGCAATCATTAGGTGCGTAGATGTATTTTAAGTACGTAAGAACTCGCGTTCATTCAATGCTTTCATTATTTAAATGCTAGTTTCTAGTGTTACAAAATTAATTGTGGCTTGTAATTAAAATTGGTGTATATGTCGGATAGGAACAAAGTATATTTAGGATGGTTTGTATTGGTGCATATTTGTAATCTTACGACATTAATGTCTCAAGGCGTCACTAAGAAACAGTAATTCTTCTTGCGTACGCCAATTTCTTTGCAGTTTATTTTCATTGTTTTTTTTGCTTGGTAAAAATGGATAACCCAAAAACATTTATCAAATTAAGGTGTTCTAAAAGTTTTTAATTGTTTCAGAAGTTAAGAGTATGTTATTTATTTACACAGATATCTTACAAAATAACTTTTTCCAATTTACGTGTTTGAAACGTGCTGTTTGCAATAACCACATCTGTGTTTTGTGTTCACATCAACATCGGCGGTCACGAGTCTAGGGAATTCTAAATTTTTAGGAATACCTCAAGGGTTAAACTTTGGACCTCTACTATTCTTGATTGATTGATGATATTTAGGAATGCATCCAAAGTATGCATGCTTTTTGCTGACGATCTCAATCTGTTCAGGGATATACGACATTTATTATTATTATTTATTTTAAGATTATATTATAATTTAGATGCAATATATTGGACGATGATAATAACCATTTCTTTAATATTAAAAAAATTGTCAGTACGGAAAAATGTATCACTACTCCAAAAACTCAATTAAATTCGATTGTAAGCTAAATAATGAAATATTGTCTTCAGTTACATCCATAAAGGACCTCGGAGTCAGCCATAATCCCAAAATTAGTGTTCGCATCATCATGTTACAAAATTTTTGATTTATGTTATAAGAACAAGTAAACAATTTTCCCAGCCCGAAGCAATGACATTGATTTTCAACTGCATTAAACGTTGAAAACTAGTAAACGCTTCTGATATTTGGGCCACACACTATAAAAATACATAGAATTAAAAGAATGATTGAAAAAAATTCTTAGTGCTCCAGTTTGGAGTAAGATTGTGGCATCCGGAACGTGCCGCAAATTTACTTTATATCATTTAGAATTATAAATTCATTTACACCCACCCCTTTTCCCAGATCTTCCTTTCTTTAAAAAACACTCCACACAGCATTATCTAAGATGTCATAGGCCAAACGGACGTTTTGGCTTAAGACCATTGTTTGCCGGCGACCGAAGTAGATCTTCAATAATCTCATGTCTTTCGTTTGTCCCTTTCTAACAAAATATTGTATTTGCGGTGTGTAGCGGGGAGGCGGGAAGGGAAGATTTCTATGTAGTGGTATTTAGTTGCAGCGCTAGCGAGCAAA
The DNA here is from genome assembly GCA_929108145.2 of Limnephilus rhombicus. Lineage (NCBI taxonomy): Eukaryota > Metazoa > Arthropoda > Insecta > Trichoptera > Limnephilidae > Limnephilus > Limnephilus rhombicus. The sequence continues at coordinate 24,423,866 of OV815284.1, forward strand.
ATATGGTGTTATAGAGTTTTAAAGAAAAGGGCACGTAATTATTATGTAACATAATTTTATCGGAGAATACGAGGAATGATCTTTTTGTGTAGTGCCTTGAAATTAACGGCGATATTATATTGTTATAGGAGATACGGGAATCGGATGCATGACGTAAAATTGTAAATAAGTAAAATTGAGCGTTAAACAAAATAAGGCATTTATTTCCATGCCCGAATACTTGCACGAAGACGGTGCAATGCCCCTTTTGTTGATAATATCTATAGCGACACGTCCTATAATATGGGAGACTCCCGACATATTTCGTAATGGTGTTAGTGTGTCCGGTGTCCCGCGTTTCGACGTGAACACAGTAAAAACGCGAGAAACCACCGAAACAAAATTTTAATTTTATATGTCAATATATTTTCGTCAAGACGAGAAATCACCCTTTTGCTTAGTTCATTCAATATTAGCTGAGACATGTATTGTTAGAAGAGCTCCGGAAAAAATAATGATAATATTATACATTTCTGCAAGGAACTCTACGAAACATCTATGTATAAAAATCAATGTATGTTTGCTTGTATGTATGTTTGTTCCATACGCGTTGCTAAACCAATCATCCTATTTCGATGCAATTCTGGGGATTTGATGTGCGCATGCCCGCGATGGTTAATATATATAGTGGTGAGATTTTTTTTTTTATGAATATTAAGAGAATTTTAGAATTTTAGAAATATTATTAGAATTTTAAGAGTCCCAACTGCTCCCATCTGAAGCCAGTGAGATGCCTCACGGCATCCCCAATTGGGGTATGCTGTGAGGCTGAAGGTAGTGGGGAGGGGAAAGAGATCGGGAAGAGGAAGGTGGGGAAGTACCTGGCTATTCAAATCTGGTCACCAAACACGGCTAATGCCATTTCAAGCAACGTTTCAATTCTGAATGGTGGTCTTACATCAGGGCGATACTGAGAGTATCTTCCACTCTGGAACGTGCCGCAAATATACTAGGTATATATGCTTTAAGTGGCACGCGAGCTGTTTGAAAACTGAATGTATCGGGACTGAATTTATGGAATGCGGGAGGAGGGAGGGGAGTTAGCAGGACGGGAGAAGCGGAAGATGGGAGTGGAGAGAGGGAAGACAGAGTGGGAAAACGTGAGGAGAAGGGTACGAGAGAGAGGAAAGGGAACGGGACGAATGGGAAAGGACACGCAGGGAGAAACAATGTCTTTATTAAGTGACATTGCAACGAATGCCGGGAACTCGCCAGTAAGAAATAAAATATTGTACCTTTAGAAAACTTAAATTCAAAATAATAACAATTTCAATTCTCAGCGAGTTAATTCCAAGGAAAAGTTTATCAATATAATGTCGTAGAAGACGTAGAATATTTTTGGAATAAAAAAAAAAACAGCAATAAAAACGCCTATAAAAATTTGAGTGTTAATACTCATTTTGGGAGAGAGGTATGGGTGCCGCAGCCCAGGGAACCATTTATTGGATAACAAACACCTTTGCTACAGCTCACACCAATTTCATGGCAGGCCAGATTGGGAGAGAATGGTTGAGGGATACCTTTTGATTTCTCCAGTAGGGCTCTCTCGGAACATCGCCTTTCACCGCACGGGGAGGGATAGAATCATTCGTCCGTCACTCCTGGACACACTGAACCCAGATTCCAACCCACCCCTTCTACCTTTTTATTTCCCAGAACATCCTCTCCTTCCTTTCCTAAAAATAACCTCCACTCAGTATCCCCGAAGATGACATAGGCCCTTATAGGGGAGAATTATTTTCTTCTGGGCATGTGTGGAGCTTTTGTATAAAATCATAATCTTGTCCTTTGTTAATATGTCAGATTTGAAAGTCAAATAATATGTGTAACTGCACATTCAATTATTCTGTAAAGTTCCAAAATCGGCGTCTCGGAATTTACTATGTATATATATATTTGTTTTCTATACATACGCCTCAGGGATCTCTTTTTACAGCTTTTTTTAACATTAGCTCCACACAGGAGGCCCTGAGGAAAATAAGGGGTCTTTTTAGGAAAGGAAGTTCTGAAAAATAAAAGGTTAAGTATTGCGGATGATTAGGAATCTGTGGGTCAGTGCATCTAGGAGTGACGGATGCAAGAATCCATCCCTCCCACTGCGATGCAAGGCGATGTTCAGAGAGAGTACCTATGGCTGGAGACGTCAAAGGGTTTCCCTCAACCATTCTCTCCCGATCCGGCCTGCCATGCAGCTGGTGGGCAGACGCATCCGCCACCAAGACTCGGACAAACCTCACCCCATGAACCCGGGCAACCCTGCTAAGTCACCAAACGTAGCGAACCATTTGGGATGACCTATGGCAGAAGTGTTGGTTATCCAATAAATGGTTTCCGGGGCAGTGGTACGCATACCCGCCTCGCATTCAGTCTAGGTACCTACTTTCATTCTCCTCTGCCAGTTCCCATGCCTCACTGCCATAAATACCTAGGTAGGTAGGTACCCCGATATCGTAGAAAATATTTAAAAAAATAAAAGCTGAACTGCAAAAAATGATAATCTTACTACCTACCAAGTAAACACAAATACGTTGAATATGGTTCTCGATTTTTTCGGTAACGATTCGAAAACGATTCTAAAACAACGAACACCTGCATATTGTCAACAAACAAAGACATAGATACACCCATTTTTAATGTATGGCGATTGAGTTATGTATGTATTAGTTTGTCTGGTGCGATTTTACTCCTTCCCCCGACCCGCGCAAGCTACCCCGTACAAGCTGCCCCGTCCGGCTGGCAAATGAGTGGATGAGACAACAACAAAAAACCTAAGTAATTTTACTACAAATCTGCGCGTATCTAAATTCGGTTTTTTACATGAATAAAACTGTTTTCAGTGCAGTATAAAATTTTATCGTATACTTCATCATATTCCTGACTGAGGATGTGAGGAGTTTTTTTTTTAAATTGCGTCCATATGCCCAGAAAAAAAATCCAAAGTTGCCTTCTAAATTCATGGATAAATCGTCATCTTTTGGGGCCTTTATTTTATAATTTAAAGCAAAAATCGAAAATCGGATTCATATCCTAACTGTATACATGCCTAACTTATCATTTAAAAAAAAGAAAAAAACAATTAATTTGATATTTTAGCCGTAAATCCAAAACAAAATTTTGTATGAAACAGGCCACGCATGCGTTCCTCTTTACGCAGTATCACCAAAGGCATGGTGCTACTAAATTATATCTCCAGGTCTTTTGACTTTAACATTGGCCTTGAAGATTATAAAAGTCATTTTAATTTTTCATTTATGTATTTAACGTTTTGTAAATTATTGTTGTATTGTAATAGGATAAAATTATTAAAAAATATATTTATATATTTGCTGCGGTAACTGCTAGTACAGCTGTTCAGTATTTCGATGCCAACAAGTAAGCAGACCAGCTTTTGATCGGCGCCGCGGCGGTTCTCAATCTCTTTCGACTATGGAATCCTAAATGATCGACCTTTTTTAGGCGGAACCCGAACTCCTATAAATAAAAATAATCAACAGTTGTTACCACACAAACTACATAGTTTAACTAATTGTTTGATTAGCTGTCATGTTTGACCTGAAAAGAAGGCTATAATTAATTTGACAATATTTACAAATTGCGAATAATGGAATTTTTTTATCGTTTTATTAGTAGTTCATATGCGCACTGATTTCTGGGGCCCATTTTGATGATATACCTTTATTGAAGAGTTCAAACTAAGAAGGGGTTAAACTCGGTGCCTGTGGAACTATGGCATCCCTAACTGAAGTAAGTGAAGAGAGCGAAGGAAGTAAAAAAAAGTTATAATTCAATTCTTTTTCCCCGCAAAAGAATTATTTTACGTGGAATCTTCGAATCTTGGGGTAGCTGTCGCATTCACAAAGACACGGAAAAAGCCCGCAGGCGAAAATTTTACTAGGTCGAAGAGCAAACCAACAACAATTAGGCAGAAATATTACGGTATTTTCATAAATGTAAATCTTTTAGTATTGTTTAAAATAGAAACTTTAAAAATATCAGCATAACTGGCTAGTAGCCAAGTTGATGAATGCGTAGGCGTCCCTATTTCAATCCTCTGCTAGTGACGTCTTTCATCCTTGTAAAAGCAACATTTTTCGCTTACATAAAAACTTATCCTCAATGTGTATCATTTTGGCACCTAGCCGGAGCCCCCTTCGAGGTTCAGGCCCTAAGGAAAATTTCATCAATAATAAATGGATGATTTGTTCGCGGCATTATCTATCGGCAAGAGTTCCGAAGCCCGCTCAGGTCGGGGACCCTGGGTTGGTGCCCCACATACCCACAGGGTAAAGACGGAAGTGCAAGGGGGCCCTAAAAATGCCCATCAGGCAGGCCCAGCATTTGCTGAAATGCTCACCGTATTCTGTGTCGAATGCCTGATTTCTGCAAAACGTCCATGCCCTGACTCTTGGAATTCCTGTAACCCTTCCACGGAACTCAAGTGTTCCGCGGAACTCCTTTTAGGAACTACTGTGTTAGAAAACATTAGAACCGCTGCGTTAGAACCTGTTGTAATTGGATTTCATGCAATGATAGTTTTACGTAACCTAGATTGTTAAAATGGCAGTTTTCCGTGACGCAATACATTTCTACGCAAGCGTTTTGTATTTTGCATAATTACACAATAATGATCATCTATCATTAGTGAATTATCCACATTGATGAATTGGATAATCCGTTACGCATGTAAATCATGTTCCTAACACAGTTAGTAGGTACCCAATGTACTACTAAAATACCTACTGTCACCGATGAAAAGTTTTCATTCGAAATACTCGTAAATGCGACTAAAAAATTAAAAATAACCTTTCAACAAAATGTGTTGTCACTCTTGACATTATTTTCTATTATCAGTTTAATCAGAAATTCAAAAACTGGTTAGGTAACTTCTAACTTTTTCGTTTTCAAGAAGCGTGAGAAGAAAGACGTCGTAAGAGTTCTCGCCGGGAAAAGTATATATGTTTTTTTTACAAGAGCTCCAGACGGGAGGCTCTGAGGAAAATAATTTTCCTCAGGGCCTATGTCATCTTTGGGGATGCTGTGTGGAGGGTTTTTTAGTGAAAGGAAGGAGAAGAGAGTTCTGGGAAGGAAAAGGGTTTAAGGGGTGGGTAGGAATTTGGGGTTCAGTGTATCCTGGTCATCCGCCTCCAAGACATAGAAAAACCTCACCCCATGAACCCGGACACCCCTGCGGGATGGATTCATTCGTCTGTCACTCCTATACGTACAAACCCCCAGATTCCTACCTACCCTTTATACCTATTTCCTTTCCAGAACTTCCTATCCTTTCCTTCCTTAAAAAGACCCTCTTCACAACATCCCCTAAGATGACATAGGCCCTGAGGGAAATTATTTTCCTTAAAGCCTCCTGTGTGGCTACTGTAAAAAAAATTAAAGAATATCAGTGTTTCAACTTTTAGTAATATAGCAAACGTCACCCATAATTAAATACCTATACTTAGATGTACAGGCTGTTAAGGGATGTTCTTGACTTATTTTAATCAGTAATTCCTGACATTATTTTTATTTGGGAGGCAGGAATGTGTACCGCCGCCCCGGGAACCTTTATTGGATAACCAACACCTCTGCCACAGGTCACCCCAAGTGGTTCGCTACGCTTGGTGATTTAGCAGGGGTGCCCGGGTTCATGGGGTGAGGTTTGTCTAGGCACACTGAACCCCAGATTCCTACCCACTCCTTAAACCCTTTTCCTTCTCATCTCCTTCCTTTCCTTGAAAAAACCCCTCCACACAGCATCCCCAAAGATGATAAGGCCCTGAAGGAAATTATTTTCCTCAGGGCCTTCTGTGTGGAGCTCATGTATAAAAAAAAAAATTATTATTCAGAGTAAAAAAATGAAGTTAAATTTTTATCTCGAATTGGACAGGCAGGATAGGTTGGGTGAGTAGTCCGTCGGTTATTCTGTTGAGTGACCAGTGAAAATATGCGGAAGACTTTTTTTGTTCGGTGTTGAGGAAAAAATACCTCAAAATGAAGTCGGCGATAAAAATTCCATTTACATTTTTTATTCCAAATAATGTTTGAAATCACTGGTTAAAGTATTCAAGTACAGTAAAAAACACCCGTGTACAATATTTTACTTATTTTATCAGTAAAATTTGTAATTACTGAAGGTTACTAATAAACCTATTCTACTCGTATATGCCTATCTTATTATTATCGTTATGAAGCTCCGGATGAGTTTTGTTAAAATAGTACAATAATTTTGACCGGTCAGTGTCTAAGTTGGCATCGCGACAGCGTCGTGAGTTCAATTCCTTGACAGGCCTCTACTTCAAGTCCTGCAACACGACACAAACCATATTTTTCAGGTTATCCATAACTCGGGAATTTATCTCTTTCTTTTTTTTAAATGTATTAATATTCGAGTAAGTATTGATTATTTTAATTAAAAAAAATAAATTAATAATTGGGTCACTCTAAATATTATTGCTAACGAAAAATGCCATCCTACAGAGTGCTACGTGTCAAACTGTTCTCAGGCCATGTTGTGACGTCACGACATGATAACTCGACATTTGAGAATAATATGTTCGGGGGATGCTAAACACAAGGCTAATACACTGAACCGGAACATCTGTTGTTGTTTAGGGCTAAAAATGGATGGTATTCCCTTCCCCGTCCTTACCCGACCCTTCCCCCAATCCTCGCGACGATAAATAACTCGGGGAGAATATTAGATACGTGACATTTTTTGAATAATTGGATTTTGTTTGGATCCTTTGGGTGTGATATTTTGACAACTGAAAAACATGGTTTCGTAATGAAAGGAACTTTCAATGTGTTCTTTTAATACGGTATCGAAATTTACGCCAAGGTCGAACGATTGTCGATATTATTTACCATGTATTATAAGAAAAAACAAAAAAATCCCTACATTTTTGGGACGTTTGATTGAACCAAACATCTCTTGCTTGATTATCATCGATATCGATTAGCCCTCCCATAACCAATTCCAATCGCAAAGTGACACCACCTACAAGAAATTTCATAATACCGAATTCCGTTGCATCCTTGCGTGACGTAGTTGTTTTGCTAGGAAGAAATTAAACATTTTTTATCAAGTGTTACTTTTCTCGATACGTTGCCTCGAATTCGTATGTTATGTACATGTTTTTTTTAGATATTCATATAACTGATTAAATTGTTAATAATAAAGTCCGCGATAACGCATATCTAAAATATTTCTAACTGCCTGAAATTTGTGTTTTAAAAATGATCTTCACAAAGTAATTCCGTTGCCGCGAACTTGCTGGAAAACAAATTAGCTCCACGCAGACCAACCAAAGGTACAAACCAATGCTTCTTGCGATCCTTTGACTGTGAGACAATGGACTATAATTTTTGATAAATGTTTCGTAAACCAATATTTTTGGTTCCGGTGTCATTTTTAAGACCTACACGCCTTGTCTAAATATACTTGGTCGAAGTTGATTATCCTATAAAGTCAAGGATATAATGTTTTCTCGTGATAAAAATTACACGAACTCAATAAATTGTCAGTTTTAACCTTTCCTGGTCTGTAATGCGTAAATACTACACATTGCTTCTAATAACTTTTATATCTCTATAAATATAATGAATTCTGGATTCAGATTTTAGGTATTCCTCCGTTATACATTTACACACTGAAATAAAAAATAATATTTTAAATAATTAGCAAATTTAATTCAAAATCAGAGATATTTTGTTAAATATCGGGAATAAACCACAAATACAATCAACCGTGTGCCAGTGTGGACCGTGATACGCGAGGAGTGTGCGGGGGGAGATGACACGCTATGTGACGTCTCGCTCTACTTTGCTATACGGGAACACGAGAAACAGAGACCGCCGTGTTGTGTTTCGACCGTCGATACCTACGACCGCGTAGTAGCTAAACATACATAGATGTATGTATGTATTGGGTAGCAGCCCAGCGCCCAGCGCCTCAGTCGTTCGCGGGCAATCCTTTGAGATGGTCTCCTCGCCCGTTTTTTGAGCAACGGACGATGGTTTTTTCATGTTTTCAGCAATTAAATTACAATTATTATTACTTGTAACACAAATTATGAAAAACAAAAGCGATTAGCTATGAATGTTCATATATTTCCGATATAAAATCGATGATTTTAACACGTGAATTGATTACACAGCACCGGAGCGCGCGTATTTTTTTAGCACAGTAAGGGAAAGGTTAACACGTCTGTCATGAAAATTGTATTGTAGAATATAAATGTGTATTAATTTTTGTAATATTTCTAAATCAGACATCTAAAAAAACTGCTTTTCAAAAAATAACTCTTTTTTAACAAATTCAAACGGTAAAAAGAGTTAGTGATATTTAGTACCTACTTGTTTGAGATCGATTATATTGAAAAGAATATCTTATAATGAAATATAAGGCAGAAGAAACCTAAGTTCCAACGTGATTGCATTAGAAAAAAAACAATTTAGGCTTCAGAAGATCTTGGATTATCTGGAACTACGGCTATCCGGCTACACCAAAACGAAATGCTAAAAATCACATTAATAAGTCAGATACTTAACTAATTTAATTAATCTAATTTAATTAAATAATTAACTAATTTAATTAAATGAAGAAAATATTAGCAATCCTCAATCGAAAATATGGAGACAGAAAGATCAGAAAAAGATATTGACACCTCTGGGTCTAGACTTGCAGAAAAGTCCATATTAAAATAGATGAAATTTTATCCAGACACTATCTAGATAGCATTTAGTTCGGGTTTGAATCTTGCAATCATGTATAAAGAAAGCAGCCAATAAAATGAAGATAATGTTGGTAGTTCTTAATCGAAGTACGATACAGTTAAAAGTGACCGAATTGGATATAGACATCTTAGCTCAGTTGGTAGAGCTGTTGCTATGAAAACAGAAGGTCCTGAGTTCGAGTCCCAGAGTAATAATATTACATTATTACACTATTACTTAATTAAATATTACAATTTGAGTTTTAATCATTAATTAAAAATAACTAATTATTACGCTGAAATACCGGCCCTTGATTGACGGTATTACTTAATAAATAATTGATGATTGACACTGAAACGTTGTCAGAAACATTGCCTACTGAAGGAGAATGTGCAACACGGCAGAATACCCCAAAAATAAATCACAATTATAATTTAAGCGGTGAAAATTTTAAATCATATCTAATTGATCGCTTGTAAAAATGGCACAATAATCGGGAAGTAGATATCAATAACGGTCAGCGGCCGAGAATTCAAATTTCGTTGAAAGATGTTCTAACGATCATACAGGGTACAGGGTTGTTCCAATGAGAAAGATTAATTATTCTCCGTACCAGCTTTTTTAAATCATAACTCAATATCGATTTTATTTAATTCAAATTTTGTTTTAATTTATACCTACATTCAAAAATGCTGAAAGGCGTGATGATAAAATTATTAAAATGATGTGCTTTTTGCAATTATGTTTTGATTATAAGTATTTATAATTTCTCGATAAATATGTCTAAGTAAAATAAGAATGTAAAAAAAATCCTAAATATATTAGTCTGTAAGACCGTAAATAAATAGACAAACTGAAGTACTTTCGTCACAAAACACTTGCGTGGATCTTTTTTGTAATCCATCTATTAATCGCTCTAAAATTAAAATTTTGAAAAGTAGCTTTCCCAGATAATTTATTGATTTATTTTACTGCTTGATTATATGATTTGAAATGTGTGCTGTATAATATAAAATTTTGTTTAAAAATTTAATAAATCTGCCAACCACTTACAGTATAACCTTTTCATACTAAAAATAAACATATTTTCTCATAAATTTAATACACAACCTTACAAGATAAAGCAATCTTTCAAAATTAATTTATACTTTTTTTGGAAAAGAGCCAATACGGCTAGAATTTATTTAAAAATGACATATTTCCGGTTGTGTCTAGTTATTCCCTCTTAACATCTCCCGGCTACCAATATGGGCTTGTGGCTTCGACCAAGTATTAGGTCAATGGCTTATGGAGATGAAACGTTCAGAGTTCAGATTATTCCTAAATTTCAATTAAATAAAAATAAGTATTTCCACGAATGGAAGACGACGCAAAATCAAACATTTTTTATTTATTTTTTTAATTTGTTATGATAACGATAAACTCGATTTTAAACCGACTGCGATTATTTAAAAAAAAAAAAAAATGTTTTGGAAAATTAAAAATTTTTACCGTTTAAAAATTTCTAATTTATCCTATTTCCGATTTGTAATTGTATGATAGTTTTATATTATTTTAACTAAAAGAATTTGTAAAATTTTACACTAGAATAATTGCAAGAGAACGTGCCCACGTGACGTCAAATCAATCTGAATGTAATTTATGCCTTGAATCTTTCTACCATGTCAAACGAAACAATCTAAAAATACAGTGCTTATAATGGTAATCAATAAATGTGCTATTAAATTCATCGGATGTGGCATGTAGCTGGTACGAAGAGACACAGTTTCGTGAAATGGGAAATGATAATATGCATTGCAATAAAATGCACAGGATGACCTTTACAATACCAGATATGACCACACAAATTGTTATTAAAAAATACAATAGAGAACTCCAGTCCATTTTTTTTAATGAATAATGATCTTCTAACTTAAATAACTGCATATTTTTTATTTAATTTTAGACTTATTTTTAATAGTTAAAATAATTGTCAAAGTTTTAATTTTTCAAGATACCCCGAAAACCACCGTATATATAGTGAATTGTGTGACGTCATCACTCCTGAAAAGTTACTATAGGATCGGGAAATCAGCTGATCAACTGCCGCCATTTTGAATTCGGTGTTCGAAGTATTATCCCTAGAAGTAGAATTGCTATTTTTTGTGCAGTAGTTTTGAATATTTTCAATAACAGAGATAAACTAATAAGAGATACCTTTATTTTTTAAACATTATTTAGTCCTAAATAACGTTTCAATAAACACAACAACTAAATCTCTATAAACAGGATGTAAATAAACAAATAAATTAATACGATGGCTTGTGTCATTCCTACATTCCCATATATTTCCCATACTTTACGGCGACGTCACGATACGAGGAACAGTGACGTCACCACTAAAAATTTCAATAATGCCAACTTGACGGCGTGTTTCTACGACCCGATTAAAAATGCACTTTTTTATAATTTTTTAAAAACTCTGCGTTTAATACTCTTAAATAAAACTTATGTATTCAGAATCAGCGTTTATTGGTCTGTATGAACATATTTTTTAAAGCCATAATATTTTTCACTGTATTTCCTTATTGAGCCCCCAATAAATAGAGGCATTTATGAAAATACTATAATAATTATCAATTCAAATCAAGAACCTTATATTTGACCTGTTATAAGTCGCGCAATTAGAGTTGACGCATACAATACAAACCTTGGAATGTGTATATTGGTGCTTATTTATTCACTTCCGCATGTGATGTCCTTGCCAGAAATTACCTACTAATTAACTAATTAGAAGTAACGTTTATTGATGACGCTTTCCTAGGAACAGTTTTTTTTGCGAAGAGTAATCCAATGGCTATTCTGCGCCATTTTGTTTTATAAAATTTGAACGGTCCCCGTGAAACGCTGATTCTAGGTGAGTTTCAGCTTTTTATCAAATTGTGATATGCTGACAAGCTAAACGAGATTATATTTATCCTCTTATGTTGGTCACAATAAGGAACTCCAGTCCAATTTTTTAATTTTTTTTTTAATGAATGATGGACCTTCTAACTTAAATAACTGCATATTTATTTTTATTTTTATAATTAGTTTTAATAGTTAAAATATTTGTCAAGATTTTAATTTTTCAAGATCCCACCGAAAACCACCGTATGTATAGTGAATCATGTGACGTCATCACTCACCAAAAGTTTTTTTTTTATTTACAACAGGTATTGTCATTTTGTATGACGGTTCCATGCCAACTAAGAAGTCTTTAAAAGCTATGTAAAAATAATTTTAAAATACCCGGTAACCCTAACCTTACTTAACCTATTTAACCAATTTTATAAATATTTTTTTATCATCCCTCTTAAAGAACTTTCTGAGGCGCTTCTGAGTTGGTTTCATTCTGAGTTGTCCGGTCACCATCAGTTTCACCCAAAAAAAACATGTCAAGGTATTCACTCGACATAATATCCCATGTGCTGCAAATTAGAAATATTTTAATTCTGATATATATGTTATTTTGAAATTATACAGACTATCATCTACCTTTGTACAATATATTTCAATATCTAAATCACCATCTTAACTCAGAGAAGGCTTATCTAGTATAAACAAATGCAATTGATCCAGGCCCTTCGTGTTATTCCACGTATTATTCAATTTCAGTTAATTCACTTAGCAATTTATCCACTCCGCTTTTACGATTAAGCCATAAAGGTCTCGAAACTGTACTGAATATGAAAATCAATCAAAGTCCCTCTCGGCTGGATGTAGGTACTATGAAGGTTCGGCAATAAAGGCGAACATTTCACCAAATAACGCGGAAAATTCTACAGCTTCGTCATTGTTTTTCACATATGCACTGTTTGTGCTATTTTGTTTATGCTGAATGAAAACCAATTTAACACGAGGTGCCGAAATTTGTTATTACTTTGTTTTTAAGTTATTTGAAATCCGCGCGAGTCCTTACTGATCCCAACCATATGGTGTCAGTGAGACTTTCGAAAAAGTAATTTATCTTTTTACTTGACTATCATGTAAAATCACCTCCCGAAGTTTTTGTTGTACTCGTATATACCTTGTGGGATACCTTGGGTCTTAATTTAACTTAATAAATTGATTATCTGCTTAGACTTTGACAAATATTGACATTTTTTGTGTACAAAGAAATGCATTATTTTTGTTCTATTTGCCGAAATAAAGTGAGCACAAGTGAATGTATTATTTCTTCACTGACTCCATTCGTAGTAATTCGTAGTCAGATTTGCCATAGATTTAACACATCGAATCATTTACAACACAGAAAATGTACCTTCAATTAATAAGTCAATATCATCATCACTATTGGCTCTACAACCCCTGGTGGGTCTTGGCCTCCTCAAGAATCTTCCTCCACTCATCTCGGTTTTGTGCCAGCTCTCTCCAGTTTAGAAGCTCCAATATAGATATGTCTTTGAGGACGTTGTCGCTCCATCTTAGTCTTGGTCTTCCCAGGCTCCTTTGCCCTATTGTATAATAAAATAAGTCAATATAATACGACCTAATAAACCAAAATAAGTACCTACCTTTATCACACTTTTACAATTTACCTACTTCTCATAAAAAGATATAAAGACCGAAAGATGTAAAGTCGTTTACACTAAGAGTTAGATGGGTAGTGAGCAATGTAACCGAACTTTCTACTAGCAAGGTCCATTATCACTAGGTAATATAATAAACCACATCAACAATACACTTTTAGAAATAAAGAGATTGATTTAATAGTATAATATCCATAAAATAGGCGAGTGAGTTACGACAAAAATATTTCAATTTTCGTAAAATATGGTAGATGAGAATAATTTCAATGGTAAACCCAATATACAAAACTTTGTACTTTTTCAAGTTTATTAAACAATATTCGACCATATAATATATAATTTTATAAGAAATTATTTATCAGGGTGGGGAAGCAAACACTAGCAATTTGTGAGCAGCTGAATCGACGGCAATCGGAAACAGATTGCTTCGTTTTTTAGCTCGGCTTGTCGCGTCGCTGATGATAAGAGGCCCGTGTCTGATATTAGCATACGAGCCGTCAGTAGAAGGTATTTGTCGTGAAAGAGCAGCATGGCTCACTTACCACAGTATATATTTTTTTTGTTTGAGCTTTAGTTTTCATTAAGTCCAAAGTAAAATTTTTTAGGTCTAATATGAATTACGGAATGGTCGCTAGGGAGTTAATTACCAGCTGTTTAATGTGTCGAAGTGAAAACCGGACCCCAAAAGTTTTTTTTTACCTTTTGGTTGCCGAAATAAAGGTTTTTTTAAAAATTTAAATGCTCAGATCGAAAAAATGTACATTCATGAGTTTTCCGCCTGTACTACGAGTTTCCGGATGCCATGTATATTTAATTTTCCCAACTCAATCACCATCAATTTATGAGTGACATGTTTATGTATCAAGTTCGCAAATTTTCGGATTGAACGACTAGATGGGCGTTTTCTCCCACAAAAATGTATGAATCTAGAACAATGGCTGGATTTTATAGCTGGACATTTGCATTCTTAATTCCAATAGCTCCTAGCGGCTTCTAATCGTAATGCCGGCAATAAACAGACCATAAACAACCCGTTTGTTACGCCAATGCTAGTCGCTTTTTCCACGTTGGGTTTCTTACTTGGATTATGGAATTGCGGGAAAATCAGCAATGGGAATAGATTTTTTCTTAAGTAATTATTTTATATAGATATATTATTATTCAACACACTAATAAGGAACTCCAGTCCAATTTTTTTTAAAAATGAATTGAACCTTCTTACTTATAACTGCATATTTATTTTTATTTTATAGTTAGTTAAAATAATTTTCAAAGTTTTATTTTTTCAAAATCCCCCGAAAACCACCGTATGTATAGTCATCACCCTCCAAAAGTTTTATTTATTTTTAACAGGTGTTGTCATTTTGTATGGAAGAAACTATATAATACGTAAAAATATTATTTAGGTGGAATTATTTATTTGTTGTATTATATTTTTTTTATTATATAATTATATTTTTCAACATTATTTACGGGAAAGTGGTATAAAAATTGATTGGAATTATAATTTTTTTAGCTTTACGAATCGAAATCAATATTATGGAAACCGAAGCATAGCCTGCACAATTGTAGGCTACTGATAAGATACAGCATGTTTTCTTAACCAACGATATGTACCTACTACCTACTTACAATCTACATACATATTGAATAAATACAATAATATTATTTTTATTTCTAATATATCTATGCCTGTATTATCTTCTATTGCATCTTAGTCAAATTTTAACTCTTATTTACTTCTAGTTCATTATGTCCACTTGTCTTCATGAATGTATATTTTATTAATATAAGTACTTGTAATAACATACTCTGTGTACCTATGCATTTTACAATGGCACTCCAAAATTCAAGCACGAGAAATGTTTTCTCTTTTGAATTGGGTAGTTTCATAAAAAAAATGTATATATTGTTATTAGTTTTAAGAATCAAATGTTTTACTATGAATCTGTATACGTATGTATTTTTTTAAATAAAAAAAAAATAAAAAAAGCATACAGCGCCGAATCAGCTGTTCGACATCCGCCATTTTGGAGAGTTGGAGAGTTGGAGGGTTGCGAGTAGTATGACGATTTTTTTGTACAGCTTAAAGTTTTTGAATATTTTAAATAATAGAGATAAACTAATAGAGATACCTCTATTTTTGAAATTGAAATATTTAGGCCTAAATAATGTTTCAATAAACACAACTATTAAATGTCTAAATTTCTATAAACAGTATGTAAATACATCAATATCATGAAATGTTGAATGGCTTCCGTCAAACATTTGAATACAATTTCAATGTGCTTTCACCAGGTGACTTGTGGAAATTAGGAAAATTATGCAGAACAGTTACGTCAGCACTAAAAAATTAATTCCGCCAACTTGACAGTGTTTTTTAATGACACGATTTAAAGACTTTTTAATATTTTTTTAAAACTCTACGTTTAACATTATTTAATAAAACTTATACATTTCAGAATCAGCGTTTATTGGTCTAAATGAAAAAAATTTTTAAAGCCATAGTATTTTTCACTGGACTTCCTTATTATTCATTTACTGTTCAAGATTTCATAATTTAACATTCTTAACATTTGGGAAGACGGATAAACAAAAAAGTTTCAAAGTTATTTGGAACGCCGCGCCGAGTTCCCCCGACGTAGGGCTCAATTCTCTAAAAGCGATCGAGAGTTATTCGTCACGCGCCATCTGCAGACGAAAAATTAGCCGTGCGTCGAAGAACTTTGTCGAATATTTCATTTTGTTTTCCTGGATGTCGACTGGTTGAAGAGATGATTATATTGGCAGCCCTGTGAATATTAACTATGATTCTAATGTTTTTGAGGGTTCTGTAGTATGTATTTGATATTACAAATGAACCGCACTTTCTTCGAAATGATTTTTTTTTTTTTTACATTAACTCCACACAGGAGGCCCTGAGGAAAATAATTTTCCTCAGGGCCTATGTCATCTGGGATGCTGTGTGGAGGGTCTTTTTGAGGAGAGGAAGGAATGAACATTGGTCTTGAAGAGACCCATGTTGTAGGAAGGAGGAAACACAGAGGCCGGCAAATCATTCCACAACCGAGCTGTTGAACACAAGAACGAGTCGAAGAAACGACCCGTTCTCATGTGACAAATGTCAACCGTGTGCAAATGTTGGGCACGCGTTTGGCGTGTTTCCCGACTATGCACCGGTGCCGAAGGGATCAATGATGCTAGTTCCTCGGAGCATCTTCCATTGTAATACCGGTAGAACAGGGATAGCATTCCCACCCGACGCCTGTGCTCTAAAGATTGCAATCCGTCTGTTAAGATGGGAGAATCTATCAAACGGACCGCCCGTTTCTGCACAGAGTCGAGGGTATTTTTCAGGGTATTTTGTAGCTCCAGACCAGAGATGGCTGCCAAATTCAACCGTGGGGCGTACTTGTGATTTGTACAAGGTTAGCAGTTGTGTACTATTAAAGTATCTGCGGGCCCTGTACAGTACGCCCAGCTTTTGGGAGGCTAACTTTACTCTGGCTTCGATGGAGCCCCCATACCTGAGCTGGTCACTTAGGGTTACACCAAGCATATCAATGGAGGGCCTGTTCGGAAGATTGCTTCCGTTGAAAGAGACTAGATTTTCATTTCGATCCCTTTTAGACGTAATCAGACAAGATTGGGTCTTTGAAACATTAAATTCAACGAGATTATTTTTATCCCAAGAGAAAACACTCTCGAGGTAATCGTCCATTCTTTGCTTCAAAGCCCTACGAGCTGTTGGAGTTTGTGAGCCCTTTGGGGGCTTGTCAAACAAAAAGCTATCATGCACTGAACTGTCATCCGCATAACAGTGAATTGGTGCACATGACAAAAGGTCGTTGATGTGCAACAAAAACAAAGTCGGAGACAGAACCGATCCCTGCGGGACGCCAGCATTTATCGAGTGTGAGGAAGAGGTGAAACCATCGACTACCGTCTGAATCGACCTCTCCCTCAAGAAGTCGGCAATCCACGTACACAAGGATGCGGGAAGTCCGTAAGAATGCAGTTTGTTGACAAGTCCTCGGTGCCAAACCCAGTCAAAGGCCTTGGAGATGTCCAGTGCAACCGTTTGGGTCTCACCGAAACGTTCCAGGCATCGCCCCCAAACATGCGTCACATACGCGAGAAGATCACCGCACGAGCGGTTCCGCCGGAATCCGTATTGACGGTCGTTAATAATTTTGTTCTTCTCGAGGTATGTGAGCAGTTTGTCGTTGATCACACGTTCCATCACCTTAGACAGAACTGATGTGATCGCTATGGGGCGGTAGTTGGCCGGGTTGGAGCGGTCACCCTTCTTTGGAATAGGATGGATAACCGCTTTTTTCCAACCAGAGGGCACAGAGCCAGTCTTCAGGGACATTTTAAAAAGCTTCGTCAAAATTGGAGCTATTTCTGCAGCGCATCTCTGCAGTACCAGGGCAGGTATTCCGTCAGGCCCACTAGCTTTATTAACATAAAGCCCTCGTATAACATGGAGTACTTCCTGATGCCGGATCCTCAGCTTTTTCATACGAAAACCGCAGTGAGGAACCGACGTCAGGATAGCACCTTGGTCATCGTGGGTTGAGTTATCCGCAAACATTTTACCTAGTAAGTTAGCCTTTTTGGTGGCGGTGTTTGCTAGTGAGCCGTCAGGTCTGGTAAGAGGTGGCAGACTGGATTTGCAGAAATTGCGACCTATTGAGCCCGCAAGCGACCAGAATTGCCTGCTGCCATGCGGGCATGCAGTCAACTTTCTGCTGATCTACTGGTCGTGCTCGAATTTTGACCTATTTATGATTCTCTTGGTTTCCTTTGCCATTTTGTTGTAAGCTGTTCTGTCTTCGGAAGTTCTAGATGTGTTGTAGGCTCGGTAAGCCGCGTTTTTTCGTCGCACTGCTTCAGCGCATTGTCGACTGAACCACGGCTTTGAGCCTACACCAGTTTCCTTAACAGTAGATTGGATGAAGCCATCCATCGCGGATGTGATGACTTCACCAATTTCCTGGGCACATCTTGAGGGATCCGAAGTCCGAAAACAGACAGCTGACCACGGAAAAGCATTAAAATGTGCCCGCAGACCGAACCAATCTGCTGACCTATAGTGCCACACTTTTTTCTTCAGCCTCTTGTTAGGTGGTCTGAAGTTTACAGGGATTGATGTCGTCACCAGTGGTCGGACGATCCTAAAGGCGCTGTGACTTCAATCCTGTAACCGTGTGGCACAGTAGTTAAAAATAGGTCTAACAGATTGGAACGGTGAGTCTGGACATCAGGAACCCTTGTAGGCTCCTGAACCATTTGCTCCAATCCGTAGCAAAGGGCAAAGGATTCCGCTTGGCGTCCAGTCGAGTCCGTTGATCCTGAGAACTTCAACCAAGGTTTGTTATGAACATTGAAGTCCCCCAGGACCACAAACTCTGCCGTAGGGTAGCGGGGCAAGAGGTCATCAATAGTGTCGCTTAAGTGTTTGAAGAGCTCGGACGTGTCTGGTTCGTTAAGGTTCGGTGAGCGGTATAAACACGCGTATAATCTTACCGTACTGGCAAGATTGACGCGTACCCACATCACGTCGAATCTGGAGTTTTCCAGATTCAACATTCGCACACAGTTGACATCAGCTCGACTATAGAGACAGACACCTCCTTTAGGTGTCTACAGGCTCAGCTTTCTGAGTTTCAGACAGGAAAAGTAGGTTTGGGCGTTGAGAAAAAAGGTGGTGGTGGACAGAGTTTAAATTGGTGTGCAGGCCGCGAATGTTGGTGTAATTCACCAACAGTTTTGGCCCGCACCGGGGACGCCTACTTCTCGCCGCTGTAATGACGTTAATTATTGTAGGTTGCAAGTTCATGATTTTAATTGTTGGTTTTTTTTTATATGATAGGAAGGAGGGTCTGGGAGGGAAAAGGTATAAAGGGTGGGTAGGATGCTGGGGTTCAGAGTTTCCAGAAGTGACGGACGTATGTATCCAACCCACCCACTGCGGTGCAAGGCAATGGGCATTGAAGTGCCCACCACTGTCCCGCCCCGGTATAGGCGACTTATGGTCGCCCCTTCGGAGCTCTCGCAAGAATCTAATTTTTTTGAATGAACGGCTCTACATTTAAATAAACTAATCTAGACCTTCAATGTCCCTGCATACTTTGTTAGGTGGCGGAATGTAGGCTCGCCTACAGACTGTACTGTAATGGTCATGGTACATAATAATAATACAGGTGTTAGTAGTACACGGTACAATGAACATAACAAAATAAATCAGCAACCGTCTTGAGTTGCATTACATGCGGTTTGCTGATAAACGGGGGGAGACCACACACTCCAGAACTGCAGGAATCTGCGTGAGGAAAAAAAAATGAAATAAAAGTAAACATAAAAATTTGAGATTTAAATGGTGAAAGTAACCATCGGGCTCCCGGCAGTCCCCGAGAGAATGAATAAGGTTGTTTGTCCAACGTTACGACATCCAACGGAGTCGTCCTTTAGCCAGCTAGCCGGTGGTGCCTAGAAGAAGTGATTGGACGATTATACAGAAGACCCTAGGAAGAGAAGCGTCGGGTATCCGGAGGCGGGACGGACAGCCTTCGGATGCCGCTCAGTCTTTCCCCCAACCTCATCATGTCAGGGGGGGTGGCGCGGGCGTCGGGTGGAGCTTACCAAATCCAAAAGGCCGGCCCAGACAAGTAAGATAGGGACAAGGCCCATAGTCCAACCCCTTTAATGGGGGAGAGGACAAAACAAAATAAACAACGGAGTTCAGTTCCAACCTCCAAATAAACTGTATAATATCGAAAGAAAAAAAAATATGAAGAAAAAATAATAATACACCAATCATTATGGACAAAATGAATAGATGCTGGAGACCCCCTAAGCACTCATGTATAATAAAACAGAGCAATATGAAAACATATTAAGACAGTTACAGTAAATTGAAGCTGTAAAAGAGACAAAATATACTTAACATGTAAAGTTTAAAAAATGAAATTTTAAATTAAACTGCAAAACAGCAAAAGTGTAAATACAAAACCGCAAGCTGCCAAACTGCAAAAGTATTGATGCAAAAGCATATCAAAATAAAAGAAAATAATATAATGTACATGTCAAGTGTTAAAATGAAAATTTTAATAAAACAGCAAAACTGCGAAAGTATAAATCAAAACTGTAAACTGTAAATTTGCAAATGTGTAAATACAAATAACAATTAAAACAAAAATAAAAATATAGAAATATATACAGCCAAGGCAATTAAGTGAGAGGAAAAGTCAGATCGTAGTCCGTAGTATATCAGGAACAAGTACACCCGGTAACCTATATTGTACTAATCAGCGACTCTAAGAGCAGGCCATCTTTCAACCCAGATCCTTGCAAACTTACGCAAGCACTCGAAATTCACCTTTTTCGAGACAAAATCAGTGTTCCACACTGGTCTAATCGGTACGTCCAAGCCGTCAAGCATTTCCTCTCTGGCATCCATCATTATCTCACAATGCCACAGAATGTGCTCGGCCGACTGGTTGGTACAACCGCACGCGCAGTTGGGATGAGGGGACAGGGAGAGGGTATGAAGTCTCCCCCTGAATTCCCCATGACCAGACAGAAGTTGGATTACGTGGTGGTCCAGTTTAAGAAAGGCCCCTTCTATTCTGATTTTAACTGATGGGAAGAAGGAGAAGGTCCATCTTCCCAAATTCGACCTATCCCAACGGAGCTGCCACTCCTGGAGCGACAGTTCCCTCATTGCACGAAGCAGACCAGGGAGAGTCCCCGGACCACCAGGAGTTAAAACAACACCATGATGAGTTGCCGGGGTTCCTCTGGTTAGCTTCTGCTTAGTGATCACCTCCCTGATTTCAAGATCGATTGGCAGTATACCAGCCAATACAGGCAAAGCGTCCGAAGCCACGGTTCTATACGCACCGGATAGTGCCAGCAGAGGGGTTCGTTGGCCTCTCTTGAGAGCCATGAGTATGAGCGAATTATCCAAGCGGTGCTCCCAAATAGATGCAGCATATGAAACTTGCGCCACATATACGCACCTGTACAGAATACGCAGAGCCGGATTACGCAATCCCCACTCAGCTGTGGAGAGTCTCCTTAGCTTAAAGAAGAGAGCCTGAGCCTTACTGGATACATCCTTGACGTGAGCCAGAAAAGAGGACGTTCGATCTAGTGTGACGCCTAAGTATTTCACATTGTCGAAGAAACGGATGTTGGACTCTCCCATTTTGATGGTGGGGTTTCTGTTTCTGCTGAGATAGCCCTTCATCAGGAGGCCCTTGGTCTTGTGGGGAGCAAAGGTCATTTTATTTCTTTTCCCCCAATCTAGGAACATTTGCAAACCTTTACTGCCTTTCTTTTCCACTTCTGTTCTACTGTCCCCAGCGACCAGATAAACTTTATCATCAGCGTAATCGACAGAGATACATCCTTCAGGCAAGGGTAACCTAGAGGAGTCATCGAAAGCAATATTCCACAGGTCAGGTCCGAGGATGGATCCCTGAGGGCACTCCATATCTGCTTCCCGCTGGATGCAGAAGTCGCCGAATGAAATTGAAATTGTTCGATCAGCCAAATAATCGTCGATGACTTTGAATAAAAGTTTCGAACACTGCCTGTTTTTCACCTTCGTGCGTATCATTGCCCACCACGCGTGATCGAAGGCACCAGTTATGTCGAGGAA
The DNA here is from genome assembly GCA_929108145.2 of Limnephilus rhombicus. NCBI lineage: Eukaryota > Metazoa > Arthropoda > Insecta > Trichoptera > Limnephilidae > Limnephilus > Limnephilus rhombicus. Next base: position 24,445,838 of record OV815284.1, read on the forward strand.
GATTGCCACTACGTACCTCTTGGGACAAACCTTCACCCAATCAAGCACATACGACAGGGCGTGCACCGTGGATTTACCGGGGACGAAACCAAACTGCAGATCGCTGGCCGGGGAGAGAGTGCTTCGTAGACGTTCCCTAATTAGCTTCTCCAGGATTTTCCCTAACACAGGGAGTAATGTTATTGGTCTATAAGCTTTGATGTCCGATAATGGTTTGCCGTTCCCCTTGGGTATAATCCGGAGCACACCACGCTTCCATTTAGAAGGGAAAACTCATCTTCTCATGCACGTGTCAAGGCAATGGGCAGTGGAGGTAATCCACCTCTTACCCGCCCTGGTATAAGTAACTGATGGTTACTCCTTCAAGGCTCTCGCAAGATTCTTTTTTTGATTAAACGAAGCTACATTTATTTATTTTGAACGAATCTAGACCTCCAGTGTCCATACATACGTTGTTAGTAAGCAGTATGCAAGTGCTTAACAGGAAAAACAAAATGCAAAAAAATAGGTTAGTAAGACAAAGATAAATTAAACAGGGCAAAAGAAAAACTCATTCATGAGACTCCATGACGCGGAATTGCATCTGTAAAAAACCTGCAAGCACCTGCATAAAATAGAGAACATAAGAAATACAATAAATCTCAAATCAATTGGCAAGTACCTACAAAAAATGTGAATGGCTTTCGGTTTGACCATAAACTACACTTAGATTCCGTGTCCCTTAGCCAACCACTCAGTGAAGCTTCAAAGAATGTTAACTGAATATTTGGGGTAAAATACCCGAAGACTAAAAGAAAATTCAGCGTTGGGTAGTCAGAGGCAGGACAAAGGACATTCAAGGTCGTGTGATCAAACCTCAAGCCTGCACATGTCATTGGGGGAGGCGCAGATAGATTTGAGAAGGATTTGCAAAATTAATAATGTAACTAAAGATGAAGCAGGGACGAGGTCCAGCACACCCCCATACGGGGATAGGGAAAAAAAATAAAAATTTGGAGTTCAGTTCATCCAAAAAACATTGAAATAGTTAAAGACAAACAAAACAAAATAAGGAACATGGCATAAATTAACAGGTTGTATAGTAAATATAAACAAAGCAAATCGCAAAGCAATTATATACATTTTTGAATATAATGAACAAAATAACATAACGCAAATGTAAAATATAACATATAACTTATAATATATAATAAAATAAAAGAAATAACATATTACAGAAACACATAAATCATAAAAAATAAATCCAAGCGCTAAATGTAAAGGAATAATGAAGAGTGTCCGTGAATTCAGAAGCAAAATACACCTGGTACCTAAGTTATTTTACAGCTACTTAGCGACTCTAAGAACAGGCCATCTCTCAACCCAGATTTTCGTGAATTTCCTCAGGCACTCAAAATTCACCTTATTCGAGACGAGATCTGTATTCCAAGCAGGTCTCGTAATAACTTGTAAACCATCAATCATTTCGTCTCGAGCATCCATCAAAATCTCACAGTGCCACAAAATGTGCTCGGCTGTTTGGTCGGTATCACCACAAGCGCAATTGGGATGGGATGATAGAGCCAGTCTGTGAAGTCTACCTCTAAACTCCTCATGTCCAGAAAGCAATTGGGTGATATGGTGGTCCATTAAAAGATATGCCCCTTCCATTCTGATTTTAACTGATGGAAAGAAGGAGAAGGTCCATCTTCCCATACTCGATCTATCCCATCTCATCTGCCATTCACTTAGCGTTTTTATTCTCATCATCTTTAGAAGTTCAGGGAGAGGCACTGCTCCACCAGGTATTAATTCAATACCAAGGTGGTTGACAGGTCTTCCTCTTTTCAGACACTTCTTTGTCAAAACTTCCCTAATTTCTAAATCAATTGGCAAAATGCCGGCCAAAATTGGCAAAGCATCCGATGATACTGTTCTGTAGGCTCCTGAAAGCGCCAGTAAGGGGATTCGCTGGCCCCTCTTAAGCGCTGAATGAATAAGTGAATTACCCAGTCGATGTTCCCATACACAGGCACCATATGAAACTTGTGCCACATATACGCATCTGTATAATAGACGGAGCGCAGGGAAACGTAAACCCCATTCAGCAGTTGAGATTCTTCTCAGTTTTAAGAAGAGAGCCTGGGCCTTACTAGAAACGCTTTTAACGTGAGTCAAGAACGAGGATGATCTGTCTAATGTAACGCCTAAATATTTAGTACTCTCTACAAAACGGATTGCAGTATCTCCCATTTTTATGAAAGGGTTTCTACCTCTACTGAGGGAGCCTTTCATAAGGAGACCCACGGTCTTATGGGGAGCAAAAGTCAGTCTGTTTTCCTTTCCCCAGTTAAGAATCATATTCAAACCTTCTTCAGCTTTATTTTCAACTTCTTTTCTACTGTCCACAGAGACCAAATACAATTTGTCGTCTGCGTAATCAATCGCAATTGTGCCTTCAGGTAAGGGTAACCTGGAGGAGTCATCGAATAAAATATTCCAGAAATCCGGTGCAAGGGGAGAACCTTGGGGACAACCCATGTCCACATCTCTTTCAATGATGCAATCACCAAAAGAAATTATAATTTTTCTATCTTTAAAATAATCGCAAGATATTTGAAAAAGTTTTCTTGGACAATTGCGATTCTTTAATTTGGTTAAAATCATCTCCCACCATGCATTATCGAAGGCACCAGTTATATCTAAGAAGATACCGATTACGTACGTCTTTGTGCAGACCTTCACCAGTCAAGCGCAGTCATAAGGGCGTGCTCCGTGGACTTACCTGGGACGAATCCATATTGATGTACATATGATGGTGTTAATGTTTCTCGTAGACGATTTTGAATAAGTTTTTCCAATATTTTCCCCAATACTGGAAGAAGTGTTATTGGTCGATAAGCTTTAACATCAGTTCTTTCTTTGTCGTTCCCTTTAGGTATGATCCTGAGCACGCCTTTCTTCCATACAGAAGGGAAAACTCCTCTTCTTATACACGTTTCCATAACCTGAAAGAGTTCTTCCTTGGCATGGATCCATACATACCTCACAATTATACAATTCAATTTATCATGCCCTGGTGCCTTCCTAAGACTCAAACCCTTAATTATAATTTCTATTTCAGCTCTAGTAATTTTAGAATTTTTTTCCTCCTGGGAGAGGATTGGAGGAATCCGTGATTGATTTCTAATCTGTTGGTGGTGGTCGCTTTCCCCAATGACTGAATCTAAGGGAACTAACTTTCCCAGAAGTGTATTGAGAGTAGTCATCACGTTAATACTCTCAACGTTCCCGATATCATTGTCGATAACACTAGATAAAAACCGATTAGAACCTTTACCCGTTTTTTCAATGGCGCTACAAATATCCCATGGGTTAGAGTTACCAACATCTTTAACCCAATTATGCCAAGCAGCTCGTTTCGCCAAAAGTACAGCCGATTTGAAAGCTTTACGAGAGCTACTAAGTTGTCTCTTGAGGGTGGATGTCTCCTCCTCCGTACATCCAACCCGTCTAGAGACACCTAAAGCTCTGTAAGCTCTCTTAAAGGTGCCTTTTAGCAAAGTCAGCTCATTCGACCACCACGGAGACCTAATAATCGTCTTCGGGTTTGTTCTTCCCAGAGCCGATTCAGCAGCTGATACTACGGCTGCGTTGAAAAAATTCCCCAAATTGTTCGGATCTCTTGCTGCTACGTCATGAAAACCCCTTAAAGTATCACGTAGAGCATCCCCAAAGTTATCCCAATTCGCCCGAGTAGTTTTGAAGTTCCAGGAGGATCTTGGAGCTTCGGTCTAAGGCAATAGGCAGGGAGAGTCCGGCTGGAGAGGTCGCCTAATGCGCCCCAAACGCTACAGCTGGGTCCCCTCCGGTCACGAACCGGCACAACAGCAGCGGCGGGGTTTTAACACTCGTTGATGGGGCAGGCCACCCTCAGTCGTGAGCCTGAGGGTCGGGCCCCTGTACTACCGAGCGGCCCGGACAGCGGTAACCGGTTGTAAAGGGTCTCCCTCAACCAGCATCTCCCAATCCGGCCCGCCACGCAGAAGGTGGGCCGACGCACCCGCCATCAAGACCTGGACAAACATTACCCCAAGAACCCGGGCACCCCTGCTAAGTCACCAAACGTAGCGAACCACTTGGGGTGGGTGACCTGTGGCAGAGGTGTTGGTCATCCAATAAATGGTTCCCAGGGCGGCGGTACCCATACCCGCCTACCAAATTAAAAATTAGCGGGTATATAACTCAAAACCCCGCTAGTAACCACCCGCGGAAAATAAATTTAATACTGACAAGACCTACAATACAAAATTGAAGCAGATTAATAGGGAAGTTATTTTTCATGTCATAATGACCTACCCTCCGGCGAAACGTTTTTGTTGATCTCAAAGCATCCGCTTCAGATTGCTCTACTTTATGTATTGCAGCCATGGTCATCTGTAAACCAGTCAATATATAGAATCTAAAAATAAATTTGCAAAAATATACAATACCCGTCCTTCGAAGAACCCGCAGGAAACGATCTTAGGTTAAGATACAATGTACTAGATTTTGACAGTCGACCGGTTCGATCCACTCGTCGTTCAAGTGGAATGACTTTTGACGTTTAAGACTAAGAATGTACCTTCGACGAGACTCGGGAATAACAAATTCGACCAATGTTTGTGACTAGAGAATTGAGACTAACACCTCTGAAATGTGCCGAGGGTGAAAGTTCCACGAACAGAAAGTATGTATTCGAATTACTGGATACAGTGACGTTCAACAGACACAATTCTTTCGTATTCAGTGGGTACTTTTGGCGCTTGAGAAGTTAAAGAGTAATTAAATTTAATATATTACTGTTTTAGAAATTTAATTCTATAGCACCGCTCCTCTTGTCATGCTACGATGTTCTAGAACATCTGTTCTGCTGTGTGGTATCTTGAACAAGTTGTAATGACGACTACGGCTAATATCAAAGCATGAAAGATATTGCGAAGTTTCCCTCAAGGCTTACATTTGTCATGTGAATGGATACTGAGTTTGGGTATTTTTAGGTTTATAAAAGTATTTTATTTTAATTTTATTTATTTTAGAGAAAGTTGACAGTAAATCAGAGATTACAAAATAATAAATAATAGGATGTTAATTATGCCAATTATGATCTTTCCACTGATGATAGTTATAATAATAAAGTGTGATATGTAAGTTTTATTTTTTAGTTACAAAATATAAAAAGGGGGGGGGGGGGGGGTGGGAGGAGGAACATAGGAATAGGATTAAGAGGCAAAGGACGGGAATATATATAGGGATTGAACTTTCTAGTTTGAGTCATGGTGCTTGGTGAGTTTTCGTTTTATGTCACGTAAGTATACTTGAGTCTTAATTATCTAGTTTATAAGAAGAAAGGAACACGAAAGCTGGCAAATCATATAAAGGTTGGGCTTAAAAACGTTCCGTAAAAATCATACGTTCTGGCTTAGATAATTAATAAAATGAAGAAAGGTTTCTGAGACAACGCATGCGTTCACTAAACTCCAGTGAACATACTTTGGCGAGCCGTTCGTATAACTATTTATTTCGTACTCACATTTTCTTTGGACTGCTCCCTTTCATACATAAAACAAACTATGGGGCAAGCATTCGGCGTACCTTCCAGTTGTGCACAGGTTTCCAGTAATCCACTGAAATACACCTACATAGAAATTAAAACAATTTTTTTTTTGATGTTGCAGTACAATGCGGAAAATATGAGTTTCAAAGTTTAAGTAAATAAATTAGTACAACCTTATCATATATGCAATTGTATTCTTCAATGATAAAAAACAAAGGGGAAATTGAGAGGAAGGTTGTGGGAACACGACCGGCGTGTAGCCTGGTTCCCCCACGCCAAATCACCATCACCCTGCACTCTTTGCGGTACTTAGTCTCGGCGTCGGCAGCCGTTCTTCCACTCGCCGCAACCCGCCAGGTGTGAATTACGCTCTGTAATTCGTTTTTTGTGTGCAAAGAACAAAATTCTGTTAGACATTCAATCCTCAGCTGTATAAAGTGTACGGGATACAGTGTATGAGGTGCGAAAGGTTGGTTTAGAAGGTCTCTTCCCTAGTCACAATTGAGTTCATGAATTTCTCGCAATCGGTTTCGTAGCTGGGCTCCTTCAACTCTTTGTTGCTTGTGAACTTTGGTGAGCATTTTTGGGAACCACCTTGCGCAGACCTTGTGGTATGCTAAATGTTTTGTTAAAATCTTATCAAAAGTGGTCTTGCTGATATGGCCATGTCACAGAGCTCGGAAAAACCAATTACAGAGCGTTTTATTCTCACTTGGCGGATGCGCCATCGTGAACGAGTGCCACGCCGAGACTAAGCGTCACCGAGAGTGCAGCATGGTGAGCATTTAGCGTGGGGAAACCAGGCTACACGCCATTGTTGCCGGATTGCCCGTAAAATTGTTCCTCGCGACCGCAGTACCTTGGAGATCTTATTTTACGGACAGCCCTCATACGAGTATATTCATAATTATAACTATTTATAATTTGTCCTACGTGAGTTAAAAAATGAATTAGTCAAAATAATATTAGCGGAGCCTCTAGGCCAGGCATGCCTCACCTGTGGCCCATGGGCAGCACGCGGCCCAATTGAAGATTTTGTGCGGCCCAAAATGAAGTTTTCAGCTTTCTGTGATTTGGATTTTGGTATTCATACAGAAAAGAAAAATGTTTCTTCGTTTTATATATTTTGTGAAATTAGAACTTATTTGCTTTTTGGAGAGTATTTCACTTCTACCGGGTCCCTCTAGGCCATATCCATCTGGCTATCTCCAGCTAACCAACTCCATCTGGAACAGGTCCATCAGGACCTGCTCCATCTATACTAGCTCCATCTGGACGAATTTCTCTTGGACTAGCTCTACTGAACCATCTCCATCCTGACCATTTTTCATATACAACTGACCTGCTCCAATTGGACCATCCTCATACGATAATTTCAGCTTATTATGTGATAATGCGATACTATTATTTTTAATTACAATAACCGTAAATAATAATAGCACCATGAATGCCTTCATTTTCCATCAAATGCATCATTGCAATTTGAACCTCCACCATCGGGACCATCACCATCTGGACCAGCGCCATCTGAAACCATCTCCATCGGGATAATCTCCGGCTGGACTAACTCCACCTGGATGAATTACACTTGGACCAGCTCTATCTGGACCAGCTCCGTCTATTTCAATTCCACTTGGAACCGCTCTATGATGACCAATTCCATCCATCTCGACCAGCTCCATCTGGACCGTATCCATCTGCATCATCTCCATCTGAACTAGCTGCATCTGGACTAGCTCCAATTGGACCATCGTAGCTTCCGCTAAGCATAACCAAAATCAGACATTGGCACGGTTTTTACAGTAATTGCATTTTTGGACACTGAATAACCGGTAAAAATTAGCCGTCTTACCCCTCACTACCCATGGTGTGGTTGATCTACGTAGGCTCAGGAATATTGTGTTTGGCCCAACAAACGATTTGTGTCGGGTACCCCTGCTCCAGCCGGTAGCAAGGATTAACAACACGCATTTATGAAGCACAACCGCTGCTGTGTGCGAGGGTTTGTTTAGTAATTTACTTTAAAAACCAGTGCACTTTGCGGAAGTCAAGTATTGCAGCGCTTACTGTTTTTCCAGAAATCTCCATTATACCGATTTTATTTATACTGTGGGGTTTTCAAAGCAGGTACTAGACTGCGCGTTTTTGTTATGTAATCTGACTACATTATTTTACATGCCATTACCTTTTTCATTTTCACTAACTAAACTAACTGAAAATACTAGCATATGAGAGGTCGAATACTGTAATGGTCTAACTGCAGCAGACATGTTTGTGAAGAGGCAGTTTTTCAGATTACTTTTGAACAAGATTTGCCTACCACCAGTCGAAAAAAATCATGTTCCTTTTTTCAAATCGAGAATAAGAATAAGACATTTATAAGAGTAGAAAATATGTGAGGGCGCCACTGTAGTTCAAATGGAAATACTAAACATATAACTGATGGTGTTGATGTAAAGCTGTGTAATCTACATTTTATAAAAAAATAAAAAGGCGTAAATGTGAAAAAAAAATTCATTACAATATAGCTACCCACTGATCTCAACATTAGAATTGCGTGTAGGTATATTATTATTATACCTTCGCAATTTTGTGTTAATATAATGAAGAAAAACGATAATGTAATAAAATATACAGAACAGTTTAGAGATTGCTCACGTTTATTTAATACTAACTTTTGCCCCCGGCTTCGCTCGCAGTATTAGGGGGGGTACCCACAGCGCCTCCTCCAGATTCCCTATCCCCACACCAACCCCCCCCCCCCCCTCCTCCCCTCCCCCGCCCCCACTCACCCCGCTCCACACTCACCAACCCCCAAATCCCCCCACACCCTCCCCTTCCACCCTCCGTCCACCCCACCCCCCTCCCCCTCACCCCCTCCCCCCACCCCCTCCGCCCTGTTCCCACATCCTATCCCCCCTCACCACCCTTCCATACCCGTTACATTCATTTTTCAAACAGCTCGCGTGCCACCTATTGCAATTTTTGTATATAAATTTCATAATGCTAGAGCTTTAAGCTATAGCCTATAGCCTATTCTGATGTATGAGCTATATTATTGAAAAGTTTCTTTCAAATCCATTCAGTAGTTTTCGCGTGAAAGAGTAACAAACATACATCCATACAAACTTTCGCCTTTATAATATTAGTAGGATTAGGTTAAGTACCTAGCGTTGCCCGGGCTTTAGAATGTGTCTCTAATTTTAGATCTGAATATATTTAACTCATTCAGATCTAAAAGTAGTGTAACTAAATGTATAAATTTTTGTTTTATAAAATGGAGGCCTCAGCACAGGTGACCTACCCAGTGAGGCCGACATTGCTGAATTGTATTTAAAAATGTTAGATATTATATCAAACAAATAAATAATAATAAACACACCGTTAGTGATTCTTCCTTTCTATCTACTGTTAAATTCAAATTTATGTTAAATTGAATGAAAGCAAATCGCTTTATTAAACACCTTTTAATCAAATTTATGTCATGAAAAAAATGTTTTTTAAAATGTGGTTTACTGTGTTCTATACATTCAGTGACATTGCACTTTAAAAGAATATTTGACAGTAAAATTGGTGTAGCCAGTCTACAAATTTTGTAGTTCAATTTTTAATATTTTCTACTCTTAATTGCCAGACTCTAATCAAATTTATCTATTTCGCAAATACTAGTGCCAGCGAGCGGTCGTACGTAACGGTATCATTTAAGTACTTTTTTGTTGTTGTTAAACAAGACAGGTTAGAAGGAAGAGCACTAGTGTACAATTCATCTGTAACATAATAACAAAGCTTTTGACAGTTCCACGATTTCGTGCTCTTGAAACAATTATGTTCCATCTGTCGTATGAGATATTGATGTTTAAAATAATTTTAATACCGAATAATATAGTAAACAGAAATTTTAAGTAAAAAAATCAAAAATATGAAGAATATCATGACAGATGGCACCTTCTTGTCCCATAGATGTAAGTAAAATGAAAACGAAAATAAAATCATGTTGCACCAAAAATAATTTTTCAATGTTTAACAGATAGGTATAATTCCGCAAATTTACGAATGAAAACTTCACTTCAATTACCAATTTGTTTACGCTCATCATTTTAGATACCCGAAAGCCTGACTTCTGACTCCATACACCGAAATTTGTTAATAATTCATTGGTAGATTGCTTACATAAAACATCGTTTCAATACTAAGTACCCACTACCAAATCCCCTCACTAGGCGTGTTACGTGTCCAAAATGTAAATTATAAAAAAAGCTTATTCCAATTTTTTTCATCACATGCTTCTAGCACTCGTTCTACGACTATTTCCTTCTTAAGAAAGCCCCAAAGCCTACTTAAAATAAGAAAGATGGGAAAAGAAGTGTTACTCTGCCTCAATGGAATAAGACCTTTCTTAATTAAAGCGAATTATTTTTAACGCGATCGGAAGGAAAAGCTTATATTTCAGAAAGTCCACTTAAATTTATAACATTAATTTGACTGATTTTATTTAGGACTGGCCTTGGCTTTTAATTGAAAATAATAAAACAAATGTTGAAAACAAATAATAATCTCTTGGAATACTCGTCTTCGGTATTCTTCCCATAATGGTACTGGTTATTTAAAAACGGATGCTTGGTATATTTTTTCGCCGGATAAAATAACACAGGAGGAAATTATTCATGAAAAGGCTTTTATGGAAAATGAAACGAAGTGATTCAATTGAGATTTCTACACAAGGAGAAATTTGAAAGAGAAATTAAAATGTTCACAGAATTGAATTGAAATTATTCCACGGCCAATCGAGGGTAAAACTTTATACTAGCAAGCTAGAGATCGCGAGTTTAAATCCCGGCGTGGGCAAGTAAATTGTATTTGAGTACTTCGTGTTGTCAACTATTTACTCAGTTAAAATAACGTATAGTATATTTGCGGCACGTTCCAGAGTGAAAGTTACTATCAGTATCGCCCTGGTGTAACCACCATTCAGAATTGAAAATTTGCTTGAAACGGCTTTGACAGTGTTTGGTGGCCACATCTTAATAGCCAGGTACATTTACACCTTTTCTTCCCCTCCCCACTATTTTGGGATGCCAGTCTCATTGACTCCAGACGGTTGGAAGCAGTTTGTGTGGTTACAAAAAAATACATTTTGCTGGCATTTTTCATTACTGTTTTCGTGTTTTCAAAATTTTTATTATTTAAATAAATTCCTCAGCACGGCAGATCCCAGCGAGGATATCATTACCTCTAATTGTAACAAAAAAGGGAGATTATAAAACATTTATTACTATCATTATTATTAAAAAATAATATTTTTGAATGTAGCTATTACTTTGTGGTTATCCATTATAATAAAATGAAACAATGCATATAGTCACATAGCCCAATCATGGATTTGTTCCCCTACCCACCCACTCTACACTAATACCTACCCACCCAATCTACATTATTAACTAACAACGGCTCCACCCCTACCCTAATAAAACATTGTTCTAAACTGTCAAATTAGTATAAGCTTTCCCTGACGAAGGAACGTTTGTTCCGAAACCGGTCGGATTTGCACATTTTATAAGTGGTTTATACAAAGTTGCATTGTTTCATTTTATTAAAAAATAAGTTTCATGATTTGCTGAAATGAAGATAATAGGCACCCACTAAGTATTTGCATTTTAATACTCACTTACAAAAATTTCCAATGGGCTTATCATGTATTTTATAAAACATGTACTTATTATTTGGATCTACCGCGGCAATCTAATCCGTAACCTTTCGACTCAAAGTCACATGCGTACACCACTAAGCTTTAAAGACTAATACACATCTCAATAACATGTAACCCAATCGTAAAATAATAATTTTTATTTCATTTCAACGAATTGCTCAATTATCCGCAATTGTCTATGGTCTATGGAACACTTTCATAATTAATTATTGGACCATCCAAGATTGGTGTTTCACACATTTTTACTTCCTACCAAAACAAATTTTCGTTGGTAAATTTTGCAAACATTGTAAAGAAATGATTTTAAAAACATTGATCTTTTTCAAAAAATTCAAGATCCTGGGCAAAGTCACTTCCAAGATTAATGTTAAACTTGCTAACGGAAATTCATTATTCAAAAAAGGTTCACACAGTTAGGTTGAAAAAAAAATTCAAAACGACCCTCGTTGAAAGTGAATATACCGCGGGTAGGTCGTAAATCTTTCTTAATTTATAGGTAGCGTTATTAAAAAAGAAAAAAAAAACGGGAAAGGGAAAGCGAAAGAGAAGGAAAAGCAATTCGTCTTACGGCGAAATGCACAGTCGTGGTCACGCAGTCGATTTACGAGTTACCGCCAGTGTCTAATTGTTCCCAGCTGAAATTCGATTTCCCGGGCCGAAATACAATAACAAAATCCTTCGAAAGCTTTCGTGAACTTTTGGCCCGGGGGACTTAACAAGTAATTGTGAAAGAGCTTTTTATAAGTATCCAAATCGATAAGAGGATTAGAAATCCGAATCGAAATCCATTACAACTTTTGATTCGAGGATTATAAATTCGGAAGCCAGAATCCGTTGGAAGTTGGGAATGTTTTTTTTCTCTGGAAGGTTTGTGATGATAATTTGGCGATAATGATTTTTATTGAGTAATGAAATAAAATTTCCCAAAAAGGTCACAAAAGACTATTTTTTTTATTATCGTTAGTCTTTTTGTAAGCAAGTTAATATTTATGTGAATACCACAAAGTAATTGTTCCCGACTGTTTGGAGCCAGTGGAACTACGCAATCAAAAATAAATTATGGTATGTTGTGATACTGAAAGGCGTTGGAATCGGAAGGATACGGGGAAGAGGATGGTTGGGAAATATCTGGATATTCAGATTTCGTCACCAAATACAAATAAAGCCATTTCAAACACTTTTTCGATTCTGGAGAGTGGTTTTTAAGAAGGGCGATACTGAGAGTAAGTATGTTCTACTTGAATACATACTTTGGCTGTATACAGGTTATATACGGTACTTAATACTCATTCTATCAATTTTTTAATGTGTAGCTGTAACTCGTAAATATTATATATTAAAGTAGTCCCAGAGAGAAGCCGTCATCTCTCTTCTCACATTTCGTGTATGACAAGGAAAAACACCGAAATTACCAGAATGATGACGCCATGTATGACCAATTATGATGATAAAGAAATTATAAGACCAGATCGGGAGAGTGTGGTTGAGGGAAACTATGACCTCTCAAGCAGAACTCTTTTGGAACATCGCTTTGCACCGCAATGGGAGGGATGGATTCATACGTCCGTCACTCCTGGACGAGAATTTCCAAAACCTATACCGTTTTCTTTTCATTTTCAATATCAAAATTTAAATATTTAAAAATAAAATTATTAATTTCTAATATAAATATTGAAAAGATTAGTTTATCTAGATTTTAGAACATTTTTTTGTTTTTGCAAAGTGATAAAAAATTATCAACATAGAGGTGTATTTACAATATACGGGAATAATATTAAAATTTAAATATTTACAAAATCAAATTATTAATTTCTAATATATCCACATCAGAAATATAATTTTATCTAAATTTTAAAACAATTTTTTGTTTTTGCAATGTGATAAAAAATAACCAATATAGAGGTATATTTAAAATGTAAATTGTCGCTACCGCGACTGAATCGGTATAGGTTTTGTAAATACGCCTCCTGGACCCACTAACCCAGGATTCCTACCCACCCAATACCTTATCCTTCCCAGAAATTCCTCTTCTTCCTTTCTTATAAAAGACCCTCCACACAGCATCCTCAAAGATGCTCCTGTGTGGAGCTATTGTAAAAAAAAATAAGATTTTACTCCACACATTTCCTTCGGGGCCTATATCATCTTTGAAGCTGCTGTGTGGAGAGGAAGGAGTGAATTTGGGTTTTGAAAATATCCATGTTGTTGGAGGGAGGAAGCACAAAGGCCGATGAATTGTTCCACATCAGAGCTGTTGAAATCAAAAACGAGTCATAGAAGCGACCCATTCTCGTGTAACAAATTTAAAATGTGTACAGATGTTGGAAAGAAAGAATTTCCCTCGACTCTGTGCAGAATTTTTTTTAACAAACAAATTACAATCTTTAGAGCACCGGTGTCAGGTAGGAATGCTGTCCTTGTTCTACCGATGAAGATGCATCGAGGAATTAGCGTCATTGATCCCCTCGGCACCGATGCATAATCGGAAACACGACCAACACACGCCCAACATGTGTATACGGTTGACATTTCTCCATAGACATCCAAATTCAATAGACCAGAAGATACAGGTAAGGGGTAAAACCAAACTATGGGGGGCGAAGAGGGGAAAGATACTGTGATTTGTTAAAAAATCAATCTGACAGTATATAGGCATCTCGCATTATAATATCACCATTTAGTTCTTAAAAGCAAAATCTGCTTTGAATGAATAGAACTTTTTACATGGGAGCGCAGATTGCTTGCCACGTTAATAAGATATTTGCGAAGGAAAAATGCTTGCCCCGAAAAGGTTCGCTAATATTCACATAGCAATATTTTGTTGCCGTGTTTAGTTAAGACACTTTTACAAATGTTTCATAATTTACTTACCCCTGTAACCTGCGACGAGCCCTCTAGAGAAACGCCCACATTCGCTATGTTCTAGGTAGGTCTATAGCACAAGCTCTCATATTTTGCCATGTTATTTCGTAAAATGTATGATGTTACCTCTGCGCTGGTCAGGACAAGAATGATGACATCGCATTTTTTTTATTCAAGCAAGGCTCTCGTAAAGCCCAGCTGGCTCCAAGGAGGAGCTCCGGCTGGTTCCATGGGGAGGGGGAAATAATACGTTTTTATCACTTAGGGCAGGTCCAGATATATTTATATGTCCGTGCATTTCTCATATGAGAAAGGGGTCGTTTCTACGACTCTTTCTTGAGTTCATCAGTTCGGCTGTGGAACAATTTGCCGGCCTCAGTGTTCAATGCAAGACCCATGTTCACTCCTTCCTCTTCTCAAAAAGATGAGAAAAATTATTTTCCTTAGGGGCCTCCTGTGTGGAATTAATGTAATAAAATTTCCTGCTGCCGTTATTATAAATTACGTATGTGCGCTGTAAAGTATTAGATTAATCTCTTTTCGTAGATCATAGTTTTCTGCGAATTGTTTATCAGCCAATTACTCTTAATGAGAATGTTTGTAATCCAGTTCGCAAACAGTTTTCTAAATTGATTTGAATTGCATTGAAGTATCGAGTCTGAGTAAAACATGTCGCTAGTCACGTAGTCTTCAATTATTATTATTATTTATTTATGTTTTCTATGTCAGAAAAAAACTATATGGAATAATAAATATCTACTCGTGGAAATGGTATATTTTCCAGGAAGATAACTTATAGGTTGAAATTTTTCTCTCATTTCTTGAATGCGAACGACAAAAATAAATTGAGAGAGCTTGGTGCTCCATAATTATAATATGATGGTACGAGTATATAATCGATAAACCTAGGACACGAAATAATAACAATGACATCTGATAAAATAAACGAGTGCTTTTGAAAAATCCTAAAAGTTTTATACAAGTAATAAGTTTAACATAATAATATTATATTATATATACCAACATTATCATGTTCAGGCAAAATGCTAAAAAAATGTACGATTCGTACATCTATTATTGAATACCGTAATGAACTCACGCATACTGACAACTTTATTTCCAGTCATTTTACAATAAAAAATCTAATTACGTATGTTAGTGATTGCGACCCAAAATTGTTTACTGTTTATTCAATGAAAGAAAAAAAATGTATATCAACCGTGCTTACGAAACCCAACTGTTCGCAGCTGTACCGAGCCATAGGGACTATTACATTCGCAATAGGGTATGTAGTGGGGCTGAAGTTATTGGGGAGAGAAAGAGTGCGGAAGTATCTGGCTATTCTGATAAACAAACATGGCTAAAGCAATTTCAAGCAACATTTCATCGTATCCTCAATTTTGGAAATTGCCGCAAATACAGGTACCTACCGTTATTTAATTTTAGTGCATTTATCGTGCAGCAGTACAAATTAATTAAGGCGGTACACAACCTTAATAATTTTTGTTGGCTCAAACTCACATTTTAATCGTTTCCGGCGAATTCGCAACTGCAATAACTTTTTATTTCCTCGCCGCACAAGGAATGCGAGTTATTTATATTTTAGGTTAATAAAAACAGTACCTTACTATTAATATATTTTACGTACAACGATTTTAAAACTTCCTAACCCGTTTTTCAACTCTAAAGTTAGCGGTAAGTACCAGATTTAATTTTTCTAGAGGATGAATTAATAACTTTCGGAGGACAACACGGAGACACATTTTAAATATTTGTAACGAATTAATTAAAATGAACGCAGCAGAAAGGTTGAATCTCCAGGCCTGCTCGGATGAATTCGACCATACGTTCGTACAATACGCCGACATTATTGTACATATTATACATTATACAATTCCCACATTATTTTTTTTCTTCTTCTTTTCTTTGATAGGGCAAATTCGACAGTAGGTCCGTCCTATACACGGATCGCGCGAGTCGCAATTTGTATACACGGCTTCTTTACCTACGTCGTTAAGATTCTGAATATATTTTAGGGTATATTGTCGTCTTAAATAAAAATTTTCATTTGAACCCGCGACCTTCAGATTGCCAGTCGAGAGCCTTACCCTTTGTTTCTCAAAATTGAAAATTTAGTTTTGAATTCCTTTTCGAATCGCAAAAATTTTTGGGAACAATAAATTTAAAATTAGCCAAGATTAATTTCAAATTAACAATAATTAATTTCAAATTAGTAGTAATTAATTTCAAGTAAGCCATGAATTATATTGACTTCAGACGGTTAGGAGCAGTTGGATCTTTTGTACGGTACTCACAAAAAGAAATCATAGTTAACGCTGCGATTTTTTTTCTTCTTTTTCCTGAGTCGATCCCTCATTTTTAGGTATCTTATGCCTACTTCAATGACCCTAATGAACACGACTCCTCCACTTCTCATGTTCCTGCTCCTTGGGGAGCTGTGGAGGCCGACTTTTCGGACGCCTGTGATATTTAATGAAATCAAACTAAATCATCCTTTTAATGGCGTTAAAATAGATCACAAGCAAAATAGATAAATATAACATACCTGTCGAATAAAAGATTTTATTAAGGCGCCGTATCCCCGCTCAAAAAGAAGAAGATGGAGAGATATGTAATTACGAATACTGGAGAGAGCGCGCTAATATTTAAAACGATAAAATTGAGCGAAAATTGTGAAAATGTTTAATAAAACACGACTCGTTTAAAAGAGGAAGCAAAAATCTCGTGGGGAACATCTAAAATAGCATTTAAAGAAATGCTGGGATTTTTTTCATACATATAACTTCTAAAATAAGTGAAACAAATGTGTTTATAATAACTTTCGGAGCATACTTTGCGATTTTTATCTATCGAGGGAATTTCATATAATTTGCGTTTACGTGGAACACGTCTAGATATTTTTTTTATTTATTTTTTTTATTCTTTTTATTTCTTGCTAGAGCAATCCCGATGAGTTACAGAACTCATTTTGGGACAGGAGGAACATACAAATCATGGGTGGGAGGAAATAGTTAAAATTTTACATAAGAATTTGGATGTTAAAATATAAGATTCACATACAATATAGAAGAAAAATAAAATACAGGTTGAGTAGAATAAACAGCAATGGAAAACAATTAAAGAAAAAGGGAACTAGGTTAAACAGATATGGATGATTACAACTTAATGGAAAAGAAAAGAAGAGAAAAGAAACAAGACAATTGAACATGACAAGAAAATTACAAAGTTTCTTCCTTATACATACTTAAAAAATATTCTTTTAAAGCATTACTCTGATTTTTTTTTATTTTGCTGGATTCCCTTGTACATATCTGGTAGCGAATTATATAGTGTATAGGCAACATAGTTCAGAGATTTTATCCCATATTTTGTAGTGTGTGTTTGAGGTATGCGGATTTTATTGCTATTTCGAGTATTGTGAGTGTGGATGTCTTGATTGTAAAGTGGCTTGATGATAGTGTGAGTTGATTGTTGGGTAATTTGTAGGATGGTGCTTGTGATTTCAAGTTTAGGAAGGACTGTGATTGGAAGAATACCGGAAACTAAATAGATGTCTCTGACACGGGTGTCCCATGGAAGTCCAAAAACATTTCTGAGAGCTATTACGAGTATCTTCAAAAATATGATAGCAAGGAGATATGTAATTGAAAACGGTAGAAACTCGGGTAGCTGCGGCGACACAATACTCTAATGATGCGTGTTTCGTAATCACAATACCTCTTCTTAGCATGGATGTAAGTTATTTATATTTTAGATGAATAAAAACAGCACCTCACTTTTTAAATATTTTACGTGATACAATTTTAAAAATTTATAAAACGTTTTTCGTCTACAAATTTAGCGTTTAGCTACAGATTTTGTTTTTCTATACGATGAATTAATAACTTTCGGATGGATTCGTTCAGAAACACCTAAAATTTTGGTAATACCTTTGTCAGAATTAATTATAATAAACCCCGTGGAAAGATCAAATTTCCAGGCCTGCTAAGGCTAATTCGACCGTAGGTCCGTCCAATATACTGGGCCACGCGCCGTATATTTGTGTACACGCTTTCTTCACTTACGTCATTGATTGCCACATTATTTTAGAGTATTTGCTAGGGCAAATTCAATAGTAGTTCAGTCCAATATACATGGGTCGCACAACGCACACGTACACGCCTTCTTTACTTAAGTCGATAAGATTCTGACTATATTTTAGGGTATTGTGTGGAATTAGTTAACACTTTACGGCTGATATATTTTTATTATGAAATTTAATACTTTGTTAATATTAAATACTATTTTCATGCAATATTTATCTAATGAGTCGACTGAGTTATCCAATTTAATGCAACCCGAACATTGAATGCCAGAAACAATTGCATTTTCCGAGATCGTAATAATATCTAAGCTTAAACGGCAACCATTTCACCGAGCGGGTTGGGAAAATACTTGAAAAACGTTCTTGTTTATGTTTATGATCGTGCTTGTTCAAATTTTCAAAAAATGTTGCCTCCAGAGGCGTACCAAAAAGTTTTAAAGAATTTTGTGATATTTATCTATTTCTGAGGAATATTTATCTATTTATGAAGAAATAAATCAATTTTTAATAGTGGTTTGGCAATTGTTTTTAAGTCTTATATTAATTGACAAAGTACATTTGTGATCTACAAATAACTGTTCAGATCGATTATTTATTTATGATCACATTGTTAAAGAATTGTTTGTTTGTTTATTATTTATATTTTGTTAATCATAGAAAAAATTGGTATGACATTTTAAGAAACCTCTTTTTTGACCGAAGGTACTGACAGTCTCATTCCGTGGCAATATGATATCATACCTTGGTCTTATATAGTAAATTTTCATTTTTATGATTTTCTCGTTTCATTATGTCAAAAATAATTAGTAAAAATATTCCCGGTACTATACAACCAGCATTTTATACCAATAATAAATTTAAAAACTTCATCCTTAACAAAAAAGATAGCGACATTAAAACAAAAAAATCGGGCGTTTATAAACTAAATTGTAAAGACTGTAATTACTTTTATACAGGTAGAACAAATAGAAACTTTGAAGTAAGGGTTAAAGAACTTCCCAGGGCATTAAATGGCAATAGCGAATCTGAGTTCGCAGATCATTTAATAAAAAATGATCATAATTTTGACAAAAAACATGGACGTAAAATATTACATACGGGCATCACAGATAAATAATTTAGAGATTTTAGAAATTAGGAAAAATGTAAATAATAAAGCAGACTTAATTAATAAGCAACAAATTTTTATAAACCCTCTTTTGAACCTTTTCCCGCCTAACCAGTCTTTCCCTGCTAATGACTTTGATATCCCAATTGTCCCCTCAATCTTACCCCTTTCCCTTCCTCCTACCCCTTCGTCATATATGTGATCTATGTTTAATTTTTAAGTTTAGTATACATTTGATACTGATGATGTGAACATTGTTCACGAAACATGTAGATTGTACAAATAAAAGTGATGTTAACAAAGTTGTTTGTCTTTTCTTAAAATAAATTTTCAGTAAAAATCTTTATTTTTTTGATAAGTGAGATGCAGTACACAACGTGGAAAAAAACATTTGTTAAAGAAAAATAAACGTTTTTTGAATGGGTGCATCCAAATATAAAACATAAAAAAATTATTTTTTAAAAATAAAACAATAACTTTGTAAACGAAACTTTTGTTTTTTATACTTTACGCCGACCGGGTTTCGCTACAACCGTAGCTTCTTCAGGGCAGTATAAAATTCTACTAAAATTAAGGTACATAACCAATCAGGCCAGTCGTATCAAGTCTTAGTCTTAGATATTTTTTTACAAATTATTCTAATTTTCGGGTTATTTATCGATATTTACGCATTCCGAGCAACATTAGGTGGCCTCCGTGGTCGAGGGGTAAGGCTCTTGACTCGCAATCCGAAGGTAGCGAAATCGATTCCCGGCGTGCGCAAATAAATTCTATTTGTTTAATTTGTGTTATTTCACAATTGATTCATTTAGTACACAACTGCTAACCCCGAACAAATCACAAGTGCGCCCCACGGTTGAATTTGGCAGCCACCCCTGTCTGGAGCCCCAAAATACCTGAAAAAACCCTCGACTCTGTACAGAAACGGGCGGTCCGTCTGATAGATTCTCCTAATGCAACAGACGGATTGCAATCTTTAGAGCACAGACGTCGGGTCAACATATGTACACAATTGACATTGGTCACATGAGAACAAGAACGCTTCTTCGACTCGTTCTTGTGTTCAACAGCTCGGCTGTGGAACGATTTGCCGGCCTTTGTGTTTCCTCCTTCCTACAACATGGGTCTCTTCAAGACCAATGTTCATCCCTTCCTCTCCTCAAAAAGACCCTCCACACAGCATCTCAGATGACATAGGACCTCAGGGAAATTATTTTCCTCAGGGCCTCCTTTATGGAGTTAATGAAAAAAAAATAATAATACATAGTCAATATATGGCACGTTCCAGAGTGGAAGATACTCTCAGTATCGCCCTGGTGTAAGACCACCATTCAGAATTGAAACGTTGCTTGAAATGGCTTAAGCCGTGTTTGGTGACCAGATCTCAATAGTCAGGTACTTCCTGTTCCCCATCTCCTTCTCTTCCCCACTACCTTCATCATCATCATCATCACTATTGACTCTACAACCCCTGGTGGGTCTTGGCCTCCTCAAGAGTCTTCCTCCACTCATCTCGGTTTTGTGCCAGCTCTCTCCAGTTTAGAAGCTCCAAGATAGATATGTCTTTGAGGACGTTGTCGCTCCATCTTAGTCTTGGTCTTCCCAGGCTCCTTCGCCCTATTGGTCTTGAGTTCAGCAAGGACTTTGGTGTATGATGCTCGGTCATTCTCTCCACATTACCCAGCCACCGAAGTCTTCCCAATTTTATAAATTTTGCGACATTTAGCTCCTTAAACAAAGTATAGAGCTCATTGTTATAACGTCTGCGCCAAAATCCATTTTCTAGAACCGGTTCGAAGATGCGCCTCAAAATTTTTCTTTCAAAAACGTCCAGTGCTCGCTCATTCCTCTTATTTAGTACCCAAGTCTCAGCTGCTTACGTAAGTACTGGTCTGATAAGGTCCCCACTACCTTCAGCCTCACAAAATACCACAGTTGAGGATGCCACAGTCTCACTGGCTCCAGACGTGAGCAGCATGGACTCTTGTGAGGTATTCACGTAAAAAAAAACCTGCGATTTAATGAGGCCCACGACTCCAACTTGACTTGACTCTTAAATTGCCGCGGCAAGAAGCTATTTTTACGTACAAAATGCTACTAAATTGGTCACAACTTTTCACAAGATTGTCATACCTACCCAACTGAAGCAACACCGCACCTTACGCTCAAAGGAATATCCTCAAAACAAGGCGGCTGGTCTGGAGATTTGATGAAGTTTTCATAAAATTTTTGTAGTCACCCATTTTTGGGATCACCCTGAATGGATTGGGCAATTTTTGTAGTCACCCTGAATGGATTGGGCAAAAAGATAAGATTTTCACAAATCATCTCTTCAGAACGCCACTGCTGAACGTTGTAGTAAGAGCGTAGAAGTACTCAATAACCCTTTTCCACCGCAGTACCACAAACACCGAACTTCTCAGAATTTCACGGAAAACCACAAGAGTATAAAAAAGTGGTAACACGGACACTGTAATATTTTTAATTACCGGAAAATTGAATTCCAGAACTTTTAATAACGGTGGAATAAAAACAATTAAATATGTGTAACCACTGGAGCGACAGCGCAATTCAAATCTTTTTTTTCCGATTGCTCGAGATTTTTTGGTGTTCATTTTGTATATTTTCCGCCCATATTAAAAAAAATTTATACTATTATTTTTAATTTATAAACTTACGTGTAGACAAGATTTTTATGCATGGCACAAAGGGTAATAATTATTATAAGCAATAATTATCAGCCTGAAATACTCATCAACATTGAAAAATCTTCCGAGAAAAGATACTTGCCGCCAACGGAACTTGAACCCTTGTCCTTCTGATTGCCGGTCAGCTGTTTTTAACACTTACAATGTCTCTCTCGCAAAAATAAAGTTGGTTGTTTTCAGGTGGAAAAAATATAATAAGCAGTAATTGTTGAATGAAACACTAGTATATATTGAATTATTTGGCGGGTATTTGATAAGCCCCCATAGCTCAGTGGTCAAGAGCAGCTGACCGGCAATCAGAAGGACACGGGTTCAAGTCCCGTTGGCGGCAAGTATCTTTTCTCGAAAGATTTTTCAATGTTGATGAGTGTTTCGGGCTGATAATTATTGCTTATAATAATTATTAAAAAATTATACCACCGAATTTTAATATGCATACATACAAACTGATTATAGTTTTATATAGCCAATGAATTTACATATCTTTTGTTTCACTTCTACTTAATTACTTACAAATAAGGGAAACATTTGCAAAAATTGGCAGTAAAGAAATCCGAGGTATTTTAAATAGTACCATATTGTGGCAAAAAGCACTCCAGTGGATATGAAGATTAAAAAAAACATTTTTTCATAATTCTTTCCCTTGGTAAAAAGACTTAACTTGGATTATTACTTGTAAAGTTCGCTATCGGTCTACCTACTGGAAAAACATGTTTAATCAGTATTTTTGCAATAGGTATGTGAAAAAAAACATGCATTTTTATTTTATGATTTTATCATTTTTACATTTAGGTAACATGATTTTTTATGAGGTTACATTTATGTTTTGATGGCACAGCACGACAGTGCGAACATCCTTATCTTATTGGATACAAAAAACTAAAACAAAATACTCATACATAGTACAGAGAAGGTTCAAAAGAATTTTATTTATGCTACTTCCACACAGGAAGCCCTGAGGAAAATAATTTCCCTGGGGGTGTACGTCATATTTGAAGATGCCGTGTGGGTTTTTTTTTTAAAGAGTGGGTCATGGGTCATGGTGGGACACGGGTCTTGAAGGTCCCATGGTAGAGGGGTAAAGATCTTGACTCGCAATCCTAAGGTCGCGGGATCGAAATCATATATACCTAGTTTATTTGCTAAAAATATTTTATTTGATATAATATATATTATAGTATATTATTTAAAAAAAAATTAAGTGTAGTATATTTGTTCCAGAGTAGAAGATACTTTCAGTATCGCCCAGTAAGACCACCAATGACGACCTCCGTAGTCCAGTGGGTAGGACTCTTGACTCACAATCCGGAGGTCGCGGGTTCGAACCCGGCATGCGCAAATAAATTTTATTTGATTAATTTGTGTTATTTCACAATTAATTAATCAAAATAATATATAGTATATTTGCGGCATGTTCCAGAGTGGAAGATACTATCAGTATTGCCCTGTTGTAAGACCACCGTTCGGAATTGAAACGTTGCTTGAAAATGGCTTTAGCCGTGTTTGGCGACCAGATCTGAATAGCCAGGTACTTCCCAACCTTCCTCTTCCCCACCTCCTTCCCCTCCCCACTACCTTCAGCCTCACAACATACCCCGATTGGGGATGCGATAGTCTCACTGGCTCCAGACGGGAGCAGTTGAGATTCTTGTGCAGTATTAACTGTAAAAAAAAAAAAAAACCATTCGGAATTGAAACGTTGCTTGAAATGGCTTTAGTCTTGTTTGGTGACAAGATCTGAATAGCCAGGTACTTCCTCACCTTCCTCTCCCACATCTCTTTTCCGTCGCCACTACCTTCAGCTTCACAACATACCCAATTTGGGAATGCCATAGTCTCACTGGCTCCAGATGGGAGTTGGGACTCTTGTACGGTATTCATTTTAAAAAGCCCATGTTGTAGGAAGGAGGAAACAGAGGCCGCCAAATCGTTCCACAGCCGAGCTGTTGAACTCAAGAACGAGTCGTAGAAGCGACCCGTTCTCGTGTGACAAATGTTAACCGTATATCTACAGATGTTGAACGCTCATTTGTCGTGTTTCCCGATTATGCACCAGTGCAAGGAGATCAATGTGGTGAACGTATGTCTTGCGGTATAAAAGAGACATGCGTGGCTACGGTCATTACAATCAATGACACTTGTTCCTCGGAGCATGTTTCATTGAAATACCATTAGAACAAGGACAGCATTTCCACCTGACGCCTGTGCTCTAAAGATTGCAATCCGTCTGTTAAGATGGGAGAATCAATAAAACGGACCGCTCGTATTTGCGTAGAGTCGAGGGTTTTTTGTCGAGGTATTTTGGCGCTCCAGATCTGAGGTGATTGAATAATTCACAAATTATACGGAAAATAAAATTGCACAAGATAATAAAAGCAAGAAGAGAAGACGATCTACAAATTACACATTCTATGTCGCCCGACACTCGCAGCCGATATCCGGGTCGCAAGAGCGGGTCACGAAAGCGGATTGAGAGACCCGGGTACTGACAATATGCTCGCTCACTCACGAGGCATCCAAGTCGCAGGAGGGGGTCGCGAGAGCGGGTCGCGAAAACCGGGTCATTCATGTTCGGCCCAAGATTAATTAATACCTATGATATAACGATTTTATTGGGTACCTAATCATAAAGGAACCTAAAACGTAATAATATATATTATATCAGTAGCACAAAATATATTTTATATTTTCTACATTAGTAAGCCTTTAACCTTTTTTATAATGCGAGTAGTTTATGATAGAAAAATAATAATATAGATTATATTATTTATATGGCGTAGAGAGAATCGCATAAAACCCTTGAATAGATAACTAATTCCTAACTGGATCAAACTTTTGTAGCTGATTCCGATAAATTGCAAGTTTCTTCGAATAAAAGTTTTCTTTATCAGATGGACTTATTTAGTTGAAATATCTGACGGCACTAAATTTCCCGGAGATATTTTCAAGCAGGCTTCCCCCAAAACTTTCGAGAAATAAAAATCTCTGGAGAGTCTGAATCGAACCGAATTTTGAAGATAATTTTCTTCTCATTTCGAAATAGAATTTTGATTTGAAACATCATGTGAACTAAGTTTCCGAGTTTCGTGGAAATATTTAGTTCATGTAAAAGTTGTGACCATTATAAAATATTTTTCATACTTTTTGTAAAAGTCTGTATATTTTTTTGTAAAAGTCTGTTTATTTTCCTTCATCGTACGAATTTTTTATTTTATTTTATTTTTATTTTAGCGACTGACTATATAAAATAATTGTTAGTATGTTATAGAAATTAAGAATAGATATTGTATTTCTAAGCCCTCCTCACCAGGAGATCCTGTGCCGAGGCGGACTAAAGTTAAATTATGGTTTATTTGTTGTCTTCTATGACTTTTCAATGTCTTCGTCAGGGTTTTTTCGTTGACCTATATCAGCAATATTTTTATTCTAGATTTGTACTCATTAAAATTATTTATTAGTTTTATGTCTTGGAGAAGGATGTTATGGAGTTTTGTTGCAAAGTGTAGTTTCTTTGTCCGAATGTGGTTTTTTAACTTAAATGTTTATAGGTCATTTTTATTCGAACTAGTGTGATGGATCGATGGATGCATGCTCTAGTATAGGATTCAGTATTTTTAAATAGCTTCAATAATATATTTTTGGCATATATTCGTTGTACATTAGGTATGTCAAAGCTATTGAAACTTTCAATAATTTTGATTCCTTTTTGAACTGTAATCAGGTTGAATATGTACTTATATATGTGTAGCAGATCCCCATCCTATAATTCCATATTCAATTCTAGAATGACATAACGTGTAATAGACGTTTTTCTTACCTTTGTATTTACCACATTTCTTTTTTTTACATGAGCTCCACACAGGAGGCCCTGAGTAAAATAATTTCCCTCAGGGCCTATATCATCTTTGGGGATGGTGTGTGGAGGGTTTTTTAAAAGGAAGAAGAGGAGAGTTCTGGGAAGGAAGAGAGTTTAAGGGGTGGGTAGGGATCTGGGATTCAGTGTGTCCTGACCATCCGCCTCCAAGACCTAGACAAATCTCATCCCATGAACCCGTGCACCCCTGTTAAATCACCAAACGTAGCAAACCACTTGGGGTGACCTATGGCAGATATGTTGGTTATCCAATGAAGGTTCCCGGGACGGCAGTACCCATTCCCGCTTCCTAAATTGAAGAAGATCTTAGATTTTTAAAGAAATATATAAGGTTTTTTATTTTTAATTTTTAACTTTATGAGTAAAACCTCAAATTGTAATATTTAAATAAATGACGACAGTATAAGCAAAACTCAATCGAAAATCTGGAAACAGAAAAATCAGAAAAACATATTGACACCTCTGGGACTCGAACCCAGGACCTCTTGCTTTCCGGGCAAACGCGCTAACCACTGCGCCACGGTGTCAATACGACACCGTGACACCGATTACCTTTGATAGTACATAACTGCCATCTTGTACAAATCGCAAGTGCGCTCCACGGTAGAATGTGGCAGCAACCTCTTGTCTGAAGCCCCAAAATTCCTGAAAAAACTTATGTTGTTTCGGAAAAGGCCAAACCAAAAAGCGCTTATCACAAGTACTTCGAGGGGTGCTAGTTTGAAGGGGACAAAATAGATATTGATGATTGAATAAATATTTTTTGAGAAAAATAAAGTCACCTTTTTTAAAAAACCTCATATATAGTACATTTGATAGTGTTTTCTATTCACACCGACCAAAAAAAATCTGAAAGGAAAAATTTCTACGATATTTGCAAATGTTGGAACGCGGCTTTGGCACGCTTGACCTTGAAAAAGTTCATCCACCGTGGAAAAGTTTTAAGATAAATTAAGATCACTCTAGCCACTGCAGCGCTTTTTGCCACAATATGGCACCATTTAAAATACCTCGGATTGCATTGCTTCCAGTTTTAGGCATATTTTCCCAAGATGCGTAAATGTTTTTTTTCAATTTTTCCATATTGAAATTCCGAGGTATGATTTTTTTTTAATGTCAGCGGAAAATATTCAAAATGATCACCAAAAAATCACAAGCAATCGGAGGAAAAAGTAAAAAATCGAGCTGTCGCTCGAGTGGTTATAAATTTTTTAAAAAGGCTTCATGATATTTGTGACCGTGTAAACTCACCTCTAGAAACATGCATTTGCAATTTTCTAAAGAAACACAGTGTACGTATTTCTATTACAAAAGTGTAACTGACAAAAAAGCTTTTCCAGTATTTGCCTTCCATTGCTTAGCCATTTTCTAATGGGTTGTATTTTCGAACCAAAAATAAACATGAAAAGAATAAGTTTTACGTTCTAATGAGATTTTAGAAGCTTTTCTTGTTTTGACGTCACTCTAGTATTTAATCATATTAAAGCAAGTTCCACTTGCACCCAGAACATAGGTAGGCCCAATGTACGTATATCAGGATGTAGAGTTTTTTGTTGTTTTTGTAAAATGCATTTTGCCACAAACTATGCAATTATTTCAATAATTTAGTTTTATTTGACTAATTTTATGATAAAGTACTAGGGACTCGCTAGTAGCGAGTCCCTGGAATGCATTACAATGCCACTCAAAGAAAGACAGTTTGCGTTTTCATTCTGTTTTTTGATTTTGGAATTAATAAAATTTTTGGTTTTTCCGTCTGGTGCCTACACGAATAAAAAGTTCACCTTGGAATGCAAATTCAAAAAGCTTGCAAATATAAATAATCGCTTCTTTGTATTTCTTCGGCATTAACTATGTAACAATTTCTAGACATTTTGTTTTGAACTAACTAACTAATCATCACGCCATTTCGCCTGCAGGGGTAAACAGAGAGGACGGACCACCAATCAACTTGGTCTTGGCACACAGTCTTTGCCTCACTCACACACAATCTTCTATTATTCTGACTTTTTACATGGCCCGACTCAAGTATCTGATTCACTCGATCCCCGACTTCTTCTTCTGTTCACATTTGCGTCAAATATTCTTCTTACACTATTTTATTTTCTCATTTGCTCTACATGTCCAAACCATCTGAGGGTCCCTTTCTTAATCGTACTCATTATGCTTAAATCAGCCTTACATTATTTGCGGATATCCACATTTCTCACACTATCATTCATGGCTTTACCACACATTAGCCTCAGGGATCTCATTTCAACAGCGTTCAGTTTACTTTAATCCGTCCTCTGCTAGTTCCATGCCTCACTGCCATACATCAGGGTAGGTACCAGGACTCCATTGGGAACTGCTAGCTTCGCTTCTTATGACATTTTTTTAATAGCGCCAACGGCATTCAGTCCTCCATTAATGGAGTTACCTGCATTTACCCTTCTTTCAATATCTCTAACAGCCTTCCCATCTTTTGTAAACATACTACCCAGGTACACAAACTCATCCACCTGCTCCAAGTATTCATTTGTTTTAAAGAGTTTTAATTTTCAATGAACTTTATATTTTTGTATAAATATATAATGTTACTTTATATTTTAAATTTTATGCTACCGGTTTCGACGCATCCGTGTCATTCACCAGCAAACTTAAAACTATTTTAGCTGAAAAAACTGTTGATGGACACTAATGCTGTCCAAAAGGTTGTCTAAATATGGAAGTAGCGCAACTGAAGGGTACTGAAGGTAATGAAAGAAATAGTAGGCGAAGTTTAATATGAATTCACTATTTTTGATAAATTTTTACTTCATAAAGTTTAAGTTTAGACTTACGGATTTCAATACTTCGTTTGTGTGAAAACACTATGAAACCAATAGGTACATGATTTTACCAATACATGATTATGAATATCAAAAATGTATTTTGGATAAATTAAAGCCTTTACTATCATTTCGTAGAATTGAAATAAAATTGTTAATTATTTCATCAACAATATAAATTCAAATTACTAAAAAATTAACCATTCCGTTATAAATAACTTCAAAATATATGATTTTAAAGCAAAGATTTCTGTAAAAGTTTCCCTTGATTCAAATCAAACGTTTGGAGACTCCGTTTGCCAAGCGAATGTTATGCCTAAAGTACCTTTATTCGGTTTGATATAAGGAACACTAATAATATACATATTTTGGCTTGTGTATGACAAATACAACATTCTCCAACTAATATTCCAAGAATAGTTTAAAAAAAAACGAACTTCTTTCCCTAGTTAATTTTAACGTACCATTAAGACATACACGCAATACAGAAATATTCCACACGTTTTATTACCAGACAAATTCTAATTCGCCAATCAATCGTGCTCTTCATATTATGTTCAATATTATTGGTCTAAATTCTAACATCGAAATTTTCTCCGATTGACTTCCCAAGTTTAAAAAGAGCATCATGTCAAAATATAAATTGTTCATTGCACATTTGTACATACATACATACACACTTACCCACACACACACACATCTTCCCACTGCACACAACACTCGGTAATTACGTAATATGCATACCATAAATAAGACACTACAATGAAACACATAATAGGTCAATTTTTCGAAGAAAACTTCTTCGGAAAGGTTTTCACTTTGTGATGACATTATTTATTTTAATGAAAAGACAAATAACTTTGTTTACATCACTTTTATTTGTACACAATCTACATGTTTCGTGAACGATGTTCACATCATCAGGATCAAATGTATACTAAACTTAAAAATTAAACATAGATCACATATGTGACGAAGGGGTAGGAGGAAGGGGAAGGGGTAAGATTGAGGGGACTTTATTAAAATTGGGGATTTCAAAGTCATTAGCAGGGAAATGCCGGTTAAGTGTGAAAAGGTTCAAAAGAGGGTTTATAAAAATTTGTCACAAATAAAAGTGATGTAAACAAAGTTATTTGTCTTTTCATTAAAATACATAATAGGTACCCACAATGAAATATACTTATTAATTGTATTTTTTTTTAACCAAAGTATCTAATGTACTGTTTTTTCTGTTTATAAATAAAATAAGAGGAATAAAACATCACCCAGATTACAAGTTGTCACACCCTGATTGTACGTTGTAACAACATTGTTGATTTAACACATGTTTTAATTTTTTTACGTGCAGGAGTGAGATTGCGAGTAAAGATTATTGCGATTACTAGGCGGTTGTAAGAACTAGAACTATTTGCCAAATTTCTCATCTCTCGCCATGGTAAAAGTGACATTATGAATCGAAAATTTGCTTTATAGGCCTTAGCCGTATTTGGTGATTAGATCTGAAAAGACAAGTCTCTCCCAACCTTCATTCTCCTCACCTCTTTCCATTCCTCAATCTCAGGAATGCCATAATCAGAATCAAAAATTTAACTCCCTCCGGTCCAAAACACAATTTCAAAAAAGTTTTCAAATTAAAATTTCAACTACAAACATCTCAGTGTGGTCTCAAAAACATCGATCAACCTGAACAACTAATTTAAAAACAGGAAAAGTATTCCTGTTTTCCATCAACTAGTGCCTACTTTCCGAGTTGATCAATTACTTTGGTACAGCTTTCGTCGAAATTGCCAAAGTTTCTTTATTAAGCCCTGAAAAAGTTGGCCAAATATTTTTATGACAATTTCCAAATTCATCATTCATTTTTTTTCTACTAACGGGCTATATAAATCCATTCCACCTGTATTCCTCCAATCCGTCTATCCTTGTCATTTTATGACGGAAAATCGGATGAAAGAAATTACTCATAAATTACGTCATGATTACATGGTTAGGTTCTTAGAAAGTTTAAATATTACTTAAATACTTTCATTTCCAATATGAATATAAATTCCGAATTTGAGAAGTTTCACGAGAAAATTCGGATAAATAAACTTCGGCTTTAAGAATAGATCTTTGGTTGAATATTTTTTCAATCTGTTTTTATTCATAATTAATAAAAGCTTGTAATCGGTTTTAAAAAATCTTATTTGTGTAACTTATGTTATTGGATTTTATACTTTAAATCATTGCCAATGAGCGATGATCAATATGTAAACATATTGGATGTGAGTCAAATACTCGTTTTAGTTAAAACAATTTTAAAAAATTTGAGATATTTCTATTTATTTCGGAAATTAAGCTTGTAGATATGGAAGTATGTTTTCACCAGTTAAATGATCAATTTACTCATGGAACGAATTATCTTAGAAACGAATGGAACGAATCTTTAGAAAGAACTGCAGCAGTATTGTGAATATAATATTGAATAGTGAATAAATTCCAAAAATTCAGAAACGTCAAATGTCATATAGAATGTTGTCCGTCTTTCTTACACACTAAATGTCAATAGTCGAAATGAGACAAACGGCAAACGTTCGTCTGCACCCCTCCAAAGGAAAAATAAAAATAATTATAAAAAATCTCGAAAAAAATGAAATGCAATTCCCGTATATATATATATTTTTTTTTTTACATGAGCTCCACACAGGAGGCGCTGAAGAAAATAATTTTCCTCAGGGCCTATGTCATTTTTGGGGATGCTGTGTGGAGGGTTTTTTTAGGAAAAGGAAGGAGAGGAGAGTTCTGGGAAGGAAAAGGGTTTAAGGGGTGGGTAGAAATCTGGGGTTCAGTGTGTCTTGGTCATCCGCCTCCAAGACCTAGACAAACCTCACCCCATGAACCCGGGTATGTAAGTGGAAAAGTAAAAAAATGACAAAAAATATAAATCCGCACACAGCGTCATTTATGATACTGATAAAAACAAAACCCGGATCGTTGCGCATCGATAATTACTTCATTGTGTAACTTAATAAAAAATCTGAATTTCATTCAGCTAATAAGTTAACACTGCAGTTATTGATTCTGAGGCGGCACGAAGTTCCCCTGGTCAGCTAGTTATGATTATAACAACATAAAATCACACTCGAGTTACTTACAAAATTTACGTACGAAGAAACAGATTTTTTAAAACCATTATAAATAGAAATGATAAAGTGATACATAAAGAATATTCAGAATTCTCCCGTGTTGACTGGGGTTTACACAGAGTTCTTCAAAATCAGATTTAATTAAGAGGTAATTTTCCAATTATTTTGTTTGTTAATTGTGCTAAATTTCACAAAGGAGTACCTACTTAAAACAGCTAAAAACTACATAAATTTCAAATATTGCAAAATAGTTTTTATTTTCATCCTTCCTTTTAAACTTAGAACTCGCATTAGGTAATCCACAGCATTTCCGGTTTAATCCTTCATCACGTGATCTGTACAGTGTACAGCCTCACCTCGGCGCTGTTCAGCAGAGCCCACCCTCAGCTTTCGGTCCCGGCGGCCTCCTGCCTTCCGACATCCGGTCCAGCACACCGGAAGATTGCTTTTCCTTTCGGCGCCATTGTAGCGAGCTCATTTGTTTCCCGGTCGGCGGGGAGTGATGAAAAGTCGGCGAGCATCTGAGCGCCGCCGTAATAATCATGTCGGGACAATCACCTACGATTTTTCGATAAGTGAGATGCTTCAATATTTCAAGAGTGTGGGGGTTCAATTTTTCAAAGCCAGAAATTTTCGATTTATGAACATCTGTTACTTATTCTAATTTTATACTCTTCGTATAGTCCTGTTAATTAAGATTAAAACATATTATTATAAATGGAACTACACAATTTGTAGAATGGCAACACCAATTTAACTGTCAAATATTCATTTAAAGCGCAATGACACTGAAAATATAGAACACTGTAAATGACAAATTAAAAAACATTTTTTTATTCTTAAAGAAAAAATATGAAAAACGAAGAAGCATTGTTGTTTTGGTACCACTTAATGACATATTAAACGGTGTTTTACAAAGTGATTTTCTTTAAGTTAATATAACATAAATTTAAATTTAACAGAAGAAAGAAAGGAAGAATCACTCATGGTGAGTTTAGTTACAATAATTTTAGATCTGAATGAGTTAAATATATTTCGATCTAAAAGTACAGACATTATCTAAAGCTTGGGCAACGCTAGGTACTAAAGCTAGTATTAAATAAATGTGAGCAATTTCTAAACTGTGTTTTAAATTGTATTACAATACCGTTATTCTACATTATGTTAACACAAAATCGCAAAGGCATAATAATAATATACCTATATGCAATTCTAATTTTGAGATCAGTGGGCATCTATATCAATGAAAAAATATTTTTTTTCTTTTTATGCCTTTTTAATTTTTTATAAAATGTAGGTTACACATCTTTACATTACCACCATGAGTTATATTTTTAGTTTTGCCATTTGAACAACAGTGGCGCCCTCCTATGTTTTCCACTCTTATTGTGTTATTTTAACTGTGTGTACATGCGAAAAAAGTTTTGCAGAGTAAAATTAAGTTAAACCCTTTGAACGAGGTATGTATACCTCCATAAGGAGTATTTAAAAAAAGAAGCCGTAGCACCTTCAATAGATTGTGCACAGATATCGATGTGCCTTATTAAATTCCCAACATTTGTTCGAACGTAGAAAACTTAATATTTCATTGATTTTTTTTTTGCTCGTCGCATTTCCTTTTTTGCTTTCAGCTATTTTAATTTGAATAACGTCACTTGTTACAAGTTATTATTGATATGCATTCCAAGAAAAATGTAAACCTTGGAAATATCTCACAAAACACCTTTTTGTAAATTTAAGTATTTTCAAGTCAACTGTTTATTTTATGTAAACAGTCTTGTATTTTTATTTTTCTATTATTAATTTTTTATTGTGTTGACAGACTGTGTATCCATTTACAATACACATGTAACACAAGCTATACACTTTTTTTAAAGGTAAATAGAAACATGAGATAGGTACATAATTATAGCGGGTATTGTTGCATTACTTTTTTTTTACATGAATACCGCACAAGAGTCCCAACTGCTCCCGTCTGGAGCCAGTGGGACTATGGCATCCCTAATTGGGGTATTTTGTGAGGCTGAAAGTAGTGGGGAGGGGAAGGAGATAGGTAAGAGGAAGGTGGTAAAGTACCTGGCTATTCAGATCTGGTCACCAAACATGGCTAAATAAATATTAATTTTTTATAAATATTAAATGAATTAATTTAAATGCCTCTCGAATTCTTCAAAGCTATATAAATAAAGGCGCTATATAAATCATCCAAATATTATTATTATTATTATTGTTATCATTTTAATGAAAAGGCAATTTTGTCACAAAGTGAAAAACTTTACGAAGTTCCGAAATTATTATTATTACTGTTAAACATGTCGACAGTTTTGGAAGCGTTATTTAACAGCGCCATACTCGTGTCATGCTGTGCCAAACCAGTACTTCCGTTCTGCTATGTGGGATACTTAGAAGATCGTGGTACCGCCCCTGGCTGTAGTTGTTCGGTATAAACATCATGAACATTCCAGGAGGTACGGACTATCATTAAATTATTAATGTTTTTGTACGCCATTACTGCAAGGGCCCCACTCCTCCTCGACCGGAGACTTTGGCAATGTGTTTCATGGTGCATGAATCGCGGGTAGTCTCCATGCATTGTCATGTTCAGGTATTTAAGAAAATTTTGGTCTTAAATTTGAATGTCGTTATTTTATTGGCCAATGACATAAATATTCCTAACACTATTCTATATGAATTTTTATGAGACTATAAAACGCTAATAAATAAATAAATTAAAATTAAAATGGATTTTATCTTTGACCGGTCAGTGGTTGAGTGTGCATAGCGCTTGGATCCCACCCGAGCATCGCGTGTTCCATTCCTCGGCTCGCTAAGTACTCCATCACAGTACAAGCGACATTTTCGGCTTTCTGTGGTGGTAGAAGGAGATTTTCAAACATTGTTAATATATGCGTAACCCGGGAATGTTTGTCTTTCTTTTAAAAAAAATCTTTTTCTTCCTCAAGTATCTTCTTCCTAACTTAGTAAAGAAATCTTTGCTATTTTATTTTTAATTTTTAACTTTATGAGTAAAACCTCAAATTGTAATATTTAAATAAATGAAGACAATATAAGCGAAACTCAATCGAAAATCTGGAAACAGAAAAATCAGAAAAACATATCGACACCTCTGGGACGTGAACCCTGGACCTCTAGCTTTCCGGGCAAACGCGCTAACCACTGCGCCACGGTGTCGATATGAGATTCGGTCATGTTTAACGTACATTATCTTCATTTTCTTTAACGCATATATTATTGGCAACTATCTTTATGTATGATTGCAAGATTCAAACCCGAACTAAATGCTCTCTAGATAGTGTCTGGATAAATCTTTATCCATTTTATTTAATATGCGACATCTATCGAATTTCTGCAAGTCTAGGATGAATACTTTATTTTTAATTTTTAACTTTATGAGTATAACCTCAAATTGTAATATTTAAATAAATGAAGACAATATAAGCGAAACTCATGTAGGTGGTTCTTAGTCGAAGTATGGTACAGTTATACATGACCGAATTTCATATCGACACCGTGGCGCAGTGGCCGGAAAGCAAGAGGTCCTGGGTTCGAGTCCCAGACGTGTCAATATGTTTTTCTGATTTTTCTGTTTCCAGATTTTCGATTGAGTTTCGCTTATATTGTCTTCATTTATTTAAATTTATTTATTTAAATCTTTGCTAGTTTATCTTCATCTTGAATTCACAAAACATGTAATTATAATTGAAATACATTTTTTTTTCACCTACTCAAAACATTGAAAATAAACAGTAGTGATATTGTAAGCATTTTCCTTCGCCATTAGAGAGAACCTAATCAGATAAAGGTTCTCGCTACGTGCACTTATACATAATTGCCGAACCTTTTCTACGTAAAATTAAAATTTTCGAAATAAAATATCACCGCGACTAAACTGTTGCGGTTAAGGAACACGCTTCTCATTTTATAAATTATAATCACATTAAAAACAATATGCCCATCTCATCAACAAAACAGGCACCCTTATGTTTCGTTAAGTCTTTGGACCAGTCCTCACCTCCTAAAGAAAACCATTCAGTCGTTCACAACCTAAACAAAAATACCAACCGTGAATAAGATCGTAACAAAATATAATAGATATAATAAGCCACATTTTTAGGTTCCTTTGTTTTAATCTCAAGAAGTGCACCGCACATAATAAACAACTGATTTAATCGTGTTTAGAAAGTTATAAAGAGTAGAAAGGCGTGTTGTAAAAAAATTACGTTTTACAATTGACCTTTTTTGTAGTTTGTCTCTTGTTATCCTTTCTCCTATTTTAATATTTCATTCCTTAAGGGCTTGTCTTTTGGGGTTCGGTCTTTAGGCCGGTCGGCGGTCTTCCTACTTAAGGCCTAAATTGGCAAAGTAATCCTTGAATTTATTATATCGTCCCTTCGGAGGGCGTTTGGTCCTTGGGCTGTCGGGCGGAAATAATCAAATTCACACTCTACGTATACATTATTAATTTATTAAATAAAACATGGTAATTTTTCCTCCTACGTGGTGTCGCGCAAAAACACAAGGCAACATCTTGGAAAAATATTCTTTGAGGGTTTTTTTACAGATTAAATTTCTACAGATAGGTTTCAAGTGTTTATTTATTTGATAGTAATTAAATTAAGGCTAAAAGGGTATAAAACTTGTATTTCAAAAAACAAAGAAAAATCTGTTGTATTTACAAGCGTGGCTATTATATAAATGATGAAGTAAATTATGGTTAGTTAAACTCAAATATTTTCAGTTTGCAGCAGTTACAATTCTGTCATACTACATTTATAAAATATGAAAACTGTCTTAACAGTCCTGTTAAGAAGTCTAAAATATAAATATTTTATTCAACAGTTATACAGCTTGACGTTGCAAACTTTGCAGGTGGCCAAGGGAGGAACACATTTTTTCTAGGCGCAGAAACTATGCCGCAGTTTTATTTAATTACTAGTTGGTCCGCGGCATGCGTTGCAATGCCACATTCAAAGAAATTATTTCTATAATATTGGAAATAAATTGTTCCTCCCTGCATGTCCTTTCCCGTGCGTCTCCGTTCCCCTCCCGCATCTCCTTCCATTACCTTCAAAATTAGTGCACTTTATTCCGGAACACCTTGCATACTATTATTTTACTAGCTGACCCGGAGAACTTCGTACCGTGTCAGAATCAATAACAAGTGTTGAATTAATTTATTAGCTGAATTAAATTCAGTTTTTTATTAAGTTAATAATTACACAATGAAGCAATTATCGATGCGCAAATGTTCGTGTTTTATTCTCGTCAGTATTATAATTTTTGTGATTTTCTTACTTTTCCACTTGTTTACAGGAATTGCGTTTTATTTTATTTATACGTGTGAGGAAGATTTATTGTAATTATTGTATTTTTCCTTTGGACGGGTGCTGACATTCGTTCACTGTTTGTCCCATTTTCGACTGTTTGCATTTAGTGTGTAAGAAAGAGGGGCAGCATTATATGTTTAAGAACAAAAGCAAAACAATCAGCGCATTGACATTTGACGTTTTTGAATTTTTGAAATTCACTCACTACTCAAATTTATATTTATCACAATATTCCTCTTTCAAAATATGATGGTACGTTTCCATGCTTGCCAAGCCTCGGCAAGCGTCCACAAGCGCAAACGTGTAAACAGGTTGTTTGGCTTGGCTTGCGTAGGCTTGCAAGAGCTTGCGAGAGTTTGCCGCCGATCCAGTCGGGGTCGGATCCAGAGGCAAGCTTCGGCAAACGCTCAGTGGAACTTTCGAACTGGCGGCGAATGCACGCCGTTTTTGCTCCATGCGGTCTATGATAATATTTATAACATTACGAGACATAAGTATGACGAATGAGGAGTGCCAGACTTATTAAAATGTATAAGTACAAAATTTTAATGCACTTATGTTATGTA
Source organism: Limnephilus rhombicus (assembly GCA_929108145.2). NCBI lineage: Eukaryota > Metazoa > Arthropoda > Insecta > Trichoptera > Limnephilidae > Limnephilus > Limnephilus rhombicus. The sequence goes on from OV815284.1 coordinate 24,483,626, forward strand.
ATTTATTGCGACTGGATTTACCTAAAAAGTCAAAATAAATAAATAATATTTTATTGATGATTTACTATTTATTGTAGTAAAAAAATATATGATTTTTGTAAGAATAACTTTTTTTATAATACAAGACAATTTTATATAAGACAAGTGATCCTCGAGTTCGGGTCCCAATTGCGATCATTATTTTTGAAGCGAAAACTTCTTTAGCACCATTATGATTTGAAACTCGATGAAACGAAAAAGTGGTACTAAAAAGAGACAAAAATCTATAGGATTTAGCCTGTGAGATAATGTCTCTTTGTGTGAAGCGACCAGGTACGATTTTTATGAATCTGTATCATCCACCATATTCGTGATCGTCGAGCTTTCCTTGTTTTTGTTACACTTTGCTTGTATTTCAAATAAAAGTTTGATAAACCAAACGAATTACCGACACAAGTTCGGCGTCCGCCATGCTCGGGTGTAGGTAGCGCACTGACGCATCCACAAGCATGTAAACGACTTCCAAATGCCAAGCGAGATTTGTGGACGCTTGGAGCTTGTGGAGGCTTGCCAAGCCTTGGCAAGCGTGGAAACGTACCATGAGAATTCGTTCCATACAAGATGAATGAGGAAAAGAATTTTCTTCATTATTATTTTTTTCGTAATTTTTTCCGATGTTTTAATAACTATTCTGCTTTTGAGAGCGGAGACGAATCCAAATAATTAAAGATAATAAAAATCGGTTTAGCCGTTCTCGAGTTATAAATGGTGTAACTAACCCGACGTTGTTTTAAATATTAAGATGTTGACATGAGGATTAAGCCGCCTACGAACCTTGTGAACTTTTGCAATCAGAAATGGTAAACTTACATTCATTATGGTGTTTACATACACGTATCTATTATGTACACAGGTAAAATATTTATCAATAACTCGGTAGAAAAAACCTTTCCACTTTCTTTCAAAATCCGATTTATCATGCCTGAATTTCATATTGTGTATTTTTTATCCTCTCCATTCTATTGGCTTTCTGTTGTTAGCTTTCAATATAAATAACCTAGAGGCGCTCAATGTTGCTTGTTAGCTGTGGTGTGCCACTGGTTCAGTCAAACTTAAGCCCTATCGATGAAAAAATAAACAAGAACGGCCTACGCAGGACCAGAAGGAACCGCATACAGAATCTTAATTATGGTTAAAAATTCTACGTGTCCCTCTTTATTGTTATGTAGGATTTGTGAAGCTAAAAGAAAACATAAATATTTGCTTAATTAAATTAAGACAATATTAGCAAGAAACTTAATCGAAAACCTGGAAACGGAAAAATTCGGCTTTTCGGGCCGCAACTGCGCTACCAAGTGAGCTAATCTGTCCCAATCCAATTCGGTCATTTTTAACTGTAACTGTTTTCGACTAAGAACTACTAACACTATCTTAATTTTCTTAACGCATATTTTATTATGTACGATTGCAAGATTCAAACGAACTAAATGCTATCTAGATAGTGTCTTGGATAATTTTTTTTATCTATTTATAGTCTTAATATGCGACATCTGTTGACTTTTCTGCAAGTCTAGGATGATTTTTTTTTTTTATTTTAACTTAACAAGAACCCTTCCTGGGTTCAAGTCCCAGATGTGCCCATACTGCCCATATCTTTTTTTGCTTTTTCTATTTCCAGATTTTCGATTCAATTCTCTACTATATCAATGCACTGTTAGAGACCACTACGCTGCTATCACCTCCATTTCCCATAAAATACAGCTAAAGAAAATTTCATATGATACTCTCTTCAAACTGGTTTCCGAAGAAAATTGGTCAAATTTTTATAAACTTAGTGATCCAAACTCAGACTGTGAATCTCTCATCGACATCCTTCATAAACATCTAAAAATGCTACATCCAACACAAACAACAACCAAAGTCGTCGTGAAATCAAACTAAAACCTTGGATAACAAATGGTATTTTACACTGCATTCGTAAGCGTGACAAACTTCATAAATATTGTAAAAATAATCCTCCTGATTATGAATCTCTCTTATTCTATAAACGTTACAGAAATGCTTGTAAAAAAATAACCTGTACGGCCAGAGAAGACTATTATAGGAAACAGATAGAGGAAGCTGCTAATGACAATAAAAAAATCTGGAATATTATCAAAGAAATATGCTTTACAGAAAAAGTGACAACACCCATAAATAAGATCACCATCGCAGACAAAACATTAAATGCAACTGAAAACTCTTAAACAATCACAAATCATTTCAACCAATTCTTCTCCACAGTCGAATCAGACCTAGCAAATAATATCCTAAATAAAAATAAAGCCTTTGAAGATAGCCTTGCAAACAATATCTCTCTGGACAATATGAGTTATAGCCCTTTCATTCTCTCTCCAACAACAGAACAAGAAATCAATGAAATAATCACTTCACTCAAAAATACACACTCCACGGGAATTGACAACATATCCACTAAACTAATCAAACACCTTTTTTTTTTTTTTTTTTTTTACAGTGAATACCGCACAAGAATCTCAACTGCTCCCGTCTGGAGCCAGTGAGACTATGGCATCCCCAATTGGGGTATGTTGTGAGGCTGAAGGTAGTGGGGACGGGAAGGAGGTGGGGAAGAGGAAGGTTGGGAAGTACCTGGCTATTCAGATCTGGTCACTAAACACGGCTAAAGCCATTTTCAAGCAACGTTTCAATTCTGAATGGTGGTCTTACACCAGGGCGATACTGTCTTCCACTCTGGAACATGCCGCAAATATACTATATATTGTTTTTTTTTTTTTTTTTTTTAAATAATTAATTGTGAAATAACACAAATTAATCAAATAAAATTTATTTGCGCATGCCGGGTTCGAACCCGCGACCTCCGGATTGTGAGTCAAGAGTCTTACCCACTGTACTACGGAGGTCGTCACCAATCATCACTTAACCCCTTGAACATATCACGAATCTAAGTTTTCGAACTGGCCTTTTCCCAAACATCCTAAAACATTCAACAATTATTCCTGTCTTTAAAACAGGGGACAGATCATCCGTGAATAACTATAAACCAATATCCTTGCTGAGTCCGATCGCAAAAATAATTGAAAAAACGGTAAAACGAAGACTTTACAAATTTCTTGAAGACAATGAAATCCTGTCAAGAAATCAATACGGCTTCCGCAAAGGTCGTAGTGCCTCAGATGTAATTGCAACTTTTACTAAATTAATATCTGATAACCTCGATAAAAGTCGCAAACCCCTCGCTGTTTTCTTGGATCTAGCTAAAGCCCTTGATACTGTATCTCACCGCATACTTCTGAAAAAACTCCTGCAGATAGGAATAAAAGGGATTCCGCTTGAATGGTTCAAGAGCTATCTAACAAACAGATCCCAGTCAACTATTATCAATTCCGCTAAAGAATACAGAAGTTCAAGTTTACCAATCACGTATGGCGCGCCCCAAGGCAGTGTATTAGGCCCACTTATCTTTCTAATATACATTAACTCTTTATGCAATTTGAATACTGGTGGCACTATAATATCATTCGCTGATGACACGGTTATCGTATTTGAAGGTGAAAATTTGAATTTAACCTTTAAAAAAGCAAACTATGGCATAAATGTAGTAAAACACTGGTTAGATTCCAACCTACTCACTCTTAATATTGATAAAACAAAATACCTACTTTTTTCTATACGTAAACCAAACCTCCCCCAAAACTGTCATAAACTTACCATACATTCATGTTCACAGAACCCTAACACGCCTACATCACTTCAAAAAAATTGTTCATGCGATGACCTAAAAATATCAAACAAAATTAAATACTTAGGGGTTTTATTGACAATTAACTGCGTTGGGAGGCACAAATCAATTCTACAACAAAAAGGCTTCGCAAATTATGCTACATTTTCTACTCTCTCAGATCTATTCTTAACCTACAAACACTGAGATGTGTTTACTTCGCACTTTTTCAATCAATTGCTACATATGGTATTGTGGGATGGGGAGGGTGTGCAATGTCAATTCTATATCCCATGATCTTAATTCAAAAACTTCTGCTAAGGATAATATTCAAATGTAACCCATCACACCCATCAGAGCCAATTATACATAAAGACAATTCACATATTCTTATGGAAAAACGATTCGATTGAAAAAACACAAAAAAAAATTGACACTCGGCACTCGTCACACCTAAAATGTATAATTCCTACAACGAAAACAACCTTCGCACAGCGACAGTTCTCCTATATTGTCCACAAAATGATCAACTCACTGAGTATTGATACTAGGAAATCGAAAACTGATAAGCTTTATATCATGAGTGTACAGGATTGGTTATTTACAAAGGGGAGGAACTATTTTAAAGAATGCCTAAAGTCAAAAAGTTAAAATAATTTGCTCAATTACTATTGTTTTTATTTTTTTTACATTCAAATTTTAAAAAAAAATCTTTTGATAATTATCAAAATAATATTTATATTTGGATGACTTATTTTCAACATCTCCACAAGTAGAGTCATTATTTATTTATCTACTTATTATGTATTTATCTACCTATTTAATTTAAGCGAAACTGCAGCCTACAATAAGAATAGTTTATTTAAATGTTTATTATTATATAAATATTATCTACTTAATTGAGAAACCACTTAAAGTAGTAGTTGTTATACAAAAACATTGAACCTAACTAAACTATGTATTAACCAATATCAATTCTTACATTTATATAATCATATATTCATAATTCGACTACCATAATACGGGCATGTGCCTAGCGTGGTAGTCGAATCACCTGTAAAAACTGTATAAAATTTTATATGATGAATAAAGAAAAAAAAAAAAAAGAGAAGTTTCGCTAATATTGTCTTCATTTAATTAAATAGGTATTACAATTTGAGGTTTAAAAAAATAAATAAATATTTGCCTCAGGATCAAAGCCTTTCTTTTAAAAGAAGAAATTTACCTCGGTATTAATTTCGGTTTCTTGTGCATGGGTAAGTTGGTAAGAAATGAGAAAAAATCCTGAGTAAAGTGTAACATTTTTTGATTTTCAAAATTGGAACTTCTTATCATACCAGACCAACGCAAAAAAGGAATCTAAATGATTAATTATTCTTAATTCAAAATGCGTGTTTCGTCCGTTTACACGTTTATTTTTTAGAAGAATCCTTTGGTTTAAACTACGGTCTTAAGAACTGGCTGACATCGTACTAGGACAACCGGTTACAAGCCTTAAAAGGGTTCACGGCGAGTTCATCGAAAACCAATTCATCGAAAACCAATTCATCGAATGATCAATTTATCGAATCGTCAGTTCTTAAGACCGTAGTTTAAACCAAAGGATTCTTCTAATCGAATCATTTGATCTTCTATCTCACTGCTATGCTGATGTGATGACCAACAAGTGGTTCACGGCGAGATCATCGAAAATCAATTCATCGAAAGCAAATTCATCGAAAACGAGTTCATCGAAAATAAGTTTATCGAAAACGAGTTCATCGAAAGCCAATTCATCGAAAACCAATTCATCGAAAACCAATTCATCGAATGATCAATTTAGCGAATCGCCGATTCATAGGAAAAAAATATTTTGTAACTATTTGAGAGAAATGCCGAGCGGACCGGGAAATTAAAAAAAGCATTGGTCAATAAAAGTTGACAATAAATTTATATGTAAAAAATTGATAATAAAACTTTGGACAAGGAGACCTAACCTAACCTAACCTTTTTTTTCGACGAATTGGAGAATCGATGAATTGATCATTCGATGAATTGGTTTTTGATGAATTGGTTTTCGATGAATTGGTTTTCGATGAACTCGTTTTCGATGAACTCGGTGTCGATGAACTCGTTTTCGATGAATTTTATTTCGATGAATTGATTTTCGATTTGATGACCTCAAATAGATTGAAACTGAATCCTGCAAAGACTAAGTTCCTCTTGACCACCACAAGCAGACGTCAGCGTAACATTGATAACTCCCCAATAACCGTTCAGGAAGTGACATCACTCCAAAGACATGCATAAAACTACTGGGTGTCAATTTGGACGCTGATTTTTCATTTAAAACTCAAGTGAACAGAGCTGTAAGGACGGGGTTCTTTCAATTAAGGCAATCTCAAATCAAACTCAAAGCCCAGTTAGAATATATATTTTTAAATAGCTTTACAAATTCTACAATTTCAAGATAGCATGATTTTTCACCGGTCTACGCTAGTTTTACACTAACAGACCAGTCTCAAGTCTCAACTAGCATTTTCTATACCAACGGTAAGCCAGCTTTTATACAACAAGAGATTCCAAACATAAATCTGTATACAAGTATCTATTTATTATATATTGGATATAGTGCTTAATGTCTGGAAGCTGGTTTCATGGGGACTTCCCCCAACGAAAGATAAGCCCAATTTTACGAGATCTTTTAGATTTGAAAGTGACTTGATATTGCGAGGTAAATGTGATATAAAGGTAAAGGGGTCGCCGGGTTGTCGATGTTGTATATTTTATTGCTGAACTATCTGGTACCTATGTCTCTTTTGTACTATATTACATGTAAGTATTTGATATTTGATTGTTGTTCGTGAGGGATATTTAGTTACGTGGATTATTCGAATTAGGGTAATTTAACGTCATAAAATTTAAGTATTTCTTCTATTCCTTTCCCTGAACATTGGACATTGGCCACAGACAACTATTGTCAATCGTCGTTCGTCGCTTGTTTTATGACCGCTCCGCGTCGCTATATCAATATCGCACTTTTTGGTCGATGTTTACTGATATTTTACGCAAATCAGTTCAAACAGATTTGCTAATTATAGCCGCTGGCCATGGGGAATAATCGGCTGAAGGTTATAGCTGTGTTTTTATGGTATTATAACATTGTGATGAATTGTTTGTGTTTTACGAGAGACGAATAACAAAATAATTGTGACCAGCGGCTGAAGAGTCCAGAAAGAGACCAGACTAAAGAAGAGACCAGGTGAGTCTGTAGCTTTCTTCCTAACCTTCCCAATTAGGTAATTCACTTTATTATTTTGTTTGACGCAATCTGCAGTAAACATAAATATTCGTATGTGAACAATTCGGGCAAACAATGTTCGATTCAGTACAATGTACTCGAAGATCCCATTATAACATTAGAGTTTTATATATTATATTAGCAACATGTCATATTTGGCGAGGTGGTGTGGATGGTTTTTTCGAGGAAAGGCAGGTGGTGTCAATCCGGGGTTTTGAAGGGCCCTAAGTCGTGGGAGGGAGGAAACCCATTTATTCAGACTGATTCGTGGATGGTTCGAAAACTCGACTATCATGAAGATAATTAATTTCTATATTCTCGATGGTTATCTCCGTCACCGACAGCATAGACTGTTTTAACTCCCGGCTTGCAGAACTAACTTGCCAATGGTCATGCCAGTCAGGAGAGCTGTCTTGTTGTTGAATAGAATCACTTCGAACGTCGATATGTTTAACATTAATGAAGCACAATTCAAAAGGCAAGCTTTGTTGCTGTTGGTCTAAATCTGTTTATCTTATCTTAAATATTTCCATTTTTATTTTTACTTTTATGAGTAAAACCTCAAATTGTAATATTTAATTAAAATGAAGACAATATAAGCGAAACTCAATCGAAAATCTGAAAACAGAAAAATCAGAAAAAGATATTGACACATCTGGGACTCGAACCCAGGACCTCTCGCTTACCGGGCGAACGCGCTAACCACTGCGCCACCGTGTCGATATCCAATTCGGTCACTTTTAACTGTATCATACTTCGACTAAGAACCACCCACACTATCTTCATTTTTCTTAACGCATATACTATTGGCTGCTATCTTTATGTATGATTGCAAGATTCAAACCCGAACTAAATGCTCTCTAGATAGTGTCTGGATAAATCTTTATCCATTTTATTTAATATGCGACATCTATTGACTTTTCTGCAAGTCTAGGATGAATATTTTTATTTTTATTTTTACTTTTATGAGTAAAACCTCAAATTGTAATATTTAATTAAAATGAAGACAATATAAGCGAAACTCAATCGAAAATCTGAAAACAGAAAAATCAGAAAAAGATATTGACACATAGTGTCAATATCTTTTTCTGATTTTTCTGTTTTCAGATTTTCGATTGGGTTTCGCTTATATTGTCTTCATTTTAATTAAATATTACAATTTGAGGTTTTACTCATAAAAGTAAAAATAAAAATAAAAATATTCATCCTAGACTTGCAGAAAAGTCAATAGATGTCGCATATTAAATAAAATGGATAAAGATTTATCCAGACACTATCTAGAGAGCATTTAGTTCGGGTTTGAATCTTGCAATCATACATAAAGATAGCAGCCAATAGTATATGCGTTAAGAAAAATGAAGATAGTGTGGGTGGTTCTTAGTCGAAGTATGATACAGTTAAAAGTGACCGAATTGGATATCGACACGGTGGCGCAGTGGTTAGCGCGTTCGCCCGGTAAGCGAGAGGTCCTGGGTTCGAGTCCCAGATGTGTCAATATCTTTTTCTGATTTTTCTGTTTTCAGATTTTCGATTGAGTTTCGCTTATATTGTCTTCATTTTAATTAAATATTACAATTTGAGGTTTTACTCATAAAAGTAAAAATAAAAATAAAAATATTCATCCTAGACTTGCAGAAAAGTCAATAGATGTCGCATATTAAATAAAATGGATAAAGATTTATCCAGACACTATCTAGAGAGCATTTAGTTCGGGTTTGAATCTTGCAATCATACATAAAGATAGCAGCCAATAGTATATGCGTTAAGAAAAATGAAGATAGTGTGGGTGGTTCTTAGTCGAAGTATGATACAGTTAAAAGTGACCGAATTGGATATCGACACGGTGGCGCAGTGGTTAGCGCGTTCGCCCGGTAAGCGAGAGGTCCTGGGTTCGAGTCCCAGATGTGTCAATATCTTTTTCTGATTTTTCTGTTTTCAGATTTTCGATTGAGTTTCGCTTATATTGTCTTCATTTTAATTAAATATTAAATATTTCCCCCCAGAACCAGATTCCTACCTATCCCTCATACCTTTTTCTTCCCAAAAATTCTTTTCCTTCTTTCCTTAAAAATACACCTCACACAGTATCCCCAAAGATGAAATAGGCTCTGAGGAAAGTTATTTTCTTCTGGACCTTCTATGTGGCGTTACTGTAAAAAATAATTTCCTTTGAGAAAAAACTCGTGATGTTTGTGGGATATGCAGTTAGGTTTTTAAATTATAATTTTTTTTAACATGTTTCTTTTTTTGGCTCATCTTTTTTTAATTTATAATATTTATATGAGGGCTGGCGTAGTTCAGAAGTAAGGCTCTTAACTCGCATTCCGAAGGTCGCGGGATCGAATCCCGGCGTGGCAAATAAATTTTATTTGATTAATTTGTGTTATTTCAGAATTGATTCATTTAAAATAATATATAGTATATTTGCGGCACGTTCCAGAGTGGAAGATACTCTCAGTATCGCCCCGGTGTAAGACCACCATTCAGAATTGAAACGTTGCTTGAAATGGCATTAGCCGTGTTTGGTGACCAGATCTGAATAGCCAGGTACTTCCCCACCTTCCTTTTCCCTATATCCTTCCCCTCCCCACTACCTTCAGCCTCATAACAAACACCAATTGGGGATGCCATAGTCTCACTGGCTCCAGATGGGAGCAGCTGAGACTCGCTATAAAAAAAAATTGTGAGGAATCGCTATAAAAAAAATTATTTACTCGTATTATCAGTAAAACGTCTAATGTTATTTAGAAGGTACTTAGTTCAAAATAGGTATCTTTTGTTTTATGAACCCAGTGAACATAATATCGAGTCCCCAATCAGGGCAAGTTGTGTACCTGAAGGAAGTACAAATAAAAAGGTGGTGATGCAGAGTTTGTGGAGGACGGTTTGGAAGTTGGGATCTGGTCACAGAACACGGCTCACGACTCAAAGCAACGTTTTGATTCTAAATGGTGTTCTCTCACCATGGCGCAATACTGATAGAGTGTGCCTTTAAATCAGGAGTCAGTCAGTGTGCCATTTATGATTTGCGCAAAATACATTTTCCACTGGAGCGATTATGGTCGAAAAATGGACCACTTTTATTTTTCTGCGATTGATAGCGGTCCAAAATTGAACCATATTTTCCTATTATTCGTAAAGAATTTATTGTAATCATTTAAATAATTTCCCCGGCCAGCCATTTGTTTCAAAACGAAGCTTTTGAAATGTTCTATCTATTATGACCATAGATGTCGCAAATCCGAACTTCGAAGACTATTTTAGAATGATGTTAAAATTAAATTTTTGAAATATTTTTTCACGTCGAATTTTTGATCAACTGTTTGCCGTTAAAATTAAGTCCTTTTTCCATTTTTCACTAATAAGTATACCACACACAATATACAGAAATCGAAGATATTCTATGTTGATTCGAATAAGAACCCCTCGGGTCGCGCCGATTTGAAAGTTTGTTAGAAGTGTTGTTTGCAGGGTTGAGGAGCTGGTGAAGAATGTTTGATCTGGTGCTCCGTCTCCACATTAGACGAGGTAGTACCAAATACTTTATCATTAGGGATAGTCAGGCTCCTGGGGATCACGGTACTTCTAGTGATGATGATTGATAACACTTTGCTCATGTTCGAGTGATTAACATTTATTTGAGATTAAATATTTACACGATTTAGTGTTCACGTATGAAACGGGTAGAGAGGTGCAAAACGCGAGTGGCCGGCAGGATCGAGCACTGTAGACAGAATAGTTTGCTCGGTCATCGCCGGAGCGATCCAGAGATGCTTTCTTTGCGTGGTGGGGATACCACACGCATAAATAAATACAAGTGAAGCCCATAGTAACAACCTTACGATTTTTTAATATATATTTTTTTTGATATTCTACAAATATGAAATAAACGGCTATAAATATAGCACTTTAAAAAATGATCTTCTGGGAAACCGCGAGCAATCGAAGCAAATTTATTTATTTCGCGTGATCGCTCCAGTAGTTAAGTGTGATGATAACTTCCTCCTCAGAGTTTTGGGGAGTATGTGGACCTTCTAGATTTATAGTGAACACTGCCGATATTGTATGTCATTGGTTCCGTCAACATGAAGCCCGCACAACGCACTGATCCGCTCCAATAAGGTGTGCGGGCCGGTTCCGCGAGTGTTCATCCGGCGACAAAATATCCCCGATAAAATATTCTACCGACAAAACATCCCCAATAAAATATCTAATAAAACCTAACCTAACCTAACCTAACTTAACCTGTAACCTAACCATACCTAACAAAAATGGAACAAAAATAATGCACACATCCTATAAAGACAATAAATTTTATTGTTCAAAAATAATAAAAGGGACAAAAATAATACAGACATCCTATAAACTATAAAGTAATGTTAGGTTAGGTTTTAGTGGATATTTTTTGGTGGATATTTTGTCCGTTGGATATTTTGTCGGGGGATAAAAACTTGCATTACCGTGCCGGCCAACCCATCGATGTTCGATGTTATTAAATTACTTGCCAGTTAGTAGCGGCTCAGTGTTTTGTGTGGGTATCGTGTGGACGGAACCATTGAATATTTTGTTTAAACAAAACGTTACTTTATCCAGTGTACACAATACACAGTCTAAGATTTGGTAAAATATTAATACTCCTTAACATTAACATGACTTTACAGAAAAGAGAAGAGTATTAGTTCTCCATGAACTTGTGATTATTAAAACGTAGTGACATTTTGACGTGGTGGAGCCGCTGTAATTTCTCCATCCCCCGAAGCGCTTAAGACGAGGGTATAATTTGAGACTTACCTAACAAGTAAAGGGGTAGTTTAGTTGGATTTATAGTCTTACGCCTTCTGTACCCTTAATTGATAAGGTAGCCAGGAAATTCATTAGGCCGCTCGGGGTGTCTTGTAGTTGCGCAAACAAGACATTACAACATGTTAGACCCACCCTTAATAGGCAAGAAATTTTGAAGGTTCCATTCGCGTGCCTGATATAACTCTGCCATCCGTGCCACCCGTGGCACGTGTACCCTAATGATAATTATTTGTTACACGTGGAATATGATGTTACTTCCTTGTTCGAAAAAATTAACAAAAATATATTATTTAACCGGTGAAACCATTAAGGAAATATCGGTAAGAAACGTTTGTTTTATTAAATGAAACTAACAATCTTTCTTAAAAACTCAGCTGTTCCGGATGTGACAAGGTTTATGTAGGCCAGACAGAGCGGAAGATCTCCAATAGGATATCAGAACTCTTTCGTGCTTGTAAACTCGGCCTCCCTGACAAATCGGCAATCGCCGAGCACTTAATCGAAACCGGCCATTACTTTGGATTTGTTCCTAAAGTCCTGAAAAGACCCAAAACCCATAGAGCACGCTTGATTACGGAGGCAATTGGAATTCACAAAAACCCAATTAATATTAATAGAGACGATGAAGGGAGCTATGGTCAAGAGTTCTTGGTATCCGGTTTTTGACGGCTTCCACAAAGCTAAACGCAAAAACCCATTGTGAAGTATTCTGTAATACTATCTCGTAGTGGAGTGGAGTGGTCGCTGCTACTCTGATGATGAAGATTGATCTTGAGTCTGGACAAAACATGCAATTTTAGTAGGATTTTTAGATAAAAAATTTTCCCTACCGATGAAACACAAGGCCTTTAAGTCTATAATAGCCAGGTAACATTTTTAAATACCCACATGAAGTAAAAATTGCAAGGCGCAAATGACGCCGTTCTATTTATTAAGAACATTAACTTTAAATTTAGTAAATTTAAATGATTCATCTCTTCAAGAAATATAAGAATCTAGTAAATAAAAAAAAATAAAAAAATAACAATTACACATCTGCTCTGATGATGGACACTGTAACGCTGTCCAAAACTTTGGCTAAAGGAGGAGGTAGCGCAACACGGCATAACACCCCAAAAACAAATAACAAAAACTAGCAATCTTTGTTCACACTACTATTTAATAAACCTCGGGTTGTGATGGTTGATTTCTCGCCGGGATATAAGCAAATCATATAGGTACTGAAAATGAATACATTTAAGCATATATAGATATATGTGGGTACTTTTTTTGTTAATCAATGAAGAAGACGGTGATACTTAAATATCATTACAGGAGAAGATAATACTGAAACGAAAATATAAGAAAAAGAACAAGACATACAAACATAATAAAGTAACGGTCGCAATTGAGACTTGAACCCGTGATCTCTCGTCTTACCGAGATAAGCGCCTTAACCAACTCTACAACTGAAACATCTTAATTTTATGTCATTTTTGTTGAACTCATATTTAAAATTCAGAATTAACAATATTCTTTGACTAATTTTTCTCATATTTCTGGGTGCTTACTTGTTTAAATGGTAACAAAGCTTTTAAGAATTGGTTTGTAACCTGGATAGTGTTTGGGATAAATATATTATCCCATTTTATTTATATGGGACCTTTTTCTTAAAGTCTAAATTAATATTCAATTTATATTGGAATAACTTCTGAAGAAAACATATCAATATCTTTTAATAAAAGGAAGATAATACTAATAAATCTACATGAAACGTAAAACATCACAAGACAATTTTAAACTTCAGTACGTCTTGACCAGATTTGTCCCAACGCACATAGGTCTCACATAAGACGCCGTAACTCCCTTACTATCATAGTTAGAAATATGTTCTAATCGGTGTTAGAAAGGAAAAACATCATGCTTTATATTCCAATCTAAAAAATAGCCACCAAAAAAGTAAAATGTACACTTTTATGTAAACAAAGTTTTGAATCGCAAATTGAAAAAAGAATTTGAAACTTCGGGAATTTAAAAAAAAAAAATTTCATAGAGCGACCAAAAATTGAGGTTACAATATGTGTTTTTTATACATTTGTCTAATAAAATGTGCATGTGTTTTTATTTTTTATTATTATCAGTAACTTTAGTTAGAAAAAACATAAGGTGAGCCATTTTGAAAACTTTTTTATGTTTGTATGCAAAATTTTTATAATTTAAAAAAAAAATATATTTTTTGAATTCTATAATTTGAAAGCGTATTTCATCACCTTTCTAAAACAGTTTTTGGTTTTTGAATGTGTTCAGAAATATTCCAAATATTTGCATTTTATTTTAAAGCGAAAATATTTTGACCATCCGAAAAAAAAGCCTAATTTTTGAAGGGTTAATGGAAAATAGAAATTAAACATATTTCGACCAAATCCAAAACTAGAGAATTAAATTAACTAAACAGTTAATATTCTATCATAGAGGTTCTCGTTTTTCAAATGAATTCGAGCATTGTTTACATTACCAAGAAAATGGCTTTTTTTTTTACATAAGCTCCACACAGGAGGCGCTGAGGAAAATAATTTTCCTCAGGGCCTATGTCATCTTTGGAGATGCTGTGTGGAGGGTTTTTTTAGGAAAAGGAAGGAGAGGAGAGTTCTGGGAAGAAAAAGGGTTTAAGGGGTGGGTAGAAATCTGGGGTTCAGTGTGTCTTGGTCATCCACCTCCAAGACCTAGACAAACCTCACCCATGAACCCGGGCACCCCTGCTAAATCACCAAACGTAGCGAACCACTTGGGGGGATCTATGGCAGAGGTAATAAGAAGCTTATATTGTTTTAAAAATAGATTTTCTTCAGTTGATCTAATTATGACAAGTTATAACTCCCTCTTACGAACGTGTAGGTAGCTAAATGCAATTTATCATTTAGGTTCGTAAGTAAATATACACAACAGTGGCGTACAATATATAATTACACATCCCGCCTTCACAAAGTATTATGTTTCACGAAGACGAATATCCAAGAGCACAACATCAATATTGAATTTTTGAGTCTACCTCAGTAATAGTAATTAACTTTGTTCATTCTGGCAGAAAGGGAGGGCAGTCCCAATATGCCAGCGCACAAATAAATAATTTAAAAAAAATCACTTTCTCAAACACAGCAGATTTAATTCGTAAAGATACATGTACAAATATAATAATCCACAACACATCAAATTATCAAATTTCAAAAAAATGTTAGCTTTCCATTCAACAATTCATAGATTAATGTACCTACCTCTATCCCCAAGAATTTTCTTTAATACAGTGTGGAACTCTCATTGTTCTACATACAAAGCAAATCTAGAAAGAGTTCAGAATAAGTTTATTAAAATATCTCTTATCGCGTGCGAAATGATCAAAACTATGTCCCCATAAACCTTAAATCTCTTGATCAACGCCGAGATATCAAAAACCTTTTAATGCTCTATAAGATTTTTTATAACTTCATTGATAGCCCATACTTCATACAAAATATTAATTTCAGATGCCCATTGAGAGTTACTCGATCTCCGGACACATTTTATATTCCTAAAAGCAATACAAATTATCTTGAAAATGTATTTATAAGAAGAAACCTTAGCCCATTCAATAGATATGCCCAAATATCGATGTATTTAACACTAACCTTTATAAATTCACACCATTCATTAAAAAATAACACGCGATAGAATACCACATGTTTAACTGAAAATTAATATTTCATTGATTTCTTTATTTCTCTTGCTTTTTTTTAGATCAGCACATTTCCTCTCTTACTTTTAGCAGTTGGAATTCAAATGAAATCACTTCCTGAAAGGTATTATTCATATCCATTAAAATTTAAATATAAACCTTCTAAAAATTTCACTAACCACCTTTTGTAGATTTATGTAAGAAGATGCACTTTATCAGAATATATTGTTGTGTATTTTTGTATTATGGTTGTAAATTTCAATTTGTCGTTATTTTATTGGTCAATGACATACGAGTAGATATTTTTCAATGTTATATAAGAATTTATAAATTCCGTTTATAACGCTAATAAATAAAATAAATATAAAATTAATAGAAGTAATCTATCTTATTAAAAAAATTTGTAATTAATAATGGAAATAATTACAATTAAAAAGAAAACATTCTTAACAAAAAAATCAAGAGTAAATTCCTTAAATCCTATATTTACACTACCTTTCCATTGTGACAATACTTTGACGAACGCAGAACAAAACTCAACCATAAATCGCTTGCATATTTTAGGCAATGAATATGCTAATATCGATCACGCCGCCAGTAATCTGGCTTCACACAAAAGATGCGTTAAACTTAATTTGTTTGCTAGTACCACGTAAATATAATTCATCATGTAAACATAACATGCCTACCAGTACTTCACTCTAAAACTATTAATCCACTAGAAATCATAGGTACTTGTTTAATTTATCATATCGGTTAACATAATCAAGGATTTATTACTTTTTATATTTTATATTTAAATCTTTGTAGGTACCTTGAGATAGGTTTCTTTTATTTGTACATTTTACATTTTATTGTTTTATTTCTCTCTTTAAATTTTTATTTTTACTTTTATACATTATAGTTTTTATACACTACTTATTACCTTACTTTTTACCTTTTTTCTTAAATTTTACTAACATTTATACTGTTATTCTTCATGTTGTTGTACTATTATAAGTATGTCTATTATGTTAATGGCACGTGTTGTGCCGTATATGTGTAAATAAATAAATAAATAAATAAATAAATATTTAGAAGGTACAAAAAGATTAGGAAAGGAAAAAATTGATGAAAATAATGTTTTTAAATAATAGAATTTTCATTTCCACAACAAAGAATACACCAATTCTTCCTACATTTTATGCAAATATTAAACTTCAAAATTACATTCTAAATAATAAGGAGAGAGATTTAAAAATGAAAAAATCTAAAATTCAAGAAAATTTTAAATACGAACAAAAAAACATATGAGATGTCTAAACAATAATAGTTTCTCGGAGATTGCCAATCATTTGTTGGAGTCGAGCCTTGACTTTAAAAGTGGAATTGTGAATTTTAATGGTGTTCATTTGCACAAATTGGAAATCTTGGAAATTAGAAAGAGCGTAAGTACGAATTTAAATATAAATATATTATAAACTAGCTTTTTCCCGCGGCTTCGCTCGCATGGTATTAGGGGGGTTCCCACTACACCTCCCCCCTCCCCCTCCCCCCACCGTCCCCACCACTCCACCCCTCACTCGTACTCCTCCCCTCCCCCCCTCTCCCTCCCCCTCTCCCACCCCCCCCCCCCTTTCCCTCACCCCCCCCCCCACCCCACCCCCTCCCTCCTCTCCCTCACCCTCCTCCACCCTCCCCATATCAATAAATAATTATAGGTATCTTACTAATCGTGCCACCTATTGCAATTTTTATATACAAATTTCATAATGCCAGAGTTCTGAGCTATAGCCTATATCTTATTCTGATGTATGAGCTATAATATTGTAAAGTTTCAATAAAATCCATTTAGTAGTTTTTGCGTGAAAGAGTAACAAACATACATCCATACAAACTTTCGCCTGTATAATATTAGTAGGATGATAAAAAAATATGTTTAATTGACCCATTTTTAAGCTTGTTCCCTATTTAAATTATGCCACAAAACCCCCCTTCTCCCTTCCCACTCCCACCTTTCCATTGACACCGGTGTTTACCTATTGTTGTAAGTAGTTTTAAGTTAACCCTGAGGAAGTGAGCATTGCTCACGAAACATGTCGGTTTTTTATAAATAATAAACATGGTTCAATCTAAGTAATCTATTAATTTTGAAATAAAAAAAAATCATTGAAGAAGAAGATAACAATAATAATCTAAACGAAAATATGAAAGAGAACAAGACCCAGAAAATAGAAAAAAGACAATGGTCGCAACTGGGATTCGAACCCTAACCTCGAAATTGGTTAACGCGCACGTCCTTGTTAGACGAGAGGTCTGGGTTCGAGTTCTTTTTTCTGTTTTTTGTGTCTTGTTCTCTTTCATATTTTCGATTTTTATCCGAGACGCTATCCAGGATACAAACCAATTCTTAAAATGATGGTTTCCAATAAAAAGGGTAGTTGCCCATAAAATGGAAAAAAAATAATTAGTTGAAGATAATATTGTTAATTCTAAAAAAATTTAAATATGAGATTGACTATTATGACGGCTTGACGGAAGGTGGCAATAGCGAAATTGGTTAACGCGCACGTTCGAGTCCCAGTTGCGACCATTGTCTTTTTTCTGTTTTCTGTGTCTTATTCTCTTTCATATTTTCGTTTTGATTATTATTGCTATCTTCTTCTTCAATGATATGTTACGTTGATGGGAATAACTTTAAAAAGTTTTAAAAGAGAGTTTTTCTTACAATAAAAAAAATCATTCAATATATTAATTGGCATGGGATAAAACCAAATAAATATTTTGCACGTTTTTACTGACATCAATCGGCCTATAAAAACTTAAAATAAGAACGTTAAAAAAACTGTTTATCTCTCCACTTTTTATGCGTGAAGGGAAAAGAAATGGGTCGTGAGAAAAAACAACGCAAACACAACAAGTACCTAACTAAATCGGTTGATTTATAACTCCTTTCCCGCCATTACTCTCCCTGAGTACAAGCTGGCAAAGGAAAAAATGTTGGGACATTAAGTAAACGACGATCGAACGGGAGCTGTAAATATTTGGCGCGTCTCCAAGCATAGATTGGGCGCTACGGGCCGATTCGCGATACCGAATAATTTACTGTTGGGGAGCTAAATATAAACACTTTTTTTGGAACCACAAGAATAACACTTAATTTTGAGGGTATTTTGTTTTTAGATACTCTTGTTAGCTGCTATTGCTACGTCGAATGTTTTCCTTTTGACGAATTGAGAAGATAATATATTTTGCCGTCCCTTCGCCAGAGTTTCAACTATGAAAACATTTTTAGTCTTGACCTTTTTCATGGTTTTTGCTAGTTCGTAATGAAATTCGATGAGTACAGTACATGGAGTCGAAAACGGTAAAAATTATTTTTCATTATTAGAAAAGTTTTTGAAGTGAAAACTTCTTTAGCACCGTTGTGACTTGAAACTCGATAAAACGAAAAATAGCAACGCTAAAAACAGACCAACACATACGTATATCTTTCAGATCTAGCCTGCGAGAGAATGGGATAGAATAATCGGTCTCCTCTTTGTGCGGTGCTTCGTAACCTCCCCACTCTTGCCTACTCTAGTTTTCTGAAGGTTTCACTTCTACCGCATGTGAATTGCACACTCGCAGCACGGTATAACACCCCAAAAATAAATAACGAAAATTCTTCTTCAAAAAGAAAAATAAAAATGAATTAATTTTTTAACGGATAATTAGTTACGGATCATTTAGGAACACAATTCATGCAACAACGAGTTTTGAACTATCTTTATTATTGGGTACGTTTTAGGATTTTCACGGCCAAAAGTATATTCGTTATTTATTTTTGGGGAGTTATGCCGTGTTGCGCTACCTCCTTCTTTAGCCATCGTTTCGGATAGCGTTGCAGTGTCCATCATCATGGCAGATCCGGCAGATCCGGTAGATGTGTTCCGGTGATCTGCCGGATCAGCCCTGATGATGGACACTGCAACGCTGTCCGAAACGTTGGCTAAAGAAGGAGGTAGCGCAACACGGCATAACACTGCAAAAAATAACGAAAAAATATTTATTATTATTAGAAAGGAAGATTAGAACTGTAACTGATTCAATAATTCCGCGAAAAGTTGTGGAAGGAGATAATAATTTAGGTTCAACAAAAAGAAAGTCGAATCAACCAAAATAAATAGTGTAAGGGTAGAAATAAAATAGGTTTTAATATAGGCTAGAAAATAATAATTATGATTTTAGATCTGGGGTAATAAAATGAATTTCCTTAAAACTCAAACATGGTTTGGAAAAGACACTTTGATTCAGTGATAGAATTCCATGTTTACAGGAGAAAAAGAACCCAAGTTTCATTGCGTTGACAAGAATGAACTGCCTTCAGATGAATTGAACCTCTCAGGAATGAATTGAATCTCAAATTCTATTTCTATTTGTTTCAGGTCTAACCCATGGCAAGGCCAGTTACGCCCGAGATGAGAGACTCTCTGCTGATCCAGATGAGTGGAGGAGAGGAGAGGAAGAGACAGGAAGGAACGAGAGAAAATAATGAAACCATGCTTTATCATAAAATTAAATGCAACTTAATTTCATGAAATATATTGCTTGGGGTGGTTCACTTAATTTCATTAGGGGGGGGTGTGGGACTGAATAGTTCCTAACATGACTTCCAAGTCCATGATAGAGACAGGTAGATGGTAGAGTATTTAAACCATTGACATAGTGTTAGATATATGAGTAAGTAAAAGCTTCCATGATTCGTAGTGCTAAGAGCTTTTCCGAAAGTCCGCAAGATGGCGGCTAGAGTAGTTAGGTGGCAGTGCTCCAGGGGACCGAAGGCCGAGGTAAAGGAGCTCACACAAACACGGCGTTGATCAGATCTAATTCAGCAAGCTTCTAGTTAAGTCGACTACTCGCAGTCACAGCTTGTAATAAGCGAAGTATTAATGAACCTCAGATTAACCAAAGAACTCTGTTTCTTCCCTAAGAGAAATCTCCTTCCAAGACGTGTTGCAGATAAACTGATTGTTTGAACACAATATATAGGAAGTCTCACTCTAATGTTAAGCTCTCAGCTATTCACTAGGTATCGATCGTCTGTGGTCGTTAAATGATTTATTTTTATTTTTATTATTTATTTAAGTTGATTCATATTTACATTACAATAAATATAATCTATTAACCACGCGCATTATTTCCCATCAATTTTATTGAAATACAATAAAAGGCGAAAACTGTATCTGTCTTAATTTTTCACATAATTTTTTACCGTCCAAGCCCTTGGTTACGTCAGTTAACGTGGAAATTTTCACGAGTGTTACGACGCAGTTAAGCATAACACATGACCGTTAGATACGACGATTGCCTGGTCGGGGCTTGTTTAGACATCTTAATTTGCCCCCCGCGTACTCCAGGGTAGTTAAAACACCCCCGATGTAATTTTAGCCGACATAAAATGTACGACAAGGACTGTTGATTAAAACGAATCAATCATATATTGAAAGACACACCAGCTTTTTGGTTGCAGGGAAAACATGCGGTACAGTTGTTTTAAGATAGACTATTTAACACGACACCACTGTTATTAAAACGGTTGGGAGCCAGTCTTCTAAACCATTATCATTTAATACACCACGTTCCATGGAAAATACTCCCAGTGCAGCTTTTGTTAGAGCTTACCGATTCTAGAAGTTTTCTAAATTATTTGTAGCTAAATCTATGTACCGGATCATGTCAATTATCCTCTTTCCTTCTTTATCCTCTTCCCCCTTATGGAATTCCATGGTTCCATTAGCTCTGAGCAAATGTACATAAGTATGTAACTATTGCGCAGTATTGTATTAAAAATAGGTTAAGGGGGTAATCCAGTCTAAAAGCCCGAATTTCGGGTATTTTTTGACGGTCGATTAAAAAAATCATTAATATTTTAAACAAACTTTTTTAGTAAGTAGATCTATTTATTTATATTTTAAAAATTTACACGCTGTTGAAGTAGAAGGGGAAAAAAGCGTGTCCATCTTGTCACGATTCCAACCCTTCTGGTCAGTTGAAAAATATAAAAAAGGTAGATCAGTACGAATGTCACTACGCTAGGAACCAAGAAAAATGAGGAAAAAAAATCTCGCCAAATGGCGGCTACACACAAAAGAAAATTGTTTTTTTTCAGTTATTTTTTTTTAATTTGCCGAATTTTTAAAAATAGTAAATTTTTTTAATTAAAACTTTTTGTTAGTTTTTACCATTGACCAATATATAAAAAAAAAATCATGGCAAATTTCAAGAAAATCGGTCAATTACTTTATAGTGAATGAAATGTCATGAATGTAAAACATTAATATTACAGAACGAACACAGCAAATTACTAGACAAGCCACTAGAATTGGCTCGGGTCTGAACTTTGTGGCAATTCAAACTAAATGCTCTTTTGGTCAAAATAAAATATTTTTGCAGGGCTCCACATACGTTTGATAGCCTTCCAGAACACGCAAAATCATTGTACACTTTTAAAAAGATTGTAAAATTTTTAATTGTGTTAGCCGAGGAATGCCATATTTATTTCATCTTTATTCCTTCTAAATTAATAGCACAACATATATTATGGTGTATATTTTTTTGTCTTTGTCTTTTAAATTAATAACACACATTTTATGTACATATTTATATTTTTTCTTTTCATCTTAGTTCTTTTCAAATTAATATCATGTTTTCTTTAAAATCAAATTATTGATAGATTTTTGGTTTTGTAATTTTTCATTTTATATACAAAAAAAAGTGTTTTATGTACATATATTTTTGTTACACATAATTTTTGGATTCATATGTATTCCTTTTTTATAAAATTAATTTACTTATTCTTATTATGCTGTCTCAGTAGAAGTAACGTCACAAGGAGGAAATCCATAATTGGTTTTATTTTGGCTATTTAATACTATGTACAAACTGACATACAGTCGATTTCAGAAAACAAAAAATAAATAAATAAATATTAAGTACTCCCTCCCAACTTCAACAATATAATGTACTAGCTTCCATCAGCTTAGTAGATACCATTTAATAATAGTCTTGTCCTTTCGATACCTGTATTGTTTTATATAAATAAAATATAGACATGAATTTCACGTACCTACCAACTTGTAGCAAATTACACATGGAGAAAATTACACCCATAACTACACTTACTGGAATTACATACATTTAAAAAAAAAACTAACCTAACCCAACTTTACTTCTGTTTATTTTATTATGAACACCCAAACACTCTAAAATTTAATTCAAAAACAGTTTTTTTCCTGCATTTAATTCTTGTAGATTTAGTTAAAAGGGGGTTAGGTTTACAAACTTTCTGAATGTACAACACGTCGAGAGTATTGTGGCAAAATTTCAAGTAAATTGGAGCAAAACTAACGAAGATGCAGCCTTTAAAGCGACCGGAACTCACGCTCGATTCGAGTATATTTCGAGCATAAAAAACTTTAAATCGATTTTCCCACGAAAAACATTTTTGAAGTTCGTGAACATTATAACTCAAAATCTACTTAACTAATCCTTTGAAATTTTGTAGACTATTTCTACACATAAATCAACAGGTTGTCAGTCAGAGGGTGTTTTTTTTACCATTTTATAATAACAAATTCATCGAAATTTTTTAGCGAGTTTCACTTCAAAATGCTGCCAAACACAAAGACTACCTAGGAAATTTTTTGATATTTTTCATTGAAATTTTTTTCAAATATATTTCAGATTAACTATGACGTGTATATAAAATAAATAAACCAACATTATTGTATCTCAAAAAAAATCATGAAAATATGCCTTTTTTCGGCTGTAAAGCCTTACCCCCCCCCCCTTAAATGGTGTAATTCTTACCGCATGTTATTCCGTTCCATATTCATCCAAGGTTATTACAAACTACTCAAACAAATAACCAAGAACTTTTATGTAGCGAAAGGCACGTAAACAGAGTTCCATAATTTATTTTCAAAACTCTTAGATATTTCGTCTGACACCTTATAAAACTGCATTTACGCCAAAATCCTTTCCTACTTCAAGCGACCCGTTTATATTTCGCTTTGAACCGAGCAAAAACTCTGAAAAATGATGGCGAGCTCGGGCGGACTGAATTCATAATGGAACCTTGCATACAAACCAGCGTTGAAAACTTGCTTAGAAACTATGGACTGATACAGTTTTAGGCTCCGTTGTACGGAATACAAAAGGTGGATAATGGTTTTTAGCCATAGGATGCGAAAATTCCCCAACCCTTGCATTGAGCAGACCATATGAATACAAATTCACATATGCGAGTTTATTTCCACTGTGAAAAGGCAGAAGAACCAACAACTTTTCACAAAAACCGTTTCTTAAATTCTCTACAGAAAAAAAAACAATTATGCAGTTCACACGCGGTAGAAGTGAAACTTTTAGAAAACTAAAATAGACAAGAGTGGGGAGGCTACGAAGCGCTAGACAAAGAGGAGACCGATTACTTCTCAGTCTAACTCATTCTCTTGCAGGCTAAATCCTATAGATGTATGTGTTTGTCTCTTTTTTTGTTTCATCGAGTTTCAAACAACGGTGCTAAAGAAGTTTTCATTTCAAAAATTAGTTTCAATATGTTAACCAAATGGTATAACAAATTCACAACACAATCTCAACCAATACGAGCCTTGAAAAGTGAGCTCAAAAATAAAGCGGCCAATCGTCGCCTTAGTTCTTAATTGTCCAAACGACCATTTGAAAATTTGACAGGAGGTGAAGGTTTTCTTTCATTATTTCAATGAAATATTATGATAGGTGTAAGATAAAACTATTTCCGTAAAGGCAAAGGTCTGATTAGAATAAATAATTCTTAATTAAGTGATTAACTATCCTTTTTTATACTTTATTTTTAGTTTTAAAGTGGAGATTGAACAAAAACAAAAATGGTCGTTTGGACAATTACGAACTAAGGTGACGCAATGCGCGCACTTGGACCGTTGTGCACAACACCTCGCTTAAGGGAAGCAGTGAAATTAATAGTTTGAAATATTACAAAAAAAAAACATGCCAAAATGTTAAAAAATCACTGGAGAACACTGCCGTTGACTTTAAAACTTTCGTTGCTTTTTACGACGATTATGTTTATTTGTCTTCCAGCGGATTTATTAAAACGTTGTTTCATCTGCATAAAAGACAGCTTGATAGAGCGCAACGCTTTGTAGGTACTGTACGTAGGTAAAGTTTCATTTTATCTCAATGTCTCGCAGGCTAAATCCTATTGATGTAGGTGTTTGTCTCTTTTTAGTGTCAATCATTTTCGTTTGATCGAGTTTCAAATCACAACGATGCTAAAGAAGTTTTCACTTCAATAAATATTACAGCCCACACCGTTTAATTCCGACGAAAATGTGTGAAGATAAGGATTTTAGTCGTTTTGTTTCATCTTCAATCAACAAATACACAACCGTGCTGGTAATTAGGTTTATGGTCTTATTGTTTCTTCTATATAAAGTTCTTAGTATTTGATTGAGATATGAATTTAATTATTAATCGAAAAATCAATGGCCTCCGTGGTCGAGGCGTAAGGCTCTTGACTCACAATCCAAAGGTCGCGGGATCAAATACCGGCATGTGCAAATAAATTTTAATTTATTAATTTGTGTTATTTCGCAATTAATTCATTTAAAATAATAGATAAGTATTATATTTGCGGCACGTTACAGAGTGGAGGATACTCTTAGTTTCGCCTATTCGGAATTGAAACCTTGGAAGAAATGGCTTAAGCCGTGTTTCTTCATCTAAATAGCCAGGGACTTTCCTACCTTCCTCTTCCCCAACTCATTCTCCTCCCCACTATATTCAGCCTCACAACATACCAACATTTTTTTTTTTAATGTAAATATAGCACATGAGTTCCAACTGCTCCCGTCTGGAGCCAGTGGAACAGAAGATGGCATCCTAAATTGGGGTATATTGTGAGGCTGGGGAAGTGGGGAGGGGAAGGAGATGGGGAAGAGGACGGTAAGAGGGCGATCCTGAGCGTATTTTCCACTCTGGAACGTGCTGCAAATATAACTTATTTTATTTCTAAAGATTCATTGTGAAAACACAAATCAATCAAATAAAAATTATCTGCGCACTCGGGGATTTGTACCTGCGACCTCCAGATCACTAGACGAGAGCCTCACGCCTTGACCACAGAGGCTGTCAATAATTATGTTATTTAATATTTCGTGTTCAACTAAGGCCATATATAATACTCGTATAATATGATGTTCGGGGATTCAGTGCAATACTTCGGGAGGTGACTCCACATTAAGGTGGGTCATTAAAAAAATGTTATTTTTAAATTCTAAGAGCGATAAAAGGGTGCCAAATGGGTTCAAAACGACGTGCTTAAAATTTTTCAAATTTCTGAAAAGATCTTCTTCCTCCGGATTCACTTCAAAGTTTTGAAAATTTTCATTATAAGGGGTTATTTCTAGTGTATATAAAAGTTACTTTGAATCCTTTAAATTATATTTTTTGTTATCTTCCATAGCAAATATGGTATATTTTTACGAAATCATTTACAAAAAGTCCCAAGATTGAGTTTCGCAAAATGATGCAGAAATTTAAGAGTAAGGATTTTGCTGATATTTGAATACCCTGCCTTCAGATAATTTGAATTATATTTATATATATTTTTTAAATAAATTTTAATATTCCCTCTATTTCGTGTTTTATTAAAAACATTTAATTTTTAATGATTTATCTAACATTTCGAAAAGATTTAACAAAGATGAGTTTTTTCTCAATTATGTCAAATTTCAAAGTCAATCCAGTGGAAGAATCCAATATCCAAATATTACTTAAAAAATTACGTGATTTTATATCTCGATTTAACTCCCTTTTATCACTATTGGACAAATCATAACAAGATTTTTTTCCTATATGGTCATGAACCATCCTATTCTCCATGATAGAAACGATATAAATAAAGTAAAAATAAAGTAGGTAAATGACTTCCATCCCCTTGTTTTTTTTTGTACAAAAGTATTTTTCCACAGAAGTTATATTTTTTCCTTAAAAATAATAAATTAATTTTTTTTACCTGAAAACTACCTTAAAGGGAAAGATTAACACAAACTAATATAAACTTGTCTCCTATTTTAATGTTTGATATTTTGAAAATGACTTGACTACGTCGAGCTCATGCAGAATACTACTTATCTCGCTCTTACATTAAGACAAGACCGCTTTATATGGGCAATTAATACGCTATGTAATCGCGCGATGAAATTTTATGGAAAGCACAATTAAACTGGCGCTTGCAGAAGTACTAAATTACCTCCATTAAAGTGAAGCAATGAAAAATAAAACGTTCGAACATTCATTTTATATGCGAAAAAATGCATAGAGCACCCATCCGACAGGGTAGCAATGAACGAAGAAATGCAGAGGATGTGTTACCTATACTCAATATCGAAATTATAACAAAAATTGTGTTTGAAGAGTTAAGCTAATTAAATTCGTATTTTAATTAGTGAGATACCGTTTCGACGGTTAGGCTGTCCAAATTCAACTGGTGATGGCGCGGATTTATTCAGCAACTTTTTTTACTATTCGGCATTCGGCCGAATATTGCGAACCATTCGGCCGAATACCGAATACCAAATCATGAACAAAAAAAACGCATCATATTACTTACAGTTTTCTTTTATTTTAACAAAAAACAGCATATTTAACACTTAAAATCTATCAGTGGTAAGTTATGATGAATGAAAATAATTTTTTCAGCATTTGTTGATAGCAAATGATTACCCTTTTCATCATAAATTATTATACCTGCTTCCGAAAATAGCCGCTCACTATATACACTGCTACCGGGAGATGATAAATAAATCTTAGCAAATTTTTCGAAGAAAACTTCTTCGGAAAGGTTTTCACTTTGTGATGACATTATTTATTTTAAGAAAAGACAAAAAACTTTGTTTACATCACTTTTATTTGTACACAATCTACATGTTTCGTGAACAAATAAAAGTGATGTAAACAAAGTTGTTTGTCTTTTCTTAAAATCTTAGCAAATTCTGCTAGGCCACTGTTTTGCGTTTACTGATCACCATTTGTAAAAGCGTCAGCTATATGATCTAAGCGAACAGTTTTCATGTAAAAATAAATGTATTTTTTTAAGATATATACACTATATACATGTAACACATATGTAACAATCAACAAATAATGCGTATTGTGGCACGACCTACTCGCAAATAAAACAAATACGCCAACGACCTTCAATGATGCAGGTCGAAACCTGTCACCCGCGAAATGTACTAAAGTATTGCCAAATATTCGGCGCTTCGGCCGAGAGCCTAGCCGAATATTAGGTATTCGCCAAAATACCAATACGTGGCATCTCTAATAATTATACAAATAACTCTCTTCAACCTTATCCGATTATATTCACATTTACCTCAAATTGTGGAGAAATATTGGATAAAAAATTGGATTAATGGAAATTAGCCTCAACGAAATATCCATTATATTCCGTACCATATCCATTTCTCATTTCTTCCCTTCGCAATTTGCGCATTGCAGTTATATAATCCTTGAGAACACCCAATATAACATGGCGGCAAATAATTTAAAGCGACATTCTGGCAATACTGCTCCAGTAAATGGTTATTTTATGGCCCGCTGATGGCCGTTTCGCATTCGTTAGCGGTTATGATGACAAATTTTCTTTCGGAAACCGGGCAACATTTTGAAAATCAAAATATGATGTAGTGGAACGAAGCACAACTTGGGCGAACATAACCAACGCCAGGAATTATTATTATCATCATGTTAAAGCTTTGAAAGCTTTATTGTTGTTTCGTTGTAATGTTAACTGGAAATATATTTTAGTAGCGATAAATGTTGAAGGCCCACTTTATTTACATTTATTGAAGTGATTGTTGAAAATTACATAGGCCATTTATTTTTTAAATATTAGATCTGTCCTGTATTATTAATATTGGTTACGAATGAGAACATATAAAAAAGCAGCATTTTGAAGGAGCGACAAATACTATTTAATATATCGGTAACTTTTTGGTTTGGGGCGAATGGCGAAAGGCATGTTGAGCGAATGAATGGGGAAAGGAGTGTAAGGAGAATATATGACGCATATGTGAATGGTTGAAGAAGTCGGGGACGTCCGAGGAAGACGTGGCACGACCAAGTGAATCAGACACTTGAGTCGGGCCATGTGAAGATTCGGAATAATAAAAGAGCATGTATGAGACGATGCATGAATGTTAATTAGGCAAGAAGTGTGTGCCAAGATCGAGTTGTTTGGCGGTCCGTTTTCGAAACGGCGTGACGGTTAGTTAGTTAGTTTTAGCTGCAAACCCAGACGTCGTTTGTCGTGAACCTGTAATATTATAATGGTACTTAATAAACACAGTTCATTCTTTTATTAAGACTGCCAGCAATTTTATTTGTATAGGTATATAAATATTATTAAAATGGCGAAGACTTTATCTGATATGGTGTAGACAAATTATTAATCCACTTCATATTTATTTTTAATAATAATAAGCATTTTTGCAACACTCTCCAAATTGGGAGATACCTACTAAAAGCTACCTACCTAAAGCTCTGCTAAAAGATTGTCATTTAGATTTTTTTATATTAACTCCACACAGGATGTCATCTTTGGGGAAGCTGTGTGGAAGGTATTTTTTGTGGAAAGGAAGGATCTGCTGTTATCTCATGAACGAGTCATAGAAACGACTCGTTCTTATGTAGCAAATGTAAATTATGTACAAATGCTGAGCGCGCATTTGGCGTGTTTCCCGCTATTTCCTCGAAGCTTTCATTGAAATACCGGCAGAACAAGAACGGCATTCCCAACCGACGCCTGTGTTCTAAAGATTGAAATACGTTTGTTAACACAGGAAAATCTATCAAACGGATCACCCGTTTCTGCACAGAGTCGAGGGTTTTTTTCATGTGTTTTGGGGCTCCAGACCAGAGGTGGCTGCCAAATTTAACCGTTGGGCCCACTTGCGATTTATACAGGGATAGCAGGCAGTTGTGTACTAAAAGTATATGTGGGCCTTGTATAGTACCGGCTTCATTGGAGCTTCAATTCGTACCTGAGCTGGTCACTTATGCCTGTTGTTTCCAACGATCGATCAATTGAATAAGGCTAACTGCATGCTAGGTTTTGTTATCAGAAACAGCCGTGTATTTCGAAAACCTGAAACCTACCTTCTGCTTTACTATACGCTGGTCCGTTCTCAACTTGAATACTGCACCTCCATATGGACTCCACTTTACGGTATCTATAAAGAAAATATTGAAAGTGTCCAAAATAAATTTCTGCGTTGCCTCAATTACAGAATGAGCGCACCTCAACGGGGATACACAAATATGCTCTCGAAATATAACGTCTCCACTCTATCTAACCGACGAACATATCTTGACATAATGACCCTGTATAAAATCTGCAACAACGTTATCGACTTACTCAAATTAATTAATTTTAAAATACCACCCAGAACAACTAGGCTTAACGACTTATTCCACATTAACCGGACACGAACAAATGCTGGTGTCAGGGATCCAATCAGAAGAATGTGCGAATTGTTTAATAAAAACCACACCCTTAAGGATTCCGTTATATTTTTTGATACTTCTAGCACTTTCGGTAGAAAATTGAAGGCTGTTTTCCTATATAAAAAAAAAATTCATATATAATTTCACTATACTTTTTATGTGCTTCTTTTTAAACAATTTTCGATTCATTATTAATTATGACTTATTTTTACATGTATTCCAGCTTAGTGAATGGACATTAAAATGTGGGTGTTCAATAATTCACGATTCATTATATCAATAAAATAAAATTACGTGATTTTGTAATGAGTAAAAATTAAACTAAATAAAAAAATCCCCCTACCCTTACATGAATACCTGTGACAAATCTAACATGTTTCTTATGTATGTAGCGGTCACTTAACCCGCTCTGATAAAACCATCGCAGCGCCACTGGTTAAGGAACACGCCAGAAATAAATACCTAGATGCGAGCCGCTACTGGACCTACCTACAGCGGTGAACATTCCGCCACTTACGTGAAAGGCCTCGAACATGTGGCGGTGCAATACAAATGCCCACAGAAAGTTCGAGCGATTTCTCTGTTTTGCGTGAATTCACCCAACATTACCTGGCGCGCTAGCCAGCTACTCTGCCGATCGCGCCAGTATATAAAGCGATGCATTTCGGCGCTCGCTCGCTCAGTCAGTCAGTACCTACTTCATTCATCGGTCAAGCAACACACACACCGGGAAGTGATACGACTAGTGCAATGTAGTAACTCTTTACCTGCCCTCGTTGGGCAACCGCCCGCGCAGTCAGCAGTTAGTGAATAACGTTTGTCCAGTGTGACTCCAGGAACATTATAAACACCTTCGAGGATTCCTTCTCCAATCACCATCCGCTGTCCGGCCCGTCGCGCCTCGACATGAGATGTTTTCGTCCGCAGCATATAAGGCCCGCCGTGCTTTCTGCTTGGGATGCAACCTGTTCTCTGGCTACCGAAACCCATCGCGTTCCGCTGCCAGAGATGCCAAAGGTTCCTTCCTGCGTCACGTGTGTATGTCGACTCAAAGGCCACACAGCCGCCATACCTCGTCAACACGACGACGGTCGACCGCATGGACCAAGGTCACTTCTACACTGCCATAGTGTAGAGCAACACGCCGGCTCCCTGAAGACCAGTGATCTTCACCGCCGTAGTCTCCTGACCTTCTTCACTCTTCATCACGCAGCAGCATCACTAACGGCACCACCGTCACTCCGCTCCGCTCCGACCCTCGCTACGTAGCCAAATAAAGACTGACTCATTACACCAACTGACGCCTTTTATTTCACGCTCCGTCTCTACCGATACGGCCCGCTCCCTTCAATTGGTGACCCCGACGTGATATGAACACGTAGCACCCAACTTCCTGACAAAAGTGTTACCACGACGCACCGGTAACACCGCAAAAGCGAGGGAATCGGTAGAGATGCAAGAGCATGGACGCACCGACGAGCAGCATCAACCCGGCTTTTCTGCAAACCCTGAAATAAATAAAATAAAAGTTTTGATATGTAAAAAAGCCCATGAATATTTAAAGAAGCATGAAAAATATTTCGGCACGGTTTTAAATCAAATCAAATTTCCTTGGAAAACACACATCTAACGATTGTTTTTTTTTTATTATTTTAATTTGTAAAATTCATCAAAACATCTACATATATAATATGATAAATTAAATCACCATACTAGGCGGCTGCCTGTTTCATGATGAAACATAGTTACTTTGTGAAGTTTAGTGTAAAGAATTAAATATAGAAACATGCTGAAAATTGGAAAAAATTACAAAAGAAAAATTATAATAAAATTGGAAAAAAATATTAGAAAGCAGAAAAGAGAAAAAAACATGCATAACGATTAGAGCACATGCGTATTTCTTTTTTCTAGTTTTATATGTGTGCATGCATGCATACATGTATAAATACGTGCACACACAAATACAAACACAATGTATATATTTGTAAGCATACACAACACATGTACACATGTGCATTTACATTTCACGCATTCGTGGTAGCCTGGGTGTCACGGACATAAACAGTAAGTTGGAGGAACGACAGTTGTTGAGATGTTACGGGCATATAAGACAAAGACCACCAGACCACACAGTGAAGCAGGCAATGACTATGGAGCTTCATCGACAGTCATCCAAAGGAAGACCAAAGAACTCATGGATGACTCATTGCTTCAAAATACTACAATTGGCCTGGATGAAAGCGATACCCAGAACCGAAGAAGTTATAACCCGAGAACGAGAAGAGCAGACCCCAACAGCCCACCTTTGCAATGAGTTGGGACAGTGCAAGGAAGAAGGAGACACATGCACACCTGTACACGCCCACATATATACACATATACATACATTTACATATAAATTCACACATACAGGGCCGGATTAAGCATGTCGGGGCCCGTAGGCAGTGCACGTCTCGGGGCCCCTACCTACACCCTTTTCAAACTATGAAAAATATTTTTCTACCACAACGTATTTTCATTCATATTTTTTTATTTTTTTTTTATTATTTTTTTTTTATTTTTTATATGAATACCGCACAAGAGTCTCAACTGCTCCCATCTGGAGCCAGTGAGACAATGTCATCCCCAATTGGGGTATGTTTTGGCTGAAGATAGTGGGGACGGGAAGGAGATAGGGAGGAGGAAGGTGAGGAAGTACCTGGCTATTCAAATCTGATCACCAAACACGGCTAAAGCCATTTCAAGCAACGTTTCAATTTTGAATGGTGGTCTTACACCAGGGCGATACTGAGAGTATCTTCCACTCTGGAACGTGCCGCAAATATACTATATGTATAGTATTTTAAATGAGTAAATTGTAAATAACACAATTTAATCAAATAAAATTTATTTGCCACGCCGGGATTCGATCCCGCGACCTTCAAAATGCGAGTAAAGAGCCTTCGCTGGACTAAGCCGGCCGGCTACGAAGTAATGCCGTCATCCCATCCAATAAAAAAAAATTGAAACAAATACAATACAATACAATAATTCTTTATTATACATAAAAAGACACAGATATAGAAACAAAATATATATATTTTTTAAAACAGTGCTATGAGCGGTCTTATCACTCTTGTGATCTCTTCCAGACCACCTTGGTATGGAAATAAGCTTGTATAACATTTATATTTTAAACACATAATTAGAAATAAAAAGTAAAAAAAAAACTGAAACAAAATAAATTCCAATAAAAGCCGCACTCGGCACCTACCTGATACTAAGTAATGCTGCTTAACGTATAAAAGTAAAGTAAAATACAACAATGATACGTTTTTAGATTTTCACGGACAAAAGTTTTTTGTTATTAGTTTTTGGAATGTTATGCCGTGTTGCGCTACCTCCTTCTTTGGTTACACGGCATAACACCCAAAAAACTAATAACAAAAATACAATGACGTTTAAATATTAACTCTTCTAACTTTTTTAGATACAAAATCGTTTAAAACATCTTGAAAGTTGACCTTTTCCAAAATATCATTTTCAATCGACATTATCACCAATGAATTTAAACGCTTCTGAGACATAGATGAACGAAGACAATTTTTGATTAGTTTTAGTTTGGAAAAGTTGCGTTCACCCGTGGCGTTTGTAATCATCAGACTTCTATATATTTGCAATGCTGTCATTACATTCAGAAAAGTCGATTGTGCCATATTACCAAAAATGAGTTTATATGAATCCTCGGCAAGTACAATTTTATCTTTTAATGAATCCTCTAATTGTAAGATGAAGTACTTGAACTGTACCATCTCGTCTGAAAACTCAGGCTCAATGTCCTCGGAATAATGTTCCCTAAACTTTGTACAAGCCTCTCTAATTTCATCGTTGGACTTTGTCGAGAAATCTGTAAGAAATCCAAACAGACAATTAATTTCCCGGGAAGCGTCTAGTCGCCGCGACAATTCTGTACACAGCGTGTCTAGTACAGGCAAATAAGTTTCAACTTTTAACTTCTCTTTTCCTCTGTGGACAACGTCTTCTGCAGATCCGTCATCGTGATGTCTTTTCCTTTTTCGCACACGCTGATTTTCATCACTGTATTGGGTATCAGTTATCTCATTTGCCTTCATCTCGTAATCGTCAAATAATTCTCGCTGTGAAAGCAAAAAATCTAAAAGCGACTTTAAAAGATCGACTGCCGTTCGAAGTTCAATAGTTGGTTTTTGTAGTGATATACTGACAACATTGATTCGATCTAGTATGGCAGCCCAGAATACTGCCATTACGGCATTTTCTTTTTTTTTCCAAGTCCTTTAATAGACATCTGGCCTCGTGAATCGCTTGTGATATCTGAGTCTCATCTTCAGCAATAGATTGCAAAGCTTTCTGTAAACCGTTGTAAACTCTTGAAAAAGCCTTAACCGCATCGGCCCTTGCACACCACCTTGTGTCGGATACTCTTTTCGGAACTAATGACGAGTATTGTTTAAGGTGTTTGAGCATAATTGCCCAGCGATGAGTTGACACCGAAAAAAAGTTGTATAGTGCCTGTACAAATCCGATGAATGAGATTGCTCCAACGCAGCTCTCCGCAGCACGCACTCCAACCAAATTCAGTGAGTGCGCTGCACATGGAACGTAGTGTGCGAGGTGATTTATTTTCTTAATATGCGCCTATAGACCATTATAACAACCATACATATTTTACGCATTATCGTAAGACTGGCCTCTCAATTTTTTTATATCAATGTTACATTGGTTAAAAAAAATTTAAATTGTGGTGGCTAGTTCTTCCCCTTTGTGACTTTCTATGGGAATAAACGCAAGAAAACGTTCTGCTACTTCTCCATTTGACATAACGTATCTCAGCACTACAGTCAACTGATCAGTATGAGATATATCTGGTGTTGAATCGACACTTATTGAGAAATATTTAGCTTCAATAATTTCATCAACAATGCATTTTAAAACCTTATTTCACAATATTTCAATAAGTTCCTCGCAAATTGTTGAAGATAAATATGATTGTTTTCCCCTGCCTTCATTACCGTATTTGTCTAAAAGCGAACTAAGGAACGGGTCGTACTCTGCAATTAACTCTAAAATTCCCAAACAGTTGCCGTTATGTTGAGAAGCAAGAATTTCATTATCACCACGAAATGCTAATCCACGGGATGATAAAAATTTAATCACATAGACCATTCTTTGTAAAACTTTCAACCAATATTCTCTTTCTTTGTTGAATGTAATTTCCAAAGAGGTGTCGATTCGTCCGTGAATACGTCGTCTACTAATCAGTGTCTGGACACATACTTGGTGCGTTGTATTATTCTCATGCGATTGAATTCGGTGCGAAGCATTTTTCCAATCAGAAAATCCATTTTTAAATTGTGATTTGCTTTGAGCTTCACCAAAAAGAACACATGGAAAACTGTATACTTTTCCAGTAGACGGAGAATACATGAGCCACTCTCGTTTAATTTTACCACCACTTATATGTTTCCGAAAAAACATAGATTGAGAAAAAAATCTTTTGCTATCGTCGTATTGTCGGCTTGAAACAGAAAAATCACAAATCAAAATGTTGACATTCGTTAGGGTCTCTAGTACACCAAAAATGTTGTATTTCGTCTGTAATATTAAGCCATAATCCAATGTCATTCTGGTATTCTACTCCTAGATGGAGTACGTTTTGATGTAGCAATTGGACCTCGGACTCGGCCTTACTTTCCTCTGCACCCACTAAAGTAGCTGTTTCTTGATTCTGGCCAGTTTGTTCAGAACGCTCGCAAGGAATCTCTACCGGGTCAGTGCGTTCACCGCCATCGCCCATCGTGAGGCTGGCAGTACGCGGCGGACACTTAAAGGTTGATTTTCCATTGGTTGACGACTAAATCCTACTTGAAAAGGGTTTTGTGTTTTCTTCAATTGTTCATCACACTTTTTTTGTTGCCCTTGCCGCTTTTTACGTTTTTCTGAACCACTTTGGTGTTTTTTCTTTAAGGGTACCTCCGACATTTTGTCCCTGAAAGAAAAATTTACAAATAACATTTGACAGGAAAGCATTTATTTATTTAAATAAAATTAACTGAACCCAAATACTTACCTATCTAGATATTTTTATCATTACATCATTTATTATTTTTCTAACTTACTACTTAGGTAGGTACTATTAGGCGGACGGAGAGAAAATGAAAACGGCACGAGATGAAATAGTAACAATTTTCATAAAATCTTCACAAGAAAAACTTCACAAAAAAAACTTCACACTCGTCAAATTCTATAATATTAAATGAAATAAATACTTATGTTAAATAAAATCTGGTAATCAAACTTACGTGGTATCGTAATGTAACTTCAGTTTATTACACTCGTCGTCTCGCCGATTTTCTCGAAGCACTTGCAAACTATAAAAATATAACACTTCTTAACAAAATTCGAAAGTTTTGAAACATCGAACAGAGTAAAACTGTTTAAATTAAATCATTGTCGCAAAACTCCCAAATCGTAATTTAAGACAAAACGATATGAAATGTGTTTACGACACAATTCAAATTCTATAATATTAAATGAAATAAGTATGTTAAATAAAATCTGGTAATTAAACATACGTGGTACCGTAATGTAACTTCAGTTTATTACACTCGTAGGGTCGCCGATTTTTAGAAAATGAAATGAAGTTTGTTTATGACACATGACACAACATACGTATCGAACGAATCGGAGTCAATCGGAGACTCACCCAAATCCGGGGTCCCCAATGCTCTTTGTCATGCCAAATAGTACTGCCAACCTTATGAAAGTGGGCATAGAATAAATAAATACATGTAGCAGTAGGTGTGCATTCAGATTTGGATGAACATTGACGATATCTAGATTTTCCCTGAGATCTCTGAACTATTACCCTGTGTCTGAAGAATTAATTACTCTATAATATTTGAAGCAGTGTTTTCGTACCTCGCTAGATCTTTTCTAAGCCGACCAAAACTCCGGCGCGGTATCCCTTTGCTTACTGATAGAGAATCAAACCATTGAAGCAAGTCATTTTTTTCGGGGCGCGGGGCCCCCAGCCGATGCGGGGCCCCTAGGCAGTTGCCTACTCTGCCTTAGGGATAATCCGGTACTGCACACATATATAAACAATAAATACACTCTGTCTACTAGCCCTGTCACATTCACTCATCAAAAAGTCCCCAAGCGTCTTCCTGAAAGTGTGATATTTGGCTATTGACTTTATTTCAATTGTTAAATTATTGAAAATTTTAGGAGGAAGAAAGTTAAACTGTGATTGGACCATTGGAGTACTTTTATGGAGCTCTTACACTTAATTTATACAGACAGCCTAAACCGTAGACATTTTTCGATACATTTTAAAGTCTGGCAAACTGTGTGATATTGCATGACTGCTGTAGACCTTCTGATATTAAATCATCAGAGAAACAACCAACTAACCGTATTAAATTTGATGAACGAGCTGAATTTTCCCAGAGCGGCGCGGCGCGGCGTTGCGATGGTACTGCGTAAAATATTTAGAAAACATTTGTTTATGTGTAGTGAAAAGTCTGTAGCTGAAAGTGGTTAACATCCCTTAAAAATAAATTTGTTTTTTTAGTAATAGTCTCAATATAGCCCTAACAAGTGGCCTCTGCTTAGTTCAGAAACAAAATGTTGCTTCGCCTAATATCGCAATATAGAAGACTTACTAGGTTAATTAAGGCTCGCAGGAAATGTGGATAATATACTCCTCAAGTCCTAGAATAAATTTAAGCATTAAATGAAGTATTTTTGACCTATTTTTTATAAGAAAAACTCTCTTTTTTTAATAAATTTTAAAGGTTATTCCCATCAATGTAATATATTAACAAATACAACGGTTTGACAGAACGCGCACGTACCGGTTAGACGAATGGTCTGGGTTCGAGTCCCAGTTGCGACCATTGACTTTTACTTGTTATTTTACATATTTTCGTTTAGATTATTATTATGATCTTCTTCTTCAATAATATATTATTTACCCTTTAACTATGTGTACCTACATGTAACCCCTTTGTCCCACATTTAACCTTATGCTTATATATCATTTTGGGAGGCATGTACGAATACCGCCGCCCCGGAAACCATTTATTAGATAACCAACACCTCTGCCATAGTTCACCCCAAGTGGTTCGCTACGTCTGGTTACTTAGCAGGGGCGCCTGGGTTCATAGGGTGAGTTTTGTCAAGGTCTTGGCGACCGACTGGTTGAGGAGGTCTTTTGACCTCTCCAGCCAGAATACCTCGACCTATCGCCTTGCACCACAGTTGAAAGAATGGATTCATACGTCCGTCACGACTTAACCGACCCCCACATCCTCAAGAAGTAGTTAACATGTTTTGTTATGAAAAAAACCCGCTCCGCAAGTTTTTGCTGCTAGGCCCTGCAGGTGGCTCTTAGTTCCCCTCCCCGCTCCCGAGTTGCCCTCCATACCCTCCCCACCGCACCCTTCGAGTTCCCCTTTTCCCCCTCCCCCCCCCCCCGCGAAAAAAATCACTTTTTAGAAAAAATGGCATATTTTCAAAGAACTGTATCTTAGAAATCAATAGCTGTATAGAGCTTGCATTAGTCTCAAATTGTCGGAAATTCAGTCTACTTTAAAAGTATGTAACTTTACCGGTCAGACCCTTCCTTCACTTAGATATTGAGTAAAAACTGAAAAAAGTCCGAAAATTTCATGGTTTTTTGGGTACACCGCCGCTCGCACAGCACTTTGAAAATAGCATATTTGTTTTTTTTTAATATTGGTTTAGGTGTTAACATCATATAAAAAATTCAGAATGACTGGACCTTCTGCAAGCACGACCCCCTTTCATGTTTAACTTGACTAGACTATATCTAGTGCGATTTATGGCTAGAAAAAAAAACCTAGATTTTTTGATTCGGAATATATACATAATGATTATTATTCTACTTATTTTAAACCTTGGAAAGAAGGGAAGCGCAGCATCCACAGTATGTATGGACGGACCTCACCAGGTAGGTAGGTATAGTACACGCCAAACTTTAATACCGACTTAAATATAAAATTCGAATACTGTCAGAAATCGTCGCAATATGTAAGATTAACGTCAGAAAAGCGGCATGCCTCCCGCCTCTCTCTGTCACACTTATGTTTTAAGCATCTTCCTCTTTCGTTTACGGTCATTGTAAAGTCAGTAACGTGACTGTACCTGTTCAAGACTGGATCGTATCAAGTTCAGGTCGGCATTTAAGTTTGCCGCATACTGTACAAATCTTGTTTTCAAAAAAATATTTTTAAAAGGCAGCTGACTCCATAGAGCTATAAACGCTTGCGCGCTACATCCAAACTCGAAACGATTTCACAAACAATTGTTTCTAAGCCGTTAAGCTTGCAAATGGCGCGTCCAGGGATCCATATTGATTTAATATTTCAACAAATTGATTGGTCGACGAAACGTCATAAATTCACCTCCCATCCCCCCCTTTTCGATATGAGAGCGCGTAATAAAATCGTGTAAAATAAAAAGACCCACGCGTAAAATACAGCGGAGCGTCGAAATTATTATTGGCCCTTGTTTATCTGAACCCCGCTATAAATCACTAGGTATTTGACGTATCGTTTTTTCGTATTTTTAAGCCGTTTATATAGATCATGTTGGGATTTTTTCGATGCCAAAATAATTTGTTTATGCGTAAGTCACTAAAATTTAAAAGCTTGCATTCTCCATTAAAAGTTAGTTCATGTTAGTCACAGCACAAATACACAAATTAAGCAAGAAAATTAAGTACTCGTTTTGTGATATTTGCAAAATAAAATCTTATAGGTAGCAGGCGCGGACCCTTCATACATACTGTGGATGCGGCGCTTCCCTTGCTTTTAAGGCGTATATAATAATTAATGTTATTTATTTATTCAGCATTAAAAAAAGGTTTGAGATTATTTTTTCTAGCCGTAAACAGAAATAAATACTGCAATTTAACGACACCGCCTCAAACTCAGCGGCCAAAAACAACAAAACGCGACGCGCGGACCGGACCAAAATACATAATAACAACATTATTCTCGGTGTATAGTATGTCGAATGATGCGTAAACGCACCAATACCAGCAACAGTGGATTTTCTGCTCCATTCCGCATCCACGATGTTAGAAAAAGTGTGATATTTGCGCATGCGCGTTTAGTTCCGCCTGTCAAGTTTTGCCTGAAGCTGTATATGCATTCGGTGGGAGCATCCAACGCGCAGAAAACGACTTTAATTCGCGTAGGCACAGTGCATGCAATTGCATAAAAAAGCGTGTGGATTAATTTTGTACGTTTTAAAGAATTTGTTCGCGCGACCATTTTGACAATTTGGCTTGAATAAGTTAAATATCTTTCGAATATAGTTTAATTAATTTAATTTTAGAACTGTAATCATTGATGTTAAGCATAAAGGATTTATAGGGCTAATTTGACATACTATTTTTGTCAGTTATCGCATCTTGGTCGTGGACTAGTCTGTAGGTATTTATATGTGATATTAGGTAGGTATATACTTCAGCATCCCTTACACAAAATGTCACTGACCGCCAATGATATGTAGGTATACTGTTGAGATGCTCATTTTAGGAAAATAACTGATGAAAAGATAGATATCCATTCCTTCATAAATTCTTACTTTTACATAAGAACTGCAAGCATTCCCTCTCGCTTGTAAGCTATCCCTTTCGTGCACCCGTTATACCCCCGCCCTTAAAACATAAACACATATGTCTTTAAACAAACACATCGCACATTTCAATTCTTTAAATATTTCATATTATACATTTCGTTTTACCAAGGTAATTTTTTTTCTTTTACTTTGGGTAAGCTTTGTAAGATATAAACCGATAGAAGAGTGTTCTTGGCGTGTCAGTGTACCTAGTTTGTACATCTGGTGAAATTTATCAAGCATTTTCATATAAGATCAAAATTCTTTCTTGAACAGATAATTACTTGATTGGCGTTAGGCCTATGTCACATTTCCAGGTTCAGTGATATAAATCAATTTGGGAGGCGGAAATGGATACCGCCGCCCCGGGAACCTTTATTGAATAACCAACACCTCTGCCATAGTGGTGTTGGTTAAGTGGTTCGCTACGTTTGTTGATTTAGCAGGGGTGCCCGGGTTCATGGGGTGAGGTATGTCTAGGTCTTGGAAAATAGATACAAATAGATTAGTCGTACATACATAAGGGACTAGTTGCCTAACATAACAAAATATTTACGAAAACAAACTATATTTAAATTTACTTCCTTGAACGTTTGCGCGGCTCTTTTCGGCCCGTTTCGTATAAATGTTAATTTTGGATTAGAGATCAAAATACCCAACCAAACTAAAAAAAATATTTTCGGTATCAAGAGTTATATCAAATATCTAGTTAGGATGTGAGCTACTTTATTTAATTTTGCTTTAAATTATAAGATATAGGCCATTAACAATTTTAATATTTCATGAATTTAGAGCAATTTGCGAAATTATTTGTGAATCAATGAAAAACGATAAAAAATAATTTTACTATGTTTATCATAGAAAGTTGATGAAATATAAAATGAAAAATAAAATTAATTAAAAACATTTATAAAAAAAAATCATTTTGAAGGGTTGTTAATTTAAAATGCCAATTAATTATTTTCTGCGGAAAAAAAAATTGTCGTCTATATATTAAAATTACTACCCAAAACATGCATTTTTAACGATATTTTATTTATTTTTTGTTTTTTTTTATTAATAAAATAAACATAAAAAATTATTTTTATAATGTTTTTCATTTACTCACAAATAATAATTGCCCAACTTGCCTATAAAATCATTAAATACTAAAATATATATAATTTAAAGCAAAAATAAATAAAATAGCCATTGATATACCTTTTGATTACAAAAATAATTTTTCAGTTTGGTTGGGTATTTCGATCTCAAACCCAAAATTAAGATTTGTATGAAATGGGCCAAAAAGAGCCGCGCAAACGTTCCGCTTAAGGGAATATACTCAATGCACTATAAGAACGTGCTCATAATTCACAAATACCTGCATTACCTGATATTCATAACTTTACGAAAAGATATTTCGTTTTATGTTTTATCAAATTATATAATGATAAGAATATATTTATAGCTAACAGGTAGAGAATTCCAAAGTTCCATATCAGGAGAATTCCGGTTGGAATCATTTACACAGAATTCCGAAAGTATATGTACTCGAACATATGTCGGGCAATGTTCCATAGTGCAAGCTATCAACGGAAGTGGCGCCATCTTTCGACATTATTGGCTATTTGCTTTAATGCGGTTCGTTCAAGTTGTAAGATAATTTCCATTAAACATATCACGAATGCAACATCATATTATATTAGGAACATCAGAGTTATGTACGAATAATTTCACAGGCAACATGAATAATGTAGGACTATTTTCGTGGTAAGTTATTAGTCTTTTCCTTATAGAAAAAAGTATATAAATTTTAGATGCGCAAATTATATATAACAATAATAATTTTAATCAAAAAAATATAATGTGTCTGCCGTGCAAAACTGAATTCTACAAACCTATGTTTTTATGGATCATTATTATGTGCTTAAGCAAATGACGTCAATTTTAAAATATTCAACAAAGCAATTTTTAAACACATTGAGAAAATTACTAAATTTCTAAATAGTCTCTTTTTGCTGGAGCTGTGGTCCAGGGAGACCGTATATTAAAAAAAAAACAATAAAAATGAAAAATATGTTAATTTTATTTTGCTGTCGGTTATAATATCTAAGTATTTTATGTTAGACTTTAGATTTTGTGGTGTATCGTAAAAGCTTCCGCCTTGTAGAGACAGATGGCGGTGTTATCAGCTATCGGTAGATTCCGCAAGATGGCAGGCCACGTAGTGCTTAAGTTCTCCGGCAGAGGATCGGAGGGCTCAGAGGCGGTATTTCAGTTATCACTCGACAGAACCATTCTAGCTAGCTTCTAGTTAGGTAGACTACCGCAGTCCCAATTGTATACGCGAAGTATAAATAAAGCCAGATACGAAGAAGAATCTATTTTATTCCGAAGTAATCTCCATCCGAAGGATTGGGAGAATCTGTTAGTGTGTCCATAAAACAACAGAACACTACAGATTTAGTTTAGCACATACAGTTATTCAATTATTTGTGTGGAGCAGTTCTTGTCATGAATCATTATATTAGTTATAGTTTCACCGAGATCTTCTTGAAGAGTGAAGTGTTCAAAACAAAAGTTTTATCTGTGTTTCATGAAGGAAGATTGTCATCGAATTATTGCCTTATAATCTCCGTGTGTTAAGCTCATCCCATTAACTATTCTCAAACATTATTGCCGTGTCATCAGCGAGTGATAAAAGTTTAATTAGTTTGTTAAATTTAAAGTGTTTAAAATAAACTAAAAGCAAAATTGGTCCTGTAACGGTTCCCTGAGGTATTCCGAAATCTGATGTCTTAACCTACATCAATGAGTTATTTTATTTATCATGTTATATCTCTGAGTTAGATAACTTCGTATCCAACATCTGACTTTACTGACAATGCCAAAAACGTTCAATTTGTTGATTAATTTTGAATTTGAAAAGGTTTTTGAAATTCAATGCTAATAGCAAAACACTCTTTTCCTTGACTAAGGCACGTTGAAAGGATGATGAGTAGAACGTTCTGAAATTGGGTCGTTTGCCTAATTTCTCACTAGAACAAAATTGATTGATTGAGAAC
This sequence comes from Limnephilus rhombicus, assembly GCA_929108145.2. Taxonomy (NCBI): domain Eukaryota; kingdom Metazoa; phylum Arthropoda; class Insecta; order Trichoptera; family Limnephilidae; genus Limnephilus; species Limnephilus rhombicus. The sequence goes on from OV815284.1 coordinate 24,527,359, forward strand.
TACGCATACTATTTATTTCAATGTAACGCATAAACAACATTTCCGTATTTTTTTTTTTGCAATATTAGAGACAAGAGATGTAGGTCGATAATTAAATATTTCCCTAGGCCAGATTTAAAATCGTTATCTGCCAGATTTAAGAGCAGGTGCTAAAATTGGTTTCTTATGTACTGATGTCACTATTCCACTATTCGAACTTTAATTTACTTAATACGCTACGCTTTGTCTATTGAGTATGATATTGGGATGATGGAATAATAATAGTCAACAGGAAATAATAAAATGAAATTTTATGTTTTTTTATAAGCATATCACGTTGGTTAGAACATGCTTAGGACAGAACTTGTTTTAATTGTTGGAAAATACCTAGTAGTATTGAAGATATAAGCCCTAAAATGTTGATTACACATCACGGGATATGCGCAGCAGTACTGCCATCCGAATTATGAATTGAACTGCGTATGACTTCAGGGGGCAGTATCGAATTCATTTTTCCACTGTTCAGTTGTTGTGAGAACTCATAATTTCGTTTCTTTTGGTGATATGGAAAAACTAATTTTACTGTAGTTATTGACTCTTCTCATAAGAAAAGGAGATGACCTCATTAACACACTGTATTATCTCAGGATGGAGAAGAGAGAGAGAAGAGGAGGAACAGTGGCGCATTTGGCACAACAAAGAACTGTATGACATTTATCAGGCCCCTAACATCTCAACCCACATGAGACTCCTCAGGTTGAGATGGGCTGGGCATGTACAGAGAATGCCGGTCACACGCATCCCAAAAAGAATTATGACTGGACACCCAGGTGGAAGGAGAAAAATGGGAAGACCCAGACTGAGGTGGGAAGACGAGGTAAGAGGAGATGCAGCACAGCTTCTCTAGGTACCAAACTGGAAGTCAGCCGCTGAGGACAGGGGGAGTTGGAGGCGAATGTTGCAGGAGGCCAAAACTCGATATGGGCTGTAGCGCCATCGAAGAAGAAGAAGAAGATTATCTCAGGATGATAGGTAAAGTTCGAAGAGACAACATCGCACTGACTTATATACCTACCGTTGTCACTCTCAAACAAAACGTCAATCGTATGTATTCGTTCGTTACAATAAAATGAGGAAAATATTATTCGTTAATCCAATTCGTTTTCAAAATCCCTAGTTGAGAGCAGGCTTTCAAATTCGAGGTCAAATGAAATTTGTTTTTGTCAAAGTCATCAGGGGATGAAAATAAGCCTTTCAACGGAATTAGCTCATCCTCGATCCGCTAATTTACTTTTATAGTTATTACAATCTCTTATCCAATTACGGGACCTAAATTACATTAGCACTTACTGTAATTACGCCCTCAGTAAAGAATTTATAATATCTTTACCAAAAGATTATCGCTGAAAATTTGAAATTGGATTTCGGTTTTGGGTAATTTTGAATTTCGAATGATAATAAGTCAAATTATATATTATGTTGTGTTAAATTATACGAACTAATAGCATAACCAAGTATTTCAGAGGGTGGGGAATAATTCTAACGTTTCGAGGGGGCAATGCATAAGTCAATGTTAGTTATCTATGTTAATTATTTGTTACACATTTTTGTAAAGAACATGCATTGTGTTAATTCGTGCGCTTGGGGGCTTGTGTTAATATCTTTTATTATTCGTAAATAATGAAAAGCGTAACGAGGTTCCCATTTTTTCAATTTATTTTTTTGTGAATATCTCACAAGAGTCCCAGCTGCTCCCGTCTGAAGCCAGGGAGATTATGGCATCTCCAATTGGGGTATGTCATAAAGCTGAAGGTCATGGAGAGGGAAGGATATGAGAAAGTGTAAGACTGGAAAATACCTGGCTATTCAGATATATAAAGATAGCAGCCAATAATATTATGTGCGTGAAGAAAATGAAGATAATGTTGGTAATTCTTAGTCGAAGTATGATACAGTTAAAAGTGACCGAATTGGATTTTGCTTAGATTAGATTTTGCAAAAATTAAATGTTTATTTTATTTTGGGTTTTATAGAATTCGAACCCAGTTCGCCTGCATGTCTGGACACTGAATAAATTCGTTACGCGCCTTACGCTCTGCTGGACTATGGCAGGCTTGTGTGAGATGGAGGACTTACTGTATTATATTAGAATCAAATACCCGTGAAATATTAAATTTTAGTGACGTGTTTCCGTTTCATTAGAATTTCAAATTGCTAACGAGGCTAAGGAAATTTTCACTTCAATAAGATGTATTAGTTGTTTGTGCCAGAATAATATTCTATCTGTTAGCCTTCCTTGAAAGATTTGAGTTAGTTTATCTACAAAACTATTTATTCATATTTGTATTGCGCATCTTAATATTTTATAGCAGCATCTTGTAAAAAGTTCGTAAATAATTAAACCCGCGCCATCTATGAAAGATTCGATTATGAATTCTTTTAAGTATCGCCTTAAGTATTTGTGAATAATAGAACATAATATTAGAACAACTGTTCTTGGCAATACTCACATAATATTTGTGTAGGTATAAATTTATTATATCTGAATACCACACAAGAGTCATAACTGCTCCCAATAACCTGGAATCAATGGGACTATGGCATCCCCAATTGGGGTTTTTTGTGAGGCTGAGGATATTTATTTTATTTTAAATATATAAACGGCTATACTGCCTTTTATAAATAAACATAAAATAGAGTACAAAAGTAAGAAAGATAATATCATTACATAATGGTAGTTTTAAACTTTAAAATAAAATACAATTATTTTGTGTATCACAACAAAAAATAACAAAAAAGAACAATGAGAAATATCATCATTTCATTTCAACATGTCCATATTCCGTATATAAAGTTACATTATGGAAAAATAATTTTTGAGTGCATGTTTATATTGCGCTAATTTTAAGAAATAAATGTCGCCGATGTAAGCATATTCATTTCCCAAAATGTGTAATCGACTGATTGGTGAGTAATAATGTGATAATGTGTGTGTGTGTTATTATAGTAGAACGGTAGAGTCAGTCTATTGTTAGCGCGACCAGGGCAATGAAATCGTATTAGTTCTATTAAATCAGGGGTATCCAGGACCGAGTGAATTGTTTTATATAATATTAATAGATCACAGATTTTTCTGCGATCTGATAAATTTACGAGATTAGTTCAGTTTAATAACAAATTATAGTCCACGGATTCTCTTGGAATACCTAATTTAAAATTAATATACCTAAGGAATATATCTATGCTGGACTTTTTCAATCGCTTGAATATGGATATTGTAATGTGGAGCCCAAATCGTAGAATTATATTCTAAAATGCTTCTCACTAGCGTTATGTATAAAATGCGAATAGTATCAATGTTACAAAATTGTTTGGTTATTCTAATAATAAATCCTAAAATCTTCATTGCTCTATTAATAATATTATTTATATGGCTAATAAATGTAAGTTTTGAGTTAAAAATAATACCTAGATCATTTATTTTTTCTACTGAGTTTAATATAATTTTGTCAAGATTGTATTCATAAATGATCGGTTTCTTTATTTTATAAAATCTTATTATTTGAGAAGGGTAAGGATAAAGGATGTATCTATGATTAGATCTGGTCGCCATTTCAAGCAAAGTTTCAATTCTGAATGGTGGCGTTTCACCAGAGAGAAGCAGTTATGAGTAGTATTAGCATAATTTCGAATTAAATATTTTTTTATACCCATCGATGTAAAAGTAATCATAGAAGAAAAAATAACGCATTGGATGAAAATCTTTATATTGCTGGAAAAAAACTAGAGAAGGAACAGAGCATTGTATACTTAGGTTGCAATGTAAATGATAGATGGGATCCTTCAGTTGAAATCAAATGCCGCATTGAGCAAGCACGTGCAACCTTTATCCGCATGAAAAAAATGTTCTGTAGTCATGATCTCAACCTTGGATTACGAATGCCAATGGTCAGATTGTAACGTTTGCTGCTAGCGGCGTGTCTCTAGTTACAATTTGTATGGTGCTGTTGGCCGCTTGATACGGGTGCTCGGGCAATGCTTCGAGAGTTTTCGGCCGCTCAGTTGACGTAAAACCGCGGTTTGGGAGGTTGTGATTGTGGAACGGGCTGTCATTGGTGCTGGGACCCATCGTACTTCGGAATGTGAGATTCAAATAAGTCATTTAAATACATCGAGATATTTAGCTATTTTTTAGAGATTACTGATGTAAAAATATGTATCGTTAATTCTATACAGGCGCCCTTCAGTTAATCTTTCAATTTTATCACATGTTATCATTATTATTAGCACGTATAGAGAGTCTGCCATCATTAACAGCTGGAACGGTTGTTCGTATCCAGCCACCCCCTGATCTTTTAGAGTCTCATGTTCAATTTAGAATGTTACCCAAGGGCAGGGTTTTTATATTCAAAATAAATCATCCATTGTTTATCATACATGAAATTTTCAGTACATACCTACCCACCTTGCCTTGCTTCTTTTATCTAAGATTAGCATACTAATCACATGGATGGATATATGTATTCTATGGGTGATTACTCATATTTAGGGTGGCCGATGTGGAGTAAAATGTTTAACCTTGGTAAGTATCAATTAAGGTAAATATGTTATGTCACAAGATGTTACGTGTTTTCCATATTATTTTATGGAATGGAAACATAAACGCTTACGGAAGAACTAATTAGGCGACTTAAGGCATTCGAGATGTGGATCTACAGAAGAATAATTAAAATAAGCTGGATAGACAGGGTTACAAATGAAGATGTGATGGTTCGGATGATTAAAGAAAAGGAAGTAATTAAAACTATAAAAATCCGAAAACTTCAATATCTTGGACATGTGATGAGACATCCAGAGAAGTATGAGATCCTGCATCTCGTAATGCAGGGAAAGATTGCCGGAAGACGGAGCCCTGGAAGAAGGAGAACCTCACGGCTGAAAATGTCATGTCCGTTGAACGGACAGGGCACTAGTAGAAGAAGAAGAAAAAATTCGAGTGCAGTTAACACGCTGTAGAAGCGAAATTTTACTAAAACATTTCACAAATTATGAAGAATCAAGGAGACTTGAAAAGTGAGGTCATAATCAAAGCGCAGTGAGCAGGCCAATGAGCGCAGACCTCGCGTCGTTTCCATTTTATATCTCAACCAATAGGAGCCTTGATAAGAGTATAATGCTTCGCCGGTGCTGTACGCGTCATTTTCGTTTCATCCGAATTCCGAATCGCTAACGGGGAAGTTGCACTTAAAAAAGATAAATCTAAACGAAACATGAAACAGAAAAAGATTTAGAAAAACAAAAAAAAAATTATGAGATATATACTGGGAATCAAACCCAGGATCTCTGTGGCAACGCCTCGATCCACTCGGCCATTGGGAATTACTTAATTTCGTCTTGTATTATTTCAAATTCAGAATGAATAATATCTTCATGTATTTTTCCACAAATTTTCCAAATTACAAATAAATTTGTCAATCATTTAAAAAGATAGCTGCCAAAAATATGGTATAAATTAGTTGAAGATAATAGTGTAAATTCTGAATTGAAAATAATATTACTTTGACAGATGAAATGTAGGTCCTAATGGCCACGTGCTTCTCATCTTTCTTCGCCCATCTCTTTCACCTCCCAATCCATTCAATTTCGTATCGCAAAGTTTCAAAATCATTTTACTGCAAAAAATAATGATTGAGTTATTTTTACGCCACTGATGTGACAAAACCTTAAATGTATAACTGGTACAAGCAGAAAACAAACAGTGCAGCCGTAACAATTTTGAACAGTTGCAATTCGCATCATAAAACTTTGTTGATCCGGGTATGGTATTTTGGAAGTTTGATATCAAATAGATAAACCAATATATTTTAGGTTCTCTTTATTCAATGTCGAAAATATCAAAATCCATTTAGTTAAACGATTTTAGATCCCCAAATTACAGGATCTGTATTTAAAGCATTCAAATAGAAATTCGCAGTGTATTTATTAAATGGTGATTTCAATTTTGAATTCAACATAGATAAACATAAAGTACGATAAATATCAATGCTGAAAAATATATAAAACTGATTAAAATTTTTATTTAACTTAAAAAAGGGAAACTATAATGAATGTCGACATTCGATAGCTCTTTTTGAACATAAAAATGCGAACAGCTCTCTGGTTTTATGAAAAAATGTGAAAAATAATTTAAAAAATTAGAAATATATATTTATATAATACAATTCAACACAAAAAATAATACAAAATTATTCCCTTGTTTTTTTTAATGAGAATATTTCACAAGATTCCCAGCTGCTCTCTTCTGGAGCCAGTGAGATTATTGCATCCCCAATTGGGGTATTTTGATAGGCTGAAGGTAACAGGGAGGGGAAGGAGTTGGGTAAGAGGAAGGTGGGGAAGTACCTGAATATTTGGATCTGGTCACCAAACACGGCTAAGGTCATTTCAAGCAGCATTTCAATTCTGAATTGTGGTTTTACACCAGGGCTATACTGATAGTATGTTCTACTCTGGAACTTATACAGTGCCGAAAATATACCATTTATTATTTTGAATTAATTAATTGTGAAATAACACAAATTAATCAAATAAAATTTATTTGCGCACGCCGTGATTCGATCCCACGACCTTCCCCTTGACCAAAGGCGGTTGGTTGCACCGTGTGTTCGCGTGCATCACTGGTATATTATATCTTCTAAAATTACTTTATAATTTATCGAAAAATATAAAATCTCTGAATCTCTTTAAAAATAATAAAAACCATAATGCCTAATATGAATGTTTATCAGGGAGAGCGAATTCTCAAAGTTCCGCGCGAAGTTGCCCGTTCTCGTGTGCAGACCAATGGCAAGCGGAACCAGTTATGTTTTTGTGTCGAATATCCCAAACATCGCCCCGTGTGTATTATATATATTATCCGTGTGCCACACGGATAGCTGCGCGGGCTTTATCATACAAAACTTAAATTTGGTTTTGAGGCAAAAATACTTAACCAAACTGAATAAATCTTTTTTTAATCAAGCGGTATAGCAAATACCTACATTTTACATATGTTTACTTTTTTATTGATATGTGTTTTAAATTATAAAACGCAGATCATCAAGGAATTCAATTTTTATATAGGTAACCTTGACAATTTTGCCCATGTACTGTTTATACATCTATAATATAAAAATGAATCGCTAAATTTGTTGGTAAGCGCAAATCTCGAGAGCGGCTGAACCGATTTCGCTAATTCTTTTTTTAGAATATTCCTTGAAGTTCGAGGATGGTTCTTACGGAGAGAAAAATTAAGAAAATTGCGCAAAAAAATAGATAATAACAGAAAACATCGCACATTTGACAGTTCGCGTGTTAGAGAATGACATTTTGCAAAACAATGAATGATTGTTCAATCAGGATTCTATTTTTGAAAAGTTGAAAAATTTATTTAAGGTAGGTACTCCCCTAATATTTTGAATCGAATCAAGAATTTCAGATATTTTAAAAAGGTACCTATGTTAGGAACCAAATTTAATATACATGAAAAATGGAAATTTGAATAAAAATTGTAAAAGGTGGCACGCGGGCTGTTTAAAAACTGAATGTACTAGGATTGAATATAAGGAACGCGGGTGGAGGATTGGCGGGACGAGGGAGCGGGAAAGGGAAGAGGGAAAGCGGGGAAGGTGATAGGGAAACGCAGGAGGGGGGAGGGGGGAGGGGAACTCGGGAGGGGGGTTCGCGGGACGGGGAAGGGAGGGAGGAGTGGAGTGAGGAGAGGGAAGGTGGAGGTGACGGAGTGGGAACGCGAGAGGGGAAGAGGACGCAGGAGAAGAAGGGGAGGCGGAAGGGGAACGGGACGAATGGGAAAAGACACTCAGGGAGAAACAATTTCTTTATTAAATGGCGTAGCAATGCATGCCGGGACCATATGGGACGCAGGAGGAGGGTTGGCGGGATGAGGGAGCTGGAAAGGGAAGAGGGAAGGCGGGGAAGGTGGAAGGAGAACTCGGGAAGGGAAGGGGAGGTGTGAGGGGGGAGGGGAACTCGGGAGGGGGTTCGCGTTACGGGGGAATGGAAGGGGCGTGGAGTGGAGATAGGGAAGGTGGAGGTGACGGAGTGGGAACGCGAGAGGGGAAGAGGTCGCAGGAGAAGAAGGGGAGGCGAAAAGGAAACGGTACGAATGGGAAAGGACACTCAGGAAGAAACAATTTCTTTATTAAATGGCAAAGCAACGCATGCCGGGACCAGCTAGTTGTTTATAAATACTGTTTGAAATTTTTGATTTATTTACGAAAAATTTATATTGTGTTTTTATTTTCTTAGTACTGAAAAAAGATCTGTTTAATATTTTATTTTTATTTTAATTAAAAAGCGATATGTAAAAGTTTTCACCCTTCGAAAACAGCTTAGAATAGACCTTCTCTCAAAATAAGATTAGTGGAATTATGTTTACCTAATGTTGCTCAATCGTTATCTCATAGGTACGGATTATCAGTAAACCACTACATTTTAATGGCAGCGGCCACCACTGCCCTTGACCACTTAGCCTTATAAGAGCCTTACCCCTTGACCACTGCCAGTCGTCAATCAGCGTTTAATCAGCGATTCCTTGTTCTTCTAAGAAAACATATAAAATTAGACTTAATGTAAAAAAAAAGCCAGATTAAAGAAAACTCTCGAATTTAAGAAAATTGCAAAAAAATGCAAAACGAACGTTGTAAATCATACATCAACTCTGTCGAAATGGTCTTCAAGATTTTATAATTTTTTTAAATTTTTTTATTTACAAAAAGATACATAAATTATACTATATTTTTTACAATAATTAATTACATAATACATGTATTTTATGTACCCCCATAAATAAGCAGGGCTTGTGTGTATGGGGGGTGTTATTATATTGGTTCAATTTTTTATTTTTTATTCAGAGATTCAAGATAACAAAGATATTTTAATCGTACTCAAAATCTAAAAGGAAAACCAATTGTATTCCTAAAGTAATATTACTTAAGTGTATCTTATTAGAGACACTGGTGAAAACCGGTTGCATTACGGGAGAAATCCCGATTGAGCTGAGCAGTGATCTATTTGTCAACAGAATCAAAGATCACCTTCCTCCTCCCTATCTCCTCCTCCTCCCCACTACCTTCAGCCTCACAACACCCAATTGGGGATGCCATAGTCCCACTGGCTCCAGACGGGAGCAGTTGGGACTCTTGTGCGGTATTCATGTAAAAAAACAAGATAACTAAACAATAATAATGTAAAAATCTGTTGATAAATAAATGTTATAAATAAATTTTGCGGTATGTGAAATATGAAATTACATATCTTGGAATAATCGTGGATAAAAACCTAAAATGGAAAGATCACATCGGCCATACAATAAAAATAGTTAGGAAATTAATTTATATATTCTTACGAATTAGAAACTTCTTATCAACGAAAAATCTATACTCAATATACTACGCATTAGTACAGTCTGTTCTTCAGAATGTCATTATCAGTTGGGGAGCAGCTTACAAAACTAGTCCGACCTCCATAGAAATTGTACAAAAACTCATAATAAAAATTATACTAAAAAATCCTCCCACTGATCGCATATTCGAAGAATTCAAAATTCCAACATTTAAAAACTAATTTGTGAAAAATTCAATCGTACAAATTAAAAAAGAAAAAGATAAATACTCATTCATAACTGAAAATCGCACTAGACATACAACATGTATTTGTGTGCCCCAAACTAAACACTTCATTTGCCCAACACCATTATACACACCAAGGAAAATACTTCTTCAATAACATACGAGACGACGACTTTGTATTTCTTGAGCATTAACTAATAACAATTTGTGGATATTTTATGTTGAAAACTTTTATTTTCTATGTACATTGGTTAATTAAAGTAACAAATGTATATAGAAAATAAATCTTATGTTAAGCAGTCACCTCATTAGAAACGGAATTCCAAATAAAAATCAACCGCAATCACCGAAAATACGGAACTTGCAATTTAAATTATTTTTTTCTTTCAGAGGTCCCCATTTATCTTTTTAAATAGATAATATCATTTTGAGTTGTCAGTGTTAAAAATAACATCACTTGAAAAAATTGCTTGTAAGTACATCAACAATATTTAAGATTCATGGGAATTCCAAAAAACATATGGGTAGGTATATAATACCAGTAATATTGTCATATGCAATAAAAAAATTACCAGGTCGAAATTTCCGTAAATTTAGTGCTGATTTCCCTTTTCCCTATAAAATATTTTTCTCCCCTAGATCTAGTCAAATTTCCCTGGACGGTACGAAAATATAGGTACAAAGGTTACCGAATGCGATCGGATAATCGACGACGGCCAGCGGCGAGTGGTAGAGGGGGCGAATCCAAAATACATTATTAGTGTAATAATCTATAATATAAAAATGAATCGCTAAATGTGTTGGTAAGCGCAAATCTCGAGATCGGCTAAACCGATTTGGCTAGTTCTTTTTTTAGAATATTCCTTGAAGTGCGAGGATGGTCCTTACGGAGAGAAAAATTAAGAAAATTGTGCATAAAATTAGATAATAACAGAAAACATCACACGTTTGACAGTTCGCGTCTTAGAGAATGAAATTTTGCAAAACAATGAATGATTATGCAAACAGGATTCTATTTTTGAAAAGTTGAAAAATTTATTTAAAGTACGTACTCCCCTAATACTTTGAATCGAATCAAGAATTTTAGATATTTTAAATAGGTATCTATGTTAGGTACCAAATTTAATATGCATGAAAAATGGAAATTTGAATAAAAATTGTAAAAGGTGGCACGCGGGCTGTTTAAGAACTGAATGTTCTGGGATTGAATATATGGAACGCGGGAGGAGGGTTGGCGGGACGAGGGAGCGGTAAAGGGAAGAGGGAAGGCGGGGAAGGTGGAAGGGGAACGCGGGAAGGGTGAGGGGGACCTGGGAGGGGGAGGGGAACTCGGGAGGGGGGTTCGCGGGACGGTGAAGGGGGGGGGAGTGGAGTGGGGAGAGGGAAGGTGGAGGTGACGGAGTGGGAACGCGAGAGGGGAAGAGAACGCAGGAGAAGAAGGGGAGGCGGAAGGGGAACGGGACGATAGGAAAGGACACTCAGGGAGAAACAATTTCTTTATTAAATGGCATAGCGACGCATGCCGGGACCAGCTAGTTAGTAATAAAATAAGTTATGCCGCTCTCCGCATCTCCTTATTTTCAATATTATTGGTGTTGATATCTTAACTTTTCGGGGGGGTTTGAACCCCAAACCCCCCCCCCCTGGCTACGCCCATGCCCTATTTCCACATGAATGTCACACTAAAAATTATACTTGTTTTTCTTCTTACTGATTACATGCATATGCATGTTTGTCTTTTAGGTAAAGGGTCTTGATTGCGATGTGTTTGTATTAACTGCATCTATATATGTGAAATACGTGACTGTAGTCATTGTACATATATGAATTAATTACATTTTATTAACTTTATCTATATATATTTGTGTGAAACACGTGGCTGTACCTATTTGTACATACATGGAAGACTGTAATATTATAATATATGTAGCATTGTTATGATAAATAAACAAATAAAATATAATAAAAAGCAGTTAATTCATATATGTACCATTACTACAGCCACGTTTTTCACATATATAGATGCAGTTAATACAAACACATCGCAATCAAGACCCTTTAACTAAAAGACACAAACATGCATATGCATGTAATATATATATATATATATATATGTATACGATAAAAAAAGAACTCAGATTTCTGCCTATACGATAAAACGTAATTCTTTACAGACGAAACTACGGTTCGGCCTAATGATATCACCATATCTCAAAAACGACGATTTTGACCTTACGACAAGACGCGTCTTATATGATAAAACTAAATATTCAGAAAAACAAAATACTTTTTCCCGCGGATCTCTGATGTGCTTGCCCCTTCGTCCAAGGTATGTACTTGGTCAATGGCTTGCCCTTATGACGTTATGAGTCTTACGAGTCTATTGTTAGAAGCTTTCGAAATTTAGTGAAACATTTCCATAAAGTATATTTTTCTTGAATTACATATCTAATTGGATCATACTGAGATCACGTCCCTGACCAAAGAAAGAAAGCATGTTATATTTTATGCTGGCCGCAATTTGCAGCTCGCTCGTAAAAGAAAATTCGCCTCTCAACTCTCTGAACTGATGGAAGGTTTCTTAGAATAGTTTTCTCAGCTGTTAGAGGAGATACAAGTGATACATGACCTGAATGCTGAGTTCTTCAATCCTTTAGACTTTTACTAAGACTCAGGGCTTAGAAGTCGCTTTGAATGTTTTTTTTCAAAGAAATTTTCCACTTATTCAAATTCTTGGAGGAAATTGTCAGATCTGTATAATATACGTACATTTTAAGGATTTATTGTTGTGTTTTTATGGTGACCGGCAACTGTATGAAAGCACTAAAACTTTTAATGACTTTTCAAAGGGGTATTGTAATTTCTTGATTCTGAGTTATTATTGAACCATTTTAATACGTTTTTTAGCGTAGTTATTTTTCCTTTAAAACAAAATTTCTTTGAACAAAATATTTAGTTTAATCCTGGTAACAGTAGAATAAATAAAGAGTGTTTGTGATTCCATGTTTATACAACTTTCCACGTGCGGGAATATTAGATATGGAGGAGAAGCCCTGACAAACAATAATATTTCCTTTCAAACAAAAATAAACAAAAGAGGTTTTGAGCATTTAATATATTATGCTTAGATAAATTTTAGTATAAAGTTATAAAGGAATCCAGATTTTTAGAATTCCGCACATTAAGGGTACCTACCTATACGGTAGACAGATGTCAAGTACCGCAATATCGTCAGTCCGTTGCTAACCATCATCGTATCGTGACATTTCGCTCTACATCGAAGTGTTATTTATCCTATCGTTACATAAAGTGTAAATCCTATCGTATTATATCGTATACTTTGTGTGAACTTCTTATGTAAATCCACTCGTGACTCAAACTTTATCGTGGTTCAAATAACCGACCAGAACAATCTTATCGTACGCTTTTGGATTTTTGGACCGTCGCCGAATGCACAACAGCAGTGAGTACCACATAATTGTGAATTACCTATCTTGTTTGGTGGACGGGCATAACTCGTATCGAACTCCATAAGCGTTTTAAATAGCAAGGAGTAGCCGCAAAGTTACTCTCATCCCCGTGCATCGTCACGATTCAATTACTGTCAATCCATAGTGGGTAGCCAAAATATTAGTTAAATTAAAGTTTTTTTTCTTATTATTTTATCACACATTGATTTACTAATGTCATTACTAAACTTGATAAAAAATACCATTGGTAAGACAGAGAACTAGAAAATGATGACAAAAGCGTCAAGAATTCATTATGTCAAGAAATGGAAGTCGAATTCATGACATTTGCTTGGAATACACGAGAAAATACGCGAAGTAGTTACGATAGTTACGAATATGAAGGACACAAATTATAAATGATGCCGGCGTTACTATTTACTTCTTTAAGAACAAACAGGCGTGGTCTTATGGAGATGGGGTTAAAATGCCGCAGAATAGCTATGAAACCAAAACTGACTTTTTTTTTTTTTATTTATTTATCTATAATAAAATATGTTTACAATGGTTTTATTTGTATGCCTGTCTCACTAGGGTATACCTGTGTCGAGACAGGCGTACAGGTATATAAATGAATATAGTAATTACAAGGATATTTCATCCATACTCCATCTATAAAGTGAAAAAAATTGTGTAAAAAATTAAATTTTTCATAATGTCTTGTAATTTCAATAATATTGTGTAAGAAATATTTAATTAACCCAAAAAAATAAATAAAAGTATAAATTCCCTACTATTTCAAAACGTTATACCTACAACTTCAAACAGAAAATACGTAATGTAATTTTTGCACGTTTAAGGAATAAATTGGTCACCCACCGTAAATACTTGTAATTTCTTAGTGCCTTCGTTCACGGAGATACTCGATCCTCGTGCGCGTATCATACGCGCCGATCGTAAGTACCCCCCGTACGATTTTGCTGGTGCCCGTTCACGGCGCTACGCGGTGGCTGTCGGATTCCAATCAGTACCACGATACCGACAGTGCTGATCACACGCGACGCTCGCATCATTTGGGACCGATGCTTATTCGTTTGACGTTTGACAGAAATGGCGTCGGAACATGAAAGTAATGTTAGATTTGTTCTGGAGGTAGAAAAAAGGTATGTTTACATAACTATACTTTACCAGAATACGTAAGAAACGATTTAGTGGAGAAAGCATGGATTGATGTTGGAAAAAGTCACATGACATCGCATGACAGCGTGTTCACTCCACGGCTGCACGTGAAAAATGACCAAGTTCAGTACATTTCGGATAGCGCCGTGTACGGAGACTAGCATTAAAAAGTGGTATATCTGCAGGGTACTTGTGGTTTTGTCACAATTACGTAGATTGTAAGTATCTCCATGAACGGAGGGCCTTACTGAAACCGAAATTAAAATCTCCTGACTGTGGTAAAAAATTTCAGACATCATTAGTAATAATTGGTTAACATTATATTATAATCATTTAGTGAGGGTCAAAGGCGTCTTACACATTATATTATTAATTATTACTTTTAATTGATAAACTAACGTTTAAGACAAGATTTTTATGCATAGCACAATGGGTAACAATTAGTATAAGCAATAATTATCAACCTGAAACACTCATCTACATTGAAAAAATCATCCGAGAAATGATACATGTCGCCAACGGGACATGAACCCGTGCCCTTCTGATTGCCGGTCAGGTGCTCTACCACTGAGCTATGTCGGCGTCCCGTTGGCGGCATTTATCTTTTCTCGGAAGATTTTTTCAATGTAGATGAGTGTGTCAGACTGATAATTTTTGCTTTTAATAATTGTTTCCCATTATATTATTGTGTAATTCCAAAAATAAAGTTATCACGAACCATCGATCTTGTGAGTATCTTTTAACTCTTAATATGTATAAGCTTTCGGATACTGCGGACGTATTTAATTCAGGATAATCATCAGGTTCAGGTCAGGAATTAAAAAGACTACGGTCTGTAGGACCAGCTGAGCCTGAAAGTGTCCTAATACACCCCTATCTCCCAATCTTAATCCCGATACCCGTTTATTTCCATTAGGTCGGCTTGATGGGTCGGTTTTAAATCAGGCCCAGACCCTCTTAACGGCAAACGAAATAAAACATTAAACGTGAAATAAATAAATAGAATGGCCGCTTTCAATATCTACGCCATCCCCAACGCAACTTTTATTTTTTATTGCGTAAGCCTCCTCATCCAGTATAGGCACAGGGTGCACAGAATGTCATTCTTAAATCGTTTATTAAACCTTTCACCTGCCTATTAAGAGGACAGTGGGACAGACTTGTGAATTAGCTCTGTAGTTTTAGGTTTAGTGCAATAACGTGTGTTACATTAAAAATAATGTAACAAGTGAATTATCTGTGTATGGGTACTTTTGGTGTGAAGTTTGTTAACATTCAACATCTTTATATTGGTAGCATTGAAATGTTGAACTTTGCTCAGTTGGTGATATTGAGGATCTGCACAGAGGGGTTCACTAGGCAGAACTGGCCTTGAGCTCTTAATTCTTTAAGCAGCCACAGGTGACCACGGCCACCGTCCCTGTGGCGGGTCGACGTAATCAAATAGTAATAGTTCGCCATTATTTTAACAACATGTGAAGATTGATAAATCCGCGCCCATTAGCGGCATCCATTATTGAAGACCATCAGGAAAATCATTAAAATCCTGGATCAGCAGCGGAGTACCATGGGAGCACATTATTTCTGCTGGATTAAAACCACATCCAGCATCTGCAGACGCAGTCATGACAAGACCTTCCGACTATACCTGGAGCCAGAGGTGCTCGCAGGGATGCGGCCGAAGATCGCCCACCTTGGCCGTCATCAACATAGTCGGCTGGCTGGCAACCGCCCTTGGACGGGACGTCGCTGGGAAACCGCGGGACTGGAGGCCTGTTCGTCGCTCCAGCCTGCCGTTCAGCACATGTCAGCAGCGGAGGGAGCTAACCGCCCATCTCCGAAGGCAGCAAGCAGCAGCATGGATCGCCTACATATGGCATTCACCCATTCATCAACTCCTCAAGATTAAACGGTACTAACGCTCCATAATATGCCCATTCAGAATTTAGTCTAGCCCTGATTATTATTTGTACTTAATTAATAAATTAATTTAACTGTGTCAAAGCACTATACTATTTCATTTAAATAACCTATCCTCATACAAAGTATTACACAGCCGCCTGCTTAAGGTCCACGCCTGAGATACAAACTTTCCAGTAATAATTACACTTGTCTCTTGCTCTTCATCTATTATATTCCTAACATTTTAGCTTCCAATGTGAAAGCTAAATATTTTCATAACACGTGATCCGTTTCCTTTTTCCGATATATAAATATTTCGGTTCCTGCCATTACAGATTTTTAAATAAAAAATTAATGTTTCTTTCTGGGTGGATTATTTACATAAGTAATGAATTGGGCAGGATAATACATTGACTGTTATTATTTGAGATATTTTGCCATTCATTTGACGGTCGTCATTTCACATAAGTATATTTTCCTGGTGCATTAGTTCAATTATTATGAACACCCATATATTGAGTATTCATACAAAAGGTCTCCGATAATTGTTGTAATACTACGACAAATCACGAAAATTCAATAAAAAAATAATAAATGTTTATAGGTATATATTATATAGAGTAGTATTACAACAATTATCGGAGTCCTTTTGTATGAATACTCTATATGGGTGCTCATAATAATTGAACTAATGCACCAGTAAAATATACTTCTGTGAAATGACGACCGTCAACTGAATGGCAAAATATCTCATCAACAAAATATATATTATATCTACATTTTTTAATAACGACAAGGATTCCACGTGTAGTGAATTAATCAGTTTAGAAAAAAATATTGTATATTATCAACTCTTTCTGCAGAACGATAAAAGTATGCAGAAAACAGTAAGGTCCTAAAAAAATTGCGTAAAAGTAAAACATAACAAATTTGAAAATAGAACTAAATAATAATTTAAGTTTAATAGTATTATTATTTAAATTGATAATTGATATGTGATAAATTTCCAAATCGTAACCTAACATAATGAATAAATAAAAACATTGGCCGGTCAGTGGTTGAGTGGGCATCGCGTTTGGGTCCCAACCAGGCGTTCCGTGTTCGATTCCTCGACTGGCTAAGTCCTCCACCACGAATCAAGCAACATTTTCGGCTTACTGTGGTGGTAGAAGGACATTTTCAAATACTGTCGGGTTACTCGTAACCCGGGAATGTTTGTCTTTCTTTTAAAAAAATAATAGTAATAGCTTCTAAATAACTTATCAAACACTATGTAGAATAAAAATGGTCTCCGATATCATTGCGGAATAATCTCTACTTCACGGTAGACCTTTCTCTCCCCTGATTGGTCAAACTTTTGATAACAAAAACGTTGAATTATAACTTGGCTTGTTTTTGCAAGGGATTGATTGCATAAGTTTGTTATTAATCAAAACACATTTTGTTTGCATTCTCTCATTCTTTCCGGCCGGAGCAAATAATATTGATTCGGTCGTGATTAGAGTAAACAACGTTGTGAACGCTGAACATTGTGGATTTTTTTCGCTTTGGTTGAGAACCAACGTAAGCGCTTGCAATAATAAAACTTTGTAAGTGGTCGTACTGCATTGGGTGATTGTTCCAAAATACAGTTGTCATAAAATGAAGTAAAAATTTGTGGCTATTTACGCCGTGGCACAGTAACAAAACAGAAGATCCAACTTTTGGGAAATTGTAATTTGAATTTTCTAATTATAGCTACGACAGTCGTGAGACTTTTTGTGAATTAAATTCAAGAGCTGATATTTTGTTTGAAAAAAGGAACAAGGTATTACAAAATGCAATCCAAATCGAACTTTATCTTAACGGGTCACGATTCTTGATACTTGACATTTGACAAGGCACTTGACACTCATAAAACATTCCATACAGAGGTGTTCGCGGTAAAATAATTGCTCGCGGTAACACAGCGAGTGATCAAATTATTACAGTCACTGGGCATTTTTAAATTTTTTTTTTGTAAATCAAATTGAACAATGTATTTTTCATTTCTGCGAGTATTTTAGTTTTTTTTTTTATAATTGTGATTTTGTGGCGTTGAAGCTTTATCAAACTTTGGTTATTCCACACTGCGACTTTATCAAAATATTGGTTTATCAAACTATCGTTATTCCACACTGAGACGACTTATTCCTATATCCTACCATATTAATTATTAATTAATTATTTCGGTAAAACCAATTACATAGAAATTCAATTGTTTGACTCACTTATAGATTTTTTATGTTTCTCTTGTAATGATGGCAATTTTTTCTAAATTTAAAAAATAAATTAATTGAAAATGCATACTTATAATACTTTATTACATAATTAAATTAATCAAGTAAGCATTTGATGTCTTCTGTAGAAGCGAAAAATAAAAGAAAACTCAGAAAAATGTAACAACCAAACACAGCCACACTACGGTTGGCAAGCACGTACTTCCAGCCGATATACTTTTGACTAGGAGTAAGGCAAGGAGGATGTATGCCCCCCATCATGTATAAACACATGGACGAGTTATCAGATCGCCTGGACGCCAGAGCGGACTATCGTATTAAATGCCTAAATCACATGAGCTACGTGAACTACATGATTCTCATAGCTCCGTCGATCAAGGGATTCAAAATATTATTAAAAATCTGCGAAGAAATGCAAATAACCACAACGTAATGTCTAAACCCCAAGAAGACAGAACAAAAAACATGTAAAATCAGGTATTAAGAAGGTTTCAAGATTTATAATAAAATCTAATACCTTTAATAACAGCATTTTTCATTGAAAATTCTAATTTATTTTTTTAGCAAAGAAACAGCAAAGGTAAGTCAAAATCTTTAGAAATCAGATGTACGAGTACCTTGTTCGTCACCGCCGTTCATTCATGAATTGTATAAAAGGGGCAGAGTTTATCATCAAATAAAACAATTGTGAAGCAGCTTGAGACTTTGGTTGAGTGGGCATTGCGTTTGGCTCGGCTGGCTAAGTCCTCTATCACTCCTGCAATATTTTCGGCTTACTCTGGTGGTAGCAGGAGATTTTCAAATATTATCGGGTTATTCGTAACCCGGGAAAGTTTGTCTTTCTTAAAAAAAAACGTGTGTGCTTTAGACCGCACGACTGAAGTAAAACTTAATTAACATTAACTTAATACACTAACTTATATCTCTCCGTTCGCCTCGCCCGACCGTTGGTTTCGCCCGATCACACTTTTCATAATGCTCCCGTCACGCATTCACCAGCTTACTCCCCAAGTCAAGCGTGCGTAAAGGCCCGACCGTTCTCCTCGCCCAATCACACTTTTCGTAACGCTTTCGTCAAGCATTCACCAGCTTACTTCCCAAGTCAAGCGTGCGTAAAAAAGTTTTATTTCAAAAATGTCTATTCGACGAAAAATAAGATATTAGAATAGATATAGATTACACCACACGACTGAAGTAAAACTTCTCTAACTTATATCTCCCACTCAACTTCCGTTCGCCTCGCCCGACCGTTCGCCTCGCCCGATCACACTTTTCATAACGCTCTCGTCACGCATTCACCAGCTTACTCCCCAAGTCAAGCGTGCGTAAAAAAAACTATTTCAAAAATCTCTATTCGACGAAAAATAAGATGGCAGAAGGTTATGCCGTCATGCGGAAAGAGGTTAAAGTAAATGTTAATAAAATAATCCTTTTAAATATTTTGGTTCTCCGAAATATGTTATGCAAAAATAAACATACCTACGCGTAACAATAAAATATCTCATTTTCGCCATAAACTCAATTTTGAACAGTGGTAGTAATAATTTGATCATCCACTGTGTTTTGCATTAGTATATTGTCACCAGGGGATCGGAATCAAGAAAAATATGCATTAAAAGAATGGTACCAAACAAAATTGACATAATATCTACATATCATAAATTAAAATCCTCCGCCGCATCTGTCTGTCGGTTCACGATAAACTAAAAAAACTACTAAACAGATTTTCATGCAGTTTTCACCAATAGAGTGATTTATGAAGAAGGTTAAGGTACATAATTTGTCAAGGTTTTGTGTAAATTGGTTGAAATCACGGACATATGAATATATCTGGACCTGCCCTAAGTGATAAAAACGTATTATTTCCCCCTACCCATGGATCCAGCAGGAGCTCCTCCTTGGAGCCAGCTCGCTCCATGAGGAGGGGAGAGAGCCTCGCTTGAATCTAAAATATGTGACGTCATCATTCTTGTCCTGAACAGCGCGGAAGTAACATCCATACATTTTTCGAAATAACACGCCAAAAATGGTAGCTTGTGCAATACATTTTACCCACATATTATATGGACATAGCGAATGTGGGCGGTTCTCCAGTGTGCTCGTCGCTGGTTACAGGGGTAAGTAAATTATGAAACATTTGTAAAAGTGTCTGAACTAAACACGGCAACAAAATATTGCTATGTGAATTGGGGCGAATCTTTTCGGGGCGAGCATTTGGCCTTAGCAAATATGTTATTAACGTGGCAAGCAATTTGCGCTCCCATGTAAAAAGGTCTATTCATTCAAAGCAGATTTTGCTTTTAAGAACTGAATGGTGATATTATAATGCGAGATGCCTATCAGATTGATTTTTTAACGAATCACAATCATTTTTCCTCTCTTCGCCCCCCAGAGTTTGGTTTTACCCCTCATATGTATGTTCTGATCTATTGAATTCTGATGTCTATGGTTGAAATATATAAAGGAGAATGTCTGTATGTGGTGGACGAGCGGGCTGGCAAGCGGGCGGTGTGGATTCGATTTGTATTTTCTTTTTACATCAAGATATTTGGATAACTGTCAATACATCAAAATCAAATCATCTTTGTTATAACATCCATATGTGCTGCGTGTACTTACCTAGTTTCGGTCCAAAATTAACGTCTTCAGAAAGATTAGCATTATTTACCAGTCATACAAATACTATTTCTGACTTAACAATCCGTTTTCCCAATGACCAGTTTCTAATCATAGGCGACTATAATATGCCAAATTTTAAATGGAATAATCAACAAATGTCAACTAACAGAGACCAATGTTCACTCACGTTACTTAACTGCTTATATTTTGCAAATTTATCCCAATTTAACAATTTACCTAATAACTATGGACGAAATTTGGACCTCGTTTTCTGTAACACTCCAGCTAAGGTGTCGCTTGCCGATCACCCTTTAGTTAAAGAGGATGCTCATCATAAATCATTGGTTATAGAGCTAGAATTTCCATCCACTAATGCAACCCTCTCAACTCCTCGAACAATAAAATTATTCCATAAAGCAGATTACACCGAGATTAATGAGAAACCGAATGAGACCAACTGGTCTACCGTTATAAATGCACCGGATGTAAATACAGCGTTACATTCATTTTACGTTATAATTGAACAAATTGTCGATGTGTTTATTCCCAAGAAAGTTGTGAAATCTGGAAAATATCCACTATGGTACACGGCAGCCTTAATAAAAATAACTAATGAAAAATTAAAATTCTTTAGAGCATGGAAGCGTCACCGAAACCCTCTTGATTATCTGTCATTTTCTTTGCTTCGCAAAAGACAAAAAACGGTCGCTTCAGCGGCTTACAAAACCTACATTTCTACGATAGAATCCGGCATACAGCATAATGTTAGAAAAATATGGTCCTATGTCAATTCTCAAAGAAAATCTCCTACCATCCCCGATCATATGATTTATGGTGAAAAAACTGCTAATGACAGTAAAGGAGTAGCCAATTTATTTTCCGAGTATTTCAGTTCTGTATTTTCGAATGTTCAACCTGCTCATACAAGCAATGCCAGTGACTGTTTAAATTCAAATAGCGTTATTAGCTCAATCGAGATCAATGAAGACATAACTTTCAAATACCTTAAGTCCATCGATATCAAAAAGGGACCGGGGAATGACCAACTTCCAGGAATCTTTATAAATTATTGTAGTAAACAACTGACACCCCCAATTTTTGCCATTTTCAAACTATCGCTATCTGAAGGAACATTTCCTGACAAGTGGAAAACAGCCTTGATTACCCAAATCTTTAAAAATGGTAGTAAAAATGATGTCTCCAACTATCGACCTATATCCAAATTACCCATTCTAAGTAAAGTTTTGGAAAAAATTGTTTACGATCAATTATATTCTACCATCTCACCTTCACTCTTAACTAATCAACATGGCTTTATGAGAAATCGGTTCACAACCTCGAATCTTGTGTCTTTTATAAATTTTCTTCATGCTCAAATGGATATGCGATGCCAGGTAGATGCCATCTATACTGATTATTCCAAAGCATTCGACCGTGTTAATCACTATATTCTTTTACAGAAGTTATTTAGTCTAGGAATTCACGGTGATCTCTATAGATGGATCGCATCATATGTCAGTAATCGGCACCAAATCACGGTTGTCAACGGTTTCACATCCTGTTTAACGGAAATCGTCTCGGGTGTTCCCCAGGGGTCGCATCTCGGACCACTCTTATTTAATATTTACATAAATGACATCTATGTATGCTTTCAAAATAGTTACTTTGTGTTATATGCGGATGATATGAAAATTTTTAAACCTGTACAGTCTTTATCTGATTGTATAGAATTACAAAGCGATCTTGATCATTTGTGCGCGTATTGTGAATCAAATTTACTCTCCTTAAACATTTCTAAGTGTCACTCAATTACATTTACTAGAAATAAAAATAAAATCATCTATTCTTACAACTTGAATAATAAACCTTTACAATCTACGTCTACATGTAAAGATCTAGGTGTTTATTTAGACAACAAATTAATTTTTGATAAGCATATCGAACACATAATATCAAAATCCTACAAGATGCTAGGTTTCCTATTAAGAATATGTAAAGTTTTCAAAAGTGCTAAGACTCTTCAAATGTTGTTTTGTTCATTGGTCAGAAGTCCACTGGAGTATGCGTCCCCGGTATGGAATCCTCAATATAAGGTGTACATAGATATAGTAGAAAGTATACAGAATAAATTCTCTAAATATTTATTCAAGAAATACAACAAAACTACAAATAACATGTTAAGTTTACAAAAAAGACGCACATTATCAGATCTGCTGTTTCTGTATAACCTGCTAAATAATAAAATAGATAGTCCTGAATTGCTATCCACTATTGGTTTAAATGTCCCAATGAGGCGTACCAGGCACACTTCTCTTTTTCATATAGAATCCAATAACACTAGTGCAGCGAGTAACTCACCAATTACTCGCGCAATCATAACTTATAACCACTATGAAAAATTACTACACTTAGACATTTTTCATGATTCCTTGCAAACATACAAAACTAATTTATTAAATTTCTTGGCGTGATATAATTGTTTTAAAATTACTTACACTTAACTTTTCATTAAACTTTAATCAGTCAATTTACAATTAGTGAGCACATAATTCTTGATTTCAAAATGTCTCCTTATCTCCCCCCCCCCCTCTTTTCTTCCTTTTTATTATTATTACTTCATTCATTCAATAATTAAGTTTTAAGACCGGTTCATATCTCAGGCGTAATTATCAAATGACATTCTATGGACTTAGGTAATAGGTACATAACCATGTAATAATTTAATTTAACATACCTTATAATCTGTATTATAATGTACTGTGTATGTCTTGATAAACAAATAAATAAATAAAAAATCAACATTACAGGAGGCCCTGAGGAAAATAATTTCCCTCGGGGCCTATGACGTCATCTGAGATGCTTTGTGGAGGGTCTTGTTGAGGAGAGGAAGGAATAAACATTGGTCTTGAAGAGATGAAGGTCTTGAAGTCATGTTGTAGAAAGAAGGAAACTCAGAGGCCGACAAATCATTCCAAAGCCGAGCTGTTGAACACAAGAACGAGTCGAAGAAACGACCCGTTCTCATGTGACAAATGTCAACCGTGTACAAATGTTGGTCACGCGTTTGGCGTGTTTCCCGATTATGCACCGGTGCTGAAGGGATCAATGACGCTAGTTTCTCATAGCATCTTCCATTGTAATACCGGTAGAATAAGGATAGCATTCCCACCCGACGCCTGTGCTCTAAAGATTGCAATCCGTCTATTAGAACGGGAGAATCTATCAAACGGGCCGTCCGTTCCTGCACAGAGTCGAGGGTATTTTTCAGGTATTTTGGAGCTCCAGACCAGAGGTGGCTGCCAAATTCAACCGTGGGGCGCACTTGTGATTTGTACAGGGTTAGTAGTTGTGTACAATTAAAGTATCTGCGGGCCCTGTACATTTTATTTTGATTTGATACTGTTGATTTCGAAAATTCTGTGTAAAGCTAGTCTAAAATAATAAAGTTGGAGGATAAAGCGTAATAAATATGCATTTTATAATACTCACGTACCTACTTACCAATTTAATGTTTAAAATACTTACATCAATATTCAGATTACATTACAAAAGTTGTCTTTAGTTTTTCCATAAACAGTAGCAACTTTTTTTTGAAAAATAAAAGTTGTGCACACGGCGCTCCAAGGCTCTCAATTTGGCCATCAATTCCCGGCAAAGGTGGTTTTATCTGTGCTGTAGCAATAAATTATCCATCTCACTTCAGGTTAGAACTGGAAGGTCTGTGAAGAACCCTTTCAATATATTATAATAATATACCTTCTGCATACCTTTATTATTGGACCTACCCTTGCTTTTCAACCTATGAAATATTGCCTTTTCATCCATTGTAATAGATTAGAAAACATCAATATTTTATGACAGTATATTTCTAAGAGATGATGAAATATTATATTTTTTTAGAGTTTTAAAGTAGGTATATGAAGCGTGAAGCCTAGTCTGAAAGTATGTTGCCTGTTGTTTTCTGATGGTGCGGTGCTGATTTCCAACAGTATGGAAGATCTACAGTCTCTCGTGTCTATGATGGACGAAGTATGTTGAAGAACAAGTCTTAGGTAATTGTGTTTGAAAGAGAGAGTACGAAAACAATATCCAATATAGTTGTGAATGATGAATACTTGGAGCAGGTGGATGAGTTTGTATATCTGGGTAATATGTTTACGAGAGATGGGAAGGCTGATAGAAGACTGAATGCCGTTGGCGCTAATAAAAAAATATCAAAAGAAGCGAAGCTAGCAGTCCACAATGGATTCCTGGTATCTACCCTGATGTATGACAGTGAGGCATGGAACTGGCAGAGGAAGGATGAAAGTAAACTGAATGCTGTTGAAATGAGATCCCTGAGGAATATGTGTGACAAAACCCTGTACGATCGTGTGAGAAATGTGGATATCCGCAAATAATGTAAGGCTGATAAAATGAGAAAGATTAAGAAAGGGGCCCTCAGATAGTTTGGGCATGTAGAGCGAATGGACGAAGAAAGTAGTGTAAGAAGAATATATGACGCAAATTTGAATGGTAGGAAAAGTCGGGGACGCCCGAGGAAGACATGGCACGATCACGATCAGTACTTGAGTCGGGCCGTGTCAAAAGTCAGAATAATAGAAAAGTATGTATGAGGCGATGTATGAATGTGAGTGAGGTAAAGAGTGTGTGCCAAGACCGAGTTGTTTGGCGGTCCATCCTCTCTGCCTACCCCTGATGGTGATGGTTAGTTAGTTAGTTGAAGCGTGATATTTTTAAGTGTAAGTACTTTTTGTTCCTACACAAAAAAAACTTAGTCATCAAAACCGTGGTTTCAAAAATTCCCCCATTTTTCCAAAAAAGAAATTTCCTTACTTATTCGTATGAGAATCGGACATTGTTCCGTTCCTTCTCACCTTTATAAAATTCATGTGCTTGACTCCCCAGATTGTACGTTCTGTGGTCTAGATGTGGGAACTTTAGATCACATATTTTTTGATTGTCCCTCTCTAAATAAATATCCTCTCTTCTATCAAGCGTTATCAAAAATTGCCTCTCCTCCATTCAACATTTCATCTCTTCTAAGTCTGAACTCTACTCCAATCTTCCATAAAATTCTGAAATTTGCACATTTAAATAAAATTAATATATAAATTCACCTTTCCTTTCTCTGTAATTATAAATGATGGCCTCGAACACCCTTGAAGGGTGAAAGCCAGAAATAATTGAAAAAAAAAAATATATATATAAATAAAAAAATTTAAAAAAAATATATATCGGGATTTTTTTTAGTATATCCGTGTTTGAAATATTAGAATAAGAATTAATTTTTTTTTATAAGTGAACGCTTATAAAGGTTATGGGGTGTTGCTTTTTGTTGGCCCTCTTGTGTAACTACAGAGTCTCACTTTACTTTGTGGCTAAAACATTGGACACAAAACAATGGAAAATAAAAGTGTCCGTTAGGTTGGTAGCATCTTTCACGTGAAACAATACAAACGATTTTTCATTATAGGTGGGTTGTAGAATTTCGATAGTAGGAAAGTCTGTTGGCTTCCAATATATTCTAAAGCCATCATTTTCCTACAATACTTCTTTAAGATACCAACACGTTATCTTCAGCCCCGTATTTTACCAAGAAATTTCCCAATTTGGTAACAATGAACAAACAGTTAAGAAATCTCCTTTGATGAAAAATAAAACAAACTTGTATTTCCCGTATTTTTGCTATTTTCGGTTAGATTGTTAACATTTTTTTTACAGTATGAATTTCTTAAAATTAAAATACTCTTCATTGTATAATTGTATTATTTTTCTTCACAAATAAAATTCAAATGGTGTTTTTCTATAAACATCGTCTAAATCCCCTTTATTATCTTTGGTATTCCTTTTTTAAGAATCACGATTTTCTTTCTCTCTTTTCTTCCCGGCCTACTTCAGAATGATTTTTCCATAGGAAATGAATAAATATTTATACATACTTTATTTCGTGGTACTTCCGAGGCTGGATAGGTTGTTTGTTTCGGAGTGTTGGGGCGACGCGGAGGCGATTAAACGGCGAAATAAAAATGCTAAGCGGGCCTTGCGGGTGACAATGTAAAACCATAAAACACCTCCTTACTTGGAAAAGTGTAAGAAAATTGTAGGATCTCTCACTGTGAAAAAAAAATTCCCCAGGATTTCGGACGATTTTTATCATAATAGTTTTTTCAAGCACTGATTTCTTTTATGCTCTATTTTTTGCCCGAGGTTAAAATAGAAAAAATGTCATTCCTGGCGAATTTAAAGAGAATTTATGGATTCTAAATAGAGGTACTTTAGTAAATGCGAGGACTAACACTATAAAGGTAACCATTTTATCTCCCTGTGTTATTAGGACTCCTTTTCAGATGCTGAAAAACGTTGAGAATTATAATGATTAGTTTTTTAATGTTCCTACTGATAACTGTGGAACGTTTTTTTGGGAACAACATTAATCTCAACTATAAACATCAAATACAGATTTAGGAATTCAATGCATGTCAATATCACCGCCTTCCAAATTAAATGCTCGTACCGGGTTGTCGTATATTACCTGGTTCTTAACTGACATTTGTTGCAAAATTTTGAGCAAATACCTTTCATGTCCATCATTTAGAGCATAAAATCTGTTTTACGGTATGAAGACTAACCGCTTTGTGTCATGCAAAATGTGTACAGCATTTCTAGATGGAAATTATTTTTAGCTTGTCATTAGCAAGTTATAAAAAGGAGTTTTGGTGATTTATTTTTGGGGTATTATGCCGTCATGTTGCGCTACTTCCTTCTTTAGTCCGCATTTCGGACACCAAAATTGCATGTGTGCAGTTCCCACGCGGTAGAAGTGAAACCTTCAGAAAACCAAAGTAGATAAGAGTGGGAGGCTACGAAGCACCACACAAACAGGGGACCGATTATTCCATCTTATTATCTCGCAGGATAAATTCTATAGATGCATGTTTGTTTCTTTTTAGTGTCACTTTTTTTGTCACAACGGTGCTAAATAAGTTACAAGGGTACACGTGCAGTTCACACGCGGTAGAAGTGAAACCTTCAAAAAACTTAAGTAGACAAAAGTACGAAGGCTACGAATCGCCGCATAGAGAGGAGACCGATTATTCTATCTCATTCTCTCGCAAGGTAAATCCTATAGATGTACGTATTTGTCTCTTTATGGTGTCGCTTTTCCGTTTCATCGAGTTTCAAATCACAACAAGAAACTTCAAATGTCAGGGTAGAAAATCAAAAATCAGATTTGTTTAGCTCTAGTTTTTTTTCGATGTGTTTTATTTTTATTTTGTATATTATTTAATATTTTAAATAATATACAAAATAATATAATATAATAATATGCGAATATAATAATATTTGCATGCTTTTATTTTTCAATTAACGTGTTTTTTATACCAGATACGAACACAGGTGTTAAAATAAGTTATAATATTAAAGTTTTTTTAACCCTAGAAGCCCAATAGCCCCTCTTTCACACTCGTGATCGGATTGCCGCGACCGTCCGAACCAACTCAGTACCCGCCGTGACCTTGCACGAGACGACAGTGTCACTTCGGTAAGTGCTGTCATTTTGTCATACGCACGTACATTCGACGTATGTTTGAGCTTTATGTAACTTTGGCCATTGCTCGTGTTTTTTTAATATTGTGCTTTTATGTATTTTTCATTTATTTATTGTTTTATTTTCTTACATTTCTTAATTGATACTTCTGTTTTAGTTACAAAGATACAAAATGGCGTCTCGACAACACCTGAAACCTGATGAAATATCAACTTTATTGGAAAATGAGGACGATTATTCTCCGCATGATACGGACTCTGAAGAAGAGGATAATATACTCAAGACCGAACCACAAGCTACTACAAATACCTTTCTTGTGATGAGCCCGAACCAAAAAACGACGCTATTGTGGATTTTGCTCCTATAAAAATAGGAGGATGACGAAAGCACAGTGTAGCAAATGCCAAAAGCTATACTTATGCGGTGAACATAAAATTGATGTTTGTCAAAACTGCATATAAAGACTATTTTTTATAATTTTACGTATTTAGTATTAATAAGAGTTAATCATTAATAAGAGTCAAATTAGAATACGGTTGATTTTTGAAAATTTTAGTATTTTATAAGAAAACTCAAGAGAATCTCTTTTTTTTGTTCAATTTTGTTATGTTTGCAAAGTTATATTGTAAAAGTATAAATACAAAGGAACTTTTGTCAAATAATTTTTTTTTTTTTTTTTTTTTTTAATTTTATTAGACTGTATATTGGAAAAATAATGTAGAACTAGTATATAATTTTAAATAAAAAAAATAAAAACAGAGATTTAAATAATACACGTCGTTTTGAGGTATAATTGGGCTTTATAGCTGCACAAATATGATTGGGCTTCTAGGGCTAATACAGAAGTAAATATCAGTTACCATTAGATACTTACCTACAGTTTTCCACTTGATCAAAGGTTAGTAGACACCCGTTCTCTTGTTTATTTGTTTATTAAGACATACACAATACATTATAATAGGATTAATTTAAATTATTACATGGTTATGTACCTATTACGTAAGTCATTAGAATGTCACTTGGTAGTTTCGTCTGACATATGAACGGATCTTAAAACTTAATTAGTTATTGAATAAATAATAATAATAAAAAGGAAGAAAAAGGGAAGGAGGTAAAAAGGCATTTTAAAATCAAGAATTATATGCTCACTAATTGTAATTGACTGATTAAAGTTTAATGAAAAGTTAAGTGCAAGGAGTTTTTTAAATAATTTATAATAGTTTAAATCACGCCAAGAAATTTAATAAATTCGTGTTATATGTTTGTAATGAATCATGAAACATATTTAAGTGTAGTAATTTTTCGTAGTGAGTATAAGTTGTGATTGCTCGAGTAATTGGTGAGTTACTTGCAGCATTAACGTTGTTAGCTTCTATATGAAAAAGAAAAGTGTGCCTGGTATGCCTCATTGGAATATTTAAACCGATATCGGATAGCAATTCAGGACTATCTATTTTATTATTATTCAGTTTATATAGAAACAACAGATCTGGCAATGTGCGTCTTTTTTGTAAACTTAATTTGTTATTTGTAGTTTTGTTGTATTTCTTCAGTAAATGTTTATTTTATTTTGTAAAGCACATTAATGTATGGTATAGGTATGTAGGGTATACATGTTCATTGCAAACTAGAGTAATAAATATATTATTGGAAAATAAGAATAATATCGGCATGAAAATCCCGCACATTTCCTCGAAACCAGAATTTGAAAAAGAACAACTAGGAGTATCAACGCAAACTTCGCCAGTGGAAACTTTTCATCTCGAGCTTTTAAAGGCGGAACCGGAAATCAACCAGAGCCCAAGAAGTTCGATGCGGCGATGTTTAAATATTTTATTCTTATTCTTTAACTTAATCGAGAAGCTTCCAGATAAAACACAATCTCAAAGGTATAGATGATTATTTATTTATAGACGCCGATCAATTAACAAATAAATATTAATATTATACGGTAAATTTTGAAATGAAATATAATATAATGATAACTATTCTTGTAAAAGATATTAACATTTTAATATTACCTACTCTAAACGCAAGCTTGTTGCATTATAATATGCGAGCCTGAGGTGTGTAAATAACCCCAGACCCTCTGGGCTTAATACCCAAGAAATTATGATTATGAAAAAACTCTAATTGCGCGAACAAATATATCACAAATGGCCCAAAGAGAAACTCCAGGGAAAATAACAAATCCACCAACCTTGTTTTGTAGATCTTGATGCTTGGAGGCCTCCGTGATGTCATCCAATCAATAATTAAATTCAGTCAATGCAATCCTTAGGTGACTTGATAATTTGCAAGAGATGACATTTGTCAATCAATACACAAACTCATAGTTTTTCACAATGCTGAAAATTTTCCATGAAACAGACAGTGTCAGTTATTTTCTTGTTTTAGATTCTATTTTAAAAAAATAATCCATTTAGGTGTCTGTGCTAAATCCAAGGAGTGAGTAAGTACCATCTTGTGATATATGTTTATTTAAATTTTCGAACAAACAAAACATATTGCAATGCGTAACCACTTGCCTTGTTTAGAATTATTTTATAAGATTTCGACCAATCATTTGAAAAAAAAATCTGCTTCAAAACATTTTTTTTTGTTATGTGTGTACCGCACAAGAGTCCCAAATGCTCCCAAATATCTGGAGCTAGCAAACTATGGAATTCTCATTTGGGGTACCTATGTTGTGGGGGCCAAAGGTGGTCGGAAGGGGAAGGAGATGGGGAAGAGGAAGACGGGGAAGTATATTGCAGTGAATGAAAAGTAATGAATAGTTTTACGAAATCGGTTGGACCATTTTCAGAAACTGTTGAAGACTACGTAACATTTATTTAAATTATTTTTGTGTAAAATATTCAATTATTTATTTAAATTCTACTAGATATACTTAATTAATCCCCATTGTAAATTAATCGATTCTTTAAAAAAACGAGTGTGCTTTAGACCACTGAAGTAAAAAATCACTAACTTATGTCTCAACTTCCGTTCGCCTCGCACGACCGTCACGCATTCACCAGCTTACTCCCCAAGTCATGCGTGCGTAAAAAAAATTTACTTCAATAATGTACCATGTAACAGTATCAATAATGTATCATGTATCACCAGATTGTTAACAGTAACAAATTTAATACCCATTGCTCTGTAACTACTTTTACAGTACCTACTTACTTCTTTATACATATATGTAATTGCTATGTACCTTTTATTTTATTTTTTCCTGATAATAACAAACTAACGTAAAAATCCTTAAATGTTTCACATTGTTAACAGTAACAAACTTAATACCCACTGCTCTGTAACTACATTCATAGTACCTACTTACTTATTTATATATGTAATTACTGTGTACCTTTTATTTTTTCTTTTTCACAATAATAACAAACATGCGTACATTTATGATAGCAAAAAAAAAATAATTAAAAAAAATAAATAATAATAATAATTAATTACAAGAAAATTACCTACTTTTATATTAATCGTTAAAAAGGTTTTACACCACTGCAATACCGGTATGCCTCGAATATATTTGGAATCACATTTTGTGTGATATTGTGACAATAATTATTGAATCTAATGTAGCGTGAGCCCAAATACGAATCCGCTGGTTGAACTCCTTTGTAAACAATTACTTGAATACTGATACCTACTTATGTTAGGCCTACTTATATCTTTCTTGCTCTGTTTGTCATTTTATGTACCTATATACTTATGATACTGCATACCTGTTATAATGCTCCTATAAAATTTATTTTATATGTAAAAGCCATCAAGGCGTAAACAAACAAACAAATAAATGTAAAAAACACTTTTAACATAAATTATCTTTCATTGAATGTAGAAAGCAACACTTAAAAAGTTTAAAAAAAACTTTCAAAACCATTTATTTGTATTATACCAACAAACTAAATATAATCCCTTTGCTTCTCTAAATTTTAATTGATAATAGATATATCGGTGTTCATTATTTCTTACAAATTGCAACATTTGTTTTCAAATAAATAATAATCTGCACATTATTGTACCGCTTTTTGGGTTAATACTGTAAAATATAAAAATATTTAACACAAAGGTCGTTGTGATTTCACGAAACTTGAACTTTTGCGAACTGTTCCTGTGTATTTTTCTGTAAAATTGACAATAATAGTAGATAACTACCACCACCGTCTCAGTCTCCATCACTTCTCAACTCGAAACGACAAAGACCAGACAAACCGGTAACATCCTTCCGGTCGGAATGCACGAAGAAAGGGACTAACTTTTCCCCGTCACAGTGTAAGTCGTCAATTCGGGAAGTGCATCATCTTACCGGGGAGTTACAGTACCTACCTAACCCGCGCATGCACTGATGTACTGTGTACTGTTTGGTATCAACTACTTGACAAATCTTCTCACTACGAAAGGTTAGAAGTGTTCAACCTCACTTTTCTTGGATTTAAATTTTTTTTTATTACATTTTCTGTAGTAAATTGTACACCTTGTACAAATGAAATGAAATATGAAGGTCGAATGACAACATAGTTATGTAATATTTTATTTTTTCAAAATTATGTCGTATTTTATTACACGTAAATAAACAATAAATATAGCTTCCAGAAGTCATACTACCGATTAATGAAGTTTTTGCCTAAGACGCACAAATTAAAGGTATACCACAGCATGATGCACTTGATTTTATAGTACGGAAGATGTCGTTAAGTTTTCAATATCCAGCTCATATAAAATTAGGGTTAGTTGATTATAATCCGTACAAATTCCTGTTGTATTGTTTTTTGTTGTGTAGTGTATAAAATTGTGTACAAAAAAGGCGTTCAATAATATATATTATGTATTATAGTAGCGAATACCCGGCATGCATTGCACGCCACTCAAAAGAAAAAATATTGCATACACTGCGTGTCCTTTCCCATGCATCCTCGTTACCGCTCCCGTTCCCCTCTATCTCTTAACTTAATGAAATAAACACATTTTTGAAACAACCCCCGTGCCACCTATTGTAAAATGTTTATGAAAATTTCATAACGCCAGATATTCACCATTCTACGTTCACCATTAGGTATATACAGTACTTTCGCGAGCGTGCGCAACAACAAATTACCAAAGTATCATCGCATACTAATGAGTTGAAAATGAAATAATTTCATAACACCAGAGCTCACCATTACACATAAAAACCTTTCTAGGCGTGCATACAACAAATCACCAAAGTTTCATCGCAATCAGATGAATGGTAAGGAAAAAGCTATGGTATAAAATGAACGACAAACAAAGGGCCATTCGTTTTTTTTTTAATGTATGTAGATAATAAAATTATTATAAGTATAACGACACATTTCAGTGGAAAATCTGAACATTTTCTCTTCTTCTAATATTTATAAATGCGTTATAACTTTTTACCTTTTTATGGTCACAAAAATATTCAAGGTCATTTCACATTTTATGAATTTAAATCTGGAAATTTGACCTTTTAAAACTGATGAATGTTTGCAAAGACCTTTTCATTCAAACATTTTCTGTGTTTGAGTGACAGTACTTGAATTTAATAACATTAAAAACTCATCACATTCTGTTTCACAAACTTTAAATTATATTAATAAAATCGTGCTCATAGATAAATTACACGACTGTACATGTAATTTTGCAATTTGTTTTCAAACACGACGGAAAATTTCCATTTTATACTCATTTTTGTTGTTATCCTGATCTTTGACAGACCATTGTAGGAAGTTGTGTAATGCGGCAGTTATTTAGTAATCGTACCAATAAGCCAAGTTCATGTGTGTTCAATATATTGTATTCTCTTGGAAATTCTCAGTTCCCCACTTGAACTGGGTAACTTTACAGAGTGTCTCGGAAGTTTCCAAATCAAATGGCACTCGGATGACTGCGGCCCTTCGGTTTTCATTTCCCATTATTTTGCTAATATTTGATCTGCAGAGAAAAGTTGCATTCTTCCATTGTACAGCGGAGATACGAAAGATGATCCAACAAAAGATATTTTCAAGTGTAACTTTTTGTTCAAACTAGTTGTTTGTTCCTGCCGTTCTGGCAGCTTCTGTTTGTTGCAGTGTTCTGTTGTTAACCTTTTCTTATAAAATAATCTGGCTAAAATATGGGTTGAGAGTCTTCAAAATGTTAACAAGAAAGGAAAGAATACCAACTAAGAAGAAATTATAAAATGGTCGACAACTGAATTACGAAATCACATTAACTCACTAACAAGATATTAATTAAAAAAATATATTTCTAAATAATTATAAGAACCTGCCTATGATTTTATTTCGTTATGGCAAAATTGACAAAGAAGCAAAGAGTGTAAAAGTAGACAACAGTCACAATAGAGTAATTTATTTATATCATTTACGCCTTTTAGATTTTACATAGCACATGATAGGGCATAAACTACAACATGAGAAATTCGAATTGATTAAATTTAATAATAAAGAACATGAGCATATAAAACAGCGAAGGATAGTAAATATTATTTAAAAACAAGTGTAAATAACAAAGCAAAATGAAATCCTGTTTAAATAATACAATCCTGCCTAAAGAAGTAAACATAACGATTTGTTTTTTTTTAACGGTGCCGGTAACCCGGGCGTTTATTAATATCAGTAGTTATTTACATATATGTGCGCTACCCGACTCACTAGACAATATCTGTTCTGAGCCGGGTGGCAGTATCAATAATTACATATATCAATAAAGATTAAAGCAAAAAAATACAAAAGATAATAAATAAAAATACAAAGTACAAATTATCTACTTATTCTATTTAATTACGCAATTTCACCGTAGTTATTCAACCTGTACATGGATAATAAATATGCAAGAATTGAAAGAGATGGATAGAATTGACGGTCGGTGTAGTGCAGCGGTAAGGCGCTTGACTCGCATTCTGAAGGTCGAAGGATCGAATCCCGGCGTGGCCAATAAATTTTATTTGATGAATTTGTGTTTTTCACAATTTATTCATTTAAAATAATATATAGTATGTTTGCGGCACGTTCCAGAGTGGAAGATACTCTCAGTATCGCCCTGGTGTAAGACCACCATTCAGAATTGAAACGTTGCTTGCAATGGCTTTTAGCCGTGTTTGGTGACCAGATCTGAATAGCCAGGTACTTCTCCACCCTCCTCTTCCCTATCTCCTTCCCTCCCCACTACTTTCAGCCTCACAACATACCCCAATTGAGGATGCCACAGTCTCACTGGCTCCAGACGGGAGCAGTTGGGACTCTTGTGCGGTATTCATGTTAAAAAAAAAGATGGGATTGGACGAGAAATTGAGTAATCTTGAAGTACGTTGCCTGATGTATGCTGATGATGAGGTGCCGATTTCTAACAGTATGGAAGATCTACAG
Source organism: Limnephilus rhombicus (assembly GCA_929108145.2). Classification (NCBI taxonomy): domain Eukaryota; kingdom Metazoa; phylum Arthropoda; class Insecta; order Trichoptera; family Limnephilidae; genus Limnephilus; species Limnephilus rhombicus. The sequence goes on from OV815284.1 coordinate 24,563,290, forward strand.
TCTCTCGTGACTAGGATGAACGAAGTATGTATGAAGAATGAGTTAATGATGAATGTAAGTATGTAAGTATGTCTAAGGTCATGGTATTTGAAAGAGAGAGTATGAAAGTAATATGCAACATAGTTGTGAATGATGAGTATTTGGAGCAGGTTGATGAGTTTGTGTACTTGGGAAGTATGTTTACGAGAGATGGGAAGGCTGATAGATATATCGAAAGAAGGGTAAATGCAGGCAAACTCTATTAATGGAGGACTGAACGCCGTTGGCGCCAACAAAAAAATGTCCAAAGAAGTTAGCCGTCCATAATGTTTGACAGTGAGGCATGGAATTGGCAGAGGAAGGATGAAAGTAGACTGAATGCTGTAGAAATGAGATCCCTGAGGCGTATGTGCGTAGAACCATGTACGATCGTGTGAGAATCGTGTGAAATCGTGAAAGGGACGCTCAGATGGTTTGAGCATGTAGAGCGAATGAACGAGGAAAGGAGTGTAATTAGAATATATGACGCAAATGTGAATGGTAGAAGAAGTTGGGGACTCCCGAGGAAGACATGGCACGACCAAGTAAATCAGATACTTGAGTCGGAATAATAGAAGAGCATGTATGAGATGTATGAATGTGAACGAGGCAAGGAGTGTGTGCCAAGATTGAGTTGTTTGGCGGTCCGTCCTCTCTGCCTACCCCTGCGGGGAAACGGCGTGATGGTTAGCTAGTTAGTCTATTTAATTAAAAATAACTCAGTTTCCAAGTGATACTCCATTCTTCAAATAATTTAAATTTTGTTTTGTTTTTAACAACTAATTACAATAATTCTAGATACATTATCCAAATATTAAAATTGTTTTATAGTAGATAAATACTTTATAATTACATAACACCGAACTTACAACTTATTGTTTTTTACCTTCACATTGTTATTTAAGTACTTATCTATAATATTATATAACATTAAATAATGTACACTACTCTTCCAGACACAAGCTAATACTTCCATGGAAGAGTGGTATTAAGATGTTTGAACATGAACATGTACGCAAATTATTAGATCATCTAAATGTACAGTATGTTTTATCTGCTTAAGTAAAAAATAAATAAATTAAAAAAATAATATAAAAATAAAAGTACAACTTAATAACTTCGTATAAATGAGATTAAAAGAATTTGGCATTCTCAGACTATAAAAATATTACCATTTGTTATTTCGGCTACTGGCATTATACCTAGGTCTCTCATTCAAAATTTAGGCATATTAGATTTGTCAAAGAATTTATATATAAAAATGCAAAAATTAGTCGTTTTAAATACATGTACAGGATTTTTAAAATATTTATATTTAGGAATCAGTAGGATTTATAGGTTCAATTAGGAGTTCCACAGAGCCGAACCCTCTGATATGAAAATATCTGGAGTCGGTGAATTATTTTCCCATTTGGTCTCTGGTAGGTTGACATGTTGTTCTTGTATTGTTTTGTATTTAAAATACTTATATGGTGCAATTGCATAGCGTGGATTGACTAGATGATCATTTGGAGAAGTGTGTGAAAGGGTTTAGTTTTTCCTGTGGGGAAAATTTAATCCGGAAATTTAAATCTGGTGCGTAAAAAACTTCGTACATAGACGTGGTACATTGAAAATGTTAAAATAACTTATAATAATAACTTACAATTACAGTCACAAAGAGTCATAAATAGTGGCAAAAAGTTACGTAGAATCACATAGAGTGACAAATACTGAAAATGGTGACAAAAGAGATAAGTAACTAAATGCAGAGTCTAATAACATAAAAGATATGTAAAGTCTTCAAGAGTCACTAACTGTAGTCCGAACTAGGTGTGAGGAGGGGGGGGATAAGGAGTGTCCGGTACCTACATTCCCCAATAATTAGGCGGATGGAAATAAGGTAAGTAGAAGATAAGTTTTAAGATTTTCACGGCCAAAAGCATTTTCGTTATTTGTTTTTGGGGTGTTATGCCGTGTTGCGCTACCTCCTTCTTTAGCCAACGTTTTAGCCAATGTCCGAAACGTTGGCTAAAGAAGGAGGTAGCGCAACACGGCATAACACCCCAAAAACAAATAACGAAAAAGGTAAGTAGAAGTGTAAAAGTTGAATCATTTTAGAGAGATTCTTGAGGACTACTGCAGGAACAGCCGTCTTAAACGTTTTTTTAAAGCCCAAAACGCACATAAAAAATCCACATGATAATGCGTCTATCATTTTATTGACGGTTTTTGGTGTCTAGGATCTAGGTTTGTGGAAGACATAGCTGTACCATCTAATCGTGATTTGGAGATATGTAGGTATGAGTATATAAGCATTTAAAAGTTTAAAACAATTGCAAAAAAATCAAAATATGTTTATTCTGATTTTGAAACCATTATTAGTTTATGAAAATATTTTTTAGAAATGGGAAAGCTATAATTTTACCACTTATTTGTTTTTTATGTAATTAGAAATTGTTAGTTACCAGCCTCAGAACAGACTTTGTCTAGTGAGGAGGGTAAGGAAAAAAATCATGTTGTACATAACTAATAATAAATAAACGCCCGGGTTGCCGGCACTGAATTGAAATAATGAAAATGTATTTAAAAAAAAATATGTGTGGCTAATTTCTTATACACATGTGGAATTACGATATCCCCAACTGAGAACGAAAGTATTGGAATACTAGTAATAATTCCATAGAAGACACGCAAAATCCCCAATTGGGGTTGGTGATGTGGTGTGGGTGAAGGAATTGGAATATGAATTTATTGTTTTCAAAAGATAACGAAAAGCGCGCAGATGAAGATATAATATCTAGGACGGAGGGCAAACCAATAAATGCAATCGACTTTTACTTTTTGGAAAGTCAGTTTCCCAACAGACTGAAATCATTTAATATTTAAATGAAACAATTTAACTTTGTTTGAACCACTTTTATATTTGAGTAAATCCGACCGGTTTCAGAACGAACATTCCTTCTTCAGGGCAAATGTATACTGATTTGACAGTTTTGAAATATGGATGGGAACAATGTTAATACATTGTTCCCATCCATATTTTTTAATATTTACTTAAATAGAAGGTTTACCTAAAGCCGAATGGAAAAATACATGGGATACACCCAGGCGCAGGAGTATAATCCTTTACTCGCTAAGTTCTTTATCATCGTGCTAGCAACATTTTCCGATTACAAAAATTAAAAATATGAAAAAAAATTCCGTCTCCTGTGTTCTCAAAGTGAACCATTTTGGCACCTAGCCGGGGACCCCTCCAAATTGGGTAAATATTGAGGAGGTTTGTCATTATTGAGGATCGCGACCCCTACTCCTCCTGGACAAGGCTTCTGCGCTGGGTGGACAGCTGCGGACACAAACGTACCGGACCCCAGTGGTACCTACTTGGTTCCTCCAGCGCCTTTTTACTCTGCTTTTTTTGCCAAATACTTTGCCAGTGACAATTAGTTTCTCCACGTTGCGTTGGAGTCCTCAGTTTGAGGAGCAACGTGTCTTAGCAAGTATCTTAAAATACTTGTAGGCAGATAGTTCAAGGTAGTCCTGGGTCGGTCGTGAATAACCCGCTCATTGAAACCCGCTCACGGACCACAAAAGAGCGAGCGGGTCATTTTTTCGTCAGCACCCAGATCTCGCAACCCACTTCTCGCAACCGCTCTACTACTGCTACCTGGGTTTCGGGTGCGGAAGTGGCGGGGCGAGCGACGATAGATCGATGTAATATGAGAGAGCGAGCGGGTTGTCAACACCCGGGTTTCGCCACCTTCTCTTCGACTCAGGTAGTAGAAAGTAGCTGGGTGAAGCGTAATCGAGTTTCATATTTTGTGTCACGAAAAGAGCGGGTCTTCGCGACCCGCTCATGACGTCAGTGTGTCGTGAGCGACCCGGGTCGTGTAAAACGATCGATCGACCCAGGACTAGTTCAAGGCCTATCGTCGATGCTTGACTTCTCCAGAATGGACAAATGATTGCCTGAAGATTCTTCCGGAGTGGAAAATACTATCAGTATATGTTGTGGTGTAAGACCACCATTCAGAATGAAACGTTGCGTTGCTTGAAATGAACTTAGCAGTATTTGGTGAGTAGATCTGACTATGCGTTTGTCTTGCTCTTGTTTATTTTTCTCCAGCACCACATTTCGAGGACATCTATCCACTTTCTTTCACTTACTCTAAGAGACCAATGAACATACATGTTTCCGTATAGAAATGTGGGGAAATCAACGTCCGGACGACTTATCATCTCGGTGGTCTCGTTATCCCTCTGTCGCTCCACATCTTTTGCTTTTTACCCATGGCGTTTTTAGTCACGGAAATTCTTCTTCGCACTTCTGTTTTTAATGTTGATACATGCGTGTCCTTCGGTGTACAGTGTACAGGTTTCTAATGACGCATATGAGATGTTTAGGAACTCTTATTTCTTAAGTACTTCTTACAGATGGTTTCACTGTACACAGACAAATCCTTTGGAATATCAAAGAAGCAGAGCGTCAATGCAGAGGTCAAAGCAGAGCGTTGCGTGCATTTTCAACTCCCGACATTTCTAACAACTTGTCGGATATTGAGTATTTGCTCTCCAGTCTCTGTACCCTTGACAAATTTTGAATTCACGATATTAGGGAGTTTATTAAACATTTTTAATCTTTTGTAATAAATTTGGATTCGTGTTTCCGATAAATTTGTTTCAGGAAGCCTAAAATCGTTGCAGTTTCTCGCTAGAGAATAGTTAGCAATAAACTGTTAGCAATATCAATATTACCTCGTTAGCAATAAACTGTACTTTTAATACCGACAATATTCATCATAATAATATAATCTGGTAACATTTTATTTTTCAACTTTTACTTAAATACTAGGGTATTATAGACTAATCGATGCCACACTTGAGATTTGAGTTAGCAATGCATTATTTTTATCTTAGTTCTCGTATATCTGCTCACACAACATCTGATCATGCCTTTATTCTGATTTTTTTTTAATTGCCGGCAACCCAGGCGTTTATTGAAATAACATTATAATATACAAACAAGTAAGTAACCCGCCTCACCAGACGATGTCTGTTCTGAGAAGGGTACATAAATATGCGTACATACGCATATACATGTGGTTCATGGGGTGAGGTTTGTCAAGGTATTGGAGGCGGATGACCAGGACACACTGAACCCCAGATTTCTACCCACCCCTTAAACCCTTTTCCTTCCCAGAACTCTCCTCTCCTTCCTTTCCCCAAAAAAACCCTCCACACAGCATCCCCAAAGATGACATAGACCCTGAGGGAAATTATTTTCCTCGGGGCCTCCTGTGTGGAGCTCACGTAAAAAAAACATACACACATAGATTATTACATTAATGAATTAATGAATTAATGTAATAATCTATGTAATAATCATTTAATTATTTTTTTACATTAGCTCCACACAGAAGGCCCTGAGGTAAACAATTCCCTTCGGGGCCTATGTCATCTTTGGGGATGCTGTGTGGAGGGTCTTATTAGGAAAGGAATTTCTGGGAAGGAAAAGGGTATTAGGGGTGGGTAGAAATCTGCGGGTCAGTGTGTCCAGGAGTGACGGACGTATGAATCCATCCCTCCCCCTGCGGTGCAAGGCGATGTTCCGAGAGAGTACGGCTGGAGAAGTCAAACGGACTTCCTCAACCATTCTCTTCCGATGTCTGACGCATCCGCCGCCAAGACCCGGACAAACCTCATCCCAAGAACCCGGGCACTCCTGCTAAGTCACGAAACGTACCACTTAGGGCAGAGGTGTTGGTTGTCCAATAAAATGTTCCCGGGGCGGCGGTATCCATACCCTCCTCCCAAATTATAACCATGATGCCAGTAACGATAAAAAAATGTATCTTATTCATAAAAAAAAGTTTTTATTGGAAGTACTTTTCGATTAATCCCCTTCGTAGTAAAATTTTTAACCAAAAACAATTAACAAAATCGGCAAACAAGTCAAAGCACGTCCTAGAGGACTTGTAATTATAATAGAGTTAATTATGTAACGATCCGTAAGTTGAAATCGCCACCAGCGTTTAGTCCTAAGAACTTTTAGGGTGGAAGTGGATTTCTCATAAAACATCGACGGTTTTCCTTTGGATCACGTTTTTAAATGAGAAAATTGAATTATGTATTCCGCAAGGACTGTCATTAAGTGTAAAATGAATTATGAGAGAAAAGTGTGCTTTGACCGCTGACTGACGAAAAGAAGAAATAAATTTCCCTATATTTGTTATTTTTGTAAGAGATACCTTTTAATGTGAACACAGTTCAAGAGTCTCAAGTGTGCCCAATTATTTGGAGACAGTAAAACTATGGCATAGGCCACTTGCATCACAATTTCTTTTTTTTTTCCGGTTTAGGCAAATATTCTAAAACATTCCGTATTTTTTTAATCATATTTTTTAAACCCTAGCGATTTTTTGAAAAATTCAATCCGAAAAATCAGACCATTTTTTATAAACCGGAAAGACAGGAAATAATTTTATGCGCCTGAAAAAACGATAATTAGATAGCCGAAAATCATTAAAAAAAACGTATTCCGCACAAATGGCACAGGATAATAACGAGGCATACCAAAAATATTACATCTCATAAATATTTTTTTCCTTGATCCATCTTATTGATCATTAATGATTATAATGTTTAATGTCTATCTAAATCCAATGTAATATACTTGTAAATATTAATAATAATAATAATATATTATTAAATTTGATTTTGTTAAAATCAGCACCATCGCCATTACACTTCAAAAACAAGTACAGAAGGCATAAAATGTACGGGGTTTTCTCCGTAACATCTGTCAAAATGTCAAACCAAATGATAAGTTCGCAGAGAACAAATAATAAATCTTGTGAAGGTTAAATGTCAAATTAAAAAATTCTATTGAAATCAAAGTTTACTTTTTTAAATAAATGAAGACAATACAGGCGAAACTCAATCGAAAATCTGGAAACAGAAAAATCAGAAAAACATATTGACACCTCTGGGACTCGAACCCAGGACCTCTTGCTTTCCGGGCAAACGCGCTAACCACTGCGCCACGGTGTCGATATGAAATTCGGTCATGTTTAACTGTACTATACTTCGACTAAGAACCACCTACATTATCTTCATTTTCTTTAACGCATATTTTATTGGCAACTATCTTTATGTATGATTGCAAGATTCAAACCCGAACTAAATGCTCTCTAGATAGTGTCTGGATAAATCTTTATCCATTTTATTTAATATGCGACATCTATCGACTTTTCTGCAAGTCTAGGATGAATATTTAATTTTTTTATTTTAACTTTATGAGTGAAACATCAAATTGTAATATTTAAATAAATGAAGACAATATAGGCGAAACTCAATCGAAAATCTGGAAACAGAAAAATCAGAAAAACATATTGACACCTCTGGGACTCGAACCCAGGACCTCAAAGTTTACTATTTAAAAAAAATATAAATCAGTGTGGAATTTCACAAAATTAATAAAACATTATCGGAGACGGGACATTTTCATATAGTGACGTCACGAGCCAACATTTCAAAACACGTTTAGATTCTGAATGGTGGTCTGAAACCAGGGAGATCTTCAACTCTATTATATATTATTTTTAATTAATGAAATGTTAAAATAATACAAATCAATTTAATTGTACTCGCTGGTATTTGAACCCGCGACCATCGAATTGCTAGTCAAAAGCCGTACCCCTTGACCTCGAAAGGCAAGCTTCTTCAAGAGTTATAAGGTGGCCTGTGCCTGCCAGTGGAACTTTGGCGTACCCATTCAAACAATCATGGGCATGGTAAAAATAAGGCGAAGATGTTGATTGCTGACTATTAATTTGTTTTCTTCGATTCTGATTTATTGTGGTTTCAATTGAATAATTAAAAATAAATAAAACAATTTTACTTCATTTGAACCACTTTTATATTTGAGTAAATCCGACCGGTTTCAGAACGACCGTTCCTTCTTCAGGGCAAATGTATACTGATTTGACAGTTTTGAAATATGGATAAGAACAATGTGTTATTATGGTAGGGGTGGAGCCGTTGCTAGGTATTAATTAAGAGTGGGTGGGTAGGGGTACAAATCCATGATTGGGCTATAAGATAATATTTTTTGTTTGTTGATAATAGATTCATTATTTTTAAGGGATTTTTTTATTTCCAAGTCTTCTAAGTTATCTAAACGTTTTCCTTTATGATTAACTAGCAGACCCGGCCACACGTTGCTGTGGCTAACGAAACATAACGCCTGCTGCCTGAATTGAATATTTGAATTTATCGGCTTTTCTCTACTATAATAAGCATGTATTATACATATAATCTAATTAACTCGCCACTAATTATACAATGCTTGCAATGCAACACTGGATATTTTAAAAGGGAAAATCAAATACCTACTTACTTTAGGACGTCTATTTTCCAATTTCTTCCGTAGGACGAATTTCAAAAATGACTATAGTACGGCCCACCAGCCGTTTTAAATCGCACAAAAATATGCTTTCTTTAAATTTCTCGACTTTTCTCTAAAATAATTTATGTGTTTTATACATATAAACATTCCTCTTCAATCACTCTATCTATTGGTAAAAACCGAATGAAAATCCGTTGCGTAGTTTAAAAGATTAACGCTCACATACTCGTACATTTTGAGCGACTTCATTTTATACTATGTAATGATGATAATATGAAGATTATTTATCCCCGTATTTTTTCAAAACTATGATTATTTTTAATTATATGGTTAGCGAACTCAGAAAAATTATTATTATTGACTTCAATATTTGAGATTTTCCATGCCCTTATAGATTTTTCATAAAATATAATCATCTCGCTTTATTTTAACGGCACATAGCACTCTTTTAAGGGTGAATTGCCTTAAACAAAAAAAAAAAAAAAAAAACACTTAGGCCTTGTGCGCACTAGCGGCTAGCCGCGTAGGCGGTCAACCGCGCGGCCAGCCGCATTTTCATTTAAGTATGAAATTTTTCGGCGGTTGGGTGCGTACGGATATGAGCGGTTGCATACTAAAATAAAAACGCGGCTGGCCGCGCGGTTGACCGCCTACGCGGCTATCCGCTAGTGCGCACAAGGCCTAAGAATAATTAAAATTTTACATATCGTTTAGGTACCTCTATTCTAATCTGCTTTAACTATATATTATAATAAAACAAATATTAAACTTATTTTCACTTTAATTTATTGACCGTAACCGGTTTCAGCCTGTTGCGGCCATCTTCAGACTGGTAAAAATTATTCACAACTCACGGTTTTATGGGGGTGGGGGGAGGGGGAGAGGGGAGACTACAAGGGATCAAATAGATAGCCAAAGACCACTTAGTAACAATTGTAAGAAAACCCAAATATTCTAATGAAATCCTTGTAGACCACCCCCCTCTTCCTCCCCCGTGGAATTCCTCCACGAATTATTATCAGTCTCAAAAATAAAGGCTTTAACCATATTTAGTTCCTATCTCAGAACTGCCAGGCCTTTCTCACCTTCTCCCCTTCCCAACACCCTTCAGCCTTTGAACATACTACTTCGATTGTTTATTTTTTAGGATTTAATTAAAATTAAATTTGATAATGTTATTATCGAGTTCTGCAAGTTTTTTGGTAAGTGTTTTAGTTACAGCTGTTTCGACTTGTAAGGTCATTTTCAAACTGTGGTGAAGCCACGTACGGACGACTTATTTATAAGATTTTAAATGTCAATAATGCACTTAAATGAGTAATAGCAATAACGTCATTCTAAACCAATTAAGAAACCCCTTACACTTAGTGCAAGGCAAACCAAAGGGAAATACTGCGAATCCCACATTAGCACTCTCTCAATTAGTGTCTCTACAAATTGGTTTAACCGCTAATAAATCAACTTAGACACCTTCAAAAATTAACATTTAAAATCTTATAAATAAGTCGTCCGTACGTGGCTTCACCACAGTTTGAAAATGACCTTACAAGTCGAAACAGCTGTAACTAAAACACTAACCAAAAAACTTGCAGAACTCGATAATAACATTATCAAATTTAATTTGAATTAAATCTCTAAAAATTAAAATGGAGTTCTACGAATTAAACACAAAAACATTTAATCGATTGTTTATGTCTTATTCACAAGCTCTGAGCGATTGGCAATCAAACTCGTACATCATTGCATACCAAAAAAAATTGATTGGTAGGTAATATTCATCATTATTTAGGGATATTTTAATTGTGTTTTCAGTGATGTTGTAGACTGAAGAAACCCAAGATTCGTAGAAAATGTATACATGGTTAGCTTATACAGTCGTTTTAAACAAAAAAAAACATCGGGCGGCACGCAAGCTCGTGACGTAGCTTGAAGTCCATTTGGAGTACCTACAAAAGGAACGTTTTGTTTCTCCCGTCAATGGGTGAATGATATTATTTTTTATATTTGCATACTGTTTATTTTTTGTTAAATTTCGTCGAACTTGTGTATATACACACGAGTCGAATTAAAGTCAATAAAATATTGTTTTTTAAGAGTAACAATGTGGTGTACAGTAGTGAATGGTAGAAAAGTCGGGGACGCCCGAGGATTTACGACCTACGCATTATCTCAGCACTGGAATGATACACAAAGTCGATAAAATGTTGTTTTTTAATAGTTACAACCTGTTATATACTTTTGAACTGAAGAAGAAGTCGGGAACGCCCGAGGAAGGCTTATCGAACCAATATAATGTAATTGTTTAACAGTACTTAACGATACAGTATACAGTAGTAAAAATCCATAGAGTGGAAATAACGTGCCAATATTTTACGTTTTTCTTATTTTGGTTTGGAAAGTCGGGTATTTGTTTTATAACATCTGGCAATCTTCTCAGTAGCGTTTATTTTTTCTGCTAGGTTGTAATTCTTATTGACTGCAAATATTTTGACAACTCCAATTTTACTGTCGGTGATTCATAAGAGTTGTTTCGTGTTATTTTCATCCATGTGCATGTTTCATTAATTTTTGGGGATCGCTGGCAACGGTTAATATGTACTTTTTTTTGAAAAACCCTTTTGATTCACCTTAATTACATTAAAAGGCAACTATTTGCATTGGGGGAAGTGGAAAATATTTCATTCTAAATTTCTTTTCTCTAACTTTCGTCTTGTGAGATTGTACGCCAGAATCACAAACTTTGTTACACAAACCTAGCGTAGCCGCTAAACTACTTTAAAACTGGGATGTTTTTCTTGCCTTGACGCGAGTAGGCGTTATAAAGGGGCACTTTCTTTTGTAACACAAACCATGTTACACAAAAATATTTTCCACTTCCCCCAATGCAAATAGTTGTCTTTTAATGTAATTAAGGTGAATCAAAAGATTTTTTCAAAAAAAAGTGCGTATTAACCGTTGCCAGCGATCCCCAAAATTTACCCATGTTTCTTTGTTATTATATTTTAGAGGCTGCAAACATAAATAATAACAAAAATGTATCCACCATAGTCAGAAGATCCATGCAATGTAGGTATTTTTATACGAGTATGTTTCATCGCGCATCGCCAAGATACCAACGTAACGTCTAGCATAATGCAACGAGGCTCGCCCCGTTCTTTCACGTAATTCACGTCTCCAACTATACTTTTCACATTATACACGTTCACACAAGAGATAGAGGTATACTACGAGCGTGCCTGTGTGCCGGAAACAATCTTAATTTTTTTCGATCATCTAGTTTTCTGTTAATTCTACACTGTTGGCCCCGAGTAAAATAATTTTCCCTCACGGATTGGGGATTATACGTGGATGGTTTTTTTTAGGAAAGTAATGAGTTGAATAGACCCATGTTGTAAAAAAAAACTGAACGTGCTGTAGGAGAGTAGAAATGCTGCAGATTTTTTTATTTGTTCATAATTAGATTAGTTACATTATTAGTTAGTTATTACATATAGTTAGATTACATTGGTAGCGTGCTATACATGTCTCACTAGCAACTGGGAGCAGGAGCAGTTTAACGTGAAAATAAAAATAACAACACTATTTCAATAAAAATAGAAGACAAAAAAATGAGCATCGTACCATAGGTAAATACATTCTTATAAATTGTTTATAATAAAATTGTGGATATTTGATCTGTCTTAGCTGAATATTGTAAATATTAATATGTAAAATAATTAAAATAATTTCACTCCAATTTCGATACTCTTTCTTGATCAACTGAGGGAACTACTTGCAATTTCCAAAAAAACCCTTAGGTGACGTGGTGAACAAAACTTACGTAAGTGATTTCTTGGGTCCCGGGGACCCATAGAATTGAATATTTTCACTGTTGAACTTAAGATAACAAAACCCTTTCCACAAAAACATAACCAATTATAATGTTTAAATTCTACAAAAATTAGTCATTACCTTAAATTTTTTATTCTAAAAATGATGATTCCGTTTGATAAAATAACAACTTTTAAGCTTATATATTTGAAACAACAATAGGAGATGTTGACGCAACTATGTATACCTATCTATATACCTTGTTCCATTTCTCTATCCATCCTTTGTTTACCACAATTACCTGTCCCTACTGACAATATTACCTACCGTACAACAATAAAATCAATATGTCAGCCAGTCTGTTAAAAGAAACTGTGCAACGAACACCATTATTCTCTCAGTTTTATATAACATCGACCAGTTTATGGAAGCTTGTGCATTTTATATAACATCGACCAGTTTATGGAAGCTTGTGGAGTGAGTGACTTAGTGCTCCCTCAGACCCATAATATTGAGCCGAACATCAACCATAAGGGGTAAGTCAGTTTCCTTCCCTATTCATCTGTTTACCATTCCCCATCGTTGTGTCAAAGTATTCACAAGCGTAACATTTTTTTAAATATATATTGATACAGTCCACTCCACGTGTCGCATTTACGATACCAGGAGACAATACGTGAAGTTACAAGTAATTTTCAAAAAATGCAAAACATGTTGCGTGATCTACTTTGAATCTTCAATTTATACTTCGTTTTATAGTTCCTCATGTAATAGCCAACGCTCGATAGTGTCTATCTTTGAACTAAATATGGGATAGTACTTGACTCGCCATCTTGACAATTAAACTGAAAATAAGTTAAGCAAGTGAAGCGTGGGTCACTGGGACCCACGTAACTATCGTAAATAGACTTTGTTCTTATGAGATGCAATGGGGGGGGGGGGGGGGAGTTTCGATGTGGGTCCCTTGAACCTACGACATCACTTACAGTCCATTAACCAGCGACCGATACATCAAATTTCGTCAAAAGGTGGTCTTCCAATCGTACCTTGCAACAGTGCAGGGCGGTTTCGACGAGAAAGATTGAATATTCTCCGTACCAGCATTCTTAACTAATAACTCAATATGGATTTTATTTAATTTAAAATTAGATGCAATATATACCTACATTAAAATGAGCAATAAAAATGCTCAAACGCATGATGTCAACATTTTTATAATTATGTACCTTTTGTAATTATTTTTTTATCAAAAATGAGAAAGTACCATTGTAGGCATTTTAGGCAATTTACTAAAAAAACATTAAAATTTTGATCAAAGAAAGGCCTAATTTTTAAAAGTTAATTAAACAGTTAGCTGCCTTGGCCTGTTCAGGACCTAGAAGTAGAAAATACTGTTTGTCAACTTGGATACAGGATTGGTCGTAGTGAGGTTAATAATTGAAATGTAAACAATTAATTTAATACGGAAAAAGATAAATTTATTTTTTGATTTGTGTACATTATCATATTATTTCTAGAGATTTTCGGTTCAGTGTACTAGTTATACTAGTTAGTAGGTAGTAAGTATGGCAGGGCATAGCGGGGACTGTGTTCACAATTATACAAATGACTACGCAGATGAGTGGCGTCTGCTGAAATCCAATTCTGTAATTGGAGGCCCAGACTTGGCAAGGGGCGCGACGCTGATATCGTTACGCCCGCCCGGACCCCTTGCACCGCCACTGCCTCTACTCGCTATGTAAACGTTAAATAATACGTGTTATCACCATCATTTATTTTATTTTTATACTATCTGGGGTCCCCGGCTTCACCCAGGGTGTTGAAATGAGATTGAGCTGACGTTGGACCCCACGACCGACGCGACGGATCATGCTTTATATACCCCAACCAATGGGTAGCCCCACCCATACAAAAAAGCCTTCGAATGGTCCACAATCTCCCAGAACATTCCACAACATTCTTCTGAAATTCTTCGAGTTTTCTGGACTGTTACACGATGATCTGAGATGACTATTCCCGAACATTCCACAACATTTCAAAATGTTCTGGGATTTTTTTTTTACATGAGCTCCACACAGCAGGCACAGAGGAAAATAATTTCCCTCAGGGCCTATGTCATCTTTGGTGATGCTGTGTGGAGGGTTTTTTTTAAAGAAAAGGAAGGAAGGGAGAGTTCTGGGAAGGAAAAGGGTTTAAGGGGTGGGTAGGAATATGGGGTTCAGTGTGTCCAGGTCATCCGCCTCCAAGACCTAGACAAACCTCACCCCATGGACCCGGGCACCCCTTCTAAATCACTAAACGTAGCGAACCACTTGGGGTGACCTGTGGCAGAGGTGTTGGTTATCCAATAAAGGTTCCCGGGGCGGCGGTACCCATTCCCGCCTCTAAAATTTAATTAATGGAATTTTGGAATGTTGTAGAATGCTCTCGAATACTCTCGAATGTTCTGGAATATCTTGGAACTTTCTAGAGGGCGAAACTTCCAGCTCTTATATCTTCAAAAGCACGTCTTTCAGGTAAAAATGGTAACCTTCTTCATGGAAGGGGAGTAGAGAGCTACCACGCCATATAACTCCCTTGATCGTACCGGGACTGGTTTGAGTTTTAGCAGGACGAACATTGTACACTTTCTTTTATAATATACATTGATTACAAATATCGGTATTTTTATTGAAGATAAAAACGGGTTTGATCTCGTGAATGTGTAAATTTCCAACTACGTAAATAGCAGTTAACTTAGATTCATTGGTTGACAAACGTCCTCCGTCGCTGAGGGGTAAGGTGCTCAAACACGAATCTGCAGATCGCGGTTTCGGATCCCGGTGTGCGCAAAAGTAAATTTTATTTACCGAAATTGTGCTATTTATAATAGGATAGGTACCTACTTGCGGCACAAAACAGGATGGTAGATACTCTCGGTACCGCCCTAGTGAAATACCACCATTCAGAAACGAAAAGTTGGTTGAAACGGCTTTAGCCGTGTTTGGTGACCAGATTTGGATTGCCAGATACTTCCTACTTTATCTTCTTCTTTTACATTTTCTTTTCTCCTCATCTCCTTTCCTTCCCAATCTCTTTCCCCTCCCTACACACCATCCAGTCTCACAAAATACCGCCGTCGGCGAAGCATCAGTCTCAGGGGTTCCGGGAGTATTAGGGACAGGGAGTAGTAGGGACTGTTGTGCGGTATTCATGCAAAAGAGTACGTCGCGGATCAACCCTTAACTAGCTAATACAACATTCATTAATTCATTCGTTTTATGTTTTAATTAGGTACCTACCTAATATGTAAACAATTTTTTTTCTTTTTTTATAGTTTATAGTTGTTTATGTAATATGGCAGATTGGGATTGCACTACCCTCCCAGTCCTGCTGGAATAAAAACTTAAATAAATAAATAAAATAGCCCAAAAATACGCTATAAAATCAAACTTTGTATTGTTAATCCAAAGAATAAATAAAAACATAAGATCAGTTAATACAAAGGCTGAAATCATTAAAAATCAACTTAATTTAACATTCAGCCCTATTATAAGTATGTTTCCCGTTATCCCAATCGCTCCTCCCCCACTTCCCTCCCACAACTGACGCACTGTCCCGCTCTATTTTACTGTCTCTTTCTTTTACATTTTGTATATAAATATATGTATATTTCTCTGTATTTGTCAGTATTTTATATTCAGTCCTGATGATGGTACGGAGGTACCGAAACCGGTAGACGGAAGAAATAATAAAGTGACGTAAACAAAGTGTTTTCTTTTTATTTATTTAAAAACATAAGAAATGACTTGTGGACCTATTTCGTGATATACACATTTGCCCAATCAGACCTTAAATTTCTATTGCAAAACTGCGTTTACAAAATTCAATTGGGATGACATTGTCAGGCGAGTGTAAGTTAGACGAAGCGTTGGACTATTGGGCTAAATGCAAAGACTAAACAAAATAGCTACGAGAAAGACTTCATGGCGTACCGATCCAAATACATTATATGACACAAAAATGGTGTTATATTCAAATAGTTTCCACGGTTATTTTTCAGTTTATAAGTTAAGTAATAATTATATTATTGGTTAATCTTTGTCGCCATTTTTTGTATATGTATTGTATATTTATTGGTATGCCAAGTCCTTGGCTTAATCAAAATATTGTTTCCATTCGAATTTGTACGGAAGGAACACTTCTAGGTTTAATCGTTATTCAATGTGTTAATCGTAGTTATTAAGCTCTTATAGGTTGCTGGTTAGTACACATATGCAATGAATTTCGAAAATTGGGCTGCAATAAAGGGTTTTAATCTTAATATGGGGATATTTGTATTCCTTTATTATAAAAAAGAGCCGCATCATCGGATTTACCAACTCTTAGACAAATGAGACATAGTTTTTTGCGTTTAGCTTGGGTCTAAGTATACAGTAATACCAGCTCGTAGTAAACCATTTTGTTTTTATACCATTGCATACATTTATATTGGCTAAATTCGCTCTAACCATTGTAATTCTAATTCTAATATTCTTACCATTGTGATTTTCAATTTTAGAATTCGTTAAAAGATGGAGCAACTTCCGTCGGCAACTTGCAAAGGGACGTGCCACAGGCTAGCATAAATACCACGATTTAGTGAACTTTTTTTCCGCTCCGCGGCAATGACGCCACTGCTTGTTACGGTTATATTGTACCGGTGACTGTAGCGGAGCTGGCAACACGGTATCGGTTCCAAGTAAATAAGCACACATTTCACCACTAAAAATTACACATCTACGGATCTGCCGGATCTGATGATGGACACTGCAACGGTGTCCGAAAGGTTGGCTAAAGAAGGAGGTAGCGCAACACGGCATAACACCCCAAAAACAAATAACGAAAATCTTAGACAAATGTTTAGATTCATAAATGTGTTACAAATTTGCGATAAACTCATTTTTTGTTGAAATTTTTAAATTGAAACTACTATTCACATAAATATGTTGGTAATTAATAAATCACGTTCCATTATAAGTCACTATAAAAACATTCATTTCAGTTCAAAAATTTTAGGCGAGAAATCAATCGAGTTGTAGAACTAGCCTAGGGCTTGGATACAGTTCCACGAGACTCTCCCCTAGAGAATAACATGGATACCAAATGGAAAGCATTAACTCTCTCCGGTCCGGGGGTCATTGAAGTGTCGGTCTAAGTAATGGGAAAGGTACTGCGAGTTTTCATGCCGCGACAAAATATCCCCGACAAAATATCCTACGGACAAAACATCCTGCAACAAAATATCTACTAACCGAACCTAATCTTTTTTTTTAAATTTAATGCAAATTAATTTGATAAGTATTTTTGTTACAGTTGTTTCGGTTTACAAGACCATTTTCAAACGAACCACTTTGAGACGACGAATTTATACGAATCTATATGTCAATTTTTGAAGGTGTCTTTAAATTGATTTATTACGGGTTAAAATAATTCGCTAAGAAAATAAGTAGAGACAGTAGACACTCCATTATGCGGGAGATCTGTTTCCTGCTCCAAGTGTTAAGGTTTCGTTAATTGTTTAATAATCACTTTACTGCTATGACTCATTAAGAAAATAAGTAGAGACAGTAGACACTCCATTATGCGGGAGATCTGTTTCCTGCAGCAAGTGTTAAGGTTTCGTTAATTGTTTAATAATCAATTTACTGCTATGACTCATTAAGAAAATAAGTAGAGACAGTAGACACTCCATTATGCGGGAGATCTGTTTCCTGCTCCAAGTGTTAAGGTTTCGTTAATTGTTTAATAATCACTTTACTGCTATGACTCATTATTTATATTTAGCTTTCGTAAACATACTAATGAGTGGGGAATAATTAATTACAAAGGTCTACAACAAAAATGCTGTCTGGATGTTTTCAACTGATTTCTATGTATTTGGGTGTTCTGAAAACTAGAAAAATACTCAAAAAATTCCAGAACGTCATGTTATTTTGCAAAACGGTATACATATATATGTAGATACAGATAGTATATACAATAGTGAGCTCTGGCAATAAACATTTCATTGCTAAACCGTTCATCCGATTGCGATGAAACATTGGGGATTTCATGTGTGCATGCCCGCGATGGTTTCTTTATACAATAGTGAACTCCGGCGTCATGAAATTACGAAAAATTAATTAATTAAATGAAAATGAATCGCAGAAATGTATGTACGCGCATAACTTTCGAACGACTGCACCAAATTGGATAATTCTTTTTTTTGTGTTCGTTATTGTCAAGACAAGGTTTGTATAAAACTACTGGTTAGCTCTGGCATTATAAAATTTGTATAAAAAAATTGCAATAGGTGGCACGCGAGCTGTGAAGACTGAATGTACTGCGACTGAATGTATGGGATTCGGGAGGGGGGAGGGGAACTCGGGTAGGGGGTTCGAGGGAGGGGAACTAGGGATCGGGGAGGTTTAACCTGAATTTTTAGGCAATAACAAAGACCCTAACTACAAACAAATCGTTAAAAGCATTTCAAGCTTTATGTTGCCTAATGAGTTTAAATGAACATTTTCTTCATTCCCACCTCGACCAGAAAATTTAGAATATGTGAGTGAAGAGCAAAATGAACGATTTCACCAAGATATTAGGGAAATGGAAAAAAGATGAAAGGGAAGATGGAGCATCTCAATGATTGCAGACTACTGTTGGACGCTTCAGAGAGGCCTTCCAGTTGCTTCCTACAAGCGAAAATGTACCAAAAGGAGTCTCACTGAAAAAAGAAATGTGTTTAGTGCTTACTAATCAATGTATTTTAGATTAAAAAAAGTTTTGTTAAGCAATTATAAATAAAAGAATTTTTTTTTAGTCTTCTATCTTTTATTTTAAAAAGATAACTTGTTTAACATAGATACCTACATTCTCAGAAAACATGACGTTCTGTGACAAAATGAAAGTCATTTTCGGATTCAGCACACCCAAAAACATGAGAATTACGAAACAAAACCAAAACAGCTCTCAATTATTATTTTTTTGTAGACTTGTGTTATTGTTACATTGGGGTCATTCGTTCGCTTATTGATTTCTAATTGTTCCAGCGTATTGGAACTATTTGAAATCAGCTAATCTAACTTTACAGGATGTCTGCATTATTTTTGCCTCATTTTACTATTTTTGAACAATAATTTTTTGACTTTACAGCATGTCTGTAATTTTTGTCACATTTTTGTTAGGTAAGGTTAGGTTTTAGTAGATATTTTGTTGGGGGTTGTTTTTTCCGTAGGATATTTTGTCGCGGAATGTCGCGGAACCAATGGGAAATTCCAACTAATTAACCATCGCGTATTTTTCTAAGCATAGGTTTTTGTAAATACTTCTGATATTTAAGTGCATAATGGTTAATGAGTTATTCATATTTCTGAAGAGAAGGTTGCATTGATCAACATTATTACATACCTTTTCTCTTATATTATAAGTGTTATCTAGTTCGTCCGTAATAATATTATTCATCCTACTTTGAAATCGTGAATCTTATGTAAAATGATTGAGTATGTATATAAATATGTTTGGAGGTACGTTTTGTAGGGAATTGAGAATTCGTTTATATGAATAACGTCATAGTCGGGCGGAACAATAATAATCATATACTTAGTAATAATAATGCCACTCGACTGGGAGTTGCTAGATCTTAAGTACATACTATGAATTTGAACAGGCGCTAATAAACAGGGTGCCGACTTTGATACTCTGTAAACAAAATATAGTTGAAATATTAATTTCTTACTTGTTTTTTTTTAAAGAATATAACATTTTAATTAAAGTCAATTTTCTGGTAAGCAGATTCTGTCATTTTATTGACGTAGTGGCACTTGCTATCATTCGCTCGATGATTCGAATTTGTTTTTCCATTTCTTGATTTATTAAAGGTTAGACAATTGTAGCACGTCGGTGGTTGAGTTTTATTCGGGCAGTTCGATAGTGTATGATCTTGTGCGCAGTGGAGACATCTCATATATCTGTACATCTTTAGCTTGACACACTCTTTCCATCATTTGGTAATATCTATATCTTTACATAAAACGTTCGACACAACAAACTACTCATCTCTACTGAATTGAGAAGTTTTTCGTCACGCATTTCCCTGTTCCACTGTCTAGCTGTTTTTAGGTTATTACTAGAACTCCATTTTGTGGAGTAGCATTTCTGTTCGGCAAATTTTTCAGAGATTTTATTTATCACACTATTTTTCTTATTCTTCTTCTGAATATTTTTTTCTGACATGTCTGAGTAAGTTTTCTGATTTGGTTTAATAAATCTCTTATGACTTCATCATTCTGTCTTATTTGTAATATTGGGTGTTTTTATAGTGCAACTATTTTATGCTGATGACACCACAAAAATTGAATTTATTTTTAAATCATTTCTTATTATACGTAAAATCAAAAGACTAAATTCATTTTTGGTTTTACTTTTGGTACATATATTGCACAATGTAAAAATGATAAAATAGAACAGTTATTTCCCGAAATAAAAATGTTTAAGTACTCTTTGAATGTCAAAAGTTACAATAACTACTCTATAAACGAAATGTCAGCATTTTTAGTTACTACAAAAGTTACTACAATTTTACCTATTTCATGTCTGAAAATCGGTTCCATCCTATCCGAACAATGTTTAACGTTTGAATAATCACATACTCATAAAATATTATCAAGATCCCGGATAAAATTGTCCACGTAGTATGGGTAATAATTCTCGTTTAAATTGTAAGGTTTTTAAAAATGAATTTCCGTTATAAAAGCGGAGAGGGTGTGTAGGAGAACGTAATGGACCAATTAAAGTCAATATACCTCTCCATTATCTGTAGCACCACCGGGGAGCTATCCGCTTCCTCCTTCCAATATATTTTATATGAGGTCCAAGTACCATTGTTTGGACTACTGTTCAGGACAAAGACCTAATGAATTAAGTTATAAAAATGCACTGTTTAAAAATGGTCTAATTCTTTCTCTTTTGTAATTATTTGGTTTGAATGTTAAGAAGTTCCATGTCTAGAACAGTCAACCGAAAAAAAAAATAAAACTCAACCGAACTCTTTCGAAAATTTGTAAAAAGTCATTAAAAGAAATTAAAAAAAAAAACTAGCCCTAAAATCTAACCCTGGAAATTTAGTTATTTTGTTCACTTTTCACGACTTTATATTTAATACGTTTCGAAAGAATTTAAAATGTTATGCATAATAATAAAATATTAAAACATCTATACGCAAAGCACTCTTTTTAGGGTGAAGTGCCTTAAACAAAAAAAAAACATCTGTATTCGGAGTTGGAGTTTGTTGATATATGTGAATACATAATATATACTAGCTTTTGCCCCCGGCTTCGCAAGTGCCACTAGCCCCCCTCCCCCCCCCCCCATCCTCACAACCCCCTTCCTCTCAACCCCCTTCCCCACGCCCTCCCATCTCTTACATTCCACACATTCATTTCCGATACATTCGGTTTTCAAACTCCTCGCGTGCCACCTATTACTTAATTTTGTATTAGAGGATTCCCGCCTCCGCCCCCGCCCCGATCCGCCCCCTCCACCTTCCCTCTCTCCACACCACTCCTCCCTTATCCTTCCCCTCCACCCACCCTCCCCCCACCCCTACCCCTCTCCCACCACTTTCCCTCTTCCCACACCACTCCTCCCATTAAATTAACCTCTCCCCCTCCTCCACCACCCACCCCTCCCCCCCACCCCTACCCCTCCACCACACTGTCCTCCAACCCTCCCCCTTTACCTTCCTTCCCTCCCCCCTCTCCCACCTCTAACCCCCTCACCCCTCCTCCTCCCCATTCCCTCTCCCCCACCGCCCTCTTCACACCCCCCTCCCCCCACCCCTCTCCAACCTCTCGCATTCCACATATTCGTTCCCGGTACATTCAGTTTAAAACTGCTCGCGTGCCACCTATTACAATTTTTTATACAAATTTCATAATGGCAGAGCTCAACGGTAGTTTTATACAAAATTACGAACAAAAAAGAATTATCCAATTTAGTGCAGTCGTTCGGAAGTTATGCGCATACATACGTTTCGGTGATTCATTTTTGAGATAGGTATTAACTGCGACGCCAACAGAGTACTTTTTTTAGCGTGAATTGCCTAATTCAAAAAAAAAACATCGTTTTCAAGGCAACAATTTGTTTGATTTTCTTCTGACGTTTGCAATAACTCAATTTTGTTTGGGACAAAAAACGTACGATACATAATTTCATAACGCTAGAGATTATTCATAACATCAGAGCTTATCAATATATATATATAGCTTTCTATTAGTGAAATAATTTGTATAGTCCATTCAGTAGTTTTTGTGTGAAAGAGCAACAAACATACATCCATACAAACTTTCGCTTTTATAATATTAATAAGATATATTTTAAGCCATAATATTCTTCACTGGAGTTTCTGATTTAGGAGGCGGGTGTGGATACCGCCACCCCAAGAACTATTTATTAGATAACAAATATATTAAAAATGAACACCAATGAACACCAAGTTATCTACAAAACAGATACATATGATGACCAGTAAATAATAAAAAAAAAAACAAATCACCTTCTAAAATCCTTTCTATCCGAAGTTTTCCAAACGTTTCTCTGTTATTCACTTGTAAAAGTTTTGTATCTTATTTTGTTTTACGTAAAATACACTGAACTCCTTGATCCTGAAAGAAAGGTTTTTTTAAACTTCAGGGCTTGGAAAAAGTTTTGACTTATAGGTATAGGCCAAAGATGGATGGTATTTCTGGAACTTTTCTGTTACGTATTGGTGTTGTGAGGCTGTATCCGCTTACCTGTGACCCTGTTCGGCAGGATAAGGTGAAGTGATACTGCCTACCAAGTAGTCAGCTTTGATCCTTCTTAAAATCTAAATATGTTTAACATTTCAAATTCTTCTTATTTTTATTATAATATTTTAAAACTGAAACCGTGGTGTAAATTTTTACAACAATAAAATAATTCATAATAATAATATCCCTGTATTAAGTATATACGAAGTATATAGGGTACGAATTACACTAATTTCGGGAGGTGATTCTGCATACAGATAAAAAATAAAGTTTTTTTTTGTCCAAATTCAAACAGCATTGGTTCAATACTAATTTCGAATTTGGGTGAGTGCACCGGTAAATGCGCTATCATTATTTTTTATCCAAATTTTTATGTTTTTTTTTTTAAATTTTTTTGTGAATCACATTTTTTTATAATAATTGGAAGAATGTTGTTAAGTCTTGTTGCAAGGTATCTGAAGCTTCGTTGACCAAAAGTAGTATGAGTTATGGGAATTTGTTGGAAGTTGAAATTTGTTGAAATTTTTTTATTGGAATTTGTAGTAAATCTTTGTTATTGTTTCCAGCACAGCGATTATTTCATCTTTTTTCATAGTATTTATGTATATTTGTGTATAAATGAGTGAGGATTGTTTTTGCATATATGTCTCTGCCGAACGTCAAACACATTCATAATATTGAATTGGTTCATGGGGTGAGGTTTGTCAAGGGATTGGCGGCCGTGAGTCTGCCTACCTGGATCAAAAGAGACTAGTAGAGGAGGTCTTTTGACCTCTCCAGCCAGAATCCCTCGACTCATCACTAGACACACTGGCCCCCAGATTTCTACCTACCCCTTATTCCTATTTCCTTTCTAGCACTTCCTATTCTTCCTTTCCTTAAAAAACCCTCCACATAGCATCTGCTAAGATGACATAAGGTCTGGGGGAAATTATTTTCCTCAGGGCCTCCTGTGGAATCTAGTGGATCTACCGTAAAAAAGACGAGTATGCTTAAACCACACGACTGAAGTAAAACTTCTTTAACTTCATCTATATGGTAGGAAGAGAGCAAAAAAATGTGCGCGCGCCCTGCTCTCTCTTGTTCCTAGTGTGATACAGACAATAGGTCTGCACTGTGTCTTAGATATACGAAACGTAACTGGCTATGAGAGAAAGAGCCTACAGTAATATACGAAACGTAACTCTCTCTCTTTCTATCTTCACTAACTTATATCTCCGTCTCAACTACCGTTCGCCTGGCTTTTCGTAACGCTTTCGTCACGCATTCACCAGCTTACTCCCCAAGTCAAACGTTCGTAAAGAAGTTTTACTTTAAAAATGTTATAAGACAAAATTGTTGATTAGACTAAAATATACTTTTACCTTTACCGTCATGTAGAATAACCTCCCAAAGTTAGTGCACCCCCGGACAACCTATACATATACAGTGCCAGGATACGAAAATAACCTATTGCATAAAATATTCTGATGCATTAGGACCACTAGGACCGAGACATAAATGCTCTCTGTAACTCCCTGATGAAAGACCACAATTCGGAATAAAAATGTTGCGTGATTTGGCTGTGTTTGGTGACCAGATTTGAATAGCCATGTACTTCTTCCACATCTCTTTCCTTTCCCGATCCCTCCTCGTTCACCATATACCTCAATTACGAATGCCATATCCCCATTGGCAAAATAAATTGTTTTTTGCCTATATTAAATTCGTGAGGTTGGTAAATGTAAATAAATTATGTAGCTAATTTATTATGGTAGATACTTACCGTCCACATTATTGTTTTTTGCATGAAACTTAAAAAATAATATTTCTAATCATATTCGGTTGTACGAGCAAACTTGTTCATTATTTTTTTATACATCCAAAACCTCTTCTTACTTAAAATAGCAAAAGTTGTGTAGAAAGGTCGTCATGTTCATCACTGAATTAATATCTGTTTCAACAATACTTTATGAACACAAAATTAAACTCGACTAGACTCGGATAAATGTAGTAAATGTATATTGTATTCAGTTTTTTTTTTAATTTTCGACACGTTTTGCAAATTTAATATTTCAATTACTGATTAAATTTTAATAACACGATTATCCAATGGTAGATTATAACTGTTATAATAATTAAATCGAACTTGGAAGCAAGCGGAAATTAGAATATCTCATTAAATCAACTTTAGTGAATCATCATTGCTCGTCGGTAGTGACTAATTGCGTGATATTTAGAATTTTTATATTGAACTATACTTAACGTGTTCCAATAATCGATTTATTAATATTTTGTCGAGCTGACTTGTTCTACACGGTCTTCTACGCGGTGTAGATCTAACGTGCGGGAGCTGATTGTGTGGGGAACCTTTGCACGCACATGTTTCAACCATCAGCAAGAACCCAGACCCATGGGATCATAATTAGGGGCTTTCCTTGTGTGGCCCATCACAATTCGGAAACTTTTTGCCGGTTGCAAAGGGTTAAAACTTCATACAGGTACGTCCGCATTACATTTTGATATATTCGTATGGTAATTTTCTTTTTCTTATGCTCTGTCCGTTCAACGGACGTTGGCTAACACGTTGGCTATCATATCGGACTTTGTTTACTGCGGCCCGGAACAGCTCTACAGTAGTAGACTGGCCAAACCACTGTCTCAGGTTTTTCAGCCATGAGGTTCTCCTTCTTCCAGGGCCCGTCTTCCGGCAACCTTTCCATGCATTATGAGATGCAAGATCTCATACCTCTGGATGTCTCATCACCTGTCCAAGATATTGAAGTTTTCGGATTTTATAGTTTTAATAACTTCTTTTTCTTTATTCATAACCGAACCATAACATCTTCATTGGTAACCCTGTCCATCCAGCTTATTTTAAGTATTCTTCTGTAGATCCACATCTCGAATTCCTCAAGTCGCATAATTAGTTCTTCAGTAAGCTTCCTTCAATAAAATAATATCGAAAACACGTAGCATCTGACCATTCGCATTCGTAATTGTAACTAATATTGTAATTCGTATACATATATTTTTAAAAGTTTATATTTTCTCGAATAATAAGATAAATAAAATAATGACTAGTGACGCAGTTTCAACATCTCTTCTCTTTAATTGTCTTCAGACACCTATTTAAATTTCACACCTTTCGTTCAGCCATATTTCTTCGTTAAGCAACTAATTGAAAATTATGAAACTCGTTACAGGAATACTGAAATGAAAGAAATACAGAAGGTTTCAGCAAAGGCGTGAAAGCAGTTCGTTGAATGTTATGATCTTGACTCCCCCTTAGGATTCAGAGTGATGATGAATGTTGAACGTAAAAATATGTTGCTTGAAATTTCAACAATTAATTTTACGCACGTGAAAGCACGCCTCTAGCGAAAACATTAATTATCTAAATCGTATTATGTTTTACAACGCTAAATTTTCTTTTGCCGGGCCACGTTCTATGAGATTCCAAAATATATATATATTTATAAATCAAAATAAACTTACTTATATGTATGTATGTATGTCATTTATATATGTATTGCTATAATAAGCTCAGGAAATGTTTGAAACTTTCAAAATATGTACCTTCTTTTAACCCTAACGAAGGTTTCTGGATTATTACAACCACATGGCAATACATATGAAAAGTTTATTTAATAATTACAAAACTCTTACGAAACTGTCAAACATGAATTTTTCAATGACATTTTGCAAAACAATGATTGTTTAATCAGAATTAAATTTTCGAATAAACTCTTAAAATTAATGAATTTACTTGAAGTACGAAATAATAACAATCATAAGTAAGTAAGTAAGAATCATAATTATTTTAAATAGGTTACTGTTTTAGGTACCGAATTCGATTAAATATTTTTATAATATACAAAATTGAATGTTTGTAATACATGAAAAATGAATATCTGAATAAAAAAATTATAATAAGTGAACTGTTTGAACACTGGATGTACTGGGACTGAATATATGGAACGCGGGTGGGGGGTTGGCGAACCGGGGCAGAGGGAAGGAAGAGTGGAGGTGGAACGCGTGAGGGGAAGGGGATATAGGTTGGGAAGGAGAGGCGGAACGGGACGAATGGGAAAAATAATTTCTTTATTATTGGCATTACAACGCATGCTGAAACCTTGCTAGTTCAACGTAAAAATCGTGTTGTTGGCAAGACATAAAGCAATTATGTTGACTTGCGTATCAACTGCTCAGAATTGAACTAAAATTGCGTTTCTTTTAGAAACCGGATAACTGATACAATTTTTGCGGTTCTTCCTTCCCTTATGTTTTTTAGACTCCATTAAAAGTTATAATGCACAAACGCCCGAATTATTTGATTAACCTGGCGACATTACTTTGATCATGTTTCTTTCAAGAGTAATCTTTTCAATATATACTAGTGTTTCATTCAACAATTACTGCTTATTATATTTTTTCCACCTGAAAACAACCAACTTTATTTTTGCGAGAGAGACATTGTAAGTGTTAAATCCCTCGCTAAGTGGCGTCGAGACAAATTATGACTACATTTATTGGGGAAATACTTAAACTTGTCAAATATTAACAAAAAATTAACTTGTCAAATATTAAAAAAATATATATATGTATATAATAAGCAGTAATCTTTTCAAATAAGGTGTTGATGTGTTTCCAGAATACTGGACCCGTCCGCTTTTTATACATTAAACAAGCATTTAGTTCCATCAACGACATCGTAGAGCAAAGATATTGTAACTCCAAAAATCATTTGTTCACGAAAGATGAAATATAAAATTTTCAAACCATAAGAATCGATGATTTGAAATTTTTTTTATATGTTAATAGAAGATTTAGAGATTGTTAAATAAAAAAAATATAAAAATATTTTGGTGCTTCTTAGTAAAGTCAATTATTATCACTTATTTTCTCTTGGATTAACTATTTTATTTATTTATTTATCTTTATAAGGTATGTTTGCATTACATTATTCGATGCCTGTCTCACTAGGGTATACCTGTGTTGAGACAGGCGTAGAGGTACATAAATGAGTATCATACATAAGAATATTTAGGGTAAGATACATACTGATTTATACAATTCAAACAGAAATATGATTAAGATTGAGGGTTAATACCATAAAGAGAGCATTATATAGGTGAAGTATGAGATCAATAGAGTAGTAAATCCTGTCGAATTTATATTATACATATAGGATTTTACTATTTTAAGTTCTTTAATAAGGGTAAGGACATACGTAAGATGGTAATTCTGTCTATTTGTAATCTATTTTACAGACGTTAGCAGTAGTGTGACGTCCAATACTTATAATCCATTTCTTTATATCTTGTTTGTATTTAGTCATTGATTCCGTTTGTCTAATTGTTGCTGGAAGTGTATAGTGTAGTTTGCAAGCTATGTATTTAAAGTGTTTGTCCAAAGGTGGTTTTAGAAAAGGGAGTTTGGATAAGTTCTTTATTTTTGGCTCGGGTGTTGTGTATCATTTGTGTTGGTTTGTATAGGATTTTGTTGTTTTTATGTAAATAAACTAAGATGGATTTTGCGTAGAGCTGTTTAATGTCCATAACGTTGAAAGTATTGAAGATCGTATCGGTGCTGGTAGTGAGAGGAAGTTTAAGAATTATTTTTATTATTATTTTGTGTGCTTTAATGATGGGGTCGAGGGCATTAGAATAAGTGTTACCCCAAGCTTAAGTTCCGTATTCGATGTGAGATTGGCACAGTGAGTAATATACTGTTTTTAAAAGTTGTAGGTTAAGGAAATTGCGCGTTTGTTTGAAAAAGTATATAGATTTTCGGACTTTGTTTGTAGTGTTAAGTATATGTTGCTTCCAATTTAGGTGTGTATCAAAGGTTAATCCTAAATATTTGATAGTTGTTACTTGTTCTAGGCATGGGCAGTTGCAATACCGGTTCAGAGATGAGTTATTACATTCGTGTATTTTTAATTTTGGGTGTAGGTTGGTGTGTGTATGCATATAAGCTAGTTATACAACAATTACTGTTTTTACCATACGATGCAAATTTGAAAACCAGATAGTTACTTACACGTATATATGAATACTATAATTCCCCATCCCATTCAAGAAAACAATCACTATAAACATCAGCATTCTGTTTTTTTTTTTTTTAATGTTCTATGTATTTAATCCCACTTACCTAACTGGAACAATTCTAAAATGAAACAATTTTAGTATAGGACGGAAAATTAAATTTCTGAAAAAAATTCTATTTTATTTGAAGCAGAGTTGCAGAAATTGAAAACGTCAAAGTGAAGTTAACTGCATTTTCTGAAAATCTTCTAATAGTCTTAAAATTATATGAACTGATTCATCAGAATTTGAGGAGAGCTTTTCACAAATTAAATAAGTCACTGAAAGCCTTGCCCGTCACACCTTTTAAGCGCCATTAACCAGCCAGCGGCCAATAATTCATATTTCATCGAAAGATGTTCTTACGATCGTACAGGGCGGTTCCAATGAGAAAGATTAATTATTCTCCTTGCCAGCTTTTTAAAATAATAACTCAATATCGATTTTATTTCATTAAAAATTTGCTTTAATTTATACCTACATTCAAAAATGCTGAAAGGCGTAATGATAAAGCTATTAAAATTATGTACTTTTGTAATTATTTTTTGATCATTATTAAGTATTTATATTTTTTCAATAATGTCTAAGGAAAATAAGAATGTAAAAAAAAACTTAAATATATTAGTTTCTAAGACCGTAAATAAATAGACAAACTGAAGTATTTCCGTCACAAAACATGTATGCGGATCTTTTATTAAATGATTTTATTTTAACTAAAATTAAAATTCTAAAACATAGCTTTCCCAGTTAATTTATTGCATGATTATATGATTTGAAATGTGTGTTGTATAATACAAAATTTTGTTTGAAAATTTAACAAATCTGCCAACGACCTACGGTTAAACCTTATTACTATAAACCTTATTACGTACTAAAAATAAACATATTTTCTCAAAATTTACTAGACAAAAGAACAGTCTTTCGAAATCAATTTATATTTTTTTGTAGAAAGAGTCAATATGTCTAAAATTTGATTTAAAAATGACACATTTCCGGTTTTGTCTGGTCATTCCCTCTTAACACATTCTCTAAAATGGTGTGATGAAATGAAATTTGCATGGTGTAACTTTTCAATGCATTTTAACATTTCTACAAAAAACATTAAGTGTTTGGAAAATTCTTACTCATGAGTCATTATCAGATTGAATATTATGTACCTTTTTTGATATTTCATAAGAATAACAAATAAAAAAAATATTTTAATAATGTGTCTAGCAAATATTGGACCAATTATTGTTTTATAGAATATCGGAAAACCTATTTTTTAAATGTGTAAAACTTGTTTGACAAGTGTGCAAGAACACTAACGCAAAACCCATAAAAAGTAATGGGATATATCTAATAATTGTAGGTTTTATGAAGCTGGAAGAATTTATAAAATATTTAATTCTGGCGCACATCATTCTGGCACTGGCGCCAAATTCTGGCATCTTTCTTAAAATATTTGATGGGGAACAATCTCATGCCGGAAGTAGAGCCTTAAAAGTCGTGTTTTTCCACCTCCACTGATCTACGGCGATCCCTTCCGTTTCCTGTGCTCGGAATCCATAAAAAAAACACTGACACGGAACTACCAGCAGGAACCTACATTAATATTCTTAATTAACTTTACTTTCACCTTTTATGGCGAAAAACAAATCAAAGATAGCTATTGTGAATTATTAAATAAAATGTTTTCAATCATTTATTAAATCATTTGAACAAATTGCATAGAATAAGAAACTCCGGTCCTTTAAAAAAAATCATTCTAAATACCTCAATATTTAAATGCGAGTAGTTTAAAAAATAAAATAATTTTAAAAGTTTTCATTTTTCAGGTTTCCCAAAATCGCATCAAATCTTTGGGTTGCCAGTGTGCTCTCACCAGTTTGAAGCAACCTACATTTTATTTCATCCGGCACTGTATTTTGAATGGCGGCATCTAGAGTCGACTCGTTTTTTATTCTTAAGTTTAACCACTTTTAAATTTGAAGAACACTTGGTAAAACGTCAACATCTCTTCACTACTGAACACATCCGCGACCGCACCTGATAACAATTTATCAGTGTTCCAAATTTACATAACCACGAAAAATACATCGTATTTTGTCATTAAACCGCATACTGGTATTATTTGTTATCCACTGATCATGACGACTCTGTAATAATAATATGCACCAATAAAATCCCTTGATGCTAAAACCAATTCAAAAATACGCTCCATCGCAAAGAAAATGTAAAATTTGACGTTGGGTTTATTTTAACGTATATTTTATGAGCTATATATAACACTTTCCTCGTACAGAGACGTAATTATCATTATTATTATTGGAATCACCTTTTTTTTTATTTAACTGTATAAAGTGAATTCAATTTGGGAGGCGGGAATGGGTACCGCCGCCCCGGGAACCTTTATTGGATAACCATCACCTCTGCCATAGGTCACCCCAAGTGGTTCGTTACACTACGCTTTAGCAGGGGTGCCCGGGTTCATGGGGTGAGGTTTGTCTAGGTCTTGGTGGCGGATGTCCAGGACACACTAAACCCCAGATTCCTACCCGCCCCTTAAACCCTTTTCCTTCCCAGAACTCTCCTCTCCTTCCTTTCCTAAAAAACCCTCCACACAGCATCCCCAAAGATGATATAGGCCCTGAGAGAAATTATTTTCCTCAGGGCTTCCTGTGTGGAGCTCATGTAAAAAAAAAAAGTATTTTTATATTGGGTTTTTTGATGCCTGTCTCACTGGGATATACCTGTGTTATCGTGGTTGCTTATTCAAAATATTTCATCTTCCTCTCTATGTTCTAAAAAAAGCAATAAAATTATCTTGTCTTTTTTAATTGTATGTCTAGTATTTTATGTCTAGTGCGAGTAGATGCAGAAGGTCCTCAGCCAAGCCACACAAGACAAAGCGACTCAATTTTAAACTGTGTTATAATTTAGAAAATGCACATAAAAATAGAAATGGATGATTACATTATTCAACAACTAACACTGTAACACAATACTTGAAATGACTCCAAACTCCTTTACCGTAATACATTTAAACATACGATCCATAAAGAAAATTTTTGACCATTTTCTAGAAAATCTAAATTTATTAAAAAAAAAAACCAGACATAATCATACTGACTGAAGCCCATTTAAACATTAACTACATCATTCCAACGCTCCCTAATTACATGAACTTTCAAAGTTCACATTATATTAATAAGAATAGTGGTATTGTAATATACATTAAATCAATATATAAGGACGTGTGCTTTGCTGAAATAAATATGACCAATGCAAACTGTATTATTATAAAATTGAATATTAATAATAAACTGCATATACAAATAATGACAGTCAACAGGACACACTCAACTGTAATACCAACTTTTATAACCGAACTGAATAATATTATCCTAAACAATATATGTGCAAACAATTTACTAATTGGTGATATTAATATAAACATTGCTGAAAACAACCATTCTATTGAAAAAGACATGATGACCGCTTTAATCTTTAAACCCTGTATAAATAAGTATATTAGAGAATTTAACAATCAAATGCCATCGTGTATTGATCATATATGGTGTAATTCCAACTACACTGAAAATTTCCAAACAATAATATGGAGAAACAACATAATGGACCATCAAACATGTATACTAAACCTCAATATAGAAAAACAAAAAATAAATAATAATACTAATGACTCTGCCATTCCAAAAATAAAAATAAATCAACAAGAACTATATGAAAAACTGTCTCACGAATCATGGGAATCTGCACTTACAATTTTATGACACCTTTCAAAAACATATAAAAGATTCAAGCTATGAAATACCCAACAAAACATATAAAAATAAATTTCATAAATTTAAACCATGGATCACTCATGGCCTCGTGGTTTCTAAACGAGAAAAAGAAAAATTATTTAAACTAACTAAAAAATATCCACTAAATAATCCAATAATTTCATACTTTAAAAAATACAGAAACAAACTAACGGCACTAATTAAAACTACCAAAGAGGAATTTTATAAACAAAAGGTATTGAATTCAGGAAACAACAATAAACAAATTTGGAAAACAATACATGAAATAATTGATAGAAAAAGGAAAACAAGTGACATTTTAAAGTTACGTATTAATAATAATATGGTACAAGTTGGTTTCTAAACGAGAAAAAGAAAAATTATTTAAACTAACTAAAAAATATCCACTAAATAATCCAATCATCTCATACTTTAAAAAATACAGAAACAAACTAACGGCACTAATTAAAACTACCAAAGAGGAATTTTATAAACAAAAGGTATTGAATTCAGGAAACAACAATAAACAAATTTGGAAAATAATACATGAAATAATTGATAGAAAAAGGAAAACAAGTGACATTTTAAAGTTACGTATTAATAATAATATGGTACAAGTTTTGGATAACCCTAAACAATGTGCAAATGCTTTCAATATTTTTTTTCTAATGTTGGAAAAAATCTCGCAAGCAAACTAACTAACATCGAAGATAATACCACATCTACCGCAGAAAATGATGTAACATCATCAAAAAAACCATAGGAAAATTCGAAACGGTAACTGAACAAGAAATTGTTGATATAATAAAAAAACCTAAAAACTGAATCAGCACCAGGTTTCGATGGGATCACTGTTGAAAATCTAAAGATATATCTTAATTTTTTGAAAAAGCCTATTACATATATTATAAACAATAGTCTTAAAAAGGGAATATTTCCATCAATATACAAAAAAAACTATTATTACACCGATTTATAAATCAGGTGACTCTAAAGAAATTAATAACTACCGACCTATATCAGTATCAGTATTCTATATACACCGATTTCAGTAAAGCATTTGATAAGGTTCGACATCACATTCTTATATCCAAACTCCGACTGTTAGGCATCAAAGGAAGTTTATTGACATGGATTATCAGTAACCTCAGTAATAGAGTGCTTAGTGTCAGGATTAATTTTATAGAATCCTATGTATTCGAGGCCACAAGTGGTGTCCCGCAAGGGTCCCACCTCGGCCCAATATTCTTCTTAATATTCATTAATGACATTGTAAACATATTTAAAGATGTACAAGTCCTACTTTTTGCAGATGATCTAAAATTGTTTAAAAGAATACGAAATATATATGATTGCCTAATTTTGCAAGCTAATTTAGATGAATTTTTTAAATGGTGCGAACAAAATATGTTATTTTTGAATATTGAGAAATGTCAAGTAATACGATTTTCCAGAACTCATTCTCATATTTTACATGAATATAATTTAAATAATGTTAAATTAACACCAGTATTACAAATTCGCGACTTGGGAGTTATATTCGATTCAAACTTAACATTCACAGCACATATAGATGATATAACTAATAAGGCTTTAAAGATTCTTGGCTTCCTTTGTAGAACCCTAACTGATTTTAAGTCCATGGATTGCATGAAAACACTCTACATTTCATTAGTTAGATGTCAAGTAGAATATAATTCACCTATTTGGTCCCCTTTCTATAAAGTACACTCTAACAAAATAGAACGTGTTCAACACAAATTTCTTAGGTACTTAAATTTCAAACTCAAAATTCCAATAGAAAACATTAATTATTTAAGTTTAATGAATCGACTAAATTTAATTACGCTGTCTGACAGAAGAATTATTTCAGACCTAATTTTATTGTACAGAGTTATGAACAACCTAATTGACAGCCCTGCCATCGTTTCTAGTATTAAACTCCATGTACCGACAAGGAATACTAGACAAAATATAACATTCTTTTGCAACACATACACAACCAACTATCAATCACACTCACTTACCAATAGGATGCATGATTTAGGCAACAAGTTTGGTGGTATTGTAGATATATTCGCTGATTCCCTTTACATTCTAAAATGCAATTTAAACCAACACTTTGTGGAATCCTACAAATTATTGTAACGTGGGTATAATATATTTAACGATTTGATGTGTTATTGTAATGTTTTATATTATATTTTGTTCTATGGTATTGTTAAATATTACATTGTTTAAAATATTTCACAGTTTTAAGCAAGAATATACAAGTGGTTTTTTCTTTAAAAACTACTTGTATATTCTTAAAAGTTTTTTCACTTTTATAACGTTTGATATAAATTCTATGTATGTGTAATCCTCGATATCTTAAATATTATTTTATAATCTATGTAAAAGCCCCCACGGGCGTATAAGAACAATAAATAAATAAATAATTATCAAATATCTCAAAAAATTTTGAAAAGGTAGCTAAAAAGCAAATACAAAATTTTATTGGAATTAATTTATTATATTTTATTGAGTGTTTATTGAATAACCACACAGGACGCAATCATAGATTTAACAACAAAAATACATCAAACACTAGACACAGGCAAAAAATCTCTTGCAATTTTCATAGATCTAAGGAAAGCCTTTGACGGCATAAGTCACAAAAAAATACTACACAAGCTTAACGAAATCCGAATTATAGATAACGCTAACACATGGATAGAAAGTTTCCTGAACTCTAGAAATCAATATGTAAAAATAAAAATCATTCTTAGTGAACCGAGTACAAGCGACTTTGGAATACCACAAGGCACGATTTTGGGCCCTCTTCTATTCATCATGTATATTAATAATATCTTTGAATTACCAATAACAGGAAAACTTGTTTCATATGCAGATGATACTGCAATTATATTCCAAGCAAATTCATGGAATGAACTTGAAACAACTGCTAATAATGATATCAATATCTTAAAATAATGGTTTGATGAAAATTTATTAACATTAAGCATTGAAAAAACCTATTTTATACCTTTTTATATAAATAACAAAAAATACCTCCTATCGCATTAAATATTAAAATTCATTAAAAAAAATGCACCACTAAAATATTAACATGCCAAAATAATGACTGTCTATGCATAGCAAATAAAAAAGAAATAAAATATTTGGGTGTAATAATAGATAGTAACCTTAAGTGGAAGACTCAAATTGCCAATACTATAAATAGATTAAGAAAACTTATATACATATTTATTAATTGAAGAGATATACTTAACTTAAAAATTCTTAAAAACATATACTATGCTCTAGCCCATTCGATAATACAATACAGTATCGTTGCATGGAGAGGAGCTTACAAAATCTCAATTTTGCCGTTGGAAATTACTCAAAGATTGATAATCAATTTTTTTACTAAGAAAACATCAGATTATTCAACCTCTCAACTTTTTCAAGACTTTCAAGTCCCACCTCTAAAAAATACATATATAAAAAATACGCTGCTTCAAATACACAAAGACTATTCTAAGAAGTTGCACCACGCCATGGTACGCGTTGAGAGCAATAGGCAAAACACAGTGGGTCGCTTATGTACGCCATGAATGCATACCAGTTTTGCACAACACTACTACACGTACAATGGAGTGGTGTGGTTTAATCAACTAGCAATAGAGCTGAGATTAGAATCTGACTACAATAAATTCAATAATAAATTAAACAATAATATCTTCAATAACTCACTTAGAACTGCATTAACCTTTAACTAACAATACTTATTCAATAATTTATTTTATTTTTTTAATTACATTTGATTTATGTAAGTACGTATATAAAATGTATGTGTTATAATTAAATTATATATATTTTCTTTTCTATTTACACACAAGTAGTGACACTCTCGTAAAGGTTATATATTACATACATATATATGTTTATACTGTTTCTAATCAATGTTGCATGTTAGTATTTAATGATTTGAGTTTAATCCGATTGTAACCTAAAAATGTAATAACTCATGATTATATTACATGTATATGTATATAAAAAAACTAATAAAACTAATATGTTTACGAAAAATGATGTCATTAAAGTATACATAATTATAGTTATCTTCTTAAAATACCTAATTTTTTTACGTGAATACCACACGAGAGTCCCAACTACACCCAACCGTCTGGAGCCAGTGAGACTATGGAATCCCCAATTGGGGTATATTGTGAGGCTGAAGGTAGAAATAGGAATGTGGGGAAGTACATGTGTAATCAGGTCAAGTAATTTGAAGCAACATTTCAAATCTGGATGGTTGTCATACACCAGGGCGATACTGAGAGTATTTTCCATTCTGGAACGTACCGCAAATATACCATACATTATTTTAATTGATTAAAGTGTGAACAAACACAATTCAATCAAATTAAATTTACATGCGCACGCTGGGATTTGCACACGCGACTTTCAAATTGCTAATGTAAAATTATGTTGAATAATCAGACACGACTTCTTTAAGATAAAATATCGACGTCTTTGACAAATTAACTACATCAATCTGCTCATACCCAACATAATAACATCGAGTCGCCTACTTCGGCTAAAGTTCCTCTAAGTAAGATGGAATATCCCCAAGAGTAATTTAGTAAGGTCAAAGTCCACGTATTAATGAACTAAGATAAATTCTAGAATTAGCGATGGATTTTCGCAATGTTCCGTATAAATTAAGGTATATCGGGAAGACGCCAGGTAATAATATAGAGTTATGGTTATGATCGTTGGCTTCCAATACGAAATTGCATATTCACATCCGCCAATAGCGTAAATACGTTATAGGTACATTAAATTGTACTGCTTTTTTTACGTGACTCCGTATAAAAGCTACGCTGTCTGGGAACAATGGGGATGTGAACTTACCGAATGGGTGTTTATAGTTGTGAGGAAGCGAATTACCGGTTACATAAGAATTACTTAAGCTCACCTAAAAGAATAATACCATCGCATAAACCATTACAAATATTCTAGATAGCGAAAAATACCTGGGCTTATATATTGATAAACAATTGACATTTAAACAACACGTAGAAAATCTAAAAACAAAAATCATCCCATTAATTGGTGTATTTGGTAGAATTGCTCATCTTCTACCAACAGAGGTAAAGAGGGGCTTATACTTTAGCTTAATCCAGTCTCATCTAAATTATTTAATAGAAATACGGGGAAACACATACATTACGTACTTAAACGACTTACAAATAATACAGAACAAAGTTATTAAAAAACTCTTCAACTATAACCCAGACACTCCCACAAAAAACTATACCAGGAAATGAACCTTTTGAAAATAAGAACATTGTACGAATATAACATTTGTTTTTTAATCTACAAAATACAAAATGGACTTATACACACAAACACAACATTTATAAAAACATCACAAGTTCTTCATCAACAGTTCTTCTTTGTCAAGCTGCCACATGGAAAGATGTATTCGTAAATGCCGAATAAAGTTTATCAGTTGTCAAAAAATGGCTAAACAGTAATACGCTTACCGTCAATACTATCAAAACAAAACACATCACACATAGTATTACACAAAGAGGTCAACCTCCATCAAACATAGACCTGCTTCTGCATGACTTGAACAAACTTCTTCCAATTGTCAATGCGAGCATATAGAAAGGGTCAAACAAACAAAATACCTAGGGGTTGTTATTGATACACACTTACGCTGGACTGAACACATAACTTTCATCACAAATAAACTAAAAGGAGTCATGCACCAAATAAAATCCATTAAAAACATTTTCCCACTAACAATACTCAGATCCATATATTTTGCACTTTTTCAATCCATTGCGACATATGGAATACTGGCTTGGGGCAGTGCTACAAATGTAGAAATTGACCCAATTCAAAAGATACAAAAGGCGATAATTAACTAATTCTGCAAGTGCCTTTCTACACAGATTCAACCGAAATATACAAAACATTAGAAGTCATGTCAATAAAACAACTTTATGCCAAATCTGCTCTGCTATACTTCCTCCAAAACAAACTCCATATTCCAATTTAACCCGAAATAATAATAAAAACCAGGTCATTAACAAATATACAATAACACACACCACACACCACACACGGACAAAGACATTTTCAGTATTATGCAACCAAACTTTTTAATTATATGCCCATTACTCTGAAACAACAACTAATTGCAAATACATCTACAAACATGCACAAAAAACATATCACAGCCTGGATCAAAAATCAAGATATTCACTTTATTAAAAATACTTTAATCCCTAACCAAACATAACCAAACTATAAAAAGTGTAAAATAAATAAACATGTCTATCAAGAATTTACCAACTATTCATATGTACATATAATATACATATATACCTTATATATAATTTTTTTTCTTCTAAGTAATCTATGTACAATTACCATTAAAATGTAAAAAAAAAGAAAAAAAATTAACTTTCTACTACAACACATAAATACCTGTACCTGTCACACTTAATCATAAACACGTAAACACCTCACTCAGCACAGGTTCTCCTAGTGAGGTGTTCACGAATCATACAATATTACCAACCAACAGTTTCACCTTCTCAAACCTACCTAACTCACAACATAATGAAATGTAATATTAATATGTAAAAATGTTTTCAAAACATATTACATATGTAAAAATGTTAACAATAAGGTGTAAACTGTAATATATAGATATAAATAAACACGAACATTATACTAGACAACACAATAAATTGTACACAAATACTGTCAAGACTGAAAGTAGCAAAATGTTCACATATATAATCTCCTTCCAGATAACCTAAAAACGGAAAAGAATATGAAAACCTTTAAACAAAAAAACTATTTAAACTTAAGATGTTGGAACAAAATTAAAAAATATTACTACTATACTTTATATGCTCTGTATTTAGGAAAGCGAAGTATTACATTTCTTTTAACTTATTAATAATAAAAAAAGGAAGTAGTGGGAAGTACCTGACTTTTTTGGATTTTAGGCTGAAATATTTTTCCAATATCGTGTTTCGGGATGTTGTGTGGAGGGTATTTTTATTTGATTTATTAATTTTATTTTAGTAATTTGAACATTAAAGTGTAAAAATTTCTAATTAATTATAATTATAATATTTCATATTTCAAACTAAATTTTATGTAGTTTTATGTAGCTCCTACAATACGTCTCGAACTTCCCAATTGGTGTGGACTTTAAAGTTTCTGGAAGCGTGTTATATAACTTCATCCCTTTGTACAGTCAACTGTTCTGCGTATTCGCCTTATCTTTTTTTTGAAGCCTGATTTCCTTGCACGTCCTTGTATTATGTCTGTGAATGTCCTTGTTGTATATAATTTTATTTGAGAAGTATTTTGGTAAAATGGTGTTAATTATTTTATGTATAAATAACATCAAATTTTGAGGAGAGAAAGGTGTGAACACGGGTCTTGAAGAGACCAGCCAGCCGACCATTCCTCAGCCGAGCTGTTGATCTCGAGAACGAATCGTAGAAACGACCCATTCTCATGTGACAAAAGTCAACTGTGTACAAGCGTTTAGCGTGTATCCCCACTTTGCACCGGTTTCGAAGGGATCATTGATGTTAATTTCGCGGAGCGTCTTCCGTTGGGTTCCATGACAAATCAGAAACATGCAATTTCAACACCCCTTTTAAAAAATCATAAACATGGTTACATACAGTAGGTTACATGATGTTAGGTTATGGGCGTAACGTAACCTATGTAACCATTTTTTTTAAATATTTTTTCATCACTTTTAATGACTTTTTGAGGGAGGTGTTGAAAAGGCATGATTCTGAGTTGTCCGGTCACACTTCCGTTGATATACCAGTATTCCTGCCTACAAATAATTGGTACAAAATTAATGGAATACTTAGGTTTTACCACTTTAATTGTTTATAAAAACCGACATGAAACGCTCGCTTCTTCAGGGTTTTTTTGCTTAATACTAATTATAAATAATAGACATAGACAATGATGTCAATGGAAACGTAAGAATGGGTAGAGGGAAGAAGGGCAATAAGGAACAATTTACCATGGGAACAGATTAAATATTGAGTAATTAAAAACATTTTTTGATTATTAATAACATTCAAATTCGCATTAACGCTCTTTCTAATTTCTAATATTTCTAACTTATCCAACTGAATGCCATTAACATTACAATGCAACAATTGTATTAATCTATGTCTATTATTTATAATTAGTTGAAAAACCCTGAAGAAGTGTTTTTATAACCCATAAAAAATGGTAAAAACTAAGTATTCTATTAATTTCGAATAAAAATGGTGCCACAAAATAAGTTTGCTATGTTTAAAGAAGAAATAGTTGGTATTTATAAATGTGAAATTATAAAAATTGGACTCGCATGCCGGGAATGTTTAAGATCAAATAAAATATAAATAACTTTGCCTTGAAGTGAATGTAAAACCTACTAAAAGAGGTGAGTGAAAGTAGAGAATCAAGATGTCGATAACAGAACCACCTTCCAATGGGTCAACCACAGAGGAATTGATATATCGATATCAGTCAAGGCAAAGTAGTGGTTGGGCAATAGGAATTACATAGTACAAGCGTGACATCTTTGAAACAAGCGCCTTTACAAACAATCAACAATAGTACAGGCATATTTAATCACATCATAGTGCAAGCATCACGTCTTTGAAACAAGTAAACCTAGAGGCTTGAATAGTGTGTGATGTCATACTTATTATACAAGGTGTCCTCTCCAACGCAACCAGGGTACCTAGCATGGTCGATCGATATAGGTTTTATCGAAACTGTCGGTAACTTGTCATCGCTCCCGAGCGCGACTGCAGGCCGTTAACGAAAAAATAAAAGTTCACGTCAAATAAATTAGGAACCCTTAGTCGTTTTGAACTGTTGTTTGTTAGTTAGCGGTATTCAGTCGTGCTCGGAAACGATGACAAGTTACCGACATTTTCGATAAAACCTATATCGATCGACCATGCTAGGACCCCAGGAGGTCTTGAGCATAAAACCCTATATCTTGAGGATGTTAAATTAAACTTAATCCAACACACTGATGAAGTCATTTATAAAGCCAATAAAATACTGGGATTAATAATTCGTATAACAAAACCCTTCCGAAACATAAACACTCTATATTCCCTTTACACTTCATATATTCGCCCGCACTTGGAATACTGTATAACGATCTGGACTCCTTTTTACCAAGCCCATATTGAAAGAATAGAAAGAATTTAAACAAAAAATTTTAAACACATAAATTATAAACTTAACTGACACTTCTCAAATTATACCAAATCCATTAAATTTCACAATTTCAACTCCCTCCAAACACGACGTCTAATTTTCGATCAAATCCTATTGTTTAAAATTCTAAATAATGTGATATAATATAAATAATATCCTGATGAAGATAACATTGTTATCGAAACATGTAGATATTGTTTATAATATAGTGGTTTATACAAAGTGATATGTTATTCATTATATTCAAAATAATGGCCTGGATTCACCAGAGCTCACCAATTTAATAAATTTTCATTTTCCGTCAAGATCAACCCGACAAACCGATTTATTTTATTTGCTCTCTTGTAGAACAAATTTTAGAATAAATTCCCCAATTTCTCGTGTATGTGCGCAATATAATACAAAATTTTACAGAATTGACATTTTTAGTAATAACTTGAAGAAATACCGATATGAAGTAACGCGTACGACCGATCATTAATATGAGAGTATGGAATGTATCAGGAGCATCTCCTATCCTTTTCCTATATTCCTATTCCCCTTCCTATAACCCTAAATTAATTTAAGATAATAAAACTTCTGTGCAAATTAAAATAGCCCAGTGGTCATCGAATTTGACTGTGGTTCTGTCGACCTCAGTTCGAACCCGAGTGAATCCGACCAATTTTTGTTATTTTCGTCTTTAATTGTTATAATTGGAATTAATCCATTTATTAATATAATAAGAAATAACAATAGCACTATCTATCTACAAAACTAATCACTACAATAATTCAAAATGAGCAGACAAAGAAAACCAGCGACACCGTGCGACGCAGATGAAAATGACATACCTTCAAACAAGACTGCTCCCAAACAAAAGATCAAGGACGCCCCGCAGAATACGAATGCGAGTGACGTACCTAAATCTAATGAAGAAAGTAACTTCCCCTATGAGCGCCTTACGAAACACTTCGATTCAAAAATTACGGAAATAAAAATTATGTTTACAGAAAAAATCAATGAACTAAAGAGAAGCAGTGATTTCACCTGCAACCAATACGAAGATCTGCTTACAAGATTTAAAAAAATGGAGGATCTTCACAAAGAGACCAAATACCTACGCGAGGAAAATGAAAATAAAAACATCAGAATCTCTTCTCTAGAATGTCGTTTGGCAGAATTGGAGCAGGAAAAACATTTTGACAGCATAGAGACGGCGGGCGTAAAGTTGCAGCCGGGAGAACCACCTGTGAAAGCGATACTTCGGGTCGCCAGTTCCCTGGGAATGCCCCTGTTACAGCAGGATCTGCGAATGGTGACCTCAACACAGGACCGGAGACACAACACCCCGGACAAACTCCGTGCTGCCTTCCACAGCCTGAAAACTAGGGATTCCTTTTTAACACTCAAAAACGCGGCCAAGACATTAATTCCAAACTCCCCCATATACATAGGTGAAGTACTAACACCGTACTACAAAGAGTTACTTTGGAACACGAAGCAATCAGCAAAAGTCAAAAACTTCCAATTCGTTTGGTTTAAATCCGGAAAATTGCTGGTCCGGAAAGGGCCGGGGGAAAAAACTATACAAATAAAACATGAAAATGACTTTAAAAAATTAAGTAACTAATGAAGGTCACTCAGACTTCGTTACAAAACTATCCTGATTTACATAACATCATGGCTGATTTACTCTCAATTAACTTAAATAGCTCTCATCAACATCATAAAATCAATGACTCAAAACTATGTGATGATATTTTTAACAATCCAGGCTCTCTGACACTACTTAACCAAAATATAAGATCACTTAATCGTAACTATGACGAACTTGACATACTCTTAAACAACTTTAAAACCGATTTCAAAATTATAATCCTAACGGAATGTTGGATATCAACCGCTTTTATAAAAAAACATAAATTAAATTATACTGCGTATCACACATTAAAAAACAAAAATCAAAATGATGGGATTGCTGTGTACATACATGATAGTCTTAACGCCTCTGTTTCAGAAATCGACTTGATAAATTCTAACTGTCTACAAATAATCATCGACTCAGACACGTGTGCCCTCGCTATATACAGATCACCTTCCACACATAACATTTCACCATTTATAATAGCTCTAGATTCTCACCATAAAAAACTCATTTCATACAAAAACATCATCATAGCTGGTGATCTAAACATAAACACACTTCCTAATGGTCACCCTCAAAATATTGATTACCAACTGATGCTTCTGGAACATGGCATTATAAGCACCATTGACACTCCTACCAGAGTCACCAAAGACTCAGAATCATGTATAGATCACTTTATGGTTAAATCAAAAAGTCAAATATGTAGTGCTGTATACGAATCCACAATCACAGATCACTACACAACTATGATAGGCCTGACTTCACCAACTAGAAAATCAACGTTCCAAAATAACACAGCCAAAAAAATAATTGATTATGTTAATCTAAATCAATGCTTAGAAAAACAAACGTGGGAACATCTTACAAAATTTAACACGGCAGAAGAGGCCTGGAATTTTTTCATAACACATCTACAAATTCTCATTACCCAAAATACCAAAAAGATATACATACCTATCCCGCACCGCAAAGTAATACTTAAATGGATTACCCAAAGTATAATAAATAGCATTCAAAAAAGAGACAAACTACACAAACAAGTTAAACTGAACCCTTACGACACTCCGCTTTATTTCTTCTACAAAAGGTAAAGAAACATTTGTTCTCTAATAATACGTAAA
Source organism: Limnephilus rhombicus (assembly GCA_929108145.2). NCBI lineage: Eukaryota > Metazoa > Arthropoda > Insecta > Trichoptera > Limnephilidae > Limnephilus > Limnephilus rhombicus. The sequence goes on from OV815284.1 coordinate 24,608,168, forward strand.
GCCAAAGAATTGTATTATCAAAACAAACTTATAGCAGCAAACTATGACCCTAAAAGCCTATGGTCAATTTTGAGGGAAAGTACGCATTCACAGAAGAACTAAGATGATACCATAAAAAATTTACTTATTGATGATGAAGAAATCCACTTCCACGACAATCCTACACATATTCTCAATTATATTAACAAGCACTACAATAATATAGGAGCTAGCCTAGCTGAAAATATAAAAAAAATCACAGCCTCTCCAAGATATTTAGGAACCTCAAAACACTGCCACTAACATCAGCAATGAAAATATGAACAGACACTTCAAATTACAAAACATTACACTAGAAGACACCAATAAAATAATTCAATCACTAAAGAATAACACAACAACGGGACCCGATGGTGTGGACTCCAAAACTATCTTAACAGTAAGCCAACAACTACTCAAACCACTCACATACTTAATTAATCTTAGTCTAAAAGAAGGAATTTTTCCTAGCTTACTAAAAAAAGGTCTTATCTTTCCAATTTTTAAATCAGGACAAAAAAATAACATAAACAACTACAGACCCATTACGCTACTAAATACCCTTTCAAAAATTTTGGAAAAAATTATTAAGAAACAGCTTCAACACTATCTGGAAACCAAACAAATACTGTCGATAAACCAACATGGATTCAGGAAAAACAGAAGCACAAAACATGCAATAGCTACTGTAACGGACTTCATCACACATAATCTTGATGCTAAGAAAAAAGTTATTTCAATTTATTTAGACCTATGTACAGCCTTCGACACAATCTCACACGAAAAACTTTTCAAGAAGTTAAAAAGCATTGGTATTAACGGAGTAGAATTCGACTTAATTAAAAGCTTCATGTCTGACCGAACTCAACAAGTTAAAATGATAACAAGATAAGTGAACCACTCTTAATTACGTACGGAGTCCCACAGGGGAGTGTACTTGGCCCTTTATTATTCCTCATCTACATAAATGAACTATGTGACATTGAAATTGAAGGTAAAATCGTGACCTTCGCTGATGATACAGTTCTTCTTTGTCAACTGCCACATGGAAAGATGTATTCGTAAATGTCGAAAAAAGTTTATCAGTTGTCAAAAAATGGCTAAACAGTAAAACACTTACCGTCAATACTATCAAAACAAAATACATCACATATAGTATTACACAAAGAGGTCAACCTTCATCAAACATAGACCTGCTTCTGCATGTCTGTGAACAAACTTCTTCCAATTGTCAATGCGAGCATATAGAAAGGGTCAAACAAACAAAATACCTAGGGGTTATTATTGATACACACTTACGCTGGACTGAACACATAACTTTCATCACAAATAAACTAAAAGGAGTCATGCACCTAATAAAATCCATTAAAAACATTTTCCCACTAACAATACTCAGATCCATATATTTTGCACTTTTTCAATCCATTGCGACATATGGAATACTGGCTTGGGGAAGTGCAGCAAATGTAGCAATTGACCCAATTCAAAATATACAAAAGACGATAATTAAACTAATTCTGCAAGTGCCTTTCTACACAGATTCAACCGAAATATACAAAACATTAGAAGTCATGTCAATAAAACAACTTTATGCCAAATCTGCTCTGCTATACTTCCTCCAAAACAAACTCCATATTCCAATTCAACCCAAAATAATAATAAAAACCAGGTCATTAACAAATATAACCCTGAACATACCAATAACACACACCACACACGGACAAAGACATTTTCAGTATTATGCAACCAAACTTTTTAATTATATGCCCATTACTCTGAAACAACAACTAATTGCAAATACATCTACAAACATCCACAAAAAACATATCACGGCCTGGATCAAAAATCAAGATATTCACTTTATTCAAAATACTTTAATCCCTAACCCAACATAACCAAACTATAACAAGTATTGTAATGTCCGTCTGAGCCAGTTGTGGCAGAGCTAATCCAGATGCGGACTTACAGATGTGGAAGACTGAGAATTGTTGTGGGTAGTACTCTAAATGAAGAGCATAATAGTGTTCTGTACTATGTATTTATTAGGGAGCTGCCTTAAGCCAAAAGAGGAGGAATCTAGTATGCATCGCCTTATATAGATTCACGCAAGCATGCTGTCTCGCTTGCACTCATACAATTCACACAGACATTACAAGTGTAAAATAAATATACATGTCTATCAAGAATTTACCAACTATTCATATGTACATATAATATACATATATACCTTATATATATTTTTTTTTCTTCTTCTAAGTAATCTATGTACAATTACCACTAAAATGTAAAAAAAAAGAAAAAAAACTAACTTTCTACTACAACACATAAATACCTGTACCTGTCACACTTAATCATAAACACGTAAACACCTCAGCACAGGTTCTCCTAGTGAGGTGTTCACGAAACATACAATATTACCAACCAACAGTTTCACCTTCTCAAACCTACCTAACACACAACATAATGAAATGTAATATTAATATGTAAAAATGTTTTCAAAATATATTACATATGTAAAAATGTTAAGAATAAGGTGTAAACTGTAATATATAGATATAAATAAATAAATACAATAAATTAACTTTAGCATAAGAAACTTCTGTGGCTTGACTTCAATTCAGTTTATATTGTATATTATCACTGTAATTATGTAAAAGCTGTTTGTTTCTTACAAATAAATAAATAAATTTATCAATTTATTATAAATTTATTGCCTAAACAGTTATTAATATTTGCAAGCACGGTCAAAGGTCAATAAAAGATCACAAACTAGAATAGAAACGTTGCTTGAAATGGAATTATCCGTATTTGGTGAAAATCCAGGTACTTTCCAACATTTTCTCCTCATCTTATTCATCTCCCTGCTCCCTTCAACCTCAAAACCAATACCGATTGGAGCTTTCACGCTCATAATCTCACTAGCTTCTGTCAGATAGGAGTCCTGTGCGGTATAGATAGGTAGATACACAAATAAAAAAATTGGATTAATAATTTCGGGTTCACTGTCCCTTACAAAAACATCGTATTTGAAATTAGGCGGAGAAAATGTTCAAAGTATCTTTATTGTTCAGAGTTTGTTAACTTGCGTTCTTTTCCCGAATCCCTTAAAGAATTTCGCCAAATTTCTTTTCATCAAAATTTTATTCCCGAGTATGCAAATTTATCATTTGTTCTCATAAATATCGTTATACCTCTCTTACAACTCCCCCAAGTGCCTCACGAATATATATTTATGCGAGGGAATTTTATGATTGTATGGAAATAAGTCGAGTAGAGAAGTTTGATATAATATATTATGGTACTACACTCGTAGCGTATTACCTACTTTTATGATGGTACTAATAAATGTTTTTCAAGTTAATTAATTGAAGTTGGTTCTTAACAACCCATGTAAGTTTTTAACAGCCTAATGAATTATTATATTATAACTGGGATAAGTGTTTTAAATTTAAGCAATAAGTTAAGCGCTAGGAATTTAATAGTTTTCAATTTATTTGAACAAGTGTTATTAATGGACCTTAGCTTTATTCATATCATATAATATTTATTTTCACATATCTATTTTATTCTATAACTTTAACGCAAATATTTATACACAATATAACCATGGTGTGAAATGTAAATGGGCTTTGCAATTCAAAAACCCAAATTATAAAACATACATGTCAAATCGTAATTTACGTAAGAGTACCAACATTATATTATTATTTTATTTTATTTTTTTGTCATCGTCTAAAGAAGGGATATCTCATGATTTGTAAATAATTAGCGAGTTCCCGGCATGCGTTGCAATGCCACTTAATAAAGATATTTGTCCCGTTCCCCATCCCCACTCCCCTTTCCTGCTTCCCCACCATGCGAACACCCCTTCCGCGTTCCCCTCCCTTCTCTTGCTTTCCATACATTCAGCCCCGGTACATTCAGTTTTCAAGCAGCTCGCGTTCCACCTATTTCAATTTTTTATACAAATTTCATAATTCCAGAGCTCACTATTATATTAGAAACCATCATGGGTGTGTGCACATCAAATCCCCAAAGTTTCATTGCAATCGGATGAATGGTTTAGCATTGCATAAGTTCATGACGTCAGAGATCGCTATTATATAATATAGAAACCATCACGGGTATGTGCACATTAAATCCCAAGGTTTCATCGCAATCGGATGAATTTTTTAGGATCGCATAAGGAACAAACGTACAAACAAAGCAAGCAAACACACATTGATTTTTTATGTATATGCAGATTATTTAAAAAAAAAAACTGTTTTGCATTTTAATACATATTGCATATTTCTAATGCTAATAAGCATGATTATGCCCTATGTACGTAGAATCGTGAAAAAAATTAGAAGTACCTTCAATACACATTTTAATGGAATCTTAAATATGTTCCATTGAGCCCTTTTAGCATGCGCTCTGTCTAATTTACACTCGCCTGACGTCGTATGTTTTTGATCCGATTTGAATTCAGAAATCATGATGGTTTTATTTTGAAAATTTAAGCCCCGATCAGCAAAATATTTGTAAAACGAAACACGTTAACAAAGCATTTCCTATGTTCTTCTTTATTCTATGCCTGCATTAAAAGTGTTGCATGTCTCATCATCTAAGTAACAAACGAAACGTCTCGCTACTCCTCCGCAGCGGTAGACAGAGAAAGTTAACTATCACACAACTTAATAAATGCGCACACTCCTTGCTTCAATTACTTATAGACATCGTCTCATTATGTACAATGTACATTAGAGCGGAGTGAAAAAACTCTTTTTAAAATTTCGCGTTTCCTGTATTACAAATGGGTTCCTTGGTGGTACCCTGTAAAGTACACAAAATATAATTAAATTATTACTTCATATTCAGGTGGCGCACTGACCCTAAAATTCTACAAAAAAGTGTGTTTTTTTTCAGATTTTGTTAGTAACAAGTTCCTAATCTAATCCAGTTAAACCACACAAAATTCCTTAAATTATTCCTTAAAATAATACATGCCAGGATCCGCAATAAGAGCGAGCAGGACTTGGATGACACTCAGTTTGGCTTCAGAAATGCGTTCGGGACGCGTGAAGCATTATTGTCTATCGGCGTACTATTGCAAAAGTGTCGTGACCAAAGAAAGGAAGTCTTTGCCTGTTTTATTGACTACAAAAAGGCATTTGACAGGGTAAAACATGCTGACCTAATGAAAATGCTTGCGGATTGTAACGTTGACACCAAAGACCAGAATTTCATTAAAAACCTGTATTGGTTCCGAACCGCAGAAATAAGACATGGGAATGAGATATCTAATGCAATATCCTGTCACCACTATTGTTTATTCCAACTATTCCAACTATGTCTTTAAAAGAGCCCTAAATAATACTGAGAAGGATCTGAAGATCAACGGAGTTGTCATTAATAGCATAAGATACGCAGATAATACTGTATTACTAGCTGACTGTATCGATGACCTCCAAGACCTATTAAATCTTGTTAATAATGCTGGTGAGCAACTGGGCCTAACAATCAACGTCAATAAAACTAAATGGATGACATTTGGACGACTAAATCACTCTGAATCAGTGATTCAGTTAAATGGTTGCAATGTCGAAAAAGTGGAAAGATTTAGATACCTCGGCAGTATTCTCACGGAGACTCTTGACCCAGATGTAGAGGTTAGATGCAGAATTAAAGCAGCAAAAACTGCGTTCATTAAAATGAAATCCCTCTTCTGCAATGACAATATCAGCTTAAAACTAAGGCAGAGAATGCTAAAATGTTTTGTGTGGTCGGTCTTGCTCTATGGATGTGAAACATGGACCTTGAAAGTAAATACCATGAACAGGTTAGAGGCTTTTGAAATGTGGCTTCACCGGAGAATGCTCAAGGTCCCATGGACCGACATGATCACCAACACAGAAATTCTCAGGAGGGCTAGAGCAGATAGAGAACTGCTTACATTAATAAAAATCAGGAAAATTTCATATCTGGATACTTTGAGGGGAGAAGTATCACTTGCTCCATTTGATATTGAAAGGCAAGATAGAGGGTCGCCGAGGGCCTGGTAGGAGACAAATGTCTTGGCTGCGTAATATACGAGAGTATACCGGCATTAGAAGTGTGGAGGAGCTATTCCGGGCAGCGCAGGACAGAGAGACATTCTCAAGAGTGATCGCCAACGTCGGGGGGACCTGATACGGCACACAAAGAAGAAGAAACGACACAAAATAGATTTTATTTTCACCCTTACCCCTCTTCCCCTCCACCCTTTGACACAATTTCACGATTTCAGGGAGCTACCCCATATGCAGATGACACGACTGAAGGCTGAAATTATAAAAAATATATATATTCTAGTTATTTTTTAAAATATTTTAATGGAGATAATAAAGTAAAGGTTCATGATAATATTCGTTTACTTTTTTTTAATTTTTTTAAGAATCGATCATTTTTTCAAAATTACAGCCATAACAACATTTAGTAATACAGAGTTGACGAAATTCGAATAAATAATTGTTTCTACCTCTTTCACTCCAATGTACATACTCTAATGTCATATCAACTCATAACATGACACCGGACTCAACTTTTTAATTCAATTGATCATGCCATCGTTTCTTGCGACTTCTCCGGTTTCGTCTTCCTTTCACTTAGCGCAATATAATGATTCCCAATTATTTTCCGTTTCTTGTAAAGTTTCCTGTCACTATACCAGTATATGACAGCTAATCATTACTTTATCACAAAAAGCAGTTTTCCAGCCACAAAGGAACCGACCGGGAATAATAAACCGATGTGCAGAATGAAAGGCAAGAAAGACATCGACACCATTAAACACGTCACAGATCCCAAAGAGTCGGGCGAGAGGTCGAAACTTTTATTCTTCCATTCTATTATTGACGAAAGCCCGGTCAGCGAAACGGGAAGTCCATTAAAGATTCTCTTTTGTCTGGCATAATATACTTCTGCAGCATTATTGGAGATGACAGATACATTCGAGTTATTTAGAAGTTGCAGATAAGAACTTATTGGATAGGTACGTCTTTTTCATATTTTAATCATTGATGTTTTTGCTGAGTACAAATATTCTAAGATTGTAAGGGAAGTTATTTCAAATATTACAAATAAAGTTTTATCATAATGTTGAATCTCTACCCACCGGCACACTGATCCAATTCAACCCACCTTCAAACCTTTATTCTGCTTTCCTTTTTCTTCCCCAATCGCTTTCTATATTTAGCATTTAATTATTACCAGAATTTATTATAGTGGTTTTAGAAAAGAATATGTTAGATATGATATGTCAAGTTTTATAACTAAATAAAATATACTTTAACAAAAATTAGAGAACCGTTTTAAGAATTCTATATCTAAAAATAAGACAATGTTACATGTAACCTACTAAGAAAATGGGTATTATTTTCGGTTGAAGAAAAAAAATTCAAAGTATTTATTTTTTTAATGTGAATACCGCACAGGATACCCAACTGCGCCCAACCTGCAGTCAGTGAGACTACGGCATCCCCAATGGCTATGGCTGAAGGCGGTAGGGAGGGAAAGGAGATGGGAGACAAATATACGTACACACCATACATTATTTTTAAATGATAAAATTATTAAATAAGATAAATCAATCAAATAAAATTTAGTCTTACCTCCCGACCACGGAGGCCGTCAAATTGTTTGTTGTATTGTTCCAATATTAAAATTATGTTGACATTACTCAATGTTATATATGAACATTTTAATCAGTTTTACGCCAATAAAGAGAACAGGCTCTTGAGTGTAGAGTGTATATGTAAGTTATCCCATCACAATAAAGGCTGTACAGTGTACACGTACACAAAAAGTATCTTAGCAATCAGGATGAGGTAACACTAATACATCTAAACATAGTTTGAATAAATTGAGTTGCTGCTTCTTGTTCATAATGTTACGAGTGTTCGGATTTAAAATCTGTTATTTTTTTACTTCTTCGGGAAGACTATTTAAACATTTAGGACCTTTGTTTATTATAATTATAATCCATCATTTGTTTTGTACAATATATAGGAGTTTCGGTGTTCGTAAATATTAGTTGGTGGCAAAGACAGTTCTGTTGTTTTCATTCTTAGGTCCAAAATTATACAACGCTGTAATACTGTTAGGTACTTGGAAAACAAAAAATCCAAACATTCTTCGTAGATTGGTAAGGCATTGTCTTCAAGAATTAGAGAGAAAAGAGTACGAACGAGAAAAGAATACTTTCCCAAAGTAAATCAAAGTATTCGCCAAGCGACTACTGCATATTGCACACTATGATGAAAAATCAGCACACTTTATACATTTTATTATAACATCACAAACAAATTGATTGTTCTCCAAATTTACACAATATCTTGATTGGTTCATATTCTGTTAAAACATCGTCAGCTATGTAATTGTATTGTAATATTATATTATATTTTTTTATTTTATTTATTAATTTTATTTTACTAATTTGTACATTTAAGTTTACAAATGTCTAATTAATTACAATATTTCATATTGCAAACTAAATTTTATGTAGTTTTATGTAGCTCCTACAACACGTCTTGAACTTTCCAATTGGTGTGGACTTTAAAGTTTCTGGTAGCATGTTATATAACTAGGGTTGCCAACTGTCCTGTTTTCACATGACATTTCCTGCTTTTTGGGGTGTCCTGGGCTGTCCTGGATAGTTTTTAAGCATGGTCCTGAGTTTTTAAAGAGTCATGTTAAGAACCTATGTTTTAAAATTCGCGCGCCATTACTCCAATCGTTTTGTCACTGGGCTCGCGCCACGCGTGTGAAGGTCGAGGTTTTTTCACTTATAAACTTATAAAGTTGTCAAAAGAGAGAAATCGGTTACTTCCAGCATACGGGCATGTGCCTAGCGTGGTAGTTGAATCACCTGTAAAAAATGTATTAAAAGTTATATGATGAATAAAGAAAGGAAAAAAAAATCAAAATTATCTACAACATGTTACATGAATATGAACTGTGAAACATTGTATAATTGTTAACTCAACCACAAATGTTGGGGGACACTAACTTGTGAAGTTGAAAATACAATGAAAATAAATAATTAAAAAACAAAAGACTAAATAAATATTAAAAAAATAAAATAAGACCTAAAAATTTGTCCTATTACATTACTCACTTAGACTTGATTATTTTATGATTAAAAACATCATTCCTCCATTTGATTCGCTAATTTAGTAACTTAATGTTAGTTGAACACTTTAATAAAAAATGTGATTTCTATTAGTTGTTTTATTGACCCAGTTTTCAGTGCAATATAACTATAACAATTAACTAAAAACAAAAGACTAAATAAATATTAAAAAAATAAAATAAGACCTAAAAATTTGTCCTATTACATTACTCACTTAGACTTGATTATTTTATGATTAAAAACATCATTCCTCCATTTGATTCGCTTATTTAGTAACTTAATGTTAGTTGAACACTTTAATAAAAAATGTGATTTCTATTAGTTGTTTTATTGACCCTGTTTTCAGTGCAATATAACTATAACAATTAGGTTGCTGTTCTTATTATATATATATATATATAGTCCTGGTTTTAAACCGAAATGTCCTGGTATTTGTACCTTCAAATCCTGGATTTCAAAGTTTGGAGATGGCAACCCTATATATATCTTCATTCCTTTGTACAGTGAACTGTTCTGCGTATTCACCTTGTCCTTTTTTTGAATCCTGATTTCCTTGCAATAATTTTGAATTTAGTTTATTTTAATTCTGAATATAATTTTATTTCAGAAGTATTTTGGTAAAATGTTGTTAATTATTTTATGTATAAATATCATCGTATTCAAGGTCAGCGTCTGTTTCACGGTGAGCCAATTTAGTTCCTTTAACATTTTGTTTACTTTTGAAAATCTATTTCGCCGTAGTATTATTCTCATTGCCTTGTTTTAGAGAATTTGAAACTTATTTTGTTCTCGTTCGTTGCATAGGAAAAGGACAATTGAGCAATAGTTAAAATGTGGAGCAATAATTGATTTTTGGATAGTGATATAATAATCTCAATTTGACTATTGTAGAAGGCGAATTTCCTTGTTGGACAATCAAAGTTTTTTTTTATATTTTATAAATTAATTTCTTACTTTCATAAAGTTAAAATAAAAATGTGTGCAAATTTTAAATTTAATTTTCATTATAAAAATATTGAATCCCATCAGCAATATTGAACAATGTTGCTGATGGGAAATTAGATGAAAATATTTTTTTACTTTATTTCAGCAGCAAATGCCACCCGTTAAATGACCTCAAGTATTTTGTTTACAAGGTAGTAAAATTCTACCAAAAATAAACAAATTTTACGTTTTGCCCGCGCCGTTACTTAAAACCGCAACTTCTGGTATGGAGCCAAACAGCTGACCACTGCGCCACCAAATCGCCCACCCACCACTATAAAAGTACAGTACCTGAGCAGGAAGTTACCCACTCAATCAATAGTACCGCTCTTCTCTATCGGTAGACTACCGTTAAATTGAGAGCAATTTGTTTTCCACCGTCTGGCTAACTTTTACGTTCTGTCGCAAACATTTTGTTTGACAAAAGCTCATAAAGCTTTGTCGAGAAGCAACAAAGTTAAAACAGTCAAAGCATATTAACTACTGAAGGTAGCCTAATGCCAACGATAAAGATGTGTGAGTAAACATGAAAGCTTTTACAGGCTTTTCAGTTTTTAGTCCAACTGGTCCAGTGAAGTTTATAGTCATGCTAAGGGCTACATGATCGCATTTCGTTAGTTTTTTCATTGGATGTGATGGTTGACATTTTAGCATGTTACCTGATTTACTGGATAGCTTTGATAGAAGGTTCGATCAATTATAACACGTGAAGAGATAAATTTTGGATTTAAAAAAAGGATTAATCTGGGTTTTTCTTCCAGAGGGATACATTTCAGAGGATATTATTTTTTTGAAAACAAGTGTGTATATATTTAAAAATACAGTAAGAAACGTAATAATCCTTACTAGCTGTTAAAAACCCACTCCGCAGATTTTTACTGCTAGGCCCTGCGGGCGGCTTTTGGTTCAGCTTCGCCCAGTTAGTGTTGGTGACCATTTTATAGATCCAATACGAACTTATTCCAAAAACAGACCGTTCCTCGGATCCACGATAGCTAGTCACCGGGACAAAGTAAGTGAGACAGAGCAATGCGATATGTAATATATAGCCACTTGACAACATGTATTACCGTCAATCTTTTCATATACGGAGAGATACCACATATTATTATAAATTGGTTTTTGGCAAGTTACAGGGAGAAATTAACCCCTTTGTCTTGCAAACTGTAGCAATGTCACCTGATGGAATTTTTTTTTACCCGATGTTCGGGCTACCTTGGGCAAGATGAAGGGCTTAATAATTTTTTTGACGATTTGTTTATCTGTGAGCGGTAAAGATACCACATATTCATAAATTCGTAGCAGTTATATCTAGGGAAGAGACGTCCCCGTCTGACTTGCTGACGGAAGTTGCGACATCTTGTGTCGAATTCTTGAATTCGAAACCGAATTGTATCAGTAGCTTTGTATGAAATTCCGTATACAGGTGTTATTTGTGGCGCTGCGCGTATGACGTGGCGTTCGACATGCGCTCGTAGCTGGGTTCTGAAATTCAACCACGCAGATACTACAGTATTAATACTGTTCAATTCGATATGACCGCCAGAAATCCTCAATTTTATAATATAAGACTGCCAATAACAAATATTAACCAAATTACAAATATTCGTTGTCAAAGCTCGATTCATTTCATATTCACGAAATTATTATTTTAATAAATTGTCGTAAACCACCTAAAGATCTATATCTAAGCTAAATAATTATTGATTCAATTCAATTATTATAAAAATCTGATTTCATGAAGCTGAATAAAAATATTACACTGTTGCAAGATAAGAAATCATTATTTTAAGACCACGCACCTAACCTAAGCTACCCACCCACTCTTCATTAATCCTTAGCAATGGCTCCACCCCTACCACAACCTTTAGTAATAATACATTGTTCCTATCCACTACTTTGAAATTGTCAAATCAGTATACGTTTGCCCTGAGGAAGGAACGGTCGTTCCAAAACCGGTCGGCTTTAAACAAATATTCAAGTAGTTCAAACAAAGTAACATTGTTTCATTTATTATTTTAAGTGTTTAATATTACAATTTCAAAGCTTTCTCTTTGCCTTGCGACATAATATACAACTGAAAATAAGTTTAAAATTTATGAAAAAGTGAGAATCCTGTCTTACCTAAAATACAACAAGGTACTACCCTACATGTTCAGAAGTCATAAAGTTTTTTGTTTAAACATTATACGATCATGGTACGTTGTGAAGTTATCAGGTTGAGGGAAGAATTACTGGAAGGGGATAACGAAAAGGAAGACGTGGGATAACCTTGCAATTTACATCAGGTTACCAAAAACAGCCAATGACTTTTAGATCTGAAAAAATCGGAATTGAATTGTGCAAATTTGAATTTTTCAGAAATAAATATCGAATGAAGAATTAGAGGTTTTAAATAATGCTGCATTTTGTAAATTTTTACACCAGCAATGAAGACATGCATTGAATTTAATAAATAGATATAGCAAAAACACAATTTCTGCAATTACAATAAATTTTCATCCCCCGACATTTCCTGACACAAAATATCCCTCCACATTCCCAATGACAAAATATCCTACGGACAAATAATTCCCCAAAAAATATCTACTAAACCCTAACCTTACTTAACCTAACCTCACCTAACCTAACCTGACCTTAGTTTACATTTTACTCTTTTTGAACAACAATTTATCGTCTTTATAGGATGTCTGTATTATTTTTGTCCCATTTTACTATTTTTGAACAACAATTTATTTAAATGAAACAATAAACTTTTTTTGAACCACTTTTATATTTGAGTAAATCCGACCGGTTTCAGAACGACCGTTCCTTCTTCAGGGAAAATTTATACCGATTTGACAGTTTTGAAATATGGATGGGAACAATGTATTATTATGGTAGGGGTGGAGCTGTTGCTAGGTATTAATGAAGAATTATTTATTTCTTCAAACTTCGCAAATTGATAATTTATTGTCTTTTCAGGTTGTCTGTATTATTTTTGTCCCATTTTTTGTTAGGTTAGGTTAGGTTAGGATAGGTTAGGTTATGTTAGGTTAGTTTTTAGTATATATTTCGTTGGGGATGTTTTGTGCTTAGAATAGTTTGTCGAGGATGTTTTGTGGAGGGGGGTATTTTGTCGCGATGAAAAGTCGCGGAACCAATTTTACACACCCGATGACGGTTAAGTGCATCTGAAACTAATTGCTTTTATTTCATTCCATCATTAAAAACAAAGGGAAAATTTTTGATTTCAGAAAGGTTTAACGCCTATTATTTTATTTACATTCCTTTATAACAAAGTAAGATTAATTAAAAAAAATAACATCATCATTTTTTGTATGTAAGAAAAACACCATAAACTTGTACAAAAAAATCACTTGCTGAGAACTAGTAATCAGTTAATTCTAAAGATCAAAAACAATATGACTGAGATTTAAAAAAAAAAATAAACTATATAATTATGTTGAGATGTCCAAATGATGCTTCTAACTAGACAATCTAAGACGTCGAGGTTACGCTATCAGAAGTTGCGAATGATGAAATTGACCGTCATGACAATTCTAGTATTAAACGCATTAAAAAGTAGGTCATAATATCGATAAAAAGTGTGGCAAAAATAAACAGCAGGTTATTTACAACTCAACAAAAAAACAACCGAAAATAATGGTAGAAAAGGTAGTCCCAGTAAGCATTGATATAGTCAAAAAAATAACCCTTTACCACCTTCCACAAAGGAGACAAGTTTCCGCAAGACCGTTTAATATTATTTCCACATTCCATAATAATTTGTTACCGTAAACAGACGCAAATTTCCAGAGAAATGAAAAAAATTCAGGAAACCGAACTGGCTGTTCTTGACATTGAGGGATTAACAAAAGTTTTAAGAAACAAATTTGCTTCGAAATGTTTATTTTATTATTTTGTAGGTTCTCGCTTAATTCGGGGATATAACAATGTACTAGAGAAGCCCCCGGCTCAAAATGGTCTTTTTTGATCATCAAAAATACTAATTTCGGTTGTCGGTGTGGCCTGCGTAGTGTTTTGCAGTATGTAGTCTGGTCTAGAGCTCCAAAATACATTAAAAAAACCCTTGACTCTGTGCAGAAACGGGCGATCCGTTTGATAGATTCTCCCATCTTAACAGACGGACTGCAATCTTTAGAGCACAGGTGGGAATGCTGTCCTTGTTCTACCGGTATTACAATGGTAGATGCTCCGAGGAACTAGCGTCATTGATCCCCTCGGCACCGGTGCATAGTCGGGAAACACGCCAAACACGCGCCCAACATTTGTACATGGTTAAAATTAGTCACATGAGAACGGGTCGTTTCTATGACTCGTTGACTCGATTTGCCGGCCTCTGTGTTTCCTCCCTCCTACAACATAGGTCTCTTCAAGACCCGTGTTCACTCCTTCCTTTCCTCAAAAAGACCCTCCACACAGCATCTTCAAAGATGACATAGGCTCTGAGGGAAGTAATTTTCCTCTGGGCCTCCTGTGTGGAGTTAATGTAAAAAAAAAATGTATCTCCTCTCTCTCTCTCTCTCCGATGGCGCTACAGCCCATATCGAGCTTTGGCCTCCTGCAACATTCGCCTCCAACTCCTCCTGTCCCCAGGGTCTGATTTCCAGTTTTTTACCTGGAGTAGCTGTGCTGCATCCCCTCTTACCTCGTTTTTCCACCCTAGTCTGGGTCTTCTCACTTTTCTGCTTCCACCTGGGTGTCTGGTCATAATTCTGTTTGGGACGCATGTGTCCGGCATTCTCTGTACATGCGCAGCCCATCTCAACCCGAGGAGTCTCATATGGGCTGAGATGCTAGAGGCCTGATATAATATATCATACAGTTCATTGTTATGCCGGATGCATCACTGTTCCCCCTCTTTTACGGGTCCACATATTCTTCTCGGCACATTTCTTTCAAAAGAATCCAGCATTTCAGCCATCTTTGCCGTCAGAGTCAGCGCCTCACAACCACATGCCAATACAGTTCTAACAATGGTCTTATACAGAGTGGACCTTAACTGTGTTCGCGGTTTGTTTCGTTATTTTTTCAACAATGCTTGGGGCGAGCGCGGTTCGGGGGGTATCGTTAGAAGCGTTATTTTGTGGAAATTTTAGTCGCCTTGGAGCCGTTCACGGGAGAGCAGCGCGCATTTTGTGTTCGTGCATATTACATAAACAACTATTCCGTGACGATTTCGAGACGAATGTACCGTGCTCATTTCGGTTTACGAGACATTAATCAAGCACCAAGAGCAAAATCTATTCAGAAATGGATCAAAATATTGGAGACAACCGGCTCAACAGTAAAAACAATTAATGAAGGCCGCCCGAAGTCAGTGAGGATACCAGAAGTTTTCAGCGTGTTAGTGAATCAGTGAGGGAAAATCCACAAGAAACTACTCGCAAGAGAAACCAAGCCTTATCCATCAAGAGGACCACTTTACAAAGAATTGTTTGCCACGATTTACATCTAAAAGCTTATAAAATTCAGCTGACGCAAGAGTTGAAGCCGAATGATACAGATCTTCGACTTAATTTTGCCAATGTGATGCTGGAACGTTTTGACAATTTTTTCAACATTTTAGCGATGAGGCCAACTTCCATATTAATGGCCATGTTAATAAACAAAAATGCCGGTATTGGTCTGAGAATAGAAGAAGAAGAACGAAGGTCGTTGTGTGGGCTGCAATATCAGCTAGGGGTATCATTGGCCAATATTTCTTTGAAAACGAAAGGAGACTTGCTATGACAATAAAATCTAAGAATTACTGTCAGATGCTTCACGAGTTCTTTGTCCCAAATCTTCAAGATTTTCAAGGCCACAATTCCAAGAGCTGGTTTCAGCAAGACGGCGCCACTTGTCACACTGCTAAACTATCCATGGACCGTTTGAAGGAGATGTTCACCGGAAGACTCATTTCACAAGGAGGAGACATTGAGTGGCCCCCACGGAGCCCAGATTTCAGCCCGTGTGATTATATTTTGTGGGATACTTAAAACCAAGAGTCTATGAAGATAATCCGACAACAATAAATCAGTTAAAACAAAACATTGTGCGGGAAATTAACGCCATCCCACGGGCAACTTGTCAACGTGTTTTTTGAGAATTTTCGAATCCGACTTAGACAATGTCAACAGGCTGATAGAGCTCACTTGGACAATATAATTTTTAAAACTTAATGTCATTAAAATTTCCATTTATTGTAGTTTTTGAAAATATTAATAAACCATGTGTAAGTTCTACCATTATTTATTTATTATTAATTGAAACTAGGTATACAGTTAAGGGCCACCCTGTATATGGTCACTTTGGTTTCCTGTGGACGCTACGCGACTTAAACACTGATAGCAAAGATAAGTATGTTTTGTTGGCTGCTGTGATTCTCCTTCTGATTTCTGCTGGATCCTCATTGTTCTCTGTCAGACTGGAGCCCGGGTAGGTGAATTGATCGACCACTTCGTATTAGTAGTTGTCTTTAAATTGTGCACTACTTCTTCTTCTATGTGATAAGTTTCTGCTCTCTATCATCATTTTCATTTTGTCAGTATTAAACCGCAGTCCTACTTCCCGCGCCGCTGTTTCTATAGGGTTGAAGACCTCCTCAATAGCTGAAATTGATCTTCCGTATATTAATGTCATCCGCATATCGGACAACTTGACTACTCTTGAAATAAATATTGGAGCCAGTGTCTATTAGCGTTTTTCTTATTACATGTTCGAGCACAATGTTGAAGAGAGTGGGAACCAGGGGGCCTACTCTCTATCTTCCACAACGTCCGTATGGCAGTTTTAGCTACGTCACAAACGCGTAATAACCCTCCTCCTATCGTGCTAAAAACTTCCTCGCGCTCCGGTGACGTACACTCGGTAAATATTTATATGTTGTAATTGTTAAATCCAATACATAAATGTATTGCGGAGGAATACCTAAAATGTGAACTCTATTTTTAGTATATTTACAGAGATATTTCAGTAATTATAGACCGTGTGACAGTGCCCGCTAATGAAGGTTAAACCACAAACGTGCTGGTTTGTGAAACCGAAAGATAGAGAGTAGGCCCCCAGGCCGTGTCCCCTTGTTTAATCCCGGCGATACTGTGAATTCTTCCGACAATTCTCCGTTGTTTTGATCTGACTTCATTGTAGCATATATAGTGAACTCAAATTAGTTTCGAATGTAAGAATCATTTTAAAAATAGAAACTGATTGTGTGAAAAGTTCATATAAGAGATAAAGTTCGTACCTACAATAAAATATTTTTTATATAAAAATTTGTATTGATTTGTCAAGAATTCAGACTGTCCCTTGATTCTTCACGAGTCCAGTTAGTATAATGTTATTAATTTATAATATAATATCTCAAAAAATGGAAGAACACAAAAAAATCTTAAGCTTTTTAAATTATAAACTAAAAATACTGAAAGAAAAATTAAATGGCACTTATCTATTACGATTATCGAATCTATTAAATTTGAGTGAGAGTAAAACTATTTTCGGTCTAGTATTTTATTTAAAACCTGACCTGATTCCCGGTCTGTCTAATGTCTTTTTTTTATTTTTTTTTTTTTTATTTATTAGGTTTGTCAACAGTGATTTACATCAAAGCTTTCACAGATAAAATTACACTGAACATGGTTGATGCTATCACTAATTAAAGACAAACACAGCATTGATAATATAATACTTACATATACATTACATTCATTCACACAAACACATACTATATGTACATTACAAAATAATAATTAACAAGTTTTACAAGGAACAAGTTTTTAGAACAATGAGTTTATAGGTTCACAAGTTTATAGAACAACGTAATAGGGAGCTTTAAAGCTTGTTAAGATTTGATTTGAAGTTGGCCAATGTTGACATTGTCAAATTAATCGAATGTTTTTTATAAGCCTCATTGAAATTACGGCACATTCTCGATAAGGCTGAGTCATACCCCAGCTAAGTTCGATATTTTTTAATATTTAACGGAACATAATTTACCAGTCGTGAACCAATTCTAGGAACATTGAACCTGATTTGATGAAGTAGAAAAGGACAGTTTATTAAACCATTTACAATTTTGAATAGAAAATTTAGATCTGTATTTAGTCTTCTCTGTTCAAGGGTGCGTATATTGTAGAATTTTAGTCTATCAGTGTAGTGAGGAAGTGATCGAGCTCGCCTATCGGAATATGCCAGGTGGTACATAAAATGTTTTTGAACCTGCTCTATTCGCTGAATATGAACTTTGTAGGTTGGACTCCATACAGCACTTGCGTACTCCAACACGTTGCTGGTGAAGGAATTGTACAGCGTTATTTTTGATGTGGGATTTTTAAAATGTTTACTGTTTCGTTTGATAAATCCTAGCATTTTCATAGATCTAGAAATGATATTGTCGATATGAGGTGTGAAAGTAAGTTTTTTATCAAATAATACGCCTAGGTCCCGAATGGTTGCGACTTCCTGGAGTTTAGTACCGTCGATAAAATATTGAGTTGGAATATAATTGTGTTTACGCGTAAAGGTTATGTGAACACATTTTAAAGAATTCAGAAACATTCTATTGTCGTTGCACCACTTTAAAACTCTGTTAATATCGTTTTGGAGAAGTATTGAGTCTAGTAATGTATGGATAATTTTGAATATCTTACAATCATCAGCAAACAACAAAATTTCAGAATCCAAAATAACATCGCACAAGTCATTTATAAAAACAAGAAACAAGATTGGGCCCAAATGGGACCCTTGCGGCACTCCAGATGGCACATCTAATCCTCTTGACTCATAGCCATCAAATACTACTCTTTGTATGCGGTCAGTTAGATAGGAGTAAAACCAATTTAGCAAGGTACCATGAACACCCATTTGTTTTAGTTTGTGAATTAGTAATCTATGATTTACTTTATCGAAGGCCTTGCTAAAATCTGTGTAGATTGTGTCTATCTGTTGACCTCTATCGACAGCTTCGGTTAAGGTATTGACATAGCAAAGTAAATTAGAGGATGTTGATTTCTGGGAGAGAAAACCATGCTGTTTTGGAGTTATAAGATTTTTGAGATGATAATTCAGATATGGACAAATTAATTTTTCAAAAATTTTCGCAAATGAACAGAGAATAGAGATGGGTCTATAGTTTGTGACTTCGTGAAGGTCTCCGCTTTTAGGTATTGGTACAATATTAGCCTGTTTCCATCTTGTTGGAAAAATGGATGAAGATAATGATTTCCTGTAAATGATAGTCAGAGGGAGTGCGAGACTGTGTGCACATTTTTTTATTAGGAGTGGTGGAATTTTGTCGGGGCCAGGGCCTTTGCTTTGGTCGAGGTTAAGCATTTCTATGTTTACATCGTGTACACTAATGTTTACTGTGTGCAGAGAGCTGTTCGAATAGTCTATTGATTCAGATTGAGGTTGAGTCTCTTCATTGCTTCTAATGTCATCTTTCTCATACACTGATGAAAAGTGCTGGGCAAATAGTTCGCTGCTTTCCTCGCCGTTTGATGATTTTTTTTCTCCAAACGTCATGTTTTGGGGGATAGTACTTATGTTTTGTTTCTTGTGTTTGACAAATCTCCAAAAAGCTTTAACGTTATTATGATTAACCAGACACGATTCTATTTGTTCAATGTGTTTAAAGTAGCAATTACTAATGAGTTTGGAACAACGGGTGCGTAAGAGTTCGTAAGAATTTCTATCACGTAGATTCTTATATTTTTTATAGAGAAGTCGAAATTTATTTTTTTCCTTTAGTAATTTAACTAAGTCTGGTGAGTACCAGAGGGGATGCTGCCTGTTGCGATTTACAAATTTGGTTACGCATTTCTCAATTATACGATACAAATGAGTGTAAAATAAAGAAACCATATCGTCTACCGACATGAAATCAGGTAAAAGAAGTGCCCAATTCAGTTCTTGTAATTCCTGATTGAATTGAACGTAATCATTCTTATTAAAATCATATTTAAGTAAGTTTTTATTTTTTAGCATTTTTGTTAATTTGAAATCAAAACTAAATTCAATCTCTAAAGGTGGATGATGTATATCAATGCGACTTAAGATTTCGGTACTTTGCCTGACTTGTAATGTTTTTGAATTGGATAGAACGAGATCTAAGATTCTAGAGTTACTATTAGCAATGCCATTGAATTGATTGAGGTTATTTAGAGCAAGAAAATTTACAAGATGGTTACCGATGTCAGAATTATAATTTTCTGGGGATAGGGAATGATTCTGGTTTGGTTCGTTATGGGTCCAACCGATATTTCCCAGGTTGAAATCTCCTAAAATTAACGTATTTGATTCACCAACGGCATCCATAACATTGCCAACTTTTTTAAAAAAATAATCAAAATTATCAACAAGCAACGGGGGAGGTATATAAACAGCACATATGTAGAGACATCTCGTTAGTTTATTCGGGCTGAATTTGATGGTCACCCATACGTCTTCCAAGGTACTTTCCCAATGCTTACAGCGGTTAGTTTGATATTCTTGTAAAACGGCTATCAATACACCCCCTCCGTCACTTTTGTGGTTAGAGGAACTGCCACGGTCCCTTCTAAAAACATTATAACGCAAGCCAAAAATTTCAGCATCAGAAATAGAGTCGTTCAACCATGTTTCCGTTAGAATAATAATATCAAAATTGTTATTAAGTATTTCTAAGTAAACTTCATTAAGTTTTGTTCTTAAACCCCTGACATTCTGGTAATAAATTCTTAGGTTATCCATGTTAGTATACATTATTCAAAGATAACGCACAAATTGAAATTTAGATAAAGATAAGGTAGGGAATCAGATGAGCGAAGCCAATGAGTCCTGGTTGCGGATCACCACCACGTGCGCCGAGTTTTCATCTTTACGAGCAAGGATTCTGCCATTTCGGATCCACACGAATTTGTAGTTTACTTCTTTCGCCTTAATCCTCGTGGCAGCATGCAAGGCCTTGTTTGCTGGTGTTAGATGTTCGCTGACGTATATCGGCGATTTGATGTCATCGATGCCTAAATGAGTCGAATTTAGCTTGGAGTTCTTGTTCTTCTTGTTGAAGCTGACGACTGCAGCCAGAACTTCATCCCTTGCCCTCACGCTCGGGAGCTTCACGATTATTGATTTTGGCCTTCTGGAATCTTGTTTAATCTTGGAGACTCGATGGATGTTAAGAATTTCCGATTCGGCAATGGGGCGGGAAATCACGGTCCCAAGTTGTTTTATTATTGATATTAGATTCTCCGATTTGTGTTCTGGTACGCATTGGATCTCGACATTGGTTTCCCTGGCTGTCTGCTCCATGTGAGACACGCGCGCATTAAGGTCGCGCACTTCCGAATTTAGCTTAATATTCTCTGCTTGTAGATTTTTTATTGTGCTCAAGGACTCGGTTAGCATTTTTTTCAGTTCATCGTATTCGGCTGAAATGAAGCCGATGGAGTCTTTTATATCTGGCAGAATATTTAATTTGCTTTTAAATGTGTCGTTCATTTCTCTAAACTTTTTGTCTATATAAATGATGATTTTATTTTCATCTTCCTCAGCGTCGCTAGATGTCGTTGGTTTCTTTTGTACATTCCTCTGTCTACTCATATTTATATTAATAACCTCTGTCTAAGACGTTCACTTCTATTCTCCATCGCGACGTTTTCATTCACTCACTATTCCCAAACATTCCCAAACGTTTGTCTAGGTTGGATCTTACCGTGGGGTTACATTTTTTATTCATGGGCTCATATGACCAGAAATCACAGGGTGATTTTCTATTTTTTTTTTCATCTTTTGCGTTAAGGGCGTTTAACCAGCCAACGGCCGAAAATCTACATTTCGTCGAAAGATGTTCTTACGATCGTACAAGGCGGTTTCAATGAGAAAGATTAATTATTCTCCGTACCAGTTTTTAAAACTATAGCTCAATTTCGATTTTATTTCATTCCAAATTTGCTTTAATTTATACCTACATCCAAAAATGCTGAAAGGCATTTTGATAAAACTATTAAAATTGTGTACTTATTGTAATTATTTTTTGATCATATGTATTTATAATTTTTCAATAATGTCTAAGCAAAATAAGAATGAAAAGAAATCTCAAATACATTTAATAATAATATAATAATAATATATCTTTATTGAACAAAAAAAAATGAAGATTTATAACTACAAAAACAAAAAGTACATCATAAGTACAGTAAAAGTACAATTTAAAAGTTGCATACGTACGAAAGTTAATATCAAAAAACAAAATACGTATATACAGTAGGTAATTAAAGAATAGTGATTTATAATTATAAATTTAGGTTTCTCATAACATTAGTTTGTTAGTGGGCAAATACATAAAACGGACAAACGGACCAATTTTCGTCAAGAAACACATGTACATATATATTTTTTAATGATTTCATTTAAACTAAAATTAAAATTCTTAAACATGCGATTACCAGATATTGTATTGATTTATTTTACTGCATGATTATATGATTTGAAATAGGTGTTGTATAATACAAAATATTTTTTGAAAATTTAACAAATCTGCCAAAGACCTATGGTTATAACCTTATTATACTTCAAATAAACATTTATTCTCAAAATTTAAAACATGCGTTTACTAGATAAAAGAACAATCTTTTGAAATCCATTTTTATTTTTTAGTCATAAGTCACCCCAAGTGGTTCGCTACGTTTGGTGATTTAGCAGGGGTGCCCGGGTTCATGGGGTGAGGTTTGTCCAGGTCTTGGAGGCGGATGACCAGGACACAGTGAACCCCAGATCTACCCAACCCTTAAACCCTTTTCCTTCCCAGAACTCTCCGCTCCTTCCTTTCCTATAAAAAAAACCCTCCACACAGCATCCCCAAAGATGACATTATTTTCCTCAGGGCTTCCTGTGTGGAGTTCATGTAAAAAAAAAAATGTAATTATTACAAAAAGGCAAAATTCATCGGACATCCTTCTTCCGTTATCGATTGTCATATTTCTGTGATTTTCTACGACTTTCTATACCTTTCGTGTATTACATGAATTAACTACCCATTTTAAAGCACGAAATGCCGTAATAGGCGTTCGTAGATTTTATTTATTTATTTTTATTTATAACATTACATTTGATACATTTGTATGGCAAAAATAACATAATAATAACATTGAAAAATAACTATAAAATGTGTACAAGTGTTATTATGTCTTGTGGGTCGATTTTAGTTCCTAGCTAGGCAGATTGGCCTTTCTAAGGAACCAAATGCTGGTGAGAATGCAAAAAAAAAATAAAATTAACAAAATGTTCATTTTAATTTTTTAAATTAAATATACATTAATAAAAATGCCAGAAAATTTATTCTGTAACAAAAAAAGAAAAAGAAAAGAAAAATGTTTTTTTTATTTTTTTTTATTTAAATAATATACGTACTAAATTTAACTAGGTACGTGCTTAAGAATTATAATGAAAAAATTATTCTTCATTCCATGAAATTAAGGGAAATTAATTATTATTGTCATGGCATGTGGAAAGTTATTTTCTTCTACAAGTTGGTTTCTTTACTTGCGCTAAAAAATTATATTATCAAACCTTAATTTTATTGTCGTAAAATCAAATATATAATACGATACCAAAGGATTAATAATATAATTTCGTAATGTGATTCTATTTTGATAACATAAAAAACGGGTCGTTTAGCGTATTTTATCGCCGCCCATAAAATCCAAACCGACTAAAGTTTCCCAACAAGTGATTTAATTGTTTTTTATGTCTGGTAATTTAGCAGCGGCGGAATAATGCAAACGCACAAAGTTAACTGCTTAGAATAACCAACATGCTTTAATAGTGTAAAACAACCAAATAACGGCTGATCACAGCTGCTCGGTTGAAACTAAATCGTAAAATTTCAAGTAGTTTCCTAGCAAACTATTTCGTATTTAGGAATAAAGAAAAAAATGAAATAAAACCACTTCCATGGCACGCAGTCTGCGTTGATGCCGTTTTAAATACTTTTTCTATATTCACATTACGATTCGGTATGTCTGTGTGGTTGATTCCGCTTCCTGGAAGTGTTTTATTGGTTTGTAAACGAACCATTACAGTGTTCGTATAACTTTTGGGAGGCAGGTATGGGTGCCGCGCCCTGGGAATCGTTTATTGTATAACCTGTCATAGGCCTCCCCAAGTGGCTTAGCAGCGGTGGCCGGCTTCATGGGGTGAGATTTTTCTAGGTCTTGGAGGGAGATCCGTCTGCCCACTTACTGCGTGGCAGATTGGAATGGGAGGGACTGGTTGAGGGAGACCATTTGCCCTCTCCCACAGTATTCTCTTGAACTATCACCTTGCAGCGCTGAGGGAAGGATGGATTCATACGTCCGTCTAATTCTGAACCCACTGATACCAAGATTCCTCCCAACTTCCAACCACATTACTTCTCACATCATCATCTCTTTCCTTTCCTTTAAAAGACCCTCCACACAGCATCCCCAAAGATGACATGGGCCCTGAGGGAAATTATTTTCTTTAGGTATCCTGTGTGGAACTATTGTAAAAAAATGCTTATTTGTGGAGTATAATATTTTTACTGTAATAGACTGTGATGTTCTTCAATCCCAGTGATTGAGATTACTTGAAATATGATCGGGAAAACCTAAGTAAAGATGATAAGTTGCTTTATTTACGTTTACAATGGATATTAAGTAAGACGTGCACTAAGTAATTCTCAAGCCCAGCTGTCTGTCGAGTATGGTCGGATATTTCCGTAACTTTGCATACATTCGACACGACTATGATGGTCGCTACTCGCTATTCTTTGAAGTTACTACTTAACTGACATCTGTTGAGACACCTCAAATTTACATATTATAACTAACGTCATATGACGATGGATGTTGAAATCACAAGTTTAATCCTGTATAATACATAAATCAAAATACTTACATACTTACCTACAAAATATCTCTCATGATCAACCAGCCAAACCTATACTTCTCCTCATCCAACCGGAGCTGTTCCTCTATACCTTAAATATCTTTTTACTGAGAGTTGTCTTTCAGCCACAAAAATCTTCGTCGAATTTTCAAAACCCGTTTTTTAATGTAACACTTTTGGCCCTGTGGATTTATAAAAATGTATTTCGCAAAAAAATGGGTATAAACCATAGACATCCAAATTTAATAGACGAGAACATACAGATGAGGGGAAAAATCAACTATGGTGGTACGAAGAGGGGAAAGATGACTGTGATTCGATAAAAAATCAATCTGATAGTATACAGGCATCTCGCATTATAATTATTAACATATTTGCGAAGTCCAAATACGGCAAAGTAAAGTTCGCATCTTTTCACATACGAATATTTTGATGCCGTATTTATTTAAGACACTTTTACAAATGTTTCTTAATTTACTTACCCCTGGAACCAGCGACGAGCACACTGGAGAATCGCCCACATTCGTTATGATTGACATATTTAAGGGTATAATGTATAGCACAAGCTAGCATTTTTGCCGTCTTATTTCGTAAAATGTTCGATGCGAGCTCGACGCTGGTCGGGACAAGAATGATGACGTCACATTTTTTAGATTCAGGCAAGGCTCTCACAGGCCCAGCCGGTTCCAAGGAACCGGTATGGGGAGGGGAAAAATAATAAGCTTTTATCACTTAAGGCAGGTCTATATATATATATATATATATTCATATGTGGTATAAACCAAAGTGAAGTACCACCATGATCATATTTCGAAAAAAGTAATTCGTACCAAGAAATCACAATCGATTAGAAATGGGAAACGGGAGGAAGACAAGGTATGAACAGTTAATTAAATTTGAATTAACTAAATAAAAACTTACACGGCAGATTCATGTTACATTACGTATTCTATATACCAGGATGTTTGTGATAAATCAATCAAATGATACTGAAAGAATATAAGGACATATTTATACACTCTATTTTTCAACTTCATCAAAAGTCTTCCAACATTGACACCATCATAATTTACTTAGCACTAAAAAAAAGATTGACAAAAATTTCAATGGTTATCCATTAGCCTAATTGATTTGAGTTTCCCCAACAAATGCCAAAGGTGTTTGTATTTCATTATTATTTATTTTGGAAAAGGTTTTCTTTTCCCAGTTTTAAGGTAATCCATTTATCAATGCCAAAGAAAAACTTGCAACTACGCTTTAAGTCGACTTCTCACAAAGTTTCATAATAAAACTTTTTTTTTCCCTTTCAACGAAATCGTTTCTTGAAAAGCAACACGGAAATAACAAAACTTCCCGGAACTTGCATATAAGTGGGTACATTCACTCGCCAGAAAAACAGTATTCATGCATACAATACCAAAGTTGATAGAATACTCGTACATTATGAGAATGACAAATAAAATTTAAACGTTTTCGACCGGTCAGTGGTTGAGTGGGTATAGCGCTTGGGTCCCACCCGAGCGTCGCGTGTTTGATACCTCGACTGGCTAAGTCCTCCATTATAACACAAGCAACATTTTCGGCTTTCTGTGTTGGTAGTAGGAGATTTTCAAACATTGTCGGGTTATTCGTAACCCGTGAAAAAAAGAAAAAGTTTAATGAAAAGGTACTTTAATATTTTTATTTCTTTGTTAACACCAATTTCGGAACTGTGAGGTTCGGTTTGACTCACGAATTTGAGAGTTGATTTGACAATATATTGATAAACGACATTATTCTATTTTTATTGTTTATTTTTAGATGCTCGTCTTTTGTGGATAATTTTTTTGTTTAATTAATTATTTTGATTTAACGTCTAATAAATTAATTCACTTATATATGCTCACATTTTTTACATTAGCTCCACGCAGGAGGCCCTGAAAAAAATGATTTCCCTCGGGGCCAATGTCATCTTTGGGGATGCTATATGGAGGGTATTTTTAAGTAAATTAAGGAGAGGAAATTCTGGGAAGGAAAAAGGTATGAGAGGTGGGTAGAAATATAAGGTTTAGGGTGTCCAGGTCATCCGCCGCCAGATCCAGACAAACTTCACCCCATGAAACCGGGCATCCCTGCTAAGTTACCGAACGTAGCAAACCACTTGGGGTAACCTATGGCAGAGGTGTTGGTTATGCAATAAATGGTTCCTGGGGCAACGGTACCCATTCCCGCCTCCCAAATTGCCAAACACTATGAAAATGCATGAAAACTCTCGCCAAAAATACGTTAAAAAAATCAATTATAGCATTACCAGAATATCATGGAGAATTCGAATAGAATCAATTCATAAAATACCACTAGTTCCTGCGTACAAAAAGTTAAAAATAAAACGTAAAAGTAGTTTTTTTCTAAAGCACATGATTTTACCCTTGAAACATCTTGTTGTCGACGTATAAAACCCTATAAACGATATCCTTTATTTTTCTGTATTAATTTTAAGACGGCAAGTTTGCGGTTTTCTCGATGGAAATTACTATATACATAAAATACATATCTGTTTGTTTGTTCATATTTTATGCGCTGCCATACCGTCCATCTGATTGTGATGAAACTTTGGTGATCTGCTGTGCGCATACTTGCGTTAGTTTCTATAAATAATGGTGAGCTCTGGCATTATGAAATTATTTCCTATACTGTGAGTCCGATTGCGATGAAACTTTTGTGAGTTGCTGTGCGTACACCCGCGAAGGTTTCCATATATAATGGTGAGCTCTGGCGTTATGAAATTATGTGAAAATATTACAGGTTTCGCGCGAGTTGTTGGAAAAATAAGTGAATTTCGTGAGGAGGAGGGGAGGGGGATGGTAAGGGGTTCGCGGAACAGGGGGACGCGGGAGGTGGAAATTTGGAAGGGGAACGCGGGAGGGGAAGGGGTTGCGGGAGGGTAAAGGGTTATGAAAATTAGTTGAAGAAAATTTGCTACCAATCAAAACGTTTTGAAAACAATGTTTTAATTTTTTTGTTCTTTCTGAAAAAAATAATAATTTCAAGACTTGAAACTCTGAAAAGTGAAGTTAATGTAAAATGGGGGTTAATATGCTCCCCCATTTGGTCGTAAATTATTTTCCTGGAATATTGTGTGCACTCTCTCTTTTATCAGTGTGAAATAAATAATAAGTATTTTTGATAAGCAGAGGCTTTCTTCCTTGACCCCAAGGATCGAATCCCACCCTGAGGGTCCAACCACCCCCATATGAATGCTACAGCTACGCCCTTGTCTGAAACAAATAAGTTCTTCATGTTTTGATATATTTTGAAGTTCTACCTATAGACTATTAAAGTTTTATTCGTAGAATTTCTTTAAGACTTTAATGGATGGGTTGAAAGGGTGCTTAGACAAATTTCAAAGGGATTGACTTTGAATCCTACAGCTGCTGTTATCTCCTTTCTCTCTCAAGTTATGCTTACGGACAGTCCTGACACGTGAATAATTAATCCTAAGGTCTAAGCTTCAGATAAAAAATAAACATTACAGTGATGATGAAAAAATATTATACGCGACAATTTTTTGAGTTATGATCTTTCATTTTGAACGCTCTCTTTAGACAAATTTGAAGGGAAACTTATTCTGATAAGTGAATTGGAATGAAACTTTCATTTGCGAGGTAAAAAATACTTACTTTGTTTCTTAAATAATAAATAAGATTTCATTAACTTTTTTCATTAACTCCACGCATCCCCTCAGGGCCTAAGTTATCTTTGAAGACAATGTGGGGAGGTTTTTTTTGAGGAGAGGAAGGAGTGAACATGGGTCTTGAAGAAACCCATGTTGTAGGAGGGAGGAAACATAGAGGCCAGCAAATTGTTCCACAGCCGAACTGTTGAACTCAAGAACGAGTCGTAGAAACGACCCGTTCTCGTTTTTTAGGTATTTTGGGGCTCCAGACCAGAGATGGCTGCCAAATCAATCGTGGGGCACACTGCGATTTGTACAGGGTTTGCAGTTGCGTACTATTAAAGTATCTGTGGACCCTATATGGAACGCCCAGTTTCTGAGAGGCTAACTTAACTCTGGCTTCATACCTGAGCTGGTCACTCAGAGTTGTACCAAGAGTTATACCGAGTTTTCCGCGATCATTTTGCCTAATAAGTTAACCTCCATGATCTTATATATAAAAATCTCGTGTCACGGTGTTTGTGGTCGCACCCCTCCGAACCGGCGTGACCGATTTTTATGATTTTTTTATGAATGTTTGGTAGGTATGAGAATAGGTTTTAAGTAAATTTTATACCGATAGGTGATTAGGGTGTCCCTATCTAGAAAAAAACTATTATTTTGACAAAAAACATTGTATTTTTTTTTTTATTTGGCATCAAAAAATATCTACAATCCTAATTTTTGATCTTCCTATTCGAACCCTCCCATTTTTTAATAGCGATTTTAGCACTTTTGTTTAAACAAATTTAACCGTCTTTCGTATGTCAAACAGAAAGAAATTATTTATGTTGTTGAATGACAGATGGCGCTTCTTCGCCCCCATCGAACTTCTATGCGCAAGACATTCAAGACGCACAGATGCGTTGCGTCATTTTGATATTTTATTCGGAAACATGTTATCGCGTGGGCAAACCATCAAGCTTATTTGTGTTGGCTAAAGGCGCACTGACAAAACATATTGTACACTCAGTTGCTCTTCGAAAATCATATTTATTTTCTTTATTTAATTTTTCTATTTTGTGTTTTTTTTTTGTTTTAATCGGCGGTCATCATCTCCATCGCTCCATTCCTCTTTCTGTCATAGATCCCATCCCCACACACTTTCAATACATTCGTTATGTTTTTATTTAACAACCTAAATATTCACTAGAAATAATTTATATGGCAGAACAACGTTTGTCGGGTCAGTTAGTATTTTATAAAAATATGTTACCGTTAAAGTTGTGAAAAAATTTGCTTCTTTTTTTGAAATTTGCAGTGATAGATACCAACCTGCTTTATTCCCAATCGTGCACATTATATTTTTATATAAATAGCGCATAATAGTTCCGACAACTTCTAACTGTCCAAAGACTATGATTATTATGGGGTATGACCAATTGGGGTATGTTGCAGGCTGGATGTAGGTAGTGACCTCTCCAGCATGACCATCTCATCCCATCGCCTTACATCACAGTGGGAAGGTTGGCTTCATACTTCCGATGCTCCTGGATACACTGACCCCCTGATTCGTACCCCCCCTTTCACACCTTTTTCCTTCCAAGAACTTTCTTTTAGTCCTTTTTTTTAAAAAGAGACTCAGCATAACATCCCCAAAGATGACATAGGCATTGAAGGAAATTACTTTATTCAGTTCCTGTGTGGAGCTAATGCATAAAAAGGTTTGGAAAGAAGTATAGAGGAAGGGGAATGTCCTGAGGCCCCGGTCACCAAATTCGGTTGTAGACATTTTAATTATGTTTCTATTCTGAATGGCGGCCTTTCATCAAAGCGATACTAAGAGTATTTTCCGCATTACAATGTTCCACAAATAATAAATAATATTTTATTGTAATTTAATGCGCAAATTTACTTACGAACACCGGTTTTTAAACCCTTGACCTATGGATTCGTAGCCCAGGCCTCCTCACACGGTCGATCAATAAGGATGGGTAGGATATTTTTCGGTAACTTCTCGTCATTCCCTATCATGATTGCAGATCACCAACGAATAAGTAACAGTTTAAAATGACTAAGTGTTCTTCATATATTCGACATCAACTGTTAGCGATTATGTACGTTAGCGATTTGCAGTTGCCCTAAGGAACGAAGAGAAGTGTTATGGGTTGCCCATATACCTATCTATCGTGCGAACATCACAAAGCCAGATCGTGTCAGGAAGCCTATCACGCGTGTCTTGCAGCCAATGAACAGGCCCTAAACATTTTTAATACCATATAAGGTCATGTATTTAGGACATTTGCACGTGTCAACGTCATGCAAATCATCACCCGTTCCCTCCGGACCAATAGGAGAGGCATTGCCCATATATGGGGTTAGCCGTCTCCCTCTACGGGGAGACGCAAGGGAAAGAGAAAACAAGCGACAGTTCAACGCAGGCACCCGGAGCGAGCGGTTCTCCCCGACCAAGACGTGTTGAGCGACGGTAGTTCCCGCTCGTAACAATGTGAGCGTCGGCCAGGATTGCTGAACCACAGGAAACCCCTGACGCTCCTGTTCGCACCAGCTCAGTGCAATGGCCCCACTCCTGCCCGTGCCGCCCGCTGCGTCGCCTCCCGCTCGTAACAATGTGAGCGTCGGCCAGGATTGCTGAACCACAGGAAACCCCTGACGCTCCTGCTCGCACCAGCTCAGTGCAATGGCCCTGCCGCCCGCTGCGTCGCCTCCCGCTCGTAACAATGTGAGCGTTGGCCAGGATTGCTGAACCACAGGAAGCCCCTGACGCCCCTGCTACGCCCCAGCCCAGTGCGCTGGCCCGACTCCTGCCCGTGCCACCCGCTGCTTTGCCGCTGCTCACACGTGAGCCTTCATAATACCCCCCCCCCTCTAGTTATTCGTGAGCCATTTAGATTCTCAGCCCAAATCACCTCTTCCTTGGCACCCGCCAGTCAGGACTTAAACTGAGCTATTGTCTTGCATTACCTTGCTTATTGTCAATAAACCTGTCTATACCTACTACCTGTTTCACTGGATATTGCCTGTAGAGAGACCGTACCCCCCCGAGACGAAGTTCGCATACTCAGAAGCTGCCGTCGGCACCCCCTGTATCACTGGCATAAATAGGTAATACGTAACACTGGCGTCCAACGTGTAATACGTAACAGAAGTTACCGAAATTTATCATTTCAATCCTTATCGATCGACCATGGCAGGACCTCAGGATCTTATTCGCCCTATGGAGGATGTCGCCAGTAATATTATTAATGGATGATTGAAAGAAATATAAATATCAGAACCATCTTACTAAGAAAAGCTGTGCAAATTTATGTTGCCAGAACTAACCAATAATTTTTTTATACATTCAGTAAATTCTGTTTTTTAAATAACATATATATACTGTTTATTATTTCGTGAATCATCACCATTAAAAATTTTTTTGGGAGAAAATTGACTTTCCAACAATACACAATACATTGTCTAAACACAATTTCCGAAACACCTCAGATGACACATTTTAATCCTTTTCTGATGCTGTTGACAAACAACGAATAACTTAAGTACACCCGGCGACAGTTGAATTCAGTACTTAAGCGCTGGTTCCTTACTTCTATTAAAGGCTTATTGACTCCAATCTAAGGAGGGCTCTACGTTTGTTCAACTTTCGATGTTTACAGGTCGACGCCATAGTCAATCCTTGGATGAAACACGCAGTACAATAGAGTTTCTCTCTATTCACGCATTAAAGAGGGAGGACGACCTTGACTCATGGTTATGGTATCGTGACTTTAAAAAACATACATTCTTATCGTTATAATACTGTAGCTCTTTCTTACACATTAAATAATGATGAGACAAAAGATGAGATAAACATAATACGTGTGTCTGTTTCTCCCAGAGTACTTTATTTTCGTTGGGAGGAAACAGATATATCTTATTACGTCTCGGTCACGGCAACGGGAATTGCATTTCATTCTTTTTATACGTGTGAGGGAGGTGTATGATAATGATTGTATGTTTCCTTTGGGGGTGCATACATGCGTTCACCGTTTGTCTCATTTTTGACTATTGTCATTTAGTGTGTTAGAAAGAGCTGCAGCATTGTATGTTTAAGTTCAAAAGTAAAAATTTTAAATTTTTGGAATTCACTCACACTTTAATATTGTCGTTTTAACTATATTCCATACTTTAAAAATTATCGTTATGGCAAGTAGTGTTGTGGGTGTCTACGGAGAAGTCACAGTGCAGTGTATGAGAGAGAAGCACACTTAAAAAAATAGTAGGCATGAAATTAAAATTCTACAAAGGTTTACTACAAATTCTATATAAGGCATAAAATTGAAATTCTACACTACTTGACGACTTATTTGACAGAGCATGGTGTGCCGACGGGCTTTCAATCTCGAGATCAGAACATTTATTATTTAAGTTTTTCGGATGAATATTTAATAATTATTGTGTTGTAATTTACTGTTGTTGATTTAGATATTCAAATGATTTATATAAATATTGAATATTATTTGTAGGGAAGACCTGTCAAAAACCGTACACCTAATGTAGAAAGAAGGTTTGTAGTTTAGTTACTTAAAATAAAATTCGGTTTACAATATTTTTTACAGAATTTATTAAGGAACAACGCACAAAAGAAACATGTCAGAAAATTTTAGTCATAAAAATATTAAAAAAATATACAGGCCTTTAATATTTCCGATTTTGCCCCGTGGGGTGCACAAAACCGTATACCGGCTTGTATTGTGTAAAATGCAGGCTTAAAACGGCCTAGGCCTTTTGTCGTAGATAAAGCCACATCTTGATTGTTTCTGTATTTATTGACACGGTCTTGTGATGTGAAAATTGACATTCCGTAGGTTTCTGCTGCTCTTATCTATTGCTCTGTAAAAAAAATCGTAATAAAAATATTCTGGCTGGTTTTACCCCATACGGTTGCGCCCTGAGAAAAAAATACAGACATTCTGACACAAATGTAAAAAATGTTACGAAACTCACCCAAAATTTATGCGAGTACGTAACAAAGGTAAAATATACATATTTACAATATTTTACATTTCACTCACCTGCAAATTATTATAACTGGTTAATGTTGCAATTTTGTAAACCTCTGATCACCTTACTTTAAAATTTTTGTTGTTTGTATTTTTATATCATGTATGCATTTTTTTATCGTAACTTATCGTAATTATATCTTACTGTAATTTCAGTTTTTGTTGCTTATATTTCTATTTAACTAATGTACTTTTTTATTTTTATTGTAATTTTATTTATATTATTTCCTTCTCATGTTAAAGATGTACTGCCTTATTTATTTATGTAAAAGCCCTCTGGGCGTATAATAAAACAAATAAATAAACAAATAAACAAATAACTTCACTACTAACCAATTTTATATCCCTAAAAATTATATCAGACACCGAAAAACTTAAAACGTGTGGTACCTTTTCACTTGCCAGCTATCTTCAACCTAATACAAATATTTAACAGACTCCAGGTAGAAAGAAAAGAATATTATTGTTTCATGCCAAACTGCACGGGGTCAGATTGACTATTTATAGCCACTCTGTGCGATACAGCGCCTGTGGATAACGATACGATAGTTTGTCTGAACTTAGTAGGTACTTACTGAAGGTATGTTTCTTCCTTGGTATTGCTCGTTCTTTGGGGTAGACAATGCGATATTCTCGGATATAATCCAACAGGCGCACGATATTGTTAGTTGCGATTAATTACTGATTTGTTGAATCGATGAAAAAACATGAAGCAACGATAAAGACGGACGATGGTTTTGCTCCATGTCGCGAATTACGATAAAATTAACACTGCCACGATGTGCGAAATGTCACGATAGATTCGCTCCTTTATCGACTGCCGATTATTGTCATCGTCATGAGATTCTTTATGTTACCATCTCAGCCGGTTACCTGGCCAAAAACAGAACAAACACACGCTACGACACCAAAAACTATTTAATGATATTATTATTTCATTAAGTTAGCTAAAAAACAGTTTATTTATAAACAGTTTTTTTTTGAGTAATTATTATTACGCGTGACAGCTGTTTCGCCTTGCAAATGCATTATAAGTAGCAACACATTAAAGTAATAAATATAAACTAGCAATTAAAAACTCGTTTGCTGCTAGGCCCTGCGGGCGGAGTTTAGTTCGGCTTCGCCGAATTTGAGTGTTGGTGACTATTTTATATATCCGATAGGAACTGATTCCAAAAAAAGCCAGTTTCTCTGATCCACTGTATTCCAGTGACAGCTAGTCACCGAGACAAAGTAACCGTGACAAAGTAACCGAGACACAAAATGACCCCATTTGTAATAATTGCATATAGCCGCCCATAAATCCTAGTAATTATACCTAGGGAATAAACGTCCATATAACAGCTGCTGACGGAAGTAGCGACATATTTTGGAATATTCTTGAATTAAAAACCGAATTATAACGGTAGCTTTGCTTGAAATTTCACGAACACAAAATTTGTTTGTGGCGCGGCGCATAAGGCGTGGCGTCGGACATGCAATGGAAGTCAGGTTCTGGAATTCAACCACGCAGATGCAAGCGTATTAATACTGTTTGATAGATCATCTGATGATAGATCATCTGTTTGATGGATCACCACCACGTCGGGAGGTAAAATAGTTCTACAAAAGAAACTTGATCACAACAAATATTTATCGGTGATAAATTTATTTTATTAAAGTAAACTATAGTTACTTTTATTATTACCGGTGGCTGCAAACAACGTCAGCTCAATGGACCACCGGACTCCCGGTGAATATTGACTAATTCTCCCCGCAGCAATAAGGACATAACAATTTTATCGTTTCTATTTCATTTATCTGGTTTATGCGGCTGTAAACCCCGCCAAAGCGATCAATCCATCAATAACCAGTTTGATAGTCATCCCCAGACGGGGTTTTATTACCCACATATGGCCAGCAGTAAACTTTATCGAGTGTAGAGTCCGTGGACGTCTTTAAGCATCGATACTGCCTCATACAGGGTCCTGGCCTTTTGAATAACCCATTTCCAATTAATATTTTTATTTATTTTTATATCATGAAACAATGCATACATTTTATCAAAATGTTAAAGAAATTCATTTAAAACCGTGTCTTCTACAAATATATAAACAAACCATACGTGTTACCTTAAATCTAGAATAAAACACAATGAGAAGAGAGTGAAACAACTTAGGGAAAGTACCCATACTACGTGACCCACTTTTTGCAATTTTTAACCCCCTCCCTCCCCCCTCGGTGACCACGTGTAGTATATTCCAAGACCCCCCCCCAATTCATAAATTTGGTTTTGAGTCATTTCTTGCTAACAAAAAGTTTAAAAAATATATATTTGGCTTATATTATTTGTCTGATACGTGATGGCAAGAGTGCATGCTACCTGTAATTACAAGTGGAAAAAATATTATCAAGATAAAACTTATGTAAAATATATTGTAACCAGAACTTAATTTAGTTTTCGAAAATTGTGAAATGTTTTATAAAACACGACTCGTTTAAAATATAGCGAAAATCTCCTGGGAAGTATGTTAAGTAGCATTTAAAAAACACTTTGAATTCTTTTATACATAAACATACGTAGTTATAAACAGTGTTTTCTTACAAACTTTTCTTTCAAAATGTACGGCTGCTAAAAGTTTTAATAAAATTTCCACTACACCATCTATTCAACTTTTTCATTTCTTATGACATACATAGTTGCCACACCTTGTACTGATTATTCTCTCCTCCATAGATTTTTCGTTCAATATAAGTTAGGAATGGGGTTCGATTTTCGTAAAATTATGTAATATCGTGTCGCCACGATAAAACTTATTTTTGCAAGCATAGTTTACGACCGTTTAAAAATATGTTATACAGCCAATTTTCTTTAATAGATCAATGATGAACGTACAGTTTATTTTATATCAGATCTTATATTGTCATCTCAAAACAAGACCCTAAATATATTTTATGTTCACAGTTAAATAACAAATTCGTGATTTTGCCCCAAACATTATTTTACTGGTGCTTTTATTGTTTTTGTGAAACATGTTAATATTGTTAATTTAATATAAGTATCGCGCACGTAGTTTTATTAACTTCTATATTGCCAGGAACTCTACGCACTGCCTCGATTTATGGTATTCTGGACGTTAAAAAATGTTCCTGGTATACAAAAATAAATTTTATTCGCTTGGCAAGAAAATAATGTACCTATCACTCTCCTAAATTCGCTATCGAAACTACTAGAAAAAACTATGAAAAAAAGACTGCTCGCATACCTTGACAAACACAAACTGATCTCCACCCGTCAATTCGGGTTTCGGGCGAAAATGGGAACAGAAGACGCCTTATCGGAACTAACCACCTACATAGTGAAAAACCTAGATGGCGGTTCAAAGGTGTGTTATGGTACGCCCAAACGACAAAGAATTCAAACTCCTAATTCGCCGCAAACTACACAACACCCTGCTCCCCCCCTGTTCCCTGCTTCCTACTTCCTATCCCATCCGCCCACCCGCACGCGATCCCTTCCAACAGTTGAGCATTGCGAGCCGCCTCGGGCACACGTTAAGCCCGCGCGTGGATTCCCACTGTTCGCCCGACGTACTATCGCTCGAATTGTACTCAAATATAACCTGCAATGTTAATTCAATAACCTACGGGTTTAGCGCTGATATTTCACCATGCCTGTGTAAACTTCGGTTCGGTCCTAAACTCGGGAGGTCCCCCTGGAAGCCGGAAGACGAAGACCCCCAACATCATGTAAGCTGTACAATTGTTTCCTCATTTGATTGTGTCCTTTAACGATAGACTGTAAACTCCCGCGCAAAGCCATCACTCAGAGAGATTCGTTTAGGGATCTTGAGGTTATAAACACGATAGCTAGGATTGTGTAGTATGTATTTCCTGTGTTGAATTGTACTGTAATGACCTATGTACTGTGTTTTAAATTTGCAATACATGAAACTAGTTAACTCAATCCTGTTATTATTCTGCTACGGCAGGAGGGTTTCCTAGAGGGGGAGTATCCTGCCAGACGACTGAGATGCGAAGGTATTTCTGAAGCCTCGAGCGACCCACCACCTGAATAGAGGGTAAATCATGCCTCCCCTGAGAACTAGCTTGGGACATGTTTGGGGGCCCGCTCCTAACACTGGCGTCCATAGTGGGGCCCAGAATTTTTTTTTCATTTTTGCCATTGTCTCAGTCGCCTTACGGAGTGCTCCCTGTCGAAA
Source organism: Limnephilus rhombicus (assembly GCA_929108145.2). Taxonomy (NCBI): domain Eukaryota; kingdom Metazoa; phylum Arthropoda; class Insecta; order Trichoptera; family Limnephilidae; genus Limnephilus; species Limnephilus rhombicus. Next base: position 24,646,094 of record OV815284.1, read on the forward strand.
TCTTCCCCGCATAGGAACTGTTTGTAAACATTGATTGTACTGTGTCTTGGTGTTTTATACCCAGTGAATAATGAATTCTGTGGGAAACCACAGAAATCCATGTGCAAGTTGAGTCCATAACGCAGATTTGATTGCAATTATAAAAAAATTGCGTCAAAGTTGAAAACATGGCCATTTTGTATCAACCAGAAAGACGGCAGCATTTAAACCGCGAATCTGACTGCGCACGCGCCGACCCCTTTGTTCACAAAGCAGCGGACGAGCAACAGTAATTCGCGCCAAATCAACGGCCCGATGTTTCACGCGGTAAATACATACCTAATCTCTGAGTTGCGCGCGCACCCACGCGCATCGAAGCACAAAAGTGCGTTTATCGCGCCAAACTCCAACGGCAAAAATCCGTTTGAATCAGGCAGAACAATTCCCTGTCACTATGCAGTGTTTTGAATAATAAAATCGCCCTTCTGTCACTAAGGTCGGAAGCAATAGAGATCGCTATTGTAAATTTGGTTTTGGAATTCCAATTACCTTGTGGATTCTTTAATTAAAAAATCTCACACTCACGTTTTTTCTTGCACAATATACCGATCGGCCCACTTGTTGTGTCTGTCAAATTAGTACCACGTATATTTCACCAAATGGACAAAATAATGACTTTCTTTCCACATTCTACGTTATACGTACCGCATTTTTTTTTCAGCATAAGTGTAAAGTGAATTGTTTTTTTCCTTACATAAAAAAAGTTAAATAATAATAAAACCAATGATTGGTTCCATGAAAAATAAAATAATTTTAATGTGGTTTCGTAACAAATCCCATATTCAGTTATTTTCATCCGGAAGTTTGTCCTTATTTGCCAGAAGAGTGCCTTTTGTGAATTTTAGTGCCTTTCTCAGTGCAAAGTGGTTTGTGAAAAATAAAAAACCCGTTTTCTAAAGGTCAGTCCTGGCAAAATTTTTTGGAAATAAATAAATACTTGTGAATTTCACAGTTTTCTCAAAAGTGGTTTGTGAAAAATAAAAAACCCGTTTTCTAAAGGTCAGTCCTGGCAAAATTTTTTTGAAAAATAAATACTTGTGAATTTCACAAGTTTTCTCAAAGTGGTCAGTGAAACACAAAAACCTTTACTACTTAGGTCTTTCCACGCAAAATTTTTTCTTGTGCCTTCCTTTGACAAAGATTCTGGTGTCATATATACCAAATTGTAGTATGGAATACAGTTTTCTATAACTATTTTAGAAATACCAACCAGTGATTACCAAGTGAAAAGTGCCTCACAAAATTAATTTTGCGTTTGCTAAAGAAGACCCCTGGCAATTTTTTTCACCACCTGGGAAACTCACAATGGAAAACAATCAAGCTATGGCATCATCCAATTTGGGCATCATTCCCAACGTGCAAAACTTATCCAAAACTCACTTACAAACTGCTTTAAGGGATAGAGGACTCTCGCCATCAAGCAAATCTAAACCTTCATTAAAGGCTTATGCACTTTTATTCAACAAAAAGTACATTAAGAGAATAAACCTCGCCCCCTCAAGCGAAAATAATTCACGCTCGGCTACGCAAGTTTTGAATAATCTTGTTCCTAACGAAGAACCTATGCCACAAGTAATGATAAAACAGGACATCGCACCCACCTTGACACAAGATAAAACCTACGATTTATCCTCGTGGAAAATCAAATATAATGGCGTCTCCGATGTACTGGATTTCATTGACCGTATTGAAGAAACGGCTACAATCAAAAATATCCCATTCGAGATTCTACGAAAAAACTTCATAGAACTCATCTCCCCAGAATTGATACCCTGGCACCGCATTCAAAAAACTAAATGCAAAGATTGGAATAAACTCAGATCTGCCCTAATCTCGAGCTTCGGAAAAACGGAAGCCCAGCACCGGATCAAATTATCTTTACTATCTATTAAACAGCTAGTAAATGAACCTGTAGCAACATTCATAGAAAGGGCTGAATCCATTAACATCAAGCTTTCACATCCCGTTTCGGAAGCTGAACTATTACCAGTCATAACTGATGGCCTTTTAAGCAAATACGAGAACATCATTACCTCACAGAAAATTGCATCCCTAGCCCAGCTAAACGAAGTCTGTCTCCTTCTGGAATCGTACCAGGATAGGAAAAACATAAAGAATGTGTCAAATAATGTAGTTGTGCCAAGCCGTTCGTCTGGTTTAAAACCAGAATTCAACAACAAAAAAGTGTGCTCTTTTTGCAAAAAAGTAGGCCATCTGGCCACCACTTGTTTCAAGCAAGCAAGGTTTCTGGAATCTAAGGAACCCCGAACTTTCAAGAGGCATCACTCTAGGGACCGCTCTCCTCCAAGCGACGAACTGCGCAACATTTTCAAGAAATCAAGGCACAACATGGAAAGGTTACAAAACCCAAGCGATGTCAGACCTCAGGTGGATTTCTCCAAGCCCCCACCAAATTTCTACATGAAGAGGCCAAAAAACTAAATAATAACCTCTCAGGCACCCATTCTGAACCAAGGTCTAAAGAATGGACTGATTGGTTAGCACACATTAAGTATTTTAACCAGACCTTAAATGTTTCTTCGGTTTGTTGCAAACAAGCTAAAGATGGGAGACCCTATGCTTTTTTCTCTGTTAACAATGTGCCCTTTTCCGGATTACTTGATAGTGGTGCATCTGTCAGCTGTCTTGGCAACAATGCTCACCTGCCTTTTGTTAACAGTGATTTTAGAATTTCGCCCCAATCAACACACCTGACGACTGCGGATAATGTTTCCCAACCGGTCATCGGTGCCCTTGCCCTGCCAATTAATTGTAACAATAAAATAGTTACAATCAATTTTCTAATAGTGCCCTCTATATCCCAGAATTTCATCCTTGGCGTTGACTTCTGGAAGGCATTCAATGTTGCTCCCCAAGTATTTAATACTCTTGGCAAAACCTCCACTGCTGCTCAAATTAGTGAGATCCGCACAATAATACCTCACGAAAATTTAAGCACGGACCAGGCTCTCCAACTAAAAGAAATGGTCAATAAATTCGAGTCAATATCTTTCGAAAAATGTGGATTAGGTTTGACAAATTTGGTTGAACACCATATCAAAACCAATGGCCCACCCATCAAGCAACGTTATTACAACTTAGCCCCCCAAAAACTTAAACTTTTAGAAAACGAACTTGATGAAATGTTAAAAATGGGTGTGGTGGTTCCCAGCAGAAGTGCATGGACCAACCCAACTCTTTTGGTTTCTAAAAAAGACGGCTCTGCACGTTTCTGTCTCGACAGTAGACGTTTAAACTCTTGCACGGAAGCTGATGCGTATCCCTTACCTCACGTTCACGCAACCTTAGACAAGCTGCGTAACGCCAAGTTCATCTCTTCTGTCGATCTCAGCAAAGCGTTTTGGCAAATACCCTTGGACGCAGAATCGTGCGAAAAAACTGCTTTCGTTGTACCTGGTAGGGGAATGTTCCATTTTAAAAGATTACCCTTTGGTCTAAAAAACAGCCCCGCCGAGTTACAAAGACTGATGGACAAACTTTTCGGTCCTGAAGTCGATAACAGCCTGTTTTGTTACCTTGACGACCTCATCATCGTCAGCGATACCTTTGAAAAACACCTATTAATGCTGGAAAAAGTTTTTCAACAACTCAAGTTCGCTGGTTTAACCATCAACTTGAAGAAGTCTGAATTCTGTAAGTCCCGTCTACGTTATTTGGGATTCATTATCGACGAAAAAGGTCTAAGAACAGACCCCGCTAAGGTGGAAGCCATGGCAAATTTTCCCCGACCCAAAAACGCGAAGGAAGTCAAAGGTTTCCTTGGACTTGCAGGTTACTACAGGAGATTCATCAAAGACTTTTCCACTATCGCAGCCCCCTTAAATAAAATTACCGGCATCCGTAAAGGTGTCAGCAATTTCCGATGGTCTGTCGAAGCTGAAGAAGCGTTTACAACTCTAAAAAATGCCCTTCAAAAAGCTCCCGTTCTGAATTGCCCGGATTTTGCACTCTCTTTTACCCTCCACACGGATGCCTCCAATGTAGGAATCGGTGGAGTCCTTACTCAAGAATTCCCAGATGGCGAACACCCTGTAGCGTATTTTTCCCGTACATTAAACAAACACGAGAAAAACTACGGAATTACCGAGAAAGAGTTATTGGCTGTATTGGATTCTGTTCACCATTTCCGCGGTTACATAGACGGTAGCAAATTTACTGTAGTCACAGACCATAGTAGTTTGAAATGGTTGATCTCTTTAAGTAATCCCTCCGGTAGGCTCGCTCGTTGGTCCTCCCGTTTGTCTCAATACAATTTTGATGTTGTTCACCGTAAAGGCGCGGACAATATTGTTCCCGACGCCCTTTCAAGAATTGAACTGGCTTCATTAAATGTTGACACAATTGCCCCCCCTCCATCTACAAAAGATGAATGGTACTTGAAAATCTTCGAAGGTTGTAAAAATAACCAACAAAAGTTTCCTAATTTTATCATAAAAGAAGGACAACTATACCGTAATTGCAAGGTACCACTATCCATCCTCGAAGACTACTCGTGGAAACTTGTCGTTCCCCTCGAAGGTAGAGAACAAATAATTATTGACAATCATAGTGCTCCCGACTCCATACACCCAGGAAATTTCAAGACGTATAAAAAGATCTCCTTGAAGTATTACTGGCCTGGTCTCTTCAAGCAAATTCGCAATTACATCTCTAAATGTGAAACTTGTAAAGCCTATAAACATAGCACGGCAGCACCTGCCGGCCTAATGGGTAATCCCAAACGTGCCGACAGACCCCTACAATCATTGTCAATGGACCTCGTCGGACCCTTTCCCCGAAGTTATGCCGGACACATGCACATACTTAGTGTAGTGGATGTTTTCACTAAATTCTGTTGGATCTTTCCTTTAAAAAGAGCCAACGCGTCCGCCATCATCAAACTTCTGGAAAAACACATTTTTATACCTTACGGAACACCCAGAACCGTAATTGTTGATAACGGAAAACAATTTATTGCCCAAGAATTCAAAGATTTTCTTGCCAAATACGGAATCAAGGATATTTACTATAATACCTTGTATACTCCACAAAATAACACCGTCGAACGTTATAACCAAACATTCAACACAGCTCTGGCTATTCTAGTTGATAAAGATCAACGTACTTGGTGTAAAAACCTAGATAAAATTCAGGCTGCAATGAACAACACTGTTAATCTGGCCACTGGTTACACACCTTTCTTCTTAAAACACGGTATGGAACAAGTTGTTCATGGTTCTCTACATAGGAACACAAACTTTCCTACGTCAATTGCCACCACAAGCAACCCTACCGCGGACTATGCCCATCGTCTGGAAGAACTGTCGGCCATCTACAGTGAAGTCACTGATGCTTTGCTCCTGGCTCATCAAAAGAGTGCGGACAGATACAACCTACGTAGGAAACATGTCACCTTCAATACAGGAGACATAGTTTGGAGAAAGAACAACACACTTTCCCAAGGAGCCATGTATTTCTCTGCCAAGCTGGCACCACGTTTCGTGAAGGCCAAAGTTCTAAGAAAGATATCAGATCTAGTGTACTCCTTGTCTGACTGCTCTGGAAAACACATTGGTAATTACCATATTAAGGATATCGCAAAATCTGGAAGTGAGGAGTCAAGTAAAACTGCCCCCACTATCTCAGCAAACTTAAAATGATCCAGTGTGTATCACCACAACCTTTTTGTAAGCACACCAAGTCTTACAATGACCGGCGTGTAAAGTGTCAATTACATGCCCACCCTTTCGTTGATAAAACGAATATTGTTAAAAAATCATTTTTGTAAATTTATGTACAATCCACGGTGTAGTTTGCCCCGTTCATGTTCGTGAATTGGCAACCACCGTAATTTTTGTCTCACACGTTTTTTTTATTTTTTTTCTTTTTTCTTTCTTTTTTCTCACCTGTTCCAAAATTGATCACTTTAGAGCAGAGACACCCCTCGAGTGACAGTGTTCGGGAAGTCATGAACCCAATCATTGCCTCTCAACCCCTCACACTACGCAACGTTCATGCCATGGCACGCTTTGCCATGTAATGCAATATTGTAATTTTCACCATTTTTGTTTGTTGTTTTTTTTCATCATATCGGAAGGAATCTCTTCATTTTTTTCTTTTTATGTTCTGTAAATACTGGAGCGTCGTTCTAAAATCGATTTGGTAAACTCCAAAGCGTTAAATCACGACCCAGGACTAGTAAACCATCTCAACATGCTCCATATTTTACCCATCATGGTAAAGATAAGTGGTTACTCACATAATCACATTCCTTGTGTATAGTAGTTTTCAATTTTTTCTCAAATGTCAAAAATTGATGGCGTCCTACCCGAGCTCTTTGCTAACAAATTGGATTTTGACACATCCATTTTGAAATCATATGTATATAAATAAAGGAAAAGCCTTTAAATTGGTCTTTCCATCCTTGTACAAATCCTCATGGACTCGTTTCAACTAAAGTACGTAAAACCAAATACTCGGTCTTTTGTCGTTATAAGAAGTCCTCGATTTGTCCCTCTTCACAACATGTATGTCTTGTATTACATGCTTCAACCCTTACGGAAAAGGTTAATAAAACCTAACGGCAGCCCTGATTTCCGTACATAAATAACCGCAGTTTAACGTAAATCATCAATGTTTTGTTTGATCATCGTTTTACAAACATAGGCATTCAACTCCTGTTTCGCCATTTAACCAAGTATTTGCAACCTAAATTGCACATAACCTGGTATGTTGTAACCGCACAAAGGGTATGTAAAACCACAATTGGTCCCTTTTATTTGTCCCCACTGAAGTTTGCTGCAATAGACAGTATGTAAAACCATGTAGGTCTGTCTTTGTTTGTCACATGGTGTAAACAGAAATGTACTCTGTCATCACCCCGCCTTTATAACATACGAAGTGACATTAAATTGTTTACCTCCTTGTTATCCTATCGTACGCTCCTGGGCTACGGAGTTAGTTAATCTAACAAATCTTTATAAACTGTGTTAAAACAAGCATAGTTAACGTTTATTGTGTTGTATTTAAACGTAACCCTGTTACATTATAGGAGAGATCCTTAGAACATCCACCATTATAGGAGGGATCCTTAAAATACCTGCCGCGATACGAGAAGTTCGTCATAATCACTTTTTTCTCATAGCTAAATGTTATTGAGCTGGTCGTGTGACATATTTGTCATGAGAACCATTTTGTACATTCTATTTTGGTCGTGTGCCATTCATTTGTCATGAGAACCATTTTGTACATTCTATTTTGGTCGTGTGCCATTCATTTGTCATGAGAACCATTTTGTACATTCTATTTTGGTCGTGTGCCATTCATTTGTCATGAGAACCATTTTGTACATTCTATTTTGGTCGTGTGCCATTCATTTGTCATGAGAACCATTTTGTACATTCTATTTTGGTCGTGTGCCATTCATTTGTCATGAGAACCATTTTGTACGTTCTATTTTGGTCGTGTGCCATTCATTTGCCATGAGTACCACCCTTTTCGTATAACCTGTTCCGGTCGTGTGTCATTTATTTGTCATGAGTACCGCTTTTATGTATAACTGTGTATAAACTCTGTACACGAGACGTGGAGACGTAATAACAATACTTACCGTGATTCGTGTGAACGACATAATATCGGCTTTGCTATCTTCTTTAGGATGCATTGTATAAACTCTTGGACTTCTGTCTATAATTGAGTTATATCTTGTATGTACTTACATATTTTGTACACTATACGTGGAGACGTTAAAACACTTACCATGAGTCGTGCGAACGAAATAATATCAAACCCTTTGTGTGCGATCTACGAAATGTAGTCCACAACCCTTTGTTGTCATTCAACGCCAATGCCCGTGGACTTCCTGTTTTTTACTTCTTTGCAAAAAGGAAAGAAGCCCAGGAATATCTACTATCCCAAAAGGACTAGTTTTCAGCTTCACTGTCAATTATGGGGCATAGTGCTGTGGGAGTTAATCGATTGAGCACAAAAACCACCTAACTCGTTGTCTGGAGAACGAACAAGAAAACCCCCAGGTTTGTGAAATTGGAGCAAGGGTCTGTCTTTTCTCACAATCATGTAGAAGTTTTTAAAATGACCCCTAATCTTTTGCCCAATACACGCGAAAGATTAGCCTCTTTGATATAATGTGTATTCAAATGTCTCCTCATCCTTTTTGATAAATGTAAAGAGTCAGGAAATCTGCTGGTTGATTATGTTTCATTTTCACATAGAGTTTGAATCGGAAATTAGTCCAGTCTCTAGCAAGTTTTGCAACTCGTCTCCCTTCTCCCCTCCTCCTCCCATTCCCCATGTTTCAGACTTATGTTATGAAGTGAAAAATCTGTCGTTGACCATATCTCGCCCTCACTTGGAGTTCGAATAGGTAACTGTCCGGTTATCTACAGGTTTTCCCCCTCAATCTCTGCATATGTCTCACCAGTTTTTTTTCTCTCTTTCCTCAATTCCACGAAACACATTCATGAATGTTGGATATGTACGATATGCACTTGGCGTACCGTCTGTCTCCTTTTGACAACCTTTATTCATGAATTGGTTTCCCTTTGCCGTGACTAGTTCACGATTCTTTGTCTCGTTCTTTGAAATTCTACGAAAATGTTACCATCTCATGTTAGCATAGGCCATAGAGGGCCGGTTGTTTTTTAACCAAGACATATTGTCACTAGGCAAACGCCAAGTCATCCTGGCAAAGGAAAATGTTCATGTAATCACAATTTAGTTAGGAATCTCTCTTCGTCACTCTCTGGGTCGGTGGTTAAAATTTCATTATTTCATTATCTGGACACATTTTGTTTCTCTCCAAACCTTTTCTTCATTGGTCCCTAGGCAGGTAAACTTCAAGAATTTTGCTCTAATAATAATTCCTCCCGGATTTAAAAAGAAGCCCATGCGGATGTCATCACCAACAGCCAAGCTGAGCTTCACTTCCTGACAGCACGCGCTGTGGTTACAAGGTCTCTCCTGCTGCCATTTTCTACGCAATTGTTCCTGAAAGCACAGACCATACCGCCCATACGTATGTTGTCTTGTCGTGCCACAGCAAGCTGAGTTGTCCCACTATACTTTATGACACTCTAAACTACCTTTTGGGCACGCTAGCTCTTAGGTTTGTTCTTACTCTTGCTATCAATGCCAACCTTGTCGTCTCTTGCTCTGTCATGCAGTGACGCATATATCGTCATGTGTAAACCATCATTACCTTGACCCACCAGTATTCGCTGAATGCGCACCAATACAAGTTATCTTGAGCTACATTATGCTTCAATAACCATTATATACGATCCGTGTTTACCATAATAACACTTAGGATTCGCACTGGCATGTCTGCAGATACTGGATTCTTCTCTTCAATGACCTCTGTAACCATAGTCGCGGCACAGCAACCACAGTCTCCACTTCGTGAACTTCGACGTCTTCGACAAAACCAAGTGTTTTCTAAGGCCCAAGTGTACTCCTGAGCGTTGTCTCAAATGGGTCTGATTACAGTGATAATGTAATCCTTAGAATCCGTGAAGTCACGTCCTTTTCTTCGAAATTCTCCGAAACCAAACAAATCCACGCTTCACAAACTTAGCTCCAAGACCAATGAAACCTTAGAATCACACACTTTTTCTCTTCTCTTGTACAAATGTATTGTCATTCTTTCAATTGCTTAACCATGTGTATTGTCATTCTTTCAATTGCATAACCATGTGTATTGTTATTTTCAATTGCATAACCTTGTATGTTGTTTTACACCATGTACTTTTCCCAAATTTGTCTTTTCCAAACATTGTATGTACCCCCACCCATTCCCTACAAACATTGTGACCCAAACTATAGCATAAAACTGTATGTTCTAGCTAGGAAATCTCTCAAGCAACGAATCTCTCAAAACCCCGATGGAAGCATAAGAGGATTTTTTTTTCCCTACAGCTCCATTGCCACGTCGCTTTTTTTCCAAGCGCGGGGGGAAGTGTTATGGTACGCCCAAACGACAAAGAATTCAAACTCCTAATTCGCCGCAAACTACACAACACCCTGCTCCCCCCCTGTTCCCTGCTTCCTACTTCCTATCCCATCCGCCCACCCGCACGCGATCCCTTCCAACAGTTGAGCATTGTGAGCCGCCTCGGGCACACGTTAAGCCCGCGCGTGGATTCCCACTGTTCGCCCGACGTACTATCGCTCGAATTGTACTCAAATATAACCTGCAATGTTAATTCAATAACCTACGGGTTTAGCGCTGATATTTCACCATGCCTGTGTAAACTTCGGTTCGGTCCTAAACTCGGGAGGTCCCCCTGGAAGCCGGAAGACGAAGACCCCCAACATCATGTAAGCTGTACAATTGTTTCCTCATTTGATTGTGTCCTTTAACGATAGACTGTAAACTCCCGCGCAAAGCCATCACTCAGAGAGATTCGTTTAGGGATCTTGAGGTTATAAACACGATAGCTAGGATTGTGTAGTATGTATTTCCTGTGTTGAATTGTACTGTAATGACCTATGTACTGTGTTTTAAATTTGCAATACATGAAACTAGTTAACTCAATCCTGTTATTATTCTGCTACGGCAGGAGGGTTTCCTAGAGGGGGAGTATCCTGCCAGACGACTGAGATGCGAAGGAATTTCTGAAGCCTCGAGCGACCCACCACCTGAATAGAGGGTAAATCATGCCTCCCCTGAGAGCTAGCTTGGGACATGTTTGGGGGCCCGCTCCTAACAGGTGTTAGGAGTGTTCTTAGACCTAGCAAAAGCTTTCGACACCATCTCACACAAATTACTCCAACAAAAACTCAAAAACATTGGCATAATAGGTCCACCACTAAAATGGTTCATCAGCTACATTGAAAATAGACAACAAATTGTAAAAATCAATAATCAAGAAAGTGACAAAGTAGGCAACAGGTATGGAGTACCCCAAGGCAGCGTCTTAGGTCCCATACTGTTTCTCATCTACATTAACAGTCTAACTGAGATAAGCCTAGGGAACATAGAGTACAAAGTTATCAGTTATGCAGATGACACTGTAATTTTATTCAAAGCCCAATCATGGGAAAAAGTCTTCAAAAACACGGAAGCAGGGATGACTGAAGTAAATAAATGGCTAATAAATAATCTACTGACACTAAATATCTCTAAAACAAAATACTTAACTTTCAGTAAAACATTAGCTGGTCAGCCAGATAGTCGCCCACAACTACATCTTCACCCCTGCACAGTTACCTCATTAATTAACTCACGCTGTGTTTGTGACAAAATTGATTATGCGCAAAATATTAAATATCTCGGTTTAACTGTTGACAATAACTTAAAATGGGATCTCCAAATTAACCTAATTACAAAAAAAATACGGAAACTCTCTTACATCTTCAAAACAATTCGAAACATTATGTCACTACCTCAGCTAAAAATATATATATATTATGCACTCTGTCAAAGTATTCTAATGTATGGTATTTCAGTATGGGGAGCAGCAGCAGAGACTCACCTCAAATCACTTAAAATTAATCATAAAACAATAATCAGAATTATGTTTAGAAAGCCCTATCAACATCCGACAGAACAGATAATGATCAACAATAACCTATTAGACATAAATAAACTATTCATAAAGAAGATCATCTACAAAAACTGCATAAAAATATCAAAACACTTCATAACTCACTCGCAATATACAAGAGCAAACACACACAATCAACTACAAGTACCATATATCAAATCAAATTTTGCAAAAAAACATGAATCTTACTTGGCACCATATATATTCAATAAGTTTGTAGCCCAAACAAAGACCTACGTCGCATCTAATAATTTGAACTGGGTTTTCAAAAGATTTTTAAACTGGTTGAATGTTAAGGAAAGAAGAGAGATAAGTAATATTCTTAATATCTAATATAATATATTTTCTATTTTCTACTCTGTTTCTAAATTCTGATTTTCCTCTTATTTTTTATTATTATTTTTACTATAATATATATGTTTTTTTTTTTCTTTGTTTTACCACTTATTTGTTTTTATGTAATTAGAAATTGTAAGTTACCAGCCTCAGAACAGACTTTGTCTAGTGAGGAGGGTAAGGAAAAAAAATCATTTTGTACATAACAAATAATAAATAAACGCCCGGGTTGCCGGCACTGAATTGAATTGGATATTAACACTACTGTACACTCGCCTCTAAAATGTGCATGAGTGCTCGCGTGGGCTTCACTTGTAGCCCATTTTAAATTGAAATGTACTGAAAGATAAACGTTTAATTTTTAAATAAAACACATTTATAATAAATGACATTTATTAAGTAAACCGAAATAAAAAAATACATCTTCTCATTCTTAAACTTAGAATATTAACAAAACTTCAGACTTCACAAAAAATCACCTAATTTTTACTTATTTGAGATCAATCAACTTTTGGTTTAATTCTTACATTTTTTTTAAAACTTTTTTTTTAATTTTCATCACACGAAGGACAAATAACAATTTGGTGATCATTCATAAGGACAAATTAAAATTTGGTGATCATTACATATACCCCTTATACAGTTTTCCTTGTGTTCCGCCAGTGCACGCATGGGCTACATCCGTAGCCCAACAACTTTAAATCGTTATTTTTCACACGTGCGCCAGTGTCGATCGCTCACGACACACTGAATGCGTCGAGCAACAATCAATCGAAGCTTAGCTAGAGGCTCGAAGTTAAATCACGTGATTTCACGAAGTTACGAACAAAAACAATACCCTGGGCTACATATGTAGCCCACGCGTGTACTCTAGTGTTAATATTACCTACTCTCGCTTGTCGTTTCGTCACTTGCAAACATCGATATTTATATTTTAATTGTCTTCATTTAATATTCACATTGATTCTCGTTGGAAAAATGATTTATTTGTGGTTCAAATATTGTTACAAGTTCACTCAGATGTAATCTTTTTAAAGTGAAACTTCTTTAACCCCGTTGTAATTTTTGAATTCGGATGAAACGGAATTGACGCATTACTGCACCTGCGAAGCATTAAACTGCGCTCATTGGCTGCCTTGAAAATGATGTCACTTTTCGAGGCTCCTATTGGTTGAGATATGAATCGGAAATGACGCTAGGTCTGCGCTCATTGGCCGCTTTGATAATGACCTCACTTTTCAAGTATTGATTGAGATTGTTTTGGTAAAGTTTCACTTCTACTGCACGTGTTAATGTTTAGTGTTTTTAAATGAGTATGTGGTGATTAATTTGGCTTATTATGTCACTTTTAAAGGCTCCTATTGGTTGAGATATGAAACGGAAATTACGCTGATCTGCGCTCATTGGTCGCTTTGCTAATGGCCTTATTTTTCAAGTATTGGTTTTAGATTGTTTTGGTAAAGTTTCGCTGCTACCGCGTGTAAACTGCACTCATATATTCGAGTGAATTTTTTGAAGAATGCTTATTTACTAGAAAATTTGATAAAATTCAAGAATATTTTAAAATTTTTCAGCAGATTGTATATTTTTTTTTACATTAGAGATAAAAAAACATTTCTCCAACTGTAAGTAGTTATTCTGGTGTAAATATAACTACGGGAAAATAATAATAATAATTGTTGGATAATTTGTAAAAAATCACCTCAAGGGCGCTGAATACATACTCTATATCTAGACCACCACATCACGGACATGTGCCCAGCACGGTGGTTGAAAATTAAACATTGTATGTTTATATATTATATTTAATGATATTATAATATAATGATATTTTCTTTGTGATTTGGACGACACAATCAATTAAAAAACAATTGAGTTTCTCTGTAAGGAAAGCGGAGGTTTATTTTGTTAATCTCACAAGATTTACATAAAGAAAAGTATCTAGTAACAAAACATTACCTGTAAGGAAAGAAACGACATTTAATGTTATTAATTGTAATGTCGATTCATTCATCACAATCATGAAAGTAATTACTTTTAATTATTGAAGTTAATCTTATCAATTTGCTTTATCATAGCCATATATTATTTTTACTATAGTTTTAATTATCATAGACTATAAAATATCGAGTCGACAGTTCACGATACATACAGCCACAAGTCAAGCTCGGCATTGTTTTAAATTAAAGAAATTATATTTTTCTTTACATTTCCCCCCCTAGGAAAGATAATAAACCAAAACCCATTATGTATCCTCTTCATGGTTCATTAATGCAGGTGCTGGAGTTAACTTCGAGATGTGCAAAAAAATTGATTCTGATTTTTGTCGTCCAGTGTTTATCTTGTAAATTGAGTTTGATAATTTTTCTATGATTTTGCAGGAAAATTATATTTTTCTTCACAATATTATTAAAATATTAACTATAAATATAAATACATCTAATTAGACGGTACAATTACCAAAAAGATCATTTAAAAAAAAAAGTAAGTTTTTAGGAAAATATTGACAGTCTGACTGGCAAACAAGGACTAAGATTGTAAATTTGTAAATTGACACTTACTTACTTTTTCCGAGGAAAATGTTTCAGTTCTTTAAATTTCGTTTGCATAACAACATTATCCAATTTTATGTGAACACTGTATAGTCCCAGCTGCTCTAAGTCAGTAGAACTACCGTAGTTCTACTGACTTAGAGAGGAGACGGGGGAGACGGGGTACAGGATGACTGGGAGGCATCTGGATATTCAAACCTGGTCACCAAACACGTCTATCGTAATTTTTTAATTTAATTCAGTTTGGTTGCCTAATATTTTGACATCCAACTTACTAGTATGTAGGTATCAAAAATGTAAGCATCGAAATTAAACTTGTGAAAATGTACCAAAATTGTTAAAATAAAATTGTCGAAAACTAGTCTCCATGTGTTAGCCTAATCTTTGTAAAATAATTGACAATTTATGTATTTTTTTTGTAATGATAGCCCCATAAATGACAAAATAATTTTCCCCCAAACCATTTATTTAACTCATACGTATGTTATGAAATTTAAAAACAGATAATATAGAAATAAAGAGATGTGCTTTAATTCAATGACAATTTTATATCGTGTTCAATTTTCACAATCTACTTTCCATCAGAATTTAATTTTATTTCCCGAATTTAACTGCCTACGTTTATTTTTAATGTAATTTACCTTTTGTATCTTCTCATTCATTCTGCTTTATGAAAAGAGACCTTCTTTGTGTTTTCCTTCTTTTGTAATATAGTTCGTGAAGACTAAACAAATATACCAGGTTACGTTCATTGATAATTTATTTAGTCCTCATAGGAAGCAAAATACTAAAAATATTGATAAAAAATTCCGGTTTCAAGAAGCACCTAAATACGTACACCTTCGATAAATTCAGCTAAATTAAAAAAAAAATTACAATTCCTTGGTTTCGTGTGGTGAGGTTTATCTAGATCTTCGTGACGGATTCGTCTGCTCACCTTCTGTGTGGTGGGTCTTTTGACCTTTCTCAACCAGTCCCTCTCGAATAATCGCCTTACACCGCAGTCCAAGGGATAGATTTATACGACCGTTACTCCCGAATATAACGACCACAGAATGCTATCCACCCCTCACACCTTTTCCTTCTCAAAATTCCTCCCCTTACTTTCGTTTAAAAGACCCTCCACACAGCATCGCATAAGATGACATAGGCCCCGAGAGAAATAATTTTCCTCAGGGCCTCTTGTGTGTAGCTAATGTAAAAAAAAAAAATACTTCGACTTTAGTATAACTCTACTTGCCTCGAACTTGCTAGCTTCCAGCGTGATCGGTTCTGGCTTGCTTGCTTTGAGCTTGCTTGTTTCGAGCTTGCTTGTTTTGAGCTATATTACTTTGAACTTGGTAGCTTCGAGCTTGCTCACTTTGGCTTTGATTTCGCTCGAGGTTTGAGCTTGCTCACTTTGACTTTGCTCGCTTCGAGCTTTAAGCTTGGTCGCTTCGAGCTTCGAGACAATTCAAGCACAATTTAGAACCATGACAATAGAATGACCTTTCAGAATCTTGCTTGCAATGGCTTTAGCCAATTTTCGTGGCCACACCTGAATAGGTATTTCCTAACCTTCCTCTTCCCCAACACTTTCCCCTCTCCATTACTTTCATGCCTTACCACATACCTCAATTTGGGATGCAATAGTCTCACTGGCCTCAGACGGGATCAGTTGGGACTTTTTTTTTTTTTTTTTTTTTTATAAGGAGAAAATACAGATACAGACGTCAATTGACAAGAATATACAAAACAATTAATAGAGAATTCGCCTGCATCCAAACTATTTCTCACGAATTAACATTGACAGCAGATAAAAACATATACAAATATTTTTACCGTTAAATACGGAAAAGACGTATGTATATATACATAAGTAAATATTATTTTACAGAGAGATGAAAAAAAAAAATGCGCAATATCCTTATAAAAGTTTACAAATTGTTTTTGGAAAAATTTTGATGGTAAGACCAAATATATATATAGATAAAAAATAATGTCATACAGAAATTTAAAAAAAGAAAGGTAGTTAAAATTATAAACCAAGCAATGTCTAAGGTATTGTACTTTGTAGGAAAACGGCCTTCAATTTTCTACTAAAAGTACTGCGTGTATCAAAAAATAAGTCGGAATCCTTGATGTTTTGATTTTGATTAAACGATTCGCACATTCTTCTGATTGGATCCCTGACACCAGCATTTGTACGCGTCCGGCTAATGTGGAATAAAGTCGTTAAGCCTTGTTACTCTGGGTGGTATTTTGAAGTTTATTAGTTTCGGTAGGTCAGGACAGTCGATAAAGTTATTGCAGATTTTATAAAGCGTCATGAGGTCAAGGTATGTTCGCCGGTTAGTTAGAGTGGTGACGTTATAATTCGAGAGCATATTTATGTACCCCCGTTTAGGTGCGCTCATTCTGTAATTGAGGTATTGCAGAAATTTCTTTTGAATACTTTCAATGTTGACTTTATAGACACCGTAAAGTGGTGTCCATATGGAGGTGCAGTATTCAAGTTGAGAACGGACCAGCGTGTAGTAAAGTAGAAGATAAGTTTCAGGTTTTCGAAATTCGCGGCTGTTTCTGATGACAAATCCTAGCATGCGGTAAGCTTTATTCACAATGTTCTCAATGTGCGCATCGAAATGGAGTTTAGAATCAAAAAGTACGCCTAGATCTTTTATACAGTAAACGCGCTCGAGTAAATAGTTACCAATACAATAATTGTGTATAATAGCGTTGTGATTTTTAGTGAAGCTTATTTGTTTACATTTGTTGTAACTTAGGTAAATTTTGTTTTCATTGCAAAATGCTTCGAACCTTACTAAGTCGCTTTGGATGAGCAGACAATCGTTTAAATTCCTAACAATGGCAAATATTTTTATATCATCGGCGTACAAAAGAAATAAACAATGCATGAAACATTTAGTAACAGTGTTAATAAAAAGTATAAATAACAGTGGACCCAGGATTGACCCCTGTGGTACGCCAGAGGTAACTGGTTCCCACGTAGAAGTATGTCCTCGTAATGATACAGCTTGCTGTCTTTTTGTCAAATATGAGACAAACCAACGTAATAAGTTTCCCCTAATTCCATTGAACATTATTTTTTTAATAAGAATAAGGTGGTCAACCTTGTCGAAAGCTTTTTTGAAATCGCAGTATATTGCATCTACCTGGTGGCCTCGATCCATGCTAGTGAATAAGAAATTTGAGTAAATTAGTAAATTACTCATGGTAGATTTGCCTTTTACAAACCCGTGTTGTTGTTCTGTAATTTTGGCGGCAAGCTGGGGATATATATTATCATGGACAAGTCTTTCCAAGAAGAAATTTATGTTATTTTAATTTATTTTTATGAAGTATTAAAAAAAAAATTGCTTCTTAAAACAAAGCATCACCAGAACACTCGTATTTACATAATATATAGATGATACGTAACTGAAATCCCCGACTTTGCCGGGGTTTTAAGCAAAAAAATATTCTAAATCAGAATTGGACCGTAATTTTTCTCTAATTTTGAACGTCAAATGTTAAAAATTTCTACTTTAAGGGATGGTAAAAGAAGACGGGATAGTTTTTCTAATGTTCGTATTAACAATAATTCTATTTTGACGATAAAGTGGGCTAAATTTCATCGATCTCGGAATAAAATTGTAGGTTTGTATAAAAACAAATTCACACTGGGACACTTCGTTAAATATTTAGAGAACTATTTTTTAATTTTTTTTTATTAGTCACAAAAAGATACATAAATTAAAAATAAATTTAATTCAGTAATTAATTTTTTAAAAGATGTGCTTGGTGTAACCCTAAGTGATCAGCTCAGGTACGGGGGCTCCATCGAAGCCAGAGTAAAGTTAGCCTCCCAAAAACTGGGCGTACTGTACAGGGCCCGCAGATACTTTAATAGTACACAACTGCTAACCCTGTACAAATCACAAGTGCGCCCCACGGTTGAATTTGGCAGCCACCTCTGGTCTGGAGCTCCAAAATACCTGAAAAATACCCTCGACTGTATAAACGGGCGGTCCGTTTAATGGATTCTCCCATCTTAACAGACGGATAGCAATCTTTAGAGCACAGGCGTCGGGTGGGAATGATATCCTTGTTCTACCGGTATTACAATGGAAGATGCTCCGAGGAACTAGCACCATTGATCCCTTCGGCGCCGGTGCATAGTTGGGAAACACGCCAAACACGTGCCCAACATTTGTACACGGTTGACATTTGTCACATGAGAACGGGTCGTTTCTTCGACTCGTTCTTGTGTTCAACAGCTCGGCTGTAGAATGATTTGCCGGCCTCTGTATTTTCTCCTTCCTACAACATGGGTCTCTTCAAGACCAATGTTCATTCCTTCCTCTCCTCAAAAAGACCCTCCACACAGCATCCCAGATGACATTGGCCCTGAGGGAAAATATTTAGGGCCTCCTGTGTGGAGTTAATGTAAAAAAAAAATTGATGTACCACCATAAATGAGCAGGGCTCGTGTGTATGTGGAGAGTTAATGTCCCCAGCTTTTCCCGGGTTTTATGCAGATTTTTTTAAAATCAAGTGTATAACATACTATTCCTCTAATGTTTAATGTCAACTATATAAAAAATCTGCATTAAGGCTCTGCAACCGGGCCCGAAAAGAAGAAGATGGAGAGATACGAAATTACGAATGTTAGAGGAGAGCGCTAACATTTACAGCGACAAAATCGATGCGAAAATTGCGAAAATGTTTAATAAAACACGACTCGTTTAAAATAGACCAAAAATCTCGCAGACATTATCTTAAACAGCATTTAAAGAAACACTGTGATTTTTTTCATACATATAACTTGTGAAATAACTGAAACAAACGTGTTAATAATAATTTTTTGAGCATATTTTGCGATTTTTTTCTACCAAGGGAATTTTATATAATTTGCGTTTCGGCGCGGGCAAAGTCTAGATATTATCTTCAAGAATAAAAAATATTTTTTTAAGAGCTTTAAAACCTACCGTGTTTAAGGGAAATATGTAATAAATCGGTACAAATGAATGGAAGAGGATGGTTTTTCTGAAATCGCGTATTAACAATAACCTTCCAATTGTTTTGAAGGTCAAGTTCGTAAAATTTCATCAACCTTGGAATGAAAATGTAGATTTGTAAACAAATCAAATCGACGCTACCCGCCACAAACAGATAATCAACTTTCTTTTAGACCAGCTGAGGACCCGGCATGCGTTGCTATGCCATTTAATAAAGCAATAGTTTCTCCCTGCGTGTCCTTTCCCATTCGTGAGGTTCTCTCCTCCGCCTCCCCTTCCTTTCCCGAGTCCCCTTCCACTCTCGCATTCCTACTCCGCCTCCTTCACATTCCCTCTCCCCACTCCACTCCCCCTTCTCCGTCCCGCGAACCACCCTCCCGAGTTTCATTCCACCCTCACAGGTTCCCCTCCCCCCTCCCTGGTTTTCCCTCTTCCCTCCCACGAACCCCCTACCCGATTACCCCCCCCCCCACCTGCATTCCATACATTCAGTCCCGGTTAATTCAGTTTTTATTGCATTTTTTTAATAAAAATTTCATAATGCTCAGTAGTTTTATACAAACTTTGTCCTTTCCGTTATTTGTTTTGGGGTGTTGTGCCGTGCTGCACTACCTCCTCCTTTAGCCAAAGTTTCGGACACTGTAACGCTGTCCGCAGATGTGTGACATCTGCCCTGATGATAGACACTGTAACGCTGTCCTAAAAGTTGGCTAAAGGAGGAGGTAGCGCAACACGGCATAACACCCCGAAAACAAATAACGAAAATACTTTTGGCCATGAAAATCTAAAATCATATCAAACCTTGTCCTGACAATAACGAACACAAAAAAATAGAATTATCCAATTTGGTGCAGTCGTTCGGAAGTTATGCGCGTACATACATTTCGGCGATTAATTTTTATTTACATAGATAGATAGTTAGATTTGTAAATTTTTATATATTTTTTTCTTGAATTATTTATTCCCTGTTTTTATTAGGTATTTCCCGCCATTATAAACGAATGGAAGTAAAGGAAGACTATTTTTCGGTTGATTACACAAACGCTGTCCTGGGATTTACAGTCCACTAAAGACAGTTAGAAAATTTAACAAGGTCTTTTTAACCCGGTTAAGTTCCAGAACATAACCTCGTCATTCGTCGAGTAACTGTTAAATATGTTTAAAAATATATTTATCATATATACAGGATAAATCTCAATACTAAATTACTCCACATATTTAAAATTTTTTATAATTTTTTATTTTTAATAATATGTTTTACATGGTATTTACATGACAATTTTACATCTTAGGTTTTTTACTACTCTTCCATTATAATAATAATAATAATAATTTTTATTTTAGTAATTTGTACATTTAAGTTTACAAAATTCTAATTGATAATAATATTTCATATTCACTATATTTTTTCAAGTTTTATGTAGCTCCTACAATACATCTTGAACTTTCCGATTGGTGTGGACTTTAAAGTTTCTGGTAGTGTGTTATACAACTTCATTCCCTTGTACAGTAGACTGTTCTGCGTATTCGCTTTGCCCTTTTTTTGTAGCCTAATTTCCTTGCACGTCATTGTGTTATATCTGTGAATGTCTTTATTGTATAAAATTTTATTTGAGAAGTATTTTGGTAACGTGTTGTTCAATATTTTGTGGATAAATACCATCGTGTTCAAGGTCAGCATCTGTTTCACGGTCAACCAATTTAGTTCCTTTAACATTTTAATAACTTTTGAAAATCTGTTTCGTCGAAGAATTATTCTCATTGCCCTGTTTTGGAGAATTTGTAACTTATTTTGTTCTCTTTCGTTACATAGGAAAAGTATACTTGAGCAGTAGTTGAAGTGTGGAGCAATAATTGAATTGTATATGGTGATTGCTGTTTTTCTAGAAATTTTTGGCTGAATTTTTCCAAAAAAAGATATCTTTTTGCCAATTTTCTTTTGGGTGTATTCAGCATGACTATTGAAGTTTAGTTTGGAATCTAATATAACTCCTAAGTATTTCATTTTAGTAACATTTTCAATAATTTCACCATCAATTTTAATTTTGCTTTCACTGGATGTCTTCTTGTATCCAATCACCATACATTTTGTTTTTTTGTATTTAATTTAAGCTTATGAATTAAGTCATTGAAAGCTTTTGCTTGTGTATGGAAGGGTAGTGTACATAAATGTTATTAGTTAGTGCTTAAATAATTCATTGTACATAAATATATGAGTGCTGCAGTATTTATTTTGATAATAGTATGTATTTAAAAAAAGAAAGAATTTTCCGAAAAACTAAGGATATTTGTAAGATTAAATAAGTGACAATAGTTTTTTTTTTCAGAATATTATTTTTAAAATGTCTCTTGACAGAGAGCAGTATTCGGGTTTTATCATTGATGCTTCTGATTTCTTCTGGTAATGATGTTGTGCAAAATACGTATTTAGTTTTGGGCATATAAAAACATGTTTAAGTCGAGTTCTGTTTTCATTTAAAAACGGGTATTTTTCTTTTTCTTTTATAATTTTAATTAATGAATTTTTAATATTTAAATCTTTAAATGTAGGTTCTTGAAATTTTTCAAACAGGCAGTCTGTTTGGTAGCCCAAGGATTTTTTTAATATAATTTTAATAATTGTTCTTTGTACAATTTCTCTTGGAAGAAGGCTACATTTATATGCGGATCCCCAACTAATAATAGCGTTTTAAAGTGGATTGAACTAAGGCACAGTAGATTAAATATAGATTTTTTATCGATATATATATATATAAATATTAATTTTCTGATTTTGTATACTACTTGACATTACTATTCATTTCCAATTCCTAGAATTCGACGATTTGCAAATAAAATACGAATGTATCAATACAATTACTTCACATTGTCAACTTTTCTAACAATTCATCTATAATTACGAACCTATGTTGATTCTGCTTAAATAAAGTGTTATCCATTATAATAATATTCTATACATTAATAGCTCATATTCTTTTTTTGGTTGTAACATGTAATTGTATCATGTACCTAAATACTAGCTTTTATCATAAATACTTTGTCTTATGTCAGGTCTTATACAAACTTAGCATATTATTTATTTTTTACACGAATACATATTTCGTTTGTAATTCTTTTCAAACTTATCTCATTGTACTTCCAATAATAACTATCACTTCAACCTTGTAATTTTTGTGCACTCGTACATTATTATTTTGTTGTTAGTGTTATTACTATTATAATGATACCCTCTTGTGCACCACTGTAAAATATAATCTCGTATATCACTTGAATTAAAAAGTCATTTTATGGCCTTTAAATAAATAAATAATCGTAACATAATATGTACTTACCTACTAATAATTTAAATAATAAATTCACAGTACTTTTAATGTTAAAAATAAAATACTTTCAGCTTCACAAATCCTTTACAATATCCCCTGATTTTAACGGATTTGCGCTAGTACCTATAAAATTCCTCTACCCTACACGTTCTTAACCCTAGAAAGATAATATTATTTTTATCTACGTTAGATAATCATACGTCCTAGATAATCATACGTCTACGTAAGAAAAGTGTATATTTGACATATTATAATACTAACACAGTTTAAAGGTAGTTAAATAATAAGTTGAGTTTTGTTCTTTAAATAAAACCAAAATAATTATAAAAAAATATATTGTTATTAAAAAAAATTCTGTAAACCTCTTATAAATCAACTACAAAATATTAAGTCATTTTTTTAATGAAAAAAATGTTTCATTTTATGTCTAAATCGTTTTTTTTTTATAGTGACCGACCGAAGGTTCGGTTCCGGTTTCGGTTTCGGCAAGTTTCGGCAAAAAAATCTAGTTTCGGCATCGGTTTCGGTTTCGGCACATTTTCTGCCGAAACCGAAACCGAAACCTCTGCAAAAGATCTCAGTAAATGGTAAATTTAGTCTTAAGAATGTTGTGATTGTAAACGCAATTTAAATTAAATTACTCAATTAATGAGGTCCTTCCTTTATAATGAACATAAGTGTTGATTATCGATAAATTTTTATTCCAAGAAACAGTTAACATGTTTGTTAATTTTTAGTAATATCAAAAAAATTTACATTTTTCACATACTTCAATTATTGTTTTTTTTTAATTTTTTTTTTTTATTTTTTTTTTTTTATTTCAAATTTAACACATGTTAACTGTTTATATAAGTGCAAAAAAAGCCAAATTTCAGCAAACAATAGATTTTTAACATGTCTAAAAAAGTTTCTGTTTCGGTTTCGGTTTCGGCCGAAACTGAGACAGCTACCGAAGATTCTGTTTCGGTAGAAAATCCTGTTTCTGTCGCACACTAATTTTTTATATTCTATGAAAGTTTAAATGATAAACATTCAGTCGTTTTTTTTCGCAAAATCTCGTTTATACGAAGAAGTCCGAAAGTTACACAAATGATAATTATATATCTCTCGGACGTATGGTGTATGTATTACTTTGTAATTATTGTACTTACCGTGGTAATAGAGCCGCCCCGCGCAAGCTCTGCTCGGCAAATGAGCTAACTGAGATGGACAGCGCGCTAAATTGCGAAATAAAAAAAGACAGCAATTCTTGTGTATCGCTTACATCTCAAAGACGTAGATTATCTTTGAGATGTAAGCGATACACAAGAATTGCTGTCGCTTACATCTGAAAGACGTAGATTATCTTTGAGATGTAAGCGATACACAAGAATTGCTGTCTTTTTTTAATTCGCAACAAAATAGTTTGCAAATTCTTATTTCAAAACTGTGGCACACCCTTTTCAATGAGAATTAGTTCGCATAATAGCTATCCAAAACCTATGACTTCCGTCCGTAATATGTCTTGTCAGAATCCTTGTTAGAATCGTATTTCTGTGTTATATTTCACAGTTCCAACATTTTGGAACATGTTTCCCATACTAGATTTTCATAATAACTCCCAGACGGGTTTTCATAACTCGGCAGTAAAGTTTATATAGGGGTACAATAGTTCTAGCAAGTTCTCAAGAGGGATTTTTATAGAGGTGCGTAACTCAATTGGGAGTTCATCACAAAGCCGGGATTTCGGGGTACATTTCTGGAATAAGCCCCGAGATAATATCATTACACTCTGTGGGCCAAATATATATTATAGCATCTATTTTCGAATATCATAATATTCCGTACTAACTTAAACACTCTTAGGTTCAATACTCATAGGAACATGCGTAAAGTTGTGTGAAATGGTAACATATAGTATATAGGTATTAGTTATACAGGGTGCCCCAAAAGAAAGTTGATATTTGTTTTGCTTTCTATGTGAACGCAACTTTTCCAAGGGGGGTATGTCAATCAGTAGTCTGGCTCTTGGGAATTTAGTCGCTATGAAGCATTTCTCGGGAGCGACCGCGCGTTATGCGTGCGTGAGTTTTACAAAAATGGTGATTCGGCGACTGTAGCGCGTAGAAGATTATGTAATATTTGAGGTTTTCGTCAATTCAATGATGCGCCAAGCATTCCTCTCATTCGAAAATGGGTCAAAACGTTTGAAGAGATCGGTACAACACTGGCAAAACCAAAATCCGGGCGACCAAGGTCATCGAGAACTGTAAAAAACGCAGAGTGTTTATCAATTTTTTCGTGACGACTCAAACTTTTCGATTCGGAAGCGCGCAAGAGCTTTTAATGTGCATAGATCATCGTTACACAGCATTTTGCACAAAGACCTAATGCTGCACCCCTACAAATTTTCGTGACGACTCAAACTACTTACTGGCTGTAACCAAAGAACATGGTTCGAGCAAGACGGTGCAACATTACATACGTCCAATACGTCTCTGCCATGAGTTCGTGAAATTTTCCCTGGCAAATTAATCTCCAGGAGAGGTGAATTAAATTGGCCTCCTCGTGGTCCCTGTGGATTTTTCCTGTGGGGTTATCTCAAATCTAATATGTACGCCAAAAATCCGACTTCCCGGATGCAATTAAAAGAAAATATCCGTCACAAAATGGCAGCCATCACGAAGCCTACCTGGCGAGCCGCCGTAAGAAATTTTACTCTTCGATTAAATGAATGCCGCGAACGTGAGGGTTTACATTTGGACAATATTATTTTTCAGAAATAAATTCCCAAATTGTGTATTTTAGTATTTAATAAACATTTATTCGATAGAACAATATCAACTTTCTTTTGGGACACCCTGTACACTAGTAGTTCATTGAACGGTTGAAAAATTTTGCGATCAAAAAAGCACGATTCTAATTTTCTTTTATTTAATAAATCAAAACCGAAATCTCTCTGAAAACATAAACATTCTAAACATTCAGGTTCTTAAACACCCGCTTATTTAAGATGAACCACATTATTAATAATGTTTTACCTAACTGCTTTTATTTCTAATGAGACTTTTTTTATTTTGTATAATTAAGTTTATTTAGAAAACGTACAGTTATCTATCTATATAAAAATATGTAAATGTTTGTATTTATGTATGTCCACTATGCGTTGCTATATTAAGCATAAGAAATGTTTGAAACTTTCAAAATATCTTCTTTAACTCCGCGAAGGTGTCTGGATTATTACAACCCCATGACAATACACCTAAAAAGTTTCATTACAAAAATCCTTGCAAAACTGTTAAAAATGTCAAAACTTGAGAATAATTTTTTGCAAAACAATGATTGTTAAAACAAAATTCTATTTTCGAACATCTTTAAATTAACGGATTTATTTGAAGTGCTCGCCTCATACTTTGAATCGAATCAGGAATTATAGATATTTAAAATAGGTATCTATGTTAGTTACCAAAATTGATTGATTGTTCTTATTAGTGGAAACAATTGATACAATTTCTTTATTAGTGGTGCAGCAACGCATGCCGGGAAATCGCTGGTATATTACAAAATCACTGAACGTTATTTAACAATGAATATAACATATAAACCAGTTAAATTCCATTTCTTTTCGATTTTGAGAGGTTGATATGTCTACCGCCGTTCTGGGAACCATTTATTGGGTAACCAACACCTCTGCCGTAGGTCACCCCAAGTGGTTCACTACATTTGATGACTTATCAGATGTGCCCGGGTTCACGAGGTGAATTTATCTTTTCATCTGCTTCGTGGCGGGTCCGATTGAGAGAGACTGGTTGAGGCGGTTTTTGACCCCTTGACCCATCGCCAGTTGAAGGCATGGATTCATAAGTCCGCCTCTCTTGGACACACTGACACCCAGATTCCTACCCACACCTCATACCTATTTCCTTTCCAGATCTTACTCTTCTTCTTTTCCTTAAAAAACCCTCCATACAGCATCTCCTAAGATGACATAGGCTCTGAGAGAAATTATTTTCCTTAAGACCTCCTGTATGGGGCTAATGTAAAAAAAATTATAATATTTTTTCTTATGGTTTCAGATTCAATAATACAGTTCTATTGTTAGAAAGAATTGTTTTCTCTGTTTGCAAAGAGCAATAGTGTTACACTGATGATTTCCAAAACGGTTTAAGTATTTTTTTAATATCTTTAATTCGTTTCATATACCTACTTAAGTTTAGTATTGAGGATTCCAAATGGCAGACGCAAATTTAAGATGAAATCGTAATTAAGCCGTATACTATAGTACCTACTCGTAGTTCAAGTGTTAGAGGTTTTTTTAAGGGTTTCGTGATGCGTAGAATGAAATTTTTCAAGTTCATTAACGATTTTAACTCGATAAGAAAATTTCTGAATGTTGTTCAGATTAACAAACTTTTTGAAAAGCAATCCATCCTTAGACAAATATTTATTTTAGCTTCACAAATCCTAAAATTATAAAACCCCATGATTATTAACCCCATGGGTCTATGCTATTTTATTACAATTATGTTTGATTGAAGTTTTCCATCGTTTTTTGACTACGTTAAAGTTTCTGTCGTTTTATCATAAGTTCTGTCATTTTTGACATCATTGTTTCTGTCATTTTTGATACCATAGGTTTTATCGTTTTAGCCATTATAGGTTCCGTCGTTTTTGACATTATTGGTTCTGTCGGTTTTGACATCATAGGTTCTATCGTTTTAGACTCCGTAGGTTGTGTTATTTTTGACATCGTAAGTTCTGTCATTTTTGACATTTATTTACGCCCTAGTGGGCTTTTACAAAGATATTTAATATTAGTTAGGCAGGTTCGTAGTACACAATGATTAAATTAATAGTAAAAAATAAAATGCATTCAAAATAAAATACATTTCATTATAGTAATTATAAAGACTTCGTCTTATAACTAATATGGAATCTTAAACATGTCTACAATATCCTCAAATTTATTGCCAAAATAATGTAATCTATTTATAGCTGTATGAGCCTCATAGTTTGTTTTAAAATTATCACAGAAGAAGGTAGCACTTTGCCTCGTATTTCTGGTCGGTACGTAAAATTTTATTTTGGTGAGAATTTCAGTGTTGTCAATGCAATTATTTATGATTTTATTTAATATAATAGTACAAGATCAGAGATGATCCGCCTATCTGACAGCGTAATTAAGTTGAGTTGTTTCTATTTAATAAATCTTAGAAATTTGTGCTGTACCCTTTCTATATTGTCGGAATGTGTTTTATACAATGGGGACCTAATGGGCGAATTATCATTTACCTGGCTTCTTACTAAAGAAATGTACAATATTTTCAAATATTCTAGTAACTTAAAATCACATGCAGACCTGCATATAAAACCAAGCATTTTTATAGCTCTATTTACATTACAGGTTCTGTCTTTTTTGACACCCTTGGTTTTGTCGTTTTTTACTTGAAAGGAGTAACTGAACAAAACAAACCCAATCAATCCATTTTGAATAAAAAATATTAAAAAATACGTTAAAATAATTAATTTCCATATTAATCATTACATGGTTAACATGCTGTAATTGGAAAGGAAATACAAGAAGAAAAATCATTATGTTGAAAATGAATGACTTTACCAAAGAGGCCAAGGCTCTTCAAAATTGTATGGCCGTCGGAAGTAAGTAATTCACATCGCATGTTAATCAATCTCGTTCGTGCGAGCTTTTGAGATAAATAATATCTGATAACTAAGCTATTCATTCACTCTCAATCCATTTACGTATGTATTGACAAGCTCCATTGCAAAAGGCATATTTGTTAAGTTATTTCATCCTCCTTCTTATATATCTTGTTTGAAAATGAAAAAGACTGACTAAAACTAGAAGATACTAAAAAGATGACTTCACGTATGATATATCTCTGGGACTAGTAGATATTCCAAGTATGGTGTACAAAGGGTGAATATATAAACGAATTGGCTATTCAGATCTAAATTATATTGGCTGTATATTCTTTTTCATACTTACTTGAAGAAATAATCTTTTAGAGGATCAGCTGTCCGAGGGATCAACTGTCCGACGGGTCAACTATCCCTCGGAACAACTGTCGGTGGGCCAATTGTCTCCCGATCAATTGTCATGGAACCATTAATGATTTTTTGTGTTTTTAAATTTGTAGTTAAGTAATGATTTTATTTATGCATGGCATTCATACGTCAAGCATGTTTGTCTGTGGCAGTGATTCTATATTTTTAATAAATTAAGATAGTTTCCTTTACGATTTCCATATGACCGAGCTAAGTTCGTTGCTCCTCCCCAAACAACGATTCCGTATTCCATTATGTAATGACAGTGAGAAAAATATGTCGTTTACATTTGTTTTAGTTTATATATTATGTTTAGTAAATTGTGTATTATTTTGTGAGTTTATTTGGAATTTTTTTATTGTGACGTGTCCATCCGAGGTTATGGTCAATTATGACTCCTAGATATTTTGTTAGGTCTGTTTTTCTTGAGTCGGGCAATCGCAGATGGTAATTTTATTTATTTGTTTATCAAGACATACACAGTACATTATAATACAGATTATAAGGTATGTTAAATTAAATTATTACATGGTTATGTACCTATTACGTAAGTCCATAGAATGTCATTTGATAATTACGCCTGAGATATGAACCGGTCTTAAAACTTAATTATTGAATGAATGAAGTAATAATAATAAAAAGGAAGAAAAGAGGGGGGGGGGAGATAAGGAGACATTTTGAAATCAAGAATTATATGCTCACTAATTGTAACTGACTGATTAAAGTTTAATGAAAAGTTAAGTGTAAGTAATTTTAAAGACAAATGCCGTACTTACACGAATGTATAATGTTTATACATTCGTGTAAGTACGGCATTTGTCTTGGTTTTTGCGGTCCCGTGCTATTTATACTCTAATGGCCGTTATACACGACATCTTTTTTCAGCCCGACTCCAATTAGACACAAAAGTCAACATTTTTCGTTCTACGCGATCGCTATTTTCATCTCTATTTTCATATCTACGATTTCAGTTGGCATCAGAGCAAACAGCATGGTTCATGTGTTGTTTGCAGTGAGGATAATTGAAATCGTAGATATGACAATAGAGATGAAAATAGCGATCACGTAGAGCGAAAAATGTTGACTTTTGTGTCTAATTGGAATCGGTCTGAAAAAAGATGTCGTGTATAACGGCCATAAGTTATGAATTTCGTTTTCGATATGTTAAGTATAAGTATGTTTGTGTCTAACTCTTTTTCACTGGTGTGATTCCAAATTCTGCTATAATACACCCATTATTCCAGTATTTAGATTTAAAGAGGAAATATGTGACGTCCGCATGATTAAATATTTCTCTGAATATTTCCACCGTGTTAAGTTCATTCATCATCAATACTGAATAAAACATAGTAATCAACGTATAAGTGCCTAACAAGTGTACTGGTGGGAGATCGCACGCACTTTTTTATGCTCTACTAATGCTACTGACATCTGCCTTTCGGAATGCGCCAATCAACAGAGCGACTAAATTGCTTAACGATTCTGCATTGACCGTTAACATTCTCAACGTCACTAAATTTGACTGTTACAGACAGTTCAGCTTTTAATGCATGTCCCAAAATATTAAAACTTAAAAAATTTTACACTTAACGTGTACCTCAAATTTGTAATGTTCTCAGAAATATATTGGTGTATAACCGTTTTATAGAGAACACGAAGAAATAAATAAATATGTAATTATTATTTTTTAATTTATAAAGTAACGTTTAAGACAAGATTTTTATGCATAGCACAAAGGGTAACAATTATTATAAGCAATAATTATCAGCCTGAAACACTCATCTACATTGAA
This sequence comes from Limnephilus rhombicus, assembly GCA_929108145.2. Lineage (NCBI taxonomy): Eukaryota > Metazoa > Arthropoda > Insecta > Trichoptera > Limnephilidae > Limnephilus > Limnephilus rhombicus. The sequence goes on from OV815284.1 coordinate 24,676,745, forward strand.
AAATCTTCCGAGAAAAGATATTAGATAAAGATAATAGATAAGCCGCCATAGCTCAGTGGTCAGAGCAGCTGACCGGCAATCAGAAGGACACGGGTTCAAGTCCCGTTGGCGGCAAGTAACTTTTCTCGGAAGATTTTTCAATGTAGATGAGTGTTTCAGGCTGATAATTATTGCTTATAATAATTGCTAAATAAATATGTGTTTATACTTTTGAATGTAGCCATAGCTTTGTGGTTATCCATTAAAGATAAATGAAACAATGTTACTTTGTTATTATCAACAATCAAAAAAATATTGTCTTACAGCCCAATCATGGATATGTTTCCCTACCCACCCACTCTTCATTAATACCTAGCAACGGCTCCACCCCTACCACAATCCTTAGTAATAATTAGGGAATGCAAATCTCGCGAGATTGTGGCTCAAGCGAGATCCCGCGAGATTATGAATAACAGTACTGCGAGATCTCGCCAATTTCGAGATCTCGTGAGATTGGCAGTTTTGTGTGTTTTTTTTGCAAATAATCACAATATTTGAATAAATTGAGAAAATAATAATAAACATTTTAAGTATTATAAGATAAACATTTATTTTTCACGAATTTTTTAATAGACTTTTATGCATCAAACATTGTTTGACGTATTTGTCTATAATTTTTTAATAAACTTCTAAGTAGTAAACTTTGACGTATGTATCTTTTAAATAGCTAATAAAAGAAACAACCAGTCTCCTCTTCTAATATCAAACAAAAATCTTTTAGTAATAAAACAGTTCTTTTATAACAAACAAACAATAAGAAGTCAAAAAAATGAAACTTATTATCTAAGTTGAGTTGACTATTAAACTTAGATATTGTTATCAATTAAATAAAACTATATCTATTCAGTAGATCTATTAGATATTACAGATTAATTAATAAAATATACCAATTAGTTAGACTTTTAGAAATTACAGAATAATTAACAAAATGTACCAATCAAAAAACGACATTTAATTTAATATTTTCTAAAATATACGTGTATATAATGTAACTCATATATTTTATATTACAATAAAAAATTTAAAAAAAAAAATGAAAGATTTGTTCAGTTCAAATCACAAGCCATTATTACGAATTATTTTAAAATAGCTCCTTAAGAAGCACAAAATGTCCAAAGAATCGTCTGCTAAACGGCTTCTTATTTTGTCGGCCAGATAACCAGCCCTTTCGGATTCAACGCAAGTTGAAACCACAGATCTCAGGCTACCTCAGGCTGCCGCCTCACGCGCACCGAACGAAACCGACGGATCGCAACTCCGTCCGTGTCAGTCCGCGCTTCGAATAAGAACCAGATCTCGCGAGATCGAGATTGCATTCCCTAGTAATAATACATTTTTCCCATCCACTATTTTGTAACTATCAAATCAGTATACGTTTGCCCTGAAGAAGGAACGGTCGTTCCGAAACCGGTCCGCTTTACTCAAATATACAAGTGGTTCAAACAAAGTAACATTGTTTCATTTATCTAAATGTGTTTATTTGTGCATTGTTTCTTAACGTTTCATTTTTTAACCTCACCAGGACAAGCCTTTGTTGAGGTTGATAACTTTATAAAATAATAATTTATGTTCCTTACAAATATTGTATACCTAAAACAAAATTTCTATTTTTTTCTTTTTAATGTCTACTTTCAAATGTTTCTAAATAATATGACACTAAACTCGTTTAACTTTTTTTTTTACATTAACTCTACACGGGAGTCCCTGAGGAAAGTAATTGTCATCTGAGATGCTGTGTGGAGGGTCTTTTTGAGGAGAGGAAGGAATGAACATTGGTCTTGAAGAGACCCATGTTGTAGGAAGAAGGAGACACAGAGGCCGGCAAATCGTTCCACAGCCAAGCTGTTGAACACAAGAACGAGTCGAAGAACCGACCCGTTCTCATGTGACAAATATCAAACATGCAGATATGTTGGGCACGCGTTTGGCGTGTTTCCCGACTATGCACGGGTACCGAAGAGATCAATGACGCTAGTTCCTCGTAGCATCTTCCATTGAAATGCCGGTAGAACAAGGAGAACTAAACTCAAGGAAGCAAATTCATCATAATGTTTTGTTGTAAATATGTAGGCTGACCGTGACCATGTATTGATTTTTGATTTGAAGAAATACACTGTCATATTATTTTAAAAAATTATTATTTAAAAAAAATATATTGAAATGCACAGTTTAAATTTTTATTATGTTATAAAAAATAAAATGAAAAAAAAAAACTGTTCTCTAGAAATAAACCGCACTGCCTTCTTCTAAAAGAAATGGGTGTTTTTCATCTGTTTTAATTTTCAACCTGTTTTAAAATAAGTTTTTAAAAGTTTTGCAAAATGTTTTATTTTATTTATTCATTAAAATAGTCAACTAGTCTGTTGGTCGGGAGCCCTCTCCGGGCAGTACTCCATCTAAAATCTAAGGGGAAGGATTCCGTGAATGCTAAATTACAATGTCTTTGTGTCAATTCACCCCTCCATTATGTTCGAATTGATCGTCAGAATTACATAACGCCACCCAAATTTTTACGATATTTTTTTCAGTTTTATTTTATTTACTTTATTTTATCCGTGATTGGTAGTTTCTAATACGTAGGTACATACATTTTTTTTGGAATAAAACATTTTTAAAACCTATCAGAAGCACTATCGACTTAGATAATTGCATTTTTCGAGTTATTTTCTGACCAGTGAAGAGTATTGAAAATTAGTGAAAAGTGCTGAAAGTTGTGTTATGTTGTGATAGTTGCGAAAAGTATTGAAAAGAATGGAAATTTTTATTTTTTTTTTTTTTAAATTTAATGACAATATAAGATAAAGTAAAATTACAAAATAAGTAAAAATACAAAGTAAAGTGGTTTGTTTACAGTCCTCCTCACTCCTCACTCCTCACTAGGTGTTCCTGTTCCGAGGCGGACTGTATGATGCTGAATGGGTGTTGATTTTTATTTCCGCATCTTCTAGTTTCTTGATTTTCACAAAATAACAATAAATAAAATTAAAATATTTATGTTTGTTGTCTGCAGGTTGTATTGAGTTTACTTCATAATTTTAATGATTTCCTCATCTTCCTGTTTACTTAACCATAATTTGATGTCTTTTTTAAACATTTGTATCTCCATGGTGTTCTTCATTTCAATTGGAAGGGCATTATACAATATTGTAGCATGGACATTATGGTTTTTCTGGCCAAAAGATGTATTTAATTGCGGGATGTTCAGTAGTTTTGAGGATTTTGACCTTGTAGTGTAGGTGTGTTGGTCAGCAATTCATATTTTTCTTTAAATTTGAGTAGTGCATTTTTTAGTATAATTTAATATTGCTGAACACATTAAAGTTTTTAAAAATTTCTTTTGGTGGAGTTTTTATGGGTACTTTTAGGAAAATTATTTTTATTTTTGCCTTTTGCGTTTTAGCTAGCTGCTTGATGTGAATGTTTGAGGCAGTTCCCCATTCTATAATCCATATTGTATGCGTGATTGGCAAAGAGCATAGTAGACTTTAAGTATATTGCGTATGTTTCTAAAGTAGTACATGAGCTTTTTAAGTTTCTTTGTGATGCTATTTATGTGGGAGTCCCATCGAAGATTTTCATCGATTTCAATGCCGAGATATTTTACGTTTTTAGAATGTGTTTTTAGAATTAGGTCAGAAGTAGTGAAAGGTGGCGAAAAGAAATGAAAAGAACTGAAAAATTGTGGAAAGTACAAAATAACGGTAATTTCTAACACCTCCCTTGACATCCGATGAGTACCACAATGATTGTTTGTGCCTTTATCGGGAAACTGCTATAGAATGGCTAACATTACAAAATAGAATACTCAAGAGCTTCATTGAGAAATTATTGAAAATCAGCTCTTTTTTCTGATCTTGATGCATTATTGCTGGTTGAAAAATCAGACTGCGCCATAATATAAGCATTGGAGAGAGGCCACGAACCATTGAAACCATACCCAAAACTACACAACAGTGTTGCCAACACGATTAACCCATAATAATGCCCATCGCATTTAAACAAAGTAGTGACCGGCCTATGTTTTTACCTGCACGCCAAACGCACAACTTTCTTTGCAAACCGCTTGGGCATGCTTCCATGCCTTATCATATGTGTTTATTTTATCTATGGCCACATGAATGGTAGTGAATGGTAAACTTACACTATTTTGCTAGCTTGCAGTAATTCGATGTATGCTTAGTAACATTAAAAATAGGAGCTTCACAATTTACATCATAGCTATAAAACACAATTTCTACAAGAATATGTTTTTATGTAAAATTAGCTCAATTCCTCGGCTTTGCCTGGGCTTTACGCAGAGTTTAGCTGAATCAGATGTAGACACTTATCTTCTTTTTGTTTAAGGGCCCGTAACCGGGCTCAAAAGAAAAAGATGGAGAGATATGAAATTACGAATGTTAGAGGAGAGCGCTAACATTTAAAGCGTCAAATTTCATATAATTTACGTTTCGACATGGGCATCATCTAGACATTATCTTCAAAAATAACCAAATAATTTTTAAGAGCTTAAAAACTTCAAATGTTTAAGGGAGATATGTAAGAAATCGGTAGAAATGCGGGTAGCAGCCGGCGCCTTAAAGATCTCGTAATAAAACTGTGGATGTGTACAAATATCGAAACATGGTGCGCGCCCGTTGTCTGTCCGGTGTTCGGCTCCCTGCTACTCTTCTTTATTAATGTGGATTCTCTTGAAAACTGTTTTGTAATTTGGGCTTACGCCCTATTTTCTCCTAGTACCTACGGGTAGTTTAGGCAAATTGACAGCCGTCCACACAGCCAATAAGGTATCGGATTGATATTGCTTTGTAACTTGTAACTATTGTGTTCTGAGGCCGAATTTGCTTTGAAATAATAAGATTTGGGAACCAACTTCGTCCTAAGGTCGGTTCATCAGAATTCATCTGACCGATTGTTCAATGCCAATATTTATTATTCATGTGCAAATTTACATGAAAAGGAAATTTAGAATTGATAGACTTAATTGTTCTGAACTTAGAATTAATATTATTGAATAATAATTTATTCACTTAAACAATCGTGGCCAAATGGTTGCGGTGATTTTATTATTTTCTAGGTAAAAATGTAATATTTTTTCAAGTTTCGTAAATTAAATCGATGAAAAAATTCTACTATACAAATTTTTTTATAATAATTAATTCAATAGTACCAGCTTTGTTACTAATTATGTCACTGTTTTGTTACTAATTATAACAACCTTCGAAAATTGATAAAGGACTACGGTTTTAATTTTTTTTTTATTAAATGTATAAATGTATGTCTCTTAATAATTAGGAGCTATGACCTTTGGACATGACCACCTCAACTTATCTCCATCACCCTCCTTTATATTCAAGATCAAGTCAATTTGGGAGGTGAGTATAGGTATATATAGGTCACCCCAAGTGCTCACTACGTTTGTTGACTTAGCAGGAGTGAGGTTTGTCTGGGTCTTGGCGACGGCTGCGTCTGCCCACCAGCTGCATGGCAGACAGAATCGGGAAAGAGTGGTTGAGGTACTCGTAATCCCGTTGCCTTCTCCAGCCTTACTCTCTCGGAACATCACCTTGCACCGCATTAGGAGGAACGGATTCATGCATCCGTTACTTCTGGATACACTGACTCCAGATTTCTACCCACCCCTAATACCCTTTTCCTTTCCAGTACTTCCTCTCCTTCCTTTCCTAAAAAAACCCTTCACACAGCATCCCCAAAGATGACGTAGGCCGTGAGGGGAATTATTTTCGTCAGGGCCTCCTGGGTGAACCCAAGTAAAAAAAAAAGTTTAGGATTCTCCAACTCTCCTGCACCCTGCAGTCATATTATAAAGAGACCTCCTTGTCGGTCTGCTACCTTGTACCCATGCTACTTCTACCCAGTGGAGCTGTCCATGCAATAAAAAATAAGGTCCTTGCAATATTGATCTCTGACTCTCTGACACAATTGTAAAAGCTAGTCGTCGTAAATTATCCGCCATGTGCGATGTTTTTTTTTTGGCCCCAAATATTATTTTTTCGATACGAAAATAGACAACACCCTTTGGATGTTCAGCGCTGCCTTGTAGCTAACAAGTACTTAGGTAGGTAGTTTGTGTTTGATGAGTGTTTAACAGATATTGGATTTAGTTCAGATGAAAAAATAAACTCCAAATATATTAGGCAACTCTCTTTGAGACCCATTCGGTTGTGAGAAGAGAAAATTACATGTGTACCAGTATTTTTTTTTCCATTCACCACCGAGAAAACTTTTCCACTGTTCTCATAATTTTATTTAGTTTCTTCTAATGGCATTCCATTTATTTTCTCTTTAGAACTTTATAGAATCGACATAAAAGGTTAAATGTATTTATTTAATGAAATTTAATGATTGATACAAAAATTCCTTGTAAATACATTAAGGATATAAAAGACATCGAGAATACAGAAAGACAAAAAAAGCGAAATCCATTAGAGCAGATAAGCAGTTAACAAAATTTCTTGTACAAATGCCAAAAGGATATCATTCAACGCATTCTGCACACCGCTGTATGTGTATATGACAGAACTATGGATTCACTTACAATAAGCTTTTCGTCCACTATTCCGCCTACCGACATATTGCAGCGCTATGGAAATGTTCCTGGAGGGACGAATGCACTCTTTCAGAGCACAACATGCGAAGTTAATGGCCAATCGAATAATACAATACTCACTGCCTAGATGGAGTCCCTCCTGATGGCCCTCTGGAGACGGCCGACGCGCGACGGTCAAATATCCTCCATAAATGGCTGCTAACGTACATTTTGTGTTTTATATTTTAAACATCTTTTCCGTTTTTTTTTTTTCATTTTCTGTTTTTATATATATCTACTGAATGTATTGTTTTGGTATTTTATTTAATTTATTCGTTTTTTTTAATATTTATTTAATATAGATATATAAGGGAACAGTGGTGTTATATAAATTACATATTGATACAGAAATTATTTAAAATTGCAATCTCACCAAAGAAGAAGCTAGTTCTTGTGCTTGGTGAGCGAGTTACCCTAATTAAAACAGAAATAGAATAACATTATGCATTCATCCCATTCATAGGTAAGTATATAATAGAATCAATTGAGACTTCTGGGTCATCTATATGTGTAGGTGTACATACATAGGATATGGTTACATACTAAAATATTGTGCACTTAAGAGAAATTCGAAAAATCTAAATAAAATAGAGATGAATATAGATTAATTAGGCAAGGAAAAACCCCAAACACGGAAGGAATGGATAACAGATGAGATCTTAAATATGATAAAGGATATAAGAGAGCTCAAAAATGATAAAAGAGCTGAATCACAAGAGAAATACAAAGTGCTGAGAAATCGAATAAATAGAGAATCAAAAATAGTCAAAGAAACATTCTACCAGAATAAATGCGATGAGATAAACGACGACCTCAAGAGAGGAAATGTAGAAAGAGCTCACGCTGCGGTGAAAGACTTCTTTGGGATGAGAGTTGGAAAGGGTAATGCAATAGAAGGAGAAGACGGCAAAATAATTTTCTAAAATGACCAAATAGGAGAGAGATGGAAAAGATATCTCGAAATGCTGTACAATGGAAAGGGAAATAATGACAACGAAACATTGATAGAAAGAGAAAATGAGGTAGACGCAGATGATTTGGGAGATCCAATCACTAGAGAAGAGTTTGACCTCGCACTGAAAAATCTCAAAAACGGGAAAGCACCCGTAATCGATGACGTTTCGGCTGAACTAATTAAGCCAGCAGGAAAAGGAACTATAGATGCCATGTTTAAAATGATACAGACAATGTATAAGACTGGAAAGATACCAAAGTATTTCGAGAAATGCCTAATTGTCACATTACCAAAGAAGGCGGGTACGACGAAATATGAACAGCACAGAACTCTTAGCCTAATATCCCATGCCTCAAAAATATTGACTAATATCATTCTAAAAAAAATCGAACCAAAAGTAGAGAACACCCTTTCCGGAGACCAGTTTGGCTTTAGAAAAGGTGTAGAAACCAGAGAAGCAATATTGTTGCTACGAATACTACTAGAAAAAAGAATAAAAAGAAACCAAAACACATTGATCCCATTCATAGACCTGGAGAAGGCTTTCGACAAAGTAGAATGGAAAAGACTCTTCGAGATTCTGAATAGAATTGACATCAATTGACATTTTTTGATGTTTCTTTTTTATGTATAAATATTTATAATTTTTTTTTTTTGTATACTATTTATATGTACAACGTAATTTCTTATATGTATTAAAACTAAATTTGTAATGTGTAAGAAATTAATAAAAACATATTATTATTATTATTATTATTATCAAATATAGAGGTAGACAAATAATCCAGGCGCTATACAAGAATGAGGCCGCTACAATTAGATGTGACAATGATACAAAAGAAGCCAGTATAAGACAAGGGGTGAGACGGGGATGCTCTCTGTCACCTGTTCTTTTTAACGCTTACATGCAAAGTGCGATTGATGACTTGAGAGAGAGAATGAGTCACAGAAAAGGTGTAAAGATACACGGGCAAAAAGTGGATATGATAAGGTTTGCTGACGATATTGCTATGGTTGCTGAAAGCGAAGAAGAACTGCAAGAGGCCTTAACAATCATGCAAAGCATTCTTCAAAACAATTACAACATGAAGATAAATAAAGACAAAACAAAGCTACTGACTGTAGGCCGAACGCAGCATCAGATGAGAATAGAGATGTCAGGAGTTCCACTAAAGAACACCAAGGAGTTTGTTTACCTCGGGAGCAAAATAACATGGGACGGTCGGTCTAAGAGCGAGGTCGACAGCCGTATACACCAGGCTAGGCTTGCATTCAATAAAAGGTCGAAAATAATAGAATCGAATAATATAGACCTAAAACTGAGAATACTCCTCATCAAGACCTATGTATGGAGTATCTTGATGTACGGCTGCGAAACATGGTGCCTCTCCGAAAGAGATAAACAGAGACTAGAGGCTTTTGAGATGTGGTCCTATAGAAGAGTATTAGAAATTTCCTGGAGAGACCACATTACAAATGAGGAGGTTCTCCAAAGAATCGAAGGAGGAAGGCACCTGCTCAGGATCTTGTCCAAAAGGCGCGCAAGATGGATCGGCCATGTAATAAGACAAGAAGGACTCTTGCATGCCATAATGGAGGGGATGACCGAGGGGACAAACGCTAGGGGACGCCCACGCCGAGAGTACCTGGAAGACCTGCTGGTGGACTTGCGCTGCTCATCATATGCAGACTTCAAAAGAGCCGCACAAGACAGGGAAGAGTGGAAGAAACGAATAGATGAAATTGCTGCAAACTAATCCCACGATTGAAACCAGAGAGAGATAGATTAATAATAAATAGAAAGAAAAAGAAAAAAAGGTAATTATTTAGTTAATTATTCCTGATAAAGTGAAGCTTCAGTTTGAGTTTCAGTTTATTGATGTCTTTGGTTTTTTTTTATTTCAATAGGAAGGTTGTTGAAAAACTTTATTCCTAAATAGATATAATTGTTTTGCATTAGTTTGGTATTAAATTTTGGTATTTTGATGATATCTTTTTGGTTGGTAGGTTTAAAATTTTTTGATGATATTATCTTTATAAATTTTGATAAATGTATTTTTATTGAATATATTCTCTACTCGAGGAACCGTGAAATCTGCGAAAAGCGTTTCTGTTGGATAAGTGGAAGGTTTCTTTAGGATAACTTTAATGATTAGCTTCTGGATCACCTTTATCGGGGTTAGAATATTGTTGTATGACTCCCCCCCCATCCAATAATTCCATATTGAATTAATGACTGGATTAGTGCATAGTATACTCTTTTTAGATTGTTGAGTTTTAAAATATTTCTTAATCTTATGAATATATATATACACTTTCAATATGCTTAACCAATTCACAGACATGGCTCTTCCACTTCATATGTTTTTCTATTATCACTCCGAGGTATTTAATTTCTGATGCTGATTTCAATGTTGAACAGCCTTGGATGCATGTGATTTTATTACATTTGTTATTGTGGATAATTATTTTAGTGTTGGGGAGTGTTTTAGTTTGTTGATTGAGAAGTGTATGTAGTATGTTTTGTTAGTGTTTAATGTGAGAAGATTTGTATCAAACCAATGTTTTAAGGTGATCATGCTATTATTTGCTTGTTTGTTTACTCTATTCCAGTCGATCCCATTCACTATGATAGCTGTGTCGTCGGCATATGATATTATGTTTGCGTTAAGTGGTAGTTTAAAAATATTGTTGATATAAATTATAAACAGTAGGGGGCCTAGGACTGTGCCTTGAGGTATCCCGAAATTACTTGTTAGTGGTAGACTTAGGGAGTTGTTTATCTTGACTACTTAGTGTCGTTCAAATAAATAGCTTTTTATCCATTGTAGAGATTTATCGTTTATCCCAACACAGTTTAATTTTTTAATAAGTTTATCATGAGAAATACAATCGAAAGCTTTTTTAAGATTTATGAATTATTTCTTAATTTTCCCATGTTTTTTTACGGGGATGCGCTAGTTACAAATAAAAGCCACATGAAACTTTAAAACATCCAAAAGCATTCTCAGTAGATTATAAAAGTGATTCCTTAATTACAGATAAATTGATAGATTTCTCTTCCTCTTAGTCCAATAAATTAATAGGTACTTTAATAGCGAGCAAGCAAACTAACTAAACATTTCTATAAATAATTTAGATAAAACTTATATTAATCTTAGTAATTTATTTTTATTCCTTATTTCACTGTCTCAAATTATTGTTCGGACTCAGAGGAATTATTGACAACAATAGCGGGGAATTTTGTAAGGTTACATTTGACTTTTCTTTTTAACACAGCGCAAAACAGTGATAACATATCATTATAAAAATAAAACAACACTTTGTATTTAACCACGAATTTATTATTTATGTATCTACCGGTTTCACTTAGACCAAGCTTCAACTGTAGACCACAGTTTTAATAAAATTTCAGGAACTCAAATTAGATAACTTAGAAGCCTTAGAAATAAGAAAATCATTAAATACTAATATGTCAAAATTCCTCCTTAATAATCAAATAAATTTATCAAATCAAAAAAATACACCCTATAGCCCTATATTTAACTTGTTTCCTAAAATCCATTTCAGCCCATGATGTGTATATACGTATTATATTGTTATTCTGAGGTCCTTAATTATTAATAAATTAGCATTACTCTAAATATTGTCCTAATACATCAAAAACTTTATTAGTTTGTTGAATCCCGTTAACTGTTGGATACTTGTGTTTAGATGTATATTGTTGTCTCCTTTCCTCTAATTGATTATCTATTGTACCGCCTTCAAATATTTTGTCTCTATCTAACTATGTTCTTTTGTCATATTCTTTCTCCCTCTGTCACTCAACTTATATATAACTGATAACTCTGTCTTAATATTTAGTTATTATTTTATCCTGAGGAAGCTTGGTCTAAGTGAAACCGGTAGATACATAAATAATAAATTCGTGGTTAAATACAAAGTGTTGTTTTATTTTTATAATATAATGTCTAACCACAAAGTAATTGCTTTTTATGAAAAAAGATAACATATCACTTCAAGCGTCGCTTCAAATTATGATAAATAAAACACCTGTGTACCACTGTTAAGTAGAACCTACTGTGCAATAGGCCACTTGCATCACATTTTTTTTTAAATTCCGGTTTAGGCAAATATTCTAAGACATTCTGTATTTTTTTTTTTAATCGTATTTTTGAAACCCTGGGGATTTTTTGAAAATTTCAATCCGAAAAATCAGACCATTTTTTATAAACCGGAAAGACGGGATATAATTTTATAAGTGTGAAAAAACGATAATTACATAGCCGAAAATCATTTTAAAAAAAGAACGTTTTCCACACAAACGGCACAGAAGAATAACGAGGCATACCAAAAATATTACATCTCATAAATATTTTTTCCTTGATCCATCTTATTGATCATAAATCATTATTATGTACAGCGTCTATATTACTAAATTCAATGTAATAAACTAGTACTTGTAAATTATAATAATAATAAGAATATTATAAAATTTTCTTTTGTTAAAATCAGCACCATAATCATTATACCTCTAAAACACGTACCGACATCATCTTCAGAAGATCTGTCAAAAAGTCAAACCAAATGATAAGTTCGCAGAGAACAAACAATAAATCTAGTGAACGAATTCAAAAATTCGCCCGAAATCAAAGTGATGCCATATAAAAAATAAATCAGTGTGGAATTTTACAAAATTAATAGGAATATTTTCGGAGACGGGACATTTTCATGTAGTGACGTCACCAGCCCAAATAATGGATTTATTTATTTAAAAATTAAAAAAAACTATACATTTCTAAACAATTTTACTAACATTTTCTTAATCTTAGTATAAAGATCTATACCCATGATTTTTTCCAAGTCGTTATGAAATCCATGCAAGTGGCCTATTCATTTGAATAATCTTGTAAAAATCACGAGACAGATTTCTGACAACTCGAAATTTGCACAGCCTTTTTTTGGAACTCTTTAGCCCACAATTTCATTTGTATTTGAAATATCTTAATCCCTAAAATATAAAGCAAAATGCATTATTATTCGCATCGTGCGGTTCAATTGTTAATTTTAAAAACTCTTTGATTTTATAAAACAGAGTTCAGAAAAAAACTACTACTCGAACGTAGGAGCCTATTACTCAAAGGAATTGTGTAAACCCAACTACCAGGAGTCTATAAGTAATTGAAGTAGACGATGCTCTACGCATATGCCCATTGTTTTGAAAGCATTCCACGAGATTATTATTATCTCTTGCCGTGTTTGCGGCGCTTTTGGTCTGTCCAACTCAAACAGCGCTCGTACTAGGCGACGCGAGTTCCACAACCATTCCATGGTCTCGTTGTTCCACAGTTCTACCGTTCCACAGTTCTACTGTTCCCGCCAGCGCTCCTCTGAGTATTACTACACCGACACTGAAGTAGGTTCTAGTGCTAGTGAAAAGGGGATCACCAAATTAGGAGCCGTAGTAATAAAAATCTGATAAGGGTATTTTGCTTACTTTATTGAATATTAAACCAAATTCTTTATTTGAGCGCTTAATCGGTTGGTCTCAAAGAAAATGCCCGGATAATTAGCTGTTTTAATGTTAGCTGTTTTAATGTTTAAATTAGCTGTTAATTCAATCTAGAATGAGATTTGTTATTTATATGATAAATATAACATTTCAATCTCGTGACGCCTGACAAGATGCTGGTTCAAAGTGTTTCAATAACCCGATCAGCCTGCAACAGTATTAATTTCCTTGATTTATCTTTGATGTATGTGTGTTTGTTACTATTTCACTTAAAAACTACTGAATGGATTTTAATTAAACTTTACAGCAATGTAGCTCATACATCAGAATAACATATAGGCTATATAATGGTAAGCTCTGGCGTTATGAAATTTGTATAAATGAAAATGTGTGGATTTAATATATTTTAGCGGCAGGGGGAAGGGGAACGGGGGAGGTGGGGTTCGCGTAGAGGGAAGAGACGAGGGCGGGGGAAGGCGGGGAAGGTGGAAGGGAACGGGGACGCACGGGAAAGGACATGCAGGGAGAATCAATTTATTTCTTCGAAAGGAATTGCAACGCATGCCGGGGACCAGCTAGTGTTACATAAACGGGTGAGTTGTGATTTGTGTATTGTGACAATACATGTTGAAAGAAATATATACCTATATAATTTGAAATTTGCCTTTATAAATATATATTTTAACTACAAAACATGTAAGTACCTGCTTTTATGCCTAAAGATACCTATACCAATTATCTGAGCCTTTGAGGTCAGTTTATGGTTATGAAAAGTTGTTGTTAAAAGCTATATATAAAATCTGAAAAAATTATATATCTTTGAATAAGAAGATCAAAACTAATAAATCTAAACGAAACATGAAACAGAACAATGATGTATTACATTAATGGGTATGACCTTAAAAAGTAGGTATAAAAGTTTTTCCAATAAAAATTGAAAACTTGGATTACCCAAAAACTTAGTAAATAATATTAACCAAAAAAAATGGCCTCAAAACAGCAGCCAAATAATAATTCATTACGTATGTAATCCAACACAAGGATAGCAAATATATATAGATAATAAATAATTAAATTAAATTAAAAATATACCACGAACGTTGACAGTTCCTGGAGGAGGAGAGCGGGGACAGTCAACACAAACAATTTTCTTAATTAAATGCGCATGAATCTCGTGACTACGAATTCCACATATTGCTAGCACCCATATTCTGATGGGTTTCCCCTACCGAGAAAATTATTCTCTGTATATCATAGAAATTATTATTGTCATAAGAACATATTATGAAGAATTTACCAGTGCCCTGGGTGTGATTTTCGCAAAAAACGGTGCTACGTCAATTATATACATGATATAAATATACATTTTTCTGTGTACTACAATAAAATAACAAAATTAAAATAATAATAGTTGTTTTCGAAATATTTCCACGGGTTCAAATTAATGCATTAATGAAATAATTAAGAACTCTTTATACAATTAATAAATTGAAAAATTATATTCTAATTAACAAGGACAAAGACCAAAAGAAATCCGGAGTTTACCAATTGAATTGTAATGATTGCAACCATTTTTACATAGATAAAACATGCAGAAATTTTGAAACGAGGATTAAGGAACATTTGAGATGTCTAAATAGCAATAATTATTTGGAATTTGCTAACCATCTAATTGAATTTAACCATTCATTTGATATAAATACTGGTTTTAAAATTTTACACACTAATGTTAGTGGTTTTCACTTAGAACTTTTAGAAATATTAGAAATTATGAAAAAATGTCAATAGAAATTTAAATATTATTAATAATCAAATTAATTTTGTGAATAACCCTATCTTAAACATATTTCCATTGTAATTTTGTCTTTGATCTTCTAAGCACCCCCCTCCCTCCCCTTTCCACCTCCCCCCCCTGTTGATCTTTTAAGCACCCCCCCTTTCCACCTCTCTCCCCCCCCCACTACTTCCATTTCTACCCACGCCTATCTTTCTATACTTGAAAATTTAGTTTTTAGTACATAGAATGTCCTGATGAAGAGAACATCGTTCTAAATAAAGATTATCGTGGTAAAAACAAAGTGTTTTTAATTATTTTTTTAACAACTATTATAAGCAATAATTGTCAGCCTGAAACACTCATTTACATTGAAAAATCTTCCGAGAAAAGATACTTGCCGCCAACGGGACTTGAACCCGTGTCCTTCTGATTGCCGGTCGGATGCTCTGACCACTGAGCTATGGGGGCTTATCAAATACCCGCCAAATAATTCAATATATACTAGTGTTTCATTCAACAATTACTGCTTGTTATATTTTTTCCACCTGAAAACAACCAACTTTATTTTTGCGAGAAAGACATTGTTAGTGTTAAATCCCTCGCTAGGTGGCGTCGAGACAAATTATGTCTGCTTTATTGGGGAAATACTTAAACTTGTTAAATATTGATTATTATTTTTTAATTTATAAACTAACGTTTAGACAAGATTTTTATGCATAGCACAAAGGGTAACAACTATTATAAGCAATAATTGTCAGCCTGAAACTATTGCTTATAATAATTTCAGGCTGACAATTATTGCTTATAATAGTTGTTACCCTTTGTGCTATGCATAAAAATCTTGTCTAAACGTTAGTTTATAAATTAAAAAATAATAATTAATTATTTTTTTAATAAAATGGGGCCACAAAGTGAATTTGCAAAATTTTAAGACGAAATTAATTGCATTAATTTATGTTATTTCAACCATTTTTTATATAAAATAATGCATACAGAATAACCAAGTGCTGCAAACCTTTTTTTCTCCCTATCTTCTTTTCTCCCCACTCCATTTAGGTGCCAACGTCCCAAATAGTCCCAACGGCTCCGAGTAGTGTTGGGAGGAGACGATCTCTTCTGAAAAATCCGCGCTCAAATGGATTTGTTCGTTTCCAAATAAAATGGAAATTTTAAAGAAAATGAAATCACCAAGTTTAATTTCTTTTTGATGGATAGTAAACAATTCCCTTTTTCTCGCAAAACATATAATATATTATGTCAGATATGTTGACGACATCTTTATTTGTTGGAACGGCACCAACCGACAGTTAGATATCTTTACTAACTGCGCCAACACCATTAATAATAAAATCTGCTTCACAGTTGAACATGAGATCGAAGGTAAAATAATTTTTTTAGATCTGACAATTGGTAGAAGTAATAATAAACATACCTTCGAAATATTTAGAAAACCAACGTTTACAGATACTACGATAAATGCAAATTCAACTCATCCTTGGTCCCACAAATTATTAGCTTACCATTCAATGGTACATCGACTCATTAACATTCCCTTAGATAATAAATCATACGTAAAAGAAAAGGAAACTATTAAAATATTCGCGATTAATAACGGAGGCAAAAAACATTGAAAAAATAATAAAAAACAAGAAATAAAATTAATTTTATATATCCGGTACATAACAAAAAAATAGAAAAATTTGCATGTCTCGAATTCCTCGGCTCAATATCTTTAATAATTGCAAATATGTGGTTTAAATATAGCTTTAAGAACCAATAATAATACGGGAACAAGCCTTAAAAATGTGACCACGCCGACTGTAACGCTATATACATCGGACAAACAGGTAGGGCATTCTCAACTAGATTCAAAGAACATATAAGATGTTATAAAAATAAAAACACCTCTTCAAAATTCGCCGAACATCTCTAAGTGAATAATCACGTTCCACTTAAAAATAACCAGCCAAAAACATTACATATAGAACGAAAGGGTCTTAGATTAAATTTGCTTGAACAATTAGAAATCAATAAACGAACGAATGACCCCAACATAACGGTAATTAATAAAGAAAGGAAAATTATTTATCCCCCACTACTTAGTATGTTTACCAAACCTAAAAAATATAATGCACTTAAATGAGTCATAGCAATAACGTCATTCTAAATCAATTAAGAAAACCCTTACACTTAGTGCACGGCAAACCAAAGGGAAATACTCCGAATCCCACATTAGCACTCTCTCAATTAGTGTCTCTACAAATTGGTTTAACCGGTAATAAATCAACTAAGACACCTTCAAAAATTGACATTTAAAATCTTATAAATAAGTCGTCCGTACGTGGCTTCACCACAGTTTGAAAATGACCTTACAAGTCGAAACAGCTTTAACTAAAACACTAACCAAAAAACTGCAGAACTCGATAATAACATTATCAAATTTAATTTTAATAAAAGTTCTAAAAATTAAAATGGAGTTCTACGAATTAAACACAAAAACAATTAATATTTCTAATTAATTCTCTTGTGGGTAGTATATAAACCATGTAGATATTATAGTGATTTATTTTTGGGGTTTCATGCCGTGTTGCTCCAACTCCTTCTTTAACCAACGTTTTGGACAGCGTTGCAGTGTCTATCATCAGGGTAGATGTCTTGTCGGCATAATACCTAAATAATAAATCGTTATAATACTTCGGCCCTGAAAATCTTCAATCAATATGAAGATATCATTTGGACTAGGATTCAAGTAACAATCTCGAAAGGTACGAAAATACAGATGTGGAAAACATCAGTTTTTATAACGTACGCCTAATCACGCCATCTCATTCATACCTTCAATTTCCTTCAGGGCTTATGTTATCTGAGATGCTGTGTGAAGGGTCTTTTTGAGAAGAGGAAGGAGTGGACATGGATCTTGAAGAGACTCATGTTGTAGAAGGGAGAAAACACATAGGCTGGCAAATCGTTCCAACCCAAGAAACGACCCGTCCTCATGTGACAAATATCAATCATTTGTATGTGTTGGGCGCGTGTTTGACGTATTTCCCAACTGTGCACAGCTGAGGGAATTATTGACGCTAGTTCTTCGAAGCATCTTCAATCAGAAACAAGGACAGCATTCCCATCCGACGCCTGTATTCCAAAGATTGCAATCCGATTGTTTCGATGGGAGAATCTAACAAACGGACCGCCCGTTTCTGCACAGTTGAGGGTTTTTTTCAGATATTTTAGGGCTCCAGACCAGAGGTAGCTGCTAGATTCAATCGTGGGACGCACTTGCGATTTTTGACTAGATTTAGACTAGATTTTAACAGCAGAAATGAGCAATTTTTTGATTTGACCATTTGAAAAAATGGCGTCTTTCCAGTAAAAAAAGATACAGTCTATCAAATAAGAGTAGAAAACATAGGAGGGCGCCACTATTGATCAAATGGCAATACTAAAAATACAACACTTGGTGGCGATGTAAAGCTGTGTAACGTACATTTTTTGTAAAAAATCAAAAACACATAAAAGTGGAAAAAATATTTTTTTTTTGCAATTTCGATACCTACTGATTTCAAAATTAGAATTGCATATGGGTATAGTATATCATACCTTTGAAATTTTTGTTAATACTTGAACAATGAAGAATAACGATATTATAGTAAAATAAAAAGCACAGTTAGAAATTGCTCACATTTATTTAATACTAGCTTAAGTACCCAGCGTTGCCCGGGTTTTAAATCATGTCTCTAATTTTAGGTCTGAATAATACGTTTAACTCAGAGAGACCCTAAAAGTATTGTAACTAAACACATTACTGATTCTTCCTTTCTACGTACTGTTAAATTCAAATTTCTGTTAAATCAAATGAAAGCAAATCACTTTATAAGACATCATTTAATCAATTTTATGAGGAACCTTAACAACAGTGCTTCTTTGAATTATTATTAGAGATGAAACGAATATCCGGATAGTAACTCTATATCCAGCCGGATACCGGATATTCAAAAACAACGACAATTCCCTATAATAAAATGCAATACAATAATCTTTGTGAGGTAAATATCAATAAAATGGCTTATAATTATGACGGCTTTTATTTAAAGTCGAAAAAGCTACGAAAAAGCCATAATAATTCATATTTTATTCAACTTATAATTATTTATTAATTTAACTGTAACAAAAAAAATAACCTAACACTCACGTATCTGCCTTTTTCCCTTCACCACCACGAGAAATTTGAAGCCGGAACAACAAACAGCACACTTATTATTTTCACTGTTAAAATAAAATATTGCCAAATAGGCGATCCCTTTTTCACTGAATATCCGGCCATCCGGCCTTGCAGCTCACCGGATATCCGGTATCCGGCCAAACAACTATTCGTTTCATCTCTAATTATTATCTTTGAACAAAAAAATGATTTTTAAAATGTGATTTACAGTGTTTTATACATTCAGTGTCATTGCGATTTGAAATAATATTTGACAGTTAAATTGGTGTTGTCAGCCTAAAAAAATATTAGTTCCATTTTTTATATTTTCTACTCTTATTTGATAGACTATATATATCGTCATTGACCGGTATTCTAGGTATCTCTACCGACTACCGATATTACAATCCACTCGCGTCGCCCCG
This sequence comes from Limnephilus rhombicus, assembly GCA_929108145.2. Classification (NCBI taxonomy): domain Eukaryota; kingdom Metazoa; phylum Arthropoda; class Insecta; order Trichoptera; family Limnephilidae; genus Limnephilus; species Limnephilus rhombicus. The sequence goes on from OV815284.1 coordinate 24,696,261, forward strand.
ACACGTGTCCGGAGCGTGCTCCCCACGCGGGCGCACCACAAAGACCCTCTCATGCATATTCACGGGAAATAAAATTGAAAACACTGAACTGGAGGCACGTGACACGGGCTTCTTCATAGAGGGCGTACCTTTTGTTAAAGCATTTTTACAACGAAAACGGATTTTGGTACTAAAGTATTGAACCACCCAGTACCAAAGTGCCAGGAAATTTTTGATTCCGTTTTTGTATATCTTAAAACTGTATGTAGGCATTTATTTATGGATTTAGAGTTGTGGTTAAAAATTTTCAGAATTATTTTCGAAACCTTTGTATTGGTAGGTACCGCGCATTTTCATCTAGCGACAAAATATCTCCGACAAAATATCCTACGACAAAATATCACTCGACAAGGAAGGAAGGAGTCAGAGCAAGGAACAGTTTCGATTTAAATTTTAAATTTGGCGCCGAAAGGTTTTGTTGGGTTAGGTTAGGTTAGGTTTGATTAGGTTAGGTTTTGTTGGGTTAGGTTAAGTTAGGTTAGGTTAGGTTAAGGTATTTTTTCAGAGATATTTTGTCGGGGTATGTTTTGTCCGTAGGATGAAATGGTCGGGGGGTATTTTGTGGCAGAATAAAAAGTCGCGGAACCTTTGTATTGACACGAATAATCGTGCAAAATATTGTATTTTATGATCAGCGAATGCCCGCACTATACATTTCTCGGCGGAATTGATGAGGTGACTCCTGAATCCTTAGATGTACTCCTCTAACCCTAGTTTCTGGGTCGGAGGATAACCAACAAATGCTTTTGATTTTAGTTTTTCGGAAATACAGTATCCTAACAATAAAGACGGAAATCCTTTTATGTTTTCTTATACGGAAACTTTTTAATATTGTTTAAGCTTCGACATTCCGAATTTCTACCGTTTTGTAACATTTTTTAATTTTTTTTCTACATGAGCTCCACCACAAAGAGGAAAATAATTTTCCTCAGGGCAAATGTCATCTTTGGTGATGCTGTGTAGAGGGTTTTTTTAAGGAAAGAAAGGAGAGGAGAGTTCTGGGAAGGAAAGGGTTTAAGGGGTGGGTAGGAATCTGGGGTTCAGTGTGTCCTGATCGTCCGCCTCCAAGACCTAGACAAACCTCAGCCCATTAACCCGGGCACTCCTGTTGAATCACCAAACGTAGCGAATCACTTGGGGTGACCTGTGGCAGAGGTGTTGGTTATCCAATAAAGGTTCCTGGGGCGGCGGTACCCATCCCGCCTCCCAAATTACTCTTGAACATATTTCTCTTGAACAAGATTTTAAAATTTAAAAAAAACATATGTTATTTTTAAGATAATTTCTATACTTTGCCACGCCGAAACGGTAATTATATGTAATTCCCCCGATAGAAAAAAATCGCAAAATATGTTCACATTATAATTTTCATACCATTTTTGCTTAGTTTCAATAAGTAAATATAATGAACACGTTTTAGAAGTGAAAACTTCTTTAATACCGTTGTGATTTGAAACTCGATGAATCGGAAAATAGGACTAAAGATAAGATAATAGACTCTAAAGTTCTAAAGTAACAAACGCAGACATCTGTAGGTTTTATCCTGCGAGAGAATGATATAGTATAATCGATTTCCTCTTTGTGCTGTGCTTCGTAGCTTATCGGTCTCCTCTTTTTGCGGTGCTTCGTAGCCTCCTAACTCTTGTATACTTTAGTTTTTTGAAGGTTTCACTTCTACCGCATGTGAATTGCACACTCTGATTTTTTTAATGTTATTTTACAAGTTTTATGTTTGAAAAAATTCCACGGTATTTCTTAAATGCTATTTAAGACAAATGCTATTTTTTTAATTTAAAATTTTTGCTATTTTTTAAACGAATAATGCTTATTTTTTAAAATATTAGTGTGCTCCCTCTAACATTCGTATTTAAATATCTCCCCCTGTTCTTCTTTTTGAGCGCTTAATACAGGGCCTTAAAATGGAAACCTTTTGAAAATATTACAATATAAATTTTCTTTTTAAAGAAAAACTCTTTTTGTATAACTTTTGGAGGTTATTCCCATTCATGTAATATATCATTAAAGAAGAAGATAACAATAATAATCTAAACATAATATAAAAGAGAACAAGACTGAATACTGATACTCGAACCCAAACCTCTCGTCTAACCGGGATGTGCGAGTTAAGCCACCTTCTGTCAAACCGTCATACTTATCAATCTCATATTTCAAATTTTAGAATTCACAATACATATTACCTTCAACTAATTATTTTTCCATATTACGGGCAACTACCCTTTTTATTGCAAACAATCATTCTAAGAATTGGTTATTTTATTATTTCCAGTTAGACGAGAGGTCTGGGTTCGAGTCCCAGTTGCGACCATTGACTTTTTTTTATTTTTCTGTGTATTGTTCTCTTTCATATTTTTGTTTAGATTATTATTTTAATCTTCTTCTTCAGTAAAATAATATATTTTTCTTTTAAATATATCAGCTAGTAACCGAGTGTACAAATACGTCAAATTAAAAATCCAGGCGTAGCGAGTTCAATCCTCTGCTAAATCCTCCACCTTTATATTAGCATAATTTTTTGCTTATATCCAAATTAAAATATTATATCCCTATTCCACAAACTAGTACAGTGAAGTTGATAACAAGGCCCCTACCGATTCCGAGGTGCTATGGAACATTTGATCTTTATTTTCCGAGTCCTATATGCTCAACGTGTAGCGTTTTCACAGCATTCCAAAAGGTGACATATTATACCCAAGGAACTTATTTCCTTTTTCGAGACCTCCTGTGTGGGTTTAATATCCCTCACCCCCACTACTGACCGAGCCGACGCGTTACCTTGCTTTATACTAGCACTAAACTTGCAACATTTATTTCATACATAAACGTGAAATACAATCATATAACAACACTATCATTGTGATGGCATTTTATGTTTCAAAGTTTCAAGTAACATTTTTGTATCGTATGAATCTAACAACAAACAATATTTTTTAATGATTTTGATGTTGCTGTTTTATGACAAAATCATCTGGAGGGCGTTTTAAATGTCCGGAAAGACAGGCCTTGAGATATATACCCCGTGAAGCTCCTCTCGGTAGCCGCCCATGGGCATTGACTCTCGTTTTATATGAATATCTAGACTAACCGAAAATGATAAATGAAGAACATCATTCCATGCTCAAATTCTTTAGGTACAATCTTAACTAAAAAATAAAGACAAAATAATTCGCCTAAACTAAAAAAGAAAATTCTGAAAGTCTCTACTCCTATATTATTTTTTTTTTTATAGTATTTTTATTTATTTATTTATTCACGCCTTCAAGGTCTTAACAATATCACGTTATTAAAGGTACATAAGGTATTCAGGAGTATAATAATAAGCATATAGTATAATTTATCTAACATAATAAACTGAACATTAAGGATATATATAAGCAGGTACAATAGGAAGGTATGTAGTTTCATTAACATGAAAAGTTGTACAAAGCAGTTAATAAGTTTAAGTACTATGAAAGAAGTTGTACATAGAGTAATGTGTATTTACTATGTTGATAATATTATAAACACATGAATAGCTTGTTCTAAAGTAAGTTTTAAAGAACGTAGCTAAGTTTGAAGAGTAATACATAGAAACATGGAATAATAAAAAATACACGAGTTGCATTATCAAAAAAAGTTATTCAAATGAGATCAACAAATTTATAATATGATAGTTTAATAGTACAAAAGAGAGAAAGAGAGTACAAAAAAGTAAGTATTTATATATATACACTGAGAGGTGACAGGATTTTTCATAACGATTATGGATACGGTTAGCTTTACATTTATATTTTGTAGAGTAGTCCCCTTATGTGAATGATGTCGGTCTGCCTGCTCTCAGTAGTTGCAACTTCGAGTTATAGAGCCTACAAGAGGCTTCATTGTTACAAAAAAAAGGATCAGAGAAATGGTCAGTTTTAGTACATATTCAAAGTATGGCGTCTCCACAGATGAAACAAGTTGGTCTGCCAGCTCTAAATGGTTGCATTTCAGAGTTATGATGCGCGCAAGTCACTGCATTGTTGCGAAAAAAAAACAATAACAGAAATGGTCAGTTTTAGTGCCTATTCAAAGTATGGTGTCTCCACAGGTGAAACGAGTTGGTCTGTCTGCTCTCATTGATTGTATTTCAAAGAAAAAAATAACGATAATCAATAAAATAAAGAATTAAATCGAACAAATCCAATTTTTATTAATTCAACTTTCATTATCTAATCATCTTTGAGTAAAATCACAGATCACTTTGAGTAATCATTTTTTAGAATATTTCTAAGGCTTAAAGAGTTTAGTCGACTCTTCTAACTTATTTCACGAAAGCGCGAGAGTGGATGAGACAGAAGACAGAACCGCTCAAACGAAAAACATTATCTTCCTTTTTCGCACTAACATCGTAATAATATGTGAGAGTAAGATAGGTCTGTTGCAGGTGAAAAACAGTACTTCTTCAATGAAAAACATTATCTTACCCTCTCGCACTAGCGCCTTTACATTATGTATGAGTAAGAAGAGGCAGTAGGGGTACCTGTAGGGTACCTGTTAATTTAGGAAAAAACATAAGCTTAACGTTTCTCACTGAAGGCCCATTATGGGCAAAGAGCGAGAAGACAACTTGTTATTTTTAAAACAGGTTGAAAATTTTAAATCAAATGAATGCAGGAAAGTCTACTGCATTCTTTCTCCACAAATAAGGGTATTGCATACACAATGATAGCTCTGAAATACAACCACTGAGAGCAGGCAGACCAACTCGTTTCCCCTGTGGAGATACCATACTTCGAATAGGTACTAAAACTGACCATTTCTGTTATCTTTTTTTTTTGCAATAATGCAGTGACTTGCGCGCATCATAACTCTGAAAAGCAACTACTAAGAGCCGCCAGACCAACTTGTTTCATCTGCGGAGAAGCCATGATTTGAATGTGTACTAAAACTGACCATTTCGCTAATCGTTTTTTTTTTTTCGCAACAATGAAGTCTTTTGTAAGCTCTATAACTCGAAGTTGCAACCACTGAGAGCAGGCCGACCGACATCATTTGCATCCCTCAACAAGCAACCGGCATTTGTTTTTCCTTCTTTATACAATCCGGGCCTTTTCTAGATCTGTATTAATAAATCCCTACCTACAGCCCCTGTCTAATGCTACCCAAAAAGATTGCGAAATAGTTCCCTGTCTTTACACTTTACAGGGGCTCTTGTGAGGAGTCACATAAAAAAAATGTATCACGTCAAATCATTGATCATGGAGAATGAAAGCAGTGTTTTTAGTTTCATATAACAAAGACACCGATGTGATTTGCATGGATCACATCGACGTACAAAATGAAATTAATATTGTGTTTATTGACGCTGAAATCGTGTCAGTTCCATACAATAGCGCTATTTATGTTCGTTCCATTGCTGTTTTTCAATTTATATAGCCTTCGTTTAAAGTGTTCAAAAGCTTTGAACCGGAAAACAAATTATTTAACACAATTGAAATTTTCACTTTGAATATTTTTCGACGTATTGTTTTTGTTCGTTTTTCTTTGTGTGAATATCACGCTTGGTTTTCAGGTTTCAATATTATTATTTAAACCTTTTTTCGTATGCAATTATTTTGTGTGTATGCTTTAAATTTTCAAAATATTTTTCAATTCTGTGTTACTTTTCATTTCGTTTAGTTTTATTTTTAAATTTATGAATATGAAATTATTGAATAGCAATGATAATAATTTAAATCCACGAGATTTAAAATCAAATTCAAATCTGCCAGTGGTTGAGCTGGCATCGCGATAGGGGTCCCACCCAGACGTCGCGTGTTCGGTTCCTCGTCTGGATACGTCCCTTATCACGACACAAGCAGCATTTTCAGCTTACTCTGGTGATAGTTGAAGATTTTTAAATATTGTTAGGTTATTTAATTATATATTCAATGAAACGTATGTGGAACGGTAGACTTGCCAAATAAGTTAAAAATATGAATAATAAGAATCAAACATGCTGATGTCGGTTGTCTGTGATGTGCGTTAGTTATTACAAACAAAAAACAGTCTTGTGATGGCAGCATTCCACTTATGGCAGGGTACCATATGGGGTGAGCCCAGGGAGCCACTTCCTGATGACAAAGATTTTAAACATAAAGAAAACTTTTTTTAAATTTTTGTATTATTATTATTTTCTTCTACCATGTAAATATTTTTTTCTTCATCTTGCAATATTTTTATTTTTACTTGACGTATTTTTATATGTATAATATGGAACTCGTGGGACTGCACCACCCTCCCCGAGATCTGGAATAAAGGATAAAAAATACCTATTATTTTATTGACGTTCAATGAACTCAAGTTTTGCTTTAAATTTAAGTGAATTTTTTTTCAAAATTGGAACTGATTGTATAAACTTTATTTCAGATAAGAGATAAAAAAGATAAGTATCTATCCGTAATATAAATAATCATCAACAAAGTATTTTTTTTCCGTAATTTTTCATTTTCATTTTTATTTTTAAGCTACAATGGAATGATTATAGTATATTCTTATAATAATTTAATAATTATAGTAATTTCCTAAGACAATCATTTTTTCAACGATTAAATTTTCTGTTCACAGATTCAATGGTTTTAGTAGTCAAACTTGAATTTAACACCGCCTCCTATCCGCACATTTTATCACCAAGAAAAGTAATGCTAAAATCTCAATACATTAAAATATATTTTATTTCCGCAAACGCATACACGACGACATAAAGTAAATTGTTCACACAACTAGCATATTCCATAAATTTCCATGCAAATACACAGCGTCGCCATCGGCATCGGCGGCAAACACCGCGGCGCCGATTTGATGTGTCACCCTTTTGGTTAAACCCGCCAAAGTAAGCCGCAGCGGTACCATGCCGCCGACATGCACATATATTGGAGGAAAAGTTCCATCCAGTTCTTTATAGAATATCTGATTTCCGAGAGGCCTTTGCCAAGCTTTGACTTGCTTTGTGGTGAGATTCTGTTTGATATAGCAGTTATTGAAAACGACGCCGTTCTTGGGATGTCACGACGCCCGAAGCCCCTATTTCTTCAAATTTTGTACAAACGATTGACGACTTCCTATCTCACATATTATTGTCAACATCTACGGGGAAAAATAATAGTATTCGTATTAATATTTACAATGATTTAACGAATCATCAATTAACGGGTGAAAATAGAGTACCTGCATTAGTAAAATTTAAATTATACATTTTTTCGATATGAATTATCTTTATAGATGAGAAAGAATGTAGTAAAACAAAGAAAAGTTGATATGTAATTTGTAAAGATGACCAAAAGAGGAACCGGAGAATGGGAATACTTTTTTTACAAAAGTAGGTACTCTAGATTTCTAGATTATTCCAGCGACGCCTACAATTGCACACTTATGGCCTGCGATTTCCCCGCATTATAATTCCTCTCCCCATTACCCTCACCCTCGCAATATACCTAAATTGGAACATATCTTAATATCACTCAAATCAGATGGCAGAGGTGCCCGGGTTCATGGGGTGAGGTTTGTCCGGGTCTTGGCGGCGGATGGGTCTGTTCACCAACTGCGTTGCAGGCCGGATAGGGAGAGACTGGTTGAGGGAGACCTTATGACCTCTCTAGCAGAACTCTTTTGGAACACTGCCTTGCACCGCCGTGGTAGGGATGGATCCATACGTCCGGCACTCCTGGACCCACTGACCCCCAGATTCCTACCCACCCCTCATACGTTATCCTTCCCAGAACTTCTTACCCTTATTTTCCTTTAAAATTTGGGAGGCGGGAATGGGTATCGTAGCCCCGGGAACCTTTTTTGGATAACCAACACCTCTGCCATAGGTCACCCCAAGTGGTTCGCAGGGGTTCCCGGGTTCATGGGGTGAGGTTCGTCTTGGTCTTGGAGGCGGATAACCAGGATACACTGAACCCCAGATTCCTAACCATCCCTTAAACCCTTTTCTTTCCCAGAACTCTTCTCTCCTTCCTTTTCTATAAAAACCCTATACACAGCATCCCCAAAGATGTAGATCTCATGTAAAAAAAAACGAGTGTGCTTTAGACCACACGACTGAAGTAAAACTTCACTGACTTATAAAAGAAGAGAGAAAGAAAAAGTGCGCACGCATTGCTCTCTCTTTATCCTATTACGTGATACAGACAATAGGCCTGCACTGTGTCTAAGATATACGAAACGTAACTGGCTATGAGAAAAAGAAAATGTGTGCTCGCACCTCTCTCTCTTGCCCCTACAGTAATATACGAAACGTAACTCTCTCTTTTTCTATCTTCACTAACTTATATCTCCCTCTCAACTTCCGTTCGCCTCGCCCGATCACACTTTTCGTAACGCTCTCGTGACGCATTCACTAGCGTACTCCCCAAGTAAAGCGTGCGTTGAGAAGTTTTACTTCAAAAAGACCCTCCACACAGCATCTCAGAAGATGACATAGGCCCAGAGGGAAAATATTTTCCTCAGGGCTTCATGGATGGCGCGAAAAATGGTCCGGAAACAAACTTTTCAACATAGTTAAAAAAAACGAATTTTTTAAATAATCCAATATTTTTCATCCCGTTCTGCTACAATCGTACATTTTTTCAATAAATTTATAATGCAATAACCTCACACCCGGAGCAAATTTGAATACATGTTTCGCAAAATCCCTTTATCAAATACGTTCGTACAAATCCCTTCGGCGAAATCTGCGAACAATAATACTGCTGCAGCTGGGAAAGGTGAAGCGCCTTACGGGAGCGATTGGACGGATTATCTGAATACCGTATTGGCATGAGATTCTTTATGAGAGCGTTCCGCACGGAGACGAACGGTGTTTACCTGGCGAACGCTGCCGATATACAAGGTGTTCGCGATGGAAATCCGAGGGAATGTGATACAGGGTGCTCTTGATGGAAAATGGTATTGAATTTATTTTACAGTTATTTATTTATTTTTTAATTTACGGAAAATAGTCCATTAAAAACATAATAATAACACGAATAAACAAAAAAAAACAGAGATGACAGTGTAGGGAGAGCACATATAAATTAATAGCAATGACAATATAAAATGTAGAAAGTACACAGAAGACAGTACAAGTCAAAGCATGAAGAATTTAAACATTGCGTATCGACTGCCGAACGTTATTTAGTTTTACACCAAAAAAATCAATGATTTGACTTTCTTTGACAAGTCTCGACATTCTGGAGAAGGGAGAATGGTATTCATAATTAGTAGAATGTTGATTGCGGAACAGCATTTCATGACTTTGGAGTCTACGGGAAGGGATGTTGAACTGGATTAGTTGTAACAAAGCAGGTGTATCAGTAATACTGTTATATATATAATGTATAAAATAGTTAGAATGGTATATACTGTAAATAATTTATATATTAAGAGCCGGTACCCGGCATGCGTTGCAATGCCATTAAAAGAAAAACATTGATTCTCCCTGCATGTCATTTCCCGTGCAACCCCCTTTTTCTTCCACCTTCCCAGCCTTCCCCCTCCCTCGTCTCTTCCCTCTCCGTGAACCCCACCTTCCCCTGCCTTTCCTCTCTGCGCTAAAACATATGAAATACGCACATTTTCATTTATACAAATTTCATAACGCCAGAGCTTACCATTATATACAGTATATATGTTACTCGCTGATAATGTAGCTATCTATTGGTGAAAGAATTGTTAAAATTGGTTTAGTGGTTTAGGCGTGAAAGCGTAACAAACAAACACACGCATTTTCGCGTTTATAATATTAAATAAGTATGGATGGTGTTTCGTGAGACAGAAGTAATGATATAAATATGTAATTCAGTATTAACCATTCATTGGATAATCAACACCTATGCATAAGTCACCCCAAGTGTTTCGCTACGTTTGGTAACTTAGCAGGGATGCTCAGGTTCATGAGGTGAGATACACAACAAGTGCGTAGCGTGCCGGATCGCTGGAGGCCGTTTGAGGGAGACCTTTTGACCTCTTCAGCCGGACTCTCTCAAAACATCGCCTTGCTGCGTGGAGATGATTCATACGTCCATCACTCCTGTACACATTGATCCTCGTGATCCTACCCACCCCTCTATACCATTTTCCAACACAGAACATCATCTCCTTCCTTTCCTTGAAAAATCCTCCACTCAGGAAAAATGTTTTCTTCAGGGCCTCCTGTGTGGAGTTTATACAAAATAAGATATGAAAAAAGGTTTTTTCAGTAGCGATGATTGTTGTTAATTTAACCACAAAAACAGTATCTGATCCGCTGTTGCTAACTTCCACGAACGCTATAGTATGAAAATCAAATGAAATCTGATGCTCTTTGTAAAAAGTGTTTAAGGAAAATGCTTTACACATTGAAAAATGGAGTTTAGGTATCGTATTTTTGTGAATCCGTCAACAAAAACAAAGATAAGAAAGCTATAGAATTTCGGTGGAGTCTGATATAGGTTGTTATTGACGAAAAATGGTATTGAGTGAAGCAGTGGAAAGGAAAGAATAGTAGAAGATATTTTAGAAGATAGAAGGCAATTCAGATCTGACAACAAAACACGGTTATTGAATTACCAAAGTTTAATAAAAAGAAAAAATAGAGTAAAATAAATTTCATGTACACCGTGCACCATTTCTAAAATAATATAGAGCTGCCTGTCTCCTAGCATAATTCATAGATGGCTCTTTATGCGCTGAACCCAACGAAATGGCAGCAAATGAATCGCTTGAATTTTGAACACGTTGCTGGGGTGTTCTTTTTGATAAAACACTATACGAGTATTACAAAATATTCATATTTCAAGATTCTTTGAAATTCACGTAATATTATGTGTAGTGGAGGGATTTTCTAAATTACTCATTTTACTGTCCACTTCTCTACTTCACCCGAGTTTCACTGAATAAATAAGAATATAAAATGAAAAGTTTGACTTCATTTTGGAGGAATGTAATAATAATAATAATAATAATAATATAAGTTTATTCCAGAATGTATGCAGGGGAGTGCAATGCAATACATTCCATATTTTAAAATAACAAAAAGAGATAAATGATAAGTTAAGGTAAAAAGTAAATAACAACACATAAATTAAATTAAATAAACGAATAAGCATTAAAAATGAAACTGAAAAGAAAAAATGATATAAATATCAAACACTAAAATGATTTTTAAATAGCCGTTTACGGAGGGTATTTCATCGTCTCCCGTCTCCAGAGGGTCATCAGGGGAGATTCCATCCAGGCAGTCATGGCGGTGATGATCGCATTCTTCGAATGGCGCAGTCTGCGCCATAAACTTCCCATGCGGTGGCGGAGAAGTGCACGGAAAGTATGTACTCGTCCCTCCAGGAACATTTCCGTAGCACTGCAGTATCTCGGTAGGCGGAAAAGTTGGCTTAATAAAGAACGGTTAATAAAAGTTGGCTTAAGTTAACGGTTAATAAAAGTTGGCTTAACGGTTAATAAAAGTTGGCTTAAGAAAGAACTTAAAAGGTTTAATAAAGAACCATTTTTCTGCTGAATCGCTGAACGGGTTTGGCAAAAAAAAAACATGTTATATGTTTGAAACGAAATACCTCGTAATTTACGCATACTTTTTGGGAAAATACTCTTCTATTCAAGAGATATCACGTGCTGAATTACTTCCGGCGTTCAATCTCAGAGTTCCGGCGCCCCGCGCTCATTTGGCGCCGTTCCTATTCTTCCCGCGGAGTCCTGGTCCGCACAGCCTCCGAAAGGATAACCTCCACAGCCTCCGAAGGCTCCATCCTCCTGCGGGGGTTTGACCCGGGGCGTGGTGCCGTGGCGCCCGAAGATTCATTTTTTGCATGCCAAATCAGTCTGCATCCTGTTTTCCACCGGACCAAAATACAGTGGTATGTAAAAGTTTTGTTACATTCGGGAAAATTTAAATTTAATTTTGTTATGAAACATCGGGAAAAATTCTTTTTGTCAAATGGAACAAGCCATTACTATTTGTTTATGCAACTTTCGTAGATTTTAGTGTTCGAAAGTGGAAAACAATATATCTGCAAAGTGAAACCTTCAGAAAACTATACCTCGATAGAATGAAAATGTAGAGTATCAGAAGGAGGATAATTGTGGAGTTTATTTATTATAATATTGTCGAGTTTAAAAATTATTTTCCACTTTAAACTACGAAGCACCGCACAAGACCGATAGGCTACGAAGAACCGCAGGCTAAATCCTATAAATGTTTACGTTTGTCTCTTTCTAGCCAAAAATTCTTCCCAAAGCATCTATTTTATGTATATATATATATATATCTGTTTTACATTGAGTCTTGACTTGACTTATATCGTCTTTGCTGTCTAATTTCTCGATTCTTATAATTTACATTTTTATTAATTTCTTGTCATTATATTGAGAATTCGACGTAAGTCCGTGAATAAATAAATGCATAATTTACATATTATGATCTTCATGAAATATAAAACTATAAAGTTGTTAAATTATTTTTTTAAGATTTAAATGATTGCTTTCAACAATTAACAAATGTTTTCAACAATTTTTCACCAAAAGTCATGATCAAAATCAATGTACGTTTTTTGTGATTTTTTCTCTATAAAATGTAACAAAAAACTTTATTTTTCTGTTCAAACAAATAATCTTATAGCATTGTCCAATTTTCACAGAGTTCACAAAAGCACATAAAGTCTTCAAAAAGTAAGAACGTGTGAAATAGAACTCCTGGGAGGAAGTGTCTCAGCTGCTTAAGGTCTTGTATGGTAATCCCACAAACAAGTGACGTTGGGCAAAATATTATTATGTAACACATTCACGTTCTCTCAAGAGGTCTCTAAATATTTCATATAATGTTTTAACGTTTCTACGTAATCTATCCTTTTCTTAGATCTAGAGAAAATTTTGCTTCATTCTTCTTCGTTTAAATAATGTTATTAAAAAATTGGACCTTCGCGCACACCGCAATATTTTGAAATGCCTTTTCATTCCAATTTATGATATTATTAGCGAGTTCCCGGCATGCGTTGCTATGCCACTCAATAAAGAAATAATTTCTCTCTGCGTGTCCTTTCCCATTCGTCCCGTTCCCTTCCGCCTCCCCTTCCTCTCCCGCGGCCCCTCTCGCGTTCTCACTCCGCCTTACCTCTCTTCATTCCCTTCTCCCGCTTCTCCCGTCCTGCGAACCCCCCTCCCGAGTTTCCCTCCCCCCTCCCGTATTCCATACATTCAGTTCCGATACATTTATACACCTATTGCAATTTTTTTATACAAATTTCATAATGCCAGAACTCACTGTTATATATATAGGAACCATCATGGGCGTGCACACATGAAATCCCCAAAGGTTCATTGCAATCGGATGAATGGTTTAGCAACGCATAGCGCATTTTAATTTTTATGTTTATAGATATTTATGATTTCACCCAATTATTAGTGAGTCATCATTTTAACATGATAATTCTTTACGATAATCAAAAATAAATTAATATTTTTTCAGACTTTGATAGTCCAAATAAGGACTATATTTTTAAGTTTTTGAGTGTTTTTTTTTTTAAAACAACGCTTCATAAATGATACTAATATTATAATTATTCCAAATTAACTTCTTCCACTAAAATGTGTGCCGATCAGTGATATTCAAATTCATGGCGAGGTCTTAATTTTAAACGCTTGTATGTGTATGTATTATGCGATTCTAATATGCGATAATAATATATTCCTCGTTTATTCAATATTATTTGTACGCTACTCGTTTTAAAGAATCTACCTACATATGTTATAAAGCTAACTTCATATCAGGGCTTACACGAAGCTCGTATCTTTACGTAGAAACAGGCAGATGATTTTAAAGAGCACAAGTTTGTATATATTTCTGCATACTCGATGGTGGTCATTCGAAAAAGTTTAGAATGCTCGTTAACAGTCCCTCTTATCTCACTGAAATCCCGACACAGTGCACCATTACACAAGCAAGAATCTTTTTAAAACGACAAATTTGTATTTATTTTTAATTTCTTTTATATAATAATATTATAATTCCATTTGTAAGAACGGTTTCTGCTATGTAATTATTATTATGCGTGACAACTGTTTCGCCTTCTGAAGGCATTATCAAACTGTGGTCATACCACTTACAGACGATGTATTTATATTATTTCTAGATAGGTATTTACAATGAAAAAAATTACTGCTTTAATTATCTATGCCGTTAATTATTTCTAAGTTTCGCCCTTCTACAAAATTCATATTCATATTATTGAAAGAATTCAAAGAAAATTTCTACGTTTTGTATATTTTAAACTTAACATCCCTTTAGAGCACATAAATTATCCGTCGTTAATGAATACTTTAAATATTCCAACATTAGAAAACCGACGAAAAATAAACGACCAAATTTTTTTTATTAAAATTATTAAACTCTAAATTCGACAGTTGTGAACTCCTGCAATTAATAAATCTACATGTACCTACACGAACAACTAGACAAACATTGACATTTTATATACGTACATCTCATTCGAACTATGATTTACATTCTCCAATACAACGTTTGCATAGTCTTGGTAACAAATACTTAAACAATCTGGATGTATTTGACAATAATTTGAACTTATAATGCAAAAATAATGCAAACTTCAAACGCCATATGTGCCAACTATTTATTTCTACCTACCCCGTAAACTAATGAGAACAACAATTTTAAAAATTACCTACTTTATGTCAACTACTATATTTTATGGACCATATTTTGTTTCTTATATTTTATGTTACCTGTATTTTGTTGACGCTTATATTTTATGTAACCTAAATTTTTTTTTTTTTTAACCCTTATATTTTATGTAACCTATATTTTGCTTTTAACAAATATTATGTTACTTGTATTGTGTATTGTATTTTGTAAACCCATTATTTTCACTGTAATTAAAAAAAATGTACTGCATTCTATGTAAAAGCGCTATGGGCGTTTAAATAAATAAATAAAATAAATAAGTAAAATGATTGAAATTATTAAAGGTTATTTTGCTTTTAAAGTTTCCCCAATTACTGAAGGTGATTATGTATTCTAATATTTATATGAGTTATTCCCAAAAGATGATTTATTGATTTATTTTCTAGCATAATTAAGTATTTGAAATAGCCTTAAACATATCTAGGAACGGTGAGCGAATTTTATTTTTTCTTCGTTTATCAAAATAGTTTCCGGAATTAGAATATATTAGAATGTTTGTCAAGTTCGAACTGCTCTAAACGTGTGTTACAGCAGTTGGATTGTATTTATTGTATTATGTGCGTAAAATTATATTTATGTTTCGTTCATCAAGAATTCTGCCCAGCACTGTATTTTCTCTAAAACAACAAAAAAATAGCCGATCACTGATACCACTCAGCGAACCCAACTTCCCCAGGGCGCGGGCGGCGGTGGCCACTTTTATACTTTTATTCCGTACCACCACTAGCACCACCACGCCACGCCACTGGCGAGATATATCGCCGACTTCCGCTGTGGGGAGGAGTGTAGAGATATTTCAATGACTGTTTATCTGCATTTTATCTGCTTTATATCACACCGTAAGAGATTCATGGATTGCGAACGCTCCAACACCACTCTCCTCTTTATTCCTTATTTCTCCTTATCTTGTCTTTGGCGGATGCTTATTGAAGGAAAAATATACCTTGAGTTTAGAAAACGGTTGTTTTTTACGGTTAATCGGAAACTGTGTAATAAACATGTCAGTAATAATATAATGAATAACATTTGTTTTTTCCCCTTGAAAAACATTAAAATGTTAACCCTTCAGAAATTTGGTGTATTTTTCAGATGGTCAAAATATTTCCGCTTTCGCTGTGTACCACGATATACGAGGGCCATTCAGAAACTAGGGAACGTTTTATAATAAAACGAAAACTAGGTACAGGAAAAATATTTTATTATATACATCTGAAAGAGTGACTAAAATGCTACTTTTCTACATAGTCACCAAACAAATTAAGGCACTTATCGTAGCCATAACGCAAATAAAGGAATATTTCTGAACATATTCAAAAACTAAAAACTGTTTTTGAAAGGTTAAAACGCTTTCAAATGTTATAATTTGAAATCTGTGTATCTAAAAATCTTGTGTCACGGTGTTTGTGGTCGCACATCTCCGAAACGGCTTTACCGATTTTTATGAAATTTTTTATGTATATTTGGTATCTATGAGAATAGGTCGTTAAGTATATTTCATACCACTGGGTGATTAGGGTATCCCTGTTCGGATTTTTTTATATTTTTTGACCAAATTTTTGGTTTGTATTTTTTTTTTATTTGACATCCAAAAATACCTATTACCCCAAATTTTTACTCTCCTACCCCCACTATCCCATTTTTTAATCGCCACCCTCCAATTTTTTAATCGCTATTTCAAACAAACGAAATTATTTATGTTGTTGAATGATAGATGGCGCTAATCGAATTTTCATCCATACATGCGCAAGTCATTCACGAGAAGCGTCACATCGTTTTTCGTTTTTTATCGGTGGTCATCGTCTTCAGCGATCCATTCTTCTTTTTATCTTAGATCACATCCCCGCACACTTACAATACATTAATTATTTTTTATTTAACAACCAAAATATTCACTAGATATAATTTATATGGCAGAACAACGTTTGCTGGATCAGCTAGTAAACATATAATTTTTGAAATATAAAAATTTTGCATCGAAACATAAAAAAGTTTTAAATATGGTTGACCTTACGTTTTTTCTAACTAAAATTACTGATAACGAAAAAAAAAACTCATACATGTTTTATTAGACGTTATATTATGATCGTTATTGTGACCTCACTTTTTTGTCTTTCCATATGAAAATAATTAATAAAAAAATCACAAAGTTTCAAATTTTCTTTCAAAACATTGGTTTCATAAAGCTGTATATTTTACTTTTTTAGTGTTTATTTTTATGATTAGAATATAAAGCGTGGTGTTTTAGCTTTCTAACACCTTTTAGAATATATTATTTCTCACTATGATAGTAAAGGAGTTACAGCGATTTATATGAGACCTGTATGAGCCGAGACAAATATGGTCTTCTGTGATTAAACGGAAAAATAGGAAAACATCTCCAAGGGAAACATTAATTTAAAAAAAAGCTAAACATAAACCTTTAAATTTATAAACCTTTTATTTAACGGGTTTTAAATTATTTTTGATTCACGACCATTTTCCATACATTAATGCTGTTTATCAATCGTGTAAAATTTAGAACATGTTTATTAGTAAAGCCTTGTAAATAATTATGCAGGAATTATATAGCTACACAACTTAACACCGAAGATCTAGCAAACTAAACTAAGAGTAATTACCTAATACTTTTATGGAAACATTAATATATTCAACAACTATTATAAGCAATAATTATCAGCCTGAAACACTCATCCACATTGAAAAAATCTTCCGAGAAAAAATACATGACGCCAACG
Source organism: Limnephilus rhombicus (assembly GCA_929108145.2). Lineage (NCBI taxonomy): Eukaryota > Metazoa > Arthropoda > Insecta > Trichoptera > Limnephilidae > Limnephilus > Limnephilus rhombicus. The sequence continues at coordinate 24,713,724 of OV815284.1, forward strand.
GGACTTGAACCCGTGCCCTTCTGATTGCCGGTCAGCTGCTCTCCCAATTGAGCTATGGCGGCTTAACTGCTCATAAAAAAAAAATAATAATTAATATATTCGTTGCGTGACAATATAATTTTGATAAAAAAATACTAAATACATATAAATAGTCAACTAGGTACTTTCGGTCATAACTAACCTTCCAGGGACCGTTATAATGTAAACCAACTTAGACCTACATTTACATATGTCGGTCGTCCAGTCGATTAGTCAGACATCTCCGAAAACAGAAATTTAAGTGAGTATGCAGCTATATGAAAAAGTGTACCATCTGTCTGGTACAATACGCAGGTTACAAACATAACCAAATCAATTATAATTTAGATAAACCTGTAGTGAAATAAACAAAAAAATGATATTTTCTGGGTTACTAGTAAGATATTTCATAATGTCAAATTTCAAAAATCAAAAATCCAAACGCAAGTCAAAGCATTTACTTTTTTGATGTAAAACTAAATGACTTTCGGCAGTCGATAGGCAATATTTAAATGATTCTTGATGCTTTGACTTGTAGTGTCTTCTATACGTATTTTTTTTACATTTTACGAGTAAATTGTCATTGCTATTCATTTACATGTGCTCTCCCTTCACTGTCAACTCTGTTTTTTTTTTTTAATTCGTCTTATTATTATGTTTTTAGAGGGCTATTATGTTATTTTTATGTCCGTAAATTAATAAATAAAATGTCATACATTAGTATACCGGAACCTTATGCCTCCCGGTGTTATTTTATAGCATTTTTAATCTGTAAACCACAGACGCGTGTACATTTCTCTCTATTTTACCTGTATTGATAGCCGGGCAATCATTGCAAATAAGTTTGTAAATGACCGTTTGGGATAATTTATTTTCTTTTGTCTTAATATTTAAAACAACGTCGGGTTAGTTGCACCATTTATAACTCAACAACGGCTGGACCGATTTTTATGATCTTTGATTTGTTGGATTTGTCTCCGCCTGAATAGCAGAAGAGCTTTTAAAACGTCGAAGAAATTCACGAAAATGAAATTATGAAGAAAAAATTTTACTCATACATTTCGTATGGAACGAATTCTTATATTTTAAAAGAGCTGCAGCAATATTGTGATATGCGTGAATTCCAAAAATTCAAAAACGTCAAATGTCAATGCGCTGATTGTTTTGCTTTTGTTCTTAAACATATAATGCTGCTCCTCTTTCTTACTTTTAAATGTCAATAGTCGAAAATGAAACAAACGGTGCACGTACTCGTATGTCTGCATCCCCCCAAAGGTAAAATACGATAATCATAATAAAACTTAATTATTTTTACCGGTCAGTTGTTGAGTGGGCATCGCGTTTGGGTCCCACCCAGGCCTTCCGTGTTCGATTCCTCGGCTGGCTAAGTCCTCCATCACGACTCAAGCAACATTTTCGGCTTACTGTGGAGGTAGCAGGAGATTTTCGAATATTATTGGGTTAGGAAAAGTAAGAAAATCACAAAAAATATAAATCCGTATGCAACGCCATCTCTGACAAAACAAAACATGGACAATTGCACATCAATAATTGCTTCATGGTGTAATTTTTAACTTAATAAAAAAAACTGAATTTATTTCAGCTATAAGTTAACACAACAGTTATTACTTCTGAAGCGGTATGAAGTTCGTCGGATCAGCTGGTCTTTGCAATAATTTCAAAGTTTTCTTAAGTTATTATTTGTATTGAAAGTTAGACTTCCCCTGGATTTCTGATGGAATTTTGATGTTTATAAATAGCTATTTATGATCTAACTAGCAGACCCGGCCACACGTTGCTGTGACTAACAAAATACAACGCCATTACCCAACATTTATAAAATCCACACCACCCACTTGCCAGTTGCTCGCTGCCTGAATTGAATATTTGAATTTCTCGGCTTTTTTCTACTATAATAAGCATGTATTATACATATTGTTATGGTACGCCCAAACGACAAAGAATTCAAACTCCTAATTCGCCGCAAACTACACAACACCCTGCTCTCCCCCCTGTTCCCTGCTTCCTACTTCCTATCCCATCCGCCCACCCGCACGCGATCCCTTCCACCAGTTGAGAATTGCGAGCCGCCTCGGGCACACGTTAAGCCCGCGCGTTGATTCCCACTGTTCGCGCCCGGCGTACTATCGCTCGAATTGTACTCAAATATAACCTGCAATGTTAATTCAATAACCTACGGGTTTAGCGCTGATATTTCACCATGCCTGTGTAAACTTCGGTTCTGTCCTAAACTCGGGAGGTGCCCCTGGAAGCCGGAAGACGAAGACCCCCCAACATCATGTAAGCTGTACAATTGTTTCCTCATTTGATTGTGTCCTTTTAACGATAGACTGTAAACTCCCGCGCAAAGCCATCACTCAGAGAGTTTCGTTTAGGGATCTTGAGGTTATAAACACGATAGCTAGGATTGTGTAGTATGTATTTCTTGTGTTGAATTGTACTGAAATGACCTATGTACTGTGTTTTAAATTTGCAATACATGAATCTATTTAACTCAATCCTGTTATTATTCTGCTACGGCAGGAGGGTTTCCTAGAGGGGGAGTATCCTGCCAGACGACTGAGATGCGAAGGAATTTCTGAAGCCTCGAGCGACCCACCACCTGAATAGAGGGTAAATCATGCCTCCCCTGAGAGCTAGCTTGGGACATGTTTGGGGGCCCGCTCCTAACACTGGCGTCCATAGTGGGGCCCAGAATTTTTTTTTCATTTTTGCCATTGTCTCAGTCGCCTTACGGAGTGCTCCCTGTCGAAATCTTCCCCGCATAGGAACTGTTTGTAAACATTGATTGTACTGTGTCTTGGTGTTTTATACCCAGTGAATAATGAATTCTGTGGGAAACCACAGAAATCCATGTGCAAGTTGAGTCCATAACGCAGATTTGATTGCAATTATAAAAAAATTGCGTCAAAGTTGAAAACATGGCCATTTTGTATCAACCAGAAAGACGGCAGCATTTAAACCGCGAATCTGACTGCGCACGCGCCGACCCCTTTGTTCACAAAGCAGCGGACAAGCAACAGTAATTCGCGCCAAATCAACGGCCCGATGTTTCACGCGGTAAATACATACCTAATCTCTGAGTTGCGCGCGCACCCACGCGCATCGAAGCACAAAAGTGCGTTTATCGCGCCAAACTCCAACGGCAAAAATCCGTTTGAATCAGGCAGAACAATTCCCTGTCACTATGCAGTGTTTTGAATAATAAAATCGCCCTTCTGTCACTAAGGTCGGAAGCAATGGAGATCGCTATTGTAAATTTGGTTTTGGAATCCCAATTACCTTGTGGATTCTTTAATTAAAAAATCTCACACTCACGTTTTCTTGCACAATATACCGATCGGCCCACTTGTTGTGTCTGTCAAATTAGTACCACGTATATTTCACCAAATGGACAAAATAATGACTTTCTTTCCACATCCTACGTTATAGGTACCGCATTTTTTTTTTCAGCATAAGTGTAAAGTGAATTGTGTTTTTTTCCTTACATAAAAAAAGTGAAATAATAATAAAACCAATGATTGGTTCCATGAAAAAATAAAATAATTTTAATGTGGTTTCGTAACAAATCCCATATCCAGTTATTTTCATCCGGAAGTTTGTCCTTATTTGCCAGAAGAGTGCCTTTTGTGAATTTTAGTGCCTTTATCAGTGCAAAGTGGTTTGTGAAAAATAAAAAACCCGTTTTCTAAAGGTCAGTCCTGGCAAAATTTTTTGGAAAAAAATAAATACTTGTGAATTTCACAGTTTTCTCAAAAGTGGTTTGTGAAAAATAAAAAACCCGTTTTCTAAAGGTCAGTCCTGGCAAAATTTTTTGGAAAAAAATAAATACTTGTGAATTTCACAAGTTTTCTCAAAAGTGGTCAGTGAAACACAAAACCTTTACTACTTAGGTCTTTCCACGCAAAAATTTTTTCTTGTGCCTTCCTTTGACAAAGATTCTGGTGTCATATATACCAAATTGTAGTATGGAATACAGTTTTCTATAACTATTTTAGAAATACCAACCAGTGATTACCAAGTGAAAAGTGCCTCACAAAATTAATTTTGCGTTTGCTAAAGAAGACCCCTGGCAATTTTTTTCACCACCTGGGAAACTCACAATGGAAAACAATCAAGCTATGGCATCATCCAATTTGGGCATCATTCCCAACGTGCACAACTTATCCAAAACTCACTTACAAACTGCTTTAAGGGATAGAGGACTCTCGCCATCAAGCAAATCTAAACCTACATTAAAGGCTTATGCACTTTTATTCAACAAAAAGTACATTAAGAGAATAAACCTCGCCCCCTCAAGCGAAAATAATTCACGCTCGGCTACGCAAGTTTTGAATAATCTTGTTCCTAACGAAGAACCTATGCCACAAGTAATGATAAAACAGGACATCGCACCCACCTTGACACAAGATAAAACCTACGATTTATCCTCGTGGAAAATCAAATATAATGGCGTCTCCGATGTACTGGATTTCATTGACCGTATTGAAGAAACGGCTACAATCAAAAATATCCCATTCGAGATTCTACGAAAAAACTTCATAGAACTCATCTCCCCAGAATTGATACCCTGGCACCGCATTCAAAAAACTAAATGCAAAGATTGGAATAAACTCAGATCTGCCCTAATCTCGAGCTTCGGAAAAACGGAAGCCCAGCACCGGATCAAATTATCTTTACTATCTATTAAACAGCTAGTAAATGAACCTGTAGCAACATTCATAGAAAGGGCTGAATCCATTAACATCAAGCTTTCACATCCTGTTTCGGAAGCTGAACTATTACCAGTCATAACTGATGGCCTTTTAAGCAAATACGAGAACATCATTACCTCACAGAAAATTGCATCCCTAGCCCAGCTAAACGAAGTCTGTCTCCTTCTGGAATCGTACCAGGATAGGAAAAACATAAAGAATGTGTCAAATAATGTAGTTGTGCCAAGCCGTTCGTCTGGTTTAAAACCAGAATTCAACAACAAAAAAGTGTGCTCTTTTTGCAAAAAAGTAGGCCATCTGGCCACTACTTGTTTCAAGCAAGCAAGGTTTCTGGAATCTAAGGAACCCCGAACTTTCAAGAGGCATCACTCTAGGGACCGCTCTCCTCCAAGCGACGAACTGCGCAACATTTTCAAGAAATCAAGGCACAACATGGAAAGGTTACAAAACCCAAGCGATGTCAGACCTCAGGTGGATTTCTCCAAGCCCCCACCAAATTTCTACATGAAGAGGCCAAAAAACTAAATAATAACCTCTCAGGCACCCATTCTGAACCAAGGTCTAAAGAATGGACTGATTGGTTAGCACACATTAAGTATTTTAACCAGACCTTAAATGTTTCTTCGGTTTGTTGCAAACAAGCTAAAGATGGGAGACCCTACGCTTTTTTCTCTGTTAACAATGTGCCCTTTTCCGGATTACTTGATAGTGGTGCATCTGTCAGCTGTCTTGGCAACAATGCTCACCTGCCTTTTGTTAACAGTGATTTTAGAATTTCGCCCCAATCAACACACCTGACGACTGCGGATAATGTTTTCCAACCGGTCATCGGTGCCCTTGCCCTGCCAATTAATTGTAACAATAAAATAGTTACAATCAATTTTCTAATAGTGCCCTCTATATCCCAGAATTTCATCCTTGGCGTTGACTTCTGGAAGGCATTCAATGTTGCTCCCCAAGTATTTAATACTCTTGGCGAAACCTCCACTGCTGCTCAAATTAGTGAGATCCGCACAATAATACCTCACGAAAATTTAAGCACGGACCAGGCTCTCCAACTAAAAGAAATGGTCAATAAATTCGAGTCAATATCTTTCGAAAAATGTGGATTAGGTTTGACAAATTTGGTTGAACACCATATCAAAACCAATGGCCCACCCATCAAGCAACGTTATTACAACTTAGCCCCCCAAAAACTTAAACTTTTAGAAAACGAACTTGATGAAATGTTAAAAATGGGTGTGGTGGTTCCCAGCAGAAGTGCATGGACCAACCCAACTCTTTTGGTTTCTAAAAAAGACGGCTCTGCACGTTTCTGTCCGGACAGTAGACGTTTAAACTCTTGCACGGAAGCTGATGCGTATCCCTTACCTCACGTTCACGCAACCTTAGACAAGCTGCGTAACGCCAAGTTCATCTCTTCTGTCGATCTCAGCAAAGCGTTTTGGCAAATACCCTTGGACGCAGAATCGTGCGAAAAAACTGCTTTCGTTGTACCTGGTAGGGGAATGTTCCATTTTAAAAGATTACCCTTTGGTCTAAAAAACAGCCCCGCCGAGTTACAAAGACTGATGGACAAACTTTTCGGTCCTGAAGTCGATAACAGCCTGTTTTGTTACCTTGACGACCTCATCATCGTCAGCGATACCTTTGAAAAACACCTATTAATGCTGGAAAAAGTTTTTCAACAACTCAAGTTCGCTGGTTTAACCATCAACTTGAAGAAGTCTGAATTCTGTAAGTCCCGTCTACGTTATTTGGGATTCATTATCGACGAAAAAGGTCTAAGAACAGACCCCGCTAAGGTGGAAGCCATGGCAAATTTTCCCCGACCCAAAAACGCGAAGGAAGTCAAAGGTTTCCTTGGACTTGCAGGTTACTACAGGAGATTCATCAAAGACTTTTCCACTATCGCAGCCCCCTTAAATAAAATTACCGGCATCCGTAAAGGTGTCAGCAATTTCCGATGGTCTGTCGAAGCTGAAGAAGCGTTTACAACTCTAAAAAATGCCCTTCAAAAAGCTCCCGTTCTGAATTGCCCGGATTTTGCACTCTCTTTTACCCTCCACACGGATGCCTCCAATGTAGGAATCGGTGGAGTCCTTACTCAAGAATTCCCAGATGGCGAACACCCTGTAGCGTATTTTTCCCGTACATTAAACAAACACGAGAAAAACTACGGAATTACCGAGAAAGAGTTATTGGCTGTATTGGATTCTGTTCACCATTTCCGCGGTTACATAGACGGTAGCAAATTTACTGTAGTTACAGACCATAGTAGTTTGAAATGGTTGATCTCTTTAAGTAATCCCTCCGGTAGGCTCGCTCGTTGGTCCTCCCGTTTGTCTCAATACAATTTTGATGTTGTTCACCGTAAAGGCGCGGACAATATTGTTCCCGACGCCCTTTCAAGAATTGAACTGGCTTCATTAAATGTTGACACAATTGCCCCCCCTCCATCTACAAAAGATGAATGGTACTTGAAAATCTTCGAAGGTTGTAAAAATAACCAACAAAAGTTTCCTAATTTTATCATAAAAGAAGGACAACTATACCGTAATTGCAAGGTACCACTATCCATCCTCGAAGATTACTCGTGGAAACTTGTCGTTCCCCTCGAAGGTAGAGAACAAATAATTATTGACAATCATAGTGCTCCCGACTCCATACACCCAGGAAATTTCAAGACGTATTAAAAGATCTCCTTGAAGTATTACTGGCCTGGTCTCTTCAAGCAAATTCGCAATTACATCTCTAAATGTGAAACTTGTAAAGCCTATAAACATAGCACGGCAGCACCTGCCGGCCTAATGGGTAATCCCAAACGTGCCGACAGACCCCTACAATCATTGTCAATGGACCTCGTCGGACCCTTTCCCCGAAGTTATGCCGGACACATGCACATACTTAGTGTAGTGGATGTTTTCACTAAATTCTGTTGGATCTTTCCTTTAAAAAGAGCCAACGCGTCCGCCATCATCAAACTTCTGGAAAAACACATTTTTATACCTTACGGAACACCCAGAACCGTAATTGTTGATAACGGAAAACAATTTATTGCCCAAGAATTCAAAGATTTTCTTGCCAAATACGGAATCAAGGATATTTACTATAATACCTTGTATACTCCACAAAATAACACCGTCGAACGTTATAACCAAACAATCAACACAGCTCTGGCTATTCTAGTTGATAAAGATCAACGTACTTGGTGTAAAAACCTAGATAAAATTCAGGCTGCAATGAACAACACTGTTAATCTGGCCACTGGTTACACACCTTTCTTCTTAAAACACGGTATGGAACAAGTCGTTCATGGTTCTCTACATAGGAACACTAACTTTCCTACGTCAATTGCCACCACAAGCAACCCTACCGCGAACTATGCCCATCGTCTGGAAGAACTGTCGGCCATCTACAGTGAAGTCACTGATGCTTTGCTCCTGGCTCATCAAAAGAGTGCGGACAGATACAACCTACGTAGGAAACATGTCACCTTCAATACAGGAGACATAGTTTGGAGAAAGAACAACACACTTTCCCAAGGAGCCATATATTTCTCTGCCAAGCTGGCACCACGTTTCGTGAAGGCCAAAGTTCTAAGAAAGATATCAGATCTAGTGTACTCCTTGTCTGACTGCTCTGGAAAACACATTGGTAATTACCATATTAAGGATATCGCAAAATCTGGAAGTGAGGAGTCAAGTAAAACTGCCCCCACTATCTCAGCAAACTTAAAATGATCCAGTGTGTATCACCACAACCTTTTTGTAAGCACACCAAGTCTTACAATGGCTGGCGTGTAAAGTGTCAATTACATGCCCACCCTTTCGTTGATAAAACGAATATTGTTAAAAAATCATTTTTGTAAATTTATGTACAATCCACGGTGTAGTTTGCCCCGTTCATGTTCGTGAATTGGCAACCACCGTAATTTTTGTCTCACACGTTTTTTTATTTTTTTTCTTTTTTCTTTCTTTTTTCTCACCTGTTCCAAAATTGATCACTTTAGAGCAGAGACACCCCTCGAGTGACAGTGTTCGGGAAGTCATGAACCCAATCATTGCCTCTCAACCCCTCACACTACGCAACGTTCTAAAATCGATTTGGTAAACTCCAAAGCGTTAAATCACGACCCAGGACTAGTAAACCATCTCAACATGCTCCATATTTTACCCATCATGGTAAAGATAAGTGGTTACTCACATAATCACATTCCTTGTGTATAGTAGTTTTCAATTTTTTCTCAAATGTCAAAAATTGATGGCGTCCTACCCGAGCTCTTTGCTAACAAATTGGATTTTGACACATCCATTTTGAAATCATATGTATATAAATAAAGGAAAAGCCTTTAAATTGGTCTTTCCATCCTTGTACAAATCCTCATGGACTCGTTTCAACTAAAGTACGTAAAACCAAATACTCGGTCTTTTGTCGTTATAAGAAGTCCTCGATTTGTCCCTCTTCACAACATGTATGTCTTGTATTACATGCTTCAACCCTTACGGAAAAGGTTAATAAAACCTAACGGCAGCCCTGATTTCCGTACATAAATAACCGCAGTTTAACGTAAATCATCAATGTTTTGTTTGATCATCGTTTTACAAACATAGGCATTCAACTCCTGTTTCGCCATTTAACCAAGTATTTGCAACCTAAATTGCACATAACCTGGTATGTTGTAACCACACAAAGGGTATGTAAAACCACAATTGGTCCCTTTTATTTGTCCCCACTGAAGTTTGCTGCAATAGACAGTATGTAAAACCATGTAGGTCTGTCTTTGTTTGTCACATGGTGTAAACAGAAATGTACTCTGTCATCACCCCGCCTTTATAACATACGAAGTGACATTAAATTGTTTACCTCCTTGTTATCCTATCGTACGCTCCTGGGCTACGGAGTTAGTTAATCTAACAAATCTTTATAAACTGTGTTAAAACAAGCATAGTTAACGTTTATTGTGTTGTATTTAAACGTAACCCTGTTACATTATAGGAGAGATCCTTAGAACATCCACCATTATAGGAGGGATCCTTAAAATACCTGCCGCGATACGAGAAGTTCGTCATAATCACTTTTTTCTCATAGCTAAATGTTATTGAGCTGGTCGTGTGACATATTTGTCATGAGAACCATTTTGTACATTCTATTTTGGTCGTGTGCCATTCATTTGTCATGAGAACCATTTTGTACATTCTATTTTGGTCGTGTGCCATTCATTTGTCATGAGAACCATTTTGTACGTTCTATTTTGGTCGTGTGCCATTCATTTGCCATGAGTACCACCCTTTTCGTATAACCTGTTCCGGTCGTGTGTCATTTATTTGTCATGAGTACCGCTTTTATGTATAACTGTGTATAAACTCTGTACACGAGACGTGGAGACGTAATAACAATACTTACCGTGATTCGTGTGAACGACATAATATCGGCTTTGCTATCTTCTTTAGGATGCATTGTATAAACTCTTTGACTTCTGTCTATAATTGAGTTATATCTTGTATGTACTTACATATTTTGTACACTATACGTGGAGACGTTAAAACACTTACCGTGATTCGTGCGAACGAAATAATATCAAACCCTTTGTGTGCAATCTACGAAATGTAGACCACAACCCTTTGTTGTCATTCAACGCCAATGCCCGTGGACTTCCTGTTTTTTTACTTCTTTGCAAAAAGGAAAGAAGCCCAGGAATATCTACTATCCCAAAAGGACTAGTTTTCAGCTTCACTGTCAATTATGGGGCATAGTGCTGTGGGAGTTAATCGATTGAGCACAAAAAACCACCTAACTCGTTGTCTGGAGAACGAACAAGAAAACCCCCAGGTTTGTGAAATTGGAGCAAGGGTCTGCCTTTTCTCACAATCATGTAGAAGTTTTTAAAATGACCCCTAATCTTTTGCCCAATACACGCGAAAGATTAGCCTCTTTGATATAATGTGTATTCAAATGTCTCCTCATCCTTTTTGATAAATGTAAAGAGTCAGGAAATCTGCTGGTTGATTATGTTTCATTTTCACATAGAGTTTGAATCGGAAATTGGTCCAGTCTCTAGCAAGTTTCGCAACTCGTCTCCCTTCTCCCCTCCTCCTCCCATTCCCCATGTTTCAGACTTATGTTATGAAGTGAAAAATCTGTCGTTGACCATATCTCGCCCTCACTTGGAGTTCGAATAGGTAACTGTCCGGTTATCTACAGGTTTTCCCCCTCAATCTCTGCATATGTCTCACCAGTTTTTTTCTCTCTTTTCTCAATTCCACGAAACACATTCATGAATGTTGGATATGTACGATATGCACTTGGCGTACCGTCTGTCTCCTTTTGACAACCTTTATTCATGAATTGGTTTCCCTTTGCCGTGACTAGTTCACGATTCTTTGTCTCGTTCTTTGAAATTCTACGAAAATGTTACCATCTCATGTTAGCATAGGCCATAGAGGGCCGGTTGTTTTTTAACCAAGACATATTGTCACTAGGCAAACGCCAAGTCATCCTGGCAAAGGAAAATGTTCATGTAATCACAATTTAGTTAGGAATCTCTCTTCGTCACTCTCTGGGTCGGTGGTTAAAATTTCGTTATTTCATTATCTGGACACATTTTGTTTCTCTCCAAACCTTTTCTTCATTGGTCCCTAGGCAGGTAAACTTCAAGAATTTTGCTCTAATAATAATTCCTCCCGGATTTAAAAAGAAGCCCAGGCGGATGTCATCACCAACAGCCAAGCTGAGCTTCACTTCCTGACAGCACGCGCTGTGGTTACAAGGTCTCTCCTGCTGCCATTTTCTACGCAATTGTTCCTGAAAGCACAGACCATACCGCCCATACGTATGTTGTCTTGTCGTGCCACAGCAAGCTGAGTTGTCCCACTATACTTTATGACACTCTAAACTACCTTTTGGGCACGCTAGCTCTTAGGTTTGTTCTTACTCTTGCTATCAATGCCAACCTTGTCGTCTCTTGCTCTGTCATGCAGTGACGCATATATCGTCATGTGTAAACCATCAGTACCTTGACCCACCAGTATTCGCTGAATGCGCACCAATACAAGTTATCTTGAGCTACATTATGCTTCAATAACCATTATATACGATCCGTGTTTACCATAATAACACTTAGGATTCGCACTGGCATGTCTGCAGATACTGGATTCTTCTCTTCAATGACCTCTGTAACCATAGCCGCGGCACAGCAACCACAGTCTCCACTTCGTGAACTTCGACGTCTTCGACAAAACCAAGTGTTTTCTAAGGCCCAAGTGTACTCCTGAGCGTTGTCTCAAATGGGTCTGATTACAGTGATAATGTAATCCTTAGAATCCGTGAAGTCACGTCCTTTTCTTCGAAATTCTCCGAAACCAAACAAATCCACGCTTCACAAACTTAGCTCCAAGACCAATGAAACCTTAGAATCACACACTTTTTCTCTTCTCTTGCACAAATGTATTGTCATTCTTTCAATTGCTTAACCATGTGTATTGTCATTCTTTCAATTGCATAACCATGTGTATTGTCATTCTTTCAATTGCATAACCATGTGTATTGTTATTTTCAATTGCATAACCTTGTATGTTGTTTTACACCATGTACTTTTCCCAAATTTGTCTTGTCCAAACATTGTATGTACCCCCACCCATTCCCTACAAACATTGTGACCCAAACTATAGCATAAAACTGTATGTTCTAGCTAGGAAATCTCTCAAGCAACGAATCTCTCAAAAACCCCGATGGAAGCATAAGAGGATTTTTTTTCCCTACAGCTCCATTGCCACGTCGCTTTTTTTCCAAGCGCGGGGGGAAGTGTTATGGTACGCCCAAACGACAAAGAATTCAAACTCCTAATTCGCCGCAAACAACACAACACCCTGCTCTCCCCCCTGTTCCCTGCTTCCTACTTCCTATCCCATCCGCCCACCCGCACGCGATCCCTTCCACCAGTTGAGAATTGCGAGCCGCCTCGGGCACACGTTAAGCCCGCGCGTTGATTCCCACTGTTCGCGCCCGGCGTACTATCGCTCGAATTGTACTCAAATATAACCTGCAATGTTAATTCAATAACCTACGGGTTTAGCGCTGATATTTCACCATGCCTGTGTAAACTTCGGTTCTGTCCTAAACTCGGGAGGTGCCCCTGGAAGCCGGAAGACGAAGACCCCCCAACATCATGTAAGCTGTACAATTGTTTCCTCATTTGATTGTGTCCTTTTAACGATAGACTGTAAACTCCCGCGCAAAGCCATCACTCAGAGAGTTTCGTTTAGGGATCTTGAGGTTATAAACACGATAGCTAGGATTGTGTAGTATGTATTTCTTGTGTTGAATTGTACTGAAATGACCTATGTACTGTGTTTTAAATTTGCAATACATGAATCTATTTAACTCAATCCTGTTATTATTCTGCTACGGCAGGAGGGTTTCCTAGAGGGGGAGTATCCTGCCAGACGACTGAGATGCGAAGGAATTTCTGAAGCCTCGAGCGACCCACCACCTGAATAGAGGGTAAATCATGCCTCCCCTGAGAGCTAGCTTGGGACATGTTTGGGGGCCCGCTCCTAACAATATAAACCTCCCTCTTGAATTTTTTTTTTTTTACAGTGAATACCGCACAAGAATCTCAACTGCTCCCGTCTGGAGCCAGTGAGACTATGGCATCCCCAATTGGGGTATGTTGTGAGGCTTAAGGTAGTGGGGAGGGGAAGGAGGTGGGACAGAGGAAGGTTGGGAAGTACCTGGCTATTCAGATCTGGTCACTAAACACGGCTAAAGCCATTTTCAAGCAACGTTTCAATTCTGAATGGTGGTCTTACACTAGGGCGATACTGATAGTAGCTTCCACTCTGGAACATGCCGCAAATATACTATATATTATTTAAAATGAATTAATTGTGAAATAACACAAATTTATCAAATAAAATTTATTTGCGCATGCCGGGTTCGAAACCGCGACCTCCGGATTGTGAGTCAAGAGTCTTACCCACTGGACTACGAATCACTCTATCTATTGGTGAAAACCGCATGAAAATCCGTTGCGTAATTTAAAAGATCTATGCGCACATACATTTTGAGCGACTTCATTTTATACTATGTAATGATGATGATAGTTACTCATGTTTCAGAAGAATTTGCCTAGCGAAAATAACTTTCTTGGATATTTCAGGTTGGTATAAAAAAACACTGCGCTTAGACAATTTTTCTGGGTTTATTTTACAATAAAATATTTATGTGATGATTTTGCACTATTTATTTCTACCTAGGTGGAGACTGGCTGGATTCAAGTTCTTAGGTTTTAAAGGAACTGCTTAGAAAGAAGAAGGATTCAAAGAATCCCATTGTATTTATAAATTACGGTTTAATAAACATACATCACAACCAATCAGCTGTCACGTGTTTACAATTAGCTCATTATAATAATCTTCATTGCCAACTGAGAGAACTGCTTGATCATATAGCGTGTAATTAATATAAATGACAGCAGGTTTTAGTCAAGTTCCGAACCTAATGCCTTTGAGTTTTTTACCTAACAGTGAGCAACGTTTAGTTTTTAAGAATATTGTATTTTAAAAAATATCATCATATTTTCGTTATTTGTTTTTGGGGTGTTATGCCGTGTTGAGCTACCTCCTTCTTTAGCCAACGTTTCGGACAGTGTTGCAGTGTCCATCATCAGGGCAGATCCGGCAGATGATCAATAACTACAACATAACACTACGTTGGTTTAGTGTCTATTGTATCAAAAAAACACCACCTATGTTTCATAAATAATATTAAATTTATATACCAGTTAGAATCTGAATGTAAAAAAAAATACAATTTTAAAACCAAAAACCCGACGTTAGCGCATATTTGCCGAAAGTATTTTTGCGAAGTTGCAACGCATACGAAATTATGAAACAAATTACTTGTGCATTCAACAGATGCTTGCAAATATTTTCATGAATAGCTGCAAAAGGTGGGTAAAATGGGTAAAATGCCTAATCAGGGATTGCGCAACCATAATAACATCCCTGTTTGTTTTTCAATACAACTACCTACTATCAACCCTAGACGGAACAAACCCCTCACTAGCAGAAAGCTGTAGCAAACTGGAATTGCGTTGTTCGCAACATGCATCTAGGGGCTGATTCATTTATAATACAATAATATATGTATATATATATATATATTATTTCAGAGGTCTTAAACCCCAATTTTTCGTAATGGCTAAAAATTTTAGAATGAATGTGCATAATACTACCTAAGACTAAGCCTGGCCACACGCATCAGGTTTTTTCCATCCGATTGTCTGATCAGAAAAAAATCGATTCGAAAACCAGATTTGTTATAATACCAGGGCCACGCCCGTTGTCGGACCGGATTGGACGGCCGGCGCAGCGGTAATGAAAATAGGCCACGCCTTTCCGCGCCGGCCGTCCAATCCGGGCCAATCGATTTTTGTCTGATCAGACAATCAGATGGAAAAACATGATGTGTGCGGCCAGGTTTAGACTATGACACTCTTACAATTTAGGAGGTGGTTATGGGTACCGATGCTCCGGGAAACAATTAATCGATTACCAACACCCCTGTCATAGGTCGCTCCAAGTGGTTCGTTACATTTGGTGACATAATAGAGTGCCCGGGTTCATGGGTTGAAGTTTGTCTAGGTTTTGGCAGCGCGTGCGTATGCCCTACTACTGCGTAGCGGACCGGATTGGGAGAGGCTGGTTGAGGTAGATCTTTTGAACTCTCCAGCCGGACTCTCTCGATCCATCGCCTTGCACTTGTCACTCCTGGACACGCCATGCCCTGGTTTCTACCCACCCCTCGTACCTTTTCTTTCCCTGAACTTCCTCTCCTTCTTTCCTTAAAAAATCCTCCACACATCCATCCATCCATCTTCAAAGACGATATACATAGGACCTGGGGAAATTATTACCTGTATATAAGCCATAAGCATTAGGCATGTGAATCTGCTTTGGGGACCCCCGATATAAAACTGAAAATGGGCGTTAGATAGATTAGGTTAAAATGCGTTATTGCATGTGCAACAGCGTGTGGTTCACATTCTGTTGTTGGTACGCAAGCCTATTTTGGTCATTGTTGATAATGTTGACGTAATAGTGAAGATGCTCGCGTGCCACTGTTGGCGCGCAAGCCTGCTTTGAGCACCCCTGAGTTAACATTGAACACGGACGTACGCTAGGCAAGGTTAGGTAATTTTATTGCATGTACCGCTGAGAAACGGCCTAGTGCAGGTTTGTGTGCCATTTCACCGTTGGCACACAAACCTGCTTCGGACACCACTGATATAATAGTGAATAACAATGATGATGGACACTGCAACGCTGTCCGAAACGTTGGCTAAAGAAGGAGGTAGCGCAACACGGCATAATACCCCAAAAACTAATAACAAAAATAACGGCGTAGTTCAAATAATGAAATGCAAACCTTCATCGGGTACCCGTGATAAAAGAATGCTACCGGCGTCTATTTTCCTTCTTCGTATAATCCGCGTCTCTTCAAGATAATAATAATAATATTTGGATGGTTTATATAGCCCCGTTTTAGTGAAAAATCACCTTAAGGGCGCTGTACAAACTTAATATTTATTTCTAAATCTAAAAAAAATACAAACTAGACAAACTATTAAAAACAACTTACGGCTAAAAATTGCATCTACCGGTTCATTGATACGAGAATATATGTACAATGTTTTGACCAATGAACGCGATGCTGCTTAAAAATGTATATAGGACCATACTATTTTTGTTTTGAAGAGTTTTAATTTTCAACGTACATTTGTTACTTTAATTTTAATTTTTTGCGATCGGTTTCGACACATCTGTGTCATTCACGAGCAAACTTCAAACTTAAAAGGACCATACTTACCTGGGACGACGCTTTAGATAAGCACTGTTTATTGTCTATTTAAAGAAATTTATATAGAGTTCGCACGCAGGGGACATAATTGTTAACACATGTTATTTAATCCTGAAATATATTTTAGTATTAATAAATAATATCCACATTGACAAATCATTTCATAACCCTAACTTAACCGGCCTCACGAAGCTCTAGCCCTACCCTAACTGGGTGGTGACATAGTTACCCTTTCTACCTTACTGACAGAAGAGCTCTTGTGTTAGGTTAGGTTGGATAAAATATATGTAGGTACATTGCGAAGCTGGTCGAATTTTTTTTTTATATTGACTCCACACAAGAGGCCCGGAGGAAAATGATTCCCCTTGGGGCCTATGTCATCTTTGGGGATGATGTGTGGAGGAGGAGAAAGAGGAGCGGAAAGGAGGCAGAGACAATTCTTGGAAGGAAGAAGATATGAGGAGTGGATAGGAATTTGGCGATCAGTTTATCCAGGAGTGACGGATGTATGAATCTATTTTACCAGCGGTGGTGCAAGGATGATGTTCCGAAAGAGTCCTACTAGAGAGGTCAAAACGTCTTCTTCAACCAGTCTCTCCCGATCCAGCCTGCCACGCAGTTGATGGGCAGACGCATCTGCCACCAACACCCTGACAAACCTCACCTTGCGTACCCGGGCACCCTTTCTGAGTCACCAAACATTGCGTACCACCTGCGGTGAACTATGGCAGAGGTGCATACTACCTGATGTGTGGTTTATGGGTGGATGCGAATGTCGAAGGGCCTTGAATGTTGTTTATGTGTTTTGAAATGTATGAATGACCACTGCAATAGTAATAAAAATGAATGCACATTAAGGAATGGGAGAAAAAGGACTTACTGCGCTGCACTTCACTTATTCTTCTATCTGGGCTGGGTTTGATGATGCACTCGTAAGGCTTATTAGTCACGGCACTTTACTGCAGTTTGTGGGTGCGGCATACGGAATATTAGATGTGTACGCGGCGAGTTTCGATTGACGACTGATTATTATGGTAACGTTAAAATGACAGGTATATAGAGATGGATAGGAAAGGAACATGTGACAATCAAGCTACAAGCACATGGTCTATGATATATGTAGATACATGTAGATAAGTGTGGCTATGTATTGTGTAAACTCCCAACCACTACCTTTGGCACGCAAAACCTTCTTCAGGCACCCCTGATATAACAGAGAACACGGCCGTAGGTTAGGTTGCAGATAATTTATGCGTAAGTGCCGCTCCGGGATTGCAATGTGTTTCGGCTAACATAGTCTGAATATTAAATTCCAGCATTATCATAGCCGAGTGGCGTTTTTCTACCAAACTGCGACTCGGTCTGTAAACTGAGCAAGGTTGCTTCCGTACTGTATATTATTATACAAAGTAGTTTATATTGACACACATTTTTATCTGCTGCTTTTTACGTGGAACAAAACTAAACAAAAAAGGTAGATATGGAAGTAGAGTAGGGAATAGTAGGAAAAGGGCTTACGAAAGCATATTACGCCGACTTACAGGCAAATCATGTTTGTAAAGTGGTGCACTGTAGATACAAAAATATAATATTATTTAATTATATTATTTCTGTTTTTGTTAGAAGGCTGAAGAATGAAATAAACAAAGAACATTAAACGAATATTGTCGAATACTGTCGCGAATTTAAATTTTAACGGATAAAAATCACTACCCACCCAGAATCTTTGGGAATTTTTTGGGTAAGAGAGAATTGCAAGTGGTGTTCCATTTTTTTTACATTAGGTCCACACAGATGGCCGTGAGGAAAATAATTTCCCTCAGGGCCTTTGACATCTTTGGGGATGCTGTGTAAAGGTATTTTAAGAGAGGAATGGAGAGTTAAAAAGGTCTCCCTCAACCAGTCTCTCAAAATCCGGCCAGCCATACAGTGGGTGGGCAAATGCATCCGCCACCAAGCCCTACATAATCTTCACCCCATGAACTCGGGACCCGTGCCAAATCACAAAATGTAGCGAACACTCGGGGTGGCAGAGGTGGGTGGGAAATACATTCTTATTAATGAATGTGTCTTTTTTGTGATTTCCCTGAACCCGCTTGTGTTTTGATTTTTTGCTTAGTCAAATGGAAATACATGATAGAGAAAAACAATGAGAAGGTTAAACATAATTAAACATAAAACAAATGGTGACAGTAATAATAACTTTTAAGGTGCGTTGATTGTTTGCATATTCGACTATTAATTTAGAAAAGAAAAAAAATATTTATTTTTTTCTACTGGCAGGTACTAACTAAATTATTAACCCTCACGCCATTTCCATTCAGATAAGAGATAACCGACCACCACACAACTCTGTCTTGGTACACACTCTCTTCTCGTTCATATACGATCAATAGCTGAGTTGAAATCGCGTTTAGGTCCCACCCAGGCGTCGCGTATTCGATTCCTCGACTGGCTAAGTCCTCCATTATGACCCAAGCAGCATTTTCCGCTTACTGTAGTGGTAATAGGAGATTTTCAAATATTGTCAGGTTTTTCGCAATCCGGAAATGTTTTGTCTTTTTTTTTTAAACGTATCTTTCTATTATTCTGGCTGTTGACATTGCTCGACTTAAATATTTGATGAACTGGATCGGGCCATATCTTCCTCGGGGATCACTGACTAATTCTACGGTTCACATCACATTAAATTGTTGTTAAAAAAATTAATTTATTGGTTTTTCGAAATATGACTTTTCAAAGGGGTGATGAAGTTGCATGATTCAGAGTTGTCATGAAACCGATTCAACATATTCGAGATAATAATATTCATTGTGTTAAGTATTAGGCCTAAGCTATACGAGCGGTTCTCCCGCGCCACGGGAAACCGCTGGAGAAAGCTGGCGGCTCATACCAAACTACACGGGTGGCGGTTTCCCGCCATGCTACAAGAGCAGTTTTACCGCCGCGGGAAACTGCTGGAGAAAGCTGGCGGCTCATACCAAACTACACGGGTGGCTGTTTCCCGCCATGCTACAAGAGCGGTTCTACCGCCGCAGGAAACCGTCCGATCCTTTACGCGCACGACCGATCAACAACGTTCTCTCGCAACTCTCGCACGAAATTATGCAATCGCGGGAAACCGCCCGTGTAGTTTGAACGTGGTGGTTATCCGCGGCGGGAGAACCGCTGCATGCGGCTGTCAAAATCAGAGAACCACTCGTGTAGTTTGCGCCATACAATGTTTCCCGCGGCGTGAGAACCGCTCGTGTAGCTTAGGCTTAAGAGTTGTAAAATGTAGGAGACTCGATCAGTAAGCACCCTATTGCATTAATTAGTACGTTAACAAGAGACACATTATAATGTACGCCGGTGTCGTATATTGTTATTATATAGCCTGGACACAAGTACTGAATTTTAAAACAATCAAACATAATTGATCACATTATACTGCAACACCGAGCGAAAAACCGTTATTTTTCAACAATAAAAAATCTTCTAACTTACGTTAATTGCTCGCGAGTTTAAATGTCTAAAACAGTCGTTGGCGCGCTGAAATAAAGCAGGAAGCGGGTTGAGGGCAACGGGTAAATTCATCGGGAAAGATATTATTAAAAGCACCACCTTCGGTGACAGAAGTAGTTTCAGTGGTGCAATGCTGAAACGATCGCAGAAATTTTAAAGGGGTCACGGACCAACAGTTTTGAATTCAATTATGAAGTTTGTGACATTTTTTAAAACTTCGCGTTCATGGTGATATTTGTTTTTTTTTATTGTATAACGCATTATACAGTTTTGTTTAGAATATTTGGAGATTTTTTTGCAGTCAATTTCTTATATTTTTTTACAGTAATTACAGTTTTTTTACTCCTAATTATGGCCTCCTATGCAGAGTGCATAGGAGGCATCCTTGTGACATTTTTCGGGATCAATCCCAAAGCATAATATGACGAGATCCCGTTCGAGATCGACGGGATCTACACACGTCCACTCGGGGCGCGAGTGGTGCGCTGACTGACTGACGGTCGGGCGGGAGTGTCGATCGAAGAAAGGAAACTATTCCGACTATTTACGAAAATTAGAGACGGATGACGAACGGGACAGATAATATAAAACTGTGTCGAGTGAGTGAGAAAGAGATACTTGCGTGCGTGCAAGCAGCCATTTGATTGTTTTAGTTGTGTAGTTATGGTTATTACTTTTTCTTAAATTATGCATTTTTTATTATTTATGTGAGTTAAATAAACAAAATTTTTGGATTCTTACGTTGTTAATATCTTAAAATGTCGAAAAATAATCCAGATCAAGTCAATGTTGAGTTTGGCAGTCGTTTACCGGTATGGAGATACCGGTAAACGACTGCTAATCTAATCTCCTTAAGCTATATTTTTTATTTTGATTATTTTAATTCTAAAAAAAGTTAATTATTTAGTAACTAATATTAAAGAATAAAGGTTTTTGTTTTCTTTCAAATAATATTTTCTTTTTATAAACGATATCCCGAAAATTCCGAGATCTCGCGAGATTGTAATTTCTAAACTTGCGAGATCTCAAATTTGCGATCTCGAGTCGAGATTGCATTCCCTAATATGCATTCATTGTAAAACAAACCACGCACATAAACAAAAAAAAACATGCTAACATTCACCATTCCAGATTCTTAAGAAAGCCAGTTAGCTGACACGGAAGTCCTCTTCTTCTCTTATTTTCCAAGTAAAATAGACAAAACACCAGCTTGGAAGTTCTGAAATATTTTTATTTATTTTTTATTTATCTTTATAAGGTATGTTTACATTACATTATTCGATGCCTGTCTCACTAGCGTATTTTTTTTTTATTAATAATTTTTTTTTGTTACATACATAAAAATATTACAAAAAACATTTCTTTTGATAAGAAGTAAAAAAAAGGAACTATTAAATTAAATATGTAGCTTAAACATAAACAATATTACAATTTAACAAAAAAAAAAGATATTACAATAGTATACATATATGTATGATAACAAAAAAAAATCCCACATAGGCATCGCCAGTTCGTGGGTATATTTAAGTTTTTTTTAATGCAGTTAAGTTACAACATTGCAAATTAAACTTTATATTAGTAAATTAAAACATAATTATGGTTTAACATATTTAAAGAACAAATAATTCCATATTTACAAAACTAAAGATAAGAAAAGAAGAAAAAAAAATATATATATGAAAAACAAAAAAGGTTAAATAAAAATTAGGATTTGTAAAATTATAACAGGTATGATGTTATAGCAGGTATGTATTTGTGTCATTTGTAGTTACCCAAGTCTTTATTAATTTTTTGTATATGCTGTAAGAGGATATGTTTTTAGATTTAATTTCTATAGTCTGATACAGTGCATTATAGATTTTTGGTGCAATGAAAAAAGCATGTCTCTGCGCAAGCCTAGTTTTGCATAGGGGAACCTCAAATGCATTATTTACTCTACTGCTGGAGCGATTTTCGTTTTTTGTAAAATATACATTTCGTGAAAATATATATTTCAGACATTGCATACAGTAGATTTTTCTTATATCTAAGAGTTCAGCTTCTTGGAATAATTGCAAGGAGGGGTAGGTAAGATCTTTATGCAACATAATTTTTATTATTAATTTTTGAGTAATTTCTAGTTGCTTAATATGGGTATCATAAATACCCCCCCATCCAATTATTCCATAAGATATTGATGGTTGCACCAATGCATGATATACCAGTTTCATTCTTTTAATATCAACTATGTTATTTAATCGTTTAAAAATGTAAGTCAAATACCTAAGTTTATTTAGGTTTTCTACGTGATTTGTCCATTTTAGTTGGCTGTCTATAATAATTCCTAAGTATTTAACTGTGTTCCCCGAATTTATTTCTATACAGTTAGAACACAAAACAGGGTTGCAAGAATTGTTGTGAAACATTATATATTTAGGTGAGTTAAGGGTGCCGCCCCTTTGGTATTATAGAATGGAATATACATAGTTTTTTCACAGTTCAGAGTTAGGAGGTTTTGGTTTAGCCATTCTTTGACAATGGATGTGCACTTATTTACGTTTTCAGAGACTTCTTTCCATGATTTACCATGGATTGTGATTGCAGTATCATCAGCATACGAGAATAGTTTTCCCGGAATACTGATATTACACAGGTCATTGATATAAATTAGGAACAATAAAGGACCGATAACTGTTCCTTGTGGAACCCCATGTCTCACATATTCTGGTTTACTAATATTATCACCAATTTTTGTACATTGTCTGCGATCAAGTAAATAATTTGTTAATAGTGACAGACAATTATTTTTAATCCCAATATTATTTAGTTTTCTAATCAGTTTATTATGATTAACGGTATCAAATGCTTTTTTTAGGTCTAAAAAGATTGTTAAGCTTTTCATATTTAAGTCAAGATTGGTGTATATATTTTTTGTTAGATTAAATAAAGCGTCATCTGTACTAAGACCTGTTCTGAAACCATATTGAAATGGTAAATGGTATGTATACCTGGGTACAATCGCTGCCGAAACTCTTGCCGTAATAAGATAAAATTTATTAAGTGTTTTCGTGTTTCTTTTGTTCAAATATGTATATGATCAGAAGAGTGTTCAAAAATATTGCAGCTAGTTTTTTGTGATATCGAAGATCTAGTCAGAACTGTTAAAGTTGTGTAAATACATGTAAGCATAAAAACACATATTTTTGGTAACAATTATTACAAGCAATAATTGTCAGCCTGAAACACATATTTTTGGTAACAATTATTACAAGCAATAATTGTCAGCCTGAAACACTCATTTACATTGAAAAATCTTCCGAGAAAAGATACTTGCCGCCAACGGGACTTGAACCCGTGTCCTTCCGATTGCCGGTCGAATGCTCTGACCACTGAGCTATGGGGGCTTATCAAATACCCGCCAAATAATTCAATATATACTAGTGTTTCATTCAACAATTACTGCTTGTTATATTTTTTCCCACCTGAAAACAACCAACTTTATTTTTGCGAGAACGACATTGTTAGTGTTAAATCCCTCGCTAGGTGGCGTCGAGACAAATTATGTCTGCATTTATTGGGGAAATACTTAAACTTGTTAAATATTAATTATTATTTTTTAATTTATAAACTAACGTTTAGAGAAGATTTTTATGCATAGCGCAAAGGGTAACAATTATTACAAGCAATAATTGTCAGCCTGAAACACTAATTTACATTGAAAAATCTTCCGAGAAAAGATACTTGCCGCCAACGGGACTTGAACCCGTGTCAGAGTGTTTCAGGCTGACAATTATTGCTTGTAATAATTGTTACCCTTTGTGCTATGCATAAAAATCTTGTCTAAACGTTAGTTTATAAATTAAAAAATAATAATTATTATTTAACAAGTTTAAGTATTTCCCCAATAAATGCAGACATAATTTGTCTCGACGCCACCTAGCGAGGGATCTAACACTAACAATGTCTTTCTCGCAAAAATAAAGTTGGTTGTTTTCAGGTGGGAAAAAATATAACAAGCAGTAATTGTTGAATGAAACACTAGTATATATTGAATTATTTGGCGGGTATTTGATAAGCCCCCATAGCTCAGTGGTCAGAGCATTCGACCGGCAATCGGAAGGACACGGGTTCAAGTCCCGTTGGCGGCAAGTATCTTTTCTCGGAAGATTTTTCAATGTAAATGAGTGTTTCAGGCTGACAATTATTGCTTGTAATAATTGTTACCCTTTGTGCTATGCATAAAAATCTTGTCTAAACGTTAGTTTATAAATTAAAAAATAATAATTAATATTTAACAAGTTTAAGTATTTCCCCAATAAATGCGGACATAATTTGTCTCGACGCCACCTAGCAAGGGATCTAACACTAACAATGTCTTTCTCGCAAAAATAAAGTTGGTTGTTTTCAGGTGGGAAAAAATATAACAAGCAGTAATTGTTGAATGAAACACTAGTATATATTGAATTATTTGGCGGGTATTTGATAAGCCCCCATAGCTCAGTGGTCAGAGCATTCGACCGGCAATCGGAAGGACACGGGTTCAAGTCCCGTTGGTGGCAAGTATCTTTTCTCGGAAGATTTTTCAATGTAAATTAGTGTTTCAGGCTGACAATTATTGCTTGTAATAATTGTTACCCTTTGTGCTATGCATAAAAATCTTGTCTAAACGTTAGTTTATAAATTAAAAAATAATAATTTACATATTTTTGGATTTATTTAAAAAACAAAACCAAAAATCATCTAGATCTAAAACATAGTACCACCTTATATTGGAATAACTACAACAACGAATAACTTAAATCATTCCAATATTATTCTCATACAAAAAAAACAACCTTAGACCAAAAAATACAAAACCATCTTTACCATACTAAATATAAAGACCCTTGAACACATTGTATTAGGTTTTTCTAATGAGAGATACACGAAACGCGAAAAAATACATTATTCATACACAACCTAGCCTTTCATTCCACAGTAATATTATCTATTAATGGAAAATGACCAGTGCGTTGGACCATCGAGCATAGCAGGCGTCCGAAACATGAGGAAGGAAGTAGAAGTTGGTTCATCAGATCAAATTCCAAAACTAGGAACGACTGAAAAAGAAAAAATAAACTAACGTGTCGTATGGTTTTTAATTAGCATTTTTTTAAGTGTACTTCTTTAAATTTAAAAATGTTGGAAAATAGTGTTGAAAAATAATTAAAAATCTTTCTAAAACTTTCAGCGCAAAAACTAAGACTTAAATTTGTAATTTTTAACCAACCTTCGGTGGTAATTCGCACAGAAAGTGTTGTCACTCATTCTACAACTGCACTAACTCAATTTGCCTTTTCTCCCTTACAAGGGGGATAGGGGGGGTGCATTAAGCCAACACTGAGACTTGCCAGCGTCCAGAATTCTCAATTATTCCTGGGTAGGAACCTTCTGCTAGTTCCTACCAGTAAAGGGTGTTATGTATTTTAGCAAAAGACAACAGCTTTTATTTGGGTGTCTCTATTGTAGTGCTCTATCATTGTTATATTGTGTGTGTAAGCGAGGAAAATCATACTTGTTACAAAGTAATCCTGATGAATATCGATGATTCTGACTTACATAATGTTGTCATTTTTGCCTCAACTTTGCGATGAGTTATGAAAATTATTTAGGAGCGGGAGAAATTTACAAATGCAAGTGCGAGGTAAATAACCAAGTATTTTGAGGGGAATCAAAATTATACACTTTATAAGCACATAGTACGATGAAGGTGATGCCCAGAACCGAAGAAGATATACCCTGAGAACAAGAAGAGCCGACTACAATTTTCAAACTTTTTTTCCATTATTTTACTCTGCGTAACCTCTCTTAAAACCGTTAAAAATACAGCATGTGTTTTCTAGTTAACTTTCAAACCAATTATAGATCATAAATAGTGATAATTATTATCAACAAGTTCATTCATTTAGGCCAAAGATGGAGCCAGTAATTTCAGATGTCGCTGATTGTGTGATCATTTTTTAACTTTATCCCTTCCCAATGTACATAGGAATTTTAACTATAAAAAGTCCACGCTAGCAAAAAAATAACACTTATCTAACAAAACTTGCGTAGAAAACATAAAGCATTGAATATACCTTTGTCCGTTGAGTGGGGAATTAGTTATGTGTCGGTAACTTGTAACTCGAAAAACATAACAATAAAAACGATGGATTTAATTTCACAAAGGTTGCTTTATTTAACAAACAACACAACCTCTTCTTTTTCTGTCAAGTCCCAAGTTTTTTAGAGTATATATATATCAAAATAATGATGGTTTCCATTGAAGCATCCCCTATAGAATCTACATCTACATCCCACCGACCCCACCTACAACCGGAAGTGGGACCTACCCCATCAGAAATTAAATGACGGAAAGCGCGGGAATTTCGGACCGGAAGGGGAGGGTACTGGAAGAAGTGAAGTTCGGTCTGTCGCAAGATTGCTTTAGCTTTTTTTACTCGTCATTCCCAGTGAGCGGGAGAATCTTGATTTTTTATACGCTATTATGCAGCGCGTTGAGTCGACTTTCAGTAATGAAATGCAGATTTTATTATTTTCTCAATTTTCCTGCATTAAAGGGGGTGTTTTTACCATCAAATCAACTTTTGTTCCCGTGCTAACTTAAGGCCCCGTTCTCCGCACAAAAAAAAACCATTTCGGACGAGTCGTGAAATTTACTTTTAACGCATTCGACAGGAGGTGTATCTGCAGCGCGCGGGTCAATAGGAAAGCGTGCGCATTATTATTACAAAAAGGTCTGGTTTGGAACTTGGCTAATAATTCTCGAGAAGAAGTATCATTTCAAATATGCGTTCCCAGAGAAATTGATAATATTTGTAGGGCTGCCACAATTTTAAAATACACATAATATTTATGAAAATATCTGTTATTTTCTCAATGTATTACGGAGGTGCCCGAGTTCATGGGGTGAGGCTTATCTATTTATTGGGTACTACTTTTTTTAAAAGAAAAAGAGTCATAATTCGTATTCCCGGTTTACGAATAACCTGACAATTTGAAAATCTCCTACCAGCATCATAATAAGCGGAAAATGTTGCTTGTGTATTGAAAGAGGAATTGAACCCGCGACATCTTGACCCGACCCATTTTTCAATTTTCAACTAAGTAAAGTGCACATTTTAATCATATTTGTTTATAGTCCAGTCAATTTTTAATTTGGGAGGTGGGAATGGGTACCGCCGCCCCGGGAACCTTTATTGGATAACCAATACCTCTGCCATAGGTCACCCCAAGTGGTTCGCTACGTTTGGTGATTTAGCAGGGGTGCCCGGGTTCATGAGGTGAGGTTTTTCCAGGTCTTGGAGGCGGATGACCAGGACATACTGAACCCGAGATTCCTACCCACCCCTTAAACCCTTTTTCTTCCCAGAACTCTCCTCTACTTCCTTTCCTTAAAAAAACCCTCCACACAGCATCATAGGTGAGCATAAAGATGACATAGGCCCTGAGGGAAATTATGTTTCTCAGGGCCTCCTGTGTGGAGCTCATGTAAAAAAAAAATGAATGGTCCAAAAGGAGGTGTAGAGTGCACCTAAGCGATTCCTTCAGAAACTTGGTCAGGGTGCTTAGGGTGTGAACATACTAAAAGTTCTGACGTCTAGGTGAAAAATTATTGGATTTACGCTTATATCTCGGAAACGGTGCGTTTCAAAGGATTTTTTTAGAATAAGTGAAAGCTCATTAAATTATCTACAACTTTTATTCTATACGTAATTTTCGAAATCCCAGCCGTTTTTGACTTACACGCTCCACAAATGTAGATATTTTCGAATAAAATCATTTTACCTCACACTTTTCATCAAACATTCCTTCATATCGTCTAAAATATTTATCAAAGAAAGAAATTTGTTTGAAAGAAGTTGTAAAGAATTTAATTCCCTTTTAGATAATATGTATACATTTGCAAACTAATCTTCAACCAGTAAATATTTACAGGAATTTTAAGTTTTTTAGCAAATGTCGTCATTTTTTTAATCTTATTACTGACACACCACTTTTGTTTGTAACAGATTATGGGACTTGGATTTCATTTATTATTTCATCATTTAGTTCCTAAAACAATTAGTTTAATGAATCTTCACCAACTTGAACAGCATCTTAGCAAGTTATTGTGGCGTCTCCGACGACTCCACTCCACAAAAATTGACATTATTTCACTGGTTTGTGGGAAGGGAGGATGTGCATCAAACCACTGACTGAGTTTGGCACAACCTGTTTTTGCCTACATGCACCTTTTCGCTCTTTATTTATATCCGGGGATAAAGTGCACAAACTTCGGGAGGTAATTCTGCACGACAGTACACGTAAAAAAAGATACGAAACTTTTTTCAAAACGTTCTAAGGTAGTTACGGGTAAAAAAGTTTTGTTGTTTGTATGAAAAAAATAATATTCTTCTGTGGAAAAATAATTTTGTATAGGGAAAAAATTGAATTTAGAAAAAAGTTATTTGTCTTTTTTGCATTCACCATCATGTACCTCCCGAAGTTTATGTAGAAATTTATGAAGTGGCAGCCCTAAAAGCTATCAGCAAACTACAGCTTTGCTGGGACGGCTGGGACTAGTTAACCGATGGAATCTAAATTATTAAACATTTATAAAAAGGTCAAAGTAATTACTTATAACAATGTAGTCGGTTTTAGTAAACAAGCGAAACTTTTATTTACTTACATTTACGTAACGCATTTTGATTTTATTATCCAACGAACATCTAATAATAGGTAGTAATAAAATAATACGTATGATGATAATTATATATTTCCTTCTCGTTAACAATTTGGGACGCGGGTAAGGGTACCGCGCCCCGGAAACTATTTATTGGATAACCCCAAGTTGTTCGCTACGTTTGGTGACTTAGCAGGGGTGCCCGGGTTTGGATCTTGGTGGCGGATGTGTCTGCCCACCAGCTGCGTGGTAGGCCAGATCGGGAGAGATTGGTTGAGGGAGATCTTGTGACCTCTCAGGCAGAACTCTTTTGGAACATCGCCTTGCACCGCATTGGGAGGGATGGATTCAAATGTCCGTCACACCCAAACCCACTGACCCTCAAATTCCTACCCACCCCTATAACCTTATCCTTTCCAGAACTTCCTCTCCTTCCTTTCCATTAAAACACCCTCCACACAGCATATCCAAAGATGACATATGCTCTGAGGGAAAAAAATCCTCAGGGCCTGTGTGGAGTTACTGTAAAAAAACAAGGTAATTTTTGAAAGCAGATTTTTGTTAGCAGTTTGATCCGTAAAAATGTATTATTTATTACTATGTCCTATAATTTTAATAAATGAGCGAAATAAAAGCTTTTGCATTCAATGGTCATTTAAAAAAAAACGTAATTCAATTTGAAAAAACTTGCCCGGGAATTTCAGTTTCCGAAGCATTGGAAATAGATTTATTTCCCAAAGTATGCATTCTGTAAAAAATAAAACAATAACTGTCACCTTTGTTATATAATACACAAATAAATTGAAAATTTATTTTTATAATAAAGATTACATAATACTAAATAATACGAGTATGTATTATATTAATAAAATCAAAATTTTATTTTTTTCTTCTTACATTCTCGATTTTGGAGATAATGTTTACGCTTAGAAATACGACTTTTTTGTTGTTGTCTTACCAATTTCGCAAAATTATATTATTATTTACGTACGTGTATATTAAACAAATCATGAAACGTAGGACTACACGTCTGTGTGGCGAGCTGTCTGGACAGCGAATGACGAATATTTGAAAGGCACATAGGTTACACGCACGTTAGATAGAGATGGCCTGTAAATATTATCTTTAGAATTAAAAAACGTAAGCGCCTGTTGTTAAAATATTTCATTAATCACGGTTTATTGATAAAAGAGCAAAAATCTCGCGATAATTGTCTTTAGTTTTATTTAAAGAAACGCTGTGAATTTTTTCATACATATAACTTGTAAAATAACTGAAACAAACGTGTTAATAATAATTTTTGGAGCATACTTTGTGATTTTTTTCTATCGAGGGAATTTTCTATAATTTGCGTTTCGGCGCGATAAATGTCTAGATATTATCTTCAAAAATAACATATATTTTTTTAAGAGCTTAAAAACTTCAAATGTTTAAGGGAGATTTGTAAGAAATCGGTAGAAATTGGGAGAACCGAGGCTTAAATGAGAAACATTGTTTAATAACTCTTTTTGAATTCGCATTGTTCAGGCCCGACTCTCCGCCCTGTCTGGATTACGACAGAAGATTTTTTTTAAATTTTTGGTGTACTTACTATAATTACGATTTTTCTTTTTTAATTGAAAATATAAATTTTTGTTAAAATATGGTATTTCAGCAATAATGATCCATACAATACAAAAATCGTGAAATTAAATGTGATAGCGATGGATAGATTTTTTATAACTCATCAATTTTTAAATTATTTGCTCGTAAACTTTAAAAGTTTAAAAGTGATTTTAACACTCCAATACACGCGTGTCATCTCACAGATGACCAGTTCTGTTTTTTTGTCATAAGTTTGATGAAGGGAGGGGAGCCTGGTCCCCCGCCCTAGTATTCCCCAAGCTCGCCTAGCTCGACATTCCTGCAAAATTGCGAAAAAACAATTATACTATTCACTTTTGACAAATAAGTGAGCAGTCATCTGACAGATGACACGCGTGTATTTATGTCTCACTAGGGGGCGCGTGTATTGGAGTGTTAACAAAGTGTTAATTTTAAAATTGTTTTATACGTAAATAAACAACATAAAAATAAGAACAGGGTTCCCGCAAGATTGTGATTTTCTTTTATACGCCTGTTTCATAATGTCAAACAAACCGAAAAGAATTTCAAGCTTCTGAAATATTCAGCTTTTGAACGTGGAATCAAATACAACGGTGGTCAAAAGCGAAAAAAACTACATGTATATTTTAGTCGGGTGAAACATCTGGAGAGATGGAATTTTTTATGTTAGGGTCCACAAGTTGAATCTTGGTATACATAAGAAAAGCCTTCTTGAACCTTTACACGTAGAGATGATTCCTTATTTAGATAAAGGACATATTACTACGTAATTTGTGTTACGAGTTCCTCTGCCGTAACGAGAAATAAAATCTGAAGCAATCACTTCACTCTCCATACAATACAAAATAAACCCTTTACGGGTTGTATGGCTTACGTTCTGTCTATTCATTCTGCGACTCTGGTAGTTGTATTGTTATTTAGAAGGGGTTGCAGAACCCTCCCTCACTTCCCACTGTTTGTCCAAGACCCTTTTTCCTACCATTGTGATGTCCAGCGATCCCACGAAGCCTACCGTTGTGTCCCTTTTTACCCCCATCTGAACATCATAAATCAAAAGTCACGAACAACCTAAATACTGCCCACGATAAAGGCACCTAACCTATCGCATCGCATGAAAACGACTCAATATAAATCATTAATACTTTTTTAGTAGTGGATAACTTGCTGTCATTATTTAAAATCTATTTCTAGACAGGGTTTACGCGTTACTGAAAACACTTGAACGCAGAATGTGGCAAACAAGCTATTATTTGACCTTTCCATCAAAAGGTCAGTTCATTTTTAATGTTATTTTTAGCTTATATGATGAATTGTTAGAATTATTCGCGTGGGTGGTTTCGCATTACTAGTTGACTTTTCAGGATAGGGGATCAAATTTGTGACTAACCAAAGGGCAAAACAATCTGACGGATGTTGTCCTAAGGGGAGGATTCTTTGTGTAGGATGTCTGTTACAATGCTGTAGCAGAAAATAACCGGGTTGTCGACCATTGTTTAAAGTGGTCATCGTGTTGGCGTGAAGTTTACGATAACAATGTTTTCACCCTTTTAATTTACCACGTGTAAATTGTAGCACACTCGGTATAATTGCTTCAATGTTATCAGCGCAATTTTAGTAATACTCTAATGACAGTCAAAGTAAATAGTGTTGGATTAAAATAAGAGATTTTTTCGCCTGATTTTATTGCGATTTTGTTCAATCTCTTTTTTATGTAAAATGCTTGGTGAAAAAATTATACAGCGTTGTTTAGCGGCTTTCGTGGTTGAAGCGTTAGGCACTAGACTATGAAACCTAACGTTGCTGGTTGAAATCCGTTCTCCTTAGTATTTAGTTTGTTATTTAACGTAGACGATTTAATTTAAACTCTGTTCACTGATTTATAATTAAGACCTTATTAAACACGACTTTGACATTGGACATATTAGATAAGACCATCGATAATAACTAGATTATTACAATGTTAGTGATGGGACAGTTAGCTACCAAAAAGAATCGGACAGTATAAATCTATATATGTACATAAAAATCAATTTATGTGTGCTTGCTTGCATGTACGTATGTATGCAAAACATTTGAAATGTTTTACACTTTCAAAATACTTTTTTCCACCCTCGCGAAAGTTTCTGGAATTATTACAACTACATGACAAAACATCTGAATTTTTTTTTAATGATTACAAAAACTCTTACGAAAATGTCAAAAATGTCACAATTTGAGAATGAAATTTTGCAAACCATGGATTGGTCATTCATAATTCAATTTTCGAATAAACTCTTTAAATTAATGAATTTAATCGAAGTACTCACCTGTGGTAGTAACCAAAATCGAATACTTTGAATCTAATCAAGTATTTTAAATAGGTACGTATGTTAGGTGCCAAATTTGATTGATTGTTCTTATAATATACAAAATTGAATGTTTTTATTATATGAAAAATGAAAATAAGTAAAAAAGTTGCACTAGGTGGCACGCGAGCTGTTTGAAAATCTGATTGTACGGGAACTGAATATATGGAACGGGGGAGGGAAGGCGGGAAAGGTGGTGGGGGAACGCGTGAGGGGAAGGGGACATGAGAGGGGAAGGGGAGGCGGAAGGGGAACGGGACGAATGGGAAAGGACACGCAGGGAGAAACAATTTCCATATTAAGTAGCATTGCAACGAATGCCGGGAACTCGCTAGTAAGTAATATAGATATCATATTTCCTTTAAAAAACCATTGAAATTATTAATTCAATGATTTGACAAGTTTATAATAAATACAGAAAGAACAATAATAAAAGAACACCTCCATACACATAAGATAAGGGTACGTACCCATACTACGTGACACGTTTAGGGGGGGCGGTCTACGGGAACATTTTATCAAAATTAATTATTTCAGTTTTGTGTCTGTAATTCTGGTGCAATGAACTCTAGAACTCCGGTTTACTTCGAATATGTGTCTATTTTAAAATTGAATCTCATTGTGTGAAAAATTCAGACAATGGACAAAGTATGAACTTACCAATCTATAATATAAAAATGAATCGCTGAATGTGTTGGTAAGCGCAAATCTCGAGAGAAGCTGAACCGATTTGGCTATTTCTTTTTTTAGAATATTCCTTGAAGTACGAGGATGGTTCTTACGGAGAGAAAAATTAAGAAAATTAGATAATTTCAGAAAATATCGCACGTTTGACAGTTCGCGTGTTTGAGAATGACATTTTGCAATTCGCCTGATGATTGTTTAATCAGGATTCTATTTTTTAATTTTATTTTTTATTTATTTATTTATTTATTTCAACGCCATAAAATGGATATTACATCCGGTGATACATGATACACAGTGGTACATAGGAGGGAAATTACAATAGTGTACATTAAACAAGTATATTTTTGAAAATCTTTAAAATTGATTTAAAGTAGGTACTCCCCTAATAGTTTGAATCGAATCAAGAATTTTAGATATTTTAAATAGGTACCTATCTTAGGTACCAAATTTAATATACATGAAAAATGGAAATTTGAATAAAAATTATAAAAGTGGCACGCGGGCTGTTTAAAATCTGAATGAACTGGGATTGAATATATGGAATGCGGGAGGAGGGTTGGCGGGACGAGGGAACAGGAAAGGGAAGAGTGAAGGCGGGGAAGGTGGAAGGGGAACGCAGGAGGGGAAAGGGACGTGTGAAGACGTGGAAAGAAGGGGAGGCGGAAGGGGAACGGGACGAATGGGAAAGGACACTCAGGGAGAAACAATTTCTTTATTAAATGGCATAGCAACGCATGCCGAGACCAGCTAGTAATATAATAAGATTTTTAACAGAAAATTATTTTAATAATTATTGTCCCGTGAGTTTTCCTGGATCTGCGTTAGTTTTAATACATTACAATTCATTATTGGATTACACTGTAACACTTTTTTATGAAGACAATGTACCTAACATTGCTATTTTTGAAAACATAAGTACTAATCAGGTGGTAACATCACGTACCTGAACGATTTTTAACCAGCGATTCCTAAGCATATTCCTAAGCATATTTGCAGCAAAAAGTGGATGTCAGATGATACATTTTTTCACGTGATACGCACTCCGTTTCGTGTGTTACCGTACTGCTAGAACGAGACGGTTGGGGAGTGTAGGAACGAAGAGAGCTTATCACGTGACCCGCTAGGCTTTATTCGACTACACAGTTGCGAGGTGTGGTGGAAAATATGTTTATTGTTTTTAAATTTAAAAAAATTGCAGCAAAATGACATCTACATTTTTTATTTTAAATATGCTCAGGAAAGGCCGATTAAAATTCTTCTTATATATTTATCACTGTAACTGCGTATTAATCCTTTGTTTTTACTGGATGTTTATTCACGAAAATACTCCTCGGTAATCTTTACACACGTGACTTCAATAAACACTTGTTTCGTAATGTCTTACTTCCAAGAACAACGTATCAGCATACCGCGTAAAGCCTGAAACCTGATTACACGTATTAATGAATCCCCCAAGTGATTTAATCCTTATAAATTATCCTTTAAAGCATTAGCAATTAAGCAGCCTTCGAGACCCACAGCCTAGGAAATTTTATATCGCTATAATTATAGGGTAATATCTCTATATGTCGCTATAATTATAGGGTAATATATAGTGGTCGTTTTTTCTTAGGTTATTAGGTAATTTATCACTCTATACGTACAATAATACAATATTATAAACAGACCAAAAATATATCTTAATTTGGTTCAGAAATAAATTAATTTTTAACTTTATTATATTTTTTTACCGATTTTCCATTTTTTAATGTTTTAATTCAGTATTTTGGCATGCTTAAAATAAAGTCAACGCAATCCATCAGGCTCGTTTCACAAAGTTATACCTACGCATTAATGGGGAGATTAAAAAATGGATTTTAATCAATCATTTTTTTGACACTAGAAACGACTTCAGTGCCCGTATGAAGGAACCATGAAAAAATGAGCTTACCATTTTTTTTCCAAGGAGTAATTTTTAAATATTTTTTTTTGTATTGAAAATAATTTTTAAAAATAAAGACTTAAAACCTAAACACACACCTATGTTATACGAGAATTTTATTGCTGTGTTAGACACTGTCATCGATTTTTTAAACCCACTATTAAAGGGATGGCAATAATTTATTTTTTTTGTAACTCATAATATTATTATCGATGATTCTGACTTACATATTGTGGTCATTTTTGCCTCATCGGTTTTAAAATTACCAAATTAATATTTTGTTATTATAATGTCTAATATTCTTTAAAAGATACCTTATCTTATCTTAACATATTTTTTTCCAATTAACATTTTCAACAAAAAATTATGATTCTTGGAAAGGCGTAGAACTCCGTCGAAGCAATAACAAATTTTATTTAAATTTGGAAATTTTAAGAAAGGTTTTTGAACGGACTTTCCGAATCACAGTCATATATAGGTATTACCAAAGATATTGAAATATAAAAGATGCGTTATCGGCAGTTTTTACTGGGTGGAACTGTGCTTCCAGGTGTTGCCGATATTGTTAACCAATACTACTTACCTTAGAAAAATCAACTAAATGAAAGAATTCTTTCCGTAAATTCAAACTACATTGTTAACCAATACTACTGCACACCTTCAATATATTAAGTAAATTAACGAATATTTTGGCGGATTACTTCCTAATGTATTCCCATTAGGAAGTACTGTAGTCAGGCGGACACCACAGCATATCTCTTGTATTTGAATATATTTGGGAATTACAAAACACAGCGCCCTTGAGGTGATTTTTCACAAAAACGGCGCTATATAAATCATCCAAATATTATTATTATTATTATTAAATTCAATTTTATGTGATGATAATTCAACGTTGTTCTCTTTTGTTTACTTTTTAATAAAATTATTATTTTTTAATATAAAAGGAGAAGTAGGGAAATTTCACCAATAGGTTACACTAAACAAGTGTCACAGGTATGAACGATGCAGCTATTTTGAATTACAGAAGCATTCGTATTGGTTCCTCACACTTCAATAACGATCCCTCAATATTTCCACATAGTCACCGTCTGCCGGAATAAAGAGGAACCATTCTGTTCAAGACTGCCAAAGACATAACAGCTTTGTAAATCGCTACTGGTTTGCTCCCACTTTTCATATATGGAATGTTTTATAAACATAAATTATGGTTCTGATGAAAATTGTTGTAATAAACTTGTAAGTACAGTGTTAAATGCTTGTTTGATTTATACAAAACTATACATTCATATATCCCACACAGGTGTCCAGAACGTCGGGGTCTTTGGCTCTTCATCTCCATGCAGCTCACAACCGCAAGGAGGGGAAGAGCCGGGAGTGCAATTCTGGTTCTTTTTGCGTTAACCTAAACGTTTGCATTCGCCAACAATGTAAGATTACGCATTTTGCGCCGCCTTACAATCGAGCGATTCCGGTTCTCTCGCTGTGGAGCGATATCCTTACATAATCGTGTTAAGGAGAGAGACCTAGTAAAAAATCCAAAAAATTGGGTTAGAGATTTTTTGAAAACACTGATAAATTAAATACAATCTAATAACGCAAGGTTGTCAACCAAAACTTTTAAAACAATGATTTAACATTGTATTGCATTTTAATCACATCTTATTTTGTTTTAAAATAACTCGCTAGATAGTAATCACTTTGTTATTCCTTCACTACTTCTAAAAGTGACAGATTTTTATTTATTTATTTTTTTTTTTTATTAGGTTTGTCAACAGTGATTTACATCAAAGCTTTCACAGATAAAATTACACTGAACATGGTTGATGCTATCACTAATTAAAGACAAACACAGCATTGATAATATAATACTTACATATACATTACATTCATTCACACAAACACATACTATATGTACATTACAAAATAATAATCAACAAGTTTTACAAGGAACAAGTTTTTAGAACAATGAGTTTATAGGTTCATAAGTTTATAGAACAACGTAATAGGGAGCTTTAAAGCTTGTTAAGATTTGATTTGAAGTTGGCCAATGTTGACATTGTCAAATTAATCGAATGTTTTTTATAAGCCTCATTGAAATTACGGCACATTCTCGATAAGGCTGAGTCATACCCCAGCTTAGTTCGATATTTTTTAATATTTAACGGAACATAATTTACCAGTCGTGAACCAATTCTAGGAACATTGAACCTGATTTGATGAAGTAGAAAAGGACAGTTTATTAAACCATTTACAATTTTGAATAGAAAATTTAGATCTGTATTTAGTCTTCTCTGTTCAAGGGTGCGTATATTGTAGAATTTTAGTCTATCAGTGTAGTGAGGAAGTGATCGAGCTCGCCTATCGGAATATGCCAGGTGGTACATAAAATGTTTTTGAACCTGCTCTATTCGCTGAATATGAACTTTGTAGGTTGGACTCCATACAGCACTTGCGTACTCCAACACGTTGCGGGTGAAGGAATTGTACAGCGTTATTTTTGATGTGGGATTTTTAAAATGTTTACTGTTTCGTTTGATAAATCCTAGCATTTTCATAGATCTAGAAATGATATTGTCGATATGAGGTGTGAAAGTAAGTTTTTTATCAAATAATACGCCTAGGTCCCGAATGGTTGCGACTTCCTGGAGTTTAGTACCGTCGATAAAATATTGAGTTGGAATAGAATTGTGTTTACGCGTAAAGGTTATATGAACACATTTTAAAGAATTCAGAAACATTCTATTGTCGTTGCACCACTTTAAAACTCTGTTAATATCGTTTTGGAGAAGTGTTGAGTCTAGTAATGTATGGATAATTTTGAATATCTTCCAATCATCAGCAAACAACAAAATTTCAGAATCCAAAATAACATCGCACAAATCATTTATAAAAACAAGAAACAAGATTGGGCCCAAATGGGACCCTTGCGGCACTCCAGATGGCACATCTAATCCTCTTGGCTCATAGCCATCAAATACTACTCTTTGTATGCGGTCAGTTAGATAGGAGTAAAACCAATTTAGCAAGGTACCATGAACACCCATTTGTTTTAGTTTGTGAATTAGTAATCTATGATTTACTTTATTGAAGGCCTTGCTAAAATCTGTGTAGATTGTGTCTATCTGTTGACCTCTATCGACAGCTTCGGTTAAGGTATTGACATAGCAAAGTAAATTAGAGGATGTTGATTTCTGGGAGAGAAAACCATGCTGTTTTGGAGTTATAAGATTTTTGAGATGATAATTCAGATATGGACAAATTAATTTATCAAAAATTTTCGCAAATGAACAGAGAACAGAAATGGGTCTATAGTTTGTGACTTCGTGAAGGTCTCCGCTTTTAGGTATTGGTACAATATTAGCCTGTTTCCATCTTGTTGGAAAAATGGATGAAGATAATGAATTCCTGTAAATGATAGTCAGAGGGAGTGCGAGACTGTGTGCACATTTTTTTATTAGGAGTGGTGGAATTTTGTCGGGGCCAGGGCCTTTGCTTTGGTCGAGGTTAAGCATTTCTATTTTTACATCGTGTACACTAATGTTTACTGTGTGCAGAGAGCTGTTCGAATAGTCTATTGATTCAGATTGAGGTTGAGTCTCTTCATTGCTTCTAATGTCATCTTTCTCATACACTGATGAAAAGTGTTGGGCAAATAGTTCGCTGCTTTCCTCGCCGTTTGATGATTTTTTTTTCTCCAAACGTCATGTTTTGGGGGATAGTACTTATGTTTTGTTTCTTGTATTTGACAAATCTCCAAAAAGCTTTAACGTTATTATGATTAACCAGACACGATTCTATTTGTTCAATGTGTTTAAAGTAGCAATTACTAATGAGTTTGGAACAACGGGTGCGTAAGAGTTCGTAAGAATTTCTATCAAGTGGATTCTTATATTTTTTATAGAGAAGTCGAAATTTATTTTTTTCTTTTATGATGAATGCAGAATGCCGCCGAACCGAGATAGCTGTCAAGATTTCAGTGAATCAATTGAGGGGATTGGTTTATTTATGATATCGAGTATATCAATCATGTCGGTTCGTTTATCTAACTTTATTTTGCTGCACAAAGCAATAATGAGGTAAGTAAATGCTATATAATGTATCTAAAAGCATATAAATGTACTCATATTTGACTCTAACCCAATTATCAACAAGATTATGATTGAAGTTCGACATTTGAGATTACCCTTTTCAAGTAAAAATCGAGACAGTTCATTTAATATTTTACAGAATAATATTCTTTTTACTGTATTATTGTGTTAAGAAACATAAAAAAAATATATGTAATTAAGTAATGTGACGTTAATTGGCATAAAATTATTTTTCAGCGTTTTGATCATCAAACTGTTTATTCCATATATATGCTCCTGGCGGATGGAACGTGTATGAAATGAAGAACACAGGCAGTTGAAGGAATCAAGCCCGAAAACCTTCCCAATGATGTTTGTATTTTCATATTTGTATGATGCTGTATTGTTTCATATGTACACAACTAACATTGATAACATGTGTTGAACTGTTTTTTTTGGTTAAAAGCGGCTCAGCGTATGTCACCTTCCGCAGACAGAATATGCAGAGTCAAAATACCAGATTCTGAGAAACAGAAATTTATTTGCTAGCTTAAATAATATGTATTTTTGAATGTAGCTATTACTTTGTGGTTATCCATTATAATAAAATGAAACAATGCAACTTTGTATAAACCACTTATAAAATGTGCAAATCCGACCGGTTTCGGAACAAACGTTCCTTCGTCAGGGAAAGCTTATACTAATTTGACAGTTTAGAACAATGTTTTATTTTATTTTATTTATATTATATTTGCATTTTAATATTTAAAATTATATAAATAATATGAAGTTACTGAAAGAATTATAAATATATTATGTGATGTTTTTTTTAGCTCGGTCGAGTGTTTGTACAGGAGTTTGGTTAGGATTAGACTTGAGAGTGGGTCGGTGGTTTGGAGCCCACACCAAGTGAAGTATTTCCTCATGTTGGAGAAGGTTCAGAAGAAATTTCTGAGATTTCTTTACCTGAGCAGCATAGACTGTTTTATCTCCCGGCTTGCAGAACTAACTTGTGAATGGTTATGCCAGTCGGAAGAGCTGTCTGGTTGTTAAATGAAATCACTTTGAATATCGTTATGTCTAGCATCAATGAAGCACAATTCAAACGATAAGCTTTGTTGCTGTTAGTCTAAATCTGTTTATCTTAATATCTGTAAATATTTTCTCTTTTAAAAACACTTTGAAATTGTAATATTTTAAAATGAATAAATAAAATTGAATTGAATTGTATGTTTTGAATCCACCTTTTTATTTGAGTTTTGAGTTTTAATGTTGCTGTTGATTGTTGATAGTGAAATGAAAGTGGGGTTTATTAAAGTAGTATTGCTTTACAGCAGAATCGTTTAATTAAGATTATTGATCCGTTAAGATTATTAATTGATTATTGACGGCGCTAATCTTTTTAAGATCTTTTAATTTAATTTTCATGACATTTTTTTGGGCTTTAATTAGTGAATTTATTGATTAGAATATTATAATTACAAACGATAATATAAAAGTTCAGGTTTCCCCAATTTTTTTTTTGTATTTTCACCACGGGTTGAACAAAAAAACCTTTCCGGGAAGTACAAAGTTACAAGTAAACATAAGAAAGGCTTAAGTTTATGTAGGGAAACCTAAGACAAAATAATGTTTTAAGTAATTATTTGATTTATTATCCTTATGTGTTTTGCAATTTATGAGTTTTTTAATAAAATATATGTTACACTTCATGCAATTTTAATTATTTTTACCTATGAACCATGTTTTCCTATCTCCTTCAGCCAGATATATCACACATACTTTAAACATGTAGTTTATTGTAAATTAAATGACTCTAATCAGACATTTTGCAAGTTGTGTACTTTAATTAAAACCCCTCAGGCTAATTTATTTGGTTTTCGAAACAACTCATAAAAATCGTTGTATCTCCCTTACCATCATGGTTAGAAATATGATCTAAACGGTGTTGAAAACAGAAAATATCTCGCTTTTTATTTAAATCTAAAAGTTAACCACAAAACAGTTAAAATGTACACCTTTATGAAACAAAAGTTGCCAGTGGCGATTTGAAAGAAAAAACAAGAAACTTTGTGAATTTAAAAAAAATTATTTTACATGAAACGACAAAAAAGTGAGGTGGTGATAACGTTTATAATACATTTGTCTAATAAAATATATGTGCGTTTTTAATTTTTTTCATTTCCAGTAATTTTACTGGGAAGAAACGTAAGGTGAGACATTTTTTATGTTGTATTCAAAACATTTATATTTAGAAAATAACATCGTTACTTCTAATAATAAAATTTGATAGCGTATTTCATCACCTTTCAAAAAAAGTTTTTAGTTTTCGGAAAGGTTCGCAAATATTCCATTAATTTGGAATTTAATGCGAAGCAGAAATATTTTGACCTTCCGAAAAATAGGCCCGAGTTGTGACTAGTTCAAACATCGCAATTAAGGTAATTCGGTAAATTTAATATCATAATTATGTGAAGAATACTTCACTAATCAGGTTTACAGTCAAAACTTACGACAATATTAAGTTTTCTTTTGTTAAAATACGTCAATATCGATAATCATGTCACACTTAAACTTGCGAAGCGCAAAGGAGAGGATATAACTCTATCATTGAGAGAACGTGAATCGCAATTGACGTTAATTTGAAGGGAAGGGAAGGATCACTGTCGTTAAAAAGAACCAGAATCGCGCTCCTGGTTCACCAGGGTAGTTGGAGTGGAGACCATATTCCTCAGCAATCATCCTGTTTATCATCAGGGCAATGCAAACACCGAAAATACAAATAATACAATGTAAAACATAAGGTTAGAATAAATAATTATTATGATGTCGTTAAGCAAATAAATTTTTAAATGCATTTTGATTTAAGGCGGTACACAATCCTCATAATTTTTGTTTGCTCAAAACTCACATTTTAATCATTTAATCTATTTTAATATTTATTTATTTATTATTTACAACTTAATCCTTAAAAACAAAACAAAAAAACTTTATTTTATTTGAAATCAGATCTCAAAACTATGGTGACCCTAAAAGTCTACATTAATGTACTACCTAGCGCCATCAGTTTAGTAGGTACCCATAATCTCAATCTGTAATACAAC
Source organism: Limnephilus rhombicus (assembly GCA_929108145.2). NCBI lineage: Eukaryota > Metazoa > Arthropoda > Insecta > Trichoptera > Limnephilidae > Limnephilus > Limnephilus rhombicus. The sequence goes on from OV815284.1 coordinate 24,756,259, forward strand.
AATATTGTTCTTTCAATATCTGTATAATTTTGTGTTATTTTGTTAACTTGTATAATTATTGTTAAACTCAACACAGGCTTGTCCTAGTCAGGTAACAAATTGTATTGTAAACATTTTACTTGCAGTGTAAAGAAACGATAAATAAATAAATAAAAATAGAAAAGTCATTAACAATCAAATCAATTTAAATAAAAGCTCAATACTAAAGTTGTTCCCTATTGGTAAGAAGCACTCACTTTCCATTCCACTACCTGCCCCCTCACTTGAGCTTCAGTCGGATTTTTTTCCGATTCCTCTGCTATCGCATCTGTACACATTGTTCAGCGTAGTCTAGTATTATACCTACTGACCCGAAGAAGCTTAGGATGCGGTGAAATCAGGTCGGCAATGAGTATAAAAATGTAAGTGTTATAAAGTAAAGTTATTGTTTAATTTTTTTTATATAAGTATATACGTTATATACATATTTCTCATGAACGATAAAATATTGAAACCCGGTCATAGTTATGTTACGTCAAACGTTTTCTGCATTAACGATGTTTAAATAACATACTCCTGGCAGCCAATTATTTATTCCCGTCGAGCAGCCAAAATTCAAATGCGCTTATGATATTCTGTGGCAGTTTTTAATGGGTTATAGGATGACCACAAAATGTAGAGGCCTTTCCCAGCCCAGATGCAAGTTTATGGAGAATATTTGGACACCGGCCCACAACCGCCAGCGCTGTATTGCCTTTGAAGTTTGCCATTTGAACGGATTATTTAATAAATCCCGTTTGGCGGCTGCAATGCGGTCGCCCTCTTCTTTACCCGATAAACCAATATTACCGTTAAACAAAATATTTTAAAGAAAAGTCAAACTTTTTACTGAGGAATTTGGTTGAGTTTTGTGCGGTTCAGTAGAAATATTTTTTAGCCTTTCTTGAAAGATTTGGGTTTGTTTATGGACAAAACTATTTATTTATCTTGATATGTAGCAAACACTTTGTGGGAATACATTATTATAATAAACACAATTAAATAACTTTGTTTCAATTCCACTTTATTATTTTTTAATCCAACCGGTTTCGGTTCGTACTGAACCTTCCTCAGGGGTGAATAAAAATATATTGAACATAATACAGAAAAACATGGTATTTATAAGTAAAATTAGAAGAGGGAGACAGAATATCAACTTAGGTGGGGGCGATGAGGGAGGTGTCTAAGAGGGAGGGGTGAACGTGGGTGGGGGTAATGGAAATATTTTAAAAATCGGGGTGTTAGACAAATCTAATTGTTTATTAAGTAAATTGGTTTTATTTATTTTTAATGACTTTTTTATTTCAAGGGCTTCAAGATTATTAAGGCGTAGACCTATCCCATTTCTATGCAATACATCTATCCCGGAAGCTTGAAGCCCTTGAAAGGCTTGAAGGGCTTGAAGGCTTGAAATAAAAAAGTCATTAAAAATAAATAAAACCAATTTACTTAATAAACAATTAGATTTGTCTAACACCCCGATTTTTAAAATATTTCCATTACCCCCACCCACGTTCACCCCTCCCTCTTAGACACCTCCCTCATCGCCCCCACCTAAGTTGATATTCTGTCTCCCTCTTCTAATTTTACTTATAAATACCATGTTTTTCTGTATTATGTTCAATATATTTTTATTCACCCCTGAGGAAGGTTCAGTACGAACCGAAACCGGTTGGATTAAAAAATAATAAAGTGGAATTGAAACAAAGTTATTTAATTGTGTTTATTATACCATTTATTTATATTCATAATAAATATTTAAGGGCGCAAATAATTAATTTACCGTAATATTTTAAAGCGTAACGTGCAAAAAGTATTAAAAATCTAACATAATTTAATTGGCGCCATCTGTGAATGTGTTGATTATAACGTACGTGTCGTCTAACCTTAACAAGAAATAAGACATAAATAAAATATAGACGTCGCGGGTTAAAAACCCAGCGATCGCTTATTTCAAATATTAACATATTATGTTATTTCAAATGTTGTACCTTGGCGGTACGTTCCAAAGTATTAGAATACTCTCAGTGTCGCCCAGTCCTGGTGAAAGACAAACGTTTGTAATCGAAATCTTGCGGTACTCAGGTCTTTAGTGACTAGCTCTGAGCCAGGTTCTTCCTAACCTTCCTCTTAATGATTCCAATCTTCTTCCTCTCCCCACTACCTTCAACCTTGCATGATTCCCAAATTGGTAATACCACAGTTCCAGATATTTGAGACTCACATGTAGTGTTCACAAAAAAGAACAATGAAGAAAACTCTGCATTCGATCTGATGACGTCAATTCGTCACATTAAAACATAGCTCATGATTTATTTTAAATAGGCACGAAGAAAGGAAATAAGTACGAAAAGGGGGTTTGATTTGTGGTTTGCCGATGATAATTTTACAATTTTTTTATGCATTGTGTTTGGTTCCATGACAGCTGGTCCGGCCCACAACAGTTGATCCCCCTTGACAGTTGATCCCTGACAGTTGATCCCCTGATAGTTGACCCGGACACTTGACAGTTGATCCCTACGACAGTTGGACCCCCCTGACAGTTGATCCCCTAAAAGATCATTTCTTCAAGTAAGTATGCAAAGAGGATATACGGCCGTACAACCCAAGTCGATACACTTACATCTGAAGGCTTCTTGAATGAAAATCCTCTGTTAAAATATTCTTACTAACAATAATTTAGGCTCTCCGAAGGAACATGCGGTAATAACAAAACACGACATACTTATACGTGCTGTCGGCTTAGCAAAAAACCGCTAAAAATTCCTGCTTACATATAATATAAATTTCTTTATCTGAATGTAACACAAGAGTCCCAACTGCTCCCAACCGTCTCGAGCCGATAAAAATATTTTTACAGCGAATTTTTACTCAAGATGCCTTCAGATATATATATATATATATATATATATATATAGCGACTCTGCTTTGCATACTTACTTGAAGAAATATGCTGTAAGGGGGATCAACTTTCGAAGGGATCAACTGACGGTGGAATCAACTGTCGGTGGATCAGCTGTCGGAGGATGAATTGTCGCCGGACCAATTGTCGGGTCACCATTATCTTAAAATTGTGTAATGGTATATGCATGCAAAGGTAACATTGTTGTTGAACAGGTGAAATACTCTAGCAGCATACCGATCAAAGGTATTCGAATTAATTGCTTAATTCCTCTGTAGTCGGCGAGAACATGCGGTAGCTCTATCAATAACAGCCATTATTATTCACACGGATCTGCGGAACCTGCATAATAAATTCTGCAGAAGTCGTGTTTAATGCGGGAACCACCGCACACTAATTTACGGCTGGGAGTAAACAAAGATTCAATTGAATTGGGTCAGCAATTACATTATATAAGTTTAGTCTCAATATTGTTATCATTGCATCATATTATTATTATTATCAAAATATTTGTTAGGCCACAAATTGAAGTCCATTGTTTTTAAATCGTTGTATGCACTATTAAATTTGGTAACCATAAATATTTGCAATTTTGAATTACTTCTGTAACTGGGCGACCGGGTGACTGCTGTAACGTTATTTTTTCATTTGTTTTCGTGTGTTTACCTAACTACTGATTTCTCAGTAGAGGATTATCGAGCCAACAAAACACAAGTGGTATTGATTTTACGGAGTTAAGCCTAATAATAATAATATTAGGATGATTTGCCTAGCGCCGTTTTACGTTCTAAAATCCATAATTTTATAGGCCTGATTTTGCCAGTTTTTGATATTTTTTCCTCTTAAGACCACATACTTAGAATCCTAAATTTTATAACGTTCGACTACATAGAGCCGAAGAAAACCGCTCTAAAAGTTCGAACCCATATCTCGCACTGTGCCCGTAAAAATAATGATATTTCCATAAACACTTCTTTTTGCCGATTTTGTCATTGATTCCTCTTCAGACCATAATTCTAAGAAAGTTTTCAAAATTTCAATCGGTTCGGCTACGTAGAGCCGGAGAAAAAGGCTCTCAAAGTTCGCCAAGCCTCGCATTATGCCCGAAAAATGGATGATATTTTCCAAAAATGCAACTTTCTTACGATTCTGTCATTGATTCCTCTTTAGACCAATATTCTAAGAACCCTAAATTTCTGAATCGACTAAATAAATAAAGCCTCGAATCGTCGAGGCTTTATAGAAACGGAAAAAATGGCTATCAAAGTTTGTACCCAAGCCTTGCATGCTCGTAAAATTAACAATTTTCTATTTTTTAAATTAAATTAAGAATCAACGTTTTCACGATTTTGTTATTGATTCCTCTCCGTAGTAAAAAAAAATCCAAAATTTAAATCGGTTCAGCTAGATGAGGTCGAAGTAAGCGGCTCTCAAATTTGGAACACAAGCCCTGCATTATGACCGTAAAAATAATATTTTTTTCCATAAATGCAATTGCAGAACTGGCTATTTTTATGTAAATATACATTTCCAACCATCATCTATCTACCTATCTATCTTCTATCTTCTATCTTCTATCTTCTATCTTCTATCTTCTATCTTCTATCTTCTATCTTCTATCTTCTATCTTCTATCTTCTATCTTCTATCTTCTATCTTCTATCTTCTATCTTCTATCTTCTATCTTCTATCTTCTATCTTCTATCTTCTATCTTCTATCTTCTATCTTCTATCTTCTATCTTCTATCTTCTATCTTCTATCTTCTATCTTCTATCTTCTATCTTCTATCTTCTATCTTCTATCTTCTATCTTCTATCTTCTATCTTCTATCTTCTATCTTCTATCTTCTATCTTCTATCTTCTATCTTCTATCTTCTATCTTCTATCTTCTATCTTCTATCTTCTATCTTCTATCTTCTATCTTCTATCTTCTATCTTCTATCTTCTATCTTCTATCTTCTATCTTCTGTCTTCTGTCTTCTGTCTTCTGTCTTCTGTCTTCTGTCTTCTGTCTTCTGTCTTCTGTCTTCTGTCTTCTGTCTTCTGTCTTCTGTCTTCTGTCTTCTGTCTTCTGTCTTCTGTCTTCTGTCTTCTGTCTTCTGTCTTCTATCTTCTATCTTATATCTTCTATCTTCTATCTTCTATCTTCTATCTTCTATCTTCTATCTTCTATCTTCTATCTTCTATCTTCTACCTTCTATCTTCTATCTTCTATCTATCTATCTATATATCTACCTATCTATCTATCTATCTTTCTATCTTCTATCTTCTATAATCTATCTATCTTCTTATATTTAAATAAAAAATTAAATAAAAATGAATATTCCGAATTGTATGTACGCGCATAACTTCCTAACGACTGCACCAAATTGGATAATTCTTTTTTTTGTGTTCATTATTGTCAGAACAAGGTTGAAAACTGAATGTATAGAGTGCGCGAGGGGGAAGGAAACTCGGGAGGGGGGTTCGCGGGGCGGGGGAAAGGGGGGAGTGGAGTGGGGAGAGGGAAGGTGGAGGAGGCGGAGTGGGAAAGCGAGATGAGGAGGGGACGAGGGAGAGGAAGGGGAGGTGACACGCAGGTAGAAACAAATTCTTTATTAAATGGCATAGCAACGCATGCCGGGAAGCAGCTAGTTTTTAATAAGAATTCAAAATTTCAGTCGGTCAATATTCAATATAGCCCGAGATAACAGCTTTCAAGTCCAAATCCAAGCCTTGCATTATGTGGTGATCTATTTATTTATAGATCTCAAGATCATTCTAATGTGGAGGACAATAATAATACGTAGGTAATCTTATTTACGTTTATTGTGAGAGCTGTACAATATTGTTATTCTCTGTAGGCGGTATGATAAAGAGATAACAAACACACCCTTTTTATGCATTACTCATGGTGTCTTACTCATACACGAATGTCTCTTTCATGCCTTAAGACATACGTTCACCACACATTATGCCCACAAAAATGATGAATTTTTCACAAATGCTACTTTTTTGACAATTTGTTATTGATTCCTCTACAGACTGTCATTTTTAATGAGAATTCAAAATTTAAGGTGGTCCGGCCCAATAGAACCTGAGATATCGACTTTAAAAGTCTGACCCCAAGCCTTGCATTGAAGTATCGTGAAACTGATAAACTAAATATGTGTAGGTACTCGAGTGTAGGCTGGTGGTTGAATGTAGTAAAACGAGATTGCGTGATAAAATAAACCTTTAATGAGTTCCCACAATAATTATAATTCGTAAGCACACAAACACGGTCAGCGTAACCGTTTTACGATATTAAATAGTACACACTGGGTCAAGGTTGATTGCGGATAGACGAGGCGACTGCTCGGTAAGTTGAACGAATACTGATACTTTCGTTGTTGCTGGGCGCCTTTTATATGGCCAGACGAGTGGAGTATTAGTGGTAAATCGTCACTCGGCGAGTTGCTCGAAAGCGCTGGAACTGTGCATTTCAAGCGTACAATGGTTCGTACCTTTTCTGGAATGTGTGAGAGGTAGGTAGGTCCACGACTCTGTTTCAATGCACCAGGTACTTACTGCTCAGTCGTGTACCGTCCATGCTCGACGGCTGGCGGGCGCTCTAGTAATTTCGCTTGCATATATTTGAACACAGGCGTCGCCTCTGGAAATATCGATACGTTTCGGGTGCAATCCAAAGCGTGACGTAGCAATAATGCGTGGTTGCTACATATGTAACAAAATTAGTAAAACCTGACAGTAATATAAAATAACACGGAAACTAAAACAATACTATATGTAAAAACAATATATCTAAAAGCTGCTACAAACAGTATGAATAAAAAAGTACTGGTGAATTATGCCGAACTCTATAAATGGAGTCCGTAAATAAATAAATAGTACCAAACTTTTTGCCCATCCTATTAGACGCTTTTATAATTATCGTGACGATTCCAAACGCGCGCCGTACTGTTCGTACGAAAATTATGAATTTTCCACAAATGCTATCTTTGGATATTTTGTTATTAATTCCTCTTCAGAACATCATTTTTAATAATGATCCAAAATTTCAATTTTTGGGTGGCCCAATAGAGCTCCAGATAACGGCTTTTAAAGTCCGAGCCCAAGCCTCGCATTACGCCTATGAAAAATGATGACCTTTCCACGAATGCTGATATTTTGTTAATGATTCCTCTTCAGATCTTCATTTTTAATAATGACCTAAAATCCTCCTCATTTTTAATAATGATCTAAAATTTCAGTTTGGTGGCCCAAGAGAACTCTGCTTTAAAAGTCTAAACCCAAGCCTAGCATTATGCCTACGAAAATGATGACTATTCCACGAATGTTCAGTTTCAGTTTCAGTGCCGTCAATCCGGGCATTTAATTTATTTTTATTTATGTAGGTACATACTTATTTTTCTTTAACCCACCTCACTAGACTGTTACGAGGCGGATAAATAACGTAATATATTATTTATTAAAATATATATTTATGCAAAAAGATATATATCAAAATGTGAAAATACGAGTATGTGCAGGTATTTATGTACACAAATAAACACAATATAATAATAATAATTGGATGACTTATATAGCGCCGTTTTTGTGAAAAATCACCTCAAGGGCGCTGTACAAACATATAATACATTTGTAAAATCTAAAAAAAAGCTTCAAGCTAGACAAACAATTAAAAACAACTTAGGGCTAAAAATTGAATACACCGGTTCATTGGTCAATATATGTACAATATTTTGACTAATGAACGCGATGCTGCCTAAAAATTTATGTAAACTGGACCATACTTACCTGGGAGGTCGCTTGAAATTAACACTGTATATTGTTCATTTAAAGAAATTTAGAAAGAGTTCGCACGCAGAGGACATAATTGTGAACACATATTATTTTATCCTGAAAAGTACTTTAATATTAATATGTAATGTATTCTTTGATGAGTGTATTTTGGAAGTAAAAGCAACATTTAATGGTGGGTGGTGCAGTAGTACCTATAAGGATTTGATCTTCCTAAATGTGATTCGTCAAGAGACAGATTGATGTGTAAGGACTCGGGTAATTTTAATTCAGTAAGAAAAGTGTGATTAAGACATATCATAGGCAATACAAGTATGATACTCTCAGATAGATATATTTAAATTAAGGGTATGAGAGCCCAAGAAGGTAGGTTTTTAGTTTGGACCTAAACTCTGTTGGGCTTGTTATGCATCTTAATTCCGGAGGGAGTCTATTCCAAGCCTTAGGCCCAGATACTCCGAAAGCACGATCTCCAAACTTAGTATTTGGCTTTTTTTTTTAGGTTCTATTAGTCTGCTTTTAGTAGACGAAGTTGCTGATCTAAGGGTTAATTGCCTCGGACCGGTATTTTCCGGGACGCATAATTCGGAGATGTAAGGTGGGGCCATTTCGTTAATTAATTTAAAAACCATCCAGCATAATTTGTACTGGATTCTTTCAGGACACTTGAGCCAGTGAAGGTTACGAAAGTGTTCTGAAATATGCGAATATTTAGATACCCCAATTATGAGCCTTGCCGCTGCATTAAACACGGATTGAAGTTTGTTAGTTTGATATTTTGGAAGACTAGCGTAGATGCCGTTACAGTAATCGAGCCGTGCGACTACGTAAGAGTTGATTAATAGTTTTGTCGCCTCTGTAGGAAGGTTTCTTCGAACTGACTTGAGTTGTCTTAGGTGAAAAACACCGGTGCTTACTGTCCTATTTATTTGACTTTTTAGCGAAAAGTCTGAATCTAAATTATAATAATAATAATAATAATAATTGGATCTCCCGTGCTGAGGATTTCATTTACATTTTATAATTTAATTATAAGAATAATATGAATTCGACATGACATATATCATGTAGTATTTTTTAACGTCAAGAAGTTTGACTGTTGTCTTTGGAATAATATCGTTACCGGAAATGGAAATAGGTGAATTGTCTATGAAATGCTGGCGTTTGTTTGTGGCCGCCTAGAGAAACTCAGTCTTAGATGGGTTCAGCTTCAGCTTGTTTGAAGACACCCAACGAGTTATTGCTTCTAGGCATTCAGCTATGCGGATACTGTTGATTTCGTTTGGAGAGCAGTAAAAATAAACTTGCTGATCGTCAGCGTAGCAGTGGGACAGGAGACCAAATGACTCGATTATTTTGGCGACTTCATTTGTAAAAAGGATGAAAAGAAGTGAACCTTACACGGATTCTTGGGGTACAAGTAAGTGTTGCGAAGTTTATATATTTTACACGCATTTATATATAAACATACACGTATTTATATATTTTTCACCGGAAACCGAAAATAATAATTAATAAAATAAATAATTTCTAATATTCTTAATTGCTAAACTCCTCTGGTTGTATTTATCGTTGTGCCACATTACTTATTTATTTATTTATTTAAGGAACATAAACAGTCTTAAAAACATAATATACATAAGAGGATAACAAAAAAAAGATCAATTATTAATGTTCGCAGATAGGTATTTAGAAACAAAAAAGTAACTGAATGTGAACTAGAATATTTAAGAAAAGAAAAAAAACAGGACAAAGCAGCAATTAAAAAAAATATATATAATACAGGTGTAGATTCAACAAATGATAAACCTAAATATAAAAACACAGCAATAAAATAAATGCGATTATAACTGTAAAGAAAATAGGGTGCGAAACATGTATTTGGATTGGGACGGGTAAGGGGAGGACAGGGATAAAGGAAAGTTGCCACCCAGGTAATTTAAAAATATTTGGTACAATTAATTTAATCATCATGAATATGTGTTATGTATTATTCCCACGTAGAATGTTATAGAAGGAAATTCAGTTGGGGAGCAGCTTACAAAACTAGTTTGGCCCCCATAGAAATTGTTCAAAGACTCATTATAAAAATTATACTAAAAAAACCTCCGGACTTCCCCACTGAACGCATATTCGAAGAGTTCAAAGTTCCAACATTTAAAAACTTATTTGAGAAAAATTCAATCATACAAATTATAAAAGAAAAAGATAAATTCTCATTCATAACTGAAAATCGTACAAGACTTCCACATGTATTTGTATGCCCCAAACTTAACACGTCTTTTGCCCAACACTATTATACACACCAAGGAAAATACTTCTTTAATAACCTTCCAGTAGAAATCAGAAGCATTAATGACAAAGTACAATTGTTGAACTCCATCAAAAAACATTTTAGAGAAATCACCAATGGGAAAATTGCTGCTTCCCTCATCACCACATGAATGTCACAATAAAAATTATACCTATTTTACTTATTACTGAATACATGTGGATGATTTTATCTTTTAGTTAAAGGATCTTGATTGCAATATGATTAAAATGTGTTTTAACGGTGTATGTGTATTAACTGTGAATCTGTGCATATATTATGTGAAACACCTGACTGTATAAATTGTAAATATTTAAAATGTATCCACAAGCTCCTCCATCCACAAGCAAATGCTTTTAATGGAGGAAAAGTAACACTGTAACATGTTCCATTTTTTAAGATAAATAAAATTATTAAAAAAAAAAATATATATAATTATAAATTCTGTAGCGAAAGTAACTAGCAGTGAATATGTCAGCAAGTGTTTCTAAACGTGCAAATTTAATGTTATAGTAGTTACATGTCCTTTGCATAAATTCATTTTGGTTGGAATTCGTGTTGCATCTATCAATGTAGAAAAGGGTATTTTGTCTGCCATATCGAGTCGGCGCGTGGAAATTTATGTTATTTAGCAACTCCAGGCAGTCAACTTTCGATTTAATAATTTTGTACAGGAGCATCTGATCAGCGACAAGCCTCCTGTCGAGCAGTTTCGTGATTCGAAAATGATTCTCGATTTCATCGTAAGATTTGTATACATTGAATGATTTAAAATCAAGGAATTTGAGAAATCGCTCCTGAACTCTTTCTAACCTGTTGACATAAACAATATAGCGCGGGTTCCAAACCTGTGAACAGTATTCCAGGTGAGGACGCACATGTGAATTGTAGAGAATCAGACAAGTCTTAGTGTTTTTGAAAAATTTGCATGTTCTTAGTACAAAGCCTAGACTCTTTGTTGCTTGACCGAATAAAAATATTCAGCAAATAAATCACAGACTGCCTGCCCCCCCTCTGTTAAATCCTTAAGATTTAAAACGCTAGGAATAGATGCTGATAGTTTTTTTTTATTTAACATATGACCAGAATGCCTTGGGATCCTTGGCGATATTCTCTTCAGCATTATTAATAAAGTCTTCGTGACACTTCTTTGCCATTTTTTTCTGTCTGGTGCGTAGTCTTGAAAAAGTAATGTAATCGGAAGGGTTCTTATATGTAGTATATAATCTGTGAGATTTCTGCTTTTCGCGAATAAGTTTTATTAATGATGAGCTATACCACGGGGGGTAGGAATGTTTACCAGTACGCCTCAATGGAACCTTATCCGAGATCAAATTATTAATAATATTGTAAAAATGTGATACTGCAGGATTGACGGAATCGGTTGAGTTAAGTACGTTCCAATCTACTTGTGCAAGGCTGTCTTGTGCCAGGCTGTCTCTTATGTCATCATAATTAGCCTTGTGGAATGAGGGTCTTTTAATTGATTTTTCCTTTACGACCGGTGATTCAACGAACTCAGCAGTGATAATTATGGATTTATGGTGAGTATCCTCAGGAACCAACGGATCGTTCGCGGGAGCAACGCGTACCGAGAAATTACAGAGAACGAGATCAAGAATTCTTCCTATCGTATTTTGAACACCATTATATTGGTGGAAGTTACAGTAATTAATATTGTCGATAAATGTTGCGCTTATTGTAGAGGTATAGTTGCAAGGAATCATGTTTACCTCACCCACAGGAAGAGTCCAGGTAATATCGGAAAGGTTAAAGTCTGCCATGATAAGAAATTTGTCGTCAGGTTGATTCAAAAGCTTAATACCTAGATCATTCGAGAAGATGGAGATTCGAGCATTGAAGTTGAAGTTTTTGGACAGGTAAATACAACAAAGATGAACGCTAATAAATCCATTTGCACGTGGGATGCGAATAGTCACCCAAATGTCTTCATTTGTAGAACACCAAGAGTAATTACAAATTGAATTGAGTTCCTTTTTGACAGCCAAGAGCACCCCACCACCCTTTGTTACACCTTGGATACTTCTGTCGCGTCGGAATACATTGTATCCTGAGTCCAAAAGCTCCCCATCTGAAATAGAATCTGTAAGCCAGGTCTCAATTATGCCAATCACGTCATAATCACCGCTCGTAACACTGCGAAGAAATGTATCAGTTTTTGTTTTCAGTCCACCTACGTTCTGATAAAAAACACTTAGAGGCAGGGACTCTTTTTCAGTTTAGTGTCAATAACAAAAAATATGCAGAGAATGTGTATACATAATGTGAGGTGTAATATGTAAAGATACTTGAAATATGGCAAGTACATTATAATGGTTGAGCACAGAAAGAGAGAATATCTCGCAGTTGACAGAAGTTGAGAACATAATAAGAAGGAAAATATAATTAGGTAAGATTGTGCAAACATGATAAATATAATAGTAATTCAATGGCAATATGAGATGCAGGTTAGGACAGCGTGTGGAGGGAGAGGGGTGTTCAACAATAATCGGATAAGCAGTAGGTATTTTCTTATGTTATTTTCTGGAGGTCTTCTTCCCTCCTGACTAAAAAAGCAGGTGAATTTTCATTTTTTCTCACCAAGATCTTGCAGTCCTTAACCCAAACAAATTTAAAACCTGCTTCCCGTGCTTTGGATTTAACCTTTGTAAGCAGAATTTTATTATTTATGGTTAGGTGGTTGTTGACAAAAATTGTAGTTTCTGGTCCAGAATATTTTAGGTCAGTGGTGCTTATCTTTCTGGTCTTTTTGGATAAGGCAAGAAATTCTTCTTTCCTCCGTCTGCTTGCAAATCGGATGATTATTGGCTTAACCTGGGTCGCTTGGTAGCCACTCGCGTCACGATGTCTACATCTTCTGGCTGTATTGCGAAACCAATCTGCTCGCCTATTTTCTGGGCTATGCAGAGTAAGTTCTCTCCTTTCGTTAATGGTACGTTCTTAATTTTAAGGTTTTTCATACGGGAGAGCTGATCCCGCTCGTCGAGTTCGTACCTGAAGATATCCATGCACTTCTTAATGTTACGTTACAGGTTAATTTATTACGTGTTAATTCTTTATTCGCAAAGTAACTTTTTGCCAAAATAGCCCAACAAAAAAGTTTTCAAAAAACTTCAAAAATACCTCGTGGCATTATTGATATAATCAAAATTAATATTTATTTGTTTGTTTCAAAAGTTTTTTATTATCTACTAAATGCAATTTCATGTTTATATTTAATCTTATATAACTGTTTTTTATGGGATTTTTAAGTAATTAATCACCTCTTATTTTTGGTATTTTGGCTTTGTTCTTATTTGTCTTTACTTGCTTGTCATTTATTTTTATTTTTACAACTTATCGTGATCAAGAAAACATTGTTTTTGAAACATGTCGATATTGTTAATAACATATTGGTGAACTAAGTTATTAATATTTCTCTTTTTGAGACTGACAATGGTGGAATTTCATTATAATATATTAAAATAAAACAAATACAAAACTTTATTCCATTTAATTTTATTTGACGGTAACCGGTTTCAGCTCGTTAGAGCCATCTTCAGACTGGTACAAATAATTCTTAGTCTACGGTTTATATACATAACATATGGGGGAGGGGGAGAGGGGTGGTGTACAAGGATTTTAATCAATTATGTTAATTATATTTGTTGCTAAGTCGTTTTAGACTGCCGAATTTGTAAATATTTTGGTAATTCCAGTAATTACCTTGGGTTTGTAGCTCACTTCAATGTTGATTAGGGAAAAACCTTACAAGTAATATGAGTTACTAATGACCTAATTTTATTGTCAAATCGTTGTTATATTTATGAAGTATGGGATTTTTTTTGCTTTTTGAAGGGATACATGTTTACATTGGAGTAGGAATGGTCTAAACAAAATACATATTTTAATTTCGAAATTATTATGAAAATTACACTGGATACAAAAGCGGGAACTTATTAAATTAATCTAATTGCTTAATCTTTACAAAGTTACTTTTTGAAGGGATACATGTTTACATTGGAGTAGGAATGGTCTAAAGTCTAAACTAAATACCTATTTTAATTTCGAGATTTTTATGACAATTACACTGGATACAAAAGTGGGGACTTAGCAAATGGTTCTAATTGCTTATTCATTACAAGGTTACCTTTTTTTAAGGGATACATGTTTAATTAAACTTATTACATATTTTAATTTCGAAATTAATATGAAAATTACAATAGATACGAAAGCGGAGACTTAGCAAATGATTATAATTGCTTATTCATTACAAAGTAAGGTTCTATTTTTTTAGTTAAACGGGTAACTTCTAAAGATTATGTTATGTGTATAAACCGTAGACTAACAATTATTTTTACCAGTCTGAAGATGGCTCTAACGAGCTGAAACCGGTTACGGCCAAATAAAATTAAGTGGAATAAAGTTTTATATTTGTTTTCATTATTTTCAAAAACCTTCTCTAATTCTGACCATTTTACGTGCTTGTATTGAAATCATTTAATAATAAATTGCTGTTAGTTTAAACCCCACGTCAACTAAATTCTAAATATGGGTATTTATCTTCATTCAATATTTTCCCATCACAAACAAAATTACTTTCTTCGTTTTATCATAACAAATATTTCATCCACGTTGACTGAGAAAAATATCCGTTTTATGTGTACTAAGAAATCTAATAATCTTTTTTATTAATGTGCCTTTCCAATTAAAGGTTTACTACCCCTATGCTATGTTGTTACTTTCGGCCCTAAACAAAGATTTAATACCGCAACCTTATCAGCTTTATTTTCCTTAAGAACCTGTAAGAAAAGACAAAGAAATTTATATCATTTTTCTTCGATATTAAAGCTTGTTTCCTGAAAGATTTACAAGGAATGATATTCACTAATAAGCAGAACATTCAATAGTAGAACTTTTAATTTATGTTGCAAATAAAACATTCTCTTCTTAGCTAACATTAAAATACAAAATACTAGCAGACCCGGCCATACGTTGCTGTGGCTAACGAAACACAACGCCATTACCCAACCTTTATAAAATCCACACTATCCGCTTGCCAGCTGCCCGCTGCCTGAATTGAACATTTGAATTTCGCGGCTTTTCTCTACTATAATAAGCATGTATTATACATATAAACTAATTAACTCGCCACTAATTATACAATGCTTGCAATGCAACACTGGATATTTGAAAAGGGAAAATCAAATACCTACTTACTCCAGGACATCTATTTTCCAATTTCTTCCGTAGAACGAATTTCAAAAGTGACGATAGTACGGCCCGCCAGCCGTTTTAAATAGCACAAAAATATGTTTTCTTTGAATTTCTCGGCTTTTCTCTAATATAAATTACATGTATTATACATATAAACATTCCTCTTCAATCACTCTATCTATTGGTGAAAACCGTATGAAAATCCGTTGCGTAGTTTAAAAGATTAACGCGCACATACATTTTGAGCGACTTCATTTTATACTATGTAATAAAATGAAGATATCAAGGTTTGGTAATAGGATACGACCAGTTAGTGGTTAGGTTTACGAATGCGTCTGGTTCCCAACCAGTCGATCTGAGTACAATTCCTTTGCTAGGTAGGCCCTCTATCATTGTGCAAGAAACATCATCCGCTTTGATGGTAGTATGTACTAGGATTTTTTCAACCCTGTTATTATTGATTATTTATTACAATGGAATTTTTGTCTTTCTTTGTAAAATGATATCTAGCCGGAAGATTTGATTGGCAATGGTATAAGAACCATATTATCGTAAAATTTATAATATACTAGCCTTTACCCGCGGCTTCCCTCGCACGGTATTATTAGATGGAAATACCACTGATTCATTCATTAATTCGTTCGTGCATTCATTCATTCACTGGTTCAATCATTTATTTATTAATTCATTGATTCATTCATCCCTTCATTCCTTCATTCATCTATTAATTCATTTATTAATTCATTCAGTCATTCATTCATTCATTTATTCATTCATTTATTCATTTATTTATTAATTGATTCATTCAACCATTCATTTATTCATTGATTCATTCAACCATTCATTCATTCATCCACTGGTTCATTCATTTATTTATTAATTCATTAATTCCTTCAATAATTCCTTCATTCATTCGTCCATTAATTCATTCATTTAGTCATTCATTCATTCATTTATTTATTCATTAATTTATTCATTCATTTACTCATTCATTAATTCATTCATTTATTCATTCATTTATTCATTCATTTATTCATTCATTTATGCATTGATTTATTCATTAATTTATTCATTCATTTATTCATTCACTTATTCATTCATTTATTCATTCATTTATTCAATTTATTCATTCATTTATTCATTCATCAGTTATCCATTATTTATTCTTTAATTCATTCATTAATTCATTCATTAATTCATTCATACATACATTCAATCATTCATTCAGTCATCCATTAATTCATTCATTTGTTCATTCCTTTTTTTAATTTTTTTATTTTATTTAAAAAGAAATACAAACATTCCCTGGTTACGAATAACCCGACAATATTTGAAAATCTCCTACTACCACCACAGTAAGCCGAAATTGCTTGAGTCGTGATGGAGGACTTAGGCAGCCGAGGAATCGAACACGGAACGCCTGGGTGGAACCTAAACGCGATGCCCACTCAACCACTGACCGGTCATTTTATATATATATAGAAACCATCGCATTTTGATTTTTATATATGATATTTATGAGAGAAAGACAAACATTCCCGGGTTACGAATAACCTAAAAAAAATGTAAAGTGTAGAAGATTCGAAGTTGTGATGCCACTGTAAGCTGAAAAGGCCGCTTGTGTCGTAATGGAGGACTTGAACAGAGTCTGGGCGTCTGGCGAAGAGAAATTGGTAACTTTACAATATCGAATCGATAGGCGTAACTACCGATGATGTTATACCGTTTTCCCAAGCACGGCCGCATTATTGATAGCTAGACCGATATTGACAGAGAATAAATAAGAAATCGGTAAAGCAAATGTCAAACGACTTCGTTTCAATTAAAAGTACTAATAAATTGCCAATTTCGAATTGAAACTATAATATTTCACGAGAACTTCTTGATACTACAAGAGAGTAAAATGGTTATGAGATCTTTAGTCATATTATTACAACCACTTTCATTTTTCCAAGATCGCGTCTTAGATGAATTATTGTCTATGGATCACGTGTACGATTTATTTTAATTCCAAGAGCTTTGTAAGTTCACCTCCATTCATTAAAAGCCAGTTATTTCACATAACGAACGGCTTTATAAAAAAAAATGTATATTTACAGCTTGTCTGACACTCAGGAAGCCGCGCAAAAATTTGTCAATCGTCGGTCGGAATATCTCTTATCAATTGTTTACCGTGCTCGCAAATATTGATAACTGACTGAAAATGACGAATTTAGTCAGTATCGTATTGATATTTGTTTTATCGATCGTTCGTGCTAGACCTTATGAGTGGGTCCCAAACGCGTTACCAACTTTAGCCACAGACTAGTCAATTGACTTATAAAATATATTCAATTTTTTATAAAAAAAAATCTCTTTTATAACATTTGAAGGTTATTCCCATCAACGTAATATATGATTGAAGAAGAAGATAACAATAATAATCTAAACGAAAATATGAAAGTGAATAGAGAGAGGTTAGACGAGGGGTCTGGATTCGAGTCCCAGTTGCGACCATTGTCTTTTTTCTGTTTTCTGTCTCTTGTTCTCTTTCATATTTTCGTTTAGACTATTATTATTATCTCATTCTTCAATGATATAAAATATATGTTCACAGCTATTTTACCAGTATTGTGGTAATGTTGTACCATTAGCAACTACGAATGTAAACTATTATTAAAGTTACTATCATAAAATGAAACAATGCAACTTTGTATAAACCACTTATAAAATGTGCAAATCCGACCGGTTTCGGAACAAACGTTCCTTCGTCAGGGAATGCTTATTCCCTGACGAAGGAACGTTTGTTCCGAAACCGGTCGGATTTGCACATTTTATAAGTGGTTTATACAAAGTTGCATTGTTTCATTTTATTATAATGGATAACCACAAAGTAATAGCTACATTCAAAAATATAAAAGTTACTATCATTTAGAAATAAATTCCCAGCATACTAACCAAAGTTATTCAGTGTTTCCGAAAACAGTTGAACGGTAAATCTGAAGCACGTAAACCATTTATAACCATTGAACTAAATTGAAATATTTTATACCCTAATGTTTCATAGCCGATATTAACCGTAGCTGTAAAATGTGAATGTGAATCTTGATAGTTCGTTTTTTTATCATATTTTTACCTATTAACCCTACAGTCCACTTTGTGAATGGCAGTAAATCTAGATAACATTATTTATTTACAGGTAAAAAAATATCTTCGAAGTTCTATTTAAAAAAAAAGAATAGTTACAATAATATAACAAATTAAAATCTTGCATTAAATTGAAGGAATAATCTTACGTAACCACACACATCTTATTTATTTTTCGGCGTTTGTTTGTACCGATGTAACATTGTGTTGTTATTTGTATTTTTGTTATAAACGTATATTATCAAGTTCTGCAGGTATTTTTTTTATTTTTGTTATAGCTGTTTCGGCTAACAAGGCCATTTACAAACTGTGGTTAAGCCATTTTGAGACGAGTTATTCATAGGATTCCAAATGCGATTTTTTAAAAAAAAACTAGCTAAAAAGAACTCCCTTACATTAAATGTGAATAAAACTAAATATCTAACTTTCTCCAAAAACAAACGAGGACAACCGATGAATGAGCATAACCTCAAATTACATGAATGTCAAAATACTTTTCCACAATGTTCCTGCCCGTCTGTAACCCAAACAAAAAGTATTACATAAATATCATGGGATTGAAATTGATGAAAAACTACAGTGGAATTCACACATTGATCGAACCTCAAAATAACTAACAAAACCCATCTACTTCTTCAAAAAACTACGAAACATCTTGTCAATGAGGGATTTAAAGAGAGTATAATATTATGCTTAATGCCACTGTCGATTGGAATATGGAGTAATAGAATGGGGCTCAGCAGCATCTAAACACATAAAACAACTGAAGGTAACTCAGAATCACATCATAAAGACCATACTAAAGGTTCCCATAAGGACGTCAACAACAGAAATTTTTAAACAGTTTGATGTTCCAAGCATACAGAAAATCCATTTCAAAAACATTCTAATACATCACCTCAAAAATGATTCAGAGGCAGACACCTCACATGCTCATATAACCAGAGCCAAACAAACTGACATACCTAATAAACCAAAGTGTGACTCTTTGTTTGGACAAAGACGTTTTGAATTTTTAGCAGTAAAGTTATGTAACAAACTCCCACTTAGTATCAAACAATTAAAACAAAAAAGCTACATTAAGGACATTAAATGTTGGCTGAGGGAACTTTTGGAAAATAAACTTACTAGTATACTTAAAACATTGTCGTAGAAGTTTCTGGAAAACCTTATCCAAACCATGAAGTTAAACCATAGAAGTCGCTGAAAATTTATCCAAAGCATAGTCCCCCTCAGCACAGGATCTCCTATGCTGAGGGGGACTATTATAAAATGGTCACCAACCAAAAGCGCCGTAGGGCCTAGCAGCAAAAACCTGCGGAGCGGATTTTTAACTTTCCAGTTAGTTTCATTATTACGCCTTATCTATGCACTGTAATGAGATACGAAGTCGAATTAGAATCGATAAAGTGTATTCTCGTTATTTGTTTTTGGGGTGTTATGCCGTGTTGTGCTACCTCCTTCTTTATAACACGGCATAACACCCCAAAAACAAATAATAAAAATACTTTTGGCCGTGAAAATCTTAAAAGGTATCCGATAAAGTGTAGTTTTGTTTTAACTATGTGGTATACAAAAGTGAATGGTAGAAGAAGTCGAGGAAGCCCGAGGAAGACATGGGACATCAAGTGAAACAAATACTCTTGCGTGGTAAAATTAGGCATTCTTGATGAACGAGGAAGGATGTAGTGATAATGTATGATGTAGACGGGAATGGTTGAAGAAGTCGGGGACGCCCGAGGAAGGAATAATAAGATCAAGTGAATCAAATAGGTAGGTACTTAAAAATAAAGTTTCGCAATTTTTAACAATCATATTATGTGCACCTTAAAATACGACCAATTTTCAGGTACCTATGTGAAAAATGTATTTTCACCGTCATCTATTTTCACCATCAAAGTTTTTTCACCGTCAACGTATTTTCACCATCAAAGTATTTTCACTGTCAATGTATTTTCACCATAATAATAATAATAACGTAGTATTTATATAGCGCAGTTTTGTGATGTTTCACTTCAAGTGCGCTTAATTATAATAAACTTAAAATTAACCTACAGTGTTCCTTACGAGTCCTTAAAAAATTAATTAAATAATGTGAAATAACGAATATACAAAAATATACAAAGCAATTCCTAAAGAACAATATTAACAACAATAGTGAGTGCTGTTTTGGCACAGGACAATATATAATGATAAACCATCACGGTGCCATTCAACAAGAATCATTTAAACTAAATTATATAGAACAGGAGGCAGTTAACATTTAGAAATAATACAAATTCAGAGTGCACATAAAACTATAGTAAAGAGGTAATCGAAACCAAACAATTACCAGAAACTTGAGGAACATGGCTTATTATAGTAGATTGAAAAGGAGTTAAAATTCATGAAAGGTATGATTTTTTAAATAAGTTTGTTTTTAAAGCTCTTTTGAATTCAGCCAAGTTCTGGATATTAGTAAGAGCTGAGGGAAGTTTGTTCCAAATGAGCGGGCCAGTTACACGAAAAGATCGATCATAGTAAACGGCTCGATTTGACCTAGAAAGTTCGATTAAACGATTAGTAACATCTCGATCTGCTGACCTTAGAGTAAGCAGCCTATCGCTTAAGTTTTGTCGGACACATAGTTCCGATATATAGGCTGGCGCCATTCCTTGCAATGCTTTGAAGGTCATTAAGCAGATCTTGAACTCTATTCTTTCAGGGCATCGAAGCCAATGAAGATCCTTTAGAAGCGGGGTTATACGGCAATACTTAGATTCACCAAAAATCATTCTCGCCGCAGCATTAAAAACGGACTGGATTCTATTGAATTGTTTTTTAGGCAAGCCAGCATACGCACTATTACAATAGTCCATACGTGAGACAACGAACGAATTTATGAGTGACTTTGCTCCATCAGAGGGAAGGCAACGCCTGATTGATTTTATCTGCCTTAGATGGAAAAAGCTTGAACTTACAGATTTTGAAATTTGTGATTCAAGAGAAAGACTATTGTCTATAGTGAAACCTAGAAACTTTATTTCTGTAGAAGGGATTATATCTGTGCCCTGAATATGGATTGGATTAGAGTCGATGAGGGCTTGCCTTCCAGGATAAGCTATCCAAATAAATTCCGTCTTGGTCGGATTAAGTTTGAGTTTATTGACAGACATCCAACTTGAGACTGTGTTAATAAAACTAACCACCTCGTTTTTAAGGACGTCTTTTTGATCCGGGGAACAAAACTTGAAAATGAAACGATCGTCTGCATAGCCTTGTGATTCAAAGCCAGCTGATTGAATGAGTTTCTCGAGGCGATTCGTATAGAGAATGAAAAGAATGGGACCTAAGACAGAACCCTGGGGAACTCCACATTCTATGGGAGTTTCAGGTGAAGTAGAATTATTGAAAATTACTGAGGCTACTCGTCCAGACAGGTATGATTTCATCCATTGGAGAACATCACCTCGAACGCCAAATTCGGTTTCAAGCACATTTAATAAAATACTATGATCTACCGTGTCAAATGCCGCACTCATGTCAAGAACAGATACCAAACCCAACTTACCTGCTTCCATCCCGATGATCAAGTCTGAAATTAACCGCAGAAGAACAGTTTCCGTTGAATGAAACTGTCGATAAGCGGATTGATTTTTGGCAAATAGACCGGCGGAGTTCAAGTACCCCACCAATTGTTTGGCAACGATTTTCTCAAGCAGTTTAGAAAGGAATGGTAGATTGGATATTGGCCTGTAATTATCCGTATTGTCAGTATCAAGATTTTGTTTTTTTAGAATCGGAGTTATAATTGATTTCTTGAGTGTTCCCGGTACAAGTGAATTTACTAATGACTTTTGGATAATTGCGGTAATTACAGGCGCTATATCTGGAAGACATTGTTTTAAGAGCCAGGTAGGTATGGGGTCTTGAGTACATTGCTTGTTAGGGCAAGACTTTATAGCACGCGTGACATCTTCTTCCGTTACTGCTGCAAAAGTAGAGAAGTCACCGGAGAGCGGACTTGATGCTGCGATAGAAGACGATCCTACCACACTGAGGGCCTGAATTTGTTCAACCTTACTTCTGAAGTATGTTGCGAGGCTGTTTGCTTCAAGAGAGGAATCAACCTTATTGTTGCTCTCTCCAGACAGAGTCCTTATGTTTTGCCAAAGTTTTCGAGGGTCCTTTTCTGTCTCAATTTGCTCACACCAAAAGTTAGATTTCTTCTGTGTGACTTCTTCCTTGTAAACTTTTTGCTTGGTAATCCAAAGCTGCCGATTGCTGAAAGTCGGGTTTCGTCTGTAAATCCTCTCAAATTTTCACCATCAAAGTATTATCACCGTCAATGTATTTTCACCATCAAAGTATTTTCACCATCAAAGTATTTTCACTATCAATGTATTTTCATCGTCAATGTATATTCATCGTCAATGTATTTTCATCGTCAATATATTTTCATCGTCAACGTATTTTCATCATCAATGTATTTTCACCATCAAAGTATTTTCACCGTCAATGTATTTTCACCATCAAAGTATTTTCACTGTCAATGTATTTTCATCTTCAATGTATTTTCATCGTCAATGTATTTTATTTATTTATTTATTTATTTATTTATTTATTTAATACAAACGGCATAAGTGTGCCATAAACATTAATTACATGTCACAAATTCATATTCAAAATATTAGTAATGGTAAAACAGTGTATGTATAACAGTTAATTGTGACGATACATTGGGAAGTGACACCAGAGATACATTTACATGCAAAAATCTATAATAGAAATAAAATTAATAGTGACTAAAAAAATATGATAGCATAGCCGTCTTGTACCTCTGTTCCGTGCAGTTAAATAGATCTATCACATCTGCATATCTATTAGTAACTTCATGCAACCTAGGTAAAAGTGAGTGTTTCGTATACTCAGTCCGATTATTGTTACATTTAAAAAGTTCATCATCGTCAATCGACGAATTTTGTCCATAGGAAAGGTTGATCCAAGAATGGTATTTGGTAATAACAAATTTAAAGCAAAACTTTATTTTTAAATAATGTGTTTTCTCATTTAGTCATACAGAAAAATTATAACGAAATTCTTAGGAGAATAACTTCCCTCAGGCCTGGGTCATCTTTGGAGAAGCTATGTGGAGGGTCTTTTTAATGAAAGGAAAGAGAGGAAGTTCTAGACCTTCTCTTTTCCTTAAAAGGTCTCAGGAGGGGTAAAAATCTAGTGGTCAATGAGTCAATGTGTCCAGGAGTGACACTGGAGTTTATCCACTACTTACCCGCTCTGGTATAAGTAACAGATGGTTACTCCTTCAAGGCTCTCGCGAATTTTTTGAAAGAACGAAGCTTCATTTAATTTATAACGAATATAGACCTCCAATGTCCCTGTACACGTTGTTAGTAAGCAGTGTGCAAGAGCTTAGCGCGAAATACAAGATACAATATGTGGAAATATCCAGGAGTGACAGTGGAGGTAATCCACCTCT
The DNA here is from genome assembly GCA_929108145.2 of Limnephilus rhombicus. Lineage (NCBI taxonomy): Eukaryota > Metazoa > Arthropoda > Insecta > Trichoptera > Limnephilidae > Limnephilus > Limnephilus rhombicus. Next base: position 24,780,091 of record OV815284.1, read on the forward strand.
TACCCGCCCTGGTATAAGTAACTGATGGTTACTCCTTCAAGGCTCTCGCAAGATTCTAATTTTTTTGATTAAACGAAGCAACATTTATTTATTTTGAACGAATCTAGACCTCCAGTGTCCATGCATACGTTTTTAGTAAGCAGTATGCAAGTGCTTAACAGGAAAAACAAAATGCAAAAAAATAGGTTAGTAAGACAAAGATAAATTAAACAGGGCAAAAGAAAAACTCATTCATGAGACTCCATGACGCGGAATTGCATCTGTAAAAAACCTGTAAGCACCTGCATAAAATAGAGAACATAAGAAATACAATAAATCTCAAATCAATTGGCAAGTACCAACAAAAAATGTGAATGGCTTTCGGTCTGACCATAAACTACACTTAGCTTCCGTGTTCCTTAGCCAACCACTCAGTGAAGCTTCAAAGAATGTTACCTGAATATTTGGGGTAAAATACCCGAAGACTAAAAGAAAATTCAGCGTTGGGTAGTCAGAGGCAGGACAAAGGACAGTCAAGGTCGTGTGATCAAACCTCAAGCCTGCAAATGTCATTGGGGGAGGCGCAGATAGATTTGAGAAGGATCTGCAAAATTAATAATGTAACTAAAGATGAAGCAGGGACGAGGTCCAGCACACCCCCATACGGGGATAGGGAAAAAAAATAAAAATTTGGAGTTCAGTTCATCCAAAAAACATTGAAATAGTTAAAGACAAACAAAACAAAATAAGGAACATGGCATAAATTAACAGGTTGTATAGTAAATATAAACAAAGCAAATCGCAAAGCAATTATATACATTTTTGAAAATATAATGAACAAAATAACATAACGCAAATGTAAAATATAACATATAACTTATAATATATAATAAAATAAAAGAAAGAACATATTACAGAAACACAAAACACATAAATCATAAAAAATAAATCCAAGCGCTAAATGTAAAGGAATAATGAAGAGTGTCCGTGAATTCAGAAGCAAAATACACCTGGTACCTAAGTTATTTTACAGCTACTCAGCGACTCTAAGAACAGGCCATCTCTCAACCCAGATTTTCGTGAATTTCCTCAGGCACTCAAAATTCACCTTATTCGAGACGAGATCTGTATTCCAAGCAGGTCTCGTAATAACTTGTAAACCATCAATCATTTCGTCTCGAGCATCCGTCAAAATCTCACAGTGCCACAAAATGTTCTCGGCTGTTTGGTCGGTATCACCACAAGCGCAATTGGGATGGGATGATAGAGCCAGTCTGTGAAGTCTACCTCTAAACTCCCCATGTCCAGAAAGCAATTGGGTGATATGGTGACAGATATATGAATTCATTCCTCCTCCATCGTCTTGCAACGCTGACGACAGAGACACCAGCTGGACAGGAAAAGGTCTCCTTAAATCAGCCTCTCCCGATCCTGCCAACTACGCAGCTAGTGTGTAGTCGCATCCGCCGCCAAGACTTGAAGACATACCCGCCTATAAGACCTACACCCGGCTCCTAAATTGTAAATTTGCTTTAGTTATTTCTGGAAAGTATTGTACTAAAAAACTGTCTTGTATTAAATGTCATTAGGATGGATAATTTTCATTACAAGAAGGTACTTTTAAGAATCATCATCATTATCATTACATAGTATAAAATGAAGTCGCTCAAAATGTATGTGCGCGTTAATCTTTTAAACTACGCAACGGATTTTCATACGGTTTTCACCAATAGATAGAGTGATTGAAGAGTATTGTTTATATGTATAATACATGTAAATTATGTTAGAGAAAAGCCGAGAAATTTAAAGAAAACATATTTTTGTGTGATTTAAAACGGCTGGCGGGCCGTACTATAGTCACTTTTGAAATTCGTTCTAGGGAAGAAATTGGAAAATAGATGTCCTAGCCTAGAGTAAGTAGGTATTTGATTTGAATTATTTTATTTGATGAAGTCGCTCAAATTGTATGTGCGCATAGATCTTTTGAACTACGCAACGGATATTCATGCGGTTTTCACCAATAGATAGAGTGATCCAAGAGGAAGGTTTATATGTATAATAACATGCTTATTATAGTAGAGAAAAGTCGAGAAATTCAAATATTCAATTCAGGCAGCGGGCAGCTGGCAAGCGGGTGGTGTGGATTTTATAAAGGTTTGGTAATAGCGTTGTATTTGGTTAGCCACAGCAACGTGTGTCCGGGTCTGCTAGTTTAAAATAAAACATCCAATTACACAGCTTGATTTTACTTTCTCTAAAAACCGTAATTTTCTTGTTAACCTAAGTTTCAACCCTGTCAAAATGATTTTAAGTCAATTTTCAGTCAAAGTATCTTTATATTTATTTAAGTCCCTAAGCTGAAAGTTATGACAAGTTTTATTCCTCGATCATTTCGGGCAAGAAATGGCCCGGCAGTAAAACCGGCGAAAACTATAATAATGTAAGTTAGAGTGTTACCGCGTTGTTACAGTGTTTTCCTGCAAGACACTTAAACTCGGTTTTTAAGTATTAGTTGCTGAGAGACCTGCTGTACAGCAGCAGACAGGAACATAAAATAAAATCGCAAGCCGTTGGAAAATTTTTACTTTAAAGAAAAGGTGACCCTAACCCTGTTCAGTGGATATATTAATGTAATTAATCACTGGACTAGGCACTTTTTAAATTAAAGGGATAAACTATAGTGTATAAATGTGAGTGTTTTATAAAACTTTTGTTTTCGTTATAGGTATATTGTTGTACAACATGGAAAAAATTAGGTTTGTGCTCAAAGCTGTTTAAAATATGTAAATACCAATATTATTGTGTTTCAAGTAAAAACGACCTATTTTTATTTTTATTTGTTTTTTACATGAGCTCCACACCCTTTGAAAAATAATTTCCCTGAGGGCCTATGTCATCTTTGGGGATGCTGTGTGGAGGGATTTTTTAGTGAAAGGAATCAATCAGGTTTTGTTATCAAGTTTAGCAAACTAGGTACATTTCAATTTTTTAGTTTTTTTTTATATATAAACAATAATATTATTAAACCACTAAAGATTAGCGACTTTCGATAGAAAATTTGAAACAGAAACATCAAAAAAAGATACGGTCACGTACATGTCTGCGTGATTAAACTTTAGAATTTGGGGTTTAACTAATTACGTTTAAATTTAAATAAAAAAAAGGTATAACTGTTCAATTTATAAAAAAAGTTTATTTATAAACTAGTTGTGCTGCGTAAATTAGTGTTAACTAGCCTGTTTTGGTTTGTTGGCTTTCATGTATGTTTTTTGCATATTCATAATTTAAAAAAAATCACTAAAACAAATCAGAGAAAATAACATATTAGTTTAAAAGAAAATTACAATTTTACAGAGATGAAAAACTCTCATTTAATATCTATACTTAAAGTAAAACATAATAAATAATTATGAAACAACGAAGCAGCTTGAAGCCCGCTTGATTTCCATGTAAACATTTAGTCAGTATCAGCGGGTTAACTGAGCGAAGAGAGGATTGCTGATGGCGTGTTGTCAGTGGTTTTTAGTGCACCGTAGTTCCTAGCCAGCCCTAACCGACATGGACCCAGAGGCTGTGAACTCTGGGATGCAAGCGGTGCAGAAAACACTATTAGCTCTAAAACCAAACCTCTTAAGAATTTTAGGGATTGGGTGTAAGAATGAGCACTGACCAATATGTTCTTCTGGTGGCCCCCTTGATTGAGTACAGTTGATCGATAAGGGTAAATTGGATAAATTTCGGTAAACAGTTCACAATGACTGAGTGTTCTTAATATAAACGACATCAACTGTTGTTTGTACTTTAGCGATCTGCAGTCCTAAAGTTGTAAAGAACGAAGAGAACGATGACCGACATTTATCTTTTGTTATTTGTTTTGGGGTGTTATGCCGTGTTGCGCTACCTCCTCCTTTAGCCAATGTTCCGGACAGCGTTACAGTGTCCATCATCAGGGCAGATGTGTTGTCAACACATTCCGGACCGGTTGTCAACACGTTTCGGACAGCGTTACAGTGTCCATCATCAGGGCAGATGTGTTGTCAACACATTCCGGACCGGTTGTCAACACGTTCCGGACAGCGTTACAGTGTCCATCATCAGGGCAGATGTGTTGTCAACACATTCCAGACCGGTTGTCAACATGTTCCGGACAGCGTTACAGTGTCCATCAATCATGCTTAGACCCTGGTATTGCAACATTCGTGATTCTGGGCCTGCGGTAGATGGAGGCTCTGAAGTTGTGCGAATCAGGGACTTCTAAAGTTGCGTTTTCGAAGCAATGTGTCCTCGACCGGAATAGAACAAGAAGAAGAAGATGAAGTGAAGTCAGTATCACTAATAGGACTAGGTACCTGCATAAACAAGAGCCTCAGTTTAATAATTCTTGAAATGATTTTTTTTTTCTTAGTGGTGAAGTGATGAAAGGCGGCAGTCCCAACCTAAAAAGGTTATATGTCCTTACATAAATTTAAAAAAATAAGAGTGTGTAATTCACGCGCAAGACGTCGCTTTATTTTTTTGCCTGTGTCTTTTAAAGTGGTTTGAATGATTTTACACTATTTTTTTTGATTTCGTAGGATTCGAACCTCCATTCGTTTGATGTCTGTCTCTCTGGCCGCTGAGACTTATCAGGTGTCTTGCCCACTGTGCTATGGAAGACACGCGCCGAGGTGCGAATATAGCGCATTATGTTAGAACCGAGTACCTATTTGTGTAGAACTGAGTTGTTACGCATTTCCGTTTCATTCGAATTTCAAATCACTAACGGTGCTAAAGAAGTTTCACTTCAATATTTTTCCTATAGAAAAATTATGTAACAGTATTTTTATATATATGCGACGGTTTGTGATTAATATTATGATACTAGATAAGTCCTCTTAAATTACAAGATATTACACCTACTATTAAATTAGTCGAGATAATATTGTTAATTCGGAATTTTAAAATATGAAATCGACAAAAATGACTTAAGAATAAGAGGTCCCAATGGCCGAGTTGGTCAAGGCGTTTGTCCCGGTAAGACAAGCGATCCAGGGATCGAGTCTCAGTTCGACCGTTATCTTTTTATTTTTCTGTGTCTTGTTCTGTTTCATATTTTAAGTATTAGTTTTATCTTTTTCGTATGAATGAAAGTACCAAAATTCTATGTAAGTACCTACCTATCTTAAATTTACGTAAGTAAGCATTTTCTTGAAATACTTTCTATGATGTTTTCCATATCTAGAGTTTCTTGAAACAAGAAACCTTTCCGTAGATTAACGAAAAAAATTTTACGTGTTTCATGGACCATTCAAAGTGACTTGGTGGGTAGCAAATGTCAATAAAATCATGCAATTATCCCACTTCCTCATCTTCACGTCCTTAAATGTACCATGAACAATATAATTGTGGCAAATAAAATACTTAACTTTAAAAGGTGACAGTTTGCTCATTGAAACTGTCAGTGAAAAATAATACCTGAGACAAATCGGAACATCTGTAACATAATATCGACGGTGGAAGACCATTGCGATTTCGTATTGCAATTTATAATATTGTGGAATGAAGCACCAGAACCGGGAGACGTATAGCCGCAACTGCGACGATGAGTCCTTGTTCCTATTCTCCAATATGAGCTTATCTTATTTTCCAGAAGCCCAGATTTGAACCATCCACTGACACTGTCTATCAGGTTTTGCGAGTGCATGCATAATAAACTTCTCCTATAAACTAAGCAATTGAATTTGCTCTGCGGCACTTAAACACCAATCAATACAGTGGAGCCGCCGTTTCGCGACACAAATATCCACAGTATATTTTATATCTGAAGGTCACTTCGATATTCAGATTTAGTCAGGCTTTTGAATTGGCTAAAAATCACCACGGCTTTGTATGGATTTCTGATTGTTGGATTTTATGATTTGATATTGTTTAAACTCGATTATGGGCTGGTTTATTATCCCTGGCCCAGGCCGCTGGTATCCTAAACCGACACGGTCCCATGCATCTGTAGGCCTGGACCGTGTTTTTCAATTAAGTACCACGGTGTTTAATTCCCGGCTGTGTTTTTATCACTCGAACTATAGAATTCCTACATAGATGGAGCTATTAAAGTTAAACAGTAGTTTTGATATTAATGGGGGTTGAATCGGAGTTAATATTATTACTACGCTGTAATGTAAAATCTTTTCTGGTAATTTTATTTATTACATACATTAGATTCATTTATGCAACTAAAATAACATAGTTATGATATTGCATAATAACTGAAAATATTTTAAAATGTGTACAAGTGCTATTATGTCTTGTTAGGCTAATATTAGTTCCAAGCTAAACAGATTACCCGTTCTAAGGAACCAAACGTTCGTGAAATTTCCAAATTTATGCTGTAAAAAATGTTGAGATTTTGTTATTTTTTTTTACTAAATGTGGTGACCATGTATAATTTTATATGACATTATTTAATAGTTTTCAGACTCCTCTCTACCCCAACCATTTCGTTATTATTGAACCGATGTAGGACATTTTGTATGTTTTAATATTTAATTCTTGGGACGTTTATTACATTATTTCGGTCCCAGATATACGTTTTTTTATACTTTGCCGTATTTCTTCCTTGGGCCACGAGACCCTTTCTTGTGCGACTTCTTGGTTTTATTGTAACATATTACCACAGCACTTCTATTTACTACAACACCGAAGTAAGACATCCGACTTTGAGCTTCGGGTTATTTTCCTGACGAAGTTATCTCATCGATTTTTTTTTATATAAACTAAACTACTGCCCTTTTTTAACTTTCAAGGCTGACTACGGCAGATAATTTTTAAATATTTTTTTTATGTGAATACCGCACAAGAGTCTCAATGAGACTATGACATCCCCACTTGGGGTACGTTGTGAGGCTGGCGGTAGTGAAGAGGGAAAGGATATGGGAAAGAGTAATATGACGAAGTATTTGGATTTCTAAATCTGCTTGTGGTGGTCTCTTAAATTTCTCAATTTCAATTCTTTTGGTGGTCTTGCACAAGGACAATATCTTCTGAAAATATATTTCACTCTGACAACTGTATTTGTTTTCGAGTAGCGCAGAAAAATAATTTTTAATGGATATTTGTTTAATTTCTAAAAAAGAACTAAGTACTACAGCTCATGAAAATGAAACTGTGCAAAAATTCTGGAAGAAATTTTTAAAGCAGACAATCTAATAACAATTTTTCTCACATAAGAATGAGAAATCAATAAATTTACCGAAACTCCCGAACGTATTTTAACTCTTCGAATGCCTTAAACAATGTAATTTCATTTTTAATAAGCATCTTCCAATAAAGTACAGCAAACCGCAAGAATAAATTCAAAAGATGGACGCAAATAATAAATTGCAAACAACTAGTTGGTCGCTGTCAACGGAAAGTGTAACCACCTTACCTACCATCGAAAGCTATCCTGACTGATAATGCTATCAGTGAACAATGCCTGTATGCAATGGTTCACAGTGATCGATCTCTCAGTGCATTCAATATCGACTGTTAATGAAGTCTATTAAAAGAACATGATCAACTCCTTATTGATCTTTCGGTTAATTTTAATATCGTTTCCCGCGAAGACTTGTGCATGTGCTCGGCCAAGTGATTATTGGTGACATAATAATACAGCAAGAACATGGATAATAATACAACAAGAAGCGGTGGGAATTCCATATGGACCAGATTCCCCTTACAAGTCCACTGTTCACATCTCCATGGATGGATCATTGAAACGCTATATTTTTTTTATTAAATACGAAATTATTTAAAACAGTGATTCGCAATATGTTTGCGACCGTAAATAATAATTTAAAAGTGATGTTTAGTCAAGCTTTTAACGTGTTTTTAAGTTTCTTGAAAAACTGTTGACACCATCATAAATTAAGTGTATTTAAATTGAAGCAGTCTTCAGCAAAATTACATTCAAGGAAGCGGAGTAAAATGATCTTGGGGGTAGGTATTTCAACAAACATTATTTCACAAACGCATCCACCGTCGCCACATACTAGTACAAACGCCGCTGATTCGGAATCCAGCGGAAACCAAACAGCAGATGTGTTTGCCTTGCTTCAAAGCCTAGCATACGCGATAGACTGTAAAGATGGAGTTAGCAAATGTTATCGTCACACATTTAAACACGCCGCGATCGCTTGCAAACTGCCAATGGACAAGTCCACAACTCTGTCACAATAGAAACATAATAGAAAATACGAACACTCAAACATTCAAACATGCAAAATCCCACGTGACTGGCTGGATAGTATCCCTTTATTATAATAGAGAACTCCAGTCCATTTTTTTAAATGAATAATGACCTTCTAACTTAAATAACAGTATTTTTTAAGAGATAGTTTTAAGTAATAGGTATTATACGATTTTTTTGTAGAGTTTAAAGTTTTTCAATATTTCAAATAATAGAGATACATCTATTTTTGATACTAAATTATTTATACTAAATAATATTTCAATAACCACATCAACTAAATCTCTATAAACAGTAGATATATAAATAAACGAATAAGATGAAACGTTGTTAATAGGTACTATAGCTTGTGACATACCTACATTCCCATACAATGACTTTACGGTGTTCAGTGACGTCACCACTAAACATTTCAATAATACTAACTTGACGGCGTGTTTCTACGACCCGATTAAAAATTGAATTTTTAATATATTTTTTTTAAAACTCTGCGTTTCAAATTATTAAATATATTCAGAATCAGCGTTTAACGGTCTATATGAACATATTTTTAAAGTTATAACATTTTTCACTGGAGTTCCTTATTACGATTAACACCTTTTCCAATTACTTAAAGGAAAAAACACAGATTGATACAAAAAGTAATTAAGTACCAAAACGTTATAAATCCGTTAACTCAAGAATTTTCCCTCACGCTACCTTTCTTTCTCCCATATTTAACACGTGTTAAAGATAAATATCTAAAATTTTAGACAAACTTAAAGGGATAAAAAGTGAGTGAGTTTAAAATTAGTGTTTCATTTTTTTTTCATTGGCTCCACGCAAGAGGCCCTGAGAAGAAAAAAATCCCTCAGGGCTTATGTCATCTTTGTGTGAAGGGTCTTTTTAGGGAAAGGAAGGAGAGGAAGTTCTGGGAAGGAAAAACGGTATGATTGGTGGGTGGCAATCTGAGGTCAATGTGTCTAGGAATGATGGACGAATGAATATATCCCTCCCACTGCGGTGCAAGGAAATTGGTCAAAAGACTGGCTGGAGAGGTATAGGTAAGGTTTCCCTCAACCTAGACAAACCTCACCGCGTGTACCTGGTACCCCTACTAAGTCACCCAAAGTAGCGAACCATTTGGGGTGACCTATGGCAGAGGTGTTGAAACCATACCCTACACCCAAACTGAATATGCTGAGATTGAAAAATTTTAAGAGATGTACTCGAATAATTATTATTCTGAACTATAAAACCTCATAACTATCTTCATCTCTACCAAAATGTCACCGGAATAAAAGCAGAGTTAAACGTGTCACAATTTGCGATATAAGTACCTACATTGAACCAATGTATTAAAACAACCATTATTTTTGTTGTTAAAGTTATAACCGATTCTTTGGTCGCTCGCAATGGGATTCTTATTTACGCTTATTATCCAGCGAACAAATCATGCACCATTTTTATTTATTTTTTTTTATTGAAAGAATAGATAATACATATAATCAACAAATAAGTCATATAATCAACAAATAAGTCATATAATCAGATAATACATATAATCAACGAAGAAGAAATTCGGTAATTCTAAATTGGCTTTTCATTGAACCCTAACTACTCTTCATAAGTCACAATTGAGGTGATAGGTACTAAAAATACCAGAAGATGGACTTGCACCAAAAATGCTAAGTGCAAATTCATTGGGAACACATCCAGTGGGCCGACTCAAAGTAGGGAGAAGCAACTCCGAGAGGCAGGACAGGATCGCCTAGAGACGTCTTATTGTGACGATGGTATCACGATCGAATAGAACAAGGAGAAGAAGATATGAGATGAACGTTATAACCATTGTTATGTTCACACGAATATTCCCTTACACTAAACAGTATACACATCCATAAATAATATAGATATAAATATTGCATATGAATAGTGTCTAACGATTTCAAGCAGAATGTACAATTTTAAGCCTGGTTGTTTTGGTTTCATGTAGAATTTATTACCTCGGAAGAGGGAACTTTGCGCCGTGCTCCCATGAATCCCCATGGAAACCGATATCAAATATGGCAATTTTTACTGTCTTTGTTTTACTTTTGCGGGATTTTATTTTGTTTTTAGGATTTGTTCCATATCCTCACAGAAAGATGTAAGGCAGCTCTGTTTTTATAATTTAAAATTAATCAAAAGGGTAACAAGATTCGAAGATAATGTCAACTATTCAATTTGGGAGGCGGGAATGGTTACCGCCGCCCCGGGAACCTTTATTGGATAACCAACACCTCTGCCATAGGTCACCCCAAGTGGTTCGCTACGTTTGGTGATTTAGCAGGGGTGCTCGGGTTCATGGGGTGAGGTTTGTCTAGGTCTTGGAGGCGGATGACCAGGACATACTGAACCCCAGATTCCTACCCATCCCTTAAACCCTTTTCCTTCCCAGAACTCTCCTCTCCTTCCTTTCCTTAAAAAACCCTCCACACAGCATCCTCAAAGATGACATAGGCTCTGAGGGAAATTATTTTCCTCAGGGCGTCCTGTGTGGAGCTCATATAAAAAAAAAAACTATACGAGCTCTTGGAACAGATTGAAATTGAACACGAAGACCGAAACAGCCGCAGCGCAATGCATTACGCCAATTAGCTTAACAATAAAGCTAAGAAGAAGCCAATAAAAATAAGCGTTAGTCAAATTTTGGTAGTTCTTAGTCGAAGTATGATACAGTTAAAGGTGACCGAATTTGATATGGATACATTTTTCAAGTTGGTAGAGCAGTGCCCCGGTAAGGCGAAGGTCCTAGGTTTGAGTCCTTAATGTGACTTTCTTTATCTGATTTTTCTGTTTTCAGATTTTCGATTAAATTTCGAATACAAATTGAAATAGTGTCAATTACAATTGTTCAATTTGAGATTTTACTCATAAAGTTAAAAATAAAAATATGCATTTTTTTTATTTCTGTAACAACAAATTATTATATAAACAACGTAGTCCGAAGAAAGAGCACAAAATATCAACGAATATGATAAATTAAATTAAAAAGCACAAAATAACAACGAATGTAATAAATTACATTTATGAGGACAAAACAACAATGAATACAATAAATTACAATTTTGAAAAATTACGAAATAACAATAAATATGATAAATTAAATTAAAAAACAATACAAAATAACATTGATATAATAGTAAATTAAATTCAAAATGTTGGAACAAAAGGTTTACGTTCATCAGGTCAGCATTAAAATCAGAACATAGGTTATTGTTCGAACAAACGTAATGTTCGGATAATTATAGGATTATTCAAGATAATGTAATTTCGAATGAAAGCAGCCCATAAATGCACAATAAATCATTATCGGAGATACCGCAACAATGATTGGGTCTGGCATATCATGCAAATGCTTATTTGATATCTAACAATGCGTGTCAAAAATGCTAATGGACGTTTAAACAATGGTACCTACATATGAAATGATATCATTATTATAATTTATCTTGTTAAATTTTTACGATTAAATTAATACCGAAATTCTGTGATCATTTTCAAAAATTGAATAATTAAAACAAGCTGTTGATTATTTGAATAAACTATGTCGTGTAATATATGATATGACTTTTATGACGGGGATGTGTGGTGTTAGTGATTCAAAATTTTATCTCATAGGTTCAGTGTTCAATTCCTAAGAAACACATATTTAAAATTCTTTCAAATATCAAATCAATTTATTAGCCAACTTTCTGAAAAACGTTTATACCGCGTTAGAGTTTCAACTGCCAGCATTAAGTGGAACTGTGGTATTCTCAAATTGGGTATCTATGTCGTAGGAACCCGCATTAAACCCGCGTTTCGAATTTATACAGATTTACAGCGTGTTTCTATTGAATACTTCAATTTTGGAAATAATATCTATGCGTTTGTAGAACAGAAACGGTAATTATATAGGGTAAATATTTCCCTATCGAGTCCACGCTCAAAACACACTTTAAAAATGAAAACAAAATGTACTAGGTATATTACGTTCGTAATAAGTAATTAAGTAACCGGAATTGAAAAATATTGGATTTTAATGGTTATTTTGTTATATTTAAAAACGCGAAATATCATTTCTCAAGAAACACCATGTTGTTAATTACGACGGCAAACGTCTCGCGTGATTTTTCGTGTTTACGAACAAAATAATGATTAATACGCATTTCCGAAGATCGCAATTCGTACTTATTATTGTCTAACTGACAGAAAGTGATTTTTTTCTTTAAAAAATGCGTATTTTATCGTTGTAATGAACATGGCGGTCCTTGAAAATGACATTTCACGTTTTTTAAATTAAGAAAAAAAACAAACATTAAAACGCAATATTTTTCAATTCCGGTTACTGAATGACTTATTACTAACCATTATCTACCTAGTACAATTTGTTTTAATTTTTTAAAGTGTGTTTTGAGCGTGGACTCTACAGGGAAATATTTACCTTATATAGAATTCACTCAATGGCAAATATCTCTAATAAGCTAAAAAAATATTAAAAACCCATTTGTTATGTTATTTCCTCAGTTTTAGGTGTGGAAAAATTCACGGTGTATCTTTAAATGCAACTTATTTGACGGGAGATTCGCATTACTATTTAGTTTTTTTTTTCATGTTAGCGCGCTCCCTTTAATTCACATAATTCCTTTTCAAACCCTCTTCTTCTTCTTTTTAGAAGCTGACGGCCAGCGTGGTCTAGCGGTAAGAATTTTGACTCGCAATCCGATGGTCGCGGGATCGAATCCCGGCGTGGGAAAATAAATTTTATTTGATTAATTTGTGTTATTTCACAATTAATTCATTTAAAATATTGTATAGTAAATTTGTGGCACGTTCCAGAGTGAAAGATACTCTCAATACCACCCTGGTGTAAGACCACCATTAAGAATTGAAACGTTGCTTGAAATGGCTTTAGCAGTATTTGGTGATCAGATCTGAATAGCCATGTACTTCCCCACCTTCCTCTTCCCCACCTCCTTCCCCTCCCCACTACCTTCAGCCTCACACAATGACTCAATTGGGGATGCCATAGTCTCACTGGCTCCAGACGGGAGCAGCGGAGACTCTTGTGAGGTATTCATTTAAAAAAAAAAAAATCAAGCAACGTTTTAGGGCCCACCAGGAATATGAAATAGCGTCTACCACCCTCTGCGATGGTCTAACCTCCGATAATAAAAACCTAATAATGAAAATGAAAATAAAATAACACCCGATGATGTATAAACGTGACTAGGTACAAGAAACTTTAAAATCATTGCGATTAAAGGCGTTTTTAGCTGTGGGTCAATCAATTGGTTAATCATTGGTTGATGGTTCATCAATTTTCTGATTCTTTTCCGAGGGACATACTAAATAAATTGATATTTATGTAATATTTGCAATTTTACTGATAAAATAAAAAAGTTAAATGGAACATTTTTACATTTAAGAAAATTAAACGAAAGAAAAAATTATTATTTTTTAATTTATAAACTAACGTTTAGACAAGATTTTTATGCATAGCACAAAGGGTAACAATTATTACAAGCAATGAAGATTTTTCAATGTAAATGAGTGTTTCAGGCTGACAATTATTGCTTGTAATAATTGAAAGAAAAAATGTTGGAATAATTTCATTATTTTACTCACATTGTGTGACATAACAAAAAATTGAAGTTTTAGGAAGGCTCTTTATTTTTCTTTCTTTTTCAATTATTTATTATTCTGAATGGAATAAACTCAAAAAAAAATTTGTAGGCACAAACAAAAAGAAACATAACAAGAATTAAAAAAAATAGGTAAATATTCTTGACAACTCATACACGGTTCCTACTCAATCATTGCGCTGCAAAAAAGCGAAATACCCTTGCACGATGATGTCGTTTCTCACCCGGCATGCCGCTTAAAGTCTCGAAAACCCTTCTGGACGGAAGGAGAAAGACTCCTTCGAACACCTCTCACCCCAGAAGATAGGTGGAAGCTTGAGTGGCAATCAGCCAACGTCAAAAACGCCCATCTCGTGCAAGACCCCACTGAGAGACAGCCTGGGTTCTCATTGCCTCGCAAACTCTGGACTGCCATCAATAGGATAAGGTGCTCCCATAGTCGTTGTGCTCATATGATGCATAGATGGGGCCTTAAAGAGTCGGCGACGTGTGAATGCGGTGCGGTGCAGACCACCGAACATGTGGTCAACGAATGCCCGCTCCATTCATTCCCCGGCGGGATTGATGAGGTCCACAGGGCAACGCTTGAGGCCCTAGACTGGCTCGCAGACCTAGATGTCCCCCTCTGACCCCCCCACCATACGAAAGAAGAAGAAGACTCAATTATTAGTCAAACAAAGGCGCTTAATAAAATTCTAAATGAGGTTAATATTTATTTTTAAATTAAAAAGAAATATGTCTTTCTTTATGAAAGCATAAAAACGCTCAAACAAAGAAAGAACAGAAAGAGAAGAGTGTGTTTTATAGTTCCTTTGAGAACCATGCGTCTTACTTTTGCTTAAACAACGTCCCTGGAAACATATTTTCATATTAAAAATGTATAAAAACGAAAGAAAGAAAAGGAAATACATTTGACTAGGGGTTTTTACGAAAAATATACACCAAAGGAATGTAGGTCTGATTAAAATTTTTGACGCTGTCTGTGGCTGTGGTTATAATGCTTGACCTGGAAACCATGTTGCCGTTTCGATATTGCACAAATAATTGCAAAATCATCAAAGAGTGGAAGATACTCTCGGTATCGCCCTGGTTAAAGAACGCTATTTAGAATCGAAAAGTTGTTTAAATGACATTATTAGTCGGGATTAGTGATCAGTTCTGAAGAGCCAAATACTTCCAAGGCATCCTTTTCCCATTTCCTTCCCCTCCGTACTTTTTTTATCCTCATTACAATCCCCATTTGGGGATGCAATAGTCCCAATTCAGTAGAAAGCAAGTTTGATCTCTTGTGTGGTATTCGGCCTTCAATGCGTATGACGTGGTCTGTGAAATACGAATCTCGACTAGCATTCCGGAGGTCGAGACTTTAAATCCCAGCGTATGCAAGTATTTTAACCCCTAGGATACGACACACTACAATAGCAGTGCAGTGAAATCATGACTACATCTCCAAAGAACTGCAATGTTTGGGTGTAGAGCTAGGTTTTAGAAGTTTTTAATGCATTTTGTTTCTGTCCATGAAAATTCGAAAGCAAAAAAGTTGATATTGAAGAAATCTGTCAATTACTTCAAATATAATTTTCAATATTATGTTTGGTTTTCAGATATTTACAAAATACTACCCGTCTTCTAGGGGTTAATGAATTGTTTATGTAATTTTGCAATTAATTAACAATAATATATTAGAATTATGTAGATGATCATTTTAGCTTCGCCCTCGCAAAAAATTACAACGTAGAATCACAACGGAATTGAAATAACTTTAGCCGTATTTGGTGTTCGGTAAGGAATAGCCAGGTTCTTCCGAACTTTCCTGCACGCCTCTCCTTTTCCACCCCACTACCTTGAGCCTTACCACCTACTCCATTTTGGGATGCCGTGGTTTCACTGGCTCCAGACGTTTGGTAACAGTTGGGACTCTTGTGATAACTCGAGAATTCCGAAAAATATACGAGGCGTTGTTGGCTATTTTAAATTTATGAAATAACTGATAAAAATGTGGGCTACTTCCGTTTATAGATTTAGGTATTGGCGAAACTGGCGTCCATTAAAAAAATACTAATATGTCACCAAATTAGAAAAATATACATGTGGGTAGGTACAAGGTTTCGATTGATCATTTTAATTCAAGCCTAATTCGGTACCATAATAACATACGAGTAGGTAGTTACATAATATATTATTACTATTTAATATTTTTTACATCAGTTCCACCCAGGTCCTGAGGAGAATAATTCCTCTCAGGGTCTGTGTCATCTTTGGGGATGATGTGTGGAGTTTATTTTGAAAAAGGAAGGAGATGAAGTTCTAGGGAGGAAAAAGGTATGAGGGGTAGGTAGAAATCTGGAGGTCAGCGTTTCCACCAGTGAAGGACGTGTGAATCCATCCCTCCCACTGCTGAAGAGGTCAAAAGGACTCCCTCAAGCATTCTCTCCCGATCCGGACTGACTTGCAGTTTGTGAGCAAGTGGGCAGACGCATCCGCCTCCAAGACCCGAAAAAACCTCACCCCATTAACCAGGGCAACCCTAACTATGGCAGAAGTGTTTGTTAACCAAATAATGGTTTCTAGGACAGCGTACTACCCATACCCGCCTCCCAAATTGAGAAGTTTGAAATTTAAAGAACAAGAAAAAGTCAGAGTGTGCAAATCACACGAGGCAGAAGTGAAACCTTCAGAAAACTAAAGTAGACAAGAGTGGGGAGGCTACGAAGCACCGCACAAAGAGGAGACCGATTATGATCATTCTGTCGCTGGTTAAAGCCTATAGATGTATGTGTTTGTCTTTTTTTAGTGTCGCTATTTTTCGGTGCTAAAAAAGTTTTCACCATAAAAAAACTGCCTTTTAGCCTGCCTTTTAATTTTCAGTGCCTTCTTCTGATTCATATTTCATTTGGATTTGTTAAGATTATCCTCTTTTTTCAATGACATAATATCACAGTAATAAGCTCAAAAGTAATTCCAATAAATCGAAGATTCTTTCGTTACTTACCGCATAAGAAATATTGCTTCTTACGTTCAACGTCATTAAGGTTGAAAATACTAAATCGAAGTAACAAATCAGTGTATTTCTTCCCCTTGGAAACTTAACGATGAGAAATTTCCGATCGCCCACTGCACCGTTTCGAAAGTGATCCTTAAGAGGGCATTACCAGAGAAAACCAGAAATATGTCATTTTCAAATTAGATTTTAGACGTATTGACTCTTTTCCACAAAAAATTATAAATGGATTTTGAAAAATTGTTTTTTTATGTAGCATTCGCAAGTAAAAAATTTTGAGAATTTTTTAAAAATTTTAGTATAATAAGGTTATTCAATACGTCGTTGGCAGATTTATTAAATTTTCAAAAAAGATTTTGTATTATACCACACCCATTTCAAATAATATAATCATGCAGTAAAATAAATCATTGCATTATCTAGCAAACGCATGTATTAGAATTTTAATTTTAGTTTCAATGAAATCATTAAAAAATATGTACGTACATGTGTTTCTTGAAGAAAATTGATCCAATTGTGTATTTATTTACGCACTTAGAAACTAATATATTTCAGATTTTTTTAACATTCTTATTAAATCTAGACATTATTGAAAAATGATAAATACTTGTAATCAAAAAATAATTACAAAAAGTAAATTATTTTAATAGTTTTATCATCACGCCTTTCAGCATTTTTGGATGAAGGTATAAATTAAAGCTAATTTGGATTAAAATAAATTCGATATTGAGTTATAATTTTAAAAAGCTGGTACGGAGAATAATTAATCTTTCTCATTGTAACCGCCCTGCACGATCGTAAGAACAACTTTCGACAAAATGTGGATTTTCGTCCGCTGGCTGGTTAAACGCTCTTAAGAGGTAACTCGTGAAATTTTTAATAATAGATATATAGATTTACTGCAGCGCCGCAACGCTGAAAACTATGAGATTGTCAACATTTATAAGGGTGACAAGTACAACCCGTCTGCTTGTTTAGGAATAAATACATCCCAAAACACGTAATCGCAACGTCTCGAGCGACCTTACATTTTAAAAGCTATATATCTCTCTTTCTCTAATGCAAACATATGTATTTTTCTTTTAACCAGAAAGAGAACAAAATAATGCTTCTTATTGTCTTTGAAATATGAAAGCTATTTATTTATTTATTAATCTTAAGTTAGCGCACATCTTTGTGTGTGCTAATATTTTATAAATATATAAACATTTACATTAATTATTATTTTTAATTGTTAAACTAACGTTTAACGGTTGTTTTCAGGTGGAAAAAATATAATATGCAGTAATTGTTGAATGAAACACTAGTATATATTGAATCATTTGGCGGGTATAAGATAAGCCGCCATAGCTCAATTGGGAGAGCAGCTGACCGGCAATCAGAAGGGTAAGGGTTCAAGTCCCGTTGGCGTCATATATCTTTTCTCGGAAGATTTTTCAATGTGGATGAGTGTTTCAGGCTGATAATTATTGCTTATAATAATTTTTAACATTTACAGTGGTTGGCAAACATAATCATTCTTTGAATATTACATATAAATAAAGACATTAATAATTGAGGTCGACATACTTTCGTAATTCTTTTTTAAACTTATTTATATTTTCTATCTCAGTGATTTCATTCGGGATGCTGTTATACAGTTGGACGGCCTGGTACATCAGAGATTTCTAGGTGCTTGATTTTTTTCTTGTCGGCAGTCTAATTTGCTTTGAATTTCTTGTCCCGCGTCCGTGTGTTTCGTTATTACAATGTATTTTTCTTTTTAGTTCCTTAGAAATCATCCCCATGTTAATTTTATGTAAAAAAATAAGTACATTCAAATACACAATTTGCTTCACTGTCAACATATTTAGCTCTTTTAGCATGTCTCGTATCCGTGTGTATATGTTGCGCTTAAGTATTATTCGCTTTGCTTTATTTTGCAGTATTTGCATTTTTTTCATTTTCTCTTCATTGCAGAGAAAAAGAATACTCGATTATTGTAAAATATATTGCATAGATATTTTACAATCTCGATCCAAAGTGACAGTTTC
Organism: Limnephilus rhombicus; assembly: GCA_929108145.2. Lineage (NCBI taxonomy): Eukaryota > Metazoa > Arthropoda > Insecta > Trichoptera > Limnephilidae > Limnephilus > Limnephilus rhombicus. Next base: position 24,798,955 of record OV815284.1, read on the forward strand.
AGAATTTACGCGCGGGACCGAGCCTTCTGGATTGTGAGGTGCGAATATATTGAACCAAGCAGACGGGTTAAAAAAAATTGATAGACGCTGTAACAGACGTGTAGTCTTTACAAAACTGTAAAAAAGGGGGCCGGTCTCTCGTGCACGCCTTTCCTTCTTGCAAGCCGATGATGATGATGATAGTAGGTAATAAGCTGGCCTCCCTACATCCAGTGAGTGGTGGCCCTGGATGCGCCTAGTTCCTGCCTGAGCCTGGTGCCTTGGCAATATACAGAGTTAGGGCCGACTGTAGAGGTAGGCACCAGCTACTCGTTCAGGCAGAACTTCAGCAGGAGGCAGCAGGTCGTAGGACTTCCAGAGGTAGGAACAAGTAATGAAACAAGTTTGTTGAGTAGAAGTGAACTGATTTATTTGATAATTTCGTACGGGCAGTGTTTTATATAAAAGTGGAGGGAATTTAGTCCACGCTCAACATAGCATAAATATAGCGGTAAATATGTTGGCCCTTCGTCGCCAATGAAGGCGGTCGATTAAAATTATATTTTTAAATTAATTATACAGAGCTTTATGTACATAAAAGTGAAGATTTTTTGGTAGCAATCTATAGCTAAGGTTTACTAATAGATTTTTTTATTTTGAGGGATTTATCGTGTTTTTATTTTGTTTCCCGTAAGATGGGATAATGAAATCTGTTTATTTCATCATCTTACGGGGGTCCTGGATTTTTAAAATGAGAAAAAACGTAAATTTGGTCAAAATATTTCAAAGTGTTTTTCTGTGCAATTAATTGCCCTAGTTTATGCAATTTAAGGGATAGAGACTCAGGCTCACTTTGACAAGATCAACTTAATAGATTAAAGGAACTAAACGTCAAAGAGAGCGAAGTATTTGACACTTTGTTGATGATGGTTATTTATAAATGACGTTGATTCGCTCGTTCATCGACTTCTATTGCTAGGTTTATCAATTTTAGAAACAAGCGTTGTTGTAAATTTTCATTAAAAGTTTTCACATTTTTTTTGGGGTATTATGCCGTGTCACCTTCATCACCTTCTTTAGCCTACGTTTTGGACAGCGTTACGGTGGCCATTGTCCATCATCAGGTCAGATATGAAGAATGCAGAAGATCACTCATCTGCCCTGATGACGGACACTGTAACGCTGTCCGAAACGTTAGCTGGAGAAGGAGATAGCGCAACACGGTATAACGTTCCAACAATAAATCACCATAATATTTTTGGCCGTGAAAATCTAAAATTATATACACTCTTTCATCTTGGTTGGTTGAAACGTTTTAAATAAATACAGGAGAGTGAAAAAACAGAGTGTATTGTGCAATTCACGAATATGGTGAAGATTGTAGAAGATCACATACCTGCCCCGATGACAGACACTGTAACGCTGTCCGAAACATTGGCTGAAGAAGGAGGTAGCGCAACATGGTAAAATACCCCAAAAATAAATCACTAGATATAATACTTTTGGCCGTGAAAGTCTGATATCATATCCACTCTTTCATCTAGGTTGGTTGAAACGTTTGAAATAAATACAGGAAAGAAGAAAAAAAACGAAATGGGTAAAAAAAAAAAAACAACTTAACCAACGTTACTTCTTTGAAATATCTCAAAGTTTATAAAAAGCGTTTTCAAAATAGTACCTACGTTTAGACAGAAATATAAAAATACGTTAAAAGAAATATGTATTTTCTTTTCGTGTGATACCTCATAGGGAATCCCCGGATTCAGATTGTAGAGCGGGGGGACTGCATCGTCTCCCAGTTTGGCGAGAAGAGGGTAAAGGAAGGGAATGAAGTAAAGGATTTGTTAATCCGGGTCTTGCGGAAGCCATATTAAACGATGAAGGAAAAGCGAATGCTGGCAGCTCGTTGGGCAGGTTTTTTTTTAAAACAACGAATGAAACAAATCGTTTTACCTATATTCTTGTTGGTGTAACCATGAAGGTAGTTTTTATTATTTTACTAGCTTTTACCCGCGGCTTCGCTCGCATGGTATTAGGTGGAAATTCCACTGATTCATTAATTCATGCTTTCATTCACTGATACATTCATTCACTGGTTCACTCACTCACTCACTCACTCACTCACTCACTCACTCACTCGCGTACTCACTCACTCACTCACTAACTTGATTGTATAGTTGCATACAGAAACCATCGCTGGCATGCGCACATAAAATCCCCAAAGTTTCATCGCAATCGGATGAATGGTTAGCAATGCATAATTTCATACAAATATACAAATATAGAACCCCGAAAAAAAACGTATTTTGATTTTTATATATACAGAAAATAATTATTGGTAACAAGGGTTTTTCTGTGCGATAAATAAACGTAATAAAGAAAGATGGGCAAATGGGACAGAAATTCTAAACGTTTACAGGAAGTGTAAAAAATAAATGAATTGCTTCAACTAGTTTTTTATAATGAGACACGCATAGTATACCTATATAAAATAATAGTTAAAGGAAAGGAAGACAAGATGGGGACTGATGGGGTCGCTCGTTTCCGTTTCATAGAGTTTCAAATCACAACGGTACAAAATAAGTTTTCACTTCAAAATGGTTTGACTGAGGGTTGAATCTTCCTATCCAGAGACTGGAGTCAACAACGCCACCAACTGGTTAAGATCGACTATTATTCATTTCGTTTATTAACTGATGTAATCCAATTTCGGAAAAAAATCGTGTGTTAGTGCATGAGTGGTTAGCGTACGTTAGTACGGTTAACGCGTGTAAATACGAGTGCCACCAAAATTTGATAAAATGCACTGTCATTGACAACGAGTCCATCTGCCAAGTTTCAGCTTGATCGGATTTCGTGAAGTTGAATAATTCCTCATCCACGATTATTTATTTATTTATTCATTTAATCAAGAAAACAAATGTGAAATTAAAATAGATATACACTACATCAGGGGTGCTCAAACTTGAACTGCTGGCGATCTACCTCAATATTTATTATTCGACTCCGATGGATCGACTATGACAGGCTGCAAGTATGTGCAGGATTATCATCTAGGTACTTAGGTACTTCAACCACAGATTTTCAAGCGCCGGGGGGGGGGGGGAATAAGAAAATGTTTTCCTTCGAAGTGTGTCAGCAGGTGAATCCTTAACTGAAATCTTACATTCTGAACACAAAATTGGTTTAAATTAAATCTGTGTGCGCTGAATTAAAACTACACTTAGGACATAAAAATGGTTCTTATTTGATTCTGGCAGTACATAAATAGTCAACAACTAAAATTTTATAATTGCACTTCGAATAAGATAATGTTTTTATTTCGAAATGTGTCAGCAGATGAATCCGCAATCGGAATTTTTCATTCTGAACACAAAACTGGTTTTAATTAAATCTGTGTGCGGCGAATTAAAACTACACTCAGAACATGAAAATGGTTTCTCTTTGATTCTGGCAGCACATACACGACGGTGTATGTAAAAAATGATGAATATAACGAACTTTCTTAGAAGGTGGTAAATAAGGAAGCGTAAAACTCACTGGTTGATGTAGCAGACTGGATTGATGACGTCCACTGTGCATAGATTGTAAAAGGTATTAAACCAACAGTATTATTTTGATGATTTTAATAAACTTCTTTCGTACTTGCATTCGAGAACACGACGCGACGTGGAAACTTAGTAATGGAAAACAATGTTCGCGTGTTATCGGTTTCGCCACAGAATATGTAATGAAAAATTCCGTGCTCACTTCAATCGGTCCAAAATGTAAGTGCGACGATAATATGAATTGAAACGGGTTAGAAATTTGACAAGATATTATTATTTATTTTAAAATTTTGCCGCCCGTTAAAAGTGCCGCCCGAAGTAACTCTTCCTCCCAATCGTTATTGAAATGATACGTTTTACTTCTGCCGCACCGTATTTTGTATTATTTATTAATAAACTTCAATATCGCCTTATAGTTATAACTCGGACTGGCTGACTCGTAAATAAACCAAACCACACACTAGAAACTAGATCGATAACTTTGTGCTTTAAAGGGTGCTCGACAATATTTCACCATGAATCTGCAATAATTAGACGATTTATTTTCTATGGGGACTTGTCACCTCACACACCTTAGATGAGGGTAGAGTTTTTTGAGAACAACAAAAAGGCGTGACCATTGACAATATAAGATCCAAATAAATTATAAAGAAAAAGTCATGAAAAATGTGGGGTTTTATTGAGGCCTAATTGAGGATCATCTGAAACAAAAACTGTGAAAAAGAAAAAGATCTATTTACATCGGCAAATTTTCTCGAGATCGACTCAAAAAGCACTCGCGATCGACCGGTCGATCGCGATCGACGGTTTGAGCACCCCTGCACTACATGTTTAAAAAGTTAGAAACCTCTGAACTTTAACTTTCATTATTTGTTCCCATACCGAACAAGCCTATAGTAAGATGGCGTATTGTTGATCCGAAAGTACATGGGAGACTTTATTTGGGAAATCACAATAATTAATTTTATATAATGGTCTCACAAGTTATATTACCACAATACATCTTCTCGAGAATTAGTCAGTGAACATGTCTCAAAAGTGCGTACAATGTGATTGATAACAAAATTAAAGAAAACTTCTAACTATCTGTTTACGTATTTGGCAACATAACAATGGTTTTGACTTGAATATGATATTTAATAATGATAATAATATTGTAATGATAAGAACGATTCTAAATAGTATTCATACTTTTAACAAAATGATAAATAGATATTTATGATAAATTGTTTCCTCCTAGAATAAATCCCGCTTTCATAACTGACAACAGATTTGGCAAGAGATGGTGAATTGTTGGAAATGGACGCATTCGATTTGTTAATAAATTCTCATTGATTAGATATTTTGTCATGGATTAAGAAAGTATGTACAAAATATTTAACAATATATAAACAAATACTATTGGATTTTATTTGCTTTAACGATAAACAAAAATCGCTCTTCTCCTGTCTTAGAGGTGCACATAAGATGTACAAATATTTAAATACTTACAAAATTCATGAAGACTCAACTTATAAAATAAAATCACACGGGGATAATTGTTTACTTGGCAATACGGCTACGAAATCCTTGATCTAGTGCCTTAATACAAGTGTCAATTTTGAATAGAATATGTAATCATTGACGATGTTTCAAATAATGTTACTCAAACGAAATTGTTGCTAGATACTAGATGGTATTGTTGAACATAAATCCCTCTTTGTTGCCGATAATCGATAATAATTCATTTTGTTACTAGAACTCCTTTTTTATACCGAAGAAAATAAAATTTACTAAGGTGAAGTGTTTCGAGTATTTTGGTTTTTTATTACTGTGACAAATAATTCAGTGATTTTCTCGTACCAGTTTTAAAATCATTTCATAACCGTGTAAAAACGAATGGTTATTGTAATGGTGTGGTCTGGGGTAAGGCTTTTGACTCGCAATCCGAAGGTCGCGGGATCGAATCGGCGTGGGCTAATAAATCTTATTTGAATAATTTCTGTTATTTCACAACTGTTTAATTAAAAATAATGTATAGTACATTTGCTTCACGTTCCAGAGTGGAAAATTCCTGGTGTAAGACCACCATGCAGAATTGAAAAGTTGATTGAAATTGCGTTGGCCGTTTTTGTTGACCAAATCTGCATAGCCAGTTACTTCCACACCTTCCTCTTCCCCATCTCCTTCCCTTCCCCACTACCTTCAGCCTCACAACATACCCTAATTGGGAAGTCATAGTCTCACTGGCTCCAGACGGGAGGATTGGAGGGGACCCCACCATTTTCCCAACGGCGTTATAAGGAAACATATGGTTTCCTCCTTCACCGCACACATCAAGACTCTTTTTTATTGAACGAAGCTACATTTATTTGAACGCCTTTAGACCCTCCAATGTATGGACATTGGATGGGTCTGGGGGTACGTGATTAGTAAGTAGTATACAAGAACTTACATTAACATGATACAAAAGAATAATAAATGCTGCAGCACGTGGAATAATTCTTCTGAAATGTAAGGAGAAAAATTAATATATATAGATAAATGTGTTAGTAAATAAAAAAAAAATAATAGCTGCGCCCGGTTGAGGAAGCCTGCAATAAAATAAATAACGAAAAAATAACAGTAATAATATATTGCAAATATTTACAACAATAACAGAGAGAAAATAAAATGCATAAGAGAAATTATTCAGAGAAGGTAGAAGGTATCCACAAACCACCAGGCAGTCTCAATGACAATGTGCATGGTTATCGGCGCAGACGAAACCTGGAGTCCGCGCCCTTTAGCCGGCTCCCCGCTTTTGCCTTGAAGAAATAGAGTTTGCCAAACAGGAGCAGTTGGGACTCTTGCGAGGTATTCATATAAAAAAAATACATAGTGTAAATTCACGAAGCCTGCCATCGTTAACCCGACGCGCGTCGGCACTCGCTGTGGGTAAAAAAGACCCGACCATTTTTAAATCATGATTTTTTTTATTTTTTTTTTTATTTAACTATTTTCATATTACATTTGGTTATAAAATGACGTATTGCCCATCTCACTAGGTGTGAAACGCCTGTGTTGAGATGGCAATTTACAGAGTGGTTATCTAAGATTTTGTAGTAATATTATGAAAATGGCAGGTTAATATAATTTTTTTTTCTTTAAATATACAATTCAAGTATGTTACATATATATATTTATATATAAAAAGAAGATTGCAGTAGGTACATGGTTACATATATACACACAGTAGGTATAAAGGTAAGTCTGTTATTAAATACTTGTGATGGATATGTTTATTTGAGGTGATCAATGATTTTACTTTTAAATGTACTTTTGGTTTGCGTGTTTCTAATTTGATAAAAAGATAATTAAGATTCTTTCAAAGTCGAAAGTCTCAGAACCTTCAAATGGATGTATAACACGTGAATTCGCTCATTTTCGTACAATACTCCCCACTTTCGGCCAGTGTGGACGTGTAAAGAACTCCAGGATCATTTTTACAACTTCTGTTTCAGGAAACGCATTAGCACACGTGTTGTGTGGCATGTAGTACCATCTTGTTGGTAAATAGTTATTTCATTTCTGTACTTCTCGATTAAAGGAATAAAAAAATGTTCAACACTTTCTAGTGTCCGACCGAAACTAGTTCTTACGGCCGAAACCGAAACCGAAACTGAGTTTCGGCTTTGGTCTCAGGTTCGGCCGAAACCGAAACCGAAACCGAAACTTCCATATTGGGTCATGTTTTCGTGGAAAAAAAAAGTCATCAATCAATCAGCCTTTATTTGTAAATCATATATTAATCATTCAGTTTCTGATATTTTAACAAAAAATAAACATTTCGTACATAATTATCACTCCTTATTTCAAATAAATTATTTGAAATAAGGAGTGATAATGAAATTGAAATCGTAATCGTAAATCATTTCGTAAATAATATTAAAAAAAAAAATAGTTGGTGTTACCTATTTGAACATTATTAACAAATAACAAAATAAAAAGCAGAAAACAAAATACTATTTCAGCTTAAGGACAAAATAATTTGGGAGGCGGGAATAGGTACCGCCGCCCCGGGAAACTTTATAGGATAACCAACACCTCTGCCATAGGTCACCCCAAGTGGTTCGCTACGTTTGGTGATTTAGGAGGGGTGCCCGGGTTCATGGAATGAGGATTGTCCACACACTTTGGACACACTGAACCCCAGATTCCTACCCACCCCTTTTTCTCCCAGAACTCTCCTCTCCTTTCTTTCCCTAAAAAAACCCTCCACACAGCATCCCCAAAGATGATATAGGCCCACACGGAAATTGTTTTCCTCAGGGCATATCATGAACTAAATCATTTCAATAGCGAAATAAAACTTACCTATTTCGAAATAATGTTAAGTACAAACACCTCCAATTTCACAACAAATAAACCAAACTACCGCAAAGTTCGCGGAGCGAACACAAACAAGTGAATCAAGTCCTGACACGACTATGAGCGCGAACCCAGCAAAATGACACTTCGTGGCTCGCAGTTCAGTGCACCGAACATGTCCGATCGCAGAACGAAACCCCCCAAATTCAGTTTCGGTTTCGGCCACCATACGGCCGAAACCGAAATTAAGCTGAAACTCGATTTTTGACCGAAACCGAAAGTTCGGTCGGACACTAACACTTTCAAGTAACGATCATAGTTCAAGGTTACTGCGTTCACAGCTTCGTACAATAATAAGGGCCGACTATCCCTAACGAAGAAACCTCACACCACACGATTACATTATTTTGATGAAGGGGTCTTTCGTGTAATTCCTGTGAGCAACAACTAACTTCCCACTCTTCAGATTCACGGCATTGCCATTGGCGGGGTTTGCCTCCCATCTACTTTTTCTGCAGTGACATTTCCAAGTCATCCCGTTTCAGTAGCTTAAATATTATTATGAATATATTATTAAATCTACTGGAGCGATTTTTGCCATATATTGGCGCCATTTTACATAAATGTCTCCGATTGCTTTTCGGATAAAAAAAGGCAACTATCTCCTTGATTCGGCAATTTAAAAAAAATATATTTGTAGCTCCCACTACTTTTCTTATTTTAAACTTAAAACGAAGCTATTAAAATGCTTTAATTACGGTTAAAATGAAGTCATTTTTCCATAAATGTGCACCTTTCATTATCAAATATACCACAGACAATATAAAAATCGAAAATATTTTTATTTATTTTAAACTGCGCTATCGCTGCAGTAGATAAACGGTCAACTTTAAATAATGCAAATTTGCGATAAAAAATATCCTTAAGGCCGGTTATGATAACATAAGATAACATGAAGATAGAAAACCAGTCTCCTAAAATTTTGTCTCGAAAACCGAGTAAATTAACCACTGTTTTACATTTAGTTCGGCGTTTAAAAAGTTGTCATTCAATATTCCCCTCTAGAAACATAATGCCCCGTGTTCCTGTCAGACAATTAGTTTATAAGCTTTCTTTCCCTTTATCCCGATATCATTTTCCGACCAGCATCCATCTCTGTACCGCATAAGGGATGCTTTGTCCCTGACTACGAAACCCTCGGTGCCTTGTATAAGATTACGTCTTAATTCCAGTCCTTAGTGAAAGCTTTACTACTTAATTTGGCTTCGTATCCAGATTTTAAAATGTCTAGCTTGTTAAGACTCACTTTATTTATGAATGATTTCATTTGTAAATAGCCGAACTACTGTATTCGCTTGGTGAGTCCATATCAAACAACCAAAAACACCTAACACTAAAAATAATAATTGATAACCTTATAAGCCCAAACAGCTGTAACAAAATAAAAATACTTGCAGAACTTGATAATAACATTATTAAATTTAATTAAAAAATATTTTTTTTAATTAAATGGAGTTCTACGAATTAAACTAAAAAACAATTAATATACATAAAATGCGAGAATCGACCTCAAAACCTCGAACAGATTGAATACACCCGGGAACCATTTATTGGATAACACCTCTGCCATAGTTCACCCCAAGTGTTGCGCTGCGTTTGGTGACTTAGCGTGGGTGCCCGGGTTCACGGGGTAAGGTTTGTCCAGGTCTTGGCAGCGGATACGTCTGCCCACCAACTGCGTGCAGGCTGGATCGGGAGAGACTGTTTTTTTCTTTGATGGTAGGAAGATTTTTTTACCTCTCTTATAGGGCTTTCAGCAGGATTTGGACCGCACTGAAAGGGATGAATTCATTCATCCGTCGCTTCTGGACGCAATGATCCCCGGATTCCCAACCACCCCTGAAACCTTTTTCCTTCTCAGAACTCCATCTTCGTCCCTTTCCTAAGGGGACCCTCCACACAGCATCCCCCAAGATGACATGGGCCTTGAGGGGAATTATTTTCCTCAGGGCCTCCTGCGTGGAGCTAATGTAAAAAAAAAACATCTGAGTAGATCCAAACTATCTCCTTAAACTGGTAGTTTCTATTTATTATTTCTTACCGCATCCTTTGTGATTTATTCTTACGTTATTTTATCATACATAGGGTGTTAATACACCTCAGAAATCCAATAACCTCAGGAACTACTGGTTAATGTAGGTCGTGAACGTCTCTTAAAAACCCTGTGAACTAATTTTCCGCAGGGCCCACGTCGTATTTAAGGATACTGTGTGGAGAATATTTTTTTAGTAGTGGAAGGAGTGATTGGTCTTGAAGAGACCCGTATTATAGGTGGGGCGAAACACATATGAAAGGATAGGATAAGGGCAAAATACTGATATAAGCAGGAAGGAAATACAGATGCCGGAAAATCGTTCCACAGTCGAGCTGTTGATCTCAAGAACGAGACGAAGAAAGCTCCCATTTTCACGAGACAAATTATCTAATATGAACGGGGTACAATGTTGAACGCCCATCGGGCGTGTTTCCCGAGTACGTACCGGTGCCGAAGGAAATAATTATAATTATCAAAGATCGTAGACAGACCTAAACAAACATGATAACCTAACCTAACCTAACCCAACCCAAACTAACTTAACCTAACCTAACCTAACCCAACCCAAACAAACCTAACCTAACCTAACCCAACCCAATCCAAACTAACCTTACCTAATCTAATCTAACCTAACCCAAACCAAACTAACCTAACCTAATCTTACCTATCCTTACCCCACCCAAACTTACCTAACCTAACCTAACCTAAGTCTTTTAAAATACATCCCTTACGGATTCCACGTCTGTTCCATGCAGTCCACTTTTTTTAAACTTCTGTAAATTTTGTGTATCATTTTCGAATGAGTTTCAAGGTTGGTATCAAAACTCATTTGTGAACTGATCACATAGCTTCTTAGCAAAGCTTCAGTTAACATTCCATTTTGGACGCCGGTATCGCCGCCCCTTGAACCCTTTATTGGATAACCAACACTGGTGGATAACCAGCACAAATGGTAACTTAGCAGGGGTGCCGGTGATCATGTTGTGAGGTTTGTTCGGCTCTTATTACTTTGACTTACTTGAGTTACTTTGACTTCTCCAGCCGTACTCTCTCGGAACATCACCTTGCACCGCAGTGGGAGGGATAGATTCATACATCCGTCACTCCTGTACACACTGACCTCCAGATTCCTACCCACCCCTCGTACTCTTTTCCTTCTCAGTACTTCCTGCCATTCCTTCCCTAAAAAGACCAATAACAGCAGCCCCAAAAATAACATAGGTCCGAGGGGAATTATTTTCCTCAGGGCCTCCGGTGTGGAGCTAATGTAAAATAGGAAAAAGATCTCCCAATACATTTTCCACTGCCTATACTAACCTCTACATTTATCATTTTCAGAAAATATCAGAGGTCATTCAACCTCCATAAATACGGATTGAATTTTATCGATATATTCGAATACCAATCCTTATAAAAATATACCTTAATCACAATCATATAGCAGGATGTTAATCACACGCAAGTAATATGAAACCAATCGATTCGAATCTCGAATTCATAAAATTTCACCCCCAAGTTAAACCCCCCCCTCCCCAATTTGTGAAATATTACCACCCCCGCAGCTCCCACAAAGGCTGACTTGGAGTAATACATATTTTTTCCTCAGAGATTTGCTTTTTCCATTTTAATTCAGACGGCAGGCATTAAATTCCAATAGCGGGTTCTGCTGCGCACTTATCACGAGAGGGAAATCTGAAATTGTTATATTGGGAACATGTACCTTTATGTGCTGTACAGTTAATGTGACCAGACGTCCTGTTTTCATCGAGACAGTCCCGTTTTCAGGCAGCGCGTTCCGATGTCCCCAAACACAACTTCGGAGCGCCTAAATGTCCCGTTTTCGAAAATAAAGAAACTCGCAATAGAATTTAAAAAATATATTAATACGGTCTGGCTTATTAATCCCGAATTATGTAGATATGTAAATGTACTGGAAAGAACATGTCTCAAAAATTGTAGCAAAAATCAGTAGTTTTTCTTATGTTCTGGGTACCTTGAGAAAAATATTGAACACCGAATCAGTAATAGCCGCATACTATGGTTATGTATATTCAATAATAAAATACGGTATTATTTTTTGGGAAAACTCGGTAAACGCCAAAGATGTCTTCATCATACAAAAGAGATGCATAAGACCTATATTAATAGATTCAGAACAAGCTATACCGAAGCTCTGACTACCTGCTCTTTATTCTAATTATCGTGATAAAACTACTCACTACCGCTTTATATCGCCATTTCATACTCTATTACATAACAGCACTATATTATATGAACACCTAGGATTTTGCATAACTCCTATTTGTACTGGAATAATTTTAATTCTAATTTTAATTTTAACTTTAATTTTAATCTTTATTCTCTCTAGAATGGTAACTACACTTATTACAAGATTATTAATTGATTTATTAGTAATATTACTAATAATTCGGCAAAAGAGAACTCTAATTAACATATTTTATATAACCCAGATAGTACTTATTTTTCATACTTATACTACTTTTTACTGTCTTTTGAAAGAGAAAATGCCACACACTAACTACATACGTTATTTATTTCCTGGATTTTATTTCAGATATTATTTCTTACTCAGATATTATTTATTTTTCCTAACTACATAATTTTGTTTACAGTTTTGTCGCTACAAATTTCGTTCTACAAGTATTGATATGATAATAAAATACTGTTTTAAAACTTTACCCAGAAAACAACAATTAATTTTTGAATTCTAATGGTAATAAACAATCTTCAACATGAAGTCGATAGTATCATAGTGCCAAATACTGAAATAATTTTTGAAAACATTAACAAAATTATGCAATTTAATTGGGAATCAAATAGGATTAATATTGTTCATCAAAATATTAGAACGATGGGAAACTTGGATGATTTTCTTATATTTTTGGAAGAAATAAAATCTGTGGTAAAGTTCCATGTACTAATTCTCACTGAATGCAGGTTAAATGATTCATACATAGCCAAACAAATTTCAGGCTATAACGAATACCATACAACATCGCATATTAACCAAAATAGCGGAGTAGTAGTATATATCGACAATACATTAAATTCCTTAGTACAAGAAATAAACATAAATCAGTGTAATTCTTTAAAAATCAACATTAATGAGAATTTAGGTTTCCTAGCTATCTACCGATCACCATCGTTCAATGACATCCAAGATTTCCTGGAAAATATTATTGGTGAGTTAAAAAAAACTAAGGATTACGCACAATATGTACTGATCGGGGACATGAATATAAATACTATAGGAGAAGTATTGCATAGGCAGTCCGACGACTACTTATGTGCTATGGCTGAAAGTCATTTTATTTCCATTATTAATTCTCCAACTAGGGTACAAGGTAGCTCAAGCTCATGTTTGGATCATATATATACCAGAAATATAACAAATTCAAATGCATTTGTAATACATAATACAATCACTGATCATTACACCACTGCAATCAGTATCCCAAACTCAATACCCAAAAAACATAAAATTAATCACAAACAGATTATCAATTATGAGGCTTTATTAAATGATCTTAAAAATAAAAATTGGGAATATGTTTATAAAGAGACTGAAGTTAACAATGCTCTAAACTATTTTATTAATGAAATCAATACATTCATAACAAAACACACAATAATTAAACGCATTCCATATAGTAAAATACATCTCACCCCATGGATTACCAACGGCATTGTTAAATCTATACACAAAAGAAATCACCTTCATAAAATAGCTAAACGAGACCCATTGAACGATACTAAACAGCAAAACTATTACCGATACCGTAATATTTGCAAAACCGTTATTCGCAAATGTAAAGAGCGTTATTATAAATTCTTACTTGATAAAGATAATTCCAGCAAAAACATGTGGAATGTTGTCAGAGACATAACTAAAAGTAAAAGAAATACCAGTACATCGGTAACTGAATTAAACACCGGAAATTTGATTATAACTGACAATCAATCAATTGCATGTCATACTAATCAATATTTTGCATCTGTTGGGTCAAATCTAGCAAAAAAAAATTTATTAGAAACCCAGAAAACGGAAGACTCTTTAGCATCGACAATTGAAACAAAGGAACAATCTTTTTCATTTGATATTAAACCAACTACTGTAGAAGAGGTCTTAAAAATAATCAACAGCCTTAATACTACACATGCAAAGGGTCCAGATAGTCTAAATACACAAATACTAAAAAAAATAAAAAATCAGATTTCTGCTCCGCTATCATATATTTACAACTTAAGTTTTGCATCAGGAATATTTCCTGATCACTTTAAAAAATCAATAATTGTCCCAATTCACAAAAGTGGACCTAAATCTCTTGTAGAAAACTACAGGCCAATATCTCTTTTAAGCGCGATATCCAAAGTCATTGAAAAGCTTTTCAAAACTAGGTTAAACGAATATGTGGAGGAACATAACATTCTAAGTCCAAACCAATACGGCTTTCGGTCGGGTAAGGGAACGGATGATGCCATCGCATGTCTCACGGAAACTATTGCAGGGAATATGAACCGTGGCAAGAAAACTATTGCCCTTTTCCTGGACCTGGCCAAGGCATTTGACACAATATCTCATAAAATTCTTTTACAGAGACTTAGAAATATAGGAATAAAGGGAAAAGCTTTTCAATGGATAGAAAGTTATATATCTAATAGATTTCAACAAACCAGAATTAACGAGGCTATTAGCACTTCACTAAAATACACTTTTGGGGTACCACAAGGAAGTACACTTGGGCCCCTTCTCTTTATTATATACATAAACGAACTTTGTAACCAACACATTGGTGGCAAAATTATCACGTTCGCTGACGATACAGTTATTTTGTTTGAAGGAGATGATTGGATAGAAACACACCACCTTGCGAACACAGGTATAAACAGAGTAAAACAGTGGCTGGACAGTAATTTGCTTACACTAAACATACAAAAAACAAAATATCTCACCTTTAGTGCTACCCTTGCAGGGCAACCCAAAACACCTCATCACCTCACAATACATAATATTAAGTGTAGCCTTGGAAATAATAACCATACTTGTAAATGCGAAACCCTTGAATGTGTTAAATCTATTAAATATTTAGGTATATTAGTGGATAACCACCTTAAATGGAAACAACAAATTGAAAACACAGCTAATAAAGTGCGCAAGCTTATTTATATATTTATAGCATTGCGGGAAATTATAAAAACTCAAGACATTAAAAAAATATACTACGGGCTCTGTAACTCCGTCATAATTTACGGTTGCATTGGATGGGGTGGAACAGGATTAACAATATTATACCCGCTACTGAAGGCACAGAAATCCATTCTACGCGTCATTATGAAGAAACCCTTCAGATACTCGAGCGACGCTCTCTTCAAGGAGTTTAATGTGCTTGATGTTCGACAATGTTACATAAAAAAAATAACAATCTGCGTCCACAAAAATATAAGCAAAACGATAACAGTCGATCATAATCATCAAACCAGAAGTAAGAGCAGAAACGACCTTTCCATTCCTACAAGCAATACTGCGGCTTATCAAAAAGTTTTCTCATACCTGGGACCAAAAATATACAACAAAATCCCCTCTCAATTTAAACTGTGTGAATTATCATCCTTCGGTACTAAAATTACAAAATGGTTATTAGACTTAGGTAGGACAGATTCTGAAAAATTATTAAAAAACGTAGTCTGAGTTGATTTCTTCGATTTTGTATTTTGTATTTTCCTAAAAAATATATTTTTTTAATTTTTCTTTCTTACATTTATATATTATATTTTTATTTTATATTTTACATGTATCTATCTGGATTTTATTCTTTATTACTGCTAATTTGTATTTTCCTAAAAAAACACTTTTATTTTTATTTTTATTTCTCTTTCTTACATTTATGTGTTATATTTTTATTTTATTTTATATTTTACATGTACCTACCTGGATTTTATTGTTTATTACTGATGTATACCTAGAATAACACAACTTATATCTGATATTGTACCTAATATCTAAGTAACTCCGCCAATATGTACCATTATTGTTAATTATTATTGAATCCATTAATGTGAAATTATGTACACGCAACCTGCCAATTTGACTGTCCTAAAACGGGAAACCTTCCTAGTTGGACAGTCAAAGCTTTCTTTTATATTGTTATATCTTGTATGTAATAAATGTAATAATAAAATAAAAAAAAAAAGAAAAATTACAAACTCCGGTCGTTTAGATTCATGTAGACCTATGCTTAAAAATTTGATAATTCTAACAGTCACAGACATATATATATATAATGGAGTTATGCATGTTAGTGCGATCATCTACAGACAAGTTTCCACTAAAAAACTCAACACATGAATACGCTACAAGGCTCACAGAAAACCTATTAATACCAAAAGCAAACAAAACAACATTCCAAAAAGGACCATACTACATGGCCATTAAAGTATATAACAACCTTCCACATAACATTAAACAAATTCAAGATACACACAAATTCAAATCGTCACCAAACACTTTCCTTGTTAATAAATGTCACTACACGTTGAGTGAATACCTCACGTAAATGAAACGCCTATTTTTATTGGTATATATATATTTGTATATATATTTTTTTTCATTGGAATATTGTTATTTTATCTGTATAAACATTGTAATTATAATAAAACAAATAATATTATATAAACATTGTAATTAAATAAATGTGGTTAGCTGGAAGAAATGGGGTCTACCCATAAGCTACACCTTTTGTAATTTTTATTTTACAATAAATATTTTTTGATTTGATTTGATTTGATTTGATACTTTAAAAAATATTTAAGATCTCATGCGTTTTGTGCGCCTACACGAACATACAGATTATCTTGAAATACATAAATATATAAAATATTATAACATGAAAAAAAACATTACTACCTTATCAATTGTATGATATTGAAGAAGAAGAAAACAATAATAATCTAAACGAAAATATGAAAGAGAACAAGACACAGTAAACAGAAAAAAGACAATATTATCTGAATGAAAAAAATTGAATATTCATTTAGACTTTTATAAAAAGTCAGTAGTCCCATATGAATAAATTCGGATACTTTTATCCGAGCGGTTATCCAGGATACAAACCAATTCTTATAATGATTGTTTCCAATAAAAAGGGTAGTTGCCCATAATATGGAAAAATAATTAGTTGAAGATAATATCGCTAATTCTAAAATTTGAAATATGAGATTGACTATTATGACGGCTTGGCAGAAGGGAACAATAGCGAAATTGGTTAACGCGCACGTCTCGGTTAGACGAGAGTTCGGGGTTCGAGTCCCGGTTGCGACCATTATCTTTTTTCTGTTTTCTGTGTCTTTTATCTTTCATATTTTAGTTTAGATTATTATTGTTATCTTCTTCTTCGATGATATATTACGATGATGGGAATAACCTTCAAAAGTTATAAAACAGAGTTTTTCTCTGTAAAAAAAAAATTTAATTGTATGAATCTTTTAGTGAGACTCCTAAAAGTTTATAAGATATTTTATTTAATTTGTTAAGGGGCTAGAATTATAATAATCCGTGTGCTTGGTATCTGCAAGACGAGTTGTGATCTAGCCTCCTACATAGTAAATTAAATTCTAAATTAGCTAATTTTAGTCAAAAGCATTTTTAATTTTAGTCAAAAACAAGTTTTCCGCGAAAACAACGCTTTACAAGTTGTCCAAATTTATTATTATTATTAAGTACCTACCTTTTTTTCAGTGTCCCGGTTTGGGGCAAAAATAAATGGTCACGTTATGTATAGTATAATGTATGGGTATCGAAGATTGGACCAGGGAACATGAATCTATATTTAGAATTTATGATGTAATTGAGTATTAGTGTGGACTCTAAAAACTTTTCGATTTTTTCTGCACGTCTCATGACAGACATTGTCTGTTATGAGACGTCTTGTAAATTACTCCTTTTTTAACAAATTTTAAAGTCACTGAAGGCCCGGGTTGCAGGAGATGAAATGTAATATAGTCACCGCAAATATTTAATTAGGTACATATATCACCAGTGTTTTATTAGGTACCACTTTCCAGGTGTGCCAGGTCAGATGTGCGTGGCATCTAACCCCTCTGTCCGCACTTGACAATGTGTGATGATTGGCTAGTTTCAGTTCCAACAAATACGGTCATTGAAGATTGCATGAATTAACAAAAGAATGTTCATATTCTTTTTAGTAAAGATCTTAAGCTTGATAATCAGAAAGTGCCATCAATAAGGCGAATTAGTTATTTTACGGTGCGGCACCCGCTGCTTCGACTTTGTTTATTTTCAAGGCGTTGGAGTGATAGTGCACAGTCGTTCGTGTAAGGGGGGAGAATGTAACGATAATTGAAAAATCCTGAAGAAAACCCCAGATGTCAAATATCTAGGAATCACTAAAGAAAGTAACATTACATTTTTATACGATTAAGAAATATCCTAAACCTTTAAAAAATTAAAATGGTTTACTTTGTTCTTGTACAGTTGCAGCACGGCATAATTGCGCGGGGAAGCATCAATAGGAATCTGTATCCGATAGTAACAACAAAAAAATTATCATTAAAAAGTTATTCTTAAAAAATCAAGAATTTTTCCAACCAGCGAACTTTTTGAAAAATTTAAAGTTCTACCGGTTTCAAAACTATTTAAAAAAAATGCTATTTTAAAAGTTTTTAAAAAATCTGAAGTGTCCTCAACACGAAGTATAAGACCTAGAACATCTGGGAACATATTCTCGTATGTACCTAGACGCAACACGACATCTGCACAACACCATTATGAATATGTAGGCTGTAGGCCCAAAGCTATTTAACGATTCACCCGATACAATGAAAAGTGAGAAAAACTATTTTAAATTTAAAAAAAAAAAAAGTTATATTTTTACAGATAACCGACAGGGGTTCTAGCATGGTCGATCGATGTAACCCTATAACAATACGATAAAGGTAAAATCCGTCATTCATGGTCAGTTATCAATATGTGCTAGCACGCTCAACAATTGATAAGGGATATTCTGACCGACGATTAACAAAAGCCCGCCAAATCGTATGCATTCTTGGCTGCGACCGTAGCACGGTCGATTGATAAAATCCCAATATTAATACGAAATTTATTAATAATTAAATGTATAAATGTTCGTAGGCAGCCGGTGTTAAATTGTGATAGAAATTAGTAAATTTTACGTCATCTAGTACACGAATGAAACCAACGAATAACTGTAGTCTAGATTCTAAACCATCCCATTGAAGAATTTCACTAGTTCCATTGACTGCGCGGAATCTGCCAGCTTTTTTAAGGCTTACTAAATGTCCATTATCACTACAAAGTAGTTTCATCCGTATACTCTTAAGGTTTGTGACGTAAGGTTTGTGTACCGGCTCCCGGTCTAAAACTCCGATAACATAGACATTGTGACCGCTACATAGAAAGTACCTCAAGTGTTGCCAGCGTATAACAATTTCTTTTTGATTACCTTACATTGCTTATCATTATCGGTTCGGTACAAAATCGTCGGTTGTTATGCCATGTCGATTCGATGTTGTAAAAATAGCGTTTTCAGTGTGCTAGGACCCCAGATTGATATATTTTTATCGATGATTTTCAAATATATTTTGTTGCTAATATTTTGTTGATATTCTACTCCTATAATTATATGTATTTTTCTTATTGTACAATATTTTGTAATATTTGGAAGTATTTTTTAAAGTATTCTATTTCCATTTTTGTAACTTTACATATTATGTACAAGCAGTTCTAAATATATAGCATAAGTACAACGACTAGCTTTCTAGTTAGACCCGAGAATATTTCTCTACTAATTGACTAAACAAAAAACTGATGATCGATATGTAACATATTATTATTGCGAATATTTACTTTAAAAAAATAAAAGATATATTCGAAGAGATCCATCGTTTTTTTAATATTTTGAATGTATGAAAAGCTTGAGTTAAGACACGGAGAAATTTTAAAAGTTTGTTAGTTTGGTGGTGGTCAAAATACTTGCTGATTTTGGTAACAAATATTAATACTTCTAATAATTTATACTTGGCGAAATAAATATTTTATTACATTTATCGTCAATAATTTCATCAAAACTTGTGTTTAATCAATGAAAACACTATTAAGACTCCCTAACGCAAAATATAAAACGAAAAGTACAGAAAAAGCTTCTAGAAATTGAATACAAGAGCCCATCCTTGCCGGGAAGTACGCTGACCCTGAGCCAATTCGCCCATATACACGGTGTCCGGAAACTCGTAGTACAAGCGGGAAACTGTAAAGTAAATTAAAACAAGCGGTAAATCTACATCACAGTCGGAGTCGATTTGTGATATAACTTTTTTGATTTGAGCTTTCGTTTTCGAGTAAATCGGGTCTGAAGTTGGAATTTTGGGTTAAATTTGAAAAAATTGTTCACTAGGGGGTTGATTTCAGCTGTGTAATGTCTTATAAAATACAACGAAGGGTAAACCGGGCTCAAAAGTTTTTTTAACCCTTTAGTTGCCGAAAAAATACAAAAAAAATATTAAAATCGAAATGCTCAGATCGAAAAAAATAAGTTTTTTGGGTTCTCTACGTGATGTAGATTTACCAGTTTCCCGCTTGTACTAGAGTTTCCGGACACGTTGTATATGAATCGTTGAGTTCCAATATCCTCCCTAATGAATTTTGTTAAAAAATTAGGTGTGAATGCCATCTGATGTGGTTTTTCACAAGGAATGCGATGCCGCTGCTATTATTTCCAAAAGTCTTCTAGTTTCCTATAAATCGTGTTTAAATATGGGTCTGAGTTTGTTTTTCAGGATGTTTGGATTTGTGCAGAAGTATGCTACACAAATTCAACATCCTGCAGAGTTGTACCTGTAACTGTGCATATAAAATAACCTGACCTAACAAGCTTAGAATTTTTAAGCAAATTAAAAAAAAAAAAACTAGGTGCAAAAAACTAACTACAATCTCAAAATCTTTTAAACAAATAGACCAAACCCATTCTAAAAACGTTCGGAGGTCAGATCGGAATCAGCGACTTTGTTGTGGAAATGATGCTGTTAAACGTATTTAACTACTGACAATAAAGAGGAACTTGTTTATTTTCTTTGCTTTAGACTCTTAATCGGAACTCAATACATACAACTACTTTGTATTTCATTGGAAAATGACATTTTAACCAAGTTCAAGTAATCAATTTCAGTCCCATTTCTGTCACATTCTGCATTTAATATGCCAACACGAAACCAAAAGATAAGATATTTAATTGAACACTGAAAACGCATTTCAATAAAAACCAATCTTCTAAATACTTAAACCGCGCAAAAACCAGCAGATTTGATACTAAATAACTCATAAAAGGCCATTTCATTTGGGCGTTATTCGTTCCCTTTCTGAGATCTCCCTCATTCAGTTTGCAAAGCTTCGCTCGCTCTCGGCGCTGTAATCGTTCCCAGCAGTAATTGCATTTGGATCCCAGTTTAATCCATCCTAGAGGAGTATGGTAGATTTAATAGGGTATAATACTTCTTTCGCCATTTCTCCATTCTTTTCATCGACATCGGCACAATCAAATGTTCTGTAAGGATCTTGGATTTGTCAGGGGTACTTGTCGGGGTTTTTTGTATGTTAAACTAAGCCTCTACTCATAATTCATTCCTATAATTCTAACAACCTTCATTTGTACAAATTAAATTTGCAGTGGTTTTATTTTTAAAAATTCCACTAATCTTTAACCCTTCTCATTCGAAAACGGTTTTGACAAATATATAATAGCTTATTCTTACATACATACTTGCTTATTCTGTATTCTAGAATATGGGGATCTTGGAAAATCTCACACATTCCATAAAGTACAGGTAATAGAGAGAGAGAGAGAGAGAGAGAGAGAGAGAGAGAGAGAGAGAGAGCAATGTGACGTCGTCGTTAACTTTTCATCATCTTCTGTTTTTTCGTATTCATAAAAGACATGATGTAAGAAGGAAAAGAACGATCATCGATGACGTACGAACGACCTCTCTCTGCAACTACTATAATACGCACTTGCGAGATAAAATCCACTTTGTTTTACATTGGTAAAATTATGTACGTAAGGATTTTTCCCCTTTGATGTCACGTGTCAATATATTTTACGAGTTTTTACGGAGAACTTAATTTAAAAATGTCAATTGTTCTCTGGAATCACATTCTAATTCCAAACCTCGTTCACAGCAAGGTATTAACACCTGTTAAAGAAATAAGAGTGTTTATAGATTGGAAAATCTATTAATATAAAGAAGAGTGTCTTTGAAAGGCGGACGGTGTGGATTTGATTTGTATACAAGTATACAGTTTTATTCCAAAATCAATGAAATTTGGCACACTTGACCTTTATAGCAAGCGAAAGGTCAATTTTTACATGAAATTTTGTAAAAAAGTACACCATCTACTTTTCCAACTCACTGAAGCAGTATTTTGACACTTATAGATTAAACTTTTCACCCCTCCTTAAAAATAAGAGATAAATTAGAGTCTATATCTGATTTTAAAAATACGTAAAGCCGGAGCAACGCCGGGGATTTAGTAATATGTAATTTACACTCTGCATAAAACATTAAAAACAAAATAACGATTATTAAGCTTTCCGCGTAAGATCTAGTTCATTTAACTGAAATTTTCTTTGAATATAAGACTTATATTCAAAGCAAATTTAAAAAAAAGTGTTCATTTAAAAAAAATAATTGTTTGTGTAAAGAACTCAGACGAGCGATATTGTATTTACCTGAATATAATATTTCAACAGAAAACTTCAATTTCATATTCATAGTCACGTGTCGGTCCGAAATTACAACTAATAATTTAAATCGCAATTCAAATTATTTTATGTTAAAATACATTGCTTTATAAGCAGGTATTTTATTGCTTTCCTGATATCTTTATGCAATCTGATACAATTTTGAAATCAATGCAGATTCCAAGCAAATTTCAGTTCATGGAATTAGATTTCACATAGGAAGATTGCACACAGGACAAAGCACAGACAACCAAATTTAGTATGTAAATAATTCACAGGGTTTGTTTTACGACATTTACCTTAGAAAAAGCAAAAAATGTAAAATTTCCACACTGGTTTCGCTGACAGAGGATTGAAGATAGACGGAGTAATGAAAGACTCTGGACTTCCTGACTTAGAAACCTACCAAGCGATTGTTGTAAATTTTCAGACTGCAAGTATAGAAAAAACCCTTTTGATAAGTTTCAGATTTCATAAATCGGTCGTCCTGTTGGTTACTCAGACATTTCCAAATACTAAGTTTTAAGATACCCTAAAATATATTCAGAATCTTAAAGACGTAAGTAAAGAAGCCGTGTATACAACTTGCGACTCGCTACCGATGTATTGGACGGACATACTGTCGAATTTGCCCTATCAAAGAAAAGAAGAAGAAGACAAACAATGTGGGAATCTTAACGACGTAATTTAAGAAAGTGTGTAAACAAATATACGCCACAGCACGGCGTATTGGAAGAACGTACATACGGTCGAATTCACCCTAGCAGGCCTGAAGCTTCGACCTTTCCGCCCCGTTCATTTTAATTAATTCTGAAGAACGTGTTACAAATATTTTAAAAATTTCTCCGTGTCTCACTCCCAAATTTATTAATTCGTCGACTAGAAAAATAAAATCAGGTCCTTACCGTTAAATTTATAGTTGAAAAAAACGGGTTTTAAAGTTTTAAAATCGTTGTACTTAAAATATATTAATGGTAAAGTATTGTTTTTTTTTTAATATTTAATACAAATAATTTACGTCCTCAGTGTTCTGTTGGAATAAAAAAGTTATTATAGTTACGAATTCACTGGAAATGATTAAAATGTGAGTTTTGAGCAAACAAAAATTATTAGGGTTGTGTACCACCTTAAAATAAAAAAAGAGTTAGCGTCAACTGTGTGGTCTCCATTTTATGCAGTACGTATAAACAAAATTGAATCGATTCAGAAAAAAATCATTAATTACCTTTCTTACAAATCGCACAATCGATTGAATAATTACCTTGAAGCATTTTTTTTTCAAATTGATACTTTGAGTGTACGTAGACGTTTCTCAGATGTAATGTTGCTATATAAAATCGTAAATAACATAATTGACTGTCATGAATTATTGAACAGAATAGATTTGAAAGTACCTACATGGCACACACGTCCAAAATTTTAAGAAATGAGTTTTGGATGCAGACTTGAAGTGAAAATTAGCATGTTTATCAGCGGCAGAAAGATACAGGTCGTAACATGAAGAAAATTTGGATTTTCAAAAATGTATACGGATGCAACTACCTTTGATGCAGAAAGATGTACATGGACTTACATTTTTATGATTTAGTTGCATTTTGAGTATTATGACTCAAATCCCGTGTATTATGACTCAAATTATACATTACTACGCTTTCTATAGAAATAAACAATTTTCAAACATTGATCCTTTCATAATACACCAAATGTGATAATAAAATATTCCACTCCATTTTGAAGCAAAAGGACTCAAATCCGGGTTTTTGTTTGACTCAAGTCAGCGTTTTTTTTTAAACAATATTTTTAAAAGTTTTACATATAAAATATTTCGTTTTATTTGCTCATTTTTAAAACAAAACGAATTGAAATAATAATTACTTTTTTGTCATCTATCAGCTTGGATATCCGAATAAGTTATGAGGCCATAGTTACAGAAAAAATAGTTTTTTGGCTCTCCTGAACTAACTGTCCTGAATTATTGAACAGAATAGATTTGAAAGTACCTACACGACACACACGTCCGTCTAATATTTTTAAAGAAAAACACTGTAAAACAAATTCAAAACAAAATGCTTGCCTTATAAGAATGCGTTCCACATATAATAACATTCTCTCTGATAGATATCTTCAATTGTGACCAAAATAAATATAAAAGTACTATCAAAAGTGTATTAAATGATTACAAAACTGCATAAATGTAATGCTATTTTTATTTATTTTATTTTTTTTATTTAACGCCCAAAGGGCTTTTACATGTTTGGTAGTACAATTAATTCATGACAGATGATTTTTAAACAGATACAGAAATAATAAAATTAAAATTAGATAAAAAAGCACACAAGAAAAATACAAAAATACAGCGATTTCATAGGTTTACAGAAAAACAGATATGTTTAAGAATAAAACAGATAAAGAAATAATAAAAATAAAATTAGATAAAAAAGCACGCAACTCATAAAAATACAAAAATACAGCAATTTCATAAGTTTACAAAAATACGGATATGTTTAGGAATAGTTTTGGAATAAGTTTTTTACAAGATCAACAAAATTCGCCAAGTTTATGTTAAATATGTCAATATCACCTAAGTACTGATTTCCCATAGTGTGAAATCGTTGTATCGGAGAGTCGGCAATGTAGTTCCGGTAATGAATGCTGCAATAGAATAGTGTATTTTGTCGTGTAGTTACTGTCGACATTCGTAAGTTTATGAGTTGCAGGAGTTCGCAACAGTCAAATTTAGAGTTGAGTATTTTGAATAAAAATGTTAAGTCTGTCTTCTAGTGTATTTTTAGAATATTTAATAATAAATTATATTTTAAGTTTTGTAGAGCGATATTTAATTTAAAATTTATAAAAGGCAGTATTTTTTTTTGTATATGTATTATTATTATTTAATGACATTTATTATGTACTACCTACCTCCTGTCATAATAATATAATATCTTTTAGTTGGTGTAAGATTACTGATTAATTTCTAGATAGACTTTGTAATAGTAGGTTTAATGAAGAAATCTATAATTGGTTTCTCGGTTAAGTAAATTATACATGTATATATTTAATCAAATTTATATAGGTATTATCAACAAACAGTTGATTTCCCTAAAATAAATAAATAAAGGGAGGTAATATTCAAATGCTCACCACATATCAAATATCATTTACACGTGTCCGTGTTTGATATATTAAATATGCTGTAATTTAACACCAGGAGACATAACGGTCCGGTATATTAGTATGATATTTTGAATTATCTTACTAGTGACCCAAAAAACACCAAAACATTTTGTTTAACTCGCTACAAGTTTTTCTCCATTATATTTGACTTGCTGGTGTTTATGAGTAATCGGAGATTGTACTAGATTTAGATAGAACGATGGTAGGCGTAACTGCATACTCAACACAAATTTCGATTTTTCAGGGATGTCAGTCAATCAACTGGACGATCGAAATATTCAGAGACGAATAAGTTCCTCAAAGTGAGAATATTTCAAGATAAATTTGTTTTAACCCGTCTGCTTGTTTAGGAATAATTACATTCCAAAACACGTAATCGCGTTATACTTTCATAAGACCAAAAACGTCCCGAGCGACCATAAATTTTAAAAGCTATATATCTCTTTTCTTTTAATGCACACATATGTATTTTTCATTTAACCAAAAAGAGAACGAAATAATGCTACTTATTGTCTTTGAAATATGAAAGCTATCTTGCATAGATATTTTACAAGAACAGTTTGACAGTTTCAGAATTTACGGGCGAAACCGAGGCTTTCGGATTGTGAGGTGCGAATATATTGAACCAAGCAGACGGGTTTTAAGCCTCATCACGTTTGGGTGAAGCTATTTTGGGAACCAAAGTTAGTACATTTTTTACACTATATTCAAATTAATGATCGCTTGGTCTCAAACTTAATAATTTCTTTCTGCCTCTTAGTGGTGATTATTTTATGAAATAAATTTGGCAGTACGTGTTCAAACCCTAACTTGCCACAAAAAAACACTGTTAAGTTTTCTGCGTGCGAAAAGATGAGCGCAATTTTCATAACGCGCGTGAATTTCGCAACCAAATGGTTGCCTCGCGGCCTTTGAAATTTCATCCCCCATAAATAAAACATCTCCATACAAGTGTAACGGGATTTCCTCATAAATATACCGCAAGATGTGTTATTACTCTCGGCTAACGACCGAATGATTTTCTCACGAATTGGAGCCATTCTAGTTCAACAGATGGAGAAACAGAGATGAATCTAAATAAATGTACTTGTATTATATTTATTCTGTGGAATAGATCCATACAAATGAAACGTCATTTCATACTGTTACAAGGATCAGAACTTATGCTTACGAATATCTAAATGGCCAGATGTCGAAACAAAATTTTAATTATGCAGGTTTTTAACCAAAATCTTTTTGTGTGAATCCACAAATCTCGCATTTTGAAAATTTGAATGAAGATCATGAAAATTGGTCACGATTTTTGTAAGTCGATGAAACTTTTTTATGCTCAGATATTTCAAATATTTTTTTCTGTCAAGAGCCATAGAGTTTTCAAATAGCGTTTTCGTCATCAAAGAGTAAATTATTGTCCAACACTATCAATTATTTAATTGAAAAATGATTTGAATTCAGGCAACCGGTTAAAATTGCTTATAGCAACAATTAATGGGTTAAAAATGTGCCTTTTTTCTAATTAAATTATTGCACATAAAATACCAGCGACCCTGTAAAAATACACACAGATATCAA
This sequence comes from Limnephilus rhombicus, assembly GCA_929108145.2. Taxonomy (NCBI): domain Eukaryota; kingdom Metazoa; phylum Arthropoda; class Insecta; order Trichoptera; family Limnephilidae; genus Limnephilus; species Limnephilus rhombicus. Next base: position 24,826,443 of record OV815284.1, read on the forward strand.
AAAATATTTGTTCGTGTTAACGGTGTACGTTTCTTTCATATTAAAAAAATATATTTCCACGTATTCCCTTCCTTCCCTGTTAATTATCCCCAAATTACACTTATTAGATCGTTTCCCCAACACATTACTTTTACCTTGATCCAATCTTCAACCTTTTTCCAACCCCTCCATTTTCATGTACGTTATCAACCTTTCTCTTTTTGCGTTAATAATCTATCTGTCAGAACAAGTGCTTTGCTACTATTTAGTACACTTAAATAACGAAACTGTTTCTAAATTGTAGGTAGGAGCTCCTTAACTATATTTCTGGGAGTTAAAGCCATAAGTGTATTTGTTTGTAAGCATTTGGTAATTTGAGCGACGTATCAGAAAATCTAAAATATCGTTTATTCCCAAAGGCTAAAATGACGTGTTAACCGCATTAGATTAATGAAAGTGTCTCGTATTTGATGGTTCATGGAAAAATATTATGTTGATCAGTGTTACACCAAGTAAACGACAATTAACAGCCTTTTATGAACAATTAACCATTTGACAAAGGCACTCCAGCTTTAACTCCTAGATTTATATATTAAAAGTTTTGTTATATTTATGTTCAATAGCAATTTACTAAAGTTTAAAATATGCCCTTCAGACGACAATCCAAAATCACTCAAAAATATGTAAATTATTGTGTAGTAGGGTGGAGCGATCTAGTACGGAGATTTTTTTTTCGTAATATAGAATTCGGCATACGTGGGATTGGTGCTCCGTTATGTACTTATCTCAAATAAAAAATATAAAAAATAAATATTTATAATTAGGACGGTCGAGTTTCAGTTACTTAGTATTTTTAATTGTGTGCTGCATTAGAATATTCAACTGTTTTTCGATGGGCTATTTAAGGATTTATATTAACTGTTCTTTGAATTTTGAACATTATGGCAATGTGACATCTGGATGAGAATTACCTTTGAATGTTTTGCCTACTTGTGAAGATGTATTACGAGGTTTTTTGTGAATGAAGCATAACGAAAAAATATTCAGCATCCCTGTTGTAGCCAAAACGTTAGGCAGATATTTTTTCTGCTGTATTACAAGATGTTGGCTCAATTTCACAGAACGATACATGTTGTGTATAGGAGTAATATTCGTCGATATAGTTTGTTGCAATTGGATGCGATGGAACTGCAGTCAATACGGGCTACAAAAGAGATTTGGTGTCTTGAATCACTTCTCAAACGGCCTTTACACTGGATTGTTTGTCAGTTACACGCAAACGAGCTCATTTGGCGACTACTTTTTAACTGCATCGACTGGACCGCAAAGTTTCACTGGAATTATTGGAAAATCCTTAAATAAGTGTGAACAACTTCCTATCCTGAAATTTAAAGTCATTCAATGTTCTTTCGCAAGTGTGAAAAGTGAAAAGGATTTAAGTATAGCTCAGCTGTATATGTAGAAAATATGTAAAACCATTGAGTGATTGGTGAGATTGATTATTCCAGATTCCGCAATGAAAACTTGTCAAAAAAAAAACGGTAAAATTGTACATTCCAGTTGGCTCACTAAAACGAAGCGGGTTCTTCAGCTTTACATTTCTCCCTAAAACCAGCAGAAGATTTGTTTACTTTAACGACAGTTCACGCCCTATGTGGTTCAACGTTAAGACCAAACCAATATGTATTCCCGGAGTTAGACATTTGCATGAAGCAATATTGCTTTCACGATATTTGTCCAGTGATTTTAAATAATCAGTAATACAGTGATCCAGCGCATTGGTTTTTTGGGTATCACAAACGTATTGTTAACCATCTTACTTGACTACCGAAAATGGTTAAGAGAGTTGGCGTTAAGAAGAATATTGGAAGCCCGTCAAATGAAAACGCAATAAAATGTTATTCGTCCCTTCAAAGTGCCTTTTCGTTTTTCGGTAGATAATTATATTGGTGTTATGAATTGGGATAACGTAACCAAGTCACCGCTCATCAAATCTGTTAGGGACGAGACAATTTGACAAGTCATTACCAATCACACGATAATTGACGATGTCATGGTAAAGAATTTTCCTTGCCCCTCAAGGCAAATATGGATCTGTGAAAATTGTAACAGAAGCCTCAGCTGCTGTCAGTCACCCTTGAGACGAGATGACAATAAAAACAAGGTTAGTCACGAAACCTTATGCCACTTTTTTGACTCCAAAATTCTGTACCGCTCATAGTAACTTTTGCAATGTTTCAAATTTTTCAATGCGGTTAATAACATGAGAACATTTTTTATTTGTTACATTCTACCAATCTATGAATGTATTATCTGTAAAATAAATGGTAAAATACAAATTTTACGTGTGTTTTATTTCGCGTATATAAGCTATAAATACTTAGGTAAAATCGTGAAAATGATAAAATACAAAGCTTTGGCGATGTCCGGGTTTTATGAATATATTTTTTTATCATTTTTGCTGTAATTGTTAATATATGGAGCATCTTTTCCAACTATGCCGATTTCGAAATTCTCAAAAAATAAATTTCACTCCATGCTATTGTGTAGGTTCTCTTTGCGAGCAAATGCGCATTTTGTTGGTGTGGTTAATGTCATTTAGCTTCTTCTATATGGCCCACTTTTGAGATTTAACGGTCATGTTGGGATGGTGAAATAATAGTCAATAGACAGAAAATGAAGAACTGGAAAACCTTCACTTTCTCTTCCTTCGTGGCGTCTCTCGTATACAAAAATGGTTATCCTATGTTTTTTTTTTTAAATTATTTAATACAATTGTGACGTGCTATTAGTTCGTGAAAGAAAGAGATCTTTTCTTTGCCGACGGGAGTTTAATTTGACATAAACATGTTATCATTGGAACCCACCGAAGCCGAGCAAGCATTTCCACACCACTTATGTTATAAATCCATCGGGACGAAAATGAAAACTTAAATTTCTCCATTTTCTTTGATATCGAAATATGTGGAAAATCGAATACGCAATTGCTGTGATTTCATTCTAAAGCAAACTAAAACTTAAATTTAAACGTGTATGTGAGATGTATATTTTAAATTTATTTCTTTTTTTAAATATTTTTTTCTTTATTCATTGCTTTGAATGGTTACATCATTTGTGGATTTGTCGACCACCATGTTAGGATCATGCCCGTGTTATAGTGGACGAACATACATCACTTATATATAAGTATACAATATATTAATAACAATATATTGATAACAATACTCTGGAGAGATTAACACAAATTAAAGACTTGGGCATCACTTTTCAATCTAATCTTTCATTTGTTAACCACATAACAGAAATCTCTAATAAGGCCTTAAAAATGTTGGGATTTATTACTAGGCTAACTAGAAATTTTAACAATATTAAGTGTATAAAACTGTTATATTTTGCATATGTTAGAAGTCAACTTGAATACAATTCTCCCGCCTGGAACCCATATTACAATATACATGTACAAGCTGTTGAAAGAATACAAATCAAATTCTTACCTTTTCTTAATTTTAAAATGGGTATTCCAGCAATTATGTTGAACTACAATACTATTTTGAATGATATGAATATGCTCAAATTGCCAGACAGAAGAACTTTCACTGACTTGGTATTTCTGTATAAAATTCTAAATGATTTAGTTGACAGTCCGGTTTGCTATCAATTGCTCGAATTGATAAGCTTCCGGATTCCACTACGTAATACTAGAAGTCAGGCTTTATTTCAGTGCAGTAATTCTGGAACTAACTACCATATGTATTCCTCTTTACCCAGAATACTAATGGAGGGAAACAATTATACCAAGTCAGTGGAAATCTTCAATTTATCTTTAAACAAATATAAAATATTGTTACGAAGGCAGTTCAGTTATGTACAATAAATACTGTATATTTCTTACTATTCATATGTAAAAGCCCCGAAAAGGGGCGTTAATAAATAAATAAATAAATACAGGTGTTGTAAATTTCTCTTATCCCGAAATTAGTTTTAAGACTTATCGGCTTTGCTATATAGAAAGATTGATATAACTGATTTAATTAAATTTCTGAATTGCAATGTTTATTAACGCAAAACGCCCAAAACATGGCTTAATTTCCGGAAACGTAATTAACATGACATTAGAGAAGGCTTCACACGCAGGCAAAGGTACAAGAGAAAGAAGAATCCCTGCAGTCATCAGTGGGTGGTGACCTTCGCACCCGCTCTCCACCACATCGAATATTATCACATCTCCGAGATGTTAGACACAGCTGCTGCTGCTATGTAGATTATATGGCACACCAGTGAGAGGATGCAGCAACAGGGCAGAAGTGTTTAAGCAATAGTTTTAGAATTGAAATTACGTAACTTTGTCCTTTTCGACATCTGTACCCGAGAAGCATACGGATGCAAGTCCAAAATTTAAAGAAATGAGTTTTTGATCCAGACTTAAAGGAAATTATCATGTTTATCAGTGGCAGAAAGATACAGGTCCTATCATGAAGAAAAACAGGATTTTCAAAAATGTACACGGATGCAACTACCTTTGATGCAACAACTATCTTAGAAAAAGAAAGTTGTACATGGACTTTCGTCTTTATGATTAGGTTGCATTTTGAGTATTACGACACAAATCCTATGTATTACGTAGTATTTTGACTCAAATTTTACATTACTACGCTTTCTATGAAGAATTTCTATGAATTGAAGTAAACAATTTTCAAACATTTATACACCATATGTGATAAAATATTCCACTTCATTTTGAAGCAGAAGGAGAAGTCCGTGTTTTTGTTTGACTCAAGTCTACGTTTTTTTTAAACAATATTTTGAAAGGATTTACATATAAAATATTTCGTTTTACTCGCTCGTTTTTAAAACAAAACGAATTGATTTAATAATTACTCTTTTTGTTTTCTATCAGCTTGGATATCCGAAGAAGTTATGAGACCATAGTTACAGAGAAAATAGTTTTTGGCTCTCCTGAACCTTTTTGAAGTGGCATCCGTATGCTTATCGGATACAGATATTTATGAACCATTTTTTAAACATTAGCTCCACACGGGAGGTCCTGAGAAAAATAATTTCCCTCGGGGCATATGTCACCTTAAGGGTTACTGTACCAGAGGTATTTCAAAGGAAAGTGAGGGGAAGAAGTCCAAGGACGGAAAAAAGAATGAGGGATGGGTAGCAATCAATTAGGTGGGTAAGACTCTTGTGAGTCAAGAGTCTTACCCACTGGACTACAACCTCCGTAGTCCAGTGGGAAAGACACTTGACTCACAATCCGGAGGTCGCGGGTTCGAACCCGGCATGCGCAAATAAATTTTATTTGATTAATTTGTGTTATTTCACAATTAATTCATTTAAAATAATATATAGTAAATTTGCAGCATGTTCCAGAGTGGAAGATACTATCGTATCGCCCTGGTGTACGACCACCATTCAGAATTGAAACGTTGCTTGAAAAATGGCTTTAGCCGTGTTTGGTGACCAGATCTGAATAACCAGGTACTTCCCCACCTTCCTCTTCCCCATATCCTTCCGCTCCCCACAACCTTTGATGGCCGGCGTAGTGCAACGGTAAGGCTCTTGACTCGCACTCCGAAGGTCGCGGGATCGAATCCAGGCGTGGCAAATAAATTTTATGTGATTTAATTGTGTAATTTCACAATTTATTCATTTTAAATATAGTGTATTTGCGGCACGTTCCATAGTGGAAGATACTCTCAGTATCGCCCTGATGTAAGACCACCGTTCAGAATTGAAACGTTGCTTGAAATGGCTTTAGCCGTGTTTGGTAACCAGATCTGAATAACCAGGTACTTCCCCACATTCCTCTTCCCCATATCCTTCCGCTCCCCACTACCTTCAGCCTCACAACATACCCCAATTGGGGATGCCATAGTCCCACTGGCTCTAGACGGGAGCAGTTGGGACTCTTGTGCGGTATTCATGTAAAAAAAAAATTAGTCAGACATCTCAGAAATTTTTTAATTTGACTAAAGAAAGCAGTTATACAATATAAAAGTGTCCCCTCTAACAACTTAACAAAAGCATTAAAGATTTTTAAAATATTCACACAATTAAAATTCTGTTTACATCTCTCGTTAGAAGCATTCTTGAATATAACTCTTCAAATTCGTCACCTACCTGTATTTAATAATCACCTTAATATCATTGAAAAAGCCCAACGCAAATTATTGAGGTGTATTAATTTTGGACTTGAAATTCCTTTAGAATAAAAAAATTACGATTTTTTATTACGTTCATTGAAATTGTTGAAGTTAAGTGACATAAGAATTTTTTTTGATCTAATATTTTAATTTTTATTTTATTTATTAGCGTTTTAAACAGTCTTTATAAATTCATATATGACAGTGATAAGAATATTTATGTCACTGACCAAAAAAATAACGAAAAATTGAAATTTAGAACCATAATACAAAAATATCTATAGATACCCGATATAAACAATTCTGGTAAAGTGCATGTTCTTACTTAAATCTCCAAAAAGTGTAATGACATTTTTCGAAGGTTTACATTAAAATTTTAACAGATATCAATAATATCTTTCAGGAAGTGATTTTATTCAAATTCATTGTGCTAAAAGTATATGAGGAAATATTATGAACTAAAAAAAGCGAAATTAAGAAATCAATGAAATGTTAAGTTTTTAGTTAAACATGTGTGGCATTCGATCGAGTGATATTTATATAAAATTGTAAATTATCAGTTTAATGGCCCTGATATATTAAAGTTGATTCACTTTCATGTACCTACCATTAGATCAAGGTTCACTAGTTTGTATTATTGTGACAATCATATTTCGGTCTCAGGCAACAATTCTGTTATAAATAAACAATTCTGTTATAAAAACACACTTTTGGCATTTTTTTTATATTTCTCTACTGAAATACAAGGCTGTACTGATCAAACATTTCAGCCATACATTTTTAACGAGGTCAATACAAAACATGTTTTATTTTAATTTTATTGTGTTTCTTTTTAATATAAAACCTACCATTTTCATAGCCCTGGCTATAGAAGTTACATGAGATACAAAGTAGAGTTTCTGGTCAAAAATTATGCCTAGGTCAAGTTTATCGTCAAGTATATCAAGTCAACATTACAGGGTGAATAATTATATATTAATGGATGTTTAATTTTGTGGAACATTACAACTTTATATTACCTTACAACGTTACAATTTTATTTGATTAATTTGTGTTATTTCACAATTGATTCATTTAAAATAATATATAGTATATCTGCGGCATGTTCCAGAGTGGAAGATACTATCAGTATCGCCCTGGTGTAAGACCACCATAAAGAGTTCAAAAAAAAAAAAAAAAAACTTGGAATTTGTTAATATTAAGCTAAAGATTAATACCTTAACATCATTTGAAAAAGTTATTAAGGTTTATTACATTTAATATGTAAAATACAGACACGTATAATTTATATTTGATTTATGGTGAGCATTCGAATATTGGTTTCCTAATTTTCTCAAAACTTTGTGTTTGGAAATGTCTGACTAATCACCTGGACGATCGAAATTGTGAAAAACATGAAGTGTTTTAAAATTAGGAGGCAACTTCATTAGTAGTAGCTTTGTGTCTTACTATTGTACTTTCTAGTGTAAATTAGTAGGTACCTTTACCACTAAAAGCTCTTGTAGGTACCTGTACTACAAAACGCACTCTCTTCAGTTCTTTCGTCAGTCCTCAGCTGCCATAAAATACTACATCTCAGTGGCGCCCAGGCCCCTAGGCCCGGGCCATATTATTATCATAAATTCCCCTTTTCATAATATTATTATTCGTCTAATCCGCGCTCGCGGTATCTCCCCGCACATCTCCCGCACTTCACCCGCACCACCCAACCACCCCCGCACAACCCCAGGTCTCTCCGGGGGAAGATTGCGACACTCAAATGTTTATCGTTTTGATTATCTATGAAAGGGATAGGGAAACTTTTCCAAGGCCGTAGGAACTACTGATCTGTGTTTTTAGGTACCTCAGAGCACTAGGAGCCGAATTTTTTAAATTTTAATTTATTTAGGAAACATAATGTTATATGTGTCAGTTCATTTTACATATAATAGTGATAATATTAAATACAATAGTGATAATTTAAACTAGTTCTAATTATTTATCTTTTTTATAAAGTTCGGTTACTGGTGCTTTTACAATGCCTACCTGACACTAGAATATGCCATGATTAGTACAATTATCTTCAAAGAAAGGTTAAAGGGAGTGTGGGTTGATCCTATAAAGAGAATAATACTATAACAAAATATGAAGTAAAATGGATATTGAAGTCAAGTTCCACTCATAACAACTTTTGTTGTGGTTGCAGATTAGAAATCTAATACGATATTACATAGAAGTTAAAAAATGATTAAAAGAATAAATAAATAAAAGTTTTGGGTGAGGTTAATTTGATTTTAAAGGTTTCAAGGGTACGGTGGAAAACATCAATATCTCTTCGTTAGGACATTGCAAGATTTGCGGGTACAAGCGAACAAAGAGTTTTGTGCGTATTTCAATTTGAAATGTTGTATGGGATTTGGTACTTTAATTGCCTTGTAACAAGTCTTAAGTCAAGATATTTTTATTATTTTTTATTATTTTTTTTTATTTATTTATTTTATTTATCTTAAAAAATGGAATATATTATATTGTTACTTTTCCTCCATTAAATAAATAAATAAATAATAAAATAAATAAATAAGTGTTTATTCCAGTATGTGGGGAGGAGAGTGCAATCCCACACATTCCATAAGGGTAATATACACATACATGTACAAAGTATTTGGAAAAAAAAAAAAAAAAATTTGCTTGTGGATGGAGGAGCTTGTGGATACATTTAAAATATGTACAATTTATACAGTCAGGTGTTTCACATAATATATGCACAGATTTACAGTTAATATACTGTTAATATACCGTTAAAACACAGTTTAATCATATCGCAATCAAGATCCTTCAACTAAAAGATAAAATCATCCACACGTATTCAGTAATAAGTAAAATAGGTGTAATTTTTAGTGTGACATTAATGTGGTGATGAGGGAAGCAGCAATTTTCCCGTTGGTGATTTCTTTAAAATGCTTTTTGATGGAATTCAACAATTGTACTTTGTCATTAATGCTTCTGATTTCTATTGGAAGGTTATTAAAGAAGTATTTTCCTTGGTGTGTATAATGGTGTTGGGCAAAAAAGTTCATACAGTTGCTTTCTGTTAGGAATCCTACAACTCAATCAGACCGATAACATTTTTGAATAGATCCCTATACTAAAAAACCATAAATATAAGTACGAGACAAAAAAGTTTTTTTACAGATAATAAATCCAAATTAATTGGGACTAATTATGTTGTAATACAGAAATTAAGAAATAAAAAAGAATAAATATCAATAAAATAACCTTAATGTGAAATTGGCTACTTTGCTTAGGGAAACCTTTATATCGGGCTATAAGCCTCGGACGTATCTGAAAAACTTATAATGCCCTTATTGATATTTTCCATTGTACCCTTAAATCGTTTAAAATCAAACTAATCGTACAATGTACTTAAATGAAAACTATTATTTCTTGATTATTTTTTTCTTTTCAATAACTTTTTACTTAACACTTTATATTATTATTTTAAACAACTACTGGAAACTATTATTTCTGTATTGATTATTATTACCTTTTCGATATTTTTTTACAACGTGCTTACACCATATATCTACTATAATTGTTAATAACCACTTGATTCATAATCATATAATCATTAACCATAACTTCTTCTTCTTTGTGTGCCGTATCAGGTCCCCCCGACGTTGGCGATCACTCTTGAAAACGTCTCTCTGTCTTACGCTGCCCGGAATAGCTCCTAGACAATCACAACTAAATATTATAAATGTATATTTAATTTTTAATTTTAACTTTATGAGTAAAACCTCAAATTGTTATATTTAAATAAATAAAGACAATATAGGCGAAACTCAATCGAAAATCTGGAAACAGAAAAAAAGATAGTTGCCAAAAATATATGCGTTAAAGAAAATGAAGATAATGTCGGTGGTTCTTAGTCGAAGTATGGTACAGTTAAACATGACCGAATTTCATATCGACACCGCGGCAAAGTGGTTAGCGCATTTGCCCGGAAAGCAAGAGGTCCTGGATTCGAGTCCCAGAGGTGTCAATATGTTTTTCTGATTTTTTTGTTTCCAGATTTTCGATTGAGTTTCGCCTATATTGTCTTCATTTATTTAAATTATAAATGGAACTTAACTGGTTTAAATTATATTCACTATTTAATGTACAATTACTTTATACCTAACTGTATCCTTCCTAAATAAACATAAATAAAATAAAATAAAATAATGAATTTGTTGAATTCACAATACTCGTAGGCCATACTTCAATGTGAATACCAATAATAATGGTAGATTCATCTTCAAGAAGATCTGTATTAAAGTGAAAACCTAATGATAAAATCTATGGTAAAGAATCTATGGTAAAATCTATGGTAAAGAATCTATGGTAAAAGAATCTATGGGAAAAGAATCTATGGTAAAATCTATCTATCTATCTATCTATGGTAAAATCTATGGTAAAAAGAATCTATGGTAAAATCTATGGTAAAGAATCTTTGGTAAAAAGAATCTATGGTAAAAGAATCTATGGTAAAAAAATAATGTATTAAAGATAAAATCTAATGGTAAACTAGTATTAGTATAGTTGCATCAATAAATAATAACATTGAAAAAATTCAGATATTAGGTCTTTTTTGTAACCAATTTTAAATGCTATACCACAATTCAGCTTATTGAAATTGAAAAATAGAGTTTATCGATAGGTGTGGCTAATAGATGATGCTTGCAAATAAAATTTAATAAATTTAAAAAAAAATAAAAATATTTTACAAAGTGTTGACGACTCCCTGCCCCAAGGAATGCCTGCTTTCAGAGATGAGCACTTGCTATCAAAGGAATCAACATTTGATGTCAAACACAACGTGTTCAAAGTCGATTACGAGCCAGCTACGACCAAGGAATGCCCAAATTGTTATGGTTTGTGATGACTGCTTATATTTGATGCTTATTTTGATACATTTTGTTAGCCTGTAAATCTTCCTCTAAGAGTCTCTCTGGCAGAAAATATAGGTCACTTTAAGTTGGGTGTTTTGAAGGTCGTTATATTTGTCGTGTGTACTGCCTGTCTGTTGTCCATGAATTTGAATATTTAAAAGCAAGATTAGAATGGTTTATAGAATTGCTCTCTGATAATACTTTCTCAACTGCCGAGTTACAAAAATATTTAATTTTTTTCTTGAAAAATTTATTTAAAATGCCATAATTTCGTGTAAAGCAGAAATCTGTTTTCTGAAGTAGCAAAAGTTCTTGAACGTTAAGAGGGAATAACCAGACAAAACCGGAAATGTGTCATTTTTAAATCAAATTTTTTGACGTATTGAATCATTTCCACAAAAAATATAAATTGATTTCGAAAGACATTTCATCTAGTAAAGCTAAGTTTTAAATTTTGAGAAAATATGTTTATTTTTAGTACAATAAGATTTTACCGTAGGTCGTTGGCAGATTTGTTAAATTTTCAAACTAAATTTTGTATTGAGGGAGCGGACCGTATCGGCAGAGACGAGACGAGAAATGAAAGGCGTCAGTCGAAGATGTGAGTCAGTCTTTATTGTGGCTACGTAGCGGAGGTTGGTGAAGCGTTAACATGATGTATGCAGGGTGCCGTGATGAGATGCTGCAGGCGCTCGGAGGAGATGGAGATGGTGTTGTGAAGGTCAGCGAGATGCTCAACACTTTGGCGGCAGAGATGACCTATCTTCCAGGCCGTTGCTCGACGCTTTGAGTCGCGGAAATGAACGGTGAGTGGCTCGGTGAGCTGAGCCACCAGCAGGTAGTCCTGGCGAGGCGGAGCGTGTTTCCATGGCAGCGAAGCACGGTAGGGCTTCGGGGTGCCATGTGTGATGAATTGCATTGATCAACAGTGAAAATTAGAAAATATCGTAGCTTCCCACTCTAATTTAAAAAGAAAATATCAATTACTTATAAAACGGACACATCTACGACATCTATCGGATTAGAGTAAAGTGAATTCATATTTATGGTAGGGATCTATAATTAGACAAAGTGAGACGAGTATTGATTAAAAAATCACAGATGGTATCAACAAATAATCAGAGACAGGGACTTCCCAATTTATTTTAGGCCGTGATATCTTGACAGCCAATTGGATTGCAGCAAAAGCGATTAAAAATCAAGTCAGCCTATCAGCAAGAAGAGGGCCGAGCCCATTTTTAGAACAAAGGATCGACCTTTGGACTCGGCAATTAAGAATGTAATTAATTATCCTTTCGTTTTCATCGGACCGAGAGGTGAATAAACTCCATGGGAAACAATAGTCGATTCAGGGACATAAGTACGATGAACCCGAGAAATGTTATGAAGAACGGGTACATTTCAGAGATCGGAAACCTTAGTTCTCGAATGCATTGAAGCATTTTAGGTGCGAAAAAAACACACTTGAATAATGATGGAAAAATTTTATCAGTAATATATTGAGTAGAAAACGCAGGGATCGAGAGGCACGTCTGCGGGAGATTTCCATCTATAATACGATTGTTTGTGACGACCGGAGATGATCGATTCAAGGGAAAACGTACTAAAGGAAATGGAAATGTTGAAAAAACAATGGAAAATTATTGTTATCAATTCTAGACGGAGCGAGGATATTACGATGAAATGTTTAGGGAGAAAACGTCAAAAAAAATGAGAGTTTTAAAGAGTAGACGAGGGTACATTTCAGAAGTTTAGTGCAGTAACAAGTGTTTGAGAGGAAAATAGAGTAGAGTACGGGGGGGAGTGGAAAATGCTGAAAACATTGCGATAGATTTAACTCAGGAAAAGGAGTCATTTTACGTAATTAAAATGGAGATTATAGTGTAACATAGTACGCGACTGTAGGGAAAAATGAGACATTACAATAGTTGTCGATCTCAGATGTATTTTGTTGTGATAAACAAGGAATATTCGAACATGAAAATTGTTTAGATAAGAGCAATTTGTCGTTAAAAGAGCTATAAAAATTATCATGGGTCTTACGTAATATTTAGATTATAGAATTCACATAAAAGTTAACGACACTGAAATAAAAGTAAATTTATTGCCAGGTGGGTACAGAAATTAACGAATACAACTGTCAAAGCATATGGTTTATGGGATTCTGGGTAAGAGCGAGATGAAATTTGTAGGACGTTCTCTATGAAGCAATAAAAATGACAGAAATTTAAGGGCCGAAGTGGGGGTATCTCCTATAAAAAAATGTTAAAAATGATATATTAATTAATAACAAATAGAAAATGAAATTTTCCAAGAGGCAGCAAACATCAAAAAACGATATGGTTATATAAGGGGGAGTACAGGGAAACGAGGAGAGAGTAGATACGAGAGAGAAAAACAAAGGAAATCTTAGATTAACAGTGAATAAAATAAGTACGGCTTGAAACATAAAAATGTATAGAGATATGAACAATAGCGTGAGAATAAATAAGGAAATTCATGGAAAGAGTGTCGTGAATAAAAGAAAATTCGAGGAAAAAATGGAAAATTCAAATAAACGACGTAAATAGAGAAAATTCGTTTTTAAATGGAAAAGTTCATATAGAATACAGAAAAACTCGAGGAAAAATAATAAAATTAAAATGAACAATTTGCGAGAAAGACTTCGACATGAAGATATCTCTAATAGGCGAATTTGGGGACAGATTTGGAACATATGGTAGATGCCGTACGCATGGACATGTTGCGAAATAGATGAAAATAGAACTTTAAAATTATTAAATTCAAGCTAATTTTGTATGAACACCAGGACAAAGGAAGTTGGGTAATTAAACATGGATCTTACTAAATCCGGGTCTTATAAGTATGGAAGTACGGGACAGAAATCAAAGGATCAAACGCGGAAGGAATTAATAGACAGCATTCGACAATAATGAGGAGATTTCAAGAAATTACGAGTTGATAGAAATTAGATTGGTTTATTACAGGAAATTCAGATACGCTCTTTGGACCTGAGAGGGGTATAAAAGACGAGACAAATGCCAGTTGGAGATAGTCTACGGTCGTTGTTGAAAGGGTTGAAAGTTCGCGAGACGTGACGAAACATTTGGTAATTTAAAATTGAAAAATTCTAAGTGATAATTATTGTAAGACTTAGGAAAATTTTCACATTCTAGCCAGTGATCTAAAAAAAAAAATACTTTGCAGTTAGAGTCAGTGAAAATAAAAATAAAGTCAACGCATTAATTACTTGTGAAAAATAAAAGTGCTCGTGATAAATACAATTTGTTTAAGTGGAAAATTCGGATTTTATAATCACTTAATATTGTATTTTTAAACTTAGAAATTTCGCGTCTAATATCAGTGAAATAAATAACTGAAGTGATGTGATAATTAAGTGTGAAGAAGTTATAATTAAATACGTGTGTCCAATCTAAGTGAAAAGTGTTCTAATAAATAATAAATATTTAAATTAATTATCTAAAATAATAAAAATTTATAGAGATATGAACAATCTAAAAATAATATTTTATTAATACATAAAATTTCGGAGGGATAAAAATTTATAATTAAGTGTGAAGAAGTTATAATTAAATACGTGTGTCCAATCTAAGTGAAAAGTGTTTTAATAAATAATAAATATTTAAATTAATTATCTAAAATAATAATAATAAAACAAAATAATATTTTATTAATACATAAAAGTTCGGAGGGATAAAGATTTAATTTAACAACAATTTACCATCTCGAATTTAATCGTGAAGTAACTATCATTTAAAGTGTTATTTAACCAACGAGTTTTGAAATAAAATACAGTTTAGAACGATAGAGTTTATACATCATTTAAATTAATTAGATTAAACAAAAAAAAAAAATTCAAGTCAAAAAATTTATTTAAATTTAGGAAAATAAAAATTAATTCAGGAAAATTGCAGCAAGGTTTAACCGTGTATTTCCCGGTCGGAAAACCTGGTAGGGGTAAGTTTTTCCCGTTATAAAAGTTTACAGATTCCAAGGAGAAAGCGGAATGCAGCAAACGTTGGTATTTGAATTAATTATTTGAACAAAATATTACTCGCTTAATATGTGATATGTAACTATATTAAAATATTATAAATATAATAAGTATATTTTATATATATTGCAAGCAAGTAGTTTCGTATTGCGATGCAAGTAGTTTCGTATTGCAAGTTATAAACCTTCCCAAAACGTATGTTTACATATATATCTTTTTATGTACTGTTCATTGGATGAAACGAACTCACTTACAATTAGTGCTTTAAGCCTGTCGGGTCACTCTCGTCTCATTTCTTGAACGCGGAGGGAGGATTCACGACCCGTAACTCCACACAACCCCGTGAGTATATGATTGCATATAGGACGAAACCGGTTCGCCCTAAGTAAATAGTAAACTTTGGAGGAGTAGGAATTTGGAAGTATCTAGGCTCGGGGGAAGACCTGAAGGCAGTGCATGATGGCGAAAGGAAGGTTCGGTTGGGACGCGATAACTTAGGTATCAATCAATCGAACCGTGCCAAAAGATTGTGCGAATTTTGGGTTGACACCTGATCACCTTGCTTACTTGATGGAGGCAGGAGCCAAATTTTGCCAGAAAAGGGTTATTCTGAGTTCGTCAAATATGCAATTAACTAATTACATTAACCTACTAAATCCATCTTTATATGTACCTTATAGCAGCTGAATCAAAATGGAGGGGCGCCCAGCAGATACAAGATACAATCATAATCAAATTTACTAACATTTTACCATTTGAGTTATATTTAATTATCTGTTCAATTAGTCATGTGTAGTTTCGATTAGTATTGTTTATTTATGAATTCATTAGGATGTAGGGAATCATAATAAACGACAAAGAGAAGTTAGCTCATTTAGAGAAATTACTTAAAGCTTAGATTTGCAAGAGAGAGACCAATACAGTTTGAAATTCAACGCTCCGTTTAGAATCAAAAGGGTTACCACAAAAATGAAAGTAATTAAAGTCCTATATCATAAATCAAAAAATTATACAACGTTTGATGGAGTTTAATTACAACCTAAATACGAAAATATTTACGTTCAAAGTCGTAAATAACGTATTTATTAGTCAAGTACATATATATCTCTAAAGGTATGTAGTACAAGGGAGCTTTAAGTAGCTTTCTGTAGTTATCAGAGGAAATAAGGGTCCAATTTTCATAAAGGCTTGTGTGACGTAGGGGAGGAATTTTCCATCCCTACCACACATATGCAAAGCCTTAAGAATTTAAATATCGATCAGAGCCAAGAGAAAACGAAAAATTTACGACTGGTGCCAAGTGCCCAGGAGTAAACAAATATAGTAAATAAAAGACAAATATACGAGTAAGGAAGCGAGAACATCACACATGAAATGGTGAGCTGATCCCTGGACTGAAGGTGACGCAAGCCTTGTAAGTCGCGGGATGTAGCTGATCTCAGGAGCTGAAGACACGATGGGCCTTATAGCTGAGAAGTGGTGATGGACCTCGGGAAGCTGCCCTGGATGTGTGTAGATGCCATGCAGGAGCACGTGTGCGGAGATCGTTACATGCTGGCCGACTGTTAGAGTGAGACTGACTGAGCGAGCGCCGAGTTTAATCGCTTTATATATATACCAGCGCGACCGGTGGAGTAATGTTCCATTCGCCGGCAATGTGTACACTAGAAGGTACTCGAACATACCCGGTGCTGAATATTCAGGCGGCTTATAAACTCTAGACCTTTCTAGGCGGTGGCGAAATTATTATTTATCGGCGGCAGCAGCAGTAGGTAGGTATGTACTATTTAGATATTTAGATATTTATTAGATATTTCTCGTACCTTCTTTTGATGGCGAAGTTGATAATGATGTGTCGCCAGAGTATTATACAACACACATTTAAAATCATATGACCATGCACTAAAATAAATCAATAAATTATCTGGGAAAGCTGCTATACAGAATTTTAATTTTAGTTTAATTAAAATGATTTGAAAAAAGATCCACGCACGTGTTTTGTAACGAAAATACTTCAGTTTGTCTATTTATTTACGGTCTTACAAACGAATATATTTTAGATTTTTTTTTACATTCATTGCTTAGACATTATTGAAAAATTATAAATACTTATGATCAAAAAATAATTACGAATGGTACATTATTTTGAAAGTATTATCATCACACCTTTCAGCACTTTTGAATGTAGGTTTAAATTAAAGCAAATTTTGAATGAAATAAAATCAATATGGGTTATTATTTTAAAAAGCTGGTACGGAGAATAGTTAATCTTTCTCATTGGAACCGCCTTGTATGATCGTAAGAACATCTTTCGACGAAATTTGAATTCTCGGTCGCTCGCTGGTTAATGGCCCTTAAGCTCTGATGTGAAGAATTTATCAAGGCTTTCCCTTTGTACAATGTAAATCATCGCATTTTTCGAATTTCCACAAAAATTTCCGTTGAAACAGGGAGATTAAAAAAATACTTTGTCAAAACACATGAAAACATATTACACATTTTTCTCTTTCTTAGTCCATATCTTGGGGGAAGTCCGGAAGTAAATTTAATATTTTTATACATTTATATTAGTGTATAATAATTGCAGAAAGAGATAATATTAATAAATATGAACGAAAAATGAAGCAGAACAAGACACATAAAATAAAAAGGCAACTGTTACAACTGGGAATCACCCCGGGACAATCACTCGGCCGTTGAAACCAGATTATTACAAGTAAGTTTTATCGATCCCGTATTATCTGAATCTCAGAATTACCCATATTATCCTCAGCTGATTACCATATTTTTTTGCTGCTATTGCTGTATGAATATAAAGTTATACCCAAATCTATTTTGTAACGTAGACAGCGTTTCGTATGTATGATGTCTTACTTTTATTTATGACATTTCCATAAGTCTGTAATGAATATTATTTATTTTCTTAGAATAATTTTTAAAGGATATATCCATCAATGTAACATTTAATCGTTGAAGAAGATAATATTAAATTTTAATAAGAAATATGAAGCAACACAAGATACCAAAAATAAAAATAAAGTGTTATTGTAGAAAGCAATCACTTTGTGGTTTGACATATTTAATAAAATAAAATACATTTTTGTTTAAAACCACGATATTTATTAATTTTTTAACCGACCGGTTTCGCTTAACTTAAGCATCTTCAGGGTACAAATTAATACTGATTATTAATTTGTACCCTGAAGATGCTTAAGTTAAGCGAAACCGGTCGGTTAAAAAATTTATAAATATCGTGGTTTTAAACAAAAAAGTATTTTATTTTATTAAAAATAAAGCAATTAGGTAAGAGTCGCAACTTGGAATCAAAGTACGGGATTAAATGATGATAATATTGGTAATTCAATGAGGATAATATTGGTAACCGACGCCGACGGGTTCGTTAAAATTTGAATATTTCATCAAATTTCAAGTTCCAATCAAATACGGTTATTATTTCAGTTCTGCGAAACAACTGATCCAATGAAATAATAACAGAACTTGGAAAGTAACATTATTCAAATTCTGTGAAACAACTAGTCCTAAGATTGAATTCAAAATTATATTCATAATAAACAAAATAATTTGCAAGGCAGATAGAAACATTACACCTTTAAATTTATATGACGAGAATGCCAACATTCTTATAAATACTAACCAAGAATTATTAGATTCATGGTCAAATAAAAATTTTCACGCAAAACACTTCAATTATCTCAACCAAACGTATGTTGACAAACTTTTGTCAAACAAATGGTTGAGTATTGGAGAGTTGAGCGCAGAAATAGAAGGATTTATGCTTGCCATTCAAGATAGTCATTAATACTAAAAATTATAGGAAGCATATAATCAAACATAGAAATCAAATTGAAGATTTATGTGGAAAATGTTTGGCTTTTAGCGCCGTCCGAGTATACATTTAGACATAATCAGGTTTTAAAAATATTCCACCAAAGTTTGGTAATAAAACATAACTTGATTAACTGCCGTAATATAGTACCAAATTATGAATATGAACCAAATTCATTTTTAGAAAATGAATTTAATAAAATATATTATGATAAAACTATACTAACAAACAGAACAACTAGTCATAATAGACCTGATATAGTTTTACATGACAAAATTTAAAAAGAATAACTTATATCATTGATGTCGCTATTCCAAATTCCAGTAATATTCACAAAAAATAAGAAAATAAACAGATTTAGGAAATGAGATTAAAAGAATTTGACATTTTCAGACCATAAAAATATTACCATTTGTTATTTCGGCTACTGGCATTATACCTAGCTCTCTCATTCAAATTTTAGACATATTAGATTTCGTCGCCTTAGTTCGTATTTGTCCAACAGACCATTAGAAAATTTTACAGGAGGAAAAGGTTTTATTTCATTATTTCAATGAAACATTATGAAAGGTGCTTAAGATAAAGCTATTTCCGTAAACTTAAAGGTCTCATTAGTTTAAATAAATCATATTTAAATAAATAAAAACAAAATACTTTGTTTTACGTAGCTTTTTTGTTATTTTTCCGTCTACCGTTTTCGGTACCTCCGTACCATCACCAGGACTGAATATAAAAAATACTGACAAATACAGAAAAATACACATATATATATATATATATATATATATATATATATATATATATATATATATATATATATATATATACATACAAATTGTGAATGAAAGATACAGTAGATTAGAGTGGGACAGTGCGTCAGTTGTGGGAGGGAAGTGGGGGAGGAGCGGTGGGATAACGGGAAACATATTTATAATAGGTCTGAATGTTAAATTTAGTTGATTATTAATGATTTCAGCCTTTGTGTTAACTGATTTTTTTTTATTTCCAATGCCTCTAAATTTAGAGGCATTGGAAATAAAAATGATCTGTTGGACAAATAAGAACTGAGGCGACGACGATTTTAAAATAAAACGACGTCAATGAATTTATTAATAAAAATGCGAAAATCAGTCATTTTAAATACATGTAGGATTACAAAAGATTTTTTAAATATTTATATTGAGGGATCAGTAGGATTTATAGGTCCAATTGGGAGTTCCACCGAACCCTCTGATATGAAAATATCTGGAGTCGGTGAATTATTTTCCCATTTGGTCTCTGGTAGGTTGACATGTTGTTCTTGTATTATTTTGTATTTACTATACTTATATAGTGCAATTGCATAGCGTGATTTGACTAGATAATCACTTGTGGAAAAGTGTGTGAAAGGGTTTAGTCTTTCCTGTCGGGAAGATTTAACCCGGACATAAAATCTGGTAGGGTAGGCTGAAAAGTAATGCATTCCAGCTTGTACAACACAAATAAAAAAATAGCAAGATGGGGCAAAAAGCACACTAAAGTACGATTCTTAGGCATCAAAATTATGTATTTTTTTTCCAACTTAGTCACCGATAAGGCTAACACATTTCTCCCAACGTGTAATAAGTTTTTTCATTACGTAACTGAAAAATTCTTCCGAAATTTCTCGAATCCAGGACTTGACATCTGCCTTTACCTCTTTGTCTAATGTGTAATGATTACCTTTGAGGTGTCTATTGAGTAGAGAAAAAAATAAAAATCGCAAGGCGATAGATCGGGGGAGTGAGAAGGGTGTGGAATCGATTCAAACTACAGGTTTTGCGGAGGCTCTAATCGACGCAGTTTCTAATTATTCAACAATGAAGCCGACACGTTCCTCGAATATTCTTAAATGGTTTGTGATACGCTTTGAGTGATTCGCCGGTCATTTGAATCAAATCGTTGGCGAGTTTGGATTTTTTATCGTCCGTTTCACTGATCGGACGTCCGATGTGTGTTTCATTAACAATTATTGCTTAGCCGGAAGATTAAAATTCTTATACCTTCCTCAAGTCGGTTATGAAATGAAGTAAATGATAAGTTTAAAAATTTTTGGAACGTATAAGAAAGCCAACTTACAAAACATTATGTAATTTTACACTTGTATATATACTGTTGCTTAAAATCAGTTTGACGGCCGGCGTAGTCCAGTGGTACGGCTCTTGACTAGCACTCCGAAGGTCGCGGGATCGAATCCCGACCGATAAATTTGTGATATTTCACAATTTATTAATTTAAATAATGTATAGTATATTTGTGGCACGTTCCAGAGTGGAAGATACTCTCAGTATCACCCTGGTGTAAGACCACCATTCAGAATTGAAACGTTGCTTGAAATGGCGTTAGCCGTGTTTGGTGACCAGATCTGAATAGCCAGGTACTTACCCACGTCCCTCTTCCCCATCTTCTTCCCTTCCCCATTACCTTCAGCCTCACAACATACCCCAATTGGGGATGCCATAGTCCCACTGGCTCCAGACGGGAGCAGTTGGGACTTTTTTCCGATATTCATGTAAAAAAAAGTGCGTAATTTTAACTAAAATGTTTAAGTGATTCCTTAGTTCATTCCAGAATTTCCTCACCTAAGCTTCCAATAAATAATATCAACTGTTTCATTCCCTCGACTGGCCCGGCACGGACGTGAACAAACACCCTTTCTTGGGATTTCCATTCGAACAGCTAGCAATTGTTTGCAAACTGGATATTTTCTGCTCCGAGTGAATTCGGTATTTTTCTCCGACCAAAATTTAATTTTAAACGGATTACGGTGAAGGTACTTGAGGAGAGTAGGCTCTGCTCCTCGGGTTTCTGTGCTCCTGCCCCCCTGGTTTTGCAATCTTACTTGACAGCGGCTTTTGTGTCGTTTTAAGGATTATTTGGATAAGTCTCGGTAATTTCTTCGGTCATCACTGAAGAAGAAGAAATAAAATGTCAATCATCTTTTTATGTCATATTAAATTTTACAAGAATTAAACACACATAACGGAGAGGTACATATATATTTTATTTGTTATTTTTGAAAATAAACCTGCAAGTTTATCGGAAAATTGTTAGTATATGTATTTTTAAAAACAATTTTCCTTTAAAGCTTGAGTTGTTCTGTCGAAATATTTTAGTTGTTTCTGTAGAAATACCAATATAACCTTATCGAGTGGGCATCTATTGTTTAGTACTAAGCAAAAGATTTTATATTGTATCATTTTAAGTATCGAATCATGAATCCCACGTTGAGAATTGTCTGGTTTTTTCTGCGGTTTTTTCACAGAAGTAAAAGATTTTTAAAAAAGGCAAATGAATTTATTCTCTTCCCATAAAATAATTTTGTATTTAGATCAGTACCAAAATACTTTTTTTAGTGGAAACCTACTTTAGTCCCAACGATAATTCTGGCGCTTTGGTTATTCATCTAACCACTCGAGCGACAGACCGATTTAAAACTTTTACCTCCGATAGGTCGTGATTTTAAAAAAATTTCCTCCCACGTAAAAAAAAAATGAAACTTCTGAATTTTAATATGGAGACGTACAAACTGATTATAGTTCTGTATAGCTAATAAATTCACCTATATTTTTGCGATTATCACACATTCGTAGGTTTTATAAAAAAAAAAAACTATAAAATCGTAAACTTTGCTCCAATAAATTAATGTGGTGCAATTATATACCGCTGTCAATCGCAGAAAAATAAAAGCGGTCCATATTTTGACCTTAATCGCTCCAGTAGTTGAAATGTAACCTCAGAAAAAAAACCTGATTATAAGTCAACGAGCGATTATCTACGAACATTGGTTAGATGGTTTTACATCTTTCAGATTTTAGTTACTCAGAAATTACATGTGCATCTTTAGTGAGAATATACTCCAATACTGTAACCGTATTACCTCAACACGTCGTAAAAATCTCCAATTCAAAAAGCACCACTTCTGAAATATTTTTGATAAAATATGTTTCTATCTGTACGTTACCGTTTACATAACTCTCCGCCGCTCAGTGTTCAGTTCTCAGTACGAGACAGGGTATCGCTTCCACCGACAATGGGTTTCGTTAGTGACCACTCCAGTGTCTATTGGACTCCACTCCCAGCAAACTGGAGCACTCGTGCGGGCTTCGTGAAAGTGGTCGACGAACAGGGAAGATAGGGGAAAAATGCAATGACGTACGATGGAATTCAAATAATGTAACTGCTTTTTTTACTATCAGATAGTACATTTCGGAAAATCGCACACTACGAGGGGTAATTTTCGACATTGTGAATTAATGTTGAGACCTTCCTAGGTATTACCGAGCGTAATTAAACCACTTGCTGTGGAAAGTCAAACAATGTTTTTTAAAATTTTCTTATTTTAATTTCCATTAAAGTATTTTTTTAAGTAGAAGTGATTAAAATCGGTGAATTTAGCTTTTTAGACGTTTTCGGAAGAGAAAGGCCAGAAAATTAAATTGATAATCGGGTTCTACCTCATGACTTACATATCTTCATGCTTCATCTTTCAGCCCCATTGTATCGGGGTTCAATGGACACACTGTCGTAAATAATAAAACACTTGCCTTATATAAAAAAATCAAAATTTCGAAAGAGGTTTCTGATGGCATGGCGCAGCATTAGCAATATTAATTAATGGAATTCAATATCATCAGCGACTTCCTTAATTTTAAGAAAAAGCTTTGTTCGGTGACTTCACAGCAAATCTGCCGATGTGAAGAAGTTATAATAATATTAATAAATAACGGTATCTACCTACATAAAGCATCATTTTTATTATTATAAACGAGAAAAAAATGCGATAAGTATTACAAAATTCTAAACATACAATACCGATTTTAAACTAATTCAAATGGTCATAAATACGAGTACAAAAGCATTCCACATTGTGGCTTTCGTCAATGCATTGAATTTTAGTTCATCTTTTATGGATTGCCATTGAAGCAATCCTCCTTTATTATTTCAGCACGTGAACATTCCCTGGTCATTTACATTTTACTTTGTGTGTACTTTGCGAGCAACTGAAAACTTATTACAACAGATAAAATAAAAATATCTAAGCAGCACCGTTGGTTTTATGGAAAAAACGATATTAATTCGAATAAGGTAAGAATGATCGTATCTGAAATAAATTTGAGTTCATTGCCAGTTCCCAATTGAGCAATGCATATTTTTCCAATTATATGCAAGGAGTAAAGCAAAGTTTTATCAAGAGAAATATCTGAAGAATATCCAAATTCACCGCCAATTAAAATTTATTACAAGACGTGAAAAAAATATTATTTATTTCATATTAAAAATTTTCAACATGTTTGAGGTGCCACCGAATAAAATGGTAAAAACAGTTCACACTTCTATCGTAGATTTAAACCATATTAATATTTAAAAGCAGCTAGCCCCTTTCAAACTGTGCCCTGTTTCCCCTTCTCCTAGAAAGGTCCCTTTGAGTGGTATTTAAATAATACATCTTCTCTGTGCATTCAATTATAACATATTATTCAAAATGGTCTCACAAGTGTTTGAAACTAGTCATATGATATTACCATTACTCGTCCCTTTACTCGTCCGTGTAATTCGTCTATGCTACATTTCTATCTATATATTCGCTTTTCTTTCCAATTTCCTTTTTTTTCAAGTAGGTTTTACTTTAGGTTTTTATGCACACATGTGATTTTAATACTTTTGTTCCATTACTAGCGTTAGCTCGTAATCTCTGTACCTTTTTCCAAAATTTTGATTCCTACCCACAAACACTTTTTCCACCTACCTGCCTTATTTGTCATCGTGTTTGATTACGTTCGACTGCGTGGAAACAGATAAGAACCATCATTATTATTTTTATTTTTACTACATCTATTTGTATTATTACTTTAAAATATCTAAACTACACGTATATCTAATTTAGTAACTGCTACGTTAGTATATTTCTTTATCAACATTTGTTATCATTCACAAGTTTATTGTTTCATTATTATTACTTTAAAATATCTATACTACATGTGTATCTAATTTTAGTAACGGCTGCGTTAGTATATTTCTTTTTTAATATTTGTTATTATTCATAAGTTTATTTGTTTCTTAATTTAAAAAAAAAATAAGTATATCTTATTTCTTTATCTTTTTTTCTGTAATGACACGACTCCCCAATTTAAAAGCGAGAAATGTTTTTCTCTTTTAAATTGCGTAGATTCATTAACAAGAAATTACTTTATTTGTAATTATTTTTAAGAACCTATATTTTCCTTATGTAAATCTGTTATATGTATTTATATTTTAAATAAAAAGAATAAAAAATCATGAACTTGCGAGTTTGGTGGCTAAAGTGATGAACCAGCGAAATTGGAAGAAAATAGGGTAAGTCGTTACTCCTTGATTTTCCCTATTCTTTCCGCTTTGCGGGTAGCTCTTTAAATCCCCAGCACTCGTAGTTAGGAGACGAGTGTCCAGTAACTTTGTCGCCTGAATGTATGGGGTAGTATGCGTTAATTCCGGTAGTTCTGATTTTTTGCAGACTTGTTTATGATGTTGGCCTGATGAATAATCCAAGTTTTTGACCTCAAGCGCCGAACGCAACTTTGTCAAAAATCGAAAAAACCGGGAAAAAATGGTTATTTTTTAAAAATTTGGCGATTATAACCCCGAAGGACTACTTTTTGAAAAACAAATTTTTGACGTTTTTAAAGTCAACTAAATTTGCTACAATATAATACTAGAACTGTCTCTGTAGAGTTAATAGTTTTCGAGATAAAGCCTTTCAAAGTTTGTGACCTCGAGCGCAAACCGCGAAAAAATCTTTTTTTTTTCAAATTTTGGCGATTATAACCCTAAAGGACTAGTTTTTGAAAAAACTTTTTTGAAACTTTTGTAAAGTAGACTAAATTTTTTACAATATGATACTTGAACTGTCTCTGTAGACCCAATAGTTTCCAAGATTAAGCCTTTCAAAATTTATCATTTTTTTCGAACTTCGCAATTTTTTGGAATTCTGTCGTTCTGAATGAATTTTGACCCTGATTATACTGTCGAAGCCCTGTACTTTTATGATGGGATGATGATGTTTAAGCTAAGCTTCGAATAATGAAGTAAAAAAGATAAAAAAGTATTTTCTTTTTATTTTAATAAGTTTATTTGTTAGGAAACTAAGTAATATTGAAAATTAAGCCAACATCATAAACAAGTCTGCAAAAAATCAGAACTACTGGATTTAACCCATACTGTGATGTATAAAGTTACTGGACTATTCTATTATTGTAATAATTTATAACTTAACCAGCTGACCCGACAAACGGTATTCTGCCATAAAAATTATTTCTAGTGAATATGTTGGTTGTTAAATAAAAAATAACGAATGTATTGTAAGTGTGTGGGGATGGGATCTATGACAAAAAGAGGAATGGAGCGCTGTAGACGATGACCGCCGATAAAAAAAAACACCAACTAAAGTAGAAAAATGAAATAAAGAAAATCATACTGAATTTCGAAGAGCAATTGAGTGTACAATAATTTTTGTCAGTCCGTCTTTAGCCAACACAAATAAGACATAATGCCGAATGAAATATCGAAATGACGCAGCGCTTCTCGTGAATGTCTTGCGCATGTATGGATGAAAGTTCGATGAGGCGGACGTAGCGCCATCTGTCATTCAACAACATAAATAATTTCGTCCTGTTTGAAACACGAAAGACGGTTAAATTTGTTCATACAAAAATACTAAAATCGCGATTAAAAATGGTAGGGTTGGGGTAGGACAGTTAAAATTTGGGGTTATAGGTATTTTTTGATGCTAAATAAAAAAAAAACCTAATTAAGAACACTAAAAGAAAGAGGTAGCGCAACACGACATAACACCCCAAAACAAATAACGAAAAAATAAAATAAAAACATATTGGAAGAACGTTAAATTTATATGAGGAACCCCCAAAATAATTAACGAATGCATGGCAAATAAAAAAAACACTTGAAAAGCATTTTTATATGATTTTCATCTGCCAAACTGAACACTTGCGAAAACAAAATCATTCTGCATTTTTTAATATTTCGTTTTCATTTGCTACGAAAAATTTTAAGGTGAAATGGTTTGGTCTAAATGGCCAAAATAAATAGAGATGTAAAATAGGAATAATGAAAAATCGTCATATATGCACAAATAGCAAAACTCAAACCACACCAAAGCGCGTTCATTGATATTGTATCGACTTTATTTGTGAGCTTTATTATAAACATGAATTTTACATCACATGCCACGTTAAAATGATTGCCAGCTCAATGTTCTTGATGTGGTTAAAATGTGCATGGTTTTGGTTTTTCGTTTGATAATAATGCGGATATAAATACAATAAATACTCTTATTAAATTTCCAGCAACTGAATTAACCGTCGAATTTTTCATGGTTTTTATAAATATAGTAGCGAATACCAGGCATTCACCAGACCTCACTATGCCGCTTGGAACGCTACATAGTCTTCTTTGCAATCTCTCCCGTTGCCTCACACCCCCCGTCACCGTTCTCGCATCCGTTCTCCGTTTTCCTTCCGCCTTCCCCAGCTTTCCCCCTTCCGGGGCTCATTCGTCCCGCGAACCTCCTCCTCCCTCGTTCCCCTTCCATCTTCCCGCCTTCCGCTGCCCCTCCCCCCTCCCGCAAACCCCCTCCTCCTTTTTTTACCTCCCTCTATCCCTTCTTCCCCTCCTCCTCCCTCCTTACCTTCCTGCTGCTAAACTACATGATATACACACACTTTCCACAGCTATCAGTGGATTTTCCAGATTTACTCTCTGCTGTACCCTACCGCTACCACGTCTCCTTTGCAGTCCCTCCCTTTTCCATCACCCCTCCACAGCGTGTCATTTCCCGTTCGTCGCCGTTCCGGCCTCCGTTCCTCGCCCGCGTCCCCTTCTTCTCCTGCGTTACCCTTCCTCCTTTCATGCATTCCCCTCGCGTAACCTCCTCCCAACCGCTAACCCTACCCCTCCTACGCCCCCCCTCCCCTCCCTCCTTACCACCCTGTCGATAAACTATATGAAATACACACACTTTTTACACAACTGTCCATGTGAGAAGTATGGATTTTCCAAATATAATATACAATCCCCTTCCGCCACTACGTCTGCTTTGTAAACCCTCATTCTGCCCCTCCATCATACCCCCCCCCCACTCTTCCCGCATCCCTTTCCTCTCCAGCGTTCCCCTTCCATCTTTCTAGCCTTCCCCTTCTGCCCTGAACCACCCATACATTTTTCAAATAACTCGAGTGCCACCTACTGCAATTTTTTATACAAATTTCGTGACGCAAGGGTTCATCACCATAAACATAAAAAACTCTAATGGGCATACACACAACAAATCACCAAAGTTTATTCACAATCGGATGAATCATTTAAGAAATAATTTCATAATGCTAGAGCTGTCCGTTATATAAGAAACCTCTGCGGGCGTGCACACAGCAAATCACCGAAGTTTCATCATAATCGAATGAAAGGTATAGGAACGCATACGGGACAAACAAATAAACATTTCATTTTTATATGTTAAGATTATGTAATTTTGAGATATCCTATTATTAATTAATTATTATTAATAATATTATAAAGGTGAAAGTTTGTATGGATGTATGTTTGTTATTCTTTCACACAAAACCTACTGAATAGACTTTAAAAATTCTTTCACTAATAGAAAGCTACATTATTTGCGAGATCTATAGGCTATATATATTGGTAAGCTCTGGCGTTATGAATAATTTCTGGAGTTATGAAATTATTTAAAATCGATTTATTGCAAACGTCAACCAATTGTCGCCTTGGATACGATGTTTTCTTTTAATTTTTTTAATTAGGCAATTCACCCTAAAAAGAATATTTTGTTGGCGTCGCACTTAATAACTATCTCTATAAATGAATCACCGAAACGTATGTATGCGCATAAACCCAAACAACTGCACCAAATTGGATAATTCTTTTTTTTGTTCGTTATTTTGTATAAAACTACCGTTGAGTTCTGGCATTATGAAAATTGTAAAAAAAATATAATAGGTGGCACGCGAGCAGTTTGAAAACTGAATGTATCGGGAATGAATATATGGATTGCGAGAGGTGAGAGGGGGGAGTGGGGAGGGGAAGAGGGGGTTTTGGGAGGATGTTGGTGGTGGGGGATAGGGGAAGGGGAGGAGGGTGGGGGGAGGGTGTTAGCGGAGGGAGAGGGGTGAGGGAAGGAAGGGGAAAGGAGAAGGATGTAGAAGGTGGTGGGAAGGGGGTTGATGGGGGGGGAGTGGTGTGGGAAGAGGGAATGTGGAGGGGTAGGGGGTGAGGGGAGGGTGGGTGGAGGGAGAGGGGAGGGGGTTGATGGGGGAATGGAGTGGAGAGAGGGAAGGTGGAGGAGGCGGAGTGAGGTGAGAATGGGGGGGAGGGAAGGAAAGGGAAGGGGGAGGAGTGGAGGAAGGTGGGGGGAGGGGGGGGGGGGAGGAATGTTTAATATAACGATGCTCAGAAAAGAAGTTAAACATCAGAAATCCTTTCGTCTTTGATTTTAAGGTGTTAATGCCGTTTTTAGCTACTTTCTCCTTTAGCCAAGATTCTAATCGGTTCATCGTCAGATGATGGACAATTCAGTTGAACACTACAGATGAATATGAACATAAACATGAACATGTTGGATAGTCAAAATGGACGCACCAGATGGACACTGCAATTGGAAACTCCAAAGAAACACCCTAGGCCTAGATGGACACTCCAGATGGTATATCCAAAGTAGTTATACGAGTATATACATAACTACGTTGTGATATCAGTCACTACATTAAAAATTTACTTGATTGAAATAGGCAATATTGGTGAAAGAGAAAATTACGTAAGTTTGGTGCAATTTATTTGGATCAAGAAGAGAATTCTTGTATTCATTCGCTTATTTTAATTAACATTCCCTGAATTGTGGAAAAATATAGGATTTAATGAATGTTTATCAATTTAAACAGAAAACGTATCGAAGCTCTTATTTTTCTAAGATACACATCAACGACTAGTGCATCTGGACGTGTATGCGCTGGATGATGGTGTTCCCATTTCTACACAATTGGTTGACAAAAAATGTCTACAACGGGAAAGAGCTCTTTAGAAATAATGCAAGCACTTTCTAAAGACCTTTATTGTAGCATTTGTTAATATTTCCACAATGTGCTACCGCTATCCATTCAGTCGGAGAGTTATGTTTCTGCGGTGAAAGCTAATGGTGTATGGCTTAATTAATTTGTATCGCAATTCTGAGATTAGGTGCGGCTGTAAAACGACCCAGCCAAAGCCCATATGCTGAGTCCATTATGTTTGTACAATATACCACACCGATATTTTGATTCGATTTGAGATTCCAACTTAAATGCCATTAGACATTAACCAAATTCATAACACACATCTACCGACGAATTGCACTGTTTGCCTCATTTTTCAAGGATAGCTCCCCATGATAAATTAATGCCTAAATATGGGCATACGTCAGAGGCAACTTTACTTAATAACCAGGACTGGAAAAGTGAACAGTAAACATGCTGAAAACAGTTTTTTTTTAAAACTCAGATCTCGGGGAGGGTGGTGCAGTTCCTCGAGTTCTAAATATTACAAAATGAGAAAAAAAATATTTACATGGTAAAAGAAAATAATATCTAATAATTCAAAATAAACTAAGAAAATTTGACAAAAGTTAACTTTTTGTTTTAAATCGATGTCATCAGGAAGCGGTACCATCGCTTGTAGATGGGACCCTGCCAGAAGTGGAATCCTGCCATCACAAGACTGTTTTCGCTTGAGGCAAGTCGCGTTCTGTAGTTGGTGATCCGTTTTTTCATTAGTGCTCGGAATTCGGATACGCGCCCTTCTTCAAACATCTCGGTGGCACTGCAGTACCAGGACAACCCAAAAAGCGTTCAATACGAGTTGTTGTACTTTACTTCCATTCTTTTTAGTGATGCTTTCTTGAAGTTGGTCTACAGCTTCGAGGTATATAGGCTCGTACAGTACGTGATAAAAAGTTGCCTTTTTGCACCTGGGCTACACTTGTTGAATCTTCAAGAAATCATATTTGCTCTAATGCACAGTGATCTTCTCTGTCGCTCTATATCCGAATTATCGTTGAAGTCCGCTGTTATAACTGTGTGTAGGTGCATAAGTACTTTATTGTACATGAACTAAGCAGTGCTGGCCCAATAGGCACCTCGTCATGGCATCATTATCATCCTAATTAATCACTCGGACCTAACATATAACCCTGAACTTCACTTGTTTCTGATAACCCCCTTGCCCTTTCCCATCTCCTTATCACCTGTTGCTTTTGTATCTCTTACACATGCCTCAATTCCTTCTTATTTAAGCATTTTGTATTCCACTTTTAGCAATGATAATATAGTTTGTATATAATTTTCCCTGACGAAGACACAGCTGGGCCAAAACTGAGTGACACGTTTAACTGAAATTTTTAACATATTCCCTGACGATATATAAAAGAGACATCCATTTCGAAAATAAAAACAATAGTTAGGTCATCTACCTCCTTTGAACATGAAACAAATACTTATGAATAAATTACGAAAATTGTTTACCACATACCGCAGCAAATAATAGTCAAAAATAAAACCTATATTTTATGCTTATTTTATATTTTGTCAACAAAGCATTAAAATCATTTACAAGATTGCATGGATAGTGGTACTAAACTGACTAAATATCAATAAATTGCTGGTACATACATACTCGGATTATATTCGAAATTAATATTAATATGTCCCAAGTTTACGGATAAAAATGAAAGTGTAGATAGGAAAAAAATAACAAAAATTAAATAATAGAACCAAAACAAAGTCACAACTATGTTAAAACGAAAGAAGAAAAATATTGCCATAATATCAGGAGTATCGAGATTAAAAAATAAGTGATTGCTAAAATCATTCTGGAGTGCAAGAATACCAATTCTAAATATGCATTGAAGGAACAAAGCGAGGAGAAACTGGGGAAAAATGATGAAGTCAAATCTCAGAGTTAACCAATATATATTGAGCTGGATGGAGAAACTGCCTCGAAAAATACAGAAAAAGAGAAAATAAATCTAGGCTGGGAGAGATGTCGAGGATTCTTAACCATTCCCGGGTTACGAATAACCCAACAATGTTTGAAAAAATTCTACTATCACCATACTAAGCAAAAAATGTTGCTTGTGTCGTTATGGAGGACTTAGCCAGCCAAGGAATCGAACACGCGACGCCCGTTCGGGACCCAAACGCGATGCACACTTAGCCTGAAAGATAAAACAAAATATTTCAACAAATAAAATAAAAATGAAACAATGTTAACAAAGTTACATATGTTCCATTTCCAAAATAAGGTTTGAAAGCTTAAGGTTAGGTTAGGCTAGGGTCAGGTGTAAGAATAAAATTATTTTTCTCTTCCTATCTCATTCCTCTCATACTTACTTCCGCCTTGCAACAATGAAACCGTCCGGTCCCATTGATTCCAGATAATTGACAGTAGTTACACACGGTGACTGGATAACTCAGATGCAACTTCTACACCTCCTTTGTAAAGCCATTAAAAGTGAATTACGTATTACGTTAGGTTAGGTTAGATTCTGAACCGTCGTGGAAGCGGTGCACAATTGTGCGATAATTACACACACAAAAACCAACATGAACTGATTGGACATCCACCATCCTTCTTTAGTCCCCCATTCTATACCAGAATCTCATGTTACAACTTCCAACGTTGAACCGCCGTAGTTTAATTCAATTACTTTAAAAGCATCTCGCATTTCGCGCTCAAACTCGGAATAAATTTTTTATTGTTGACAGCCGCACATCCGCATATTCCGCATTCACTTGTCGATGGGGCTTACGTGAATAAGCAACTTGCTTAATTTCTGTCAACGGAATAACTGCCATCCAATGTAGATACTAGGTCCTACCTTTCATGTTTTGCAAGTTGTACATTTTGGTTAAAGTTTTCCCTGGCACCACTGTCTGATATTCATCATTGAGAAGTTTTGCAGTGAAACTTCTTTAGCACTGTTTTGATTTGAAACTCAGGTGAAACGTAAACGACGCATTACAGTACCCACAGAGCGTTTGCCGCTTTAATTATAATCTCACTTTTCACGGCTCCTGTTGGTTGAGATTGTTTTGGTGAAGTTTTGCTTCAACCGCGTGTGAACTGCACTCGATTTTTTAAGTTAAACTTCTTTAGCACCGTTGCGATTTGAAACTCGAATGAAATGGCACTAAAAAGAGATAAACACATAGGGGAGAGGCGTACAAAATAACACGCCAGTAATAAAATCAGTAATCAAATCTTTATTTATAAATAAACTAGCAGACCCGGCCACACGTTGCTGTGGCTAACGAAACACAACGCCATTACTCAACCTTTATAAAATCCACACCACCCGCTTGCCAGCTGCCCGCTGCCCGCTGCCTGAATTGAATTGTTGAATTTCTCGGCTTTTATCTGTCATAATGAGCATGTATTATACATATAAACATTCCTCTTGAATCACTCTATCTATTGGTGAAAATCGATGAAAATCTGTTGCGTAGTTTAAAAGATCTATGCGCACATACATTTTCAGCGACTTAATTTTATACTATTGTATAAAAAAATACCTAATTACTCTAGGACATCTATTTTCCAATTTCTTCCGTAGAACGAATTTCAAAAGTGAATATAGTACGGCCCGCCAGCCGTTTTAAATCGCACAAAAATATGTTTTCTTTGAATTTCTCGGCTTTTCTCTAATATAATTTACATGTATTATATATATAAACATTCCTCTTCAATCACTCTATCTATTGGTGAAAACCGTATGAAAATTCGTTACGTAGTTTAAAAGATTAACGCGCACATGCATTTTCAGCGACTTCATTTTATACTATGTAATTAATGATGATGATGAAACAATGTTGCTTTGTTTGAACCACTTGTATATTTGTTTAAAGCCGACCGGTTTCGGAACGAACGTTCCTTCCTCAGGGCAAACGTATACTGATTTGACAATTACAAAATAGTGGGTGGGAACAATGTATTATTACTAAGGATTGTGGTAGGGGTGGAGGCGTTGCTAGGTATTAATGAAGAGTGGGTGGGGAAACATATCCACGATTGGGCTGTAAGATAATATTTTTTGTTTGTTGATAATAGATTCATTATTTTTAAGGGATTTTTATTTATTTCCAAGGCTTCTAAGTTATCTAAGCGTTTTTCTTTATGTAAAATATGAAGAATATTTATCACCGTAATTTTTTCAAAACTATGGTTATTTTCAATGATATGGTTAGCGAACTCAGAAAAATTATTATTATTAAGACACCTTAAATGTTCTTTGATTCTGATTTCAAAATTACGAGTTGTTTTTCCAATATAAAATGAGGGACAGTCATTTGAGTTTATATATGTATTCCGGAATTAGTCAATTTATGTTCTTTATCTTTAGCCTTCCTCAAAAAATTATATTTATATATTAATAATATTGAACACTTTAAGTACTATGTATTCTTTGGTTCATTGTCTAATTAAAATTATTGAGATCAATCAACTTAAAACGAAAACAATAGAAATATTAAACATTAAAAAAAAACTTTAATAAAAAACGTGTTGTCAGTCCTAGGCGAGTAAAATAACATACGTGGTGTGGACAAAATGGAATACCAAATTTGTAGCGAGAATCAGTCGATTAATGCACAGTTCACATATATGTAAAACGCTTTGTCTGCTTCGGACGTCTGCGCATGATGCATGAGCCCATCTCTTACAACTCAAGCACTTAGCCACACCTCTTTTGGCTTGAGAGGCTCTTTTGTAGAGGTCATTACTTATTTATTTTTATTTATTAATTTTCAACGCCCTGATGGGCTTTTACGTGACAAGTTTAAAATACAGAGACAGTTTTTAAATAAAAAAGATAAACTATAAAAAGATAACTTTATTTTTATTGTTATTATTTATTAACCAAGAATAACATTAGGTACAATATATACAATATACCTACATATACATATACATATATATTTATTTTTTGGTATATACCACCTCACTAGGCTGAGCCTGTTCTGAGGTGGCAGGAATTTAATTTAATTTTGATATCTCTTAATCTTGGAAGATAAAAAATATAATTTTAATTTAAATAGATAAATGGAATAAAAGAAAAAAAAATAAAGAAATGAAAAAAAATATATGAGATAAATAGATGAAAATATTTAAGAAGAAAAGAGAAAAATTACAGGCGTTGAGTGTGTTGTTTGATCAAGTTATCTGCACGCAGTATGCAATACCCTTGTTTACTACCCACGTATAAATTTATCGTTTTAGATTTTTTTGTCACTAGAATATCTTTTTAAATTAAATTAAAACATTTTGGAGCCAAATTGTGATAATGTCTTTGTCCAAATGTAGTATTTGTCTTCGGAGTCATGTGTCGATGTCTATGTCTTGTGTCGTAATTGTGTTGTGCAGTATGATGGTTTAGTTTGTTTTTTTGGTAATGTATAGATATAATTTTGATGTACAGTTGGTGTATGTTCAATACAGCAAAGTCTTTAAATAACTGTATTGTCAGGAATCTAAAAGGTTTTTTAGTAATAACTTTAATTAAGGCCTTTTGCGCTTTGTCGAGAGGGTCCATATTAGTCTTTGCAGCACCACCCCAACCAATCATACCGTGGGTGATAATTGATTGTCCTAACGCGTAGTATATAGTTTTTAAAGTCTTCACTGGCATTATATTTCGTATGTTCTTAAAAAAATATATAAGTTTCTTTACTTTACCCGCTGTTTTATTTATTTGTTCTGTCCATCTAAAATAGTTGTCAATGTGCATGCCTAAATATTTGATTATCTGAGTCCGTGTTAGCGGGTTGCACAGGCAGTTTTTTTTTAGATGTGCAGCCGTGTATGGTTAGGTTTTCATTGAGTCTTGGTTGTCGTCTGGGATCTATACTAAATGTCATGTATTTTGTTTTGTCTATATTTAGTGTTAGCAGGTTATTGTCGAGCCAATTTTTAATCCGGTTGATTCCTTCGGCAGCTTTTTTGTATACATTTGTCCAGGAATCAGAAGCGAAAATGAGAACAGTGTCATCCGCAAAGCAAATAACATCTCCGCTAATATCTAACTGACACAGGCAATTGATGTAAAGTAAAAATAGTATGGGTCCTAATGTACTTCCTTGGGGAACACCGTAAGTTATGTATCTGTTTTGGCTTGTTACGTTGCCTAAATTTAGTGCGTGGTTGCGATCAGTTATATATGATTTGAACCAGTTGTATGCAGAGTTTTTAATACCTATGTTATCTTATTTTTTAAGGATAATTTTATGGGACACTGTATCAAAAGCTTTACTTAGATCTAGAAAAACCGCAATACAGCTTTTTTTGGTCAACATTTTTTATAATGGTTTTAATATTGCATTCTGTACTCCCATATTCTTTCGAAAACCGTACTGATTTTCTGATAGAATCTTATGGTTGTCTAGATAGTCTACCAGTTGGATTTTCACTAGATTTTCAAGTACTTTAGTGAGAACATTTAAATGTGATATAGGCCTATAGTCAGAGGGATTATTTTTATCTCCGGATTTGTAAATTGGTACTATGTTTGCACTTTAAAAATGGCTGGGGAATATACCGCTAGTAATACTCAGATTACAGATGTAGGTGAAGGGTAGGGCTATTTGGTGTTTTATTTATTTTATTAGTTTAGTGTCAAGTTTGTCAGGTCCAGTCGCACAGTCTTTTCTCAGTTTATTTATGTGATGCATTATGTGTTTGGTTTGGAAAGTTTTTCCTCTAAATGTATTGTTATCTTGCGCATTAGTGATAAATTTATTAGCAAGTGTATCTTCGTCAGTGTTCGTTTTATTTAGTAGTGTTTGGGCTAATATTTGACCAATGTCTGCAAAGTAATTATTTAGTGTGTTGGCAAGATCTGATAAGTTATTACTGTATCATTAACTACTAAACATTTTATGAAAGGTAGGTATACAGATAAATTTAAGGAAAGATATTGCATTACAATAAAAGAGAAAGTTTCTAAATTATAAATGGCATAGAAATAAACTAGTAGGTATTTTAGTAATTACAAAATTTACAGGTGACTGATTAAATGTGATGAATAATACACGACAAAATGCAAGACACATAAAAAGAAAACGGTAACTAGTTTTTACATTGTAGATTAATATAGAAATACAAAAATATATGCAATAGACCCTATGAGATGCTCCTTAGATATCAAAATATTCTACATAAAAATATTGTTCAGATATTTCTTGAATAATGGTAACATTGTATTAAATACATCGATATTTGAGGTGAATTTGTTCCCTAGTGTGTGTAGTCGGGAAATTGGTGCATGTATATGGTAGTTGGTTACAGAATAATATGTTTTGCCTTGTTTCTCGGTTAGGTACTATAAAATCAATGAGATGCAGGAGTTCGCAACAATCTAATTCGGTGTGAATAATTTTAAACAAAAAAGTTAGATCGTTTATTTTTCTTCTGTTTTCTAGGGAATGCAATTTAAGTGTATTTAGTAAAGATGTGTAGTTAATGTGTTGAATAGGTATGTGTAACTTGAAGTTAATAAATCTTAAAAATTTGTGCTGCACTCTTTCGATATTTCTTATATGGATTTGATAATATGGGGACCAAACTATGGAATTGTATTCCGACAAGCTGCGTACGAGTGACAAATATACAATTTTTATAACTTCCAGCCAATCGAAGTCTTTGATTGTTCTTATAATAATAATCCTATATTGATTAAAGCGTAAATGTCTAATCATCGGTATATACTCAAATACGTTGGCTTGCTCATCGCTGCGAACGTGAGAACATAATGTTGTTTACATTAGAACTAATGATAATAATAATTTCCGTAATAACATAGTATTTGGGCTGTGTAGATAAACTATATTACCAGCAAATTCCGGTGGATTGTGAATTTACAAATAGTAAATACGAGTACCTACCTAGATTAAAAGTTGGTTGTCATTAACCAAACATTTTTTACTTATGCCAGTTGTACGTTTGCTTAAATGGTGGTGAAAATAATAAAATAATTTACAAACTAACTTTACACGTGCAGTTTTTTGATTTCGTGCAATTGTTACTAAAATATTACATGAAAAAATGTATGAAAATGTAATGAAATATATTTGAAATAAAAATGGTTAAAAAATCTTTCTGGTTGGCTATGATTCTTAATTTCCATTGAGTACATGGATTGTGTTATTATTTCTATTTTATTTTTTGGATCATGTCTCATTTTTTGGCGAAAGAGAATATGTAATACTAGCTGGTCCCCGGCATGCGTTGCAGTGCCATTCAAAGAAATAAATTGATTCTCCCTGCTTGTCCTTTCCCGTGCGTCCCCGTTCCCTTCCACTTTGACCGCCTTCCCCCTCCCCCTTCCCCTTCCTCATGCCTTTCCTCCCAGCCACTAAAATACATGAAATACACATATTTTAATTTATACAAATTTCATAACGCCAAAGCTAACCTTTATATATAGCCTATATGTTATTCTAATGTATGAACTATATTCATGTAAAATTTCATTAAAATCCATACAGTAATTTTTGCGTGAAAGAGTAACAAACATACATTCATCCATTAAAACTTTCACCTTTATAATATTAGTAAGATGTGATGTGACAATTCAGTACAATAATAGAAAA
This sequence comes from Limnephilus rhombicus, assembly GCA_929108145.2. NCBI lineage: Eukaryota > Metazoa > Arthropoda > Insecta > Trichoptera > Limnephilidae > Limnephilus > Limnephilus rhombicus. The sequence continues at coordinate 24,865,040 of OV815284.1, forward strand.
TTCATACATAGTTTACAGTACCTTTCATACTACGAGCTGCCACACGCTTATACGGGTTATTACAAACATGTTTGTAGAACATTTTCGCAGAACAGTGATCATGAAATACAACAGTAGTAATCAGGTAAAATATATTTTTACAATTATATAGAACCTATGCAGAAGAATTGTATTATTATTATAAGCAATAATTGTCAGCCTGAAACACTCATTTACATTGAAAAATCTTCCGAGAAAAGATACTTGCCGCCAACGGGACTTGAACAATGGGACTTGATTATCAGAAGGACACGGGACTTGAACCCGTGTTCTGTGAATTCTGATAATCAAAGCCCATTGTTCAAGTCCCGTTGGCGGCAAGTATCTTTTCTCGGAAGATTTTTCAATGTAAATGAGTGTTTCGGGCTGACAATTATTGCTTATAATAATTGTTACCCTTTGTGCTATGCATAAAAATCTTGTCTTAAACGTTAGTTTATAAATTAAAAAAAATAATAATTGGTATTATTATTATTGAGATATGTTATCATAGCCTTCTTATAACTATTGCCAACAACTTCATTCAATTTAGGTACTGTCCATAATAATTCAGTCCTGATGTCTTTGTTTCAATTAAAGTAGTTTTTATTAGTTTATCATCTTCATAATAGGTATATAAAACAAAGTCAAGTTAGTTACATCATTTATAACTTAAGAACGACTGGACCGATTTTTATGATTTTTATTATAAATAGCGAAATATAGATTACTACTAGCGCCATCTTGTGGCCCATAATTATAGCAAACTGATTGTCTTTTGTTATTCACATAAATAAAGTCTCTTATCAGTTCTCACGAAACAAGCTGCGTTTTATTACAGGTTATGGGCCCAGAAACCCATGTAATTTACCAGTTATTGAGTTTATTGTCAGTAATATCAGTTTGATGAACAGTAATCTCTGTATTTTACAAAAAGACAGTGTGTCTAGTAAAAAAGTGAGTTATAACGGACTTCGTTTCGAAAAGTGAACGTCAGTGAGTGATAATGGCGTCTATTTCGAACTACCTCGTTAGCGTCCCCAAACTTATTGGACTCCAGAACTATGGGCAGTGGAGCTTCGCTACTGAGAATTATCTCGTATTGGAAGAAATGGTTTTGTGTATAAAACCTGAGCCCGATAAGCCGCCAGCAGATGCAGATGATGCGAAGACAAAAGCAAAGCTGATCTTGACAATTAACCCGGCACTTTACGTTCATATAAAAAACGTCAGAACATCGAAAGAATTGTGGGATAAATTGAAGATACTATTTGATGACTCGGAATTTTGTAGAAAAATCAGCCTCCTGAGGAATCTCATATCTATTCGATTAGAAAGTGTAATGGTCCGCCACCCCTGGCTTTGACACCAATTGTGATGAACCCTACCTAATTGATTTACTTTTCTAAGCTTCTACCTCGTAGTTCAAATCTCGTAGCTACGTTCATAATTCTACCCTTATGTCCTACTGATCACACCCCTAGGTATGATGGCCTGACTTAACCCCCTCCCCCTTTTCGATTTGTTTCTACCTCAGGCTCGTGATTTTCTAACCCCTATACTTTATAATCTAGCTGAACCTACCCTATTTTCTCAAATCCCTGCGATTTTCTCGCAGTAAACAAGATTTAAGATTTTTTGTTCACATTATTTCTATATTCTTCGTTGTGTATTTTTTTGTTTTAGAATTTACATCTGTTTGCATACTTAATATGCACACATATGTAGAGAAGATAATGTATTACGTGTGGTAACCCCTAGATTCTTTTAGAGAAAGGGTGAGAATTTTCCGATCTATTTAGTTATTATTATTTTAGTATATTAAACCGAGTTTGATAAACTAGCCTCACCCTTAAACCTCGTGTCTACTTGATTTCCGTAGGAATTTTGTTTGTTTATTTAATTCTTCCTATCACCGCTGATATCGATAACATAAACCAACAGTTAATAAATTAAACATTTCAAGAAAGAAAACCTTACCTTTGTAGGATGGTCGTATTTGAAGGTCCAGTTTTTTCACTCGAAGTCCTTGTCTGCAACTTCCCCTAACATAGTGTTTTGTATTCATGGTTAGTATTCATGGTTAGTTCTCGCAAAATTGTAGAAAAGTAGGAATGGATGGGCATGGATGGATATGGGGATAATATGTTTGCTGAAAAGTCGGCTCCTCCGCTAACCAAGTGAAAACCGATGAACAACAATTACAAACCGGATTCTCCCCAGTACGTTTGCTAGGCTTGTCCTTAGATCCGAGTTTTACCCTCTTCAACGGGCGTCTCATGCTATGAAAGGGGCCCTTCACGCCAGCAGGAGGAATACCTAGTCTTCATGCCGTTTTCTGTCTTACTCCGACTTCCGTCTCCTCCGGATTGAATTTAACTCTACTGAGTCTAGAAGGGGAATTACATGTCTTCCCTTATCATGCCTCTATCCGTTGAATGTGGCGTAAGCTTGTGACGGGCAGATCCATCCTCCCGCGTGACCGACCCAGCGTTACACTCCACCTCTGACTAGCTGACATAAAACGCACCTCGTGAGCCTTATGTTTGCTTTCAGGTTCGACAAGGACTTACGGTATGCAAATAACCTGCAGCTTTAATGCCGCGTCAGCGTACTGTCCGCATACGTCCTTCCTCTTCCCCGTATGCCCACCTCGACAATACCGCCACAAGATCAAAGCTCTCCGACCAGAAAGGTTGACACTTACATTTCCGGATAGCTAATATTCACATACAGAAGTCTTGAAGTCTAGATACGTGTGCAAATTCAGGATTTAGGACTGTATGAGTATTTGAACACCAGTGCTTTTTAAATGAGGTCACTAGTTCCTCGTGTGTTAGGTATTTAGGATTGCGAGTGATTATGGATTCTTGGATACCTACTTCCTATAAGCGAAATTTAAAAAAAAGAGATAAATCATGTTTTCATTGAATCAATGGCCTCCTGAATAATAATGATGAGCTCTTTTGAGTTTGAAGCTAGTCGCGGTACTTTACTTTGCGAAATTTTTGCATGCTGTAACAATGCTACCTATTGGCGATCGCTCTAGTATAATCAAGTTGTTTAGAATTGAATGAATTTAACGTCAATGTTGCTATCACATATTGAATGCAGATTTCGTCGTAAGCTATAATTGATAAACTTGTCCCTTGGCATTTATGCTTTGTTTTGTTTATCTATTGATGGGATCTAGGTGACTGTGGCAATGGATGACATTGAACTCCAATCGAATTTTTAGATACACAATCGAAGGTCATATCAACATACCCTAATCATGCTGGTGAGAGGAAGCTAATAGGTATTTGTTTTACAAGTACGCTAAGATGCCAAAATTGATTTAGTGATGCGTTTCTATCTAATTATGTGTTAAGTATTTGTTTTATTTAATGTATGTGTTGTTGTTAATTATTTCTCCCTCATCTTATTATTGTCTTTATTTTGTAATTTTAAAATATGGAATGTATTGCATTGCACTTCCCCTGCATACATACTGGAATAAATCATTATTATTATTATTATTATTCAAATATGCCAATGTAATTTCCTAAAATTGATTGAGAGGTACATTTCTATTAAATCGTGTAGTACCTAATTACATTGCGCCAATAGTTAATTAACTCCGATGAACGAATGAATGATAAGGGATAGATACATCATTTTTTTATGGTTTATTTGTTTACACTTCACATAGACGACCTTCGGTTTACTGACCTACTTTGGAGATTGTTTATTTCTACGGTCATTGTCCTTTTGAAACACGATTCATTGTTTAACTAATTCTTTTATATTTTATTTGCCCTAGTTTTTACCCAAACATTGGTCGTTTAAGTAGGTACTTTGCTAACCTAAGAGGTATCTGGATGACCTGGTTTCAACTAAGGTATAATTTGCTTGACCTAATTTTGAGAAATATAGGTATTTCGGTTACGAATCAAACTGATATCTTATGTCGCCGTATCCTTATGCGCGCTTAAATAAACAATAGACCTACCTAACTAAAACGGGTACTTGTATGACCTAATTTTTAAGTAAGTATTTCCTATTTGACCTACTTTCGAGCAAGTGAGAATTGTTATCAGTGTGTTAGTGACAAAACTTTAAAGCTCCGATTGATTTATTGGTGATGCCGCCTGTCCCTTCCTTCTCTGTCTCTGAAAATAATTAATAATTGGTTAAATCTTACCAGCCTCGATCGATTACAATTTTTCAAGTCGGGAATTTTATGACAACGACATTGTGACCAAGGCTTCCCTTTTTGTTTCCTAGCTAACGGATTCCTATCGGTCTTCTTGAGAAATGACTCTGATGATGGAAAAAAACTCTTCAAATATCTGTCTATTTAAGATTCACTTCGGTATTTCACTTAGTTTCTCAAACTCGTATTAACTATTGTTTTTATTTCATTCGATTCGAAAATGATTTATCAAATTGAAATTCAGATGTTTTAATTTTAAAATCCGGAGTTTGGTAAATTATTATTTATTCTCAATATTTTAAAAAACACTTTAGAATTAATAACCGTAGATACGCACGTTTTCTAAGTGTTCGAATTATTATCACTACTGTTTATTATAATTCGTTATTTAATTCACAATGAAATTTTAAGGCATATTATTATGGAAACACTGTCGCAAAACCATGACTCGAGAAATTCGTTATTGTTATTTATTTCACCGATGTTAAGTAATTTAGAGTAAAATTATAGTTTTAATTATTATATCATCTTTAGTTAGTTTTAAAAATAATCGCGTCATGTGTTTTCTTTTATCCGGTAAACTGTATTTATTTTAAGACACTGTATTTTTTTGTTAAATATTAGAAAGTCAATAACTATATGTTGTAAAAGAAACCCGAATATTATTAAATTCTTATTTACTAACTTTAACCACTTTCAATATAAAACAAAACACCCGAACGTATTATTTTTAAGCACTTTTTCGGATTTTTTTATTCCTCAATTTAAAAGGGAGATTATATACCGAATTTACTCCTTTGCAAACACTTGTAGAAATTTCAACTTTTAATAAAGAGTTATACGTTTGTTCCTGGACCCCGGTCTGTATCCCCACTGCCAACGGACTCTCAACAAAACTCTCAACCAACTCCCCTTTCTTTATCAAACCATGGTGTTTTAAAGACTTCTTAGAGCTCTCCTTTCGTAGGAAAATGACTTCTGATCACCCAGACTTCCATAGAAAAAACCCCAAATTCGGTTCCTCCGTATACGACCTTTTGTCAAATCTCTGATAATCTCCTATCTCATGTTTTAGACCGAAATCAGTCTAACATCTCTCTCACGTAGGAAATCACATAAATTTCCTCGTTGACATGTATTTATTTAAAATTTTTATGTACTTTGGTAATAAGTCATTGTTAATGTGTTTGTAATAAAGTTTTATGGGAATTCTGTAGTCTAAACATTATGTTAGAGCAATGATAATTTGTATTGCCCTTTTTAATTGCTAATGGGCCTTGTATAAATAAAAGGCATGTTCGGATCTTCATTGTTTTTGAAAACAAAATACATGTGTGGTCGACAACCATTTCCTGCGTCCACTTTGTCAGTAACCAAGCTCAATTATGTGATCCTTTCAACGGCACAAATGACATAAAACGACCATTTCTGTTGAGTAAAATCATCCGTAATTTGTCCGGTATTGTTACTTGACCCCAGACACTTAACAATACTAATTGTATTTCCTTTGAGATTGCAACATGCCCCAACGAAACCACCATCTTTTTATTAAATTTTCTTCTAAAAATTGTCTTTCTAATATCTCCGCTTCATTTAGAATTGATAACAATAATTTTCCACTGTTTTATGTATATTTTTCATTTTTCCTTTCGTCAGACTACGTTAAGCATCTTTTCCTGCGATTTGCTTTAATTGTAGAGTGACCAAAATGTACTGCGGTCTTAGATATAATTTTCTCAATCTTTTGTTTTTTGTGAATGGTGTTGTCAGAACAGAGTAATCCTTATATCGGTACCTATTCAAGTAGTTCCAATTAGTTTTCTCTTGAGATATTTGGTTCTAATTACTTCGTTTCACCGTTCCATCACCATATAAATAGGGTTTTCCCCCTTTCCCAGGCTATTATCTTCAGTTTTGAAATTTTCCGAGATTCCACCCGTTTTTTGCGATCATTCCAGGTCGGTTTTAATTAAATCGTCCCCTGGGACCATTCATGTTACGTTTTCCGTGCCCTTATCGGTGATATTTATTTTCAACATTCCCGTCTAAGATTTTTTTGTTTCCATTTGAAACTTTTGGTGCCCAAAACCTCCAGTTTTCGATCTCGCCTTATGTAAACACGATCCGGGGTTAATAATCCTTCAACTCTTTGTCTAAAGGTTTGTTTATTATACAGTTCGCTCACCCTACGTTCCTGTGAGAATTTATTCAAGGCCGCTCAATATGATCAAAGTCCACTAAAATCTACACGCCTCTAATTTCTGATTGGTTCAGATTATTATTAATCGCTTTACACAAAGGGATATTGGTAAAATTTAAACTTTCTTTGTTCTCGAGACAATTATGATACGGGGTTTCCCTCGCTTCAGTCTTTATACAGATCTCTGTAATAGTTCCCAACTGCTCGGACAGATGTCGCCGAATGTACCGAATTCTCTACATAGTATTAAGGAGAAAAAATTTTCTTGTGGGCTTCTCGTAGATTGAAGGTTAGCATTCATCACAGCCCCCCTATAGTTGTAATTCCAGCGGTAAACACGCCTCCTAGTGTTAATTGATGGAATTAGAACTAAACATAGGTGATCTAATTTTGTACAATTTTCCTTAAAATCTTCCTTTTTTCTTTTTCTTCTTTTTTTTTTCAAACTTGTTGCGCGCCCCTGCCTTTCAGTATTTTATATCGTAGAATCCTGTTCGGTGTTCCTCTGTGCTGAAACCATTCTTCAACTTACTCTTGTCCTCTCAACGACCTATTTGAGTTAACTAACTTATGTCAGTTGCTGTTCCTACCCTTTGTTCTACCCCCCTAAGATTCTTACCCCTATACCTTCCTCCCCATGATTCTTATTTCCACAACTCCCCCCTAAGACTCTTCTTCCGTAACCTCCCCCCCTAAGATTTTGCTTCCGTAACCCCTCCCTAAGTTTTCCTTTATTTTTCTCAACCGCAACAATGTATCTAAACGACATTCGAAACAAGTCACCCCCTTTAGAATTCAGATGCGTTTTAATCCATTCCGCTTACTTGCTCTATATTGCAAATCGGAAATAATCCGGTCACCCGAGAAATATTGCCAATCCCCGGTAAGTTTAAACTTCTAATTTATTCAGCCGGTATCCATGTAATGGTGTATCTAAAGGTCCAATCCATCCCTGTTAAATGTTTGAATGCAACGATTTGAAAAGCGCATTTTATGTTTATGTGTAGTATTTTATTTTATTTTTTATCCGTCCTTTGCTGTGTATGTTATGTTGATTTTATTTATTTTTATGTCACCATGTCAATGAAGTATTTGTTTCAAAAATCGTTCTTCAAACTCGAAAGAAACAATAATACACTCGACCAACTATTATCATAAACAACGTTATTTGTTTAACTTTATCGTAAGTATCTCTTTTTTTCACAGTAATATCTCGAGATGTTCAATAACAAAGATTTCGGTCACAAAATTTTGTCACAACCGAACGTGTTTGTGACCGTACCATTTCCTCGCGACAGTGTTTATTCAATTGTTTGTTTACATAACCGCGTTTCTTACTATTAGGGGCACTTGGACTGATTCGAATTCGAGTGTTTTAGTTCACCGGAGGAATGCAATGTTGTTTATATAACGGCTCCATTTGTTTATCAGTTCGCACCACCCTTCTAAATTTGGGTCAATATTCCTAGGTGTTATGAAATTTATGAGTTTTATCTGGTTTAAGGCACGTTTTTCCACTTCGGTTTCAAATTATTTGGTTTTTTGAGTTTTATTATTTTTTCCGACTGTATTATTTAATGATACGTTTTTTTTTCACTTGTTTTATGTTTCATGAAGATGTTTTAATGGCACGTTTTTCATTTTTCGTTTATTCACATTTTTTTATTTTTCAATTAATTATAATTTTATTTATTTATTTATTTGTTCATTCTATTTTATTTTTATAATATCTCAGAATCTTCTCAACTTGTAAACCTTTACTCTCCTGGTCACGGCACCAGTTGTAATGGTCCGCCACCCCTGGCTTTGACACCAATTGTGATGAACCCTACCTAATTGATTTACTTTTCTAAGCTTCTACCTCGTAGTTCAAATCTCGTAGCTACGTTCATAATTCTACCCTTATGTCCTACTGATCACACCCCTAGGTATGATGGCCTAACTTAACCCCCTCCCCCTTTTCGATTTGTTTCTACCTCAGGCTCGTGATTTTCTAACCCCTATACTTTATAATCTAGCTGAACCTACCCTATTTTCTCAAATCCCTGCGATTTTCTCGCAGTAAACAAGATTTAAGATTTTTTGTTCACATTATTTCTATATTCTTCGTTGTGTATTTTTTTGTTTTAGAATTTACATCTGTTTGCATACTTAATATGCACACATATGTAGAGAAGATAATGTATTACGTGTGGTAACCCCTAGATTCTTTTAGAGAAAGGGTGAGAATTTTCCGATCTATTTAGTTATTATTATTTTAGTATATTAAACCGAGTTTGATAAACTAGCCTCACCCTTAAACCTCGTGTCTACTTGATTTCCGTAGGAATTTTGTTTGTTTATTTAATTCTTCCTATCACCGCTGATATCGATAACATAAACCAACAGTTAATAAATTAAACATTTCAAGAAAGAAAACCTTACCTTTGTAGGATGGTCGTATTTGAAGGTCCAGTTTTTTCACTCGAAGTCCTTGTCTGCAACTTCCCCTAATATAGTGTTTTGTATTCATGGTTAGTATTCATGGTTAGTTCTCGCAAAATTGTAGAAAAGTAGGAATGGATGGGCATGGATGGATATGGGGATAATATGTTTGCTGAAAAGTCGGCTCCTCCGCTAACCAAGTGAAAACCGATGAACAACAATTACAAACCGGATTCTCCCCAGTACGTTTGCTAGGCTTGTCCTTAGATCCGAGTTTTACCCTCTTCAACGGGCGTCTCATGCTATGAAAGGGGCCCTTCACGCCAGCAGGAGGAATACCTAGTCTTCATGCCGTTTTCTGTCTTACTCCGACTTCCGTCTCCTCCGGATTGAATTTAACTCTACTGAGTCTAGAAGGGGAATTACATGTCTTCCCTTATCATGCCTCTATCCGTTGAATGTGGCGTAAGCTTGTGACGGGCAGATCCATCCTCCCGCGTGACCGACCCAGCGTTACACTCCACCTCTGACTAGCTGACATAAAACGCACCTCGTGAGCCTTATGTTTGCTTTCAGGTTCGACAAGGACTTACGGTATGCAAATAACCTGCAGCTTTAATGCCGCGTCAGCGTACTGTCCGCATACGTCCTTCCTCTTCCCCGTATGCCCACCTCGACAATACCGCCACAAGATCAAAGCTCTCCGACCAGAAAGGTTGACACTTACATTTCCGGATAGCTAATATTCACATACAGAAGCCTTGAAGTCTAGATACGTGTGCAAATTCAGGATTTAGGACTGTATGAGTATTTGAACACCAGTGCTTTTTAAATGAGGTCACTAGTTCCTCGTGTGTTAGGTATTTAGGATTGCGAGTGATTATGGATTCTTGGATACCTACTTCCTATAAGCGAAATTTAAAAAAAAGAGATAAATCATGTATTCATTGAATCAATGGCCTCCTGAATAATAATGATGAGCTCTTTTGAGTTTGAAGCTAGTCGCGGTACTTTACTTTGCGAAATTTTTGCATGCTGTAACAATGCTACCTATTGGCGATCGCTCTAGTATAATCAAGTTGTTTAGAATTGAATGAATTTAACGTCAATGTTGCTATCACATATTGAATGCAGATTTCGTCGTAAGCTATAATTGATAAACTTGTCCCTTGGCATTTATGCTTTGTTTTGTTTATCTATTGATGGGATCTAGGTGACTGTGGCAATGGATGACATTGAACTCCAATCGAATTTTTAGATACACAATCGAAGGTCATATCAACATACCCTAATCATGCTGGTGAGAGGAAGCTAATAGGTATTTGTTTTACAAGTACGCTAGGATGCCAAAATTGATTTAGTGATGCGTTTCTATCTAATTATGTGTTAAGTATTTGTTTTATTTAATGTATGTGTTGTTGTTAATTATTTCTCCCTCATCTTATTATTGTCTTTATTTTGTAATTTTAAAATATGGAATGTATTGCATTGCACTTCCCCTGCATACATACTGGAATAAATCATTATTATTATTATTATTATTCAAATATGCCAATGTAATTTCCTAAAATTGATTGAGAGGTACATTTCTATTAAATCGTGTAGTACCTAATTACATTGCGCCAATAGTTAATTAACTCCGATGAACGAATGAATGATAAGGGATAGATACATCATTTTTTTATGGTTTATTTGTTTACACTTCACATAGACGACCTTCGGTTTACTGACCTACTTTGGAGATTGTTTATTTCTACGGTCATTGTCCTTTTGAAACACGATTCATTGTTTAACTAATTCTTTTATATTTTATTTGCCCTAGTTTTTACCCAAACATTGGTCGTTTAAGTAGGTACTTTGCTAACCTAAGAGGTATCTGGATGACCTGGTTTCAACTAAGGTATAATTTGCTTGACCTAATTTTGAGAAATATAGGTATTTCGGTTACGAATCAAACTGATATCTTATGTCGCCGTATCCTTATGCGCGCTTAAATAAACAATAGACCTACCTAACTAAAACGGGTACTTGTATGACCTAATTTTTAAGTAGGTATTTCCTATTTGACCTACTTTCGAGCAAGTGAGAATTGTTATCAGTGTGTTAGTGACAAAACTTTAAAGCTCCGATTGATTTATTGGTGATGCCGCCTGTCCCTTCCTTCTCTGTCTCTGAAAATAATTAATAATTGGTTAAATCTTACCAGCCTCGATCGATTACAATTTTTCAAGTCGGGAATTTTATGACAACGACATTGTGACCAAGGCTTCCCTTTTTGTTTCCTAGCTAACGGATTCCTATCGGTCTTCTTGAGAAATGACTCTGATGATGGAAAAAAACTCTTCAAATATCTGTCTATTTAAGATTCACTTCGGTATTTCACTTAGTTTCTCAAACTCGTATTAACTATTGTTTTTATTTCATTCGATTCGAAAATGATTTATCAAATTGAAATTCAGATGTTTTAATTTTAAAATCCGGAGTTTGGTAAATTATTATTTATTCTCAATATTTTAAAAAACACTTTAGAATTAATAACCGTAGATACGCACGTTTTCTAAGTGTTCGAATTATTATCACTACTGTTTATTATAATTCGTTATTTAATTCACAATGAAATTTTAAGGCATATTATTATGGAAACACTGTCGCAAAACCATGACTCGAGAAATTCGTTATTGTTATTTATTTCACCGATGTTAAGTAATTTAGAGTAAAATTATAGTTTTAATTATTATATCATCTTTAGTTAGTTTTAAAAATAATCGCGTCATGTGTTTTCTTTTATCCGGTAAACTGTATTTATTTTAAGACACTGTATTTTTTTGTTAAATATTAGAAAGTCAATAACTATATGTTGTAAAAGAAACCCGAATATTATTAAATTCTTATTTACTAACTTTAACCACTTTCAATATAAAACAAAACACCCGAACGTATTATTTTTAAGCACTTTTTCGGATTTTTTTATTCCTCAATTTAAAAGGGAGATTATATACCGAATTTACTCCTTTGCAAACACTTGTAGAAATTTCAACTTTTAATAAAGAGTTATACGTTTGTTCCTGGACCCCGGTCTGTATCCCCACTGCCAACGGACTCTCAACAAAACTCTCAACCAACTCCCCTTTCTTTATCAAACCATGGTGTTTTAAAGACTTCTTAGAGCTCTCCTTTCGTAGGAAAATGACTTCTGATCACCCAGACTTCCATAGAAAAAACCCCAAATTCGGTTCCTCCGTATACGACCTTTTGTCAAATCTCTGATAATCTCCTATCTCATGTTTTAGACCGAAATCAGTCTAACATCTCTCTCACGTAGGAAATCACATAAATTTCCTCGTTGACATGTATTTATTTAAAATTTTTATGTACTTTGGTAATAAGTCATTGTTAATGTGTTTGTAATAAAGTTTTATGGGAATTCTGTAGTCTAAACATTACGTTAGAGCAATGATAATTTGTATTGCCCTTTTTAATCGCTAATGGGCCTTGTATAAATAAAAGGCATGTTCGGATCTTCATTGTTTTTGAAAACAAAATACATGTGTGGTCGACAACCATTTCCTGCGTCCACTTTGTCAGTAACCAAGCTCAATTATGTGATCCTTTCAACGGCACAAATGACATAAAACGACCATTTCTGTTGAGTAAAATCATCCGTAATTTGTCCGGTATTGTTACTTGACCCCAGACACTTAACAATACTAATTGTATTTCCTTTGAGATTGCAACATGCCCCAACGAAACCACCATCTTTTTATTAAATTTTCTTCTAAAAATTGTCTTTCTAATATCTCCGCTTCATTTAGAATTGATAACAATAATTTTCCACTGTTTTATGTATATTTTTCATTTTTCCTTTCGTCAGACTACGTTAAGCATCTTTTCCTGCGATTTGCTTTAATTGTAGAGTGACCAAAATGTACTGCGGTCTTAGATATAATTTTCTCAATCTTTTGTTTTTTGTGAATGGTGTTGTCAGAACAGAGTAATCCTTATATCGGTACCTATTCAAGTAGTTCCAATTAGTTTTCTCTTGAGATATTTGGTTCTAATTACTTCGTTTCACCGTTCCATCACCATATAAATAGGGTTTTCCCCCTTTCCCAGGCTATTATCTTCAGTTTTGAAATTTTCCGAGATTCCACCCGTTTTTTGCGATCATTCCAGGTCGGTTTTAATTAAATCGTCCCCTGGGACCATTCATGTTACGTTTTCCGTGCCCTTATCGGTGATATTTATTTTCAACATTCCCGTCTAAGATTTTTTTGTTTCCATTTGAAACTTTTGGTGCCCAAAACCTCCAGTTTTCGATCTCGCCTTATGTAAACACGATCCGGGGTTAATAATCCTTCAACTCTTTGTCTAAAGGTTTGTTTATTATACAGTTCGCTCACCCTACGTTCCTGTGAGAATTTATTCAAGGCCGCTCAATATGATCAAAGTCCACTAAAATCTACACGCCTCTAATTTCTGATTGGTTCAGATTATTATTAATCGCTTTACACAAAGGGATATTGGTAAAATTTAAAATTTCTTTGTTCTCGAGACAATTATGATACGGGGTTTCCCTCGCTTCAGTCTTTATACAGATCTCTGTAATAGTTCCCAACTGCTCGGACAGATGTCGCCGAATGTACCGAATTCTCTACATAGTATTAAGGAGAAAAAATTTTCTTGTGGGCTTCTCGTAGATTGAAGGTTAGCATTCATCACAAAAGTTGCACTTCGATGACGTCGTATGTGACACAGATTGTATGTAGAAGTGTGTTTGCACCCCTCAAAAGGAAAAATACAATAATTATAATAAATCTCCCTCACTCGTATAAAGAAAATGAAACGCAATTCCCGTAAGTGGAAAAGTAAGAAAATCACAAAAATTATTAATTATAAAGAGTTATTGATTCTGAGGCGGTACAAAGTTCACCAAGTCAGCTAGTTTAATATATAATGTCACGCCCCAAGTTTTTGCAGCCTTTGTAATGTTAGAACTTTTGCAAAATTTGCAGATCCGCAATAGTAAATGCGAGATACAAAGAACCTTAGTTTGAATAAAATGGTTAGATGGACCCGCGTTACTTTGAGACACCTTGCTATTCGTATCATTTTTATGTCAAGTTAAGTCAAACAATGTGCAAACGAACGTGCACGGGAACGGTACTCGTATGTCATGCTTTTCTCCTGAAAGTGACACATCGCACTTATATAGAGCTAACGTAGGAATAGAGTTTTATTGAAGTGATATGTTACTTAACTTCAAATTGATGTGGTAATTGAAATGAAGTGTTGAATGCAAGCATGAAATTAATCGAAACCAAAAAATAAACGGTGACCGGCCAACTCAGAAAGGTCACAAAGAATGATGATAAAAAAATATAAAAAAATGATTTAATAGGTTATGTTACTTTAGGGTTAAGGGGTATTTTAAAATTATTTTTTTCATAGCTTTTAATGACTTTTCAAAGAGTTGATGAGTTGACTTGATTCTGAGATAACATGAAACCAAAATAAACACATCTGAGTTATCTAGTGTAAAATGAGTAAAGTGGTCTGAATGGAAATATCAAAATAAAGGGAATCAGTTATTATTTTATTCTCAATTTGGGAGATGGATATGGGTAACGTATAAGATAACCAACACCCCTGCCATAGGTTAGCCCAAATGGTGACTTTGCAGGGGTTCCCGAGCTTATGGGGTGAGGTTTATCTAGATCACTTGGCAGGCCGGACTGGAAGAGACTGGTTGAGGGAGACCTTTTTACCTCTCCAGCCGGACTCTCTCAATCCATTACCTTGAACCGCAGTGGGGGGAATGGATTCATTCGTCTGTCTTACTCCTGGACACACTGACCCTTAGATTCCTACCCACCCCTCATACCTTTTTCCTTCCCAGGTCTTCATCTCCTTCCTTTCACTAAAAAGACCCTCCACACAGCTCCAAAGATGGCGTAAATCCTGGCGGAAATGGTTTTTCTCAGAGCCCCCTTAGTCAGGAAAGGATCGGTAAGGTTATGTTATTCTATTTCCAGAACTCTTTCTCATATTTTACATGAATTTAATTTAAATAATGTTAAATTAACACCAGTATTACAAATTCGCGACTTGGGAGTTATATTCGATTCAAACTTAACATTCACACCACATATAGATAATATAACTAATAAGGCCTTAAAGATTCTTGGCTTCCTTTGTAGAACCCTAACTGATTTTAAGTCCTTGGATTGCATGAAAACACTCTACATTTCATTAGTTAGATGTCAAGTAGAATATAATGCACCTATTTGGTCCCCTTTCTATAAAGTACACGCTAAAAAAATAGAACGAGTTCAACACAAATTTCTTAGGTACTTAAATTTCAAACTCAAAATTCCAATAGAAAACATTAATTATTTAAGTTTAATGAATCGACTAAATTTAATTACGCTGTCTGACAGAAGAATCATTTCAGACCTAATTTTATTGTACAGAATCATGAACAACCTAACTGACAGCCCTCCATCGTTGCTACTATTAAACTTCATGTACCGACAAGGAATACTAGACAAAATATAACATTCTTTTGCAACACATACACAACTAACTATCTATCACACTCACTTACCAATAGGATGCATTATTTAGGCAACAAGTTTGGTGGTATTGTAGATGTATTCGCTGATTCCCTTTACTTTACATTCTAAAATGCAATTTAAACCAACACTTTGTGGAATCCTACAAATTATTGTAACATGGGTATAATATATTTAACGATTTGATTTGTTATTGTAATGTTTATATTATGTTATTGTTAAATATTACATTGTTTAAAATATTTCACGGTTTTCCACAAGATTATACAAGTGGTTTTTTTTTTTAAAAACTACTTGTATATTCTTAAAAGTTTTTTCACTTTTATAACTTTTGGTATAAATTCTATGTATGTGTAATCCTCGATATCTGGAATATTATTTTCTAATCTATGTAAAAGCCCCTAAGGGCGTATAACAACAATAAATATGTAAGATGAAGTAAGGTTAGAATAGGTTAGAATAGGTTAGGTTCTGTTGGAGCAGTTGAACATGAGTTAGAATTGCAACCAAAAGTAAACATCAATACGAGAATAATAAAAAAGGCTTCTGTTTTTTAAACTGAATTCAATTTATTTTGCCACTGAAAGCAAGATTCCCACAAGGCAAAACATAATTTTAATGGTTTTATTTTTAGCCAGTGTTTTTCCTGGGGATTGTAGCCTTTTATATAATTAGATGTTTCGTTTCCACGCCGCACAGTAGCCGACGTCTGTTGTGAACATTAAACGAATCGTTGTAATTTTTAATACACACACGAGACTGGCCGCCCCGCTCGCCGCCCCGCTTCCCGCTTCACGGCCGCGTACGTTAGGCCGGGTATGAAATACGGCGATCCTCCGGCCTTTCCGACTTTCTCTGGAAAATGTTTACCAAAGGCCACTTATCTGCTAGGAAGGACCGAAGAGGAGGAAAAACATGGAAGAAATACTTAAAGAGAACGGTCCATGACCAAACTTAAAACAAATAAAAACATCAGAGTGTACAATTCACACGCAGAATAAGTGAAACTAGAAAGTCGCTAGATGACGCTTTCTATTCTTTTGCCTGTTTATTTTAAAGTGGTTTCAAGATTGGATATTAATTTCACAAAAATAAAAATGTTTGATATTTTTGGATTTTGTAGGATTCGAACCTCCATTCGCTTAATGTCTGTCTCTCTGGCCGCTGAGACTTGTCGAGCGCCTTACTCACTGCGCTATCGAAGGCCTGCGCCAACGTGCGAACTTACCAAATTATATTAGAACCGAGGACCGTCAAATAATACATTTTTGTTACGAATTTCCGTTTCATCCGAATTTCAAATGGCTAACGGGGCTAAAGAAGTTTCACTGCAAAAATATGATTGAATCATAGACATATGAATATTAGCAGACCTGCCCTAAGTGAAAAAAGCGTATTGTATCCCCCTCCCCATACCGGTTCCTTGGAACCGGCTGGGATTGAGTGTGGCTTCGCGTGAATCTAAAAAATGTGACGTCATCATTCTTCTGCGAGCCAGCGTCGAGCGCTCATCGGTGCATTTTACGGAATAACACCGCAAAAAACATGGTTTGTGTTTTCAAAACGTGTAAATATATAATATCACTCGAGATACATGGCATGTGCTCGTCGATGTTTATTGTTTACGGGGTAAGTAAATTATGAAACATTTGTAAAAGTGTAGTAACTAAATATGGCAACAAAATATTGGAGTCTGAAAATAATCGAACTTTACTTTGCCGTATTTTGCCGCAAATTTATTTGTCAATTCGCGCCCCCGTGTATAAAAGTCTATTCATTCAAAAGCAGAGTTTACTTTTAAGAACTAAATGGTGATATTATGATGCGAGATGCCTACATACTGTAATATTGAGTTATCGACGAATCACATATCTCCAAAGTCAACTGTCAAGTTGTTGTCTACCCCTCACCTTTATGTTCTGGTCTACTAATATTCATATGTCTATGGATTGAATACTATTATGATTTAAGTAAGTGGGAAGTGTATAGGTATCTAAATGAAATGTGAACTCATAAGTTTCTTCACTACTCCATTTCTATTTCCATTGTATTCTAATAAAGGTCTGAGAGTCGTGTAATCGGAGCCCAGTCGATGGAAAAATGCCGCCAACTGCCTACTCGTTGCCATGGGGCTGATCGCGGGTGTTTGCTAGAGTTGGGAGTGTATTATGACTTCTTCTTCTTCTTTGTGTGCCGTATCAGGTCCCCCCCCCCCCGACGTTGGCGATCACTCTTGAGAATGTCTCTCTGTCTTGCGCTGCCCGGAATAGCTCCTCCACACTTCTAATGCGGGTCCACTCTCGTATATTACGCAGCCAAGACATTTGTCTCCTACCAGGCCCTCGGCGACCCTCTATCTTGCCTTTCAATATAAAATGGAGCAAGTGATACTTCTCCCCTCGAAGTATATGACCAGTATTATGACTAGTTGATTTTTTTATAGGTGCTTCTATGCATAATCATTGATACACGATGTTGAGCAGTATGCTTATCTCCTGGAAATACTCTAATAGCTGTAGGCCAATTTTTGTGTCAAATTCTCATATTTCATCGCAATCCTTTTTACCTTTTTTTTACTTAACTCCACACAGGAAAATAATTTCTCTCAGCGCCTATGTCATCTGAGATGCTCTGTGGAGGGACTTTTTGAAGAGAGGAAGGAATGAACATTGGTCTTAAAGAGACCCATGTTGTATGAAGGAGGAAACACAGATGCCGCCAAATCATTCGACAGCTGAGCTGTTGAACATAAGAACGAGTCGAAAAAGCGACCCGTTCTCATGTGACAAATATCAACTGTGTTTCCCGACTGCACCGATGGCGAAGGGATCTTTGACGCTAGTTCCTCGAAGCATCTTCCATTGTAATACCTCTAGAATAAGGATAACATTCCCACCCGACGCCTGTGCTCTAAAGACTACACTCCGTCTGTTAAGATGGGAGAATCTGTCAAAGGGACCGGCAGTTTCTGCATTTCTGTCGAGGGTATTTTTCAGGTATTTTGGAGGTGGCTGCCAAATTCAACCGTGGGGCGCAGTTGTGATTTATACAGGGTTAGCAGTTGTGTACTATTAAAGTATCTGCGGGCCCTACACAGTACGCCCAGTTCTTGGGAGGCTAATTAATTTTATTCTGCAAAGTGTCTGCCACAGGGTCTCTTACAAAGATCATAAGGTTTATTAATGTTGTCGCTGAGTGTTTGTGCTTGTTACCCGATGAGGTTTCGGAATTTAAATCGGATATCAGCCCACCAGGCAGGCCGGATCGAAAGTCACTGGCTGAGGGAGGCCTTTTGACTTCTCCAGCAGGACTCTCTTGACCTTGCACCGCAGTTGAATGGATAGATTCATACGTCCATCACTCCTTCACACACCCCTTTTACCTGTTTCTTCCCAGAACTTCCTCTCTTTCCTTTCCATAAAAAGACCTTCCACACCGCATCTCTCCAAGATGAAATAGGTCTTAATGACAATTATTTTCTTCTGGGCCTCTTGTGTGGAGCTAATGAACGCTGAGCATCGTGGCTACAAGGCAAAGGTTTTCAGGGTAAAAACAAAAAACAAACAATTATTCGAAACTGGAACAGGTTGATGTACCTTCTGAGATTTTCAGCTGAAGGCCCA
Organism: Limnephilus rhombicus; assembly: GCA_929108145.2. Taxonomy (NCBI): domain Eukaryota; kingdom Metazoa; phylum Arthropoda; class Insecta; order Trichoptera; family Limnephilidae; genus Limnephilus; species Limnephilus rhombicus. The sequence goes on from OV815284.1 coordinate 24,884,072, forward strand.
TTCAAAATATCAACATTTGAAATGGGCAAAATTGACAAAAATAATTTAAAAAAATATTTTTTCATTCTAAAATTGGTTTGTTATGTCTTATTTGATGAAGTAACTGTTTCATTCACATTTATACGATCAATCTTGAAAAGGGACAAAATTGTAGGAAAAATGTGATAATGTTTATGACAAACACAAAATTTGAGTATTTACGATGCGGTCCTTTGTTGTTCCGACATGATTTCTTTATGAAAATATAATTTGTGTTTTACAAGACAGAAATATCTTAACCTCTGCGAAAACATTTATATTATCACAATGTTGCCGGTAAAAAGAATTTGGTTTTAATAATAACCAATTTTTCTTTTTCCCCCTTTCTTACATAAGGGAACTCTTAAGCATACAGAAAATCTATGCCAAAAACATTCTAGTACATCACCACAAAAATGATTCAGAGGCAGACACCTCACACGCTCATAAAACCAGAGCCAAACAAACAGACATACTTAATATACCAAAGTGTAACTCTTCATTTGGTCAAAGAAGTTCTGCATTTTTAGCAGTAAAGTTATATAACAAACTCCCACTTAGTATCAAACAAATAAAAATAAAAAATAGCTACATTAAGGACATTAAATGTTGGCTGAAGAATCTATCGGAAAATGAACTTACTAGTATACTTAAAGCATCATAGAAGTTTCTGGAAAACCTTATCCAATGAAGTAAAACCATAGAAGTCGCTGAAAAACTTATCCAAAGCATAGTCCCCCTCAGCACAGGATCTCCTAGTGAGGAGGACTACGAATATATTTTATATATACATCTAACTAACATGTTTCATATAAATATGTAAAAAATATTATATAGTTACTAAATAAAAAAAAAAAATAAAAAAAAATTACGTAAATGATTTTATTATATTTTATTTTTTGGTATTTCTGTTTAATCATGAAAGTTCCAACCATACGTTTTTTTATTATTTATCGACAATATAAAATAATTATATAAGGATACGAAATATAATGGTTATGTTAGGAAAATATATTGTATTTCTTAGTCCTCCTCACTAGGGGTTCCTGTGCCGAGGCGGACTAAAATTGGTTAATTATTTGTCTTCTATGTCGTTTTTAGTGTCTTCATTAGAGTGTTTTCGTTGACCTCTTTCAGTCATGTTTTTATTCTTGATTTGTTCTCATTATATTTTTTTATTAGTTTTATGTCTTGGAGAAGAATATTATGGAGTTTAGTTGCAAAATAAGTGTAGTTTCTTTGTCCGAATGTGGTTTTATAACTTGGAATGTTTTTTATGTCATTTTTATTCGATCTAGTGTGATGGATACGCGGTCTAGTAGAGGATTCAGTATTTTTGAATAGCTTCAATAATATATTTTTGGCATATATTCGTTGTACATGTGGTACGTCAAAGCTATTAAAAATTTCAATCGAAGGCGTTCTAATAGGTACTTTCAGTATGGTCTTTATGATTCCTTTTTGAATTGTTTTCAGACTGTGCATGTATTTATGTGTAGTAGATCCCCATCCCATAATTCCATATTCAATTCGAGAATGATATAACTCGTAGTAAACGTTTTTCAAAATATTTACCACATTTCTTAGATTTTCAAAGAAATATATAAGGTTTGTGATTTTTTCAGTAACGCCTTTGATGTGTAGGTCCCATCTATGATTTTCGTCAATTATTTCTCCGAGATATTTTATGTTTTGTGTTTTTTCTATGACTGTGCCGTGACATTGAACATTATTTCTATGGCGTTCGTGTAGTTTTAGCTGTGGTGATTTTTTTCTTCTTTCAAGATTTATTGAGATCTATGTCGCCAAGTATGTATATTATTAAATTTTAATTTGTGGAACACAATTTTAATCAAAAGTTTTTTGATTTAAATATATTGCGGTATAAATATATCATAAAATAACCTTTAAAAATGTTAAATGCATATTTTTGTGCCGTTAGTTCTCTTAAGAGGATAATCCATTAAAGTTAAAGATTATATCCGGTAATAGGTAAATTGATTAGGGAAAGACAACTTTAATATTTTTGTACATTAATTCTTCAGAAGGTACTTATTATTGTTATTTTTTAAATTATTCCGCTTAGGAGATATTTGAAATCTCAGAAATACTTCTCATTTGATAACTCATTTTTTTTAATTCGAACAAATCATCAGATTTCAGGGTTAGTTTTAAAGTTCTATAGAGGTTCTATACAACTTCTATTATTATATAATTATTAGCCAATTGTTTCCCGAAACTGAAATAATAACAGAAATTGAATAGAAATTTGACAGAATTATTCAAGTTTTGTGAAACTGGACCTATGTTGAATATCCATCGATTATTTTCCATGCTACATGATGTATGTCGCAAACAGAAAAAATACCAAATTTTTTGAACATTCGTTAAATATTTCTTAAATCAGAATTTGAACATTTCATCAAATTTTAAAGGTAATTTTTGAGTTCTACATAGTTGTTATTCAAGTTCTGTTGTTTTATCGTTATTTGCCAGGTATGGCCCTACGAGTTACTACCCGGTTTTGCCCGACTTAGTTTTAACTTAAGTTTTAGCTTTTGGACCGAACAGACATGCGAAAGCTATCAGTTTGAGACAAAAACTCAAGATATAAGGCCTCTGAAGATGGACAGTGTGATCTGTCCGAAACGTCAGGAGTTAAAAAGTCCTTTTAAGGACTACGTTACGCGGGTAAACCGAGAAAATTGTTCTACATCTTACACCCGTGAAAACCTTAATCATAACATATATACATATACATCCCGCTATATATATAATAAGTATATATAATAATAAGTCAGTATATATATATACTGACTTATTGTCTAGGTTATTGAAATACGTAGAGAGGAATGTGACATCTATTATTATTTTTGCTACGTCAAATATACAATCAAACCATGATTTTTTTATTTTTTTTTTATTTTTTTTATTTCATAAATTTTTTTATTAGTTACAGGTATTTGTTTTTTTGGCTACCACACTAGGCTTATGCCCGTATTGTGGTAGTCATACATTTAATATTTTAAATACGATTTAATTAAAACAGATGATTAAACATTAAAAAAAAATTAAGAAATACTTAAAAGTAAAGAAAAAAAGAACATATTTTAAAGAAAAGTACAAATAAAAATGAAAATTCAAATTTTGAAATACAAAAATTAATAATAAAGATTAAATGTTAAGAACTCAAGTGTTCTATATAAATTAAAACATATAAGTATATACATCAAAATTAAAACATAAATAAAATTTAGTGAAAAAGTAAGAGAAAAAAAATAACAACATTTTAATGAAAAATAGAAATAAAAATGGAAATTTAAATTTTGAAATGCAAAAATTAATAAATAAAATGTAGTGTTAAGAACTAATGAATTCTTTAGAGTAAGTTCGTCCCCTTTCAAAAATCCAATGTTGTACACGTGTTATAAAAAGAGAATTAGAATTACTTGACTTTATGTCAGTACTCAGAGCATTATATATTTTAGGAGCGATGAACCAGAATTGTCGTTGAGCGAATGAGGTGTTAGTTTTTGGGACCACGCAACCCAGGTTTGTTGTAAGGCGGGTGTGTGCTTGATGTTGTGGAGCGATTAGTAGATTATTTTTTCGTATAAATATAACAAATGCTTGTTTTAGTAAATAGCTGTCGAATATCTAAGACCCTGATTTTTGCAAAGAGTTCATTTGAGGGATGGGTAGGTTGACATTGCGAAATGAAAATAACGCTATGTTGACTAATATTCCAAAAACAAAAAAGTTAAAACTTCAAAAATCTCAAATTATAAGTTCTACACCATTTGAGATTTTTGAAGTTTTAGGCAATAAAGGAATCTTTCAAAAATACTGATTTCGGATGTGGATCTGTCTGAGAGTGATTGTAACTCTACTTAATTAATTCTGATTTGTTTTGAACTAACGTGTTATTTTCAGAATTGGAACAGATGTCTCAAGAATTCAGACTAACGATAAAGTGGCTCCCTATAATAATGACCGGTCAGTGGTTGAGTGTGCATAGCGCTTGGGTCCCACCCGAGTCCTCTATCATAACACAAGCAGCATTTTCGGCTTTCTGTGGTGGTAGTAGGAGATTTTCAAACATTGTTGGGTTATTCGTAACCCGGGAATGTTTGTCTTTCTTTTTAGTAAAAAAAAAATAAAAAAATAATAATAATAATGTAATGTTCTTACGGAAAATTATTTTGTCATTATTAAAATTGTCTTGAATAAATCAACACATTAAAAGCGAAGAAGTATGTGTGTAACTCACTATACCTATAGTACACGGGTGGTTGAGTTACTTACTTGATTGCTGACCTTAATTGGAGTAAAAAATGTAAATGAAATTTTGGTCTACGATAATTTTTTAGATATCTTTTTTCTCAAAATATTTATTTTCAGTATCAAACAAAAAAAAAACTTTTATATCTCGTCAATGGTCACACGGCCGAGTAACCAACCTCTCACTTCGCCCATGTCCAATACCTACTAATTTTTTTTATGTTTTTAGATGAAAAAAAAACAACAAAAATGAACCGAGGACCAAAATTTCAATTACGTTTTTTTCTCCAAATGATATCAGAAATCACTGGTAGTAAGTCAAGTACATTCTTAATACCCTGTATTTTTTGTGGCTTATTTTTGCGGACCATTTTTAAAAGTGGAACTTTGAAAGTCAAGTTATAACCCGTGATTTTTCACGGGTCTGCGCTGCTACTATATATATCTTCACATTATTATAAAATGAAGTCGCTCTCGCTGTCTGTGCGCTTAGATCTTTTAAACTACGCAACGGATTTTCATGCGGTTTTCACCAATAGATAGAGTGATCCATGAGGAAGGTACATAATTTATCGAGGTTTTGTGAAGATTGGTTGAAATATATGAATAAAGGACTGGCAAGCAGGCGGTGTGGATTTGGTTATAGATGTATTTATATGGCGTTGTTGATGTTTCATTTTGTGGCGTTGTGTTTCGTCATCGCAACGTGTGGCTGGGTCTGCTAGTATTTATACATACATGATGTAACAGGACTATACATATATTTTTTTAAATTTGTTTTTTATTGTGAACAGTGCACAAGAGTCCCAACTGCTCCCAACCACCAGTGAGTCGGTGAGGAGTCAGAGTCAGAAGGCATTTGAAGGTAGAGGCGAGGGGAAGAAGATAGAAAAGAGGAATGTGGGAAAACACCTGGCTATTCAGATCTGGTCACCGTAGGGCTAAAGACATTTCAAGCAACTTTTCAATTCTGAGTGGTGGTCTTACACCAAGGCGATACTAAGAATATCCTTTACTCTGCAACGTGCCGCAATATACCTTTTAAATTGTGAAACAACACGATACAATAAAATTAAAATTTCTCGAACCCGCGAAATTCATATTGCAAGTCGAGAGCCTTACTCCTCGACCACGAAGATCGTCAATATACATAATATCATCGACTAATTTTTTGCTAAATGTAATTTGATTTATGTTTTATGTGTTTTCGAGTAAGAATTTTAGTTCTCTAGTTTGATTTGAAAACTCACAAAAATATTCAAAGCTGCGAATGCAATTTATACCCAAAGAATCAAATTTTATGAAAAATCTTTTCTGATTTGACAAAAAAAAAACAATTTCTTAGCGGGGAACCTCCCGCGGCCAGACGTGTAATGTGAAACTTTTGCGCCGTAATTTATTTTTCATTTGAATTTGCCATAAATTTCTGATGTATTGAACTTGAAAAGAATATTTGAATCTCGGAATGTTCAAAGTTTACACATCAATGTGAGTATTTCTCTCTAAAACTTCGCTCAGAATTATTTTATTTTTTCTGTTTATTCTTCCTGAACGACAGTAATTTTCTTAAAAACTTTTGATAAAATGGTATATTTGCTTATAAGAAGGTTGAAGAATTGCAAAAGTAACCAAGTTTTACTTTCGTAGAAGGATATATATTACGAGGAACCTGTATACATATTATTTACCTACCTTTTTCACAAATTAGTATCTAATGGTAAGGTTGGATCGAAATACGTTTCAAATAATGGAACTGTAAAATTATTCTCAGTTAATTTACACAAGTACTAAATAATCTTTTCTTTTAAGCCTCCGTAGTAAGCGTTCAAAAAGAAGAAAAAGATGTTTTGAAACTGAGATATTTATACGAGTGTTAGAAAGAGCGGGCTAGTATTAAAAAATGATAATAATTAAGCGAAAATTATGAAAACATTTAATAAAACGCGACTCGCTTTAAACCACTCTGACCCGTAAGCGTATTTACACGACAATATAACAAACAATAGCTGTCAAGTACAATTAACGTGTTTTCAAGGATAACCGACGAGTTCATCGAAAATCAATTCATCGAAAGCAAATTCATCGAAAACGAGTTCATCGAAAATCAATTCATCGAAAGCAAATTAATCGAAAACGAGTTCATCGAAAATCAATTCATCGAAAATCAATTCATCGAATGATCAATTCATCGAATCGCCAATTCATCGAAAAACATTTTTTTGTTGATATTAGAGCTGTCAAAATTAAATACCCAAAAAGGCCTATTTAACCGAGTTAAATGTGTTTAGCAACTGTCAGTTTCGTAGTGACAATGTAAAATTTATAGGTTATCTCTTCGATTTCCGATTGTCTGATACTGCAAAATAGGGATATCTACGGAACGGTGACTGGACAACTCATAATGAAACCAGCTCATAAACAACTCAGAAAGGTCATTAAGAGTGATGATAAAATATTTAAAAATTGGTTAAATAGGTTAAGTTAGGTTAGGTTAGGTTAGGTTAGGTTAGTTTGGGTTGACCAATGCTTTTTTAACTTCTGGGTCCGCTCGGCATTTCTCTCAAATATCAACAAAATATATTTTTTTTATGAATTGGCGATTCGATGAATTGATCATTCGATGAATTGGTTTTCGATGAATTTTTTTTCGATGAATTAGTTTTCGATGAACTCGTTTTCTATGAATTTGCTTTCGATGAATTGATTTTCGATGAATTGATTTTCGATGGATTCGTTTTCGATGAACTCGTCGTTAACCGTTTTCAAGTTAACGCGTGTGTTTCTACAGAAATCGTTATAACTCTGTTATTGCTCTAGTGACAACCCTAAAACAAAAAGTAGTAGATCCACGTTGACTCAACCTAGACATTTATATTGTCCGTGGAAGTAAATAAAAAACACTAATTTTGTAGAAACAGTTTTCACCCGCCAAATCGCCTACGCGCAGTTAGGCATTGTTGTTTTTTTTTATTAAATATTCTTGTATGAAATGGTAACTTAATAAATACACTTATTCTACTTTTAGTAGAATAAGTGTATTTTTTACTTAATCCGTGATTTTAGTACCGTTTTCACATAAAAACATCAGGTGAGTCATTTTACCTTTTATTTTTTTTATGTTTCCATTCGAAATTTTAATATTTATAAATGTTAATATTTATTTGTAATATAAAAATTTGATAGCTTATTTCATATCCTTTCAAAAACAGTTTTTAATATTCGGCTACGTTCAGAAATGTTTCATTTATAGAGCTTTAATTGCGAAGCGGAAATAACACAAAGTTTTTATGAACCTAACATTTCGTTTAAGACAAAAAAATTGCGTAGTCCGAAAATACCGGAAAAATTAAGAATATTTTTTTAAGGAACTTAAAAACTTCAACTGTTCGAAAGAAATATGTTATAAATCGGTAGAAATTCAGATTTCTGGGGCCTTATTGGTACTTCAAATAAGGGCACCCATTAACCGTCGATTTTCAGCGTTTAACAGAATTTTAATCAGGCACTCCGCATTACTTTATTATTCTGATAAGTATAACTTATAGTAAGTTAAGTACAAATGAGAGTTATTTTTCATTTTTTGTATATGAGTACAAACTTTCCGAGTTTACAAAAAATCTTTAAAAATTGAAAAACTCTTATTACTATCAATGATTATGGTTGATGGAAGATTTCGGTAGCAGGAAAATAATTGAATCTAAGATGCATGGTTGGGAACTTTGAATTAGTTTCATTGAAAATTCGAAGAAAGTCCTGGAAGACCGTGTAATTTCATAGTAATAAAAATTTTGCAAAATTTGAAAAAATAAATATCAATACAATTCTAATAATAATAATGATAAAGAATGGCGTAAAATTTCGTATATTAAAAATTTCTCCTGTAATATAAAACCAGCTTTTTATAGAAGAAATAATATCGGTAATTTTTTGAGGAACGCTAAAGATAAAGACCATATATTGCCTAATTCTGAAATATATAAACTCAAATTTTGAAATCAGAATCATGTCTTAATAATAATAATTTTTCTGAGTTCGCTAACCATATCATTGAAAATAACCATAGTTTTGAAAAAAATACAGGGATAAATATTCTTCATATCAACCTTAAAGGAAAACGCTTAGATAACTTAGAAGCCTTGGAAATAAAATAAAAAAATCCCTTAAAAATAATGAATCTATTACCAACAAATAAAACATATTATTTTACAGCCCAATCATGGATATGTTTCCCCACCCACTCTTCATTAATCCCTAGAAACGCCTCCACCCCTACCACAATTCTTAGTAGTAATACATTGTTCCCACCCACTATTTTTTAATTGTCAAATTAATCAGTATACGTTTGTCCTGAGGAAGGATCGGTCGTTCCGAAACCGGTCGGCTTTAAACAAATATGCAAGTGGTTCAAACAAAGTAACATTGTTTCATTTTTCATAGTAATAACTTTTTAGTAAGTTCTTAATGCAATTATTTTCAAAGGTTACCATAAATAAGATATCGTAATCCGTTCTGATAAAATAAAACAAATAAATAACCTAAAGGCACACGCAACAAGCCGTGTCCGAGAACACAAAGCCGCTGGGCATAAATCTAGTGTTCTTCAGCCCATATGTGTGGCATTCTGTTTTGTGGTGTGGTGTTATGTTGCGTGGTGTGGTGTTATGTTGTGTGGCTAGGCGTGGTGTTGTGTTGTGCCCAGCCGTAGTAAGTCACCGCGGTCTGTCGCCCTTTTGCCGCGATTGTTTTCTTTCTGTGCGGATAAAGGCGGAAAACCCTTGTCCTTCTGCCTTGTTTGGTAAGCATTCTTCGCGTGCATGAAACACACATACAATGGGCTCGCAGTTCAGGCAGGGCCAGATTTTTTAGACAACGGAATCATTACTGTTGTTAAAAAGTATCTCCGCTTATGATACGTGTCAAAATTATATTTTTAACACATTAAAATAGGTATACAAATTTTCAAAACAAGTTTTGCAGAAATGGTCTATATAAATCTTAGGGTACTTAGCATTTTTTTTAAATCATATATTAAAACTACATTTACATTTTTCCAGATTGTATCGGTTTCGCTAGAAGTCTTTTAACGTGACCGTTTTCATAAAGTTAAAAATACTGTTCTTAATCTACCTGATCTGTTTCTTAAACAACAAATAATACATAGACGTTAAGAAAAAAATTGATTGAGTGATAAAAACTACATATAATGAGGTGACTTTAATCAATTTTTAACTTTCAAACTAAATACTTTTTAGAAAAACATTTTAATGGGTATTTTTTTGTTATTTTATTTTTATTTTAATTTTTTTATTTTATTTTATTAGCGTTATAAACAGTCTGTACAAAATTCATAAATGACAGTGATAAAAATAAGTATGTCATAGACCAATAAAATAACGACAAATTTCAATTTAGAACCATAATTCAAAAATATACAATACCTACACCTGATATAAACAATTATGATAATATCTTCTTACTTAAATCTACAAAAAGTAATCAACAGAAAATTTTCAAGGGATTACAGTTAAATTTTGATGCATATCAATAATATATTTCAGCAAGTGATTTTATTTGAATTGGAACTGCTAAAAGTAGGAGAGAAAATATGGTGATACTAAAAATAAAAAAGAGAAATACAGAAATCAATGAAATATTAAGTTATTAGTTAAACATGTGGCATTCAATAGTGTTATTTTTTTATGCATGCTGTGAATTTATCAAGGTTTGTATTAAACACATCGATATTTGGGCATAATCTGTTAAAAGTGCTACAGCTTCTTCTTACAAATACATTTTCAAGATAATTTGTCTTGCTCTTAGGGATATAAAAGGTGTCTGGAGATCGAGTAACTCTTAATGGACATCTGAAATGAATATTTTGTAGTAAGTACGGGCTATCAATGAAGTTATGAATAATCTTATAGAGCATTAATAGGTCTCTGATATCTCGGCGTTGATCAAGAGATTTAAGGTTTACGGGGACATAGTTTTCATCATTTCACACGCGATAAGAGACATATTTCATAAACTTTTTCTGAACTCTTTCTATATTTGCTTTATATGTAGAGTTATATCGATATATATCCGGGTACTTCCCCACCTTCCTCTTCCCCGTCTCCTTACCCTCCACACACATGGGGATGTCATAGTCTCACTGGCTCCAGACGGGAGCAGTTGGTGACTCTTGGGTGGTATTCATATAAAATATATATATATATATATATACTTATATATATATATATATAAAAATGTAAAAGTATGTTTTTGGCCAAACTCAAATGAAATGTAAAAAAATGCGAGTTCAAATAATCAAATAGCTATTAAATATAGGGTGTTGAGGGGCGTACTTGACTTACTTTAAACAATGATCGCTGACATTATTTTGATTAAAACATGATGATAAATGTTGGTCTCCGGTGACATTTACAATGTTTTTTTTTTTTCAAATTAAAACCCAAGAATCGGTGGGTAATGGACGGTTGGGGCCAAGGTGAGGGGCTGGATGGTTACTCGGCTAAGTGACCATCGATGACATGTAAAAAAAGTTTTATTTTATTGATTTTTAGAAAAAAAATGTTTAAAAAAAAAGCTTACTCCAAATAATGTCAGGAAACACTAGTTGAAGTAAGTCAAGTACGTCACATAACACCCTGCATATAGATAGACCTTGACAAACGAGACGGAATTATTATAATCATTGAGGAATTTATAAAATTTATTTTTATTAATCTACCTCTATACAGGATATTGGTGATGTTGATTTTTATGTGAAAAAATATGATTCATTTACTGTTGAGAAGATTAAATAAATAAATATATTCATTTTTTTATTAAATGAAGACAATATTAGCGAAACTCAATCGAAAATTTTGAAACAGAAAAATCAGAAAAGGAGCCGCGACTCTACCAACTGAGTTAAGGTGTCCTTTTCCGATTCTCTTATTTTTAACTATATCATACTTCGACTGAGAGCTACCAATATTATCTTTATTTTATTAACGCGTATTTTATTGGCTGCTATCTTTATGTATGATTGCAAGATTCAAACCCGAACTAAATGCTATCTAGATAGTGTCTTGGATAAATTTTCATCCATTTTTATATTTGATATGCGACATCTATTGACTTTTGTGCAAGTCTAGATGAATATTTATTTTTACTCAATGAGTAAAACCTCGAATTGTAAAATTTAATTAAATGAATACATTATTAGCGAAACTCAATCGAACATCTGGATGGAATTTTTTAACGTTAGCGAGATTTATGCAGATATCCGCGATGATTAGTCGCCACAGATTCAAGTCACCCCATATTACGTACTGTATTTAGAATAGCCGTAAAAAAAAAATTACAATTAAAAAGACAATGTAATTTTATTACCGGTTCGTGGTTTTTTGGGTTTCATCCTACAATGGTAATTGGATAATCGATTCAAAGCACCAAGAAGATAGTTCGTAGGCACAATATTAATAATTGACCTCCAAGTTCAACAGTTTGAAATGAACTCATCGAAGTAGAAAATATTCAATATTTAGGTGTGTCTATTGATACACATCTTAACTGGAAATCACAAATTGATAAAACCATCTCGAAATTAAGATATCTTACATACATTTTTTACAGACTAAAGGAAGTACTCAATCTTGACAAATTGAAAATGATAAAATTTTTATTATAAGCAATAATTATCAGCTTGAAACACTCATCCACATTGAAAAATCTTCCGAGAAAAAATACATGACGCCAACGGGAACGCCAATATCCCGTTGGCGTCGTGTATTTTTTCTCGGAAGATTTTTCAATGTGGATGAGTGTTTCTGGCTGATAATTATTGCTTATAATAATTGTTATCCTTTGTGCTATGCATAAAAATCTTGTCTTAAACGTTAGTTTAACAATTAAAAATAATAATTGATAAAATTTTTCCCTGGTCCAATCTTCAATAATCTACGGCATTGTAGGATGGGGTGGTGCGCTTTATGCATTTATTAAGCCTTTACAAAATGCTCAAAAGCGCATCATTAAAATTATGTATAATAGAAATAAAACATTCCCGACTGAGTTATTATTCAAAGAGACGAAAATCTTCAATATCCGTAAATTATTTATATTGCAAACAATGAAATATGTATCTTTAATATAACAACGGCTCCACCCCTACCCTAATAAAACATTGTTCTAAAATGTCAAATTAGTATAAGCTTTCCCTGACGAAGGAACGTTTGTTCCGAAACCGGTCGGATTTGCACATTTTATAAGTGGTTTATACAAAGTTGCATTGTTTCATTTTTTTTTTTTTAATGAAATATGTATTTAAAAACAAAAATTGTTTCGTAAAAAACGAAAATAGAATTAGCAAAAGGACTACATAATAATGTGTTTCAAGTTCCCCAAATCATAACTAAATTAATGCAAACACATGGCAGTTTTATTGGTCCTCTTATATTTAGTCTTCTACCAAAACACATTCAAATGACAGATAAAATATCACTTTACATAAAAGAATTAAAATTATGGCTAAATGACGCAGATGTTGAAACACTTTTTTTATAAACTACGTAAACCTTCATGCTTCACTTTTACAATTCTACTGTAACTTCAAAACTAACTCTATTTATCTTCAAGAAACCGTAATAAAAAATCAACTAACTTGTATGTGTCACTTTGTTACTACAATATTTTCAAAGATACATTACCTATATTTTTAAACCTTCACATCTACCGGATCTGCTGGAGCTGCCCCGATGATGGACACTGCAACGATGTCCGAAACGTTGGCTAAAGAAGGAGGTAGCGTAACACGGCATAACACCCCAAAAACAAATAACGAAAATGCTTTTGGCCGTGAAAATCTTAAAACTTACCTTCACTTTGAAATTTACATTTTTTACTTGTACCGCCAACTTATTGGTGTAATTTAGCACTTTAGTTAATATTACCCACGCACAGGCAGTTCCTAAGTGGGTTCCCATTATCTACTTTTGTCTTATATATATTTTTTACTTTTTAACATTTTTTTTTTATCTTGTGTTATGTTATATATATTTAGAAAATGTGTAAAAATTACTTTTGAAATGTATCAAGATATAATGGGGAAAAAAAAAACACCAACGATTACTTGTACTCCACTATAGCTTTAAAGAGCTTATTTTATAGTGTACTGTCGTTTCACTGACGTAAAAATTTACGTTGATCAACGTAGGTACTGGTCTGATAGCTAGGTCCGAATTCCCGTTTAGCGAGTTTTGTCCTGTTTTAACTAAAGATAGATAGTGTGTTGTTTCATAAGCTTTACAAACGAAATATTGAATTCCGTAATGCTGCGTTCCATCTGAACAATTCTGTGAGAATCTATGATAAGTTTATAGAATGAAAGTTGAAGTCGATTCAACTTTGTATTTTTATTTCATAGAAAAACCTGTTCTCACTGATATAATTCACAAATTGTATGAAATAGATCAGGCGTGATCCCGGCTTTAGTATAAAGTATAAACCAACTTTATCACGGTCTAAACTAAAAAAATGAAGTATTATAAGAGTTTTTTTTTTAAATTTCTTAATCCACCCCTTGCTCTCACACACACACGTAAAACAATTAAAATAGAGAACAAACAATGGCACAATTCCCGGCGCATTGTTAACGACTCAAAATATTAACACGGGACAATGTGCCAGGCCCGCCGAGCCTTGTGCCTAGCTCCTAGTGCCTTCTGCAGCAGTACCTACGGGTCATTATAATCTAGGTACTACAATGGAGGAATAAAGTGACCCCAGAGATGGAAAAAAATATTAGAATGTGTTGTGTTGGTCGCTGGGAGGGTGTTTTATGAATAAAGGTTTAAGGGCATTCAATATAAAGGTGCTGGCATTATGGTTTTCTCTGACCCATTTTATTGTATAATTTAAGGGATTTTATTTTTAAATGAGCCCCAACTTTTACAATTTATTCGTTTCCAGGAAACGATTGTTGGTCTTCAGTCCCTTTAACCATCGCATACTCTCGCCTAACGGCATAACACGTATACTCGCGCGCCGTGTATCAGACCAAGATTTCATCTCGTCTGTATTATTTTAATTGTATACTTTTTAAGCACTCTTTGTATTTTTTATATAGAAGGGGGTAAAATTGAATAAAAAAGAAAAATATTAAAACATTTACTTTATTTGGTAGAAACCGATTATTAATTAACTCAGCCTCTTAAAAATCTACTCTGTACTCTAACTTTAATAACAAAAATAAACTTTTTCATGTGTTAATTAAAAAAAAACCTCTGCAATCTAATTAATTAAAGTGTCAAGAATAATAAAACATTATAAAAATAAGAATTAATCATTAAAAGGATTTTTGGGTAGTATTTAATTTACAATAATTAAACCCTTCACACAGCATCCCTTAAGATGATATAGGCCTTGAGGGAAATTATTGTCCTCAGGGCCTCCTGTGTGGAGCTCACGTAAAAAAAAACTGTGACTTAGGTACCTAAAAGATCGATAATAGGAAATAAGTGCCACGCGTCCACACAGTACCAATGCGCGCGCCCCACTAAACAATGCCTAACAACAAATTAGAAAGCTACTAAAAACCTCAAAGTCCCATTGTTGTTAATTTTTCAGAAAATAACCAATATGGTTTGTCGGTCTGAGAGGGTTTGGCTGAATGGGTTATGTTCCCTTTGCTGCGAAGCCGGTTGAGTCAAACTTAAAAAATAAAACTTTACATATGAAATAAAATTAATAGAGGGATTATAAATTACAATTCCCGAAGCTGTACAAAATAGCTTTTAAGTATTTAACAATTGTTGGCACATCTGTGCCATAAGAAGGACTCTTTTCACAGGCAGGGCTAGTTTTTAACTGAGCAAAAAAAACGATTGAAGGGAAAAAGATTAAGTAAACTTTTGTTTTTAGGTAGCATTTAAAAAAATATTGGAATTCGTAAACAAAATAAAGCTGTGTTTGCTGTGTGATTGTGAATTTTAATAAATATTTTTCCTTGTACTTAACTTACCTAGTTTTCTTTAAGGCCTAAACATGTCTATTGCGAAAAACAATCAATGTTTTGGAAACATCGATGTATTTCTTAATACATCGTATTAACATCGATGCAACCGATCGATGCATCACATCGGAAAAAAACATCGGTGTATTTTTTAAATGTCCATCCCTAATACGTAGTTCGTGTAATACGAGATGCGAGTTTTTATGTAAACTGATGTTTTATTATTTTCACATAAATTTTCAGTAAATCCTTAGTTTTCAAGAATATGAGTGTTTTGAATAATTTATGGAATTACTTCTTCACACTTAATGAAAACAAATAACTTAGCTTACACCGCTATATTATTAACAATATCAAATATAGATTTACATAATTAAAAATATAGTGGCGTAAAGTAGGTTATTTGTTTTTCTTGTATCATTCATAGAATACTTTAAACGTTTATTTTCATTGCTACATTCTCTCATATGGGAATTTTACCCTCTTCAGTTGGTTAATCTTCGACTGACCCTTATAGAAAAGTAACAAAGAAACCTTAACAAGGATTTCTAAGCATGGCATTGTCATAAGGAGGCTTGTAGGCCTGTAAAAGAATTGGCCTCAGTGGTCAGTATTAGGACAAGATTTCACTTTTATGTATTCAGATAAAATAAGCACATAATTCCACTTCAGCTTTTCCCATTAAACTTTATCTACTACGCCACGAAGGTTTGACTGATATCCAAAGCGCTTTAATGTCGCTTTTTCAAAGAAAGTAATTATACACGTTTATGTGCCCACAATAAAAATTTTATTACCTATGTATTCATCAGATTCTTCTACCGGATTCTACTACCCGGATTCTACTCAAATAAACCAGATGGATTTCACTCGGATCTAGTTTTAATTTTCGGTTACATGAGTTTTATTAAAAAATCTTTCAGATATTTACGTAGGTAAATCAAAAAATACAAAAATACATATTTCGAATCATTCTAATTTAAATACAAAGCACAACAATGAGCTCGCTGTATAGAAAGAAATTTTTCTTTTTATTGATTTATTGTCTTTAATCACGTATTATACGGGTGGGACGTACTTGACTTGCTTTTAGATGGTCTCCGGTTTTTTTTACAGTTGTTTTTCAACTAAAACATAAAAGAAGATGTATTGGACAGTTAAGGGCGGGTTAAGGCACCGCATTCGCGCTCAAAAAGAAGAAGATGGTGAGATATGTAATTACGAATGTTAGAGGAGCGCGCTAATATTTAAAGCGATAAAATAGATGCGAAAATTGTAAAAATGATTAATGAAACACGACTCGTTTAACCCGTCTGCTTGTTTAGGAATAAATACATCCCAAAACACGTAATTGCGTTATACTTTCATAAGACCAAAAACGTCCCGAGCGACCTTACATTTTAAAAGCTATATATCTCTCTTCCTCTCATGCAAACATATGTTGTTTTTTTTAACCAGAAAGAGAACGAAATAATGCTTCTTATGGTCTTTGAAATATGAAAGCTATCCTGCATAGATATTTTACAATCTCGATCCAAAGTGACGGTTTTAGAATTTAAGCGCAAAACTGAGGCTTCCGGATTGTGAGGTGCGAATATATTGAACCAAGCAGACGGGTTTTAAAATAGAGCAAAAATTTCGTGAAAGGCGTCTTAATTATCATCTAAAGAAAAATTGTGAATCTTTTCATTATGACTTGTAAAATAACTAAAACAAACGTGTTTATAATAATTTTCGGCGCATACGTTGCGATTTTTTTCTATCGAGGGAATTTCATATAATTTGCATTTATTTATCATATTATCTTCAAAAATAACATATTTTTAAGAGCTTAAAAAAATCAAATGTTTAAGGGAGATATGTAAGAAATCGGTAGAACTTCGGGTGGCAGCGGCTTAAGGAGTTGATCGGTAACTCGGCTGAGTAACCAGTGACGTCATTTGAAAAAAAAATGAAAAAATAGACAGCTAAAAAATCACCGGAGACCAAAATTTCATTCACATTTTTTACTCCAAATAATGTCAGGAATCGCTGATTAAAGTAAGTGAAGCACGTCCGTTTATACATTTCGACATTATTGTATTTTTAATCCTTCAAAAATAATAAATTCAAATGCAATTTTTTTCATTCTGTTATCATTTCACATCGCTAACACTTCAAATCATTTGCATTTCAATAAATTATTTTTTTCCCAACTCATAATTGATTCATATGTGCCATTCATTATGTAAAAAAAGTATTTCAATACAAGAGAGATGTGTTATTCACAGTGTTTAACATTGAATGTGAACAAATGGTAACTTCTGCTTATAAACTGCTTTAGGACATCGCCGCCTGAAGTAAGTTTGTTTTAACACGCATAATCACAAGTGTGTACAGTTTGGGACAACTCTAATTACGCGACCTTTAAACACATTGCGTTTTGGTGTCGACAGTTACGTGCATATAAATGAGAGACTTTGGAAAAACTCTCAGAAGATACTTAAAAACGTTCCAAAATCGCAAGTTGTTTTAGATAGATCGATGTTAATTTTTTTTTTAAATCCATTACAAAATTACTCACCACCTTTTTAATCGCGTGATACGTCTCAAGCACATTGCTTCCTTCCCCGACCTTTTTCAATACCCGTTGAGCACCTCTCGCCTTGCCAAAGAAACAGCCTTCTATGGCCTATTGGTGATGGATTTGACGAGATAATCGTTGCTAAACTGCTAGTAGAAAAGTCTTGGCAGCAACCCTCTAGACATTTATAATGGATTTCTTAAGATGGATGGCCGCGGGTAAAAAGTGTGTAGCCCGCTACAGGAGCACGAGTGTGTAACCTAGTGAGGACAAATCACTATAGACAGTATGTAGTTAAAGTAATACAATATTTGAACTAAAAGCAGCATATAAAGGCGAATTTAAGAATTTACTAATACATATTTTTAACAATTTATCGATTAACTTTGGTATATCTATGAAAAGCAGATTTATACTTGTAAGTGTAAAAATTGATTATTCATGAACATATTTTTAAACTTACTTTATAACTTCTTTGGGTATCCAGTGTTTTTTTTTACATTAGTTCCACACAGGAGGCCCTGAGGAAAATAACTCACTTCAGGGCTTTTTTCATCTTTGGAGCTGCTGTGTGGAGGGTCTTTTTAAAAAGGGAAGGAGAAGAAGTTCTGAAAAGGATATAAGGGGTGGGTAGAAATATAGGGGTCAGTGTATCCAGGAGTGACGGACGCATGGATCCATCCCTCCCACTGCGGTGCAAGGCGATATTCCGAGAGACTTCAGCCGGAGAAGTCGAAGGGTTTCTCACAACCATTCTCTCCCGATTCGGCCTGCCATGCAGCTGGGGGGCAGACGCATCCGCTACCAATTCACCCCATGAAGCTGAGTACCTCTGCTAAGTCACCAAATGAACTGGATTAGCGATAAAACATGCCGAGTTTGGTATTCAGATGAAGTATATCTATTCAGTGAAAAGGTCTGTGGGTTCTGTGAAAAGGGCTAATTATATCTTACTTTAAAAAAATAAAATTAGATAATATTATCTGCATTTTATATGTGAAGAAACCACTTATCATAAGCATAATTTTTTTTTCAGGTACAGAAATTTTTAAGGTGAAAATTCTTTAGCGCCGTTTTGACTTGAAATTCGGGTGAAATTCCACTCAGTTCTACACAAATACTCGTTTCTAATATAACGCGGTAAATTTGCACCTCGGCGCGTGCCTTCCATAGCGCAGTTGGCAAGGTCCCTGATATTTTTATTTCGTGAAATCAATATCCAACCTTCAAAACACTTAAAAAAACAAGCAAAAGAAAAGAATGCGACATCTAGCGAATTTCTAGTTTCACTTTTACCGCGTGTGAATTATTACACAGTCTGATTTTTTTTAAACATTTTCTGACATTAAATCGGTTTACAGTAGATACTTAAGTACGTATTACATTAATTACTAAATTTACTTGAACAGAAAAAAACTATTATTTTTATTTGTATTTTTAAGTTTCTTTGATTTAGAATATTGTTTTAAACTTTTATCGTAAATAAAATTCTATACATTTTTGTACATGGTTGATATTTGTCACAGGACAATGGGTCATTTCTTCTACTAATTCTTAAGTTTAACATCTAGGCTGTGGAACGATTTTCAGTCCTCTGAGTTTCCCCCTCTCCAAAATCCACATTCATTCTTTACTCTTCTCAAAAAGATCTTCCACACAGCATCTCCAAAAATGAAAAAGCCCCGAAAGAACTTATTTTCCTTGAGGCCTCCTCTGTGGAGTTATTATAAATTTAAAAATAATTTGTTTAAAATAAAACAAAAACTTTGTAAACACTCAGTGCAGTATAATACCAGTATTATACTTCGCTGAAGAAGCTATGGTTGTAGCGAAACCCGGTCGGCATAAAGTATAAAAAATAAAAGTGGTGTTTACAAAGTTATTGTTTCATTTTCAATTATAATGGCACATCACAACATATCTACTTCATATGAATAAATAATTTGTTAATTTCTGTGTTTCTCAACGGCTTCATAGTGCCGACATTTTGCATCTGTCTTCCCTGATTTTTTTCCCTCTCCAGGTTTTACGCCGTTAAATGGTTTGGTTAATCTAAGAGCTCGTTCGTTTTTCATCAGACCTTTCATTCATCAAACACTCGAGGCCTGCTTGAAGCCTTGAAGCCTCCTCCCCCTGGTGTACACGTTAAACATTTTAAGTCCGCGAAAATAGGTTGTATGTGCAAAATAATCTGTATGTTTAGCGGCGCTTAGCGCGGGTATTAAAGGGGAGTCAATTAGTTGTTTTAGTGAAAACTTTACGAATAGGATGTGTTGGCCATTAAAGTTTTGCTTTGTGTATTTAATGCTTACCAACTATTACATTTTAAAGTTAGCGAGGCAAATATATTATACAAACAAGGCTTTTTGTAATACTGTTTTTGAGTGGAGCAATTATTGCCATAATTGCAAAGTGTCGTATGAGCACAATGGCTTTAGCTACAGAGAAATTATAACACTGAAGTACGCGAGGAATCAATGATACAATAATATTTTATTACGTCAGACCTTGCGTTTCTGTGAGATAATGATTTTTTTTATACAGTACTAGCAGACCCGGCCACACGTTGCTGTGGCTAACGAAACACAACGCCATTACCCAATCTTTATAAAATCCACACCACCACCTGCTGCCCGCTGCCTGAATTGAATATTTGAATTTATCGGCTTTTCTCTACTATAATAAGCATGTATTATACATATAAACTTATTAACACGCCACTAATTATACAATGCTTGCAATGCAACACTGGATATTTGAAAAGGGAAAATCAAATACCTACTTACTCTAGTACATCTATTTTCCAATTTCTTCCGTAGAACGAATTTCAAAAGTGACCATAGTACGTCCCGCCAGCCGTTTTAAATCGCACAAAAATATGTTTTCTTTGAATTTCTCGGTTATCTCTAAAATAATTTACATGTATTATTCATATAAACATCACTCTCCAATCACTCTATATATTGGTGAAAACCGTATAATGTAATGTAATGATTGTTAAATTTTAATTTAAATACGAATGAAATTAGTTCTTTGTTTCTTTCTCAACTTTATTAACTAAATTACAGTACAAAGAAAGATTACGAGGTAAACATAATAGAAAGAGAGAGCATAAAAGAGAGGGAGAGAACATCGGAGACAGGTTGATGGAGGGGTAGGAGGAAGGATGGGTGCTACTCAGGGAGAAAGAGAACAACTTTAAAATCGGACGGCCGCCGGTTCGTGCTTACATTTTGCTTAATATTTTCCAATTATTTATCTTTCATTTTGATATTTCTAATGCTTCTAAATTATTCAGACGTATTCCAATTCTATTTTTATGTATTTACATAAAAAATGGAATAGGAATACTCTTCTACTGTAAAATAGTTTATATATGTTTATTGTCCTGCCTAGCGATTCCGTATTTTTGTGAGATCGTTATTGGACAACGGACGTAATCTCCTGTCAGATTTGTGTGGTTTTTATGACTGTTATTTGCGTTTTCTATGCACAACGTACATTAAATGAGTAAATAATCATGCGTACTTGCAGGAATTCATGTTTAAATTGATCTAAACTAATACATGTCACGTAAAAATTACACAAATCTGACAGATTATCGTTATCCAATAATGATCTCACAAAAAATACGGAATCGCTAGGCTGAATAAGGTTGAGATCAACCGAATCCCGTCGACGAACATAAACTAAAATAAAGTGGTTTTAATCAAAGAACTTGTTTGTCAAGCCGCAAAGTATTTGCTTTCATCAATAATATAATTTAAATAGTTAAATAAGTACGTAGAAACCTGAAGATACGTGTCTTTTAAAATATCGATTTAAAAATCAAAGTCTTAACACTTCTTATACTAACTAGAATTTTTGATGAAGTTAGATTGTAGTATTTTTACAAATTTACTGAAGACTTGACATGAAAAGGGAAATTCGACGGCATTCATAAATCGCTTTTGCCAGAAATGCACTTACCCTTTTCCGAGAGATTCTATGATGTTAATATCTCAAGTTTTGTTCCCGGAAATTGAAAACATTTCTGCTGGAGCGGAAGTCAACATCTTTGATGAAGTATTACCAACAAGCGCCTTTCATAGAGTTACGGCTATTGCAAAATTTTTGCCTTATTTAAAATTATAACCTTTTGTTTAATAATTTTAAAACATGTTCTTGACAAAACCTCCCTTGTGTTAAGAATGATTGAAAAGAAATAAAAAAAATATATGTGATTTTAGATTTTCAGGGCCAATAGTAATAATAATAATAATAATATATCTTTATTGAACAAAAAAAAATGAAGATTTATAACTACAAAAACAAAAATTACATCATAAGTACAGTAAAAGTACAGTTTTAAAGTTGCATACGTACTTTCGATATTTATCATTGGGGTGTTGTGCCATTTTGCGCAACCTCTTTCTTTAGTCATCGTTTAGACAGCGTTACGGCGTCCATCATCTCTGAAAGGTTGGCTAAAGAAGGGGGAAGCGCAACACAGCATAACACCCCAAAAATAAATGGCGAAAAAAAAAAAAAAAACATAACCAAAAAAGTATGTAATTAATGAGGTATGAGTTAAGCTTTTTAGTATTTATGTATATATATGCATAATATTCGAAAGATAAAGGTTCGTTGTTGTAAACACAATATCAATAAAACGATTCATTTAAAACTTGTCGTTTTAGGACTTATTTCACATACAACACAACATGCGTTAAACTTTATCTTGTTTTTGTGTTATGTTAAAAAGCAGAGTAGTGTATCATAAGCTGATAATAATAATAATAATAATAACGTAGTATTTATATAGCGCAGTTTTGTGATGTTTCACTTCAAGTGCGCTTAATTATAATAAACTTAAAATTAACCTACAGTGTTCCTTACGAGTCCTTAAAATATTAATTAAATAATGTGAAATAACGAATATACAAAAATATACAAAGCAATTCCTAAAGAACAATATTAACAACAATAGTGAGTGCTGTTTTGGCACAGGACAATATATAATGATAAACCATCACTGTGCCACTCAACAAGAATCATTTAAACTAAATTATATAGAACAGGAGGCAGTTAACATTTAGAAATAATACAAATTCAGAGTGCACATAAAACTATAGTAAAGAGGTAATCGAAACCAAACAATTTCCAGAAACTTGAGGAACATGGCTTATTATAGTAGATTGAAAAGGAGTTAAAATTCATGAAAGGTATGATTTTTTAAATAAGTTTGTTTTTAAAGCTCTTTTGAATTCAGCCAAGTTCTGGATATTAGTAAGAGCTGAGGGAAGTTTGTTCCAAATGAGCGGGCTAGTTACACGAAAAGATCGATCATAGTAAACGGCTCGATTTGACCTAGAAAGCTCGATTAAACGATTAGTAACATCTTGATCTGCTGACCTTAGAGTAAGCTGCCTATCGCTTAAGTTTTGTCGGACACATAGTTCCGATATATAGGCTGGCGCCATTCCTTGCAATGCTTTGAAGGTCATTAAGCAGATCTTGAACTCTATTCTTTCAGGGCATCGAAGCCAATGAAGATCCTTTAGAAGCGGGGTTATACGGCAATACTTAGATTCACCAAAAATCATTCTCGCCGCAGCATTAAAAACGGACTGGATTCTATTGAATTGTTTTTTAGGCAAGCCAGCATACGCACTATTACAATAGTCCATACGTGAGACAACGAACGAATTTATGAGTGACTTTGCTCCATCAGAGGGAAGGCAACGCCTGATTGATTTTATCTGCCTTAGATGGAAAAAGCCTGAACTTACAGATTTTGAAATTTGTGATTCAAGAGAAAGACTATTGTCTATAGTGAAACCTAGAAACTTTATTTCTGTAGAAGGGATTATATCTGTGCCCTGAATATGGATTGGATTAGAGTCGATGAGGGCTTGCCTTCCAGGAGAAGCTATCCAAATAAATTCCGTCTTGGTCGGATTAAGTTTGAGTTTATTGACAGACATCCAACTTGAGACTGTGTTAATAAAACTAACCACCTCGTTTTTAAGGACGTCTTTTTCATCCGGGGAACAAAACTTGAAAATGAAACGATCGTCTGCATAGCCTTGTGATTCAAAGCCAGCTGATTGAATGAGTTTCTCGAGGCGATTCGTATAGAGAATGAAAAGAATGGGACCCAAGACAGAACCCTGGGGAACTCCACATTCTATGGGAGTTTCAGGTGAAGTAGAATTATTGAAAATTACTGAGGCTACTCGTCCAGACAGGTATGATTTCATCCATTGGAGAACATCACCTCGAACGCCAAATTCGGTTTCAAGCACATTTAATAAAATACTATGATCTACCGTGTCAAATGCCGCACTCATGTCAAGAACAGATACCAAACCCAACTTACCTGATGTTCATCCTTTATCTGCCAATAGTTTCAAAGATTTCTATTGTCTTAATTAGCTAGAAAAGTAAAATTTATAATTTATTTCGATTAACACAACGTAAAGTTTTACAAAATTGTTAAATATATTTATTCAAATTCGATACTGCGAAGTTTATTCTTACCAAAGAAAAATAGAACCAAAACAAAAAGGTGTAAGTTAGGGCTGTGGTTGTCACTTTTAATGTGTGTGCGTTAAGATAAGTCAAGGGGTAGATAACCCGTTCGCTAGAAAAACAACACTGGAGCATAGTTACCCCTTGACGCTTTTATCACCCTTCGTTGTACATTTGCAAGATTTACCGAGGATTGAAAATGCGAATTCCATCGTGGGAAAATCTTTTCACCAATACAATGTATGTTTTCCCAATATAAACGATAGTTACTTTATCTACGGAATGTGTTATTTTTACGCGTGATTTTGATCCTTGGAAAATATTTTTGATTCTGATGTTGTGAAATTATCATTAGGTTTTTTGATTCTGATGTTGTGAAATTATCATTAGGTTTTTACATTCTGATAAACTACGAAGCAGAGTAACCAGATGCTTGGCTACAGATTTAAAGGTCACGAAACAAACTCTTTGTTATTAATAAATTAGCACAACCCGTGAAAAATAATGGGATATTGTAATATGGTCGCAACTGGGACTCGAACCCAGACCCCTCGTCTAACCGGTACGTGCGCGTTAACCAATTTCGCTATTGCCACCTTCTGTCAACCGTCATAATTGTCAATCTCATATTTAAAATTTTAGATTTAACAATGTTATTATTATTATTTTTTTTTTTTTTTACAGTGAATACCCCACAAGAATCTCAACTGCTCCCGTCTGGAGCCAGTGAGACTATGACATCCCCAGTTGGGGTATGTTGTGAGGCTGAAGGTAGTGGGGAGGGGAAGGAGGTGGGGAAGAGGAAGTTTGGGAAGTACCTGGCTATTCAGATCTGGTCACCAAACACGGCTAAAGCCATTTTTAAGCAACGTTTCAATTCTGAATGGTGGTCTTACACCAGGGCGATACTGATAGTATCTTCCACTCTGGAACATGCCGCAAATATACTATATATTATTTTTAAATGAATTAATTGTGAAATAACACAAATTAATCAAATAAAATTTATTTGCGCATGCCGGGTTCGAGCCCGCGACCTCCGGATTTTGAGTCAAAAGTCTTACCCACTGGATTACGAAGGTCGTCAAAATATATATATATTATCTTCAACTTCAAAGATGATACTGCACGAGTTGTATCAAATGAAAACCCGGAAATAGCAATTAATGAATTGCAAAGAGACTTTAACGAGCTACTCAAATGGTCTCATGATGTAGGACTAATTATTAATGTCAAAAAAACTAAAGCCTGAAAATGTGGAATTTATCTAAAATAATTGCACATAATTTTGAAAGTATACATAAAAAAATTGATAACATTTGAATTAACATTAACAATGATAACATTAACAATGATAATATTCATTGTGAAAAAATTGATTTTACAAATGAATATACTTACCTTGGCATAATCGTAGATAATAACTTTAAATGGGATAAACAAGTGATCAAAATTTGTAACCAGCTCCGATGTTTGGCGAGTAATTTTTATAAATTAAAATTTGTGTTGCCTCGATGCACTCTCAAACTTACATATCATTCTATGGTCGAATCCATACTTAGATATGGAATTCGAACTTGGGGACACACGAGCAAAATTAATATTAAATACATTCAAAATTTACAAACTGTTATAATTAAAAAAAAATTGTTAAACCTAGCATTTACAAACAAAGAAACAACCTAAAATTAATGTATGGGTCTGAGGGCCTACTTCCAATTAAAGGGATTCTCTGGTACATTATAATTTTGGATAATTCGGGAGAATTATCCAAAATTTATTGGTGCATAATCACACAACAAGATTTACCGAAAACAAAGGCCTAAAATACCACAAATATCAAATAAGTATGGTAGCAGAACGCTCGAATATATTATACCCTTGATTTACAACATGTTAAATCAAAACATTAATTTAAAAAAATAATGAGGAACCCTGCCATAAACTGACAAAAAGTGGTTGCCATAAACAAATGAACAACATATTTATCTATCTTAAATCTTATATTAAGTATTTATATTGTAACCTAGGCTAATCTGTGTTATGTAGTAATATTAAATGGTAGAACCTACAGACAAGCTGATCTGTCACAGCTTTGTGGGACTACCCATATCTTATATTGTATCACATGTTATTACATTCAATTAAATAAAAATAAAATAATTAAAAATTAAAAAACTAATTATTTTTCCATATTATGGGCAACTACCCTTTTTATTGGAAACAATCATTCTAAGAATTGGTTTGTATCCTGGATAGCGTCTCGGATAAATGCATCCGAATTTATTCATATGGAACTATTGACTTTTTATAAAAGTCTAAATGAATATTCAATTTTTTATAAGAAAAACTCTCTTTTATAACTTTTGAAGGTTATTCCCATCAACGTATTCTAAAATACTAAAATTTCTTTTCTAAAATTTGAAATATGAGATTGACAATTATGACGATTTGACAGAAGGTGGAAATAGAGAAATTGGTTAACGCGCACGTCCCGGTTAGACGAGAGGTCTGGGTTTTTCTGTGTCTTGTTCTCTTTCATATTTTCGTTTAGATTATTATTGTTATCTTTTATTCAATGATATATTAAAATAATTTCTTGGCAAAAAAAGAAAAAATTATAGGTGGGTGCTTTATCGCTTGTCTGCATTTTCGACACATCAGTTTCTATTTTGAAAATGACACTAAATTCAAAACTCATCCGAGTTGAACCAAAGTTACAATTACACCTACTCCATAGTTAGATTTTTTTGTATATTTTTTGTAAAAAATATATTGTGCGATTATCCCTTTGAAATTAGTTTAATTCTTGATCCTTCAAAGTTTCAAGAATATCCTTAAAAGTTTCAATTTTCAATAGAATTTTACATTTCTTGTATAAATAAGCATGACAGTTTCGTGGTGTAGTTTTAATGATCGGTACAGTCGTTTAACTACGATAAATAATTGAAATGCGAACTGAACTAACAAACTTAAATTGTTTTAATATTATTTTATTCGATTGTCGGTACATATTTTAATATTAAATTAATGTAAAAGTGAATTTAATTTATTTTTACTGTTGTGATGTTTGTCTTTTCTCTTCTCTCTTGTATTTGTCTTTATTTTATTTACTCCTGGGCACTTGGCACCAGTCGTAATATTCTTCTTTTCTCTTGGCTCTGATCGATATTTAAATTCTTAAGGCTTTGCATATGTGTGGTAGGGATGGAAAATTCCTCCCCTACGTCACACAAGCCTTTATAAAATTGGACCCTTATTTCCTCTGATAACTACAGAAAGCTACTTAAAGCTCCCTTGTACTACATACCTTTAGCGATATATGTACTTAACTAATAAATACGTTACTTACGACTTTGAACGTAAATATTTTCGTATTTAGGTTGTAATTAAACTCCATCAAACGTTGTGTAATTTTTTGATTTATGATATAGGATTTTAATTACTTTAAATTTTGTGGTAACCCTCTTGATTCTAAACAGAGTGTTGAATTTCAAAACTGTATTGGTCTCTCTCTTGCAAATTTAACCTTAAGTATTTCTCTAAATGAACTAACTTCCCTTTGACGTTTATTATGATTCTCTACATCCTAATGAATTCATGAATAAGCAATACTAATCGAAACTACACATGACTAATTGAACAGATAATTAAATATAACTCAAATGGTTAAATGTTAGTAAATTTGATTATGATTGTATCTCGTATCTGCTGGGCGCCCCTCCATTTAGATTCAGCTGCTATAAGGTACATATAAAGATGGATTTAGTAGGTTAATGTAATTAGTTAATTGCATATTTGACGAACTCAGAATAACCCTTTTTCTGGCAAAATTTGGCTCCTGCCTCCATCAAGTAAGCCGGGTGATCAGAAGTCAACCCAAAATTCGCACAGTCTTTTGGCACGGTTCAATTGATTGATACCTAAGTTATCGCGTCCCAATTGACCTTCCTTTCGCCATCATGCACTGCCTTCAGGTCTTCCTCCAAGCCCAGATACCTCCAAATTCCTACTCCTCCAAAGTTTACTATTTACTTAGGGCGAACCGGTTTCGTCCTATATGCAATCATATACTCACGGGTTTGTGTGGAGTTACGGGTCGTGAATCCTCCCTCCACGTTCAAGAAATGAGACGAGAGTGACCCGACAGGCCTAAAGCACTAATTGTAAGTGAGTTCGTTTCATTCAATGAACAGTACATAAAAAGATATATATGTAAACATACGTTTTGGGAAGGTTTATAACTCGCAATACGAAACTACTTGCAACGCATCCCGAGCTCGGATCTCGCCCATCGGATTCTGCACAATCCTCAGATTGATACCGAATAGATACATAAGAATAGTGTGATATATAAATACATACTAGTACAATAAGATCTTATCTGGCGATGTGTTCTGGAGATTCGCCATAACTCCAAGCTTTTGTTTGGTTTTGTTGACGGTTTTGTTTGAGAGATCCGCCATCTCTATGGTTTGATTAATGGTCCTTGTTACAGAAGCGAACACTGCCTTCTGTTGGTTGAACTGTATTTTTTTTTTCTTTCCCTCCCCTCCAATGTTCAACTTTTGATAAATTCTTGCTATCCCGTGATTCTCAATTAAAGCATGTAAATCCTCATTACCCCTTATTAAGCTATCCCGTGATCTTTCGACTGTTTCATGTAAGTCTTCAATACACCCTATTGAACTATCCCGTGATTTATCAAATGTTTCATGTAAATCTTCAACACACCCTTTTGAACTATCCCGTGATTTATCAAATGTTTCATGTAAATCTTCAATACACCCTTTTGAACTGCTATAATAAATCTGTTAATTTTCAATTGCTTAGATCCGTAGATACCTCTTCACGTTCAAATTAAAATAGTGTTTAAATTTTTTTTTTCCTTTTGTTCCTAATAATTGCGCAATGTAATAATTTTATCCCGTTCCTAGAAGTTAATACCTAAGTACGATATCCATTAATCAAGGTCATTTTTTTTTTTTTTTTTTTTTTTACTGTATTCGAACTAGTGCCCCAGTGACCGATTTATTTTGTAAACAATTTGAGCTTTGTAAACATTCTCGACGGCCTTGTGACCTAGATTCAAGCGTATGAGGTATGTTTACTTTAGACATTCCGGAGACGTGTGAGATGACTCTAAAATTTTTTCTTTGTTTGATAATGATGTACTTAGCGCAATTGTCTAGTCTGATACCCGATTACGTATACATATTTATTCATTTATATATATTTTGTCTCAATAAATAATTTATAATATTAATATGTATAATTATATTATGATTGGAATATTTTCTAATATCATAACTTATTTCAAATGCTCTGGATTTTCTGAAATCATATTAATACATACATAAAATAAATAAAAATATTGATTTGTAAATTTATCACACATAACTACTTTTAATAGTTATTGATGAATTCAGAGGTAGGAATCGATACCCTTTTCCTCTTTTTATATAAGTGTTTATTTTTTTTTTTTTTTGATTAAGATTTTTCTTGGGAACAATAAATTACATATATATGTTGATATACATACATATATAAATATATAAAATATACTTATTATACTTATAATATTTTAATATAGTTACATATCACATATTAAGAGAGTAATATCTTGGTCAAATAATTAATCCAAATACCAATGTTTGCTGCGTTCCGCTTCCTCCTTGGAATCTGTAAAATTTTATAACGGAAAAGACTTACCCCTACCAAGGTTTTTCCGACCGGGAATACACAGTAAACCTTGCTGCAATTTTCCTAAATTAATTTTTATTTTCCTAAATTTAATTAAATCTATTTGACTTCAATTTTTTTTTTTTTTTTTCCAATTAATCTAATTAATTAAAATGATGTATGAACTCTATCGTTCTAAACTGTATTTTATTTCAAAACTCGGTGGTTAGATAACACTTTAAATGATAGTTACTTCACGATTAATTTAGAGATGGTAAATTGTTGTTAAATTAAATTTTTATCCCTCCGAACTTTTATGTATTAATAAAATATTATTTTGTTTTATTATTATTATTTAAGATAATTAATTTAAATATTTATTATTTGTTAGAACACTTTCACTTAGATTGAACACACGTATTTAATTATAACTCCTTCACGCTAAATTATCACATCACTTCAGTTATTTATTGCACTAATATTAAACGCGAAATTTCTAAGTTTAAAAATACGATATTAAGTGATTATAAAATCCGAATTTCCCACTAAAACAAATTGTATTTATCACGAGCACTTTTATTTTTCACAAGTAATTAATGCGTTGGCTTTATTTTTTATTTCACTGATTCTAAACTGCAAAGTATTTTTTCTGTAGACCACTGACTAGAATGTGAAATTTTTCTAAGTATCAAAATAATTATCACTTAGAATTTTTCCACTTTAAGTCACCCACCGTTTCGTCACGTTCCGCGAACTTAAAACCTTTTCGACCACCACCGTAGACTGTCCTCAACTGGCATTTGTCTAGACTTTTATACCCCTCTCAGGTCCAAAAGATCGTATCTGAATCTCCTATAATAAACCAATCTAATTACTATCAACTCGTAATTTCTTGAAACCTCCCCATTATTGTCGAATGTGGTCTCTTAGTACGTTTTGCGTTTGATACTTTCAATTCTGTCTCGTACTCCCATACTTACAAGATCCGGATTTAGTAAGATCCATGTTTAATGGCCCAACTTCCTTTGTCCTGTTGTTCATACAAAACTAGCTTGAATTTAATAATTTTAAAGTTCTATTTTCATATATTCCGTAACATGTCCGTGCGTACGGCATCTACCATATGTTCCAAATCTGTCCCCAAATTCGCCTATCAGAGATATCTTCATGTCGAAGTCTTTCTCGCAAATTGTTCATTCTTATTTTATTATTTTTCCTCGAGTTTTTCTGTATTCTATATGAACCTTTCCATTTAAAACCGAATTTTCTCTATTTACGTCGTATATTTGAATTTTCCATTTTTTTTTCGAATTTTCTTTTATTCACGACACTCTTTCCATGAATTTCCTTATTTATCCTTACGCTATTGTTCATATCTCTATAGATTTTTATATTTCAAGCCGTATTTATTTTATTCACTGTTAATCTAAGATTTCCTTTGTTTTTCTCTGTCGTATCTCCTTTCCCCTCGCTTCCCCGTACTTCCCTGATATAACCATATCGTTTTTTGATGTTTGCTGCCTCTTGGAAAATTTCATTTTCTATTTGTTATTAATAAATATATCATTTTTAACATTTTTATAGGAGATACCCCCACTTCGGCCCTTAAATTCCTGTCATTTTTATCGCTTCATAGAGATCGTCCCCCAAATTTTGTCCCGTTCTTACGAAAAATCCCATAAACCATATGTCTTGACAGCTGTATACATTAGTTCTTGTACCCACCTGGCAATAAATCCTTTTTTATTTCAGTGTCGTTAACTTTTATGAGAATTCTTTAATATAAATATCTCATAAGACCCATGATAATTTTTATTACCTTTTTAA
The DNA here is from genome assembly GCA_929108145.2 of Limnephilus rhombicus. NCBI lineage: Eukaryota > Metazoa > Arthropoda > Insecta > Trichoptera > Limnephilidae > Limnephilus > Limnephilus rhombicus. The sequence goes on from OV815284.1 coordinate 24,915,955, forward strand.
CGGCTAATCGTTCTTATCTAAACAATTTCCATGTTCGAATATTCCTTGTTTATCACAACAAAATACATCTGAAATCGGCAACCATTGTAATGCCTCATCTTTATCTGCAATCGCGTACTATGCTAATCTATAAACTCCATTTTAATTACGTAAAATGACTCCTTTTCCTGAGTTTTTCTATCGCAATGTTTTCAGCATTTTCCACTCCCCTCCGTACTGCACTCTATCTTCTTCTCTAACACTTGTTACCGCTCTAGACATCTGAAATGTACCCTCGCCTATTCTTTAAAACTCTCATTTTTTTGACGTTTCCTCCCTAAATCTTTCATCGTAATATCCTAGCTCCGTCTAGAATTGATAACAATAATTTTCCATTGTTTTCTCAACATTTCCATTTCCTTTAGCACGTTTTCCCTCGAATCGATCATCTCCGGTCGTCACAAACAATCGTATTATAGATGAAAATCTCCCTAACATCTTACAATACGTTTTCGTCACTTGCTTTGCAATCTTTCACTTAAACTTTTGCATCGTGTTTACGTGTATCCTTTTTTTTCGCACCTGATATGTTTTAATGCGTTCGAGAACTAGGGTTTCTGATCCCTGGAATGTACCGGTTAACCAAAACATTTCTTGGGGTCATCGTTCTTTTGTCCCTGAACAGATTATTTCTTCCCATGGAGTTTATTCACCTCTCGGTTTGGTGGGAACGTCAAACTCATTAATCACATTACTAATTGCTAAGTCCAAAGGTCGTTCCTTTGTTCTAAAAATGGGTTCGGCCCTCTTCCCGTTGATAGGCTAACTCGGTTTTTAATCGTTTTTGCTGTAATTCAATTGGCTGTCAATATATCACGGCCTAAATTATACCGGGAGTCCCTGTCTTTGATTATTTGTTGATACCATCTGTGATCCTTTCATCAATACTCGTCTCACTTTGTCTAATTATAGATCCCTACCGTAAATATGAATTCACTTTACTCTAATCCGATAGATGTCGTAGACGTGTCCGTTTTATAAGTAATTGATATTTTCTTTTTAAATTAAAGTGGGAAGCTACGATATTTCCTAATTTTCACTGTTGATCAATGCAATTCATCACAGTTCCCTCCTCTGAACTCAATTTGCTGTGGCTAACGTTGTATTTTATTTTAATGTCCTCTTCTTTTTTTTTTTTTTTTTTTTTTTTTTTTTTTTTTTTTTTTTTTTTTTTTTTTTTTTTTTTTTTTTTTTTTTTGTTAGACACCGAAATTGTGTTCAAATTTAGACTAGCTATCTTCCCCTCCTCATTTGGTTATCCCCTATCTCTACTCCGTGTCATATTACTTCCTATCTCCCCCTCCTCATTCTGTTATCCCCTATCTCTTTTCCGTATCCTATTACTTCCTATCTCCCCCTCCTCATTCTGTTATCCCCTATCTCTTTTCCGTATCCTATTACTTCCTATCTCCCCCTCCTCATTCTGTTATCCCCTATCTCTTTTCCGTATCCTATTACTTCCTATCTCCCCCTCCTCATTCTGTTATCCCCTATCTCTTTTCCGTATCCTATTACTTCCTATCTCCCCCTCCTCATTCTGTTATCCCCTATCTCTTTTCCGTATCCTATTACTTCCTATCTCCCCCTCCTCATTCTGTTATCCCCTATCTCTTTTCCGTATCCTATTACTTCCTCATAATCTCGGTCCTCAAAAATGTTGTTAAACCCCCTAACTTCCCTACCCACTTTTTCTTCAATCATTTCCAATTTATTCCATTCATCAGTTATTTGTTGTAGTAAATTGACGCATCCTTCCACACGCATTTCCTCCTCCGTTCTCGTTTCTTCCGTTCCATCCTTTAGTCTTCTTACATTCCGTTCAGCTTTTACCGGGGCAGTCATCCCTTGTTCACTTTTCCCCAATCCTTTCGTTGGATTCCATCCCCACTTCAGCATAATCTTCAATGCAGTGCTGTGTCTTGGTGCCGGCGTCCCTCTTCCTGTGTGAGTCGTATCCATCAGGACTAATGAATCAACCCCCGTCCGTTTCCCGAGTTGGCTGCGACCACTAGCTCCTTCCCGGTTGTAGTTATTGTAGAATTTCTTTTTGGTGAACTGTTAACTTCGGTGCACTTGCTGCAACTAGCGTTTTCGCCCACACTTTCAATTGCGTGTATCCTCCTTTTTATGGCGTGGTAACGGTCACGGTATTTGTCCTTGCTGGATTCCTCCCCACTCCTCTTCTTCATGTTCCGTTCTTCTGGTGTACATACCATTGTATCTAGTTTTCGTAGAAACTCAGCGGCGACAATCTCATCTCCTGATTGCCCCGAAAACCATAGCGATTGAATTTCCTTCGGATAATGTCTCATAATTTCGTCAACTATGCCCAACGGTGTGTCAGTAATCTTTAAAGCCTTCGCTAGCTCCCAATAGTTTGCGAAATGAGTGAGCATGGATATATTTTTCTTGGCATCATATACCCCTTCTGCAAGACGACGGCGAACTTCATTTTTCTTTATGTCTCCCCAATAGGTAGCTAAAAAATCTCGTTCGAAATCTAACATAGTCTCCCATCGTTTATTGTACAATTTTGCCCACGATTTAGCTTCCCCTTTCAAATTTTCCCGTACGACGACTAAAGGATCCGTTCGTTTCACTTTTCTAGTGTATTCTTTTAAATCTTCCAGGAAACTAATGGGATTTTGATTTCCACCGGAGAATGATGGTCGTTCCTGCGTGGTAACATTTCCACTACTTGGAGAACGCTTTTCGGCGCACTATCCTCTCCTATCACCGCCACTGTTGCTGGGCTTTCCAATTGTTTCTCGAGTTCTTGCATCTTATTGACGAGCGGTGCCAAAGCTGCCTGAATTATTGTAGTTATATCTCCTATGTTTATTGTTGAAGTCTCGGTTGTGACATTTTCCCCGATTGCTGTCACTAAAGCCTGGGCTCGCCTACTTGTTCCACGTTTCCCAACCATTTTCTTTATTTTCCGAGTGTCGCCTGGTTAATGTTTATATTTTTATCTTATTAAGCGACAACCTTATAATCTCTATTTTAATTTCCTAAATTACCTTATGTAAATTATGTTGCCTTCCTTATTCTATTTATTTACTTATTTTTTTTTTTTTCAATTTTCTCGTTTTTCTATATTTTTTTATTTTCCCTTTTACTTCGTTAACTTTTCTTGTTCCTTTTCCTCGGGTTTTTCCTGTAACATATCATGTGTGAGTCTCTCTTCACACTCTCGCTTATTTTCGCCCTGTTCCTCCGATTTTGTGTCGGTCTCCCCCTCTGGCTGAACGACTTCTATCATATCCTCGACTCGTAACTTAGACCTCTTTGAACGTCTAAATATCTCCCGTAATTCATCTCCCAACGGTATTTCTTTAGCTTCTAATTCCGTCGCATCCACTTTCCCTTTTTCCGCCATTTTTTGTTTAAAATTTTTAATGAATTTAACTCAATACCAACTATTTATTATAAATATACCTATATATATTTATAATTTATTTTATTTTTATTTTTATTTTTATTTTTATTTTTATTTTTTTTTTTTTTTTTGGAACCTGTCCCCCTATAAAACACAATATTTTCAATTATTTATATTTGTTTGCATGATGATTGTAACCCAAATTAGATCAACTCTACCATCACTCTTCATTTCAAATAAATGTAGGTAATTGCAAAAAAAAACGGAATGAATATTGTTACTCCAATGTTAATGAATATCCCGTGATTTTCGTTCAACCAATAATTACTTATTGTTTAGAATGCCAACCATTCCTTCAAGTTCCGCAATACCTACGATATTTTCGCAAAATCTGTTTAGAGTTCGCAATACCTATCTTGATGTTATTTCGTCAAATCCCCTCCTTTTTTTTGTCCGAATGATCAAATGTTCCCTTAAATAGGTATATACCTATAAAACATTCGTCTGTGATATTAAACACTATCTCAACTCGACACTATCCCCAATCAAATATTTTATGTTATTTTTATTTTATGTTCCTTATCTTTTAAGTTATGACTTTTTATGTGATAATCCTCACATACAAACCCACAACATTAACTATAAACAAAGGGTCACTTTATGTAGGTAAGTTCCCCCGTTTTTATCTGTAAAGTCTGTTTATTTTTTTCGTAACCGAGTGTTGATATCATTTTCGAGTTTGTTTATTCTACAACCTCTTAAAGCGATGCGCGTTACCCCCGATATCGCCTACTTCAAAATTTTTCGATGTTTTGTTATCACTTTCGATGCTTACAAACACCGCGGTATCTCGTATCAGATTGTTTACATTACGGTCATTAACATTCTGGATTCAGGAATGTCAATACCATTATTCTGTTAAATTATGGCCTGCCTTGAATAAACTGTTTACGCTTGTATCTGACCTACATTCTTTGTTACGATATTTATAATCTCATAAGCAATCAACAAATTCATGGTCACTTGATTTAAACTTTATCGACACTTTTATAAATTATTTTAAAACATGTAGAGTTTATTCGTTAACACTTTTTATTTTTTTATATTTAAATGTATTGTTTATATATTTATTTTCGTATATTTATTTATTAATTTATATATTTTTTTCGTGTTTATTTAACGGCGCACTGTTCTGATTTTTATTTTATTTTTATTATCACTTCATTTAACATAACGTCCTACTTATTATTATTATTATATTTTTTTTTTTTTTTTTTTTGCAATAGATTGACCAATAAAAGTTTTTTTTTTTTTTTTTTTCTAAAACAACTTGTAAAACTCTGATCTCCTGGTCACGGCACCAGTTGTGATGTTTGTCTTTTCTCTTCTCTCTTGTATTTGTCTTTATTTTATTTACTCCTGGGCACTTGGCACCAGTCGTAATATTCTTCTTTTCTCTTGGCTCTGATCGATATTTAAATTCTTAAGGCTTTGCATATGTGTGGTAGGGATGGAAAATTCCTCCCCTACGTCACACAAGCCTTTATAAAATTGGACCCTTATTTCCTCTGATAACTACAGAAAGCTACTTAAAGCTCCCTTGTACTACATACCTTTAGCGATATATGTACTTAACTAATAAATACGTTACTTACGACTTTGAACGTAAATATTTTCGTATTTAGGTTGTAATTAAACTCCATCAAACGTTGTGTAATTTTTTGATTTATGATATAGGATTTTAATTACTTTAAATTTTGTGGTAACCCTCTTGATTCTAAACAGAGTGTTGAATTTCAAAACTGTATTGGTCTCTCTCTTGCAAATTTAACCTTAAGTATTTCTCTAAATGAACTAACTTCCCTTTGACGTTTATTATGATTCTCTACATCCTAATGAATTCATGAATAAGCAATACTAATCGAAACTACACATGACTAATTGAACAGATAATTAAATATAACTCAAATGGTTAAATGTTAGTAAATTTGATTATGATTGTATCTCGTATCTGCTGGGCGCCCCTCCATTTAGATTCAGCTGCTATAAGGTACATATAAAGATGGATTTAGTAGGTTAATGTAATTAGTTAATTGCATATTTGACGAACTCAGAATAACCCTTTTTCTGGCAAAATTTGGCTCCTGCCTCCATCAAGTAAGCCGGGTGATCAGAAGTCAACCCAAAATTCGCACAGTCTTTTGGCACGGTTCAATTGATTGATACCTAAGTTATCGCGTCCCAATTGACCTTCCTTTCGCCATCATGCACTGCCTTCAGGTCTTCCTCCAAGCCCAGATACCTCCAAATTCCTACTCCTCCAAAGTTTACTATTTACTTAGGGCGAACCGGTTTCGTCCTATATGCAATCATATACTCACGGGTTTGTGTGGAGTTACGGGTCGTGAATCCTCCCTCCACGTTCAAGAAATGAGACGAGAGTGACCCGACAGGCCTAAAGCACTAATTGTAAGTGAGTTCGTTTCATTCAATGAACAGTACATAAAAAGATATATATGTAAACATACGTTTTGGGAAGGTTTATAACTCGCAATACGAAACTACTTGCAACGCATCCCGAGCTCGGATCTCGCCCATCGGATTCTGCACAATCCTCAGATTGATACCGAATAGATACATAAGAATAGTGTGATATATAAATACATACTAGTACAATAAGATCTTATCTGGCGATGTGTTCTGGAGATTCGCCATAACTCCAAGCTTTTGTTTGGTTTTGTTGACGGTTTTGTTTGAGAGATCCGCCATCTCTATGGTTTGATTAATGGTCCTTGTTACAGAAGCGAACACTGCCTTCTGTTGGTTGAACTGTATTTTTTTTTTCTTTCCCTCCCCTCCAATGTTCAACTTTTGATAAATTCTTGCTATCCCGTGATTCTCAATTAAAGCATGTAAATCCTCATTACCCCTTATTAAGCTATCCCGTGATCTTTCGACTGTTTCATGTAAGTCTTCAATACACCCTATTGAACTATCCCGTGATTTATCAAATGTTTCATGTAAATCTTCAACACACCCTTTTGAACTATCCCGTGATTTATCAAATGTTTCATGTAAATCTTCAATACACCCTTTTGAACTGCTATAATAAATCTGTTAATTTTCAATTGCTTAGATCCGTAGATACCTCTTCACGTTCAAATTAAAATAGTGTTTAAATTTTTTTTTTCCTTTTGTTCCTAATAATTGCGCAATGTAATAATTTTATCCCGTTCCTAGAAGTTAATACCTAAGTACGATATCCATTAATCAAGGTCATTTTTTTTTTTTTTTTTTTTTTTTACTGTATTCGAACTAGTGCCCCAGTGACCGATTTATTTTGTAAACAATTTGAGCTTTGTAAACATTCTCGACGGCCTTGTGACCTAGATTCAAGCGTATGAGGTATGTTTACTTTAGACATTCCGGAGACGTGTGAGATGACTCTAAAATTTTTTCTTTGTTTGATAATGATGTACTTAGCGCAATTGTCTAGTCTGATACCCGATTACGTATACATATTTATTCATTTATATATATTTTGTCTCAATAAATAATTTATAATATTAATATGTATAATTATATTATGATTGGAATATTTTCTAATATCATAACTTATTTCAAATGCTCTGGATTTTCTGAAATCATATTAATACATACATAAAATAAATAAAAATATTGATTTGTAAATTTATCACACATAACTACTTTTAATAGTTATTGATGAATTCAGAGGTAGGAATCGATACCCTTTTCCTCTTTTTATATAAGTGTTTATTTTTTTTTTTTTTTGATTAAGATTTTTCTTGGGAACAATAAATTACATATATATGTTGATATACATACATATATAAATATATAAAATATACTTATTATACTTATAATATTTTAATATAGTTACATATCACATATTAAGAGAGTAATATCTTGGTCAAATAATTAATCCAAATACCAATGTTTGCTGCGTTCCGCTTCCTCCTTGGAATCTGTAAAATTTTATAACGGAAAAGACTTACCCCTACCAAGGTTTTTCCGACCGGGAATACACAGTAAACCTTGCTGCAATTTTCCTAAATTAATTTTTATTTTCCTAAATTTAATTAAATCTATTTGACTTCAATTTTTTTTTTTTTTTTTCCAATTAATCTAATTAATTAAAATGATGTATGAACTCTATCGTTCTAAACTGTATTTTATTTCAAAACTCGGTGGTTAGATAACACTTTAAATGATAGTTACTTCACGATTAATTTAGAGATGGTAAATTGTTGTTAAATTAAATTTTTATCCCTCCGAACTTTTATGTATTAATAAAATATTATTTTGTTTTATTATTATTATTTAAGATAATTAATTTAAATATTTATTATTTGTTAGAACACTTTCACTTAGATTGAACACACGTATTTAATTATAACTCCTTCACGCTAAATTATCACATCACTTCAGTTATTTATTGCACTAATATTAAACGCGAAATTTCTAAGTTTAAAAATACGATATTAAGTGATTATAAAATCCGAATTTCCCACTAAAACAAATTGTATTTATCACGAGCACTTTTATTTTTCACAAGTAATTAATGCGTTGGCTTTATTTTTTATTTCACTGATTCTAAACTGCAAAGTATTTTTTCTGTAGACCACTGACTAGAATGTGAAATTTTTCTAAGTATCAAAATAATTATCACTTAGAATTTTTCCACTTTAAGTCACCCACCGTTTCGTCACGTTCCGTGAACTTAAAACCTTTTCGACCACCACCGTAGACTGTCCTCAACTGGCATTTGTCTAGACTTTTATACCCCTCTCAGGTCCAAAAGATCGTATCTGAATCTCCTATAATAAACCAATCTAATTACTATCAACTCGTAATTTCTTGAAACCTCCCCATTATTGTCGAATGTGGTCTCTTAGTACGTTTTGCGTTTGATACTTTCAATTCTGTCTCGTACTCCCATACTTACAAGATCCGGATTTAGTAAGATCCATGTTTAATGGCCCAACTTCCTTTGTCCTGTTGTTCATACAAAACTAGCTTGAATTTAATAATTTTAAAGTTCTATTTTCATATATTCCGTAACATGTCCGTGCGTACGGCATCTACCATATGTTCCAAATCTGTCCCCAAATTCGCCTATCAGAGATATCTTCATGTCGAAGTCTTTCTCGCAAATTGTTCATTCTTATTTTATTATTTTTCCTCGAGTTTTTCTGTATTCTATATGAACCTTTCCATTTAAAACCGAATTTTCTCTATTTACGTCGTATATTTGAATTTTCCATTTTTTTTTCGAATTTTCTTTTATTCACGACACTCTTTCCATGAATTTCCTTATTTATCCTTACGCTATTGTTCATATCTCTATAGATTTTTATATTTCAAGCCGTATTTATTTTATTCACTGTTAATCTAAGATTTCCTTTGTTTTTCTCTGTCGTATCTCCTTTCCCCTCGCTTCCCCGTACTTCCCTGATATAACCATATCGTTTTTTGATGTTTGCTGCCTCTTGGAAAATTTCATTTTCTATTTGTTATTAATAAATATATCATTTTTAACATTTTTATAGGAGATACCCCCACTTCGGCCCTTAAATTCCTGTCATTTTTATCGCTTCATAGAGATCGTCCCCCAAATTTTGTCCCGTTCTTACGAAAAATCCCATAAACCATATGTCTTGACAGCTGTATACATTAGTTCTTGTACCCACCTGGCAATAAATCCTTTTTTATTTCAGTGTCGTTAACTTTTATGAGAATTCTTTAATATAAATATCTCATAAGACCCATGATAATTTTTATTACCTTTTTAACGGCTAATCGTTCTTATCTAAACAATTTCCATGTTCGAATATTCCTTGTTTATCACAACAAAATACATCTGAAATCGGCAACCATTGTAATGCCTCATCTTTATCTGCAATCGCGTACTATGCTAATCTATAAACTCCATTTTAATTACGTAAAATGACTCCTTTTCCTGAGTTTTTCTATCGCAATGTTTTCAGCATTTTCCACTCCCCTCCGTACTGCACTCTATCTTCTTCTCTAACACTTGTTACCGCTCTAGACATCTGAAATGTACCCTCGCCTATTCTTTAAAACTCTCATTTTTTTGACGTTTCCTCCCTAAATCTTTCATCGTAATATCCTAGCTCCGTCTAGAATTGATAACAATAATTTTCCATTGTTTTCTCAACATTTCCATTTCCTTTAGCACGTTTTCCCTCGAATCGATCATCTCCGGTCGTCACAAACAATCGTATTATAGATGAAAATCTCCCTAACATCTTACAATACGTTTTCGTCACTTGCTTTGCAATCTTTCACTTAAACTTTTGCATCGTGTTTACGTGTATCCTTTTTTTTCGCACCTGATATGTTTTAATGCGTTCGAGAACTAGGGTTTCTGATCCCTGGAATGTACCGGTTAACCAAAACATTTCTTGGGGTCATCGTTCTTTTGTCCCTGAACAGATTATTTCTTCCCATGGAGTTTATTCACCTCTCGGTTTGGTGGGAACGTCAAACTCATTAATCACATTACTAATTGCTAAGTCCAAAGGTCGTTCCTTTGTTCTAAAAATGGGTTCGGCCCTCTTCCCGTTGATAGGCTAACTCGGTTTTTAATCGTTTTTGCTGTAATTCAATTGGCTGTCAATATATCACGGCCTAAATTATACCGGGAGTCCCTGTCTTTGATTATTTGTTGATACCATCTGTGATCCTTTCATCAATACTCGTCTCACTTTGTCTAATTATAGATCCCTACCGTAAATATGAATTCACTTTACTCTAATCCGATAGATGTCGTAGACGTGTCCGTTTTATAAGTAATTGATATTTTCTTTTTAAATTAAAGTGGGAAGCTACGATATTTCCTAATTTTCACTGTTGATCAATGCAATTCATCACACTGTTAGGCAAATTTGATTCATCTGAATTAAAATTTGTATCAACAATATGATCGTTTTAATATATTACTAGCTGACGCGAAGAACTTCGTACCGCCTCAGAATTAATAACTGTTATGTTAGCTTATTAGCTGAATTAAATTCAGTTTTTTATTAAGTTCCTGTCCAGAACTTCCTCTCTTTCCTTTCCTAAAAAGACCCTCCACGCAGCATCCCTAAATATGACATAGACCCTGAAGGAAACTATTTTCCTCAGTGCCGCCTGTGTGGAGCAAATGTAAGAAAAAACATTTAAAATTGAAGCAATTGTCTGTCTTTTGTTTTTCAGTATCAGGGATGGCGTTGTGTACGGATTTATATTTTTTTTGATTTTCTTACTATTACACTTACTTATGGGAATTGCGTTTCATTTTTTTAAGCGTGTGAGAGAGATTTATTATAACTATTGTATTTTTCCTTTGGAGGGGTGAAGACATTCGTTCACCGCTTGTCTGATTTTCGACTGTTGACATTGGTGTATAAGAAAGCGGGGCAGCATTATATGTTTAAGAACAAAAGCAAAACAATCAGCGTATTGACATTTGACGTTTTTGAATACATATTTAGAATTCACGCACTATTAAAATATTATACTTATCACAATATTGATGCAACTCTTTCAAAAGATGATAATTCGTTCCATACAAAATGTATGTGGAAAGAATTTTCTTCATAACTTTATTTTCGTTAAATTTTCTGATGTTTTAATAGCTATTTTGCTATTCTGGGTGGAAATAAATCGAACAAATCAAAGATCATTAAAATCGGTCCAGCCGTTATAACTATAAATGGTGTAACTAACCCCGCTTTGTTTTATACTAATACTAGCTGACCCGGCGAACAAATCACTCACTGCACAAGCTTCCATAAACTGGTCGATGTTATATAAAACTGAGAGAATAATGTTGTTCGTTGCACAGTTTCTTTTAACAGACTGCCGGACATATTGATTTTATTGTTGTACGGTAGGTAATATTGTCAGTAGGGACAGGTAATTGTGGTAAAAAAAGGATGGGTAGAAAAATGGAACAAGGTCTATAGATAGGTATACATAGTTGCGTCAACAGTCACACTGAGGTCAACTTCCAACTTCAAACTTTCGGACGATTGCGTAGAAGGGTAGTTCATGCGTTGGAAGTTCGAGTTGGAAGTTTGGCTTCAGTGTGAATGTAGCATAACTTTTTAATATTTTGAATTAAGAAATTACTGAAAACCGCTGAAAACAAAATAGTGTTGCTTACTTGCCACATTATTTTGCGAGCATGTAAGACTATGGCGAGTCTATTTATATAACGTCATTGTCTTCGGCACACTCTTCTTACACCTAATAATACTTGAACGTTTCGCACACTCTACTGTCTTTAAATGAGCGGACTCAAATATTTTATTCACTTACTTCAACGTGCAACATATTCCTCGGAATTTCTCGACATTTGTATAATTTTTTTTTTCAGAATAAACCTATATAGACTTTGAACTGAGAGTACCTAATTTAATGAATGCATAAAGCTGCAATAAATAGTAATATTATTAACTGAAATCAGAATCAAAGAACATTTAAGGTGTCTTAATAATAATAATTTTTCTGAGTTCGCTAACCACATCATTGAAAATAACCATAGTTTTGAAAAAAATACAGGGATAAATAATATTCTTCATATTAATCATAAAGGAAAACGTTTAAATAACTTAGAAGCTTTGGAAATTAAAAAATCCCTTAAAAATAATGAATCTATTATCAACAAACAAAAAATATTGTCATATAGCCCAATCATGGATTTGTTCCCCTACCCACCCACTCTACACTAATACATACCCACCCAATCTACATTATTAACTAACAACGGCTCCACCCCTACCATAATAAAACATTGTTCTAAACTGTCAAATTAGTATAAGCTTTCCCCGACGAAGGAACGTTTGTTCCGAAACCGGTCGGATTAGCACATTATATAAGTGGTTTATACAAAGCTGCATTGTTTCATTTTTCTATAATGGATAACCACAAAGTAATAGTTACATTCAAAAATATATTATTAACTGTTAGGAATGCCTACGACGCAAATTTCCTCGTTGCATTTAATTAATTTTCGTCCGAGTTTCTATAAAATGTACACGTTTCACAACCGAGTATCCTTAAATATTCTAAAAAAATTCAAAAGCTTTTAATTAAATATAGGCATCAAATTCCTCGTAGTAGCATTAGATCAATTATTGACTTTCAGAAAGGAAAAAAAAATCATTGGAAAAAAACGTGAATTACTTTCCCTAATGAAAATTGTTTTAGAGGTTGTTTGTAAACGGGTTGTATTTAGGGATATACTCTGAAATGTTTGCTTTCCAACAAAAAATAAAAGGTTTTTACTGTTTCTCCACACAGCAAATAAACCGATTGGTTCTGTCTGCTGCCTCTGTGAGCATTTCGCTTGAATATATTGAATATTATATGTAAGTCATTGACATTGTATGAGATTGGCCCTTGTGGTACAAAAATAGCTACTTACTATGGTCTTGCGGCTTATAGAAGAGAAAAATATTACAATGAATCTTCAAGCCATTACGAGTCAAAACTGTTGAATATCGTTTTGGTTCAATAATTGTTTTTGTGTTTAATTCGTGAAAATAAAGATTTTTTAAATTAAATAAAATTATTAATTTCTATTAAAGAACATAACTATTTGTTATGATAGCCAGGCAGCCTTTGTGGCAATGGAAAGTAACCGATGCGACTCCAGACTGGTGATGGAATGCAGAACCGTTCTTACACAACTCGCTACCATCAATAAAATAACCCTGATATGGGTACCAGGACATAAGGGTATTGAGGGCAACGAGCGGGCTGACGAACTAGCAAGGAAAGGGGCGAAAGCACCACTTGCTGGATTCGAGCCCACCGTAGGAGTAGCAGCTTGCCACACCAAATTACATATCGAGAGGTGGGTCAAATCCCAGAACTGGAAGGAATGGGAGAAGGCACCCCGAATGAGACTATCCAAAGTACTCATAAAAGGACCTGACCCCAGACGGACCAGGAAACTACTCGATATGGACGGAAACTCGCTGAGAGAACTGGTAGGCCTACTAACGGGACGCTGCCATCTCAGAAGACACATGCAGTGGGAGTGGAAAGCACCAATAGATGGCAATGTCCTGCCCTGGTGGGAACTAGGCTCAGTTACCTGGGGAGACATGTTGTAGAACCAGAAGACCTAGCCACATATCCAATAACAACTCTGGTGAACTTCATTAAAGGGACTGGGTTATTGTTAAAGGATTGAGATAAAATGGGAGAAAGTACAATGGGTCCATGGCCTAAGTACTCACGGGAACTAATGGTAAACTGTCTCCGCTTTAAAAAAAAAGTACTGGAAGTATTTTACATTTTACATTATTGTGACAGCTGTTTCGACTTACCAGGCTACTTTCAAACTGTGGTTACACCATTTTGAGACGAATTATTTATATGTTTCTCTTTGCCTTCGCCCAATTTCAATTTATGGTGCATAAAATGATTTATTACCGGCTAAATCTAACTCGGTTTAAAAGAAAATAATTGTCACAAAAGATTCTCTATTTTGTGAGGTCCTTGTGGAGTAAATCCGTTTTCCCCACTTTAAATGTTAATGTGTTCACAATTGTTTAATAATGACGTGACTTTTCAAATTTATTAATTGATAAATAAATATATTTCAGAATCACATAAATGTTATCTCAAAGTGGTCTAACCACAGTTTGAAAACGGCCTTGCAATCCGAAACATAAATAATAAAAAACGAACCTAATGGCCGAACTTAACAGTTACATTCCACAAGCAAATGTTTTAAATGGAAGATCCCAAGATTATATAATATGTACGTATAATATGTATGTATGTGTATGTGTTATATTATATAATATGTGATCCTTGATATTATAATATGTACCATTTTTAAGATAAATAAATTAAAAAATTTAAAAAATTATTTATGTTGTAGTTACGTAGAATTGAGAATGCATTGGTATTACGTGTAATCTTGGGAAAGGTTATTTTCAAAAGTTGTCTTTTTTATGTAAATACCTCACAAGGGTTCCAACTGCTCCCGTCTTGAGCCAATGAAACTATGGCATCCCCAAATTGGAATATGTTTTAAGGCTGAAAACAGAGGGAAGGGGAAGGAGATGGAGAAGAGAAAGGTGGGGAAGTACCTGGCTTTTCAGATCTGGTCACCAAACACGGCTAAAACCATTTTAAGCAAAGTTTCAAATCGGAGACTAAATCATCAATTAAATCATCCCATTATATCATCAGGACTAAGAATAGGATTAAAAATGAAAATATTTTATTTTAGAGCTCAATATTGATTTTCTTCATATATTTCGATCGCTGCATCAAACTTCAAATCTTCCATCAACATAATTACAATTTTTTTCTTATTTACATACTTTCGCCAGCAAATTTTACCAGACATCTTGTATGCTTAAAAAAATGAATGTCTTACTTTTCACGTTAAGTATACTTAATACTTCATTAATTGAAGATAAATCAACAACGTAATAACATAAATGAATCAATATTATAAAAAGAAATTCAAAAATTGGCATGGAGATTAAATTTCCCAAAGGCGGCGAAGGGTAGGTATATCTAGTATAATATTTACTTTGTACCAAATGTGTACCGAAAGTATAAGAAAAAAATTATATGTGTAAATTACGATTGATTCCCGCACAGAACTTATGCGATATTCAATAAATTCGCTTTGCATATTTGATGAACCAACGAAGGCAAAAAACTTGTTCGGAAAAATATAACTTTTCCACATTTTCACTGGAAATTTTCTTTCGACTTCTTGCAGAGCCGATTGTGAAAATGTTGATTTACTGATTGGTTTTTTGGTGTCTATGAGTATCAAATATTCTGATTCCATAAATATTCAAAAATTTGTTTTGATTTAAAATTTAACAATAGATATTAATACCACTAAAAAGATAAGTTCTTTGAAGTGCCGGCCACGTAGTTGGCGAATGGTGATAATCTGAACCAACCGCTCCCCATGAACCCCGGCAACCCTGCTAAGTCACCAAACGTAGCGAACCACTTGGGTTGACCTATGGCAGAGGTGTTGGTTATCCAATAATGGTTCCCGAGGCGTCGGTAACCATACCTGCCCCCAAAATTGTATTTCAATTTTCAAGGTAATTAACTAAATAACAACGAGACAACGGCCACACTCCTTGTTTCATTCTCATTTAGTTTTTAGTATTATTGCAACTTTTGGCTTGATACGACCAGAAAGATGAATTTACGTATTGAAATTGTCTTTTTTTTATTTTTTTTTTAATATTAAACTGAGGATTAAGATGGCGGAGTAATTAGCCAATTTAAAAAAATATATTTTTTGTAATGTAAATAAAATGTTACATTTTAAATCACATATATGTAAAGGAATACCTACCTAGAAATGAATAGGATTTATTTGTGATAAAATAATGAATTGCTTTCCAACTGTCATTCATTGATGTGTTGTCATGTTGACATAAAAAAACATTATTGTTTTTGACTAGCTATATATGTAGCAGACATTGGAATAATCAAAACATTATTCCGAGCGCATCGTTATTGTTGTAAGTTATTTTTAATACTATCGAATACAATTATTATGGGTCAGTTTATCAAACGATTTTCGATAGCTATAAATTTGCGAAAAATCCATGTAAATCCCCGCAATTTTTGGAACAAATTATTGAAACACAACAATATCAATGTCAATATTCTATTAAATATATACCTAATATACTTTCATGTCTAACTCACTATTTGAAGATATAGACTCATCTTTCATTGTTTCAGAAAATATCTGTCTATCCAGTTTCGAATGTAATAACTCACTATCTGAAATAGACCCTCTTAAATCATTAACAATCCTTCACTTAAATATTCGAAGCATCTATAAAAATTTTGATCATTTTACACTAGAATTGAATGAGCTGGCCCTTAAACCTGATTGTATTGTATTGTCTGAAGCCAGAATTAGTCCCAACTCAAGTACTTATAATTTACCGGGATACAAATACTTTGTTACATCTTACAACATTAATCAAAATAGTGGAATAGTTGTTTTTGTAAAATGTATTTATAACGATGTTTCTGTTAATGAAATATTTATCGATCTTGTTAATTGTCTACATATTAAAATCAATATAAAAAATATTTTTTATGATATAATTGCATTATATAGAACTCACAGCTCAAGCATTAATAATTTTACCGAAAACCTGAAAACTTTTATAAATACAAACCGGTTTCATAATGCACTTATTGTAGGAGATATTAATATCGACATATCTGATGATTTAGAAAACAACAGTAATAAGGAAAAAACTGAATATATTAACACTTTATCAGAACTCAATTTCAAACCATGTATAAAAAAATATACAAGAGAATGTTTTGGACAAAGGCCATCTTGTATTGACCATATTTGGTGCAATACTAATGAAACAGATAAAATAAAATCTGTTATTTGGAAAAACAATATTACTGACCATCATACATGCATTGTAGCTATTAAAACTGATAAAATAAATAAGAATAATTATTGTCGCTATAACTTACCAAAAACTCTAATTAATTATGAAAAATTACAACAACATCTTGAAAATGAAAATTGGGAAACTGTACTATCGTCTAACAATACTGATTTATGTTCACGGAATTTTGAATTGACATTGAATAAGCATATCCAATCCTCCTCTTCCATTGTAACAAACTTTCCAAAGACTAAATTTAAAAAATTAAAACCGTGGATTACACAAGGAATTATCATATCAATTAAGCATAAAGAAAAAATTTATAAAGAGCTAAAAAAGTTTCCTGAAAACAATAAACTACGCGAATATTTTAAAAATTTTAAAAATAAATTATGTTACATAATCCGGAAAACAAAAGAAGATTTCTATAAAGATAAAATCAATATTGCTGGTAACAACAATAAAAAGGTGTGGCAAACTATTAATGAAATGATCAATAAAAAACCTAAAAATTCAAATATAAATAAAATCTCCGATATTGATAACACAATTTACAATGTCAACACAGATCCATTGAAATGTGCAAATATCTTAAACAATTATTTTGGGTCAGTTGGTGAAAAATTAGCAATTAAAATAAAAAACAGAGATAATGATAATTATAATCTACCAACACCTTTCATTCCTTGTAACACACTAACACAATTTCAACGAACTAACTCTGATGAAATCAAAGATACTATTAATGAATTAAAAGGAAATTCTTCCCCTGGTTATGACAATATTTCTGTAGAAATACTTAAAAGAAATTCTGACTCACTTTGCAAACCTTTGGCACACATCATAAATACAAGTTTTGTTAATGGCAACTTTCCCTTAAATTACAAAAAAACTATTATTACCCCAATTTTTAAATATGGGGACTCCTGTCTAAGCAGTAACTATAGGCCAATTTCTCTTACTTCAAACATTGCAAAAATATTTGAAAAAGTTGTAAAAAAACAAATATTTAAATTTGTGAAAGAAAATAATATATTAAATACACATCAATATGGTTTTAGAGAAAATTTGAGCACTCAAGATGCTATCGTTGATTTAACATCTAAAATTTATAAATCTTTAGATAGTAAAAAAAAATGTATTGGAACATTTGTTGACTTAAGAAAAGCATTTGACAGTATATCGCACTCTAACCTTATCTCTAAACTAACGAAAATTGGTATAACTGACAATGCTTTAACTTGGATCGAAAATTATCTATTTAATAGAGAGCAATTTGTTAAATTAAAGGGCCTTATGAGCGATTCTCAGACCACGAATTTTGGCATCCCGCAGGGAACTGTACTGGGGCCAATTCTTTTTATCATTTATGTCAACGATATGTTTAAACTTAACATCAAATCTAAACTCATTTCATATGCAGACGACACAGCAATTCTAACTGAGGGTTTAACTTGGAATGAAACCCAGAAAACAGCAGAATTAGACTTAAACATCCTAAAAAAATGGTTCGACTCAAACTTGCTGTCACTTAATACGGAAAAAACCTTGTAATACCGTTCACCATTAATAAACATGCATTCCCTGAAAATTTAAAGATAAGTATACATTCATACAATTGCAATAGAAACACAAATTTATGTAAACCTGACTGCTCTGTACTCACTGTTAAAACTAATATAAAATACCTCGGTGTAATTATAGATAGCAATTTAAAGTGGAAAATACAAATCAATGCAACAGTAGAAAGATTAAGAAAATTAATGTACATTTTTCTTAGAATACGAAACATGTTAAATTTTAATCTATTAAGAACTATCTATTTCTCACTGATCCAATCTGTATTACAATATGGAATTCTTGGTTGGGGTGGTGCATTCAAAACTTCTCTCATGCCTTTAGAAATCATCCAAAAATTATTAATAAAAATAATTCTAAAAAAACCATATGACTTCCCCACCATAAGATTATTTCAAGAATTTAAAGTCCTTTCACTACACAATATTTATAAAAAAATTACACTTTTACAAATCCACAAAGATTGTTTCAACAATGATAACTCATTATCTATTTCAAACAGCAAAAGACCAAGTATTCTTGGCTCTATAACTATACCGCGTTGTAATACCACTACAGCCCAACATTTTTATAAATATATTGGAGTCAAGTGGTTTAACCAGTTACCCCTTAACTTAAGATTGGAAATTAATTATAAAAAATTCAAAAGTTCTATAAAAACACTAAATCATTAGCATATTACAATAATTCAATTTAATAATACAATAGAATGTCTCTCGACAATTGACTTTGGAAATCCATTTACTTTTATATTCTTTTCTCTTTTCTCTCTTCCTCTTTCTCTTCTTGTTCTTTTTTATACTGTTTTCTTTTTTTTCTATTCTATTTCATATATCTTGTTTTGAATATGTATATGTATTATATATATGTATATATATATGTACATATATGTATATATATATAAAAATATATATTATAATTCTAAAAAAATATGTTAAATAGTTTTTCACACACGCTGCTCCACCTTTTTTACACGAGCATGCTCTAAAAAAAGGTGAATCACGTTATATAAAAAATGTATCTGAAAAATGTAATGTCATTATTGTATGTACTAAAATAAATAAATTAAAAAAAAAAAAAAAAAAAAAAAAAAATTAGAAAAATAAGTTTTTAAGTGTTTAAGTATTTTAACGTTTTAAGATCTACAAATAAAATTCAAATGTAGTTTCTTTGTTAAGAGAGCAACACATGATTTGTTTTGTCATTACCAATAAAAAACACAACAAATAGACAAATTGTCTTATATATATATTGTAAGAACAAAATGTTATATTTAAGGTCATCATTGGTCATGTATACCTTGTCAGAAAAGAGGGAGCGAAGATATTTTCTAAGGTTGCATGTGAAAATATGTGGTAAATATTTCCCTATCGAGTACACGCTCAAATCACACTTTAAAAAATTAAAACAAATTGTACTAGGTAGATTACAGTTAATAAGTAATCCAGTAACCGGAATTGAAAAATATTGCATTTTGATGGATATTTTGTCATCTTTAAAAACACGAAATGTCATTTCTCAAGGATCGCCATGTTAATTACGACGGCAAACGTCTCGCGTGATTTTTCGTGTTTATGAAACCGAACAAAATAATGATTAATACGCATTATTTATCATTTCCGAAGATTGCAATTCGTTCTTATTATTGTCTAACTGACAGAAATTTTCTTTAAAAATGCGTATTTCATCGTCGTAATTAACATGGCGGTCCTTGAAAAATGACACTACGCGTTTTTTAAATTAAAAAAAAAAAACATTAAAACGCAATATTTTTCAATTCCGGTTACTGAATTAGTTATTATTATCCATTATCTACCAAGTACAATTTGTTATAATTTTTTAAAGTGTGTTTTGAGCGTGGACTCGATAGGGAAATATTTACCCTATTATAGTCTCGCACTCGTGCTGTCCATCTCGTATAAAATGTAGTTCGCGCATTCGTTACACTTTCTGTGACACGTTCTTCTAGGCTGTATCCAAGTTATTATCACATTTAATTGCGCATATAACTTTCTCCTGACTCCTTTAATATGTTCATCTGCCATTTAAGGCCAAACGCCATGACTAAACGTCTCTATCTCATTTCGCTAATACCATCCCCATAATATTTTTAGGACTCCACATTCGTAATATTGCCAATCTGATTTAACGCACACACAAACGCCTCGGGGACCTCATCTCTATTGCATTCCATATTTTTATCAATACGATTCAGTACAAAAATTTTATGCGACTATATAAAAATCATGTTATATCTTTCTATGTATGTGAGTTGTCTACGCATTTCGTTATAATCTACGCATTCACAGATGTAGATTATTGTAGATTTTTAACACTTTTTGATCGTAATGCTTTAAAATGTTAAGGTGAATTATTTGTTTGCGCCCGTACATATTTAATGTGAACTAGAAAAAATTGTTTGTCCATAAACAAACCCAAATCTTTCAAGAACGGCTGACAAATTCAATTTTGTATCGGTGACTCAATCCAATATTGTATTTGTCAGACTTTCTTGAAAGATTTGAGTTTGTTTATGGATAAAACTATTTATTTGTATTCACAATAAATATGTAAGGGCGCAAACAATTAATTCACTTTAATATTTGAAAGCAAAAAGTGTTAAAAACTAACAATAATTTAATTAGCGCCATCTGTGAATGCGTTCAACGTACTTAACGTTTAACCTTAAGCATTTATGCCTATATTCTTATAACAAATGTTTGAAACTTTCAAAATACCTTCTTATCACACTCGCGAAAGTTTCTCCATTATTACAACCACATGACAGTACATCATACATCTGAAAAGTTTTTTAATCACCACAAAAACTCTTACGAAACTGTGAAAAATGTCAAAATCTGAGAATGACATTTTACAAACCATCCATTGTTAAATGAAAATTCAAATCTCGAATATACTCTTTAAATTAATTAATTTAAGCGAAGTACTCACCTATGGTACTAACCAAAATCGAGTACTTGGTACTAAATGTGATTAATTTGATCGCGGGAGGGGGTTCGCGGGAGAGGGAAGGCGGGAAAGGTGGAGGGGAACGCGTGAGGGGAAGGGGTCTTGGGAGGGGAAGGGGAGGCGGAAGGGGAATTGGAAGAAAGGGAAAAGTCACGCAGGGAGAAACAATTTCTTTATTAGTGGCATTACAACGCATGCCGGCAACTCGCTAGTTTTTAAAAAACATTATCAACACGTTTTGAAACTTATTCAATAATTTTGTAATTATTGAAAAAGTTTCATTTGTAATTCCAAACGAAAGTCACATTAACCACTTGGGTCTATCGCCTTTGTGAAGGTTTTTGGTCTTAATGAACTATCAAAATTTTTTGTACTAATTTCCTCTTTCGAACGAACGAATTATTTCTAAACGTCTTCGAACGAACGAATTGTTTCTAAACGTTTTTGATACTAATTTCCTCTTTCGAACGAACGTATTATTTATAATCGTTTTTTTAACTAGAACAGAACCGGAGTTATAATGATATCTGTGAGAACACGCGTTAGCTTGAAAACAAGCTTATTGGACGACTGCTATTATTATATTGTCGTGTAAACAAGCTTATGGGTCCAAGTGGTTAAATTTCATTCTCATAGCATAGTTAAATCAGTAAAACAAGAAATCAATATTATGTCAAAGCATATTGCAAAATTTTATAACATCAAAATACTCATTATTATTCGATACACTCTCGACAAGCTTTTTCGGAAGGGTCGCTAATTTAAAATTCATTAAAAGTTTTGTTCACATCCAAAGTATGGCAATTGTGAAAAATGCCAATCAAATTATATGCTTTATACTTTATATAGTAGTTGTACTAAAACTCGGGCGAACTTTTAATGAAACCACTTTTTTCCTCCCTGGGAGATTCCACCGCCTCAGGTTGGTTTAGCTCGTTAGGGATGTTTTTTTTTAATTTCCCGGTATGCACGGTACATTTTTTCACAAAACAGGGTCATCACATGTACATATACATATCACGTACAAGAATTTATTTTCGTGGAACTGGCAAAATTAGTTTTCGTATTGAATTGTAGTTATTAGCTCACTCCAAAAAATCTCTCAGGGGCGGGTTAAATGACAGTTTTTTTTCACAAAACATTGGAGGACCCACCACTTACCCGCCCTGGTATAGGTAACAGATGGTTACCCCTTCAAGGCTCTTGCAAGGACTCCAATTTTTTTGGTGAAAACGACTCTACATTTGATAACGAAACTAGACCTCCAATGTCCCTGCATACGTTGTTAGTAAGCAGTATGCAAGTGCTTAGCGGGAAATACAGATACAATAGGTGTTAGTATGATAAAATATAGGCAAGACAATGAGACAGGTTGGTGAAAGTCCACGAGGTGGCAAGCGCTGGGTGATTGTATTCAGCGTATCCTACAAGCACCTGTTTGGGAAGAAGACACAGTAGATAAGTAATAAGGGAATGGCAAACGGTTGGGAGTCCTCTTCAATCGATTGGCAGTCCCAGCAAGAATGCGCATAACATTCGGTCTAGTCGTGAACCACACTCAGCTTCCGCGCCCCTTAGCCGGTTCCTCGGTGATGCCTCAAAGAAAAGTAAATGGGAGATTGGGGGGAAATACCCGACGACCCTAAGGAATTCAGCGTTGAGTAGCCGGAGGCAAGGCGAAGGAGAGCCGAGGTCGCCCCCCCAAACCTAAAGCCTGCACATGTTGCTGGGGGTGGCGCAATTAATTTTAGAGGGCACCGTGCCATCGTCGACCGACTCCTGTTGATGCAAGGACGAGGTCTAACGCACCCCCAGAAGGGGAAAAAGAAACATATTAAAATAAATAGATGCAGTTCAGTTCAGCCTTCTGAGCGAAGCAAAGTAGCATTGTGAGACAAAAAAAAGAGAGCAAAGAAACCAAAACAAAATTTAAAAAAAAAAACAAAGTCGAGTATGTTAGTTGAATCAATAGTGTTCCTTGGAATATGAAGCTGGAAAAAAAAGAAAATCACAAAAAACTGATGAGAAATAATGAAAACAATAAACAGGTATCTCGATAAAACATCGTGTAGCACAGCTTAGTGAAATCTAAAATAAACAAAAGTAAAACAAATCTAAAATAAAAAAACAATAAATAAAAGGTAAGTCAAAGAGAAATAAAAGAAATAGGAACAAAATGTTTACAATCGAATAAGATAAAGGTACCTAAGATAGAGATGATATTATAACAAAAAAGATATATATATACAGATATAAAGCATAAAACATAAAATTCTAGCAGTAGATGTAATAAAGTAAAGAGAATGTCCGTGGATTCAAGAGCAGATACACCTGGTACCTACATGATTTTACAGCTAGTCAGCGACTCTAAGATCAGGCCATCTCTCAACCCAGACTTTCGCAAATTTCCTCAAACACTCAAAGTTCACCTTATTCGAAACGAGATCCGCGTAAAATCACAAAACAGTGTAATTCTCAAGTTCGCTTCATTTATGAATGGTGTTCTTACACCAGTGCGACACTGAAAGTATTTTCTGCTCTGGAACGTGATCGTTTCGGCTCAACGGCTCACGTTTCTGAACGTGAACAGATGTACCTCATATTATTTTAAATGATTAAATTTTGAAATATGTAATACAAATTCATCCGATAAAATTTATTTGTTCCCGCCGGGAAGACTTACTAGACGAGAGCCTTACCTCTCAACCCCGGAGGCTATAATAAAAAAATAATAAATAAATTATCTTCGGCGATATTGACAACATATTTTGTCATGAACTTATGGCCCTTTCATCATCCGGCTCTTTCGTGGGACCTCTCCTTTACTAATAAGGAACTGCAGTGAAAAATATTATGGCTTTAAAAAAATATGTTCATATAGAACAATAAACGCTGATTTTGAATATAATATAAGTTTTACATTAAACGCAGAGTTTTTAAAAAAATATTAAGAGCGTTTAACCAGCCAGCGGCCGAATCCACATTTCGTCGAATGTCGTTCTTACGACTGTACAGGGCGGTTCCAATGAGAAAGATTAATTATTCTGCGAACCAGCTTTTTAAAATTATAACTCAATATCGATTTTATTTCATTCCAAATTTGCTTTAATTTATACCTACATCCAAAAATGCTGAAAGGCGTGATGATAAAACTTTTAAAATTATGTACCTTTTTAGTTATTTCTTGATTATAAGTATTTATCATTTTTCAATAATGTCTAAATTAAATAAGAATATTAAGCAAACCTGAAATATATTAGTTTGTAAGTGCGCAAATAAATATACAAACGGACCAATTTTCGTCAAGAAACACATGTACGTATATATTTTTTTAAGATTTTATTTAAACTAAAATTAAAATTCTGATTTATTTTACTGCATGGTTATCAGTGTCCGACCGATACAGGAATTTCTACCGAAACTGAATCTTCGGTATCTGTCTCAGTTTCGGCCGAAACCGAACCTTTTTTTAGTAGGGGAGGGTGGGGCGTGTTGTGACGGGGGCGTGTTGAGACATCGCGTTTAAAATTCCCGCTAGTTGACTTAGCTGCACGCGCATTGCGCCGTTTCGTATGAACCCCGTACCGCCAGTTTCTGTCAAAACGGTGGTGCCGTGCGGTCGATATAATTAAAGTTATACGACAAAGTGTGATTTTTAAGTGCTAAACGAACTTTTCCAGGAAATTTTCGAAGTCATCTGCCAACCTGCTAACACTCGGTAAGTCGTTATATGTTTTTTTCTCCACAAACTGTATCTTTTGACTGTGTTATTAGTTATAAATGAAATGCGTACGTCAAGTATGTTTACTTGCATGGCCATTTTTATGTAAAATCGTCGGGTGGGGCGAGTTGTTACATCAAGGCGGGGGCGAGTTGTGGCAGACATAACTCGCCGCTAGAATTTTTTTTTTTTACGTTTATATAAAATATGCATTAATAAAATATGTGTTATGTAAACAGGCGTATTTTTTAAACATATTATGAATGTATATATGTATAACCTAGATACATTTCCTTTTTATGCCTATTTGTAATTTTTTCTTTTTTTCAGTCTTGCAAAATGGTCCGAAAATATAAAAAAAGACGAATAGAGGGGAAATTCCAGAAAACGTTTATGAACAAGCTGCAGCTGAAATCATTACTACAAACGTGTCACTTAAAAAAGCTGCAGTCTCTTTTGGAATTAATCATATGACACTAAAGCGGTTTATCTAAAGGAAAAAAGCTAGTCCTCTTACAAATTGTAAGGTGGGATATTCCAATCCTGATCAAGATTTTACTCATGCACAGGAAAAAGAACTTGCAGATTACATCACAAAATTACATCTCACAAGAACACTATTGCAAGACATAACGAATGCAGAAATTAAAGAAAAATGGTTGGACCCTCAACCATCAACTAGCGGAACCATTAAACCTGTGTGTCAGAAAACGCCAGAACAAATCCGGCCATTACCCAAAGCTCAACCAAGAAAGAACTTTCCAAATCGTAAAAAACTTACGAGCGCAATTTTAACGGACACCCCTACAAAGAAAAAAATAGAATTAGAAGACAAACTAAGAAAGGAAAAGAAAGAGAAAAAAAAGTGTACATAAAAAACTAACTAAAAAAAAACAAGCACCAAATAAAACGAAGGCGGTGTCAAAAACAGAACCACAAAAAAAAATATTTTAGACGTAAAAAAACTAATTTTGGTGTCCACATCATCCAGTGAAACTGAAGAGGAGCCACCACTTATGGAAACTGACGACAGCGATGCAAACGAAGAAGAGCAATGTATATTTTGTCGTAACCCCTATTCTAATGATATTTCTGGTGAAAGATGGGTGAGGTGCATAAAATGTCATAAATGGTGTCATGGGTTATGTGCCGGAGTGGATGAATACATTCCTGACTTCATCTGCGACTTTTGCTTGACTGGCTGAGATTTATTTTAAATGTTTTTATTTTATTTTTTATTACATTGGAGGTATACTACAACCACTTTTATTTAACTGATGATAATATATTATCTGGACTTTCGTTTTTACCAATTTTATTTCGTACCTACCTAATGCTTTTACTTAATTATTTGTTCGTCTCAACACGCCCCACCCCCGTCACAACTAGCCCCACGGGTGGGGCGTGTTGTGCCAATTCCCATATTTTGTAAAATAATATTTTGTCACTTTATTCGTATGTTAACAAGGTTAATAATACTAAAATAATGTAGCCAAAGAGTTATTTGTTTCCATTAAAATGTCAAACCATTGATTTCATTAAAGATTTTTCTACTACACTCAGTTTTGTAATTTAGTCACAACACGCCCCACCCTCCCCTAATGTTAAAAACCTATTTTTCTTACCTATTTGGGTCATTTTTTATACTTAAACATACAGTTAACAGGTGTTAAATGAAATAAAAATAACAATTATTGACGTATGTTAAAAAAAATTAAATTACTGCTATAAAACAAATAATAATTATAAAAAATTAACGAAACATGTTAACTGTTTCTTGGAACAAAAAATTATAACTTAAGAACACTTACATTATAGGAAGGACCTCATTAAGTAAGTATTTTAATTTTAACACGTGTTAAATAAAATAAAAAAAACAATAATTGGAGTGTGAAAAAATAATTATTTATTTTTTAAATATCTGTAAAACAAACAAAAATTAACAAATATGTTAACAACTCCTTGGAACAAAAATTTGTCAATAATCAACACTTACATTATAAGGGAAGGACCTCATTAATTGAGTATTTTAACAGGCTGATACAGTATTTTAACCGGTTGATGCGAACTCAGCCGATGATGGCGGGTGACACACGAGTCACGAACTCACCCGAAGTCAATAATTCACGAACGCAGAGTTTCGGTGCGGCCGAAGGTTCGGCAGATTTTCTGCTGAAACCGAAACTGATGCCGAAACTTGCCGAAAACGAAACCGAAACCGAACGTTCGGTCGGTCACTAATGATTATAATGATTTGAAATGGGTGTTGTATAATACAAAATCTTTTTTGAAAATTTAACAAATCTGCCAACAACCTATGGTATAACCATGGAACTAGGATTGCATGGAAGCGGTATAGGCATTTCAGAACGTACTAAACCGTCAAAACCTGTGTAGCTATCTCCATTTTTGGCCGGCGTGAAGAGGGGATAGAAACGGGGTTACCGCCCAGCGCGCGGGGGCAGGGTGAGCGTTCTACAGAAAAGGGCCGAACTGGTAATGGGATTAACATTATTTAATTTATTTTTTAATAAAAAAAAACTTTTGTCAGTTTTTTTTCATATTTTAGGCACAAAATATAATTACCCATTGTGTATTATTTGCTGAACGAATTTCTTTATCAAAATTAATAGTTTACTTACTTTTAACCACTTTTATTGTTTATAAAAAACCGGCATATTTCGTGAGCAATGCTCACTTCCTCAGGGTTTACTTATTTAAAAGATAAATTAAATGAAGACAGTATTAACGAAACTCAATAGAAAATCTGAAAACAAAAAAAAATCTGAAAAAAATATGGGCATAACTGGAAGGTTTTACTGACAAAGTTAAAAATAAAATATATCCTAGACTTGCAGAAAAGTCAATAGATGTCGTATATTAAAAATAAAATGGTTAAAAATATATCCAGGCCCTTTCTAGATAGCATTTAGTTCGGGTTTGAATCTTGCAATCATACATGTAGATAACAGCCAATTAAATACGCGTCAAGAAAATGAAGATAATGTCGGTAGTTCTTAGTCAAAGTATGATACAGTTAAAAATGACCGAATCGGATAGGGACACATTAACTCAGTTGGCAGAGTTGCGGGCCCGGAAAGCCGAAGTTCTTGGGTTCGTGTCCCGATTTAAAGGAAGCGGCAATACGGCCGGAAATGTACCTAACTTATATTATTTTTAATTATTAAATTTTGAAAACACAGATCAATCGAATAAAATTTATCTGCGCGCACCGGGATTTGAACCCGCGACCTCCGGATTGCTAGTCAAGAGCTTTACCCCTCGACCACGAGGGCATGTCAATGTGACTTTTACATGACAATACAGTGATTATAAACTTTGAATTAACATTGTAAACATATTTAAAAGGAGTGTTAAATTAGTAGTAAAAAAAAACTAAAAATAACACTGCAAAAAAGACAAAGTAAAAATGTTTAAAAATTAATAAGCAAAATGATAAAAAACACATACCAATGACATGTGTAAATCACAACTTTATATTTGTGCGTTATGATTAATAAAAACATAAAAGTTTTTTGGTAATTTTTAATTATTATAATTTAAGTTGACTGATTCGGCCCATCGGCAGTCGGAGTTCACGTGATAACATCGGGCCCATGGCGATGGCGGTTGAAATTAACACGCCGAAAATTATAAAATGTATATTTAAGCTATGTTTAAACACTTTCCTGTGAAAGGTAAGACCGTCTTTCTTCTTAAAGGTCTTCATAGAACTACTTTTACACAAGTTTACGGCGCGGTGGACCATTTTTCTATGTTTTATGAACGTTTTTCTGGGAGCTCTATGCGCGACCGAGGTGTAAAAGCCAATGTCAGCCATCTAAAAACCGTTAGGTAAAATTTTTGAAAAGGCATACTTTGGGAGGGTGGGCGCACTTTACATGCCGTCTCTCTAATATCCATACTCTTAGGGTATAACCTTATTATACTAAAAATAAACATTTTTTCTCAAAATTTAAAACATGGGTTTCGTAGATAAAAGAACAAAATTTCGAAATTTTGTGGAAAATAGTCAATATATTTCTGGTTTTCTCTGGTTATACCCTCTTAAAAAGTCAATTTTTCATCAAGTCATTAAAACACGCCGTCAAGTTGGTAGTATTAAAACGTTTAGTGGTGACGTCACTGATCACCGTAAAGTCATTGCATGGTAATGTAGGTATGATACAAGCCGTCATATTAACAATATTTCATCTTATTCGATTATTTACATACTGTTTATAGAGATTTGGTTATCGTGTTTATTGAAACATTATTTTGGCCTAAATAATTCAGTTTCGAAAATAAAGGTATCTCTTATTAGTTTATCTCTATTATTGAAAATATTCAAAAACTACTGTACAAAAAAATAGTAATGCTACTTCTAGAGAGAATACTTCGAACTCCGAATTTCAAAATGGCGCCAGCCGAACAGCTGATTGTACGATCTTATAGTAGGGGAGCATAAGAGGCTAAATGGGTGCCCCAATAGGTCAACAATCCAATAGGTCCCCACAACGGGATTGAGTAAATCCCAAAATCCCCGCTTGACCTCCCCTACTCTTATCAGTTCGGTGCTTCGGTTTCCATTAATATTGATTTCGATTCTTAAAAGCCAAAAAAATAATAATTTCAAACTATTTTTATACAAGAATATAATAAATATAATATAATAAATAAATAATTCCACCTAAATAATGTTTTAACTTATCGAAAAGTATAATACTTTCTTCCATATAACTGTCAAATAAAATTAAAACACTTGCTGAAAATAAAAATAACTTTTAGTGAGTGATGACATCACACAATTCACTACGCATATGCTGGTTTTCGGGTGATCTTGAAAAATTAAAACTTTAACAAATATTTTAACTATTAAAACTAACTATAATAATAAATAAATAAAAATATGCAGTTATTTAAGTTAGAAGGTCATTCATTATTCACAAAAAAAAAAATTGAACTCTAGTTTCATATTACCAAATTATGAAAAATATTTAGTACTTATTCATTTCCAGTTGACTAGGATTTAAAAAAAATTGCATTTTGTGTTTTTAAGTAATTAAGGCGTGACTTATCTTTCTTTAAGTCTTTGTAATCTGAAAAGAAATGATATCATGTCATATCGTAAGTCGATTTACGATAAGGAATCGACGTAAACCGAGAGCTTGCAAGACCTTGCTCAGAAAAATCTCACAGTCAACTGCTTTGCTGACTACTTGCGCCGGGTCTTACATCACTCGGTTCATATCGATTTCTTACCGACCTAATCAGATTACGCCTAAAGTCAAAATGTTTGTCCGTTTGGATTTATACTGTCTTGAAAGTGATCTTCATATTAGGATGTTGGATTGAGATCATTATCAAGACAGTGTAACTCCGACCAGACATTTGAGATAAGCACTAATAGAAACTTACGTTCTGCTAGAGAATAACGCTATATCTGGTTATTGGGATAAATAAGACAATAAATATTTATAGATGTCTTCTATAAGAAAATCAATAGAGTACACACCTCATTAACACAATCAATGTTGATATATGAATATTAGACGTACAGAATACAGAAGAAACAGAAGATACAGAAATGGAGAAGAAAGACAATATTTTACAGGCATATAAAATTCGGAAAAAAATCAAGGTTATTTTTGCTCAATTTCCCCGTGAGACCCTGTATTCTCACCGTAAAACTAGAATCCCTTTAGAATCTATTGCTTTTTAAATATTAAATACCATTTTAGTCGACCAACTTTAAAAAAAAAACTTTGGTATAATATATTTTCGTATTAAAATGCGTGGGAGGGCGTAATTTCATGGGCCTGGCTACTTTTTTTAATAGGTTGTTAAAAAGAGTTTTTTAAAACGCTTTTGCCGTAACTAACTTTACGGGAGA
Source organism: Limnephilus rhombicus (assembly GCA_929108145.2). NCBI lineage: Eukaryota > Metazoa > Arthropoda > Insecta > Trichoptera > Limnephilidae > Limnephilus > Limnephilus rhombicus. The sequence continues at coordinate 24,946,995 of OV815284.1, forward strand.
AGGAATATTTTGTGCGATTAGTCAGTTTGTGGATAAAAATTGTTGAACCTAATCTGAAAGCTCTCGGGCCACGTACTACCTACTAACTATATCTGTCACCAAATGTCATGTCCTCATGAAACTGGTTTTATCTCCTTTTCTACTAGAGTCAGACATATAATATAAATCGATTTAGAAAGACAGAATACCAAGCTTTATGTATTTTAGAGTTTCACGCCAGGCTAGGCTTTTACAGTTATTTTTTATTACGCATCTAAATAAGCGCAGCAAAATCAAAAAACTAAATCAAAACTAAATCGAAAACTATATCAAAAACAAAATAAATACAAAATCAAAAACAAAATCTAAAATCAAAACGAAGTCAAAAAAGAAATAAAATAAATACAAAATACTTCACCATGTTTGATGGAAAAATAGTATACTTGGAAAAGAACAATATATTGGTAAGATAAGTCAAAGCAGAGCTACGCAGTTTGTTTAGTTAAATTAAATTAAATTTGATGTTCTTCTTTCCTAATTAGGTAATGACTTGTTTATACGAGTATTCAATGAATGATGTGTTGAATATGTCAGCAACATAGTCATTATCAAAATTTTGTATACAGTTAACGGAGGTATTCAATTGTGATTCTGTGTTGGAGTTGTCACAATAGAACGGTAGATATTGCCTGGATGTTGATTTGCGAGGTATATGGAAAGAAATCAAGTATAATACGAATAGTTCAGGGCTGTCAATTGTTGAATTTATGATTTTATGGAAAAATGTTAGGTCATTAACTATAATTCTGCGTTCAGATAGCTTTAATAAATTAAGTTGACAGAAATTGACATTCTGATATTAATAAGATTTTTTTTTATCGTGAGTAAACGACTAGCGTGCATTTAAAAGTTTACAATATTATATGCTCCTGTACAATTTGAAAATTTTCAATAAAGGTTTCTTCCCACTACACCGTTCCATACCATACCGTACTATGAACGTATCAGCCTCGAAATAAACACGCTACGCCCTACTATGCCCACTAGAACGTGCTAACACCGTACTATACCCGTACGTAACGGATATAGTGACCGTGTGATACCCGTATACACCGCGGTTAGTGTCCGTACAATCACCGTTCAAAAGGCGTACGGTGCCCGTTCTATCGGTTGTAGTCATGTACAACATGACTACAAGTCTGTCTACCCGCTGACGCACGTCTTATAGAACTGAACACAAATCACGAACTGATGGAGTGGCGGTTAGAACGGGGTTAGAACGGGGATCACACGCGCATGATCCCCGTTCTAACACCGTCGCGTGCCATGCATAGAGCGGACCGGCACCTGCAAAATATTGTTATCGAGAATTCGCCATCAGTCCGGTCATGGTATGCGACGGTGTTGGTCGGTGACGGAACGGGCTTGTGGGCAGCGTTTCATACTGATCGATACAAAGAATATTTTTTTGCATGCGCCGCTACGGTTACGGTCATGGTATGGAATGGTGTAGTGGGCAGAGACCTTAAAACAGAAATCGACATACAATTTACTCATTTAAGGTTTACCAATTTTTTACATAACGTCATTATTTTTATATTTAACGAAAAAAAGTGTTTTGACAATAACCGTTGTCATGAGTCTTGAAGTAGGTCTTCAACGCTTGTATTGTAGAAGGGAGGAAACGATGTTGGTAAATCAAACATTATGTTAAACGTTAACCAAGTTGAAATGATGGGCGCGAGTCTGGCGTGTTTCCCGAATATGCACCGGTGTCTGATATGATTTATTATTTATCAGTTCCAATTATGGAAATTAAAAGTTCATCGTACTTGAATAATTTTATTAAGCTGGAAAACTGTGTCAAATCACGCATGCACCCAGAAAGTAACGTGAACGTAAGTTTCTATTTGACAATCAAAATTAATACATGTAATTTTCATTTTGATATTGGAACATTTAACTATGACCAATTAATTCGTTCCAACACGTAGATTCATACAACAAAAAATACTTTAGAAAATACCCTTTAGCATACGAATGAATGAATCTCTTTGCGCGAACCAACTTTGCACTAATGTATACACGTATTTACGTTTTTGAATCATAATAAATTGTTCTCTGAAGATGGTTATTATTGCTTCCCAGTCAATTAATTAAGTCAATAATTGTTCGTCTTTGTTTACTCACTGAAAAAGTGCAATTAAATTGCTAACAATTTCAGAAAGCTTGTTCAGTGTTTTGTGAAATTATGAACAACTGTTATATTTTTCACAAGCACTGCGAGTGGAAGCATTATTGAACTAAATTATTCCAATTGATCAATTTTAAATTGTTTTAGTAATCATTTTTTTAAAACAACTCTCTTTTTATAAATTTTGAAGGTTATTCCCATCAATGTAATATATCGTTGAAGAAGAAAACACTAATATTCTAAAAAGAACAAGAAAGAAAAATAGAAAAATATAATCGTCACAACTGAGAATCGAACTTAGAACCTCAATTCAGCCATGGCCACCTTCCATCAAACCGCCATAATTGTCAATCTCATATTTTCAAATTTTTGAATTCAAAATATTACGCTTTTAAATGTAGCTATAACTTTGTGGTTATCCATTATACGACCATTCCTGATTTACTTAAATATAAAAGTGGTTCAAACAAAGTTAAATTGTTTCATTTATTTGTAAAAATATTATTTTTGACTAATTTTTCCATATCATAGGCAACTAGCCTTTTCATTGGAAACAACCGTTCTAAGAAATAAAATCGAATATATTTATTCGAGTCGCTGTCTAGGTAACAAACCAGTTCTTAGAACGCGTGTTTCCGGTGAAAAGGGTAGTTGATTATGATATTGAAAAATTAATCGATAATAATATTGTTAATTCTAAAATTTGAAAATATGAGATTGACAACCATGACGTTTTGATGGGAGATGGCAATGACTGAATTGGTAAAAGCGCAAGTTCTGGTTCGAGTCCCAGTTGTGACAATTATCTTTTTCTACTTTTTTGTGTCTTGCTCTCTTCCATATTATCTTTCAGATTATCTTCTTCTTCTTCAATGTAATAATAATCGTTTGCAAGTCCAAATGCGGCCGTTCTTCTATTAAATGAAAATTTGTCGAAATTCATTTTTTGGAGAGCAAATAAAAAAAAGTAATTTGACGATCTTCCATTTGCCCTAGTTACGAGTATATTATTATAAGAGGTTGGAAAGGGCCACGTCTTCCTACACTTATTCCCGACTTAACATGATGTCAAACCCAAATGGGCCGGAATATTGGGAATTTGAAAGATCAAATAAGTACATATTACTTTCTCGATAATAATGTTCGTTAGATGATTTTTTTTTACTTCCTTTAAATCTTTACACGCCTTTTGCTCGTAACGATTTGAATGCTGGTTGTTTTTTTTATAGGGGCGTTGGAAAACTCTTCCTTATTATGTCGACCATTTCAGTCTTTTTGTATTTCCATTATTATGTATTTTGCATTGAGTAAAACGTCGTTTTTAAAACGTCAATCAAAAAGAACTATGAAGCCACATGCCAAAAAACGATTTAATTTTGATTGTAGTTTTTTTTATTTATTTTATTAGCTTCACACAGAAGGCCCTGAGGAAAATAATTCCCCTCAAGGCCTTTGTCATCTTTGGGGATGCTGTGTGGAAGGTTTTTTTTAGGGAAAGGAAGGAGAGGAAGTTCTGGAAAGGAGAGAGGTACGATTGGTGGATAGGAATCTGGGGGTCAGTCTATCCAGAAGTGACGGACGAACGAATTCATCCGTTCCATTGCGGCCCGAATCCTGCTGATTTTCCTGAGAGAGGTCAAAAGTTCTCCCTCAACCAATTTCTCCCGATCCGGCCTGCTTCGCAGTTGGTAGGCAGACGCTTCTACCGCCAATATCCAGACAAATCTGACCCCATGAACCCGGGCACCTCTGCTAAGTCTTTAAACGTAGCGAACCACTTGGGATGACCTGTGGCAGAGGTGTTGGTTATCCAATAAATGGTTTCCGGGGCGGCGATACCCGTACCTGCCTCCCAAATTTTAATGCAATAAATATCAAGTACTTTTTTGTATTTCTTGGGCATTAACGATGTAACAATTTTCTACACATTATGTTTTCAAGAGTTTTATTTTACATGTATATTTTTACTTGCTTTTTATTTATCTCGACACTCCATGTCATTCACTGGCTATCTTAAAACCATCTTAGAAAATTTTGGAAGTACAGAAGTGATTAGATATTCAGGTTTTAAAATGTTCAATGAATTATCTAAGTTTTGCAGTTTTTCGTGGAGTACGTCTCAATTTTATAAACTCTAAATTTTAGTAAGCAGGAAGTAAATAATATTGAAAAATGAAACAATACAACTTTGTATAAACCACTTATATAATGTGCAAATCCGACCGGTTTCGGAACAAACGTTCCTCCGTCAGGGAAAGCTTATACTAATTTGACAGTTTAGAACAATGTTTTATTATGGTAGGGGTGGAGCCGTTGTTAGTTAATAATGTAGATTGGGTGGGTAGGTATTTGTGTAGAGTGGGTGGGTAGGGGAACAAATCCATGATTGGGCTATATGACAATATTTTTTGTTTGTTGATAATAGATTAATTATTTTTAACGGCTCCACCCCTACGATAATAAAACATTGTTAATTAGTATAAGCTTTCCCTGACGAAGGAACGTTTGTTCCGAAACTGGTCGGATTTGCACATTATATAAGTGGTTTATACAAAGTTGTTTTGTTTCATTTTCTATAACAGATAACGACAAAGTAATAGCTACATTCAAAAATATAATTTAAATAATATTACCTATAGTTATTATTTTTTTTAATTGGTAAACTAATGTTTAAAACAAGATTTTTATGCATAGCACAAAGGGTAATAATTATTATAAGCAATAATTATTAGCCTGAAACACTCATCTACATTGAAAAAATCTCCCCAGAAAAGATTCATGCCGCCGACGGGACTTGAACCCGCGTCCTTCTGATATCCGGTCAACTGCTCTTTATTCACTGAGCTACGTCGGCTTATCTCCTACCCGCCAAATAATTCAATATATACTAGTTTTCATTCAACAATTACTGCTTATTAAATTTTTCCACCTGAAAACAACCAACTTTATATACATATATATTTTTTTATCTATTTGGGTCTGAGAACCTTAGTAATTTTTTTATAATTAGTTTAGTCAGACAGTTATGAATCACAAAAGATTGCATGTTTCACAGAAAAAATAGAACTCGATTAATTTTATTTACAAAATTTTCGGCTGTTTTTTGTAATAATTGCCAAATTAACTAAAAATAATAAATAAACCTTTGACTTTTGACGTAGGTCAGTTAGTAGGTACACTATTTCTGAGGACCTGAAAAAGAGACATGAAAATATCTGTTCAAAATGTTTATCTGTATATATTTATTATTTTAAAAAAATAAGTTCAATAAAACTAAAATAAGGGGATTTTTATTAATTTAAAATAAAACAATAACTTTGTAAACACCACTTTTATTTTTATACTTTATGCATATAATAAGGCATAAAGTATAAAAATAAAAGTGGTGTTTACAAAGTTAGTGTTTTATTTTAAATTAATAATGTCACATCACAAAGTATCCGCTTCATATGAACAAAAAAGGATTTTTATTAACTAAAATAAAAGAAATTAACAAGCTTTTGTATTTATTAAAAAAAGTCAAAATTAATAACAATACATTTTTCTTCGTATGTGCAAGAAAATAAAAAATACAACTAAAGGGTAAAATTATTATTAAATACATTCAAAATTTACAAACCGCTACAATTAAAAAAATTGTTAAACCTAGCATTTACAAACAAAGAAACAACATAAAATTATTGTATGGGTCTGAGGGCCTACTTCCAATTAAAGCGCTTCTCTGGAACATTATAATTATGGATAATTCGGGAGAAAGCACGTATAAAAATTTATTGGTGGGTAGTCACACAACAAGATTTACCGAAACAAAGTCTTAAAAATACCACGAATATCAAATAAGTATAACTATGGCAGCAGAACCCTCGAATATATGATACCCTTGATTGAAAACATGTTAAATTAAAATATTAATTTAAAAAATAATGAAAAAACCCTGCCATAAACTGACAAAAAAGTGGTTAATAAATGAACAACATATTTATCTATCCTAAATCTTATATTAGGTATTAATATTGTAATCTAGGCTAATGTGTGTTATGTAATAATATTAAACTAGCTGGGCCCGTTGCAAAAGCAACTAACGGGTTAAAACACTATGCGATTTGACGTGTGAACGTGGATGATGCGAGGAGTGTGTGTTCAATAAGTATTTGAAGAAAAAAACGATGTTTGAATGTAGACGAAGCGAGGTGTGTGCGCCACATAGAGGGCACAGGCAGTAGACTGCTCAATTTGATACACCTACTATAGGGCCACTTCGGTCAACTGGTTCAAGGAGTTCAAAAAGTTATTTATAAAATAATTTTTTTTTTTAATTTTTATAATATTGATATTTTATGGATCTTAAATTTTTTTTAAGATTTTAAAATGTTTTGGATATTAAAATATTTTTCGATTTTGAAATTTTTTGGATTTTGAAATTTTTTGGATATTAAAATATTATTCGATTTTGAAATTTTTTGGATTTTAAAATTTTTTTCGGTTTTAAAATTTTTTTGATTCTAAAATTTTTTGGATTTTAAAATTTTTTTAACTTTAAAATTTTTTGGATTTTAAAATTTTTTTCGATTTTGAAATTTTTTGGAATTTAAATTTTTTTTCGATTTTTTAATTTTTTTGTTTTTGGATTTTAAAATTTTTTTAGATTTTGAAATTTTTTGGATTTTAAAATTTTTTCGATTTTAAAATTTTTTGGATTTTGAATTTTTTTGGATTTTAAAATTTTTTTCGATTTTAAAATTTTTTGGATTTTAAATTTCCGCTCCCCCAAAGTTTCATCGCAGTCGGATGAACGGTTTAGCAATGCATAATTTCATGGTACCAGAGCTCACTATCTGAAGTTGTATTGCAAGTACTAAGTAGGTACTTTGTTGTAATATTTCACCAAAACGACGCCATTATATTGTCGAGCATAAAATAATTTTATAAAAACTTCTTTTCAGCACAAATAATTTTATTCAATATCATGTTTTATTTTTAAATCAAAAAAGTCCCTGCAAGAAAATACCTATCTAGAACAGCGTAATATATATATTTTTTGTTATTTCACAATATCCAAATAGAACCACCTTTATTCATAAATAATTATCCCGTTCAACTTCAACCAATTTCGTTATACATTTACAAAAAAAATACATAAGCAAAATCATCAGATGATTCCGAGTAAGTTATGTGCAGGTAATAATAATAATAATAATAATATTTGGCTGATTTATAAAGCGCCGTTTTCATGAAAAATCATCTCAAGGGCGCTGTACATATAATAAGCATACAATAAAATAAAATGAATACGATAGGCTTACAACTAGGATTCAAACTTATAACTAGGAACCTACATTTAAGACTTATATGTAGCTAGTGACTTACAACTAAGACTTATTACTACTGACTTAAAACTAGTGACATACAAATATTTGCAACCGTGACTTAAAATTAGAGATTTACAATTAAAATAGGTATTTACATACAACAATAAATATTTTTAGTTTTGGCAGGTATCTAATATTACCAGGTACCTACATAGATTAAAAAGTGACCATCTTGAGTGATTTATTTAATTTCATATCATCAAATATTTAAATGAAAGAATACTGTTCCTAAGCCGGTAGGTACCTACCAGGTAAACCCCGAGAAAAATTACATTGTTGTAGGTACCTACCTACGCGTTTTCTCATTAAAAATTGCGTCAACATTACGTATTTTGTTACTTTTCTATCGATGGAACGATAGGTACCTGCCCCGTTATAAATTGAGTTTTTTTCATATGGCCAGTAATTTAACACTCTCGGATAATTTTAGAACGCATTTTCGACATGAATTTTTCAGGAAATGTGTGATATTTGTCAGCTTCTACTGACATATTTAATATGAGAATCATATGTTATATTGTTGTCAAAAGTTGCGGAATCTTTCCGGTTATCGTATTTTTAAAAAACATCTAGCCCGGAATCGGTTTTTCGGCGGCAATGTCGTTTGGCGAAAAACAACGACCCAAACCGCCGAGAGGTCCGTTTTGACTCTGACATTTAATCCATGCTCAGTATTGCAAGGTTGCAGAAAATTAAATAAACATTTCAAATATCTACCGAATTTACAGGCTGAAAACGATGTGCATATCGATGTTATTGGATTTTTCGCAAATGTCAAATATAATTGCAAAGTTTGACGCGACATTGCGAAACATTTTAAATGGGAAGCTACACATGTTTTTATTTTAAAAGTTTCTAAATCTTGTATAGTTTATGATGATTAAAAAATATCTCTCGCAAAATGTTTTTTTTCGTCGTAATTGACCACTCCGCAAAGGGCCTTTAAAATGTCAATTTTTCTACGTTATTTTCAAGATCGCCGTTTAATTAATTGGAATAAATTCCTAGCAAAAATCAGTTTTGTATGGGAGATTGTCGATATATCTTTCTCAACTTTTGCAGGCATTTTAAAAGAGATAGCAACCCTGAACTCGCTTCGAAGGAGAGAGTTCCATGGGGCGTTTGAAATCGATTGAGCTTAGAGGTCATTTTGATATGCTGGGTGGAGGGTTTTTTAAGGCCAAGAAGGAGAGGAGATTTCTGGGAACGAAAAGGGTTTAAGGGGTGGGTAGGAATCTGGGGTTCAGTGTGTCCTGGTCATCCGCCTCCAAGACCTAGACAAACCTCACCTCATGTACCCGGGCACCCCTACTAAATCACCAAACGTAGCGAACCACTTGGGGTGAACTACGGCAGTGGTATTGGTTATCCTATAAAGGTTCCCGGCGAGGCGCGGCAGTACCCATTCCCGCCTCCCAATTTATAATTTAGTGTTCTGATACAGTCATCAAATCGATAGGTACATTTGTCACATTTTTGTAGAAAAAATAACTAAGGTTTATTACAGTAAAAAAAATACAAAAAATATGATTTCATAGTGCGCAGGTAGGTACTTAATAGACTATTCAGCATTTTTTAGAAAGTAAAACTGTGATTTATCTGAGTAAAGGATTTACAGAAAAACATCATTTCATATTAAGCGGGTAGGTTCTAAGTGGGTGCTTTGTTTTATATTCTCACAAAAACGACGCTATAAGAATGTATTCGTCACATTTTTTTAGAAACAACAAATAAGGTTTATCACAGTAAGAAAAAATATTATTTCACAGTGCGCAGGTTGGTACTAAATAGACTTGTAGTAATTTTTTCAAAAACGGCGCTACAAAAATGTATTATTCAGAATTTTTTAGAAACAAAAATTTTGTTTTATTCGAGTTAAACAAAAACAGAAAAAATATTCTTTCATAGCGTACTCTACTCCCACCCCCCCCATTCCCCCACCCCGCAAACCCCTCTCCCGAGTTCCCCTCCCCCTTCCCAGGTTACCCTCCCCCCTCCCTGGTTTTCCTCCCCCCCTCCCGCTTTTCATTAATTCATTGCCGTTATATTTAGTTTTCAAACAGCTCGCGTGCCACATATTGAAATATTTTTATGCAAATTTCGTAATGCCAGAGCTCACCAGCCAATAAACAAACATAACAAAAAAAGAATTACTCAATATTGTGCAGTCTTTCGGAAGTTATGCGCGTACATGCATTTCCGCGATTCATTTGTATGCAAATTTCATAATGCCAGAGCTCACCAGTAGTTTTATACAAACTTTGTGCTGACGATAAGGAACGCGACAAAAAAAAAATGATTCAATTACGTGCAGTCGTTCTGAAGTTATGAGCGTACTTACATTTCGGCGAATCATTTTTGAACAAATTTAGTAATGCCAGAGCTCACCGGTAATTTTATTCAAACCTTGTCCTGATAATGACGAATACAGCAAAGAAAGAATTATCCAATTTGGTACATTCGCTCGGAAGCTATGCGCATATATAGATTTCGGCGATTCATTTTAAACAAATTTTATAATTCCAGAGCTCACCGGTAGTTTTATACAAACCTTGCCCTGACAATAACGAAACCGACTCAAAAATAATTTTCCAATTTGCTCAATTCGTTCGTTAGTTATACTTTATAAATGATTACCGTGGAAAATTTATCCGTTTATGTAATTTTCAGGGTTCCTACCTAGTTCATCCCGATATTCTAAAATAATATTTGATTTATATGGCAAGACAACCGTTAAACGTTGTCCTAACCGCCTCGAGCACAGCCTGAAAATCGAACACCTGCGCCGGTTTTAGAACATTTTCCATACAAATTACGTCAGCTAACGCTGTCAGGGCCTCGCTGAAAACCTGCGGTAGTTTTGGATAACGTTCCACGCTCAGTATTGCAAGGTTGAAGAAAATTTAATAAATATTATTAATCACCCTCGTACGAATACGATTAATTTGAAACTCGTTCCACGCACTGTTCAACAACAGCATTTTTTTAGCGCTAGGATCTGCTAACGTTCGAAATTGAATTTCGATACGTCTTTGAATTTCTCCAAGGAAAAGCTGCGGTTCTAGATTCTGTCGACAGGCGTCTCCCTGAAAATTTTACCTTTTTTTAAACATCTGTTTCAAAATATGACTTTTCCGCGGTTTTTTCGCACATGTCAGATTTCAAACGAATATTACGACGATGTTTTCGTGAAATGTGATAATTACGACGGTCAATCAAAGTTGCGTATTCCTCTACTCTATTTTTATTTTTTTAAAATATCAAAGCTGGGATCGCTTTTTGGGCTGTAATGCAGTATTCCCCAACCGAAACCGCTGAGAGGTCCGTTTCGGTAGCATAAAACTGACATTTGAAATCTACATATACCTATCTCAGCATTCGCAAACATGCAAAAAGAGATGGGTTAATCCTGACCTGACTCGATATTCCTAGCATTTTAATTTGCATTGAAACTATTGGAAAAAAGACATATCTTATTTTTTAATGCGAACCTGTCGGCGAGAAGTGTAACCGAGCCGAATTGAGTGATTTTATTAGAGTTCTAGTTTTCGCCGCCAGTTTTTTCTTTAAATTTTGTAGGCCAAAAAACGCTTAATTTTTGTCGCAAAGTCAAAGTACTGATACGTGCTCTGAATTTTTTATCTGAAAGGGCGTAAGCGACTTTTTTTTTAAGCGACAGTGCGCCGTAAGGTCTTGCGGATCGCGGGGGAGAAGGGTCGATTATCGCATCATCAAAACGCGATTTTTTTTACGATTTTTTGTATGAGATCGCTGTCCATGCCCCCTGTCCGGCCAAATCGATCTCTGCGGTCGGTGAAACTGGATAGGCAGAGTGGTCGATTTTCGCCTGTCTCTAAAAGGCAACGTTTCCATAGTGAGTTTTCGAAAAACAAATGCCAACTGTGTATTAATATATATATTAATGAAATAATTAAAACACTTTGTTTTTACCACAATAAGCTTTATTTAAAAGTCAACATGTTTCAAGAACGATGTTCCCTTCATCAGGACATAAAATGTACTGAATACTAAATGATCAAACATAGAACGGCGTGGGTAGAAATGGAAGTAGTGGGGGAGGAGAAAGGTGGAAAGGGGAGGTGCTTAGAAGATCAACAAGGGGGAGGGGGGGGGGGGTGGAAAGGGGGTGCTTAGAAGAACAAAGACAAAAAATTACAATGGAAATATGTTTAAGATAGGGTTACTCACAAAATTAATTTGATTGTTAATAATATTTAAATTTCTATTGACATTTTTCCTAATTTCTAATATTTCTAAAAGATCTAAGTGAAAACCACTAACGTTAGTGTGTAAAATTTTAAAAACAGTATTTATATCAAATGAATGGTTAAATTCAATTAAATGGTTAGCAAATTCCGAATAATTATTACTATTTAGACATCTCAAATGTTCCTTAATCCTCGATTCAAAATTTCTGCAAGTTTTACCTATGTAAAAATGATTGCAGTCATTACAATTCAATTGGTAAACTCCAGATTTTTTCATTTTTTGGTCTTTGTCCTTGTTATTTAAAATATAATTTTTTAATTTATTATTCGTATAAAAAGCAGGCTGTATTGTATTAGGAATTTTTTTCATGATTAAATTGGAGGTTTGATGATTTACAAACAATATTTTTCTCCATTGTTTTTTAATATTATCAGTAAGCAATGGGTAAATGTAGGACAAATGAAATTTTTTCTTATATTTTTTGTTTAATAAATCGTCTATTAATTTGGAGTTATAACCATTATTAGAAGCAATTATTTTAATGGTGTTAAGTTCAGCTTTGAAATTATTTGGGGATAATGGGATATTAATTAATCTATTGATCAAATAATGGAAAGCTAAGAGTTTTTGTGAAAATGGATGGTTAGATGAGTTGTGTATAATTATATCAGCGTATGTTTCTTTTCGAAAAATATTAAATTCAATCTTATTATTAATTATAGTTAGGTTTAAATCTAAGAAATTTATGCTACAATTAATTCCTATTTCTAATGTAAATTTATTGTTTTTGTGAATTTTGTTCAAAAAATTAAGGAAAATCTGAAGTTGTCTTTTGGTACCGGTCCATATAACTAAAATATCATCTACGTAACGTTTGTAAAAATACATATATTTTAGTAATAAGGCAGAACTATTAAAGATTTTATTTTCTAAATGGTTTAAAAATATATCTGCTACTAACGAACTGGTACTTGACCCCATGGCCAAGCCATCTTTTTGTTTGAAAATTTTATTATCAAATTGAAAGAAATTTTGGTTTAAGACTACATTAAGACATTTAAGTAAATCCTGAGATAAGTCATTAGGTAATTTGGAGGAATTCAGTAAGTTATTTATAATTGTTTTGCTTTCTTCAACTGGGACACTTGGAAACAGGTTAACGACATCAAAAGACACTAATAATGCATTATCCGGGATTTCCAAACATTTCAAGTGATCAACTAATTGCAGGGAATTCTTAATTGTATACTTAGGTTGAAAAATATTTGATTCAATAATAATATTATTCAATGTTGACGCCAGTTTATAGCTAGGAGCATTGCAATTGGAAATTACAGGTCTGATAGGTTGAGTCTTCTTATGAATCTTTAGTAAACTGTATAATTTGGGAACTTGTGGATTTTTTACAGTTATTCTTTTATTTCTAAATAAATTAACGATTTTATCACTTTTGCAAGATTTTAAAGTGTCCATTATCAATTCTTGACATTTATTAATGGGGTTTATTTTTACTATTTCAAAATTATCGCCTTGTAGAAAGTCCATAGTTTTTTCAATGTAATCACTTTTGTTGATAATAATCACCGAGTTTCCTTTGTCCGCTTTAGTTATGATGAGGTTTTTTTCCTTTGTAACCTTCGATATATTTATCGCGTGCATTTGTTCTGATGTATACTGTATTTTGTTAAAGTTAGATTTAGAATTGATGTTTTTTATCACTTCACCACATTTGTATTGAAAGGATTTTGCCTCTTTAAATAATGCACAATTAATATCTACTGCCAAATACTCGAGTTGTTTGTTATTATTTTTTATGTGAATATTATGGTTTAAACCTTTTGATAACAAATTTAGTTCTTCTGTTATAAACTTATGTTGAGTTAAGTTGATGACATGGTTATGGAATTTATTTTTGTTTTTTTCACTTATATTAATATCTATATCATTATTAGTAGATGAGTTTATTATTAAATTGTTATTAGCAGGTGTTAAAATATTGTTGTTTTTACACAATTTAACAAGTTTTTTTATAATTTTTTCTTTCTTTTTGAAAAGCTTTAATACTGGCTATAAATCTAACATGATCATCTAATAAACACCATTCAACCGGATGCAAGTTACTAGCGAGATCCATGTGTAATACTTTGATTTGGAGTTTAATATTATTACGTTTTTTAAAAAAAATCTCAAAGTAAACTCCAAATCAAAGTATTACACATGGATCTCGCTAGTAACTTGCATCCGGTTGAATGGTGTTTATTAGATGATCATGTTAGATTTATAGCCAGTATTAAAGCTTTCAAAAAGAAAGAAAAAAAATTATAAAAAAACTTGTTAAATTGTGTAAAAACAACAATATTTTAACACCTGCTAATAACAATTTAATAATAAACTCATCTACTAATAATGATATAGATATTAATATAAGTGAAAAAAACAAAAATAAATTCCATAACCATGTCATCAACTTAACTCAACATAAGTTTATAACAGAAGAACTAAATTTGTTATCAAAAGGTTTAAACCATAATATTCACATAAAAAATAATAACAAACAACTCGAGTATTTGGCAGTAGATATTAATTGTGCATTATTTAAAGAGGCAAAATCCTTTCAATACAAATGTGGTGAAGTGATAAAAAACATCAATTCTAAATCTAACTTTAACAAAATACAGTATACATCAGAACAAATGCACGCGATAAATATATCGAAGGTTACAAAGGAAAAAAACCTCATCATAACTAAAGCGGACAAAGGAAACTCGGTGATTATTATCAACAAAAGTGATTACATTGAAAAAACTATGGACTTTCTACAAGGCGATAATTTTGAAATAGTAAAAATAAACCCCATTAATAAATGTCAAGAATTGATAATGGACACTTTAAAATCTTGCAAAAGTGATAAAATCGTTAATTTATTTAGAAATAAAAGAATAACTGTAAAAAATCCACAAGTTCCCAAATTATACAGTTTACTAAAGATTCATAAGAAGACTCAACCTATCAGACCTGTAATTTCCAATTGCAATGCTCCTAGCTATAAACTGGCGTCAACATTGAATAATATTATTATTGAATCAAATATTTTTCAACCTAAGTATACAATTAAGAATTCCCTGCAATTAGTTGATCACTTGAAATGTTTGGAAATCCCGGATAATGCATTATTAGTGTCTTTTGATGTCGTTAACCTGTTTCCAAGTGTCCCAGTTGAAGAAAGCAAAACAATTATAAATAACTTACTGAATTCCTCCAAATTACCTAATGACTTATCCCAGGATTTACTTAAATGTCTTAATGTAGTCTTAAACCAAAATTTCTTTCAATTTGATAATAAAATTTTCAAACAAAAAGATGGCTTGGCCATGGGGTCAAGTACCAGTTCGTTAGTAGCAGATATATTTTTAAACCATTTAGAAAATAAAATCTTTAATAGTTCTGCCTTATTACTAAAATATATGTATTTTTACAAACGTTACGTAGATGATATTTTAGTTATATGGACCGGTACCAAAAGACAACTTCAGATTTTCCTTAATTTTTTGAACAAAATTCACAAAAACATTAAATTTACATTAGAAATAGGAATTAATTGTAGCATAAATTTCTTAGATTTAAACCTAACTATAATTAATAATAAGATTGAATTTAATATTTTTCGAAAAGAAACATACGCTGATATAATTATACACAACTCATCTAACCATCCATTTTCACAAAAACTCTTAGCTTTCTATTATTTGATCAATAGATTAATTAATATCCCATTATTCCCAAATAATTTCAAAGCTGAACTTAACACCATTAAAATAATTGCTTCTAATAATGGTTATAACTCCAAATTAATAGACGATTTATTAAACAAAAAATATAAGAAAAAATTTCATTTGTCCTACATTTACCCATTGCTTATTGATAATATTAAAAAACAATGGAGAAAAATATTGTTTGTAAATCATCAAACCTCCAATTTAATCATGAAAAAAATTCCTAATACAATACAGCCTGCTTTTTATACGAATAATAAATTAAAAAATTATATTTTAAATAACAAGGACAAAGACCAAAAAATGAAAAAATCTGGAGTTTACCAATTGAATTGTAATGACTGCAATCATTTTTACATAGGCAAAACTTGCAGAAATTTTGAAACGAGGATTAAGGAACATTTGAGATGTCTAAATAGTAATAATTATTCGGAATTTGCTAACCATTTAATTGAATTTAACCATTCATTTGATATAAATACTGTTTTTAAAATTTTACACACTAACGTTAGTGGTTTTCACTTAGATCTTTTAGAAATATTAGAAATTAGGAAAAATGTCAATAGAAATTTAAATATTATTAACAATCAAATTAATTTTGTGAGTAACCCTATCTTAAACATATTTCCATTGTAATTTTTTGTCTTTGTTCTTCTAAGCACCCCCTTTCCACCCCCCCCCCCCCCTCCCTCTTGTTGATCTTCTAAGCACCTCCCCTTTCCACCTTTCTCCTCCCCCACTACTTCCATTTCTACCCACGCCGTTCTATGTTTGATCATTTAGTATTCAGTACATTTTATGTCCTGATGAAGGGAACATCGTTCCTGAAACATGTTGACTTTTAAATAAAGTTTATTGTGGTAAAAACAAAGTGTTTTAATTATTTCATTAATAAAATGGTGCCACAAAGTGAATTTGCTAAATTTGAAGAAGTAATATATATATGGTAAAACCTACAGACAAGCTGATCTGTCACAGCTTTGTGGGACTACCCATATCTTATATTGTATTACATGTTATTATATTCAATTAAATAAAATAAATAAATTAAGCAACTATGCCCATTAATCTAAAAAAAAACCTGCAGGCTTCTAATTTGGTAAATTAACGGCGCACAGTGGCGGATTTTGATGCTTTGGCGCTACATCGCTCTCGGCGTTCGACCATTTGGTGGTTCATTGATGTTTTTAGTGTTAATATGAATTGATACTTTATTTTTGTTAATTTTTATTAGTTGAAATGTTGTTTTTGATTTAAAATACAAAAAAGATATATAACTTGTTCGCTAAGCGTTGTAACCCAGGCATATTGACTTCTTGCATGGCCAACAGTCAATGAGCATGCGTCCTTTGAGTGGGACATACCGAACACTTCTTTTGTCAGTCACAGCAAGTTCGTCATGTACTGCTTCTAGTTGAGGTGGTGAAGGTTTGTCTTGACCATGAATCCCTTTGATGGTAAGTCTTAGTTCTTTTGGCAGTCTTTCATTCTATACTGTTTTAATTGTAGTAAAATAAGTTCTCTCAATAGTTATTTCATGAAAAGCGACCTTTCCATGGGTTCCGCATTTTCCACAAACATTTAATATTCGGTTGAATCTGGCCAATGAATTTCCATGAGAGAATCATACTAATACTGACATCCCGTCTCAGAGATGTCAAGTAAATACTTTCGTTTTAGATGACCACCCGCCTATTAGACGGATTGTCGAACTCCGTTAGTGCGCCGACTAAGCAAACCACACTGATCGATAGATCCTAGGTTGTTATCTGCAGGGATGGAATGAGGCGGAAATATATGGTCAAATGTATGCTTGCCGTCTGACAGACGCCCATGTCGGTATCTTTTTTTTGAAATTTTTCTTGATTCATTGCTTTGATGGTTACATAATTTGTGGATTTTCGACCACCGTGCTAGGCACATGCCCATGATGTTATGGTGCCTGTCGATCAAAGCTACTTCCCAATCTTTACCTCCCTCATTTCCTTCCCCTCCTTCGGCCTCTCCCGATGCTTTAGTCCACTTGGCTTCTGACAGTTGGTAGCATTTGGACTCTTGTGCGGTATTTAGGTACCTACTCATTAATAATTACGTAATTTTAAGTTAACGAAAATTCAAAAAGGTGAATTTCTACGTTTGAAAGATACCAGGGATTCATTTTCAGAAGATGTAGCATTTCGTGTTCGGAAAGCGGTGCAGAAAAAAAATCACCAAAAAGTGAACATTTTGAAAAATTTACCGTTTTCATCGATTTTTTCAGCAATGGGGTCTTTTAGATTCATTACATTTTTTACGCCGGGTATGGGTACCGCCGCCCCGTAAACCATTTATTGGATAACCATCACCCCTGTCTTAGATCACCCCAAGTGGTTCATTACATTTGGTGACTTAGAAGGGGTGCCAGGGTCATGGGGTGAGGTTTGTCCGGGTCTTGGCAGTTTAAGGATCTGTCCGCCAACTGCATGGCAGGCCGGATTCAAAAAGACTGGTTGAAGCAGACTTTTCGACATCTCCAGCAGGGCTCTCTCGGAACATCGCCTTGTACCGCATTGGAAAGAATGGATTCACATGTCCGCCATTCTTGGAGACGCTGTCCCTCAGATCCCAACCCACTCCTCGTACCTCGTTCCTCAAAAGACCTTCCACACAGCATCCCCAAAGATAATTTAGGCCCTTAGGGTAATTATTTTTCTCAGGGCATTCTGAGTGGAGCTAATGTAAAAAAAAATTGCATTTTGTGTAACAGAAACGGTTCGAAAAAAAATCAGCAATTAATTTACTTTGAAAAAAAAATTGTTTTTCAATAAAAACTTCCCATGCTCTTTGTATGGTTGGGATCGGCTTGATACCTCAATATCTCTCGAAAACATTGTGATTTCTGGTGATAATAACTTTTTGTTTCTATTGAAAACAGACAAATTAACAATTTATTTCAGTCCTTATTCTTACTTTGATTTACTAATGCGAGAAGTGTTTTTTTTTTATGAACAGTGTTAATTTATTGAAAGAAAAAGTTACATCTGTACTCCTTTTTTATCTTACTCTCTTTCAAAAGTAAAGTAAATATAGTTTTTAATTGGTGGAAAGATAAAAAACCAGATTACAAAATAATAAACATAAAAAATACAATTTTTTAAGCAGGTCACCCTATGTTTACATCATAATGTATTTACTTCCTTTAGCTTAGTGGGGACCCATTTTCTATGAGAAATTTGAAACATTATTGTTCTTTCAATATTTATATTATTTTGTGTTATTTTTGTTACTGTATAAAATTATTAATCTCGATAGAGGCTTATCCTAGTGAGGTTAAAAATTAAATTATAATCTTTAAATAAATGAAGACAGTATAATCGAAACTCAATCGAAAATCTGGAAACAGAAAAATCAGAAAAACATATTGACACCTCTGGGACTCGAACCCAGGACCTCTTGCTTTCCGGGCAAACGCGCTAATCAAGATAAGCTAAACGCGCTAAGAAAGAGGTCCTGGGTTCGAGTCCCAGAGGTGTCAATATGTTTTTCTGATTTTTCTGTTTCCAGATTTTCGATTGAGTTTCGCTTATATTGTCTTCATTTATTTAAATATTACAATTTGAGGTTTTACTCATAAAGTTAAAAATTAAAAATAAAAATATAAATTATAATCTCATTTTATAATAATTCTCTAACTTCTCCATCTTCTTCTTGTAACCCAATCTAACTATAAGTATATCATTTTCTTACTATAGAGCAGGCAAAACATAAAATATCTTTATTTACTATCTAAGCAGCTTTATATGTATAAGACTGATTACTGTGAACTATATATATATATCAATAATTCCTTAATTTACTAAAAATTTCAATCTATACTAACGAATGTATATCCACTAACTGTAAACTTCACCCGCCATAACACAGGGTCATCCCTAGCATGGAGGGTGAAATATCACAAAAAACTATATGTACTGTCGATAATTCATGTATTAAATAAATAAATCAATAATACCACGTAAGGAAACAATAAATAAATAATGTTTCTTCTGTTATGAACTCATTATTACTCAACTATCGATCCATATCTCAAATGGAATATTCACACTCAAATAATTGCTAACAAAATAAGAAAAACCATGCACTTTTTCAGAACGATACGAAACTTTCTCGACTTAAAAAACTTGAAAATGATTTATTTTGCAGTCTGTCAATCCATTATTGAGTATGGTATCATAGCATGAGGAGGCGGTACTGCATCAGCACTGGACCCAATCATAAAGGCACAAAAAAATTATTATAAAATTAATTCTTAGACTACCTCTAATTACAGACTCCAACTTAATCTTCAATATTATGAATGTGTTTGACATTCGGCAGATATATGCAAAAACAATCCTCACTCATCTATACACAAATATACACAAATACTATGAAAAAAGATTAAATACTCGCTGTTCTCGAAACAATAACAAATATTTACTACAAATTCCCATAACTCATACTACTTTTGGTCAACGAAGCTTCAGATACCTTGCAACAAGACTTTACAACATTCTTCCAATTAGTATAAAAAAATGTGATTCACAAAAAAATTTCAAAAAAAACATAAAAATTTGGATAAAAAATAATGATAGAGCATTTACCGGTGCACTCACCCAAATTCGAAATTAATATTGAACCAATGCTGTTATTATTGTACCAATGTTATTGTTATTATTAATGCAACCATTCTATTGTGTGATTTTATGATAATATAAGTGTAGGTATGTTCACAGTATAATAAATTGACATAAAATTACTGCCTCAACACAGGCTAGCCTAGTGAGGCAGGTTATGAGAAACCTAAATTTATAATTATAAATCTCTATTCTTTAATTACCTACTGTATATATGTATTTTGTTTTCTGATATTAACTTTCGTACGTATGCAACTTTTAAACTGTACTTTTACTGTACTTATGATGTACTTTTTGTTTTTGTAGTTATAAATCTTCATTTTTTTTGTTCAATAAAGATTTTTTATTATTATTATTATTCTCCATTTCAAAGTAGCTAAAGTTAATAATAGGTTACATATTATATAACTAATAAATATTTTATATTTTAAGCTTGGATTACCGAAGTTTACTTTGCCCAAATTATAATCATCCGTAAACTTTGAAATACAAGTTTTGGGGCTATACCTGCCAATTTTATCTTCAATCCCCTAAATATGTGTTTTAACATGCTATTATATTATGATGTTATAATTTTTAATCGTGTTTTAAAGCTACCTATTAATATATCTCTCATTTTCGTGGTGTCAACGGAAGGTCTGAAACTAACAGGGAAAACTTTGTTCTTTATATATCTTAGATTTTTTTAAGTGAAACTTCTTTAGCGCCGTTAGTGATTTTAAATTCTGATGAAACGGAAATGCGTCACAATTCAGTTCTACACAAATACTCGGTTCTAATATAATGCGGTAAATTCGCACCTCAGCGCGTGCCTCCCGTAGCGCAGTGGGCAAGACGCCTGACAAGTCTCAACGGCCAGAGATAGATATCAAGCGAACGGTGGTTCGAATCCTAGGAAATCAAAAAAAAAACATATTTTATTTTTGTGAAATCATTATCCAATATAAAACCACTTTAAAAGAAACAGGCAAAAGGAAAGAAAGCAACATATAGCGACTTTCTAGTTTCACTTCTAACACGTGTGAATTGCACACTATAATTTTTTAAACCTAGTTATTTCAATGAAAATCTCTTTCTATGTTATACCCTGTTCAGTTATTTTAACAATGGTATTTGTATCACATCACATCCTAGCATAATATAAAACCCCTTCACTCAACTAAACTACTGGAGTGACTAAAGTGGTTTTAAGAAAACAAAAATTAATTGGTAATTTGAACAGCCTCCTTTTATTTCGTAAGCGGATCCATTATTCCGAGAAGAACAATAAAACCTATCCTGAGAGAGTTGCGTAAGAGCGGATTACATGGATGTTTCGTGCCTATGTCGGCGTCGTTTGGTTTCGGCGTAATATGTCACATGACAAAAATTCTTTTTAAGAAGTCTTCTCCCAGACGAAAATTTACAGCACCTAAGCGAATAAGGCTAAGGATTCAAAGGAAATCCCCATCCAATCCTCCCAAGAGATAAGAGATTTTATTGAAATGAAATTGCTACCAGTGTCTTAAATTATTGTAAATTCTTATTTACAAATACCTACATATTAAAATAAATGAAGACTATATAAGCGAAACTCAATCGAAAATCTGGAAACAGAAAAATCAGAAAAACATATTGACACCTCTGGGACACGAACCCAGGACCTCTTGCTTTCCGGGCAAACGCGCTAACCACTGCGCCACGGTGTCGATATGAAATTCGGTCATGTTGAACTGTACCATACTTCACTGTCCCAGAGGTGTCAATATGTTTTTCTGATTTTTCTGTTTCCAGATTTTCGATTGAGTTTCGCTTATATTGTCTTCATTTATTTAAATATTACAATTTGAGGTTTTACTCATAAAGTTAAAATAAAAAATAAAATAAACCTACATATTATTTTACATTGACTCCACACACGAGGCCCTCAGGAAAATAATTTCCTTCAGGGACTATGTCATCAGAGATGCTGTGTGAAGGGTCTTTTTGAGGAGAGGAAGAGATGAACCCCATTGAAGAGACCCATGTTGTAGGAAGAAGGAAACATAGAGGCTGGCAAATCGTTCCACAGCCTAGTTGTTGAACACAAGAACGAGTCGAAGAAGCGACCCGTTTTCATGTAACAAGTGTCAACCGTGTACAAGTTGGGCACGCGTTTGGCGTGTTTCCCGATTATGCACCGGTGCCGAAGGGATCAATGACGCTAATTCCTCGAAGAATCTTCCATTGTAATACCGGTAGAACAAGGATAGCATTCCCACCCGACGCCTGTTTTCTCTAAAGATTGCAATCTGTCTGTTAAGATGGGATAATCTATCAAATGGACCGGAAATAATATAAACATCATAAGTGTTAAGGGTTAAAAAAATATTTTGCACGAATGAAAATAAACTTTATTTTCACGGTTGCATTTGAAAAGTACTCATTGATCACCAGACATCAAATTACATGCATTTGATGTGATTTTTCACAAAAACAGCGCCATGTAAATCATCCAAATATTATTATTATAGAAAAAATTAAACAATACAACTTTGTACAAACCACTTATATAATGTGCAAATCCGACCAGTTTCGGAACAAACGTTCCTTCGTCAGGGAAAGCTTATACTAATTTGATAGTTTAGAACAATGTTTTATTATTATAATAATTTTTCTGAGTTCGCTAACCATATCATTGAAAATAACCATAGTTTTGAAAAAAAACACAGGGATAAATATTCTTCATATTAATCATAAAGGAAAACGTTTAGATAACTTAGAAGCTTTGGAAATTAAAAAAATCCCTTAAAAATAATGAATCTATTATCAACAAACAAAAAATATTGTCATATAGCCCAATCATGGATTTGTTCCCCTACCCACCCACTCTACACTAATACCTACCCACCCAATCTACATTATTAACTAGCAACGGCTCCACCCCTACCATAATAAAACATTGTTCTAAACTGTCAAATTAGTATAAGCTTTCTCTGACGAAGGAACGTTTGTTCCGAAACTGGTCGGATTTGCACATTATATAAGTGGTTTATACAAAGTTGTATTGTTTCATTTTTCTATAATGGATAACCACAAAGTAATAGCTACATTCAAAAATATTATTATTATAATTCACATAGATATGGCCTTTCTTAATAAAATGATAATTTCGGCCGTTTAACCGGTAGGTACCATCCGGAAAATTTAAAAAATATATATATTTGTTGATATTATGATTTATTTACTCACGTATATTAATTTTGGTATTGGTAGTGCACGTTTCGGTATTATTAGCTACACAAATGTCCAGCTTTTATGAAAAGTAGTCAGGATTGCCCCAAATCGCTCTTGAAATCACTGTGTACGAAACACGTGTAGGGTGGAAGGATTGAGGGCTCTGGAGGTTCTTAATGTTTTAATCCTCTTAATTCCTCTTAAGTTATCTATATACTACATATATGTACCTATTTTTTTTTTTAATTAATATTATTTTAATAACTATGTTAAACAAATAACAGTTCGGTATTATATCTTAAACTTTTTATTATTATTTTATGTTGCACTCTTTCTCTTCTTTTTATTTCCTCTTTTTATTTCATCAATTTTCTTTCTTTTTTGTAAGTTTGTATGTTTCACGTGTTCATACCCATAATAATTTGACTGTCCTAAAACGGGAATACTCCTAGTTGGGCAGTAAAAAAAATATGTATACAAATGTATAATCTTGTGCTAAATAAACAAAATAAATTAAAAAAAATAAATAGAGCGCATTTCGCCATTCTGCTTATCTACAACCAGATGTCTTTTATTGATGACGTATATTGCAATCACCCATAATTCCCATAAATTTTGTCCATGCGCGCGTTTTGATTTGTGACAGCCGGTACTTTTGGCAATTTTATAGTATAGATACTAGTGGTTCTGTGAATATTAAAACTCGGGTCAGAAAAGGCATTTTTCTTTTTTTCTTTTATTAAATCCACGAAAATTTCCCCTCAAATCGTTAGATTTGTTGGCAGATAGGTACTTAAATATCATGTGCCTTCTTTTATAAACCATAAATATTATTTTAAATAACATTTTTTTATTTCAAAGTAGCGAGTACCCGCCTAGGGTTGCAATGACAAAAAAATGCAGTCGAATTGAGAACCTCTTCCTTTTTTGAAGTCGTTTAAAAAGAAAGTGTTGGTCTTCAAATTCAGGTCTATTGGAGTGCTTTTAGATACTCAATATTTTTTTTTGTTTTTTCGTCTGGTGCGTACACGAATAAATCAGAAGGCTTTCCGACGCGTGAACAGGCCACACAGCTGCCTGTGAGGTTCATGGATTTTCTAAATTAATCCCTTGCTATCCCCTACCGCTACTATGACACTTTTGCAATCCCTCCATCTCCCCCACCCCTCCATCCCCCCTTGCCAAGCATTTCCTTTCCCATGAATTCGCGTCCCTTTCCCTTCCCGCCTTCCCAATATTCTCTACCCCACCGTTTCACACATTGGATGGGACCCACCACTTTCCCAACGGCGTTATAAGGAAACATATGGTTTCCTCCTTCACCGCACACGTCAAGACTCTACTTTTTTTGAACGAAGCTAAATTTATTTGAACGACTCTAGACCCTCCAATGTCCATGCATACGGGGTTAGTAAGCAGTATGCAAGTACTTACATTAACATTATACAAAAGATAAATAGAAGTAGCAGCCCGTGGAATAATTCTTCTGAAATAGGTAACATCAAAAAGAGATAATAGTGTTAGTAAAAGAAAAGAAAAATAAAAATAACGGCTATGACCAGTCGAAGAAACCTTCTGTAAATAAAATAAGTAATGAGGAAAAAACAGTTATATGATTATGTTATAATGTAAGTAATTACTATAGTAGCGGAAATAAAATAAAATATATTAAAAAAAGCCAGAGAAAGTATTCCATAGACCACCGGGCAGTCCCAATGAGAATGCGTATAGCTATCGGCCCAACCGCAGACGATGCTCGAAGTCCGCGTCCTTTAGCCGGTTCCCCGACCGTTTCACACAGCGTTACAGTATTATAGTAAAATGGTTTTCTGCGTTTTGTTTTTGTGAATCTGTTAATAATAGACACCATGAACTATTAACCTTCGCCCCATCGACTTTATTAATATTAATGGGATTTTTATGAATTTATATTGCCACCTTAATTACGCGTGCTTTAGACACGTTGGATCTTCCCAGAACAAATCCAAAGTAATGGTGGTTTCAATTAATTGTCGATTTGTCGGTATGGCTGAGTTTGCACGCTCAAAAGCGTTCTGATATCATTTTGGAGATGTTTCGTTCTGTCTGGCCTACATACACCTAGTCACACCCGGAGCAGACTGAATTTATAAACTTCATCTGTCTCAAGAGGATACTTAACTTTCGCAGGCCTCAGAAGGTCTTCTAATTCTGCCGTAGTTTCGAATGCAGCCTTGATGCTTACTCAGTGTCCTGGCAATTCTATTCGTCACATTATTAATAAAAAGAAAGATAGTGCAGCCCTTTGACTTTTGTTTAATTCTGTCTTCGTTAGGGATAGATTTGCCAAATATGATTTAAATCTTAATAATTTACAGACATGAAATTCAAGACGGTCAAGAACAGTGTTTTATTGGTCAAGATGTTATTAAAAAAATACACAGAGTATGCAATTTACACGCGGCAGAAGTAAAACCTTTAGAAAACTAAAGCCGACAAGAGTGGGGAAACTACGAAGCACTTTTTTTTATCAATGTGAAGGATGATTTGAGGAATTCCAGTGTGCCTTTTCCTATACATTTGGTCTTCTTATTAGTGTGTTTTCTTCTTCGTAGTCTTCGTTTTCTTTTGCATGTTCATTTTGGAGTGGTTTGAAGATTGTATATTGATTTTATAATTTTTTTTTTTTGGATTTCGTAGGATTCGATCAGCTAAATGTCTGCAGAGGTTCGTCACCAAAGGAGACTTGCGTGGGACCGTGATTCATCGTATTATATTGGAACCGAGTACCCGTGATTTAAATAAATATTTTATTGCTTTCTCATTCCCTTGCAGGCTAAATCACATAGATGTATGTGTTTATCTTTTTTTAATGTCGCGCGTTTCCTTTTCATCGAACAAATCAAACGGAGCTGAAGAAGTTTTCACTTCGAAAAGTTGTTCAGTTTTTCAGTTGATGGCAAAAACGACACGCTTAGTAAAGCACTTTTACCTACGACTCATTTTTGATTATTTATTTAACGACGGATGTATATAATATATTCTATGACATAAACCAATCATTTATGTTCTATGTAGAACCGTCCAAATGGTTATTGTTGACATACATAATTCCGTGCACTTTCATTTCCGAAGATAATAAACACGGGAACACGGGAAAAATACAACACCATTGACTCAAAAACATGGTCGTTAATTTGTATGCCAGTTGTCGGTATTATACGTACTCTGGTACATAAATGTTATTGACATTATTGCATAACACAAAAAATGTAATTTGCGTAAAGCACGTTGATGACTCGCCATAAAAGAAGCAAATCAACTTTACAATATGCTATCATTAGTTGGGGATCCGCATATAAATTGTTGATGACGGCAGGATTGACGAAGCATCACCACACGATTTGGGAAAATATTTACTTGTTTGTGCGGGATTTAGGCTGCAGCCGGAAACGGAAAAAAGGCAAGATAACCAGCAACCCAAAAGCAACACTCTTGAAATTATTTTGAATATCTGGAGGAAAATAAGTTCTTGTTTTAATCGGATTACGACTACTTCTCAAACGATGAATTATTATGGTAAATAGTAAATTTATTCACATCCACAGAGATTAGGAAATTATTAAATATTTCCTAAAAACGTCAAACAAGACGGCATCCGTGGTCGAGGGGCAAGTCTTTTAAGGGCAAGTAAGATCGCGTGTTCAAATCCCAGTATGCGCAAGTAAATTTTATTTGATTAAATGAGAATTCTTAAAGTGAAAACTTCTTTAGCACCATTGTGATTTGAAACTCGAAGAAACGAGAAATAGCGACACTAAACAGAGACAAACACTTACATTTATAGGAATTAGCCTTCGAGAGAATGAGATTGTATAATAGCTTTCCTCTTTGTGTTTTTTTACTTTAGTTTTCTGAAGGTTTCACGTCTACCACGTGTGAATTGTACATTCCGATTTTTTTTTGTCTACGGGAGGTTAACCGCCAAGGATTTTTTTTTATCAAATCAAAAACGATTTTACATAAAAAATGATTCTTCTACATACGAGTAGATTACATACGACAGCTCCGAATATTTTGAGAGTTTTCAGATCAAACTAGAGGAAAAAAAAACAGAAATAAAATCTGACAATTTCGGACGGTGGAGAAGTAGGGCTCTCGACTAGGAATATAAAGGTCGCGGGTTCAAATCCCAGCGTGAGCAAGTACATTTTGCCCTCAGGCTCACGACTGAGGGTGGGCTGCCCCATCAACGAGTGTAAAAACCCCGCCGCTGCTGTTGTGCCGGTTCGTGACCGGAGGGTCCCCATCAGTAGACCTCTCCAGCCGGACTCTCCCTGCCATCGCCTTGCACCGCAGTTGGTGGTATGGATTCATCCGTTCGTCACTCCTGGAAACTCTTGATCTCCAGCATCCTACCCACCCCTCATACCTTTTCCCTCCCGGACCTACCTTCCTCTCATACCATAACACTAAAAAAATTCAACATTGAAATCATGAATTTACAACCAACAATAATTAATGACATCACAGCGGCGAGACTTAGGCATCCCCGGTGCGGGCCAAAACTGTTGGTGAACTACACCAACATTCGCGGCCTGCACATCAATTTAAACTCTGTCCACCACCACCTTTTTTTACAACGCCCCAACCTACTTTTCCTGTCTGAAACGCAGATAGCCGAGCCTGTAGACGCCTTCTACCTGGAGTGCCCGGGCTTCACCCTCGCAGTCAAGTTCAGACCTAAAGGAGGCGTCTGTCTCTATAGTCGAGCTGACGTCAACTGTGTGCAATTGTTGAATCTGGAAAACTCCAGATTCGACGTAAAGTGGGTACGCGTCAATCTTGCCAGTACGGTAAGATTCTACGAGTATTTATACCGCTCACCGAACCTTAGCGAATCAGACACGTCCGAGCTCTTCAAACATTTAAGTGACACTATCGATGACCTCTTGCCCCTCTACCCTACGAGAGTACCTCTTGCCCCTCTATCCCAGAGTTTGTGCTCCAGGGTGCTTCAATGTTCACAACGAACTGTGGTTGAAGTTCTCAGGATCAACAGAATCGGCTGGACGACAAGCGGAATCTTTTGCCCTTTGCTACGGATTGGAGCAAATGGTTCAGGAGCCTACAGGGGTTCCTGATATCCAGACTCACCGTTTTAACTTTTGCGTCAACCTGTTTGGCATAACATTGCTTTCCGCACAACAAAATACAAACAAAAACGATTCATTGATATTTTCTCGTTTTATATCACTAATAATAATTATCGATATTTCAAAATTATTCTACTTCTGTGAACAACGTCAATATTAGAATTAATTTACTAAACAAAAGATAATACTTCTCCAATTAATTTAGGGCTTGTAAATCTACCCTAGTAACGCCTCCATCGAAATACCAAGAGCGTAGAATTAGGCCTTGAGAGGAGTGCCTTCCTAAGGCCTAATAAGCGAATAAAGACGAAAATTCATACATGCGAAGCTTTCTTGGCAACAATTTTATGAATGAGTATGACGAGAAGGGAAGCTTTTTGACTTATTGTGACCCCGTAATAATATCATTCTCAATGGAACATTGAAATAGGTTTTTTTTTGTGTAAAAACAGGTTCAATATTTGCTTTATATTGACAATATATTATCTACTATCTTGAAAAATCATTTAGCAAATAATTTTTATTAGAAAATAATGTTTATTATTTTGTAAAGTTTATTTATTTCTATTATTTAACAAGCATTTCATTAATTATTACAGTGGTTTACATAGATAATATGTTCCAATAGTACAAAAAAAATTATATTTAGTAACTGCATGTAAAAATGTTAGTACATAGTAGCATTTTATGAACACCTCACTAGAAGAACCTTTACTGAGGTGTTCGCCATTTCATTTACCATCCCTTTGGATTAATTATTATTATCGACATAAGTAAAAATACAGCACCCTTCCTGATATTGTTTCGTATACATAAATTTCAGATTAGTAGCAGTTAAATAAATAATTATCTAATTATCTAATTGTCTAACCACAAAGTAATTGCTTCTTATGAAAAAAAAAAATAAATAAAAAAAATAAAAAAAAATAATAATAATAATTATCTTGTTAGGCAAGGTAAATTTTTATATGGGCCACACGCCGTCATATAAAATTGTGGTAATATTTTCTGTATAGAAACAAAGTTTTTTAAGCCAACGTTAGATGTTCACATCTAACGGATCTGCCGGATCTGCCCTGATGATGGACACTGCAACGATGTCCGAAACGTTGGCTAAAGAAGGAGGTAGCGCAAAACGGCATAACACCCCAAAAACAAATAACGAAAATACTTTTGGCCGTGAAAATCTTAAAACTTAACCAAAGTTTTTTAATATTATTTTTTAATTGTTTGGGTTAGGTTTAGGTGTTACTTATAATATTTTAAGTAAAGTGAATACCTTGTTTATTTATCCTGGCTGTGATTTATTTTTTGTGAATAATTGTAGATAATATATTTGTAGTTAGTAGTTGTTTAAGAGTGATGGGCAGTTTATTTGCGCAGTACTTAAAAGTTTCTCTTCCCGTGTGATATGTGTTATCGATCTATTTAGTTGTTTTTTTGTAGAGAACCCAAAGACGTTACATACTTTAGATGCGGGGTAGAAATCTCAAAGTGGGAAGCCAAACGCAAGACAATTGTACTGTTCTCGATTTCTAGTACTTTAGTACTAAACTGTCACTCGTCAAATAATGTCATGTCTTACCAGTGGGAAAATTGCATTTAAAAAGCGCCAAAATGCCCTCCTGTATGATGAGAAAATGTTTCCATTACACGGCAAACATTAGTAAAAGTGAAGAAATAACATTTAATTTATATGTACACATAAATTACTTATTATTATCGATTATTATAAGCAATACAATTAATTTTCATGTTCCCCGTCCGACAATTGACGATTGATGTACGTCATTTGAAAAAAAAAACACATATTCTTTAAATTGTCTTATGGTACGATCACACTGAGATCAACTTCCAACTTCAAACTTTCGGACGATTGCGTAGAAGGGTAGTTCATGCGTTGGAAGTTCGAGTTGGAAGTTTGGCTTCAGTGCGAATGTAGCATAACTTTTTAATATATGAATAACTTTTGAATTAAGAAATTACCGAAAACCGCTGAAAACAAAAGAGTGTTGCTTACTTGCCACATTATTTTGCGAGCATGTGAGACTATGGCGAGTCTATTTATATAATTTCTTCTTCAAACTTCGCAAAATTACTTTGTGGCATCATTAATTATATAATGAATAACAGATCACTTTGTATAAACCACTATATTATAAACAATATCTACATGTTTCGATAACAATGTTATCTTCATCAGGATATGTTAATATAAAGAATTTTTTTTTTTATATTAACATATCCTGATGAAGATAACATTATTATCGAAACATGTAGATATTGTTTATAATATAGTGGTTTATACAAAGTGATCTGTTATTCATTATATCTATTTATATAAAGTCATTGAGAGAACCAGGTTTTAATTACTATTTGAGGTTGCATTGGATTTATGTTGCAAGAAATATAATAATAATAATAATAATAATAATAATGTTTATTCCAGGATGTGGGGAGGATAGTGCAATCCCACACGTCCCATAAAGTTGTACATATTTACACAACAGATAAAGTAAAAAAAAAAAAAGTAAATAGAACAAACAAATATAAAAGACATAAGCGATAATAGAAATAAAATAAATAATTAATTATAATGTAGGACGTGGTCTGGAGTGAGCTAGGGCCCAGCGCTCGCTCAGGAGTGGCGCTTGGTGCTGGAAGGCTGCGATCACCACTTTGTTATCGGAAGCCATTAGCCGCATCCTGGCTCCAGTGACCCGGTGTCTCATCAGACCGGCGAATCCGTGTAGTCCTAGCTCCGTAAACATTGAAGATGCGCTGCTGTACCTTCTGTATCCAAATATAATTCTGCAAGCATCATTATATTGGATCCGCAGTCGTTCTATTGAGCTGGTACGGTAGTGACACCATGTTTCACATGTATATAGGTTAGTGCAAAATGCATTGAACAATGTTTTTTTTACATTGTTACTGCATTTGAAGAATCTTCGGGCAATCATATTAGACAGTATACTGATACTTCTCCGCTGTCGTTCAATATCACCGTCATCCGAGAGGTCTTCAGTAATAATGTGTCCCAAGTATTTTACATTCTTAGATGCGTTTATATTTTCTTCATTAAGTTTTACAGGGAGCATTTTCTCGGGATTTTTTCCATGGTGGAAAGCGATTAGTTCCGTTTTCTTGGGGTTGTACATCATGTTGTGGTCATTTGCATATTCTTCACAGATTTTTAATAATGTTCTCAACCCCTTGATCGACGGAGCTAGGAGAATCATGTCGTCCGCATAACTTATGTGATTTAGGCATAAATTATTAATACGACAGCCCGCCCTGGTGTCCAGGCGATTTGATAATTCGTCCATGTATACATTGAACAGGATTGGGGACATACACCCTCCTTGCCTTACTCCTGATCGCAAATATATCGGTTGGGAGTACGTACTTGCCCACCGTACAACGTTTTCCTGCTGAGAGTGCCATCGGGATAGTGTGTTGATATACATAGTAGGTATATTTCTAGCTTTCAATTTCTCCCATAAGGTTTTATGACAGACCCTGTCGAACGCTTTGCTCAGATCTAAGAAGCATCCGTATACAGTAGTTTTTCGTTTCTTGTAATATTCTATTATTTGCTTAGCGGAGTATATTGCCATATTAGTGGATAATCTGTACTTAAAGCCCATCTGATTGTGTTTAGAATTGAGTTTACCTTCTATTTCAATCAGAATTACCCTTTCAAATAGTCTTGCAATTATAGTTGCCAGGGATATTGGCCGGTAATTGCTGGAGTTGGTCATATCGGGCTTTCCTGATTTCAGGATCGGGGTTATAATGGTTTTCGTCATTGCACTTGGTAGATGGTTGTGTTTGAGGATTGTATTGAACAGAATGTTTAGTAGTTTAGGTATGTATCTACCTCCATACCTTATGTGTTCAATACTTAAACTATCATGTCCCGGAGATTTACCAGCCTTAGTAGCTTTGATGGCCTTCATTATACTATTTTCAGAGAGGAAGACGTTTTGTCCATCATATTCCATAATATCAGGAGCAGTCGGTGCTTCGTTTCCAGAAATATCTGCAAAGGTTCTTCTAAATGTCCTGGCAATTTCCTCCGTATTTGTGGACCCGTCAATTTGGCTGGCGATTCGAGCGTTTGGTTTGATCAGATTGTTGCTTTTCTTCCAGAATTGAGCAAACTGTTTTGTGTCAAGCGATTTTACGATTTCGTCCATCTTTGATTGTTCGGCAGAGCTTTGGCAGTGTTTGAGGGCTCTTTTAAACTCCTTCCTTTTCTGTTTTCTTTCATCCGCAATGGGGCCTTGTGATGGTCTCCCGTTTTGAATCCACGTCATCAATGCCGATCTCGATTTTTCGTAGTGTTCCTTGACTTTTTGATTCCACCCGGAAATGTGACGATATGTTTTTGGTTCGCTTTGATTGCTCTCCAGATAGAATACAATGTCGGCAGCCTTTCTTAGGGCTTCCATGATATCTGTGTACATATTGTCCATGCTTTGCATATGATCGCATTTATCACATGTAGACTCAGAATTACATATGGATTCTGAGTGTCTTTGATATGTTACATGGAGTAATGCTTCTGCCACAGACGTATATTCATTGATTTTCTTGTTGTTAGTCCTTCGCCATATTATATTATTAGGCTGTTTCGGGGCATTAAAGACGGTAGCAGGTAAGTTTTCAGCAGCGATTATGCAAGATGTCGGCCGGTGATCGGACCAGTCAGTATCGTAGTGTATATGCAGATTATGTATTTTGTCCTTGAGATTATTAGTGCATATACAATGATCGAGCCAGGAAGTGGTATTGTGTGCATCACTAACATATGTATATGTATCGTTGGGTAGTCTTTCCATATCGATACAACTGTAGTTATTTTCAGTGTAGAAAAATGATAGTTCTTTCCCAAATACAGAAGATGGGTGAGCGTTGAAATCTCCCATCACGATGGTTTCAGAGTATTCATTGTCTTGAATGATCGTGTGTATTTTGGATAGGTAGTTGGTGAAGTCACTAAGGTTGTCCGCATGACATACCGGCATGTAGACAGTCAGTACACATATTGTCCCTCCTTTGGTTGTTATCTGAATACCAGCGATGCGGTCATCTCCACATGGTATTACGGAAGCTTGCAACTCATTCCTCCAAAGTGCCGCGACTCCTCCATAAGGTCGTCCCCTCAGCGGCCCGTTAGCT
Organism: Limnephilus rhombicus; assembly: GCA_929108145.2. Lineage (NCBI taxonomy): Eukaryota > Metazoa > Arthropoda > Insecta > Trichoptera > Limnephilidae > Limnephilus > Limnephilus rhombicus. Next base: position 24,980,712 of record OV815284.1, read on the forward strand.
AAATCTACGGCAGATGTGCCCCATCCCTGAAAGTTTGGATGAATTTTGGATAGATTAGATGTTTCGTTTTGTAATAGCCACGTTTCTTGCAAAAGTATTACATCGTATATATCGCACATATCTATAATGAAATTAATATTTCTTTTAAAGCTTTTGCAGTTTATCGAGATTATTTTAATTTTGTTCCTTTCCATTGTATTTTTTTTCAATAAATTTTCGGAAAACGGTACCTGTTGGCCAAAATTCTTTGTTCATGTAGGTTTTGAAATCCTTATTCGGTATAGTCAACTTAAAGGATCCAAACTGTGTGGGATTTCGTTGAGTAATTTTTTCCACTTGGATGTTATTCGCTGTTATTTTACTATCAATAAAGTTTCGAATATTATTCTCAGTTACACTATTGTCGAACCTCGATACGTAGAGCATTGTTTTTAGTTCGGCTATTTTAAGTGAGTTATCCGTTGCTGTGCCTGTTATATTTCTCGATCTACGTGGTTTTCTGGTAACAGTTTTGAAACCTTCCGCATTAGAATTCGTTGTCACTGATTTGTACGCATTTTTATCATATTGTGTGCGTATAAGAATAAAAGGGTTGGATATGTCTATTTTTATGTCCAGTTATAATATTTATTCATTTTTTTTCTTCTGGTGCGCATTCTTGCGAAAGCAAAGATTATGTATTATTAGGGAAAGCTTTTAACTTTTCCTTTTTCTGAAAATTTTTCTGTTGGAGGTAAGGTACGAAATTGGGTGCTTCGAAATTGATTATTAATCATGATTATGGTGACGATGAATTCCTTCTCCAATATATCTTACCGCGAAAACCAAAAATATTTCTACCCTGCGTTAATAATGTGGTTATTTGGGACGACCCGAATTTTTGGCGCTATATCGCTTGTCGGAATATCTTGTAAATTTATGACGCATCAAGATCAAAGAAGAGCTACACGAAGGTAAACTATATTTTTTAATGTAATCTCGTATGTAATCTAATAGGTAGTCGTTATTTATTTTTAAATCTTCATATAAATAATTTTATAGGAACAAAGCTGGCAAATTCTACAATGACGTGAAACAAAATACAGAGGGATATTTAGATAGTTGGGGTTTTCAAATTTAATTTTCGGCGTGCCGCTCGAAATTTTTTTTCGATTTTTCACACATTTTTGAGGAATATTCTGCTTTTTAGACTGGCCACTCTTATTACTAGATATTAAATAAATAAATTATAAAAAATAAAAAAAGCCTTTTTTTCTTGCAAAAAAGATATACTACCGAGTTATAAAAAGGAGAAAAAGTAAAATTAATGTTATTTACAATCCTGTTGAAAAATTTTATATAGGGATCTTAAATTATCCATAAGCAAGAACCCCTCTCTCAGGCGAAGGTGAAAGCCTCCTCTAAAGAATTCCATTTATCTCTATCTTGAGTTATTTGCGGCCAGCAGGGGCCAGCTATTTTTATTATTTCATCTGCCCATCTCGTATGAGGTCTGCCTTTGAGACGCTTACCGTATGGGCCATCCCACTTAAAATATACAGATACAGTTAAAAGTGACCGAATTGAATACAGACACCTTAGCTCAGTTGGTAGAGCATTTTCCATATAAGCAGAGGGTCCTGGGTTCGAGTCCCAGATGGGCCAATATTTTTTTTTGATTTTTCTGTGTCTAGATTTTCGATTGAGTCTCGCTAATATTATCTTCATTTAATTAAATATTACTATTTGTGGTTTTACTCATAAAGTTAAAAATAAAATTAAATTTAACATAAATGTTATATTAGAATATGCAAGTAGGCAGTTCACCTTCTGCTAGCTTAGAAGGTGAAATGCGTGCATATAAGGATATAAGAGCAAATTCTTCTCAAAATAACTTTGGTATTTGCGAGGCGATTTCGGAAATGAATGAGCAACAAGTGCGCTCCAAAAATATTATTATTTGCAATGTGCCTGAAAGTATTAAGACGACAGAAGTCAGCAGAATCTTGGATGACCAGGCAGCTGTCACCAGTGTAATCAGTGAATTCGACAAATCAGCAAATGAAAATATTTAAAAAATTTATAGAATTGTAAAATTATCAAATAACAAGCCTAGACCAATAAAAATCGAACTGGAAAACTCAATACAATCGAGAAATATTCTCAGCAAACGAGATCTTCTTAGGAACAATGTCAGAATTTACCTCGACTCAACCCCGGCTCAACAAAAATTTCTAAAAGATCTGAGGGCTCAACTGGAGATACGGAAAGAAAATGGTGAAGATGTCACAATAAAATATATAAACTCCACTCCCAGAATTGTACCAAATCTGCAAAAAAAACTAGCCAATTACAAAAATATTCAAGCAATTCCCACTAACAATCGAACCAAAACTTGAAAAATTTATTACCAAAACGTCCGCCGACTGCGATCCAAACTCGATGACCTACGAGCAGCTCTACCTTCTCATTATCATGACATCAGTATACTTACCGAAACCTGGCTAAACTCTGATAACAAGTCGACTGAACTCGGTCTTACTAATTACAAAATATTTCGTTGCGACAGAAGCGTGAGATCAAGTTCCAAGTCAAGAGGTGGTGGAGTTTTAATTGCGATAAAACAGAAGTTGTCATCAAGAAAATTAACAACGAAACACAAAAACATTGAACATCTCTTTGTACAAGTAACGACTCCTCTCGATAAAATTATATTTGGAACGGCCTATCTACTACCACTTTCTGACCCTCAAACATACAGAAACCACTGTGAAGACATCGAAACAATTTCCTCAAAATATTCTCACTCGAAAATTGTTATCGTTGGAGACTCCATTAACAGCCATCTCTCAAATGCAGACTGGTCTTTTTTATCCTATGAAAACATTGATGAATCTATAGACCAACTTTATTTAAACATTTCTAATACTATTGAATCCTATGTACCTTTTTATACACCGAGAAGCTATACCTACCCGGTTTGGTTCTCATCAGAGCTTACTGCCTCTCTTCAGCAAAAAAAGAGTCAACACAAAAAATTCAAACACAGCAAATCCATAAGTGATTATATAATCTTTAGCGAAACCAGGAAAAATGTAAAGATTTTTCCAAAAAATGTTACAAAAAGTATATAACCTCTATCGAGGACACTGCCTTTAAATCCAAAAATCTTTGGAAATTTCTTAAAAAAATAAACAATGAAAACACAGAATACCCACCAATAATGCAAATGAACGGAACCAGTGCAAACAATACACAGGACATTGTAAACCTTTTTTTGGATTTCTTCAAAAATGTATATGATGAAAAAACCCCAGATGACAAAATACCTGAATACAAATTTAGCAAGACTACACACTTAACAAATTGCCATATCACACAAAAACGCTGCGAACAGAAATTACTTTCCTTAGACACTGACAAATCCACTGGCCCAGACAACATTCCACCAATATTCCTCAAAAAATGCTCTAATACATTATCTAAACCGCTCACATTATTATTCAACCGTCTCTTGACCCTTGGACACTTTCCAGACCGCTGGAAATCTAGCTTCATTACACCTATCTACAAAAACGGAGACGACACTAATATAGCCAATTATCGCCCCATTTGTAAACAGTCAGTACTACCTAAGCTTTTTGAATCACTGGTCCTTGATGAAATCTATCCCAAATTAATAAAATTAATTGAACAAAATCAGCACGGTTTTATCAAAGGTAGATCTACCGCAACTAACTCAACAATATTTCAAAACTTCATAATACAATCTTTTGCAGACAATAAACAAGTAGACTGCATATAATATACAGACTTTTCGAAGGCATTTGACAAAGTATCCCATAAACTACTAATCAAAAAACTATTTGCTCTAGGAATAAGGGATAACATGCTAAAATGGTTAGCATGCAAGCTATTTATTAAATCGTAAACTGTTGGTCAAAATAAAATCATGGACGTCGAAAGCTTTCTGGGTTACTAGTGGCCTACCGCAAGGTAGTCACCTTGGCCTGGTTTTGTTCCTCATTTTCATCAATGATATAACCAATTGCTTCAACTATGTCGAGGTATTGCTCTTTGCTGATGACATCAAGCTAAACAAGAAAATAAATTATGTAAATCATTGCCATATACTTCAGTCAAATATTAGTAAGTTTATAGATTGGTGCGTTCAAAATAATTTATTCTTAAATGTAGAAAAGTGCAAAACCTTGACTTTTTTTAGAAATAAAAATCCTGTTTTATTCGAATATTCCATCAACAATACAGCTTTTGAAAGAATCACGGAAATGAGAGATCTTGGAATTATTTTGGATGAAAAACTAAGTTTTGCCAATCATATCCACCAAATTGTAAACAAAGGTATGAAAACACTAGGCTTCGTATTAAGAACAACCAAAAACTTTAATTCCATACAAGTCATTAAATTATTATATGTATCTCTAGTTAGAAGCCTAATGGATTACAAAAAAAATTTCTGCGTTTTATAAATTTTAAATTAAATATCCCACTAGAAGACTTGAAATATAATTTATTATTAAATGTTTTAAAAATACACACACTAGAAGACAGACGTAAAATAAACGACTTAACATTTTTATTCAAAATACTTAACTATAAATTTGACTGTTGCGAACTACTGCAACTCATTAATTTAAGAATATCAACAGTAACTACACGACAAAATACACTATTCTACTGTAGCATTCAAAAGCGGAACTACATTGCCCACTCTCCGATACAACGATTTCACACTATGGGAAATCAGTATTTGACATATTTAACATAAACTTGGCGAATTTTGTTGACCTTGTAAAAAACATATTCCAAAACTGTTCCTAAATATCCGTTTTTCTGAAAACCTATGAAATCGCTGTATTGTTGTATTGTTATGACTTGTGTGCTTTTTTATCAAATTTTATTTTTATTATTTCTGTATTTGTTAAATAATCTGCAATGAATGATTTGTACTACCAAAATGTAAAAGCCCTTTGAGCGTTAAATAAATATATTATTACTTCTTCTAATAGTGCAAAATTATTTTGTGGTAACATTTTAAATTCAAATTAATAGATAACTTTGTATTAACCACTTAATTATTTACAAAAACCGACATGTTTCGTCAGCGAAGCTGACTTCTTCAGGGTTTTGACAGAACTAATTTTAAAAATAGACATACATAAATAAATAAATTGCTAAATAATTAAGTGGTTAATACAAAGTTATCTATTAATTTAAATAAATTATTATTATTACCAATACATTCCATACAAATATGTATAAAGTATATATAATTCGTGACAGAGCTCACAGTTCGAATATTTCCTAATTCAACATTTTATTTTTCAAAGCTTACAATGATCAAAGAATTCTTCGATACGCTACTTTATTTCACTTTATGTCTATTTTAAACAACTAAATAATATGTAACAGATAGTGAAAATACTAACAAAGTCTTCGTACGACTGACACCCATTATAAAAATAATATAGTTATATTATAAAATGTAGTTTGAATTTAAATAGATTAAATTAATGTGCATCCTTAAATGTCTTAAAATCAGTCTACATTTATTTTTATTTGAAAGAAAGACGCTTTCTCGAAGCTTTAAAATTAATAAAAATATCTTCTGTCATATTGTTGAAGAGTTTTCGTTATTTGTTTTTTTTTTTTTTTACATGAGCTCCACACAGGAGGCCCTGAGGAAAATAAATCCCTAGGGGCTTATGTCATCTTTGGGGATGCTGTGTGGAGGGTTTTTTTTAAGGAAAGGAAGGAGAGTTCTGGGAAGGAAAAGGGTTTAAGGGGTGGGTAGGAATCTGGGGTTCAGTGTGTCTTGGTCATCCACCTCTAAGACCTAGACAAACCTCACCCTGTGAACCCGGGCACCCCTGCTAAATCAAATTTTTAGTGGTGAAGTGTGTGCTTATTTACTTCTAAGCGATATCGTGTCGCCAGCTCCACTAACATTTCACATCTGCCGGATCTGCCCTGATTATGGACACTGCAACGATGTCCGAAATGTTGGCTAAAGAAGGAGGTAGCGCAACACGGCACAACACCCCAAAAATAAATAACGAAAATGCTTTTGGCCATAAAAATCTTAAAACTTACCTGTTGAAGAGTTGTTAAATTTATCGAAAGCGTTTTTACAAAAAAAGTTGGAATTCGTTTGCAGTTTTTGAAAATAGTCCGCATACCAAGCTACCATTTACTCCGCTTTCCCTTTCACCACAAATTACAAAGTGGTATAAATCCCTCTAAAATCTAAATCGAAAATTTACAAATTGGAGCCAATATCTGGTGTATGCGAATAGCTTCATCTTACGTATATTCAAATCTGAATGTATAAAACTAAATTTGTCGAAGTTAAGAGGTTTACCGAAGGAAACCATCGTGGTTTTTATGTTCGTTCACTGAAAGGACGAATAAAAATTATCACGGCTTTTTTAAGGCAAGAGGTATACATATATAAATAAACACCCACTTTTGCAAGTGGAATCTCACTTCTTTACTCGCATAATTTATTCAACGCGGAAACGAAAATAAAATGCTTCAATTTTAAGTTCAAACGTCGACTTTATTACTATCTCAATTTGGGGGGCGGGTATGGGTACCGCCGCCCCGGTAACCATTTATTGGATAACCAACACCCCTGCCATAGGTCACCCCAAGTGGTTATAATTGTAGGATTTGTTTTCCTGAAATATTTGCTTCAGGAGCATTACCTATCAAAAGAAGAAATTTACCTTTTAAATGTTAGTAAAACCTTTAAAACCATTTAAACTTTAAAAATTACGATTATCTATCCAATGACATTACAAAAATACAAGAAACGTTATATTTATAGTTATTTATTTATTTTATTTTTAAGAAACAAACAGTTTTTACATAATATATTTTAACATCCCATCTTAAAGAACTCGCCACACCAACCTTTTTAAACGACTTCAAAAAGGAGGAGGTTCTCAATTTGACTGTATTTTTTTATGTTTGTTACCTCAGAACTTTTGACTGGGTGAACCAATACTGATAATTCTTTTTTTATTTGAAAGCTGGTGCTTCTCTTGGGGTCTCATTTTAATTTGGTCTAGTTCTGACAATGGCATTCATGAGAAAACCATATAAGTCTTATATTTGCATTAAGTATGTGCGCCACAAATGGACGAATAATTCAATATCACGCCAACCGATTTCGATGATTCTTTTTAATTGGAAAGGGTGTACTTCAATGATAATTTGATGAGAGTTTGGCTAGGTTCTGATTATCGGATCCATGACAAATTAACGAAACTCGGTCGAATCTCTTAATTTGACCCGAACGTCGTTACGGTCAAATTATGTCTGTCTCATATAAGCAGCACGTTTAGTAGGTCTACCCATGTTCAGAAAAATTAGTTAGTGTTCACTTAAAATCAAAAAATAAACAAAAATTTTAACAAAACAAAAAAACGACTTCAAAAAATGCACTAAAAAGTAAAAAAAAATAATATCGTATTCTTTTCTACAACTTCATAATCAACTTACTTTTTCTAATCATCAATATGTAGGTACGATTGTTATGATTGGTACGAGTGTTAGCAAAGGTACCCGGCCCGGCGTGTTCACTTGACAGCTCCCCACGCCGCCGCGGCCCCGCTCTCGCCTCTCGCCTCGTCAAGTCGCTTGTGCGACACAAGCACATCTTACCTATAACTAAATATGTAGTTACAAACCTACCTTGACTGACACCGACTCCAAAAGTAACAATCGTACCTACATATTGATGATTAGAAAAAGTAAGTTGATTATGAAATTGTAGAAAAGAATACGATATTATATTTTTTTTTACTTTTTAGTGCATTTCTTTAAGTCGTTTTTTTGTTTTGTTAAATTTTTTGTTTATTTACACAACCAGTAATAATACGAACGCTGCAGCCAACTCCTCCATTTCCCGCATCCTTCAAAGATTCAACTCAATTAAAAAAAACCACAAATACCGATATATTTTTTGATTCCCTCCCTCTATTTAAGAAAAACATTTTTAGCACACTGAATTCGCACATATAACACACACATCCACACACATCCACACACTCACACGCGCACCCTCACACATACAAACACACCCTCTCACACATACAAACACTCTCACACACCCCTCTCCTTCAATAATTTACTAACTTAATTTAGGTATAATGTATTATTTATCTCACAAAAACATAAGTATATAATAGCGACATGTCATTGGTACCAATTATTTTATTAATTCCATGACTTTGTAACTATTTTCCATTATGTAATAATGTACGGTTTGTTTCTGCAAAATAAAAATAAATAAATAATATACAGTGATAAATATACAAGTGAACTGAAGTCAAGCCACAAAAGTTTATTGTGCTAAAATACATCAGAAATGAAGTTTTAATATCTTAAAATTAATTTTGGTTATTGGAAGGGGAGAGGAAGAGGAATATAGGAAAAGGATAGGGGATGCTCCAGATACATTCTATACTCTCATGTTAATATTCGGTCGTACGCGTTACTTCATATCGATATTTCTTTAGGTTATTACTAAAAATGTCAATACTGTGAAATTTTGTATTATATTGTACACATACACGAGAAATTGGGAATTTTTTTCTAATATTTGTTCTACATGATGGTAAATAAAATAAATCAGATTGTCAGGTTGATCTTGACGGAATATGAAAATTTATTAAATTCGTAAGTTCTGTTGAGTCCAAGGCATTATTTAGAATTTTAAACAATAGGATTTGATCAAAAATTAGACGTCGTGTTTAGAAGGATTTGAAATAGGCCACTTGCATCTTATATTTTTTTTAATTTTCCGGTTTAGACAAATATTCTAAGACATTCTGTATTTTTTTTAATCGAATTTTTGAAACCCTGGAGATTTTTTGAAAATTTCAATCCGAAAAATTAGAACATTTTTTATAACCGGAGAGACGGGACATAATTTTAGAGGTGCGAAAAAACGATAATTACATAGCCGAAAATCATTTTAATAAAATAACGTTTTCTATACGAATGGCACAGGAGAATAACGAGGCATAACAAAAATATTACATCTCATAAATATTTTTTTCCTTGATCCATCTAATTGATCATAAATCATTATAATGTTCAACGTTTATATTACTAAATTCAATTTAATATACCTTAACTTGTAAATTATAATAATAATAAGAATATTATAAAATTTGATTTTGTTAAAATCAGCACCATAACCATTATACCTCTAAAACACGTACCGACTTCTAAAATGTACGGGGTTCTCTTCAGAACATCATCTGTCAAAAAGTGAAACCAAATGATAAGTTCGCAGAGAACAAACAATAAATCTAGTGAACGAATTCAAAAATTCGCCTGAAATCAAAGTGATGCCATATTAAAAAAATAAATCAGTGTAGAATTTTACAAAATTAATAGGAACATTTTCGGAGACGGGACATTTTCATTTAGTGACGTCACGAGGCCAAATAATGGATTTATTTATTTAAAAATATTAAAAAACTGTATATTTCTAAAAAAATTTACTACATTTTCGCAATCTTAATAAAAAGATCTATCCACACGTTTTTTTCCAAGTCGTTATGAATTCAATGCAAGTGGCCTATTGTGAAATTTAATGGATTCAGTACAATTTGAGAAGGGTAAGTTTAGTTTATAATTTATGTGTTTAAAATTATTTTTTTGATTCTTTCTATTCTGTCAATATGGGCTTGGTATAAAGGAGTCCAGATCGGTGTAAAGTATTCCAAGTGCGGGCGAATATATGAGTTGTAAAGGGAATAGGTATAGAGTGTTTATTTTGTGGAAGGGTTTTGTTATACGAATTATAAATCCCAGCATGTTATTGGCTTTGTTAATGACTTCATCAGTGTGTTGGATAAAGTTTAATTTAACATCCAGTATTACTCCAAGGTCCTTGATATATTCTACTTCTTTGATATGTGTATCGTTCAATGTGTATACAAAGGAAATTTTATTTTTATTACGTGTAAATGTTGAGATGTAAATAACAAGTTTGTTTAATTCGCAATAGTCCCAGAGGACCAGAATACCGCACAAGCTCCCGTATGGAGCAAGTGGGACCATGGCATCCCCAATTGGGGTATGTTGTGAGGCTGAAGGCAGTGGGGAGGGGAAGGAGATAGGGAAGAGAAAGGTAGGCAAGTACCTGGCTATTCAGATCTGGTCACCAAACACGGCAGAAGCCATTTCAAGCAACGTTTCAATTCTGAATGGTGGTCTTACACCAGGGCGGTACTGGGACTATCTTCCACTCTGGAACGTGCCGCAAATATACTAAGGGCCGCAAATAATATCAAGGCCTAAGCACAGATTCAGCTAGTCTAGAATTAACATCCCACATAACAGAAGCCCTAGACAAAGGTGATAAATGTTTGGCAATATTTCTGGACTTGGCCAAAGCATTTGACACAGTCTCTCGTCCAATCCTCTTAGCTAAGCTACAGAAAATTGGAATAAAGAATAAGGCATTTGAATGGTTCAAATCTTACCTAACAGACAGAAAGCAATTTATTATGTTTCCATCATACAAATCGTCTCAACCTATCGGAATCATTTTGGTGTACCACAGGGCAGTGTACTAGGTCCAATACTTTTTCTCATTTACATTAATGATTTATGTAGATTACAAATTGATGGCAACATAATCACTTTTGCCGATGATACTGCCCTAGTAATAAAAAGTAAAACTTGGGAAGAAACTTTTCTTAGAGCGGAACTAATTTTGCAAAATATTAAAAATATTAAGCCATTGCTGGATGATAATTTACTCACGCTAAATGTAACTAAAACAAAATACCTAACATTCAGTACAAACAATCCAAGTCAACCCTCAAGTAATCATGTACTAAAAATACACTCTTGTAGTGATATATCTAGCTGTCTATGCAATCCATTGGAACGAGTGGATTCCTTTAGATACTTAGGCGTAATAGTTGACAATAAACTTCGATGGGAAGATCATGTAATTAATGTCACAAGCCGTATACGCAAACTGGCATACATCTTCAGATCATTGCGAAATATACTAAAAAAATACACTGAGAACGGTATACTTTTCTCTGTGTCAATTAATTTTATCGTACGGTATAATTGTCTGGGGAGGATGCTCTTAAACTGTATTAAATCCACTAATAAAAGCCCAAAAAATGATAATACGGACTATTTACAAAGCAAATTATATACACCCCACGAAAGACATATTCAAATACTTCAAAGTTCTTAATATAAAATCCATATACGTCAAAAATTTTACCTCTTATTTTAAATTCAAATTTAGTAAAAAAAAAATTATAGATTCAAAATATAACACAAGATACTCCAACCAATCCAATTATATTATTCCAACAATAAAAACTTTAATGGGACAGTCCCAGTTTAACTTTCGTGCACCTAAAATTTTTAATAACTTATCCATTGAAATAAAGTCTAAAGCCAAATATCTCACTTTCAGAAAGGCGCTTGCTGACCTTCTGATGAGTGACTATGATAGTGTTTTCAACTTGTTTCACATACTTAGATAGTTGATATAAATGTATTATTTATTCTTCTTTATTTTATTTTTATTTTATTTAAAACCGAGACGTGCAAAAAAAGCATGCATATATTATAACTTTATAACACAGGCGTATGTATGTATAAATATCATGCAGTATTATCCAGCCTCATTTAGATGTTCTTGTTTTTGCCACTATTTGCTGACGGTTTGTTCCTGCCATTTTATACTGCCATGTAGGTATATGTATGTATATGTGTATATATATGAATATACATGTATGTGTGGGTATGCATAAATACATGTTTATGTAAGTATATATATGTATGTATGTGTGCATGTTTGTATGTATGTGTATTTATGTACATACATGTCAGCTACCTTACTTATTTGTGTTTATTTTCCAGGCAACTTTGGCAATTTGTGAGTTATTGGAAACATTTCTACCAATTTTTTAATTTTTTTTTTATATAATTTTACTTAAATATGTTAACCTACACTTACTAGACTTCATTTCAATATAACTATCTTCCATTGGTCACCATGATACAGGCAGCTGCCTAGTATGGTGACCTAATGTATCTTCTCAAGTAAATGTATTAATCAAACATGTACTTATAAATAAATAAATAAAATACTTTATATTATTTTTTTAAATGAATAAATTTTGAAATACACAAATTAATCTAATAAAATTTATTTGTCACGCCCGCACCGGGATTCGATCCCGCGACCTTCGGAATGCAAGTTAAACGCCAAGTTTTCTTTGTCATTTAAATACAGCTTTATGCACTAAAACATAAAAATGTAAATAGGTGTATGTAAAAGCCCATAAGGGCGTTAATGATTAATAAATAAATAACACTTTTTAAATAAAACTTCATCTCTAAGTTTGTCAATTGTGGCAAATCTTCAAGATATTCAGACAGCTTAGTGGTTTAGAACTGCAAACCAGATGATACCTTTTGAAGCTTCTTAAAAATCAGATTTAAAATCGTTCAAAATAAAAGCATTTTTGCTCATACTTTGTACATTAAAGTCAACTTGAAAAAAGGAATTCAATATCAAAAAATCATGAGCGCGCCTGCTAAATTCACACTTCAAAACCCTCCCAAAAATAGCGCAGCGGCAACAATAATAATTGATTGCACAGCGTGACTACACATGCACAGACTGCAAAACCCCACTTTTTCCCTTCTCTGGGCTCACCGGGCGCCGCTACATCATTGCTTGCTACGCCACTGCTACCGGTACGTTGTTGTCCGCTACGCCGCTACTTGCCCTCGCTACATCGCACGGTGTGACAGATTATGAAAAAAACCAGCTTTTTATTCCAGTCAAGTTTTTAAGTGAAAACTTCTTTAGCACCGTTGTAATTATAAAATTGATGAAACGAAAAATAGCGACACTAAAAAAAGACAAACATATAGGTACATCTATAGGATTTAGCATGCGAGAGAATGAGATAGTAAAATCAGTCTCCTCTTTGAGTGATGCTTCGTACCCTATCAGTCTCCGCTTTGTGCGGTGCTTCGTAGCCTCTCCACTCTTACTTTAATTTCCTGAAGGTTTCTCTTCTACCGCGTGTGAATTGCACACTCTGTTTTTTTTTTATAAAGACTTACCCCCTTTCTAATAAACGTGCTATATATAACTGATAAACAACGATTTAGCCGACATCAATAATTAATAATAAATATTTTTTTATCAGTTGTACTAAATTTAAATCACGTTTTTTAATAAGACCCACAATCACAGATTCATAGAATGAAAAAATTAAGTTTTTTTCGTTATCTTTAAATTGCTTTAATTAAATGACAAATGTGGCTTCACCGGAGATTGCTCAAGGTCCCATGGACCGACATGATCACCAACACAGAAATTCTCAGGCGGGCTAGAGCAGATAGAGAACTGCTTACATTAATAAAAATCAGGAAAATTTCATATCTGGGTCATATACTTCGAGGGGAGAAGTATCACTTGCTCCATTTGATATTGAAAGGCAAGATAGAGGGTCGCCGAGGGCCTGGTAGGAGACAAATGTCTTGGCTGCGTAATATACGAGAGTGGACCGGCATTAGAAGTGTGGAGGAGCTATTCCGGGCAGCGCAAGACAGAGAGACATTCTCAAGGGTGATCGCCAACGTCGGGGGGACCTGATACGGCACGCAAAGAAGAAGAAATGACAAATATTGTTTTCACGACTTAAAAAAAATTATATTCAAATATGAATCTGAATCAAGAAATACAGAATTAGTTGAATTAAATAATTATTTTAATTTTTGATATATTTAAATACAATAAAGTTAAATAATATCCCAATCGGAATGGAGATCGGTAAATCAAAAATTAATTTTTTTTCAATTTTAGTGCCGGCAACCCGCGGGTTTATTTTATTTTCATTTATGTACATAGTTTTCTTTTACCCTCCTCACTAGACAGAATCTGTTCCGAGGCGGGTAAATAACAAATTATATTTATTAAAAAGATATGTATCAACATATATAGATATGTAGGTATGTAAATAATAAAATACAGATGTATGCATATATATACTCATATATGCACATACGTATTGTTGAAAAATATTAAATATTTACATGTTGTTTTTATTATTTGATAAATTTCCATAAAAATATTGCCTATGTGATATAAGATTTCACATGGAGATAAGAAAATGTAAATACAGTACGTATATGATTATATAATATATAATGAATGTTGCTAGCAAGCAGTGCCCTGCATATTTTATACAAGAAGTACATAATGTCATAGACTTAGTCTACATAATTATCTTTCGGTGTTTCCCATTACTTGTGTACTTATGGCCGTCTATCTGTTTGTTATATGTGTAACATGTTGTCTCCCTCTATATTTTGTTATATATAAGCACACATTATGTACTTCTTGTTTAGTATTAATTTGTACCCTGAAGATGCTCGAGTAAAGCAAAACCAGTCTGTTCATTAATTAATAAATCTCGTGGTTTTAAAAAAAAACGTATTTTATTTTATTAAATATGTCAAACCACAAAGTTATTGCATTCTACAATAAAATAAATAATGTTTTAACTAAAATAATGTCATACATAGATTTATTTAATATAATGTTAATGCAATATAAACAGCTACCAAAATAAATAAATGTAACCTTCCTTGCATACAATAAAATCAATTTCAAAACCTAATAAAAAACTTTACGAACAAATCCTGGTACGAACTCTTCCAAATTAAACAATCAGAGGACGCAAGGATATACTTTGTTAACTATTTGAAAAACTAATTACACACCACAAAAGAAACATGCTACACAAAAAAAAACCAAAGATAATCCATGTGACCAAATAACATCCAACTAATATAAAAGATACAGAAACATGTGTTCTAACGTCATCAGAAAAGCAAAAGAAATTTACTACTCAGAAAAAACTAAAGAAAGTAACAACAATCTCAAAAAAATATGGGAAATATTAAGAGAAGCCACAAACTCACAAACTACAAAAGAGAAATAGAGCATACATAAATTTTTATTGATGGGCTTATTACTGAAACCACAAAAAATCCTAAACTCGTTGCTGATCATGTAAACAATTTTTTTATTAACATTGATCCAAATCTCGCTTTTAAAATCCCCCAGAGTGGAATTACCCAATCTACCAATTCAGACGATCAAGCAAATAACAAAAATATAAAATTTCTCTTCCAAACTGTAACAATGGAAGACATTCTCAGTACAATTAAATCTCTAAAAACACTTCTTCCACTAGACCAGATAAAATTACAACCAAAATTCTTAAAATGCTGTCTTCGGAGATTACATTGCCACTGGAATACCTTATAAACCTAAGCATTACACAGGGCTACTTCCCCTCTAACCTAAAACAAAGTATCGTAATTCCCATCTACAAATCTGGAAACAAGACGGATACCAACAACTATAAACCAATGACTCTACTAAATGGCTTGCCTAAAGTTTTTGAAAACCTCATTATTGCACAACTTTTCAAATTCGTCGAGAGCCATAAAATACTTTCAAATAATCAACACGGATTTCAAAAAAACAAAAGTACGTCAAATGCCATTGCTAGTGTGACAGCTTAATTGTAAAAAGCCTTGATAAAGGAAATAAATGTATCTCAATCTTTTTAGACCTTTCTAAGACTGTTGATACAATATCACACATTAAACTAATTAAGAAAAAACTAGAGAAAATCGGCATTACGGACAAAGAGCTAAACTTCTTCAAAAGCTACCTAAATGGATGCCAGCAACAGGTTAAAATACAGAATACCCTCAGTAATCAGCGCTATGACTATGGACTGACTATGGAATTCCACAAGGAAGCGTTTTGGGACCGACTCTGCTCTTATTTTATATTAACAACTTTTGCAACCTTGAAATTCATGGACACATTGTTAGCTTTGCAGATGATACTGTCTTACTATTCGAAGACAATAATTGGTCAGCTGTATTTAAAAAAGCTTAAAAAAATATTAACTTCATTAAAAAATGGTTAGATATCAAACACGCTTACCCTTAACACGAAGAAAACAAAATATGTTACTTCAAGCATCAATACTACAGGCCAACCCAATGATGATTATTCCATAAAAATACATAGCTGTACGAATTCCAATAAATGTAGTAAGTGCCCCAGTACAGAGCGCACTTCACAGATGAAGTAACTCGACCTCATCATTGACCCATACCTCAAATGGAACCCACAAAACCAGATCATTGCAAATAAAATTAGAAAAACAATACACTTCTTCAGATCCATAAGGAACTTTCTTAACTTAAAACTCCTAAAAACGATTTTTTTGCAATCACCCAATCTATCATTGAGTACGGTATCATTGCATGGGGAGGGGGCACTTCATCAGCTCTAGATCCTGTCGAAAGGGCGCAGAAAACAATTATGAAAATTATTCTCAAACTTCCTCTAACTGCAAACAGTGACCTTATATTCAAAATAATGAGAGTATTTGATGTTTGACAGATCTATATAAAAAACTATCCTCATACATCTCTTTAAAAACAAACATGTACTTTACGA
Organism: Limnephilus rhombicus; assembly: GCA_929108145.2. Classification (NCBI taxonomy): domain Eukaryota; kingdom Metazoa; phylum Arthropoda; class Insecta; order Trichoptera; family Limnephilidae; genus Limnephilus; species Limnephilus rhombicus. Next base: position 24,997,276 of record OV815284.1, read on the forward strand.
AAAAAAAAACTTAAGATTTACACGTAATTCCAACAAATACATATTGCAAGTTCCAGCACTCTCTTCCACCTGTGGTCAACGTAGCTTTAGATACTTTGCCACTAAAATATTCAACATTCTCCCAGAAAACATTAAACTGAGTCAAACATAGAAATAACAATTATTACAAGCAATAATTGTCAGCCTGAAACACTCATTTACATTGAAAAATCTTCCGAGAAAAGATACTTGCCGCCATTGGGACTTGAACCCGTGTCCTTCCGATTGCCGAAAAATAAAGTTGGTTGTTTTCAGGTGGAAAAAATATAACAAGCAGTAATTGTTGAATGAAACACTAGTATATATTAAATTATTGGGCGGGTATTTGATAAGCCGCCATAGCTCAGTGGTCAGAGCATTCGACCGGCAATCGGAAGGACACGGGTTCAAGTCCCGTTGGCGGCAAGTATCTTTTCTCGGAAGATTTTTCAATGTAAATGAGTGTTTCAGGCTGACAATTATTGCTTGTAATAATTGTTACCCTTTGTGCTATGCATAAAAATCTTGTCTAAACGTTAGTTTATAAATTTAAAAAAAAATAATAATTAAACATAGAAATAGTTTAAAAAATATTTTAAAATATGGATATGTACTTTTTTTAGTTTTAATGTTGCCAATTTCATTGAATAAAGATATTATTATTATTATTATACTATAATAATGTCGTACATAGATTGTACATAATATAATTAAATAACTATAATAATTTCGTATATTAGATTGTATATAATATAATGATTTTTTTTTTTTTTTCAATTATTTCTGGCTTTCACCCTTCAAGGGTGTTCTAGGCCATCATTTATAATTACAGAGAAAGGAAAGGTGAATTTATATATTAATTTTATTTAAATGTGCAAATTTCAGAATTTCATGGAAGATTGGAGTAGAGTTCAGACTTAGAAGAGATGAGATGTTGAATGGAGGAGAGGCAATTTTTGATAACGCTTGATAGAAGAGAGGATATTTATTTAGAGAGGGACAATCAAAAAATATGTGATCTAAAGTTCCCACATCTAGACCACAGAACGTACAATCTGGGGAGTCAAGCACATGAATTTTATAAAGGTGAGAAGGAACGGAACAATGTCCGATTCTCATACGAATAAGTAAGGAAATTTCTTTTTTGGAAAAATGGGGGAATTTTTGAAACCACGGTTTTGATGGGATAGTCCTTTGTATTGAGGCGTAGCGGGCACCCTTGGATTGACTAGCAATGTTCCAATACTCTGTCCAAACATTGCGGGATCTATCTTTGATGATGGAAAAAATATCAGACAGGGGAATATGGTTTACGAGGGTAACGGTGGGGTTAGACGCTCCTTGTTTTGCCAAGGAATCAGCAATATCATTACCCACTATGCCAACATGTCCAGGAATCCAAATCAGAGTGACAGTTTTTCCAGAGCTTTGAATGGAGGTTATCAATACTCGAATAAGACATACAAAGTGATCATCAGGATGAAGAAGAGGACTTGTTTTAAGTTTTTGGAGGGAACTGAGAGAGTCAGAGAGAACAAGAGAATGTTCAAAATTATTTTTTATTATATATTTGAGAGATTCAATAATCGCAATGCACTCGGCAGAAAATATTGAAAATTGGTTTGAAATTGAATAAAATATTCTTTCATTAGAATTATTGTGGTAAACGTTAATACCAATACCACAGTTAGGAGAGTCCGGAGATTTGGAGCCATCAGTAAATAAAAGAGAAGAGTTGGGCCATTTAGAAGAAATAATGTCATTGAACATATTATTGACAGTACGGGCTGGGAGATTGGAATGACTTTTAAGGATGCCGATCCCCTCTAAAATCGTTGGGGATAGGGTGACGTGACTATATTTTAATTTGTACAAAGGAAGAATATCATTTTTGATAATTTGAAGCTCTGAGAGAGAGCGAAAATTTTTACAAATGGCAGGGAGAGGTTTAGTTCGAGCTCTGATTGTAGATGAATGTGTTGAGTCGTTGAACAACGAGACTCTGGGAATAATCTGATGACTTTTAGAATTTAAACATTTAAGAACAAATTTGTCAGCAAATAATTGACGCCTTAAATAAAGAGGAGGATCAGAACATTCTACTTGAAGGGAATTGATGGGCGACGATTGCATCGCGCCAGTTATTATTCGCAATGACTTAGATTGAATTTTGTCTAATTTACTGAGTGCATTTTTGGATGCAGTACTAAAAAGTGGGCAGGCATAGTCGAGATGACTTCGAATAAGTGCATTGTAGAGCAACTTAATGCAGATAGGATGAGCACCCCACCAAACGCCAGTCAATGATCTGATAATATTTAAATTTTTTTCACATTTAGTAACTATATTATTAATGTGGGAAGACCATTTAAGTTTCCTATCAAATGTTACTCCCAAAAATTTTACTTCGGAAGCATTGGGGATTGGCGAGTTTTTAAATAAAATTTGAACAGGGGGATTATTATGACGATTTGAGAAGGTAACACACTGACTCTTTTGTACTGAAAGTTCAAGACCATTTAAAGTAAGCCATGTGCAAAGGGCATCCATGGCTTCATTAAGATATTTGACGGCGGATGGAATGATTTTGGATGATAAGAAGAAAGCTATGTCATCTGCGAACTCAACGACTTTTACTTGAGGGGGAATGGTGACATGCATATCGTGTGTGTATATATTATACAGTAAGGGGGATAATACATCGCCTTGGGGTAAACCCTTCCAAATTGACCTACTCTGAGGAGTAACATCTGGTAGCTCAATGAAAATTTTCCTATCGAGAAAAAGATTAATAATAGATTGGACAAACATGAGGGGTAAGCCAAGGCCTAAAAGTTTTTTTTTAAGAATTGGGATGGAAACATTGTCAAAGGCGCCTTCTATGTCTATAAAGACTGCAAGACATACTTCTTTGTTAGAAATGGATAAATTAATATCAGTGCTGATGATGGCAAGGTTATCTTGTGTAGATTTCTTTTTCCTAAATCCAAATTGGGATGGAGAGAGAAGATGATTACTCTCGACGAAAAATTCTAACCGGTTTTTAATTAATTTTTCATAAATTTTACTAAGAGTGGATGAAAGAGCAATTGGCCTATAGTTGGATCCAGAACTCCAGTCATCAGGTATTATGCCAGTCTGGAAGATTTTATTTAAGATGCTTAAAAAGTGATTTAGAACATTATCATTACTATTTTTGATAATGCTATAAGGTATACCATCTCTGCCTGGAGATGAGTCCTTGACTGTTGATAAACAATTTTTTAATTCAATTAAAGTGAATGGAGAGTCAAGCCAATGATCAGACATAGGAGTGTTGTGGATTGGAGTTATTTCATCTAAGTTAGGTACAGAAGGGGGGGCAATTTTGTCCAAGAACTCGTCCATCCATTTAGAATGAGAAGCTCGAGGAGATGTTGGACTGAAGGAGGATCGAAATCTTCGAATCATAGACCAAACTTCCGAAATTGGAGTGTTCGGAGATACTGAACTGCAGAAGTTGTACCACCCGGATTTTTTTTTTGACCTCAATACCCTTTTGGCATTCGCTTCGGCATTTTTGTATATGAGATAGTTCTCCATAGTCATATTGTGACGATAGGAAAGAGATTTAGCTTTCCGAATTCTCACTACTTTGGAACATTCCTCATCCCACCAGGGAGTTGGAGGGAGTTTTTTGAGAGATTTGGTTTTAGGGGGAGGATTTGATTTATTGATTGCAGTTACGAGCATTGATTTGAAGTTATCGTAGTCATCTTTGACAGATAATGTATCGGTATAGGATAAATTTTGTATAAACTTATCCATATGTGAGTTAAATTCGTCCCATTTGGTGTGTTTTGTTTTAATCTTTGTCGAAATATGGGACTTGTCTGAATGGAAAGAAGTTTGATAAGTGATGGTGATCGGGAAATGATCACTGGAGCAAGGGTCGGGGGACACCACCCACGAGGAGAGAGGTGCCAGATTAATAGAGCATATGGAGAGATCCACTGCACTGGGGTTTGTGTTGGGGCGAGAGATTCTAGTAGGAGATCCGTCATTCAAAAGAAAAAGGTTGGATTCATCTAGGAAATCCATCACACTTCGACCGTCTCGATCACAGAAAGCAGAACCCCAGACGGGAGAATGGGCATTAAAATCACCCAATAAAAAGAAAGGAGGGCTTAGTTGACGGACAATTTGCAACCACGCTTGTTTATTGAAGTGCGATGTTGGGGTAAGATAGATAGAAACAAAGGAAGTGTCCTTTATTTTAGCTGCAACCATTTGAAAGTCAGCATTGGGGGGTTTGATATTATTTATTGGGAAAAACGGAAGGGATTTTTTAATAAAAAGGGCAGCACCTCCGCCCGTACCTTCCGGGCGATCATCGCGGAGACAGGAGTACCCTCCCACATTAAAGTGGGTGGATGGAGTAAACCATGTCTCCGAGACAGCAGCCACAGAAACAAGGTTTGAATTTAATAGGTTAAGAAGGTTTGATTTGTTAGAAATAGCACTGCGGCTATTCCACTGAAGAATTCTGACATCTAGAAGAGCCATTTTGAATAAATGATTTTAATGTGGAAATAATAGAAGCAGCGTTGGACGGTAGATTAGTTTGAGAAGAAATTAGGTCAATTAGAAGCATAATAAGAGTTTGAATAAATGAAGAATTATCTTGGGAGAGTTGTTCAGAAAGCTTTTGATAGTTTGTTGAGGATGAATTATAATTGTTTGCGCACCCATTTGTGGCGTGTGAAAGAGGAAAACCATTGGGATTTAAGAGAAGTGAGTTGTGTTGTTGCTGATCGTATCCACGAGCCTGTTTAGAGATAGGGTTTTTGTATGTGAATTTTGTTGAACGGGAAGATGTTGAGGAGGAGGCGAGAGGGTTGGATGAAGAGTTACTGGATAAAACCTCGGAAAATGATTTTTTGACAGGCGGGAATAATTTAGAAGCCTGCAGAAAAGACAAGTTCTCAGAGGCCATAGAAATTTTTATATTTTTTTGGCGAGATTGTTCGGGGCAAGAAGAGTTAATGGCGGAATGAGCGCCTAAGCAGTTAAAACATTTAGGTGAAGAGAGAGAAGAACATTGGTCAGCCGAGTGGTTTTCTCCACATTTGAAACATCTGGGAGGGGATCTGCATGCAGCTTTGGTATGACCAAAACGGCAGCAGTTGTAACATTGAGTGGTGGGATAAGTGTACATTTCAACTGGTAAGGAGTTGAAAAATAAATAAATATGGGAGGGAAGAGATTGTCCTTCGAATGTGATGACGACAGATTGGGAGGGCTTCCAGGAAACGATGCCCTCAGAGGTGTCCTTATAATTTAGCCTCCTGGCTTTTATGGGATTGCCGATATGTTGGGGGGTTGAAAGTGAGGACAGGATTTCTGGAATGGACAGATCGGTCGAGATACCCCTGACCAGGCCCATTCGAGTGACATTGAAAGTTAGGATGTACGCCTTGAATTTAGAATTTGATGAAATAAATATATTTTTGATAAAGTTGTTGGCGGCTGAACCTGACAGGAATTCAACAGAGATTCGGAAGCGACCCTCGGCTTTAACACCTCCAGGTTTAATCGAAAGGTTCTTGTTATTTGAAAGAAATTTACCAAATTCAAGAGGATGGATGGTTTTACCTTGTTCAGTTTTTTGCGCATATACAATGTAGGGGCCACGGGAATGAGTAGAGTAAAAGATTGTTGGAGGAGGTTGAGGAAGAGCTGGAGGGGACTGAGAAGACAAAGGCGAATCATGTTTTTTTGGGGAAAGGGGACTAAATTTTCTTTTTTTAATTGAGGTTAGGATGACAGATTCATTGTCTGAAATGTTTGAATGTTCTGAAAAGTCTATTTTATCTGAAATGTCTCCATCTGGAGGGTCAGGAGGGGGATCTGGGGGCTTTGTAAGGGGTACAGGAGGGAAATCCTCCTCCATTGTTCAAAAAATTACAGCTAATATAAAAAGTGACAGAAGTAAAAAAATTATATAAATATCTGAAAATGAGCAGCAAGAAGTGACTCCTGGAAGATCAGGGGGGAGAAGATTCCAACACACTAAACTTTTTACAGCCATAACACAATAAAAAGATTGGTTTAAGAATATTTTTTGAAAGAGCAAAACAAAAGAACTGATGACAGCCAAATGTTATTGTTGCGAGTCCATAATATAATGTTATAACTATCATAATAATTGTAACGTATTAATTTCCATAAAAGTAAGTACTGAGAATTTATTCTAAGATTTGTTTTTATTGGTACAATTGTTTTTTTTTGGCTCGAAAGGTTGGCGGCATTGACAGAAACGGTAAGAGGGCAAAATGGAGGCGGATGTATTTTTTGGCCTTGTGACGGAGGTAGGAGTAAGAATTTCAAGTCAGGAAGTGGTTTCTCAAGCAGTAAAGTTACAACGTGTTTTTGCATTAATTTATTTAAAATTGGCAAAGATAAGTATCGGCCGTAAAGCGGAATGTTCTTTTGGAGTTTTTTTTATTATTGCGACGAGGGGCTAGATTCCCACGTGTAATGAATGGTCCGTGGTGCTTTTGGAGATCGAAGCCAGTGTCGATCGGTGTAGTCCGAAGAATTGAACCTTGGCTGCAAACATCCGCGTTCACCCAAAGTTGGAGCTTGTTTCAGAAGTTCCCTAAACGTGTATGGAGATTGCCGGGATAAGTGAGCCCAACTCCCAGGAATATCCAGGCGGGATGGTAGTCGTAAGTCCGTCGATGAATGGGCGCTTTGTTCGTTGGAGACTCGAGATAGCATACCGATGGTAGAAGGCGGCTGAAAAGGAATCTTGATGTCACTGAGAAGGGCTGCTGGTAATGAAACTGGGATTCGTAGATCGGAGGCGATCTATCGTTGGAGCTGCCTAATGAAGATGACTAATAATAATAACTAATCTAACTGAAATCTCTCTTTCTTCTTTCTCTTTTGATGATACCATTGTTAAGGTAATTAAGTGGATTTAATTATTATATATTTTCTGCAATCGTCGTGGATCATATTTTGTTTGACAGGAAAATTAAGTATATTTTGTTCTCTTTACACAATCTCTTATTTACATCACAGGTAGTAATCTTTTATCCCACTCAGGACCCTGAATAGATAAGAGCTCATTTTAACGGTATTTGCTAGGTACAACAGAGCAAATACATATGTCATAATGTTGTACATAGATTGTATCTAATGTTATATTATAGCCATAATAATGTTTTACGTAGATTGTATAATATAATTTTTTAACTATAATAAATTCGTACATAGATTGTATATAATAAAAATAATGGCATAAGTAGGAGCAGAAAATAAAAAAAATATATGAATTAAAATTAGAAATCTGAAAAACAAATATTTATTTAACAGAAAACATGAAAAATATATTAAAATCACAAAAGTTGGTAGGCACGTATAAACATTTTAACTTTTGATATATGTTTCTCTTAAACCCGTTGGCTTGCCCACTGTGCGCCGTAACGCGGCTACGCCGTTACTTGCCCTCGCTACGTCGTTACCTCCGCGGGGCGACGCTCTACGCCGCCGTTAACGAGCTCGCTAGTTAGCGTCACTTGTTCGCCGCCCCTGGTCCGCCGCCCGCCGACTCTGCGAGAATGACGCGGGACTGACAAATGACCGGGGCCGACCGGAGTGATGGCTCGCCCGACATTTCAACCAAACTTATGTACCCGTACTCCCGTTACTGCTGAGATAATAATAAACTGTACTACTAGGGCATTTGTATTGTTTCGTTACTCTTCAAGGGCCTGTGTAAATATGTGTATTTTGTTAAGTCTGAAGCTCCCATTAATGCTGACTGGTGATATTATCACCTGCTTCATTTTAATTATTGTGCTTATTCATATTTACAAAAAATAATGTATCTGTTTTAGAACACATATTTTAGGTTCAATAAGTTTTATCTGTTCTTCCATAACTATTACTATTAGGATAAATTCATTGATTTTTGATAGATTCGTTTTTATGGAAAATCATTTCAAGAACCTTTTCAGTGCCCTTGACGTGATTTTTCACAAAAACTGAGCAATACAAATCATCCAAGTGTTATTATTATCATTATAATAGGGCAAAACACGTAAATTTGAATGATAAGTACATTTTTTGATGTTTTCGTGTTACTTATTGTTATTAATAGGATAACCGACACCTCTGTCACAGGTCACCCCAAGTATTTTTTTCCACATCTGGTGACTTAGCAGGGGTGCCCAGGTTCATCGGGTAACGTCTATCCAGGTGTTGGCGGCAAATGAGCCTGCCCATCAGCTGCGTGGCGGACCGGGGTAGAGTCCGGTTTGGAGAGACCCTTTGACCTCTCCAGATGGTCTCCCTCGACCCATTCTGGACCCACTAACCCCTAGATTCATATAATATTCATTCTACCCACCCCTCATACCCTTTTCCTTCTCAGAACTTCCTATCCTTGAAAAGGCATCTTCAAAAATGACATAAGTTCTGCAGGAAATTATTTTCCTCATGGCCTCCTGTGTGGGATTAATGTAAAAAACTGTTTACGAATATCATTCAAATTGACAAAATGATTATTTGCAGGATGTTTTCCTGTATTTTTAACAATCTACCTTTGTCAAAAATAGTTAAAAAAAACAGAGTGTGCAATTCACACGCGGTAGAAGTGAATCCTTCAGAAAACTCAAGTAGACAAGAGTGGGAAGGCTACGAATTACCACACGAAAAGATGACCGATTATACTGTCTCATTCTCTCACAGGCTAAATCCTATAGGTAGATGTGTTTGTCCCTTTTTAGCATCGCTATTTTTCGTTTCATCGAGTTTCAAATCACAACGATGCTAAAAAAGTTTTCACTTTAAAAATATCTTAGTTGTTTTTAGTAGGTTCTGAATATTTTAAACGAATTTTTTGTGTTTTGTATGTTTATACTTTTCACATTTCATTCTTCAAAGAAAACATAATTACTCGACATCTCCTTTATCATAAAACACAGTATGAACTAAAAAAAACAGGAAAGGGCAGCCAATGCTTCCTTATAATTTAAATATTTATATTTTTCTTCCGCTCACACATTCGCACATAAAAGTAAAGTACATAGGTAAAACAACTTTCAGGCACTTTTCAGGCCTGTAAATGTGAAAACTCAAATCCGGGCTACATTTACCATTCACGGAGTTTCCAGAAGAGCTTTTGCGGGTTCGAATTAGGAATGTGCTTTGACATTGGGATTTGAGAATTTTCGCTGAAATGGAGTCGATTTTTGAACGAGTTTTGCTTTAAGTACATAACTCCCTTTTGGAGCGAACGGATTGTTAAATAATCAGCTTTAAAACAAATAATAACCTTTTTAATCTCTCATTGTTTTTCCCTCTTCATATATAAGCTTTTTTCTATTGTATTTAGTTACGCATAATTATAACGAACTTTACAAAAGGGGAATATTATAGAAAATAACTTTTCATAAAGTTATTGTATCAAATTAAAAAGTATTAAAAATTCCAGGAACTAGAACGAACACGATATTTGAGTCGTTCAATTTCTGGTTCCATGACAGTTGGTCTGGCGACAGTTGGTCCAGCCGACAGTTTGTCCGGCTGACATTTGGTTCAGTGGAGGTTATCCACCATTTACCTGCCCTGGTATAAGTAACAGATGTTTAATCAAGGCTCTCGCAAGATTCTAATTTTTTTGTTAAACGAAGCTACATTTTAAACGAAACTAACGAAACGACATCCAGTGTCCCTGCATACGTTGTTAGAAAGCAGTATCAGTTTATTTATTTATTCAGCATCACACCATACCAAAATTGGGGATTCCATAGTCTCACTGGCTAGAGACGGTTAGGACCTGTTGGGACTATATTCAGATATTCAGTTATATTGTGTTATATTCAGATATTCAGATATTAAAGTTATATTATATGCAAGTAGGAATCTTTAGCGTTACCCGACTGCACGTATAAGTATGTCGTATTTTGTGATTGCCGCATGCTATTCGGAGAATCGAAATTATTAGTAAAAATAATTTTACAACGGATTTTCAATCAAGATGTCTTCAGATATAAGTATACCAACTTTGGTTGTACGACCGTATATCCTCGTTACATACTTACTTGAAGAAAACATCTTCTAAATTTTCGACCGGACCAATTGTTGCCGGATCAATTGTCGCCGGACCAATTGTCGCCGTTGTCAGGTCACCTCAATTTCTATATCTGCTATATGAACTTTCATGATTCTTTGTGTGCCCTATCAGATCCCCCCAATCTAGCAGGTCACATATCTAGCGTAAATATAAAATTGAGTGTTGCGTGGGTAAATATAAAATTATGTTTTTATCTAATGAATTGGAGTAATATACATTCGAAAAGTGTTCATTTTTAAATGTATGACTTGAAATATTTAAGTATTTGGGATAAATAAAATGGATATAGCTGATTTTGATACTCACTTCGTGATTTATATCGAATATAGAGTAGGGATGTCGAAAGTGAAAAAAAATATCGATATATCGATGTACCGATATTTATTAAAAAATCAATATCGACGTCGATATATCGAGAAAAAAATATCGATATATCTTCGCCTCAGTTCTTATTTGTCCAACAGACCATTTTAGTTTTTGTACAATCTCCACTTTAAAATTGAAAATAAAGTATAAAAAATGAGAGCTAATCACTTAACCAAGAATTATTTATACTAATGAGACCTTTACCTTTACGGACATAGCTTTATCTTAAACACCTATCATAATGTTTCATCTAAATAATGAAAGAAAACCTTCTCCTCTTTTAAAATTTTCTAATGGTCGGTTGGACAAATACGAACTAAGGCGACGATATCGATATATCGGTCAAATTTTGAAGAGATTTCGCGTTTTTAAAATAATAGTATATTCAGCTCAATATTATCTACAGTAATTTTTGTACACGATTTGCTTTTTTTAATGTACAAAAATCTCAATAAAAATTAAGGTATTTTTATCACTATTCATTTTTATTACGTAATAATTACAAGAATATCAAAAACTAAAAAGCTGTCTTCTAACTTATATGTAAACTGAAACGCATACAAAGCTGTATGCGTCTCAGTAACATTCTATTGGCGTATTAATCTGTCAAAAAGGACTTCAATAATCATCGTCGGAACAAGGTATAGTCAATAATCATAGACAATTGGGAACCAACACATAAGAGTGGCTTAGAAAAAAATGGCGAAAAATAGCATACATTTCTACGTATGTACCTACACACATGAAATAGTATTGGTGATCACAAATACTAATGCAAAGACAATAGATTTGTTAGCTATTAATAGTTGAAATTTCAACCGCCAGATGTCATGACCCAATACAGTTACTTTTTTTCGTTCGTTCCTGTACGGTTTTGGATTCTAGTGACTTTAAATACATACATTTAAAAAAATATAGTTTTTGATACAATTTTCGATATTAGATATTTTGTATCGATATATCGGATCAAAATATATCGGATAAAAATATCGATATATATTATAATAAAAAATATCGATATATCGATACTTTTTCAACAAGCCTAATATAGAGGCTTTTGAAACTCTACTGTCCTGAGGGACATGTTTTCTACACCCGCCATCTTGGTAAAATAACTGCTCGTGTTTGGTTGAATTCCGATATAGCGGGTTTTCATAATAACATCTTGAATGATTTGGCGTGTTTTGTTTCTAACTCGCAGTTTTAACATGGTTTTTGGTTGTGATAAAGGCGATTTTGAAGATCAATTTTAGATTAGTCTTGTTCTTCGCAAAAATGTGAACAAGATGTCATACTCAGATCATTTTGTCAAAAAATCGGATATAGCGGGTATTTAAATTATTATAAGGCTCATTTAACCTTGTAAGAAAATTTATTTTATTTCTAAATTGGTTGACACAAATCCAAACAGCGTCAAATTCCAAAAATACGTACCCATAAATCTATATAAAGACGGCATTTATCTATTTGTCCGCTAGATTTTTAACAGCATCGTCGTTTTAACATCATTTGGCTTAGTAATATCCATCTAATCTATTCATATATTCCGCATTGCTTATAAATTCCCGAATCTTTTTTCACTTCTTCTAGGAAATTCTATTCGGTCCGATATTTGCCCGTTGACAAGGAAACGTTAGAGGAAAAATATTGTCGTCGTAAATCAGGCAAAGGAAATCCTTAAGCGACTCGTCACTTCCGACCCCCCCCCCCCCCCCCTCCCCCTTCTTGGGGTTCGCTCTGGGGTCTGATTTACAACATTTAAAATCTGACTGTTAAACAAATCATCACAAAGTTTATGATTTGTTTTACTGTGATGAGAGCTTTTTTTAAGGCTTTTGTGTCTTTTAAAAGTCGTCAAAAGCAAGTACCTAAGTATTTAGTCCGGGATTCAACAATAATTCAGAAGCAACTAGATACAACTCAAGATTTGATAACAATCCCAATCTCTATCGCTGGGATATTGAAGAATATATAATTGAAATTCACGTGTGATGAAAAAACATCAAATAAAAGCTTTATCATGTGTATAAAACTTTTTAAAGATTTCTTTAAAAATTATTCTACATAAAATAGTATATTAAAATATAAGTGGATAAACAGGTCTTTAAAACACGCGCGATTTTTCGAGCACGACGGCGTAGCCGAGTGCTCGAAATAAAGCAAGTGTTTTAAAGACCAGTTATCCACGAATACTTTACGCAATTTTTTTTATTGGTACACTTTGAAAACATAAATATTGATATTATTATTAAAAATTTGGAAATAAGAACTATTAATGAATTCGTAATGTGACATCACAATATCTTGTTGTCATGGAAATGAAAAACACAAACATTAATTTGCAATATGTCACATAAGATTAATAGTTGACATCACAGTTTTTACTAGTTATTGTGTGTAATTAATAATTAGAATGTAAGCGATGTAAAAAAGAATGTAAACTTTGAATAAAATTTTTGAAACATTTGTAATGTTTTATTTGACGTTTTAAATATTCCTGTCAGATTTATAGTTAAAAGTTGACATTTAGACTTCACATTTTGTTGATTTGTCGATGTTGCCATGGTAACTTAAAAAAACGCGCTTTCCATAAAGTGCGATTTAAACACGCTAGAGCGTACTTTAAATGAGTAAAAAAGGGCACCAATAAAAAAAAACTCTTTTGCGTTGAATATATCTTGTAATGGAATTGACCTGCCAGGTAAGTATGTTTCTGTATACATTTGTAAATAGTTAAACTAGATAGAACCTAAAAATTCTTAATAAATTGTACAGCGCCCCTGAGGTGATTTTTCACAAAAACGGCGCACTACAAATTATCCAATTATTATTTTTATTATTATTTATGAAAAATGTTTTCTGCCACTGCTATCCAAATTGGTTTTTAAAATATCTGGCCTATTTTGATGCACATTTGCGTAAAGCCAATTTATGTAATAAACTGTACCAAAAATGCCTTTCAGAAAAACACGACTAGGTAGCGATTGCTAGAGTCATTATGTATTTTTAATAATATTTCCACAATAATATTTACATGAGTTACATTAAAATAATTTACTATTAATAATCATCGTTTTCTTACACCTATTTAAGATAGTCTGGTATAACCTTGCTGTACCGTCGATCCAGTATACGAAGTCTCACATAAAACTGGTGGAGCATAAGAAGTAAACACAAAGGGCCTTACTAATTAAACGTGTTTTAAATTCGTATACAACTGAAATCATCCATTAATGTAAGGTAAATGGTTTTTGTTCATTTGCGTAAAATCTACAGCATGTTTACTATTAAGGTTGACAGTTTTTATGAATCTATGTTTTCGGCAAATGAACTTCTTTCGCATAACACTGTTCACAGCACCAACGATTGTAAAGCGTTTGTTCCTATTTTCCATCGAATTTACGAGCCGGGATTGTTCAGAGAGTGCCTCGAAGCATTTTGTGAACTTTATTCCTCGGTACATATTTATTCAGTATCGTTAAACATTTCCTCAGTTTGTTTATCAACGAAGGTTTTACATACATACACACACAAAAGACATATCTCAGCCAAATGGGTAGATAAATTAAACAGGTTCCATACCCTTCACCTTGTTCAAACGTAGCTTAATTTACAAGATACATTACCCAGCCATTTCGCGAGGCATTCGCAAAAAGAGCGATATAAATTTTGCCCGCATAAATGTTTGCATGATAATCGAATACGTTCCCATAAATACGAAATAAGCAAAGTTGTGGGAAGGAAGGGAGGAAGGAAAGTAAGGAAAAGAGTAAAACTCAATCGGGGACGAAGTAGACAACTGGCGCCAAAAGGAACGCTGGCTGGATACAAAACCACCGAATAGATAAGCGTATTGATTTGCTTTACGACTTCTGCGTACATTCTAACAAACGTAATCTTGTCAATTTTGTATCGTTTAACATTGCCTTGGATTTTATTTTTTCTTGATTTTGTCTTAACGAAACTAACTTGCGTACATATTTATGATATGTGTACTGAAAAGGCAATAGACCAAATGTTCTCGGCTCTATAGCAACTATTCCGTGCCGTAACAAATATATTTGAGTTAAATGATTTAATCATTAATTGGTTAATTATACAAAAATCAAAAGTATTTTATTTTTATTTTTTTTACATGAACTCCACACAGGAGCCCCTAAGGAAAACAACCTCCCTAAGGGCCTATGTCATCTTTGGTGATGCTGTGGGGAGGGTTTTTTTAAGGAAAGGAAGGAGATGAGAGTTCTGGGAAGGAAAAGGGTTTAAGGGGTGGGTAGGAATCTGGGGTTCAGTGTGTCCTGGTCATCCACCTCTGAGACCTAGACGAACCTCACCCCATGAACCCGGGCACCCCTGCTAAATCACCAAACGTTAAAACAATCTTTCAATAGTATTTCTGAAAATGATACGAGCAGGAGAATGAGCCAAAACCCCGTCACTGCTGCTTTATTACGGGTACTTTCGTACGGTGATTAAAATGATTTTTTTTTTAAGAATTCGAATTGAATTGTTTCTGTTTGATTTTTTTTTGACAAATAGGAGCATGAAACCAAAAATGCAAAACGAGTCAAAATATTAACTTGTAAAAAACAAAATAAACTAGTACCGAAAGACAATTTATTACTGAGCCCACCATACCCAACCCTAACAATATTATACTTTGTAATACAATATCATATTTGTCAATAATAATATTATATGCTTTTATTTTCGTTTTTCTTTTATCTTTCATATCTATTATATGTTAAAATCTTATTAAAGCGTTAATTACTTACTTTTCTACGCCTTTCTAACATGGGCGTTGCTCGAAATAAAGACGTAACACAATATTATTATATGTATAAAAATATATATTTATATACACAAGATATTCATTATTTTTTAGATACATTACATTACGATTAATAAATAAATTACGCTTATTCATTATTATTTTCTCTTTTATCCTATTATACTTTTAATTTATGAAACAGTTTTGTGACTAAAACCCATTTCCGAAAGTCCTCTCTTTGTTAATCATCTCCAATTGTCCTTTTCCTTTCATGAAAGGCCTTACCTAGTATAAAAAAAGAAAAAGATGATGCTACTTATAGTACATGTCCAGTTATAATTATTTGCTCAAGAATTGAAAAATACCCACATTTAGTTAGTTGAAAATTGTCGTAAAATGGATCACTAATTCTCTATGGAACTCTCGCTTGAAGTTCGTACAAAATTAGTACTAAAGTTTAACAATCTCTTGTGCCATTCAACCTGAAAGATCAGCCATTATCAATATTGGATCCAAGCATGTGACTTCAGAAAAGGTGGGGCTTTCTCCCTTCAAATACATCATCCTGTGATGATTCAAAAAACACCATCAATTGTCTTACATCAGAAATTACAGATTTACAGTCCACCCACTAGTGTCACGATATCGTCCATGACAATAGTATTTTTTTAGATGTGAACATTAGCTTTAGTGATTTAGAAGAGACGATTTATTAACTTAATGAATCTGTTCCTGCTTTAGAAAATATCTCATGACTGTCTCTTGAAATATCCTGAAGAGTAAAGTAAAGTTCATTTCAATTGTTTATAATATATAATTTTTTTTAATGGCTTTTCACCCCAAAGGAGTGTTCTGGCCAGTGTCAAGTTAGTGATTTTGTGATTGTTTATTAGTATATTAAAGTATAAGTGGATAAACAGGTCTTTAAAACACGCGCGATTTTTCGAGCACGACGGCGTAGCCGAGTGCTCGAAATAAAGCAAGTGTTTTAAAGACCAGTTATCCACGAATACTTTACGCTATTTTTTTTATTGGTACACTTTGAAAACATAAATATTGATATTATTATTAAAAATTTGGAAATAAGAACTATTAATGAATTCGTGATGTGACATCACAATATCTTGTTGTCATGGAAATGAAAAACACAAACATTAATTTGCAATCTGTCACATAAGATTAATAGTTGACATCACAGTTTTTACTAGTTATTGTGTATTGTAAAATGAGTTCTAACATTGATAATTTAAATACCAAAGCAGAATCGCGGTTAATACCTGAAAAATCCAAAGACGTTTATAAAAAAGAATATGAAAGGTTCATAACATGGATGCAGGAGCAAAACGTAGTAGATGTAGATGAACGAGTTGTGCTTGCTTACCTTCAGAAAATGTCGGAACAGTACAAATCATCGACTATGTGGGCCACACATTCGAAATTGCAATGTCTGTTGAGGATAAATAAAGGGGTTGATTTAAAATCATTTGTGAAAGTGCATGCATTCACGAAGGCAATTAGCAAGGATGACGTTGCTAAGAAGGCGTATGTATTCAAAGTGTTTGTTTTATTTGACGTTTAAAATATTCCTGTCAGATTTATAGTTAAAAGTTGACATTTAGACTTCACATTTTGTTGATTTGTTGATGTTGCCATGGTAACTTTAAAAAACGCGCGTTCCATAAAGTGCGATTTAAACACGCTAGAGCGTACTTTAAATGAGTAAAAAAGGGCACCAATAAAAAAAAATATATTATGATTGCCAATTAGTGTTTTTTTTTTATTGTAACAAATTCTAATTATTTTTGAAAAAATCCTGATAAATTCTATCTTGAATCTACCTCGGCGCTGAGGTTTTTAATTCCCACCCCAAATGCCCCGATGAACCAGGTTCCTTCAATCCTGATGATCTTGTGCTGCATGAAGAGCCTTGGATACCGGCATGAATGGATCAGACAATGTTTCCACTTTGCTAGTGACTATAAGCTTCTCAAGACTTTAGTTAACAGTTTGACGGTATATTGCAGTTAATTCTTACATTATTTTATATATTTTTTTCTCTTTCATATAAAGATATAGATATTGTTAAAGAAAATTTAGTACTTCACTTGTCACCCAAGGTAACAGTAAGTTTTTCAAATAAAACGCGTCTTCACTTCAGTAACCATGTAACCACGGTGCCCTCTTGTAAAAACACTGGAATCCTATCTCAAGTCACAGTGAACTCATAAGTAAATCTCATAAGAGAAGCTTCCGAAAGGTCATCACGGTTCAACCTAGTAATAGATTTTCCAATTCACCGTGACTCCGTGTAAACGGATTTTCTTGCGAGATCTTACGAGAGATCACGGTGGCTTTGTTACATAGGCACTGGAGCAAATGCATGTTTAAAATGTGTTTTAAATCTACGTACTGGATCATGATATTATTTTATCTTTTGAAATCTCTTGAACGACCACAGCGAACGGTTATTTAGAACTCTAAACACTACATAATATCATTAATCTTACTTTAAAATTGTGTGAATGTAGCTAGAGTGTGTGCCAAGACAGAGTTGTGTGGCGGTTTGTCATCCCTATATACATATACCCTAAACGACATAATAGTTAGTTAGTTTAAAACATTACAAACACGTGGTAGAATTTGCTACCTATGTTTTTTTTCACTAGTCTTAATTTCTCCTAAATTATTTATTTATTTATTTATTTATTAACGCCCTTTTTGGGGGGGCTTTTACAAACATTACATATGACTAATAAGAAATATACAGCATTCATTGTACATAACTGAACTGTCTCAGTAACAATATTTTATATTTGTTTAAACATAAATTGAAGATGTCCACTGACTTGGTATAATTGTTTCCCTCCATTAGTATTCTTGGCAAAGAGGAATACATATGGTAGTTAGTCCCAGAATTTCTGCACTGAAATAAATCCTGACTTCTAGTATTACGTAGTGGAATACGGAAGCTTATCAATTCTAGCAATACCGGACTATCAACTAAATAATTTAGAATTTTATATAGAAATACCAAGTCAGTGAAAATTCTTCTGTCGGACAATTTGAGCATATTCATATCATTTAAAATAGTGTTGTAGTTCAACATAATTGTTGGAATACCCATTTTAAAATTTAGAAAACGTAAGATTTTTTTTTGTATTCTTTCAACAGCTTGTACATGTAAACCATAATGTGGATTCCAGGCGGGAGAATTGTACTCAAGTTGACTTCTAACGTAGGCAAAATATAACAGTTTAATACACTTTATATTGATAAAATTTCTAGTTAGCCTAGTTATAAATCCCAACATTTTTAAGCCCTTATTAGAGATTTCTGTTATATGGTTAACAAATGAAAGATTTGATTGAAAAGTGATGCCCAAGTCTTTAATTTATGTTAATGTCTCGAGAGTATTGTTATCAATGTTGTAATTAAAGATAACTGGATTTTTTATTCGAGAAAATCTAACTATTTAACATTTTGAGATATTTAAGTAAAGTCTATTTTCATAACACCAAATTAACAATTTGTTTTATTTAGATAAACAAGTCCTTGATATTCCCTGTCCAAACAATTTCTTTAATATGTTTGCACGTAAGAAAGTATCTTCCATGGCAATAAAGCAAAGAAAGTAATAATTTATTGCCAGAAACAGAGATCTTCTTATCCCGGTCACATTTTGCCCAAACTCTTTCTTAGTTTAAGAGATACCAATATCTCCTTTACGCGAGGTGATTTGGACCACATGCCGCCACGAAAATCGTTTTCGTATATCGGGACTTTCTTACCTTTGGTTATTTGAAGGGATTTTTCTTCATTTAGTATAATAAACTTGTATTCGTAAATCTTCGAGAGGCCCAAATCTAGATTTAATGTGAGTGCTGAATCCATATTGGTAATGAATATTAATCGAATGGAAAGTTATTGTAATTCGTTTACGCCTCATGTATTTCTTGAATGTTGTGTTTTCTGATTAATGATATTCGTACACCTTATTTGTAAATATTTAAATATGAAAACAGTATTGTTATACGCTGTAGAAAAACATCGGACGAAAAACTTTATTACTCTAACCAGAATAAAGAAAAAGATCTTTCCATTATCCTGGCGCCTGTTCTTAGCTAAGGATCTCTTAAGGATATCTTAGACCCGTGGCATAATGCAGATGCATACAAATATTCCGAATCATTATCAAAATAAAAATAATGTATTTAATGATAAATTCACCAAAGTTTGGTAATTAAACATAACTTGATTGACTGCCGTAATATAGTACCATATTATGAATATGAACCAAATTCATTTTTAGAAAATGAATTTTATAAAATATATTATGATAAAACTGTTCTAACAGTCAGAACAATTAGTCATAATAGACCTGATATAGTTTTACAAGACAAAATTTAAAAAAATAACTTATATCATTGATGTAGCTATTCCAAATTCTTGTAATATTCAAAAAACTGTATCTGAAAAAATAAGAAAATACACAGATTTAGGAAATGAGATTAAAAGAATTTGGCATTCTCAGACTAAAAAATATAACCATTTGTTATTTCGGCTACTGGCATTATACCTAGGTCTCTCATTCAAAATTTAGGCATATTAGATTTGTCAAAGAATTTATATATAAAAATGCAAAAATCAGTCATTTTTAATACATGTAGGATTAGAAAAGATTTTTTAAATATTTATATTGAGGGATCAGTAGGATTTATAGGTTCAATTAGAAATTCCACAGAGCCGAACCCTCTGATATGAAAATATCTGGTGTCGGTGAATTATTTTCCCATTTGGTCTCTGGTACGTTGGCATGTTGTTCTTGTATTGTTTTGTATTTATAATACTTATATAGTGCAATTGCATAGCGCGATTTGACTAGATAATTATTTGTGGAAAAGTGTGTGAAAGGGTTTATTCTTTCCTGTCGGGAAGATTTAACCCGGACATAAAATCTGGTAAGGTAGGCTGAAAAGTAATGTGAATATAATTATCTACCTAATTGAAAAGAAAGCATTTACTTTGTGGCTGTCGTTATTATAATATGAACATGTATATTTGTTTAAAACCACTTTACTTTAATAATTTTTGCTCTACCGGTTTCGGAACGGGATCATGAACTTGCGTATGTCTTAAAGTCATATTCTAGACGTATTTCTAATTAATCTGTCTGTTCTCCCCGTAATTTTACTAATTACCCTATCCCCACTGTGGCCTCCCACTCAAAACCCTAAGCATTTAAATGATGTTTAACTATTTATTAAACTATTTGTCAGTATTTTGCTAATTATGTTAGTTTCAATATTCTTCTGATAAATTAAGGTCCCTTCGGAAACCGGTAGAACAATAATTATTAACGTAAGTGTTTCGGACTCGACGACTCGGACCCATAAGCTTGTTTTCAAGCCACCTACAACATTACTAGACATATATTACCTTGTATGGCGTACCTGACTTATTAAATTGTGAAAATAATCATTTTCATTTAATTAAAATGATATTTCTTGACAAATAACTACCCATTTTTGTATAAAAATATTATGGCAATGCAAACCACACAAAAAAATAAAATGAAATAATGTAACCGGTTGACATGTTTAAATCAAATAAAGTGGTTGTAAACAAAGAAATTGTTTTATTTGGATAATTTGAAGCCTTAAAGTGTTTGTTTTCTTCTATATTAAGAAAAATTAAATTTTCAGTTAAGGTTTGTCTTGATATAAATAAATATAGTGTCGCTTAAAAAATAAACGTTAAATTGAAACGTTCCTCTAAATATTATTGAAACCTCAATAAAACAAGATTATATTATTACAAACTAGCGTTTTTCCGCGGCTTCGCTCGCATGGTATTAGGGGGGGTTCCGACTTACCTCCCCCTTCCCCCCCCCCCCTCCCCCCCCCTTCCCCGCAATCCCCACCCCACCTCTCCCACCACCTCTTCCTCTCCCCCCTTCCCCCTCCCCCCACCAACCCCTCCCCTCGCCACTCTACGCCTCCCTCCTCCCGCATTTATTTGGAGTACTCCCCTAATAATATGAATTGAATGAAGAATTATAGATGTCCTAATAATCGTGCCACCTTTTGCAATTTTTTTGGTTCCATGACAGTTGATCCGCCGACATTTGGTCCGGCCGACATTTGATCCGGCGGCAATTGGTCCGGCCTGGGGTCCAGCATGGTCGGTCGATATAGGTTTTATCGAAAATGTCGGTAATTTGACATCGCTCCCGAGCACGACTGCAGACCGCTAACGAACAAACAACAGTTCACAATGACTAAGGATTCCTAACTTATTTGACGTAAACTGTTATTTCTCTGTTAGCGGCCTGCAGTCGTGCTCGGGAGCGATTTCAAGTTACCGACATTTTCGATAAAACTTATATCGATCGACCATGCTAGGGGGCCAGATCCTTTAGAAATTTTTTTCTTCAAGTAAGTATGTAAAGAGGATATACGGCCGTACAACCAAAGCGTCCCCAAAGATGACATAGACCCTGAGTGATTTTTTTTTCCTCAGGGCCTCATGCGTGGAGCTAAGGTAAAATTTAAAAAATGCAGTCGGCTTAGGAAAAATAAGCTTTACTTACCTACCTACATAAAAATAACAATCATATGCAACATTTGCCTTAAATAGAATTATCTTTCAATATGCATTGAATTATAAAACTATTATTGATTTATTACAATATTACATATAAAATAAAATAAATAAATATAATTTTTTACGTTAAATCCACATAAGAGGCCCGAGGAAAGTTATTTCTCTTAAGGTCTCTGTCATCTTTAAAGATGCTGTGTGAAGGGTCTATTTGATGATTTTTGTAATTTGTTCGCTGGTGTACAGTGTATGTAGGTTTAGTCGGATTACTTGATATGACGTGACTAGATCTGAATAGACAGGTACGTTTTCCACATCTCCTTCCCCTCCCTACTACCCTCAGTATCACACCATACCAAAATTGGGGATGCCATTGGCACTTACTGACTCGAGACGGTTGAGAGCAGTTGGGACTCTAGTGTAATTTTCAGATAACAAAAGTTATACGCAAGTAGGAATCTTTTACGGTTTTCTTGTTAAACTGACTGCACGTATAAGTATGTCGTATTTTGTATTGCCGCATGCTTCTTCGGAAAGTCGAAATTATTGTTAGTAAAAATATTTTTACAGCGGATTTTCACTCAAGATGCCTTCAGATATAAGTACATCGACTTTGGTTGTACGACCGTATATCCTTTTTACATACTTACTTGAAGAAAAAATCTTCTAAAGGATCAGGCCGGACCAATTGTCACCGGATCAAGTGTCGGCCGGATCAAATGTCGGCCGGATCAAATGTCGCCGGACCAACTGTCGGGTCACCAATTTTTTATACAAATTTCATAATGCCAGATCTCTGAGCTATAGCCTATACGTTATTCTGATGTATGAGCTATACTATTGTAAAGTTTAATTAAAATCCATTCAGTAATGTTGACGTGAAAGAGTAACACATCCATACAAACTTTCGCCTTTAAAATATTAGTGGGATATTGATAATGTTTCTTTTAAAACAAAATAATATTCTTCTTTATATTGCGGAAATACTGCTTGGTACTTGGTATTTATACTAGATATGTCCAGAAATTGATTTTGGATGATCCAACACATAATCTAGCTTTGAAAGTTTTTCCATTAAATTATACTTGAAAAACTGGTTCTTACCCGATACGTGCACGTTTCAAAAATAAACAGTTACCTTCTCTGGAGCACTTTAGGAGTAGCCACCGCTTCCGTGAATCGCATTGGGTGCAAACATATTTTGCATAAACACATTTCGTTTTCCCTGAACTAGAACACCGGGTGTCGTAGTACGTGTTTGAAAAGGGCGAATTGATGAGATGAAACTGTTAGTTTAAGAGTTTATTTGCGGAGTTAGATGTTTTGTTCTTACTGCCTTTGATTGATAGCGGTTCTCACTGTGTGCGCGTTACTACTTTTTATTTTATTAAAAGGTCCATCATCATAGTATTGTCTTTACCTTTTACCTAGTTGAAAATCTAATGATTCCATGGGTTCTTCAGGCGTACCGGTCATTTTTATGTAAATATTTGCTCAGGACCTCCTGTGTTGAGTTAATATAAACATATATATGCATACGTATGAAAAGAAGTAATTATTTGGAAAAAGTGTCTATAACGATCATTGAAAGCATATTAATAATTTTCAAAGGTAAAGAAATTGTAAAAAAGAAAAGGACACAACATTAGAAAAAAAATTTGAACGCGTCACTTTCACAGTGTAACAACACAAGATTGCATTATTTAGATATAAATAATAGTAACAATTATTATAAGCAATAATTATCAACCTGAAACACTCATCCACATTGAAAAAACGGGACTTGAACCCGTGCCCTTCTGATTGCCGGTCAGCTGCTCTCCCAATTGAGCGGCAATCAGAAGGGCATGGGTTCAAGTCCCGTTGGCGTCATGTATCTTTTTTCGGAAGATTTTTCAATGTGGATGAGTGTTTCAGGCTGATAATTATTGCTTATAATAATTGTTACCCTTTGTGCTATGCATAAAAATCTTGTCTTAAACGTCAGTTTAACAATTAAAAATAATAATAAATAATAGTGTTAATTTTTTTACATTAAAATGTATTTGCTTTACAATTTATTAAATTTGAAAAATTAGAAATGAGAAAAGTTTTAATAATCGATTGAGAAATAACCACATATGTTTTTTTTTTAATTAGCAACCTATTAAATTAATTTTGACATTATTACCTTTATTGATATTAATTAGCGAGAGATTTAACACTAACAATGTCTTTCTCACAAAAATAAAGTTGGTTGTTTTCAGGTGGAAAAATGTAATAAACAGTAATTGTTCAATGAAACACCAGTATATATTGAAATATTTGGCGGGTATTAGATAAGCCGCCATAGCTCAGTGGTCAAGAGCAGCTGACCGGCAATCAGAAGGACACGGGTTCAAGTCCCGTTGGCGGCAAGTACCTTTTCTCGGAAGATTTTTTCAATGTAGATTTCAGGCTGATAATTATTGCTTATAATAATTGTTACCCTTTGTGCTATGCATAAAAATCTTGTCTTAAACGTTAGTTTATCAAATAAAAATAATAATTCATATTTGGCAAGTTTAAGTATTTCCCCGATAAATGAAGACATAATTTGTCTCGACGCCACCTAGCGAGGGATTTTAACACTAACAATGTCTCTCTCGCAAAAATAAAGTTGGTGGTTTTCAGGTGGAAAAAATATAATAAGCAGTAATTGTTGAATGAAACACTAGTATATATTGAATCATTTGGCGGGTACAAGATAAGCCGCCATAGCTCAGTGGTCAAGAGCAGCTGACCGGCAATCAGAAGGACACGGGTTCAAGTCCTTTTGGCAGCAAGTATCTTTTCTCGGAAGATGTTTTCAATGTAGATGAGTGTTTCAAGCTGATAAATATTGCTTATAATAATTAATTTTTGTTTTACTTAGACATGTAAGTTACTCCTTAATTGTTTTGTGTTAATTTATAAATGCAATTAATACCTGTTTTAGACTATATTTTTTTAAATAGTGGTTTTTTATTAACTCACCGTTCACTTTATTTTTAGTCTATAGGTACTCATTTGTTTTTACTTACGTATTGTCTATCCTTATATGTGTTAATTATCTTTTTTTACATTAGCTCCAATTTGAGTCCTTAAGAAAAAATCCCTAAGGGCCTATGTCATCATTGTGGATGCGGATGAAGTAACTTTTTAGGAAAAGAAACGAAAGAAAGGTGCGTGGGTGGGTAGGAATCTTGGTGTCAATGTGCAGTCCGGTTGGAGAGGTTAAAAGATCTCCCTCAACCAGTCCCTCCCAAGCAGAAGGTGGGCAAACACAACATCGGCTGCCAAGACCTAGACAAACCTAACCCAATGTAAGTAACATAGCCAACCACTTTTTGTGTTAATCACCCATTTATTGGATAACCAAAAAATAATTATTATAAGCAATAATTATCAGCCTGAAACACTCATCAACATTGAAAAATCTTCCGAGAAAAAATACATGACACCAACGGGACTTGAACCAAACTTTAACACTAACAGCCGTTGTGTCCAACCTATGCTCAGCCGAGATCTCCGCTCAGCCCTGCTCAAATGCCCAAATACGCTGTGTCGAAACACAATGATCGTCCCACCACACTCAAATGTAAGGAAGGTAGCCGGGTGGATTAAAGTTGCTAAGGAAGACCTACTTATAAAAACTGACAACAGAGCGAACAAAAATCCGCGAAAACAATCGAGCTGTCAATGTCAATTAATTATCGTAATTATCTGTCATCAGTTCACTCTTTTGTCGGCTTTTTTATTTTGTTTTTCAATTTGAAATATGAATCCTATATTGAATATAGTGAATATGGTTGAATGGGCAGATATGCTTGACGATAATATTGGATTATATAGGCGGCGGCAAGATGCCGATATAAATTTTATGGAAGTATTAAATGACGGCGATTTTTAAAACCGCTTTAGGATGACAAAAGCGTGTTTTTTATATGTTTTGAGTCAAGTAGAAGATAATTTAACTTACGCAAGCGAAAGGTAAAGTTTTGACTTATTCGAGTGTCATTTTTGTAATAATATGTGGAATATAATTAGCACTTGTCAGGTTTGAAAACCATTTATCTAATGTTTATTACCTATGCTTTATTTCTGTTTTAGAAACTGCCCAATATTGCCATGCAATCAATTGCTTGTTGCTTTACGATTTTACGCTACTGGAAGTTTTCATATTACAAATGGGGACATAAAATTTGCCCATCCACAACTAGCAAAATTGTGAAAAATGTCTCTCGTGCCTTGGCAAGTTTAAGACCTGTCCACATTAAATTGCCGGTAGGGGAAGAGGGATGTAGTGAAAAGGGAATTTCATGAAATAGCCGGATTCCCCAACATAATAGGTGCGATTGATTGCACTCACGTCAAAATTCAATCCGTGGGTAAGTGGGGGACAAGCGCTCTGTGAACGTGTGAACTGATTCTAATGTCAAACTTCAAACGCACATAAACAAAAAAGTAAGTCAATTAACACCTTATTTTTAACATATTAAATACGTTTGTTTTAAAAATGTAAAATGTCGGTTTATGTATTACACTATTTAAAATAAAATATCTGTATAAATAATAAATAAAATTAATTAACGTTTCGGTATTAATTTAACATGTAAAGTTCCTAACTTGACGTCATTTTTTGGTGTACGAAAGCAAATGGGGCTACACACCGAGCGCTACGATCAAGTTGTTGGACACAGCTAAAATGGAGCATTTTTCTAACATACCTTAGCTTAGCGGCGCAAGGCGCTAGGCTCAGCTTCACTCGGATTAATCATCCGAAAATGTTGGACACAACGGCTGTAACAGTGTCTCTCTCGCAAAAATAAAGTTGGTTGTTTTCAGGTGGAAAAAATATAATAAGCAGTAATTGTTGAATGAAACACTAGTAAATATTGAATCATTTGGCCGGTATAAGATAAGCCGCCATAGCTCAATTGGGAGAGCAGCTGACCGGCAGACAGAAGGGCACGGGTTCAAGTCCCATTGGCGTCATGTATTTTTTCTCGGAAGTTTTTTCAATGTGGATGAGTGTTTCAGGCTGATAATTATTGCTTATAATAATTGTTACCCTTTGTGCTATGCTTAAAAATCTTGTCTTAAACGTTAGTTTAACAATTAATAATAATAATTAAAAAATAATTGGTTATCCAATTAATGGTTCCAGGGGCGGCGGTACCCAGAGCAGCCTCACAAAAGAAATTATTCATTAATCTTTACGAAGAAACCACTGGCTTTAAAACACGTCAATTTTTTCATTAAATAGTTGTGCAAACAAAGTTATGTATTATTCATATTATTATGTATTATTAAAATTAAAAGTACGTGTAGATACTAGGTATTTTTGTTTTGGAACATAATCGTTTATTAATACTTTTTTCTATTACAGACCTTTAGTACGAAAACCCGTTAACGTGATTTATGATTTATCGATCGATATGGCCGTTGGCAACATTTTCTCATTCATAATAAAATACCCACCTTCCTATTAAACACGCCCGTCCTCCTACTTCCGGTGTAATATAATATATACTTATCCTTCTGAAAAGAAACTCCGTTAGTTTCCAACTTACATTCACTGCGAAAAACCCCATTTGCAAGCAAACTTTCCCTATTCGGCATCATAAAAACGTCATCGTGCATGGGATATATATTTTTTCCTTTTCCCTCGTTCAGTTTAACGAATGACGTGGAATTTTCCAAACTTTAAATCTACGAACGAAAGAAAAAAAATTGATGGTCACAGTCAAAACTCGAAAAGGGCACTAGCTATTTTGTGACAAACACTACTAAAAAATACACCAAACAAAAATGGATAAACATATATTCAACATACTCTCCAATCTTTGAATGATCTGCTAACAAATTATTATTATAAACACTATTGATATCGCAAGAATTCATATTGTTTTAACCAGGGAACAGAAAATTCTTAAAAGTGTGTTTACGCCGATCTGAAAGAAAACCGTTGTCGCTTTTTTGATTTCTTTAAAGTTTTATAGGTACCTTTTTGATTCCTGGGTACTGATAAGATTTGACCAATTTCACAAGAAGTAAGAACAATATTGAGTTATTTTTGGGCGCATGGGCACGCTCATAGTAAATTTTTTTTTATTTATTTATTTTTTTATTATTTAATAAATGTTTACATGATACGTACATTGTTGGTATTTTTTGACTACCACACTAGGCTATTGCCCGTGTTGTGGTAGTCATACATGACATATTATTTTAAATACACAGATAAAAAAAATATGAGAAGAGGAAAGAAAAAATAACATATTTAGGGATAAATAAAACTAAAACAGATAAAAATAAAGATATAACAATTAAAAGTAAGTTAAGAAATAAAGAATAAAAAGATAATTTTAAGAAGATTGAAATAAACTCTGGTAAGTATTTTTATTATTGAGATAAAAATAGAAATAAAAATTGGTAAGTATTCTTCTGCACGAGAGTACATGTTTGTATTCGCTTTTGATATTCTTTCTCTGAAAGAAGTTGGAAAGAGTGTTAGAGAAAGTAAATTTTTTTGTTTGTAATATTTTTTTTAATGTAATGTTAAGTTAAATTAATTAATTAATATATTTGTTTTTATTGTAATATTAAGCTCTCATGTGTTGTTTGAAGAAATCTCTTCCCTTTTCAAATATCCAATGTTTGATACGGGCTTTAAAGAGAGATTTGGAATTATTCTGTGATTTTATATCGGCACTCAGAGCATTATACATTTTGGGAGCGATAAACCAGAATTGTCGTTGGGCGAATGAGGTTTTTGTTTTAGGGACCACGCAACCCAGGTTTGATGAAAAACGTGTGTGTGCTTGATGTTGTGGAGCCACCAGTAGATTTTTTTGGCATATGTAATTGGTATTGGTTTATCACATCAGCGATTTTTATTCAGTTTATGCCAAATATTTCTGAATAATTATGGAACTTTAAATAATGCAAAAGTGACACTCTCTTAACGTAGTACGTTTATACATTCGAGTCATTATTTGCGTACTTGTATGCAACCAAAATTAATTCTTTTTTTTTTTTTAATCCTTTATTTTTCACAATTTAACATTTTTTATATACATATTATGAAAATCAATAGAGTAATGGGACCCACTAAGGCACAGCCTGTGCGTGGGTAATAAAATTAAATATATTTTGTTGTACCTAGGAAAAACAAAACAGTGGGCATATTAAACAAAAACATGATTAAAATTTGTCTAAATAGTTTGTAAAAAAAGTGTTAACAATAGTGTACAGTCTAATAATAAGTTTATAGTGTAATAATAAGTGTAAATTTTGTGTGAAAAATAAAAGTGATACAAATTATAAAAATAAGGTTCTACATTCAGGTTGTTTTTGCCTTGAATATTCTCAATAAAAAAACATTATCTATTTATCTACGTACCATTGAAGTCCTGTATATTGTTAAAGATACCAAAATGCTTGTATCCTCTGATGCTTGTTTTCTCTATCATTGACATCAAAACAGCTCTTGTCCTTCTCCTGTCGACCTATATTCTCCAACCCCTAAATCCTATGTGCATGCAAGGATTATTATTTTTGTAGAATGGGAGTAAATTTAGACAATACAAAATGTAGTACCAAAGAATGATTGATACGTGTAAGAGAATAATATGTTTGCAATAGTAATTATTTAACAGGTATGCTAATTGAAAGCATCCTAGTAATTTAATTCCTTGCAAATAAGAATACATCAACCATTTCCGCGAAAGAATTGCCAGACGCATTAAATCTAGATTATAGAGTATTTAATTGACCCGGTCCTTATTGTTATTAAATATAAAATACATTTAGATCGAAGGCAATTAGACTCAGGCAATCAATGTCATCCTACACTTCATTTTAATGCTTGCAAGCGAACAATGCTTACTCTCTACACCCTTATGATATTTTATAGCCCAATGCTTACCTTTTGAAACGAATTTGACACATTCAGCCAATTTTTAAATTAGTATTTCTTCTTCATAACCTGATTTTCCTTTCATCTTTCATCAACAAATATTAAAATAAAAAACATAAACTTTGTGGTACCTTTACTTCGTTCCCCGATGAAGACATGAAGAAGCTTTTGGTTTTTGAACAAGCTGATTTTTTTTTAAATAGTGGTTCAATCAAAGTTTATTATTTCAATTTAATTCAAATGATGCCACAAAGTTATATTGCAATTATTAAACAAATAAACGACTACGTGTAATGTTTTTATCCATGAATAGATTATATTTTAGGTAAGTACTTACCACAACCTATAATTACAAAGATAACCAGAGCATACAAGAACCAAAGTATCAAGTGCCATAATATACTCGGAGATTTAAAATTGTATGAGCATAACATCCGTTGAAAATGGAGTACGCGAATTATCTGCTGTGTGTATCGATCTCAGCTCGGCCGACGACAAGTTCAGCGTCAAACTACTGTGATATCATTAAACTTTCTTTCTAAAAATATCAACATTCTTCTTCTTAAGATGGTTTTACATTACTGAGGATTGTGACCCCAACTCCAATTTCCATGGTTGACAAGGCTCCTCTCCTCCTCGAGGTTCTGCGCTGAGGAGAGCCGAGGACACTGACGTTCCAGAAGCTGAAGATGATACTTTCTGATCCCTCCAGCGCATTAGTTACCTTCCTCTGCTTCTATCGACTGCCACTTTGCCATTAAACACGAGTTTCGCCAATTTGCAGTCCTCAGTTTAGCGACTATCTTAAAATACATTTTAATACTATCTTAAACGACCTTTTGTCATGTGCACCAATTCATTGTTACGCGGATGACAGTACAGTTCATGATAGCTTTTTGTTAGACAAGCCCCCAAAGGGCTCACAAACTCCAACAGCTCGTAGGGCTTTGAAGCAAAGAATGGACGGTTGCCTCGAGAGTGTTTTCTCTTGGGGTAAAAATAATCTCGTTGAATTTAATGTTTCAAAGACCCAATCTTGTCTGATTACGTCTAAAAGGGATCGAAATGAAAATCTAGACTCTTTCAACGGAAGCAATCTTCCAAACAGGCCCTCCATTGATATGCTTGGTGTAACCCTAAGTGACCAGCTCAGGTATGGGGGCTCCATCGAAGCCAGAGTAAAGTTAGCCTCCCAGAAACTGGGCGTACTGTATAGGGCCCGCAGATACTTTAATAGTGCACAACTGCTAACCCTGTACAAATCGCAAGTGCGCCCCACGGTTGAATTTGGCAGCCACCTCTGGTCTGGAGCGCCAAAATACCTGAAAAATACCCTCGACTCGTTTGATAGATTCTCCCACCTTAACAGACGGATTGCAATCTTTAGAGCACAAGCGTCGGGTAGGAATGCTATCCTTGTTCTACCGGTATTACTCGTTCTTGTGTTCAACAGCTCGGCTGTGGAACGATTTGCCGGCCTCTGTGTCTCCTCTTTCCTACAACATGGGTCTCTTCAAGACCAATGTTCATTCCTTCTTCTCCTCAAAAAGACCCTCCACACAGCATCCCAGATAACATAGGCCCTGAGGTAAACTATTTTCCTCAAGGCCTCCTGTGTGAAGTTAATGTGAAAAAAAAAAAACATTGCATGCAGACAGTTGAGAGCCTATAATGTTGTAGAGGCCTAGCTCATTCAGAATGGATGTGCCTGGTTGTCTGAGTACTATAAATGTATTTAGTGCAACAGTAGTATACTATTCTTTTAAGGATTTAAGGGTTAGAAAGAAATAACGCATCTTGCTACCTCCAGTCCATTCCGAAATCCTAGTTCAACCGCCCACGAGGACCGGAACCGGATGCATGGCATTGAAGGCTTGAAGGCTTCACGGCAGAGCATTTCCGGATTACATAGAATGCCCGCCATTGAACAACTTTGCACTTAACAACTTGGCACAGCCTTTTCAAAATGTAGAGCATATTTCGTTTAATGGATATTTTATAACTGCACGCGTTTTATAAGCAGAATCCAGTTGCATTGTGCACTGGAAACTAGTGCTCCGAGCTCGCATGCAGTAATGCACTTTAATTTTTTCCCAGAAAGAACTTGTTTGCCAGTTTGTTTGGGAAGTACGGGTAATATTATATTAGGTTCTCGAGGAACAACAAAGATGTACACAGTGTTTCATAATATCTTCGTGGAAGCTTTTATTAATGGCAAAATTTTATGAATTTGTTTGAATAGAGTGGAATTTTTATTAAAAAAATAATTAGTGCCCGAAAGAAGCTCATGTATATTCTGTAAAAAGTATTACTGTATGACAAATAATTTTTAATTTATAAAAACGAGGCTAAATAATACAGATATGAGTATTTCTCAAAATAAATGTACGTAACGAAAAGGTTGTTACGAAATAGTCTTAAGATGTAACTAAATAGTAAACATAAAGCCTGTTATATACAATACAATACAATTTTTTTTTTTTGTATTATTTAAATATACAAATATTATATTTAATATTCTATATAAATATATAATTTTAAAAAATAACACAAATTAATCAAATAAAATTTATTTGCGCATGCCGGGTTCGAACCCGCGACCTCCGGATTGTGAGTCAAGAGTCTTACCCACTGGACTATGGAGGTCGTCAGAGGTTTACAACATTAAAAATTTAATAATTTGAATCACTATCGAAGTAGCTATTTTTAATTTGTGTTTATTTACAATTTGTAATAATAATAATAATGAAAAATGGGTTTGAATACATTATCGACATTTTTTTAATTGGAAGATCGTACATGCCATTACGTTACCTACGACTAATTATTATTTGGGTGGATTATTAAGTTGTCAAAAAGGGAATAATAAAAATCAGGTGATAATTCACATGTTTAGTGTGCTGACGGGCCAAATATGATTA
Organism: Limnephilus rhombicus; assembly: GCA_929108145.2. NCBI lineage: Eukaryota > Metazoa > Arthropoda > Insecta > Trichoptera > Limnephilidae > Limnephilus > Limnephilus rhombicus. The sequence goes on from OV815284.1 coordinate 25,029,999, forward strand.
TTGTGAAGATGTTAGTTTGTTTTCTCCCCTCCAACTTAATTAACATTTTTTGATGTCACGTGAAACTATATCTACTTATCGAATATAGTCTGTCAAAAAAGAGTAGAAAATATAAAAACTCGAACTAATAAATTTGTAGACTGGCAACACCAATTTAACTGTAAAATATTTTTTTGAAGTGCAATGACACTGAATGTATAGAACACAGTAAACCACATTTAAAAAAAAAAACATTTTTTCTTCATGACATAAATTTGATTAAAAGGTGATTTATAAAGCGATTTGCTTTAATTTAATTTAACATAAATTTGAATTTAACAATAGATAGAAAGGAAGAATCACTAATGGTGAGTTTAGTTATGCTACTTTTAGATCTGAATGAGTTAAATAATATATTCAGATCTAAAATTAGAGACATGATCTAAAGCCCAGGCAACGCTAGGTACTTTATCTAGTATTAAATAAATATGGGCAATTTCTAAGCTGTGCTTTATATTTTATTACATTAAAGTTATTCTTCATTATGTTAACACAAAATTTCAAAGGTATAATATACCTATATGCAATTCTAATTTTGAGATCGGCGAGTATCTATACTGTAATGAAAAAATATTTTTTCCACTATTATGCCTTTTAATTTTTTTATAAAAATGTAGGTTACACAGCTTTACTTTAACACCATGAGTTATGTGTTTAGTATTGCCATTTGATCAACAGTGGCGCCCTCATATATTTTCTACTCTTATTTGACAAACTGTAAATATAAATATCGAGATACTGATATATTCCACTCTACCCTTGAAACGATTAAAATGAAATCAACCTTACAAAAGACTTATATCAAAACTTACATTTCTTAATTTTTTTAAATATTTTTTTACTACGTAATATTATTATAACTTTCATTATCTCCTTGCTTTCTAACCATAACCTTATTAATGAATATTAACTGGTTTATATTATATTCACTATTAAATAATGTAAAATAAATGTATATACATATCGATAGATACATTTGAAATGCTGTATAGGACAGTTAATAAAAAAATGAGTCAAATATGTCGTTTTTCTCCGTTTTTTTTCTCTTTCGATCTGCATCGTCGAAATATTTCTAGGAAAAAAAAACTTTTTTTTTGCTTTCCTGAACAATTATTAATATGTGGTCCTTTACATATCTTCAAAATTCCGTGAACGGTATATAACTGTATGCGTCCTGAATATACTTTAATAAAAAATATATATTTTCTCAAAATGTCAAAATTATAATATGGTAATTATATAAATAAAAATTATGGATAAAAAAATGGGATTGAAATATTAAAACTCGCATTTTCATGTATTATCTTACGTTATCATATTTTATTACGTTTTATAACACTCAATTAGATATATCACATTAATTCTTAAAACTAAAATCACATATAAGTATATATAAAATTCAGTATTGTTTCTAAACTACTTGCGTTAAATATTTTATTTTACAACATGACACTGTTCCGTGTGAATGAAAATGCATGAAAATAATAATACTACGGTCATAATGTAACCTGACGTCAACGGCTGCTTGGCGGCTGAACTGGAGGTCACTGGAATAAGAAAATTACATTACTTCTTATAATGCGTATACATTTGCGAACATGAACGCGAGCCGAGCCACGAATTATTTATTTATTTAATCCTCCAATTGGAGAATAAAAAATATATTCATTTATTTGTGGGAGAATTGAAGAAAAAAAGAAAATTTGAAATTATGCATACATACAATAAAAAATAGTTAATTATGCCAATTATGAACTTTCTACTGATGATAGTGATTTTATTTTTTACATGAGCTCCACACAGGAGACCCTGAGGAAAATAATTTTCCACAGGGCCTATATCATCTTTGGGGATGCTGTGTGGAGGGTTTTTAAGAAAAGGAAGGAAAGGAGAGTTCTAGGTAGGAAAAGGGTTCAAGGAATCTGGGGTTCAGTGTGTCCTGGTCATCCACCTCTGAGACCTAGACGAACCTCACCCCATGAACCCGGGCACCCCTGCTAAATCACCAAATGTTAAAACAATCTTTCAATAGTATTAACGGAAACGGTAAAAGATTCGTTCGCATCTGGGAATTAAACGCAGGATGTCGCATATTAAAATTAACAATGTGAGTGTTTATTCAGAACACTAATCTAGATTGCAATTTAATTCGGGAATAATCTTGCAATCAAACACAAAGATATCAAAATGAAAATAATGTTGGTAATCGCAGTATGATTCAGTTAAAAATCACGGTAATTGATGTGGTCAGAATCAGCTCAGTTGTTAGAGTTATGCCTCTGTGATGCAGGTGTCCTGGGTTCAAACCCCAGACGCGATAAAATCTTTTTCTGTTTCACATTTTTTTTACAGTGTTTAATATTGCCTTGAACGATTAAATAATACTTTACGAAGTCAGTGCAGGTATATTGAGTCTAGGTGTAAGCGTCTCGGATGTATAGTTTCGATAAATAATACTAAGATTAATAAGTATTAATTTAACAGTGATAAAGATCATATTAAATTTAGGATACATAGTTGTGGGATTAGTAACATGATGAATTAAATTGTTTAATTTTAATGAGTCATAAAGTTAGGAATTGTTGACAGTGTACAAATATTGACCTACAGTTACATTATGTTACTTTTGTCAAACTTGTTTTAGATTAATTTTAGGTTAGGTTACTATATATTTATATCTCCACAGATCGGGATAAAATCCGCGAGAAAGTGAGTTATAATAATATTATAAAGAACAGTTAATCATTGAAGATAATGTTAACGAAACCAAAACTGAGAAGTGCTTTGATCACTGAGCTAATTCGACAATTGGAATATTATTCATTAATAATGGGTTATTATTTATTAACAAAATTGGTGAAATATCATCAGGTTCTGCAAATATCGCGCTATCTCACTTTTTTCACACAATAGAGTCTATTTTAATATAACAATGATCAGTGCTATGGATTTGCTAAGAATTTAAAATGATGACAATATTTTAATAGTGTCTTTGTTAGGAGCATTTTCCTGAAAATATGAGACTTACGGCCATTGCTCCCAACTTTCGATCGATGTATCTGAGTCTCCGATCATATAAGTGATTTGTTAAGTAACGCTCGATTGGCCTGTTGGTCGGAGAGTTGCCTTGGGAAGAGCGTATTTGTGCGTGTGAATAATGTTGAGCAAACATTTTGGCTCAACAGCTGATCTGTAGGATCGGGAACAACGGCCGTTAAATTCACACTATCTTTAAAAAGAACTTAAAAATGAATTTTAAACTATCGGGTTTTATGTAAAATTGAATTTTGAATCCACAAGCGATTTCATAAATGTTTAATTTTTATAAATAAATGACGAATTTCTCACCTCTCCCAAGTCGTGGCGGTCCATCGCTCTCTCGCAGCGGTAGCTCGGCCATCTCGCTGTAGAGATGCATTACCTTGGCCAGACACCTGAGGATGGGGGGACCATCCAGGTAGTGGTCTGGCAAGAGCAGCAAGGATACTGACAGCTCGGCCTTGTACAGCCCGTCCTCTACTGGCTGGTGGCGGAGGAGACCGGGGCTTATCTGGGAAAATAAATTAAGGTCAGCTTTTAAATCATCTATCAGGGACAACAAGGCTACCTTGCAATAGAGGTGGAATAATTCTTCTGAAATAGGTAACATCAAAAAGAGATAATAGTGTTAGTAAAAGAAAAAGAAAAATAACCGATATGATCAGTCAAGGAAACCTTCTGAAAACAAAATAAGTAATGAGGAAAAAAACAGTTACATGAATATGTTATAATGTAAGTAATTACTATAATAGCAGAAAGAAAATAAAATATATAAAAAAAAAGCCAGAGAAAGTTTTATATAGACCACCGGGCAGTCCCAATTAGAAAGGGTTGCTACTTCTGTCTATCTTTTGTATAATGTTAATGTAAGTACTTGTATACTGCTTACTAAACCCGTATGCATGGACATTGGATGGTCTAAAGTCGTTCAAATAAATGTAGCTTCGTTAAAAAAAGTAGAGTCTTGACGTGTGCGGTGAAGGAGGAAACCATATGTTTCCTTATAACGCCGTTGAGAAAGTGGTGGGGTCCCCTCCGATGCTATAGAGGTGATTTACATTTGCATGATTTATAATCGTGGCTTTAAAACCCTTTGCGGAAACTGGTAATAAGTTGTGTTCACGGTCGTTCCAATTAAGGATGTCATGGATAACTAGTTTCATTGAAGGTTTTAGCTTGGGAATCATCCAAAAAGAGTGCACATCAATTGAGCTCTTGCCCGGAAAAAAATTGTATCCTACAATATTCCTCCTGTTCCGAGAAAAATATAGACAACGAAACCAGTTATTTTTTTATTTTTTATTATTTCTTCAGGTACTCCATAAAACAGTTACACTAAAATATTATGGGGAGTATTACAAAGTTTAAAAAAAAGTTAAAAGTGCATTGGGGCAGTTTCACTATGTTGTGACGTATGTCAAAAGATAGTTACTGAACTCTCTGTACTCGTAGGTGACATTGAAGATGTCGATGCTGAATGCAGAGTCGTTAAGCAGTTGAATTTCTCTGTTTAATAGCGCATTCTGATAGGAAGAAGTTCTCGTTTTCGGAGCATAAAAAAGTGGGTGGGATCTCCCACGCACTTTTTTAATATTAAAAATATAACAAACAAATTCTTAAGAGTTTTAAGCTAAAGGTCTTGAAGAAAGGCAATTAAATAAGAATTTATTCCAAGAATATTTGCTGAATTTGTGGAAAGATATTATATATACATGCATAGGCCGATTCACTAGCGAACTCTATTACAGGCGTAGGCCAAAAGTTCCTTGCTCAGTATTCTACCTCTTATCAGATCCAACAATTATAAAAATTCCACAAAACGTTTTTTTTTTTAATCTTGGTACCTTACAGAAAGCAACATGCTCTTCTAACATAAATGTATACATGTAATTGGTCCATATGAGCTTAAAAAACAAAAAAAGGATTTGAATAAATCATATCATTTGAGATGTTGTCATGAGATCAATTTACAACAATATTTCATAAACCTGTTTCAACGGCTAAAAAGTAGGTGTAATCTTTTTTTTTCTGGACAAATACTACTTTCCTGCATCCTTCAATTTCTTGGTTTTAAAAGACTTATAAGTTAAAACTATGTTCGTTTTCTCCCTTTATACACATAAATTAAACCAGGGATGGGGAACCTTTTTAGCGTCGCGGGCCATTTGGAAGTTCATACTTTAACCCGCGGGCCGCACTCCGATTTTCATACTTTAACCCGGAAGTTCATACTTTAACACGGGGGGGGAGTCATCAAAGAACTGGTTTTACTAAAACTAATTTAATTTTTTTTATCTAACTGCCTTTAACACTCTTTAATTATAGCTACACTCAGAACATGCAAATGGTTTTCCTAAAATTGCACATAGTCTGCAACCAGAATTTTATAATTGCACTTTGAACACCCGAACGGTAATTGGCAACTAGAATTTTATAAATGCACTTTTAACACGTGTCAAAAAATGAAACCCCACCTGGAATTTTTTTGTTGCGTTCTAAACACAGAATTGGTTTCAGTTATAGGATGAATCTGTATGCGGAGACTTAAAACTACTGAGTGTAGCCATTTTACTCAGTACACGAAAAAAGCTTTTCTCTAATACTGGCAGCACAAAAGCAACTAGAATTTTATAAATGCACTTCAAAAACGAGAACGGGTTTCTATGAAATGCGTAAGCAGACAAAACCACACATGGATTTTTTTCATTGCATTTTGAACACAAAACTGGTATTTTTCGTCAGAGCGAATTGGATTGTGAGTCTCCAGCTTGAATTAATACTGCACCTAGAACACTAAAATGGTTTTACCTTCGAAATGCGTTAGAGTTAGCAGATGAATCCGCAACAGGAATTTGCATTGTGAACACAAGATTGGTTTTACTTTTAGAATGAATCTGCATAGGAGTCACTAGTCAATCAGCTCAAATCAAATTGTACTCTGATCACGTGAATGGTTTTTCTACATTTTGTAGCATATTTATTGTCCGCAACATAATTTTATATGTATTTTACTAATTACAATAAATTAAATGTAATGATATTTTATGCCAGAAGTGTGGCAATTATTATGGCATTAATGTTTGTATTATATACAAAATATTAAAGGACGTGCTTGACTTAATATAACCAGTGATCCCTGACTTTATTTGGGGAGATTGTTATATCTAGCTTTTAGTTCATCATCGCTTTGTAATTGAATAATTTCGTGCAGCATATCATCAGGCACATTCGATGGTTCGACGTTGAACGGTAGAGCAAATATGTTCAAATCCATTTGCTCTCTTTTCACGGCCTTAAATCGTTCATTAAATGCCTCACTTGATTTCACGCTCTCACTAGCATATTCAAACGATGTAGAAGGCTTTTGTCCTTGCAGTATTGGAATATGCGTCGTGTTATTCATTTCAAATTACTTTTAATTTAGTTTCAAATGATTTCACGTTTCACGTAGCTTCAACTTTTCTTTTCTTAGTAGTTGTCATTAATAGGATTTCACTGATTTACTATCCACTTTACTTCCGCAAAGATGACTAGAAAATAATGTTTATGATAGACTGCCTAAGATTCCTCTCCGAATAGAGTTGCCATCAATCCTGAAATATCGGGACTGTCCCGTACAAGAAAATTAAAAGTTCCGTCGGAATTTCACTAACGTTTCATAATAACAAATTAAAATAAAAGAAAAATGGGAGGTTTTATCACTTTTTTATTTGTATCTTAATTAATTGCTAGTAACGATTTTGTAATAACGTCTTAAAAATTCATCTGAAACACTGTGAAAAAACCATCCCGTTCTGAGTAATTTTTTGTGGTTCTTTCAGCAGGCCGCACCAAAAGTGCCCGCGGGCCGCACCAAATGGCCTCGCGGGCCGCAGGTTCCCCACTCCTGAATTAAACCATGCTCTGCGACAATATCAACATTTTAAATCGGGCCACGAAAAAAAAATGCATAATTTTTTTTTTTTACCATAATCCTAACCTAAAAAGATGAGTTTTAATCAATAACTCTGTGCGATGTACTGTTATAGTACGGTTGGATGCAGGGGCGGACTAAGCCCGTCAGAGGCCCGGGACTGCAACGCTGAACTTTACACTAACTAAATTCGGGGCTCCAGCACTGGTAAGCCACCCAGTAAGGCCAACATTCGTATTTACATATCTCTCCTTCTTCTTCTTTCTGAGCGGGTAAAACTCGGCCTTAATAACTTACAGACAAATCGTATTAAAGGGAGCACGTCTGAATGTATTTGTGCATACCGAAAGTATGTGTCTAAAATTTAAAATAAAAACTAGTTTGGAACACCCGCCCTTAATTCTCTCTTACATCGCAAATGCACGAAGATAAGGCTGGAGGCATACACACGTTTTCCGTATTCGATTTCCTAAGGCGGAATTTCGATTAGGAATTCCGTGAGACTAGGGCAAATGTTCGTTTTTCTTCATTCGGAATGTATACTCGTCAGTACAGATAGTGATAGCGTGGTGAACGCACGACGATGGAGGACGACGATTAATTAGCGCGGTGCGGGTGCGATACTGAGTAGAAATTTCCGAACATGTGCGCCGGCACAAACAAAATGTATGCAAGCGCTGCGTTCCGCATGACGTCATAAGGGTTTTTCCAGTAGGTTTCTCCGAACGCGCCGGCTTGCATTCGAAACGTATGTATGGAATTTGTTCCGTTCGGAAAAAAAGCGAAGATGTGCGTCAGTTAATGTATTTTCTACTGATTCCATGCATTCGGATGTCCGAATACGGAAAACGAATTCGGAAATCGAATACGTAAACGTGTGTATGCGGCCAGCCTAAACTAGTCCCTGCGAGCGCTCTTACGAACGTCATCGGCGTTAGTCTTCTTCCTTCTCACCGGTCTTGTTTGAAAACGACAAAGATAGAAGATACCAGGATGGCGACGTCACGTATGGTCTCTCGTTGAGACAGGTATACCTTTAAGCATGTCGACGTTTATCAATTTGATTAGATTTTTTAGACTCGCTACTCATTTCGACAATTTTATTTAATAATATTATGCTTCATTCTTCAGCTTCCCAACCAAAACAAAATTAGGTAATTTTTTATCCCTCTAGTACACTTCTACAGACGCACAGATCTCTTAAAAATGATTTATCTATTCCTTCATAGATTTTATCATTAATTGAATAATTATTACAACTTTTGAAAACTGATTGACTAATTCATAATCTTTGTACGCCAATAGAATGAGAATGTCATAATGTATATAATTTAGGCCACGATGAACGAACAGAATAAACATACATTTAAAAAAATCTATGATCTATAAAAGTGCCAAAAGTTATATCGAATTAATAATGTTTTACATACATGTGAAAATCAACAATCTGTTAGATTTATTAAGCTGACAAGAAATGGCTTCCTTGAAGACAACTTTATTTATAACTTGTTTATGTTAACCATGGAACTCGGAAGTTTGTTCATCGAATAATTTATTTACTTACGCTGATGTGTTAACTTACGTACATTGCTATTTCCTTATTTATACAAGTTTTATTTACTTTACTAATTGAGACGAATGTGTAAGGAAATCTATTCTATTCCGCTTCTATAATTCCCAAGAATGTTTGAAGTATCAAAATTTAGACAATTATTTAATATGTTATTCAGAGCGTTTTGCAATTATTCTTTCGAATTTATACATTCTTACTTTTGTTTACGAAAAGTTGTTTATTCAAATCTTTTTAAAAAACTGTCAATAAAATACTTCTATAATAATGTTTTAAGAACCACTCTAAGTATACCTACTATCAAAGATACGATCGTTATCATTGTACAGGGTGGCGCAAAATTAAGAGAAGTTCCTCTTAAGTGGAAAAGATGATATCCGTCAAGTGGCTGCCGCCAATGTTGATACACATTTGTGCCCGTTTTATTGCATTTTCCACTTAAGGTGATAACTGTTCGCATTCCTGTCGAATATTCTCATTAAGGGCTGCGATTATCTGAGGTTTGTTGGCATAAACCCGCAACTTCAAATAGCCTCAAAGAAAGAAGTCTGGGATAGTTAAATCAGGCGATCTAGCTGGCCATGCCAAATCGCCAAAACGAGAGATTACGCGACCAGGAAACGCTTCCTTCACAATATCCATTGTGGCTCGTGCTGTGTACGTTGTTGCACCGTCTTGTTGAAACCACATGTTCACTTAACCCCGCTCATCCAATTCAGGAAGTAAAAAGTCGTTTATTATGGCTCTGTAGCGTTCGCCAGTAACAGCGAGCGTAATCCCAATGGCGTCCTCAAAAAATAAGGCCCAATCACTCCTCCCGCGTGAACGCCGCACCACACAGTGGCTTTGAGTGGATGTAATGGCTCTCGTTCATCATACGCGGATTTTCAGTGCCCCAGAAATGAATATTTTGCTTATTGGCGTAACCGTCTAAGTGGAAATGCACCTCGTCGCTCATGATGACTTTCGACACAAAATAGCTAAAAGCGTTAAAGCTTAAATCGACACAATTATTCCACGATCTTGTGGAGTATAGCGCTCTATTGCTTGTCTGTTTGTATTCTGCAGCTGTCTAGTTCACAAATCTCAAATATGATTTCTCAAAATCTCAAATCACAAAACATTTGCAAAAATTATAACATCTTCCGATAGGGTGATTAATTTTGCGCCACCTTGTACAATTCCACTGAGGATTTATTTTTTATGGATGCTATGAGGAGAATATTTCTAAGGAAAGAAAAGAGTTTTTAAAAATTTTTATGTTAATCAAATTTAATAAAGTTATTATTAAGTTCTGCAAGTATTTTAGTATTGTGTTACAATAATAAAAATATTTCTTCAAAGTTCGCAGAATATTTTAGTGGATAACCTCGTTTTACATAACAACAACAAGCCTCAACCCTTAGTTATAGACATAAAGGGTCTTAAATTGAATTTACTTGTACAATTAGAAATCAATAAACGAACAAATCATCATAATATAACATTCATTATTAAAATCAGGAAAATTTATTTATTCCCCACTTCTCAGGATGTTCACAAGACCTAAACAATATAACACATTTAAAAAAATCGAAGCAGTCCGCCCTTAATAAACAATTAAGAACGCGTTTAATGTGGAGAAAATAGATTTCAAAATACCCCATACAATAGCAAAGTACCTATTGTCAAAATTATTTTCACAGTAAATCGGTTTAATCGGTAATACATTATTTTAGGCATCATAAAAATTGATGTTTGGTGGGGGTAAATAGAATCATACAAATAAGACGTCTCAAAGTGGCCTAACCACGGTTTGAAAAAGGCCTTGTAAGCCGAAACAGCTGCCACAAAAAAAAAACTAAAATGCTTGCAGAACACAATTTCAACTTTATTAAATTTGATTTGCATATTTTTTTTGTAATTGACTGGATTTCTACGAATTAAACACAAAAACGATTAATAAAGAAAAGAATAAATATCGGTGTTGTAGATAACTGTATAGTAAGAAAGGAAAAACCCAGAAGTCGGAAAATCAATCCACAGATGGGCTATTGAATACGTGAATGCAAAAAGGATGCAAGTGTCCTGTTTTTTGCCTTTTAATACAGGCGGTAGTAACATTGAATTCATCTCAAACAGTATTTTCTAGGTAACTGATGATTGTTTATTATCAATTAGGATCATTTAACAGAGCAGTAACACTGATAAGAAATACGCAATACAATCTTCTTCTTATATATAAAAATGAATCGCTGAATGTGTTGCTAAGCGCAAATCTCGAGGGCAGCTGAACCGATTTCGCTAATTCTTTTTTTATTCCTTGAAGTATGAGGATGGTTCTTACGGAGAGAAAAATTAAGAAAATTGCGCAGAAAATTGGATAATTTCAGAAAACCTAACGACTGTCGCACTTTTGATAGTTCGCGTTTTTTGAGAATAACTTTTTGCAAAACAATGATTGTTAAATCAGGATACTATTTTTGGAAATCTTTAAGTTAATAATTTTTATTTTTATTTTTTTTTATTTACGTATGCATACATATAACAATACATTACAATGTGATATTTTGTCTGTCCAACCGGGCAGAATACCCGTTTCAGGACAGCCAAATTGTATATTTAGTTCATAATATTCTTAACAAAGGAATGGTTTCGTTCAAATTTAAAGTAGGTACTCCCCTAATAGTTTGAATCGAATCAAGAATTTGAGATAATTTAAATAGGTAGGTACCTATGTTAAATACCAAATTTAATATAAATGAAAAATAGAAATTTGAATAAAAATTGTAGAAGGACGCAGGAGAAGAAGGGGAGGCGGAAGGGGAACGGCGCGAATGGGAAAGGACACTCTGGGAGAAACAATTTCTTTATTAAATGGCATAGCAACGCATGCCGGGATCAGCTAATCATAAAATAAAAATAAGAGTAAGGACATCAATCCATTTACAAAATGTTGTCATCGTGCGTTAAGAATCGTAAACAAAAACAATTAAATATATTAGAAAAGTAAATACATCATAAAGAAGAGAAGAAAATAAAAATTGGTAGCAAGATAGTATAAAATCAGGGATAATATTTTATTTATTTATTTTATCTCCAACATCATTATGCAAACGTATGCTCACGGATAAGCGAAAAAAAATCTTTTTTTTTCGTTGTTAAGTATTTAAGAGTTTGTCGACTTATTGGATCTCGCAAAAGTAAAAGACAGTTGTGATTGAACCTGCCAGCGTGAAATGGAATGAAGTGTTGGAAAAGTGTCAACGCGTCTACTTCGTTTTTAAATCTGAAGGAACTTCGCGATATCTTGACGTGTATAGGATATAGTGTCTGAAGCAATTTTTTTTATAAAGTAAGTTATGAAACCTTGGGTTTATTAGAGTGTCAATCATAATGGAAAGTATGAAAACATAATTTTATTAAAATGGAACAAAATTTATAATACTTTTTTCACCTGTTTTTTTATTTATTTATTTTAGTTATATTGAATATGTTATTCTAGTAGAAAGTTTTATCAACTCTTAAGCTTTGAAATCTTGGCCACTTTGTTTAATACTCTTATGCTTTGAAATATTGGTAACTTTTACTCTTATGCTTTGAAATCATGATAACTTTGTTTCGTACATGCTTTGAAATATTGGTAACTTTTACTCTTATGCTTTGAAATCATGATAACTTTGTTTCGTACATGATTTGAAATATTGGTAACTTTTACTCTTATGCTTTGAAATCATGATAACTTTGTTTCGTACATGCTTTGAAATATTGGTAACTTTTACTCTTATGCTTTGAAATCATGATAACTTTGTTTCGTACATGATTTGAAATATTGGTAACTTTTACTCTTATGCTTTGAAATCATGATAACTTTGTTTCATACATGCTTTGAAATCTTGATAACTTTTACTCTTATGCTTTGAAATCTTGGAAAATTTATTTAGAACTCTTGTACTTTGAAATCTTGGTAAACTGTGACCTCGATTAATTTTCAATTTGTAGGAACCTCATTTACATAACCAGAATCTAGATCAGTGAGGTCAGAGGTGGTATGCAAATTTTGCTTATTTGCTCTCTTCGAGAAATGACAGTTTTGGTGCTTTGACAAACAACTGAAAAAGAATTTAAAGAAAACACGTTGGACGTCCATAACCCTACCGTACCAAAATTGGAACACCTTTCCCCACAATATATATATTTGAAAATGGTAGAATAGACAGTCCTGATTTAACTAAGCTCATCGAATTTCATATACCCACTAGAGCTACTCGCTCCAAAATCTTGTTTCAATATAACAACAACAGGACTGAGTACACGAAACACTCGCTTTTACCTAGATTACATGACGTTAGTAATAGATACGCAGTTGTGGCGGATCTATTTAACTGCACGGAAGCTAGGTACAATAAGGCTATTCTATCATATATCTTCAATCAATATTAATTTTATTTTTTCTATAGTATTGAATGTAATTGTAGCCCTTTGTGTCATTTCTTAATCAAATGCCACAATTAACTTACCTCTTTTTAAAAATTATTTCCTATATACCTACAACTAATATTTTGTGACATGTAATATGTATTTATGGTTTATTTATACCGTTTATAAATAAATAAATGAATATCGAATGAATATTTAAAAAATATATATTTAATGGTCCTTTGTGATTTTTAAAAATTATGAAACCAAAAAATTATATCATTAAAAAAAACATAAAAAATGTTCCAGAGCTATCTCGGTAAAATAATAATAACCTTTAAAACAGGGGCGTGGTTTGACTTTCACCGATGACGTGACCGTTTTTAATGTGAGAGAAATAAGAAACCATCCATCTCGAGACCATGATCAAAATTCAAAGCCTAGCCTAAGAAATGTACTGTTATGAAAATGTGATTATCCAATAACTCTGCCATGAATTTTCGACAGGAAAATTTTGCCTCAACTTGCCAGGAGCCGAAATTGAAATCGCTCTCCGCCATCACGTACAAGTTAACTTAATTGTCCGTGTTTCTTATTTCTGAGAATACATATAATATAATCTCCGAGTTGAGTCTTCGCTGATTGGTTGGGCTCATCTGGATTTATGAGAGTGGGGGTAGCCGGGAGTTATGAGAGTGGAGGTGGTCGGGAGGGATGCTGGCAAAGGGCACGTGCTCGGAATCCGTGCACGTGACACGTGGCGTCGCATTAAATATAAATATCACGTCAATAAAGTGGCACACTTCAACCCTCAACACTGGATATCGGAAATGGGAGAAATTTAAAGGAAACATGAGGCTTCGACGCCCGGCCTAGGCTGGTGATAGCGGTAACTTAATACGACTTACTGACACTTTTCACATAATTTTCAAACGTATGTGTGCCCAGCACATGTTATAGCTGCTGTAAATTCCAAGGATTGTCTTGGTTTTTTCATGTTTCATTATGACGTATTGTGTGTGTTTTATTTTCTGTTTGGTAGTGTTTTTAAGGTTTAACGTTATTACATATGTCAGGCGTAACTACCAAATGACATTCTATGACTTACGTAATACGTACATAACCATGTAAAAATTTAACATCTCATAACTTGTATTATAATGTACTGTCTGTGTATGTCTTAATAAACAAATAAACAAATATTATCAATATCGAAAGACAACCTTTGTAGAAGAAAGTATGTATATTTGAAAATACTAAATAATAACGTTGCCCGTCTATTTTACAAAACCAAATGAGGCTATTTCCCGCTGCTGTTATCAGAGAGGGTCGAACGCCATGCAAGTCAATCTTAGTACTCACCTTGCGTCATTCACATTCACCAACACATTAACTTCTCGTAAATACTTTTCTGTTTTTCAAACTCCTGACGAGATTTGAATCTAGTGATGGGCCGGTCAGTGGCCGAGTTGACATCGCGTCTGGGACCCACCCAAATGGTCCTCCGTCACTTCACAAGCAACATTTTCCGCTTACTGTGGTGGTAGTAGGAGTTTTTCAAATTATTGTCAGGTTAATCGTAATCCGGAAATGTTTACCTTTCGATAATTTTTTTGTTCCAATTTTAAACCATCTATGTTTGCCTTCCGTAATCTTGAAGTGCAGGCAAGCCTTGTTCATTACTTCTACAATCTTTGCAAATTGCTTTGTTTTTCTTGTTCGTTACGCTAATATTTTATTTTCACCTTAGGTCTTACATTATGACTGTGTCTTCTCATTTTTGACATGGTCGTAGCGCAGATACGCTCCAAGAATCTTATTTTTTTTCTGTTTTCAGTCAACTTTGGCTCTATCTCTGCTGGTTCCAAATCTAGCTGACGCACATCAGGCTTGGTAACAAAACTTTATAGTGCATTTATAGAATTTAAAATATATTATGGTTTCATGTGTTTTTTAATTGAGCTTTCTCTTTAATCCAATAAATTTATTATGGTGAATGACTCAATTGATGGCCTATGAAATTCAATAAAAATAATATATCAATCTTTACCTAAGATATTTCTTCAACTAGTAAAAACAAGCCACAATCAAACAAAAATGATATCCTTGAGTAAAACATAAAACTGATTTTACGAGAAAACCCCTCAATTCCACTACTTGTAAGGAAAACTCTACATACAAATTAACAGAGAACGAAAAGTTTTCTCATAACATAAGCCTAAAATATTATTAGGTTTTCATATTTGAAATGAATCGTAATTCAAATAAATAAAGATGGAATAATTTTCGAGACGGCTTCTTGGAAAAAATTATCTTCGGAATATAAAGTCAAAATGGAAAGGCCCGTCTAGCCTTACATTTCGAAGCAAATGCATAATTCACTTAGGGTTGCGTACCTGTACAATTTAAACAACTGAAATAAAATGGAAATTATCGATTTGAGAGTTAATCCCTGTACAGAATTCCAGAAAAAACCATTAAAATTGTAATGCCTTTTTAAACTTGTACATTCGGCGGGTACCTGTTTGTAAGATCTGGAAGAGTAAATATGGAGAGCGGGTTATATTTAGGAACTTAGACTGTAGGTATAAAATATATTACAATAAAAACACGTATAAATTTGTTGTAGACCACTTTTTTATAAACACTCCACCAGTTTCAGAAGTACCCTAATTATTATTAATTATAGTTTTAATATTCTCCTGGCTATAATATTCTCCTGACAAAGGAAGGGTGCTTCTGAAACCGGTAGTGTTTATAAAATAAAAGTGGTCTACAACAAATTTATATGCATTTTTATTGTAAATTATGGCGAGTCACGAAGTTAATGCTTCTTACAAATGTATAAAATATATTATTCAGGAAGATCTTTCAGGGTTATTTAGAAGTTATCGTGATAATTTTTATGCACGTTTTATTATTGTTTGAAAAAAAAGATTGTCCCCATTTTGAACAAGTATTTGCATGAATAGGCACACTATTTCTTGATAATCAATATTTAAAATTTACAGTTTAAATTATTTTTTGAATAATTGTACAACAGATTTTTGTATACATAAACTCCGCTCAGGAGGGAGGAAAATAATTTTCCTCGGGGCCTATACGTCATCTTTGAAGATGTGGTGTGTGCTTTGCTGTATAGAGGGTCTACTTGAGGAGAGGAAGGAGTGAAAACGGGTCTTGAAGAGGACCCATGTTGTAGGAGGGAGGAAATGCAGAGGCCGGCAAATCGTTCCACAGCCGAGCAGTTGAACTCATGAACGAGTAATAGAAACGACCTGTTCTCATGTGACAAATGTCAACTATATACATATGTTGGGCGCGTGTTTGGCGTGTTTCCCGACTGTGGACCGGTGCCGAGGAGATCAATGACGCTAGGTCTTCGGAGCATCTTCCATTGAAATACCGGTAGAGCTATGACAGCATTCCGACCTAACGCATGTGCAGTAAATATTGCTAATACAGAGGAATCTATCAAATGGAATACCTATTTCTGTACATAGTCGAGGTTTTTTTTTTCAGATATTTTGGGGCTCCAGACCAGAGGTAGCTGCCTAGTTCAACCGTGAGGCGCACTTGCAATTTGTATAGGGTTAACGATTGTTTACTATTAAAGTATCTGCGGACTCTGTAAAGTACGCCCAGTTTCTGAGGGTCAAATACAATCTTCTCAAAAGTTCTAAGCTATTTAAGGAGGAATTGAATACACCTACTATTTCAGATATTTCATTCAACAGCACCTCTAGTCATGCTATGTCATGCTAGATCATCTGTTCTACCGTATGAAATTTTGAACGACTTTTCTTGGATGACTTTTTTAGGCACGATAAGCCATAGCATTCCAAGAAGAAAGAAGCTATGAATTATATTAAAACAAATTGCAAGATTTGCATTAAACGTCTGATTTCACAAATAGCCATTAAATGATATCTTGTCTAATGTTATTACAATAAAATTGTAACATCGTGAAAACGACGTTATGACTTAGAAAATCAGGATAATAGGCCACTTGCATCACATTTAAAATAAATCCGGTTTTGGCAAATATTCTAAGACATTCTGTATTTTTTTAATCGTATTTTTGAAAAATTGACGATTTTAAAAAAATTTCAATCCGAAAAATCAGAGCATTTTTTATAAATCGGAAAAACGTGACATAATTTTATGGTTGCGAAAAAACGATAATTACATAGCCGAAAATCATTTTAAAAAAAGAACGTTTTCCACAAGAAAGGCCACAGGAGAATAACGAGGCAAACCAAAATATTACATCCCATAAATATTTTTTTCCTTGATCCATCTTATTGATCATAAATCATTAACGTCTTTATTACTAATTCCAATGTAATATACTTGTAGATACTTGTAAGTTATATTGTATGAAATGATACTTGTAAATTATATTAATTCTTAAAATCAGCACCACTACTATTATACTTCTAAAACACGTACAGTCAGTGTAAAATGTACGGGGTTCTCTTCATCACATTTGTCAAAAAGTCAAACCAAATGATAAGTTCTCAGAGAACAAACAATAAATCTTGTGAACGTTAAATTTCAAATTCAAAAATTCGCCTGAAATCAAAGTGTTGCCATATAAAAAAAATCAGTGTGGAATTTTACAAAATTAATAGGAACATTTTCGGAGACGGGACATTTCCATGTAGTGACGTCACGGGCCCAAATAGTGGATTTATTTATTTAAAAATAAAAATAAAACTGTACATTTCAAAAAAAAAAATTACTAAAATTTTCGTAATATTAGTAAAAAAATTTATCCACACGATTTTTTCCAAATCGTTATGATATCCATGCAAGTGGCCTATTGACAATTGAGCTCCCCTTTTGAGAGATTTGAAATGAAAATGTATCATGTTTAAATAGTAAATAGGGTAAAATTAGATTTTCGATATCTCCGAAAATGACGAGTTTTCAAAGTGAACTTTAGTAAAATGTACGCGGTAGTGTCCCGTGAAGTAACACGCAATTCAATACTGTAGTATTGCAGTATCGCCGTACATGTCCCGTGATGTCACACGCTTTTCGGTCGGCTGCAAATACATTATCACATCATTTTATATGATATTATCATATTTTCCGTTAAAGGTAAGATTTCGGAAGTTGCGTTGTCACGCTCTGCTACTTAACGTAAATAAAAAAATTATTCTGTGAGGTAGAAAATTAAATCGTTGTAAATAACAATATTGGTGACACAATACACTAAATTAAAAATAGCATACTGTAACACTGATTAAATTAGTCGGGGACGAGACTCTCGACTACAATCCGAAGGTCGGGGGGTTCAATCCCGGCGCGCACAAATAAATTTTATCTCAAATTTGTGTTATTTCATAATTCATTCTCTTAAATCTGGTTCCAGATGGGAGCAGTAAAAAAAAAAAGCTCTTCTCCTTCCCCTTCTCACTACCTGTCCTTGATTCCCTAGTCTCACTGGCTCCAGACGGGAGCAGTTGGGACTCTTGTGCTGTATTCACATTAAAAAAAACTGGAGTGTACATATGAAATGTCAGTAAATTCTCAAAAACGTGTGGAATAATTGGATTGGGCCAGCGTTTTCCTAAAGAATTGCTACATTGTGGATTTTCCGCCATCCATCAATTGAAAAAAAAAATTAAATAGACGGAATTGCCACGACTTGAGTTTAGAATATTTAGCTACCATTTTATCGATTATCGATACAATTATTGGTCCAACGGTTACCGTATTGGTAAATCAATTTTAGCAACATTATTGTATTTTCGGTGAGGCTGATATTAGAAGATTACCTAAACTAACTATAAAACTGTGGCCAATGCGTTTATGAACTAACAAACTGTTGGCAGCGATCCTGCTGTGTATTAAATGTCAATTTCATTATTAAATATTAGGCACACGATATTTCAAGCATACGTGGTATATCATCGTTTGGCGTAGAATATCAATATCACTTACATTATACACACGCGAGGGGTGTCCAAGAATTAAAGACCTTTCTAATTTAAAAAATCACGAAAAATACGATTTTGCTCTTCAGCATTTTGGGAACCCAACGAGCACGTACTTTGCATACGCCATTTTACCATCAACATCATTTGTGTGAGAATACAGACTTACTGACGTCTGGGATCAAAATTGAGAACTTACGAACGTCAACGAGACAGACTCCCTCCCAGTTGAGAAAGCGTGTAATTGAGGCACCTCGCCTCAATTATTCCGTCCATCTCAAACGGACACAAAGATCGCACTGAAGCAGCTACCAAGCCGGATCACTACTTGTTTTTTTAGGGGAAAGTCTTAACTATACGCTAGTTCCACCATACTAAGAGAAATAATGTCCGCGTCGCTGAAAAGGAGGATCTTTAATTCTTGGACAACCCCCGTAGTTCACGAAATAACAGTTGACCCAAAAAACAAAATTAGAAACATATGTATTGGTGGGTAACGTTCTACATTCTACATCAAACGTGGCTGAAAACAGCATTTTATGTTCCTCATGCTCTACTTATTTTTATAAGCGTAAAAGGGACTAAAACTGTACACTGTGCTCGTATTTTATTGTTGTCATGGTTATTGGAAAGGGAATACATTGTGTTCCTTCATTGTACTGAAAGTTTCCTTTCATCATGCTCCCTGCATTTTTTTTATTCAGAAGCGATTTTAACAAGTTTATAATGTTCTATACATAAGCAATGACTCTGTGTAAGTACTTTGTTCGCATCTGCTCTGGTTGCGATAGGCACCAACCTAAAAATATTCTTATATTTTTTTGTAAATCTTATATAGGCCTCAGGTATCATTATTATGTATTATCTTTACATAGTACAAGGTGCGGCAAAACAGACAGTGCAGTTTTGAAGTGTTATTTAAAAAAACGGCGCAACTTACATAAATGGGACTTATTTTATTTTATTCGATACATCATGCCGTTTTACGCATCAAGACTTGAAGATGAAATCAGAAATAAGATGGCCTCCAGCAGCGATACATTGATGAAGGCGATTTCTGAAGTTTTCGGCTGCATTTTGGCATATCTCGATGGGCGTAGCGGCGATTCATCCTTAATTCCATCCTTGAGTTCTCCCAAGGTGTGAGGCTAATATTTAAAAACTCTTTCCCTGCAGATAAGCCCATAGAAAGAAGTCGCAAATGCCTAAATCAGGTGAGCGCACAGGGAACATCTATTGCAGATTTGTCATTGAAACTCGAGATGTATGGGCTGTAACACCGTCCTGTTGAAACCAGATATCTCCCAGATCTGTTTCCTTGGTTAGTTCTTCCAATTGAAGTCAAAAAATTCACGAACAAGACAGTCACGGTTCGTCCATTCTGCTCAAAAAAATACGGCCCAATCACCTCAAATTTGGAAGTTGCATACCACACGGTCACTTTTGGGGGGTGAAGAGGTCTCTCGTGAAGTTACCTTGGTTATTTTCAGCCCAGTACGGAAAATTTTATTTTTTCGCAATGCCCATCTAGATGTGCCAAAATGCTGCCGAAAACTTCAGAAATAGCCTTCATCAATGTATCGCTGCTGGGGGCCATCATCTTTTTGATGTCATCTTCAGGACTTAATGCATAAAACGGCATGATGTAAGTTACGCTGTTTTTTAATAGCCCTTCAAAACTGCATTGTTTGTTTTGCCGCACCTGTTATAAAGCAAAGTCGCTCCCGCTATCTGTATGCTTAGATCTTTTCAACTACGCAACAGATTTTCATGCGGTTTTCACCAATAGATTGAGTGATTCATGAAGGTTTATTTATTTAATTTGTCAAGGTTTAATGTAAATTGGTTGAAATGTATAATATATAAAGGGAGCGGGCTGGCAAGCGTACGCTGTGGATTTGATGTTGGTTATAAAGGTTGAGTAATAGCGTTTCAGTAGATGGCGTTATGTTTCGGTAGCCTCAACAACGTGTGGCTGGGTCTGCTAGTGTAGTATAAATATATTTTAATGTAAAATAACCTTTATTTTTATCTGCAGCCCTTTTATGTAATCCTGAACTTCTTGTAAACACCTGAATCAATTTAAAGTTTGAAAGTGAGTTTACATTTTGAAATAAGGAAATTTCTGAGAAACGCTACAGGAATCCCAATAATTAAACTGTATTTCACAATTATTATTCTTCTTGTTTGATTCCTGGAACAACTTCCTTCAAAGAATTTCATTATTTATGTGTCTTTCAAAATAACTCCAGCACTTTAAAACGCACATAAATTATTCCAGGTGATGTTCATCACACCCCTTCTTTGGAATTTAATTGTTGCTTGCTATTAATGACTCCAAGTATAATGTTGACTTTAGAACTAATACGTTCAACGACAACAAATTAATATCATAATATATTATAAACACACAAGCAAATGCTTTTAATGGAAGATATGTAATAATATACTTTGTACCATTTTTAAGATAAATAAATAAAATATATACGAGGGTGGGTTTATAAGTTTAAGCAGTGGAAATAAAAATCCAAAATTATTTTTTCTTTTCAATATATTCACCTGCTACCCTAATACATTTTTTATTATCAATTAATGAATCTTTCAATTAACTCTTGTATACCCTAAAAAAATGATTTGTCTTTGTCTAAAAAATACACCGAAATTGCATCCTTCACTTCTTCATCACTTCAAAACTTTTTCCCACGAAGTTTTTTTTTCAAGTTTGGAAATGGGTAATAATCACTGGGAGCCTGGTCAGGACTTTAAAGTGGGTGAGGTAAAATTTCGAAGGACACCTTCTGCAGGGCAGCATTCGCAACAGCCGCCGTGCAGAAGGAGGACACCTTTGGTCAATTTTTCCCTTCTTTTCTCCTTGATGGCTTCCTTTAATTGCTCTAGGATTGAAGCGTAGTAATCTCCGGTTATGGAAACACCTTTATCTGTATAATCGATCAAGAATCCCCGTAAACGAATGACATCTCTTTCATTATGTCTGAACTGTTTTTCCTTGCTCGGTAAGGAACTTTGTTAGAGCGCTGAACTCGATTTTCTCCATATTTCACAATTTCTTCGCGATTGACTTCTTTGGTCGACGATAGCTCAAATACTAATGACCTAATTACGATAAAACCCGGTGTTTATACTAATAATGAGTTCTTCAATTAGTATCTAATTCAGCGAAACCCCCACTAATCACCTATCTACCCATTCCACGAACTTAAAAACCTCCCCTTGCATAGGTATGTAGAATAATTTTCTCGTATATATATTTATTAATTTTCATTTTATATTTGTTTTAAATCAACTCTCAACATTATGGTCGCCCTACATGTTAACATTGTAATGTACTGTCGCCTTCAGCTTAGTAGGTTCTCATAATCTGTAAGAAAGGTACAACAATATTGTTCTTCAATAACCATATTATATTTGCGATATCTTGTTAATTTCTAGAATTGTTAACCTCAACACAGGCTTCACATAGGTTATAAATTGAATTGTGAACATTAGACCTATTTACCATGTAAAGAAACAAATAAATAAATATTAATATGAAAGATATAATACAATAACTTTGTTTTTTAACCACGATTTATTTAATTTTTATAATACCGACCGGTTTCGCTTTAGTCAAGCATCTTCAGGGTATAGACTGTTTAATTTTATACCCTGAAGATGCTTGACTAAAGCGAAACCGGTCGGTTTTATAAAAATTAAATAAATCGTGGTTAAAAACCAAAGTTATTGTTTTATTTCATTCAATATGTCCAACCATAAAGTGAATGCTTTCTATTAAAAAAAAATATATGTTTCCAAATTGTCATAATTCATCAGCTTCAGTATTTTCAGCTATCAATGCAGGTCTTTCTAAATATAGCTAATATAGGATAACGTAGGTTCATCGATTAAATAATCGATCATGTAAATAAAACCCTTAGCTGTTAAAACGCAGTGTTTAAAAAAAATTCTTTTCTGTCTGCAAACCTGAGATAAATCTATTGCCAATCTATCTACTCCCCATATCTATTTAACGCATCACATTTAATAAAGATAATTTTCCTTGACTTACTTGCATGGTGTTGATGAAGAACGTAAGGTTAGCTAGGGGGCGCGAGGGGGGCGCCGTGCAGTTGGCCCTCAGGATGTCCCCGGGGTCGTACTGTGGGCGCTCCGTCACGATGATCGGGGGACCCGGGGGCAGAGCTATAAAATATTAACAAAGTATTAGATTTATTCGAAAACATGTACCTTTTTACAATCTGTAATATATATATTTTTTACATTGGCTCCACACAGGAGGCTCTGAGGAAAATAATTTCCCTCAGGGTCTATGTCATCTTAGGCAGGGCTGGGCAGTATTTGAAATACTTGTAATTGAAATCCGTATTCAAAATACAAATACGTATTTTGTATTTGTATTTCAATTACTTCCTAAAAATGTATTTTGTAATTGGTATTTCAATTACTTGATGCTGAGGTGTTTTGTAATTTCTATTTCAAATACTTATGGCTGCAAAATACATTCAGCGATATTAATAATGATAAAGAAAAATAAACTGACATAGATAATACGTAGACTAAAAACTCTAGAATCCAGAGCAATATTTGTTAATATTTAGAGTTGGGAACACTGTACGTCAAAGCAAGTATCTTGTCAATTGTCGTTTTCATTATTTCGCAGTATTTATTCATGAAGACGTGAGTTAATTGGTGATTGATAATGGATGATCAAATTCCGTCAACATCATCATATACGAAGCTAGATGAAGATGACGGTGCGGGCGGTGGATTGAGTCAAGTGAATGCTGTGATTTATCCGGTAATTCTAACTGCAGGAAAGTATTTAGCAGTGATCAATAGTGGCAATAGTAACAACCAAGATAATGTCCAAGCAACCTGTGTCAAATGTAAAGCCACCATCAAAGGTAGCACGTAGCATCAAGCACTAAAAACTGATTATTTTTAAGTCAATTACAGTAGAGCGCACTTGAAGTGAAATAACACAAAACTGCGCTATATATTATTACCTAACACCTGGGTGTCCTATTCCACAAAACTTTACAAGTGGAGCGGAGATGTGATGTGTCTTCTGAGTTCTGAGCAATATGATTGGTCAATTTTTGCAAGTCTCTGTTTCTCTCTGCTTCTATGGAATATCACCCTTAGATAAAAGGACACTTACGACAATTTATTGCAACCAAATGTTCTACCAAAACCAAATGTATTTTATATTTTTTAATTTGTATTTCGTATTTGAAATAAAAAAAAATGATTAGAATGCTGTATTTTGTATTTCAAATACACTACTTGAAAGTATTTTGTATTTCGTATTTAAAATACATGCGAAAAATTATCTTGTAATTTGTATTTTAATTACAACAAAGCATGTTTTTTTCCCAGCCCTGATCTTAGGAGATGCTGTGTAGAGAGTTGTTTTAAAGAAAGGAAAGACAGTAAGTTCTGGGTAGAAAATGGGTATGAGGTGTGGGCAGGAAACTAGGGGTCAGTGGGTCCAGAAGTGACGGACATATGAATCCATCCCTCCAACTGCAGTGCAAGACGATGGATCGAGAGATTCTGGCTGGAGAGGATAAAAGAGCTCCCTCAACTGGTCTCTCTCGATCCTATCCACCACGCAGCAGGTGAGCAGACGATCTGGACAAACCTCACCCGCATGAACCCGGGCACCTCTGCTAAGTCACCAAACGTAGCGAACCACTTGGGGTGACCTACGGCAGAGGTGTTGGTTATCCAATAAAGGGTTCCCGGGGCGGCGGTACCCATACCCGCCTCGCAAATTAAAATAAACAGTAAACATTATGCAGAGTAAATCATTTGGAACCTTGTTATTAAATGTTTTTGTGTTTAATTTCTAGAATTCCATTTAATTTAAAGAAATTAACATAAATCAAATTTAATAATGTTAAATTTAGTATTTATTTTTGTTACAGCTGTTTCGGTTTACAATGCCGTATTCAAACTGTCGTCACGTAAAATAAGTCGTCTCTAAGTGGTTTAGTCACAGTTTGAAAAAGGTCATATAAGTCGAAATAAAGATAAATAACTTAAATACTTGCAGAACTTGATAATAATATGATTTAAGTAAATTTATTTATATTTAAACTAAATTTATATTTATTTATGGTGTATTTGCGGTAAAACCAAGTACGATAGTGTGAGAAATGTGGAGATCCTCGAAAAATGCAAGGCTGATGTAAGCGTAATGAGTAAATTTAAGAAAGGGACGCTCAGATGGTTTGGGTATGTAGAGCGAATGAACGAGGAAGGGAGTGTAAGGAGAATATATGACGCAAATGTGAATGGTAGAAAAAGTCGGGGACGCCCGAGGAAGACATGGCACGACCAAGTGAATCAGATACTTGAGTCGGGCCATGTGAAGAGTCGGAATAATAGAAGATCATGTATGAGACGATGTATGAATGTGAACAAATCAAGTAGTGTATTTTTTTATTTTTTTTTACATGAGCTCCACACAGGAGGCGCTGAGGAAAATAATTTTCCTCAGGGCCTATGTCATCTTTGGAGATGCTGTGTGGAGGGTTTTTTTAGGAAAAGGAAGGAGAGGAGAGTTCTGGGAAGGAAAAGGGTTTAAGGGGTGGGTAGAAATCTGGGGTTCAGTGTGTCCTGGTGTATGCCAAGATCGAGTTGTTTGGCGGTCCATCCTCTGCCTACCCCTGCTGGGAAACGGCGTGATGGTTAGTTAGTTTTTTAAAATAAAAATTTAAAAAATTAAAATGCAACCTAGTCCGTATAAACATATTTTCTATCAATCATCCTAAGATTCCATATATTTCGACATGTCACCCTATTAGTTCACTACTACTGTGTTCCGGTTACCTTCAAAATTACCCCAAAAGATTTTTTATACCCCACAGTTACGTTAAGGGTTAAGACTTACTAACACTCAATTTATTTCTTGTACCTAAAGTTATTAAGCAAAACCCCGTTCTCCGATTTTATTCATCAGTTACTTAGTAAAATATATACATTGCGTCTAACCGGAATTTAATTAATCAATAAATCAAAAACAATAGTAATGGTTATTTCAATTGGCCCCCAGCTATTCACTGTTTTAATAAATCTGTCTGGCAAGTAATGAATTTGGCGAAAACAATTACTATCCTATTCGAAAGTTGAGTTTTAAAGCATTTCTCGGGATTTTGAGGTAAGATCAACAAATAAATAGATATTCTGTGTATTTTATTAAGGCAAAACCAAACACTCTAACGGTAAGCTTTGTCTAGAATTACGGTCTAACGTAATTATTAATTATTAATTTGTACCTCGAAAAATCACTATTTATAAAGGTGTGTTAAAAAAAAACTATTTACCGATAAATTTTAAATAACAGAATTTTATTTGCTCCACATTATTCGAAATCACATGTGAAAACACTGAAGGTACTAAGACAAATACAAAGTTTAAAAAATTGCATAACTTACATAATTAATTACATTAAAATTATTGTTTTCGGGGTCAATTTCCATTGAAAAAAATAGTTTTAAAAGATCTCATTAAGTTGCTGATAAATTAATGTTAAATAAAAAATGATACGTAGATCTACGGGTTGGTACTAAAAATATAAGATCAGGGTTTAAATCTTTTGAATACATAAATAACATAATAGTTTTGGTTTTCTGCGTAAAATCTGGTTCAATGATCACACATTTGCTTTGAATGCATGTTTAATAAGGAATGCCGGCCCAACTGTTTAATTATTTTTTTTTATGAATAATGACCTTCTTACTTAAATAACTGCATATTTATTTATATTTTTATAGTTAGTTTTAAAAGCTAAAATAATTGTCAAAATTTTAATTTTTCAAGATCCCCCGTAAACCACTGTATTTATGGTAAATCGTGTGACGTCATCACTCTCTAAAATTTGTATTTATTTTCAACAGGTGTTGTCATTTTGTATGGAAGAAACTATTCAATATGTAAAAACATTATTTAGGTGGAATTATTTATTTATTATATTATATTTATTTATTTTATTTTTCAAAATTATTACGGGAGAGTGGTACTTAGGTATAAAAATTATTTGAAACTATTTTTTTTTTTAGCTTTACGAATCTAAATCAATATTATGGAAACCGAAACATCGCCTGCACGATTGTAGGCAAATGATAAGATACAGCATACAGCGCCGAATCAGCTGTTCGACGTCCGCCATTTTGGAGTTCAGAGCTGGAGGGTTGGAGGGCAGAGTCTATATGAACACATTTTTTAAAGCGATAATATTTTTCATTGGAGTTCCTTATTTTCAAAGTTGGATTGCATGAACGTGAAGAGAAGTTTTCGGAGGAGAGAGGCTTCTCCAATTATCTCGCAACCCAGAAGATAGGTGGAAACTTGAGTGGCAATCAGCCAACGTTGGAAATGCCCATCTCATACATGACCCCACTGATGGACAATCTGAGTTCTCATTGCCTCGTAAACTCTGGTTCACCATCAATAGGTGCTCTCATCGCCGCCGTGCCCACATGATGCATAGATGGGTCCTTAAAGAGTCGGCGACGTGTGAATGCGGTGCGGTACAGACCACAGAATATGTGGTCAACGAATGTCCGCTCCATTCATTCCCCGACGGGGTTGATGAGAGCCCTGTACACGCTCGCAGACCTAGTTGTCCCCCTCTGGCCCCCTAGAACGGTTGATCGGTAAGGATTGACAAGGATAACTTCCCATCGTTCCCTAGGACACTTACTGAACGCTGACGTACAAACAACAGTTTACGTCGAATATATTAAGTCAACGTGAAATGTTACTTAGTTGTTGGCGAGCTGCAGTCATGCTACGGAACGATGAGAAGTTACCGAAAGTTATCCTATCAATCCTAATCGATTGACCGTGTTAGGGGTCCTGACCCCCCGAACAGAAAAGAAAAAGAATGTGAAGAATTCAGACAGGTGATAAAGTACTGACCTATCTTCAAACATACTTATTTCGGTTGTATGCGCATTAGTCTTTCGTAAATTTGCTTTGAAAAAAATTGGAACTGATTGTGTGAACGTGAAGAATTCAGACAAGCGATGAAGTACATACCTGTCGTATGTTTTAATTCAAACTAATTTCGGTTGTCCAAGCTGTGCGTTGCACTAGTCTCAGGGAGAGATTGTATCTACGTCGTCGTTGTAAAACTATCACTATAAAACCTGTTATAAAAAAAACGTAACAAAATTCTTTCTTATATAAAATGCACAAAGAGTAATAAAATTTGCACGAGGCCAAGCGGACATATAACATTAATTACACGCTTATTTGTTAATTACACACTGCATCCCCTAAGATGACATAGGCCCTGAGGAAAATAATTTTCCTGAAGGCCTCCTGTGTGGAGCTGTTGTAAAAAAAAATCGAGTGCAACTTTACACGCGGTAGAAGCAAATCTTTACCAAAACAATCTCAACCAATACTTTAAAAGTGAAGTCATAAACATAGCGACCAATGAGCGCAGACCAGCGTAATTTCCATTTCACATCTCAACCAATAGGAGCCTTTAAAAGTAACATCATAATCAATGCGGCCGATGAGCGCAGCGCAATAATCGTCATTTCCGTTTCATCCGACATTCGAATCACAGCGGGGCTATAGAAGTTACACTTAAAAAAAATTATTAATACAGCTAATGTGAGTTAGTTTTTTCTAGATTTGTAACATTTCCGACCTAAATATCATCGTAGATACGAGTACTTGTCTACCGCCTAGATTGGGACCTTCTGATCAGGGGCAAGTAATCTCATCTGAAATTGGTCTTGCTTTAATTATGTATCAACCCTAAACCGTGATATAATGCTTAGGGTCTACCCCGGTGAGATTGATAATAATAAATCTGATACTTGAATAGTTTAGCCAGGGATGGGAAAACGTTTTAATAATATGTTATGTATGTTAGATAGTCCTTCGATTATCTCGGGTTGTCGGATAGTTACATGGCCGAGTATTCAAAATAAGTTCCGATAATACAAGCAGTTCTGAACAGTAGAACAAACAAATATGTGACAAATTTACTCTTATTCAATGAGCGTTTTTATAATTACGAAGATTTACGGTTACGATACCGTGGCGGCAAATAAGGCAATAAGCATACTTTTCCTTATCGCTGTAATATATATAAAAATAAAATAAAAATAAAAATGCTGCAGCTCTTTCAAAATATGAAATACACCATGACCTAGGTCTGTTTCCTCCAACGGAAAAAAGTCATCATTTTCTTACATCTCTCTCGCACACCACACCATGACGTCTCCGTAGACCTTTACAATATTGAAATAATAATAATTTAAATAAATAATAAATATATATAATAAATAATAATAATAATTTTGAAAGTATGGAATATAGTTTCAAGGATAATATTGAAGTGTGTTTTTAAACATTTTTTTATTTAATATAATATAATGGTGTCAATTACATGTTTATATACAAGAAATAAAGTTTTTCTATTAAAATACATTAAATAATAATACGTATTACACCCTTTTTAAGAGCAGAGCTCGAGTTAAAAAGGCGGATAAACGCAGGTTAACCACAGTTTAGCAGAGGAAAAAAAAAAAAAAAAAATATATATATATATATATATATATATATATATATATATATATTTATATTTTTTATATATATTAAACAAAAAATAGATAATTACAGTAAATAAGAAAAAAAAAATTTTAATCTAAATAATAGATAAGAAATACAATTGACTGAAGAGGAGGAGATAAAGAGAATGGAAAAAAATAATGAGAGAAAAAGGATATCTAATATTATAATTGAGATGTGTTGATACGTTATATAAAAAGAGTTTTTATTGAATTTTTGTATTTTTTGTAATTTGTTTCCAATCTTAATTTCAAGGGTAATTCGTTAAACCATTTAACTCCAATATATTTGTAGAATTGTTGGGCTGTGGTGGTATTACAGCGTGGTATCGTTAAAGAACCAAGGATATTTGTTCTATTGCTGTTCGAAAAAAGAGTTAAGCTCACATTATTGAAGCAATCTTTGTGTATTTGAAAGAGCGTATTTTTTTATAAATAGTATGAAGTGAAAGGACTTTAAATTCTTGAAATAATTTGATGGTAGGGTAATCGTATGGCTTTTTTAGAATTATTTTTATTAATATTCTTTGGATAATTTCTAAAGGCAAAAGAGAAGTTTTGAAAGCACCACCCCAGCCAACAATTCCATATTGTAATACTGATTGAATTAGGGAAAAATATATGGTTCTTAATAATCCAATATTTAATATGTTTCGTATTCTAATAAAAACGTAAATTAGTTTTCTTAAACGTTCTACTGTTGTATTAAATTGTAATTTCCATATAAAGCTGTTTTCTTAAACACTAACCAACAACAGTCGAAAACGAGAAAAATGATGAACGTAAGTCTGCACCCCCCTAAAGGAAACATACAATCATTATCATACATCTCCCTCAGACCTATAAAAAAGATGAAACGCAAGGAAAAATAAGTACTTTGAAGGAAACAGTCACACGTATTTTGTGTATCTCACCGTTATTTAATGTGTAAGAAAAAGCTGCAGTATTATAGTAATAACAAACGTATGTTTATTGCCTTTTTGCCGTCACGGTACCGTAACCGTAAATCGTCAAGTAATTATAAGAGCGCTCATTAAAATAAAACCCAAACTTTCTCTGAAATTAAAACAATCACTGAAATTTAAAACGATGTAAATAACAAAATGTTATTTATTCAGAATAGCGAAAAGGTAGTATTTTATATTTTAGGCGGATTTTTAAGGCGGATAAACGCAGGTAAACCACAGTTTAGCAGAGGAAAAAAAAAAAAAAAAAATATATATATATATATATATTTATATTTTTTATATATATTCAACAAAAAATAGATAATAACAGTAAATAAGAAAAAAAAATATTTTTTTTTTTTTAACAATTGACTGAAGAGGAGGAGATAAAGAGAAAGGAAAAAAATAATGAGAGAAAAAGGATATCTAATATTATAATTGAGTTGTTGTGTTGATAAGTTATATAAAAAGAGTTTTTATTGAATTTTTGTATTTTTTGTAATTTGTTTTCAATCTTAATTTCAAGGGTAATTCGTTAAACCATTTAACTCCAATATATTTGTAGAATTGTTGGGCTGTGGTGGTGTTACAGCGTGGTATCGTTAAAGAACCAAGGATATTTGTTCTATTGCTGTTCGAAAAAAGAGTTAAGCTCACATTATTGAAGCAGTCTTTGTGTATTTGAAAGAGCGTATTTTTTTATAAATAGTATGAAGTGAAAGGACTTTAAATTCTTGAAATAATTTGATGGTAGGGTAATCGTATGGCTTTTTTAGAATTATTTTTATTAATATTCTTTGGATAATTTCTAAAGGCAAAAGAGAAGTTTTGAAAGCACCACCCCAACCAACAATTCCATATTGTAATACTGATTGAATTAGGGAAAAATATATGGTTCTTAATAATCCAATATTTAATATGTTTCGTATTCTAATAAAAACGTAAGTTAGTTTTCTTTAACGTTCTACTGTTGTATTAAATTGTAATTTCCATATAAAGCTGTTTTCTTAAACACTAACCAACAACAGTCGAAAACGAGACAAATTATGAACGTAAGTCTGCACCCCCCTAAAGGAAACATACAATCATTATCATACATCTCCCTCAGACCTATAAAAAAAATGAAACGCAAGGAAAAATAAGTACTTTGAAGGAAACAGTCACACGTATTTTGTGTATCTCACCGTTATTTAATGTGTAAGAAAAAGCTGCACTATTATAGTAATAAGAAACGTATGTTTATTGCCTTTTTGCCGTCACGGTACCGTAACCGTAAATCGTCAAGTAATTATAATAGCGCTCATTAAAATAAAACCCAAACTTTCTCTGAAATTAAAACGATCACTGAAATTTAAAACGATGTAAATAACAAAATGTTATTTATTCAGAGTAGCGAAAAGGTAGTATTTTATATTTTCAAAAAATTATTTCTTCTGTTTTCTAGACATAGATACATGATACATACATGAATATATTTATATGTGTGTTTTTTTATTAAAAAATAACAATGAATAGATGTTTCAGAATATTATGTTTTCGTAAATTGCTTTATATTTAATAATTTTTCAGTAAAAATTCCTCTTATTGCATGTCGTAATACTTTTCTAGAAATATTTCGACGACGCAGATCGAAAGAGAGAGAAAACGGAGAAAAAAGATTATTAAATTTTTGACTGAAACCTCAAATTGCAATATTAAATGAAGACAATATAAGCGAAACTCAATCCGAAAATCTGGAAACAGAAAAATCAGAAAAAGATATTGACACCTCTGGAACTAAAAAAAACATTAAAAAATATATACATATATATTCATCCTAGACTTGCAGAAAAGTCAATAGATGTCGCATATTAAATAAAATGGATAAAGATTTATCCAGTCATTTTCTAAAGAGCATTTTTTAAAAATTTATTTAATAAATGTAACAAAAATTTCATGTGATTATGTATTCTATAAAGTTTTTTCTAAAAAATATATTTTATTTAATATGTCTTACACCTTCTTTTGAGCAAAGCTCGTGTTTTAGTTTAGTTCGGGTTTGAATCTTGCAATCATACATAAAGATAGGAGCCAATAATATATATGCGTTAAGAAAATAAAGATAATGTGGGGCGGTTCTTAGTCAAAACCGTGGCGCAGTGGTTAGCGCGTTTGCCCGGAAAGCAAGAGGTTCTAGGTTCACGTCCCAGAGGTGTCAATATCTTTTTCTGATTTTTCTGTTTCCTGTTTGTCGATTGAGTTTCGCTTTTATTGTCTTCATTTAATTAGATATTTAACTTGTTTTGGATTTATTTCCCTTTACAGCAATTCAAATTTCCGCTATCGGTAAGATTTGTAAGAAGGTATTACATACCTACCAAAATATTTCGTGTAACATTAAAAAAATTCAAACAAGGAATTATGAGGGCTGTCCGTAAAATAAGGTCTCCAAGGTGCTGCGGTTGCGAGGAACGAGGAACAACACCGGCGTGGAGCCTGGTCTCTCTACGCCAAATACCCACCACGCTGTACTCTCCACAACACTTAGTCTCGGCGTGCCAGCCGTTCGCGATGGAGCTTCCGCTCGCCGCACCCACCAGGTGTAATTACACTCCATAATTTCATTTATTCGAAATTTATTGACCGATTTATGAGTTTTTGCCCGCTGTTTTTCTGAACCAGTAAAAAGATTAAAAATAATAATTAATATTTAAAAAGTTAAAAGTATTTCACCAAAAAATGTAGACATAATTTGTCTCGACGCCACCTAGCGAGAGATTTAGTACTAACAATACCTCCCTCACAAAAATAAAGTTGGTTGTTTTCAGGTGGAAAAATGTAATAATCAGTAATTGTTGAATGAAACACCAGTATATATTGAATTATTTGGCGGGTATTAGATAAGCCGCCATAGCTCAGTGGTCAGAGCATCCGACCGGCAATCAGAAGGACACGGGTTCAAGTCCCGTTGGCGGCAAGTATCTTTTCTCGGAAGATTTTTCAATGTAAATGAGTGTTTCAGGCTGACAATTATTGCTTATAATAATTGTTACCCTTTGTGCTATGTATGCACAAAAATCTTGTCTTAAACGTTAGTTTATAAATTAAAAATAATAATTTTGGTGACCGTTTTGAATATTTTCCGCCCACCTTAAAACAGTCATACCTCCGAATTTTAATACGGAGACATACAAACTGATTATAGTACCATATAGTCAATAATTTCACCTAACTTTAGTTGATGATCACATATTCCTAGGATTTGTAAAAAAATATTATAAAATCGTAAACATTTAAAACGGAACTATTCTCAGGATTACCTCCTTATAAACTCGCCTAGGAAGTTCAATTTTCCATATACATAGATTATTTTCTACTAGGTTTCTTTTAAAATGTCTATTTTGTAATCACAATCTACAATCTACATTATGTAAGTATATAAGAAAACTGGGCTCAAGTTCGGTGTTTGGGCTAAATTCCTAAAAAATAAAACTAGTTATTTTTATACTAATTTGGGGTCGGGGAATCCGAATCTGAATGAATTAGGCGGCGGCAAGCAATATTAACTGAATTACACGACTTTAAAAAATTTTATACACATACAGGAAAATAGCCATTCTGGAAGCATTTTGATTCCTAGAAAATCAAACTAGTTATTTTTATACTAACTATGGGCCGGGGAATCCGAATCTGAAAGAATTAGGCGGCGGCAAGCAATATTAAGTGAATTAAACGACTTTAAAATTTTCTATACACACACACATGAAAATAATCATTTCGGAAGTATTTTGACACACGTAATACAAAGATCATAGAAAAACAAGATAACATAGATGTTTTTACCACACAAAATTAAGTGTTGCCATTAAGCAGTAATAAATAACATGTTTATATTTTAAGTACTTATTTTTTATAAATTTTACTCACTTTTGTATCACAAACCATGTTACATAAACCCGGCGTAGCTGCTAAACTACTTGAAAACAGGGATGTTTTTTTTGCCGTGACGCGAGCAGGCGGTATAAAGGGGCACAAACCATGTTACACAAACCTAGCGTAGCCGTTAAACTACTCGAAAACAGGGATGTTTTTTTGCCGTGACGCGAGCAGGCGGTATAAAGGGGCACAAACCATATTACACAAACCTAGCGTAGCCGCTAAATTACTCGAAAACAGGGATGTTTTTTTGCCGTGACGCGAGCAGGCGGTATAAAGGGGCACAAACCATGTTACACAAACCTAGCGTAGCCGCTAAACTACTTGAAAACAGGGATGTTTTTTTGCCGTGACGCGAGCAGGCGGTATAAAGGGGCACAAACCATATTACACAAACCTAGCGTTAGGTTAGGTTAGCTTAGTGACGCGAGCAGGCGGTATAAAGGGGCTGGAGTTTTACCGCTTAGCTGGACTCTTATATGATCCGCGTATCCGACAGGAACCCTTCGAGACAAGCGAGTTTGACAAGGATACGACGGACGAAGAAGACTTGGTCGATTTATAAGGTATGTTTTTCTGCTGTTATCTTTTTTCATATTGATATAGGAATAAATATTTTTGAGAGCTGGTAACACTGCCGGCACATGTTTTTGTATATTTCTTGTTTTTCTATGATCTTTGTACTACGTGTGTCAAAATACTTCCGAAATGATTATTTTCATGTGTGTGCGTATAGAAAATTTTAAAGTCTTGTAATTCAGTTCAGATTCGGATTCCCCGGCCCATAGTTAGTATAAAAATAACTAGTTTGATTTTCTAGGAATCAAAATGCTTCCAAAATGGCTATTTTCCTGTATGTGTATAAAATTTTTTAAAGGCCTGTAATTCAGTTAATATTGCTTGCCGCCGCCTAATTCTTTCAGATTCGGATTCCCCGACCCCAAATTAGTATAAAAATTACTAGTTTTATTTTTTAGGAATTTAGCCCAAACACCGAATTTATTCCGAAAACTGAATTTTAATATGTTGTGAACTGTTTAATGTTCCCTTCGAATAATTTTTGACACAAATTTAGTCAAAAAATGGCGACACTTTTAATAATACTAAAATGTTATACATAAAGGACTCACCAGAAATAGCTGTAGTACATCAAACAGATACATTAATTATCTTAAATCCACAATACCAATTAACTCGATTATTGGTTTATTTACATAAAATATCGCAATGTCAAACAGAGTCCTTTCGGCAAAAAAATGGCAAGAACATAACCACAAAACTTTTGTTTTCCAAATAATCACAGAATTTTTAAGTTTAAAACACGTTGAAATAGTTGAACGCATTGCTAATTCAATCATTATAATGCTGGTATTCAAATATGTTAGAAAAATCCACTAAAACACGATAAAATGCCGCATTTTGCATTATACACATTCTGAAAGTTTATGTAACACTTTACAAAAATCTTCTGAACATGAATCTTTGTTTACTAATATGTCGAATTTAACTAGAGTGCACTGCCATCTGTTATTACGAATATAAGTTGTATCTTTTCCCTTACTAAAAAACGTCAAAATAAAACCGCGGGCGTATTTGAAAATATTACAAAAAAAATTTGAATGCACCTAGGGAAAATTTTCTGAAATTCAACAGCTAAGCAAACTTAGGTTTGTAGTTAGTGCTGAAATTGATAAAAAGTAGCCTTTGCCATTTCCCATTCCTCCAATTACCCCTTTTTAAAAAAATCACGTCAATTGGTCACCCCATTTATATTATTCTAGCGAGTTCCCGGCATGCGTTGCTCTTCCACCTAATAAATAAATTGTTTCTCTCTGCGTGCCTTTTCCCATTCATCCTGTTCCCCTTCTGCCTCCCATTCCGCCTCCCCTTTCTCTCCTGCATCCCTTCCCCTCTCGCGTTCCCACTCCGCCTTCCCTCTACCCACTCCCCTCGCCCACTTCCCCCTCCCGCTTCCCCCCTCCAGAATTCCCCTCCCGAGTTCCCCTCCCCCCTCTTGGGTTCCCCCCACCCGCCTCCCCCACCGCATTCCATACATTCAGTTTTCAAACATCTCGCGTGCCACCTATTCACAATTTTTTTACACAAATTTCATTATGCCAGAGCTCAGCAGTATATATATATATATATATAAACCTTCCTTGGCGTGCTCACAACAACTCACCAAAGTTTCATCGCAATTGAATGAACGGTTTAGCAATGCATAATTTCATGATGCCAGAGCTCACTATTGTATACAGAAACCATCGCGGGCAAGCGCACATCAAATCCCTAAAATTTATCTGAGTTTAGTTTTAGAATCTATTTGAAATTAAACGTAAAGCGAGAATATTTGATGACATAATAATGTTTTGATAAGGCCCGAGGGGGTCGAAGTTTTTTTTTCCATTATCATATGAGTGTTTTATCATCCATCCGGTGATAAAAAAAGAAAACAAAATAAAAATGCTGTATAAACGAAATATTCGTGTAAATAAATGTGGAACAGGACAGTGAGTAAATAGACTTAAGAACTTCTTTGGCCTTTCCACGGCCCGAAATTTTTAATCTTCTTCCCCTTTTGGTGCACGAATTACACAGCTTTAAAATGCACCCGATTCAAGTACCCAGTGCCAAGTACTAAGCACCGCAAAAGCTTGTTGAGTGCTCTGCAGTCGCCAGTCCGTAAGGATTAATTACATAATCATTGCAACAATACAGGATCTAACGCTGAACTCAATTCCATAATGAATCGCCTGCATGTACTTGGAAATAAATATGTTTTGGATGAATCTATAAACATTGCTAGTCTAACCTCATACAAACACTACTTAATTAAAACTGTCTGTCAGCGCTTCTCAGTTTGACTATAATCAAATACAGATTTAAAGTATTAATTTCTTAATACATAAAATCCGGGATTTATAATATGTTGTATTGTATTTATACTAACCTACTCATTGTACTTTTTTACGTTGATACTACAATTTTTATTGTTCTCCTTTATGAATTTTATACACGGTGTCCGGAAACTCGTAGTACAAGCGGGAAACTGGTAAATCTACATCACATTCGGAGTCGATTTGTGATATAACTTTTTTGATTTGAGCTTTCGTTTTTGAGTAAATCGGATCCGAAGTTGAAATTTTTTTGGTTAAATTTGAAAAAATTGTTCACTAGGGGGTTGATTTCAGCTGTGTAATGTCTTATAAAATGCATCGAAGAGTATAAACCGGGCACAAAAGTTTTTTTAACCCTTTAGTTGCCGAAAAAATGGAAAAATAGAAAAAAAAAATAATATTAAAATCGAAATGCTCAGATCGAAAAAAATAAGTTTTTTGGGTTCTCTATGTGATGTTCTATATTCATTAAAATTAAATAAATACTTAGAAAAATTTGGCCTTATAGACCAAAAACAATATGGTTTTCAGAAGAAAAAAAGTACAGAGAATTTATTACAGGATTTTTCAAATTATATTAATAATGAATTAAACCATAAAAGACATGTTTTAGTACTATTTATCGATAACTCCAAAGCGTTTGATACAATTGACCCACAAAAATTATTTAAAATCTTAGAAGCAATTGGAATTAGGGGAAGCCTACTTAATTTGTTTAAAAATTATTTATTTAATAGACATATCTGTGTAAAAATATTATTAAAAAATGAGTGGGAGGAAAAAAAATTGTGCTGGAGTCCCGCAGGGGTCAATTTTGGGTCCAACCCTCTATATTATATTTGTATCAATAATGAAAAAACTATTTAAATATGTAAAACACTTTGTATATGCTGACGACACTGCTCTTGTCATATCTGATGAACAATTATCCATTGCGATTAAATATATGCAACATGACTTTACGTCACTTATAAAATGGTCACATGACGCAGGTCTAATCATTAATGCCAAAAAAACAAAATTGATGCACATACGATCTCCACATGCCTCATCTCAGAAAACGCCTAAAATAATATCTCATGACTTTACATGTATTCATCAAAACATTTTGCAGCCCTGCATGTGTGATAGTATTGAACTTGTAAATGAATACGTTTATTTGGGAGTGACTGTTGATTGTAATTTTAAATGAGATGTACAAATAAACAAAATTTGTAAACGGCTGAGGGCGATAGTCGGTAGGCTGTACAAACTGAAATGTTTCGTTCCGGTGAATATTTTAAAAATCATTTACTTATCACTCGCAGAATCAACTTTACGGTATGGATTAACAACTTGGGGACACTCTTGCAAGACTAATTTGAGCTACCTACAATCAGTACAAAATTCTATGGTTAAGTTATTAGTTCAAAAACATATTTTTTCACAGAGACGAAACATATCATTGTTGTATGGGAATTTAACAATATTACCGGTGCAGGCCTTATTATGGTACAAAATATTGATTCAGCATATGTCTGAGTCTAATTATAAGAGGAAAGTAGAACATGATTATAATACAAGGTTCACGAAGAATGAAGGAATGATTGTTCCAAAATATAATAATAACTACGGACGGCGAACCCTGGAATATAACGTGCCAAAAATATTTAACATGTTACCAATTAATATAAAAAATTGCGATTTTTCAAATAAATTCAGATATATGCTGAAACAATGGCTGCTAAATAGAGATAGTTTATATTAATTCATATGTGTTAATTGTTATAATCTGTATGGTTATAGTTATAATATTATGTAATGTTTAAATTGTAACTGAACATTAACATCCTGTTGAGAAACTGCTTTATTGCGGTTTAACGGGATTGTACCTTGAAAATCAATAAAAAAAATTAAAAAAATGTAGATTCACCAGTTTCCCGCTTGTACTACGAGTTTCCGGACACGTTGTATTTATACTTATATTTTTCTTTATCTATGTGTATTCTGTTTTCATATGTAAAATAATTGTAATTCTTTTGTAAAAGCCGCTATAATCGGCGTTAATAAATAAATAAATAAAAATAAATTACGCGCCGGGCGAACCGAATTTTTAACAGGCTACGATTTGAAAATTGAAAAAAAAATCCTATCCTAGGTATAAAATATTTTTATATTTCTAAGGCTATTTCTTTTCTTAAATTTGAGACATTTCCCATTATTCGAGAACTAGCTGGTTCCCGGCATTCAAAGAAATACATTTTTTCTCCCTGAATCACCTTTCCCGTGCGTCCCCGTTCCCCTCCCGCATCCCCTTCCTAGATAGCTTTATAAATTATAGCGTTTATGTTATTCTGATTTACGAGCTATATTATTGTAAAGTTTCATTAAAATCCATTAGGTAGTTTTTGCGTGAAAGAGTAACAAACACACATACGAAATAATATGCTCCAAAATTATCTTCAGAGTAATATTATGTTTCAAGAAAATGTTCACAATTATTATACTACGAGAAGACGCGGAGCTTCCCAAAACTAAATTTTCGTGCACACAAAATAGCGCGTTTTATAAAGGGCAAAAACTTTATAACAGCCTTCCGAATGCCGTAAAGGAAGTCTCAAGTCTTAGCACTTTTCGTAGGATATGTGCTTGTGCATTATACGTAAAGAATTTTTTTTTGATTTTTAACAATCTAATCAATATTATTTTACTCACATAGTTATCTGTTTTCCTTAAAATGTTTTTTCTTAGTTAAAAAATTTTCATACATCTTAATAAATATAAGAAAAAACCAAATACATCCATACAAACTTTCGCATTTATAATATTAGTAAGATGTGTTAAAAATACGTATCCAAGAAACACACTAAAATGGAGGGAAATATAATATAATATAATAACAACGACATAAAAATAAAAATTCAAACTACTTATTCCATACTCAGGCAAAAGGTGGTGGGTTACCATGCACACTAGTTAGTTAAATGCTCAAAGGCAAAAGTATTTTTACATAATATAGTATATAATTGATAATTATAAAACAAACGATAAATATATAATTGAATTGGAGCCTATAAATAGCGCCCTTGAGCCGATTTTCCCCGGAAAGGGTGCTGCACGAATAACTTCAATACTATTATTATTATTTAATAAATTATTATGTTAAAAATAAAAACATAAAAGAAAAAGAAACCAGACATCGTGCCAACTCAGCCACTAACTGGAAGAAAAGCACAATACTATTAACCTTCGTATACTCGAGCTCAACGGCATCACACATATACTCGCGCACGGTGTCTCAAACCGAGCTTTGATCTTGTCTGTATTATTTTAATTATATACTTTTAAGCAATTAATAGTATTAATAGTATTTATTAAATAGAAGGGGGTATAATTGGATAAAAACAAAAATATTAAAACTTTATTTGGAAGAAACAGATGTTTAACTCTGTCTCTTAAAAAATAACTCCATTTTTTTGTACTCAAACTTTAATAAAAAAATTTAACTTTTTTATGTGTTAATTATTAAAAAAAACTCTAATAAAAGAAAGTATCAAGAATAGTAAAATAATATAAAAATAAGTAATAATCATTACTAGCTTGTTTGTGTAGTAATTGTTACTTATCTGAAATAGTAACATTTATACTCACCTCACGATAACAGTGACTAAGGCCCTCCGTTCATGGAGATACTTACAATCTACGTAATTGTGACGAAACCACAAGTACCCTGCTGATATACCACTTTTTAATGCTTATCTCCGTACACGGCGCTATCCAAAATATACTGAACTTGATCATTTTTCACGTGCAGCCGTGGAGTTAACACGCTGCCAAGCGATGTCATATGACTTTTTTTCCAACATCAATCCATGCCTTCTCCACTAAATCTTTTCTTACGTATTGTGGTAACGTATAGTTATATAAACATGCATTTTTTCCACTTTCAGAACAAATCTATCATTACTTTCATGTTCCGACGCCATTTCTGTCAAACGTCAAACGAATAAGTATCGGTCTCAAATGATGCGAGCGTCGCGTGCGATCAGCACTGTCGGTATCGTGATACTGATTGGAATCCGACAGCCACCGCGTAGCGCCGTGAACGGGCACCCGCAAAAACGTACGGGGGGTACTTACGATCGGCGCGTATGATACGCGCACGAGGATCGAGAATCTTGTAAGTATCTCCGTGAACGGAGGCACTAAGTTTCACATGTCCACTCGGCACCAAAGCACGCGCCGCACTAAACAATATCTAACAACAAATTAAGAAGCTACTAAAAACGAAAAACCGCAAAGTTCCAGTGATGTTATTGATTTGTAGGTCTGTTTGTCTGATTTGTCGCGCGAGTATACGAAGGTTAATTATTTTCTTAAATTATTTAATTACAGAATGAGAACCTCCGTAGCTTTTGATTACATATTTAATATTGTATCGGCGCCTTTCGGTCTCTAGGGTAATCGTAACCACGATCCCTATTTAGTTTCAGAAGCACTGATCTAGATCAAAACTATTTGTCTTGATACGAGATGACCGTTATGACCTCACCGACATGTCGCGGTCGGTTTGTCACAAAGATTTAATTACAACGAGTTACGTTATTTTTGGAAAAGTACTTATACCAACATAGGGATAAAATTTTATAAATTTTTTTAAATGAAGACAAACTTCCCATGTTACAAATAACACGACAATATTTTAAATCTCCACCTACCACCACAGTAAGCGGAAAATGTCGCTTTTGTCGTGATGGTGGATGGTGGATCTTTTGTCGTGACAGCCAAGAAATGCATAGGTGGGACCCAAACGCAAAGCCTTCTTGGCCACCGACGTCAGGTACTGTATACCACATTCAGTAATATCTTTGAAACTGGATGTAGTAGGTAAAAAATATCAAATCAAGAAATCTTCAAACCACTTAAGATTACATTTGTGAATAAAAAATGAAATCATACAGATTTTAAGTACTTAGGTAATTAAACTTAGTAAGGAATTATTAACTCTCCCGCAGTCAACTGGGCCGAAGGTAGACCCCAAAATTATTATCCTTCTTAAATCTACTTAAAGGATCAAACATATTTTAACTATTTTAGTTATTTCTGCGCAAAGGATTAATACATAAACAAAGTGCCGTTTAAAAAAATGTGAAAAAATCGTTGATCGTAGGAAAAAATATTTTGTCAAATATAGATAATATTCCCTTGGCAATAAATGAACAAATAACAAAAAAAGGGATATGGTTTAAATGCCCATAAAACAAAAAAAAAACATGGAGTCGTCGGTGGTTACGGACGTTATGTTTGACATCTTGGCCTGCCGAGGGTTAACGGGGTGGCCTCTCAAATGCCACCTTGATGACAATATTAAAATATAACATAACTTTCTATTTTTTTTATATTTTTGAATGTAGCTATTACTTTGTGGTTATCCATTATAGAAAAATGCAACAATATAACTTTGTAAAAACCACTTATATAGTGTGCAAATCCGACCGGTTTCGGAACAAACGTTCCTTCGTCAGGGAAAGCTTATACTTATACGAAGGAACGTTTGTTCCGAAACCGGTCGGATTTGCACACTATATAAGTGGTTTTTACAAAGATATATTGTTGCATTTTTTTTACATAACTTTCTGTTCCCCACCAAGTTAATGCTCAACTATGCATAGAAAAAATAATATTTTATTATCACTTTAAATCTTTGGTCAATTGGTTGGATTGAGTTGTTATGATAAAGAATGATTATTGTGAAGAGTAGCTAAGTTTCTGCTTAGCAAGCTCGACTCATTTTTCCGAACTTATAATAGAAAACCGTCGAAAATTTCGTTGGGAACTGAATGATATTCAAACTCTATCTTTAGAGTTTGCAAAATTTACAACAACGATCCCGTCGAAAATGTTCACCCTTTCTTTTTAATTCACCCCCTCACCCAGTCACCCCTTGGCTCGCCACCCATCCAGACGCTCTAACCGGCTGACACCTCACGCTGGTCCCGAGGGGTGAGTCTAATTAGGGGAACTGGCACCTGAGCGCTTCACCAAGGGATGAAATAATTATAGAGGTATACATTTTGAAATGATTGGTTGAAATTTATTCAAAATATTGTTTTGGTTTATACGAACAGTTGTTATTAAGTATATCATCAGATGACTACAATTCTTGAGAGAATACGTAGTC
Organism: Limnephilus rhombicus; assembly: GCA_929108145.2. Classification (NCBI taxonomy): domain Eukaryota; kingdom Metazoa; phylum Arthropoda; class Insecta; order Trichoptera; family Limnephilidae; genus Limnephilus; species Limnephilus rhombicus. The sequence goes on from OV815284.1 coordinate 25,073,438, forward strand.
GATGGATAAGTCTTTCGGCTAGTAATCCAGAGGTCGTGGATTCAAATACATTTTAGGTTTTGGTTAAGTAAATTTTATGTGATTAATTTGTGTTATGTTTTGATGATTATCATTATTATAATTTTGTAGGCGGGTATGGGTACCGCCGCCCGGGAACCGTTTATTGGATAACCAATACCTCTGACATAGGTCACTCCAAGTGGTTCGCTTTGCTATCAGGGGTGCCCAGGTAATTGGGTGAGGTTTGTCTAGGTCTTGGCGACGATTGCGTTAGCCCACCTACTGTGTGGCGGGCTGGATCGGGAGAGACTGGTTCAAAGAGATTCCTACCCACCTCTCATAAATTTTTCCTTCCCAGAACTCCTCTCTTTCCCTAAAAAAACCTTACACACTCCATCCTCAAAGTTGACAAAGGCACTGAGAGAATTTTTTTCCTGAGAGCCTCGTGTATGAAGATAATTTTAAAAAATGTCACAAATATTTGCGTATTGAATAAAATACATAGTACATTTGTAGCATAGTCTAGGGTGGAAGATATCATCAGTATTGATCTGATGTCAGACCAATATTCAGAATTCAAATGTTGGTTGAAATGGCTTTAGCTATGTTTGGTGACAAGATCGCATCGCATGCCTCCAATTAATTTCCAATTAGTTTCGGAATTAGAGACGCAGAGATAGATTCTGATCATGTCATGTTTTGTATTCAACTTTGCCTTTGTTTCTGTAACATGTAAACGAATTAGGGCCATAATAAGATCCTTGTGGAATTCCCTGTAAATGAATTGGTTGATGTGAATGTTTCCGAAATAATAAAACATTTAATACGCATGTAAGGCCACTTCTCATTCTCACTGAAACACCACAAATGTACCTAATATTTATATTCTTGATAAAGACCTAAGGGATTGTTATCTACTAATAAGGCCCTCTTTTATGTGGACAATGTACCAAATCTAATTTAACTGGTAGTAAAATCATAATAATTCGAGGACACAAAGATGCCTGGTAAAAAAGTTTGTTTTTGTAGACAATTATGACATTAAATACGATTCTATGAAACACGGCTTCGGTAAGATGTTGTGGAATCATTTTATAATAAACTGGAAGTAGTTATCAATGCTCACATTTGTTTTGGCGAAAATAATAACTTTCTTTTATGTCCATGCCGTTTTTAAGTAGAATGTATCATAATATTGTCTACTGAAACATGTTTTTTGAGTTACAGAAAAAAAATTACTATTTTAATAAAATCTCGACATTTCCAGAAAAAATCAAAGGAATAATTTTAACCAATTTATTTGTCATCAAAACACGAAACTTTGTTATTTATAAAAAACGAAGTCAATGAAATAGATTACAGCAACGATTCTGATAAAAGTGTTGCTATTAAATTTTACGTTAAATATCATTCGAAAATTATATAATCCACGAATATAATTTTCTGATGAAAACCTCCATTCAGGCTTGCTTTCGAATGGCAAATATTTTGATAATTTGATCTTGATAATTAATTCATTTCTGTAAATTCGATTTTGCCGTCTGTACGTTTATAATACAAAATGAAGACGTTTTTAATTTACGAGATACGTAATAATGCAGGTATGAATCGTTTTCATTTCCTAATAAATTAAATGAATGAATATAAAATAGAAGAGATTAACTAACAATGGATTGATGAAGTTATGATGAATTAATGAATCAACATAAAAAATAACTTTATTAATAACCTAATTTCTAAAGCGTTTGTTTTATAAACCGTATATAAAATAAATAAATAAATAAATAAAATAAAATAAATAAATTAAATAAACTAAGGAAACCAACAAACGGGTATTCTTTAATTTTCTAAAAGTCAATTTATTTTTAAATATTTTTTTAAAGAACATCGTATTTATTCCAATGTGTACACAATATATAATTTGGTTTTGTATAATTTTTTTTAAAATATAAATATAATGATATTTAACTAAAAAAGGTAGGTACGGACCGTGTGTTTTGGAGAATCCTAAAAATTGTAAGAAAACTTATTTTAGTTCGGTAGACGATTATTATTATCCCACAGTAGTACATTTCGTGAATTATGAAATTAGGGTTTTTAAAATATACCTTCCCAAAAGAATCATTTTTTAAATTGTAAGCAAGCTTCCATTATGAAAACGTGTAAAGAAAAAAATAACTAAGAATATCAAGAATTTTACAAACTAATGAGATATGGAAATCAATTTACTGCGTCTCAATTAATTTTAAAATAATTCAAATGCCAAACCATTATACTTACTAAGACATAAAAAATCTATAATAATCTCCCTTCTGCATTGCGCTGTATCATCAACCAATCAGAACAAATAAATAAAATTAAACAAAACATAATATTATGACACAACCCAAGTTAGAATCATGGCTCCATTATCAGTCACAAGTGCTCCTCTTTTCTGATGAGGCATACATGACCAATGATGACCTTAAACATAATATTTTGTAAACTATATATGTATAAATGTAACTCATATTCTATTTATCACAATAATAATAAAAAAACCGACTTCTGAGTTCAGTGTGAATGAACTACGCCATGGTGCGTATAAAAAGAAATATTATAAATCAACAACGAGATTCAAATTCATTAGCTTTTCTATTAAAGCCATTATTTAAGGCTCAACAAACTTTCCAAATAACATACTTTAAATTTACCTAAGTTTTGCTTATTTTAAACATATTACCTTGCTATTGAACGACGAAGAATACAGCTGGTTTCACAGGAGTTTTGACAGGAGGCTTAAGTTCGTTATGAATTAACTACTACTTAATCTAGTGTCTTAAATTATTCTCAAATACTTATCAATCACGTCACATGTTTCAACAGAACTTTTCAAGTAGTTCCCTATAACTAGATATGTATTGGTATTTGATACAAAGCTCGAGATTATCTTTCGAATTTGGTGGATCACTACTGAAGATTTGACTGGCAGATATATCTCCTAGTGACACACTTATTATGATGTATAATGGATACTCAAAAATAGCACTCTGTCTTAAAAACATTTCAGGACTAACGAAAAGTTAAATGATAAATTGAAAAACATATAAAACAAAAATTGTATCGAAGGTATGCTAAAAGGCTTTTGGAAAAATAGATTTTCTGGGAAAAAAAGTTATTTTTCATCACAAATTTGCGAAGCCAAATACACAAAAGTCGCTGTTTGATTTACCATAAGATGACTACAATTCTTGACAGTATCCGTTGTCGATAGATAAGTCTCTCGGCTAGTAATCCAGAGGTCGTGGGTTCAAATACATTTAATTTTTTGGTTAAGTAAATTTTATTTGATAATTTTGTGTTATGTTTTGATAATTATGATTATAATTTTGGAGGTGGGTATGGGTACCGTCGCCCCGGGAACCGTTTGTTGGATAACCAACACTCCTGCCATAGGTCACCCTAAGTGGTTCGCTTTGCTATCGGGGGTTCCCGGGTAATAGGGGTGAAGTTTATCTAGGTCCTGGCGACGAATGCGTTTGCCCACCTACTATGTTTTTTTTTTTTTTTTACATGAGACGCACACAGGAGGCCCTGAAGAAAATAATTTCCCTCGGAGCCTATGTCATCTTTGGGGTTGCTGTGTGGAGGGTTTTTTTAAGGAAAGGAAGGAGAAGAGAGTTCTAGGAAGGAAAAGGGTTTAAGGGGTGGGTAGGAATCTGGGGTTTAGTGACTCCTGGTCATCCGCCTCCAAGACCTAGACAAACCTCACTCCGTGAACCCTGGCACCCCTGCTAAATCACCAAACATAGCAAACCACTTGGGGTGACCTATGGCAGAGGTGTTGGTTATCCAATAAAGGTTCCGGGGCGGCGGTGCCCATTCCCGCCTCCCAAATTGAAAATGTTATGGCGGGCGGATCGGAAGAGACTGGTTGAGAGAGTCCTAACCTAGACCTCTCCAGTCACACTCTCTCGACTCACCACCTTGCACAGCATTGGGAGGGATGTATTCAAAAGTCAATTACTCCTGGACACATTGACCTCCAGATTCCTACCCACCTCTCATCAATTTTTCTTCTCAGAACTTAAATTCCTCTCTTTCCCTAAAAAAACCTTACACAATCCATCGTCAAAATTGACAAAGGCCCTGAATGAATTTTTTTTCTGAGAGCCTCGTGTATGGAGATAATTTAAAAAAAATGTCACAAATATTTGCATCATTACACATAATATCAAACTAAGTCGCTCAAACTGTATGTGCGCATAGATCTTTTGAACTACGTAACGGATTTTCATGCGGTTTTCACCAATAGATAGTGTGATTCAAGAGGAAGTTTTATATGTATAACATATGCTTATAATAGAGAGAAAAAGCCGAGAAATTGGATGGATTGGTGTGGATTTTATAAAGGTTGGGTAATCGCGTTGTGTTTCGTTAGCCACAGCAACGTGTGGCCGGGTCTGCGGGTATTGAATAAAATACATAATATATTTGTAGCATGTTCCAGGGTGGAAGATATTATCAGTATTGATCAGATGTCAGACCAATATTCAGAATTGAAACGTTGGTTTAAACGGCTTTAGCCATGTTTGGTGACAAGATCGCATCACATGACACCATATAACACATTTCATCAATCCATTCTTTAGATTAAACTTAATATTTTCTAAGATTATATTTCGGGAGCCACAATATTTGTATTCATAATTTGTACAATTTTATCGCACTCCTGTATTTTGTGTCTTACGATATATTACGGTTACATGAACGAAATATAAGTTAAAAATTAAAATGAATATTAGAAATTAGTATGTACTTACACACGACCTCCATATGGGCCGATACCACAGCTGTGGTGAAGGAGGGAGCATCTGCCGATACTTCACAGCTGAAGTTTCCTGAAAGGGCGAATCCCACTCTCTGCAGCATCACTTGGGAGGAATTCGACTCTGAAAGCTAAAGAAATATTACCAACATTAATCGTTGTACAAAAGTTTCTAAACACACAGGGATCAGTTTAATATGGATACTGTGATCTCAAGTTACGGCAAAAGTTCAAATGCCAAGGTTCAAAGGTAATGCGCGTTTCCACCCCGCGACAAAATATTGCCGACAAAATATCCTCCGACAAAATATCATATGGATAAAACATCCCACGGGGTGTTATGCCGTGTTGCGCTACCTCCTTCTTTAGCCAACGTTTCGAAAAGCGTTGCAGTGTCCATCATCAGAGCAGAGACGGCAGATGTGTAATTGTTGGTGGTGAAATAAGTGCTTATTTACTTGGAAGCGATACAGTGTTGCCGGCTCCACTACACTACGGGCTGGTATTACAGTATACCTCAAATTCTTGTAGATTTCAATTGCCTCCGTAATCAGGTGTGCTTTTTTTTGCCACACAGGAGGCCCTGAGGAAAATAACTTCCCTCAGGGCCTATGCCATCTTTGAAGATGCTGTGACGGGTCTCTTCAAGACCCATCTTTCAAGATGTGTCTTGAAGATAGAGATAGAGAAGTTGTAGGAGGGACGAAACACAGAGGCCGGCAAATCGTTCCACAACCGAGCCGTTGAACTCAAGAACGAGTCATAGAAACGACCCGTTCTCATGTGACTAATGTCAACCGTGTACAAATGTTGGGCTCGTGTTTGGCGTGTTTCTCGACTATGCACCGGTGCCGAGGGGATCAATGACGCTAGTTCCTCGGAGCATCTTCCATTGTAATACCAGTAGAATAAGGACAGCATTCCCACCTGACGCCTGTGCTCTAAAGATTGCAGTCCGTCTGATAAGATGGGAGAATCTATCAAACGGACCGCCCGTTTCTGCACACAGTCAAGTTATATTTTAGGTATTTTGGAGCTGCAGACCAGAGGTGGCTGCCAAATTCAACCATGGGGCGCACTTGCGATTTTTACAGGGTTAGCAGTTGTGTACTATTAAAGTATCTGCGGGCCATGTACAGTACGCCCAGTTTCTGAGAGGCTAACTTAACTCTGGTTTCTATGGAGCCCCCGTACCTGAGCTGGTCACTTAGAGTTACACCAAGCATACCGACCAAGCATTACTACAATAAGAAGTAGCACGTCTGATTACGGAGGCAATTGAAATCGACAACCATTATGAAGTATACTTTAATACCAGCTTGTAGTATAGTGGAGCTGACAACACGGTATCGCTTCCAAGTAAATAAGTACACATTTCACCACTAAGAATATTATACATCTGCCGAAACTGCCCTGATAATGGACACTGCAACGGTGTCCGAAACGTTGGCTAAAGAAGGAGGTAACACCCCAAAAATATAACGAAAATACTTTTGGCCGTGAAAATCTAAAAACGTAACTAAACCTAACCTGACCTACTAAAAAAAATGTGACAAAAATAATACAGACATCCTAAAAAAACAATAAATTATTGTTCAAAAATAGTAAAATGGGACAAAAATAATACAGGTAACAATAATTTATTGAAAAGACAATAAATTATTGTTCAAAAATTGAAAAATGGGACAAAAATAATACAGAAAACAATAATTTATTGAAAAGATAATAAATTATTGTTCAAAAATAGTAAAATGGGACAAAAATAATAAAGAAAACAATAATTTATACAGGATGTTTGTATTATTTACGTTCCATTTTTTGTTAGGTTAGGTTATAGTTTATATTTTGTGGGGGATATTTTTGCCGTGGGATATTTTGTCGGAGGATATTTTGTCGGGGATATTTTGTCGGAGGATATTTTGTCGGAGGATATTTTGTCGGAGGATATTTTGTCAGAGGATATTTTGTCGGAGGATATTTTGTCGGAGGATATTTTGTCGGAGGATATTTTGTCGGAGGATTTTTTGTCGGAGGTTATTTTGTCGGAGGATATTTTGTCGGAGGATAGTTTGTCGGAGGATATTTTGTCGGAGGATATTTTGTCGGGGATATTTTGTCGCGGGATGAAAACGCTCGGAACCGGTTCAACGGTGGTGTAATTACAACATTGTCAGGAGAGTCACGAATAATTATTTCCTACAGCCGTTTTCAGTGTACACGAAGATATTATTTGCTCAATTTACGACAGAAAAGATTTTTCTTGCGTAAAAATTTTTACATTTGAGAGGACAACTTATATAGACAACTATAATAATTATTTATAATTTAATTTCCGAAAACCAGGCGTTTATTAAAATAAATATGATATAGTTAGAACATTACCTGTTTCACTAGACGAGTAGGAAAGTAGGAGTAGTTAAAAATTATACCCAACAAATATGAAAATAGATAAGTTAATAAATAAACAGAAAAAAAATATATATGTATATATAAAATATCTCTTCATAAATAAGCGTATAAAAAATGAAATATATATAATGATATTTTCTTTGTGATTCGGACGACACAATCAATTAAAACACAATTGAGTTTCTCAGTAAGGAAAGAGGAGGTTTATTTTGTTAATCTCAGAAAATTTACATAAAGGAAAGTATCTAGTAACAAAACAATACCTACCTGTAAGGAAAGAAACGACATTTAATATTATTAATTGTATTGTCCATTCCTTAATCACAATCACGATAGTAATTACTTTTAATAATTGAAATTAATCATATCAATTTGCTTTATCATAGCCATAGATTATTTTTACTATAGTTTTAATTATCCATAGACTATAAAATATCGAGTCGACTGTGGCGCATATCCAGTGACAGTCTACGACACATATAGCCACAATGACGAGTCAAGATCGGCATTGTTTTAAATTAAAGAAAATTATATTTTCTTCACACATACATAAAATATCTCTTCTTAAATAAGTGTATAAAAAATGAAATAAATTTTAACATATCCTTGGAAATTGTTCATAAATAATTCCGAAAAATCGTGTCAAATATATAACACGAAAACAAAATTTTGGAAAGGTCTTTGAAAATACACCAAATGCAAAAAAAGATATTTATTTATGTGAGATATTTGATTTCAGGAATCTTTTATATGTGCTCTGATTTTGTTAACTAAAATTAAGACAAAAGCTTTTTCGGATATTCTTGAAAATCGCAGCTTTCTTTCTCATTATAATGCTTTCAAAATACGAATTTAAATTTTCGCTCTGTTGCTGGCATCATGAAATGTTAACGCCGTCATGAAAGTCGGTAAGTGCCTATTTATCGGTGTCCTCGATATTTTAACAGAGGAATAATATTATATTCGTATTTCACAATTTAATTCCCCTATGAAAATATGGTCGCCACAGATGAATAGACTTCTTAAAAGTCGCCGTCAGAAATATTTGGAGTAGAATTCGTTTCTAAATACGATTTCAACGTTCTCGAAAATCAAGATGCAAGTTTTATTTCATTTTAATATTGGCGTACCAAATCATAACATATTTCAGAAAACGAATAATTAATACTACGTTTACTTCAGTGCTTCCTATATGGAATGAAATTTGAATGGAGATTAACGTGGATATTATGTTTCCAATGCAGTTGATCCCCGACAGTTGGCCCCCGGCATACATATACAATATGCGGTCAGTTTAGGAAAAATACTGTACATCTTCGTACATAAAAAGTCCCCGGAAGGGTGTGCAGAGGAGATATACCGCCGAATAGCAAAAGTAAAAAATATATCTTCATTCCAAAGCATCAAAGATAAAAATACTTGTCTTTAAACTGTATACACCAGCTTATAAGGACAAAAAATCGACTTTGTAAATAAATTCATACGATATCCATACAAACTTAATATTAAAGGTATTTTGGAAGCCGATTTTAGGTATGAAATTGATAAATAATGCAAAAAAAAATTATTATTAAATAATTTCGGGAGGCAGACTGTTGGTGGATCAACTGTCGGGTTAATGGATATTATGTATGTTATTGTTATTGAATTTCAATCTGAACAGTGGAAACTACCTAATATTACAAAATGTTGTGTCCAGCAATATACACTATACACGTGTTTGTTAAACTGTCAAACGCTAGGAATAAAAATGTTGGAGGTATCGGATTATTAATTATAAAACCCTTGAAATGACAAAGCAAGAAATGAAAAGAATTCTGCGAATAAGTTAGATCGTCGTACACGAGAACTCCTTGTGTTTTTTCAGGGGAACATAATGTGGAAAATTCGTGGAAGAGAAAATAATATATAAGGCCTTCACTCTAGATTCAGAGGTCACATGCTTAAAACCCGACGAAGAAAGGTTGTATATTTAATAGTTTCATTTTGCCATAAACATTTTACTGGTTGTTAATTACCTTCGGAAGTTAAAGATTCTTTGATCAACCTAAGACCAATATTTAGAATCTAAGCATTGGGCGTTGATTTAAATGATTTTGACTATGTTAAGTTAATAAAATAACCGACCAATGGTTGAGTTGGCATCGTGCCTGGGTCCCACCCAGGCGCTGAGTTCAATTCCTCGGCTGGTTAGATTCACCCATCACGACACAAATAACATTTTCCGCTAACTGTGGTAGTAGTTGAAGATTTTCAAATACTTTTAAGTAAATATTTTTAAGTGCTTTCAATATATCATTAACATGTTATTCGTAATGTTTCCGGGAATGTTTATATTTGTTTAAAATAAAAACAATTATAGTAAATGATTAACAAATCTGAACAACTCGTACTTTCTAACCTTTCCCTTCCTTTACCCGTTTCCTTCCTCCTCCTAACCTTCCTCGTATTTTCACTGGCCCTGGATATTCGTCAAAAATTGAGGTGTAATATTTTCACTGGCCTTGGACATTTCTCAAATAAAGTGTAATATTTTCACTGGCCTTTGACATTCCTCAAATAAAGTGTTATATTTTCACTGGCCTTGGACATTCCTCAAATAATGCGTAAGATTTTCACTGGCCTTGGACATTCCTCAAATAATGTATAATGTTTTCACTTGCCTTTAACGTTCCTCAAATAATGTGTAATATTTTCACTGGCCTCGAACATTCCTCAATTAAGGTGTAATATTTTCACTGACCTTAGACATTCTTCAAATGGGGAGTAATATTCTGACTGGCCAGGTAACCTGGATAGGAGAAAAAACCTTATAGCTTTATAATATGTTCATATTATTAGATCATTCGCAAAAAGAAGATGTTGAAAACGGCATCAAATACACATTTATTTGAAAAATATGCAAAATACGATGTAGAACTCTTTTTTCCAACGTATCGGGAGATATTTCCAATATAATAGCATGAGTCCCCCGAAAGCCTCTTTTTAAAGACCTGTGGGGCAAACGTGGCTCAGAAGGGATCCACATCATCCGTTTCAAATTCTTTATCATTTTTAACACAGCAAAGCCATTACGAAGCATGGAGAAATGGAAAAGGCTTAATGGAGTCTGTGTAGGAGGTAAACTTGATTGGCAGGGGATAAACAACCCTTATTTAAAACTGTTTGTTAAATACTAAGCTGAAAATAAACTACAGCTTATTGAATAAATGCGGAGGAACCCATTTCAACCTTTCGCAAAAAAACACAATTAATATTGTTCATTCTCGGCACAACCTAGACTGGGGATTTCACTTGAATGTGGATATTGTTTAATTAAACTCAGGTAGCAGTGAAACTTTTAGATGCCTAGAAATGCTCTTTCAAATAATACGGATAATTAATTTAAAGCCGCGTTTCAGTCAGTTTCAAAGTCAGGTGTTGAAACAAGAGGCAAAATTAACGAGAATAGCACAATTAATTTTCAATTCTGCATTATCCCGCTCGTTTCGTTTTCTACATTTATTCTGAAATAAATTGATTGCGCCATTCCCGTCGCCCGGAGCGAAAACATACGTTTTTCTCTTGTAGTCTACTTATCAAGTTCATCTACTCATATCAAATATTTTTTTCTTAGATAAATCGATTCATCCCTCTTTTTCTATAAAAATATATTCAGTACGCCTAGCCGGAAAATTTTATCTCAGAAAATTCCAGAGACAAGGGTTCCCTCTGGTATCTCCCATTGGTAATGTAAAAACAGTGTATTGGTATGTCGATCTACCATTTTTGCAGAGTGTTGTATTCTATGTACGTATTTATGTTATCTGGTGAGCATAGTTCATTTACGCCAGTGATTTTTGAACCTATGCAAGAAAATGGCAACGTAAAAATTAGGTAGAACCATAAAAACGGATATTTAGAGGATTTCGATGAGCTGGTCGTGTTGAATGATTACCAGATGATTCGATATCAAAGGCCATGTCCAATTGGGTACTTCAGTAGAAACGTTCTAGAGGCACTAAGAAAAAAGTGGAAAGGAAGGTCCGGGAAATTTAGAACAGTTGATAGAAGCAGAATCCAGTCGAAAATATTAAAATAAGCATAAACCTCACCTGGGATAAATAGCACAGCGATTATAAAGGCAGAATATTATTTTAAAAACAATTTTGTAGCATTAAATCAGTAAGCCAGAAACTCAGGGATTTTGTTATGAAATCAGTTTGATAAAATAAATCTTTTTTTGATCCAAATGCGGGTAGGAAATATTAAAAAAAAAACGGGATTTCTTATGAAAACCTTTGAAAATCTTGTTGATAGTTTTACAAATAGGCAAATGCCATTCCAAGCAATTGCTTTAAGCCACGTGTTTGGTCATGGAAGTATTTTAAATGATTTTCTTCTGAGGAACGAATGTCATCCTAGAAGGTTTGGAAGAAGCACTCATGTGAATATTTGTTTGCTGTTTTGGAAATACGTTTTCTTTCATATTTAATATAATATTTATATTGGAAAAAAAAAACAAATTAAAAAGTATGTTCACATTTGAGGTCGCAAAGCTAATGGTTCTCTGTGTGTTTTTAAACATCTGATAACTGTTGTATTTGTAAGAGGTAGTAAAACTACGGCACCTCATTTCATTTTTGTGGTACCTTCGTGTATTTTATACTTTAAAAATCTTGTTTGGATTTCTCATTGAAAAATATGTGAACTTTGTGAAACAAAAGTCATTTATAAAAATGTATTATTTTGTCTATTTGGTTTTTCGCGCGGTTATTTTTTTCTTCAAAAGATGAATTAATAACAGGCTCTAAGCTAATTTATTCCCCCCAGAACAAAATCGCAGACAAGGTTGACACAATTGTGGGATTCTCTAGTGCAAAAACTGGGAGTTTCTTTTAAATTGTAACTAAAGTATAAATTATGCTGGAAAAATGATTAACTTTTTTATTTATTTTAATTTATTTATTACAATCATAAAAGTACTTAAATTAATACGATAATATATATTTCAAATTATAACCTAGACATTTTTACCTTAACGAGAGTTAAAAACTCGTGTGTAAAGGGGAAAAAATTAAAATTAATAAATAACTAAAAATTATAACTTAACATTCAGTATGAAGAAAAAAAAACTAAAAATATTTTGGTACATTTAAAAGTTAAAAGAACTCTTTGTATATAATAATATAAAGTTAAATATTCAAAACAAATTATTTAAAATAAAAATTTAAAAAAATACTAGATTCACTAAAAACTAATAGAAGATGTCAATTGATTCTTATTAGCTAAATTATGTACATTTGTACATTTTGCAAATTTGTCGAGTTTCAAAGAACAGTGTCAGTGATTATACTTACGTCGACATTTATCCCCGAAAAGGGGAAGATCTTTGCGTTGGGTTTCTCGGCGGGCGAGTACCTGTAGAACTCGTGCCGGCCGCGGTACCACTTGACACAGTAGAGCGGCGCGCCCTGCAGCTCGTACACGCACTGCAGCGTCACGCGCCCCCCGCGCTCCACGGCCCCAGGGAATACGCGCAGCTCGGACACGCGGAGACACCACATCTCTGCAATCAACAGAAAAAATATTTGATTAACTGTCAACAAATTACGGGTATGTCTCTCAGTCGCTAGATTGTTTCCAATGTTATAATAAAGAAATTTAAAAAATCTCTTTGGTTCAAAAGATTTCTTGGAAGCACCAATAATCAGGAAATTCCAGAATATTAATTAAGTCACAAAAGTTTACAATTGAATTGAATCTAGAATGTAACTTTTCTTAGAAATAATGTGCTTTCCTTGCTTCCTTCAAACCCCTTTACCTTTACTCATCTCATTGTATTAATTTTCACTCCACCATTTATCTTTCATTTCGTGATTTCATTCCGCCTCTTTCCCTCGAAATGAACCGTTTGAACACGAAAGTGAAGAGAGACAGTGCCGAATGAAGCATTCCAACAATGTTGGAATGCTTCCTTCGGCACTGTTCACTCGCAACCGGAATTTAACATCACGTGACACGAATGATGTGTGTGAACACTCAAGTGAACAGTCTTTCACTCGCGACTTAGTCGGCTGAGAATGTTCTGGCGTGAGAACGAGTAGCCGGAGCGGCTTAAACGTCAAAATGCTCCGTTTAGTTCGCTTTTCGAAATAACTCCTACGCGTCTTATAGAAATCGTTGTTCCTCCCTTACTATCATAGTGAAAAATATGATCTAAACGGGATTGGAAAGAGAAAATAATGCTCTATGTATTCAATATAACAATTAAATACAAAATAATACTACTGTACACTTTTATGGAACCAAAGATTCTGATCGAATTTCAAAAAAAAATATTTTTATATGAAACGATAAAAAAGTGAGGTGACAGAAACGTTTATAATTTATTTGACTAACAAAATAAGTGTGTGTTTTTATATTTGTTTTGTTACCAGTAATTTTAGTTAGAATAAAAGCAAGGAGAGCCATTTTTTTTACTTTTAAAAGTTTACTTTAAAAATTATTCTGTTTAAAAAATTACGTGGTTATTTCTAATAATAAATTTTGGAAACATATTTCATCACCTTTCTAAAACAGTTTTTAGTTTTTGGATACATTAATAAATATCCCATTTATATGGATTTTATTGCAGGGCATATTATTATATTTTGGAATAAAAAAATTTTCATAGATATCAGTTTTCAGATTATTATTTAACCATATGTTCATTTTATGGTGCTGAAATTTATTTAGTGTTTACAAGAATCGCCAATTTCTCATAATTTAGTTCGACGTTATCGGAAATGTCAATTGAAATCGTAAATATTTTCGAACTTAGCCGTCAGCGCCGGACGAATTCCAATGCGCGCCGCGACTACGCTTGACGACTTCGTAGCGAGAATATCGAGTGAACTCTTCCTTCGAAGGAACCGTCTGAACACGCGGTGAAAAGAGAATGGAACATTTCATCGAGTAAACCTTCATCCGAGTGAACCATGTAACTTCAGCATTATCAACGATTCTCTCTGTCCACAAGTTCATTGTATAAATTTAGCATTTTTTTTTTTAAATTACATAATTTTTGTTTTATATTTTTAACTTAATGAGTACAAACTCAATCGAAAAAGATGATTTTTCTGTTTCAGATTTTCGATTAAGTTTCGCTAATATTGTCATTATTTATTACATAATTGTTGTTGTTCTTTTCACTTATTGGGTAATTTGGCTCTGCCAAATTTTTTTACGGGGTTATATAGCAGAATTATTGTTGGACCAATGGTTTAGCATATTGCGTTTCTCTATCTCAATTTGCATCTGTGGAAGTACAATTTTTCATTGAAAGAAGAAAAAAATTGTAAAATAAAAGCATTTTAGAAGGCCGATGAACAATCTCAAAATTAGCATTTCACTAGCTATAGGTACTTAATCTGGATAATGGCATACCAAAGCCTATCTTCCACCTTCTTTATCATGTCCTGAATTAAGGTAAAATGCACCGTTTGTTGTGTTTGGTGTTTGTGACAATCACAATTACGAGGCCAATGTCTCCCTTTATATTTTTGTGAAAATTTTGCCTTGCGTTCATTTAGCAGAAAAGCTTTGACGTTAGATAGGAAAATATATTATTTAATCCAGGAATAAAATATCTTAAGAATTGCTACATCCTATGTAGGAACATAATCTCGTTTTGATTCTGTCTTAATATTCGCCAGATTAGGCTCAGATTCCTTGCTAAATCCGAAGATTATTTTTGGGTTGTTATACAGAATTAGTTGACACTGTTTATTAATTTCGTTTATCGGCAAGGATTTAATAATATGCGCCTTTCTTGAAACAAAAATCTGATTTTGCTAATCTCGTGTATGAAATAAGTAAATTAATAATAAAACTTGGATTGTAAGACGCTTCCTCTAAGAGGCTTATACTGTGGCTGATTCTCTACAGTTGAATATTTTTATAAATGTATGTACCTACCTATTTTCGAATAATTCTTTTTTTTGATATAAGAGTCTGGAAGCAGGATCATATTATATAAACCAGGTGTTTACTCCTTTTCTCCAAAATTCTTTTTCATTTACAGAATAACGAGTGGGAGATATAAAAAAAAATACGTAGCTACAGAATCTCTTGATTATCTTGGTAAGAAATCAAGAGGTGCTGTAGTATAATAATATTATACGTAAGTGGTTTGTTTTCAATAAAAATAGACAATTATTATGCAACCATTTTTTTTATTTTATTTTAAAAAACGTCCTCTCATTGTTGTACATGTTTATATTAATATATTCCATCAAAAATTTTGACATATTCCTTTCCCAATATTACACAATTATCCAATCGAATTTACTTTCAATAATTTTAAAGATTATATTCTTGTAATTTTTTTTATAGACTCTATATTGCAAAGTTTTCGTAATATCCATCGTTGTTTTTTGGAAAGTTTTTTATAATATTTTTCCACCATTGATTTTGGAACTTAGTAGTGATTTAAGAAAATATTTTTTTGCTCCAATTTAAATCTTGGTTTTGTTGTAGGTAATGAATCAGGATCTTGAGATTGGTTCGCTTTGTTTAATATTTATTATTTTATTCTTTCATACGCCCAAGGGGCATTATTGGGTACAAAATGCATGGAAATTTTTTACAAGGCTAAGTAATAAACGACTGGTTGAAAAAAATAATTTCTTACATTAAAGTGGTTTACAATTGGATAAAATTTAAAAATTATACTATATGTGTTAAAATAATAATAAACTAAATTCATCAGAAAAAGTCTGTCGACAAAAACAAATTTTCAGTATGATTTGAAGAATTATTTTGATTTGAGCGCTTATTTTTATTGGCATGCTTCTTGTGTATTTTCAATCAATTTATTAGAATCGAGTCTAATAAAAGAGGGTTCGTTGTCAAATATGTCGAGGTGGAACATACAACGTTTAATGGTTTTAACCAGATATTTTCTTCAATATGAAGAAAAGTTAGTCATTTAATGTTTATAGAAACAATGTTGGTCATAAAAAGCTTCCTTGCGGAATGCTGAATTCGTTGGAAGGGGTTTGCTTGTGGTTAGCCCCAGCGGTTACTGTGGTTGCGCGGGACCAACTATAAACTGAGTTTGTCGTGTACAACTCAGAAACGGGAACAAACAAGTATTAACTTTGGCATCATAACACCGAACAGCTAATTACTTTCTTGCAATCATTCCCCAAGTAACTGTGTATGGTATTTCAAACAAACTAATATTACACGACATATCAAAGCTTCAAACTCCGTCCAATGAACTTTTGAATAAACACAAAAGAGTGGGTTTCTCAATACAGAGGGAATAAATGGAACTAACAGTTTAACTCGATTTAAATGATAGGCCTACACAAAGGATGACTTCACAACAAATATACTGAGACTTGCCAAGAAGGAGAAACGAATTTCTGGAAAGGGTGAAAAAGCGGTAAGTTTGAAGGAATAGGTCTCCACCGGTATTATATCTGGAATATTTCAAATGTGAAAGTTTGCATGGTCTGTTTATAAAATGGAAACTATTAATTGGTTATATCACTATACAGCTTTATCATTATTCATGAACAATCTCAGTTTACGTATTCGGTTTCGGCGCGGTCAACCGTAAGTCCAGTCTACTCTCACGTTGCAGATATTACGAATTTTCGTCATTACAAACATACATACATTGACTATTACTGTAGCCACATTGAATTGAATTTTTTATTTATTTTATTTTAACTCCACACAGGAGGCCTATGTCATCTGAGATGCTGTGTGGAAGGTCTTTTTGAGGAGAGGAAGCAATGAACATTGGTCTTGAAGAGACCCATGTTGTAGGAAAGAGAAAACACAAAGGCCGGCAAATCATTCCACAGCCGACCTGTTGAACACAATAACGAGTCGAAGGAGCGAATAACAGTGTTTGTATAAAACAATACCTGACAAGGCACTAAATTATATATCATGGCTGATATTGGTGGCATGCAACCCGATATTACGAGGAAGTTTAATATTTAAAAATCTTACTAACAAATCAATACTACACAATTCATTATAAAATCGTCAATTCAAAAAACGTTAATCACGACAAGATGTGGGTACATTTGATCTGATTTTCTGATCTTGATCTGCTTTACTAGAAGTTTAATAGCTTCTCGTATCAATACACTTTGAAATATTATGGATAACTAGCTGGTTCCCGGCATTCGTTGCAACGCCATATTCAAAGAAATACTTTGTTTCTCCCTGAATCACCTTTCCCGTGCGTACCCGTTCACCTACCGCGTCCCCTTCCTAGCTAGCTTTATAAATTTTGGCCTTTATGTTATTCTGATGTATTGAGCTATATTATTGTAAAGTTTCATTAAAATCCATTAAGTTTTTTTTTGCGTGAAAGAGTATCAAACACACATACATCAAAGAGTAATAAACACAAATACAACTTTGGTGTTTATAATATTAGTAAAATATTCGTTTAAGAAATTATCCAGATTTTTTGGTTTCCGTTAAAAAGAGCTATGGCAAGGTACTGTTTAATGTACAATTTATTTTATGTACTGGCAATTTTGAATGCTGGTCACACCGGAAAGACTAGATGTAGTTCCAAATGCTACCGCAAAATCATTCCGTCCCGAATTGTCCTGGTGTGTACAGCTATCAGATTTAGCCCCGCAACTTTCTGATATTAATATTGTTTCGCGATTGTGTTTGACTATTACAATAAAAAGAGAATCTATTAAAACCTTCTAATCATTTATTTAACTCCCGTGACACATATGAAAGTGTTGATTTGGTAAGATTAACACCTTCCATATTGGTGACCCCGACGTGATAAATAAATGATTAGAAGGTTTTAATAGATTATCTTTTTATTGTAATAGTCAAACACAATCGCGAAACAATATTAATATCAGAAAGTTGCGGGGCTAAATCTGATAGCTGTACACACCAGGACAATTCGGGGCGGAATGATTTTGCGGTAGCATTTGGAACTACATCTAGTCTTTCCGGTGTGACCAGCATTCAAAATTGCCAGTACATAAAATAAATTGTACATTAAACAGTACCTTGCCATAGAGCTTAGGATTATTGAAAAAAAAATTATTGAGAGTCAAACTTTGTGTTAAAACTAACCGATGTATTTGATATGTAAGGTTGGTACAAAACAAAGATATTGAAATATAAGGTACAAACGCTAATAACAAAGCAACTTTTTTGAGCTCATTTCAGTCACCTTATCAAGATACACTTTTTTAAACAAAAATGCGAATTGTTTATCATAAAACTGACACCTCTAGAGTTGTATAATCTAATAACTTGTGAAGCAGGGAGAACTTTGAAGTAGTGTCGACATTAACAGAATTCACCTGAATATTCAAGCGAAGAGCAAGAGTAAACTTCTCGGGAACACAACACGTTTTCTCAAGATGTCAAGTCTGCCTCCGAAGTATATTATTTAATGACATCTTATGACAACGAGACGCGTATTCATCACCTACTTCACTCCTCCTGAAGTTTCTCTAAATTGCTTCTTTCTTGGAGGGTTATGATTTCACCTAACCAGACAAAGGGTTCACAGAGCTTGTTATTTCGACGAACTTTGAAAGACGTCATTATGATTTTTTGTCTTTTCAAGAACGATTTTGATAGGATGACTGAAACATCATAATAATGGTAGGATTTATTTCTTTGAAAGTAAAAGATATTTCTTGTACATTTATTTATTTGTAAGAAACTTATACATGGAACACAGAGAAATATTATATATATATATATATATATATATATATATATATATATATATATATATATATATATATATATATATATATATATATATATATATATATATAAATATAAATATATATGTATGTAAGTCAACCGAAGTCAGGCCAAATAAGAATTTTATGCTAATTTTTCCTTGGAGATAGAGTTTTGTTGTGTCTAAAATAAATTTTAGGTAAAGGGCAGAGGAATATGAATATTGGATAAGGATAAAAGATGCTCCCGATACATTCCCTGCAATTTTCCCGTATCACTTCTGTTAGGGGGTTTTTTAGTCATTAATTACATTAAAAGACACGGGTGAAATGCAGATCCCGCCAATGTGGGGGATTTTAATAAAAATGCACCTTCTAGATGAAAAAAGTGTGAAAAAGTTGAATAAAAAAGAAATTAAGGTGCGCTTGGCAAAATTGAGGGAGATACAGCCGTTTAAAGAATGAATAAAATGACACTTCGTGAACTTATACTACGCCATTTTGTTACTATTATGTTGGTATCTCAGACTTGCTATAAACGAAGGTTGATACGATTGTAGCCAACTTCGTGTGATATATAATAAGGCGCGTAATTATGTAAAACAGAATTAATAATGGTCACAAACCATGTTACACAAACCTGGCGTAGCCGCTAAACTACTTGAAAACTGGGATGTTTTTCTTACGTTGACGCGAGTAGGCGTTATAAAGGGGCACAAACCATGTTACATAAACCATGTTACACAAACCTAGCGTAGCCGCTAAACTATTTGAAAACTGGGATGTTTTTCTTGCGTTGACGCGAGTAGGCGTTACAAAGGGGCACAAACCATGTTACACAAACCATGTTTAGCGTAGTCTTAGGTTAGGTTACTTTAATTTGGAAGGTGATAAACAGTTTAAAAAATCGTTGAAAAAAAGTCCGCTAGACAAATTTCATAATTACGCGCCTCATGTATCTCACGAAGTCGGCTACAGTCTAGCTGTTGTTTGCATCAGGTCAGGGATACCAACATTATACATTATAGTGACAATTGAAAAAATGGCGGGTGGGCTGTCAATAGTGTTGATTGGCAAAGTGAAATTTTAATTACTTATTCAATTTTTCATTATTCAAATGACAAATTCGAGCAGTGTCCTAACTAACTACACTATTATTTGACACGCTTTCGTTGAAAAAAACATTCAGGCATAACCAAGACAAAACGGTGTTTCTCGTTGACATATCGCCACTACACCATTGCTTTACATTATATACACCAATACGCACAATCCTAAGTGTACGTTGTTTGGGTCAAGTTTAATTAAGCAACTCGCATCAAAAAATAATTGATTTTTAATCAACGCAGTAATGAAACTCGGTATGACGTCAATGCTTTGATGTGGCTGTATGTTCGGCATCCATTATTGAAAATTTTGTGATATTTTATTCTCTTTCATGTCGAAGTTTTATTAAGTATTTAACTACCGCAATATCAAAAAAATGTTTGGCTTTACGGTTAAAACAAAATAGTTTCATTTTTCAGAAATTAAAAACAAAATATTTTAACAATATTTCGCCGCTACTAAAAATATCAATATCCTACGTCAATATCGGATGCCATAGAAATACCTACTTTTGTGTGGTTCATTCATGCGAATCATCAATTTCTTTTGACGTTCACAGGAATTTAATAGAATTATTATTTTTTTCAGATAAGTTTTTTTTTTAATTTTCCAGTTCTCCAAAGTAGCAGATGAATAATATATATTTTTTTAGCTTAATGAGTAAGACCTTAAATCGTAATATTTTAATAAACAGAAAAAGAAACAGATACGACCACTGGGAAACGAATCCAAGACCTGCGTCTTGCCGGGCGGAACTTTACTAACAGAGCTAATGTGTCCCCATCAGATTCGGTCATATACTGTAGAATACTTCGACTGGGAACCACCTTAATTTTTTTCTTAATTTTCTAAACGCATATTTTTATTAGCTGTTATCTTCATGAATGATCGCAAGATTCAAACCCGAACTAAATGCTGTCTAGATACTGTCTTGGACAAACTTATGTATTTTTTATTTAATATGCGACATCTATTGACTTTTCTGCAAGTCTTGGATGAATATTTATTTTTATTTTTAACTTAATGAATAAAACCTCAAATTGTAATATTGTAATTAACGAAGACAATTTTAGCGAAAATCAATCGAAAGTCTGAAACATAAAAAGATAAATAAATAAATACGGTGACATCTGGAATGTATGTAAAATATGACCGAATCGGAGAGTGACTCTTTAGCTCAGTTCCACCCCGGCAAGGCGTAGGTTCTGGGTTTGTGTCCCAGATGTGACCGTATCATTTTATGATTTTTCTCTTTCAGATTTTTGATTGAGTTTCGCTAAAATAGTTTTCATTAAGATGACAATATACCATAAAATATGTTCAGAATCTTAACGATGTTAGTAAAGAAGCCGTGTACACAAATTGCGACTCATGACCTGATATACTGGATGGATCTACTGTCGAATTTGCCCTATCAAACACTCTAAAATAATGTGGGAATCTTAACGACGTAAGTGAAGAAAGCGTGTAAACAAATATACGCCCGCGGCACGGCGTTTTGAACAGACGTTCGGTAGAATTCGCCCTAGCAGGCGTGGAGATTCGACCTTTCAGCCGCGTTCATTTTAATTAATTCTGAAGAACGTGTTACAAATATTTAAGATTTTTCTAAACGTTTCCCTCCCGAAGTTATTAATTCATCGTCTAGAAAA
Organism: Limnephilus rhombicus; assembly: GCA_929108145.2. NCBI lineage: Eukaryota > Metazoa > Arthropoda > Insecta > Trichoptera > Limnephilidae > Limnephilus > Limnephilus rhombicus. Next base: position 25,095,136 of record OV815284.1, read on the forward strand.
AAAATATCTGGTGCTTACCGCTAACTTAATAGATGAAAAACGGGTTATAAAATTTTAAAATCATTTTACGTAAAATACATGAATGATAAAGTATTGTTTTAATTAATTTTATATATAAAGGACTTACATCCCCAGGGTTCGGTTTTAAAAAAAAGTTATTATAGTAACGAATTCGACGGAAATGATTAAAATGTGAGTTTTGAGCAAACCATAATCACAAAAAATTATAAGGGTATTGTACATTGTACTACTGGATCATCTCTACCCAACACCACTTAGTTAAGTAGTTTTAAATGTGTTTTTTCGGGCAATGACTCGTTTATAAATATCTTAACTGTCATTGTGCACATGTTTCGATCGTAACGTTTGAAAATAATAATATTTGAAGCATTCTACATGTCAAAAACGCACAAGTCTGGATAATTAATATGTTTAAGTACCACCTTGGTGAAGAATATATTATTCAATCTTCGCCATATTTATAATTGCAACCAGGGCTGCAACAAATCAGAAAAAACACTTTTTAATAAGGCAGGTATGTATTATTTGTCACTACTACATTTTTGTACCATTTTTTTTTATCTATTTCATCATATTTAAGAATTTATGTCACGACAACCAGGTATGTAGCTTTCTAATTATTTGAAAATAAAATTGATGTAACTGTATTTTTGCGCGGTTAAGGCAAACATTGATAAATATAACTTATTTTGAGAGCTGTTTATTATTAAGATTTTGAGAGAAATTTTATTATTTATAAAATTTAACAATTTGACAAGTTTGTAGGTTACAGATGCTCTCCGTCATTTGGTGTTTCCATGACAGTTGATCCGGCGACAATTGATCCCCCGACAGTTGGTCCTATTTTGTTAGTTACATCTGTAACGTACAAGTTTGTAAGTTTATTTATTTATTTATTTATTTATTTATTTATTTATTTATTTATTTATTTATTTATTTATTTATTTATTTATTTATTTATTTATTTATTTATTTATTTATTTATTTATTTATTTATTTATTTATTTATTTATTTATTTATTTATTTATTTATTTATTTATTTATTAATTAATTTATTTATTAATTAATTTATTTATTAATTAATTTATTTATTTATTTATTTATTTATTTATTTATTTATTTATTTATTTATTTATTTATTTATTTATTTATTTATTTATTTATTTATTTATTTATTTATTTATTTATTTATTTATTTATTTATTTATTTATTTATTTATTTATTTATTTATTTATTTATTTATTTATTTATTTATTTATTTATTTATTTATTTATTTATTTATTTATTTATTTATTTATTTATTTATTTATTTATTTATTTATTTATTTATTTATTTATTTATTTATTTATTTATTTATTTATTTATTTATTTATTTATTTATTTATTTATTTATTTATTTATTTATTTATTTATTTATTTATTTATTTATTTATTTATTTATTTATTTATTTATTTATTTATTTATTTATTTATTTATTTATTTATTTATTTATTTATTTATTTATTTATTTATTTATTTATTTATTTATTTATTTATTTATTTATTTATTTATTGACGGACAACAGTCCATTCAAAACATAATAATAACACGAATAAAAAAACAGAGATGGCAGTGAAGGGAGAGAACATAAAAATTAATAGCAATGACAATATAAAATATAAAAAGTACATATAGAGACATTACAAGTCAAAGCATGAAGAAGCATTTAAATATTGCGTATCGACTGCCGAAAGTTATTTAGTTTTACACCAAAAAAATCAATGCTTTGACTTGCGTTGACAAGTCTCGACATTCTGGATAAGGGAGAAGGGTATCCGTAATTAGTAGAATGTTGATTGAGGAACAGCAATTCATTATTTCGAAGTCTACGGGAAGGGATGTTAAACTGGATGAGTTGTAAAAATGCAGGTGTATCAGTAATACTGTTGATAATTTTAAATTTGCAAATTAGATCAGAGTCCTTTCAACGTTTTTCTAAAGAAGACATGTTTATAATGTGTTCAATTTTATCATATGAGTACTTGCCTCTTTCAAGACACAATCTCCAAGCAATTCCTCTTAGGAAATGATGTTGTACGGATTCGATGTGACAAATGTGCACAGCGTAGAAAGGAGACCAAATGACACTAGCATATTCAAGGTGAGGGCGAACCAGCGAATAGTAAAGAGTTTTAAGTGTACTTATATGTTTGAAGTCAGAACTAATTCTATGAATGAAGCCGAGTAGTTTCAGTGATTTATTTACGATATTATTAATGTGATCACGGAAAGAAAGTTTGCAGTCTAGAGAGACCCCAATGTCCTTGATAGATGTGACAGTAGATAAACAAACACTATTTAGTTTATAATCAAACTGAATAGTTTTTTTTGGTTCTATAAAAGGACAAAATTTTGCATTTATCAACATTAAGTTCCATGCAGTTAATTTTGCACCAATCGTTAAATGAATCAATATCAAGTTGAAATACTAAACAGTCAAGGTGGGATTTAATGACCTTAAGAATCTTATTATCATCAGCAAATAGCCAGAAACGTGTGTGAGAAAAAACTTAAGTGATATCATTAATAAAAAGGTTAAAAAGAAGCGGGGCCAAATGGGCTCCTTTGGGGAACGCCGGAAGTTACATTAATGTTAAAGGATTCAAAGTTATTTATTTTAACCCTTTGTTTTCTATCTGTCAAGTAAGAGTGAAATAATGATAACAAAGGGTTTCTAATGCCTATAGCATAAAGTTTGGCCACTAGGATACGGTGATTAACTTTGTCGAAGGCTTTGGAGAAGTCAGTGTATAGGACATCAACCTGAGTGTTATCTTCTAAGGCTTTCACAATGGTACTTATAAAGGAAAGTAAATTTGTTGTTGTAGATTTCGCCGATCTAAATCCATGCTGTTCCTCAATTAGAATACTTTTGAACACAGGAGTAATTTACAGAAGAAGTTACAGATGCTTTCCGTCATTTGGTGTTTCCATGACAGTTGATCCGGCGACAATTGATCCCCCGACAGTTGGTCGTATTTTGTTATTACCGCATGCTCCTTCGGAGAGTCGAAGTTTTTGTTAGTAAAAATATTTTTACAGCGGATTTTCACTAAAGATGCCTTCAGATATAAGTATATCGGCTTTGGCTGTACGGCCGTATATCCCCTTTTCATACTTACTAGAAGAAATAATATTTTTGGGATCAACTGTCGGGGGATCAACTGTCGGGGGGGGGTACAACTGTCGAGGACCAACTGACGGAGGGATCAACTGTCGGGAGGTTAATTGTTGGTGATCAACTGTCGGAGGGGCCAACTATCGGGGGGGGGGTCAACTATCGGTGGACCAACTTTCGGGGGATCAATTGTCGCCGTACCAATTGTCGGGCCACCTATTTGGCAAAGGCACTATTATAAGTATTATGAAGGACGGTAGATACTGTACTGTCATCCGTAATCTTATTGAAAAGATTACGTTAGCTTTCTATCGTTTTAAAATACTTTCATACTTACTTATTACATTTAGTAAAGATGTATTATATTATAATAAACTTAAGGCATTGCATCTAATCTGGTTTCCTCGTTTCCTGATTGCATCTAATCTATCAAAAAGGAAACCAATTTTAAACGTATTTCAGCTATCTTAACGAATAATTACTTCAAAGGTGACAGATCTCAATTCCATTTCACATAAATATGCAGAATTATGCGCAAATGTACAAAACTTCTGAAACTTTTCACAGTCCGCGACATTGTAGGTAGGTAACTAAATAAATATAAAAATGTAAACAATTACTGATATCGTCAGGTTCAGTAACTTCAGGTTAGCAGGTCTCTGTAATTTATGTTTGTATACAAAAGAAGATAAAGCCTAGTAAGTAAAATTGTGCAGCGCTCTTCGTGGGATTTTTCACAAAACGAAGCTGAACAAATTATCCATTTTTTCTGATTTCTTAGGAAATCGTTGAATTCCAAGAAAATAACGTTTCACTATCATTGAAATAAACTCATACATAGAATAAAGAAAAACACAATACATGTCTGACTATTCTTCGCTTAAGTTTAAAATTCAGAAATTCGGTCTTTCAGTAAAAATTCAAAATGTTAGACAGCCTAAGAGAGATAGAGTACGCAATGTTTCTTGGCTCTCGATCTAATATTCAAAAGGTACAATGTCAGCAGCGAAATTGGTTTTCATTTAAATCTACATGGAAGGCATTTCCATTGAAGGTATGTGTGTATTATCTGCTCAGTGATTCAGTGAGTCTATCCATCTGATATTTCCCGGTAAAGTATTTACTCTGTCGCACCCCTGGCTGGAATAGCCTTACAAGAGGGGACACCTCTGACAGTTACACTCTATTGGAGTGTGTCCAAGAATATCACTCTTCCCTGTCCAAACAGACTGCAATCTCCGAGAAGTCCATTCCTGCGCCGGCTGCTGTGCTTGCCTCTACGAGTACATCTGGGTAAATACTGTTCGTCTCGCACACTAAATCAACAATTCAGAAGCTCGTACTTACCTACTTTGGGGACATAAGTACTTCCCTACTTAGTTACTAGCAGTAATGTAGGGTATTTTTTAGACACGTTGACACATTTGTTCGGAAGTTTTGAATTTTATGTGATTACCGACAAGTGTCCAAATTTTCTCGAAGCCGGTGGGAATATGCAATGATTTTTGTAGGTTGTCGTGAGACTGAGTAGAAGGAGGGAAGTATATAAGTTGTGAAATGTAATCTACCGGGTTTTACAAATCTAGATACTAGTAGGTATCTACATAATTAAATCTATTTAATAAAAGATAGATTTGGATTAAAGAGAGCTGAAAACTCGGTAAGAGTTGGGAAGAAAAGCTAGTGTTTTCTAATAAAATATTTTAAACATGAGACTAGAATAACTGTATTTGTAAATAAACAAAAAAAAATCTATACAATCTTACTATTTTAACACCATTTAGGTTAAAGGTCAAATGTTTTATTTAAAGGTCAATTGTTCTATCAAAAATGGATATCCAAGTCTCTGCAAGCCACACCAGAAGGTAATTGTTTAAACCCTTGCGAAGGTTCGATGGATTAGTATTCCCATTGATTATTAAAATGTGATTGAAATAAGCGCCTTAATTGAATAACTGATCAGTATATGAAAGCTCTCAAATTTCTGTTATCGGATGATTGCGCGGATTAGCAATCACTGAAAATGCGAGATTAAATCTGAACTACGTTTGAACGCTGTTGTTGAGCAAAATAAATAATATGCTTCAGAAGGATTATTGAAGAAACATTAACAACAGCAACAAAATGATTAAATTGTTTTGAACAATACAAAAATCAAATCACTACAAACTGGGAGTATACCCGTAGGTAGGTATACATATACTTAATCTTGTAAAATTTTGACATTTTTTTTATTTTAAGAAAAGACAAACAACTTTGTTTACATCACTTTTATTTGTATACAATCTACATGTTTCGTGAACGATGTTCACATCATCAGGATCAAATGTATACTAAACTTAAAAATTAAACATAGATCATATAAGGGGAAGGGGTAAGATTGAGGGGACAATTGGAATTTCAAAGTCATTAGCAGGGAAAGACCGGTTAGGTGGGAAAAGGTTCAAAAGAGGGTTTATAAAAATTTGTTGCTTATTAATTAAGTCTGCTTTATTATTTACATTTTTCCTAATTTCTAAAATCTCTAAATTATTTATCTGTGATGCCTTATAACCCGTATGTAATATTTTAGGTCCATGGTTTTTGTCAAAATTATGATAATTTTTTATTAAATGATCTGCGAACTCAGATATACTTGGGCTGCAATGTTAATGATAGATGGGATCCTTCAGTTGAAATCAAATGCCGCATTGAGCAAGCTCGTGCAACCTTTATCCGCATGAAAAAAATGTTCTGCAGTCATGATCTCAACCTTGGATTACGAATGCGAATGGTCAGATGCTACGTGTTCTCGATATTATTTTACGGAATGGAAGCATGGACGCTTACTGAAGAACTTATTAGGCGACTTGAGGCATTCGAGATGTGGATCTACAGAAGAATACTTAAAATAAGCTGGATGGACAGGGTTACAAACGAAGATGTTATGGTTCGGATGAATAAAGAAAAGGAAGTAATTAAAACTATAAAAATCCTAAAACTTCAATATCTTGGACATGTGATGAGACATCCAGAGAAGTATGAGATCCTGCATCTCATAATGCAGGGAAAGATTGCCGGAAGACGAGGCCCTGGAAGAAGGAGAACCTCATGGTTGAAAAACCTGAGACAGTGGTATGGCCAGTCTACCGTGGAGCTGTTCCGGGCTGCAGTAAACAAAGTCCGCATAGCCAACATGATAGCCAACGTCCGTTGAACGGACAGGGCACAAGAAGAAGAAGAAGAACTCAGATTCGCTATTGCCATTTAATGCGCTGAGATGTTTTTTTATCAAGTAATAAAGCTTCTAGCAACACAGAAATTTTGAGAGCCTAACATAGAGAACTTTGGCCTCCAGGCCAACCTAAATAAAGACACAGTATTTTTTTGTGAATAAGGTATTATTTATTTTACAAAATCAATTCACAACAAACAGAACTTCAATACTAACAGACGAAGTGAAATTTATTTTTCAAGGAGTCGTACGAACGAAAAAATAAGCGTAAGGAGAATATATGATGCGAATTGGAATGGTAAAAGAATTCGGGGACGCCCGAGGAAGACACGGCACGATTAAATGAATCAATTTCTTGATTCCTGCCAAAAATAACAGAAGGGTAAGAATGAATCGATTGATGAGTGTGAATGAAGCAAGAAGGGTGTGCCAAGACCGAGTTTTTTGTTGTTCCATCCACTCTACTTCCCCTGCGGATTTGCGTGATGGTTAGTTAGTCATAAGTATGTATTATTTTAACAGCAGTGGTGTATAATATGACGTGTGATTTTTTTTGGATTTTAAAGTAACAGTTTTTACAGTTCACGTTGTTTTGCCTCTGACTGTTAAATTTAATTACGAAATTAATTAATATGCTAATTAGTACTTAGCATTCCTCTAGTAACAGCGGAACAGTCAAAGGCTGGCATTAAAATCTCGTTTCAACAGAATCATTAACAGGCCTGTGATCATTGAACAACAAATTCCTAGAAGTGAGATCAATATCATAGGATGGGGATCTGCTACACATGAGTACACACACAACCTGAATACAATTAAAAAAAGGAAACATGAAGACCATACTGAAAGTATCCATTAGAACGCCTTTAATTGAAATTTTCAATAGTTTCGACGTACCAAATGTATAACAAATACCAATATGCCAAAAAAATATTATTGAAGCTATTCAAAAATACTGAATCCTCTACTAGACCGTGTAAGCATAACACTAGATCGAATAAAAATGACAAAAAAATATTCCAAGTTATAAAACCACATTCGTAGTTATAAGACGACCTCCGTAGTCCAGTGGGTAAGACTCTTGACTCACAATCCGGAGGTCGCGGGTTCGAACCCGGCATGCGCAAATAAATTTTATTTGATTAATTTGTGTTATTTCACAATTAATTCATTTAAAAATAATATATAGTATATTTGCGGCATGTTCCAGAGTGGGAGATACTATTAGTATCGCCCTGGTGTAAGACCACCATTCAGAATTGAAACGTTGCTTGAAAATGGCTTTAGCCGTGTTTGGTGGCCAGATCTGAATAGCTAGGTACTTCCCAACCTTCCTCTTCCCCACCTCCTTCCTCTCCCCACTACCTTCAGCCTCACAACATACCCCAATTGGGGATGCCATAGTCTCACTGGCTCCAGACGGGAGCAGTTGAGATTCTTGTGCGGTATTAGCTGTAAAAAAAAAAAAACATTCGGACAAAGAAACTGCACATACTTTGCAACAAAACTCCATACAACTAATAAAAAATTCGAATGAGTACAAACCAAGAATTAAAAAATGGCTGAAAGAGGTCGATGAAGAAAACCTGAAGGCACTAAAAAACGACAGAAAAACTATGTATATTTATATAACTTTGGTCTGCCTCGGCACAGGGCCCCCTAGTGAGGAGAATTAAGAAATTCAATATTTATACCTAAATTCACGATTATATTTTGTACATACAATTATTTTATAAAGTCGCTATAAAATAAAAAAAAGTATATGAACACTTTTGTCGCCAATATACGTAAGACCTTTCTTGTAGACCTCAGAACGGCTAGTTCAAAAAATAATTGGGATTCCTATTTGAAAACATTTTAAAATAATTAAATATTGTTCTACTCGTAGCTTCAGTTACACAGATATTTCTCTAAATCCAATTGAGAGAAAATTTGACTCCCGTCCCAGACAGCCAGTGAGAATAATTTTGTATTTTTGAATGTAGCTATTACTTTGTGGTTATCCATTATAATAAAATGAAACAATGCAACTTTGTATAAACCACTTATAAAATGTGCAAATCCGACCGGTTTTGGAAAAAACGTTCCTTCGTCAGGGAAAGCTTATACTAATTTGACAGTTTAGAACAATGTTTTATTAGGGTAGGGGTGGAGCCGTTGTTAGTTAATAATGTAGATTAGGTGGGTAGCTATTAGTGTAGAGTGGGTGGGTAGGGGAACAAATCCATGATTGGGCTATATGACAATATTTTTTGTTTGTTGACAATAGATTCTATTATCAACAAACAAAAATATATGATAATATTGTCATATAGCCCAATCATGGATTTTGGTCTGTTTGACCTTCTATTAGTTTTGTCTGCAGTGCCTGTGATACTCGGCTTTTCCTAGGAGTCCTGTAATTTGGTTCGAATTGAGAGAGCATGTTCAATATTCGGAATTATCCAGAAATCCATTTGAATTTACCTAATCTGAGTATGATGGTTTTCTTGAAACCTATTACGCAAATCTGGATTCAGCGCGTTATCGCTCTCGACAGGGCGCGTTAATGCGCCACGTGTTTGTCTTTACCAATATTATCTCGACGTAATAAAGAGAGAGGGCTTAGTAAAAAAGGAAGACGAAAAAAAATTCTGAGAGTGTTGAATAGAGCCAATAAACATGTTTATAATACATTACGGAAGACAAATGTTTACGTTTAATTTTAGTGCAAATAGCAGTAGCGTGCGATGCGTAGTAATAATATATTTCAAGTTTATGTGGCTGTTTTTGTTTTTTTTTTCGTATTTGTATTTTAATATACTAGCGTCGTGAATATTCTTTACAATTGATAAATAACCGTGCATATGAATACCTTACTAATATAGAAACTGACAAAAAATAGTTCACGGAAAGATATATTCATTCCTTACCCAGCCAAAGAGGGTTGATTCTATTGTATAAAACCGTTAAACAATAATTTCTCAACGAATTTCGGAATTTTACCAAGTTATTTTAAATATCCCATACATTCCTTATTTTTGAAGATGTCATAAAAACGAATACTATTTTAGAAACTATATCAAATTATCTTTTAAATTTTTGTTTTGAAATACATGGTGTCCCAAAGGAAAGTTGATACTTGTTTTGCTTTCTGTGTGAACGCAACTTTCCCGAGGGTCGAGGGGGGTATGTCAATCAGTAGCTCTTGGGAATTTAGTCGCTATGAAGCATTTTTCGGGAGCGACCGCGCGTTGTGCGTGCGTGAATTTTACAAAAATGGTGATTCGGCGACCGTAGCGCGTAGAAGATTCTGCAATATTTGATGTTTTCGTCAATTCAATGATGCGCCAAGCATTCCTCTCATTCGAAAATGGGTCAAAAAGTTTGAAGAAATCGGTACAACGCTGGCAAAACCAAAATCCGGGCGACCAAGATCATCGAGAACGGTAGAAAACGTAGAGAGTGTTTATCAGTCTTTTCGTGACGACTCAAACTTTTCGATTCAGAAGTACGCAAGTGCTTTAATTCTAAAGTGTAAGCCAAAAATCCGACTTCCCTGATGCATAAAAGCACATAAAAGTAAATATCCGTCACGAAATGCAGCCATCACGATGCCTACCTGGCGAGCCATCATAAGAAATTTTACTCTTCGATGATGGTTTACATTTGGACGATATTATTTTTCAGAAATTAATTCCCAAATTGGGTACTTTAGTATTTAATAAACATTTTTTCGATAGAACCCTTACTTTTTTTTAAATCGATCCACTAAATATCAACTTTCTTTTCTATTTTGAAAAACTACAATATTTTAATTTTAAACGTGAAAAAAGTCGAAAGTCGACCTCGCTTTTTTCGACAACGCGATACTAAATTCACAATGTAAAATGATTATTGGATTAAAACTGTTGAAAAATATCACAAATAATAGAAAAATATTGAATTATACTTTTCAATTGGTCATTGGAATAAAAATTATGAACAAAAACATGAAATGAAGCGCAAATCACATATAAATCAAATATGTCATTCTGCCGGGAAATTGACCCACATGGCGAATGCGCCACTATAAAAAAATGATATTTTCAACAATTCTAAATATAAATTGTACAGTCTTTATTCAATGCGTAACTAAAACACCGTTTAACGATTGGGAAGTGTTTATTTTATTAGTTTTGCTGTAATAATATAAATATAGAAGTTTTAAACATTCTTATTTTTCGGTAAGATAAGTTATGTAGAATTTCCTTACAATTGTGCGGATTATGCACTGACCTACAATTTCATTTTAATTATTTGCATAGGTCACCTTGAGTGGTGATACTTTTAAATGTGTTTTAAGTGTGTTTTAATGTGGAACGTTTCTGAGGTCCCGCCAGAGTTAGCGATTTTGTTATCACCAAATACGCAATTATATCTCGTTGCCCAAGGGTTGTGACGCCCAGCTGCATGCGTATTCCAAAAACAGACCTTCATTCCTTATTTGTTAGTGCGCGTACGTCAAGTAGAGGCAGATATGAACATCGAAATACACTAAGCGCGACTAAAGACTCTGTCATAACTCCACAAGGAAAAGGGTTAGATAGAAGTTTTCTATTTTACCCACCCCAATTTTTTAATCGAAGAATGTACATAGATATGCCATTTCCTTCAAAAAAGTATATGTATTTCCTCCAGCAGCTATATTCAATTTAATACCAATCGTTTACAACCAAGTATCGCCGATACAACCCTCTTCAAATCCTCCACAAATGCACAAGCAACACTACCACTTTTGACAAGGAGGGAATTCTCAGGTTATGATTTACTTTTTTTCATTTAAAAAGCTGAAAACTTTCCTAAAGTTGATTCACAGTTAGTTAGGTCTTGGTTAGACAATTTCAACATTGACTTAAACTTATAACTTATATTATTTCAAAACGTATCTCTTAGCACGACTAAGGCCGACTTGTTTCCCCTTACCCAAAATAAAATTCTCAGTCATTTCGGAAATGCGGCGATTTTCTTTGCACCGTTGATCTTTCACACGTCCTCCTTTTTTCTTTAACAGGCGCACCCAAATTTAAAAGTTGGAAATCTATCCAATTTTTGGTAATGGCATCTGTGCTTGGAGAAAACCGGGGGAGAGCGGGAAAACAATATCGTAAGTCCCGGCTAATCTCTCACGCGCGAATTTTAAGACCGGGCGAATATTTCTGAGATTATTCCTCCTCTCCCCTCCCCTACACCCTGCATCCTCTCACCATCCTACGGCGGCGATAGGCGCACCTAACTCGAGAAATTATCAGGAAAGAATTGGAACTATCGAAAGCTCAATGAATACTCGGTTTTTTATGTTTTGGAGGGAATTTATTATTTTTTTCTGATACTTTTAAATACGGCCTTAGGATAGGCAGTTTCACTTATTTTTACAAATGTAATAAAATACAATTGACTTTATAAATTTACGAAACGAATTGAATGATCAGATAATAATTATTGTTTACGTTTCAGCCCCCCTAGCATAGTTGATCGATATAGGTTTTATCGAAAATATCGGTAACTTGTAATCGCTCCCGAGAACGACTGCAGGCCGCTAACGAAGAAATAACAGTTCACGTCAAATAAATCAGGAACCCTTAGTTGTTGTGAACTGTTTTTTGTTCGTTAGCAGTCTGCAGTCGTGCTCGGAAGCGATGACAAGTTACCGACATTTTCGATAAAACCTATATCGATCGACCATGCTAGGACCCCAGGTTACATTCAATAAAAAAACAACACGCTTCGTTCAGACAAGTATCCTGAATTTATTTTACAATAACACTTTTACACCGTAAGATTTTAGATTTTCACGGCCAAAAGTACTATCGTTATTTATTCTTGTAATGTTATGCCGTGTTGCGCTACTCCCTCCTTTAGCCAAGGTTTCGGACAGCGTTACAGTGTCCATCATCAAGGCAGATCTGCCCGGTACAACCCCCCCAAAAATAAATAACGACTACACTTTAAATGTCGATTTTGTACTTATGTTTTTTTACCAAGTTAAACGCCGGCTCGGCTCCCCCTGTCTTTTTGAAGGAAATGTTTGTAATTAGATGGGAATTATAGGAAAGAAATATTCAAGGAATCCTATTATATTTATATTTACTGGTTTAATAAATAGATACTAAAACAATGCAATCAGCGTATTTAAAAACAATAATAATAAAAACATTTATTCATCAATAGATTAGAATGACACTCTAAAAGAGAAATTTGTTTGATTGTATAGTAAGTAATGAGCATCAATGACAGTAGGTTTTAGTCAAGCTCCGAACTTGTCTTTGGAATTTTACTCTACAGAAGGCAAATGGTAATTAGTTTTTAAGACTTTTGCTTTTTAACAATAATAACCTATATTATTTATTTTTTGTGTGCCAGCTAATTCAATCTTGTTTTACAATGTGATATTGTTGTAAGTTGTTCCTTCTCAACAGATAATAAAAATATATATGGGTATGTATTGAAATTAAAAAGTATAGATACAATTTGATAAAATGTTACATAACTAAAGTGGTTGGTTACTTGACAGGGGTGCCCGGTTTCAAATGTTTGTTCAGGTCGGGAGTATCAACCTACTGGTTGATTGGGAGATGCTGGTTGATTGAAACCTGTTTACCTCTCCAGCAGGACTCTCGACCCATCGCCTTGCACCGCAGTTACCGCACACCGCATACTGACCTCCAAATTCCTACTTCCTCCTATTCTTACCATTCCTATTCCTCCCTCACACCCTTTTCCTTCCCAGAACTTCATATCCTTCCTTTCCTCAAAAAACCCTCCACACAGCATCCATAAAGATGATATATAATGAATAAACAGTGTTGTGGCGGCGGACTTGCGCGTGTGTGTGGTTTTGTTTATAAGAAATCAGTATAATACGTGACGAAAAACCTTTGTACCCGTTTTTACGAAAATTGCGCGGACGGAGGAATATGAAATTTCGCACATTTATGGTTTATACAGAGAAGGAGTGCAGAATGCTAATATTTTTTTTAAATTATGCTAAAAAATCAATAAAAAAAAACATTTCACAAACTATACAATTTACACTAATTGTGGTCGAATTTCGACCATTGGGCGACCAATAGCAATAATAATTTAAACGGTGTATATATATATATGGAATATAAAAATATTACCATTTGTTATTTCGGCTACTGGCATTATACCTAGGTCTCTGATTCAAAATTTAGGCGTATTAGATTTGTCAAAGAATTTATACATAAAAATGCAAAAATCGGTAATTTTAAATACATGTAGGATTACAAAAGATTTTTTTTAAATATTTATATTGAGGGATCAGTAGGATTTATAGGTTCAATTAGGAATTCCACAGAGCCGAACCCTCTGATATGAAAATATCTGGAGTCGGTGAATTATTTTCCCATCTGGTCTCTGGTAGGTTGACATGTTGTTCTTGTATTGTTTTGTAATTATAATACATATAGTGCAATTGCATAACGTGGATTGACCAGATGATCATTTGGGAAGTGTGTGAAAGGGTTTAGTTTTTCCTGTGGGGATAATTAAACCCGGACATTTAAATCTATGGGTGTATTTGCGCCGTTACAGAGCTGTCCAATTTTATATTTATTTGTGTGTTTTTGTAAATGTGCAAATGTGAATGCTGCAGACGCATTAGCCTATGAAACTTTTTATTTTAAACAATATTTTTGTGCTGCCTACAAGTATGATCTATAAATGTCCTGTTCTGTCCTGTGTCTCAAATAAATATTTTTTTCTATTATTTTAAGCCTCCGCCGCACTAAAACTAAAAACGCACGTAAACTTTAAACAAAATCTTACCAATTTCTATCAAACTTACAACTATTTGAGATTGATACAGACTTATTATTATCACAACAAAAAAATTGATTTTTCAAACATATAAACATGTTTATTCACAGTATTTTGTTAATTTTTTAAAACTCACGCCGAAACACAAGTCTGTATCTCACATCGCACATGCGCAGACTGAATGTTCGCGGCGCTAGCGTCAAGTATAGTCCTTTTTAGGAAGCTAATTAAAGTAAGGAATCAGTGGAAACATTTAAAATGTACATAAATAGCATTTCTATAAAACCTGTGCTTTTAAAGACCCCACGCGACGGGTCGAGGGTTAATAAACAATATGAAGTAGTATACAGCATCCATCAATAAATAAAACGATCGCTCAATCTCAATTGAAAATTATAACCACCATAGTAAAAAACCATTGATTAAAGAGATCGGGACCTAAATTCAGTTCTCTTTTCTATATGGTGTGTGCTCTCACCAACTGAGTTATCGTACGCAACTTAAGAGCAGTCTTTTTGATCTTCTGAAAAAGGGGTTTTAATAATGAAAAGTTATTCACCTTTTTAAGTATTTTTTCTACATTTGCATTTTTTTTAACGCAAGAATGAAATTTATAATGCGGAAAGTTACAATAATGCCTGTTTAATTACCTAACATCCTAAATCTCGTAAAACAAATGCAGCTTTCTCCCTTTTCGATTCCAGTAAATCCAGCCAAAGTATTCTTAAACTTTCAGTAATGCGACATCTATGTTTTAATGCTGCAACCATAAATCAGGCCACAGTCAAAACAAGACACGGGTTTATTTACGGAGCTGTCAAAAGCATTTTAACAAGCAATAAAACTATTTTTAAGTCGCCTAATTTATGCCTTATTTTTCTTTTGTGCGCGGTGATTAAATAATTCTAATTATATTTGACAAGCGCTTTGTGTCATTGAAGGATTTCAGCTAATTGTTCTAATAGCTTTTATTTCAATTACCTATATGCGTAATTATTGACTGAGCGTGGTGAAGTTCTAATTCAACTTGACTACTTTACATTTTGTCTGATCTTAAGTTTGTTTGTATCGTCCGGTCGATCCTGGCAAGATGGTAGCCGTGTTTGATAGTACCTTTTAATTCCAGATTGCGTTTATGCACTTTGGTGCACGAGTTGTCAAATTGGAATGATCAATGTGATCATCATTACGCGAATTAAACATTACTGTTCACAGAACTACTAATTTAAAAGAAATCAATGTACCCACTAAATTGTATACAATCAAAACACTTGCCTACGCCAGGGGTCGGCAACCTGTGGCTCGCGAGCGTAGCAGCTCTCTTTAGTTCCGTACGCAAATATTATTTATTTTATCAAAAAAATATATTTAAAAATCGTTCTGAATCGGTGAATGATGATTAGGCCCATTTTTATCTCTCAGCCACTTGAACTTGCTTTTCACCGCACCCCTCCCCCGTGACACGCGTCGTCACTGTCGTCAGTCCGTCGGAAGCTCTCTCGGATGTTCCTATGTAGGTTTTAATTCGCTTTCGACACAAGACAGTTTGGCGTATTCACCAGTGCTTTGGCTGTGACGTATAGTTTGTTGTTTCAAGTAGAAGAGTTAGAAGAGAATTATCTCCTCAAATGTATGTATGTACATATATAATAATGATAAAAAAACGAAGTAAAGCTAGGTAATATAATAAGGTAAGGTATTGAAACGTTTTGCTTTGTGCTTGAAGGAAATAAATACATACATTCCTCAATGAAAAAGACATTAATCACCCTGAATTAGAGAACGACAAATGGTTGCAAAATTTTTACTTTATGGTGGATATCACAGTGAAATTGAATAAGCTGAATCTAAAACTACAAGGAAAGAAAAACCCAGCCTATGTTTTGGTAGAAGAATTGGTTTGTGTCAAAGAAAAATTAATTATTTTTGCAGAATATATTCAGAGCGGTATATTTCTTCATTTTCAATTTCTAAAGGAATATCGCGATAAATCCAGTGCTTCTGTTGACACGAATTATTTCAGCACAATAAAAAAATTAAAGATGAATTGTAATTTTTGACTCTTTCGACTCAAAAGGTTGCCGACCCCTGGCCTACGCAGTCGGAGAGTCGCAAGTGTAGATACAAAAATATCTAAAGTTTTAAAATGAGTTCGTTTGTTACGTCATCTTTTGCCTCCCTGCACAGTGCGTAATAAAAAAACTCAAGTGAAAAATATTAAGGCTTTAAAAATGTATTCATGTAGAAGTAGATCAAACAAAAACGCTGATTCTGAATACATAAGTTTTATTATTTATTATTGTACGTAGAATTCATAAATCGTCATTTAAATACGATTAAAACTTGTATTTATCCCATTAAAACATACTGCATGGTTGGAACAACTTACGTCACGGGTAACGGGTTTCGGAATTCATTCCACAAGTGAACATTTCATTGTGGTTTTGCATGAATATTGAGCGAATGAAACTCAGGTTTTGTTTGCATTTAAAAAATTTTTTGATGTTGTCTAACATTGTTAACCGAATTGAAATATAATTTAGACCATCAATAATGAAAATGAGAAAAACAGTAACATTCGGATAATCTTTCCTTACCTAGTTAATACTGAGATGATTATTATTTTATTTATTTATTTAATCTTAGTACATTTACATTACAAAGGTATAATATATTGTCCTCCACACTAGGAGTTCACTTGTTTTGTGGAGGATATTTTTCAGTTGTAAATTATAAATTGTTAATAGTAAAACAAAAGAGTGTTTATAGTATATAAAAAAGAGAAACAATAAAAATCAAAATATAAAATCGACTTCAATTCAACAAAATTATATTTTAAAAGTCAAAAGGATTGTAGCCAGTTCCTTATGTTTTTTTTTATTCAATAATATTAGGGTCATTAATGTAAATAAGGAACACAATCGGACCCAGAATACTTCCTTGGGGCACCCCGAATTTGACATCAATACACTCACTGATTATGTTATTAAGTTTCACAGTTTGCTTTCTATTTCCCATGTAACTTTAAAAAAATATCAGTTCATTATCGGTAATCCCTATGTTCTCTAGTTTTTCAAAAAGATGTGAGTGATTTATTGTGTTGAAGGCTTTAGAAAGGTCGAGAAATATGCCAATGCATTTTTTATGTGAGTCTAGAGAATTTTTAATATATTCAATTACTAAGGCTATGGCGTTGGATGTTCCTAGATTTTTTCTGAAACCAAATTGTTTTGGTGATAATAGTTTGTTTGATTCTAGGTAGTCGACGAGTTGAGTTTGAGCTGTTATTTCTAAGATTTTAGATAATGTGTTTCGAATTGTGATTGGTCTGTAGTTATTGATATCTTTACGATTTCCTGATTTAAAGATTGGTGTAATAGTCCCTATTTTGAGTTGAGAATTTTATTGTTTTCATTGTGATTTCATCACTACCAGATGAAGATGTTGGTTTGAATTTAGATAACATTAGAGTTAGTTCTTGTTTAGTGATTTGTTTTAAAACAAATTTAATCCTTTGTGGATTTGGGTGTTTGTTTATGTTCGGGTTAAAGTGTTGAGGTTTGGTTATTTTGTTGGCTAAATTCGAGCCTATGTTTGCAAAAAAGTTGTTAGTGTAGTTAATTAGTTTATGTGCGTTTTTGTTGAGCGAGAGTGTACCGTTATCTGTGTTTTTTCTTCCAATGGGTTTGTTTTGTTTTGATCTGTGTAGGTGATATCTTTAATTATTTGCCAGATAAGTTTTGGATTATTATTGGATTGATCTATTTTAGATCTGTAATAATTTTGCTTAGCCGATTTTGTAAGATTGGAGCAGATGTTTCTATAGTTTTTGTAAAATAGTTTAAGGGAAAGGTCATAAGGATTGTTTTTTACTTGCTGATGGATCTTGTCTCTTTTCCTTATACATTTAAGTAGGCCAGGTGTGATCCAAACTTTTTTGATAATTTTATTGTGTGAATACGTGTAAGTTTTTATTGAAGTGTGGATTTGTATTTTTAATTGCAAGTATTCAATAAATATTTTCCAAGCAACTTCTAGGTCTTCAGTTTTATATATTGACTCCCAGGTTTCAGTTTGTAGTGATTTTTTTAGTTTTATGTAGTCTATAACATGTCTATTCCACGTTAAATTTTGAGTCGATGGTTGATTTTTCTTTGCATGAATGTTAAGAATTAAAGTGTAGTGATCAGTGATGGTGGATTGATGTATGATTGTGGAGTAGTTTTTATTTGTTTTTGTCATTATGTGGTCAATGCAAGTTTGCGAGGGGATTGATTTATTCATTTTGTGATCCACTCTTGTTGGTTCCCTTATGGCGGCGGACATCCCGTGGGAGAGGAGGAGTAATTGGTACTCCTGTGTTTGTGGATGTTGCCTTCCAATATTCAGTATGTTAATGTTGATGTCCCCAATAATGAAGAGGTTCCTGATGTTTCGTTCTTGAAGTAGTATGGAGTCTAGTGATCCAAGAAATGGTGATAAATTTGTAGATGAAGGCAATCTGTAGATGGCAAAGATGCGTATATCTTGATCAAGTTTTATTTTCAAACAGTTTGCGTCTTGTAGTTCGATTTCTTCTATTTTGCATTCTATCTTATTTTTACAATATACAATTACTCCGTCGTTTTGATGTTTGTGAAGTTTAGTATTGAAGACTTTGTAGTTGTTGATGTTTTTATGCATATATGTTGAGGAATTTATCCAACATTCTGTAAGGATTAATAAGTCAGGCACCAAATTTAATTCATTTATCAGCATAGTGAAATCCTCGAAGTTTTTGTTAATGCTTCGAATGTTTTGATGAATTATGTTCAGGATCGGTAACTTGTCCTGGAGTACACAGTTTAACATGCAGGTATTTGTGGTGATTATTGGTTCAGGTATCAGTTTTTCAAGTGGTTCCGTTGTGAAAGAGGCCATTATAAAGATATAGAGTAGATGGAGTGTGTATAGGTTTTTTTTTTTAAATTATCTTAATAGGTATATCATTGAGATGTCTTATTTCGACAACCTTGGATTCTTTAGTTTTTCTTACAAGAATTTTTCCTGATTTTACCCAAACATATCTATATTCTTTTTCTAGGGCTCTTTGTTTGGTGTTCCAATGTAAGTTTTTGTAGTACTGGGTTAATGCCGCATTTAAATAGACGTATTGGGCTCCTTCCACGTTGATTTTTTTAATCGGGTCGCTATGCTTAGCTGCTAACATAATGTGGACTTTTTTATTGTCTACAAAATTAATTGTGATTTTTTTTGGTTGTTTGGTTTGGAAGTCGTAATTTTAAAGGTGTCCTCTAGTGATAAGGTAACACCTGCGAGCTCAGCGATCTGGCTTACAGTATGGGCTGGGGGTATATTTTGCTGTAATTTAAGGCCGCTGACTTCAATACTGTTTAACAGGGCTGGTTGCTCAATATCTGCCAGGTGAACCTCCACCATAGCCAATCTTTTCTCTTTTTCTACCATTTCGTTCTTAAGTTTGTTTATATGTTTTGGTGAATCCATGATTTGTGAAAATTTGTTTATGATATCGTCATATTTATCGTTAATAAAGTTGTTAATCGTTTTTATTTCTTGAAGCTCGGTTTCTATTTTTTTAAACATAACTGATTTCATTTCGTCGAAGTTTGAGTGGATGAATTCGAATATTGAGTCATCTTTGGTATTTTTGTTAGACCTTGTTTCCATGATTTTAGTTGGTTTGGACATAGTGCTAAATAAATGATCCAATGTGCACTAAAAAAACTTTGACCGATTTTCTGCGAACTGTCACTTCCACTTTATAAGTTGAATAAATTAACTTGAACAACTTATTAAGTCACTGTTTATTATGGAATACCATTAATTTTATTCGGGAGCAAACAAAAACAGACTTGTCACTTTGAAGTATTATTGTTGTGTCATTGATGGAAGATGTCATATCTCACATCATGTGAGGTGTGTGTTGTGATAGTGGCAGGCTCGATGTATGAATTCATTTTGGTGTTGGAGCGGCTGTTCTAAAAAAGGAATACGTTTCTGCCATTGCGACCAGGAACTCTAATATCTATTTTTTGTAAAAGATACGGGGAAGATATCGTATTAGTTAGGATTCTGTACAATAACAATTGAAAAGATGAGTTCGAAGTTTAGCTCTAAATTCTTATTGCATTATCATGTGTATACTCTTCCGTTATTCCGACTCTCGACTTCACGCGACTTTTATTTATCCCGCTTTATACCTTTTTTTAATATGATTACCTCACAAGACTCCCAGCTGCTCCCGCCTAGGGTAAGTGAGACTATGATATCCCCGATTGGGGTATGTTATGATGCTGAAGGTAATGGGGAGGGGAAGAGATGGGAAAGACGAAGGTGGGGAAGTACCTGGCTTTTCAGATGTGGTCATAAAACACGCCTAAAACCATTTCAAGCAATGTTTCAATTCTGAATGGTGGTCTTACACCACGGCGATACTGATAGTACCTTCCACTCTGAAACGTGCTGCAAATATACTATATATTATTTTTAAATTAATTAATTCTGAAATAACACAAATTAATCATTATTTATTTATGTATTGCTATAAAATTTATTTGCGCACGCCGGGATTCAATTCCGCAACCTTTGATGATTAACCATGTGTTTCTTAAGTATTCCCAACTTATTACAACCCCTTACGCTGCATTATACTCTCATTACATTAAGTTTTTCTTCCATCCGCTCTAAATCTCCTAACTTTCTTCTCCGCTCATCAAACTAACGTCGGCCACCCTATGTAGGTATATTTTTTGAACTTTTAGTTCTTAAATTCATACACTTTCTTGGGATAGTCAATCCTTCAAAATCATTATTTATTCCCTACACGTAAAGCGATTTCGAAAGCATTTCATTGATATTTTGAAGCAAAAAGTACAATATAAAAATAACATGTTTTGAAATATATTCTTCACCAATCTACATCTATGTAACCTAGAACAAGTCTAAAAATGTAATTTGGTTTCACTTCCCCAAAATAAATAAGACTTTTCAAGGGATTACCATTGAAGCAAGGCTGATCGAAGACCTCGTTCTTCTCCTTTTCACCGACAATACTCAATATTTGACATTGTCCCCTATATTTTAGCGAATGCTTTTATCGAAATTGAATACAGATAGGTAGTTACATAACGACTTTTCGGCAAATTTCAGTGTCATTAAGGCCCGTTAGAACCCGCTCAAAAAGAATAACGAGAGATATGTAAATACGAATGTTAGAGAATGTTTAATAATATTAAAAATGATAATATTATAATATATATGAAGAGTTATATCATAAAATGAAAATATAACTCGTTTAAAATAAAGCAAAAAACGTGTTTATAATAATTTTTGGAGCATACTTTGCGATTTTTTTCTATCGAGGGAATTTCATATAATTTCATATAATAATTTCGGCGTAGGGAATGTATAGATATTATTATTTTCAAGAATAACACATATATATTTTACAAGAAACTTTAAAGGAAAATATTTCTAAATCGGCAGAAATGCGTGAAACCGGGCCTTAGGCATTTTATGAGACACCAACTCCAAAAATAACAATCGTACCTACATATTTTTGAGCAGAAAAAGTAAGTTGATTTTTAAGTTGTAGAAGAATAGGCAATAGGCCACTTGCATCACATTTAAAAAAAATTCCGGTTTAGACAAATATTCTAAGACATTCTGTATTTTTTTTAATCGTATTTTTGAAACCCTGGGGATTTTTAGAAAATTTCAATCCGAAAAATCAGACCATATTTATAAACCGGAAAGACACGACATAATTTTATAGGTGCGAAAAAATTATTATTATATTGCCGAAAATCATTTAAAAAAAATAACGTTTTCCACACGAATGGCACAGGAGAATAACGAGGCATTCCAAAAATATTACATCTCATAAATATTTTTTTCCTTGATCCATCTTTTTGATCATGAATCATTATAATGTACAACGTGTATATATTACTTAATCCAATGTAATATACTTGTACTTGTAAATTATAATAATAATAAGAATATTGTAAAATTTTATTTTGTTGAAATCAGCACCATAATCATTATAGCTCTGAAACACGTCGGTACTTCTAAAATGTACGGGGTTCTCTTCAGAACATCTGTCAAAAAGTCAAACCAAATGATTAGTTCGCAGAGAAAAAACAATAAATCTAGTGAACGAATTAAAAAATTCGCCTTAAATCAAAGTGATGCCATATAAAAAAAATAAATCAGTGTGGAATTTTACAAAATTAATAGGAACATTTTTGGATACGGGACATTTTCATGTAATGACGTCACTAGCCCAAATAATGGATTTATTTATTTAAAAATAAAAAAAAACAGTACATTTATAAAAAATTTTTACTAACATTTTCGCAATCTTAATAAAAAGATCAATCCACACAATTTTTTTCAAGTCTATTATATTATACTTTTTAATGCATATTATTTTGTTTTGGAATAGTTTTTTTTTTAAGTCGTTTTTTTTTTCTTAAAATTTTAGTTTTTATTTTTTTTTTTAGTGAATCTGAAGTACACTAAATAATTTGTCTGAATATGGGTAGACCTACTAAACGTGCTGCTCATATGAGACAGACATTACTTGAACATTAATAATGACATTACGGTAGGTGACTCAAAGATCCGGATAGCCTATAAAAGATTCGGCCGAGTATAGTTAATTTGCTCCTAAGAATTGAAGAGTTCCGTTACTTTGTCATGGATCCCATAATCAGAACCTAACCAAACTCTCATCAAACTACCCTTGAAGTATATATCCTTTACAATAAAAAAAGAATCATCGAAATCGGTTGGCGTGATATTGAGTTATTCTTCCATTTGTCGCGCACATACTACATACATACGCGCACGCCACTGAACTATAGTTTTTTGGGGTTAGTTCCAGAGGCGAACATACTCTCAGCATCGTGATACCCAGCGAATACCTACATTTATCAATTTGGGAGGCGGGCGTGGGTACCGCCGCCGCGGGAACCATTTATTAGATAACCGACACCCCTGCCATTGGTCACCCCAAATAGTTCGCTACGGGTTCGTTGGTGACTTAGCAAAGCTGCCCTGGTTCACGGGGTGAGGTTTGTCTAGGTCTTGGCGGCGGACGCGTCTGCCCACCATTACTGCGTGGCGGTCCGGATCGGGAGAGACTGCTTCAAGCAGACCTAAGCTAGACCTCTCTATACGGACCCTCGATTCATCGCCTTGCACCACAATGGGAGGAATGGATTCATACGTCCATCAACCCTGGATAAACTGACCCTCAGATTCGTACCCACTCCTGATACCTTTTTCATTTCCAGAACTTCTTCTCATTTCTTTCCCTGAAAACACACCACACAGCACCCTCAATGATGAAATTGTTTTCTTCAGAAGCCCCCTGTGGAGCCAATTAAAAATAATATGTACTAAAATGAAACAATGCAACTTTGTATAAACCACTTATAAAATGTGCAAATCCGACCGGTTTCGGAACAAACGTTCCTTCGTCAGGGAATGCTTATACTAATTTGACAGTTAAAAAAAATATTGTCATATAGCCCAATCATGGATTTGTTCCCCTACCCACCCACTCTACACTAATACCTACCCACCCAATCTACATTATTAAATAACAACGGCTCCACCCCTACCCTAATAAAACATTGTTCTAAACTGTCAAATTAGTATAAGCATTCCCTGACGAAGGAACGTTTGTTCCGAAACCGGTCGGATTTGCACATTTTATAAGTGGTTTATACAAAGTTGCATTGTTTCATTTTATTATAATGGATAACCACAAAGTAATAGCTACATTCAAAAATATAATATGTACTCGTCGGTACAATGGAAAAATGATCTGTTTAACAACTCACACCATATCTGCACAACATTCTATTTTAGAAAACTGTTTTATTCAGACTTTAAAGCACGCCATTAATTCGACATTTTGTTTTGAAGCGCCCATTTATTTTCCTCTGTACTCTGCGTGGAGCCACAGTAGGAGAGGAGAAGACTAACAACGCCCTTATTTTTTCAGTACAATGGGCCGTTTTGAAGTCTTGCTCGCATCGGCGTTTTCTGCTAAGAAACAGATGGCCTCTCGGCGATAAACTCGCTGAAGTCTGACATTGCTGAAAAACGAGATGTTTGCAAACCTCTTCACCCTTGGCTCCAGAACTCAATATTTATTTCTTCATTTCTATTCAATGCTTTATCATTACGTTTCATAAATTCTTACTAAGAACGAAAAGACTCATTTTGTATATTTGATTTTTTTTGCTTACCAGGATTTTGTGACAAGTAAAATCGGTTAACCTACTGCACACCTACCTTTTACGTAAATAAGAATTATCTCTGGCGGGCGAAGGGATTTTTTTTTACATGAGCTCCACACAGGAGGCCCTGAGGAAAATAATTTTCCTCAGGGCCTATGTCATCTTTGGGGATGCTGTGTGGAGGGTTTTTTAAAGGAAAGGAGGGAGAGGAGGGATCTGGGAAGGAAAAGGGTTAAATGGGTAGGAATCTGGGGTTTAGTTCTTCTTCTTCTTTCGTATGGTGGGGGGTCAGAGGGGGACATCTAGGTCTGCGAACCAGTCTAGGGCCTCAGGCGTTGTCCTGTGGACCTCATCAATCGCGCCGGGGAATGAATGGAGCGGGCATTCGTTGACCACATGTTCGGTGGTCTGCACCGCACCGCATTCACACGTCGCCGACTCTTTAAGGCCCCATCTATGCATCATGTGAGCACAAAGGCTATGGGAGCACCTTATCCTATTGATGGCAGTCCAGAGTTTGCGAGGCAATGAGAACCCAGGCTGTCTCTCAGTGGGGTCTTGCACGAGATGGGCGTTTTTGACGTTGGCTGATTGCCACTCAAGCTTCCACCTATCTTCTGGGGTGAGAGGTGTTCGAAGGTTTAGTGTGTCTTGGTCATCCGCCTCCAAGACCCAGACAAACCTCACCCCATGAACCAGGGCAGTAAATCTACAGTTTTATTTAGAAATTTATGAAATTTCGCATACCAGACATTCAAAAGAAGAGAAGGGTCGCTGTAGTGGCGACTCGAAACTTTTGGGTGTGCAAGAGTGCTAATATTTAAAAAATGACAATTTTGATGTTGTCGTAGTCGAAACATCTTTTTTTTTAAATTCAGTATTTTAATCTGATGATTTTCAGGAAATTTCAGTTTGGCAGTGCACTGCACTGACTTCCTGAAGTTTAAAAAAAAAATCCGAACTTATATGCAAATATTAACATTAAAGTAGATATTAAAATTGAAAAATTTTCAAATAAATATTTTCAAATATCAAACTTTGAAAATCCCAAGGCATAATAAAAATCCCAATAGTAGTTTTTCTGTGG
Source organism: Limnephilus rhombicus (assembly GCA_929108145.2). Lineage (NCBI taxonomy): Eukaryota > Metazoa > Arthropoda > Insecta > Trichoptera > Limnephilidae > Limnephilus > Limnephilus rhombicus. The sequence continues at coordinate 25,120,695 of OV815284.1, forward strand.
TTTTTAGACAATATTACGTATTTTTCATCATTCGTAGACTTTCAGGCAAACTTTCATTTTGAGCAAAAAACACAATTTAATATTCTACTGATATCTTTCTAAATGATATTGGACGTGTTGTTGAATAAAAATATTTTTTATGCTTCATTGGTTCCGTTTCTTTTCAAATTCTCCGAAAATGAAGAAAGTTTCCGATATTCTTCGACAATTCGTCTTCTGTCTGTGTCGCAGAGATATTGAGCGGACGACAAACACCAAAAAATATACCTACCTACTCCAAAGTAATAGACATAGTTAATAGTACACAACTGTTGACCCCGTACAAATCACTATGAGCCCACTGTTGGATTTGGCATCTGAATTGAATCTGGGCCCCAAAATACTTGAAAAAAACCTTGTGATGATCCGAAACAAAAACCGTCTCAGAAATCGAAAAACTGTTTTTTTTTTTCAGATATACGAGTACCTATAGCGGTTTCAATAGGATAAATGATCAAAAAAAATTATCCGTCGGAAAATGTTTTTTTTTTCTTTTTTATATTTAAAATAATGTAAAATTAAGGGTTCAGGCTGAGATATTTAAATTAATCAACATGTGGAATATTTCGTGGTACAAACCTAGATGGACTTTGGACCTAGATTATATATAGCTTACTATGTATCTATCACTGCAAATGTTGTTTTTTAAGATTAATATGTATTTTATTATTTCGGTTTTGAATTATAATAGTGATTTATAAGCTCCCTTTAAGAAAATGACACCTAAACCCAATTTTGACAAAGTTTAGGTAAACTTTCAACTGTTCGCAGGGTTTGGCTCTTTGGATATTAACACCACTTTATAATTGATACATTTTTTGATATGTTCATTAAAAAAAGTCTGTGGATTTTTCGCCCTGCTCTTTTTTATCAGAGAATGAAGTTGTCGCATACCCACAGAAGATAAATGGTTTTTGAAATGACATGTTTAATATCAAAATAATAACAATTAATAATAATAATTTCAGCCACTGGCATTATTCCTAGGTCTCTGATTCAAAATTTAGGCATATTAGATTTGTCAAAGAATTTATATATAAAAATGCAAAAATCGGTAATTTTAAATACATGTAGGATTACAAAAGATTTTTGAAATATTTATATTGAGGGATCAGTAAGATTTATAGATTCAATTAGGAATGCCACAGAGCCGAACCCTCTGATATGAAAATATCTGGAGTCGGTGGATTATTTTCCCATATGGTCTCTGGTAGGTTGACATGTTGTTCTTGTATTGTTTTGTAATTATAATACTTATATAGTGCAATTGCATAACGTGGATTGACTGTTTAGTTTTTCCTGTGGGGAAAATTAAACCCGGACATTTACATCTGGTGCGTAATATAAAAATATGAAATAAAAAGATTATTTAGTTCGGGCGATCCGTTCGGTAAATTCCTCTAATGAAATCTTTAGAGCACAGACGTGGGGTGTGAATGCTATCATTGTTCTACCGGTATTTCAATGGATGAGGAACAAGGTATCTTTGATCCATTCGACACCGGCGCATAGTCGGGAAACAAGCCAAACACACGGGGTGATTTCTGCGACTCGTTCTTGAGTTCAACAGCTCAGCTTCCTCAGACGAAATAGGCTCTGAGAATAATGTTGAGGTAATATAAAAATGATTATTTTTTTTCCGTTTTTCGATAATTAATTATGTCAGTTCTTCTGGGAGCAAAGAGGTTTCATAGATTTAATCTGACGTCTATCTAATCAAGTAAGAATTAAACCGGCAGAAGAACCCACTCGTGGCAGACAAGTAGATGGAAAAGCTTGGCACTTAAAATATCTCACAAAAATGTAATTCCTAGCCCAAAAAATACAGAACAAATTCTTTATTTTACTGAATAACTTAAAGATAAAATAACTGAAAGGAATCGTGTTGAAAAATTACTTTGTAAATACATTTACTTTATTATAAGAGATTATTGCTGCCAAAAATTATTTTAAAAATCAAAATACGTACTTGTTTCGCTTGTCCCGAAATGTTCTCAGAAAACAGACAAGGAATTATTAAATTTATCATCAAAGGAAAGTAATAGTTTTTCTTACTTTCTGTTATTTAATTGCCTAGTTAATTATTTATCTTTTAAAATATATCTACTAATATTATGGTATGTTAGTTACACACAATTCTGGGAGTTATTGTGTCAAAGTGGTTAGGTACTATCTACTATGCTAATTTTGACAATATTATCAGAACACGTTGTTTTTTTGTGAATGGCAGATTAACAGATTAGATTATACGTTGGGTTGTGAAGGTTAATTCAGGTTAGGTTTGGTCGGGATTGGTTAGGTCAGGTCTGGTTTAGTAACCAGAATGAATATAAAAAATGAACTTAACCCGAACATTTAAAAACATTTCGGATAATAGGAAAAAATTACACACCACTTATTTTTCCCAAAATTGATTGAAAATTTAATTGTCTTTATATAAGTTTTTGAAGTGATACTTATTTAGCACCGTTCTGATTTGAAACTCAATGAAACAGAAACGACTTTAAAAAGAGACAAACACATACATCTATAGGATTTAGCTTGCTAGAGAATGAGATAGAACGAAACCTTACCGCATCGGCCGCTTTGATTACGAGCTCACTTTTCAAGGCTCCTATTGGTTGAGATTGTGTGGTGAAGGTTTCACTTCTACCACGTGTGCACTACTCTTGATTTTTTTTTAATGTTACAAATCCTCTTTTCTTTAATTTATTTCTTCATCTTCTCCTCTTAGTCAGCCTTTTTTCGGTAAGTACTTTTTTTTGCCGAAAATGTAAGAAGAATAAAGCAGAGTTATTTACATTCGTCCCAGCGAAACGGTTGGCAAAGTTTCTGAGGAATGGAGGCAATTTTTCAATAAATGCTTTTGGGGAAACATAATTATGACTGTTCTGTGGTAAAAGGCTACACGGTTAATTAATTGTTTACTGAGCCTTGTGAAAGTTTTGAACGGCTGTTTGCAGGATAAAGAATCAAAGCGAAGTTCGTTGATTCGCAATATTTTGTTAAGATTTAGAAGTTGTTTTTGCTTTTGAGTTTGAAGGTTAAAATATTCACGATTCTTTTCACATTGACCCACAAGGTTATCTATTTGCAAACTGTTCGATAACAAAACACCCTATAAAATAACACAAATAATTACTGATATTACCTTGGTCATTATTATTCTTTTTTTTAATAAGGTTTTTTTACTACGTTTGTAGATATTTAATTATTCGTTAAAAATTGTTTACATTTTTGCATCCGTAAACTGCAGTAAAGTACCTACCGCGACTGATAGTTTTACGAGTGCATCATCAAACCCAGCCGAGATAGAAGAATAAGAGAAGTGCAGCGCAGTAAGTCCCTTTTCTCCCATTCCTTTATGTGCATTCATTTTTACTTGTGTAGTGGTCTTTCATACATTTCAAAATATATTAAAAAAAAACATTCAAGGTCCTTCGACATCCACATCCACATCCACATTAATCACATATCATATTTCATCTTCCAAGCATAATTTTCTATTATGTTTGCAAATACTCCTCCCGTCAATAGCGGGTCTTGGAGTTCAACTTACAAGGAGTAGAATAGTATATAGAATAGAAATAACAAACACATTGATCCATAGCACACATAACAGAATTAGCCTAAAATAAACACCCTCCGGATTTTCAAACGCGGTGTCACGATCGCTGTGAAAAATAAAATAAAGCTTTTGGCATTTATACATAGTTGTATTGCAAACATTTCACTGCTATCTATACATATATAGATGACCAATTTTTTACCTACTCCACTGAATAATACAACTCGTATTTAAAATGAATAAGTACATTTATTGGTAGGAAAACTTACAAAGAAAATGCAAATATAATTACAAAAATCCATTTATTGTGACGGGTAAGCCTGCAGCTCGCTGCACAATTTTTCAAACTGGGGAATAAGGCTTGATACAGCTACTCTCATTTCTTTTTCCACATTTATTTTCGAGTGATATTTGCTCTTTATAACCACAACCGCTGAAAATCCAGCTTCGCACAGATATGAAGTAGCCAAGGGAATGAGGACCCTTACAGCTTTTGCACTTAGAATCGGATACTGATTTTTGACTGATATCCAAAACTCCGTCAAATCCGAAGCGTATTTTGTTTTTAGGCTGCTGTCGCTCGAGAGGTCAATTAGATTTTCTTCTTCCTGCGTAGTAAAATCTTGGGGAGCTTGAGCACGGAATGGATCTTGGATCCACACAAACTTCTCCACTTGGTCTTCTACGAAGTTCTCTTATCGAAGTCGGTTTTATGGAATTTTCCATTCCTCAAAATGTTTGTATGCAATTTGGGAGGCGGGAATGGGTACCGCCGCCCCGGGAACCTTTATTGGATAACCAACACCTCTGCCATAGGTCACCCCAAGTGGTTCGCTACGTTTGGTGATTTAGCAGGGGTGCCCGGGTTCATGGGGTGAGGTTTGTCTAGGTCTTGGAGGCGGATGACCGGGACATACTGAACCCCAGATTCCTACCCACCCCTTAAACCCTTTTCCTTCCCAGAACTCTCCTCTCCTTCCCTTTTCCTTAAAAAACCCTCCACACAGCATCATCAAAGATGACATAGGCCCCCAGGGAAATTATTTTCCTCAAGGCCTCCTGTGTGGAGATCATGTAAAAAAAAAAAATTTTAATATTGATTTTTAGTAGAGACATCAGGTGCGCCGCGCGGCACCCCTGATCGCTGTCCGCGGCACCCCAGGGTGTCATGGCACCCACTTTGGGAACCTCTGTGTTATAGCATTATCTTAGCTAGCAACTCACGAACATTCGTGCAGCAGGACGGTTTAAATATATATTATTATTATTTTTGAATAGGCTCCGAAACTACTAAACCGATTTGAAAAATTATTTCATCAATAGAAAGCTACATTATCAGCGAGTAACATAGGCTGTTAATAATGGAAAGCTCTGGCGTTATGAAAATGTTTATATTTCATATATTTTAGCGGCAGGGTGGAAAGGCAGGGGGAAGGTGGGGTTTGCGGAGAGGGAAGACACTAGGGAGGGGGGAGGTCGGGAAGGTGGAAGGGATTGGCGATGCACCGGAAAGGACATGCAGGGAGAATCAATTTATTTCTTTGAATGCCATAGCAACGCATGCCGGGTACCAGCTAGTTTGATATAATTTTGAAAACTTAGCGCTTCATTGTGCGCGTCTGGCGTTCAAATGTGGAGGCTCTATCTACACACTTTAGATTTTGAGATGATTGAGCCCAGCGCTCCAATGGCTAAATACGCGAATAATGATTAACGTGCATACTATGTACATAGTTGAATTACCAAAAACAGTGCCTCAGCAATCAACATACCGAACACAGCAGCCTATTTCTGATGCGCCTGTATAATAAGACTGCATTTTATTATTTTAAGTGTTAATATTGACTACCTCTTTTATTTATTCACAATGGGTCGCGTTTGAAGTTCTTTCTAAATCATCTAAACTCACCACATCCAATTTTTTACATCCATTTTTTCAGACATACCCTTCCTCATAATATTATAATTGCTGTGCAAAGATCTGATGAGTCAAAGCACCTAAATGATGTATTACAATTGGATACCTAATATTAAATCTTTACTATCACAAAAGCAGTTCATCAACAGATTACTTTTTCATTTCTTGTAATTTTCTTATATTTATTTATTAATCTAAAGTTACATAGCTAACATCAGCATGTATGCCAAAAATTTTACAAACATTCATATATGTATATTAAATTTAAGATTATTGAGCAAACATAATATACATATTTTTGGAATGCTTTTGGAAATGAAAGTAATTCTACGATAAAAACTAGTTTACATAAGAGTTCCCCTAGCTTCGAGTGAGGTATAATAATTCGTTATGATTTTTCTTTGATTTCATCGGATCATTTTATTATTACATTCCTAGCGTCAACATTTGAATTGTTTTGTTTGTCCACAAGACACAGAAAAAATATAATTGTATAAAATACATTCCGACAATATAGAAAGGGTACAGCACAAATTCCTAAGATTTATTAACTTTAAGCTGAATATTCCAATTAAAAATATTAACTATGTCCTTTTGGTGAAACAAATCAACTTAATTACGCTGCCCGATAGGCGAATCATCTCTGATCTTGTAGTATTAAAGAAAATCATTAATAATTGCATTGACAATCCTGAAATTCTCGCCAAAATAAAATTTTACGTACCGACCAGAAATACGAGGCAAAGTGCTACCTTCTTCTGTGACAATTTTAAAACAAACTATGAAGCTCATACACTTATAAATACATTACATTATTTTGGCAATAAATTTGGGAATATTGTAGACATGTTTGCAGATTCCATATTAGTTATAAAACGAAATCTTTATAATTACTTTAATGAAATGTATGATTTTAATTTTAATTAATTTTATTTTTCATTATTATTTTAATCATTGTATATTGTGTACTACATACCTGCCTAACTGTTATTATCTATCTTTGTAAAAGCCCACTAGGGCGTAAATAAATAAATAAATATATAAATAAATAACTTTTTCTTTTTAAAAAATAAAGACAAACATTCCCGGATTAGAATAATATGACAATGTTTTAAAAAAATTACTACCATCACAGTAAGCGAAAAATGTTGCTTGTGTCATTATGGACAAGCCGAGGAATCGAACACGCGATGGGACCCAAACGTAATGCCTACTCAGCCACTGATCTATAAAGGTAATCGTCGCAACTGGGAATCGAACCCAGGATCTCTGACTTACCGGGACAACACCTTAACCAAATCTGCAATCGAGAATTTACCTAAATATTTATGTCATTTTTTTTTTAAATCCATTTATTTTGCTATATTAAATAAAGGTATAATAAACGTTTAAAACGTTTCACTTCACACATTGTATTCAATGCTTATCAAGGCTTTTGTATATGTTGAAGAAAATCAAAGGGAAGATGATACTTGGTCGATACCCGCAATGATTAAACTGAAATGAAAGTATCTTCGTGAATACCCGCCCTGATTTTCGAACTCCATTCAGACGATTACACCGTCTTCTACTCACTGAACTGTCAACCCTCTCAGCCAAGATATTTTCCATGAATGCCTGTGCTATTATGTAGACAATGATTTCATAATACATATAACACGTGTTTTTTGAAGTGGAAGATGTATTCAGAATTGTCGTGTAAAAACATAACGAAATGTTCTAACAGTAAAAAATTAAGCTCAAATTAGAAATATTGATTATTATTTTTAATTGTTAAACTTACGTTTTAGACAAGATTTTTATGCATAGCATAAAGGGTAACAATTATTATAAGCAATAATTATCAGCCTGAAACACTCATCCACATTGAAAAATCTTCCGAGAAAAGATACATGACGCCAACGGGACTTGAACCCGTGCCCTTCTGATTGCCGGTCAGCTGCTCTCCCAATTGAGTTATGGCGGCTTATCTTATACCCGCCAAATGATTCAATATATACTAGTGTTTCATTCAGCAATTACTGCTTATTATATTTTTTCCACCTGAAAACAACCAACTTTATTTTTGCGAGAGAGACACTGTTAGTGTTAAATCCGTCGCTAGGTGGCGTCGAGACGAGAGTCTGGGATTTAACACTAACAATTTCTCTCTCGCACAAATAAAGTTGGTTGTTTTCAGTAATTGTTGAATGAAACACTAGTATATATTGAATCATTTGGCGGGTATAAGATAAGCCGCCATAGCTCAATTGGGAGAGCAGCTGACCGGCAATCAGAAGGGCACGGGTTCAAGTCCCGTTGGCGTCATTCAGATTCGATCTTATCATTTTTAGCATTAAGTAGTAGCAGAGCAGATACTCCCAATGTCCTGAAAAACATCGCTTAAAATGCCATTATTAGCCGTGTTTTGTGAACAAGTATTTTTTTTTTAACTCCACACAGGAGGCCTTGAGGAAAATAGTTTCCCTCAGGGCCTATGTCATCTGGGATGCTGTGTGGAAGGTCTTTTTGAGGAGAGGAAGGAATGAACATTGGTCTTGAACCCATGTTGTAGGGAGGAGGAAATGTCAACTGTGTACAAAAGTTGGGCACGCGTTTGGCGTGTTTCCCGACTATGCACCGGTGCCGAAAGGATCAATGATGCTAGTTCCTCGGAGCATCTTCCATTGTAATACCGGTAGAACAAGGATAGCATTCCCACCCGAAGCCTGTGCTCCAAAGATTGCAATCATTTTATTATTATTTTTTAGGTATTTTAGGTATTTTTCAGGTATTTTGGAGCTCTAGACCAGAGGTGGCTGCCAAATTCAACCGAGGGGCACACTTGTGATTTGTACAGGGTAAGCAGTTGTGTACTATTAAAGTACACAACTGCTAGGTACTTCCCATGCTTCCCATCTCCTTTCCCTGCCCACTTACTTCATCCTCACAACATACCCCAATTGGGGATACCAGTGTGTGATCGTGCTTGTGTAGTGTTTTTAACTTTCAGTAGAAGAAATGCTGATGATGCGAGTATTTATTAACATCATCAAAAGCTAATAAACATATCATAAAAGTAACTCGAGAATACTTATTTTTTTATTAAAAAAAAATTATTTGCGCCCAGAGTGCTCTTACATGATTGGTGGTACAATTTTAACATGACAGCTAATTTTGAAGAAAGAGAAAAATTATAAAAATATAATTACCTATTAATTAGATAAAAAATGCGCACAAGCCATAAAAATACAAGAAACAAAATCTGAAAAATACAGTCATTTGAAAGGTTTACAAAAATACAACATAAATATTTTACATGACTCACAAAACTCGCCAAGTTTACGTTGAATATGTCAACATCACCTAAGTTCTGATTTTCCATGGTGTGAAATCGTTTTATCGGAGAGTGGGCACCCTTATGAATGCAGTAAGTAAAATGTATTTTGTCGTGTTGTTATAATATTGTAAATGCATTGCGTTTAGAACTAGGTTACCCGGCCACGCGTTGCTGTAGCTGACGAAACACAACGCCATCTACTGGATGGTCACCCAACCTTTATGTTCAAGTGTTCAAATCCACATCGCCCGCTTGCCAACCCACTCGTCCATCACATACAGACATTCTCCTTTAATTATATATTTCAACCAATTTACACAAAACCTTGACAAATTATATAGGTACCTAAACCTTCCTCATGAATTACTCTATTTATTGGTGAAAACCCCATGAAAATCTGTTATGTAGTTTTTGAGTTTATTGCGAACAGACAGACGCCGCGGAGGACATTAATTTATAAATATGTAGAGATACGGGAAAGATACCACGTAGGTATATAACACGTCGGTTTATACATATCTATAAACCACCTCACAAGGCTGAGCCTTTTCCAAGGTGCTAGCTTTTACACCTGATGTAACCAAATATTTTTTTCAATCAAATAATTGTGTGTACCAAAGAAAGTAAATACTTCTGAGAACCGTTTCTTTGTTATTTTTGTTGAAGTTTTCCATTTTATCTATCAGAGATGATCTCCAATGTTTCGTTACAGAGAAGTATTTTGGAATCCAATTTCTGCAAATAAACGATCTAGATAGTTTTTTTTCTGATTTCCAATGAGGAATTTCAGAAAATGTTAAATTAATCAGTAAAACCACTCCGAAATTTTTCTTTGAAATTTAACTTTTTATTTGCTAACCAAAAAAATAATTAGTCCTTGTTATACTTTTGTTTGAATCTTTGATAGCTCACGAACTATGTACCTAAAGGTAACTCTAGCGTAAGTTTTTTCATAGTGTTCTTTCGCTGATTTATATTCCAATCCTTAAAAAAAATCGTAACATAAAAAAATGCAGTTATTAATTTTGGTCCGGTAGCTAAATTGGTAAAACTACCACCCCATAAGCGGAAACATGTTCGAGTCCCGCTCACACGGACTATTTTTCGCGTATTTCTAATGCATAATCAATAAAAATCATTATTATTGATAAATGAAACAATGTTACTTTGTTTGAACCACTTTGTATATTTGAAAAAAGCCGACCGGTTTCGGAACGACCGTTCCTTCTTCAGGGCAAACGTATACCGATTTGACAATTACAAAATAGTGGATGGGAACAATGTATTATTACTAAGGTAGGGGTGGAGCCGTTGCTAGGTATTAATGAACAGTGGGTGGGGGAACATATCCATGATTGGGCTGTAAGAGAATATTTTTTTTGTTTGTTAATAATAGATTCATTATTTTTAAGGGATTTTTTTTCCAAGGCTTCTAAGATATCTAAGCGTATAATAGGATAACTTATATAATTATACTTAATTTATTATTTAATTATACTTCTATGTATATTAGGATAACCACAAAGTTATAACTACATTCAAAAGTATATAATCATTATTATTGTTTAACAAACAGATTTCATACGATTTTTATTAAAATCGACAGAGTGTGCAATTCACACGCGATAGAAGTGAAACCTTCAAGAATGGGAAGACAAGAGTAGGGAGACTATGAAGCACTTTTTTTATCAATGTTAAGGATGATTTTTAGATATTTTTGTCGTTGAATTCCAGTGCACTTTTCCTATACATTTGGTCATCTTATTAGTAGGTATCTATTTGTGTTTTCGTCTTCGGAGGCACTAGATGTCGCTTTATTTAGTGTTTTCTTTGCCTATTCATTTTGGAGTGGTTTGTAGATTGGAAATTGATTTTACAAAAATAAAATAATGAAATTTATAGGATTTCGTGGGAATCGATAATTGGTCCGCTGAATGTCTAAAGGAGACTTGCGTGGAACCGTGGATTTGTCATATTATATTGGAACTGAGTACCCGTGAAAAAAATAAATATTTAATTTCTATTTCATTCTATCACAGGCTAAATCCCACAGATTTTGTGTTTGTATCTTTTTAGGGTTTTTCGCTTCCGTTTCATCGAGTTTCAAATCATAACAGTGCTAAAGAATTTTTCACTCCAATAACCTATTGGCTGAGTCATAGCGTCATTACTGGCATTTGTCCGTAAGTTTGTTGATTCCGATTTCCGATTCCGTTTTCAAGAAGGTAACCGTTTTAATGATTCAGAAAAGATTATATTTTCGAATGTGAAATCGTAGGGTTCATTAATTAAGCAGTAAGGTATTTCAGTACTTACTTACGCATTGTATAATTTCAGAGAAGGTATTGATTTATTATAAAAGAGACATACTTTAATACTTTACTAAAATAAATCAGAAACATAATTTTTTGGATGCAAGTCTATTATTAATAGAGCTACGAATACAAGTACTTTAATAAGAAACAGTACAAAATAAGCCCGTCAGGTTTCAAAGAATCAATTCTTCGAACTTCTTCGTGTATTTTACTTCAAAAGACTCTTTTTAACAACTAAAACAAGATTTGTATAATGATTTGAGATTTTCCCTGCCTTATTCCAAATCTATATATACGATTATATAAATAAATCCCTGTTTCCCTTAGTCACGCCATAACTTCACAACGACTTTGCCTACGTATTTCATTCATATGTTTTTTTATAAAGTTTTCTAATACTTTGTAGAAAATTGAATTTTTTCAGAAAACTTAACGACTATTTAAACTTCGCACATTTGACAGTTCGCGCGTTTGATGACGTTGAATTCGGCAGGCAGCTGTTTTTTTTTCTATTTAAAGAATTATCAACGGATTTTTGAAAATTATAGATATATTAAATAGCTGTACCTATGTTAGGTACCAAATTTGATTGATTGTTCTTATAATACACAAAAATGAATATTTGTAATATACTTACGAAAAATGAAAATTTGAATAAAAAAAATTGTAATAGGTGGTATGCGAGCTATTTGAAAACTGAATGTACTGTGACTGAACATATGGAACGCGGGAGGGGGGTTTGCGGGACGGCGGAGCGAAAGAGGGGAGAGGGTGGGCAGGGTAGTTAGAAGGGAAACGCGGGAGGGTAGGGGATGCGGAAGGGGAACGGGGACTCACGAGAAAGGACAGAAAAGGGGAGAAACAATTTATTTCTTTGAATATGGCATTGCAACGCATGCTGGGAACCATATAGTATTAAAATAAATTTTGATATTGATAATGTGTTATCATTTGTAACATGATGTAAATTGTATGTTTAAATAAATAAATAGTTTTTTAATGTTTTATTGATGGAACCTTCATTGATTTGAGCATATTTTAAAAAAAGTGCAAAGATAGTAATCTATATCGTTAAGTTACGACCCGCACAATATATTTTTCAACAAAAAATTTGCATTTAATTTTATTCTACTACCCACGATTTTCTTTGCAAACAAGCGCTGTTATGTAAGAATTTGCAAACAATGTTCCGAACTAAAGCGAACAAGCTAATTTGGGAATGCTTGCTGATTCTGATTACAAAATATATAAATTTTCCCTATTTGGAAACCGATACAACAATCTGCCACAAGAAATCCAACACAAAGACTTCAAGCCATGGGGTCCTTTACTTAAAGGACCTTAAATAACTTTGAAATTTAAGAATACCATGCTTGTGGGGAATCTAGAAATGAAGAAAAAAATGGCCTTTTCATATGTTTTGTATTTATTTACTTTTATTTTGAGACAATCTGATGGCAGAAATGAACCTCCAAGTGCAAAAACCACTAATTCGACGACTTCTAAAAAAAAAAAATGTGCAATACCCACGTGGTAGAAGTGAAACCTTCAGAAAACTAAAGTAGACAAGAGTGGGGAAGCTACGAAGCACCACACAAAGAGGAGACCGATTACTTACAAAGCACCGCACAAAGAGGAAACCCATTATTTTATCTCATTCTCTCCTGTAGATGTATGTGTTTGTCTCTTTTTAGTGTAGCTTTTTCGCTTCATCGAGTTTCAAATCACAACGTGGCTATAGAAGTTTTCACTTCAAACATCTCTCGAATATAGTATGGACAATACAGCCATGTGTTTGACTCTTTTTAGTGTCGCTTTTTTGTTTCATTGAGTTTCAAATCACAACGTGGCTAAAGAAGTTTTAACTTAAAAAATCTCTCGAATATATTATGGACAATACGGAACAGTGTTTTATATTAATCTTTAACACAACGAAATGGCCTGAAACATGGAAATCATGAAATTATTCTAACCAAATTGGTGTTTCACCCCTAAAAACGGAATTTTCACATATTAACTACCCTTATCATGGAGTTTTTAATTAGAGCTCACCGCATCACGTCGCTTGTGGCGTATTGAACGCTAGCCATCGTTAAAACATAGTTATTATGAAATAAAATAAAGGAAACAGGCTGAGAACATTATGCGCCGAAATAATCAGGCAGATTAAAACCTATTCAAATTCATGGGAAGTTTAATGAAGTGAAAAAATTTAGATTTGGTTCAATATTCGTGCTCAAACCACTAATGGAATAAATCTTCTATGTATATCTCCGCAGAGGTAGCCAAAAAGGATGGAACGCCATGCAACTCTGTCCTGACAAACACTCCTTACTTTATAAACATTCACGTATCAATGCGAAACCACACTATGTACAAATTATGTTATAGCAAATTAAGATTTAACTTACGAGCATATTAAGGGCCAGCAACCCGGATTTGTACCGATTTATTACATATTTACCTTAAACACGGTAAGTTTTAAAGCTCTTAAAAAATATATGTTATTCTTGAAGATAATATCTAGACTTTGCCCGCGACGAAACGCAAATTATGTAAAATTCCCTCGATAGAAAAAAATCGCAAAGTATGCTATAAAAACTATTATTGACACGTTTGTTTCAGTTACATATTTTACAAGTTATATGTATGAAAAAATTCACAGTGTTTCTTTAAATGCTGTTTAAGATAATGCCTCTCAGAAACTAGGCGTACTGTACAGGGCCCGCAGATACTTTAATAGTACACAACTGCTAACCCTGTACAAATCGCAAGTGCGCCCCACGGTTGAATTTGGCAGCCACCTCTGTTCTGGAGCTCCAAAATACCTAAAAAAAACCCTTGACTCTGTGCAGAAACGGGCGGTCCGTTTGATAGATTCTCCCATCTTAACAGACGGACTGCAATCTTTAGAGCACAGGCGTCAGGTGGGAATGCTGTCCTTGTTCTACCGGAAGATGCTCCGAGGAACTAGCGTCATTGATCCCCTCGGCACCGGTGCATAGTCGGGAAACACGCCAAACACGCGCCCAGCATTTGTACACGGTTGGCTTTAGTCACATGAGAACGGGTCGTTTCTATGACTCGTTCTTGAGTTCAACGGCTCGGCTGTGGAACGATTTACCGGCGTGTTATTTATTGGTGTTTCCTCCCTCCTACAACATGGGTCTCTTCAAGACCCGTGTTCACTCCTTCCTTTCCTCAAAAAGACCCTCCACACAGCATCTTCAAAGATGACATAGGCCCTGAGGGAAGTTATTTTCCTCAGGGCCTCCTGTGTGGAATTAATGTAAAAAAAAAAATGCCGGCGAGATTTTTGCTCTATTTTAAACGAGTCGTGTTTTATTAAACATTTTCGCAATTTTCGCATCGATTTTGTCGCTGTAAATGTTAGCCATCTCCTCTAACATTCGTAATTTCGTATCTCTCCATCTTCTTCTTTTCGGGCCCGGTTGCAGAGTCTTAAGTTAAATATATATGTAGGTACAAAAAAACATCCGGGTTTGTCGAAATGAAATGCATCAACTAATAAAGAAATGCCTGTTTAGAGATAAAAGCGAATTTTCATTTTTCTTTTGTTTTTTTTCGAGTTGCTTATTAATGAACTAGCTCCGGCCTCCGTGGTCGAGGGGTAAGGCTCTTGACTTGCAATCCGAAGGTGCGGAATCAATTCACGGCGTGTGAAAATAAACTTTATTTGGTTAATTTGTGTTTAATTTCACAATTAATTCATTTAAAATAATATTTAGTATATTTGCGGCACGTTCCAGAGTGGAAGATTCTTTCAGTATCGCCCTGGTGTAAGACCACAATTCAGAATTGAACGTTGCTTGAAATGGTCTTAGCTGTATTTGGTGACTAGATCTGAATAGCCAGGTACTTTCCCACCTTCCTCTTCCTCAACTCCTTCCCCTCCCTACTACCTTCAGCGTTACAATATACTCCAATTAGGGATGCCGTAATCTTGCTGGCGCCAGACGGGAGCAGTTGGGACTCTTATTAGGTATTCAGAAAAAATAAAGCTAGTGGCCAAACGAAGTGGTCTTCCGTTATTTGGACTCTCGATATGACCCGGCTCAAGAATTTAGTTCACTCGTTCGTGCCTTGTCGTCTTAGGTGTCCCCTACTCTATCTTCCATCCACCTGAATGTCCACCCACCTGAAGACATTAGATTAATAAAAAAGGGATTGAAAAACACTTCAAAACAAGTAAATAAATTACACACACACACAGTGGTTATACCAATATACTATCTTAATAAATTACCAGCACCATAATATATTTACGTGTTACATTTTGTAAATATATTGTGGAGCTGGAAAATTACCAAATATTTTTTTAAACGTTACCTCTGATTTCTTCAACGACCCTTATTCTATAAAAACTATGTGTTTTCTAATTTTAGAATTCATTAAGAGATGGAGCCACTTCGGTCGGAGTCTCGCAAACGGACTTGCCCCTGACTGGCATAAATACCACGTTTTAATGAACTTTCTATTCCGTTCCGCGGCAATGACGCCACTGTTTGTCACGATTATTTTGTACTGGTGAAAGTTAACCATTGTAATTTTTTTTTTTTCTAAATTGTTACCATTGTGATTTCTAATTTTAGATTTCATTAAGAGATGGAGCCACTTTCGTCGGCATCTCGCAAACGGGCTTGTCCCTGGCTAGCATAAATACCACGTTTTAATGTACTTTCTATTCCGTTCCGCGTCGATGGCGCCACTGCTTGTCACGATTATATTGTACTGGTGAAAGTTAGTGGTGCTGGCGACACGGTATCGCTTCGAAGTAAATAAGCACACTTCACGACTAAAAAATTACACATCTAATGGATCTGCCCTGATTATGGACACTGCAACGATGTCCGAAACGTTGGCTAAAGAGGGAGGTAGCGCAACACGGCATAACACCCCAAAAACAAATAACGAAAAAGGTATGTCTAGTATTGCGCTTTTGCGCAATACTAGACATTTCTTATTTATTTTGATTATAAAAATAGTATTCACATTGGTTGGGTATTTTGAACACAAATACAAAATTTAGTTTTGTGTAAAAAGGGCTAAACATCGGCTTGGCATGTTTTTCTTTTATCGTCTTGCGTAATGCTGAGGTACATATTCCATGAAGTCAATTTCGAATTAGTGGTTCGCTACGTTTGGTGACTTAGCAAGGGTGCCGGGTTCATGGGGTAAGGTTTCTCTTTGTCTTGGCGGTGGATGCGTTTGCCTATTTGAACTCTCACCGAACTTGCATCGCAGTGGAAGGGTTGGATTCATACGTCCGTCACTCCTGGACACATTGACCCCCAGATTCCTACACACCCTTTATACCTTTTTTCTACCCAGAATTTCCCCTCCATCGTTTTCCCAAGAAGACCCTCCGCACACCATCTCCAAAGAAGACACAGGCCTTTAGAGATTTTTTTTTTGCTCGGGGCCTCCTGTGGGGAGCTAATATAAAAAAATCAGAGTGTGCAATTCGCACGCAGTAGAATTGAAACTAGAAAGTTGCTAGATGTCGCTTTCTCTTCTTTTGCCTGTTTATTTTAAAGTGGTTTGAAGATTGGATATTGATTTTATAAAAATAAAAATGTTTATTTTTTTCGGGCGCTTCATACCGCGGCGCTATTGGAGGCCCGTGCTTAGGCATTATATTAGAACTGAGGACCGTCAAATAATAAATTTTTGTGACGCATTTCCGTTTCATCCGAATTTAAAATCGCTAACGGGGGTAAAGAAGTTTCACTTCAAAAATCGCATCAGGCAGGGACATATTTCGTTTTACATTCAGTATTTTTGCAAAAATCCTTTACGATATGTGTGCTTGTTATAAATATTTTTCCAAGTATTTGCAAGTGATCGGACAGTCTAGTCAGGTGGATAGGGTTCAAATCCCACAGCACATATCGACTTAGTACGGTCTCGTGATAAGTTATGTGTACGATTATACACATCTCACATCACATCCCACCTCGAAAAGTCATTTTGTGTAATATCTACGGCTAAATTAATTAAGTAGTTCCAGGGAAGGAGACTGGATAGTCGAATGAATCGAGTTCAATTTCCATAATAAACCTGCACATGTCGTCGCCAACATAAATTACAAATCTTAGAAACAATTATTGGCTGTGATTTTAGATTTTCACAGCCAAAAGTAGTTACGCTATTTATTTTTGGGGTGTTATACCGTTTTGCGCTACCTTCTTAATTAGCCAACCTTTCGGACAGCGTTACAGATGGCAGGGCAGTGCTGATGATGGATACGTTATCCGAAACGTTGTCTAAAGAAGGAGGTAGAGCAACTCGGCATAAATAACAAAAAAAATGCTTTTTAGTATCTTGTATCAAAGTGGTTTGCTACGTTTAATGACAACATGAATGTCCGGCTTAATGGATGAAGTTTTTCCAGGTCTTGGCGGCTTATGCGTTTGCCCACCTACTGCGAAAGAGAGATAGCCGGACTCTCTCACCCTGCGACGCAATGGGAAGGGTGGATTCATACGTCCGTCACTCCAGGACATATTGACTCCCAGATTCCTACCCACCCCTCACATGATTCCTTCTCAGAACTTCCTCTCCTCCCTTTCCATTAAAAAACCCTCCACACAGTATACCCAAAGATGACATAGGCTTTGAGGGATTTTTTTTCCTCAGGGCCTCCTGTGTAGAGCTAATTTAAAAAAAAATCTGCGACAAAATCTGTGACTGCAACGACAATTCCTTCTTCATCACACGGGCAACATTTACTAGAGCTTATGATGAAAGTAGAAGGAGTTTTCTAAATATTGTCAAGTTATTCCTAACCCAAAAATACTTTTCTTGAAACCTATATAATAAAAAAATATTTTGTTTTTGTTGTAGTTAGACTTAATAAATTAATTTAACATATTTCAGAATAAAATTTAGGTTGTTATTACACATTATTGTCCGATTACCAATTAGCCTGTCGTTTCTTTGACATTCTGAAAAAAAAATTAAAAAATACACACCAAGCGTGTTGTCTTATTTTTGTCAGAAATATGTTTAAAAATCTCGATTACTCGTGGAGAAAATAACGATTCGTGCTAAAAATGGGTGAATTTTCATTTTTTATAAATCTGAAAATTTACAAGCAAGGTACGCTACTCCAAGCCTTTTAAATCGCTTGATATGGCGTCAGCCGTGTTTGGTGACCGTATCTGAAAAGTCAGGTATATTCCAACCTTTCCCTTTCTCATCTGCTTCCTACATATATACTGCTTTCAAACTCTCAATTGGATATGTTGTAGTCTCATTGACTCTGGACAGTTAGAAGATAGTTAGGACTCATGTGCAGTATACGCATAAAAAAAACCGTGTTAGAATTTCTGCAATATAATTTATTTAAATTGATATCGCTTTTCAAAACTACAGTACAGTTGGCTTAGATTGATATCAAATCACAGCGAAAGCGGAAATTTGATATGCTGTAAAATATAAGAAATCATGAGAAAATTTTATTTTTCTCAATTTTTTTCTCTCTTTCGATCAGCGTCGTCAAAAAATTTCTAGGAAAATAAGTGTGGCCTTTAGAACGTTATTACAGAGGATTTTTTACGCTTTTTAAGAGGATTTTTTTGATGAAAAAATGAAAATAAATTAAATTCTTTTATCGAAGAAATTTACAAAAAATGTTAAATATTCTGAACACTTTGCCCTTTACAGCATTTCAAATTTCCACTATCGACATTGTTAAATTGCATCTTTGTTTCATTTTTAATGAAATAATTAGATATTAAATTGCGGTTGAAAATGCAAAAAAATCAATAACTTACCAGTAAAAAATACGAATAGAAGGAGGAAAACGTGTATGTGGTATGGACACATCCTTGACAGTAAGCATGTCAACTCTACCAGCAATATTTAAGTTAACGATTTATGTCAACTAACGGATTCACTCATTATTTGCATACGGCACTAATAATGTATTTAACACACGCAATAATGTTTTAAAAACAAACATTGATTATTTCTTTTTCATTCATTATGTTTAAAGACTTATGAATAATGTATTTTTCACACAAACTTCTCTTTGTAAGATTGTAAGCAATAAATAAAGTTTTCACGAATATATTCAATCCTAAATCACGTCATATATCAAAAAGGTTTATGTAACGTTCTTTATTTCGTCAGTAAAAAAACATTTTTTATTCTCACTGAAATTCCACGAAATTGTTTGAATATTATTTTTTTAGAATCTGCAGCCAATGTCTGAAAATCCATCTTTGTCTGTTCACATTCAAATTTAGAAGCACAGTGTTTTATTTTGAATTCCGCGACTTACGAAACGCCGTGACAAGGTGCGTCTGATCGGAGCGCGACGCACGTCAGCTTTACTCCGAGTGCCGAAGGAAACTGACTGGTGCTGTGAGAGAGAACGAACGCTGGAAAGAAGAAGCGGAATAAAACGAGCGAGAGACGATCCTAACATATCAAGCTCCTGGAAAAGCGTGTGTAAAAATAAAGGCACCACGTCGAAAATATCGGAAAATGTAGCGCGTGATTGTTGGTTCTGTGTGAAATGATTTGTCCTTTATTTGATCGACTGGATAGAGCTTTCGACTATTTTAATTCAGTGCTTATTTGTCGACTGTTGTTGAAACGGAGCACCAATGCTCATTTTAAGAATATTGGAACCTATAGATTGTGAAAAGGTACGATTAAAGATTTTTAATACGTGAAAAATAGTAACTTTTAGACCATTTTCGTAAAATTAATAAAATCGTATTATTTGTAGCAAAAATGTTTTTATAGCAAGATGCTTTTGGTGCATGTCCGCAATCCAACCCTGCATAGCTCAAAGGGAGAACAATTCTTACCGTAGTTGATGGCTCTTCTTCCTCTTCGCACCAAATCAATGCGGGGGTACCACAAGGATATGTGTTGCCACCAACGCTGTTTTTGTTGCACATCAAAATCTCGTTGGATGTGCACCAATTTATTGCTACGCTGACAGTAGCACCGTTTGCGAGGGTTATCTTTTTGATAAGTTCCCTTCCACTTATGATATCCGAACAGCTCTGAAAGTTTTGAGACAAAAAGGTTGACTAACATCTCGAGAAGTTTCGTACCTGGGGTGATGCCAACCTGGTCAGTTTCAACGTCTCAAAAACCAAGGGTGTCTGATTTCAGCAAAGTGGGAGATCAGTGACCGTCTGGTGTAATTTGATGGAAGCCCTCCCCAATAAAGGCTCCATTGAATTGCTTGGAGTAAGTATATCAGACCGGCTCAAGTATCGAGGCTCCATAAAAGCACGAGTAAATCTGACTTCCAGGAAACTGGGCGCCTTTTACAAGGCTAACGGATTCTTCAATAGTAACAAGCTGTTAACCCTATACGAATCTCAAACACAATAGGCTAATAGATTCTTCAAAAGTGGTCAGCTGCTAACTCCCTACAAATCTCAAGTACCTAAGCCCAGCAATTGAATTTGGGAGTTACCTCTGGGCTAGAGCCCCACAATTCTTGATAAACCTACTTAATTCTGAAGAGGGTGGCCCGTTTGATTTACAATCCATCGTTAACAGACCGATTGCAATTTCTAATGCACATGTAATGTGAGCATGCTGAGTCTGTTCTTTTAATAGAGCCTGCTCTAAGGAGCCAGCATAATTGATTCCCGGTGTGCAATTGGTGTTGGCTTCCTAAAATTCCTAAGATATTTTAATTATTCATTCGGTCTACCTATAGAAACAATAAATTACAATCACTTAAAAGAATGTAAGTGATTAATACTCTCAGACAGAATTTTTATTTCCGACTTGAATTTTATTTAAAAAAATGTTAAATTCGTCAATTACACTCCACGCACCAACAAGAACCACTTCATCTAACATTCTTTAAGTGCAACAACAATATATGAAATGAGTTATTTAGATACTCGCTTATACCTATAATGCATGCATTTGGCAATCTCAGAAGTAGTAGATGTGTTCAACTGCATGAAACACAGTTACAAACAGGCTATAATATCATATTTAATTAAATGAAGACAATATTAGCGAAACTCAATCGAAAATCTGGAGATAGAAAAATCATAAAAAGATATTGGCACCTCTGGGACACGAAACCAGGACCTTTGCTTACATAATCCTCATTTTATTAACGCACATATCATTAGCTGCTATCTTTATATATGATTGCAAGATTCAAACTCGAACTAAATGCTATCTAGTTAGTGTCTGGATACAATTTTATCCATTTTATTTTTAATATGCGACATCTATTGACTTTTCTGCAAGTCTAGAATTAATATTTATTTTTAACTTTATGAGTAAAACCTCAAATTGTAATATTTAATTAAATGAAAATAATATAAGCGAAACTCAATCGAAAATCAGGAGAGAGAAAAATCAGAAAAAGATATTGGCACTTCTGGGACTCGAACCCAGGACCTTCTGCTTACATCTCCAGATTTTCAATTGTGTTTCGCTAATATTGTCTTCATTTAATTAAATATTACAGTTTGAGAATTTACTCATAAAGTTAAAAATAAAAATAAATACTATTTTTCCTCAACAATAATGATCAATGTGAGCATATTTATCTACTAATTCATCTATGTAGGATTAAAAAACTGGAAGAAAACGACAGGATACGGATAGGAGTGAAGGCGCTTCCTATAGACGGTTCAAAGGTTGATGATGGATGATGAAGTTAGACTTTTAAAAAATTATAAGAATTTCCAAAATTTAAGTTTCAAAATTATTGGAACAACAAGTCCTTGTGTTGAAAACAATTGAATGAAACCCTTCTTACCTCTTTCGCATTTTAATTTAACCTGAACCAAAATTAAAAATAACATTTATTTTTTTTAATCAGTGCCTACACGAACGTTTCTGGCTGTTCCGTAAATTAATTAAATAATAATATAATGAGGCAATCTTCCCTTTGTTTTTCCTAATGAGAGATTTGTTTTTTTCCTTATCATGAGATGTGTTATTTTCATGTCGTGGAAGGCACAAGCAAGAGGAAGTTGGTAAGTACTGGGGAACTAGGGGATGTAAGTAATAATTATTAGGGGATGCTTTCGTGTTTAGCTTGGAGGAGTTGGAATTCGTTTAATTCCGTCTCTTTTGCGTCATGTTTGTAGATTCGCGTCTTAGAAGCGCGTGCTAATTATAATTGTAATAAAGAGAAACATTTTAATTTAAGAACAATCAACATTAATAATTCGGGGTTTGTTTTATAAGATTCTTGAATAAATATTATTATTGTGTTGGTTTTACTTTTAATTGGCTCAATTTATATAAATAATCGCGATTTTATTTATGTTGTGGAATATTATTGGAATACAGTTAATACAAGTGGATAATAATAATAGTTTACGCTCATAAATATTTTTGATCCACTTTTTGTGAATGAAAAAAAATGTGATAGGTAAATTTATATATTATGATATTGGGTTTAAAAAAATTTGTTATTTATTGTATTATTGAAACGTTAAATCAGTATATGATAAACCAATTAAGATGTAGTATCTAATATAAAACGCTTCAGATTTTATATCCGGGTTAAATCTTCCCCACAGGAAAGACTAAACCCTTTCACACACTTTTTACCACAAATGATCATCTAGTCAATTCACGCTATGCAATTGCACTATATAAGTATCATAAATACAAAACAATACAAGAACAACATGTCAACCTACTAGAGACCAAATGGGAAAATAATTCACTGACTCCAGATATTTTCATATCAGACGGTTCGTCTCGGTGTATCTCCTAATTGGACCTATAAATCCTACTGATCCCTCAATAAAGATATTTAAAAAATCTTTTGTAATCCTACATGTATTTAAAATGACTAGGTGTAGTAATATAATAATAATGAATATATTACATACTAACAATTATTACCAGATTCCGTTCCTCATCCGTATCATCTTGTCATATCCGCTTTAACCTAATTGACACATGATATTCTTTACTGTCTCAGCTTAACAGAAATGTTTATAGTTAAATTACCCAAATAGTATATTTCGGTAAACGAGCCGAGTTACAAATAGTCATAGTGTTGTATTGGCGCACCATGTGTTAACAGCTGTCGCGCAGTAAGCGATGTCATAAATGAATAATAAACAAGATACTTCTGTATTAATGATTCACGTTAAGGATTTTCAAATAACAGGAAGTAAACAAACTCATGTTGTCTGTTTGCAAAATAAATTAATACATTTGATCTTTAATTTAAGCACCAATAAAAATAGCACATATTATGTTCCTCATTTTATATTTCATCTAATTTTCGCGATTGACTGATAAAACTAAGGCTAATTTACATTTGTTGGTGTTCTCGAGTAAAATCTAAACATGCTTATATTAGTCGAGACATATAATATGCATTCTTGAAAGTAGTGGTAAAAAAGCCAAAGTAAGGCTGAGTTATTTCGCAGAAATTCAAATCTAACATTGTTATCAAATGGATATTCAGCGCCTTTTTACTTTTTGACATCTGAAAGGTCCCCGTTACACGCCGATTCTAGGTGCGCTTTAGCTTTCTAAGGTATAATAAGTGTGGTTCCGTGACTTTTCATCCCGTGACAGAATATCCCCCATAAAATATCCTCTGACAAATTATTCTACGGACAAAACATCCCCCAACAAAGTAACTACTAAAACCTAACCTAAACTATTATTGGTATCGGTATTATTTTTGTCCCATTTTACTATTTTGTTACAATAATTTATTATCTTTACAGGATGTCTGTATTATAGTTGTCCCATTTTTTGTTAGGTTAGGTTAGATTTAGTTTTGGGTGATTCCATTATCGCGGGTGCAACATTTAGACGCATATAAAGCTTCATAATAACAAAACAAAAAACATTTTTAATGACATTATTAAAGGAAGAGCTACATTTTAACATGTTTACTTTTTATTAATTTATAAGAATTTTATTGAAATATTTAAATAGTCAAGAGGGAGGTTCAAAGTGCGATCGCGGGTGCGACCAATTTGGCCCACTCTTTCCTGATCATAAGGCAAAAACACAAAAGTCTGTAAATTGTGATACGTTTATTATGTTATTTATTTATTAATTTTCGGGAAATCGACAGTTTATATTTATTTCAGTTTGTACATAATATTAAATAGCCAAAATAAAACCAATTACGGATTTCCTCCTTGTGACTTTACTTCTACTGAGACAGCATAATAAGAATAAGTAAATTAATTTTATAAAAAGGAATATGAATCTAAAATTACGTAAAACAAAAAACATGTATATTGTTACGTTACAAAGTAGCAAGGTTACCCCTAGATTCACGGTCGCCCCATTCTACCCAAGAATAGCTTCGGTAGATTCCCGCACTACGAGAATCGACTCGCGCGTCGGCTCCCCTCGGAGCCCGGCAAGCATTTCATTCATCGGCCGCCAGCCGGCAAGACAGCAGTGTCCAAAGGGAGCGCTCTCACGCGCACTCGAGAACCTAAAAACTCGCGATGTATTTTATATTGTGAATTGTGCAACCAGAAGCTGCTGGCTACTGCATTTCCTGCTACAGTGAGTAGAATGAACACTTACCCTCTTTTTTGTGCCATATCCCGCTCTTAAAGCCAATAACGCGTGTGGAGAGATTGAGAGAAACAGTCCCTGTTAGGTTAGGGTATTTTAGTGCTATCCATGTTCATGTGAAGTGTGCCCGTATGGCGATTGTAATAACCCTGTCTCCTACTATTGAATAAACCCTTTACGTGCAATACTGTGTTCTGATTGAGGAAGGAGACCCCGGAGATTTTGAGGAAGGGAGGAAGAGAAATACCCAGCGAACCACAAACACTCGCCCTGGTTTTAGGAGAATCTTTCTCGCGCCAACTGTGAGCTAGCGTGTTGGCCCATTAATTACTGCATGTCCTTTCCAGGGTTGGTTTGGCTAGAGGCCGTAGGCCTGCGGTATGCCGACACTGGCGCCGTATGCCGACCGCTGACGCTAATACTGGCTTCAACGTGAGGCTCATTTTTTTCTCCCTCCTCACGGTCCCACAGTCTCATTCTTCAATCAGCTATTGTTTACACTTATAACCTATAATGTATGTTTTGTGTTATTCCTAATTCGTCTAGCATTTCAAACAAAAACACCGGCGCGTACGTAACTTCGAATCGCAATTTAAATTATCACGGGCAAGATTCCTTCATTTTCGAGTCGTCACTCGACAAAACATTATCACCGGTATTTCCACGCAAGATGCTCAATCAAGAAAGTTGTCGCCGCGAATAACACATTGTCTACAAGTGTCGACCGACTAAATTTGCTAGTTTCAAGTACAAGTTAATAGTGGAAATGAACACAAATATTTAAAACAACGTTATTCAACAATCAAAATCCTGCATATGATAACCGACTAACCGCTTCGTTTCCCGAAAGTTAATTAACATATTAATAATAATTAATAATAATAATTGGCTAATTTATATAGCGCCGTTAAACCAATTTCGCAAAGTACTGGTCTGTTCTACGACATATTTTGCAGCCTAGGGAAACAGGTGGATTAAATTCTTTCTGCCATTTGACAATAGGGCATTTTTCTACTTTTGCCGTCCGTTTCTCATAAAAAGAAACATACGACATAAATTCAAAAATGCCTAATTCGCGTTGACGTCGATTCCCTGAAAACAAACATTAAATCCGTATACATACATCTGTATATAATAACTTGTTTTGACGAAAGGAATTTGGCGGATAAATACCAATAATTGGTGATGCTCAAATCAGGCTACAGACTAGCCACGTAAATTAAAAAACCATTCCCCAAGACATTGTTGAATCTTCAAACAAATACTTCCACGAAAACTCGTATAAAAGAAAAAATATTTCTTTCTTTTCTGAAGAATTCCCCTTTGGAAAGCAAATGGAAATATTCCAAAAAACATGTTCGTTTAAGGCGAACCTCGTTCCGTTTTTTATTCACCGGACCTTCACAAATTTGCAAATCTTTTTCAAAAACATCGGAATAAATTCTAAAAACGTGTTCCATTAAGGTGAATCCTGGCCCGTGAAATTTTCGTTTTTGGACTTTTGGACTTGAGAAATTTTTCAACAAATTTCCAAAACATCTGGATTTTTTCACAAAATCACGTTTTTTGAGGCAAATCGCTGCCCATTTTTTTTTCCCGTTTTTGGACTTAAGAAATTTTTCAACAAATTTCCAAAACATCTGGATTTTTTCACAAAATCACGTTTTTTGAGGCAAATCGCTGCCCATTTTTTTTTCCCGTTTTTGGACTTCAAAAAATTTTTTCAGCAAATTTCCAAAACGTCTGGATTTTTTCTCAAAAACACGTTTTTTGAGGCAAATCCCTGCCCATTTTTTTTTTCATTTTTGGGACTCTGAAAAAATTTTTCAACAAAATTCCAAAACGTCTGGATTTTTTTCTCAAAAACACGTTATTTGAGGCAAACCCCTGCCCAAATTTCCAAATAATCCAAACACTTGTAAAAAAAAAAAAAAAAAAACGCGTTTTTTTTTGCAAAAAATACGCCTAAGTGGTCAATCTCGGGTCAATTTCTTTCCAATTGCGAGTCTAGTTCCCACTTTTTCCAACATAAGGTCACTCTGACACGTTCCTATACACCATGGAAGTTCCTCAAGTCACGCTGGGTATAATCCCGCACATTTTTACTTCAAGAAAGGAAGAACTACTACAGGCCCTGAGAAATAGAAAGATTTCTCCTAGGAATAAATCCAAGAAATGCCTGTCCCTATATGCCTCTTTCTACAACAAAAAATACATCAGGAGATTGCAATTTCAACCGGAAGTCACCTCGGAAATCATCCCTACCCCCTCCCAGTCTCCGAAGCAAAACCCTTGGTGGTGCAAGCCCAGGAACCAACAAAAATATACGATCTGACATCTCTGGTAAACACATCGGAAATTACCATGTGAAAGACATTGCCAAAATTGGGAATACGGAATCAGTAAATTCCATCACATCAAGTACTCAGGCGTTATCAAATTGGCAAAACATGCATCTTGTTAACCCTGATCATTATTACCCCCCTGACCTCTCTTGGCCAGTCGTCAATCAGTGCGACGCGGTCTCTTTAGAAGTCGTATAATTCTTGTCATAAATGACGTGAGTTACTTGTAAATATTAAATGTAAATAATCACCCATATGGGCATTCGTAAGGTAATCCTTACACCCGAAGGCATATCAATGTCAACGGTAGCCTAACTCCTGTACACTCTTTTCTTTTTGCATAATTTTATATGTTCTTGTACATCCTGCGTGCTTTGCCTGCTGTACCACAAGAGCACCTCTTGGGGCACCGTTTTCATAACTTGTATGCATCCTCTTCCTGAAATTGATCACTTCGGGAAAGGGCCTCCTTTTCCTCCTACCATCAACGGTTCCGGAAAACTCTTGCTCCAAGACGTCGCTTTCCTTTTCACAACTCTTGCAGCATCCGCGCGTTTTTTTTCCCACCTCATCGTCTCATCTTGTCATATCACCCTTTTTTAATTGTTTTTTTTGTCGGGTTTTTGTCGTACCAGTACGTCCCTACCCTAATGTTGTAAATAAAAATCATAAGTGCAAGTCTGTATAATAACCATTGGTTTCAGACCATTGCCGCAGCTCGCCACTATGATCACAGTACCATATTGTAAGAATGCCGCGACGATTTCTGTTATAATAGGAAATCCTCCCGTTTTTTTTTCTTCTTACCTTTTTCTTGTTCCTCCTCACCCCATCCTACACATTCATAATAATGTTGTATATGGGGATCGTCTCGAATACACCAAATGAACACACCTATCAGGTCACATTCGCTGGATTCGAAACTATTCAGGAGCAACCTCGTTGCTACTTGTGTTTTTTTTTCTTCTTTTTTCCAAAAATTAGAATGGCGCTCAACCCAATTGCTCTATTTTTTTTCCAGAATCGCACTTTTGTCGAATTCTGAGAAAAAAAATTTTTTTTTTCTTGTTATAAAAGTGACAATACGTTTTGTCCCTTCATTAACATTGTTCCGTGTACATACAACTTCATTATGAGGTACAATATTTTATCATGACATCAGTTCTTTTGTCCCTTATTGTACCATTATTCTTGTTTGAAGTTTAAAATCTTGGCCAGATCTTCAATAAAAATTTGTGTTTATCGCCTTTTGGCAAGTCTTGTAACATATGCTAATATGAATTTATTAAGCTACAGCAGTGCCGTATTAATCACATCATTGCAACCCGCCGTCTGTATTGAATGGGGACCCACATTTTCGAACGTAAACTTTTGTAACATTATAGGCGCGAGCCTTACAATATCTACCATTATAGGTGTGAACCTTACAATATCCACCGCTATAGATGCGAATCTTATAATATCTTTGTGTTTTTACACGTCACGGGGAGTCCATCATAACTACTCATTGTTTGCTCGTCAACACAGGGTTATTGTCTTTCATTGGGCTACATATTGGGCTACTGTCTTTCAATACTGGGCAAAATTTGTTGTAAATCGTTCATTCCTGTCACGTGAGACGTGAAAACGTGACAATTATTCACCATGAGTCGTGCGAACGAAATAATATCTACCCCATGTTTGTGTGACCTACCAAGTGTAGACCACACGCCTTTTATTTTTCTGTTATCAGAAAATTATTGCTTTTGCAGCAGAATACTCATTAACATGCCCATGCACTTCCTGTCACAAGAACCCAGGAACTATCCATTATCTCAAAAGGACTAATCATACGCTTCACTCATGATTATGGGGCATCGTGTCGTAGGAGTTAAGTTGATGGACACAAAAACACCTAACTCGTTGTCTGGGAGACGAATAAGAAAACCCCCAGGTTTGTGAGACTTGAGCAAGGGTCTGTCATTTCTCGCAAACTAGTAGGAGAATAAAACG
Organism: Limnephilus rhombicus; assembly: GCA_929108145.2. Lineage (NCBI taxonomy): Eukaryota > Metazoa > Arthropoda > Insecta > Trichoptera > Limnephilidae > Limnephilus > Limnephilus rhombicus. The sequence goes on from OV815284.1 coordinate 25,149,733, forward strand.
ACCCTCTAATCTTCTACCCAATACACGTGGAAGATTAGACTCTTTTATGTCAGTGTATTCCTTTTGTAATGTGCCAGGATAACTGCTGTAGACCTTGTTTCACCTCCACTCAGAGGTCGAATTTCGGAAATAGCCGAATCCTCAGCAGTTTTCTTCGTTCAAATGTTCCCAATTGTCACCCTTTCCCTTCCTCGAAATTATCCGTGAGTGGGGATATATGCGTTACGCACATGGCGTTTCGTTTGTCAATGGGACAACCTTCATACACGGATCCTTTCAACTTCCTACTTTTTTTTTTTTTTTTTTTTTTTTATTTAGTAACTATATAATATTTTTTACATTTTTATATGAAACATGTTAGTTAGATGTATATATAAAATATATTCGTAGTCCTCCTCACTAGGAGATCCTGTGCTGAGGGGGACTATGCTTTGGATAAGTTTTTCAGCGACTTCTATGGTTTAACTTCATTGATTGGATAAGGATTTCCAGAAACTTCTATGATGTTTTAAGTATACTAGTAAGTTCATTTTCCGATAGATTCTTCAGCCAACATTTAATGTCCTTAATGTAGCTATTTTTTATTTTTATTTGTTTGATACTAAGTGGGAGCTTGTTATATAACTTTACTGCTAAAAATGCAGAACTTCTTTGACCAAATGAAGAGTTACACTTTGGTATATTAAGTATGTCTGTTTGTTTGGCTCTGGTTTTATGAGCGTGGGAGGTGTCTGCCTCTGAATCATTTTTGTGGTGATGTACTAGAATGTTTTTGGCATAGATTTTCTGTATGCTTGGAACATCAAACTGTTTAAAAATTTCTGCCGTTGACGTCCTTATGGGGAGCTTTAGAATGGTCTTTATAATGCAATTCTGAGTTATCTTAAGTTGTTTTAAGTGATTAGATGCTGCTGAGCCCCATCCTATTACTCCATATTCCAATCGAGAGTGGCATAAAGCATAATATACTCTCTTTAGATCCCTCATTGACAAGATGTTTCTTAATTTTTTGAAGAAGTAGATGAGTTTTGTTAGCTTTTTTGAGGTAAGATCAATGTGTGAATTCCACTGTAGATTTTCATCAATTTCAATCCCAAGATATTTAATACTTTTGGTTTGGGTTATAGACGGGCAGGAACATTGTGGAAAAGTATTTTGACATTCATGTAATTTGAGGGTATGCACATTCATTGGTTGTCCTCTTTTGTTTTTGGAGAAAGTTAGATATTTAGTTTTACTAACATTTAATGTAAGGGAGTTTACTTTTAGCCAGTTTTGAAGTACAGCCAGGCCATGTTCCGCCTCCTTGTAGGTTCTTGTCCAATCTTGTTCGTGGAATATAATAACAGTGTCATCTGCAAAGCTCATTATGTTTCCATTAATGGGGAGATTCATAAGGTCATTTATATATATCAGAAATAGTATAGGTCCTAATACGCTTCCCTGGGGGACCCCGAATTTAATTGGGAGAGATTTGCTCTTTCTTTTACCAATTTGTACAATTTGTTCTCTTCCAGTTAAATAACTTCTAAGTAGGTTTAGAGTTGTTTCGGTTATTCCATTTTTTTTTAGTTTTAAGTACAGTATTTCATGATCAATTGTATCGAAAGCTTTTTGAAGATCAATGAAAACAGCTAAGCATTTTTTGCCTTCATCCAGTTTTCTAATAATTGTATTAGTTACATTAGCTATAGCGTCACCAGTACCCAGGTTTTTTCTAAAACCATACTGCGTAGGTGATAATATTTTATTGGTATCCAAAAATGTAAGAACTTGTTTTTTTATTACTTTTTCCAATATTTTCGACAGAGGAGTTAAAATACTAATTGGTCGATAATTTGAAATATCATTTTTGGGACCATTTTTATATAATGGTATGATCGTAGCAATTTTAAGACAAGCGGGAAAAACACCTTTAGATAATGATAGATTTACAAGGTATGTCAGAGGTTGAATTAACTCATTTTGTAGGTATTTAATTGATTTGCTTGATATCAGTTCATTTCCCGATGAGGTATTTGTTTTTAAGGAGGTTATAATATTTCTTATTTCATCACTTGTTATCTTGACTATATTGAGGCTGTTTTCATGATTTACAGCTTCATTCCTCATTGTTTTTTCGACAGTAGTAGAATTTTGTTTAATTTTATTTGCAAGGTTAGAGCCTATATTGCAAAAGTAGTTGTTTATAAAGTCAAGAAGTTTGTCTGGGTGTTTCGTAAAAGATGTGGGAATCTCATCAATGTTTAATTCTTTAATGTTTTTGTCTTTATGCGAGGCTTTAGTATTTGTAATTTCATTTATGATCTGCCAGAGTTTACGGGAATCATTATTGCATTCATCAATTTTGTTTTTATAGTATGTTTCTTTAGCATAACGAATTACATTTTTACATGTATTACGATATCTTTTGTAGAATCGAAGTGTATGGACATCATAAGGGTTGATTTTTACTTTTCTGTGCAGTTCATCTCTTTTTCTGATCGAGTTTATAATATTCTGACTGATCCATGGTTTAATGTGAATATTTTTATGAGATACCTTTTTATCTGTGGTTTTGGTGTTAGATAGAATAATGTGCTGTATAATTTCTACAAAATAACTCCAAGCAGTATCAGTATCATCTTTTTCCAGGAGGGCGGTCCAGTCATTCATTGTTAACTCCCTTTTGACATTTTCCCAATTTGTTTCAGACTTCGTTAGGAGTGATTTCGTATTTAGGTTTACATAAGAGTAATTTTTTGTTATAGATAGAATTATTGTGTAATGGTCTGTCAGTGTGGTAGTATAAATAATGGCTTGAGTTTTTTTATTAGTTTTACTAAAGATATGATCAATGCAAGTTTTGCTATCATTAAATACACGTGTAGGTTCCTCAATTAGGCTTTCATATCCATGGTATGCAAGTGTCTGCATGTAATCATATTTTTTTGGGTGGCCATTTTCAAGGATATCAATATTTATATCACCGATAATAAATACATCTTTAGTGTTTTTTAGTAAACTCAGTTCAAATGATAAGGAGTTTAGAAATGGCTCCAGATTTTTTGTAGATGGAGATCTGTAAATTGCGAGTATTGTTGTATCATTGCCGATCGATATCCTTAGATAGTTTGCATTATTAATACCGATCTCTATGACATCAGCTTCAATATCTTCTTTAATATATACGATGACACCATCATTTTTGGTATTATTCATAATTGTAGAGTAAGGGACATATTTATCGATTTGTAGAGGATAGAACTTATCAGTTAACCAACATTCAGTAAGAATAATTATATCCCAGTTTAGATTTAAACTTTTTATCAATATTTGTAGTTCGTCAAAGTTTTTATTAATACTTCTAATGTTTTGATGCATTATGTTAAAATTATTTCTTATGGATGATAAGTTAGGTAAGTTTGTTGTTTTTGTGTTATCCATTTTTGCCAACTAAATTAATTATGTTTTTATATTACTTACTAAATTATTTTCACCATATCATCAAGGTGCTTAATGTAGATTATTTTATCTTCATGTTTTTTACGAATCATAACTTTACCATTTTTGTACCACACATATTGGTATTTTTTTTCTATGGCTAATTGTTTTGTTTTCCATAGTATTTCTTTATGATAAGGGCTTAGTTCTTCCCCGATGAAGATTTGAGAGGTCGACAGATCCTTAATTTCTTCATAGTTTATTTCTTTCTTTTTTTCAAGGAGTGAATCTCTTTGTCTTTTCTCGGAAAAGGTGACAAGAAGTTTGGGTGGAGCTCCATTTCGTCTGTCTGGGACTCGGATGACTTCAGTAATGTCTGTATGGTTTATAGTTATCCCAGCTGCTGCAGCAACCTTCCTTATGATTTCAATTGGTTGTTCTCTTATTTTTTGGGGAATCCCAGCTATTTCTAAAGAATTACATTTTGACAAGGTTTCAATATCTGCCAGTCTAATTTCAAGTTTTTTTATTGTATTATTTTTTTCATTCATATCTTTTTTAATATTTTCGAAATCAGTTTGTATAACTTGGTTTAAATTATTTGTAACATCAATTTTTTTTAGTATTTCATCATATTGAGCACTTATAAATTCAATGCTTTTTGTTGTTTCTGTGGTCTGAGATTCAATTTTGATAAAAATGTCCCTCTTCAAGGTTTCAAATTTTTTATCTATATATTCGATAATTTTATCCATGCTTATTTTTTCATCAGAAATTTGGTTTTTGCTTCGAGTGCTAGACATCACTAAAATCTTTGTTCAGAATTGCCCCTTACAAAAATTAATTCTGTCAACAATGTTTTGTTTATTGTTGTGACTTTATTGCATAGACAAAACTTAACATTTACACGTAGCGGATTTGCACTTTTTCACAAATTTGAAAAATAAATTGTCTGTGACTTTTAATGACAATGATTTTTTGTTTTGTGAAATTTTTTGAATCAAGATATAAAGTTAATACACTCTCCCACTCAAATTATTACGCACTACCAAGTACACTGTATCACTGATTTATGAGTTTCAAATATGATTACACGTAAATTTGTTTAAATATAATTAACTTTGTTTTTAAATTAGGAGCTGTCAGAATCCGCTGTTTGTTTTAGTTATCCATAGATGAATACTCCATCCAATATCCATATACTCCTTTCCCACTTTTCATAACTTATTTATACTCAATGTTTTTGTTCTTCGAAAGTAGAAAAAATGCTACCGTATAGACGTGAGCATAGGTCATGGAAGACCAACTTCTTTCGAACGGGGCATTTTGTCATACGTACAAACCCTTACCCACGTGTTTTTGGAAATGTATTTAGTTTCAAAAAAAACTAAATGGGTTAAACAGAACCTTCCTTGAATACGTGCCTGTAATATGTATAAGTCCGTAGTTGCATTTAGTTAACTCACTCTCCGTCTCTCTCTCTCTCTACACGCCAAATCCAATCTTTCTCAACATGCACACCTTGTTTCTCTCCAAACCTTTTCATCATTGGTCTACTAGACAGTTTAACCTCAAGAATTTTGTTCCTAATAATAATTTTTCCCCGGATTAATAAGAAGACCCGCAGCTCTTCACCCTATCTACACCTGCGCCTCCCTTCATGCTGCCTTCACTACCGTCACGGAGGTCCCATGCCTTCAAAACCCTGCGTACCAAAAGCACCCGACCGCACCTAAATTAACCTAGTGTGAGTCGTGCGTGTAGTTGCGAATTGTATCATCACAAACCATCACTCAAACAAACCCGAGCACGTCAGCTCTAGGTTGGTTCAATGTTCCTGTTGCCATTGTGCAAATGTTCCTGCGGCATCTTGCAAATGTTCCTGTTGCCATTGTGCAAATGTTCCTGCGGCATCTTGCAAATGTTCCTGTTGCCATTGTGCAAACGTTCCTGCGGCATCTTGCAAATGTTCCTGTTGCCTTGGTGCAAACGTTCCTGCGGCATCTTGCAAATGTTGCCATTTTGCAAATGTTCCAGCTGCACCTTGCAAATGCTCTGTTGCCATCATGCCAATGCTCCTGTGCCCTTGCGCAAATAACAATACCAACAATTGTTCACACAACAATCCCACTGTATACAAACCAGTGTACCAACCACCATCACAACAACGGCTGTCATGCACACAAACCGCCTCCTCTACAAAAAGGACAAACCACCAATTACAATTCCACTCTCCAGTACCTCAATGATGTCACACTGGCCCACCCACAGGACCCGGAAGCAGCTACCTTTTTGACCTCTGTGACAGGTAGAACCCTCTCCACCACCAAGAAGCCTCATCCTGCGTTCTCTTCTTCGTGTCTCCTTTAAGGCCCTAGTGTTCCTTGAGTGTAATCTCAAACGGGCCAGGTTACTGTGACAAAGTAACCGTGTAACTTCAGTGTAACGTCCAAACACCCCAGACATCCTACGCAAAACCACGCTACGCAAACATAGCTCACAGACCAATGATACAATTTATAGTCATTTTTTTTCTATCACTGCATAACCCTTGTACCTTTCTTCAGCAGGTCCTTGTTCACATTTATGTATGTCACTGCTCTTTCATGTACATTTATAGTTAACTCTTTGTTCACCATGTTTTTCTCTTTTGTTTTTGTTTTCTACTATTGTGTAGCTAACAACTTTTCTCTCTCGCTCTCTCCTCCTTTCTTAATTTTTTTTTTGTTTTTTGGCACAAGTGCTAGAAGGGTAAGAGGATTTCTTAGCCCTACTGCTCCATTACCACGTCGCCTTTTTTGCGGGGAGGGGGGAAGTGTTACGTTACAAAGTAGCAAGGTTACCCCCTAGATTCACGGTCGCCCCATTCTACCCAAGAATAGCTTCGGTAGATTCCCGCACTACGAGAATCGACTCGCGCGTCGGCTCCCCTCGGAGCCCGGCAAGCATTTCATTCATCGGCCGCCAGCCGGCAAGACAGCAGTGTCCAAAGGGAGCGCTTGAGAACCTAAAAACTCGCGATGTATTTTATATTGTGAATTGTGCAACCAGAAGCTGCTGGCTACTGCATTTCCTGCTACAGTGAGTAGAATGAACACTTACCCTCTTTTGTGTGCCATGTCCCGCTCTTAAAGCCAATAACGCGTGTGGAGAGATTGAGAGAAACAGTCCCTGTTAGGTTAGGGTATTTTAGTGCTATCCATGTTCATGTGAAGTGTGCCCGTATGGCGATTGTAATAACCCTGTCTCCTACTATTGAATAAACCCTATACGTGCAATACTGTGTTCTGATTGAGGAAGAAGACCCCGGAGATTTTGAGGAAGGGAGGAAGAGAAATACCCAGCGAACCACAAACACTCGCCCTGGTTTTAGGAGAATCTTGCTCGCGCCGACTGTGAGCTAGCGTGTTGGCCCATTAATTACTGCATGTCCTTTCCAGGGTTGGTTTGGCTAGAGGCCGTAGGCCTGCGGTATGCCGACACTGGCGCCGTATGCCGACCGCTGACGCTAACAATATGTATACTCAAAACATTTTTTTAAATATAAAATGAAAAAAATACAAAACAAAAAATCTATCAAAACATTGGTAGCCATGGAGAGAGGTTGTACATATAAATCAAATCATAACAGAAATATAAACAATAAAATACATAACATTACTCAAGAACCATTAGAGAAACACTCTTTTATGGACCTTTTATATGCAGTAAGTTTGCAATTGAAAATGTCCACATTGGAAAATACGCTATTATAACTATTGCATAGTCGGTTCAGGCAAGAATTCTGCTTACAGTGTGTCTTGCATTGATCCACCCTGAACAGGATAGAAGAGCGTGTTGAACTTGCAGGTACATTGAATTTAATTTTATTTAGCAACTCTGGGCATTGAATATTATTGTTGACTACTTTATACAGGAATAGTGCATCCATTTGATGCCTTCGTACACTCAATGAATCAATTTTAAAGTGTGAAGCTGCCTCTGCATATTTATTAAATCTTACGAACGACTTGTAACAAAGATATTTTAGGAATTTGTTTTGAATAGCCTCGATTTTGTTTTTGTGGATTTTGTAAAATTGAGACCAAACAACTGATGCAAACTCCAAATGACTCCGTACATAGGCAAAGTAGAGTTGCTTAATGATATTGATGCCATTAAAAAGTTTTGTGTTTCTTATGATGAAACCTAACATTTTAGAAGCTTTATTTATGATTTGTTATATATGAAGGTTATATTGTAGTTTACTATCAAGGGTTATTCCAAGATCACGAATATCTGAGACTGTTGCAATGTTGTTGTTATTTATAGAATAATTAAATAATGTTTTATTTTTATTTCTTGAAAAGGTAATATGATGACATTTTGAGACATTTAGTTATGATTATGTTGGCAATAGGTAAATATATTGTTTAAATCATGTTGTAAATTGACACAATCGTTTAAACTTTTTATTTGTTTGTATAGCTTGGCATCATCAGCAAATAATTCTATTTCAGAGTATTTAACAACATTGACCAAATCATTGATATATAAAATGAAAAACAATGGTCCGAGATGAGAACCCTGTTGGATCTCAGAGGAAATTTCACTGAATGCTATGCCTTGATATTTCGTAAGGAGTTAAACTAATCAACTAAAAAAATAAGCAAATATACAGAAAATAAAAACAAGCAATGAATTATTAGCTTTTCAAGCAATCGCGGGTGCAACATCAAATTATCGTGGGTGCAACTCGTCGAGTTTAAGTGTATATAAACATCAATAAACCCTGATAGAGGAACGAAATAAGAAATCCAGCAATGCTTTTTACTAATCAGTATACTTCTGGGACATTTATGTTAATTATTTCTTTTCATATTACATCCATCAATCCTTTTCAAAAACAAAAATTTGTTTTTTTCTTTCTTATTTTGCAGAATTCCTTTTTATATTTTGTAATTTGTAAGAGGTTCCAAATTGTTATCATCCCAATCACTTACTGTTTAAGTGGTGGTTTTCGGAGATTTCAAAACCAATGTGCATTTGAGACGAGACAGTGAGGTTCGCGCCACATTTATCATCCAACGTGACCATCTTTTTTCAACTGCTTTTTTAATAAATATAAAGAAGATGTTTCAGAGAGACTGCGTGCCAAATCATAGAATTTATATTAAAAAAAGCTGAATATAATATAAACACATCTATTAAATATAAATCACTAGTAATACATAACATGTGTTATTATTGAAGGAATAAAAAACAATAAAATATATGATAAATCACACAATATGGGTAGTTGTCAAAGAGCTGCACCCGCGATTCTAACAACACAATCGCGGGTGCAACCAATTTGAGTCAAAGTTTATTTCAATTCAGCTAACTACTCTTAAAAACGTTTTATTCAAGTTTGGCTATGATTTGTTCTTATTTTTACAAAGTTTCAAAACGTTAGCACTTTATTTCTGTGAAAAACGCAAACTTTTATATCTTTTTTATCGTGGGTGCAACAAGCTAACAGTGACTTCTTGTAGTCAATGATGCTTAAAAAATAACAACAAGTACTTACATCTTTCGGCACATAAGAATAAATTAATATTGTCACTACACTTTTAGCAGTGAAATATAACTTCAACCTATCGGTAACAGCTGTTTCGCGCCAGTGTTGCACGGTGTGATTTTGCAGTTTATACACCGATCTTCGAATTATAATGTTTCCAATCGCGCCAAAAATTTCAGTATGAAATAAAATCCATTTTTTTTTAAATTATTTAATATTGACCTTCTTCTTTGCACTGATACCAATTAAAGTAACAAATACTGCGATTCAAAAATTACTAAAATTACTGTCGAGAATCGTCTATAGCGGAATCGCCCTTTTAGTAGATATTTGGGGGATAGTTGGGGGATGTTTTGTCCATAGGATATTTTATTGGAGAATATTTTGTTGGGGATATTCCACCGCGGATATTTAAACGACAAGATGTTCTCTTCTTCTGAACACAATTTGTTTAATATCTAAAACGGACTTATACTCGACATTTAATGGAAACTGTCAAAAAACAAAATGGCGCTGAATGGCTATTTAATGAATTTGTAACACGTGAATTTCAGTGAAACAGCAGGGGCTAAAACTACGGTTTGCATTAGAACAACCCGATAATTGAAGTTTTCACCTCAACGTTAAAATTAGAACAACAAAGTAAATAGAACTTGAGTCACAGGTAGCCACAGGCGAAAAGGAACAACGCAATGTCGAATTTTCAATCGAAAATATTCAGATCCTCGGTTTCCATTATTTTATAACCACAAGATTGCTCCTTTGAATTAACTAACACAGCGTTAATATTCTTGTTTTATATTTTTTATAAATGTTTTATGATATTATTCATAAATTTTATCACAATAATTGGAAATTGTTATATTGTGATCGACACACAATTTAATAATCAAGATGTCAAAAAAAAAAAACAGGTTTCCTGAACGATGTTCACATCATCAGGATCAAATGTATACTAATCTTAAAAATTAAACATAGATCACATATGGGGGGAAAGGGTAGAAGGAAGGGGAAGGGTTAAGAGTGCGGGAAGTTTATTAAAATTAGGGATTTCAAAGTCATTAGCAGGGAAAGACCGGTTAAGTGGGAAAAGTTTCAAAAGAGGGTTTATAACAATTTGCTGCTTATTAATTATGTCTGCTTTATTATTTACATTTTTCCTAATTTCTAAAATCTCTAAATTATTTATCTGTGATGCTTTATAACCCGTATGTAATATTTTAAGTACATGTTTTTTGTCAAAATTATGATAATTTTTTAATAAATGATCTGCGAACTCAGATTCGCTATTGCCATTTAATGCCCTGAGATGTTCTTTAACCCTTACTTCAAAGTTTCTATTTGTTCTACCAACATATATATAAAAGCCATTACAGTGAGCACAATTGAGTTTATAAACGCCTGATTTTTTTTGTTTGTTTATTAAAATTCCCAGAACTTCATAATTTTAATAAACTTCCCTCACCATTACCCCTTCCCCTTTCTTCTACCCCTTCCTCCCATTTGTGATATATGTTTAATTTTTAGGTTTAGTATACATTTGATCCCGATGATGTGAAAATCGTTCACGAAACATGTTGATAATATTTAGCCTTTTTATTCTGGACTTCTGTTAGGTATATATTAGACATGTTCTTATTTGTTATAATATATCCCGAAGCTCAGTTTGCCTCTTGGCATAGCCCTCCTCTAACATTTTCCATTGGGACCTGTCACGCGCTACTCTTCTCCATTGATGTCCAGCCGTGAGTTTTAGGTCATCTTCCCATCTTATGTGTTGACGTCCTCTACTTCTCTTGCCATCTCTGGGATACCAGTCAATGACATTTTTGCACCATTTCTTTTGTGGATTGCGGATCATGTGTCCTGTCCATCTCCACTTTTGTTGGTCTATTCGGGTAACTATATCGGCAACTTTAGTTTTCTCCCTTATTGTGCTACATCTCACTCTGTCCTGTTTCCTTATTCCTGTCAAACTTCTCTCCATGGCTCTCTGGCAACGTTCCAACTTTTTCTGTGGCTTTTGGTGAGTGCCCAAGTTTCACATCCATAAGTGATGACTAGAAGTATACGTGTTGAAGACTTTCCTTTTTATTTGCATACTTAGCTCCTTGTATTTCAATACTTCTTTCAAAAACCAGTATTTCTGGTCTATGGTTATGGAATCTGACATATATTCGAGTGGTTGGTTGTCAATTTTTATAGTTACTGGTTCAGAGTTTGTAATCAATTTTGTTTTGTCTTTGTTCATGCGTAGGCCGACTTTCACACTTTCCTCGTTTATTGATTCTATCATTCTAATTAGGTGCGTTGGGTTTTCCTCGAATAGGACTATATCGTCTGCAAATCTTAGGTAGTTCAGTTTTACACCTTGTACATTGATACCATATTTTTCCCAATCAAGTTTGCGGAAGATACTTTCCAGAGCAGCCGAGAACAGTTTTGGTGATAGAGGGTCTCCCTGTCTTACTCCAAGGTTTCTAGTTGGATCCTCGATTCGCAATTCAAGTATATGTTCTTTATAATATTGATGTAGTAAAGGTATCCCCTGCTGTTCAAGGCTATCCCATACAGCTGTGTCTTTTTTTTTTTTTTTTTACAGTGAATACCGCACAAGAATCTCAACTGCTCCCGTCTGGAGCCAGTGAGACTATGGCATCCCTAATTGGGGTATGTTGTGAGGCTGAAGGTAGTGGGGAGAGGAAGGAGGTGGGGAAGAGGAAGGTTGGGAAGTATCTGATGCTCTCTATCTGAAGTATCTGATGCTGTCGAAAGCTTTGGAGTAATCGATGAATGCCATGTATAGTTTCGTATTATACTCATTATATTTTTCTACTATTTGTTTCACTGTGTGTATGTGGTCCAGGGTAGAGTATTTTTTTCTAAAGCCGGCTTGCTCCCGTGGTTGGTTTTCATCTAACTTTTTACTTATTCTTTCCAGGATAACTTTGGAAAATACTTTGTATATATTTGACATCAAACTTATAGGTCTGTAGTTCCCCATATCTTCCTTTTGTCCTTTCTTGAATATAAGAATAATGTTTGATGTTTTCCACTGGTATGAGACCAGTTGTAAGTATTTCATTGAATATTGAAGTGAGTATTGGTAGTAGTTCTTCCATGGTGCCTTTAAGAAGTTCGTTTGTCACTTTGTCTGGACCTGGGACTTTTTCCATTTTCTGACTGTATATGGCTTTTTCTACTTCTCTGAAAAGTATTTTTGGTTCAGTTTTATACGTTTTCCTGCTCTTTGATGACGTTTTTCTTCGGATCATGTTTTGATTTGTTGTCTGGGCTTAAGTAGAGGTCCTGGGAAAAATTTGTGGCTATTTTGTTTATGTTTTTTCTATTTGAAGAAGTAATCTCCCCTTTGTATAATTTTGTTATCCATTCTTTATTTGATTCTCTCAATTCTTTAAGCGCCTTTTTCACTCCCCCTGTTTTTACTATATGCTTTTCTAATGTTTGCAGCCTCTTGGTCTTCCTATCTTTCCTGGTGTTCTCTCTTTTTTGTTATAGTTTTAATGTTATCTTTTTTTGGGTGTTTTGAAAATAGATTTTTTCTTTCTTCTATAAGTTGCAGCGTTGTATCACTTAGTTCGTATTTGTTTTTTCCACTATTCTCAGCTTTTACTTTAGTTAGTAGATTTTCTAGCTTTCCATATTTCGCGTGAGCATCAATGTTGCTCATAGTTAATTCTTCAGCTGATTTAATTAGGGATTGTGTTATTTTCTTTAAGGTTTCATTGCTGTGGTGTTTTGCAGTGTGTGAAGCGAAATGTTTTCTAGATTTATTTGGTGGTACTATTCTTAAATTGCTTCTTACCATTCTACGATTTGTATTGAAATTGAATTTAGTTAGGACCGATGTATCCGTGAAGGCTTTTGAGTAGTTTGTTGTAATGTAGTCAATTTCGTTTTTGGTGTTGCCATCGGGGAGATCCATGTCCACTTATTCCTTTGGTTTTTCATATATAAACTGTTCAAGAGCGTTAGGTTGTGTTGTAATAAGAATTCAACCAAAAATTCACCATGTGGACTTCTTCTACCTTGGCCAAACTTTCCCAAGACATATTCTTCCTTGCATTGCTTCGCCCCGACTTGAGCATTAAAGTCACCCATTAGAATAATATGGTTGTTTTGATACCTTGTTAATGTCTCTGTTAATTCTTTATAGAAAAGTTTGATTTCTGTTTTTGTTGCTTGTTCTGTTGGAGCATAAATTTGTATAACTGACCATACTTTTTGGTATCCCGGTATGTCAATGTTAAGAATGGCTATTCGATCAGAGATTCCAATTAGATCTTGTATGTATTGTTTCATTGACCATTTGATTATGAATCCTACTCCTCTTTGACCGGCTGTTTCGCCTTTGTGGAATAGTATGTAGTCAATGCGTTCCTTCCAAAAATTAATAGTAAGGTAATTAATAATCGTATAAATTTAAATAAAAGTCCAATACTAAGATTGTTCCTTATTGACAAAGAGCATTACCTGTCCCCTCCCAATTCTCCAGCTACACTACAGCCTTCTTCCTCCTTCACTTGGGGAGTCCAGCTGATTTTGTTTTAAATTATATATTATTATCTATAAGGCACATGTAACTTAATTTTAAGAGAGTATTACACTGCCCTGAAGAAGCTACGGTTGTAGCGAAACCCGGTAGGCAAAAAGTATAAAAATAAAAGTGGTGTTCACAAAGTTATTGTTTTATTTTAAATTATAATGTCACATCACAAAATATCTGCTTCATATGAACAAATATTTTAATTTGCATAAAATCATTTTAATGCCACATTCCGGTAACTTTAACCCATTAAATGACCGTTTTTACTGATATTTTCGGGTCTAATTTGTCAATACAATCAAAACATTTTCCCAAAACATAGTTTTAAAATTCAGGAAATTATAAATTGAAGCACGCAATTTGAATTTAGCATTATTTTCAACATGAACATAATGGAAAGTATTTCCAATCTATTGCATTGTTTGAAAGGTTATAGTATAATATAAAGCATGTTTAGTTATAGTAAGCAAAATACACAAAAAGTAATTTATTTGCATTATTATAAGCGACTTTCGTGGTTCCTAATTGTAGTAATTTTGATGAATAATTGAACAAAAGGTAAGTGTATATTTTTTTTTTATATTTATTTTCGTCTTACGTTAAAACATCAAACCGTTCGTGATCAATAAAGTTCCATCAAGTTAAATGTCGATTTAATATTTGTATGTACACAATATATTACAAATCACAAATATAGACGTAAAGTATAATATATATATATATATATATTAGGTATTAAGAGGGTATAATCATAGAAAACCAGAAATATGTCATTATTAAATCAGATTTTAGACGTATTGACTCTTTTCCACAAAAAATATAAATTGATTTCGAAAGATTGTTCTTTTATCTAGTAAACGCATGTTTAAAATTTTGAGATTTTTTTTTTGTTTTTAGTATAATAAATTTATAACAAAAATAAATAAAGTAGCTCACATCCGTACTAGATACGAGTATTTGATATGCCTTTTGATATCTGAAATAATTTTTCAGTTTGGTTGGGTATTGTGATCTCAAATCCAAATTTAAGATTTGTATGAAGGTACGTTATAATCTACGCATTCACAGATGGCGACAATTAAAACATTTTAGGTTTTTAATACTTTTTACAAGTTATGCTTAAAAATATTAAGGTGAATTAATTGTTTGCGCCTGTACATATTTATTATGAATATAAATAAATGGTTTTGTAGATAAACAAACTCAAATCTTTCAAGAAAGGCTGACAAATGCAATATTGGATTGAGTCACCGATACAAAATTACGTACGTTACCTTACGTTTAACCATAACAGGTTTTTTTCGGAAAAAAATAAATGCTGTTATAAAATAAATTTACAAAAACGAAGTATTCTGAAAAAAGTATTTAATGTTTTTTTTGCAATAAAAAATCATAATTATAGGTCTACAAAAACAGAAAAATAAAAAAAAAAACTTTCTTTTCGCTATCCTAAACAGTTAACATTTTGTCTTTTACAGCATTTCTAATTTCCGTGTACGATTATGATTTCAAGTTGTGTGATGTGTTCTTTAGAGTTTTGGATGACAGTGTGTAAATGAGTTCTTTAATTATGCAATATTTTCTAACAGAATGATGAAACAGGTCACGATATTTGTATAAGAATAGAGCATCAGAGATTTTTCTACGCTTATGTACAATTTCTTTTACAAGTAAATTTTATTTAATTATAAAATTTGACTTTTTTTATATTTAATATACAGGATGTCCGTGGTAAAGTGCATTAACTTCGGCAGGTGATTCTACATGATGGTAGGAGTAAAAAAGATTAATAACTTTTTTCGAAATTCTAACTTTTTTTTTCTATACAAAAAGACGTAACTACTAAAAATCCT
The DNA here is from genome assembly GCA_929108145.2 of Limnephilus rhombicus. NCBI lineage: Eukaryota > Metazoa > Arthropoda > Insecta > Trichoptera > Limnephilidae > Limnephilus > Limnephilus rhombicus. The sequence continues at coordinate 25,165,115 of OV815284.1, forward strand.
TAGTGTGACGTACGAACTTACTTGCTGAGACCGCATGCCTCTATTCTGAATTTTTTCCATTCTTTTAACATGTGTTTTATTGCTCAGAAAGATAACACTTGCGCAGTAATCCAACGGTAAGGCTCTTGACTAGCACTCCGAAGGTCGCGGGATCGAATCCCGGCGTGGAAAAAAAAAGTTATTTGATTAATTTGTGTTATTTCACAATTTATTAATTTAAAATAATATAAAGTATATTTGCGGCACGTTCCAGAGTTGAAGATACTCTCAGTATCGCCCTGGTGTAAGACCACCATTCAGAATTGAAACGTTGCCTGAAATGGCTTTAACCGTGTTTGGTGACCAGATCTGAATAGCCAGGTACTTCCCCACCTTCCTCTTCCCCATATCTTTCCCTTCCTCATTACCTTCAGCTTCACAACATACCCCAATTGGGGATGCCATAGTCCCACTGGCTCCAGACGGGAGCAGTTGGGACTCTTGTGCGGTATACATGTAAAAAAAAAAGTAATTCAGGTTGGTGCTGCAGTGGTGTTGTAGACCAATTTCCTTTTTTTGATGTCTAATTTTCCCTATGTATAAAGCGGTAGAATCAAACCGCGAATCACTAAACCGATGCGACAGGTATTTCACAAATTTGTTTTTAAATTTTCAATATGATCAATTTGATATTGAGGATTCCAAGTGACAAAGGCGAACTTGAGTTGTGTCCCTACGTATGGCATGTATACAATCAAAGGATATGCGTCGGGTTCGTACCCAGAAGTCTGTAGTTAAATTTCTCCTCAAGCTACGTTCTCCATCATTATACAAGCAATATGTTCTGCTAATAATAATGGTAGAAAGAGTTTTTCAAATAATATTATCAATTATCAGATTATTCGTATCCCGGAAATTTTGTCTTTCACTGATATTTTTTTCACAATTCTTTGCAAGGTGAGACATTCGCTTAGCATCATAAAAGTACAATTTTCTTAGCATATAACATGTATGATACACAATTCAGTAAACGCCTTGTTAAAAAAATGCACAGCTCACCCTTACGCCACGAGTTTGTCTCGGGTACAGACTAGGGATGTTATTGAGCTCCATAACCGTAACCGAAACTATCGGATATCCGAAATAAAAAAAATTCTGTAACCGTAACCAAAACCGATATAAAAGTTTCGTATAGTTTCGGATAAAGGCGGAGTCTAAATGACAGGTTACGACTGGTTTTTGTCTATCTTGTCCGGCCAAACCATCACTTGTCACGCAAGCCTTTGCTCAATTTTGACTATCTCTACATCTCTACATAATATTATAAATTAAAGTCCCCGGCGTCGTCTGCTCGAAACTCGAAAACTACTTAACGGATTTTCATGCGGTTTTCACCAATAGATAGAGTGTTTTGTGAGGAAGGTTTAAGTATGTAATTTGTCAAGGATTTGTGTAAATTGGTTGAAACATAACGATAATTGTTGGAAGTGTCGGAAAAATCAAGCCGCCTGGTAGCTTTCATCGAAAACGCTGCCTAATCCTTATATAGGATATAATAAAACAATGCATGGTGGGATATTCCTCTTTTATAGATCTACAAAAAAGTCCGCAAAAGCATAAATCTATCTTTTACGGATAGCTTACTATACCCTTTCTTTCTTCTGAAAAAATGGTCACGTGCATTTCGGTAATTGAAAAGTTACTTAGACGGATACAGTATTAATCCTTATTAACTTAAATACGTTAGTTTCCCCAAGCATTTCATGCATATTATTATAATCTATCACACCATAAATTAAAGTCCTCCGCGGCGTTTGTCTCTTTGCGATAAACTCAAAGACGGGTGTGGTTATAAAGGTTGGATAACCATCCAGTAGATGACGTTGTATTTTATTAGCCACAGCAACGCGTGGTCGGGTCAGCTAGTTAAAACTAAAATTAAGGTTAAATTTTATTAATAAACATTTTTTTATGGTTTCATTACTTACAATATTCATTAAGAACTGTATTTGTTATTTATATATCTATACTTAGATTAAAGTAAAAGCGTACCAAAGTTTTATTACAATATTATTTTTAGTTATTATAATTTAGTTTTTGTTTTTTTTTTAAGTACATACCTTCTATGTATAGGTATCTACATAGCACTTAATGTGGCCATAATAATAGTTATTTATTTGACTGATTATAAAAACATTTCATAATATAAACTCGAAACAAAAGTCAAATCTTGCTATTTGTATTTTACTTTAATAATTTTAAAATTCTAATATCCGTAACCGAAACTATCCGAAACTAGCAGATAATCCGAAATAATTTCATATCCATAACCGTATCGGAAACCGGTATAATATTATTCCTATATCCGTATCCAGATCCGAAATTTCATATCCATAACATCCCTAGTACCTACAGACGACACGAGACACAAGACACAAGAGAGGATTCAACATCAGTTGTGCTAACAAGAGCGCTCCACACAATACGGGTATTTATAGCTAAGCCCTTTCCTAGAGCCATAGCTTACAGCGCGAGCCGGCCAGTATAATAGTTAGCATCTAGCCCTGCCATAGCTTGCTTGTAATAGCAGGAGCCGGCCCTAGCCTCTGTCTGATGTGCAATGTGCATGTGAGCGGAGCACGACGCGTCTCGCCCGTCATACGACACCATGATAATGGCCGTGTGAAGAGCACAATGTGTGCACGTTCCGTGCTCGGGGAAACTCAGACATCAGTGGCCTTTGCTGTTATCCTGGTAGTTTGGTATGCCGAAATAATCTTGAATCATTTTGTGAGCGAGACTATTAATTTAATGTTGTACGAATGCTTCTGAAATAATTTTACGAGTAGTCAGGTACTGGGTAGACATTTATAAAATTTTATTTATATACTAGCTGACCCGGAAAACGTTGTTCTAATTATTAATATAAATTATTTCTACTGAATATTTTGATTGTTGAATAAAAAATAACGAATGTATTGTAAGTGTGTGGGGATGCGATCTATGACAGAAAGAGTAATGGAGCGCTGTAGTGTACTGATGACCGCCGATAAAAACAAAAAACGACAACCATTCATTTTCTCAATTCGATGTAAGTACCTATTTCATTAAAGCAACGGACATATTTATTGAGGGTTGGGATGGGAGGGTGAAAATTTGGGGTTATACATATTTTTGATGCCAAATAAAAAAAATACAAAAAAAAATGTCAAAAACAATACAAAAAAAAAAATCTGGATAGGGACACCCTAATTCCCTAGCGGTATGAAATATGTTTTTCGACCTATTCTCATACCGAAAAAATATACATAAAAAAATCATAAAAAAATCGGTCTAGCCGTTTCAGAGGAGTGCGACCACAAACATCGTGACACGAGATTTTAATGTATATAGATATTATATATTTTTTTATTCTCCATCAAAACTCATTTTTATTCATATACCGTAGCTTAGCCAGCTTAGGTTACCTATAAAATTTTACCATCTTATATCTATCTGGTGTAGGTATATCTCTGAAACTACCATAACAATATTCTAAAAAACCAAAATTCAAAATTGTAAAAAACCAAATCTGGGCCTTCTTAGAACAACATCACATTATAAATTCTAAACAGTATGGTTTCAAAAAAAAACACCAGCACCCATGATGCCATTGCGAAAATAACAAACTATATATATACCGCCCTAGACTCAAATGAAAAATGCATTGGAATATTTATTGACCTTAAAAAAGCATTTGATAGTATATCTCATACTAACTTAATAAAAAAAATCAAATCAATTGGAATAAATGGACTGGTGCTATCCTGGATTATAAGCTTTTTGGAAAATAGACCACAACAAGTAAAATTATTAAATGAACTAAGTGATTCCGAAAGTAGTAACTTCTCAATACCACAAGGCACAGTTCTAGGACCACTTTTGTTCATATTATATGTAAATGATATATTTGAAGTTGCTAAATACGGGGAAATTATCTCATATGCAGATGACACAGTGCTTCTTCTGAAAGCAAACACATGGTTAGAACTGAATAAAAAGGCTAACATAGACATAAATGAATTAAAAAACATGGTTTGACAATAACCTACTAACATTAAACTCTAAAATAACACATTACATACCATTTTTCCTAAAAAAACCAAACACACCGTATGAAATAAACATAAGGATCCATTCTGCACCACACACTCAACAACACCACTGTAACTTATTGTGTACTTGTGTACTAATATTGAAATGAAAACTTCAACCAAATATCTAGGAATCACTATTGACCAATGTCTAAAATGGATACCGCATATAACCATTCTTAAAAACAGAGTAAGAAAATTGACACACATTCTAAGTTTGAGACACATTCTAAGTAAAGAACTACTGAGAATGACTTCGCATTCTGTTAATCCATAATCCAATATGGTATAATAGGATGGGGTGGCGCCTATAAAACTCACACACAATCTCTTTACATTGCGCAAAAACTAATAATTAAAATAATATTAAAAAAATCATTTCTTTATCCATCTGAACTAATATTCAAAGAATTTAAAGTCAGAAAATTAAATACTCTCTTCCTGTATCATTCAACTTTACAAGTTAACAAAGAGGATATCCTAAACAAATCCATACCTTTCAAAAACACAGTAAATCTCAGGCAAAAATACATGTTACCAATTCCCATTTGTAAAAAAACTTTGGGTCAACAAAACTATAAATACTTAGGAACAAATTTCTTTAATAAATTACCAGAAAATATAAGATCCCTTAAGGACAGTTACAAAAATTTCAAAACACAAATAAAAAAATATACTGAAAACCTTAACTAAAAAAAATAAATAATAAATAATAATTAAAAAAATATAAACATATACACACATACGTTTCTCTTATTCTTAATATATACTAAATTTAAAAAAAAAAAATCAAAATAACCTAACAAATAATACTTCCTCCCATACACACAAGCATTTGCTTATTATGGGAGAACATTTAAAAAAAATATGTATATTTGTATTTGATAATTGTATTAAGTTTTTTTTATTTTTTTATATACTTTCATTATATTTATGTATCTATTGTATGTACTGTACCAAAAAAAAAAATAAAAAAAAAAATAAAAATAAATAAAAAATAAAAATTCTACGTACTAAAGTTTGGACTACCCAACATTGAGACATGACACATGACCCACGAAAAAATGCAAGACTTAGATTTATTTTCATTTAAAGGGAACATTTTAAAAGCCTTTTAATAAATATTGTGTTGTGATCCTGATAAATTTGTCTAAGGAAGCCTAAAATCGTTGCATTTACTCATAGAATAGCAAGGAACTCTACTAATAATACTAACATTATTCACATTGCGTTCTTCGCCACATAATTATAAATAACCTATTTCATATTACAATAAATGTATGAACGAAACCGGTGACAAATATATCAATAAATATATGCCTCATGCTTTAATTTTCTTCTACTTTGGCCCCGTTCTGCGTTGCTGGGAATTTATAGGCATCCTTCCTGCCTTTCCAATGTTTCCTGTTTTGTACCAGGACTGCCATTTTAGCAATCCGGATCATTTTAAACATTCGCTCCATCCCTGTCGCTCAGTTTTTAATTTAATTCTACCTTAATTTAAAATATTTATTTGTTACATCTATACTTTGATTATATAAATGTCCATCTATAATATAAAAATGAATCGCTAAATGTGTTGGTAAGCGCAAATCTCGAGATCGGCTGAACCGATTTCGCTAATTCTTTTTTTAGAATATTTCTTGAAGTGCGAGGATGGTTCTTACGGAGAGAAAAATTTAGAAAATTGCGCAGAATATTGGATAATTTCAGAAAACATCGCACGTTTGACAGTTCGCGTGTTAGAGAATGACATTTTGCAAAACAATGAATGATTGTGCAATCAGGATTCTATTTTTGAAAAGTTGAAAAATTTATTTAAAGTAGGTACTCCCCAAATATTTTGAATCGAATCAAGAATTTTAGATATTTTAAATAGGTACCTATGTTATGTACCAAATTTAATATACATGAAAAATGGAAATTTGAATAAAAATTGTAAAAGGTGGCACGCGGGCTGTTTAAGAACTGAATGTACTGGGATTGAATATATGGAACGCGGGAGGAGGGTTGGCGGGACGAGGGAGCGGTAAAGGGAAGAGGGAAGGCGGGGAAGGTGGAAGGGGAACGCGGGAAGGGGGACCTGGGAGGGGGAGGGGAACTCGGGAGGGGGGTTCGCGGGACGGTGAAGGGGGGGGGGAGTAGAGTAGGGAGAGGGAAGGTGGAGGTGACGGAGTGGGAACGCGAGAGGGGAAGAGGACGCAGGAGAAAAAGGGGAGGCGGAAGGGGAACGGGACGATGGGAAAGGACACTCAGGGAGAAACAATTTCTTTATTAAGTGGCATAGCGACGCATGCCGGGACCAGCTAGTTTTTAATAAAAAAAAACAGATTACAAATTAAATCAATAAGTATATTTTTGAATGTAGCTATTACTTTGTGGTTATCCATTATAGAAAAATGAAACAATACAACATTGTATAAACCACTTATATAATGTGCAAATCTGACCGGTTTCGGAACAAACGTTCCTTCGTCAGGGAAAGCTTATACTAATTTGACAGTTTAGATTTAGAACAATGTTTTATGTCATATAGCCCAATCATGGATTTGTTCCCCTACCCACCCACTCTACACTTATACCTACCCACCCAATCTACATTATTAACTAACAACGGCTCCACCCCTACCATAATAAAACATTGTTCGAAACTGTCAAATTAGTATAAGCTTTCCCTGACGAAGGAACGTTTGTTCCGAAACCGGTCGGATTTGCACATTATATAAGTGGTTTATACAAAGTTGTATTGTTTCATTTTTCTAAATCTATAAGATTTAATACTATTTGATTTCAAAATTGATTGATTGATCAAAATTGACTGTCCTGAATTTCTTTAATTAATCAATATCCACATATCCAAAAGATCTTGTAGACATTTATTACTAACTAGCAGACCCGGACACACGTTGCTTTGGCTAGCGAAGCACGACGCCATTACCCAACCTTTATAAAATCCACACCACCCGCTTGCCAGCTGCCCGCTGCCCGCTGCCTGAATTGAATATTTGAATTTCTTGGCTTTTCTTTACTATAATAAGCACGTTTTATACATATAATCCTTCCTCTTGAATCACTCTATCTATTAGTGAAAACCGCATGAAAATCTGTTGGGTAGTTTAAAAGATCTAAACGCACATATATTTTGAGCGACTTCATTTTATACTATGTAATGATGATGATGATGATGATTTACTTTAACAACGCCGGGAGTGCCAGGACACTGACTTATCGAAATTCCTCGATTGTGAGACATCGAAAAAATCATCGATTGTGAGAAATCAAAACAAAAGTTAAATCATTCTACCTCCACAGAACATGACAGTAAAAAATATTGTAAACAAATAGTATACAAAAGTTAAATCATTCTACCTCCACAGAACATGACAGTAAATAATATTGTATACAAATACCTAGATCGAATATTGATCAAATGCGTAGAATAATATTGTGTACAAGTACCTAGAAATTACTATCATACATTATGTACATAAACTTTATATTTTTGAATGTAGCTATTACTTTGTGGTTATCCATTATAGAAAAATGAAACAATACAACTTTGCATAAACCACTTATATGATGTGCAAATCTGACCGGTTTCGGAACAAACGTTCCTTCAAATTAGTATAAACTGTCAAATTAGTATAAGCTTTCCCTGACGAAGGAACGTTTGTTCCGAAACCGGTCGGATTTGCACATTATATAAGTGGTTTATACAAAGTTGTATTGTTTCATTTTTCTATAAACTTTATAATTTATATTTTTGAATGTAGCTATTACTTTGTGGTTATCCATAATAATTTTTAATTATTATGGATAAACCACAAAGGTATAATAATATCCATTTATAATTTATAATTAGTACAACAACTTTGTTTGTAACCACGATTTAATAATTTAATTTTTTCAATGCCAACCGGTTTCGCTTAACATAAGCATCTTCAGGGTATAAAATTAAACTGATCAAAAATATACATTGTGTAAGCTTATACAGGTTTACATATAGAACTGGACAAAACATTATATACAGGAACAACGAAAGCGTTAATGAACATCTTACATAGTGATATTATATTGATAAGTATTTAATTGAAATTTATGTTCATTGTTAAATATTCTAAAATTAACCATCTAACAAGTGTTGTTAAAAACATTTAGGTATATTAAAAAAAAAAAGAAAAAAAGTTTCGCTTCAAAAAATATTACAAAGGAGCCCAAGAGTTTAGAATCTAGTAAGAAATACTATTATTTATGAAAGCAAACTTCGGCGAGGCATTGATGACGAGAAAAACCAATATCACAGAAGTTCTCTTCGCCGTTTCAGTGTCGAGAGGGACAAAGTTTTAAGTGGTAATTTTTCCCAGATCAGCCATGAACGTGGTATGAACATTAATTCGTAAAGTTTATATTGCGTAGTCATTGACTTCGCCGTCCATTGAACGCCCGGAGACACGGCTCATAATGAGATAAAAATGACGTAAGGCTTTTGGAATGCAGCTTTCAGAGCTTTTGTTATGCTACTTTGAAATGGATTCTCCGCTCGTTTTCTTGTGGAACTGCTAGGAATGAAAAATGACTGATATCAGATATAGCGCTAATGAACGTTTGCCATGTTGTTTGCCACAAAGATTAATCAAACGGGAAATGTAAGAAATTCAAGGTATGTACAAATTGCTACCAGGTAATAAACTCACAGGTATAATGCACATAAAGTATTAACGAAGGAAAATGTTAACACTGTTCGTTATTAAAATTGAATCAGTATGCCACAACTTCAATGCAAAAAATTGTACTTATTTCTTTTTTTGTATACTTCATCCACTTTGATTTTTATGTTTTTACTCTATGAAACATGTGGATAATGAAGATAAAAGGGTAAAAAGTTTAACTTTTAAAAGTAAAGATTTAAACATGACTGAGTCTAATATTAATCAATCTATTGAAAAGGGTATTTTCAAACCAGTTGAAATTAGATTTTGTTCTATTAGGGTTTTGGAGTACGAGTATGTGAAAAAAACAACTTTTTGACACTTGTTCATTTTAATGAGAACACTTTTAACCACGCAACGGGCATCTTTATTATTAATGTAAAAATGATGCTTCATACTAAAAAGTTCAAAGGTTAAAAAGTTACAACGTTAAAAGTTCAAAATATTCTCTGGTTAATTTTACGCCTATTGTTTCAAATGTTATTATAAAAGGCTTACTTTTCATAAAGAGAAATTTAATTTTATGAAACCATTTTGTGTTTTCATTAGCTCTAAGTAAAGGGATAGTAACGAGGAGAAAATCGTTAATCTACGTTAAACATTAACTTTACGCGTTCCGTTTGCACCCACGCTATACAAGTAGGTTATTTGCAGAGCACTGGACCATCCAATTGAGTTGGAATTGAGTTTTTTACAATTAAAAAGTCCAGTACCAAAATCAAAAGTGGCCATTTCCAACAAAACTATGAATACTGTTATAAAAACCAAAATAAAGTCTGTCTCTTTTTTAATTTCGTGTTTTCTTTCAAACGTGATCTAATCCTTAGATCTCCCCTTGAAAACAAAACAAAACTTAAATATAAAATACTGCCAAAAAGTGGTCGAATCCAAGCTTATGCATTATAGGTAGATTAAATTGTTGCTTATAAATTACTCTATAATGCATAACATCAAAGGTTTACAGTTTAAAAAAAAACAATATTTCAATCCATATTAAATATTGCATCGGCTTAGAAATTTCAAAAAGCTAATTGTGGATATTGTGATCAAAATTTTGTATTTTGCAACATTTTTTCTGGGGTATAAATTATCATTACGAAGTGGACACTTTTTCGGTTACATTTTTATGTGAAGTCTTTTGATGTTACCGCTTTAAATTTTTCACATCTTGCAGATAATCGTTTTATTAAAATTTAAAATATTCCTTCAGAAGTTGGTTGGTTCCAACATCGAGTGAAAATATTACTTTTTGGCTTAGATCATTTACTTTTTTTAAATGAGAAAGTTTTCTAATCCCCGGAGGCTTCGGAGAGAAAATCCGTGTAAACATATTTCTTTGAGAAAATGTTTCCGGCATTGGAAAAGTTGGTATTAATTTTCTTGAAGTTATTAATTTAATGTACTTCTCTTTAGGTAGGGGTGAGTTGTAGAGGTTTTTAGGGAAAGATGCGTTCAACGGTAGACACCTGCCTACTTTCAAATTCCAAATCAATTATTTTTAACATGCCTACAAGATGTTGTAACCCACAGGGAAGTTGATAAGTTTTGTAACTTCCTTGACATCGTGTATTTTCAATGAGTAAATAATTCAATGTTGGCAGAAAGATCTCTATTTATTTATTTATAAACAGAAACAAACAGTACATTTACGTTTTAAGATCTACCGGATCGGCCGGATCTGCCTTGATGATGGACACTGCAACGCTGTCCGAAATGTTGGCTAAAGAAGGAGGTAGTGCAACATGGCATAACACCCCAAAAATAAATAACGAAAACAGTACATTAGTTACATTGGTGAAAACAAATTACAATTAATAAGTGTATTTCATGGTGGGTACCTATTATGTGTTTCATTGTAGTATCTTATTTATGATATGGATATTAAGTAATTACCGTGTGATGTGTGCATTGGGAGGGTGTGTGTGTGTGTGTGTGTGTGAGTATGTATGTATGTGTGTATGTATGTATGCGCATTGAACAATTTAAATTATTGACATGATGCTCTTTTTAAATTTGGGAAGTGAATCGGATACAACGTCGATGTTAGAATTTAGACCAACATTATTGAGCATATGAAGAGTGAAGAGCACGTTTGATTGGCGAATTAGTTGCTGCATATGTCTTGTATGGAATAGTTCTGTATGGTGTGAACGTCTTAATGGTATGTTAAAATTAACTAGGGAAAGAAGTTCGCTACAGTTAATGTTATAATTTAAAATTTTGTGCATAAATGTCAAATCAGCTCTTGCTCAATGATTTCTCTACCTATATTTACTCATATATATATAATATATATATGTAGAAAAATTTTCTCGGTTTACCCGCGTAACGTAATCCTTAAAAGGACTTTTTAACTCCTGACGTTTCGGACAGATCACACTGTCATTGCCCTGGTGTAAGACCACCATTCAGAATTGAAACGTTGCTTGAAAATGGCTTTAGCCGTGTTTGGTGACCGCATCTGAATAGCCAAGTACTTCCTCACCTTCCTCTTTCTCCTCCCCACTATCTTCAGCCTTACAAGATACCCCAATTGGGGATGCCATAGTCTCACTGGCTCCATACGGGAGCAGTTGGAACTCTTGTGCGGTATTCCTGTGAAAAAAATATATATAATTTTTTTTTTTTTACAGTGAATGCCGCACAAGAATCTCAACTGCTCCCGTCTGGAGCCAGTGAGACTATGGCATCCCCAATTGAGGTATGTTGTGAGGCTGAAGGTAGTGGGGAGGGGAAGGAGGTGGGGAAGAGGAAGGTTGGGAAGTACCTGGCTATTCAGATCTGGTCACCAAAAACGGCTAAAGCCATTTTCAAGCAACGTTTCAATTCTGAATGGTGGTCTTACACCAGGGCGATACTGATAGTATCTTCCACTCTGGAACATGCCGCAAATATACTATATATTATTTTTAAATGAATTAATTGTGAAATAACACAAATTAATCAAATAAAATTTATTTGCGCATGCCGGGTTCGAACCCGCGACCTCCGGATTGTAAGTCAAGAGTCTTACCCACTGGACTACGGAGGTCGTCTATTTAACATCAACTATACGAGTAATAACCCATGTCAAGAGTCACCGTAGTTAAATTCACAAAACTGCGTAGATACGACCTATGTAACTTATAAATATTATGATGGGAATTTCGAATTCAAACTGCAATAAACCAAAACGCAGGATTTTATGCCTCATAAAATGCGGGAGTGTGAAGGAATAATAAGTGTCACTCGTAAAACATACGAATAGGTAGAAAAGCTTTCACAAACTAAGGTTGTTTCGTAGTCTAGAAACATTACTAACACCGGGGCTTATAATACAAGTGTATTTGCATTATACACTCGTATATTATGCATGCAGCAGGGATGGTTCGTGGTGGAATAAGACAATAAATACATAGCAATAAACAAATGTATAAATGAGAGTTTATCCATCTTTAATCTTCTTCATCATCATCACTCTTGGCTCTACAACCCCTGGTGGGTCTTGGCCTCCTCAAGAGTCTTCCTCCATCCATCTCGGTTTGGTGCCAGCTCTCTCCAGTTTAGAAGCTCCAAGGTAGATATATCTTTGGGGACGTTGTCGCTCCATCTTAATCTTGGTCTTCCCAGGCTCCTTCGCCCTATCGGTCTCGAGTTCAGCAGGGATTTTGGTGCTTGATGCTCGGTCATTCTCTCTGCATGACCCAGCCACCGAAGTCATCCTAGTTTTATAAATTTTGTGACAACTAGATCCTTAAATAGAGTATATAGCTCATTTTTGTAACGTCTGCACCAAAATCCATTCTCTAAAACCGGTCCGTAGATACGCCTCAAAATGTTCCCTTTAAAAACGTCCAGTGTTCGCTCATTCCTCTTAGTTAGTACATTTATATTTAATAATAATCTAATTTACATCCATCTTTAATATTTTATGTTAAGTTAAAACTCCTGAAAACATCAGGATGGTGGGGAAGTACCTGGATATTTAGATCTAGTCACCAAACGTGGTTAAAGCCATTTCATGTAATTTGCGTTGATTCTGAATGAAGCCATTCCACGTAATGTTTGAATAACACCACGGCGATTCTGAGAGTATCCTCTACTCTGGAACTTACCGCAAATATAATTTATATTATTTTAAATGTAGCACCATGTAAATCCCCTCTACTTACGATGTTTCCATGTAATTTTGACTCCTCCCACCGTTCTCCCCTTCCACCAAATTCCCCAGTCCCACTACCCCCGCCTAAATAATTTTTGTACTTGTATAGAATTTTTAAGTTAGTTTTAAATTTGCTCGTTAATGATACAGATGTGTCGAAACCGGTCGCAAAAATTTAAAGTTAAAGTAACAAAAATGTACATTTAAAATTAAAACTTTTCAAAACAAAAATGTCCAGATATTGTTACATAGTCAATGCCCAAGAAATACAAATTATTTTAAATTAATATATAGTGAAAACACTTTTAAACACACACAAACATAATTTACTTGCGCACGCATGAAGGTCGAAGGTTGAATTTCAACATGCGACCTTCGTAGCGCTAGTTGACAGCCTTGCCTCTCGACCGCGGAGGCTGTTTTATAACGGTAGATTGTAAAAAAATTCCCATGTCTCTATTTAAATTTATATGTACCTACAAGAAGGTTTTTAGAGGTTTTTAGAACCCTGATTGGTAATTTGAATTTTGTTAGTGCTAAATGAATTGAGCGGTTACAATGGCGCAAATCTAAGGATCGCGGGTTCAAAAATTTTTTTTGATAAACTTGTCGTATTTCACAATTTGCTCATTTAAAATAGAATATAGTATATTTGGGAACATGTTCCATAGTGGTAGACACTTTCAGTAAAAGTTTGGTGAAAGAACGCTATTTTAAATCCTAACCAGATCTGAACAGCTTGGTATTTATCCATCTTCCTCTTACCCATCTATTTCCCCTCCCCGCTAACATCAGCCACAACATACTTAATCGGGGATGCCTTAATATCACCGTTAACCGAAGGTTGCGAGCAGTAAGGACTAAAAAACCAAAAACCAATAAGTAAAAATAAACAAAATCAATATGTTGATTAGATACTTTGATTTTATTAGGTATGCGTGACGAACCATGCCTATGAAGGGTGAAGAAACTGTTTTACACAAATATAACTACTGATCAAACAAAAATCTATGATTTTACCAAAATCTATGATATTGCATTATTGCACAGTTGTGATTTGAAACTCGATGAAACGAAAAATGTCGACACTAAAAACACATCTATAGGATTTAGCCTGTGATGGAATAAGTTAGTATAATCGGTGTCCTCTTTTGCGGTGTTTCGTAGGCTCCCCACTCTCGTGTACTCTAATTTTCTGAAGATTTCACTTTTAGCGCGTGTGAATTGAACACTCTGTTCTTTTAATTAAAAACTTCGTTAGCACCATTGTGATTTGAAACTACATATTGAAACGAAAAAGCGACATTTAAAAGAGACATACCTACATCTATATAGGATCTAGTCTCCTCTTTGTGCGATGCTTCGTAGCCTCCCCACTTTTGTCTACTTTAGTTTTCTGGAGGTTTTACTTCTACCGCGTGTGAACTGCACAATCCGATTTTTTTTAAAATTAATAATTTTATAGTTTTGTGATTTATATTACGGTTAAGATATGCAGTTTTTTAAAACAAAAAGGGAGATTTTTGTCTTCTAGGAAATGAAATAAAAGGCAGTATAGCCGTTTATGTATTTAAAATAAAAAATAAAAACATAAATTATAATTTCATGGCACGAATTTCTCTCAAATACAACACTTTGAATTTTATTTTACAGAAAGTAGACTACAGATATGAAATTTTACTCATACATAACGCAAAGCTTAAAATATTTTTGCCTCATCTAAATGCATTTCCCAACCACGTCCGGCGAATCTAACAGCTTCTGCATATTGCTACAACCATTAAAGCTACCACACTAACTACTAACTGTGGTGCCCCCACTCCACATAATACATCCACGCGATACGTCCTCACGTAGTCGGTTGTTGTCCAAAGTTGCTCCGCCGGTGTCTCTTTCGCTGTCGAACGGGATGGCACAAGGACGCGAGTTTTCCTTGTTTATTTCATTAAAATTCATACGGCGACACCCGCGCCGTTAGTGTCCGTGTGCTCGCTAAACTTCCTCGGAACATGCATATATGATAGGGCGATATGGAACCTGGGCGAAAACGGTTTGCGGAACGAGCTGTTTCTCTGAGTACACGAGGATTTTTTGATAGAAAAGAATACAGTACGTCAAATTACAGTGGGAACTGGGAATTTTGCTTAAGAGGAATATAAACGCTAGAAATATTTCGAATCTCATGCCTGCAAAATTTTAAAATCGAGCGTCTTTTTGCACGAGGCTAGTAAGCGAAAAAGTGGTTTTTTATTTATTTTATGCATACTTTTACAAGAACGAAAAAAAGTTAGAACATGGAAAACCTCAAAAATAGTCTTAGCCATAAAGGGGTATTTTTTTTTAATTGTTTCTTGTATTACTTCATAGTTAAGTCATTAAAAAACTCTTTTTTTTTGGTGGTTTACGCTTATATTTTTTGTTACGTAAATAATAATATCATTGTAATTGTAATAAATAAAAAGCTAGTAAAAGCTTTGATTTATCCGTAACATATTTTTTGATGTTCATACTGTTAGCCGATTTGTCGTAAAGATTAATCAAAATATTATCTAAATAGAATTTCACGTATATATTCATCTTAAGTGTAACAGATTTTGGGCTTTGATAGGTGAAATCATCTCTGGAATCTTTAGATCATTATCTCTGCAATAACATTTTTGACATCTACAGAATAATATTTCATTATTATTTCTTAAATTGATAAACTGATGTTTAAGACAAGATTTTTATGCATAGCACAAAGGGTAACAATTATTATAAGTAATAATTATAAGCCTGAAGCACTCATCTTCATTGAAAAAATCTCCATGAAAATTGTTGAATGAAACACTAGTATATATTGAATTATTTGGCGGGTAGGAGATAAGCCGAGGTATCTCAGTGGATGAAAGAGCAGTTGACCGGATATCAGAAGGACGCGGGTTCAAGTCCCGTCGGCGGCATGTATCTATTCTCGGGAGATTTTTTCAATGTAGATGAGTGTTTCAGGCTAATAATTATTAATGAAATAATTAAAAACACTTTGTTTTTTACCACGATAATCTTTATTTTAAAGTCAATATGTTTCAAGAGCGATGTTCCCTTCCTCAGGACATATAATGTACTAAAACTAAATGAACGAACATAGAAAGACAGGCGTAGGTAGAAATGGAAGTAGTGGGGGAGGAGAGAGATGGAAAGGGGAGGTGCTTAGAAGATCAACATGGGGGAGGGGGGGGGGGGGGGAGAGGTGGAAAGGGGGGTGCTTAGAAGAACAAAGACAAAAATTACAATGGAAATATGTTTGAGATAGGGTTATTGACAAAATTAATTTGATTATTAATAATATTTAAATTTCTATTGACATTTTTCCTAATTTCTAATATTTCTAAAATATCTAAGTGAAAACCACTAACGTTAGTGTGTAAAATTTTAAAATAAGTATTTAAATCAATTAATTTTTACTTATATAAATTAATAAAATATTTCAAATGAAAGCCTAATTCACTCGGTGTTTGGATGAATTATGAGTGAATTCTTCTTCGGAAAGATTGGTGAACTGGTATTTTTCTTGCTAAATGTGAATTTGAGATAGTTTAAAAAATGTCAAATCATGGTGAAAATTAGTTGGTTGCATAATTCACTAGATGTTTCGACTGTCTTGTTGTGAATGACTAATTTATTATTCCTCTCTGAAAAAATTTACGGAACCAACTCTTTCTCTGCGAATATGACATTTGTTGATCCTAAAAGCATAATACTCGTGTACAAAATGTTTTGATGCATTTATGTTGCATTTTATTGTAACAAAACGCAAATATTATTCAAAATGCATTAAGAAAGAAAGTACGTATTACACCAGCAACTATGGTGGATGCAGAAGATTTTCTTGTATTGTCAGGTTATTCGTAACCCGGGAATGGTTGTCTTTCTTTTAAAACAAAAATAATAATAAAACTAACTCATTTCATAATTTTGCAACGTTCTGTCCTAATTTCATGAAAAGCTTCCAAAGTTCCCGAGACAGTATTCTATAAATACGGCTCCTAAAAGCGTCCATGATATGAAATCGACAAAGCAATCAAATTAAGTGGTCCAGTATTATTATTTAATTCATTTTCTTTATTATTTATCGCGTTGTTTTGGTAAAGTTTTATCCATTTCGAATTGACCTATATTCCTGCAAAAAGCTCTTGGATGGGCACACGAAATGTTTTTTTTTAAAAGTAGAATACAAATATTTAAATGTACACAATTTTGTTAAACATTGGGAGGCAGAGAGAATATAACACGTTTTTTGGTACACACAACAAAACATCATTCTGACATCGTAATGAGTATTCCGTACCTAATTTTTATATAACCATTTTGGTGAATTATCACCTGAAGGTCGATTACTAGAAATTTACGTAAAATTAAGTAAGTACCTAAAATACACTTTGCCATTCATCAGAGATTTAATATGGCTTCACTATTATCAAATATTTGGTTCATCATATGAATATGTTAATAAATGTCGCTGATTGCGAAATGATGTGAACTTGTTGGATAACGCGTCAAAACGATTGATTTTATATGTACCTACACAGAAATCTCAAATTATTGAAAAAGTGCAAAGACATATTATTAAAACATTTATTTGTAGCTAACTGGTTTGCGACATTTTTTATGTATTTCGTGATAGATGTTGGTTTCTCAAATTTTTATTTTTTTGACTATTCGGGCGCTAAATATCAGTTTTGGAAGTTTTTAAACGCATTTGACATTTTTGACTTTTTTTAACGATTTTGGTGGTAGGTGATAGTTTCTTCCACATTTCGACATTTGTTGACGTTTTTGGCGCTAGATGTCGATTTTTCACCTTTTTGACATTGTTTTGCGCTGTTTTGGAAAGCTTCAACCGGTTTTGGCATTTATGATGTTGGTTTAACGATTTTAGCGGTAGATATCACTTTTTCACTATTTTATTCATTTTTTTACTTTTTGGCGACAGATTTCGGTTTTTCACCTATGTCCTTTTTTTAAATTTCGGCGCTAGACGTCGTGTTTGTAGCTTTTTGATAATTTTGGAGCTAGATATTAGCTTTTCTTACCATTATTGACATTTTTGAAGTTTTTAAAAACTACTTTGGCGCTGGATATTAGTTTTTAGACGGTTTTGATATTTTTGACGTTTTCAGCTACGAAAACAAGTTTGAAAATATTTATAGATGGTTTTGACCAATGAAGTTAAATTATGTAATTAAACTTCATAATTAAGTTGATATTTTTCCAACGCATCATATAAATACATATAACGTTAGAGTACAAAAACAGAAATCACTTGAAAACTTCTCATTTAATTGTCAGAAAAGTAATTCAAACGTCTGCATTATTATGTTAGCTACTTTCTAAATAATGAATCAGTAACCCTCTTTCTCATTCTGTCATATTTCCTGATTTATTACTACCACAGTAGTTGAAATAAAAACATTTCAGTGAACAACATCAGCATAAGTGTTCCGTTGACCGCTCACCGCTCACTCAGCGGAACCCAAGCTGTTCCGATACAGTTTTATTCCGTCCGCATCCGCTGGCTCCATTGATAAGCGGAGTCACAGAGGACGGGCAGATTTCGCTGTCACTTTGATGAATTATCTGTGCCGGCAGGTAAATAGGCAGATTTGATAACGAATATTCCCGTGATTTATTAGACGCGATCCGTTGCGGGTTATTTATTGCGGGAGGGGGAGAGTGAGATTTTTCGCAGCGTCTTGCTGCGATACTATCAATGCTGAAAGAGTTATTGTTGTAAATGATGGATGGATGAAGATTATTGATAAATATATGTATTTATTTGAATAAAAATACGTATACATTATACGAAACCTTTGACTGTCCAACTAGGAGATTTCCCGTTTTAGGACAGTCAACTTTTCCCGGTAGGTAGGTACATGCCATTTACATTTGTAATTATTAGATTCGCAGTTAAGTACGAGGTTATAAGAGGAATAAAGCAACTAAATATAGTATTATATATATAATTACATGTATGTAGAACAATTTTCTCGGTTTACATTGACTCGAACCCGCGTCCTTCTGATTTCCGGTCAACTGCTTTGTCCACTGAGCTATGTCGGCTTATCTCCTGCCAAATAATTCAATCTATGCTAGCGTTTCATTCAACAATTACTGCTTATTACACTTTTCCACCTGCAAACAATCAACTTTATTTTATATGAGAAACGCATCATTGTAAGTGTTAAATCTCCCACCAGGCGGCGTCGAGACAAATTATGTCTACATTTTTTGTGAAATACTTTAACTAGTAAAATTTTAAGTATTATTTTTAAAAGATAAACTTATATTTAAGATAAGATTTTTATGCATAACACAAAGGGTTATTATAAGTAATAATTATTAGCCTGAAACACTCTTCTGCATTGAAAAAATCTCCCGAAAAAAGATACATACCACTGACGGGACTCGAACCCGCGTCCTTCTGATTTCCGGTCAACTGCTCTGTCACTGAGATACGTCAGCTTATCTCCTGCCCGCCAAATAATTCAATATATACTAGTTTTCATTCAACAATCACATAGACATATTTTTTCTCGACGCCACCTAGTGGGAGAACTAGCACTTACAATGCCTTTCTCATATAAAATAAAGTTGGTTGTTTGCAGGTGGAAAAATGTAATAAGTAGTAATTAGCTAAGCGGGTTCGAGTCCCGTCGGCGGCATGTATCTTTTCTCGGGAGATTTTTTCAATGTAAATGAGTGTTTCAGGCTGAAAATTATTACTTATAATAATTGTATATTTGGAATACTTTTTCTGTCAATATTTTAAAATAAATCCCCGCAACTACGAGTATTTTAGTTGGTCATGTCAAACACATCGACCTGCATGGAGCAGTGTCAAAAAATAGGGCAAGAAACCGTATTCGTTGATCCATATTTTTAATCGTTCAAGCCTCAACCATATGTTTTCAGTGGGTCAAAATATTTCCGCTTTACAATAAAATCCAAATAAATGTATTATTTCTGAACAAATCCGAAAACTAAAAACTGTTTTAGAAAGGTGATAAAATACCCTTTCAAACTTTATAAATTGAAATAAACGTTTCATTTTTTTTATGTATAAGAATTTTGCATGCAAACATAAAAGAGTGTTAAAAAAGACCCACTTTCGTTTTTTCTGACTAAAATTACTGATGACGAAAAATAATAAAAACACATTTTATTATATAAATTTATTAAAAACGTTACTGGCAGCTCACTTTTTTTCCTTCCATTAAAAAATAATTAATAAAAAATTCCCCAGTTTCAATGCTTTTTTTTTAATTGTGATCCGAAACGTTGGTTTCATAAAGGTCAACATTTTATTTCTTTTGTGGATATCTTTCATATTTTAATATAAAACGTGGTATTTTTCTTTCTTACATCATTTATATTATACTTCTCACTACAATATTAAGGGAGATACAACCATATCTATGAAACCTGTACGAAATGTTAAAATATTTCGGAAAAAGTGTTGATACTCGGACTAAACCGAGCTAAAAGCTTAAATAAAATACTTGAAAAGGGACAGGTTTTTCGAACCTTCGCACTTTAGCACTATTCTTAGAATTTTTAAAGCCAAAATGATCCCTTTAACTCTGTCTAACTCGGAATTGTGAGTTGTGATCGCATTAGAACTCCTGGCAGATGAAACTGCAGTATTTTCTGAAGTAGGATTGTTCGAATTTCTAAGTAATTGTGGCTCCCCCTTAGGCCACTCCCTGGATTTACTGTCCTGCAATTTAAACTTTACATGGGCTTTTAACCCGGCGTCATTGTGGCAGAAAAAAGTTACACTAACGTATAACCCTGTTACAATTGTTTCTACTTTTTGCATTGAATAAAATCATTTTTAATTTTTTAAATTTTTAAATTTGATATTTGATATTTATAATATATAACTGTGTATATAATCAGTCATTGGTAATAAATGAAATAAATTTTATTTGTAACTTTCACTCTCTTTTAAATTTTTTTGTCAATAAAAAACAAAATCGATTCTTACAAAAATATACTTAAATCAATTCTATACTACCTAACTTTTCTATCATTGGAATATTAATCACAGAAATATCAGGAACTTTCGTATAATCAGTCTTTTTAAAAAAAATATCAAATAAAACATTAAAAAAAATGTATGGCACAAAGCAGCAACGTCGCCGTTGGGGCTGGGTCATAATTACCCCTTGCGCGGGCGATGGACGACTAAAGTGAGGTACATGTAGGGGAGGGGTGATACTTAGCTGCAGCTACTGAGACAGATGGTTGTGTGCAGAAATTATTTCTAAGAAATTTTTCTTATTCAAAACGTGCAGGGTCATATTGACCCTGCCTCAATGACTCAATGACAATCCTTAGGGTCTTCGGGTACGTTCCCCTATTTCCCACTTACTATCGTCAAGGCACAACCGAGAAACCGGCTTAAGGGCGCGGACGTTGAGATTCATTCATGGTAGACCGATCACCATACACATTCTGGCTGGTACTGCCAGATGACGAGAGAGGTATCCCACCCGACACAAGCGTTCTTCATATCACAATACTTGTTTTCATTATCTTTTCTTGCAGATGCTTGCAACATATGCAAGATGCCATCACCCTGCGGGCAGCCGCCTTTTTTGTTTTTCTGTTATCTTTTTTAATTAGTTTATACCTGACCTGCTTTATATTATTCGCATTTTGTATATTATGTAAGCACTTGCATACTGCTTCCTAACACTTTATGCAGGGACACTGGAGGTCTAGATTCGTTCAAACTTAAATGTAGATTCGTTCTATCAAAAAAATTAGAGTCCTTGCGAGAGCCTTGAAGGCGTAACCATCTGTTACTTATACCAGGGCGGGTAAGTGGTGGATTACCTCCACTGCCTCAATGACACTTGGTTAAACAACGAATGGTAGACACTAATTCTGTTCAATTAATTTATTAGTTCCTGCCCACCCTCCATGTAAATTATGAATAAGAACCTACATAATACATTAGGATAAGGGTTCCCAACCTTTTTTAATTTACGGCACTAAGGCACTTTTTAATCTTAATTTTCTTGACGATCGACTAATATACTAACCAATGAAAAGAAATAGGGAACAGGAAGCACAGGATCTTATAAGATTTTTTTAAAAGTTTTTCCAAGTTTTAATATTCATTTGATCCTATCTCGCTTCATCAAAATAAAGAAAAACCTAGAAAACCTAATTTTTTGTCATGTTATAACCAGGAAATCAGTTTTTGAAGTGAAACTTCTATAGCCCCGATATGATTTGGATTTCAGATGGAACGGAAATGACGATTACTGCACCTGCGACGCATCAACTGCGCTCATTGACCGCTTTGATTATGATGTCACTTTTAAAGGCTCCTATTGGTTATCAAAAATTACGCTGGTCTGCGCTCATTGGTCGCTTTGATTATGACCACACTTTTAAAGTATTGGTTGAGATTGTTTTGGTAAAGCTTCGCTTTTACCGCGTGTAAACTGCACTCGATTTTTATTTCATCTATGGTTGTAAATTTAAAAAAATAATGATATTTAATTTTAAGATAGCTGGCTTATATTATTATAGCCTGAGTTTGAATTTACCAAACTAAAGTTTTCCTAACTAATATTCTAAATTTACGCACCAGATTTAAATGTCCGGGTTTAATTTTCCCCACAGGAAAAACTAAACCCTTTCACACACTTCCCAAATGATCATCTGGTCAATCCACGTTATGCAATTGCACTATATAAGTATTATAATTACAAAGCAATACAAGAACAACATGTCAACCTACCAAAGACCAGATGGGAAAATAATTCACCGACTTCAGATATTTTCATATCAGAGGGTTCGGCTCTGTGGAATTCCTAATTGAACCTATAAATCCTACTGATCCCTCAATATAAATATTTAAAAAATCTTTTGTAATCCTACATGTATTTAAAATTACCGATTTTTGCATTTTTATATATAAATTCTTTGACAAATCTAATACGCCTAAATTTTGAATCAGAGACCTAGGTATAATGCCAGTAGCCGAAATAACAAATGGTAATATTTTTATAGTCCGAGAATGCCAAATTCTTTTAATCTCATTTCCTAAATCTGTGTATTTTCTAATTTTTTCAGAAATATTTTTTTGAATATTACAGGAATTTGGAATAGCTACATCAATGATATAAGTTATTTTTTTAATTTTGTCATGTAAAACTATATCAGGTCTATTATGACTAATTGTTCTGTCTGTTAGTATAGTTTTATCATAATATATTTTATAAAATTAATTTTCTAAAAATGAATTTGGTTCATATTCATAATATGGTACTATATTACGGCAGTCAATCAAGTTATGTTTAATTACCAAACTTTGGTGGATTATTTTTAAAACCTGATTGTGCCTAAATGTATACTCGGACGGCGCTAATATAGAACATCCCGATATAATATGTTCTATAGTTTCCGGAAAAGCCAAACATTTTCTACATAAATCATCAATTTGATTTATATCTTTGATTATATGCTTCCTATAATTTTTAGTATTAATGACTCTATCTTGAATGGCAAGCATAAATCCTTCTATTTCTGCGCTCAACTCTCCAATACTCAACCATTTGTTTGACGAAAGTTTGTCAACATACGTTTGGTTGAGATAATTGAAGTGTTTTGCATGAATAATTTTATTTGACCAGGAATCTAATAATTCCTAACCAGGAAATTATTTACCTATTTATAAGAATGTTGGCATTCTCGTCATATAAATTTAAAGGTGTAATGTTTCTATCTGCTTTGCAAATTATTTTGTGCATTTCTGAGCTATTTAGCTTTCCTATGGAAAAAATTTCTAAGCATTTCTACCTGATTGTGTTTCAAAGATGTTATTTTGACTACACCTCTACCTCCTAAATTTCTAGGTAAATTAATTCGTTCTATAGCTGAATTTGGATGATGGTAATTAAACTTTGTTAACGTAGTTCTAATTAATCGTTCTAAACTATCTAAATCTGTATTGGACCATTTAATTATGCCAAATGAGTACGTTAATAAAGGTATTACCCAAGTATTTATGGCTTTTACTAAATTTTTAGCAGATAGATTGCATTTTAAAATTTTTCTGATCCTAGTTCGAAATTTAATCCTAATATCATTTTTAATGCTAGTGTGATCTAATCTATTCGATTGCGGGTATCCTAAATATTTATAAACCTCATCCCCTTTCATTTTTTAATTTGTAAATTTCTAAATATACCCTCGTCTCCATCTACAATTTTGCCTTTCTCTATATGGATCGTTTTACATTTATCTAAACCAAAAGTTTATATTCTACCACTAACTTCTTCCGTTTTGTCATTATTACTATATCACTAATATAATAATTGTTCATCTCTTAGGTAAAAATTCTGGCATTTCTGGGACAACATTTTCCGGATGTTTTATAATCTAAAGATGTTATCGAATACCGCCTACGTTACGAGTTACGAAAGTTTGTATAGTCCTTCAATAATATTTCCGTGAGATACTTAGGTAGGCTGTGTGAGTCTCTCTTATTTATATTTAGATCTGTAATATTTATAGGGTTTACTATGCCCAAGGCGAGTCGAATAAGTCAATATGTTTTTCTAGTAATTTTGAAAGCACTTACGAAAAATTTTTGTCTGCTTCAGTAGATATATTATTTTTAACCATATTTATAATGAGTTATTATTTGTGGTAACACAAAATTCTACATTTAAAGTATTTGCGAGAAAAGGAAAGAAATGTGAGGAGAATAAATAATTCGGAAGTGAATGGTAAAGGAAATCGGGTTGTCCGATGAAGACACGGCAAGACCAACTGAATCAAATAGACACTCGTACCAAGTCAAATTGAGAATAACGAAAGAGTGCTATGTACGATACGATGCGATACGATCATGTGAATGAAACAAGGATTGATTGCTGAAAAAGAATTGTGTGGCGTTCTTTCCTCCATCGACGTGGTTATTTTATTAGAGAAAAATAAATTCGAAGTTCGTTGTTTTTCATAACTAGGGGAAGAATTCCAACTTATTATAAAATATGATGTAATAAATACATACAACTACACACAAGTCACAGGTAATTTAATTAAAAACTACTGTTACTGAAGATTTCATATACCCATTTGAATCGGATTTGTCGGGAGTAGGAATAACAGACGCGATTTAACAATATTAAAATATGAACGGTGTGTTATAACAGGACATGGTTCATAGTTATATTGCAAATTATCCTGAATTTTTTTTTTTTACATGAACTCCACACAGGAGGCCCTGAGGAAAATAATTTCCCTCAGGGCCTATGTCATCTTTGAGGATGCTGTGTGGAGGGGTTTTTTTTAAGGAAAGGAAGGAGAGGAGAGTTCTGGGAAGTAAAAGGGTTTAATGGGTGGGTAGGAATCTGGGGTTCAGTATGTCCTGTTCATCCGCCTCCAAGACCTAGACAAACCTCACCCCATGAACCCGGGCACCCCTGCTAAATGACCAAACGTAGCGCACCACTTGGGGTGACCTATGGCAGAGGTGTTGGTTATCCAATAAAGGTTCCCGGGGCTGCGGTACCCATTCCCGCCTCCCAAATTGAATGTGGACAAATCTTCAAACGTTTTCTTTCCTAGGAAGTGAATTGGGTGTTTCCAAAATTACATAAAATTTGGGTATTCACAATTATTTTGAAACGAAGTTTTTGTAATAATAGTTAAAAATAGATTAGATTAAAGCTGAACAAATTGGGAGTAAAAAAAAGTCGATCGTCTACAAGTATAAGTTGGCGATAAAGGAGGGCGCTGTTGGCTATGTCATAACAATGGCAGACGTGGTTGCCAGGTGTCATGAAGTACTTTCTTGAATTATAACTTCCCACCCCTGTATGAATATTTCCGTCATCAGGTACTAAATACTTAATATTAGTTGTCAAAAGCTTGCAACATTGGCTAGATCTTCTGATTGGCTAAGAATTCGGTGGGAGGAGCGAGGCGGTCAGCCAGGGGGCTGCGATCTGCGGGCTTCTGGGGAGTTCTTCTGGTTTTATGTTCGCTACGGGTCGGTCGGTCGGACCTCCGCATCTTGGCGGGTAGAATAGCTTTGGTTTTGGGTATTCCAACGTTTTTTGGAACACGTAATTTAAAATATAGTTAAATTTTATATATCTAAATCAACTCAGTGGTGTTTCCGGACGAGGTCCTCTGCCCAGATGAAACCCGAGACGGGGTAACGTACGTACAACTTATATAATTTTTAATCACCCTTCTGTTTTAATTCTATTCATAATATGTATTTTACCTGAAATATCCTTGTAATTACTATATTCATTTATATACCTGTACGCCTGTCTCGACACAGGTATACCCTAGTGAGACAGGCATACAAATAAAACCATTGTAAACATATTTTATTATAGATAAATAAATAAATAAATAAATAAATAATTATGTGTTATCCTTCAACCCTTTTATTATACTTTAGAATCGTTAACCTTGAGTTCACAAAGAGATTTAAAGCTTTTCCTAGAAGCGTCGAGTCATTAATAAATTCACAAATTATTTAAAAGCGGCAAGAGATCTTCTAATTTATTAAACCCTATCTTTATTCAATAAATGAAGCGACGATCGTTTTGAATCAAATCCGATCGAATTGAGAACACAATATCCCTGAGAGGAGCTAGCCGAGGTTTGTATTATAATTTGGTTTTTGTAAGTATTTAAATTGAACCATTGTTGTTGAGTCTTGAACATTGTGGTGTTATTTATTATTAATTTGTTATAAGTTCGTAATCAGGCGGTTCGAGCCCGTCGTTACGTAGCACAGGTTAAAATACAAGGATATAAGCATTAGTTCATATTTACTCCACCGCGAATCCATGTTTGTATTTTTCTACATTAACTCTACACAGGTCACCTTAGGAATATAATTCGCTTTCCTCAGGGGCTGTCACCTTTGGGGATGCTGTGTGGAGAGGAATCTATCCCTCCCAATACGGTGCAAGGCGATAGTCGAGAGCGTCCTGCTGAAGAATCCAATGTAATCAAACACCGTAGTTTGTTATTCTAATATCTTAAATCAAGTAGGTATCTATACGGACATCATTATTTTCTTTAATAAATGGAAATTTAATTAACATTTGACCTCCCATTTAAAACGGCAAACATAAATTGTATTACACTTGACGGAGATTACGAAAATGATTTTCACAAAAATAACTAAATAATGGGACTAGCGACAGCAGTGGATGTCTTTGAGAGATTACGAGTGATCATTAAAATCATGTTGATATTGAACGAAGCCTTTTAATTGAAACTCAAAATCGTGTTTATTATATTTTAATAGGAACCTTTTCCAAAACTCGATGTCTTAAAGGTCATGAAAATATAATTGCGCGGTTGTCGAGTGCTTCAACTGTGAAAAGAAGAGCTTTATGTTATTTTTTCTAAGCCCATTATATTTGTATTTATATATCTGATTGTAATAGAATATAATTTAAAACTAGTTTTATCATATTTTCTATTTCCATGATGATACAACCTGACACTGATTGATATTTCGTTACGAATATGGCACTACGCGACCCAAGGGGTTAATTAAGCTAAAATTGTGTGGCAATAACCCGTTTATTTTTGTTCATTTTTTAATGTGAATACCGCACTACAGTCCCATCCACCGGAGCCAGTTGAACTATGTAGATCACGGAAATTTGAAATGCTGTAAAAGACAAAATGTTAATTGTTCAGGAGAGCGAAAATAAAGTTGTTTTTTTTTCAAAAATCATGTCTGATGTTTTTGTACACCTATGATTGTGATTTTTTTTATTATGAAATAGCGTCGAATATATCTTTCAGAGTATTAAACATTTTTTGTAAATTTGAGTATATAATTTTTCACAAACAAATACTTTTAAAATGCAAGTCGTAATGGACGCACATACTTTTTTTAAATGTATTTTTTTATCAAAAAAAACGGAAAAATTGCACATTGCACTCGCTTTTGGATTGACTATCCTTACAGCATTTCAAATTTTTGCAATCGATATAGTAAAGCCGATTGCAGTAGATAAGTTGTGATACTGAATAAAGTTAAGGTGGTTGGTTGGTTTGTTTAGTTATTGACAATGAAAATCTAGTATGTATTTTATTTTTAACTAGCAGACCCGGCCACGCGTTGCTGTGGCTAACGAAACACAACGCCACGCCATTACCCAACCTTTATAAACAACCCCTTCCGTCAAATCAAATCCACACCACACGCATGCCAGGCTGGCATGGTTGGAGGTTGGAATTCTTAAAAAGTTATTTATCTTTTTAATTTATACTATCATGTAGAATCACCTCCCGAAGTTAATGCACTTTACCCCCGGACACCCTCTATATAACACCTAAGCACTGAAGATGCAATATTCGATCTGACAAAAAATATACACATCTGTTGATCAAAACAATTAAGTCTAGCTACATTTTGAGACTTAAGAAAAGCTTTCGATACGGTGAATCACAATTTACTCATAAAAAAATAATCAAATAGGTTTCAAAAAAGATACACTAAAAATTTTCACTAACTATCTAAAAGACAGAAAACAAAAAAACAAAAATAGGGAATTTTTAAGGCACGGAAACAGGAATACAAAATGGAGTACCACAGGGAACCGTGCTTGCATCCTGTTTCTAACATTGTATCATTGTATCTTACGCTGATGATATAGCAATAATAGTAAATGGAAAATCCTGGCTTGAAACTTTTTTAAAGGCAACAAAATATATTGCATACGTCTCATCATGACTAAAATGTAATAGACTCTTCTTAAACTATAATAAAACACTATCTAACTTTTTACAAAAACAGTAAAAACAAACCCCCCAATAACCTTAACATTAGAATACATAATGCTAACTGTAATCAATTAACATGCTCCTCATGCTTCGAACTTGGAAAAGTTGAAAAGATCAAATATTCAGGAATGTATTATATTGATTCAAATTTAAAATGGTTATCACAAATTAATAATACCGTCTCTAAATTAAGATATTTTACGTACATATTTTACAGACTTAAGAAAGTACTCAGTATTGACAAACTGAAAATGATTTATTTTTCTCTAGCGCAATCTTCAATTATGTACGGTATAATAAGACGGGGTTGTGCTATTGATGCGTTTATAAAACCCTCACAAATAATTCAAAATTTTATTGTAAAAATTATTTATATTTTCTACAGACGCATTGTACAAAGAATCTGAAATATTCATTCTCCGTAAACTATTTATACAGCAAACTATGAAATATATCTTTTAAAAAAAAATTAATTGGATAAATTTAAAACAGAGTCGACATTAGAAATAATAATGTATTTTATACCCCTCAAACGAATACCAAACAAAATGCAAACCCACTGCAGTTTCATTGGACCTTGTAATTTTAATATTTTACCGACAAAAATTCAAATGACAACTGAACTACCTCAATACATAAAAGATTTAAAATTATGGCTTAACAATAAAGATGTTGAAACTTTATTTATTTATTTTAATTCACTATACGTTTCTCATAAACTACACACTTTTGTATACTTATTATTACACTATTTTATATTTTTTACAAACTGTTTATACAACTTTTAATTATAAGCCCACTTTTTGTTCTTTCTAGGTATAAAAATAAAATGATTTTTTTTTTTTTACATTAACTCCACACAGGAGACCCTGAGGAAAATAACTTCCCTCAGGGCCTACGTCATCTTTGAAGATGCTGTGTGGAGGGTCTTTTTGAGGAAAGGAAGGAGTGAATACGGGTCTTGAAGAGACCCATGTTGTAGGAGGGAGGAAACACAGAGGCCGGCAAATCGTTCCTCAGCCGAGCCGTTGAACTCAAGAACGGTTCATAGAAACGACCCGTTCTCATGTGACTAATGTCAACCGTGTACAAATGTTGGGCGCGTATTTGGCGTGTTTCCCGACTATGCACCGGTGCCGAGGGGATCAATGACGCTAGTTCCTCGGAGCATCTTCCATTGTAATACCGGTAGAACAAGGACAGCATTTCCACCTGACGCCTGTGCTCTAAAGATTGCAGTCCGTCTGTTAAGATGGGAGAATCTATCAAACGGACCGCCCGTTTCTGCACAGAGTCAAGGGTTTTTTTTAGGTATTTTGGAGCTCCAGACCAGAGGTGGCTGCCAAATTCAACCGTTAGCAGTTGTGTACTATTAAAGTATCTGCGGGCCCTGTACAGTACGCCCAGTTTCTGAGAGGCTAACTTAACTCTGGTTTCGATGGAGCCCCCGTACCTGAGCTGGTCACTTAGAGTTACACCAAGCATATCGATGGACGTTCTGTTCGGAAGATGGCTTCCGTTGAATATAACTATATTACCCACGAACAGGCTACGCTTTAGTGGATTCAAATTACTCTTATGATGTTCATAATATTGTATTTATCAAATGTAAAAATTGGGAAAAATAAAGGAAAAAAAATAACGGTTCAAGACT
The DNA here is from genome assembly GCA_929108145.2 of Limnephilus rhombicus. Classification (NCBI taxonomy): domain Eukaryota; kingdom Metazoa; phylum Arthropoda; class Insecta; order Trichoptera; family Limnephilidae; genus Limnephilus; species Limnephilus rhombicus. The sequence continues at coordinate 25,195,565 of OV815284.1, forward strand.
GAATAGTGGTAAAACTAATGAGTAACAGAAAAAGTCTAATAAATGCTCTATTGAAAGATATAAACTCTATTTTAAGTTTACTCCCATCCCTTCATGAGAATGCAAAAATTCCAACATCAGGAAGATATTTGATATCGTAAAAATGTGACGTTATCCCGATGGTGGGAATATATCACTAGTAGAAAAACAATTTTTTCGTATTTCTGTCGACAGGGGAACATTTTACGCTTCCCCTAGATAAGGCGAAGGTGGATAATACAATATTTACCGTCTGTCGAGGTCTTTTATTTGTATTTGCGCACGGCAATTTGAAAAAAAAACATCCGTTTCGAAGAGATAAAACGATTTCTGACCGATTTAAAGCAGTTTATGCGAGCTTTTTTTATATTTTCTCCGTAGAAAAATAACAAAATGAAGGTTTTCGCTTTTAAAATTTTTTTTACACAATTAATTTTTGCACGTCTTTAGTCAGAAATAACGACTTGAGCTCAAGGAATTTCCAAGCGTTCGATTTGGGAATTTCTCGCCCTCATTAACAAAATCATTGATCTGAATTTTGGTAAGGAGATCGGTCAGTGGTTGTGTTGGTATTGCGTTTAGGTCCTTCCCGTTCGATTCCTCGGCTGGCTAAGTCCTCCATCACAACACAAGCTACATCTTTCCTCTTCCTGTGGTGGTAGTAGGAGATTGTCGGGTTATTCGTAACCCGGAAATATTTGTATTTCTTTAAAATTAAATATAAAAAAGAAAATTTAGTGTTACGGAGCTAATTAATTCACCAGTATTTCACCGTTTATCCTGTATTTATTGGCTTCATAAAAAAATCCAAAAATTATAAACACGTAAATTCTGCGTGTTGGTTACTTTCAAATTGGCCGCCTCACAACGCTGTCCAACCGGGTAGCGACACAGCTCCCCTGCCTTAACACTGAACAGACAGAGGGCTCTTGTTAGGTATCACATAAAAAAAGAACTTAAAAATAACCTATCCACATAATAATATTGTGTCAGTGAAAAATATTATTATTATAAAGTATTTAATATGCATATATTCTGATATAGACTGCATACTAAGTATCGGATGTGAGCATTTTTATTATATTCACTCCGCATAGGAGGCCCCATGGAAAATAATTCTTCTCAGGGCCGATGTCATCTTTGGGGATGCTGTGTGGAGGGTTATTTCAGTAAAGGAATGAGAAGAAGTTCTGGGAAGGAAAAAGGTATGAGGGTTGGGTAGGATTTTGGGGATCAGTGTCCCCAGGAGTGACGAACGTATGAATCTATCCCTTCCACTGCGAATCATGACATGTATGCAATAAACAAGGTGTATGGCACCTCCAGGACTTAAGCATTGATAATTGTGCATTGGTCGGATTGTGATTTTGATCTCTGGAATATCTGTGCAGCAACCCAGGGGGTTGAGCGACCCTCTGGACTGATATACGACGGATCGACTTAAACTCACGATGACCGTGATCATACACATTGGAAGTAGACGTGGGCGAAATTGGATGACTGAATTAAATAAATAAATTCAATCTTGTGACTCACTCGATCTTATTGTAAATTTTAAAAGGAATTGATTCTTCATTCCTCATCTTTGGCCTTGCATCCTACGATTTTTAACGGTATCATATGTTTTTATTTTCCATTTTTTTTTACTGTTAAATTATTTCAATGAATGATGTGTACCGTAAACGATTTAAATATTATAATGATTCGTAAATATTTAAATAATAGTGCAAAACACGTAAAGTATCCCTTTCCCGCACGCCATTCGTAAAACACTCGTAGGTACCAACTTCATCGTGGTCAGCCCAAGCAAAATACGATCGCGAATCGGCCGAGTTACTAGTTCCGAATCCGTCTGTTTCACAACGCAAGAATTAATACATTGGTTATATTCAGTACATGATCCAGTCATAGTCCACCGCGTCTTCCCAGTCTCGTACCCGTCCCGTCCTGCGTACAATAGTCTCTAGTTTATAGTCTGTCGATAACGAGTTTGTCGGGACCGCGGTGTCCTTTTCACTGATTCAGGAATTAAATCTCAATTCAGTTATGACGTCATCGTCTCTATGATCTCGTGTATCCCAACACGACCGAAACGCAGTTCCTGCTAGGTCAGCAGCTCGCGAGTTTTCAAGTCACTGTGAGGCAAGAGGCAAGACACTAGCCAAAAGTTACTAATTCATTCCTCAATGCTCGCCACGAATCTGTTCGTGCGGTTCACTCATTCCTCTCTGTTGGCCAAGCCGTCAATTTAATTACATAGTTGATTGAAAACTTTGAATCCGAACTTACCTAGAAATCCGGGAATGATTTATTATCGTTATTTTTGGTACGTATCAAAGCTATTGGTCAGCTGTCATAAAATAATGTCTTTAAATGATAAAATGTTTGTTTTTATTAGATCACGTGAGTGGAACAATTTTAAGTTTAATAAATAAAATAAAATTAGTAAAACTTTAGGGGTGAAACAAAACACTGTTTAATTTTAAGATTTTATTGCTAGTCTAATGTAAATACATTTTTCTTGTCATTTTTTTTTGTTAAAATATTACATTAACCCTGTTGTACAATTTTTCAAAACGACATAACTCGTAATTTTTTTTTTAAAGTGAAATAGGCAAATTCACCCTAGAAAGAGTGCTTTGTGAATTGAAAACTTCTTTAGCACCGTTGTGTTTTAAAAAAACTAAAAACTAAACTAACCATCACGCCGTTTCCCCACATACACTCTTTGCCTCACTCACATTCATACATCGTCTCAACATTCTCTTCTATTATTCTGACTTGGCCCGACTCAAGTATCTGATTCACTTGATCGTGCCATGTCTTCCTTTGTTGTGTTTTTAAACTCGATGAAACGAAAAATAACGACATTAAAAAGACTATAGGATTTAGTCTAATCGGTCTCTTTTTTGTGCGGTGCTTTCTAACCTCCCCACTTATGTTTTCTTTGTTTTCTGAATTAGATAATTTTTTTTTGGAATTAATTGAAATTATAGGAATGATTAGAAGCAATCAATTCAAAATGCCAGGAGAATCAGACTGAATCAATTCACTCCTGGGAATAAATCTGCCCATGTCTAATTGGAAGTGACTTGCCGTGACTTTGCCATCTAAAGACATCAACCTGTCTTTGTCTGTCATTTACCTGTCTTTACCTGTCTTTATCAACATGTCTGTCAACCATCTGGATGGCCCTTTTGACTGGTAGCCATTCTGCAGACATTCGAATCACAAGATGTGACGTCCTTTTTCAAATCTGCGCAAGGAGTTTTGGGCAAGCCACGCTATCCAATCTACAGCTACGCTGCAACTTATTGCGATATCTCCATCCACTTATTTACTTCAGCAAGCCCTTTCTGCCAGTTAGCGTTAGATTTTGGATGTCAATAGAATGGTGTATTTCGAATACTTTCATTTCATTTTTACATTAAAAAAACCCAATCCTTGCAGATGCATTTGCCATTAACAGAGTTAACATTGCTTATATTAACCTATATTATAAGTACAGCTTTTCAATAACGCAAATTGTTGCCACATAATCCCACGGTAAAAAACGATGTTGCAAGAGAGTCATGCTAGATGCTAGAGAGATCAAAAGGTTTCCATCAACCAGTCTCTCCTGATCCGGCCTGCCACGCAGCTGATGGGCAGATGCCAAGACCGCCAAGGCCCAGAAAAACTCATCCCTTGAATCCGGGCACCCTTGATAAGTCAAAAAACCACTCGGCTATGTAGCCTCGGGGTAACCTATGGCAGAGGTGTTGGTAATTCAATAAATGGTTACCGGGGCGGTGGTACTCAAACTCGCCTTCTAATTTATTGAGAGAGGCGTATGTATGTAACAAAACATTAAGATGAATATATACGTGAAATTCTATTTATATACTATTTTATTAACCTTTACGACGAATTGGCTTACAGTATGAACATCAAAAAATATGCTACGGATAAATTGAAGCATTTACTAGCTTTCCTATGTATTGGAATTACAATAAAATCATTATTTACGTAATAAAAAATATAAGCGCAAACCACCAAAAAAAATGTTTTTTCATGACTGAGTAATTAATACAAGAAACAATTTTTTAAAAATACCCCTTTATGGCTAAAACTATTTTTAAGGTTTTCCATGTTCTAACTTTTTTTCGTTCTTATAAAATTATGCACAAAATAAATAAAAACCACTCTTTCGCTTACTTGCCTCGTGCAAAAAGACGCTCGATTTTTAAATTTTGCAGGCATGAGATTCGAAATATTTCTAGCGTTTATATTCCTCTTAAGCAAGTACCTTCAATTGACAATACCCCGCTAGAAAAACAGTTCTTGCACCATGTAAGAAAATGTTTCTCAGAATATGAATTAAACTAAAAATATTTTATTGGACTCGACAATTTTCCTCTCAAAACCACCTTGTAACATATATTTTTGTTCCAGAAGTCTAGAACACAACAAGACATCATTTGTTCGCCCGTCGAGACCAGTTCGCTGATCTCGTAGAATGGGACTCGCCCCCGGTTGCTGCGGGTATATATATATTATGGCGAAGTAAAATTGTTGAATGGGAACTCCTGTGGTTGAATGCGCTAGCAGATACTAAAGACCATTTGTATCGACACCCCATCTGTTATTCTTGCGAGCTAACTTGCTTTAGTTCGGGAACTGGACTCAATTCGCAAGGAGAATTGAGATGCTTCTGGGGTTTACGTTGAAATGGAGAAGCTAAGGAAGTAACATACAATGTTTTCTTTTTCAGTTTTTCTGTTGTTAGACTTATCGTAGGGCATCAGTAATAATGTAGATTTTATATAGTTTGTAAGCTTACTTGTTAATTCAGAAACTGGACTGGCAGGAAGAATAATTGAGATTAGGATTACATTGAAATGAAGAAACTTTGAGAAGTAACGTGCAATGTTTTTTTTTATGTATTACACTTATAATAGAAGAAACTACTTTAATAAGTGGTATTATTATGTTCAGGTGATACCGAAAGTTAAAAGAATTCAAAATCTAATCTTTGATTGGCAGATGGCGATAGTTTATTTATTTGAAATTAAAACAATTTTTGAAAGTTATGCTCTAAAATATTAAGATGAATTATTAATTTTTTGCGCCCGTACGTACTCAACATGAATATGAATAAATAGTTTTGTCCATTAACAAACTCAAATCTTTGAAGAAAGACTAACAAATACAATATTAGATTGCGTCACCTATAGAATCGTGTATTTGCGAGCCTTTCTTGAAAGATTTGAGTTTGTTTATGGACAAAACTATTTATTCATATTTACATTCAAATAATTCATTCTAAATTATTTTTGGAAAAAGTTTTTTTAAAACCCATCCAAATGAATAAAGTGATTGTGCAAATAGACGATTTGGATTTAGTCTATTTTGGTATTTAATTTATTTTGGACATTTACTTTGTCCAGATGGATTCTGAAAACTACATTAAAGTAACAAATTCTTATTTATGGCCAAAGGATATGTAGATGGAAGAGATGGCCGAATAAACGAAATCTCTTCGTTTCACGAACTTTACTAACAAAAATATAAATAATATTAAAAAATTTAGTGTACGAATTTACTTGCATCAATATGTCGTATGTCTATTATGTTATTGATATTACTACTTATAATGTACTTATAACCTTTACAATTTTTTTATAAACTATGTACATAAGTCCAATGGGCTTCTAAATAAATAAATAAAATCAGGGTGTATAATTGCGGTGGAAGTGAAACCTTTGGATAACTTAAATAAAAAGGGGATACTACGAAGCACAGCACAAAGAGGAGACCGATTATACTACCTCATTATCTCGCAGGCTAAATCCTATAGATGTGCATGTTTGACTATTTTTACTGTTGCTATTTTCGTTTCGTCGAGTTTCAAATCACAACGGTGTTAAAGAAGTTTTCACTCCAACGAAATAAATTTATTTATTTAATGTAAAAAGCGAGCATGTCGTTACAAACGGTAATTATTTTACTTTAAAATACGAGTATTTTACAGTAAAATTGTTATGGCAATAGAAAACACAATTAATGCGTTGTTACAGTCGAGAAGTAATAAAATCGCGTGCTGGTTTTGTTTTCCAATGTCTGGCTTTCACCCTTCAGGGGTGTTTTAGAGCATCATTTCAAAGTATGAAGAGAGAGAGAGAGAGAAGACAAATTTATTTCTTATTGACATGTAATTTGACTTGTTGTTTTTTAGTATTTTTAAGGACTGGTACCAGCAATTCATATTTTCTTTGATACTAGTACTTCATGAGAGCGATCACAACTCGATAAAGGTTTGAATTTCCAGCAGAATGGTAGTTTTCCGCAAGGGCGATGCTGTGAATACTCACCGTCACAAGATACCTTCCACCCTGAAACGTTCCACAAATATACTTCTATCTCCGGCATCTGCACCGACCACCTCGATACAACCACACTCCGCTGCCGTCCATCTCCTTCAAATACGGTGTCGAGCATCGGCCTGGGGTAGTTCGCAACCGTTCATCTCCACCACGTACGGCATCGAGCTTCGCCTTAGGAGAATTCGCTACCATTCATCTCCACCACATACGGCATCGAGCTTCGTCCTGGGGGAATTCGCTACCGTTCGTCTCCACCACATATTATGGTGTCGAGCTTCGTCCTAAGGGGATTTGCTACCGTGTATCTCCAACACATGCGGCGTCGAGCTGCGTCCTGGCCATAGACATCAGAATTCAATAGACCAGAAGATACAGACGAGGGGGTAAAACCAAACTATGAAGGGGGAAGAGGGGAAAGATGACTGTGATTCGTTATACAATCTGACAGTAAATAGACATCTCGCATTACAATATCACCATTTAGTTCTTAAAAGCAAAATCTGCTTTGAATGAATAGACCTTTTTACATGGGAGCGCGAATTGCTTGCCACGATGATAACATATTTGCTAAGGCCAAATGCTCGCCGCAAAAAGACTCGCCCCAATACACATAGCAATATTTTGTTGCCGTGTTTAGTTAAAACACTATTACAAATGTTTCATAATTTACTTACCCCTGTAACCAGCGACGCGAACACTGGAGAACCGCCCACATTCGCTATGTCTAAATAATATGTACCTATAATGTATAGCGCAAGCTGCCGTTTTTGGCGTGATATTTCGTAAAACGTATAGACGTTACTTTCGCGCTGGTCACAACAAGAATGATGACGTCACATATTTTAGATTCTCTCCCCTCCCCATGGAGCGAGCTGGCGCCAAGGCGGAGCTTATAGCCGGTTCCATGGGGAGGGGGAAATATTACGTTTTTATCACTTAAGGCAGGTCCAGATATATTCATATGTCCGTGGTCCTGGCGGATTTTGCTGCCGTTCATCTCTACCATAATAATATATGGTGTTGAGCAAAGGCTTAGCCTAGGGGAATTCGCTACCGTTCGATTCCACCACGTGGGGTGCCGAGCATCAACCTGGAGGAATTCACTGCTTTTCTTCTCCACCAACCACGGTGTCAAAAACTGTAACGGCTAAGTATTTAAAAAGGGAAAAAGAAATTGGATGTTCGCGCCAATGTAACTGCTATTACTTGGATTGCATCTACGCAAGGATTCGTTTTATTAAGAATGTGTGTTTTAATATTTAATGCATGGCTAGCTTATGAAATCTGAAAGATAAAGCATGAATTATGACAGACAATTGAATTTCATAAACATAATAAACATACAGTATAATCAAATGCAATCGAATGTATAAAAGATTTATTGATTCGTAACTTCAAGTGACAATATGATGTATTTAATTATTAGACTCTTTGGGTAATTACGTGATCTCAAAGGGGTGTTTGTATTCCTCGAAGAGAGTATTACAACAGTCAAAATAAATTACGAAAAAAATGAATTTACGTTATGTGGAAGACAATAAACATGGTTGAGCGCGAGAGTTTTTAAATTACAAAACCCCAGTAAAATTATGTATAACAAATGGTAACCTTGAATATACTAAGATGAATAATATGTTACGAGACAAAATTACATTACGAAATCGGAACGCGGTGGTGTGCTGGTTTTTGTCCGCCGCAGATAACATCCTTCCCTTGGGCTTGCCTATTCCAAACTGACGGTAGACGCAGATCGTTTCAGGAACATCTATGCTTCAGTGATGGGGCCAATGCTCTTCGATATTCGTGCTGTATTATCGCAGACGCAGTATCGGTAGACGCAGATCGTTTCAGGAACATCTATGCTCCAGTGATGGGGCCAATGCTCTTCGATATTCGTGCTGTATTATCGCATTCGGGGTTGGACGGTAAAGATGTAAACAATCGGTTACAAAACTAGTCAGTTTCTGCATAACGTTACGTCAATCATAAAAATATAATGCCACAGTGAAATTCACGGATAGTTGTGGAATGTGGCATTGTAAATTTACAAATTGGCCATTATTTTTCCGGGCATCAATGGCTCCGTCCACACGAAGCCAGCACAACGCACTGTTTCGCTCCCAACTAGCAAATGGCAAAATTAAGTGCACGGGCTTTCCCATCAACGTTCAAGAATTTATCACCTTACTTGCTAGTTTTCACGATTCGGCGTGTCGTGTCATGCACCGTTCAGATTGAACCATTGATGTGATCATCATACAACAATGTTATACGCCGCATAGGACAAGTGTGATGCCTTGGTATTTAATGTAAATTCGAATAATTCCGAACTATGGATTTTCCAAAGATATTCTCACGCAAAAATATCGTTCGATACGTGTATGAAAATCAGAACAAAATATACAGTTCTGTGATCAGTATATTTCGTGTAATGTTGATTTGACTCTCTGACGCTCTGGTGGAATGAAATGATATATAATATCAAACATTCATCCACCATCCACCTTTTTTATTTATTTGTTTATTAAGACATACATAGTTCATTATAATACAAGTTATAAGATGTAAAATTTTTACACGGTTATGTACCTATTACGTAAGTCAAAGAATGTCATTTAGTAGTTACGCCTGACATATGCAATATCGGGTTTTAATCATTGACGTGCCATTATTGATCGAAGGTTTTAATACTAAATTAGTGAATGAACAAGTAATAATAATAAAAAGAAAGAAAATGGGGGGAGGGGGAATAAAGAGACATTTTAAAATCAAGAATTATATGCACACCAAATTGCAATCGACTGATTAATGTTTAGTAAAAAGTTAAGTGTAGGTAGTTTTAAAATTTATAATATGTATTTACATCACGCCAAGAAATTTAATAAATTAGTTTGGTATGTTTGCAAGGAATCGTGGAAAATGTCTAAGTGTAGTAATTTTTCGTAGTGGGTATAAGTTGTGATTGCGCGAGTAATTTGTGAGTTATTTTAACAGGATTGACTTTATTTAACTTACTGACAGACAAAATCCAAATTGGTCGTGTCAAAACAAGACTTCAATAAGCTCAGTCAATAAGATATTATATCTTGAAAGCATTTATTTTGAACTAAACTATTTTTAATAAGTTTTTTCTCTGAAAATATGTTTATATTTTTGTAACGGGAAAAAACAATATACAAATCAATTCCAACCTTTATTACCCCAACAGGGTTATCCGAGAAAATAAAGCAATAAAATTCGTCAAAAAGTCTCGTTACTTCCGTGTTTGTCACGCGAGTGAGTCGGATAGATTTATCGCTTCCCGTAACAGAACGTTAAAAAGGGTTGTGAACGTTAATCTACTTCACACAGGGTATGTTGTAATAAAGTACCTACGCTTACTTTCACATAAAACACTTCTTTACACTTGAACATATTATATAGGCACATAATGCGTACCGCATGTACGAAGCGAAGCTTACTTAGTACAGTGCACTGCAAAAGGCAATTATTTACTAAAGTATAGTTTATAGGCTTGAGTCGAAAGGATTACGTTTTTGAAGTGAAAAAATCTTTAGCGCCGATGTGATTTGAAATTCGATGAAACCAAAGCAAACGACACTAAAAAGAAACAAACACATACAAGCACATCTATTGGATTTAGCCTGCGAGAGAATGAGATAGCAATACATTTATTTATTTCACAGCTACTTAGTTCCAATATACTAACGTTAAATCCACAGTCCCACGCAAGTCTCCTTTGGTCTAGCGGTATAAAGCACCTGACGAACCTTAGCGGCCAAACGATGGGCAGATTAAGGGTCGACTCCTAGAAATCCAAAAAAAAAAATTGTAAAATTAATATCCAATCTTCAAACCACTCCAAAATGAACAGAAAAAGAAAATACGAAAGAAAGCGGCATCTAGCGACTCCGAAGAAGAAAACACAAATACTAATAAGATGACCAAATGCATAGAAAAAGCTGCACTGGAATTCTACGACAAAAATATGTAAAAATCATCCTTCGCATTGATAAAAAAAAGTGCTTTGTAATCTCTCGACTCTTGTTTACTTTAGTTTTCTGAAAATTTCACTTCTACCGCCTCTAAATTGCACACTCTGTTTTTATGAAGGTCTACATTCTTTCTAACCAAAAAAATGAATATTTTGCTCAATCTACAGTTACGGTTTTTTTAAACTTATTTATTTAGTGTACCGTCACGTTTGTTGAAATATTAAAACATTTATTTGTAATTTGAAGAATATTTTTACGTTTTTTGAAATAGTAAGGAATAAGTAAAAATATTCATTTTACATTAAACTAGTTGAAGCACCCAACGCTGCCCAGGCTTAAGGAGTGAGAAAGGGGATGGGGTTGTTCTTCTAAAACTATTGTTGGCTTTTCTTAATATTGTCATTACCAACCTTCGAGTTGTGAAGTTATGAAGGTCACGTGGGTAAAATTCATCAATCTCGAAATAAAGCTGACGATTTGTATAAAAAACAAACTCGCACAACTGCCTAGTTGCCAGTGCCGGACTAAGCATAAGGCTGAGTTGGCAATTGCCTACGGCAGAGGCCGGCAAGTGCGGCTCCGGTGCCGCATGCGGCTCTTTGGCCCGTTATGTGCGACTCTGGCACAAATGCCCACAAGACGCGCCGATATCCCTTTTGGTCAAGATTTCGAAAGGGAAACTGCTGAAGCATCGCCAAGAAAATAATTCCTCCATTGATACGTCTTATTGTATAAAATTAAATATATACATTGTTTGAAAATGTACCAATGTTGTTATTATGTATGTACCTGCTGACAAACTACATAAGTAGTCTAGCGAGCTTAAATGTAAATAAATAAGTTTAAATAAATAATAAAATAAAATATAGGTAAAAACTATTTCAAAACAACCGTTTTATACATGAGGGAAGCATTTCTCAGCAGGTTTCAGGAATTTAAAAACAGCAGAGCGACCTTAGAATTCTTCAAACTCTCTCTTAAGGGCCCGCAACGAATTTCTACCGGTTTCTTACGTATCTCCCTTAAACATTTGAAGTTTTAAAGCTCTTAAAAAATATATATGTTATTTTTTAAGATAATGTCTAGATGCTGCCCGTGCCGAAACGCAAGTTATATGAAATTCCCTCGATAGAAAAAAATTGCAAAGTATGCTCCAAAAATTATTAAAAACAAGTTTGTTTCTATTATCTTATAAATTATATTTATGAAAAAAATCACAATGTTTCTTTAAATGATACTTAAGACGCTCCCCGCGAGATTTTTGGTCTATTTTAAACGAGTCGTGTTTTATTAAACATTTTCGCAATTTTCGCATCGATTTTGTCGCTGTAAATGTTAGCGCTCTCCTCTAATATTCGTAATTTCGTATCTCTCCATCTTCTTATTTTCGAGCCCGGTTGCGGAGCCTTAATGCTTCGATAACAGATTTGAAATTTTCTCCTTTTGGCTTTGACATTGGTTACTTTGTAATACAATTGCTAGATTTTTAAAAAAAATAAGGAAATGTGATTAAAAATAATAAGCTAAATTTAAAAAAAAAAAAATAGCTCTAAATTTAAACGTCTTTGGGTTGATTTGGAAATATTGGAAACAAGTGTGAGCTTAGTTCACAAGACAAGTGGTCTGCTTTTAAAGACCTGGAATAGTATTCCTGACTCTTATGTTCAGCTGAAAAAAATCATGTTTGCTGGTCTTTCCCTTTTCGATTCTACATATTATGCGAACAATATTTTTCAAGCATAAACTTTATTAAGACTAATCTAAGAACTCGTCTTTTTGATGAGAACCTGGAATCGCGCCTAAAATTAATAATAACAACATCCAAACCTGACTTACTCAAACTTCCCAACGAGACGCAAGGATGTTGTTCGCATTGAGTGTATGTCAGTGATTGTCATGATTTAAGATTATGAATTCCTTAATCACGTATGATTTTTTGTCAATTAATAAAATGTTTATTTAATATGAAATCAAGTATAATTCAGTGTACCCGTATTTTAATGAAATGCTCAAATTAAGGGGAAAAATAGAATCTATAATATATAATCTGCTTCTTTATTACAAAGTTAGATTCTATTTAAGTTAAGCGGGTAATTTCTAAAGATTTCGATATTAAAATATTTAATTAGTTTAGACCAGCGGTCGTCACACTTTTCTGGTCAAGGGCCACATAGGACAATGTGAGGTATCACTGCGGGCCGCACATTATGATTTAGGGGGGGGGGGGGGGGGGGGGTGTTGTACCCTTTTGTTTAGCAAGTTACAAAATCGATTATTTTGTATTTAAGCACCGGGTTGCTACTTACTTCCTTCCTTCTTGTGTTCATGACATAATGTCAATTCTTGATAATAATAATACACGTAAATTCATAATATTACATTAAAAAAATAATTTGTTTGTATCTGTAATGGAATCTTTCAGTTCAATTTTCAACCACTTCGGGAAACTAATAAAAATGATAACAATACATACAATAACAAAAATTAACCAATACTAAAGTTTATTTTGCTTTATTAGTACGTGATAAGCGTGATTTTTTGGTCTTTTTTGAATTTATTTTTTTTACCTTCCTACACCCTCACCGTGTCATCTCCACGCTCTCTAATTTTCTCTGGGTCTTCTACTGCCCCCCTGAAAGTCTCAAACGACAATATAATTAATTGTAAAAAAACGGATAATATATTTAATTGTACGTGAAAAAATATATTTACAAAGAAAACGGCAGATATTTGTGCGGGCCGCAAAAAACTGATATGGTATAATTGTACTCGTATATGATAAAAAATATAGTCAAAAAGAAAACGACAGATATTTGTGCGGGCCGCAAAAAATCGGATACTATAATTGTACATGAAAAAAATATATTTAAAAAGAAAACGGCAGATATTGCAGGCCGCAAACAACCGGATAGTATAATTGTACATGAAAAAAATATATTTTAAAAGAAAACGGCAGATATTTGTGCGGGCTGCAAAAAAACGCATATAGTATAATTGTACTCGTACATGAAAAAAAATATTGTTAAAAAGAAAACGGCAGATATTTGTGCGGGCCGCAAAAAACGGATAGTATAATTGTACACGAAAAAATATATATTAAAATAGAAAACGGCAGATATTTGTTCGGGCCGCAAAAAAACGGACAGTATAAATTGTACTTGAAAAAAAAATTAAAAAGAAAACCCAGATATTTGTGCGGGCCGCACAAATATCCGTCGCGGGCCGCATGCGGCCCGCGGGCCGCAGTTTGACGACCACGTTTAGACCATTCCCACTCCATCGTAAACATGTATCCCTTCAAAAAGCAATTAAAAATACCAAACTTCATAAATATAATAACGATTTGACAATAAAATTAGGTCATTAGTAACTCATATTACTTGTAAGGTTTTTCCCTAATCATCATTAAAGGTAATTAGCTTACTGGAATATTTATAAATTCGACAGTCTAGAACGACTTAGCTAAAAATATAATTATTATAATTTAGAGTAGACCACCCCTCTCCCCCTCCCCAATATTTTGTGTATATAAACCGTAGACTAAGAATTATTTGTACCAGTCTGAAGATGGCTTTAACGAGCTGAAACCGGTTACGGTCGAATAAAATTAAGTGTAATAAAGTTTTATTTTCGTTTTATTATAATATATTATAATGGAATTCCACCATGAATTATCACTCTCAAAAATAGAAATATTAAAAAAATTACAGGATATTGTTGTTACACTTGTTAACTATTTTTCCACATAATTAATATCCCGTTTAATGCATGTGGTAAGCCGTGGCACAAGATTCTTTATGCCATTCGAAAAACTCTACCGCCAGCTCCTTCAACCACTTCAGAACCTCTTTCTGCACGTGCTCGGCGGTTGAAAATTTATGTTCATCCATATATGCCTTCAAGTAGGTGAAAGGATGATAATCTGGAGACTGACTTGGTGAATACGGGGGGTCGTTCAAAACATGCCAACCAAATGAGTCCAAGTGCTTATTGGTGGCTAAACTTGTGTGAGGACGGATGTTTCGTGAAACAAGCATTCCCCTCCTTTTGTTTTAAATTCACGTTTTGATTTTTTAGGGTATCACAATATCTTTGTGCTTTGATGGTATGCAGTTGAAGCATAAATTTGACCTAAATGATGCCGTTTCGGTACCAAAATTAAATGTATAATAGTTATTTAAAAACGTGTTTTAATTATCATGGACCCATATTTAAATGCAATTTATAAAGAAACTAGAAGACTTTTGGAAATAATAACAACAGCATCGCAATTACTTGTGAGAAACCACATCAGATGGGTATTCACACCTAATTTTTGACCTAAATTCATTAGGGTGGATATTAGAATCCAACGATTCATATATTATGACATATAATTATAATTAAGTAGATAATGTGTGTTGTACATTCCTTATATTCTATATATGCACTCGTACGTAATGTTTTTTTTTACACATCACACTTACTGATGTATAATATGGAGTTCAGATATAAGCAATAGAAAACATATATTTATCACCAAGCGAATTTTTAATCGTAATTTTGAAGCATATAGGTACATGAAAATCTTTAAAATCTCACAAAATACATTTCGACTATGATTCCTGATACATCACTAATGTGTCACGCAAACAATCTCTCTGTTTTTAATCATAATCTATCATGAAGACGATATACTTACACTACCTCCTTATTTAATAACAGTAATTGGATATTTCATATCGCGCTGTTTTAGTACTAAAACACCTTACTTTAAAAATACACACAGATTTAACATGCTTTCGTCAAAGTAATTATTTAAATTAAAATATTATTCAGTTTTATATTTTTTTTACATTAACTCCACACAGGAGGCACTGAGGAAAATAATTTCCCACAGGGCCTTTGTCATCGAGATGCTGTGTCGCTGTGTGGTGGGTCTTTTTGAAGAGAGAAAGTGAACATTGGTATTGAAGAGGAAGGAGGAAACACAGAGGCCGGCAAATCGTTCCACAGCCGAACTGTAGAACTCAAGAACGAGTCGAAGAAGCGATCCGTTATCATGTGAGAAATGTCAACCATGTATATATATTGGGTGCGCGTTTGATGTGTTTCCACACAATGCACCGGTACCGAGGGGATCAATGACGCATGTTCGTCGGAGCAGAACGAAGGTATCGCATTTAAACTTTCCAACTATCTATGTATCTTCAGGACATATCGCAAATACGACAGGCGCAGGCGACAGGCGAACCACTTGGGGTGACCCGGCGCAGGCCAAAAATGTTGGTTAATTACACCAACATTCGCGGCCTGCATACCAATTTAAACTCCGTCCACCACCACCTTTATTCTCAACGCCCCAACCTACTATTCCTGTCTGAAACTCAGATAGCCGAGCCTGTAGACGCCTCCTATCTGGACTGCCCGGGCTTCACCCTCGCAAGCAAGTTCAGACCTAAAGGAGGTGTCTGTCTCTATAGTCGAGCTGACGTCAACTGTGTGCGACTGTTGAATCTGGAAAACTCCAGATTCGACGTAATGTGGGTACGCGTCAATCTTGCCAGTACGGTAAGATTCTACGCGTGTTTATACCGCTCACCGAACCTTAGCGAATCAGACACGTCCGAGCTCTTCAAACATTTAAGCGACACTATTGATGACCTCTTGCCCCGCTACCCTATGGCAGAGTTTGTGGTCCTGGGGGACTTCAATGTTCATAACGAACCTTGGTTGAAGTTCTCAGGATCAACAGACTCGGCTGGACGCCAAGCGGAATCCTTTGCCCTTTGCTACGGATTGGAGCAAATGGTTCAGGAGCCTACAAGGGTTCCTGATGTCCAGACTCACCGTTCCAATCTGTTAGACCTATTTTTAACTACTGTGCCACACGGTTACAGTATTGAAGTCACAGCGCCTTTAGGATCGTCCGACCACTGCCTGGTGACGACATCAATCCCTGTAAACTTCAGACCACCAAACGAGAGGCTGAAGAGAAAAGTGTGGCACTATAGGTCAGCAGATTGGTTCGGTCTGCGGGCACATTTTAATGCTTTCCCGTGGTCAGCTGTCTGTTTTCGGACTTCGGATCCCTCAAGATGTGCCCTGAAATTGGTGAAACTGGTGAGGTCATCACATCCGCGATGGATGGCTTCATCCAATCTACTGTTAAGGAAACTGGTGTAGGCTCAAAGCCGTGGTTCAGTCGACAATGCGCTGAAGCAGTGCGACGAAAAAACGCAGCTTACCGAGCCTACAACACATCCTACGAACATCCGAAGACAGAACAGCTTACAACAAAATGGCAAAGGAAACCAAGAGAATCATAAATAGGTCAAAATTCGAGCACGACCAGCAGATCAGCAGAAAGCTGACTGCATGCCCGCATTGCAGCAGGCAATTCTGGTCGCTTGCGGGCTCAATAGGTCGCAATTTCTGCAAATCCAGTCGGCCACCTCTTACCAGACCTGACGGCTCACTAGCAAACACCGCCACCGAAAAGGCTAACTTACTAGGTAAAATGTTTGCGGATAACTCAACCCTCGATGACCAAGGTGCTGACCCGACGTCGGTTCCTCACTGCGGTTTTCGTATGAAAAAGCTGAGGATCCGGCATCGGGAAGTACTCCATGTTTTACGAGGGCTTGATGTTAATAAAGCTAGTGGGCCTGACGGAATACCTGCCCTGGTACTGCAAAGGTGCGCTGCAGAAATAGCTCCAATTTTGACGAAGCTTTTTAAACTGTCCCTGAAGACTGGCTCTGTGCCCTCTGGTTGGAAAAAAGCGGTTATCCATCCTATTCCAAAGAAGGGTGACCGCTCCAACCCAGCCAACTACCGCCCCATAGCGATCACATCAGTTCTGTCTAAGGTGATGGAACGTGTGATCAACGACAAACTGCTCACACACCTCGAGAAGAACAAAATTATTAACGACCGTCAATACGGATTCCGGCGGAACCGCTCGTGCGGTGATCTTCTCGCGTATGTGACGCATGTTTGGGGGCGATGCCTGGAACGTTTCGGTGAGACCCAAATGGTTGCACTGGACATATCCAAGGCCTTTGACCGGGTTTGGCACCGAGGACTTGTCAACAAACTGCATTCTTACGGACTTCCCGCATCCTTGTGTACGTGGATTGCCGACTTCTTGAGGGAGAGGTCGATTCAGACGGCAGTCGATGGTTTCACCTCTTCGTCTCACTCGATAAATGCTGGCGTCTCGCAGGTATCGGTTCTGTCTCCAACTCTGTTTTTGTTGCACATCAACGACCTTTTGTCATGTGCACCAATTCACTGTTACGCGGATGACAGTACAGTTCATGATAGCTTTTTGTTTGACAAGCCCCCAAAGGGCTCACAAACTCCAACAGCTCGTAAGGCTTTGAAGCAAAGAATGGACGGTTACCTCGAGAGTGTTTTCTCTTGGGGTAAAAATAATCTCGTTGAATTTAATGTTTCAAAGACCCAATCTTGTCTGATTACGTCTAAAAGGGATCGCAATGAAAATCTAGTCTCTTTCAACGGAAGCAATCTTCCGAACAGGCCCTCCATTGATATGCTTGGTGTAACCCTAAGTGACCAGCTCAGGTATGGGGGCTCCATCGAAGCCAGAGTAAAGTTAGCCTCCCAAAAACTGGGCGTACTGTACAGGGCCCGCAGATACTTTAATAGTACACAACTGCTAACCCTGTACAAATCGCAAGTGCGCCCCACGGTTGAATTTGGCAGCCACCTCTGGTCTGGAGCTCCAAAATACCTGAAAAATACCCTCGACTCTGTGCAGAAACGGGCGGTCCGTTTGATAGATTCTCCCATCTTAACAGACGGATTGCAATCTTTAGAGCACAGGCGTCGGGTGGGAATGCTATCCATGTTCTACCGGTATTACAATGGAAGATGCTCCGAGGAACTAGCATCATTGATCCCTTCGGCACCGGTGCATAGTCGGGAAACACGCCAAACGCGTGCCCAACATTTGTACACAGTTGACATTTGTCACATGAGAACGGGTCGTTTCTTCGACTCGTTCTTGTGTTCAACAGCTCGGCTGTGGAATGATTTGCCGGCCTCTGTGTTTCCTCCTTCCTACAACATGGGTCTCTTCAAGACCAATGTTCATTCCTTCCTCTCCTCAAAAAGACCCTCCACACAGCATCCCAGATGATATAGGCCCTGAGGGAAATTATTTTCCTCAAGGCCTCCTGTGTGGAGTTAATGTAAAAAAAAAAAAAAAAAAAAACGACACACTTTATCCATCGACCTTTTCAGGCACATTGAAACTATACCACTTTTATACATTGAGCTACCACCAAAGCGATACACTTAAATTAACTCATTTTCAAGCTTGATCTAGTAAGAAGAAACACACTTGTTCTCCTTCTTTATTGGCGATATATCATAAACGCGACACACTCAAACAATCTCCATAAGTTTAATGGCGATATATCACAAACTCGACACACTTAAACCATCTCCGATGAATATGATGTAACATACCGTAAGGCCTTAATCACTATACTACTCGGAACCGCTAATAATAATTAATTATTCCACCTTGTGTAATGAAAGCAATCATCAATTCATTAATGGCACTCTATGAGATATTCCTCAGACTAATCGATGCAGATCATGCATGTATCAGAATCCATTATACCCAGTCATTACCAACCCACACAGCTGCCTAGTTTCCAGTACCGGACTAACCATAAGGCGGACTAGGTAATTCACTACAAGCCTGCTCCTTTTAAGGGCCCTGCGAAAACGGATTAAAAAAACTTCCATAAAGTTATCTTAATATTGGCTTGTGCCTAGCAAAGTGGTCGAAAAATCTCAACAACTGCAATAAACAATGCACTGAATAAAAATAAAAATAAAGCATTAAAAAAAAACTACCAATCAATCGATCTACCCCAGCGGTACCCTGACGAGAAGTTTTCTGTCAATTAAAGTTAATTTCCAATGACGTTTCGCCGGCAGCGCTTTTCCTTCGGTAATACTTATTGTGTGAAAGGCACTGCGGTATATGTGTTCACGTCTACCACAAAAATTCTAGTAACACAATATTTCATATTTTAAATATTTATAGCCAAGTGCATTGCAATAATTGAGGCTTTCAAATACTCGTATATATTCAAAACCAATTTTGAACATAATGAAAAATAAATAACTTCGTTTACACTTCTATATAATTAACAATATCCACATGCTTCAATAATGATGCTATCTTCATTAGGACAAGATGTTAATTTAAAAAAAATGACATAAAGTATAGAAAAATTAGAATAAATTAGAACAAAGACAAAATATTAAAAAGGAGAGGTATTTAATTGCTTAAAAAATCTCATAAAAATAGTTATATGAAATTAAATATAAAAATTATTTAAGGATATATAAAATTTTTAGATGTTTCATGTATAACAATATTTGTATTGTATTTTAAAATAATATTTTATTGTCACTTTTTTATGTAGGAAAAACTTCTAGAAATTTTGAAAAGATGCTTAAATAATAATTATTATTCAGAGTTCGCCAACCATATTTTGGAAACAAGTCATTCTTTTGATAAATAAAGGTCTTAAAATTTTACATTTTAATTGTAAAAAGCGTTAATAGTAAATTATATTATAAATAACCTAACATTTAAAAAAAAGTCATCTTATTAAACTTATTTTCTTATTAATACTTACAATAATAATTATTATTTATTTTGTTATATAGACTACCTACCTACTTTTATTGTTTGTTTAAATAGTTTTTTATTGTCTAAATGCAATTTTATACATCCTTAAATAATTTTTATATTTAATTTTATATAACTATTTTTATGAGATTTTGTTAAACAATTAATCACCTTCTCCTTTTAAATATTTTGTCTTTGTTCTAATTTATTCTTATTTGTCTATACTATTTTGCCATTTTTTAAAATGAACATCTTGTCCTGATGAAGCTGAATAGTAATGGATAGGAAACTGAATAGTCAACACCTTGGTTTCACAGATTCTTCTCCGATATACGTATGTGAACATCTGTCACCTTATAACAAGGAACTTCATGCAGCAGCTAGGCGAGCAGCAAAGGACCTGAACTTCAAGTACGTATGGATTAAAAATGGGCGCGTCTTCTTAAGGAAGAATGACATGTCTCCACCACTGCTCGTGAAGAACAAGGCCGTACTACAGAATCTTACCGACAAATCACCCTCAAACCCGTCTTCCTCCGTCCTTTAAACCTAATGTATACGTCTTGTCAAAAATTACAAAATGGATCTGAAAATTTTCTACCAAAATGTTAGGGGAGTTAGAACCAAAACAAATGACATAAAAAACGAAGTTATTATCAATAACTATGATATAATCTGCTTCACCGAAACTAGGTTGAGTTCATCAGTATTCAGTAATGAATTGTTTGATGAGCGTTACCTGGTCTTTCGGAGAGATCGCGAATCAACTAATTCTACATCTAAAAAAGGTGAGGGGGTATTAGCGGCAGTCAACAAGAATCTAATAACAACTAGAAAATCATCTTGGGAAAGTGACGGTGAAGATTTATGGTTAGCTATAAAACTGCATGAATATTCAAACTCGTTCATCTATATATGTGTTCTGTACATTCCCCCCAATTTATCTGTTGATGATTACTGTAATCGAATCAAAAATATTCAGGATATTTATTTGCAACATATTAATTCCAAATCTCAATTTATAATCATTGGTGATTTTAATATACCTGAAATTAAATGGACACCTGACATAACATATAATAACATAATACTAGCTCCATCCAATTATTTTAGTCACAAAGCTCATTCCCTTGTCAATTTGGCCTCAATGTGCAACCTTCACCAATTTAATTATTTACCTAACAAAAATTTTAATATTCTTGACCTTGTTCTTTCCGATAAAACCAATATTAATATTTCAACGACAGCTAACTTATCAAAAATTGATCACCATCATCCCTGTTTTGAAATAAATGTAAGTCTAGAAAAAATGCAATTCCTACAAGAAAATCACTCTCCCGTAAAATACAACTTCAAAAAAGGTAATTATGAAGGATGTTGTCATGATCTAACAAATGTAAACTGGATCTCACTTTTTAACAACTGTCATCTCAATAATAAGGTACAGTTATTCTACAATACACTATGGGATATTATAGACAAGCACATTCCAAAAAAAAAAAACATACGTAAGAAATCACTATCCCAATTGGTTTAGCGAATCTCTAATAATGCTCCTCAAAGAGAAAAATAAAGTAAGACTTCAGGCTAAAAAATATAACAACCCGATAGACTATACCGAGTTTGCTACTCTTAGAAAAAGATTTAAAAAAATGCTAAAAGAATGCTACACATCCTACATCAATCTAGTTGAGCGTGGGATAAAAGATAATGTTAAGGCTTTCTGGGCTTATTCTAAATCATTGCGTAATTCAAATTCGATTCCAAAAACAATGCATATGGATTCTATGATTGCAAACAATGGACAGCAGATTGCCAATATGTTCTCTAATTATTTTGGATCGGTTTATACTCAGTCGAATCCCACATCAAATACTTCCGGACTGAATGTTCCTCAATTCAACCAATTTAATCTTAGTAAACTTAACGTAAGCATGGGAACTATCAAATCTTGTTTAGAAAGCATTGATATACATAAAGGCCCAGGACCAGATAAAATACCTCCTTTGTTTGTAAGATGTTGCTCTAGCGCAACGATACTCAACCTGCGGCCCGCGGGCCGCATGCGGCCCGCCAAGCTTTTGTGTGCGGCCCTAACCACTTTACCATCAGGAACTTGATTTAAAAAAAACTATCATTCTAAATTTCGAATATTCGATTCGATTCGATTTATAATCTTGAGATTCGTTTCGACTTTGACGCACAGGCCACAGATAGTGACACCCGAAAAGGATTGTCATTAGTCATTATGGTCCACACGATCTGGTACAAGAGTAAGATACTTGTTTAGATATTCACGGCCAAAAGGTTTTTTTTGTTATTTGTTTTTGGGGTGTTATGCCGTGTTGCGCTACCTCCGTCTTTAGCCAACGTTTCGGACAGCGTTACAGTGTCCATCATCAGGGCAGATGTGTAAGATTGTTGCTATTTACACACGCTAGATTTAATCCCAAAAAACAAATATTTGACACACAATTACGCGCGCAAATCTATAATAAAAATATGAATCTCTGAATGTGTTGCTAAGCGCATAACTTCCTTACGACTGCACCAAATTGGATAATTCTTTTTTTTGTGTTCGTTATTGTCAGGACAAGGTTTGTATAAAACCACTGGTGAGCTCTGACGTTATGAAATTTGTATAAAAAAATTGAATAGGTGGCACACGAGCTATTTGAAAACTGGATGTACCGGGACTGAATGCATGGAGTGCGGGAGGGTTGGAGTGAAACCAGGGAAAGGGGAGGGGAATCTGGGAGGGGGGAGGTGAACTTGGGAGGGGGAGTCGCGGGACGGGGAAGGGGGGGAGTGGAGTGGGGAGAGGGAAGGTGGAGGAGGCGGAGTGGGAACGCGAGAGGGGAAGGGGACGCGAGAGAGAAAGGGGAGGCGGAAGGGGAAAGAGACGAATGGTAAAGGACACGCAGTGAGAAACTATTTCCTTATTAAACGGCATAGCAACGCATGCCGTGTACCAGCTAGTAATTTATAAATAAAAGTGCCACTTCTAGAAACAACCGCAACAATTATAATACATAAAAACTGGTTAATGTCAATGGTTAGTCAGGTACCTACTAATTTTAAAAGCATTTCTTGCTGTCGTATAAAGTACTATTTTCTTATAATATAAATACGCATAATTAGGTATTTTTTCACAAAAACAGCGCTCTACAAATTATCCAAATATTATTATTATTAATGGCGGAGTGTCTTCAAAATTAAATCGAAAAAATGTTGGGGGGGGGGGGGGGTTGATGAATTTTTTTCGTCATACCAGTATAATGTTGCGGCCCGCGTAACTTTACAAATACATGTATGTGGCCCGAAGAGAAAAAAGGTTGAGTATCGCTGCTCTAGCGCGTTGATTAAGCCACTTTTCATTATATTTAACGAATCATTATCTACGGGAACTTTCCCAGATTTGTGGAAAAATGCACATATTGTCCCAATACATAAATCTGGCGATCAATCTTCTGTGAAAAATTATCAACCAATTAGTATATTATCATGTTTTGCAAAAGCCTTTGAATCTATAATCTATAGTTCCATATTCGCACACTTTAAACCACAATTATGCATCAATCAACATGGATTTGTTCCTAACAGATCCACAAATTCCAATCTTCTCGATTTCTGTGATTATGTTTGCAATGCGTTTAATGAAAAAACTCAGGTAGATGCTATTTACACAGATTTTCAAAAGGCTTTTGATAAAGTAAATCATTTTATTTTACTACAGAAGCTTGGTCGTATAGGTATTCACGGTGATCTATTTAGATGGCTGAAATCCTATTTGGAAAACAGAACACAGCTCGTTCTTATAAATGGGTATGAGTCACCTCCCGTAATTGTAACCTCTGGTGTACCCCAAGGGTCCAATCTTGGCCCTCTGCTTTTCTTAATTTTCATTAATGACCTAGGCCCCATGTTACGCTGTGATTTTGTTTTATTTGCTGATGATTTAAAGATTTACCGTAAAATTTCCAATGATTCTGACCAAGTTATGCTTCAAGAAGACCTTTTCACACTACATAACTGGTGTATTCAGAATGATATGTTTTTAAATATTGAAAAATGTTATATTATGACTTTCAGCCGTAACAGAATGCAAAAAGATTATGCATATTCCATAAATAATGCGCGATTAAATGCAGTTACCACCATCAGAGATTTAGGAATCATTCTTGATTCAAAATTTAAATTTGATGTACACGTCAGTGATATCACGACTAAATCCTTGAAAATGATGGGGTTTATACATAGAATATCTAAACCATTTAAAAAACCCCAATCCATTATAACCCTATACAACTCATTGGTCAGAAGCAAATTGGAATATGGTAGTGTTATCTGGAACCCACACTACTTAAAATATTCAAAAACTATTGAATCTGTGCAAAAAAAAATTCTGAGATTGTTATCATTTAAACTTGGACTAAATGCCTTACTCCAATCTTACGAGGAACGACTCCAATATTTTAAGTTTACAACTCTGGAAAAAAGAAGAAAAGTTGCTGACTTAATGAGTCTATACAAAATCATTCATGATAATCTTGAAACAACTCACTGTCTGAGCAATATTCTTATTAAGGTCCCCAATAGACGTAATTTAAGGAATCAGAATATATTTCATCTTGAATTATTTAAAAACAATATTGCATACTTCAATCCACTGTCTCGGATGTGTCGACTGTATAATTCCATTGAATGTAACCATATAGACATCTATGCAAATAGTCTCGCTTACTTTAAAAAGCAAATTAACAATAGACTAACCTAACATGTAATTGAGAATTGAAAATACTTATCTTAATACTTATCTTGAACTTGAATGTGAATGGCTGTTCTTCACTCTATTTGTACTTTACTTTTTTTGTTTTTCTGTTTTTTTACATCGTATATCGATCTTGTTTTATCTTTGTCATCTCTATATTGTATCATCACTATTTTTGTTATCTCTTTTTATACCTCCGTTTATATTTTGATATTCCTAATTTCTGTTAACAACTATTAAACTGTGCATTCTGTGAACATTTTTAAGTGGACTATTAACATGTACGCTTTTTACAATGCTAATCCAATGACTTTTTTCTGTTAATACTCTGTAAATGTTCCAAAACAATAAATAAATAAAGCATTGTTATTGAAACATGTTGACATTATTAATTATATAGTGGTGTAAACGAGGTTATTTATTTTTCATGATAATAATAATGATACCACAAAGTATTTTTGTTAAGTTTAAATAACCAATTTTGAACATTCACTTGTTCTCCCTAACTATCACAGTTCCTCCCAAAAACTACTTAAATCCTTAAAAATCTAAAATCGTATCTACTAAAATCCTGTTCTCTTCTTTTTCCTGATCATCACTCTGTATGCCTTATTCGGGTGCTGATTGCCTCTATTCAAAGCACTGGAAAAACCTTACTCTGATTTGAATTCCTAGACATGTTGGCGTCATGGGAAACAATATTGCGTATTCCTTGGCAAAACAAGGAGCATCCAAACCTGTTGTTACCTCAGAAACCACATCTTATCTGATAAGTTTTCCATCTTTTAAAATAGGTCTTGCAATGTTTGGAGAGTGCTCGCTCATTGCTAATCAATCCAAGGGAATCTGCGATGACAAAAGACTATCTCATCAAAACCGTGGTTTCAACAATGCCCACATTTTTCCAAATAAGGAATCTTCCCTTATTCGAATAAGAATTGAACATTGTTCCGTGTGAACTTTAGGTCACATATTTTTTGGTTGTGCCTCTCTAAAATAACAATATCCTCTCTTCTATCATGCCCTCTCTAAAATTGCCTGCCCTCATTTCAATATCTCATTTTGTCTGAGTCTGAACTCGACTCCATTCTTCCTTGTGCTTTTGAAGTTTTCCCATTTAAATACAATTAATACATTTTCACCTTACGATTACCTCTCTCCGTAATTTGAATTGATGGCCTAGAACAGTGGTTCCCAAAGTGACCCCAAGGGTGCCCAGGATCATTTATGGGGTCCGTGGAAAATAAAAATTGATTTGGGTGTCCCTGAATGACGTCAAAGGGTCCGCGACGAGGTTTCGTCATATTTTTATTTATATGGAAGTTTCGTAGGGGGAGGGGCGTAATGGGATGGGATGTTTCGCTCCATCCCATCCTACCCCGTTCCACCCTTTATCCCATTTCGCCCTCTTCATTTTGGTAAATTTGCCGTCCCACTCTATCCCATTCCGCCCCTTCCATTGTGGTAAATATGCCGTTCGTGGGCCAAAACAGTTTGGGAAAGGGGTCCGTGGGCCAAAAGAGTTTGGCAACCGCTGGCCTAGATCAACCTTAAAGGGTGGAAGCCAGAAACATTTGATAAAAAAACGTACCTGGCTATTCAGTTCTGGCCACTAAATACGCCGATTGCTATTATTTCAAGCAACGCGTTCGATTCGGAGGGGCGGTTTTTCACCGAGATGAGGGTTGTAATATCAACCACTTTGGGTGTCAGATGGTTGATGAATGTGATCAGAATAGGAAATAGTATGGGAGGGGTACTTATCCAGCACTGCTAGCAGCCTACCAGAATCGGCAGAACATAAGACGCCAATTAACATTTCAAATTTGCTGATTCTGTTTATCATAACATTAGTACGCAAATTGTTTTAGTGGGGGTATAAATATTTAAGCGTTCAGATGCCTAACTCGTTCCTAACGATCTCATAAATATGCAAACAATAAAGTGGCTGTTTGGTAAACAATGCATTCAGGAAATATCTAGTTGTTTGATAATTTAAGCCCTAACAAATACTGTTTGTTCTATTAAATCGTTTAACAAAAGACTCGTTACTACAGAAATTGTGTTCCAGAATTCACTTAACTAACATGACGTAAAAATTAAAGAATGATTTCGAAAAATGGTTGACAATAGCGTCGATTTGTTATATGTTTATCATCATAAGTTATGAGAGAACTTAACGTGGTTGCATTCCAGTTTTAGGTATAACCTTTAATACTATAGTTGTTGGTAAAAAGCTATCAAAGGTAACGCGGCCAGATACCTATAATAGATTTTCTATACCTACCCTTTGAATATCTTTCGCGTATCGAAAGTTCTTCGAACATTTTTTTTTATCAAATGGTGTGGAACTGTCGGAGAAAGGAAATAAACGAAAATTTCCATAAAAAAAATTTTTTCTTATTATTTTAACTACCGATATAAACATTTACAAACAAAAAGAGCAGAAGGCCTTATTGCCACCGGGCCAATAAAAATCGGGGGAACGACTCTACGTGCCAATTAATAAAAAAAGACAGGACCAAACCAGATAAAGCAAAACCAAATAGTATGCAAAATAATTAATAAACATACATCGAAAACATTAAAAAAGAGATGTAATTATTGTTATGAACAAGGCTAAGAAAAAGGACATCTGGATTGTTTGTATACGCGGAACGGACAATATCTATGTAGCTCACAAGTACTAAGAGTATAATATTGAAATATGGAAACCTAACAAAAAATTACGAATTTTGGAAAAGGAACGAAGCAACTGCATGTGGCAAAGAAAAAAAAACACAATTTGATAAAAGTAGCTAATCTTTCCTTATTTTCAGTAATAGTACATTACTGGCTGATTATTACATTGTGTAAAATTAAATTATTTTTCAAAGAAGCTCTGAATTTAGATGTAAGAATGTATGACAAACCCCACCCAACCTCCAGCAAAATAAAATACAATAACATCATTAAATTCATTAAATCTCGACTTAAGAAATGATCGGAAAAAGAACTGACTAGTATTTTAAAAACACCATCATGCAAGTTAAACAACAACCACAAAAAACCCTACCAAACCATGAAGTTGGACCATAGAAGTTGCTGAAAACCTTTTATCTAAAAACTAGTTCCCTTCGGCATAGGATACCCTAGTGAGAAAAGGTCTAACATCTTATATTTATGTTTCATAATTTACATTATATTTATTATTAATATTTATTCTTATTTATTCATTGCTTTGATGGTGATGTAATTTATAGATATTTAAAACACCATGCTAGGCACATGCCCGTGTTATGATGGTCGATATTCTTAAAGTAAGAAAATGACTATCATATGGAACGTGTTATGCAGACTAGATAAAACATCGCATTTGATTTCACAACAACAATGTCACCAAATTTACTTACGACAGGATTTTGGATTGTTACGCAATGGTTAAATCTTAAACTTTAACACTTCAACACTTCGAAGAACCGAAACTTGACCATAACTTTCGGCAAAACATTAAATTATTTATCGGCTTTTTTATTTGATTCGTTTTACACACACTATCATAAAACATGTGAATAAAAAACCAATGAGGTTTAACAACTAACGTGGCAAAAACACTTCTCAGAATCGTCACATGGAGGACCTTCGTCACTATTTTTTTTATTTTTAAAAAGAAAGACAAACATTCCCGGGTTACGAATAACCCAACAATGTTTGAAATTCTCCTACTACCACCACAGAAAGACGAAAATGTTGCTTGTGTTGTGATGGAGGACTTAGCTAGCCGAGGAATCGAACATGCGACGCCCGGATAGGACCCAACCGCGATGCCCACTCAACCACTGACCGGTCATAATTATTAATCTATTATTTAGGATATTTATAAAATTCCACATGATGATATCAAAAGAACAATGTAACTCTTGCTTGTCGTAGCTTGTCTTGTGTGACCGTGGTCCTAATACAACTTAATTTTGTTTATACAACTAATAAACAACCGTTTACCACAGATAAACTGTTGTCTATCAGTCGTGTAAAATTAAAACCACGTTTATTATTAGGGGGATAAGAATCATGTTATCAATTATGAGTGTAATGACATATTGTTATGTGTGTGTTATATTTTAAAGGGAAATGTAATGATGAGCCTTGGTCGGGCTCGGGTGTAATCTGCCAGTCAACTTTGATTTCATCTCAGGAAATCTTGGACGCCAAACCCAGTCTAATGTCTGGGTATGTCAACTAGCGGAGATCACGATACTCAATTCTCAGAGTGTGGGCCAATTGGTTTCATAGCATTCCTGAAAAGGCTGCACAAGGAATCTACATAATAAAACAAAGAGTAGAGTAGAAAATTGGTACACTGTATTGACATGATAAAACATAATAAAACAAATTGTATGGACTCACCCCCGGGACCAATTTCGTAATTTATGCTATTCCTAGCTACACTAATTAAATTTTACTGCCGCCGTTCCCCCGATGTCGCGTGAACCAACACCACCTCCTGGTGGCAAGGGAGGTCCCAACCTCTGCGGCTCAGCTTGTGCCTGCGACCTCCACGGCGGTCGCACGGAAGGGATGATAGACCTGGACCCTCAGAGAAAGGGAGGAGTACCCAAACTCTCCTCCAAATTGTATAGGAAGGCTCGTCAGCAATCGAGGCAGTTCAACAGTGCGGTAATCTCGGGTTTGTTCCATAAATAAACCCCCGGTGGGAATTCGATGTTTGCCCTGCATTCAATGACAGGCGCGGCGGGTTATTATATACACCGATCTCTCGGATAAAGAGGTACATTAAACGTATCACTCGAAAATCGCCATTAACTCGTGTTCACTTTGGGACCCGCGCGAAACTCACGTTTTACGTGAATAAATCTTTGAAATTATTATTTTAAAAAACACAACGTGTTGCCTTCCCCCGGATGCAGATGCCCAAAACTTGGATTTCAATCACATCGTATTCAAACTTAAAAATTAAGTGACCGTTGTTTTCACCGCGTACCGCACATATCGCCGTCAAAACCAGAGTCCGGAAACGGAAAAAAACAAACGCCGCCTACCGACGCGTTGAACGAAACTCCCCCAGCTTTGCCAACCTAACCAATTAAAATGCATTTAAAAAAATAGTACCTAACTTACAATTAATACAATCGCTTCATAACAATCACAACTTTAAATGTGGCCATTACACTTTCAAAAATCTTTACATTTTGGGTGTTATAAGATTATATAAAGTGTGAATTGAATCAAAAGAATTTATCATCATTAAATACGTTGCAATATATCACAAGTGTTAACAAACTTTCCATTACAAGAGTGCCAACACTTTGCGATGTGACAGAAATATTATGTAAAGCAGCCATTTGGCAACGCATTTTCAGATCCTAAAAAAACATTTCGATTACCATAAATATTTCTCCCCTTCCCTCTTCTGATAAATGCTAATTGAGACCGCCAGAAAATATGTTTTTATTGCCAAGTTTTATCTGTGCAATTTATCGAGCAGAACGAAATATAATCGCATTAATAGAAACTTCCCAAGCAATCGAAAAGAGGCATTAAAAACTTTGCCTTTATCGTCGAAAGAAATTTATATATTATATAAATCGTACTCGAAGAGCTGTGCATTAGTGATTCATGGGACGTTTCTGAGTAATTTGAGATTTTATTGACATATTCAAATAAAGGATAATAAACTAAATGTAATTTTTTTTAAAGTAATAACATCTCTATCGCACTTGAAGTGAAATGACAAAAAAAATGTTATTATTATTATTAATAACAATTCGTGTCCAGGTTAGATCACAAAATTATCAGACCACGAAAATAAATTAACAATATTTGAAATTAATACAATTAAAAATGAATCAAGGGAAATTACATATAGAGATAAAAGGAAATATGATGAAACAAAATTTTGTGAAACTTTACAAAATAGTATTTCTCAAGTTACCGAACCTAATTACTAAATGACAAAGCAGAGAACTTCGTCAATATTTTGACTATAGCAGTCAATAAAATTATGCTAATGAAAACGGTTAAAATTAAAAATATTAATAAATGGTATTCAAAACCATTACACAAGTATCAGCAACAAAAAGATATACAACAAAATTGGAACCATCAGACAAAAAATGGAATGCATGTAAAAAAGTTAAATGCGATTATTATAACCAAAAATTAGAAACACAACAGAATGAACCAAGAAAACTTTGGATAACACTAAAAGAAATCATAAAGGGTAAACAAAAAGAAATTGGAAAGTCAATTGATTTCCCAGATGGAACTGAAGAAGAGTAGAGAAGATAGCGACTAAAGTTAATAAGCATTTTATTTCGAGCATAGATCTTATACTCGAAAGTATACCACAACATCCTGAGAACCATCTAGACGAGCCTATATGCACCGATGAAGAATTTAAGTTTAAAAATATAGATTTATCGTACTTGAAGAGGGTGCTGAGTAATATGAAGTCGAGGGAATCCCTAGATCAGGGGTACTCAAACTTGAACTGCTTGCGATCTACCGCAATATTATTAGATTACGATCGATCGACTCTAACAGGCTGGAGGTGGGGGGGTGGTAGATTTTTTTTTTTATTGCGACCTTATTTTAGGCCGATTTCATATCACATGTAACGAGTATTCTTTCCATAAAAATCATGTTCATAAATTCTACTACAAATTTATTATAACTACTTTTGGAAATCGGGAATGGTATCCATGTAATATGATTTCGCATGCTCATCACACAAGGCGGTTTTTTTAAATTAATTTACGTGAATAAATTTTATTTTATTTAAAATTGCTTCTGCGTAAGAGTCCCAAAATAATAGTTACACACGGAACAGTCGATTTCTCAGAATTTGGCGGAATATCCCATGCAAATGGAATATCAAATACAAAGCTTCACTCGGTACACGGTGAATGGGCAACTTGTTATTTAATTTATCGTTATATCGTGAACACAAAACTGGTTCAAATTAAATCTGTGTGCGGTGAATTAAAACTACACTCAGAACATGAAAATGTTTTTTCTTTGAAACTGTCAGCAGATGAATCCACAACTGGAATTTTATATTCTGAACACAAAACTTGTTTACATTAAATCTGTGTGCGGTGAATTCAAACTATACTCAGAAGATAAAAATGGTTTTTCTTTTTTTCTGGCAGTACATAAATAGTCTGCAACTTTTTTCTTTCTAAACATGTCAGAAGATGAATCCATAACTGGAATTTTCCATTCTGAACACAAAACTGGTTTAAATTAATTCTTTAGGTGAAATTAAATCTATGCGGTGAATTAAAACTAACCTCAGAAAAAGAAAATAGTTTTTCTTTGATTCTGGCAGTACATAAATAGTCTGCAACTAGAATTTTATAACAGCACTTCGAATAAGAGAACGTTTTCCTTCAAAATGTGTCGGCAGATGAATCCACAACACGAATTTTACATTGTGAACCCAAAACTGGTTTAAATTAAATCTGTACGCGGCGAATCAAAACTACATTCGGAACATGAAAATGTTTTTTTTTATTCTGGCAGCACGTTTATAGTCTGCATCAAAAATTTTATATCTGCACTTCGAATAAGATAATGTTTTCCTTCGAAATGTGTCAGCAGATAAATCCACAACTGGAATTTTACATTTTAAACACAAAACTGGTTTAAATTAAATCTTTGTGCAGCGAATTAAAACTTCACTCAGAACATGAAAATGGTTTCTCTTTGATTCTGGCAGCACATACATGGTCTGCAACTTGGATTTTATGACTGCACTTCTAATAAGAGAACGTTTGCCTTCGAAATATTACAACAGAAATTTTACATTATGAGCTGGATTAAATTAAATCTGTGTGCGGTGAATTAAAACTACACTCAGATAAAAACGATTTTTCTTTATTCTGGCAGCACATGCAGAGTCTGCAACTAGAATTTTATAACTGCACGTTGAATAAGATGATGTTTTTCTTCGAAATGTGTCAGCAGATGAATCCACAACTGGAATTTTACATTCTGATCACATAACTGGTTTTAAAATAAGAGAATCTATTCACCGCAGTCATTTTGTATTATTTATTAATAAACTTCATATCGCCTTCAAGTCACAATCCGGACTGATTGATTCATAAATAAACCAAACCACACACTAGAAACTAGATCAATCACTTCGGGCTTTTGAAAGGAGCTATTTTCGACAATATTTCACCATGAATATGCAATAATTTGACGATTTTTTTTCTATGGGGACTTGTGACGTCACACACCATAGATGAGGATAGAGTAAACAACAACAAAAACGCGCAATCGTTGACAATATAGGTTACAAATTAATAATAAACAAAAAGGCATGAAAATGAGCTGTCTTATTAATTGAGGATCAACTACAAATAAAATCGTGAATAGATATATTTACATCGCCAAATTTTTCTCGAGATCGACTCAAAAAACGTTCGCGGTCGATCGTTTGGGCACCCCTGCCCTAGATGGCATTACAATAAATATAATCAAAGACTCTATAAATATTATTGGCGAATCGATGGTCCAAATTATCAATGAATCTTTGAATAGTGGAGTATTCCCCAAAACTTGAAAGACATCTGTAATAACTCCAATCCCGAAAATTGATAACCCAAAAAAATTTGGCGACTTTAGGCCGATCAATTGTTTACCAAAATATGAAAAAATACTGGAATACATTGTAAAGGAGCAATTAACTGAATATATTGAGGCCAATCAGATATCAGTTTGACACTAATCTGGTTTGAGAAATAAATGTTCTTGTGAAACTGTTATTAACTACGTAATAGTTGGAAAAATTTTAGAGATAAAAAAAGTAAAATTATTGCAGTATTTCTAGACTTAAAGCGGGCATTTGAAACAATCTGACAGAGATAGATTAGTCAAAAAATTAAATAATGTTAGAATAATTAATAGTAAAGAAAATGAGTGGTTGTTGATTACCTATCAGAAATAATACAAGTAACAAAATAAGATGGTATAACATCTGAACCACATAGTATCTACTAATAAAGGCGTTCCGCAGAGTTCTGTCTCACGTCCATTGTTGTTCATTATATACGTAAATGATATTATCAAAGTGTTTAAGCATTGTACAATTAAACTATTTACTGATGATACGCTGTTATACATAGCCAGTAAAAATTTACAGGACGCCATTGAAAAGACACAAATTGATTCAAATTATGTAACGCTTTAGCTAAACTAAAACAAAGTCAAATTGAATGTTACGAAAACTAAGTTTTTAATTGTGGACAGCCTAGATGGAAACGAGTAGGCAAAACTAAAAATTGATAACGAAAACATAGAAAAGATTAACAGTATTAAATAACTGGTTGTGATATTGGATGATAAATTAAAATTCGACGAACACTTAGAATACATAACAAAGAAAATTGCCAATTAAGTTGGATTCCTAAAAAGGATCAGAAATAACTTGGATCTCAAGACTACGCGCTTTGTTTACAATTCTATTGTAACTCCGCATTTAAATTATTGTTCTAGTGTTTTATTCCTGTTAGGTTATGTTATACAAAATAGGGGGATGAGGATGATTTTAAAATGCAACATTTTTACTAGAGTTAAAATTATGTTACAAAATTCAAATATGATGACAAAAAACAATATATAATACATTAAAAATGATATTCAAGCTTAAAAATAATATGCTACCAAATTATCTGCAGAGTAATATTATGTTCCACGAAAATGTCAACTATCAA
Source organism: Limnephilus rhombicus (assembly GCA_929108145.2). Classification (NCBI taxonomy): domain Eukaryota; kingdom Metazoa; phylum Arthropoda; class Insecta; order Trichoptera; family Limnephilidae; genus Limnephilus; species Limnephilus rhombicus. Next base: position 25,230,097 of record OV815284.1, read on the forward strand.
CTATCATATAACAACTATCTACGAGAAGACGCGGAGACTTTAGGCTTCCCAAAACTAAACTTTCGTGCACACAAAATAGCGCGTTTTATAAAGGGCAAAAACTTTATAACAGCCTGCCGAATTCCGTAAAGGAAGCCTCAAGTCTTTGCACTTTTCGTGGGATATGTGCATTATTGAATATTTTTTGATTTTTAACAATCTTACCAATATTATTTTAGACACATAGTTATCTGTTTTCCTTAAAATGTATTTTTGTCTAGTAATCTGTTTTTTCCTCTTAAAATGTACTTGTAAAAATGTACCTGTATCTCTAAACTGTATTTGTATATATTTTCTTACTAGATGTATGAAAAAATTGCGTACATCTAAATAAATATTAAAAAACAAACCGGAGCTGATACAGCAAGATATGACATTAAATTTGAACTATTGTAAGAATGTCAAAATTACACAGAAATTTATATTTTAAAAATACATCCATATGAATTTCATTCTTCTTTTATTGAATGAATGAATGAATGTATGCCGCGGAATTTTGCAAGTGGAAATAACCCACATCTCGACATCTGATCAAGCTGAATCTCGGAAGCGAGACTTGCATTCAATTAACTTTCGGTAGCAACCACTCGGAAACACACGGACCTGTACGCATTTTTCTGAAATTAAAATTAACATGCGAAATAAATAAATTTCGGTTTTTAAAATCGAAGATCAGCAATTTGGTAGCGCAGTTGTTTACCATCACTAGGAAGGAATTATGGTTTTCAAAGACATTAAAGAATAGATTGATGTAAGTTTTATAGCAAAAAAACTATTATTTTTTACGGGTTGTTTTTTTTAATACTCAAGGAAAATAATATTGGTATAATTTTCATTGTTCCAGTTCGGTTAAAAGAAATTACATAATTATAAGAAAAGCTACAGAATATAATATAAATCAAAGTATCTAATTATTCTAAGGATTTGCCAAAATCACCATCCCTGAAATATAAATAGGTTTTTGATTATTGTAATATATTTCTCAATATTTTTAATTTAATTAACATTTTCGATAATATTCTATTTAAATACAAACAATAAAATTAAACTTAGCAAAAAACTCAACGCTTGTACCACCTATGATCAAAACTACTATAGCCCCTCACCACAATTCACGAAACATATAATTTTCTATTTGCGTTATCCCCATCCAACACCTAATTGATGCTCAACGTTACAAACTAATTGGAGGTAAAAACGTTGAACCCATTTTTTCCGCTTCGTGTCTCGTAAATATACCTACTACATCAATGGGGATAGTCAGAAATCCCAACAAATCAGTTGAAATTTTGAAAATTGCTAATAAAATAATTTTCTGTTAAAAATATTATATTATGGTTTGTTAGGTTAAAAGAAGATGGTTGCCAATTGTTAGGACGCCAATCGAATTCACCAAATTGGGCGTTCGTTGGGTTCAAATACGGCGGTATTTAGGAGAAAGTCCCCGCGCACATGGTTGTGCATGGTTTGGCTAGCCAGGGAACGGGTTCTCGGGTTTGAGATCTCCAGGGTATGGATCCCTAGCCATGACAAGGTCGATGTAAAGGATACTCAGTCATGAAGTTGGATTCGATAAGATATAGTATATTACAATAGTCAATGTAATTCCTGGAAATAAATTAAAGATGGAGTGATTGGAAAAAGAAAAAGACATATTTTTAAGTCGATTTCCGTTGTCCGTCCACGAATTTCTAATTTATTTCATTGTAATTAATGTATCGTAATCCACAGAATCGGACTAGCTAACACATTGAGGTTTTTATTATAAAGCATTTTTGGCGACTAATAGAAAATTGGAATACGGAAGTTTTTGGAAAAAAAAGTTTCATTGCTGTTGATTTATACGTTAGTGGTTCACTACGCTTGATGACTAAGCAGGTGTGCCTGATTCCACGAGGTGAGGTTGTACTGGGTGTTGGCGATGGATGCGTTGCCCACCGACTGCGTGGCAGCGACTGGTTGAAGGAGACCTTTTGATCTCTCCGACAGGGTTCTCTCGATACAAAAAAAGGCCTTGCACCATAATGGGAGGGATGGATTCATTAGTTCTTCAATCTTAGACACACCGATCCTCAAATTAAAACCTACCCTTTATACTTTTTGTTCATTCCAGAACATCCTCTCCTTATTTTCCTTAAAATACCGGAGGGTCTTATAGAGACACAGTATCACCAAAAGTGACACAGACCCTGAAGGGAATTAATTTCCTCAGGGCTACCTGTGTGGAGCTAATGTAAAAAAGTTCTGGATTCAAGATTTGCTCAATTTTCGAAAGTGAATTTAGTAACTAGTTTAGGGGAACGAAAGACTGTTTTGTAAATGATTCGTTATTTTGTTTTCATGCTCTAGAGCAGGGGTTCCCAAACTTATAAGTATCATGCCTCCCTACTGCTTAAAATGAATATGCCCGCGCCCCCCCCCCCCCCTATCCAATTTCATGAAAAGAAAAAAAAATCCTTTGGATTGTCTTTTAAAGCGCTTTGTTTTGTTGACAAACGTGTTCGCTAGGCGCGTGCAGTGAGGGAAGTGAGGTGCGTGCGGTGCGGGAAGTGAGGTGCGTGCGGTAGCGCGGGCGCGGGCGGGCGACCGGAGTGATAACCGCCGCCCACGCCCGCGCCCCCCTGTACATGTCTTCGCGCCCCCCACTTTGAAAATCAATGCTCTAGAGCCAGCGAGTTACCTTCTGTAAAACAAAGTTAATAGTCAGAGCAACGGGAGGTTTTCTGCAATAAACATAGAACCCAAGCATTTAATTTATTCTATGTCATTATTTTATCTTGCTATTTGAATAAACTAATTTCCGTGCCTGTCTTTTCAAAGACAACAGCTATTGGGATGGATTTCCTTTGTATACTAAGGTAGAGTAATATGTTTTCGCTAAAATAAAATATTCTCACTACGTAATAATACAATTATTTCGTATCTTCTTACATGACCTGTTTTCCTGGTTTCCGCGATTAACGCCCCTTAACAGCGTCCGAGAATTCAAATTTCGTCGAAACATGGTTTTGCGAACATAACCTTTCAACTGTACAGGGCGGTTCCGATATGAAAGATTGATTATTTTCCGTAAAATGATGTTATCTGGGTCACTAGTAGGATATTTCAAAATGTCATGCTAATGTACCGGACCATTATGCTTCCCTGTATTATTTTATAGCATATTTAATGTGTAAAACATAGTCACGCGTAAATACTATTTGGTGAGCATTAGAATATTGCTTTCCTCATTATCTCTAAACTTAGTATTTGGAGATTTCAGACTAATCAACTGGACGACTGATGGGTGACGGGGAGTATCATTTTCAGGAAAGTGAGAGATTTAGCCGCTCCTTATTAATTTTTTGTTTATTTTTTTATTTATTTTTTTATTTTTTATTTTAGCATACATAATATAATGTATATTTAGATGATGAAATAATTTGCGTACGTGTCCATGTTCAAATATCTTAATACCACTCATCCATGGAAGCATTAGCTTGTGTCTGGAAGAGTACTGTACATTTTTTAATGCTATATCTTGATTACTAAGTATAAAATGAAGGCCGGAAGAAACCGGTCGATATTAAAAAAAAAATCGTAGTTGCACAGTTATTGTTTGGTTTCAATTAATATAACTGGAGAGTAATTTTATTACTGTTTGTGGAAAATAAACGAATATTCACCATGAATTCAACGTGTAATTATTTTTACCAATTAATTAGGTTTATCAAGAACTCTTTCAAAAATAACCGATGCATTCAAAATAGTGGAGCAGATTCCGAAAATTGACATATGGTAATTAAGCCGAAGCCATGCAATTCAATCGGAGATTTGTTTCTTTGAAATGATATAAGTAGGTACGTGAAGCGGTAAATCTTCCTTAGAGATATAAAATAAACAGCGCAAATTCATTTAACATGCAACTAATGTGCAAAAGATTTCGCTGATTTTTATGTGGTTTTATCAGTATAAATATCGTACTGTGAAGCACCGGAATAACTTTCAATATTGATATAAGCTATCACAAAACCTTCCAAGGAAAACTTTACTAGTTAATGTTTTAGTTTTTTGCGATAAGTTTATCATCACACAAAAATAACATAAGTCATAATAACAGACATTTTTTGTATCGTCGCGCAAAGTCACGATAGAGATATTATAGCCGAAAAAACAACTGAAAAACGTTAATTCATGCACACACCTCATTGGAGGAATTGAGATTCCGGGGCACCCCAAGTAGATCGATATTTATTTTTTCCTTTAATAGAAAGACATTTAGAAAAGTATTCCCAGGTTACGAAAAATAAAATTTGGAAACCTCTGGTAAGTGCAAACCTCTGATGGTAACCGTCATTAAAAGCGGAAAATATTGCTTGTGCGATGATGGATTTCTTAGCTAGCAAATGAATGAACCCACTTAAATGGAAACTTGACGAATTTACAAACATACCTTTATCAACTTACCTGTGGGGAAAGGTACGCATTTTCTAAGTGCGGTGGTTCAAAAAATCAACTTGTTGTTTATGCCCTAAAATGCATTTGTGATGTTTTTGGGATTTTTGGGTATTTTTGTATTATTTAATTTACCATATTTTAATTTTAACATTTATAGAAGAAATGTATACAATATAAATATAAAATAGATGTAGATTATTTTCCTAGTCCTCCTCATTAGGAGATCGTGTGTCAAGGGGGACTATTTTTGGGATAAGTTGTCAGTGACTTCTACGTGGCTTGGATAAGGATTTTCAGTAACTTCAATGACCGTTGCTGTTTCAGAGTGCCAAAATCTTACCCGTTAAGGCAATACTATGGCACAAAATTATAATTCAGCATATATTTACCCCGCAGCACACAGAAAAATTAGAACATAAATACATTTATGTTCTAATTTTTAGATTTGTAGATTCACGCGCAACGACGGGTTAATTGTTTCGAAATTTAATAATAAGTACGGACAGAGAACGTTTGAATACAACTTTTTTTTTTTAGAAAGACAAACATTCCCGGGTTACGAATAACCCAACAATGTTTGAAAATCTCCTACTACCACCACAGAAAGCCGAAAATGTTGCTTGTGTTGTGATGGAGGACATAGCCAGCCAAGCGCTACGCCCACTCAACCACTGACGGGTCACCAAAGATATTTGATTTATTACCTGACACTATAAAGCAATCTAATTCTATGAATAAGGTTAAACACATGGCGAAAAATTGGCTATGGGAAAAAAAAACATTTATATTTATATGTATGAAAAAATGTTGAGTCTGTATATAAAATATGTAAATTATAACTTTTAAATGTATATGTAACTTATCTATAAGCACCTGTTGACAAGCCAAGTCAATTGGCTTAGCAGGACTTTTTTATTGATATTTATGTATTAACTTTACTTTCAATAAAAAAAAATTAGAAAAAATAAAAAAGACCATGTTTTTTATAAACAAGTAAATTTTCTTTTTTCTGAGAGTTCTTTAAGCCAAGATTTTGTGTTCTTAATGTAATTATTTTTTGTTTTAATTTATTTAGTACTATGTGGGAGTTTGTCATATAACTTTAAAGCTAAAAACTCAGAACCTTTATGTCCGAAGGTAGTATTACACTTAGGTATATTTAGTATGTATATTTGCTTGGCTCTAGTTTTATGATTATGTGAGGCGTTTGTCTCTTTATCTTTATTGAGATGATAAGCTGGAAGATTTTTGGCATAGATTTTTTTATATACTCGGAACATCAAACTGTTTCAAATTTTCTGTTATTGGCGTCCTTATGGGTTACCTTTAATTTGGTATTTTTGGTATGCATGCATTGAATAACCGGTTCAATTTTAACGATTTGAACTCAAATCCGTAATGTTATTACATTATACAAACTAAAAACAGAATATCTGCTCGGCTAATACCGGGTACCTGATATTAAATAATGATTAAAAAATGAGGCTTCCATATTATCAAAGTTTATATAAACTGTGAGTATCTGGAGTTAAATGGTTTTACAGTTAACCAATTTCCAATTAATTTAAGATTGAAAAAAAATTATGAAAAACTTAAAAAATCTTTAAAAACTCTTTATATATTACAATCACTATATCTTATAATACTATATTTCACGACACAATTGTAATATCAGTAATCCTTTTTCTTTCTTTATTTTTTCTCCTTTCATTCCGTTATGTTCCTTACATATTATTTGTTTTATGTATATAAACATATATATTCACACACACATTATGATATATGTGATTTTTTGTTTACTGTTAATTATCCTTTCTTTGTTTTACATATAAAAAAATATTATTTTTCCTTTCCTAAATTGTGGTTTACATTCGTTTTATCAGTCTTTTTAACACGAGCTTCGTTCTTAAAAAAATATTTAAGACGTATTAACTAATGTATTTTTGGAAGAAAAACTTTATTTAATGTAAAAAAAATTGAATTTTTTTACCATTATATAAAATTAATTTAAAAAAATTAAAAAATCTACTTGCTTGGGATAAAGACAAATATTTTTTTTAGTGTAGGTATTCAGAATTTTTCTACGTATTTCTTTACATAGATATTCGTAATTTTTCCACAGCAAAAACAAAATTTCAAGGCTTATAAATTTCTTAATCTATGCAAAAATTTCAGTGTTGCCTGTCTTCTGGGAGCGTGATGGTTTTGTAATTATTTTTCATGCGTTGCTTCTGAACTCCTGACTATCAGGCCGAATTATGAAACCACCGCCACGGATAACTTTTTGAGTGTAAAGTTTACAATAATATTTCCGTAACTAAAAGCCTATTCGTTGGCATTTTAAGGCGAGTTTCCCCATTAAATGTACTGATTCAATTTCCTAATTGTTTTGGTTTGTCATTGCTCATGTTTCTCAGAATTATCAGGCAAAGAGAAACAGTTTGACTTGAATGAATTCAATTAGATACACTCTGTTAACAGTTTATCAGAAGCCCTTTAGTTTAATGAGCGAGAACGGAAACGCTCTTTTGAAAGCAAATTGAATTAAATTAAAATAATTATAATGGGTCTCAGAAAGTAAATGTTTGATTTTTGTCATCACTCATTTTCGTATTTATCATCATCATCATCACTCTTGGCTCAACAACCCCTGGTGGGTCTTGGCCTCCTCAAGAGTCTTCCTCCACTCATCTCGATTTTGTGCCAGCTCTCTCCAGTTTACAATCTCCAAGGTGGATATATCTTTGAGGACGTTGTCGCTCCATTTTAAACTTGGTCTTCTCAGGCTCCTTCGCCCTGTCGGTCTTCAGTTCAGCGGGGAATTTGGTGCTTGATGCTCAGTCGTTCTCTCTGCATGACCCAGCCACCGAAGCCTTAGGGTAGGAATCTGGGGGTCAGTGTGTCCAGGAATGACGGACGAATGAATACATCCCTCTCACCACCGTATAAGGCGATTTTCCGAGAGAGTACGGCTGTAGAAGTCAAAGGGACTCCCTCAACCATTCTCTCCCGATCGTGTCTGCCACGCAGCTGGTGGGCAGACGAATCCGCTGCCAAGACTCAGACAAACCTCACCCCGTGAACCCGAGCACACAAACATAGTGAACCACTTGGGGTGACCTATGGCAAACCAATAAATGGTTCCCGGGACTGCAGTACCCAAATTATTTCATCCAACAAAAAGTTGTGAGACATTAACAATTTTTATAATTTTCATATCTAAAACATCAAGCGACTAAAATATATATGAACAAAATTGTGTCATGTTTGCTTGTATCATCATCGACACGATGCTACTAAAAATAGATCAATATTCAACGAAAATACATCCATTTCTAAAATACTTCTTCCTTAAAAAGGTCTCTGGCCTTCGTGAAATGCGATGAAATGTGTATAAAAATGATAAAATAAAAGTCGCATTGATTTACGGTCGTTCATATCGCAAAGTAGTTGTTTTGAAAACGAAGGTTATTATTATTTATTTCTTTGCGGAAAAGTGAGTCGATATATTTTTTCAGCGGGTATTTAAAAATAAAACAGATCGACCCCCAGAGGTCGGATGCAAAGATGATTTAGTGTAAGTTTAATAACGGCAGCATTAAGTTCATCGAATTTTTCAATTTGATGTTTGAATGAAAAGAAATGTGTAATGGTTAGTTTTGGAAAACCTTTAAAACATTCTATTATTTTTGGATCTTCGAGATCTGCTTTCTATAACTATGTTTTCGTAGCATTTTATTTTATTTACATAAAATTTGTCGAAGAGCGACAGAGAACAAGATTCAAGAAGAACAGTGCGGCTTCAGAGAAGGTAGAGGCACTACGGATCAGCTCCTTACACTACAAGTGACCATACAAAATTGTTCATAATAAGGTTAGCCATCATATTATGTTGTATTTATCGATTTAGAGAAAGCATACGACTTCTGTGGGAGGTGCTTAAAGAATGCGGAGTTGAAGGCAAATTTCTAAAAGGCATAGCATCTCTAAATGAAAATAGTAGCAGTAGGGTCCGCGTAAACGGTCAAGTTTCGGAAGAATTTGAAGTGGAAATCGACCTCAGACAAGAGTGCCCTATGTCGCCAATCCTCTTCACTATATTCATGGACCGAATCAGCCGAAACAGCCAAACACCGGATGCAGCACTGGTAGGCAGTACTAGAATCAGCTCCCTACTATTTGCTGACGACATCGCGAGATTAACGACTTCACAGGAGGGACTACAAGAGTGGCTTAACCGTTTCAACGAAGAGTGCACGGCGGCGGGAATGAAGATCAGTACCTCAAAAGCAGAGGTGATGGTTATAGGAAGGGACCAAACTCAATGCAACTCAATGAAACAGGTGGACAGGTTCAAATATCTTGGGGTCAAATTCTCCAGCGATGGTCGGCAAGACGGAGAAATTGATAGAAGAATAAGTGCGGTAAGCAGTGTATTACGTCTTCTCTACAGCTCGGTCATAAGAAAAGCCGAGTTCAGCATCAAGACAAAGATGGCAGTGTTTAAAACGGTATACCGCCCGACGCTCGCTTACGGCCACCAGACATGGATGCTAAATGAACGAACACGCTCTAGAGTCCAAGCTGCCGAAATGAGGTACTTGAGAGAAGTGGCAGGGGTTACAAAATAGGATCATATAAGAAACTCGACCATCCAAGATGATCTAAACATTGAACCACTGCTACTCTTCATAGAAAAATCGCAACTGAGGTGGCATGGGCATGTACTGAGAATTTCTGATGATCAAATTTCGAGGAAGATACTGAGTGCGATTCCAGAGGGTACACGTCCAGTGGGTCACCCCAGACACAGTTGGGCGAGGCAACTCCAAAAAGTGTGTGAGTAGAGGATGAGTCTACCTTGGACAGAGGCCGAACAATCAGCAAAAGACAGGGACGTATGGAGGAGCCTTGTCGATGCAGTGGGTCCCCGACCCGAATAGACCAAGGGGAAGAAGATGATGATGATATCGATGCCCAGACTAAAAGCTTGTTTGCTTCTGAAATCAAAAAGCTCCCGGATTTTTTCGTAGTCATTGGTTCCATCACACGACACCCGCAATACGCTTAGCTGCTCTCAACTAACAAGTAAGTTAATAAATACTTGAATATTGATAGGACTGATGACTTTATGGGCTGAGCTGCTCTCAACAAACAAGTAAATTAATAAATATTTGAATATTGATAGGACTGATGACTTTATCTGCTGAGCCACTCTCAATTAACAAGTCAGTTAATAAATACTTGAATATTGATAGGAGTGATGAGTGATGACTTTACGCGCTGAGCCATTCTCAACTAACAAGTAAGTTAATAAATACTTGAAATCGTTAAGACAATAATCGATTCGAAATAATCCTCACCACTGCGTTGATGTAAAATGGTCCCAAAATACAGTAAATTTTCAAGCATACGCTGTGTTAATTATTATTATAAATTATTATCAAAAGTATTATAAATGTAGTATATAAGTTAATCATAATGTAGTTTAAGCATCCTTCAGTTATGATGATGATGAAAAGATGTAGATGTCGTTAGTATAGTTAGCAATAAGAAGTCTTGCTATCTGTCAACAGATGGCAGTTAAGTTATTATATTGTATAAATTGTCTCTCTATGCATGTCTCGCGTATTTCATATGTCTCTTACCACTCATTGTAATGTGTTACTCGAGTGACCTTGAATATAGTTATGTATTTTTATTTGTGATGTTTTTGTTTGCACCTGTATTTAATTGTATGTAATTGTAAATTTTTATATTTGTGAAATAACTGAGTTTTAAAACTGGATAGTTCTCACGTAAGTGCGAACATCTGTAAAACCCACTATAAACAAATAAATGAAGTATGATATTAGAAGAGTACCGTCTATCGAAGTTCGAGCATTATATACGACCACTGCCGGAGAGTAGGGCGAATGCCATCAGTCCGGCCGGCAGCCAGCAGCGGCAGCTACTTAAGCCGCCGCTAAACGAATTTCTACCGATTTCTTACATATCTCCATTAAGTTTTAAAGCTCTTAAAAATATGTATTATGTTATTCTTGAAGATATTATTTAGACATTACCCGTGCCAAAACGCAAATTATATAAAATTCCCTCGATAGAAAAAAATCGCAAAGTATGTTCCAAAAATTATTATAAACACGTTTGTTTCAGTTATTTTCCAAGTTATAAGTAAGAAAAAATTCACAGTGTTTCTTTAAATGCTATTTAAGACAACCCCCGCGAGATTTTGGCTCTATTTTAAACGGGTCGTATTTTATTAAACATTTTCACAATTTTCGCATCGATTTTGTCGCTTTAAATATTAGCGCGCTCTTCTAACATTCGTAATTTCATATATCTCCATCTTCTTATTTTTGAGCCCGGTCATCTGTTCCATCTTTATATTCATTGACATCTTTACGGTAACTTAATATAACAACTTTATAATAACTTAGCATATTCTTGGACTCGAACCCAGGATATATTAGTTCAGTTGGTGGAGTTGCTCCCCAGCAAGTCAAAGGTCGTGGGTTTGAGTCCCAGATGTGCCAACGTCTTTTTCTGATTTTTTCTGTTCCAGATTTTCGATTGAGTTTCGCTAATGTTGTCTTCATTTAATTAATAATTATTTTGTTTATGTATGCGTATTGGTTGGTGTATTGAAACGTCCCCTTTTGGATAACCTAGTAGCAAAACTATAATATAACTCTAAAACCCTCACGAAAATTTGACTCAACCAAATGCTCACTTTGCTAAAGATCCCCGAGATATTCTCATATTGACGCCGCAAACATCCCGACTATGTTTGCGGAGTCGAATATTATTTGAAAGAGAAAACATTATTATACTATGTTACTAGCAATAAACATAGAAGAAGCTAGAAAGATTCGTAGATCCACTTCGTTATTTTTGTTATCGTGCTGAAGAAAGATCACCCTCCAAAATAATCCAAATAACAAAAGCGAGACTGGCAGCATACATAGCGACATCTCGTAATATTGATGCAACTTTTTCAGCCTCCAAAATCAATATTATGAGATGTCGCTATGTATGCTGCCAGTCTAGCTTTTGTTATTTGGATACATACATAGCGACATACATAGCAGCATACATAGCGACATCTCATAATATTGATGCAATTTTTTCAGCCTCCAACATCAATATTATGAGATGTCGCTATGTATGCTGCCAGTCTAGCTTTTGTTATTTAGATACATACATAGCGACATACATAGCAGCATACATAGTGACATCTCATAATATTGATGCAATTTTTTCGGCCTCCAACATCAATATTATGAGATGTCGCTATGTATGCTGCCAGTCTCGCTTTTGTTATTTGGATACATACATAGCGACATACATAGCAGCATAAATAGCGACATCACATAATATTGATGCAATTTTTTCAGCCTCCGACATCAATATTATGAGATGTCGCTATGTATGCTGCCAGTCTCGCTTTTTTTATTTGGATTATTTTGTTTGATTTACTGATGGTAGGGATTATAATTCCCAAAAACTTCCCAAAAACTGGGCGTACTGTACAGGGCCCGCAGATACTTTAATAGTACACAACTTCTAACCCTGTACAAATCACAAGTTCGCCCCACGGTTGAATTTGGCAGCCACCTCTGGTCTGGAGCTTCAAAATACCTGAAAAATCGACTCGACTCTGTGCAGAAACGGGCGGTCCGTTTAATATTATTAGACGGATTGCAATCTTTAGAGCACAGGCGTCGGGTGGAAATGCTATCCTTGTTCTACCGGTATTACAATGCAAGATGCTCCGAGGAACTAGCATCATTGATCCCTTCGGCACCTGTGCATAGTCGGGAAACACGCCAAACGCGTGCCCAACATTTGTACACGGTTGACATTTGTCACATGAGAACGGGTCGTTTCTTCGACTCGTTCTTGTGTTCAACAGCTCGGCTGTGGAATGATTTGCCGGCCTCTGTGTTTCCTCCTTCCTACAACATAGGTCTTTTCAAGACCAATTTTCATTCCTTCCTCTCCTCAAAAAGACCCTCCACACAGCATCCCAGATGACAAAGGCCCTGAGGGAAATGATTTTCCTGAGGGCCTCCTGTGTGGAGTTAATGTAAAAAAATAAAATAATAATAATAATACTGGGTGGACCATAAAGATTTACTAATATTAAGACATTATTGTGGTCAAGGGGCACCGCGGACGGGGGCGCGGGTAGTGATGATCAGTAGTTTGGTTCACTGAAATTTAGTCGCAATGGAGCGTTTCATGGGAGAACAGCATGCATTTTGTGTAAAAAAAAAAAAATGCCCATTTTAACCTAATTGGGCGTGAAAATAATGAAAATTGTCGTTACTGGGCACCAGAAAGTCCAAAATCAATACATTAAACACCAGTTTGGGTGGCAATTTTATCCCGTGGAATCATCGGTCCTCATTTCTTTGAAATCCAGCGAGGAGAATTAACCACCGTGAATTCGGACCGGTATTTTCTATCCGCAGGTGCGTCAATTTGAAGATTATTATAACACTAGGACATGGTTTCAGCAAGATGGCGAGATGTGCCATACTTTTAACGAGCAGTTGAAAACGAGATGTTACCAGGAAAAGTGTTATCGCGCTGAGGGGATATTCCATGGTCTCCCAGGAATCCAGACTTAACTCCCCTTGGCTTCTTTCTATGGGGATACTTGAAAAGCCGGGTGTACATTAGCTTGTGTCGCTCTCCATAGAGAAAAAAAAAATTGCCTTATTTTTAAACGCCCGGGGTCTAAAAAGTTGCGTATGATTAGCCCGCTAAAATGGCCGGAAGTTTTGAAAAAAAAAATAGATTTCGTGATTTAGGAAAAAAAAAAAACAAAGGATCCATATTTTATATTTTATAGCAACTTAATCGTTATTCCATAACTGCAGTACAAAAAACGCAATTTTTAAAAAAATATTTGTGGTGTGTTTGTCAAAAATATAAAAGGGGAAAATAACACCTTTTCTGGATAAAATCAGTATTCTTGGAGACTTACTTGTATTCATAAATTTGATTTTTTTATATTTTTGTCAGCTATACGCAGTTTTTAATAACAAACAAATGTTAAAAGTTAAATTATCGTAAGTGAAAAAAAAATAATAATAATTACCATTTATAAAAATACATGTTTCAGTTTTTTTTCCGATTTCCAATGCATTTTAGCGAGCTAATAAATCTTTTTTTTTAATAAATTAAATGCAGTTCCCATTTTCTTTGTAAGGCGCAACTTTTGAGACTCCAGGTGTTTTTGAATTTAAAAATTGAAATAATTGACATACCCTAATGTATATAGGAAAGCCAAGATCAATTGCCCAATTGAAAGAAATCATCATCCAAGAAATGGCTGCCATTCCACGCGTAATGTGCGAGGGAGTTGTTGCAAATTTACGATCCAGGTTCGACGAGTGTTTGCGTCGAGATGGGTTACACCTTAGTGATGTAATTTAAAAATAATAAATTTCCCATCTTGTTTTTACTCTGGTGAATATTTTTTTATGTCAATTTTACCATTAGTTATTGTTTTGTGATTTTTTCAAATCCTTACAACTTTATGGCCCACCCCGTACCACCTAATGTACTCTCTCATTTGTTTACTTATTCGTAGTTATAATATATAATGTTTTCCTGGGAAATCCATGACTTCTTCACCTCGCGCTTCACACATTATACTATTTTATATTAAAGAAACAGTGCTACAATATTTCTTTGGTTACAGCGATGAATCAACTTACAGATATTAGGTAATATTTCATGGTGGGTACCTATGGTATGTTTCTATGTAATGTCTTATTAGTGGTATATGTATTTAGTAATTAGCGGGTGATGTGAGTAGTGTGTGTATATATGAGTATGTATGTAGGTGTGAGAAGTAGTGAACTGTGAAGAAATATGTATGCGCATTAAACGGTTCATATAATTATTGTAAGGAAATTATAAATTAAAATTAAAATTTTGGCAGTGAGTCCGAGAAAATGACCATGTCAAAGTTTAGGCAAATATTATTTATTTATTTATTTTGGTGTATTTATTTATTTATTTATTAGGAAATCGACAATTTACATTTTTCCAGTTTGTACATGTTTGTATTGACTTTAAATCTGATTAAACAGCATAATTTTTTTTTTTAATAATAAAATTTAAAATAAAGTACAGTATGAGTTTAAACATTTTAGAAAACAAAAGATTAATTATATAAAACTAAAATTTACATAAAATATAAAAATATCAATACTTTTAATTATTGAATGATTGAAGAACACTGTTAATTGGTGAATTAGTTGCTGCATTTGTTTTGTAATTATGCGTGTGGTACGGTGCTATATGGCGTGTTCGTCTTAATTTGGGAGGCGGTAATGGGTACCGCCGCCTCGGGAACCTTTATTGGATAACCAACACCTCTGCCATAGGTCACCCCAAGTGGTTCGCTACGTTTGGTGATTTAGCAGGGGTGCCCGGGTTCATGGGGTGAGGTTTGTTTAGGTCTTGGAGGCGGATGACCAGGACACACTGAACCCCAGATTCCTACCCAGCCCTTAAACCCTTTTCCTTCCCAGAACTCTCCTCTCCTTCCTTTCCTTTAAAAAACCCTCCACACAGCATCCCTAAAGACGACATAGGCCCTGAGGGAAATCTTTTTCCTCAGGGCCTCCTGTGTGGGGCTCTGAGGAAAAAAAAAAAAAAAAAAAAGATATAATGTTGAAATTAATTACGGATAGAAGTTCGGTACAGTCGATTATTGTATTTAAAATTCTAAATTGTATAACTAATGTTAAATCAGCTACTGCCCGCCTTTGTTGTAAAGTTTGAAATGTACATTCATGTTTCAAATATACATGAAATAGGTAAAGTCGTTCTGAAGTTATGCCATGACCAAAGGAAACAGGAATTCATTTTTATATAAATAGATTACTCTCTCCATCCATCTCCATGCACTTCCAAAGCAAGAAAGCATCCCTTTACTCTTGGGAATTCTATCCAGTTCATTTCGCTTAAATCGTCTTTGAAATATTTTCGCATATCTACTTCCCTCTTACGCTTCAAAATCCATTAAGAATCTAATCTATTTTTTTTACATTAGCTCCACACAGAAGGCCCTGAAGAAATGTGTGTTAAGTCTACTTATGTCCTTTCTTTACTAGTTGCACGTCACACAGCTGAAAATCAGGGTTAATAATATAAGAACTCAATTATAAAAATGAGTGGGAGGAAAAAAAAATTGTGCTGGAGTCCCGCAGGGGTCAATTTTGGGTCCAACCCTCTATATTACATTTGTATCAATAATGAAAAAACTATTTAAATATGTAAAACACTTTGTATATGCTGACGACACTACTCTTGTCATATCTGATGAACAATTATCCATTGCGATTAAATATATGCAACATGACTTTACGTCACTTATAAAATGGTCACATGACGCAGGTCTAATCATTAATACCAAAAAAACAAAATTGATGCACATACGATCTCCACATGTTTCATCTCAGAAAACGGCTAAAATAATATCTCATGACTTTACATGTATTCATCAAAACATTTTGCAGCCCTGCATGTGTGATAGTATTGAACTTGTAAATGAATATGTTTATTTGGGAGTGACTGTTGATTGTAATTTTAAATGGGATGTACAAATAAACAAAATTTGTAAACGGCTTTGGGCGATGGTGGGTAGGCTGTACAAACTGAAATGTTTCGTTCCGGTGAATATTGTAAAAATCATTTACTTTTCACTCGCAGAATCAACTTTACGGTATGGATTAACAACTTGGGGACACTCTTGTGAGACTAATTTGAGCTAACTACAATCAGTACAAAATTCTATGGTTAAGTTATTTGTTCAAAAACATATTTTTTCACAGAGACGAAACATATCATTGTTATATGGGAATTTAACAATATTACCGGTGCAGGCCTTATTATGGTACAAAATATTGATTCAGCATATTATGTCTGAGTCTAATTATAAGAGGAAAGTAGAACATGATTATAATACAAGGTTCACGAAGAATTAAGGAATGATTGTTCCAAAATATAATAATAACTACGGACGGCGAACCCTGGAATATAACGTGCCAAAAAATATTTAACATGTTACCAATTAATATAAAAAATTGCGATTCTACAAATAAATTCAGATATATGCTGAAACAATGGCTGCTAAATAGAGATAGTTTATATTAATTCATATGTGTTAATTGTTATAATCTGTATGGTTATAGTAATAATATTATGTAATGTTTAAATTGTAACTGAACATTAACATCCTGTTGACAAACTGCTTTATTGCGGTTTAACGGGATTGTACCTTGAAAACCAATAAAAAAAATAAAAAATGTACTGGCACCCTTTATTCCACTCACTGACATTTTTTTACTGATTTTCAAATACTACACCAAACACGGCTGAACCCATTTCAAACGACGCAGTTTTCAATTCCAAATGGTGGTCTTCCACCAGGGCGATACAAGATGTGTCTTCGTATCTGGAACGTGCCGCAAATATACTACACATTATTTTGAATAAAAAAAATCATGGAATAAAACAAATAAATGACAAAAAAAAAAAATTCCGGGGATTTGAACTCGCCACCTCGGGATTGCAAGTCGAGAGCCTTATACGAGTATATTTCTTTATGTATAAATAATAATGAAAACGTTTTTTTTTCACAATATTACACAATTTATTTATTTATCATTGATTCTATTGACAAAAAGGTCACTACAATTCAGGATTTCTCCTGGAATATAGCTGGTTTTCAGCATAATAAATAAAATTAAAATAATTAGGGTCCCTCACTGTTACCTAAAGACAATAATCGTGAAGTTATGACATTATCCTGTCCTGCCTCGTATAATAATATCTTCTTTATTTGATATGCAGTTAAAAGTTTGCTTTATTAAAGCAATAAAGAGGGTCGTAAAGGGCTCTGAACAAGGGTAATAAAGGTAGGCAGGGAATTATACTAAGTCGGACATTCCCGACGACTTCTTTGAGCTTCCGGATCAAACTTAGTACTTCCTGACTACGGCCGGAAATAAGATCCGCTCTCATCCTGACATGAAATTATTTTTTCAGCATTCAATTAAATATTGAATAAGTGAAAAAATTATGTTTTTTCTAAAGTCACGTTTTTAATTAAATAACACGGTGGTAATTTTGTCGATTATATTATTTTAGAAATCGTTGAAAATAAATGTTTGACTTTTGAAAAGTACCTTCAAATTATTTATTTATCATATTGATAAGTGACAACTGTTTTTATTGGTTCCATGACAGTTGATCCGGCGACATTTGGTCCGGCGACAGTTGGTCCGGCGACATTTGATCCGGCCGACATTTGATCCGGCCGACACTTGATCGGGCGGACAGTTGATCCGGCGGATATTTGATCCGGCGACAATTGATCCGGCCTGATCCTTTAAAAGATTTTTTCTTCAAGTAAGTCTGTAAAGAGGATATACGGCCGTACAACCAAAGTCTATGTATTTATCTGAAGGCATCTTGAGTGAAAATCCTCCGTAAAAATATTTTTACTAACAATAATTTCGACTCTCCGAAGAAGCATGCGGCAATACAAAATACGACATACTTATACGTGCAGTCAGTTTAACAAAAAAACCGTTAAAGATTCCTACTTGCGTATAATTTTTTTATCTGAAAATTACACTAGAGTCCCAACTGCTCTCAACCGTCTCGAGCCAGCGAGTGCCAATGGCATCCCCAATTTTGGTATGGTGTGATACTGAGGGTAGTGGGGAGGGGAAGGAGATGTGGAAAACGTACCTGGCTATTCAGATCTAGTCACGTCATTTCAAGTAATCCGATTAAACCTACATACACTGAACAACAGCGAACAAATTACAAAAATCATATGTTATAAACTTTTTTATTTTTTATTTTTCAGAACTTTTATCAAAACACAAGAGTCCCAACTGCTCCCAACCGTCTGGAGCCAGTGAGATTATGGCATTCCTAATTTTGATAAGTTGTGAGGCTGAAGATAGTGGGTAGGAGAAGGATATGTGAAAAAATTTCCTAGCTATTCAGATCTAGTCACCAAACACGCCCAGAGCCGTTTCAAGTAAAGTTTCAATTCTGAATTAATACTGACATATATAGCAAAAAATAGCAAAATACGACATACTTATATGTTCAACATCTACTTAAGATTTAGGAGGCGAATATGTTTACCGTCGCCCCGAGAACCATTTATTGGATAACCAACATTCCTGCCATAGGTCATGCCAAGTGGTTCGATACGTTTGGTTAATTATAAGGGTTGCCCGGGTTCTTGGAGTGATGTTTGTCTAGGTCTTGGTGGCGAATGCTTTTTCTCACCTACTGCGTGGCCAGTCATCCCAAGTGATTCGCTACGTTTGGTAACCGGGTTTACATAAGATAAGACATTAACAAACCGTGAATGGTTTATATATAAACAAACCACGGTTTGTTTATATATAAACAATATATATATAACGTGGTTGTTTATATATAAACAAACCACGGTTTGTTAATGTCTTATCTTATGTAAACCCGGTTACCAAACGCGGGGGATGCCTTTGCCCACTCCATGCATGGCGGTCCGGATCAGGAGAGACCGGTTGAGAGAGACCTTCTGATCTCTCCAGCCTTTCTCTCTCGACCCATCGCTTTGCACTGTAGTGTGGAAAATTTACCTGGCTATTCAAATCTAGTCACCATATACGGCAAAGTTCATTTCAAATAACGTTTCAATTCTGAATGAATACAACGCCGAAATACGACGTACTTAGGCATATGTGCTGTGTGTTTATACTTACAATTTAGAAGGCGGATATGCTTACCACCGACCCGGGAATCATTCGATCGGGATTTGCAATTTTTAACCCCCCCCCCCCCCCCCCCCCCGGTGACTAAAAAACCTAAGCCCGCCGCCACTCATTTGTACCAAGCGTGGTATTTTGAGGACCCCCCCTGAACAGGTCACGTAGTATGGGTACGTTCCTTAAGTAAAGCCTTTTTTTCCCAAGCCGACTGCATTTTTTAAATTTTACAATAGCTCCATGCATGAGGCCCTGAGAAAAAAAAATCACTCGGGGTCTATGTCATCTTTGGGGACGCTATGTGGAGGGTTTTTTGAATAAAAGGAAGGAGAGGAAGTTTTGATGAAGAAAAATGCATTAGGGGTGGGTAGGAATCTTAGGCTCAATGTGTCTAGGAGTGAGAGACGTATGAATAAACCTCCCCTACTCTGGTGCAAGGTGATGGTTGGAGAGAGTCCGGCTGGAGAGATCTAGATTATGTTGCCTCAAGCAGCCTCTCCCGATCCGGACCGCCACGCAGTAGATGAGGAAAAGCATTTGCCACAAAGACCTAGACAAACCTCACTCCAAGAACCCAAGCACCCCTGTTAATTCACTAAACGTAGCGAACCACTTGGGATGACCTATGGCAGGAATGTTGGTTATCCAAAAAATGGTTCCCGGGGCGACGGTAAACATATCCGCCTCCTAAATCTTAAGTAGATGTTGAACATATAAGAATGTCGTATTTTGCTATTCGTCAGTATTCATTCAGAATTGAAACGTTACTTGAAATGGCTTTAGGCGTGTTTGGTGACTAGATCTGAATAACCAGGAAAAATTTTCACATATCCTTCTCCTCCCCACTATCTTCAGCCTCACAACATATCATAATTAGGAATGCCATAGTCTCACTGGCTCCAGATGGTTGCGAGCAGCTGGGCCTCTTGTGTTTTGACAAAACTTCTAAAAAATAAAAATATAATTAATAAAAATTAAAATCACATGATTTTTGTAATTTGTTTGCTGGTGTACAGTGTATGTAGGTTTAATCGGATTACTTGAAATGACGTGACTAGATCTGAATAGCCAGGTACGTTTTTCACATCTTCTTCCCCTCCCCACTACCCTCAGTATGACACCATACCAAAATTGGGGATGCCATTGGCACTCGCTGGCTCGAGACGGTTGAGAGCAGTTGTGACTCTAGTGTAATTTTCAGATAAAAAAGTTATACGCAAGTAGGAATCTTTAACGGTTTTTTTGTTAAACTGACTGCACGTATAAGTATGTCGTATTTTGTATTGCCGCATGCTTCTTTGGAGAGTCGAAATTATTGTTAGTAAAAATAAATATTTTAATAAAAATTTTCACTCAAGATGCCTTCAGATATAAGTACATCGACTTTGGTTGTACGGCCGTATATCCTCTTTACATACTTACTTGAAGAAAAAATCTTCTAAAGGATCAGGCCGGATCAAATGTCGGCCGGATCAAATGTCGCCGGACCAACTGTCGTCGGACCAAATGTTGCCGGATCAAATGTCGGGTCACCGTTTTTATTTGACACTTTTTAATTCAATTTAGGAGGCGGGGATGGATATAGCTGCCCCGGGAACCATTTATTGGACAACCAACACCCACGCCATAGGTCGCCCTATTGGTTTGCCTCGTTTGGTGACTTAGCAAGGGTGCTCGGGTTCATAGAGTGAGGTTTTTTCAAAGTCTATTTGCCCAACTACTGCATGACGTGCCGGATCGGAGTGGTTTAGGGAGACCTTGTGACCTCTTCAGGTGTACTCTCCCAACCCATCGCCTTACACCACATTGGGAGGAATGGATTAATACGTCCATGGAGACATTGACCCCCAGATTCCTGCCAACTCCTCATACTTTTTCCCTTTCGAGAACATACTCTCCATGAAAATATCCCTAAAGATGACACAGGTCTGAGGATTTTTTTCCTGAAAGCCTCCTGTGTGGAGCTAATATAAAAAAAATGTTAAAATATAACAGTTTGAAATGATACTGCTGAGTAAGCACCCATTCATAAATACGTTTGTTACGCGTTAATTTGAATTAATTTTTAATTCCTATTTGAAAAGCCAAAATTTGAACTCTTTCGTGTTTCAGAGGGAAAACAGCCTTTGAAAATATGTCTTCAAGAAAGTGCGCTTTTTTAAGTGTATACCTACCTACTTTCTGTACATAACATTCATTTTTCAGAAGTCGTGCACCAAATTCAAATAACATCTTTTCAAACACTGGTATTTTCCATTTGACCTAGTCAATTTACTAAATATGTATTAGAAAAAAATAAATCACTTTGTTGGACTCGCAACATTAACATTTGGCTGTCATCAGTTCTTTTGTTTTGCTCTTTCAAAAAATATTCTTAAACCAATCTTTTTATTGTGTTTTGGCTGTAAAAAGTTTAGTGTGTTGGAATCTTCTCCCCCCTGATCTTCCAGGAGTCACTTCTTGCTGCTCATTTTCAGATATTTATATAATTTTTTTACTTCTGTCACTTTTTATATTAGCTGTAATTTTTTGAACAATGGAGGAGGATTTCCCTCCTGTACCCCTTACAAAGCCCCCAGATCCCCCTCCTGACCCTCTAGATGGAGACATTTCAGATAAAATAGACTTTTCAGAACATTCAAACATTTCAGACAATGAATCTGTCATCCTAACCTCAATTAAAAAAAGAAAATTTAGTCCCCTTTCCCCAAAAAAACATGATTCGCCTTTGTCTTCTCAGTCCCCTCCAGCTCTTCCTCAACCTCCTCCAACAATCTTTTACTCTACTCATTCCCGTGGCCCCTACATTGTATATGCGCAAAAAACTGAACAAGGTAAAACCATCCATCCTCTTGAATTTGGTAAATTTCTTTCAAATAACAAGAACCTTTCGATTAAACCTGGAGGTGTTAAAGCCGAGGGTCGCTTCCGAATCTCTGTTGAATTCCTGTCAGGTTCAGCCGCCAACAACTTTATCAAAAATATATTTATTTCATCAAATTCTAAATTCAAGGCGTACATCCCAACTTTCAATGTCACTCGAATGGGCCTGGTCAGGGGTATCTCGATCGATCTGTCCATTCCAGAAATCCTGTCCTCACTTTCAACCCCCCAACATATCGGCAATCCCATAAAAGCCAGGAGGCTAAATTATAAGGACACCTCTGAGGGCATCGTTTCCTGGAAGCCCTCCCAATCTGTCGTCATCACATTCGAAGGACAATCTCTTCCTTCCCATATTTATTTATTTTTCAACTCCTTACCAGTTGAAATGTACACTTACCCCACCACTCAATGTTACAACTGCTGCCGTTTTGGTCATACCAAAGCTGCACGCAGATCCCCTCCCAGATGTTTCAAATGTGGAGAAAACCACTCGGCTGACCAATGTTCTTCTCTCTCTTCACCTAAATGTTTTAACTGCTTAGGCGCTCATTCCGCCATTAACTCTTCTTGCCCCGAACAATCTCGCCAAAAAAATATAAAAATTTCTATGGCCTCTGAGAACTTGTCTTTTCTGCAGGCTTCTAAATTATTCCCGCCTGTCAAAAAATCATTTTCCGAGGTTTTATCCAGTAACTCTTCATCCAACCCTCTCGCCTCCTCCTCAACATCTTCCCGTTCAACAAAATTCACATACAAAAACCCTATCTCTAAACAGGCTCGTGGATACGATCAGCAACAACACAACTCACTTCTCTTAAATCCCAATGGTTCTCCTCTTTCACACGCCACAAATGGGTGCGCAAACAATTATAATTCATCCTCAACAAACTATCAAAAGCTTTCTGAACAACTCTCCCAAGATAATTCTTCATTTATTCAAACTCTTATTATGCTTCTAATTGACCTAATTTCTTCTCAAACTAATCTACCGTCCAACGCTGCTTCTATTATTTCCACATTAAAATCATTTATTCAAAATGGCTCTTCAAGATGTCAGAATTCTTCAGTGGAATAGCCGCAGTGCTATTTCTAACAAATCAAACCTTCTTAACCTATTAAATTCAAACCTTGTTTCTGTGGCTGCTGTCTCGGAGACA
Organism: Limnephilus rhombicus; assembly: GCA_929108145.2. Classification (NCBI taxonomy): domain Eukaryota; kingdom Metazoa; phylum Arthropoda; class Insecta; order Trichoptera; family Limnephilidae; genus Limnephilus; species Limnephilus rhombicus. The sequence goes on from OV815284.1 coordinate 25,253,417, forward strand.
TGGTTTACTCCATCCACCCACTTTAATGTGGGAGGGTACTCCTGTCTCCGCGATGATCGCCCGGAAGGTACGGGCGGAGGTGCTGCCCTCTTTATTAAAAAATCCCTTCCGTTTTTCCCAATAAATAATATCAAACCCCCCAATGCTGACTTTCAAATGGTTGCAGCTAAAATAAAGGACACTTCCTTTGTTTCTATCTATCTTCCCCCAACATCGCACTTCAATAAACAAGCGTGGTTGCAAATTGTCCGTCAACTAAGCCCTCCTTTCTTTTTATTGGGTGATTTTAATGCCCATTCTCCCGTCTGGGGTTCTGCTTTCTGTGATCGAGACGGTCGAAGTGTGATGGATTTCCTAGATGAATCCAACCTTTTTCTTTTGAATGACGGATCTCCTACTAGAATCTCTCGCCCCAACACAAACCCCAGTTCAGTGGATCTCTCCATATGCTCTATTAATCTGGCACCTCTCTTCTCGTGGGTGGTGTCCCCCGACCCTTGCTCCAGTGATCATTTCCCGATCACCATCACTTATCAAACTTCTTTCCATTCAGACAAGTCCCATATTTCGACAAAGATTAAAACAAAACACACCAAATGGGACGAATTTAACTCACATATGGATAAGTTTATACAAAATTTATCCTATACCGATACATTATCTGTCAAAGATGACTACGATAACTTCAAATCAATGCTCGTAACTGCAATCAATAAATCAAATCCTCCCCCTAAAACCAAATCTCTCAAAAAACTCCCTCCAACTCCCTGGTGGGATGAGGAATGTTCCAAAGTAGTGAGAATTCGGAAAGCTAAATCTCTTTCCTATCGTCACAATATGACTATGGAGAACTATCTCATATACAAAAATGCCGAAGCGAATGCCAAAAGGGTATTGAGGTCAAAAAAAAAATCCGGGTGGTACAACTTCTGCAGTTCAGTATCTCCGAACACTCCAATTTCGGAAGTTTGGTCTATGATTCGAAGATTTCGATCCTCCTTCAGTCCAACATCTCCTCGAGCTTCTCATTCTAAATGGATGGACGAGTTCTTGGACAAAATTGCCCCCCCTTCTGTACCTAACTTAGATGAAATAACTCCAATCCACAACACTCCTATGTCTGATCATTGGCTTGACTCTCCATTCACTTTAATTGAATTAAAAAATTGTTTATCAACAGTCAAGGACTCATCTCCAGGCAGAGATGGTATACCTTATAGCATTATCAAAAATAGTAATGATAATGTTCTAAATCACTTTTTAAGCATCTTAAATAAAATCTTCCAGACTGGCATAATACCTGATGACTGGAGTTCTCAAATAATCATCCCAATTCTAAAATTAAACAAATCACCCAATTCTGGATCCAACTATAGGCCAATTGCTCTTTCATCCACCCTTAGTAAAATTTATGAAAAATTAATTAAAAACCGGTTAGAATTTTTCGTCGAGAGTAATCATCTTCTCTCTCCATCCCAATTTGGATTTAGGAAAAAGAAATCTACACAAGATAACCTTGCCATCATCAGCACTGATATTAATTTATCCATTTCTAACAAAGAAGTATGTCTTGCAGTCTTTATAGACATAGAAGGCGCCTTTGACAATGTTTCCATCCCAATTCTTAAAAAAAAACTTTTAGGCCTTGGCTTACCCCTCATGTTTGTCCAATCTATTATTAATCTTTTTCTCGATAGGAAAATTTTCATTGAGCTACCAGATGTTACTCCTCAGAGTAGGTCAATTTGGAAGGGTTTACCCCAAGGCGATGTATTATCCCCCTTACTGTATAATATATACACACACGATATGCATGTCACCATTCCCCCTCAAGTAAAAGTCGTTGAGTTCGCAGATGACATAGCTTTCTTCTTATCATCCAAAATCATTCCATCCGCCGTCAAATATCTTAATGAAGCCATGGATGCCCTTTGCACATGGCTTACTTTAAATGGTCTTGAACTTTCAGTACAAAAGAGTCAGTGTGTTACCTTCTCAAATCGTCATAATAATCCCCCTGTTCAAATTTTATTTAAAAACTCGCCAATCCCCAATGCTTCCGAAGTAAAATTTTTGGGAGTAACATTTGATAGGAAACTTAAATGGTCTTCCCACATTAATAATATAGTTACTAAATGTGAAAAAAATTTAAATATTATCAGATCATTGACTGGCGTTTGGTGGGGTGCTCATCCTATCTGCATTAAGTTGCTCTACAATGCACTTATTCGAAGTCATCTCGACTATGCCTGCCCACTTTTTAGTACTGCATCCAAAAATGCACTCAGTAAATTAGACAAAATTCAATCTAAGTCATTGCGAATAATAACTGGCGCGATGCAATCGTCGCCCATCAATTCCCTTCAAGTAGAATGTTCTGATCCTCCTCTTTATTTAAGGCGTCAATTATTTGCTGACAAATTTGTTCTTAAATGTTTAAATTCTAAAAGTCATCAGATTATTCCCAGAGTCTCGTTGTTCAACGACTCAACACATTCATCTACAATCAGAGCTCGAACTAAACCTCTCCCTGCCATTTGTAAAAATTTTCGCTCTCTCTCAGAGCTTCAAATTATCAAAAATGATATTCTTCCTTTGTACAAATTAAAATATAGTCACGTCACCCTATCCCCAACGATTTTAGAGGGGATCGGCATCCTTAAAAGTCATTCCAATCTCCCAGCCCGTACTGTCAATAATATGTTCAATGACATTATTTCTTCAAAATGGCCCAACTCTTCTCTTTTATTTACTGATGGCTCCAAATCTCCGGACTCTCCTAACTGTGGTATTGGTATTAACGTTTACCACAATAATTCTAATGAAAGAATATTTTATTCAATTTCAAACCAATTTTCAATATTTTCTGCCGAGTGCATTGCGATTATTGAATCTCTCAAATATATAATAAAAAATAATTTTGAACATTCTCTTGTTCTCTCTGACTCTCTCAGTTCCCTCCAAAAACTTAAAACAAGTCCTTTTCTTCATCCTGATGATCACTTTGTATGTCTTATTCGAGTATTGATAACCTCCATTCAAAGCTCTGGAAAAACTGTCACTCTGATTTGGATTCCTGGACATGTTGGCATAGTGGGTAATGATATTGCTGATTCCTTGGCAAAACAAGGAGCGTCTAACCCTACCGATACCCTCGTAAACCATATTCCCCTGTCTGATATTTTTTCCATCATCAAAGATAGATCCCGCAATGTTTGGACAGAGTATTGGAACATTGCTAGTCAATCCAAGGGTGCCCGCTACGCCTCAATACAAAGGACTATCCCATCAAAACCGTGGTTTCAAAAATTCCCCCATTTTTCCAAAAAAGAAATTTCCTTACTTATTCGTATGAGAATCGGACATTGTTCCGTTCCTTCTCACCTTTATAAAATTCATGTGCTTGACTCCCCAGATTGTACGTTCTGTGGTCTAGATGTGGGAACTTTAGATCACATATTTTTTGATTGTCCCTCTCTAAATAAATATCCTCTCTTCTATCAAGCGTTATCAAAAATTGCCTCTCCTCCATTCAACATCTCATCTCTTCTAAGTCTGAACTCTACTCCAATCTTCCATAAAATTCTGAAATTTGCACATTTAAATAAAATTAATATATAAATTCACCTTTCCTTTCTCTGTAATTATAAATGATGGCCTAGAACACCCTTGAAGGGTGAAAGCCAGAAATAATTGAAAAAAAAATAAAAATCACTTTGTTAATTACTTTAAGAGTGAATAACCATACAAAACCGGAAATATGTCATTTATATTGTTAGGAGCGGGCCCCCAAACATGTCCCAAGCTAGCTCTCAGGGGAGGCATGATTTACCCTCTATTCAGGTGGTGGGTCGCTCGAGGCTTCAGAAATTCCTTCGCATCTCAGTCGTCTGGCAGGATACTCCCCCTCTAGGAAACCCTCCTGCCGTAGCAGAATAATAACAGGATTGAGTTAACTAGATTCATGTATTGCAAATTTAAAACACAGTACATAGGTCATTACAGTACAATTCAACACAAGAAATACATACTACACAATCCTGGCTATCGTGTTTATAACCTCAAGATCCCTAAACGAAACTCTCTGAGTGATGGCTTTGCGCGGGAGTTTACAGTCTATCGTTAAAGGACACAATCAAATGAGGAAACAATTGTACAGCTTACATGATGTTGGGGGGTCTTCGTCTTCCGGCTTCCAGGGGCACCTCCCGAGTTTAGGACAGAACCGAAGTTTACACAGGCATGGTGAAATATCAGCGCTAAACCCGTAGGTTATTGAATTAACATTGCAGGTTATATTTGAGTACAATTCGAGCGATAGTACGCCGGGCGCGAACAGTGGGAATCAACGCGCGGGCTTAACGTGTGCCCGAGGCGGCTCGCAATTCTCAACTGGTGGAAGGGATCGCGTGCGGGTGGGCGGATGGGATAGGAAGTAGGAAGCAGGGAACAGGGGGGAGAGCAGGGTGTTGTGTAGTTTGCGGCGAATTAGGAGTTTGAATTCTTTGTCGTTTGGGCGTACCATAACACTTCCCCCCGCGCTTGGAAAAAAAGCGACGTGGCAATGGAGCTGTAGGGAAAAAAAAATCCTCTTATGCTTCCATCGGGGTTTTTGAGAGATTCGTTGCTTGAGAGATTTCCTAGCTAGAACATACAGTTTTATGCTATAGTTTGGGTCACAATGTTTGTAGGGAATGGGTGGGGGTACATACAATGTTTGGAAAAGACAAATTTGGGAAAAGTACATGGTGTAAAACAACATACAAGGTTATGCAATTGAAAATAACAATACACATGGTTAAGCAATTGAAAGAATGACAATACACATGGTTATGCAATTGAAAGAATGACAATACACATGGTTATGCAATTGAAAGAATGACAATACATTTGTACAAGAGAAGAGAAAAAAGTGTGTGATTCTAAGGTTTCATTGGTCTTGGAGCTAAGTTTGTGAAGCGTGGATTTGTTTGGTTTCGGAGAATTTCGAAGAAAAGGACGTGACTTCACGGATTCTAAGGATTACATTATCACTGTAATCAGACCCATTTGAGACAACGCTCAGGAGTACACTTGGGCCTTAGAAAACACTTGGTTTTGTCGAAGACGTCGAAGTTCACGAAGTGGAGACTGTGGTTGCTGTGCCGCGGCTATGGTTACAGAGGTCATTGAAGAGAAGAATCCAGTATCTGCAGACATGCCAGTGCGAATCCTAAGTGTTATTATGGTAAACACGGATCGTATATAATGGTTATTGAAGCATAATGTAGCTCAAGATAACTTGTATTGGTGCGCATTCAGCGAATACTGGTGGGTCAAGGTACTGATGGTTTACACATGACGATATATGCGTCACTGCATGACAGAGCAAGAGACGACAAGGTTGGAATTGATAGCAAGAGTAAGAACAAACCTAAGAGCTAGCGTGCCCAAAAGGTAGTTTAGAGTGTCATAAAGTATAGTGGGACAACTCAGCTTGCTGTGGCACGACAAGACAACATACGTATGGGCGGTATGGTCTGTGCTTTCAGGAACAATTGCGTAGAAAATGGCAGCAGGAGAGACCTTGTAACCACAGCGCGTGCTGTCAGGAAGTGAAGCTCAGCTTGGCTGTTGGTGATGACATCCGCCTGGGCTTCTTTTTAAATCCGGGAGGAATTATTATTAGAGCAAAATTCTTGAAGTTTACCTGCCTAGGGACCAATGAAGAAAAGGTTTGGAGAGAAACAAAATGTGTCCAGATAATGAAATAACGAAATTTTAACCACCGACCCAGAGAGTGACGAAGAGAGATTCCTAACTAAATTGTGATTACATGAACATTTTCCTTTGCCAGGATGACTTGGCGTTTGCCTAGTGACAATATGTCTTGGTTAAAAAACAACCGGCCCTCTATGGCCTATGCTAACATGAGATGGTAACATTTTCGTAGAATTTCAAAGAACGAGACAAAGAATCGTGAACTAGTCACGGCAAAGGGAAACCAATTCATGAATAAAGGTTGTCAAAAGGAGACAGACGGTACGCCAAGTGCATATCGTACATATCCAACATTCATGAATGTGTTTCGTGGAATTGAGAAAAGAGAGAAAAAACTGGTGAGACATATGCAGAGATTGAGGGGGAAAACCTGTAGATAACCGGACAGTTAGCTATTCGAACTCCAAGTGAGGGCGAGATATGGTCAACGACAGATTTTACACTTCATAACATAAGTCTGAAACATGGGAAATGGGAGGAGGAGGGGAGAAGGGAGACGAGTTGCGAAACTTGCTAGAGACTGGACCAATTTCCGATTCAAACTCTATGTGAAAATGAAACATAATCAACCAGCAGATTTCCTGACTCTTTACATTTATCAAAAAGGATGAGGAGACATTTGAATACACATTATATCAAAGAGGCTAATCTTTCGCGTGTATTGGGCAAAAGATTAGGGGTCATTTTAAAAACTTCTACATGATTGTGAGAAAAGACAGACCCTTGCTCCAATTTCACAAACCTGGGGGTTTTTCTTGTTCGTTCTCCAGACAACGAGTTAGGTGGTTTTTTGTGCTCAATCGATTAACTCCCACAGCACTATGCCCCATAATTGACAGTGAAGCTGAAAACTAGTCCTTTTGGGATAGTAGATATTCCTGGGCTTCTTTCCTTTTTGCAAAGAAGTAAAAAAACAGGAAGTCCACGGGCATTGGCGTTGAATGACAACAAAGGGTTGTGGACTACATTTCGTAGATTGCACACAAAGGGTTTGATATTATTTCGTTCGCACGAATCACGGTAAGTGTTTTAACGTCTCCACGTATAGTGTACAAAATATGTAAGTACATACAAGATATAACTCAATTATAGACAGAAGTCAAAGAGTTTATACAATGCATCCTAAAGAAGATAGCAAAGCCGATATTATGTCGTTCACACGAATCACGGTAAGTATTGTTATTACGTCTCCACGTCTCGTGTACAGAGTTTATACACAGTTATACATAAAAGCGGTACTCATGACAAATAAATGACACACGACCGGAACAGGTTATACGAAAAGGGTGGTACTCATGGCAAATGAATGGCACACGACCAAAATAGAACGTACAAAATGGTTCTCATGACAAATGAATGGCACACGACCAAAATAGAATGTACAAAATGGTTCTCATGACAAATGAATGGCACACGACCAAAATAGAATGTACAAAATGGTTCTCATGACAAATGAATGGCACACGACCAAAATAGAATGTACAAAATGGTTCTCATGACAAATATGTCACACGACCAGCTCAATAACATTTAGCTATGAGAAAAAAGTGATTATGACGAACTTCTCGTATCGCGGCAGGTATTTTAAGGATCCCTCCTATAATGGTGGATGTTCTAAGGATCTCTCCTATAATGAAACAGGGTTACGTTTAAATACAACACAATAAACGTTAACTATGCTTGTTTTAACACAGTTTATAAAGATTTGTTAGATTAACTAACTCCGTAGCCCAGGAGCGTACGATAGGATAACAAGGAGGTAAACAATTTAATGTCACTTCGTATGTTATAAAGGCGGGGTGATGACAGAGTACATTTCTGTTTACACCATGTGACAAACAAAGACAGACCTACATGGTTTTACATACTGTCTATTGCAGCAAACTTCAGTGGGGACAAATAAAAGGGACCAATTGTGGTTTTACATACCCTTTGTGTGGTTACAACATACCAGGTTATGTGCAATTTAGGTTGCAAATACTTGGTTAAATGGCGAAACAGGAGTTGAATGCCTATGTTTGTAAAACGATGATCAAACAAAACATTGATGATTTACGTTAAACTGCGGTTATTTATGTACGGAAATCAGGGCTGCCGTTAGGTTTTATTAACCTTTTCCGTAAGGGTTGAAGCATGTAATACAAGACATACATGTTGTGAAGAGGGACAAATCGAGGACTTCTTATAACAACAAAAGACCGAGTATTTGGTTTTACGTACTTTAGTTGAAACGAGTCCATGAGGATTTGTACAAGGATGGAAAGACCAATTTAAAGGCTTTTCCTTTATTTATATACATATGATTTCAAAATGGATGTGTCAAAATCCAATTTGTTAGCAAAGAGCTCGGGTAGGACGCCATCAATTTTTGACATTTGAGAAAAAATTGAAAACTACTATACACAAGGAATGTGATTATGTGAGTAACCACTTATCTTTACCATGATGGGTAGAATATGGAGCATGTTGAGATGGTTTACTAGTCCTGGGTCGTGATTTAACGCTTTGGAGTTTACCAAATCGATTTTAGAACGACGCTCCAGTATTTACAGAACATAAAAAGAAAAAAAATGAAGAGATTCCTTCCGATATGATGAAAAAAAACAACAAACAAAAATGGTGAAAATTACAATATTGCATTACATGGCAAAGCGTGCCATGGCATGAACGTTGCGTAGTGTGAGGGGTTGAGAGGCAATGATTGGGTTCATGACTTCCCGAACACTGTCACTCGAGGGGTGTCTCTGCTCTAAAGTGATCAATTTTGGAACAGGTGAGAAAAAGAAAGAAAAAAAATAAAAAACGTGTGAGACAAAAATTACGGTGGTTGCCAATTCACGAACATGGACGGGGCAAACTACACCGTGGATTGTACATAAATTTACAAAAATGATTTTTTTAACAATATTCGTTTTATCAACGAAAGGGTGGGCATGTAATTGACACTTTACACGCCAGCCATTGTAAGACTTGGTGTGCTTACAAAAAGGTTGTGGTGATACACACTGGATCATTTTAAGTTTGCTGAGATAGTGGGGGCAGTTTTACTTGACTCCTCACTTCCAGATTTTGCGATATCCTTAATATGGTAATTACCAATGTGTTTTCCAGAGCAGTCAGACAAGGAGTACACTAGATCTGATATCTTTCTTAGAACTTTGGCCTTCACGAAACGTGGTGCCAGCTTGGCAGAGAAATACATGGCTCCTTGGGAAAGTGTGTTGTTCTTTCTCCAAACTATGTCTCCTGTATTGAAGGTGACATGTTTCCTACGTAGGTTGTATCTGTCCGCACTCTTTTGATGAGCCAGGAGCAAAGCATCAGTGACTTCACTGTAGATGGCCGACAGTTCTTCCAGACGATGGGCATAGTTCGCGGTAGGGTTGCTTGTGGTGGCAATTGACGTAGGAAAGTTTGTGTTCCTATGTAGAGAACCATGAACAACTTGTTCCATACCGTGTTTTAAGAAGAAAGGTGTGTAACCAGTGGCCAGATTAACAGTGTTGTTCATTGCAGCCTGAATTTTATCTAGGTTTTTACACCAAGTACGTTGATCTTTATCAACTAGAATAGCCAGAGCTGTGTTGATTGTTTGGTTATAACGTTCGACGGTGTTATTTTGTGGAGTATACAAGGTATTATAGTAAATATCCTTGATTCCGTATTTGGCAAGAAAATCTTTGAATTCTTGGGCAATAAATTGTTTTCCGTTATCAACAATTACGGTTCTGGGTGTTCCGTAAGGTATAAAAATGTGTTTTTCCAGAAGTTTGATGATGGCGGACGCGTTGGCTCTTTTTAAAGGAAAGATCCAACAGAATTTAGTGAAAACATCCACTACACTAAGTATGTGCATGTGTCCGGCATAACTTCGGGGAAAGGGTCCGACGAGGTCCATTGACAATGATTGTAGGGGTCTGTCGGCACGTTTGGGATTACCCATTAGGCCGGCAGGTGCTGCCGTGCTATGTTTATAGGCTTTACAAGTTTCACATTTAGAGATGTAATTGCGAATTTGCTTGAAGAGACCAGGCCAGTAATACTTCAAGGAGATCTTTTTATACGTCTTGAAATTTCCTGGGTGTATGGAGTCGGGAGCACTATGATTGTCAATAATTATTTGTTCTCTACCTTCGAGGGGAACGACAAGTTTCCACGAGTAATCTTCGAGGATGGATAGTGGTACCTTGCAATTACGGTATAGTTGTCCTTCTTTTATGATAAAATTAGGAAACTTTTGTTGGTTATTTTTACAACCTTCGAAGATTTTCAAGTACCATTCATCTTTTGTAGATGGAGGGGGGGCAATTGTGTCAACATTTAATGAAGCCAGTTCAATTCTTGAAAGGGCGTCGGGAACAATATTGTCCGCGCCTTTACGGTGAACAACATCAAAATTGTATTGAGACAAACGGGAGGACCAACGAGCGAGCCTACCGGAGGGATTACTTAAAGAGATCAACCATTTCAAACTACTATGGTCTGTAACTACAGTAAATTTGCTACCGTCTATGTAACCGCGGAAATGGTGAACAGAATCCAATACAGCCAATAACTCTTTCTCGGTAATTCCGTAGTTTTTCTCGTGTTTGTTTAATGTACGGGAAAAATACGCTACAGGGTGTTCGCCATCTGGGAATTCTTGAGTAAGGACTCCACCGATTCCTACATTGGAGGCATCCGTGTGGAGGGTAAAAGAGAGTGCAAAATCCGGGCAATTCAGAACGGGAGCTTTTTGAAGGGCATTTTTTAGAGTTGTAAACGCTTCTTCAGCTTCGACAGACCATCGGAAATTGCTGACACCTTTACGGATGCCGGTAATTTTATTTAAGGGGGCTGCGATAGTGGAAAAGTCTTTGATGAATCTCCTGTAGTAACCTGCAAGTCCAAGGAAACCTTTGACTTCCTTCGCGTTTTTGGGTCGGGGAAAATTTGCCATGGCTTCCACCTTAGCGGGGTCTGTTCTTAGACCTTTTTCGTCGATAATGAATCCCAAATAACGTAGACGGGACTTACAGAATTCAGACTTCTTCAAGTTGATGGTTAAACCAGCGAACTTGAGTTGTTGAAAAACTTTTTCCAGCATTAATAGGTGTTTTTCAAAGGTATCGCTGACGATGATGAGGTCGTCAAGGTAACAAAACAGGCTGTTATCGACTTCAGGACCGAAAAGTTTGTCCATCAGTCTTTGTAACTCGGCGGGGCTGTTTTTTAGACCAAAGGGTAATCTTTTAAAATGGAACATTCCCCTACCAGGTACAACGAAAGCAGTTTTTTCGCACGATTCTGCGTCCAAGGGTATTTGCCAAAACGCTTTGCTGAGATCGACAGAAGAGATGAACTTGGCGTTACGCAGCTTGTCTAAGGTTGCGTGAACGTGAGGTAAGGGATACGCATCAGCTTCCGTGCAAGAGTTTAAACGTCTACTGTCGAGACAGAAACGTGCAGAGCCGTCTTTTTTAGAAACCAAAAGAGTTGGGTTGGTCCATGCACTTCTGCTGGGAACCACCACACCCATTTTTAACATTTCATCAAGTTCGTTTTCTAAAAGTTTAAGTTTTTGGGGGGCTAAGTTGTAATAACGTTGCTTGATGGGTGGGCCATTGGTTTTGATATGGTGTTCAACCAAATTTGTCAAACCTAATCCACATTTTTCGAAAGATATTGACTCGAATTTATTGACCATTTCTTTCAGTTGGAGAGCCTGGTCCGTGCTTAAATTTTCGTGAGGTATTATTGTGCGGATCTCACTAATTTGAGCAGCAGTGGAGGTTTCGCCAAGAGTATTAAATACTTGGGGAGCAACATTGAATGCCTTCCAGAAGTCAACGCCAAGGATGAAATTCTGGGATATAGAGGGCACTATTAGAAAATTGATTGTAACTATTTTATTGTTACAATTAATTGGCAGGGCAAGGGCACCGATGACCGGTTGGGAAACATTATCCGCAGTCGTCAGGTGTGTCGATTGGGGCGAAATTCTAAAATCACTGTTAACAAAAGGCAGGTGAGCATTGTTGCCAAGACAGCTGACAGATGCACCACTATCAAGTAATCCGGAAAAGGGCACATTGTTAACAGAGAAAAAAGCATAGGGTCTCCCATCTTTAGCTTGTTTGCAACAAACCGAAGAAACATTTAAGGTCTGGTTAAAATACTTAATGTGTGCTAACCAATCAGTCCATTCTTTAGACCTTGGTTCAGAATGGGTGCCTGAGAGGTTATTATTTAGTTTTTTGGCCTCTTCATGTAGAAATTTGGTGGGGGCTTGGAGAAATCCACCTGAGGTCTGACATCGCTTGGGTTTTGTAACCTTTCCATGTTGTGCCTTGATTTCTTGAAAATGTTGCGCAGTTCGTCGCTTGGAGGAGAGCGGTCCCTAGAGTGATGCCTCTTGAAAGTTCGGGGTTCCTTAGATTCCAGAAACCTTGCTTGCTTGAAACAAGTAGTGGCCAGATGGCCTACTTTTTTGCAAAAAGAGCACACTTTTTCGTTGTTGAATTCTGGTTTTAAACCCGACGAACGGCTTGGCACAACTACATTATTTGACACATTCTTTATGTTTTTCCTATCCTGGTACGATTCCAGAAGGAGACAGACTTCGTTTAGCTGGGCTAGGGATGCAATTTTCTGTGAGGTAATGATGTTCTCGTATTTGCTTAAAAGGCCATCAGTTATGACTGGTAATAGTTCAGCTTCCGAAACGGGATGTGAAAGCTTGATGTTAATGGATTCAGCCCTTTCTATGAATGTTGCTACAGGTTCATTTACTAGCTGTTTAATAGATAGTAAAGATAATTTGATCCGGTGCTGGGCTTCCGTTTTTCCGAAGCTCGAGATTAGGGCAGATCTGAGTTTATTCCAATCTTTGCATTTAGTTTTTTGAATGCGGTGCCAGGGTATCAATTCTGGGGAGATGAGTTCTATGAAGTTTTTTCGTAGAATCTCGAATGGGATATTTTTGATTGTAGCCGTTTCTTCAATACGGTCAATGAAATCCAGTACATCGGAGACGCCATTATATTTGATTTTCCACGAGGATAAATCGTAGGTTTTATCTTGTGTCAAGGTGGGTGCGATGTCCTGTTTTATCATTACTTGTGGCATAGGTTCTTCGTTAGGAACAAGGTTATTCAAAACTTGCGTAGCCGAGCGTGAATTATTTTCGCTTGAGGGGGCGAGGTTTATTCTCTTAATGTACTTTTTGTTGAATAAAAGTGCATAAGCCTTTAATGTAGGTTTAGATTTGCTTGATGGCGAGAGTCCTCTATCCCTTAAGGCAGTTTGTAAGTGAGTTTTGGATAAGTTGTGCACGTTGGGAATGATGCCCAAATTGGATGATGCCATAGCTTGATTGTTTTCCATTGTGAGTTTCCCAGGTGGTGAAAAAAATTGCCAGGGGTCTTCTTTAGCAAACGCAAAATTAATTTTGTGAGGCACTTTTCACTTGGTAATCACTGGTTGGTATTTCTAAAATAGTTATAGAAAACTGTATTCCATACTACAATTTGGTATATATGACACCAGAATCTTTGTCAAAGGAAGGCACAAGAAAAAATTTTTGCGTGGAAAGACCTAAGTAGTAAAGGTTTTTGTGTTTCACTGACCACTTTTGAGAAAACTTGTGAAATTCACAAGTATTTATTTTTTTTCAAAAAAATTTTGCCAGGACTGACCTTTAGAAAACGGGTTTTTTATTTTTCACAAACCACTTTTGAGAAAACTGTGAAATTCACAAGTATTTATTTATTTCCAAAAAATTTTGCCAGGACTGACCTTTAGAAAACGGGTTTTTTATTTTTCACAAACCACTTTGCACTGAGAAAGGCACTAAAATTCACAAAAGGCACTCTTCTGGCAAATAAGGACAAACTTCCGGATGAAAATAACTGAATATGGGATTTGTTACGAAACCACATTAAAATTATTTTATTTTTTCATGGAACCAATCATTGGTTTTATTATTATTTCACTTTTTTTATGTAAGGAAAAAAAACACAATTCACTTTACACTTATGCTGAAAAAAAAATGCGGTACCTATAACGTAGGATGTGGAAAGAAAGTCATTATTTTGTCCATTTGGTGAAATATACGTGGTACTAATTTGACAGACACAACAAGTGGGCCGATCGGTATATTGTGCAAGAAAAACGTGAGTGTGAGATTTTTTAATTAAAGAATCCACAAGGTAATTGGAATTCCAAAACCAAATTTACAATAGCGATCTCCATTGCTTCCGACCTTAGTGACAGAAGGGCGATTTTATTATTCAAAACACTGCATAGTGACAGGGAATTGTTCTGCCTGATTCAAACGGATTTTTGCCGTTGGAGTTTGGCGCGATAAACGCACTTTTATGCTTCGATGCGCGTGGGTGCGCGCGCAACTCAGAGATTAGGTATGTATTTACCGCGTGAAACATCGGGCCGTTGATTTGGCGCGAATTACTGTTGCTCGTCCGCTGCTTTGTGAACAAAGGGGTCGGCGCGTGCGCAGTCAGATTCGCGGTTTAAATGCTGCCGTCTTTCTGGTTGATACAAAATGGCCATGTTTTCAACTTTGACGCAATTTTTTTATAATTGCAATCAAATCTGCGTTATGGACTCAACTTGCACATGGATTTCTGTGGTTTCCCACAGAATTCATTATTCACTGGGTATAAAACACCAAGACACAGTACAATCAATGTTTACAAACAGTTCCTATGCGGGGAAGATTTCGACAGGGAGCACTCCGTAAGGCGACTGAGACAATGGCAAAAATGAAAAAAATTCTGGGCCCCACTATGGACGCCAGTGTTAGGAGCGGGCCCCCAAACATGTCCCAAGCTAGCTCTCAGGGGAGGCATGATTTACCCTCTATTCAGGTGGTGGGTCGCTCGAGGCTTCAGAAATTCCTTCGCATCTCAGTCGTCTGGCAGGATACTCCCTCTCTAGGAAACCCTCCTGCCGTAGCAGAATAATAACAGGATTGAGTTAACTAGATTCATGTATTGCAAATTTAAAACACAGTACATAGGTCATTACAGTACAATTCAACACAAGAAATACATACTACACAATCCTGGCTATCGTGTTTATAACCTCAAGATCCCTAAACGAAACTCTCTGAGTGATGGCTTTGCGCGGGAGTTTACAGTCTATCGTTAAAGGACACAATCAAATGAGGAAACAATTGTACAGCTTACATGATGTTGGGGGGTCTTCGTCTTCCGGCTTCCAGGGGCACCTCCCGAGTTTAGGACAGAACCGAAGTTTACACAGGCATGGTGAAATATCAGCGCTAAACCCGTAGGTTATTGAATTAACATTGCAGGTTATATTTGAGTACAATTCGAGCGATAGTACGCCGGGCGCGAACAGTGGGAATCAACGCGCGGGCTTAACGTGTGCCCGAGGCGGCTCGCAATTCTCAACTGGTGGAAGGGATCGCGTGCGGGTGGGCGGATGGGATAGGAAGTAGGAAGCAGGGAACAGGGGGGAGAGCAGGGTGTTGTGTAGTTTGCGGCGAATTAGGAGTTTGAATTCTTTGTCGTTTGGGCGTACCATAACAATATATAAAATTTTAGGCGTATTGACTCTTTTACACAAAAAATTATATATTCATTTCGAAAGACTATTCTTTTATCTAGTAAAGCTTTGTTTTAAATTTTGAGGAAATGTGTTTGTTTTTAGTACAATAAGGTTTTACAGTAGGTTGTTGGCAAATTTGTTAAATTTTCAAACAAAGTTTTGTATTATACAACACAAATTTCAAATCACATAATCATGCAGTAAAATAAATCAATAAATAATCTGGGAAGTCTATGTTTCAGAATTTTAATTTTGGTTTAAATAAAATCACATGAAAAAGATCCGCGCCTGCGTTTTGTGACGAAAATATTTCATTTTGTCTATTTATTTACGGTCTCACAAACTAATATATGTAAGATTTTTTTACATTCTTATTTTGCTTAGACGTTATTGAAAAATGATAAATAATTACAAAAAGTACATAATTTTAATATTTTTATCATCGCGCCTTAAATTAAAGCAAATTTTGAATGAAATAAATTCGATATTGAGTGATTATTTTAAAAAGCTGGTACGGAGAATAATTAAACTTTCTCATTGGAACCGCCTGCAACATAATGGTTCCTTGGTACCATTTTTTTTTATACAGAGCATGAGAAACTCTCTCAGGTTGGTGGGAACGGAAAATACAGTTTTCCCTCCAGTATGGATAGTTAGGCTAGGTGAATAAAAGAGATTATCTAGTAACAATTACAACTATATTTAAATCTTCAATACAACGGTACCTTTCAAGGGACCGGGATTCATTTCCCCAAAAAACATAACCTCTTCTGAAATTTAAGAGCCAATTAACTAAAATAAAGAAATAGCGTATCTGCGGACCATGGATCTAAACAAATTAGTTCTAAATTCACGCGAACACTTTATTTGGCTTCACACAGCGTGCTGAGGAAGCACGGGCTGTAGGCTCGCTCAATCTCCAGTTCGGACACCGAGAAAAGACTCCAAGGAAAGCCTCAAAGTATCAGGACCCTTTGCCAGGGAGCAGGATCCAAGCTCCCGATCAGGACCAGGGTTCCGGTTTGAGCACACCAGGGAGCACCAGGTAGAACCCCTTTTCGATCAGCATGCTTCATCCGAAGATGAGCGCCGGGAATCCATCCATCGGCGGATGTCGCGACAAATAGGTACTGCCACGACCGTAGCTTGTTACTGGGCCTTATTTACGCCAAGCCATCGAATGCTCTCGCCGCGATTTCCCAGATATTTCACAATCAATTTTGAACGCGGCGGTGTGTTAGCCTTAAAACATGGCGATCTCTCGTCGCTCCAGGACAATTAAAAAAGAATCCGATCCACACACTCAACTACATACGAATCACGGCTAGAATTAGTGACATAATTCTTGTAAAAGGTATTAGCCGGTAACTGTGACATTAACACATAATGAACACACAAACTTATATTTTTAGGCGACGATTCGAATTAACGTCGGGCTCCCGTACGGCAGAAATTCAAAAAGTCACGCCGGAAATTTATCAATACAGTTGCCAATCGAAAAAATCTAAAATACGGCGATTCAACAATTAAAGTAAGCGACCAGGTGAAGGTTTATTACGTCAGGAAAATAATTATTATTATCGTGACACGCCCTGTACGATCGTAAGAACATCTTTCGACGAAATATGAATTCTCGGCCGCTGGCTGGTTAATGGCCCTTAATTTTATTTTGATTATCTATGCATATTCTTTTATGACGTAAGAACGTATAATTTTTAATAGTTACTTAATTTGATTCTTCATTATCTTTCTTCAAGGGTACTTTTCAAATCTGCGATTTTTTATATTTTCTTTTTTATCAAGTTCACTTTGTTTTTCTTTCAACTTTTGTTTTCTAGTTAATATTACCTTCTCACCGGTCATGCAACCATGATTATTTTAATACAATATGTATAATTGTTTCCTTTCCTAGTAAACTAAATAATATTTTAAAAAAACTTCTAATGGTGGTGGCTGTATCCGAGTGGCTCAGCCCTCCACCTAATGGATACAGGTGGCGACCTCCCTGATGGACGATCCCATTTTAAATTTAATTTCAATTTATTTATGTTTTACGTTTTATTTTATAATAATAATATTTGGATGACTTGTATAGCGCCGTTTTTGTGAAAAATCACCTCAAGGGCGCTGTACAAACTCATAATATATTTCTACAATCTAACTACAAACTAGACAAACCATTATAACAACTTACGGCTGAAAATTGCATCCACCGGTTCATCAATCACCGATAATAATATATAACTATATTATGTACAATGATTTGACCAATGAAAGTGATGCTGCGTAAAAATACGCTATACATGCAGAAAATTTATTAAGACACCTATTACGAATGGTGTAACTAACCCGACTTTGTTTTATATATTAAGATTTTAAATTCATTTTACACATGTACTTTTGTACGAGTGAACAAGCTATTTTCAAAAAGTTACTATGGAACATTATTAGAGACCTTAATATTTCGCATTTTTTCATAGAATTTAATAACAGAATTAATCACATCAGTTATCGTTATTTTTATCGCACCGATATTCTCGCTAACGTTATTTGGATCACCCTTTTTGCATGTTTTTATTGAAAAAACATGGTATATCTTTTGCGCACGTTTTTCAGAAACAATTTGATTTTGATTATAAAAATTAACTTTTTCAAATAAAATAACTGGTGAGAAACATTACCATAGAAAACAGGCTTTCATTTTCGCAAGACGAAGTCCATTTGCATTTTTTTTACCGCCGTGATGTGCAATCTAATGACTGGTGATACAAATAAGCATAAAAAATTATTAATTCACGCAAGACGCTGTCCGCGTCTGTAATTTTCCTGTCATGAGGTGCAGTCCGTATCTAATACTTGTGAGAAAAATATTGCTCATAATAAGGAACTCCAGTGAAAAATAAAATAAAATATTCTGGCTTTAAAAAATATGTTCATATACATTAATAAACGCTGAGTCTGAATAAATAAGTTTTATTTAAAAATATTAAACGCAGAGTTCTTAAAAAATTATTAAAAGTCCATTTTTAATCGGGTCGTGAAAACACGCCGTCAAGATGACGTCACTGTTCAACGTGTCGTGACGTCACCGTAAAGTCATTCTAAGGGAATGTATGATATTATGACACAAGCCATCGTATTAATTTATTCGTTAATAAAGGTATTTCTTATTAGTTTATCTCAATTATTGAAAATATTCAAAAACTACTGCACAAAAAAATAGTTATGCTATTTCTAGGGAGAATACTTCAAACAGCGGAATTCAAAATGGCGGCAGTAGATCAGTTGATTGCCCGGTCCTATACTAATTTTTCACACGATTCACCATACATACGGTGGTTTTCGGGGGTCTTGAAAAATTAAATCTTTGACAATTATTTTAACTATTAAAACTAACTCTAAAAACAAAAATAAAAATGCCGTTATTTAAGTTTAAAAAATTGGACTGGTGTTCTCTATTACACGATAACTCCTGTAATACACAGTGCTTGACCCAGTACCTACGAATTGAAGTAATTAAAAAGCACTGCAAGGTGCAGGAGTTACTTTGTATATTTTATTTGATGGAGGGGGGGAGTGCGCTACAGGTATTTAATAATAATAATGATTGGGTGAACTAGTTAAATTAAATGAAAATATATTATTTAAATAAATGAAGACAATATAAGCGAAACTCAATCGAAAATCTGGAAACAGAAAAATCAGAAAAACATATTCACACCTCTGGGACTCGAACCCAGGACCTCAGCAAGAGGTATTTATTTTCATTTAATTAAAATAACGCCACAATGTGAAATTCCATTTTAATTAACAATTTATAAGCCTATTATTAACGTCTTCATTACTTTTTAATTACTAATTACTACCTTGTTATATGCCAAAATATTTCAAAATTAAATTGAGTGCTGGTTCCGAGCTTGTTCCATTGAAGCGATTAGGTACCTTAATGAATAACTTACAGCGCACAAACAATTTGTTTAAAACAGATTAGATTCGTGGAAAGGATTATATTAAATATTTAACTTCGTCCATGTGCCAATTTTGACGAATTTTAATCAGCCAAATATGATTATGGACCTAATATTATGAATAAAAAATTTTCTGCTTTATTTATTCAACTGAAAATAATACGTAGTAATACGATAACAAAAATCAAAACAAAAACCATAATAATATAAATATGTATATGTGTAGTAATTTAAAAAAAACTGAAAAAAAGTTACGAACTACGTCGTTTAAAAAATATTATAATAATCGTATTAAAAATTGCTATACAGTACGGAAATTTATAGAAATTAATCTGAACACTTTAAATTGTCAATACATAAATGCATATTTCTTATAATGTCTTTATCGTAATAATATAATCAATTCACAACATTACGATATCAAAAACACTAAAACGGATTGGTTAGACTCAACTGGAAAAGTGTAATTTTTTAATCCAATTCTAAACTCATCGAAACTTTTTTTCCTAAAAATTATAAGTTGAATTTGACAGAAAAACAAGATTGTTATTTTATCTGTTAAAGGTATGTTTTAAATTTTTTTTAAGTTTGATTTTTTTAATAAAAAAAGTTTTACTTTTGGTCGATGCGTAGATTTGTTAATTTTCAAACGAAAAATATGATTATACAAAACATTTTATATCGTAAAGAGTTATAAATCATACACCATATATCGTACAGTATTATAAATCAAAACATTTACTAATAAACTTTGTTTAAAGAATTTTTTTTTTTTAAATTATATCGTTAAAACCAAAATCCGAGGACGTGTTTATGACGAAAACTTGTCAATTTTGTCTAATTATTATGTACGGCCTTACAAATTAACGTATTTCCGATTTTTGCACGTTTATCTTTCTGAGACATTATTGAACAATTATAAATACTTATAGTCAAAAGCTAATTATAAAAAGTTTATATATTATATATATATAAATATTATTATTTTTTATTTATGAACGTATATATTCGTGTTATAATTTTTAATTAACTTCATTATGTTCTTGCCTTTACACACGAGTAATTGTACTCTCGTAAAGGTTATATTATATTGTATACATACATGTGTTTTTACAGTTTTTTAATCAATGTTGCATGTTTAATTACTCATGATTATGTTACATGTGTATGTATACAAAAAACAAAACTAATAAAAAATATAATCTTATTATCTTTTACATCACGCGTTTTAGCATTTTATTGCTATCTCGAAACTACAAAAATTCAAAGCCATTACCCCATTACCCGGTCGTGGGTGGTGGTGGTGGACCGCAGGAGTGATAGTTTGTGTTAGTACTGTATTAAAATATAACTAGCCGTTGGAAACAATAGTTATATTATTTCAACGTAAATAATTAGCGCCAACAGTTGAAATATAATACCTACATGCGAATATTATTCAACGCAGTCAACGATTCAACTGCCTAATAAATAAAAAGGGTTAAGAGTTTGTACTTCGTGAACAAAATTACTCGATATTTTAAATGGTCTTTTGGTTATGTACGTACCTACTGCACGTTTTATTTTATTTTCCCATCCAATACGGCCGATACCCAGCGCCATGGAACAATCAAATTTATCAACGACAAGCAAAAAAATAACCTATTGATAATTGTCTCTAACAGCTATGTTTTGTACCTATTGTTTTCAACGGCGTTGGAATGATTAAGTAAAAAGGGTCAAGAGATCTTACTTCGTGAACGATATTATACCCAATTACACAAGGTCTTTTGGTAATGTACATACCTACTGCACGTTTTATTTTATTTTCCCGTCCAATACGGCCGATACGTAGCGCCAAGCAACAAGCGAATTTATCAGTGACAAGCAAAATATATTTAATAAAATAAAATACTTTTTTGTTTAAAACCACGATATTTATTAATTTTTTAACCGACCGGTTTCGCTTAACTTAAGCATCTTCAGGGTTCAAATTAATACTAGGGTACAAATTGTACAGGGTACAAATTAATACAAATTAATAATAGTATTAATTTGTACCCTGAAGATGCTTAAGTTAAGCGAAACCGGTCGGTTAAAAAATTAATAAATATCGTGGTTTTAAACAAAAAAGTATTTTATTTTATTAAATATGTCAAACCACAAAGTGATTGCTTTCTACAATAATAGCAAAATATATCTTCAACAGGATAATATTTTCAACACCGAAACCAACGTCTTCCAACAGTTTCAACTTTCAACGTTATTGTAGGATTATTATTACGTGTGTGTCGCGTGGGGCATAGAGATAATAATAATTAATAATACATCAATGATTCGGGGAACCACCCGTTAAAAGGGATTTTTTAATACTATTTTGATATATTTTTTGTTAGTATCGTGTCGATCTCCTATTATAGTTGCGTCAACGTCGACGTTATTTTCAACAGCTATTTTCAACAGTTGAAAATTGCCAACGATAACGACGTTGGCGTTGGATAGAATTATCGTCAACGCCCAGTACTAGTTTGTGTCCGCCACGCTCTTGCTGGTAAGATGTTGATGTTATAATTTTGCTAAAATCGAACACAAAAGGTTCAAATAAGAAATTTTTCGCTATAAAACACACGTCCCAACTTTAAAAAACTTTTAATAAAGTTGTATTTTGAGGATAAAACAAAAAATTTTAGTGTTTTATAATACTTTGTGTACGAGATAACCAATTAGCCTCCGAACTGTTAATCTTAGAAATTGTCCTTCTCATCCGAATTAATATTGTACCAAATATTTTAAATCTTTAATGGTGTACTATCTTATATATAAAAATCAATTGCTCTTCGTTTGTCTCGCTAAAACTCGAGAAAGGCTGGGCCGATTTAGCTGATTTTGGTTTTGAAATGTTTGTCATAGTCCAGGGAAGGTTTAAACTGAGAAAATGTGGAAAAATTGCGAGGAAGATAGTAAAAACAACACTTTCATTTCCCCATATAAACTGTTCTACCTACTTTCCTGTCAAAAATTTGACGTTCGTCCCTTCGAAAGCAAATAAAATAATAATAATAAAAGTTTTTTTTGTTAAGTTTTCTAATACTTTGTAGAAGGTTCTTACGGAAAAAAAATAAGAAAATTGCGCAGAAAATTGAATAATTTCAGAAAACTTCGTACGTTTGGCGGTTCACGAGTTTGACGAAATAAATTTAGCACGCAGCTGTTTTTTTTTGTACTAAAAGAATTGTCAATTATTGATATTTTAAATATGTACCTGTGTTTGGTACCAAATTTGACTGTTTCGCTTGGTCACGCCATTAATTCAGAACGACTTTACTATTTCATTCAAACATTGGGGATTAGACGTGTTTGCTATCCGATTGCGATGAAAATTTGGTGAGTTGTTGTGAGCACGCCCGAAAAGGTTTCTATGTATATTGGTGAGCTCTGGCATTATGAAATTTGTATAAAAAATTGCAATTGGTGCCACGCGAACTGTTTGAAAATTGAATGTACCGGGAATGAATGTATGGAATGCGGGAGGGGGAGGCGGATGGGAGAGCGGTGAGGGAGGAGGAAGGGGAGAAGAGGGGAACTCGGGAAAGGGGGTTCGCTGGAGGGTAGAAGAGGGGAACCCGGGAAGGGGGAGGGGAACACGGGAGGGGGGAGGGGAACGCGGGAGGGAGATTCACGGGACGGGAGAAGCCGTCGAGGGTAGTGGGGAGAGGGAAGGCGGAAAAAGTGGTGTGGGAAAGCGAGAAGGGAAGGGGACGCAGGAGAGGAAGGGGAGGCGGAAAGGGGACGGGACGAATGGGAAAGAACACGCGGGGTGAAACAATTTCTTTATTAAATGGCATAGCAAGGCAAGCCGGGTACCAGCTAGTATCTAATATAACTTTTAAACTATGTACATGTTTAATCGTAATATTTTTTTAAAATTTACATGTGAACTGGATCAAAGTATGTAAATAATGGTAACCGGCCAACTCTGAATGAAACCAACTCAGAAGCACCTCATAAAGGTCATTAAGAGTGATGATATTTTTATTTTTTTTTATTGGGTTAAATAGGTTAAGTTAGGTTAGGGTTACCAGCTATCTTAAAATTATTTCTCATAGCTTTTAATGACCTTTTATGAGGTGTTTCTGAGTTGATTTCATTCTGAGTTGACATGGAACCGTAAAAAATATATTTTATATTTTATAATAAAATTATGATAAGATTAAATGTGGATTTAAAAAAAATTATAAATGAGGCATGAGGCGTTCACGAAATACTATAATATTTATTTGTTCATATGGAGCAGATACTTTACGATTTGACATTATAATTTAAAATAAAAGCAATAGCTTTGTAAACACCACTTTTATTTTATATACTTTATGCCGGTCGGGTTTCGCTACAACAGTAGCTTCATCAGGGCAGTATAATTTATGATACTCTACTAAAATTAAGTTACTTGTGTTATAGATAATATATGGTTTGAAACAAAATGGGCTGGACTCCTCAAGTGAAGGAGGAAGTAGGCGTAAGTTAGTGTAGATGGAGAATTGGGAAGCGAAAGGGAATGTTCTTTGTCAAAAGTGAACAACCTTAGTATTGGACTTTTATTTAAATTTATTTGATTGTTAATTACCCTATTATTAATGTTCTTGGCTTTTCTTAGTTATAGTGCTTCTAATTTATCCAATCCGATAGCTATAGTATTTTTATGAATTAGGGTGACGCCTGCGTTTTTATCGAATTTATGGTCTGTTTCAATAAGATTTTATTTTTTATGTTTATTTAATATTTGTATGTTTTTACAATAAGCATTCATTTTTTTACATGTTAAATAAAGTTGTAAAATAAATATAATAATAGCCTTTCCTCACCATAAAAATACAAGGCTCTTGTTATTTTCTTACAATAAATTTTGCATTATACAACATTTTTGCATTTTTTTGTGTGTTGTATAATGTTTTGCGACAAAAATACTTCAGTTTGCCTATTTATTTACGGTCTTAAAAACATATGTATTTCAGATTTTTTGCACACTTATTATGCTTAGACATTATTGAAAAATTACAAATACTATTTTAATATTATATCATCGGGAGTTGAAGCATTTTTTTCTTGCTTTTTTTTTTTTTTACAGTGAATACGGCACAAGAATCTCAACTGCTCCCGTCTGGATCCAGTGGGACTATGGCATCCCCAATTGGGGTATGTTGTGAGGCTGAAGATAGTGGGGAGGGGAAGGAGGTGGGGAAGAGGAAGGTTGGGAAGTACCTGGCTATTCAGATCTGGTCACCAAACACGGCTAAAGCCATTTTCAAGCAACGTTTCAATTCTGAATGGTGGTCTTACACCAGGGTGATACTGATAGTATCTTCCACTCTGGAACATGCCGCAAATATACTATATATTATTTTAAATGAATTAATTGTGAAATAACACAAATTAATCAAATAAAATTTATTTGCGCATGCCGGGTTCGAACCCGCGACCTCCGGATTGTGAGTCAAGAGTCTTACCCACTGGACTACGGAGGTCGTCAAATGTAGGAATACATTTAAGCAAATTTTGAATTAAATAAAATCGATATTGAGTTAGAAAGTACAGAATATATGAGAATGGATAGTTAAATAGTATAGAATGTATGATAAAAATCAATCTTTCTCATCGGAACCGCCATGTACAGTTGCAAGGGCAGTTGAAGTTTAAATTCTTTCTCATTTTAACGAGCCTTGATTTCCTTGAATTCATCTTAATAAGAATCTTTCCTTCGACATTTATCTCTTAGACTAGTTTCCTTTTTCCATAATACAATTTGATATAATAATAATTTACAAAGGAAGCAAAAAAAAATAAAATGTTGTTTTATAAAAAAAAATCGATCTTCCCTTTTGTCTTTTCAAAGATGACATTTGCATACATTTACATATTTTAGTTTTAAAAGTAAGTATATATTTAATGTTTTCATTAAGAATGCCAACGAAGCGTAAGAATTTTATAGTCAAATTAGAGCGGTGCATTCATAAACTTACAGAGTTGCCATGTTATAATGCAATAAGGGCGAGTCGTTTCACAGAATTTAAACAATTCATGAAAAATCAAAAGTTTGTTTGCAAGTTATCTAAAGATTCTTTTCAAATTATGTTATTAATTCATTATTGGCCTGTTGCTTCACATAACAGAACTTGAATAGAACCTACTAACAACATTCAGAACCTGAAATTTAACTATGAAGTTTGATCCTTTGTACAACTTCTGTGAAACAACTGACCCTAAAACAAGTTCATTTTAAGGTTCAATTGCTTGAATAGTTTTACATAAGAAATCTTTCACTAGTTTTTCTCGTGTTATCTAAAACATTGTTTATAAGTAAACGAATCACATTTTCTATTTTGCCGAACTTCAGAAAAAAATAATTATAACAGCACCTGTATAAAATCGATGTACGTATCTAAAGGTAGTAGAATCTAAAAAAGAATGATGAGCTCCGGCATAATAAAATTGGCACAGATTATTTTGACTGAAGTTAATTTGTTAACGCAACTATATTCAGATCCATCCGAGGTTTCCATCGTGAGTTAAAGAGATTTAAAATAGAGGTAAAAGAGTAAAATGGAAAAAAAGCTTGATATTTGTTTGGTTTTTTAGTTCTTAAGAGGAATTTCGAATCTCATGCCTGCAAAATTTTAAAATCGAGCGTCTTTTTGCACGAGGCAAGTAAGCGAAAAAGTGGTTTTTATTTATTTTGTGCATAATTTTATAAGAACGAAAAAAAGTTAGAACATGGAAAACCTCAAAAATAGTCTTAGCCATAAAGGGGTATTTTTTAAAATTGTTTCTTGTATTACTTCATAGTTAAGTCATGGAAAAACATTTTTTTGGTGGTTTACGCTTATATTTTTTGTTACGTAATAATAATTTTATTGTAATTCCAATACATAGAAAAGCTAGTAAAAGCTTCGATTTATCCGTAGCATATTTTTTGATGTTCATACTGTAATCCGATTCGTCGTAAAGATTTATCAAAATAGTATCTAAAAAGGATTTCACGTATATATTCATCGGAAGATTTCTAAAAAAGTGTCTACAACTTGCGAATACAATTATTTCAGACCGAATTTTCATTATAGTCGTAAGTTGCTATATTAATGTTGCTTCAATTTGGAAGGCGGGTTTGGGCACCGCCGCCCCGGGAATCATTTATTGGATAACCAACACCTCTGCCAGAGGTCACCCACAAATGGTTCGCTACATTTGGGGACATAGCAGGGGTGCCCGGGTTCATAGGGTGAGACTTGTCCGGGTTTTGGCGGCGAATGCCCACCATCCACATGGCAGGCCAGATCGGGAGAGAATGATTGAGCGAGTCCCCTTGACTTCTCCAGCCGTCACCGCAGTGGGAGGGATGAATTCAAATGTCCGTCACTCCTGGACACACTGATCCCCAAATTCATACTTACCCCTAATACCCATTTCCTCCTAGAACTTCCTCTCCTTCCTTTCCTAAAAAGACCCTCTACACAGCATTCTCAAGATAACATCTGCCGTGAGAAGAATTATGTTCCTCAGAGCCACCTGTGTGGAGCTAATGTAAAAAAAAATGTATATCCATTTCACTTTCTAAGATTAAGATAAGAGGGCGTATTTTATGTATGTGAACATATATATATTACATTTAATTTTTCACTAAAAATGCACCCACACCCACCCGGAACCCCACCTATTACAAATTGCACGTGTCCTACCCTTAAATCAGCTAAGGAAGTTAAATATCTGGGCATAATCATAGATGACCAATTACGTTGGGAAGCACACATAAGTGGCACAGTAAAAAGACTCCGTAAGCTCTGCCATATATTCTGCTCTCTTAGATCCATCTTAGACCTAAAAACCCTTAGAAGCGTATATTTTTCCCTTTTTCAATCCATTGCAACATACGGTATTTTGGGATGGGGTGGTTGCACAGAATCCGTCATTAATCCAATAATTACAGTTCAAAAACTAATACTGAGAATCATATTTAAATGCCAACCTACCCACCCCTCTAATGTGCTATTTACTAAATTTAAGGTCTTAGATATTCGCCAACTATTCACTAAGACAAGCCTATCCTACATACGGAAAAATAACCTACTGGTGGCTCCACAACATCAAGCCGAAACCCGCTTTTCATCAAATCTGGGATGCGTGGTCCCAAAACTAGAACCACATTCGCTCACCGACAATTTTGGTTCATTGCCCCCAAAATATACAATGCATTGAGCACCGATATAAAATCAAATATTACCATACCTCTTTTTACTATTCGTGTTCAAAATTGGATATTCGAAAGGGGACGAGATTTTTTTTAAAGAATATATGACTTCCTAACCATTTTAAAAGAAAATAAAATAATTAAATTAACTAAATAAAATATCATACTTCACATCTTTTTCCAACCTGACTTCACTGAAATCTAATCTAACTTAAATATATACTCTTCTAGACGATTAATTACCTACCTTGACAAACCTCCAGTAAAAATTTTAGCTTTCATAAAAAAAAAATTATAGATTAATATATTTAAATCTTACTTCTTAGTATTTTATATAGTTATATTTTAGTATTTTATTTAGTTATAAGTTTATATTTCAGTATTCTACTTTTTATATATATTTTATACAGTATTTTATTTTTAACTTCTTTAAAACATTTTCTTTTTTATAATCCTTTATATATTTATAAATATATGTATATGTATATATATATGTATATATGTGTGTTTGTGTGTATTTATATGTATTTGTGTATGCATGTGCATATGTATTTGTATGTGCATACGTATACATAAATCTTGTTATATTTTACCTTAAATATTTTTATCTTTTTTCTTTCTCTTGTTTCTAATATCTTATAATTTCTATTTCAAACCTATATTTTGTTCTAGTTCATACACTGTATAACTTATATCATGTATGATTACCTTAACACGGGCATTAGTCTAGTATGGTAATCAAGAAAAAAACATAAAAGTGTATTTTTAAAAATTGTATGAAAAAAATATAAAATAAAATAAAAATTTATATAAAAAAAAACATTTGTTACATCATTTATATGTATATACAGGCAAATATGCTCTTGGGCCTAATAATGGACGAACGATCCTTACTCTAACATTGTGTATAATATTATTATGGTATATTTAAGGCTCTGCAACCGGGCCCGAAAAGAAGAAGATGGAGAGATACGAAATTACGAATGTTAGAGGAGAGCGCCAACATTTACATCGACAAAATCGATGCGAAAATTGCGAAAATGTTTAATAAAACACGACTCGTTTAGAATAGAGCGAAAATCTCGCGGGCATTACCTTAAACAGCATTTAAAGAAACACTGTGAATTTTTTCATACATATAACTTGTAAAATAACTGAAACAAACGTGTTAATAATAATTTTTGGAGCATACTTTGCGATTTTTTTCTATCGAGGAAATTTTATATAATTTGCGTTTCGGCGCAGGCAAGGTCTAGATTATCATCAAGAATAACATATATTTTTTTAAGAGCTTTAAAACTTACCGTGTTTAAGGGAAATATGTAATAAATCGGTACAAATCCGGGTTGCGGGCCCTTAAGATATGTTATAATATCTTCTCCCATACTTTTTTAATTCTTGAGTAAGAAAAATCTTTTTTTTAAATGGCGTTAATCTACTAATTCTCATTACTATCTACAAAATTTGTTTGTTTTTGGAAGCACCTCATAACGCTCTCATTGTAAGAAAATCGCAAACACTTTGTATTTTTAATTCAACACAATGCTTTTCATACTAAGTACTTACAAATGCGAGGTTGCCACTTTGCGTATTTTCGGAGTAGTTACCTAAATTTCAGCAGTCCAATATTTCTTTTAATCCGCTTCAATTAATCACCAGCATGATACATAATATCATTCATTCCGAACCCTTCAGAGTGCAAATACAATGTTGCCATTCTTCTCCGTTGTTTTACCGCTTTATTTTTGGTGGTGCCGCGGTTAGTACGCGGAAGGTTCATTTATCAAAAACATGGAAAATATATTTTTATAAACACTGCAGTACTTCCGTTCCCAGAGTAGGTAGATACCTACATTTATGCTTTAGTACTTAGATACTGCAGTATAGTAGAGTTAAAATATCTACTAAATTACGTCGCGGAGGGCTGAACGCCGTTGGCGCTTACAAAAAACAGTCCAAAGAAGCGAAGTTAGCCGTCCATAATGAAGTGCTGGTACCTACCCTGATTATGGCAGTGAGGCATGGAACTGGCAGAGGAAGGATGAAATTAGAATGAATGCTGTAGAAATGAGATATATGTGTGTTAAAACCGTGTATGATAGTGTGAGAAATGTGGAGATCCGCGAAGAATGCAAGGCTGATGCAAGACGCCCTAGGAAGACATGGCACGGCCAAGTGAATCAGATATTTGAGTCGGGCCATGTGAAGCGTCGGAATAATAGAAGAGCATGTATAGGACGATGTATGAATGTCAACAAGGCAAGGAGTGTGTGTAAAGATCGAGTTGTTTGGCTGTCCGTCCTCTCTACCCACCCCTGCGGAAACGGCGTGATGGTTAGATAAGTTTCAAGATTTTTAATAACGAAAAAGGCGTGATGGTTAGTTAGTTAGTTTACGCCACGACACAGATACTAAATTCATATGTACCTATTTACATTCTTATTTATGGTATACTTTTATGGCACGGGAGATCAAAATTTGGCCCGGAATTATATCATGAATTAATCACGGATGTATTTGTTTTACGCCAATTTGTGAAATTTTAGCATTTACTTTATTATTGCAAATCACATTTATTATTACTCGTGTTAGAACATGAATTCGCAAAGCTTCGACAGAGCGACAGACGTTGAAATGTTGTGTTTTTAATGTGATTCTCAACTGTTCCCAGCTGTCAGCAAGCCAGTGGGACTAGAGCATCCCCAATTGAAAGGGCCGGCCGTTGTGATTTGAAACTCGATGAAACAAAAAATAGCGATACTAAAAAGAGACAAGCACATATATCTATAGATTTAGCCTGCGGATAATGAGATAATATAATCGGACTCGCTTATTTATATAACGACATTTTCGTGAAATATCACCACAAGGGCGCTGTACAAATAAATATATAAAATAATTATTATTACTGGCTTACAATTAAGATTTACAATTACAATTACAACTAGTATAACTTAGTAACTTTGTTCAGTGCTTCGTAGCCTATCGGTCTTCTCTTTGTGTGGTGCATCGTAGCCAGTCTTGTTTACTTTAGTTTTCTGATGGTTTTGCTTCTACCGCGTGTGAATTGCACACTCTGATTTTTTTATATGAACAATGTACGAGAGTTCGAACTGCTCCCAATCTCCTGAAGCTAGTGAGACTATGGCATCCCCAATTGGGGTATGTTGTGAGACTGAAGGTAGTAGGGACGGAAAGGTGATGAGGAAGACGAATGCGGGAAAGTACCTGACTATTCAAATCTGGTCACTAAACGCGGCTTAAGCTATTTCGAGCAACTTTTCATTTTTAAATGGTGGTCTTAGACCAGGGCAATAATGAGAGTATCTTTCACTCTCGGACGAGCCGGATCAGTTCCTTAGTGGAAGATAGATAGTCTCAGTGTCGCCCTAGCATAAGATCACCATTTAGAATTAAAACTTTGCTTGAAACAGCTTTAGTCGTGTTTGGTGGCAAGTTCTGAATAGCCCGGTGCGTCCCCATCTTCGTCTTTCTCATATCCTTCCACTCCCCACAACCTTCAGCTTCACAACATACCCCAATTTGGGATGCAATCGTAGGTATATCTGAATAATACAAGGAACAAATACCTAAACAAAAATTATAAATACTTTTTTTAGACGCGAGGTCTTCAACTGTTCATTAGAATATTCAATAATCGCGATCTCGCACAATTGAACAAGGTAGACATCTACCAATCTACCAACCTTGATTTACCTTCGTGGAGCTCGAGTATAGAGAAATCGACAACTTTAGAATATCGGATCGATAGGCGTAACTTCCGATGACTTTATATCGATATCCCTAGCACAGTTTCACTGGTGATAGCCCAACCGATATTGACAGGGAATAAAGAAAAACTCTATACACACTGGCAATACTGCCGGATCTGTCCACGAATTTAATTTCCGAAACATCAAATTCCATTCAATTACGTAAAAATATTAATAACCAGTTGGCTCCCGGCATACGTTGCTATTAAATTGTTTCCCCCTGCGTGTCCTTTCCCATTAGTCCCATTCCCTTTCTGCCTCCCCTTCCTCTCCCGCGTCCCCTTCTCCTCTCGCGTTGCCACTCCGCCTCCTCCACTTTCCCTCTCCCCACTTCACTCCATCTCTTCGACCCGTCCCGCGAATCCCTTTCCCTCCCCCATCCCAGATTCCCCTCCCCCCTCCCAGGTTCTCCTACCCCCTCCCGCTACCCCACTACCCTAGTTCCCCCTCCCCCCTCCCGCATTCCATACATTCAGTCCCGTTACATTTAGTTTTCAAACAGCTCGCGTGCCACCTATTGCAATTTTTTTAATATAAATTTCATAATGCCAGAGCTCACCAGTAGTTTAATACAAACCTTGTCCTGACAATAACGAACGCAAAAAAAAGAATTATCCAATTTGGTGCAGTCGTTCGGAAGTTATGCGCGTTCATATATCTCGGCGATTCATTTTATTTTTATATAGAAGATAGATAAATAGATTTAGCAACGTTGAATTTAAATACTAACCTAAATCTGCATAACTGGTAGTCCGCATTTACTTATTGACACTAATAAGAAGTTAATTAGTTCACGAAATCTTCATTCACACTTCAACCATTTTCATTTCTCAAAGATCAAACAAAATAAATCGATTGCATCTTAGATGCATTATTTATATCTATGGATCATATTGAAAAGCTTCGTTAGTTTAATACCTTAATTAAATAAGCCAGTAATTTTGCATAACGAACGACATAATTGAAATAAATGCGTATATTGACAGTTAACCGAAACTTATCTGATATTATGGAGTCCGGTTGACCGGGATCCCAAATATTGATAACTGACCATTAATTACCGATTTGGTCAACATCACGTATTGATATAGGGATATATCGATCGACCATGCTAGATATCTTGATGATAGGTATAGCAATAACTAATATTGTTGCAACTTTAGCCAAAACCATCAACAATTTTGAATTTCTATTAATGTTAAAATTTCAGAGAAAATTTGGGTGAATTAAAACATTCTCGCTTTCAGTATCAAGTTAATGTGAGACCATAAGTCTAAGCGAAACGTACCAACACCGAATATAGCCGCACGCCATGTTAATCTGGAAACTTGATCTGGATATCTGAATATTTCCGACTTCTTTGTTACTTTCCCGACACGCAACGCACACCCAGAAGGACGTCTTAATAAAATAAGATCCTTTGTAATGAAAATAATCTGTGTAGATACTTCTTTCCGAATAAAAATGTTGTTGAAGTGAAACTTCTTTAGCACCGTTGTGATTTGAAATTCCATGAAATGGAAGCGAGCGACACTAAAGTTTATATTATGTTCAGTACCTACTAATGTTATGGACATAAAACAGCTCTACTCAAGATCCATATTACTTAATTTACACAAAAACAACAAAACACCATACAAAGCTACACAAACAATACACAATACCCGAGCCAAAAACAACGAACTTCTCCAAACTCCTTTTTTCAAAACCACCTTCGGGCAAAGACACTCTAAATATATAGCTTGCAAACTATACAATACACTACCAACTACGATCAGACAAAGTGACTCCTTTACAAAATTCAAACAAGATATTAAAAAATGGATTATAAGTATTGGACGCCACACTATCACAAATATCTGTAAAATAAATCACACATAGACAGAAATAACTATTCACATACAACCTAACCCATATAAAACAAATGAAAATAATGGAATCCTGTCAAATTTAACCTATAAATAGACTAGGCAGAATTTATTTCATTACTCCATCTCCAACATTTATAAAATAACTCTCTTTAAAAGATTTACCACCCTTCCAATCACCCTTCTGTTCTAATTCTATTCATAATATGTATTTTACCTGAAATATCCTTGTAACTACTATATTCATTTATGTACGCCTGTCTCGACACAGGTATACCCTAGTGAGACAGGCATACAAATAAAACCATTGTAAATATATTTTATTATAGATAAATAAATAAATAAATTATGAGCTCACTTTTCAAGTCTCCTATTGGTTGATATTGTGTGAGTGAGGGTTTCAGTTCTACCACGTGTGAACTGCATTCGATTTTTCGAGCTGAAACTTCTTTAGCAGCGTTGTGATTTGAAACTCGGATGACCAACACATACATACATCTTTAGGATTTAACCTGCGAGAGAATGGGATAGAAGGAAACCTTACCGCTTTGATTACGAGCTCACTTTTCAAGTCCCCTATTGGTTGAGATTGCGTGGACGAAGGTTTCACTTCTACTGCGTGTGAACTGCATTCGATTTTTTTATGTGAATACCGCTCAATAATTCCAAATGCTCCCGTCTGGAGACAGTGAGACTATGGTAAACTGAGCTGCCTTTGGTAACTGGTCCTTCAATTCCACGCTAAGGAAACGTAAGTTTGAGATAAGATATGATTGAGGTTATACTTGTATAAGCAAAAACACTTATGTATTGTACTGGATATTGTTGTAATTTGTTTATTCTGGTGAATAAATTTACAGTGTGAGAGTGATCCGATTCTGAACACTTGAGATGCGATTTTTAGGTAAGAATTGTGAAAAGAAATCGAGAAATGAAGAGAATGAATGACTTGAAAGTGTGACAACAAGCTCATTTATAGACAAAAAATAGAAAGTTATCGCGGCCACAGACAAAAGAGATTATAGATACAAAATTCATTGCGATATTTTAGTAAAAGGTGGCATAGCGCAAAAGTTTAAGGTAAGAGGCTCTACACATCGAGATTAGGTAAATGAGAAAATGAGGAGTGCTCAGTGCAAATGAATTTAAATATTTTTAAAATAGGACAATCACAACATTCAACAATGGTAACCCCAACTATGGTGTGATATAATTGTGATTGTAGTGAGGAGGGGAAAGAGATGGGAAGAGGAAGCTGGGCAAGTACCTACTTGACAATTCTGAATGATAATTGCTTTTTTCAATAATTCATGATTTAAATATTATTTGATTGATTTGTGTTATTTCGCAATTCAGGATCGGAAGATAATCTCATTTTCGCCCTGGTTAAAAATAACTGTTCAGAATGGAAACGTTGCTTGAAATGACTTTAGCCTAATATTTTCAGCCCCACACACAATTTCCATCATAAGCTATAGAGCGGTGGTTCCCAACCGGTGGTCCGTGAACCACAGGTGGTCCACGAAACATTTATTCATTTACTACAAAAAGAAATCGAAAGGTATCCAAAAGCTGATTCGTAACCCTTTTGGTATTAATGATGGAGAGATAGCTAAAGAAGTCCTAGAAGAGCACATTGAATTGCAAAATGATAGTAATTGCAAGGACGCGTTTAATTACGCGATTAGTTAATCATTATCATTATTGTACCTTGTGGTCCCTGTGAGAACATTATCATTATTGTACCTTGTGGTCCCTGTGAGAACATTATCATTATTGTACCTTGTGGTCCCTGTGAGAACATTATCATTATTGTACCTTGTGGTCCCTGTGAGAACATTATCATTATTGTACCTTGTGGTCCCTGTGAGAACATTATCATTATTGTACCTTGTGGTCCCTGTGAGAACATTATCATTATTGTACCTTCTGGTCCCTGTGAGAACATTATCATTATTGTACCTTGTGGTCCCTGTGAGAACATTATCATTATTGTACCTTGTGGTCCCTGTGAGAACATTATCATTATTGTACCTTGTGGTCCCTGTGAGAACAAATATGTGTTATAGTTGTCCCTTACCAAAAAAAGATCGGGAACCACTGCTATAGAGCATCGATGTTCTATAGCTACAACACTACATTGTTTTTTTCTCCGGTTCCGAGTTGGCTGATCACCGTTTCCTCCATAAGTATATTTTAAAATTTGTTTTGTAAGAAAAACAATATTTCGATTTACTTGTCGAAGCCGGAGAGTTAAACTGGTAGAATAAGGACATACATACATAAAATTAGAATCTATGTGAATTGAATCATTTATTGTATTTGAAATCGCTTACTTATAAAATGAAAATACCTTTGGAACCCATAAAACGGAACGATTAAATAGTCTTCCTGTACTAAAGAACACAAAGAGTCGTGTTTTTTTTTTACTTTTAAAATTTGTATAGAAAATCGTGTATTTTCTCATTCTGTTGTCATACCGAAACCCTATTCGCCTATTGTGCGCGTACAATGTAGAATGTATTGTTTATATTTTTCCCTTTTGTCTGGCAGTCGAAAGAGATGTGTGTGGGCGCCATTTTTTAATGTTTGAAACCTTTTTTATTTCTTCATTTTTCTACTGCTTATCCGCCTTGGGCACTTTCATATGATTTAACCTTGACTGTGATTGGATCCAGATTTTAATTACCAAACCTCGAAAGTCATTTAATTTAAAGTTTAAGCTTAAAATTGAAACTAAGTATGTAATTAAAAAAACCATCTAAGTTTCCTTTAAACTTATTAATTGAGGTTACATTACTTACGTGGTTTCACCACACCTACGCCACGGGAATCTTTTTTCTCTGCCAATTCCATGCCTTAACTTCTTCATCGTGAAAGCTAACGTTCATTGTTTACTAGGATAATGCCATAAATATTAAGGGTCTTTAACCAGCCAGCGGCCCAACATTTCGTCTAAAGATGTTCTTACGATCGTAAAGGGCGGTTCCAATGAGAAAGATTAATTATTCTTGGTATCAGCTTTTTAAAATTTTAACTCAAAATCGATTTTATTTCATTCCAAACTTGCTTTAATTTATACCTACATCCGAAAATGCTGAATCTTGTGATGATAAAACTATTAAAATTATGTACTTTTTAAAATTATTTTTTGATCATTAGTATTTATCATGTTTTTAATAATGTCTAAGCAAAATAAGAACGTAAAAAATCTTAAATATATTAATTTATAAGACCGTAAATAGATAAACAAAATACAGACATTTTCGTCATAAATAAGTTTTTTTTATTTTTTTTTTATTGTAATATAAAAAATATGAGTTACATATTATATACACATATATTTTACAAAATATTAAATTAAAGGTCTTTTCTGGTCATGTATACCTTATCAGAAAAGAGGGGCTCTTGTGCCTGATAAGGGAGCCACGATTCTTAAGTGTTGGAATATTTTTGTTAATGATTTTATTTGAACTAAAATTTAAATTTTGAAACATGCATTTACTAGATAACGTATTGATTTACAATAATGTATGATTACATGGTATGAAATATGTCTTGTAAAATAAGATTTTACGAAAATCTGGAAACAGAAAAATCAGAAAAACATATTGACACCTCTGGGACAGACCATTCAGGAACCCGGTTGCTACCTCCGTACTTCTTGTATTCATGATATAGTGTCAATTCTTAATAATAATATTAATACACGTCAGATAAGCGTTTTTTGTCTTTTTTAGACATTTTTTTTAACTTCCCACGCCCTCACTATATATGTACCATCTCAATGCCTCCTAGTTTTCTCAGGGTCCATGAAAGTCTCAAACGCATACAAGGGGGCGTTATTGTCCACGTTGAGAACCTATGTTTTAAAGTAATGGAAACCCACACAACGTGTGTGGGTAAAATAAATCCAATGTAGCAATAAATACAATTATTCAGGTATATTATACTAACCCATTGCATCAATTTGGGAGGCGGGTATGGGTACCACCGCCCCAGGAACCATTATACCGCAAAATATTCGCTACGTTTGGTGATTCGGCAGGGGTGCCCGGGTTCATGGGGGAGAGATTTGTCTAGGTCTTGGCGGCCAATGCAATTGCTCACCTACTATGTGGCTGGGATCGGATAGTGTGATTGAGGGAGACATAAGCTCGACCTCTCCAGCCGGACTCTCTCGCCTTGCACAGCAGCGGAAGCCCTGCCCACCGCTCATAGCTTGTTCTTTTTCTCAGAACTCCTTTCCTTAAAAAGACCTTCCACCCAGCACGACCGAGAGGTTTTCTCAGGAACTCAAAAAAATCTGTTGTTACTAGTTCTTCAAATCACTAAAACACACTTTTAATAGATTTCCCGCAGTACCTACTACATTTGAATCTGGTTAAAAACCTAAATACATGTACATATACGAGTGTTCTATACACTCTCGTTGTAACCTAACCTAACCTAACCTAACATCTAGATACCGAAAATCCAGTACCCAAGTATGTTCAATATATCAAAGCTCATCTTAATAAAATGGCCCTGCTTCCTCTCTGGAGTGTTGTTAAATTGCCGCCGCAATTTAATATCAAAATGTTTCAAGACGCCCTTTCTGTTTGTGCGGATAAGCGTGAGGTCGAGATAAAATTTAATAAATTGACCGGCGGAGGCGAACCTGAGAACAGACCGCGATAACTCACCCGGCCTCTGATGTTTAATACACAAGAATTGCCTCGGAATAGCCAAAAATCTGGTTTCTTCTTGCGATTTATTATTACCACGTATAAAACCTTCAACTTTATTATGAAAAAAAAAAACTATATTTATGAAAGAGTAAAAACAAAACAATTTTAATATTATAAAACAATACTAAAACAAACTCGATGACAAAATTTATGGTGTACCAATTGATATGGGAAATAACGCGTAGGTACTAATTAAATAATAATAACCAAAAAAATAAAATACAGTTATTTTACCTACTTTGTATACAGGATGTCCCAAAAGAAAGTTGATATTTATTTTGCTTTCTGTGTGAACGCAACTTTTCCGAGGGGCGCGGGGGGTATGTCAATCAGTAGTCTGGCTCTTGGGAATTTAGACCACTGACTCCAGATTCCTACCCACCCCTCATACCTTTTTCCTTTTTTTTTTTTACAGTGAATACCGCACAAGAATCTCAACTGCTCCCGTCTGGATCCAGTGAGACTATGGCATCCCCAATTGGGGTATGTTGTGAGGCTGAAGGTAGTGGGGAGGGGAAGGAAGTGGGGAAGAGGAAGGTTGGGAAGTACCTGGCTATTCAGATCTGGTCACCAAACACGGCTAAAGCCATTTTCAAGCAACGTTTCAATTCTGAATGGTGGTCTTACACCAGGGCAATACTGATAGTATCTTCCACTCTGGAACATGCCGCAAATATACTATATATTATTTTAAATGAATTATTTGTGAAATAACACAAATTAATCAAATAAAATTTATTTGCGCATGCCGGGTTCGAACCCGCGACCTCCGGATTGTGAGTCAAGAGTCTTACCTACTGGACTACGGAGGTCGTCAGAGTTCAGAGGTCGGAGTTCCTTCCTTAATTCCTATCCTTTCCTTCCTTAAAAAGACCCTCCACACACATCCCCTAAGATGACATAGGTCCTGAGGGCCTCCTGTTCGGAACTGATGTAAAAAAATGTATTTTTTTCTTTATACGTATGAGGGAGATTTATTATAATTATTGTATCTTTCCTTTTTTTAAAAATTAACTCCACACAGGAGGCCCTGAGGAAAATAACTTCCCTCAGGGCCTATGTCATTTTTGAAGATGCTGTGTGGAGGGTCTTTTTGAGGAAAGGAAGGAGTGAAGAGAGTCTTGAAGACACCCATGTTGTAGGAGGGAGGAAACACAGAGGCCTCAACGTATGTAACTCCAAAGGAGTGTTGCAGACATACGTTCACCGTTTGTCTCATTTTCGACTATTGATATTTAGTGTATAAGAAAGAGAGACAGCATTATATGTTTAAGAACAAAAGCAAAACAATCAGCGCATTGACATTTGACGTTTTTGAATTTTCGGAATTCACTCACTAGTCCAGCCGGACTCCAGATACTAATATCTACAGCCTGTCTGTCGGATAAATATCTACAGCTCATATGTTGAACTAATATCTACGAACTTCAGAGTATTGACTAATATCTATAGAGCTAAGGTCGGATGAATATCTATGACGGTTCCAGTGTTGACTAATATCTACAGAGCGTAGGTTGAACTAATATCTACAGAGCGTAGGTTGGACTAATCAGCTAAATGTGTCCAATAGTCCGATATTAGGGATTTTTACATACATACTTACATAAATTAAGTTTTTTAAACTGTATACGCAATATTAAGTTATTCCAATATGCTATACATAATTGCAAATCCAACCTCTGCCAGTGCTGTAGATATTCGTCAACACTTTGGTTCTCATAGATATTAGTCAGCAGTTTGAGCTGTAGATATTCGTCAACACTTTGGTTCTCATAGATATTAGTCAACAGTTTGAGCTGTAGATATTTGTCAACACTTTGGTTCTCATAGATATTAGTCAACAGTTTGAGCTGTAGATATTCGTCAACACTTTGGTTCTCATAGATATTAGTCAACAGTTTGAGCTGTAGATATTCGTCAACACTTTGGTTCTCATAGATATTAGTTCGATTTTTTCAGTTTTTGGAATTCCTGTAGATATTAGTAGACGTCTCCGTCCAGCCGTTCTTAAGTTATAAAAAATGGTGTAACTAACCCAACTTTCTAAATAGAGATTTATAATATTAATTCATGTGTGTTAATTGTGACAATACCTATGTATAGTTATAGTCATCACATTATGTATATGTATATTTAAATTGTAATTGAAGATTAGACATCCTTTGATAAACTGCGTTATTGCGGTTTAACGGGATTGTACCTTGAAAACCAATAAAAAAAAACATCATGCCTACTATCTTTTTTGTACATCCTAAATAACCATTAGCGGTAGAAAATTCAGGAATTTCTATTGTAATTATTATTGAAATTTTTTAATATCGTTACATTTTAATTTCTTATTCTGCGCTATTTTTTCCTGAAATTATTAAGGACCTAATTACTGAAAAAATACAAATATTTTCATTGAAATTTGATTAAGTGTTCAAGTTCTGTGAAAGAAATTCTGTGAACTTGAAAGTTCTATTAAAACTACTTCGAGTACTGTGAAACAACTGGCCTGTAATGAAATAATAACAGAAGGTGAAAAAAACCTTAACAAATCTTGAAATTTTACTTTGAAATTTAATTAATCTTTCAATATTTTTAGAATGGGTGTAATTAAAATTTAAATATTACAAATGTGATTTTTCTACAAAGATTCTTCCAATTACTATCGATGATTTAAGCTACTTTTCTACCGAATCTAGGTCATATGGCCGATAGGCAGAGACAATCGCCCTTAATCTTTCTGCCATCAAATTGAAAGAGTCGACTCCCAGCTCCAGAGAATCAACGGGGGTTAAAAAGGGTTCAAAGGGGAGCGTAACATAATATAGACAGTTTATCTAAGGCAAACCTTGCTCGAGGGTAGCCGGGAAGCTCTAAGGCAGCCTCTCTACTGGAAGGAAGTTTATATTTAAACCAGTTTGATTGATTTGCATATTGATCGTACAAGCCTTTTGTTGACCAGCTTTGAATAAAGGCTACTCTTTGTTATGTCGATTATCGGTGTCTCTCATACATCCAAAGATGAAATTTAATAATAATGATAATAATGTTTTATTCCAGGAAGGGGAGGAAGACAGTGGAATCCTACGCGTCTCATACAGTTATACATACTTACACAACAGGTTTAAAAAGAAATAACTACATGGAATAGAAATAAATAGTAATAAAAATTAAATTATGTTAAAAATAAATAATCAATTATTATGTAGGGCGTGGTCTGGGGTGAGCTCGTATAAGGTTATCTCTCTCTCTCAGGTTTATGTGGGACCTAGCGATCCGTAATGTGGGAAGGTTCTGCTTTTTTGTTCCAGAATGTAAAAAGAAACAAGATTGTTTGGGAAGATTCCATAAATGTATTGTAAAGAGAAGTACATACACAAAGTGTAACCAAATAATATGACAAAAGGAATAGTAACAGATTAACAAAAACATTCCCGATGGAACAGATGTTAAACCAAGCTAATCTATTTCTATTACACGTTGAGGATGCCGATGCGACGGGGATGCTAGCTCGGAGTACGAAGGGCGAAGTGTTTCGTCCCACACTAGGGGAAGGGTTCTCGAGTACAACCTTCACGGGAACTCAACATCAGGGTAAGACCAAGGTCATCCTTCCACGGTATAGGTCCAGCAGCTGTTTCAATAGGCCTCAAAAATCTCAGAGGTTCCAGGCTCCCACGTGTCTCATCCGTAACAACGGTTCCAAAAACCTTCGGGGCGAGAATAACAATTTCGTGTCCCATCCGTAACAACGGTTCCAAAAACCTTCGGGGCGAGAACGACAATTTTCTCGGGAGTCAACAAGACGGATGTTTGTAAGGATCAATCGATCCCGGCGCGTAATCAACAGGATTACCCCAATAACTTTCGATTCCACATTGGACTCGGCTGGCAGGTAGCCATTATCATAAAAATCGGAACAAACACATTCTCCACGAACTAAAAGACTTGAACACGCTCCTCAAGCGACGCGTGAACTCCGCGGGACACGTTGCGGTTATCCTTAAGATTTTCTTACATGTCGATCAGACTTAAATTATTAAAGTATTTTTGACTCATTGAAACTACGGCGGTTCCCAAGACGCCGCCGTTTCTAGAAGTGTCAAAACCAGCGAG
This sequence comes from Limnephilus rhombicus, assembly GCA_929108145.2. Lineage (NCBI taxonomy): Eukaryota > Metazoa > Arthropoda > Insecta > Trichoptera > Limnephilidae > Limnephilus > Limnephilus rhombicus. The sequence continues at coordinate 25,295,411 of OV815284.1, forward strand.
AAAAAAGTGTTGCCAATCCAATACGGGCTGTTCAAAATACCAGGTTAGTGGTCAGGTAAATAATTATATCACAAATTGATAATTATTTACGTGACACTCGGCCCTGCGCTCACTCAGGAGTGGTGCTGGAAGGCTGCGATCACCACCGTGTTGTCGAAGGCCATTAGCCACATCCTGGCTCCAGTGACCCAGTGTCTCATCAGACCTGTAGATAGTATTTAAAAAAAGAGCAAACCTGGTCCAATCAATCTACAGACGAGCTGTCGAACTCAATAACTAATTATTTTTAAAAAACTACCCGTTCTCATGTGACAAATGTCAAACAAGCGTAAATTTAGTGTTAGGCGCGGGTTTCACGTGTTTCCTGACTGTGCACCCGTACCGAAAGAATCAATGAGTAACTAAAACCTACAATAGTTAGCATAGGCACAGTCGGTAGTAACCAAAGCATCTCATGTGAGGATGACATCTGTTCCTTATCCTTAAATAAAAACGCGATAATTAAGATGCTTAAATTCCAAGTATTGTCCAATAATCGTGTCACTCAGAGCAATGCCTCATTAGAGTATGGAGTTGGTGACCTATGATTTGTAAATTTTTTACACCTTCCAAATGCTCTCTTTTCTGGACTGGATAAAATAAGGGTAACTGTATTGCCAGTCTATTGGGCGATGTTGTGATGTGTATAAAGGAATGATTTTTAAGGGAATTCAGAAATGTGGGCCTTGAAGAGACTCAGCTTGAATATGATAAGAAAAAACAAATTTTCTCTTCACATTTCCTGCTTGGCTAAAACACATTCAACTCCATTCTTTCCATCATAGATGCGTTATCTATCATCAGCCACTTTTGCGATATTTGTGTATCTAACAGTGTGTACCTCTCCAGAAGAAACGATACCTTAGTTCAACCATTCGAGTTTAATTTTTTTTTTCTACAATGGGTTGACTGTTTATTTATCACCTCGAATTCCTATTATCTTCTTTGTTCCTTCATATCGGAATATTATATCTTCTCTTCTCAATTGTTAAAAAAACTACTGACACATCGGTGGATCAGTTGTTTCATCAGTTTGTTTGTTTCTTTCAGTTGTTTTTCTCTCTAATATTTCAACTCTTCAATAATTAAAACTACTGGCCAGTACTTTTATAAAATTTATGGTGGTTATGGTTGATGGTTATTACTACCATCTTTCTAGATTAGGCGCATAATAATTTAAGTGTTATCCATAAGGGGTGTATCCGTTAACGAGACATAATTCATGCTTTTTCTTTGAATAATTAAAGGGTTAAGGTTATATTTATACCATCGAAGCCTCCCATTAAGGTTTTATGGGATTAATCGTAAATTTTCGATATCACGGTTTTTTACCCATCATTACATTTCCGCTTACCCTTGATACTTGATACAGCAGTAAATACAGTTTAATGGTGTTATAAAATAATTAATGTTTAAAAAAAAACACTAATATTGAACAGTTTAGTTAGCCGCTTGGCTAACAGTCACAGGGTTAAGTTCAAAGCACTCCGTGATTCTTAATATCTTTCCAACAAGAGTTTAGATTTTTTTTATATTAATTTTTTTAGTGTTATGCCGTTTTGCGCTACCCCCTTCTAAAGAAGGTTAAAACCAACGGTTTGGACAGCGTTACAGTGTCCATCATCAGGACATATGTGTGTCACAACCACATGGGGACATTCAACAAAAACAAATCTTCTTTCAGTGCAAAACGTACAATATTCTTTGGTAAAATTATTATTAAAAAAAACTGAATACGAACAAAGACATGATATACCAAAATCATTATTATACAACTCTGTAAATGTATTATCTGTTCGTGCTATATTGTGGCTTAAAATTGCGAGTTAGCATACATCTCAATCTGAATATAATAAACTAGTGGTTCATGTTCATAATACAAGACTAACTGCAAATGATGGACTTATAATTCCCAGATACCTAAATAAATACGGTCAAAGAACTCTAGAATACCTTGTTCCAATAATTTACAACATGTTACCCAACGCAATAAAAAGCTGTGAATTGAGTTTCAGAAGGAAATGTACGCTAAAAAAATGGTTAAGTGAAAGAACTTTTTTGTACTAATTTCTGTTATTTTCCGCTTTTCGTTTTAATGTTTTTTCCATTATTATTTTCTCTTCTCTTTTCTTTTATTTCTTTCATTTTCTCTGTTCTGTATTTCTTATAAATTTTATTAACACTTTTTTTTCATGTACCTGTTTATTTTATGTACCTGCCTCTTCGACTTGGTCGAAGACCTGTCTCAATTTAAAAAAAAAGTAATTGTCAAAAGAACCCGTTGACAAACTGATATCAATCAGTTTAACGGGACTTAATTTAAAAATGTAAAAAAAACTGTAGATAAATAATAAAGGAATTTTATTAATAAAAAAAAAATTAAAAAATCAGTATAATACCCCAAAAATAAATAACGAAACTTTTGCCGTAAAAATCTAAAATCGTATCCAAGAAATTGGATATTAAGGATTTTTTTATATTTCAACCAAACTGTTTCAATAAATAATGAATGACCTTCTAGTTACAAAAGTCTGAGTAATTACAAACCATGTTTAACTAAGTCTTTACTTAGCGCTGAACAGCTATACTTTTGTAATAATATATATAATGAAAATTTGAACTTTATATAGCGGCATGCCTTTAAACCGTTTTCTATGTGCTTTGCAAGAAAGACGAGCATATTTAAATCTAATAAATTACTTATTTAAAACTTCTACTTCTACTTATCTGAGTACTTACTATAAGAAACGGTAAGAATGCCTTCTGAATAAATACCGTGTAACTGAAAAAAGTAAACTCAAAAAACTTTAATATTGAAACTGAAACTGATTATCAGAAAAAATTAAGACAAGTACCGAAAAATCTAGATCTGAAAAATGAATCGGAAACTGATTCTGAATACCCAATCAGAAAACTTATTAAAAAAATGGAATTGAATCAACTAAAACCTAGATGAAAAACATATTCTTTCAGTCAAATGGTGTGCGTACCGAAACAGATTCACTTAGTATAAATCATTGAATGTGTTTTGTATATCGTTGTATAAGGATACAAATAAGATAGAAACAAATATTTTCCCTGCATAAGCAACAACATTTCCAAAAGCTCTGAATGGAAGCTGAGGGATTTAACATCATTTATCTTGCGTCAACAAACATGGAGGATTTCAGTGTTCATTTCCATAAATATGTATATATTATTCAGCCATCGAAGATCCCGGCCCTCTCGACATGCATTGTCGTAAAATAACACTCCTGGCTTACCCAAACAATATGCTGCGACGTTCCCTACTACGTGTTTTTATTTCATTGCTTGAAATCGAATATCGGAAAACCTTTGAAGAAAATAGTTTTGGAGCTTCCATTGGTAAAGATAAAGCTAGATTGGTTTTTGCACCACTAAAAATGAATTTTTAAGAGATGATTCTACATAATTTAAAAAATTCAGATCGCATTAGGTATTTTTCTGACTGTAGCGTTATTATTGTATCATTTAAACGGCAGGACCAAATCACTTGGTTAGCGAATCCCAAAATTCAAATATTGTTCTACCCGTTAGCATTTTTTTAAAGATTTACACACACGGCGGATCCATTTGGCTCGATCGTAGAATAAAGTTCTAGGTATTTGGCCGTAAGCCGTTTAGACACAAGGGAACTTCTCGTCCAAGCCAAGTCACTTCGAACCATGACAATTTAATCTTTGTCACCATCGAGTGAACAACTCGAACAAATAAAATCAGATATGTGAAGATTAAATGTTATTTTTTCCCAAATATTCATCAAGGTTTATTTTAAAATTAAGCTTGCATTTTTTTGTATTCAACCAAGGTTTATTTTTTTATTTGAATACCGCGTCAATACCTCCCAACCGTCTATACCCAGTGAAACTATGGCATCCCCAGTTGGGGTATGTTGTGAGGCTGAAGGCGGTATGGAGGGGAAGGAGGTGAGAAAGAGAAAGGTAAGGGAAGTACCTGGCTATTCAGACCCGGTCACCAAACATGGCTAAAGCCATTTCTATCAAAGTTTCAATTCTGAATGGTAGTCTTTTGCCATGGCAATACTGAGAATACACTCTGAAATATATATAATATTAGTTATTAATAATGAAATGATATTTATTGCGCAAGCCGGGATTTGAACCCGCGACCTCCGGATTGCTAGTTGAGAACCTTGCCCCTCGTCCAAGGAGACAGTCAAATTTAAAATTAAGTATTTAAAGATTATGTAGGTAAATCTTTTTACAAATATTTAATTGAAATTAAGTAGTAAGAAATATTATATGTGGGTAGGTACATGGAAAAGTTATACTCGTATATTTTTTAATGGCATCCTGAAAAAATCACGTTCGAGTCCCAATTTCCTGAGGCCAGTGGAATTATAAACAACATGTATATTTTTGGGAATGTTGGGAGGCTGACGGTATGGTGAGAGGAATGAGAAGGGGTAGGGGAAGTTTGGGAAGTACCAGGCTATTTAAACTTGATCACGGTAGAGCTGCCCGAATTGGCAAATTTGAAAACGTTCGTGAAAAGCCTAGTATGTGTGCTGGAAGACTGATCGAGTAGTTTAGGACAATAAATATTGTTAGAAAATAAACATTCGTATACTTTAACCCAAAAAAGTTTTGCTTTTAATAATTTGGCGAAAAAAGTGCTTAAATTGTTGCATGATTCGTCTATTTGGGTACCACAAAAACAATAAAGTATATACGAGGGTGGTCTGAAAAGTTTCCGACCTGAACATGAAGATGGCAGCACTCTTCAATAAAAGCTAGTGAATGTAGTTGTGCATCTTTTGACAGTTACTCACCAAAGTTTTGGCCATTCTAGACGCGCAGTTTTAAGTTGACAGTCATTTGAGTGAGTCGATGTGTGTGTTTTTGCGAAAATGGAAAAATTGAATATCGAGCTGTTATTAAATTTTTGTTTTTGAAAGGCAATACGCCTACGCAAATCAAAAATGAGTTGGACTCCGTGTATGGGGACTCTGCACCATCATTTACCACAGTGAAATTTTGGGCAGCTGAATTTAAACGTGGCCGTAAGAGTTTGGGAGACGATGAATGTTCGGGACGTCCAAAAACTGCAACTACTGACGATAACAGTGCTAAACTTCACCAAATAGTGTTAGACGACCGCCAAATTATAGTGAGAGCGATAGCAGAGGTTATAAAAATGTCCGAAGAACGTGTCTGTCACATATTAAATCAAGGTTTAGACACGTGAAAGCTGTCCGCGCGTTGAATGCCGCATTTGCTCACGTTAGACCAAAAATCCTGTTTCACCAAGACAACGCGCCGTCTCACGCCCCAGCGGTTACCATGGCAAAAATCCACGAATTACGGTTTGAACTGCTTGACCATAACATACTCCTTAGCCCCAAGCGGCTTTTTTTGTTCTCTTATCTAAAAACTGCGCAAAAAAAGAAAAATTTAATAACAGCTCGAAACTCAATTCATTGAGTTTCGAGCTGTTATTAAATTTTTCCATTGTCTCAAAAACACACACATCGGCTCACTCAAACGACTGTCAACTAAAAACTGCGCGTCCAAAATGACCGAGACTTTGGCGAGTAACTGTCAAAAGATTCTCAACTACATTCACCAGCTTTTATTGACGACTGCTGCCACCTTCATGTTCACGTCGGAAACTTTTAGACAACCCTCGTAAAGTATTTTTCCCGATTGCGATGTTCTTCGGAAAATTTTCTTATGTAAATTCCTAATTTCTGATTCCAGAAATATTATTTTTTATTTATATTAAAATATCTGACATGTTTTTTATAATATAATACAGTTATTCCCAAAATTGTATTAAAATAAAAACTTACACTAGAGATTTTAACGACAGTAAACAAGGTATGAACTTTCACATAGAACTTGGGTATGCAATGTATGCAACGTTTGCATTGTGACGTCACTCGTGACGTGCTGCAGTACCGCCGCACCCGGCATTATCGGGATGTCACAACCTTTTCGGCCGGCCACAAATTTCAACATTTTGATGACCTAGATCTTAGGTACTATTCGGTATTTTCCAAAAATTCAGCATTTTCTTATTAATAATAATTCTTTCACAAAAAATACGAAACTTTGTTGTAGGAGACGACCTAATTTTCTGATCATCTAGTCCTTTTAATATCAATGCCAGGAGATGAAAATGTAAGAAAATACTCCATATTTCGTAACTACAAATCGTCTTATCCTTTGAAGACAACATTACACGAATCGAATACTAAAAACACTTCTCAGGCAAAGGGTTCTGGATTCTCCGTTCCCTTTCTTATTCAATCGATTCAAGTTGTTAGAGAGGAACGAAATATCCATTTTAACCCCTTGACTCCACAAAGTGACCCCCTTGTGTTTATTTTTACTTACTAACAATATTTTTATGAGTTTTGCCTTCTAGTTTGCCACTTTGATGTTTCCTTGACTCAAAACATTTGGGAAAATTGTGGTTTGAGACTAACAACCTTGAAATTTATTTGGAGTAATTATGTTGTTATTGGGTTTAGGGGACCTATGTATGTCCTTTTCCCGGATTTCAATCATTGGGTAAATTACTTGTTGAATGAACTAAAAACGTATCAAATAGAAGACTGGAATGAACTAGTTCTTGTCTTAAGATGAACAAAAAGTGGACATGTACACATATTGGATGTGTACGTATAGCGTGTAGTGAACATGGACATAAAGTCGACTTGAACAGAATGTGGACGTTTACGTGATGAAGATATGTACTTATTTATTTTTATTTATGTGATATGGACTATAATATTGTATTTAAAGTGACGTATATAATGCGGACAAGTACCATGTTGTATTTTTAGTGACATGCATGTAAAATGGATTTGTAACATACTATACTGTGACATGTCCTTAATTCTAAGATAAATTAAATGGTGTTACTTTGTTTGAACCACTTGTATATTTGTGTAAAGCCGAAAAAAATTATTTATTTCAATCTAAGTCTTATAATTAATGTTTCTCTTTGTGTCTTACGCGAATATGGTGTCTGTTACAATGCATTAAACAAAGCATTAAAATAAAGAAAGGCTTGATTTTTATATCATTAAATTTTAATTGGAAACGGCGAAATCATTGGTTCCGTCCAAACGATGCCCGCGCAATGCACTATGCTGCGAGAACTAGCAACTCTAGCGAGTAGTTTATTTAATGAAAATACTTGGGAAATTGATGCAATGACACGCATATTCAATTTTTTCATTAATAGTTGGGAACAAAACGCGTTGTGCGGGCTAAGTGTGGACGGAATCATTATCCATTTAAATTTGTGTACTCACCTCTACAAATTTATTTTAATCCTTAATTAATATTATTTTCAAATTAAACTCCACCATTTCCAAGTTTTATCTTAGGTAGGGCAACAAAAACTTGGAATAATCTCAGTAATCTGGGTAGAGTTTTAGGAAAACTTTTCGGATATTCCAGAATAAATAAAAATACCTTTAATTAAAAACCTTCCTTTAATTTAACTTGTAAAGGTGGATTTTATTTAAATTCCATTATTTTTGACGCGATGAAAGAGTTGTTAACAAGAAAAGTTTTGTACTTCTGTTGAACTTTATTATAAAAATTGGTCCGAGAAGATCAAAGTTGTTTTGGTTTTACGGGACAAATATTTGTTTCAAAGTAACCATAATTAAAACCGAACTTGGTTAAGGCGATACACACCTGCCAATAAAATACAAGGTCTTTCTTTCCATCTTTACTTTAAGATTTTAATCTTTTTAACAGTATCTTGTGGTTGAAGTCTTTTATATTCATATTTTTTTATTCACACACTTTTGATACATTGTCATAAAACATTGATAGATTTTATAAAATAATAGATATTGGAAGCATATTTTTACGGACAAGCTTATCTGTAACAATATATTCTTTCCGAATGAAAAAAAATATAAGAAAAACAATGTAGAAAAATGAAACAATACAACTTTGTATAAACCACTTACATAATGCGTATATCTGACCGCTTATATTTATTTATTTATTTATTTAATACAAACGGCGTAAGTATGCCATAAACATTAATTACATGTCACAAATTCATATTCAAAATATTAGTAATGGTAAAACAGTGTATGTATAACAGTTCATTGTGACGATACATTGGGAAGTGACACCAGAGATACATTTACATGTTAGGTTAATACAAACGTGCTGTTTTGGTTTACATTTTAGGTTAATACAAACGTGCTGTCATTAAGTACTTTCTTGAATTATAACTTCCCACCCCTATATGATTATTTCCGTCATCAGGTACTAAATATTTAATATTATTTGTCAAAAGCTTGCAACATTGGCTAGATCTTTTGATTGGCCAAGAATTCGTGGGAGGGGGGAAGCGGTCAGCCAGGGGGCTGCGGGCTTCTTCCCGACTTATTCTGGTTTTAAGTTTTACGTTCGCTACGGGTCGGTCCTCGCATCTTGGCGGGTAGAATAGCTTTCCCTTTGGGTATTCCAACGTTTTTTTGGAACACGTAATTTAAAATATAGTTAAATTTTATATATCTAAATCAACTCAGTGGTGTTTCCGGACGAGGTTCTCTGCCCAGATGAAACCCGAGACGGGGTAACGTACGTACAACTTATATAATTATGTGTTATCATTCAACCCTTTTATTATATTTTAGAATCATTAACCTTGAGTTCACAAAGAGATTAAAAGCTTTTCCTAGAAGCGTCGAGTCATTAATAAATTCAGAAATTATTTAAAAGCGACAAGAGATCTTCTAATTTATTAAACCCTATCTTTATTCAATAAATGAAGCGACGATCGTTTTGAATCAGATCCGATCGAATTGAGAACATAATATCCCTGAGAGGAGCTAGCCGAAGGTTTGTATTATAATTCGGTTTTTGTAAGTATTTAAATTGAACCATTGTTGTTGTGTCTTGCACATTGTGGTGTTATTTATTATTAATTTGTTATAAGTTCGTAATCAGGCCTTTGTCATACAAAACTTAAATTTGGTTGTCAAACCAAAATACTTGACTAAACTATTTGTTTTTTATTCCAAAGGGGGTAGCGAAAATCTAGTGCTCCTTTATTTATTTTTGTTTCGATTTATAAAATGTAGGCCTTTAGAGAAGTCGGTTTTTCATAGAGGATATTTTTTGTGTTTTGTTCTTTACATATTTTCATTTATATTTATTAGTATTATCTTCTTCTTCAACAACTTCATGCGCTTTTTATTTTGAAGAGTTTTATTTCACATGTATATTTGTTACGTAATATTTATTTATCTGCTGCTTAGTATTAAGATTGCCAGTAAATGACACAGATGTGTTGAAACTGTTAGCAGATAAATAAAAATTAGGTTACAGATGAACATGTGAAATTAATCTCTTCAAATCAAAATGTGCAGAAATTGTTACATTAGTGAATTAATGCCCAAGAAATAAAAAAAAAATAACATTTACGATATTACATTTACTTCACTTGATTTGTTCTTAGTAATTATTTTATTTATTATTTTTGAGAAAATTAACAGCGAACTTAACTTAAATTGTCACATACTACATATAATAATAAAATGTAATTATTTACGCCAATTATTAACATTTACTGGTGATAAATAAATGGTTTAAGTGAAAAGCGAATTTTTCGTGAAGAGAAGGTGGAGGGGAATATAGGATTAGGATAAAGGGACGATGGATGGAAGTAAATGGGAAGGCAACCAAGTCTGATTTTTTTATTACTGCTAATGAAACTTTTACCAGTGTCCTTAATTTACCAAGAACAAACTGAAATGTTTTTTAATATTTGAATTTATTAATGCCATTACAATTTGCGATGTGCTATACCTGTCTCTCTAGGAACTCTCGTTGAGAGCCCTTTGTTGACTTGGCAGGGGTGCCCGGGTTCATCCGCCACCAAGATCCGGACAAACCCCGGGAGAGGTTTGTCTGGATCTTGGTGGCGGATGCGTCTGCCCACCAACTGCATGGCAGGCCGGATCGGGAGTGACTAGTTAAGGGAGATCTTTTGACCTCTCCAGCAGGACTCTCTCGGAAGATTACCTTGCACCGCAGTGGTGAGGATAGATTCATACGTCCGTCACTCTTTGATATACCGACCCCAGATTCCTTTCCACCCCTCAGGCCTACTTCCTTTTCCTAAAAAAACCCCTCCACACAGCATCCTCAAAGATGACATAAGCCCTGAGGGGAATTTTTCTCAGGGCCTCCTCTATTGAACTAATGTATAAAAAAAAATTAATATTACAATTTGAGGTTTTACTCATAACGTTAAAACATAAAAATAAACATTGGAGGGGACCCACCACTTTCCCAACGGCGTTATAAGGAAACATATGGTTTCCTCCTTCACCGCACACGTCAAGACTCTACTTTTTTTTGAACGAAGCTACATTTATTTGAACGACTCTAGACCCTCCAATGTCCATGCATACGGAGTTAGTAAGCAGTATGCAAGTACTTACATTAACATTATACAAAAGATAAATAGAAGTAGCAGCCCGTGGAATAATTCTTCTGAAATAGCTAGCATCAAAAAGAGATAATAGTGTTAGTAAAAGAAAAATAAAAATAACGGCTATGACCAGTCGAAGAAACCTTCTGTGAATAAAATAAGTAATGAGGAAAAAACAGTTATATGATTATGTTATAATGTAAGTAATTACTATAGTAGCGGAAATAAAATAAAATATATTTAAAAAAAAAGCCAGAGAAAGTATTCCATAGACCACCGGGCAGTCCCAATGAGAATGCGTATAGCTATCGGCCCAACCGCAGACGATGCTCGAAGTCCGCGTCCTTTAGCCGGTTCCCCGATTTTGCCTCGAAGAAATATACTTGGGAGAGAAGGGGAAGTTTTTGAAGACCTTGAGGAAAGATGAGCGTCGGGTTACCGGAGGGGGGACGGAAGGACATCGAGACCGCACGGTTACGCCTCAGGCCAACGCATGTCGATGGGGGAGGCGCGGGCGGATCGCGGGAAGACCGCTCTGTTGTATGTTCGCCTGGCAATGTGCATGGACAGGGTCTATCCCACCCCCTTTCTATGGGGGAATGACGATACATAACATGCACAGTTCAGTTGCGCCACCAAAGAATGGAAACCAAAACTAATCAAGAAAAATAGAAAATAATAAGAGCATTTATACATGTAAAACATAATTTCAGAATCAGTACAGAGTGATAATGTATCAAGCGATACTGTCATCACTACCATCGCTCACCAAGATGACCTATCGAGGTAAAAACATAAATCATTGTTAGCAGAGACCAGAGAAGAAAAAAAAATAGTCAAACATAATCAGTAATTTATAGGTCACATAAGTTATATTATAGATAGTTCAAAGCATATTCACTAAATAAAGAGTAATAGAGGAGGACCGAAGAAGACGGGAGCAATACGTGTAGCACCTGAAACAAAAATGAATTTAGTCTAGGTCGGCGACTCTAAGTACAGGCCATCTCTCTACCCAGGACTTGACAAACTTTTTCAAGCATTCGAAATTCTCTTTGTTCGACACAAGGTCAGCATTCCACGCTGGTCTTGTTATTCCGCGCAAACCATCCAACATTTCCTCTCGTGCTTCCTTCATCAACTGGCAGTGCCACAGAATGTGCTTGGCGTCTTGGTTAGTATCACCACATGCGCAGTTTGGGTGAGGAGATAGGGTCAAGCTATGAAGCCGACCCCTGAACTCCCCATGCCCAGAAAGCATCTGCGTCATGTAGTGATGTAGTTTAATGTATGCCCCTTCCATTCTGAATTTAACTGAAGGAAAGAAGGAGAAAGTCCATCTGCCCTTCGTCGACCTATCCCATCGCTCTTGCCATACACTCAGCGTCCTCTCACGCATTGCTTTGAGCAAGCCAGGGAGGGCCACTACTCCTCCCGGTGTCAGCTCGACTCCCAGGTGGACAGCAGCCCTGCCTCTAATAAGTTCCTTTTTGGTCAATATTTCCCTAATTTCAAGGTCAATCGGCAGGACGCCGGCCAGAACCGGTAATGCATCTGAGGCCACAGTCCTATAAGCGCCCAAGAGCGCCAACAGAGGAGTCCGCTGACCCCGTTTAAGAGCCGAGTTTATCAAGACGTTATCCAAGCGATGCTCCCACACAGAGGCAGCATATGAGACTTGCGACACATATACCCCTCTGTACAGCAGGCGAATCGCCGGAGAACGCAAATATATAAAAATAAACATTACGAAATTTTCAAATGAAACGAAAATTTATTTTCCACATTGTGCTTTAATGGTTTTTTTTTAAATACCATATTAAGGCTCTGAGCCATTGCGATTTGTAAAATTTCTAGTTCACTGTTTCCTCTGCAATTTATTTATTAGGTTTAAAATATCAGTCTACTATACGGAGTCGAAGGACATAAAAATATGTTTGACAGAGATTAATATATCATTAAAAATCACATGGACCCAAAAATAATATCTACATATCAAAGCGTGAAAACGTGCATCGGCTTTATTTTGCTTGTGAGTGATAGAAAGTTTGCGTGTAGCTCTTACATAAGCTCGGGTGGGGAGAGTGAAATACAAAGTAGCTTAAAGTTTGGAGCAAGAAAATTGGCTAATGATTCCCGTATCTCGTACAACATATCAGTCACTCTCACAACCTCTTCCATACTTCAGATAAAATAATGCTCTTCATTAACAATGCTAATTTCTCAGCGGAGGTTAGCACTGACTACAGCAACATACTGAAAATTCATACTAAAATAATATATGAAGATCTCTTCTTCAAAATTAACGCATCGAAACTGGTGGTAGAGGTAAGATTCATAATTACAGCATTTTGAACCAGAGTCTTGGTATTTTTATTTAATTTCTTGTAATTTGCGGTAGGAATGTTGTGATTTCAAAGACGTGGCTGAATATTCGTGTAAAATAATGGCGGTAAGGTAGGATTAGACCTAACGAGCAAATGCTCGTTCTAGTCTGCTCTTGCAAATTACTTTGGTATAAACAGTCGTAGAGCATCCTTTCAAATGGTCCGAGTGCGTTCGCCGAAATTTAGTAGAATGCTCTAGAACAGTGGTTCCTAACCTTTAAAATAATACTACCCCTGTAACCTGTTAGGAAAACAGATTTTACCCCAACTTAAAATTAATGGTTTATACATTTAATAACAATGTTGCGGGGTGGGGGGGGGGGGATTTCTAGACATTTTGTTTTAAAAAGTTTCAATTTCATTGGTTACTTATTTTTTTTTTTATTTCAAAATAAATAAAATAAAATTTAAGTAACAAATGTACATAGAAAATAAAACTTTTCAAAACCAAATACATAATAACATTACTTGCGTAAATAGCATCATTCGTAAAACCTATTAAAGGCAAATGTTGGCGCAAGCGATTCTGACCTTGTGCTTCATACAAATTATGTGCATAGAAGGGTCAAAGAAGGGTTTCACTAGCAAGAAAGAGCACACGCCACTGTGATCGTGTTCGTGAGTGTACTGTATTTTTTTTATTATTACCAACAATAAAAAAGGTATCCACTAAAATTTTGTGGATACCTTTTTACCCCCTGAAGAATAGCGTGTTTACCCCTCCAGGGGGTAATTACCCCCAGGTTCGGAACCCCTACTCTAGAATGTTCGTTCGTTTGAAGTAAACGCCGAAAGTGCGCCCAAACAGTTGACTAGAGCATTCCTTCGCGTTCGGACGCGATCGATCCCGATCGAGCGGTCTCTTCGAAATGTTCTTGGAATTCGAGTCGACTTATTCGTACTAATTATTATGGATTAGAGTAATGAATAATGTCTACATATGATAGAAGCGTACTAAAATTTCGGAGGTCTGGGGCATTCAAATTTAGGAAAATAAAAATAAATAATAATAATAGTAACTTATGGTAAATAAAATAAAAATGAGACTCCTCTTTCTTTTCTTTTTCAACAAATGTATCATAACAATAAACGCAGCACTTGAAATTACAATATCGCTATCACCATCGGACATATTGTGTAGTGAAAAAGTAACGGTTTGAAATGATAATGCTAAGACAGCACCTATTCATAAAGTCAGTTGTTACCATAGACATCCAAATTTAATAGACCAGAAGATACATGTGAGGAGTAAAACCAAACTATGGGGGGTGAAGAGGGGAAGATGACTGTGATTCGTTAAAAAATCAATCTGACAGTATATAGGCATCTCGCATTATAATATCACCATTTAGTTCTTAAAAGCAAAACTGCTTTTTAATGAATAGACCTTTTTACATGGGAGCGCGAATTGCCCGCCACGTTATTATCATATTTGCGTAGTCGAAATCGGCAAAGGAAAGTTCGCCCTTTTTCACACGGGAATATTTTGTTGCCGTGTTTAGTTGAGACACTTTTACAAATGTTTCATAATTTACTTACCCCTGTAACCATCGACGAGCTCACTTGAGAAACGCCCACATTCGCTACGTTCAGATATATTAGGGTATAATGTATAGCACAAGCTCTCACTTTTGTTCGTTAAATGTGCGATGTGACCAGCGCGCTGGTCAGGACAAGAATGATGACGTCACATTTTTTAGATTCAAGCGACGCTCTCGTAAGCCCAGCTGGCTCCAAGGCGGAGCTATAGCCGACTCCATGGGGAGAAGGAAATAATACGTTTTTATCGCTTAGGGCAGGTCCAGATATATTCATATGTCCATGGATGTTACGCATTAATTCGAATTTTTTTTTTTTTAAGTTTCTTTATTCTTTGAATTGTACATTACATGAATTGGGGATTTTTCGACCACCATACTAGGCACATGCCTGTGTTGTGGTGGTCGATTTTCATACACAGTATATTAAAAGATGCAATATAAAGAAATGTGCGAGAATATAAAAAATAAAATAAAAATATATAAATATACATATTATATATAATAATATTAAAGAAATTCAAAGAAAACAATTGAATATAAAATAATGTAAATAACTAAAGAGTATGGAAACAATAAATTACTATAGAGTATTAAAGAGTATGAAAGAATATAGTAGAATATAAAAATAATATGAAAAGTATAAAACATAGAAGGCAATACATGAAAGAATATAAAAATGATATAATTATAAAATATATAAAGTCGAAGTAAGTACTTTGTAGAGTATGCAAATAAGAAATGATAACGATTATGAAGATCTGTGTGTACGTGGTAATATTGGTAGGTACATTATTTCAAACCAATTTTTGTACAAATAAATTTTGGAATAAATTTATGTTTCGAGTCCGCCGAATTACACTGGTCACTAGAGTAAATTATTATTGTTACAGTGATTTTCTGGTGGCACTGGGCTCTGAGTACATAAACATGTAGATATAGGCACTAGTACACAGTGGTGCCAAACAGTTTTAAAGAATTAGTTTTTAAAAGTATTTAAACTTTTGGCTATTTATATTATAGTGATTACAACCAAAAAAAATTATTAGCGGTATATAAACCGATATCAATTTTATTTACAAAATATTACAAAAAACTTTTAAAAAAAAACGCAATTTCGCTTAACTAAAGCGCTGGTGTAATAAAAACAAAAGAATACTTAGAGTGGAAAGGGTTAAGCAATGATTTTCTTCTCCCACATTGTATAAAAAAGTTGAAAGCTTTATTATATTTTCACAATGGAAATAAAATAAAGTGATGCTATCCTCCAGATAAATGAAGTAATAATGACATATTATATTTTACAAATATCAATAATTTGCAGATGATGTTTTCACAATGGCAAAAACACATTTTTACAGAAAAAATAAGTAGATATGTATGCACGAGAAGAAGACAATAAGTGAAATAATAATTAAAAAATATTTTTCCTTAAAAGTGGAAAAAAAAAATTTTGTGTGCTAGTACTTAGGAGTATTTTTTATGATTCGAATATATCATTTTATCGAGTCAAATGCAGTTTAGCTGCTAGCATATTGCAAAAGCGGTTTAGGCAAAAGTTGACCTTCATAAAAGGATTAAATATCTATCCCTGTTCTAGCAGAAAATATTAGAAAACGATAATGTAATGCTAAGGCAAAATTAAATTTGAATTATGGATAATGACACGTGACCTTTGTTTCCCACCAAGCTTATATTTAAATAAATCAAAGTTTGGCAATGACATAATTCTCTTCAAATAAATTTTCTAAAGAAATTCTTTAAAAAACTGTCGACCCTTTACGGATATCCATATTTGGACACTAGTTGCAAAGTGAGTAAGTGTACTAGATTTTTTGATGTTGTTATTTAGTTCGTTGTATATTTTAGGTGCGATGTATGAGTATTGCCTTTGTGAAAAAGTTGTTTTTGTTGTAGGGATTGTGCATTTTGCATGAGTTGAGTAACGAGTATGTATATCTTTTTGTGTGGATTTTATCAAACCATTTTTCCAGATATGGATGAGAACTATCTTAATGTACAATTGGCGAATGTCTAAGACAGCTAGTTTTTTGAAGAGTGGCTCTGATGGATGAGAAGGGGAACATTTGAAGATGATCCTTAACAAAAGTTTTTGAATGGTCACTAGAGGGTAGAGAATGGATGCTGCACAACCTCCCCATCCTATAATGCCGTATGTTGCTATAGATTGAAACCGAGCAAAATAAACACTTCTGAGTGTTTTTATGTCAAGGATTGATCGAATAGAATAAAAAATATAGCATAACTTACGGAGTCTCTTTGTTAAGGAGTTGATTTGGGCCTCCCAGCGTAAATGGTTATCTATAATGACCCCTAGGTATTTTATTTCATTAGAAGGTTTGAGAATTGGGCATGAACAGCTGTTTGAAAGAGATAGTGAGGGATTATCTTGATTTTGTGGGCAAGTGTGAATTATTAGTTTAGGAAGGTTTTCTGGGAGAGTAAATTTTCGGATTGAGAAATGCATATATTGCGTTTTTTGAATATTTAGGGTGAGGAGGTTAGAGTCTAGCCATTTTTTAATTTTGCTCAGTCCAGAATTTGCTTTCTCGATTGTCATTTTCCATATTTTACTTGTAAATATGATAACAGTGTCATCAGCAAAAGATATTATATTACCTTCAATATCCAAATTCAGTAAGGAGTTCATATAAATGAGAAATAAGAGCGGTCCTAGAACACTCTCTTGGGGCACGCCATAGGAGATAGGTAAGCATTTACTGTAGAGTGGATGACGGTTGTTTGTGATCTCTGTGTGAGGTAGTTTTTAAACCATTTCAGAGCAGTACCTTCTATCCCAATCTGTTGGAGTTTTTTTAAAAGAATGTGGTGGGAAATAGTATCGAAGGCTTTAGACAGATCTAGAAAGACAGCAAGAGGTTTATTGCCTTTATCGAGGTTATCTGATATCAGTTTGGTAAAGGTTGCAATTGCATCAGCAGTACTGCAATCTTTACGAAAACCGTATTGGTTTTTTGAAAGAATTTTATTCTCCTCGAGGAATTTTAGTTTCACTACTTTTTCAAAAATTTTGGATATAGTGCTCAATAACGATATAGGCCTGTAACTATTTAGGGAAGATCTGTCACCTGATTTGAAAATAGGGATGATAGAGGCATGTTTAAGTGATTTTGGGAATATTCCGGATTGGAGGCTTAAGTTTATAATATGTTTGAGAGGGCTGGCAATAAGGGTTTTTAAATGTTTAGCGAGTTTAGAAGAGATTTTATCTACTCCTGTTGAATGGCTATTTTTTAATGATGTGATGATTTCTATAATTTCCAGTTCTGTGGTAGGAGTGAAAACAAATGGAGTATAACTCAGATGAGACAGGGATATTTTGTTTGCTAGGTCATGTTCCGAAACATTATTTCTAGTTAAGATATTATTAGAAAGGCTAGATCCGACTGAGGTGAAAAATTTATTGAAATGGTCTGCGATTTTTACGGAGTCATTACGTGTATTTGTTAGTGATCGGCCTTCAATGTTAATCTTATTGATGGGTGTAGTCGTTTGTCTAGTATATGATATGTCCTTGATAATAGTCCATATTTTGATTGATTGATTAATTGATTAATTGATTTTTAATTCCTATTTGAAAAGCCAAAATTTGAACAAAAGGAATCCTGCATTCTTCTGTTGCCTAAAACATGTTTTCTGCTATTTTTCAAACAGTTCAAAAGGGAGAGTTCCAGAGACTGTGTTTTGACGAGGAAGAAGTACTTCGGTGGATCTCCGACGAGATTAATTTTGGGGTTCATAATTAATATTTGATTTACCATTTTTATATTTTGCTCAATTTGTCGAACTGGCGTCCTGCATTAATTTTCAC
This sequence comes from Limnephilus rhombicus, assembly GCA_929108145.2. Classification (NCBI taxonomy): domain Eukaryota; kingdom Metazoa; phylum Arthropoda; class Insecta; order Trichoptera; family Limnephilidae; genus Limnephilus; species Limnephilus rhombicus. Next base: position 25,313,689 of record OV815284.1, read on the forward strand.
AACGTGGCGAACATTATTCAAAACATTTGAATTGAATTATCGGTTCTAGTTTTAATTTAACAACTATAAGCTATGGATATATTTTATTTGTTTCAAATAATTTCACCATTTGATTTGTTTTAAGCGAAACACGACCCTGTGTTTAAAATATGAGAATTATATGTTATTTAAATTAATACATTATAGTCCAGGTACTGGTATTCTTTTAACTGAAAAATAATATAACAATTGTTTGATATGTTTTTAGAGACATCTGCCAGATCGGCTCTGATGATGGACCCTGCAACGCTGTCTGAAACGTCAGCTAAAGAAGGAGGTTGCGCAACACGGCATTACACTCCAAAAACAAAAACGAAAATAATAATTTTTTTGTCACAATTCTTTTATTTTCCCTATTAGAGATCTTGTAAACATAAAAGCAATACGTAAAACTTTTGTGCATTGGTAGGTTCACCCTTTAATAAGTAAATGTCCTTATTAAAGGGTGAACCTACCTATACTAAGCGTTACAAATACTACCACTGATTGTTGAAGAATGAACAATGAGCATTTAACAAACACCCCTTTGCAAGAATTGTGGTTTTTGATGTTCTCGTTCTTGTTCGTTGGTATTCTTTTGGTGTAAATGAAAGTAATAAAATATAAATAATAAATGAAAAATAATAATAATTTAATAAAACGAATTACTGTTTACACTGATCAAGAAAGAAGGGTCTTGTTCCAGCATTAGCTCTTTGCTTGTTTGGTCTAATCTCACCTTACTACGAACGTTTTATAAATTTTACATAAAATGTTTCGTCACATAAGTCAAACTTGGGAATTCAATCTCGGAAAGCGCCTTCTGCAGTGGCAGGTTCTAATTCGTTGGTTTTAAATGCATTGTGTTTGCAAATTACAATGCACGTTGCAAAATCAACTTTGATGCACGCGCTCTGATGCCAAAGTACCCGAGGAAACTTCTCCTGAAACATAAACATTAAACATTGTTCTTAAGTCCTGCTAAGCGTGCACTAACTACTTATATAAGTTGCAAATAAACTTACAACAGCGTGTCTTGGTTAAGCATAAAGTATTACAAAGCCCTTTTGTTCCAGACTAAGGATATGGAGTAGTTATTAAAGCCTTTAATTCACTAATATTTTGGTAAAATTACCTTTTAAGACACAAGCCACTAAGAAGCAAAGGTAAGCATAATTTGTGATGTGGTTTTCTGGTGTTAATAATTCAAATTAGGTGGTTATTTTGATAACAATTTATCCTTCTTCTTTTTTAGTAAACAAGATATTTTTCAAATCCACTAGGTAAACACAAGGTAAAAAAAAACCTCGACTCTGTGCAGAAACGGGCGGTCCGTTTGATATCTCCCGCCTTAACAAACGGATTGCAGTCTTAACAGCACAGGCATAAGGTGGGAATGCTATCTTTGTTCTACCGGTATTTCAATTTTCTTTATAAAAAGAAAGACAATCATTCCCGGGTTACGAATCGTTTAAAGATGTATGAAAATCTCCTATTACAACCAAAGTAAGCGGAAAAGGTGGCTTGTGTCGTAATGGAGGACTTTGCCAGCCAAGAAAACGGACACGCGATGTCCGGGTGGGACCCAAACGCGATGTGCCTCTGACCAGCTAGCGTCATTGATCACTCCGGCACCGATGCATAGTCGGGAAATACGCCAAATGCGCTCCCAATATATATATATATACACGGTTGACATTTGAAACATGAGAACGGGTCGCTTCTTCGACTCGTTTTTGAGTTCAACCCTTTTCCTTCCCAGAACTCTCTTCTCCTTCATTTCCCTAAAACAACCCTCCACACAGCATCCCCAAAGATGACATAGGCCCTGAGGGAAATTATTTTCCTCAAGGCCTCCTGTCCACCGATCCTGCTGAAAATTTAAATTCTTACTAAGAATATCGGCTAGTATACGAATCAATTAAAAAATATGCCAAAGGAAGAATTAAAAAATAAATATATCGTTTTAACACTTGGGTTCGGTATTTAAAGCACTTGGATTCGGTCGTTTTATTTTATTTATTTTTTTTATTATTGAGTTAGTTTATACTACATGAATATAAACTAATAAGCACAATGTAACATTTCATTTGATAAATTTAAATATTTTTACAGTAAGCATAACATTTCTTTTTAAATACATTCATTCTTTCTTCATTCTTCATACTTTCAGGCATTTAATCATACATCTTTAGTCCTCTTTTAGGCAGTTCTGTGATTTTGATTTCTTCATTTGTGGCAATCGAACTCTGTTTATATTTCTTGTTTCGTAATTATGAATGTCTCTACTAAAAACAATTTCATCCTTAAAGTATTTTGGCATTTGGTTTTTCATAATTTTATGCACAAAAATTAACACGTTAAATAGTAGTCTCTTTTTTATTGGAATCCAATTTAGCTCCTCTCTCATTTGATTAATCCTTTAACACTTGGGGTCAGTCATAACTTCAGTCCTATGGCGCCAATCAGGCTGAAATTTTGGATTCTCTCTAAGAATCATAGTTTGTACACGAATCAATCAAAAAATCTGCTAAAGGACGATTTTTTTTTAAATCATCGTTTTACGGAACCTTGTAACAACTCTTGTGGTCCGTCATAACTAAAACCCTATGGCGCCGATCCAGCTGAAATTTTAGATTCTCTCTAAAAGTCATGGTCTCTATAAGAATCAATTAAAAAATCTGCCAAAATTGCGAATATTAAAACAAAATCTTCGTTTTACGGGCCCTTGTAACAACACTTGTGGTCGGTCATAACTAAAACCCAAGTGCACCGATCCGGCTGAAAATTTAAATTCTTACTAAGAATAACGGCTTGTATACGAATCAATTAAAAAATATGCCAAAGGAAGAATTAAAAAATAAATATATCATTTTAACACTTGGGTTCCGTATTTAAAGCACTTGGATTTGTTCGTTTTAACACTTGGGGTCAGTCATAACTTCAGCCCTATGGCGCCGATCAGGCTGAAATATTGGATTCTCTCTAAGAATCATGGTCTGTACACGAATCAATCAAAAAATCTCCTAAAGGACGATTAAAAAAAAAACATTGTTTTACGGGCCCGCAGTTATGACCGACCACACTCTTGTGTGGTCGGTCATAACTGTGGCACCGATCACTCTATAGCACTCTATGGCACCGATCCCACTGAAATTTTGGATTCTTACTAAGAATTATGGTCTGTACACGAATCAATTAAAACATCTGTGAAGAGAAGAATTTAAAAAAATATATCGTTTTAACACTTGGGTTCTGTATTATTAGCACTTAGGATAAGTTGTTTTAACACTTGGGGTCGGTCATAACTTCAACTTTTGTATTCTCTCTAAGAATCACAAATCAATCAAAAAATCTGCCAAATTACGAATATTTAAAAAAATAATCGTTTTACGGGCCCTTGTAACCAGAGGCGGTTGGTTACTTTTGGGTGTGTGACGGTGCTAATATATAAAAAATGGCATCATTGAGGTTAACGTATGCGAAAAAAAATTTTTTTTTTCAAAAATCGGTGTTTGTATGAAGATTTTTCAGGAAATCAGTGCGGCACACCGCTAAACTGAAACTTTCTGAAATTTTTCATACAAAAAACTGATTTTCAAAAAAAAAAACCTTTTTTCGGCTACTGTTACAATGGCCTTATTGATGGTGTTACATCAAAAAGGCCATTTTTTTTAATATCAGCACTCTAGCACACCCAAAAGTCACGATCCGCCACTGCTTGTAACAACACTTGTGGTCGGTCATAACCAAAGATATTGTTCATAACTAAAACATATTGGCACCGAGCCTACTAAAATTTTCGATTCTTACTTTATATTAATAGAATTATGGTCTGAAAAGGAATCAATCAAAAAATCTGCTAAAGGACGATTTTTTTTTAAATCATCGTTTTACGGGCCCTTGTAAAACAGCTCTTGGGGTCGGTCATAACTAAAACCCTATAACACCGATCCGACTGAAATTTTGGATTCTCTTCAAGAATCATGGTCTGTACACGAATCAATCAAAAAATCTGCCAAATTACGAATATTAAAAAAATCATCGTTTTACAGGCCCTTATAAAAACACCTGTGGTCGGTCATAACAAAAACCCTATGGCACCGAGCCGCCTGAAATTTTGGATTCTTACTGAATTATGGTCTGTACACGAATCAATTAAAAAATCTGCCAAGAGTAGAATTTAAAAAAAAAAATTACGTTTTAACACTTGGTTTCGGTATTTTAAGCACTTGGGTTCGGTCGTTTTAGCACTTGGGGTCGCTCATAACTTCGGCCCTATGGCACCGATTCGGCTGAAATTTTGTTTTCTCTGTCAAATCTTCCAAATTATGAAAATTTAATGGACTCAACATCTCAGCGAAGCACCTATTGTGGGTCCCAGAATGCTGCGGCGGACATGTTGATGCTAGCAGAGTAGTTCGCGTGCAATACATAATTCTTGTATGATTCAGTACTTTGGTTCTATTTTTTTAAAGTAAAAACTTATTTAGCACCGTTGTTATTTGACACTAAAAAGAAACAAACACATACATCTATTGAAATATTTATTTTATTCACAGTTACTCGGTTCCAATATAATACGATTAATTCACGGTCAACCGCAAGTCCCCTTTACTGTAGTGGCATAAAACGTCTGACAAATCTGCAGCTATTCAGCTGAACATGGGTCAAATCCTACGAAATTTAAAAAAATATATGTATTTTTGTAAAATTAATATCCAATCTTCAAACCACTCCTAAATGAACAGGCAACATAAAACGACTTCTAGTGACTCCGAAGAAGAAACCACAAACACTAATACGATGACCGATTGTATAGGAAAAGATTCACTGAAATTCGACGACCAAAATATGGAAAAATCATCTTTCACATTGTTATAAAAACTTCTCCCCACTCTTGTCTACTTTAGTTTTCTTAGTGTTTCACTTTTACTGCATATGAATTACACACTCTAATCTTTTAGTACGTAAAACAGGAAAAAATGTACATACATGGATGATTTAAATACAATTTACGAGTACAACAGAAATCGTATAGTTAGCTAAAGATGCAAAATTAAATGACAATCAAGAATGAGTAAAATATAGAATAGCAAAGTTTCACCAACAATTTAGTTAATACTTTTCACCGAGTTTTGGTATGGTAACCGGCCTCATTGGACATTGCATTTTAGCAGAAGATTGTTTCTATATATAATGTTAAGCTCTGGCGTTATGAAATTTGTATAAAAAAATACTACAGCTGGTGTGCGAGTGGTTTTAAAATTTGTGTATTTCATATATTTTAACGGCAGGGTGGGAAGGCAGGAAGGGGAGGGTAACGAAGAAGGTGTGGTTCGCGGGAAGGGTGACGAAGGAGTGGGAAGGCAGGGATGGTGGAAGGGGAATGCTGGAAGGGAAGTGATCGCGGGAGGGGAATGGAGACGCATGAGAATGGACATGCAGGAAGAAACAATTTATTTATTTTAATAGCATAGCAACTCATGCCGGGAACCAGTTAGTTACTTATAGGTATTTATTTTTATAATTTATACCTATGTAATTGTTTTTTTAGATGTATTGTTAATGTTAGAAAATTATTAGGAAAATATAAATAAATACTCCGTGCATTCGTTAGTTCCTCCCATATGTGAAAATATAAAGCTACACAATACTGTGAGAAAAAAATATATTGTATCAATAGAACGGAATAATATTTTGTTTTCATCTGAATCAAAGTAAACAAACTAACAATGAAACAATAAAAAACGGATTAAAAAAGGCTCTCTGCTGAGCCTAGATATCTCGTGATAATGGATTTTAAGTTATATTCTGCATTGTTAAAATTCATACCATCATAATAATAACCATTTAAAAATAAACATTTTTTTGCTTTCCTACAAAGAATTTTATATTGAAAAATGCATTAACAGATTATTTCTAACTGGAAACAAATTCCGACATGAGCCTCTCGCTGCGGACTTCTCGATTAAATCACCGCCGGGCCGCAGTGGATCCCGCTGGAACTTTCACACTAAACTTCTCCATTCTGAAAGCTCTGGAAGCTCTGTTCTCGGAAACTCTCCCGTGGGCGGCCAAATTGGGAATTAATTGAGTACGTTTCCCGAGAGTAGATATCGAGCGCACATTGTGATGATGACGAATCGTAATAATAGGTAATAATGATATTATGTATTATTTGTAGCCACTCCCGATGTGGTTAGGACTCACGTCAATATGATTGCTTTGTACTGATAATTCAGAATTAGTAATTTCAGAAACAAACTTCAATGCTCACTTGGCCATTTTAGCACTGATTGACTCTCAAATGATGCATGATTGAGTTTTGAATAGTTACCTACGTATGTGGCTACCGAGAAATATCGGCTGCAATGGGAGGGGCTATTCCCACGAAGTTTGATTGTGATTGCGACTTTTTGAATTTTATCCATCAAAACTGATAAAAAAGTTTTTAAAAAGACGGAGTCAAATAAATCATTTACAATAAAACGAGAAAGCCGGCATTTAGTTAAATGTGCGCTTTTAAGGTAAATATATCTATTGAAAACAATAAAAACCACTCTCAAACGACAAAAGTGAAACAGGAAAGGCAGGTAAATATTCGTTCGCACCTAGGAGTTGAGTCCAGGACCTCTGCCTTGCCGGGGCATTGCTCTCATCACTGAGCTAATTCTACATCATTCACTTCAGTTATTTTAAATTGTACCATGCTTCGACTAAGAACTACCAACATATTTAACTACTAATATTTTTTTGCAATTTAATTGTTTGAATGCTGTTAATTTTGTGTCAAAATGAGAAAATAACTTCTATTTTCCCCAAAGAATTCATCGCACCCTTTTTTTGGTTGAGTTATCAATTTTCCTAAAAAAAATTTAAAATATGTGATGAGAAGTAAATATTCCCCGTGATCATGAATTTTACAAAATTAATAAAATGCTTTTGTACACATAAACAAAAGTTTTGCATTAGATCTTTTGGAAAATGTTAAAACGCCAAACCATCTGCCTTTTTTCAACCTACGCATCAAATCCAAACATCATTTAGAATCCTCCTCTCAAGAAAATAATTAAAAATTTCGATGAATAAGAACTCCCTTTTTTTAAGTAAAACTTCTTTACGCACGCTCGACTTTGGGGGATAAGCTGGTGGATGCGTTACAAAAAGTGGTGATGTGTTACAAAAAGTGATGATGTGTTACAAAAAGTATGATGTTACGATAAGTGTGATGTTTCGATAAGTGTTATGTTACGAAAAGTGTGATGCGAACGGTAATCGATGCGAACGGTGATCGATGGCGAGGCGAACGCGGGGAGTAATAAGGATAAGGATAAGTCCAAAAGTCGTCCGTCACCCCAAGGTCATAGGTCATCCCAAGGTCGTAGGTCAACCCAAGGTCGTAGGTCACCCCACGGTCGTAGGTTACCCCAGGGTAATAGGTCACCCCATGGTCATATGTCACCCCAATGTCATATGTCACCCCAATTTTACATAATGTCTATGTTCTTTTATAAGTTAATGAAGTACAACTCGGTTTTTTTCTCATTATTTACATTTCTTCGTTGAGAAAGCTCTAAACTTAATCCAACAAATTCACCTTTTCAACTAATAAAATGTGTCACATAAGTTGGAGGTCTTTGAAAAGCCGACTGTAAATCAGCCAAACCTTTGAGAATTACCCCGCCATTTCGGTGCTCTTCCATAGAGCGAAAGGTTAATACTTTGCAGTCCGCGGAGCCCATATTGCTGGAGGGTGATTTATCTGGTCAAAGCCGGCCAACTTACTCCTGTTTCCCTGTTGCCCTGTTCCGCTGTTTCCCCGTTGACTTGAATTCCAAATAAACAGCGAATAAGCGAGCGACTCTCGGATGCGTTTTGCAATTCAAATGGATTTCTGACCGCGTTTTTCTCCGCGTTTCGCATTTTGTACAATAGATGTCGTTGGTGTTTTGCACTCAATCGGTAAGCAATGCACTATGTAAATTTTGGAAAATTAGTGACTTCGATGGAATTGAGTTTTTTTTGAGGATTTGTCGGATGTTTGCTTCCATGGTTATCTCACAACGGTGTTTTCCACTAAAATCTTTGACAACTTAACAAATTGTTCAGAAAACCTTATGATACCGTATATAAACAAAACTACCTTCAAATAATGCACACAGATTACAAATATAATAAAATACGCACAAAATAACTATAAATTTGTGGTAAGTAAGTATCTTAAAATGCTCAGGCAAATTATGTGTAATAAGTAAGTACCCCGTTTTGCCGAAAAACCAATAAATATAAGGAATACTAGCTGACCCAGCAAACGTTGTTCTGCCATATAAATTATTTCTGGTGGATATTTTGGTTGTTAAATAAAAAATAACGAATGTATTGTAAGTGTGTGGGGATGGGATCTATGACAGATAGAGGAATGGAGCGCTGCAGACGATGACCGCCGATAAAAACAAATGAATCACCAACACAACAATACATAACAATAACATAGTGATATATAACAAATGCCGAATGAAATGCCAAAATGACGCGACGCTTCTCGTGAATGACTTGCGCATGTGTGGATGAAAGTTCCATGAGGCATATGTCATTCAACAACATAAATATTTTCGTTCTGTTTTAAATACGAACGACGCGACGGTTAAATATGTTCATACAAAAATACTAAAATCGTGATAAAAAATGGGAGAGTCGTGATTAAAAAATGGGAGGGGTGGGGAAGGAGGGTGAAAATTTGGGGTTATAGGTATTTTTGATGTCAAATAAAAAAAATACAAAAGAAAATTGGTCAATTTTTTTTTTTTTAATTCCGGATAAGGATACCCTAATCACTTAGCGGTATGAAATACACTTTTAAACCTATTCTCACACCTACTAAATACACAAAAAAATCATAAAAATTGGTAGAGCCTTTCGGAGTAGTGCGACCACCAACACCGTGACACGAGATTTTTATATATTAGAAGATTATATTTCAATATTTTTTGGCAAACGTGGCATCGAGATTAAAAGGAACTAGAAATATTGTCATGATAATATGATTTCTAAAAATTAAAATTAATTCTTCAATGGTTCACTTAAATAAGAAAACATCTCTTCCTTGTGTTTTCGTACTCATCCAAGCAAAATTTATTTGTTTTGCAACCCACATTTCCGCAAGAATACACTAGTATAATAATATATAAATAACTCAAACGTGTAAGTCCATACATGTCCACTTGTCCACCTGTAGTTCTTGATACCAATCCCTAAACGAGGTAGACCGGTACGCTTCGATTGACCGCGTATTCCTTTACATTAGATTGTTCATAAAATTTTCCTCCGAGGCTTGAGTTCTATGTGCTTTGGTCCGTCCTGCATTCACATAGACCCGATCCCTACAGGCTACAGGCGTCTACTTACGACAAACGTTCACTACGCTATTTTGCTTTGACAAAACTAAGGGGTTCTTATTGTCTTGAAGAAAATGAAGTTTTGAGTCAAGACAAAAGTTATTTAAATTTTACGTGCAGATCAATTAATTTATTGAATCAAAATTTGCATTTCTATTAGATTTGTGTATTTCCGAGTCGTTATTACTGTTAAATACATATGTACATTATTCTTTTTTTTTCATCACTCCTGAATAGTGAGAGAGCATATCGATCAAAAGTTAGTAATATTTTCCACACCCGTTAGGTACTCGTACCACTAAAATATTATTATGAGTGATTATTTAAAAAAAGCCATAATTCGTGTTAATTCCTCCGACTTCCATTTGTATGCCTGGTTCCCTTGGTTGACCGATCGGTGGCTGAATTGGCATCGCGTTTGGGTCCCACCCAGGCGTCCCGTGTTCTATTCCTCGGCTGGCTAAGTCATCCATCACGTTACAAGCAACATTTTTCGCTTTCTGTGTTGGTAGTAGAAGATTTTCAAATATTGTTGGGTTATTCGCCGGGAATGTTTGTCTGGGAATGAGAAATATTAAAATAATGTTGAGTTTCATTTCTAAGTATTTCTTTAAATGCCCTGCAGATGTCATAAACAAGTGATGCAACTAGTTAGCAACAAAAATATTATTTCTAATTTATGAAGAAAAAAAATTAAGTCTCAATTTGTCTATTTATCATTCATTATCAAATTTCTGACATTATTAAAATTTAATTTATTTTGATGGTGAAAACAAATCCAATTGGAATCTAATTTTTTAAATTCATGCTTGAGTTTCTCATTGTTTAACATGATGTGTCACAACTAAGGGTGGATGACTATTATTAATACAACATATGAAATTAAATGGATCAAGAAATTTGTTTCAGACCTAACCTAACCTAACCTAACCTAACCTAACCTAACCTAACCTAACCTAACCTAACCTAACCTAACCTAACCTAACCTAACCTAACCTAACCTAACATATGAAATTAAATGGATCAAGAAATTTGTTTCAGAAAAAAATTTGGACATATTTTGAACACATTTCTAACAAGTATTCATTTTATTCACAATACTATTGCTTTCTCAAAAAAACGTCCGCAACAATAATTAATGTCAACAAATAATCAAAATCTCAACCTTATTATCAAATTTAATTTATTTAAACGTCACTCTGTTTACCGCTACCCCACTTGTCTTTGAGGCAATATGGCATATTCTAACAAAAGGGCACTCTGCCGGAAGGGGTGTAGAATTTCTGAACAAATATTTCCCATTGAAAGCTTGGCAAAAGGTTTGTTATAGGAGGCCGCTGCACTGCATTTAGCTCGCGGCGGATTGCTTTTGAAATAAGTTTGAGACCGCTAAAAGCTTCTAGAATTCTGATAAAGAATTCTTTGGGTTCTCCTCCGCTTAATCTGTTTGAATTCCCGCTGTTCTAGTTAATGCAATGAAGGTATTTGACGCGGTTCGTCTTTTCGATGAAAGCACTAAGTACGTGGTGTTCATTTGAATTCGCAGCCAAATTAAAGGCGTGAAATACATATTTAAAGATTTTATGCAACGAAGGTTGTTTTACAACCCTATTTACCATCCATCTCTTAACACTATCTTTAATCAATCTTTCACAGCTCTATACCTCATTATGTAAATTAATTATTTGAACAAAAAAACATGTAACACACTGCTCACATACCTCGAGAAGAACAAAATTATTAACGACCGTCAATACGGATTCCGGCGGAACCGCTCGTGCGGTTATCTTCTCGCGTATGTGACGCATGTTTGGGGGAGGTGCCTGGAACGTTTTGGTGAGACCCAAACGGTTGCACTGGACATTTCCAAGGCCTTTGACCGGGTTTGGCACCGAGGACTTGTCTACAAACTGCCTTCTTACGGACTTCCCGCATCCTTGCGTATGTGGATTGCCGACTTTATGAGGGAGAGGTCGATTCAGACGGTAGTCGATGGTTTCATCTCTTCCTCACACTCGATAAATGCTGGCATCCCACAGGGATCGGTTCTGTCTCCGACTTTGTTTTCGTTGCACATCAACGACCTTTTGTCATGTGTACCAATTCACTGTTACTCGGATGACAGTACAGTCCATGATAGCTTTTTGTTTGACAAGCCCCCAAAGGGATCACAAACCCCAACGACTCGGAGAGCTTTGAAGCAAAGAATGGACGGTTACCTCGAGTGTGTTTTCCTTGGGGTAAAAATAATCTCGTTGAATTTAATGTTTCAAAGACCCAAACTTGTCTGATTACATCTAAAAGGGATCGAAATGAATATCTAGTTTCCTTCAACGGAAGCAATCTTCCGAACAGGCCCTCCATTGATATGCTTGGTGTAACCCTAAGTGACCAGCTCAGGTATGGGGGCTCCATCGAAGCCAGAGTAAAGTTAGCCTCCCAAAAACTGGGCGTACTGTACAGGGCCCGCAGATACTTTAATAGTACACAACTGCTAACCCTGTACAAATCACAAGTGCGCCCCACGGTTGAATTTGGCAGCCACCTCTGGTCTGGAGCTCCAAAATACCTGAAAAATACCCTCGACTCTGTGCAGAAACGGGCGGTCCGTTTAATAGATTCTCCCATCTTAACAGACGGATTGCAATCTTTAGAGCACAGGCGTCGGGTGGGAATGCTATCCTTATTCTACCGTTATTACAATGGAAGTTGTTCCGAGTAACTAGCATCATTGATCCCTTCGGCACTGGTGCATAGTCGGGAAACACGCCAAACGCGTGCCCAACATTTGTACACGGTTGACATTTGTCACATGAGAACGGGTCGTTCCTTCGACTCGTTCTTGTGTTCAACAGCTCGGCTGTGGAATGATTTGCCGGCCTCTGTGTTTCCTCCTTCCTAGAGCATGGGTCTCTTCAAGACCAATGTTCATTCCTTCCTCTCCTCAAAAAGACCCTCCACACAGCATCCCAGATGACATAGGCCCTGAGGAAAATTATTTTCTTCAGGGCCTCCTGTGTGGAGTTAATGTTAAAAAAAAAATGTAATGGAAATTAAGACAGAAAAGTTCTGCAAATTTCAGGTCGAGAAATAAACGGGTCTTACATATCAAGAAATTTCGCCATATTTATAATTTCGTCGAAAGGAAAACATTTAAAATCTTTTCTGGAGAAAGCTGTATGCGTAACCAAAAAGGTTTGATTTTCGTAAAATTTTATTTGCTTTTACATCATAAGTCATTAGTTCCTAGGAAATTCTTCTGTTCGTTTTGAAAATGATTCCTTCTAGGTCAACAAAGTGAAACAACTGAAGTTGTTTGTTGGAAAGCAGTCAATGGTATTATAGCGGTTCCAAGATCTCAATGGAGGCTTCAAAGCTTCAATGCTCCACGCCATGAAATCACCAAAACCAGGAGTGAATTTTTTTTTTTTTTACATTAACTCCACACAGGAGGCCCTGAGGAAAATAATTTCCCTCAGGGCCTATGTCATCTGGGATGCTGTGTGGAGGGTCTTTTATTTTTATATGAGGAGAGTCGGGTCCAGCCGAGTTATTTTTTAATGCTTTTTAAAAAAAAAAAAAATTATGAAACTTTTGTTACATTTAATGGTACATTTAAACAAGAAAAAACACTATTGAAAATTTGGTTTGAATATAATATCCTACTAGTATTATAAAGGCGAAAGTTTGTATGGATGTATGTATGTTTGTTACTCTTTTACGCAAAAACCACTGAATGGATTTTAATGAAACTTTATTAATAATATAGCTCGTACATCAGAATAACGTATAGGCTATAGCTCAGAACTCTGGCATGATGAAACTTTTTTTTTAAATTGCAATAGGTGGCACGATTAGTAAGATATCTTTAATCCTTTATTCGATTCAAATTATTAGGGGAGTACTTCAAATAAATGCGTGGAGGCGGGAGGGGTTAGGGGGGGGTGGGAGGGGTTAGAGAGGGGGGGAGTGAGAGAGGTGGAGGGGAGGGGGGTTGGAGGAGGCGGAGTGGGAACCCCCCTAATACCATGCAAGCGAAGCCGCGGGAAAAAGCTAGTCAATTATAATGCAGAAATAAGGGCTCCGGCCCCGACGGTATTCCACCTTTCTTTGTCAGATGCTGTGCCGATTCATTATGTTTACCACTTTTTATTATTTTCAATGAATCTTTAACCTCTGGAACTTTTCCTGACTTGTGGAAAAAAGCGCATGTGGTAACAGTATTCAAATCGGGTGACCAATCTTTAATAAAAAATTATAGACCAATTAGTATACTATCATGTTTTGCTAAGGTTTTTGAATCTCTGATATATAAAAATATTTTTTCTCACTTTAAACCCCTTCTCTGCACTAGGCAACATGGGTTTGTTCCTCACAGATCTACTACTTTAAATCTTTTGGTATTCTGCGATTATGTGTGTAACTCTTTTAATGAAAGATTACAAGTAGATGCTATTTATACCGATTTCCTAAAAGCTTTTGATAAAGTTAACCACTCCATCTTACTTAAAAAGCTTGATCAAATAGGAATACATGGAGACCTATTTTGCTGGGTGAAATCATATTTATGTAACAGAACGCAAATAGTATTTATTAATGGATACAAATCATCCCCTATAAATGTAACTTCTGGTGTACCTCAGGGGTCAAATCTGGGTCCTCTTCTTTTTCTAATATTCATAAACGACCTTGGTTCAAAATTAAACTGTGATTATGCTTTTTTCGCCGATGATCTTAAAATTTTTCGTAAAATTAAATCTGTTTCTGATCATCAACTGCTTCAAAATGACCTTGACACACTCAATAACTGGTGTACTCTCAATGATATGCACTTAAATGTTGAAAAATGTTTCACCTTATACTTCACTCGTAACAGAAATATAAAGGATTTTTCCTATGTTATAAATAATACTATTCTTAAAAAAGTGTTTTCCTTAAGAGATCTAGGAATCACTCTTGATTCGAAATTCATATTTGATGTACACATTAACGACATTAAGTGCAAATCATTTAAAATGATGGGATTTATTCGTAGAATATGTAAACCTTTCAAAGATCCTCTATCAATTCTAACCCTTTACAATGCCTTAATTAGAATTAAACTTGAATATGGAAGCACTATTTGGAATCCATATTAAGTATGAAAACATTGTAGAATCAGTTAAAAAAAAATGCTAAGACTGTTATCTTTTAAATGTCAATTACATGAACATCTTAGATCGTACGACATGCGACTTGAATACTTCAAAATTAATCCACTTAAAATCAGAAGGCAATTGACTGATCTAATATGTTTACATAAAATAATTCACGGCCATCTTGATACTTCATTGTGTCTTAGCAACATTGATATAAATGTTCCCAATTCCCATTGCTTAAGACGCCATAATATGCTTCACCTGAATACATTTAAAAACAATATCGCCTATGGGCACGTAGAGCGAATGAACGAAGAAAGTAGTGTTAAAAGAATATATGATGCAAATGTGAATGGTAGAAGTCGGGGACGCCCGAGGAAGACATGGCACGATCAAGTTAATCAGATACTTGAGACGGGCCAGGTCAAAAGTCAGAATAATAGAAGAGTATGTATGAGACGATGTATGAATGTGAGTGAGGCAAAGAGTGTGTGCCAAGACCGAGTTGTTTGGCGGTCCGTCCTCTCTGCCTACCCCTGCGGGGAAACGGCGTAATGGTTAGTTAGTTAGTTAGTTAGCCTATTTTAGCCCTCTGACCCAAATGTGTCGACTGTATAATAAGATAGAGCGTGCTGAAGTAGATATTTTTGTCGATAATTTATATGGATTAAAAAAAAATGCTCTCCGATTGCTATGTGATAAATTACTATGTGTATCATGTTTGTCTCTAATTTATGTCTCTTATCTGGCCTCTCTTTAATTGTTATTTGTTTTTTTTTATCTAATTTTTATTTCATCTGTTCCAAAATTATTATTTTATATTTTGGCTAATTGATTGTATATAAATTTTTAATTTATGTATCTTATTTGTATAATTAACTGAGTTTTTATAACTGGGCTGTTCTCACATGTGTGTGAACAACCTGTTAAAACGCAGTATAAATAAATAAATAAATAAATACTTGTAGTGAATTGCACAACATGTTGAGGTTTTCTGGGTCACTATCAGGATATTTCAAAACATCATACTAATTTTAAATAATTTATTTTAAATATGAAATGTGATATAAAATAACACTCCTGGTGTAATTTTATAACATATTTAATATTTAAATCCAAGCAAGTGTAAATAATATTTTATGCGAGGTGGGAATATTGCTTTCCTCATTGTCTCAAAACTTATTATTTAGACATGTCTGAGTAATCAATTTACCGATCGACATCCACCACTTTGTTATTTGTAAAATCATTAAAATATCAATAAATATCACCAATAATTCACGACGAAAGATAAAAATTAAATAAAACTCATAAAAAGTTAAATTTCTGGTTATCACACTAAACCATCGATAACTTGTAGAAAGCATTTTCTGATTTTTCCAAAGCTTCAAAGGGCACTCTATTCGAGTGCCATTCCACCCCTGTCCAAGGCTAACCTAACGTTAGAGGTGACCAATGCATATTCATGTTCCAAATGGCCTACCTAAATTAGTGTGTAAAGTGGAGCTACTTGCCCCAAAGTTACTTGTTCCTGGCTTACGTGGGCTTAATGCACGTCAGATTATAAGACGGGGTCTACTTGGTCCCGGCGAATAGTTGGATGGAGACCAAAAGGTTTTGTCTGATCTTGTTGTGTTGGGAAAAGTTTTGTTGGTGCAGTAAAATCTTGGGTGGAATGAATAATAGAGACGCTGTTTCGGAACACATTACTTCCACAGATGTGATATACTCACTACTTTCCTGCAACAAGATGTGAGATTTTTGATATGGTGTGGAATTTTGTTTTTCTTCTTTTCTCTGTAGTTGAACATTGTTTGAAACTGTGAAAAATAAATATTATAGTAATGGTGTTTTTCATACTATTGGTGTATTGGTGCAGAAGATGTGTAAAAATGCTTTGAAAAACACTAGATAAATGTTTTATTTCTTTTATATGGATTTGTATTTAGGGGTAACCTCAGTTACAGAACCATAATCTATTTTTTGTTCATATGAAGCACATACTTCTTGATGTGACATAATTTAAAGTTAAATAATAGTATAGGTAAGCTTTTATTGAACGGTAAAGACAAAAAACATAGTTAATGCAGTGATTGTCCCGCGTTTTATATAGGCAAAATGGCATGTAACATTAACACGATTAAATTTGCGAACGATCTTATTGAAACAGACCATAAATTCCATAAAAACACTGGCGTGACCCTAATACATAAAAACGAAATAGGTATCCGATTGGATAACTAAGAAGCACTAGAACTAAGGAACGCCAAAAACATTAATAGTAAGGAAATCAAAAATCAAATAAATTTAAATAAAAGTCCAATACTAAGATTGTTCCCTATTGACAAAGAACATCCAATTCCCTTCCCAATTCTACATCTACCCTTTTATGCCTATTTATTCCTTCACTGGAGGGGTCCAGCCCATTTTGTTTTATACCATATATTATTTATAACACACGTAACTTAATTTTAGTAGAGTATTATATATTGGCCTGAATAGAGTATTATATACTGGCCTGAAGAAGAAACGGTTGTAGCGAAACCCGGTCGGCATAAAGTATAAATAAATAAAAGTGGTGTTTACAAAGTTATTGTTTTATTTAAAAGGTCGTGGTTTCAAAACCCATATACTATTTGTTTCCAGTACCGGGGATGACAACTAAAATGTTGGTATTTTGTTTATCCATTTTCTCATAAATTGAAATATAAAAGAGTATTTTAAACATTTACGTGGAAAATTATATCATGTCGGCAATATGTCTTCCTTTAAAAATATGTGTTTTTTCTCGAAGTCTGTCATTATATTAATAATGTCGGTAAAACTTCCCAAGTCATTAAATTCCCTCTCTTAACATTTTCCGGCTACGGATAGCTTTCAGAAGAATTTTGTGGGTAGTATGGAGAACTTTCAAGTCCATAGCAGTAGATAAGGAAACAAGGTGGTTTTGATTATGGAATTTATTTATTATTTTTATTATAAAACATTGAAATTACAAGAAATTTAACAATAACGAAAAAATTGACATGCAAAGCTGCCACTTTCAGTTTATCTGCAGGTTGTGCCATTTTTCTTAATTTAATTATAATTTCAAGACAACGACTATTTATGCATGTAAAGCACTATTCATCCTTTTTTCTTATTCTGATTGCCATTATTATTTAACTAGCGTAGATACGTACACAATCACGGGATATTGTAATTAGTAATTATAATAATAATTTTGAAAAGGGAAATAAAAATAATTTTCTGTTAAAATATTATATTATAGGTACTTTATCGCTTGTGTGAATTATTCTTCCGATTGAAGCACACCGGAATAACGCGCATCGCCGACAACTAAAATTAGTATATTTAATTATTATATTAATTTGTTACACTCTCTAAAACACATTTTCTTTCCTACTAGAAATATGTCTAGTAATCTTTTATTTAGTTCTCGTCGTAACCTAATACTGAGCTCTGCGTATGATGAAAGCTTATTAGGCCTTTATTCTTCTGGCCTGTCCTCCGGGGTATGTCTCCACTCAGACTAACAGTACAAATGTGGAGGAAGCTTCTTTAAACATGTTGTGAATGGTTCAGAACATGTAATCCCTTCAAATATTTAATAACATTTTCTGACAATTTTTTAATTTAACGTTAACACTGAGCGGATTGTTCGCAGAATTTGAACAATTTAGCAAATATCAAAAATATTTTTCAAGTTCTGTGAAAATACTATTCATTTTTTTTAAATTATTTATTAACCAAGAATAACATTACAATATATACAAAATACCTACATATACATTTTTTTGGTATATACCACCTCACTAGGCTGAGCCTCTTCTGAGGTGGCAGGAATTTAATCTAATTTTGGTATATTAATCTTGGAAGATAAAAAATTTAATTTTAATTTTATTAGATAAATGGAATAAAAGAAAATTATAAAGAAATGAAAAAAAGAGATGACATAAATAGAAAAAGATGAAAGAAAGAAATTAAATATTTATAAAAGTTCTGTTATTACTTTTAATTAACAACCTTTACAGAGTTTTTAAATTAAATTTAAATTCTGATTAAGGTAATATAAAAATAATTTTGAAAGTTATATTCAAGTTTTATTGTAATTTCAGAATTATTTAAAAACAGAACTAGATTAAGATTTTCACAGAACTTGAATATTAATTAATTAATAGAAATTTGATGATTTCTTAAAACTTCATAAAACAACCCGTCCTTAATGACTTGAGCTTTTGAAAAGAAGTTTCAAGATGTAAGTTAACAAAACGTATTATATTTTAAGAATTTGGGAGGCACGTATGAGTACCGCCGCTCCGGGAAACATTTTATTTGATAACCAACACCTCTGCCATAGGTCTCCCCAAGTGGTTTGCTAAGCTGAGCAGGAGTGCCCGGTGTATTCGTGTATGTACACCGAAACTGAAAACATATTCCCCAAATACACATCAAAACTTTATTTATTTTGTTTTAATAATTAAGGTAATCATAAAATGTTAGCGGAAAAGTGCAATCGATCCAACATCCTCCCAGCGTACAGGAATAATATTTATAAGTTATAAATATTTTTTTCATTTCGGGTTGATTTTTTGTGATTTGCATATAAGACTCTAAGCTGTCCGGAGCTATTACATCCCCAATTACGGAATATGTTGTTATATTGAAGGAAGTATGGAGTCGGAGGAGATAAGAGGAGGAAGTTTGAGATGCATTTGGCCATTCAAGTCAAGCCACTAACACCTAAAGAAAATAGAAAGCGACAACGCTCCGATTCTGAACGGTGATTTTTTTTTTCATTAACTTCACAAGAGAAGCCCTAAGGAACATTATTTCCCTCTGGACCTATGCCGATCTTCCACTAAGGAAATATTCAGAGCGCTTTCCACTCGAGGAAATCGTGCATTAAAAATCGTGCATCAAACGGTTTTATAATGTTTTCAGTTACTATAAAAATCACCATTTTAAATCTAAATCCACTAGACGATAGCTTCAGCCGTGTTTGATCTTGACTCTTTGCAAAAAGGTGGTCAGTTTGATAGATGATAGATTCCCATGTCCAAACAGACGACAATCGTTAGAGCACAAACGTTGGGTGAGCATGCTGTCCTTCTTCTACCATTATTTACATGGAATCGATCCGAGTTTCATCGATTCCTTCGGCACCGGTGCATAATCAGGAAACATTTGAACATAGTCGACATTTGTCACAGGAGAACTGGTCGTTTATATGAGACTCATTCTTAAGTTCAACAGGTCGGCTGTTGAACGATTTGAAGGCCTCTGTGTTTCTTATCTCCTGTAACATGTGTCTCTTCAGGACCCAGGCTCACTCCTTCATTTCCTTAAAAAGACCCTCCACACCACATTCCCAAAGATGACATAGGTCCTGAGGGAAATTATTTTCTTTGGAGTGTCCCGTAGTGTGCTTCCAGGGTTTTTCATATGATGAAAAGCTGCCTCATGAGCTTCTTGAAGGAGTTTTATTTTGCTTGTATTACTAACCTGATTTGTTGTATTATGTTTTATTTTCCTGTTAAGCACTTGCATACTGCTTTCTAACAACGTATGCAGGGACACTGAATTTCTAGATTCGTTCAAAATAAATAAATGTAGCTTCGTTTAACAAAAAAATTAGAATCTTGCGAGAGCCTTGAAGGAGTAACCATCTGTTACTTATACCAGGGCGGGTAAGTGGTGGATAACCTCCACTGTCCCGTTTGGAGTTTTTGTAAAAAACTATCGGAATATTGTCTTCCCGTCTCCTTCTAACATAATATTAGAATATTAGCGACGCCGTAGTCCCACATACAGTCCCAAGAGTCGTGAGTTGTTGGGACTCTTGTGCGGTATTGACTTAAAAAAAATACCCTACTCATTCAAAAACGCATTCTCTTAAATCTTTTCATCGCGCGGCCTCTGATTCTCCGGCGAGTCCTTTGGGTATTCCATTACTAGAATTAGAAAAGCAAAAACCTCTTTCTTTACCACAAAATCCCTTTTTTCTAGCACAATGAAGAAACAAAGGCGGTTTTATATTACTACGTACGCTTTGTTTGCGTTCCTTGTTCCATCGTACCAAGAAAATAATAAATTAAATCTACACCAGCCTTGCATAATGCAAAGCAAAATAAATTTTGTGAAAAATTGTGGTTATTGTGAATTTCAAAAAATACTCACTAAAGTGCAAGACATTTCTCCAGAGGAGTGGGCAGAAAAGATGAATCACTACTCAACTCTACGTGGACATACGTGTTTCCGATACCCACTAAACGGATATTCAAGTTCCTATCAAAGATTTAAATATCGACTACCGCCATAGATATGTAAGGAGGTGCGTACACAGCACACATTATGAACATTTTGCAAACTTATCAACGACGCCAGTCTTCAGCGATCAGCTGGGCAGCAAGACGAGGTTGTTACCACTCACGTGATCGAGATTAACCTACCCTTGCAAAGTCACCAAGAGTAGCAAACCCCTTGGGGTAACCTATGGCAGTGGTGTAATATGTTTCATTACTTTTTTTTTATTTCTATGATATATACAATTAAAATAAAATCACTTAATGCTCCAGTAAACAAAGTGTGTGAAAACATTACTTGAAGTATTTTTTAGAAGTGAAACTATTTTAGCGCCGTTAGTGACTTGAAATTCACCTCGGCGCTTGCCTTTCATAGCCTTATTGGCAAGGTGCCTGACAAGTCTCAGCGGCCAGAGAGACAAACATCAAGCGAACGTGGGTTCGAATCCTACGAAACCCAAAAAAAAAACATTTTTATTTTGTGAAATTAATATCCAATCTTCAAACCAGTTTCAAAAACAAGCAAAAAAAAAATAAAGCGACATCTAGCGACTTTCTAGTTTCACTTCTACCGCGTGTGATTTTTTTTTAATTAATAAAATTATTTACAAAACCGTCAGACTCTGGATGTTACGTCTACTATGTATGTTTTATAGAGATGTTTATCATAATTAAAATGCATAAAGCTCACATTTTCAAGCTAAATTTGTATTACATATTTTAAGTAAAAGACTTAATCCTGTAAGTTTGCCATAGACACAAACACTGATATCATGCCTGAAATACGCTATGAACATGTGAGACAAAAGGGCATAATTATCATTTCAAAGCTTTAATACAAATTGAAATTTGTGGAGCAAACCGAGTGTGATATGAAGTTTTGTACAATGTGTACCATTTGGTGCCATTCAGCTTATATATTATTATATTATGGATGTAGAGTGTTCCGCGGAATAATAATCAGACCAAACCCCACCCTTTCCTCTACATCCTCATGCGAACAGGGGCAGATTATTTTGCAAATCTAGGATATTTGACTAAGTACTTTGAAATATTGTTGTTACAATTTTTTTTAAATATATTATAGACTATAGACAACATAAACAGGAGTCAACTAAAACTTAAATAACAAAAACTAAAACCAAAGAAAAAGATCCAACCATCTTACAACCTTGTAGGTACAAAAATATCGATCGTCCAATTGATTAGTTACACATCTCTAAATTGTCAGTTTTGGGAGAATATTTGAAAACTCACCATAAATATTTTTTATTATTCGTTTTTGGGGAGGAGAAGGAGATGGGGAAGTACCTGGCTATTCAGATTTGGTCACCAAACACGGCTAAAGCCATCTCAAGCAACGCAGGTGGGCTTGCACCATGGCGGTACTGAGAGTATCTTGCACTCTGAAACGTGCAGAAAATATACTATATAATATTTTTAAATTAATGAATTATGAAATAACACAAATTAATCAAATGAAATTTATTTGCGCACGCCGGGATTCAGTCCCGCCACCTTAGGATTGTGAGTCACCTTACCTCACGACCACGGCGGCCCTCAAATATTATTTACACTTGTCTGTGTTTTATATATAAAATATGCATTAAAATGACACCGGACGGCAAAACTCTCCGGTACATTAGGATGACATTTTGAAATATCCTAATAGTAACGCAGAAAACATCCACATTTCGTTTAATTCACTACAATTGTAGGCTTAAAATGTAAAAGAGCCATTATTATCTTATTTCAATGTATCTGATTAGGCAGTAAGTAAAAAAAAATTGTTTCAGATTATGAATAAAAATATTTGCCTTCGTATTACTTATACATTTTTGAACGTACGTATCAACGTTAAGTATTTTATTTCAAATTTTTAATTAGGAATATTTACAATTATTTTTTGGGTAAGTAAGTAACTTGAAAGATGAAGGAAGCAAAGCAAAAAAAATGGAGGAAGCAAAACAAAAATATTTTGAAATACTTGTATCTTATGTTTGCAACTTACTGTTATTTAGAAATTATTTAAAAGTGTTGAAATGTATGTACGAGTGGGAAAAAATAAATTTTAAAAAATATATTAAAAAAATTAAAACAACAATTAAACAAAAATTAAAAACAATTTGTTACAGAACTAAAATATATTGACACTTCGCTTCAAGAAAACTTTTTTTTCAAATAATATACCTGTAGACAGGTATTATTTATCTTTCTTCAAAAATTTCAACAATTATATCGTCATCAATTTTCAACTATTATACTTTTATCTTGACGCATGTTTCAAAACCAACTCTGTTGGTCGATTATTTTGATTATACAAGGTGTAACAGCGCATATACGAAGGATTTTAAGAGATTTTACGAGATTCCTGAGCATATATTTGGAGTACAAAAAGTAGAAGTCATTTTGATGTCCGATGAAATTCTTCAATTAAATTAGATTATGTTAGGTTAGATTTTTTTGAAGCATGTAATGTTCAGAGCAATTAAACTAGTTGTATTTCTCTACATGTATTATTTCGTCCGTGTGTAGTTCTGACAGTGTAAGATTATTACGTGAAATTCACTCATAAGTAATTTCGTCACGTAATTTATTTTTCTCTCTAAGTGATTTGAAAGTATTTTGTAACGCAGTAAACGATAGATCACGGGATCTCTATGCAAACGTGACTCTGTGGATTCTAACATCGCGTTGACCAGAGACAACTACTCTCACGACGGCAGTTCCGAGATTTGGTTACTAGGTGACAGACGAAGTTCCTCGCGGAGTAGCAGGGTGGTGGCTTTTCTAGACATAGAATCAACTAACCGGTATAGTTTAGCAATCTATTAAATGGTTTATAATATAAATATTACTCTATTTCATAAGAGTATGGCGCCCAATAACGTAAATTTGCTCACACATTTAAACAGTAGATTTCTTGACATGTGATAATATTGTTCACGCAAGTAATTATATTAATAATAGGAATTTAAAAGATTTCTCCAAGTATTGAAACTACACCCTGAGTAATTATAAATAATTAGAGATTAATCAGAAATATAGCCTATCACGTTTTCTCTGCAAATTAGCATCTACAATATGACTTTATTACAAGATGACTTAACCCCTCCGAATTTTCGCGAATATTCGCTTATGATGTCTCAAACGAAATGACATTTTACGAAAACTTTGTGTTATTACCGCTTCACAATTAAAGCTCTATAAATGAAACATTTCTGAACGTAGCCGAATAGTAAAAACTGTTTTAGAAAGTTTACAAAATAAGCTTTCGAATTATTACAAGATGACTTTCATTTCTTGTAGTTTTGACATTTCATACCTCATATTCCCTATAGTATTAAGAAACTAATGCATTTTACAGAGATGTTAAGATGATTCATAACAATTTTTGTAATCGTTTAATATTTTCTGGTCCCACTCTGGCAAAATTTGGCGAGACTATAATCAAGAATCATTGAAATTCATTGAGTTGTGAAAGTGTCAAAGGAAGTATAAATGTGAACAAATAATTAAACAGAGCAAGGATTATTATTTGTTTTACTTTCCTTACAACAAATATCTTCAATGTGGGTGTTACAGTCTTGAACACAGCTGGATATATGCGTAATATTTTCACATGTACCGACGCGACGCCACAATATTATTCATATTTATATGGAACAAACTTTAAAATTTGGCATTACATAATGTGGAATACATTATTTTACACAGGCTAAACGTAAGGTTTATGATGTGGTTAATATTCACGAGTTACAAATTACGTGACAATAATAGAGTTTTTCGCGGTTCCATTCATAACCATAATATGAGAGTGCTCAGATAGTCATTGTGTTCATTACGATCAAAGTTAGTTTAATGGTAATTATCTGTATTATGGTTACGAAACATAATTTAACTTTTTTATTAAATAAAACTATCTCTATTGTTCACAGTGCTCACACAGATGCATTGCTTGTATGTCGCTTGTTTCAAACTTGTTATTCAACTTCCGAAAAACTAAAACAACTTTCATTATTTCAGTTTTTTGAAAACCTTTTGAAGTGAAAATTTCTTTAGCACCGTTGCGATTTTTTTTTTTCATGAGCTCCACACAGGAGGCCCTGAGGAAAATAATTTTCCTCGGGGCCTATGTCATCTTTGGGGATGCTGTGTGGAGGTTTTTTTGGGGAAAGGAAGGAGTGGAGAGTTCTGAGAAGGAAAAGGGATTAAGGGGTGGGTAGGAATCTGGGGTTCAGTGTGTCCTGGTCATCCGCCTTCAATACCTAGACAAACCTCACCCCATTAACCCGATGAAACGAAAAAGCGACACTAAAAAGAGACAAACATTTAGCCTGCGAGAGAATGAGATAGACTAATCGATCTTCCTTTTGTGCGGTGCTTCGTAGCCTCCCCGCTCTTGTCTACTATAGTTTTCTGAAGGTTTCACTTCTACCACATGTGAACTGTGATTTGAAACTCGGTGAAACGAAAGAGCGCCACCAAAAAGAGACTTCTTCTTGGTGTGCCCTATCAGGCCCCCGACGTTGGCGATCACTATGGAAAATGTCTCTGTCTTGCGCTGCCCGGAATAGCTCCTCCACACTTCTAATGCCGGTAACTAAAAAGAGACAACCACATACATCTATAGGATTTAGCCTCCAAGAGAATGAGATAGAATAATCGGTCTCCTCTTTGTGCGGTGCTTCGTAGCCTCCTCACTCTACTTTAGTTTTCTGAAGGTTTCACTTCTATCTTTTACTTCTACTTTTACTTTTTTTACATTAGATCCATATAGGAGGCCCTGAGGAAAGTAATACCCTTCAGGGCCCATGTCATATGTGGGAATGCCGTGCGGAGGGTCTTTTTAGGAAAAGAAGGAGAGGGAATTCTGGGAAGGCAAAAGGTAAAAGAGGTGAGTAGGTCTGTATTTTCCCTCGGGGCCTATGTCATCTTAAGGGATGCTGTGTGGAGGGTCTTTTTAATGGAATCAAGGAGACGAAGTTTCAGGAAGAAAAAAACTATGAGGGATGGGTAGGAATCTGGGGTTAGTGTGTTCTGCGGTGACGGACGTATATATACAACTGCGGTGCAAGGCGATAGGTCGAGAGAGCAGCTAGAGTGGTCCAATGTTCTCCCTAAACCGACCTCTCCCGATCCGGTCCGCTACGCAGAAGTTGGGCAGACATATCCATCGCTAGAACCTGTACACATATACACGTCACCCAATGAACCGGCACCCCTGCTAAGTTTCCAAACGAAGTGAACCACGTGGGGTAACCTGTGGCAGAGGTGTTGGTTACCTGTACCCGCCTCCCAAAATTGAAGTGATGAATAAAAAGAACGCATGTAGCAACGAACGCAATAGCGTATTATACTAATAGTCCATTCAGTGTGGGATAAAAAAGGCCTTACCTTGCAAAAGATCGTGTAGTAGCGATTTTGATATATGTTGTTTAGATTGGGACTCTAAAGAAAAAAAAAGTATTCGACCTTGGGGGGGTCGAGCTCGAGTCGCCATCTTGGATTGAAGGAAGGTGCCAAAATTTGATATTTTCAAAATAATTCCTCAACGATTGGCTTTACAACTAAAATGCGCATGGCAATCTTAAAGAAGACTAAATTATGTACATTTTTTATTGAAGTTTTTTTTTTATAAATCTAATATATAATTACTTACAGCGGTAGAAAGAAAAAAAATTGACAAAAAATCGTAAAACTCAAGTTTTCTTGATAAATTTTGTAGGAACATATTACAAAATATCATTTTAACGTATTTCCACAACACAATATTGAACAGCAAATGTACAGCAAAATCTATTTCAAATTACAGTAATTTTTCGTGTTACACAGAGGAGAGAAAGAGACGGCAACATACCGCGTGCCTGCAGTCCTGACTGCAGCGTTGCCACTCTAGCGCCTATTTTGCTACAGGCTAGGATCCCACTATGACAAACCCTACTTCATCGAGTGCACGGATAAAACTACTTTGTGGAGATACTGAACGTTTAGTAAGCTTTAAAAAAGCTGGTCTGCCAGTGCGTCTTCATCAAGTCTACGAATGAAAACAACATGATGGAAAATCAGAAGTCATAGCTAATGCAGGAACGCAGGGGTGACATGGATGACGAAACCTTGGAAAAAGTCCGCTACCAACGTTTCGCAAAATCTAATTTTGGCACCTTCAATCCAAGATGGCGGCTCGAGCTCGATCCCCCAAGGTCGAAAACTTTTTTTTTTCTATAGAGTCCCAATCTAAACAACATATATCAAAATCGCTACTACATGACTTTTTGCAATGTAAAACTCACCTGGACTATAAAAGCAAGACAAAGACTTCTTCTCAAAGACTTTCCGCTTCGAAATCGTTGTCGGAGCTGTAAAAATGGATACCGATATAAAACAATCCTACAAGTGTGGTAGGGGTCTGCTCTAATAGTTGTGCGACCCGTAAATTAATAATATATCATTCTGCACTCCAGGTCACTTCTTTCATTGACGACCTAAAACTTTTCTTGGAAACGCAAACTTAAGAGCACTGCAGTCGACTCCAATCGGACGTTGATAGAATTGTTGCCTGGAGTAAACCGGTTCCGAATGAATTAAATATCTCTAAACGTATCATTTTTTCTTTCACTGGGGCTTGTCATACATGGTTTTACCGGTATACTATGAGAGCTCGTAATTTAAAACGTGTCTCCACTATGAAAGATCTTGGTAGTGTATTTCATAGAAGGTTATCTTTTCATGCTCATATCGTAATGATGTGTACTTTACTGAGAATGATGGGTTTTGTACTACGCAGTTTCAGAGACGCCCGGGTTATCACAAAACTTTACAATGCTTCGGTTAGGAGTAGGCTTGAGAGTGGATCGGTGGTTTGGAGCCCTCAACAATTGAAGTATTCCCTCATCGTCACATCATCAAAGTCCTTTCCATTGTAAGGTGTAGTTAGAAACTTGTCCAAATGAGGTGATATCATGTTGAAGAGGGTTGAGGGCAGTATGTCTACTACCCTACCGACTTTCTCTTGGATGTGCTCAGGGATATCCCTTCTGACCGGTTCAGAATTGTAACACATTTCTTCAGACTAATTCGTGGATGGTTCTAAAACTCGACTATCATCCATGATAGTCGAGTTTGTGTTACAATGAGCATATCCCTTCTGAGAGCATTAGTTTATTTGATACTGATGGTTATTTCCGTCACCGACAGCGTAGACTGTTTTATCTCCCGGCTTGCAGAACTAACATGCCAGTGGTCATGCCAGTCGGGAGAGCTGTCTTCGATATATTTAACATCAATTGAAGCACAATTTAGACGACAAGCTTCGTTGCTGTTAGTTTAAATCTGCTTATCTTATCTTTAAAAAATTCTCTCTTTTAAAAACGCTTTGAAATGTTTGTTTTGTAATGTATTTAAAATCAATAAATTGGATTGGATTGAATTGAATTTTCCATCTGTTCCTGTAATGTTTCAACGTTTAGTTACCTAGGTAATTTAATAGTGCGGTTGTTGTTTTTGAAAATGAAGTAAGCAAATACCAACGAGGAGTTAACATGGCATATAATTAAACGGTTATTTTACTTTGTGTAAAGCAAAATATATTAAAGGGGGATTGTTGGTACCTAGTAATTTTCCTCCTGCTGTTTCTCGCCTCCGTAATCAGATAGAAAAGCAGTAAAATGTGCCATAAATAATAACGTGTCTCGGTTACAGACCTTAAACTGAAATTTGCGGTTGGTGTTATGACTAATTGGGGCTTGGGTTTAGTTTTAAGTGTGATGTAGCCAAGTTAGAATGTTGAAAATAATGTGGAATGATTTATTTATTTTTGCATTTTTGTAAGCGTCTCATCCTATGTAGGTAGGTATGTAAAAGATGTATTTTTTACATTAGCTCCACACAGGAGGCCCTGAGGAAAATAATACCCTTCAGAACCCATGTCATTTGCAGGGATGCCAGGCGGAGGGTCTTTTTAGGAAAGAAAGGAGAGGTTGTTCTGGGAAGGCAAAAGATAAAAGGGGTGGGTAGGTCTGTATGTCCAGGAGTGTATGGCGTTTGAATCCTCCCACTGCGGTGAAAAGCAATGTTCTGAGAGAGACCTGGAGAGGTTAAACGGTCTCCCTCAACCAGTATCTCCCGAACCGACCTACCACGCAGTTGGTGGGCAGATGACGCCGCCGAGACCGGGACAAACACAGAGGTATTGGTAATCCAATAAATGATTCCGGGGCGGCAGTACCCACAGCGGCTCCCAAAATTGAGATATATACAATCTTTATTATAATGACTAACTATTGGTAGTTGTATATACACAAGACATTTTTCTGTCTAAACAAAATATCTACACTATTTTCAAAGCAATGGATCCTTGCAGTTTCGTACTGGTGAAAGATCATCATTCGGAAAGGAAGCGTTGCTTACAACAAATGCGAATAGTCAGAAAATCCTATCTTACTCCCTTTTCCTATCTTCTTGCCCCCAATACCTTCAGCTTCACAAAATACCCCGATTGTAAATGCCATAATCCCATTAACGTCGTGCTCTTGTGCGGTATTCTCATATAAAATTACTAAACGTAAAATACTTTTAGAAGTACACTAATTCAATAAAAAAATAGTGTTGGTATTTCCGGTATTATGCGTTATGGACAAAATAGTTGCAGTAAAATGAAAGAAATTGTTAACATGATGATTACTTTAAGGACGTGTATGAACCAGATTTCCCAGATGATTTAATTCCGTACTTCAATTAGGATATTTACACATATCTCAAATTCACATCGATATTAAAGACATTATAGTCTGCACTTGAACCCAAAACAAGCTCTGGACCTGACAAAATTCCTTCAATTTTTCTTAAAAATTGTGTTCATCGTTTATCCGTTCTGCTTAGTATATGTACTGTTCTACAAGTCACTTTCTACAGATATATATATTGACTTTAGTAAGGCGTTTGATAAGATTTGTCATAAAATTCTCATTAAAGCTTTCGAAACTTGGCATCAATTGGAACCTATTATTCTGGTTTAAAGGTAACTTTTTAGGCGTCAGTTAACCCTCTGCTTGTATGATCATTTATCTTACACGTTTGACGCTACCAAAGGTGTACCCTAAGGTTCGCATGTCGGTCCTATACTTTTAATTTATTTATAAACGACACAACTAACATAATCAGACATATTTTTATTTTAACGTTTGCACGTGATATGAAGATATGTAGAATTATTGATATAATCTGTACCAACCATCTAATCTTTATTACTTTTCTGATTGGTGTTTAAAAATAAATTAATTCTTAATGTAAAAAAATTTCAAGTAATGATATTCCACGGGAAAAACTCATTGTTGTTCACTTAATTTCTCAATGATCATACCTTATTATCTGTTGTTGAAATGGTAAGGTTATTTAAACCTTGAAATGACGTTTGACACTAAATTAACATTTATTAAACATATTAATAATATAACCAGTAAAGCAATGAAAATGTTAGGATTTATCTTACGAATTTCGAATGAGTTTAAAAATTTTAAAACTGTCAAATTATTATATAATCTTTTTTATTAGAAGTCAACTAGAATTTAACTCCACCATTTGGAATCCGTACTACAGCAAACATAAAAATTCCCTTGAGCGTGTCCAACACAAATTATTACATCACATTAATTTAAAATTGGGAATATTCATTGAAAACCTCTCTGTTATAACTACTGGGACTCGATGTATTAAAAGAAAGAAGAATTTGTTCTGACTTATTTTATTTATTTAAATTTGTTAATAATCTGTTGATCTCCCCTTAACTTCTTTCGTTAATTTGTGTTCTTGTACCAAGCAGATCAGTTCGTCACAAATTACCTTACCATTGCAACAATACGGGATCAATATTTCTATTTTTGAGAGTAATATATTAATACGGAATCAAATGCTGAATTATATTCCATAACAAATCGCCTGCATATTGGTAAAAAATATGTTATTGATGATATGATAAATACTAAAGAGTATCAATATACAAACATTATTTAATTAAAGCTGTTTGTCTGCGCTTCTCAGTTGGATTATAATCAAATATGCTTTGAATGTTTATAATCTTCACCAATGTTTACTTCTGTAATTTTTAAATTTATTTTTATTACTTTACGTGGTTATTTATTTAGTTTCAAAGTACTTTCAAAATATCTGGTATACATGTATACGAGGTTTTCTTTTTTCTTCATATTTTTATTTATTTTTAATGGTTTACTATTTGTACTTTATGCTGTCACTTATATTTACTTTTAATTTTTTTGTCATATGAATGTTATTTCTTATCTATGTATATTCTGTATCGGGTTTGGGTTTCACGCCAGGTTTTGAACCCGCGATCTCCTGATTGCTGGTCGAGAGACTTGCCCCTCGACCATAGAGGCATATTACAGGTATAACAAATTTTGTAAATTTCATTGTGCAGGAAATCAACATGGGAAGTTTTTGAAACCTACGCTAGAAATCAAAACATTTTTTTTTACTAACGTACCATAGAGTAGGATTTCTACTTAAGCTAAGCCAAGGCTTATGGAAAAATCAGTATGAGACACTCGGGTTCCGAGAAAATCTTAATGAACTTAAACCTCTCTGAGCTTAGTCCTGCGTCAGCAAAATAAAGAAAATACTGTAGAAGTTTTATCACTCCAACTCTTGACTTTGCCACATTTATAAATAGATACATAGAAAAACGTATAAACCCTGCTCCCTCCAACAGATTTTTTACCCTTGACTATGTGATATAGATTCACCCTTAATTAACCCATTTTATTATTATTTCTTTCAGGACACCATACATATATATGTATAAGTAGGGTAATTTAATCACGGTTAAAAATATTTTTTAAGGTTAGGTGACATTTCACAAACTTCCTAAATAAGCTTAGTTATCACAGGTATGTGGAGGACGAACAAGGTCACAGATCTGCAGTTGCGCGGCAATCCGATTGGTCCCCCATCAACCAATAGGAATCAATCTCTGTCACAAGTCACTCTCTCGCGCTGCGTCTGCAAATCATTCTACTTTAAGCTCCCGGTCAAGACGCAACCTTATAGATCATGTTTGCTCGCCCTCCACATTATTATTGTTCATATTTTATTATGGTGGTTAAGTTATGTTGGTAATTTGTAAATAAACTTGTAAGTACAGTAAAGACATTCGACTTATTTGACTTACCACGCACTTTACACAAATCACACATCAAACACCGTAGGTATATACTAAGTTACTGTAATTATGCTTTTACAAACATAGAAACAGTGAACGACTATAAATATATACCTGTTGAAGTGACGAAGGATGTTACTGTGAATCAGAAGTGAAAAGAATAAAAGCAAAATGCAAAAGATATGGAGTGATAGAGGCATAACGAAGATCACCAATATGAGACCATCCGGGCATTTTCTGGACGGTGTTAAAACATGGACACTTAGAGCCAGCCAAAGAAAATGGATGCACCCTCAAAATGTGATACTGAAGAAAAATGTTCAGGATTCCATAGATTGCCAGAAGACACAAGCATGTTCCTGGAAGAGCTAGACATCCACAGTAGTAGGCTTTCAACTGTCTGCCTACAATGTATCGTAAGAACTTTGCTCGTCAAACTGAGGACTTCAATATGGAGAAACTCATAGTCACTGGCAATTTGGAAGGCAGAGGAAGCGCTGGAGAAACCAAGTATCACTGGCGTCACGTACGTCGGTGTCCACGTAACGCAGGATCACGAGGAGTGAAGGAGCCTTGTTCACCATGGAAATTGGAGTAGTGGTCACTATTCTCAGCAATGAAGAACGGATTTGAGAAGAAGAACTATTGCTATTATACTCCTGAACTCCTGCTATTAATTATGAATTTCAACAGCTTTTGATTTATCCTTTATGTACTGTTATGAAAATATTTGCGTTGGACGCCAAAATGTTATGAAAATATTTGGCTTTCACATTGGAAGCTAAAATCTTAGGAATATAATAGATGGAGAGCATGAGACAAGTGTGATTATTACTAGAATTTATATCTCAGTGTGGACCTTAAGCAGGCGGCTGTGTAATACTTTGTATGAGGATAGGTTATTTAAATGAAATGGTATAGTGCTTTGACACAATTAAATTAATTTATTAATTAAGTACAAATAATAATCAGGGCTAGACTAACTTCTGAATGGGCATATAATGGAGCGTTAGTACCGTTTAATCTTGAGGAGTTGATGAATGGGTGAATGCCATATGTAGGCGATCCATGCTGCTGCTTGCTGCCTTCGGAGATGGGCGGTCAGCTCCCTCCGCTGCTGACATGTGCTGAACGGCAGGCTGGAGCGACGAACAGGCCTCCAGTCCCGCGGTTTCCCAACGACGTCCCGTCCCAGGGCGGTTGCCAGCCAGCCGACTATGTTGATGACGGCCAAGGTGGGCGATCTTCGGCCGCATCTCTGCGATCACCTTTGGCTCCAGGCATAGTCGGAAGGTCTTGTGATGTCTGCGTCTTCAGATGCTGGATGTAGTTTTAATCCAGCAGAAATAATGTGCTCCCATGGTACTCCGCTGCTGATCCAGGATTTTAATGATTGTCCTGATGGTCTTCAATAATGGATGCCGCTAATGGGCGCGGATTTAACAATCTTCACATGTTGTTAAAATAATGGCGAACTAAGACTATTTGATTACGTCGACCCGCCACAGGGACGGTGGCCAAGGTCACCTGTGGCTGCTCAAAGAATGAGGAGTTCAAGGCCAGTCCTGCCTAGTGAACCCCTCTGTGCAGATCCTCAGTATCACCAACTGAGCAAAGGTAAACATTTCAATGCTACCAATATAAATATGTTGAATGTTAACAAACTTCACACCAAAAGTACCCATACACAGATAATTCACTTGTTACATTATTTTTTATGTAACAGTACATCTAATACTCAAGGTATATTTTCAATTTACCCTAAGCAAACGTCAAAAGAAGTCAAAGAACAAATTAGTGACACCTCAGGAAGACATGACACGACCGAGCTTATTAAATACTCTAATTGAGTAGACTCAGAGTAAAACGTGAAAATATGAAGTGGTGTTTGATTTGAGGCATTTTAATCTCTTTGCCCACGTGTCTTGATTTTTTATTCGTTTTTTTTTGGCAGTGCCACATTATAGAATGGTAGTTACTCTCAGTATCGCTCTGGTGAAAACCACCAATCGGAATCGAAACGTTGCTTACAATGGCATATGCCGTGAGATGAGACTAGCCAGGTAAGTACCTCGCGCTCTTCTAATTTTTCATCTCCTTCCTCAACCCATTACTAATTGCTATAATGAAGTATCATTTGTATTGTGATGGGTTTCCATTTTACCTAAATTGCATTACATTAACACAAAGTTTTCAATTATTTCATCACGCCCACATAATTGGTCGACACATATCAATCTCGCCTTAGTCCCGTTCAAACATTTTTCGGATAATGACGATTTTCTAGTTTCTAGTTATTCTAGTTTCTAGTTTTTCTAGTTTCTAGTTTTTCTAGTTTCTAGTTTTTCTAGTTTCTAGTTTATCTAGTTTCTAGTTTCAACTTTTAGTTAGTAAAAACCTGTGAATATTATTTACTTTACGTTATGAATATTGTACCTGGAAACACAGAAAAATAAAAATCAAAGTAAATTTCTTGAAGTAAATTTTCGATGTATTTTCGATGATTTTTTATGGACTTACTTTGATATTCGTATAATACTTATGGATTTAGTCGAAATTACTTGGCAATTTAATTTAATTTGGCAAGAAACTTCTATATGTATAAAAATCTCGTTGCACGGTGTTTGTGGTCGCACTCCTCCGAAACAGCTCGACCGATGTTCATGAAATTTTGTATGTATATTTGGTAGGTACGAGAATAGGTGTCAAAGTATATTTTATAATGCTAACTGATAAGGGTATCCGTATCTAAAAAAAAAACTATTTTTTTGACAATTTTTTTTTATTTGGCATCAAAAATACATAAAACCCCAAATTTTCACCTTCCTACCCCTACCCTCCCATTTTTTCATCGCGATTTTAGTATTTTTGTATGAATAGATTTAACTGTCGTCGTTCGTATTTCAAACAGAACGAAATTGTTTATCTCGTTTAATGACAGATCCACCTCATCGAACTTTCATCTAAACATGCGCAAGACATTCACGAGAAGCGTCGCGTCATTTTGATATTTCATTCGGCATCATGTTTTTGCGTGGGCAAAACATCGAGCTTATTTGTGTTGGCTAAAGACGGACTGACAAAAAATATTAATCTTCGAAATAAATATTGAATTTCTTTATTTCACTTTACTTTACTTTAGGATAAAAAATAAATTCCTTTTTTTCCAATTTACATTTAACTTTAAGAGATCAAACAAATACATTGAATTGAGAAAATGATTGGTTGGTGTTTTTTTGTTTATATCGGCGGGCATCGTCTACAACGCTCCATTCCTCTTTCTGTCATAGATCCCATCCGCACACACTTACAACACATTCGTTGTTTTTTTTTATTTAACAACCAAAATATTCACTAGAAATAATTCATATGGCAGAACAACGTATGCCAGTTCAGCTAGTAATTTATAAAAAAAATTGAGTAACTCATAATGTTTTCCTTTAATTTCTACTGGACTCTAGAAGTTTTCATTACAAATTACGAAAATATAATTTTTATTTTTTATTTTAGCACTGCACAAGAGTTCCTAAAGAAAAAAATCCCCTCATGACCTCTTTGGGGATGCTTTGTGGAGGATCTTTTTAGGGAAGGAAGTTCTGAGGAGGCGAAAGGTTTGGATAGGATTTTAATGCCTGCAATCACGACATCTTTTTTCATCCCGATTCCAGTTAGAGACCAAAGTCAACATTTTTCGCTTTACACGATCGCTATTTTCATATCTATTTTCATATCTACGATTTCAATTGTCATCACTGCAAACGACACATGAACCATGCTGTTTGCTGTGATGCCAACTGAAATCGTAGATATGAAAATAGAGATGAAAATGGCGATCGCGTAAAGCGTAAAAGTTTGAATTTGGTCTCTAATTGGAATGGGGCTGATAAAAGATGTCGTGTATTATAGGCAAGGGTCAGTGTGGCCAGGAGTGACGGAAGTATGAATTTTATGAAAAATTATAATAAAAATATCGGTAAATAATAAAAGTGTTAAGTGTTCCAGATTCGCCGGAAGCAATTTCCCGCGGGATCGGCGGAGTTTTATTATTTTCGAAATTAAATACCTACTACAATCCCTCGAATCGAAGCCTTTTTCCGCAGTAACGAATGTAAAATAAAATCTGGTCCGCGACTTAAAGCGGGCCCCGAGGGAAATCTAATTGGAGATTGACTGGCGGGCCCTGTAAATGGTCTCCAAAGGAAAATACAAAACCATTCAAAAATGGCTACCGTCCCTTATCCAATGAAGATGTATTTAATTGACTTTTGGGAGTTTATGTAGGCTTTATTGTGTTCTGTGTATCGACCTGTTTGCTGCGAGCGCGGACTTTCGTAAATTCCTCGGGATTCATTTCTAATTGGCTTCAAATTTAAACATTGTTTCAGATTGTATCAAATTTCGAAATAGTAGGTACTTGTGAGGTAGTTGTTTATGTGCTTTTTTAATGTGAATAACGCACAAGAGACCCAAATGCTTATGGGACTATAGCATCCCCATTCCCCAATCCGCCGCCACGGGAACCATTTATTAGATAACCAATACCTCTGCTATGGGTCACCTCAAGTGGTTCGATACGTTTGGTGACTTAGCAGGGGTGTTCGGGTTCATGAGGTGAGGTTTGTCCAGGTCTTAGCGGCGGATGCGTCTGCCCATCAGCTGCATGGCAGGCCGGATTGGCAGAGAATGGTTGAGGGAGCCCCTTTGAGATCTCCAGCCGTACTTTCTCGAAACATCGCCTTGCACCGCAGTGGGAGGCATGGATTCATATGTCCGGCACTCCCGGACACACTGACCCCCAGATTCCTACCCACCCCTGATATCCTTTTCTTTCCCAGAACTTCCTATTCATCCTCTCCTTAAAAGACCCTCAACACAGCATCCCCAAAGATGACATAGGCCTTGAGGGGAATTATCTTCCTCCGGGCCTCCTGAGTGGAGCTAATGTAAAAAAAAACATTTCTAATTGGCTGCAAATGTAAGAATTGTTATATATTGTGTCAAGTTTTTAAAAAGTTGGTATTTGTTAGGTGTTTTTTTAATGTGAATAACGTATAAGAGACCCAACTGCTTACGGTACATAGCATTCCCAATCGGAGTACGTTCTGAGTTGTGAGGATAAAGGTAGTAGGTAGGAAAATGAGATAAGGTACGAGTAAAGGATGGTGAGAAAGTACCTGTATGTGGATTCAAATGCTAAATCCATTTCAAGCAATGGCGATATCGAGAGTGTATTCAATTCTAGAACGTGTCGCAAATGCAGTTAGCAATATTTTTTATTTAAATTTATAAATTGTGAACTGACACATATTAATCAAATAAAATTTATTTGCGCGCGCTACGATTTATCCCCTGATCACAGAGGAATAATTTAATTAAATTTTCTCAACAAAAGCAAATACATTGTTTTGACAGGTGGATTTTTGGTGATAAAATAAAACTTAGTAATTAATACAGCAGGAAAAATAAACGTGTTTCAAATTTTAACCAACTGATGATAATGTAAGGCAAATAGGTAATAATTAAAATATTATTATAACACAGAATGGTAGTAGGTGGTTAACTTGATGGTTAAAGTTATGGGTTTTGGAAACATGCCCGATTAAGCAGGCGCGATGTTGGAGCAGGCCATTCCAGGTGGAATTTTGACTAGAGCTTAAGAGCGTTTAACCAGCCAGCGGACGAAAATCCACATTTCGTCGAAAGTTGTTCTTACGATCGTGCAGGGCGGTTACAATAAGAAAGATTAATTATTCTCCGTACCAGCTTTTTAAAATTATAACTCAATATAGAATTTATTTCAATTCAAATTAGCTTTAATTTATACCTTCATCCAAAAATGCTGAATGGCGTAATGATAAAACTATTAAAATAATGTACTTTTTGTAGTTATTTTTTGATTATAAGTATTTATCATTTTTCAATAATGTCTAAATTTAATAAGAATGTTAAAAAAATCTGAAATATATTAGTTTCTAAGTGCGCAAATAAATACACAAATGGACCAATTTTCGTCAAGAAACACATGTACGTACATATTTTTTAATGATTTTATTGAAACTAAAATCAAAATTCTAAAACATGGGTTTGCTAGATAATGTATTGATTTATTTTACTGCGTGATTATATTATTTGAAATGGGTGTGGTATAATACAAAATCTTTTTTGAAAATTTAACAAATCTGCCAACGACCTATGGAATAACCTTATTATACTAAAAATTTTAAAAAAATCTCAAAATTTATTACATGCGAATGCTAGATAAAAGAACAAACTTTCGAAATCCATTTATAATTTTTTGTGGAAAAGAGTCAAAACGTCTAAAATCTGATTTGAAAATGACATATTTCTAGTTTCTCTGGTAATGCCCTCTTAAGGACCGGCTTCCCGCACTTATACCGATTTATTACATAGTTTCCTTAAACACTTTAGGCTTCACTAAAAAAAACACTCCACGCCCGTCAAACGGTGTATTTGTATCACGACTGTGCAATAAAAAATTCTGCCCGTTATCAATAAAAGATAAATAAAATTTATTTTTCATACTAGCAACACTGAGTATTGGCGCTTTCGCAGATGTTAAATTAAATGGCGCGCTCAGAGATGTGCTATAGGAATTTTTTTACCAAAGTTATCTTCATGAATAATGTTTTTATTTCATAAAACGTTGACTTTATTATTAGATTTGCGTAGTTTAATATATTTAAAACCTACTTGTGCTTTATTTCGTTAGTTTTGGTGAAGAACTTATACAGTAATTGCGTGTTGTAAATTTTATTTTCGTGCTATCAAAATTGATGATTTTCCGTTACAATTTTCAACTTATTATCAAAGCAAATTTTGGACTTATTATTCAAATTATTCAAAAGGCTATTTATCAAAGTATTTCGTTTTTTATAACATAAAATTTCTAATGCATGTGTTGGTAAACGTATCAAAGAAATGAACGTCTTTAGAGATGCAAGAAAATCTATTCGAAATGTCAGTTTATTTTTAGGTTATTTTTTATGGCACTTAAACGCAAACTTCAATTTTTTTTCAAATTTTATTGTATGCACGAAAAAAAAGTGAGGTAATAGTTTTCTTCCAAATTCATTAAATAAAAGGACTGCGTTTTTTTTTTAAATTAAATTTCGCTACATTTTGATTAAAAATGTTTTTGGTAAGATTCAATTTAGATGCTCCGAGGAACTAGCATCATTGATCCCTTCGGCACCGGTGCATAGTCGGGAAACACGCCAAACGCGTGCCCAACATTTGTACACAGTTGACATTTGTCACATGAGAACGGGTCGTTTCTTCGACTCGTTCT
Organism: Limnephilus rhombicus; assembly: GCA_929108145.2. Lineage (NCBI taxonomy): Eukaryota > Metazoa > Arthropoda > Insecta > Trichoptera > Limnephilidae > Limnephilus > Limnephilus rhombicus. Next base: position 25,353,033 of record OV815284.1, read on the forward strand.
TGTGTTCAACAGCTCGGCTGTGGAATGATTTGCCGGCCTCTGTGTTTCCTCCTTCCTACAACATGGGTCTCTTCAAGACCAATGTTCATTCCTTCCTCTCCTCAAAAAGACCCTCCACACAGCATCCCAGATGACATAGGCCCTGAGGGAAATTATTTTCCTCAGGGCCTCCTGTGTGGAGTTAATGTAAAAAAAAAAAAAAATTCCGCGTTTGAAGCATTAAATGAGGCAATTTTTAAATACTAAAGTATATTTCATATACAAAAACAAAAAGGTAATTTTATCGTGTTTTAATAATAGTATTTGTTTTTACGACATATTCAAAAATAAGAAAAATATAGAACATTAAAAATACGTTGAAAAATTCCGAAAACCGATGATGAATTTTTTTTATTAACAGCAGATAAACAGCCCCCTCTGGCTGTGTAAGCAATGTGTATATCTTTCCATGAAGACTTTTTTAATTGGTAATGTTTTCACAACTTTTACTAATTGAATAAAATTTTCACGAAGTTTTTTTAGGTAAGGCTGTTTAAGTTTTAAAGCTCATAAAAAATATATGTTATTCTTGAAGATAATACTTATACGTACATTCCCCATGCCGAAAGGGCAGTTATATGAAATTCCATCGATAGAAAAAATCGCAATCATTATAATCGTAAACACGTTTTTCAAACATTCACTACGAGATTTTGCTCTATTTTAAACGAGTCGTGTTTTATTAAACATTTTCACAATTTTCACTTAAATATTCTCATTTTTAATATTAGCACACTCCCTCCAACATTCGTATTTACATATCTCTCCTTCTTCTTCTTTTTCAGTAGGTCCTACCAGTCCTTAAAAATCATGTTTTTTAATTAGTACACCACGCCCCCTAGCACGGTCGGTCGATAAGGATTGATAAGATAACTTTCGGTAACTTCAAATCGTTCTCTAGGACAACTGCAGATCGCTAACCTACAAACAACAGTTGGCGTCGAATATATTAAGAACACTTAGTCATTGTGAACTGTCACTTATTCGTTGAAGTGATGAGAAGTTAGCAAAAATTATCAATCCTTATCGATTGACCGTGCTAGGGGGCCACAACACCATAGAGGCCTCGATAAAATTGATACTCGTTAGTAATCTAAATAGTCCTGTTTGAAAAACGCAACGCATAACAGGGGATGTTAACAAAGCATACATTTTTTTTTCTTACATTAGCTCCACACAGGAGACCCCCCACGAAAAAATATTACTCAGGGCCAATGTCATCTTTGGGGATGTAGAGGATCTTTTTAGGGGAAGGAAGAAGAGGAATTTCTTAGAAGGATAAAGGCATGAGGGGTTGGTAGAAATCTATGGACCAGTTTGTTCAGTAGTATCGAACATGTGATTCCATCCCTCCCGGGCAACTCTGCTAAGTCACCAAACGTAGTAAACCACTTGGGGTGATCTATGGCAGACAGGGCTGGGCAAAATACGTTCTTTGCTGTAATTAAAATACAAAGAACATAACACTTTTTCGCATGTATTTAAAATACGAAATACAAAATACTTTCAAGTCGTGTATTTGAAATACAAAATACAGTATTTTAACCCTTTTTTATTTCTAAAACCAAATACAAATTACAAAATACATTTGGTTTTGGTAGAACCCTTGGTTGCAATAAATTTTTGTAAGTACCCTTATTTGAGGGTGCGTTTCCATAGAAGCAAAGTTGAGCATAGTGAAACAGAGACGTGCAAAATTTGACCAATCATATTGCTCAAAAGACACATCTCATCTCCCCTCCACTTGTAAAGTTTTGTGGTATATGACCCAGGTGTTAGATAATAATAATAATAATTATTGTAATAACACGAGATTTGTGTAGTGCAGTTTTGTGTTATTTCTTTTCAAGTGCGCTCTACTGTAATTAACTTAAACATAATCTAGTATTCAGTCAAATTATTCCTATAGTGCTTGATCTAATACTATGACACAAAAATGTACAATACAAAGCAATGAAAAAGCATAATATAATATGATAGCGAATACATAATATATTGCTCTGGATTCTAGCGTTTTTAGTCTACGTATTATCTATTCAGTTTGATCGCTAAATGTATTTGAAAATGTATTTTGAAGCCATAAGTATTTGAAATACAAATTACAAAATACCTCAACATCAGGTAATTGAAATACCAATTACAAAATACATTTTTAGGAAGCAATTGAAATACAAAATACATATTTGCATTTAAATACGTATTTCAATTACAAGTAATTCAAATAATTCAAATTACAAAATATATTTTTAGGAAGTGATTGAAATACAAAATACGTATTTGTATTTCAAATGCGTATTTCAATTATAAGTAATTCAAATACTGCCCAGCCCTGATGGCAGAGGTGTAAGTTATCCAACAAATGGTTCCTGGGGGCAGCGGTATCCATACCCGCCTACCAAACACGTCATTATCGATCCTGATAATTATTTCTGAAACCTTTTACTATTAACCACTCACTTTATCTACGTACTGATTGTTTCGAAAATAATCAAAAAATAAACTAACAAACTCACACAAAGTTTAAAAGTATAGGAAAACATCTTTAAATGATTTATCTACGAGCAAAGTTAAGGCTCAATGCAGAAGCTCTCGATCGGGGATAGTTCGAAAGCTCGCCGCTGTGTGTTCGGGGAATCCATTCCCCAGTCGTGGTTTTTGGTTTTTCTCTTCACAATTCAACTTTTCATTCAACCGGCGCACAATGGGACCGATACGAAAAGAACTTTTATGGCCCTAGCATTGGAAAAGTTTTTTTGGTCCGTTTTATTCCTTGGCAGAGGTTTCCCAACATAAATTACTTGGTCGGCTTTGCCCCCGTACTCGCTACATATGTCCGATGTCCTTATCCAATGTAAATGTTCAATGGCCATGTTCAATGGAAAAGTTTTTGTTTTGGATTAGTAAAAAATAACTTTTGTGGTGATACAATACTTTGCAGACAGCAGATTTATGGCACCTACAGAATTAGGACTATTCTGTTTTTTTGTGGTGCTAATAATCTTCTTGTACATTGGGGTGTGTAAAATTGGATATAATGTAGCTTTTAATAAGAATATTTCTTCGGTAATTTTCATAAAATTGTCATTACAATTACAATCTCCCGTAGGGTTGAGCTGGCCATGAAGCTTTGAAATGTTCAGTGAAATTGTTTTAACGAGTTAGGTGTGTAAGATAGAATGGCTTATTATTGCTTATAAATATATCTAAATCTTCATGTCCGGGTTAAATCTTTCCCATAGGAAAAACTAAACCCTTTCACACACTTTTCCAAAAATGATCATTATATACACAAATTGCACTATATAAGTATAATAAATACAAAACAATACAAGATCAACATATCAACCTACCAGAGACCAAATGGGAAAATAATTCACCGACTCCAGATATTTTCATATCCGAGGGTTCGGCTCGGTGGAACTCCTAATTGGACCTATAAATCCTACTGATCCCTCAATATAAATGTTTTAAAAATCTTTTGTAATCCTACATGCATTTAAAATGACTAATTTTTGCATTTTTGTATCCGAGGGTTCGGCTCGGTGGAACTCCTAATTGGACCTAAAATCCTACTGATCCCTCAATATAAATATTTAAAAAATCGTTTGTAATCCTACATCAAAGATGTATCTTTGTCCTTCATGCATTTAAAATGACTAACTTTTGCATTTTTGTTTATAAATTATTTGACAAAATAACAAATGGTAATATTTTTATGGTCTTTGAACGCCAAATTCTTTCAATTTCATTTCCTAAATCTGTATATTTTCTTATTTTTTTTCACATTTCTTATTATTATTATTAAATCTACTGCACCCCCCCCCCCCCCCCCCCCCTATCGTCCTCTCGGTCAATATTTACAGACGAAAGGATTTTGTGTTTCTTAAAACTGGATGGACTGAAACTAATGGAGTAGTAAGAAAGTTAATTCTTAGTTCGTCAAATATATCATGTGTTCTTGACCCTAACCCATCTCTCCAAGTAACATAAAATGATACGATTCATGTAGCGAAGTATATCACATTTCATGTGTTCAAAAGTTTTAGAATAAATTTTTGTTGTGTAGTGTACAAACAACTCTGTGTGTTTGTTTTGTATACATTTCTTACGGTGTTGCATAAATATAAATAAAGAAGTTCTCATTAATGTTGCATAGTGTTCGGATCAAAGAAAACTTTTGTCATGAAACGAAATGCCTAGATTTTATCTAATAACGATGTAAACTTTTTATAATGGCCAGTTTGTTCCAAATATTGAAAGCAGAATCTATAAATAATTCTGAAGGCCTTCTGAAAATATAATAAAGGAGGAAGAACCCGTAATAAAGCTTTATAATAAAAAGTAAATTAGATTTTATTGATCTTGATTTCAAAATTATAGATATTCACAAAGCGACCTCTGCGCTGAAGTAGATAAATCTGATTTTTAATACCGTGGTTTCTGGTTGTTTTGTGAAACTGATTACTCTTGCTTCGTTACTAAAAAGTATATTTTTATGTAAATGCTACACAAGAGTCTCAATTCGTCTTGACTGTCCGAAGCCAGTGGGACTCTGGCATCCCCGATCGGGGTATATTGTAAAGTTGAAGTGAGTATGAAAGGTTGGTAAGTGCCTGGCTATTCAAATCACTAATGAAGGCAAATGCTACTTGTTAGGTGAGCGCGACGATGGCACCATCTTACATGGGTTAAGAGTGGGGCTGAATGTTCACTCTAAAAGAGCTATGCCTGTGGATCTCGATATGGTATGTTTACTGAAGCAAATAGCAAAGGTATTTTCACAAGGGTTACTTACGATAGTTTGGCGATCTTGCCCAGATTGGGATCCCTCGTGGTCGATTCGGCTACTATCTGGATGAACCACAGGCAGTTACAGTCAGTTTTATTAGGATTAGATGAAGAACGGCGATATTTTCACTTTGCGACTCGATTAGCTTGTCACGATAAAAAAATTTAAAATTTTGACAACTGCGTTACGATGGGAATACTAAACACTTTTCGTCTCCTTGACGATGGCTGTCAGCAGGCAGTTATCAGCCAGTGTAGGTACCCAATGTGCGAATTCCACCAATAGGTTTGAATTCTGGCCTTTGCCATGTGAAACAGAACAAACTTATCGAGATCCAATTTAGCGTTACGAAACACTACTCAAGCAATGTTTCGATTACGAATGATGGTCTTTCACTTATTTATAATTAGGTATACCCAGGTATAGGTCATCCATTTTCTTTAAACTTTCTTGACAAGCTCTATGTTCAGCTCTACATAAAATTGAAATAATGAAATGGCGTTTTACTTATCATTGCGCATATTTTTGATGATTAGCATTGTGAAGCAAGAACTTCAAGTGTGAGCTTGTCGATCTATATTATACATAAAATCAGTTCACTGAAAACATAGATCTAGTTGTTGAAGCCTGCCAAAAAAGGACATTAAAATACGAAATTGAAATAGGTTTAACCCTCCAGCTCATATGCTCCCTACTTCATCAATCACTGTTCCATCATAATTTTTTTTAAAGCTGTTAGCTCTGAATAATTATGATTTTTAAACATCTTTTTTTGTTATAATATAACGTGTACTTTATGTAATCCGACTTATTAAAGATATTCAATATTTTCACAACAAAAAAATGAAAAAGAAAGATAAAATCAAAAGAATGGTTCACTAGTTTTATATATATATATATATATATATATATATTTATCTCCTCACGTACTTTGTTGATTTTGCGCGACGGTACACCAGTTTTTTGTTGATCCGTTTGAGTTTGTTGATCTATCCGGATTTGTGGATCCGTTACCGAAGCTGAGATACATATCCTGATCCATGTGGATCAGCTTTTGTCATCGAGATTTACCTGTAAGCCACGCCTATTTTTCGGTGTCATATACATTTTACACGTTTTTATTTGTTGATCCATATATGTATATATGGATTGTGCCGGTCTGTCGAACTTTTCTGCTCCTTTTAGTAGGTACTTGTAGGTACGTTCTTATTTGCCAAGTTTTGACCGCGAACTGTGCGCAATGCAAATGAAAAGTTCTATGTGCGTCTGTCGTATTGTTCAGGTCCATTTAGTAACGGTCTGTCGAACTTTTCAGCTCCTTTTAGTAGGTACTTGTAGGTACGTTCTTATTTAATTAGTTTTTTTTATTGTATTTTTGTTTTGGATTTAATTTGCATTTTGGTTTTTGATTTTGGTTTTAATTTTGATTATGAATTTGATTTTGAATTTGATTTTGAATTTGATTTTGATTTCAATTTCAATTTCGATTTGGATTTTATTTTGGTATGATTTTGATTTTGATTTTGATTTTGATTTTGATTGTGATTTTGATTTTGATTTTGGTTTTGGTTTTGGTTTTGATTTTGATTTTGATTTTAATTTTGATTTTTATTTTGATTTTGATTTTGATTTTGATTTTGATTTTGATTTTGATTTTGATTTTGATTTTGATTTTGATTTTGATTTTTATTGTGATTTTGATTTTGATTTTGATTTTAATTTTAATTTTGATTTTGATTTTGAGTTTTATTTTGATTTTGATTTTGATTTTTATTTTGATTTTGATTTTGATTTTGATTTTGATTTTGAGTTGTATTTTGATTTTGATTTTGATTTTGAGTTTTATTTTGATTTTGATTTTGATTTTTATTTTGATTTTGATTTTGAGTTTTATTTTGATTTTGATTTTTATTTTGATTTTGAGTTTTATTTTAATTTGATTTTGATTTTTATTTTGATTTTGAGTTTTATTTTGATTTTGATTTTGATTTTTATTTTGATTTTGACCGCCAACAAAGATGCGCTTCGGTCGTACTTTTCAGCTTATTTTAGTAGGTACCTGTAAGTTCTTTGAAGAAATAATTATCTAAAGAGGATAGACTGCCTAACAATTTCGTCTTGGTACTTAACGCTTGAAAACTGTTTTTATGTGCGACATTCTGTGAGCGGACTAGGTATAGGGGTTTCTTTTATCGCTACACAGTTGGGCAACTTCGTGAGACGGATTAAGGTAGGGTACAAAGACTCGATTGAAATTAATATAGAATAGAAAAAGCTATTATAGAATAGACTAACCTATTACCTAAGGTGAGGTATGACAGAGGTGGTTATTCAATAAATGGTTTCCGGGGCAGCGGTACCCATACCCGCCTCCCAATCTGTAAGTCAAAATTAAATGGTTCGCTAAGTTTGGTGACTTAGCCGGGGTGCCCGGGTTCATGGGGTGAGGTTTGTGCGGGTCTTGACCACGGTCGCGTCTGTCCACCATCTGCATGGCATGCCGGATCGAGAGAGAATGTTTGAGGGAGCCGTTCTCTCCCGTTGTTCTTCAGCCGTACTCTCTCTGAACATCGCCTTGCACCGCAATGGGAGGTATGGATTCAAACGTCCGTCACACCTGGACACATTGACCCACAGATTCTTACCCACACCAACTTCCCTTTTCCTTCCCAGAACTTCCTCTCCTTCCTTTCCTAAAAATACCCTCCACACATCATCCCCAAAGATGACATAGGACCTGAGGGGATTATTTAAAAAATACCCTCCACACATCATCCCCAAAGATGACATAGGACCTGAAGGGAATTCTTTTCCTCAGGGCCTCCTGTCCAATTTTTTTCGTTAAGATTTAACGATAGCTATTTTATTGCCATGTCTTTCTCAGGCGTCCCCGACTTCTTCTACCGTTCACATTTGCGTCATATATTCTCCTTACACTCTTTTCCTGGCTCATTTGCTCTACATGTTCAAACCATCGGAGAGTTCCTTTCTTAATCTTACTTATACATCAGACTAGGTAGCATTCTTTGCGGATCTTTACGTTTCTCACACGTTCGTACATGGTTTTGCTACACATATATACCTACGCCTCAGGGATCTCATTTCAACAGCTTTATATTTAGCTTACTTTCATCCTTCCTCTGTCAGTTTCATGCCTCACTGCGATACATCAGGTTAGGTACCAGGACTCCATTGTGGACTGCTAGCTTTGCTTCTTTTTATTAGTGCCAACGGCACCGGGGGCATGCACCTACATGTACTACACTAATAAGGGTTTTACGCTATGGCTAAATTATTTTTTAATAACACATACTCATAATTTAGGTAATCCTAGAAAAACTATTCGATCTGCATTTTAAAAATAATGTATATCACATAACTATTTAGCAACTAATTTCTTAGGTATTACCAGAAAGGGCCAAATTCCGGTCGTTTATACTGCGCATCTCGTAGGCCCTTCTGCATTGCTAAAATATTCACTTGCCGGCCTGGAGATCGTTCTGTCCCGGTCTTATAAATTGTCAATATTCTATTTTTTGTACTATAGATTTTTGTACGTAGCGCCGTTTACACGCACACTTCGGAGCGACCGAGTCAGGCCGCCGCGCAGAAAAGTCTCACAGTGAACTGCGCTGTAAACCTATCGGTCTTTACTTTTCTGCGCGGCGGCCTGAGGTGGCGCGGGACTCGGTCGCTCCGAAGTGTGCATGTAAACGGCGCTTATGCTTAAAAGCCGCAAACTATGCGAACATTGCGAACGCCAACTTGGCAACTTCACGTCAGTCAAATTAAAAATGGCGTGTTGACGAGCGGTGTTCATTCTTTCAATAGTGTTAGTAGTTTTTAAAATTTTAACAATAAATAACCATTTGTTTATTTTCATAATAAAGCCATAATCTCTTAATTGATCGACATTTGACAAACTATCCATTTGTTAGAAAAATTGGGATAGTGCATTATGAGGTAGGTAAGTTTTGACGTTTTGACCTATTGTTTTCAAATAATTTATGTTATGGCAGCGTGTTATAGCGTGAGCTGCATAGGTTAAAGTTTATATATGTTAAGATATAATTTACGATTAAATAATGTTGCCTATATAATCGTAACTATGAAATACTCAAAGTGCTCTTTTTGTTTCTAAAAAACCAATGTAATAGTCTCTTTACTGTGTTTAAAAATTGCCGCCATGTAAAGAATACGAAATAGAATTTATAAAATGTAAACAAACCTACAATTTTACACGCAAGATGAAGTTAGGGTGTTGAATGAATACTTTGGTTATTTTTATTTGTTAATCGATTTTGCTTTGCATTAAAAATCCAACCAAATGTAATAATTTTACCACTTCAGTTGACAGTTTTATTTATTTAGGTTTATCATTGAATAACATCAAGTATTAATAATTTCAAATGTCTTTTGCTTACAGAATAATGGATTACAGAATTTTGAGGTCTAATGGTAGACATTATACGCCAAAATTCTGCATTTTACAAAGGCGAGATGTTACCCGTTGTCGCTGAAATGAAATTTAATGAAGGACCAGTCAAATCTTATTGTATACTTCCAATATATGATGGCTATAATTATGTAAGTGCATTATATGATATTATTTGTTCAGACGCTTTTCAAAGTAAAATACTTTTTTGTACGAGTGAATGTTTGGCTCAGGAAGGAATGGAAGTAAGACAGTAGATGAAGCCTTGCTTCTATCAAGTATAAATATTTCCAAATGTTTTTTGTTTACAGACTATATAGTGAGGATGCTGGACATTATACAAAACTGACTTTTTCAAAACCCTGCATTTTACCAAGGCAAGATGTCAATTCCCGCGTTGGCGCGCTGATGTGAAATTAATGTGGGATCAGTCAAATCAAATTGTATACTTACAATATATGATGGCTGTAATTATGTAAGTGTATTATATGATATTATTTGTTCAGATGATTTTAAATTAAAATACTTTATGTACCGAGTGAATGTTTATAAGGCTCTGGAAGTAATTACTTAATAAGACAGGAGATGGGAGCCTTGCTTCTATCAAGTACCTATTAATATTTACAAATATCTTTTTTTTACAGACTACATAGTGAGGATGCTGGACATTATACGATTATTCAAAACTGACTTTTTCAAAATCCTGCTTTTTACCAAGGCAAGATGTCAATACCCACGTTGGCGCAGTCAAATCTAATTGTGTACTTCAAATATATGATGGCTATAATTATGTAAGTGTATTATATGATACTAGCAGACCCGGCCACACGTTGCTGTGGCTAACGAAACACAACGCCATTACCCAATATTTATAAAATCCACACCACCCGCTTGCCAGCTGCTCGCTGCCCGCTGCCTGAATTGAATATTCGAATTTATCGTCTTTTCTCTACTATAATAAGCATGTATTATACATATAAACTAATTAACTCGCCACTAATTATACAATGCTTGCATTGTAACACTGGATATTTGAAAAGGGAAAATCGAATAGGTACCTACTAACTCTAGGACATCTACTATAGTACGGCCCGCCAGCCGTTTTAAAACGCACAAAAATATGTTTTCTTTGAATTTCTCGGCTTTTCTCTAATATAATTTACATGTATTATACATATAAACATTCCTCTTCAATCATTCTATCTATTGGTGAAAACCGCATGAATATCCGTTGCGTAGTTTAAAAGATTAACGCGCACATACATTTTGAGCGACGTCATTTTATACTATGTAATGATAATAATGATATGATATTATTTGTTCCCACGCATTTAAAATTAAAATACTTTATGTACCGAGTGAATGTTTTTAAGGCTCTGGAAGTAATTATTTAATAAGACAGGAGATGGGAGCCTTGCTTCTATCTAGTATTAATATTTCCAATTGTCTTTTATTTACAGACTACAGAGTGAGGATGCTGGACATTATACAAAACTGACTTCACCAAGGAAGGAACTCAGGCGGATTATAGAGTTCAACTCAGACCAAAAAGCTAACGTGCTTTTCAGCATAAATTAGAGAACAACTTTACCACCTGTAAATCCTGAGTAGTATTGTATGTAACATATATGTTACGGTATTGTTGTGAAGCGCCTTTGAGGTGATTTTTCGCAAAAATAGCGCCCTGTAGATTATCAAATTCGCAGAGCGCCATTATTATGTAGTATTGTAACTTGGGTCTGCGATATGGTGATAAAAAAAGGTTTTGTAAAGTATGAAGTACAACGATATAACTTAAATGATAAAAATAATTAGATGATTTATAGAATACTTTCACCTCACAAGGGCAGTTCAGTGGTAAAATGCCTGGTGTCTGCGGTCTAATTAAGTATAAACACAATCACTGATTACAACAGTGAAAAAGTTTATTTCCTTTACAAAACCTTACTTTGCTACTAGAGATCTTCCCAATAAATACTGCGATAAATTGGAAAAAAATATGCTCGGCAGATCTGTCAGAAGCTGAGTTCATCCCAAGTATTTTTATCATTGGAAGACATACAATTATTTATTAATTAATTATTATTTTTACCAGTCCATATTCTGCTTTAGGTATCGTATTTTTGTATGGTATTACAATCTGTAATTATATTTTACCCTTAGTAATATGAGATTCGACATTCCTTGAAATTTATAATTTTTACAATGTGATTTATGATGAGTAATTAAATATACTTACACTATTTAAAGCTTCATTCTTTATGAATTATTATCTAACAAACCTTCGTCTTCCCTATCTCCTTCCTGCTCCCCAACCCCTTTAGCATCCCAACATACTCCAAATGGGCCTCCGTGATCCCGTTGACTCATTGGAAGATATTATATAAGATTGTAAGTATTATTAAGTTGTTTCATTTTCATGTTTATTTTGTGTACTGCCATGTTAATTTTACCAATGCTTTCTGATAAAATTATAAGACTTCTTACTTGCATTTTTAATGATTGCACTGACATTCCATCATTCCAATCCTAGTGCAGTTTGGACTGGAATGATGAAATGTCAGTGGAATCATTAAAAATACTAGTAAAAAGTCATATACTTCTATCAGTACGCAAAGAGCAATTAACTTGACAGTAAGCATAAGGTATTAGTCCAAGAACCTAACAAAATATCAGTAAAACCTAATAAAGTATTAGTTAAAGAACGAACAAAAATTACCTGTCAGTATTTTACTAGCAGAATATCAGGAAGACCGTCGTATAAGAACGAATAAATGGTTCGTAATTGCTGAAAAAATATCAGGAGGACTGTCAATATTTTCGTAAAAGAACTAACAAAATATTATTAACTACTGGCAAATATCATGAATCACTCTTAGATATTCGTAATTGTAATGCAAAAATATTTGTATTGTCATGCAGACAGAGTTGAAATTGCGAGACATCATGAAAATATATTCGTAAAGTTTTTGACAGTCGCCGTCCGAATATCTATTAGGACTCCGTTTCCTGTTAATTCATTCGTAACAACTGCAGTCCCCTTTTAACAGTAATTCCGAATAAAAAGACAAGAATTCCCAATAAATTCTCAAAACATTTTTCTCCGTGTAGGGGCGTGAACAAGAAATGTCAATAATATTTTGTGGAGAATATAGAAGAATATATATTCTTCATAACCGTTGTAAAAATTTAGCTGAACAATTGGATATCTTTTTTTAGTAGGTGCCTTCCATATCTGCCAACCAATGAGAAGGCTTTGTCCGACCAACCAGAAGGCTTCCTTTTTCAGCCATCTTTGATTATCAACAGGCGGATCAACCGCGTATGGGGATTTGGGCAGATCGACAACGTATGGGGATTTGACCGGATCAACAAAAAAGATGCGTATGATTTCCATACAAAGTTCGAAAATTTTATGTGCAATATATCAAAAACTTTTACCGAAAAACTGGCAACATTGGTATTTGTAGTAACGTTGTTGCCAATTCATACAGATGTATTCCATCAAAGCCAAGTTATACGGTGTTAAAGGTGGATCAACATTGTCAAGCAACTTCTTACAGGATCAAGATACTACGGGAAGAGGTCAATATATATATATATATATATATATATATATATATATATATATATATATATATATATATTGTTTACAAGTTGGTACAACTCCAGTGAAAAATATTATGGTTTAAAAAAATGTGTTCATATAGACCAATAAACCCTGGTTCTGAATATGTAAGTTTTTTAAAAATTATATTAAATGTGGAGTTTTCAAAAAAATATTAAAAAGTGCATTCTTATTTGTGTCAATAAAACAAACTGTCAAGTTGGTATTATTGAATGTTTAGTGCTGACGTCACTGCTCGCCATAACTTTCCAGTCACTGTATTGAAATGTATGACACAAGCCATCGGTATTAACAACATTTTATATTATTCGTTTATTTACATACTGTTTACAGAGATTTAGTTGTTGTATTCATTGAAACATTATTTAGGCATAAATAATGCAGTATCAAAAATAGATCTATTATTTAAAATATTCAAAAACTTTGAACTGTACAAAATCGTAATACTTACTAATTCCACGGCCAACCCTCCGAACTACGAACTCCAAAATGGCAGACGTCGAACAGCTGATTCGGCGCTGTATGTGCAGGCGATGCTCGGTTTCTATAATAATGACTTCGATTCGTAAAGCTAAAAAAATAAATTAATTAATTTCAATCAATTTTTATAGCACTCTCCCGTAATAATATTGAAAAATATAATAAATAAATAATTTCAACTAAATAATGTTTTTACTTTTTGAATAGTTTCATAGCTTCTTCCATATAATTGTCATACAAAATGACATCTAAAAATTAAAAAAAAAAAACTTTTGGTGAGTGATGACGTAATACGATTCACCATACCTACCTACGGTGGTTTTCGGGGGATCTTGAGAAATTAAAACTTTGACAATTATTTTAACTATTAAAACTAACTCTAAAAATAAAAATAAATTTGCAGTTATTTTAGTTAGAAGGAAGGAAATAAAAAAAATTGGACTGGAGGTCCTTATTGTAGGATTTGTGAGACTGAAAGTATTTAAAACAAATATTTGTCTCAGGAACATTGCATTTACCGCAGAATTCATCTTGAAGGAATAGAAAGAAATTTACCTGTGGAATGTGGATTGTTAGTAATTTTGAAAAATTACAACGTCTATCTGATGAAATCATAAAAACACGTAATATTCATACTTTTTTAATTATGTTTCTTTACACGGTTCATGGTTACAATTCAATTTTCATCCTCACTAGGACAAGCGTGTGATGAAGTTAATAATTACTAATCCAACAAAAAATGTAGCACCGTTTATGGTAAGGATAGCTAGTCATAGATTTTTTTACATTAACTACACATAGGAGCCCCTGAGGAAAATAATTTCCACCAGGGCCTATGTCATCTTAGGGGATGCCGTGAGAAGGATAGTTTTAAGGAATGGAAGAAGAGGAAATTCTGGGAAGGAAAAAGGTATGGGGGTGGGCAGAAATCTGGGGGTCAGTGTGTCCAGGAGTAACGGACGTATGAATCCATCCCTCCAATGCGGTGTAAAGCGATGGATCGAGAGAGCTCGGCTGGAGAGGTCAATTATTGGATAATCTACACCTATGCAATAGGTCACCCCGAGGGGTTCGCTACGTTTATTTGACTTAGCAGGGGTGACCGGGTGAGGGTGAAGGGTGAGGTTCGCGGGTTTTGGGGGCGGATGTAGAGGCCGGAACGAGAGAGACTAGTTGAGGGAGACCTTTTGACCTCTCTAGCCGGACTCTCGACACAACCCCCTTCAACGTTGGACGGATGGATTCATAAGTCTGTCACTCTTGGACACACTGATCCCGAAATCATTATTATCCACTCGTATCTTTTTCTTCTTATAAAACATCCTCTAAACATTCTGTGTAGAGTTAATGTAAAAGAAAACAATAATTCTGATAAGGGGGGAAAGTATTTAAGTATGTGGCCCGCAAGCCTATCCAGGGCGATTCTCAAGCCTTTACCGCAAGACTACTTAAGATTTAAGACTACCTAATCTGACTAATTATAGAAATCATTCTCCTTTATCCAGAATGTCGAGACTTGTCAACGCAAATCAAAGAATTGAATTTTTTGGTGTAAACCTAAATGACTTTCGGCAATCGAACGCAATGTGTAATTATTAAAGCCTTTTAAATCCATCTTCAAGCTACTTCTATATGTACTTTTATAATATATGTATATTGTCAATGCTCTTCATTTATGTACTCTCCTTTCGTTGTCATCTCTTTTTTTTAATTCGTGTTATTGTAATATTGTTATTGGACTATTTGTCCGTAAATAAATAAATAAAGACTAGCTAAAATATCTAAAAATTAAAGTGAAGAATATTCAACGACTTCAGTTCTATTTTACAAAAGGCTTTAGCAGAAAACTTCGATTATTCATCAAAGTTTTGAATCAGCCCCTCTAAATTATAAGATTTTATGTATATGTTCTCAAAAAGTAAAAATTTCGTGGTACAATTTTAAGCGTAGAAAAAATTACACCTTCGCAGCGTTTTTTTGTTGAGATCCATGTTTTATGAAATAAGTTTTCCAAACCTACCTGTTTATAAAAAAACACATTTACAAATTTTTATAAACCTATCTGTTTATAAAAAAATACAGATAGATTTGCGGCACCATTACAACCAATTTAACAATGTTAAGAGTTAGGTAACTTATACCAGGGGCATCAAATTGAAAATGGATAAATGGTCCTCCAGCTAAAAAGGTCACTAGCGAGTGACGAGCGCTGCGAGTGGCGAGCGCTGCATGCAGCTTCAGGACCCTTTCCTGACTGATATGTATCTGCAAAATAAGCAAGGATGTCCTTAAGAAGGCATTACCAGAGAAAACCAGAATTTCAAATGAGATTTTAGACGTATTAACTCTTTTCCACAAAAAAATTATAAATGGATTTCGAAAGATTGTTTTTTTATCTAGCATTCGCATGTAATAAATTTTGAGAATTTTTAAATTTTTTTAGTATAATAAGGTTAATCCATAGGTGGTTGGTAGATTTGTTAAATTTTCAAAAAAGATTTTGTATTTCACCACACCCATTTCAAATAATATAATCATGCAGTAAAATAAATCAATACATTATCTAGCAAACGCATGTTTTAGAATTTTAATTTTAGTAAAATATGTACGTACATGTGTTTCTTGACGAAAATTGATCCATTTGTGTATTTATTTGCTCACTTACAAACTAATATATTTCAGATTTTTTTCACATTCTTAAAAAATTTTGATATTATTGAAAAATGATAAATTTTTCTTTATTTTTTTTTTTATTCATTTTTTTATATACATATACATGTAATATAATCATGAGTAATTACATTTTCAGGTTACAATCGGATTAAACTCAAATCATTAAATACTAACATGCAACATTGATTAGAAACAGTATAAACATATATATGTATATAATATATAACCTTTACGAGAGTGTAACTACTCGTGGGTAAAGGGAAGAGAAAAAAAAATTATATAAATAATAAATACTTATAATCAAAAAATAACTACAAAAAGTACATTATTTTAATAGTTTTATCATCACGCCTCTCAGCATTTTTGGATGAAGGTATAAATTAAAGCTAATTTGAATTGAAATAAATTCGATATTGACTTATAATTTTAAAAAGCTGGCACGGAGAATAATTAATCTTTCTCGTTGTAACCGCCCTGCACGATCGTAAGAACAACTTTCGACGAAATGTGGATTTTCGTCCGCTGGCTGGTTAAACGCTCTAAATCAGCCAGAAAATAAGGAAATGATGAACTCACCTAAGGGGTTGTACGGTGCGGACATTGAAGAATACTGGTTAGCACTTGAAATGATTGAAAAAAAAGTTTAATTTATTATTTACGTGTGACCTCAGATGATAGGAAAATAACTTGAAAAATCTTAATATCGACATGTGATGGAAAACAATATACTTATAATCATCTATATTTTTTCCTTCAAATATGCCTAGAAATCGTTGGTTCAAATTCTTCTGGTTCCTGCTGATACACCACATAAGTACATTAAATTCATAAAAATTGTAGTTGAATCTAGAGCGAAGCCAGCCAATAAATCTACAAATTAATCTGATTAATCGTTCAAGATATTCCATTAAAAATCGCTTTAAAAAATAGAAGTATCCGTAGATCATAAGATGGCAATAGTTGATTGGCCCACCCTTGTCTCGGCAATATTGCGAAACGTAATAAATCGTCTGCTATAATAAATAAGCGAAGTTCTCCCTCCCAGGCACCCTGCTAACCTGGGCTCTGATCGTTTATCATCCAGACAGCCAAATCTGTATCGGGAGGTCATAAACGATATTTGAATAAGTATTGCCAGTAAATAAATTTCCGAAAACGTTTGCTTCGTAATAATAATAATGATTAATCCGGGCGACGCAAATTGCTCCATTATGCGGAAAAAACTTCTCTTTGCTTCTCTGTACTATGATTGGGATGTTACTATAAAATTGAGATTTTGACAATATTATTTTTAATACTATCAAGCATCTAAAATTACTCATTATCGTGGCGCTACGTCTTAGGATGGGATTCGACCTCATTCACAAAAAATATTCTCTACTGGCTGCGATCCCTTTCGCTTCAAGTGCTCTGTCCTTCCCATAATGCTTCAATCCTCTTCTACACAGTCTATGCACCTCTTCCTCAATCTGCCTTTGGTTTGTTTCTACTGGGAAACCCACCAGGCCCCCTAGCATGGTCGATCGGTATAGGTTTTATCGAAGATGTCGGTAACTTGTCATCGCTCCCGAGCACCACTGCAGGACACTAATAAACAAACAACAGTTTAGGTCAAATAAATTAGGAACCTTTAGTCGTTGTTAACTATTGTTTATTCGTTAGCGGCCTGCAGTCGTGCTCGGGAGCGATGACAAGTTACCGACATTTTCGATAAAACCTATTTGGATCAACCATGCTAGGACCCCAGGTTAAGGCCGCGGGAAGGTTCAAATATATTCTAATTAATTAAGAACTATCGGTCATAATAATAAATCGGTGACTCGGTTCTCTGCGTTCTCTGAGATCTCTGAGTACCCTGTCTCTGATAATCAATGGTCCCACACCTCCAGAAGAAGAATTCTGATTGTCTTTCATCAAGACGATTCGCTAGTATCTTCAACATATCTAAATCAAAGTGGGTTTAAAAACCAATTTAATTTTACATAGAAGCCTCCCTCTGTTCTCGCGTAATACAGCCTTATCGCCATACAAATCTCAAACAGGCTTGTTACCTACAAAAAAATATACCCGTGAAACTCGAGGGAAGTCGTTGTAATTTCCTGTAGCGATTTATTTTAAATCACCCGGAGTCGATTAGCATTTAGGAAATTTATTTTCACGTTTAAATTAAATTGGTCCTGAAAATGAATATTTAAGGTAGGTACGAAAGTCAAACAAAAAATATCATTATTGTAATCTTTGACACAAAGAAAATGGCTTTTAAATTTATGCATAATATTATCTTCTTCTTAATTCTTTATGGGTTTTTTATAACTATTCCGATAACCGTGAAGAAGTGTTAATATTTATTTTTAAAGATTTACTGAGAATTTTTAACGCTTTCGTGGATAAATTGCACGTGAAAGCAAATACTAACAAAGTGTAGTTGGCTGTAGGTACCTACTTGCGTCTGTGTTACACGTAATATGTTTTCATTTAAATATGGCAGGTCGTCCGACACATTATTTGAGGCAAAGAAAGATATTCTGAAGAAGAATTCATGAAAAAATCCCCAAGAATAGTTATTTTCAAACAACGCAAACTCTTAGTGTGTGAACTTTAAAGAAATTTTCTCGGGCTCTATGACATCGATTGAAGACTGATTTTTTTTTATTTGGGCTACCATTTATGGTCTGACTAGGATTCACAGAAAATAAAATTTAAAAGATCAGAGTGTGTAATTCTCACGCGGTAGAAGTGAAACTAGAAAGTCGGGTATATCGCTTTCTTTTCTATTGTTTTTTGCATTATAATATGCGAGCCTGAGGTGTGTAAATAACTTCAGATCCTCTAGGCTTAATACCCAAAGACATGATTATGAAAATCTACTTGCGCTGACCATGTATCACAAAGAATAGCAATCAGACAAAATCTCAAGGGGAGAAAACAGATCCGTAATCTTATCCGCTTATAATCAGATCACTTCAATCCTTTTGTGACTTGAAACTTGCACAAATAGTTCGTTTTCATAATGAAAAAAATAAACGGCAAAATTTTCCAAAACAACAGATGACAGTTGTTATTCACTTGTTCGAATACTAATATATTATAATAAAACGAATATAAAACTTTACTACACTTAATTTTAATTCGACCGTAACCGGTTTCAGCTAGTCAAAGCCATCTTCAGACTGGTACAAATATTTCCTAGTCTACGGTTTATATACACAACATATTGGGGAGGGGGAGAGGGGTGGTCTAAAAGGATTTTAATCAATTATGATAATTATATTTGTTGCTAAGTCGTTTTAGACTATCGAATTTCTAAATATTTTGGTAATTCCAGTAAGCTAATTACATAGGGTTTGCAGCTCTCTTCAATGATGATTAGAGAAAACCTTACTCATAACTAATGACATAATTAGTAACTCATATTACTTGTAAGGTTTTTCCTTAATCATCATTGAAGTGAACTGCAAACCCAATGTAATTAGCTTACTGGAATTACCAAAATATTTAGAAATTCGATAGTCTAAAACGACTTAGTAACAAATATAATTATCATAATTGATTGAAATCCTTGTAGACCACTCCTCTCCCCCTCCCCAATATGTTGTGTTTATAAACCGTAGACTAAGAAATATTTATACCAATCTGAAGATGGCTTTAACGAGCTGAAACCGGTTACGGTCGAATAAAATTAAGTGGAATAAAGTTTTATATTCGTTTTCTTATAATATATTACAATGGAATTCCACCATGAATTATCACTCTCAAAAATATAAATATGTCCGAATACTATTTTCAAAATAATCCATTTCAGGTGCCTCTGTTAAATCCAAAGAGTGCCTAACCACTATCCTTGTGATATAAATATGTTTGATTAAATTTTCGAACAAACAAAATAAACACATTGTAAAGCCTAACCAATTATTTTTTTAAGTGGTTTAAATATTTGATATTGATTTCACGAAACAAAAATGTTTTTTTTTTTGGATTTCGTAGGATTCGAACCCCCGTTCTCTTAATGTCTGTCTCGCTGGCCGCACCGTTCTCTTAATGTCTGTCTCATTGTCAGGCACCTTGCCAACAACGCTATGGAAGGCACGCATCGAAGTGCGAATTTACAGCATTATATTAAAACCGAGTATTTGTGTAGAACTGAGTTGTGACGCATTTCATTTAATATTATTTATGCATTAGAATAAAATAATTAGTTCCCCGGATTTATACGCTCGGCATCAGTTCTGGGAACTAATTTACAGCGTACCATCATGACACTGTTGTTGATGTGGATAATGTCAATTATTATGATCGTGTATTATATTTTATTAAAAACAATATAACGTTATATTACGGGTAGGGTATGCTGTAATAGAATTATGCAAATTACAAAACATTACAAAGCTAAATAGTGATTACATAATTTTAAATATTGTTTTAATTGTAATTATTGGATATAAATTATAATTATTTGTCAAAATTCGGCAAAAGGCGAAAACATGTATAACATGATATTTTCAGTTAATAAATTAATATTTTTGGAAAATTTTTCGTCATCGATCGAGTGCTCTAAATCTAATGCACGGATTTTCATCCTGACATCGCGGGTTGAATGCTCTGCTAGCTTACTCCTTCATCATCCATTGGCCAACAGCATTTCCAACTTTTAATGATTTTAGTAGTATGGCGTGCAGGCACCAGGACTCTTTATGTGTTTAGGTGTATTGAAATGAAAGATTATTTAAGTTCAAAAGACAAATAAGTTTTATTGTAAACTTTATTATACACACGCGGTTCTAGAATAGAAGGATTAAACACGGATTTAGATGTAGGAACTAGGAATTTGAACTATTCGAAACTGGCAGCTGACATGGAATGTTTCGTAAAATCTCGCATTTGACAGCGGTGCGCTTTTTGCTCCAGTGCGCATTGCTAGGCGCAGGCGTTACTAGCGAATAAATGCTTACAGCATTGAAAATCATTATTTAATGATAAAATATTTTTTAAGAGTAATATTTATTATTTTCGTTACAACAATGAGCTGTATACTCTGTATAAGGAGCTAAACGTCACACAATTTATAAAAGTGGGAAGACTTCGGTGGCTGGGTCATGTGGAGGGAATGACCGAGCATCAAGCACCAAAGTCCCTGCTGAACTAAACTGGACCGAGACCAAAGGACAACGTCCTCAAAGATATATCTACCTTGGAGCTTCTAAACTGGAGAGAGCTGGTACAAAACCGAGATGAGTGGAGGAAGACTCTTGTGGAGGCCAAGACCTACCAGGGGTTGTAGAGCCAAGAGTGATATTTATTTTGTGATATTATTTAAAAAATCTAATGCTCATAATAATATGATAATATATTAGTGACAATAAATAAATATTTATTTTAATTTTTTAAACTTTATTAGTAAAATCTCAAATTATAATATTTTATTAAATGAAGACAATATTAGCGAAACTCAATCGAAAATCTGAGACAGAAAAATCAGAATAGATATTGGCTCTGCTGGGACTCGAACCCAGGACCCTTTGCTTACATGGCAAGAGAGCTCTACCGATTGAGCTACGGAACCCATATGAACCCAGATTGGTGAGATATATTTGGGCCACTTTGTATATTTTTTTCAAGAAACGTGAGATTTTGCTGGACCCCCCCTTTTTGAGCTCACGTAATTAATGTATGCCCTCTTAGGTTCTTTTAAACTTATGTAATAACTCTTATATCCTTTGTTATTTATCAGTGACATTCGCTGTTTATCAGTACTGGGATCAGTATTCTACAGTACCTTCTTTATATGCGTATTAAAAGACTTAGGTTCTTGAGATCACAGTGACCATATAATGACGTATCGTAATTTATAAATATAGTTTAGGCGGAATTATGCACTTAGTAACTGGAAGCTTGGTTTTGTCTGCGGAGCTCTGGTGTTATAATGACACACCTGACTTCGGTTACCTTCGTCACATGTAGTAAACGAGCCCAAGTGACCCGAAGGGTCCATAGACAACTAAAGCAGTGTGAGAACTAATCGTAGAACAATTATGACATTGCACTTACTAAGCCTCCCGATTGGTAAAAACAGTTATGGTTGAAGAGATCCTACAAAGTTGGTTCGTGAGGGTTTGACTTCCTGGTTTCATATTTAGATAGCTTTAAGTTTCCGTCCGTTTCCTGAGCAATGCGCGCCAAAAATCATACATATACGACTTTGCGGGAATCTCTTTTCCGGTGTAAAGGCAGGGCGAATAGTTTGGTCTCCACCAAGGAAAGGTTTTATCATTTTTGTAAATGTTTTATTTTAATATGTTGGCAGATACTTTCAGAATACGGTGTAAAACAGCTATTCAGAAACGTTGTTTGAAATGGCTTGCCCGTTTTTGGTGATGATATCTGAATGGCCAGATACTGCCACACCTTCATCTTACTCATATCTGCCCCCTGCACGCTCTATTTAGACTAACATTATTCCCAAATTAGGGATGCCACCGTCCCACAAAAAGTTCGTAACAGTTAGCACTCTCGTGCGGTGTTGTATCGTAATTCTGAAAAAAATAAACATTTTGACCGGCCAATGTGTTGTGTTTTAAATTAGTACATCGCCGATATCAGTTTCATCGCCAAATCGTTGAAGGCATACCACTCTCCTAGGGTTTAGCTATTCAGTTCACACAAAAAAATAAAAAATAAGTGTAATTCAACATTTTCAGTGCTTGTATTTATGTTTTAAAAATGTAAGTATTACATCTCCATTCAGTGAGTTCACTTGCATAGTTCTTACTCTATCATTGAAAGCAGTTTCCGTACAATTGAATCGTAAGACCTGTTTTCAAGCGACCGACTGTCCGCAATAAAAGCAGACATTGTTACGGATACCAGATAGTCAAACTATTTTACGATTGAAATGGCAAAGCTCTCCTATTCTAAAACTTGGAAAAGCTTACCGAGTGAATAGGTTTTGTCCATTGCCAGCCGATTTTGTTAACTCGGTACAGTAAAGGTATCTAAAATAATTCATTGCGTATTAAAAGACACATGCACATTTAACTTTGGATAAAAAATTAAAATAAATAAGTGTTTAAAATATAAAAAAGGGTATTTTCAATCACCCCGCAAAAATAGGTTCAATTTTTTACGATTATTTGCAATTATAATACTCGTATGTACGCTCTTCTTATATTAGATATTAAACACACAATATTTGATTGATTTTTAGATAATTTTTCAACGAAGAATATCGACTCGCAACATGTGGCTAAAAAAATCTGCCAAAATTTGTTATTTTATGGTTTATTGTGAGTGTTTTAAAAAATTCCACTTACCTTTACAATAGTTTATTTAGTAAAGTGCAATATGAAAATCTATGCTTATTGCTTACATATATTTGTTTCCTTGGCAAGTATCTTTTATTTCATATTTTTTCTTTATTAATTCTAGACTTACAATTAGCGATGCGCTATGCCTGTCTCACTAGGAAATCCTGATTTGATAGCAGGCGCTTTAAAGCGAGAGCAGTTCATGATAAAAAAAATACAAATAACATCACAGTATTGCATTTAAAATAAAAGGCTACCATTGCCGTTCCATTGAAAACGCGTAGATATAAATTGGTTTTGATAAAATCTTGAATAATAATACTAATAATGTTTGGATAATTTCTATGACGCCATTTTCGTGAGAAATTCACCCCAAGGGCGCTAAACACTTACAGCCTTACTAAAAAACCCAGTGAAAAATTTATTCAATTAACAAACGGCTGCGGATGTGAAAACATTACCAATCCCAGATGACAAAGGCCCTGAGGGAAATTATTTTCCTCAGGGCCTCCTGCGTGGAGTTAAAAAAAAGTAAAAAAAAAAAAAAAAATTTAAAATTTGTTCATTGAAAGAAATACACATGGTTTAAACGGCCTGAGAGGGTAGTTTATCTCTGTTTTAACGATTGATGTTCGAACGAAATTTGGAATTTTTCCAAAGTATTTTGAATGTTCTATATATTTCTTATTTTTGAAGGTGTCGTAAAAACAAATACCATTTATGAAAACTAGATAAAATTATCTTTTAGATTTGTGTATTTGAAATACAGTTTAGTTTTCAAAAACTGATATATTTTAAGATTCAAACTCGGAAATAAATGGAAAAAAATTTCTTACCAAAATTTTTTTGACTAAAATGTAGAGAAATTAAAAAAAATCAAAATTTCAAAAACACAGTGCTTTTATGTAATAAATTTGAAAGGAAACTATCACCTCACTTTTTCCTCGTGCATACAATAAAAAAATAATAAAAAATTTCAAAGTTTTTTTTATTGCTAAAAAACTAACCTAAAAATTATACCGGCTTTTATAACAGATTTCTTGGATCTCTAAAGACGTTAATTTCTTTGATACATTTAGGAACACATGTATTAGATATTATTATTTTAAAAATCACCATTTTCAATAAATTCTCGTAAAATAAAATCCTTTAAATGAGAATTTGAATTTTCATGTATCATATAAAATAGTTTTTGACACATCAATTTTCAAAGTACGATTATTGTTTTATAACTTGACTAAAACTTACGAAAAACCACAAAAATATAAATAAAGGAGTAAATTAGTCATACACATTTACATAAGTAATATTGCACACACACCCGCGAAGCGAAATTGTTTATTGTTTCATTGAAAGTTCATTTATGATATGAACGCGAACAACGAATGCGCAGGCGCCGCCACCTAGCGGTTATGAAGGTAAACAAACAATTAAGTACTAAGACTATAAAAATAACATAGTTGCCAGATTTAAAATACATTTTAAGAACAAACCTTATTAGTAATGTTATCGTGTTTTAGTGTATTTTTGTTTTATTCATGTTGCTGCAGCAACACGGGCTATCGGGCGTGCTATGTTTTTTTTAGTAAGGCTGTTTAAGTTTTAAAGCTCTTAAAAAATATATATGTTGTTCTTGAAGATAATATCTAGATATTTCCCGCGCCGGAACGCAAGTTATATAAAATTCCCTCCATAGAAAAAAATCGCAAAGTATGCTCCAAAAATTATTATAAACACGTTTGTTTCAGTTATTTTACAAGCATGAAAAATTCACAGTGTTTCTTTACTGTTTTAGACAACCCCCGCAAGATTTTTGCTCTATTTATACGAGTCGTGTATTATTAAACATTTTAGCAATTTTCGCATCGATTTTATCGCTTTAAATATTAGCGTGCTCCTCTAACATTCGTAATTACATATCTCACCATCATCTTCAATTTGTGTGCCGATACGGCGGCGCCTTAATCAATATATATTACAAGTGATTTATAACTAAGATTGATAACTAAAAAGATGGTGACTTATAACTAAGACTTATATAACTAGTGACTTAAAAACTTATTTTTACGACCGTGTGGATAATTACGCAATAATGCTTTATTCGTGTTATGACGTATCTTAAAACCACGTAGAAACTTAAATCACTTAAATGAAAACAAATTACTTTTGTAAACACCATTAATTTCATCAAAAGTATCTACATGTTTCAAAACCGAAGGTTTCTTCGTCAGGACATAAGATTAACATTAATAAAAATAACAAAATATAAACAAGTACTTACGAATAAGAACTAAATATGAAAAATATTATAGGAAGTGGTTATTAATTACTTAAAAGTTTCATAAAAAACAATTGCATAAAGTTAAATTTAAAAATATGTAAAAATTGCATTTATATGTATATTAAAAACTTTTAAACATAAACAAAATTAATCAAGATAAAATAATAAAAATAAATAATTATAAATGATGAAAATAGATGGCTATTTAATAAAAATGGTTATTATTGTGGCGAGTATGTCGAAGGAGGTATATCGATTTTCTAAGTTTGTTTGCTGTACCTACTAATAATTATCTATTATAATCTTCTTCTTCCTTGCGCTGTCCCAACTCATTGCCTAGGTAGGCTGTTGGGGTCGGCTCTTCTCGTTCTCAGGTTGTAATATCTTCTGTTCTGGGTATCGCCTTCATCCAGGCCGTTTCTCTGAAGAATTTTGGAACATTGAGTCATCCAGGAGTTCTTCGGTCTTCCTCTGGATGACTGTCGGTAAAGCTCCATAGACATTGCCTGCCTCACAATTATCTATTATAATATGTTGGTATTTATTTATTTATTGTTCTTATACGCCCGTAGGGGCTTTTACATAGATTATAAAATAATATTTAAGATATCGAGGATTACACATACATAGAAATTATATCAAACGTTATAAAAGTGAAAAAACTTTTAAGAATATACAAGTAGTTTTTAAAGAAAAAACCACTTGTATATTCTTGCTTAAAACTGTGAAATATTTTAAACAATGTAATATTTAACAATACCATAGAACAAAATATAATATAAAACATTACAATAACACATCAAATCGTTAAATATATTATACCCACGTTACAATAATTTGTAGGATTCCACAAAGTGTTGGTTTAAATTGCATTTTAGAATGTAAAGGGAATCAGCGAATATATCTACAATACCACCAAACTTGTTGCCTAAATCATGCATCCTATTGGTAAGTGAGTGTGATTGATAGTTGGTTGTGTATGTGTTGCAAAAGAATGTTATATTTTGTCTAGTATTCCTTGTCGGTACATGGAATTTAATACTAGAAACGATGGCAGGGCTGTCAATTAGGTTGTTCATAACTCTGTACAATAAAATTAGGTCTGAAATAATTCTTCTGTCAGACAGCGTAATTAAATTTAGTCGATTCATTAAACTTAAATAATTTATGTTTTCTATTGGAATTTTGAGTTTGAAATTTAAGTACCTAAGAAATTTGTGTTGAACACGTTCTATTTTGTTAGAGTGTAGGGTGTAGGGGACCAAATAGGTGAATTATATTCTACTTGACATCTAACTAATGAAATGTAGAGTGTTTTCATGCAATCCATGGACTTAAAATCAGTTAGGGTTCTACAAAGGAAGCCAAGAATCTTTAAAGCCTTATTAGTTATATCATCTATATGTGCTGTGAATGTTAAGTTTGAATCGAATATAACTCCCAAGTCGCGAATTTGTAATACTGGTGTTAATTTAACATTATTTAAATTATATTCATGTAAAATATGAGAATGAGTTCTGGAAAATCGTATTACTTGACATTTCTCAATATTCAAAAATAACATATTTTGTTCGCACCATTTAAAAAATTCATCTAAATTAGCTTGCAAAATTAGGCAATCATATATATTTCGTATTCTTTTAAACAATTTTAGATCATCTGCAAAAAGTAGAACTTGTACATCTTTAAATATGTTTACAATGTCATTAATGAATATTAAGAAGAATATTGGGCCGAGGTGGGACCCTTGCGGGACACCACTTGTGGCCTCGAATACATAGGATTCTATAAAATTAATCCTGACACTAAGCACTCTATTACTGAGGTAACTGATAATCCATGTCAATAAACTTCCTTTGATGCCTAACAGTCGGAGTTTGGATATAAGAATGTGATGTCGAACCTTATCAAATGCTTTACTGAAATCGGTGTATATAGAATCCACTTGTTGTTTCAGACTAAGGGATTCGGATATGTAATTATTATAGATAGTTAAATTACTTAAGGTAGATCGACCTCTGATAAAGCCATGTTGGTTAGGAACAATAATATTGTTGATAGGTTTTACAATAGTATCTAATACTAATGACTCGAAAAGTTTGGGTAAAGCAGACATAATACAAATAGGTCTATAGTTTGATATATCGCTTTTGTCACCTTTTTTATGAATAGGCGTTAAATAACTCTTTTTCCACAGAGCCGGAAAACAGCCAGATGCTAAGGATTTGTTAAAAAGTTTGTGTAAGGGATATATCAAACTATCAATGCAAGTTATTAAAAATATGGGAGGAATACCATCCGGTCCAGCAGATTTATTACTATCTAATTAATTATTATTAGGTATAATATGTCTTTTAATTTTAATTTTAATTTATTATTAGGTATAATGTCGTTTATAATTAATTTGCCTTAAAAATTTGCTGTATTTTTTCATTGGAATTAATGAACATTATAAAACGGTGACCAAGTACGTGAGTTTTACGGGGTTTGGCTAAGGAACAATTAAGTGTACAAACATTGAAGAGATAGTTCCAATCCTAGGAAGAAAAATGAAGTGAACATAATTTATATTTTATTTTATTTATTTATTTATTTAATTATTTTCATATTACATTTGGTTATAAAATGACGTATTGCCCATCTCACTAGGTGTGAAACGCCTGTGTTGAGATGGCAATTTACAGAGTGGTTATCTAAGATTTTGTAGTAATATTATGAAAATGGCAGGTTAATATATTTTTTTTTCTTTAAATATACAATTCAAGTTTGTTACATATATATAAGAAGATTGCAGTAGGTACATGGTTACATATATACACACAGTAGGTATAAAGGTAAGTCTGTTTTTAAATACTTGTGATGGATATGTTTATTTTATATTATTATCTATTTTCCATAAGGCCATCCGCTCATAGAGAAACTGAAAAAAATCAGTTGTCGACGCAATCGCGAACAACTTTCTGAACATAATCGATATTTTATACTCGAAAACTTGACAGTTCGTGACCGTCTACCATGGCAACCTATTAACAATGCAACTGAAACGCGACTACCGGCAGCCGCGTTTCAGTTGACAAATTGCCATGATAATGGCTCACGAACTGTCAATTTTTGTCTTATTTTGACATGTCAGATCAGAAAAAAATTAATTGTCATTTTTTTCAGGTGGTTGATTGCGATTGCGTCGAGAACTGTTTTTTTTTCAGTTTCACCATGAGCGAAGGCCCTTAATCTTAATTATTATTTTTTTAATCAGAAACGATAAATCAGTTCATTTTCCAGGGCCAATTCAACACATGTACCCGAACTATTCCACCCGGTGAAGTTTCTTCCATAAAAGGCTTAAATACTTGGACGACAATATTGAACACAGTTTTTCCAAAACAACATCGGGGATTACGTGCGCGGAGGCACTTCCCTTATTTTCTTTATTTCCCTAATTTCCCTTTTTTTCCGAATTTGCTTATTTATTCCCGTTTCCAGGAGTGGGTGCTGTTTCTGACAACCTTGATATTTAGCAAAATCTTTGTAACTAAATGAATATTACATGCTTGATTTTGAACGACTTTAAATAAATAATAAAGTTGTTCATTAACATAATAGATGGAATCACATTTGTGGGTTTCTAAATTTCGCGTTAAGTCAAAATAGCAAAAGTTATTAATTACAGAAAGGCGTGTTTAGTAACAAAGTAGATGGTACATTAATGGTTTATTTTAGTATTCAGTATTAAGATTGTAGAACGGTCGGCTTTGATCAATTGAACTATGTTCTTTTGTATTATAAAACCATTTATTTAAGAAACGCGAACTCTTAATTTTTTTTGTTACAGTATTATTAGAATTTATTTATGTTTTCTCAACTACGAATCATGTTAGTCGGTTTTAATCCTGGGTTCGCTCAGGATAAGAGATTGTATTAATTACCTACTTTTCAATTTAGGACGCGGGTATAGACATTAATTGGGCGACCAACAACCCGCCATAGATTGCCCCAAGTGATTCGCTTCATTTTGTGACTTATCGCGAGTGCCCGGGTTAATCGGGTGAGTTTTGTCCGGGTCTTGGCGCCGAATGCGTCTGCACGCCTGGTGCGTGGCGTGCCGGATCGGGAGACTTAATCTACAACTCTCCTGCCAGACTTTATCTAATCTTAACCTTGCACCGCAGTGGCAGGGATGGATTCATACGCCCTTTGCTTCTGGACATATTCACACCAGATTTCTACACAACCCTCATACCTTTTTCCTTCCCAGAACTTCCACTCCTTCCTTCCCTTAAAAAGACCACCACCCAGCATCCCCAAAGATGACCTAGGTCCTGAGAGTTTTTTTCCTTAGAGCTTCCTGTGTGGTGCTGATAAAGAAAAAAAAATTACCACATTTTCATTATTTAAATGGGTTTGCGCTATGGCATCTATTTTTTGTTATATTATGATGGTGATAATATATTATTCTTGTTCAATAATCGGAATTCTTGTTTAATATAAACAATCCCCAAAACCCGTGTAAATAAGGAGCTGTATGTTTTTACAATTCCAATTTTGAAAATTTCATTACAATAATTTACTGTATTTTATTAAAACGGGTACTATAACTATTGTCTGAATTCTACAAACAATCTTTGCAATTTTTGAAAATAACACATAAATTAAAAACAAAGCCAAGTTCCAGTGTTGATTGAAACAGAGTTAAACGGGGCACAAGCACACTCGATATTAGTAGATGTGTTTGTTGTTTACTCCGTGTTGTCATCTTGTAATGTTCAAATGTGGGAATGTTTGAAATATTGTAACGTCAAAAAATTTCAACATGTGAGAAGACATAAAAAAATTATAATTGTAGAAAATTTTCTAAACAACTTTTACAAGATAAATCTTAAAGGTAGTCAAAGGGGTAACCAACAAGTTCATCGAAAATCAATTCATCGAAAGCAAATTCATCGAAAACGAGTTCATCGAAAACCAATTCATCGAATGATCAATTCATCGAATCGCCAATTCATCGAAAAACATTTTTTTAAAGATATTATAGCTGTCAAAATTAAATACACCAAAAGATATGTTTAACGGAGTTAAATGTGTTTAGCAACTGTTAGTTTTGTAGTGAAAATGTAAAATTTATAGGTTATCTCTTCGATTTCCGATTGTCTGATACTGCAAAAAAGGGATATCTAAGGAACGGTGACCAGACAACTCATAATGAAACCAACTCATAAACAACTCAGAAAGGTCATTAAGAGTGATGATAAAAAATATTTAAAAATTGGTTAAATAGGTTAAGTTAGGTTAAGTTAGGTTAGGTTAGGTTAGGTTAGGTTAGGTTAGTTAGTTTAGGTTGACCAATCCCTTTTTAACTTCTCGGTCCGCTCGGCATTTCTCTCAAATATCAAAAAAAAAATTCTACGAATTGGCGATTCGATGAATTGATCATTCGATGAATTGGTTTTCGATGAATTGGTTTTCGATGAATTGGTTTTCGATGAACTCGTTTTCGATGAATTTGCTTTCGATGAATTTATTTTCGATAAATTGATTTTCGATGAATTCGTTTTCGATGAACTCGTCGTGAACCAGTCAAAAGCTATATCGCTTTTTAAATGAAAAAGTGATTTCATAATGAAATCTTCATTTTCTTTTTAAGAATCGAAGTAGGAATTACCGCACTTTCTCAGGAGGGTATTTCAAAATCGGATATTCCTATTTGTGCTAAAATATCTAAGTTATCGATGGTTCCACAAAAAGACGGCAATTTCGAAACATCCGCAGGCACATTAAAACTCAGGCACACTTTAAACGATATAACTTAAGTTCTAAACGAGCTTGAAAATTTCAATGAAATTAAGGGTAGATGAAATAAGTTTTGGATGCCACAACTCTTTCATTAATAAAAAAACGTTATTTTCTAGTCATGCCAAATGTTCGTCACGTTTAAAAAATGGCGTTTGAAGATTAAACGAAAAAAAAGTTAAATGCTTAAAAAATTAGTTAAAACTTAGTCAAAAGCTATCTGGTACTAGCTGGGGATGCGACGCCAGCTTAATGCCACAATGCGAACCATCAGCGCAACCTTAAAATCGACTCCTCTCGCTTGGCTCCCCGTAATTGCAAATATAACCCCGCCAAATATCAGGCGAGAGATTGCAACACTGAGGGAATACAAGAAGGCGCTGCAAAAAAGCGAAATACCCTTGCACGATGATGTCGTTTCTCACCCGGCATGCCGCTTAAAGTCTCGAAAACCCTTCTGGACGGAAGGAGAATGACTCCTTCGAACACCTCTCACCCCAGAAAATAGGTGAAAGCTTGAGTGGCAATCAGCCAACGTCAAAAACGCCAATCTCATTCAAGACCCCACTGAGAGACAGCCTGGGTTCTCATTGCCTCGCAAACTCTGGACTGCCATCAATAAGATAAGTTGCTCTCATAGCCGTTGTGCTCACATGATGCATAGATGGGGCCTTAAAGAGTCGGCGATGTGTGAATGCGGTGCGGTGCAGACCACCGAACATGTGGTCAACGAATGCCCGCTCCATTCATTCCCCGGCGGGATTGATGAGGTCCACACTGCAACGCCTGAGGCCCTAGACTGGCTTGCAGACCTAGATGTCCCCCTCTGACCCCCCACCATACGAAAGAAGAATGCTTGCAAAGTAATTTGCCAGATAAGGTGATAAAATATGGAATAATAACCGGGAAAATATGTAGTATCGGTTGACGAACACGCATTATAAAAAAAAAAGATTATTTATATAGCCCTTCGAGTTTCTCTAAGTCTCCTCTTCGAATTTTGGAACTGATTGCTTCTTTTCTGCAATAAAATTCTAAACTTAGGACGTGTTGTTTGAAAAATTTTTCACATTCTGTGAAAGATCTATTCAAGTTTTGTTATGGTATAATTATAGGCCAGTTGCTTCATAAAACTGAGAAAATCACAGAACTTGACTAGACCCTACACAGAACGTAAAAATTAACTTAAAATATTTTATGAATCCGTCAATTTTTTTGAAAAAACCCATCATTATTTTTTATAACTGCTATGCAACACGTCATAATATTTAACCATGTTATAATTTGAAATGTTTCTATAAAACACAAAACCGCCAAACAGTTCAACCGGTCAAGAATTGCCACTTTTTTTAAATAATTAATTTTTTAATAAAAACGAAAAAAGTGACGTGAGAATATTCTTTGTAGTATGTTTGTCAAAAGGAATGTGTAGTTTATTTATAAAAACACTTTCAACCGTAAAATGGTGTTTTAATTACACATTACTATGCCCTGCAATTTTTTTTCTTCTTTTTGAATTAACTGGCAACCTCGCATTTGGTAATCCGGCGCCATTTGATTTTTTCGCCAAAATTCATAGTGACTTTGTAATCTTTTCGAAAATCGTGTTTTTGTTCAGAAAATGGTCTTTAACTTTAGTGTAATTCAATATATTTACTATTTATTTGTTGTTACAGTTGACCGATTGCCATCTCTAATACACAGACGCAATGGAGGAATTCTGGGAATGTTCTACGGGTATTTTAATGGAGCCTGCTCCAAGGAGCTAATGGCATTTGTCCCCAGTGCACCGGCGCGCGGTGTATTCGCGTGAAACTCGACGGATCGGAGCGGAACACCCGGAACATCCTATCCCGGAACGCCTTATGTTTTTCGGCATTTTTCGTGGTTGAAATTAAAATATTCCGTTTTATAAATATCTATGTATATTTCAAACACAATAGATAAAAAAAATTGTTTCTGAAATTTGTTTTAAAGATAACTTTAAAAAGCCGATTTAAAATGCCTTCAAAATATTTCGAAATTCGATTGAAATTAATTTTACGAGTAGGTATTAACAGTTTTTACTACAGATAAATAACTCTCTTTGTATAAACAATGTTTATATAGCTAGTTTTAATTAGTTAGCTTTTTACGTACACGGTTGTAAATCTAATAATAGGAAATACATTTTATTAAATTTAAGCCACTTTTATTACTAACGTTTCAATAAATTTAGATCATCGAACATCCTGAAACAACTGGAAATTGCTGGCTGAAAGAAATTACTTCCATTTTAAAACATCCAATATTTTCTCAACAGTCGACCTCCGTAGAATTCTACCTCAGTGGAACTTAGGGATGTTTTCTGAAGTAAGAGAATTCATAAATTAAAAAGCAATTTAAAACAAATAAATGTAGTCTCCTGTTTCGCAGTCAGTTCCAAAGGTCTATATTATTATTTACTGAATGTATTTACCAAGGTTTTTTTGTCGATTAGTTTCCTCGAGGCTGACTATTCTGTTTGTTCTAAATTAACAGATGTGAAAATTACGAAATTTTGCAAGAGCCGTATGATTTAGAAGTGTTGAATATTTTTTATGACTTTTTATAAGGTCGCCATAATTGAGTTAACCACAATTGTTTAGTATTGAAACAGCTTTGGGACTTTTCCAAATATCCCAAGGTCCTGTTCAATGTATTGTCATCTCCCATTGTTTCACTTTTTACTTACAAAGCTCTACTTGGGTATCAGAACAAAGGAGAAGACTTTTTTTATAATCTAACTGTGACAAGTGACTAGTGTATGAAAGAGCAGTGCGCCACATTTGAAGGAAGATTTCTTATGTCGCTCTTTTCACAGTGATAAAAAAAATGCAATCGAATATTTTTTTAATTTGTCAAGTATTGTACAGTCTGCTTAACCCGCCATTGGTGACGTATATGACGTCTGTGAGACCGGGTAAATCGAAAAAGTGTAATGTTTTTTTTACCGTTCATCGAATCAAACTGCGATTTCGAGTAACTACTGCCTTATTCCACGCCCCCTACCGCCAGTCTACCCCGCGACAGCGATGCGGACGCACGTTATGGAGTTTTGGCGCCAATCCAAAATTGGCATCACCAACTAAATAAGTCAAGTGGTTATTGGTAATTTTATAAGATAAAATAAAAAACCAAAAGTATTATCATTTACGTTTTTTTTAATTTTATATTTCAACTGTCATAAGACTGACGAAAACTGATTTTTCGTTAAATATTTAAGAATATTGGTTTTATATAAATATTGTTAAA
Organism: Limnephilus rhombicus; assembly: GCA_929108145.2. NCBI lineage: Eukaryota > Metazoa > Arthropoda > Insecta > Trichoptera > Limnephilidae > Limnephilus > Limnephilus rhombicus. The sequence continues at coordinate 25,387,719 of OV815284.1, forward strand.
ATATCTTATAATTTTAATGCATCTAATGTATCTCCTGAAGTTAATTTATTATGTATGTAACATGTACTTATAAATAAATAAATCTAAAGATATTGTGATATGATAATAAAAAAAGAATTGATTTAAGGAATACCTATGTTTTATTGACAGAAAAAGATATCATTTTATTAACTTTCCAATGAAAAGTAGCATGAACAGTAAATTATTGAAAAATTGGTAGTCAAAAACCCCGGTGCGTGAGACCGGGGTCACCAACGATGTAAGTCAAATTCACGTCACCAATTGCGGGTCAAGATGCCAATCGGGCATTACACAATAAAAATGGTGTCGTTTTTATACCACCACATTAACTCTCGTGTGCCACCGAAAAATTTTCGCCATGCGCCATCTGATTCTATTTTCGTCGTAACTTTTTGAAAGATGATGTTCTTGTAAATTGTCCCATCTTACCAGAAAATGCATTTATATATTTATAAAAATAGTATGTAATCTACCGTATGTTGTTTTTTGCAGAATAGCTAGTTATTTCAGAGAAATAGGTACTAAGGTACCTAATGGATACACTAGTATTTATGGAATACAATAACAGCCTTTTTAATCCATATCTCCCGGAGTGGAAGATACTCTCGTAGAGAATCGAAAGGTTGCTTGAAATATATGTTGCCGTGTTTGATGACCAGATCTGAATAGTCAAATACTTCCCGACCGGCGCCCACATCTTCTTCACCGCCCCACAACATTTAGCCTCACCATTAGAGGATGCCGTAGTCCCTGGACCTTTGGACCATTTTGTGGTATTCACGTTGTTGTATACAAAACCGTTTAAGAACTACATCTTCAGATATACTTGTGTGGACTGTAAACTAAGAACGAAACGAGATGAAATGATACTCGTATTTGCTGGAATTGGGTGTTAACGGTGACCCGACAATTCGTCCTGCGACAATTCATCCGGCGACAGTTCATCCTGCGACAGTTCATCCTTCCGACAGTTCATCCTGCCGACAGTTCATCCGGCGACAATTCATCCTGCCTGATCATTTAGAAGATTTTTATTAAGTAAGTATGCAAAGAGGATATACAGCCGTACAATCAAAATCGATATACTTATATCTGAAGGCATCTTGAGTGGAAATCCGCTGTAAAAATATTTTTACTAACAATAATTTCGACTCTCCGAAGAAGCATGCGTGAATAACAAAATACGACATTCTTATACTTATAGGTTATACTTATAGGTTAGGTTAGGTTAGGTTGAATTGTCAGGATGAATTGTCGCCGGATGATTTGCGGCGGGATGAACTGTCGGCAGGATGAACTGTCGGCAGGATGAACTGTCGGCCGTATGAACTGTCGCAGGATGAACTGTCGCCGGATGAATTGTCGCAGGATGAACTGTCATGGAACCGGTGTTAACATGTGTAGGAAAAACAAGGTGTACAAGGAAAATGGATGACCAATCATTACTACTGTGTGCGAAGGAGGACATAGTATAGTTACATAGTTACACCACAACAAAACGACAAAACGAATGATTACAAAACGATGTTATGAACTTCCAAGATTCCAAAATTCCTTCTATATTGTATACTTTCGAGATTGTGTACACGAAAAATACTTGCTTCCAAGGTAGTTTCAAAACTTATTCTGTTTACAAAAGAAATGCACTCGATTTATCACTATTTCCCTTGCCATTGTTCCAAATTTATAATACTTTTCTAGCAAGGCAACTATTAGGACAAATGACGTCCCGGTAGGAACCAAGCATATTCTTAAAACCAAACGCACATTAAAAATATTTCAAGTATGCCTAACTAATAAGATCTACGTAATATAGTAACACAATGCACCAACCAAACGCTTGTCAATAAAAAATATTGCTGTATTTGCATAGTCGTCGATTTTTGAGTATCCGCAATGCGATACGCAGCATATTTATTATAAACATTATTTTATTAATATTGAAGCACATCATTTCTTGTTTTTAAAAAACCCCCAACTACACGTTAGAACATACATTTTTGTAATAATATTTAATCGAGCTTTCCTTTTCATTTTACATAACCAATTTTTAAAATTACTCAATAGCAATGGAACATGTTTGAAAAAGATACATTTATTCATATTTATAATACTGTACCTACTACTATTATCTATTCTAAGGTGAAAAAGTTTATTCGTATTTATTTATTTATTTATTTATTACACGCCCTGATGGGCTTTTACATTATAATTTATAAGTTGAGTAACAAACCATGAAGAAAATATAATACAATGAGAAAACAAAATACACAAAACAGCGTAACAACAAAACAAATAATAAAATAAAAATACATATTATGTATAAATGATAAGAATTCTCATATTCAATATAAACAAAAATTGAAGAAATTATGTAAATCTATTTGTGCCTAGAAGAATAAAAGTGATATAACGTTTATACTGATTAGTTTTAAGATGAAATATATCACCTAGATTAGAATATTTATTTCCGAGTCTGTGAAGTCTCGGAAACGGAGAATTTTGATAAGCTAGTGTCCTGGTGTTATTGAAGTCGAAGGGTAATAAATGTCGACATGATTTTTGGGGAACATGGATATTGAGAAATTGAAGTAATTCAGAACAGTCAATTTTGTAACGCAGTATTTTATGTAATATTATTAAATCTGTGCTTATTCTTCTTTCTGAAAGTTTCAATAGAGACGTTTTATCCAGGAGATAATTAAAATCAATGTTTAGTATAGGAATATGCAATTTATAGTTTATAAACCTTAGTAACTTCCGTTGAATCTTTTCAATGTTGTCTGAATGAATGTTGTAAAAGGGAGACCATAACGTACAGTTATATTCAAGTTGGCATCTGATAAGAGTTTTATATAACATAATAAATGTGTCTAAATCATTGAAATCTTTTGCAGCTCTCAAAACAAAACCAAGAGTCTTTAGGGCTTTGTTGATAATATTATTAATATGACATACAAAGGTGAGTTTACTGTCGAATATAATGCCTAGATCCATAATTTCATTAACACAATTTAAATGTTCATCATTTAAAGAATACTGAAAAATAATAGGATTATTTATTTTGGAAAAATGAATGAACTGACATTTATTTATATTTAATGCTAGTTTGTTGATGGAGCACCATTCAAAAAGATATATCAAGTTAGTTTGAAGTATAATGCAATCATTAATGTGGTTAATCTCTTTATGTAGTTTCATGTCATCGGCAAACAGTAGCACATTTATGTCAGTAAATATATCAACAATATCATTTATAAATATAATAAACAAAATGGGCCCTAAATAGGAGCCTTGCGGCAATCCACTTGTTGCTATAAATTTGTAAGACTGTGTGCCATTTATTTTCACACTAAGAATTCTTTTGGACAAATAACTAACAAACCAATTTAATAAGCTACCATAAAATCCAAGTTTCGCCAATTTATTGATTAGTATTTTGTGACACACCTTGTCAAAAGGCCTTGCTAAAATCAGTGTATTTATAATACTTACCTACTACTATTATCTATTCTAAGGTGAAAAAGTTTATTCGTATTTATAATACTATACCTACTATTATTATCTATTCTAAGGTGAAAACTTTTATTCATATTTATAATACTGTACCCACTACTATTATCTATTATAAGGTGTAAACGTTTATTCGTATTTATAGTACTGTACATACTACTATTATCTATTCTAAGGTGAAAACGTTTATTCGTATTTATAATATTGTACCTACTACATACTACCATCTACTCTAAGATGAAAACGTTGTACACACAATAAGGGAATAGAAAATGATATTCACTTCCCTTTGTAACCAAATCCTTAAGTTTATGTGTAAAAGATTTTTACAATAAAACACATATAAATTTGTTGGAGACCACTTTTATTTTATAAACACTACCGGTTTCAGAAGCACCCTTCCTTCGTCAGGAGAATATTATAACTTAGAATATTAGTTATAAGTTATAATATTCTCGTGACGAAGGAAGGGTGCTTCTGAAACCGGTAGAGTGTTTATGAAATAAAAGTGGTCTACAACAAACTTATATGTGTTTTATGAAATATGTAAAAGATTTTTCTCTATTTTTAAACGACTTCAAAAAGGAGGAGGTTCTCAATTCGACTGTATTTTTGTTTTGTACACAAGAGGCCCTGAGGAACATATTTTCCCTCAGGGCCTATGTCATCTTTGTGCTCACCTATGATGCTGTGTGGAGGGTTTTTTTTAAGAAAAGGAAGGAGAGGAGAGTTCTGGGAAGGAAAAGGGTTTAAGGGGTGGGTAGGAATCTTGGGTTCAGTATGTCCTGGTCATCCGCCTCCAAGACCTAGACAAACCTCACCCCATGAACCCGGGCACCCCTGCTAAATCACCAAACGTAGCGAACCACTTGGGGTGACCTATGGCAGAGGTGTTGGTTATCCAATAAAGGTTCCTGGGGCAGCGGTACCCATTCCCGCTTCCCAAATTATAATTTTTCATAATGTTAAAGTACGATAATGTTTTGATAATGTTAAAGTACGAGTACTCGTATGTTTATCTTTGGATATGTTGTGTGCATTCTGAAAAAGTTATGTTTGCCCAGTCAGTGGGAAGTTTTACCTTGCAAAAGGTCGTGTAGTAGCGATTTTGATATATATTGTTAAGATTGGGACTCTAAAGAAAAAAAAAAGTTTTTGACCTTGGGGGGGTCGAGCTCGAGCCGCCATCTTCGATTGAAGGAGCCAAAATTTGTTTTTTTCAAAATAATTGTGCAATGGTTGATCTTACGACCAAATTGCCAAAGACAAACTTAAAGAAAATAAAATTTCAAATATTTTTTGTTTCAAAATTTTTTTGTACGTCTGATAGGTAACGAGTTACAGTGGCGGAAATGTGAATATTTTTCTAAAAAATGTTGAAATTCCCAATTTTTGTTATTTTTTCGGGCTATTCATTACATAATTATAATTTTGTAAACTTATTTCCACACCACCATGAGGTAGAGAAAATGGCGCATTTTTTATTGTGGTATCTCCAGTAGGTCTTCTTCCTCTTCAATGGTATTACAAACCATTTCGTGCTTTGGCCTCCTTCAACATAAGCCTCCACCGCCCTCCGTCCTCGGCCGTCGTCTTCCTAACTGCGACATGGAGTAGTCCTCTTTCATCCTTCCTGACATCATCCTCCCGTTTCAGCCTAAGTCTGCCCGCCTTTCGTTTACCTCCTGGGTGTTCTGTTAGAACCTTCTTCGGTACTCGTGTACTTGACATTCGATGCACATGTCCGGCCCATCTTAGTCTTTGGATCCTTAGCTGGATAGAGTCTGGGAGCTTGGTAAATAACATGGAGCTTTATTGTGGCGGATTCTCCATGCCTCTCCCTCGTGTTAATGTAAGTACTTGCAAACTGCTTTCTCACCCCGTATGCCTGGACATTGGAGGGTCTAGAGTCGTTCAAATAAATGTAGCTTCGTTCAATAAAATATATTCTTGACGTGTGCGGTGAAGGAGGAAACCATATGTTTCCTTATAACGCCGTTGGGAAAGTGGTGGGGTCCCCTCCAATGCCTCTCCCTCTCGCACCGCTCTTAAAATTCTTCGAAGTACCTTTCTTTCGAAGGTGTCCAGATGTTCCCGCCACACATCCATGGGCCAAGACCGTTCTAATAATTGTTTTATATGGGGTTTTCCTACGGACTTTTCGTGATTTGAAACTGGCAACAACGCGAAGTAAGTGTTGTTAGCGCCTGTGATGCGTTTTCTTACTTCTACTGGGTTTTCGACGTCCTGCGTTATGATGGAGCCCAGGTATGTAAACTCTTCGACCACTTCAAAATTATAAGTGTCTTCAAATTTCAATTTATCCTTTAATTCGATGGTGTGGGGTTTTGGTTTGCATCGTGATTTTAGTTTTATTCTCATTGATTTGCAAACCCACCTCTCTTTACGAGTCTCCAAAAATCTCTCTTACAGCCTGTAGAGATCTTTCGACAATGTTAAGGTCAGTATGTGTATTCCACAGATATTCCAGCGATGGTATGGCGAGCCGCACAGAGTTCGACCAGCATTCGTAATTATGTTACTTATTCGCTATTGCGTAATAATATTTTTTTGTTGATCCCGGTTGGTTGATATTGACATCTTAATAATAGCCTTTGTCATCAATGTCATGATCTAACTCATTGCCTGGGGTACTGAGATGCTGGGCTTCCCTTGACAAAATCTCTTCATATTCAATTGCAAGAAATAAATTTTCATAATGTCTCGGGTGCTGGTTTCTTTGTCATTCTTACTGGAACAAGTCCATTGATGCCACGTTTCCAGCCCCAGTTTTCTGGATTTTTTTGGATTCCAAACCATTCTTGAACTCCCGTACAAAGCAACAAGAAAGCGTTTTCCTTCATCTGCTATGTCATGTTGTTTTCATTCGTATACTCAATGAATACGCACTGGCAGACCAGTTTTTTTAAGGCTTACTAAACGTTTATTATCACTATAAAGTAGTTTCATCCATGCACTCGATGACGTCGGGTTTGTCATAGTGGGATCCTAGCCTGTATCAATATAGGCGCTGAGGTGGCAACGCTGCACTCAGGACAGCAGGCACGCAGTATGTTGCCGTCTCTTTCTCTCCTCTATATAACACGAAAAATTACTGTCATTTGAAATAGATTTTGCTATATGTGTCGTGGAAATGCTTTAAAATGATATTGTGTACCTAATATGTCCTTATAAAATTTTTCATAAAAACTCGAGTTTTACGATTTTTTGTCAAAATTTTCTTCTTTCTACCGCTGTTAGTAAACAAAAAATGTACGTAATTTAGTCTTCTTCAAATTTTCCATAGACATTTTGGTTGTAAAATGAACCGTTGAGGAATTATTTTTTTTTTCTATAGAGTCTCAATCTTAACAATATATATGAAAAATCGCTACTACACGACCTTTAGCGAGCTAAAGGCCTTTTTTATCCCCCTCTGACTGGACTATGTGGGGTGCGTAATAATCTAGGGGTCAGTGTGTCCAGGAGTGACGAACTTATAAATCTCGAACTTGAGAGAGACAAGCTGGAGAGGTCAAAGACTCTCCCGAAACTGGTCCCTCCCGATGAACCCGGGGGCTCCTGCTAAGTCACCAATCGTGACGAACCACTTGGGTGACCTATCGCAGAGGTGTTGTGTAATACACTCGTTCAATTCAATAAATGGTTCCCGGAGATTGTTAATACAGTGTAGTACAATTTAATATTAACGTTGTTTCTAGGTCCCTTCACTGTGTCACGGTCTATTTATGTTCGTGATGTTTTATTTTGTATTCAGTGCCACCATCCAAATGGATACATACATGGTAATAATTATGTAACTATTACTTTTTTGACTGGGAGTTGAATTTCAATGCATCATTTTGACAAGATCACTTTGATCATTTTGAAAAGGGATCGAAATGAAAATCTAGTCTCTTTTAACGGAAGCAATCTTCCGAACAGGCCCTCCATTGAAATGCTTGGTGTAACCCTAAGTGACCAGCTCAGGTATGGGGGCTCCATCGAAGCCAGAGTAAAGTTAGCCTCACAGAAACTGGGCGTTCTGTATAGGGCCCGCAGATACTTTAATAGTACACAACTGCTAACCCTGTACAAATCGCAAGTGCGCCCCACTGGTCTGGAGCTCCAAAATACCTGAAAAATACCCTCGACTCTGTGCAGAAACGGGCGGTCCGTTTGATAGATTCTCCCATCTTAACAGACGGATTGCAATCTTTAGAGCACAGGCGTCGGGTGGGAATGCTATCCTTGTTCTACCGGTATTACAATGGAAGATGCTCCGAGGAATTAGCATCATTGATCCCTTCGGCACCGGTGCATAGTCGGGAAACACGCCAAACGCGTGCCCAACATTTGTACACGGTTGACATTTGCCACATGACAACGTGTCGTTTCTTCGACTCGTTCTTGGGTTCAACAGCTCGGCTGTAGAATGATTTGCCGGCCTCTGTGTTTCCTCCTTCCTACAACATGGGTCTCTTCAAGACCAATGTTCATTCCTTCCTCTCCTCAAAAAGACCCTCCACACAGCATCCCAGATGACATAGGCCCTGAGGGAAATTATTTTCCTCAGGGTCTCCTGCGTGGAGTTAACGTAAAAAAAAAAAAAAAAAAAGATCTCGGATACATCGAAGGGTATACAAATAATATTCATATATAATACATATATATACAATACGATATATTGGTTTATAAACGTGTAAATTCTAATTATAGAATTGTAAATGTTCTCTAAAATGGCCTGGAAAGAATCTCCTACTAAACTATTCTCCTATCTTACTAAAGAAACCACTCACTCACTCTGAATGTAATTATTAATGTTCTCCAAAATGACATTGAAAAAACAATCACATCTTTGCGATTCTTTCAGACATAAAGAAACAATCCCTTCGTTCAGAATACAATTTTTAGTGTTCACAAAAGTTGTCTTGACAGAAGAAAATTCCTGTGATATCTTGAACGAATCCATTCCTTTGTTAAGAATATTATGAACTAAATATACAATTTAGTTGTCCTGAAACGGGTATCCTTCCCAGTTGGACAGACAAAGTATCATTTTGTAATGTATTGTAATATATACGTATATATAAATAAACAAATAAATTAATTAAATAAAAATATCAAAAGACCAAGAAACGACAATAAAATGTGAATTTAACTTTCTTTGGGGAACACCAAACGATATTAATATCTATTTTTCACCATTCCGTTAGTAAATGGCCTTTTAATAAAAAATAAAAATTCCATCTTATATATATCTAGTCTCCACAGTAATTAGAAAACTAAGCAGAAGAAAAACAAGAAAATAATTTTCGTTATTTGTTTTTGGGGTGTTATGCCGTGTTGCGCTACCTCCTTCTTTAGCCAACGTTTCGGACATCGTTGCAGTGTCCATCATCAGGCAGATCCGGCAGATCCGGTAAAAGAAAATAATTATATTATTTAAAAACACGTCCTCATTAAATAACAAAAACAGGCTTTGCAGATTTTTTAGTCATCTACGAGTTTGTAGCTATTTTTAATGTTTCTAAATTCCATTTAAAAGAAGAACATGACGGCTTGTACATTGTTTGTGAGTTTATTAAAATTTCTCCTTAATAATAAAGAGTTTAGTATACATTACCCACTCCTGGCCCCATATTCCCATCGGCCATGTGCCAGATTAAAGGTTATCTGATGGAGTTAAATATAAATTGTCGAAAGCTCGAGACATTAACAATCTTATAAAACAGTTTGGATTCACCAAGGGTGTAGTGTAAATGCTTTAAGTAGGAAAGATATAAGATTTAAAAAATTAAGTTTCACAGATATCTTACTACGTGGTGAAAAGCTAAGGAGCACTTACTCTTATATACTAAGGAACTAGTCCAGAACTTGGTGCCGAAAAGTTAGCTTTTCTAAGATCTTTCCTTCTTCAACACCTCATGGATGAGAGATGCAATAGAAGGTTGACACAACACTTTTACCAGCATCTAAAATACAATTGAAATTTCATATAATTATTTTGTTTGCCACTTAGCTATTTGTCGGCGAGCTTGGTATTAAAACTTGGAATAAACGGGTACCTATATGGAAGCGTGCTGTGTCTATTGCAGCGGAATATATATCAGAGTCTAGTTTCTATATGTAAAATGATCTAAATATTCAAAACTCATAAAACTGTGCATTTTGCAGGACGGCAAAATTCAACGTTGAGTAATTGATGTTAGCATACAGCTTTACAGCCTTAGGTATAGTTACTGGCTTCCAAATTGATAGACCAGCCCATAAGGGAAAAGGGAACAAACCAAGTAGCGCGGAGCGAGTAGGCGGCGTAACTGTGATTTTTCAAAAAAATCTAACAGTATCTAAGTACTCGCATTGTATTATAACTATTAAGTCCTCAAAAAAAAATAAAAAATAAACGAATTACTAGTCCTTTTTACAATGTAGTGCAAATTACTGGCTGCGCAAAAAACAACTATATATCCCAAATCGGATTCAAAAGGTTCGGTCTTATTTCCGATTTTTTTTGGTTCGGTCTTCTTTCTGAATTGTTTTGTTACACTATTTAGTTACACATTTTAAATTGCATGTAATTTACCGACCTCACTTATTTTTAGTGTCGCCGCTAGGCGGTTAAATACGAACCAGGGTTATTGCGGATGCAAAATTTTTGCAAGAACGATGCAATGCGGAATGAATTGATACGGATGCAGATATCTGAATTCATGCAAATTATCCGCATTTACGGATGCGGATGCGAATATCCGCAACACCCTGATACGAACAATCACAACCTGCGAAAAAAAGTCACACAATGAACTGCGCTGAAACCGTTGTCTTACATTAGCGAACTTTACTTTTCTGCGCAGGGTCTAGTTATTTCAATGTGCGCTCTTCGGCAGTCAACGTGTGACTGATGTTGTAGTTTATTTAAAGCATCCTCGGACTCTTCTCCCTTAAGGTGTCAAAAATATATTCAAGTGGTTTGCCACCTGCTCGTCTAAACGATACCCAGATTTAATGTCAGGGCAAGTTTAGTGTATTAATTTGGACGTCAGATTTTCATTTGAAAAAACGACTTTCCAGAGAGGTTTCAAATTTGTGATAGGTAACTTAAGATCAACGATGGTCTCCACCATTGCATAGATTTAATCAATCAAAATTCTAAGTAGGATGAGAGTTTCTACGGGTTCTTAAATTAAGTATCCTTTTCCTGTATGTGTTCACACTCTCACAATATTTTGATTAGAAAATTTTGCATAATTTTTGTCACAAAGTATTAATTTAAAAAGTCACAACAGATTTTTTGACCATGATATATTGTTATTGATGCCATGAACTTTTTATTTTTATTTATAAATGGACTGTAACATTTTTTGTGCGCACTTGTTAGCAATTATGTAAAATAAAAATTGTGACACCAACATTGTCTTATTTTTATAAATATGTACTACGCCGTTTTCATTTTATAAGAAGTACGCAACTACCACGGGCGAATCGAGCAATCTACAAGGTAGGTCATTTCCTTTTACTGAGAGATGTTTTCTGGAAGAACTGGGTTCGGTTTAAAAGACTATTTTGTTTTATATTTTTCAGTCGAAAATGTAGTTAGGTAGAATTTGTAATATTTTTATGGTAAAAATTTTTGACCTCTCAAATGTGTAGTTGGGACACTTTTGGTTATGTTACATAATATAATATTTTTATGGTAAAATTATTTGATCTGTCAAATGTGTGGTTGGGCCAGTTTTCGTTATGTTCAAGAGATCTGTATGAAGAAGAAGGTTACAATTGCTTGCGCTAAATATTGCCTAAGAAAAGACTACTTCTTTGATGAACGTGGCTTTTATGATTTTTACAGATTTTTTTTTTTAAATCGGAGATTATCGACCAAATAAAAGTTCCTTAAGACCCTTTTCAAAAAAAAATACGTACACTTTGTATCGCCTCAATGTAGGTGACAGGTATAAAAATTGCTCGGCAATGTCTGGAGGTCACGATGGAACATAAGTATTTTTTTGTGAATTATTTTATAATCAATAAAAAAACAGAGTATGAAACCTTAAAAAAATTAAGTAGACTAGAGTGGGGAGGCTACAAAGCACCGCACAAAGAGGAGACTGATTATACTATCTCATTCTCTCGCAGGCTAAATCCTATAGATGTACAGTACAATCTCACTAATCCGGCACTTCAATAGACCGATACGTCCAATAATCCGGCACCCTCCGCCCGCGCCTCCCTCGCCCCTCTACGCCCACCGCGCGCCGCGTCGTCGTCTGCAGTCTAACCTCAAAACTTACCAGTTGTTTTGAAGTGTGAATAGTGTGTTTATTCTCTTTATGAAATGCTTTATTTTATTTATTATGATTTTGTCTCTATAATCCAGTAATCCGAACATTCCAATAATCCGGCACCCTCTGATTTTTTTATATTGCCAGAGATTGTACTGTATTTGTTTGTCTCTTTTTAGTGTCGCTCTTTTTCGTTTAATCGAGTTTCAAATCAAAGCGGTTTTAAAGAAGTTTTCACTTGAAAAAATGTATTCAATGGAAACTATCAGAAATAATTTTAGCTATAAAGTTGTATTTTCAAAAAGTTGTTTCTTGCGTGTGTTCATACATTTCTAATGAAAAAAAATAGTTAGTAGTTTACGCTTATATTTTTTATAAAGTTAATAACAATTCTATTTTTATTCTTATCAATGGAAACGTTTGGAAAAGCGACAATTTATCCGAGGCAAATTTTTTGAATTAATAATTTAAACCGATCTGAATTAAAGATTAATCTAAAATGGTGTTTTAGCATTTAGCTTCGAATTTATCAACATAATATATTATATAGTCGCTGCTATCATGTAACTATCGAATGATGCAGCGAAATTATTAATAATTTATTCTGCCCGCTTAATGTTTCACTTAACTTAACAGTAGTTGGCGCTGGAAGATGAAGATAATATTAAATAAATAGATAGCATTAATCACATAACTTGGCAACCTTGGCACGCTTACTCAAATTACACAAACTATCCGATAGAATTCATGCAAAATCCGACGAAATTTTGGTAGTTTTTATCGATTTCATGTCTACCGATGTAGATCAGGCAATTATGCAAAATTTTGAGCTCTAGGCGCAGAGGGAAATTGCTCGAATTCAAGAAAGACTATCACCATAAAAAACTAGGTTAGCCTCCTATCGTTTCTGTTCATTTTAAAGGGTATCATTATGCGGAGAATTGTTCAATTTTATGAACAACTGTTTTGTTGGGATGGTATTTTGTTTTCTGGGAAAGGTATTGTTATGTTAGCTGCCTGCTTATTGGCTGAAAAAACTATTATTTATCAGAATTTACCCAGGTGGTATTTGCACATTGGAATAAAAGCTACGATTTATTTGAATTTACGCAGGTGGCATTCTCTCACAAGCAAGTTCAGACCTAAAGGAGGTGTCTGTCTCTATAGTCGAGCTGACGTCAACTGTGTGCGACTGTTGAATCTGGAAAACTCCAGATTCGACGTAATGTGGGTACGCGTCAATCTTGACAGTACGGTAAGATTCTACGCATGTTTATACCGCTCACCGAACCTTAGCGAATCAGACACGTCCGAGCTCTTCAAACATTTAAGCGACACTATCGATGACCTCTTGCCCCGCTACCCTTCGGCAGAGTTTGTGGTCCTGGGGGACTTCAATGTTTATAACGAACCTTGGTTAAAGTTCTCAGGATCAACAGACTCGGCTGGACGCCAAGCGGAATCCTTTGCCCTTTGCTACGGATTGGAGCAAATGGTTCAGGAGCCTACAAGGGTTCCTGATGTCCAGACTCACCGTTCCAATCTGTTAGACCTATTTTTAACTACTGTGCCACACGGTTACAAGATTGATGTCACAGCGCCTTTAGGATCGTCCGACCACTGCCTGGTGACGACATCAATACCTGTAAACTTCAGACCACCAAACGAGAGGCTGAAGAGAAAAGTGTGGCACTATAGGTCAACCCTCGATGACCAAGGTGCTGTCCCGACGTCGGTTCCTCACTGCGGTTTTCGTATGAAAAAGCTGAGGATCCGGCATCGGGAAGTACTCCATGTTTTACAAGGGGTTGATGTTAATAAAGCTAGTGGGCCTGACGGAATACCTGCCCTGGTACTGCAGAGGTGCGCTGCAGAAATAGCTCCAATTTTGACGAAGCTTTTTAAAATGTCCCTGAAGACTGGCTCTGTGCCCTCTGGTTGAAAAAAAGCGGTTATCCATCCTATTCCAAAGAAGGGTGACCGCTCCAACCCGGCCAACTACCGCCCCATAGCGATCACATCAGTTCTGTCTAAGGTGATGGAACGTGTTACCAACGACAAACTGCTCACGTACCTCGAGAAGAACAAAATTATTAACGACCGTCAATACGGATTCCGGCGGAACCGCTCATGCGGTGATCTTCTCGCGTATGTGACGCATGTTTGGGGGCAATGACTGGAACGTTTCGGTGAGACCCAAACGGTTTCACTGGACATTTCCAAGGCCTTTGACCGGGTTTGGCACCGAGGACTTGTCAACAAACTGCCTTCTTACAGACTTCCCGCATCCTTGTGTATGTGGATTGCCGACTTCTTGAGGGAGAGGTCGATTCAGACGGTAGCCGATGATTTCACTTCTTCCTCACACTCGATAAATGCTGGCGTCCCACAGGGATCGGTTCTGTCTCTGACTTTGTTTTTGTTGCACATCAACGACCTTTTGTCATGTGCACCAATTCATTGTTACGCGAATGACAGTAAAGTTCATGATAGCTTTTTGTTTGACAAGCCCCCAAAGGGCTCACAAACTCCAACAGCTCGTAGGGCTTTGAAGCAAAGAATGGACGGTTACCTCGAGAGTGTTTTCTCTTGGGGTAAAAATAATCTCGTTGAATTGAATATTTCAAAGACCCAATCTTGTCAACCCTAAATGACCAGCTCAGGTATGGGGGCTCCATCGAAGCCAGAGTAAAGTTAGCCTCCCAAAAACTGGGCGTACTGTACAGGGCCCGCAGATACTTTAATAGTACACAACTGCTAACCCTGTACAAATCACAAGTGCGCCCCACGGTTGAATTTGGCAGCCACCTCTGGTCTGGAGCTCCAAAATACCTGAAAAATACCCTCGACTCTATGCAGAAACGGGCGGTCCGTTTGATAGATTCTCCCATCTTAACAGACGGATTGCTATCTTTAGAGCACAGGCGTCGGGTGGGAATGCTATCCTTGTTCTACCAGTATTACAATGGAAGATGCTCCGAGGAACTAGCATCATTGATCCCTTCGGCACCGGTGCATAGTCGGGAAACACGCCAAACGCGTGCCCAACATTTGTACACAGTTGACATTTGTCACATGAGAACGGGTCGTTTCTTCGACTCGTTCTTGTGTTCAACAGCTCGGCTGTGGAATGATTTGCCGGCCTCTGTGTTTCCTCCTTCCTACAACATGGGTCTCTTCAAGACTAATGTTCATTCCTTCCTCTCCTCAAAAAGACCCTCCACACAGCATCCCAGATGACATAGGCCCTGAGGGAAATCATTTTTCTCAGGGCCTCCTGTGTCGAGTTAATGTAAAAAAAAGGTGGTATTTTTCATATAAGATATTTTAAAAAATTAATTTAATTAGGTAAATGTTAATAAATATTGATTTTTTGTAAACTTTTAGTTGATTTGAGTTGATTTCAATTGATGCGAGTTGATTTGAGTTGATTTGAATTGATTTGAGTTGATTTGAGTTGATTTGATTTGTAATTTATTTTTATTACTATCCCCATAGCATCCAATTGTCTAGAGCCGGTGGGACTATGACATCCATACTTGGAAGCATGTTGTGAGGCTGGTGGGTGTTAGGGAAACTTTCTTAGAAGGTGGGAAATAAGGAAACGTAACTCACTGTGGGCTGACTTGATGATGTCCATATAAATTCACATTCCACATAAAATGTTCCAAACTGTGCACAGATTGTATGGTCACCAACAGTTAGAATTTGAAGACTTTTAAGTAACTCGTAATTTATCATTTGGAACAAATAGAATACACATACACATAGACACTTAATCGCGGTAACACACTGCTTGCACTATTACACTGTTATCACTGCACTGATTTGCAATATCACACGTAGGTAGAAGGAAGTATGTAGGTGGGTAGGTATGTACGTTAAAGTATATAAGAAGTATATAGGAAGTTTGTAGGAAAAAGAGAAATATTCCTAAACAATGGTAGTGTGGAGGAAAAGAAATGTGGGAGGAAAATATATGTGATAGTGGATCAACAAGGTCAAAACATTTCGAGCAACGTTTCGATTTCGAATGGTGATCTTTCACCGCGCAATACTGAGAATACTAGTTCTACCTTAGTGTTAACAAATCGAGATGCATTTGTAAGGTTTTGTCCATCTTCTTCACAAGTCGTTTCATCATTGCTGAGGATTGTGATCCCTACTCCAATCCATGTTGGATAAAGATCCTCTACTCCTCGAGGTCCTGCGCTGCGTGGAGAGCTGCGCAGGACCAGTGCCAGTGACTTTGTCAGTGACTATGAGTGTCTCCAAGTTGGAATCCTCAGTTTGACGAGCAACGTGTCCAAAATATCTTAAGATAGAGGCAGATAGTTGAAAGCCTATTGTGGATGCCTAGCTCTTCCAGCACAGACTCATTTGTGCGTCTGGCTGTCCATGGAATCCTGAACATTTTTCTCCAGCATCACGTTTCGAGGGCGTCTGTCTATTTTCTTTCGCTGGGTCCAAATGTTTATCACGTATTGTTTACTGTTTTAAGTTTGTCCATATGTGTATAATATTCTTTAAAAAATTCTCACCCTCCATACAAAAGGTTAAGTTATCCTATATTTTTTCAAAGAGACCCTAAATACGAAACTATTCATTAAAATATTTGTTTTTTTAAATATCTTACTGGCAAATTTTAAATGCGTTAAAACACCATTAACTATATTATAACTATAACTACATTATATTTATTTTGAATTGAACGTTAATTCAACCAATACATTTTGAAAATGGTTTTCAAGATTAACGAATCTTGTAAAAACCAATGTTTTCATAATCTGCGAGAGGTAGACACCGCAAAATGTCATTAGGTTTATGTATACCGTTTAATATTTATGTTTTATATTCAAATTAATTGATTGATTCGTGTTAAATAATAGCCCAGATTCGTGAAAAATCATGAGAACATATGATTTGTGAAAATGAAAGTATTTAATAAATTCTTCTTTTGAAATGCAAATTCTTGCATTTCAAAAGAATAAATATCATATACCTATCGAATAAATTTACGAAACGAAAAATAAAAATTTACGACAGCTATCCAACGATATTTTAAAAATACAAGACACGTTCTATTCTTACTAATTGAACAAAAAATGTTGCACCGCTTTGGAAAAGGTCAGCCATTCGTGTAATATGTACATTGTACATGAACGGGCAGCTAAAGTATCTAGGTCCACTGCAAAGTCCATGTTTAGTGAAACAACACAAACCTTTTTTACTTCATCCAAGGATCAATCAAGCATTTGAAGAAAACAAACACGCCTTTTAAATAAAGAATTATTACTTAACAAGCTGGTTCCCGGCATGCGTTGCAATGCCATATTCAAAGAAATAAATTGTTTCTCCCTGCATGTCCTTTCCCGTGCGTCCCCGTTCCCCTCCCGCATCCCCTTTCCCTACCGCGCTCCCCCGTCCTGTCAACCTACCTTCCGCGTAACATATAAATTAAGTATTATACACCTATTACAATTTTTTAATATAAATTTTCATTTTTCATAGATTACAAGTATTCATTTTGTGATATTATAAGAACAATCAATCAAATTTGGTACCTAGCATAGGTACCTATTTAAAATATCTATAATTTTAAAAATCCATAGACAATTATTTTGTTACAAAAAAAAAGCTGCCTGCTAAATTCAAATTCATCAAACGAGCGAATTGTCTAACGTGCGAAGTTAAAAAAGTCGTTAAATTTTCCGAGATTATCCAATTTTCTGCCCAATTTTCTTAATTATTCTTTCCGTAAGAACCTTCTAAAAATTATTAAAAACCTTTAAAAAAAAATGGATGAAACAGGTAAAAAGTCATTCTCACGGAGGAAAGTCTTTCCTCCGTGGTCATTCTGAAGTTATGGAGTGACCAAGGGAAACATGGATTCATTTTTATATTTATATATATAGATAGATTATTAATTACAATTACTTACTTTTATGCTTGTCCGATATGATTTAGACTAAAAAGTTCAAATTTTGATATCTGAAATTTAATTAAACTTAAATAATGTTGCGCTTTGCTCGAGAATATTTCACATGCTTACTTACTCAAACCTTACACACTGACAACCAAAATTAGTATTTTTAATAATAACGATATCAAACTGTACACTCCAACTGACTGTACAAATGCAAAAAGTTTGAACCAGAAAATACTCTCTAGTGACCACCCTCCGTTAATCTTAGTTTGTTTTGCTGTGTGGAGTTCAAACGTATCTCATCTTCCAAGAAAGTTAGATGAGAAAGAAGACCCTGTTAAAGAAACCAAAAACACAGATCTTTGAAAGGAGATGAAGAAACCCCCTGATTACGTCTGCAGCTTCCCGGGAGACCTAATCAATGCATCATATGGTGCCACGGAGTACAGAAAGTCATGGAGGTCGTTGGATAATCTGTTTATAATTCTATATTTTTATATAGAATAACTTATTGCATTAATCCTCTAAATGTAATATGTAATCATAGAAGATAATATAATATTAAGAAAAATCAGAAAAAGATGCGGTTCCATCTAGGAATTGAAATCAGGTCCCCAGCCTTTTCGGGGCTTTGTTCTGCCACTGAGCTAATCCAAGCCTATCCCCTGCAGTCATATTTAACTGTACCATGCTTCGACTAAGAACTACCAACATTATCTATCGTCTGAAATGATTAAATATTACATTTTAAGGTTTGTCTCATAAGTTATTCCACTACAAAAATATTGAATAATCATTCATCGTAGGCTTCAGTCGATAGATGTCCCATATAAAATATTTTTTTATAATTTTTACTAATTTTTATTTTAGTAATTTGTACATTTAAGTTTACAATAATTAATTTTTAATTTTACAATAACTAATATTTCATATTGCAAACTAAATTTTGTGTAGTTATATGTAACTCCTACAATAGGTACATATTGAACTTTCCAATTGGCGTGGACTTTTAAGTTTCTGGTAGCGTGTTCCCTTTGTACAGTAAACTGTTCTGCGTATTCACCTTGTTCTTTTTTTTGAAGCCTGATTTACTTACACGTCCTTGTGTTATGGCCGTTGAATATAATTTTATTTGAGAAGTATTTTGGTTAAATATTGTTTATTATTTTATGTATAAATATCATCGTATTCAAGGTCATCATCTGATTCATGGTTAGCCAATTCAGTTCCTTTAAAATTTTGTTTACTTTTGAAAATCTATTTCGCCGAAGTATTATTCTCATTGCCCTATTTTGGAGAATTTGAAACTTATTTTGTTCTTATAAATATATTTATTCATCTGATTGCAATTAGATTCGGGTAGAATCTTAAGCTATGTATTAAGCTACTCGTATGCAAGCTCGACGGTTTGGCCGATCGTACATGTTGACTGGGAACTATGCTCGTCGTTGAGTCCACAGACTCGAGCAGCTTGATACATCACCAAGAACCTTAGTCAAATCGTTGATTTTTTGCCGAACATCGAGCAAGAATTTCGGTTCTTAAATTTTTTCGATATCAAACAAGTGGAGCGTGAAGAATGTTTGCAAGAGGGAAGGGAGGAGAACACTTAGCAAACAATGTTGTCATTAGTTTGAATACGTATTATTATAATGAAAGAGTGCAGAAATTAAAAAAAAATGATAGTCACTGGACACCCTTTGACTACAGAAGTTGCAAAAGAAGTTGTCAATAGAAGTTGTCAAAATGTCGTGAGTACAGCAGTCCACAATGCAATTCCGATACCTACCACGATGGTGGTAAAGCGTGAAACTGAGAGACAGAGACGATGGTTTGGACATGTACCTGTGTAGAACAGCCAAATGGAAAAATAAGTGTCAGGATGGATAAAGATGTCAGAGAAGCCTAAAAAAAACAACTTTTGATTAATTGCGAAAAATAATTGACTCTGGTCACGCAAAAGAAGAATTAAGTGAAGAGCATGTGTGAGTGTGGATTAAAATACCTTTCTGAAGAGGTGGCAATTCCGTTTTCACTATTCTAGCCACTAGCAGAGTGTCAATCTACTAGGTCATCGATCACCCAACCCTTTACGTCAAATATTGGCAGTTGACTCGAGTAAGATGCAGCAGTAAATTCTTATCGGCAAACGCCAGCCAAAAACAGGGGTTGCTATAATTGCAGCATAAAGTTCTTATACCTTTCGAATATGCGTCATAAAACCCCGCCTTCGTTGTAAAAGTCAAAGTATAGGTCAAAGGATAGGTAATATGTAAGTAAACGAAAACCTAGAAAAATTACTTTTTTTTTAAATTTTTTCACTAGCTCACTTTGAAATCTTCCAAGTCCTGGTGTGGTGTTTTCTCAATAGGTCCAATCACGTAGTTACCTTATTTACTTCTGCAATCCGTGGAACAAACAACAAATTACCCACTGCACTATCAGCTTCTTGGCCACTGAGCTAAACAAGATTTATTTAAAGATACAAACTATACATATTACTAACTACACCAATTATTTGGCAGTACTAAACATGATCAATGACTAGCAACCAGCGAAAGTCGAAATAATATTACCGAAACTGTCTACTTATTTAAAGTATGTCGATTCGATTCCGTGTTCGATTGCTGGCTAAGTCCTCCATCACAACTCAAGCAACATTTTCGGCTTACTGTGGTGGTAGTGGGAGATTTTCAAATATTGTCGGGTTATTTCTAACCCGGGAATGTTTGTATTTCTTTAAAAACAAAAGTCAAATTTAACTAACTAACCAACCATCTCGCCGTTTCCCCGCAGGGGTTGGCAGAGAGGACGGACTGCCAAACAACTCGGTCTTGGCACACACTCTTTGCCTCACTCACATTCATACATCGTCTCATACATTCTCTTCTATTATTCTGACATTTGACATGGCCCGACTCAAGTATCTGATTCACTTGATCGTGCCATGTCTTCCTCGGGCGTCCCCGGCTTCTTCTACCATTCACATTTGCGTCGTATATTCTTCTTACACTACTTTCTTCGTTCATTCGCTCTACATGCCCAAACCATCTTAGGGCCCTTTCTTAATCTTACTCATTATGCTTACATCAGCCTTACATTCTTTGAGGATATCCACGATCATACGTTGTTTTACCACACATACGCCTCAGGGAACTCATTTCAACAGCATTCAGTTTACTTTCATCCTTCCTCTGCCAGATCCACGCCTCACCTAGGGTAGGTACCAGGACTCCATTGTGGACTGCCAGCTTCGCTTCTTTTGACAGTTTTTTTTTATTAGCGCCAACGGCATTCAGTCCTCCATAAGTTATTATTAACTTCTGCAAGTATTTTGGTTTTTATTATCGTGACAGCTGTTTCGGTATTTAAGGCCATTCACAAACTGTGTGTTTGATAATAATAACTAATTGTGACGTATTTTTAATAGTTTTTGAAGAACACTTTGCGGTTTTTTCCATCGAGATAATTTCACAAAATTATCGTTTTGACTCTACAAATGTATAGATCTTAATAACTTAAAGTGCTCAATATCTTATAATACGGCAAAAATTAAAAATACAGGGGTTAAAAAAATAAATTTCGATAACTAGTTGTTAGGTAGCGGCCTCCCAGCTGTACCCCCTCCCAGCTATACCCCCGCCTCCCTTCCTCCAAACGGCTTACGGCCGCCCACAAACCGCCCGGCCGGCAGTCGAGCACCTACCTCCCTAGCCGAAGCACGGTAGGACCAACGCGCACATTCGCGCCTTTCCAGAACGCTCGATTCGAACTCGATACAAAACGGGATGTTTTTGCGGCGCTTCGAGAAGCGTGCACGAGGCTTCCGCCGCATAGGGGCACTCCCTGTGCCGACCCCAAGCCCACCATGGCCTTCCTGCCAGGCATAGTCCGCCCTGCGGCCTGGCTAGCATATTCCTGGGACCTTTCGACGATGGGCCCCCGGTACCTGTGATGTAGTAATGACCAAATAATCCTCCTTTTGATGTGTGTCCCCCTCTTTCTCGCGAATCTATGATTGACCCCCAGAGTCGGCACGAGCTGAGAGAGGTTTGGCAGCCCCCCCCCCATGTGTAGATAGACAAATAGCTTACCTGTGCATAATTATTAATTGTGAATGTGCCCTTGGTTGTATTTGTGAATCACCAACAATACAAGTGATGTTTACCCCAGACAGCGTTTTATTTCCCTGGCGAGGTACGTGCAGTGTTGGCTTATTTCATGTATTCTCCCTTGACCCCACTAGGAACCTACGACCCTGGTGCAGAGAGATTTCACCAGCTCTGCCGAGCAAAACCCTGAGCTAGACTTGGTGCAGAAGGTAGGCACTTCCGCTCGAGGCGCACGACATAGTA
Organism: Limnephilus rhombicus; assembly: GCA_929108145.2. Taxonomy (NCBI): domain Eukaryota; kingdom Metazoa; phylum Arthropoda; class Insecta; order Trichoptera; family Limnephilidae; genus Limnephilus; species Limnephilus rhombicus. The sequence continues at coordinate 25,409,816 of OV815284.1, forward strand.
CATAACGCAATATATTTATATTTTGATTGTTTCACTCCGCAGTTCGCAAACTGATCATTTTGATGTTTATTAAATTTATCGTCTGTTTTTATATTAGATTTGCATTGAAATGATTTTGCCTGAAATAGATAGAAAAAAACAGGTTAACATAATGCGATGAACTGCCAATAAGTGGTTTGTTTGTTTTGCATTCTTTTGACTAGTGGTATTTTAACTCGATATTGGCAATTCAGTCAAATTTGTGTATAACAAATGAGTTGTAATGATTGTAACATAACATATTTACTTTAATAGATACCCACCAAGGTTGTACATCTTACTCCACATCGGCCACCCTAAATATGAGTAATCACCCATAGAATACACATAACCATCCATGTGATTAGTATGCTAATCTAGATAAAAGAATCAAGGCAATGTGGGTAGGTATGTAATGAAAATTTCATGTAAGATAAACAATGGATGATTTATTTTGAATGTAAAAACCCTGCCCTTGGGTAACATTCTAAATTGAACATGAGACTCCAAAAGATCAGGGGGTGGCTGGATACGAACAATCGTTCCAGCTGTTAATGATGGCAGACTCTCTACACGTGCCAATAATAAAGATAACATGTGATAAAATTGAAAGATTAACCGAAGGGCGCTTGTATAGAATTAACGATACGTATTTTTACATCAGTAATCTCTAAAAAATAGCTAAATTTCTCGATGTGTTTGAATGACTTATTTTAATCTCACATTCCGAAGTACGATGGGTCCCAGCACAAATGACAGCCCGTTCCACAAACACAACCTCCCAAACCGCGGTGTTACGTCAACTGAGCGGCCGAAAACTCTCGAAGCATCGCCCGAGCACCCGTGTCAAGGCGGCCAATACAAATTGTAACTAGGGACACGCCGCTAGCAGCAAACGTAATTGTTAATAAAATTCTTAAGTGTTGGAATGATTTTTTTATTAAATTTTTGCTAAACATTTTTTGTTTAATTATTTGTCCGAAAGCATTTTGGTAAAATGAATTATTTTTAACTAGCAGACCCGGCGAACTTCGTACCGCCTCAGAATCGATAACCGGTGTGTTCACTTATTAGCTGAATTAAATTCAGTTTTTTTATTAAGTTAAAAATTACACAACTAAGCAACTATTAGCAATTTAGGAGGCGGAAATGGGTACCGCTGCCCCGGGAACGTTTATTGGATAACCAACACCTCTTTCATAGGTCACCCCAAGTGTTCGCTACGTTTGGTGATTTAGCAGGGGTGCCCGGGTTCATGGGATGACGTTTGTCTAGGTCTTGGAGGTGGATGACCAGGACACACTGAACCCCAGATTCCTACCCACCCCTTAAACCCTTTTCCTACCCAGAACCCTCCTCTCCTTCCTTTCTCTAAAAAAACCCTCCACACAGCATCCCCAAAGATGACATAAGCCCTCAGGGAAATTATTTTTTGATGGAAAAAAAATTATAATCGATGCGCAACTGTCCGTGTTTTGTTTTTATCGGTATCAGAGATGGCGTTGTTTATGGATTTATAATTTTTGTGATTTTCTTACTTTCCACTTACTTAAAGGAATTGCGTTTCATTTTCTTTATACGTATATTTATATACAATTTGGAAGGCGGGTATGGGTACCGCCACCCCGGGAACCATTTATTGGATAACCAACACCTCATAGGTCACCCAAAGTGGTTTGCTACGTTTGGTGACTTAGCAAGGGTGCCCGGGTTTATGGGGTGTCCAGGTTTGGCGGCGGATGCATCTGCCCACCTGCTGTGTGGCGCGAAGGAAGTTGAGGAGTAAGATTGGTAGAGGGAGGTCTTTTGACCTTTCCAGCCCAACTCTCCCGACCCATCGCCTTGCACCAGTTGGAGGGATGGATTCATACGTCCGTCACTCCTGGACACACTGACTCCCAGATTCCAACCCGCTCCTCATATCTTTTTCATACCCAGAACTTATACTTTTCCTATTTAAAAAAAAACCTCCACATGGCATCCCGAAGATGACACAGACCCCGAGGGAAATTATTTTCCTCGGGGCCTTCTGCATGGAGCTAATTTAAAAAAAATACGTGTGAGAGATATCTCTTATATATAAAAATGAATCGCTAAATGTGTTGTTAAGCGCAAATCTCGTGAGCAGCTGAACCGATTTCGCTAAATATTTTTTTAGAATATTCCTTAAAGTACGAGGATGGTTCTTAAGGAATGAAAAATTAAGAAAATTACGCAGAAAATTGGATAATTTCAGAAATCCTAACGACTATCGCAAGTTTGACAGTTCGCGTGTTTGAGAATGACATTTTGCAAAACAATGATTGTTAAATCAGGATTCTATTTTTGAAAATCTTTAAGTTGATAAATTTATTTAAAGTAGGTACTCCCCTAATAGTTTGAATCGAATCAAGAATTTTAGATATTTTAAATAGGTACCTGTGTTAGGTACCAAATTTAATATACATGAAAAATGGAAATTTAAATTTTAAAAGGTGACATGCGGGCTGTTTTTTTTTTTTTTTTTTTTTTATTTTTTTTATTTCATACAATTTTTGAAAATACACTTTTATGTTTTTTTTCTTGATTACCATACTAGGCTAATGCCTGTGTTAAGGTAATCATACATGATATAAATTATACAGTGTATGAACTAGAACAAAATATAGGTTTGAAATAGAAATTATAAGATATTAGAAACAAGAGATAGAAAAAAGATAAAAATATTTAAGGTAAAATATAACAAGATATATGTATACGTATGCACATACAAATGCATATGCACATACATACACAAATACATATAAATACATACAAACACACATATATACATATATATATATATATATATATATATATATAAATTATATAAAGGATTATAAAAAAGAAAAATTTTTAAAGAAGTTAAAAATAAAATACTATATAAAATATATGTAAAAAATAAAATACTGAAATATAAACTTATAACTATATAAAATACTAAAATATAACTATATAAAATACTAAGAAGTAAGATTTAAATATGTTAATCTATAATTTTTTTTTTTTTTTTGAGAGCTAAAATTTTTACTGGAGGTTTGTCAATGTAGGTAATCGTCTAGAAGAGTATATATTTAGGTTAGATTAGATTTCAGTGAAGTCAGGTTGGAAAAAGATGTGAAGTATGATATTTTATTTAGTTAATTTAATTATTTTCTTTTCTTTTAAAATGGTTAGGAAGTCATATATTCTTTAAAAAAATCTCGTCCCCTTTCAAATATCCAATTTTGAACACGAATAGTAAAAAGAGGTATGGTAATATTTGATTTTATATCGGTGCTCAATGCATTGTATATTTTGGGGGCAATGAACCAAAATTGTCGGTGAGCGAATGTGGTTCTAGTTTTTGGGACCACGCATCCCAGATTTGATGAAAAGCGGGTTTTGGCTTGATGTTGTGGAGCCACCAGTAGGTTATTTTTACGTATGTAGGATAGGCTTGTCTTAGTGAATAGTTGGCGAATATCTAAGACCTTAAATTTAGTAAATAGCACATTAGAGGGGTGGGTAGGTTGGCATTTAAATATGATTCTCAGTATTAGTTTTTGAACTGTAATTATTGGATTAATGACGGATTCTGTGCAACCACCCCATCCCAACAACTGAATGTACTGGGATTGAATATATGGAACGCAGGAGGAGGGTTGGCGGGACGATAGAGCGGGAAAGGGAAGAGGGAAGGCGGGGAAGGTGAAAGGGGAACCAGGGAGGGGGAGGGGAACCTGGGAGGGGGGAGGGAGACCTGGGAGGTGGGAGGGGAACTCGGGAGGGGGGTTCGCGGGTCGGGGGAAGGAGGGGGGAGTGGAGTGGAAAGAGAGAAGGTAGAGGTGGCGGAGTGGGAACGCGAGATGGGAAGAGGACGCAGGAGAAGAAGGGGAGGCGGAAGGGGAACGGGATGAATGGGAAAGGACACTCAGGGAGAGACAAATCCAACAAATCAAAGATCATAACAATCGGTCAAGCCGTTCTTGAGTTACCTATAAACTAACCGGACTTGTGTTTTATACATTGAAATTAAATACGACTACTAACATGTAAAATGAATAATAATCCCATACGTACAAACATAAAATTCATTAAAACGTTACATTTATACACACGTTACACGACAACATGATAACATTTAAGTTTAAAATTTGGGAGGCGGGAATAAGTACCGCTGCCCCGGGAACGTTTATTGGATAACCAACACCTCTGCCATAGGTCACCCCAAGTGGTTCGCTACGTTTGGTGATTTAGCAGGGGTTCCCGGGTTCATGGGGTGAGGTTTGTCTAGGTCTTGGAGGCGAATGACCAGGACATACTGAACCCAAGATTCCTACCCACCCCTTAAACCCTTTTCCTTCCCAGAACACTCCTCTCCTTCCTTTCCTTAAAAAAAGCCCCACACAGCATCATAGGTGAGCATAAAGATAACATAGGCCCTGAGGAACATAATTTCTCTCAGGGCCTCCTGTGTGGAGCTCATGTAAAAAAAAAAAAAAAGTGCAACTTACTGGGCCCACGCACGCAATATTACGTTCCCATGTCAACGTGTACACTGAAACGTGACACGTGGTTCCTAGTACGTGATGCGCAGGTGCGTCAGTGATTTGTATTATAATATCAACAGAATTGGTAAAGACACACATAGGTAATGACCATAGCGGTTCTTCATAATAATAATAATAATAACGTAGTATTTATATAGCGCAGTTTTGTGATGTTTCACTTCAAGTGCGCTTAATTATAATAAACTTAAAATTAACCTACAGTGTTCCTTACGAATCCTTAAAAAATTAATTAAATAATGCGAAATAACGAATATACAAAAATATACAAAGCAATTCCTAAAGAACAATATTAACAACAATAGTGAGTGTTGTTTTGGCACAGGACAATATATAATGATAAACCATCACGGTGCCATTCAACAAGAATCATTTAAACTAAATTATATAGAACAGGAGGCAGTTAACATTTAGAAATAATACAAATTCAGAGTGCACATAAAACTATAGTAAGGAGGTAATCGAAACCAAACAATTACCAGAGACTTGAGGAACATGGCTTATTATAGTAGATTAAAAAGGAGTTAAATTCATGAAAGGTATGATTTTTTAAATAAGTTTGTTTTTAAAGCTCTTTTGAATTCAGCCAAGTTCTGGATATTAGTAAGAGCTGAGGGAAGTTTGTTCCAAATGAGCGGGCCAGTTACACGAAAAGATCAATCATAGTAAACGGCACGATTTGACCTAGAAAGTTCGATTAAACGATTAGTAACATCTCGATCTGCTGACCTTAGAGTAAGCTGCCTATCGCTTAAGTTTTGTCGGACACATAGTTCCGATATATAGGCTGGCGCCATTCCTTGCAATGCTTTGAAGGTCATTAAGCAGATCTTGAACTCTATTCTTTCAGGGCATCGAAGCCAATGAAGATCCTTTAGAAGCGGGGTTATACGGCAATACTTAGATTGACCAAAAATCATTCTCGCCTCCTGCACTTGCTCGTCCAATCTGCCGCTACCTATGGTGAGCTGCTGAAGAGTTCTGCTTCTTTTATGACTTTTTTTTACTTTAATTCCACACAGGAGGCCCTGACGAAAATAATTTTCATCAGGACCTACGTCATCTTAGGGTATATTGTGTGAAGGCCTTTTTTTAAGGCAATGAAAAAGAGAAAGTTCTGTAAAGGAAAAAGGTATGAGGGTTCGGTAGGAATCTGGGGGTCAGTTTCCAGAAGTGACGGACGTATGAATCCATCCCTGGGTGACGGGTCGAGGAAGTCCGGCTGGAGAGTTCAAAAAGCTTTCCTCAACCAGTCTCTTTCGATCCGGGCCACCACACAGTAGGTGGACTGACGCATCTGCCGACAAGACCCGGACAAACCTATAGCAGAGGTGTTGGCTATCCAATAAATGGATCCCGGGGCGGCGGCACCCGTACCCGCCTTCATTTTCATTTAAATTTGTATCTAATCTATAATAAATGCTTGTCAAACAAACTGCAATTCAATCAACTGTGAAGTCAAAGCAAACATAACGTGCGTATATAATACCATTCATAGATATCAAAACAACTCATTGGAGGCGTGACACGACACCACCCCCTCCACATTTGCTTGATGCGTTGCCTACGTAGCGTACGTCGGCCCAGTGTGTTATAACCTTTAAACACCATACATACGCGATAATATCAATTGCAAGCAATTCATTGGCTGCGAGGGGAGCAATTTATATAACATGACATAAAAAATAAATAAAATTTTGGGTTATTGCTTCAAACAATAAATTTAAAAAATAAAAAACAATTAAAGCACAAAATATTGAATCGTATATTATTTTATTTAGGTAACCATCCTAGTAGGTCACTTAAATATGTGAAAATGTAATCTCATTTTTTTGGAATGAATAAAAGTTCATTTTGAATATCTGTTTTTTCAACTATTGGTGAGACTTCATTGTATTATTTATTTTTATTTATTTATTTATTTATTTGTTTATCAAGACATACACAGTACATTATAATACAGATTATAAGGTATGTTAAATTAAATTATTACATGGTTATGTACCTATTACGTAAGTCCATAGAATGTCATTTGATAATTACGCCTGAGATATGAACCGGTCTTAAAACTTAATTATTGAATGAATGAAGTAATAATAATAAAAAGGAAGAAAAGAGGGGGGGGGGGAGATAAGGAGACATTTTGAAATCAAGAATTATATGCTCACTAATTGTAAATTGACTGATTAAAGTTTAATGAAAAGTTAAGTGTAAGTAATTTTAAAACAATTATATCACGCCAAGAAATTTAATAAATTAGTTTTGTATGTTTGCAAGGAATTATGAAAAATGTCTAAGTGTAGTAATTTTTCATAGTGGTTATAAGTTATGATTGCGCGAGTAATTGGTGAGTTACTCGCTGCATTAGTGTTATTGGATTCTATATGAAAAAGAGAAGTGTTAATAAAGTGTATTAAATTAATAAAGTGTATTAAATTATTTTTTTAAACTTAATTCAGACGGATGTGATTTTAAAAGTATCTTGGTAAGTAGGTACCTACCTAATTAACTGGGAATGTGGTAAAAACTGTTTTATTAACTACGTTTTAAGCACTCTTTTTAGGGTGAATTGCCTAATTTTAAAAAAACTACGTTTTATAAACATAACAGTCCTGTCCTTCATTGAAAATACAAATTACTTGTTATATTTCAGATGTTTATAGATTTAATAACAAACCCTCCAATAACACCAACCCTCCAAAAACAAAGTGCAAATATCTCGTTTAGATTATTTTTATTTTTATTTATTTATTTATTTCAAGATTTTTGTTTATACATTACAATGATAATATATTATGCAAGATTACAAAATAATTCATGTTTTATTCTACTACTCCATAAGTTGAGCTCTAGGAGTTCGTGTTTATGGGAGGAGTATTTTACATGCAAAAAAATTATAATGATGTTCATTATGTAAACAATTTTCAAAGAACTAATGAAATAAATATCTTAGGTAGGTACACAATTTAGACAATTTAGACAATATCAATACAATTTTTTTAAATATTAAATATTGCTGTTTAAGTAAGGGTAAATTAATTAATTACATAAAGGGTAAACATTTAGGGTACAATATGTCATTATCCAATTTAAGGGACTTAATTTGTTTTTTGAATAATTCATATTTCAGTGTATCTGTTATATTAATTTTGTTATTGGATAATAATATATTATTTTTAAATGTTAAACTTACGTTTAAGACAAGATTTTTATGCATAGCACAAAGGGTAACAATTATTATAAGCAATAATTATCAGCCTGAAACACTCATCCACATTGGAAAAATCTTCCGAGAAAAAATACATGACGCCAACGGGACTTGAACCCGTGCCCTTCTGATTGCCGGTCAGCTGCTCTCCCAATTGAGCTATGGCGGTCTCGGAAGATTTTTTCAATGTGGATGAGTTTTTTCAGGCTGATAATTATTGCTTATAATAATTGTTACCCTTTGTGCAATGCATAAAAATCTTGTCTTAAACGTTAGTTTAACAATTAAAAATAATAATTAATATTTGACAAGTTTAAGTATTTCCCCAATAAATGAAGACATAATTTGTATCGACGCCACCTAGTGACGGATTTAACACTAACAGTGTCTCTGTCGCAAAAATAAAGTTGGTTGTTTTCAGGTGGAAAAAATATAATAAGCAGTAATTGTTGAATGAAACACTAGTATGTATTGAATCATTTGGCGGGTATAAGATAATCCGCCATAGCTCAATTGGGAGAGCAGCTGACCGGCAATCAGAAGGGCACGGGTTCAAGTCCCGTTGGCGTCATGTATTTTTTCTCGGAAGATTTTTTCAATGTGGATGAGTGTTTCAGGCTGATAATTATTGCTTATAATAATTATCTCGTTTAGAGTTTTTGGGTCATAAATTATTTATTCTGACTTTCACAAAATACCCATTCACAGCTTTTAGAGCATTTTGACGATAATTTCTATTTAACGGACTAAAATCGCAAACCGGAGCGTAATGTAGATTTTATCTGCGGAGATAATTTGGATTTTATTAACCGGAGCAGCGTTCCAGATTACCACGGTTTAATCAGAGCAAACATTGAGGCATCATAACCAATATTTGTTGAACTATAACTAACACGTGTTAATCCACCGACTAGTGCCAAATCAATTAATTGCATAATTAATATCTGTCCTCTCTTCGTCTGGTAATATTCGCTACATCAACAACTTGTAACCTCCCTTGCAAATCTACTGTACATAGGTCTGTGCCTGACGTTGCATTGAATACTCACAATATCTGCTATAAGTCTTGTTATATCAGCTTTGTAATATGTATACATACATGACTATATTGAAACACAGTGTTCGAAGCGATGTAGTGTGCGTGTCTCTTTGAGGTTATTAAAGTAGAGCGGTTTGGTGTCTTTAGCGCCGTTAGCGATTTGAAATTCGGTTGAAACAGAAATGCGTCACAACTCACTTCTACACAAATGCTCAGTTCTAATATAATGCGGTAAATTCGCACCTCGGCGCTTGCCTCCCATGGCGCAGTAGGCAAGACGCCTGACACGTCTCAACGGCCAGAGAGACAGATATCATGCGAACGGAGGTTCGAATCTTACGAAATCCAAAAAAAACATTTTTACTTTTGTGAAACCATTATCCAATCTTCAAACCATTATAAAAGAAACAGGCTAAAGAAAAGAAAGCGACATCTAGCGACTTTCTATTTCATTTCTACCGCGTGTGAATTACAGACTCTGATTTTTTTTTAAATGTGACTATGAGTTCCAATTGCTCTCTGAGAGACTATTGCATCCCCAGTTGAGGTATGTTGTGTGGCTGAAGGCGGTGGAGAGGGGGGGGGGGGGGTTACGGGAAGTGGAAGGTGGGGAAGTTTCTGGTTATTCAGAACTTGTTAAAAACACTGCCAAATCTATTTCGAGTAACGTTTTAAATCTGAAGGTATTACCCAGGCGATACAGAGAGTATCTTCCACTCTGTAACGTGCCGCAAATATACCTTAACCCCTCAGGCTAATTTGTTCGCTTTTTGTAACAAATACAAATCGTGTCTCCGTTGCTCTCCTGGTTAGAAATACGATAAACGGTGTAAGAGAGAATAATACCACGCTTTTAATGGTTAAGCATAAAATAATTAAAACGTACCAAAGTTTCCGACCGAAATTTTAAAAAAATGTGCGTAACTATGGGAATTTTTAAATTTCATATTTTTACATGAAACGATAAAAAAGTGAGCTAACTTTTATAACATATTTGAATATTGAAATGTGTATGTGCTTTATTTTTTTCGTTATCAGTAATTTTAATTGGAAAAAACGAATAGTGAGCCATTTTCAATTTTTTTTATGTTTGCATTCAAAATTTTTATATTTGAAATATTATTCGTTTATTTCGAATTATAAAATTTGAAAGCGTAGTTCATCATCTTTCAAAAACAATATTATTTATAATGATTAAATTGTGAAATAACACAAATTAATCAAATAAAATTCATGCGACCATCGGATTGCTAGTCGAGCGCATTACCCCTCGACCACGAAGGCCGTCAGAGTGATTCTTATCATATGTATTGATAATCCGAAATAATGAAAAACAATACACGTTGGGACTCGTAAAGCGGACTCGCAAAGCGTATGTTAGATATAAAATTAAATGAAACAGCTGTTTGCTCCGGAAAATTTTGTTTAATTTTCGGATAATGAAGGATCATTTTCAGTCAAGTACAAATACGTAAATTGATGATATATTATGTAAGTTTGTGAAGGGGAATTATCTTGACATATTGAATAGGAGAATCTCAAAAGAAGACTTGTCATTTCAAGTCTCGTCAGTACCTTACATTAAGGGGGTATTCTAGTGTTCTAGTCTAGAGGCATGAATGATAGGTATTTTTACATTGTAGGTAATAAAAAAAACAAATACTAGCCATTATTTTACCAAATATTTATTAATGTTTGAAGAATATATAAAAAAATTCAAAATTCAAACAGTTACAGGGTGTTGAAGTGGGGGGTCTCAAAAAAATGGTCTTAATTCAAACAAGTGCTGCAATCGCCCGAACTAAGGAAATTAAAAATAAAAAAATTCCAAAATAGCGGTGGTCTAAAATATTTTTTTTTAACAGTTTTTTTTTTTTACTTTTCCGAATTAGGTATGCAAAAATTATTAAAAAAATTAAGTTTAGTTAGTGCAATAGAGTAATGTATATAGAAGGCTCACCCCAAATTTCAAGGAAATTGCTTCAGTAGAACTTGAGATATCATGACAACCGTCAAGAAAAGAGTAGTTTCGAGAAAAACGCATTTATCGTTTTGTTTTATTTAGATTCTAGTTAGATTCCGTCTAAACTACGACATTAAAATGGCTATAACTTTTAAAATAATTCGAATTAATATTTTTGAATATCTAAAATATCAACAAAAAAATCTAGACTAGAATACCGCCTTAAATAGGGTTCTAATCTACACACGGCGCAAGACCTCTTTCTTACTACAGAAAAAACATCGCACCAGCGGCCTCAGTATGAGAAGAGAGGGGTCGTTTGGCAGTTCAGATATTACTGTGACGTTCGGTTAGCCTGGGTACGGACTACTGAGGCTCTACCGTATTTAATGAATTGAGATTAATTTAGCAAGAATTAATAATGTCGATCACGCATATTATTTCTAACACGAGGCAAACGGAAAATTTTCTGTTTACGGTGGAAATTAATTAATAGTACTGCGCAATAACACTGCCGAGTGTTTACGAAGGCTACGCATCTGTGGTTAATAAACGTTTGTATTAATAATGAAACTTGTCATCTAGACATTGATTAGACCGAAATAATTTTAACATTCTGTAATTTATTCACGTCACAAAGATTCTCGTATTTCAAAATTTTTCAATAAGTTTGTGGTGTGGGTTGCTCCGACGGGTAAGTTTAGGAAAGACTGGGGATAGGTTAGGAAAAGTTGGATCAGTTTTTGGCTTGTTTTTGTTTTGGTGTAGTTGAACGCATTTCGTGCTTCTGAGAAAGTATTGACAATTGTATGTAATCTAGGCAGAAGCGAGTATCTAAATGACTCAATCCCAACATTGTTCTTACAATTAAAAATAATTTTACTTCAAGTAGTTCATGTTGGTATATATAAAGATTTGAAGTTATAAATCAGGGCTGTATAATACCAGTAACATTTTTTAAAGTCAAATCTGAAATAAGTCTTCTATCCGAGAGTTTACATAATTTTAATTTTTTCATCAAGTGGTTGTAATTCATTGTGTCTGTAGGTACCGAGTTAACAGTTAATATGTCTGGAATTAATGCGGTTTTTTTTTCAATTAGGTGACCGAATAGGATAGTTATATTCGACTTAACTTCGAACTAGAGAAGAATATAAGATTTTTAAAGTTGAAATATTTTGTCTCTGCCATTATGGAGAATAAAACCATGAATTTTTAATACTTTATTTATAACTGTATTAATACGTGAAATAAAATTAAATTTGGGATTCAAAATAATGCCAAGATCATTAATTTCCTTGACAGTCGTGGGGGAAACATTTTAATTTTATATTGATAGATGAAAAGTTGATTTAAACTGAATAATCTGCTCTTCCTCTTTAGCCAGCATTTTAGACAGCATTACGGTGTCCATCATCAATGCTTCTATTCTGGCATTTTTAGATATTGGAATAGTATATACGATGCTGCCACTAATGCTACTGCCATGAACATAATACATATCTTAGTAGAAAATAATTGCAATCAGCAAACAACGAAAAACACGGAATTTGCAAACTTTGCCGCTTGCGGAGCGAGTGTCTGATTTCAGCACCATGTTGTCCATTTCGCCTGTCTTGTTGGGTTACGCTAACCACGACAAGTTGGTTCTGCTTCCCCAAAGTTCTGGTCGCGATCGTTACTCATCACAAGTAAACTCATTACGGATCAACACATCCTTCACGGTGCGACTATGTAGTTTAGGAGGTACACACGTGTAGCTGTGCTGGCTATTGTATGTACAATGTATCCACATGTAATTTCGTAGTTTTGGGGTCATGTGTACGAGATTTAGAAAACAGGAAGGGTTGGGGAGAGTAGGGCAAGTTTTTTGGAAAAATTAACATAATTTTTAGCTTCGTGCAAAAAATAATCGTTTTGTAAATGTTTTTTTTTTAGGTTTCCTCAAGGTTTAGATTCTGCGCGATATAATTTATTGGTATGAGAGATTAAATGTTTATTTATTATTTACTCTTCGTAATACCTACATATTATTAATAATTATAAAAATGTGTATAATAGATTTATTTAATGTAGGCAGAATTATTTTCTGCCAAGTAACCCGATATGTTTTTTTCTTTAAAATCATACGTGCTTCATAATTACTTTTATCGTTCGCCAACTTGTATCGTAAAGAAATTTAATATTTCATTTAATTTTAATTTTTTTAAGTACGGGATTTTAGTCACAGCGAAAGAATGAATCGGTGTATTTTACGATGGCGTGGCGTAACGTATTTAAATTAGTCGTGTACGACACATTTTGACAGTTTTCTTAAATGTGGTGTTCCGTACCGCTCTAACGAACTAAACACTCAACATCAACTCTTAAAAGTAGTTATCCTAACGCCAGAGATGACGGCTCGTTGGCCGAGTTATTCTCGTTAAGAAATATCGGTTATGGGAAAATTTGCGAATCGAATGTCATTGCGTATAAACATTAAAATACTATCGTTATTGAATGCCTATTAGGCTTGTGTGTAAACAGTTGTAATAACTAATAAATAAATAGTAATTCGTGTTTTTCTTCTTCTCAGTAATCATGACCCCTACTCCATTTTCCAGTGAGTTTCTCCAAGCTGGAGTACTCGGTTTGGCGAGCAAAGCGTCCAAAGTATCTTAAAATAAGACGAAGGCAGATAGCTGAAGGCCTACTGTGCCTAGCTCTTACAGGATGGACACATTTATGCGTCTGGCTGTCCATGGAATCCTGAGCATATTTCTCCAGCACCACAATTAGATGGAATCTATCCGTTTTCTTTTTCTTTCACTGGCTCTAAGTATCCATGTTTACACATTGTAAATAAATGACGAGTCTCATCTTGGTGGTCTTCGTTATGCCTTTGTCACTCCATATCTTTGAATTTTACTTACGGCGTCTTTTGTCATGCAAACTCTTCTTTTTACTTCTGTTTCACAACCTCCTTCGTCACTTATACACGAGCCTAGGTATATAAAATCGTTTTCAGTTTCTAAGTCTGTGAGAGCATTATTTGTTGTTACAAAGATGTTTGCCCTATCGGTCACCATTAATTCTGATTTCGCCTTGTTGGTCAGCAGACCTAGATTTCTTTCTTCCTCTATTTTAGTAAGGAGGTTGTTCATTTCTTCTTCAGAAGAGGCGATAAGGGTAAATTCATTTGCATATTGGAAATTTGTGATTGTTTTTGTGGGTAATTTATTACACGATATTCAGCACACGACAGGCATAGATAAACCATTGAAAACAATAGAAAAACACGGAAGTTTGACGATAACGTAGTCCGGTAACGCTGGATGGACGCCTTCCGATGTCTGACGGATTTTGCCTTTTTGTCTTAATTGTCTCTTAACGCTGACTTAACGCATGGTTGTTGGAGAAAACATATGGGATGTAAAGTACGATTAGTTATTGATTCTGTAATTCTAAAACAGATTCAAACTCAAAAGCTTAATTTACATAATTGCTCTATAGACTACCAAAATTCTTTCACAGAATATACAAAATCACCCTTCTGGCTATTATTTGTGTATTATTTGACATTTATCTTACTTCGACATTTATCATTTATTGTCATTTATCATTTGACATTTATCTTACTTCAATTTCATCGTATTTCTGAACTACTTCGGAAAATCTGATAAAATATTAAATAAAAATGTTCTATAAGTGTTATTTTGTGTCGAAATTTGACATTACAAAATAATATTTTATTTTTGCTTGACACTTCTTTCGTTGTCCAAGAAGCAGGTAATATTCTCAGTCTTTCCAAAATCCTGATTCCCAACTGCTTAACTTTATACATGTCAAAATCTGCCCCAAAAATGTAGTTTTCTAACACAAAATGGCCCTTTAATTATTTGTTTAGCATTTAGCCCCAAACCCCCTCATACCTCACCATACCCTTGTGTTTGAATGCACATACAATCACGGTATTTGGAAGCCTTCAGCCCTGTAATGAAGTGTGCAGTGTTCTGTTTGACTTGCTCCCACTTATCTATCCGCTTGATTGAGACGATAGAACAACCAGAACTTCTATCCACAAGCAGTACATTGAGGCTGCTACGTCTGGTTACCAGGGGATCTGTTGATAATGAGAAAATGTTTGCGGATAACCACTTCACTTCCTACCCCTTCTCCGTGTAGTCGACGTAGCTCCAAATACGCAAAAAAAATCTTGGCAGTTTACAGCACTAATAATTCCGTCAATTCTTCTAAAGGAAAAAGTAACTCTATATCATATCATAACATTTCATTCCACGGTGAACAATGCGGACGGCATGGTTGCGCGACCACCAAGTTACGAAGTCAGTGCTGCCGTTAAGTAAACTTAACTAACTAACCACTACTCCGTTTCACCGCAGGGGTAGGCAGAGAGGACGGACCGCCAAACAACTCGGTCTTGGCACACACTCTTTGCCTCACTCACATTCATGCATCGTCTCATACATACTCTTCTATTATTCTGACTTTTGACATTACCCGACTTAAGTAACCAACTTCTTCAACCATTCACATATGCGTCATATATTCTTCTTACACTACTTTCTTCGTTCATTCGCTCTACGTGCCCAAACCATCTGAGGGTCTCTTTCTTAATCTTTCTCATTGTGCTTAAATCAGCCTTACATTCTTTGCGGATCTCCACATTTCTCACACGAACATGCATGGTTTTACGACACACACGCCTTAGGGATCTCATTTCAACTTAAAATAGTAGATATAATTCACTCTGTTTATTTAATATGCTTGCGGTAAAACATCACAGAAGTCAGCACGTAACGAGCATCAACAACAATCGCCACCATTTGCAAAAAGTCGTTGCTCAATGGCACTTTGACAACACTGACTTGATCACGTCACGCTTCAAAAAACGTTGCGCGCCAAGGCCTGTACCGTAGTCAGCCTTAACGACGACGTAATAATTATAAATTGAAGTTAAAAGAAAAAATAGTGAAATTTAGCGCATATGATTTTTAGAATAGGCCGTATAGCCTCAAATAACAAGAATTCTAAAAAAGGCCACACGTGTGTTCTCGATGCTTGTTTCGAAAAATTACACATTTTTTCCTTTAAAATGTCCTATACTTATAGATGCTGGGAAATAGATGGAACATGGTGGTAGGCCAATTTTAATATCCACCCTAAAATTGGACTATACTAAGCTTTTGACAGTACTTTTTCGTAAAAAATAATTTTTTACGGTAACTCTGTTTTACCTAATACACGGTTCGAAACATATTTCAAAAGGGTAAAACTAGACAAAACCAGAAATATGTCCTTTTTAAATCAGATTTTTGACGTTTTGACTCTTTTACACAAAAAATCATAAATTTATTTCGAAAGATTGTTTTTGTATCTAGTAAACGCATGTTTTAAATTTTGAGAAAAAATGTAAATATTTAGTATAATAAGGTTATACCATAGGTCGTTGGCAGATTTGTTAAATTTTCAAAAAAGATTTTGTATTATACAATGCCCATTTCAAATCATATAATCATGCAGTTATAAATCAATACATTATCTGATAAATTCAAAATCATGTTTAAGAATTTTAATTTTAGTTTAAATAAAATCATAAAAAATATACGTACCTACATGTGTTTCTTGGCGAAAATTGGTCCGTTTGTGTATTTATTTGCGCACTTACAATATGTTTCTGATTTTTTTACATTCTTATTTTGCTTAGAATTTATTGAAAAATAATTAATAATTACTTATGATAAAAAAATAACTAAAAAAAAGTACATAATTCTAAAAAGTTTTATCATCACGCCTTTGAGTATTTTTGGATGTAGGTATAAATTAAAGCAAATTTAGAATGAAATAAAATCGATATTGAGTTATAATTTTTAAAAGCTGTTACGGAGAATAATTAATCTTTCTCATTGGAACCGCCCTCTAGGATCGTAAGAACATCTTTCTACGAAATGTGGATTTTTGGCCGCTGGCTGTTTAAACGCCCTTAAGCTCGGTAACCGAAAACATTCTGAAACGAATCAAAACCTAAAATGAATAAAAAATTTATGAGATTCCAAACTTATTCAGATCATTTTACTACAACTCTCCTTCTAATCTTGACTTCTCATACATTCCACATTCGCGAGTTTCTAGCTTTAGATGAGAGATTACAGCAAGGAAGATGTAGGTGTGAAAGGAGGACCAATGACAATATATTCATAATAATATACTCCAGTAAATTGACATCCGGATCTGTGAGCGAAACTGACATGCTCCAACTTGCAGGGTGCTTGCTTGCGACACTGCCTTTCAATACCGACAATACAGAAACACATAGTTCAAAACGACATAGTTATATATCACATTGTAACTGCAGATATTTCGGGTACAAACAATACGTGAATTTCAAAATAGTTCGTACGTTCGTTACCTTTTGGCCACCTAAACATACATACATATCCTCATACTTCTGCAAGTGAAATTTATTATATCATAATATGCCGATGTCAAAAATAACGCTAAAAGTAAAGTGGATTAGTAAAATAATTATCATAATCTTTGCTGTATAAACGTTACGTCATTATTTGGGCACAAAATCCATTAAAGAGAAAACTGTATACTATGTAATAGATTTTCCATTAGTAGTCAATCACGTGCAAAGCCTTTTTACCAAACAATTACTTCACATTATTTGTGAAATTGGATGTTGTTTGAATTTAAAATCACTTCAAAGTGTAACTAACAAACTAATCGTCACGCCGTTTCCCCCCAGGGGTAGGCAGAGAGGACGGACCGCCAAACAACTCGGTCTTGGCACACACTCTTTGCCTCACTCACATTCATACATCGTCTCATACATTCTCTTCTATTATTCTGACTTTTGACATGGCCCGATTCAAGTATCTGATTCACTTGATCGTGCCATGTCTTTCTCGGGCGTCCCCGACTTCTTCTACCATTCACATTCGCGTCGAATATTCTTCTTACACAACTTTCTTCGTTCATTCGCTCTACATGCCCAAACCATCTGAGGTTCCCTTTCTTAATCTTACTCATTATGCTTACATCAGCCTTACATTCTTTGCGGATATCCACATTTCTCACACGATCATACATTGTTTTACCACACGTACGTCTCAGGGATCTCATTTTAACAGCATTCAGTTTACTTTCATCCTTCCTCTGCCAGTTCCATGCCTCACTGGTTCACATACATCAGGGTAGGTACCAGGACTCCATTGTGGACTGCTAGCTTCGCTTCTTTTGACCGTTTTTTTTTATTAGCGCCAACGGCATTCAGTCCACCATTAATGGAGTTACCGGCATTCACCTTTCTTTCAATATCTCTATCAGCCTTCCCATCTCTGGTAATATTGTAGTATAATCTTATTTTATTTATTTATCTATTCATTTTATTTTAGTAGATTGTACTTAGAAGTTTGAAAAATGGAAAATAGTAATTAAATGACTTACAGTGGTACCTAAACGGAAAAGTTGGTGAAAAAGGAGGGTGCATGACCTAACGTTAGTAGGTTTGGTTGTCAGATAAAAATGTAAAGATATGGCGTTAGTTCATGTTCACGCCACCGTCAACTTATACTGTAGCACTATATAAACTATATTTTCTTTACATGTGGTTCCTAGAATACATCTTCGATCAATCAATTGGTGAGATTTTAGATTTTTCGGCAGCACATAATAATATATCATCCATATGTAGATTGTAGATACTATTTTGCGAATTGGCTTTATCCTTTTTTAGTAGTCTGATTTCTTTGCAAGTCCTTGTGTTATAAATTTTTTGTTTTTATAATTTTATTTACAATGCACTGGTAGTGTGAACTGTGAACAAAGTAGAATTCGCGTAATGTTGATCACTCCGACTCGACAGGTCACAACGCTCGTGCGCTCTATCAGAAAAAGGTACTATCAGACACCTCTATCACATTAAAAAATTTACAGGCAAATAAAATGCAAAATTTCGAGCCAAAAAAGGACATCGCCACGCTCAGTCAATGATCAGAAAAAATGTAAAAAAAAGAAGACTTGTCATTTCAAGTCTCGTCAGTCCCTTACATTAAGGGGGTATTCTAGTGTTCTAGTCTAGAGGCATGAATGATGGGTATTTTAACAATATAGGTAATAAAAAAAAACAAATACTAGCCATTATTTTACCAAATATATATTAATGTTTGAAGAATACATAAAAAAATTCAAAATTCAAACAGTTACAGGGTGTTGAAGTGGGAGGTCTCAAAAAAATGGCGCGCCCTGATTGACACGATTGCAACCCTCCCAGTAATCTGAAAAAAAAGTCTTAATCCAAACAAGTGCTGCAATCGCCCGAACTAAGGAAATTAAAAATAAAAAAATTCCAAAATAGCGGTGGTCTAAAATATTTTTTTTTTACCAGTTTTTTTTTTACTTTTCCGAATTAGGTATGCAAAAATAATATAAAAAATTAAGTTTAGTTAGTGCAATAGAGTAATGTATATAGAAGGCTCACCCCAAATTTCAAGGAAATTGGTTCAGTAGAACTTGAGATATCATGACAACCGTCAAGAAAAGAGTAGTTTCGAGAAAAACGCATTTATCGTTTTGTTTTATTTAGATTCTAGTTAGATTCCGTCTAAACTACGACATTAAAATGGCTATAACTTTTAAAATAATTCGAATTTCGAATATTTTTGAATATCTAAAATATCAAAAAAAAATCTAGACTAGAATACCGCCTTAAATAGGGTTCTAATCTGCACACGGCGCAAGACCTCTTTCTTACTACAGAAAAAACATCGCACCAGCGGCCTCAGTATGAGGAGAGAGGGGTCGTTTGGCAGTTCAGATATTACTGTGACGTTCGGTTAGCCTGGGTACGGACTACTGAGGCTCTACCGTATTTAATGAATTGAGATTAATTTAGCAAGAATTAATAATGTCGATCACGCATATTATTTCTAACACGAGGCAAACGGAAAATTTTCTGTTTACGGTGGAAATTAATTAATAGTACTGCGCAATAACACTGCCGAGTGCTTACGAAGGCTACGCATCTGTGGTTAATAAACGCTTGTATTAATAATGAAACTTGTCATCTAGACGTTGATTAGACCGAAATAATTTTAACATTCTGTAATTTATTCACGTCACAAAGATTCCCGTATTTCAAAATTTTTCAATAAATTTGTGGTGTGGGTTGCTCCGACGGGTAAGTTTAGGAAAGACTGGGGATAGGTTAGGAAAAGTTGGATCAGTTTTCGGGTTGGTTTTGTTTTGGTGTAGTCGAACGCATTTAGTGCTTCTGAAAAAGTATTGCCAATTGCATGCAATCTAGGCAGAAGCGAGTATCTAAATGACTCAATCCCAACATTGTTCTTACAATTAAAAAGATTTTTACTTCAAGTAGTTCATGTTGGTATATATAAAGATTTGAAGTTATAAATCAGGGCTGTATAATACCAGTAACATTTTTTAAAATCAAATCTGAAATAAGTCTTCTATCCGAGAGTTTACATAATTTTAATTTTTTCATCAAGTGTTTGTAATTCATTGTTTCTGTAGGTACCGAGTTCACAGTTAACATGTCTTCGGAATTAATGCTGTTTTTTTTTTTTAAATTATGTGACCGAATAGGATAGTTATATTCGACTTAACTTCGAACTAGAGAAGAATATAAGATTTTGAAAGATGAAATATTTTGTCTCTGCCATTATGGAGAATAAAACCAAGAATTTTTAATACTTTATATTTTTGAATGTAGCTATTACTTTGTGGTTATCCATTATAAAAAAATGAAACAATACAACTTTGTATAAACCACTTAAAAAATGTGCAAACCCGACCGGTTTCGGAACAAACGTTCCTTCGTCAGGGAAAGCTTTGACAGTTTAGAACAATGTTTTATTATGGTAGGGGTGGAGCCGTTGTTAGTTAATAATGTAGATTGGGTGGGTAGGTATTAGTGTAGAGTGGGTGGGTAGGGGAACAAATCCATGATTTGGCTATATAACAATATTTTTTGTTTGTTGATAATAGATTCAATAATAGAATAATAGAATCTATTATCAACAAACAAAAAATATTGTCATATAGCCCAATCATGGATTTGTTCCCCTACCCACCCACTGTACACTAATACCTACCCACCCAATCTACATTATTAACTAACAACGGCTCCACCCCTACCATAATAAAACATTGTTCTAAACTGTCAAAGCTTTCCCTGACGAAGGAACGTTTGTTCCGAAACCGGTCGGATTTGCACATTTTTAAGTGGTTTATACAAAGTTGTATTGTTTCATTTTTTTTTAATACTTTATTTATAATTGTATTAATACGTGAAATAAAATTAAATTTGGGATCGAAAATAATGCCAAGATCATTCATTTCCTTGACAGTCGTGGGGGAAACATTTTAATTTTATATTGATAGATGAAAAGTTGATTTAAACTGAACAATCTGCTCTTTCTCTTTAGCCAGCATTTCAGACAGCATTACGGTGTCCATCATCAATGCTTCTATTCTGGCCTTTTTAGATATTGGAATAGTATATACGATGCTGCCACTAATGCTACTGCCATGAACATAATACATATCTTAGTAGAAAATAATTGCAATCAGCAAACAACAAAAAACACGGAATTTGCAAACTTTGCCGCTTGCGGAGCGAGTGTCTGATTTCAGCACCATGTTGTCCATTTCGCCTGTCTTGTTGGGTTACGCGAACCACGACAAGTTGGTCCTGCTTCCCCAAAGTTCTGGTCGCGATCGTTACTCATCACAAGTAAACTCATTACGGATCAACACATCCTTCACGGTGCGACTATGTAGTTTAGGAGGTACACACGTGTAGCTGTGCTGGCTATTGTATGTACAATGTATCCACATGTAATTTCGTAGTTTTGGGGTCATGTGTACGAGATTTAGAAAACAGGAGGTGTTGGGGAGAGTAGGGCAAGTTTTTTGGAAAAATTAACATAATTATTAGCTTCGTGCAAAAAATAATCGTTTTGTAAATGTTTTTTTTTTTTTAGGTTTCCTTAAGGTTTAGATTCTGCGCGTTATAATTTATTGGTATGAGAGAATAAATGTTTATTTATTATTTACTCTTCGTAATACCTACATATTATTAATAATTATAAAAATATGTATAATAGATTTATTTAATGTAGGCAGAATTATTTTCTGCCAAGTATGTTTTTTTCTTTAAAATCATACGTGTTTCATAATTACTTTTGTCGTTCGCAAACTTGTATCGTAAAGAAATTTAATATTTCAATTAATTTTAATTTTTTTAAGTACGGGATTTTAGTCACAACGAAAGAATGAATCGGTGTCTTTTACGATGGCGTGGCGTAACGTATTTAAATTGGTCGTGTACGACACATTTTGACAGTTTTCTTAAATGTGGTGTTCCGTACCGCTCTAACGAACTAAACACTGCGCTCGTGTTAAGACATCAACTCTTAAAAGTAGTTATCCTAACGCCAGAGATGACGGCTCGTTGGCCGAGTTATTCTCGTTAAGAAATATCGGTTATGGGAAAATTTGCGAATCGAATGTCATCGCGTATAAACATTAAAATACTATCGTTATTGAATGCCTATTAGGCTTATGTGTAAATAGTTGTAATAACTAATAAATAAATAATAATTCGTGTTTTTCTTCTTCTCAGGGATCATGACCCCTACTCCATTTTCCAGTGAGTTTCTCCAAGCTGGAGTACTCTGTTTGGCGAGCAAAGCGTCCAAAGTATCTTAAAATAAGACGAAGGCAGATAGCTGAAGGCCTACTGTGCCTAGCTCTTACAGGATGGACACATTTATGCGTCTGGCTGTCCATGGAATCCTGAGCATATTTCCCCAGCACCACAATTAGAGGGAATCTATCCGTTTTCTTTTTCTTTCACTGGCTCTAAGTGTCCATGTTTACACACTGTAAATAAATGACGAGTCTCATCTTGGTGGTCTTCGTTATGCCTCTGTCACTTCATATCTTTGAATTTTACTTACGGCGTCTTTTGTCATGCAAACTCTTCTTTTTACTTCTGTTTCACAACCTCCTTCGACACTTATACACGAGCCTAGGTATATAAAATCGTTTACCGTTTCTAGGTCTGTGAGAGCATTATTTGTTGTTACAAATATGTTTGCCCTATCGGTCACCATTAATTTTGATTTGGCCTTGTTGGTCAGCAG
Source organism: Limnephilus rhombicus (assembly GCA_929108145.2). Classification (NCBI taxonomy): domain Eukaryota; kingdom Metazoa; phylum Arthropoda; class Insecta; order Trichoptera; family Limnephilidae; genus Limnephilus; species Limnephilus rhombicus. Next base: position 25,432,785 of record OV815284.1, read on the forward strand.
ACCTAGATTTCTTTCTTCCTCTATTTTAGCAAGGAGGTTGTTCATTTCTTCTTCAGAAGAGGCGATAAGGGTAAATTCATTTGCATATCGGAAATTTGTGATTGTTTTTTTGTGGGTAATTTATTACACGATATTCAGCACACGACAGGCATAGATATGCCATTGAAAGCAATAGAAAAACACGGAAGTTTGACGATAAAGTAGTCCGGTAACGCTGGACGGACGCCTTCCGATGTCTGATGGATTTTGCCTTTTTGTCTTAATTGTCTCTTAACGCTGACTTAACGCATGGTTGTTGAAGAAAACATATGGGAAGTAAAGTACGATTAGTTATTGATTCTGTAATTCTAAAACAGATTCAAACTCAAAAGCGTAATTTACATAATTGCTCTATAGACTACCAACATTCTTTCACAGAATATACAGAATCACCCTTCTGGCTATTATTTGTGTATTATTTGACATTTATCTTATTCAATTTCATCGTATTTCTGAACTACTTCGGAAAATCTTATAAAATATTAAATTTGGGAGGCGGGAATGGGTACCGCCGCCCCGGGAACCTTTATTGGATAACCAACACCTCTGACATAGGTCACCCCAAGTGGTTCGCTACGTTTGGTGATTTAGCATAGGTGCCCGGGTTCATTGGGTGAGATTTGTCTAGATCTTGGAAGCGGATGACCAGGACATACTGAACCCCAGATTCCTACCCACCCCTTAAACCCTTTTCCTTCCCAGAACTCTTCTCTCCTTCCTTTCCTTAAAAAAAACCCTCCACACAGCATCCCCAAAGATGACATAGGTTCTGAGGGAAATTATTTTCCTCAGGGCCTCCTGTGTGGAGCTTACGTAAAAAAAAAAAAAATAAAATAAAAATAAAAATGTTCTATAAGTGTTATTTTGTGTCGAAATTTGACATTACAAATAATATTTTATTTTTGCTTGACACTTCTTTCGTTGTCCAAGAAGCAGGTAATATTCTCAGTCTTTTTAAAATCCTGATTCCCAACTGCTTAACTTTATACATGTCAAAATCTGCCCCAAAAATGTTGTTTTCTATCACAAAATGGCCCTTTAATTATTTGTTTAGCATTTAGCCCCAAACCCCCTCATACCTCACTATACCCTTGTGTTTGAATGCACATACAATCACGGTATTTGGAAGCCTTCAGCCCTGTAATGAAGTGTTCAGTGTTCTGTTTGACTTGCTCCCACTTATCTATCCGCTTGATTGAGACGATAGAACAACCAGAACTTCTATCCACAAGCAGTACATTGAGGCTGCTACGTCTGGTTACCAGGGGATCTGTTGATAATGAGAAAATGTTTGCGGATAACCACTTCACTTCCTACCCCTTCTCCGTGTAGTCGACGTAGCTCCAAATATGCAAAAAAAATCTTGGCAGTTTATAGCACTAATAATTCCGTCAATTCTTCTAAAGGAAAAAGTAACTCTATATCATATCAAGTTACGAAGTCAGTGCTGCCGTTAAGTAAACTTAACTAACTAACCACTACTCCGTTTCTCCGCAGGGGTAGGCAGAGAGGACGGACCGCCAAACAACTCGGTCTTGGCACACACTCTTTGGCTCACTCACATTCATGGATCGACTCATACATACTCTTCTATTATTCTGACTTTTGACATTACCCGACTCAAGTAACCAACTTCTTCAACCATTCACATATGCGTCATATATTCTTCTTACACTACTTTCTTGGTTCATTCGCTCTACGTGCCCAAACCATCTGAGGGTCTCTTTCTTAATCTTTCTCATTATGCTTAAATCAGCCTTACATTCTTTGCGGATCTCCACATTTCTCACACGAACATGCATGGTTTTACCACACACACGCCTTAGGGATGTCATTTCAACTTAAAATAGTAGATATAATTCACTCTGTTTATTTAATATATCGCGTATCGCGTATCAACAACAATCGCCACCATTTGCAAAAAGTCGTTGCTCAATGGCACTTTGACAACACTGACTTGATCACGTCACGCTTCAAAAAACGTTGCGCGCCAAGGTCTCTACCGTAGTCAGCCCGGTAATAATTATTAATTGAAGTTAAAAGAAAAAATAGTGAAATTTATCGCATATGATTTTTAGAATAGGCCGTATAGCCTCAAATAACAAGAATTCTAAAAAAGGCCACACGTGTGTTCTCGATGCTTGTTTCGAAAAATTACACAATTTTTCCTTTAAAATGTCCTATACTTATAGATGCTGGGAAATAGATGGAACATGGAGGTAGGCCAATTTTAATATCCACCCTAAAATTGGACTATACTAATCTTTTGACAGTACTTTTTCGTAAAAAATATTTTTTTACGTTAACTCTGTTTTACCCTAATACACGGTTCGAACATATTTCAAAATGGTATAACTAGAGAAAACCAGAAATATGTCATTTTTAAATCAGATTTTTGACGTATTGACTCTTTTACACAAAAAATCATAAATTTATTTCGAAAGATTGTTCTTTAATCTAGTAAACGCATGTTTTAAATTTTGAGAAAAAATGTTAATTTTTAGTATAATAAGGTTATACCATAGGTCGTTGTCAGATTTGTTAAATTTTTAAAAAAGATTTTGTATTATACAACACCCATTTCAAATCATAATAATCATGCAGTTAAATAAATCAATACATTATCTGATAAACGCATGTTTCAGAATTTTAATTTTAGTTTAAATAAAATCATAAAAAAATATACGTACCTACATGTGTTTCTTGACGAAAATTGGTCCGTTTGTGTATTTATTTGCGCACTTACAATATGTTTCTGATTTTTTAACATTCTTATTTTGCTTAGACGTTATTGAAAAATGATAAATACTTATGATAAAAAAAATAACAAAAAAAAAGTACTTAATTCTAAAACTTTTATCATCACGCCTTTGAGCATTTTTGGATGTAGGTATAAATTAAAGCAAATTTAGAATGAAATAAAATCGATATTGAGTTATAATTTTAAAAAGCTGTTACGGAGAATAATTAATCTTTCTCATTGGAACCGCCCTCTAGGATCGTAAGAACATCTTTCGACGACATGTGGATTTTTGGCCGCTGGCTGTTTAAACGCCCTTAAGCTCGGTAACCGAAAACATTCTGAAACGAATCAAAACCTAAAATGAATAAAAAATTTATGAGATTCCAAACTTATTCAGATCATTTTACTTCAACTCTCCTTCTAATCTTGACTTCTCATACATTCCACATTCGCGAGTTTCTAGCTTTAGATGAGAGATTACAGCAAGGAAGATGTAGGTGTGAAAGGAGGACCAATGACAATATATTCATAATAATATATTCCAGTAAATTGACATCCGGATCTGTGAGCGAAACTGACATGCTCCAACTTGCAGGGTGCTTGCTTGCGACACTGCCTTTCAATACCGACAATACAGAAACACATAGTTCAAAACGACATAGTTATATATCACATTGTAACTGCAGATATTTCGGGTACAAACAATACGTGAATTTCAAAATAGTTCGTACGTTCGTTACCTTTTGGCCACCTAAACATACATACATATCCTCATAGTTCTGCAAGTGAAATTTATTATATCATAATATGCCGATGTCAAAAATAACGCTAAAAGTTAAGTGAATTAGTAAAATAATTATCATAATCTTTGCTGTATAAACGTTACGTCATTATTTGGGCACAAAATCCATTAAAGAGAAAACTGTATACTATGTAATAGATTTTCCATTAGTAGTCAATCACGTGCAAAGCCTTTTTACCAAACAATTACTTCACATTATTTGTGAAATTGGATGTTGTTTGAATTTAAAATGAACACTTCAAAGTGTAACTAACAAACTAATCGTCACGCCGTTTCCTCGCGGGGGTAGGCAGAGAGGACGGACCGCCAAACAACTCGGTCTTGGCACACACTCTTTGCCTCACTCATATTCATACATCGTCTCATACATTCTCTTCTATTATTCTGACTTTCGACATGGCCCGATTCAAGTATCTGATTCACTTGATCGTGCCATGTCTTTCTCGGGCGTCCCCGACTTCTTCTACGAATATTCTTCTTACACAACTTTCTTCGTTCATTCGCTCTACATGCCCAAACCATCTGAGGGTCCCTTTCTTAATCTTACTCATTATGCTTACATCAGCCTTACATTCTTTGCGGATATCCACATTTCTCACACGATCATACATTGTTTTACCACACGTACGTCTCAGGGATCTCATTTTAACAGCATTCAGTTTACTTTCATCCTTCCTCTGCCAGTTCCATGCCTCACTGCCATACATCAGGGTAGGTACCAGGACTCCATTGTGGACTGCTAGCTTCGCTTCTTTTGACCGTTTTTTTTATTAGCGCCAACGGCATTCAGTCCACCATTAATGGAGTTACCGGCATTCACATTTCTTTCAATATCTCTATCAGCCTTCCCATCTCTGGTAATATTGTAGTATAATCTTATTTTATTTATTTATCTATTCATTTTATTTTAGTAGATTGTACTAAGAGTTTGAAAAATAGAAAATAGTAATTAAATGACTTACAGTGGTACCTAAACGGAAAAGTTGGTGAAAAAGAAGGGTGCATGACCTAACGATAGTAGGTTTGGTTGTCAGATAAAAATGTAAAGATATGGCGTTAGTTCATGTTCACGCCACCGTTAACTTATACTGTAGCACTATATAAACTATATTTTCTTTACATGTTGTTCCTAGAATACATCTTCGATCAACCAATTGGTGAGATTTTAGAGTTTTCGGCAGCACATAATAATATATCATCCATTTGTAGAGTGTATATACTATTTTGCGAATTGGCTTTGTCCTTTTTTAGTAGTCGGATTTCATTGCAAGTCCTTGTGTAATAAATTTTTTGTTTTTATAATTTATAATTTTATTTACAATGCACTGGTAGTGTGAACTGTGAACAAAGTAGAATTCGCGTAATGTTGATCACTCCGACTCGACAGGTCACAACGCTTCTGCGCTTTATCAGAAAAATGTACTATCAGACACCTCTATCACATAAACAAATTTACAGGCAAATAAAATGCAAAATTTCGAGCCAAAAAGGACATCGCCACGCTCAGTCAATGATCAGAAAAAATGTAAATATTCAAAAGCACCCAAATAGACCAATAACGCGTCCCTCGTTTTGGATGTAATCATATAATGAATCATCAGAAGTTATCATATATCATCAGAAATTGTCATATTATGTATCATAAGAAGTTATCATATATCATCAGAAGTTAACGTATATATCATCAGAAGTTATCATATATATCATCAGAAGTTATCATATATCATCAGAAATTATCATATTATGTATCATCAGAAGTTATCATATATCATCAGAAGTTATCATACATATCATCAGAAGTTATCATATATATCATCAGAAGTTATCATACATCATCAGAAGTTATCATATATATCATCAGAAGTTATCATATATATCATCGGAAGTTATCATATATATCATTTTTTTTTTTTTTTTTTTTTTAAATAAAACATACAACGAAGTTGCATTCCCATGAGTTTTCAAAACTCATTAAGGAATCGCCAATTGGTACATTTGAAAAGATAAACCCAACCCAACCCAATATGTAGACACAATACATAAAGAAAAAATTTACAAAACATTTTACAGAAGCAACATACAGACACAAACATATGAAGAATCACTTTACAAATATTTCACAGAAACATGTCTTATAAGATTTTATGAATAATATTATAACCACTCATTTGATTTATGTACTGTTGGTGTCACAAAGTTAAAATCAAGTATCCTCCATGATGGACTATAGAAATGCATAAAAAACAAATCAGGAAAAATACAATAAAAGGTACATGCTCAAAAATACACAGACCTAATACAAGATGTTTACATAAAAAATACATGATAAGATTTTAAAAAGATATAAACTGCGCCCATCATATCTGGATGTACAAAGTTTGATACTTGGAGATAATCAGGATAGCTATCAGAACAGAGTTTGTACCTACTTATGACTCGTTTTCCAAATAACATTTGAAAAAATAGGATTTCAATATATCGTTTCGAGATTTATTAGAGGCCTGTCTTAATTCTTCAGGCAATTTGTTATAGTTAGTGTACGCAATGTATTCTAATGATTTCAGTCCGAACTTTGTTGAGTGTATTTTTGATATATGTAGTTTGTTGTGTTGCCGTGTATCATATTGGTGAACGTCGTTGTTATAGTTCAGTTTTATATTTGTGTGGGTGTTGCACTGAATAATATTTAAGATGGTGTTTGTTATCTCAAAGCTAGGAACAATCTTAAATGGTAATACAAGTGCGTGACGGTAAATATCTTTAACATGTGTATCCCAAGGCAAGCCAAAAATGTTACGTAGGGCTCTATTTTGGATTATTTGTACCTCCGATATCATTTTTTTGGTAGCAAAACCCCAGATACCCGAAAGGTATGCCAAGTGGGAGTGAATCATAGCATAGTACAATGATCGCAGTATGGATGTGGGAAGCAATCTACGTAGCCTGTACATTACACCGGTCACCGGAGCAATCTTTGATTTAACATGGTCAAAATGATTTTTCCATGAAAGCCGTGAGTCAATTAAAAGTCCTAGATACTTTGCGACATCTGTTTGTTCCAGTTTGTTTAGTCCAAGGGAAATGTTTAGGCATTGTTCTCTCTTATTCCCGAATAGCACATAGTGAGTCTTTTTAATATTAAGACTAAGTTTATTAATTCTCAACCACTCGGCTAGATGAGCCAAATCTCATATGTACGCACCAGATTTAAATGTCCGGGTTTAATTTTCCCCACAGGAAAAACTAAACCCTTTCACACACTTCCCAAATGATCATCTGGTCAATCCACGTTATGCAATTGCACTATATGTATTATAATTACAAAACAATACAAGAACAACATGTCAACCTACCAGAGACCAGATGGGAAAATAATTCACCGACTCCAGATATTTTCATATCAGAGGGTTCGGCTCTGTGGAATTCCTAATTGAACCTATAAATCCTACTGATCCCTCAATATAAATATTTAAAAAATCTTTTGTAATCCTACATGTATTTAAAATTACCGATTTTTGCATTTTTATGTATAAATTCTTTGACAAATCTAATACGCCTAAATTTTGAATCAGAGACCTAGGTATAATGCCAGTAGCCGAGATAACAAATGGTAATATTTTTATATTCCGAGAATGCCAAATTCTTTTAATCTCATTTCCTAAATCTGTGTATTTTCTAATTTTTTCAGAAACAGTTTTTTGAATATTACAGGAATTTGGAATAGCTACATCAATGATATAAGTTATTTTTTTAATTTTGTCATGTAAAACTATATCAGGTCTATTATGACTAATTGTTCTGTCTGTTAGTATAGTTTTATCATAATATATTTTATAAAATTCATTTTCTAAAAATGAATTTGGTTCATATTCATAATATGGTACTATATTACGGCAGTCAATCAAGTTATGTTTAATTACCAAACTTTGGTGGATTATTTTTAAAACCTGATTGTGCCTAAATGTATACTCGGACGGCGCTAATATAGAACATCCCGATATAATATGTTCTATAGTTTCCGGAAAAGCCAAACATTTTCTACATAAATCATCAATTTGATTTATATCTTTGATTATATGCTTCCTATAATTTTTAGTATTAATGACTCTATCTTGAATGGCAAGCATAAATCCTTCTATTTCTGCGCTCAACTCTCCAATATTCAACCATTTGTTTGACGAAAGTTTGTCAACATACGTTTGGTTGAGATAATTGAAGTGTTTTGCATGAATAATTTTATTTGACCAGGAATCTAATAATTCCTGGTTAGTATTTATAAGAATGTTGGCATTCTCGTCATATAAATTTAAAGGTGTAATGTTTCTATCTGCCTTACAAATTATTTTGTGCATTTCTGAGCTATTAGCTTTCCTATGGAAAAAATTTCTAAGCATTTCTACCTGATTGTGTTTCAAAGATGTTATTTTGACTACACCTCTACCTCCTAAATTTCTAGGTAAATTAATTCGTTCTATAGCTGAATTTGGATGATGGCAATTAAACTTTGTTAACGTAGTTCTAATTAATCGTTCTAAACTATCTAAATCTGTATTGGACCATTTAATTATGCCAAATGAGTACGTTAATAAAGGTATTGCCCAAGTATTTATTGCTTTTACTAAATTTTTAGCAGATAGATTGCATTTTAAAATTTTTCTGATCCTAGTTTGAAATTTAATCCTAATATCATTTTTAATACTAGTGTGATCTAATCTATTCGATTGCGGGTATCCTAAATATTTATAAACCTCATCCCCTTTCATACTTTTAATTTTGAAATTTCTAAATATACCCTCGTCTCCATCTACAATTTTGCCTTTCTCTATATGGATCGTTTTACATTTATCTAAACCAAAAGTCATTTTAATATCATCTGAAAAAATTTTAACTACCTTAATCATTTTTTCTAAATTTGATTCAGAATTTGAAAATAATTTTATATCATCCATATATAATAGATGTGAAACTATACTACTCTCTCTTGTATTACCCTTAATTTTTATTCCAAACTTGCTTTTAATTAACATTTTAGACATAGGATTCAATGCTAAGCAAAACCAAAGAGGACTCAATGAGTCTCCTTGAAAAATCCCTCTTTTTATTGAAATGCCCGGTACTACTATTTTCTTACCTTTTAAATTTACTAGTAAATCTGTATTCCAAAAGGACATAATATTTTTCAAAAAGCTAATTATAATTGGGTTAACTTTATATATTTTTAATATTTTTATTAGCCACGAGTGCGGGACACTATCAAAAGCTTTTTGATAATCTATATAACAAGTATGTAAATTACGCTTTTGATTTTGAATTTGTTTTAAAATTACAGAATCAATAACTAATTGTTCTTTACATCCCATATGTTTTCTGCGACAACCTTTTTGTTGTTCAGATAAAATATTTTTTTCATCCAAATGAGTATATATTAAATCTGTCAAGCAAGAGGTTAAAATTTTGTATATTGTCGGTAGACATGTAATGGGTCTATATTGAGAGGGATTATTAATATTTTCGCTTTTAGGTAACATATAAGTAATGCCCTTAGTTAGAAAATTAGGAAAATTTTGAGGTTGTTTGACAAGTTTTGAAAGATTTTTTGCAAAAAGAGGATGTAAAGTAGTTAGACGTTTGTACCAAAAATTATGTATCCAATCGCAACCCGTGGCTTTCCAATTATGAGTATTTTTTATAATTTTGGCTAACAATTCAACCGATATATCAGAAAAACTCATTTGTTCAATGTCTGAACAATTGAGTTCTTCATTTTCTATCCATGAACCTGCCTCATTATGTTTTATATCTTTACTCCAAATGTTTGTCCAAAAATCGCGCATATCTGATTCAGATGGCAACGGAATATTATTATTCGAAATAATATTTTGTTTATCATCAAGTTTGGAATAAAATATTTTCTCATTTTTTTGAAATAATCTATTATTATTTCTTTTATTATACGTATAATTATATCTTTTTAATCTACTAGCTTTTACACCTAATTTTTGTTTTAATAAATCTAATAAATCATTGATTATATTTTCATTATTATTACTACCAATGTTATAACCAAATTTTCTCCCAATTTCATCTACATGTCTCAAAATATTTCTACTTCTATTCCCATTTTTATATTCAATTACTCTAGCTATACTACTTCTTAAAAATACTACATCATTTTCTAATCTAATCTGCCATTCTGGTTTACTATAACTATATGATCTATCATCAGAGGATGTTAATTTAACTCCTAACCTAGTACATATAGTGATAGCACTAGCGTATACTAACGTATGAAGATCTAAAAAACTAATATCGTCAAATATTATTTTTGGTAAAATTAAATTATTTAATTCAGAAATTAATTTAGATAATTTTTTTGACGTATGCAATTTTGGTAATTTTGGTCTAACTGTGGGCTCTATATCTATATATCTATTTATATTATTATGAAGCAAGTTAGCTAATTCTATTACATTATCATCTAGTAAGTTTAAATTTGCAATGTTGATTTCCCTAAGATTATGAATAGCGTCTAAGTTATTTGAATCTACTGTAATATCATTAGATTCTTCTACTAGAATATTATCTAAACTGTCTTCATTCAATGTATCTAATATAACATTACTACTCGTATTAATTTGTTCTAAATTATTCTCTAATTGCAATCTATCTCCTATTTCCTTTTTTATCTGATTTAATGTTACTACAGGGATTAAATTATTTTTGAAAATTGCCCTTTTTTGGTCAGCTAATCTTTGTTCGTTTACTTGGGCAACCGGATAATTTTGTGAGAAAAGTAAATGTAATTTTTTCCTATACAATAACATATCTGTTTCTAGTTTCGTCACATAAAAATATGAACGAACGATGAACATATTGACATCGTTCGTCCATTTCATTCTCTGCCTAGGAATACCTGCTTTTGTTTTTTGGGGTCTCAGATTATCAATGTTCATCTGTAAAGATGACATAATCAACCCATTTTCATTTCCGTTGGTTGAAAATGACATTTTGTCACCGTTCAAAACAACTTGGAAATGATTATTATTATTATTCCTACATTCCAGTAACCAAGCAACTGTCGTCGTTACCTAATACTGTCATTTGTCAACAAATAATTTTCAATTTGGCCAAATTAAATATTTTAATGTAAACTACCCTTCAATACTACAAATCTATAATAAATATTATATTTTAGAATAATGTTATCAAAATAAAATATATAATTAAATTTACCTGCAAAATATATTTCAAAGTAATCTCAAAATACTGTTGTTTACCTTGGTTACTGAAGCCCTCACAAAAGGAAAAATTTTATATCGTATTTATTTATCTAAATATCCTACGGTTGACTGGCAGTTTATTTATTAGGTTATCTAATATACTTATTTTCAAATATTTATATGTTTTGGGATCAAAGCTAATTCTTTTCTTTCTGATACAATAAAAAAATCAGAGAGCCAAAATACAAGCAAACGTCGAGGCTAGCGTTGCTAAGCAACAACTCTTTCCATGTCCTTTTCCATTTCGTTTAAATTAGTATTATGATAGAATAATATTGTGTCATCAGCATAAAGTTGAAGTGTACCTTTTACTCCCCATTTTGCAATATCATTTATATAAATTAAAAATAATAATGGCCCGAGAATCGAGCCCTGTGGTACACCACATGTTATATTTCTATGATCACTTGAATCTTTTCCAATAACAACCGAACAGCACCTACCCGTAAGATAACTGGATAAAAGTTTTAGATTGTTGCCCACGATGCCCAGATATTCAAGCTTTTTTAACAGAATCTTATGATCAACCGTATCGAACGCCTTTTTGAGGTCAATGAAAATGCCCGCTGCATATTTTCCTTGATCTAAGTGTTTTTGAAGAGTTAGTATAAAATCAAAGGCAGCACATTTCGTGTTGGAGAATTTTCTGAACCCATATTGTTGAGGCGTGAGAATATTATTAGTTGTCAGATATTTTGTTAGTCTATTTTTGATTACATGTTCAAATACTTTGGAGAAGACTGAGAGTATTGATATTGGACGATAATTAGATGGATTTTTTTTGCAGTCTTCTTTGTGAATTGGAACGATTTTTGCAAGCTTTAGTTGATCCGGAAATAGTCCACTCACTAATGACTGATTAATGAGAATAACAAGATGATCCGCTAATTTTTCTTTACAGAATCTGAGTAAGTTGGTTGTCATACCATCGACTCCTGGAGATGCATTAGTTTTTAGTTTTGAGATAATTTTTAAAACTTCTAGTTTGTTTGTATTGGCCATGTAGAGGGACTGTAATGGCTTTGGTTCCATGTTTATTGTATTTACGTCGTCTGCATAAGATGGGATACTCGCAGCTAAATTTTCACCAACCGATGTAAAGAAGTCATTAAACGCTGTACATATCTGCTTCGGGTCATTTATGTCTATATTATTGATGGTAAGAGTTTCAATTTTATTTGTAGAGTTCTTTGGACTGTTAGTTATGATTGAATTTATTGTCTTCCAGGTTTGTCTTGGATTATGTATGTTTTCTTTAAAAATATCTGTGTAATATTTTGTTTTGGCGAAACGTCTGTAATTAGTAACCAAATTTCTTGACTTATTTTTTTGTGATATAAGAAGACTGTTTTGTGGATCTTTCTTCCATTGTTTGTATTTAGTATTTCGTTCTCTAATAAGGAGATCCAGTTTTTTGTCAAACCATGGTGTATTACCCTGCTTAGGGTTTCCTATTCGTATCCTTGGCTTAAATTTGCAAGTGTCAATTGCTGTTTCGATATATTTAAAGAATTGATTAAAATTTTCGGTTATATTGGTGGTGTCATGAGAAAACGGTTGGGTTTCAAGATATGTTCTCAAAGCCCTCTTATTGATGCTGATGTTTATGTTTGGTGGTATTCTGTTGTTAGAGTGGTGTTTCAAAGAGTTTTGGTAGTCTAACATCATTATACTATGATCACTTATCTGGTTATCAATATTGGAGGTCGTTGAAGATATGTTTTCTCTATTTGATATAATATGGTCTAATAGAGAACTGCTGGTTTCAGTGACTCTCGTGGGATGTGTATTATTACATATGAAATAGTTGTATGAAAATAAAGTGTTGATATATTTTTTTGTTGTATCATTTTTTTTAAGAACATTAATGTTTAAATCCCCGAAGATGAGTGTATCTAGGCTATTTTTTTGTAAAATAGATTCAAGATATATTAGAAAATCATTTATATTGTTGTTAGGTTTCCTGTATATAGCATATATATTTAAAGGTTTAAAATGTTTATATTGTACCCTAACTCCTAAAAAAGAGTTATTCGTTGACCACTTTTCAATAACTTCACAGTTAAATGTATTGTGAGTATATATCGCCACTCCTCCTCCTCTTCCAGTAGTCCGGGAAGCAAAATTGCCCTGATAGCCATTGATGTTGAACAAAGATCCTTCTCCATCTCCCAGCCAAGTTTCGGTGACAACTAAAACGTGCACAGTATCCGTTATTCTTTTGAGCGTTTCTTCTATTTCGTCTATTTTGTTTCTAATACTTCTGGCATTAATGTACAGAACTCTCAGGCTATTTTTTATGGGCATATAATCATCCACCGATTGGTACTTCCTTTGTATGATTGATTGGTCACCATCTTTTTCAACAAATTCCGGCGTAGTCCACTTTTTCCCTAACACGTTCATCCATCATCTTCCAAATTGGACATTCTGAGCTGGTGGCTCTGTGGTCGTTATGATTTAAATTATTACAATTGGTACATGTAGGCTGCTCTTTTTTGTTAGGGCAGGCCTCGAATTTGTGGTTGCCCCCGCAGTGAACACAGGCCGTTTCTTCCTTGCAAAACAATTGGGTGTGTCCGAAACCCATACATTTATAGCATTGGACTAATGGTGACTGATCCTCCACTTTTAAACGTTGGTATCCCACATTGATATGCCCAGCTTCTATCAAGCTTTTCCAATTTTTTGGCGATAATTCTAATATCGTATTGCAGAGAAGTGTATTCCTGTGATTTTTTTTGTACTTAATGGATATTTTTTCCGAGAAATCAATACCTATCCCATTATTTTGTTTCTCCAGGGAATGCATTAGGTCATCATTAGTAGCTCCCTTGATAAGGCCTCCAATAATAACCAAAGGATTCAACTTTTTTCCTTCTTCTATATTTATTTTGCCTTGTAGCCCTTTATTCAATTCTCTTTTAAATTTATGTTTATCTTCCAGGGAAGCCATGTTGAAGATTAATTTGTCGCTGTTATTCGATTTTCGCATGCGTGCCACACCGATCCCCAGAGTGCGAACATCTACGTGCTTTTTGATGAGTTTTTCAATGTCGGCTGATTTTTTCTGTGGGTCATCGGAGCTTATTATTAGGGCATGATTCTGAAGGGTTGTTTTCTGCCTAGCTGCAACAGTCGCATACGTTGTAGCTTGAGCTTGATCATCAGAAGTTATCATATATATCATCAGAAATTATCATATATATCATCAGAAGTTATCATATATATCATCAGAAGTTATCATATATATCATCAGAAGTTATCATATATATCATCAGAAATTATCGTATATATCATCAGAAGTTATAATATATATCATTAGAAGTTATCGTATAACATCAGAAGTGATCACATGTAATTTGGTCAAAAATATGCAAATAGAAGAAAAAATTATATTTTTTCTTTTTTAACTTTATAAGTGAAACCAAAAAAATGTGATATTTAATTACTTAAATGAAGACAACACTAGCGACACTTAATCGAAAATCTGGAAACAGAAAAAGATATTGACATCTCTAGTACCAGATGTGCCAATATATTTTTTCTGATTTTTTGATTTTTCCAGATTTTTTATTGAGTTTCGCTAGTATTATCTACATTTAATTAAATAGAATGAAATATGTTTGAAATCAACGTTTTCAGTGGAATATTTGGAATAACATCGTATTGAAACCACACTGTTCGTAACAAAATAAAATAAATCCGATTTAAAGATTAACAATGAACTTCTCACAATTAGATCCTACCGAAACATATGCATAAAATAATGTGTTAATATCACCAAAAGCCTCTGTGTTATAATTCTTACCTAAGCTTCGAAATGATTAAATCTTAGGAGGATATGGTTTATTATAGTGATATGTGACATGGAAATTGATGCTGTTTATAAGTGTTCTAAGATTCAGATGGTTACATGGACATTGCTCATTATTGACATCGATAAGTTTTGTTAGTGGCATACGAGATCCATTGGTGACTTGGATCAGTGATACCAATAAGATTCAATGGTGACGTGAAATCTACTGGTGATATGGATATTGTTTATTAGTTATCGGTGAGATGATCAAAGTCCACGGTGTTGGACATAGAATCGTATCGAACAAACTAATGAACAATATCCAATATTAAATATTATCTATTTTACTAATAAAAATATCCATATTACCAGTAGATCTCACTTCACCATTGAATCTTATTGGTATCTCTGATCCAAGTCACCAATGGATCTCGTATGCCACTAACAAAACTTATCGATGTCAAATATGGTGTTGGGTTATTGGTTACCTATAATAAAAGCCACCCAGTAAAACTTCCTAACAATATTAATAATAATGTTTGTTTATTTCAGTTGAATACTGCGGTAAGTGCAATACTCTGTCTGCTATATAAAAACATACATCTAAGTATTCTAAATAAATTAAGATTATTACATATGTTAGTTAAGACTAAGAAGCCATTGAAGATTATACCAATCTAGAGGAGAATAAAACGGGAAAATCAAAAAATTTGTTGAAACGGTTGGAAAATATGAGCAAGTATTTGGAGATTTTTCAATGTAGATGAGTATTTCAGGCTAAAAATTATTGCTTATCATAATTGTTACCCTTTGTGCCATGCATAAAAATCTTGTCTTAAACATTAGTTCATCAATTAAAACATAATTATTAATCTTTCCTTGCAAAATATAACTAAAGTATTAAATATTACTTTTAATTGTTAAACTAACGTTTAAGACAAGATTTTTATGCATAGCACAAAGGGTAACAATTATTATAAGCAATAATTATCAGCCTGAAACACTCATCCACATTGAAAAATCTTCCGAGAAAAGATACATGACGCCAACGGGACTTGAACCCGTGCCCTTCTGATTGCCGGTCAGCTGCTCTCCCAATTGAGCTATGGCGGCTTATCTTATACCCGCCAAATGATTCAATATATACTAGTGTTTCATTCAACAATTACTGCTTATTATATTTTTTCCACCTGAAAACAAACAACTTTATTTTTGCGAGAGAGACACTGTTAGTGTTAAATCCCTCACTAGGTGGCGTCGAGACAAATTATGTCTTCATTTATTGGGAAATACTTAAACTTGTCAAATATTAATTATTATTTTAATTATTATTATTGTCAAATATTAATTGGGAGAGCAGCTGACGGGCAATCAGAAGGGCACGGGTTCAAGTCCCGTTGGCGTCATGTATCTTTTCTCGGAAGATTTTTCAATGTGGATGAGTGTTTCAGGCTGATAATTATTGCTTATAATAAAGGATTAAAATAAACCAGTATTGTTTCGGCTGGGAAACGATTTGCCAGCCTCTGTGTTTCGTCCCTCCTACAACATGGGTTTCTTCAAAAAGACCCTCCACAGAGCATCATCCACCAAGATCTCCTGTGAGGAGTTGAGAAGTAACAAAAAAAAAACAGAAATACGAAAGAGCTGAAAAAATATCATCAAAATAAAAAGCAGAAATTTGAAACCCAAGCTGCATCCTTGGAAAAAATAATCTAAAGCTTTACTCCATAGGCATAGTATTATTATTAATACAGGCCGCTCACTGAGGCCATTGTTAGCACCGTATAAAACCGTTCCGCCAAACAAGAAAAAGCTTCGCACAATAAGGAGCGGGCTTTGGAGGTTTTAAAATAGATAAGTTGATGGCAAAAGTGTTTTTGTTCAGCAGAGCTTTTGTGCTTTGGTAAAAAGAGCACATAAGGCAATAACAACGCGTGTGAATCGGGCTTTTATGCCCAGTTGTAGTTAATAAAGTGAGTTGAGAATTATTATGCATGGCTAGTTGCCTTTATATTTGACAACTCTGTGCAACTATTGGGTTACGCTGATGATATCGACATAATCGGGAAAACTTCCAATGCTTTCAGAACTATGACCAAATATAAAACAGTGAACGCAAATCGCTCTTATTTTTGCCTACAAAACTAAATAAAATCCAGACTACTGTCCAGAAACACCAAGATATTAGTGTACAAAACACTTATCAGACCAGTACTCACATAGGCAGCTGAGACTTGGGTACTAACTAAGAAGAATGAGCGAGCACTGGACGTTTTTGAAAGGAAAATTTTGAGGCGTATCTCCGGACCGGTTTTAGAAAATGGATTTTGGCGCAGACGTTAAAACAATGAGCTGTTTACTCTGTTTAAGGATCTAAACGTCACACATTTTATAAAACTAGGAAGACTTCGGTGGCTGCGTCATGTAGAGAGAATGATCGAGCATCAAGCACCAAAGCTCATGATGAACTCAAGACCAATGGGGCGAAGGAGCCTGGGAAGACCAATATTAAGATAGAACGTCCTCACAGATATATCCACCTTGGAGATTGTGAACTGGAGAGAGCTGGCACAAAACCGAGATAGTGGAGGAAGACTCTTGAGGAGGCCAACACCCACCATGAGTTGTAGAGCCAAGAGTGATGATGTGAGTTCCCTTTAAGCATACATCAAAGGGTTCAAAGTCCAAAATTTTGTATGCCTGCCACACTGCGCACGCGAAGCAAAGTTCCGCGTGCGTCGCCGTTAGAGATGTCGTGCGTAAACAACCAAATGAACTAACGATGGAGTGGAATAATGAGAGAATTTATAGAGTTTATAGAATTTATAGCGCTGACGCAAAGAGAGCTAGAATATGGGATCCGAAACGTCAAGGGCATAAAAATCAAAACAACATCAATGACGCCTGGAACGACATCCCTGACGACCAAATTGTCGTCCATGTTTTGTGAAGTCTATTTGAAAACTGTGAGCTCAAAGGAGTGAGCAAAGTCTTCAAAGAAGTGATCACTTATTTGAACTCGTATCTGGCGCCGGCATTATGGTAGTGAACTTGAAAATAAACAATATCGGAGAATTCAAATACAGTTGTATTTGAATTCTTCGATGCGTAAATTGAACCTTTGTTTACCTTCCTTGATCTAACCTAACTAATTTTGTAACTAGTATTTATTTGGTAACCTTAACCTCTCAGGCTAATTTGATCGTTTTTCAGAATTATGTCTCATAGAAATCCTTGTGACTCCCTGATATGATCTATGTTTTATCTTTAACTTAGCTATTAGTACTTCCACTTTTCCTGAAGTATGGAAAACTTCCAACATTTGTCCTATTTTTAAGAATGGTTCTAGTTAATCGAAAACTATCGACCAGTTGCCATACTATCAGCTCCTGCTAAACTATTTGAAAAATTAATTTATAAACTCATTCTGCCTCAGATAGACGCATACATTATCCCAGAACAGCATGGTTTCAGGAAAGGAAGATCCACTGAAACCAATCTGATGGTTTTCACCGACTATGTTGCTAGGTCCCTAGACAGTGGATACCAAGTAGACTGTTCGTATCACGACTTCTCCAAAGCCTTTGATACTGTGAATCATGATATCTTACTCATAAAACTTGCCCAAATAGGTTTTTCCCTTCGGATGTTAAAGTTTTTCATAAGTTACCTCAAGAACAGGAAGCAATTTGTCACCCACGGAATTTTCCAATCTGCTGTGTTTCTTGTTTTTTCAGGGGTTCCCCAAGGATCGATCTTAGGGCCTCTTCTCTTTTCTATTTTCATTAATGACATTGCTGGAGTCATTCGTTTTTCTCGCTTTCTGTTGTTCGCTGACGATCTAAAATTATTTCTTCTAATAAGAAATATTGAGGACTGCCTGCGCCTTCAAGCTGATGTTGATAACATTTCAGAATGGAGTCAACAAAACCAGCTTCATTTCAATGTCTCGAAATGCGTTGTTCTGACTTTTACCAGAGCATTTAGTCTCACCTACCACAGGTACACTATGCTCGGTCATAATCTCAACCGAGTTTCGAATATAAAGGATCTTGGGATTATGTATGAAAATAAGCTGACATTTCGTCCTCATATCGAAGGGGTTTGCCAGTCGGCCTTAAAAATGTTAGGGTTTGTTCTCCGAACCGTCAGAGTTTTCCGGGATACCCGTGCTCTGAGGATTTTATACTTCTCCCTAGTCCGCAGTAGGCTGGAGAGTGGTTCGCTTATCTGGAATCCTCATGAGGTGGGATGCTCCCTCATGTTGGAGAGGGTTCAAAAAAAGTTTCTAAGATTTCTCTACATGAGGGAGTACGGCCACTATCCATGGCTCTACCCGACGAACTTTCTTCTGGGCATGTTGGGACTCCACTCCCTGCAGCTCAGAAGGGAGGGGTACGCTGCTACCCACTTATTCAGACTGCTGCGTGGCTATATTGAGAATTCAGCCATTCTGGAGCGCGTGAGTCTCTATGTTCCGGATGACTATCTTAGACAACGCCAGCATAGATTATTCTATCTTCCTGCCTGTAGAACTAACCTGCCAATGGTTCTCCCGGTAGGAAGGAGTATATTGCTCCTGAACCAAATCTCCTCCGAGATTGATATGTTTGGCGTCAGTGAGGAGAGGTTCAAAAGTGAAATTCTTTTGATTCTTGAAAGAGTCTCTCCTCATTGACGAGATCTTTCACCACTGCCTGAAATTTTTTTGAAATTGATTTATTTCTTGATGTTTCTTTTTTATGTATAAATATTTATAAATTTATTTTTTTTGTATACTATTCATATGTACAACGTAATTTCTTATATGTATTAAAACTAAATTTGTAAATTGTAAGAAATTAATAAAAACATATTATTATTATTATTATTAAACGGTGTTAGAAAGCGAAAACACTACGCTTTATATTCAAAGCTAAAAATTTGAAACAATTAAAATGTACACCTTTATAAAACCAAAGCATTCGACAGCAAGATAAAAAAAATATGAGACTTTCGCAATTATTTAACATTTACTTTTACGTTTAACGATAAATAAGTGGGTTGACGATAAAGTTCATATTTCGTTAGTCTAATAGAAATGTATGTGTTTTATTTTTTTTCGTTATCAGTAATTTTAGTTAGTAAATGTAAGCTGACCATTTTAAAAACTTTTTATGTTTGCATTAATGATTTTTATATTTAAAAAAATATACATTTATTTCGAATTACCAAATTTCAAATTATATTTCGTCACCTTTCAAAAACACTTTTTAGTTTTCGGATGCGTTCAAAAATTTTCCATTTACATGGATTTTATTGCAAAGCGGAAATATTCCCGAGGCTTGAGGGGTTAATACCTACTTTACGTAACCACATTTTCGCAAGAGTAAGCAGAGATGGTGACAATAGAATTCATC
This sequence comes from Limnephilus rhombicus, assembly GCA_929108145.2. NCBI lineage: Eukaryota > Metazoa > Arthropoda > Insecta > Trichoptera > Limnephilidae > Limnephilus > Limnephilus rhombicus. The sequence goes on from OV815284.1 coordinate 25,452,850, forward strand.
CGCGATACCTACAAGATAAAGGTTTATGTCTTAATTCATGTAACCCGACTCCAGAATTTAATTTTCTTCATTTTTCATTTCAGTTTTTGGATAACCAACCCCTTTGCCATAGGTCACTATGGTAGGGGAAAAGAGGTTGAGTGTCATGTTATAGTACAGATTTAATGTTGGGTTATCTGAATATAAGGGTATGACACTGGAAGTGTTTGTGTATTGTGTTGTACCTACTTTGTGGTCATGTTATCATGACATATACACTACACCTCATATTGAGTGGGTGTATTAGATATTAATTACAGGGTTATACAAATACACATAAAGGTACACAGTTATCAGCTTTAATCCCATGGGATCTTGGAAGCCAAATCTCGTTGGTACGAGATATGCTGAACTGCGTAATCGGTAGGCATGAATTACTCCCATCAGAGCGTGGGCACTGTTATTTTTATCAATGTTGTGAAACTTGGAAATATAAATAAAAGAGTTACGTGATAAATAAAAGAGTGGATGTAAAACAAAGATATATATATATATATATATATATATATATATATATATATATATATATATATATATATATATATGTTATGATTAAGGTTTTCACGGGTGTAAGATGTAGAACAATTTTCTCGGTTTACCCGCGTAACGTAGTCCTTACAAGGACTTTTTAACTCCTGACGTTTCGGACAGATCACACTGTCCATCTTCAGAGGCCTTATGTCTTGAGTTTTTGTCTCAAACTGATAGCTTTCGCATGTCTGTTCGGTCCAAAAGCTAAAACTTAAGTGAGTGCAAGTCACTTCTTATGTCTAGAACGAAGTACCCGGGTTGCAGGTGATTGATGGTGGAGGGGGTGGGGGGCGGGGCTGGCAGTAGATACCTGATTGGTAAAGCTAATTGGAGACACTACTGGTAATTTTGGAAATGCCGTTTTTGGGGTATTTTCATCGATTAAGACTTTCCAGGTGTTGGGAATTCTGATTGCGTCATTTCTAGTATTCATATTATTTTTATGTTTATAAATTTCTATTGCTTCGCGGTAAATTCTTCTTGGTTCATTGTATATGCTAGCTATTGTTTTTGTATTATTAAAGTCTATTTTATGACCTTCATTGAGGACGTGTTGCACTATGGAAGAAGTTAAGCGTTTATTAGTGACATCTACTTTATGTTCTGCAATTCTACATGATATTTTTCTATTGCAACGTCCAATATACACCTTTTCACATGCCCCACAAGGTATTTTATAAATACCATGTGACTCAAGTGGAATGTGTATATTGGACGTTGCAATAGAAAAATATCATGTAGAATTGCAGAACATAAAGTAGATGTCACTAATAAACGCTTAACTTCTTCCATAGTGCAACACGTCCTCAATGAAGGTCATAAAATAGACTTTAATAATACAAAAACAATAGCTAGCATATACAATGAACCAAGAAGAATTTACCGCGAAGCAATAGAAATTTATAAACATAAAAATAATATGAATACTAGAAATGACGCAATCAGAATTCCCAACACCTGGAAAGTCTTAATCGATGAAAATACCCCAAAAACGGCATTTCCAAAATTACCAGTAGTGTCTCCAATTAGCTTTACCAATCAGGTATCTACTGCCAGCCCCGCCCCCCACCCCCTCCACCATCAATCACCTGCAACCCGGGTACTTCGTTCTAGACATAAGAAGTGACTTGCACTCACTTAAGTTTTAGCTTTTGGACCGAACAGACATGCGAAAGCTATCAGTTTGAGACAAAAACTCAAGACATAAGGCCTCTGAAGATGGACAGTGTGATCTGTCCGAAACGTCAGGAGTTAAAAAGTCCTTGTAAGGACTACGTTACGCGGGTAAACCGAGAAAATTGTTCTACATATATATATATATTGAAAGTATATGCGTACCTGTGGACCATTCCTATAAAGAGCTACTAGCTAAAACCTATTACGTTTGATGCGAAGATTCCGGATGCCTAGTATTGCATAGTGAGGGGACCCTACCTCCCTCACGTTGCATCAGCACCAGGATTACGAGCTTCTTCCTCCATCTTAGGTGATTGTTAAGTATGGGAATGCCATGCCCATGGCGTCCTCCATTATGTGGTTGTTGCAGTACAAATCCCATCAGGTTGCAGAAATATACGGCGTGGAATAAGCGGACGGATTGTGTGCCGTTGAATTAATGGTGATTCATCTCGTCGGATGACGGATGGTGTATATAATCGATGATTATAATAAACTTGCTCGGTCAAGCCGCCATTTAAGCACATCGGGATTTTACACAAGAATACCCGGAAAACAAAGGTTCTACAGTCGCGATCACATTGTACCGCCTGAGAATTAAAGAAACTTATCGTTCACATATTAAATTAAACTGATAAACCCGTCGATTAAATAATTTCCATATTAAATTTAAATCCACATTGTTGACTGTCGGATTCACGTCCTGCCCTTAAGACGCGAATCCAAAAAGTAACGGAAATCGATAAAGAACCCCCTGTTGTTCGAAAGTTTAACTACGCGGAGAAAAGGTGAAACCATAAGTGGCCAGTAAAATAATTGGAGTTATTAATGTAAACAAATATTATTAATCCTGGGGTAATTTAGAACAGGAAAATAATTAATTACTTGGGCATTCTAATTATTTTCATACCATCACCTCAGGTTCGCTACCTTTTGTGACATAATAGGGATGGGTTCAACTCTTAACAATACTACGTATTTCTTTAATACTAATTTAAAATAGTATGAAGGTAATTACTTTACACTAGCTTACTTTAGTTTTTTTTATTATTATTTTTTGTATTTTAAATTATTAATTAAGTTTTCCTTCAAAAAGATTTCCCTGAATATAGAATTTTCCATCACACCAAGCTGTCCCGGACAGATTTCTATTACCTTTCACCTCCGCCGGCGGCTGATTTGACCACCTCATTTCTCTTTCACCTTTTTGGATAATTCGCTTTCCCGCCCCGGAATTCAAATTTGAAAAAGGAATCGAAATCAAAATGGCGGCAATCTACGGATTTATCTCGGACGGGAGACTTTAGTGAAAAAAGGCTATGAAAAATCATATGTTGATATTTTTATACGTATTATGAATTTGGATATTGCAGACTTTCAGAAATGGTAAAGTTATATTATGGCAGTCTGGTTTATAGGGAAACACGACTGCCAGAAATCTATTCGTAGAGCTGTTACGGGCCGCAGCAAACCAAGTTCGCATAGCCAACGTCCGTTGAAAGGACAGGGCACGAGAATTAGAAGAAGAACATTGTGTATATATCGTCGCTTTCGTCATAACACCGCATATCTCATTTTACACAGATTTTCAGGAGGAACAAAAAACCTTTTTGGAAAAATAGCACTTCTTTGGAAAAAGGGGTTAACCAATATTTAGTGGTCAGTTATTTTGAGATTTTTTTTTCAATAAAACTATATTTGGGATGGGTACCGCCACCCCGGGAACCTTTATTGGATAACCAACATCTCAGCCGTAGGTCATCCCAAGTGGTTCGCTACGTTTGGTGATTTAGCAGGGGTGCCCTGGTTCATGGGGTGAAGTTTGTCTAGGTCTTAGAGGCGGATGACCAGGATACACTGAACCCCAGATTCCTACTAGGGCTTCCTGTGTGGAACTCATGAAAAATAAAAATAAAATTATATGATTAGTTTTTATAAATGACATTCGCATAACACAAAAAGGCTGAGAAATAATTAAATACGCGTTGTTCTCGTGTGAGAAATATACAATATTTTGTCAACTTTCTTCAAATAATAAAACAAAAATAATTAATAAAGATAATTTAATTTTTTAACAAATTTTTTTAAAATTGTAGTAATTTTATTCTTATTAAGTGCTAAATGAAACTTTTGTGTAAACATTTACTGCTAATCGTCAATATCTAAAGCCCCGTTCTGATTGCGCAAGTATTTTAGTCGATGGAGAGTATAGTAGCAACTAAACGCGTCCGAACACCGTAACATTAGTAGAGTGGGTGAGTCAGCTTTTTAGTAGATTCAACCCATTTCGTTCTATTTTTCGGGCGAGTAAATACCCCCTCCGTGCGTCCCTGCGCACTGACAGGCGCAAACCGACCGTTTTAGCAATGTTCATTTGTGAACGCGCGGAAATGTCGTGGTGATAGAGCGAAGATGCTATCCTAAATTTATTTATTTATGGTGCTATTAATCTCTTTTCGTGTCGATAGTTTATTTATTTTCATCTTACTAATTTATTCTTCCACCTCTTCTAAAATAAACATTAAAAAAAGCATTAAAATCATCACGCCCGTCATCCGCCGTCATCTTGCAACAGGCAGCGGGAACAAATGTACTTTACTTGAAAGTAATGCGAATGGTTTACTACTTGATCAATGTGAACGTGAGTTAAGTATCAATTATTTTGCTACAAAACTTTGCATAAAATTGTGCGGTAATTGGTCAAAATGATCAAAACATTTGTTTTTCGATTAAAACCAAGGTGCGATATTTTTTTTGGATTTTTACAGCTAAAAGTATTTTCGTTATTTGTTTTGGCTGTCTGAAACGTTGGATAAAGAATGAGGACCCCAAAAACAAATAACAAAAAAAAACAAGGTGCGTTTGTGGTTTTCAAAGAAATTCGAAAAGGGATCGTATTTTTGAGATACGCGGTGGTATAAGATGTAAAAAAATTATAGCCTTCATAATGTATACAAACCAAAACTGAGAAAATTCATGATATGATAATTTTACAATAACCTGCCTTAAAAACTTCGAAAATTGATCCTATCAATATTTCAAAAAAATTAATATTTATTATGTACCTACGTAATTATCCCAGCATTGTTTAACGGAGTTTGAAAATCACCACCCACCTAATTAAATGAAGAAAAAAAATGCAAATGAAAAATGGTAATATTTTAATGTTATCAAAACAGTTTCATAAAGTAAAGTAAATTAATTTAAATTAAAATAAAATTAATATTAAGGTAATTTATTTTTTTTAAATTTTCTGTTTTGTATTTTTTGCGAGAATAAAAATCAGCGGAAACCGAATTCATCCAAGTCTTAAAACCAGCGAGGGGATCATCTAGAAAATTTTCCATCAATGTGCAAAGCATTTGAAACTTTGCGCGACCGGGCAATAAGGGCTAGGGGTCGAGCTACGTATTACTTACGGTCAACGGATCGGGCGATTCGGGTTAAACGATTTTCGACTTAACGGTCATCGTAAATACTGTTCACAGGTGCGCCGCTCACCTTTCTGAAAGTGAAAAGGTTCCCGAGAAATACGGCCGCTGGATTCGTACTCGGGATATTTTACGACAATTTTCTTATTGGGCAGGCGTAAAACGTTTTCTCCCGCTGGTGGACGCACCGTGAACACATCAAAATATAAAGGACATGTAAATTTGGGTGAATTATTTTACATGTTTACTGGACAATGGAAAAAATGATTTAGAATTGCTTTAACGGCGGTCTAAACTATTGGACAAAATTCTTGTATTTTTTTAAGGAAATTCTTTCTTTCTTTTTAAGTAGAATCTTTGAATCAATGGCAGATCTAATCATTCTAATGGCGTTTTAAATAAATAAAATTCATTGGGAACGAAATAATGACGTCATTTTATTTTGGTAACTACTGATTTTCGTCATTGTTGTACGTAGGGACTATATCGTGTGGAAATGTTGCGTATTTGTCGTTTTCTATATTTGTTTATGTATTTTTCAAATATTGATAAAAATATCTTATCTTACATATGTTCAACACCCAATGTTCGCTATTGAAAATTTCGCGAATGTGTTTATTTTCATTTAATACCCCACAAGAGTCCCAATTGCTCCCGTATTGTGCTGGTGAGACTACGACATTCCCAATTGGGGTATGTTTCGAGGCTGAAAGTAGTGGGGAGGGGAAGAAGATGGGGGAGAGGAAGGTTGGAAAGTACCTAGTCATTCAGGTCTGGTCATCAAACACGACTAAAGCCATTTCAACAACATTTCAATTCTTATTAGTGGTCTTACACCAGGGCGAAACTGATAGTATTTTCCTCTCTGAAACGTGCAGCAAATATACCATATATTATTTTTTTTAAATTAAATGTGAAATAACACAAAATAATCAAATAAAATGTATTTGTACACGCCTGGATTTGAACCCGCGACCTTCGGATTGCTAGTCGAGAGCCTTACCCCTTCACCACGGAGACTGTCAGGCCGCAACCGCAATTATCTCAAAGGAAGTAACAGATGCCTTACATGGTTTGGTTCAAAGTGTTGGGTTTGAACAAATTCGATATTGCGCCATGTTCAAATTCGAAATCCGTTTTAATTTCATATATACGAGTATGTCGCAGTCAAATCGTAAAATCAGGCTGATCATGACTGCGCCACTTCACGAAGTAGCTAGGCGCATCATGATCTGCCCGATTTTACGATCGGCCGCCGACATATGCAAAAATTTGGTCACCACTTTGAAGGTCCCTTGGGGGGTTTCAAAATCAGATTACCCACATACAACATAATCTGAGGATTGCAGATTTTCTTTGAAGATTTTATTTGTATCTTTACGACTATAAAAAGAAGTTAAACCTAGCTTCAAGCATTAAAAAAACAACCACATAAGAGATTATTTATAGAGGCTTATTAAAAATGTTTTAAAGGCAATAATAACTTAAACCATAAATATAATATATGAATTCTCCTTTGATATAAAGCCTTGTCGGATCTAAAATCGCGTTATAAAAATGAGTTATACCAACTGTTTGGTTCTAAAACAGTTTTTTAAAAACTTAATCCATATCCCCCAAGTTCTTCATCAACCATGTATTCCTTTCTCTTCCTTCTTTCCTCAAAAGTCTCTACCAGGAAAAGAAGATGTTCCTACCTCCATGTGAAAAAATGAAACAATATTGCCACCCAAGTTTAAATTACCTACTTGGCAGTTGGAATTTTGTAGTGACATTTCCTATGGTCGATATTTCAAAACACAATCAATGGTCTTGTACTCATTAAAAAAGGGATTTACAGTCACATCGTCTTGTGTCGCGGCATCGGCCGTTACACCAACTTATGAGGTGTCTTTATAGCAGAGTGTTGAATTATGAAGCGTTGTTCTCGCGTCACAGATTTGATATAAATGATGCAATCTTATAAGGGTGAATGAATTAAAACGTAACTTTCGCAAGACAAACGAATTAATGAAAGTTTTAATCCACAGATTCGTGCCACTGAACTATTCAATTAAAATTTCAGAGAAAGATAAGATGGGAGAAGAACCAGCGTACTGTCTCGGAGTAATGAAAGAGTGGAAAGGTAGGACTAAGCCATTTAAGGCTTAGATCCTCGTTGTTCCTTTTATGTCGGAGGCTCTCGTGGAAAATGTCTCTTAAGTGTTATTAAGAAAGGCATTAGGGTTAATATTTACGGATGCCTTTTTGAATAAATTTACTGCCTACGTTTGTAGTAAACTGTTTTCTTTATAGGGTTACCTTCTCGGGGCAAGCACCAGTTGACACATTCACTGGAGGGTGGAGATAATTATGTTTTCTGGCAGCTTTGGTATGTCACGACTTGCTTTTTTAATGGTTTGCTGTAATTCATTTCTTAACTGGCTGAATTCAAAGATTCACAAGACATATATTATTTTCATTTTTCTCGATTTACGTTAAATGAAGGACTAATCGTACCTAAGCAATTAAACAAATACGGACAAATAACGCTGGACTACATGATACTTACTTGCTTAAATATGTTACGTGCTAAAATTTAAAAAATGTACAAATAATGTAAAAACAAATATTGTATTGAAAAATTGGCTCGCCGAAAGAAATAGTTTGTATTAGACACTAACACAAAAAAAATGTCTAACTGCAAACAAGTTTTATTTTTTAAACTTCAAAGTAAAAGCACCCATTGACAAACTACTTAAAAGTAGTTTATTGGGACTTTTTTTCTGTAGTATTTTATTTTATTTGATTTCCTGTAATATTGTATAACTTTTTCTTTCTAATAAAAAAATGATATATACATATATAAATATAATTTTATCACGTAGTGTGAAAAGAGTGTATGAGATATTTTCAGATTATTGTCAGAGTCAGTTCTAGTATTTTGAAAAGGAGGATCTACAATCCGAAAGAATAGCTGAATTATAAAAACCTTTAATAAGGTTACAACAAATCTCCATCCTGACAAAAAAATGTATATAAATACCTTGGCCAAATAATCATATACCTAGTGTGTAAGAGAGAGCTTCACCATAGAAAGAACCACAACAATATGGGGTGGTCCAACTACTTCGCGAGGTTTCGACGGCTTCCAACATCAGATACCCTCTGAGAGGGAAAACGAAGGTCCTGGCATTGACTGGGGTTCCGTCTGTGACCCTACAGTCAGATAATAAAGAAATACCAGATCCGATAACAGTTTAAATTCTTCTGTCTACCCCCAGGGGTTCCCGGTGTGGGTTGACAGATTTGTAATCTCGAAATACGAGGGTAATCCAAGATTTAAAGACCTTTCCTCATTTTCGGCGGCGGACATTATTTCTCAAAGTATGGAGTCACTAGCTCAGATTTTGCAGTGCAGCTCCGACTTTCCCCTAAGAAACGAGAGGTGATCCGGCTTGGTAGCTGCTTCAGTACGATCTTTGCGTCAGTTTGAGATGGACGCTCCGCTGTCAAATCCCACCGCCTACGAGGTGCGCTCAATTATTCGCTTTCTCACCTAAAAGGGAGTCCTCTCTGTTGAAGTTCGTAAGCTTGCAACTTTTATCCCAGATGTCAGTAAGGCTACCACACACGATTTTGAGTTGGAGTTAAATTATATCCAAAACAATTCACTCATTATAGTATGCGCTTTTTCGCAATCTTGCACGAGTTCCATCCCCAAAAACAACTCTCTCTAACCATTAAGTCAAGTCCGCCACCATCTTTGCCCCCTCGCTGAAACCCCGACGCAGCTAACTCTGACATTATTTTAACCCAGTAGCACTAACTTGCAAATAAATAACAAATAAGTTCTTTTTATTACTTACTTGTACGAAAAATAATTAAAAAATTATTTATACGTTACAATTTATTCTGTTTAGCCAGCAGGGGCAATCAGTAGTTATAATAGTAATTTTTTTATAATAAATACATATTACGTACACATCTACATAATGCATAAAAAACACAGCAATCACAGAGTTATTTGAAGGTGGTACCACACAAAATTGTTATCCGAATAGAGTATATTTATGAGTTTGTTGTTGCTATCCCCGAGTCTCTAAAAAACCATCGATGACACGTTCCTCAACCCCCCTGTTTCGATAGCTCATGAAAAACTTATTGCGATTTTGGGCCGCGTGAATTTTGTGTAAGCTCTGGTAGAAAATAGGGAACGGAAAATTAACTTAGAGAGGATGCCACCAGAATAATGAAAGTCCTACCTTAGAACTGGAATCTTCTCTTGCCCCCACTGGATGTAGCAAAAATCTCACGACGCGACGTAAAAACTGCTTTGCCCGTTATCACCATGAACAAAACTCTTGCCAGTTGCATAAGACCATGTACGTCTTGTAGCGCCCTAGAAATTGCACTGGAAGTCTCGGGACAATTCTTCTCCCGGTGACAAGGTTGGGTAGGTAATATTTTTGTAGGTAGGTCAGACAGAATGGAATGTTAGGAATATGAAATAGGATACTATTTATCAGTTATGCCCGAACACCCCCAGAATACTCCTGTGCTTGTTCAGTGCCATAGGTAAACGCTGTAGAATTCAGGAAACGTTATGGTAACATAGGTAATTTCAGCCAATGAAATATTATTCCTTGCTTAGGTTGTTCCCTTGTTCCACATCAATCCAACATGTACGAGCATGCAAAATACCTTAAAGACCGTAAATATCGTTTATTTGTAGTTAAGGCATCGTGTCCGAGACTAATAGTTTAAGAACAAGGCTAATTTATTTAATAATTTAAACATTCACTAAAACACAATACGCGTTGGCACTGGGAAAGTAGATACTTAAATCCCTATTTATTATTATTTTTAACCTCTCAGGCTTCAGGCCTATTTTGTCGGAAGGTAAAAATATTTCCACTTTGCAATAAAATCCAAATAAATGGAATATTTCTGAACGCATCCAAAAACTAAAAACTGTTTTTGAAAGGTCATGAAATAATACGCTTTCAAATTTTATTATTCAAAATAAACATGTAATTTTTTAAATTTAAAATGTTTTAATGCAAACATAAAAAGTTTTAAGGATGGCTCACTCACGTTTTTTTTTAACTCAAATTACTAATAACGAAAAACAATAAAACCACACAAATATTTCATTAGGCAAAAGTGTTATAAACATTATTACCAATTCACTTTTTTGTCGTTTCATATTAAAATAATTAATAAAAATAAACAAATTAATAATCCTCAAAAATTAACTAGTCTCATAGATTTTTTTTTCAAATTGCGGTCGGTTAATTGAGTTTCATGAAGGTGAACATTTTAATTATTTTGTGATAAACTTTTGGATTTGCATACAAAGCGTGGTGTTTTCTCTTTCTAACACCGTTGAGATCATATTTGTAACCATGATAGTGAGGGAGACACAACGATTTTTATATGAGACCTATATGAGTCATTCCGAACACCGAACAAATTGGCCTGAGGGGTTAACTTTACGAGTAAAACCTCAAGTTGTAATATTGAATTAATGAAGACAATATTAGCAAAAATTAATCGAAAATCTGAAACAGAAAAAGATACGGTCTCCTCTAGGAATCCAACCTAGGACCTAAGCATTGCCTCCGGGCTAATGGGAGCCTTTCCGATTCGGTCATATTTAACTGTATCTATCACACTCCAACTAAGAACTATCAAGATTATTTTCATTTTCCTAACGCATATTTTTATTCGCCGCTAACTTTATGTAAAATCAAGATTCATATTGAACGAAATACTACCTAGATAGTATCTTGGATAAATTTATTCATTTTTATTTTAATATGCGACATCTATTGACTTTTTGCAATTCTAATTTTGTGCAAATTAAGGCTAAGGTCCTGGGTTCGATTACTAGATGAGACCGTACCTTTTTTAATTTTTTGGTTTCAGATTTTCTGTTGAATGTCGCTATTATTGACTTCATTAATTAAATACGTAAATCCCTATTACGTATTGCATGTGTAGGTGTCAATTCAGCTCTAGCAAGAAAAAATACAAAATCTAGATTATCTCAATTTAAACATCTACAGCTTTTCTAAAAAACCCCGTGAAAATTTTATTTAATTGATAAACGAGCGTGTATGTGAAAACAATACTAATTAAAAATTGTTCATGGAAAAAAATATACATTGCTGTAGCATGAGAGGGAAGTTTATCTCATGTGTACGACTCTTGTGTTAATGATTTCTGAAAGAAATTTGGAAGTATTTTGAATGTTTTATATATTTCTTATTTTTAAAGATGTTGTAAAAGCAAATGCCGTTTATTAAAACTAGATGTAATTACCATTTAGATTTGTGTATTTGAAATACACTTTAGAATTAAAAAATTGACATATTTTATGATTCAAACCCGGAAAAAAATGGAAAAAAAATTCTTACCAAAACATTTTTGACCAAAATGTAGAGAAATTATAAAAAAAAAAAAAAAAAAAATTAAAAAACACAGTCCTTTTATGTAATGAATTTCGAAGGAAACTGTCACCTCGCTTTTTCCTCGTGCACACAATAAAAAAATAATAAATTTTTTCGAAGTTTGCTTTAATGAAAAAAAATAAACTAAAAATAAATCGACATTAACGAATTTCTTGCGTCTCTTAAGATGTTACGTTACGTTAACGAACACATGTATTATATATTAATATTTAAAAAAATCACTTTTAAGAAATTCTCACAAAGTAAAGATCCTAAAATTTAAATTAGAATTTTCATGTGTCATGTAAAATAATTTTCTGACCATTCAACTTTCAAAGTACGATTATTGTGCTTATAACTTGACTAAAACTTATGAAAACCACAAAAAACACGTTAAATATATCAATTATATGAATAGATGAGTGAATTGGTCGCTATAATAGAAATCATTCAGTAAAATCTCAATATTCATTAACAAATAAATAAACCAAATGCGCAGGCGCGCCAATAACGCCCCTGGCGGAAAATAATGAAAACAACTATTTTTACGAAGAAAATTATGGCCATTTAAAATGTTTCCAGATATAAAATGCATTTTAAAGCGAGACCGCGGAAGAAAGCTTATTAGTAATAGTTCATGTTTTAGTGTATATGAGGTTTATTCATGTTGTTGCAGCAACATAGATTAACGGCCGTGAAAGGGTGTTTTTAGTAAGGCTGCTAGTGTATGAATTGAAATTCTTGCAAAATAACATTCTTCTCCGAAAATAATACTCCGATCCTTTTATGGATAAATTTTTTTCACAAATAATTTCTCTCATGAAATTTCGATTCCCCGAATAACAAAAAACTTACATCTCTCATAAAAATAAATCATATGATATTATGAACCTTACAATAAGTTATTGAAAAACGAAGATTTAGACTGAAATTTGTCCAAATTTACTTCCGACTTGAGAAAGCTGGCCCCCATTTTCTGTTTTTCGTCCAATGAGCAAACACCAGCAATATGCTTTTATGGAAAAAAGCATAATACTGTTCCGTTTTACTTTATGGAGCGATGCTGGTATTAAATCTAGATCTATGTAAATTAATTCCGAAATAAGAAAATATGTGAGGTTTTTACTTTCTCCACCCTTCCTAAAGATGATTTTTACACTGTAAAACCATAACCAAAAAACTTTTGAAAAAATTATATTTCTTATTCACCGTTATGGTGAAAAATAAACTCGAGGGCAAGGCGCAATCAATCAAATTCCCTAAAATCTAATATCGAAGAAGTTATAACCGAACTTTAAAAAAAAAAAAAAAACAGTCAATTAAATATTTATCAAATTTAAAAGCTGATTATTATATGTATATAACCTAAATTAAGGGGGTCATCGGGGAGGGGGGGGGGGGTATAAAGGCAATGAAGGATTTTTTGGCAAACTAAATAAACATACAACTGCGAACTTTTCAACAGATGTTTATTCATATTTTGAGCATGATAACTTTATAATTTACGATAACGAAAACTTTACAATTTTTTTAACCCGAAATCTCCGCTCATTGCTAAAGCACACCGCACAGATTCTTAGATTTAAAAGCTGATAATTATATATAACATAACTTAATGGAGTCATCGGGGGTGGGGAGGGTGAAGCCTAGAAAGGATTTTTTTTGGCCAACTAAATGAACATACAACTGCCAACTTTTCACCACATGTTTATTCATATTTTGAGCACGATAACTTTGTAATTTTTTTAGCCCCAAATCTCCGCTCATTGCTGAAGTACACGACCACTTAGCCACTCATCTTCAAAATTGCGGTGACCATGATTGCGGGCGTTCTGCTTATCTGAAACAAAAAATCAGACGGCATTTTAATATGTGAAGCAAATAGTTTCATTAGATCGTTATATGATTAAACAAGATTATTATTTTAAAAAAACATTGCACCTTATTATCGGACAGTGGTCCAATTCTTAACTCTTTGTCATTTTGATTGCAAATAATCTCCACTATCACCCACTTCGTTTGATCTATAGTTTACGGGATACCATGTACAATTGTACATATACGAGTATGTCGTTTCATTAATATCTGTTAAGGAACTGTAGCGCTTGGAAAATAAACTTTTAGGACAAATGATATCAGTGTAAGCATGTACGAGTATATAATGACTAAAAGAGAGAGAGAGACAGATTATTCGGCTCCTTATTAACAGCTGCTCTATATTCTCTTTCACGATCATTGAAGATGGTTGAACGAAATAAATTTATTTTTTATATGAATACCTCACAAGAGTCCCAGCTGCTCCCGTCTTGAGCCAGCGAATCTATTGCATCTCCATTTGGGGTATATTGTGAGGTTGAAGGTAGCGGGGAAGGGAAGGAGGAGATGTGAAAGAGGAAGGTAGGGAATATCTGGTCACCGAACACGGCTAAAGCCGTTGCAACGTTTCAATTCTGAATGGTGTTCTTACACCGGGGCAATACTCAGAGTATCTTCCACTCTGGAACGTGCCGGAAATATATTTTATATTATTTTTGATTCGTGAAAAACACAATTAATCAAATAAAATTTATTTGCCCACGCCGGGATTCGAACCCGCGGCCTTCAGATTGCGAGTCAAAAGCCTTGCCGCTAGATCACGCCGGCCGTCGAAGCAACAATATATTTTCTGCCATTCACTTTTTTTATATATTTTGTCGGTATTTCAAAAATATATAGGTACCTAAATGGAAATGCCTCTTAAAGGTTTTGAAACAATGGAAGATAATATTTTTAATATAACATAAAACAATAACTTTGTAAACAGCACTTTTATGTTTTTTTACTTTATGCCGACTTGGTTTCGCTTCAACCGTAAAAACCCAAAAAATATAATATTTTTTAATAAAACTTTTTTTGCAAAATGTTTCTACTGTCACACACGTAATGCAATGTTGTTTATCCTATCGATGAAATTCTTACGTAGAAAGTTCCGTATCTTTAACCTGCGCGAAATTATTCACATTTTTGATGTATGCCCGTATTTCGGCTAGTAATTCCGGGCGAGATATGCAAATCAATAACCGCTTCGAATGATAATCTTCCGCTCGGGAAGAAACCTCCAGATAAAACTTTTCTGAGAAATTTGCCTTTTGAAATATTGCGAATAACCGTCACCGTATTTCACCTTCTCTTAATATTATTTCCAGCTAAAGAGTTAATAAATTTCAAAAAATATAGACGCAGAATAATAATCCTGGGCCGTTTAAGATTTCGGTAAACATTTGTTAATATTCCGTTATGAATCATTATGTGAAATTTGTATTCTGATACGGAAACTAATCGTTCTAAAGAATAAAAGGAAAGCGGAAAACGTATCACATTTCATTCCTAATATTTACCATATTTTTAGCTCTGTTCTGCAGAAGTATGTGTTTTTGATGAGAACTTTGAGTAGACAAGTAGTCAATAATTTAATACGCTTCGATCTATGTAATTTCTCCCAGTGTCTATCTCATCTTCGCGGATGCTTTGCGGAATGTCTTTTTAAGTAAAGGAAAGAAAGGAAGTTCTAGGGAGGATAAAGGTATGAGTTATGGGTAGGAATCTGTGGATCAATATGTCTACTAGTGGCGTAGATATCCATCGCTCTCACTCAAGGCCCAAGGCGTTGGGTCGATAGAGTCCTACTATAGAGGACAAAGGATCACTCAACCTATCTCTCCCGATCCAGCCAATCGCCGACACCAGAACAAACCTCACCTTTGCTAATTCACTAAATGTATCGAATGACTTGGGGTGACCTGTAGCAGAAGTGTTGGTTATCCAATGATTACTTACCAGGACGCGCCGGCACTCATACTCCTCTCTCAAATTACATTTAAAATTATGTTTTTATTAACACCATACTTAGGTAAAAAATATTTTTACCATACACTAATAAAATAATATATCGTATATGTGCGGCACGTTCCAGAATGGAAGATACTCTCAGTATCGCCCTGGTGTAAGACCACCATTCAGAAACGTTGCTTGAAATGGCTTCTGCCGTGTTTGGTGACCAGATCTGAATAGTCAGGTACTTCCCCCACCTTCCTCTTTCCTATCTCCTTCCCCTCCCCACTGCCTTCAGCCTCACAACATACCCGAACTGGGGATACCATAGTCCCACTGGCTCCAGACGGGAACAGTTGAGACTCTTGAGCGGTATTCATGTAAAAAAAAAATTATAACATACCTACGAGAATCTCAGTATCGCCTTGGTGAAAGACAACGAAGTTTTTCACAGGTCTTTCATCTACCTATCTCCTTCCCTTCCCCACCTTCAACCTTAGGACCTACTACAGTTGGGGAAGCCACTGGCTGCAGATAATCGGGAACAGTTGGTCCTTTTGTGCAGTATTCGCTTCTACAAAAAGTTTTAATTTATCCTCATCGGTTTACATTTTCAAAAAAATGCTCTTATTAGGGTTGATTAAGTTGGCTAGTTTTCTCAGAAAAGACAATAACTTCAAAAAAATGTGATTTGATTAGTTGTTTGCTTTCTAAAGCTCTGCCGAAACACTAAACAGACTAATTAGTTCAACTTTGATTCGTAGTCATCTATATCAAGGCAAACGAACAAAAATGTTAACATAAATTAATGTTTTACTTCTTTTTTTTTTAAATTTTTAATTTTAACTTTATGAGTAAAACCTCAAATTGTAATATTTAAATAAATGAAGACAATATATGTAAGCGAAACTCAATCGAAAATCTGCAAACAGAAAAATCAGAAAAACATATTGACACCTCTGGGACATATTTGTTAATAATATAACACATTTCCAGATTTTCGATTGAGTTTCGCTTATATTGTCTTCATTTATTTAAATATTACAATTTGAGGTTTTACTCATAAAGTTAAAATTAAAAATAAAATATTCATCCTAGACTTGCAGAAAAGTCGATAGATGTCGCGTATTAAATAAAATGAATAAAGATTTATCCAGACACCATCTAGAGAACATTTAGTTCGGGTTTGAATCTTGCAATCATACATAAAGATAGTTGCCAATAATATATGCGTTAAAGAAAATGAAGATAATGTAGGTGGTTTTTAGTCAAAGTATGGTACAGTTAAACATGACCGAATTTCATATCGAAACCGTGACGCAGTGGTTAGCGCGTTTGCCCGGAAAGCAAGAGGTCCTGGGTTCGAGTCCCAGAGGTGTCAATATATTTTTCTGATTTTTCTGTTTCCAGATTTTCGATTGAGTTTCGCTTATATTGTCTTCATTTATTTAAATAAATGAATGCCTTTAAATAGGTGGATTTTTTCATTGAAACGCTTTTTTACGAAATTTAGTTTGTGGCACTATGTAATTTATCACTTTATTTTTACAATTTATTTGCTTTTTCTGCTTCATGTGAAAGACTAGCGCTTAATTTATGTTGCTCAATTATTTCTGAAATTTTGCCAACGCTTATAAAATGAAATTCAAAAATATATGTACCTGTTTATTTTTTCTCTGTACGAAAATATAACCTACTTTTCATATCTATTTCAATTTTGATGTATTGGTTTTACGCTCAGATAGCAGTTTTAAGGACAGAATTAGGTGAGCTATACTCTATAACTTTAAAGTAATGTGAAACTTATAAACCAAATATGTAAAACTTTTAATGATAGGTACCAGACATGACGGCTCACTAGCAAACCACGCCACCGAAAAGTCTAACAGTCTAACTTATTAGGCAAAAATATAGAGGAAAATTCGACCCTCGATGATCAAGGTGCTGTCCCGACGTCGGTCCTAACTGCGGTTTTTATATGAAAAAGCTGAGAACCCGGCATCGGGATGTACCTACTCCAAATTTACCAGGTCTTGATGTTCTTAAAGCTAGCGGACCTGACGGAATATCTGCCCTGGTATTGCAGAGGTGCGCTGCAGAAATAGCTCCAATTTTGACGAAGCTCGTCGCTGAAGTCTTGCTCTGTACCCTCTGTTTGAACAAACTGGTTATCCATCTTATTTCAATGCCCTGGAAGTGATTTTTCACGAAAACGGCCCTATATAAATCAGCCCAATATTATTATTAAATTGTATTATACCAAAGAAGAATGGAGAACCCGGCCAACTACTGTCAGAAGAACAAAATTATTGACGACCGTCTAAATATATATTTTATTTCATAGGATTCGATCCTTGGTCCGCTTAATATCTCCAGAGGTTTGTAAGCGCTTTATACTGCTACACCAAAGGAAATATCTCTATTTGGGAGGTGGGAATGGGTACCGCCGCCTCAAGAACCTTTATTGGATAACCAACACCGCTGCCATAGATCACCCCAAGTGGTTCGCTACGTTTGGTGATTTAGCAGGGGTGCCCGGATTCATGGGGTGAGGTTTATCTTAGTCTTGCAGACGGATGACCAAGACACACTGAACCCCAGATTCCTACCCACCCCTTAAATTATTTTCCTTCCCAGAACTCTCCTCTCCTTCCTTTCCTTAAAAAACCCTCCACACAGCATCCCCAAAGATGACATAGGCCCTGAGGGAAATTATTTTCCTTAGGGCCTCCTGTGTGGAGCTCAAGTAAAAAAAAAAAACTGGCGTGGATTTATCGTATTATATTGGAACCGAGTACCCGTGAATAAAATAAAAATTCTATTGCTATCACATTCTCTCGCAGGCTAAAGCTTGTTGATATTTGCCTTTGTCTCTTTTTAGAGTCGCTCGCTTCCGTTTTATCGAGTTTCAAATCACAACGGTGCTAAATTTATTTTCACTTCAAAAATGTATAAGTTCTCAAATTGGTAATTAGCTCACCAATATATTTTTTATTTATTTTATGTGCATCCATTTACGCCCAAAATATTAATAGGGCATCCGTAAAATGTACACAATGTAGGTACTAATTGTTATTTTTATATGTGAAACTCTTATTCAAATTATGAAATAACAAATAAAATACTAATTTCGTACTAATATTGACGGATGCCTTTAACATAATAGCCAAACAATATGACCATTACGGAAAAACCGTCATATAAATGTATTAGTAGAGTAAAATGTACGATACTTTATGGCAATTTGAATGTGTAAAATGGGATAACCAATAACCATCCCATAATTCAGTTAATAGATAAACCATCCAGCGAACGCGATCATAATTATTATTGGTGAAAATTACAAATAATACTTATTTATTCTTAGTACATTTACATTACAAAGGTATAACATATTGCCCTCCACACTAGGAGTTCACCTGTGTTGTAGAGGACATTTTTCAGTTGTAAATTATAAATTGTGAATAGTAAAACAAAATACTGTTCATAGTTAATATAAAAAAGAGAAACAATAAAAATCAAAATATAAAATCGACTTCAATTCGACAAAATTATAAATTTAAAGTTAAAAGGATTGTAGCCAGTTTCTTATGTTTTTTTGTATTCAATAATATTAGTTGTTTTATATTGTGTAGGAAGAGAATTGTATGGTTTTATAGCATGGTATCTATATTGTTTTTGTCCAAAGGATGTGTTTATTTTTGGTATTTGTAGTTGGTGACCATGTCTTGTTCTAGTATTGCGAGAATTTTGTGAAGTGTTAAATGTGGTTAAGTTCTTGTCAAGGAAAGTTAGTTTTTGAATATAATTTTTTATTTTCAGCACTGGGAATTTTTCGAATACGATTGAAGAGGGTGTTTGTATTGGAAACTTAAGTATTGCTTTTATTATAGTTTTCTGAGCTTTAAACAGTGTATTAATGTATTTTTTACTGGCACAGCCCCAGGCAATAATGCCGTATTCATTATGGATTGTGCAAGAATACTAGAATGATATATTTGGTGAGACGCACAATACACCTTGACCATAATAATCACTCAGCAAATCACATGAGAGTACATTTTAATAAAGTTCGTTATGTATTAATTAAATAATTATTTTAGTTTGTGTGCTAAGCTAACGAGTATATTGTAAATATTATTTTGCGAGCACAGTAATTTTAAACGGAAATCAACATCAAAATGTTTTGATTTATGTTCATTACAACTTCCTGCTCATAATTAATTTGTTAACCCTTGCAGCCATTTCCACCTCATCATTTCATGTCGATATTACTAAAAGTGGTCTGTCAAAATAATATCACGATATTATTTAAAACGGTTTATAAAAACATATCACTTTGTATTTTTGCGCACCGGTATTGGAAGTGGTGAGAGGAAGAAGATGAGTGAAGATAGTGTTATACTGTGAAGCTCCCTAATCTTTAGACCAGACCTGGTCTCTAAGCACGGCTGAAGAGACATCAAATAATTATTTAAGCAGGTATTTGAGTTTTCAAAAATCTATTTATTACAAAAATGAAACCGTTTTTAAAACTGGTTTAAGGAGAAACGAACCTACTTTTCTGCGTCCTATATTCAAACAGAAATATATATATATATATATATATATATATATATATATATATATATATATATATATATATATATATATAATCATAACATATTAATATATATATATATATTAATATGTTATGATTAAGGTTTTCACGAGTGCAAGATGTAGAACAATTTTCTGCGGGTAAACCGAGAAAACCGAGCGGGTAAACCGAGAAAATTGTTCTACATATAAATATATATATATATAAATTTTTTTTTTTTACATTATCTCCACTGAGTATCATTTTTGTACCTTTCTGCGTTTATATAAAGACATCAATTTTTTTAATTTAATTTCTTCTTCTTCAATGATACAATATTATATGTTTACTCCTGGGGTACGAACAACTACAATAGAGGTGCAGTGCAATCATGACTACACATACAAATACACTACAATGCAAAGGCGGATTTAGGGGGGGGGGGGGGGGCAGAACCCCCGTGCCCCCCCCCCCCCCTTCCCCCCCAGAAGGTATTTTTGTGTACTGTGGAGATTCCATCACAGTACATACTTAGAAGCTAAAACTGTATTTTTTAAACATTTAATTTTTCGATTGTTTTGACACTTTCGTAAACCTTCCTATACATACTTGAACTTGTAGAAATAAACTTGAAGTATGATACCTGAAGTTTATTTCTAACAGTAATTGTTGATTTTTTTGCCCGTCCGCCCCTTGTGTCCCCCCCCCCCCTCCTCCCCCCCAGAATAAAATCCTAACAGTAATTATTGATTTATTTTGCCCATCCGTCCCTTGTGCCCCCCCCAGAAAAAAATCCTGGATCCGCCCTTGCTACAATGTGTGGGTGTTGAGCTAGGTTTTAGAAGCTTTTAACGCATTTTGTTAGTGTCCACGAAAATTTGAAAGCAAAAATGCTGATATTGTAGAAGCCTGTCAGTTATTTCAAATATAATTTTCAATATAATGTTAAGTTTTCAGATATTTACAAAATACTACCCGTTTTCTAGGAGGTACATTTGGTTTCCGGGATTCCTGTGGATGCCAAAACATAACCACGAAATTAACTGTGCACAAACCTTCCACAGAATTCTAACACTACAATAATTTTCACATTTTAGTTACATCTATTGAAATCCCTTGCTGTGTTTCATCCAGAAATAATGTTTCTGATCGTTCATATGAAAATAAATCTTTTGATCGTAGGCTTAGAAAACAACCAGTTTTTAGGCTTAGAAAACAACCTCAACTGACGGTGCGTAAGTTAATATTCGAACGAATGTGCCGTTTTATTATTTATTTATTTATTAACGCCCCATTTAGAATTTTTGGTGACATTTTATTGCATAAGATATTAAAAAATAAAATGCAAGTAATAGTAAAAGAAACGAGATAAACAGAGTTTGCCCGGATCCAGTGGAACTGCGGCGTTCCCAATTATTGTGTTATGGGGCTGAAAATGGTGGTCAAGGAAAGAGGAAGTTGTCAATTCCTGGCTACTCAGTTCTTGTAAATTATGTAGAAAAATATAGATATTTTAAATGAATTGCCGATTTTTACCCGTTTAAGGTGTTAGGCTCAAACTGGCATTGTTTATGGGTAAGTAAATCAACAGTATTTTGACTTTATCTTGATTACCTAGCTAATTATTTCAGGGAATTGTTAGAGAATGCATTTTTGGACTTAACGAAACGAAGAATTTATGGAACCGAGTCTTTAAAAAGGTGAGCGTTTAGTTTTGATCAAAAATTCTGTTGGGCTGGTTATGCATCTCAATTTCACAGGAAATTTGTTTAAAAAGCGAAGGTTGCTGACCTCTAGCGTAACATTTCGAAGCTAGTTTATTAGTGCAGATTTCTTACTTACAATGACATAGTTGCACTGAAGTGATAGTTGATAAAACAGATTTCTGTATATCACAGTTTTACATAGGTATGTCAATCATTCTTTGTTTTGTTTGTATGAGTTTCCTTTTTGGCTAAAAATAATGTGTTTTTTAAAAAAACGTGCTTTTTATCTCTTGAAAACAGCTAGAATCAACTAGTTATGGTCTGAAGACCAGTTTAGTTTTTCGAAGAAAACTTCTTGGGAAAGGTTTTCACTTTGTGATAACATTATTTATTTTAAGAAAAGACAAACAACTTTGTTTACATCATTTTTTTTTTGTACACAATCTACATGTTTCGTGAACGATGTTCACATCATCAGGATCAAATGTATACTAAACTTAAAAATTAAACATAGATCACATATGGGACGAAGGGGTAGGAGGAAGGGGAAGGGGTAAGATTGAGGGGACAATTTGGATTTCAAAGTCATTAGCAGGAAAAGACCGGTTAAGTGGGAAAAGGTTCAAAAGAGGGTTTATAAAAATTTGTTGCTTATTAATTAAGTCTGCTTTATTATTTCCCCCTACCCCTTCGTCTCATATATGATCTATGTTTAATTTTTAAGTTTAGTATACATTTGATCGTGATGATGCGAACATCGTTCACGAAACATGTAGAATGTGTACAAATAAAAGTGATGTAAACCAGTTTAGTGTTTTGTCGGGTCGGGAAAAATTGTATTATAGTAACATGTGATTATAAGTTAATAAAAAAGTTGGAATTCGCCAGTGAAAAAATATTGTCTTTATTGAAGATCTTCTGCCACAAAAAAAAACAAACTTAACAAAATTCATTACAAGTTTTTGGCCGGGTTCTCCGAATGCAATATTACTAGTATTTGGATTGCGCTTAGGTTTTTTGAAGTTCTTTTTTGAAGTTTTGAACTTATTTAGCCCCGTTAGCGATTAAAGGTTGCGTCACAATTATTTGTTATCTGACAGTCCTCGGTTCTAATATAATGCGGTAAATTCACGACTAGGCACGGGCCTCCAATAACACCGCGGTATGAAGCTCCCGACTCTCAGCGCCCACAGAGAGGAATCCAGCGAACGGAGGTTCGAAACCTTCCAAACATTAAAAAAAAATATTTTATATTTTTGTAAAATCAATATCCAACCTTCAAACCACTTTAAAATAAACAGACAAAAGAAAAGAATGCGACATCTAGCTACTTTCTAGTTTCATTTCTACTGCGTATGAATTGCACACGCTTTTTTTTAACCTTCTGAAAACAGATGATGTCGCTGATCTAAAAATTAACTGCCTTAGGAACGGAACAGTATAGGTCGGAGATAATTTGTAGATATCCAGCACTGGATTTGTACTAGATTCTTTCATATTAATCTTCCTTGCCAGTGAAGATTCTTAGGTGCTCTTTGAATGGGAATACTTGGGAATTGGGAACCCCAGAGTTAGCATTTGTGAGGCGTTGAATACTGTTGTAGTACATCAGCATTTAGAAAGACCTGCATCGATGATGCCATTACAGTAATCAAGACGTGATACTAATTATGAGTTCACACGTAGTTTAGTAGATAGTTTCCTTCGAACTGATTTGAGAGGAAGGGCTGCGCGGCCTTTTTCGTGCAAAATTTAAATTCGTATTGGGATCAAAATACTTAACCAAACTTAAATTTTTTTTTTATCAGAAGGTGTAGTAATCTAGGATAGGATAGGTTATTATTTGTTTTTTAAATGATAAAATATTGATTTTTATGATTTTTGAGGTGCCTTGACCATTTTTTCATGATTTTTGAGGTACTTTGACCATTTTTTATGAGTTAATAAGAATTATTAAAAAATGAGCTTGCCCAAAATGCAATGTAAATAAAAAATAAAAAAAACATTATAG
The DNA here is from genome assembly GCA_929108145.2 of Limnephilus rhombicus. Classification (NCBI taxonomy): domain Eukaryota; kingdom Metazoa; phylum Arthropoda; class Insecta; order Trichoptera; family Limnephilidae; genus Limnephilus; species Limnephilus rhombicus. The sequence goes on from OV815284.1 coordinate 25,476,567, forward strand.
GTGATTATCTGGCTCCTGGCGTGCATTGCAATACCATATTCTAAGAAATTTTTTTTTTCTCCCCGCATGTCCTTTCCCGTAAGTCCCCGTTCTCATATTCAGTTTTAAACAGCTCGCGTGTTATCTTTTACAATTTTCTTATTCAAATTTTCATTCAAATTAAAAAAAATACTTAGTTTTTACTACTTTTGTTGTTTACAAAACCAACATGTTTCGTGAGCAACGCTCACTTCTTCGGGGTTTTTTATTGATACTTATTATAAATAATAGACATAGACAATGGTGTCAATTAAAAAAGAATGGATATAGACAATAGTATCAATAGAAATATGAGAGTGGGTAGAGGAGAGAGGGGCAATGGGGGACAATTTACAAAGGGAACAGGTTTAATATTGGGTCATTTAAGAACAATTTTTGGTTATTAATAATATTTAAATTCGCATTAACACTCTTTCGGATTTCTAAAATTTCTAGTTTATCCAACTGAATGCCATTGACATTACAATGCATTAGTTCTATTCCACTATTAAAGTCAAAGGTGTGCCTGGTTTCCAACAAATGGTTGGCAAACTCCGAGAAACTGTTATTGTTTAAAGATTTCATATGTTCTTTAATCCTTATTTATAACGTTCATATAATACAAATATTCATTTTGTATATTATAAGAACGTCAACCAAATTTGGCACCTAACACAGGTACCTATTTAAAATATCTCTAATTCTAGATTCGATTCAAAGTATTAGGCGAGTACTTCAAATAAATTTATTAATTTAACGATTTTCGAAAATTGAATGTTGATTTAACAATCATTGTTTAGCAAAATGTCATTTTCAAATTTGACATTTTTGACAGTTTCGCAAGAGTTTTTGTAATTATTAAAGAACTTTTCAGTTCATGTAAAAATCGCACAAATCTGACAGAAGATCACGTCCGTTATCTCATAACGATCCCACAAAAGATATAGAATCGCTCGGCAGGGCGATACTGGAAGTATCTTCCCCTTTGGAACATGCTGCAAATATACTATGATGTGTGTTTTATGCGGATGTGGATGTCGAAGGACCTTGAAATGTGTTTTTTTTATGTGTTAAACTGTGTGAAATGTGTGTGAAAGACCACTACACATGTAGAGAGAATGCACATAAAGGAATAGGAGAAAAAAAGGACTTACTGCGCTGGCACTTCCTTCTGTCTCGGCTGGGTTTATTCATCACTGGTTTGACTATATTAGTCGCGGTTACTTGCGGTATGCGGGTTCGGTTTGTATAAGCGGAATATTAAAGATGTTCATATATGGGGATGGGTAGGAAAGAACATGTGACACTACTAACTTACAAGCAGAGGGTCTATGATGTATAGAGATGTATGTAGGTAAGTATTTTTAGATACTGTTGCAATGATATGTGTTAATTTAATTAGGGGTCGTCAATTAATCACGTGAGGCTCAAAGGGGGGGGGGAGGGGTTCGGAAAAAAATCACGAAATATTACAAGGGGGGGGGGAATATAATGAGCTATCACGTGTATTTATTTTTCGTCGAACGTACGATAATATTCTGAAAATTTCGGAATACTTTGTATTAAAAAAAATACACGTGATTTTGGGTATGGGGGGGTAGTCTAAAACCTCACCACATATCACCAGGGGAGAGGGGGTTAAAAATTTGCTAAAAAACATCACGTGATTAATGGACACCCCTTACGTCTATAACAAGTGATCATTTTTTTATACGTAGATAGAATTAGCAAAATCTGCGATCAAAATGGGTAACTATTTACTTTCATTTTCCCTAATACAAAGGACAACAGTCAATTAATAGCCACAATTGCTAATGAACCCACTTTGTGTACAGTCTAGAAGACATCATTATATGCTCAATGTTTACTGAACAAGGGTTCAATCCCGATAGGAATTAAAGTTAGTCTGATTCAGTCGGTGGATGCGGCCAGACGTCCGTAATCCCATTGAATCCCAATGATTGAACAAATTAAATTCAGTCTCTAACCAATGATAAAAGAAATAAGATGTCGCTGGAGAAACTGAAAGAAATGGGAAAAAAATGTTGGATGAACTGCAAGAAAATTTAGTTGCGGTAGCATGTACGTATTTTGATTGTGTTTATTTTTAATTACAAAAATGTTTGGTAATTTTATCAACGTGGGGTTGATAAAATAAAATGGTAAATTTATTAAGGTTAAACGTCACATACGTTATAATCTACGCATTCATAGATGGAGCCAATAAAATTATTTAAGGTTTTTAATACTTTTTGCACGTTACGTTTTAAAATAATAAGGTAAATTAATTGTTTGCCCCGTTTTATTATTATAATCTTAATTTTTTTTTATTTTTTATTTATTTATCTATAATAAAATATATTTACAATGGTTTTATTTTTATGACTGTCTCACTAGGGTATACCTGTGTCGAGACAGGCGTACAGGTATATAAATGAATATAGTAGTTACAAGGATATTTCAGGTAAAATACATATTATGAATAGAATTAAAACAGAAGGGTGATTGGAAGGGTGGTAAATCTTTTAAAAAGAGTTATTTTACAAATGTTGGAGATGAAGTAATGAAATAAATTCTGCCTAGTCTATTTATAGGTTAAATTTGACAGGATTCCATTATTTTCATTTGTTTTATATGGGTTAGGTTGTATGTGAATAGTTATTTCTGTCTATGTGTGATTTATTTTACAGATATTTGTGATAGTGTGGCGTCCAATACTTATAATCCATTTTTTAATATCTTGTTTGAATTTTGTAAAGGAGTCACTTTGTCTGATCGTAGTTGGTAGTGTATTGTATAGTTTGCAAGCTATGTATTTAGAGTGTCTTTGCCCGAAGGTGGTTTTGAAAAAAGGAGTTATAATAATCTTAATTTTTTATGTTACATAGGTAATTGTGCTGTGCCTGTCTCACTAGGAGTTCCTGTGTTAAGAGCAGGCGCATTTTAATATAAATAGTTTAAAAATGGTTTATAAAGGATAACAACAACAATGTTATTTACATTTAGAGTAAAAGTACAAGACAATCAGCATCGTTTCAATGGGTTAGCATGCATTAGGAGGTTCTAAAACTATTGTTGATATATGATCTGTCTTTGGTAGTGATCCAAAACTTGGTATCTGTTTTGTATTTTACGTGATTAGTGTGCTGTCTAATGGTCAGTGGAAGTGTATTATAAAGTTTTGTTGCAAAGTACCTGAAGTTTCTTCGACCAAACGTTGTTTTGGCGAAAGGGATAAGTAAGAGATTTTGCCCTTTGGTTCTCGTATCACGAACAGTTTGGATATTGTCCAAAACAGTCCTATGTTTGAATAGATAAATTAGTATATTTTTGGCATAAAGTTGCTTAATGTCCAAAACACCGATTCTCCTAAAGATTTCATCAGAACTGCTTGTGATCGGTAGTTTTAGAATAATCTTTATAATTAGTTTCTAGGCTTTAGAGATCGGATCAATGGCGGCAGCGTTTGCTCCTCCCCAGGCTATGATACCATACTCGATTAGAGATTGACATAGTGCATAGTAATTTGTTTTGAGTTGGTTCAAGTTAAGAAATTTGGCAGTATGTCTAAAAAGATATATAGATTTTCGAAGATTGTTTGCTGTAGTGATAATATGTTCTTTCCACTTTAAATTACTGTCAAAAATAATACCCAAGTATTTGATTTTTGTAACACGTCCTAGATAGGGGCAATCACATATATTAGCTTTTGACAGTGGGCAAGCACATATTTGAATATTACTTTCTGGGTTACTTAGGGACGGATTAATACTAAACTCAATGTATTTGGTTTTTGACACATTCATTGTTAATGTATTATTGTTTAACCATCTTTTAACAATAGCTATGCCCCTGTTTGCTTTTATGTAAACATCATACTAGTTACTTGATTTGAAGAGGAGAATCGTATCATCAGCGAAACTAACGATTTTGGCATCAATAGGCAGATTAAACAGTTCATTTATGTAAATTAGGAATAACGTGGGACACAGGAAGCTTCCTTGAGGCACGCCAAAACTAATTTGCAGTTGATTGCTAAGGCAGTTGTTGATTTTTACACTTTGTTTACGGTTTACATTCCCATTTATTCCAGTGTTTGATAGTATTTATACTAGTTTGGAATGTGAGATAGTATCAAATGCTTTGCATAGGTCTAGTAATATTGACATGCATTTTGATCCCTGTCTAAGTTTTCATTTAAAAAAATCTGTAACTGTCGCAATGGCATCGGAGGTGCCTTTATTTTTCCTGAAGCCAAATTGGTTGTAGGATAATATATTATTTTTTTCAAGGTATTCGACTAATTGAAAGTTAATTGCTTTTTCAAAGACTTTGGATAGTGAATTTAGTAATTTTACTGGACGATAGTTAGTTATATCCGCTTTAGAGCCTCCTTTATGTATTGGAATTACGATTCCGTGTTTAAGTTTATCGGGGAATTGGCCTTTTGCGATAATGAGGTTTAGGTGGCCGTTTGCGATAATGAGGTGAGGTTTAGGTTTGAGGTGAGGATGCGTTAATGAGGTTTGTAAGGGGAATGGTGATTTCTAATAAAAGTTTTTTTAAGGTAATATTTGAATTTCAAATATCATCCAAGCCAGTTGAAGATGAGTTCTTCAATGAGTTTATGATCATCCTAGTATCTTCATTCGAAATTTGTTTTAGACGAAAATTCAAGTTTTTGGGCCAATTTGTATTACAGCCTTGTGTGCTGGAATTGGGAGAACTTTCACCGATATTTTTTGCGAGTTCTTCACCAATTTTTGAAAAGTATTGGTTTGCATGATTAACAATAATATTGGGATTACTAGAAAAACTTATTATTTTATCATTTATAGTGAGTCGTTTCAAGTCATTTATAGGATTAGGTTGAGAATGAGTGGCTTCTTTAAGTGTTTTCCAAATTTTTTTAGGATCATTATTACAATTTTCTATTTTCTGTTTGTAATATATTTCTTTGGCCTTTCTTATTATTTGGGTACATATGTTTCTATATCTTTTATAAAATTGTTGAAGTTGTATATCGTAAGGATTATTAATAACTTTTTTGTGGAGCTTGTTACGTTTACGGGTAGATTTAATAATAGTGTGGTTTATCCATGGCGTAATTGGTAACGTGTTATTAGGTACATGTTTTACAGTAATATTAGTTTGTTGGTTAGTGGTAGTTTGTAGGTAATTTATAAAGTATGTCCAAGCATCATCTGAATTTGTAATTTCAAATAGTTCTGACCACGATTTACTCCTTAGTAAATGAAAAATTCCATCGTAGTTAATTTTTTACATTTGTTTTGTTTTTTGTTTTTTGTTTTTTGTTTTTTGTCTTTCTGGTTGCATAACTGTGAGGCAAGTATGGTGGTATAGTGATCAGTTAGTGTAGATTCGTATACGATAGATGTTATTGGGTTGTTTGATTTGACCATGAAGTGAATCATGAATCCATGGTATGAGAGTGTGTTTAGGTATTCTTGGCATTGCGGATGTTCGTTTGTGGGCAGAATATTTATGTTGACATCACCAGCAATAGTACAATTTTTAATATTACATAAATTAGTTAAACAGTTATTGATCGATTTTAGAAAGGTAAAATATTGTAAGAGGATGGAGAACGGTGTATTGCTAAGATACATGTGTCGTTGTTGAAATTTATTTGTTAGCAATTTGCACCGCTGACTTGGATTTCTTTGATAGATAGACCAATTAAGTCAGATCTAGTATACACAACAACTCCATCATTTTGTTTTGTATGCATTGAAGTGCTATGATGGTCATATCCTTTCATCATTTTAGGTATATAGTTATTTGATAGCCAACATTCAGTAAGAATGATAATATGGAAAGAGGTTCCAATATTATGTAGTTGTAACAGAAATTCATCAAAATTCTTTGAAATTGATCTAATATTTTGTTGTAGGATTAGAAGAGAGAAAGAGTTAGATCGTAGCACATTTTTACAGAAATTTGGATTTGACGTTCTATAATCTGTAATGAAATCCATTTTCGGATAGCAAGTTTAACAATAGTTTGACACTCGTAGACATTTACGAAAGTCTCCCCATTTTTTTAGATCGTTTTCATTATTTATCCGGATTATTTTATCTCCTGGTCCTTTGCGTACCATCAGTCTACTGGATTTAAACCATAGAATTTGGAAAAGCAATTCTTTGGCCCTTTGCTTAGCTTTCCACAGTAGCTCCTTAAAATAAGGCGAAAGCACTTCGCTGATGTAAATTGGTGATGAGGTAAATGTTTTGGCCGTGTTTTTTAAAGAAAGTAACGATTCCCCTTTTTTGGTTATGGAAAGAAATATGTAACATGAAATATCAATTAAAAAAAAATACAAAAATAAAATTTTGTCAAAAAAATTGAATTTTTGTTTTCTGCATAGGGACACCCTAATCACCTAGCGGTATGAAATGTACTTTAAAACCTATTCTCATACCTACCAAATATTCATAAAAATAGTTCAAGCCGTTTCGGAGGAGTACAACCACAAACACCGTGATACGAGATTTTTATATATAAGAAGATATATAAGTAGCTACCACAGTAATGCCAAAATTACGATATTTAATGATGATTAGTTGTCTCTGACAAAAATAATTTTAAATGTAAAAATGTGGAAAAATTTAAGCATTCGATATATATTTTTACATTTATTATAATTACAATTTTACAACATTATACAACAACAATATTTCAATCGCTCTCCTAACAGTTGCTTGTGTTTAGGAGAGGACAACTAAATACTTTTACATCTAAGTATATAAATTAAAAATATATCCCAATTATTGCGCTGCATCCTTTACGTATTTTATGAATTGTATTATTTAAGGCAGTCCAAGTCTTCAATACAAACTAACTCACAGACGCGATTGGGTAAATTGGTGAAAGGAAATCAGTCATGCATATCTGATCACAATCCCAATCCGTTTAAATACCAATAAATCCCACAACAAAAATACAATGAATGGAAGACAATATTGGCGTGGTTCCGATAAGTATATTGTAACCTCTTACCACCTTACTAATAAAAGTGTTTGAAATTTAACGGAACTGATTGATATATGACTATTTAACATACATTGATAATTATTGTTTCAGTTGTGTAAAATTTAAATCACTTTATTACTAAGGCCTAAAGTTTTTTTTTTCTCATTAACGACTTTCGTGAGGAAAATAAAGATTTCGATCAACGACACTCAACTGTTGAACCAAAATCGATGTAGGAAGAATTCTGTTTTATAGACAAAATTGTGTGCAGCTTACGGAGACGTTATTTTCAAATAAAAATAATTACTTACGCACTGCTTTTTCCCTTTTAACAATTTTTAACATCACTACATACTAGTACCATATGTTTACAGGTTTATTTTATTTACACGTTTATTTTACGCAATTCTTTTTCTCTTTTCTATTTTTTATTATAACTAACCAATTTTCAACATCATTACATACTAGTACCATGTGTTTACACTAGACTTCACTAAAAAGAAACTATCTTTAATTGATCACCATGAAACAGGCAGCCGCCTAGAATGGTGATTTAATAAATCTAATCTACTTAAATGTCTAATATATGTAACATGTATTTTATAAATAAATACTATCTTGTCTTCTCGCCTAATTTATGTATATGTCTACCCTTACATACAGTTTCAGTTTACATACAGAATAAGTGCAAGTAATTCAAAAAGTGTTCATAACATATCACATGAAACTAGAGTATAAAATAATCAGTACCTAATTGTATGTAAAAGGTTAAGTATTTGGTAATGTTTTGTGAACACCTCATTAAGAGCCTGTGCTGAGGTATTCGAAAGTTTCAGATTTAGATAAAGTGTTACTCTGCCGTCATAAGTAAAAACACAGCATCGTCATTAAGACTCTCAAGGTGGATGGTAAATGGTAAAATATCTAGTATAGTTTTGTGAACACCTCACTAGAAGAGACTGCACTGACGTGTTCGCATGTTTTAGATAAAGTGTCATTCTGCCGTCATAAGTAAAGATACAGCATTGTCATTGAGACTTTCAAGGAGGTTACTGTGCTTGTACCTATGACGGCAGTATTGTATGTCAGGTAAGTAGCAGTTAAAATAGGGTAGGGCGGTGACAGTTGAGCATGGGGGCAAGTTGTGCGATTGAAATAACTCAAAAACTAACAATCGCAAGACAATTTTTCGAATGGAAGAAAGAAGGGGCCAAGGGTGGGGAACATAGCGCGCGATCGTCAATTGCAATGGCGATCGACCAAGAGACAAGGGCGCTTTGTATTTTTTTCGAGCAAAAAGTTAAACACACGTTCATCGCAATTTATCGCCAGAAATTTTTTGGAACGTTCTATCAACGATGACGTAAATTTTTGTCTTTTAGTTATTAGTTACTAGCTGGGTTACCCGGCTTCGCTCGGGACAACATTCGAGATAGTTCTGGAATGTTTCACATTGATGTTTCCGATTCCCTATTCCCGAACATTCCACAAATTTCCAGAATGTTCCGGGATGTTTTGGAATGTTTTGGAATGCTCTCAAATACTCTGACTGGGGTGTCCGGCTTCGCTCAGGGAGTTGATGTGAGATTGAATTGACGTTCGAATCCACGGCGGATCTTGCTTTATATACCCATACAGGTAGCCCCATACAAAAAAGATTTCAAATGTTCCAGATCATTCCAAAACATTCATGAGTGTTCTGGAATGTTCCACAATGACCTGTTATGTTTTTTAATGTTCCATCCTATTCCCAAATATTTCACAAAATTCCAGAATGTTCCGGGATGTTCTGGAATGTGGTGGAATGCTCAACAATACTGTGGAATGTTTTAAACTGTTCTAGAAATTTCAAACGGGGAGAAAGTTCAAGCCCTTATATCTTTAAAAGCAAGCCCTTCAGGTAAAAACGGGAACTTTCTTCATGGATGGGGGATAGAGGGCTACCACACAATATCGTTATCGTTATATACTCCCGTTGTCGTACCGGGACTCGTCTTTGAGTTTTAGCAGCATGCACTTTGTACACTTCTTTTAATAATGTATATTGAAGATTAAGATTATCCAAACATCTAGAACTTTTCAGAACCTTCTAGATTCACCGACACTCTCCTCAACTCATTTCTGAAAGTTTTTACAACTTCCTCTTTCCATAACATCCTAGAGCATTGCGGAACCTTCCAGAACTATCTAGAACCTTTTAGATTCACCGACACACTCCATTGCTTTTCCAGAACTATCTAAGTTAGAGCTTTATCTAGCCTTCTAGACACACCGACATACTCCGCCACTTCTTCCAGAACTTTCTACAGCTTTATCGAACCGTTTAAACTTTCCCAAACCTTTTAGACTTACCGACATACTCCGCAACTCCTTCCAGAACTTTCTACAGTTTTATCAAATCTTCTAGAACTTTTCGGAAACTTCTAGACTCACCGAAGTACTTAGCCACTCCTTCCAGACCTTTCTACAGCTTTATTGAACCTTAAAGAACTTTTCCGAACCTTCTAGACTCATCGACATACTCTGCCACTCCTCCCAAAACTTTCTACGGCTTTATCGAACCTTCTAGATCTTTTCGGCACCTTTTAGACTCACCGACGTACTTCGCCACTCCTTTCAGAACTTTCTACGGCTTTATCGAACCGTCTAGTCCTCCGGAACCTTCTAGACTCACCGACATACTGCGCCACTCTTTCCAGAATTTTTAAAGCTTTATCGAACCTTATATAATATTCCGAACCTTCTAAACTCACCTACATACTCCTCCACTCCTTCCACAACTTTTTACAGCTTTATCGGAATTTCTAGATTTTTTGGAACCTTCTAAACTCCCCGCATACTTTGCCACTCCTTCCAGAACTTTCTACAGCTTTATTGAACCTTTTAAAACTTTTTGAAACCTTCTAGACTCACTGACATACTCCGCCACTCCGCCACTCCTCCCAGAACTTTCTACGGCTTTATCGAACTTTTTAGAGCTTCTTACAGCTTTGTGAAATCTTCTAGAATTTTCCGGAACCTTCTAGACACACCGATACACTCCTCCACTCCTTTCAGAACTTTCTACAGCATTATGGAACCTTCTAGATCTTTTCGTAACATTCTAGACTCACCGATATACTCCGTAACACCTTCCAAAACTTTCTACAGCCTTATCGAACCTTCTAAAAGTTTCCGGAACCTTTTAGACTCACCGACATACTCCACCTATCCTTCCAGAACTTTGTACAGTCCTATCGAACCTTCTAGAACTTTCATAGCTTTATGAAACCTTCTAGTATTTTCTGGAACCTTCTAGACACACCGACACACTCCTCCACTCCTTTTAGAACTTTGTACAATTTTATCGAACCTTCTAGAGCTTCCGGAATCTTCTAGACTTACCGCCTATTGTTTCTGAAAGCTTCTAGAACATTCTCCTTCCACAATTTTCTAAAGCATTCTTGAACCATCAGAACATTCTAGACTCACCGACATACTCTGCCACACCTTCCAGAATTTTCTACAGCTTTATCGAACCTTCTATGACTTCCTACAGCTTTATGGAACCTTCTAGAGTTGTCCGGAATCTTCTGGACATACCGACACACTCCTCCACTCCTTTCAGAACTTTCTACAGCTTTATATAACCTTCTTGAACTTTCCGGAACCTTCTAGACTCGCTGACATACTCCTCCACTTCTTCCAGAACATTCCAGAGTTTTATCGAATTTTCTAGAAGTTTCCAGAATCTTCTAGACTCTTCTTGAAATTTTTAGAGTCTTCTTAGAACTTTCAGCCCTTATATCATCAAAAGCAAACCCTTTAGGTAAAAATTAATAACCTTATTTCCTAGGGGGGATAGAGATCTACCATACCATATAACTCTCTTGATCGTACCGGCACTCGTTTCTAAGTTTTTTGCGTTCCGCACGTTTTTTTGGAATTTTTTTTATAATATATATATATCGATTATTTAGTTACTTATTCGTTTATAGTTATCATTCTTTTGATTTCACATAGTTGTTTAGTCCCAGCTCTCATAGTTGTGTACAGTCATTGCTCAACTTGCCCCACTATTTTCTTATTACAAATGTATCATTATTTTTTTGTAGGATAAGTTTTAAGATTTCCCTATAAGTTATATCTATAATAATTGTTTTTATGTCTGGAGGCGTTTAGAGCATGATGAATTTCCTGTTCAACAGTAACACTAAGTCAGTCTGGATGCACCTTTTACTAGTATGACTTACTAAGTGAAAACTTGCCCAACTAGCCCCGCCCTACCCTACATCATAGTAGTATACGGATACTGTGATAATATTAACAATGTACACGGGATAATCTTGCCTGCCAAGATATTATAATGTAAGAATCCATGTCGCTTTTTCTATTAAGAATTAGATAAATAGGATGGAATGCCACAAATATGTCCAAACCTACACTTCTAGCTTCGTCCACATCTATGTAGCATATTAAGTCGATGTATATCCATAGATAATAATTTATCCATCGCCGCACACGTCATGCTGTTTGTTCTGTTGTCGACTTAAGAAGTGAGCTGACTTATTAGCATGAACTGAATATTTGATTCTTGAACTTTCAATGACTTCCTGATTTCTTCTTTGATACATTTTTGATTTTCCCCCAGACATGATTATGACATCTCCAATCGGGTATGTGGTGAGGCGGGTGGAGTAGGGAGAGGAAGGTTATGGTAACAGGAAGGTTGAGAAATTCTGGTTATTCAAATCTTGTCAATAAACCCAGCTGAAGCCTTTCTAACGAGGTTTTGGATTTTGATTGGTAGCCTTTCACTGACGCGATTCTACCCCAGTCAATCTATTATATCTACGTTCAAAAATATTGTTCACGCCGAGTTTCGAACCCGCGAACCAGAGAACTCGAAGTCGATGAGATTGCGGTTTTAATTAAATAAAAATTATATCATGAATCATCACACATACTTTAAAAAATTTAAAGAAACAAAATGACTAGAGATTGTTTTGGATTACCGAGTAGATGCTGAGTTGAACATTGTGCCTCATGATGAAACTGAGTGTACGCACGAAAAGTAACCTTTAACCCTTGGAATGCCAATTGCCCACCGTACTCGGGTTGATACTGTTTTCGTAATAACTTATTGTGTCTCGTAAAAATACGTTTTTGTTCATTGTTCCGTCCTACCATACACTTTATAAAAAATATTATCTATCTTGTGTAATTTCTTATGATAGCTACTTATTATACTATATTCAGTTTCAGTTTCAGTGCCGGCAACCCGGGCGTTTATTTATTTTTCATTTATTTACAAAGTTTTATTTTACCCACCTCACTAGACATAGTCTGTTCCGAGGTAGGTAAATAACATTTTATATTTATTAAAAAGGATGTGAATCAGAGTACATATAATATTATAAAAAGATAAATAGTAGTATAAAAAGATTAAAAAAATGATGTGATAGTAAAAATGATAAAAAATAATAATGATAAAAAAAGAATATTCAGAGAAAGGTTTGTTTTTCTCTGTAAAGTTATAAAAATAAATGTGTTAATAACGTGTATAATAATTGTTAAATTAATAAAATACAGTTTCAACATAGTTTTAGCAATGAATCAAATTATATTATTGTTTTTTAATATAATGAAGACAAGAATCTTGATTCCAAATTCATATTTGATTGAAGAAGATAACAATAATAATCTAAACGAAAATATGTAAGAGAATAAGACACAGAAAAAGATAATGGTCGCATTTGGGACTCGAACCCAGAACCTCTCGTCGATTCCGCCATTGCCACTATGGCAAGGTACTGTTTAATGTACAATTTATTTTATGTACTGGCAATTTTGAATGCTGGTCACACCGGTAAGACTAGATGTAGTTCCAAACGCTACCGCAAAATCATTCTGTCCCGAATTGTCCTGGTGTGTACAGCTATCAGATTTAGTCCCGCAACTTTCTGATATTAATTTTGTGTCGCGATTGTGTTTGTCTATTACAATAAAAAGAGAATCTAATAAAACCTTCTTATCATTTATTTAACTCCCGTGACACATATGAAAGTGTTGATTTGGTAAGATTAACACCTTCCATACCACCTTCACTGTCAAACCGTCATATTTGATGTCCACATTAACAATTTTAAGCGAAAATCACTTCAAATTATGGGATTTATTCACGCAATATGTAAGACATTCAAAGACCCTCAATCATTTCTAACCCTTTACAACTTTTAAATTAGAAGTAAACGTGAAAATAGAAGCACAATTTAGAATCCGCATCGAAGCAATTGTAAAAATATTGTAGAATACGTTAAAAAATCTAGGACCATCATCTTTCACTTTAATATGGATTTTCAATTTTAATATGGATCATCCGACGTACATCTTGAATGCATTATGTTTTATTCGCTTTGAAATGAAATAACACTGCTAAATATTATTCTAACTTGACGTTTCGTCCATTAAAGTAGTAGTAGTAGCCAAGCGAATAAAATATATTTTACTACGCTAGGAACATTTTTTAAGGTTCAAAATACCTTAAAATTGAGGCTTAGAGGACGGGCTATTAGCAAATCCACGTTGAATTTCTGGCGCATTGGGGGTTAAGCACAACAGCTGCAAGGGGAACATATTCATTGTTCAACACCCTCGCTCCTTGGAATCATCAATCACGCGTACCGTCGTTTTACGTGAAAATACGAGACAAGTTTCTATTTTTCGGCTCCAATTATTTATGTCTCCTTCACCGCATTTCCATTGATCGATCACACCAATTCGTGGGTTATTAATATTTCATGCTATATGTAATAATTTCACAGTTGCAACTTTATGTTCTACTTTTTTACAACACTTACATCCTTATCCACTAGAGCGACAGCGCAATTTAAAACTTTTTTCTCCGATTGCTCGAGATTTTTTGGTGTACATTTTGAATATTTTCTGCCGGCATAAAAAAAATCATACCTCTGAATTTTAATATGGAGACATACAAACTGATTATAGTTTTATATAGCCAATGCATTCATATATCTTTTGCCGATGATCACATATTCGTAGTATCTTTATAAAAAAATATTATAAAATCGTAAACTTCTCCTTCATTACTTACAAATAAGGGAAAATTTTCCAAAATTGATAGCAAAGCAATCTGAGGTATTTTAAATATTGGCATATTGTGGCAAAAAGCGCTCCGGTTGAAATACACATATGATGAAATGCTTAAAACGGCAGCTTCTTTTTTTTTTTTTTTTTTTAATTCTTACTGCTGCTTTGTTAAGAGCGTTTAACCAGCCAGCGGACGAAAATCCACATTTCGTCGAAAGTTGTTCTTACGATCGTGCAGGGCGGTTACAATGAGAAAGATTAAGTATTCTCCGTACCAGCTTTTTAAAATTATAACTCAATATCAAATTTATTTCAATCCAAATTAGCTTTAATTTATACCTTCATCCAAAAATGCTGAAAGGCGTGATGATAAAACTATCAACAAGTACTTTTTGTAATTATTTTTTGATTATAAGTATTTATCATTTTTCAATAATGTCTATATTTAAAAAGAATGTTAAAAAAATCTGAAATATATTAGTTTGTAAGTGCGCAAATAAACACACAAATGGACCAATTTTCGTCGAGAAACACATGTACGTAAATACTTTTTAATGATTTTATTGAAACTAAAATTAAAATTCTAAAACATGCGTTTGCTAGATAATGTATTGATTTATTTTACTGCATGATTATATTATTTGAAATGGGTGTGGTATAATACAAAATCTTTTTTGAAAATTTAACAAATCTGCCAACGACCTATGGAATAACCTTATACTAAAAATTAAAAAAAATCTCAAAATTTATTACATGCGAATGCGAATGCTAGATAAAAGAACAATCTTCCGAAATCCATTTATAATTTTTTGTGGAAAAGATTTGAAAATGACATATTTCTGGTTTTCTCTGGTAATGCCCTCTTAAGTTTGGGATAAGTACCCACTTGTCGATAGATGAATGCAATTATTTAATCAAAATCAAAAATGACGACAGCAGGTAGGTTGTCGGTAGGTGCAGGGAAATCACTTTACAGATTCTTTACAATATTGTGCAACACCAAACTAGTAGTTATCGCAAAGATACTAATTTTGTTTGTGTGTCTGTAACTACGGTTCCCTCAACTCTAGAACTCGGATTTTCTTTGGATTATTTTCAAAATTGGATCAGTGGTATTAATATTACAAGAAATTATTTATGTTGTCCTTTTCATATTAGAATTATAATATCTCGCCATTTTCCGCTGGCCTGCGCTGGTAAACAACAAATTTTGGTTTCGTGTAAAAGTGTACCCACATAATTCTAAAATACACAAATCAAATACACTTTTAAAAATAATCTCAGGAATCATAGGTTAAATTTCGTCAAGTACATCTCTTTACCCTCTGTATTTTCTGTAGATGCATAGGTATTATTATTAGAATTTATTGTTTCTCTTTGGAGCTCACAATTGTTTGTGTATTGGTCAGCATTGCATTCCAAGCAAATGATTGCAGTTCGATTTTCGAACGTGGTAATTAGCTTTTTACACTTTTATATTTTTAAGTAGGAAAATCATTATGAATTTCAAAGAATAATTGAGTGTACGATATTTTTTGCCAGTCCGTCTTTAGTCAACACAATTAAGCTCGGTGGTTTGCCCACGCGAGAACATGAGGCCGAATGAAATACCAAAATGACGCGACGCTTCTCGTGAATGTCTTGCGCATGTGTGGATGAAAGTTCGATGAGGCGGACGTAGCGCCATCCGTCATTCAACAACATAAATAATTTCGTTCTGTTCGAAATACCTACGAATGAAAGGCTTAAAGGCTTAAATTTGTTCTTACAAAAATATTAAAATCGCGATTAAGAAATGGGAGGTTGGAGATGGGAGGGTTAAAATTTGGGGTTATAGGTATTTTTGATGCCAAATAAAATAAAAAATTGTCAAAAATAATGTTTTTTTTTCTGGATAGGGACACTCTAATCACCTATCGCTATGAAATATACTTTAAAACCTATTGTCATACCTACCAAATACACATAAAAAATTCTAAAAATCGGTAAAGCCGTTTCGGAGGAGTGCGACCACAAACACCGTGACACGAAATTTTTATATGTAAGAAACTAGCTTTTACCTGCGGCTTCGCTCGCATGGTTTCAGGGGGAAATCTATATATATATATATATATATTAATCAAAATATGCTAGCTTCTGGATTTGTAGTTCCCGGCATGCGTTGCTATTTCTAGATATTGTTTCTCCCTGCGTGTCCTTTCCCTTCGTCCCATTGTTCTTCCGCCTCCTATTCCTCTTCCGCATCCCCTTCCCCTCACGCGTTCCTATTCTGCCTTCTCCGCTTTCCCTCTCCCCACTCCCCTCCTTCCCCGTCCCACTAAACCCCCTCACGATTTCCTCTCCCACCTCCCGCATTCCACACACTCAGTCCTTGTACATTTAGTTTTCAAATAGCACGCGTGCCACCTATTGCAAATTTGTATACAAATTTCATGATGCCAGAGCTTACCAGTATATATATAAAAACCTTCGTTGAGGTGCTTACAACAACTCACCAAAGTTCCATCGCAATCGTATAAACGGTTTAGCAACGCGTAATTTCATGTTCACGGGGCTCACTATTGTATACAGATACCATCGCGGGCATGCACAAATCAAATCCCCAAAGTTTCATCGCAATCAGATATATATATAGATTTTCTAGAGTCGTAAAAATCGTTTAAAATATTGTGAGTACGTGACTGTGATTTGCAAAGGTGAAATGTCTATCAAACGAAATAATTTTAAAAAATATGTTTGGGTAGGTACTAAGCAACTCAGCAAATTAACATGGTAATATTAGTTATTCTCGATTAGGTCCAAAAGACCCCACTTTCGTTAGGCAGTCCGAATGATTTATATGAATGAAATCAACTGAATCGTATTAGACCTTTGGTAACATTCAAATGCCGGTTTTCAATTTGTGGCCTTTTGGATACATCATTGAATATTCTGAATATGTTTTCCGTATTCAAAATACAAATTTAATATGTGTATCCCTTATACTATTATGAACCAATAACGCTTTCAGGCCGAGATTTAGTTATCCGGCCAGCCATGTCTAATAGGTTTGAGCAATGAAATGCCGAACGCAAGATTTGCCAATGCGATATTAAAAAGACCTTGTAGAGAGGCCATGTATGATTTTTTCGAATTATATAATCTCAACACCTCTAAAAGCTACTAAGAGAGGAAAATAATAACCCGATTATTGGCTTTCAGTTATATTTAAAGTGTAAATTTTTTTTATCTTTTTAATCAATTTAAGCTAACAATAACACTCCTTATGCAGATGGCAATAGAATTTAAATTCCCGCTTAACACCAACCGCTTGTTTTGATTTAAACATGAAAAAATAAATTTATTATTTAAATGTTTAATGATAATTTTCTCAAGCACTTAATTTTCCACAAAACATATGATTATTTTAAAGGCCAAGATTCGTTCTACTCGTAATATTTATCGTGATAAATCATGTAATAAAAATTGTGAGATGTTTATCTTCAATCTCTCATTTATTTAATTACTAGCTGACCCGAAGAACTTCGTACCGCCTCCGAATCAATAACTGTTGAATTAAATTAAGTTTTTTTATTAAACTTAAAACATTTCCTCTTTAGAAAAACGTAGAAAGGACTCTGATCTAATATGCATTTTCAAAATTATCGACAGTATTACTGACACACCTGCTTTGTTACAACTCATCCAGTTCAACATTCCTTCCCGTAGACTCCGAAATAATGAATTGCTGTTCGTCAATCAACATTCTACTAATTATGGATATCATTCTCCTATACAGAATATCGAGACTTGTCAACACAAATCAAAGCATTGAATTTTTTGGTGTAAGCCTAAGTGACTTTCGGCAGTCGTTACGCAATGTGGTTTTTTAAAGTCTTTTTAAATCCATCTTCAAGCTACTTGTAGTTATCTTCTCTATGTACTTTTATATCATATGTATTTTGTCAATGCTCTTCATCTATATGTAATCTCCTTTTATTGTGATCTCTCTTTTTTCTTTTGTGTTCGTGTTATTGTTACATTGTTAATTGGACTATTTCTCCGTAAATAAATAAATTAAGTTAAAATTACACAATGAGGCAATCATCGATGCCCAACTGCCCGTGTTTTGTTTTTGTCAGTATCAGGGATGGCGTTGTGTACGGATTTATATTTTTTTGTCTATTTGTATTTTTTTTATGTATTTTTTCTTACTTTTCCATTTACTTACGGGAATTTTTGAAAGGAAGCGGGTACGGGTGCCGCCGCCCCACTAACCATTTATGGGATAACCGACACCTCTCTCTGCTGTAGGTCACCCTAAGTGGTTTGCTAAGTTTGGTGATTTAGCAGGGGTGCCCGGGTTCATGGGGTGACTTTTGTGCGGGTCTTGGCGGCGGATGCGTGTGCCCACCTGCTGCGTGGTGGGCCGGATCGAGAGAGACTGGTTGAGGGAGGCCTTTTGATCTTTCCAGCTGGATTCTCTCGACCAATGGGTCGAAAGAGTCCGACTGGAAAGGTTAAGGTAAAAGGTCAATTCCGGTCAAGGCAATGGCCTTGCACCGCAGTTGGAGGGATGGATTCACTCCCGGATACGCTGAACTTCAGATTCCTACCCACCCCTCGTGCCCTTTTTCCTTCCCAGAACTTCCTAGCCTACCCTTCCTTAAAAAGACCCTCCACACAGCATCCCCAAAGATGACATAGGTCCTGAGTGGAGCTTACGTATAAAAATGCGTTTCTTTTTAGAGATTTATTATTATTGTATTTTTCCTTTGGAGGGATGCAGAGACATACGTTCACCGTTTGTCTCATTTTCGACTATTGACATTTAGCGTGTAAGAAAGAGGGGCAGCATTATATGATTAAGAACCAAAGCAAAAAAATCAGCGCATTGACATTTGACGTTTTTGAATTTTTGGAATTTACACACAGTTAAACATTATACCCATCACAATATTGCTTCAGTTCTTTCAAAATATGAGAATTCGTTTCGTACAAAATGTATGAAAAAAATTATTTTCTTCACAACTTTCTTTTTCGTGAATTTTTGCGATGTTTTAATAATTATTCTGTTATCCGGGACTGAGGCAAATCCAACAAATCAAAGATCATCAAAATCGGTCCAGCCGTTCTCGAGTTATAAATAGTGTAACTAACCCGACTTTGTTTTATATATTAAGATTAGGTCCTTACATATGATATTGGCGTTTTGTATGGAAGGAACATAAAGTCGATTTTTTTAAATATAATATATTTATTTAATCAAAGTATGCGCCATTAATATCTATGCACTTTTGCCATCTCATAGGTAGTTCATCGATCCCTTTACTAAAAAAAACATTCGGACGGGAATCAATAAAATCTTTGAAGGCGGTTTGGACTGCCCCATCGGATTTGAATTTTTTCCCTTGCAAGAAGTTATCCAAATTTGTAAAAAAATGGTAATCTGTTGGGGCAAAGTCCGGAAAGTACGGTGGATGTCCAATTGAAGCTCCTCTAATTTGGTAGCCGTCTGTTGTGCAGTGTGTGGTATAGCATTTTCATGAAGCAGCAGTGGCCTAGAGCGATTAACCAGCCTCGGTTGTTTAGCAGCCAGCTTTTCCATCATGGTTTGCAGTTGCTGACAATAGTCATCTGCCGTAATCGTCTGGCCAGATTTAAGAAAGCTGTAGTGAACGACACAAAAAACACACAATTGTGTTTTCTTTTGCGGCACCGTCGCCATACACATCATTAATTCTTCGAGCCGTTTCTGCAGCACTGGTGCCACGGTGGAACTCGTACTCGTAAATAACGCGATATTTCAAGTTTTCCATTTTGTAAACAAAAACAATTAAGGAAAAAACAAATGAATTATAGATTTTGAAACACAAATACATGAGTAAATAGCTGTATAAATTTGAATTTGGAATTCCTAACCAAAGAGAAGATATTTGAGATCAAAGTTGCCAGTACGGCAAAACGCCAATTTCATATGTAAGGACATAATATTTAAAAATTACGATACATTTCTGGCAGTTAAAAAAACAGAGTATGCAATACATACATTTTTTTAATTTCTCAAAATCACTTATATACGAACAAGTCTGAAAGTTACTCAAAAGCTAATCATACGTCTCTCTCACGTATGGGTATGTATTTCTTTGTAATTATTGTACTTACCTTGGTAACAGAGCCGCCCCGCGGTAAACTCTGCTAACTGAGAAAGATAGCGTGCTACGTTGCGAATTAAAAACAGATAGCAATTCTTGTGTATCGCTTACGTCTCTCAGACGTAGATTATCTTTTTAGGGTTAAAGGTAGAATACAATTCAGTGTAAAGAAGAGTAATAATTTAAAAAAATGTATGAGAGCACCGTAATAAAGAGATAAATTAATATAAAATATTTAATTGGTCATAATAATAAATCTGTTTCACTAAACTGAGCTGTTTTGAGGCAGAACCTTTATCTAAATTAATTAATACCACACGTAGTCTATGGTTTCCAAATATATATAGCAGTTTATTGAAGTGAAAACTTCTTTAGTACAGTTGTGATTTAAAATCAATGAAACGAAAAAACGACACTAAAAAGAGACAAACACATACATTTTGCGGTGCTTTGTAGCCCCCCCCCCCCACTCTTGTCTACTTTACTTTTCTGAAAGATTCACTTCTACCGCGTGTGAAATAGACATTTAAAAAAAATAATAACGTTTAAGCCGCCGCTACCCGAATTTCTACCGATTTCTTACATATCTCCCTTAAACAATTGAAGTTTTGAGGCTCTTAAAATAACATAGGTTTTGAAGATAATATCTAGACGCGTTCCACGCCGAAACGCAAATTTTATAAAATTCCCTCGATAGAAAAAAATCGCAAAGTAGGAATGCTCCGAAAATTATTATAAACACGTTTTTTACAAGTTATAGTTGTGAAAAAAATCACAATGTTTCTTTAAATTTTACTTAAGACGCCTTTCACGAGATTTTTGCTTTATTTTAAACGAGTCGTGTTTTATTAAACATTTTCATAATTTTTGCACCGATTTTATCGCTTTAAATACTAGCGCGCTCCTCTAATATTCGTAATAACATATCTCTCCATCTTCTTAGTTTTGAACTTGGATGCGGCGGCGCTTAAAGACCAGATCTAAAGAGTCAGGTAGGTACCTCCCAACGTTCATCTTTCCCATCTTCTTATTTTGCATCTAACCCGCTCACATACCGAGAATTGCTCTTTTAATTTCCGCATGCATTTTTTGTTGTCCGGAGTGTTCTTCTGGTAAATTTCATGTCATTGGCTCGGTATAAAAAGTGGATCCATTATTGAAAACACCTGGCATGTTTATGTAGGCTATGTAAGAACACTTCACATGAACCCTTCTCCCTTCCACCGATCATAAATCAACCTTTTTATAAATTGCCCTAAAAGAAAGGCAATAATGGCGTACCCCGCATCGCCTACCTAATGCCGAACGCACTTAAGAGCCTGATAAAAGTACGATAATAACGGATTTTCACTCTATTTAAAGCCGATATTATATTAATACATTAATCTTAATAATGTTCAAAAGGTTCAATAATGCTTTATGTGTATTTTATTGGCTTCCAAAATAATAACATGTTTCTCGGGTTATTTTACCGCAGTGGAATTTCATCATAAGTTTTGATTTAAGTCTCTTTTAACGCACGTTACCTTGGAATATCGTGAAAAATCTAACGCCGCACAGTGTTTCGTTTCATACAGCTAGACGGAAAAAGTCACTTTGGAATTCTTGAAAATGACGTCATGTGGATATTAACACGTGGTTAATATGACAAATACATTTTTAATTGGGCTAATTAATGCACGGGTTGACTCATACCAGAGCCCTAAAGTTAGGTAAATTAGTTAATGAATTTTCAGTTGATTTCATTCGCATCTTGTGTAAGGTTGTTTGTGTGTTTAAAGTGTTTTGTTTTGGTTCTAAAAAAATGAAGGCTACTTTGGAAGGTATGTAGTATGTTTTATTTTTGTAAAATTTTAATATAAAACATTTTAGTTATTTTTTTAAATAATGTTTAACTTTAGTTTCCAACTACTCGAGAATTTATTTCGGATAAGGTATCAAAGGGGTTGTGTAATTTTTTTTGTATATCGAACAATTATTTTTCTATTCAAATTAGTTTTGATATATTTGCTCATTAATTCTCACCGATCATATTTTATCATTTTACAGGCACCACGTACCAGATTTCCAGGCAAGAATTGTTCGACACACGGAGGAGTTCTAGGGAATATATAATCATATTTTAAGTAAATTTGAACATCAAAACCTCAGTGCAAGCAGTGAAAAAAATTTGAAAAGCCAAATTCAGTTAATGTCTTTGAATATAAACAAAAAGTGGATCGCCGCTTCTCAGATTCTCGAAAGATTTGTCGTCAAATTTTGTTGGTGGCACAGAAAAATATTAATCACTTTCAACCCAAATTTTCCATAATTTCAGATTAAGTACTCCCACAAGAGGGTTCTAAAAACTTTATTATTATCTAAGAGTTTTTTCCTTCTAGCTTGTATGAAACGAAAGACTGTGCGACGTCTAACAAAACATGCTGTTAATGCTCACGCTAACGTGCGCTAAAATTAAAATGGAGTACCGAGGCATCTAATGTCGAATGATATTATGAAGACATTTGTCTTTTATTCTCCATTTTTGAATCAACTACGCATAATATAAGGCCCTGAGGTTTTTCAGATTCTGTGAGAAAGAAGTGAACCAAGGTCTTGAAGAGATCCGTGTTGTATTAAAAAGGACACGAAAAAAAGAGGATAGTTTCATCCCGGATCTGAAGTGATGAGCATAAAAACAAGTCGTAAAAATCTAGTTTCCGACCGAAATTTTGGTTTCGGTTTCGGCCTAGTTTCGGAAAAAAAACGGGTTTCGGCTTCGGCTACCATCCAGCCGAAACTACGGCCGAAACCGAAACTGAATCTCCGAGGTTTCGCGCTGCGATTGGTCCATTAAAATTATTAATAGTTGTAGCTCAATGACGCTCTACGCTGTTTTTTTTTTAGTTTGAGAAAAAACTCTTTGTATTTTCATAGTATTATTTGCATTAAAAATATTGAGTTGTTGTAGGTACTTAGTAGGCCCTTTTTAATTTTATTGTAGTTCATTAAAAAGTGTGCCTTAAAAATAACCACATTTTAGAAGAAACAAAAGAGTATTTTTTGTTTAGTGTACCCAAAGTATACATAAACAAATTAGGTAAAAAGAAGTAACTTAGTTTTGTACCTTTTATTTTATATTGTTTTATGTTTTTCGTAAATGCCTACTATTTATTTTTAAAATATTATTTACGAAGGAGTTGATTCGAAATAAATATTCCTGGGGTCCTAGCATGGTCGATCGATATAGGTTTTATCGAAAATGTCGGTAACTTGCGATGGCTCCCGAGCAAGACTGTAGACCGCTAACGAACAAACAATATTTCGCAATGACTTGATTGTTTATTCGTTAGCGGCCTGCAGTCGTGCTTGGGAGCGATCGCAAGTTACCGACATTTTCGATAAAACCTATATCGATCGACCATGCTAGGGGGCCTGGTAAAGTAAATACATTTATTTCAAATCAACTCCTTATTTCAAAAAGCGCGAAAAATTTGAAATAGGGAGTGATTATTATGTTATGTTTGTTGTTAATTCAAATATCAGAGACTGAGTAATTATATATGAATTATTACTGACTAATTAAGATTGACTATTTTTTTCCACGAAAACATGACCTTATATAGAAGTTTCGGTTTCGGCAGAACCTGAGACCGAGGCCGAAATTCGGTTTCGGTTTCGGTCGTAAAAACTAGTTTCGGTTGGACACTAAAAAATCATAAATTTACAGCAAAAAAAACAACCCTTTAAAACTTTTTTTTTACTTTAATACGTCTAATTTTATTACAACCGTGATAACAGAACGGCACGACCTAGTTGCGCCATTATTTTATTATTAGTTACAGCTCGATCGGATGTCAGGAAGTGGATTAATTTCCACTTCCAAAATTTGCATTCGTTCAAGAAAACATAATGGATATTCAAAAGCAAAAAAAACAGCAAGGTGCACAGATGCTGTACACAAACTGATTGCTTATTTTTTTAAGTATGTTTCATTTAGCTATAAATTTTTCACACTTATGTCTAGTATACATATGAGTCGTTCAATTTCTTTATCCGCTATATCAACCTCCACTGATTCGGAGAAAACCGCAAAAAACTGTCACTCATCTCTAGCATAAATAAAAAATTGCTTTTTATTTTTTTATTTAATGAATTGGAGTAATAAACATTGGAAAAGTGTTCATTTTTCAATGTATATCTAGAAATATTTAAGTAATTATGATAAATAAAATGGATATAGCGGATTTTGATACTCACTTCATGATTTATATGGAATATAGAGGCTTTTGACTGACCTGACGGGCGTGTTTCTACACACGCCATCTTGGCGAAATAGCTGGTCGTGATTGGTTGAATTCCGATATAGCGGGTTTTGATAGTAACTTCTTGAAAGATACAGCGGGTTTTGTTTCTCACTCGCAGTTTTATCATGGCTTTTGGTCGTGATAAAGGAGGTTTTGAAACTCCATTTTAGATGAGTCTTGTTCCTCGCAAAAATGTGAACAAGACGTCATACTCAGATCATTTTGTCAAAAAATCGGATAAAGCGGGTTTTGAAATTATAGGACTCATATATCTATTCTAAAACTATTATATCTAATATTATTCTACGACCTACGCACGAAAAAATTTGAACTTCACAACATTGAGACATAACCCAACAAGTAATCCTTATGTCCTTCAATTTCATCATTAGTATTACTCTTTTTTTTAAATTTGCCGGCAGCCCGGGCGTTTATTGAAAAAACATTATCATATACAAACAAGTAAGACTTCTCAAGACTACTCAAGTACCTACAAGTACAAGTACCGCCTCACTAGACAAGGTCTGTTCCGAGACGGGTTCGTATAAATGCATACATATACACAGACATACACACATGTATACGCATGCACATAATCATAAAAACATAAGTATATAGAATCTAGATAAAATTATTGTAAATTGTTGATGGTTATAGTGGGATGTACAAAATGTCATAAAGACAAACTCTGTCTGTCGTTTCAAAAGCACGTCTAAAATCTGAGGACCCTGCTTTTGTGTACATCGTACAATAATCTCAACTACTCCCGACAATCTGCAGTCTGTGAGACTATGGCATCCAATTAAATGGCAATTGGGGTATGTTGTGAGGCTGGAGGTAGCGGGAGGGAAAGGACGTGGCGAAAAGAGGAAGGTTGAAAGTCTCTAGCTATTCAGATCTGGTCACCAAACACGGCTAAAGCCATTTCGAGCAAACTTTTAGATTCTAAATGGTGGTCATTTTCCAGGCTATCTGCCACTATAAATTACGAGTATTTTATTAAAAAAAAATTAAAACAAAATTTGCTCGTACATGCAGGGATTTGAACCCACTACCTCCGGATTCGTAGCAATAATAATACTGATGCACATTCACACACCGTCTCACACATAGTCGTCTGTAATACAAGACTAGACACAATTTATGGATTCATTCATTTGATCATGCCATGTCTCTTGGTATGTTATCAACGGTTATCATGCCAACTCAGAATGAAACCAACTTAGAAACACCTCAGAAAGGACATTAAAAGCTATGAAAAAATAATTTTAAAATAGCCGGTAACCCTGACCTAACTTAACCTATTTGAACAATTTTTTTATCATCACTCTTAATCACCTTTCTGAGGTGCTTCTGAGTTGGTTTCATTCTGAGTTGTCCGGTCACCGTTATCAACTACTTCATCCCTTCAGTTTTTACTAAAATGAGCGTTTTTTAAAATCAAGATGTCTGCATTACCTCACCGATATTTCAACTGACATCAGCCATGAACTACTCTTCATCGAGTCTCATCGAATGGATACGCCATTGCAAAAAATATGGGATCGAAAGTCGAGTCCAAGCGCACATATCATTTCGAATGGGGCATTGAAATGGGTATCGGTACGAGAAGCTAAGTCGGAAATAAACTTTCGGAAGCCCCTCCCTTACCGCCGCGTCCACATATCGAGTATGCAGCATGGATGAAAAACTATAAACTTCAAAATAAGAACTGCGAGTATTTTTACCCGACCTTTTGAGTTCGATGGTTAATATTGACCAGGGAGAGAGAGCGCCCAAATAGCCGGGAAATATAAATAATGGCAAAGAAACTCTAAAACCTATCCCCAAACATTCAAAATTAACCCAACTTCTATAAGTAAAGTAAGGCAACCGCATAAAAAATCCATAAACAAAATATTCTTCGATTGTATTGACTGTGGTTTTAATTTATCTCTTTTCACTACAGTGTGTGATGGATAGGGAAATGAAATTCAGAAGCACAGTGGTAAATTTATGAGGAGGGTCGGCAATTCTGAAACGCTCATTTTTAATCTCACAAACGCACCTCGACTAATCCTTTATACGCCAAGCTCTTTCAAAACCCTTCGTAAAGTTTTCAGTTAGGGGCTTATGATGAAAAATGTCATTATTATAATGATAAAATAGTGTGAAGGCTCTTACTGGGATTAGAACACCATTTCAGTATCTACGTAAATATAGTGGAATCCATGGGAAAAAGGTACGAGGTGTGGATAGGAATTTGAAGGTCTGTGTGTCCAAGAGTAACGGCTGTACGAATCCAACCAACCCACTGCGGTGCAAGTCCATAGAGAGAGCCCTGAAGAGATCTGCACTCCTCAGCAGTTGGTGGACAGTATGAGTCAATGGGACAAATCTCAACCCAATGAACCCGGGGACTCCTGCCAAGTCACCATACATAGCGAACCACTGTGGCAGAGGTGTTCGTTATCCAATAAATGGTTCCCAGGGCGGTGGTACCCACACCTGCTTCCCAAGTTGTTTTTGGCATTGGAAATAATTTATCTTACTGTTTAAAAAAAAGTGATTCCTTGTAAAGTTTGTTCATTATCTACCAAAAAAAACATTGACTTCCAAGTTGAGATAATAAATAATTGTTAGTGTTTTTTTTATAATTCTTCTCTTGAATCCAATTCATAACTTTGTAATAATTGTTTATTATGTTCGGAGGCGGCTCTAGGTGTCCAGAAGTGGAGGGTCATTTAAAAAAATGATATTATGATACAATATCAAATTAAATACGATAATTTTCTTTTTTAATTACCGCACGAGTTTGAGATTACATTTAATATACTTAGTAAATTATTTCATGCGACAAGCCTACAATATGCAAAATCAACCTACGTTTATCACACCATCTCTTTCAGACGCATTAAATTCATCATGCTTTCTCTCGCTCACGGCCATGACCCGAACTGTCTTCAAAATCCGAAAACATATTTTCTAGGCGGTATAGTTCCATTTCGTTTATGGCGCATAAAGAGACAGAAGACATGATATTTGAACATTTGAAAAATTGATCGAGCCAATCATAGTGCTTGGGAAAGAAAGCTTCTATTTAAGACGTTAGATTTCACTGCTTGCCGCTGCCG
This sequence comes from Limnephilus rhombicus, assembly GCA_929108145.2. Taxonomy (NCBI): domain Eukaryota; kingdom Metazoa; phylum Arthropoda; class Insecta; order Trichoptera; family Limnephilidae; genus Limnephilus; species Limnephilus rhombicus. The sequence goes on from OV815284.1 coordinate 25,504,200, forward strand.
CTGTCATGCGGTGCATTTAAAATACATTAGAATAATATCAGTTGTTTTGATTAACAATGTTTAACTGTCATTTTATAATTTTGGGAAGTTTTTGACCAATTGAAGGACCGCCACTGATAATATTGGTTATCACCAAGTTTTACACTTTGCTTTAACCCCCAAATATTATCTCATCTTTTTGTTATAAGGTTTTAAGTGAAAATTATTATTTATTAGTTTTGATTAAATGAAATCGTTCAGTTGCTAAGTTTCTTTACGTTAGTACTTCGCTGATTTGAAAGTACCAATTAGGTAATTTATCACAAAAACAGTTTTAAACAATATTAACAAGTTACGCTTATCGGAAACAACGAAGATGTTATTTGTAAATCTTTCCCTGTCCTTGAACACAAAATGGTAGCACATGAACATACAATTTACATCGACACAAAATAATAATTTTATTAATGAAATAATTAGAAACACTTTGTTTTAACCACGATAATCTTTATTTAAAAAATCAACATGTTTCGAGAACGATGTTCTCTTCATCAGGACATTACATGTACTAAAAACTAAATTTTCAAGTATAGAAAGACAGTCGTGGGTAGAAATGGAAGTAGTGTGGGAGAGAGAGGTGGAAAGGGGGGTGCTTAGAAGATCAAAGACAAAAATTACAATGGAAATATGTTTAAGATAGGGTTATTCACAAAATTAATTTAATTATTAATAATATTTAAATTTCTATTGACATTTTGCCTAATGTCTAACATTTCTAAAAGATCTAAGTGAAAACAACTAACGTTGGCGTGTAAAATTTTTAAACCAGTATTTATATCAAATGAATATTTAAATTCAATTAGATGGTTAGCAAATTCCTAATAATTATTGCCATTTAAACATCTCAAATGTTCTTTAAGCCTCGTTTTAAAATTTCTGCAAGTTTCACCTATGTAAAAATGGTTGCAATCAATACAATTCAATTGGTAAACTCCGAATTTTTCATATTAATTTTATTGTCGTAATAAAATACGAGTCGATCTTATACAGCCGTTATGAGCGGGATATATTATAATGTGCTCCCTTTACGGCGTCTGACATTGGGAATTGACTTTATTTTCTACACATTTCTTCCAATATTCTTAGTCATATATAACAAAATGATGGATTGCGATGTCGGCAGATTTTAGCATTTCATCGTCGTTCTCTCGCTTTCTTTCTGCGTTTCTTCTGCTTGCCTTCTGGTTCACTTCTTCTTCTTCCCATCTGTCCTGAGAGAGCGACTCCCCAAGGACCAAAGATTCCTTACAGGGGCGCAGCATCACGTGTGTGTCAATGGATGCGAACACGGGCGCCCGAAACCAGGGGCGGTCTGTTTTTATCTCTCAGTTTATTTTTATTAAATACATCTTTACAAAAATTGGTGCATCCTCATTGGATTGATTGATTGAGAATTGAATGAACAGATTGTGATTTGTAATTCTCAATGAGTGTAATATGGAGGTATAATATATCTCATATTAGATAATAAGGACGATTTCTTAATTCGACCGTTTATGACAGATTATCCAGATGCAATATAATGTATATGCTTTTTGTTTTTCCACACCTTAAAAATTCAAATTAAATCCTTAAGGTGTAGTTACAAAATATCTGCGGTACAATTATTGAAAGAATTTAAAAAAATGCAATTCTAAAAAAAATCTAGTTCTTACCCAGACGTCGTGAGTTAAATTCCTCGGCTGGCTAGAGTTGAAATCCCCCATCACGGCACAAGTAACATTTTCCGCTGACTGTGAAGGTAGTAAGAGGTTTTCAAATATTGTCAGGTTATTTGTGATACAGGAATGTGTCTTTTTATTTAAAAAAAAAGTATATTTATACCTATATACCCACTTGTATGATACCTCGACCACGTGTAATTTATCATCAGCAAAGTTTTTTTCTAACCATGCAACTTTAAAATGAACCATGAACTCTAAAATTTTATTGAATATGTCATTTTACCCTTCTTTTTTTGTTTTTTACATACGCTCCACGCAGGAGGACCTAAGGAAAATAATTTCCCTCAGGGCCTATGTCATCTAAGGGGATGCTGTGTGGAGGGTTTTTAGGGAAACGAAGGAGAGGAGAGTTCTGGGAAGGAAAAGAGTTTAAGGAGCGGATAGGAATCTGGGGTTCAGTATGTCCTGGTCTTCCGCCTCCAAAACCTAAACAAACCTCACCCCATGAAACCGGGCGCCCCTACTAAACCACTAAACGTAGCGAACCACTTGGGGCGATCTATGGCAGAGGTGTTGGTTATCCAATAAAGGTTCCGGGGTGGCGGTACCCATTCCCGCCTCCATTCCGTATGTTCCAAAGAGTCTGACGAGTTGGGCGTGTAAAAATTAACCCCTAAAAATGAAGTTTTTTTACAATATAACATCTATTTTCAAAGGTCTTTTAATTTTTTTTTTGATTTGACTGAGGATTGAATCTTCATAATCAGTGACTGGTGTCTACCAACTGATCCAAATACAATTGAACAGGACCAACATTTATTCCATAATTAACTGCAAAATCTAAGAATGTCGTAGAAATGCGTGTATGTCCGCAAATGTGGGCGCGATTGCGATGAACATACAATCAATAGAATGTATTATCATTGATACATTATATTGATTATATTTTCGTAGCAATCGCGCACATACAAGCAGATATACATTGACAACGAGTCCATCATTCCAGTTTCAGCACGATCTAACGTCGGAAAGTGGGTTGATTTCCACTTACAAGATTCCGCTTCATTCGAACAAACAAAAGTGAAATTCAAGTAGTTGTATTTGAAAAGAAAGCTAGCTGATCAAATTATAACCAAATGGATGCGATCTAGGAGTAGATTGAGAAAGAGGTGGAATTACTGCATTGAAATGCCATGATAATGATGACTTAACTAAAAACTTAGGGTTTTTATAAACAGGTGACTCGACACCTCAAGGCGGTCCTGATTTCTTTGTTCTTACGCCACATCGACTATAGCAGCATTATTAATGAGACCAAAAATAATTCAATAGATTTTTTCGCTTGCCGGTGCATTGTTTTGTTACGGTAGGGTTTTATTTATAAGCTCCTTTTTCAAAATCATTCGCAATGTATTTAAATTCTGTACTCCCTTTTTGGTGAGCAAGCAATTTTAAAATATCGTTTTTGCACGTATAAAATAGAAGCGAAGAATATAAGATTTAGGGTGTAGGGTAAGTTTGTTATACTTGGATACCCATTCATTCCTAAAGAGGTAGATACTTCTTGTTGTAAAACATGAATATTATATGGTAAATGAAGATATTGTAGTTAGTAAATTGGAATGCTATTGGCTTACTTATTTTTAGAAAAAAAACTCTTTCTAACCAATCATTCCTGTCTTTAATTTTACCTTTCTTCATTGCGATCACAGTAAGGAAATTTAGACAATATTCTGTTCGCATGCTTGTACGAGTAGCTCTCTCCCTAGTTTTTTTTTAAGTAAGGTATCTTCCTAACATTTATGTTCTTTGCAGTAGTTTGTTTTATGTTTTATTATTATTTACTATACGGACAGATAAAATGCAAAATGTCAAGTCAAAAAAGGACTTCGCCACGCCACGCCATTCAATGAACAGAAAAAAATGTATCTATTCAAAAGCAAAGCAAATAGAGCAATAACGCATCCGACATTTTGGTAGTGATCATACAATGAAGTTATAAAATATCATCAGAAGTTATCATAATGTCATTAAAAGTTATCATATATCATAAGAAGTTATCATATGTCATCAGAAGTTATCATAATATGTCATCAAAAGTTATCGTACATAATCACAAATTATCTGCGTACGAGTTACAAGTTATAAAACTGTTATAGATTTTTGAAAAATACTTACAACGTAGTTACTCATTAAAACTCTCAGGCTAATCTGCTCGCTTTTCGGAACAACTCCTATAGGTCTCATGAAAATTGTTGTGTCTCCCTTACTACCATGATTAGAAATGTGATCTAAACTGTGTTAGAAAGAGAAAACACCACGCTTTATTTTCAAAATAATTAAAATGTACACTCTTATGAAACCAAAGTTTCCAACCGCGAGACTATGGTAATTTTTTGGTATTTATTTTTACGCGAAACGACAAAGATCGAGTTGACGATACCGTTAATAATACATTTGCCCAATAATATGTGTTTGTTTTTATTTTTTTCGTTATCAGTTATTTTAGTTAGAAAAAACGTAAGGTGAGCCATTTGTAAAACTTTTTATGTTTGTAATACAAATTTTTATACATTCCAATATTATATATTTGTTTCGATTTATAAAATTTGAAAGCGTTTTAATCGCCTTTCAAAAACAGTTTTTAGATTTTGGATTCATTCAGAATTATTCCAAGTATTTTGATTTTGTTGCAAAGCGAAAATATTTTGACCTTTTGACAAAATAGGCCCGAGGACTTAACTTAACCGAGGGGTTAACAAAAAATAGGAAAGTTTCAGAATAGTGGTTTAGACATTTGATTTTAACCCGATTTATTTCAGGATCGACACCCTACACAGCGTTAAAACGGTTCCATGACGACTCAGAATCAACTAAACTCAACACCTCTTTGAAAAGTCATTAAAAGCTTGGAAAAAAAGAAAAATATAATAATAATAATAATAATAATTTTATTTTAGTAATTTGTACATTTAAGTTTACAAATTTCTAATTGATAATAATATTTCATATTCACTATATTTTTTCAAGTTTTATGTAGCTCCTACAATACATCTTGAACTTTGCAATTGGTGTGGACTTTAAAGTTTCTGGTAGTGTGTTATACAACTTCATTCCCTTGTACAGTAGACTGTTCTGCGTATTCGCTTTGTCCTTTTTTTGTAGCCTAATTTCCTTGCACGTCCTTGTGTTATATCTGTGAATGTCTTTATTGTATAAAACTTTATTTGAGAAGTATTTTGGTAACGTGTTGTTCAATATTTTGTGAATAAATACCATCGTGTTCAAGGTCAGCATCTGTTTCACGGTCAACCAATTTAGTTCCTTTAACATTTTAATAATTTTTGAAAATCTGTTTCGTCGAAGAATTATTCTTATTGCCCTGTTTTGGAGAATTTGTAACTTATTTTGTTCTCTTTCGTTACATAGGAAAAGTATACTTGAGCAGTAGTTGAAGTGTGGAGCAATAATTGAATTGTATATGGTGATTGCTGTTTTTCTAGAAATTTTTGGCCGAATTCTTCCAAAAAAAGATATCTTTTTGCCAATTTTCTTTTGGGTGTATTCAGCATGTCTATTGAAGTTTAGTTTCGAATCTAATATAACTCCTAAGTATTTCATTTCAGTAACATTTTCAATAATTTCACCATCAATTTTAATAGCCCATAACCTAACCTAGTGTAATATTTTTAAACAATTTTTTATATATTTTTTTCATTACTTTTAATGACTTTTCAAAGGAGGTGTTGAGATTGATTCATTCTGAGTTTTCCGGTCACCGTAAAAACATATTATTGTGAACTTTTATTAAATAAATTTGAGATGATTTTTTTCGCCTTCGTCGTGCTAAAATTTCTCCCTCTCATCGCTGATGGTATTTTGTCTAACACAATAAAATAATTATGGTAATAAAGTTCTCAAACATTCTCAGAAAAAACCGTAGGCAGGTACAAGTGGTGTAACCTGCGGCGCGTGCCGAGGTAAAAGCATTGTTGATCCCCTCGAACATTTACCCGCCGCAATGAAATATAAAATAAAAACTAAAGTAGGTTAATTAATTGCCATTAATCAGGCCTAATTGGCGGGGAATAATGGCGGCCGCCCGCTGACAAATAATAGCCAATAAAACAGATGGATTTTAAAACAAATTAATAAGAATCGCCTAATTAGACTTATTCCAGAGATGGAGCGCGGATCTGTTCACTTTAGAAAATCCATTTTGGAAATTCTCTGGAATCAACTTTTGAGAATTCACGAAATTTGTCCTAATAAGATCCATAGGTCTTAAAACTGCAGAGTATATTTTTGATGATGAAATTACTGCAATAATAACAGACGCCACCGATGAACAGACTAACACACTTATTCTAAAATACATTTTTTAAAACGATGAGGGCGATAAACACGTTAAGTTTTGCCTATGATCACTAGTGGCAGCTAAAGCATTTGGACTTCGAGATTATCTTCGAAGAAGATTCAAGCCAAACCCGATTTTAGTGTTTTCTTTGGCTGCAATGAAGCAAGGGGGAATCATGCGCTACTGTGTAAAAAATACACTTCAAAGTTTAGAAGGTTTTCGAAGATGATATAGCTATTAGAATAGTGATATTTTGGTAACATTGAAGCACCCACCACTCCGCCCCGGTATAGGCGACTTTTTGTCGCCCCTTCGGAGCTATCGCAAGAATCTACTTTTTTTATAAACGACTCTACATTTAACATTTGTATAACGAATCTAGAGCTTCAATGTCCACGCATACGTTGTTAGAGGGCGGTATGCAGGCGCGCCTACAGGATTTTACTGTTATAGTCACTTCTACAATTCTAAAGCCCATGGAGGTAATCAGCCTCATGGAAAGTCAAACGAGTTGTTAGTAGCCTCAACCAAAAATAAAGTAAAGAAAAAAGAACAAAATATAGCGCAACCGTCGTGAGTAATAAGCTCACGACAGCGGATGACTATGGTCAATCCACCGGGCGGCACCGAGCACTGTTCAATAGAAAAAAAGAAAAACAGATAACAGAGAGTATATACAGTGAAGAAGTGGTATTGCCACACTCTGTCAATCGGCAGTCCCCAAGACAGTGAAAAAGGATGAATGTCCGGCCTCCCGACAACCGGCGGCGTCTTCCGTAAGCCAGCTAACCGGTGGTGCCTAGACGAGAGTAAATGGAAGTCAAGGAAGAAGACCCTAAGGAGAAAAGCGTCGGGTCGCCAGAGGCGGGACGGACAGCTTTCGGTCGCCGTTCGGCCTTCTCCCCAGCCTCTTCATGTCACGGAGGGTGGCGCGGAAGACAGGTGCAGCTTAATGGGGAAGAGGACGGTACATAACAGACAACGGAGTTCCGTTCTAGCATTTCAACGTAAATGAAAGAAAATATATAAGTAACCAATCCAAAAAAACGAAAAAATAAAAGAAAAGCGTGTAGGAGTCTTCGCTTGGTGTGAAATTTCACCAATTAACTAACAAAAAAAAATAATTCAAAAGCATGAGGGTTGCAGTAAAACATAAGGTAATGTAATCGTAAAAATAAAAAAAATTATAAAGCTTGAGCGTTTAGTTACGCTGTGCTTATAAAGCCTAAAATAAAAGGAAAATTTGTGAAAGCATAAAAACCCAAAATATCAATGTAAGCAGTAAAAACCAAAAGCAGAAAAAATATGTACAGGTGTAAAAGTGTAAAGCGAAAAACATAAAAACATAGTAAAAGAAAAGAAAATAGAAAACTGTACATCCTGGCAAAATGGTAAAGAGTAAAATCAAAGAAAGTCCATGGTAGATCAGGAACAAGTACACCTGGTGTCGAAAATCTCTAGTCAGCGACTCTAAGCTCAGGCCATCTCTCAACCCAGACCCTTGCAAATTTCTTCAGACACTCGAAATTCGTCTTATTCGAAACCAGATCAGTATTCCATACTGGCCTGATGGGTACGTCCAAACCATCTAGCATTTCCTCTCTAGCATCCATCAAGATCTCGCAGTGCCACAGAATGTGCTCGGCTGACTGGTTCGTAGATCCGCATGCGCAGTTGGGATGGGGAGACAGGGCGGGGGTGTGAAGTCTCCCCCTGAATTCCCCATGCCCGGACAGGAGCTGGGTGATGTGGTGGTCCAGTTTGAGATATGCTCCTTCCATTCTGATTTTAACTGATGGGAAGAAGTAGAAAGTCCATCTCCCCATATTCGATCTATCCCAACGGACCTGCCACTCTTGGAGCGACAGATCCCTCATTCGTCGTTGCAGCCCAGGAAGAATCCCCGGCCCATCCGGAGTGAGAACAACGCCTAGGAGAGTAGCCGGGGTTCCTCTGGTTAATCTCTGCTTAGTGAGCATTTCCCTGATTTCTAGATCGATTGGCAAAATGCCGGCCAAAATAGGCAAAGCGTCCGAAGCAACGGTTCTATATAACGGTTCCCCGGATAGTACCAACAGAGGAGTTCGTTGGCCCCGCTTGAGAGCCAGGAGTATAAGCGAGTTATCCAAGCAGTGCTCTCAAAGAGACGCGGCATACGAGACTTGTGCCACGTATACGCATCTGTATAGAACACGCAAAGCCGGATTACGCAGTTCCCACTCAGCTGTGGAGTCTCCTAAGCTTAAAGAAGAGGGCCTGAGCCTTGCCGGATACATCCTTGACGTGAGCCAAAAGGAGAACGAACGATCTAGTGTGACGCCTAAATATTTCACAGTTTCACGAAATTGAACAGTAGAGTCCCCCATTTTTAAGACGGGATTTCTTCTTCTGCTGAGAGATCCCTTCATCAGGAGGCCCTGGGTCTTGTGGGGAGCGAATGTCATCTTGTTTCTTTTTAACCAATCGAGGAACATGTTCAAACCTTCACTGCCTTTGCTTTCAACTTCCTTTCTGCTGTCCCCAGTGACCAAATACGTCTTATCATCAGCGTAGTCGACAGAGATGCATCCTTCAGGCAAGGGTAACCTGGAGGAGTCGTCAAAGTTGATGTTCCACAGGTCAGGTCCGAGAATGGAGCCCTGCGGGCATCCAATGTCAGCTTCCCTCTCGATCAAAAAATCTCCAAATCAGAAATGTAGTCGTCGATTGCCTGGAACAGAAGTTTGGAGCACTGCCTGGTTTTCACCTTTGTACGCATCATTGCCCACCACGCGTGATCGAAGGCACCAGTTATGTCGAGGAACAGTTTCTCCAAGATTTTGCCAAGTACAGGGAGGAAGGTAATTGGCCGATACGCCTTAATGTCGGTCAGTGGTTTTCCGTTCCCCTTTGGTATGATCCGGAGCACGCCATGCTTCCACTCGGAGGGGAAAACTCCCCTCCTCAGGCACGTGTCCATCACCTGGAAGAGCTCTTCCTTGGCGTGGACCCAGACTTGCTTCGCGATCACGCCATTGAGCCTATCATGCCCTGGTGCCTTCTTAAGACCCAATCCCTTTATTATAACATCAATTTCCTCTTTAGTGACTTTAATGAAGTTATCCTCTTAGGCAAGGTCTCTAGGTGGCAGCCGTGACAGATTTCTGATCTGTTTATGGTGGTCACTTTCCCCATCTACTGATTCTAAAGGAACTAACTCGCCCAAAAGTGTTTTGAGAGTGGAGGCCACATCCACTGTCTCAGCGTTCCTTCCATTTGTTTTCCCAATTACTGTTGACAAATACCGGTCAGATCCTTTCCCGGACTTCTCTATCGCGCTGTGGATTTCCCACGGGTTCGCGTTACCCACATCGTTGACCCAATTATGCCAAGCAGCTCGTTTCGCTCGAAGAACGGCCCGTTTGAAGGCCGACCTGGCAGACCTCAGGCTAACCTGAAGCGCAACTGTCTTCTCCTCCGTGAAGTTGCCACTCCTGGACAGCCCAAGTGCCCAGTAAGCCCTCTTGGAGGCGCTCTTCAGCGAAGTCAGCTCAGGTGACCACCACGGCGTTCTAATACTCGTCTTCGGGTTTGATCTTCCTAAAGACGAGTTGGCAGCAGATACAACCGCCCTATTGAAAAAATTCCCCAAATTATCCGGTTCAGTAGCTGCTACGTGGTGAAAATCCCTTAGCGTATCTCGTAGCGCTTCCTCAAAGTTATCCCAATTCGCCCTAGTGGTGTTGAAGTTCCAGGAAGATCTTGGAGCTTCAGTTTTATTTACACCAACCGTAAAAGTGATTAACCTATGATACGAATTTATTGCGCACTCGTGGACTGTCCACTTTGAAATCCTGGTCGCAATAGATCCAGAGCAAAGAGTTAGATTAGTGTTGCTCTCATCATGTATGTTCGAAAAGGTACAAAAAGAACTCTGTTCATTAAAAATGCTAAGACCTTGCGCGGTAATCAGGTCCTCAACGGTGTCTGAACGTTCCGTCCTACGATCACTTGTATCGAACCATAATGGTGAGCGTGCGTTAAAGTCACCTCCGATAACTATGTTACGGCCTTTAAGCGCGTTGACCGCGCGCGTCAGACTCAGGATGTGGGGTCCAACCGGGCTCCCAAATTTAAAGTAAACTGAGATCAAGAAGATCTCAGTATCGCCAAATCTAATACATACACAGGTTTGGTACTCATCAGAAAAACCAGCCAGAAGGAGAGGACTGATCAACGCGGTGTTGATCAGGACTCCCGCCCCTGGAGAGCGGCCAACTTCGAGTACCGCACCCGGAAAATTAATTGGGGTCTTACCTTCCCAGGTGTACTGTTCCTGAATGAGCAAAATGCCAATGTTGAGGTCAGACATGACCCTCAGCGCCTCCAGCGTGGCCATCCGGGATCTTTGGAGGTTAATCTGACCTAGAGAGAGGGGATAATATAATCCTGAGGGGATAGCCATAATCAGTCATACGGAATCAGTCATCGCTGGTTAAAATCCAATTATTTGATTATTGTGATAAATTAAATGTTTACTTAATGATTTGTGCATGACATCCGCAGATGTGAACAGACTATGTGCAACGCTCACCAAAATAAAATACTTTGCACATCACCATAACAATGAACAATTTGTAATGTTTTTTAAAATAATAAATAGAGCATAGCAAACATTAGAGATATTTTAACAAGGAGTCATCCGTGCATACCTATAATAGTCACCCGGTTCCATTTAGCTTAATTACACCTACTTCGCTTTACCTTTTCTGAAGCAATAAAATTGTCACAAATATAGTAAACACAAACAATATTGAGTCTCCCTAGCAACAGATTCGACATATCCTCCACAATTATTTGACCACGGCTAAGGGCAAAAGCAATTTGTCCCAAATGCAAATTAGCAGCTGAAAGGTGTGGAGCATCCCATTAAGACGAGACAATGTACAAATTTGCAATTATCGCGTATTTTGGGCCTTTGCATATTTATTCTTATATTATCAAGAGAAAATGTAATGTACATGAATATGCCTGCATATTAGTTCTAATATTGAAATGTAGTTTACACGTTAGCTAAAAAAGGTATAGATACTCGAGCTTAGCAGAATTCTTCATTGTTTATCCCCCCTTTCACGTCTTGCAAGAGAACAAAAATTACCAGAATATCAAATGCTTTTATGATACCATACGATTCTACCCCCGGTATGCATACATGGCAATCTAATAAGCCAATATTGGAATTTAGGATGGGCAGGAATAAAGGAATGGATTGAGCGTTATGATTTTTTTTTTCTTTTTTTATTCCTTTTTTTAATGGCTTCCTTTTTCTTGCCTATTCTCGGCTCTTTTTAAGTTGGCTGTTCTTGCCTCTTCTTGAATCTTCTCAATCTTCTTGACTCTTCTTGTCTTTTCTTGTCTTTTCTTGTGTCCTGTTGGGTCTTTTCGTCTCTTCTTGTGACTCCTTGACTATTCTTGTCATTTCTTGTCCCTTCTTGGATCTTCTCATCTCTTCTCGGCTCTTCTTGGCTCTTCTTGCCCCCTCGTGGCTTTTCTTGTCTCTTCTCTTCTTGCTTCTTCTTGTCTCTTCTGGGATTTTTCTGATTGCTATTTATCTTCTCTTAATGTTTCTTCTTGGCTCTTCATGCTTCTTCGTAGTTGTTTTTGGGGTGTTATGCCGTGTTGCGCTACCTCCTTCTTTAGGTAACGTTTCGGACAGCGTTGCAGTGTCCATCATCCGGCAGATCCGACACATCTGTCCGAAACGTTGGCTAAAGAAGGAGGTAGCGAAACATGGCATAACACCCAAAAACAAATAACGAAAAAAAAATAATAAGCAATATAAAGAATATTTCAAATTAGAAACACCGTAATAATTGAACGAAAATATGAAAGAGAACAAGACACAGAAAAATACAATGGTCGCAACTGGGACTTGTTTTGAATTTGGGAATTGTCTTGTCTTGGATCTTGTCTTGATTTTGGGAATTATCTTTTTCTGTGTCTTGTTCTCTTTCAAATTTTCATTTATATTTTTATTGTTATCGTCTTCAATGATATATTACATTGATGGTAATAACCTTCAAAAGTTATAAAAAGAGAGTTTTTCTTATGAAAAATTGAATAGAAACACCGTGACAAAAATACTCTTTTACTTTTAAAATTATATATTATATAACCATGTAAAATCTTCTCTCTTGGCCACAAACAAAATCAATATCAATAAAATATAAATTAATTTTTTCTGTTCTTTTTTCAACCAAAAATGAAAAATGATTTAATTTACATTTTTTGCTCCAAATAATGTCAGGAATCACCGGTTAAATTACGTCAGGTATGTCCCTTAACATCCTGTGTATAACATGCACTGTAGAGGCAAGATTCCGGACATTTTTTGCGATAGCCCCTTAGAATTTTACAAAATTTCTCGAATCTCTTGTTTTCACCAAATCTGATTTCACTTGACCCAAAATTTATTGTCTCTTGTTTTTTCGTCATTTATTTTTGTTTGACATACTTATTGTTTTATTCTTACGTATTGTTGTACACCGATATTGGACGGTTAGTATATCCCGGCCACACGTTGCTGTGGCTAACGAAACACAACGCCATCTACTGACAATGCCATCTATTGACAAAGCCATTACCCAACCTATATAAACAATGCCATCTGTTAATTTGCGAATATATTAAATCCACACCGCCCGCTTGCCAGCTCGCTCCCTTTATGTATTATATAATTCAACAAATTTACACAAAACCTTGACAAATTATATACCTAAACCTTCCTCGTGAATCACTCGTATTTATTGGTGAAAACCGCGTGAAAATACGTTGGGTAGTTTAAAACATCTAAGTATACAGATGGCGACTTCGCTTTATTTTTTTTTATTTATTTTACTTATAAATAGAAACAAACAATATACATATAAGACACTTTGGTTAAAAAAAAATACAATTAATAAGTATATTTCATGGTGGGTACCTATTATGTGTTTCCTTGTAGAGTCTTATTTATGGTATGTATATTAAGTAATTACAGGGTGATGTATGTAGTGGGAAGGTGTGTGAGGGTGTGTGAGGGTGTGTGTGAGAGAGTATGTGTGTATTTATGTATGTATGTATGTATGTATGCGCATTGAACAAATTTATATTATTGACATGATGCTCTTTTTAAACTCTTTTTAAATTATGTAAAGTTTGTTTTATCCCTATGGCTGTTGGCATTATATGGCATTATGAATTAAACAAAACATATTAATATAATAATAAATTATGAATTAAATAAATAAATTAATAAATCAATGCCCGCGACATCGTAAATAACTAACATGTAAAAACGTAGAAAAAAAAAATAATTAAAAAATATGTAGGCGTTTGTAAAGGTTATTTCATGAACATTCTCCAGCCCAAAAGAATCCTAAATTCTCCAGTATTTTAAAATAAATATCAACTATACGTTTGCCACTAATCTCCAATAGTCCTAAATTCTCCAGTATTTTAAAATAAATACCAACTCTACTTTTGCCACTAATCTATTCATAAATGTAATACTAACAGTGATGAGGGTAGCAAATAATGTAAAATCATGCAATGTCCAGTGTCTTAGCTGTAATGTCCTCCGCGTGCAAAGCCGTATCTTCTCCAGGCATAAACTTTCTAATTAAAGTGTGTTTATCGGAAGTGACCTGCCAGGTAAGTATGTTTCTGTATCCATTTGTAAATAGTAAAATTAGTTAGAACCTAAGCATTCCTAATAAATAAATTGTACAGCGCCCTTGAGGTGATTTTTCACAAAAACAGCGCTCTACAAATTATCCAATTATTATTATTATTATTATTACGCACGCCTGCATTATTCCGATTCTCGTTTATATTCTTCTTTTCTGGCGCCCTTCACTATCGAGGAGTGACTGGACAATGGACATAAACTTAACTCAATCCGGAACAGCTCTGGAACTGCGTGCATACCAGTCACGTAGCTCTCGAACCCTTGAAGTGCGGTGTATTTTTCTACAAAGTCGTTCATCAATCGTTTCCTGAAATATAATATGCCATTTGTCGCTCCTCATACAGACATCCAAATTGATAGACTTGCACTTCAGGGATTGGGGAACAAACCGAGTTGCGCGGAGTGGGGAGAGTGATTTGTCAATATATGAATCCGACTGTGTACTGGCATTATAATATCAGTATTTAGTTCTCAAAAATAATATGTACTGACTTGCTGATCCGGCGAACGTTGTTCTGCAATATTATTATTTCTAGTAAATATTTTGGTTCTTAAATAAAAAATAACGAATGTATTGTAAGTGTGTGGGAATAGGATCTATGACAGAAAGGGGAATAGAGCGCTGTAGAGTAGACGATGACCGCCGATGAAAACAAAAAAAAACAGCAAACATTTATTTTCTCAATTCAATATATTTCATTAAAGTAACAGACATATTCATTGTTTGATCTCCTAAAAGTTAAATTTAAAGTGAAAAAAAGTTATATATTTTTTATCCTAAAGGAGTAAAATGAAATAAAGAAAATCAATATTAATTTCGAAGAGCAATTGAGTGTATGATATTTTTTGTCAGTCCGTCTTTAATCAACACAAATAAGTTCGATGGTTTGCCCACGCGAGAACATGCCACGTATAATTGTCTTTGGGAAAAACATAGTGTGCCCAAATCTAAGCCGCAAATAGATGTCGTTTGGCCCTGCGACTTATTGATTATCATTACGAATACCAATCTAATAGAAAATTGAACAAGTTTGAATTCAATTGGCACGTCTGTGTGAATCATTGGAATTCGTGGCTGTAAAACATTTTCGGCTCCGAATTTGCCATTCAAAATGGTGGCTTCGATAATGTTTTTCATCGTTTTTTTAATGACCAACCGCGTGCTATTGCACAGTCGTAGTGGGTTCAAATTCCAAAGTAAAATAACCGGAGATCCAACTTTCAGTCGTAGAAAGTGTGGTGACATTCCTGGCAAATCCAGTGAGTTCAAAAACTCGGTTAAATAATTTACAGCTTCGTTGGCAACCCAAACTATATCGACAAATAATTACAAACAAATACAAAAATACTAAAATCCCGATTAAAAACTGAGAGGGGAAATATATTTTAGGACCTATTCTCATACCTACCAAATTAACCACGTACGTAATAGTAATAATCGTGTTCTTGATCTAGTTTTGTCAAAAGAGAGCAACGTAATAATAAATTAATCATTGGAGTCTATTCTTCCGATAGACAACCACCATCCCCCACTAGCAATAATTATCCCTTGTAATAAAGAAGACAATCAAAAAATTTCAACTCCTACATTTAACTTTAAAAATGCGAACTATCGGGACATAAATGATCGTCTCCACAAGGAAGATTGGTCATTTCTTAAAGAAGGTGATATTAATCATAATATTGAATCATTTTATTATTTAGATCTCATCCCACTCATTCATTTTAAAGAATCGAAATATCCGAGATGGTTCAATAAAGAACTTGTTCAATTAACTGCCCTTAAAAAAGTTTTACATAAGAAATATAAAGAAGATAGGTCTTTATCAAATATTGAATTTAAAAACGTTAGAAAAGATTGAAAAATCTTATCAAAAATATGTTACAATTATTTTATTAATAATTTTGAAACTTCAAAAAATCATAATGTTAATTATTTCTGGAACTATGCAAAATCAATGAAAAATGACAACTTTGGTATACCCGCCAACTTGGAATATGCAGGTAAAAAGGCCAAAGACACTCAAAGTATCGCTGACCTTTTTGCTGATTTTTTTAAAAGCGTTTATGAATGTGATACACCAGTTTCTGCTAGTACAGCATCAAAATTTACCACTGATCATAATTTTAATTTATCATGTATCCACATAGAATATAATGATATTCTGACTGAACTAAAATTACTAGATCAAAGCAAAAGCGGTGGACCAGATAAAATACCTCCTGTATTTTTGAATAATTGTGCTACCAATCTGGCGTATCCTTTATATTTGTTGTTTAATCAGTCTTTACGAACAGGATGTTTTCCTACTAAATGGAAATTCAGCTTCCTTACGCTTATTTTTAAAAATGGTGATAAATACGAGGTGATAAACTACAGACCGGTGTGCCTTTTATCAACAATTCCTAAAGTTTTTGAACAAATTCTTCTTAAAAAAATTATTTTCGAATTAAATCACGTCATTTCTCCTAAACAACATGGTTTCTCTGCTGGAAAATCTACCCTCACTAACTTGTTAACGTATCAAAACTATATATCTGATTCTATGTCTAATAAATGTCAAGTTGACTCTATTTATACCGATTTTAGTAAGGCTTTCGATAAAGTTCATCATGAGTTATTGCTGAATAAACTGCATAAATTCGGTATTGGTGGTTCACTATATAAGTGGTTTAATAGTAAACTGGTCAACAGATTACTGGCTGTTAAAATTGATCATACATTTTCATACAAATTCACTGCTACGAGTGGTGTTCCCCAGGGGTCACATTTAGGTTCAATCTTGTTTTTATTATTTTTTAATGATGTGTTATATATTTTCAATGATGTTCAAGTATTAATGTTTGCAGACGACCTGAAATTATTCAAAGTAATCAGAAACATTAATGATTGCCATATATTGTCAAATAACTTGTTGAGATTTATTATATGGTGTCATGATAACCGCTTGCAACTTAACACAAGCAAATGTCAAATTATGAGGTTTTATCGAATAAAGAATTCTATATTTTTCGATTATTCCATTAACAATATGTCGTTAGCATCTGTCTCGGAAATTAATGACTTAGGTATTTGGTTTGACACAAAACTCAACTTTATCAAGCATATAGAAATAATAACCAATAAAGTTTTGAAAATGTTGGGATTTATTTTAAGAGTATCTAGTGATTTTAATAACGTCAATATTGTAAAAACTTTATATATGTCACTAGTAAGGAGTCATATAGAATACAATTCCACGGTCTGGTCCCCAAATTATGAGGTTCATTCACATGTGATTGAAATCACATTTGTTTGTGATTGAAAATCCAAAATACATTTTTAAGATATGTAAATTTTAAAATGGGCATTCCTAGTGAAAGCCTACTTCGTTCATTAAATTTAATAAAACTATCTGATCGTAGAATCATTTCCGATTTAACCTGTTTGTATAAAATCATTAATTCAATGTTTGACACCCCTGATAAGTAATCTGTTTTCATACTCCAGGCAGGTCAGTCACAAGACAGTACCTACCATATTATTGTGGCAATTTTAAGTCAACATGCCAATATTACACTCCTATGCGACGGATTCAACAGCTTGGAAACAAATACTCCGATGTTGTTAATATATATAATACATCAATTTTAATATATAAGCATACCTTATTGAAGTTTTTTTCATCAAGTAGGGGAATGTGTTGATGAAACTGTTTGAATTGACTAGCATATTGGTGGTGTTTTATCGGCTGAAGGAGAGAAGCTATTTGTGTATTTTTGTATTTTTTTTTATGTTTGTGCCTGCATACTGTGTGGATCAAATTCAATAGTATTTTTTCTTTATATTTGTTTGTGTGCAAGTGTTATAAACAGGCATTTCCTGCACTATTTACTACCTTGTATAATTTCGTAAATATTGTTAAGTGTATATATGTATGTAAAAGAAATAAATAAATAAAAAATAAAAATAAATAAAAATATACATAAAGAATTTCATAAAAATCGGTCGAGCCGTTTCAGAGGAGTGCGACCACAAAAACCGTGACACGAGATTTATATATATGAATTACTATAATATAGTCCTTGTTACAATGGCCTGCGAATTGTTGGCTGCTTAAAGAACTTAACTACAAATCCCAATTCAGGTAAACAAAAGGGCTTGTTTCAGAGCACTTTGACAAATGTGTTATAATTTACTTACGTTCGGTTAAAAACGATCCTGCGCAGATAAGTCTCACAATGGACTGCGCTGAAGCCACTTTAACGAACTTCATTTTTTTGCGCAAGGTCTGGTTATTTCATTGTTTCTGCTCTTCGGCGGTCAACGCACAACGTACGTCTGTCGATGTCGTAGTTTATTTAAAGCACTTTCGAACCCTCTTGGTGCCTAAAATATAGTTACATGATTTTCCTTCAGTTCGTCGAAATGATACCCAGATTCTTTTACAGACGGCCGGCGTGGTCTAGCGTCTTGATTCGCAATCCGAAGGTCGTGGGATCGAATCCCGGCGTGGTCAAATAAATTTTATTTGAATAATTTATGTTATTTCATAATTAATTCATTTAGAATAATGTACAGTATATTTGTGGCACGTTCCAGAGTGGAAGATATTCTCAGTATCGCCCTGGTGTAAGACCACCATTCAGAATTGAAACGTTGCTTGAAATGACTTTAGCCGTTGGTGGCCATATCTGAATAGCCAGATACTTCCCCACCTTCCTCTCCCCGATATCCTTCCCTTCCCCACAACCTTCAGCCTCACAACATATTCCACATAACAAAAAGAGTTTAGGAGCACTTACAATAGGCGTTAATGTACGATTTAATTTTTTTTTCATGAAATACCAATCTACTTTAGTTTATCTCAATTCTTCAGCCAATTCTGGTATTTTATGATAATATTTTATCGTAATTAATAACTTAATTAACGCTTACACGAATAAAGGAAGGTTGCCTATTATGAAATACCTTTTGGGATAAATTTTTTTCAAAAAATTAAAAACATTTCGTATTAAATGGTTTATTAGATTCCAAGCGATATTATAAAATAATTATATTATACCGTAAGTTATTCCAGGTCATTTCAGATTATGAAAAATTAAATTCAAATTTCTCCATATTTGGAGGCTATTTTTGCAGAAATTTTTAATATCTATTTGTAGCTACTTGTAGTTGAAATGCCATAAATAATTCCGTGTCCTTGTTCTCATTCCGTGAAATATTTCTTCTGTTTGAAGACAAGACAAAACTAATTAAAGTTTTAGACCTCCAGATAAAGCAGGATTTCATCCTGAGTTAACCTTGTACAATCCTTTAGGAATAAAGTTTTATATTTCAAATTATAACTGTTTGTACGAAAAAGGTTGTCTGGAAACTGCTACAAAGGCGTTCACGGCAATGCGAATAAACGAAGTTAATTTAAAAATAGAAATTGTATTACACCGAAGTGGTATTATTAAAACTAGAACGTCGTCCTGATTAGAGATCACCACACTGAAATGGCTTTAGATATGTTTAGGGACCAATTCTGAATACTCAGGTATTTCCCAATCTTGCCCTCCCTTACCTTTGGTCTAACAACGTTTCACTCATTATTGGGAATGCCACAGGGTCTGTCAGTTTCAACTCATGCGGTATATCCCGCAGATACAACTGTTGCGCAAAATATCCCCATTATATTTATTGATTGCCACTCTTCGAATATCACACTATTTATAAGTTATATACAGGGTGTAACAGGACGTCCCCTAGGGATTTTAACCAGCGATTCCTGAGCATATTTGGAGTAAAAAATGTAGTTGTTATTTTGGTGTCCGATGATATTATTTTGTATTAAAAACAAAAAATATGTTTTTTTAATTTCCCATCGTCATGGGATATATCCCGTCGTGATATGTTTGAGCGATACACACTGTTTCGTGTGGTAATATGCTGTTAGAAGGAGATGCAACGCTTATCAAATGTCCGCTAGGCCAGGGGTCGGCAAACTTTTAAGTGAGAAGAGCCAATTTTTCAAAGAAACAGGATAACAAACATATCAGATTTTATAATGGAGGGGAGGGGGTTGTAATCCTATTATGGGAAATGTGGTGGAACGATAATTACGATTTGCTTCGTCTTCTCTACATTATTACTGTAATATCACACCTCTGCCCATTTAAATGCTTCAATAAACATTAAAAAAAAGACATCCTTAACTTTAAGTTGCAGAGTAAATACTGCAAAATTGACAGAAAAATTATTCAAGTGTTCCGAGTACTTTGCTGGTGTGTTGGAGAGGTATGCAGATTGTTTTTCTGTTAAAACCCGTGCTGTAAGTACTTAAATTAAAACTGGGGCATGCACATAGATTCCTAATGAAGTTAAAACCAGTTTTGTGTTCAAAATGCAAACGAATTCCATTTGAGGATTCATCTGCTGCCGTATTTCGAAAGAAACCATTTTCATGTTCCGAGTAAAATTATAAAATTCTAGTTCCGGATGAAATGCTGAAAAATTCTGAGGGAAGGCATTTCTTGTTCCGCTTGCAACAATAATTTAAGCTTGGGGACTCTTACGCAGAATCACCGTAAAGTTTAAACCCTAAACCAGCCTAGTGTTCCGAATGTTCTGAAACCATTCTGAAAACTTCATAGTTCAGAAGGCTCGTTCAGTAAATCAAGCGTTCCATGAGCTGAGTTGGTAACACTGATGCCGATGCAAAGTTCGTTTGATGCGAAGTTCGTTCGGCGGCCCCATCTCATTTTGAGTAGGTCATACTGGTACTGGAATTGATGTCTGAAGAGCCGCATTTGCCGACCACTATAAACGCGCTACTCTTTTAACTATTCAGTTGCGGCGTATGATGGAAAAATATTTTTAATGTTTTTAATACAAAAAAAAATTACATCGGACAGCCAAATGACATCTCCATTTTTTACTCCAAATATGTGTGGCGACACATCATTATCAACTTCGCCATCAAAAGAAGACACGAGAAATATCTAATATTCGCGCGGCGCTGGCAAGCTACGCACCTATATATATACCTATCTACCTATGCCGTCGCTATGATGAACTTCGGCCGCCTGCCGCCGATAAATAATAATTTCGCCACCGCCTAGAAAGGTCTGGAGTTTATAAGCCGCCTGAATATTCAGCCCCGGGTATGTTAAAGTACCTTCTAGAGTACACATTGCCGGCGAATGGAACATTACTCCACCGGTCGCGCTGGTATATATAAAGCGACTAAACTCGGCGCTCGCTCAGTCAGTATCAGACCACCAGTTGGTCAACGTCTTAGCATGTAACGATCTCCGCATAAGTGCTCCTGCATGGCATCTCTATACATCCAGGGCAGCTTCCGCGAGGACTCCTTCACGTCTCAGCTACAAGGCCCATCGTGTCTTCAGCTCCGCAGAACAGCTACATCCCACGACTTACAAGGCTTGCGTCACCTTTAGTCCAGGGATCAGCTCACCATTTCATGGCACCCCGAAGCGCACCGTGCTTCACTGCCATGGAAACACGCTCCGCCTCGCCAGGACTACCTGCTGGTGGATCAGCTCACCGAGCCACTCACCGTTCATCTCCGCGACTCAAAGCGTCGAGCAATGGCCTGGAAGATAGGTCATCTCCACCGCCAAGGTGTTGAGCAACTCGCTGACCTTCACCACACCATCTCCATCTCCTCCGAGCGCCTGCAGCATCTCAACTACGGCACCCTGCTTACATCTTGTTACCGCTTCACTGACCTCCGCTACGTAGCCACAATAAAGACTGACTCACTACATCGACGGACGCCTTTTATTTCTCGCCCCGTCTCTGCCGATACGGCCCGCTCCCTCATATGCTTATAAATCGCTGGTTAAAATCCCTCGGATACATCCTGTTACACCCTGTATACTACTTACGCTTTTCTGGGCTTCTATCACAATAATGCTATTTCCATTAGTACACCTGCTCAAATGATTTTGACTGTATTGCCTTTCAAAATATCCCCCAAAATTCATAAAATTTATTGACTGACCAAAGTTTTATTAATTAACTAATTCGGACTACTAGGGCGTTAAAATTTTACAACGACTAAGGGTTCCTAATTTATTTGACCTGAACTGTTATTTGTTCGTTAGCCGTCTGCAGTCGTGCTCGGGAGCGATGACAAGTTACCGACATTTTCGATAAAACCTATGTCGATCGACCATGCTAGGTACCCAGATGGTGGACGTTTGAATACCTTTTTATACAGATATCCCATGATCGTGATTCCTTATAAGAGCTGTCAAATCGAATTAATCAATGTTATGGTACCTACCTACCGGCCTTAAGAATCTTTGAAAATCTTTTCATTCTCGTTCAACTTAGCCACTTTGCCCGTCTCTAGTTGCATTATATGATAGCATTATGATGTGGCATATTATACAATTTTTTCGTACAGTTTAAAGTTTTTCAATATTTTAAATAATAGAGATAAACTAATAAGAGATACCTCTATTTTTGATACTGAATTATTTAGGCTTAAATATTATTTCAATAAACACAACAACTAAATCTCTATAAACAGTATGAAATAACGAATAACATGAAATGTTGTTAATACTGATGGCTTGTGTCATACCTACATAACCAAAGTTTCAATACAATGACTGGTGACGCGTGACGTCTGCACTAACCATTCAGTAATAACAACTTTACAGTGTGTTTTGACGAAAGGTTTAAAAATGCACTTTTTAATATTTTTTTAAAAACTCTACTTTTATATTATGAAATAAAATATATGTATTCAGAATCAGCGTTTATTGGTCTGTATGAACACATTTTTTTAAAGCCATAATATTTTTCACTGGAGTTCCTTATTGGTGAAGGAGGAAGCGCAACACATCCCAAAAATAAATCATAAAATTTGTTATGAAATGCACTTCATAACATAGAAAATGTTACCCCGTAAGTATTTTTGAAATCAAGTACTTTTATGTTCATATTTTGGGGTATGACAACACCGAGGTACGCCGCGCCCACCCCTATCGACGGGGACGGGGCGCGCGGTGTGGACCGGCTTGGGCCGGTGAAATTTTGAGGAGCTCCCTTAGTTCCCTTAGGATAGGTTGTCTCTAGTCTTCCGTTCAATATTTTCACTAAAAACAGTTTGCGGGTTTTTGGTTAAATTCAGTTGTTGGCGTTGTTGCTGCCGAGCCTACAGAATCCCACACCGGTATCGTTCCAATTTCCATATATATATATATATATTATTGCTTTTACTTGACCTTAAAACTAAATTCACACTTTTATTTCACGTAATCATCCCCATTCTCACAGAGATTTAAGCTTTTCCTGGCCTAGAGTCCTTTCTGCAAATATAAACCTTTTTCTAACAGCAAAAGAGAACCTTTTATTTACAATTATCCCGATATTTTTGCGTTTTTCTGTATTTTGTTTTAACTGCAACATAGCAGTGATTATTCAAGTCTACCAATGCCGAACTGAAAACACACCAAGCGATTGAGCTAGTCGAATTTAAGTGAGTATTGAGTGATCAGCGGTGTAAGTACCTCTTCCTCTCACTCGATAAATGCTGGCGTCCCGCAGGGATCGGTTCTGTCTCCAACTCTGTTTTTGTTGCACATCAACGACCTTTTGTCATGTGCACCAATTCACTGCTACGCGGATGACAGTACAGTTCATGATAGCTTTTTGTTTGACAAGCCCCCAAAGGGCTCACAAACTCCAACAGCTCGTAAGGCTTTGAAGCAAAGAATGGATGGTTACCTCGAGAGTGTTTTCTCTTGGGGTAAAAATAATCTCGTTGAATTTAATGTTTCAAAGACCCAATCTTGTCTGATTACGTCTAAAAGGGATCGCAATGAAAATCTAGTCTCTTTCAACGGAAGCAATCTTCCGAACAGGCCCTCCATTGATTTGCTTGGTGTAACCCTAAGTGACCAGCTCAGGTATGGGGGCTCCATCGAAGCCAGAGTAAAGTTAGCCTCCCAAAAACTGGGCGTACTGTACAGGGCCCGCAGATACTTTAAAAGTACACAACTGCTAACCCTGTACAAATCGCAAGTGCGCCCCACGGTTGAATTTGGCAGCCACCTCTGGTCTGGAGCTCCAAAATACCTGAAAAATACCCTCGACTCTGTGCAGAAACGGGCGGTCCGTTTGATAGATTCTCCCATCTTAACAGACGGATTGCAATCTTTAGAGCACAGGCGTCGGGTGGGAATGCTATCCTTGTTCTACCGGTATTACAATGGAAGATGCTCCGAGGAACTAGCATCATTGATCCCTTCGGCACCGGTGCATAGTCGGGAAACACGCCAAACGCGTGCCCAACATTTGTACACAGTTGACATTTGTCACATGAGAACGGGTCGTTTCTTCGACTTGTTCTTATGTTCAACAGCTCGGCTGTGGAATGATTTGCCGGCCTCTGTGTTTCCTCCTTCCTACAACATGGGTCTCTTCAAGACCAATGTTCATTCCTTCCTCTCCTCAAAAAGACCCTCCACACAGCATCCCAGATGACATAGGCCCTGAGGGAAATTATTTTCCTCAGGGCCTCCTGTGTGGAGTTAATGTAAAAAAAAAAAAAAAAAGTAAATTAGCGTGGGTTAATTAATTAAAGAACGGTTCAAATCCGCATCTCTGTACCTAACAAATTATACATTTCCTTATTTAATTTTTTTTAATGTGTTACATTTAATATTTACAGTTTATAATTAGGTAGGTAAGTTAGGTTAAGTGTTAAAATCTTATGATTTCAGATGGAATTTTGGTTTATAAGAGAAAATTGGTTTCTTTTTTGGCCGCGAAGTCTGCTATTCATCGAACTTCTGGTGTTAGCATAGAGTACACCTCGATGGGAACTTGTAATTACTGTGAATTTTTTTCAGTTGAATTAAGATTCCTACGTAAACACTGGCTAGTATCACAGTGCATAAGTCAACAGTAACGTTAGTGTACAGTCAACAAACATGAAGGTTTTTTATTTTTATTTATTATTCATTTTGTGGAAATCGATACACTGAAGAAGAGAATATCATGATGCAATACCAATTAAAAAAACCTACAGTCCCTAGTTAGGTGGACTGTGAATAAACTTCTTTACTTTGTACTTTTTTAACAGTCATTAACTCCTTAAAATTTTGAATGCAATAATAAAAAAATTAAAGTGTGCAGTTTACTCAGTCAAATCTGCATTCAAATGGGGATTTTTTTTCAATATCATTTGTAGATTTTTTGTTTAAAATTAATGAAATAAAAATTATTAAATTTGAAATTAATACAAATACTCTTATTATAAGGGCTATTAAATAAATTATTTATATTAACAAAGTTAATCTTTTTAATTGGAAGTTAAATAAACTAATTATATTATATAAATTAAGCTCTTCATCAGCATAGTATATAACAGAAGTCAAACGATATCTACAAAATGTCAATATCAGGCAGCTGCTTCTAATCCAAAGTGATGGTTAGCAGAAAAATGAAAATTAATATGTCGTAAAAGAGTAACTGTTAAAAATAGTGTTCCAATTGAAACATTTATTTTTATTTATTTATTTATTTTATTTTAAATGCACATTTACAGTTATACATAACCAATAATAAACATACATTTTATTTTATTAAGTAATTATAGCGTTTTTGAATTGATGAACATTTAGTTTAAAAATATCTATGTCAGGGGGCAGGAAATTTAGTAAAATAATCATTTTTCCGAGCGGCATTACTAATGGTAAGTTAGTTCTGCATCTCGGAACAACAAAAGTTCTGTGTCTGCGCGCTCTTGTGAAGTTGTCGGGGACATAAAATTCAATTTTTTGTAATATATCGGGAACACAGATGTTACCGTTTAAAAGTTTATATGCTATTGTCAGCAAAGCAGTTTTCCTTCTTTCGGCGAGGCTATTAATACCCAGCATGCCGGACAAAAAGGCTGATGCATATAACCAGGGATAATATCCGAAGTCTCTAAGATATAAATATCTCAGAAACTTCTTTTGCACTTTCTCAATCATTTGAGAGTATGTTAAATCCACTGGTCCCCATATTACTGAAGTCCATGATGTCATGAAGTCCATGGAATCATGTTGCCATAAAAAAAGATGTTCCGTATACTCTATCATTAATAGTAAAAGGAGCTTCATTATACTCATAGGCTTGTAAGATTGAAAAGTAAATTCCTAATAGAACAGTAATAAATAATCTATTTTTAGTTTGAGTGAAATTATTTTCTAATATTCCTATACGCTGTAAAAGAACCTACAAAAAACTAAAGTAAACCAGAGTAGGGAGGCTACGAAGCACCACACAAAGAGGAAACCGATTATTCTATCACATTCTCTCGCATGCTAAATCCTGTAGATTTATGTGTTTGTCTCTTTTTAATGTCGCTTTTTCGTTTCATCAAGTTTCAAATCACAACTACTGTGCTAAAGAAATTTTCACTACAAAAAGTTTTAAAAATTTTATTGATAATAAAAGCACAAAAACAAAATAAACGCACATGCGTGTTTTACTAGAAAATGAATTTAACGTTATATTTCCTTTATTTTTTGTTGTTTAATGTAAAAATAATTAAGGGGCCATCCATAAATTACGTCACACGAATTTCATGATTGTTTGACCCCCCGTCCCGTCCCTGTCACACATTGTCACATTTGTGAGACCCCCTCCCCCCTAGTGTGACGTCATATATTTTGCAATGTTACATCTAAAAATAATGAAAAGAGTAGTTTATTTTTTTTATCTTGTGACGTCACAGAGCTGATGGGTGGCCCAATGAAAAAAATCACAAAGTTCGAAACTTCGGTTTCATGTATTTTTAACATTTTATTTCTACTTAACTTTTTGATTTGAATATAAAGCGAGGTGTTTTTTCTTTCTAACACCGTTTATATCATATTTCTGACCGTGACATAACGATTTCTATGCGACCTATATGAGCTGTTCCCAAAGGCGAACAAATTTGCAGAACGGGTTAATTAAATAAATAAAAAAATAAAAAGTAAACGTTTGAAATAGAATAAAAGAACATTATTAAACAATTCCACTTTCAGAAACGGTTTTCTTGTATGGTTAGATTCTCTCTTTGAACAAAGGTTTTTTAGTATCCATAACAATGCGGAATCATGAAGCGTAAAGCATGCGTTGATACCTTCGGGGAAAATTTGCATAAAGGTTATTTAGTAAATATATTTCGTAGAATTTTCAAAAGGCCTGCGTCTTACTTGAAACAGTAAATCAAAGGTTTTGACATGTAAACAACGACTAAATGAGGTATGTTTGTAAAAAGGCGTGTTTACATGTTCCTTGGTAGATCACACAATAAAAATAAGAGGGTTGAGAAGATTTAAAAAAATACCTATTTTTGTTTGATGTAAAGATGAATGGAACCATTCAGAGAGATACATTTTCTCAGTTATTTAATGTGGAGAAAAAATCGTATATTGAGAAGTCGCTATTTATTTATTCCAGTACTAGCTTTAGCCCCGGCTTCACCCGCATAGTATTCACCCGCTTCACCCGCTTCACCCGCAGACCCGGCCACACGTTGCTGTGGCTAACTAAACACAACGCCATTACCCAACCTTTATAAAATCCACACCACCCGCTTGCCAGCTGTCCGCTGCCTGAATTGAATATTTGAATTTCTCGGCTTTTCTCTTATATAATAAGCATGTATTGTACATGTAAACCTTCCTCTTGAATCACTCTATCTATTGGTGAAAACCGCATGAAAATCCGTTGTGCAGTTTAAAAGATCTATGCGCACATACATTTTGAGCGACTTCATGTTATACTATGTAATGATGATGATGATTGTAGATTAGTATTTTATACAATATAAATTTGAATTTTAACTATCAAAGAGATCTCCATAGTAACGTAAACAAATAACAAAATGACAGTGCACGTCAAATAACTACTTATAGTTACTTGAAATTGCTTGCTTGACACAATACTCTCGTCATGTACATTCAGGAAAAAAAATCAATTTTACTTACTTACCTTACCCCCCCCCCCACCCCCCTTAAGAGAAATTCCTTTCAAAATATCAGAAGCTCTATGGATTAAGCAATAATTACGGGTGGGGGGGGGGGCACAGCTAGCAAACTAAACCCGTAGCGCCTGCATCATAACCGACACTTTGGATATCTCGCTCGACCGACTAACCGATAAATTATATTATTTCAATTATGTAGGATATTGCATACTTTAGCTGTGTTGTAAGAGTGTCCATCGAAAAAACTTTTTTGGTTGGTTTACTAAACATCCTATACAATTGTGTGGGTAGGTAAGTAGGTACAAATGTTATTTTCCATAGCTAATGTATGCGGTTAAACAAAGGTGAAAGGATTTGAACCAACCCCTAAAGCTGGTTTATTCAAGCGGAGTTTATAAAATCAGAGCATGCAAATCTAATTAACATTGGTCAGAACAGTTTAATATATACACGGCAACACCCTTTCACTTGAGTAGATTTAGTTAATTTGCCTAGGTTTTAGTGGAGTAACAACTTCATGCGTTAAGAGCGTTTAACCGGCCAGCGGCCGAAAATCCATATTTCGTCGAAAGTTGTTCTTACGATCGTACAGGGCGATTCCAATGAGAAAGATTAAGTATTCTCCGTACCAGCTTTTTAAAATTATAACTCAATATCGATTTTATTTCATTCCAAAATTGCTTTAATTTATACCTAAGAATATCAAAAAATGTTGAAAGGCGTGATGATAAAACTATTAAAATTATGTACTTTTTGTAATTATTTTTTGATTATAAGTATTTAACATTTTTCAATAATGTCTAAGTTAAATAAGAATGTAAAAAAATTTAAATATATACATTTTTTTTTTTTTTTACATGAGCTCCACACAGGAGGCGCTGAGGAAAATAATTTTCCTCAGGGCCTATGTCAACTTTGGGGATGCTGTGTGGAGGGTTTTTTTAGGAAAAGGAAGGAGAGGAGAGTTCTGGGAAGGAAAAGGGTTTAAGGGGTGGGTAGAAATCTGGGGTTCAGTGTGTCTTGGTCATCCGCCTCCAAGACCTAGACAAACCTCACCCCATGAACCCGGGCACCCCTGCTAAATCACCAAACGTAGCGATATATATTATATATTAGTTTGTAAGTGCGCAAATAAATACACAAACAGACCAATTTTCGTCAAGAAACACGTGTACGTATATATTTTTTTATGATTTTATTTAAACTAAAATTAAAATTCTAAAACATGCGACACCCAGATAATGTATTGATTTATTTTACTACATGATTATATGATTTTAAATGTGTGTGGTACAATACAAAATCTTTTTGAAAATTTAACAAATCTGCCAACGACCTATGGTATAACCTAATTATACTAAAAATAAACATTTTTTCTCAAAATTTAAAACATGCGAATGCTAGATAAAAGAACAGTCTTTCGAAATTCATTTATATTTTTTTGTGGAAAAGAGTCAATACGTCTAAAATCTGATTTAAAAATGACATATTTCTGTTTTTCTCTGGTAATACTCTCTTAACCATTTACCGTGGAATTCAAAGACCCCGATAAACATTGCTTTGTGAAGTATATAAATTGTAAAATTATAATTATTCTCGCATCGTTTCAATTCTGAGAATCACGTAGTTCAACAGTTTTGACTGCCTTTAGGTAACGACCGCACATGTCCCAACTGTCCGAATCCAGTGAATTTTTAATAAAATTATATAACAAATGTTCAGATCCGGTCACTACACCCACTATTTTAATATAAGCTTACGCTATTCCAATACGTTTTACTTACATTGTCAATTTTAATATCCTTTCCTAGGGAGGGATCCCTCAACTATTGACCCCGACGTGATATGGATAGGTACGCAGCATATAACATCGTGATGAGAGTGTAACCATGACGGATCCGGTAACACAGCAAAAAATATGAGTTAGGTTATGTTAGGTTAAAGTTACATAAAATTTATGTGACTCTTAACATTTATGTTAAAGTTATAGAAAAGGTTTTTTTAACATTAGCTCCATACAGGAGGCCCTTAGGAAAAAAATCCCTCAGGACCTACGTCATCTTTGGGGGTGCTGTTTGGAGGGTCTTTCTAGAGAAGGGAAGGAGAGCGTGTTCTGGAAACGAAAAAGTTATTAATCTGGGGATCAATGTGTCCAGGGGTTACGGACGTATTAATCCATCTTTCCCACTGGGGTGCAAGGCGATGGATCGAGAAAGTCCGTCTGGGAGGGTCCATGTTAGGTCTTCTTCAACTAGTCACTCCCCATTCGGCCCACTACCGCAAACGCATCCGTCACCAAGATCTAGATAAACCTAACCCCATGAATCCGGGCACCCCTGTTAAGTCACCAAACGTAGTGGGCCTCTTGGGGTGACCTACGGCAAAGTTGTTGGTTCGCGGGGCGGCGGTACCCATATCTGCCTCCCAAATTGAGGTTTGGTTAGGTTCTTTGTGCCTTTAGTATTATGTTTATATTTATGTCGCCACTATTTATTAAAGACTTGTCTCTCCTCGTACAGATACATTAGCTTGACAAACAATTTAATTAAACCCGGGACATTTCGTGTGTGGAAATAATTCAAATTGATTTTGTATGTATATTTATTTTTTAACAGTTTTAATATTTTATTTTGAAGGCCTTCCACTGAAAACATCTGCTGAAAAAAATTCATTTTTTATTTTGTGGAAATTGTTTAAATTGCTTTTATAATTTTAATGTTAAACTGTTTTCACATTTTGGTTTTCTGCTGAATTAATTTGCACTTGATAAACTTTAAACTTAAGCTGGAAACTTTATATGGTGAAATTGAACGATTCTTGCATTTTTGATTTTTAGTTTTAAATTGTTTTAGGTATATATATTATTCGGAATCAAAAACCCTTTTGAAATATGTCCTTTACAATAACAGGTGAACTCCTAGCGAGGACAATATATAATCTCTGTATAAACAATAATATATGCTTAGTTTGAATAATTAAAAAAAAAATCTATTTTCCGCAGATCACTTTGTAGATATTAGGGTACTGAACCCACTCATCTAGAATTTTCGTTTTTATAATTACCGTGACGTTTCACGGTTATGGTACCGTGACGGCAAAAAGAGACAATAAACATACGTTCCTTATCACTATAATGCTGCAGCTCTTTCTTACACATTAAATAATGAGACACACAAAATACGTGTGACTGTTTCATGTAAAGTACTATCTTTTTTGCGACGGGAATTGCGTTTCATTTTCTTTATACGTGTGAGGGAGATGTATGATAATAATTGTGTTTCCTTTGGGGGTTGTAGCATAGTTCATCGTTTGTCTCATTTTTGACAGTTGTTATTTAATGTGTAAGAAAACTGCAGCTTTATATCTATATAAGAAAAAAAGCAAAACCATCAGAGCATTGACATTTGACGTTTTAGAATTTTTGGAATTCACTCACACTTTAATATTATTCTTGTAATAAGGAACTCCAGTGAAAAATATTATGGCTTTAAAAAAATATGTTCATATAGGCCAATAAACGCTGATTCTGAATATATAAGTTTTATTTCATAATATTAAACGCAGAGTTTTTAAAAAATTATTAAAAAGTGCATTTTTAAACCTCTCCTCGAAACATAGTGTCAAGTTGGCATTACTGAAATGGTTAACGGTGACGTCACTGTTAACCTGCTAAACAATTCACCGAAGTGTATCAAGATGTATTGACATTTGAAATCTTACGCCTTACGCCACGAAAGACACGCACGCCATTCAACATTTCGTGTTTTTTGGTTATTTTCATACTGTTAAAGAGATTTAGATAAATAATAGTTATTGTGTTTATTGGAAACAATATTTAGGCTCTCAACAATTAAAATGATGACGTAAAAGGGCTATATTTGAGGTTAAGCATAGTCATAAATAATTCATATGTCATATTTGACATTTGGTTTACGATACATCGGTCGTATTTTCGAATTGCTTTTTACTAAAAGGGCTTTTTATACAAGTTATTACACAATCGTCATGATCAGTATATTATAAATACCAGTGTTTCTGTATGTGTTATACATAAAACAAAATTCGAGGCTTAGGATGTCACTAACTTGTATTTGCAATGAAAAAGATGATTTATTGTTTTTTATATTGCACTTTGTTAGAATACAATAACAGTACCGGTGAAATGTGGACATTTTACCAATGTTTTTCTATATTAAAAGCAGTTAATCTTGAATAAAAAACACACCCCATACCTAAAAGTCATCCCAAAGCATTCCGCCATTGATTTTTCTGGATTCTTCATTCAAACGGGGATGTTCTGCCCAAAAAAATTATTTCCCTAGATTTCGAAGTGAAATTTCCCTAGAATTTCACATTAACGCAATTACCTACGTAGCCACGTGATTGTGTAACACTAATCCTGTTACATGTTAATTAATTAATTGGAAAGATATTGGAACTTGGTAAATATACTAATAATACTGTGCTTTTCCAAATAAAACACTTTTTGATACGTGAAGTAATAATTTAAAAGTACGAATACACTCACCACTGAATTGCAAACTGAATTCCAAATTTAAAAAAAAA
Organism: Limnephilus rhombicus; assembly: GCA_929108145.2. Lineage (NCBI taxonomy): Eukaryota > Metazoa > Arthropoda > Insecta > Trichoptera > Limnephilidae > Limnephilus > Limnephilus rhombicus. The sequence continues at coordinate 25,536,504 of OV815284.1, forward strand.
ATACTTTGCAAAATAAAAATCAACCGCAATCACCGAAAAAACGGAACTTAAAACGTAAATAATTTTTTTTTTCAGAGGTCCCATTTATCTTTTTAGATACATAGGGAACGTACCCATACTACGTGACAAACTTTTCGCACTTTTTAACCCCCCCCCCCCCCCACCGTGACCAAAAGCCTAAGCAACCCGCCGCTCATTTGTACCAAGCGTGGTATTTTGAAGACCCCCCCCCTCCCCCGAACGTGTCACGTAGTTCAGTATTATCATCATTTTGAGTTGTCAGTGTTAAAAATTACATTGCATGTAAGTACATGAACAATAATTAAGATTCATAGGAATTCCAAAAAATATATATACGATATAAAAAATATAAATATATATATATATATATATATATATATATAAATAATACCAGTAATATTGTCATATGTAATAAAAATTTTGCCAGAGTTCGAAATTTCCCTAGATTTTGTCCTGATTTCCCTTATCCCTAAAAAATATTTTTCTCCCCTAGATCTAGGGAAATTTCCCTCGACATAACATCACTGATTCAAAATGACAACTTAAAAAGTAAAAAACTGTCGGTGGGTGAAGACGTCACACAATTCACCATAGATACGGTGCGTTTCTAGGAGTCTTGAAAAATTTAAACTTTGACAATTATTTTAACTATTACAACTAACTATAAAAAAAAATAAAAATAAAAATGCAGTTATTTAAGTTTGAAGGTCTTTATTCATTAAAAAAAATTAAAAAATTGGACTTGAGTTCTCTATTATATTACGTACGTTCAAAATTATCGTCACGGCAAGTAGTATTGGTAGGGTCTACGGAGACGTCAAAATAGACCTACGGACATTGTGTATCCCATCTGTTGAAAGAGCTTTAGCATTATAATTTTAAGGAACAGTGGAGGTTATCCACCACTTACCCGCCCCGGTATAAGTAACAGATGGTTACTCCTTCAAGGCTCTCGCAAGATTTTAATTTTTTTTGTTAAACGAAGCTAAGTTTATTTATTTTGAACTAATCTAGACCCCCGGTGAAAAACCCTGCAAGCACAATTCAGTCTTAAATTATTTGGCAAGTACCAATAAAAAATGTTAATTGTATTCAGACTGATATAAAACACACTAAGCATCCGTGTCCCTTAGCCAACCACCCAGTGAAGCCTCAAAGAAAGTTAGTGAATAATAGAGGTAAAATGCCTGAAGACTTAAAGAAAAAAATCAGCGTTGAGTAGTCGGAGGTGGGACAGAGATTAGATTAGATTGGAACACGTGTTTTTTGCCTTTTTTGCCGTCACGGTTCCGTAACCGTGAAACGTCACGGCAATTATAAAAGCGCACAATGTGAAGAGACCTGCCGACGATCGATCGAGCAGAGTAACTACCAAACATGAATGAAGTTTCAGAATACGGTACGTAATCTAAAGGAGAGTAACTAGAAAGATTGTATGACGCGACCCCTTCCCGACTCGCCAACTACGCAATTAGTACCACCTACCAATTACCCATGTAAAAAGCAACATCCTTATGCGTCATCATTCATCAGTTCCTAGTTGGGCAGGGAGCCTAGTCACGTCGACAAACCATCAACTTTGACCGATGGTTCATGATTAGTAATTATTTAACCACTCACGTATTTTGCGATCGAGCAAGTTTGTTTTTTGTCTTAAACGAACTGTCAGATTTATAAAATCTTTGTGTCATTTCCGCTTCGCATTTAAAACTCTATCAATGAAACATTTCTGAATGTAGCCGAATACTAAAAACTATTTTTGAAAAGGTTATGAAATAAGCTTTCAAATTGTTATATAACAAATAAATATTAACATTAGCAAAATATCAAAATTTAAAATGCAAACAAATAAAAAATTGTAAAAATGACTCACGTGATGTTTTTATGAGAAAACGGTACTAAAATCACGGATTATGTAAAAAAAAAACATATTGCATAAATGTATAATAAACTAAATAAATCCGACCGGTTTCGGAACGACCGTTCCTTCTTCAAGTATACACTTGCCCTGTAGAGGGAAGTGATTCAAACAAAGTTAAATTGATTCATTTATCTTTAATGGATAACCACAAAGTTATAGCTACATTTAAAAGTGTATAATAAACAATTTAGTCATCTCACTTTTTTACCATTTCATAAAATAATATTTAATAAAAAATTAACAGTGTCTAATGTTTCTACAAAATAAGTATTTTATTATGTACTTTTATGGACAACTTTGAAAAGGGATGTGAAGTTTCATTCAATACGGATCTTTCACTTTTTGTTTTACTAGAACAATAACAGAGTTATAATGATTTCTGTGGGTACAACCTACGGGCTAACCTACTGGGCTAACCTACGGGTCGGAGTGGTTAAGATTGCAACCAATATGAGATAAATCATGTCTCCAACTTTCTTCATTTTTTTTTAAATCCATCCGAAATCAAAACATCAAACTTCCAACACACTTCACTGGAACACCCAGTGTGTCATTAGTTGCCTCCAGACAGACGGGACGAACATGAGCCGATGCCAACAACTAGTACATAAATAATTGTACTCAAAAGAGCAAATTAAAATGTATGGAATCAGTAGTAACAATAGTAGTGTTTACGGGCATTTCGGTGTGCAAGTAAGAAAAATACTCACGAACCCCTTCAATTTCAATACGCATAAATTATGGAAATAATCGTTTCGATTTAATAACTACAAGAAATAACTAAATAGGTTTTTAAAATTTAAAATTAAAACACCAGAAATTTTTTTCTCTTTGAAATTGTGTAGATTCATTAACAAGAAATTACTTTATTTATAATTTCTTTTTAAGAACCATATATTTTCCTTATGTAAATCTGTTATAGGTATGTATGTATATTTCAAATAAAAAAAATTTAAAAAAGGTATATATATATATATATTAAAATTCCACATTAAAATTCGGAGGTATGATATTTTTAAGTGGGGGGAAAAAGTTTTAAACCGCGCTGTCGCCCGAGTGGATGGGAGATTTTAGAGTACTTTCTGTTACCTAAATGAAATTATCAAAACTGGCAAAGGTGCTTCTAGCATTAACCCCCAGACACACACACACACATATATATATATATATATATAGTGTAGTAGTATAGTATATAGTGTGTGTGTGTGTGTCTGGGGGTTAATGTATATACGTATTTTGTTTTTTGATATTAACTTTCGTACATATGCAACTTTTAAACTGTACTTTTACTGTACTTATGATGTACTTTTTGTTTTTGTAGTTATAAATCTTCATTTTTTTTTGTTCAATAAAGATATATTATTATTATTATTATTATTAATGCTAGAAGCACCTTTGCCAGTTTTGATAATTTCATTTAGGTAACAGAAAGTACTCTAAAATCTCCCATCCACTCGGGCGACAGCGCGGTTTAAAACTTTTTCCCCCAACTTAAAAATATCATACCTCCGAATTTTAATGTGGAAACATACAAACTGATAATAATTCCATATAGCCAATGAATTCTCCAATCTTTTGTCGATTATCATGTATTCGTAGGATTTATAAAAAATATATTATAAAATCGTTAACTTTGGTCCAAAAATGTTGGTAAAAAAATGTGGTCCAATTTTGGACCGCTGTCAATCGCAGAAAAATAAAAGCGGTTCATATTTTGACCTTAGTCACTCCAGTGGGGAGGATCTCAGTGGTGAGTACTTGAATGCTCTGAATACTTTTGTCAGGTGCTCTATATTGATGAAATTGTGACCTATCTATCATGTAGAAGTTAAAATTTTGATTCGTCACTTTTTGTGAAATCGAGGAACAATCTTCATCCTTTAGCGATTCAGAAATTTGACATAGGCACTTCTAGCATTAGGCCCCAGATACATTGTTAGAGCTCCACAAAACCAAAGACAACATGCGCAACTCACCAAACATTGAATGTATTATTCCCAAGTCAAACATTCTGGTGTCACCTCCCCATTCTACGCCAATTCTGGTGTCAGCTCCAAAAAGTTACATGCACTAAACACCGACGTCAGGTCACCCAGTAGTTTGTCCCAATTTGCTTTTGGTGTTCAGAGTTGTACATATTTGAACCTTTTTTAAAGAGCTTCTTAAATCTAAATTTTTCTAAATTCCTTCTTTCTTTCGCTTTTTTGTGTTTTTGGTGTGCATCAATTTTATATTATTAATTTATTATTTTTGTGTGATTATTTTATATCATGATGTTAATTTATAATTTTCTTTACCTGTGTAAAGAAAAATATAAGTAACAATTCTCGGACACCGTAGGGCTAAGCCTAGCCTAAATCGAGAAAACATAAAATTATTGTAAAGGTAAACTTATCTTCGAATAACCAGGAAAAAAATAGTTGCAATTCGCGAAATTTCGCGATTTGAGTTCAAACCATGTTGATGATGTAACGGGAATATTCCGGTAAATGACGGTTTTAACCAAATATTAATATGCATGATTTATTGATTTTCCATTTCCCATTATTCCAATTATTTAATAATTTGTATGTAGGAAATTAAAGGGTACAACGAGATTTTTACAGTCTTAATTTGCTTACTTTCCTACTGGTCGTGTGTTGTGCGGCCAGTCTACAAATAGGCAACTATTGCCCACGGCTTATTGTCCAAGCGCAGTGTAAAAAAGCTAGGCGACCTTTTACCAAACTTCCCCAACCCCGTTTTGGCTTTTGTCCCATTCTGAATGCGGCAGGCGGCTACCAACATAACGTATTGTGTTGTCATAAATATTCACCCGAGAAGTGAGATGCAAAGAAGGTAAGCAGTTACCTTTATTAAAAGTCCCGGAGAGCTCGGCCACGGCTGTCACGGGTCCGCATAATCGTATATCATATAGAGTTTATTGAATCGCGATTGCTCGCACTCCGAATTTTATTCCCTCTTGTATGTTATATAACTTCATCCTCCGGGTTTATGGGGGGAGAACGTGTTTTGCTTTACGAAACGGTATACACACAAATCTTCCAATGGGATAGGATAGGTACCTGGAGGAGGGGTAAGGGATAGGGGAAGATACGTCCATTGGACGATACCGAATGGGGTTATGCTCAGACAACGCAGAGAAACGATCAAGATCGCAAAATATTATTCCCAAACTAATAAATTTCGAGGGCAAAAAACGATGAATATTTTCCTGTATTTGGATACTAGGTTTTATTTGGGTCGGTCGGTACCTGATCAGTTTTTTTCCAATTGAATTTTTAGGTGTTCTGGTTTTTTTTATATTACTTATGTATATCTGTTGGTGAGTGCCTAGAATCTATTTCATTTCTGAGTAGGGGATTTGTTCGGTGTTTTCCTTTTGCATAATATCTGTTCGTGAGTGCGAAGAATCTATTTCACTTCGGAATTGAGAAAATTCTACGAAAAACAAATTGAATCTATTCGATATAATATGTACATTTATATTGCCCGGTTTGTACCCATCTTAGTCTGTTTTTTTTATGTTAATACAGTGTAAGAGTTGATCAATTTGTGGTATTTCACAATTAACTCTTATAAAAATAATATATAGTATATTTGCGGTACGTTCCGGAGCGGAAGATAATCTCAGTATCGCCCTGGTATCTATATCAAATTCATCATTCAGAATTGAAACGTTGCTTGAAATGGCTTTAGCCGTGTTTGGTGACCAGATCTGAATAGCCAGGTACTTCCCCACCTTCCTCTTCCCCATCTCCTTCCCCTCCCCACTACCTACAGCTTCACAACATACCCCAATTGGGGATTCCATAGTCTCACTGGCTCCAGACGGGAGCAGTTGGTGACTCTTGTGCGGTGTTCATATAAAAAAAGGCCAACTGTTTCGAGTCATTTGGCCTATGGCTGGTGATGCACGGACTTTTACAGGCAGTCATATTAGAAATATACGGACTGCCGTTATGTCCAGTAAGGATTTTTTCAATGAGAACTAAGCAGTCACTGTTTGAAGCCGTCATTATCGGCTGTTTGTAACAGTCCCAATTCCCAGTCTGTGGCATCCCGAATTCGGTTTATGTTTGTTAGGAAGGAAGTAGCGAGGAAAGTCGATGGGAGAAAAAAGGGTCAGAAGTTTGGTTTAGACACGCGATCGACGAAAAGTAAAGAATATTCCCAAGGAGCGAAAATGTGGTGCATTATGTAAGGGGGTGGAATAAAATTAAATATACAAGTGGGCTTTAAGATTAATGATTGACGTAAACGTGCATTGCGGACTGGAAGCACACTACTTGTAGAAATAAAAAATATTCTCCACTTTTCTGCTTCATCCACACCCAAGTTATCTACCTATCAGTGGCGGTCGGTGACTTTTTGTATAAGGGATGCTGAAGTATATACCTACCTTATATCAAATATAAATACGTTCAGACTAGACCATGAATAAGATGCGATTACTAACAAAAATAGTATCTCAAATTAGCTCTATAAATCCTTTATGCTTCACATCAATTATTACAGTTCTAAAATTAAATTAATTAAATAGATATTCGAAATGTATTTAACGTATCAATCGGCATCCATTATTCAAGCCAAAATGTCAAAATGGTCTCGCGAACAAATTCTCTAAAGCGTACCGAATTAATCCACGTGCTTTATTGTGCTATTCTGTGCCCTATGCCTACGCGCATTAAAGTCGTTTTTTGCGCGTTGGATGCTCCCACCGAATGCGTATACTGCTTCTGGAAAACTTGGCAGCAGAACTAAATGCGCATGCGCAAATATAAAACTTTTTCTAACATCGTGGATGCGGAATGGAGCAGAGAATCCACTGTTGTTGGTATTGGTGCGTTTACGCGACATTCGACACACTAGCATCGAGAATGGAGTTGTTATTATATATTTCAGTCCGGTCCACGCTTCGCGTTTTGTTGTTTTTGGCCGCTAAGGTTGGGACGGTGTCGTTAAATTGCAGTATTTATTGCTGTTTACGGCTAGAAAAAAATAAGCTCAAAGCTTTTTTAATGCTGAATAAATAAATAACAATTATTACATTTCGTATTATACGCCTCATAAGAAAGGGAAGCGCCGCATCCACAGTATGCATGGAGGAATCGCGCCTGCTACCTATGTTATGTGTTCTCTTCGTATTCACTGTGACACGGGACACGCACTAATTATTATTTTCGCATTTGTGTCAGTCGTAGGTATTAAAATTATTTATAATTCCTACATCGGACACTGCTCGGATACGAATTATACAGCTTCAGATGAATTTATGAAGTGGACTGTAAACTTTAAATTAACGACTATGACGTTTGAAGGTATTGAGTGAAAGTGAACGTAGAATTCAAACAAGATAAATATGGGAAAAAAGGATAACCAAATCACTTACTACACAAGTAGAACATCTGCTGGATGAATTCGGGCACATAAAGACGGGTCTCCTGCGACTGTTTCCACAAATGTGGGGCAGGGCCACAACTTTTTTTTTCTATCGGCAACGGAAAGCAAAAACTAAGACCTAAGCTTGACCATTCACAAAATATGTTGTTCTGTTGAACAAATACGAATGCGAAAAAACTTTTTTCTTCTACATAACACACAATGCCAACGAGTTTCTAAAACAAAGCATTTTCCTTTTACCAGCTCAAATTCAAATCAACTTAATTGTGTACTTTTATGTAGGTACCATTGAAAAAAACATAGTTCTTTTTACAGATTAGCTCCTCACAGGATGCCCTGAGGAAAAAAAATCCCTCAAGACCTATTTCATCTTTGTGGATGATGTGTGTAGGGTATTTTTTAGGAAAGAAAAATAAAGTAGTTCTATGAAGGAACAGATATGGGGGTGGGTAGGAATCTGGGGTCAATGTGTGAATCCATCTCTCTCACTGCGATGTAAGGCGATGGGTCGAGAGAGTCCGGCTGGAGAGGTTTCTATCAACCAGTCTCTCCTAACCCGGCCCGCCATGCATTGGAGGGGACTCACCACTTTCCCAACGTCTGTATTAGGAAACTAATTGTTTAACCTCCTTAGCCGCACACGTCAGGACTCTAATTTTGTTTGAAAAAAGAAGCTACATCATAGACATCCGAATTCAATAGACCAGTAGATACAGATAAGGGGTAAAACCAAACTATGGGGGGCGAAGAGGGGAAAGATACTGTGATTTGTTAAAAAATCAATCTGACAGTATATAGGCATCTCGCATTATAATATCACCATTTAGTTCTTAAAAGCAAAATCTGCTTTGAATGAATAGACCTTTTTACATGGGAGCGCGAATTGCTTGCCACGTTAAAAACATATTTGCGAAGGACAAATGCTTGCCCCGAAAAGGTTCGCTAATATTCACATAGCAATATTTTGTTGCCGTGTTTAGTTAAGACACTTTTACAAATGTTTCATAATTTACTTACCCCTGTTACCTGCAACAAGCTCACTAGAGAAACGCCCACATTCGCTATGTTCTAGGTAGGTCTATAGCACAAGCTCTCATATTTTGCCGTGTTATTTCGTAAAATGTATGATGTTACCTCTGCGCTGGTCAGGACAAGAATGATGACATCATATTTTTTTGATTCAAGCGAGGCTCTCGTAAAGCCCAGCTGGGTCCAAGGAGGAGCTCCAGCTGGCTCCATGGGGAGGGGGAAATAATACGTTTTTATCACTTAGGGCAGGTCCAGATATATTCATATGTCCGTAAGCTACATTTATTTTTAAAACGAATCTAGTTCAATGGCGCTGCATGCATGATTGTTATCCCGATTATTGTCCCGCCATGCAGTAGGTGGACGATCGCATCCACCGCCAAGACCTAGACAAACCTCAGCCCATTAATCCGGGCACCTCTGTTAAGTCACCAAACGTAGCGAACCACTTAGGATTATACGTTATACCATACCCGCCTATCAAATTGAAGTTCCAAACTATGTAAGGATGCAGGAAGGTACGAGTACACAGTATATAAGACAAGCAGCTTTTTCCTTGAAGCATTTGAATGAAAATATGTTTTATACTTTTGTTATTCGGCGGTACATCCTCTCTGAACATCTTCGCAATCACTAACTTAAGGTATGCCGTATTTTCCCTAAACCGACTGCACATTGTATATAAGTACGCCGTGGGGGTAATTGTCGGTGGATCAACTGTAATGGAACCTCGAAAAACATGTAAACAACATTAATAACGTAGGTACCACAGAATAAGGAAGAAACGTAGGTAGCTACAGTTTGGCAATTAAGTGTAGAAAATAAATAAAATACACCAAGATGGCTCATAAGACAATGAATGTATGTTTTAAAAAACACTTCTGCCAAAAATATTTAATAGCGTATTTGTATTTTCAAAAATTTTGCACAAAAAACTGTAATTTAATAGAAGTAAAATAAAACAAAACAAGTTTTAAGTGGGCGTTGATTTCGATATAAAAGTACTTAAAAATTTATGTCTATTAATTCAACACCCAAATAACTCGAATAGTGAAGCTACCAGCTTTTATGACAAACGAACAATAACTACCGGAAAACTATTACCAAAACGAACAAAATCCCGTTGGGAAGTGACTAAATGTGAATATCAGTGAACCTTTTGTGGTCTATTTACAATTAACAGTTGAAAATAACCTAAATCAGCACTTCTTGATTCGGCAATTTATTGTCAGTAAACTAATTGAAGCGCCATCTGTTGAAACTTAACTGTACTACAAAACACGAAACACCATTGATAGAGAGTCACACCAACTAATCCAAAGTAAACCAATAGAGGATACCACTCGGAGGTCATTAATAGTTCAGAAAAAGACCACTAGAGGAGACTACCAGTACTATAAATAAAATTGTAAACAATTTAATTAAAAACCATCTCACAAATCATGGAGGAAATTATGAATGCTCTTCGTCACATCCAAAAAGAGTTAGATAAACAAAAACTCACCATACAAAAAAGCGGAGAAAAAGTCACAAAACAAGTAACACAAAATATAAATAACATCATGGAAGAAAAATTTAGAATATTAGAAGAAAAATATGACAACCTCCAAATAAAAGTAGAAAATCAAGAGAAACGTCTTTATTTCTTGGAAAAACAAGCAAGACAAAAAAATATTGTATTTTTCGGAATAGAAGAGAAGGAGTCATGATACTTAAACTTGGAAAATACTTTGGTTGAATTTATCAAAAAATACTTTGTTTTAAACATTGAACGAAGAGACATGCAAGAAATAAAGAGAATTGGAAAAAAAGGAGAAAGACCTAGACCAATTTTTGGCACTTTTTCTAATCTAGGTTTGAAAATCGATATATTTAAACAAAAAATTACACTGAAAGACACAACATACTACATAAAAGAAGACTATCCACGTTATATATTAAATAAAAGAAAAGAATTACAAGAGCAAATAAAGATTGAGAGAGAAAAAGGAAACACTGCCATAATAAAATACGATAAACCTATAATACTGGATAAAATCGGGAACACAGCGAATAAGAGAAATCTCTCGATATCCCCTGAAAATATTCATATTCAAGAAAATAAAACAAAAAAGAATAAACAACAACAGTCTGGCTCGAAAAACAAGGTCAAATAGTGTCTCCGAAGGAGCTAAAAAACCAAGCATGTTGAAGTTCTTGACAAATACAAATACAACGAATAAAAATGCATAGCAAGTAACTCCCTCTCTTCACACCGATACCACAAATAAACAAACGTCAATAATAAAAAAAAACACATAAAATCTTCCAACCCGGCTGGTCACCGTGGAAGATTATGACCAAAACCCTCCAAAGATTCAAAACTCAAGCTCAACCTTAAAAACTTCGAAAAATCACACAAAGTTAAGCCGTCAATTCAAAATTATAACATACAACGTCAACACCCTGTCATCATACGACCAAATATATAACTGGAAGAATGCTTAAGTAAAATTAACTAAGATATTATGGAAATTTAGGAAGTTAGACGACAGGGCAACAAAATAAAAGAACACAACACTTTTATACTTTGCTACAGAAAGGATCAACTGGCATAAACTGGTACTCCATAGCACAAGACAGACAAAAATGGACATCTTTGGAGAAGGCCTTTACCCAAACCGGCGTTCTTGTTAAATTCATCAATATTAAAAAAAAAAACATGTTCTTATATTACTAAAATAATCTAAGCTAACTTACTAATACAAATCAAATATGAGTTGATTGTAATATTGTAACTACCAACTGTTGTAAAACAAGAAATAAACAGGCTTATTATTATTATTAATTCAACACCCGGCATGTAATTATTGTCTTCGTCCTCGTGTGATTCTTCTTCTTCCGTATCTTTATCTAAACGCAGTTCATCGATATCATCATATATAGTACTGCCTCGTGCATAATATTCTGCCTCAATTTTCATCACGTGTTTGAAGCAATTTTTCCAATCATCAGCACCAATGCTATTACATATTTTATTATTATTATGCCCATTTTCCATTTTCCCGGTGTTTCAAATTTTCCATCTGCCTTTTCCCCTTTCTTGACGATTCGTCTTACCGTTGATTCAGATTTAACTGTGAAAAATCATTGAAATTATTATTATAGAAGACACTCACTAGATAATATTCACTTGGAAAGAAAGAAAGAGAAAACGAGAAAAAAGTAACTTTTCTACGAGTTTAAAGAAGTTGCATTTTTTTATTGAGTTATTCCCTTTTTCCTGTGGCCGCATATTAACTGTCAAATGGAAACATAACCACAAATCAGATTGTAATGGTTATTATCGCTCGAAAATTGGCATAAATCTTGTAATACTAATGAAATTTATTAAACAAACTATACTACGTACCAGTCATTTCTGCAGTTTTGTTTCATCATCTTCTAAATTAGACAGAATCTTCTTCGCGTAAGACTCGACTAGGCAGCATTGAAAAACGCAGAATATAACTCCTCTTGCATCACTATGTAATGGTTTATTCATTTTAATTAAATTCAGGCAAACAATAAATAAAAAATTTATGAAATCAGCGATCTTCTACTCAGATTTAAGACAATAAGTAACATGCGATAACATGACAGCCATAGGAAACGTATAATTCGGTGCTGCCATAGTAATGAACACGTTTAGTTCCAATTTATTTAATTTTTATACTTATTTGCCAAACTATACCTGCATAATCACTTTTGCGAGTAGTTTTAACGACTCATTGCACGACGATTCATTGCACGAAGAAATCCGCCTGATACAGAAAATTTAGATTGTTAGAGTAACTCTATACAATGTAAATTTTCTGTATCAGGCGGATTTCACTATTTCACACAATTTTTTAACTCAATTCAATGCAATGTACTCTATGCAATGTAAATTTTTGTATCAGGCGAATTTCTTCGTGCAATGAATCGAAAATTTATCTAAAACACGACAGCGTGCTCTTAAAACCTCTCGCAAAAGTGATTATGCAGGTAGCAACCTACATTTCTTCCTTATTCTGTGGTACCTACGTTATCAAATTGATGACTTGTTGACACTTCAAAAAGGTTAAGGTAAGTACCTACTTATGAATTAAATTATTAAATAAGAGCAATTATATTTTCTTTAATCATCCGTTTATCTTATTAAGCCGTAAAAGAGCGGTAAAAACTCCTTCTTAAGAGGTAGGTACCACCCAATTTCATTGGTCGTTAAGTCAAGCGGCATTTCGAATTTTATATCCCATTCATATACCAGCGCGCGCCGCGTACCTACACACATTGGTAGTGATAAAGATGATATACAAGGTGGGGCATGGAGGAGTGCCTGGTTTCAAAAAATCACTGAAGGCCCCCCAGACCGTTAGGCCGTTTGATGCCGTTTTTTTCATCATGTTTTGAAAATGATATCGTCTGGCGTGGCGGCCCTGGCGAGGAGTAATACACATATAGGGCCTTTCAAAGAAGTTTTCGGCCACTCTTCCCAGCATATCTTGCGGAATTCCAGCGATGACGTCCTCAATCGCCTCCTTTAGAGCTTCAAGGGTTCGAGGTCGAAGTTTTTTTTTTACATGAGCTCCACACAGGAGGCCCTAAGGAAAACAATTTCCCTGAGGGCCTATGTCATCTTTGGGGATGCTGTGTGGAGGGTTTTTTAGGGAAAGGAAAGAGAGGAGGGTTCTGGGAAGGAAAAGGGTTTAAGGGGTGGGTAGGAATTAGGGAAGTAGGGTAGTAGGGAAGGGGTAGAAGGGTTCAGTGTGTCCTGGTCATCAGGCCTAAACACACCTCATCCCATGAACCCGGGCACCCTTGCTAAGTCACCAAACGTAGCGAACCACTTGGAGTGACCTATGGCAGAGGTGTTGGTTATCCAATAAAGGTTCCCGGGGCGGCGGTACCTATTCCCGCCTCCCAAATTGTAAAATTGTTTACCTCAGCTTTGACGTATCCCCACAGAAAAAGTCACTCGGGGTCAATCGTGGTCTAATCGGGAGAGGGAGGGGCCATAGAATATCCCCCCGCAAAGAGATCAGGTGACCTGGAAAGAGCTAGTGCACAAAACAGCGCCGAGGGATTCAGCCTAAGAGTATGGATATTAGAGAGACGGCATGTATAGTGTGCCCACCCAAACAAAGTATGTGTTCAAAAAGTGAAGGCTACTGCCATCTAGCGGCATATTTGTGTAGCTTATTGTTTTTTTTGGTACAGATTAGCGACGTATGGCGACACTAAATTAAATGCTAGACGATAAAGCAGATTTCTCGATTTCTGCCCTGTATCGTACGATGACTGACCCAATGGTGTTTTGTGTTTTATGTGTATTGGAAAATGTTATTATAATAGCCTGCGTTTCTCCTGTAAACAGCTAGCATTATCTAGCAAGTGGTCAAAGTGACCAAATTCAGTGTTTTGTCGGGTCGGGAACAAATTTATTGTAAAATGTGCTTGTGAATAAACGAGAAGCATTCCACCTTGAAGCTAGATGTTTTCCTTGAAGTCCTTCTGCTAAATACCAATTTATAACATGGTCCTTCGAGCCGGAAAGCCCTTACGAGCGGATGAAGGCATCAGAGGAAATACTAGAATGAACCAGCGAGCTATCCAAAAAACCAGAAAGATGAGAACATGAAGAACAAAGAAATAAAAACAAAAGTATCCCTGCTATTCTTTCATTCTAATTCCGTGAATTCCTGTTCAAACAAGCGCTAATTTTTGTGTATCGATGTGCTTATTTGAAAACAAAAAATTAACTACCCGCAGTGTAAAATGCAAGTCATGCAAATTTATTTTAGGTTAATTGTTTAGAAGATGATTATTGTAAGATTCTGTCATTGTTTATAGCTTGAATTGGTTATTACTGTTTTTTACGCGATTATTGCATAGAAATTATTTTTGAAGGAACATTTTTAGCATTTTTATTGTTGACTTATTGTCAAATACGTAATAAAAATGGATAATTTAAAATCGTTGATTAACAAACGAGGAGTGTTGAAAGGTAAATTCACGAGATTTGCGGATTCATTAAACGCATTATCAGTTAACGAAATTAAAATTCGCTATGCTAAAATTGAAAAAATAATTGATGATTTCGAAGAGATTCAGGAACAAATCGAAAGCCTTCCGGATTCCAACGAAATCGATAATAATTTGCAAAGGGAGAATTTTGAAAATCAATATTATTCAATTTTAGCGACTGCAAAGGGAGCAATTCAGTCTGTGGAGGCTCCCAAATTGGAAATAAAATTACCCAACCTTCAGTTACGAGAATTCAATGGCGATCCAAAAAATTGGATTAATTTTCTAGAATCATTTAAGACACTGGTTCATAACAATACTGCCTTAAGCAATGTACAGAAGTTTTATTATCTACAATCCTGTTTAAAGGGGAATGCAGCAAAGATAATCGCCAATTTCGAGGTATCAGACCTGAATTATATATCGGCTTTTGAGTTGTTGCAACAGAGGTTTGCAAATTTGCAAACTACCGTACAAAGACACATCCAAGCTCTGTTTCAACTTAAAGAGATGAAACATGAGGATCCAGTAGCCATGCGTTACCTGATTGATGAAACAAATGTAAATCTCAAAGCGTTGCAAAATTTAGGCGTGAAAATCGAACAATGGGATGCTTTAATTATATACGTAATTTCTAATAAATTGGATGCAAGTTCTAGAAAGCATTTGGAACAAACCCCATTGCAGGATGAGCTACCTACATTACAGGAATTTCTTAAATGTTTGACCTCGCGTGCGCAAGTTTTGGAATTAATGTTAAATTCAGATTCGAAAAAATTTCCTACCCACCCGAAAGAAAATGGTAGCAACAATAATCCTAAAAAGGAATCGGTATTTTTAGCTGCTACCCACAATAATTGTATTTGTTGTAATGACAAGGGACATAAAATATATTATTGTAAATTTTTTTTAAAATTAAATTCAGGAGAGAGAGCTAACGCAATAAGGAGGTACCGTGCCTGCTTCAAATGTTTGAGGTTAGGACATACGGCCCCATATTGTAAAATTAATTAGAAATGCAAGCATTGTGATAGCGAGAGCCACAATACGTTATTGCACAGGGAGATGCATCCGAGCGATGACTCCATGAATAAAGGTGAAGATCACCCCGGAGGTGACTGCCAAATGGATGCTGAACGAGTTTCAGTGTCAAACCATTCAGCCTTAGCGAAGGCAGAAAAAACAATTTTATTGTCGACTGCTATCATTGGGGTGGTAGATCACAATAATAAAGTGCATGAGGCAAGGGTCCTAATTGACTCTGGAGCTCAAGCCAATTTTATGTGCAAAAAGTTCGCAATGAAATTAAATTTAAGATGTGAAAATATAAACAAGCCTGTGTTAGGCATACACAACAATGTTACCCATATAAAGAAACGTGTTGCGATTAAAATGAAATCTCTGAGGACAAATTATAACCAAAATATCACTTGTCTAATATTACAGGAAATAACCACAAACTTACCTCAAGCAACAGTGGCCAGAAAAGATTTTAAGCTGCCGCCGGGATTACAAATGGCGGACTCAAATTTCAACGTAGCGGCGCCTATTGATATCCTGTTAGGCGCTGAGAGCTTTTGGGATATACTACAAGATGATCGGCTGAGATTGGATACCGGACCTACTCTTCAGAGGACTGAATTAGGATGGGTCATATCAGGCCCAATCAACATTCATCATAAAAAAGGCCAGTACCGCAAATTTGTAGTTTATCAATAAACACATTATCCAATCAAATAGAAAAATTCTGGAAAATGGAGGAAGTGAATCCTGCAAGATTTCAAAATCATGAGGAGAAGGCGTGTGAAGCAGATTTCGTCGCCACGCACTCTAGGGAGAGCGATGGTAGATACGTTGTGAGTCTGCCGCGCCGCCCTTGTGTGAGTCAACTTGGTGACTCACTAAAAACAGCGGAAAAAAGATTTAAGAACTTAGAGAAGAAATTTTTAATAAATCCTGAATTGAAATTGCAATATGTACAGTTTATGCGGGAATATGAACAACTAGGTCATATGGAGTTATGTGATAAATGGAGAGGGAATGAGCAATCCTATTGTTTGCCGCATCACGCGGTCATTAAAGAAGCTAGCACCACGACGAAGGTGGGTGTAGTTTTTGATGGTTCGACAAAGACGTCGACCGGAATATCCCTGAACGATGCTCTGATGGTGGGAGCTGTCATTCAAAAGGACTTATACAGCCATTTATTACGTTTCAGAAAACATCGATACGTCATGACTGCGGACATCGAAAAAATGTACCGTCAAATCAACGTATGCGCAGCGGATCGCAGCCTTCAGAAGATTGTATGGCGCGAATCACAAGAAGAGGAACTCCGACATTACAAATTGAAGACCGTTACCTATGGGCTGGGACCTTCCTCTTTCCTAGCATCGAGATGTCTTCGACAAAATGGTATGGATAATCAAGTTAATTTCCCAGTAGCAAGTCAAGTCATAGAAAATGATTTTTATATGGACGATCTATTGATTGGAGGGGATGACTTGGAAGTTTGTTTCAAGTTGAAGAAACAAATAAGTGATATCTTGCTGTCCGCAGGGATGACTCTGAGGAAGTGGAGATCAAATGTTTTGGAATTGTCATCTGGGCGGGGCCAAGGTGAAATTGCCAAACAGGGCAATTGTGAAAAAATGATCACTGACAATTCCAAGAATGAAAAAATACTTGGATTAATTTGGAATAATGAATTAGATTACCTGTCTTATGAAATTACAAAGCCGTCAGGTAAAACGGAGAGCAAGCGTCAAATATTATCGTGCATAGCTTCCACCTTTGATCCTTTAGGACTTTTAGGGCCCATCGTAGTGGTAGCCAAATTAATTATGCAAAAATTATGGCAGTCCAAGGCATCATGGGATGACATACTACCTGATGAAATTTTACTACCTTGGAGGGCCTATCTAGACCAACTATCGCAACTAAATGTGTTAAAAATCCCGAGAGGAGTTATTAGCGGAACACCAAAGAATATACAATTGCACGGGTTCTGCGACGCCTCGCAGAAAGCTTTCGGAGCATGCGCCTACATCGTCTCAACAGATTCAGAAGGTAAGCGGCATGCACAGTTAGTTACCTCCAAGTCTAGAGTAGCGCCATTAAAATGTATATCACTACCCAAGTTAGAGTTATGTAGTGCATTACTATTGGCCAAGCTAATAAAAAATATCAAGTTGACGGTAAGTGTAGAGGAACCAGCCACCTATTACTGGTGCGACTCAACAATAGCGTTATGCTGGTTGAAAGGACAACCAGCTCGTTGGAACACCTTCCTGGTAAACCGAGTCGCTGAGATACAGGAAATCAGCGATCCAACGCAGTGGCGGCACGTATCATCGTCAGTAAATGCAGCGGATATACTGTCCCGAGGTACCACAGCTGAAAGGTTAGTCAACGCTTCAATATGGTGGAAGGGGCCAAGCTGCTTGACGGAAGATGTCAGCACTTGGCCAGTATCCAAGATGTCATGTTTGGATCCCCCGGAAATAAAAATTAAAAATGTACTTCTGGTAACTGATGCTCAAGAATGGGATATTTTCGAAAAATTCTCATCGCTAACCAAATTAAAAAGAGTAATCGCTCAAGCGTTAAGATTAATAAATAATTGTCGTAACCCTAAGGATAAAACGAATGGCAGTTTAACTGTCTCCGAGCTGGAACAGGCTTTAAAATGCCTACTGAAATCATCGCAAGAACATTCCTTTAAAAGAGAATTGAAGTACCTAAAGAAGCATGGGTTAGTAAACAAAAACAGTAGATTGAAAGCTCTCAATCCCTGTTTAATGGAAGGTTTAATTTGCACAAGTGGACGATTAAAATTAGCTACTTATTTATCGTATCATTAAAGGCACCCTATAATATTATCACCGTCACATAAACTAACTGAACTTATTATACGTAATTATCATTATGAACATTTACATGCAGGTCCCCAAGCGCTGTTATCGGAAATGCGCTTGAAATATTGGCCGATATTTGGGAGAAACACTGTTAAGCGTATCCTACATAAGTGTGTTGTATGTTTTAGATACCGACCTCAGGTTTACCGGCAGATCATGGGAGACCTTCCAGTTGAGAGAATCACTCCCAGTCTACCGTTCTCTGTCACAGGGGTCGACTTTGCCGGACCGATAGACACGAAGGCTGGAGCGCTGAGGAAATCTCCGCTCATTAAATCGTATCTTTGCATATTTGTTTGTTTTTCTACCAAAGCGGTTCATTTGGAACTCGTAACAGATTTGTCAAGCGATGCTTTTTTAAATTGTTTAAAGAGGTTCATTGCCCGTAGGGGTCAGCCGGAAAAAAATATTTTCTGACAATGCAACCACTTTCAGAGGAGCTTCCAATAAGCTCAAAGAACTGTATGCCAGTCTAAGACTGAAAAATGACAAAATCCATAGGTTTTTAGCTGATAAGGGAATTTCTTGGAGTTTTATACCGCCTAGGGCGCCAAACCATGGGGGGGCTGTGGGAAGCCGCCGTCAAGTCCACCAAGTTTCATTTATATCGAATTACTAAAAATAACCCATTGCAGTTTGAATTATTATATACTTTGCTTTGTCAGATAGAGGCTTGTTTGAACTCCCGTCCCTTAACTTCCCTGTCTGATGACGTAGACGACCTACTCCCTCTAACCCCCAACCATTTCCTCATGGGCAGGGATGCTTCGATTATTCCCGAGGTGGATGTCCGCGAGCTCCCGGAGAACAGACTAAGCAAATATCAAAAATTAAACGCTCTAATTCAAAATTTCCTGGTTCAGATGGAAACGAGATTACCTTGCCGAGCTGCAAAAACGGACCAAATGGCAGGCCAGCATCCAAAAGGCAATAAAGAAGGACGATCTGGTAATCTTGATGGAAGACAATCTGCCTCCTGCATTGTGGAAGATGGCGCGCATATTAACTAATCATCCAGGCCCGGATGGAGTAGTGAGGGTAGTTACCCTCAAAACAGCACAAGGCACTTTTGTGAGACCCATCACAAAATTATGTTTGATGCCAATAGAATCAAACTTGGATCCAAATTTCCCGACCCGGCAAACCCTGGACCTTCCCAAGGTCACAGCCTAACTGCATTAGGGCTGAACCGATACAACCAAACCACAACAATAATTATGGAGCATCGGTATTGGTGTTGTTGACACCACTGTATCCAGCCTGAAGCCACTGGGTCTTCAAGTCAACAACCGCGAGTTGATCATCCTCGCAGCAGAATTAATGGTACTATCTGCTTACCAGGGCACGGCCGCCCCTTAATTTATGATGATCTACCCAAATGATGACATACAGAGGTACATGCTGATGTACAATTCTTATGATGACCACCCTGGACAAGATGGCTGAGTAGTATACCCAGTGAAGTGTTCATTTTGTTTTTGGCAGTGCTATGCCAGTGAAATATTTAATGATGAACTGATAGTCAGTCAACAGCAAACTAATTATTTAGTACTATTTGTGAATAGTGTTGGTTAAATCAAATATAATTGAAGTGAAAAATCTCCATAGAGGCAATGAGACATTACTAATTTGTCAATTTTACAAAATTGTTAATGTTGTGATTTTGTTATATTTTATGTAATTTTTTTTTGCATGATTTTTTAGAAATTTAGAAATTTTTAGGTTATTTTAATTGTTGGTTAGGTTCCCGGACCCTTTAAATTTAGATAGTTACACATCTTGTAAAATTTTAGTATATTGTGTGTAAATTTAGGAATTTGTAGTTTGATTTTTAATTTCAAAAAAACTTGTCGTTTTTTTTCATTCCCCGCCCGGCAGTATGTTCAAAAAGTGAAGGCTACTGCCATCTAGCGGCATATTTTTGTAGCTTATTGTTTTTGTTGGTACAGATTAGCGACGTATGGCGACACTAAATTAAATGCTAGACAATAAAGCAGATTTCTCGATTTCTGCCCTGTATCGTACGATGACTGACACAATGGTGTTTTGTTTTTTATGTGTATTGGAAAATGTTATTATAATAGCCTGCGTTTCTAGTTAAAAACGCTCTTAATACGTGGATCTCCTGTAAACAGCTAGCATTATCTAGCAAGTGGTCGAAGTGACCAAATTCAGTGTTTTGTCGGGTCGGGAACAAATTTATTGTAAAATTTGCTTGTGAATAAACGAGAAGAATTCCGCCTTGAAGCCAGATGTTTTCCTTGACGTCCTTCTGCTAAATACCAATTTATAACAGTATGCCTTTTCAAAAATTTTACCGAACGGTTTTTAGATGGCTGACATTTAGCATGAGCTCCCAGAAAAACGTTCATAAAACATAGAAAAATGGTCCACTGCGCCGTAAAATTGTGTAAAAGTAGTTCTATGAAGACCTTTAAGAAGAAAGACGGTCTTACCTTTCATATGTAAGTGTTTAAACATAGCTTAAATATACATTTTATAATTTTCAGCGTGTTCATTTCAACCGCCATCGCCATGGGCCCGATTTTATCACGTGAACTCCGACTGCCAATGGGCCGAATCAGTCAACTTAAATTATAATAATTAAAAATTACCAAAAAACTTTTATGTTTTTGTGGCGGCCACTTTTTCCGAACTCCTTGCACCGCCACTGGCGCTGAAAGAACACGCGAGAAATACTACATACCTAGCGCGCAAGCCGGCCGGCCACGCCGCCTCGATAAATAATATCACCACCGCCTAGAAAGGTCTCGAGATAGCACCGTACAATATCTGTACGGCGCCGAACCTTCTCGTCAACTGCCGAGTGGCACGCATTACCTACCGTGAGGGTAATTACTCTACCGCTCGCTTCGGCTATATAAGCAGCAGATTTGCTCGCCCGCTCCAGTCAGTCTAGTCTCCATTCATGGTTCGACACTTACACACCGGGCAGTGATACAGTGCCGCTACGCAGAATCAACAAGTGATTTACAAGTTTATCCAGTGTGACTCCAGGAATACTTCCAACACCTTCGAGGACTCCTTCTCCAACTACCATCCGCTGTCCGGCCCGTTCGCGCCTCGACATGAGATGTCACCCTACCTATCGACTACCAAGCCCGCAAGTTTCATATAGGTGCAACCCGTTCTCTGGCATTCGAAACCCATCGCGTTCCGCTGCCAGAGATCATCCTCATCGCCTCTCAAGGTTACTTCCTGCGTCACGTGTGTGCGCCGACTCAAAGGACATACAGCCGTCATATCCCGTCAACACGGCGACGATCGACCGCCTGGACCAAGGTCACTTCTACACCGCCGCGGTGTAGAGCAACGCGCCGGCTCCCTGAAGACCTGTGATCTTCACCGCCGAAGCTTCCTGACCATCATCACGCATCAGCAAAGCAGCATCATGACGGCACCACTGTCACTCCACTCCGCTCCGACCATCGCTATGTAGCCCAATAAAGACTGACTCACTACATTGACTGACGCCTTTCATTTCACGACCCGTCTCTGCCGATCCGTCCCGCTCCCTCATTTTTATTAATCATAACGCACAAATATAAAGTTGTGATTTACACATGTCATAGGTATATGTTTTTTATCATTTAGCTTATTCATTTTTAAACATTTTTACTTTGTCTTTTTTGCACTGTTATTTTTAGATATTTTTTCCTACTAATTTAACACTCCTTTTACATATGTTTACAATGTTAATTCAAAGTTTATAATCACTGTATTGTTATGTAAAAGTCACATTGACATGCCTTCGTGGTCGAGGGGTAAAGCTCTTGACTAGCAATCTGGAGGTCGCGGGTTCAAATCCCGGTGCGCGCAGATAAATTTTATTCGATTGATCTGTGTTTGTAAAATTTGATAATTAAAAAATAATATACTATAGGTCCATTTCCGGCCGTATTGCCGCTTCCTTTAAATCGGGACAGGAATCCAAGAACTTCGGCTTTCCGGGCCCGCAACTCTGCCAACTGAGTTAATGGGTCCCTATCCGATTCAGTCATTTTTAACTGTATCATACCATACAGTATATAACTGTATCATATATACATACTGTAAAGGTTATGATGTTTTTTAAAATCCTCGTCTGGTAGATTAATTTGATTAGTTTCATATACACACGATGATTCTAAGTAAGAATCAGAATTTCAGTCAATTTGGTACCGTAAGGCCAAAGTAATGACCGACCCCGAGTGTTGAAATAACCGAGTCCAAGTGCTTTAACGACCGACACCAAGATTTATGTTTTTTTTTTATTCTTCGTCCGGCAGATTGATTCGTTAAACTACATGTGTTAATAAATTCTTCTTTAGTAAAAGTTTTTCATTGATTCGTGTTCAGACCATGATTTTTTGTAAGTATCCAAAATTTCTGTCAATACGGTGCCGTAGGGCCAAAGTTACGACCGACCCCAAGGGTTTAAACGACCGAACCCAAGTGATATAACGAAGATTTTTTTAAAAATTCTTCTTTCGTATTCAGACCCTGATGCTTAGTAAGAACCCAAAATTTGAGTCGATTCGGTGCCATAGGGCCGATGTAATGACCAACCCCAAGTGTTGAAACAACCAAACCCAAGTGCTTGAACGACCGACCCCAAGTTTAAAAGTTATGATTTTTTTTAATTCTTCGTCCGGTCAATCTACTAAAATTAATCAATTTGATTGGTTCGTATACACACGATAATTCCAAGTAAGAATCCAAATTTTCAGTCATATTGGTGCCGTAAGGCCGAAGTTATGACCGACCCCAAGTGTTGAAACAACCGACCCCAAGTTTAAAAGTTATAATATTTTTTAAATTCTTCGTCCGGTAGATTAATTTAATTGGTTCGTATTCACACAATGATTCTAAGTAAGAATCCAAAATTTCAGTCAATTTGGTACCGTAGGGCCAAAGTTACGAGCGACCCCAAGTGTTTAAACGACCGAACCCAAGTGTTTAAATGACCGAACCCAAGTGTTAAAACGATGATTTTTTTTTAAATTCTTCTTTTGGCAGATACTTTGATTGATTCGTATTTCAAACCATGATTCTTAGTAAGAATCCAAAATTTGAATCGACTCGGTGCCATAGGGCTTATGTAATGACCGACCCAAGTGTTGAAACAACCGAACCCAAGAGCTTTAACGATTAACCCCACATATACAGGTTATGATGTTTTTTTAAATCCTCGTCTGGTAGATTAATTTGATTAGTTTCATATACGCACGATGATTCTAAGTAAGAATCAGAATTTCAGTCAATTTGGTACCGTAAGGTCAAAGTGATGACCGACCCCAAGTGTTGAAACAACCGAGTCGAAGCGCTTTAACGACCGACCCCAAGATTTTTTTTTTTTTTTTTTAATTCTTCGTCCGGCAGATTAATTTGATAAACTACATGTTTTTTTTAAATTCTTTAGTAAAAGTTTTTCATTGATTCGTTTACAGACCATAATTTTTTGTAAGAATCTAAAATTTTTGTCAATTCGGTGCCGTAGGGCCAAAGTAACGACCAACCCCGAGGGTTTAAACGACCGAACCCAAGTGTTTAAATGACCGAACCCAAGTGTTAAAACGATGATTTTTTTTAAAATTCTTCTTTTCGCAGATACTTTGATTGATTCGTATTTAAACCATGATTCTTAGTAAGAATCCACAATTTGAATCGACTCGGTACCATAGGGCTGAGACCGACCCAAGTGTTGAAACAACCGAACCCAAGAGCTTGAACAACCGACCCCAAGTTTAAAAGTTATGATATTTTTTAATTCTTCGTCCGGTAAATCTACTAAAATTAATCAATTTGATTGGTTCATATACACACGATGATTCCAACTAAGAATCCAAAATTTCAGTCAATTTGGTACCGTAGGGCCAAAGTTGTGACCGACCCTAAGTGTTTAAACGACCGAGACCAAATGCTTTAACGACCGACCCCAAGATTTATGTTTTTTTTTTTAATTCTTCGTCCGGCAGATTAATTTGATAAACTACATGTTTTTTTTTAAATTCTTTAGTAAAAGTTTTTCATTGATTCGTTTACAGACCATGATTTTTTGTAAGAATCTAAAATTTTTGTCAATTCGGTGCCGTAGGGCCAAAGTAACGACCAACCCCGAGGGTTTAAACGACCGAACCCAAGTGTTTAAATGACCGAACCTAAGTGTTAAAACGATGATTTTTTTTAAATTCTTCTTTTCGCAGATACTTTGATTGATACGTATTTAAACCATGATTCTTAGTAAGAATCCAAAATTTGAATCGACTCGGTGCCATAGGGCTGAGACCGACCCAAGTGTTGAAACAACCGAACCCATGAGCTTGAACGATTGACCCCACGTATAAAAGCTATGATGTTTTTTAAATTCCTCGTCTGGTAAATTAATTTGATTAGATTCATATACACACGATGATTCTAAGTAAGAATCAGAATTTCAGTCAATTTGGTAACGTAAGGCCAAAGTAATGACCGACCCCAAGTGTTGAAACAACCGAGTCCAAGTGCTTTAACGACCGACTCCAAGATTTTTTTTTTTTTTTTTAATTCTTCGTCCGGCAGATTAATTTGATAAACTACATGTTTTTTTTTAATTCTTTAGTAAAAGTTTTTCATTGATTCGTTTACAGACCATGATTTTTTTTGTAAGAATCTAAAATTTTTGTCAATTCGGTGCCGTAGGGCCAAAGTAACGACCAACCCCGAGGGTTTAAACGACCGAACCCAAGTGTTTAAATGACCGAACCCAAGTGATAAAACGATGATTTTTTTTTTAATTCTTCTTTTGGCAGATACTTTGATTGAAAAATGTATTTAAACCATGATTCTTAGTAAGAATCCAAAATTTGAATCGACTTGGTGCTATAGGGCTGAGACCGACCCAAGTGTTGAAACAACCGAACCCATGAGCTTGAACGATTGACCCCACGTATAAAAGTTATGATGTTTTTTAAATTCCTCGTCTGGTAAATTAATTTGATTAGATTCATATACACACGATGATTCTAAGTAAGAATCAGAATTTCAGTCAATTTGGTAACGTAAGGCCAAAGTAATGACCGACCCCAAGTGTTGAAACAACCGAGTCCAAGTGCTTTAACGACCGACTCCAAGATTTTTTTTTTTTTTTTAATTCTTCGTCCGGCAGATTAATTTGATAAACTACATGTTTTTTTTAAATTCTTTAGTAAAAGTTTTTCATTGATTCGTTTACAGACCATGATTTTTTTGTAAGAATCTAAAATTTTTGTCAATTCGGTGCCGTAGGGCCAAAGTAACGACCAACCCCGAGGGTTTAAACGACCGAACCCAAGTGTTTAAATGACCGAACCCAAGTGATAAAACGATGATTTTTTTTTTTTAATTCTTCTTTTGGCAGATACTTTGATTGAAAAATGTATTTAAACCATGATTCTTAGTAAGAATCCAAAATTTGAATCGACTTGGTGCTATAGGGCTGAGACCGACCCAAGTGTTGAAACAACCGAACCCATGAGCTTGATCGATTGACCCCACGTATAAAAGTTATGATGTTTTTTAAATTCCTCGTCTGGTAAATTAATTTGATTAGATTCATATACACACGATGATTCTAAGTAAGAATCAGAATTTCAGTCAATTTGGTAACGTAAGGCCAAAGTAATGACCGACCCCAAGTGTTGAAACCACCGAGTCCAAGTGCTTTAACGACCGACCCCAAGATTTAAGTTTTTTTTTTTTTAATTCTTCGTCCGGCAGATTAATTTGATAAACTACATTTTTTTTTTTTAATTCTTTAGTAAAAGTTTTTCATTGATTCGTTTACAGACCATAATTTTTTGTAAGAATCTAAAATTTTTGTCAATTCGGTGCCGTAGGGCCAAAGTAACGACCAACCCCGAGGGTTTAAACGACCGAACCCAAGTGTTTAAATGACCGAACCCAAGTGTTAAAACGATGATTTTTTTTTAAATTCTTCTTTTCGCAGATACTTTGATTGATTCGTATTTAAACCATGATTCTTAGTAAGAATCCAAAATTTGAATCGACTCGGTGCCATAGGGCTTATGTAATGACCGACCCAAGTGTTGAAACAACCGAACCCAAGAGCTTGAACGACCGACCCCAAGTTTAAAAGTTATGATATTTTTTAATTCTTCGTCCGGTAAATCTACTAAAATTAATCAATTTGATTGATTCATATACACACGATGATTCCAACTAAGAATCCAAAATTTCAGTCAATTTGGTACCGTAGGGCCAAAGTTGTGACCGACCCTAAGTGTTTAAACGACCGAGACCAAATGCTTTAACGACCGACCCCAAGATTTATGTTTTTTTTTTTAATTCTTCGTCCGGCAGATTAATTTGATAAACTACATGTTTTTTTTTAAATTCTTTAGTAAAAGTTTTTCATTGATTCGTTTACAGACCATGATTTTTTGTAAGAATCTAAAATTTTTGTCAATTCGGTGCCGTAGGGCCAAAGTAACGACCAACCCCGAGGGTTTAAACGACCGAACCCAAGTGTTTAAATGACCGAACCTAAGTGTTAAAACGATGATTTTTTTTTAAATTCTTCTTTTCGCAGATACTTTGATTGATACGTATTTAAACCATGATTCTTAGTAAGAATCCAAAATTTGAATCGACTCGGTGCCATAGGGCTGAGACCGACCCAAGTGTTGAAACAACCGAACCCATGAGCTTGAACGATTGACCCCACGTATAAAAGTTATGATGTTTTTTAAATTCCTCGTCTGGTAAATTAATTTGATTAGATTCATATACACACGATGATTCTAAGTAAGAATCAGAATTTCAGTCAATTTGGTAACGTAAGGCCAAAGTAATGACCGACCCCAAGTGTTGAAACAACCGAGTCCAAGTGCTTTAACGACCGACTCCAAGATTTATGTTTTTTTTTTTTTAATTCTTCGTCCGGCAGATTCATTTGTTAAACTACATGTTTTTTTTAATTCTTCTTTAGTAAAAGTTTTTCATTGATTCGTGTTCAGACCATGATTTTTTGTAAGAGTTCAAAATTTCTGTCAATTTGGTGCCGTAGGGCCAAAGTTATTCTGACTCTTTGTAGCTCTGAGTTTAACGCATTGGGATCTGTCAGATAGGAAACTGGAGAGGAGGCTTAATTCATTATTCCTAATACCTATGTTGAACAATTTGCGTTCTTGATGTGTGATATTGTATCAAACGCTTTACACAGGTCGAAAAATACCGATAGACATTTCGAGCCCTTATCAAGGTGGCCAGAGATATGGTCAGTGACGGTGGCTATGGCATCATTTGTACTTTTATGGTTTCTGAAGCCAAATTGCCGCGGCGATAGTAGGTTGTTGGTTTCCAGGTATTCCATTAGACTATTATTAACGATCTTTTCAAATACTATAGACAGGAAATTGAGTAACGTAATAGGACGATAATTACTAATATCAAGTTTGGAGCCTGTTTTGAAAATAGGTATAATAAGACCTTGTTTTAGAATGGCGGGAAATAATCCTTGGCGAATGCTAATATTCAGCAGATGAGTTAATGGTTGTATTATAACCGGGGCAATTTTTTTAAGAACACTGTTGGGTATTTCGTCAATGCCAGTGGATGAAGAGTTTTTTAAAGAGTTTATTACCGTAGAAACTTCTTTCTCTATAACCGTTTTGAGAACAAATCGGGTTGGGAATTCATCATTGGAAGGGTGGACGCTAGGGCCAAGCATATGGTTGCTTGATTGGATTTTTGTTGCTAGTTCTGGACCTATATTTGCAAAATAACTGTTTATATGATTGACAATTGTGTTGGGGTTCGATGTAAAGTCTACGGTGATATCATTGATATTGAGAGAGTTTAAGGCGTCGGTGGCTTTATTTGAATTGGTAGCTTCCTTGAGAACTTTCCATATGTTTTTAGGATCGTTGTTGCATTCGGAATTTTTTTATTGTAGTGTAGATTTTTGGCTTTCCTAATGACTTGTGTGCAAATATTTCGGTATCTTTTGTAGAAATTATGAAGTGTAATATCATATCGATTCGTGGCACATTTTTGTATGTATGGAATTGCGTTTCCGAATGCAGTTGATGATAGTGTGGTTTATCCATGGTTTGAGAGGTTTGATAGCTCTAGGAATGGTTTTTGTGGTGGTTTCGGTGTTTTGAACAAGGGTTTCTTGTATGTAGGTAGAGAAGTTGTTCCATGCCTCATCTATGTTTGCTATCTTATAGAGTCTGTCCCAGGATTTAGAACTAATCGTTTTGTTGAGATGGTCATAGTTAATTATTTTCTTTGTTATTTCAGTTGATGTTTTGCTTTGTACGTTGTGTTTGGAACTAATTGTGAAGGAGGTGGCGTAGTGATCTGTAATTGATGACATGTGGATTTCTGAAGTGTATTGGTTTGATGTTTTAACCATAATATGGTCGATGCAGGAGGAAGAGTGTGGTGTACATCGTGTAGGTGAGTTTATTGTACTTTCCATTCCGTGAAACATAATGGTATTAACCTAATCTTGGCACTGAGGATGTTCGTTGTTTTTTAGAATATTAATGTTGAGGTCTCCAATTAAGACTAGGTTTTTTGTTTTTTTTAGCTCGGTAAGATACAGTTTAAGTCTCGCAAAAAGGAGAGCGGTAAAGTGCAATAATATATGTGTTTATGCTGTATGTTATTTGAAGACAGTTGCAGTTTGTAATGGTAATTTCTTTGACGTTATGTGTGTTGGGAGTGTTGTTTAATGTATATACTACTACACCGTCGTTTTGTCTGTAGTGATTCGAGGTGTGATGGTGGGTATAATTGGGGATGTTTTTGGGAGTATAGTAAGGTGTTAGCCAACATTCTGTCAAGATAATTAGGTCATATTTGGTTTTAGTAAGTTCGAGTTCGATGAGAAAATGGTCAAAGTTTTTGTTTATCGATCTAATATTTTGATGGTAGATTGATAGGTCTGATTTGTTAGACTTTATATGGGTAGAAAAAGAAACCATTTTGGTTGTAGATTGTGAAGAAAAATAAGAGGATAATTTCGCAATATTTTAAGTTATTTTTTTAAATCATCTACATGTTTTATATAAATATTTTTTTCGTTCGTGAGGCGCCTCATTAATTTGATTAGTTTCATATACACACGATGATTCTAAGTAAGAATCAGAATTTCAGCAAATTTGGTACCGTAAGGCCAAAGTAATTACCGACCCCAAGTGTTGAAACAACCGAGTCCAAGTGCTTTAACGACCAACCCCAAGATTTATGTTTTTTTTTTTATTCTTCGTCCGGCAGATTAATTTGATAAACTACATATTTTTTAAAATTCTTTAGTAAAAGTTTTTCATTGATTCGTTTACAGACGAAGACAAAGTAACGACCAACGCCGAGGGCTTAAACGACCGAACCCAAGTGTTAAAACAAAGATTGTTTTTGAAATTCTTCTTTCGTATTCAGACCCTGATTCTTAGTAAGAATCCAAAATTTGAGTCGACTCGGTGCCATAGGGCCGATGTAATGACCAACCCCAAGTGTTGAAACAACCAAACGCAAGTGCTTGAACGACCGACCTCCAAGTTTAAATGTTATGATATTTTTTTAATTCTTCGTCCGGTAAATCTACTAAAATTAATCAATTTGATTGGTTCGTATACACACGCTGATTCCAAGTAAGAATCCAAAATTTCAGTCATATTGGTACCGTAAGGCCGAAGTAATGACCGACCCCAAGTGTTTAAACGACCGATGTTTTGTTTTTAAATTTCTTTCCAAAATTTCAATCAATTTGCTACCATAGGGATAAAATTATGACCGACCTTAAGTGTTAAAACGACCGAACGTAAGTATTAAAACGATTATTTTATTTTAAAATTCTTCTTTTGTACATTTTTTCTTTGATTCGTGTAAAGCCCAAGATTAATAGTAAGAATCCAAAATTCCTGTCAATTTAATGCCGTAAGGCCGAAGTTACGACCGACACCAAGTATTTAACCGACCGAACCAAAGTGTTAAAAATTATGATTTTTTTTTAATTCTTCGTCCGGCAGATTAATTTGATAAACGATTTTTTTTTAATTCTTCTTTAGTAAAAGGTTTTCATTGATTCGTGTACAGACCTTGATTTTTTGTAAGAATCCAAATTTTCTGTCATTTCGGTGCCGTAAGGCCGAAGTTACGACCGACCCCAAGTGTAAACACGATGATTTTTTTTTTTTTTGTACTTCTTGGGCATTAACTATGTTACAATTTCTAGACATTTTGTTTTTTGAAGAGTTTTATTAAATGTACATTTGTTACGTAAATTAAATTTTTCCGCGACCGGTTTCGATACAACGGTATCATTCACGAGCAGAATAAAAACTTTTCATAGAATAAAAACTTTTATAGAATATTTATATTTATTTATATTATTTTTATAGAATATAAATATTTTTATAGAATAAAAACTTTTTATTCTGCTCGTGAATGATACGGTTGTATCGAAACCGGTCGCGGAAAAATTTAATTTAAGTAACAAATGTACATTTAATAAAACTCTTCAAAAAACAAAACGATGATTTTTTTTATCTTCTTCTGGCAGATTTTTTTTATTGATTTGTGTACAGACCACGATTCTTAGTAAGAATCCATAATTTCACTCAATTTTAAAGTTATGACCGACTTAAAGTGATTAAACGACCGAAAAATTTTTTTTGGCAGACACTTTGATTGATCCGTATTCAGACCATGATTCTTAGTAAGAATCCAAAATTTGAGTCGACTCGGTGCCATAGGGCCGAAGTAATGACCGACCCCAAGTGTTGAAACAACCGAACCCAAATGCTTGAACGACCGACCCCAAGTTTAAAAGTTATGATTTTTTTTTAATTCTTCGTCCGGTAGATTAATTTGATTGGTTCATATATACACACGATGATTCTCAGTATACTTCTTCACTTACTAATTAATTACATTGACTCCTTACTTTTAAGTTTACATTTTACCGTTATATTATTTATGTTTCTGTACTATTTATATGTTGAAATAAATAAATGTCACGGAATGAAGAAATATTATTTAAGATAAAAAGCAAAAAGAATCACAAAATACGCGGCTAATGTTCACGGCGGGGTCCGGAAACTGGTGGTGTAAGCGGGAAATCACCAAAGCTTTTTTTAATTTTTAAACATTTCGTTTTTTTTCGGCACCCAAAGTATTAAAAAAAACTTTGGGTTTACGCTTCGATGCGTTTTCAGACAGTAAACAGCAGGTCGTCCCCCTAGCGACTGATTTTTTTTATAATCGGACACGATTTACTCAAAAACGAAAGCTAAAATCAAAAAACAATTTTAGGTAGTTACCACAAGATCAACTACTTAGGTACTTACAAAAATGTTGATTCACCAGTTTTCCCTCTAGTAGGTAACATGGGTTTCCGGACACCGTGTAAGCGTAATGTCTTCTTTACGCACCAGATTTAAATGTCCGGGTTTAATTTTCCCCACAGGAAAAACTAAACCCTTTCACACACTTCCCAAATGATCATCTGGTCAATCCACGTTATGCAATTGCACTATATGTATTATAATTACAAAACAATACAAGAACAACATGTCAACCTACCAGAGGATGGGAAAATAATTCACCGACTCCAGATATTTTCATATCAGAGGGTTCGGCTCTGTGGAATTCCTAATTGAACCTATAAATCCTACTGATCCCTCAATATAAATATTTAAAAAATCTTTTGTAATCCTACATGTATTTAAAATTACCGATTTTTGCATTTTTATAGAAATTTTATTGATTTTCATTAAAGCCGAATTTTTATTTATTTTGAAGACAATAATATAATTATTTTTCTGTGATCAATATGGTGTCTCGTCATAATATTATTTATTGACTTTTTATTATCTGATAGGTAATTTAAGATTAAGGTTTGATGAAAACTACATCGTGGGATGAAATTATTTGAGTTGACTTAGAAAATTTGTAGGTCAATCTGTTATCTATTTTTGAACGAGGGTGTCTGTATGTTTGTTACGGGTGGGTGGCGTAGATTTGGTTTTTATAGAAATCTACAGTCTTATTCAGAGACTAACGAAATTTTGCACCCTTGACATTCAAAACAAGAGGTCTCTTGTCTCATTACATTTTTTTTTTAATCTCTGTAAAGCCCGGGCAACGTCGGGAACTTAAGCTAGTAATAAATTTTTAAAAACCTGTGCAAATTTCTTGCCGCCAGAGCTAAACATTTGAGTTCTTCTGCTTTACAATTATTGATAAGGCCAAAAATACGGTAGAGTCTCCGTAGTCTGTGTTTTGATAATAAGAATTCATTGAATTCTTCTAAATTTTTAGGTAAGTACTACCTACTTAGCTACTCACACATAATTTTATATTCAAGAAGTCGATATTTTTCAATTCAATTTCAGTAATCCAGCACTATTAGGAATTATCTTTTTCTTCTTGAGTCGTCACCTCAATGCCAAGGATCGTGACCCACCAACGTGTTTAAACGACCGAACCCAAGTGTTAAAACGAAGATTTAAAAAAAAAAATTTTTTTGGCAGACACTTTGATTGATCCGTATTCAGACCATGATTCTTAGTAAGAATCCAAAATTTGAGTCGACTCGGTGCCATAGGGCCGAAGTAATGACCGACCCCAAGTGTTGAAACAACCGAACCCAAATGCTTGAACGACCGACCCCAAGTTTAAAAGTTATGATTTTTTTTTAATTCTTCGTCCGGTAGATTAATTTGATTGGTTCATATATACACACGATGATTCTCAGTATACTTCTTCACTTACTAATTAATTACATTGACTCCTTACTTTTAAGTTTACATTTTACCGTTATATTATTTATGTTTCTGTACTATTTATATGTTGAAATAAATAAATGTCACGGAATGAAGAAATATTATTTAAGATAAAAAGCAAAAAGAATCACAAAATACGCGGCTAATGTTCACGGCGGGGTCCGGAAACTGGTGGTGTAAGCGGGAAATCACCAAAGCTTTTTTTAATTTTTAAACATTTCGTTTTTTTTCGGCACCCAAAGTATTAAAAAAAACTTTGGGTCTACGCTTCGATGCGTTTTCAGACAGTAAACAGCAGGTCGTCCCCCTAGCGACTGATTTTTTTTATAATCGGACACGATTTACTCAAAAACGAAAGCTAAAATCAAAAAACAATTTTAGGTAGTTACCACAAGATCAACTACTTAGGTACTTACAAAAATGTTGATTCACCAGTTTTCCCTCTAGTAGGTAACATGGGTTTCCGGACACCGTGTAAGCGTAATGTCTTCTTTACGCACCAGATTTAAATGTCCGGGTTTAATTTTCCCCACAGGAAAAACTAAACCCTTTCACACACTTCCCAAATGATCATCTGGTCAATCCACGTTATGCAATTGCACTATATGTATTATAATTACAAAACAATACAAGAACAACATGTCAACCTACCAGAGGATGGGAAAATAATTCACCGACTCCAGATATTTTCATATCAGAGGGTTCGGCTCTGTGGAATTCCTAATTGAACCTATAAATCCTACTGATCCCTCAATATAAATATTTAAAAAATCTTTTGTAATCCTACATGTATTTAAAATTACCGATTTTTGCATTTTTATAGAAATTTTATTGATTTTCATTAAAGCCGAATTTTTATTTATTTTGAAGACAATAATATAATTATTTTTCTGTGATCAATATGGTGTCTCGTCATAATATTATTTATTGACTTTTTATTATCTGATAGGTAATTTAAGATTAAGGTTTGATGAAAACTACATCGTGGGATGAAATTATTTGAGTTGACTTAGAAAATTTGTAGGTCAATCTGTTATCTATTTTTGAACGAGGGTGTCTGTATGTTTGTTACGGGTGGGTGGCGTAGATTTGGTTTTTATAGAAATCTACAGTCTTATTCAGAGACTAACGAAATTTTGCACCCTTGACATTCAAAACAAGAGGTCTCTTGTCTCATTACATTTTTTTTTAAATCTCTGTAAAGCCCGGGCAACGTCGGGAACTTAAGCTAGTAATAAATTTTTAAAAACCTGTGCAAATTTCTTGCCGCCAGAGCTAAACATTTGAGTTCTTCTGCTTTACAATTATTGATAAGGCCAAAAATACGGTAGAGTCTCCGTAGTCTGTGTTTTGATAATAAGAATTCATTGAATTCTTCTAAATTTTTAGGTAAGTACTACCTACTTAGCTACTCACACATAATTTTATATTCAAGAAGTCGATATTTTTCAATTCAATTTCAGTAATCCAGCACTATTAGGAATTATCTTTTTCTTCTTGAGTCGTCACCTCAATGCCAAGGATCGTGACCCACCAACGTGTTTAAACGACCGAACCCAAGTGTTAAAACGAAGATTTAAAAAAAAAATTTTTTTTTGGCAGACACTTTGATTGATCCGTATTCAGACCATGATTCTTAGTAAGAATCCAAAATTTGAGTCGACTCGGTGCCATAGGGCCGAAGTAATGACCGACCCCAAGTGTTGAAACAACCGAACCCAAATGCTTGAACGACCGACCCCAAGTTTAAAAGTTATGATTTTTTTTTAATTCTTCGTCCGGTAGATTAATTTGATTGGTTCATATATACACACGATGATTCTCAGTATACTTCTTCACTTACTAATTAATTACATTGACTCCTTACTTTTAAGTTTACATTTTACCGTTATATTATTTATGTTTCTGTACTATTTATATGTTGAAATAAATAAATGTCACGGAATGAAGAAATATTATTTAAGATAAAAAGCAAAAAGAATCACAAAATACGCGGCTAATGTTCACGGCGGGGTCCGGAAACTGGTGGTGTAAGCGGGAAATCACCAAAGCTTTTTTTAATTTTTAAACATTTCGTTTTTTTTCGGCACCCAAAGTATTAAAAAAAACTTTGGGTCTACGCTTCGATGCGTTTTCAGACAGTAAACAGCAGGTCGTCCCCCTAGCGACTGATTTTTTTTATAATCGGACACGATTTACTCAAAAACGAAAGCTAAAATCAAAAAACAATTTTAGGTAGTTACCACTAGATCAACTACTTAGGTACTTACAAAAATGTTGATTCACCAGTTTTCCCTCTAGTAGGTAACATGGGTTTCCGGACACCGTGTAAGCGTAATGTCTTCTTTACGCACCAGATTTAAATGTCCGGGTTTAATTTTCCCCACAGGAAAAACTAAACCCTTTCACACACTTCCCAAATGATCATCTGGTCAATCCACGTTATGCAATTGCACTATATGTATTATAATTACAAAACAATACAAGAACAACATGTCAACCTACCAGAGGATGGGAAAATAATTCACCGACTCCAGATATTTTCATATCAGAGGGTTCGGCTCTGTGGAATTCCTAATTGAACCTATAAATCCTACTGATCCCTCAATATAAATATTTAAAAAATCTTTTGTAATCCTACATGTATTTAAAATTACCGATTTTTGCATTTTTATAGAAATTTTATTGATTTTCATTAAAGCCGAATTTTTATTTATTTTGAAGACAATAATATAATTATTTTTCTGTGATCAATATGGTGTCTCGTCATAATATTATTTATTGACTTTTTATTATCTGATAGGTAATTTAAGATTAAGGTTTGATGAAAACTACATCGTGGGATGAAATTATTTGAGTTGACTTAGAAAATTTGTAGGTCAATCTGTTATCTATTTTTGAACGAGGGTGTCTGTATGTTTGTTACGGGTGGGTGGCGTAGATTTGGTTTTTATAGAAATCTACAGTCTTATTCAGAGACTAACGAAATTTTGCACACTTGACATTCAAAACAAGAGGTCTCTTGTCTCATTACATTTTTTTTTAAATCTCTGTAAAGCCCGGGCAACGTCGGGAACTTAAGCTAGTAATAAATTTTTAAAAACCTGTGCAAATTTCTTGCCGCCAGAGCTAAACATTTGAGTTCTTCTGCTTTACAATTATTGATAAGGCCAAAAATACGGTAGAGTCTCCGTAGTCTGTGTTTTGATAATAAGAATTCATTGAATTCTTCTAAATTTTTAGGTAAGTACTACCTACTTAGCTACTCACACATAATTTTATATTCAAGAAGTCGATATTTTTCAATTCAATTTCAGTAATCCAGCACTATTAGGAATTATCTTTTTCTTCTTGAGTCGTCACCTCAATGCCAAGGATCGTGACCCACCAACGTGTTTAAACGACCGAACCCAAGTGTTAAAACGAAGATTTAAAAAAAAAAATTTTTTTGGCAGACACTTTGATTGATCCGTATTCAGACCATGATTCTTAGTAAGAATCCAAAATTTGAGTCGACTCGGTGCCATAGGGCCGAAGTAATGACCGACCCCAAGTGTTGAAACAACCGAACCCAAATGCTTGAACGACCGACCCCAAGTTTAAAAGTTATGATTTTTTTTTAATTCTTCGTCCGGTAGATTAATTTGATTGGTTCATATATACACACGATGATTCTCAGTATACTTCTTCACTTACTAATTAATTACATTGACTCCTTACTTTTAAGTTTACATTTTACCGTTATATTATTTATGTTTCTGTACTATTTATATGTTGAAATAAATAAATGTCACGGAATGAAGAAATATTATTTAAGATAAAAAGCAAAAAGAATCACAAAATACGCGGCTAATGTTCACGGCGGGGTCCGGAAACTGGTGGTGTAAGCGGGAAATCACCAAAGCTTTTTTTAATTTTTAAACATTTCGTTTTTTTTCGGCACCCAAAGTATTAAAAAAAACTTTGGGTCTACGCTTCGATGCGTTTTCAGACAGTAAACAGCAGGTCGTCCCCCTAGCGACTGATTTTTTTTATAATCGGACACGATTTACTCAAAAACGAAAGCTAAAATCAAAAAACAATTTTAGGTAGTTACCACAAGATCAACTACTTAGGTACTTACAAAAATGTTGATTCACCAGTTTTCCCTCTAGTAGGTAACATGGGTTTCCGGACACCGTGTAAGCGTAATGTCTTCTTTACGCACCAGATTTAAATGTCCGGGTTTAATTTTCCCCACAGGAAAAACTAAACCCTTTCACACACTTCCCAAATGATCATCTGGTCAATCCACGTTATGCAATTGCACTATATGTATTATAATTACAAAACAATACAAGAACAACATGTCAACCTACCAGAGGATGGGAAAATAATTCACCGACTCCAGATATTTTCATATCAGAGGGTTCGGCTCTGTGGAATTCCTAATTGAACCTATAAATCCTACTGATCCCTCAATATAAATATTTAAAAAATCTTTTGTAATCCTACATGTATTTAAAATTACCGATTTTTGCATTTTTATAGAAATTTTATTGATTTTCATTAAAGCCGAATTTTTATTTATTTTGAAGACAATAATATAATTATTTTTCTGTGATCAATATGGTGTCTCGTCATAATATTATTTATTGACTTTTTATTATCTGATAGGTAATTTAAGATTAAGGTTTGATGAAAACTACATCGTGGGATGAAATTATTTGAGTTGACTTAGAAAATTTGTAGGTCAATCTGTTATCTATTTTTGAACGAGGGTGTCTGTATGTTTGTTACGGGTGGGTGGCGTAGATTTGGTTTTTATAGAAATCTACAGTCTTATTCAGAGACTAACGAAATTTTGCACACTTGACATTCAAAACAAGAGGTCTCTTGTCTCATTACATTTTTTTTTAAATCTCTGTAAAGCCCGGGCAACGTCGGGAACTTAAGCTAGTAATAAATTTTTAAAAACCTGTGCAAATTTCTTGCCGCCAGAGCTAAACATTTGAGTTCTTCTGCTTTACAATTATTGATAAGGCCAAAAATACGGTAGAGTCTCCGTAGTCTGTGTTTTGATAATAAGAATTCATTGAATTCTTCTAAATTTTTAGGTAAGTACTACCTACTTAGCTACTCACACATAATTTTATATTCAAGAAGTCGATATTTTTCAATTCAATTTCAGTAATCCAGCACTATTAGGAATTATCTTTTTCTTCTTGAGTCGTCACCTCAATGCCAAGGATCGTGACCCACCACTCCAATTGCCCTGATGAACTAGACTACTTCACTCCTCAGCAGTGTTGCCAACTCAGCTCCTTTAGAGCTAGATCTGTCTCTAAATCGACGTCGTCAGCTCCAAAAAAAAGTCATTTAGCTTCTAAGCTCGTTTTTTCAGATATTTCAGCTCTAATTCACGTGAAATACTATTAAAAAAAAAATATTGCGTCTTGCGTCAGTCTCCTTCGAATTCGAATGCGCTTTGCGTGTACATATCATTACGCAGTACGTTTATATTTAGCCGAGTCCAATGGTTCAAGATCTCTCTAATACCTTGGAGAAGCATATCAAGCACAGTCAAGTTTTGGGCTGAGGTTCTAAAGTATCGTGATGTCGCTGATGAAAATCCTTTCCACGAAATCAGCTCTTTCGCAGTTTCGGTACTTGCTCTGCCGTGGTCAAATGGAGAAGTAGAACGAGTTTTTAGCCAGTTAAATATTGTCAAAAATAAAACCAGAAATAGACTTGGCAATGACATGGTTAATTCGATTCTAACAATTCGATCGGGGCTAGGGTTCCCACATCAAAAAATGAAAATTCCTGACTTTTGATAAAAATTCCGGACTTTCTAATGTGAATGTCCTTATGCAACGAGGCATGTCAAACCTGCGTCGGGGGGGGGGGGGGGGGGGGACGAAACCGAAGATTAGGAAAGTGGTATATAGATTATGCTCTTATATATTTGCGATGCCGGTACAAAATGCCAATGTTGAAAGAGTATTTTCCTTAATGGGAACCCAATGGTCAAAAGAAAGGAACAGGCTTTCTGTAGAGTCTGTCAAGTCGATTCTCTTAACACGATATAATTTAAAAAATGACTCGCTATTATTAAAGATTCGGAAGATTCGAATAATATTTCTGGGAGCATTAAATATCAGAAGTGATGTTTTTACCTTGATTTATAATAAAAATTATTTGGTTTATTTCATTTTTTGTATCATTCTCCTTTTAATTGTAAAAATTCTGGACTGTTGAGAATTCCTCCCGCATTCCAGACAAAGACCTATAATTCCGGACATGTCCGGAAAATTCTGGACGTATGGCAACCCTAATCGGGGCTCAGGCGACACAACAAATGTTGCGAGGATTATGAACTTCCCCTAGAAGTTAAAAAAAAAATTGGAAAAATGGCTGTATACGAAAAAAAATCCTGATGAAGCCGGTCCTAGTAGCGCGATGGTACAGGAACTGGAACCGGATGACTACTTAAATTTTTTAGAGGAGTAGTTGCTGTCTAACGAAAAAAATATTTAAAAAAACATAAAAAAATCCTGTTCGTCGTTGTCAAAAATAATTGTGTATTGAAAATTATAAAAATAAACAAGTGTATATTGTGAGTGTTTGTTATGAGTTGTTCAAAAGCAGTCAACAAGAAGGACGAAAGGTCCCCCCCCCCCCTCCCGGAAACTGGGAATTTTTCTTCTCTTAAATTCTCTGACAACACCCCCCCCCCCCCCCATGCTTTGTGTCATATTCAAAATTTTAGCTCCTTTTTGGCTCTTTTTTGGGTTTCGCCTTAAAATTCGAGTTGGCAACACTGCTCCTCAGTCCTGCGCTGCGTGGAGAGCAGCAGACATTGATGTTCCGGAGACCTGTAATACTTTATCAACAGTGATCAACGCAACGGTGATCTTCTTTCATTTCTCCAATCTTCTATGTACTTTGCAGTGACAATTAGCATCTCCGGGTTCGAGTTTTCAGTTTAGTGACATTTTCAAAGAATTTTAGGATACACTACAGGCAGACACTTAAGATTATTGTTTAGCATTGGGTTACTTATTCCTATTTGACTTTTAGGAAAACTTTGTCATCCAATTTCTACAATAGGGTTCAAACAAAAAATTCTTG
This sequence comes from Limnephilus rhombicus, assembly GCA_929108145.2. Classification (NCBI taxonomy): domain Eukaryota; kingdom Metazoa; phylum Arthropoda; class Insecta; order Trichoptera; family Limnephilidae; genus Limnephilus; species Limnephilus rhombicus. Next base: position 25,576,709 of record OV815284.1, read on the forward strand.
CTTTTGGACTCAACATGTAGCGTCTATAAGGGGCCACCATACTAATCCGATTTGGCGACAGTTTTGCAGAAAGCATGTGGAAAGGTATTGAAAAATAGTCATGACTTAAGGAAAGGACTATGGGACAGCCAAGTTAATAAACGTAGTTGCTTCAGCTAATGCCTAGACAGTGGCGTAGTTAGCATGGGTGGCACCCCCCCTCCCCTCCCAATTTCGGGTGTAGTGTCACCCCCCGTCGGGTGGCACCCGGGGCGGTCCGCTTCCCCTCGCTACGCTACTGCCTACGCTTATCTGCTGGAACAATAAGTTTTTTTAATGTGAATACTGCACAAGAGTCCCAACTGCTCCCAACCATCTGGTCTATGGCTTCCGCATCTGTATGCAATGAGGCTGAGGTTAGTGGGGAAGAAAGGAGATGAGTAAGAGGAATGTATCTGGCTATTGTTCTATGTGCTCACCGAACACAGCCACAGTCATTTCAATGGTGGTCTTTATGATATAATTATTATACATGATTCATTGTTAAATTTAATATATTTATTGCCAGGATTCTACCCACGAACTCTGGATTGGTAGTCGAGGACCTTACCCATCAACCAAAGAGTCATACATGACCATAGATATACCCATTGTCAATGTAGCTATATCATTGGCTTTGGTGTTAATAAAAGAACAAGCAAACATCAATATCCAGATCCCTTCCAGATCTGAGGAACACAATTAAAATTGCACTATTTCTTATAATTTTAGGGAATAAATGTAAAAAATAAAACAATAATTTATAGTATGTTCTTGAAATATTTTTTTATACATAATAAATAATTTTCATACATAACAGAGCAGAATAGAGAAAAGATATCCACCGCTATTTATAATATTCTAGGAGTTTAAAGGCATATGCATAAAACGATAGTACCATTAGATTAATATCACTTATTATGCCAAGAAATATTACAAAAATTTTATAAAATATCATTTAAATCAATTTCCAGTTGCTTCCAGCATAACTAGGGCTAATAAAAAAATTAAGGTAATATTATAATAAACTTATGCCATCTTACATATTACAACCTTATGCGCCGGTTCAATATTAGCATAGTTAAGCCGGCTAAGCCTGGCTTAAGGCCGTTTTAACCATATACATAGCGTGGTAATAATTTTTTACTGTTCCGACCTTAAACTTGGCGTTATATTTACACCAAGATTGTAAGTAAGGAGGATGGTTTGTAAGTTTTGTTAAAGTTACAAGTATGGAATTACACATAATATTTTAAGCTTAAAATATTAAAAGTTTTTATATTTGAAATGTGTTAAAAAATGCTTGGACCCGGAAACACATGTGGAAACACTTTGACTGAAGGAGTTAAGCAATATTGAAAATAGATTTTGCAGATTGTCTTGCTCTTTCCAACATTGTGAAAAAAAAATTATGTGTAGTTGTAAAAAAGGCATTTTTTAAAGGTAAATAGTCTAGACAATTGAATAAATTTAAGATACATCACTGAAAGTTGAGTCATTCGAAATATAGAACATCAATTTAAAATAATACCCCCAAACCGCACCTTGGAGTGAAATAGAAAACAAACTTCACTCCTCTGTACACTTGCATACACCAAAATGATTTTTGTACAAAGGCAAACAATGGATGGAATAAGTTTGTGTTGTAAATGCAAAGAATCTCATTCAAAATTATAATGTCGGTGGTGAGTCCCTCTATCTATCTAACTCGGGTTCAATAAACTCCAGAACTGGGATTTTCATTAGTTTTCTAAATTAAAACTGATTGTGGGAGCAATTCTCACAAGCGATAAATTAAGTATCATAATAAATTATTAATGAATAATTCCATATTTGATAATGTTTGATAACTTGATAACTTTTGTTTAGATTTTTGACAGACGTTGTAATTTTTCGAGTTTACTAACGGTGTTCATTCGTTCTTCTTTTGTTGTTCTTTTTTTGTTTAATTTTTTATTGTCCCTAAAATTGACAATGTTTTCAAGCAATTATCAGAAGGCAAATATATTTTTACAAAAAGGTACTTTACAAAATTATAAAATGATTTTTCAATGGTCCATGTTACTACCTACGAAATAATATATAGAGGAGATACATAATTGCTTTGCATCTACGGAAAAAATTGTTTGAGCAATATGTACATATTTATTATTGTTTTTTTTATGTAACATAACAGTTTCCCCTGGCAAAACACAGCTTAGTACGAACTCACAAACATAATATGAATTCCACAAGACATAGATCATCTTTCGAGCATAGTAAAATGTGACCCTAAATGCTAGTTGCACCACAACAAAAATTAGAAGTCAAAGTAAGAAACCAGGAGCTCTAGCACGGCGAAATCCTTAACTTTATATTAACTTCGTTGTTTCACCATTGACAGCCGAACTGATATAAATAAGAAATCAATATACGCGCTGACAACACTGAAGGTATTTTCTATGAATTGACCTGACGAAATGTCAAACACCAAGCAATTACGTAAAAATATTAATAAATGGTCAATGTTGAATTGAAATACTAACCTAAATATGCATTGGCCATCTGCATTTACTTTTTACACTAAACACGAGTTAATGAGGTCTTTACCTCCTGAGGTTTTTGACCATTTTTGTTTCTCAAAGATCGAATGCAATAAATTGATTGCGTCTTAGGCCCTCCGCTAATGGAGATACTTACAAACTGCGTTATTGCGACATAATCGCAAGTAACCTGCAGTTGTACTACTCTTTATTGCTGGTTTCCGTACACAGCGCTACCCGAAATATACTGAACTTGATCATTTTTCACATGCAGCCGTGGAGTTAACACAAGCGATGTCAAATGACTTTTTTTATATCATCAATCCATGCCTTCTCTACTAAATCCTTTCTTACATATTCTGAAGTAATTCTGGTAAACACGCAATTTTTCTAATTCCAGAACAAATCTAACATTACTTTCATGTTCCCATGCCATTTCTGTCAAAAATAGTAGCAGACACGACTGATGCAATTTTTTTTTTTTTTTTTTTTTTTTTTTTTTTATTATTTATTGAAACATTTATTATAATTACAATTTTACAACAAAATATTTTTTTTACAGGTTTTTTTTACTACCCTTCCATTAAAAGCATTTGCTTGTGTATGGAAGGGGAGATGCGAAGGGGGAGGAGGGGGGGGAGATGGGAAGGGGAGCAATGCGTAGCTTGCGATCAGCACCGTCGGTAGCGTGATACTGACTTCAAACCGACAGCTGCCACGTAGCGCCGTGTACGAACACTAGCAAAATCGTACGAGGGGTACTCACGAGCAGTGCGCATGCTACACGCATGAGGCTCGAGTAGCTTGTAAGTAGCATCATGTATGGAGGCACTTAGATGCATTATTTAAGTCTATAGATCGCGTATACAACTTGTTGCATTTCTAAGAAATTCAATAGTTCAACAATACATTCATTAAATAAGCCAGTAATTTTGCATAACGAATGACACAATTCAAAAAGTGTATATTGATAATTAACTGAAATTTCATCAATCGTCGGTCGGAATATCTGTTAACAATCGTAGACCATGCTCGCAAACATTGATAACTGGCCATAGATGATGAATTTGGTCAATATCATATTGATAAAGGGTTTTATGCTAGACCTCCTGGCAAGCCACAAGTAAGTGCAAGGTCACATAGTAAAATGACTTCCATAAAATAGAGATGATGTTTCTTTTATTCTAAAATACGACATTAAATGTTCAGAAGTTTCATTTAAAAAAAATACAGGATCAAAATGCCACTGATCGGTCAAAACTTGATAAATTTAAAAATTGTCCAACGCAACACTCAACATTTGTCTAAAACAACTTCAAATGTCCAGTCACTCGGTCGATAGCCCCTTTACTGGCAGGTCCTATACCAACTACAGTCTTAGTGTTAGGTGCTATTTGAGTTCTGCCGGCATCTGTAATCAGCGATGTGATCAAGCCACTTTTTTTGGCGCTGTCCACAACACTCATGAGTTCTTCTTCTGATTCTACTTTTAGGGCAATCTTGGCTTGACCAGTATACGCCCATTTCTTCAATGCCTCTTTGTCCTTTTTAGCCGCCTTCATGTATGCGCCGACTGCTGCGTGAGCGCATTGCGCTGCCACCTTGCCCTTGCCCATCTTCAAGTCATTCCTTACTACGAGCACCATCTTGTACTCGCCACCCTCATCGTTGTAAGTTGGCTTGAAAGAAAAGAAAAAAATAACACTTACAAATATTTAAACAATGTGTATTTTTACCTAAAAGATAATGAAAACTTATTTTAAATTAATGTCAGTTCATGTTAATACTGCTACAGCGTTGGTGTCTAATAAAATATGATAGAAAATATCTATATACAGGGTGTCCGGGGGTAAAGTGCATTAACTTCGGGAGGTGATTCTACATGATAGTACAAGTAAAAAAGATAAATAACTTTTTTCGATATTCCAACTTTTAGGGGTAGTTTTGAGGTAAAAAGATAAAATTAGTCCGGCTTGTACGGCCAGATTTATTATTTTCCGCTGTTACGATACGGGCCAATCACAATCAAGTCGGGCGCCCGGCAGGTTCTCAGCAAGTAAGATCATACCTCACAATAAGGATTTTTAGTAGGTACGTCTTTTTGTATGGGAAAAAAAATGTTGGAATTTCGGAAAAAGTTGTTAATCTTTTTTACTCCTACCATCATGTAGAATCACCTCCCGAAGTTAATGCACTTTACCCCGGACACCCTGTATATAAAAACCAAAATATGTTTGTTTCTGGGTTTGTATGTACATATATATTATATATGTATGTCCTCTATGCATTGCTAAACCATTCATCCGATTGCCATGAAACTTTGGGGATTTGATGTGGGCATGCCCGCAATGGTTTCTGTATACCATAGTGAGTTCTGGCATGATGAAATTATGCATTGCTAAACCGTTCATCCGATTGCGATTAAAATTTGGGGATTTGTAGGGAGAAGTGGGGAGGGGGAGTGAGAAGGTGGAGTGGGGAGGGGGGAGTGGGGAGGGGAGGGGGTAGAGGAGGGATGGGGGGAGGGTGGAAGGGGGGTAGTGGTAGGGGTAGGGGAAGGGGGAAGGGGTAGGGTGGAGGGGGTGGGGGGAGGGGGGTGGAGGTTGCGGGAGGAGAAGGAGGGGGGGAGGGGGTAGGGAAGGGGGAAAATGGCAACTCGGAAGGGTGCAGAGTGGAAGGGCTAAAGGGGAACTCAGAAGGGTGCGGAGGGGAGGGGGAGGAAGGGAACCCGGGAGCGGGGAGGGAAACTAAAACGCAGCAAAAACCTGCAGAGCAGGTATTTAACTGCTAGTTTATCATAAAAGATGACAACACAAAAAAAAGCTTTACATAATATATATGTTATTTTTACTATTGTGATTAATAAAGAATTAATAAAAATAAAATAATTATTAAAGTATTTGGTCAGAAATGTATTTAAAAAAAAAAAAATCGTAAAATAAAATACATAATACACTGGGTCCCAAAGAGAGCTTGTATTCACATCATCGACGATCGTCTTCTTTCTCTTTCTTCATCTTGGTATTAGAAGATTTCAAGTACAATCTCTCACTGGGAGTAGAATATATGTAATATTCCACTTAGAAAAATAATTGTACATTTTTTGTGGCACCTTATAAGAAAGGCAAATCTTATTGTGGAATATTACAGGGGGAAGGAAAATGAGAAATTAGAAAGTACCTGGCAATTCAGATCTGGTGCCATACACATACCCCAATTGGGGATGCAATAGTCCCACTGGCTCCAGACGGGAGCAGTTGGGACTCTTGTGAAGTATTCATGTAAAAAAAAAAAAAATTCAACATACATATTATGTAAAGCCATTTGCGTGACAGATTTTGAAGTATGATCTTTCACCGGGACAAATAATTGGGATACCTTCGAAATTAAGTCTAAATATACAATATTTTAAATAATTTTGAGATTCATTTGAGAATTTCTTGGCTGACAAACATCCTTCTACAGAGGTGTTCAAGATGTAGAGGAACTGTTCTTGTTAGTTGAGGACTGGGAAAAGTTTAGCAAGGTGACTGCTAAACTGCTAACATTCATTTAAAAATGAAAAACCTCCGAAGACGAAACAGAACATTGAGCGAAAGGCGCCAATAGAGAAAGGTTGGAAGAAACAGAGTTATTTATTTGTAAGAGTCAAACAGCTAATACATAAAATATAGATATACATATGTATATACAAAGTTAAAAACAAGTCAAGCCAAAAAGGTCTCCTATGTTAACTTGGAGATGGAGTTTTACTATATCTTAAAATTAATTTTTGGTGAGGAGAAGAGGAAGAGGAAAATAGGATAAGGATAGGAGATGCTCCTGATACATTCCACACTCTTGTATTAATTTTCGATTGTATGCGTTACTTCTATTCGGTATTTCTGAAGGGTATTGTTAAAAATGTGCATTGTAAAATTTTGTATTATATTGCGCACATATACGGGGAATTGGGGAATGTTTTCTAATGTTAGTTCTACATGTTGGCAAATGAAATAAATTGGATTGTCTTTGTGATCTTGTCGGAATATGAATTTTTATTATGTTGGTAAGCTCTGGCGAGTCCAGCCCATTATTCAGAATTTTAAACAAGGTTTGGTCAAAAATTAAACGTCGTGTATAGAGGGAGTTGAAGTCGCTAAAGTTAATAGATTAGGTGTAATTTGAAAAGTGTAAGTTTTGTTTATAATTTATGTGTTCAACAAACTTTTTTTGAAGTCTTTCGACATGGGCTTGGTAGAGAAGAGTCCAGATTGGTGTGCAATGTTCTAAGTGGGGAAGGATGTTCCCTGTGTAAAGGGAATGAAGAGTTTTAAGTTGCGGAAAGGTTTTGTTATACGAATTATAAATCCCAGCATTTTGTTGGCTTTGTTGATGATTTTGTCAGTGTGTTCTATAAAGTTTAATTTAACATCCAGTATTACCCCAATACCCCAAGGTTCCCCAAGGTTATGATAAGTTATTAGCATTGGTAAGCATTAATATTTAGACTGAAATAGTTGTAAGTGGAATTAGTGTGTGGTGCATAACATATCATCAATGTAAGTCCAATACTGTGCAAGAACCATTTGTAAAAATGTTGTCGAGGGACAAAAAACTATGCGCTCTTCCTTGCTTATTTCCTGGGGATCGTTAATTCGAGTACAAGCAGTCTATTGGTCAATTTCACAATTTGAAAGCACCAATCAATGCGGCTTGTGCTATTCAAATGAAAGTGCCAAAAAATTTTTTTTTTTAATTATTGGCTCATTTGCGATATTGAATTTACATAGACGATACATCATCATAATATACAAATTGAAGTGTTATTAAGAATAATAATTATGAATATATGGTGCATAATCAGCATAAATAATTTTAAGTAATAATTTATTTTGTGCAGTTAACAGTACATTTCAAAAAATCTATTTGTAAATCGTGGTGTGTGATTATGATTGAAATATTAAATAAAAGAAATAACTCAAAATCAACTTAACACCTCCTTTGAATACTCATTAAAAGTGATGAAAAAAATATATAAAATATTTGTTAAATATTGTTACTTAATATTTTATCTCTACATCCCTACATATTATAAATTAAAGTCCCCCACGTCGTCTGTCTGTCTGTCTGTTCGCGATAAACTCGAAAACTACTGAACGGATTTTCATGCGGTTTTCACCAATAGATAAAGTGTTTCGTGAGGAAGGTTTAAGTATGTAATTTGTCAAGGATTTGTGTAAATTGGTTGAAACATAACGATAATTGTTAGAAGTGTCGGAAAAAGTCAAGCCGCCTGGTAGCTTTCATCGAAAATGCTGCCTAATCCTTTGGGATATAACAAAACAATTCATGGTGGGATATTCCTCTTTTATAGATCTACAAAAAATCCGCGAAGGCATATATCTTTATTTTACGGTTAGCTTACTATACCCATTCTATCTTCTAAAAAAATGGTCACGTACATTGCAGTAATTGAAAAGTTATTTAGACGGATACAGTATTGATCCTTATTAACTTAAATACGTTAGTTACCCCAAGCATTTCATGCACATTATTATAATCTTCCACACCATCTCTACGTATTATAAATTAAAGTCCTCCGCGGCATCTGTCTGTCTCTTCGCGATAAACTCAAAGACGGCGGTGGTTATAAAGGTTGGATAACCATCCAGTAGATGACGTTGTGTTTTATTAGCCACAGCAACGCGAGGCCGGGTCAGCTAGTATTATAATAATATTGTTAATATTAGTGATGGCTATTTTTCTATATTTTTTCATAGCTTTTGATAACTTTTCAAAGAGGTGTTGAGTTGAGTTGATTCTGAGTTGTTGGAATAAACATATATAAATAATAAATATTTCTACGCAAATCTGGTTTTTAGAGTATTTTGGTTGACAAAAATACAGACCACAGCTAAATTCAGTCTAACATGTAGGTTGTAGATTTGTTGATAAGGCTGGAAATAGTGCCACGCACACCAGTGGCGGTCGGTGACTTTTTGTATAAGGGATGCTGAAGTATATACCTACCTAATATCAAATATAAATACCAACACCAACAGACTAGCCCACAAACAAGATGCGATTACTGACAAAAATAGTATATCGAATTAGCTCTATGCATCCTTTATGCTTCACGTCAATTATTACAGTTCTAAAATTAAATTAGTTAAATAGATATTCGAAAGATATTTAACGTTTCAATCGGCATCCGTTATTCAATTGTCAAAGTGGTTGCGCGAACAAATTCTCTAAAACATATCGAATTAATCCACGCGCTTTGTTATGCTATTCTGTGCACTATGCCTACGCGCATTAAAGTCGTTTTCAGAACTAAAGGCGCATGCGCAAATATCAAACTTTTTCTAACATCGTGGGTGCAGAATGGAGCAGAGAATCCACTGTTGCTGGTATTGGTGCCTTTACGCGACATTCGACACATTAGCATCATGAATGGTTGTATTATGCATTTCAGTCCGGCGCGCGTATTTATTGCTGTTTACGACTAGAAAAATTAAGCTCAAAAGTTTTTTTTAATGTTGAATAAATAAATAACAAGTATTATTATATTTATTTCACGCCACAAAAGGAAGGAAAGCGCCGCATTCACAGTAAGTGTGGAGAGACCGCGCCTGACGCACACCATTGGTCGCTGGTCGTCAGTTAAGCGATGATGTCACATGGCCGCCTCGACGTTGCCTGAGAGTGAACAAGAATGAATCTGTTTTTACACAGTATAGCAGAAGTTGCAATTTGCTTATGTAGAAAAGTAAAAGCAAAAAAAAAGAAGAAGTTTTAACATTCATTTAAAAATGGAACGAAATAATAGTAACGAAATAGTTCATCCAGGTGATTCATTAACAGACAAATTTGCCAAATACTTCATTTATATCCAAATTTACTGTACCATGGCAAGATAAAGTTAATTAACAATGCTAATTGGTTTGACTAACCTAACTCATTTCTTTTATTAACATTATATTGAGCAAAAACTGTAAACGATGCCTCACAAATCCTAGGCTAACATTTTTTCTTCACATTATGAATTACAACATAAGTCCTAAAGAGAAGGATAAAGATAGAACTCAGTTTATTAAAATGCTCTGTTTCAAAATTCTCGTGTTATGACTGTACACACGCAGGATCATCAGTTCATGCAATCAGCACCGGACGAAGTAGATCGAAAAAAGTACCCAGCAAAATTAGATGAACATAGCGCTGACGAGCTGGACCGATGGTTCCCAGTGCGGCTCGTAGCATCACCGTCGCACTACGGCTCTTCATTCATTCATCTACACATTATCGAACGCAACCGACGTACTTGAGAGACATATTGTCGCACTATTTCCAGCCACATAGTGATTCACGTAAAACACATTGATATAATAATTAAACGCGGGGCAAAATGCACAAGGCAGTAGTTAGACCAAAGTTAGACATGTGATTCCAATAAACATACTGTCAATTTAGTAGGTATCACATTAACATCACGATTGATATGTTAAATGTCAGGATTAATAATGAATCGCATTAAATATGTGCACACTCACCTCAGCAACTTCTTTCTTAGTACTTTTACCATTCGCCTGTGAAATTTGTACGACAGATGGACGGAAATATCGTCTGAAAGCAAATATTGAGATACCCAGACAAACCCCACAGGCCAAACCAGCAATAAATGACGTATTTACCTCCATTTTATTATTAAGCTTAGAAACAGAGGTCATACACAACCTGCGAAATTTCAAATAAATGTCTAGCGAAAGGGAACGAGATTATAACCTCAACGGAAAAGATTTGACACAACGAGAAACGAGAACGGTCCCGCGCAGCAAATGACAAACGTCAAAAATGTCGGTAAAGCAGGAATCTCAACCGATCTGCGCCTGCGTAGTTTATAGCAAAAAAAATGTGTAGTGGGTGGTTTGGTATATTTAAGCAAGGATCATACTGAGCAGACGCAACGCGACGCAACGTTCCTGTCCCGTTCACACTGGCCGACGTACGTACGCGTCGCTGTGACCACGTGACAAGGGGTCTCTGGTTGTGCGCAGGCGCGTTTGATTTGACACATTTGACATTTATTTTTTAGGTTATGTTTATATGATTCTCTTCTCAGCAGATGACAGCTTTGCCATGTCTTGAAAGTGAATTTGAAGATGATTTGCTACGATTATTATTATTAAATCAATATTCTCGTAAAAAGAAAAAAGTGATAAGTATTTGGGTCCACAACATTAACAAACAAAGACAAATGTTTGGAGAGTTCCATACTTTAGTAGAATCTAGTTAACTAATCTAATTAAGTAGAATCTGATGACGGACGATTCTTCATGTACTTCCGTATGAGTAAAGTGGTATTTGAAGAGCTTCACAACATAATTGAATATGACATAAAAAAAGAAAACACGAAAGTCCATTCGGATCAGAGAAAGACTGGCAGTGTGTCTATGTCATGTTTGTTTGTCATTCATTATAGGGGTATAATATTGAAAGTCATGCCATGAATGGCTGAAATTTCCTCCCAAGCTGCACTGCGTATGCAGAATCTCTATAATCCTGTAATTTGATTTTATAAATAACTTCGTGCCGTCCAGTTTCAATGAACTGTTCGTCATCCATTTTTGAATAATATCTGTCAAAAAACAACCACAGATATTGCGAAACATAACGTTAGATGCTTAGATAATACCAGAAAGATGTAAAATCATCTCGTAGTAGGCGTGACCATACCCCCTCCACCTTCCACATGGCCCACGCCGATCTGGCTGCGGCAGATCCGCGTCGCGTAGGGGGCGTCGGTTTGCGTTGCGTGGGGCTAGTGTGATTCTAAAGCACCCGTTTCCATAGAAAATGTATGGATGGTAAGTAGTCCAGATATGGAAATGATGACGTCTACCTACGTCGCGTGGCGTGGCGTGGGCCTAGTATGTTCCCAGCTTTATGTATGTGTAGTATTGTGTAGTTCACACGCGGTAGAAGTGAAACCTTCAGAAAAATAAACTTAAAAAATAAGACGAATGCAGAGTATCAGGAGTAGGATAATTATTGTAGGGTTTAATTATTATAATACTAGCTGGTACCCGGCATGCGTTGCAATTCATTCTAAAAAATAAATTGATTCTCCCTGCATGTCCTTTCCCTCCCTCGTCTGTTCCCTCTCTGCGAACCCCACCTTCCCCCTTCCTTTCCTCCCTTCCGCTAAATAGGTACTCACATTTTCATTTATATAAATTTCATAACGCCAGAGCTTACCATTATAGGCCTGTTATGCGCACATGTTACGCGTACTTTCGCATTTATAATATTAGTATGGCTTGTTACCAAGTTTAAAAATTATTTTACATTTTTTTCTACGCATCATCGCACAAAGAGGCCGATAGAATACGAAGCACCGCACAAATAGGACGCCGATTAGTCTATCTCGCAAGCTAAATCCTATAGATAGTCCTATAGATGTTTTTAGTGTCGCTCGTTTCCGTTCCATCGAGTTTCAAATCACAACGGTGGTAAATAGTTTTCGCTTCAAAATAATCAGAGAGTGCAATTCACACGCGATAGAAGTGAAACCTTCAGAAAACTAAAGTAGGCAAGAGTGGGGAGACTACGAAACATCGCACAAAGAGGAGACTGATAGGCTACGAAGCACTGCATGAAGAGGAAACCGATTATACATCTCATTCTCTCGCAGGCCTAATCCTATAGATGTACCTACTTACTTATGTGTTTGTCTTTTTTTACTGTCGCCATTTTTCGTTTCTTCGAGTTTCAAATCACAAAGGTGCTAAAGAAGTTTTCACTTCAAAAATAACTGACTAATCAACCACCAAACCGTTTCTGCAGGTGTAGGCAGAGAGAACGGATCGCCATACTACTCGGTCTTGGCCAAACAACTCCTTGCGTCATTCCCATTCATACATCGCCTCATACATACTGTTCTATTATTCTGACTCTTGACATGGCCTGACTCAAATATCTGATTCACTTGGTCGCGCCATGCCTTCCTCGGACGTTCCAGACTATAACATAATGTATAAAAAATATAGTTTCGCTACCTTCGATGACTTAGCAGGGGTGCCCGGTGGGGTGAGGTTTGTCCAGGTCTTGGCGGCGGATGCGTCTGATCACCCGCTGCGTGGCGGGCCGGTTTGAGAGAGACTGGTTGAGGGATACCTGTTGACCTTTCCATCCGGACTCTCTCGATCGCCTTGCAGCGCAGTTAGAGGGGTGGATTCATACGTCCGTCACTCCTGGACACACTAACCCCCATATTTCTACCCAAGCATCTTACCTTTTTCCTTCCCAGAACTTCCTATCCTTTCCTTCCTTAAAAAGACCCCTCCACACAGCATCTCCTAAGATGGCATAGGCCCTAGAGGGAAATTATTTTCCTCAGGGCCTCCTGTGTGGAGCTAATGTGAAAAAAGTAGAAAATGTATGGTTAGCTCATACCTTCTCCAAGTGGAACATGGACTTCAAGCTACGTCACGAATTTTTAGCCAATCACCGCTCTAACCCTCGATGAGCTAACTTGGTTTTCTACAAACCTTGGATTCGAATCCATTACTATTCGAAAAGAGATATTGGTTGGCATAGTAACAAGGAATATTATATCAATAACTTAGTAGTATGGAATGCTCCAAGGGCTTCATTTCTTGTCAAATAAATGACAAATTCAACCTTTAAATTATTCTGTGTTTTATATTTATAATTTACCAAAATGATAAACTCTAGTAAAAATATGGACCTAGCTCCGATAGCGAGGCTCCCTCAGGGGAATCCAGTGGAAGCAATTGGAGACTATTTCCAGTCCTTGATGGAAGACACTATTGTCAGGTTGGTGGATTATTAAATAAAACTGGCAATGCTTATTAAAAAAAAAAAAAAAAAACTGTTGAGCAATTTCAAATTGTGTACATGTCCCTATTCATATATACGAGTATATGACATTTAGATAAGACACGAACCGAAAAAAATGGTTTCACTTTCGACCTCTTATAATAATAATTATTAAACGCTCTAACGACGAACGACAGGAAACTACCGAATTCGGTACTCGCGCAACGTTTCTCGCGTGCTAATAATTATTATAGTGGAACACGTTTCGAGGAGATATCTAAATTTTTCCCAGCGAGAGCTTGTACGGACGTCAACGACGTTCGTTCTCTTTTTTTTCACGCGATTTGTTTGAAAACGAAAAAGACAGAAGATATTAAAACTATGACGTCACGAACGTTCTCTCGCTGGGACTACGTATAGAATAGTGCCTCTAATAGTTGAATAGAATAGAATTGTTTTTTTTACATTAGCTCCACACATGATGCCCTGAGGAAAATAATCCCCATCAGGACCTATGTCATCTTTGGGGATGATGTGTGGAGGGTGCTTTTAGGAAAAGAAGGAGAAGAAGTTCTGGGAAGAAAAGGGTATGAGGGGTGGGTAGGAATCTGAGGGTCAGTGTGTCCAGGAGTGACGGACGTATGAATCTATCCCTTCCATTGCGGACAAAGACGATGTTCCGGGAGAGTACGGCTGGAGAAGTCAAAGGTACTCCCTCAACCTGGCCTCTCTCGATCTGGCCTGCCATGAAGCTGGTGGGCAGACGCATCCGATGCTAAGACCCGGACATGAACCCGGGCACCCTTGCTAAGTCACCAATTGTAGCGAACCACTTGGGGTGACCTATGGCAGAGATGTTGGTTATCCAATAAATGGTTTAGATCATAGATTCTCAACGTGGGCGATAACGCCCCCTTATTGGCGTTTGGACACTTTCAGGGGGCGGTAGAAGATCCAGAGAAAATTAGGGGGCGTGAGATGGCACAGTGAAGGCGCGGGCAGATAAAAAAAGGTCTAAATAATTCCAGAAACATAGTAATCGCGTACTAATAAAGCAAAGTAAACTCTAATATTGTTTTTTTTTTTTGTTATTGTATGTATTGTAATCATTTTTATCACGTGTGCGAAAATTCACATATTTCGATAGTTCGGGAAGTGGATGAAAATTGAACTGAAAGATTCCATCACACTGAGATCTACATTGGATGATTGAAAAAATTTATTTTTTAGTACGTAAATTTGACGCGCTTTCTGTAATAACCTTAAAACTTTTATATCAATGCCGGTCAAGTAAACAATCAATTTTAATTTTAACCAAATACTCGAACCAATTAGGTACTATGTTTTATTTTCCGTTTCCGGAATCACATGCTTACTTCTCATTATAATCTAAACGAAGCACAGTGTTTTTTTTTATTTACTTCTAATAAAAATTCTACGGTGTTTCAAAATAAAATGAATAACAAATCTACGTTTGGCACTAATCTTGTCATAAAAATGCAATAATAATAATAATGGAGGGTAGCAAATGTTAAATCACTAATTGTAAAGTGTTTCAAATATAGTGTTCTCTATACGTGCAATATTGTTTCGTCTCCAAGCATAAACATTCTAATAAAAATGTTTTTTCAGAAGTAACCTGGCAGGGAAGTATGTTTTCTGTATTTGTTTGTAAACAACAAAACTAGATAGAGCCTATGAACTCATTATAAATAGGCCACTTGCATCACTTTTTTTTATTTCCGGTTTAGGCAAATATTCTAAGACATTCCTTTTTTTTGTAATCGTATTTTTAAAACCGTGGCGATTTCTCGAAAATTCAATCGGAAAAATCGGACCATTTTTTATAAACCGGAAAGACGGGACATAATTTTATGGGTGCCAAAAAACAATAATTACGTAGCCGAAAATATTTTTTTTTTAAATAACGTTTAGACCGTTTTTTATAAACCGGAAAGATGGGACATAATTTTATCGGTGCCAAAAAACAATAATTACACAGCCGAAAATCATTTTTAAAAAAATAACGTTGTAGACCATTTTTTATAAATCGGAAAGACGGGACATAATTTTATGGGTGTCAAAAATTGATAATTTAAAAAAAAATAACGTTTCCCACACGAATGGCACAGGAGAATAACGAGGCATACCAAAAATATTACATCTCATAAATATTTTTTTCCTTGATCCATCTTATTGATCATTAATCATTATAATGTTCAACGTCTATATATGACTAAATCAAATGTAATATACTTGTACTTCTAGATTATAATAATAATAAGAATAAAATAAATAAAAAAATTGTTAAAATCAGATTTTATTATATGACTAGCTGACCCGGCGAACTTCGTACCGCCCAAGAATCAATAACTGTTGTATTAACTTATTAGCTGAATTATTTTTTTTTTTTTAAGTTAAAATTAATACTCAAAATGAATTAAGAAATGTAATTCACGTGACAGCAAGGCATTTGCTTTATTAAAGCGAATGGAAGTGATTCACGTGGCATTATTGTACTACTTTCTGTTAAACTATTTACTGGATGAGTTGCGCTTGGGTCGATTCCCTTCATTGAATTACCTTGTGATATCCAACATTTTTCGTTTTGTTGTCGTTAGATATCTTCCCAGTTCCAACGGGCGCATCGAGGAAAAATAAGCCACCATTTCCATCATCAACTGCCTTCATTAACGTATCATGCAATTCCTTCTGTTGGGGGTACAACAGTGGTACATTCGTTCAAACTGATTGGTTCAATGCATCTTGATCATATTCACGTTCACGTACCAATTCTTGATTGAAAGCATCATTCATTGCAAGTTTCATTGCATTCATGAAGCGTCGATCTGGCGTTGTTATTCCTAACTTGACTAACAAACTGCCGCACATGAGGTAACACATGTCTTCGATCAAAAACAAAGCCTGTTTATGTATATCCTCATTCACCTCGAGATCAGGATTCCCTGAACTGACACGAATTAGTTGTAAAATGTCTTCTGACAAGTCATCTTTGTACTTGTTCCATAGTTCACGTGGATTCGATGGGAAACATGTCGAAATAATGATAGCAAATAATGTGCGTGTCAGACTGGAGATGCAGAAATAATTGCTTCAGTGATTGTCATGTCCCAATGAGTATCGTTTTCAAGCAAATTGGTCTGCTGACATGCAACACGAAATGTTGGGCACACTACACCATTGACTGGTGATTCAAACGATGTCGGCCCACGAACATTCACCAGCAACAACCAAAAGTAGAAGTGCGTCCAAGAGCATCAGTATCAGCACATTCGGATGATCAGTAACCACATCGCCGTGCTTCCGACGTGTAAATCTCTTCGACAAAGCGTTCGACATGGTGTAATAACGTGGCATCTCAGAGTAGAGCAACGTCCGGGCAAACAGATCGCATTGGCAAATCGAAAAGAAACTGGTCAATGTTGTTGCTGGAGGTGTTCCAGTACGTTTGGCAACATTCGATGTAATGAAATAAACTCGTTTATCAATTTTCAGATGTATCGCCAAATATACAACAATGGAATGTCGTTCTCATGAACATGGCGTATATTCTCATTCCCATTCATATGGGGAATGAGAATATACGCCAAATCGCCTCATTGTAGCTCACAAACTTGATAGCGTGTGATTTCATCGTTTTATATTTGTAGTTTTAACGCCAAAAACCGCCATACCGCTGACTTTTGTGACAAATTTTCAGATGTATTTGATTGACTTCACCGAATTGCAATACGTACCCACGTCACAATGCGCCTTGAATGTTTTGAAAAGAAGTGGCGGTTTTCCTGGAGTTGTGCAGACATACGTTCACCATTTGTCCCATTTACGACTGTTGACATTTAGCGTGTAAGAAAGAGAGGCAGCATTATATGTTTAAGAACAAAAGAAAAACAATCAGCACATTGACATTTGACGTTTTTGAATTTTTGGAATTCAAGCAAACTTCAATATTATACCTACCTACCACAATAGCTTTGCAGTAGCTTTGCAGGTGCAATGTAAACAAGAAAAAAAAACCATTTTCTGATAATAAAAAAATAAAAAAAATATTCCTGCAGCCCTTTCAAAAGATGAAAATTCGTTCCATATTAAATGTATGAGGAAATGAATTTTCGTCATAACTTTCTTTTTCGTGAATTTTTGCGATGTTTTAATAGTTATTATCTTATCCGAGGCGGAGACAAATCCAACAAATCAAAGATCATCAAAATCGGTTCAGCCGTCTCGAGTTATAAATAGTGTAACTAACCCGACTTTGTTTTATATATTAAGATTTTTGTTAAACCATTACCATTACACTTCTAAAACAGGTACAGAAGGCATAAAATGTACGGGGTAACATTAAATGATAGGTTCGCAGAGAACAAACAATAAATCTAGTGAATATTAAATGTCAAATTCAAAAATTCGCCTGAAATCAAACAACGTTACCTTATAAAAAAAAAAAATCGGTGTGGAATTTTATAAAATTAATGGAACATTATCGGAGATGGGACATTTTCATGTAGTGACGTCACGAGCCCAAATAATGGATTTATTTATTTTAAAAAAAAAACTGTACATTTCTAAAAAAAATTACTAACATTTTCGTAATCTTAGTAAAAAAATCTATCCACACGATTTTTTCCAAGTCGTTATGAAATCCATGCAAGTGGCCTATTGTAGGTACCCTTTCATTCATCCAATTATATTATTATTATAAACCGCGTTCCACTTTGCTGTACATTTACAGTTTACAGCCATTTCAAGCAATGTTGCGGTGCTGAATGGTGGTTTTTCACCAGGATGATACTGAGAGTTCTTTTCTAGGGGTTAGAAGGTATGCCTAGATCCATGGAACTATGATCGCATACTCTTTGCCTAGATCGTTTCCACGATCCTATTCCTCCCCATAACAATTGTGCCTACTTACGTAAAAAAAAAACATGTTTTCCAGAAAGCCTCCATTATGGGACTTCGCCGGTCGAATGGGAAACCAGGAAAAAGAGAGGGCTCGCTTAGCAGCAAACATCGCGGAGATGCGCCTCGCCGAGTGCAGGGACCACCAAATAGGACGAAGGAGACACCTGAACGCAAAGTGGGAGTCCCTGCGAGAGAGGCAGCTCAAACTCAGGCAGTCGTTTATCAAGTTCAACAAGGTGCCCTTCTTATTAGAGCTTATTGCTTTTTAAATACATCTATTTGAGATGATTCAATCTCTTGAGATAATTTTTCACAAATACGGCGCTCTAAAAATTATGCAATTATTTGTATTATTAGATATTATTTAAATTTCACCTCTGTTTTTGAAGTGAGAACTTCTTTAGCACCGTTGTGATTTGAAACTCGATGAAACTGGACTACGCCGGCCGTCCAGCGGTAAGGTTAAACCCTATTGATATACGTATGTGCTTGTCTCTTTTTAGTGTTGCTTTTTTTCGTTTCATCGAGTTTCAAATCACAACGGGGCTAAAGAAGTTCTCACTTCAAAAACAGAGGTGAATTTTAAATAATAATTGGATAATTTGTCCAATTATTTGTATTATTATTATTAGGCCGGCCGTCCAGCGGTAAGGCTCTTGACTCGCACACCGAAGGTCGGGGGATCGAATCCCGGCGTGGCAAATAAATTTTATTTGATTAATATATAGTATATTTGCGGCACGTTCCAGAGTGGAAGATACTCTCAGTATCGCCCTGGTGTAAGACCACCATTCAGAATTGAAAGGTTGCTTGAAATGCCATTAGCCGTCTTTGGTGACCAGATCTGAATAGCCAGGTACTTCCCCACCTTCCTCTTCCATATCTCCTTCCCCTCCCCACTACCTTCAGCCTCACAGCATACCCCAATTGGGGACGCCATAGTCTCACTGGCTTCAGACGGGAGCAGTTGAATAGAAAATAATCGGTCTCCTCTTTGTGCGCTACTTCGTAGCCTCCCCACTCTTGTCTACTTTAGTTTTCTGAAGGTTTCACGTCTACCGCGTGTGAATTACACACTCTGATTTTTGCTGATTTAATGAATGTATCAACGATGTGGAATCTTGGAAGTCGAAATTAACCCACTTCCCGACATCCGATCTAACTTAAACTCGGTAGGTAATCTCGTCATCGATGACAATGCATTCTCTTAACTGGCAACTGCGGCAATCAGGCACACACGCTGACATATAGTAGAGTCTATCTGCCGAGTTTCAGCTTGACCGGATGTCGGGATGTGGATTAATTTCAACTTCCATGATTTTTATTCATTCTTTCACGAAAGTAAAAAAGATGCCCGGAAAGCAAGAGGGTTCGAGTCCCAGAGGTGTCAATATCTTTTTCTGATTTTTCTGTTTCCAGATTTTCGGTTTATTTTCGCTTATATTGTCTTCGTTTAATTAAATAAAAAAAAGATGTATTTAAAAACAAATTCTTGCAGCGTTGAATATTATTTATCAGTCATCCATTACTTTTTGTTCTGAATCCTATTTCCCCTTGCAGTTCGTCTGCGAGAACCAGGACAAGAGGGAGCGCGCCTCAGGCAAGATGGAATACGACTCCAAGGCGCTGCTTATCAAGAGCGAGGAGACGGAGACCATCAGAAAGGAACTGAAGGAGATGACAGGAGTGTGCGAGGAGATGGAAAAGTTTCTGTTGGATCACACCATGTATGAGGCAAGTGGAAGTATTTCCATAAAAGTTATTATTTTTAGCTCTTGAAATTAATAATAACTTTCAAGTAAAATATGAAAATTTAAAAGACATTGATTTATATGAAAAGTATTTATTATATTATGAAACGTGAAGCGAAACAATTGGTTTCACATTTGCAAGTTGATTGTTGCGTTCGGACAGACAATATTCGATGAGATATTAGTACGCAATTGCTCCTGTTTTTATTGTAGATGTAGCTCAATGCTCGCAATTGTTTTTTTAAGGTTATTTTTTTTATTTATTTTTTAAAAGAAAGACTTATATTTCCGGGTTACGAATAACTCGATAATATTTGAAAACTTCCTACTACCACCACAAAAGAGGAAAATGTTGTTTGTATTGTCATGGTCGATGGAGGTCTTAGCCAGCCGAGGAATCGAACACTAACATTTTGTCTCAATGTTTTGAAATAGGGGGAAGTCCCGCAGTGCCGAACACTTAGGCTTGGGAGACATAAAAAAACGAATAGATTTGTATTTATTTATTACACCTTATTGGGTACACAATAATCATGGTCATGTAAATAAATCTACAAACAATCAACAAAATACAAATTCAAAGTGAAAACAAAGGTAAATCATTGACATCAATTTTTGGTTTATCATTCTGTGGCCCCTACCGAACATACTCATGTTAGACATTTTCATATTTCGACGAAAAGATTTTCGTGAACCTCCCTAAGATAGGTTTTAATTGTACTTCTTTTCCTTCTCTTATAAGTTTCAGTTTATCATATAAAGAAGTAGTGGGAATACCGTGTCTTGATGCAGCTTCTCTTAAGGACATCTTTTTTAGTTGCAGCTTTTTAATTTTTGGGTTGCCCGCGACCTTTTTTCTCCATTATTTAAGATATAAGATTATCTGAAATAATAAAATGGAACCTTAAATATTATTTAAAATAAAATAATCGCGGAAAAAACACTGTTCGGTCCTAGGGACTCATAGAACAATATTAACATAAGAATAACCTTAAAAATACTTTTTTTAAACAAGTTTTAAGCACTAAAATTATAAGGGCGGCTTGCACCAACTATCGCTAATTTTATCTTAAATTGTATTTAACTAAATGAATTTAAGTCACTAAATACATTTAACCTAAACGTGTTTAGTTTCGTCCTGCACCAAGCAGTTGGAGCGGTTATTTAGTTAAATATCATTTAGCGTCGGTAAAACAGTTACCGCCGTTATCGCGTCGGTAAAACTGTTGCATCTTTCCTTATGGGCATATTAGACCTTTCAATTCCGCTGCGCAATTAGGTTGTAGATACCAAATTGCCCCGTGTAAACAAGACATTGCATGTTTCCATGTCATTGCGCGTCATCTTTCCACCGCATTGAAAATATTCAACTTGTTTAATATTTTCAATGCGATTGGTTCGTTTGTCCTTCGTGCGCATGCGCGAATGCGGCGTTGCATGCGCGCGCAGCACTGTCCGCGCATATTGAATTGTCAAACTGTGACTGTTTATTTTGTAGGGAGTTGTCAACATAGAAGATGGTTTTTAAATGGAGGGAAGTGCATACGCCTCTCATTCACTCGTTAATTAAATGATCACACATTAACTTAATTCCCGCGCGCACGACCTGTTTCGAAGACATTCTAAAATCTATGACAGAAATGTGATTGAATGGTCCACTTCTGTCAAGTACGTGTAAACAGTACACCCTTTCAATTATACGCCGTTCAACCAAATGGCATCAATGTGGTTGACGTGTGTAATTTCGCCATTATGGGCATATTAGACCTTTCAATTCCGCTGCGCAATTAGGTTGTAGATACCAAATTGCCCCGTGTAAACAAGACATTGCATGTTTCCATGTCATTGCGCGTCATCTTTCCACCGCATTGAAAATATTCAACTTGTTTAATATTTTCAATGCGATTGGTTCGTTTGTCCTTCGTGCGCATGCGCGAATGCGGCGTTGCATGCGCGCGCAGCACTGTCCGCGCATATTGAATTGTCAAACTGTGACTGTTTATTTTGTAGGGAGTTGTCAACATAGAAGATGGTTTTTAAATGGAGGGAAGTGCATACGCCTCTCATTCACTCGTTAATTAAATGATCACACATTAACTTAATTCCCGCGCGCACGACCTGTTTCGAAGACATTCTAAAATCTATGACAGAAATGTGATTGAATTGTCCACTTCTGTCAAGTACGTGTAAACAGTACACCCTTTCAATTATACGCCGTTCAACCAAATGGCATCAATGTGGTTGACGTGTGTAATTTCGCCATATGGTGAAATTACACACGTCAACCACATTGAAGCGATTTGGTTGAACGGCGTATAATTGAAAGGGTGTACTGTTTACACGTACTTGACAGAAGTGGACCATTCAATCACATTGCTGTCATAGATTTTAGAATGTCTTCGAAACAGGTCGTGCGCGCGGGAATTAAGTTAATGTGTGATCATTTAATTAACGAGTTAATGAGAGGCGTATGCACTTCCCTCCATTTAAAAACCATTTTCTATGTTGACAACTCACTACAAAATAAACAGTCACAGTTTGTCACTTCGATACGCGCGCACAGTGCTGCGCGCGCATGCAACGCCGCATTCGCGCATGCGCACGAAGGACAAACGAACCAATCGCATTGAAAATATTAAACAAGTTGAATATTTTCAATGCGGTGGAAAGATGACGCGCAATGACATGGAAACATGCAATGTCTTGTTTACACGGTGCAATTTGGTATCTACAACCTAATTGCGCAGCAGAATTGAAAGGTCTAATATGCCCATTAGCACCACCCACACTCACACTTTTTGCACAGCGATTTGAAGTGGCGAGGGGCACGATCGCTCCGAATTGTCCGTGTGGGGGGTGCTTAAATTTGCGAGTGTCAAAATATTTTGAGGTTATGTTGTGGTTGCGTAGTGTTTTATTTTATTTTGATCCAGAAAATGAGTGCGAAAATAAAACAAACATAACTATGAACTGGGGCGAAAAGAGGTTTTGTTGTTAGATTTAAAAATAAAACAAATATTCGAGTAGTAATTTTGTTTTTTATTTCTTTTACGTACCTAGATTGTTATAAACTATTATAAGAATGCTGTACGTATAATTTAAGTTTACAACCTTCCAAAGTATTCCTCCATAAATAAATCAATACCTATTCCTCAATAATGAGTATTGCGAGCACCTCGCTGTTGTGCTGATATTAATGTTAAAAAATCTTTGAAACTTTCCGGCACTGAGTATCAGATAATTTTTTTCTTGTGTTTACTTCTCACTATAAACGGTCTACTTATAAAATCTATAATTTCTTCGTCAACTTCAGAATAAAAAACACAAACGTCCATCATGAATACAAATTAATAAATGATACAGATTTCAGAAATATTAGACAATCGGAAATCGAAGGAATAACCTAAAATTGTTTTGACAGAACTTGCTCGCTAAACATGTTTAACTTAGTTAAACAGCCCTTTCTGGGTATTTAACTTTGACAGTTCTTTAAATGCGTTTAACGACTTAAATTTTGTGGTGCAAGACGCCAAGTCGACTTAAATCAAATAATGTGTTTAACTTGACATTTAAATCAAATTTAACTTTTGGTGCAAGCCGCCCTAAAAATACTTACTAAAGACTAATTAAACTCTTGCAACAACAAGTATTTTCTTGTATGCACGATACGTCACGTTCCCGCGCAAAATGAACGCGTCGGCCGCACCTCTCGCGGCCTAACTTGCTCTGTCTCTTTCTTTACCATGACAAATACTGTTTGCTTATTTGTTTTAGGTTTCGTATTCGTTCGATACTATCTGCGTTCGGCGCTAGGGGACTTCCCCTTTCCCCCTTTACGGGTATTGCATAAAAATAATATTTTATTTTCATGGTAGGTTACCAAAAAGTAAAATGCTACATGTAAAATAATTCAAAGTTTGTGACTAAAGAAAATAATCCAACAACCCGATAAAATAAGTGATTTTTTTTTTTTTTTTTTTTTTTTTTCAATTCAATTTATTTATTCTTTAAAAACATTACAAAATTTAAAATTTTAATGCGTTTTAAAAAAAAAAATTAACAGTATTACCTTAAACATTAAATTAAATATATAAATGGTAGGCAAAAAAGAAAAAAAAACTATATAAGTATTAATTGAGCTTGCCTTTTAAAGGCAGCTTCATTGACGCTAAATATGTCGATATCCGAATTAATTCTGTTCAACAGCGAGATTGCTCTCCCGACTGGCATAACCATTGGCAAGTTAGTTCTGCAAGCCGGGAGATAAAACAGTCTATGCTGTCGATGACGGAGATAACCATCGGGAACATAGAAACTAATGCTCTCCATGATAGCCGAGTTTTCGAACCTTCCACAAATCAGTCTGAAGAAATGTGTTACAATGAGCACATCCCTTCTGACCCGTAGAAGGTTCACACCGAGCATGCCCAAGAGAAAGTGGGTAGGGTAGAGCCACGGATAGTAGCCATATTTCCTCAGGTAAAGAAATCTCAGAAATTTCTTCTGAACTCTCTCCAACATGAGGGAATACTTTACTTGGTGTGGACTCCAAATCACCGACCCACTCTCAAGCCTACTCCTAACCAAAGCATTGTATAGTACTGTGAGAACCCGGGTGTCTCTGAAGTTTCTCGCAGTGCGTAGGACGAAACCCAACATTCTCAGTGAAGTACTACACGTCATTATGATATGATCATGAAAAGTTAACCTACTATCAAACAAAATACCAAGATCTTTCATAGTGGAGACACGTTTTAAATTTAGAGCCCTCATAGTATACCGGTAAAACCAGGTATGATACGCTCTAGTGAAATAAAGAATGAAACATTTAGACATATTGAATTCAATCTGATTCCGTTTACTCCAGTCAACAATTCTATCAATGTCTGATTGGAGTCGAATGCAGTCTTCTAAAGTTTGTATTTCCAAGAAAAGTTTTAGATCATCTGCGAAAAGAAGTGACCTGGAATGCAGAATAATTTCCGTTACATGATGCGTAGTTTCACACGATTTCTATCCTGTTGTCACATTCCCTAACCCTTATTTACACCCATTGCTCTTCTGGGACACTTTTTAGTCAGTGATTATGAATTATTTTGTAAGGAACCCTCGAGATGATATTCTACAAAATGATGACACCATGGAAATTAGCAATGAATTTTCCATTAGATATACATAAATATAATCCTAACTTTGTGTTTTCGAAAAAAGTAGGTTATTAATGAAAGTAGGTCCTTATTGACCGAGCTTAACAAAGTCCTGTTTTAACTGTTTTGCATTTCGTCTGTCTGTAAATTTGTTTATACATTTCGTTTACGTTCAAGACGGTGGCTGTTTTTATGTTTCAGTAAAGATTATTTTTTCAATATTATGGTACCTTTCTACTTGCCTGAAAAAAGGTTGAAAAAATAATTTTCATCGAGATAGTTTAGCATTTGTATTTTTGCTCGACCCCTTTGAGAGGAACGGCTGAGCGGTCTTTTTTATACAAAACTTAATTTTGGATTTCAAGCCAAAATTATTAACCAAACTCTACGAATACTTTATTTATTTGTGTTTTAATTTATATTGTATGTACAGGTCATAAAAGAAATCAATTTTTCATGATTTTCTAGGCAATTTTGGCAATTATTTGCAAGTTAATGGTAATTCCTTCTACATGGAAATAAGATGAAATAATATGAAAAAATGCTTTTTTTACGATTTGTTTTATTCTAAATTCCATTGTTGGTTGAGCAAGATTACTTTTTTTAATAACTATGATTAATTAAAAAAAAATCGAAGATGCCTGAAGCTTGTGTTAAGTGAAACTGGAAACTGGATTTAAGATCAAAATACCTAACCAAACTGAAAAATTATTTTTGTAATCAAAAGGTATATTGGAGTAAATGAAAGGGTAATTATTTTGGAGTAAATGAAAAACATTAAAAAAATAATGTGACTATATCCTATATGCATTTTTATTATATTTTGTATTATTATATTATTTATTTTTATATTTATATTTATTTATATACCTACATATAATATTATAAAGGTGAAAGTTTGTATGGATGTATGTTTGTTACTCTTTCACACAAAAACTACTGAATGGGCTTTAAAAATTCTTTCACTAATAGAAAGCTACATTATTTTCGAGTACTGTAGGCTATATATATTAGTAGCTCTGGCGTTATGAATAATCTTTGGCGTTAAGTAATTATTTATCATACGTTTTCTGTCCCTAACAAAATCGAGTTATTGCAAACATCAGAAGAAAAGCAAATTAATTGTTGCCTTGGAAACGATGTTTTTTTTTGAATTAGGCAATTCACCCTAAAAAGAGTGCCTAGAATGAATGAATCGCCGAAAAGTATGTATGCGCATAACTTGCAAACGACTGCACCAAGTTGGATAATTCTTTTTTTGTTCGTTATTTTGCATAAAACTACCGTTGAGCTCTGCCATTATGAAATTTTAATAAAAATTGTAATAGGTGGCACGCGAGCAGTTAGAAAACTAAATGCACTGGGAATGAATGTGTGGAATGCGAGAGGTGGGAGAGCGGTGAGGGGAGGGCGTGTGGGGAGGGGGGAGGGGGGAGGGGGAGGGGGGAAGGGTGGGTAGAGGGGGAGGGGGAGGGGAAAGTGGGTTGATGGGGGAGTGGAGTGGGGAGAGAGAAGGTGGTGGGGGAGGGGTAGGGGGTGGGGGGAGGGGTAGGAGGGGGGGGGGGAGTGGTGGTGGAGGGGGAGGGGGGTGGGGTTGATGGGGGGAGTGGAGTGGGGAGAAAGAAGGTGGAGGAGGCCGAGTGGGAATCCCCTAATACCATGCCAGCGAAGCTGCGGGAAAAAGCTAGTTTATTGTAAAAATATGATGAAATGTATTGTTAGCACACCTTGCTGGGGGTGTCTACCTTCTGCCGTCGGACTAGCTCATTTGGCAGCAGAGCGATAGAGGCTATCATCACCAGGGTTGTAGGATCTCTTAGGTGCAAGTGTGGTATTCCTGAAATAAACTCAGCCTACGGCCCGGTGAGGGCAATGAAACAATCAGCTGCAGTAAACATGATGTGTATTGACAAGAATCCGTTTAGAATACAACAGTGGTACATTTCACAGTCAATTATAGAGCACAGGTAGAATCAATAACCTATCTATTTCAGGGGTCATAGGGCCTAACAAATCTCTCTCCAACGAGTCCCTCTGAGACCGGTCATAATTACGCGTAAATTGGAAGGGACACGCAAAAAAGGGGAAATTAGTGGTTCGGGTACTCACATCCGCTGGCTGGTGCCTTGAGAACAGCAAGGTGAGAGGTATTCAGGCGGGGCTGGCATTCCCACAGGTCTCTACGGGCGAACTTCGCCATTGCGTTTCCGTTGGAATATTCCAGAACAAAATCGGAACGATTCGCGGCAGAGCGTGCGCTCACACCGTGTAGCTACCGTAGAATGGCGGTTGCTTGGCGGGCGGACGCGGGGAGGGGTGGAGAGTGGAGAACGCTTGCATTCACAGTGGTGTAGCCTAGTAATTTGTAGGGGCGTATTCCGTGCATCGTAACAGTATGTAATATAAAAAATTAAAATTAATAAAAGAAATAAGTTTGAAGGGTGTAAATTTAAATAACAAAATACCTATTTAAGTAGGAACAAAAATTTGTCGTGTATATATTTAAATTACTTTCCAAAAAATGCATTTTTAACAATGCTCTATTTTTTATTTTTTATTTTAAAAATAAATAAAGTAGCTCACTTCCATACTACATATTTTATTACATTTTCGATTACAAAAATAATATAATTTTTCAGTTTTGGTCCGGTATTTTGAACTTAAATCCAAAATATTAAGGTTTGTATGAAACGGGCCGAATCGGGCCCCGCGAACGTTCAACTCTGTGTTTAACTCTTAATAAATTAAACAAATTTCTTGAAATAAAAACAAAAAATTTGTTTTATTTTTTTTATGTTGCAAAAGACAAGTGACTGCTTTATATCAAAATATTTTATAATATTTCCAATCATTTCCAGGAATACTTGCGCTCCGTTGTAGCGGGGAAAAGTTACTTCCGGCAGCCGACTGACGTTTTAAATCGCTTCGAAATAATAAGTACGATATCTTTTAATTTTTAAAATATCTACATATATAAATATAAATGTGTGTTTGCTTGCTTGCTTGCATGTTTGTTTGTTTGTTGTTAATGTATTGCTATATTAAGCTTGACACTTTCAAAATATCTTCTTTCTACCCTCGCGAAGGTTTCTGTATTTTTACAACCACACGACAATATGCACATCTGATTTTTTTAAATCATTACATAAACTCTTACAAAACTGTCAACTACGTCACACTTTGAGAATGATATTTTGTAAACCGTGGATTGTTCAATCAAAAATCAGTTTTCGAATAAACTTATTATAATGAATTTAATTAAAGTACCCGCCTATGACACTCACCCAAATCGAATAGGTACATTGAAAATGATCAAGAATTATGGTATTTTAAATAGGTACCTATGTTAGGTACCAAATTTGATCTTGGTTGTTCTTATCTATATATATACATAAAAATCAAAATATGCTTAGTTATGGTTGTGAGTATGTACATGAGATGTCTATGCGTTGCTAAACCATTCATCCAATTGCGATGAAACTTTGGGGATTTGATGTGCGCATGTCCGCAATGGTTTATATATACAAAAGTGAGTTCTGGCTTCATGAAATTATGCGTTGCTAACCCTTCATCCGATTGCGATGACACTTTGGGGATTTGCTGTGCGCATGCCCGCGATGGTTTCTATATATACTGGTGAGCTCTGGCATATAAAATTTGTATAAAAAAAATTCAATAGGTGACACGCGAGCTCTTTGAAAACTGAATGTACCGGGACTGAATGTATGTAATGCGGGAGGGGGGAGGGGAACTCGGGAGGGGGTTCGCGGGACGGGGGAAGCGGGAGAGGGGAGTGTAAAGAGGGAAGACGGAGTGGGAACGCATGAGGGGAAGGGGACGCGGAGAAAGGGGAGGCGGAAGAGGAACGGGACGAATGGGAAAGGACACGCAGGGAGAAACAATTTTTTTTATTAAGTGGCATAGCAACGCCTGCTGGGAACTCGCTAATTTAAAATAAATAAAAAAATTTAAAAAAACATATTTTAAAATATTTTGAAACTGTCAAATTAGTATAAGCTTTCCCTGACGAAGGAACGTTTGTTCCGATTTGCACATTATATGAGTGGTTTATACAAAGTTGTATTATTTCATTTTTCTATAATGGATAACCACAAAGTAATAGCTACATTCAAAAATATAAAATAAATAACATAATCAATAATCACAAACGCAAGTAGCTATTGTTTTCATTGTAAATCATTTATTTATTTATTTGTAAGAAACAAAAAGCTTTGGCATAATTAGTGATAATATACAAAATAAAGTCAAGCCACAGAAGTTTCTTACGCTAAAGTTAATTTACAAAGAAGTTTTAATATCTTTAAACGTTACTTCATTATGTCAATTAAGATGTTGTGTGATTGAAATTATATCAATTAAGATGTTGTGTGATTGAAATTATATCAATTAAGATGTTGTGTGGTTGACTGTGCAGTCTTGAAGCACTGCAACGACGTCGATATCGAATAGACAGTGATATTTCATTCCAAAGTTTTGATGATGAATTGCTGATACACTCCAATACAACAGTTTCAGGTCTGAGGAGAGTGAGTAAATGGTTCATTTGGCGTGTTCTGTGTGCTTGAGAGTCACGGGACCACCACAGTCTGTCAAACAGATAGGCAGGAACCTTCAAATTAATCAAAATGTGTATCTGACACATTTGACATTCGACATATTTAGAATCCGATGCCGATAGACGCGTCTCGGAACATTGTGGCAATATCAGACACATGTATTTTGGACACGTTGCAATTGTTGTTTTTTTTAATATAGAGGGACCATATACTCCTTAATTCAACACTGAGAACACAATTATTTTAACTACCTACATATAGAAAGTTAAATTAATTATTTTATGTCTGTTTAAATTTCTAATGCATGAATTTTTAGAGTATATAAGAGGATAGGATATTTTTTTATCTATTCTAGCGAGATATTTAATTTAAAAATAGAACTTAGATAAAACTAAGACAGAGAATGCTAAAATGTTATGTGTGGTCGGTCTTGCTGTATGGATGTGAAACATGGACCTTGAAAGTATATACCATGAACAGGTTGGAGGCTTTTGAAATGTGGCTTCGCCAGAGAATGCTCAAGGCCCCATGTACCGACATGATCACCAACACAGTAATTCTCAGGTGGGCTAGAGCAGATAGAGAACTGCTTACATTAATAAAAATCAGGAAAATTTCATATCTAGGTCACATACTTCGAGGGGAGAAGTATCACTTGCTCCATTTAATTTTGAAAGGCAAGATAGAGGGTCGCCGAGGGCCTGGTAGGAGACAAAAGTCTTGACTGCGAAATATACGAGAGTGGACCGGCGTTAGAAGTGTGGAGGAGCTATTCCGAGCAGCGCAAGACAGAGAGACATTTTCAAGAGTGATCGCCAACGTCGGAGGGGACCTGATAGGGCACACAAAGAAGAAGAACTTAGATTTTTTTTTAATATTCGCTCAATGTTATAATTATGAATTTTGTAAGAGGGACCTTACGAAGGAGCTGTATTCAATTTCTATTCTTACTAGAGATACAAAGTAACGAATTAACATTTAAAATGCGTTATTTTCCACTTCCAGTAACTTAAATAGTTTTTTCATTGTCATTAAACCGATTTAAATTATTTGTACGTATTAATCATATCCAGATTATTTGAATATTTACCAAAAATATAACCTTTTAACCTATTGTGTTGTTTATTTTTATCCAAGTAAAGAAAAGTCTCTATACCGTCGTCAGAGAATAGATTGAAAATTTCTGCTGATTATCTCAAAGCAATGGCTTGAAAGTGACCCCCTGCAGGCAGCCTTCATTCGAATTTTCATCTTTAAATTTAGAATTTTCAATTTCTCCACCTCCCTCTATGTGAATAAATTGGTATATTGATTTTCAGAATTCTGAAACGTGGGTCTTAAAAGATATTAAGTTATTGAATAATATTGAAAGCCATAATGTCTACGTCTCGAATTCGATCGTGGTTTTGTGACGAGAAGGTCGAAATTCCAATCAATTTTCATCGGCTTAAAGCTTAAAGGCCACGTTTCGGACAGCGGTTACTTTTTCCATTACTTTTTGATAGATTATTGTTTTAAATTAGTTTTCTTAAGCTTTCTCTATTTTATAAATTAACTAGCGAGTACCCGGCCTGCGTTGGCATGATACTCAAAACAAGTGTTCTTCTTTAATGTTATGATGTGGATGCGTCATAACATAATTTACGATTTTAATTTATTGCTTTGGTAGTCAAGTACTTTTATGGGAGTTATTTATGGTTTTATTCCGGATCCAAGGGCAGGTTGACAACACCGAGCGGGAGGGTTTTTTCTAAGGAACTTTTCTACTTGTCGATGTAGAGTGCCAAATTCTGTAGAAAAACAGAATATGTAAAGGATGACGTGATGCCAAACCTCCTGGGAGCATCCGGAAGGCGAGAGATGCACTGGTGAACGGCCTAAGTTTGGCCAGCAGTCCCAGGGCCGTCCCACGGAGCCATCATACCCAAATAGATGGTTTTATTCAGGATCCGTTGACAACCCAGACAACAGAGTGCGGTACGGTCCCACCGTCGCGGTGTGTTGAAATATTCCGTTCCGTGTGTGTTGAACGGTTCCACAGGGTGTTGAAATGTTCGCCCAAGAGAACAGCGGATGTTTCAGCTTAAACCGCGGAAATCGAATAAATATACATTACTGTGAATAGCGATCACTAGCGGGATTCCATAAACTCCGTACGATGGCAATTAGACGCCCGATGAGCAAGATTATCGGCGTTACATACTTTTGTCAAACGCGATATCGTCGGCCATTGATCGTACGCCCGAAACTTGGTTTTTCGGAAAGAACAATTCGAACATTTTTCGAATCCCGTAAATTACAAAACTTAGCTCGATGCCCTCTGCATTACGAAGAGTTACTCCGTATACGGTATTATTTTCACCATTATTAAATTTAAAAATTGACTGTCCCCGAAAAACGGCGTCTGCCCGCTCCGTTTCACGTCGAGTGTGAGTTCCTTAGAAAAAACCCTCCCGCTCGGTGTTGTCAACCTGCCCTTGGATCCGGAATAAAACCATAAATAACTCCCATAAAAGTACTTGACTAACAATGCAATAAATTAAAATCGTTAATAATGTTATGACGCATCCACATCATAACAAATTCTTTTGATCCTTTTGGATACACAATATTGTTTGGTTTTCCGTCTGGTGTGCGTTCACGAATAAATCAAAAGATCCGTGAGAAGGCCACGTGTAGCTAGCTATCAGTGTGAGAAGCATGGATTTTCCAAATTTACCCATTGCTTTCCCCTACTGCTGATATGTCTCCTTTACAATCCCTCCCTCTGCCCCTCCTTCGTCCTCAATCCCTCCGTCACCCCTCTAATGTGTGTCCTTTCCCATGCGTCCTCCTTCCCGATCCGTTCCCCTCCCACGTCCCCTTCTCCTCTCGCGTTCCCCTTCTATCTTCCTCGCATTCCCCCTCCCCCATGTCCCCCGTCCCGCGAACGCGTCCCCCCCTAACTTCCACTTTCCCATATTCCCCACCAACGTTCCCCTTAGAACTTCCCCGCCTCCCCCTCACTCGTCCCACCTCCTCCCCCCTCGCGGATACCATTCCTACTCCCTACTTCTCTTCCAAACGCTAAACTATATGAAATACCCACATTTCTTACAGCTGTCCCCGTGAGACGCATAAATTTCCCAAATTTACTCCCTGCTATCCCCTACCGCTACTCTGTTCCCTTTCCAATCCTTTCCTCTGCTTCTCCCTCATCCCCCACCCCTCCACCACACCTCCCGCGTTTCCTTCCCCTTCCTATGTTCTCCATCCAACTTCCCCCAAAAGAGAAAATAATTTTACGTGGAGATGGTCTCCCACAACGAAATTTCTTGTTATTCACAAATGAATCCGAACTTTTTAATTTTTAAAAAATATCTGAGAGTAAAATATCAGATAATATTTATACTAAATGCCTGGCAGTATGCGTTACTCCATTGAATCGTGAATTTATTTATTTATTTATTTATTTATTTATTTATTTATTTATTTATTTATTTATTTATTTATTTATTTATTTATTTATTTATTTATTTATTTATTTATTTATTTATTTATTTATTTATTTATTTATTTATTTATTTATTTATTTATTTATTTATTTATTTATTTATTTATTTATTTATTTATTTATTTATTTATTTATTTATTTATTTATTTATTTATTTATTTATTTATTTATTTATTTATTTATTTATTTATTTATTTATTTATTTATTTATTTATTTATTTATTTATTTATTTATTTATTTATTTATTTATTTATTTATTTATTTATTTATTTATTTATTTATTTATTTATTTATTTATTTATTTATTTATTTATTTATTTATTTATTTATTTATTTATTTATTTATTTATTTATTTATTTATTTATTTATTTATTTATTTATTTATTTATTTATTTATTTATTTATTTATTTATTTATTTATTTATTTATTTATTTATTTATTTATTTATTTATTTATTTATTTATTTATTTATTTATTTATTTATTTATTTATTTATTTATTTATTTATTTATTTATTTATTTATTTATTTATTTATTTATTTATTTATTTATTTATTTATTTATTTATTTATTCATTAAATAATAGAATAAAATTAAAAATCTATAATAGAATAAAATTAATAGTGACTAAAAAAATATGATAGCATAGCCGTCTTGTAACTCTGTTCCGTGCAGTTAAATAGATCTATCACATCTGCATATCTATTAGTAACTTCATGCAACCTAGGTAAAAGTGAGTGTTTCGTATACTCAGTCCGATTATTGTTACATTTAAGGAATTGTAGTGAATTGAGCCTCGAGATGTCACGGGTATTGGTTTCACTCAAGTTCACATTGAAATCCCAAACCTTCGCCAGTTTTGGAGATATTAAAAAAATAATTTTTATTTCATTTGTTAACTCTACACGCATAAAATTTGTTATTAAAAAAATGGTGGCAACCTCGTGAAGTGGATACCAGAAACACCTTTAAAAATAAAGATGTAAAAATCAGATTCTTAAAGAATCGTTGGATAAACTTTAAACGATAAACAGATAAATCAGTACTTAATTATCTGTTTATCGTTTAAAGTTTTACATTACTTTCAATGTTCGGTTTCATCGTAGAACCGGATATAATTTAATGTAAATATTCTCTATCTACTTATTTAAAAATGAATGTATTTTTGCGTGCATAGTTGCTTGTTTGTTTGTTGTTTATTTAATGCTATATTAAGCATAGGAAATGTTTGAAACTTTCAAAATATATTCTTTCCACCCTAGAGAAGGTTTTTGGATCATTACAACCACATGAATAATATAAATGAAATGAATACTTCCAAAATTAAAACACTTAAAATCGGAAGGCAATTGACTGATCTAATATGTTTACATAAAATAATTCATGTCTAACTGTTTTTTGTTTTATTTTATCTAATTTGTATTTTAACTGTTCCAAAATTAATTATTGTATTATTTGGCTATATAATTGTATATACATTTTTACTTTATCTTATTTGTATAATTAATTGAGTTTTTATAACTGGGTTGTTCTCACATGTGTGTGAACAACCTGTAAAAACGCAGTATAAATAAATAAATAAATGGCAATTCATCTGAAAAGCTTTTTAAACATTACAAAAGCTCTTATGAAACTGTCAACCATGTCACACTCCGAAAATTAAATTTTGTAAACCAGCGATTGTTCCTAATCAAAATGCAGTTTTCGAATAAACTCCTTAAAATTAATAAATTGAATTAAAGATCTCACCAATCATACTCACCCAAATCGAATACTTTGAATCTAATCAAGATTATAATTTTTTTTTTTTTTTTTTTTTTTTTTTTTTTTTTTTTTTTTTTTTTTTTTTTTTAATTTTTTTTTGTACATACAATAATGACATTACATTTTTCAGATACATTTTTTATATAACGTGATTCACCTTTTTTTAGAGCATGCTCGTGTAAAAAAGGTGGAGCAGCGTGTGTGAAAAACTATTTAACATATTTTTTTAGAATTATAATATGTATTTTTATATATTTTATATATATATATATATACATATATGTACATATATATATATACATATATATAATACATATATATATATACATATACATATTCAAAACAAGATATATGAAATAGAATAGAAAAAAAGAAAAACAGTATAAAAAAGAAGAAGAAGAGAAAGAGGAAGAGAGAAAAGAGAAAAGAATATAAAAGTAAATGGATTTCGAAAATCAATTGTCGAGAGACATTCTATTGTATTATTAAATTGAATTATTGTAATATGCTAATGATTTAGTGTTTTTATAGAACTTTTGAATTTTTTATAATTAATTTCCAATCTTAAGTTAAGGGGTAACTGGTTAAACCACTTGACTCCAATATATTTATAAAAATGTTGGGCTCTAGTGGTATTACAACGCGGTATAGTTATAGAGCCAAGAATACTTGGTCTTTTGCTGTTTGAAATAGATAATGAGTTATCATTGTTGAAACAATCTTTGTGGATTTGTAAAAGTGTAATTTTTTTATAAATATTGTGTAGTGAAAGGACTTTAAATTCTTGAAATAATCTTATGGTGGGGAAGTCATATGGTTTTTTTAGAATTATTTTTATTAATAATTTTTGGATGATTTCTAAAGGCATGAGAGAAGTTTTGAATGCACCACCCCAACCAAGAATTCCATATTGTAATACAGATTGGATCAGTGAGAAATAGATAGTTCTTAATAGTTTAAAATTTAAAATGTTTCGTATTCTAAGAAAAATGTACATTAATTTTCTTAATCTTTCTACTGTTGCATTGATTTGTATTTTCCACTTTAAATTGCTATCTATAATTACACCGAGGTATTTTATATTAGTTTTAACAGTGAGTACAGAGCAGTCAGGTTTACATAAATTTGTGTTTCTATTGCAATTGTATGAATGTATACTTATCTTTAAATTTTCAGGGAATGCATGTTTATTAATGGTGAACGGTATTACAAAGGTTTTTTCCGTATTAAGTGACAGCAAGTTTGAGTCGAACCATTTTTTTAGGATGTTTAAGTCTAATTCTGCTGTTTTCTGGGTTTCATTCCAAGTTAAACCCTCAGTTAGAATTGCTGTGTCGTCTGCATATGAAATGAGTTTAGATTTGATGTTAAGTTTAAACATATCGTTGATATAAATGATAAAAAGAATTGGCCCCACTACAGTTCCCTGCAGGATGCCAAAATTCGTGGTCTGAGAATCGCTCATAAGGCCCTTTAATTTAACAAATTGCTCTCTATTAAATAGATAATTTTCGATCCAAGTTAAAGCATTGTCAGTTATACCAATTTTCGGTAGTTTAGAGATAATGTTAGAGTGCGATATACTGTCAAATGCTTTTCTTAAGTCAACAAATGTTCCAATACATTTTTTTTTACTATCTAAAGATTTATAAATTTTAGATGTTAAATCAACGATAGCATCTTGAGTGCTCAAATTTTCTCTAAAACCATATTGATGTGCATTTAATATATTATTTTCTTTCACAAATTTAAATATTTGTTTTTTTACAACTTTTTCAAATATTTTTGCAATGTTTGAAGTAAGAGAAATTGGCCTATAGTTACTGCTTAGACAGGGGTCCCCAGATTTAAAAATTGGGGTAATAATAGTTTTTTCGTAATTTCAGGGAAAGTTGCCATTAACAAAACTTGTATTTATGATGTGTGCCAAAGGTTTGCAAAGTGAGTCAGAATTACTTTTAAGTATTTCTACAGAAATATTGTCATAACCAGGGGAAGAATTTCCTTTTAATTCATTAATAGTATCTTTGATTTCATCAGAGTTAGTTCGTTGAAATTGTGTTAGTGTGTTACAAGGAATGAAAGGTGTTGGTAGATTATAATTATCATTATCTCTGTTTTTTATTTTAATTGCTAATTTTTCACCAACTGACCCAAAATAATTGTTTAAGATATTTGCACATTTCAATGGATCTGTGTTGACATTGTAAATTGTGTTATCAATATCTGAGATTTTATTTATATTTGAATTTTTAGGTTTTTTATTGATCATTTCATTTATAGTTTGCCACACCTTTTTATTGTTGTTACCAGCAATATTGATTTTATCTTTATAGAAATCTTCTTTTGTTTTCGGTACCTTCGATACTTTTGTAATAGGTACCTGTTGGGTGGCTAATTTGATTGATTGGTAATATATAAAAATAAATGTTTCTTTGTTTGTTCAAACTATTCATCTGATTGCAATGAAACTTTGGTGATTTGATGTATGCATACCCGCGATAGTTTCAATACATAATATTGAGCTCAGGCGTTACGAAATTATTTTCCATATCGATTGCGATGAAATTTTGGTGAGTTGTTGTGCACACGCCCAGAAAAAGGGGAAGGCGGGAAAGGTGACGTGGGAGGGGAAGGGGAGGCGGAGGGGGAACGGAGACGAATGCGAAAGGACACGCAGGGAGAAACTATCTCTTCATTTGAGTGGAATTGCAACGCATGTCGGGAACTCGCTAATATTAAATAAATGAGGCTTTCTTACAATAGAGAACTCCAGTCCAATTTTTTTTTTTAATGAATCTTCTAACTTAAATAACTGCATTTTTTTAGTTAGTTTTAATAGTTAAAATAATGGTTAAAGTTTCAATTTTCAAGATCCCCTGAAAACCACCACGTGTGTAGTGAATCGTGTGACGTCATCACTCCTTAAAAGTTACTTTAAGATCGGGTAATCAGCTGATCAACTGCCTCCATTTTGAAACTCGGTGTTCGAAGTATTCTCCCTGGAGTAGCATTACTATTTTGTTTGTGCAGTAGCTTTTTTAATATTTTAAATAATAGAGATAAACTAATAAGAGATACCTTTATTTTTGAAACTGAATTATTAAGGCCTAAATAATGTTTCAATAAACACAACAACTAAATCTCTATAAACAGTATGTAAATAAACGAATAAATTAATACGATGGCTTGTGTCATACCTACATTCCCATACAATGACTTTACGGTGACGTCACGACACGATGAGCAGTGACGTCACCACTAAACATTTCAATAATGCCAATTTGACGGCGTGTTTCTACGACCTGATTAAAAAAGGACTTTTAAATATATTTTTTTAAACTCTGCGTTTAATATTATTTTTAAAAAAACTTATATATTCAGAATCAGCGTTTATTGGTCTGTAGTCTATATGAACATATTTTTATAAAGCCATAATATTTTTCACTGGAGTTCCTTATTTACGTCTGCCTCTATTATATTGTTGTTCGTTAATATAATAAAATACGAAAAGGGAATGACCCTCCATCAGTACAGCAGTGGTCCTTTGTCCCCGAACAGTTTTTCATCATTAATCACCCCTAAATGCATCCCCCTTTAATTCCGATTGCAGCGAACGCCAAGAAAGTGCTGGCTGATCGGCAGAAGGAAGACCTGGAGGCGATGGTCTCCATCCACTCTGAGATGAGCGTCGTCATGGAGAACAATATCCTGAGGATGATGGGGCTGAACAATGCGCTGGCCGAACTGAGGGTAACACTGTCACTGATCTATTGTAGGTTTTTAAATACCTACACTGACAGGGGTGAATCTAGGCACTGTTATGAAAATATATATATTACTACAATTTTACTACTCCACCAGAAAAGAAAAAAATCCAACACAATAAAATATGATAATTATTTCGTTGTGTAGTAAAATTGTACTATTTAATAGAGGCAATGACAGATGGCACTGATTGCTACATTTGGATTTGTATTGAAAGTCACGGCCTTTCCGACATTAAGGTGATCCAATAGCCCATGAAAAAATCGAAATCGGAATTCACACCCTTTATGGGAGGAGTTTAAAAATACTTGAGAAAAAGCTTTTGGAAAGGTTGGAAAAGGTATTTCAGATTTTTTTATCGATTGATTTCGTAAAGGCCTGTAAAACATATTAATTCTTTTTTACATATTGTTTATTGTAATAAAATTTAAAATTGATTTCACGAAACTAAGCGACGCGGAGCCACACGTCTGTTTCCCGCTCCAGCCGGGCCGGGGCGTGACTGATACGAAATAGGTGTGCCCAGTGCATGGTTCTTGTGCCCATGTCATAAGGATCACTACAAGAATCAAAATTCGTAGAGTGCGGGCCGTATTGATTGATGTCAAAAATAACAACGAGAAAAGGCAAATTTTATTTTATTTTTGAAGTTCGGGCGTAAATATAATTTTTTTGCGATTATTAAAAAAAAACTGAATTTGCCATATTATACAATAAAACGATATCCGAAAAGGGGTTTATAAGTAGGAGAGTTTGCCCTTGATAGTGTTTTTTAGAGACCTAATACTTTCCTTTTTTGTAGGCTTATTAAAAGACTTAAAAAATGACCGATATTTTTAAGGACCAAGATATGTTCTACATGCAGTATTTAATTGAAGCATCTATAATACTTCAAAGCGATCAAATTTTCAAAACAAAAACGTATGATTTTGTATGATTTTGCTTTATTTAGTATGGCTTCATCTTAACTTAAACGACGCACGCTTCCCTTGAAAGTGCATTGCGCACACGTGTACATTTTTAGAATATAATACAGTCCTCTTTTGACACTTACATATAGGTAAGTCATTTTGTATACTTAGTTCCTGCTTTTGACATAATTATATAGTTTTTTACATTATCTCCACACAGGAAGCCCCGAGGAAAATAATTTTCTCTGTGTCGTCTTAGGATATACTGTGTAGAAGGTTCCTTTAAGGAAAGGAAGAAGAAGAATTTCTGTGAAGGAAATAGGTATG
Source organism: Limnephilus rhombicus (assembly GCA_929108145.2). Lineage (NCBI taxonomy): Eukaryota > Metazoa > Arthropoda > Insecta > Trichoptera > Limnephilidae > Limnephilus > Limnephilus rhombicus. Next base: position 25,616,734 of record OV815284.1, read on the forward strand.
AGGAGTGGGTCGGAATCTGGAGGTCATGTGTCCAGGAGTGATGGACGTACGAATCCATCCCTTCAACTGCGGTGCAAGGCGATGGGTCGAGGGAATCTGGCTGGAGAGGTTAAAAGACGTCCTTAAACATCTCGATCCGACGCGCCACGCAGCACGTGGGCAGACAAATCGGCCGCCAAGACCTTGACAAACCTTACCCCATGAACCCGGGTACCCCTGCTAAGTCACCAAACGTAGCAAACCACTTGGAGTGACCTATGACAGAGATGTTGGTTATCCAATAAATGGTTCCCAGGGCGGCGATACCCACACCCGCACCGCATCCCAATATAGTAAAGCGATGGCTGTAACTTCGCGCTTAATTTTTAGGTGTACATTGATTTTTTGCAATATTTCAATTATTATTTAATTCCTGAAACGGGTATCCTTCCCAGTTGGACAGACAAAGTATCATTTTGTAATGTATTGTAATATATATGCATGTATAAATATAAATAAATAAAAAATTAAAAATATATTATTATGTGAGTAAAATAGGGTAGGCAGTATTAAGTGCCTATTTGAAATGCACGCCGTTGAGTGGGAAGGGGAAAAATGGCGAAGATAAGATGGGAAAGTTCCTGGCTATTCAGATCTGGTCACCAAACAAGGCTAAACCCATTTCAAGCATCGCAACGTTTCAATTCGGATAAATTATTTGTAGTATTCCTTGCGTTAGTAGTAGTGCAATGTGTATTTTTGGGTGGTGGTTGTTCGATTTATTTCCATTGATTTAATTTACAAGATCCTTCCACTTTTTGAAACGTTCTAATAATGCCACGAAACGTCAGAGTTTACATGAATATGGTAAGGACAAGCATAATAACGTGGAATTCTGGTGGACGATTAAATTATCTAAATTATCTAGATCAGGGGTGGGGAACATGCGGCCCGCGAAATTTTTTGGTGCGGCCCGCGAGCACTTTTGGTGGAGCCTGCTGAAAAAAAAAATTACGCTCACCGCAAAAAAAATACACGAAGAACGCGAGAACGGTTTTCTCTCACATTAATTCAGCTACATTTTAAAGTTATTATTAGAAATAATAACTTAAAAATGTAGCTGAATTGAACTCAGAAAATTATAACATAGCAGACAGGTATGTGCTTATGGATCTTTATTTCTAGAAATCAGTTTATACATAAATACATACGTAATCCAACATCCATTTATAATTTTTTTTTTCTTTTTTTTATACGATAGACAAATTAATATCGCAAAAATATCTCAGTATTGATGACAATTCTATTTGCGAAGGAAAAACATATACGTATGTATAATATTTATAACCGCTGCCATATAAAAAAGTTGAATAAAAAAAATTATTGCAGTCAATGAATTTTGCTGTAAATTGCAAGAAAACCATTCACGTGTTTTGAGAACAATATAATTTAATCCATTCGTAAGTTAAAACCAATCTTCTGTTCATAATGCAAATTCCTGTTGCAGATTCGTCTACTGACGCAATTCGAAGGAAACCACCCATGTGTTTCAAGTGCAAAAATCGGAGGAAAACCATATTTGTGTTCTGGGTGTTGTATCAATTAAAGCTGTGGATGCAGATTTACTCTAAAGTTAAAACCAGTTTCATATTCCGAATGATGTGTCGAAATTTTAGTAGCGGATTAATCTGCTGACGCATTTCGAAGAAAACCGTTCTAATTTTTCGAGTGGAGTTAAAATTCTTGTTTAAAACCATACGCATATCTCGAACGTGATACTAATTGGGGACTCGAATGCAGATTCACTCTTAATTTAAAACCAGTTTTTGTGTTCAAAATGTAACGATCACATTCCAGTTGTGGATTCATCTGCTGACACACTTTGAAGGAAACCATTATTTTATTCGACGTGCATTTATTAAATTCTAGTTGAACACTATATATGTGCTTCCAGAATCAAAGAAAAACCCTTTTCATATTCTGAGTGTAGTTTTAGTTCACCAAATACAGATTTAATTAAAACCAGTTTTGTGTTCAGAATATAACGTTAAATTAAATAATGAGTTTCAGATTCATCAAAGAAAACAGTTCTTGTGTACCGAATGAAGTTGATTACCCTCCAGAAAAAAATTTAGCTTTCATAAAATAATTTATAAATCATTCTCGATTTCAAGAGCAGTTATACATTTCTAGTTACAGAATTTGCGTACATGGCTTTTTATTCAAAGAATACTCGGAACATGGGATATAAAAAGGCTGTATATGATGAGGTAAAAAAAATAGAATTTCTACCCCTACTCCCCCCACCCCGGCGCTTATAAATCTATGTGCGACCCGATTAAAAAGGTTCACCACCCCTGATCTAGATGGTAGTTATCCTAGTTAGATGGAATTCAAACTGGGAGACTCTTTTTGACCACCTCTGTGGCAGAGCAGTAAACTGTTTGATCGCGACCCAGAGATCACGGTTTTGAAAGCAGACCTTAGACCGTTGTTCCCAATTCTACTGATCAAACTGTTGAGCCGAAATTTTAGCTCAACACTCCTCGAATGCACGAATATGCTCTTCCTTATGCAACTGTCTTTGGGAAGTCTTTGTTACAAATTTTAGCTCAACACTCCTCGAATGCACGAATATGCTCTTCCTTATGCAACTGTCTTTGGGAAGTCTTTGTTACTAACCAAGTCATTAGCTGATAGAAGACTCAGATTGATCTACCAAAAAGTTGGGAATAACGGCCGTTTGACATATAAAATGTTACTTTTGGACGTGCGTTAGTTTACGCGTAAAAAATCAAATAGTACAATAATTACGGTAGGTACATTTGTAACTCGTTCCGGAGTGATAGATTCTTTCATAATCGCCATAAAACGAACCATTCAGAATACAAACGTTGCGTTGCTTTCAATGGTTTAGCCATGTGAATCTTTTGGCTCTTCAGACCACGTCTCAACAACCAAAGGAGTTGCCAGATACTTCCAGAACCTCCCAATTCCCACATCTTTCAGTCCCCATCTACTTCACCGTTATAAAATTTGGCAAACTGGAGTTTCCATGTCATACATTTGACGGCCGGCGTAGTCCAGCGGTAAGGCTCTTGACTTGCACACTGAAGGTCGCGGGATCGAATCCCGGTGTGGCAAATAAATTTTATTGGATTTTGTGAAAAATTAAAAAAAATATATATATTTTTTTTTTGTTTTTATTTATTTATTTACATTTAAACCCGCTAAACTACTTATGTAGTTTTTCAGCAGTATTAATTTGTGTTATTTCAAACTTTATTAATTTAAAATAATATATAGTATATTTGCGGCACTTTCCAGAGTGGAAGATACTCTCAGTGTCGCCTTGATGTAAGACCACCATTCAGAATTGAAACGTTGCTTGAAATGGCATTAGCCGCGTTTGGTGACCAGATCTGAATAGCCAGGTACTTCCCCACCTTCCTCTTCCTATCTCCTTCCCCTACCCACTACCTTCAGCCTCACAACATACCCCAATTGGGGATGCCATAGTCTCACTGGCTTCAGACGGGAGCAGTTGGGACTCTTGTGCGGTATTCATATAAAAAGAATACTCATAATTATTACACAATTGAGACCGCTTTACAAAATTTAATTTGCGATAAGGGGGCATACATTAATTACGTGAGCCCAAAAGGGGGGAGGGGTCCAGCAAAATCTCACGTTACTCGACTAATATGGACCCTCTCGACAAAGCGCAAAAGGCCTTAATTAAAGTTATTACTAAAAAACCTTTTAGATTCTCGACAATACAGTTATTTAAAGACTTTGCTGTATTGAACATACACCAACTGTACATCAAAATTATATCTATACATTACCAAAAAGACAAACTAAACCATCATACTGCACAACACAATTACGACACAAGACAAAGACATCAACACATGACTCCGAAGACAAATACTACATTTGGACAAAGACATTATCACAATTTGGCTCCAAAATGTTTTAATTTAATTGAAAAAGATATAAAAGATATTCTAGTGACAAAAAATCTAAAACGCAAAATTCATACGTGGGTAGTAAACAAGGGTATTTCATACTGCGTGCAGGTAACTTGATCAAACAACACACTCAACGCCTGTATTTTTTCTCTTTTCTCCTTAACTATTTTCATCTATTTATCTCATATCTTTTTTTTCATTTCTTTGTATTTTTTTCTTTTATTACATTTATCTATTTAAATTAAAATTATATTTCTTATCTTCCAAGATTAAGATATCAAAATTAAATTAAATTCCTGCCACCTCAGAACAGGCTCAGCCTAGTGAGGTGGTATATACCAAAAAAAAAAAATATATATATGTATATGTAGGTATATTGTATACATTGTAATGTTATTCTTGGTTAATAAATAATTTAAAAAAAAAAAAAACTTGAAAGGAATATCCGAAGTGGCCCAAATTTATCTCACTAATTAATGTATGTCCCCTAACGACACATTTTTAATCATCCCCGCCAACAAGCTTACCAGCACTACTTACCTACTTTACAAAATTCAATTTCCAATGACAATACATTTTTAAAATTATCCCCGCCAACAAGGATACTCGCACTATTTAATAATGGAAAACCAAAGCAGTAACTTGCACTCAGGGCGCTGTCGTTAATTTAAGTTGAGGCTAAAATAATTAATGCCTCGCCTTTGGCGGTTGTAAATTCTGATTCCACCCCTGGGTGAGAAATAATTAAATAAGATTAATGATAATGAGGGCTTGTCGCGTGGTGTTGCACCCCTGAAGACTCTAAAGAATAACCCCCCTACGATTTCCCTGGAGAATGATAAACATTCATTTCAAAGATAATGGATCATACTCATTTGAAGCGTCTCGCTATTGTGCTTGTGGATTTTTTTTCTGGGACAAAGAAATCTTGACGTGGTGATTTCTTATCTTTTGCTATGAAATTTGGGGATAAATTATCACTCTTACTAGACAAGATACAAAATATATATTTTATTATTTAAATATTCAATTTTTTTAGTTGAGACTCGATGAAATGGAAACGAGCGACACTAAAAAGAGTCAAACACATATGTATAAATAGGATTTAGCCTGCGAGAGAATTAGATACTTACCAATAAAATATTTATTTAATTCATGGGTAGTCGGTTCCAATATAATACGATAAATCCACAGTCCCTCGCAAGTCTCCTTTGGTGTAGTGGTATAAAGCGCCTGATGAACCTCTGCGGATATTTAGCGGAGCAGGGATCGAATCCTGCGAAATCCAAAAAAATTAAAATAAAATTTTCTAAAATCCAATCCAATTCCTCCAATCTTCAAACCACTCCAAAATAAACAGGCAACAGAAAACACAAAAGAAACCGACGTCTAGCGACTCCGAAGAAGAAAATATAATAAGATTACCAAATGTATAGGAAAAGGTGCATTAGAATTCGACGGCAAAAATATGAAAAAAACCATCCTTGTTAATATTGATAACAAAAGTGCTTCACAAGTTGCACACACTGTTTTTTTTTTAAATAAGTATTTATTTTTTTACAATGTCCACGGACAGACTTCAAATGTCAATACGTAGATGATTGATGATGTACTGTATTAATGATTGTATTTGATTTTGCAGCACGCTCCATGTTTAGTAACAATCTTTATTATATTATACTCGTAAATAAAAATTTAGGTTCCGCATGTTTGTGTCCCCAAATCTCGGAAAGTTATCAATGGATTGAATCAATTATTTTACAAAACATTGCATTTTAGCAGAAGATTTTTTTTAATATATAATGGTAAGTTCCGGCGTTATGAAATTTGTTAAAAAAAATTAATACAGGTGGTGCGCGAGTGGTTTGAAAATGTGTGTATCTGCATAATGTATATGCATAAAAATGAATCTCTGTTTCTCTTGATCACGCCATAACTTCAAAACGACTTTACCAATTTCATTCATCTTTTTAAGTTTTCTCATACTTTGTAGAAGGTTCTTGCGGAAAGAAAAAATAAGAAAATTGCGCAAAAAATGTAATAATTTCAGAAAACTTAACGACTTTTTTAATTTCGCGCGTTTTATGAAATCAAATTTAGCAGGCAACTGTTTTTTTTGTTGTATTTAAAGAATTTTATATGGATTTTAAAAATTAAAGATATTTTAAATAGGTGCCTATGTTAAGTACCAAATTTGATTGATTTTTCTTATAATATACAAAAATTAATATTTGTAATACACTAAAAATAAATAATTTGAATAAAAAAATTGTAATAGCGTGCACGCGAGCTGATTGAAAACTGAATGTACTGGGACTGAATATACGGAATGCGGGCGAGGGATTTGCGGGACGGGGAAGCGGGAGAGGGGAGAGGGTGGGGGGGAGGTGGATGCTGAACGCAGGAGGGTAGGGGATGCGGGAGGGGAAGGGGACGCACGGGAAAGACATGCAGGGAGAAACAATTTATTTCTTTGAATATGGCTTTGCAACGCATGCCGGGAATCATGCAGTTTAATATATCTTAGCGGCAGGGAGGGAAGGCGGGAGGGGGAGGGTAACGAAGGAGGTGGGGCTCGTGGGATGGGTGACGAGGTAGGGGGAAGGCGGGGAAGGTGGAAGGGGACGCGGGAGGGGAACGAGAACGCATGGGAATGGACATGCAGGGAGAAACTATTTATTACTGTGAAAGGCAATGCAACGCATGCCGGGTACCAGCTAGTAAGTTATGAAAGAATTGAGTTGTTTGGACGTGCGATAGAGTTTTCTGTAATATTATGACATCGCCCGCTATTATAGGCCACTTGCATGGACTTCGTAACGACTGAGAAAAAATCGTGTAGATAGATTTTTTTACTAAGATTACGAAAATGTTAGTAAAAACTTTTAGAAATGCACAGTTTTTTTGATTTTTAAATAAATAAATCCATTATTAGGGCTTGTGACGTCACTACATGAAAATGTTCCGTCGCCGAAAATGTTCCTATTATTTTTATAAAATTCCACACTGATTTATTTTTTTTATATGGCATCACTTTGATTTTAGGTGAATTTTTGAATTTGACATTTAACGTTCACTAGATTTATTGTTTGTTCTCTGCGAACGTATCATTTGGTTTGATTTTTTGACAGATGTTATGACGAGAACCCCGTACAATTTACGTTGTCCGTACGTGTTTTAGAGGTATAATGATAATGGTGCGGATTTTAACAAAATCAAATTTTATAATATTCTTATTATTATTATTATTTACAAGTACAAGTATATTACATTTGATTTAGTAATATAGACGTTAAACATTATAATGATTTATGATCAATAAGATGGATCAAGGAACAACATATTTACGAGATTTAATATTTTTGGTATGCCTCGTTATTCTCCTGCGTCATTCGTGTGGAAAACGTTCTTTTTTTAAAAAATGATTTTCGGCTGTGTAATTATCGTTTTTACGCACCTATAAAATTATGTCCCGTCTTTCCGGTTTATAAAAAATGGTCTGATTTTTCGGATTAAAATTTTCAAAAAATCGCCACGGTTTCAAAAATACGATTAAAAAAAAATAAAAATACAGAATATTTGCCTAAACTGGAAAAAAAAAATAAAAAAAATGTGATGCAAGTGGCCTATTGCCCGCTATCTTCTCAAACGGTTATTATGACGTCAAATCAGTTCGAAAACAAACATGTTGGTTATTTAATTACAATTTGCCACATTTGAATTATTGGCCAATATTGAAGCTGTTTATCTAATAAATTTTGCATTATAAATTTCAAATTTTGGGGAAAATTCCCACCATTGAGAAAAGCCATATTGAGGAACAACAATTGATTTTTAATATGATTAATTTTATAGCTGAATTGGCACGTTTGCAGTGTTTGGACTAATGACCAAACTGTTGCTTTTGATGAATTATTCGTAATTCATGGCGATATTGACCTTTTTTAAATTTGTTTTATGTTTAACAATTTAATTAGCAAACAACGTAGACTAAATTTTTGGCTTTGGTATAACAGGAAATATGAACTGATTAACCGACATTGTACCGTGAACGGTTGTATGAACTTTTATGAAGTGAAAACTTCTTTAGCACCGTTGTGATTTGAAACTCGATGAAGCCTAGCCTGCGAAAGAATGCGATAGAATAATCGGTTTGTGCGGTGTTTCGTAGAAAAAAATTAAAATAATCAGTTGGTAACAGTATTATAATAAATAAACCCTACATTTATCCCACTCCTGACACTCTTAAGTTTAGTTTTTCTCACTTCTATCGCGTGTGAACTGCAAACTCTGATTTTTTGAAGTGAAAACTTCTAACACTGTTGTGATTTGAAACCTGATGAAATGAAAAAGCGACACTAATCAGAGACAAACACATACATCTTTAGGATTTATACTGCGAAAGAATGAGGTAGAATAATTGGTCTCCTCTTTGTGCTGTGCTTCGCAGCCTCCTCACTCTTGTCTACTTTAATTTCTACTTTTTTTTCATTTATGCCGCGTGTGAACTGCACACTTGTAATTTTTATTTGAGTGTTCTTCTTCTTTTTTCAAGTGGAGGGGGGGTCAGAGGAGGACATATAGGTCTGCGAGCGAGTCTAGGACCTCAGGCGTACCCCTGTGCACCTCGTCAATCCCGTCTGAGAATGAATGGAGCAGGCGTTCGTTGACCACATGTTCGGTGGTCTGCACCGCACCGCATTCACACAACGCCGACTCTTTACGGCTCTTTATTTAAGTGTAATGCTACCACTTAAATTGAGTTGTAATCCCTACTTCTGTTAGGTACTTTGACAATTTATAATCTGGTTTATAAATCCCTCAAATTTTTTAAATGGAGGACTTAAGATAACCGGCTGAATTGTTTGAATAATTTTTTTTATACAAACTTAATTTGATTTGAGGCCAAAATATTTAACCAAATTGAATAATTGTGTATTTAACTCCTCAGGCCTCGAACCTATTTTGTCGGAAAATCAAAATACTTCAGCTTTGCAAACAAATAATAAATTTCGCCCCACGGCTGAATTTGGCAGCCACCTCTGGTCTGGAGCTCCAAAATACCTGAAATATACACTCTTCTCTTTGAGCAGAAACGGGCGGTCGGTCTGATATATTCTCCCATCTTCACAGACGGATTGCAATCTTTAGAGCACAGGTGTCGAGTGGGGACGCCATACTTGTTCTTCCGGTATTTCAATGGAAGATGCTCCAAGGAACTAGCGTCATTGATACCTTCGGCACCGGTGCACAGTCGGGAAACACGCCAAACGCGTGCCAAATATGTGTACCGGTTGATATTTGTCACGTGAGAACGGGTCGCTTCTTCGACTCGTTCTTGTGTTCAACAGCTCGGCTGTGGAACGACTTGCTGGCCTCTGTGATTCCTCCTTCCTTCCTCTCCTCAGAAAGACCCTCCACACAGCATCTCAGATGACATAAGCCCCGAGGGAAATTATTTTCCTCAGGGTCTCCTATGTGTAGTTATGAAAAAAATGGAGCATTTCTGAATGCATCTGAAAACTAAAAATTGTTTTGTACTTTAAAATTTTATAATTCGAAAACACATATAATTTTTTAAACATAAAAATTTAGAAAGCAAACATAAAAAAAAAATTAAAAATGGTTCACCTCAGTTTATGCTAACTAAAACTACGGATTTATAAAGGTGTACATTTTAATTTGTGGTTTAACTTTTAGATTGGAATGTGAGTGGTTTTTTTCTCTTTATTATACCGTTTAGATTATATATATTTAACCTAAAAACAGTAAGGGAGACACAACGATTTCTACGGACCTGTATGAGTTGTTCCAAAAACAGAAAAAAATTGACTCAGGGGTTAATAATCAAAATGTATTGCAAAAGGCCACTTGCATCACATATTTCTGTATTTTTTTTAATCGTATTTTTGAAACCCTGGCGATTTTTTGAAAATTTCAATCCGAAAAATCAGACCATTTTTTTATAAACCGGAGAGACGGGACATAATTTTATAGGTGGGAAAAAACGATAATTGCATAGCCGAAAATCATTTTAAAAAAGGAACGTTTTCCACACGAATGGCACAGGAGAATAACGAGGCACAACAAAAATATTAAATCTCATAAATATTTTTTCCTTGATCCATCTTATCGATCATAAATCACTATAATGTTCAACGTCTTTATTACTAAATCAATTGTAATATACTTGTACTTGTAAATTATAATAATAATAAGAATATTATAAAATTTGATTTTGTTAAAATCAAGACCATTACCATTATACCCAATGACGTTATATAAAATAAATAGACTTGCCATAGTCTCACAAACTCAAGATATAATGTGGCAATTAATCAACACTCTTCTGTTTTCAGCGATTTTCAATAATTTCTTAATTCAAAAGTTATTCATGTATGATAAAGATAAACGCTTAAAAGAATACGTGCATATGGACGAAACAAAAGATAGAGCGCGGGCGGCATTTTCGAATTCAAAATTCAAAAGTTCCGTCGAATACTCTACGTCGAATCGAATACGGCTTGGGCACCATTCGAATTTTGAGGTGTCAAATTTTCAAGCTATAATGAATAACGATAGTTTGCAAATCGCGTTGAATGTTATTGTATTTGTTGTTTTTGCTGATTTGTATGTTGTTTTACCGCAAGCAAGTAACTAAAGAATCATTAGATTATTATTATAAAAAGTAAATTTTACTTAGTGACGGCATCGACTTAGTAATTTGGCTGTTGCGCATCCAGACCTGTACTTTAGTAGGCCTTGAGTTCTCTAATGACGCATAAAATAAAATCATTTCACTTGACCCTAACAAATATGCAGGCCCAGATAACATCCCACCAATATTTTTCAAACAATGCACATCTGCAATATCAGGTCCACTCACCGCACTATTTAACCACCTACTTTCTTCTGGACATTTTCCAACCCGTTGGAAATCTAGTTATATTACCCCGATTCTCAAAAAAGGTGACGACACAGACATTAAAACTACCATCCTATATGCATACAATCAGCACTCCCGAAAATCTTTGAATCCCTTGTTCTCGATTTAATTTATCCGTCAATATTAAAAGTAATTGATAAAAACCAACACGGATTCGTTTCTGGTAGGCCAACTGCTACTAACCTGTTACTTTACCATAACTATATTACAGAATCTTTTATAAAAAAAAAACAAGTTGGCAGTATCTACACAGATTTTTCAAAAGCTTTCGACAAAGTATCACATAAATTATTACTTTTTTTTAAATATTTTTTTTATTCCAGTTAAAAGAAAATTACATTTTCACTCATTTAACTAGAAATAATTATACAAATTAAAATAAAGTAAATATTTCAATACAGCGCTATTCAACATCATTATTTTGTTTTTCAAGAATAAATATTAATAATATTTTTTTAAATTTACCCAGCTTCTTTTCGTTTTTAATGTCGTTTGGGAGGCAATTATATAAGTTGCCTCCCTCGTAACCAATTAAAATTAGTACTTAGTAAACTGTATGCCTTAGGACTAGTCCTGGGTCAATCGTGAAAGACCTGATCGTCGAAACCCGCTCACGAGCCACCAAAGAGCGAGCGGGTTATTTATTCGTCAGCACCCGGGTCTTCCGGGACCCGTGAACCGCGACACACTCCCGCAACCTACCAACTACGACACATTCCTGCACCCCGTGAGAGCCCGTTCACACTTCCGTTTTAACGACGGAGGCGGGTTCCGTTTTTTACAACGGAAGCCCTAGCCGCTGTAGTGACTCTATGGAGCTATTCACACTTGTAGGTTCCGGCGTAAAAAACGGATCCGTCATTTTTGCCGGAGAATCGCCTACGCAGAGCGTCCGTCTTTTTTGCCGGAATGGGACGCGCTGGCCATACATTTCAACCGGTCAAAGGCCAGGCCATTTCAGGAAAATTCACGAAAAAACACTAAAAAAGCACCATTTTGAACTTTGAATTGAATGTTTTGTTGATTAATTTTGAGATATTGTATATTTTATTGACTGAAACACGTTCACAACACAATAAACTATCTACCAAAACAACATTACTTGCATTTATTTCGTAAATTAATAGGTTTTACGATGTTTTAGTCGCGGAACACGCATCAGTTGCGACGGTTAAAATCGCTGCAAACGACAGGTGATTGTCATAGAAGAAATCGTTCTAAAAATATTCTGGTGTTGTAAGGTGAATGAAACTTCTAGGCGTATCATAGAGTAATGTTGGCGCAAGCGATTCTGACACTGTTCTTCATACAAATTATGTACATAGAAGGGCCAAAATTGCAGACCAAAAGTTTTTTGACGAAAATATTATTCAAATATTTGAATTATTTTCTCGCGCATGCGCATGTGACGCGCGCGCCGGCGCGTCTCCGGCCTGTCACCGGTCAATGGAGCTGTTCACACTCGACGGAGAACGGTTCCGTTTCCCCACCTTCCGCTCGACCCTTCCCCACCGCCCGCTCCCAGACGCAAGCAGCAGGCAAATTACGCGGTTGTGGTTTCATGGGACGCGCGTGGCGTTTATAATATTATTATTGTTCGTTCCAGAATGCGATTTCTTCTATTTAATTATAAGTAAAATAATAATTAGTTCGTAAGATTCGTGTAAACGAAACATCGCCTAAAATATGCAAACAAAATATTATCCCACGGTTTGAACAAATAAGGTCCGAACCTAGTAATTAAGTAATATGGCTGGTATTAATAGGAACATTGCTTTACGAAGTTGGAACAAATTCTTTTATTATTTTCAAAGTATAAATGTTTATGACAACCCAAAGGGGAAGTACGCTGGCGGCATTTTTACCTAATAATAGGAACCGCCCTATAATCTATTGGTGTGCCCCTTTTGGTCAACTTTTAAGTAATTTTATTGTTTTATTGTGGGTTAAATTTAAGAATTCGAGATATGAGAATATTTTAATCTTATTCCTCACCATTTCTGCATTTCAGTGTTTTTTTTCAAAAAAGGGAAGATAGGTTTTACACACCAAATTATGCATGGAACACGCAATCAAGAAATCACACTTTAACACAAAACCCAACCATCGAACAACCATGTGCTACACCTTCGTGTCAATATCAAATGATCTATCAACCGAACGAGCCGCCTGCAGGATCTACATATTATGCACGTAAACAAACCACCAATCAATCGGCTGCATCACCTACTCCTTCTGTTTTGTCTCAACTATCTAACACCAGTCACAATAGTACGGATATAAATTTTGATGAATTTAACTAATGGCTTTTAACTAATTGTGGGTTGAAGAGGTTAGGAGACCCCAGTGGCGGTCCGTGAGTTTACAGTGAGCTATAGTGATTAGATTGAAAAATACGACATTACTGATGTTATTGTATCTGAAAACTCACGGACCGCCACTGGAAGACCCAGTAGTCAACATACACATTTTATTATTAATTAAATAAAAACAAAACACTTGGTATACACCACTTTTTTTATATCAGCATTAAACATGTGTCCAAACTTATTTTTTTAAATTTTATTTTTCTTTATTTTAAAGCTTAAAGAGCTGCGCGACGCACGGAAGAGCGCATTAGTTTAATAAACACATAATAAATCATATTGGCGTTTTTGTTGATTTCTTACCTTAAAAATATCGACAGCCTTTCTTCTGGACAAATGCACTCTCTAAATTTTGTATTTTGATACGTTAAGCTCTCTGAAACTCGTTCCAGTAGATAGTTAAAGGAAGTGATAAGGAAGTTTAAAATAATTAAAGAACTTTAGTTCATCACTTCTCAACTCAACAATTAACACATGGAAAGTGCCTACAGAAAATCTTTCAGCTATAATTGGGTGTAACCAAAATTTTCTTTTCACTTTTTTCCTTCTTTTTAATAAGTACTACATGACAACAAGAGCTTCATCGTCGTCCATTGCGCGCGAATGAGGAATGAAGAATGAGCAAATTAAATGTTTTGGTCATTGTTTTCGTAGAGTAGGATCCGTTTTTTATGACGGATCCTTCTTAAAAAACGGAAGTGTGAATGGGGGCTAGGGCTTCTGTTGTAAAAAACGGAATCCGCCTCCGTCGTTACAACGGAAGTGTGAACGGGCTCTGACTCACGGACCGATCGCCGGGTGCCCATGTGGCGAGTGGCGAGACGTGTCAGCTCCCGGAACTCTCGAACTGCAACTGCGACACACTCGATCGCCGATTGCCGATCAACGCACACACGTGCGTGACGTAACAGTATCCTGCTTCTTGCCCGTGTGTCACGTCATAGCGGGATAGTTTAGTAGATTCGATTTTTGAATATTCGACTAGACACGGAGACGTTTTTAATAAGAGTCAAATTACAGTCAAACATCGTCAAATTACAAATTTTTTGTGTCGCAAACAACTTATTCTTCAATATCGATAAATGTAAGACACTAACATTGTGTCTAACAAAGACCCCACTATCTTTCAAATACACAATATATAATAAAATCTTAGAAAAAGTCAAAGAAATTAGGGATCTTGGAGATGTGTTTGATTCGCAATTAAATTTTATAAATCTCATACAACAAATAACTAACAAAGGCATGAAAACACTAGGATTTATAATCAGAACAATCAGACTTCGATTCGTTGGAAGTTATAAAAATCGTATATTTGTCACTCGTACGCAGCTTGCTGGAATACAATTCCATAGTTTGGTCCCCATATTATCAAATTCATATAAGAAATATCGAAAGAGTGCAGCACAAATTTTTAAGATTTATTAACTTCAAGTTACACATACCTATTCAATACATTAACTACACATCTTTACTAAATACACTTAAATTGCATTCCTTAGAAAACAGAAGAAAAATAAACGACCTAAATTTTTGTTTAAAATTATTCACTCCGAATTAGATTGTTGCGAACTCCTGCATCTCATTGACTTTAAGGTACCAACTCGAGCGACAAGGCAAAACATATTATTCTGCAACAATAATTCTCTAACCAACTACCACACACATGCATCAATTTCTTGACTACGCACACTAGGGAACAAATTCACCTCAAATATCGATGTATTTAATACAAGTTTACCGTTATTCAAGAAATATCTGAACAATATTTTTATTTAGAATATTTTGATAGCTAAGGAGCATCACGTAGGGTCTATTGCATATATTTGTGTATTTCTATATTAATCTACAATGTAAAAACTTGTTAACGTTTTCTTTTTATATATCTTGTATTTTGTCATGTATTATTTAAGACATTTAATCAGTCACCTAAATTTAGAAAATTAGTAAAATTTAGTAAATTTTGTAATTACTAACATACTTACTAGTTTATTTCTATGCCATTTACAACTTAGAAACTTTCTCTTTCATTGTAATGCACTATCTTCCCTTAAATTTATCTGTATAACTACCTCTTATATGATGTTTACTAGTTATGTTTTTATAGTTTGTCTTTTTTATTCAAAACCTGTCATGTAAAAGCCCATCAGGGCGTTGAAAATTAATAAATAAAAAAATAAATAAAAATAAATCTTTGAGCGGAAAGCATTTGTATTATTATTAAATTTACTATAAGCCGCCGCACTTTTAATAGGCACAGATTTTGGAAAGTACAATATTTTTAAACTTACTTACCGCAAAAAACATCGGTTTCAGTCAGGACCGGTGGAAAAATATGCATTTAAATTTACATTTCATAAACAAAAAAAATTGTACGTAATTTCTCGTTACGGCGGACGTTTTGTATTATTTTATTTTGCATTCTGAACAACTTCCACTATTTCCAGGGTATCAATCGATAAATATTAAAAAAAGATTGCTATATGGCAAAAATCACACATATTCTTGGAAGGTACTAACTAAAGTTACCGTACTACCTTTTAAAATAATTTGTGGATAAACCGTCGCACTTTTAATAGGCACAGATTTTGA
Source organism: Limnephilus rhombicus (assembly GCA_929108145.2). Classification (NCBI taxonomy): domain Eukaryota; kingdom Metazoa; phylum Arthropoda; class Insecta; order Trichoptera; family Limnephilidae; genus Limnephilus; species Limnephilus rhombicus. The sequence goes on from OV815284.1 coordinate 25,632,591, forward strand.
AAAGTACACTATTTTTAAACTTAGCTACCGCAAAAAACATCGGTTTCAGTCAGGACAAATTTTCATAATATTAAAAAAAGATTGCTATACGGCAAAAATCACGGTAATTTTTGGAGATCGCTGGCAACGGTTAATATGCACTTTAAAAAAAAAAACCTTTTGATTCACCTTAATTACATCAAAAGGCATTATTTGCATTGGTGGAAGTGGAAAATATTTCATTCTAAATTTCGATTACGTAAAATTAAAATTAGCTTTCGTCGTATGAGATTGTACGCCAGAATCACAAACCATGTTACACAAACCTAGCGTAGCCGCTAAACTACTTGAAAACTGGGATGTTTTTCTTGCCTTGACGCAAGTAGGCGTTATAAATGGGCACTTTCTTTTGTATCACAAACCACACAGTTATTACAATGTAAAACATAAAAGTATAATAGTATTAATTAAATAGGACAACTGAGAGATTTCTTACAATCAAACTGATTGATCAGTTTTGTAAGATTTTAAAGAGTTATATTGTAAAATTTAAAAAAAAACTGAATAAATATACTTAAAAAAAAAAAAAAAAATGTTACACAAACCTAGCGTAGCCGCTAAACTACTTGAAAACTGGGATGTTTTTCTTGCCTTGACGCGAGTAGGCGGTATAAAGGGGCACTTTCTTTTGTATCACAAACCATGTTACACAAACCTAGCGTAGCCGCTAAACTACTTGAAAACTGGGATGTTTTTCTTGCCTTGACGCGAGCAGGCGGTATAAAGGGGGCACTTTCTTTAATGTGTGCAAATTATTTTACTATGAATTTGTTTTGTATGGTTGGCACTCCTGATATACGTCACTACGTGGTTTTCTATGGACAAGATTCAATATGGCGTCGGCGTCAAAATGGAAAATTACGTGAATAAAAGTTTTTACGAATATAAATTTAAATGCACGTTTTTCCGCCGTTCTCGACTGAAACTGATGGTTCTTGCGGTAATTAAGTTTAGGGGTAGTTTATTTTTTTTAAATATATGCCTATTAAAAGTGTAGTGGCATGCGGCGTCTAGTTGTAAATTTACCGCATTATCTATATAATCGATAATAATAAGTAATTTGCATGTATTTATAAATGAAATGTTATTCCTTCGCTTTTACCACTGTTTACCGTGCAATGGAAACATTTTCTCATCACACGGGAGGGAATTTTGGCGCTTTATAATGCAATTTACTTACTGGTAGGACACGACCTTACTCGATGCGAGGCAGTTTAGTACTAAAGTACTAGAAATCGAGTACAGTGCAATTGTATTGTTGTTGGCTTCCCTCTTTGAGATTTCTACCATGCGTCTACAGTATATGTATAACGTCATTGATTATACCTCTAAAACACATGCAGACAACATAAATGTACGGGGTTCTCTTCACAACATCTGTCAAAAAATCAAACCAAATGATTTGTTCGCAGAGAACAAACAAAATCTAATGAACGTTAAACGTCAGATTCAAAAATTCGCCTGAAATCAAAGTGATGCCATATAAAAACAATAAACCAGTGTGGAATTTTATAAAATTAATAGGAACATTTTCGGAGACGGGACATTTTCGTGTAGTGATGTCACGAGCCCAAATAATGGATTTATTTAATTTAAAAAAAAACTGTGCATTTCTAAAAATTTTTACTAACATTTTCGTAATCTTAGTAAAAAAATCTATCCACACGATTTTTTCCAAGTCGTTATGAAGTCCATGCAAGTGGCCTGTTATTAAGTTCAGACATCACGTGCTATTTTATTTAATTAAGTTATAAATTATAAGATGTAGACCATTTTAGAGACAACTTTAATAATTATTTGTGTGTTAACGATAATTATTTTAAAAAAAAATTATCTCTATTTACTATAAATATGATGAATGAAAAAAAAAAATTTTTAATAAAAGCATTTTGATGAGCGAATATTTTAATAACAAACAACAGATTTACATTGGAACACAGATTTGTCGTTTTTAAATTTAACTTTCCACTCAATAAATGCCTCTTTTACGATCCTTTATTTTTTTCACTATACTAACACAGTAGAAGGGGTAAGATCATTTTTAAAATAATTTTTATTACTTCATAAAAACGTCAACGGTGCCTTTAGAGTTATACAAAATATTTTTTTTATAATCGTGCGTATAGAGTAAATAACAAATAAATAAAATAAAGTATGATTGTATAAGATATATATTTGATATACATTTTGGTTAAGAAAATAATTATTGACTTTGGTTGGATATTTTGACCGCAAATCCAAATTTAAGATTACATTGACCAAATTGACGTCAGGCATATATTTTGCAAAAAAAAATGCTACAAGTTAATCAACCCATTACACAATAATTAGAACCTTACCATTGTACCAAGCACAACTCACATAAAGTATGAAAAAATAAAGTCTTGGACGTTTCTCGTAAATGCAAATTTGAGTTTTTTTCGTCATTAATTGATACGAGTAAGGTAAACGTAAAAACTTAGATCCAAGTCGTCAATTAGCCATACAGTGTTATTTTGTTTTGTTTTTTTTACATTTGAAAGATCTCCGTTAACCGCCGCGCCGATTCAATTTTTTTTTTCGGCTTTCTATAATTTTTTTAACGGCTGACAAGCTTAAGAGCGTTTAACCAGCCAGCGGACGAAAATCCACATTTCGTCGAAAGTTGTTCTTCCGAGCGTGCAGGACGGTTACAATGAGAAAGATTAATTATTCTCCGTACCAGCTTTTTAAAATTATAACTCAATATCGAATTTATTTCAATCCAAATTAGCTTTAATTTATACCTTCATCCAAAAATGCTGAATGGCGTGATGATAAAACTATTAAAATAGTGTACTTTTTGTAGTTATTTTTTGATTATAAGTATTTATCATTTTTCAATAATGTCTAAATTTAATAAGAATGTTAAAAAAATCTGAAATATATTAGTTTGTAAGTGCGCAAATAAATACACAAATGGACCAATTTTCGTCAAGAAACACATGTACGTACATATTTTTTAATGATTTTATTGAAACTAAAATTAAAATTCTAATACATAACTTTGCTAGATAATGTATTGATTTATTTTACTGCATGATTACATTATTTGAAATGGGTGTGGTATAATACAAAAACTTTTTTGAAAATTTAATAAATCTGCTAACGACCTATGGAATAACCTTATTATACTAAAAATTAAAAAAAAATCTAAAAATTTATTACATACGAATGCTAGATAAAAGAACAATCTTTCGAAATCCATTTATAATTTTTTGTGGAAAAGAGTCAATACGTCTAAAAACTTTTTTGAAAATGACGTATTTCAGGCTTTCTCTGGTAATGCCCTCTTAATAACATGTTACTTGTCCTTTTCTGTTGATTATAATTTGTTCAAAAGCTGAAACGGACTTAGATTCGGCATTTAACGAGACCTTTCAACTGTCAAAATAGCGCTCAATGGTCCTTTCATAAAAATGTTACATTTGAATTTCCGATTTGGTGAAACAACCCGTTCTTAGTGTCTTTTTTTTACATTAGCTCCAAACAAAAGGCCCTGAGGAAAATAATTTTCCTCAGGGCCTATGTCATCTTAGAGGATTCAGTGTGGAGGTTTTTTATAAGGGAGGGAACGATAGGATATTCTTAAAAGGAAAAAGGTGTGAAGGGTGGGTAGGAATCTGGGGGTCAGTGTATCCAGGAGTAACAGACGTATGAATCCATCCCTCCAACTACGATGCAAGGCGATGAGTCGAGAGAGTCCGGCTGGAAAGGTCAAAAGGTCGTCCTCAACCAGTCTCTCTCTGCCATGCAGCAGGTTGGTAGACGCATCCGCCGCCAAGACCTAGACTAACCTCACCCTATATTTGATAACGAAACTAGACCTCCAATGTCCTTGCATACGTTGTTAGCAAGCAGTATGCAAGTGCTTAGCTGGAAATATAGATACAATATGTGTTAGTATAACAAAAATAGACAAGACAATGGAACAGGTTGCTGAAAGTCCACGAGGTGGCAAGCGCTGGGTGATTGTATCCAGCGTATGTAGCGTCGTTTTTACCAAAAAATTAGAGTCCTTGCAAAAGCCTTGAAGGGGTAACCATCTGTTACCTATACCAGGGCGGGTATGTGGTGGGTCCTCCAAAGTAACCTCACCCTATGAATCCGGGCACCCCTGCTAAACCACCAAACGTAGCGAACCACTTGGGGTGACCTTTGACAGAGGTTACTATGGCAGTGATTCTAATTGTAGAGTTTTAATTGTATTTAGCTCCCTAATTGTAGAGTTTTAATTGTATTTACAGCCCATTCTAAATGTATGAATACTTCTTCTGAAAGGTTTTCACTTTGTAATGGCATTATTTATTACAAAACTAAGTTATTTCGCTTTTTAATAAAGTAAATATATTTTTGTTTACAGTATAGATATGACAAGACATGCACGGAGAGCAGGAAATGGGAACTGGTACTGAACAGAGCGAAGGAGGTAACGGCTGGGAAACAGATAGAACTGGCCAGGGTGCGTGATAGTCTCTGGGACTTCTATTGCAACATCTGCAAACAGAAAGGTTTGGACCTCCATTTTTGGTACTTGAAAGTTAACTTTTTTTAAACCTGTAGGTTATTATTGAGCTTTCAAATGAAATTTTATTATATTCGCCCCTCGTTCCAGAGACTGAATTTTACTACTCATTCCCCGTTTCCTTCAGTCTCGCAGCTTATACCAAAATTGGAATGCCATAGTAGCTCCTGGCTCCTGGCACTGTTGAATGTGGAAGCCACATCTGATCTGAAATACGCCTGCCTCTGTGCAAAAACGGGCGGTTTGTTTGATAGACCCTACCTTAACCGACAGGTTGCAATCTTTAGAGCACAGGCGTCAGATAGGCATGTTGGCATTGTTCCACCTGTATTTCAATGGAAAATGCTTCGGGGAACAAGCGTTATTGATCGTTTCGGCACCATAGTCGGATAACACGCCAAACTCGCGTCCAAATTTGTACACATTTGACATTTTTCACAAGAGAACGGGCTATGATTCGTTCAGACTTCTGTGTTTCCTCACTCCTACAACATGAGGTTCTTCAAGACCCGTGTTTACTCCTACCTCTCCCCAAAATACCCTCCGCACACCATCTTCGCGGTGGATGCTTTTAACCACCTACTGCGTGGCAGGCCGGATCAATAGAGACTGATTGACGGAGATCTCTTTGACCTCTCCAGCCGGACTCTCTTGACCCATCGCCTTGTACCGCAGCGGGAGGGATGGATTCATACGTTTGTCCCCCCTGAACGCATTGACATCCAGATTCCTACATACTCCTTATACCTTTTTCCTTCCCAGAATTTCCTCTCCTTCCTTTCCTTAAAAAGACCCTTCATACAGCATCCCAAAGATGATGTAGAATATGTAGATGATATATTGCCAAGTTGTTGAAGTTTTCTACAAGAACCTGCTTAAGTAGCAGTTATTACTCCTTCACAATTTTTTTTAATTTTTATTAATTTATTTTTAGGAATGGAACCCAACGCAGACCACGAAGACTTCGATACCCAGCTTATCTACGTGTACAAGGGCATCCTCGAATTGAGGAACATCGTCATCAACTCCCAGAATAAGATGGCCAAGAATGTAGCGTCCAACGTCAACCATACCCCGAGAAATTGAAGGCGTACCGCTCAAAGCTCCGTTGCAACCTCTTTATAATACACGAATAGAGAGGCTGACTGATTTTTCACCGAATACCTACTAAGCAAAATTACAATGGCCCGGTATATCAGCTAGTCCGTATCCTCGCTATGTACGACATTCCTCGCTCAAATGTGAGTTAAATCTAAATGTGAGTTAAATCGGCTAAATCTCAAGTCGTGATAAGCCGGAGAAGAGTTCAAAGTCGTGATAGTTCGGAGAATAGTTCCTCCGAGGCGCTAGCAGTCACATGTCAAATTTGACATCTACAAAAATAATATATAATACTTCCACGTCACCGAAATTTACGAAAATTGTCGAATTTTATAAGTGTGGAGTTTTATATTCATCGAGCTTGATATGAGGAATGTCGATGTTATTAATTGATAATGTAATCAATCTAAAATAGACGTATAAGGTATTTAAAAAAAAATTCAACGTCGGGATAGTTTGTTTTCACCGGTTAATTTCATAAACAGTGCACGACTCTGGCAAACAAACACTATTTAAAATTAGTGGCCTTGCATATAGCCAGCATTATACTTCGCTGATTGAAGTTGGGAACTTTATTAAAAATAATTTCATAAAAAAAAAAAAAAATCGGCATAAAATATTTTAGGTTCTTGAAATAAACTGCTATTGTTGAAAACTATCAAATTGTACTATTAAACTGTATTATTTTTAACGATCGCAATCTCCCGATGACAGTTGAAATAATAGATATAGTACAGTACATATACAACAGTTGAAATCATAGATATGGTACAAGTAGACATTTGATTTTTCAAAGAAGAAAGAAATCAAGTTCCTATATTAAAACCCATTAGACAATTCGTGTAATATTGGTGATACCTAGGCTTGCAACCTATATACGGATTATATTCCAAGCCGCGCTAAGGTCGGCATTCCAACCAAGTCATGCTTAAAATTATGTCATATACCGGGCCTATATCATATTTAGAAAATGTTATGGGTATGATGCTTGACTAGCAATCGAACGGAACGGGTTCGATGCTAATAGCGTTTACAATAGAATTTTTCAATTTTTCCCCTTCATTTAGTTTTTGTTTTAATTTTAAAGGTGTCTTTTTTAATCAAATAATAATATTGATGCTTTTATGACAATCTAATTATCCTTGCTAGTAACCCAACAAAACAACAACAAAAATAATATTTTATACATTATGACTCATATCAGTATGGTTCGATTTTGATACAGTCTTTGCAAAAAAATGATTTAATTGTGTTTTTTTTTTTTGTATTTTTCACATTAATTTTGCTACTAATAAAAAAATAAAAAGATATTTGGTATGATTTTAGATTTACGATTTAGAATTTTAGATTTGGTTTTGTTCCTGAAGTCCTGGGAAGACTCAAAACCCATAGAGCACGCCTGATTACGGAGGCAATAGAAATCCACAAAAATCCAATTAATATTAATAGAGACGACGGAGCTAAGCTCAATAGTTCTTGGTATCCGGTAATTGACGGCTACACCAAAGCTAAACGTAGAAAACCATTGTGAAGTATATTGAAATACCAGCTCGCAGTGGAGTGGAGCTGACAACACGGTATCGCTTCTAAGTACATAAGCATACATTTCACAACTAACAATTACACATCTGCCCTGATTATGGACACTGTAACGCTGTCCGAAACGTTGGCTAAAGGAGGAGGTAGCGCAACACGGCATAACACCCCAAAAATAAATACATAAAAAAATACATTTATTTGGTTTTGAGCGACATCGTTGAAAAATGTTTAATATTTTGTCTCAGATTTACAAAATGTGCCTTAAAAAAGGACAAAGATTGAAAGAACAATGTATCAACAATGTGTACAGTAATGGTGCCGTGCTCTCAATCCCTCAACCGCAAAAATTAGTTTGTAGGTTTGTACGTAACAGAGTTTGGTGAAATCGAACTCCTTCCTTTCCTATCAAAAGTTACATTCCGGAAAAACTCAGTAAAACTGCACTCGTACCAGTCACATAGCTTTCAAAGCCAATGAACTGCATCGTCTTACTCTACTGAGTCCTCCATCCATCTACCCACGGATTATCACTTTTGAAACCATGAATTCATCATAATGTAACCAAGAATTGGGGTTTTCTTTTATATCTAGTTGACTCAGCTTGGCGAAGTCCTGTTTTAACTCGACCATTAGGAATTTCATGTATTTAAATTTGTTTGTTGCGTCACGGTTTCGGTTGAAGATGGTGGCCGTTTAAGTGATTCAGTGAAGACTTTTTTTAATGTGAAAAAGTCGTGTCTATAAATTCAGTAGATGGTTTTTAAGTACCTACTTACAAATCTCATTATTTCAGAGTAAATTCGGGTACTGATTCTGTATGAATCTGTAAAAATAATCCGCCATAACGCAAGTACATCCCTGGTGTGGCGGGTGAAATAAAATAGAGTATATAGAGTTTAAAAAATTTGATTTTCCATAAAATTGGCGTGAGGATGGGCCAATGTTATTGAAGTCGTTCAATTTGGTTTAAAATGAATGAAAACTTATCCCAAATTATCTTTGAAAAATTTAGGATATTTTTTTTCGATTTTCTCTGTTTTATATATTTTGATTCAATTATTACGAATATAACTTTAATCAAATTAACATAAAAAAAATAACTTAAATACAGGACCCTCCAATACCATTTTACATAAGGTAACTGACCGATTGAAATGAGCTAAATAAATTTATATCTCTAAACTATTCTATGCACCCTGGTTGCTGGTTTTATTTTTGCACTTAACCCACTTTAGAATCTTTCATTTCCTGCATTTGGAATTCAAATACTATGACCAGTAGTAATAGGATTATTAAATAGATTATATAACATTATTTTTCAATAGGTACACAATAACATGAAAATATTTTTTCCTTTTAAATGGGGTTTAAAAGTTCATAGACTGTGTGCAACACATGATGTGCAACTTTTTCAATATGCAGTTTTCATTACCAAATATTATAGTGAAACCATTATCGAGTAGTGAGTTTTCGACACAAAACTTTAGCATTGTATCAGGGACCCGATTCTTGGAGGATGAAGGTTAAATTATTATTATATCACTGTCAGGAAAAGACGTTCGTAAAAATATTTTAAAAAATCGTTTTTACTTTAGAATGGGTTGTTAAGTTCCGGTTTTCTTTCAGTTTTTTTTGTTTGTTCGGTTGGGTGTTGAATCACACGTCAAAACTCGGAAAACCAACTGATTAAATAGATGGATTGTGACTTTCTGATGATTCCATTTGGAAGCGAGCACCAAACCAAAACCCTTCTCGTATACCTTTTTTTATGAGATTTTTAAAAATAATTTTTGTTTGTACGTGAATAATGCACAACTGCTCTCGTCTGGAGCCAGTGAGATTATGGCATCTCCAATTAGGGTATGTTGTGAGGCTGAAGGTAGTGAGAAGGGGAGGGGGATGGGAAAGAGAAAGGTGTGGAAGTAACTGGTTGTTCCGATCTGGTCACCAACAAGGCTAATAAAACCATTTCAAGCAACGTTTCAATTCTGAATAGTGGCCTTACACCTGGGCGATACTAAAAGTATCTTTCACTGCGGAACGTGCCGCAAATATACTTTATAATAGTTTAATTTAATTAATACGAAATAAAATTTATTTGCCCACGCCGGGATTCGATCCCGCGAAGAGCCTTACCTCTAGACCACGGAGGCTGTCGGAGAATGCCGCGCAAGAGTTCCAACTGCTCTCAACCGCCTCGAACAAGTGATACTATGGCATCGCTAAATGGAATATGTTGTGGGGCTGACGGTAAGTGGGGAGCGGAAGGAGATGGGGAAGAGGAAAGTTGGGAAGTGCCTGGCTATGTCAAGAAATTTTTGCTCTATTTTAAACGAGCGATGTTTTATTAAATACTAGCTTTTTCCCGCGTCTTCGCTCGCATGGTGTAAGGGGGGTTCTCACTCCGCCTCCTCCACATCCCCCCCCCCCGCTCGCTCCACCTGTCCCCTCACTTCCCCCCTCTCGCCCCACCCTCCCCCCTCTCCCTATCCCTCCACCGCCCCAGCATTAAATCACCAAAGTTTCATCGCAATCGGATGAACAGTTCAGCAACGCGTAATTTCATGATGCCAGAGCTCACTATTGTATACAAAAACCATCGCGGGCATGCGCACATCAAATCCACAATTCATCGCAACAGGATTAATGGTTTAGCAACGCTTAGACCCCATACATACAAACCCAGAAACAAACATTTAGATTTTTATATACATATATAGATTTTCACAATTTTCGCTGAAAATATTTTTTAAACATTGGCGCGCTCCCTCTAACATTCGTATTTACATATTTCCCTTTCAAACCGTTTTCTGCTTCTTTTTTAATGTTTACTATGCAAAAGGTAATACAAACGATACAGAATCACACTTTCCGCCTCGTCCGCGCTAGCTCGGTGATACCAGCAAGGGAATTATTTGCAAATGGAAACCGCCACTGGACATTGTAAAGTAAAACTCCTCAAAAACAAAATATCTACAAATTGTTACATAAAGTTTTTATTCACAGAAGGTTTCTTCGACTGGTCATAGCCGTTATTTTTATTTTTCTTTTTCTTTTACTAACACTATTATCTCTTTTTGATGTTACCTATTTCAGAAGAATTATTCCACGGGCTGCTACTTCTATTTATCTTTTGTATAATGTTAATGTAAGTACTTGCATACTGCTTACTAACCCCGTATGCATGGACATTGGAGGGTCTAGAGTCGTTCAAATAAATGTAGCTTCGTTCAAAAAAAGTAGAGTCTTGACGTGTGCGGTGAAGGAGGAAACCACATGTTTCCTTATAACGCCGTTGGGAAAGTGGTGGGTCCCCTCCAATGTTACATAAAGTACAAGCATACCCAGTTGATAATAATCCAAGAGAACATCATTATTTATGAAGGACATAGAACAAAAAGACGCCGTACCTCGTGGATTCGAAACGTGTACCCAGTGCTTTGACGAAAGCCAACCACCATCAATTTGGGAGGCGGGTACCGCCGCCCCGGCAACTATTTATTGGATAACAACACCTTTGTCATACTTTGGTGACTCAGCAGGGGTGCCTGGGTTCATGGAGTGAGGTTTGTCCGGGTCTTGGCGGCGGATGCGTCTGCCCACCAGCTAAGATCGGGAAAGAATGATTGAGGGAGTCCCTTTGACATCTCCAGGCGTATTCTCTCGGAACATTGCTTTGCACCGCAGTTGAAGGGATGGATTCATACGTACGTCATTCCTGGACACCCTGACACCCAGATTTTTACCCACCCCTCAAACCTATTTCCTTCGCTGAACTTCCTTTTCTTCCTTTCCTTAAAAAAAAAACCTTCACACAGTATCCTCTAGTCTCAGGGCCTCCTGAGTGGAGTTAATGTAAAAAAATAAAAACATAAAGGACCTCATTGATAAACCAAGAGAACATTAATTATGGAGGAAATAGAACAAGAAGACGCCTCATGGAACTAATAAGAAGTATTAAGAAGTATCTCACTAAGAAGTACCTCATGGCTTTGAAACATATGAGACTATTACCCGGTGCTTTGACGAAATTCAACCTCCGATAATAGTAAATGACACCATTAAAATGCCTCAGGATAAATTAACATTCAATAACTCAAGCGTAAGAGTATTGTTAAAAAATGCCCAGGGCTATTTGAAAAAGTACACCCTCCTTCTTTCTGTAAAAAATACATCATTTATTAAAAAATTATAAAAATTGAGTCAAATTTAATAAAAATTAAGTAAAATTTTAAAATATCTTTATTGATGATGTTAATTAGCTTCTATTATGAATTAATCAGTCCAAGGAAACACTTTGATAAGTACTAAAGGTACCTTTCACGTTGTCTGCTGCTGAAAATAAATACAATAAGATTTTCTAGATTTAACGTACTACAAAGACAAAGAAGAGCATAATTTTCTTTGATGTCGGTCCTTTGAAATGATATCTTTATGGCCCTTTGTAGCTTAACCCTTGACTGTATATAAGATAATGTATATTAATGAAGAGAACGTCGTACAGAGATCAAGCAAATTCAAATTCTTTCCCCATTATTAAAGTGCGTGTTTTTAATCAAAATAACGTAACATTCCTTCATTTTGTCAATGACTTGGCATACCAATAAAACGATAGGTTAAAACGTTGACCCGTCTGCTTGTTTAGGAATAGATACATCCCAAGACATGTAATCGCGTTATATTTTCATAAGACCAAAAACGTCCAGAGCGACCTTACATTTTAAAAGCTAAATATCTCTCTTCCTCTCATGCAAACATATGTATTTTTTTTAACTAGAAAGAGAACTAAATAATGCTTTTATTGTCTTTAGAATCTGAAAGATATCTTGCATAGATATTTTACAATCTCGACCCAAAGTGACGGTTTCAGAATTAACGCGCGAAATCCAGGCTTCCGGATTGTGAGGTGCGAATATATTGAACCAAGCAGACGGGTTGCAATAAAACGGCGGCTAAAATTGTTGCGACATATCGTTTCCGTGGTTACCAATATATATTATTAACTGGCTTTGGTGTTGCGGCCATCTTAGCCGCCATTTTTTGTATAACCGTTTGGAGAGAATTTTCGGCATGTACTATTTGAATCGGTATGCCAAGTCCTTCTCTAAGGTATTTTGGTTTTAAATATTGGATTTTGTGTACTTCGAAGGCATAAAACGTTCTTAAGTCAATCTCAACCAAAAATTAAATAACTAAACAATTTAATTTTTCTATTACTAATTGTAGGTAGGTTTTTAACATTGTATCCAAATCGTTACAATGAAACTATTATTTCGCTTTAAATTTTTATTTTTTTGTAACGCCAAAGTCACAGTAATAAAAATTAAAAAGTGTGCAGAATTTAATATTAATTTTTTAATTTCGATTTTCTAATGCTAGCCTCACTCGCGATTTTAACTTATAATATATGTGGGCTTAGTTTTTTCACCACATCGCTCGCCATAGATTATTTATGCGAATACAGCGATCGATGTAGTAAAATAGCTGAAACCCACATATATTACGAGAGTTCAGGGCTCGTGTGAGATTGGCTAACTTGGCATCTGAAACTTGTTTTCAGTTGCTGTATGTCACACACGCATTTTTCTCCTAAGCATTATAAAATGACTATTCGAAAGGTCGATAAATTCTCTTTTAGTGTTTTCATCTAGCGGGTTTCCGGTAAACTGTTGTTGAGTCTTGTAAATAATCTTTATAAATAACTTTAGCCTGCCATCGAAGTGTATAATGTAAGTAATGCACCATATAGAAATAGCAGCTTTTTATAATGTACCTACTTAATTAATTAATTAATTTTTTTAGTTGGAAACCATTTGTTACAGAAATTATAAATTGCTTCCACTCTAAATGGACTAAGTAAATTCCTGTTAGGTATACATTCTCATCTATCAAAGCCAAATTATTAAACTTTTAAAATAAATAAAAAATATGTGCTTAACCCGTCTGCTTGGTTCAATATATTCGCACCTCACAATCCGGAAGCCTCGGTTTCGCGCGTAAATTCTGAAACCGTCACTTTGGATCGAGATTGTAAAATATCTATGCAAGATAACTTTCATATTTCAAAGACAATAAGAAGTTCTATTTCTGGTTAAAAGAAAAATACATATGTTTGCATGAGAGGAAGAGAGATATATAGCTTTTAAAATGTAAGGTCGCTCTTGGAAGTTTTTGGTCTTATGATGTATTTATTCCTAAACAAGCCGACGGGTTAATAAACTCTTCTACGACATGTAGGAACCTACACACTACACAAGGCAAGCTGGAGTAAATAACAAAGTCAGTACTGTCACAAAGTGAACTTCACTGTTTAAAATAGTCTAATTATTCCAATAACGAGTATCAACAGCAATCGCCGCCATGCCCAAACCATTGTTGCTTGATGGAACTGACTTGATTACGTGACACTTCAAACTACGTAGAGCGCTTGTAATATATATAGTCGGCCCTACATTACCTATCTTAGATTGTTAGTTCTTACGTATAAAAATATCGGTGGCAAGGAATACAATCACAGGACCCCTAAAAATCTTTCATCCTTTCCCAACCCTTTGCAGATTCTTGCTTGTGATCATATTTTGGATGACCTTTCGGCAGCGAAGTTGGCTTTGGACCTTCCCTTTTTCTGCTCCTTTCCCGTCATCTTCACTTTAACGAGCGTGCTGGCCGTAGTAACCGTCTTCACCTTGTTCCTGTTTTCTTCTATCTGCCGAACCCTCTCCTGAAATGCACATCATTATAATTATTACACATTAGTAACAAAAGATACTAACAATGAACATTTCCTTTTTAAAATTGGGACTAGGTGCTTATTGGAACTAATTATCAGACAAGCGATAAAGTAAGCACCAAAGAATTATTTCTTTATGCAAAATGCGTATTTGTTTTGTTCAAACGTTTGACAGATGCTTAGTTTAGTCTTATGAAGCAACTGGCCTATAATTTTATATAACAGAACTTGAATAGAACTTACACAGAACGTGAAAATTAATTAAAACACAAAGTTACTAACATTCGAAAAGTAAATTTCTTCTTTTTTTATAAATGCTTTCAGCTTTACAAATCCTTCAATAATAATATCCCGTGATTCTTCACGTGTCTGCGCTGGTGACAAAATATAAATACGATTTCGTATTTAGGAGTCTCAAATGCTCAAAGTCTTGTTATTCTGTAATTATTGACGTTGGGAGAGCATCAGATGGTAAGATACGATAATTATTGATACTTAATCGAATGTTTTTGAAACCAAAAACGTTCTTAGAATATATAATCATCAACAATCAAAATATAAGATCCCTCAACAAAAACTACGATGAACTAGACATACTCTTATCCACCTTTAAAATAGACTTCAAAATTATTATTCTAACGGAATGCTGGCTCTCAACAGCTTATACTGTAAAACACAAAAAAAACTATTCCGCACATTTCACAACAAAAAATCTAAATCAAAATGATGGAGTTGTTGTTTACATAAAAGATAGCCTTAACGCCTCTGTCTCAGAAATCGCCTTGGAAAATGCAAACTGTTTACAAATAATTGTCGACCCTGATACGTACATACTCGCTATTTACAGATCACCATCCAGACACAACATTGCACACTTTATAATAGCTCTCGATACTCACTTAAAAAAAAACTCCCACTTCAAAAACATCATTGTAGCTGGAGATCTTAACATAAATATACTACCACAAGGCCATCCTCAAAATATCGATTACCAATTGATGCTCCTGGAACACGGCATAATAAGCGCCATCAACACTCCAACCAGAGTTACCAGAGACTCGGATTCATGTATAGACCACATAATGGTCAAATCCAAAAGAAAATTATGTAGCGTTCTATTCGAATCCACAATCACTGACCACTACACAACAATGATTGGCCTGACCACACAGACTCTGAATTCAACCATTCAAAATAATATCACAAAATTAGAAACTGATTACGTTAATCTAAAAAGTTGCCTAGAAAAACAAACGTGGGAACATCTAAAAAAAATAAATACGACAGAAGAAGCCTGGAATTACTTTCTAGCATACCTACAAACGCTCATCACTCAAAACACCACAACAACATCTAACATTATCACGCACCGAAAAAAAAGACTTAAAAAATGGATCACCCAAAGCATACTAAATAGCATTAAAAAACGGGACAAACTGCACAAACAAGTTAAACGCAACCCGAATGATACTTTTCTTTACTCATTTTATAAAAGGTACAGAAATATTTGTTCTCAAATTATACGTAAGGCCAAAGAATTATATTACAGGAACAAACTGATAACTGCAAACTTTGACCCGAAAAGCGTTTGGTCAATTCTAAGAGAAAGTACACATACACTAAAAAACAAAGATGATGAAATCAAAAAGTTACTTATTAACGAAGAAGAAATCGAGTTCCACAAAAATCCAACACTTATTCTTAATTACATTAACAGACATTACATAAATATCGGAGCTAGCCTAGCCGAAAATATAAATAAAATTTCAACTGGAAACGGTAATCAAGTACCTCGAAACAATATGACTCAGTGTTCTAATACAAACAATGACAGACATTTCAAACTACATAAGGTAACTCTGGAAGACACCAAACAAATAATACAATCCCTAAAGGATAACACAACAACGGGACCTGACGGAATAGACTCGAAAACAATAATAACACTAAGCCACCAACTGCTCATACCACTAACATACGTAATAAATCTTAGTCTGAAAGAAGGAGTATTCCCAAGCATTCTAAAAAAAGGTCTGGTTATTCCCATTTATAAATCAGGACCAAAATATAATGTAAATAACTACAGACCCATTACTTTATTAAACACTATGTCAAAAATTCTTGAAAAAGCAATAAAAGTCCAGCTGCAACATTATTTGGAAAACATGCAAATACTTTCAATAAACCAACATGGATTTAGAAAAAATAGGAATACAGAAAATGCAATTGCCACTGTAACCGAATTTATTACGCATAACCTAGATGCTAAAAAAAAAGTCATATCAATTTATTTAGACCTATGTAAAGCTTTTGACACAATTTCTCACGAAAAACTCTTCAAAAAACTAAATAACGTCGGTGTTGGTGGCACAGAACTAGACTTACTGAAAAGCTTCATGTCGGGTAGAATGCAACAGGTCAAAATTAACAACATGTTAAGCGAGCCACTTCTATGTAGGTATGGAATACCACAGGGAAGCGTCCTTGGTCCCCTAATGTTCATTATTTACATTAACGACCTGTGTGACATTGATATCGACGGTCAAATCGTAACATTTGCTGACGATACAGTACTTCTCTGCCAGGCAGAAACATGGAATGAGGTATATTCAAAGGCTGAAAAAAGTTTATCGGTAGTTAAAAATTGGCTAAACAATAACATTCTTACCCTAAACACTACAAAAACCAATTATATTACACACAGCATCACACAAAGAGGCCAACCTTCACCGTATACTGACCTTATATTACACAACTGCGGACAAACTTCTCCCACCTGTCAATGCGAGCGTATTGAAAGGGTTAAGCACACAAAATACTTAGGAGTTATAATAGATGCCAACTTGCGCTGGACTGACCACATAACTTATATCACAAGCAAACTGAAAAGAGTCATGCATCTTTTAAATTCAATTAAAAACATATTTCCAAGAACAATCCTCAGGACCATATTCTTTGCACTTTGTCAATCCATTATCTCATACGGCATACTGGCTTGGGGAAGTGCAACGAATGTAGCTTTAGACCCTTTAGTAAAAATTCAAAAGGCAATAATTAATCTCATCCTCCAAGTACCATTCCTTACAAACACGAATGTAATTTACGAAACACTGGACGTCATGACAATAAGACAACTCTATGCCAAATCTGTACTAATATACTTCTTCCAACATGAACTCCACATTCCAATGCAACCACAAATAGCGATTAAAACCAGGGCTTCTGCAAAAAAAACCATAAATATTCCAATAACTCATACCTCACACGGGCAGAGAAACTTTAAGTACTATGCAACCAAACTTTATAACTGCATGCCCAATACACTGAAGCAATTATTAACTTCAAATACATCAACAATCCATCACAAAAAACTAATCAAAGACTGGATCAAACAACAAGGTATTCTCTTTACTCAAAAGATTATAACACCTAACCAAACATGACCCAACCCAAACTTAAAAAAAAAAAAAAATAAAAAAAAATTGTTTCGGGACACAAAAAGTACCACAAAAAAGTACCACAATATTATTTAATACTAGTGGCGGGAGGTCTGTAGAATAATTATACCTAATTGTATATCAAGTAATTCTTTTATCTTATACATATTCTAGATATCCTGAAATAACCTGCAAATAGATCCTTACTAATATTTAATTTATGTATAGGATACTGCCGTCATGGATCGACCCACGGTGCCCTTCTTGACAAAATCAAGGAGGATACTGTGCTTCGACTCTTGCCGACAGAAGAGCACTTATCCTAAAAATGGGAACACCTCAGCACAGGTTCGCCTAGTGAGGTGTTCACAAAACACTACTTTTAACCAATTTACGTACAGTTACGGATCAATAACATTTTTCATATTCTTTCTTATACTGAAACTTATTATTTATGTACTTAAACCAATGTAATAATCTGTTAAGTGTATGTTTGCGAATAGAAATAAATAAATAAATAAATAAATAAATATACATTACAACTCTCTTCATACAATTTTTGTGCAAAAAGATAGCATTAAATATTTAGTTAAAAAAACGCTTGCAGTTCCTTCTTACCCCGCAAATATTCAAAGATACTGGGTGCATCTGCGTATCGACGTTTTTCAATTCCGTTTAAATTTAGACACGCGATTCATTTCGACATTTTTACTTTTTTTCATTCTTCAGCTTCCTAATAAAAGCAAAAACATTATACAAGGTGGCGCAAAATTAATCACCCTATCGGAAGATGTTATAATTTTTGCAAATGGCGTCGTACGTCAATCATAATTGACATTTGTAAACTGGACAGCTGCAGAATACAAACAGACAAGCAATGGAGCGCTATACTCCCCAAGAGCGTGGAATAATTGTGTCGATTTAAGCTTTAACGCTTTTAGCTATTTTGTGTCGAAAGTCACCATGAGCGACGAGGCGCATTTGCACTTAAACGGTTACGCCAATAAGCTTAATATTCATTTCTGGGACACTGAAAATCCGCGTGTGATACACGAAAAGTCATTACATCCACTCAAAGCCACTGTGTGGTGCGGCGTTGACGCGGGAGGAGTGATCGGGCCGTATTTTTTGAGGACGCCATTGGCATTACGGTCACTGTTACTGGCGAACGATACGACTACGTTACGACTTCTTACTTCCGAAATTAAATGAGCGAGGCTTGGTGAACATGTGGTTTCAACAAGACGGTGCAAACGCATACACAGCACGAGCCATAATGGATATTGTGAAGGAAACGTTTCCTGATCGCGTAATCTCTCGTTTTGGCGATTTGGTATGACCAGCAAGATCGCCGGATTTAACCACTCCAGACTTCTTTCTTTGGGGCTATTTGAAGTCGCGGGTTTATGCCAACAAGCCTCAGATAATCGCAGCCCTTAAGGAGAATATTCGACAGGAATGCGAACAGTTATCACCGGAAATCTTGCGGAAAGTCATGGAAAATGCGATAAAACGGGCACAAATGTGTGTCAACACTGGCGGCAGCCACTTGACGGATATCATCTTTTCCACTTAACAGAAAAATTGTAAAAGTCTAAATAAAGAATTTGATTACTGAAAATCTTTTTTTTATTTATTAAAAAAGTTATTCAAAAACAAAATGGGATGATTAATTTTGCGCCACCCTGTACAATTCTTTTATTATTCATCCACGCCACTACAGAAGCAAGGGTAGCTTTAAAATAATGATTTATCTATAATAATAGTAATTGATTAATATATCTGAACAATACAAAAACTATTGTATCGGAAATGTATTCATCAAACAAATAATAAAAAATATTTCTGAAATTCCAGCGAGTACAGATACTAAAGATTAAACACTGACATGCAGTTCCAATAAATAGCTGGCGAGTTATTATGAATGGGTGTCGGAATAATGAGGAACAGTTTCGATAGTCGTGAGAATTAGTCCCAAATCGCCAGAGCTGTCATTAGTTGTTAGTTGTTGTCACGGACTTCACACCAACTAGGACTTTACCAACTTGGCAATAGGCAGAGAGGGACTCTCCCAGTGGTTTAACAATAACAGGCACAAATTTCCCGGTAGATAGATTTACAGAAACGGCAGAGGGAAAATGGTTTGACAAACCTTGTCAAAAATTATTAAATATTTTAGTAATTATTTGTTCTGTAATCGCCACTTAGGAATCAGAAAGCTTTGTTTGTCAAGAAAACTTGGATTAAACTGGTTTGGAATCAAGTTGTTCAAACTCGGTGGTTGAGTGGTCGGATTCGCACCCAAACATCGTGAGTTCATAGCTCTGCAAGTCGTTCATCATTGACCAAGGAGCAATTTCAATTTCTTATCATTATAATATATCCCATTGGATATATATATCCCATTGGATTACAGGGAGTATTTTCTTTAACGTGAAAACATTTTTTAAAAAGTTCTCACACCAAGATCCCGCAGATAACGCTTTTGTTGTCGCCAAATATTTAAATATATCTCGTGGCCCAAGGGTTGTGGCTCCAAGTGACGTGTATATTCTAAAATAGACCATTGTTCTTTGCTTGTTATTGCACTAATGTCATCGAGTGAGGAAGAGGTCAGATATAGCCTCAAATTCACTCTGCGCGACCAAAAAATCATTTACTCCTCCCAACAAAAAGGGTTATTTGAGTTATGGGTGCGTCGTCGTGACGAATGAAAGAAATTTGTAAAGGTAGTACCCACCCTACGTTTTTCTTTTAAATAACCACAATGATTGAATAGAATAAAAAAAATCAAATTATCGTTTGTAGGAAAGATAAAACCCGATAGACAAAAAGTAATTTCAACATCGAGTTAGTTTTGATTGATGCGTAGAGTATAATGATTCAGGAAAACATGTTAATGTGATCTATAACGCACAATTGAAAGAGAGAATCATTTTATAAAAAACTAATTGGGCGATAAATAATTCGTGGACTACTTTTTAAAATGTGCAGTCTTTCTTTAGTAAATTGTCCAGTCCATCTCTGTCTCAATACAACATAGTCTACAAGTCTGGTTTAATATCCACTCCAGGGAACAGCGAATAAAGCGACCGGTACATACTGCATAGTACGCGCAGTTGACGACGTCCAAAGTTTTCCTCTCGATAGTCTTCAGGTAAAGCATCACGTTATTGATTTCCACGTTAGTGTTGGTCCCTAAGAGCTTCAGAATTGGTGCTGCATCACATTGCATCATTCTGTTGGGAAGATATATTGTTAAAACATTGAAATTCGTATTACATCGCAACAAATCTTACGAATATTTAGAAGTATTGATTCTCAAATATATTCTTTTAAAAGTTGTTGTTTCTAATGGCGCCGTTAGCGTTTTGTCGCAAAAATGTACGGATATCTGAATTTCAAACAAAGCTACTAATAATGGGTGTCAATTTTTTTTTTTTAATTCAGTACCACCCTGTCCATGTGTTGTGCATTAACTATACAAGACCAATCACTATGTCTGATACCATCATTAACTACTTCATAAGGTTTATTAAGGGTCTAGGTAAATTGACCGATTTGCAATAATTCAAACAAATCAATTTTGTTTGAATTCGAAAATTGCATCGAAATGCAATTTTTCGAACTTCAGTTTTTCGAAAACATATTTTTCGAACATCAATTGACCAAAAAACTAGTTTTTCGAATTGATATAAGTTTGTATACAGTACGTACAAGAGTATTTTATTACAGGATTGACAATATCAATTAACCTAACCTAACAGTGTCTCGTTAGTCATAAGCATGGGAAATATATATTTTAAAAGTTGATTAACAAATTCAAAAAATATGTCTTTCGGCCAATTGCTGTTCGAAAAATTAGTCCATCGAAAAACTGAAATTCGAACAATTGATTTCGAACAATTGAATTCGAAAAACATTTTTGCTCCCGTTTATTAATACCTTACTTCGTAGCTACTCGAGCGACAGCCACCCAAATTTGGACACTTAAAACCTAAAAATATGATTTTTGTTCATATGAAGCGGATACTTTGTGATGTGACATTATTAATTTAAAATAAAACAATAACTTTGTAAACACCACTTTTAATAAAAGTGGTGTTTACAAAGTTATTGTTTTATTTTAAACTAAAAATATGAGATAAACGGTGGAGTCCGGGTGGACTATTTGGTTTTAAGCCGCCGCTAACCGAATTTCTACCGATTTCTTACATATCTCCCAACATTTGAAGTTTTTAGGAAGCTCTTAGGAAAATATAATTTATTTGGAAATATGTTATATTCACGCCGAAACGCAAATTATATACAACGAGGGATCGTTGGAAAAAAATTGCAATGTATGCTCCGAAAATTATTATAAACACGTTTTTTTCAGTTATTTTACAAGTTAGAGTTGTGAAAAAATTAACAATGTTTTTTAAATGATACTTAAGATGCCTTCGTCGAGATTTTTGCTGTATTTTAAACGAGTCGTGTTTTGTTAAGAATTTTCAGAATTTTAACTATAACTCTAACATTCGTAATTAAATTTCATATCTCTCCATCTTTTTATTTATGAGCGCGGATGCGGCGTCTTAAACTGCAGTAAGCAGTTCATGTGTTTCCGGATTAATATTAGGAATTATGATTTTCGTGGTCGTAGGTAGGTAGTTGGGTAGAACTTACTTAAAAAGGCTGAGTATATCAGCCATCGAGTTGTCCAGTCTATTCTGCGACTGTACCGCTTGCTCCTTTGCATCTGATGTGCTTTGTTTCTGCTTCCTCAACGCGCTTTTCAAAGTGTCCAATGTCTCTTGCTCTACCGCCTCCCTCTCTCTCTTTTCGGTTCGCATGTTCTCTAAGAAATCATAATCATAAAAATATATTTGGTAACCTTTTGGTTCATTTAATACCTACCATTATTACACTGGGATACTTTAATCTTTGATTCTGAGCTTTGTGGCATTATCCTCTGTGACACTTTAATCTGTGACACCGTACTCTGTTACAGTACCCTGCGAAACTACGAGTAAATGCCTATCGCTGATAGTTTTCCTTTGTAAAACCTCTCTGCCTTTCTCGTAAACGACGCATGCAATAGAACGAGAGATTACAACGAAACTCGCAGAGGCAGGACCATGATTACAAATGTAGAGTCAACTTTAAATCTAAATTAAATAAATATGTCTGTTTCTGTAATATGCCATTCTCTTTTACATTTAAATATTCGCCATATTTTTAACAGTATTTGATAGGCAAAACCTTTGGAAACACCTACAAGTAAGAAGTTAATGTTTAATTTAATTATATCGATCGTTCAGTTGAATAGACAGACATCTCCGAAAACTCGAAATATGAGAAAATAACTAGGATGCAGTTAAATGTAAAAATGTACCCTCTATCTGGTATCTACAAAGATATTTTGATCTGTTACGATACTCACATTACTCATAAATACCATGCTGAAACACACTTGTTTCAGCATGCATTCAGCATTTCAGCATTTTTTTGTTTAATTCACTACAAGTACCTAGTGAATTAAACAAAAAAATTATGTTTTCTGCGTTACTTGTGGGAAATTTCAAAATGTCATTCTAATATACCGGATCGTTATACTTCCCGATGATATATATTTGATTTATGGTGAGCATTCGAATATTGCTTTCCTCAATTATCTCAACTATATTATATATAACTAGTACTAGGATATGTCTGACTAATCAACTGGACGATCGATATACAAAGTTTTATATTACTTATAAAAAATAAACAAACACTCAGTCTTACTAATAACACAACGCCTTAACGATCTTTCAACTGCATATTTGTTGCTTGCGCGGTAATCTGCGTTTTTACGTCTTTACTAATAACAATATCACATATTTTATGATTTTTATGTTGCTCCCCTTGAATCTCACATGGATCTGCGCAGGGGCCGCGGCCATTTTGTTTTATAGACTTTGCGGTAAAACAATGTTTGACATGTCGAATTGTACTTGCCGTTAATTTTATGTTTTTGAAGATAATTTTCGTTTAAATCAACGATACTCAACCTGCGGCCCGCGGGCCGCATGCGGCCCGCCAAGCTTTTGTGTGCGGCCCTAACCACTTTACCATCAGGAACTTGATTTAAAAAAAAAACTATCATTCTAAATTTCGAATATTCGATTCGATTCGATTTATAATCTTGAGATTCGTTTCGACTTTGACGCACAGGCCACAGATAGTGAGTGACACCCGAAAAGGATTGTCATTAGTCATTATGGTCCACACGATCTGGTACAAGAGTAAGATACTTGTTTAGATATTCACGGCCAAAAGGTTTTTTTTTGTTATTTGTTTTTGGGGTGTTATGCCGT
The DNA here is from genome assembly GCA_929108145.2 of Limnephilus rhombicus. Lineage (NCBI taxonomy): Eukaryota > Metazoa > Arthropoda > Insecta > Trichoptera > Limnephilidae > Limnephilus > Limnephilus rhombicus. The sequence goes on from OV815284.1 coordinate 25,656,321, forward strand.
GTTGCGCTACTTCCGTCTTTAGCCAACGTTTCGGACAGCGTTACAGTGTCCATCATCAGGGCAGATGTGTAAGAGTGTTGCTTTTTACACACGCTAGATTTAATCCCAAAAAACAAATATTTGACACACAAGTACGCGCGCAAATCTATAATATAAATATGAATCTCTGAATGTGTTGCTAAGCGCATAACTTCCTAACGACTGCACCAAATTGGATAATTCTTTTTTTTGTGTTCGTTATTGTCAGGACAAGGTTTGTATAAAACCACTGGTGAGCTCTGACGTTATGAAATTTGTATAAAAAAAATTGAATAGGTGGCACACGAGCTATTTGAAAACTGAATGTACCGGGACTGAATGTATGGAGTGCGGGAGGGTTGGAGTGAAACCAGGGAAAGGGGAGGGGAATCTGGGAGGGGGGAGGTGAACTTGGGAGGGGGAGTCGCGGGCCGGGGAAGGGGGGGAGTGGAGTGGGGAGAGGGAAGGTGGAGGAGGCGGAGTGGGAACGCGAGAGGGGAAGGGGACGCGGGAGAGAAAGGGGAGGCGGAAGGGGAAAGAGACGAATGGTAAAGGACACGCAGTGAGAAACTATTCCCTTATTAAACGGCATAGCAAGGCATGCCGTGTACCAGCTAGTAATTTATAAATAAAAGTGCCACTTCTAGAAACAACCGCATCAATTATAATACATAAAAACTGGTTAATTTCAATGGTTAGTCAGGTACCTACTAATTTTAAAAGCATTTCTTGCTGTCGTATAAAGTACTATTTTCTTATAATATAAATACGCATAATTAGGTAATTTTTCACAAAAACAGCGCTCTACAAATTATCCAAATATTATTATTATTAATGGCGGAGTGTCTTCAAAATTAAATCGAAAAAATATTGGGGGGGGGGGGGTTGGTGAAATGGGTTGATGAAAAAATGGGTTGATGAAAAAATATTGGGGGGGGGGGGGTTGATGATTTTTTTCGTCATACCAGTATAGTGTTGCGGCCCGCGTAACTTTACAAATACATGTATGTGGCCCGAAGAGAAAAAAGGTTGAGTATCGTTGGTTTAAATGATCAATTCACTGTGATATTTGTGTAATTCAACATAATTACCAATGCTGGCCTTACTTTTTTTCAGTTTTAGTACTTTAAATAATGTTTTGTTGATGATTTAGTTTCTTTCGATAGGTTTCAGGTTATTTCTGAAATTTTATTTTTTTAATGACTTTTCCGCGTGAATTTAATAAAACTTCCATGAAAGTAATATGATTTAATACTGTAAAAGATTTATGCACGTGTAAATAAATACAAATTCGTGAAATCAACCTATTAATTGCGTAAAAATGAATGCAAGATGTTAGTTTTTTCAGTTATTTTTTCGGAATATCATTATATTTTTTTATCTTTTTTAATTGTATGAAAGAGAAAAAAGCGAGGTGACATTTTTCTTCCAAATTCATAAAGAAAGAGGACTGCATTTTTTAAATATTGAATTTTCCTAAATTTTTCGACCATTTAAAAGAATATGTTTACAGTCAGCTGTTTTTTTTTCAAATTTTTTCATGTTGAAACTTAAAATACTGCAATTTTCAAACACAATCGTATATTTCAGATAAAAAAATCTAAAAGGCAATTCTATCTAGTTTCTATAAAGGTATATGCTTTTACGACATCTTCAAAAATAAGAAATGTACAAGACATTTAAAATACGTTGGAAAATTCCAAACTTCGTTCAGAATTTATAAATACAACAGTCGTATATAACAGATAAACTACCCCCTCAGGCTGTGTAAGCAGGGTATATATCTTTTCATGAACATTTTTTTTAATTAGTAATGTTTTCACATCCGCGGCCGTTTGTCAATTGAATAAAATTTTCACGGGGTTTTTTAGTAAGGCTGAAGTGTTTAACCACGAATTTATTATTTTATATATCGACCAGTTTCGCTTCGACCGATATATAAAATAAAAAATTCGTGGTTAAATACAAAGTGTCAGTTTTATTTTTTATAATATAACGTCTAACCACAAAGTAATTGCTTCTTTTGAAAAAAAAATATATATTACTACTTGCCCAAATTAATCTTCAATTCCGAGACGTTTGCTGCCAACGCTTCGAGCTCTTGGTTGACCTCGTTTACGTAATTAAACAGAGCGTAATTCTCTTCATCTTGCTTCGTGAATTGATTGATCAGTCGCTCTACATCATTTTCAGCAGCATATTCCTGCAAATCACTTTACTTCTTTAATCCCAATGGAGATATTAAAAAAAAAAAACAGTATTTTTGGATTTTTACCTGAACCATCTTAAAAATATCTTTGTGTCTCTCCTGAGTCGCAATATCGTTATCTCTTTGAGCTCTCTTTTTTGCAGCCTCCTTGGCTTCAAGTTCAGCCATCACTCTTTTGGAACCCTTTACAGCTAAGAACTGCTGGAGCTTTGAATCATGGTCCAGTTGTCGTTGCAGCTCTCCCATTTCCTGCAACATTAAAATCAAAAGGATCTCAGGGATTTATATTTTTCAGAGGGTGGTTTATTAAAATGGTTATTTAACTTTATTTAAGATTAAGATTAATTTAGATATTGTATCAACGATACACGAGTAAGCAAACAAAATGTACGCTGAGGTTGCGAATGAGATTGTTTTTGGACAACGGGGTCTTGGACGTTTTCCGTTAATGGTGCAAGGAAGGCTAGTGTATTGTTAGAACTTTTTGACTGTGGCCAGGAGAGTCTGTGTAATCAGTTATTAAATATTAAATGTATTTTTCCTCAGTTCCAATTCTGGTATTTATCTAACCTGCACGTGTTCCACTTGGTCCCCCTGTGCTCTCTCCCGAATTACTTGCAGTTTCCTGCACCACTCTTCCCTCTGGTCATACAATAGGGTAGACTGCTCCACTAGCTCCATCATCATATTCTTACCACCTGCCAGGCTGTTGAGGGTCTTGGTCCAGACAATGTTGAAGTTGGCCCTGTGTAAATTAAGAAAACACTTTATAAAAATCAAGCTATATTTTCAACTTAATTTCAACGATGAATTCTTTAAGATGTAAGGATAGTAAGAATAGATAGAGAAAACATTTCACCCATATTTGGTGCAAAGTAGTTTTCTGACCCTCGTTTCAGAGTAGAAAATACCTTTTGTGCAGCCCTCGTAAGATCTCACAATTCAGAAAATATACTTGCTTAAAGTCTCAATGTTTATTGTCCAGATTTGAATACCTTCAATAAACTTTATTATTTTCCGTCTGCATGCGTTTCCATCAACAAGTGGGGATGCCATGGTTCTACTGGCAGATGGCAACTCTAGTGGCGTATCACATTTTGAATTTTTCATTACAATTAAAAAATGTATTTTAAAAATCATAAATTGAGATAATGTTGTCTTTGAAAAAAGAACATCCAAACGGGCCAAAACAGGCAATCCTCCGTACCTTAAAAAGCACTTAAAAGCTCAGGACCATAATATTATTACATATTATAACCACAGAAGAGATAAAACGCTAGAAATGTGTAGTGGGCTTATCTACATACCCGAAGTAATGGAACTTTTTCTTAGTTCTTGTGAAATGAACTTGATAAAACAATTTTATTTTTGAAAATTATTTTTTAAATTAAAATTAAATCATTAGCCTGCCAGGAATTGCTAAGTCTTCCGTAAAATAGCGACTGTAGTTTTCTTACTGTTCTTAAAGATACGAGTATGTACAGTTCTAAGGATGTATTTTCGATTGTTGTTAAAGATAGGTAGGTACACTTTTAAGGATGTCTTTTCTACTGTTTTTAGAGATAGGTATACTTCTTGGGATGTCTTTTCTACTGTTTTTAAAGATAGGTACACTTTTTGGGATGTCTTTTCGACTGTTGTTAAAGATAGGTACACTTCTAGGGATGTCTTTTCAACTGTTCGTCGCCTTAGTTCTTAATTGTCCAAACGACCATTAGAAAATTTTACAGGAGGAGATGGTTTTCTTTCATTATTTCCATGAAACATTATGATAGGTGTTTAAGGTAAAGCTATTTCCGTAACGGAAAAGATCTAATAAGTTTAGTTAAGTGTTTCATTTTTATACTTTATTTTTAATTTTAAAGTGGAGATTGAACCAAAACTAAAATGGTCGTTTGGACAATTAAGAACTAAGGCGATGTATTTTTAAAGATAAGTACACTTCTAGGGATGATCTGTTCAGTGGTGGTAATACTTTTTTATACGAATAAAAAGTTAATTGTAATAACCTCTCCTGCAGCAGGTGGTCTATCTCCTGGCGCATCTTGAAGTTGTTGGTGTTGACAGAGTTGAATCGCTTCTTGGCCACTTCGAGGCGGTTCTCAAGCTGCGACACGCGCTGGTGATTATGCACCGCACGCTCCGTGGCCTGTTACAATCAATATTGTGCTTGCAAATTTGGTTTTTGTTACAGAGACAGCTATACGGGGTTTAATGTGGTTAAAAATTACATGTTTCCTCTCCAAACTAGTAGGAAATATGATTATGATGCTTAATTTTCACATCTTTACATTACCAGGTACGTAATAAGATTAAATTGGAAGCCTTCCCCCCCGGCATACTTGTATGTAATTTGCAGTCGGTTTAGTGAAAATACGGTACATCTAATTACACAAAATATAACAATATGACCTCAAAGGGATGTGCAGAGAAGATGTACCGCCAAATAACACGGTATTAAACATATTTTCATTCAAATTCATCAAAGAAAAATCTAAAAGTCTACGTCTAACAGCACATAAGTACAGAACATTGATACTGTATATAAATTCGATTGATATTCATACCAACTTATTATTAAGGGTATTTTTGAAGTCGATTTTACGATTGAAATTGGAAAAGCCCCGAAAAAGGGCGTTAATAAATAAATAAATATTGCATAAAAAATTATAATTTTATAGTTATCTAGCTGACCCGGAAAAACGTTGTTCCGCCATATACATTATTTCTAGTGAAGTATTTTGGTTGTTAAATTAAAAATAACGAATGTATTGTAAGTGCGTGGGACTGGAAACTATGACAGAAAGAGATATGGAGCACTGTAGATGATGATCGCCGATAAAAAACAAAATTTCTAATAAACGAAACAACCATTCATTTTCTGAATTCAATGTATTTCACTAAAGTAAAGGACATTGTTTGATCTCTTAAAAGTTAAATCTACAGGGTGTTAAGGGACGTACTTGACTTACTTTAACCAGTGATTCCTGACATTATTTGGAGTAAAAAATGTAAATGAAATTTTGGTCTCCGGTGACTTTTTTTGATGACTTTTTTTTTTTTCAAAAATTTTTTCTTCAAAATCAAACAAAAAAAAAAAATCTTCCACATGTAGTCACTGGTCACTCAGCCGGGTGTCGGACGAACCCCTTACCCCGCCTCCAACTGTTCAACAACTACCATTTTTTTATATTTTTGTAGAAAAAAAAAATAAATAAATAAAATGTCACCGGAGACCAACATTTCATTTACATTTTTTACTCCAAATAATGTCAGGAATCACTGGTTAAAGTAAGTCAAGTACGTCCCTAACACCCTGTATAAATAAAAATGAATCGCAGAAATGTATGTACGCGCATAACTTCCGAACGATTGCACCAAATTGGATTATTCTTTTTTTTTGTGTTCGTTATTGTCAGGACAAGGTTTGTATAAAAGAAGCGGTGAGCTCTGACGTCATGAAATTTGTATTAAAAAATTGTAATAGGTGGCACGCGAGCTGTTTGAAAACTGAATGTACCGGGACTGAATGTATGGAATGTGGGAGGGAGGAGGGGAACTCCGGAGGGGGGAGAGGAACTCGAGAGGGGGGTTCACGGGGACAGGGGAGCGGGAAAGGGGAGTGTGGAGAGGGAAGTCGATGGGGAACGGGATGAATGGGAAAGGACACGCAGGGATAGACAATTTCTATGAGTTGCTATGCCACTTAATAAAGTGGAGAAGGCGGAGTGGGAACGCGTGAGGGGACGGTGGATGGGGAACGGGATGAATGGGAAAGGACACACAGGGAGAAACAATTTCTATGAGTTGCTATGCCACCTAATAAAGTGACGCATGCCGGGAACCAGCTAGTTTAAAATTTAAAAAAAAGTACTATGTCAAAATGACGCGACGCTTCTCGTAAATTACTTTCCCTTTTTTTGTTAAATTTTTTTGTTGAAATTTCGATTAGGCGAACGTAACGCCATCTGTCATTTAGCAACATAAATAATTTCGTTCAGTTTGAAATACGAACGACGGTTAAATTTGTTCATACAAAAATGCTAAAATCGCGAATAAAAATGGGAGGGTCGCGATTCAAAAATGGGAGGGTGGAGCTAGAGGGGTGAAAATTTGGGGTTATAGGTATTTTTTGATGCCAAAAAAAAAATTGTCAAAAAAATTATTTTTATATTCTGGATCGGGACACCCTAATCACTTAACGGTATGAAATATACTTTACGACCTGTTTATCATACCTACCAAATATACATTTAAAAATCGGTTAAGCCGTTTCGAAGGAGTGGGACCACAAACACCGTGACACAAGATTTTTATATATATATATATATATATATATATATCATTTCGGGGGACCAATTGTCGGCGGATCGACTGTCAGGACACCTTTTTTTTAGCACACACCCGAATACAGACAGAAACTTGTTGATATAGCCTGAATACGATTCAAAAAGGAATCATAAAGACCATATTAAAAGTACCAATTAGAACGCCTTCAATTGAAATTTTCAATAACTTTGACCTACCAAATGTACAACAAATATATGCCAAAAAAATATTATTGAAGCTCTTCAAAAATAATGTATCCTCTACTAGACCGTGTATGCATAACACTAGATCGAATAAAAATGATATAAAAAATATTCCAAGTTATAAAACCACATTTGGACAAAGAAACTATACATACTTTGCAACAAAACTCCATAACATCCTTCCCCAAGAAATAAAACTAATAAAAAATCCAATTGAATACAAATCAAGAATAAAAATATGGCTTAAAGAAGTCAATGAGAAAACCCTAGCTAAGACGCTAAAAACGACATAGAAGACAAATGAACTATATTTAAATAACTTTAGTCCGCCTCGGCACAGGACCCCCTAGTGAGGAGGACTAAGAAATACAATATTTTGTACTTAATTTCACATTGCATTTTTCAATAAATTCGTATAACACAAAATATTTTCTAAAAAAATTATAACGTCAAGCCACAAGGTGTTAGGTTAGGTAAGGTTAGGTTAGGTTAGATATCTTTGAAAAAAAACATCAAAAGAAACTAACTAACTAAACATCACGCCGTTTCCCCGTAGGGGTAGGCAGAGAGGACGGACCGTCAAACAACTCGTCTTGGCACACACTCCATGCTTCGTTCACATTCATAAATCGTCGCATACATGCTCTTCTATTATTCTGACTTTTGACATGACCCGACTGTATCTGATTCACTTGGTCGTGTCATGTCTTTCTGGGGCATCCCCGACTTCCTCTACCATTCACATTTGCGTCATATATTCTCCTTACAGTTCTTTCCACGTTCATTCGCTGTACATGCCCAAACCATCGGAGCGTTCCTTTCTTAATCTTACTCATTACGCGTACATCAGCCTTGCATTGAACATTAGATTGTGTCGCTCTCCATAGAGAGAAAAAATGACCTTATTTTTAAACGCCCGGGGTCTCAAAAGTTTCGTATGATCTGTAGCTATTTGAAAAAGTGAAAATAAATGAAATTATTTCAGTTTAAAAAAAATAGATTTCGTGATTTGGAAAAAAATAAAACAAAGGGTTCACATTTAATATTTTGTACGAAACTTAATTTTCATTCCATAACTGCAGGACAAAGAACCCAAAAAAAAATTTAAACGTATGGGCGTTTCTGAATTCAAAAGTTGAAATAATTGACACTCCCTATTGTACACGGTTGTACGCTCACACAATCGTACATGGTTTTACCACACATACGCCTCAGGGATCTCATTTCTACAATATTCAGTCTACTTTCTTCCTTCTTCTGCCAGTTCCACGCCTCACTGCCATACATCAGGGTAGGTACCAGGTACCAGTACTTCATTATGGACGGTCAGCTTCGCTTCTTTGGACAGTTTTTTGTTGGTGCCAACGGCGTTCAGTCCTCCATTAATAGAATTACCAACATTCACCCTTCTTTTAATATCCCTAACAGCCTTATCATTTTTCGTAAACACACTTCCCAAATAAACAAACTCATCCACCTGCTCCCAGTATTCATCATTCACAACTCTGTTCACATTGTTTTCGTACTCTCTCTTTCAAATACCATGACTTTAGACTTACATACATTCATCATTAACCCATTCTTCATACATGATTCGTTCAGTAGACTAGACACGAGAGACTGTAGATCTTCTATACTGTTAGATATCAGCACCGCATCATCAGCATACTATAGGCAACATACTTTCATGAAAAGAAGATTGTTAAAATAGTAACAAAATAACAGATAAATTGGGCGACCTTTTTCTTCAATATTCTTCAATAGCCGAAACGCTCACGGGTACGATTCAAAGCTATTAGTTGTAACATCTTCCTTTGTTTTTTTTTTTAATTGAAACATTTAACAAGGTTTAATTTTACAACATAATACAGGGTGTCCCAAAAGAAAGTTTATATTTGTTTTGCTTTCTGTGTGAACGCAACTTTTCCGAGGGGCGCGGGGGGTAAGTATGTCAATCGGTAGTCTGGCTCTTGGAAATTTAGTCGCTATGAAGCATTTCTCGGGAGCGACCGCACGTTGTGCGTGCGTGAGTTTTACAAAAATGGTAATTCGGCGACCGTAGCGCTTAGAAGATTCTGCAATATTTGAGATTTTCGTCAATTCAATGATGCGCCAAGCATTCCTCTCCTTCGAAAATGGGTCAAAAAGTTTGAAGAGATCGGTAAAATGCTGGCAAAGCTAAAATCCGGACGACCAAGGTCATCGAGAACGGTAGAAAACGTAGAGATCAGTCTTTTCGTGACGACTCAAACTTATCGATTCGGAAGCGCGCAAGTGCTTTAAATGTGCATAGATCATCGTTACACAGCATTTTGCACAAATACCTAATGCTGCACCCCTACAAACTCACTGGCTATAACCAAAGAACATGGTTCCAGCAAGATGGAGCAACACCACATACGTCCAATACGTCTCTGCCACGAGGTCGTGAAATTTTCCCTGCAAAATTGATCTCCAGGAGAGGTGACATAAATTGGCCTCCTCGTGGTCCTGACTTAACCCCTATGGACTTTTTCCTGTGGGGTTATCTCAAATCTTAAGTGTTCGCCAAAAATCCGACTTCCTTGATTGCAATTAAAAGAAAATATCTGTCACGAAATGGCAGCCATCACGAAGCCTACCTGCCGAGCCGTCATAAGAAATTTGGCTCTTCGATTAAATCAATGCCGCGAACGCGAGGGGTTACATTTGGACGATATAATTTTTTTGAAATAAATTCCCAAATTGAGTATTTTAGTATTTAATAAACATTTTTTCGATAGAACCCTTACTTTTTTTTAAATCGATCCACTAACTTTCAACTTTCTTTTGGGACACCCTGTATAACATCAATATTTCAAACATTCTCCTAATAAAGCAGCTGCTTGTATTTAGGAGAGGACAACTAAATATTTTTACATCTGTTTATTAAAACAAAAAATATTAGTAATTTTAAAAAAACATTTTAGTGATTTTATGAGAAAATACGGATAAAAGTAATAAAAATATGGGTTATTTAATAAATGATTCAAAGAATTGATAAGGCAAAAACGTATTTCTAAACAATTAGTAAAGTTATGAGGTGGTACTTTAAATTTTAGTTTTTATATATTTTTTTTTTTTTTGAGTATTTTAATTTTTTTTTTAAATATTTTTCGTAGTTTACTTTCGATCATATATCAAGGGGTAATTTATTAAATAATTTTATACCCTTGAATATATAGAGATGCTGTCCTGTTGTGGCACGGTTAGTCCTCCAACAGATATTATTCTTTTGCTAATTTTTAATTGTGGTAAATTATTTTTATTAAAGAAATCTGTATGTAATTGTGGTAGTGCAATTTTGTCATAAATCTTTGTAAGTAATGAGGCTTTTTTAAGATGATTTTTATTAATATTTTTTTAATTGTTTCCAGTGGAAGTAGGGATGATTTATCTGCACCCCCCCCCCCCCCCCACCCAAGTCACGATTCCATATTGTAGTACAGAGTGCGCAAGTGTGTAATAAATATCTTTTAGTATTTTTAATGATACAGTATTTCGATCTAAAAAATGTGTACATCAGTTAAATATCACATATTTTATTTAACTTTCCTGAATCGTAAGGTAGGTAAATTCGTAACTTGTATGTATTGCTCTAAAAGATGTGGCAGAGATATTGTAGTTTTAATATTTCTTAATTTAATTTTACGATGAACCTATTTAAATTTTGTCACGAACAACCTCGGTGTCTCCAATATGACCGATGTGTCACCAATGTAATTTCCAATTTTAAAAAATTATTTTATTTAACTTTTTTTAATGGAAATAATGCACAAGAGACTTAACTGCTCCCAACCGCCTGGAGCGAGTCAGAAAATGGCATCCCCTGTTGGGGTAGGTTCTAGATTGTAATGCTGAAGTTAAGTGGGAAGGGGAAGAAGATGGGGAATAGGAATGTGTAGAAGTACCTGGCTATTCACATCTAGTCACCAAACACTGCTAAAGTCATTTCAAACAATGTTTCAATTCTGAATGGTGGTCTTACACCAGAGCAATACTTTAGAGTACCTTCCACTCAGGCACATGCCGCAAATATATATTTTATTATTTTAAAAGATTAAATTGTGGAAAAACAAATCAATAAAATAAAATTTACTTGCGCACACCGTGATTTGAACCCGTGACATCCGAATCGCTGGTCGAGAGCCTTGCCCCTCGACCACCGAGGCCTACCTACATTATTTTTTCTTAGTTCATTATTTGTGTCGCAAATAAAACATGCCCCTTTGAACGAGCAGCGAAAAGCGATACACAAAATAACAATTAAGTAATGAAAAAGTTTTACCATTTATTACACCTGATGCAAACTAATATTATTTTATTAATTATCGAATACTTTGTCTTAATATTTAGGTTAAAAACTCATTAAATACGTGGCAAAGTTCGATTAATGTTTTAATTTTAAAAATGCACAATGTTTTATGTTTAAATCTCATGTCATCCATCCTATTAGATTTCAACACCAATCTCACACGCTCGAAAACGTACCTCTTTTTCTGTGGTCTGATTCGATTTCAGCGCGAAGATCTCTTTCTCTAATTGTTTCAGAAGAAAATCCATCTCCTCCAACTGAAATCTCTCGGACGCAATCTCCGTGCTGAGATTCTCCTGGTCCACGAGCAGATCGGACATTTCGTTGCTGATGCAGAGGTCTCGCTTCAAGTTTGATGCTGACTGCGAAACCTGAGAAGTAACACAGTCGAATGTTTTTAGAATAGTTAAAGAATGTATTTGGCGAAGGTTAATGCGAAATTGCTATTTTCGATTAATCTTTAGAACGAATCGGTTTACATTACGAATACCAAAAACTATGCTTCAGATAAATTAAAGTTTTTGTGTAGAATTCAAATAAAATTATTAATTACTTTGTGAAAAATGTAAAATAAAATATTTTTGAAGTGAAACTTCTATAGCCCGGATTTGGATTTCGGATGCTGGATTAGTGCACCTGCAACGCATCAACTGCGCTCATTGATTATGATGTCACTTTTAATTTGTTGAGATATGAAACGGAAATTACGCGAAGTCTGCGCTCATTGGTCGCTTTGATTATGATCTCACATTTCAAGTATTGATTGAGATTGTTTTGGTGGAGTTTCGTTTTTCTGTATAAACTACAACTCGAGTTTTATTTTCTTAAGAAATGTATGAAAGCACTTAATAAACAAATTTTTAAAAATACCATTTTATGGCTGCGACAGTCTCCCTTGATTAACTTTATTCTTTCTTTTAAATTATTCACAAATAAATAAAAACCACTTTTGCACTAAATTTTATTGTTTTTAATCGCCGTTTGGCAAGCGATTTAAATGCATGTTATTATATATTTGTGGCGAGTCACACTAAAGGCCAGTACTGATACCCGTTCATGCTCGATGGTTTTACGCTTATTCAAACATGTCTCAAGGTGTTTACAGTTTCGCGCGATGCTTTTATTTTAGATATTGAGCCATTGAGATGAGCCTAGCCACATCATGATCTGCCGCGTCGTGAAATGGCGGCAGATCGTAATGTACCTGAGGCGCATCATGATCTGCCTGATTTTACGATTGTCCTGCGACATATCTATGGCGTCTTGTGTCTAGTTGCTCAGACGTGTAGACGTAACGGCAAGCATAGTTACAACAACAACAAACAAACCGTCGAGCATGAATATGCGCGTGTGTTAGCTTAAGAATAAGTAAACCATAGACATTCAAATTTAATAGACCAGAAGATACAGGTGAGGGGTAAAACCAAACTATGTAGGGTGAAGAGGGGAAGATGACTGTGATTCGTTAAAAAATCAATCTGACAGTTCGCATTATAATATCACTATTTAGTTATTAAAAGCAAAACTGCTTTTTAATGAATAGACATTTTTACATGGGAGCGCGAATTGCCCGCCATGTTATTATCATATTTGCGTAGTCGAAATCGGCAAAGGAAAGTTCGCCCTTTTTCTCACGGGAATATTTTGTTGCCGTGTTTAGTTGAGACACTTTTACAAATGTTTCATAATTTACTTACCCCTGTAACCATCGACGAGCTCACTTGAGAAACGCCCACATTCGCTACGTTCGCATATATTAGGATATAATGTATAGCACAAGCTCTCACTTTTGTTCGTAAAATGTGCAATGTGACCAGCGCGCTGGTCAGGACAAGAATGATGACGTCACATTTTTTAGATTCAAGCGACGCTCTCGTAAGCCCAGCTGGCTCCAAGACGGAGCTATAGCCGGCTCCATGGGGAGGGGGAAATAATACGTTTTTATCACTTAGGGCAGGTCCAGATATATTCATATATCCATGAAGTACACACATTTTTGGCTTGTGTATTCCTCTATTAGCTGAAGGATTGGTTGATGGTAATTTTATGTAATTATTTTTGATACCTACTGACAACTCATGATGGAATTTCATTACATATAATAAAAATTTAAATTTATTTCTGACCGTGCAGTCTGAATATGGTCGTAATAGGCTTAAAGCGGTTGTGGTCAGAAATAAATTAAGTGGAAAAAGTTTAAAATTGTTTTAATATTTTAAATGATTTGCATCATAATTCAAAAAGTGGTTTTGAAAACAAGTTTAATTATAAATTTTTAGTCCGATAGGTTAAAAAGAAATGCTGTATTTTTGTGAAGGTATCACAGCTTTATTTTACGTATTTCCATCGACGGGGCTTTTTATATTAGGTACCTACATGTCAGTACGGATATCAGCTTTTGATATTATGTTAAATCGCAAGGTAAAATAATTTGGAACGCAAACAGTACAAACATATTTGTTCATAATTGAAAAATCACGCATAGATATGACTTTAAAAATAAGGTCGGCACTATTCGACAAAAAATTATATTACTATAAGATTGAAATATTTTATTACTAACTAGCAGACCCGGCCACACGTTGCTGTGGCTAACGAAACACGCCGCCATTACCCAACCTTTATAAAATCCACACCACCCGCTTGCTAGCTGCCCGCTGCCTGAATTGAATATTTGAATTTCTCGGCTTTTCTCTACTATAATAAGCATGTATTATACATATAAACCTTCCTCTTTAATCATTCTATCTATTGGTGAAAACCGCATGAAAATCCGTTGCGTAGTTTAAAAGATCTCTGCGCACATACATTTTGAGCGACTTCATTTTATACTATGTATGTTGTAATGATGTTCAAATTTTATAACAATTCTCAACAATAAAAATTATTATAAGCAATAATTATCAGCCTGAAACACTCATCCACATTGAAAAATCTTCCGAGAAAAAATACATGACGCCAACGGGACATGAACCCGTGCCCTTCTGATTGCCGGTCAGCTGCTCTCCCAATTGAGCTATGGCGGCTTATCTTATACCCGCCAAATGATTCAATATATACTAGTGTTTCATTCAACAATTACTGCTTATTATATTTTTTCCACTATTTTTTCTCGGAAGATTTTTCAATGTGGATGAGTGTTTCAGGCTGATAATTATTGCTTATAATAATTGTTACCCTTTGTGCTATGCATAAAAATCTTGTCTTAAACGTTAGTTTAACAATTAAAAATAATAATTAATTCTCAATAATATTTGGCAAAGCTTGTACAGTTCTACATCACCTGTACCTGGGTGTATGGTGTTGAAAAACATCGCTAGATTTTTAGTATGTGGGCTTGACTTTGAGTAAGGCTTAACAGGTTTGCTTTACAACTTATAACAAGTACAAAACACCTTGAAACTAACATAATGAAAACAAGTTATTTAATGGAAGGTCTGAGTATTGCAATATTTATCATAAAGCGTTCAGATTCTTACAAAATGTATTTTAATATGTAATAAAGTGTTGGGTATCTACAAAGCTTCCGGCTTAATGACATAGATGGCGGTAGATTCCGCTAGATAGCAGGTAGTTACGTTACCTAAGTTGCCCAACAGAAGGACGGGGAGCTGAGAGATGGTGATGTGTGTAACGCTCTCATAAGAAGGAATTTAGCTAGCTCCAAGTTAGGTCGACTAAGAAGAAGAAACAAAAACCAGTTATTTTTATAAATTACCTTGAGATCCAAAAGAATTTGATCGTATTCCCTTGTCAAAGATTCCAGCAATTGCCTCTGTTTGCGTATTTTTGGTTTTGAAGCACTGCTCGTATTAGACCTCTCCGTTTCCATCAACCGATACTGAAAAATATTCATCATAACATTAAATTTATTTATTTATTTATTCATTCATTCTTTCATTCATTCCTTCATTCATTCATTCATTCACTCATTCATTCAGTCATTAATTCACTCATTAATTAATTAATTCTTTAATTCATTCATTCATTCATTCATTCATTCATTCATTCATTCATTCATTCATTCATTCATTCATTCATTCATTCATTCATTCATTCATTCATTCATTCATTCATTCATTCATTCATTCATTCATTCATTCATTCAATCATTCATTCATTCATTCATTCATTCATTCATTCATTCATTCATTCATTCATTCAACATTCATTCATTCATTCATTCATTCATTCATTCATTCATTCATTCATTCATTCATTCATTCATTCATTCATTCATTCATTCATTCATTCATTCATTCATTCATTCATTCATTCATTCATTCATTCATTCATTCATTCATTCATTCATTCATTCAATCATTCATTCATTCATTCATTCATTCATTCATTCATTCATTCATTCATTCATTCATTCATTCATTCATTCATTCATTCATTCATTCATTCATTCATTCATTCATTCATTCATTCGTTCGTTCATTCGTTCATTCGTTCATTCGTTCATTCGTTCATTCGTTCATTCATTCATTCATTCATTCATTCATTCATTAATTCATTCATTCATTCATTCATTCATTCATTCATTCATTCATTCATTCATTCATTCATTCATTCATTCATTCATTCATTCATTCATTCATTCATTCATTCATTCATTCATTCATTCATTCATTCATTCATTCATTCATTCATTCAATTTATTTATTTATTTATTTATTTATTTATTTATTTATTTATTTATTTATTTATTTACGCCCTTGGAGCATTTACATCAATCGTGAACCATAGTAATCTATTATTACTATGTATAATCTATTATAATCTATTATTACCATTTCTATTAAATAGAAACAATAAAATTCCAAATATTATTTCTCTTCCTTTACACTAACAAAAGGAAGCAGAATATAAAAGAATAATAATAATAACAACAAAAACAATATTAGAAGAATGATAATAAGATTTAGACCAGAATTATTGAAATTTCTGATATAAACTTAGGTAAAGAATAAATGAAAATATCAACGGAACTGAATTTATTTCCAAGTCTATGTAATCTTTGAATTGGGGAGTTAATGAAATAGTTAGTTTTAGACGGATAAACAGAGAACAACTCTGGAAGTCTCGTGTCACGATTTGGTACTCGGAATGTTATGTTATTAGTTTTGTTAAGTCAGGTGCGTCAAGTGATCCATTAACCAATTTGAACAAAAAAACCAAATCGCTCTTGGTTCTTCTACACTATAGGTCAGTTAAATTAAGTATTTTCATTAAGTTACCATAATTAATTTGTTCTAGGAGTATGGAGAGTTTGAAAGTAATGAACCTTAAAAATTTATGGTGAATTTTCTCAATTTGTTTTTGATGTGCTTTATAGTATGGAGACCAAATAGTGAAATTGTATTCTTTATTACTTCTTACTAAAGCAGTAAAGAGAATTTAAAATAAATAAAGTGACATAAAATCTTTTACTATTCTTAAAATAAATCCCAAACATTTCATGTGCTTATTAGTAACTTCATTAATATGTGGAACAAATGTTAATTTTTCATCAAATACAATACCCAGATCCTTGATATGAGACATATTTTTAAGAAAAATATTGTTGATACTATAATTAGACATAATAGGCTTTTTGTTTCTACAGAAAGATATAAATTGACATTTTTCAATATTTAAAAATAGTTCGTTATAATTACACATATAAATAAACCACATGCATTTTAATTAATCGTTTTTTGGATACAACGCTATGCAAATTTCATTAACTCACGTGCCTCGAAAATGGACATGCCTTTATAACGAAAATTATTATCGAAACACTTTCTTCAGTTCACAAATCAAAAGCCATTTCACCTAAATCTTTATTTATGCTTGTTTCTATATTTAAGTGATGCATTTTTGATAGATTTCTATGGTTTACCTGTCGTTGAAGTCTTGCTAATTCATCTTCAGCAATTTTATCTAAATCTGTCTCTTCTCCAGTATTTAATGCCATATTCAATACTTACAAAGTTTGTTTAAGCTCTTTATTAAATTATAATTTGTAATAAGCTGTATTCTATTCTGTTCTAGAATAAAGTATTCAACCCCTTTTTAGAATATTTTCTCTTTTGAAACTATTAATAAGTGCGTTACTAGGGAAACATTGAAGCAGTTGATTTCTATGACAACGAATGTTTCTTCAATATTATTCATTGAGTGAACTGGAGGGCGTTTTGTCCATACAAACGTATTCCTCATTTTTTCAATTAATTTCAGCTTCACTTCTACCGCATGTGAACTGCAAACATTTTTTTTTTCTAATGGCGCATTTAATACTTTTGAAAATAATTATATATTAAATCGTGAAATAATTATTTATTTATTTATTTTATTTATTTATTTAATACATGAATTATCGAAAGTACATGTAGTCTTTTTGTGATATTTCACCCTCCATGCTAGGGATGACCCTGTGTTATGGCGGGTGAAGTTTACAGTTTGCGGATATACATTCATTAGTTGAAATTTTGCACTAATTGATACTATGCACACAAATTCTTCTACAATAAGAGAGTTTATGTAGTTTTATTGTATTACAAGAATAAGGTGAAGAAGTTAAAGAATTATTGGAAAAGATAAGTTATTATTAGTATTTTAAGGAATTATTGATATATAGTTCACAGTAATCAGTCTTATACATATAATGCTGCTTAGATAGGAAATAAAGATATTTCATGTTTGGCTGCTCTTAATACTATGCACACAGATCTTCTATAATAAAAAAATGATATACTTATTGTTAGTTTGGGTTACAAGAAGAAGATGAAGAAGTTAGAGAATTATTAGAAAATGAAAAATTTCAGGAGTTGTTAGATATAGATCACACTTATCCCAATACAGTTGATTTAATTTTAAAAGACTTTTCATTCATTAACGAACGAACAAACTGCTGAGGTTGGACTGATTTAAACTTTTGACTGAGGAATAATAATACCTACGTATTAAAAAGGAAAATGTTTTTTATCCAGTATTTTGGTTTATCACTTTTTATGATAGATTATGTTTTCATAGGTTTTGTAGGATTACGACAAAAAATACGAGGTATATCTTCGTTATTTGTTTTTGGGGTGTTATGCCGTGTTGCGCTATCTCCTTCTTTAGCCAACGTTCTATCTACCGAATCTGCCGGATCTGCCCTGATGATGGACACTGCAACGATGTCCGAAACGTTGGCTAAAGAAGGAGGTAGCGCAACACGGCATAACACCCCAAAAACAAATAACGAAAATGCTTTTGGCCGTGAAAGTCTTAAAACCAGGTATATCATTTAAAATTATATATACATAAAAGACAGTAATTTGAGAGATTTTCGGGATCCCTGTTGGCAACGGAAAGGTTGAAAGATAAAATAATATGTACTGGGTGAATAAAATAAATAGAAACAAAATCAAAAATATATATTTATGATTTCACAATAAAATGGAAAAATCTCTCATAAAACAGTACACTTGTTAATATAGAATTTGTAATCCAGTCAGTTCAAAGTAAACATTTAAACAATGGACGTACAAGTAAATTTTCACTTATTGTCTGTACGTTGGCACTTTGGGAAGAAAATCTATTCAAAACTATTCAATTTATTTCGAATAGCGTTCGAGGTTTACGAAATGTCGCCATTGAGTAAACAATATCCATGTTTCAATGCAATGGCTCGGACAAGCACGGAAAGTTCATACGACCCTTCCATATTCCAGGGCGTCCCAGTTATGGTGGCGCCGGCGTCCCGACGCTCACGACGCCGCGACGTGGCCGACGTCGTCCGTTGTACGAAGTCCGTAGTACATTGTGCCGGCGAAACCACTTGACGCCGGAGAAGCGGGCTTCGTTTTTCCGCTGGGGCCAAATAACGTGGAACGATGTCTGTAGCTACAGTGATGGAAGAATATCTGGAAACCACGTCTTAATAAAATATATTTATATATTTTAAAATTATATCTAACGGTAGCAGTAATTGCTTTAAAATGTTATTAACCACTTAATGGTTGACGAATAAACCGGTAATTAAACGTCCAATTTTTAAAAATGGAATAATAAATTATTATATATTATGGAGTTTTCTGAGATATAGTCCTCCGGTTAGTTTAGATGGACTTTTGAACGCGAATTTTTAAATATTTTATTTCACATAAGACATAAAATTTTCTTAATATTTATTTCATTTTAATATTTTAGTTACACAGTGCTATTTTAATAATTAATTAGTTAATGCCCTTTTTTTTAGATAAAGTCACAATCTTAGGTTGTCTGAAAAGTACTTCTGTAAAACAGAATTGACAGTAAATTGTACGAAAATTACTTCTATTAAAAAGTAATTAGTTATATGAAATTTTGAAAATTAATAAAAAAGTATAAAAAAATTGATTATGAAAAACAAAGGCACTTTTAACAGGAGAACGATGGATTTTTTTCTAGTAAACTGTAAAAATATCAGTTAATACGAAACTAAATTAGATACAGATTATTGTCATTTCACTTTTTGTTTTAAAATATATATATTAAATGTTTTTTTTTAATAACACAATTTGACAAATCAATGGTGGTCCATTGCTTTTTGTATTATATATATATATATATTTGGATGTGACCAGGGTTAACTATTAATTGCAAATGCAGAGTGTGGTGTTGCCACTTTATAATACTGCTTAAGTAATATAAAAACAGATATACAGAAAAAGAGTAATACAAAATGCTATTGATGTACCGTACCGTACCGATGTAACAAGGGATTTTTTAGTGTTTTTATAAAACTAATAGAAGTGTGATTTTTTACGGCTAAACCATCCACACCAACCAACACCAGCAAGGCACTTTTAACAGGAGAACGATGGATTTTTTTCTAGTAAACTGTAAAAATATCAGTTAATACGAAACTAAATTAGATACAGATTATTGTCATTTCACTTTTTGTTTTAAAATATATATATTAAATGTTTTTTTTTAATAACACAATTTGACAAATCAATGGTGGTCCATTGCTTTTTGTATTATATATATATATTTGGATGTGACCAGGGTTAACTATTAATTGCAAATGCAGAGTGTGGTGTTGCCACTTTATAATACTGCTTAAGTAATATAAAAACAGATATACAGAAAAAGAGTAATACAAAATGCTATTGATGTACCGTACCGTACCGATGTAACAAGGGATTTTTTAGTGTTTTTATAAAACTAATAGAAGTGTGATTTTTTACGGCTAAACCATCCACACCAACCTTCCAACTACGAACTAAGTTTCAACCTTCCAGGTTGGAAGGTTGCCTTTGGTGTGGAAGTACCATTAAACTGCATTAAAGTGCAAACTTCTGGTTTCAAGTTTCAACAGCAGCTGCTTGAATAGCATTGATATTATCTTAATGGGCGCACTCAAGGAGTGACAATTAATGGCTTCATCTCTGAGTTCGTAAAAATACCTTCCGGTGTACCCCAAGGATCTCACCTGGGACCGTTACTATTCACAATTTTCATCAACGACATTATAAAATGCTTTAATTATGCAAATGTTCTACTCTTCGCTGATGATATGAAAATATATCTTCCGATTAACTCTATCATCGACTACATTAAATTACAAGAAAATCTTTATATGCTTAATGACTACTGTATAATTAATCATCTCAACACGAACACTTCTAAATGTTATGTGATTACCTTCACTAGAAATAAAATTAAATTTGACCATAACTACCATATAGTCAGCCAATCACTCAAAAGGGTTACTCAAATTCGTGATTTAGGTGTTCTACTTGATAGTAAACTTACATTCGAGGCACATATTAATATGATTGTGAAGAAAGCCCTTAAAATGTTAGGATTCTTATTCCGTATTGGAAAAGAATTCAAGAACTTTCAAACACTTAAAATATTGTATTTTTCATATGTTCGCAGTCATCTTGAATTCGCTTCTCAAATATGGAATCCTCAATATAATATTTATATTAAACGCATTGAAGCCATCCAAAGAAAATTTGTCCATCATTTAAATTTTAAGTTTAATATTGGTTATCATGACATAAACAGCTTGCAGGACCTTTATGGACTTAAATCATTAAAAATTACAAGAGACTCCGCTGATATAATATATCTTCATAAAATTATCAATGTTTTTATTGATTGTTCGCCCCTTTTGGCTGAGATTAATTTTAGAGTCCCATCCGTTAGAACCAGAGAAAAATCACCTTTTCATCTTCAAAAATGTTCTAATAATCTCAGACAAAATGCTTTTATATTCAGAACATGCAATGTATTTGATAAGAATTTCAATAATATAGACATATTCTCGTGTAATTTAAGTACCTTAAAAAAGTATGTCATAGCCAGCATTAAATAATTTTTTGACCGTATTGCTAGTTACCATGTTATTGCTGTGAATCCTTACTATTGTATTCACTCTTGAGTTGTAGGTATGTACAATATACATATTATTATTATTGTTGTTGTGGAGTGAGAATAGATTTCTGACTCTGAATAATTCATGTTTGAAATTTAGTAAGCAGATTATTATAGTTTATATTGTGTTTTTATATCTTTTTTTTAGAATAATTTTCAAAATTTTTATATTTTTGTTAAGTTCTTACGGGTACTGGACCCTTACTTTTTTGTTTTCCTTTTTAATTATAATTTTATTTATGTGAAAATCTGTCATTGGATATTATGTATATTATTAATGTTATTATTATAAGTGTAAAATATCTGTTGATTTTCCATAATAAATAAAATAAAATAAAAATATAAAATAAAGATCTCTGGATTATGATTTTATTAATTTACAACATAAGTACGTACCTTTAAAAAAAAATACAAGTGTGCAGTTCACACGCGGTAAAAGTGAAACGTTCAGAAAACTAAAATGGACAAGAGTGAAAAGGCTACGGAGCACAGCACAAAGAGAAGACCGATTATTTTATCTCATTCTCTCGCAGGCTAAATCCTACGGATGTATGAATTTGTCTCTTTTTAGTGTTGCTTTTGAAATGAAAACTTCTTAATCCCCGTTGTGATTTGGAACTCGATGAAACAAAAAAGCGATACTAAAAAGAGACAAACATATATATTTATAGGAATTAGCCTGTGAGAGAATGAGATATTTCCTCCTCTTTTCTAATAATATTTTTCTTTCCGTGCAGTTTAAGCCGCTGCTACCTGAATTTCTACTGATTTCTTACATATCTCACTTAAACATTTAAAAAACTTTTTTTTTTTTTTTAAAGATAATATACATTCATTCCTCATGCCGAAACGCTAATTATATGAAATTCCCTCGATAGAAAAAAAAATCGCAAAGTATTGTTTCAGTTATTTTACAAGTTATAGGTATGAAAAATTCAAAGTGCTTCTTTAAATGCTGTTGTAGACAACCCCCAAGAGATTTTTGCTCTATTTTAAACGAGTCGTGTTTTATTAAACATTTTCACAATTTTCGCTTCAATTTTATCGTATTAGCGCGCTCTCTCGAACATTCGAAATTACATATTTCTCCATCTTCTTCTTTTTGAGCGGCGGCGCCTTAAAAAGCAATGTCGGTCGATGGTTTCCAGATGAACAGACATCATTGCAGGGATAAGGCTGTATGTAGCATGTAGGTACATCCACCTGAGGCCGCAAAGTGCCTTCCCCCGAAAAGTAGGGGGAAGCGGAAGTGGCGTAGCACAACCCTTTCTTTGCTACATTCCCCCGCTTCCGAAATGCATTTGTCGGGATCCATTCTGTATCGGAGATCTCCTACAATCTTCAAACGGAAACACTCCCAAAACAAACAAACTTTTATGAAGTAACCGAGTTTCGTCAACAATAATTCAGTTTTTAACCGTTTTCATTCGATTGAAATAAATACTTTACTGGTACGAGTATTTACTGATAGTTGGTGGTTGTTTTAATGCATCCAGCAGACTATTTGGGTGGGAGCCACGACAAGGGATGTACTGGACTTACTTTAACTACTTTATTTGGGTAAAAAATATAAATGAAATTTGGTCATCACTTTCTTTGTGTTTTTTTCAAATATTTTTCTTCGAAAACGAACAAAAAAAAAACTCTTCGTGTCATCATTTGTCACTCAGCCAAGTAACCGCTCAACCACTCACCCTGACCCTAACTGTCCAATACCGATTTTTTTAAATATTTTAAGATGAAAAAAACATCAATTTCACCGGGGACCAAAATTTCATTTACATTTTTTTTTCCAAACAATGTCAGGAAACAGTGATTAAAGTAAATCAATTAGGTTCCTTAATACTCTGTATAATAAGGTTTTTTTTTTTACATGAGCTCCACAAAGGAGGCCCTGAGGAAAATAATTTCTCTCAGGGCCTATGTCATCTTTGAGGATGCTGTGTGGAGGGTTTTTTGAGGAAAGGAATGAGAGGAGAGTTCTGGGAAGGAAAAGGGTTTAAGGGGTGGGTAGGAATCTGGGGTTCAGTGTGTCCTGGTCATTCGCCTCCAAGATCTGGACAAACCTCACCCCATGAACCCGGGCACCCCTGCTAAATCACCAAACGTAGCGAACTACTTGGGGTGACCTATGGCAGAGGTGTTGGTTATCCAAAAAAGGTTCCCGGGGCGGCGGTACCCATTCCCGCTTCCCAAATTTTTACATATTTTTTAGTGTGCCTGCCTTGTGTCGAGACAGGCTTACAAAAAAATTGTTTTATCAATAGTAGGTAAGTAAAATTTTCGGTAAGTTTAATAATGATAAATTCGCATAAAGGCACATTTTTCGACAACTTTAATATCGATTAGTTCGTAAGCTACATTTTTCGGTAAGTTGAAAGTAATAATATTTGTCAGAATTAAATCGGGTTGGTATTCGTATTGGTAACAATAATCTAATAAGAGAACATAATGAAAAAGAAGTCTGATATCGCCACATGTAGTTCGCTTCATTTGGTGGCTTAGCGGAGGTGTCCGGGATCATCAGGTGAGGTGTGTGAAGTCTTGGTGGCGGAAGCGTCTGCCCACCAGCTGTGTGCGCAGCCGGCCAAACCCTTTGGCCTATCCAGCAGGTCTCTATCGAATTATCGTAATGCACCGCAGCGGAGAAATCGATTCATACGTCCGTCACTCCTGGACACACCGACCCCTAACTTCCGACCCAACCTTCACACCTTTATCCTTCCCAGAACTTCCTCTCCTTCTTTTCCTTAAAAATAGCATCATACATCATCCTCAAAGTTTACATAGAGTTAATGTAAAATGTCTTTTAAAAATGTGTTTTTTCACAATTAATTAATTAAAAATAATATTTAATATATTTGCGGTACGAGTGGAGATCCTAAGTGGAAGATACTTCAGTATCGCCCCGGTAAACCCACCATTCAGAATTAAATAACCATCTCCATCCCCTCCTCACTCCCTTCAGCCTAACAACATACCCTAATTGGGGATGCCATAGTCCCACTGACTGCAGTTGCGACTTTTGTGCATTATTTGCATAAATTTTTAAAAAAAGTCTCAAAGGGAGACGCTAATATTGTAAAATCATAACGGGTTCCTCTTTGTCCTGTTTCTCACAGCCAATCCAAAACATACCAACATACTTGTAGTATATAAAATGCTCCAACTCTTGCGGAATGTAGTTTATTTTCTATTAAAATGATTGCTTAAGCTCCATAATACATAAATTAATTTTAAAAATTCGTTAGGGTTGTTTATAATTACGCATGGTTTGAAATAAGTACAAAGAGAATATATCAGGGACCTTGGGGTAACACTGGATGTTAAATTAAATTTTATCCAACACACTGGTGAAGTCATTAACAAAGCCAATAAAATGCTGGGATTTATAATTTGAATGGCAAAACCCATCCACAACTAATAACACTCTATATTCCCTTTACACCTCATATATTCGCCCGCACTTGGAACACTGTACACCGATCTGGACTCCTTTATACCACTAGCTCATATTGAAAGAATAGAAAGATTTACATAAACACATAAATCACAAACTAAACAACACTTCTCAAATTACACCGAATCCATTTAATTTCACAAATTCAAATCCCTCCAAACACGCCTAATTTTTGATCAAATCCTATTATTAAAATTCTAAATAATGGCCTGGACTTACCAGAACTTACCAATTTAATAAATTTTCATATTCCATCAAGATCAACCCGGCAATCCGATTTATTTTATTTACCCTTATGTAGAACAAATATTAGAAAAAAATCCCCAATTCCTCGTGCATGTGCACAATATAATAAAAAATTTCACAGCATTTACATTTTTAATTATAACCCTAAGAAATATCGATATGAAATAACGCGTACGATCGATTTTATTAATATGAGAGTATGGTATGTATCGGGAGCATCTCCTATCCTTTTCCTATATTCCTCTTCCTCTCCCCTTCCTAATAACCCAAAATTAATTATAACATATTAAAACTTCATTTCCAATGTACTTTAGATTGTATTTTATGCCTCTATGCATAAAATGTGCACTAATCTGATTAGTACTTGGCAAATGGCAGTTTGTCAATTTTGGAAATAAAATAATTTAAAATAGGAATTCTTCTTTCTCAACATGATCAACTGATGTTCCACTTGATGGATGAATAATTTTGCCTGCCCATATTACATGATAGACGTGGATATGGATTATCTACCCTACAGCAGTAAGTCATTTCATTCAGGTGAGTGCATGTTTCATTATGCGTTTAGTCAATTTTTGACCATAATTCTTGACGTCGTGAGAACGCCGCGTACATAATTAATTATTTGTTATATTTCTGGGAGTATAAAGTCCACCTTTGTTCGGGATATTTATAAACCTTACCAATTCTGTTAAGGGTTTTATAAAACTCAAAAATATAAAATGTTTCTCTTATTTGGAATTACAAATAATATTAGGTTAACCCGCTTTGGTAACTTCATAATATATCTGTAGCTTAACATTGGCATCTTCAACGTGAAATTGTTACATGAATAAAAACCGATAAGTAGTGGGGTTTTATGGCACTTTACGCGAGCAATCGTCCTAGACTCAGCCTCTTTATGCGACAATCCCCTGAAAGGGCTTGACGTCAAAATGAAGATATATACGAATATTCACAAACATTTTTTCATCCACTCGGAATATTGGACGATATTTTCGAAGTGACCCTTTTCCCAAAATTACGAGAGCTTTCAAATTCACGTTGGTTACTGTCGTGAAATTATTCGAAAGTTTGTCTCAGTTTTATTTTTAAAACAATCATAAATATATCAAGAGGTAGGTAGATACATTATTAACTGGATAAGTTTTCAAACTTGAAAATTAAAACACTATTTTCATCCTATCCTAATTCTTTTTTTTGCATTTGCATAAATTACTTTTTTGTATCGTCTGCGCTCTGGTAAAAGGCCACCATTCAGAATCTAAACGTTTGATTACCAGTTGGGAATAGCCAGGTCCTTCCCCACTTCCCTCTTCTCCCACCTGCTTCCCCTCTTTACTATCTTCAGCCTCACAACATATCGGATTGCAATGTTTAGAGCACAGGCGTCGGGTGGAAATGCTACCCTTGTTCTACCGGTATTACAATGGAAGATGCTACGAGGAACTAGCGTCATTCATCCCTTCGGCACCGGTGCATAGTCGTGAACCACGCTAAACGCGTGCCCAACATATGTACGCGGTTGACATCTGTCACATGAGAACGGGTCGCTTCTTTGACTCGCTCTTGTGTTTAATAGCTCGGCTGTGGAACGATTTGCCGGCTTTTGTGTTTCCTCCTTCCTACAACATGGGCCTCTTCAAGACCAATGTTCATTCCTTCCTCTCCTTTAAAAGACCCTCCCGACAGCATCTCAGATGACATAGGCCCTGAGGGAAATTATTTTCCTCAGGGTCTCCTGTATGGATGCCATATTTCCTCTGACTCCGGACGGCTGGGAGCAGTTGGGACTCTTGTGCGGTATTCACAATAAAAGAAATCTGATATCGCCAGTTTATATAAGACCTCTAGAATGGCCAATAAAATTGGTTATGGGTTCCAGAAAGAATTTTGATCAATTTCACTAGAAATTGTTTTTTTTTTTACATTAGCTCCACACAGGAGGCCCGGAGGAAAATAATTTCCCTCAGGGCCTATGTCATCTTTGGGGATGCTGTATGGAGGGGTTTTTTAAGGAAAGGAAGGAGAGGAGAGTTCCGGGAAGGAAAAGAAAATTAAGGGGTGTGTAGGAATCTGGGGTTCAGTGTGTCTTGGTCATCCTCCTCCAAGACCTAGACAAACCTTACTCCATGAACCCGGGCACCCCTGCTAAATCACCAAACGTAGCGAACCACTTGGGTTGACCTATGGCAGAGGTGTTGGTTATCCAATAAAGGTTTCCGGGGCGGCGGTACCCATTCCCGCCTCCCAAATTGTGCATTCTCACTTCCAACTCCCCTCTAATGGTTTATTCCTTTACAGCCTATCTATTTACAATAATCACTCTCTTTCTAGATACGTGTATTTTAACAATACGCCCGGGTGGGACCCAAACGCGATGCCAACTTAGCCACCGACCGGTCACACGGTACTCCATGATCTCATCGCTCTAGTATTTTCTCCCTTTTTAGTTTACATACAGGACATTTTCTGCACGCATTTTTGAAGTGAAACTTCTATAGCTCCGTTGTGATTAGGAATTCGGATGAAACGGAAATGACGCATACAGCACCTGCGAAGCATAAAACTCCTATCAAGGCTCCTATTGGTTGAGATATAAAACGGAATTGGTGCCAGGTCTGCGCTCATTGGCTTCTTTGATTATGACCTCACTTTTCAAGACTCCTTGCTTCTTCATTGGTTGAGATTGTTTTGGTTAAGTTTCTCTTCTTTTTTTTTTCTTTTTTTATTTAGTAACTATATAATATTTTTTACATTTTTATATGAAACATGTTAGTTAGATATATATATATAATATATTCGTAGTCCTCCTCACTAGGAGATCCTGTGCTGAGGGGGACTATGCTTTGGATAAGTTTTTCAGCGACTTCTATGGTTTAACTTTATTGATTGGATAAGGTTTTCCAGAAACTTTTATGATGTTTTAAGTATACTAGTAAGTTCATTTTCCGATAGATTCTTCAGCCAACATTTAATGTCCTTAATGTAGCTATTTTTTATTTTTATTTGTTTGATACTAAGTGGGAGTTTGTTATATAACTTTACTGCTAAAAATGCAGAACTTCTTTGACCAAATGAAGAGTTACACTTTGGTATATTAAGTATGTCTGTTTGTTTGGCTCTGGTTTTATGAGCGTGTGAGGTGTCTGCCTCTGAATCATTTTTGTGGTGATGAACTAGAATGTTTTTGGCATAGATTTTCTGTATGCTTGGAATATCAAACTGTTTAAAAATTTCCACTGTTGACGTCCTTATGGGGACCTTTAGAATGGTCTTTATAATGCAATTCTGAGTTATCTTAAGTTGTTTCAAGTGATTAGATGCTGCTGAGCCCCATCCTATTACTCCATATTCCAATCGAGAGTGGCATAAAGTATAATATACTCTCTTTAGATCCCTCATCGACAAGATGTTTCTTAATTTTTTGAAGAAGTAGATGAGTTTTGTTAGCTTTTTTGAGGTAAGATCAATGTGTGAATTCCACTGTAGATTTTCATCAATTTCAATCCCAAGATATTTAATACTTTTGGTTTGGGTTATAGACGGGCAGGAACATTGTGGAAAAGTATTTTGACATTCATGTAATTTGAGGGTATGCACATTCATCTATCCTTTCTACTTATCTTTTTTTTTCTACGTTAGCTGTAAGATTACGAGCTCTTAAATTCATACAGAATTTTTACAAAAATTTCAAGGGAATTTAATATTCATTGCGTTTGGGTCTTCCCGGAGGGCACTTCCAATATAAACATTTCCAAAAAATAATTCATATATATATGTGTGTGTATAACGTATTATCGACGACCACGAACAAGTGAAACAAACCATTGTTTCAGGTTTTAACAATGGTTAAAATAACAGGGCAGTAGGTGCTAAATAAATTAATGAATTTAAAGCATGCATTGTTTGTGTTGGTAATAACACAAAATTTTAAGCTTTCCTAACCCTGTCGAAAACAGGCCTAATGGTTGTTAGGTTACTAAAAAGTCCGTACGGGGCATTCTCAAAAGAAGTTAAGATAAACGGTGTGAGAGGCGGGTAGAAATCTGGGGATCAATGTGTTTAGGAGTGATGAACTTAGGAATCCATCCACCCTAAAGGGGTTGAAAGCGATGGGTCGAGAGTCCGGCTGAAGAGTTCGAGATTAGGTCTCCCTCAACCAGTCTCTCCCGATCCGGCCCGCAAAACGTTTTCATCTCCAAAACCTTGGGAAACCTCCATGAACCCGGGCATCCATGCCAAATCACAACACCAAGTAAGTGAACCACTTGGGATGACCCACGGCAGGGGTTTTGATTAGCCCATAAATGGTTCCCGGGGCAGCGTTGACCGTACCCGCCTCCGAAAAAATATTATTTAAATACTAGTTAACCCATAGTATTTTGTATAATATATTAGTATTTGTTACAATCGTAATACGACATATTGCTGTAGAATACAGGCCAAACAAGTAAATTGGTGTTGCAATTTGCAATTAGCGTGTAAATCCAATAAAGGCGCAACGTACCAGGGCTGCGATTCTCCAATAATGATCAATAGTTACTCGTTACGCGCCATGAATGTCATTACTCGTCGTCTCGACCAACTTTGTCGATTGTTTAAATTTTACGTATTCTTCAATATCGAAGGGTTGGAGAGATGATTATATTGGCAGCCCGTGAATATTGTCTATGCTATTTAACTGATGTTTTTTGACGTTGCTTGTGGTGTTAATTTGAAATTACGAGTGCACTTAATAATAACAGCATATTGTAATAATAATAAGTTGATAATAATAGCTATTGAAATATAACATGTACTTAACTTAAACTGAAGCTACACTTCATCGGCAATAATTAACTAAATAATTACTTGTTTTTCTCTTTCTTTCTAATCTCTATTTTATTAAGATTATTCGAATTGTATGAAAACGTATCTTATGTATGTACACCTACACATATAGATGATCCAGAAGTCTCAATTGATCCTATTATATACTTACCTATTGCATAATGTTATTCTATTTCAGTTATAATTAGTGTAACTCGCTCATCAAGCACAAGAACTAGCTTCTTCTTTGGTGAGATTGCAATTTTTAAATAATTTCTGTACCGATATTTTGTAATTTATATCACTCCACTGTACAATTATATATCTATATATTAAATAAAAAAAATAAAAAATATATATATTAATATAATTACAAAACAATACAAGAACAACATGTCAACCTACCACAGACCAGATGGGAAAATAATTCACCGACTCCAGATATTTTCATATCAGAGGGTTCGGCTCTGTGGAATTCCTAATTGAACCTATAAATCCTACTGATCCCTCAATATAAATATTTAAAAAATCTTTTGTAATCCTACATGTATTTAAAATTACCGATTTTTGCATTTTTATATATAAATTCTTTGACAAATCTAATACGCCTAAATTTTGAATCAGAGATCTAGGTATAATGCCAGCCGAAATAACAAATGGTAATATTTTTATAGTCCGAGAATACCAAATTCTTTTAATCTCATTTCCTAAATCTGTGTATTTTCTAATTTTTTCAGAAACAGTTTTTTTAATATTACAGGAATTTGGAATAGCTACATCAATGATATAAGTTATTTTTTTAAATTTTGTCATGTAAAACTATATCAGGTCTATTATGACTAATTGTTCTGTCTGTTAGTATAGTTTTATCATAATATATTTTATAAAATTCATTTTTTTTAAATGAATTTGGTTCATATTCATAATATGGTACTATATTACGGCAGTCAATCAAGTTATGTTTAATTACCAAACTTTGGTGGATTATTTTTAAAACCTGATTGTGCCTAAATGTATACTCGGACGGCGCTAATATAGAACATCCTGATATAATATGTTCTATAGTTTCCGGAAAAGCCAAACATTTTCTACATAAATCATCAATTTGATTTATATCTTTGATTATATGCTTCCTATAATTTTAAGTATTAATGACTCTATCTTGAATGGCAAGCATAAATCCTTCTATTTCTGCGCTCAACTCTCCAATACTCAACCATTTGTTTGACAAAAGTTTATTTTTTAATATTATGAACTTATTATTATTACAATATGTTTTATTATAAGGTAAAATCAATAAATACTTAGGCAATACCTCTATTAACGTACTCAATTGGCATAATTAAATGGTCAAATACAGATTTAGATAGTTTAGAACGATTAATTAGAACTACGTTAACGAAGTTTAATTGCCATCATCCGAATTCAGCTATAGAATGAATTAATTTACCTAGAAATTCAGGAGGTAGAGGTGTAGTCAAAATAACATTTTTGAAACACAGTCAGGTTGAAATGCTAAGAATTTTTTTTCCATAGGAAAGCTAATAGCTCAGAAATGCACAAAATAATTTGCAAGGCAGATAGAAACTTATAAATTTATATGACGAGAATGCCAACATTCTTATAAATACTAACCAGGAATTATTAGATTCCTGGTCAAATAAAATTATTCACTCAAAACACTTCAATTATCTCAACCAAACGTATGTTGACAAACTTTCGTCAAACAAATGGTTGAGTATTGGAGAGCTGAGCGGAGAAATAGAAGGATTAATGCTTGCCATACAAGATAGAGTCATTAATAATAAAAATTTTAGGAAGCATATAATCATAGATTTAAATCAAATTGATGATTTATGTTGAAAATTTTTGAATTTTCCGGAAACTATAGAATATATTATATCGGGATGTTCTGCATTTATTTATTTATCTATTTATTTATCTATAATAAAATATGTTTACAATGGTTTTATTTGTATGCCTGTCTCACTAGGGTATACCTGTGTCGAGACAGGCGTACAGGTATATAAATGAATATAGTAATTACAAGGATATTTCAGGTAAAATACATATTATGAATAGAATTAAAACAGAAGGGTGATTGGAAGGGTAATTAATCTTTTAAAGAGAGTTATTTTATAAATGTTGGAGATGGAGTAATGAAATCAATTCTGCCTAGTCTATTTATAGGTTAAATTTGACAGGATTCCATTATTTTCATTTGTTTTATATGGGTTAGGTTGTATGTGAAAAGTTATTTATGTCTATGTGTGATTTATTTTACAGATATTCGTGATAGTGTGGCGTCCAATACTTATAATCCATTTTTTAATATCTTGTTTGAATTTTGTAAAGGAGTCACTTTGTCTGATCGTAGTTGGTAGTGTATTGTATAGTTTGCAAGCTATGTATTTAGAGTGTCTTTGCCCGAAGGTGGTTTTGAAAAAAGGAGTTTGGAGAAGTTCGTTGTTTTTGGCTCGGGTATTGTGTATTGTTTGTGTAGCTTTGTATGGTGTTTTGTTGTTTTTGTGTAAATTAAGTAATATGGATCTTGAGTAGAGCTGTTTTATGTCCATAACGTTGAAGGAATTGAAGATAATATCAGTGCTGGTAGTAAGCGGCATTTTAAGAATTATTTTTATGATAAGTTTTTGTGCTTTCATGATGGGATCAAGGGCATTGGAATATGCATTACCCCAGGCTAGAATTCCGTATTCGATGTGAGATTGGCACAATGAGTAATATACTGTTTTTAAAAGTTTTAGGTGAAGGAAATTGCGTGTTTGTTTGAAAAAGTATATAGATTTTCGGATTTTGTTTGTAGTATTATGTATATGTTGCTTCCAATTCAGGTGTGTATCGAAGGTTACTCCTAAATATTTGATAATGTTTACTTGCTCTAGGCATGGGCAGTCACAGTTCCGGTTTAGAGATGAATTTTTACATTTGTGTATTTTTAATGGCGGGGCTGGGTTTGACTTTGGGATATTGGTGAGACTAGACAGTAAGTATTTGGTTTTCTGTACATTTAGAGTTAATATGTTCGAGTCAAGCCAATATTTTACCTGTTGAATTCCTTCCTCCGCTTTGGAATATGCGGTAAGCCAATCTTTTGCTTGGAAGAGTAGGACAGTGTCATCGGCGAAACTGACAATAGTGGCATCGATATCTAGGTTGCATAACTCGTTAATATATATTAGGAAGAGCGTTGGACCTATAACACTGCCTTGAGGGACCCCGTAACTAATGGGCAAATTCTGGCTCTTTGTGGTATTGAGTTTAACGCATTGGGATCTGTCAGATAAGAAGCTGGAGAGGAGGCCTAATTCTTTGTTCCTAATACCTATATTAAACATTTTGCGTTTTAGTTTGCTGTGTGAGATTGTAACAAATGCTTTACATAGGTCGAGAAATACCGATAGACATTTCAAGCCCTTATCAAGGTGGCCAGAAATATGGTCAGTGACCGTGGCTATAGCATCATTGGTACTTTTATGTTTTCTGAATCCAAATTGCCGCGGCGATATTAAGTTATTGGTTTCCAGATATTCCATGAGACTATTATTGACGATCTTTTCGAATACTTTTGAGAGGGAATTTAGCAACGTAATAGGACGGTAATTACTAATATCAAGTTTGGAGCCAGTTTTAAAAATAGGGATAATGAGACCTTGTTTTAGAATGGTGGGAAATAGCCCTTGGCGGATGCTAATATTAAGTAGATGCGTTAATGGTTGAAGTATACCAGGGGCAATTTTTTTAAGAACATTGTTAGATATTTCATCAATGCCGGTTGATGAAGAGTTTTTGAGCGAGTTTATTACTATAGAAACTTCTTTCTCTGTAATCGTTTTAAGAACAAAGCGGGTTGGGAAATCATCATTGGTCGCGTGGTCACTTGGACCAAGCGTATTTTTTTTTATTTTTTTTTTTTATTTTTTATTTTTTTTTATTGAAATAATAGATAATACATAATATAATCAACAAACAAGTCCTGCTAAGCCAATTGAATCGGCTTGTCAACAGGTGCTTATATTTTAGTTACATATTTATACATATTTAAAATTTACATCTTATATCTACAGATACAACATTTTTTCATACATATCAAAATCAATATAAATCTTTTTTTTCCGATAGCCAATTTTTCACCATATATTTTACCTTATTCATAGAATTACATTGCTTTATAGTGTCAGGTAATAAATTAAATATCTTCGGTATGATATATTCAAACGTTCTCTGTCCGTACTTATTGTTAAATTTCGGAACTATTAACCCGTCGTTACGCGTGAATCTAGTGCTGTATTTATGTTCTAATTTCTCTTTATGCTGCGGGGTAAATATATGTTGAATTATAATTTTGTGCCAAAGTATTGCCTTAACAGGTAAAATTTTGGCACTCTGAAACAGCAACGGTTTATTTTGTCTCTGTTTGAAAATATTAGGGACGACCAATAATTTTACAATTGCGTTTTGTACAACTTGCACTTGTTTCAGATTGGTTATAGAAGTATTTCCCCATATTGTTAATCCATATCTTATAATAGATTCTGCTAGTGACATATAAATTATTTTAAGTGTTTCAATTGATAGGAAAAAATGTAATGTGTACATTCTGCCAGCAATCGTTATTTATTTGGATTTTTTTTGCTAGTTCCGGACCTATGTTTGTAAAGTACTGGTTTATGTAATTGACAATTGTGTTGGGGTTCGATGTAAAGTCTACAGTGATATCTTTGATATTGAGAGAGTTTAAGGTGTCGGTGGCTTTATTTGAATTGGTAGCTTCCTTGAGGACTGTACCGGACGTGTCGACGAGGGAAAGAAGATTCCCTTCCGGACATCTTCTTCCTTTATTTTTTAAGAAAAATTAAATATATTTGTAGACGAAGACGAGGATGAGTTCCCTCACAGGCCGTCCTCGTCTCTTTAAATAACGTAGGATTAAGGGTTTGAGGCAAATAATATGCTAATAATTATGTTCACAATTAAAATGTACCCTGTTTGAATAAAGACCAGTTCCCTTGGCCCGAGAACGGGCTCCTGTGGCTCCTGTCGGTGCTCGTCGCCTTGGCTGTTGGCGCTCGTCGCCTTGGGCGAAATCCCCCCGCGTAGACGGGCGGACATGGCTTCCTACCCTTCCCCTACCACCTACCCCCCGGGCGGACCGATAGGAACGCTCCGTCCGGGGGAGTAGGTATTCCTTGGCCCAAGAACGGGCTCCTGTGGCTCCTGTCGGTGCTCGTCGCCTTGGGCGAAATCCCCCCGCGCGGGCAGGCGGGCACTGCTTCCTACCCTTCCCCTCACCTACCCACCGGGCGGACCAATAGGAACGCTCCGTCTGGGGGAGTAGGTATTTTTGAATCGGAAATACACAAAAGGCTCCGAATGTTTTGGCAAATTATGAGAGTTCGGTCTAATCTGTCACCGAATAAATGATATGGACAGATAGACCGGACTCTCCTTTATGTTAATGAATATCTCTGATGAATGTATAATTAATAATGTTTTAGATATTTAAGTTTCCCTGACAAAATGTGGGTGCAGGGACCCCAATGAAAGTTATTTAACATGCCATAATAAAATTAAATAAATTACTAGGGGAGAGGTCGTGGGGGTCAGACATAAGAGAAGGATAAGGGGAAGAGCTGAGACAACAGAGAACTCTGCTGTATAGCCCGCAGCAGAGGTTATAGCCCGCCAAAGCTCGAACCGCCAGAAAAATGGGCAAAAGGTTCGAGCCCACCCGCGCCGGCGGCAAGGGCAAGGGGCCGGCTATAAATACAGCGGTACCCCGGGAACTTAGAGCATTCGACAAGAAGCGTTTCCAACGCACACACGCACTTGACAAACTCGATCTGGTACCGTCTCAAGCACTTCTCCGCCTCTTCTGCCTGACCTAAGGACCCCTCCCCGGACTTGACTTGAAAACTTGGATTTCATTTCTGCCCCCCCTTTGGACGCTGCCTCTTCCTCTTGTGGGCCATTACCGGGGCATTATTGACGAGCATCTTGGCGGCTACCCAGGACTATATTGGAGGGGACCCACCACTTTCCCAACGGCGTTATAAGGAAACATATGGTTTCCTCCTTCACCGCACACGTCAAGACTCTACTTTTTTTTGAACGAAGCTACATTTATTTGAACGACTCTAGACCCTCCAATGTCCATGCATACGGGGTTAGTAAGCAGTATGCAAGTACTTACATTAACATTATACAAAAGATAAATAGAAGTAGCAGCCCGTGGAATAATTCTTCTGAAATAGGTAACATCAAAAAGAGATAATAGTGTTAGTAAAAGAAAAAGAAAAATAAAAATAACGGCTATGACCAGTCGAAGAAACCTTCTGTGAATAAAATAAGTAATGAGGAAAAAACAGTTATATGATTATGTTATAATGTAAGTAATTACTATAGTAGCGGAAATAAAATAAAATATATTTAAAAAAAAGCCAGAGAAAGTATTCCATAGACCACCGGGCAGTCCCAATGAGAATGCGTATAGCTATCGGCCCAACCGCAGACGATGCTCGAAGTCCGCGTCCTTTAGCCGGTTCCCCGATTTTGCCTCGAAGAAATGTACTTGGGAGAGAAGGGGAAGTTTTTGAAGACCTTAAGGAAAGATGAGCGTCGGGTTACCAGAGGGGGGACGGAAGGACATCGAGACCGCACGGTTACGCCTCAGGCCAACGCATGTCGATGGGGGAGGCGCGGGCGGATCGCGGGAAGACCGCTCTGTTGTATGTTCGCCTGGCAATGTGCATGGACAGGGTCTATCCCACCCCCTTTCTATGGGGGAATGACGATACATAACATGCACAGTTCAGTTGCGCCACCAAAGAATGGAAACCAAAACTAATCAAGAAAAATAGAAAATAATAAGAGCATTTATACATGTAAAACATAATTTCAGAATCAGTACAGAGTGATAATGTATCAAGCGATACTGTCATCACTACCATCGCTCACCAAGATGACCTATCGAGGTAAAAACATAAATCATTGTTAGCAGAGACCAGAGAAGAAAAAAAAAATAGTCAAACATAATCAGCAATTTATAGGTCACATAAGTTATATTATAGATAGTTCAAAGCATATTCACTAAATAAAGAGTAATAGAGGAGGACCGAAGAAGACGGGAGCAATACGTGTAGCACCTGAAACAAAGATGAATTTAGTCTAGGTCGGCGACTCTAAGTACAGGCCATCTCTCTACCCAGGACTTGACAAACTTTTTCAAGCATTCGAAATTCTCTTTGTTCGACACAAGGTCAGCATTCCACGCTGGTCTTGTTATTCCGCGCAAACCATCCAACATTTCCTCTCGTGCTTCCTTCATCAACTCGCAGTGCCACAGAATGTGCTTGGCGTCTTGGTTAGTATCACCACATGCGCAGTTTGGGTGAGGAGAGAGGGTCAAGCTATGAAGCCGACCCCTGAACTCCCCATGCCCAGAAAGCATCTGCGTCATGTAGTGATCTAGTTAGTTCTACCCAGGACTACCCGGCGCCCCTATTTTACAGTCTATGTGAGTGGCGGGAAACGTCGCTTACATAGTGGTCCTTCGAGCCTGATCCAGTCACCAGCCGCTACGATGCCCAGGTCCTTGCGGTCAGGAAGAGGTGGAGAAGAAGACGGTGCCGATCGCCCCGGCCTGATCGCCGCTGCTCCGGTCGCGGAGCAGGCAAGAGCAGAGGAAGACGCCCCCGCTCCGGAGAGCGCCTCCGCTTCGGCGGAAGAGCAGTCAGCTTCGGACAGCGAGCCCTCCACAGAAGACACCCTCCGCCTGCTACAACGAGAGCTACGGGCGGAAAGGAAGCACAGCAAGCAGCAGGCACGGGACTCGGCTCGGCAAATGGAGCGGCTGATCAGCATGCTGGAGGCGTCACGGACCTTTCAAGAGCCAGCAGAGCCTGCCCAGACAGCCGGGGCATCACAGCCGAGGCACCCCGCCGATGCGGGGGAAGCGCAGCCGAGCCACACCGGCGAGGCCAGGGAAGCGCAGCCGAGGCACACCAGCGATGCCGGGGCGTCACAGCCGAGCCACACCGGCGAGGCCAGGGAAGCGCAGCCGAGGCACACCAGCGATGCCGGGGAAGCACAGCCGAAGCCCGCCGCCGACACCGGGGCCGGCCCAACGCCGCCCGATCTCCCGCCGGTGGCACCCGCAGCTTCAGTACCCACCGGGCCCACAGCTGGCTCGGTGCACTTCCCGGGGCATCCCACAGCCGCAGAAACCGCACGGCAGACGAGGGAATGGGTCGACCGTGGACCGGACCCTTTCGCACAGTTCGCCGCCGTGGTGGCCGACGCCATCCGTAGTTCGCAGTCCGGAGCTACGCCGAGAACCTACGAGGAGGACAACCGGATGGCGGCCCTGATAGCGCGGCAGTCCACGGCTAAGGACTTGCCCACCTTCTCCGGTGACCCAGTGGAGTGGCCCACCTTCTCAGCGCAGTTTAAGCAATCAACGGACACGTGCGGGATGACAGCGGCGGAGAATCTAATCCGCCTCCAGCGCGCGCTGCGCGGGAAGGCACGGGATGCGGTCAACCCACTTCTGATGGATCCCGAGCAGGTCGGAGAGATCATGGAGACCCTCAGGAACCGGTTCGGGGGGGCGCAAGCGATTGCCGCGGTGATGCACGAGAGGGTGAAGAATTTACCGCGGCTCGCCGACGATGCGACCAACGAGGCCCTGGTCGAGTACTCGGGGACGGTTCAGAATGTGGTGACGTCGCTCGGCAACCTGGCCGACAACTACCTAATGAACCCTGCGCTGCTGAGCGAGATGTCCTCGAAGATGCCCTTCGCCCTACGCATCGCCTGGCTGGAGAAGGTCGCGGACAACCCAGAGCAAGCGGACGTCCACCAGTTTGCGGCCTTTCTGAAGCGGCTCGCGAATGCGGTCCCGCGCTCCGGCCTGGTCGACCCGGCCAAGACAACCCGCCCGCGCCGCGAGCAGGTGCACGCACAGAGCGCGGGATATGAAAAGAGTGCAGTGAAGGACTGGGAAAAGGGCGACAAAAGTGAAAGGGGCAACAAAAGTGAGAAAAGTGAGAAGAGTGTGAAGTGTGCAAAGTGTAATGGCGCCCACACATTGAGCGAGTGCCCGCAGTTCGCCGCGATGGATGTTCCCGCTCGGTGGGAACTCGCGAAAGTAGCGCGTGTGTAACAAGTGTTTAGAAAAGGGCCACTATACCCGTTATTGCAAATCTAAAGTGAGCTGTGGAGTGGGCACGTGCCGTTTCGCCCACCACAGACTATTGCACGACGGGTCGCGGTACCCCGCAAGCAGTGACACCGTGAATACGACGGTGGCCCACGGGCCAAGTGAAGTGTTCCTGAAAGTGGTGCCAGTGAAAGTTTGTGGCCCGAAAGGTCAAGTGTTGACACACGCGCTGCTCGATGACGGGTCAACAGTAACCCTTATCGACGCAGCAATAGCAGAGCAAGTGGGAGCAAGCGGGCCTCCCTGTGGACTGCGCATACACGGGGCCTACGGGACCTGCTGGTCAGACAGCGATTCTCGGCGAGCGAAAGTATCAGTGCGAGGCGACAGTGGGGAGTACGCCATCTCCGCCAACACGGTGCGGGATCTGAACTTGCCGGACCAAGCAGTAGTGGGCCACCGGCCAGTGCAACCGCGTATGCTGATAGGACAAGACAACGTGCATCTCCTGGTAGCACGTGAACAGCAAATGGAAAGCGGCGGCCGCATGTCGACACGGACGGCCCTCGGTTGGATCATGCATGGAGGACGTCGGGACATCGACGGCGGCATCACACTCAACATGTCGGCCAAGGCAGCGGACCCGGACCACAGGGTGGACAGGCTGGTCAAGCAGCATTTCGCCGTGGATTCGCTGGGCGTGACCGCCGCGATCCGGGTGTCCGCGGACATCCAACGAGCAGAGGCACTATTGAAGAGCACCACCCGCCTAGCAGGGACAAACCGGTGGGAGACCGGCCTACTATGGAGGGAGGACGACGCCTGGCTGCCCGACAACCGGCAGTGCGCAATAAACCGGCTCGCCTCGCTTGAAAGGAAATTGGGCAGGGAGCCCCAATTGGCGGCGGCGTACACAGACAAGATAGAGCACCTCATAGAGCGGGGATATGCGGTAAAGTTGTCCGAGGAGGAAGCAAGCACTCCATGCAGAAGGAAATGGTACCTGCCGTATCAAACACGAATAACCCCGGGAAATTGCGGGTAGTATTTGACGCCGCTAGCCGCTGCCGAGGTACGAGCCTGAACGACCGGTTGCTAACCGGGCCCGACCTCCTGTCCTCACTGCTGGGGAACTTGCTGCGGTTCCGCGAGGGGAAGGTCGCCCTAGCAGCCGATATAGAGGAAATGTTTCTAAGGATCCGCATAAAAAAGGAAGACCAGATGTCCCAGCTCTTCCTATGGCGCGCTAGGCCACAGGAACCACGAGGCGGGGGAAGGGAAGACCAGATGTCCCAGCTCTTCCTATGGCGCGCTAGGCCACAGGAACCACCTAGCACCTACAAATTGACGGCAATGATGTTCGGCGCAACGTGTTCCCCGAGTAGTGCGCAGTTCGTGCGTAACCGAGTGGCCGAGCAAGGCGCCACTGAGTTTCCCGATGCCGCCGCTGCAGTGCGGTCTAAATTCTATATGGACGATTATTTGGACGCCGCCGACACCGTGAGGGAAGCCGCGACGCTGGTTCGAGAGGTCGGTGCCTTGTTGGCTCAAGGAGGGTTCTACCTCGCTAGCTGGGCATCCAACGCGCCCACCGCCATCCAGAGTGTCCCAGCAGAAAAAAGGGCAAAGTCAGCCGTCACAATAAGCAGCGGCGCCGATGCTGAAACGGAAAAGGTGCTGGGATTAGCGTGGGACCCTTGCAGCGATGAGTTCATCTACAAATTCAAGGAGACCGAAGCAGCGGAGCTCGTCAGACACCCAACAAAGCG
This sequence comes from Limnephilus rhombicus, assembly GCA_929108145.2. Lineage (NCBI taxonomy): Eukaryota > Metazoa > Arthropoda > Insecta > Trichoptera > Limnephilidae > Limnephilus > Limnephilus rhombicus. The sequence goes on from OV815284.1 coordinate 25,697,276, forward strand.
GCAGCTGCTGAGCACCGTTATGAAAATCTTCGATCCTGTGGGGTTTGTAGCCTGCCTCACCGTGCGATCGAAGATCCTCCTACAAGATGTCTGGAGGTCCAGCGTTGGCTGGGACGAGCGCATCCAGGACGCGCATGCGACACGATGGGCCAGCTGGGTAAAGACGCTGCAGTAGAATGACATCCGAGTCCCGAGGCGCTGCCTGCAAAGAAAGAACGGGGCATTCGAGCTGCACCTCTTCTGCGACGCCTCGGAGTCTGCCTGCTGCACCATCGCGTACCTGGTCGAGGGGAACCCGGGGGACAAACGCGCTACCTTCCTGGCAAGTAAATGTAAGGTGGCGCCCCTCAAGTCTTTGTCTATCCCGCGGCTCGAGCTTCAAGCAGCGCTGATGGCCGCCCGCCTCGCGGCCAGCATAAGAAAAGAGACGCAGTGCCACATAAGTCGGACGACCTACTGGACAGATTCCACGACGGTTCTATGCTGGCTACGAACGGACCCAAGGAGCTATTCAACATTTGTCTCCAACCGCCTGGGTGAGATCGACGATCTAACGAGTACCAGCGAATGGAGATGGGTCCCCACAAAGTTCAATCCAGCGGACATCGGGACACGCGACGTGGAGGTACCGGACCTCACACAAACTGGAAGGTGGTTCTCCGGACCACCCTTTATCACTCTCCCAGATACTGAGTGGCCAGTGCAACGCGGTCACGGGATGCAGCCGGACGAAAGTGCCCTGGAGCGGAAGCCCAAGTTTGTGGGCCTTACCACCGTAGAAGAGAAGGCCCTGCCGGCTATCGAGCGCTTCTCATCATGGCTCCGACTAATCCGCTCAACAGGATGGATGCTGCGGTTCATCAGGCGGTGTCGCGACGGACCCTATCGCGCCCTCCATGAAGGGCCCCTGCGCGCGGAAGAGATCCAGGAAGCTGAAGCCCGCTGGGTCCGGCAGTCTCAGAGGGATGCCTTCAACACAGACATGAGGGCGCTGCGCATTGGCGCGCCGACACCCACCGGGAGCCGACTCAATGCCCTGACACCATTTCTCGGGCCTCACGGAATCCTACGAATGGGCTCCCGGCTACGAGCCGCTAAAAGAGTCGTGCAAAGCGTACGGACCCCGATCATACTAGACGGGGATGATCCCTACACACGCCTGCTGATCCTCTACTATCACAAAAAGGGGGATCACGCAAGTACATAGCGAACCATGTCCGAGCTAAGAAGTAGCTTTTTTATTCTGAGACTACGGACGAACCTCAGGAAAATTGCGCACACCTGCTCCGAATGCCGCATACGAAGAGGGAGGCCCCACCCGCCGCTAATGGGTCAATTACCGGCAGCCCGACTAGCCCACCATGTACGCCCGTTTACCAATTGCGGGCTGGACTACTTCGGGCCGATTGACGTTACCATCGGCCGGCGGCGGGAAAAAAGATACGGGGCCCTGTTCACTTGCCTCTCCACCCGAGCGATACACCTGGAGATCGCCCACTCGCTGTCAGCCGATTCCGCCATTATGGCCCTTAGAAGGATGACCGCGAGGAGAGGACAGCCCGAAGCGATCTACTCGGACAACGGAACGAACTTTCGCGGGGCGGACAGCGAGATGAGGGGGGCGCTAAAAGAGCTCCAAGAGGACCCCCGACTGCAGGATCATCTCTCCACGCAAGGAACAGAGTGGCACTTTCTCCCGCCAATGTCACCGCATATGGGGGGAGCTTGGGAGAGGCTAGTAAGGTCTGTGAAACGAGCCCTGGAGGCGGTCCTAAGAGAACGAGCACCCCGGGAAGAGACCCTCTTGACGGCAATGGCTGAAGCAGAGTATGCCGTGAATAACCGGCCGCTTACCCACCTGTCCGTCGACCCCAGAGATGAGGAACCACTAACGCCTAATCACTTCCTGCTAGGATCTGCAGGTGGGCGGCCGCACCTGTCGCTTTACGGCCCGAAGGACGAAGAGATCTGCCTACGGAAGCAGTGGCGCATCAGTCAACAGATGGCGGACATGTTCTGGCGACGATGGCTGAAGGAGTACCTCCCCACCATGGCAGAGAGGCCAAAGTGGCAACACCGCAGCGCCCCCGTGCAGAAGGATGATCTGGTCCTCATCGTGGATTCCACTCTGCCCCGCAACAGCTGGCCCAGGGGACGAGTCGTCGAGGCGATTCCCGCAGCAGATGGCCAGGTGCGAGCAGTACGCGTGAGAACGAGCACGGGCGAGTACATAAGGCCTGCAGTGAAGATCATCGTCCTCCTACCAGCCACGCCACCTCCGACGCAGCTTCCAGCGGCAGGCAGACCACGTGCACCAGCGGGCCACAGAGGATCCGGCCGCCAGGGACACCGACGTCGCCGCACCCGTCCTAGCTGAGTAGGGCACAGCTGACGCTGCACCGGGGGGAGTGTACCGGACGTGTCGACGAGGGAAAGAAGATTCCCTTCCGGACATCTTCTTCCTTTATTTTTTAAGAAAAATTAAATATATTTGTAGACGAAGACGAGGATGAGTTCCCTCACAGGCCGTCCTCGTCTCTTTAAATAACGTAGGATTAAGGGTTTGAGGCAAATAATATGCTAATAATTATGTTCACAATTAAAATGTACCCTGTTTGAATAAAGACCAGTTCCCTTGGCCCGAGAACGGGCTCCTGTGGCTCCTGTCGGTGCTCGTCGCCTTGGCTGTTGGCGCTCGTCGCCTTGGGCGAAATCCCCCCGCGTAGACGGGCGGACATGGCTTCCTACCCTTCCCCTACCACCTACCCCCCGGGCGGACCGATAGGAACGCTCCGTCCGGGGGAGTAGGTATTCCTTGGCCCAAGAACGGGCTCCTGTGGCTCCTGTCGGTGCTCGTCGCCTTGGGCGAAATCCCCCCGCGCGGGCAGGCGGGCACTGCTTCCTACCCTTCCCCTCACCTACCCACCGGGCGGACCAATAGGAACGCTCCGTCTGGGGGAGTAGGTATTTTTGAATCGGAAATACACAAAAGGCTCCGAATGTTTTGGCAAATTATGAGAGTTCGGTCTAATCTGTCACCGAATAAATGATATGGACAGATAGACCGGACTCTCCTTTATGTTAATGAATATCTCTGATGAATGTATAATTAATAATGTTTTAGATATTTAAGTTTCCCTGACAAAATGTGGGTGCAGGGACCCCAATGAAAGTTATTTAACATGCCATAATAAAATTAAATAAATTAATAGGGGAGAGGTCGTGGGGGTCAGACATAAGAGAAGGATAAGGGGAAGAGCTGAGACAACAGAGAACTCTGCTGTATAGCCCGCAGCAGAGGTTATAGCCCGCCAAAGCTCGAACCGCCAGAAAAATGGGCAAAAGGTTCGAGCCCACCCGCGCCGGCGGCAAGGGCAAGGGGCCGGCTATAAATACAGCGGTACCCCGGGAACTTAGAGCATTCGACAAGAAGCGTTTCCAACGCACACACGCACTTGACAAACTCGATCTGGTACCGTCTCAAGCACTTCTCCGCCTCTTCTGCCTGACCTAAGAACCCCTCCCCGGACTTGACTTGAAAACTTGGATTTCATTTCTGCCCCCCCTTTGGACGCTGCCTCTTCCTCTTGTGGGCCATTACCGGGGCATTATTGACGAGCATCTTGGCGGCTACCCAGGACTACCCGGCGCCCCTATTTTACAGTCTATGTGAGTGGCGGGAAACGTCGCTTACAAGGACTTTCCATATTTTTTTAGGGTCATTGTTGCATTCGGAAATTTTTTTGTTGTAATATAGATTTTTGGCTTTCCTAATGACTTGTGTGCAGATATTACGGTATCTTTTGTAGAAATTATGGAGTGTGATATCATATGGATTTGTGGCACATTTTTTGTGTATGGAATTGCGTTTCCGAATGCAGTTGATTATAGTATGGTTTATCCAAGGTTTGAGAGGTTTGATCGCTTTAGGAATGGTGTTTGTGGTGATTTTGGTGTTTTGGACAAGGATATCTTGTAGGTAGGTAGAGAAGTAGTTCCAGGCCTCCTCTATGTTAGTTTTGTTATAGAGTGTGTCCCACGATTTGGAGTTAATCGTTTTGTTAAGATTGTCATAGTTGATTGTTTTCTTCGTTGTTTTAGTTGGAGGTTTGCTTTGTACGCTGTGTTTGGAACTCATTGTGAAAGAGGTGGCGTAGTGATCTGTAACTGATGACATGTGGATTTCGGAGGTGTATTGGTTGGTTGATTTAACCATAATATGGTCGATGCAGGAGGAGGAGTTTGGCGTACATCGTGTTGCTGAATTGATTGTGCTTTCCATTCCGTGGAACATCAGTGTGTTTAGATAGTCTTGGCATTGGGGATGTTCGTTGTTTTTTAAAATGTTAATGTTAAGTTCCCCCTGTTACGTATCAACGGGCTCGAACCGCCTGATTACGAACTTATAACAAATTTGAAATTAAATAACACAATGATCAAGACTCAACAACAATGGTTCAATTTAAATACTTACCAAAACCAAATTATAATACAAACCTCGGCTAGCTCTTCCCAGGGATATTGTGTTCTCAATTCGATCGGATTTGATTCAAAACGATCGTCGCTTCATTTATTGCAGGTAAGGGTTATAATATAATAAATAAAAAGATTCCTTGTTGCTTTAAATTATGAAGAATTTATTGGTGATTTTACGCTACTAGGAAAAAGCGTGTACCTCTTTGTGAACGGATTAGTTAATGATTTTAGAACCCAATCAAAGGAATGAATTAATAACATAATTAAATAAGGCTTACGTACATTATCTCGCACGGTTTACATCTGGGCAGGGCCGCTCCTCGTCAAAAAGACGTCACTGAATTTATTTCAATTTCTAAGCACGTGTTTTTAAAAAACTGTTATGATATAAAGGATCTATGCCAACCACGCAGGTGGCGTGACCGATTCTTAGCGAAGCTGGGACGAGAAGAGCCTGCCAAAAACCCCCAAGCCTTCCGGCTTTGTCCCTTTGGCCCCTCCCACCGAAATCTGGGCCAATCAATGGGCACCTCGGTGTGGCAAACCTTACAAAAAATACTATTGAATTTAGTACCTAGCGCAAATTATTGTACAGGGGTTGAAAGTAAAGATTCAAGAAACTACTTCATAACACATCCCCGAAAACACCAGCAAAAAACCGCCGTTGTAACGAAGGTTTTTTGACTTTAACCCTTCAAAGAATTCCCACAATAAACTTTACAAAAAAAACATCATTCACAAAGAGATTCTGCATTAAAAAACCTAGGCAAAAAGTTGTACAGTTTACAGACACATGATAAGTTATTAAGTTTAGACAAAATATCAAAAAACAGCAAAATCAACACGTCCAAGCGGCTGACAGGAACACCGTTAAACTCAGCTTTCGAGGCAGTGATGTCCATCAGGGCGTCTACAGCAACAGTAATGATTCTCAGCAGCAGGGAACGACTCAATGAGTAACGTCAACATGAAAGCAAAAAAAATGACATAATTAGAAAAGTACGAACACCAAGAGTAAACAAAACTATCGGAATGGTAATGTATAAGCAACAAGAGATCAAAGCGTAAGGTAACTCCACATTAGATGTCGTGATGTATGTATTGACATATCGTAGAACAAAAAGCACATTTAACCCCCTTTTAAAGAACAGGTAATGGCTCAGTTAAGTCAGTATCCACTTTTTAACAGTACGGATTACTGGTTAACGACATATTAAAACAAAATAGATGATAAAACAGACAACAAAAATCAGAGTCCTTTAAAGACCCAAACAGCGTCCTGCATCAATTCAATTCAGGATCACTCATACAACATCCTATAATTCAGGACCATTCAAACAACGTCCTATAATTCAGGACCATTCAAACACCGTCCTATAATTCAGGACCATTCAAACATTTCAAGAAAACACCTTAATAATACCTCAGGTTTTATCACATTCACTGTAATATAATTGTCGTCGATATATCGCGTTTTAAGGCAATATTTGAAGTTATTAGTCAGCGCATTATATTATTTTTTTAATGATGACAACAATAATTTAAAGTTATTATTTTAGTCAGCGCATTAGAGTATTTTTTTTAATGATTACAAAAATAATAATAATGAAATAATAATTCAGAAGTCAGGGACTTTTCCACTTCATTTACGCGGGCTGTGCCGCGGGGCGCCAGCTAGTTTTTTCCCGGAACGAGCAAACCATCAAATCGCAATTATTAATCACCAACGACATTCATTCTCGAGCTTGAAAGAGAGGTGAAAATAATAGCAAGCAGAGGCTAGTTATATATGAAATACAATACGAATGTCGAATGATGTACATGAATAGTTATAAAATACAAGTGTAGTGTGTATGTAAGGTGTGTACACACTGTCTTCGAATGGGCCCCTTCGAAAACAGTGTCAAGGTTAGTGTATGTGTGCGTGGCGAATGTTAGTGGTTATCACATTCGGTTAATTACTCCGAAGCGATTGTAATGTACGTGTATGCACTATCCCAAAAGCGTCCTTTCGAAAACAGCACGATGGGTGTAGGTATGTGTGGAAGGGTGTGGTGTCAATTTCATATCTTATTTTCACAATACGTTGATTTCTCCGGTTCCTACAAAACCATTTGAGTGATAAATCAGTCAAAATACTACGATTCACGTCCGTCGCTTAGCGCGAAACTCTACTCAAACAAATAAATTTCAAAATTATTTGAAGAAATAATTTTCCACTTGGCTAAGATGGATTCCATCTTGATTTTCTTTGAATAACTATTTTCTAATTGGTATGGGCCAACATTATAGTTGCATTCCGTCTTGATCTTCTTCTATCAACTTATTAAATATCTGTAAATAAGTTCGTTTCTTATCTTTATTATTTCAAATAATAACTTTAATTTCAATTAACATCTATTGATTTCTATGCAATCAATCTACACCGTTAGTTGAATAAATCTAGACACTTGTTCTATCCTGAGCAAAATCTCGAAAATCAAAAGTAATAATCGAACCCACTATCACTTTTCCGTAAAATAATTAATTAATAGTAATACCTATACATTAATATTAACAGATACCGATTATATCCATCTATTTAAAAAATAGCTATCGTACTTCCGTTACATAGACTTCGTTGTCGTATCAATTTGTTGTTGCGGGCATGGGTACCGCTGCCCCGGAACTATCTATTGTATAACCAGCGCCTCAGTTATAGGTAATCCTCTTAAGGGATTCGCTACACTTGGGTGTTTCGTTCGCTACGAGTGCCTGAGTCCATATGGGGTAAAATCGGACTGACTACCTGCCGTCGAACCGTAATTTGGAGAAAGGAATTCCTATGTCTGTCACTCCTGGACACTGACCACTAAATTTATATCCGCCCCTCATCCCTCTTTCCTTCCTCTCCTTCCTTTCCTTAAAGGGCCCTCCACACAGTATCCCCTAAAATATCATAGGCACAAACATATTTATCTAATCGTTAATAGGTTTCTACTCTTCGAGAGAGAGATCGGCATGGTTACGGAGATATATAATTTCGCAAGGAATCGAACCCGCGACTGAATTTTGAAGTAAGGTAATTACGTCGGAGTGCGTTGCATTATTATCATTCCAGATTCGAACTGGTAGGTATTTATATCCCATAAGGAAGGCGGTATCATTGAACACTAAAAATTATATCTCACTGGTAAATCACGAGAATTGAACTCGATTAAAATTTTTTTTTTTGCGTTCGTTTTTTTTTAACTGTTAAAAATCTATGTTTAAATAGGTAAATACTATTTTACCACTCTAAATCATCAGCTCGTTTCAACGAAAAATAACGCTAAAATGTGGTCTCAACACACTTTCTGTTTCAAACTAATGGCCGTTATTCTAAAAATAATCGCATCTACTAGGTAAGTACTTTCAGATATTTGAAATAAATTCTTTGCCTATGAAAAAAAAGACAATAGTTATTGTCTCCAAAGGAACCCAACATACAATCGTTATTCCCGCTACCCGGTGATAAAACGAACCTTAAATTTTATGAAGGTCTCCAAAAAATATTTTGAAGAATTCTACCTGCTTTTAGGTGCCTGCACCCCGACCATTTAACTTTTGTAAAATTTTAAACTCGAACATGGCAAGTAAATTACGTCGATTTAAAATTATTCAAATATATTTAAAACCTATGTCAAGCAAACTAAACTTGAGGTCACACAATTTAAATTGGCGTGCTATGCGAGCGGCACTTACTAAAGGAAAATTTGTTAAAGAACTAACTAACAAATAACCACAACGCCGTTTTTTTTAGCAGAAGATCACAATATGCACCAAATATGGCTAAATCCATTTCAAGCAAGGCTTAAATTCCGAATTGTGGTTTTACTCGAATTTCACTATCTCCCTTTTTGAGCGGGTATACCGTACCTTCAATGCATTTACCTACGCTAGCAGATTTTAATCTGAGGTATCTAATTCTGAGATTTCCGGTAACCATTTTGTTTCAAGAATCGCGTAAAACAAAACGAATCTTTTCAAAATACGGCATGACTAAATATTTACCGGTCAAAAACACGTGGTGATTTGAGATGCTTCCAAAATGGCGGCTGTTAACGACAAAAACTTGATTTAAACGATCGAAAACACGTGGAGATTTGAGATGTTTCCAAAATGGTGGCTGTTAACGACAAAAACTTGATTTAAACGATCGAAAACACGTGGCGGTTTTTTTTTTTAATCCGGAGATGCGGCCGACAAGATGGCAGATCATTAAAACACGCGTGAACTTTTTTAAATACTTCTCGAACACTTGATATACCGGCGGTTGAAAAACCACGTGGATCAAAATGGCGGCGTTTGCAAACACGCTTGAACTTTTTAAAACTATTCACAATCACTTATTTAGCTATACATTTAAAGGGGGAAAAAAATTATAATTATTTACATATTTATACATACATCACGAAAAACAGCATGGAGTTTATGAAAAAAATCAAGGAAAGCGACATATCATAATGAACCAAATCTAGCTCCACGTTGAAAGGCGCCAGTGTTACGTATCGACGGGCTCGAACCGCCTGATTACGAACTTATAACAAATTTGAAATTAAATAACACAATGATCAAGACTCAACAACAATGGTTCAATTTAAATACTTACCAAAACCAAATTATAATACAAACCTCGGCTAGCTCTTCCCAGGGATATTGTGTTCTCAATTCGATCGGATTTGATTCAAAACGATCGTCGCTTCATTTATTGCAGGTAAGGGTTATAATATAATAAATAAAAAGATTCCTTGTTGCTTTAAATTATGAAGAATTTATTGGTGATTTTACGCTACTAGGAAAAAGCGTGTACCTCTTTGTGAACGGATTAGTTAATGATTTTAGAACCCAATCAAAGGAATGAATTAATAACATAATTAAATAAGGCTTACGTACATTATCTCGCACGGTTTACATCTGGGCAGGGCCGCTCCTCGTCAAAAAGACGTCACTGAATTTATTTCAATTTCTAAGCACGTGTTTTTAAAAAACTGTTATGATATAAAGGATCTATGCCAACCACGCAGGTGGCGTGACCGATTCTTAGCGAAGCTGGGACGAGAAGAGCCTGCCAAAAACCCCCAAGCCTTCCGGCTTCGTCCCTTTGGCCCCTCCCACCGAAATCTGGGCCAATCAATGGGCACCTCGGTGTGGCAAACCTTACAAAAAATACTATTGAATTTAGTACCTAGCGCAAATTATTGTACAGGGGTTGAAAGTAAAGATTCAAGAAACTACTTCATAACACCCCATTAGAATTAAGTTCTTTATTTTGTGTAGATCCGTGAGATAGCAGTTTATGTCGCGCAAAAATGAGGAGATGTTAGGTTGAGAAGGAGAGCGGTAAAGTGCAATGATACATGTGTTGACATTGTACGTTATTTGAAGACAGTTTGAGTTAGTAATATAAATTTCTTTGACATTAAATGAGTTAAGAGTGTTGTTTAATGTATATGCTACTATGCCATCGTTTTGTCTATAGTGATTTGAGGTTTGATGGTGGGTATAATTGGGGATGTTTTTAGGAGTATAGTAAGGTGTTAGCCAACATTCTGTCAGGATAATTATGTCATATTTGATTTTAGTAAGGTCGAGTTCGATGAGGAATTGGTCAAAGTTTTTGTTTATAGATCTAATATTTTGATGGTATATTGATAAGTTTGTTTTGTTAGATGTTGTGGTAGTATTATCCATTTTGTATGATGTGTAGATTGTGTGGAAATATGTAAGGGTAATTACCCGATATTTTATGTAATTTTTTTTAAATCATCTACATGTTTAATATAAATAATTTTATCGTTCGTGATGCGCCTCATCATGATTATTCCTTCTTTGTACCAGACATAGGCATAGTTTTTTTCTTTGGCAAATTAGCGCCGTCCGAGTATACATTTAGGCACAATCAGGTTTTAAAAGTAATCCACCAAAGTTTGGCAATTAAACATAACTTGATTGACTGCCGTAGTATAGTACCATATTATGAATATGAACTAAATTCATTTTTAGAAAATGAATTTTACGTGACAAAATTTAAAAAAAAAACTTATATCATTGATGTAGCTATTCCAAATTTCTATAATATTCAAAAATCTGTTTCTGTAAAAATAAGAAAAATACAGATTTAGGAAATGAGATTAAAAGAATTTGGCATTCTCAGACTATAAAAATATTACCATTTGTTATTTCGGCTACTGGCATTATACCTAGGTCTATCATTCGAAATTTAGGCATATTAGATTTGTCAAAGAATTTATATATAAAAATGCAAAAATCAGTCATTTTAAATACATGTAGGATTACAAAAGATTTTTTAAATATTTATATTGAGGGATCAGTAGGATTTATAGGTCCCATTAGGAGTTCCACAGAGCCGAACCCTGTGATATGAAAATATCTGCAGTCGGTGAATTATTTTCCCATTTGGTCTCTGGTATTTTGTATTTATAATACTTATATAGTGCAATTGCATAGCGTGGATTGACTAGATGATCATTTGGGGAAGTGTGTGAAAGGGTTCAGTTTTTCCTGCGGGGAAAATTTAACCCGAACATTTAAATCTGGTGCGCAAAAATTATTATTACAATTAATTAATTCATTATTATTATTATAATTTGTGGGTACACCTTATAATTTACTTTATCAACCATTACATGTAAAATTTCCGATCTGTAAACTTCACCCGCCATAACACAGGGATATCCCTATCATGGCGGATAAAATAACACAAAAAAACTAAACAATGTACAGTATTCTTTTAATAAATAAATAAAATAGCTGGTAACCACCACGAAAAAGAAATTAAATACTGCTAACACACGCAAAACGACAGGTGCAACAGATTAAATAAGAAGTTAATTTTCATGAGAAAACTATCAACTCTCCGGCGAAATATTCTTGTTGGTCTCAAAGCATCTGCTTCAGTTTGCTCTATATTGTGTATTGAGCCAATATTACTGATAAATCAGCCATTGTAATGAATCTTAAAACAACTACAATGTCAGAACAGATGTTCTAGCACAGCATACCATGACAAGAGGAATGATGCTGCTGCTGTGAAATATTTTAAAGACTTTAAAAATTAAAATATGATTACTAGCCCCTAGGGCTTTACTAGTAATCATATATTAATTTTTAAACGACTGATAAATAAACGTTTTCCCCAAAGAAATGGTTGTTTATCAGTTGTGTAAAATTTAAACCTCTTTATTAGTAAGGCGTTATAATTCTTCTTTTGATAGCCTTAAGATTTTTTTGTTTAACAATTATCCTCCTCGTTGTTAGGACTGTCAAAGTGAGAAAATTGTACGGTAATTGAATAATTAATCTATTGTACAATTAAAAAATAAATAAAACTTTGTAGAAATATACGATGCCTGCCAATCAAAGTACGCGTAGGTCTCAGGTTAGGACACAATAATTCTAGATTTTGACAGTTGTGGCGAAGACAAGTTCGACCCAATCGTTGTTCGAGTGAAATGACTTTTGGCGTTTGGCGTCTAAGTATATACCTTCGACGAGATTCGAGAATAACAAACTCGACCAATGTACATACTTTCGAGTGCGATTGCGAGCGGCCTCGACTGGAGAATCGAGTTCCAGATATTATATTAATCTGCCGTACGAAACCGAAATTAATTCGGATGAGCGGCCGAATTAATATTTGCGTTTTGATTGATTCACCGCTGATGTGTTGATTGTTTAAATCGAGATATTTACTATTGAAATACCCATTAGTATATCTATATAATTGGCTAACGTCAAAATGGAAATGCAGCTTTCGAATGCCAAAACCAGATAATCCTCGGTAAGCATAAGGTATAAGCTTAATATTTAATCTAAACATGATACTTTGCAAATAGTTACAGTGGTAGATACTTTCTGAATTGCCTTTATGAAAGACCACCATTCACAAACGAAGCGTTGCGTTGCTTCAAATAACTTAAGCCGTATTTGCTGACAAGATCTGAATAGCCGGGTAATTTCCAAACTATTCTTTACCATCACTTTCTCTTTCCGCTCGATCCAGCCTCGCAACATATCTTCCCCCAATGGGGGTTGATATAGTCGAGAAAAATGGGAGCAGTTGGGTCTCTTGTACGGATTGATAAAAACCAATCGTTATAATCACCAAATCCACTTTGTGGTACTGGTACAGCTACCCCTGAAACCATTTATTGGATAACCAACACCCCTGCCATAGCCCGCCGTAAGTGGTTCGCACGTTTGGTGGCTTACTAGGGATGCGCGGGTTCATGGTGTGAGGTTTGTCTAGATCATGGCGGCGAATGCGTCTGCCCACCTACTGCATGGCGGGCCGGATCGTGAGAGACTTGTAGGCGGAGACCTAACTTAGACTATTTGGATCCATCGCATTGCACCGCAGTGGGAGGGATGTATTCATACGTCCGTCACTCCTGGACGCATTGAACCCCAGATCCCTAATCAACCCTCATGCCTTTTCCCTTCCCAAAACTTCCTCTGCTTCCTTTCCCTAAAAATACCCTTCACACAGCATCCCCAAAGATAAAATTATTTTATTTTCTCAAGGTGGAACGAACGGTTATAATGATTGAAAAAAAACCTCCTGTTTTGACTAACGTGGAGAGGACGGTTATGATGATCGAAAAAATACGTTAGTCTACTTTCGTCATCTGACAGTTCCATGTACATAAAATCCAAACATGTTCCATAAAATCTGTGTACAATCATTAATTCTATTTATTTTCTTATTTAGTTTCTTTATGGTTTTTACCATTTTTAGTAATTTCAGTGAGTAGGTACTGTTTTTTTTTTTAATATTAATAAAAAATACTTTAAATAAATTTCAGCTCACGAACATTTTTAACCGACGAAATACAAAATTTAAAACATATTTTAAGAAGGTTTTGCTATAGGTTCAACAATATCTTGAATTCCAAGAGAAACAATAAATAAGACTCGAACATCGCAAAACTAATAACTTTAAGTGAGGTCGCAAAATAAAACTTTTAAAAAAGTGAGTAGTTTGTTTTGAATGTTTGAAGATACCAATTACTGTTTGTCATTCTTATTGCAAGTTTTGGTTGACACAACTCATGCGACCGATTCGCTCAACTTTAAATTTTCTATTTTTGATGGCAGTTGCGGTGCTAGTAGCATTGATACCAATGATTTTAAATTCACAAGAGTGGCCACCTTGCTTTAAACAAGCATTCTTTCAAAAGAAAAGACAATAAATTAGTTTTTATTTCTTGTATATATTAAATAAAACAGATATGTTTTTAGATTTTCGCGGCCAAAAGTATTTTCGTTATTTGTTTTTGGGGTGTTGTGCCGTGTTGCGCTACCTCCTTCTTTAGCCAACGTTTTGTCACCTTGAAATGAGTGTGTCAAATGTTAAGTGTAATTGAGTAATTGATATTAAGTAACGGGATAAATTTGAGATTGAGTGGTATGTGGGTAATGTGTGAATGTACCTGCTAGCTTTTTTTAAGGGGCGCCACTGGTTGTTAAACCAGGCTAACAGACGGTAAAGCAAAATTCTCTATCAGGGCTTTGGGGATTAAATACTTTATAATCAATAAAGATTTTTAATAATTAAAAGAAAGACAGTATTCATATAACAGATTACATATTATATTTCAAAAAAACAAATAAAAATCAGTTTACCAATAAAGAGCAATTAAAATTATTATATTGAAAGACTCACCCAAGGATCGACCAAAACCTATTCTAGCTAAAATTATAATACTCAAGGCCGATAGCAACAAGGATTGATGTATGATGCCCTCCGCTGATGCTGCTGTACATCATTCGTATTACAGTGATTAGTCTCAGATCAAGACCAATGCCATGGTCAGATTAGCCCCATGCGTAATGTTGATGGATCTCCAAGTTTGTAATAATTTTTCTCCAATTCAGTCCGAAAGACGGTTACGTCGAGGAAATTTCCGTGTTTGTAAAAATATTAAAATTTTCTTTCGCTGCAGGAAAATACAGTTGAATCCCGGTCAGATAAATTCTTTATCGTTTCTTATGGTTTCACGCCATTTTAAATTATTATTTTTTTTTATTATAGCGACTATATAAAAAAAATTTACATACAAAATGCAATGTGAAATTAAGTACAAAATATTGTATTTCTTAGTCCTCCTCACTAGGGGCGAGGCGGACTAAAGTTATTTAAATATAGTTCATTTGTCTTCTATGTCGTTTTTAGCGTCTTCGCTGGGGTTTTCTCATTGACCTCTTTAAGCCATATTTTTATTCTTGATTTGTATTCAATTGGATTTTTTATTAGTTTTATGTCTTGGGGAAGGATGTTATGGAGTTTTGTTGCAAAGTATGTATAGTTTCTTTGTCCAAATGTGGTTTTATAACTTGGAATATTTTTTATATCATTTTTATTCGATCTAGTGTTATGCATACACGGTCTAGTAGAGGATTAATTATTTTTGAAGAGCTTCAATAATATATTTTTGGCATATATTTGTTGTACATTGGTACGTCAAAGTTATTGAAAATTTCAATTGAAGGCGTTCTAATTGGTACTTTCAATATGGAAATAAGAAGGTAGCGGAACACGCGGGATAATACTTTACATTACGTAAGTTTTGAACAAAATGATTGTTTAATTAAACTGCATTTTATATAAAATCGGAAAATATACGATGACTCTCGAAAAGGAGTCTACCTCTCAAAGGCTTCTTTCCAAACAGTGTCGAGCTCTAAGGAAAAAATGACTTTTATAACCTCTGTTTCAAAAATAATTGAATGGCCCAAAATTCTATATTTAAAGAAAAAACAACTGGCGTTTCAAACCAAACAAATATTGATAAATTAGGGGTACGTGACTAGACTTAATTGTGATGAAATGGAATTAAATATTTCATCACAGTTTCGGACAGCATTGCAGTGTCCATCATGAGGGCGGATGATGGACACTGCAACGCTGTCCGAAACGTTGGCATAACACCCCAAAAAAACAAATAACGAAAATTCAATAAAACAGTTTATTTATAAACATGTTTTTATTTATTTTTTTATTTATCTTATTTAAGGAGAAAACACAGATACAGACAATAATTAACAAAACAATATTATGAACAATAACTTGAGAATTCGCCTGCACCCCAACTACTTCTCACTGATTGACTTGATAAATAAAGATTTTCAAATACATTTTATATACATGTTTAAAAATAAGTCATAATTAATAATGAATCGAAAATTATTTAAAAAGAAGCACATAAAAAGTATTGTGAATGATATATGAGTTTTATTTTTTTATAGGAAAACAGCCTTCAATTTTCTACCAAAAGTGCAATAAGTATCAAAAAATATATCGAAATCCTTAAGGTTGTCGTTTTTATTAAACAATTCACACATTCTTCTGATTGGATCCCTGACACCAGCATTTGTACGTGTCCGGTTAATGTGGAATAAGTCGTTAAGCCTAGTTGTTCTGGGTGGTATTTTAAAATTAATTAGTTTGAGTAAGTCAGGACAGTCGATAACGTTGTTGAAGATTTTATACAGGGTCATTAGGTCAAGGTATGTTCGCCGGTTAGATAGAGTGGAGACGTTATATTTCGAGAGCATAATTGTATATCCCCGTTTAGGTGCGCTCATTCTGTAATTGAGGCAACGCAGAAATTTCTTTTGGACACTTTCAATATTTTCTTTATAGATACCGTAAACTGGAGTCCATATGGAGGTGCAGAATTCAAGTTGAGAACGGACCAGCGTATAGTAAAGCAGAAGATAGGTTTCAGGTTTTCGAAATACACGGCTTTTTCTGATAAAGCCTAGCATGCAGTTAGCTTTATTCGTTAGGTCTCTTATACAGTATACGCGCTCGAGTAAATAACTACCAATTTAATAATTGTGTACGATAACGTTTTGATTTTTAGTAAAGCTTATTTGTTTACATTTGTTGTAACTTAGGTAAATTTTGTTCTCATTGCAAAACGCTTCGAACGTAAGGTTGGAAGTCTCTTTGGATGAGCAGACAATCATTTAAATTCCTAACGATGGCAAATATTTTTATGTCATCGGCGTACAACAGAAATAAACAGTGCATGAAACATTCAGTAACGGAATTAATAAAAAATTATAAATAACAGCGGACCTAAGATTGATTCCTGTGGCACGCCAGAAGTAACCGGTTCCCACATGGAAGTATGTCCTCATAACGATACAGCTTGCTGACGTTTTGTTAGGTATGAGACGAACCAACGTAATAAGTTTCCCCTAATTCCCTAATTAATGTTCTGCTATGTAATTATTATTACACGTGACAGCTGTTTCGCCTTCTGAAGGCATTATCAAACTGTGGTCATACCACTTACAGACGATGTATTTATATAATTTCTAGTTAGGTACTTACGATGACTAATTTCTGAATAAAATGACTGAAATTATTAATTGTCGTTATCCCTTAAAAGTTTCCCCAAATACTGCATCGTTTAAATCCGACTGAAGGTCGTCATAAATAAACTGTTTTTATAAAGTGAATAATAATGTTATTGAATATTAAAAATAAATTAAAAATATAATGGACAAATTAAACTTGGTGACTATAAAATAGTGAATATTTCTTTTATTGCAGAATTGTAAATCTAATCTTAAACTTTATGGCGGACAGTTTACATCTGCGCTGTTCAAGCGGGTTCCTATTAGTGACCGACCGAAGGTTCGGTTTCGGCAAGTTTCGGCAAAAAAATGTAATTTCGGCATTTAGTTTCGGTTTCGGCAGAAAATCTGCTGAACCTTCGGCCGCACCGAAACTCTGCGTTCGTGAATTTTCGCGCGTCGTTCGGCTGACTTCGGCTGAGTTCGCCGGCCGGTCCGGCGTGATTGCGTTGTGAGTTTGTTTTTTTTCTCGAGCATACATGTTTGATAATTTTTATAATTTTTGTTTGTTTTATAGCAGTAATATAAAAAAATATAAATAATTATTTTACACGTCCTTCAATGATTGTTTTTTTTTTATTTATTTCATTTAACACTTGTAATAAGAATTTGTGATACTAAATTAATGAGGTCCATCCTTTATAAAGTAAGTATTGATTATTGACAATTTTTTGTTTCAAGAAGTAGTTAACATGTTTTGTTAATTTTCGTTTGTTTTATAGCAGTAATATTTTTTTCCACGTTCCTCAATTATTGTATTTTAATTTGCATAAGTGTAAAAAATAAGCCAAATTTCATTATACAATAAAAATGTCAATTTCATTATACAGTAAATTCGGTTTCGGTCGAAACTGAGACAGACACCGAAGATTCGGTTCAGTTTCAGCTGCCTTCAATAGATGGCGCTAACATAGTTCGTAATACGAAGTTTTGCTATATTCCAGCAGATGGCAGTTATGTATGATGTCAGAAGAGGACCGTCTATCGTCGTTCGTGTTGATTGCCGAAGACATCGGTGAATTACAATTTGGGAGATGGGACTGGGTACCAACGACCCCGGGAACCATTTATTAGATAACCAACACCTCTGCCGTAGGTCACTCCAAGTGGTTCGCTACGTTTGATGACTTAGTAAGGGTGCCCGGGTTCACGGGGTGGGGTATGTCTGGATCTGGAGGTGCTGGACACGCTGAACCCTAGATCCCACCTTCCCCTCTTACCTTTTTCCTTCCCTGGACTTCCTACCCTTGCTTTTCTTAAAAAGATCCTCCACACAACGTCCCCAACGATGACATAGGTTCTGAAGGAAATTTTTTTTTCAGGGACTCCTATGTATGGCTAATGTAAAAAAAATGGGCAGGCACCTTCGGCCCTCCGGTGGGAGTCACATAACTACTTAGAGCCTAGTCTAATAAGGACGTCTGTCCACTTTAATTTTCATTGTAATACTTACGATAAATTAATAATTCAACTAGAAATAACACGAAACTTAAACTTTTTTGGAAGCTACCCAACACATTTTGTTTGGTCCCATTGTTTCTTTAGATGGTAGAATTGTTTACAATTATTTTTTTTACATTACTAGGACAAACCTGTGTTATGAATGTTTCTTACAGACAATAATAATAATAATAATTCGGTCCTTTTTGCCTGTACACGATCGGACCAGATGTGTCGGGTTCTGCAAGTCGGATAGTGTGTAGGGCCCATAAAACTTTTCAATCAAACGCTCTATTCCAAATGCCATTTGAAAATTAAGTGTAGGTCGGGACCTCCCACACCTACCACAATTTATATCAATGTCTGAAACAGTTTGTTCTACGCTGGGTGCTTTGGAAAATATTAAATCCACTCCCTTCCTTGCCAAGAGCGATCTTTGTTGGCGGGAAACTTTTATAGCCGCCATTCTTTGTCGCTTCCGGAAGTGTGTTTGTACGCGGGTAGGTACCCCCACCCCCTCCACCTACAATACCCACACCACCCACAACCTACCCCAATATACCTGGGTACCTCACACTACTCACTCTCAAAGAAATTTGTGAAATCTAATTGTGAAAGAATTATGGAGGATTTATTATAAACATTTTTACTACCTTAACAAACGGTGATTCTTATTCATAGACACTAGAACACACGTCACAGTTTTTTGATAAATATTACACGAGGGATTTTTTTTTCCTTTCTAGTTTTCGTACTATTTTGTTAAAAGCATCTCATCTATGGACGTAGATAAATGAGCGTGATGCTTAATAAGAATGATCGCATTATTAAATTCATATTACTTACTAGCAGATAATAATGTACAGAATCTTACCTGGCAAGTTACCCACCTGATGCTAGTAATCGGCTTACAATGTACCTACCTACTCTCAAAGCATACTTTTCATTCATATTTTTCTTACAAGGGTTCGGAATTTGGATAATTCTTTATGAAAGCCTTCATCTAACGATTGGAGTGCTCTGATAAAAATACATTGGTTTCAAAAATATACATTCGTATTATGAATCAGAAAACGCCGATTTTAAATATTATCGACTTAATTAAGGTTTATTACTCGTATGTATAATGTAGAATTAATAAATCGTCGTTTAAAAACGATTAAAACCTAAAAACGCCCTTTGATTGGTCGGCTATAATTGCAGATTGCCAACAATTTTTCGCGCTGCACGGACTTGCACACGAGTCTACACTGTGTTATACAAATATATTTTTTTCTTTTATTGTTAATTATCAATATTGGGATTGACCTTCCTGTTAACTGACAAAACTAAATTTCGCATGGCACCACTTGTACCTCGACAGATTAGAATCGTTTTGGCGGGCTGTGAAAAAAATCAAATTTTGAAATTATTTTAACTATGCATACGAGATTTATTTATAAAAATACTAGTATTTTAATAAGAATAGCGAGTATTGATTTATCTGGATTTTCTCATTGTGATAAATTTGTACATTTTCATTGGAATCTGCAAGTCTGTGTGAATCAGGCTTCCGTTTCTCCCTCTTGGAACACGGGTCACTTCAGACCCAAGTTCACTCCTTCCTCTTCCAAAAAAGACTCCACGTAGCATCCCCAAAGATGACATAAGCCCTGTGGAATCATATTTTCCTCAGGGTCTTCTGTGTGAAGTAAATGTAGAAATATAAATAAAGTAAAAGTGCAGCTACGCTGGGAACAAGGGAAAACTTATACATGACCATAGAAATGGCAATATCAGATTCCTCCCTTAGCTGGGAAAACAAAACAAATGTTACCCGCGGATGAGCTGAAGCGATGAATTGATGTGTGAGGGCCGCCAAGAATCGATAAAACTTGATAAATTTAACAGAAACAGTATTGCAAATTTCGTTTTTAAATTTTCACGGTCAATAGTATTTTCATTATTTTTTTGGGGGTGTTATACCGTGTTGCGCTACCTGGTATTACAGTATACTTCAAAATAGTTGTATATTACAATTTCCTCCTTAATCAGGTGTGCTCCAATAGGAACTGGTTCCAAAAAACTGTTCCTCGAATCCACTGTCATCCAGTGATTGCTAGTCACCGGTACAAAATAACCAAGATATACTACACATGACGCCACTATCTGTCTCGGTTACTTTGTACCGGTGACTAGCGAACACAAGATGACAGTGGATTCGAGAAACGGGCTATTTTGGAACCAGACGCCATTGCCTGTCTCGGTTACTTTGTACCGGTGACTGGCCATCACTGGATGACAGTGGATATCACTGTCCAAAACGTTGGCTAAAGCAGAAGGTAGCGCAACATGGCATAACCCTCCAAAACCAAATAACTAAAAAAAAAAATGCACATTGTCCAAATAAGGAAGCTGGAAGGCTCATAATTAAAAAGACGGATTTTGCTTTCAATAATTACGAAAAGTATATGTATTCACCGCTCTCTATCCTCCACTATTCACAATCCAGGGTACATCCTCAAAGCATTTCATAGAAATAATACGAGAACGATTTTCGATTTACGAATCCCATCGCTCGCCCCCTATCTCCGACGCTTTAATTTTCTCCGAATGTTTTCTGACATGCATATTAAACAAAAATCCGACACTGCTTCTTCCTTTGCGCCAAATTATTATTATTGTTTGGTGCGATTTATTCAGATCAAAAACGTGAATGTTTTTCGATCAGTTTTACGACTGTTTTTGTTAACGAAATTTATCACGTATCTCATCGAATTCTACCTAAATTATTGCCATTCTAATAAGGTGCTTTATTTTGTTGCTGGCGCAACAGGATATTAACACTTTTCAATCATATTTTGGAACATGAAACAATTTTTTTATTTAACTATGTCATCATCATCATCATCATCTGTGGCTCTACAACCCAGGTCGGGTCTTGGCCTCCAGCAGAGCCTGCCTCCATGACTGTCGGTGTTGTGCTGCGTTGCGCCAGTTTCGGATGCCGATGGTGCTTGCATCCTTCACCACTCCATCCAGCCATCGAAGCTTTGGTCTTCCAACTCTTCTCCGACCCCCAGGTGCACCATCCATAATTCGCTTTGGAATATCTCCTTCGCTCATTCTCTGGATATGACCAGCCCACCTGAGTCTTCCAGTTTTGATTTAACTATGTACTTTTTGTTTATTTATTAATTTGAACATTTAGGAATATCTGTAAAATCAAGATTAAGAAAGGGATCCTCAGATGGTTTGGGCATGTAGAGCGTAGGGATGTCGAAAGTGAAAAAAAATATCGATGTATCGATATTTATTAAAATATCAATATAGACGTCGATACATCGAGGAAAAAATATCGGTGTATCGATATATCTGTAAAATTTTCAAAAGATTTTGCGTTTTTAAAATAATCGTGTATTCAGCTCAATATTATCAATAGTAATTTTTATGCTCAATCTGCATTATTTTAATGTACAAAAATCTCAATAAAAATGAAGGTATTTTATCAGAATTAATTTTTATTAGGTAATAATTACAAAAATATCAAAAACTAAAAAGCTGTTCTCTAACTTATATGTAAACTGAGATGCAAACAAACTTTGTATGCGTCTCAGTAACATTCTTTGGCGTATTAACCTGTCAAAAAGGAGTTCGTGTTTGGAGCAAGGTATAGTCAATAATCATTGACAATTTGGAACCAACACATAGGAGTGACATAGAAAAAAATGGCGAAAAATAGCATACATTTCTATGTATGTACCTACACATATGAGATAGTATTAGTGATCACAAATACTAATGCAAAGACAATAGATTTGTGAGCTATTTATAGTTAAAATTTCAACCGCCAGATGTCATGACCCAATACAGTTACTTTTTTTCCGTTCGTTCCTATACAGTTTTGGATTCTAGTGACTTTAGTTACATATAAATAAATAAAAATATCGTTTTTGACACAATTTTCGAAATTGGCTATTTTGTATCGATATATCGGAACAAAATATATCGGCTAAAAATATCGGTGTATTGAATTAAAAATATCGATATATCGATACATTTTCAACAAGCCTATGTAGAGCGAATTAATAAAGAAAGTAGTGTAAGAAGAACATATGATGCAAATATGAATGGTAGAAGAAGTCGGGGACGCCCGAGGAAGACATGCAGTGGCGGATACAGAAAAAACTCAAGGGGGGGGGGGGGGGGGGCGCTAAAGATATACCTAAGAAAACTGAAAAGTAGACAACAGTGCGGAGAATACGCAGCACCGCACAAAGAGGAGACCGACTATGTGTACTATCTCATTCTCTCGTAGGCTAAAGCATATCGATGTATGTTTTTGTCAAGTCACAACGGTGCTAAAGAAGTTTTCACTTTAATAAATAAATAAAAGATTGGCGGACCGCACATTTAAAACTTGGCTCGCCACAGGGAGCAGTAGAGCTGCATTCCACGATCAAGGGAATCAAATACTTGAGTCGGGCCATGTTAAGGGTACCTTTACATGAAACGACGTTTGAATATGAATGAAGCAAAAGATTCATTTTAGGAGGCTAGTGTGGGTACCGCCGCCACGGGAATTATGTATTGGATAAACAACACCTGTGCTATAAGTTATCCCAAGTGGATCGCTAAGTTTGGTGACTTAGCAGAGATGTCTGAGTTCATGGGATGTGGTTTTTCAAGGTAGCGGCGGATGTTTTTGCCCACGTACCGCGTGGCGAGCTGGAAAGGACTGGCTTGGAAAGGTAGACTATTTAACCTCTCCAGCAGGAAATTCTCGACCCATTGCCTCGCATCGCACAGGGAAAGATTCATCCGTCCATCCCTCCTGGAAACACTAGCTCAGAGAGTCCTAACCACCAATCATACCCTTTTCCTTCCATTATTTCCTTACCAAGTATGTTTACGAGAGATGGGAAGGCTGATAGAGATATTAAAAGAAGGGTAAAAGGACTGAACGCAGTTCGCGCTAACAAAAAACTGTCGGAAGAAGCGAAGCTAGCAGTCCACAATGGAGTGCTGGTACCGTCCCTGATGTATGGCAGTGAAGCATAAAACTGGCAGAGGAAGAACTAAATGCTATAGAATTGAGATCCCTGCGGCGTATGTGTGGTAAAGTCATGTACGATAGTGTGATAAAAATATGAAATGAATGCAATGCTGATGCAAGCGTAATAAGAATAAGATTAAGAAAGGGACGCTTAGATGGTTTAGACATGTAGAGCGAATGATTAAAAAAAGATTTTCTTATATTTAGGGAGGGGCCCCCCCTCTGTATCCACCACTGAAGACATGGCACGATCAAGTGATTTATATACTTGAGACGGGACATATCAAGAGTCAGAATAATAGAAGAGTATGTATGAGACGATGTATGAATGTGAATGAAGCAAAGAGTGTGTGACAATACAGAGTTGTTTGTTAGTTAATTACACATTTTCATACAATAATATTATTATTAGAGATTTAAAAATAAGGCTTCTGGCAAACAAAAATTGAAACTAATGCAAAGTGTAAATATTTATTTTAAAATAAAACTATCATTTTTTATAGCGAAATATACAAAAATATTAGCTGGGGTACCCGGCTTCGCTCAGGGTGTTGATACGAGATTGAACTGACTTTGATCCCACGCCTACGGCGGATCTTGATTTATATACCCCTACCACCCACACAAAAAAGGCTTAGAATGGTCCACAATGGCCCAAAACCTTCCACAACATTCGAGAATGTTCTGGAATGTTCCACAATGATCTGGGATGTTCCTGGATGTTCTCGAGCGCAACAGACTATTTCCGAACATTCCACAACATTCCAGAATATTCCGGAATGTTCTGGAATGTTGTGGAATGTTCTGGAATGTTGTGGAATGTTCTGGAATGTTGTGGAATGTTCTGGAATGTTGTGGAATGTTCTGGAATGTTGTGGAATGTTCTGGAATGTTGTGGAATGTTCTGGAATGTTGTGGAATGTTCTGGAATGTTGTGGAATGTTCTGGAATGTTGTGGAATGTTCTGGAATGTTGTGGAATGTTCTGGAATGTTGTGGAATGTTCTGGAATGTTGTGGAATGTTGTGGAATGTTCTGGAATGTTGTGGAATGTTCTGGAATGTTGTGGAATGTTCTGGAATGTTGTGGAATGTTCTGGAATGTTGTGGAATGTTCTGGAATGTTGTGGAATGTTCTGGAATGTTGTGGAATGTTCTGTAATGTTGTGGAATGTTCTGGAATGTTGTGGAATGCTCTCAAATACTCTCGAATGTTCTGGACAGTTTCAGAAACTTCCAGCCCTTATATATTCAAACTCAGGTAAAAACGGGAGCCTTCTTCATGGATGGGGGATAGAGGGCTACCACCGTATAACTCCCCGTTACTAGGTAACGGGACTCGTTTCTGAGTTTCATCGGAACGCACAATTTTATTCACTTTCTTTTATAATGTATATTGATTACGCTTTTTAACCTATCAACATAATTCCTACTAATAACCTACCAAGAGATATAATATAAATGTAACAATAATAATAATTCTTTTTTTAGGTGAATACCTCACAAGAGTTCCAGCTGCTCCCGTCTCGAGCCAGTGAAACAGAGGCATTCCCAATTCGGGTATGCTGTGCTGCTGTAGGTAGTATGCAGGAGGAGAGATGGGGAAATGGAAGGTGGGATAGTACCTGGCTAATCAGATCTGGTCACCAAACACGGCTAAAGCCATTTCAAGCAATGTTTCAATCCTGAATGGTGGTCTTACTAAAATATACTAAAGTATAGTTGCTGCAAGTTTATTGAATTATTTGTGAAATAAGACAAAGTAATCAAATACAATTTATTGGCGCACGTATTCGATCCATTGTGATTCAAGAGCATTACCCCTCGACCACGGAGGACGTCATTTCATGTTATAACAATAATGCATAATATATTTATATTAGAACCCTGGTGGGTCTTGGCCTCCTCAAGAATCTTCCTCCACTCATCTCGATTTTGTGCCAGCTCTCTCCAGTTTAGAAGCTCCAAGGTAGCTAGCACCAAGTCCCTGCTGAACTCAAAACCGATATATTTGAGGACGTTGTCGCTCCATCTTAATCTTGGCCTTCCGAGGCTCCTTCGTCCTATCGGTTTTGAGTTCAGCAGGGACTTGGTGCTAGAGACTCAGTCTTCTCTCCAATTGACCCAGCCGCCGAAGTCTTCCCAGTTTTATAAATTTTGTGACGTTTAGTTTCTTAAACAGAGTATAGAGCTCATTGTTGTAAGGTCAGCGCCAAAATCCGTTTTCTGGAACTAATATCTTGGTTTTCGTTATTTGTTTTTTGGGGTGTTATGCCGTGTTGCGCTATCTCCTTCTTTTTTTTTTTTTTTTTTTTAACAATTTTTTTAGAACATATAAGATGTTATAAAAATAAAAACACCTCTTCAAAATTCGCCGAACATCTCTTAGTGAATAATCACGTTCCAAATAACCAGCCAAAACCATTACATATAGAACAAAAGGGTCTTAGATTAAATTTGCTTGAACAATTAGAAATCAATAAACGAACGAATGACCCCAACATAACGCTAATTAATAAAGTAAGGAAAATTATTTATTCCCCACTACTTAGTATGTTTACCAAACCTAAAAAATATAATGCATTTAAATGAGAAATTAAGAAAACCCTTACACTTAGTGCAAGGCAAACCAAAGGGAAATACTCCGAATCCCACATTAGCACTCTCTCAATTAGTGTCTCTACAAATTGGTTTAACCGGTAACAAATCAACTTAGACACCTTCAAAAATTGACATTTAAAATCTTATAAATAAGTCGTCCGTACGTGGCTTCACCACAGTTTGAAAATGACCTTACAAGTCGAAACAGCTGTAACTAAAACACTAACCAAAAAACTTGCAGAACTCGATAATAACATTATCAAATTTAATTTTAATTAAATTTCTAAAAATTAAAATGGAGTTCTACGAATTAAACACAAAAACAATTAATATCTCCTTCTTTAGCCAACGTTCTATCTACCGGATCTGCCGGATCTGCCATGATGATGGACACCGCAACGCTGTCCGAAACGTTGGCTAAAGAAGGAGGTAACGCAACACGGCATAACACCCCAAAAACAAATAACTAAAATACTTTTGGCGGTGAAAATCTTAAAAAGTATCTATTATCTTGGTGTTTCTGGACAGCAGTCTGGATTTTATCTGCTTTTTTAGGCGGAAAAAACATTGATTTGCGATCACTATGCGCTTCTGGATCTGCTCTGTAGTATTATCATAGTTTGTTAATCAGGGAGCCTAGTTATGTAAATCTTGATACCGTCTCAAAATTTTAACTTCAACTTGAGAGAGTTGAGGTTTGTTGGGTGCATCCTACGGCCATGTATTTGGTCTTCCGCTGGTTTACTACGAGACCCATGTTTTTGGCAGAACTTTCAAGAACTCTCACCCAAGGTCTCGGACAGATCACTACCAACCCTGAATCTACACGTTTCTGGGGACATTGTTAGTTTCACCACATTGTTCAGCTTACGTGGTATTCCAAACTCACTTATTACATCTTACAATACGTTTCTATGTATGCTATCAAACACGGTTTTTCTGAGATCAGTCTCAAGGAGAAAATTTGATCAGTGCATGATTTGCCTGGCCTGAAGCCACATTGGTAGTTGCCAATGATTTCCTCGGACATTGGAAGCAATCTTTCATACAAGATGTTGGATATAATTTTATAGTCGGTATTTAACAACGTTATTCCCCCTGTAATTACAGCACTTGAGTTGGTCGCCCTTCTTGCGTAGTGGACACACAATTCCTGGTTAAAACTCCCGAAAAGAAGGCTTTATACATGGAGATCACCTCAGGATAGAAAAATATATGATATTGTCAGGAACCAAATTTATTTTGTGTTAGTAGACCATAGATTCAGGAGTTCTGTAAAAAGAGTCACCACGTACCCTGGTGCGGACATTGGTTCTGACCATGTTTAGTTAACTGCCGATATTGTTATTTTATATATTTATTTTATTTTCTGCTTAAAACAAACAGAAAAGCCCAAAAACAAAATTAAAATGGATATCTCAAAACTCCAGGAAGAGGTGTTTAAACCCTCAATTTGATGTTGACCGCTGGGACGGACATTACTTTTAAAAAAATCCTGTCAGTTTTGTAAATGGTTTTTAAATATTTTTTTTACTGGCAATTATTTGTTGATCCATAAACAAGATTGTGCAAAATAAATTATTAGAGTGGCAATACTGTATCTGTCACTCGAAAACAAAATGTCGGCGAGGAGGCGGTTATCTATTTTTAGCAAGGTAAAAATATTGATATTTTTCTGTTTTGTGTGACAATAGTAAAAGTATTTTGCATTAGGTATTAGAATATATATGTGTGCTTATGTTTAATCTAAATTCCTAACGTTTCATGTGTGTTCTATTGTTTTTTTTGCTTCTTAACCTCTTTGTCCGTCCCAGCGTACATTGCCAAAGACCTCCAAATGTCGTCCTAAATGACTTTGTCCGCTGGGACGGACACCACCAAAGTTCGATTAATTTGCAGTTATGGGTGTTTATCTAATTTTTTTTTTATTTTCCGCTTGTCAACAGCACACACGTGCCTCAAAAATATTAGCCTTAGTTCCTAACGAACATGCTCCTTCAGACGCAAGTGGAAAATCAGACTCTGAATCTGAAATGCATGATGAATGTGCTTCTACTAACAGCATCTATTCCTCTCCTGCTCCATCTATTCCATCTTGGCTTGAAAATTTGAATATTAGTATTTCTGAAGACGAACAACCTGAAATTAATGCAATATCTGATTTACCTGATTCAATGCATCTTACTCCTATTCTACAAGACCTTCAAGAATCTAATTACGAAAACTTACCGTCATTATCTGCAATTCCTTCACTTCCTTCTACACCTACCACACCAGGAAATCCTGTTAGGTCATGGAAACGAATCGTAAGATCAAAACATGTTCCAAAAGTACCAGTGGCAAGGAGAGCAAAAAAACCAAAGAAGTTTCAACTGGCTTACAAATGGAAACTGGCATCGTTTCGCCACAGAGCGACAATTGAAGATAATGCAGAAAGCGATTTTGTCGATTTACCAGATGCTACCTCATCCCCTTTGACTTACTTCTATATGTTCTTTTCTAAGGATATACTGACAGACATTGTTGACCAGACTAATTTCTATTCAGTTCAAGATTTGGGCAAGTCAATACTATTGACTGAGGATGAGTTGAAAGATTTTCTGGCAATTCATTTAATTATGGGTATAGTCGGGATGCCTTCATACCTCGATTATTGGTCGCAAAAATTCAAATATGCTAAAGTTTCTGACATAATGCCTCTGAGGCGTTATCAGCAAATACGGCGTTGGTTGCATTTCGCAAATAACAACCTGGAAGATGGAGACCGGTACTATAAAATTAGACCTATTCTGGAAAAAGTAAGGCAAAATTGTTTGAAACAGCAGGGAACTGAAACACAATTTAGTATAGATGAAATGATGATACCCTATAAGGGAACAAAAGCAGGAAAACGAAAACAATATATGAAGGATAAGCCAAACAAATGGGGTTTTAAAAATTATGTAAGGGCTGGGGTCCCAGGAATCATCTATGACTTTATACTTTATGGTGGTGAAGATACCTTCCGTAACCATACTTTTTCCGAAGAAGAAGAATCTCTTGGTTTTGGAGCTCAAATAGTAATTGCTTTGTGTCAGAGTATCAAACGGAAGCCAGCAATTATCTTTTCATCTCCAGAGTTATTTTATATTCTACGAGAGAGATATGGTATTTTCGCTTTGGGCACAATACGAAACAATCGCATCAGAGGCGCAGAAAAAGTTTTACCAAATGAAAAAATATTCAAAAAGAAAAAGAGAGGACATTTTGCTGAAGTTACTTGCGATAAGAATCGTTTGGCAGTGGTACGTTGGAATGACAATAAGGTTGTGACATTTATAAGTTCTTTTGTCGCTAGTGAGCCTGTGGAGAAGATCCTACGATATTCCAAGGACGAGAAGAAGAAAATAGATGTACAATGTCCACAAATTGTTCGGCAGTATAACAGACATATGGGCGGAGTCGACCTTGCCGACATGTTGATATCACTGTACAAAACGCCATTCAAAACACGACGCTGGTACATGGGCATTTTTGGGCAATTACTGGATATTTGTCTAAACAATGCTTGGTTGGTTCACAGAAAGGCGAATGAAGGCAATCGTAAAAAGAAGATGGCACTGAAAGCTTTCAGATATGCTGTGTATGAGAATTTTATCTCTGAAAACCGTTGTGCCAAACGGAGCCCCAAAAGTCAACAAGCCCTATGTGGCACGCCCTTCCAGTCCAGTAAAGTATGACAATCTAGGTCATTTTCCGCAGACCATGGAGGAAGGGCGTTGCAGGTACTGCCAAAAAAAAACTGTGGTGTACTGCATAAAATGTCAGACGCGACTTTGCTTTGTGACTGGAAAAAATGCAAGAAATTATTTTTTAAATTTCCATACCAAATAAGATTATCTTTTATGCAGTTTTTTAAAAATTATAAGTGATTTTCTTCATAATAAAATGTTAAAATAATTGTATTTGTTATTTTGCCCTAATTTAATAATGTCCGTCAGACCGGACAGTTAAATCGGTAAGTCAGTTTTAACATATTTGGCAATGGCCGGTGTGACGGACATTGCTTTTTCGCGAAAGTAAGCATATGATATTTTTTTTATTATTTTATTCCTATATTTTTACTCACTACTAAATAAAAATTAACAAAAAAAAATCGGTATTTTTAATTTTTTTTTCAAAATCAAATTAAGGGTTAAAAACAGGGTATCTCAGACTTTGAACGATAATATTAGGCTACTCCCTTGTGCTTCATCGATAGAATTACAAACACAATGGGATAACCTTAAGTTAGTTATACGTGGCGTTTGTCTAGGTCTTGGCAGCCAGATCGGGATAGATTGGTCGAGGGACACATAACCTAGACCCAGTGGCGTAGCTAGCATGGGTGGCACCCCCCCCCCCTATTAAAAGTTGACTTTAGAAAAAAATCGAAATGCTAATTTGGGTGGCTAGAGAATTTCAGATTTCTCCACAAATATAGGCTATAGTCGCCTATAAAAAGACCTCGACACTAAATTCGGGGCTCTTGAGGAACGTATGAAAGAAAATAACAGACCGTGTTCATGTATTCAATACTTTGGTAACAATATCCTTCGTAAATTTTTTTCCGCGCCTTGCAGTGGGAGGGATGGATTCATACGTCCGTCACTTTTCCTACCCACCCCTCATGCATTTTTCCTTCCCAGAACTTCTTCTCCTTCCTTTTCCTAAAAAGACCCTCCACACAGCATCCCCAAAGATGACAGAGGGATTTTTTCCCTAAGGCTTCCTGTGTGGAGCTAATGTAAAAAAATAAATAAAAAAGAAACAGGGTAGTATATTGTCAAGGTATTTTAAATGCGCTTTAAATTTTTCTTCAGATATAAAAACAATTACCAGTTTCAGAAACTGCGTAAAATTACCTTTTAGAATTTCATTTTTAAAATATTCTTTTTTAAATTTATATATTGGAATATTTGGAATATTTTAGTTTCAAGGATGAAAAATATGTGAAAAAAAAATCCCGTGTATTTTTACGACAAACGTCGAACGTAGAGAATATGAAATTTTGAAAATATATTAATTTTAATTAGTGAATCGGCAAAAAACCTCACCATTTTATCTCATTTATTCAATAAAAAATATTCTAATAATTCCCAGAGAATAACTAAAAAAAATTACATTTTGGAATCATTGTTATCGCAAAATATACCCAAGAGAGCATATTTTGATTTTAACGCATATTTTTTTCACAAGATAATAAGTTCTAATAATTCATCTACTCATGAATTATTGTTGCTACTACTAAAAAAACGCTAAAAGATTGTGTTCATTCTGCTCACCAAGAAAAATGATGAAGGATGATTTTTTTCCATTGGTATATTTGTCGTCGTATTCCAGTGCACCTTTTCCTGGACATTTGGTCATCTTATTAGAATTTGTATTTTCTTCTTCAAAGTAGCTAGATGTCTCTTTCTTTTGCCTGTTTATTTTGGAGTGGTTAGAAGATTAATTTTACAAAAATTAAAATGTTTTGATATTTATTTTTTATTTCGTAGTATTTGATCATTGGTCCACTAAATGTGGACAGAGGTTTTTCCATTGGTATATTTGTCGTCGTATTCCAGTGCACCTTTTCCTGTACATTTGGTCATCTTATTAGAATTTGTATTTTCTTCTTCAAAGTAGCTAGATGTCTTCTTTTGCCTGTTTATTTTGGAGTGGTTAGAAGATTAATTTTACAAAAATAAAAATGTTTTGATATTTATTTTTTATTTCGTAGTATTTGATCATTGGTCCACTAAATGTGGACAGAGGTTTTTCAGGCGCCTTATACCACTACACCAGGAGACTTTTAAGTGCCATTTTATCGAAGAAACGTATTGTAATCGTAAATACGGTGGAACGATAATTGCTTTGTGTTATCTACATTCTTACTGCAATATCACAATTCTGCCCATTTAAATGTTTCTTTAAACAGACTCACGCTTAGATTCCATATTAAATTAAAATTATGTTCGGAATACAAAAATAAGGCTGGTTGAGTTGAGATGAAATTCCACATGCGGCTCGCGAGATGCACATGCCGACCCCTGCACTACACCAAAGGAGACTTGCGTCGAACCATGGATTTAACGTATTAAATTGTAATTATATAAAAATCCTTTTGCTATCTCATTCTCTCGCAAGCTGAGTCCTATAGATGTATGTGTTTATCTATTTTTAGTGTTGCTTGTTTCCGTTTCCTCGAGTTTCAAATCACAACATTGCTAAAGAAGTTTTCACTTCAAAGGGATTTTAACTTCCATTCAAATGTATTGAAGTTAATAATACATTGACCTTCGTTTGAAATCTTGTTTTGCTTATTTTACTAGATTATTGTAAAAATAATATAATTTTGACAAAGAGGTGTTTCTTTATTTACGCAAAAAATATGTGGATATACACAAAAACAATTTTGAACAAAAATATGTATATACAAAAAGCGTGAAATAAAAACAAACAGTTCCACTATATTTGTGTAAGCACTTGGTCGGAAAAACAGGTTCATTAAAAATATAAATCAATTATCATTCAAAAGTCAATTTGCCTCGTATTTCGCATCACAAACAGTACACCACCAAAAAATAGATATAACATGATGATCCACACGTCTTCCACCGCGTACAATAAATTTCCTTCTCAACCTTATAGTACTCGTATGTATCTTAATATATAAAACAAAGTCGCGTTAGATACACTATTTATAACTCGAGGACGGCTGGGCTGATTTTGATGATCTTTGATTTGTTGTATTTGTCTCCGCCCCGGATAGGATAATAACTATTAAAACATCACAAAAGTTAACGAAATAAATAGTTATAAAGAAAATTATTTTCCCCATACATTTTGTATGGAACGAATTCTCCTATTTTGAAAGAACTGCAGGGGTATAATATTGAACTGTGCATGAATTCCAAACATTCAAAAACGTCAAATGTCAATTCGTTGATTGTTGTGCATTTGTTTTTAATCATATAATGCTGCCCTTCTTTCTTACACACTCAATGTCAATAGTCGAAAATGAGACAAATGGTGAACGTATGTCTGCACACCTCCAAAGGAAAAATACAATAATTATAATAAATCTCTGAAATGAAACGCATTTTTTTACATAAGCTCCACACAGGAGGCCCCGAGGAAAATAATTTCTCTCAGGACCTATGTCATCTTAGGGGATGATGTGTGGAGGATCTTTTTAAGGAATGAGGAGGATAGAAAATTCTGGGAAGGAAAAAGGTATGAGTCACTTCATGAACCCGGGCATCCCTGCTAAATCACCAAACGTAGCGAACCACTTGGGGTGATTTATGGCAGAGGTGTTGGTTATTCAATAAATGGTTCCCGGGGCGGCGGCACCCGTATCTGCCTCCCGAATTCCCGTAAGTAATTGTAATCACAAAAATATAAATCCGTACACAACGCCATCTCTGATACTGACAAAAACAAAACACGGACAGTTGCGCATTGATAATTGCTTCATTGCGTAATTTTTAACTTAATAAAAAAACTAAATTTAATTCAACAGCTATTGATTCTGAGGCGGTACGAAGTTCGTCGGGTCAGCTAGTCTTATAATATATAAAACAAAGTCGGGTTATTTACACTATTTATAACTCGAGAACGGCTGGGCTGATTTTTATGATCTTTGATTTGTTGGATTTGTCTCCGCCCCGGATAGGATAATAAAACTAAAACATTGCAAAAATTCACGAAAAAGAAAGTTATGACGAAAATTCATTTCCTCATACATTTAATATGGAACGTATTTTCATCTTTTGAAAGAGCTGCAGGAATATTGTGGTAGGTAGGTATAATATTGAAGTTTGCTTGAATTCCAAAAATTCAAAAAAGTCTAATGTCAATGTGCTGATTGTTTTTCTTTTGTTCTTAAACATATAATGCTGCCTCTCTTTCTTACACACTAAATGTCAATAGTCGTAAATGGGACAAATGGTGAACGTATGTCTGCACAACTCCAGGAAAACAGCCACTTCTTTTCAAAACATTCAAGGCGCATTGTGACGTGGGGTACCTATTGCAATTCGGTGAAGTCAATCAAATACATCTGCAAATTTGTCACAAAAGTCAGCGATATGGCGGTTTTTGGCGTTAAAACTACAAATAAAAAACGATGAAATCACACGCTATCAAGTTTGTGAGCTACAATGAGGCGATTTGGCGTATAATCTCATTCCCCATTCATGAACGACATTCCATTGTTGTATATTTGGCGATGCATCTGGAGAATGATCAACGAGTTTATTTCATTACATCGATTGTTGCCAAACGTGCTGAAACACCTCCAGCAACAACATTGACCAGTTTCTTTTCGATTTGCCAATGCGATCTGTTTGCCCGGACGTTGCTCTACTCTGAGATGCCATATTATTACACTTTGTCGAACGCTTTGTCGAAGAGATTTCCACGTCGGAAGCACGGCGATGTGGTTACTGATCATGGCTTAAGTTCGGTTTATGGGCGAAATTCCTAAAAAATAAAACTGGTTATTTTTATACTAATTTGGGGTCGGGGAATCCGAATCTGAAAGAATTAGGCGGCGGCAAGCAATATTAACTGAATTACAGGACTTTAAAAATTTTTATACACATACAGGAAAATAGCCATTTTGGAAGCATTTTGATTCCTAGAAAATCAAACTAGTTATTTTTATACTAACTATGGGCCGGGGAATCCGAATCTGAAAGAATTAGGCGGCGGCAAGCAATATTAACTGAATTAAACGACGTTAAAATTTTCTATACACACACACATGAAAATAATCATTTCGGAAGTATTTTGACACGCAGTACAAAGATCATAGAAAAACAAGAAATATACAAAAACATGTGCCGGCAGTGTTACCAGCTCTCAAAAATATTTATCTCTATATCAATAATTTCCGACACGATAATTCTTCACATAACACATTAACCTGATGAATTACGACTATCTCAACGGCGTATTCTTAAACCAAAAGTATGAAAATTCGTAGTCTTAAAAATGCGTAACCTAACCTAACCTAACGTTAGGTTTGTGTAACATGGTTTGTGCCCCTTTATACCGCCTGCTCGCGTCCCTAACCTAACCTAACCTAACCTAACCTAACGCTAGGTTTGTGTAACATGGTTTGTGCCCCTTTATACCGCCTGCTCGCGTCACGGCAAAAAAACATCCCTGTTTTCAAGTAGTTTAGCGGCTACGCTAGGTTTGTGTAACATGGTTTGTGCCCCTTTATACCACCTGCTCGCGTCACGGCAAAAAAACATCCCTGTTTTCAAGTAGTTTAGCGGCTACGCTAGGTTTGTGTAACATGGTTTGTGCCCCTTTATACCGCCTGCTCGCGTCCCTAACCTAACGCTAGGTTTGTGTAACATGGTTTGTGCCCCTTTATACCGCCTGCTCGCGTCACGGCAAAAAAACATCCCTGTTTTCAAGTAGTTTAGCGGCTACGCTAGGTTTGTGTATCATGGTTTGTGCCCCTTTATACCGCCTGCTCGCGTCACGGCAAAAAAACATCCCTGTTTTCGAGTAGTTTAGCGGCTACGCTAGGTTTGTGTAACATGGTTTGTGCCCCTTTATACCGCCTGCTCGCGTCACGGCAAAAAAACATCCCTGTTTTCGAGTAGTTTAGCGGCTACGCTAGGTTTGTGTAACATGGTTTGTGCCCCTTTATACTGCCTGCTCGCGTCACGGCAAAAAAACATCCCTGTTTTCAAGTAGTTTAGCAGCTACGCCGGGTTTATGTAACATGGTTTGTGATACAAAAGAACGTGCCCCTTTATAACGCCTACTCGCGTCAAGGCATAAAAACTCCACAATACTAGTTGGTGTACCTCCCTAAAATATTTGAGAATCAATTATAAAAAATAAGTACTTAAAATAAAAACATGTTATTTTACGTTATAAATATTACTGCTTAATGGCAACACTTAATTTTGTGTGGTAAAAACATCTATGTTATCGTGTTTTTCTATGATCTTTGTACTACATGTGTCAAAATACTTCCGGAATGATTATTTTCATGTGTGTGTGTATAGAAAATTTTTAAGTCGTGTAATTAAGTTAATATTGCTTGCCGCCGCCTAATTCTTTCAGATTCGGATTCCCCGACCCCAAATTAGTATAAAAATAACTAGTTTTATTTTTTAGGAATTTGGCCCATAAACCGAACTTTACCCCTGATCATCCGGTTGTGCTGATACTGATGCTCTTGGTCACATTTACACAGTTAATGTAAAAAGTAACGAATGCTTCTACTTTCGGTTATTGCTGGTGAATGTTCGTGGGCCGACATCGTTTGAATCATAAGTTAATGGTGTAGTGTGCCCAACAATTCGTGTTGCATGTCAGCAGATCAATTTGCTTGAAAACGATACTCATTGGGACATGACAATCACTAAAGCAATTATTTCTGCATCTCCAGTCTGATACGCACATTATTTGCTATCATTATTTCGACATGTTTCCCATCGAATCCACGTGAACTATGGAAAAAGTACAAAGATGACATGTCAGAAGACATTTTACATCGAATTCGTGTCAGTTCAGGGAATCCTGATCTCGAGGTGAATGAGGATATACATAAACAGGCTTTGTTTTTGATCGAAGACATGTGTTACCTCGTGTGCGGCGGTTTGTTAGTCAAGTTAGGAATAACAACGCCAGATCGATGCTTCATGAATGCAATAAATGCAGTGAAACTTACAATGAATGATGCTTTCAATCAAGAATTGGTAATCGGTCTCACCGGGACAATTGTCAAACAAACCGTCATAATTGTCAATCTCATATTAACAATATTATCTTTGACTAATTTTTTCCATGTCATAGTGTGATGAATTGCATTGATCAACAGTGAAAATTAGGAAATATCGTAGCTTCCCACTTTAATTTAAAAAGAAAATATCAATTACTTATAAAACGGACACGTCTACGACATCTATCGGATTAGAGTAAAGTGAATTCATATTTACGGTAGGGATCTATAATTAGACAAAGTGAGACGAGTATTGATAAAAAAATCACAGATGGTATCAACAAATAATCAGGGACAGGGACTCCCCAATATACTTTAGACCGAGATATATTGACAGCCAATTGAACTGCAGCAAAAGCGATTAAAAACCAATTCAGCCTATCAACGGGAAGAGGGCCGAACCCATTTTTAGAACAAAGGAACGACCTTTGGACTTAGCAATTAGTAATGTGATTAATGAGTTTGACGTTCCCACCAAACCGAGAGGTGAATAAACTCCATGGGAAGAAATAATCTGTTCAGGGACAAAAGAACGATGACCCCAAGAAATGTTATGATTAACTGGTACGTTCCAGGGATCAGAAACCCTAGTTCTCGAACGCATTAAAACATATCAGGTGCGGAAAAAAAAGGATACACGTAAACACGATGCAAAAGTTTAAGTGAAAAATTGCAAAGCAAGTGACGAAAACGTATTGTAAGGCGTTAGGGAGATTTCCATCTATAATACGATTGTTTGTGACGACCGGAGATGATCGATTCGAGGGAAAACGTGCTAAAGGAAATGGAAATGTTGAAAAAACAATGGAAAATTATTGTTATCAATTTTAGACGGAGCTAGGATATTACGATGAAAGATTTAGGGAGGAAACGTCAAAAAAAAAAATGAGAGTTTTAAAGAATAGGCGAGGGTACATTTCAGATGTCTAGAGCAGTAACAAGTGTTAGAGAAGAAGATAGAGTGCAGTACGGAGGGGAGTGGAAAATGCTGAAAACATTGCGATAGAAAAACTCAGGAAAAGGAGTCATTTTACGTAATTAAAATGGAGGTTATAGAGTAGCATAGTACGCGATTGCAGATAAAGATGAGGCATTACAATGGTTGCCGATTTCAGATGTATTTTGTTGTGATAAACAAGGAATATTCGAACATGGAAATTGTTTAGATAAGGACGATTAGCCGTTAAAAAGGTAATAAAAATTATCATGGGTCTTATGAAATATTTATATTAAAGAATTCTCATAAAATTTAACGACACTGAAATAAAAAAGGATTTATTGCCAGGTGGGTACAAGAACTAATGTATACAACTGTCAAGACATATGGTTTATGGGATTTTTCGTAAGAACGGGACGAAATTTGTAAGGCGTTCTCTATGAAGCAATAAAAATGACAGGAATTTAAGGGCCGAAGTGGGGGTATCCCCTATAAAGATGTTAAAAATGATATATTTATTAATAACAAATAGAAAATGAAATTTTCCAAGAGGCAACAAACATCAAAAAACGATATGGTTATATCAGGGAAGTACAGGGAAGTGAGGGGAAAGGAGATACGACAGAGAAAAACAAAGGAAATCTTAGATTAACAGTGAATAAAATAAATACGGCTTGAAATATAAAAATCTATAGAGATATGAACAATAGCGTAAGAATAAATAAGGAAATTCATGGAAAGAGTGTCGTGAATAAAAGAAAAGTCGAGAAAAAAATGGAAAATTCAAATATACGACGTAAATAGAGAAAATTCGGTTTTAAATGGAAAGGTTCATATAGAATACAGAAAAACTCGAGGAAAAATAATAAAATAAAAATGAACGATTTGCGAGAAAGACTTCGACATGAAGATATCTCTGATAGGCGAATTTGGGGACAGATTTGGAACATATGGTAGATGCCGTACGCACGGACATGTTACTAAATGGATGAAAATAGAACTTTAAAATTATTAAATTCAAGCTAATTTTGTATGAACACCAGGACAAAGGAAGTTGGGCCATTAAACATGGATCTTACTAAATCCGGATCTTGTAAGTATGGGAGTACGAGACAGAATTTAATGTATCAAACGCAAAACGTACAAAGAGACCGCATTCGACAATAATGGGGAGGTTTCAAGAAATTACGAGTTGATAGTAATTAGATTGGTTTATTATAGGAGATTCAGATACGATCTTTTGGACCTGAGAGGGGTATAAAAGTCTAGACAAATGCCAGTTGAGGACAGTCTACGTGGTGGTCGAAAAGGTTTTAAGTTCGCGGAACGTGACGAAACGGTGGGTGATTTAAAGTAGAAAAATTCTAAGTGATAATTATTTTTGATACTTAGAAAAATTTGACATTCTAGTCAGTGATCTACAGAAAAAATACTTTGCAGTTAGAGTCAGTGAAAAATAACAATAAAGCCAACGCATTATTTACTTGTGAAAAATAAAAGTGCTCGTGATAAATACAATTTGTTTTAGTGGGAAATTCGGATTTTATAATCACTTAATATCGTATTTTTAAACTTAGAAATTTCGCGTTTAATATTAGTGCAATAAATAACTGAAGTGATGTGATAATTTAGCGTGATGAAGTTATAATTAAATACGTGTGTTCAATCTAAGTGAAAGTGTTCTAACAAATAATAAATATTTAAATTAATTATCTTAAATAATAATAATAAAACAAAATAATATTTTATTAATACATAAAAGTTCGGAGGGATAAAAATTTAATTTAACAACAATTTACCATCTCTAAATTAATCGTGAAGTAACTATCATTTAAAGAGTTATCTAACCAACGAGTTTTGAGATAAAATACAGTTTAGAACGATAGAGTTCATGCATCATTTTAATTAATTAGATTAAATGAAAAAAAAAAAAAAATTGAAGTCAAAAAGATTTAATTAAATTTAGGAAAATAAAAATTAATTTAGGAAAATTGCAGCAAGGTTACCGTGTATTTCCCGGTCGGAAAAAACCTTGGTAGGGGTAAGTCTTTTCCGTTATAAAATTTTACAGATTCCAAGGAGATAGCGGAATGCAGCAAACATTGGTATTTGGATTAATTATTTGACCAAGATATTACTCTCTTAATATGTGATATGTAACTATATTAAAATATTATAAGTATAATAAGTATATTTTATATATATTTATATATGTATGTATATAAACACATATATTTGTAATTTTATTGTTCCCAAGAAAAATTTTAAAAAAAAAAAAAAAAAAAAAAAAAAGAAAAACACTTATATAAAAAGAGGAAAAGGGTATCGATTCCTACCTCTGAATTCATCAATAACTATTGAAAGTAGTTATGTGTGATAAATTTACAAATCAATATTTTATATTTAATGTTATGTATGTATTAATATAATTTCAGAAAATCCAGAGCATTTGAAATAAGTTATGATATTAGAAATTATTTCAATCATAAAATTTATGTATATACATATCCATATTATAAATTAATTATTGAGACAAAGTATATATAAATGAATAAATATGTATACGTAATCGGGTATCAGACTAGACAATTGCGCTAAGTACATCATTATCAAACAAAGAAAATTTTAGAGTCATCTCACACGTCTCCGGAATGTCTAAAGTAAACATACCTCATACGCTTGAATCTAGGTCACGAGGCCGTCGAGGATGTTTACAAAGCTCAAATTGTTTACAAAATAAATCGGTCACTGGGGCACTAGTTCGAATACAGTAAAAAGAAAAAAAAAAATGACCTTGATTAATGGATATCGTACTTAGGTATTAACTTCTAGGAACGGGATAAAATTATTATATTGCGCAATTATTAGGAGCAAAAAGAAAAAAAAAAAAAATTTAAACACTATTTTTAATTTGAACGTAACGAGGTATCTACAGACCTAAGCAATTGAAAATTAACAGATTTATTATAGCAGTTCAATAGGGTGTATTGAAGACTTACATGAAACAGTTGAAAAATCACGGGATAGCTTAATAAGGGGTAATGAGGATTTACATGCTTCAATTGAGAATCACGGGATAGCAAGAATTTATCAAAAGTTGAACATTGGAGGGGAGGGAAAGAAAAGAAAAAAAAATACAGTTCAACCAACAGAAGGCAGTGTTCGCTTCTGTAACAAGGACCATTAATCAAACCATAGAGATGGCGGATCTCTCAAACAAAACCGTCAACAAAACCAAACAAAAGCTTGGAGTTATGGCGAATCTCCAGAACACATCGCCAGATAAGATCTTATTGTACTAGTATATATTTATATCACCCACTATTCTTACGTATGTATTCGGTATCAATCTGAAAATTTCACAGAATTGATGGGCGAGATCCGAGCTCGGGATGCGTTGCAAGTAGTTTCGCATTGCGAGTTATAAACCTTCCCAAAACGTATGTTTACATATATATCTTTTTATGTACTGTTCATTGAATGAAACGAACTCACTTACAATTAGTGCTTTAGGCCTGTCGGGTCACTCTCGTCTCATTTCTTGAACGTGGAGGGAGGATTCACGACCCGTAACTCCACACAAACCCGTGAGTATATGATTGCATATAGGACGAAACCGGTTCGCCCTAAGTAAATAGTAAACTTTGGAGGAGTAGGAATTTGGAGGTATCTGGGCTTGGAGGAAGACCTGAAGGCAGTGCATGATGGCGAAAGGAAGGTCAATTGGGACGCGATAACTTAGGTATCAATCAATTGAACCGTGCCAAAAGACTGTGCGAATTTTGGGTTGACTTCTGATCACCCGGCTTACTTAATGGAGGCAGGAGCCAAATTTTGCCAGAAAAAGGGTTATTCTGAGTTCGTCAAATATGCAATTAACTAATTACATTAACCTACTAAATCCATCTTTATATGTACCTTATAGCAGCTGAATCTAAACGGAGGGGCGCCCAGCAGATACGAGATACAATCATAATCAAATTTACTAACATTTAACCATTTGAGTTATATTTAATTATCTGTTCAATTAGTCATGTGTAGTTTCGATTAGTATTGCTTATTCATGAATTCATTAGGATGTAGGGAATCATAATAAACGTCAAAGGGAAGTTAGTTCATTTAGAGAAATTACTTAAGGTTAAATTTGCAAGAGAGAGACCAATACAGTTTGAGATTCAACACTCTGTTTAGAATCAAGAGGATTACCACAAAATTTAAAGTAATTAAAGTCCTATATCATAAATCAAAAAAAATTACACAACGTTTGATGGAGTTTAATTACAACCTAAATACGAAAATAATTACGTTCAAAGTCGTAAATAACGTATTTATTAGTTAAGTACATATATCGCTAAAGGTATGTAGTACAAGGGAGCTTTAAGTAGCTTTCTGTAGTTATCAGAGGAAATAAGGGTCCAAATTTATAAGGGCTTGTGTGACGTAGGGGAGGAATTTTCCATCCCCACCACACATATGCAAAGCCTTAAGAATTTAAATATCGATCAGAGCCAAGAGAAAAGAAGAATATTACGACTGGTGCCAAGTGCCCAGGAGTAAATAAAATAAAGACAAATATAAGAGTTTAGAGAAAAGACAAACATCACAACTGCACAGCCGTGACAGGAGATCAGAGTTTTACAAGTTGTTTTAGAAAAAAAAAAAAAAAAAAAAAAAAAACTTTTATTGGTCAATCTATTGCAAAAAGTGAAAAAAAAAATAATAATAATAATAAGTAGGACGTTATGTTAAATGAAGTGATAATAAAAATAAAATAAAAATCAGAACAGTGCGCCGTTAAATAAACACGAAAAAATATATAAATAAATAAATAAACAATACATTTAAATATAAAAAAAAAAAAAAAAAAAAAAAAAAAAAAAAAAAAAAAAAAAAAGTGTTAACGAATAAACTCTACATGTTTTAAAATAATTTATAAAAGTGTCGATAAAGTTTAAATCAAGTGACCATGAATTTGTTGATTGCTTATGAGATTATAAATATCGTAACAAAGAATGTAGGTCAGATACAAGCGTAAACAGTTTATTCAAGACAGGCCATAAATTGACAGAATAATGGTATTGACATTCCTGAATCCAGAATGTTAATGACCGTAATGTAAACAATCTGATACGAGATACCGCGGTGTTTGTAAGCATCGAAAGATTGATAACCTAAGCATCGAAAGTGATAACAAAACATCGAAAAATTTTGAAGTAGGTGACATCGGGGGTAACGCGCATCGCTTTAAGAGATGGTAGAATAAACAAACTCGAAAATGATATCAACACTCGGTTACGGAAAAAATAAACAGACTTTACAGATAAAAACGGGGGAACTTACCTACATAAAGTGACCCTTTGTTTATAGTTAATGTTGTGGGTTTGTATGTGAGGATTATCACATAAAAAGTCATAACATAAAAGATAAGGAACATAAAATAAAAATAACATAAAATATTTGATTGGGGATAGTGTCGAGTTGAGAGCTTTAATATCACAGACGAATGTTTTATAGGTATATATACCTATTTAAGGGAACATTTGATCATTCGGACCAAAAAAAGGAGGGGATTTGACGAAATAACATCAAGATAGGTATTGCGAACTCTAAACAGATTTTGCGAAAATATCGTAGGTATTGCGGAACTTGAAGGAATGGTTGGCATTCTAAACAATGAGTAATTATTGGT
Source organism: Limnephilus rhombicus (assembly GCA_929108145.2). Classification (NCBI taxonomy): domain Eukaryota; kingdom Metazoa; phylum Arthropoda; class Insecta; order Trichoptera; family Limnephilidae; genus Limnephilus; species Limnephilus rhombicus. The sequence continues at coordinate 25,740,622 of OV815284.1, forward strand.
TGAACGAAAATCACGGGATATTCATTAACATTGGAGTAACAATATTCATTCCGTTTTTTTTGCAATTACCTACATTTATTTGAAATGAAGAGTGATGGTAGAGTTGATCTAATTTGGGTTACAATCATCATGCAAACAAATATAAATAATTGAAAATATTGTGTTTTATAGGGGGACAGGTTCCAAAAAAAAAAAAAAAAAAAAAAATTAAATAAATTATAAATATATATAGGTATATTTATAATAAATAGTTGGTATTGAGTTAAATTCATTAAAAAATTTTTAAACAAAAAATGGCGGAAAAAAGGAAAGTGGATGCGACGGAATTAGAAGCTAAAGAAATACCGTCGGGAGATGAATTACGGGAGATATTTAGACGTTCAAAGAGGTCTAAGTTACGAGTCGAGGATATGATAGAAGTCGTTCAGCCAGAGGGGGAGACCGACACAAAATCGGAGGAACAGGGCGAAAATAAGCGAGAGTGTGAAGAGAGACTCACACATGGTATGTTACAGGAAAAACCCGAGGAAAAGGAACAAGAAAAGTTAACGAAGTAAAAGGAAAAATAAAAAAATAAAATAAAAAATATAGAAAAACGAGAAAATTGAAAAAAAAAAAATAAAATAAGTAAATAAATAGAATAAGGAAGGCAACATAATTTACATAAGGTAATTTAGGAAATTAAAATAGAGATTATAAGGTTGTCGCTTAATAAGATAAAATATAAACATTAACCAGGCGGCACTCGGAAAATAAAGAAAATGGTTGGGAAACGTGGAACAAGTAGGCGAGCCCAGGCTTTAGTGACAGCAATCGGGGAAAATGTCACAACCGAGACTTCAACAATAAACATAGGAGATATAACTACAATAATTCAGGCAGCTTTGGCACCGCTCGTCAATAAGATGCAAGAACTCGAGAAACAATTGGAAATCCCAGCAACAGTGGCGGTGATAGGAGAGGATAGTGCGCCGAAAAGCGTTCTCCAAGTAGTGGAAATGTTACCACAGCAGGAACGACCATCATTCTCCGGTGGAGATCAAAATCCCATTAGTTTCCTGGAAGATTTAAAAGAATACACTAGAAAAGTGAAACGAACGGATCCATTAGTCGTCGTACGGGAAAATTTGAAAGGGGAAGCTAGATCGTGGGCAAAATTGTACAATAAACGATGGGAGACTATGTTAGATTTCGAGCGAGATTTTTTAGCTACCTATTGGGGAGACATAAAGAAAAATGAAGTTCGCCGTCGTCTTGCAGAAGGGGTATATGATGCCAAGAAAAATATACCCATGCTTACTCATTTCGCAAACTATTGGGAGCTAGCGAAGGCTTTAAAAATTACTGACACACCGTTGGGCATAGTTGACGAAATTATGAGACATTATCCGAAGGAAATTCAATCGCTATGGTTTTCGGGGCAATCAGGAGATGAGATTGTCGCCGCTGAGTTTCTACGAAAACTAGATACAATGGTATGTACACCAGAAGAACGGAACATGAAGAAGAGGAGTGGGGAGGAATCCAGCAAGAAGGACAAATACCGTGACCGTTACCGCGCCATAAAAAGGAGGATACACGCAATTGAAAGTGTGGGCGAAAACGCTAGTTGCAGCAAGTGCACCGAAGTTAACAGCTCACCAAAAGAAAATTCTACAATAACTACAACCGGGAAGGAGCTAGTGGTCGCAGCCAACTCGGGAGATAAAAGGAGATTATAGCGCTTTACATTTAGCTAGATATTACACAAGTAATAAGAAACAAAAATCAGGTTTACAATTAGTGGAAATCAACGGATAGAGTGCGAAGTTTACAAATATTTGTAAATGTTAATAAATAAGTAAACGATTGAGAAATACAAATAAAATTATGTTAGGGTACATTATAATTGGGGAGGGGGAAGAAAAAAAATTACTAAAATATTAGATTATCAGATTGCTTGCGAGGGGCGGATCGTCGTCAAGTCTTTGAGGGTGAGTGGACAAGTTCTTAATAAGCGACAATCATATTCAATTATTGAAATAGAGTAAGGCAAATAAATTCGTTAATTTTGATTTTCTAGTTGAAAAAAAAAAAAAATTTTTACTTTTTTTTTTATGTGTTATTTATAAAAAAAAAAAAAAAAAAAAAAAAATGTTAGATAAGTAAGAACACTCGAAGGAGAGAATTAGAGATATTATATGGCACACAAAAGGGACATTTTGAAAAATAAACAATGCCTAGGAATTTTTTTTTTTGAAATATTGAAATAAGAAAGTTTATCTATAGATATAGGGTAGACATTAAGTATAGAGATAAAAAAGTAACATTCGAATTAAGGTATAAATATTTTAGATTTCGAAAAAAAAAAAAAAAAGGAAAAAAGGAACGCTGAACCAATTTGAGGATAATAAAGAACATTTATAAAATTTTAAATATTAGAGTGGACAACACTTAGGCTAGAACAACTTTGGATGAATTAAGAAATTACAATTAGAAATTAAGAATTATAAAATAAAGTTTAAATAAATAAAGAAAAAAAAAAAAAATGCTGGAAAATTTATATGAAACATGTATACCACTGATTGTCGGATTGGGTGAGGTCGTGCGAAAACCCACATTTCACAAAAAATATTCATACTTACAAAACAAAAACAATTAATTGCACACCAAGAGACCACCCGCTTTTCAGTTGTTCGAAAGGCCGCGAGATTGTAAACAATCTTTACTTAAATCATTGTAAGGGAGGCCTTAGTCCAATTTGGTTGGGGACCACCAAAACACGCGAGTCGAGGGGCGTGTTCCAGCAAAAAGAAATTAATTTTGAATCTATCAAAATTAAAGAAAATTTCATAAAGTAAAATCTACGCGAAAAGAAAATAAAGAATACAATGAGATTCAAATTCAAGATTGTTAACAATCCGAGCAAAAGAGAAGAGGGAGATAGGAAGTAATAGGATGCGGAGAAGAGAAAGGGGATAACAGAATGAGGAGGAATGCTCGCGTCCCTAACCTAACCTAACCTAACCTAACCTAACGCTAGGTTTGTGTAACATGGTTTGTGCCCCTTTATACCGCCTGCTTGCGTCACGGCAAAAAAACATCCCTGTTTTCAAGTAGTTTAGCGGCTACGCTAGGTTTGTGTAACATGGTTTGTGCCCCTTTATACCACCTGCTCGCGTCACGGCAAAAAAACATCCCTGTTTTCAAGTAGTTTAGCGGCTACGCTAGGTTTGTGTAACATGGTTTGTGCCCCTTTATACCGCCTGCTCGCGTCCCTAACCTAACGCTAGGTTTGTGTAACATGGTTTGTGCCCCTTTATACCGCCTGCTCGCGTCACGGCAAAAAAACATCCCTGTTTTCAAGTAGTTTAGCGGCTACGCTAGGTTTGTGTAACATGGTTTGTGCCCCTTTATACCGCCTGCTCGCGTCACGGCAAAAAAACATCCCTGTTTTCGAGTAGTTTAGCGGCTACGCTAGGTTTGTGTAACATGGTTTGTGCCCCTTTATACCGCCTGCTCGCGTCACGGCAAAAAAGGAGTAAATAAAATAAAGACAAATATAAGAGTTTAGAGAAAAGAGAGAACATCACAATAGGCAACTACCTTTTTCGTTGGAAACAATCTTTCTAAGAACTGGTTTGTAACCTAGATAGTGTCTCGGATAAATATATTATTTTTTTTATATGGAACATATATTGACCTTTTTATAAAAGTCTAAATGAATATTCAATTTTTCAATTACGATCATTATCTTTTTCTCTGTTTCTGTGTCTTGTTGTTTTTCATATTTTAGTTAAGATTATTAGTGTTTGTTAAAACTTAAATGAATCATGCAATCAATTAGTGACATCTATGGTCTCCTTGTCATACTTAATTAGTTTGATTGCCCATTGAATCCCAATTTCCAACTCTGCCGTTAGAGACCTCCAAGTAACAATGTTGTGCTTCTATACAGACAAGTAATTGATTATTTATCATGGTGGGGCTTTCTGCCGTTGATAATAAAAAGGCAGTTTTTAGTAATAATCTCTCTCTTATTATTCTTGCTATTGTAAAAAGATCTTGTTTAAGGATTTAGGGGTGGGGATCGGGTGGTACCTTCAAAATCAGATATGTTACAAGTGTTGTTTTGATTCAATTACAAATTGTATAAATTACTCGAATCCAAAGTGTTTGAAATCTACAAAAGGTTTCATTATAAAAAATACCTTACCGTAAAATACTCTAACAGTGTTATCTTCTTATTTAATTGATTATTTCACTGCAATCTCTAATTTCTAGGTACACATCATAAAGAATTACGTAAGTAGAGTTTACGATCGTTGGATCAAATGCATTTGTGAAGGGGGTTGGTTGCACCGCGGCAAGTATTCCTTCATATTTTTATTCCTCCTTTAGTTTGCTCGCAGCTCTCGAGTCATTTCCATTTGGCATTCCATTAAACAATTGAAAGCTGAGGAAATAAAAAGTTTCGCTGGGAGAGCACTCTGCTTTCCCGCACCCAATGGAACAAACATAGATGAGTTAAGTGTGGGGAATGGGGCGAAACTATGAAAAAATAAGATTTTATTAAAGAAAACGACGTTTTTCTCTTGATTTCGTCCTGTGTAGGTACGAGTACATAAGACAAGCATGTAATTTAGATAGATATAATAGGAACATGCATGTTCATAGTAGGAAATCAGAAGTTTGGAAATGATAAATAGTTTGAAATGGATTGGATAAAGACTAGAGATTATTGTGATACCCAAAATTTTAAATGAGTTGAAGTTAAACTGCAGTGGTGAATTATTGCATTATTATTATTTATTATTGTATTATTAACTAGCTGACCCAGCAAACTTCGTACCGCCTCAAAATCAATAAATGTTGTGTTAACTTATTATCTGAATTAAATTAATTTTTTTATTTAGTTAAAAATTACACAACGAAGCAATTATTGATGTGCAACTGTCCGTGTTTTGTTTTTGTCAGTTTCAGAGATGGCGTTGAGTACGGATTTATATTTTTTGTGATTTTCTTACTTTTCCACTTACTTACGTTGAATTGCGTTTCATTTTATTTATACGTGTGAGGGAGATTTATTATAATTTTTGTATTTTTCCTTTGGAGGGGTGTAGACATACGTTCACCGTTTGTCTCATTTTCGACTATTGACATTTAGTGTGTAAGAAAGAGGGGCAACATTAAATGTTTAAGAACAAAAACAAAACAATTAGCGCATCTATATTTGCCATTTTTGAGTTTTCGGAATTCACTCACTATTCAATATTATACTTGTCTTATCACAATATTGCTGCAGCTCTTTCAAAAGATGAGAATTCGTTCAAAACAAAATATATGAGGAAAAGAATTTTCTTCATAATTTTTTTTTCGTGAATTTTTCCGATATTTTAAAAGCTATTCTGCTATTCGGGCGGAGGCAAATCCAACAAATCAAATATCATAAAAATCTGTCCAGCCGTTCTTTAGTTATAAATGGGGTAACTAACCCGACTTTGTTTTACATATATTAGAATAAAAAAACAGGTTTCTATTGTCACACTATTTAACTTGCTATCTTGTATAATTATTTACACACGACTACCTTACAACTTATACATTGTAAAAAAATCTGCATGGCTGCTAATTGCAAACTAAATAATACTTTTTGACTCCTGCAGAAGTAAAAAAAAGGTGCAGTTTACACGTGGTAGAAATGAAACCTTCAGAAAATTAAACATACATAGAATAAGACGAATACAGAGTATCAAGAGTAAAAACATTGTAGGGTTTATTTATTATAATATTGTTTCCAAATTTAAAAATGATTTTACATTTTATTCTACGAAGCACCGCACAAAGAGGAGACCGAAAGGCTACGCAGCATCGCACTAAGAGGACACCGATGTATGTGTTTGTATTTTCAGTGTCGCTCGTTTCCGTTTCATCGATTTCACTTCAAAAATTATAAGCGTAGAAGAGTTAAAATATATACATTATAATTTAAATTGTGCAACATTCGTTGTAACAATGTCTAAGGTCAGAAAAACAGAAAAAACAGAAGTAAAATCTTCAGAAAATAAAGTACTTACACGAGAGTGCAAAGGCTACGAAGCACCGCACGAAGAGAAGACCGATTATACTATCTCAGTCTTTCACAGGCTTAATCCTTTAGATATATGTGTTTGTCTATTTTTAGCGTCGCTATTTTTCGTTTCATCGAGTTTCAAATCACAACGGCGCTAAAGCAGTTTTCACTTCAATAGAATGAATGTACTTGTGAGATATTATGCCTCATCCCACTAATGTTGTGCTATTAAGTTATAGAGATTACAAGCGAATCGAACCAGATAACGCATTGACAGTACTAACACGTCGTAAAGCACCACAACACCACAGAGATATAATATTGAATACAACGTCACACATCGCTTCTTGTTCCTGCGGCCTTCCAGCACAATGGAAACGGATCTCTGAGAAGCCGGACGTCTACGGTCTACGGAATACATCCCTCACAATAATATAGAAAATCGTTTATCATACAACCATCACACTTCCGGGCTAAAAAGCTTAAAAGCTTTCTGCGAATGACGTCCGTGTCGCCATGAGTAATTGTATTTGCTTTAGTTTTCTGACAATTTCAGCTCTTTCATAACTTATATTCCTTTAGCTAATGATTAATGTTGTTAAAAATAACCCTATTCATTACTGCTGGACAAATGATGAGAATCTGAATACATATAAGTAGGCCCCGATACAGGCAAACCCTAGTGGGATTATTTATTACTTGCTAAACAATGTATTTTAACTGAGAAGAAACAATAAATTAATACGGAAATATTTACATAGAAACATATAACAACTCGAGCGTCCGCGTTAACCCCTCAAGCTAATTTTTTGGGTTTTCGGATAAACTCACATAGGTCTCATGAAAATCGTTTTTTCTCCCTTACTATAATTTTTAGAAAGATGAAGTATAAACAGCCAGCGTCAGAAAGAGAAAACACAACGCTTTATATTCAAATCTAAAAGTTAACCATAAAATAATTAAAATGTACACCTTTATGAATCCAAAGTTTCCCGCCAAAATGTGAAAAAAATTATGATACTTAGGGATTTTTATATAATTTTTTTTTTACATGAAATGGTAAGTAAGTGAGTTGAGAATAACGTTTAAAATACATTTGCCTAATAAAATATGTGTGTTTTGTTTTTCGTATCATTAATTTAGTTAGAAATGTTTGTTAGCAATTTTTAACTTTTTTATATTTGCATTAAAAAATTTTAAATTTCAAAAATTATATGTTTATTTCGAATTATAAAATTTGAAAGCGTGTTTCATCACCTTTCAAAAACAGTTTTTAGTTTTCGGATACATTCAGAAATATTGCATTTATTTGGATTTTATTGCAAAGCCGAAATATGCTGACCTTCCTAAAAAATAGGCCAAAATAAGTGGTTAATAATTAGTGGACAGTGGATGAATTAGTGGATTTTGGAGCGTCCGATTGAAAAAGTTTCTGCCCTCATTAAAAAATCGTATCTCCGAACTTTCATATGCCCTAATCATATTTTTAGAGAGCCATTGAATGCACTGCCTTGTATAACCCAAACAAAAAGTATTAAATATCTTGGGATTGAAATTGATGAAAAACTACAGTGGAATTCACACATTGATCGAACCTCAAAAAAGCTAACAAAACTCATCTACTTCGATGAGGGATTTAAAGAGAGTATACTGTGCTTTATGCCACTCTCGATTGGAATATGTAGTAATAGGATGGGGCTCAGCAGCATCTAAACACATAAAACAACTGAAGATAACTCAGAATTGCATCATAAAGACCATACGAAAGGTCCCCATAAGGACGACAACAACAGAAATTTTTAAACAGTTTGGTGTTCCAAGCATACATAAAATCTAAGCCAAAAACATTCCAGTAGATCACCTCAAAAATTATTCAGAGACAGACACGTCACATGCTCATAAAACCAGAGCCAAAGAAACAGACATGCTTAATATACCAAAGTGTAACTCTTCATTTGGACAAAGAAGTTCTGAATTTTTAGCAGTAAGGTTATATAACAAACTCCCACTTAGTTTCAAACAAATTAAAACAAAATATAACTACCTATTAAATGTTGACTGAAGCAACTATCGGAAAATGAATACTTAAAACACCGTCGTAGAAGTTTCTGGAAAACCTTATCGAAACCATGAAGTTAAGCCATAGAAGTCGCTGAAAACTTATCCAAAGCATAGTCCCCCTCAGCACAGGATCTCCTAGTGAGGAGGAATACGAATATAATTTATATTTTATATATATACCTAACATGTTTCATATAAAATTGTAAAAATAATTAATTTATAGTTACTAAATTAAAAAATTAAAAAAATTAAAAAAATATTTATGCGTCTATTCCATATTTTTTGGATTCATTAAAAAAATATTAAAAATCGTTTTATTTATATACGCATGTATACGCATGCATTGTATATTGTACCTGTTTAGAGAATATTAAATATATAAATATCATATAATGTTGTCAAAAAAATCATAGATATAAATTTAAATTCGAACATGTATTTTAATATGTAACAAACGATTAATGTGAAAAAATTCTGGAATTTTACTGAATCTCAGCGTAACGATAACTGTGGATATCCTAATAGCATGTATTTTAAAGAAAAATGAGCCGACAGTATCGAAGGTATAGTTAATCCCTTTGCTGACTCATTTAAAGTGTTTACGACAAAGATATTCCCGTCAATGCAGTCTCCAGTACTTCAGTGGAAGAGTCATTAAACCTAAGCCAATGTTTCATAAAATTAGAATCTTTAAAAAGGGGCATAAATGCATTGGATAGTAATAAATCTGCTGGACCGGATGGTATTCCTCCCATATTTTTAATAACTTGCATTGATAGTTTTATATATCCCTTACACAAACTTTTTAAACTCTTCAAAAATTTGGCATTTTTTCGGCTGGTCAAAACATTTTCGCTTTACAATAAAATGCAAATATTTGGAATATTTCTGAGCACATTTAAAAAACAAAAACTGTTTTAGAAAGGTGTTGAAATACGCTTTCAAATTATAGAATTCGAAAAAAACATTTTTTTTTTATAAAATTTTTGCATACAAAGATAAAAAAGTTTTCAAAATGGCTCACCTTACGTTTTTTCTAACTAAAGTTACTGATAATAATAAAAAATAAAAACACATACATATTTTATTAGATAAATGTATAACAAACACATATTGTAACCTCACTTTTTTGTCGCTCTATGAAAAATAATTTATAAAAAATTCCCGAAGTTTCTAATTCTTTTTTCAATTTGCGATTCAAAACTTTGTTTACATAAAAGTGTACATTTTACTTTTTTGGTGGCTATTTTTTAGATTGGAATATAAAGCGTAGTGTTTTTCCTTTCTAACACCGATTAGAACATATTTCTAACTATGATAGTAAGGAAGTTATGGCGTTTTATATGAGACCTATGTGCGTTGGGACAAATATGGTCTCCTGTGATTAAACGGGTTAACAAATCCTTAGCATCTGGCTGTTTTCCGGCTCTGTGGAAAAAGAGTTATTTAACGCCTATTCATAAAAAAGGAGACAAAAGCGATATATCAAACTATAGACCTATTTGTATTATGTCTGCTTTACCCAAACTTTTCGATAGTATTAGATACCATTGTAAAACCTATCAACAATATTATTGTTCCTAACCAACATGGCTTTATCAGAGGTCGATCTACCTTAAGTAATTTAACTATCTATAATAATTACATATCCGAATCCCTTAGTCTGAAACAACAAATGGATTCTATATACACCGATTTCAGTAAAGCATTTGATAAGGTTCGACATCACATTCTTATATCCAAACTCCGACTGTTAGGCATCAAAGGAAGTTTATTGACATGGATTATCAGTTACCTCAGTAATAGAGTGCTTAGTGTCAGGATTAATTTTATAGAATCCTATGTATTCGAGGCCACAAGTGGTGTCCCGCAAGGGTCGCACCTCGGCCCAATATTCTTCTTAATATTCATTAATGACATTGTAAACATATTTAAAGATGTATAAGTCCTACTTTTTGCAGATGATCTAAAATTGTTTAAAAGAATACGAAATATATATGATTGCCTAATTTTACAAGCTAATTTAGATGAATTTTTTAAATGGTGCGAACAAAATATGTTACTTTTGAATACTGAGATATGTCAAGTAATACGATTTTCCAGAACTCGTTATCATATTTTACATGAATATAATTTAAATAATGTTAAATTAACACCAGTATTACAAATTCGCGACTTGAGAGTTATATTCGATTCAAACTTAACATTCACACCACATATAGATAATATAACTAATAAGGCTTTAAAGATTCTTGGCTTCCTTTGTATAACCCTAACTGATTTTAAGTCCTTGGATTGCATGAAAACACTTTACATTTCATTAGTTAGATGTCAAGTAGAATATAATTCACCTATTTGGTCCCCTTTCTATAAAGTACACTCTAACAAAATAGAACGAGTTCAACACAAATTTCTTAGGTACTTAAATTTCAAACTCAAAATTCCAATAGAAAACATTAATTATTTAAGTTTAATGAATCGACTAAATTTAATTACGCTGTCTGACAGAAGAATCATTTCAGACCTAATTTTATTGTACAGAATTATGAACAACCTAATTGACAGCCCTGCCATCGTTGCTAGTATTAAACTTCATGTACCGACAAGGAATACTAGACAAAAAATAACATTCTTTTGCAACACATACACAACTAACTATCCATCACACTCACTTACAAAAGGATGCATTATTTAGGCAACAAGTTTGGTGGTATTGTAGATGTATTCGCTGATTCCCTTTACATTCTAAAATGCAATTTAAACCAACACTTTGTGGAATCCTACAAATTATTGTAACATGGGTATAATATATTTAACGATTTGATTTGTTATTGTAACGTTTATATTATATTTTGTTCTATGTTATTGTTAAATATTACATTGTTTAAAATATTTCACGGTTTTCCACAAGATTATACAAGTGGTTTATTTTTCTTTAAAAACTACTTGTATATTCTTAAAAGTTTTTTCACTTTTATAACTTTTGGTATAAATTCTATGTATGTGTAATCCTCGATATCTTAAATATTATTTTCTAATCTATGTAAAAGCCCCTACGGGCGTATAACAACAATAAATAAATAAACAATAAAAATGATGTCTAAGAAAAAATATTTTATTAATTTCTTTCCACGAAATGTCAAAAATAAATAATTCAAAAGAGATCTCTAGTTAAAAAGTGAAAACGTTATCTTTGTGAGAATGGGTCGTTGAAGTGCTCTGTTTTATTTTCTGCCACTAACAACTGTTCAAGACCCTGGTCCCTGGTTCAATATTTACTCTCCTTTCAAAGAACCATTCGTGCTGAATCCTAAAATCTGAAGTAATATTTTATGTGCTCTTGTAAGGATTTAATACTAAATTGAAAAACACACTAGGAAAAACGGTTATTTTCGTGAACAGATTCGAACTTTAAGACCTAACGATAACCGGGCAACTGATCTAAATAACTGAACTAAATTAGAATCAAACCTAGGCCAAGCCAGAACTAAGTAACGGGCGGTCCGTTTGATAGATTCTCCCATCTTAACAGACGGATTGCAATCTTTAGAGCACAGGCGTCGGGTGGGAATGCTATCCTTGTTCTACCGGTACTACAATGGAAGATGCTCCGAGGAACTAGCATCATTGATCCCTTCGGCACCGGTGCATAGTCGGGAAACACGCCAAACGCGTGCCCAACATTTGTACACAGTTGACATTTATCACATGAGAACGGGTCGTTTCTTCGACTCGTTCTTGTGTTCAACAGCTCGGCTGTGGAATGATTTGCCGGCCTCTGTGTTTCCTCCTTCCTACAACATGGGTCTCTTCAAGACCAATGTTCATTCTTTCCTCTCCTCAAAAAGACCCTCCACACAGCATCCCAGATGACATAGGCCCTGAGGGAAATTATTTTCCTCAGGGCCTCCTGTGTGGAGTTAATGTAAAAAAAAAAAAAAGTAAGAAATGGACTTCCTAATCGAAAATCAAATGAAAATCGTACCCTTAATCCATACCCAAAAGTATCTGAATTGATTCACCGATTTTAATGAATCCGCCCATGCTTATATTATCGAGTGGGAATACCGTGTTCGGTTAATGACTTTTGGTCGGTATTATGAAAAAACAGAAAAAACCAAATTCAATTTCACTCGGATATGTTCTCAACTCTTTCTAGAAAAAACAGCCGTACCCGTACATGATTCCGAATAAATTTCATAAATCAGACAAAATTTTATTTTTATGATAGGAAAGGCAAAGTTTTGTTAGCAGCTACCTCGCCCGGGCGCAAGAAGGTAAAACTATAGTACACAGTTTGAGATAATAAAAATGTTGTGAATGCTTCAAAACTGCTAATGGGTACCTACACATTTAAATTAACTCTCTCGTTACTTAGTGGCCCAAATTTATTAGAGCCACCTTACTTCATTAGAGTTTACTGAAATAATATAAATTTATTGAATTTGTCAGTTTCGATTTTGTTCAACTTTCATGAGTACGAAGGCTTCTTCAGTATTCACAGCATTCTCTTTATTGGGCCGTGCGATAAGCCGTAATCCAACTCCTGATTATTTTGCAATAAAAGAGGTAATGTTTTTTTCTTCTTCTTTTGCTCGCTCCCATTGAAAGTTGTCTATCATCGGGGAAATATACGGCGCGCCGATATCAGCTGGAATCTGCACTCACCAGCTATTTCCTTAATCTTTTTCCATTGGAGTTAACTCGCCACTTGACTGACCAAAATGCTCCTACTTACTATGAAGTGTATGGTGTTCGGACACATTTAGTTACTAAAATACTCGCTATTCGACTAAAATACTTGCCCAATCAGAACGAGTTATTAGATGCAGCAGCAGTCGCCAAAGTGCTGGTTCGCGGACTATTCCGTCAGAAAATTTCGCTGGTTCGCAAGGAAACATGGGCAATTTTTTTTTTGTTTTATTTATTATTTATTTATCTTAAAAATTGAACGTATTATAATATTACTTATCTTCCATTAAAAGCATTTGCTTTTAGATGGAAGAAGAGTTTACATTTCATATATGTACCATTTAAACAGTCAGGTGTTTCACAAATATAGGTACAGTTAATACACGGCTAATATACAGTTAAATCACATCGCAATCAAGACCCTTTAACTAAAAGACACAAACATCCATGTATTCAGTAAGAAGTAAAACAGGTATAATTTTTTTTGTGACGTTCATGTGGAAATAGTTAAAGCAGCAGTTTTCTCGTTGATAATTTCTCTAAAATACTTTTTGATTGAGTTCAACAATTGTACTTAGTCATTAATGCTTATGATTTCTACTGGTAGGTTATTAAAGAAGTATTATTATTTAAACTTGCTAAGTTCCAAAGTCATGTTGTGTGGCCTGCTCCAATACCATCATTCTTTCTCCATTTAGTAATCTTATAAACCAGATCAACTTTGTCAAATTCATCAAATTATATTGTAGATTCACACTACCACAGAATTTAGAAGGAAACTAGAAGTGCCTTCCATATAAATTTGAATGGAAAGAAATCTTCAATTTTTGCCAGTAGCTAAGCGCTCTGTTTCAATTACTGTCTGATCTCCATCCTGTTTGAATTTCATGATCGCAGTTTTATATTATAAATTTAAGCCCCGATCGGGCAAATATTTAGATCACAAACACGTCCACAAGGCTTCTTGTGTTCGTCTTTATTCTATGCATACTACCTAATTCAACTATTTAGAGTCGATAAACATAACGACGAACCATAAAAAGATTCACTTCTTTGCATCATCATCGTTAAATAACGTCGAAATCGACAGATTTTTTCAATCTTGCCTTTCATACGTATGAATGTACCTGTGTGCTGTGCAGCTTTCTCGAATACACTCACTACCCTTAAAAATTTAACCCTTGATACGTGTTCTCCGTATCTCCGGCAGTGCCCATGGTATATACGGTATGTGGATTGTGATGTTTATGGTGTTTCCAAACCATAATTCAGTAACGTCTCTCCCAGATATTACCGAATGGTTCCTGCGCCCGTATCGCCATACTTACTACTGATTTATGCCCGTAGAACTAACATCTACCTCTATCATATCGTAGTGTAAAATAATATACACTAGCAATATTCACTTATAACTTTCGAATATATAATGCTGTGTTTTTGGGATAGATAGCTAGATTTTATGTCTTGCTTTCTGCGTGTCTGCAGAAAATGTTTTATGTTGTCAGTTTGGTATCTTTCTATTGATTTATTATGTAGCTAACATGATATCAAGTTTGGTTGATCTCACTATATTTGGGTAAAATCGATGAGTTTCTAAATTTCTAACCCAGTAATATAATCTTTTTAGAATTTACGCTGCGGGGAGTACGAGTAGTTCGTAGTCACTGTAACTGTTGCGGGAGTGTTTTGCACTTTTAAATCGCAGATATTAAAAATATTATGTCGGTACCGATATTTATTTATATATTACAATACATTACAAAAACCAACTGGGAAGGATTCCTGTTTCAGGGCAGCCAAATTGCATATTTTGTTCATAATATTTTTAAGGGCCCGCAACCCGGATTTGTACCGATTTATTACATATTTCCCTTAAACACGGTAAGTCTTAAAAAAATAAATGTTATTCTTGAAGATAATATCTAGACTTTGCCCGCGCCGAAATGCAAATTATATAATATTCTCTCAATAGAAAAAAAAATCGCAAAGTATGCTCCAAAAATTATTATTAACACGTTTGTTTCAGTTATTTTACAAGTTTTATGTATGAAAAAATTCACAGTGTTTCTTTAAATGCTGTTTAAGATAATGTCGGCGAGATTTTTGCTCTATTTTAAACGAGTCGTGTTTTATTAAACATTTTCGCAATTTTCGCATCGATTTTGTCGCTGTAAATGTTAGCGCTCTCCTCTAACATTCGTAATTTCGTATCTCTCCATCTTCTTCTTTTCGGGCCCGATTTCAGAGCCTTAACAAAGGAATGGTTTCGTTCAAGATATCACATGAATGAGCTTCTGTCAAGACAACTTTCGAGAACAGTAATAATTGCATTCTGAACAAAGGGATGGTTTCTTTATGCCCTTTAAAGAATCGCAAATATGTAATTTGTTTCAAGATCATTTTGGAGAACATTAATAATTGCATTCAGAATAAATGAATGTTTTTTTTTCAGGAGACCACAATATAGATGGTTAATTTGTTTCACGTAATATATCTAAAGCACGACTGAAAACTCTTCTCTCGGAGAAGTAGCCAAGTATGATTAAACAACAGTAGTTTACTTTGGCTCTAGTGCAGTGGTTTCCAATTAGTTTTTCCTGAGAACCAATATGAGAAAGACCCTACCCCTTTTAGCCAAAATGATAAATAAAAAAATAAATTTATTTTCAAATCTTAATCCATATTAATGGCTTAACAATTTCCTTCCCTACAGTAGCGCAACCCCTTTGTTATCGTTTGATGCTCCCGCTTGTGTGGGGACTTACATGCTTTCATTCATACATATTCAAAATATATTTCGCCGATTTTAACCATCAACACTTGCGTGTACCCCTTCAAGCAACCCCGGTACCTCGTGAACCACTGGGTTTACCGCTAATTGGGAACCACTGCTCTAGAAAATACATATTTGCATTAGTTTCATAACTTTGTTTCTCTCTCACAAACGATGTTCTCAAACATAATATAATGGCGTCTGGCACCATGCGTTACATTATAATATGTCTTGACTAAAAAATCAGCGATACAATTCAGAATATTACAATTTTTTTAGAATCCGACCGAAACAGGACTTTCTACCGAAACCGAAACCGAATCTTCGGTAGCTGTCTCAGTTTCTAAACCGAAACTTTTTTAGACATGTTAAAAATCTATTGTTTACTGAAATTCGGCTTATTTTTCACACTTATACAAACAGTTAACATGTGGTAAATGAAATAAAAAAGCAATAATTGATGTATGTAAAAATAACTTTCGTTTTACATAAAAATTAACAAACATTTTAACTACTTCCTGAAACAAAACATTGACAATAATCAACACTTATGTACATTATAAAGGAAGGACCTCAGTAATTGAGTATTTTAATTTAAATTGCGTTCACAATCACAAAATTCTTAAGACAAAATTTACCATTTATTGAGATCTTTTGCAGAGTTTCGGTGCGGCCGAAGGTTCGGCAGAAAATCTGCAGAAACTAATGCCGAAACTAGATTTTTTTGCCGAAACCGTCACCGAAACCGAACGGTTGGTCACTAATTTTTTTTAAATTTCATACCGAAGAGATAATCCAATGTGAGCGTGCCCGTGTGGCCGAAGTAAGCTCAACTTTTCCTTATTTCTAGTGAAATTGATTGCAAACAATTTTAATTGTCGCAGCTTTGATCTGTAGCAACTGATTTGTCACAGCTTTGTGGGACTACCCATATCTTATGTTGAATTTCATATTATTATATTCAATTAAATAAATAAAAAAATTAAATAAAAATTTAAAAAAAATATATTACCAAAATTCGTGAACAGAACAAAAACAATACCAATGGAGTCAAAAGTTTTACGCAAATTGGTGATATCTGTTTTTTTTTTAAATCGGTATACATCACAAATCTAGATATTATCATTCTGTACTGTGAAATTTCGGAGCATTCAAATCAAGCTCTAAGGATTAGTTGTTTCAAAAAATTTAAATAATTCATCAAATATTTGAAGTTAATTTTCACTTTCTATGAAAATTCAATCCAAGTTCTATGATTATTTCAGTTTAATTAAGCAACTGGCTTATAATGATATAATAACAGAACTTGGATAGAACTTACACAGAACGTGAAAATTAACTTCAAATATTTGATGAATTGTTTGATTTTTTTTAAACAACTCGTCCTTAGATTTAAACAAAAAGGTACTAAAATTGACATTTTTTTAAGTACACTTCTTCAAACCCAGCACACGTATTTTGTGGCACCATTTTAATTCAAAATAAAAACATGTTTCATAAGCAATGCTCACACCATCAAAAATGTTATGGTAATCATTGCTTATGAAACATGTTGGGTATTTAAACAATAGAAGTGGTTAAAACTAAGGCTATGTACGCACTAGCGGCCAGCCGCGTAGGCGGTCAACCGCGCGGCTAGCCGCCTACCGCGGTTGAATGTAGCGGCTGGCCGCCATGGCGGCTAGCCGCTAACGAACCGCTTCGCGAGGTTCAACCGCGGTAGGCATAAAACTGCGTTGTATCGTCAGTAATAAAATGGACGCTGTTAAAATTAATTTCGTTTGAATAAATGATTTTTAAATTTTTATTGCAATATCTCCACACAGATAAAATATTTAAAATATTTCCACCAAAATATTTTTAAGGAAATTAATGTGAGAAAGTGAAGGATAAGGTACCTGCAAGGGGTGGGTAGGAATATGGGGTCATTGGGTCTAGGAGTGACGAACGTATGAATCCATCCCTCCCAGTGCGGTGCAAGGCGATGTTCCAAAAGAGTACTGCTTGAGAGGTTACAATGTATCCCTCAGCTATTCACCGATCCGGCCTGCCACGCAGCTGGTGGCCGACACACCCGCCGCCAAGACCCGGACCCTTGAACCCGGGCACACCTGCTAAGTCATCAAACGTAACGAATCAATTGGGTTAATCTATGGATCAGGTGTTGGTTATCCAATAAATGGTTCCCGGTGCGGCGGTACCCCTACCCACCTCCCAAATTTAAATTAATGCATACCAAGTTTTTTTTTTTGTATTATCGACATATCTTCGTTTCCAAAAATATCCATTAACTCTTCCCATTGTTTGAGTTTCAATTCACTGTTCTTATATGCTGCTCCTTCACAACTCCAAATAGCTTCGCGTTTTTAAATTTCAACGATAAATTTTTCTGTGTCAAAATGGCTAGTGGGACAACACAGCAGCGGCTAGCAGCGAACTAAACCCCAACCGCCTAGTGCGTACAGATATGGCGGTCAGCCGCGAAGGGGGCCGCGTTCAACAGCCGCGGTTCGAAATTTTCGGCGGTTGGGTGCGTACGAACATGAGCGGTTGCATATTAAAATAAAAACGCGGCTGGTCGCTAGTGCGCACAAGCCCTAAGTGTTTATTAATTTTGAAACAAAAAAATAATGAGATATCTAAATTTATTTTCTAATGACCTTTTCCACTTACTTGAGGTTTTCACCGTGTGGAACTTTAAAAAAAGTAATAACGTGTAATTTTGGTTAATGGTTTACAATTTATTTATTTATAAAGTCCGAGTTTAGTATTCGTTACCCAAACCTATCAATGCCACTACATAATTTTTTTTTTAAATTGACAGGCTACCGACATCTGTGGTTGGTTGGAGTAAACTCCGACTTTGTATCAATCCAACAAGATGGTGTGAGTCTCTGCTAAAAGGCTAAGACTCAAGTCGGTGGTTTAGGAAACTGTTTTAACTACGAGCTAGCTACTAGTCATGTTTACAAACACTTGCAAGTGTCAGATCATGATAGTGGAGTTTTTACCGTATAAAAAGGCCTGCTTCTGGGTATCATGGCTTCTTTCTAAGCAAAGTTTAAATAATAAACAACTGCCAGTTTTGGCCCGGTGTATTTAGTATTCACACCGTTATTTTATACATTTAAAACATGTTACACTGTGATCTAAATAAAAAGTGAAAGTTCTCTAAAAAGAGTTGACTTATTAAAGGACCCTAAAAATTTTAACAGATAAGTTAGCTTAGTTTTCTGTCTATTTTGAGAATTTATTATTTACAACCGAGTTCCCGGCATGCGTTGCAATGCCACTATTAAAGAAATTGTTTCTCCCTGCGGGTCTTTTCCCATTCGTCTCGTTCCCCTTTCGCCTCCCGTTCCCCTCCCATATACCCTTCCCTTCACGCGTTCCCCCTCCACCTCTCCCGCCTGCCCGCTCCCCTCTCCCGCGTACCCCCGTCCCACGATCCCCTCTCCTCTACCGCGTTCATATATTCAGTCCCGGTACATTCAGATTTTCAAACAGCTCGCGTACCACCTATAGCATTTTTTTAAATTCATTTTTCATTATTACAAACATTTATTTTTGTATATAAGAACAATCAATCAAATTTGGTACCCATTTAAAATAAATATAATTTTTGATTAGATTCAAAGTATTTGATTTTGATTGGTACCATAGATGAGAACTTCGACAAAATTCATTAATTTAAAGAGTTTATTCAAACATTGAATTTTGATTTAACAATCGATGGTTTGCAAAATGTCATTCTCAAATTGTGACGCTTTTGACAGTTTCGTAAGAGTTTATGTAATTATTAAAAACACTTTTCAGGTGTATTGTATCTAGGCAGGCATGTGCCTAGTATGGTGGTCGAAAAATCCCCAATTCATGTAATGAACAATTCAAAGAATAAAGAAACTTAAAAAAAAAAAAAAAAAATTGTCATCTGGTTGTAATAATCCAGAAACCTTCGCATGGATGTAAAGAAGGTATTTTGAAAGTTTCATGGTTGAGGTTTTCAGTTCCTTTGCTTAATATAGCAATGCATAGACATGGAAATACATAGAAACATAATATATCGATTTTTGTATATATAGATTGATGGATAAGTTATCGAGAAAATATTGAAATACCCCCCCAAAACTACTTTTTTATTGGAATTCTCATCCCACCCTAATACAATTATCGACATCTTCATATCAGTCGCTACCAAATGGCCCCTCATTTCCAATAATAAATAACCAGCCAAGACGACAATGGAGACTTCCCGAGAGGATATAATTTATACCAAAGACGGAGGTTCATGAGATTTACTCCAAAGACGAAATTGTTTTAGAGAAAACACGGACTAACAAAATGAAATTTTTTTTTCGAAAAGTCGGATCAATTTGAGTCTTGATGTAGGAATTTTTCATGCAGGTTCTTGATGCGATAATAGTATCTTGATATAGGACTATCAGGCCTAGTTGACTTCATCACAGTACTCACATAGATGCCTTACATACAGCGTGTTTCATTTAGACTTTAATTAAAAAAAAAATATTAATGAACACCAAAAAAAAACAAAAAACATTAACCGGTCGGGGCTAAGTTGGCATCGCGTTTGGACGTTTTCCGTCATGGCACAAGCAAAATTTTCCGCTTACTGTGGTGATACTCGTACTAGGAGATTTTGTCAGGTTATTCGTAATAAGGAATGTTTGTCTTTCTTTTAAAAATAAATAAATAAAATGATTGTCTCACAATTAATATGCGTGTTGAAGTCGGTAATGTAGAATGTATTGATATTGCGAAAATTGTTTTATTGCATTGTTATTAAAATACTGAAAGTTATTAAAAGAGTTTATCTGAATTTGATAATCTTCACAACTGAATCTAAAAGTTTAAATAATGAAGACAAACTTTGCGACATTCAATCAAAAATCTGAGACAGAAAAAATAGAAAAAGATGCGATATATAAGATATAAAAAGATAAAAATTAGAAAACGGTTTAAAGAATTGAATCCAGGACCTTTGCCTTGCCGGGGTAAGTAGGTTGGTAGTTAGTCGAAGTAGGATACAGTTAAATATAACCGAATCGAATAGGGTCGAGTAGAGTGTCGCTAATATTGTCTTCATTAATTAAATATTACAATTTGAGGTTTCACTCATAAGTTAAGAATAAATATAAATATAAATATAAATGCGTAATAAAAAGTTATTAGCTCTTAGAATTTTCTAGCAGAGTGATTATATAAACTGGCTGTCCCTTTTCCGCTAGTCACAATAAGTAGACGTAAACGAAACTGTGATGAATTGCATTGATCAACAGTGAAAAATAAGAAAATATCGTAGCTTCCCACTTTAATTTAAAAAGAAAATATCAATTACTTATAAAACGGACACGTCTACGACATCTATCGGATTAGAGTAAAGTGAATTCATATTTACGGTAGGGATCTATAATTAGACAAAGTGAGACGAGTATTGATAAAAAAATCACAGATGGTATCAACAAATAATCAGGGACAGGGACTCCCCAATATACTTTAGACGTGATATATTGACAGCCAATTGAATTGCAGCAAAAGCGATTAAAAACCAATTCAGCCTATCAACGGGAAGAGGGCCGAACCCATTTTTAGAACAAAGGAACGACCTTTGGACTTAGCAATTAGTAATGTGATTAATGAGTTTGACGTTCCCACCAAACCGAGAGGTGAATAAACTCCATGGGAAGAAATAATCTGTTCAGGGACAAAAGAACGATGACCCCAAGAAATGTTATCATTAACCGGTACGTTCCAGGGATCAGAAACCCTAGTTCTCGAACGCATTAAAACATATCAGGTGCGGAAAAAAAGGATACACGTAAACACGATGCAAAAGTTTAAGTGAAAAATTGCAAAGCAAGTGACGAAAACGTATTGTAAGATGTTAGGGAGATTTTCATCTATAATACGATTGTTTGTGACGACCGGAGATGATCGATTCGAGGGAAAACGTGCTAAAGGAAATGGAAATGTTGAGAAAACAATGGAAAATTATTGTTATCAATTCTAGACGGAGCTAGGATATTACGATGAAAGATTTAGGGAGGAAACGTCAAAAAAAATGAGAGTTTTAAAGAATAGGCGAGGGTACATTTCAGATGTCTAGAGCAGTAACAAGTGTTAGAGAAGAAGATAGAGTGCAGTACGGAGGGGAGTGGAAAATGCTGAAGACATTGCGATAGAAAAACTCAGGAAAAGGAGTCATTTTACGTAATTAAAATGGAGGTTATAGAGTAACATAGTACGCGATTGCAGATAAAGATGAGGCATTAAAATGGTTGTCGATCCCAGATGTATTTTGTTGTGATAAACAAGGAATATTCGAACATGGAAATTGTTTAGATAAGGACGATTAGCCGTTAAAAAGGTAATAAAAATTATCATGGGTCTTATGAGATATTTATATTAAAGAATTCTCATAAAATTTAACGACACTGAAATAAAAAAGGATTTATTGCCAGGTGGGTACAGGAACTAATGTATACAACTGTCAAGACATATGGTTTATGGGATTTTGCGTAAGAACGGGACAAAATTTGGAAGGCGTTCTCTATGAAGCAATAAAAATGACAGAAATTTAAGGACCGAAGTGGGGGTATCCCCTATAAAGATGTTAAAAATGATATATTTATTAATAACAAATAGAAAATGAAATTTTCCAAGAGGCAGCAAACATCAAAAAACGATATGGTTATATCAGGGAAGTACGGGGAAGTGAGGGGAAAGGAGATACGACAGAGAAAAACAAAGGAAATCTTAGATTAACAGTGAATAAAATAAATACGGCTTGAAATATAAAAATCTATAGAGATATGAACGATAGCGTAAGAATAAATAAGGAAATTCATGGAAAGAGTGTCGTGAATAAAAGAAAATTCGAGAAAAAAATGGAAAATTCAAATATACGACGTAAATAGAGAAAATTCGGTTTTAAATGGAAAGGTTCATATAGCATACAGAAAAACTCGAGGAAAAATAATAAAATAAAAATGAACAATTTGCGAGAAAGGCTTCGACATGAAGATATCTCTGATAGGCGAATTTGGGGACAGATTTGGAACATATGGTAGATGCCGTACGCACGGACATGTTACGAAATATATGAAAATAGAACTTTAAAATTATTAAATTCAAGCTAGTTTTGTATGAACAACAGGACAAAGGAAGTTGGGCCATTAAACATGGATCTTACTAAATCCGGATCTTGTAAGTATGGGAGTACGAGACAGAATTGAAAGTATCAAACGCAAAACGTACAAAGAGACCGCATTCGACAATAATGGAGAGGTTTCAAGAAATTACGAGTTGATAGTAATTAGATTGGTTTATTATAGGAGATTCAGATACGATCTTTTGGACCTGAGAGGGGTATAAAAGTCTAGACAAATGCCAGTTGAGGACAGTCTACGGTCGTGGTCGAAAAGTTTGTAACTTCGCGGAACGTGACGAAACGGTGGGTGATTTAAATTTGAAAAATTCTAAGTGATAATTATTTTGATACTTAGAAAAATTTCACATTCTAGTCAAAAAAAAAAAAAATACTTTGCAGTTAGAGTCAGTGAAAAATAAAATTAAAGCCAACGCATTAATTACTTGTGAAAAATAAAAGTGCTCGTGATAAATACAATTTGTTTTAGTGGAAAATTCGGATTTTATAATCACCTAATATCGTAATTTTAAACTTAGAAATTTCGCGTTTAATATTAGTGCAATAAATAACTGAAGTGATGTGATAATTTAGCGTGAAGGAGTTATAATTAAATACGTGTGTTCAATCTAAGTGAAAGTGTTCTAACAAATAATAAATAATTAAATTAATTATCTTAAATAATAATAATAAAACAAAATAATATTTTATTAATACATAAAAGCTCGGAGGGATAAAAATTTAATTTAACGACAATTTACCATCTCTAAATTAATCGTGAAGTAACTATCATTTAAAGTGTTATCTAACCAACGAGTTTTGAGATAAAATACAGTTTAGAACGATAGAGTTCATACATCATTTTAATTAATTAGATTAAATGAAAAAAAAAAAATTGAAGTCAAAAAGATTTAATTAAATTTAGGAAAATAAAAAATTAATTTAGGAAAATCGCAGCAAGGTTACCGTGTATTTCCCGGTCGGAAAAAACCTTGGTAGGGGTAAGTCTTTTCCGTTATAAAATTTTACAGATTCCAAGGAGAAAGCGGAATGGAGCAAACATTGGTATTTGGATTAATTATTTGACCAAGATATTACTCTCTTAATATGTGATATGTAACTATATTAAAATATTATAAATATAATAAGTATATTTTATATATATATTTATATATGTATGTATATAAACACATATATTTGTAATTTTATTGTTCCCAAGAAAAATTTTAATCAAAAAAAAAAAAGAAAAACACTTATATAAAAAGAGGAAAAGGGTATCGATTCCTACCTCTGAATTCATCAATAACTATTAAAAGTAGTTATGTGTGATAAATTTACAAATCAATATTTTATGTATGTATTAATATAATTTCAGAAAATCCAGAGCATTTGAAATAAGTTATGATATTAGAAATTATTTCAATCATAAAATTTATGTATATACATATCAATATTATAAATTATTTATTGAGACAAAGTATATATAAATGAATAAATATGTATACGTAATCGGGTATCAGACTAGACAATTGCGCTAAGTACATCATTATCAAACAAAGAAAAATTTTAGAGTCATCTCACACGTCTCCGGAATGTCTAAAGTAAACATACCTCATACGCTTGAATCTAGGTCACGAGGACGTAGAGAATGTTTACAAAGCTCAAATTGTTTACAAAATAATTCGGTCACTGGGGCACTAGTTCGAATACAGTAAAAAGAAAAAAAAAATGACCTTGATTAGTGGATATCGTACTTAGGTATTAACTTCTAGGAACGGGATAAAATTATTATATTGCGCAATTATTAGGAACAAAAAGAAAAAAAAAAAATGACCTTGATTAGTGGATATCGTACTTAGGTATTAACTTCTAGGAACGGGATAAAATTATTATATTGCGCAATTATTAGGAACAAAAGAAAAAAAAATTTAAACACTATTTTTAATTTGAACGTAACGAGGTATCTACAGACCTAAGCAATTGAAAATTAACAGATTTATTATAGCAGTTCAAAAGGGTGTTGAAGATTTACATGAAGCATTTGAAAAATCACGGGATAGTTCAAAAAGGGGTAATGAAGGCTTAGATGAAGCAGTTGAAAAATCACGGGATAGCTTAATAAGGGGTAATGAAGACTTACATGAAACAGTTGAAAAATCACGGGATAGCTTAATAAGGGGTAATGAGGATTTACATGATTCAATTGAGAATCACGGGATAGCAAGAATTTATCAAAAGTTGAACATTGGAGGGGAGGGAAAGAAAAGAAAAAAAAAAATACAGTTCAACCAACAGAAGGCAGTGTTCGCTTCTGTAACAAGGACCATTAATCAAACCATAGAGATGGCGGATCTCTCAAACAAAACCGTCAACAAAACCAAACAAAAGCTTGGAGTTATGGCGAATCTCCAGAACACATCGCCAGATAAGATCTTAATGTACTAATATATATTTATATTTCACACTATTCTTACGTATATATTCGGTATCAATCTGAAAATTTCGCAGAATTTGATGGGCGAGATCCGAGCTCGGGATGCGTTGCAAGTAGTTTCGCATTGCGAGTTATAAACCTTCCCAAAACGTATGTTTACATATATATCTTTTTATGTACTGTTCATTGAATGAAACGAACTCACTTACAATTAGTGCTTTAGGCCTGTCGGGTCACTCTCGTCTCATTTCTTGAACGTGGAGGGAGGATTCACGACCCGTAACTCCACACAAACCCGTGAGTATATGATTGCATATAGGACGAAACCGGTTCGCCCTAAGTAAATAGTAAACTTTGGAGGAGTAGGAATTTGGAGGTATCTGGGCTTGGAGGAAGACCTGAAGGCAGTGCATGATGGCGAAAGGAAGGTTCATTGGGACGCGATAACTTAGGTATCAATCAATTGAACCGTGCCAAAAGACTGTGCGAATTTTGGGTTGACTTCTGATCACCCGGCTTACTTGATGGAGGCAGGAGCCAAATTTTGCCAGAAAAAGGGTTATTCTGAGTTCGTCAAATATGCAATTAACTAATTACATTAACCTACTAAATCCATCTTTATATGTACCTTATAGCAGCTGAATCTAAACGGAGGGGCGCCCAGCAGATACGAGATACAATCATAATCAAATTTACTAACATTTAACCATTTGAGTTATATTTAATTATCTGTTCAATTAGTCATGTGTAGTTTCGATTAGTATTGCTTATTCATGAATTCATTAGGA
The DNA here is from genome assembly GCA_929108145.2 of Limnephilus rhombicus. Taxonomy (NCBI): domain Eukaryota; kingdom Metazoa; phylum Arthropoda; class Insecta; order Trichoptera; family Limnephilidae; genus Limnephilus; species Limnephilus rhombicus. The sequence continues at coordinate 25,766,587 of OV815284.1, forward strand.
TGTAGGGAATCATAATAAACGTCAAAGGGAAGTTAGTTCATTTAGAGAAATTACTTAAGGTTAAATTTGCAAGAGAAAGACCAATACAGTTTGAAATTCAACACTCTGTTTAGAATCAAGAGGGTTACCACAAAATTTAAAGTAATTAAAGTCCTATATCATAAATCAAAAAAATTACACAACGTTTGATGGAGTTTAATTACAACCTAAATACGAAAATATTTACGTTCAAAGTCGTAAATAACGTATTTATTAGTTAAGTACATATATCGCTAAAGGTATGTAGTACAAGGGAGCTTTAAGTAGCTTTCTGTAGTTATCAGAGGAAATAAGGGTCCAATTTTATAAAGGCTTGTGTGACGTAGGAGAGGAATTTTCCATCCCTACCACACATATGCAAAGCCTTAAGAATTTAAATATCGATCAGAGCCAAGAGAAAAGGCGAGAATATTACAACTGTCTTGCCGATGAAAGGAGAGTTAAATAAGTATGAAAAGACATACATTACGACTGGTGCCAAGTGCCCAGGAGTAAATAAAATACAGACAAAAATAAGAGAGTAGAAAAGACAAACATCACAACTGCACAGCCGTGACAGGAGATCAGAGTTTTACAAGTTGTTTTAGAAAAAAAAAAAAAAAAAACTTTTATTGGTCAATCTATTGCAAAAAAAAAAAAAAAAATAATAATAATAATAAGTAGGACGTTATGTTAAATGAAGTGATAATAAAAATAAAATAAAAATCAGAACAGTGCGCCGTTAAATAAACACGAAAAAAATATATAAATTAATAAATAAATATACGAAAATAAATATATAAACAATACATTTAAATATAAAAAAAAAAAAAAGTGTTAACGAATAAACTCTACATGTTTTAAAATAATTTATAAAAGTGTCGATAAAGTTTAAATCAAGTGACCATGAATTTGTTGATTGCTTATGAGATTATAAATATCGTAACAAAGAATGTAGGTCAGATACAAGCGTAAACAGTTTATTCAAGGCAGGCCATAAATTGACAGAATAATGGTATTGACATTCCTGAATCCAGAATGTTAATGACCGTAATGTAAACAATCTGATACGAGATACCGCGGTGTTTGTAAGCATCGAAAGATTGATAACCTAAGCATCGAAAGTGATAACAAAACATCGAAAAATTTTGAAGTAGGTGACATCGGGGGTAACGCGCATCGCTTTAAGAGATTGTAGAATAAACAAACTCGAAAATGATATCAACACTCGGTTACGGAAAAAATAAACAGACTTTACAGATAAAAACGGGGGAACTTACCTACATAAAGTGACCCTTTGTTTATAGTTAATGTTGTGGGTTTGTATGTGAGGATTATCACATAAAAAGTCATAACATAAAAGATAAGGAACATAAAATAAAAATAACATAAAATATTTGATTGGGGATAGTGTCGAGTTGAGAGCTTTAATATCACAGACGAATGTTTTATAGGTATATACCTATTTAAGGGAACATTTGATCATTCGGACCAAAAAAAGGAGGGGATTTGACGAAATAACATCAAGATAGGTATTGCGAACTCTAAACAGATTTTGCGAAAATATCGTAGGTATTGCGGAACTTGAAGGAATGGTTGGCATTCTAAACAATGAGTAATTATTGGTTGAACGAAAATCACGGGATATTCATTAACATTGGAGTAACAATATTCATTCCGTTTTTTTTGCAATTACCTACATTTAATTGAAATGAAGAGTGATGGTAGAGTTGATCTAATTTGGGTTACAATCATCATGCAAACAAATATAAATAATTAAAAATATTGTGTTTTATAGGGGGACAGGTTCCAAAAAAAAAAAAAAAAATAAAATAAATTATAAATATATATAGGTATATTTATAATAAATAGTTGGTATTGAGGTAAAATCATTAAAAATTTTAAACAAAAAATGGCGGAAAAAAGGAAAGTGGATGCGACGGAATTAGAAGCTAAAGAAATACCGTCGGGAGATGAATTACGGGAGATATTTAGACGTTCAAAGAGGTCTAAGTTACGAGTCGAGGATATGATAGAAGTCGTTCAGCCAGAGGGGGAGACCGACACAAAATCGGAGGAACAGGGCGAAAATAAGCGAGAGTGTGAAGAGAGACTCACACATGATATGTTACAGGAAAAACCCGAGGAAAAGGAACAAGAAAAGTTAACGAAGTAAAAGGAAAAATAAAAAATATAGAAAAACGAGAAAATTGAAAAAAAAAAAAAAAAATAAGTAAATAAATAGAATAAGGAAGGCAACATAATTTACATAAGGTAATTTAGGAAACTAAAATAGAGATTATAAGGTTGTCGCTTAATAAGATAAAATATAAACATTAACCGGGCGACACTCGGAAAATAAAGAAAATGGTTGGGAAACGTGGAACAAGTAGGCGAGCCCAGGCTTTAGTGACAGCAATCGGGGAAAATGTCACAACCGAGACTTCAACAATAAACATAGGAGATATAACTACAATAATTCAGGCAGCTTTGGCACCGCTCGTCAATAAGATGCAAGAACTCGAGAAACAATTGGAAAGCCCAGCAACAGTGGCGGTGATAGGAGAGGATAGTGCGCCGAAAAGCGTTCTCCAAGTAGTGGAAATGTTACCACAGCAGGAACGACCATCATTCTCCGGTGGAAATCAAAATCCCATTAGTTTCCTGGAAGATTTAAAAGAATACACTAGAAAAGTGAAACGAACGGATCCATTAGTCGTCGTACGGGAAAATTTGAAAGGGGAAGCTAAATCGTGGGCAAAATTGTACAATAAACGATGGGAGACTATGTTAGATTTCGAACGAGATTTTTTAGCTACCTATTGGGGAGACATAAAGAAAAATGAAGTTCGCCGTCGTCTTGCAGAAGGGGTATATGATGCCAAGAAAAATATATCCATGCTCACTCATTTCGCAAACTATTGGGAGCTAGCGAAGGCTTTAAAGATTACTGACACACCGTTGGGCATAGTTGACGAGATTATGAGACATTATCCGAAGGAAATTCAATCGCTATGGTTTTCGGGGCAATCAGGAGATGAGATTGTCGCCGCTGAGTTTCTACGAAAACTAGATACAATGGTATGTACACCAGAAGAACGGAACATGAAGAAGAGGAGTGGGGAGGAATCCAGCAAGAAGGACAAATACCGTGACCGTTACCACGCCATAAAAAGGAGGATACACGCAATTGAAAGTGTGGGCGAAAACGCTAGTTGCAGCAAGTGCACCGAAGTTAACAGTTCACCAAAAGAAAATTCTACAATAACTACAGCTGGGAAGGAGCTAGTGGTCGCAGCCAACTCGGGAGATAAAAGGAGATTATAGCGCTTTACATTTAGCTAGATATTACACAAGTAATAAGAAACAAAAATCAGGTTTACAGTTAGTGGAAATCAACGGATAGAGTGCGAAGTTTACAAATATTTGTAAATGTTAATAAATAAATAAACGATTGAGAAATACAAATAAAATTATGTTAGGGTACATTATAATTGGGGAGGGGGAAGAAAGAAAATTACTAAAATATTAGATTATCAGATTGCTTGCGAGGGGCGGATCGTCGTTAAGTCTTTGAGGGTGAGTGGACAAGTTCTTAATAAGCGACAATCATATTCAATTATTGAAATAGAGTAAGGCAAATAAATTCGTTAATTTTGATTTTCTAGTTGAAAAAAAAAAAATTTTACTTTTTTTTTATGTGTTAGTGAGAAAAAAAAAAAAAAAAAAAAAAAAAAAATGTTAGATAAGTAAGAACACTCAAAAGGAGAGAATTAGAGATATTATATGGCACACAAAAGGGACATTTTGAATAAAAATAAACAATGCTTAGGGATTGTTTTTTGAAATATTGAAATAAGAAAGTTTATCTATAGATATAGGGTAGACATTAAGTATAGAGATAAAAAGGTAACATTTGAATTAAGGTATAAATAGTTTAGATTTCAAAAAAAAAAAAAAAGGGAAAAAAAAGGGAACGCTGAACCAATTTGAGGATAATAAAGAACATTTATAAAAATTTAAATATTAGAGTGGACAACACTTAGGCTAGAACAACTTTGGATGAATTAAGAAATTACAATTAGAAATTAAGAATTATAAAATAAAGTTTAAATAAATAAAGAAAAAAAAAATGCTGGAAAATTTATATGAAACATGTATACCACTGATTGTCGGATTGGGTGAGGTCGTGCGAAAACCCACATTTCACAAAAAATATTCATACTTACAAAACAAAAAACAATTAATTGCACACCAAGAGACCACCCGCTTTTCAGTTGTTCGAAAGGCCGCGAGATTGTAAACAATCTTTACTTAAATCATTGTAAGGGAGGTCTTAGTCCAATTTGGTTGGGGACCACCAAAACACGCGAGTCGAGGGGCGTGTTCCAGCAAAAAGAAATTAATTTTGAATCTATCAAAATTAAAGAAAATTTCATAAAGTAAAATCTACGCGAAAAGAAAATAAAGAATACAATGAGATTCAAATTCAAGATTGTTAACAATCCGAGCAAAAGAGAAGAGGGAGGTAGGAAGTAATAGGATACGGAAAAGAGATAGGGGATAACAGAATGAGGAGGGGGAGATAGGAAGTAATAGGATACGGAAAAGAGATAGGGGTTAACAGAATGAGGAGAAGGAGATAGGAAGTAATAGGATACGGAAAAAAGATAGGGGATAACAAAATGAGGAGGGGGAGATAGGAAGTAATATGACACGGAGTAGAGATAGGGGATAACCAAATGAGGAGGGGAAGATAGCTAGTCTAAATTTGAACACAATTTCGGTGTCTAACGAAAAACAAAAAAAAAAAAAAAAAAAAAAAAAAAAAAAAAAAAAAAAAAAAAAAAAAAAAAAAAAAAAAAAGAAGAGGACATTAAAATAAAATACAACGTTAGCCACAGCAAATTGAGTTCAGAGGAGGGAACTGTGATGAATTGCATTGATCAACAGTGAAAAATAAGAAAATATCGTAGCTTCCCACTTTAATTTAAAAAGAAAATATCAATTACTTATAAAACGGACACGTCTACGACATCTATCGGATTAGAGTAAAGTGAATTCATATTTACGGTAGGGATCTATAATTAGACAAAGTGAGACGAGTATTGATAAAAAAATCACAGATGGTATCAACAAATAATCAGGGACAGGGACTCCCCAATATACTTTAGACGTGATATATTGACAGCCAATTGAATTGCAGCAAAAGCGATTAAAAACCAATTCAGCCTATCAACGGGAAGAGGGCCGAACCCATTTTTAGAACAAAGGAACGACCTTTGGACTTAGCAATTAGTAATGTGATTAATGAGTTTGACGTTCCCACCAAACCGAGAGGTGAATAAACTCCATGGGAAGAAATAATCTGTTCAGGGACAAAAGAACGATGACCCCAAGAAATGTTATCATTAACCGGTACGTTCCAGGGATCAGAAACCCTAGTTCTCGAACGCATTAAAACATATCAGGTGCGGAAAAAAAGGATACACGTAAACACGATGCAAAAGTTTAAGTGAAAAATTGCAAAGCAAGTGACGAAAACGTATTGTAAGATGTTAGGGAGATTTTCATCTATAATACGATTGTTTGTGACGACCGGAGATGATCGATTCGAGGGAAAACGTGCTAAAGGAAATGGAAATGTTGAGAAAACAATGGAAAATTATTGTTATCAATTCTAGACGGAGCTAGGATATTACGATGAAAGATTTAGGGAGGAAACGTCAAAAAAAATGAGAGTTTTAAAGAATAGGCGAGGGTACATTTCAGATGTCTAGAGCAGTAACAAGTGTTAGAGAAGAAGATAGAGTGCAGTACGGAGGGGAGTGGAAAATGCTGAAGACATTGCGATAGAAAAACTCAGGAAAAGGAGTCATTTTACGTAATTAAAATGGAGGTTATAGAGTAACATAGTACGCGATTGCAGATAAAGATGAGGCATTAAAATGGTTGTCGATCCCAGATGTATTTTGTTGTGATAAACAAGGAATATTCGAACATGGAAATTGTTTAGATAAGGACGATTAGCCGTTAAAAAGGTAATAAAAATTATCATGGGTCTTATGAGATATTTATATTAAAGAATTCTCATAAAATTTAACGACACTGAAATAAAAAAGGATTTATTGCCAGGTGGGTACAGGAACTAATGTATACAACTGTCAAGACATATGGTTTATGGGATTTTGCGTAAGAACGGGACAAAATTTGGAAGGCGTTCTCTATGAAGCAATAAAAATGACAGAAATTTAAGGACCGAAGTGGGGGTATCCCCTATAAAGATGTTAAAAATGATATATTTATTAATAACAAATAGAAAATGAAATTTTCCAAGAGGCAGCAAACATCAAAAAACGATATGGTTATATCAGGGAAGTACGGGGAAGTGAGGGGAAAGGAGATACGACAGAGAAAAACAAAGGAAATCTTAGATTAACAGTGAATAAAATAAATACGGCTTGAAATATAAAAATCTATAGAGATATGAACGATAGCGTAAGAATAAATAAGGAAATTCATGGAAAGAGTGTCGTGAATAAAAGAAAATTCGAGAAAAAAATGGAAAATTCAAATATACGACGTAAATAGAGAAAATTCGGTTTTAAATGGAAAGGTTCATATAGCATACAGAAAAACTCGAGGAAAAATAATAAAATAAAAATGAACAATTTGCGAGAAAGGCTTCGACATGAAGATATCTCTGATAGGCGAATTTGGGGACAGATTTGGAACATATGGTAGATGCCGTACGCACGGACATGTTACGAAATATATGAAAATAGAACTTTAAAATTATTAAATTCAAGCTAGTTTTGTATGAACAACAGGACAAAGGAAGTTGGGCCATTAAACATGGATCTTACTAAATCCGGATCTTGTAAGTATGGGAGTACGAGACAGAATTGAAAGTATCAAACGCAAAACGTACAAAGAGACCGCATTCGACAATAATGGAGAGGTTTCAAGAAATTACGAGTTGATAGTAATTAGATTGGTTTATTATAGGAGATTCAGATACGATCTTTTGGACCTGAGAGGGGTATAAAAGTCTAGACAAATGCCAGTTGAGGACAGTCTACGGTCGTGGTCGAAAAGTTTGTAACTTCGCGGAACGTGACGAAACGGTGGGTGATTTAAATTTGAAAAATTCTAAGTGATAATTATTTTGATACTTAGAAAAATTTCACATTCTAGTCAAAAAAAAAAAAAAATACTTTGCAGTTAGAGTCAGTGAAAAATAAAATTAAAGCCAACGCATTAATTACTTGTGAAAAATAAAAGTGCTCGTGATAAATACAATTTGTTTTAGTGGAAAATTCGGATTTTATAATCACCTAATATCGTAATTTTAAACTTAGAAATTTCGCGTTTAATATTAGTGCAATAAATAACTGAAGTGATGTGATAATTTAGCGTGAAGGAGTTATAATTAAATACGTGTGTTCAATCTAAGTGAAAGTGTTCTAACAAATAATAAATAATTAAATTAATTATCTTAAATAATAATAATAAAACAAAATAATATTTTATTAATACATAAAAGCTCGGAGGGATAAAAATTTAATTTAACGACAATTTACCATCTCTAAATTAATCGTGAAGTAACTATCATTTAAAGTGTTATCTAACCAACGAGTTTTGAGATAAAATACAGTTTAGAACGATAGAGTTCATACATCATTTTAATTAATTAGATTAAATGAAAAAAAAAAAATTGAAGTCAAAAAGATTTAATTAAATTTAGGAAAATAAAAAATTAATTTAGGAAAATCGCAGCAAGGTTACCGTGTATTTCCCGGTCGGAAAAAACCTTGGTAGGGGTAAGTCTTTTCCGTTATAAAATTTTACAGATTCCAAGGAGAAAGCGGAATGGAGCAAACATTGGTATTTGGATTAATTATTTGACCAAGATATTACTCTCTTAATATGTGATATGTAACTATATTAAAATATTATAAATATAATAAGTATATTTTATATATATATTTATATATGTATGTATATAAACACATATATTTGTAATTTTATTGTTCCCAAGAAAAATTTTAATCAAAAAAAAAAAAAAGAAAAACACTTATATAAAAAGAGGAAAAGGGTATCGATTCCTACCTCTGAATTCATCAATAACTATTAAAAGTAGTTATGTGTGATAAATTTACAAATCAATATTTTATGTATGTATTAATATAATTTCAGAAAATCCAGAGCATTTGAAATAAGTTATGATATTAGAAATTATTTCAATCATAAAATTTATGTATATACATATCAATATTATAAATTATTTATTGAGACAAAGTATATATAAATGAATAAATATGTATACGTAATCGGGTATCAGACTAGACAATTGCGCTAAGTACATCATTATCAAACAAAGAAAAATTTTAGAGTCATCTCACACGTCTCCGGAATGTCTAAAGTAAACATACCTCATACGCTTGAATCTAGGTCACGAGGACGTAGAGAATGTTTACAAAGCTCAAATTGTTTACAAAATAATTCGGTCACTGGGGCACTAGTTCGAATACAGTAAAAAGAAAAAAAAAATGACCTTGATTAGTGGATATCGTACTTAGGTATTAACTTCTAGGAACGGGATAAAATTATTATATTGCGCAATTATTAGGAACAAAAAGAAAAAAAAAAAATGACCTTGATTAGTGGATATCGTACTTAGGTATTAACTTCTAGGAACGGGATAAAATTATTATATTGCGCAATTATTAGGAACAAAAGAAAAAAAAATTTAAACACTATTTTTAATTTGAACGTAACGAGGTATCTACAGACCTAAGCAATTGAAAATTAACAGATTTATTATAGCAGTTCAAAAGGGTGTTGAAGATTTACATGAAGCATTTGAAAAATCACGGGATAGTTCAAAAAGGGGTAATGAAGGCTTAGATGAAGCAGTTGAAAAATCACGGGATAGCTTAATAAGGGGTAATGAAGACTTACATGAAACAGTTGAAAAATCACGGGATAGCTTAATAAGGGGTAATGAGGATTTACATGATTCAATTGAGAATCACGGGATAGCAAGAATTTATCAAAAGTTGAACATTGGAGGGGAGGGAAAGAAAAGAAAAAAAAAATACAGTTCAACCAACAGAAGGCAGTGTTCGCTTCTGTAACAAGGACCATTAATCAAACCATAGAGATGGCGGATCTCTCAAACAAAACCGTCAACAAAACCAAACAAAAGCTTGGAGTTATGGCGAATCTCCAGAACACATCGCCAGATAAGATCTTAATGTACTAATATATATTTATATTTCACACTATTCTTACGTATATATTCGGTATCAATCTGAAAATTTCGCAGAATTTGATGGGCGAGATCCGAGCTCGGGATGCGTTGCAAGTAGTTTCGCATTGCGAGTTATAAACCTTCCCAAAACGTATGTTTACATATATATCTTTTTATGTACTGTTCATTGAATGAAACGAACTCACTTACAATTAGTGCTTTAGGCCTGTCGGGTCACTCTCGTCTCATTTCTTGAACGTGGAGGGAGGATTCACGACCCGTAACTCCACACAAACCCGTGAGTATATGATTGCATATAGGACGAAACCGGTTCGCCCTAAGTAAATAGTAAACTTTGGAGGAGTAGGAATTTGGAGGTATCTGGGCTTGGAGGAAGACCTGAAGGCAGTGCATGATGGCGAAAGGAAGGTTCATTGGGACGCGATAACTTAGGTATCAATCAATTGAACCGTGCCAAAAGACTGTGCGAATTTTGGGTTGACTTCTGATCACCCGGCTTACTTGATGGAGGCAGGAGCCAAATTTTGCCAGAAAAAGGGTTATTCTGAGTTCGTCAAATATGCAATTAACTAATTACATTAACCTACTAAATCCATCTTTATATGTACCTTATAGCAGCTGAATCTAAACGGAGGGGCGCCCAGCAGATACGAGATACAATCATAATCAAATTTACTAACATTTAACCATTTGAGTTATATTTAATTATCTGTTCAATTAGTCATGTGTAGTTTCGATTAGTATTGCTTATTCATGAATTCATTAGGATGTAGGGAATCATAATAAACGTCAAAGGGAAGTTAGTTCATTTAGAGAAATTACTTAAGGTTAAATTTGCAAGAGAAAGACCAATACAGTTTGAAATTCAACACTCTGTTTAGAATCAAGAGGGTTACCACAAAATTTAAAGTAATTAAAGTCCTATATCATAAATCAAAAAAATTACACAACGTTTGATGGAGTTTAATTACAACCTAAATACGAAAATATTTACGTTCAAAGTCGTAAATAACGTATTTATTAGTTAAGTACATATATCGCTAAAGGTATGTAGTACAAGGGAGCTTTAAGTAGCTTTCTGTAGTTATCAGAGGAAATAAGGGTCCAATTTTATAAAGGCTTGTGTGACGTAGGAGAGGAATTTTCCATCCCTACCACACATATGCAAAGCCTTAAGAATTTAAATATCGATCAGAGCCAAGAGAAAAGGCGAGAATATTACAACTGTCTTGCCGATGAAAGGAGAGTTAAATAAGTATGAAAAGACATACATTACGACTGGTGCCAAGTGCCCAGGAGTAAATAAAATACAGACAAAAATAAGAGAGTAGAAAAGACAAACATCACAAGACTAAGGACATCGCACATAACTATGCAGGGAAATTAAAATAATAGGAAGACGAGGAAAACATACCATATTGATGGATCACATATATGTGAGTATATAATATTATATTTATCCATAATCAGCATCAGCCATTGTGAAAATTATTAAATTTATTAAATATTTAGGCACTATAGTTGACAATAACCTCAAACGGAAACACCAAATTGAATATGTAGCTAAAAGAGTGCGCGCTCTTATTCATACATTTGTTTCATTGCGGGAAATTTTTCAAACACAAGACTTGAAAAATATATATTATAGGCAATGTAACTCAATCATAACCTAAGGTTGCATCGGGTGGGGAGGTACAAGAAGAACCATACTAAACCCCGTCATTGAAGACACTGAAATCTCTTTGTCTTATTATGAAGAAACCTTTCAGATACTCGAGCAATTCTCTCTTCATGGAATTTAATATACTTGATGTTCGACAGCGTTACTGCAAAGTATCTCTGAAGTCCTCTCCAGAGATATTCTATTTTATTAGTACTAGGACAGTATCTCCAGTACCTACTGTTGTGTGCTTATTAAAAGAATTAAAAGTTCTTGAGATCGCAGTGACTGTTTATTGATGTTTCGTACTTTATAAATATAGTTTAGGGGGGATTCACGTCCTTTCTACAGGGAAGCTATGTTTTGTCTGCGTTATAATGACAAAGCAGACCTGCCTTCGGGTTCTTCCGGCACATCCAATAAAACGATACCATGTGATCCGAATGGCCAACAGACAACCTGATCTAATCATAATCTGATCATACAGTAATTATGATATATAACAGTTACATAAAAAAGAAAATAGTATGTTCATGAAAAAAAAATTAAAACGGTCGAACATAAGCATCACACTAGAAGTAAGGGCAGCAATGACCATTCTGATCCAACAATTAACACAGCAACATATCACAAGGTATTCTCGTTCCTCGGACCAAAAATCTATATACATAAAAATCAATTGCTGTTCGTTTGTCTCGCTAAAACTCGAGAACGGCTGGGCCGATTTAGCTGATTTTGGTTTTGAAATATCTTTCATAGTCCAGGGAAGGTTTACACGGTGAGAAAACATTGAAAAGTTGCGAGGAAGATAGTAAAAACAACAATTTCATTTTCCCATATAAACTTTGGTATTGGGGGATTTGATGTGGGCGGTGGTTTTTATATTGCTAACCGTTCATCCGATTGCGATGAAACTTTGGTGAGTTGTTGTGAGCACGCCCGCGAAGGTTTCTATATTTATATTATATTTCTGGTGAGCTCTGGCATTATGAAATTTGTATAAAAAATTGCAATTGGTGCCACGCGAACTGTTTGAAAACTGAATGTACCGGGACTGAATGTATGGAATGCGGGAGGGGGAGGCGGATGGAAGAGGGGTGAAGGATGAGGGAGGGGATGGGAGGGGAACTCGGAAGGGAACTCGGGAAAGGGGGTTCGCGGGATGTAGTAGGGGGAGGGGAACCCGGGAGGACGGAGGGGAACTCGGGAGGGGGGTAGCGGGACGGGGAAGGCGGGGAGTAGAGTGAGGAGAGGGAAGGTGGAGGAGGAGGAGTGGGAACGCGGGAGGGGAAGAGGACGCGGAGAGGATGGGGATGAGGAAGGTGAACGGGACGAATGGGACGAAAACGAGAAATAATTTCTTTATCAAATGGCATAGCAACTCATGCCAGGTACCAGCTAGTTTACAATAAAATCCATTCACAACTGAAATTATGTAAATTGTTATCTTTCGGTCCAAACATAGAAAAATAATTATTAGATTTAGGGAGGACAGATTCCGAAATATCATTAAAAAATGTCATCTGATTATTTATACGAGGGCCTAGTGAGTTGTATCTTCGCTTTTATTTGTTTTCTGTCAAAATATTATTTCCTTCTATTCGCCATTAGTGTAGGTATTAACAATGCAAATAATATAATACATATAATGTAATTAAAAATATTTCCAATTTAATATTACGTTTACAAAAAACGAAATTTGATGCCATGATTGGTTTCTTAGAACAGGCACTGCCCAGTTATAAACTACATAATGTTGACTGGGCCATAATGTACTCATGCCTGTATTACAGCTTATCCTCGACGTACATTGTACGTATCATATTACACCATTGTGCACATATCCAATTGAATATCCATATATATACATTATTTGACTTAATACAATAACTCTGTGAGCTTCTATACATAGTCCAGTGAATAAAATAGATGAAAAGTAAAATTAACGCATTGCTGCAGAAAAACTGAAATAAATACTAACTAAGATTATTTCACTAGCGATATCATGCACTGTTCGAACCGAAACCTATGCGAATAGGACATATCGGTTCTCCATAATAATTTTCATAACAATATTCTTATTTTTCACAAATAATTATTCCCAAAACCAAGTTATTTTATCCCCAACAAAGTTTGCAGCAAAGCAAAATTTTGTTCTGATATAATTAATTCAATTTTATATATAACTAGCTTTTTCCCGCGGCTTCGCTCGCATGGTGTAAGGGGGGTTCCCACTCCGCCTCCTACACCTCCCCCCCCCCCCTCTCACCGCACTCCCCCCCCACTCCCTCCCCCCCTCCCCCCTCCCCCCTCAATAATATTTAATATTTAATCCCAGTACATTCAGTTTTTAAACAGCCCGCGTGCCATCTTTTACAATTTTTATTCAAATTTCCAATTTTCATGTACTTATATTAAATTGGTATCTAACATAGGTACCTATTTAAAACATCTAAAATTCTTGATTCGATTCAAACTATTAGGGGAGTACCTACTTTAAATAAATTTATCAACTTAAAGATTTTTAAAAATAGAATCCTGATTTAAAATGTCATTCTCAAACACACTAACTGTCAAACGTGCGATAGTCGTTAGGTTTTCTGAAGTTTTTCTTAATTTTTCTCTCCGTAAGAACCATCCTCGTACTTCAAGGAATATTCTGAAAAAAAGAATTAGCGAAATCGGTTCAGCCGCTCTCGAGATTTGCGCTTATCAACACATTTAGCGATTCATTTTTATACATAAGATTGATTATCACAACACTAGACAAGTACTTCATTAAAATTGTTGTCTTTTTTTGTCTACCGTTTATTTTTTAAGGTGGAAAGTGAGCGGTGGTCTTGTTTTCGAACACAGCCTTACTAAAAAACCCAGTGAAAATTTTATTCAATTGACAAACGGCCGCGGATGTTAAAACATTACTAATTAAAAAATTGTTCATTGAAAAAATACACTTGGTTTACACGGCCTGAGAGGGTAGTTTATCTCTGTTTTAGTAATGATATCCTAACGAAATTTGAAATTTTTCTAAAGTATTTTGAATGTTGTATATATTTCTTATTTTGAAGGTGTCGTAAAAACAAATACCATTTATGAAAACTAGATAAAATTACCTTTTAGATTTGTGTATTTAAAATACACTTTAGTTTTCAAAAACTGCCATATTTTAAGATCCAAACTCGGAAAAAAATGGAAAAAAATTTCTTACCCAAACATTTTTGACCAAAATATAGAGAAATTAAAAAAAAAATCAAAATTTCAAAAACACAGTCCTTTTATGTAACAAATTTGGAAGGAAACTATCACCTCACTTTTTCCTTGTGCATACAATAAAAAAATAATAAAAAATTTCAAAGTTTTTTTTATTGCCAAAAAAATAACTTAGAAATAATAACGGCATTGCAAACAGATTTCTTGCATCTCTAAAGACGTTACTTTCTTTGATAGGTTTACGAACACATGTATTAGATATTAATATTATAAAAAATATCACTTTTAAGATATTCTCTTAAAATAAAGATCTTAAAATGTAATAGAACAATATTCTGACAGTCCGACTTTGAAAGTACGGCGTTTGTACAATAACTTGATTAAACTGATGTAAACTACATACATAACATGGTAAATATATCAATTATGTGAATAGAAGAGTAAATTCGTCACTACAATAGAAATTATTAAGTAAAATCACAACATTTAGGCACTAACAAAATTTTTTGACATCCCGCCATAAAAACACACCGGGCTGTCTTCATCGCGGGCCGTTGAGAATTAATGCATAGGCGCGCCAATAATGCCCCTGGCGGAGAAAAATTAAAACAACATTCTTTCCTAGTAAATTAAAACCATATACAATGTTGTCAGAACTTCAATGCATTTTAACAGTGTGACCACGTAGGAAAGGTTATTGGTAATGAAACGTGTTTTAGTGTATACTGGGTTTATTTATGTTAATGTAATAACACGGGTTATTGGGCGTGCTGTGATTTTTTTTAGTAAGGCTGTAGAAAATAATGCATATTTTACGATCAGTAAAAAAGCTAGGACTGGTTGACAAGAGGTCTTTGGAAGCAGATCCCTTATCGACGGTCAAACGTGATCTATTTGATTTTCTAAAAATGTAGAATCATACTTTGTCGATTATCAGGCGATTTCGCAATTTACATTATGTTGAGTTCAAAATATGAAGTAAAATTCAAGTCAAATGGAAAGATCCAGTGACGTATTCGGTCGAAGGGACAGATCACATCGAAAAGCTTGTAAATAAACTTAGGCATTTAACTTATATTTTTAAACGTTTAAATTACATAATCGACATTAAAATAATGAAATTGGTGTATCATGTTTTGGTGCAATCATCAGTATCTTATGGAATAATTGGATGGGGGAGTGTGTATAATACGCACATTAAGCCACTAGAAATAACCCAAAAATTAATACTAAAAATAATATTGCATAAAGATATGAACTACCCCTCCCTGCAATTATTCCAAGAATGTGGATTGTAAGAGATAAGAAAAATTTACTGTATTCAATTTTCAAAATATGTATTTTCTCGAAATATTATTTTTCCAAAAAACGAAAACCGATTTAGTAATAGGTTAACTGGTTAAATAATTTCTTTGAAGTTCCACTGTGTAAAACTAGGCTAGCGCAAAGACATGCGTATTTTATTACATCAGAATGTATAATATAACATGTATAATGCTCTCTATAAGACTACAGAAATTGAATGTAAAAACATATCCTCCTACAGCAAATATAAATTTTTTATAAAGTCTTGGACAAATACTGTTGATGCAAACACTTTCTTGATGTAACATCTGACCTGATGTCACATCTGACCTGATGTAACTTAAACATGTCGTTTGAATTGTAATTTCAGTAATCGCTAATTTTATTTTTTGTTTATTTAATTTTATTTTTTAATCTATTCAAAGATATAATTTATTTTTATTTTTATTTTATTATTTTATTAATTTGATAATTTTATTATTTAAAATTTGTTAAAGCTGTTTAATCAGAGGTAAAGTCACATGGAGGAAATCCGTAATTGGTTTTATTTTGGCTACACAAATATGTACAAACTGGAAAAATGTAAACTGTTGATTTCCCGAAAATAAATAAATAAATAATGTACTTATGTATATGAGTAAATTTTAACTGTTTTAAAACACAATAGTATATCTACCCACGAAGTGGCGATGCCTGTGATTTTTTTGGTTTATCTGCTAATCGTATTATTCTCTACTTTTTTAAATGTTTATATAAAAAAAGCCTGTATGTGTTGTAAAATTACCAATGTATGTACCAAAAAAATTATTAATAAGTAATAAATGTTGTTTATATTTTAAAGTGTTTATTATTTTGTTGTTTTTCGTTTTTTCGATGTTGTTTTTTATTGTCGCTTTGGGTTTATTTGTTTATAGTTAAAATAATATAAATGTTTCGCTTTCTAACTAACTATCTGATTCAAAGTTATATAATATTATAACAATTAAAAAATTACATGAGATATAACAATAATACATAATACCTATCTCTTTTTAAAATTCCACATTAAAGTAAGTACATTTTAAATTTTTTTCGCTTATCTTAAGATTGGACAGTTTTTTTTTTTTTTAATTTGTTTATTTGATTCTCTGCTTTTAGTCTATCGAGAAGGAGATTGTAAATGTGTAACCCTCATGGTCTTGTTATTCGTTGTTTCAGTATGCTGTTGTAATAGATGTTTTAGTTTTAAACGTAGGTATCGAAGTATTGTTTCATTATTGTCGTTATTCTTCGTTAATTTCGTACTTTTTTGGGAAGCAACTGATTCAAAGCTGATCACTTTTACCGTTCATAATTTTACACCATCTTCTACAGTTCTCTTATAAAAATCAGGGCTTTTTCCAACTATATAAATCTCTTACAAAAATAAAAATATCGCCAAGGTCAAGTGCTCTAGCCCGAACATTAATTAAGCTCATAAATTACGGCAGTATAACAGAAACGATCGGAATACCACATTAATATTCAAAACCACAATAAAAGCACTTCTAATCGTAAACCTGCGGTCTCCCGGGGACTTGGAAGACGCCAAAAGAAAAATTGGTGGTGAATTCATCGAAATAACAAGGAACAATATGTAATTCACGTAACTGTGTTCTTTACTTTGTGGCGCGGAGCCTCCTAGTTTTGCTTCTTTATAGGTTTAGTCAATTTTGGGAGCCGGATGAATTATTCTGAATTCAAAAATTGTCATCGATTATTATCTTTGGCTATCTTAAATTAAAATTAACGGAAAATTTGTTCGTTTTTAGAAGCAGGAAATAAACTCTCAAATTGTGAACTCTAGGGTAATGAAATTTGTATGTTTTTGAAGTAAAACTTCTTTACGCACGCTTGACTTGGGGAGTAAGCTGGTGAAAGCGTGACGAGAGCGTTACGAAAAGCGAGGTGAACGGTAGTTGAAATGGAGATACAAGTTAGTGAAGATAGAAAGAGAGAGAGTTACATTTCGTATATTACTGTAGGGGCAAGAGAGAGAGGTGCGAGCACACATTTTCTTTCTCTCTTTCTCTCATAGCCAGTTACAGGCCTATTGTCTGTATCACACTATAGGAGCACGAGAGAGCAGTGCGCGCGCACATTTTCTTTCTCTCTTCCTATCCTATCATATAGATGGTGCTAAAGAAGTTTTACTTCAGTCGTGTGGTCTAAAGCACACACGTTTTTTTATTTATCTGGAAATTCGAGTGGAATGCAAATAATATAATATGTTTAGCTCAATAATTTATTTATTTATTTATTTATTAATTACATGTTACATAATTAGTATATTTGCTTGGGAAGATACATTAGGTCACCATACTAGGCAGCTGCCTGTATCATGGTGACCAATGGAGGATAGTTATTTCGAAGTGAAGTCTAGTTAAGTGTTAACATATTTAAGTAAAATTATTTTTAAAAAAATATATAAATTAATATCATTCATTTCTTATGACAAAAATCTTTTTTGAAAAAAAAACAATATTTCTTTAAGTACGAACTAAATGTAACCTAAGTAAATATAAAGAGAGTATGTGAGTTTGAAGTGTGATAAATAGGCGAGAACTAGGTAAGTACTGGAGCAAACTGAATGCAATAAATATTTTAAAACAAGAACAATCATTACAATATTATGATAAAAACCGACTTGAGAATTTGCAGTACTTATATTTTATCCAAGTTTTATTATTATTGTGATATATATTACTGTAAATGTTGTTGCTAGTAGATAGTATATGCGTGTGTGGTATAATTGATTCCTGTTTACAATCTGAGAAAATTGGCAATACTATAAGCATTAACACATTTTAACACATTTTATCGTAAAATATCTGTAAAATATCATGGTGGTGGTGTGACTAATGAGACAAAACAAAAAACAATCGATCTAAATAATAATAATAAGAAGGAGGATAGTACATTATTTTGAGTATGTGTTATCTTGTCGAAAATCGTGGTATGAATCATGAAAAAACCAGGGAAAAAAGTTATGATTATAAAATTAACAATATTAAAGTATATTAAAACAATATAATGTAATGCATAATAGCAAGGTAAGTATATCTGTTGGGAATAGTTTGGTGAGATAAATAAGTTAACATAAGGATGCAACTAGATTAATAAGCGAAACATACCATAATGCGAATGGAAAGGTGAAAATGGTTTTGTAGTGAGTTTGTTTATCAGATTTAAGTTGTACAGATTGAGTATAATAGAATAACGGATAAAAGCATATAATGCAGACATTACTATCTAGTATAGTGGAGTGATGTAGCAGCACAGTACTTTGTATCATCAGTCAATAAATTAATTAAGTAATTGACGTTTTTCACGGACCAGGTCAGCAATATTATTTATTGAAATTATCTTGGAGGTATCAGTTTGTCTCAAAAGTATGCGCCCTCCGGTGGACCAATAGTGTTTATAATTATTGTCTTTAGCAAATTTTTTTTGTTTGCGATAATAAAAATTTTCCTTTTTGAGTTAATTGGTCTGATACGTAAATGTGTTTGGCGGCTTGCGATAATCCTAGGTCCCTTGTATTAATTTTATTTGTCATACTGGTTGTGGATTTCCTGTAGGTTTTGAATTTGGATAGGAAGTCATCCCGCGATGTTATGGTATTGAAAGTCGCTACGATAGGTCTTGGATTTTTATCGGAGAATTTCGGTCCCAGCCTGAAGATTTTTGTTATTACTTATTATTTATTTTTTTTATTATAATAATTATAATAATAACGTAGCATTTTTGTGATATTTCAATTTAAGTGCTCTCAATACGTGTTTTCCGTCTCGTACCGTGGTGCTTTGAAATATCCCATTAAATACCTGTGTGGTGTGTAAGATGTAAGATCTGTTCAATAACACGGGATTTAAGTGTTTTCAATTCGTTGTTTAGGCGCGTTTTGACCATCGCGTCATCATCGGGATTTTTTTTATCGCGTTCGTTATCAGATTCCCTACAAAGTGGAAAAAATTAAAAGCGAGATGAGTGAGAAAATGGTAAGTAAATGGTTTTAACCAAAATTTCAAAATAAAGTCTTGCCGTTTTACATCCTTGCGAATGTGATTCTAAATAGGACGCAAATTTCGATTTCTAAAAAAAAATATTTTCCACTTTTTTATTTTTTGGTTAGGTGCTTACTTTTCTTCCACAGGAATAGTTTTGACGGCCTCCGTGGATGAGAGGTAAGGCTCTCGACTAACAATCCGGAGTATCAAATTCTGGCGTGCGCAAGTAAATTTTATTTAATTAATTTGTGTTATTTCGCAATAACACACAATATGTTTGCGGCACGGTCCATAGTGGAAAGTACTCTCAGTATCTCCCTGGTGTAAGATCACCATTAAAATTTTAATTTTTGCTTTAAATGTATTTAGTTGTGTTTGGTGATTAGATCTGAATAGCCAGGTACCTCCCCACCTTCCTCTTCCGCATCTCCTTCCCCTCCCCATAATCTTCAGTCTCACAACATAGCCCAATTGTAGATGCCATAGAATCACTGGCTCCAGACGGTTGGGAGCAGTTGGGACTCTTGTGAGGTATTTAGTAAAAATTCAAGTGCAGTTTACTCGCGGTGGAAGCGAAACTTTATCAAAACAATCTCAACCAATACTTGAAAAGTGAGGTTATAATCAAAGCGACCAATGCGTAATTTCCGCTTCATATCTCAACCAATAGGAGCCTTTAAAAGTGACATCATAATCAAAACGGCCAACGAGCGCAGTTGATGCGTCGCAGGTGCAGTAATCGCCATTTCCGTTTCATCCGAAATCCAAACCACAGCGTGGCTATAGAAGTTTCACTTCAAAAAAGTTTTTGAGCAATGAAGTTCTATTTTAGGGCTGTGAAAAAATCTTTCACAATTCTGTATTCAGAATAATGCCACCAGCCTGCGATAGTCAAACCATTTGGGAGACTTTCGGTTATCTATCGGAAAACAGAGGTAAAGAAACGCCGATAACGGTTATGGCGGACCATTCCATAAGAATGTATGGCGAGCCATTTGACTAGGATGTGAGCACATCAACTGTCTCTCTTATTTCTTTATTCATTTTTCCTTAACGGGCTAGATAGTCCAGGCTTAATGAAAGTAAGGAGGATGAATCATGATCGTGAAAATAAGCAACACTTTTAGTTACCTGCCTCCAACTAATAAGCTTATCAACTCGATTTGGATAGATGCTCTTGGTGAAGCTTGGTTATTTGTAAGACACTTCCACCTCAGGAGAAGCATGCAGCCGGCAGTAAGATATAGGAAATATGAACAGTCGACGGCACCACTTTCCCGGGTCTAGGTAAATTGACCGAATTGCAATTTTTAGAAATCAATTCTTCGAATTCAGTTTTTCGAAAACATATTTTTCAAACAACAATTGACCGAAACACTAGTTTTTCGAATTGATATAAGTACGTGTACAGTACGATGTCTAAAGAGCTAAATCTCAAGTATTGAGAAAACCATTGAAATACTTACCCAAAACTCCTTCCCACTTTCTATCACAGCGGGTATTTATTTTAAAACCTATTCTCATATCTACCAAATATACATAAAAAATTTCAATAAAAATCGTTTAAGCCGTTTCGGAGGAGTGCGACCACAAACACCGTGACACGAGAATTTTATATATAAGATATTACAAAAAAAAACGTGGTTATAGGTCCACAAAAACAGTAGATATAATTTAATGAAAAAATAAAAACCTTCTTTTCGTTCACCTGAATAATTAACATTTTGTACGTTACAGCATTTCAAATTTCCGTGATCGATACATAAAGATACATATTACTAGTAACTACATACAACATACCTTCCTTATTTTTTTACCATTGAGTTCAGATGTATTAAACGTATCCTTTTCATATGGCCCAGTACATTAAATCGGTTTCACGGAAATTTTCTTCAGTTCAATCGCTTTTGTGGACCATTTATCCTTAGTAAAAGCGATTTCTATGTACATAATAAAAATATACAAACATGCGTACCTTTATTAGGCACTGAATACAGTTTCTGTTTATTATATTTTAAATCGTTTGCTAAACCTTTTACGCACTAACCCAACGTTTGAGAAAAAAAATATTAAATAATATGCCTACTTGAATTTTTTTCGGGTATCAAAGAAAGCTATTGAAGAAATTAGTTTTTCAACAATATTGAACTGTGCTAAATCTGGGAATTTCGTAATTCTCTGTGTCTAAAATTCAAGAACCCATCTACAGTGTTTTTTTTTTGCATGTTCTCCACACAGGAATGTCATGTCACTATGTCATCTTTAAGGATGCTGTGTGGAGGGTTTTTATCAGGAAAGGAAAGAGAGGAGAGTTATGGGAAGGAAGAGGGTTTAAGGGGTGGGTAGGAATCTGGGGTTCAATGTGTCCTGGTCATTCGCCTCCACGACCTAGACAAAACCTCACCCCGTGAACCCGGGCACCTCTGCTAAATCACCAAACTGGGTGACCTACGGCAGGGGTGTTGGTTATCCAATAAAGGGCTCCCGGGGCGGCGGTACCCATTCCGCCTCCCAAATTGAGTATTGTTATGGAGAAAACATTAATTGGACGGTATGCGGTACTGAGAGCAGTGCTGTCATTTATAGGATTTCCAAGGCTTTTCGGAAACTAATTGTTAACACGTCGTAATGGTTTGTTTATACAATTTATCTTTAAAATAATAAATTAGTAGTTACTTGTTAAAATTACCTTCCCAAAAAATATTTTCTTGGAAATTTTGCAATTTTTGGCATTTCCATTAAAAACTTTCGAATTAGTTGCAATGTCATATTTTGTTATAGTATGGTGGGTAGGAATCTGGGGCTCAATGTGTCCAGAAGCGACGGAAATATGAATCCATTCCTCCCACTGCGGTGCAAAGCGATGGGTTAAGAAAATCCGGCTGGAGGGGTCTAAGTTAGGTCACCGTCAACCAGTCTCTCCAGATCCGGCCAGCTATGCAGTAGGTGGGCAAACACGTTTTCCGCCAAGAGCTAGACAAACCTAACCCCATGAACCCGGGCACCCCTGCTAAGTCATCAAAAGTCATCTTGGGGTTACCCATGGCATTGTGTTTTATGTTATCCAATAAATGGTTCCCGGTGCTGCAACACCCATACTGAGTTGAGTAATTGAGAATTCCTTCCAAATTGAGTCCTAGCACAAGTAATCGATAAAAGTTTATCGACAGTGTCGGGTATTTGTTAACATTTTCGAGAACGAACTTATATCGCCAACGAACCTAATTAAGATTTTGACCGAAGATGATTTTTGGAAATCTACAGTTGTACAAGTCAATAAATTATCCATACTGTCAATATAGGTATGTGGTGAACCTTACATCAGGTCTCCCTTTGTAGTGTCGAGGATACTTACCGGACTCCGAGGAAGGATCTTAAATTCAGAGACGTAATGAAAGAGTTCGCACACGTTTAATAATTTATTTTGTCTTGACAGACAACATTTACATTTTAGAGATCGCGGTAAGAAAAAAATGAAAATGTGATTTTTTATTTAGGATTTTGTCGCGTGTTGTCGCTCGCTCCTGTCGGAACGGCGTTCGCTGGAACTAAACCGGTCACGTGACCAATGTTGCCAGGACAACGGTGTTGTCATAGTAAAAAGAAATAATCAGTTAATTTATAAAAGTACTTAATCGCATTTCCATAGGTATTGAGAGATTTAATTCCTTTCAACAAAGAATCGACATTTATGTTTATTTATATAACTTTCCTTTGAATGGTTTCCTCTAACAAAAACTCATATTTTGCAATCAAATAATAGAAAAAACAAAACAAGTGACAATTGATGTTGCATTCTAACTGACACTATAGGTTTCAAATTTAAAGGGAATATATTTCCTTTACATAGGTTTTATCGATATTTTGTGCTGAAGTCGAAGATTCATTATGTCGTGTATATGTTACTGTAAAAGCCCGTAAATGGGTAAATCTTAGGTTTTACCAGTAAATCCTGAGATTTACCAACATTCGAATTTGGTATTTGAATACATGAAAATTTTAAGATTTACTGGCTTTTACAGTAACATATATACTAAAAAATGGAGAAAACGGTGACTGCACAACTCAACAATATGCAACTTCATCACCTCCTTTAAAAAGTCATTAAAAGAGATGAAAAAATGGTTAAATAGATTTACGCTAGGTTAGGTTATGAGCTATTTAAAATATATATATATATTTCATAATTTTCAATTCCTTTACAAAGGGGTATTGAAATGCCATTTTTTGAGTGGTCGGGGAACCGGAGAAAACGTGTCAACGCTCCATTTTGATTTTTTAAATATTACTTTCGTCAATGTTTGTTTATTCGATGAAGTACATCTACATAAAGTACACAAAGAAATAATAATAATAATATCATTATTATCGATTTATCGAAGAAAGCAAATACTTTGTGGCTTGACATAACACAAATGAAATAAGTTCTTTGTCTAAAACCACTTTGTTTAATTTATAAACAGTTTCGGTTGATCTCAACCTTCATCAGGGCAATAAATACACGCCTCAATTTTATATGTTCAATTTCCTGATGAAGGTTAAAGTGGTTTTAAACAAAGAACGTTTTTTTCATTCGAATAATATCATTGCCAAAATATCGACTACTGAAATAAAAACACGATAAAATTTCTTCAATGAAATCAGTTAACGTGTTCATTTAAATTCGATTGTCGAACCCCTGGTTAACTATTCTCTCACTCTGGTTTCAATCCTGGGATTGGTTTGCAGCAATTGCCTCCACTCGTTTCTTCCACTCTTCCCTGTCACTCTTTGTTAACTATTAACTATTCATAATTAACTAATTTTTAGAATTCTTATGCTTGGGTTGTTTGACATTAAAAGTCACGACGTCGGTCGTCATGATAAAATCTTTACATCAATAACATTACATTTCGGTCCATTTCTCTGATAATTTTCCATATACAAGAATCGTTTTGTCGAAATCTCTCTGGGAGGTTTTATTGCGCTATATCCGGTACAATGAAATGATGACTACAATGGCGATGTTTTCCGGAAATACTCTAATACATTATATAAAACCTGTTTAGAGGTTGTTTACTAGTGAATATCACAGTAAAATGCTTTGCGAAGATTAATTTTCCCTACGACAAAATAAATGGGGCACAATTAATTTGCAAATAAACGACAGCATAATAAAAATTCAACCAGTAAAAAACAAAGTTTTTTTTACTAGAATACACCTATTTTCAAATGTCTTTAAAAGTTAAAAAAAAAAATAGGTCATTTTTTTTTTGGTTTAATGAGGATTGAACCTTCCTTCCCATGAACAACAACGCTCCCAGCTGACCCAAATTCCTTCAACATTTATTTCTTAAAGTATTTTCTTATAGTGCTGTAATTTCATAGCATTTCAAAGAAATCCGTATATTTCCGCGTATGTGTGCATGATTAGCCACAGTATGCATTGTCGTCTCTAACGAGTCAATCTGCTAAATTTCAGCTCGATCGGATGTCGGGAAGTGGGTTTGATCATGAACGGGGCATGGGGGTGAGCGTAACTTGCGGCTACTCTTGCTAAGACGCTTATGGATTTCTATAAGTTATGCCCAACCACCAAACAAGAAAGGTATATCACAATTAAGTGGTACTCACGTCTGTTGTCTTCTGGCTTGGTGACAGTCATAGATGTCCATAAGCGTTCGAGATTGTTCTATTTGATTGTTAGAACTTCGGTAAAGTTTGAGTCACGAGCTCACACAAAGTATACGAAAGAATACGGTAGGATTTACACTTTATGTGAAGATATGATGAATAACACTTCGGCGTTGTGCGAAATGTCACGATACGATCGGTGGTTAGCAACGGACTGACGATAAAGCGCTTGACACTTGTTTTCCGTGTAGGTAGGCACCCTTATTGTGCGGAAGTCCAAAATCTGGGTTCCTCCGATCCCGTATGATAATCGGAGCACAAAACGAATGAAATCCATCAGCGTTATGAAACATTCCGCCCACCAAAATACAGCAAATTGTATTTTAAAGAAAAGTTGAACGTTAAGCGAAACGCAGAATGTCATGAAACGTGACGTAGATGAAAAGAAGACGAAGCAAAAGAAGTCATTTTAAACGATAATTAGATATAGACAAACTAGACGATAAGAAACTAAATGATACGATTAACATAGACGTAAAAAAGAATAAAATGAACCGCGAAACGATGATGATTAGTCACATTGCCTAGACAATGGATACGATTTGGTGAATGGTCTTGTAAGAGAAGATCCATTCAAAGTACAAAACGTAGCGATAAGCACAAGATTTTTAATTATGATTCTAATCACCTCATCCGTAGAGAGTGATGTCCAATGTTTGGTTAAAGATAGAATACGAATTTCGAAATGATTAAGTAGAAAATCGGAACGACGAGAGGCTTTGTTATGAAAGTTGTGTACGAATAGATAACAAGAACCCATAAGGCGTTGGAGTTTCCGAAAACGATATATTTTTTTTTTAATAAAAGTCCAGCAGAATATCATCATGTTGGACTAATGACGATTGAACTCGTTCCTCAGAGTGGAGTTCAGTTTTGTTAACATGGCCATCTAAAATGGGCCAAGAGTCGTTTGGCTGGACAAACCCGGAGGGCTCCGCCCACCATAACACGTTACGGTTTAGATCGGCCGGAGAATGGCCACGTGAAGCGATATCCGATGAATTATCAACCGATGATGCTTGACGCCGATGGTTAGATGCGATAACTGTCAAAAGCGGTAATTGGTCGGTGTAACGATTCCCGTGACGAGTATCATCGGGTGAAGCATCAGGTGGCCTCCACTTCCATCCCAATACTCTGAGAGTAAAAGAATGATCAACATTTTTTAAGATTACATCAGTGAGATAGTAGTCCGACGGTAGAAAGGCGCGAAGTTTCGGTTTGCTACAATCCCACTTCTGCAGTTCAAGTTGACCTCGTTTGGTATGTTCGATGACTTCGGATTGCGTTAGTTGAACTTGTTCCAGACTGGAACAGCCGATGACGATAGAATCGATATTTGAGTCCGAAGTGATCGCGTGGCGTGTGAGTGATAATCCGTCACCTTTCTTTTCTGTCAACGATCTGACAATACGATAGGACAGAATAAAGGCAGAGATATCAGAAGTCACAGGGTGTAATGGGTAATCCGGGGTAGATTCCGATAATTGATGACGCCAAAATATTCTTTGGAACGCGTGATTTGGCTCTTGAAGAAATATTTGGCGATACATTTGCCGCACCTCAGCAATGAACACCACAGATGGTGAACGAAAGTTTTGCAGAAGTTCAGCAATGTTCGTTTGGAGCTTGGGAACGATAAGGAAGGCGTCATTTGACGATGATTCATTCACCTCCGTTACCGAGGCATCGAAGTCCATTCGCAATATAGTGGTAACGGTGCCCGGACGAAGAATGCAATGACGAAGTATGTGATGCATTTCCTTGAGTAAATCTTTTCCAGGAACACGTGTCATGTGACCACTGTGCAAGTAGTCAGTCATGAAAGCGAAGTACGGTTCACGTAAACTGAGCTTTAATGTCTGTTTATGTTCGAGTGAAAGGATGATGCGCGAAGAGGCTTCACGCGAACCTGGGGAAGCGATATCCTTATCCTTTTCACTAAAAGGTAAGGCTACGATGAATTGTCCCGAAGGGTCACGTAAGTGATGAGTGTGATGGACCTGCTCATCACGTTGTTCTTCAGGGTGTAGCAGGTAGCTACTGAATGGTTCCGCATTGTGGTAACTACGCATGTTTCCCGACGGTGGTACGCCTGAGTTTCGGGGTTCGATAGTTTGAGGGATTTCCGCAACCGTCAGTTGGCGTGGAGAGCCGGTGTTGTGAGGTGGGTCGTGCCCTACGCACGCAGCTGGGTGGTTTCTGGAAACTTCGATTACGCGTGAGACAAATGAATATAATTATAATTTAGATTATGGTCACTGTTTTTAAAATATGTCAGGATGTTTTTCCCTGGCTGGCGCCCTATTGATTAAGTTCTCCATAGCTTTGATGGCATAGATTTCCTACAGTTTGCTATTTAAATGTTTAACCTCTATCAGGATCCTACCTGACACGCTCTGAGATTTATGGTTCTTGCTCTACCTGTTTCTTGCTTATCAATAAATGTCATTCTTTCAACAGCAGACTTATTATTTATTTGATTAATGTCGAATTGGTACCTTCATGCCAGTGTGTGTTGTAGGTAGATTCTACTCTTATCATATCACGTACGCTAAGAGGTTACAAAATGGCGGCCCAACTGCTTTGTGGAATCTAGAGGTGAAATATTTTTTGCCGGGTCTATGCCGTTGAGGTTATGGTGAATTTATCATTTAGAATTTTTACATATTTCATTTGTCTCATGCGGGGGAGTGGTTTCTCGAATGTTGTGGCGAGGGCACGATCTCCTCATTTCAACCGGTTATGTTAATTATAGTTTTACACAGTTTGTAATCTCCCCAACTCACCAGCGTGAAAGCGCTTTTCAAATTTTATCCTAGTTTTATTTGGTTTTGCACGTGGATGGCGTATCGCAATTTTATGTGGATTGTTGTTGCATGTGACTAATAATTTTTTTTTCTTACCTTGCTATAAGTTAGGTTATGGATTGTGGCGTTTTAACAAGAAGCAAAGCACAGTGCACAATGGCGAAACAAGGAGAAACGTCGGCTACTTCCGTTCCGGTTTCTTTTCCTTCTTCATCACCATCCGTTCCGGTATATAAATGGAATCTCACGTATGATGGGTCGTCCAGTGTGAGGGACTTCATAGAAAGGATCGAGGAACTTGCTCAAGCAAGGAATGTATGTACCTCTTCACTTTTTTCGTCAGCTGTGGAGTTATTTGCAGGTGATGCGCTCTTGTGGTTTAGAGTGAATCGCTCGTCTTTCTCGTCCTGGGCGGATATTGTTGTCGCATTAAAGGATGAATATGAGCTTCTCGATCATGAAAGGCGACTGTTGGCTCAACTTCGATCTACTCTTCAATTGCAAAAAGAGAATATTAGTGCTTTTATAACTCGCATTCTTGTACTGAATAACCGTCTATCTACTAAATTATCGGAGGTAGAATTACTTGAAATTATGCAATGCAATATGTTACCTAGGTATATACAAAAATTATCTCTTTCAGTAATTCCTGACATTATTACGCTCAAGAAGCTTGGGAAGATGATTGAGCTGGCTGATAGCCGTTCGGGTGACAGGAATTCTCCGTGCACATCGCAACCTGGGAATAATAATGTGGCGAGGCGGAATGATAATTTAAATTCTGCAAATGCAAATTCCGATTTCAGGAGGAATCAACGTTATTCTAACAATGCTAATTTTAGAGATTCTAGGTATAACAATGTGTGGCGGAATGATAATTTAAATTCTGCGAATGCAAATCCCGATTTCAGGAGGAATCAACGTAATTCTCACAATGCTAATTTTAGAGATTCTGGAAATGTAAATCCCAATTTCAATAAAAATCGTTATGGTAACAATGATAAGCTTAGCCCGTCAAGGTCTCATTCCAGGAAGGTGCAATGTTTCCGCTGCGGCAGACCAGGGGTGAAGGCTCCAGCTTGCGGCTGTCGTGATCAGTCAAAAAACTGATTTCCCGGGAGATTCTATCAGCGGACGTCGGGACGCCGTCGTTTGCCGAGATTGCTTCCGGGGAATGGTCTTCCTGGCTCGAGGTTGTAAGAAAATTTTATGCTAATCTTAGAACTGCGAAGGAGGTGCGAGCGCCTGACAGGGACGGGCGTCCTTACATCTCTTTTCAAGTTAATCAGTTTGTGTGCTCCGGGCTGTTGGATTCAGGCTCACATGTTTCAATTCTGGGGAATAACTTTCACAAAAAATTTTTAGATTCAGGTTTTGAACTGTCTAAGTTAGATGTCAGTTTCTCTTTAGTATCTGCCACAGGGCATTCTGTATGTTGTTCGTACAAGATTTCGCTTCCGGTTTGTGTCAATGGGGTGGAAAAAGCTTTTAACTTTGTTGTCATGCCACAGATAAAAGCGAATATAATATTAGGCTGTGACTTCTGGAAGATATTTAATATTTGTCCAAAGATTTCTAAGTTAATGTCTTGCAAAGAGACGGGGAACAAACAGCGCATAGCTGATGCTGTTGGGTTGGAAAATGCTCATAACCTATCAATTTCTCAACGTTCTGTTTTGGATAAGGTAATTAATGAATTCAAGGAATATTCGGGCAATCGGTTAGGTAGAACCTCGTTAGAAAAACACACAATCGA
The DNA here is from genome assembly GCA_929108145.2 of Limnephilus rhombicus. NCBI lineage: Eukaryota > Metazoa > Arthropoda > Insecta > Trichoptera > Limnephilidae > Limnephilus > Limnephilus rhombicus. The sequence goes on from OV815284.1 coordinate 25,796,324, forward strand.
CACGGGTGATTGTTCTCCTATTAAGCAAAGGATATATCCGATTTCACCGCATATACTTCCTAAAGTGCATAACGAGCTAGACAGATTGTTAGAGTTAGGGGTGGTTGAACCTAGTAACAGCTCGTGGAATAATCCGATTGTTCTGGTCCCCAAGAAGAATGGTTCCTTCAGACTATGTTTGGATTCCAGACTTTTAAACGCAAACTCAAAACGTGACGCGTACGCGACGCCGTTTATCTCGGACATTCTTAACAGTTTGGGGGGAGCTCGCTACTTAACGACTTTGGATCTTAATGATGCATTTTTCCAGATTCCATTGGATGAGAGTTCTAAAGAAAAAACGGCTTTTACAATCCCCAAACGAGGATTATTTCATTTCGTTACCATGCCATTCGGTCTTCACGGGGCAAGCGCACGCATGATGTGATTAATGGATAAGGTGTTAGGGCCGGAATTCGACGGGAAAGTTTTCTGTTACCTAGATGATATTATTGTAATCAGTTCCTCTTTTGAAGAACACATTCATCTTTTAAGACAGGTTAAACAGAGATTGCAAGCCGCCGGTCTTACCATAAATGTTCAAAAATCGGTTTTCTGCAGGGATTCCTTGAAATACTTGGGTTATGTAATCGACAGCAAAGGGCTCCGTACAGATCCGCACAAAGTTAAAGCTATAGTTGAATTTCCCACTCCTACGACTCAAAAGAGTCTGCGCAGATTCATAGGTGTTCTTTCTTGGTATAAAAGGTTCATACTTAACTTTTCCATAATTGCGTCACCCTTATATAATCTCACGAAGAAGGAGTTCGCGGGGAAAAAGTTCAAATGGAATGAGCAGGCCGAGGCTGCTTTTCTTAAATTAAAGAACATCCTGGTGAACGCGCCAGTTCTTGCATGTCCGAACTTTGATAGACCGTTTACCATTAGTTGTGACGCGTCGAATATAGGCCTCGGGGCAGTTTTAACGCAGATGGATGACAATCAGATTGAACATCCTATTTCGTTTATTTCAAGAACGCTTTCAGCTCAGGAGAGAAATCACTCTACAACTGAAAGAGAGTTGAATGCCATGATTTTCGCGTTAGAAAAGTTTAGAGGATATATCGAAGGCTCTCCCATTCCGGTAAAAGTTATCACGGATCACTATAGTCTTAAATGGCTTACGAAACTAAAGTCGCCGTCAGGAAGGCTGGCCCGCTGGGCAGTCAGACTGCAACAGTTCAATTTTGAGATTGTACATAGAAATGGCAAAGACAATGTCATTCCTGATGCTTTATCCCGTGACCCCTTACTTGTAGAATCCTTAGATCAGAACTTTGTAACTTCTGATGAGTGGTATGTCAAATTGAGGGATAAAATCGTAACACATCCCGAGAAGTATCCGGTATGGAAGGTTTTTAATGGCAAGATATTTAAACACATTCAAAGTATGGAAGCGCTTCACAGGTCTTATGACTGGAAGGAAGTACTCCCTAAAGAGTTCAGAATTAGTGTCATAAAAGAGCACCATATTCCGCCGGTTTGCGCTCACTTCGGCATTTTAAAAACATTAAACAGGATCAGACATAAGTATTATTGGCCCAAGATGGCGGCTGATGTTAAATCGTTCATAGCCAAATGTCAAACTTGTTTAGGTTACAAAAGCTCGAATTTGTTACCTCCAGGTCTTATGGGAGATCCCAAATTGGTTCAGCGTCCTTGGCAGATGATAGCGACAGATTTACTTGGCCCATATCCTAGTTCCTACAAGAAAGGATATACTTATTTGTTGGTAGTGTCAGATTTCTTTTCGAAATTTACAAGACTTTTCCCACTCAGGAAAGCTACGGGTAGTAATATTGCTTCGATTCTGGAGAATGACATCTTCTACAAATTTGGTGTTCCGGATACTATAGTTTTGGACAATGGACCTCAGTACATTTCTCGTGACATAAAGGCGTTGGCCAGCAAATTTCACATTCGTCACCTGTTCTACAACTGTAGATATCACCCGCAAAATAATCCTGTTGAACGAGTAAATAAGGTTTTAGTTTCTGCTCTTGCTTCATACGTTGGCTCTGATCACCGAACTTGGGCGAACTTTATTCCTGAAATTGAATTAGCTATCAACACTGCGGTTCATGAGGTCACAGGGTATACTCCGTTTTTCCTCAACTTTGGTAGGGAAATAATTATTTCAGGGAAGGACTATTTGGGGGTGGATTTCAATGAAGAAGAAATTAAATTTTCAGAACGTGACTCTTGGGCTCATGATTTACAGGAATTGAACGACATTTTTTCGCAGGTACGCACGTCCCTGAGACAGTCCTACGAACGCAACAAACGTCAATATGACCTGCGTCGCAGGGATGTTCAATACAACCTCGGGGACATAGTCTGGAGGCGGTCGTTTGTCCTGTCTGATGCTAGTAAACATTTCTCTGCAAAATTGGCCCCTAAATTCATTAGGAGTAAGGTGATTAAGAAGATGACCCCTGTTGCCTATGAATTGGCAGACATGAATGGGAAAAAGCTGGGAGTTTTCCATGTGAAGGATATTCTCAAGTCTGAACACTCCGGTTGATCTACGGGATAATTTTTCTTGTATAATGTGAAGGCGAATCTACAAAAGAGTTTGCTTTCTGCTGTTTACAATAATATTAGTTTTTTTTGCATGCTTCTGCCACCGTTGCCATGCAAATTTTATTGTTCCTTCTTTGTGATGACACGACATAACACTTGTGTCTTCACATTGATTGGTTTTGTTATTTGTTGGGGTTGTGTTTGTCTGTGTGTCCCTTTGTTGGGTTTTGTTTATGAAAAATTTAACGCGCGAAGATGACTTTTTATTATCTTCGGGCATTGAATTGTGGATCATGTTTATTTATATTTAAGAATGTAGTACGTAACGGATATATATTCACTTCCTGGTTTAGGAAGATGGTTTATCTCAACTCCCTGGTCATAAACCATGGTTTCAATTATGTATCTGGTGCGTACTAAGGATTGTTCTGTGGTATTTATTGTAGCTTGCTTTTTATTAAAACATTTTACACTCACACTTGTTTAAAAACTAAAAATGTAGTGCGTAGACACTCTAAATTATTAATATTGGTATTTGCTATTTAACAACTTCACCCTTTCGGAAAATTGGCTGTGCGGTTTACACAGGCGAGAGTTTCAGAAACTAATAATTATCTATTTTGGATTTTAGGAAATCCACAGGCTATGTCAGTTTTCCGGTAGCGTGATTTTACATGTCATTTTATATATACGTGTTTTTTTTCACAAGTGATCATTTTATATGTGATAAATAATAATTGATACTACTTTGTCTTATATTACCATATAATTTTGCATGTGTTTTAAGTATATTCAATACATCAATTTTTTTGTTGTTATTTATAATGATTTTCCCACTAGTTGGAGACTGTGATTTTTCTATATAAGCATTTGGAATTTTTCCTACATGAATTAAATGTTTTCCATTCGTACATAATTAATGTTGAATGTGATTGGCGATAAGCCTTGGTTTTAATGTTACAATCAGTTTTAGTGTTCCATTTTGAGCTTTCGGGACCTGCCTCTGAGCTCAAGGCACGTCTCCAGACCTCTTGATGCAATATTAAATTACTGGTTACTTTGGACATTTTGTTTAATTTTGGTAGCAACTTTTATTTATTTAATTTTCTCAATGGTTTGGATCTCGGGTTACCCATTTCTGGGTCAATAGATGGCAGTGCCTTAGTCAACAAACTTTGACAATCATAATGATATTCATGATGTCATTCTGGTTTACCTTTTAATATTGAATTTTTTTTTTTTTTTTTCTTATCTATATTATGTAGCTTTCATATATTGCCTGTTAGGTATTATATAATTGTTTTGGGGCGTCTAGGCTTTTAATTATCATTGGATAACAGATGTTATTATTCGGGTTTAGCTTTGGATTTTATTTCTATTTTTTTAAGTAAACTTTTAAGTTCAGATCTTCATTAAGTAACTTTCAGTATCTCAGTGACCCACTATGTAAGATGTAGTTTAGCTGTTAGTGTCTCACACGTATATTCCTCTACGTTCTTCAATCAAGATTCTTCTACACTGCAATCATCACATCACTTGGCGGGAGAAACATCTAAAGTTTTCCACAAGGACCTTGGACATCATCGCCACTCATGCGGATGCTGTTCTGCAATATTACTTGGCAGGAGGAACATCTCTAAAGTTTTCCACAAGGACCTTGGACATCATCGCCACTCATGCGGATGCTGTTCTGCAATATTACTTGGCAGGAGGAACATCTCTAAAGTTTTCCACAAGGACCTTGGACATCATCGCCACTTATGCGGATGCTGTTCTATAACATTACTTGGTGGGAGGAACATCTCTAAAGTTCTTCTCATGGACCCCGGTTTTTTTCCCTACTGGACACTTCATCATCCTTACAAGATTGCTGATGAGGCGCATTAACACTATGGTTCCTGAAGATGCTTCTAGGATTTTCTACACTTCCTTTTTTTTCCAACGCTTTCGGGCTATAATTCCACAATCATGTGCAACGAAGTGTGCAGAAGTCATATTGTGAGGCCGTTCGCTGAAGTCTTTCCTGAATCTGTTCTCCAGCAACGTCACCTTGGAGGAACAGCATTTCCAGTAAACATCCGGGGCCTGGTCTTCTTCCTTGCCGCCTGCAGTCAATTGAACCAGTTCATCACTTGGTCTGCGAGTACGTTTTTTCTTCCCCGAGCGCCAGGAGGCTTTAGGAAATTTTCCCTGGGAAAATTTCGGATTCGTGGGGGGATATTGTAGCAGGTAGCTACTGAATGGTTCCGCATTGTGGTAACTACGCATGTTTCCCGACGGTGGTACGCCTGAGTTTCGGGGTTCGATAGTTTGAGGGATTTCCGCAACCGTCAGTTGGCGTGGAGAGCCGGTGTTGTGAGGTGGGTCGTGCCCTACGCACGCAGCTGGGTGGTTTCTGGAAACTTCGATTACGCGTGAGACAAATGAATATAATTATAATTTAGATTATGGTCACTGTTTTTAAAATATGTCAGGATGTTTTTCCCTGGCTGGCGCCCTATTGATTAAGTTCTCCATAGCTTTGATGGCATAGATTTCCTACAGTTTGCTATTTAAATGTTTAACCTCTATCAGGATCCTACCTGACACGCTCTGAGATTTATGGTTCTTGCTCTACCTGTTTCTTGCTTATCAATAAATGTCATTCTTTCAACAGCAGACTTATTATTTATTTGATTAATGTCGAATTGGTACCTTCATGCCAGTGTGTGTTGTAGGTAGATTCTACTCTTATCATATCACGTACGCTAAGAGGTTACAAGGGGTGAGATGTGAAGACTGAGGGAATGTGTCCAACTCCCTCAGTTTCTTGACCTTTTCAGGAAGACGGTACTGGTTGGTTTCGATAAATTGACTAGAAAAGTCACGTGAGCGATAAATGCGATACACTTGGTCACTACGTTGTTTAGTGGGCTGTGAAGACTGAGGAAATATGTTCAACTCCTTCAGTCTCTTGACTTCTTCTGGAAGACGAGACTGGTTGGTTTCGATGAAGGAGTTTGTTTGGCGATCGGTAGCAAAACCAACCGAATCCAGAGGAAGCCAACCGAATGGTGAATTGATAGCTGAAGGCTGGTGAAGATCACTCGTTAATTGGGGTCTCGGTAAAGATGGCAAGATCTCAACATCTCGAAGTAGGTCAGTCGCTCCTGTGTCAGTTGTCAGTTTGTGACAGTCAGAGTCGACATAAAGTATGTCTTGGAACAGATGATAAGATAACTGGTCGAATTGAATCGTTGGCGATGGAAGTAACTTCGTGTTGAAGGTAGTTTGTCCCTTAACATCGACATCGAAATTAGTGACGCCTGACGCGGTTATAGAAGATTGGCCTAAGCCACGGATTTTCTGAGAGCTGACTGGACGCTCGGCAGTGCGATTAGATACGAAGTGTGCTTGACTGTCTGAACCGGTCAACCCACGAAACGTTTGAAAACTGCCGGAGGGATCACGATTGCTAATATGAGCAGTAGGCAAACGTACGATGGATCTGTCACCGAAGTTTGCGAGGAAAAGAACTGGAGGATCTGAAATAGAAGCTCCTTAAATGGCAAATGTGGTGGGTCGTTGGTACTCCTCTTCAGCAGAAATGTTGTCTTCCCTATGAAGAAGAGTGTGGTGCTTACGATGACATTTCTGACAATCAAACACAGATTTGCAATTCGTGAGAGAATGAGAAGGCGTGAAACAATTCAGACACCAACGGTGTGCCTTTGCGAATTGAGCACGTTCCTGAACCGATTTGAGTGCAAATGATTTGCACTTAGCGATATGGTGAGTACCCTTGCAAAACGCGCACTTTGAAGTGAACGCAGTCAAGGACCCTTTGATTTCAGGTTTTGCCTTCATCGTGTCACAAATAAGCGATGACGTTTTTGTTATGATAGCTTGATCATGAAATGTTGAAATGTTTTGGTTTGGTAAGATAATATTCGCGGGCTCCGATTCGAAAGATTGATTCGTTAAATCCTTGTGAATTACGACGATTTTGAAATAAAAATTATTAAAAGCTACGCGAACTTGATCTTCAATGTCCTTGTTTGCCTCATCTAAAGCAAAGATATCAGCGTGAACGGTTTCAAAATCATTAACAATTTTTTGCAACTTCGTATAATACGCTAAAAATAATGGGTAATTGGTTTCATCTTGCAAAACGCTTTGACCGACCTCATACACCTTGTTCAATCTGCTTATGGCTACGTTCCGTCTTCTACACAAGCCTTGTAAAGTACTAGCCATTTTTTTTTTAATAAACAAATGTACTAACGAAATAATCAGGAAAACTTTATGAATTAAAAAGTAGAATTCGATATAATTTAAATACCCGTTAGGTCGTTAATAATTAAGAACTGTGTAAACTAATTCTACGATTCACTGTTTGAATTCGTTCTTTGAAATGACATTTCAATTCACGTAATATTTCATAGCATTCTTTCGTTTTGCCAAAGAAAGAATTTATTATGAGAATTTATCTAAAGGTTCGCTGGTTTCCGGCACCAAAATGATCATGAACGGGGCATGGGGGTGAGCGTAACTTGCGGCTACTCTTGCTAAGACGCTTATGGATTTCTATAAGTTATGCCCAACCACCAAACAAGAAAGGTATATCACAATTAAGTGGTACTCACGTCTGTTGTCTTCTGGCTTGGTGACAGTGATAGATGTCCATAAGCGTTCGAGATTGTTCTATTTGATTGTTAGAACTTCGGTAAAGTTTGAGTCACGAGCTCACACAAAGTATACGAAAGAATACGGTAGGATTTACACTTTATGTGAAGATATGATGAATAACACTTCGGCGTTGTGCGAAATGTCACGATACGATCGGTGGTTAGCAACGGACTGACGATAAAGCGCTTGACACTTGTTTTCCGTGTAGGTAGGCACCCTTATTGTGCGGAAGTCCAAAATCTGGGTTCCTCCGATCCCGTATGATAATCGGAGCACAAAACGAATGAAATCCATCAGCGTTATGAAACAGGGTTAATTTTCACTTCCAAGATTTCATTCAATCAAGAAAACAAAAGTGAAATTCAAATATGTTGATGTATCTATCTATAATCTATTTACGAGTATATCTATCTATTCCATGTAAATAAAAATGACTCACCGAAATATATGTGCGAGCATAACTTCCGAACGACTGCACCAAATTGGATAATTCTTTTTTTTGGTGTTCGTTATTGCCAGGACAAGGTTTGTATAAAACTACTGGTGAGCTCTGGCATTATGAAATGCAATAGGTTGCACGCGAGCTGTTTGAAAACTGAATGTACCGGGATTGAATTTATGGAATGCGGGAGGGAGGAGGGGAACTCGGGGGGGGGGGAAAGAGGAAGGGGGAGTGGATTGGGGAGAGGGAAGGTGGAGGAGACGGAGTGGGAACGCAGGAGGGGAAAAGGACGCTGTGGAGGAAGTGGAGGCGGAAGGGGAATGTTACGAATGGGAAAGGACATGCAGGGAGAAACAATTTCTTTATTAAATGGTACGCCGGGAACCAGCTAGTTTAAAAAAAAGATTCGTTCAACAATTTGCTCTTGTCAGATCTATATTTTCTTCGTTTTCCGCACAAATAAATAATACATAATATTTTAAAGGTAAACTTTTTTTACATATTCACAAAGGTATAGGGTGTGCCTTCCATACCTACATCATATGTCATGGAAAATGATGGAGGGATTTAATCAATCTTCTACCAACCCTCTTCTCCTCTCCTGTGCCCGGTCGCTAATATCATATTTTGTAAAAAAGCTTTCTAATAATGGGTTTCCTTGGAAAATAAAACGGTATTTATCTACGTAGTACCTTTATGAGGTTTTCTCGTTTTCATTTTAATGTTGATCTTATGAAACCTTCTTTGGAATCGATTCCGGTATTCCAATAAATTATTCCGTGTCTTTTTTTCACATCCCATTTAAGGTTTTACGAGGAACTCTGTTTTCATAAATTATGTAAGTATAAAATATATAATAATTTTACTAGGGTTTCGTGTTGGCTTGTTTACTAGTATTTTATTTATAAATCAAATTGAATTTATATAAAATTCATGGTATATTAATTTGTGTCTAGCTGTAAGGCAATTATTATTTCAGAAATAATTGTTCAATTTTTTTTTAATTTTCAGATAAGAAACGTGATCTCTTTGTAGGAATATCTATAAATGATAACAATTTGATGTTTATCATACAAAATACTTGAAACTTAATAATATTTTGTAGGTAGTAGGCACCCAGACTAGTGCTAAAAATGAACTCAAATATGGCTCAAAAGTGGTCAACAATAGATTTTTTTTTTATATCATACGTTGGATATTCAGTTCGCAAAATTACCGCTATTTAAAATTATAATTAATTTTTGATGACATAGGCCCTGAGGGAAATTATTTTCATAGTAAGTATTTCATAGTGAGCTCATGTAAAAAAAAAAAATAGGGGTAAAGTTTGTTTAGGATGCGTCTGCCCCCTTACTGCGTGGCAGGTCTGATCGGAAGGGTCTGTTTGATGGAGACCATTTGGCCTCTCCTGCAGGATTCTCTCAATCCATTATCTCAATCCATCTCTCCGGAGGGAGGGATGGATTCATATGTCTGTTGCTCTTGGACACACTGACCCCCAGATTCCTAACCACACCTCATTCCTTTTTTCCTTCATTGTCTTTAAAAAAAACCTTCCACAGAGCATCCCCAAAGATCACGTCGGACCTGAGGGAAATTATTATCGTGCGTGGAGCTATTCTAAAAAGAATGCGGGCATGGTGTTTGGTGGATGTAATAGTCTGAAGCCAGTGAGACTATGGCATCCTCAATTGGGGTATGTTGTGAGGCTGAAGGCAGTGGGAAAGGAGATAGGAAAGAGGAAGGTGGGGAGCTACCTGGCTATTCAGATCTGGTCACCAAACACGACTAATGCCATTTCAAGCAACCTTTCAATTCTGAATGGTGGTCTTCTTACACCAGGGCGATACTGAGAGTATCTTCCACTCTGGAACGTGCCGCAAATATTATTTTTTATTAATTATTTTATTTTTTTTACATGAGCTTCACATAGGAGGCCCAGAGGAAAATAATTTCACTCAGGGCCTATGTCATCTTTGGGGATGCTGTGTGGAGGGTTTTTTTTAAGGAAAGGGACGAGAGTTCTGGGAAGGAAAAGGGTTTAAGGGGTGGGTAGGAATATAGGGTTCAGTGTGTCCAGGTCATCCACCTCCAAGACCTAGACAAACCTCACCCCATGGACCCGGGCACCCCTGCTAAATCACCAAACGTACTGAACCACTTGGGGTGACCTGTGGCAGAGGTGTTGGTTATCCAATAAAGGTTCTAAAACTATACCGATTCAGTCGCGGTAACGACAATTTACATTTTAAATACACCTCTGTATTGGTAATTTTTTATCACATTGCAAAAAGAAAAATTATTCTAAACTCTAGATAAAATAATCTTTCTGATGTGTATATTAGAAATTAATAATTTTATTTCTAAATATTTAAATTTTAATATTATTCCCATATATTGTAAATACACCTCTTTTGTTTTTGCAAAGTGATAAAAAATTATCAATAAGGAGGTGTATTTACAATTATTCCCATATATTGTAAATACACCTCCTTATTGATAATTTTTTATCACTTTGCAAAAACAAAAATTGTTCTAAAATCTAGATAAAATAATCTTTCCAATGTGTATATTATAAATTAATAATTTTATTTCTAAATATTTAAATTTTGATATTAAAAATTTAAAGCGACTGAAACGCGGTAGGGATTGTAAATGCGCTTCCCGGGGCGGTGGTACCCATTCCCGCCTCCCAAATAGCACAAATTAATCAAATAAAATTTAATTGCCACGCCGGGATTCGATCCCGCTACCTTCGGTGTGCGAGTCAAGAGCCTTACCGCTGGACTACGTCGGCCGTTATGATGTTAAATTAACATCTCGTCATGATGAAGATAATGTTGTTTTTGAAACATGTTGACATTGATAATTATATAGTGGTTTCAACAAAGTGATTTGATTTTCATTATATTATAATGATGCCACAAGTATGATTTATTTATTTTTTCAGGTTCTCCATAAAATAGTTATACACCAAATTATTACGAAGAAGATTATAAAATATATGAGAAAAAAAGGCCGAGGGGGCAGTTTCACTATGTTGTGACATATGTCAAAAGATAGTTACTGAACTCTAGGTAACATTGAAGATGTCAATGCTCAATGCAGAATCGTTAAGCAGTTGAATTGCTCTATTTAATGGGGCATTCTGAAAGGAAGAAGTTCTCGCTTTCGGAGCATAAAAAAGTGTCTGGGATCTCCCACGAGTATATGCGTTAGGGACATATAGGTTAATCTCCTTCAACATAGGTGGATTCAGTACAGTACCGGAGATCAGCTTAAAAAATGTTTCCCCAAAAATATTTTACGCTGGGCTTCTAAGGTATTAAGATCGAGCATTCCTGTTAAGAACAACGATGGATACAGGAATGGGTAGTATGTATATTCCCTCATATACAGGTAACGCATAAACCTTTTTTATACTTTTTCTATTTCTAGGATATGGTTTTGTTCAGAGGGTGCCCAAATAATGGAGCTGTATTCCGGGATGCTGCGGACAAGTGCTTCATATGTTCTTCGTATTGCAATTCCATTAGTAAATGATCTCGCATTACGAAGAACAAATCCGAGCATTTTGTTCGCGCGGGAGACAATGACGGGAACAACGCGGGAACAACTTTTTTTCCCCTTTAAACAACATAGATATCCCCAAAAACGCCAAATAAATTGGATAACACCTGGTATTAAAATATCTATTACACAAAAAAGACATCTATACATAAAACAAAAAAACACAAATGACCTGTCAATCATAAACCATTACAAACAATACAAAAAAGTTCTCAGTAAAGTAAAACAAGTAGCTAAATGAAATTACAATAGTAAACGTATTCAAAATGCGCAGAATAAAACCAAAACATCATGGAACATAATAAAAGAGAACTCAAATAATTTAAAATCTAAAATTAAGCCAAAAATCTGTCTTAAAATAAATGATACCATGGTATCAGAACCAGAAAACATTGCAAATGAATTTAATACTTTCTTTGCACCTTCGCTACCACCACAAAATACATCTCAACGTACACAATCTGCTAACACGGTCACAAACAAACAGTCTCGATCATTCTTTATAACGCCTGTAAGCAAGGAGGAAATTATCAGAATTATCGTAAAACTGAAAGATAAAAGCAGTGTCGGCACTGACAAAGTCCCTATAAAAATTATAAAAGCAAGTGCAGAAGCGTTAAGTTACCCGTTGGAAATATTAATTAACAAATCTTTTGAATCAGGAACCTTCCCAGAACACCTAAAACAATCTATTATTGTGCCTTTATATAAAAAGGGTTCCAAACAGGAAATCTCAAATTATAGACCAATATCCTTATTACAAAATTTTTCAAAAATATTTGAAAGAGCAATGTACAATCGCATTTACAACTTTCTCGAAAACTTTAAGATAATATGTCCACAACAATTTGGATTCCGTAAAGGCCGTTCGACAACACAAGCAGTCTTCAATTTCTTGAACAAAATTCTGGAAAGTATTAATGTTAGCAAAAAAACCGTACGTATTTTTCTCGACCTCTCAAAAGCATTCGACAATGTTGATCATAAGCTTCTTCTAATTAAACTTGAACGCGTCGGTATAAGAGGTTTAGCATTAAAATGGTTTGAATCGTACCTAATAAATCGTAAACAAAAAGTTCAAATTTCAAACATTGACGAAAAAATGATGCAGTACATGGTAGAATCCAAATGGAGAACAATCAACAAGGGTGTGCCTCAAGGAAGCATTCTTGGGCCCCTCCTGTTCCTTATATACATAAACGAACTTCCAATTATTGCTGGCACAGATGTTCAATGTTTGCTGATGACACTGTTTTGTTGTTTGAATGTAATGAAGACGTTGACGAATTTAATAAACATATTAACGAGACTTGTCAATCAATACTGTTAGATGTTAAATGTTACTGACATTGGACTATCGGATCATCGTCTCGTCACATCCGAGTTTGCCTTCGATCCTCCAAAATTAGAGTTCAAATCCGTTGTCTCCAGAAATTGGAGAGAATTCGACTTCGAGGCATTTTGCAGTGATTTGAAAGCGTCGCCTCTCTGTGATAAGGAAGAGTATAACGAGATCCAAGCAGAAGAGTTAGTAACTCTATATAATTCTACGCTACGGTCATTACTCGATAAAAATGCTCCTTTCACAGAGAAGGTCTGCCGCATTAGGAATTGCAGCAAATGGTTCGATGATGAATGTCTTAAAAAGAAGAGGGAAATGCGGAAATTTGAGAGGATTTACAGACGAAACCCGACTTTCAGCAATCGGCAGCTTTGGATTACCAAGCAAAAAGTTTACAAGGAAGAAGTCACACAGAAGAAATCTAACTTTTGGTGTGAGCAAATTGAGACAGAAAAGGACCCTCGAAAACTTTGGCAAAACATAAGGACTCTGTCTGGAGAGAGCAACAATAAGGTTGATTCCTCTCTTGAAGCAAACAGCCTCGCAACATACTTCAGAAGTAAGGTTGAACAAATTCAGGCCCTCAGTGTGGTAGGATCGTCTTCTATCGCAGCATCAAGTCCGCTCTCCGGTGACTTCTCTACTTTTGCAGCAGTAACGGAAGAAGATGTCACGCGTGCTATAAAGTCTTGCCCTAACAAGCAATGTACTCAAGACCCCATACCTACCTGGCTCTTAAAACAATGTCTTCCGGATATAGCGCCTGTAATTACCGCAATTATCCAGAAGTCATTAGTAAATTCACTTGTACCGGGAACACTCAAGAAATCAATAATAACTCCGATTCTAAAAAAACAAAATCTTGATACTGACAATACGGATAATTACAGGCCAATATCCAATCTACCATTCCTTTCTAAACTGCTTGAGAAAATCGTTGCCAAACAATTGGTGGGGTACTTGAACTCCGCCGGTCTATTTGCCAAAAATCAATCCGCTTATCGACAGTTTCATTCAACGGAAACTGTTCTTCTGCGGTTAATTTCAGACTTGATCATCGGGATGGAAGCAGGTAAGTTGGGTTTGGTATCTGTTCTTGACATGAGTGCGGCATTTGACACGGTAGATCATAGTATTTTATTAAATGTGCTTGAAACCGAATTTGGCGTTCGAGGTGATGTTCTCCAATGGATGAAATCATACCTGTCTGGACGAGTAGCCTCAGTAATTTTCAATAATTCTACTTCACCTGAAACTCCCATAGAATGTGGAGTTCCCCAGGGTTCTGTCTTGGGTCCCATTCTTTTCATTCTCTATACGAATCGCCTCGAGAAACTCATTCAATCAGCTGGCTTTGAATCACAAGGCTATGCAGACGATCGTTTCATTTTCAAGTTTTGTTCCCCGGATGAAAAAGACGTCCTTAAAAACGAGGTGGTTAGTTTTATTAACACAGTCTCAAGTTGGATGTCTGTCAATAAACTCAAACTTAATCCGACCAAGACGGAATTTATTTGGATAGCTTCTCCTGGAAGGCAAGCCCTCATCGACTCTAATCCAATCCATATTCAGGGCACAGATATAATCCCTTCTACAGAAATAAAGTTTCTAGGTTTCACTATAGACAATAGTCTTTCTCTTGAATCACAAATTTCAAAATCTGTAAGTTCAGGCTTTTTCCATCTAAGGCAGATAAAATCAATCAGGCGTTGCCTTCCCTCTGATGGAGCAAAGTCACTCATAAATTCGTTCGTTGTCTCACGTATGGACTATTGTAATAGTGCGTATGCTGGCTTGCCTAAAAAACAATTCAATAGAATCCAGTCCGTTTTTAATGCTGCGGCGAGAATGATTTTTGGTGAATCTAAGTATTGCCGTATAACCCCGCTTCTAAAGGATCTTCATTGGCTTCGATGCCCTGAAAGAATAGAGTTCAAGATCTGCTTAATGACCTTCAAAGCATTGCAAGGAATGGCGCCAGCCTATATATCGGAACTATGTGTCCGACAAAACTTAAGCGATAGGCAGCTTACTCTAAGGTCAGCAGATCAAGATGTTACTAATCGTTTAATCGAGCTTTCTAGGTCAAATCGAGCCGTTTACTATGATCGATCTTTTCGTGTAACTAGCCCGCTCATTTGGAACAAACTTCCCTCAGCTCTTACTAATATCCAGAACTTGGCTGAATTCAAAAGAGCTTTAAAAACAAACTTATTTAAAAAATCATACCTTTCATGAATTTTAACTCCTTTTCAATCTACTATAATAAGCCATGTTCCTCAAGTTTCTGGAAATTGTTTGGTTTCGATTACCTCTTTACTATAGTTTTATGTGCACTCTGAATTTGTATTATTTCTAAATGTTAACTGCCTCCTGTTCTATATAATTTAGTTTAAATGATTCTTGTTGAGTGGCACAGTGATGGTTTATCATTATATATTGTCCTGTGCCAAAACAGCACTCACTATTGTTGTTAATATTGTTCTTTAGGAATTGCTTTGTATATTTTTGTATATTCGTTATTTCACATTATTTAATTAATATTTTAAGGACTCGTAAGGAACACTGTAGGTTAATTTTAAGTTTATTATAATTAAGCGCACTTGAAGTGAAACATCACAAAACTGCGCTATATAAATACTACGTTATTATTATTATTATTAATAGCAAATTGGCTGTTATCACAAAATCTGTCACTGAACACTAACAAAACTCAAGTTTTACAATTTAGTCCAGTGCAAGCTACACCTATAAACATAAATGTAAACTTCAATAATAATATTATCGAACCTTCCCAAACTTGTTCACTGCTGGGAATACAACTAGATGCAAATATAAACTGGAAAGAACATATATCCAAAATAGTAGCCAAAATAAGTAGCTTTTCTTTTGTTCTAGGTACACTGAGAAATATATTAAACATCGAATCGGTAATGGCCGCATACTATGGTTATGTATATTCAATAATAAAATACGGAATTATCTTTTGGGGAAACTCAGTAAACGCCAAAGATGTTTTTATCATCCAAAAAAGATGTATAAGAAAAATGACAAACTCTGCTAATCGGGATTCATGTAGACCTTTATTTAAAAATTTGAAAATTCTTACAGTCACCGACATATATATAATGGAGCATGTTAGTGCGATCATCTCCAGAAAAGTTTCCACAAAAAAACTCTACACATAAACACGCTACAAGGTTTACAGAAAATTTGTTAATACCAAAAGCAAACAAAACAATTTTCCAAAAAGGACCCTTTTACATGGCCATTAAAGTATACAACAACCTTCCACATGATATTAAACAAATACAAGATACACTCAGATTTAAGTCATCACTAAAAACATTCCTTCTGAACAGGTCTCATTACACATTAAATGAATACCTCACATAGGTACAACTGTTTTTATATTTATATTTATACAATAAATTAAAACAAATTCACTTTGTATTACACCACTTTTATATTTATATTTCATTTGTGTTCATATCTGCATAACATGTTAGGTTAACTGGAAGAAATAGGATATATGTACCTATAAGTTATACCTTTTGTACTAAATGTAAATTTTGTACAATAAATGATTTTGATTTTGATTTTGATTTTGAATGTCTGATATGTGAGATTTGAAAGAGAGATTTGCTTAAAAATCACGCCAAGGTCTCGAATCTCGTTTTTGCGTGTTAGTATAATAGATAATATTGTTAATTCTAAAAATTTTAAATGTACAGTTTGATCGAAGGTGGCGATGGCGGAATTTGTAATTTCGCACGTCCCGGTTAGATGAGAGGTTCTGGGTTCGAGTCCCAAATGCGACCATTATCGTTTTTCTTGTTCGCATTCATATTTTCATTTAGATTATTACTTTGTAAAGTAATTTGTTTTCATTTAATCAATACCATTTCCGCTGTCAAAACTGCGCGTGATTTTAAAATCTGACACTCAATCATTGTTTCAATTATTTATATTGATTTTATTGTCAAATATAAAAATCCGTTTCGCTGAAAATGAACGATGGTAATTCACGGAGTTTGAATCGGCTCTTCAATTAGATTTGCAGAACTGGCATTGAGCTTCATACTTTCACAAATAACGTTTCACAGACCCGCAGGTAACTAATTCAATAAAACATACCCTGTCTGCAACACTTGCCAATTCAGATTTAATTATACGTTCGTTCGTTAAAAATTTCATATATTTAAACTTGAAACAATATATCGAAAGTTATTAATACAGTTGCGTCTGCGTGGTTTTATTTCAGAACCCGATTTCGATTGTATGTCCGACACCACGCCTTAAACGCCGTGCCACAAATAACATCTGTGTACGTGGATTTTCAGAGAAAGCTACAGTTGTAATTCGGTTTCTAATTCAAGAATTCGTCACAAGATGTTGCCACTTTCGTTGGCAAGACGCATAGGGACGTGTCCTTCCTGGGTATAAGTTCTACGAATTTGTGAACCTGGAGTATCTCCCAGATTTCGAAAGATTGACGGTAATACTCAGTTGTATCAAGCGGCTGTGTATTACATATGACGTCATCGCCCCACCCGGTTACTTTGTCACGGTGACTAGCCATCACTGGTTGACACGTTGACAGTGGATACGAGGAACAGGCTAATTTTGGAACCAGTTCCTAAAGGACTTATAAAATGATCACCAACACTAACTAGGCGAAGTCGAACCAAAAGCAGCCCGCAGGGCCTAGCAGTAAAAATCTGCGGAGCGGTTTTTAACTGCTCGTTTTTATTAATGTCCTTTCAAACTAATGATCACGTTGTTCTCCACGTGGGTGGGCAAAGAAAACAGGTCCAACACAATTTTGTCTTCAGTTATTCTGATTCTAGAGATAGCCCGACTCAATTAACTGGATCGTTACATGTCATCCTCCGACATCCCCGAATTCACTTTTCTTTGTTAACAATGCAGTTTGTTGCTTTGTTGTTTGCTTTGTTGTCAGGCGCAATGCAAATCCTAACACGATCGGGCGCAATTCATCTGTGAGATTATCTTTCTAATACTATAAAGAGGAAATATTTCATTGTTTGCATTGAATAGGCTCCGAAACTACTGAACCGATTTGAAAAATGCTTTCACCAATAGAAAGCTACATTATCAGCAGTAACATAGGCTATATATAATGGCGTAATGAAATTTGTATAAATGAAAATGTGTGTATTTCATATATTTTAGCGGCAGGAAGGAAAGGCAGTGGGAAGGTGGGGTTTGCGGTGAGGGAAGATACGAGGGAGGGGGAAGGTGGGGAAGGTGGAAGGGAACGGGGATGCACGGGAAAGGACATGTAGGGAAAATTAATTTATTTCTTTGAATGGCGTAGCAACGCATGCCGGGTACCAGCTAGTATTATTATTATCTAATATCTAATACCTAAGTCATATGCCACAAAACTTTACAAGTGGAGCGGAGACGAAATGTGTCTTCTGAGCAATATGATTGGTCAATTTTTGCACGTCTCTGTTTCACTCTGCTCAGCTTTGTTTCTATGGAAACGCACCCTCAGATAAGGGCACTTACGACAATTTATAGCAACCGAGGGTTCTACCAAAACCAAATGTATTTTGTATTTGAAATTAAAAAATTGTTAAAATACTGTATTTCAAATACACAACTTGAAAGTATTTTGTATTTCGTATTTTAAATACATGCGAAAAAGTATTTTGTAATTTGTATTTTAATTACAGCAAAGCATGTATTTTGCCCAGCCCTGGATCCCGTCGTGATGTGTTTGAGCACCGCCATCTTTATTTTACAGGCCGTGCTGTAGAAAACCAACTGGCATTCAAAGAGTCCTGTTTTTGGGACTTCGTGGTAGCTTTTTTCTACGCGCCAGTATGGATGTTGTAGGCATCTGAAGAGTGTGTGCAACTGATTGAACCAGTTATTTAACATTTTTCATCACGTTTCTGCTATATTTATACTTAATTTTGTAAAACAAAATGGATATTTCCCTTAGTTTTTTCGAGATGAATGGAAACTGGCCCTTTGTGAGTGGTGGGCAAGGAGGATATTTACAATTGGGTAAACAAATAAACAGATCACTTCATCTCACAGATTAGTTGGCTTAATTGGCTTAACATGCTCAAACCGAACGAGGGTTTCTTTCTTAATCTTATTTATTATGTTTTGCATTCGTTTGGGATCTCCTATGTTATTAATAGAGACCTACGAGTATTATAAAGATATTTCACCTATACAGCTGTCGGAAAACCATGATTTTTTAAATTACATTTTTCAATACTTCATCTACGGAATCATGATTTTTTTTTACATTAGCTCCACACAAGAGGTTCTGAGGAAAATAATTTCCCTAATTCATCTTATGATATATCCACCTGAAGGATGGATTCATGCGTCCATCACTTCTGGCCACACTAATCCCCATATTCCTTCCCACTTCACATACCTATTTCCTTCCCAGAACTTCCTCTCCTCATAAAGGTATACATTTTAATTGTTTTATGATTAAATTTTAGAATTGAATATAAAGCGTGGTGTTTTCTCTTTCTTACGCCATTTAGATCATATTTCTCACCACGGTAGTAAGGGAGACACAACGATTTCTATGAGACCTACATGAGTTGTTTCTAAAATCGAACAAATTAGTCTGAGGTGTTAATAGCTATTTCGTTAAAAATTAAAATAACAAATTCGTTACATTCACTTTTTTTATTTTTCTATTATTTATAACCAAGATAATATATAGGTTAATCAATTTGTTTCAGTATCCTTCAATAGATGTCGTTAGTATAGTTAATAAGACAAAGTTTTGCAATATCCCAACAGATGACTGTTAAGTATGATATTTTTGTTTTATTTTTTTATTTTTTTTTATTTATTAATTTTCAACGCCCTGATGGGCTTTTACATGACAAGTTTATAATACAGAGACAGTTTTTTTATTAAAAAAGATAAACATCATATGAAAGGTAGGTATACAGATAAATTTAAGGAAAGATAGTGCATTACAATAAAAGAGAAGTTGTAAATGGCATAGAAATAAACTAATAGGTATGTTAGTAACTTCCATTATATAAATTTCAATCAAAGGTTAGTAATTACAAAATTTACAGGTGACTGATTAAATGTCATGAATAATACATGACAAAATGCAAGATACATAAAAATAAATTTTGCATTGTAGATTAATATAGAAATACACAAATATATGCAATAGACCCTATGTGATGCTCCTTAAATATTCTACATAAAAATATTGTTCAGAAGAGTACCATCCATCGACGTTCGTTTCTTATGCACGAACGGCTAAGATGATTGCCGAAGGCATCTGAGAATTGGTGGAGTCTACCAGCTTGCAGCCTCGGCACCACCTAGGACCTAGAGCCTACTCAAGCAAAGACGTGTAGGTCAGTTAAATGTTCATTGTAATCTTTACGATAACTTAATAAATCAACTAGAAATTATACTTTTGAATGTAGCTATAACTTTGTGATTATCCATTATAAATAAATGAAGCAATGTTACTTTGTTTGAACCACTTATATATTTGAGTAAAGCCGACCGGTTTCGGAACGACCGTTCAGGGCAAACGTTTACTGATTTGAGAGTTACAAAATAGTGGATGGGAACAATGTATTATTATGGTAGGGGTGGAACCGTTGCTAGGTATTAATGAAGAGTGGGTGGGTAGGGGAACATATCCATGATTGGGCTGTAAGACAATATTTTTTGTTTGTTGATAATAGGTAGATTCATTATTTTTAAGGTTTTTTCCAGGGCTTTTAAGTTATCTAAGCGTTTTCCTTTATTATTAATATGAAGAATATTTATCCCCGTATTTTTTTTTCAAAACTATGGTTATTTTCCTTGAATCATTGAAAAAAACCATAGTTTTGAAAAAAAAAATTTTTTTAAATAAGACAGTTTTACTATTTTGAATCTCAAACTTATTTGAAAATTACCCAATAATAAGGTATGTTAATCATTGGAAACAAAAAAAAAACAACATGTATAAATACGGAAATTTAGGGGTTCATGAGGTGTTTTTAAATTAATTTTTGGGGGTAATTAATTTACATTTTTTATTAATTTAAAGCGATCGCGGCACCAAAAAAGGCTGAGAAACGACACTGCTGTGTTTATAGTCATTTGTAGGTACATCCCACTTCTGAAGTCTGAATTAGTAGGCAGCCAGAAACTTAGCTTGGAAACACCGAAATCCGTGTTCTTAAGTTAGTGTATCGCTGAGTTCACTTTTAGTATCGGAAGCCAAGTTTAATACGAAAACTACTCCAGGTCGTTCCAGAAGCTAGGAGCGGGTACAGCACAGCCTCCCAACCAGATAACTTTGTGTTATCATCAACGAATATTCGCAATTCTGCTGTTTCGATTTGACAGCGAACGTTTTATCTCGGAACAGCATCAAAGGTATATAACTTTATTCTCTTCTTGGGAATATGATGTTATAATATTCAAACCGCTTTTTTTAAATGAGATAATATCAAAAACCTTGAAAGTGTAAGCGAGTATTTCAGATCAGGTAAGTTTTTGTGAAGGTTTTGCCGCATTGCGAAATATCAGATCCACGTCTTAAGAGAATGCATTATTTTTTTAAATTAGAACAGTTTGAGATAATATTTTAAGGCCGTCTTGTTATTAATAAGTTTTTAAGATTTTTTTAAAAGACGCATTTCTGGTGCGATCTTAACGCATTAAAAAAAACGTAATGTTGATAATTATTCTGTACACTATCACAGGTGATTTTAATGATTTTTTTAAGTGAAGAAGCATCGTGTCGTTGAATTTATCTTTAAAACTAACAGAATATGTTTAAATAAATGAAACAATGATACTTTGTTTGAACCACTTATATATTTGAGTAAAGCCGACCGGTTTCGAACAGACCGTTCTTCTTCAGGGCAAACATATACTGATTTGACAGTTACAAAATAGAGGATGGGAACAATTTATTTATTTATTTAATACAAACGGTATAAGTATGCCATAAACATTAATTACATGTCACAAATTCATATTCAAAATATTAGTAATGGTAAAACAATGTATGTATAACAGTTAATTGTGACGATACATTGGAAAGTGACACCAGAGATACATTTACATGCAAAAATCTATAATACAAATAAAATTAATAGTGATTAAAAAAATATGATAGCATAGCCGTCTTGTACCTATGTTCCGTGCAGTTGAATAGATCTATCACATCTGCATATCTATTAGTAACTTCATGCAACCTAGGTAAAATTGAGTGTTTCGTATACTCAGTCCGATTATTGTTACATTTAAAAAGGATTTTAGAACGAGTAGTTCTCGTGGGAATATGAAATCAATGAGCTTAGTTAGATCAGGACTGTCTATTCTACCATTTACAATTTTTTAATATTAAGTCGGATATAATTCTTCGATCTGACAGTCTTAGTAAATTTAATTCTTTCATCAAGTAATTATAATTTATGTTTACAATGTATTATTATGGTAGGGGTGGAGCCGTCGCTAGGTATTAATGAAGAGTGGATGGGTAGGGGAACATATCCATGATTGGGCTGTCATTCATTCATTAATACCTAGCAACGGCTCCATCCCTACCATAATAATACATTGTTCCCATCCACTATTTTGTAACGGTCAAATCAGTATAATATGTTTGCCATGAAGAAGGAACGGTCATTCCGAAACCGGTCGGCTTTACTCAAATATATGAGTGGTTCAAACAAAGACATTGTTTCATTTATTTATAATGGATAACCACAAAGTTATAGCTACATTTAAAAGTTTAAAATATGTATGTTTAATTTATTTTCATCGATAATATATATTTTATACTGCAGTCACCTGACCGCTATCCGAAACTTAAGAGGGCATTACCATAGAAAACCAGAAATATGTCATTTTCAAATCAGATTTTAGACGTATTGACTCTTTTCCACAAAAAATTATAAATGGATTTCGAAAGATTGTTCTTTTATCTAGCATTCGCATGTAATAAATTTTGAGAATTTTTTTTAATTTTTAGTATAATAAGGTTATTCCATAGGTCGTTGCAGATTTGTTAAATTTTCAAAAAAGATTTTATATTATACCACACCCATTTTAAATAATATAATCATGCAGTAAAATAAATCAATACATTTTCTAGCAAACTCATGTTTTAGAATTTGAATTTTAGTTTCAATAAAATCATTAAAAAATATGTACGTACATGTGTTTCTTGACGAAAATTGGTCCATTTGTGTATTTATTTGCGCACTTACAAACTAATATATTTCAGATTTTTTTAACATTCTTATTAAATTTAGACATTATTAAAAAATGATAAATACTTATAATCAAAAAATAATTACAAAAAGATTATTATTTTAATAGTTTTATCATCACGCCTTTCAGCATTTTTGGATGAAGGTATAAATTAAAGCTAATTTGGATTGAAATAAATTCGATATTGAGTTATAATTTAAAAAATCTGGTACGGAGAATAATTAATCTTTCTCATTGTAACCGCCCTGCACGATCGTAAGAACAACTTTCGACGAAATGTGGATTTTCGTCCGCTGGCTGGTTAAACGCTCTTAATGAGAAAGACAAAAGTGATAATTTGTTAATAAATAATTTTAATATAAATTTATTTCATTAAAACTGTTGAGATGTCGAAATCATGATTTAATTTAATTTGTTTCTCCGATATTATTTTAATAATCTTTAATAACGCCAATTTGGAACCCGCAATACAAAGTATACATAATTAGCATAGAACATATTCAAAACAAATTTATAAAATATCTTAACTTCAAATTCAACAAAAACAAATTCAAAAATTCAATAACTTTGAATGCACATTCCAAACTTTGCAACAAAGGCGAGATATAGCTGATTTGATATTTATACCTACACAATTTGTTAAATAATAACATTGACTGTACTGAATTTCTTTCCCTTATTAATTTTAACATACCCTTAAGACGTACATGCCATACAGAATTATTCTACACGTTTAATCACAAAACCAATGCAGCAAGTAATTCGCCAATCAATCGTGCTCTTCATAAGTTCAATAATATTGGTCTAAATTCTAACATCGACATTTTCTCCGATTGACTGCCTAAATTTAAAAAGAGCATCATGTCAATAATATAATTTGTTCAAAGCACATAAATACATACGTACATACACACACACACACACACACACACATACACCTTGCCACTACGCACATCACCCGATAATTAATTAAAATACACTAAATAAGACACTACAAAGAAATGCATCATAGGTACCCACCATGAAATATACTTAATAGTTGTGATTTGTTTTCACCACTGTAAATAATGTAGATAGGTACTGTTTGTTTCTGTTTATAAATAAAAATATCTTTTGAAGGTTATATGTAGGTTATTATAGGTTATATGACGACCTCCGTAGTCCAGTGGGTAAGACTGTTGACTCACAATCCGGAGGTCACGGGTTCGAACCCGGCATGCGCAAATAAATTTTATTTGATTAATTTGTGTTATTTCACAATTAATTCATTTAAAATAATATATAGTATATTTGCGGCATGTTCCAGAGTGGAAGATACTATCAGTATCGCCCTGGTGTAAGACCACCATTCAGAATTGAAACGTTGCTTGAAAATGGCTTTAGCCGTGTTTAGTGACCAGATCTGAATAGCCAGGTACTTCCCAACCTTCCTCTTCCCCACCTCCTTCCCCTCCCCAGTACCTTAAGCCTCACAACATACCCCAATTGGGGATGCCATAGTCTCACTGGCTCCAGACGGGAGTAGTTGAGATTCTTGTGCGGTATTCATTGTAAAAAAAAAAAAAAGTCATTGAAGAAGAAGATAATACTAATAAAACTAAACGAAAAACTAAAAAAGGTAACGGTTGCAACTGGGTATCGAACCCAGGATCTCTCGTCTTACCAGGACACGACGCCTTACCAACTCGGCCATTGGCATCTATTCTTATCTTCCGATCCTGTGTTAGATCCCCATTTGCGATAGTTTCTGTGTCTTGTTCTACTTCATGTTTGGGTGGCGCACATAGATACCGCCGTCCCGGTAACCATTTATTGGATAACCAACACTCCTGCCGTAGTGACACTAAGTGGTTCGCTACGATTGTTGTATCGATCTGGCGGCGGATCCATCGGCCCACCAACTGCGTAGCGGATCGGATCGGGAGAAACTGGTTCAGAGAGACCTTTTGACCTCTCCAGCCGGACTCTTTCGTTTTACCGCCTTGCACCGCAATGACGGCCTCCGTGGTCGAGGGGTAAGGCTTTCAACTCCGTCTCGAATCCGAAGAGTTCAAATTCCGGCGAGCGAAAATACATTTTATTTTATTAATTTGTGTTATTTTAAAATTGATTAATTCAAAATAATATTAAAGTATATTAGCGGCACGCTCCAGAGTGGAAGATACTGTCTGTAGCGCCAAGGTGTAAGATAAGGTTCCATGCCAACTCAGAATGAAACCAACTCAGAAACACCTCAGAAAGGTCATTAAAAGTTATGAAAAAATAATGTTAAAATAGCTGGTAACCCTAACCTAACTTAACCTATCTAACCAATTTAAAAAAAAAATTATCATCATTCAATTTGGGAGGCGGGAATGGGTACCGCCGCCCCGGGAACCTTTATTGGATAACCAACACCTCTGCCATAGGTCACCCCAAGTGGTTCGCTACGTTTGGTGATTTAGCAGGGGTGCCCGGGTTCATGGGGTGAGGTTTGTCTAGGTCTTGGAGGCGGATGACCAAGACACACTGAACCCCAGATTCCTACCCAGAACTCTCCTCTCCTTCCTTTTCCTAAAAAAACCCTCCACACAGCATCCCCAAAGATGACATAGGCCCTGAGGAAAATTATTTTCCTCAGCGCCTCCTGTGTGGAGCTCATGTAAAAAAAAAAAAAAACTCTTAATGGCCTTTCTGAGGTGCTTCTGAGTTGGTTTCATTCTGAGTTGTCCGGCCACCGTAAGATAAGATCACCCTTCAGAATTGAAACGTGACCAGATCTGAATAGCCTTGTACTTTCTCGAGGGAAATTGTCTTAATAAGGGCCTCCTGTATGGAGCTAATGTAAAAAACGTTTCGTTTAGATTTATTAGTGATAAATTGTTCTTCGATGATAAATTGTTTTTTTTTTCTTATTATGTATTTTGTAACTATGTATGTCTGAAGTCCACTATTTTATGTAACATAAATATATTTTTTATTTATGTAACAATTTTTAAACTTAATGTGTAAAACTTCAAATTATAATATTTTAATGAATGAAGACAATACCCAATTCGTATAATATTATGTGATCGTATCTTTTTCGGATTTTTTTGTTTCAGATTTTCGATTGAATTTCTTTAATTTTAAATCGTTATCTATTTGGTCATGTATAATATTATTACAAACTAATATTGTTTTCAATGATTAAATATTACATTTTGAGTTTTTACTCATTAAGTTGAAAATAAAAATAAATATTCATACTAGACTTACAAAAACGTCAATGGATATCGCATATTAAATAAAAATTGATATATTTATCCAAGACACTATCTAGGTAGCATTTATTTCGAGTTAAATCTTGCAATCACGTATAAAGATAGAAAACATTAAAAATATGCACTAAGAAAATAAGTTGATAGTTCTTAGTCGAAGTATGATACAGTTAAATATGACTGAATCGGAAAGGGTCACATTAGTTCAGTGGTAGAGCTCCGCCCCGGCAAGGCAAAGGTCCTGGATTTGATTCCTGACCGTTTGTTTTTCTGAGTTTTCTGTTTCAGATTTCCGATTGGATATTTCTTGATTGTGTTGCTAATATTGTCTTCATTGTTTTTAAAAAAATATATATTTTAATCTATGTATATATAAATCAAAATATGCTTGCTTCTATGTATGTGAGTTGTCTATGCATTGCTATATTAAGCATAGGAAATGTTTGAAACTTTCAAAATACCTTCTTTCCATCCTCGCGAAGGTTTCTGGATTATTACAACCACACGATAATATATGTACATCTGAAAAGTTGTTTTAATCATTACAAAAACTCTTACAAAACTGTCAAAAATGTTACAATTTGAGAATGACATTTTGCAAACCATCGATTGTTAAATCAAAATTCAATTTTCGAAACTCTTTAAATTAATGAATTTATTTGAATTACTCACCTATGGTACTAACCCAAGTCGAAAAATTTAAATCTAATCAATAATTATATTTATTTTAAATAGGTTAGGTATTAAATTTTATCGGTTGTTCTTATAATATACAAAAATGAATGTTTGTAATAGAAGAATTGAAAAAAATTACAATAGGTGCACGCGAGCTGTTTGAAAATCTGAAAGTACCGGGACTGTGTATATTGAACGCGGGAGAGTAGAGGGGATTGCTGGAGAGGGGAGAGGGAAGGCGGGAAAGGTGGAGGGGAACGCGTGAGGGGAAGGACGCATGGGAGGGGAAGGTGAGCGGAAGAGGAACGGGACGAATGGGAAAAGACATGCAAGGAGAAACAATTTCTTTATTAGTGGCATTGCGACGCATGCTGGGAACTCGCTAGTCTATATTAATGTCTTATAGTACGTACGTATTTATAATGATGCTAACATAAGAAAATTAAAGAACGATGAACTCCAACTTTTGTGCAAGCAAGGGAGGAAAGGAGAGAAGAGCGAAGGTTGAATAACT
This sequence comes from Limnephilus rhombicus, assembly GCA_929108145.2. Classification (NCBI taxonomy): domain Eukaryota; kingdom Metazoa; phylum Arthropoda; class Insecta; order Trichoptera; family Limnephilidae; genus Limnephilus; species Limnephilus rhombicus. Next base: position 25,823,593 of record OV815284.1, read on the forward strand.
TTCCTTTATACTATTTAATGAGGTTGTTAGCATCTGAAATGGGCCAGACAAAGGCAAGATCACGATTACTTTACTTCTAACTGTCGGGTTACCATTACTACTTTTGAAATGCTTTTTATTACATGGAATAATAAACATTAGAAAAATACTTGTAAGAACACAAAGTAAGCACTAGATCTTGTAATAATGTAAGGTCGTGGTTATTTTTTCACTTCCGAAACAGAACACAATGTACATCGCAACCCTCCTCTTCCCTTCGCAAAATACTCCATAGGGTGACATAGTCCCGTCGGTTCCGGATAGTTTGGTGCAGATCAATTCATACTTACACCTTCTTCTTAAAATCGAAGGCCTAAATTAAATGCCGTTAGAGTTTTACAATTCGGTCGTTTGCCACAGGACACAGATTTTTCACCTTACTATAAAGATTTTATATATTTTTTTTAATATGCATTACATATTAAAATAATCCTATTACAATACACATAGCGTATAGCGTATACATAACTCTAAACGAAAAAAATTACAATAATATATATTTTTAAATGTGCCTAAAATATGACTCTTGAAACCTTCAAGGCCAATGTTGAAAATGTCAAGAGAACTAGAGATATCATTTATCAGCACCATACCTCTTGTCTTGCTATGCTGGGCCAGAACGTCTGTTCAGCCGTGTGGAATACAGAACAAGTCGTGGTGGCGACCCTGGCGGTTTATTTTTATTTATTTGTTTTACAGTTTTTTAGAGAAAAATGTGTCCTTACTCGGGTACCCCGTTCTAAGGACATGTTGTACAAGTTTTCTTGTTTTAAATATAAGTAAATACCTTGGTTAAAATATTACAGAGGAAAATTATAAAGTTAAATCTAAAAGAAAGTACACTACAAGCTTTAATCTTCGTTAGGTTGCAAAATTGTATCTATATTCTTCCTTCCCATGTCCATAATCCATATTTTTATGCTTCTTTTCAAGTCGTTTATTTTTCTAATGTTTTTTTTTGCAAGAGGGAATAAATTAAATAATTTTATAGAGAAGTATTGCATATTTTTTTGTCCAAAAGTCGTTTTAGTTGTAGGTTGGTGGAATGTATGTTGTAATGTAGATCTTGTGAATCGGCCCGAGTTTGTCTGTATAAAGCTATCCTGGTTTTTGAATGCGTACATTATTAGTGAATCGGCCTGAGTTTGTCTGTGTAAAGTTATCCTGGTTTTTGAATGCGTACATTAGTGAATCGGCCCGAGTTTGTCTGTGTAAAGTTATCCTGGTTTTTGAATGCGTACATTAGTGAATCAGCCCGAGTTTGTCTGTTTAAAGTTATCCTGGTTTTTGAATGCGTACATTAGTGAATCGGCCCGAGTTTGTCTGTATAAAGTTATCCTGGTTTTTGAATGCGTACATTAGTGAATCGGCCCGAGTTTGTCTGTGTAAAGTTATCCTGGTTTTTGAATGCGTACATTAGTTGATATAATTGTTTCAGTTACATTAAATTCAGCGCTTTAAAAATATAGTCTTTAGGGGTACTGATGGGGACTCTAAGTATAATTTTCAGAATTGCCCTTTGTGCTATGAGCACTGGTTTTATAGTGGAATCGCATGAGCTTCCCCATCCGATAAGACCATATTGTAGATGAGATTGGGCTAATGCATAATACATTTTAATTAGCCGTTCTTTATCTAAAATGTTTCTTATTGTTTTGAAAAAATATGTTAATTTTTTTAATTTGTTGCTCACATTTTCCACTTAGGAGTTCCAATTTAAATTTTGATCAATAATTATTCCAATGTATTTTATTGTTTGCATTTCATTCAATTTTGGACAGTTGCAAGGAATTTCTCGGTTCACGTTTAAACAGTCTTTATGAATTTTTATGTTTAGGTTTGTATTGAGGTTATCCGTCTGTTTGTTGTGGATTTTGAATTTAATATATTTAGTTTTTGTATCACTTTATGTTAGTGAATTTGAATCAAGCCATTGTTTTACCCGATTTACCCCTTTTTCAGCTTTTTTCAAATACAGTCTCCCACCACTTTCAATGAAAGAGAAGGACTGTGTCATCTGCAAAACTAATGACTGAGCCGTGACAGTTTATATCACATAAATCATTTAAATATATCAGGAATAAAATCGCCGCGGGTAAAAAAGCTAGTCATTTATAATTTTAAAAGCTGATACCGTAAGAGATGTGGATTAGAGAGCCCAGATACTTAAATGAATCACAGTTGGCTAATGTTACTCCATCCAGTTGCATCGTAGGAGTTACAGAATTTGTGTCTTCAAATGGCAAATACAAATATTCAGTATTTTTTCTTGCTAATTTTTAGGCCATTATCCTCCAGGAACTTTCTCCACCTTTCCAGGCTATTATGTAAGTCACAATGATTATCTGCTATCAATACTATATCATCTGCAAAAAGCAGTCTTGAGAATACTGTTGTTCATTTCTAGACTTGTTAGATAATTCGTGACCATTATGAATAGCAGTGGGCTGAAGACAGATCCTTGATGTACCCCCACTTTATTTGGCAATTTTGGTGATGTCCCTGATGTGCATCTTACTTGGGTTTCAACGATTGTATACATATCTTGTATGGAGAGCACATATCCTTCTGGTACATTAAATAGTTAATAAATAAATAAAAATAATTATTAAAATAGTCTTATGTTGTTTACTGTAAAAATAATTGAATCAATGTAATAAAAAATAGGGGAAGAATTACGATTTTTTATGTAAGTTAATTAAAGTATTTTCCTTATTTCCAAACATTATAATGTTAGAATATTGCAACTAGTTTGTTGATTAACAGAACAATTATAATTGTGTTTGACACCGGGCGGTACAAGACAATGATTGAAGAACAAAGGATGTTTAGTATTGTTAAGTAACCAGGTCATTTATTTCAATCATTATTTTAGGAAAAGCTTTCTGAAAACTTGTTTCATAAAGTGTTCATTATTAAATTAATTAAAATTCAGACTCAATTACTTCTTAATTCGAAGAAATCTGCAGATGACTGACGAACTAAGACTGCGCCCTAATGAAATGGAAAATATATTAATTTAAAGCATAGGTTCTCAACCTTATTTTGCCCACCACCCACTTTGAGAAAATGTTTTTCCTAGAGCCTCCCATTTTTTTTTACTTTTGGGGAGGAGTCGGGGGTGGGGCACAACTGTCGCAGAATCAATAATTCGATTAAAAATATATTAAATTATTTGTTATACCTTTATACAAGTTAAAAAATCAATTCATTTGTTTTTTAAGTAACCGGTTGCTACCTCCTTCCTTAATGTGTTTATTTTATAGTGTCAATTCTTAATAATATTAAAACACGTAAGATGATAATATAAGATAATAAAAAATAGAAATTATATATTATCCAATTGTATATCTGAATGTAATGGAATCTTTCAGTTCAATTTACATTCACTTCCCGAACTACCAAAATATGTCAATTTTCGCACAAGTGTTAAAAATGATTACAATAACAAAAATTAGACAAAAAAATACAATGAGTGTAATTTTTTTGTCTTTTTTAGACCGTATTTTTGTTACCTGCCCATGCCCTCACTGAAAGAAAATTAGGGTGCGTTGAGATGGCTCAAATCCCCCTAATTTTCTCCCGAGTCTTCTACCGCCCCCCTGAAAGTCTCAAACGCCTATAAAAGGGCGTTATCCCCCTTATGGGGTTATGAGAACCTATGATTTAAAGAAATGAGATCCCTGAGGCGTATGTACGCTGAAACCTATATGAATGAAGAGATTCCAAATGACAGCAAGATCGACGTAAACATTATGTGAAAGAGTAATTTTTATTTTTTTTTCATTAATTTTTATTTTGTTAATTTTTACATTAACGTTTACAAATTGCTGAGTAATTATAACATTACAGAATATGTAGCTCCTACAATACATCTTGAACCTTCCAATTTGTGCAGACTTTAAATTTTCTGGTAGGGTATAATAAAAATTCATCCCTTTGTACAGTAAACTGTTCTGCGTATTCGTTTTGTCCTTTTTTTGTAGCCTGATTTCCTTGCACGTCCTTGTGTTATGTCTGTGAATATCCTTATTGTATATACTTTTATTTGATAAGAAACAGGTTGTTTACTATTTTATGGATAAATATCATCGTGTTCAAGGTCAGCATCTGTTTCACGGTTAGCCAATTTAGTTCCTTTAAAATTTTATTTCCTTTTGAAAATCTATTTTTTTGAAGTATTATTCTCATTGCCCTATTTTGGAGAATTTAAATCTTACATTGTTATCTTTCATTTCACAGGAAAAGAATAGTTGAGCAGTAGTTAAAGTGTGGAGCAATTGAATTATAAAATTTTTTGCTGAATTCTTCCCAAAAAAGATATATTTTTCAAAACCCCGCTTTCTGAATTTCTTCTCAAATAAAACATACTTCCCTTCAACGCTTTAAGTTTCTAAGCGCTTATTTTATAATAAGTGTTATTTTTTAAAGATAATCCTTTACTTAAAGTTATACGAGTTAAAAAGTAATTACATAAGAATTCCCTCGATAGAAAACACACCTGTTTCTGTTATCTAACATATTATCGGGATGAAAAATTCACAGTGTATCTAAATGCTCTCCTCTCATCCAGATTCTTGTTGGAAAAAAAATCGGTCGAGCATGTCTCCTCGTGTAGAGCACGCATCTGACATGTTAGTCACCAGCCCCGCCGTGAGACCGATGCGCTTGTTGTCCTTGTCATTGGAAAACAAAAAAGGATAATTGAAAATTTTATTAGTTTATATCGTGAAAAAGGGTGCTTATGGAATAAGAGGTCAACAGACACAGAAGACATTTGACCTTAAATACATTATAAACCACAAAAAAACCATTTACATATCTGCCTATCGATTCCGTATTTTTTGTGAGATCGTTATTGGATAACGGACGTTATCTCATGTCAAATTTGTGTGATTTTTATGGCTGTTATTTGATTTTTCTATGTATAACGTACATTAAATTAATAAACAATCATGCATTCTTGCAGAAATTCGTGTTTAAAACGATCTAAACAAAAATATGTGACAGTAAATATGTAAAAATCTCACAAATCTGACAGGAGATAACGTCCGTTATCCAATAACGATCCCATAAAAAATACGGAATCGCTAGGTTGATCTCGAACTGCTCGAGCGTGTGACTAGGGAATGCAAATCTCGCGAGATTGGGGCTTAAGCGAGATCTCGCGGGTTTAGAATATCAATACCGCGAGATCTCGTCAATTTCGCGATCTCGCGAGATTGGCAGTTTTGTGTGTTTTTTTTTGCAAATAATCACAATAGTTGAATAAATTAGGAAAAAAATAATAAAAATTATAAGTATTATAAGATAAACATTTAATTTCACGAATTTTTCAATAGACTTTTATACATCAAACATTATTTGACGTATTTGTCTATATTTTTTTAATAAACTTCGTAGTAAACTTTGACGTACGTATCTATCAAATAACAAATGAAACAAACAACCTTTCTCTTCTAATATCAAACAAAAATCCTTTAGTAATAAAACAGTTATTTTATAACAAACAAAACAGCGAGAAATTAAAAAAATTAAACTTAACAACTTTACATAAGAAACTTTTTTTGCATAAATAACCAAAAAAATACTCGAATGAAATCAAACTCAATCACGTAACTCGTTAGGGAACGTACCCATGCTACGTAACCCGTTCAGGGGGGGGGTCTTCGAAATACCACGTTTTTAGTCACCGGGGGGGGGGGGGGGGGGGCTAAAAATTTCAAAAAGTTGGTCACGTAGTATGGGTACGTTTCCTTAGCTAGCAACAACTATTAGTAAACAAAACAAATGCGCGCTGATGACGCTGCACGCCGGCTTAACTTTCGACCAATCGCACGCACAAACGAATCTGAGAGACACCTCGTCCCGCGACCGCTACCTCAGGCCGCGACGCCTCACGCGCACCGAACGAAACCGACAGATCGCAACTCCGTCCGTGTCAGTCCGCGCTTCGAATAAGACGTTTTTATGCTCGAGTGCAATCTCGTTAAACTCGCGAGATCTCGCCCTTTTTTCGTCAGAGATCAATCTCGCTAAAATGGGCCGAGATCTCGCGAGAACGAGATTGCATTCCCTACGTGTGACCGCAAAGTCGAGCATAGTTCCAAGTAAATTTGTTCGATCGAGACAAACCATCGAACATGAACGAACGTGGGGAAGTAGCATACGAGCCACTTTCTTAAATTTGTTAATTACGAATCCATTAATTTATTGTTGTGAAAGAGCAATGTCATCTAATCTCAAATGTTTGTTAATACCTCCACCGTCGCATTTAACCCTACGATTACCATACAGCCCAGCTACAGAGAACAGCTCTATATCTGTCAACGTCTTATCTCCCGTTTGTCCAACTACACAGTATACCGTCAAGATTAATTACCATCGAGTTGCGTATTCATATTTCAGAGCTGTGTATTTTAAAATTAATAGGCCACTTGCATGGATTTCATAACGACTTGGAAAAAATTACGAAAATGTTAGTAAAATTTTTTAGAAATCTTAAGTTTTTTTTTTAAATAAATAAATCCATTATTTGGGCTCGTGACATCACTAAACGAAAATTTCCCGTCTCCGAAAATGTTCTATTAATTTTGTAAAACTCCACACTGATTTTTTTTTATATGGCAACACTTTAATTTCGGGCGAATTTTTGAATTTGACATAACGTTCACTAGATTTATTGTTTGTTCTCTGCGAACTTATGATTTGGTTTGACGTTTTGAAGAGAACCCCGTACATTTTATGCATTGTGTACCTGTTTTAGAGGTGTAATGGTGATGGTGCTGATTTTAACAAAATGAAAATTTATAATATTCTTATTATTATTATAATGTACAAGTATATTACATTGGATTTAGTTATATATAAACGTTGAACATTATAATGATTTATGATCAATAAGATGGATCAAGGAAAAAAATATTTATAAGTTGTAATATTTTTGGTATTGTTATTCTCCTGTGCCATTCGTGTTGAAAACGTCCTTTTTTTAAAAAATGATTTTCGGCTATGTAATTATCGTTCTTTCGCACCCATAAAATTATGTCCCGTCTTTCCGGTTTATAAAAAATGGTCTGATTTTTTGGATTGAAATTTTCATAAAATCGCCAGCTTTTCGAAAGTACGATAGAAAAAAAAATACAGAATATCTTAGAATATTTGCCTAAACCGGATTTTTTAAATGTGATGCAAGTGACCTATTGTACACGAGTACCATTTTGCGCTTTAACATCGATCAGGCTTATGAGAGTAATTAAATGTATCTATACTAGTTGTTCTGTTAAAACCAAGATATTGAAATACAAATGAGATATGCTAAGCTGTGGGCGGACTACTACCTAATGGGAGTAGTTTGCATACGAAAATAATTTGTTCATTTATTTGATTTTTTTAAGGTGTGCAGTAGCATTGGTTAACAATGTAGTTTGAATGCGGAAAGAATTTGTTCATTTACTTTATTCGTTCGTTTAGTTTATTCGTTAATTGGTAAATATTATCAGCGACACCAATACGCGCAGTCCCACAAAAACAGCGGATGGCACATCTCTTATATTTCAATATCTTTGGTTAAAACCTTGCGTCCAAAAAAGTATGGTTCTAATATTCTTATTTATAAAATCAAAAACATGGTTTCCGCTTAAATAATGAGATTTGTAAGTAGGTACCCATGTACCTATTTACTTAATTTATAAAACTTATTTTTTTAAATTTCACTTAGGGAATTTTACATTTTTATCAAAGAAAGGACAATATTTTTAAGAGGCGGATGTGGGTACCACCTCTCGGTAAATCATTCAACATCTCTGCAGTAGGTCACCCCATGCAGTAATTCGCTACGTTTGGTGACTTAGCAGGGGCGCCCGGGTTCATGGGGTAAGGTTTGTGTCTGGCGGATGCGTTTGCCCACCTTCTGCGCGGCGGGCCGGATCGAGAAAGAATGTCTGAGACTAAACGCTCTCAACCCATCCCATTGCACCTCAGTTGGAGGGATGGATTCATACGTCCGTCACTCCTGGACACTTACCCCAAATTCTTACCTACCCTTCATATATTTTTCCTTCCCAGAACTTTCTACTCTTCCTTTTCTTAAAAAGACCCTCCACACAGCATATCCTAAGGTGACAGAGGACCTGATGATAACTTATCTCAGGGTCTCCTATGTGGAGCTAACGTAAAAAATACATACCGATAACAATTATTTTTTCAAACTTGTTTCTAGCAGGTGGGTAGATACCATTCTTGTAATATTGAAAAAAATAATGCGAATAATAAAGTCTAAACAAACACGACGATTTCACATTTGAAAAAAGAATCTTAAATCAACCATTAAAACGGCCATCTTGAAATACAAGTGGAACGTGCAAACTAATTTACAAACACGCAAATCGCAAAACGGCCGAGCTACGCTCAGTCAAGCTTTGATTATATAAATGTCTAGATATAGCACTCGAGTGACGAAGCGCCAAAAAAAATATCCACCAAATGTTGGTAGATGAGCTCGGCCTGTCCGCTCAGTGGCGACACTATCGTTGAACGGTAAACACGTGTTGTGTGACATTTGAAAATGACGATTTGCGCTATATCAGTGTGCAGGAATTACATAGGACGATTGAAAACAACTAAAAATGTTACCTATCATCGGTTAATAACCTTTAAATAACCATTCAGTTAAAGAAACAATTCAGTTTTAATAGTGTAATTTGGTCTTAGGACAACGCCGTTTGACCCCATGTTTTGACGCCATGTTTACAGGGTTGCCTGTTCTTCAAATTAAATTTTCCCGATAATTATTTCGAAGTAAAAACCGATCAGATTTACGGTCTTCTGCATCAAGTTAATTTGATAAGTTTGGCCGTGGAAAAATATTTGGCCTTAAGATATCACTATAAGACAAAATTGGATAATATTAACCGGGATGTAAAATCTATACGAAAACTGTTTAAAAAACAAATTAAAAGGGAAGGTCATTAAGAATAAATAATAACTATCGATAGCTTTAGTTTTAAAAAGTTTGTCTTTTTTAGAGTGACAAGATAGTTTTACCATTTTTAGGGATTTACCTGGATATGGGCCACCTTCTTTATTTGATGATGATAAAAATTTTAATTTAGACACAACGATACCTGCCGGCCAGTTGGCAGCGTCTATGAATGTATCTTTCTTATTTTCTGTATTTCTTATTTATTTTTTAAAAATAATCGGTATTTTTTGGGGATTAGTATCCATGGCTATTACGAATAATTTTTAGAAAAAAACTTTAGATTTGCCTTAATCACTAAAAAATGAAACTTATTGCCTCACGGCAGGCGGAAAATAATGCATTTTAATTTTCAATGTCGTTAAATAAAATTTCACTTCCGACCGACACTTCGACAGCCCGCCCGCTGCCGCCCACCATTTGTCACATACACAAGCCCGCTACACAAACCCTGCGTAGCCAAACAAACCATTCAAAAACGTAGGCTGTTTTTTAAAGTAAAGATAACATACACAAGCCCGCTACACAAACCCTGCGTAGCCAAACAAACCATTCAAAAACGTATTTTGACAGTGACAAAATGGCGGGCGGGCTGTCATAGTTTCGGTTCGCGAATTGAAATTTTAGTTAACGACATTGAAAATGAAAATGCATTATTTTCCGCCAGCCGTGATGCAATTAGTTTCCTTTTATAGTGATTAAGGCGAATCTAAAGTTTTTTTCTAAAAATTATTCGTAATAGCCATGGACACCAATCCCCAAAATTTACCAAATAATCAAACAAAAATAAATCTCTTTTAACAATGATTTTCTTTTCATTTATATCATTATATTTAGAACACTATCTTACTTAAATGAATTCAAAATTAAACGAATTATAGGTCCCGCTAAACCGAAACATATTTTTTACCCACTTTTATGGGAAATACTCGGGAGCTGGTATCACTCATCACGCCTACAGTGACGTTGAGCGCTTTACGTTAACAATATAAGTTACCTATACTTGTGTGCGTGTCACGCACACAAGCGTTTCAAATCTGGCCCGTTCTTTTTTCGGAGTTACAGCGCAACACTCTATCTAGACATTTATATAATCAAAGCAGTCAAGTATAGTAAAATATTAGAAAATTTATGTAAATTGATCTTGAAGTATGTGTATGTTTGGTGACGTTACGATAACTATTGATGGTTGTGTGGTAACTATGAAAATCCAATTTCCTTAGTATAGAAGGCACCTCCACAACCTTGTGGTTCTGGGCTGCGTGGAGCGCCAAGGACACCGCCAAGGACATTCCGGACGCCAGTGATATCACTCCAACGCATCGGTGATCTTCTTCCGCATCTCCTGCCTCATACTTTGCCAATGATCAAGGCATGAGTTTCTTCAGGTTTAAGTTCTATTTTACTCTAAAGTAACAAAGTAATTACTATTATTTTTTTAATAAAATAAAGACAATATTAGAGAAACTCAATCGAAAATCGGTAAACAGAAAAACCAGAAAAATATATTGGCACCTCTGGGACTCGAACCCAGGACCTTCTGATTTCATGGCAACAACCTCTACCAACTGAGCTAAGGTGCCAATATATTTTTTTGATTTTTCTGTCTGAGTTTCGATTGAGTTTCGCTAATATTGTCTTAATTTAATTAAATAGTATCAACAATTTGAGGTTATACTCAAAAAGTTAAAAATAAAAATAAATATTCATCCTAGACTTGCAGAAAATTAAATAGATGTCGCATATCAAAAATAAAATGGATAAAAATTTATCCAGACATAGTTTGGGTTTGATTCATGCAACCATATATAAAGATAGCAGCCAATAATATGTGCGTTAAGAAAATGAAGATAATGTTGGTAGTTCTTAGTCGAAGTATGATACAGTTAAAAGTGACCGAATCGGATACAGACCCCTTAGCTCAGTTGGTAGTTGCCATGAAAGTAGTAGGGCCTGAGTTCCTAGAGGTGCCAATATCTTTTTCTGATTTTTCTGTCCGCAGATTTTCGATTGAGTTTCGCTAATATTGTCTTTATTTAATTAAATATTACAATTTGAGGTTTTACTCATAAAGTTAAAAATAAAATTAAATACTAATATTTTCTTTGCTGTTAAAATATTTTCATGTTTTAAATAATGACACTAAAATGTATGAAAAAAAAAACAATGTACATCTTGATGTCAGACAATAAACGGAACTGGTTGAATTTTAGAAAAATATTTTTTTGTTGTTGTTATGGGCTACTTTCGATTACAAAATATGTCATAATTGATAATGATTTTTTAAACAAAAGTAATCTATTAATTCTTCTCAAACAGATTTTTTTTTAAATTCTTACTCGGTAGCAATTAATCTGTAAATTTCAAAGTGTAGGACGTTAGTATTCTTGGGTGTCATTTTTATGACAAAACAGCTATATAGTAAGGTTTAAAAATATTTTTTTTAATGTTTTAAAGTAACTTTAAAAATATTTTCGTTATTTGTTTTTGGGGTGTTATGCCGTGTTGCGCTACCTCCTTCTTTAGCCAACGTTTCGGACATCGTTGCAGTGTCCATCATCAGGGCAGATCCGGTAGATGTACGGTAGATGTGACGGTAGATGTGACATCTACCGGATCTGCCCTGATGATGGACACTGCAACGATGTCCGAAACGTTGGCTAAAGAAGGAGGTAGCGCAACACGGCATTATACCCCAAAAACAAATAACGAAAATGCTTTTGGCCGTGAAAATCTTAAAACTTATCTAACTTTAAAAATAGTTGATAGATATGATGGTTGGAGTGTCAAGAAGTTAAAAATGTTTTTCGAAGGAAGCAAATACTGTGGGAACATTATATTTTAAATGAAAGATATAAATATTGTAATACACCACTTTTAATTTGAATTAATAATTAACAGCCAACCAGATTTCGCTTAATTCAAGCTTCGTTAGGGCTTATTATATTAACAATTAAATGATTATGTAATTTATATACGATTATAAAAAGGTGTGCAAGAGTAATTGGGAGAGAGTAGGATATATTAAATGTTTATTACCTCAACTTACGAGTACTTTAGATTGCTTTCTTATTAACGTCTATAAATACTTTATACCACTCTTAACAGAATGAGATTATATATTAGATGTTTATTACCTCAACTTACTTTAGATTGCTTTCTTATTAACGTCTATAAATACTTTATACCACTCTTAACAGAATGAGATTATATATTAGATGTTTATTACCTCAACTTACTTTAGATTGCTTTCTTATTAACGTCTATAAATACTTTATACCACTCTTAACAGAATGAGATTATATATTAGATGTTTATTACCTCAACTTACTTTAGATTGCTTTCTTATTAACGTCTATAAATACTTTAAACCACTTTTAACGGAATGAGATTTGATATAAATTTTGCGGTTTAATTTCAGATTTTCAGAAGAATTTCTCGAACGAATTCTTATCTCAAATATGAGAAGTTTTTATTGATTTTTATCCATTTTCATAGCCACAAATCACTTTTTGCTTAACTGTTCGTAACTAAAGTTGGAAACCCATGGTCATATTCACGATGAGCACACAGAATTGTAATTACAATAAATTCTTAATAAACTTTTCTAAAAAAAATATATCGCATACATGAATGAATAAACAAGGTTGACAGATGACGGTACGACCTCTGACTATACTAGCGCCAATGGCTGAATCGATCATTCTAGATTACCAACTGTCATTGCTGACATTAGAAAGTATTCTACGCTTTGTGTCAATCTCAAATAGTGTACGGCATAACTGGATGGGGGTCTGCCTTGAGCACCCACATAAAGCGGCTCAACCTCAACATAGTCCGAAAAGGAGTAAGACAATGCAAGTTCTGGTTAGAACTTAGAACTCCGACAGAAGAAATATTTAAACTCAAATCTACAATATACGGGAACTTTATTCAAAAAGTATTTTATTTAAACTAAAAAAAACTCTGCCCAACAAATACTTAACCAGGGCAATAAGCCAAAATATACCGATTATTCCCAGTTTGGAAACATCTTTGGGACACAGAAACATTATATTCTATGCTACGAAAATATAGAATGCTTTACCAAACAGCAAAAATTAGGGAAATTAATATATTTAAAACCAAAGTAAAAACATGGCTGAGAAACAAATTGAATAATCAACTTACAAACATTATGAAGACGATATAAAGGCAACCTGAAACTAAATACAAAAGTTTAATAAACTACATGCCGTCTCACAAAAGGAAAACCTGGTGAGGAGAACTGTAAAAATATGTATTTATACATATTTCACACTTCATACCTACAGCATGTACAAACTTTGCCATTGAAACTAATAAAATATTAAATGAAAAAAGTGCTAGCAACAAAAATAAGAACGAGAAAGTCGAAGATTTAAACTTGTGTAGCGAATTAAAGTAGAATATATTATTATGGTGCTAAATGATGTCTATGATGGAAAAAGGAGTTGAATAACGATAATAGACGATGGAGAAAATAATAGCAAGGTGATGTCACACCAAAAAGACATGGTGTGATGTGAATTAAATATCAAGACATTGTTTTCAGTAAATTATTACTTGACACACTTTGTATCTACACCCACGCAGTAAATTCACGCTTCAGTTATTGAATGGAGCACTTTCAGTTCTCACGCTTATAATATATTTTATCTCAGGAAGTTTTCCTTTATAACACCCTGTGTTAATTTTCAAAGGGAGTTCTTAGTGAGAGCACTGAAATATGCAAGTCAGAGTGACATTAAAACACCCTGTTTTGTTCACGGTATACGCATCAACAATGTATAATAGTCGTCAAGCTTACATAGCTAAGTCAAAGTAGGACCATCTTTAATCCGATTAAGCCCGGCTAGAGACAGATCAGGACACAGAGAAAATAGAAAACAGCTTCCAAACTATATCTATTGCTGCAAAAAGTTTTGAACGGGTGTGGGATAAAATACAAGCAGCCTGTGATGGAAAACCATACACAATTGAGTAAAAATATTTAATCATTAGTTTAACGGTGCATTTTAAGCTTGTTCAAGAAATAGAGTACTTGATCGTCCAGCTTTTGACAATGGACGTTTGGACATAGGCCTTCCACAAATGTCTCCACTTTTTCAGTATCTTTGCATCTTTTTTCCCATTCGCAGAGATTCCATTCATTCCAGATTTTTCATTTATGGACGACCTTTTGCTTCTATTTCCCAATCTACTTGAATTAAAATAGTCACATTTTAGTCGTGCCAAATACCTTGTGTAGTTTGATTTGAAATTGAATTGACCCTGGCTACACACAGGAAGACGCAGACCATCATACTACACGGGTGGCGGTTTCCCGCTATCTTTTGTTGATTCTTCAAAATGGCTCTGCCAATGGTCAATGCTCTTGCAGCGCTTATTTTACAAGAGTTTTCAAAAAATACAAAAGGCTGAAGTGTTTGGGTGCTAGGTACCATTATTAAGTAATCAGGAATATTTCATTTAATGTTTTGTGTTCATCAACATATACCTCAAAAGTTCATTACAGAATGTCTGTGAACTCGTTTGATGAACTTCTATCAATTGTGAGCCGTATTATTAACAAACCGAAACAAGAACCGCTACATGCGACCGCGGCGGTTAAATTTCTCCCGCCTATGAATCGCGAGCGGCCGCAGGGGGAAACCGCGCAGTGTAGATTGCGTCATGGTCATACAACGTTTATAGTAAATAGTGCTGCGGTTTCCCCTGGCGAACAAACCGCTCATGTAGCCAGAGCCTTAATCCACTCGTCACAGACTCTCAAAAAGATTATAATTGTAGTCACGCTCTTGATAAGAGTACACGTAAGAGCTCCAAGCTTTACAAAAATGTATTATTCTAAAATAAAAATGCAAGTACTGTTTTATCGGAAAAAGATAACTTATAATTATTAAACAAGACGTCCTTCAATTTTTTTCGTTTTCGAAATTGTTTTCTTTCGTCCCCTACCTTGCCTTAAAAAATATGTTTTATAAAAATTGATGTATCTTATATTACGTCGCACACCTCACATTTGCCACAACCTAGTTATGAATAACACATTTTTGACTCATTCATATTAATAGTCACAATCAAAAAGCAAAATCTTTGTTATCACTACAAAATATATATAAAGGTATGGTATTTTCTCACTAATTTCTAGATCAACATAAAGTACTGTTTTCAGATCGGAACGTAATTTACACCAGACGCTTTGAAGCTTTGGAATAATATAGTGTCACAAGTCAGGAACAATGCCATAATGTTATTGTGTAAGTATTCTAAGAAGCGGTATGGCAGTAAAAACTAATCATAAACAAAACACAAATTGCCTTTTCACATCGCTCGGGGATTTCTGTCAAAGTTTTTTAGAAACGTTTCTTTTGCCGCGAAATAAATATTTGTTTAAATTTAAAATATCCAGAACAACTTTAAGGTTTTACAACTGATTGAAAAATACACCCTTCTAAGCGAAATAAACGCAGTCCTAAATCGTACCCCTGACAATTCCCACTATTTTTCAACTTGCTGAAGATAAAACTCTCCCACCTTTCTCCCTCGGGTCTAGGAAATCTTTAGAAACCAACCGCAAATAATGTAAATAATATATCTTAACCCAAAGGCATCTACTCCAACGTTTGGTTTAGTAAAGTTTTATTTCATTGCTTTTTTTAAGAGGGAATAACCAGACAAAACCGGAAATACGTAATTTTAGACGTTTTGACACTTTTCCACAAAAAAATTATAAATTGATTTCGAAAGACTGTTCTTTTGTCTAATAAGGCTATGCTTTAATTTTTGAAAAACTATGTTTATTTATAGTACAATAAGGTTTTACCATAGGTCGTTGGCAGATTTGTTAAATTTTCAAACAGTTTCGAATTACTTGACTTTATGTCAGTACTCAGAGCATTATATATTTTAGGAGCGATGAACCAGAATTGTCGTTGAGCGAATGAGGTATTAGTTTTTGGGACCACGCAACCCAGGTTTGATAAAAATCGGGTGTGTGCTTGATGTTGTGGAGCCATTAGTGGGTTATTTTTTCGTATATAAAAAATGCTTGTCTTAGTAAATAGCTGTCGAATATCTAAGACTCTGATTTTGTCAAAGACTTTATTTGAGGGATGGGTAGGTTGGCATTTAAATATAATTCTCAGAATTAGTTTTTAATTGGTCTAATAATGGATTCAGCACAACCACCCCATCCCACCATACCGTATGTTGCTATGGATTGGAAAAGGGCAAAGTATACGCTTCTTAGAGTCTGTAAATCTAAGATGGACTTAAGGGAGCAGAATATATGGCAGAGTTTACGAAGTTTTTTTACTGTGTCACTGATATGAGCTTCCCAATGTAGTTGGTTGTCTATGATTATTCGAAAATATATAGATTTGCGGCACGTTTCAGAGTGGAAGACACTCTCAGTATCGCCCTGGTGTAAGACAACCATTCAGATTACCAGCCGTATTTGGTGATCAGATCTGAATAGCCAGGTACTGCCCCACCTTCCTCTTTCCCATCTCCTTCATTAAATTTCATTCATTTTCATTTTGTTCATTGAATCAGTTTTCACGCAGGACTAACGCGCAGACAACTGAAATCAGTATTTTTGCCTCTCCTGAAACTCCTCCTTATCCAACCGGCATATATTTCCAAATAAACTAGTGTCCCTTTCATATTTATTATAATCGCTGTGTTAACATAGGTCTCATTCGTAATACTAACATACATTCTTTCGAAACTAACGCATAAGAGAAGCCTTACCGTAGGGTTGATGGTCAAACTCCATCGGTAATAATTGTTAGTTGTTTTTTTTTGGTACGTTTGTGATTTCGACTACTGCATTCAGTCCTCCTCCATTTCATTAATTTCCTGACATCACCCTTTTGTCACGGTCCTTATAAGTTGAAAGCCTTCCAGTCTCTCTCGAAAATATCTACACATAGTTTCAGAACATAAAATCATGCATTTGCTCTAAAGATTCACCATTCAAAGCGGTATTACACGGCGTTTTCGAAAGCTCTCTTTCAAACGCCATGACTGTGGACTTTTTCATCATTAAATTATTCTGTTTTCATTCCCACTTCGTGCATTATAAAAGCGAGAGCCTTATTAACCACTGGAGCGACAGCGCAATTTAAAACTTTTTTCTCCGATTGCTCTAGATTTTTTGGTGAACATTTTGAATATTTTCCAGCCACATTAAAAAAAATCATTCCTCCAAATTTTAATACAGAGACCTACAAACTGTTTTATATAGCCAATAAATTCACCTATCTATTGTCAATTATCAGATATTCGTAGGATTTATAAAAAATCATTATAAAATCGAAAACTTCTTCTTAATTATGTATCTACTTACAAATAAGGGAAATTTTGCCAAAATTGGCAGCAAAGCAATCCGAGGTATTTTAAATAGTGCCATATTGTGGCAAAAAGCGCTCCAGTGGTTATAATATATATTTTGTCTTCAAACGCAGCGAACTTATTTAGTGCCACCATTTTACTTAAAAATTAATAATACACTTAGTTTTAACCACTTTCCAAAAAGTATAGGATCCCGATATAAAACGACCATCACCGAGATGTTTATTTGATGAAACGTATTTTATATTTAATTTAATATGTCAATAAATATATTGCATATGGGTTGCCTAACAAATTTTAGTCCAGGGTATGATTAATTAATAATTTAAAAAAATATTTTTTTTAAACAGGTATAAGCAGCTAAATCGATATTGACATTTTGCACCGGTCTGATTATTGAAATAAAATTAAATGAAATTAAAAATTATTTCATTATGAACACGGTGGTATCAAAACATACATACATAAATAATTAATTGATTAATTTTTTTTAATAACTATTCCTCTATTTTAATAATAAACTACTCCAAAATGATGCACAGCGTATACAAGTCTATGGCTATCCTTTTCATTTTCAAGAACAAAAAGCATGCGCACTCTCTTTCTTTAAATGAACGGACTTCAAACAGCTGCTATGCTGTGTCCTCTTCTATCGCATGGGATGGTTGGTTGGGACCTCTCAGTCGCACACATTCCTCAAACCGGTGAAATGTTTAAAAAATATATATTTAAATTATTAATTAATCATACCCTGGACTAAAATTTGTTAGGCAACCCATATGCAATATATTTATTGACATATTAAATTAAATATAAAATACGTTTCATCAAATAAACATCTCGGTGATGGTCGTTTTATATCGGGATCTTAGACTAAAAACAAAAACCAAAATGTTCAGACCGGGCGGCGCGGCGGCGGCGTTTTGTCCATTCAAACGTATTCCTTAATTTCCTCTTTGGTTTTTGACACAAGTGCAAATATTTTTAATATAATATAGATATCGACTACTAGCGTGTCGGTACGTTTTGCTTATTTTGGTTTATTAAGTTACTTCTTATAGGACTTAGTTAGAACCCTTCAAAAATCGTTAAAACTGCCCGATTTGAACGTTATCAACAGACGTTCAGTCCACAAACAAGTCATTTTTTATTTATTTATTTTCGGGAAATCGACAGTTTACATTATTCCAGTGTGTACATTTTTATTTATTTAATTTTATTTTATTTTTTATTATTATTGTACAACAGAATAATTCCAATTACAGTACAATTTAGTTACCCTATCGGCATTTAGACAAGTGACTCTTCAATAATATTTTTAAGGCATATTAAGAACAGTCACTTACATCCAAAAAGTTTGCAATTTCATTTAACAGCACCACTCCCCTCGTCATGCTATGCTTTGCCGAGACGTCTGTTCTGCCGTTCGATACTTTAAATAAGTCATGATGTCGACTTCGGCTGTAGTTGTCTGGTACATATAAATCATAGCATCCCAAGAGAAATGGGCTATCGATGAAATTGTTCCAAATTTTGAAAGACAGAACTGCAAGACATGCTTTCCGTCTAGTTTCTAGACTCACAGAATCAGTTTCCTCAAGTAAGTCAATATGGTGCGTGAACCTTGGATAGGTTCCATGTTTCCGCATATAAACATACCTGAGGATTTTCTTCTGGATTTGCTCTAACATATCAATGTACTACTGTTTTCTACATGTTTATGTAGCCAAAATAAAACCAGTTATCGATTCCCTCCTTATGACTTTACCCCTGATTAAACAGCATAATAAAAATTAAAAATAAAATTTATAAAACAAAAGATTAAGTATATGTATAATACTAAAATTTACATAAAACATAAAAATATCAATAAATTGGCAACCGTAAGAAGCCAGGTTGTACATATAAATCAAATCATAACAGAATTATAAGTATAAACGGTAGAAACATAAGAAACATAGACACATATCTTATTCATGAAACATCAGAGAAATACTCATTTATGTCGGTTATATTGTATATTTGGTAATTTCGGAATTGAAAATGTCCACCTTGGATAATACGCTATTGTTCTAACTATTGCGTAGTCTGTTCAGACAAGAATTCTGCTTACAGTTTGTCTTGCATTGGATCCACCCTGAACAGGACAGAAGAGCGTGTTGTACGCATGGGTACATTAAATTGAATTTTATTTAGCAACTCTGGGCATTGAATATTATTGTTAACTAATTGTATTATAAACAAAAGCAAAACTTACGGACATAGAGTATTTTCTTCTAATAGAGTTAGTAAATCGAAATTTAAAAATCGGTCCAGTTTTGGAGGAGACAAATGGGGAATACAAAACCTCAATTTAAATGATTTTATTTAGGTATTATCATCCTGAGGTGCAGTTGTCACTTTCGCTCAGTATTCGGGGGAGTAAGAGCGACAGTAACAACAACAGTTTGGTAAAATACTCTTGTTCAAATTTCTCGGCGAATGCCTAAACCAATTCAGCCACTGAGACCACTTATTTTTAAGTAATTTTTGTCAATCTCATATTTGTCCCATTTAAATAAAATCTGATATAGAAAAATGAAACAATACAACTTTGTATAAACCACTTATATAACGCGTAAATCCGACCGGTTTCATCTAGGTAAAATCTGATATGCTTATCCGAGAAACTATCTAGGTTACAAACCAGTTCTTCGAACATTTGTTTCCATTTAAAAAGGTAGCTGCCAAAAATGTGGGAAAAAAATATTCGAATATAATATTGTTAATTCTGAATTTGAAGTAATAATAATTTTAATTGACAAAAATGACTTAAAAATAAGAAGTCTCTAGACCAGAGATCGTGAGTCTGGTTCAAGTTGCGACCGTTAGCTTTTCATTTTTATGTGTCTTGTTCTTTTTCATATTTCGTTTAGATTTGTTATAATTATCTTCTTCTTTATTGATTTAGATTTAAATTTATATTTGTACCTACATTCAATTTTTCAAAATGTTTCTACCATTTTTTTATCATTTTGTACTGTTATAGCCTGGTGACAAATTGCCTACAATCTTTTTCCCGTCATTACTCGCGTCATTCCCAACCTATTAATCTTCGTCTTGTAGTTTGGCCGCACTTCCGAAATGTCAACCACAATAGATAATGACGTTTCCCTAGTTATCTTTCGCTGGCTGTGTATAAAAATGTTTGAAATGCGCCTGGATTAGCTGCCGGGGTTTCCGGACACCCCTCGTTAGGCCACAGGGGTAGCCAAACTATTCGCTCTTACTTTGACACCAAGAACTATTTAATTAAATAAAGACAATATTAGCGAAACTCAATCGAAAATCTGGAGACAGAAAAATCAGAAAAGATATTGGCTTCGCTGGGACTCGAACTATTACTTAATTTTGGATTTTTAAATTTTACAATTTACTCCACACAGAAGGTCCTGAGGAAAATAATTCCCCTCGGCGAATTATTTTCCTTTCTTTGGGGTTACTATGTGGGTTTTTTTGAAAAAAAGGCGAGAAAGTTCTAGGAAGGAAACAAGGTATGAGGGGTGTGTAGAAATCTGGGGGTCAGTTTGTCCAAGAGTAACAGATGTATGAATTCAACCCTCTCATTGACCGCAGTGGGAGGGTTGAAACCGGGCATCTAAGCCACCAAATGCAGCGAACCTTAGTGTGACCTGTGACAGAGGTGTTGGTTATCCAATAAAAGGTTTCTAGGGCGGTGGTACCCATACCCGCCTTCTATAAACAATGAGTTGCATTTAATACGTTCTTGTTAGTTTAGTAGAGGTCTTAGCATGATGCAAAGATTATTCAACAAGTCAGCGTAACCGGGGTCATTTGATTCAGCACTATATGTATGTGTTCCGTAACTATTTTCTGTTAGTAAGTTCTAATTATATATTATGTTTTTCGCGACCATGCACCATGGATGCAGGGTGTCCAACCCAAATCGTTTAAAAAAATATCGGTCCAAAAAAAATTTACTGAGCTTAGTTGGACCACTCCAACGGCGGGGGGGTGGGTGTTAGGGGGTGGGTTAGGGGGGGGGGGGGGGTAAACGGCGGATATTACCGTTAATATTTACCGGTAATTCGGTGTCCAAAATTGCTACTATTATGAACCACACCAGAAGGCGTAAACTGACTGCAACACGCCTGTGGGTAGCCTCCACTTTTTAAAATCTGATCATTTGCATTCGATCTTCTGAGAAATGTGAGAAAAAAATGTAATCCGACACTTTTCTGCAATAAATCAAATCCCCATCGAGGGTCTGAGGTCTAATAACAAGAAAGTTCTAATTTCTAAAAATCTTTACGTAGTATAAAATGTCCCGCTGTCTGTGCGCTCTTATAAACTACGCAACGGATTTTCGTGCGGCTTTCACAAATAAATAGAGTGATTCATGTGGAAGGTAATTTGTCAACGTTTTGTGAAAATTGGTAGCAATGTATAAATAAAGGTAGCGGGTGGTGTGGATTTGATTTACCATAATATGTCTTTGGTTATAAAGGTTGGGTAATGGCGTGGCGTTGTGTTTCGTTAGCCACAGCAACGTGTGTCCGGGTCTGCTAATATAATATAAATGTGATAAAATCACGGAACAATTTTTTTTTTTGGTAAAAACTTCTACCGGTATATTATTGGCTAATTGATTGTCCGGTTGATTAGTCAGACATCTCCCAAAAATCTAAATTTGAGTTGTGTGAAATTTGAAAGTGTGAGTATGTAAACTCTCCAAATCAATTGTAATGCGGAAAAACTTGTAGTGAAATAAACAAAAAACAATGTTTTATGGGTTACCAGTAGGAAATTTCACAATGTCATACTAATGTCCTGGACCGTTCTGTCTCCCGGTGTTATTTTATAGCCTATGTAATACATAAAACACAGATATGTGTAAATAATAATTGATTTACGGTAAGCAATTGACTATTGCTTTCCTCATTATCTCAAAACACTCAAAATTAAGTAAATATTATTTTGAGATGTCTCACTAATCAACTGGATGATCGATATATCTGTAACCTTTAAAATTAAAATCAATGTCACGACTGACTTAATACCTTTCAGTTCTAGCCCATTTAGCTCACTCTGTCTTTCTTACTCTCGCCTAACATCGTATTAAAAAATTTAAGCCCCCCCCCCCCCCCATCGCGTTTCTTGTGTTCTTCTTTATTATATGGTTCCATCTATACATTAGCACCCCTCACACGTGGACTACGGAGCGTCTGTGCCCCTCGCCACTTCTCAACCTCACAGTGAACTGCGAAAAATCTCACAGTTTTCTTTTTTTAAATTTTATTTTTATTTATTCTTAGTAAATTTACATTATAAAGGTATAATATATTGTCCTCCACACTAGAAGTTCACCTGTATTGTAGACTTGTAGAGGACATCTTACTTTCGGTCTTTACTTTTCTGCGCGGCGCGACCTGGAGCGTCGCGGGGCACGGTCGCTCCGAAGTCTACTTGTGGGGGGAGCTATTGCGTTATTGGGATTAAGAGCCCCTAACCAGCGCCCGAGAATTCAAATTTCTTCTTGCAACTGTACAGGCCGGTTCCGATGAGAAAGATTAATTATTCTCCACTCCAGCATTTTAACATAATAACTCAATATTGATTTTATTTCATTTAAAATTTGCTTTGATAATTACCTACATTCGAAAATGCTCAAACTCTTGATGATAAAACTATTCAAACAATGTACTTTTTGTAATTATTTTTTGATCATTAGAATTTATAAATTTTCCGTAATATCTAAGCAAAATAGCAATGTTATTTTTTTAATGTATTAGTTTGTAAAACCGTAAATAAATAGACAAACTAAATAACTAAAGTATTTTCGTCAAAAAACAAGTTCTTTTTTAATTATTTGTATTTTTCGTTATAAGTGGTTCAAACAAAGTAACATTGTTTCATTTATCTATATAATGGATAACCACAAAGTTATAGGTAGCTACATTCAAAATTATTAAATTTTAATTCTGAAAAGTAGCTTTACCAATTATTGATTTATTTTACTGCATGATTATACGATTTGAAATGTATGTTGTATAATAAAAAAATGTGTTTGATAATTTAACAAATCTGCCAAGGACCTACGGTAAAACCTTATTGTACTAAAAATAAACATATTTTTTCAAAATTAAAACAAAGCTTTACTAGATAAAAGAACAGTCTTTCGAAATCAATTTATATTTTATTGTGAAAAGCGTCAATACGTCTAAAATTTGATTTAAAAATAACATATTTCCGATTGTGTCTGGTTATTCCTTCTTAACCAGTATTAACTTAGATTATTTTTATCTTTATTTTACTCACAGAGGTAGAAAGAACTACATTCTTTTGGACGAGTTAATAGTATCAATAATGTTTCCCAATAAAATGCAGTCAAAATCACTCTCTTAAATTGCCAATGTTGATGAGTACTTTTTCTCTCGAGTTTTTGCCTTGAATTCGCCATTTGAGAGGGTTTTCGACCCCTGCATTAGGAATGTGGCGGGGAAGCGGGCAGGGGTCGCCATTTGGGTCGTGGTTCTCCCCGCACACATCCCTATAACTTGACTATAACTATTACTGGCCGCGGCCGCAGACTGACCGACTATCTTTTGAATTCATATTGTGGACTAAAGCCAAGTGACAAACCGGATGCCGGGGTTTGCAATAAATAAAGATTAATTCTTGAAACCAAAGTATGTACTATATTAGAATTATTACTTTAATATACTTTGTGAGAAAACTTTGACTGTCCAACTAGGAAGGATTCCAATTATAGGATGGTAAATTGACTTGCTCATTGCAATTAAAAAATAAATTTAGAAAAAAATCGCTAAGGGCCTCTTTCGGGTCATCTTTGGGGATGTTGTGTGGGGGGTCATTTTAGGTAAAGTAAGGAGAGGAAGTTTTGGAAAGGAAAAATGTATGAGAGGAGGTTAGGAATCTAGGGTCAATGTATTTAAGAGTGACGAACATATGAATCATTGCAGTGCAAGGCAATGGGTCGAGAGAATCTGGCTGAAGAGGACAAAAGGTCTCCCTTAACGAGTCTCTCCCAATCCTGCTCGCAGTAGTTGTGCGAAAGCATCCGCCGCTCAGACCTAGACAATCCTCACCCCATGCTAAGTCACCAAACGTAGCAAACCTCTTAAAGAAACCTATGGAAGTGGAATTGGTTGTAAGTGTGATTATCAAATTATTATTTGTCGAACAGTCGTCAAATGTTCATTTTTTACTATTCCTAAATCAAGGAGCCAATCATAAGCCAATTTACGCAGAACATTATTTGAACTTTCATTTCCTGTTTAATTTCACGTAAGAACAATATTTTGGACCTAATAAAGTATGAAAATTGCCTTTGTGCAAGAGATGCCACAGCAGTAGTTGGAAACTGTTTAATTACTAAAGATCTCAGCTGCTCCCGTCTGGAGCCAGTGAGACTATGGCATCCCCAATTGTATTTTGTGAGGCTGAACATAGTGGGGAGGGGAAGGAGATGAGGAAGAGGAAGGTGGGGAAATATCTGACTATTCAGATCTGGTCACCACCAGGTGGTCCTACACCAGGGCGATACTGAGAGTATTTCCACTCTGGAACGTGCCGCAAATACACTATACATTATTTTAAATGAATTTATTGTGAAATGACACAAATTATTCAAATAAAATTTATTTGCCCACGCCGGGATTGGATCCCGCGACCTTCGGATTGCGAGTCAAGAGCCTTACCGCTAGACCACGCCGGCCGGACGTTATATTTATTACTAAATCAATAATCAATGAGAACAAAATTTACCTAAGTTACAATAAATGTAAACAAATAAGCTTTACTAAAAATCAAATCGTTATCATACACAATTTTTATATTGGTAATTATTTACTCGAGCGCGTATACTGTATAAGAGACCTCGGCGTACTTTTTGATTCCAAACTTCATTTCGGTGCGCACATTGAAAACATTGTGAATAAAGCTAACTACATGCTAGGCTTTGTTATCAGAAACAGCCGTGTATTTCGAAAACCTGAAACCAACCTTCTGCTTAACTATACGCTGGTCCGTTCTCAACTTGAATACTACACCTCCATACGGACTCCACTTTACGGTATCTATAAAGAAAATATTGAAAGTGTTGAAAAGAAATTTCTGCGTTGCCTCAATTACAGAATGAGCACACCTAAACGGGGATACATAATTATGCTCTCGAAATATAACGTCTCCACTCTATCTAACCGGCGAACATACCTTGACCTAATGACCCTGTATAAAATCTGCAACAACGTTATCGACTTCCTGACTTACTCAAACTAATTAATTTTAATTTACCACCCAGAACAACTAGGCTTAACGACTTATTCCACATTAACCGGACACGTACAAATGCTGGTGTCAGGGATCCAATCAGAAGAATGTGCGAATTGTTTAATAAAAACCACAACCTTAAGGATTTCGATATATTTTTTGAAACTTCTGGCACTTTTCGTAGAAAATTGAAGGCTGTTTTCCTATAAAAAAAGAAAACTTATATATCATTCACTATACTTTTATGTGCTTCTTTTTAAATAATTTTCGATTCATTATTAATTATTACTTATTTTTAAACATGTATATATTAAAATGTATTTGAAAATCTTTATTTATCAAGTCAATCAGTGAGAAGTAGTTGGGCTGCAGTGCGCAGGCGAATTCACAACTTATTGTTCATAATATTGTTTTGTTAATTATTGTCTGTATCTGTGTTTTCTCCTTAAATAAAATAAAAAAATAAAAAAAACTTCTAAATTGATGCTTAATAATCATATCCGTCACCCATCACTACTCGATAATTGCAGTAGGTTGCCTATGCTGGGGGCATATTCCTGCGTAATGCGAAAAATTATGTGCGTTGAACTCTTAATTTTCAAAATGAATACTAATAAGCATAAATCATGTCAGGGTCATATCATAAATCATACCAACAATATTGTGTTTTTGAAATATGTATTTCTTTTGTTTTTAATGTTTGACAGAACTAAATCTGAATCACTAATGATTTTTTAATTTTCTAAATGTATTCATTCTGGTCGTCTCTGTAATTATTAGTCTTCAAAAAATAAATATTATTACTATGTCTCCAGCTCTATTTAATGTGTACATTAACGACCTCTTACATGAGTTGAACGATACACGAATCAGTTGTCATATCTGCGGACAAGGAAGTAATAACATTAATTACGCCGATGACATGGTGCTGCTTGCACCTTCGATTAAAGCGATGAGACAACTTCTGCAAATATGTCAAGAGTACGCAAACTCTCATAACTTGTTGTACAATTCTAAAAAGTCAGTCATTGTCGCTTTCAAACACAACAAGGAGCATTCAAATATTCCTCCAATATATTTAGAATGAAATGAACTGCTTGTGGCCCCATATCACATATGACATATCCTAACCGAAGACATGAAGGATATAGAAGATATGGAACGACAAAGAAGAGCAATTATAATACGGGCCGGAATGCTCTCAAGGCGGTTCTACCACTGGCACTGTAGCGACGATGTCAGAAAATTACTCTTCAAGACATACTGCACTGCCCCGTACACATCTGAACTGTGGACGCAATACCCAGCAGCGCAATGGGACAAACTGAGGGTGTGCTACAACAATGCATACAGGAAAGATGTTCACCGACGGGAGGGTGCACTCATTCCCAGCCTTACTTCGCCACCAACTAGCCAGCTTCTGGAGCAGGACACGGAAATCAACCAACATCATTGTCGTGGCTGCATCCGAGTGGCTCAGTTCCCCACTAAATGAGCGATGGATGCAGATGATGAGGCGACCTCCCTGATGGACAATTCTAAAATATCTTTTTATTTTTAATTCTGTTTAATTATAATTTATTTTAATTTTATGCTTAATTTTTTGTTATTTTTGTGATATTATTATTTTATTTTCAATTTATGTTTTAATTAGGTACCTACCTAATATGTAAACATTTTTTTCTTCTTTTATAGTTCATAGTTGTTTCTGTAATATGGCAGACTGGGATTGCACTACCCTCCCAATCCTGCTGTAATAATGTAACTTAAATAAAAAATTAATAAAATTATATAGAAAATTGATAATATGAATACATTCAGCTTATACTACAATACAATCCCATGATTTATCACGGGTTTGTGCTAGTTACTATTAAAATATATTCTCATCATGCGAACTACGCATTTCCCAAGAACCTTTTATATAACAGACATAACCTCAGTGGAAGTTACTAAGAGTTTTAAGATTCCGAATAAACTTGATTAATGATTTATTTAGCAAGCCTTCTCTACTTTCGCCAGTACTGAATAGCCGAAACTAGTTCCATTTGCAATCCCTTTCAATGGGTGACCAGAATTTCGTCTAGAACTTCACTTCGCTTTCACATAAGTTACGTCTTGTTTTCTTACTTCGCCACTGAGTTTCTTTGTGAGTTTGTAATTAATATGACTGTACAGGGATTGTACGGAGAAAATTCACAGGGAACGAAAACATTTCAATGTACTGGAACTCGAGAATTCAATCTGCCGTTTGAGAATGAATCTTTCCGTATTCTGGTTACTAAGGAGCACAGAATAAAGAAGAACAGAAGAAATGGCACGTGGGCGTGTTTCTTGATTCAAATGTTTCGCTTTTATTAACTCGTTTTTATTATAGAATATAGTTCTTATTATAGAATATAGACCATAGGGTCTTCAATCTGTTATCTTAATATTAGGTCCTTACATATGAAATTGGCGTTTTGCCGTACTGGCAACTTTGATCTCAAATATATTCTCTTTGGTGAGAAATTC
This sequence comes from Limnephilus rhombicus, assembly GCA_929108145.2. NCBI lineage: Eukaryota > Metazoa > Arthropoda > Insecta > Trichoptera > Limnephilidae > Limnephilus > Limnephilus rhombicus. Next base: position 25,851,797 of record OV815284.1, read on the forward strand.
CAAATTCAAATTTATACAGCTATTTACTCACGTATTTGTGTTTCGAAAATTATAATTCATATGTTTTTTTCTTAATTTTTTTTTTATTTGCGTCACTTAGTTTACAAAATGGAAAACTTGAAATATCGCGTTATTTACGAGTACGAGTTCCACCGTGGTACCAGTGCTGCAGAAACGGCTCGAAGGATTAATGATGTGTATGGCGACGGTGCCGCAAAAGAAAACACAGTGCGTTTTTGGTTCCAACGTTTTCGTTCTGGAAATTTCGACCTGCAGAACAAGCCCCGTGGACGGCCGGAGACCAAAGTTCATAATGAAGAATTGAAGGCTATTGTGGAAGCGGATCCATCGCAAACCACGTCCGAGTTAGCTGCAGGCTGCGGTGTTAGTGATAAAACTGTTTTAATCCACTTGAAGCAAATTGGGAAGGTGAAAAAGCTTGAAAGGGGGGTACCTCATGAATTGAGTAAAGCAAATCAACAAACGCGCGTTGACCACTAGACCACATACTGCACAACAGATGGCTACCAAATTAGAGGAGTTTCAATTGGAATGTCTAAGACATTCACCGTACTCTCCGGACCTTGCCCCAACAGACTAACATTTTTTTTCCAAATTTGGATAACTTCTTGCAAGTTAAAAAATTCAACTCCGATGGGGCAGTCCAAACCGCCTTCAAAGATTTTATTGATTCCCGTCCGAATGGTTTTTTTAGTAAAGGGATCGATGAACTACCTATGAGATGGCAAAAGTGCATAGATAGCAATGGTACATACTTTGATTAAATAAATATATTATATTTAAAAAAAGTCGACTTTATGTTCCTCCCATACAAAACGCCAATTTCATATGTAAGGACCTAATATATAAAATAAAGTCGGGTTAGTTACGCAATTTATAATTTAAGAACGGCTGTACCGATAAAACACCGGAAAAAATCACGACAAAAATTCTTTTCCTCATACATTTTGTATGTAACGAATTCTCATATTTTGAAAGAGCTGCAGCAATATTGTGATAAGACAAGTATAATATTGAATAGTGCGTGAATTCCAAAAATTCAAAAACGTCAATGCGCTGATTGTTTGGCTTTTGTTCTTAAACATTTAATGCTGTCCCTCTTTCTTACACACTAAAAGTCAACTGTCGAAAATGAGACAAACGGTGAACGTATGTCTGCACCTCTCCAAAGAAAAAATACAATAATTTTAATAAATCTCCCTCACATGTATAAAGAAAATGAAACGCCATTCCCGTAATTAAGGGGCCATCCATAAATTATATCACACCTTAAGGGGGAGGGGGGGGGGAGTAGATAAGAAATGTGACATTGTGTGACTAGGGGTATGGGAGGGTCATCAGCTCTGCGACGTCACATGTAAAAAAAATTGAACTGCTGTTTTGACTATTTTTAGATGTAAAATTGGAAAATATGTGACGTGTAGTCACACTAGGGAGGAGGGGAGGGACAGTTGAGCATCGATAATTGCTTCATTGTGTAAATTTTAACATAATAAAAAATAAAATAATTAATTCAGCTAATAAGTATATATAATAACGGTTATTGATTCTCAGGTGGTACGAAGTTCTCCGGGTCAGCTAGTTGTAAAAAAATTATTTTGCTATTTATTTAGTTTATTTGAAGTCGCTGATTCAAGTTTCATAACCAGGGTAAGATGAGAAGTTTGTAGGAAAAATCCAGCAGCCACTAAACACTGTATTAAGGGCAGCAGTGTTAAGGGCTCCTGGTGAGCTGTCCACTTGGAGGCACCCAGAATTAGAGCCGCCTTAAGGCTCCAAGGAACGCTCTTGGCTGTGTAGGTACCCAAGGTTTCCTAATCACCTCAAGGGTAATCAGGATTGCTAGCTCAGAGTGGCACTCTATTCTCAGAGGGGTAGACCGCAGTCTTATGGCATATAGCATAGTCGGGCGGTTATCAGTGTTGTTCAATAATCAACTCAGGAGTACATTTGAACACGGTTTATTATGGAATCAGTATGCACGCAATTACCCTAAATAGATATATATATATATATATATATATATATATATATATATATATATATATATATATATATATATATATATATATATATATATATATATATATAATTTCAATTTTCCAATACGCACACTGCGAATAATTTATTTTTTATTTTAGGAGTACATTTGAACACGGTTTATTATGGAATCAGTATGCACGCAATTACCCTAAATAGATATATATATATATATATATAATTTCAATTTTCCAATACGCACACTGCGAATAATTTATTTATCATTTGCTGAATCTATTATAAGGTACGCAATTACAGCTTGGGGACTTTCCTGTAAGAAAAAAGGCAAACACGTGAATTTAGAAGTTATAGGCACATTTAGATGAGGAAAGTTTGTGAGATTACAACATTGAAGGAGGTGGTCCAGACCAGCGTAGTGACAACCATCGTCGTCGGCACTCAGGAAGTCCACACAATAGAAAAGGCCGTCGCTATCTTGTCTGTTTCTTGCTGGCCCGTTGCGGGGCAGAAGTTTGTGGTGATCTCGCGACCTTTCCGTGCACTAAATTTAAATCACGGCAAATTTAAAATGTAGGACAAGCGTGTAACATAATAACACCTAAAATACACTTGATTCTGCGAAACTTTTGATCAACAGCTTCACCGTGAAATGATTTGATGGCATTTGTATTCCATACTGTTCACGTATTGCTTTTCTCAAATAGATCCTCCACCCACTTCCTGAAAGATAACGTACCTTAGTCAGATGGAAATAATTTCCTCTAGGACCTCCTGTGTGGAATTTATATAAAACAATGTCACATAAACTGATTTGTAATGAAAATTTACGTCCTTGCAACTAATTATACATTATGTAAGTAGAATACATAAGGTTAAATTAATACAAAAAAAGACTAAACAAAAAATAGATTACCGGGATTGTTTAATGTGTCTACCCCCATAATATATCCCATCACACATTTTCAGTCAACCTGGTGGAAGATCTAGTTAAGTTCTTTAACCGAGTAACCCTACTTCTGTCTGTACCTCACTTGCCAATGATATAATCAATCTCAACCTTCAATCCAGCACCTTGTGTGGGATCGTGTAATGATAATAGATTCTCCATTTAATGATGAATCCAGAAGTGAATAATTCCATTTAAAAATTGTCTTAATTTATTACTTTGTTTATCCAATAAAGTAGAGACCTCCAAAATATTATTTCTGCTGTACGTCTTTCTTGATGCGAGGATATACGGCCCAAGAATGATTTCGTAACAACTTTAATTCTAACTCGTCTAAACAGCGTTGTTGATAAATATTATACTTTTTTACATTAGCACCACACAGGAGGCCCTGAGGAAAATAATTTCCACCGGGGCCTGTGTCATCTGTGGGGATGCTGCGTGGAGGGTATTTTTAGGAAAAGTAAGCAGAGGAAGTTCTGGGATGGAAACGGGTATGAGATATGAATTTAGGGAGTCAGTGTGTCCAGGAGTGAAGGACGTATGAATCCAAACCCTTTAACTGCGGTCAAAAGGCCTCCGCTCTCCAGTCTCTCTGTTTGACCCAGTCTGACCTCAGCCCATGAACCCGGGCACTCCTGCTAAGTCACTAAACGTAGCGAACCACTTGAGGCGACCTATGACAGAGGTTTTGGTTATCCGATAAATGGTTTACTGAAAACACACACAGTTGAAATTATTATTTTTTTTTTTTAAATAAAACATACAACGAAGTTGCATTCCCATGAGTTATCAAAACTCATTAGGGAATCGAATGAGTTTTCGGAATATGTTGACAGGGTTGTGGATAACATACCATCAAAGCCGAATTTCTACGACCGATTTTCGAACCTTTTGTTTGTAGCTGCGAAGAAATTCATCCCTAGAGGTTACAGAAAAGTGTATATCCCAACATGGAGCTCAGAAAGCAAACGCCTTCTAACTGAATACGAGAGGAACAACGACCCAGACACTGCTTCTGATCTTCTCCAGTCTCTGGATGACGGGCGCATGAACAGGTGGAACGAACTAATGGAAGAAATGAGTTTCGAACACTCGAGCAGAAAAGCGTGGCAAACACTCAGGCGACTCGGAGATGCAAATCAGCCAATTAAGACAACCCCCAAAGTGTCCCCAAATGCTGTTGCTCACCAACTACTCCGCAGTTCAAAAACGACAACAAGGTCTAATATAAGCCACCAGATCAAAAAATCCCTGAAAGCGGCGCGGCTAAAATGGCCGGTGAACCCTAACGATGTGGTCGCCGTTACAGCTGATGATGTAGACATCGCCCTCACTTCAACAAAAGCTGGGAAAGCAGCTGGATGCGACGGAGTTCTTCCAGACTTTCTGAAACATGCTGGGCCACGGACAAAGTTATGGATCGCAAAACTGTTTACTGAAATTTTTAAAACTGGAGTAATTCCAAATATCTGGAAAAAAACTAAAGTTATTGCGATCCTCAAACCCAACAAGCCAACAGAAGATCCAAACAGCTATCGGCGCATCTCGCTTTTAAGTACCATGTACAAACTCCTAGAGCGAGTGGTGCTCCGCAGACTTACCCCAATTCTGGAGAAAGTGGTTCCACAAGAGCAAGCTGGCTTCAGACCAGGCCGTAACTGCTGTGACCAGGTGCTAGCTCTGACAACACACATCGAATCTGGATTCCAGAAACGGCTTAAGACTGCGGCAGCGTTCATTGATCTCTCTGCGGCTTACGACACGGTGTGGCACAAAGGCCTCCTTGTCAAGCTCTACGACACCATAGAGGATGGCAACACAGTACGACTTATTGAGCAACTACTAACTGGCCGTACTTTCAGGGTTTTTCTAGGAGGGCTAAAAAGCAAAAAAATGCACCTGAATAATGGCCTTGCCCAAGGCTCAGTGCTGGCCCCATCGCTCTTCAACATCTATACACGAGATCTTCCTCACACTGAAAGCAGAAAATTTGCTTACGCAGATGACTTCGCCATCACAGTCCAAGCCAAAACCCTCAATGCAGCAGAAGAGATCCTTAATTCTGACCTCAAGGCTATGGAAGAATTTTTCCTCAATTGGCGACTAAAGCCGAATGGGTCGAAAACAGTTGTGACAGCTTTCCATCTCAGTAATTCACAGGCAAACGCAAAACTCTGTGTTCAGTTTGATGTAAAAAATATTTACCATGACCCCCCATCCCCGCTATCTTGGAGTAACTTTGGACAGGAGCCTGAATTACCGGAAACACATGGAAACAGTGGGCAAAAAAACCAGGACAAGACTAAACTTAGTCAATAAGCTGGCTGGTACTAGCTGGGGATGCGACGCCAACACGCTCAGAACGGCATCCATTGCCCTGGTTTTCTCAGCAGCTGAATACTGTGCTCCAGTATGGGCCAGAAGCGCCCACACTTCCATGGTCGACGTTCAGCTTAATGCCACAATGCGAACCATCAGCGGAACCTTAAAATCGACTCCTCTTCCCTGGCTCCCCGTACTTGCAAATATAACCCCGCCAAATATCAGGCGAGAGATTGCAACACTGAGGGAATACAAGAAGGCGCTGCAAAAAAGCGAAATACCCTTGCACGATGATGTCGTTTCTCACCCGGCATGCCGCTTAAAGTCTCGAAAACCCTTCTGGACGGAAGGAGAAAGACTCCTTCGAATACCTCTCACCCCAGAAGATAGGTGGAAGCTTGAGTGGCAATCAGCCAACGTCAAAAACGCCCATCTCGTGCAAGACCCCACTGAGAGACAGCCTGGGTTCTCATTGCCTCGCAAACTCTGGACTGCCATCAATAGGATAAGGTGCTCCCATAGCCGTTGTGCTCATATGATGCATAGATGGGGCCTTAAAGAGTCGGCGACGTGTGAATGCGGTGCGGTGCAGACCACCGAACATGTGGTCAACGAATGCCCGCTCCATTCATTCCCCGGCGGGATTGATGAAGTCCACAGGGCAACGCCTGAGGCCCTAGACTGGCTCGCAGACCTAGATGTCCCCCTCTGACCCCCCACCATACGAAAGAAGAAGAAGGGAATCGCCAATTGGTACATTTGAAAAGATAAACCCAACCCAACCCAATATGCAGACACAATAAATAAAGAAAAATTTTACAAAACATTTTACAGAAGCAACATACAGACACAAACATATGAAGAATCACTTTACAAATATTTCACAGAAACATGTCTTATAAAATTTTATGAATAATATTATAACCACTCATTTGATTTATGTACTGTTGGTGTCACAAAGTTAAAATTAAGTATCCTCCATGATGGACTATAGAAATGCATAAAAAACAAATCAGGAAAAAGACAATAAAAGGTACATGCTCAAAAATACACAGACCTAATACAAGATGTTTACATAAAAAAATACATGATAAGATTTGAAAAAGATATAAACTGCGCCCATCATATCTGGATGTACAAAGTTTGGTATTTGGAGATAATCAAGATTGCTATCAGAACAGAGTTTGTACCTACTTATGACTCGTTTTCCAAATAACATTTGAAAAAAATAGGATTTCATATATCGTTTCGAGATTTGTTAGAGGCATATATACCTGTCTTAATTCTTCAGGCAATTTGTTATAGTTAGTGTACGCAATGTATTCTAAAGATTTCAGTCCGAACTTTGTTGAGTGTATTTTTGATATATGTAGTTTGTTATGTTGTCGTGTGTTATATTGGTGAACGTCGTTGTTATAGTTCAGTTTTATATTTGTGTGGGTGTTGCACTGAATAATATTTAAGATGGTGTTTGTTATCTCAAAGCTAGGAACAATCTTAAATGGTAATACAAATTAACCCTTACTGATTCTATTATTTTACTATTACTGAATAATTATATCATTTTTTTTTAAATATTTTTAATAGCACTCATTCTTTTATATTTTCAGACTTTACGTCCGGGTTAAATCTTCCCCACAGGAAAAACTAAACCCTTTCACACACTTTTCCACAAATGATCATCTAGTAAATTTACGCTATGCAATTGCACTATATCATCACTCTTGGCTCTACACCCCTGGTGGGTCTTGGCCTCCTCAAGAGTCTTCCTCCACTCATCACGGTTTTGTACCAGCTCTCTCCAGTTTACAATCTCCAAGGTGGATATGTCTTTGAGGAAGTTGACGCTCCATATTAAACATGGTCTTTCCAGGCTCCTTCGCCCTGTCAGTCTTGAGTTCAGCAGGGACTTTGGTGCTTGATGCTCGGTCATTCTCACTACATGACCCAGCCACCGAAATCTTCCCAGTTTTATAAATTTTGTGACGTTTAGATCCTTAAACAGAGTATACAGCTCATTGTTGAAACGTCTGCGCCAAAATTAATTTTCTAAAACCGGTCCAAATGTCCAGTGCTCGCTCATTCCTCTTAGCTAGTACCCAAGTCTCAGCTGCGTATGTATGTGAGTACTGGTCTGATAAGTGTTTTTTACACTTAATATCTTGGGGTTTCTGGAAGCAGTCTGGATTTTATTTGGTTTTGTGGGCGGAAATAACAGCGATTCGAATATAGATTAAAAATATTATGCGGATATTCTGCGAGATTCATAAAGTCGACTGCGCAATCTGATTACCATTTAATTAAAATGTATGAACACAGGTAAAATCAACAGCACCATTTCCCCTTAGGAAACCTCTGGCGAAATCTCACCGCCAAATTAATTAATTAAGCGTCGAACTTGTTTTCACTACAGACAAATTTAATTAAACTCTTATTAAAATTACCTTTGAAATAATTGACAGTATACCAATAGTAGCCGGAATAGACAACATACATGGTGAAAAACAAAATACGCTAATTACAGTCAGTGGAAATTCGGTTTAAAATGTTCCAGTGAACAATCTCTCACAACAACTCTCTTTTTATAACTTTTGAAGGTTATTCCCATCAATGTAATACATCATTGAAGAAGAAAATAACAATAATGATCTCAACGAAAATATGAAGGAGAAAAAGAGACAGAAAAATAGAAAAAGATATCTAATGGTCGCAACTAGGACTCAAATCCAGACCTCTCGTCTAACCGGGACGAGTATTTCCAAAACCTATACCGGTTCAGTCGCGGTAGCGACAATTTACATTTTAAATATTCCTCTATATTGGTTATTTTTTATCATATTGCAAAAACAAAAATTGTTCTAAAATCTAGATAAAATAATCTTTCTGATGTGTGTATTATAAATTAATAATTTTATTTCTAAATATTTAAATTTTAATATTATTGCAAAAGTAATGTATTAGAAATTCAAACGAAATCTAAGGGTTTGTTTAACATCGTTTCGAGGATGTTTTTAAAAAAACTGTTACATGTTTTTCAATTGAAATAGATGAAACATTTCCAATAAAATGGGGTCTTTCCTTCTTTGATAATGGAATTGATATTTCAATGTTCAGACATAAAATTCTGAGCCATTATATAATTTATTCTCGATTTTCGATTTCACAAATCAATAGTTTTGGAAAGATTTTCTCATCAATACAATGACAGTCCGCTGTAAAGTTAAGGTGAAAGTCCTGTTTAATCTGCGTGAAAAAGGATTGGGAGGCACAAGTTTAGATAGCTGAAAAGAATACAAGTCAATACCACAGCCAGGGGTTATAAGGACGGCCTCAGCTAAGAATCCGGAGGTCGCGGTTTAAAATCCCAGCATGCACAATTTTTATTTATTTTTTATTAACTTGCGTTTTTTCACAATTTATTAAATTAAAATATATTATCTTTCTGTTTCTCGCTTGCTTCCCCTCCCCACTTACTTCAACCTCACAACATACACCAATAAGGAACTCCAGTCCAATTTTTTTTATTTTATTTATGAATAATGATGAACTTCTAAATTAAATGATTGCATATTTATATTTATTTTTAGAGTTAGTTTTAATGGTTATGAAATTTTTAATTTTTCAAGATCCTCCGAAAACCACCGTATGTATGGTGAATTGTGTGACGTCATCACCCACCAAAAGTTTGTTTTATTTTCAGGTAGTTTCATAGCTTCTTCCATATGTCAATTATTTGGAAGAAGCTTTGAAACTATTCAATGAGTAAAAACATTATTTAGGTGGAATTATTTATTTATTATATTATATTTATTATATTATTGTATATTTTTCAATATTATTACTAGAGCTGGAGAGCAGGGCCGTATCAGGGGGGGGGCATTAGGGGGCAATGTCCTACCTTAAAATACCTGTGCCCTACCTTTAGAAATATCATCGACTATGATAATATACAAGTAAACTGTTTGTTCATTGTTTGACATGATTGAAAAAAAAAACTTCCTATTAAGGTAGCGTAGCGACATCTAACTAAACAGCTTCAAATTAACCAAAGAATCATATTACATCAATTCTTTATTCTGCCCATAGATGGAATTGAAGTAAGTGGTGAGGGGCTATGCGCGTATTGCAATCACTGCTTAGGGGGAATTCCCAAACAGTTTGGAGATGTTATTCAACGGTTGAGTCATAAATAAACCAATCCCTAGTTCGATATCTTCGGGCCTTCTCCATACTAAACGGTTTGTCATCAGATCAAGCACTTGTATACTGCTCGCTAACAACGTATGCAAGGACAATAGGAATCTAGTTTTAGTTAATTATAATTTTAGGGTCGTTCTATAAAAAAATAAGAGTCCTTGAGTAACCTTCTCTTACTTACACCGGGCGGGTATGTGGTGAATAACCTCCAATTCACTTCGAATAAGAGAACGTTTTCCTTCAAAATATGTCAGCAGATGAATCCAAAACAGGAAATTTACAGTCTGATTACAAAACTGGTTTTAAATTAAGGGTGAATCTGTTTTGTGTGTCCACATATAATGCGTAGTATGGTTTTCCTACAAATTACGAATTTTGTGGAATTGTTCGAAATAAAAATTTTAACTCCACTCGAAATATTAGAACGGTTTTCTTCGAAATGTGTCAGCAGATTAATCTGCTACTGGAATTTTGACAGATCATTCGGAACATGAAACTGGTTTTAACCCAGGATTTAATCTGCTAAGTCCTCAGCTTAACCTCAAATAGTACACCCAGAACAAGAAAATGGTTTTCCTGTTAATTTTGTACTTGGAACACATGGATGGTTTGATGATCCATTGGATTTGACGATCCATGAAACTTTCTTAGAATTGTCGCGCATCGCCCACGGACCATTCTCAATCATTCTCACCGAATATTAGTCATAAAAAATCCAAGCGCAAAACAAAATTCGACCCGGACGGTGTTGCCAGTCGCTGCAGTTATCAAGATGACATTATTATACATTCATTTGAAGAAGGGAGATTCCCCAGGTTAGTCACAGAATAAGTAATGAAAAATTCCGTGCCCATTTTAATCGGTCTGAATCATGAAACAAAAATATGAAAGAAATTTTGCCGCCCCTTAAAAGTGCCGCCCGGAGCGCATCCCCCCCCCCCCCCCCCCCCCCCCCCCCGACCCAGATTAGATCATTTTACTTGCGCCCTACCTGTAATTACCGCTGCTCTATCATAAATCCAACTCTAGCTACGGCCCTGCTGAAGAGTGGTATAAAAATTTGTTCGAAATTATATTTTATGTAATTGTAGGCAACTACTGCATACAGCGCCGAATCAGCTGTTCGAGGTCCGCACTTTTTGAAGTTCAGACTTGGAGGAGAATTAGCAGCATTACGATTTTTTGTACAGTTTAGTTTTTGAATATTTTAAATAATATAGATAAACTAACAGAGATTCCTTTCTTTTTGATACTGAATTATTTAAGCATAAATAATGTTTCAATAAACACATCAACTAAAGCTCTATAAACAGTATAATAAATGAATAACATGAAATGTTGTTAATACCGATGGCTTGTGTCATACATTTCAATACAATAACTGTAAAATTATGGTGAGCAGTGACGTCAGCACTAAATATTCAATAATACCAACTTGAGAGTGTGTTTTAATGACACGATTAAAAATGGACTTTTTAATCATTTTTTTAAAACTCTACGTTAATATGATATAATTAAACTTATATATTCAGAATTGGCGTTTATTGGTCCAGATGAACATATTTTTTTAAAGCCATAATATTTTTCACTGTAATTCCTTATTGGGGGTGCCATAATTTTACTAGTTACATACAGTTGAGATCAATTGGGACTCTTGTAGTACCGTACAATGTACAACGTGTCGGGGTATTTCGTGGAGGTGACTAAAGACGGATTGTTTCACAGAATTTGAATAATTCATCTAATTTCAAAGATAAAATGCAAGTACCGTGAAAGTTCTGTTATTATTTCATCGCGGGCTGGTTTTTTCACAGCAGAAAAAACTTGAATTTGACTTTAACAGAACTTGAATATTAACTTTGAAGTTTGATGAACTGTTCAAATTCTGTAAAACAAACCACCCAAATATGCAAAAGATGTATACGTGAATTTTAAATTTATAATTAATTCTTTTAAACTCTTAATCAAACATTTCCCACATGATGTTTACATAGCATTTATTAAAGCAGTAATCACACCCTATATAATGCCATTGTGAACAGGGTGAATATATATACTCCTAACCACCCATGCCACCGTTTCGAAGATCCGATTACCCGATAGTGTTAATTTCCGCCGGGCTCTATCGGGCTTATACTACCTCTGCCCACTACCCTAACCTATCATATACCACTGTACTGATATCTACAGCCTCCGGGTACTGCGAAACCTGGACCACATTCACATAGCCTGCATTCATAATTCATGCCCACTCTATGGGTAACTGCCTAAATGCTTTCACACATATTTGAGTAAGTTGGTACTGTTGGCACAGACAGTAATTCGCGATTTCAAGCAGCCTTGTCATTGAAAATCTGCATCTGGATTATTTTATTGGTGGTCATATATTTTTAAAAAAAATCAGAGTGTGCAATTCACACGCGGTAGAAGTAAAGCCTTCAGAAAACTAAAGTAGACAAGAGTGGGGAGACTACGTAGCACTTTTTTTATCAATGCGAAGGATGTTTATGTCGTTGAATTCCAATGCACGTTTTCCTACACATTAGGTGATCATATTAGTATTTGTGTTTTAAAAAGCTAAAGGTGAAGGGTTAAATCAGGCGAGCTCTATGAGTTTTGGGTCTTCCCAGGACCTCAGGGACAAATCCAAAGTAATGGCCGTGTGGCGACACATCATTATCAACTTCGCCATCAAAAGAAGACACGAGAAATATCTAATATTCGCGCGGCGCCGGCACTTGCCTAGGTACCTACTTATGCCGGCCGCGATGTACTTTGCTCGCCTGCCGCGGCCGTCTCGATGAATAATAATTTCGCCACCGCCTAGAAAGGTTTGGAGTTTATAAGCCGCCTAAATATTTAGCACCGGGTATGTTCGAGTACCTTCTAGTGTACACATTGCCGGCGAATGGAACATTACTCCACCGGTCGCGCTTGTATATATAAAGCGACTAAACTCGGCGCTCGCTCAGTCAATCTCACACTAACAGTCGGCCAACATCTCAGCATGTAACGATCTCCGCACAAGTGCTCCTGCATGGCATCTACACACATCCAGGGCAGCTTCCCGAGGTCCATCACCACGTCTCAGCTCTAAGGCCCACCGTGTCTTCAGCTCCGCAGAACAGCTACATCCCGCGACTTACAAGGTTCGACGCCACCTTCAGCCAAGGAATCAGCTCTCCATTTCATGGCACCCCGAAGCGCACCGTGCTTCGCTGCCATGGAAACACACTCCGCCTCGCCAGGACTACCTGCTGGTAGCTCAGCTCACCGAGCCACTCACCGTTCATCTCCACGACTCAAAGCGTCGAGCAACGGCCTGGATGATAGGTCATCTCCACCGCCAAGGTGTTTAGCAACTCGCTGACCTTCACCACACCATTTCTATCACCTCCGTGCGCCTGCAGCATTTCATCTACGGCACTCCGCATTACATCATGTTACCGTTTTACCGACCTCGCTACGTAGCCCAATAAACGACTGACTCATACATCGACTGACGCCTTTCATTTATCTCCCGTCTCTGCCGATACGGCCCGCTCCCTCAGCCGGTTTCGATTAAGTGCTCGGCGATTGCCGAATTGTCAGGGTGGCCAAGTTTATAGGCACGAAAGTGTTCTGATATCCTTTTGGAGATCGTCCGCTCTGTCTGGCCTACATAAACCTTATCACATCCAGAACAGCTGAGTTTGTAAAATCCATCTGTTTCCAGAGAAAACTTGGTCTTTGCAGGCCTCAAAAAGGCTCGTATTTTTGTCGTGGTTCCGAAGACAGTCTTGATGCTTTATTTTTTCAATAGCCTGGCAATTCTGTCTGTCACATTGTGAACGTAAGGCAGGAAAGCGCAGCCCTTTTACGGATTACGGAGGCAATTGAAATTCACAAAAATCCTATAAATATTAATGGAGACGACGGAGCTAAGCTCAATAGTTCTTGGTATCCAGTAATTGACGGTTACACCAAGGCTAAACGCAAAAAAAACATGTTGAAGTATATTGTAGCGCCAGCTCGTAGAGGAGTGGAGCTGGCGACACGGTATCGCTCCTAAGTAGATAAGTACAAACATCACCCCTAACTATTACATCTGCCCTGATGATGGACACTGTAACGCTGTCCGAAACGTTGGCTAAAGAAGGAGGCAGCGCAACACGGCATAATATCCCAAAAACTAATAACAATTATACTTTTGGCCGTGAAAATCTAAAATCGTATGTTTTTTACATTGTTACTGCACTTGAAGAATCTTCGGGCAGTCATATTAGACAATATACTGATACTTCGCCGCTGTCGTTCAATATCACCGTCATCCGAGAGGTCTTCAGTAATAATGTGTCCCAAGTATTTTACATTCTTAGATGCGTTTATGTAAGATCCATTGTGCTTAGATGCGTTTAATAAACACGAGAAGTGTTTTTCTCTTTTAAATTGGGTAGATTCATTAGCAAGAAATCACTTTATTTGTAGTTATTTTTAAGAACCATATATTTTCCTTATGTAAATCTGTTATATGTATGTATATTTCAAATAAAAAATACTTAACTGATTTCTGTCGAGATATCATAAAACTTCATATTATAACTCATTATGTTAACGACGTCTATGGTTTTTTATCAACAAAAAAAATCACATCTCTACGGAGACCAAAATTTCATTATTTTTATTTTATTTAAAATTCAATTTTTACTCCAAAAATATCGTAAAAAAGAAAGAATAAAAATTCCACACACATACGTAGTGTACCTACCTGTACGAATGAATTGGCAGCTTAAACATTTGTTTTCTGGATGAAGTTTTATCAATAGAGCATAAATCCCGAATTCTGAGAAAATCTATTTAACAAGCGCTTTTGAAATTCTGTGAAGACCTCTCGGAAAGTTCAAAGCGTACGATGTAGCTACAAGGCCGACTACAGTACAGTACTCGGCGCGTGTCAGATTTTGAAGTATCATGTAATAAGTCAGTTCCATCGAGCAACGACGGATTTCAAGTTGCGGCGATTGTTGATAATTGTTACCGCTGATTTATTGAAAGCTTTTTAAATAAACGGAGTTATTACACTAAACAGTGAAGTTCACTAAGCGACAGTTCTGACTTTCAAATTTGGTCTACATTCTAGTCAGCCTTGGCACATTACGTGTCCGCTAAGCGCACGGGTGGGATTTTCGTATTTAAGTACTTAGAAATTCGGCTGCCTGCATGGATCGGAAACTCCATTACTAGCGATTTTACCGGATGTTTTCCACTATTATATTATGCTATTAACTGACCTGTATACTATTTATTTAGGTACTGTTTTATTATTTACGAGACCACCTCCGTAGTAGAACGTAAAGCTCCTTGACGTTGAATCCAAACATTATTGTGACTATGGACTCGATCTGAAAAGCCCATTATCATCACCTTAATTTATTTTGTACGTTCACAACATTCCCAACATGTGGATAGGGCAGCCGAAAATCTTGTTCCGTATTCCAAAACCATGTTCTTTCTAGTGCTACTTGTGTTAGGTGTACCTACATAATAATACATATACCTACATATGTACAAATGCTACTTGTGTTAGGTGTACCTACATAATAATATTATTTCAGACAAAGTCCAAGAAAAATATGAAGTCTATTTTTGTTCGTGTCACTTCACTTTTTAATATCTCTCATCTACGACATCCTCCGGGGGAGAGCAGTCGTGCGGGAATCATACGGTTCACTCGGGTGAATGTTCATTTTTGTTTCATTCCACGTCCACACGGCACTATAGAAATTAACGTGCACCCGTTCGTTCCTGCTGCAATGTCGTCGAACGAAATCGTGCGAGTTGGAATTCGTTGATTTGATCGAAGAATTGACTAAAAAGAAGCAAAGAAAACGCAGACAGTAATGGGTGCGGCCATGGATTTTAAGGAAAAACGTACTGGGAGCTTTAGCTTCATTCTTGAGAGAATTAGCGGATCAAGGTCCTGATTTACACTTTAATCATCTTCGAATGGATAAAAGTCCACCTTTCATCTTCATCAAGTTGTTTTTACAGAATTAAATAAATAAATAAAAAATGTACTTTCGTCTCATATATCTTTTTATTTTTTATGTCACATTACACATCTTTTTATTAGGAACATATTAATAATTAACAAAACAGATTAATAATCTTACAAATATTATTAAAAAAAATTTAAAACCCACCATGCTCACATCACGCATAAATGAAAAAATAATTATTAACATTTTTTTACATATTATTATAGTTAAGTAGATAAATAGAATAAGTAAATAATTCTATTAAACTAGAAAAATAAAATAAACATATATAACCACTGGAGCGCTTTTTGCTGAATTTCAGCACCAACTACAAAACCTAAGTTTGCTTAGCTGCTGAATTTCAGCAAATTTCCCTAAATGAATTCAAATTAATACGCCCGCGGTTTTATTTTGACGTTTTTTAGTAGGGAGAAAGATACTACTTATATTTGTAACAACAGATGGCAGTGTATTCTAGTTATATTCGAAATATTGGTAAACGAAAATTCATGTTTGGAAGATTCCTCTAAAATGTTAAACTGTCAGAATGTGTCCGTGCAAAATGCGGCATTTTATCGTGTTTTAGTGGATTTTTCTAAAATATTTGAATACCAGTGTTATAATGATTAAATTAGCAATGCATTCAACTGTTTTTAACGTGTTTCAAACTTAAAAATGCAGTGATTATTTGGAAAACAAACGTATTGTGGTTATATTTTTGCCATTTTTTGCCGAAAGGATTGTGTTTGACAATGCAATATTTTCTATAAATAAACATTTTCTATAAATAATCGAGTTAATTGGTATTGTGGATTTAAGATAGTTGAGTATCTGTTTGATGTATTGCAGCTATTTTTAGTGAGTCCTTTAGTCTTATTAAAAGTGTCGCCATTCTTTGAGTAAATTTGTGTCCAAAATTATTTAAAGGGAACATTAAACAGTTCACAACCTATCAAAATTCAGATTTATTGTATACATATATAGATTGTGATATATAAAAAAAAAATATATATATATAAAATAGACCATTTAAAAGAAACCTAGTAGAAAATAATTTATGAGGAGGGAAAATTGAACTTCCTAGGCGAATTTAAAAGGAGGAAATCCTGAGAATAGTTCCGTTTTAAATGTTTACGATTTTATAAAAAAAAATTATAAACCCTATGAATATGTGATAATCAACCAAAGATAGGTGAATTCATTGACTACATGGCACTATGATCAGTTTGTATGTCTCCGTATTAAAATTCGGAGGTACGATTTTTTTAAGGTGGGCGGAAAATATTCAAAACGGTCACCAAAATATCACGAGCAATCCCAGGAAAAAAATAAAAAAGCGCCGTTGCTCCAGTGAATGAAAGAGAGCGATTTATCTCTATATTCACTTAATATGTGATTCCACGAGTAATGACGTCTTTCAGTACAGGATGCGAGACGGAATGAACGAGCCCGTGAAACGTTCATTCAGCTTTTTATTATTCAGTTTCATGTGGCTTTCATTCCGCGCGCGAGTGAAAGATGCCGAATACCAAGACTCAGCTGCACCTAAAACAAGTGTCATAAATCGGCATCTCTTGTAGGATGCACTTCATCCTCATACCCCTAAAAGCTATTACCTTAAATGCCCATTGGCCTTTGTGCAAATAGCTGCACTGTATTTGGTCGCAGGTATTGAACGTCGATTCTCATTATCCCTGTGTAATTTGCAGATAAGGATTTAATTGTTACGCTGACAATGGGATGCTCCCACACACATACAATGGAATAATTACTGGAAGCACATTTCCAATAAGGTGTCAATCTATTTTCTTCTAATGTGATGAACCGCACGAGAGCCTCAGCTGTCCGGAGCGAGTGGGACTTTAACGTCCAATATTGGATACGTGAAATGATAAGTGTAATAAATTGTCCTGGAAACTTGCACTGGAAAGTTTTAAGCGTATTACTTGAATCAGTGCTATTGCACGTTAAATCGAATTTTACCTTTATTTACGCCGTTGGAAATTTTTTAAAATTGAAATTAAAATTCTTCCTATACTTGACGGCCGGCGTGGTCTAGAAGTAAGGGGCTCTTCGGGCGGCGCGCCAGGATTCCGTGGGTAAATAAATTTTATTTGAATAATTTGTGTTATTTCACAATTAATTCATTTTAAATAATGTATAGTACATTTGCGGCACGTTCCAGAGTGGAAGATACTCTCAGTATCCCCTGGTGTAAGACCACCATTCAGAATTGAAACGTTGCTTGAAATGGCGTCAGCCGCGTTTGGTGACCAGATCTGAAAAGCCAGGTACTTCTCCATCTCCTTCCACTCCCCTATCTTCAGCCTCACAACATACCCCAATGATGTATTTCCATAAACGAGGGATTCTGTTGAAAATGTACGGAATATTTAAGGATCAGTTTTATGATTTTAATCATCCTACTAAAAATGTTTATTTTACATGTTTTCATTCAATATTATTGATTTTAAAAACGGTCTAAAACTGACAAAATCAAAACGGTCCATGGTTTGAAAATCGGAATGTGACGTCACAATCGTCGCTCAGCTGAACCAGCATAAATTAACACTGTCAGTGAGCGTCCACGGTTATGACGTCAATCGATAGCCCCGCCCCAAATTACCATTTTCGCGGTAATTCAAAAATGGTAAACTTTGACTGGCTGTAGAAAATTTATTCGGCAACATACAAATAAAAGAAAAATGCTGTAATCTTCGTAATTTTTTTCTTAATCTTTTAAACAATAAAAAAACGTGGAAATACCCCATGCCATAGTCTCACTGGCTCCAGTAGGGAGTAGCTGGGACTCTTGCGAGGTATTCAGTATTCATATAAAAAAATTACAAAACTTTTGTTTTAGTTTCATTTAAATTGCTGTTGGATAGATTGAAGGTAGGTAGGTTTTATGAATAAGACATGACTATTAAGTTGTTGATCGCATTAGATTGTTATAAAAAGGTTCCTTTTAGGTGTTTTTTCTTTCTGTTTCCTTCTTCTTAACCCTCCACGTAGTATCCCCAAAAATGACATGACATATCCACAAAAATGACCTGTGTGGAACTCATGTAAAATAAACTTAAGTCAACGTTTCGGGCAGGCTTGAAGTTTGCACCATCAAAGCAGTTGTTTAAATGCAGTAGTAAATCCTCTTAGTTTGGACGAGCTCGATAAGTTTCATAAAATTTCAGGTCGTAATGTTATGTAGTCAATTTAGCGCCTCTAAAATTATTTATCACGAAAATGTTTCTACGAAAATGTCAACAAACATTATCATTTCATCGTTTTTAATACAAAACAAGAGAATGCTTAGAATTTATATTAATAATGTAAGTATTTTCACGATGAAAAGTTTAATTCTTCGGAGAATTGGATTTTACTCATACACTATTATTTCAAAAACACACTTGCAACTCTGATACAAAGTTCAGCGAGGTTTATTATCGAATCCGAACTGCAAACGACAAAATAATAATAATAATTTTAATTGTTATCAAGTAAGAGAAGTTTGTATCCCTTGCTTCATGCACAGAATAGCAGAGGGGTACGGAACAGGAAAATTGCAGAATAAGTTCGAAGTTAACGAGTATACAAGGTGTATACGAGTATACGAGTATTGAAGCACATTTCCGAAGGATTTTAATCAGCGATTCCTGAGTATATTCAAAGTAAAAATGTATATGTTATTTTGCGGTCCGATGATTTTTTTTTCAATTAAAAACAAAAATATATTTCCATTGCATATCACAACTGATTAGTTGGGTATAGCCTAGCGGCGGGTCACGTGATTAGCACTACGTCTCATTCCAGTAGCACGGTAACACATGAAACAGCGCGTATAGGGATGGGATCGATGAAGATTTGTGATTGAATTTTCATTTTCTTCGAGAAGCCGGCTTAGGGGCGTGGACACCGAGTCTCGCTTGCGACTGGACTGATGGCTCCGCTTATTCTCGGCGGGACTGCCGGGTGACTGTAGCTCAGCTGCTTTGGTCAAGTTAAACAATCTTATCATAATATGTATTTTTTATTTTTTATTCTGCATATTAACAAACTTTTATTTCAGCTACATCAGGTGGCGGAGATGAGACGTAATACTGTGAAATAAATAACTAACAACATGTACGCACTCGCATACTGCCTGCTAACAATGTATGCCCGGACATTGGGGGTCTAGAATCATTTTAAATAAAAAGTAGCTTCTTTATAAATGAAAAATTAGAGTCCTGACGAGTACGGTGAAGGAGGAAACCATCTGTTTCCTTAGAACGCCATGGGAAAGTGGTGGGCAACCTCCAATGTGATTGAATTTTTTTGTTGTTGTTTCAGAAAAAATAAAATCGGACAGCAAATTGATAACTCCCTTTTGTATTCCAAAGTTGCTCAAATTGCTGCTTAAAATCCTTCGGGTACGTGCTGTTACACCCTGTGTAAGAATATCTTCTGGCATTTCTGCCCCCATTCTCTATCATTATTTATGTAAAATTCTCTCATATTTTGACTTCCCTTGCAAATTTAGTCTTCTATTCGATATACGAATTAGTATTTAAAATATATTAATTTGTAATTTATAATGGATTTATTTTATGAACAATAAAAGATTAAACGTCACTTTATTCATTTAAAATTCTCTTCACTGCTTTAGTAATAAGTAATTTAGAATACAATTCCACTATTTGGTCTCCATACTATAAAGCACATCAAAAACAAATTGAGAAAGTTCAACATAAATTTTTAAAGTTCATTAATTTCAAACTCTCCATACCCATTGAACAAATTAATTATGTTAACTTAATGAAAATACTTAATTTAACTGACGTATCGTGTAGAAAAACCAAGAGCGATTTTATTATTTTATTAAAATTGGTTAATGGATCACTTGACGCACCTGACTTAACAAAACTAATACCATTCCGAGTACCAAATCGTGACACGAGACTTCCAGAACTGTTCTTTGTTTATCCGTCTAAAACTAACTATTTCATTAACTCCCCAATCCAAAGACTACATAGGCTTTGAAATAAATTCAGTTCCGTTGATATTTTCATTTATTCCTTACCTAAATTTATATCCGAAATTTCAAAAATTCTGTTCTATATTTTATTATTATTCTTTTAATATTGTTTATGTTTTTATTTCTTTTTAATTCTGCTTCCTTTCTATTAGTGTAAAGAGGAATAGAAAGTAAGCAGAATTAAAAAGAGTTAAAGAATTAAAGAGAAATAATAATTGGTATTTTATTGTTTCTATATCTACTATTACTATGTTACACGATTGATGTAAATGCTCCAAGGGCGTAAATAAATAAATAAATAAATAAAATACATAAAACATATATTAAACTTATTTCTACTTTAATTTATTTGACGGTAACCGGTTTCAGCTAGTTAAAGCCATCTTCAGACTGGTACAAATTATGCTTAACCTGTACGGTTGATATACATAACATATAGGGGAGGGAGAAAGGGGCGGTCTACAGGGATTTTATTCAATTTCATGGATTTTCTTACAATTGTTACTAAGTCGTCTTTGACTGTCGAATTTCTAATTATTTTGGTTTTGCCCAGTAGGGTTAATTACCTGTGAGGTAATTCAAATGAGAATTAATTAATGAATTTAATTAATAAATGAGGTTTTATAGAATTTTATGAACTAACATCTGATGTTAGTTTGAGGCTTCACTGAGTGGTTGGCCAAAGGATACGGAAGCAAAGTGCAGTTTATGGTCAGACCGAATACCATTCACATTTTTGTTGGTACTTGCCAATTGATTTGAGATTTATTGTATTACTTATATGTTCTCATTTTATACATGTGCTTACAGGTTTTTACAGATGCAATGCCGCCTCGTGGAGCCTCATGAATGAGTTTTTCTTTTTAATTTATCTGTTTAATTTATCTTTGTTTTACTAACCTATTTTATTGCATTTTGTTTTTCCTGTTAAGCACTTACACACTGCATACTAAAAACGTATGCAGGGACACTGGAGGTCTAGATTCGTTCAACATAAATAAATGTAGCTTCGTTTAACAAAAAAAAAACAGAATCTTGCGAGAGCCTTGAAGGAGTAACCATCTGTTACTTATACCAGGGCGGGTAAGTGGTAGACAACCTCCAATGATGTTAGTTGCATGGTTTTCAAATGTCGCCCTTGTTCTCTTAAGGCTAATTTGTGTGTAAATTGTTTGACATATGCTGCTTTATCTACATCAAATATTAAAAATAAAAACTTGATAGCCCTGTCGACGGCAGAAGACTAATTGAGATAATAAACATTTTTTCGATGTTCACTTTTTGATGCAAATCCCTTGTAGAAGAAAAAGTGCGTCGAAAGTGTTTTCGAGATTTATCTAATTTTCATCGCGGTTTATATACGACGAAAATTATTTAAGCCTTGAGTATACAGATTGTCGCAATTTTTTTTAAAGTGAATTTGCGTAAAAACGTAAAAATTTAAAGAAAAATACAAGTGCGTAGTTCACACGCGGAAGAAAACCTTTAAACTAAAGTAGACAAGAGTGGGGAGGCTACGAAGCACCGCACAAAGAAAAGACCGACTATTCTATCTCATTTTCTTGCAGACTAATTCCTACAGATTATAGATGTATGTGCCTGTCTCTTTTTAGTGTCGCTTTTTCGTTTCATCGAGTTTTAAATTACAACAGTGCTAAAGAGTTTTCACTTCAACCAATCGAGTGCAGTTAGAAGTGAAACCTTCACCCACACAATCTCAATCAATAGGAGCCTTGAAAAGTCAGCTCGTAATCAAAGCGGTTAATGGGCGCAGCTTGACAGAGCGCGACGCTTCGTAGGTACTGTACGTGGGTAAGGTTTCATTTTATCTCATTCTCTCGCAGGCTAAATCAAATATATAGATTGTACGTGTTTGTCTCTTTTTAGTGCCACTCGTTTCCGTTTCATCGAGTTTCAAATCACAACGGTGCTAAAGAAGTTTCACTTAAAAATGTTGATTAAGTCAATTAGCCTTTCTGCCGTAGCTGTGTTCCTGGTTCTTATAAATGAAATACAAGTGTTATGGAAAATAACGCCCGACCCGGAACAAGTTCCTCGTAGAGCTGGAATATAATGTGGATAATGTAGGGACCTTCCCCGTGGAAGGGGTGTGACTGGGTGCATGAGGTAGTAGGGTAGGTCTCGCAAACACTCGGAAGGGTAGTAAAGCTTAGGTGCACGCCAAGGAGAACTACGTATTCAGAATAATGGTTCTTTCTCTACGTTTTAGGGGCGACGATCTGCGCTGTTTTACGTGAATTGAAATAAAGTTGGAGCATTCTTTTGCGCTTCTATATAAGGAATTGTTTGTATAATTTGTGATTATATAAATAAAGTGCAGCAAAACTCTTTAACAATGATATCTGCTGTCTTAAAATTTTAAGAGTTAGGATCGAAAATATGAACATCTGGTAAATATGAAGTGGGTATGCGAATTTGAGAAATGCAGAAAACTTTCCTCTTCAAATTAGGTTAAGAAGATAACTTTGTTGAAGAGTTGACAAAATATCTTAAGAAGCAGAATCGTTCCACTTGCGCAATATTTAATTAAGTTGTCAATCCATTAAGAGGGTATTACCAGAGAAAACTAGATATATGTCATTTTTAAATCAGATTTCAGAAGTATTGACTCTTTTCCACAAAAAAATTATAAATGGATTTCGAAAGATTTTTTACCTAGCATTCGCATGTTTTAAATTTTGAAAAACAAAGTTTATTTTGAGTATAATAAGGTTATACCATAGGTCGTTGGCTGATTTGTTAAATTTTCAAAAAAGATTTTGTATTATACCACACCCATTTCAAATCATATAATCATGCAGTAAAATAAATCAATACATAATCTGGGTATCGCATGTTTAAGAATTTTAATTTTAGTAAAATCATTAAAAAATATACACTTACATGTGTTTCTTGACGAAAATTGGTCCGTTCGTGTATTTATTTGCGCACTTACGAACTAATATATTTCAGATTTTTTAACATTCTTATTTAACTTACACATAAATACTTATAATAAAAAAATAATTACAAAAAGTACATTATTTTAATAGTTTTATCATCATGCCTTTCAGCATTTTTTGATGTAGGTATAAATTAAAGCAAATTTGGAATGAAATAAAATGGATATTGAGTTATAATTTTAAAAAGCTGGTACGGAGAATAATTAATCTTTCTCATTGTAACCGTCCTGCACAATCGTAAGAACAACTTTCGACGAAATGTGGATTTTCATCCTCTGGCTGGTTAAACGCTCTTAAGATTAATACTAATGTCAAGAAATTCAAACAAAATCTAGGATAAGTTGCTCAAGGCCATGCAATTCGAGGCACCATAAAATCATGGAGAATCAAAGAGATATGTATTTTTTTAATTAATTTAATAATCTTAATGGTACAATTACACATATTATACTTATATCTCATTCACAATTCATACAGAAGTCATACACAATTCAAAGAAAGCAGAAGACACACTTAATAGGATTAAAAAATGGCTAGACTACCATTCACTTACACTTAATGCTAACAAAACCAAATTCATTACTTTCAAAATAAAAAATAAGAAAAACTCTGAAGAAAACCTGAACTTGAAAATTCATAGCCCGCATCACTTAAATGAGAATTGTAATTGTCCCTCATTAGAAAACGTTGACCATATTACGTATCTGGGTCTAAAAATTGACCGAAACTTAAAATGGACCGAACACATTACCTATTTAAATAATAAAATTAAAAACCTAAGTTATTTTTTCAAATCTATCAGGAATGTCCTTATTAAAAAAGACTTAATCAAGATTTACATGGCCCTCTGCCAATCACTGTTAGAATACGGTATTATCGGATGGGGCAGTGCAAATAAAAACATACTAAATCCACTTATTAAAACTCAAAAAGCTATAATGAAAATTATACTGAAAGTTCCTGTAAGAACTAGCACTGACGAAATCTTCAACAATCTTAACATAATGTCAATTAAACAACTATATTCTAAAACTATACTCATTTACATTCATAAGTACAAAACCCAAGAAATAACAACTGACACGTACATTAGAAACACTAGATCTCATGGTCAAAAACATATCCAACAAGTAACTGCTAACACAACATTTGGGCAAAAAAGCTTCTTATATTATGGCATTAAACTCTACAATAAAATACCACTCTCACTCAAAAACCTCAACATTATAACATTTAAATTTCAAATAAAAAGCTGGATACTAAATATAGGGAGATCAGAAATAGAAAATATACTGAAATCAAATACAGACTAAAACCGAATCTAATGAACTGAATTATAAAAAAACACTATCTTATTTACTTTATAATTATTAAAAAAAAAATACTACATGATATATGTTATGTCCAATTCATATTATTCTTATAATTGAATTATAAAATGTAAATGAAATCCTCAGCACGGGAGATCCCAGTGAGGATATCATTATCTCTATTTGTTATTAAGAAATGAAGACAATAAATCATTATTATTATTATTATTATTATTAAAGGAATTCACCAACCTTACATTATAAAGCTGCTTTACTTTAGCTTAGTGCGTAGCATTCTCGAGAGGTCTCAGATATGAGGGCCAGCGGCATCTAGCAATAGTTCACAACGACTTAAGAGGGCATTACCAGAGAAAACCAGAAATATATCATTTTCAAATCAGATTTTAGACGTATTGACTCTATTCCACAAAAAATTATAAATGGATTTCGAAAGATTGTTCTTTTATCTAGCATTCGCAAGTAATAAATTTTGAGATTTTTTTTCAATTTTTAGTATAATAAGGTTATTCCATGGGTCGTTGGCAGATTTGTTAAATTTTCAAAAAAGATTTTGTATTATACCACACCCATTTCAAATAATATAATCATGCAGTAAAATAAATCAATACATTATCTAGCAAACGCATGTTTTAGAATTTTAATTTTAGTTTCAATAAAATCATTAAAAAATATGTACGTACATATGTTTCTTGACGAAAATTGGTCCATTTGTGTATTTATTTGCGCACTTACAAACTAATATATTTCAGATTTTTTCAACATTCTTATTAAATGTAGACATTATTGAAAAATGATAAATACTTATAATAAAAAAATAACTACAAAAAGTACATTATTTTAATAGTTTTATCATCACGCCTTTCAGCATTTTTGGATGAAGGTATAAATTAAAGCTAATTTGAATTGAAATAAATTCGATATTGAGTTATAATTTTAAAAAGCTGGTACGGAGAATAATTAATCTTTATCGTTTTAACCGCCCTGCACGATCGTAAGAACAACTTTTGACGAAATGTGGATTTTCGTCCGCTGGCTGGTTAAACGCTCTTAAGCCGTCGCTACCCGAATTTCTACCGATTTCTTACGTATCTCCCTTAAATATTTGAAGTTTTTAAGCTCTTAATAAAATATATTTTATTTTTTAAGATAATATCTAGAAGCGTTCCACGCCGGAACACCAATTATATGAAATTCCCTCGATAGAAAAAAATCGCAACGTATGCTCCGAAAATTATTATAAACACGTTTGTTTCAGTTATTTTACAAGTTATAGTTGTGAAAAAATTCTCAATGTTTCTTTAAATGATACTTAAGACGCCTTCCACGAGATTTTTGCTCTATTTTAAACGAGTCGTGTTTTATTAAACGTTTTCACAATTTTCGCATCGATTTTATCGCTTTAAATATTAGCGCGCTCCTCTAACATTCGTAATTACACATCTCTCCATCTTCTTTTTTTTTAGCGTGGATGCGGCGTCTTAAGGGGTCCTTATTTATTTGACGTCAACTATTATTTTTTTCGTTAGCGGCCTACAGTCGTGCTTGTGAGCGATGACAAAGTTACCGACATTTTCGATAAAACCTATATCGATCGACCATCTAGATACAATAGATACCCAGAGGACATCGTCTATGTACTAATGGTCGAGAAAATACAAAAGAAATTTTTACAATACCTCTATGAGAGAGTTAGGTTTTTACCCATGGCTGTTTCCAATAGCATTTATCTCGGGAATGCTGGGTATCTGCACTCTGCAGCCTTAGTTCCGGAAGAGATGTCGCAATAGTACTGATGGCTTATAAGCTTCTAAATGGTTTTATATCGGTACCAGATAGTCTGGCTAAATTAGGATTCTATGCCCCGGATAATCTCGCGCGAGACCGCCAACACAGGCTTTTGATTCTTCCCAGGTGCAGAACTAACTTACCAACGCCCCTGGAAAGACTCGGTTAATTAACTGTACCTCAGGAAATATGTAATTTTAATGTAATTGAATATTTTATGTAAATTTCTATACCGCTTTTGCAATGTTTCGGTTTTAATACTGTTTTTGCAAATAAATAAATAATTAACCAAATTAGTCCACCACGTTTTAGATGTAAATAATGAATAAGAATTCATTTTATTTTATTACAATTTTATTTTGTTTATTGTTTTTTTTATTGTTCTTATTTCAAAAGCATACAACGAGTAATTAAGTAAAAATTAATTTGTTTTGATTATTTTTAATGTTTTTGTTGCTCGTAGGTGTGTGTACATACGAGTTCTCTAAAGTTATTCATGTGGAATTAGCATTAGATGTATTCCTATTATTTTACATTGAGTTTATGCTTTATTTGTATATTTTGTATTCTTTTTCTTTATTTTGTATTATACGTTGTTATAAATGAAATTTGTATTTTATATGTAAAAGCACAATAGGGCGTCAATAAATAAATAAATAAATAATAGTAATAATTAATAATAATAATCTCTTTTAAAGTTAAAAAAAAATACGAGTTACACCTTTTAAGAGCAATTCTCGTGTTAAAAAGGCGGAGAAACGTATGTAAATATTGCTTAACATAGATTTTATAGAAAGAGTAAAGAACGAATAAAATAATATATACAGGGTGTCCTGGGGTAAAGTGCATTAACTTCGGGAGGTGATTATACATGATATTATAAGTAAAATAGATAAATAACTTTTTTCGAAATTTTAACTTTTAGGGGTTGTTCTTTGCTTTATTATTATCCGCTGTCACCATACGGGCCAGTCACAACCATGCAATGTTGCCATGATCGTGCTCGGCGGGCGCTCAGCAAGTAAGATCGTACCTCACACTAAGGATTTTGAGTAGGTACGTCTTTTTGTATGGGAAAAAAAAATTTGGAATTTCGAAAAAAGTTGTTAATAATTTTTACTCCTACCTCATGTAGAATCACCTTCCGAAGTTACTGCACCTTACCCCCGGACACCCTGTATATCTATTTTTTTATGATTTTCTCAACTACCATACTGGGCTCATGCCCGTATTATGATAGTCGAATATGATTTAAATTATAAGGAAAGAACTAGAAAACAATATTTTGTAGAAACAAGTAATCAACATAAAAAAGAAGTAAAGATAAGAATCGTTTTTAAAGAAAAATAAAGCCAAATATAAATACGAAAATTAATAATAAACTGCAAAAAAAATATACTTTCAAGAAAAAAGAAAGTATTTTAAAAAATAAGATTAGAATATGTATAAGATTATATCTATTGATTTAATTAAGATAAATATTTTAAATTTTTTGTTTTGTTTTTACAAGACCTCCATCTTTGTCATCTTTGGGGATGTGTGAAGATTTTTTTCTTTAGGAAAGGAAGGAGGGGAGGGTTCTGGGAAGGGAAAGGGTTTAAGAGATAGGTGGGAATCTGGGGTTCAGTGAGTCCTGTTCATCCTCCTCCAAGACCTAGACAAACTTCACCCCATGAACCCGGGCACCCCTGCTAAATCACCGAACGTAGCGAACCACTTGGGGTGACCTATGGCAGAGGTGTTGGTTATCCAATAAAGGTTCCCGGGGCGGCGGTACCCATTCCCGCCTCCCAAATTGAATTAAAATATATAGTTAATCATAGTTCATAGGTAGGTAGTCATCTAGAAGAGTTCATGTTTATGGTCTCATTGTCTCCTTTGAATTTAGTGACATGAAAGAAATTGGAAAAAGATGTAACAAATTATGAACATTTTTTTTGTTGTTATTTTAACAGAGTATTATCTGATTTTATATTTCCATTGTTTTTAACGGACTTCTAGTGGCCAAATTCACATTGCGCAATATAACTATTATCTCATCGAAATCAAGAACTATAATTAGAGAAATATTAAAACAATATTCCGCTATACTGTATACTAGTATCTCAATATTTGCAGTATATTTTGTTGTCGTCTTCTGTTTTAATTTCTAATTTTTATTCGACTTAAATTAAGACAATTACAGATAGTTTTGACAAATGTATGAAGAAGGAAGGAAATACAAAAATAAACAAACTTGAGTCGGGTCATATCGTGCGTCAAAATAACAGAAGAGTATGTTTGCAAATGGATTAAATCAAAAGGAACTGACTTATGTGGAAAGGCATATACATTTTATTTAATAACTAGCTGACCCGGAGAACTTCGTACCGCCTCAGAATCAATAACTGTTGTGTTAAATTATAGCTGAATTAAATTCAGTTTTTTTAATATGTTGAAAATTACGCATGAAGCAATGTGTTTTGTTTTCGTTAGTATCAGAGATGGCGTACGGATTTATAATTTTTGTGATTTTCTTACTTTTCCACTTACTTACTGGAATTGCGTTTCATTTTCTTTATACGGGTAAGGGAGATTTATTTTAATTATTGTATTTTTCCTTTGGAGGGGTGCAGACATACGTTCACCGTTTGTCCCATTTTCGACTGTTGACATTTAGTGTATAAGAAAGAGGGCATGCATTATAGCATTAGTATAAGTAATATGTTTAAGAGCAAAAGCAAAACAATCAGCGGATTGACATTTTACTTTTTTGAATTTTTGGAATTCACGCACTATTCAATATTATACTTATCACAATATTCCAGCAACAGAGGAAAAGAATTTTCGGGTAAAGTTTGGTTTAGGGGCGGCGTTCCTAGATAATAAAACTAGTTATTTTTATACTAACTATGGGCCGGAAAATCCGAATCTGAAAGAATTAGGCGTCGGCAAGCAATATTAACTGAATTACACGACTTTAAAATTTTCTATACAGACACAGGAAAACAAGCCATTTTGAACGTATTCTGACACTACAAGTCATAGAAAAACAAGAAAGATGTTACACCACATAAAATTAAGTGTTGCCATTAAGCAATAATATCAATAACTAATTTAAGTAATTATTTTTAATAAATTTTACTCACTTTTGTATCACAAACCATGTTACATAAACCTAGCGTAGCCGCTAAACTACTTGAAAACTGGGATGTTTTCTTGCCTTGACGCGAGCAGGCGGTATAAAGGGGCACAAACCATGTTACACAAACCTAGCGTAGCCGCTAAACTACTTGAAAACTGGGATGTTTTTTTTTTTGCCTTGACGCGAGCAGGCGGTATAAAGGGGCACAAACCATGTTACACAAACAGTTTGACAAGGATACAACGGACGAAGAAGACTTGGTCGATTTATAAGTTATGTTTTTCTGCTGTTATCTATTCACATTGATTCATATAATAACATTGATATTTTTATCAGCTATTCTGATAATCATAAACATCGGTCCAGCCGCTCTCGAGTATGTAACTAACCCGAATTTGTTTTATATATTACTAGCAGACCCGGCCACATGTTGCTGTGGCTAACAAAACACAACGCCATTACCCAGTCTTTATAAAATCCACACCACCCGCTTGCCAGCTGCCCGCTGCCCGCTGCCTGAATTGAATATTTGAATTTATCGGCTTTTCTCTACTATAATAAGCATGTATTATACATATAAACTAATTAATTCGCCACTAATTATAGAATGCTTGCAATGCAACACTGGATATTTGAAAAGAAAAAATCAAATACCTACTTACTCTAGGACATCTATTTTCCAATTTCTTCCGTAGAACGAATTTCAAAAATGACTATAGTACGGCCCGCCAGCCGTTTTAAATCGCACAAAAATATGTTTTCTTTGAATTTCTCGGCTTTTCTCTAATATAATTTACATGTATTATACATATAAACATTCCTCTTCAATCACTCTATCTATTGGTGAAAACCGTATTAAAATCCGTTGCGTAGTTTAAAAGATTAACGCGCACATACATTTTAAGCGACTTCGTTTTATACAATGTAATGATAATGATAAAGATTTTATATTATAACAACAGTTTCCAACAGCCAGTAAGACCTCGATATTTCCAAATTTTAGGGAAAATTATAGGGAGTGATGAAAATGGAGGAGATGGTTTTAAAAAGAAAGGAAAAGGGAGATCGTGAAATTGTTCATCCAACTCCTACGGAGGAAATTGATAAGTTAGTGAAGTAAATTAATAAAATTTGGTTAGCAAAACAAAACATAATATTATGTATGAAAGATTTCTTCCTAGAAGTTCAACATCTATTGAAACCCGCTATAAATCAAATACAATATTCAATTTTTTTTATAAGAAAACCTCTCTTTTATAACTTCTGAAGGTTATTCCCATCAACGTAATATATTATTGAAGAAGAAGATAATAATAATAATCTTAAAGAAAACAAGACACAAAAAAACAGAAAAAAGACAATGGTCGCAACTGGAACTCGAACCCAGACTAAAAAGGGTAGTTGTTGCCCATAATATGGAATAATAATTGGTAGAAGATAAATTTGTTAATTCCAAAATTTTAAATATGAGATTGACTATTATGACGGTTTGAGTGGCAATAACGAAATTGGTTAACGCGCACGTCCCGGTTAGACGAGAGGTCTGGGTTCGAGTCCCAGTTGCGACCAATGTCTTTTTTCTGTTTTTCTGTGTCTTATTCTCTTTCATATTTTCGTTTAGATTATTGTTATCTTCTTCTTCAATCAAATACAATAGTTCTTCCAGCGATTACTCTTCTACGATGTAATCGAAAGGTTCTACATCTCAAATAAGATACAGGAATCGAAGAATACATCGACCATTAAAACAAAGGTGAAATGACTTCTATTGATGGCCCTCCATTCCTTAAGAGCACATAATATCTCTCAATGGTTAAAACTTGAATGGCGCCCAGCACACGGCACACGGCACACGGCACACGGCACATGGCACACGGCACACGGCACACGGCACACGGCACACGGCACAAGGCACACGGCACACGGCACACGGCACACGGCACACGGCACACGGCACACGGCACACGGCACACGGCACACGGCACACGGCACACGGCACACGGCACACGGCACACGGCACACGGCACACGGCACAAGGCAACGGCACACGGCACACGCTCTGATTCTTCCAGCAACAATAACTCCGGCAAACCGCACATTCATAATATTCAACTTATAGAACAGTGTCTCAAGTGGAAGAAATTTTCCGCATACGACCAGATGCAATGGTTCATAACTGCAGTGTGCATTGGCACACAAAACGAAAGGTTGGATCGGAGAGAAAAATGTCACATAACAGCTTAATTTCAAGATTTTCAGGGCCAAAAGTATTTTTGTTATTTGTTTTTGGGGTGTTATGCCGTGTTGCGCTACCTCCTCCTTTAGCCGACGTTTCGGACAGCGTTACAGTGTCCATCATCAGGGCAGGTGTGTAAATAATAGTGGTGAAATGTGTGCTTAAGTTCTCCGAAGCAACACCGTGTTGCCAGCTCCACTCCACCGCGAGCTGGCATTACAGTATACTTCAAGATGGTTTTCTGCATTTAGCTTTGGTGTAGCCGTCAATTACCGGATACCAAGAACTATTGAGCTTAGCTCCGTCGTCTCTATTAATGTTAATAGGATTTTTATGAATTACAATTGCCTCTGCAATTAGGCGTGCTCTTTAAGTTTTGGGTCTTCCCAGGACTTCAGGAACAAATCCAAAGTAATGGCCGGTTTCAATTAAATGCTCGGCGATTGCCGATATGTCAGGGTGGCCAAGTTTACACGCTCGAAAGTGTTCCGATATCCTTTTGGAGATCGTCCGCTCTGTCTGGCCCACATAGACCTTATCACATCCGGAACAGCTGAGTTTATACACTCCATCTGTTTCCAGAGGAAACTTCGTCTTTGCAGACCTCAGTAGGTCTTGTATTTTGGTCGTGGTTCCGAAGACAGTGTTGAAGTATACTGTAATGCCAGTTCGCAGTGGAGTGGAGCTGGCAACGCGGTATTGTACTTAAGCACACATTTCACCATTAACATTTACAAATCTGCCCTGATGATGGACACTGTAACGCTGTCCGAAACGTTGGCTAAAGGAGGAGGTAGAGCAACACGGCATAACACCCCAAAAACAAATAACAAAAATACTTTTGGCCGTGAAAATCTAAAATCATATATATATTCTTACCTACTTAACTTTTTTTCCTGAGCGGAATTATTGTAGACTAACTTTAATTTGTTGGTAATTTGTGGTCTAACTTTATTTATACATAAATGGTAGGTTCCTAACGCCGTAAAATTAAATTCTCTGTTACTTATTTGAGATCATTTTTTATGGTGAAATATTACGTTCTGAGAAAAACAAATTCCTACCTAAAACACGGTTAAATTTTAAGATTCTTCTCCATGGATTGATTACAATTAATTTTTTCTCGTGTTGATTCCATTTAATTTAAATATACTAAATATCCTTAATGAACGCTTTTATTATTATCGTGACGATCCACGACTACGGTACCGTGACGGCACAAAAAAGGCAATAAACATACGTTCCTTTTCACAATAATGCTGCAGTTCTTTCAAAAGATGAGATACACAATGTACGTAGGTCTACTTCCTCCAAAATAAAAAAGTAATATTTTTCTTGCATATCTCACACCGCACCGTGACGTGAGCTTCTACAACGCTACTAGCCGTAAAGATAATTTTGAAGGTATGGAATATAGTTACAAGGATAATATTGAAGTGTGAGTGAATAGGCCACTTGCATGGACTTCATAACGACTTGGAGAAAATCGTGTGGATAGATGTTTTTACTAAGATTACGAAAATGTTAGTAAAATTTTTTAGAAGTGTACAGTTTTTTTTTAATTTTTAAATAAATAAATCCATTTTTTGGGCTCGTGACGTCACCACATGAAAATGTGCCGTCTCCGAAAATGCTCCTATTAATGTTATAAAATTCCGCACTGATTTTTTTTTTTTTTGATATCACTGATACTCTGCCGTACATTTTACGTTGTCCGTACGTGTTTTAGAGCTATAATGATAATGGTGCGGATTTTAACAAAATCAAATTTTATAATATTCTTATTATTACTATAATTCACTAGTACAAGTATATTACATTTGATTTAGTAATATTGACGTTGAACATTGTAATGATTTATGATCAATAAGGTGGATCAAGGAAAAAATATTTATGAGATTTAATATTTTTGGGATGCTTCGTTATTCTCCTTTGTCATTCGTGTGGAAAACGTTCTTTTTTTTAAATGATTTTCGGCTATGTAATTATCATTTTTTCGCACCTATAAAATTATGTCCTGTCTTTCCGGTTTATAAAAAATGGTCTGATTTTTCAGATTGAAATTTTCAAAAAATCGCCAGGGTTTCAAAAATACGATTAAAAAAAAAATACAGAATGTCTTAGAATATTTGCCTCACCGGATTTTTTTTTAAATGTGATGCAAGTGGCCTATTCCAAAAATTCACAAACGTTAAATGTCAATGCGCTGATGGTTTTACTTTTGTTTTTAAACATATAATGCTGCAGATCTTTCTTTACACTAAATAACAACAGTCGAAAATGAGACAAACGGAGGACGTATGTCTGCACCCCACAAAGAAAACTTACAATCATCAAAATGGAACGCAATTCCGGTCGCCGTAACTGAACCGTTACAAGATATATCTTTTTCCTCCAAAGGAAAAAAATAGTACTTTTGAGGAAACAGTCACTCGCATTTTGTGTGTCTCATATTTTGTCTCACCATTATTTAATGTGTAAGAAAGAGCTGCATAAACACACACCAACCTTTTTTACACAAACAGTAATAATACGAACGCTGCAGCCAACTCCCCCATTTCCCGCATCCTTCAAAGATTCAACTCAATTCAAAAAACCACAAATACCGATATATTTTTTGATTCCCTCCCTCTATTTAAGAAAAACATTTTTAGCACACTGAATTTGTACACATAACACACACATCCACACACATCCTCACACTCACACGCGCACCCTCACACATACAAACACTCACACACACCCCTCTCCTTCAATAATTTACTAACATAATTTAGGTATAATTTATTATTTATCTCATAAAAACGTAAATATATAACCAGCGACATGTCATTGGTACAATTATTGTATTAATTCTATAACTTTGTAACTATTCTACATTATGTAATTTGTGTACTGTTTGTTTCTGCAAAATAAAATAAAAAAATAAAAAATAAACCTCAGTCGTCACGTTAATAATAAAAATGCCCAATAGTTTCATAATATTAAAATTTCAATAAATTTATTTTGTGTTTTATTTTTCAATGTTTTGCATTGCACTGTAATGCAATCCCTTATGTATGGCATCTCATTTTGATGTCCAACGTGAACATTTTGAATTCATTGTAAATGTCCAAATGGGCGCAAAATATAAATTTATTTAAATAAGTTGCATAACGAATTACATTAAAAGTGTACACATTTGCCAGCGGGTGAGGGGTGTGGCCAAAGATATTGGTGGGGCCTATCTAGTTGATAAAATGTCAATGTCCTTATTGTTATTTTCAGTTGCAGTAAACCTTCCCAAAGTGTTTCATTTAAAGTTGCGGAAAATATTGCGATATAGGTGCAATTGCAGTGGCGGTCGCAGCAATACAATTACCGGGCGAATATTGCACGCGGACTTATGACTACCGACTTAAGTCTACAGTCGTAAAAAATAATAATGTGGGAGAATCTTATATCAGAGAATCTTAAGTAGGTGTATATTATACAGAAACCCATTTATTTCATTTTGCTTAAATTTTTGCTAAAAAATGCACAAATACATCGTGTAAAATGAAAGGGGGAGCGCGGTAATATTTTTAAAAAAGTTATAAATATTAATAAGCGATAATTTTGAAGATATTTAATTTTAATAATATTCTGAATTTCTCTTGTGAAAATATTTAATATAACGCCACTTTTTTAACCCCTGAGACTAATTTGTTCGCTTTTGAAAACAAATCAAAGAAATTGTTGTATCTCTCATATTGTCATGGTGAAAAACATGATCTAAACTGTGTTAGAAAGAAAAAACACCATGCTTTTTATTCAAATCTAAAGCCGGGTACAGATTGCTGTAACGTAGCATGCAATGTAACATAAAAGGAACATTTCATAAGTGTGGACGCAGCGCGTGCACGAACCGAGCATGTACCTACTCGCATCTGTTTCTGACATGCGCGCAGTGAACATAGCTCAGTCTGCCGAGATCAAGTCCTCCATTGTTCGCGCTCGTTCTGCACTCTGCAGTATGGACACAAACAAGCCGTCCACACTGACGCTCCGTGCACACTGCGCGCCCCTTTGTGTTTGGCGAAAAAACCGACAATTTGTGGATTGCGGCGCGCACGAGTTGAAATGCTCTGTTCGTGCGCGTAGTGTGCACGGTTCGTGCGCTCAAGGCGTCCACACTATGGGAATTCTGTTACATTGCATGACACATTGCGACAATGTGGACGGCAAATTCTTTCATTGCGTGTTACATTGCATGTTATGTTACAGCAATTTGTACCCGGCTTAAAAGTTAACCACAGAAAAAATAAAATGTACACACATGTGAAACCAAAGTTTACAGTTTGATATAAAAATATGAAATTTTTTTAATTTTCCATACATTATTTTACATGAAACGACAGAAATGAGATAGATGACAATATCTGTTATTATACACTTATTTAATAAAATAAGTATGCTTTTTATATTTTTCGTTGTTATTAGTAATTTTACTTAGAAAAAACGTAAGGTGAACCATATATATTTTTTTACATTAACAATTTGAATATATCTAAAATTATATGTTTATTTCTAATAATTAAATTGGAAAGCCTTTTTCATCATTTTTCAAAAACAGTTTTTAGTTTTCGGATGGGTTCAGAAATATTTCATTAATTTGGATTTTATTCTAAAGTGGAAATACTGCGACCTTCTGACAAAATATGCTCGAGGTCTGAGGGGATAAAATAAATAAAAAATCTCTTGACTTCTGAGTTAAGTAGAATTTAGAATTTAAACAAACCCTGCAATTTTTTTCATACATTCATCATGTTATAACCATCGATATATTAACTAGTTATAACAGATTCTGATGTGTTTTTATAAAAAAAAATTCTACCTAGGGAATTTCTTATAATATTACTCATTCAACTCGGCGCGCGTCTATATCTTCAAAATGAAGTTATTTTTTCAAGGGCTTAAAAACTTAAAGTGTGCAAGGGAATTATGTTATATGTATATTACAATTGTCGGTAGAAATTTAGAAAGCAGGGTCTTCAAATTGCAATCCTTAATTGCTGTTGATTAGAAACAGAAAGGAATTTCATTTGGGTTATCAGTGCTCTACAAAAAAATCAGAGTGCAATTCACACGCGGTATAAGAGAAACCTTCAGAAAACTAAAGTAGACAAGAGTGGGGAGACTACGAAGCACTTTTTTGTCAAAGAAGGAATTTTTGTCGTCGAATTCCAGTGCACTTTTTCCTATACATTTGGTCATCTTATTAGTATTTGTGTTTTTTTTTTGGATTTCGTAGGATTTGATCCTTGATCGGCTCAATATCTGCAGAGATTCGTCAGGCTATACCACTGCACCAAAGGAGACTTGCGTGGGACTGTGGATTTATCGTATTACATTGGAACCGAGTATGAACCTATGAATTAAATAAATATTTATTTTATTCTCTCGCTGGCTGAATTCTATAAATGTAAATTTTTGTGTTTATCTCTTTTTAGTGTCGCTGGTATCCGTTGCATCGAGTTTCATTTCACAACGGTGCTACAGTAGTTTTCACTTTAAAAAAATACGTTCAAAAATATCAAAATATCAAAAATAATATTTTGCATTCCCTTTAAAAAATTACTTGATTCAAACTTTAATCACAAATTACGAGTACCTACATCAAATTGTGTAAATTTTTTTACATTTATCTCTCATTGTATTTATTCAACGGTTATTGTATATTTTACATCGCGTTTCACGCCCTAACGCGAAACTTTACGGGTGAAATTTTGATAATCAGTTCAATTTAGTTCATGTAACTCGTAATAATCTATTCAATTTAGTTAATATAACTCGTGATAATCTATTCAATTTAGTTAATGTAACTCGTGATAATCTATTCAATTTAGTTAATGTAACTCGTGATAATCTATTCAATTTTGTTAATGTTACTCGTGATAAAGTCAAAAGTCAGAATAATAGAAGAAAATGTATGAGACGATGTATAAATGTGAGTGAGGCAAAGAGTGTGTGCCAAGACCGAGTTCTTTGGCGGTCCGTCCTCTCTGCCTACCTCTGCGTGGATACGGCGTGATGGTTAGTTTGTTAGTAAGTTAGTTTACTCGTGATAATCTATTCAATTTAGTTAATGTAACTCGTGATAATCTATTCAATTTAGTTCAAGTAATACGTAATAATCTCTTTGATTAAGTTAATATAACTCGTGGTGATCTAATCAATTTAGTTAATGTAACTCGCGATAATCTATT
This sequence comes from Limnephilus rhombicus, assembly GCA_929108145.2. NCBI lineage: Eukaryota > Metazoa > Arthropoda > Insecta > Trichoptera > Limnephilidae > Limnephilus > Limnephilus rhombicus. The sequence goes on from OV815284.1 coordinate 25,889,984, forward strand.
CAATTTTGTTAATGTAACTCGTGATAATCTATTCAATTTAGTTAATGTAACTCGTGATAATCTATTAAATTTAGTTAATGTAACTCGCGATAATCTTTTTTTTTATTTTAGCATATAAAATATAATGTACATTTAGACGATGTAATAATTTGCGTACATGTTCATGTTCAAATATGTTAATACCACTCTTCCATAGAAGCATTAGCTTGTGTCTGGAAGAGTAGTGTACATTTTTTAATGCTATATTATGTTATAAGTTCAATTTTTATTTATGTAATTTAGGTTGTGTAACTTGTGATAATATATTCAATTTCGTTCACGTCACTCATAATAATCGATTTAATTTAGTTCATGTAATTCATTATAAAGTATTCAGTTTTGTTCAATTCATGATAATCTATTCAACTAAGTCTAACTCGTGATAATCTATTCAATTTAGTTAATGTAACTCGTGATAATCTGTTCAATTTAGTGACGTAACTCTTTATAATCTATTCAGTTTAATGCATGTAACTCGTGATAATCTATTCCTTATAGACCATTAAACTCATGAAAATTTAAAAAATAATCTTTATGAAATTTTTTAAACGAAGTAGTTAAAATTGCAAAAAAAAATTGTAATAAATTTTTTCTAGGGTAATCGTAGCATTGCTTTTGGATAACATCTGAGAGGCGTTAGGTAAATGCATCGTAACAGCGATTGTTCATTTGAAATCATGTTCCAACCATCATATAAAAGATAAACAAATAAAAGAGTGTAAATTCAAAATTAATGCGATTTACAGAACAGCTGACCGAGCGCAGAGAAAGAATATAAAAATGCGTTGATACGAACGTTTTGAACATCGCACAATTATTTGAAATTTATCCTTACTCTTTTATTTGCGCACTAATCTTATATATAAAAATGAATCGCTAAATGTGTTGCTAAGCGCAAATCTCGAGAGCAGTTGAACCGATTTCGCTAATTCTTTTTTTAGAATATTCCTTGAAGTACGAGGAAAAATTAAGAAAATTGCGCGGAAAATTGGATAATTTCAGAAAACCTAACGACTATCGCACGTTTGACAGTTCGCGTGTTTGAGAATGACATTTTAAATCAGGATTCTATATTTGAAAATTGATAAGTTGATAAATTTATTTAAAGCAGGTACTCCCCTAATAGTTTGAATCGAATCAAGAATTTTAGATATTTTAAATAGGTACCTATGTTAGGTACCAAATTTAATATACATGAAAAATAGAAAATTTGAATAAAAATTGTAGAAGGTGGCACGCGGGCTGCTTAAAAACTGAATGTACTGGGATTGAATATATGGAAAGCGGGAGGGAGGGAGAGATGGGGGAGGAGGGGGGGGGGGTGGAGGAGGCGGAATGGGAACCACCATGCGAGCGAAGCCGCTGGAAAAAGCTGGTAAAAAATAAAAATAAAAACATTTTTGCCAATTACAGAATCAAAGTTTCGATGTATGAGCGTGGAACACGTTATATACACTTTATTATGCGTCAGCCAAGACTGCGATAACCTCCAATTGTTTTTTTTTTACATTGTAATTGAACGAACGTTATAATAGGACATTAACATTACATTAACATCCTGTTGACGAATTTGTTAATTGCGGTTCTGGATTTTACTTTGAAAAACAATAAAAAATTAATGTGATTTTTTCAATCATTGCGCTACATCAGTAATATTACCTTTCCATTTGATAAACTACTAATAACTTATACTCGCAGCTAGCAAAAATTATAATATGAAAATAAAAAAAGTTGATTCGCTTTCTAAGAAGTTCATCACAAAATTATGCGCAACTTTCGGTTATAAAGCTAAAGTTAGTGGCTTTTAGTGAGATACCCCGACAGTGAGATCCCCCCCCCCCCCCCCCCCCCCATCCCGTGTTCCCGGTCCCATGTCTCTATGTTTTTGTATTCTGACAGCATTATTCTTGAAGAGGATCAATGGGACTGTGTGAATGATCCCCTATACAGACGACAAGTGGTGGCGCTCTTGCGATGCCATTTTCAGTAGGGTAAATATTCCTGGAACACCATTAAGGGCCCGCAACCCGGATTTCTACCGATTTATTACATATTTCCCTTAAACACGATAAGTTTTAAAGCTCTTAAAATAATATATGTTATTCTTGAAGATAATATCTAGACTTTACCCACGCCGAAACTCAAATTATATAAAATTCCCTCGATAGATAAAAATCACAAAGTATGCTCCAAAAATTATCATAAACACGTTTGTTTCAGTTATTTTATAAGTTATATATGTATGAAAAAAATCACAGTCCTTCTTTAAATGCTGTTTAAGATAATGCCCGCGAGATTTTTGCTCTATTTTTTAAACGAGTCGTGTTTTATTAAACATTTTCGCAATTTTCACATCGATTTTGTCGCTGTAAATGTTAGCGCTCTCCTCTAACATTCGTAATTTCGTATCTCTCCATCTTCTTCTTTTCGAGCCCGGTTGCAGAGCCTTAAGCATCAGATACACGCAAAGATAAAAGCGCGAGCACTTATCAGTTGAACCGCGAGCGCTTATGTGTTGTACCGTCGCATGACCCTATCAAATAATTCTTCCTTTAGTAGGAGAGGGGTCAGATGAATTAGAGAGCTGTCGAAATGTCATTTATTTATACTGGATAACAGCTGTCATTCGCATGTTTACGTAGCTCCGTAATTAAAATTCTCTGCTCTCTCCTGGCGAAGAGGGGGTCGCATAAATTTTCGCATATCGCCTCCAGCAGCGGTTACGTATAACTTTGAGCTTCGAGCAAATCATCTGCTTTGGTGTGACGGGTCTGTGTAGTATTGTATGGAGAGCGTTATTCGGCATTCGATAATATTTTATCTTTTATAGCTGTGTGTTACCTACGTGAAACGTGAAAAAAATATTTTTTACATAATATCATCGTTCAGGCAAAAGTCACCAAACCTCAACATACGTTGAGATACAGCAAATTTGGAAGCAACATTATGTTACCTAATCTTTAAAGTACGATATAGCTTATGTAACGAATATTTAAAGTTTTTTCTACCCGCATAATAATAGAAAAAATGCATTCAAATAAGATATTCGTAATTTCTGTACTATTCAAATGTACATAAAATCTCGAAATGTTGCATGTGGTTTCGTTAATTTTGCCTAAACAGCGACGATATACGCGATGGTAAATCTTTTCGATATAAGTAACTGGTTATGCATTGTAATATCTTTGCTTATTAGAAAATAATAATTATTAATTAATTTATATCACCGATGGTGTTAAGCGCACTCTCTTTGAATTATTTATTAACACTACAACGTGGTTCGGGTAACTGCTGAACCATTAAATGCAACATGTCATTGACTGCAATGAAACAGAGATGTCGTCCGCTTGTAGTTTTGGAGGACGAATGCAGATTGAAATGTTTATTATACTACAATAATATGTAACCTGTGAAAAAAATTACTTATGATTTCTGTGGTTTTGAAATTCTTACGAGTCTATGTGAATTTAACTCCGGCTGTGTTAAGTAAGACTACTGGTTTTGTGCGATTTTCAAGTTATGAAAATTACTGAAACTGATCCAAGTGTGGATGGAATATCTTGCGGAGGTCTCCGATATAGCAGAAATCGATCAACAAGGTAAGTAGAACTGATTTTTGTAAATATTTCCCTATCGAGTCCACGCTCAAAACACACTTTAAAAAATTAAAACAAATTGTACTAGGTAGATAATGGTAAGTAATAAGTAATTCAGTAACCGGAATTGAAAAATATTGCGTTTTAAAGTTTTTTTTTTTTAATTTAAAAAACGTGAAATGTCATTTTTCAAGGACCGCCATGTTAATTACGACGATGAAATACGCATTTTTTAAAGAAAAAAATCACTTCCTGTCAGTTAGACAATAATAAGTACGAATTACAATCTTCGGAAATGATAAATAATGCGTGCTAATCATTATTTTGTTCGGTTTCATAAACATGAAAAATCACGCGGGACGTTTGCCGTCGTAATTAACAACATGGCGTTCCTTGAGAAATGACATCTCGCGTTTTTAAAGATAACAAAATAACCATTAAAATGCAATATTTTTCAATTCCGGTTACTGAATTACTTATTACTAACTGTAATCTATCTAGTACAATTTGTTTTAATTTTTTAAAGTATGTTTTGAGAATGGAAATTTTTTTGGAAATATTCACCCTGATTTTTCATTGAGGTATGCGTGTCGGATCGCCATCATTTGTGATATTAAGTTTCGCATCAATTTCAATAATATAGTTCTGAGCCTTGATCTCAGAGAGCCTGGGGAATTTACACATGCTTGCAAATTACAATACTACAAATTATAATACGGAGCGGCACTTATCTCCAAACTGACCGTTATTAACCGACTGTTTCCCGTTTTGAAAAACTTTGTAATGTAATTTTGTTATTACGGATTCTTTGTAATAATCGTTGTTATAGTTGATAACTACGCAGCACCTTGGTTACGCAGCTGCCTACATATGTAGGTAAGTACCTACTCATTTTTCGTCTTTCCGTGAGAATGAGAAGATTGAAATTGACGTAAGAGAATTTTTAGTCAATTTGGTTTTCCGTGATGTTCTTTAATGATTCTTGGAAGGTCAATTAAAATTCAGTTCTGCCAATTAAGGAGTTTTTATTATGTTTAGGTTTTTTGTCTGTTTTCATTGCATTCATGGAAGGTTAATTGGGTCAGTATGTTTTGTTGTATTTTAATTAATTGCTTATAAAAACATAACTTTTGATATTTTAATTTGAACTTGAGTACCTAAATTTGTGTATTATAAGAGTCCGTTTGATAGATTCTCCTAACTTAACAAACGGATTGCAAACTTTAGAGCACAGGCGCAAAGTGGGAATGCTGCCCTTGTTCTACCGGTATTACAATGGAAGATGCTCCGAGGAACTAGCATCATTGATCCCCTCGGCACCGGTGCATAGTCGGGAAACAAGCCAAACACGTGCCCAACAATTGTACACGGTTGACATTAGTAACATGAGAGTGGTTCGTTTCTACGACTCGTTCTTGAGTTCAACAGCTCGGCTGTGGAACGATTTGCCGGCCTCTGTGTTTACTCCCTCCTACAACATGGCTCTCTTCAAGACCCATTCCATGGCGGGAATGGGTACCGCCGCCCCGGGAAACTTTATTGGATAACCAACACCTCTGCCATAGGTCACCCAAAGTGGATCGCTACGTTTGGTGATTTAGCATGGGTGCCCGGGTTCATGGGGTGAGGTTTGTCTAGGTCTTGGAGGCGGATGACTAGGACCCACTGAACCCCAGATTCCTACCCACCCCTTAAACCCTTTTCCTTCCCAGAACTCTCCTCTCCTTCCTATCCTCAAAAAGACCCTCCACATCTCCAAAGATGACATCGGCCCTGAGGGAAATTATTTTCCTAAGGGCCTCCTGTGTGAAGTTAATGTACAAAAATATATTTTATTTTAAATCGTTTTGTGATCTTAAAATGTCGTGTATTTATGAAATTGTCGTATAATTACGTATGGACAAAAAAGGCTCCGGTAAACTAGCAAATATTTAGACGTCAATTTCTTGATTTTGCTTCCAAGTTTATGAAAAATAGGTGGAGTTGTTGCAGGAGATCCTTTTTGTGTTGTGAATTTATCTTATAATAAAATAAATTATAATAAATAAATAAATATTCCTTGTAATGTATATTATAAGACAGCTCTTGATGTCGCTGTATAAAAATAACTGGTCTACGATTCTCTCTGTCGGTTTTTTAAGAAAAATCAACACAATTTTTTTTAAATAATATAATAACACTGAGAGTTCCGTTGACTTCGAAGTTTTGCATTACCGACAGCTTCATTCCTCGGCACAACTAAAAATGTTTTTATTATGACAGAAGTATATTAGCACAAAGAAACTATCATATCATATCTTTACTTATTTTTACGATATCTGACCCTACTGCAGTTAATGAATCCATATTTAAACGATAAAACACAACACACATTCGTTATCTGTCAGAATTTTGACAGATATTATGACGTGAAGTTCGTACGTTTCTTTAACTTCTCGGCTGCTTCCATTGTTTTATTCATTTTAGGCAATTTATCTGTTTTTTCGAATTCGTGAAAAAATATATCTAGACCTTCGGGTTTATAAAAAAAATGGTCCGATTTTGAGGATAGACATTTTTTAAATCGCCATAGTTTCTAAATATTAAAAAAAATATATATATTACAGAATGTCTTATAATTTAAACCTGAATGAAAAAAAAATTGTATTCATTTTAATTAATTTAATTGCCGGCAATCCGGGCGTTAATTGAGATAAAATAATATTAAAAAAGCAAGTAAGTTACCCGCCTCACCAGGCCCCCTAGCATGGTCGATCGATATAAGCTTTATCGAAGATGTCGATAACTTGAAATCGCTCCGGAGCACGCCTGCGGGACGCTAACGAAGAAATAACAGTTTACGTCAAATAAATTAGGAACCCTTAGTCGATGTGAACTGTTGTTTGTTCGTTAGCGGCCTGCAGTCGTGCTTGGGAGTGATGTCAAGTTACAGACATTTTCGATAAAACCTATATCGACCGACCATGCTAGGACCACAGATGATGTCTGTTCCGAGACGGGATTACCCGTATTATTAAAAAAAAAATTGTAATATAAAAATTGTAAAAGGAGTACATAAAAATGAACAAATTAACACAAAATGAACATGAAAATGCAAATCGTATAAATCAAGAGTAAAAAGAGACTAAAGTATGTAAGTTTTCTAAATATAATTGAAATTAGATTTTTTTTTAAATCAAGCATGCTAAACTTGAAATCGTACTGTACAAATCAAGAGCACCGTTCAAGCCGATAAAAATGATGCCTTAGTCGAAAAAGGTTTTATAAATAATTACAATTATTATTTTTTTTTACATGAATACCGCACAAGAGTCCCAACTGCTCCCGTCTGGAGCCAGTGAGACTATGGCATCCCCAAAATGGGGTATATTGTGAGGCTGAAGGTAGTGGGGAGGGAAGGAGGTAGGGAAGAGGAAGGTGGGGAAGTACCTGGCTATTTAGATCTGGTCACCAAACACGGCTAAAGCCATTTCAGGCAAAGTTTCAATTCTGAATGGTGGTGTTACACCAGGGCGATACTGATTTATAATTATATGGTCGTCACCGCGACTTGCTCTGTATTCCACATCGCAGAACAGACGTTCTAGCCCAGCGTAGCATAACAAGATGTATGTACTTGTAGCTGCTAAATGATATCTCTAGGTCTCTTGACATTTTCAATATTTGTCTTTAAGATTTCAAGAGTTGTTTTAGGCAAGGACTATAATTATGTTTATGTAAAAAATTTCATTTATTTATTTAAAGTTTGTAATAATATTACATCAATCTGTAAGACACATAAAAATACAATAATGCATGCATTTAATTTCTACAAACATTCCAGAAAACTTCACATCCCTGCACTTTATTCACAAAGTATTTGAATAGCAGCAAAAGGCTTGTTAGATTGCGCGTGATGGCTCGTCAATCATCGAAAAAATATAGCCAAAGTTATTCATGGGAAAAGTTTTTGGAAAAGGCTCAGAAGTTGGGCTTTATCACGGCTAAATGGTGCGTTCATAACGCGGCGTTAATCGATTACGGTTTTTTGTGTCAGATATTAACGCCCTCCTAAACACCCTTTGACACGAGAGGCGGTGTCATCTGTTAAGTGTCTCGTAAGGTGGGTTATGCGATTACTATTACACCTTGCGTTAAAGCTCGTTTGCAGATACCGCGTACTTGGGAATAATGGCATAAAAACTGACTCCATTTGTGCTTATTGCGAACTTGCTGATAAAGTTGGGTCAAACGTAAGTTACCGTAAATTAATAATCTCTTATTAAGGACGTTTAACCAGCCACCGGCCGAAAATCCAAATTTCGTCCAAAGATGTTCTTACGGTCGTACAGGGCGGTTCCAATGAGAAAGATTAATTATTCTCCATACCAGCTTTTTAAAATTATAACTCAATATCGATTTTATTTCATTCCAAATTTGCTTTAATTTATACCTACATCCAAAAATGCTGAAATGATAAAACTATTGAAATGATGTGCTTTTTGTAATTATTTTTTTATCACAAGTATTTATCATTTTTCAATAATGTCTAAGCAAAATAAAAATGTAAAAATATCTGAAATATATTAGTTTGTAAGTGCGCGAATAAATACACAAACGGACCAATTTAGTTTTTGTCAAGAAACACATGTACGTATATATTTATCAATGAATTTATTTAAAATAAAATTGATATTCTGAAACATGCGTTTACCAGATAATGTAATGATTTATTTTACTGCATGATTATATGATTTGAAATGGGTGTTGTATAATACAAAATCTTTTTTGAAAATTTAACAAATCTGCCAACGACCTATGGTATAACCTTATTACGCTAAAAAAAACATTATGTCTCAAAATTTTAAATATGCGTTTACTAGATAAAAGAAGAATTTTTCGAAATCAATTTATATTTTTTTTCGTGGAAAAGAGTCAATACGTCTAAAATCTGATTTAAAAATTACATATTTCTGGTATTCTCTGGTTATACCCTCTTAATCTCCAGCAATGCAGGGAAATTTACTCATACTTATTGATATAAGGGAACGTACCCATACTACGTGACCTGTTCAGGGGGGGGGGGTCATCAAAATACCACGCTTGGTCACAACGGGGGGGGGGCTTAGGTTTTTATCACGTAGTCAATCTAGAAATCTCGCGTTTTTTTTCGAGCTACGAGGGGAGGTTTTTAAGTTCGCGGAATGGGAAGGTAAGTGATTAATGGGGGTACCGCTGAATTAGGTACTAATTGAACAACTCATTTTTAGGATAAAACCGGGTTTTATCGTAATTAGGTCATTAGTATTTGAGCTATCGTCGACCAAACACTTCAATCGGGAAGAAATTGTGAAATGTGGAGAAAATTGAGTTCCGCCCTGTTATAAAGTTCCTTTAAGTCAATTTAAAGATCGGAATAATGTATTAGAGTAGTACCTAGGTGAATATGTTGAAAAGGAAAAATAATTTTGGTTTTTATTTCCACTCTTTAACCAATCCACTAACTTAAAAACCCACCCTAGTACATTCAAATAAGTGAAAAAGTTCAGGGAACGTGTTTGTTGAAGATGATCGAGATGAAAAATGTTTATAAAAATAACAAGACTTTCGTTTCCATAAATTACGTTCCAGTTTCAATATATTTTGACATAAGTTTTATCTTGATAATATTTTTTCCACTTGCAATGCATGCACTCTTGCTGTCAGCTGTCACGCAGCAAGCGCCGTATTCATAAAGACAAATACCTATAAGCCAAATAATGCATTTTTTTATTTTTTGTTAGCAAAAATAATTCGAAACCATATTTATGAAATACTACGTGAAAACTGTAGGGGGGGGGTCTTGGAATATACTACACGTGGTCACCGGGGGGGGGGGGGGGGTAAAAAATTGCAAAAAGTGTGTCACGTAGTATGGGTACGTTCCCTAAGTATATGTCTATGTTGATACTTAATAATCATAATATATTTTAGCACTCCAGTACATTCTACTTCCATCAATGTAAAAAGGGATCGATAAAAATAGGTGATAGTTATTCTTAACAGGTTGAAGGCCGATAGCTTCCCGATGAACATGTGAATTTTCTGAAATTTATCCTTTGCTAGAATATTTTTCGATGCGATTTTAACCTTAATGCTTTGAAAATTTTATTAAAGAGAAAAAGAGAATCGCTTGCGCCAATAACATTATAGATTTCATTTTTTATTATTCCATGAATGGAAACTCTCAGACCGTTTACAAAATAAATAAATAGCACAGACCTCACATTTTTTAAATAATATGTATAATACGGTACCTAGAAGTTTAGAAGTCAGGTTATTCAATCCACCAAAAAGCAGCGAACAAAAAGCCTCTTAATCACCTTGTTAATTAGTTCAACAACCCTTCTATAAATGAAAACATAATACAATATAATATACTAATGGATAATGCTAGGATTTTGGAAGGTGGTGGATACCTCCATTCGAACACTGTTGTAGAAAATTATTTTTGAAAATGTAATTAAACGCTTGGTTCCACGTGTTTTACTTTCCAGTATCTAAACATGCAGACATGTAGTGTAAATTAATATCCCTATTATTAATGTTTTGTTTAATTTAATGTTTTCATTTTTTATTGAACTTCTTTCGTTAATATGTTTTCACGTACCTAGTAAATCAGTTCGTCACAAATTACCTTACCATTGCAACAATACAGGAGCAAATGCTGAATTATATTTCTTAATAAATCTCCTGCACATACTTGGTACTAAATACAAATATGTTAATTATGAAGACTAAATATGTTGTTGACGATGTGATAAATATTGAAAGAATATCGACATACAAACATTGTTAAATTAAAGGTGTTTGTCAGCGCTTTTCAATTGAATTATAATCAAATGTATGTACTTACTTTGAATGTTTATATTCTTCAACAAAGTTTACCTATGGAATTTTTAAATTTATTTTCATTACGTTCTTTACGTAGTTTTTTTTTTTTTGTTTCAAAGTACTTTAAAAAAAAAATATATTTTTTTTTTATTCATAAAAAGATACATAAATTACTATAAATTTTATACAATAATTAATTACATAATATATGTATTTGATTTACCTCCGTAAGTAAGCAGGGCTTGTGTGTATGGGGGTTTAATTTTTTTAAATTTTTTTTTTATTCAGTTTAAATTTTCGGTATAATTTTTAACCTGAGTTTTAAATTTTTTTATGTTACTGTTCATGTTTCTGATTTTTTCAGGCAGTGAATTAAAAAAAATATGATTTAACTATCCTATTGTTTTTTTACATTTTGGAGTATTGACGTTTGTCTAAGATTTCTGTTATTTTTAAAGGGTTCAGCTTTATTTTGAATATTGTCTTTATAAATTTGTAATACTGCATGATAAAAGTATAATGCACTAAATTTTCTGACCTTAAATTGTTTGAATAACAGTTCTGATGAATATTTATTTATTTATACTGCGTTTTTACAGGTTGTTCACATACATGTGAGAACAACCCAGTTATAAAAACTCAGTTAATTATACAAATAAGATAATTTAAGATATAGTATGTGTAGGGTTTTATTAAATTGTTTTTATTATTAGTTTTTGAGATATTTAAATTGTTTGTGTCTGATTTTTATATGTACCGCCCCATCCTATAATGCCGTATCGTATAATTGATTGACAGAAAGCGTATAAGTATACAAGATGTGACATGTATACAAGAAAATATCTTGTATACATATACACGAGGCTTTCTTTTTTCTTCATATTTGTATTTATAATAACTAACTATTTGTGCTTTATGCTGTTACTTCAATATTTACTTTTAATTTTTTGTCATATGAATATTTTATCTTATATAATGTGTATTCTGTACCTATCCATATTTCAAATTTTTGTAATTCCTATGTAAAAACCGTTAATCGGCGTTGATTCATAATAACAATAAATATTTTTATATATTTTGTATATAACGGATTACCCATTTTTTAGATATTTGATGAGACAGGGATTGGATTTATATGGCACAAGCTTTTGCCCCCGGCTTTGTGCGCATAGTATTAAGGGGATTTCCACTCCGCCTGCTCCTTCTTCCCTATCCCCCCCTTTCTCCCCCCCCCCCTATCTCCCCCCCCCCCCCTCCCACCCACCCCCCTCACCAATCACCTCCTCCTCCTCTCTCCCTTCCCTCACCACCCCTCCACACCCATTACATTCATTTTTCAAACATCTGTTTCAATTTTTTTATACAAATTTCCTAATGCCAGAGCTCTGAGCTATAGCCTATATGTTATTCTGATGTATGAGCTATATTATAATAAAGATTCATTAAAATCCATTCAGTAGTTTTTGCGTGAAAGAGTAACAAACATACATACATCCATACAAACTTTCGCCTTTATAATATTAGTAGGATTATAAAACTAAGCAGATTAAGGTATTTTTCATACATCTTCCCCATCACCCCACGGCTTCATGTTGTTCTCGACTTGATCCGTCCAGGCCCTTTTAGATTCATGGTAATAGGTGATATGCACTGTTTTAATGCTTATTTAATAGTAGGTAGGAACGTAATAGTACCACTCCGTGGCGGCAGGGCTCCGTGAATTTAATGTATTTAGCAGCGCGGCGTGTTACGGAGCCGATTAGGCGCTAGATCATTTGGCAATCCCACACACGGCCATTAAACGGACTGAACGCATTGTCGTATATCCAAATCAGAATTAATTACACCGATATTGTGGCTTCTAATAAACAACAGTGAAATAATAGCGAGGACGTGTTTCGAAGCTCGCTACTCACCGGAGAAACTGTTACGTCGTAAGTAGGTAACTGCATTAGAATTCACCTTGAAATCGAAAATACCAGTGCAATTGTTTACCACTTGCATAAGAATAAAAAAAATTGAATGTTTTAATGAAAACCAAAAATACTAATTTATTTTGTTAAATCATATTTGTAGGATTTATAAAAAATATATTAAAAAATCGTTTATAACCGCGCGAATCCTGCGTGATTGTTACTTTGAAACTGCTGTGAGAGGTACTTATTGGAGTCAACATAGAATATTTTTGATTTATTTCTGTATATTTGTCTGTGTTATACTTGATAATGAAAGGTGAATATCTATGGAAAAAGACTTAATTTTAACCGTAAACAGCTGATCAGAAATTCTGCGTGAATTTTTCTTTTTTAAATTTATTTTTAGCATCGTTATAAAACAGTCTACGAAGTTGGCATTTGCGATATCTATGGTCAAAATAGATAAAGCATTTCAATAGCTTTGTTTTAAGTCCAATATAACAAGCGTAGGAGTTACATTTTTTTTTAATTTTGTCGAATCATGGAGATAATTGCCTTTTTTATCCGAAAAGCTCACTTTATCCATAACTAGCTGACCCGGCCAAGCGTTGCTGTGGCTAATAAAACACTTTGTAAAATCCAACCTTTGTAACCACCGCCGTCTTTGAGTTTATCGCGAAGAGACAGACAGATGCCGCGGAGGACTTAAATTTATAATACGTAGAAATGGTGTGAAAGATTATAATAATGTGCATGGGTAACTAACGTATTTAAGTTAATAAGGATTAATACTGTATCCGTCTAAATAACTTTTCAATTTCCGCAATGTACGTGACCATTTTTTAGAAAGGGTTACAGTAAGCTATCCGTAAAAGATAGATATATGCCTTCTCGGACTTTTTTGTAGGTCTATAAAAGAGGAATATCCCACCATGAATTGTTTTGTTATATCCCAAAAGGATTAACACGTTCACGGGCAGTGAGTCACCCTACTTTGGCACTATTTTTTTGTATTAGATTTTTGCGACTGCTCTAGCATTTCCGTCATGATACGTACCAACCAACACCATCAAGTGCGACGCGAATGCTCTAGCAGACGAATCTCAATACATTTGACGCATGCTATAGCATACGCGACCACGCGGGGTACGCCGGGCGAGCTGTAGGGGAAGGGGTCAACACTGTTTTATCTTTGTGTGCAGAAAAGGTCCCATGTGACAGTAAGCGATCTGTGGTTGTGTCAGCAGTGACAGTAAGAAATAGACTACCTATATTTTATAGGGATAAAGCAACTGCTCAAGCATATCTGACAAAAAAACTCAATAAACTTCGAATGCTATAGCATCCGCGACATAATTAAACTATCCAATGCGAATGCTATAGCATGCTCGTCCGGGAACGTGTTAAGCAGCGTTTTCGATGAAAGCTACCAGGCCGCTTGACTTTTTCCGACACTTCTAACAATTATCGTTATGTTTCAACCAATTTACACAAATCCCTGACAAATTACATACCTAAACCTTCCTCACGAAACATCTATTGCTGAAAACCGCATGAAAATCCGTTCATTGGTTTTCGAGTTTATTGCGAACAGACGGCGCGGGGCACTTTAATTTATAATATGTAGAGAAGAGGTCTACATGTTTCGTGAACAACGTTCACAACATCAGGAGTAAATCTACACTGAAGTTACAAATTAAATACAGATAACCTATGGAGGGGAAGGGGTAGAAGGAAGGGGGGGGGGGGGTAAGAGTGGGGCAGATAAATAGTTTTGAAATCTTACAAATAAGATAAAATGTTAATAGTAAAGCAGATATAATTAAGCAACATTTTTTTATAAACCCTCTTTTAAACTTGACCGGTCTTCCCCTTCTAATGACATTGTAATCCCTAATTCTAATAAACTTCCCCCACTCTTACCTTTCCCCCTTCCTTCTACCCCTTCCTCCCAATCGGTGATCTATATTTAATTTGTAACTTCAGTGTACATTTACTCCTGGTGATGTGAACATTGTTCACGAAACATGTAGATTATGTAAAATAAAGTAATTTAAACAAGTTTAGTAAAATGGTTTAGTCTTTTAGTAAAATAAATAAAAATTATATTTATTTATTTTCAGAAATGAAACTTTTGGTTTGAAAAATCAGACAAGAATTAAAGTTTGATTGCAATAAAGGAAATGGAACTGATTTATTAAAAATTCAGACTACACCGTGATCTTTTAAGGTATCAATATATAAATTTGGACAACTTATGAGAGACTTGAGAAAAATTTTATCTAATTGAAAAACGATGAAAACCAAAGAAGAGTATTTCGGTGATTACGTCGCCAGAGGAATTATTATTGTTAATATTATTTTATGACGAAATCCAAGTTTAATTAATTAATAAAATAATAAAAATAATATTTCCATGATCACAAGATGCTGGTGAAACTGTTAGTTTATTATATTTATTGATTCTAATGAGCAAAAACGAAATTCAACAATTTTAATAAATAAAGACGATAAAGTGCATCGATAATAAAAATTATTCGTTATGCTGTTATTATGGTTTGAATAAAATAGCTATGAAATAAAACAGTAAAAGGGTTCGGAGATCAGAAACCAGCAATTTATTATTTTTCAGTGCTATTATTTTTTATCTGATAAGATTTTTTATACGACCTCCGTAGTCCAGTGACGACCTCCGTAGTCCAGTGGGTAAGACTCTTGACTCACAATCCGGAGGTCGCGGGTTCGAACCCGGCATGCGCAAATAAATTTTATTTAATTAATTTGTGTTATTTCACAATTAATTCATTTAAAATAATATATAGTATATTTGCGGCATGTTCCAGAGTGGAAGATACTATCAGTATCGCCCTGGTGTAAGACCACCATACAGAATTGAAACGTTGCTTGAAAATGGCTTTAGCCGTGTTTGGTGACCAGATCTGAATAGCCAGGTACTTCCCAACCTTCCTCTTCCCCACCTCCTTCCCCTCCCCACTACCTTCAGCCTCACAACATACCCCAATTGGGGATGCCATAGTCTCACTGGATCCAGACGGGAGCAGTTGAGATTCTTGTGCGGTATTCACTGTAAAAAAAAAAAAAAACCAACATGAAAATAGTAGGTAACTTGGAAAACGCAGACGAAAAAGTGATGCACTCTATAAGACGCTGTAACCCAACTATCAAAAGTGTTTGGTGTTGTAAGCAGAGAGGTAATAAACCTTCAAATGGAAAAGCTGAGTAATTTCGTTATTGAAGTTTCACGTACATTATCCACAGTTGTGTAATCTACGGCAGTAGTAGTGCGGATGGTGGATAACTACTGTCAGCTCCACTTAACACAGATAGTGGGGTGTTAACGCCATATTTACTGTAGGCCCGGCGAGGCAATAGGAGCATCAGCGAAGGATGAATAAATTTCTCATTAAGCCTTCAGTTACATGAGCACTTAAATTGGTATGCATTAGATCAAAGCTTCAGATAATTTCTCTGTTATCGGGTGGTGATTCTGCTAAAATTTCAGAGAGAGGTAATTTTGATCCGTAGCCGGCAGGTTTCTAAGTATTTTAATGAATTGGTTTCCTTCACCAGAAGTATTACGTTTCCAAGGTGAGGAGTTTTTACCGAATTTTTTTTCAAATTTCAGGCAAAAATTCCTGCCAATTTGTAGCGCAAATGCAAGATTTTAGACAAATCGGTAAAATAGAGCCAGAGAAAACTGAATCCAAGGCTCGCACATAGCCATAGATTTGACTGATTTTAGGTTTATTTCTAGATTTTATTTTCCAATATTTTTTTACAACATAAATTCCTACTTT
Source organism: Limnephilus rhombicus (assembly GCA_929108145.2). NCBI lineage: Eukaryota > Metazoa > Arthropoda > Insecta > Trichoptera > Limnephilidae > Limnephilus > Limnephilus rhombicus. The sequence goes on from OV815284.1 coordinate 25,906,205, forward strand.
GTCGTCTTGTCAACTTCTATGAGACCAAATTATTTGTTTTGATGTGATGATAAATTAGAAAAAAGGGATAAATTAAACCATTTTTGGTTGCAAATGGCTAAATTTAGTGAATTTGACGCGGTAAATGATGATTGGACCACTTACTGCGAAATATTGAAGTGGTTGCTCTCTTCCTCAAATTACCAACCCCAGAACCGTACCCGACCCGACTACTCCGATACAACGGCAGGGCGCAGTCCTATTCGTCGTAGGATCTACGATGTAGTCCTTCTAGTCGCCTCCCCGAAGTCCTGGCCGCTTCCCCGTTTCCTCCGCAATTGCTTCCCTGAACCCCGACACCGAGAAATCTGCATTAATTCCAAAAAGCTCAGCGAATTGCTGTTTGTGTTCTACGTATGTTTTTTTTTTTATTTTTTTTTATTTATTTATTAAAATACAATACAGAATATAGTATATTATATAAAGCATTGTACTCCCAAGAGTTAATAAACTCATTGCGGGAATGATACGCATTACATGAAACATATAGCTGTATGTATTAAGTGGACATATCATAGGACATACACAACATTATTATTTCAGATAGTCATTCATAAAATGAAGTTTGAGCATGTTAGTTTGGGTCTTTTTACATTGACTTGCACATTTGATCTCGTTGGGTAGTTGATTATATTTTGTGTAAGCTATGTATTCTAGGGATCTTAGTCCATATTTTGTTGATTTGATTTTTGGTATATGAAGTTTGTTGTGATTTCTTGTGTTGTGTTGGTGTACGTCGCAATTGTAATTGAGTTTAGTGTTGGAATGTGCCGAGTGTTGAATTACTTGTAATATAGTTTTTGTTATTTCAAAAGTGGGAATGGTGTTAAAAGGAAGTATTTGGGTGTTTCTGTAAATGTCTTTAATTATGACAAATAAATAATTATACGAAGCGTGTACAATCCATCAGTATTAGCACAAATCCAAAGTTTTAAATTTGATCCCGTGGAGACGAGAGAACGGAATTATTATTCTACCCCAAAGCTCGCAAAAATTCAGTGATTAAGACTTTTCATAATAACAATACAATAAAACAAATATGAAACTTATTTGGTTGGAAATGGCCGACTATTCGTAATTGTTACAAATTGAAATGGAAAATTCGATGATGTTTTTCACTTTCGAAATGCCAAAACATGACTGTATTTTGCATTGGAATTGATCAAATTAATCGGACAAACAATAATATTCTAAATGGTCAAACACGACGATTTTTGCAAACGAAAAATAAATGTTTAAATTTTCGTTATTTGTTTTTGGGGTGTTATGCCTTGTTGCGCTACCTCCTTCTTTAGCCAACGTTTGCTTGCGTAACAAGGCATAACACCCCAAATACAAATAACGACAATACTTTTGGGCGTGAAAATCTTAAAACGTATCCAAATGTTTAAACGTTTATAAATGACAAAACTCTTTTAACTTACTGATTTTGATTTTTGAAGCAGACTTGACATTTTTACATGATTTCATGTTCTCGTTTTTCCACGTAGCTTTCTTTTACTTTACTTTGACACACGTGTTTTAGCGTTTTTCATCGATTTTTAAATCATATTTAACTGTATTCGATCATTTAAACTTTAGATAAGTTTTAAGATTTTCACGGCCAAAAGCATTTTCGTTATTTGTTTTTGGGGTGCTATGCCGTGTTGCGCTACCTCCTTCTTTAGCCAACGTTTCAGACATCGTTGCAGTGTCCATCATCACAAAAAATAACACCCCAAAAACAAATAACGAAAATTTAAACTTTAAACCATATTTTACCATTATAACCATGTTTTACTATTTTTTGTGTTATCGCCTGTTTTAACGTGTTTTGCAATGTTTTTCACTCGATGGAAAAGCTAAAATCCTTCACAGAAAATATAGAAATAAATTAAAAACTTTAATTTTTAAAAGTAAAGACAACTACTTTAAAAAAATCATCTCTACAGTTTGTCAAATAAGAGTAGAAAATATATGAGGGGGCCACTGTTGATCAAATGGCAATACTAAACATATAACTCATGGTGTTAAAGTAAAGGTGTGTAACCTACATTTTTATAAAAAATTAAAAAGGCATAATAGCGGAAAAAATATTGTTTCATTGCAGTATAGATACCCGCCGATCTCAAAATTAGAATTGCATATAGGTATATTATTATTATACCTTTGCAATTTTGTGTTAACATAATGAAGAATAACTATAACGTAATAAAATATAAAGCACAGTTTAGAAATTGCTCATATTTATTTATTACTAGATAAAGTACCTAGCGTTGCCTGGGCTTTAGATCATGTCTCTAATTTTAGATCTGAATATATTTAACTCATTCAGATCTAAAAGTAGTGTAACTCAACTCACCATTAGTGATTCTTCCTTGCTATCTATTGTTAAATTTAAATTTACGTTAAATCAAATTAAAGCAAATCACTTTATAAATCACCATTTAATTTATGTAATGAAGGAAAAATGTTTTTTTTTAAATGTGGTTTATTGTGTTCTATACATTCAGTGTCATTGCACTTCAAAAAAATATTTGACAGTTAAATTGGTGTTGCCAGTCTATAAATTTAGTAGTTCAAGTTTTTATATTTTCTACTCTTATTTGACAGACTATACTTACGAAAACAATTTGAAAGTTATTCGGAAAACGGTAAATCATGCGATTGAAAATAAGAAACAAAATAAAACAAACATGAAAATATAATTGTTAGTGTAACCAAAGACCCTAAACTAATGGCAAATATTTAAAATTCTTATTTTTCTAAATAATAGTAAATAATCTCTGTGAAAAAATTTCTAAATCTTTACACGTGCCAAAACCGGCAACTAGTAATAACTACATACCTGTACAAAAACGAAATACATATCCTTTTTTTAAAACTACTGAACCCGGAATACAACATATACTCGTGATAGAAAATATAAAGGCGGTACTGGAATATGCAGGTATCAAAAAGTTTCCGTTTGATAGTTATCCTGCTTTCACTGTTTTTAAATATTTCTTTCAAATCCCACTATTGTTTCCAAGCGTTTCCAATACGTCTGTCTATTTCTTTTGTGGTTAAATCTAAAGGAGACATTATTTGACCTAGGTATACATATTCATCCACGTAGTCGATCAGATTGTTGTTGATCCTGTTAGGTTCTTGCATAAATAGATAGGAAATTAATTTATAAATTCTGACGAATTAAAAATATATTGTCAACGAAATATCTATACTCAATATAATACGGATTAATACGGTATATTCTTCAATGCGTCATTATCAGTTTTACAACAGCTTACAAAGCCTAACCCCCCCCCCCCCCTTCCTACCCATAAAAATCGTTCAAAAACTCATAATAAAAATTATACTAAAAAAAATCAAACTTCCCCACTGAGCGTGTATTCGAAGAAATCAAAATCCTGCATTTAAAAAATACTTCTTCTTCTTTGCGTGCCGTATCAGGTCCCCCCGACGTTGGCGATCACTCTTGAGAATGTCTCTCTGTCTTGCGCTGCCCGGAATAGCTCCTCCACACTTCTAATGCCGGTCCACTCTCGTATGTTACGCAGCCAAGACATTTGTCTCCTACCAGGCCCTCGGCGACCCTCTATCTTGCCTTTCAATATCAAATGGAGCAAGTGATACTTCTCCCCTCGAAGTATATGACCCAGATATGAAATTTTCCTGATTTTTATTAATGTAAGCAGTTCTCTATCTGCTCTAGCCCGCCTGAGAATTTCTGTGTTGGTGATCATGTCGGTCCATGGGACCTTGAGCATTCTCCGGTGAAGCCACATTTCAAAAGCCTCTAACCTGTTCATGGTATTTACTTTCAAGGTCCATGTTTCACATCCATAGAGCAAGACCGACCACACATAACATTTTAGCATTCTCTGCCTTAGTTTTAAGCTGATATTGTCATTGCAGAAGAGGGATTTCATTTTAATGAACGCAGTTCTTGCTGCTTCAATTCTGCATCTAACCTCCACATCTGGGTCAAGAGTCTCCGTGAGAATACTGCCGAGGTATCTAAATCTTTCCACCTTTTCGACATTGCTACCATTTAACAGTATCACTGATTCAGAGTGATCTAGTCGTCCAAATGTCATCCATTTAGTTTTATTGACGTTGATTGTTAGGCCCAGTTGCTCACCAGCATTATTAACAAGATTTAATAGGTCTTGGAGGTCATCGATACAGTCAGCTAGTAATACATTATCATCTGCGTATCTTATGTTATTAATGACAACTCCGTTGATCTTCAGACCCTTATCAGTATTACTTAGGGCTCTTTTAAAGACATAGTTGGAATAGAGATTAAACAATAGTGGCGACAGGATACAGCCTTGTCGTACTCCACGCTGAATGGCAATTGCATTAGATCTCTCATTCCCATGTCTTGTTTCTGCTGTTTGGAACCAATACAGGTTTTTAATGAAATTCTGGTCTTTGGTGTCAACGTTACAATCCTTATTTATGAAACAATACTTATTTATGAAAAATTCAATTATAAAAGAAAAAGGTAAATACTCATTTGTCACTGAAAATAATAAAAGTGGACTTAAATATATACATATTTGTATGCCCTAAATTAAACTCTCATTTTGCCCAACACCATTACACTCACCAAAGAAATGTTTCTGTAATAAATAACCGGAAGAAATCAGAAGTATTAACGATGGAATAGAATTATTAAACTTATAAAATAAATATTTTAGAGAAATCATTGGCAAAAAATCTGCTTCCCCTACTTCCAACTGAAAATAATACTAAATCCTATATTGCTTTATATTTATCCACCATAATGATTTTTTTGTTTTTCTTTTTAGTAAATACACATATTTTTTGTGTTTTAATTTCGTGATCATGATTACGATGTAACCATAATTAAAGCTATACATATGTATTTTTTATATCCTTAATTCAAACAGAAATATAGCCTCACCGCATGCTCCTCCGGGGACTCGGATTAAAGTTGGTAATAAAGATATTTCAGTACGTGGATGCGGCGCATCCCTTGATTGAGAGAATCCTGAAGATCTTCTTAAAAAAACTTGAAATTTTGAAAGAAAAACAAAATTCATTTTCAGCTACAACAACGTCATATTTTTCAATCTTAGCGCTCTAGCTCACTGAAAACTCACGGACTGGTCTGCAGATATAAGTATATCGACTTTTATTATACTTACGGCCGTAGGTGTATTTTCTCTGCATGCCCATTCGGAGACACATAGTTATATTATATGTAAGTAGATGTATCGTGTTTCCTTAACAGACTGCACGTATAGGTATGTCGTATTTTGTTATTCGAACATATAGCCTCACCGCACGCTCCTTCGGAGAGTCGGAATTATTGTTAGTAAAAATATTTGTAAAGCGTATTTCCCCTCAAGGCACCGGTAGATTAAGTACGAATATCGAGTTTGTTTATACCTACGGTCGTACATCCGTCTGCTTGCAAGGGAGATTATTACTTGTATCTTCCATAAATATAGCATACTTATTAAATGATGCTATGTGATGATGTGTAAAGGAAATTAGTTGCAATTAAAACCCAGAGCATGAGATATTAAATTTATTAAATAACAATCAAACATAATTTAAAATAAGTTGAATGTAATCTACAGGGCGTGTCATTCTCCCGAAGGGACAATGAATATGTAATTTCTGATATTAATAGAGGTAGGTAGTTAAAAGTTACTTATAAAAGAAAGTGGTAAAGGTTGAGCGCCATCTTATTTTTAGGTGAATAAGAAAACAATTTAAATTATAGATAAACCATGATGATAGATAATGAAGCTAATTCTACGTTACGTGAAGTATATCGTTGAAAGTAACAGCATGACTCGTCTGAAGGAGAAATCTATAGGTCCGGCAACCAGACGCCATCTTCCGTCCGCAGGGGGGTGTTGCTCCAGTAGTCTCCAAAACCAAACTCTCGGGTGAAGCCGTCAATGCCCCCTAGGAAACGTTCGCTGGTCACATGGTCAGTTGCAGATAGTGATGTGCAAGCAACTAAGTGTAGGGATGGGGAACGAATCCCTACATGCTTACCCCTTTAAATTACATTATGTGTATAAAGGTATGTTGTATTATGTTATTTGATCATGTAGCTTCACCGCATGCTCCTTCTGAGACTCGGAATTATTGTAAGAATATTTGTATAGCGGATTTCCACACAAGAAGGCTTTGGTTGTACGGCCGTATATCCTCGTTGCATACTTACTTAAGTAATCTTTTAGGGGATCAACTGTCCGTGGGATCATCTAGCAGAGGGATCAACTGACCGAAGGTCAACTGTCCGGGGGATTAACTGTCGGCGGGCCAAGTGTCGGCGAGCCAATTGTCGTTGGATCAATTGTCATGGAAAGTTAAAATGTGTCCGTTCGGATATGTAAAACCTGATACAGCATGAATCGATGTGAAATATGCATTAAACTCAGTTCGATTTCAATTAATGCTTTGAAATGTTAATAAAGCCTCTCACAATAAACACCCATTGGTGATACTGATAATGAATGGGGGCGTAACATTAAACAGGGTACTTAACGCCACGCAGATAATGGCTGTCAATCTTTATAAGAGCGGCGCGACGCGTCGTGATGCCCGTATTACACATTTTCCACATTAACGACGCTTTTGAATTTCCTTGTTGTAAATTCGTTAACAATCTGATGAAGATTAATAATGTTTCATACTGCGATATAACTTAATTAGAGAATTATACACGACCGCCCAACTAAAACACTTCATATTATGAAACCGTGATTACATTTTTTCGATTATTTAGTAGCATCGATTGCTATCCATAGAGATTCATTATACACCTTTATTAATTACATGTTTCATGGGAATTATCACACGGACTTACTACCTATAACCAATAAGACTACAAATAACAATCTCAATTTATTCGTCCATATACTCCACACAATGCATCTGAACCATTCCAAATTGTGCTGCTAATGAACGTGGCTTTTAAACATAACCATGGAATAAAAAATAACGCCAAAGTGCCCAGTGAACGGTTTCGGATTCATGATTAGGTACGATATTCAAATGGGATAGCGATGTACAATTTAAGAGCAACAGACCACGTGCTAAATGGTATTTTTAAATTAACTCTTCACAGGAGGCCCCGAGCAAAAATATTACAAAGTATTTCTTTAGAAAATCATGAAAACAACTACGAGGCCTAATAAAAGAACATCAAAGTCATATCATCAAACAAACAAACAAAATTCTCCGCAAACCTTTAACATTGGTTAGTTTATTATTTGGAGATATCCTGAAAGTCCTGAAACGAAGAAGAATAATATCTTTCCGAGTATAATTTATCCGAGTATCCTACTCGCAGCGGCAGTATTCTTTCAGAACTTGTTCTATCGAATTAAGTTAGTAAAGTTAAATAAAAAAGGCTTTTACTTCTAGTCTTGTTATGAGGCTCGATTGATTGCTCAAAGTCCAGGCAGTGAGGGGATTTTGGTTATATAACTGTGGATTAAGACAAACATTTTTTTTTTAATTTCAGAGGCTATTTTTGTTGAAATGTTTTTTGGTGAAATGATGCTTTAAGTGCTCGCATCCCGGATTTGTACCGATTTATTACATATTTCCCTTAAACACGGTAAGTTTTAAAGCTCTTAAAAATATATGTTATTCTTGAAGATAATATCTAGACTTTGCCCGCGCCGAAACGCAGTATATAAAATTCCGTCGATAGAAAAAAATCGCAAAGTATGCTCCAAAAATTATTATTAACACGTTTGTTTCAGTTATTTTACAAGTTTTATGTATGAAAAAATTCACAGTGTTTCTTTAAATGCTGTTAAAAAAAATGCCCGCGATATTTTTGTTCTATTTTAAACGAGTCGTGTTTTATTAAACATTTTCGCAATTTTCGCATCGATTTTGTCGCTGTAAATGTTAGCGCTCTCTTCTAACATTCGTAATTTCGTATCTCTCCATCTTCTTCTTTTCGGGCCCGGTTGCAGAGCCTTAAGACGCCGCTACCCGAATTTCTACCGATTTCTTACATATTCCCCTTAATCATTTGAATTTTTTAGCTCTTTAAAAAATATATGTTATTTTTTAAGATAATATCTATACATTCCTCACGCCGAAACGCAAATTATATGAAATTTCCTCGATAGAAAAAAATCGCAAAGAATGCTCCGAAAATTATTATTTTATTAGTCTGAATCAGATATTTTACAAGTTATATGTATGAAAAAAATCACAGTATTTCTTTAATCATCACTATTGGCTCTACAACCCCTGGTGGGTCTTGGCCTCCACAAGAGTCTTCCTTCACTCATCTTGGTTTTGTGCCAGCTCTCTCCAGTTTAGAAGCTCCAAGATAGATATGTCGAGGACGTTGTCACTCCATCTTAGTCTTGGTCTTCCCAGCCTACTTCACCCTATTGGTCTTGAGTTGAGCGGAGACTTTGGTGCTTGATGCTCGATCATTCTTTGTTTCATTACATACTGTTCATTTTACAGTGTTTCTTTACATGTTTTTTTAGACAACCCCCAAGAGATTTTGCTCTATTTTAAACGAGTCATGTTTTATTAAACATTTTCATGATTTTCGCTTCAATTTCGCCGTTTTAAATATTAGTGCGCTCTCTCCAACATTCGTAATTACATATCTCTCCATCTTCTTTTTGAGCGGGGATACGGCGCCTTAATAAGGCAGCTTCCCCAAAAAACATGAAAACCTTTTAGTTAAGATTTCAGGTCACTTGAAAACACTCTGGTTAAAAAATTCGTCTGCGTTTATTTAAATGGAAACAATTTAAGTATAGTTATGATGCCTTTCACTTTCTACCCAGAAAAATACTAGCCCGATGCCCCCCTTCGTTCTGAAGGAACCTCTCTGCTCCGCGTATAAAATAGAAGACGAATCAATTTGGGAGGCGGGTAGGAGAACCGCCGCCCCGACCATTTATTGGATAACCATCACCCTGCCACAGGCCACCTCAAGATATTCGCTACGTTTGTTGACTTAGCAGGGGTGCCCGGGTTCATGGGGTGAGGCCAATGCGTTTGTCCATCTAATGTGTTGCGGGCCGGATCCGGAGAGACTGGTTGAGGGAGACCTGACGTAGATCCCTCCAGCCTGACTCTCTCGACCCATTGTCTTGTACCACAGCGGGAGGGATGGATTCATACGTCCGTCACTCCTAAACACACTTAACTCCAGACTCCTACTCACCCCTCATATCTTTTCCTTCAAAAACTTCCTCTCCTTCCTTTCCTTTAAAAGATCCTCCATACAGCATACCCAAAGAAGACACACGTGTGGAGCTAATATAAATTTAAAAAAAAACAAGAAAGAAGTTTTAAATGAGCCCATTGTATGTATAAAAAAAAGTGTCAGTCTGCCAAAATGCAACTTTGCCAGATCTTTCGCTGCCAAAAGATATTTCTTATTAGTGAGAACTTGAAACAGATGTCGTTCCCTCTCTTTATTCAATATGCAACTAAAACACCGTTCAACTTTTAACGGTCAAGAAGTGTTTTTATTTTATTAGTAAGGCAGTTAATAATAAATTTTAACATATTATTTTATATTTTACTCAATACAACTTGAAACTCTTTATAAAATAAATATTAACTATTTTTTTTATTTGTGACTAATGACCTAATGATATTATATCCCCGCATATCTTTCATCTTCTTAGAGAAAAGAAGGTTGCCATGTCTTGGCATTCACTTTAATTAAAAACGTTAACACCGAAACTTTTCTCGACTGAAACAACGTATCAAAAGTTATGCCTTCGCTTTTTTTTCATCCCTTCAACGTCACTGAAGTCTAAAGAGGTAGTAGGGGTAGCAATGACTACCCAATATTGTTTTCATTTCATGCAGACTCTATGGGGTCGACAGCATTAAAATATAAGTATGTTTTGAAACCCACCAGGCTAATTTAGACCGAGTAAGTAGCTAGCTTTTACCAGTTATAACCAGAGAAAACCAGAAATATGTAATTTTTAAATCAGATTTTAGACGTATTGACTCTTTTCCACAAAAAGTTATAAATTGATTTCGAAAGATTGTTCTTTTATCTGGTAAACTCATGCTTTAAATTTTGAGAAAAATGTTAATTTTTAGTATAGTAAGGTTATACCATAGGTCATTGGCAGATTTTTTAAATTTTCAAAAAAGATTGTGTATTATACAATACCCATTTCAAATCATATAATCATGCAGTACAATAAATCAAAATTAATACATTACCTGGGTATCGCATGTTTAAGAATTTTAATTTAAGTTTTATCATCACGCCTTTCAGCATTTTTGGATGTAGTTATAAAACAAATTAGGAATGAAACAAAATCGATATTGAGTTATAATTTTAAAAAGCTGGTACGGAGAACAATTAATCTTTCTCATTGGAACTGTATGATCGTAAGAAGAAATTTCGACGAAATGTGGATTTTCGGCCGCTGGCTGGTTAAATGCTCTTGAGGGGGAGCCTGGTCCAGTCGATCCAAAAGATCATTTTTGTTACTTAAAAATCTTCCTGTACATCTGGAGAATACAACCCCAAAGTTATAGCATCAAATTCGACCTTGAAATATAGTTAGGAGTGGTGCGCGCCAAGCAAGTAGATGTAAGACGGAGCGATCCGGTTACAAGCGAAAACTTAAAAAACATTTTAAGTCGGCTGGAATAGTATTTCATCAAATTTTCATCCAATTCACTTCATTCAAAATTAAAATAAAAGAAAATTAAATTTATATGGACCTAGATTTATGAAAAATTATTATCATAGAACAAGGTTATTGCAAAATTAAGGACGATTTTTCAAATTTAAAATTTTCATCTTATATCTGCAATTTTTGCAATCAACAACTTTTTTTGCAAAACTGTGGTTCGTACGCATTCTACAATCATACATTATTTTTTTTTTGCCTACCTTTATCCATAGACATTAAAATCAATTTTTCAACCAAAGTTTCGTGACCGAAAATAAATTGAAAAAAATACTTGGCTGGACCGGACTCCCCCATTAAGACCGGACTCCCCATTATTCGATTGTGATCTTATAACAATATCGTCGTCCCAAAAGCAAAAAGGCATTTTTGCGATATTAACAGTTTTAGCAGTTCACCAGCACTTCCCGTCTCGTCAACAACTCCCTCCGCCTGCCCGCTCGATCTCTCTCAGACCTGCATCCATTCGCCTCGTTTTCTTCTCACCATTGCTTCACCCTGGACCACGGATGCCCTATTCTCTCTGGGCCAGTCCCGGCTACGTTAGAAAAAAGAAGAAATTGGATCCACTCAGATCCACCCAGAAGACGTTCTCGGTAAAGTCTCGGTCTCAAGCGGGTAACCCAGAGGCGACATCTTGACGCCTCCGTGGATTGGAACATCCAGCCTCTTACAGTTCTTGTGTTCCTCACCTCATCTGGCACACCCATCGACCATGGAGACGAAGAAATATTAATAAGTGAGTTGACATGGAAGGTTAAATTAGTAAGAAAATGTGTTTTTTTCGTAATAAAGCTACGTTTACAGTTCCATTTTTATGGAAATCAATATATCGGCAGTCAGCAAGCACAAGCAATACAAACACAAGCAGTACAAATTTCAGAATAAACCTAAACGAGTAGGTTTATATATTCAATGAAGTAGGGTTCAAGCAAGAAACATTTATATTAAATTATGATATTATTCTAGCTGAAAACTTTTAGAAAGATATTATTGCAATCTATGTTTCATTTAATTGTATTTTGGGCAAATTTAACTGAAGGAGTTTAATTTTATTAAGTACTAGCTGACCCGCTAAACGCTGTTCTGACATATAAATTATTTGTAGTGAATGTTTTGGTTGTTTACAAAAATTAACGAATGTATTGTAAGTGTGTTGGGAAGGGATCTATGTTAGAAAGAGGAATGTAGTGCTGTAGACGATGACCGCCGATAAAAGCAAAAAAACACCAACTAAAGTAGGAAAATGAAATAAAGAAAATCAATATGAATTTCGAAAATGAAATAAAGAAAATCAATACGAATTTCGAAAATGAAATAAAGAAAATCAATATGATGCCGAATGAAATGTCAAAATGACGCGACGCTTCTCGTGAATGTCTTGCGCATGTGTGGATGAAAGTCCGATGAGGCGGACGTAGCGCCATCTGTTATTCAACAACACAAATAATTTCGTTCTGTTTCAAATACGAAAGACGGTTAAATTAAATAAAATAATTAAATAAAATACTAAAATCGCGATTAAAAAATCGGAGGGTGGGGGGGGAGGGTTAAAATTTGGGGTTATAGGTATTTTTTGATGTCAAATAAAAAAAATTAAAATAAAAAAGTGTCAAAAAAAACAGTTTTTTTTTCTGGATAGGGGACTCCCTAATCACCTAGCGGTATGAAATATACTTTTAACCCTATTCTCATACCTACCAAATGTACATAAAAAATTTCAGAAAATCGGTCCAGCCGTTTCGGGAGAGTGCGACTACAAACACCGTGGCACGAGATTTTTAAATGTAAGTTCATGCAGAAATTGTAGAAGTAGGTAGTTTAAATGCTCTTTTTGCGATTTTAAAAACTTATTTGCATTTCAAGTGAATCTCTCAAATAGTAAAGACGACAATCTAATTCGGATCTTCCTCTTAATCTCAAAACAAACCTCCTCCATGCGAATGTAAAAACTTCCAGCATAATTACAAGGGCAACTTTGCATGAAAGTTCAAGTAATTAATATAGCGAGGAGCTTTTTCACGAAAGGACTTCTTTATAAATGCAGCGTGTTGTTTTAATAAGAATCATATTTTCATCTGTTGACGGGCTTACAAAACTTTGCATAAAATTCCGAGTCCGAGACACTCCTTGAAACATTTTTATTTGAGTTTTAACGAAGCGGCAGTAGATTCCGCTGAAATTCGCTGAGAAATTGGAGGAAACATTTGGGGTCTTGCAATTTGCATAAAATTACAGCAATGGCACTAACTTCTAGATTAAATAACGCGGGTGTGGAATGTGCTTGTCACAATTTGATTATGCAATGAATGCACATGTGTATGGGTGTGTTTTTCGTGCTGAAAGTTTGACGTCAACGGAACTTTAAAGCGTAAACTAAACATTCAAAAGGCAAACTGAAAAATAATTACGAAGGTCGGCTTCACGAGTTTTGCCCTCGTTCCAATAAATAATTTAACTTTAATAAGGGACTCCAGTGAAAAATATTATGGCTTTAAAAAAAAGGTCATATAGACCAATAAACGCTGATTCTGAATATATAAGTTTTATTTAATAATATTAAACGCAGAGTTTTTAAAAAAATATTAAAAAGTCGATTTTTCATCGGGTCTTAGAAACATGCTGTCATGTTGGCATTATTAAAATGTTTAGTAGTGACGTCAATGTTCCTCGTGTCGTGACGTCACCGTTAAGTCATTGTATGGGAATGTAGGTATGAAACAAGCCATCGTATTAATTTATTCGCTTATTTACATATAGAGATTTAGTTGTTGTGTTTATTGAAACATTATTTAGGCCTAAACAATGTTTCAAGAATAAAGGTATCTCTTATTAGTTTATCTCTATTATTGAAAATATTCAAAAACTACTGCACAAAAAAAATAGCAATGCTACTTCTAGGGAGAATACTTCAAACACCGAATTTCAAAATGGCGGCAGTTGATCAGCTGTTTTTCCGATCCTATAGTAACTTTTCAGGAGTGATGACGTCACACGATTCATCATACCTACATTCGGGATCTTGAAAAATTAAAACGTTGACAATTATTTTAACTATTAAAACTAACTCTAAAAATAAAAATAAATATGCAGTTATTTAAGTTAGAAGGTCATTATTCATTAAAAAAATATTAAAAAATGGACTGGAGTTCTCTATTATGGGAATAGCAGGATTAAATGACACAATGAATAATAACATTTTGTTTGATAGTCTTCTTTGTTAATTCAAATATTATTTTTCCACAGATTTTCTCCATTTACCATTGTTATTTTTAAATTTTATTAATTTGCATTTACTTAACTGTTTGATAATAACCTTTAGTTATGTGCGTTACTATATTAAATTGTAAAATTATTAAATCCGATACAGGCGTGCCCTAATGGGGGTTTATAATTATATTCTTAACAATGTATTTCAATAAGTTTTATTTCATAATATTAAACGCAGTTTTTAAAAAATTATTAAAAAGTCCATTTTTAAACCTCTCCTCAGAACACAGCCTCAAGTTGGCATTACTGAAATGGTTAACGGTGACGTCACTGTTAACCTGTCACCTGGTGATAAGCGTGTTGAATGTTGTATTGACATTTGAAACTCCTACTGATATGACTTGAAGTGCACAAGTACGCAATTCAACATTCCGTGTTTTTGGTTTGTTTTCATACTGTTTATAGAGATTTAGATAAATAATAGTTGTTGTGTTTATTGAAACATTATATAAGCCCTCAACAATTTACGAAAAGGGCTATATTTGCGGACAATCTGCAATAAATTTTGTCTATTTGAGGTTAAAGTCATGTCATATTTAACATTTCGTTTATGTATTTTCAAATTGTTTTTAGTATAGGGCTTTTTATAAAAGTTATTACACAATCGTCATGATCAGTGTATTATAAATGCCAGTGTTTCTGTATGTGTTATACATAATAGAATGTACAAAATCACGCCTAAACACAAAATTAGATGGCAAGATGTCATTTGTATTTGCAATGAAAAAGATGATTTATTGTTTTTATATTATACTTTGGTACAATGCAATAACAGTAGCAACGAAATGTGGACATTTTACCAATGTTTTTTTATATTAAAAGCAGTTAATGTTGAATAAAAAACGACTTCTCACACCTAAAAGTAATCATACTAGACATCCGCCATATTGTTTATTGAAAACAGGGGTGTTCTGCCCAAAAAAATTATTTCCCTAGATTTCGAGGTGAAATTTCCCTATAATTTCACATTTACGCAATTACCTACGTAGCCACCTGATTGTGTAACACTAATCCTGTTATATGTTAATTAATATGATTAATTAATTGGGAAGATATCGGAATTTGGTAAATGTACTTATAATTTATTATTATTATGTATTAATTTTCAACGCCCTGGTGGGCTTTTACATGACAAGTTTATGATACAGAGACAGTTTTTTTTTAATAAAAAAGATAAACTATAAAAACATAACAAGTAAACATCATATGAAAGGTAGGTATACAGATAAATTTAAGGAAAGATAGTGCATTACAATAAAAGAGAAAGTATCTTAGTTGTGAATGGCATAGAAAATAAATTAGTTGGTATGTTAGTAAATACAAAATTTACAGGTGACTGATTAAATGTCATAAATAATACATGACAAAATGCAAGATACATAAAAAGAAAACGTTAACAAGTTTTTACAGAGAGATAGAAATACACAAATATACGCAATAGACCCTACGTGATGCTCCTTAGATATCAAAATATTCTACATAAAAATATTGTTCAGATATTTCTTGAATAACGGTAAACTTGTATTAAATACATCGATATTTGAGGTATATTTGTTCCCTAGTGTGTGTAGTCGAGAAATTGATGCGTGTGTGTGGTAGTTGGTTAGAGAATTATTGTTGCAGAATAATATGTTTTGCCTTGTCGCTCGAGTTGGTACCTTAAAGTCAATGAGATGCAGGAGTTCGCAACAATCTATTTGGAATAATTTTAAACAAAAAAGTTAGGTCGTTTATTTTTCTTCTGTTTTCTAAGAAATGCAATTTAAGTGTATTTAGTAAAGATGTGTAGTTAATGTGTTGAATAGATATGTGTAACTCGAAGTTAATAAATCTTAAAAATTTGTGCTGCACTCTTTCGATATTTCTTATATGAATTTGATAATATGGGGACCAAACTATGGAATTGTATTCCAGCAAGCTGCGTACGAGTGACAAATATACGATTTTTATAACTTCCAACGAATCGAAGTCTTTGATCGTTCTGATTATAAATCCTAGTGTTTTCATGCCTTTGTTAGTTATTTGTTGTATGTGATTTATAAAATTTAATTGCGAATCAAACACAACTCCAAGATCCCTAATTTCTTTGACTTTTTCTAAGATTTTATTATCTATTGTGTATTTGAAAGCTAGTGGGGTCTTTGTTCGACAAAATGTTAGTGTCTTACATTTATCGATATTGAGGAATAAGTTGTTTGCGACACACCAATTTTATAATTTGACGATGTTTGACTGTAGGATTAGGCAGTCACCTATATTAGATATTTCTTTGTATAATTTGATGTCATCGGCAAAAAGCAGAACTTCTACATCGTCGAAACAACTTATGATATCATTTATGAATATTAAGAAAAGGATGGGGCCGAGTTGACTCCCTTGTGGTAGACCACTAGTTGCATATAACAACTTAGATTTAGAATGTTTAATTTTAACAAATAAGATTCTATTAGACAAATAACTTGAGAACCAGTCTAACAACTTGCCTCTCAGTCCTAAGGCATACAGTTTACTAAGTAATAATTTATTTGACACTTTGTTGAAAGCTTTTGAAAAATCTGTGTAGATACTGTCAACTTGTTTTTTTTGTAAAAGATTTTATTATAATACTGTGCTTTTACAAAAAAAACACTTTACTACGTGAAATAATAATTTAAAGTACGAATACACTCACCATTAAATTAGAAACTGAATTCCAAATTAAAAAAAAAACACTTTGCACACTAAAAATCAACCGCAATCACCGATAAAACGGAACTTAAAACATAAATTAATTTTTTTTAGTGGTTCCATTTATCTTTTTAGACACATAATATCATTTTGAGTTGTCAAGTGTTAAAAATAACATTGCATGTAAGTACATGAACAATAATTAAGATATACATAAATAATACCAGTAATATTGTCATATGTAATAAAAAAATTGCCAGAGTTCGAAATTTCCCTAGATTTTGTCCTGATTTCCCTTTTCCCTAAAAAAATTTTTTTCTCCCCTAGATCTAGGGAAATTTCCCTAGATATAACATCACTGATTCAATATGACAACTTGAAAGTAAATAAAACTATCGGTGGGTGATGAGTCACACAATCCACCATAGATACGGTTGTTCTCTAAGGGTCTTGAAAAATTAAAACTTTGACAATTATTTTAACTATTAAAACTAACTATAAAAATAAAAATGCAGTTATTGTAATAATAAGTTTGAAGGTCTTTATTCATTAAAAAAATATATAAAAAATTGGACTGGAGTTCTCTATTGTGAAGAAACAATAAATAAATATGATAATGTATCTGATAATTTATTGAAGCACGTGCTAAAACCTCTCGGGTCTGGACAAAAAAAAACCACCTCATTTGTTACCCTTCTCCTTCTTCCCATCCTGCCGCTAAAATATATCAAATACACACATTTTACACAAATATACACTTATACAAATTTCATAACGCCACAGCTTACTATATATAAAAAAGCAGTTTGCGCACAACAAATCAACAAAGTTTCATCGCAATAGGATGACCGGTATAGTAGCATAAAATACGAACAAACAAATATTGACTTTTATGCATAAGATTTGCCTTATTTATTTATTTGTTTATTTAGCACTATATTATACATTTATAGACATTATTTATTAATTTTTGACTTCCCAACTAGAATAAAATATGTGTGTGTTTTTCTTTTTTCATTATCGGTAATTTTAGATAGAAAAAATGTAAGGTGCGCCATTTTCAAAACTTTTTTTATGTTTTTATTAAAAATTTTAATCTACGAGTATCTTCCATATCTTATATATTATTATTATTATTACATAAATAAAAATGAATCGCCGAAATGTATGTACGCGCGTAACTTCCGAACGACTGCACCAAATTGGATAATTCTTTTTTTTGTGTTCCTTATTGTCAGGACAAGGTGTGTTTATAACTACTGGTGAGCTCTGGCATTATGAAATTTGTATAAAAAATTGCAGGTGATACGCGAGCTGTTTGCAAACTGTATGTATGGAATGCGGGAGGAGGGGAGAGGAACCTGGAAGGGAACTTGGGAGGGAGGTTCGTGGGACGGGGGAAGGGGGGAGTGGAGTGGGGAGAGGAAAGGTGGAGGAGGTGGTGTGGGAACGCAATAGGGGAAGGAGACGCGGGAGAGGAAGGGAGGCAGAAGGGAACGGGACGAATAGGAAAGGACACGCAGGGAGAAACAATTTCTTTATAAAAAATGGCATAGCAACGCATGCCGGGAACTAGCTAGTGTTTCTTTAAATACATTTTTATTTTAAATATAAACAAATTTCAACACCTTCCAAAAATTTTATTTGGATTTCATTGCAAAGCTGAAATATTTTGACCTTCTGACAAATACGCCCGATTCCTGAGGGGATCCCCGGGTGCTTGACGGTCTTTTTATTGACGAAAATTTTGTGCCTGACAGTCCTTTTATTGTGGAAAATAGCCTATTTCTAAAATTCTCCAGCCAACCCCCGTATGTGTTTGTCTCTTTTTATTGGCGCTATTTTCCATTTCATTGAGTTTCAAATCACAACGGTGCTAGAAAAGTTTTCACTTAAAAAGAAATAGAAACATTTAAATTGTTTTAACTAATTACAACATCAGTAATCAAGCTTTAAAATCTATCCAACCATTAATTATCTATTACCAACCTCCTTTAAACTAAGCTTAAACTCCGTTATATTAAACTAAACTGTTTTTATCCGAAGCTTGGTAGTTTTTTTAACAATCGTATGTATTGTGTCGGTCAGTTCTGGTTTTCCTCAACAAAACCCGCCTTTTTGGCAGCTGGCCAAGAACTGTCAAAAGTCGGCCACGGATAATCACTATTATTGCGCTTTTCCCGCCAAAATGGTTTGCGCGTTCTTTTGTCTGCGTATTAATTTATGGCCAACACCGAATTCGAAATTCAAAATTGGCAACTATCATTCGGATTTGGTGATTTGACTATTGATGACGATTTTGAACAATTCGTATTCCTAGCAAGTTTTCCTGTAGCAAGTTGCACGTTCTAGGCGTTGAAAGAGTACATGCTAGGGTGGCCCTGCAAAGGGTAAAGATATCTTGTGAGATATGATTTGAGATTTTCACGGCCAAAAGCATTTTCGGTATTGAGTCGTATTGCACTTCTTGCATCTCCTTCTTATTCCAACGTTTCGGACGGCGTTACAGTGTACGTCATCACGGCGAACACGGCAGATGTATATGTATGAAACGTTGGTTAAAGAAGGAGGTAGCGTAACACGGCATAATACCCCAAAAATAATTAATGATATTTTTTTTATTTAATTTAATATAATGGTATCAATTACATGTTTATATACAAGAAATAAAGTTTTTCTATTAAAATGCATTAAATGATAATACGTATTACACCCTTTTTAAGAGCAGAGCTCGACTTTAAAAGGCGGATAAACGCAGGTTAACCACAGTTTAGCAAAGGAAAAATATGTATATATTTTTTTTATATATATATTAAACAAAAAATAGATAATTAACAGTAAATAAGAAAAAAATATATAAATATATATTTTTTAAACTAAATAATAGATAAGAAATAAAATTGACTGAAGAGGAGGAGATAAAGAGAAAGGAAAAAAATAATGAGAGAAAAAGGATATCTAATATTATAATTGAGTTGTTGTGTTGATAAGTTATATAAAAAGAGTTTTTATTGAATTTTTGTATTTTTTGTAATTTGTTTCCAATCTTAATTTCAAGGGTAATTCGTTAAACCATTTAACTCCAATATATTCGTAGAATTGTTGGACTGTGGTGGTGTTACAGCGTGGTATCGTTAAAGAACCAAGGATATTTGTTCTATTGCTGTTCGAAAAAAGAGTTAAGCTCACATTATTGAAACAATCTTTGTGTATTTGTAAGAGCGTAATTTTTTTATAAATAGTATGAAGTGAGAGGACTTTAAATTCTTGAAATAATTTGATGGTAGGGTAATCGTATGGCTTTTTTAGAATTATTTTAATTAATATTCTTTGGATAATTTCTAAAGGCAAAAGAGAAGTTTTGAAAGCACCACCCCAGCCAACAAATCCATATTGTAATACTGATTGAATTAGGAAAAAATATATGGTTCTTAATAATCCAATATTTAATATGTTTCGTATTCTAATAAAAACGTAAGTTAGGTTTCTTAAACGTTTTACTGTTGTATTGATTTGTAATTTCCATTTTATGTTACTTTCTATAATTACACCGAGGTATTTTACATTAGTTTAAACAGTGAGTATAGAGCAGTTAGGTTTACATAGAAATGACTTTGGATTACAAATATATGAGTGAATACATATGTGTAGATTCTCAGGGGTAGTATTTTTATTCAAAGTGAATGGTATTATAAAAGTTTTTTCTGTATTTAGAGATAATAAATTTTCATCAAACCATTTTTTTATTAAATTTATATCTAGTTCAGCCGTTTTCTGAGTTTCACTCCAGTTTAGTCCCTGGGTTAAAATTGCTGTGTCGTCAGCATATGATATTATTTTTGACTTTATGGTGAGTTTAAAAATATCATTCACATAAATGATAAAAATAATTGGTCCTAGTACTGTCCCTTGCGGGATTCCAAATTTACTGGTTTGTGAATCACTCAGAAAACCATTTAACTTGACAAATTGCTCTCTATGAAATAGATAATTTTTGGTCCATGTTAAGGCATTATTGGTTATACCAATTTTCGTTAATTTAGAGATAAGATTAGAATGTGATATTCTGTCAAGAGCTTTTCTTAAGTCGACAAATATTCCAATGCGTTTTTTTTTATTATCTAAATATTTATATATTTCAGTTGTTAAGTCTACGATAGCATCTTGAGTACTCAAATTTTCTCGAAAACCATACTGATGTGCACTTAATATATTATTTTCTTTTATAAACTTAAACATCTGTTTTTTAACAATTTTTTCAAATATTTTTGCTATATTTGAGGTAAGAGAAATTGGTCCATAATTATTGCTTAGAGTCGGGTCACCAGATTTGAAAATGGGCGTAATAATAGTTTTTTTGTAATTTAAAGGAAAGTTGCCATTTTCGAAGCTTATATTTATGATGTGTGCCAATGGTTTGCAAAGTGAATCAGAATTTTTTTAAAGTATTTCTGCAGTAATATTGTCATAACCAGGGGAAGAATTACCTTTTAATTCATTAATAGCCTGTTTAATTTCATCAGTGTTAGTTCGTTGGAATTGGGTTAAGGTGTTATAAGGATTGGAAGGTGATGTACATAGATCATTATTTTCGGTGTTTTTTATTTTAAGTGCTAATTTTTCACCAACTGACCCAAAATAATTGTTAAAGATATTTGCACATTTCTTTGGATCCGTGTTTACATTGTAAATTTTGTTATCAATATCTGTGATTTTATTTATATTTGATTTTTTTGGTTTTTTATTGATAATTTCATTGACAGTTTGCCATATTTTTTGTTGTTGGTGCCAGCAATATTTATTTTTTCTTTATAGAAATTTTCTTTGGTTATCCGGATAATGTAAATTATGGTTTATTTCTGAATTTTTTTAAATATTATATGTTAAGTGAATTTATATAATATTATAATATTTTTTATACAATATTATATTTATATATAATATTTATATTTATATATTATTTATATTTATATATAATATATAATATATTTAATATTTATATATAATATTTTATGTTAAGTGAATTTATTTTGTTTTTAATTTTCAACTTTGTGAGTAAAACCTCAAATTGTAATATTTAAATAAATGACGACAATATAAGCGAAACTCAATCGAAAATCTGGAAACAGAAAAATCAGAAAAACATATTGACACCTCTGGGACTCGAACCCAGGACCCCTTGCTTTCCGGGCAAACGCGCTAACCACTGCGTTACGGTGTCAATATGAAATTCGGTCATGTTTAACTGTACCATACTTCGACTAAGAACCACCTACATTATCTTCATTTTCTTTTGACGCATATATTATTGGCAACTATCTTTATGTATGATTGCAAGATTCAAACCCGAACTAAATGCTCTCTAGATAGTGTCTGGATAAATCTTTATCCATTTTATTTAATATGCGTCATCTATCGACTTTTTCTGCAAGTCTAGGATGAATATTTTATTTTTAATTTTCAACTTTGTGAGTAAAACCTCAAATTGTAATATTTAAATAAATGACGACAATATAAGCGAAACTCAATCGAAAATCTGGAAACAGAAAAATCAGAAAAACATATCGACACCGTGACGCAGTGGTTAGCGCGTTTGCCCGGAAAGCAAGAGGTCCTGGGTTCGAGTCCCAGAGGTGTCAATATGTTTTTCTGATTTTTCTGTTTCCAGATTTTCGATTGAGTTTCGCTTATATTGTCGTCATTTATTTAAATATTACCATTTGAGGTTTTACTCACAAAGTTGAAAATTAAAAACTAAATAAATTCACTTAACATAAAATATTATATATAAATAATAAATATATTATATATAAATATAAATAATATATAAATATAAATATTATATATAAATATAATATTGTATAAAAAATATTATAATATTATATAAATTCACTTAACATATAATATAAATTCCCCAGAAAACTATAAACTACACGAATATTTAAAAAAATTCAGAAATAAACCATAGTTTACATTATCCGGAGAACCAAAGAAAATTTCTATAAAGAAAAAATAAATATTGCTGGCACCAACAACAAAAAATATGGCAAACTGTCAATGAAATTATCAATAAAAAACCAAAAAAAATCAAATATAAATAAAATCACAGATATTGATAACAAAATTTACAATGTAAACACGGATCCAAAGAAATGTGCAAATATCTTTAACAATTATTTTGGGTCAGTTGGTGAAAAATTAGCACTTAAAATAAAAAACACCGAAAATAATGATCTATGTACATCACCTTCCAATTCTTAAAACACCTTAAACCAATTCCAACGAACTAACACTGATGAAATTAAACAGGCTATTAATGAATTAAAAGGTAATTCTTCCCCTGGTTATGACAATATTACTGCAGAAATACTTAAAAAAAATTCTGATTCACTTTGCAAACCATTGGCACACATCATAAATACAAGCTTCGAAAATGGCAACTTTCCTTTAAATTACAAAAAAACTGTTATTACGCCCATTTTCAAATCTGGTGACCCGACTCTAAGCAATAATTATGGACCAATTTCTCTTACCTCAAATATAGCAAAAATATTTGAAAAAATTGTTAAAAAACAGATGTTTAAGTTTATAAAAGAAAATAATATATTAAGTGCACATCAGTATGGTTTTCGAGAAAATTTGAGTACTCAAGATGCTATCGTAGACTTAACAACTGAAATATATAAATATATAGAAAATAAAATAAAAAATGCATTGGAATATTTGTCGACCTAAGAAAAGAGTAGGTTATTATAAATACAATACAAAATATTATAAATCCCGGATATTATGTATTAAGAAATTAATACCTTAAATCTGTATTTGATTATATTCAAACTGAGAAGCGCTGACAGACAGTTTTAATTAAGTAGTGTTTGTATGAGGTTAGACTAGCAATGTTTATAGAATCATCCAAAACATATTTATTTCCAAGTACATGCAGGCGATTCATTATGGAATTGAGTTCAGCGTTAGATCCGGTATTGTTACAATGATAAGGTAATTTGAAACGAACTGATCGACTAGGTACATGGAAACATATTAGCGAAAGAAGTTCAGGGGAGTCCAACAGGTTGGTAACGATTTTAAATAAATAAAATAGGTCTGAACAAATTCTTCTTTCTTTTAATGTATCGAGTCCCAATAATTGTAACAGAGAGGGATAATTAATGTTTTCGATGAATATTCCCAATTTAAAATTAATATAACGTAAAAATTTATGTTGGACTCGCTCAAGAGAATTCTCATGTACACTGTAGTAACTGTAGTAAGGATTCCAAATGGTGGAGTTAAATTCTAGTTGGCTTCTAACAAGTGAAGTGTAAAGTTAAAGTTTAATGAATGTTAATTTAGTGTCAAAGGTTATACCAAGGTCTCTTATTTCATCAACAGATAATAATATGTGATTATTGAGAAAGTAGGTGAACAACAATGGTTTTTTTTTCTGTGGAATCTCAGAAGTCGACATTTTATTACATTAAGAGTTAATTTGTTGATAAGACACCAATCATAAAAGCTATTAATATTAGATTGAAGTGTCAGATAGTCCTCGATATTATCAATAATTCTAAAAATCTTCATATCATCAGCGAACGAATGAATGAGAACACGGGTGAATATGTTTGTTACGTCGTTAATGAATAAATTAAAAAGTAAAGGACCAAGATGTGAACCCTGGGGTACGCCACTGGTGGCTTCGAACATGTAGGATAAGTGATCATTAAAACAGACAATTAGCTGACGCCTAAGTAAGTAACTCTTAAACCAAGATAAAAGGTTTCCATTAATGCCGAGTTTCAAAAGTTTATTAATGAGAATTTTAAGACAGACCTTATCAAACGCCTTACTGAAGTCGGTGTAAATAGAATCAACTTGTTGTTTGTTGGCAAGTGCATTAGAAATGAAATTTTCATATAATGTAAGGTTAGTCAAAGTTGATCTGCCGGAGATAAAGCCGTGTTGACAAGTTGCGATACAAGAGTTTACAAAGAAGCTGATTTTCTGAAGAATCACTTTCTCAAAAAGTTTTGGTATAGACGATTGAATACAGAAAGGCCGATAATTTTCATATGACTTTTTTCCAACATCAATCCATGCCTTCTCCACTAAATCTTTTCTTACATATTGTGGCAACGTATAGTTATATAAACATGCATTTTTTCCACTTTCAGAACAAATCTAACATTACTTTCATGTTCCGACGCCATTTCTGTCAAACGTCAAACGAATAAGTATCAGACACAAATGGTGCGAGCGTCGCGCGCGATCAGCACTGTCGGTATCGTGATACTGATTGGAAACCAACAGCCACCGCGTAGCGCCGTGAACGGGCACCAGCAAAATCGTACTACGATCGACGCGTATGATACGCGCACGAGGATCGAGTATCTTGTGAACGGAGGCACTAAGACAGTTTGATAATACTTTCGGAAGACGAAGCAACAACTACCGTGCGTATTAATAGTTATACAAAAGAACTTGTTCATAGTAAAACCATTTTTTTTTTAATAAAATTAATTACTTTAATATTTTGGTCTGGTAAAACTTTGCAAGAATTTTATACCTATAAGATATCCATAATACCAACCTAGTCATTACCATTTGTGGGCAATTCAAAATTAGTACTGGCGTAGTGGGATGAGCCGGATTGAAGGTGCGTGTTAAAGGGGAGGTGGGTGTCAATAGTAAATACCGGCGGGGGAAGGTGTCATCAATGAGCAGCTCAATCCGCCCTCTCCATGTTTTTCCCTGTGACGTATGACCGCCGCCATGTTGTTTGTGCTCGGCTTCCACCGAGGCAATTTATGGTGCCCGGGCACCCTCTGTACAATGTGCAGTAGGGCGGGCCGCTAATGCATGGAAAATTTATAAACAGGGTGGTCAGGGTATAAGCACGTCCCCGAAAGATTTCAACCAGCTATTCCTGAGCATATTTGAGGTGAAAATGAGGACGTTCTTTTGCTGCCCGATTACATTTCAACACTTGCTGGCCGCATACACACGTTTTCCGTATTCGATTTCCGAATTCGTTTTCCGTATTCGGACATCCGAATGCATGGAATCAGTAGAAAGTACATTAACTGACGCACACGTTCGCTTTTTTTCCGAACGGAACAAATTCCCTACGTACGTTTCGAATGCAAGCCGGCGCGTTCGGAGACACCTACTGGAAAAAACCTAATGACGTCATGCGGAACGCAGCGCTTGCCTACATTTTGTTTGTGCCGGAGCACACGTTCGGAAATTTCTATTCAGTATCGCACCCGCACCTCTCTAATTAATCATCGTCGTCCATCGTCGTGCGTTCACCACGCTATCACTATCTGTACTGACGAGTATACATTCCGAATGAAGAAAAACGAACGTTTGCGCTAGTCTCACGGAATTCCAAGTCGAAATTCCGCATTAGGAAATCCAATACGAAAAACGTGTGTATGCGGCCAGCCTTATACCCATTTCCGTACCCCGTTCTCAATTTGGTATGCGGGTATGTATCTGCCGCTACAACCAACACCTCTGCCATACGTCAACCCATCTGGTTAGCTAAGATTAGTGACTTAGCAGGGATGCCCGGGTTCATCGGGTGAGCTGTGTTCAGATCTTGGCGGCAGATGCGCCTGCCCATCAGCTCTCCCCAGCTGATCTCTCCCGAACCATCGTCTTGCATCGCAGCGGGGGGTGGATTTATACTTCCGACACTACTGGACACACTGTTTCCGAAATTCCTACCCACTCCTCATAGGTTTTTCCTTCCCGGAACTTTCTCTCCTTCCGGAAAAGGGTCCTCCACACAGCATCCCGAAAAATGACATAGGGTCTGAGACAAATTATTTTCCTCGGAGCCACTTTTCGCTTCACATCTACTTTCGCTTTTCCAGTTTTTAAGAAACCGTTATTCACCATCTTAAAAACAATAATAATTCATGAAATATTTTTTTTTATACATTTTGTTTATTAACCATTCATTCTATTGACTAAAAAGTCACTGCTCAGCTATGCATTCAGGATTTCTCCTGGAATATAGCTGGTTTTCAGCAGTGCTTCTATAAATTTACAACAAAATATCCCGTGATGGGTAAAGATCTACATATATTACGATAGTGTAAAATAAAACAATGACTTCCTATTATCTGCAATATTCATTAATATAGTCAACCAAGTTAAAATTAAATTAATTATGCGTCTAGTCAAACTAACAAAAACATTTTTTTTTAAATTTAATGTAAATCAAATACAACGAAAGTGTCTTGAATTATATTTGCTTGAACAATTGGAAATCAATAAACGAACCAATGATCCTGGGAAAATTATTTATTCCCTGCTTCTCAATATGTTTACAAGATCTAAACAATATTAACTTACACATTTAAGTAAGTCAATGGCAGTCACTTTATTATTAAACAATTAAGAAAACATTACCATTTGATGTGTGGAAAACAGAATTCAGATTTCCCCACAGAAAATCTATTGTCACAATTATTTTCTAAGTAAGTAGGTCTAAGTAAGTAGAGTCATATAAATAAGTCCACTCAAAGATTAGTTTGAAAATGGGCCTGAACACCGAAACAACTGTCACAATAAAAAAAAACTAAAATACTTACAGAACTTAATTATAACCATTATTTAATTCGATTTACGTTTAAAAAAATCTTAATATAGTTCTACGAGTTAAACAATAATTAACAAAAAATAAACGTGCTTTAGTAGAACACCAAAAGTAGTATGGAACTTTATTGCGTCATCAATATTTCATTGTGCAACTTCTGTCACCCATGACTTGTACAAATTATTCCTAGAAGGGCTATGATGGCCCTGCCTATCCTATAGTGCAACTTGCAACGTGCAGTGTGCAATTAGCCAACAGTTGCATTGTACCACGGACACTCAATGCCCAGCGCCCTAGCTCTAGTCTCTAGATCACAGCGTTGTGGCGACATCAAATTGTTTAAAGTGCGGGGTGCTTTGACGCCAAACCGTTACATACGTCAAGCGTGTGCTAACTTGAACCCTCGCCCTATGTTATGTACGGGACTAAGCCGAAACGTGAAGGACGGAATTGGGAAAATCTCATATTGGCCGTTTTAACTTATTCTGAATGGAGTTTTTTTTGAAGTGAAACTTTCTTTATCTCCGATGTGATTTGAAACTCCATGAAACTAAAAAGAAACAAACACATATATCTATAGGATTTAGCTTGCGAGAGAATGGGATAGCGTAATCGGTTTCCTCTTTGTGCGCTGCTTCGTAGCCTATCGGTCTCCTCTTTTTGCAGTGCTTCATAGCCTCCCCACTCTTGTCTGGTTTACCGGCACTCTACGTCACGGGTACATTAATCAGAAACCCGCTACGGATTCACCGGCACTCTACGTCATGAGTTCAATTATCAGAAACCCGTTACGGATTCACCGGCACTCTACGTGGCAGGTACAATCATCAGAAACCCACTACGGATTCACCGGCACTCCACGTGGCGGGTACAATCATTAGAAACCCGTTACGGATTCACCGGCACACTACGTCATGAGTACACTTATCAGAAACCCACTACGGATTCACCGGCACTCTACGTTACAGGTACAATCATCAGAAATCCACCACGGATTCACTGGCACTCTTCATGACGGGTAAAATCGTCAGAAACCCGTTATAGATTCTCCGGCACTTTACGGCATGGGTACAATCATCAAAAACCCTCCACGGATTCACCGGCACTCTACGTGACGGGTAAAAGCATCAGAAACCCGCTAAGGATTCACTGGCACTCTATGTGACGGGTACAAGCATCAGAAACCCGCTACGGATTCACCGACACTCTACGTTACGAGGCTTAAATTTAGGGTTAGGTTAGGGGAAGTTAAATTAGATTATGTGAGGGTGAGTGAGTTTAGGGACGGGTACAAGCATCAGAAACCTGCAACGGATTCACCGATACTCTACGTTACGGGTACAAGCATCAAAAACCCGCTACGAATTCAGCAGCACACCAGAGGCTTAAATTTAGGGTTAGGTTAGGGGAAGTTAAATTAGATTATGTGAGGGTGAGTGGGTTTAGGTTAAGATTGATAAGGTTAGGTGAGTTCTCACGTTTTCTATTTACGGGTCTCTGTGGTCAATTGATAGAACGAAAGTAGAAGTCCATTCATCTTTATGTTTCTGTTCCATAGAAAGCCTGATCCGTTGAATCCATTTCGTAGATTCGAATGAAATAGATGGAAGACTAGATCTGCAAAAACTGCATGATGTTAGTTAGTTGCAAAAAAGTCAACCTGATTTGATTCCAGTCCTCTCCTGTAACTATGTGACACGGTGTGACCGGTCACGTGGGGTGAGAGTTACAGGCAATTCCTTACAAAGCTCGCCAAAGCCAACATGAATAAATGCTAATGAGTCAGCGGTTCCTTTAAGCTGCCAGTATCACGTCGTGTAAGGCCACACCACTGTTTTTCTCCGTGAATTCTGTACAGTGAATGTCCAATATGTACACGTGCATTGTGCAATTAATTAACCTGTAGTACCTTTCGCCCGAGGACCTGGCCATTGAAAAGCCTAGGCTATTGACAAAGCCTGGCATTTCGTTCAAAGAAGCTTAATAATGTTTGTAGTCTTGGGTTACGTGAAGTGCAAACGTAGTAATTTTGTTAAAAGATTTGATTTTTTTAAAGTGAAAACTTCTTTAGCACCGTAGTGAGACAAATACATACATCTATAGGATTTAGTCTGCAAGAGAATGAGATAGCAATAAAATGTTTATTTATATTTATATAATATTTATTTATACTCGATTCCAATAAAATACATTAAATCCACGTCTGGTGGTATAAAGCGCCTGGTTAACCTAGGGACTATACATTCAACGTACCAAGGATAGACTCCTATGATATCAAAAAATATATATATTTTTGCAAAATCAATATCCAATATTCAAACCACTTCAAAATGAACAGCAAAGAAAACACAAAATAAATCGACATCTAGCGACTCCGAAGAAGAAAACACAAATACAAATGAGATGACCAATGTACACGAAAAGGTGCACTGGAATTCGACGACAAAAATATGGAAAAAATCATCCTTCACATTGATTAAAAAAAGTGATTCGTAGTCAATACATCTTTTTTCTTTTCTTCTTGCAGCTGACCTCTCGCCTCCTCTTGTCTCATCACATCACATCACATCACACCACCTATCATCTCATCTTTTTCCGTGAGAACTATGCGGTCACTGCTTGAAGAAGTCTTAAAATCTGTTTAGATATTGGACTAGACGTGAAATATTTCGGTTGGATTGGTTCACATAATTCGAACAATTTAAAAGTGTTTGAGTTCCGTAAAAGTTCAATTCAAGTTCTGTTATGGTGAAATAAAAACAGAACTTGTGATTGGACTGTTTTCATTCCGTGAAACGACCCGTCCCTGACGAACTTTGCCAATGTTACATATCTCCAATAAAACTTTGTGTTTGTGGTTTTTTTTAATAACTTAGATATATTTCCTAACATTCTTCGCGTTTGTGTTCATACTATTTTATTGGGGTCGACTTGTTCGAAGAAGCTCATCGAATTAGTACGAGACCCAATGCGAAGAATCATACGCAGTCTTCAAGGCCAGTCCCCGCCGTCCGGTGGAACTAGTCTTGGCGAATGGCCCTCACCTTGTCCCCATGACCCTTGAAGACACTTCCTAGCCGCCGACCCTTTTTCCGTCCTTACCACCACTTGCCCTCCCTGACCCTCCCTTCCTTCCCACCCCAAGCCTACCCCACCCCTAATGATCCCTCTGCCACTTCCCACCCCTGCTCTCCCAGTAGTCTCCCCCTCCCCTCTCTCCCTTCCTTCTTCCTTCCATCCCAACCCTCCCCACCCAGCTCCTCCCCACCCAACCCATCCCCATCCTCTTCGCAATCCCACCCGCATTTGGGATGTTGTGTTCAGGGTATTTTGAAGCAAAAGGAAGGAGAAGAAGTTCTGAGAAGGAAAAGGTATAAGGGGTGGGTAAAGGAATATGAATCCAACCCTCCCTCTGCGAGTCCTGCTCACGCAATTGCACGCATCCACCGCTAGGACTCGGATAAACCTCACCCCATGTTTGGTTTTATGGAAATTTGTTAATTCCTTGATAACTTTATTTCAACTCCCAATAATTCTTATTTGGTTATATGTATTTATGTTTTAATATATATCTATGTGTTCGATTATGTACACGTATGCGAAAACCTGTGTGTATGAATGTGCGCATATGCGTGTATGTGTGTATTAACATAAATGTGTTTATGTATGTACATATATGTAAATGTATATGTGTGTAAGTTTATGTATATATATATATATATATATATTTATATGTACCCGCCTCGGAACAGACTTAGTCTAGTGAGGCGGGCTACTAACTTGTTTGTATATGATATTATTATTACAATAAACGCCCGGGTTGCCGGCATTAAATAATGTTAAGCCACCAAACGCAGCGGACCACTTGGGCTGGAGATAAAAAATTGTTCCGGGGGCGGCGGTATCCATACCCGCCTCCCAAATTAAAAACAATAATTAACCGGATTAAACGTAATAAATAATTATCAAACATTATAAATTCGTTTGTAATATGATTAAAAAATAAATTATTCTGTTATTTTCAGTACCTACCTACCTACGTACAATATTTTTTTACACCTTTTTTTAATGCATCTTTTTATATGCCGTGATTTTTCAGGTTTGCGAAGCAGTTGCATGAAAATTCAGCCTTTGCGAAGTTTCCATACTCCAACCTCCGACTTTCTTAACAGTGCACATCCACCAGTGTCACACTTGTCGTTTCCAGAGGACAGTGGGACGCCCCACTAGGCCACTAGCCTTCAGTCATTGATATAGCTTTCCACTGGCACACCAGACGCAGACGGCTGCTCTTGACGTTAACGCTGACTAATTACAATCGTTAGGCGTCTCCAGTCTCAATTCAATGGCTACGAGACTGCGATGCTGGCTTATGAGCAGCGGCGTGCATTTTGATGTCATAATCGATCTATATTGATAAATTGTTTCTATTTGCAAATGTATACATTAATACCTGCCTTGTAGTCAGTTGTGGTCAGTCAATTACTTACATTACATAATCATATCCTGGATTATAAGCTTTTTGGAAAATAGACCACAACAAGTAAAATTATTAAATGAACTAAGAGATTCCGAAAGTAGTAACTTCTCAATACCACAAGGCACAGTTCTAGGACCACTTTTGTTCATATTATATGTAAATTATGTATTTGAAGTTGCTAAATACGGGGAAATTATCTCATATGCAGATGACACAGTGCTTCTTCTAAAAGCAAACACATGGTTAGAACTGAATAAAAAGGCTAACATAGACATAAATGAATTAAAAACATGGTTTGACAATAACCTACTAACATTAAACTCTAAAAAAACACATTATATACCATTTTTCATAAAAAACCGAACACGCCGTATGAAATAAACATAAGGATCCATTCTGCACCACACACTCAACAACACCACCGTAACTTATTGTGTACTAATATTGAAACGAAAACTTCAACCAAATATCTAGGAATCACTATTGACCAATGTCTAAAATGGATACCGCATATAACCATTCTTAAAAACAGCGTAAGAAAATTGACATATATTTTTAGCTGTTTGAGACACATTCTAAGTAAAGAACTACTGAAAATGACGTACTTCGCATTCTGTCAATCCGTAATCCAATATGGTATAATAGGATGGGGTGGCGCCTATAAAACTCACACACAATCTCTTTACATTGCGCAAAAACTAATAATTAAAATAATATTTAAAAAATCATTTCTATATCTATCTGAACTCATATTCAAAGAATTTAAAGTCAGAAAATTAAATACTCTCTTCCTGTATCATTCAACCTTACAAGTTTACAAAGAGGATATCCTAAACAAATCCATACCTTTCAAAAACACAGAAAATCTCAGGCAAAAATACATGTTACCAATTCCCATTTGTAAAAAAACTTTGGGTCAACAAAATTATAAATACTTAGCAACAAATTTCTTTAATAAATTACCAGAAAATATAAGATCCCTTAAGGACAGTTTCAAAAATTTCAAAACAAAATTAAAAAAATATACTGAAAACCTTAACTAAAAAAAATAAGCATTTGCTTATTATGGGAGAACATTTTTAAAAAATATGTATATTTGTATTTAATAATTGTATTAAGTTTTTTTATATATTCTTTCATTATATTTATGATCTATTGTATGTACTGTAACAAAAAAAAATAAAAAAAATAAATATATATATATATATATATATATATATATATATATATATATATATATATATATATATATATATATATATATATATGTATAACTGTTTTTTCTCATTACTTATTTTATTTTCAGAAGGTTTCTTCGACTGGTTATAGCCGTTATTTTCCTTTTTCTTTTAGTAACACTATTATCTCATTCTGATGTTACCTATTTCAAAAGAATTATTCCACGGGCTGCAACTTCTATTTATCTGTTGTATAATGTTAAAGTAAGTACTTGCATACTACTTACTAACCCCGTATGCATGGACATTGGAGGGTCTAGAGTCGTTCAAATAAATGTAGCTTGGTTGAAAAAAAAAGTAGAGTCTTGACGTGTGCGGTGAAGGAGGAAACCATATTATGTTTCCTTACAACGCCGTTGGGAAAGTGGTGGGTTCCCCTCCAATGCCTTGTGGTCACAATTTTCTTTTTGCGCATTTTATTTTCTCTGTATTATGATTGTAAATACTTGCATTATATTATTACTGTTATTTTTTCACTATTTATTTTATTCCAAGCTTCCTCAACCGGGCGCAGCTCTTATTTTTCTTTTTGTTTACTAACACTTTTATGTGTATATATTTTTCTCTGTGAATTTCAGAAGAATTATTCCATTTATATTTTATAGTCTGTCCCTAACGAATTTGTCCCGAACGCGGTATCTGTTTCACTAATTCAGGAATTAAATCTCTATTCAGTTGTGACATCATCGACCCGTCTAGTCCCGATCTCAGATCCCAACTGCTAGGAAAGAGGCAAGACACTAGTCGAAAGTTACTAATTCATTCTTCGATGCCCGCCGCGAATCTGTCCGTGTGGTTCACTCATTCCTTTCCTCGGGCCAAGATTGAAAACTTCCGACATCGAATCCGAATTTGACTAGAAATTCGGGAAGCAAAAATGATTTCGTATCGTTATTTTTTTATACGAATCAAAGCTATTGGAATACAAGTACCTATTTATTTTGAAGCTTAGACTTCGGTAGAATAATATGTAAATTTGCAGCTATCATAATACAATGTCTTTAAATGTTAAAATGTTTGTTTATATTAGATTACGTCAAGTGGAACAATTTTAAGTTTTATAAATAAAATAAAATTAGTAAAACTTTAGGGATGAAACAAAACACTGTTCAAATTTAAGTTTTTATTGCTAGTCTATTATTTAAATGTTAACATTTTCCATGTCAATTTTTTTTTTGTTAAAATATTACATTAACCCGTAGAACAATTTTTCAGAACGACATAATTCGTAATTTTTTTTAAAATGAAATAGGCAATTCACCCTAGGAAGAGTGCTTTGTGTAGTGAAAACTTCATCTATAGGATTTAGTCTGCGAGAGAATGAGATAGTATAATCGACTCGACTATAATAGACTCTTCTTTGTGCGGTGCTTCGTAGACTATCCGTCTCCTCTTAGTAAGGTGCTTCCTAACCTCCCCACTCATGTCTACTTTGTTTTCTGAAGGTTTCACTTCTACCGCGTATTACATAATATACATATACTTTTTTTTATTAATTGAATTAAATGAATGAATAAAAGGAAACAATTCAAAAGGCCAGGAGAATCAGACTGAATCGATTCACTCCTGGGAATAAATCTGCCCATGTCTAATGCAAAATCTAGTTTCACTAAAGTGTATTAATCTTGTGCTGCTTGTAATTTTTGCACGGTGCCGCCATTTAAGGAGGAAAAATGAACTAACATTAGTTTGAAGAGAATTATTTTAATCTCGAAATATTCAATAGTATAATATTCTTTATTTCAAACAATTGGTTGTGTTTTCTGCGTATCACATGCTACTTTATAATTTTAATGGGTTTTCATTAACACTCACACAGTGTCCGGAAACTTGCGTAACAAGTGGAAATCTACATCATGTTTGTGGACAAATTTGTAGAATGACTTTTTTTTTTATTATGGGTTTCAAGTCGGTCGCTAGGAGGTTAATAACATCTGTCTAATGAATTTTATGATGCGTAGAAGCTTGTACCCAGCTCCATTGGATTTTTTAACCCTTTACAGACTGAATTAAAAAAGGTTTTTTTTGGGTTTTTGTATGTGTTAGTAATTCATCAGTTTCCCGCTCGTGCTACGTATTTCCAGACTCCACGTATATTGTCACACAAAATAACGATTTTGATCAATGTTTGAAGCACAATAATAATTCATTTCATTCCTTAATTAAATATTATCACTTAAAATTTTACGGGGTTAATGGAACATTTAGTAAAAACTTAGTATATATTTAAAAAAAAAAAACAAAACAAAACAAACAAACAAACAAAAATAACAAAACAAAAAAATACCAACCAACACTTTTTTACTGAATAAATTTTTGGCATTTTCACCAGCATTTGGCTTCTTAGGACGGGCACTAATATCGACCTACAAGACATATTAATACTTGCACAAGTTTTTAAATATTTTCAGTAATCAGGCAATATTATTACTATGTATTAATTACTACTATATATAAATGCATCTAATGTAATGTAATAAATAAATAAACAAACAAATAAATACCCTTTTCCGTTATTTTTTTGGGGTGTTATACCGTGTAACCGTGTAACAAATAACGAAAAGGCTTTTGGCCGTGAAAATCTTAAAACGCATCCAAATAAATGCTCGTTAAAAACTTCACAGTCTGCCTTTATAGACCACGCACGTCACTGGCTACGAGTTTCCTTATGTACCATACTCGTTATAAACCTCTTAACTCACATATTCCGAGGCAGCCTGTTCACGTATTAACCTGATTATATTAATATCGTTCATTCCTTATAAGGAACATAGCGACCTTTCTTGACCTAAGCAAGGCGTTTGATCGTGTTTCCCATCAATTGTTATGGGAAAAACTCATAAAGCGAGATGTTCCAGCAGCAGTGGTCAATATGCTGGCTATTTCGTACGGACAACAGGAAAATCACATTCAATGGGCAGGAGCTTCTTCAAGACCTTTATTCCTTAAGAGCGGAGTCAGGTAAGGGGGAAATATGTCTCCAACTCTATTTAATGTGTACATTAACGACCTCTTACAAGAGTTGAACGATACACGAATCGGTTGTCATATCTGCGGACAAGGAAGTAACAACATTAATTACGCCGATGACATGGTGCTGCTTGCACCTTCGATTAAAGCGATGAGACGACTTGTGCAAATATGCGAAGAGTACGCAAACTCTCATAACCTGTTGTACAATTCTAAAAAGTCAGTCATCGTCGCTTTCAAACACAATAAGGAGCCATCACATATTCCTCCAATATATCTAGAAGGAATTGAACTGCTTGTGACCTCACAGGTTAAGTATCTGGGACATATCCTAACCGAAGACATGAAGGATATAGAAGATATGGAACGACAAAGAAGAGCAATTAATATACGGGCCGGAATGCTCGAAGCGAAGATGTCAGAAAATTACTATTCAAGACATACTGTACTGCCCTGTACACGTCTGAACTGTGGACACAATACCCAGCAGCGCAATGGGACAAACTGAGGGTGTGCTACAATAATGCATACAGGCAACTTATGCAACTACCGAGGTTCTGCAGTGCCTCCACGATGTTCACCGAGGGGAGGGTGCACTCATTCCCAGCCTTACTTCGCCACCGACTAGCCAGCTTCTGGAGCAGGATACGGACTTCAACCAATATCATTGTCGTGGCTGCATCCGAGTGGCTCAGTTCCCCAATAAATGAGCGATGCATGCAGATGATGAGGCGACCTCCATGATGGACGATCCCAAAATATCGTTTTATTTTTAATTCTGTCTACTTATTATTTATTTTAATTCTATGCTTATTTTTTGTTATTTGTGTGATGAATTTCGTTTTCATTTTATGCTTTAATTAGGTATCTACCTAATATTTAAACTTTTTTTTCTTTTATAGTTGTTTATGTAATATGGCAGACTGGGATTGCACTACCCTCCCAGTCCTGCTGGAATAAAAAATAAAAATAAAAATAGCTAACGAGACTTTGACCTTGTGCGAATTTCGAATATGATTAAATACCTACCATACAAATTAAGTTTTGTTGATTTTTGAAAACTGAAGAATGTGTGATCTTTGTCCCAAGGCTAACATTTGAATGGTTCGATACTTTTACGAATATACGTATAAAATAATAACACCTTCATTAATAGCATGTGTTTTTTATCAGACTTAAAACGCTTATGTGTGTATAAGACAGCCAGGAGGCTAATGTCTTGGCGTTCTCTTCTGCTCTAAGAATCTCTCTGTTTTTAGAATCTTCACTGCCAGCCCACATCGGTTATGATCATGGAGAGGCAAATCTATACACTACAGACATCTGTTGGAGAACTCTTTTAACAGTATGAGCTACTAACACCATAGCCATCTGTGCTACACAGCTCGAACGGACCAAAAACATCATTACATTTTAAAAGCTATATATCTCTCTTCCTCTCATCAAACTTTTTTTTTTTTAACCAGAAAGAGAACAAAATAATGCTTCTTATTGTCTTTAAAATATGAAAGCTATCTTGCATAGATATTTTACAATCTCGATCCAAAGAGACGTTTTCTGATTTTTCTTGAAAAACTGAGGCTTCCGAATTGTGAGGTGCGAATACATTGAACCAAGCAGACGGGTTAATCTTTGGGGTTGCTGTGTGGAGGGGTTTTTTTAGTAACGGAAGAAAAGAAAGTTCTGAGAAGGAAAAGGTATGTGCGGTAGGTAAGAATCTGGGGGTCAGCATGTCCAGGAGTGACGCACATATGCATTTATCCCTCCCACTACGGGAGGGCGATGTTCTGAGAGAGTCCTGCTGGAGAAAGCAAAAGGTCTCCCTCAACCAGTCTCTCCCGATCCGGTCTACGAATACCCGCCTCCCAAATTGAAATGTGACTATACCCTTTTCAAATAACTTTTCGATTCTGAACGTTATCTCTCACCAGGGCGATCCTGAGGGTAGCTACCAATCTATAGTAATGACGGTTGAAAGTGCATCACTCAAAAGTATTGTAACTTTAATTTTCTCATTCGATTTCTTAGATTTATCTGCAATTTATTTACCAAATCCTTTAATACTCTTTTTTCTCGGTTCAAATTGATTCACATAATAAATATATTTAGTGTGAATTCTGATAATTTGCTGATTAATTTATTGTCTAACGCTAACAAGCACCCTTATGTTATCTGTTGGTCATATTATGTCAACCCTCGCCTATCATTATATTAATTAATAACTAAAATTATATCACGCTACGAGAACTAAACATGAAATCAGACGCGTGTGGGTGCGGTTTTTAATGTCAGAGTGATAAATTAGATTTGCAATATATTATGTTTGGTATGACCGCTTATTACGCGTACATATAATAGTAAAGTTTGCTAAATAATCAGTATATCACTACAAAACAGCCAAAATAGCCACAGAAAATCGATTATGAAAATGGTTATGGACAATACCTTTGTATTTTATTTTCGCACGAGGATATTTTAAATTGCACTGGACGTTTTTATGTTTACCGTGACAGCATAAAAAGGGCAATAAACATACGTTCCTTATTACAATATTGCTGCAGCTCTTTCAAAAGAAGTGACACACAATGTACGTAGGTCTGTTCCCTCCAAAGGAAAAAAAGTCATCATTTTCTTACATCTCTCTCATACAATGCATCGTGACGTCTCCGTAGACCCCTACCATTATTACTTGCCGTGACGAAAGGCGGTGGATGCGTCTGCCCACCAACACCTGCGTGGCAGGCCAGATCGGGAGAGACTGGTCGAGAGACTCCAACAGGACTTTCTCGGAACATCGCTTTGCACCTCAGTAGAGGGGATCCATATATCCATCACTTCTGGACACACTGACCCCCAGATTCCTACTCACCCCTCGTACCTTTTTCCTTCCCAGTACTTCCTCCCATTCCTATATCTCCCTTAAAAGACCCTCCACACAGCATCCCCAAAGATGATATAGGCCCTGATGGGAATTATTTTCCTCAGAAGGGAGCTAATGTAAAAATAAAAATGAAACTACTCAGACCATAAGCTTGTTTTAGAACTACCTGTATCTAGATTTAGACATCTGTAATGACGTACCTGAATTATTATTGTGATCTGGACCAAGTAGTGATAACTATCATTTTATGCTTCATAATTCATTTCAAAACAGCACGATAAATGTTGATATGAGATAAAGGGTTTATTTTTCAAATAATAATCCAAATTCTACTTAGGTACTGAAATAACTAACTAGGGTGAGATTTTCATTAGCCAATTTGAGCATCTTTTCTGCCTGGAATTTACAAATCAACGGAACAATTTTCGTCTGTTTTTTTCCGTCATTGTTTGGTTTTTTATACTTTTTTTACATTTACATTAGCTCCACACCAGGAAAATTATTTTCCTCGGGGTCTATGTCATCTTGGGGGATACTGTGTGGAGCTCCTTTTTGAGGACAGGGGGAGAGTTAGTTTCGGAAGGAAAAGGGTATGAGAGGAGGGTAGTATCTGAGGATCAGTGTGTCCAGGAGTGACAGACGTATGAATCCATCCATCCAACTGCGGTGTAAGGGGATGGGTCGATGGAGTCTGGCTGAAGAGATCAAAAGGCCTCTTCCAACCGGTCTCTCTTGATCCAGCCGCCACGCAGAAGGTGGGCAGAGGCATTAACCTTTCCCTTACTGTGCTAAAAAAATACGCGCGCTCCGGTGCTGTGTAATCAATTCACGTGTTAAAATCATCGATTTTATATCGGAAATATATGAACATTCATAGCTAATCGCTTTTGTTTTTCGTAATTTGTGTTACAAGTGATAATAATTGTAATTTAATTGCTGAAAACATGAAAAAACCATCGTCAATTGCTCAAAAAACGGGCGAGGAGACCATCTCAAAGGATTGCCCGCGAACGACTGAGGCGCTGGGCGCTGGGCTGCTACCCAATACATACATACAGCTATGTATGTTTAGCTACTACGCGGTCGTAGGTATCGACGGTCGAAACACAACACGGCGGTCTCTGTTTCTCGCGTTCCCGTATAGCAAAGTAGAGCGAGACGTCACATAGCGTGTCATCTCCCCCCGCACACTCTTCGCGTATCACGGTCCACACTGGCACACGGTTGATTGTATTTGTGGTTTATTCCCGATATTTAGCAAAATATCTCTGATTTTGAATTAAATTTGCTAATTATTTAAAATACTATTTTTTAATTCAGTGTGTAAATGTATAACGGAGGAATACCTAAAATCTGAATCCAGAATTCATTATATTTATAGAGATATAAAAGTTATTAGAAGCAATGTGTAGTATTTACGCATTACAGACCAGGAAAGGTTAAACACACCTCACCCTACGAAATCGGACAACTCTGCTAAGTAACAAACGTTAACCTTAGTTATACAAAGTTATTCCCAATGGAAATGTATGGTCTGAGCGCATGCTGAAATAGGCGAAGCCAAATAACGCTACCGCTAGGTGTGTTACTACCATAAATCATATTTCTCTGCTCCTAGTATTTTGTTTTTGTCAGCAGATTCACGTTTATTATTTTTTTTTATGATTGTGACATTAGCGCTGCTGCGGAGTTTAGCAGAAACTACCCTGTGACATGTCTTTGCTCCAGTATTTTGTTCCTGTCGACAGGTTGACGTTTTAACGTTTATTATTTACTAGCAGACTCGGCCACACGTTGCTGTGACTAACGAAACACAACGCCATTACCCAACCTTTATAAAATCCACACCACCCGCTTGCCAGCTGCCCGCTGCCCGCTGCCCGAATTGAATATTTGAATTTCTCGGCTTTTCTCTACTATAATAAGCATGTATTATACATATAAACCTTCCCCTTAAATCACTCTATCTTTTGGTGAAAACCGCATGAAAATCTGTTTCGTAGTTTAAAAGATCTATGCGCACATACATTTTTAGCGACTTCATTTTATACTATGTGATGCAATTCGAGCGATCGCCACTAATTATACAATGCTTGCAATGCAACACTGGATATTTGAAAAGGGAAAATCAAATACCTACTTACTCTAGGACATCTATTTTCCAATTTCTTCCGTAGAACGAATTTCAAAAGTGACTATAGTACGGCCCGCCAGCCGTTTTAAATCGCACAAATATATATGTTTTCTTTTAATTTCTCGGCTTTTCTCTAATATAATTTACATGTATTATACATATAAACATTCCTCTTCAGTCACTCTATCTATTGGTGAAAACCGCATGAAAGTCCGTTGCGTAGTTTAAAAGATCAACGCGCACATACATTTTGAGCGACTTCAT
The DNA here is from genome assembly GCA_929108145.2 of Limnephilus rhombicus. NCBI lineage: Eukaryota > Metazoa > Arthropoda > Insecta > Trichoptera > Limnephilidae > Limnephilus > Limnephilus rhombicus. The sequence continues at coordinate 25,947,445 of OV815284.1, forward strand.
TTTATACTATGTAATGATGTAATGATGATAATGATACCTAGCCCAGACCCGTGAAAAATCACGGAAACTCAATTCTCGATAAATTGGTTCGAACTTTGAAAATTTTAAAAATATTATATTTTAGGTAGGTACATTAACGGTTGTCTGAATTATCCAAACTTCCATTTTAAAAAATGGAAGTCCTTGTTAGCCCACTTAAATTCAACGAAAATCAAATCAAGAGTTCATTGAAGAGCAGGTTACAGGCAGACTGAGGCACAGACGAAGTTAGTATTTTTAATAATTAATTATAAACAGTGGTTTAACACTATTGTTATCTTTTATTTTGTTCAATAAAGCAACAACAAAAAATGTACTAACTTATGCTGTGTATGTTGAGATGAACGCGGGTTCAGCAGCCAATGATTTATTCAGCGAGTTGCATGCAAAGTTTCCAGAACAAATTGTTTACTGAGTTTCGCACTCAGTCCGATACTGTTCCCATTGTATCGAACAGGAATCGCCAACCAGTAGTGGTGAATTTAGATCCAAAATTTAAAAACTTAAAAAAATCGTATACAAAAAACTACCAGGCTGCTGCTCAGCAGACCAAAAAAGTCGTGAATGGGATGATCTAGACTACAGTTTTTCGTTGGTTGATTTTGTATTTATTGATATAATCGATGCAGCGAGGCACGCGAAACCGATATGAAACGGATAGGGTATGGAAATTTCCGTCGTTTTCCGAAGGAACGCGGCTCTTACGGCGACGGTGCGGTACTTTTTCGAACTTCCAACCATTATGGACTATTAGGCAATCTTAAAAGAACTATTATTATTATTATAATTTTGTATAATAACATGGGCACGCGACAGCGGTGAGGAGCACCGCGGCAGATTTCATAGTTGTTTCGCGTTGAAAGGTTCGCCCGAAAGATGGATACACTCGCAACTCTCAAAATTATTTTTTTAAATATTATCACTTATTTTTTTTTTAAATATGGCTTTCTAAGTTTTTAAAATCATTTTGAAATAAAAATAATAATAAGGATAATGAAAATAATTTCAAAATATTAAAAATAATTTAAAAAATCGTGAACAAAAACCTACCAGGCTGCTGGTCAGCAGACAAAAAAATTCTTCAATGGGATGATCTAGACTTCTAGACTACAGTTATTCGTTATTTGTACTCGATGACGTAAAATTTACTAATTTTTATCCCACTTTAACACCGGCTGCCTGCGAACGTGCCAGGCTGCCGGTTGGCAGACCTGCTTTTTTCTCATCTACTAAATGACCTTTATTTTATGAAACCATTCCCGTTCGTGTACTCGATGACGTAATTTTTTTGAAAAAAATCACAGCTCTTCAGTAGACTAGCCAAACCACTGTCTCAGGTTTTTCATCCATGAAGTTCTCCTTCTTCTAGGGCCCTGTATTATGAAATCTTTCCCTGTATTATGAAATGCAAGATCTCGTACTTCTCTGGATGTCTCATCACATGTCCAAGATATTGAATTTTTCGGATTTGTATAGTTGTAATAACTTATTTTTCTTTTTTCATCCGAACCATAACATTTTCATTTGTAACCCTGTCAATCCAGCTTATTTTAAGTATTTTTCTGTAGATCCACATCTCGAATGCCTCAAGTCACCTAATTAGTTCTTCATTAAGCGTCCAAGCTTCAATTCCATAAAATAATATCGGAAACACGTAGCATCTGACCATTTGTATTCCAAAGTTGAGATCGTGACTGCAGAACATCTTTTTCATGCGGATAAAGGTTGCACGAGCTTGCTCAATGCGGCATTTGATTTCAATCGAAGGATCCCATCTATCATTTAAATTGCAGCCCAAGTATACATTGTATACAATACTCTGTACCTTCTCTAGTTTCATTCCAGCAATATAAAGATTTTCATTCAACGCGTTATTTTTGCTTACGAGCATGTATTTTGTTTTATTTATATTCAGTTTTAACTCAAAATTCTTACAAGTCTTCACTACTTGATTCAGCAGAAGTTGTAGATCCTCAATGTTTCTTGTTAGAAATCCCGTATCATCTGCATAACGCAGGTTGTTCAGAATCTTACCATTTATAACAAGTCCTTGGGTAGCTTCTTGCAGAGCTTCAATAAATATTTCTTCTGAATATAATTTTAATAGGTATATGTTAATTGAAGCAAATTCAGACTGTCATTAATTTATTAATTCAAATAAAAAGTGGTGTATTACAAAGTCTGATTTTTCATTGACATGTAATGTCACACCCCAAAGTATTTGCTTCCTTAAATAAAAACGTTTTTTGTTTGTTCGTTTTCCCTTAAAAGGTTGTGGATCCTTTATATGGGGAAACTTCTAGGAACTAGTGCTGTAGGTGGAAGAAACCCTACGATGGTAGAATGCTTTGTCCGCGGAGTTACCGCATGCAAGAAAAGCATGAACTTTGTTGAATGTACTCGTGCTTATGTAACAATTGCAAGAAAACACTCGCATACATTAATGCATATCTACTATCAACATTTTGATTACTCTTTGTTAATTCAACATAAAACTTACATATTGTGTATAAAGTAAAAAGATTAATTACATTGTGAGTCGTTTTTCAGTAGATTAACTTGGGCAGTAGATTAACTTGGAAAAAGCACATCAATGAAACACATCAGCAATTAAAGCCCTTTACCTCATGTTACGCAAAAGAAGTTAAAAAATCAATCCATTAAAAATAATCTCCTGATTTATAAATCAACGATAAGGCCAAAACTAACTTATGCAAGCTCGATCTGGGCCCACTCTTCAGAGTCTAATTTGAAAAACTTCAAACATTCCAGAATAAAGCCATACGCAGAGCCCTGGGTGCCCCCAAATGGATAAGGATAAAAAAAACCTAAACCTAAACAATCCTCTTTAAAGATTATACCATAGTACCTCCCCATATTGCAGCCATGTCCCCTTGCTAATAATTTTTAACAAACAACAAAATTAACAATTTTTTCAACAACCATATATTAAAAACTCATGATGAACGAGAAAGGGGCCTTTTTGGCCCAGAGCTCTGCATTATTATTATTATTTATTTGATGCAAAATATTTACATTTTATACCCAATTCAATGATGTTGGCCTCACTGGGTGGTTTACCCGTGCTGAGGCCTCACTTTTTGATTTATGCCAATAAATCAAAAAGCAAAAAAAGTGTGTAGTTTTGTGTCATTTTGCATTGTCGTCACTCTTTCTCCCGCCCCTTTTTGTCTCAACTTTTCCTCTCCGAATCACCTGTTTCTACCCCAAATGAATCCTAAAGCAATTTATGGGCATTCATAATGGACTCGTTAATGGCTCATCTAAGCTTATTAACGAATCATCAAGAATTTAACAAAGACTTTATTAATCGGTCAAGACTTGACCGATATGTGGCTTAGTTGGCAGTGCGTTTGGGTTCCATCCAGGTGTGGGGAGTTCGATTCCTCGGCTGGCTAAATCCTCCATCATTTCTGTGGTGGAAGTAAGACATCTTTAAATATTGTCAGTTTAATTTTTGTCTTTCTTTTAGGAAAAAAAAAATAATGAAAACGTATAGAAGACTCATAAAAAAACAACAACTCGCCAAGGATTTATCATTAATTCATCAGGACTCTTCAAGGAATCAGTAAAAACTCACCAAATACTTAGTAAAGGCTTATTAATGACTCATTAACAATTTATCAAAGACTCATCAGACTCATCGAAAACTTATCACGGACTCATCATTATTTTATCAAGGAGTCTATCAAGAACTCATCATCATTTAATCAAGGACTCTATCAAGAACTCATCAGCCATTCGAATAGTATCACCACACTTAGTAAGTGGAACAGCGTTCCATGTTTGGATTGGTTTACAATGTACATCATATATTGTAACTTCCATGTTATCCCATCTGGTCTTGAGGGAAAGAAATTGACATGTTATTTCATTCAACATTACGGGCCATCCATAAATTATGTCACACCTTAAGGGGGGGAGGGGAGTAGAGAAGTGTGACATTGTGTGGCGAGGGGTATGGGGGGGTCATCAGCTCTGTGATGTCACATATAAAAAAAATGTAACTACTGTTTTGATTATTTTTAGATGAAAATTTCAAAATATGTGACGTCACACTAGGGGAGATGGTCTCACAAATGTGACGATGTGTGACAAGGACGGGGGGGGGGTCAAAAATCATGAAATTCGTGTAACGTAATTTATGGATGGCCCCTTACAGTGGTAAAAAACGACATTCATAATAATAATATGATTTTTATATGTTGTTTTCCCATCTGAAAAATAGCCAGTTCAATTTTGTCACCAGACCATCAATGTTTGATGACCATTTTTTTTTGATTTAATGACAATATAAAATAAAGTAATATTACAAAATAAGTAAAAAATACAAAGTAAAGAGGTTTGTTCACAGTCCTCCTCACTAGGTATTCCTGTTCCGAGGCGGACTCTTTGTTGTTGTATCGGTGTTGATTTTCACAAAATGAACAATAAATAAAATAAAAGTATTTATGTTCGTTGTCAGCAGGTTGCATTTGAGGTTACTTCATAATTTTAATGATTTCCTCATATTCATGTTTACTTAGCCATATTTTGATGTTTTTTAAAAACTTTTGTATCTCCATGGTGTTCTTAATTTCAATTTGAAGGGCATTATATAATTTTGTAGCATGGAAATGTGGATTTTCTGGCCAAAAGATTTATTTAATTTCGGGATGTTCAGTAGTTTTGAGGATTTCATCCTTGTAGTGTAGGTGTGTTGGTTAGCAAGGTATTCAATTTTTTCTTTAAATTTGAGTATTGCATTGTTAGAATATTGTTCAATAATGCTGAACACATTAAAGATTTAAAAAATCTTTTGATGGAGTTTTTATGAGTACTTTTAGGATTATTTTTATTATTTCCTTTTGCGTTTTAACTAGCTGCTTCATGTAAATGTTTGAGGCAGTTCCCCATCCTATTATCCCATATTCTATGCGTGATTGGCAAAGAGCATTAGCCAGGGACTTCCCAACCTTTAATCTCGGATCTGAATCGGGGATGCCTAAGTCCCACTGAGAAGTTGGGACACTTAATCACCTTTTTCAGTTACAGTTCAGTTTAACATCACATGATTGTTGATGCCAGTTGCTCTTGACATGACAGTTGTACGAATTTTCGAAACAATACAATTCAATGGAATATTATGAAAAAATAGAATATTGAGGTAAAGATGTCTGTAGAATCTACTATTGAAAAGGGGATCGAGCCCCCTGTAGAATGTACGCCACTGGTAATGAAACCGTATCAGCCCCGTAAGTGGCACTTCGCAAACATTCGATATCGCATATTTTAAACAACGCAGCGGACAAAGTTCCAAAGATTTGGCCCTAAAATGAAACTTATCTCGCGTTTTCACGCCACTGCGCACTGCGTTCCGCCCCCGTTTTGCCCGGGCACATAAATAATAAATTGAAGAAGCAGTTTCTATAGGTACAGCCATGGGTTTAATACCTTGTGGGTCTACTTTACGCTGGATGCGTACAAATTCCACAACAAGCATAAAATCTCAAGATTTTTGAATGCTTTTACTAGTACTTTGGGTTATACGCTGGCAAGTTCCCCAAATTTGGAGGTGAGTGCGGATACCGCCGCCTCGAGAACCATTTATTGGATAACCAACACCCTTGCCTATAGGTCACCACAAGTGGTTTATCCCTCCACACTCCAGGGGTGCCCGGGTTCATGGGGTGAGGTTTTTCTACCTTGGCGGTGGATTCGTCTGCCCACTTACTGCGTGACAGGCTGAATTGAGAGGTACTGATTGAGGGAGACCATTATTTGGCCTCTCCTGCAGGATCAACCCACCTCCTTGCATTGCAAAAGCAGGAATGGATTCATATGTCTCTCACTCCTGGACTCACTGACTCCAGAATCCTACCCAAACCTCTTACCTTTTTCCTTACTAGAACTTCCTTTCCTTTAAAATACCCTCCACACAGCATCCCCAAAGATGACTCCTGAGGGAGATTATTTTCCTCGGTGCCTCCAGTGTGTAGTTATTGTAAAAAATAAAAAAATATGTGCGGGCAAGTATCTTGAGAAAAATTGCTTCGGCATTCATGTAATTTGTGTGTATGCTCAATTGCTCATTCATTGGTTGACTTATTGTTTTTTTAGAGTGTTTATTAGATATTTATTTTTACTCACGTTTAATCTAACTGATTTTGCTTTTTAACCAATATTTTAAACTAATGAATCTGTGGCGCCCACTTTTGCCGAATTCATTGCGCCGCCACTGGTGCTGTAAGAATAAACGAGAAATGCCTACGGCTCACACTGCGTAAGGCACTGCCGATACATGCTTTAGCATTGAACTTACAACTTATTGTTTTTTTTTTTTTACATTCACATTGTAATTTGAGAACTTATGATATAATATAGCATTTAAAAAATGTACACTACTCTTCCAGACACAAGCTAATGCTTCCATGGAAGAGTGGTATTAATTAAGATATTTGAACATGAATATACGCAAATTATTACATAATCTAAATGTACATTATATTCTATATGCTAAAAAAAAAAAAAAATTGATTACCTCCATGGGCTTTAGAAATGTAGAAATGACCATTACAGTACATTGAAGCACCCACCACTGTCCCACCCCGGTATAGGCAACTTATGGTCGCCCCTTCGGAGTTCTCGCAAGAATCTAATTTTTTTGAATAAACGGCTCTACATTTAATGTAACGAATCTAGACCTTTAATGTCCCCTCATACTGTGTTAGGTGGCGGTATGCGGGCGCGCATACAGGACTGTACTGTAATGGTCAATCTCTACAATTCTAAAACCCATGGAGGTATCAATGCAAAAGCAGTGAGCCTCATGGACAGTCAAACAAGTTATTAGTAACATCAATAAAAATTTAAAAAAAGTAACCCAAAATGACAGCAGCCGTCATGAGTAATCAGCTCATGACAGCGAAAGACCATACACAATCCGGCGGGCGACACCGAGCACTGTTCATAAAAAAGCAACAAAAGTAAAATAACATTTGTACAGAGTAGAACTGGTGTTACCGCAAACTGGCTACCGGCAGTCCCCGAGACAGTGAAGGAGGCTGATTGTCTGGCCTCCCGACAACCGGAAACGTCGTCCGTAAGCCAGCTAGCCGGTGGTTCCTAGACGAGAGTAATTGGAAATCATAGAAGAAGACTCTAGGGAGAGAAGCGTTGGGTCGCCTGAGGCGGGACGGACAGCCTCTGGATGTCGTTCAGCCTTCTCCCCAGCCTCTTCATGTCACGGGGGGTGGCGCGGCAGACAGGTGCAGCTCCACCAGTTTCAGAAGACCGGCCGTGGTACGTAGGCGGGGACACGGTCCAGGGTCCAACCCCTTATATGAGGAGAAGGACGGTACAAAACGAGCAACTGAGTTCAGTTCTCACCAAAAAAACATAACTAAAAAGAAAAATTTATTGATAACATAGTTAATCACAAAAAAGAAAAAAATAAACAAGAGCGTGTGGAAGTCAGCGCTAGGCATGTGAATGCACCATATAACCAAACTAAAAATCATAAACATGTAAAATAAAATGGCGATTTAGAAAGAAAAAGAAAAAACATAAAATAGACATGAGCGTTAAATTACGCAGGGCATCTGTAAACAGTAGACCATGAACATATAAATGTAAAAGCATAAAAATGTAAAGGTGTAAATAATAAACTTAAAAATGTAAAAAATAAAAAATAAAATAAAATATGTATATATAAATACTGTAAAAGCAAAAAAAAAAAAAAAATGTAAAATGCAAACAATAAACATAAAAAAATTTAAAAATTTAAAACTGTACATCCTGAGCAGAGTTTGTAAAAGAATAGAAGCAAGAAAAGTCCGTGGTAAGTCAGGAACAAGTACACCTGGTGTCAAAGTCTACTAATCAGCGACTCTAAGCTCAGGCCATCTCTCAAACCAGATCCTCGTAAAGTTCCTCAGGCACTCGAAGTTCATCTTGTTCGAAACCAGATCAGTGTTCCACACTGGTCTGATTGGTACGTCCAAACCATCGAGCATTTCCTCTCTTGCATCCGTCATTATCTCACACTGCCACAGAATGTGCTCCGCCGACTGGTTCGTGCACCCGCAGGCGCAGTTGGGGTGAGGGGACAGGGAGAGGGTGTGAAGTCTCCCCATGAATTCCCCGTGGCCGGATAGAAAGAAGCTGGGTGATGTGGTGGTCCAACTTGAGAAAGACCCCTTCCATTCTGACTTTAACTGATGGGAAGAAGGAGAAAGTCCATCTTCCCATATTCGTTCTATCCCAACGGACCTGCCACTCTTGTAGCGACAGATCCCTCATTTGACGAAGCAGCCCAGGGAGAGTCCCCGGTCCGCCCGGTGTCAGAACAACGCTAGGTGAGTAGCCGGGGTTCCTCTGGTTAATTTCTGCTTAAATTTCTTTCTGCTACTTCCCTGATTAATTCCGCTACTTCCGTTAATTTCTGCTACTTCCCTGATTTCCAGATCGATTGGCAAACTGCCAGCCAAAACGGGTAAAGCGTCCGAAGCAATGGTTCTATACGCACCAGAGAGTGCCAGCAAGGGGGTTCGTTGGCCTCGCCTGAGAGCTAAGAGAATCAGCGAATTGTCCAGGCGGTGCTCCCACACAGAAGCGGCATACGAGACTTGCGCCACGTACACGCACCTATATAGCGTTCGCAGAGCCTGATTACGCAATCCCCACTCAGCTGTGGAGAGTCTCCTCAGCTTCAAGAAGAGAGCCTGGGCCTTGCTGGATACTTTTTTGACATGAGCCAGAAAAGAGGACGATCGATCCAGAGTAACTCCTAAGTATTTCACTGTTTCAAAAAAGCGGATGCTAGAATCTCCCATTCTGATAGTAGGGTTTCTTTTTCTACTGAGAGAGCCCTTCATCAGGGGGCCCTTAGTCTTGTGGGGAGCGAAGGTCATCTTGTTTCTTTCACCCCAGTTCAGGAACATCTGCAAACCTTCACTGCTTTTGCTCTCCACTACCTTTCTGCTGTCCCCAGCGACCAGATACAACTTATCATCAGCGTAGTCGACAGTGATACATCTATACGTAACCTGGAGGAGTTGTCAAAGGAGATGTTCCACAGGTCGGGTCCAAGGATGGAGCCCTGCGGGCATCCCATGTCGGCTTCCCTCTGGATACAAAACTCACCGAAACTGATCGTAATCGTACGATCAGAAAGGTAGTCATCGATGGCTTTGAACAATAAGTTGTAACACCGCGTGTTTTTCACCTTTGTACGTATTATTGCCCACCATGCATGATCAAAGGCACCAGTGATATCGAGGAAGATTGCAACTACATACCTCTTTGGGCAAGCCTTCACCCATTCAAGCGCATACGACAGGGCGTGCACCGTGGATTTACCGGGGACGAAACCGAACTGGAGGTCACTGGCCGGGGACAAAGTTTGGCGGAGCCGCTCCCTCAGTAATTTCTCCAGGATCTTGCCTAAAGCGGGAAGCAGCGTTATCGGCCGGTAGGCCTTGATGTCGGTGAGTAGTTTATCGTTTCCCTTAGGTATAATCCGGAGCACGCCGCGCTTCCAATCTGAGGGGAAAACTCCCCTCCTCAAGCACGTAACCATCACCTGGAAGAGCTCCTCCTTGGCGTGGACCCAGACTTGCTTCGCTATTACGCCATTGAGCCTGTCATGCCCTGGTGCCTTTTTAGGACCCAAATCCTTAATTATCACATCAATTTCTGCCTTAGTGACTCTAATGAAGTTATCCTCTTGGGCGAGGACTCTAGGTGGCAGCCGTGACAGATTTCTTATCTGTTTATGGTGGTCACTTTCCCCAATTACTGATTCTATAGGAACTAACTCACCCAAGAGTGTTTCGTGTGTGGAGGCCACATCCACTGTCTCAGCGTTCCTCCCATGTGTTATCCCAATTACTATTGACAAATACCGGTCAGAACCTTTCCAGGATTTTTTGATCGCGCTGTGGATTTCCCACGGGTTGGCATTACCCACGTCTTTAACCCAATTATGCCAAGCAGCTCGTTTCGCTAGGTTCGGTTTTGGCAGTTTCAAGGTCAAGTCACAAGATATACGCCCCAGGTAGTGTCTACTTTCTCCACGAAAACCCTATCTATAATTCAGCTTTATCTATAAGAATTTGGTCCGGTGTTGACAGTTTCAAGGTCAAGTGACAAGATATACGCCCCCGGTAGTGTCTACTTTCTCCACGAAAACCCGAAGTAAGCCGATGATCGCCGAAGCAATCGGGACGGTACGATCACTACGAGCACGTGACTATTGTTAGTTTGGCTGTCGGCCGCGGCGCCCGCGGGCTCATTGCTTTCACTGAGTCGCGTGCCGTGTGTTTTGTTTGGCGCCTCGGAGTTCAAAAACTCTGTCTCTGTCGAACAGTGCCGGGCGCATGCGAATCGCTCCGCGGGCGCCATGGCGCCCACGGGCATAGGGTTGGGAACCAGGGCGCTAGGAGAACAGCCCATTTGAAGGCCGACCTGGCAGATCTGAGGCTCGCCTAAAGTGCAACCGTCTCCTCCTCCGTACAGCCGCCACTCCTGGACAGCCCCAGCGCCCTGTAGGCCTTCTTATAGGCCCCCTTCAGCGAAGTCAGCTCAGGTGACCACCACGGCGTCCTAATACTAATCTTTGGGCTTAAGTATAGTGGAGGTAATCCACCTCTTACCCGCCCTGGTATAAGTAACTGATGGTTACTCCTTCAAGGCTCTCGCAAGATTCTAATTTTTTGATTAAACGAAGCTACATTTATTTATTTTGAACGAATTTAGACCTCCAGTGTCCATGCATACGTTGTTTGTAAGCAGTATGCAAGTGCTTAACAGGAAAAACAAAATGCAAAAAAAAGTTAGCAAGACAAAGATAAATTAAACAGGGCAAAAGAAAAACTCATTCATGAGACTCCATGACGCAGCATTGCATCTGTAAAAAACCTGCAAGCACCTGCATAAAATAGAGAACATAAAAAATACAATAAATCTCAAATCAATTGGCAAGTACCAACAAAAAAATGTGAATGGCTTTCGGTCTGACCATAAACTACACTTAGCTTCCGTGTCCCTTAGCCAACCACTCAGTGAAACCTCAAAGAATGTTAACTGAATATTTGGGGTAAAATACCTGAAGACTAAAAGAAAATTCAGCGTTGGGTAGTCAGAGTCACTTAAAGAAAGGGAAGTGCCAGCCAGTGGCGGATACAGTGGGGGGCGCGTGCCCCCCCCCCTTGTCCCCTCCCTAAATGTAAGAAAATCTTTCTTCAATCATTCGCTCGACATGTCTAAACCATCTAAGCATCCCTTTCTTAATCTTCCTTGTTACGCTTGCATCAGCCTTGCATTATTTTCATATTTTTCTTACACTATCGTACATGGCTTTACCACACATACGCCGCAGGGATCTCAATTCTATAGCATTTAGTTCTTCCTCTGCCAGTTTCATGCTTCACTGCCATACATCAGGAACGGTACCAGCACTCCCCAGCACTCCATTGTGGACTGCTAGCTTCGCTTTTTTCGACAGTTTTTTTTTAGCGCCAACGGCGTTCAGTCCTCCATAAATGCGAAGTTACCTGCATTTACCACTCTTTCAATATCTCTATCAACCTTCCCATCTCTCGTAAACATACTTAGAAAGGAAATAATGAAAGGCAAAAGATATGATAGGTGGTTAGGACTCTCTGGGTTAGTGTGTCCAGGAGAGATGGACGGATGAACCTTTCCCTCCCACTGCGATGCGAGGCAATGGGTCGAGAGATTCCTGCTGGAGAGGTTAAATAGTCTACCTCAACCAGTCCTTTCCAGCTTGCCACGCAGTGCATGGGCAAACACATCCGCCGCCACCTTGAAAAACCACATCCCATGATCTCAGGCATCCCTGCTAAGTCACCAAACTTAGCGATCCACTTGGGATGACTTGTAGCAGAAGTGTTGTTTATCCAATAAATAATTCCCGTGGCGGCGGTACCCACACTCGCCTCCTAAATTGAAACTTTTGCTTCATTCACATTCACACGTCGTTTCATGTAAAGGTACCCTGAACATGGCCCGACTCAAGTATTTGATTCCCTTGATCGTGGAATGTAGCTCTACTGCTCCCTGTGGCCAGCCAAGTTTTAAATGTGCGGTCCGCCAATCTTTTATTTATTTATTAAAGTGAAAACTTCTTTAGCACAGTTGCGAATTGACAAACACGTACATCTATATGTTTTAGCCTACGAGAGAATGAGATAGTACCTATAGTCGGTCTCCTCTTTGTGCGGTGCTTCGTATTCTCCCCACTGTTGTCTGCTTTCAGTTTTCTTAGGAATATCTTTAGCGCCCTCCCCTTGAGTTTTTTCTGTTTCCGCCACTGGTGCCAACACAGCAAAATAACTAATAATCCAAAAATTAATCACAATGGGGTATTTCCACGTTTTTTTGTTGCTTAAAAAAAATTAAAAATACGACCCCTGATCGGCTAAATGTCTGCAAAGATTCTTCAGGCGCTCTATACCACTACACTAAAGGGGACGTGCGTGGTACCGTGGATCTATCCATAGCCAATCTTAAGTGTAAATAAGCCATGTTGTTAGACTTGGCAACACTGCATTTTGTTTATGGTGTGAACCGATGTTATATTTGATTGGTGGAAGACTGTTATTGTATTTCATGTGTTTGTAGTAGGATTTTTAAAGAGGAAATGTATATTTCTGGTCGTTAATGCTAGAATTGCCTATGCCAATTTTGGTAATTTGATTTACGTACCAGAAAGTACTCTTATTTGAATGTTCTGAATACCTTTGTTGGGTGCTCTGGATATATAGTGATGGAATTGTGGCCTGTCTAATGTATAAGTCAAAATATTGATTCAGCGTTTGTTGTGCCAAGAAATTGATAACCAATCATCTTCAACCTCATTCAGAAATTGGACATCGGCACTTCTAGCATTACAATTCATATTTATTCATTGTAATGGAAGAAAGTAATTGTCTTTTAAAAGAGCAAAGTTATTGAATGAATTGGGTAACAGTTAAAAAAATTACCTGCATATTTTAATGTTAGATGTTATCACTTAAAACCTTTATTTATTTTATATAAATGCCAAAAGGATAATTGTTTGTGAAAATTTAGAAATAAAGGTCGTCAATAAAAAGGTAGTTCCATATTCATTAAAAAAGAATAGGCAATATTGAGGATTCTCAAATTTGTTTGTGATTATATTGTATATGGTAATATTCTCTGCCACCTTGCATTTTTAAGCTTAGACTCTGCTCTGGAGGTTTTTACATTCATAGAACTTGACGAGGATTGTCTGTGTGGGCATTGGGAAACCCCAAAAAAACTTTTGAACGTATTTGTATTATTTGAGTATAAGAAGTATTTGAGTATTAGTCAAAAATGTACATTATTAAATAACTTTTCAAAACACATAAAAAACTGATTACGATAAAATGAATGATTTTGATTATGAACATGTTTTAATCATGAACCACGAGTATTCTGTAAAGAGGGAATCTAAAAAAACAACATTATAGGTTATGTGTTGACACCTGAAACGTGTAAAAGGACATTGTTCATCATATTAAATGTTATATTTACTGCAAAAAATGTGTATCAACGTTACCTTGATGTGTCATTTAGCAATGATTACAAACTGAGAACAGAATCACAATATTAATAAAAACCACCAACGCAACATAAAAAATGCTCACGTTTGTATAGGAATCTGAACGAATTACTGAGAATTGTAAGACTACACGCAACGTTGCAAGACTTCCAACAGCGCGGCTAGTAGTAATCCAGAAGGCTGTGATCTATCGCATTATATTGGAACCAAGTACTCGTGAATAAAATAAATATTTTATTGCCATCTCTTTCTCTCGCAGGGTAAATCATATGATTTATCCATATGGATGTATATGTATATATATGTATTGTATATTTCAATTTAACTCTTATTTAATTCAAGTTCATTATGTCGACTTGTCTTCATGTATATATTTTTTTTAATACAAGTACTTGTAATAACATACTCTGTACCTACTAGCATTTTACAATGGCATTACTCCAAAATTCAAACACGAGAAATGTTTTTCTCTTTTGAATTGGGTAGTTTCGTTAAAAATAAATTTATATATTGTTATTAGTTTTAAGAACGATGTTTTACTTTAAATCTGTAAATGTATGTTTTTTTTTTTTTTATAAAAAAAAATGTTTGTCTCTTTTTAGTGTTGCTTCTTCTTTTTGTCTCGCTTCCGTTTCATCGAGTTTCAAATCACAACGGTGGTAAAGAAGTTTTCACTTTAAAAAATTTATACAGTTTTTCACGAAATTTCAATCACTTCAATCAAGTGTATATAGGATGTAGGTTTCATGTTTGTGAGTCTCCATCCAGTGTACTCACCCCTTGGTAGCCCCCCTTGGCGGTAGTACCAACGTTGTAAGTTGTTGTTAGATAAGCGATGTCATAAATAAAAGGTGACAGAATTCGGAATAAATAATGTGCCCTTTTGTTGTGCCCTTGGTCGTGCCTCATTACAGATAAACACTAATTTCAGTACTGCCTGCGCTGCCTCAACTGCCTGAGAGTTTGGCATTTATTCAAGAAGGTGGGTTTGGAACAAAGAACAAAATTATTCTATCTAAATTTGTTTCCAATAAGTTAAGTACTTTGGTAGTCGGTGTGTAGGAGTGATCATTAAGGCGATCCAATAGTCCAGGAAAAAAATCGAAATCGGAATTCACGCCCTTTTATGGGAGGAGTTTAAAAATACTTGAGAAAACGCTTTTGGAAAGGTTGGAAAAGGTATTTGAGATTTTTTTTACAGGTTGATTTCATAAAGGCCTGTAAAAAACATTAACTCATTTTTACGCATTGTTTATTGTAATAAAACAGAATTTCAAATTGATTTCACGGAACAAAGTGACGCGGGGCCTAGCGTCCGTTTCCCGCTCCGTTCGGGGGCGAACTGATAAAAAACGGGCCAGACTAGTTGTGTAGCCCTTCGGTAGACGGCATAGAGTTCACTTTGAATATCAAAATTCGTCTACTGCCGGCCGTATTGTAAAATAACAACGCGAAAATGCATATTTTATTTTATTTTGTGAACTTCGGGCGTAAATATAATTTTTTTTGCAATTATTATAAAAGAAACTGAATTTTCTACATTAAACAATAAAACCATATCCGAAAAGGGGTTTATAACTAGGAGAGTTTGGACTTAAAAGTGTTTTTTGCAGACTTTATATTTTATTTTTTTATGGGCTTATTAAACTGACCGACGTTTTTAAGGGCCAAGATATTTTTTTACACACAGTATTGAATAGAAGCTTCTATAATACTTCTAAGCGATCCAATTTTCAAAACAAAAACACACGATTTTGTATGATTTTGCATTATTTAGTATGGCTTAATCTTAAGAGGAAACGGGCGGCGTTTTGTCCATACTTTACATATTTCCTCATTTCCTCTCTGAATGTTGACACTTCTGCAATTTTTTAACGTAATATGGATATCGACCACTAACGAGATTTTCGTTATTTGTTTTTGGGGTGTTATGCCGTGTTGCGCTACCTCCTTCTTTAGCCAACGTTTCGGACATCGTTGCAGTGTCCATCATCAGGGCAGATCCGGTAGATCCAGTAGATGTGGCTAAAGAAGGAGGTAGCGCAACACGGCATAACTCCCCAAAAACAAATAACGAAAATGCTTTTGGCCGTGAAAATCTTAAAACTTATCTCACTAACGAGATGATATTTTTTGCTTTTTGATAAGTTACTTCTTATAGGAGTACCCTCCAAAAATCGTTAAATTGTCTGGTTTGAATGCCATCAATCGACGTTCGGTATACCAACTAGACAATATGTTTAAGTATTTAGCTTCTCTTAAGTATTTTTTTCTTAGTTTTTCTTATCTAGCTAATAAAAAAATTAAAAAAATTATCAGCGAAAACAAGTTTTTAGGCATACTGTTTTGTTTTAGCACTCTTTTTTATATATCTTTGTAAAGCTGTTTGTTTTCCAAATAAATATATTATTATTATTTATTATTATTATATTAAAAAAGCAAAACGTACAGACGTAGACCATTTTCTTCTAATATAGATACTAAAAAAATCTTTAAAATCGGTACAGTCTTGGAGTAGAAAAATAAATAATACAAAAACTCGAATTTGATGATTTTATTTAGGTATTATCAGCCTTAGTTGCGGTTGTCCCTTTCGCTCAGTATTCGGGGGAGTAAGAGCGACAGTGACAGCAACAGTTTGGTAAAATACCTAATGTTCACATTTCTCGGTGACCGGTTCTCCTCAGTAGTGGCACCTAATTATCTTGAATTTATAGCACATCTGCGTGATCAACCGTTCTTTGCGCGGGTTTGTCGGTTGTTATATTATGTACCTATTATTACAGCAAATTCTGTTATTGATTGTTTGTAAAAAAAATCGTTTTTAAGTTTGAAACACCTGCCTATTCAGTTTTGTTTCCTACACATCATAATGATTGCATATCTATGCAGGTAAAGACAATTATGTTAAAAAAAATAAACTCCTACAATGGGGTATTTCCACAAATTATTATATTATGGTATTTCTTTATTACGAACTGTCAGCTCAAAGTTTTGAACCGTCTGTGTATCAATTTTTCTTACCGCGCAGTGAAACAAAATAAAATCAGTTAAATTCTCAATATCTAACTGCTTTAATGCCGACACTGACGAAGAATATTTTTCAATGAAAGAATTGAGACTGGCAGATGTATTTGTGCAGTTTTTCGCATCGAGAATATTATTTAAATAATGTGTTCCTAGTGCACGTTTATCTTGAAATTTTTTAACTAAACTCTCCCAAATGATCTGATATGTATCAACCGTAGTCACAATGCCTGCGGTTACGTTCAACGCCCCGTGTGTGAGTTTTCCGACTAAGTACTGCACACGCTGCGAGTCAGTTAGCTGTCTATTATTATGGATATTGGCTTTAAATGACTCAAAAAATTTCGGCCAGTTTTCATTTTTACCATCGAAGGTTGGAAGATCTATTGGAGGAAGATTAATCATACACGGCTCCCGCGAATTATTTTGTGACGTAAGTGATTCTCTTACAGAAGTTTTCATATTCGATCTAGTTCGTTTGACCTTCAAAAAAAGATCCTCAAATGCATTTAAAGCTTGGAAATCTGGTTTAAATTCTGGATTTAAGTTAACTGATGATCATTGACGCTATCCATAATATTTTCAAATTGACTTCGCATTTGATTAATCATATCTGACTGAGCCATAAACACTTCGTTATTTCTTGACTCAAAATTAGATATGTTCTTTGTTAAATTATACAGATACGTTCATACGAAAAAAAAGATTTTCCTTTTTTGCGGTTAAAAGAATAAGCGATCTGTCTTGAGCTTCATCAGCACCCTCCTCCGTAATTCTTGGCATTTTTTTATATATATGTATATGCAAAAAGATTACCACAAAATTAATAATAATTAATTAATAATAATAATGTTGCGATTAATTATCCAAAATTACGACAATTCTGCGGAACATCCAAATATATAATTTAAAAGAAAAAAACAAGACCAGCTATAGTTCTCAAAAATGAAAGGTACTTCAAATTTACCAAAAAAATACGTAAATCCAAACGTCCATGTAATATAGGCTATAATCTAGAATTGAATGTATGTATGAATGAATAATCCAGGCTACGAAGTGACCATTAAATATGTAGGGGCGTGTAAATAGCCCCAGACACGAGGGAATACTACCCTATGTAATTAATGAAAGATGAACTCTTCTCTATGTGACACAAAACAGATTATACAGCAATTCCAAAATCCTCAGTGAAAACAAACAAATACTCACTCAGAGAGTGCAGCTCTCCACACGATGTCCAGACAAACGACACTAGTTTCCTTCGTATATTGATTTTGCCAAGGCAGTTTTTCAATTTTGTACAATCTCAACAGATGTTTATCACAGGAAGAAAGTTCACACAACAAATATTAATTTTGCAAAATTAATATTCATTGAAAAACTCACAAAAATAATTTAATTATGGGTTAATTTTGATTAGGACTGATATCTATTGGCTTCAACCAACACTCACGTCGAAAGTAATTGCCTGCCCCACAGAGGTCAGAAAGTGCCTGAATTCACTGAATTTCAATGTCACATAGGGAAATTCAATATAATACAACCACCATAGATGGCGCCCCCATGGTCCCATAGCATAAATTATTAATTTAAATGAGACTAATGCCCAAATGTATTTAAATATATTTTATGGCGCGTATCCAGAGGGATTCTGTTGAAAATGTACGGAGTATTTAAAGATCATTTTTTCGATTTTAATCATCCTACTAAAAATGTTTGTTTTATATGTTTTCATTCAATATTATTGATTTTAAAAACGGTCTAAACTGCCAAAATCAAAACGGCCCGTGGTTTTAAAATCGGTATGTGACGTCACAAGCGTCGCTCAGCTGGGCCAGCGTAAATTAACACTATCAATGAGCGTTCACGCTCATGACGTCACACGATAGCCGCGCTCACACGATTCAAAAATGGAAAACTTTGACTCGCTGTAGAAAATTTATTCGGCAACCTAAAAATAAGATTATTAGTTATTTTGCTGTGTTGGCAGTGTTGGCACTTCCCTCTTCTTTAAGTTTCGGTCAACATTATAGTGTCCATCATAGTGCAGAAGTGTAGATTGCAGTGAACCTAACCATAAATATGGGATAAACGGTGAAATCAATGTGGATTCTTTGACCGTAAGTGGGGAGCATGGTCCAGCCGATCCAAAAATTAGGTTTTTTTGATGTTGAATTTTTTTTGATGCTATAACTTTGAGAATACATTCCCAAAGTAATAGCATCAATTCGAACGTAAAATATGTTAGAAGCGGTGCGCTCCTAGCAGGTGGAACGGAGAACGGAGCGACCTGGTTACAAGCGAAAACTTTAAACGCGTTTTTCTCAAAACCACATTTTTCAAGTTGATTGGAATCGTAGCTCGTCGAATGTTCATCCGATACACTTCATTCAAAGTTTAAATTAAAGAAAATTAATTTAAATGTGGATGCACCTCGATTTATGAAAAAATATTAAAGTGGAACAAAAATATTGCAAAATTAAGGTCGATTTTTTTATAAATTTTCATTTTATGTTCTCCATTTTTGCAATCAACAACTTTTTTTGTAAACTGTGGTTTATGCGCATTCTACATTCATGCTTTAACTATTTATTTATTTTTAATTATTTTTTCAGATAATTCCCAAGGACTCCAGGATTCCAACCGATTTGGTTAGACCCTCCGTTTGCGGCCGCTATATCTATATCTATCTATAGATAGATATTTTTGATTATAATATCTAAATGATTTATATAGATAGATGTATTTGATTTGATTATATATATATATATATATATATATATATATATATATATATATATATATATATATATATATATATATATATATAAATTTAGTTATTCAATTCAAATTTTCATTGGTGTTTTTTTTTGTTCAATTGTACCTTTCCTGTACAAAAGTTTCGTGAACAAAAATAATTTTTTATCTTTGAAAAAATGCATTGAAAAAAAACTCGACTGGATCAGACTCCCCCCTTAAGCCGCAGTAAGCAGATCGTATATTATTTTGAGGAATTTATTTATTTATTTACGCCCTAGTGGGCTTTTACAAGGATAGATAATAATAGTTAGGCAGGTACGTAGTACACATTTATAATGATTAAAATAATAATAAAAAATAAAATTAATTAAAATCAAAATCATTCATTTCATTAAAGTAATTATAAAGACTTCTTTTTATAACTAATACAGAATCTGCAAATATGTCTACAATATTCCCAAATTTATTACCAAAATGATGTAATCTATTTATAGGTGTATGAGCCTCATAGTTTGTTTTAAAATTGTCACAGAAGAAGGTAGCACATTGCCTCGTATTTCTGTTCGGTACGTAAAATTTTATTTTGGCGAGAATTTCAGGGTTGTCAATGCAATTATTAATGATTTTATTTAATAGTACAAGGTCAGAGATGATCAGCCTATCTGACAGCGTAATTAAGTTTAGTTGTTTCATCAAAAGGACATAGTTAATATTTTGAATTGGAATATTCAACTTAAAGTTAACAAATCTTAAAAATTTGTGCTGTAGGTACCCTTTCAATATTGTCGGAATGTATTTTATACAATGGGGTCCAAATGGGCGAATTATACTCTACCTGGCTTCTTACTAAAGAAGTGTACAATATTTTCAAACATTCTAGTGACTTAAAATCACTTGCTCTTCTGCATATAAAACCAAGCATTTTTATAGCTCTATTTGTTATTTCATTTACGTGCAAAGTAAATGTTAACTTTTCATCAAATGTAACACCAAAGAATGATATTAATTAAATCGTATGGCCTAATAGAAAAAAGGAAAACCGATCGCCCGAGTTCTTAAGGTATTTTTATGTACGTAGAAGTGATACCATATCCTCTTAATGTATTTTTCTGCGTTCAGTTTTGGTGTAGCCTTATAAAACCAAATAATAAGTGTCACGATAATGTTTATCACACAGTAATAATTAATATCCCGACTTGATAAACCTTCGTCTGTCTGCATATTTAATTGTTGATTCGCTTTGCCTTTTCGTTTCTTAGATTGGCAACTCTATTAACATAATTTCCGGGAAGGCACTTTTTGAATTTCCGCCGAAACGGGAATTTGGCGTGAATTTGACTTGTCGCCTAAGATTATAGTTTGTGTTGTTAATATGTGATAGTCTTGCTTTATAACGGGATAATCCCTTTGTTACGAATAATATTAACAATTCTAATCGCGAGCCGGTCGATGATCATTTTGCGATCGCTTCTTTCGCATTGTTTCGGATGTGATCGGTCGCCGCTATTGGGACCTATTTTTGGCCGCGATATAATGGTATTGTAGATTACCTACATTATCGCGAGTCGGATATTGAAGAGCTTCGCGTGGGAGAGTCCTTATGACCTGGTACGGTCGTGGCTGCTCATATTTGTGACGGATAGATACCCGGCGCTCATCTTCGTGTGAAGCGTGCTGAAGGAAATCGTGTTTTATCCGGTGGATTCAACTGGAGCACGGGAGCTGATCTTGGATCTTGCTCCCTGGCGATGGGTCCTCATTCTCTGGAGCCTTTCTTGGGGTCTTTCCCGGTTCCCGTCCTAGAAATTGCGCGAGAATACGGCCCGTGGTTCCCCAACGCGCTATTTTGAAGTTAATTAAGTGTTTCTTTCTGCTTAATTGTTTTCCTGTTAAATTTTTAGAATGTGAAACACGGCCCCTCAAACATCATTGTTATTTGTTTATATAAAATATACCAGGATTTGTTATTTTGAAATGAACTCTTTTATTAACAAATCCAATCTAACCTCACAAGTAAGAAACCTGTATTTTTCTTCCCACGATCCTGACGAGATTCATCTTCTCTACCAAAAAATAAAAAATAATCCGAGGGTACATTTGGTATAACTGCTACATAAGAACTAACTTAGCCCCGTGGTTCGTGAATATTAATATTAATATTTTTGTGGATTTACGTTTCTCTGTGGTGTTTTTGGTTATCTTTAATAAAAAACAACTTTTCGAAAAAAATAATGGCTATCTTGCACGAAAATAAACACAGGTCCTTTACCAACCCCAAGATCTTACTTCAAGCTCGTACCGCGAAACTCCAGGCAGTGACTTTACCAACCCCGAGATTGTATTTCAAGCTCGTACCGTGAAACTCCCGGTAGTGCAACCAACCCCAAAGTACCGTGAAAATCCTGGCAATGGTTTTACCAACCCCGAGATCGTATTTCAAGTTCGTACCGCGAAACTCCGGCAGTGGTTTTACCAAGCTCGTATCGCTCGATTACCAACACTCGATTACCAACACCGAGATCGTATTTCAAGCTCGTACCGCGAAACTCCCGGCAGTGATTTTACCAACCCCGAGATCTTATTTCAAGCTCTTATCGCGAAACTCCAGGTAGTGGATTACCAACCCCGAGATCGTATTTCAAGTTCACACCGCGAAACTCCCTGCATTGGATTTACCAACCCCAATATCGTTATTTCAAGCTCATACTGCGAAAATCCTGGCATTGGATTTACCAACCCCAAGATCGTATTTTAAACTCGTACCGCGAAAATCCCGGCAGTGGTTTTATCAACCCCAAGATCGTTATTTCAAGCTTATGCTGCGAAACTCGCGGCAGTGGATTTATCAACCCCAAGATCGTATTTCAAAGTCGTACCGCGAAACTCCCGGCAGTGGATTTATCAAACCCAAGATCGTATTTCAAGCTTTTACTGCGAAACAACGAGCAGTCGATTACTTACGGAAATCTAAGGTTTTCTTTTTTTGAAAGATTTGAGGGTACCCTCAAGCATGTACAGATAATTTTTCCTTGTAGTTATCCTGTATTATCTTAGCCATTGCTTCAAATTAACCTCCTTTCCATTTAATTCAATTCAATTTTATACGCAGGAAAATAAATTACAAGCCACCACAACTGTAATATATCTATAATATGACTTTGATAATCATTTTCCAATATAACACAATAAAATTTTGAACTATTGCAGGTGTACTGTCACCTACTCGTAGTAGCAATATCCTTTTAGATTGAAATTTCCTCCGCTCGCTCGTATTTCCTAAATCGTAAGCTCGAAGTGTCAGAGGAAATTTAAAATATTTCCCAAATAAGACAAGAGAGTCCTGATCAATAGGCCGTGATAAATAAAAGTTGTCAAAATGATTGATGAGGACTCAATACAAACGTTTTCCGGGCATCGCTGCTGTAAACCATTTATAACGCGAATGTTGTGTTAACCTTTAAAAAGAATCTATGTCCAGTAATTATTATTGAACTTTCTTAAGTAGTATCGTGATACGTTTCCATAATATCATTTTTCAGGTTCAACACTTGACGTTCAGGTACAGGTTTTCTTAATTTGTTCTTTCAAGCTCAAACCTCAAAGCTGAAAACTGATAGCTGAAATTATCTGCAAGATTTAAGAACTCTTCAAAACCAAAACCCATGGATTTCAAAAATAAATCTGTCGTTTATAGGTACATTATTTTATTTTGTTTGTTATGGCCTTTTATCCTACTTTTGCTAGAGATAAGCAGGTAGGTACATATATCAATCTTTAATTTTTAAATTAATATGTAAATTCGCCACCCCCCTCTTGCTCACATTAAATGGTGGCCTAGAATACCTTTTAAAGATGAAAGCCAACAACATTGAGAAAAAAAGTTAATGAATATGTTGGTATTAATTATTTCGGTTAGTTATTTTGATACAGCGTTTATTTTTACGAATCCATTGTAATTTAGAAGAATGTTTAAAGTTGAATGTTTCGATATATCGTTGGTGACTTTCTGTCCCGTTGAGTCAATCCAGCCAATTGTTTGAGAACCATCGGTGAAGATTTTTGGTATCTGGAAACACCAGAACTGGTTTCTCTTTTGCACAGCGCGATATATTTTCTTGGTCTTATCTCATCTACCCGGAACCCGGCGTTGGTCTGGATTGGCCAATTTTTTGTCTCTCTATAATTCCTGGAATACACAATTATGAACACAAATTTATTTTGTAGTATTTAATCATCGAAGACAATATTATCGAATCTAAAACAGAAATGTGAAATAGAAAAAACAGACCAATATTCAGTCGCATCTAGGAATTGAACCCAAGACCCCTTCCTTGCTCTGACCACTGAGCTTATTCAACCAAATCAATATTCGCATTTTTTACTATACCATACTTTGACTGCATTTGCATTTTTAACTATATCGACTTAAATTGATTCTTCCTGAACTAAATGCGATCTGGATAGTGTCTTGGATAAAAAATATATCCATTTTTATTTTACTGTGCGACATCTATTGACTTTTATGCAAGTCTAAAATGAGTAAAACCTGAATTTGTAATATTTAATCATGAGTCCTGGGTTCAATCCCTAGATGCGACTGAATCATTTTCTGTCTTTTAATTCATAGTTTCGTTTGAGAGTCGTTAATATTCTCTTCGGTGATTTAGTATTTCAGTATGAGGTTTTACCATTGACGTATAATATCTAGACAAGCCCTCTCATACAAAACATCAGGATAAAAGTAACACCAGTAACAGTAATTCCGCAATAAAACTCTCCTTCGAATTCCGCCATCTTGCATACGAATTCCCGGCAATATACAACTGTCCACCGAGTTAACCTATTGTGTAATTTTTCGCACCAATACATCAATATTTGTTCACGGCCTGGCCTGTGTATAATACAGTGGTTTTCAAAGTGGGGGACATGACACATTTATAAATTTAATCGATTTTTTTTTTTAACTTTATTATGACAAGCGATTTAATTTCGAAGGCGAGTATGGGTACCGCCCACGACGCCTTTGGAACCATTTATTGGATAACCAACGCCTCTGGTTCGCTACGTTTGGTGACTAAGCAGGGGTGCCCGGGTTAATGGAGTGATGTTCTCCAGGTGGCGGATGCGTCGAAAATATTCAAAGACTGTTCTGTCTTGCAAATGGTATTAGCCAAAAATGATAATCTTTCTTTAAAATTTTGAATCAGTTGCTCAAAACATTAAGTTTAATTGCGTATAATAAATAAAAAAATGACAGAAATTCGTGGCTACTTAAGGCCTATCAGTAAGCGCTCAAAAAGAAGAGAAAGGGGAGAAATATTAATAAGAAAGTTAGAAGGAGAGCGCTTATATTAAAAAAAACTACAAAATCAATGCGAAAATTGTGAAAATGTTTAATAAAACATGAGTCGTTTAAAATACAACAAGAATCTTGCGGGAAATATTTAAGGGCCCGCTACCCGAATTACTACCGATTTCTTACATATCTCCCTTAAACACGTTAAGTTTTAAAGCTCTTTAAAATGTATATTATTCTTGAAGTTAATATCTAGACATTGCCCGCGCCGTAACACAAATCATATAAAATTGCCTCGATAGAAAAATATCGCACAGTATGCTCCAAAAATTATTATAAACAAGTTGGTTTCAGTTATTTTACAAGTTATATGTGTGAAAAAAATCACAGTGTTTCTTCAAATGCTGCTTAAGACAATGCCCTGATTTTTGCTCTATTTTAAACGAGTCGTGTTTTATTAAACATTTTCGAAATTTTCGCATCGATTTTGTCGCTGTAAATGTTAACGCCCTCCTCCAACATTCGTAATTTTGAATCTCTCCGTCTTCTTCTTTTCGGGCCCGGTTGCGGAGCCTTAAATAGCATTTAAAGAAATTATGATTTTTATAATTATTTATAATAATTTTTGGAGCACATCTTACGAATTTTTCTGTCCGGGGAATTTCATATAATTACCCTTTTGGCGTGGCAAATGTATAGACTTATCGTCAAAAATAACATGTAGTTTTTAGAAATTAAAAAACTTTGTGTTCAAGAGAAATATGTTATAAAACGGTAGAAATTCGGAATGCCGTGGCTTTAGATAGTTTACCTTGCGACCTTAATTGAAGAATAGTGCAACGGTTTTTTGTTGAGTTCTGTGTTTAATGTATTTTAAAGGTTTCCGTTTTACAAAATAACAAAAATTATCTTGATGAACTATTTTAATTCCAAACGAAAATAAATCAACACCGTTTATTGGTTTGACCTTGGACGTAGTAAAAATTTTGTCTGATAATTTTTGCCCTCTTTTCGCGACTAACTTTTTTGAATCAACCGCCAAAAATTTTTAATATTTCCAAATGAAAAAATCGATGGCATTCATTGTTTCGGCATTGCAGATATAAATATTTTACCTGCGGCGCTTTATTTTTACCCACTTTGATAGTTTTATTAAACAAATATTGTTTTACAATATGTTAAGTAGGTTTGCGGCTGCACCGATAACAAAGATAACCAGGTTATGTTGTACATACCCTCCCACCAAGGTCCGTATACAAAATAATAACGGATTGATATACTTCGACTAAAAAGGTTGATCAGTCCTAAAAAACAGCGGAGGGTGAATTTATGTAATTATAATTATAATTTATGGAATAAATATAATTTATCATATTACTAAAAGCGGGTCGTGTTTTAAAAAAGTTTGAAAACCACTATTATAGTCGAGCTGTCGTTATGCCACCAGCAGTATTGTGGATTTGATGACGTCAGAAACTTTGTCGGTAGGAAACGCAATTCTTTAACATTATTACGTTTATTAAAACGCTGTCTAAAAGACATATATAAGGTGTATTTTTTGTTGTAGTTAGATAGGTGACTACATTTTCTAAAATAAAGTCCGCAGGGTGTACCTTGTACAACATTCGGAAGTTAGCTATTTGTGTGTTTGGAAAAATTAATTCCGGCCCGGACCGCTGGAAGACGAATTAGTTTTAGTGTAGACCTTGTTGACCGATAAAAGGTACAACACAAAGCACTCTGCGATCTAAACGGTGCAAAGCAATGCAAGCACTTTTCCATAAATGGGCCTTGAGCCAGTTTTATTTTTGGGACGGGCACATTATGAATTTTACAGGGCATGTCTAGATATTATAGGTCAATGGTTTTACTAATTAAATTATTCCACTATAAAAAAAGTTTATTCGAATCAACTCTGATAGAAAAAGTCTGCTGAAACGGGTGGACGGTCCGATTGATGGTTCATCCTTAGAATATTTGAATAGTGTATACTGTGGACGTATACTGTATACTAAGTTAGGTGGGCAAATACAAATACGTATTTTGTATTTGTATTTCAATTACTTCCTCCAAATGTATTTTGTAATTGGTATTTCAATTACGTGCTGCTGATGTATTTTGTAATTTGTATTTCAAATACTCATGGCTTCTAAATACATTTTCAAATACATTTAGCGATCTTAATAATGATAATGAAAAATAAACTGACATAGATAATACATAGACTAAAAACGCTAGAATCCTGTACTATTTATTGTCCTGTTGTATCTACTGTTCTATAGCACTCTTACTAATGATTATATCTGTAGTTCTGTTATCATTGCTTTATAATGTACTGTACATTTTTTTTATGTCATGATAGTTATTATTATTGTCCTGTGCTTTGATAGCACTGTTATTGTACATTTTGTATCAAATTATATTATACTTGTCATTGCTTTGTATTGTACATTTTTGTATCATTGTATTAGATCAGGGTTTCCCAACCAGTGGTCCGCAAGAGGCTAGAAGATGGCCCGCGATGGTCCGCCGGTCAATTAGCGAGCCAGCGTGCGGGCGGTCCCTGGTCGAGAAGTCTAAATAAAAAAAATCGGGACAATATTCAGTTTATAATTATTGTACTTTGTGGCCATTATGGTATTCCGTTTCGCCCCGCCCCATCCTACCCCGTTCTACCACCTCCGTTGTGGTAAATATTCTGCTAGAACCCGTGCTAGCCTACGCCACTGACCACAATCAAGGAACGGATAGGGCGGGCTACGTGGTTAAACCCCCCCCCCCCCCCTCACAAACACAAATTGCGACTTCATACAAAATTGGTACTGGGGGGGGGGGGGGTGGCTAGAGAGTTGTGGTCTTGAGGGGTGAAACTCGCCGCCCCCCTCGCTACGCCACTGCTTGTGGTCCCGGGTCAGAAAAGGTTGGGAACCACTGTATTAAATCAAGCACTATAGATAGGAATAATTTGACTGAATACTAGATTATTTTTAAGTTAATTACTGTAGAGCACACTTGAAGAGAAATAACACAAAACTGCGCTATACAAATGTCATCTATATATATATCCTTCTAAAAATAAATCCTTGATTCCCTTTGTAACGCCATAATTTCAAAACGACTTTACCTATTTCATTCATTTTTTGCTTTCTTATACTTTGTACAAGGTTCTTACGGAAAGAAAAATTAAGAAAATTACGCAGAAAATTGGATAATTTCAGAAAACTTAACGACTGTTTTAACTTTGACAGTTCACGCGTTTGATGAAATTGAATTTAGCAGGCAGCTTTTTTTTGTAACAACAGAGTTGTCTATGGATTTTTTAAATTATATATATTTTAAATAGGTACCCATGTTAGTTACCAGATTTGATTGATTGTTCTTATAATACACAACAATGAATATTTTCGATATGTGAAAAATGAAGATTTGAATAAAAAAATTATAATAGCTTGCACGCGAATTGAAAATTGAATGTACTGGGACTGAATATATGGAACGCGGGAGGGGGGTTGGCGGGACGGGGGAGCGGGATAGGGTAGGCGGGGAAGGTGGAAGGGGAAGGGGAAAGGGATGCGGGTGGGGAACGGGGATGCACAGGAAAGGACATGCAGGGAGAAAGAATTTATTTCTTTGAATATGGCATAGCAACGCATGCCGGGAACCAGCTAGTGTTATTATAATAAATTATTTTATATAACACCTAAGTCCTATACCACAACACTTTACAAGTGGAGCGGAGACGAGATGTGTCTTCTGAGCAATATGATTGGTTAATTTTTGCACGTCTCTGTTTCACTCTGCTCAGCTTTGCTTTTATGGAAACGCAATCTTAGATAAGGGCACATACGACAATTTATTGCAACCAAAGGTTCTACCAAAACCAAGTGTAATTTGTATTTTGTAATTTGTATTTGAAATTAAAAAATGGTTAAAATACTGTATTTTGTATTTCAAATACACTACTTGAAAGTATTTTGTATTTCGTATTTTAAATACATGCGAAAAAGTATTTTGTAATTTGTATTTTAATAACAGCAAAGCATGTATTTTGCCCAGCCCTGTAGGTGGGTATTCTGTATTTGATCTAACGGTATTTCAAAGTAAGGTACTCTGAATAAGTAGCAAAATTTATCATTTCGGCACTGGTGCACAGTCGGGAAATATGCCTAGAATATGAGTAGAAACACAAAGAACGCGGGTTTCTGTTTTCTGATTAGTCGGCGCATGGGAGGCCGACTGACGCAGGCGCGCCGACAAGAATATTTGTTCGTCAACGTACGAAACCGCACACATGGAAGCCAGGTTTAGATGTCCACAACTCGGTGCAAACTGCCGCCACGGACACGGCCACTGAGCGCCGGTAATCTGAAAGCCGAAAACCGCGTTCTTTCTGTTTCTACACACGATTGACGTTAAATTTGCAGACAGTTCAACAGTCCGGCTGTGAAAGTGGTGACGTCTTTGTTTAATTCCACTTTCCTTCAAAATACCATCCACAAAGCACCCCCAAAGATGAAACCTAAAGACCTAATTCTCTGGGTAAAATAAAAAAAATAAAAATACTTATGGAAAGCCTGGAAGTGGGTTCCTACATTATGAAAACAATCCACAAAAGTATTGTATGTACCTCATCATCTACCCCATCTTACCTGATTAAGAATTTGACTCGCGAAAGCGTATGGGAGAGCATCCAGGAAATGACTTCAGGATTGTTTCCTTCGGCACCCAAAACACTTCTTCCAAATCATAATCGGGTGGCGCATGATTCTGTTGTAATACTCCTAAGCAAAACCTTGTTTTCATTTTGCATTGGCCGGACTGATCTCAAAATTCTTCTAAGTAGGTGAAGTATTTTGTGACACTTTTTATTCATAGAAATTGTTAATGAATTCCTCATCTCAACTCATCTGTAATCACAATCACGAATAAATAAATAGTAATAACACAATAGAGCCAAAGAAACGCGGGTATCACCAAACTTCGCAAAAAAGGTTATCGGTTTCATTTAGATGCAATCATCATCATCATCAGCCGCATGCGTGGTTGAATTTGAGAACCCGGCTTCGATTGCATGTCTGACGCCACGCCATATGCGCCGCGCCACAAATAACATCCGTGTACGTGGAATTTCAATCAAAGCTACCGTTGTAATTCGGTTTCGAATTCAATAATTCGTCACGAGATATCGCCACTTCCGTTAGCAGGTCGGATGGGGATGCCCCCCCTAGTTATAACTGCTACGAATTTGTGAATATGTAGTATCTCTCCGGAAGTGGAAAGATTGACGGTAATACTTAGTTGTATTCACACTGCCATATATATGACGTCATGGCCTGTCCCGGTTACTTTGTCCCGGTGACTTTGTGCCGGTGACTTTGTCCCGATGACTAGCTACAACTGGATGACAGTGGATCCGATGAACGGGCTATTTTTAGAACCAGTACCTATTGAATTTATAAAATGGTCACTAACTGGGCGAAGCCGAACCAAAAGCCGCCCGCAGGGGCAAAATAAAGGCACCTCCGATGCCATTGCGAAGTTAAAGAATTTTTAAATTAAAACTTAGACAAGGGATCAAAATGCATGTCAATATTCCTAGACCTATGATACTATCTCACATTCCAAACTAATGCAAAAACTATCAAACATTGGAATAAATGGGAATGAACTTAGTATTATTCGAAAATACCTTTCAAACCCTAAACAAAGTGTAAAAATCAATAACTACCTCAGCAATCAATTGCCAATTAGTTTTGGCGTGCCTCAAGGAAGCGTCATGGGTCCCACTTTATTCCTAATTTACATAAATGAACTGTGTAATCTGCCAATAGATGCCAAAATCGTAAGTTTCGCTGATGATACCATTCTCCTCTTCAAATCAAGGAACTGGTATGATGTTTACATAAAAGCAAACAGGGGCGTAGCTATTGTTAAAAGATGGTTAGACAATAATACACCAACAATGAATGTGTCAAAAACCAAATACATTGAGTTTAGTATTAATCCGTCCCTAAGTAACCCGCAGGTTTTTAACTGCTAGAATTAATAATTAACCCAGTAGTAGGCGTTTGTAGTTGACTACTTAATGTATGTACTTTAATATGAAAATATCAAAATCAAAATCAAAATCAAAAAATATTTATTGTAAAATAAAAATTACAAAAGGTGTAGCTTATGGGTAGACCCTATTTCTTCCAGCTAACCACATTTATTTAATTACAATGTTTATGTAATATTATTTGTTTTATTATAGTTACAATGTTTATACAGATAAAATAACAATATTCCAATGGAAAAAAAAAATACAAATATATATACCAATAAAAATAGGCGTTTCATTTACGTGAGGTATTCACTCAACGTGTAGTGACATTTATTAACAAGGAAAGTGTTTAGTGACGATTTGAATTTGTGTGTATCTTGTATTTGTTTAATGTTATGTGGAAGGTTGTTATATACTTTAATGGCCATGTAGTATGGTCCTTTTTGGAATGTTGTTTTATTTGCTTTTGGTATTAATAGGTTTTCTGTGAGCCTTGTAGCGTATTTATGTGTTGAGTTTTTTAGTGGGAACTTGTCTGTAGATGATCGCACTAACATGCATAACTCCATTATATATATGTCTGTGACTGTTAGAATTTTCAGATTTTTAAACATAGGTCTACATGAATCTAAACGACCGGAGTTTGTAATTTTTCTTATGCATCTCTTTTGTATGATGAAGACATCTTTGGCGTTTACCGAGTTTCCCCAAAAAATAATACCGTATTTTATTATTGAATATACATAACCATAGTATGCGGCTATTACTGATTCGGTGTTCAATATTTTTCTCAAGGTACCCAGAACATAAGAAAAACTACTGATTTTTGCTACAATTTTTGAAAGATGTTCTTTCCAGTTTATGTTTATGTCTAATTCTATTCCCAGTAGTGAACAGGTTTGGGAAGGTTCGATAATATTATTATTAATGTTTACATTTATATTTATAGGTGTAGCTTGCACTGGACAAAATTTTAAAATTTGGGTTTTGTTTGTGTTGAGTGATAGATGTTGCGATAACAGCCAGTTTGCTATTAATTGGCAAGTCTAGTTAACTTGTTTATCAATAAATTGTCTTACCTTACACTGCCATTTGTGAGAGTAAGAATTATTAAATTGACCGAGTGGATGAGAAACTCATAAACACTGATGCTAAAATCCAATTTTTGTGCATTTAAATTAAAATTAAAATCGAATGACTTTTTTTAATAACGAACCGATAAACACTTTTTTGTGGCAATTTGATAACAATAATATCATACTTTACCGACGAGTTTATTATTTGAAGATAATTATTTAGAATTACTATCTGAAGATAATTTTAATATTATCTTCCTGATAATAATAATTATAATATAATATAATCTGTGATCGCATTATTAGTTAGGTACCTAATTACCTTTCTCTAGGTACAAACCATATATTTTTTTTAAATATTACAATTTGAGGTTTTACGCATAAAGTTAAAAAATATAAATATTCATCCCAGACTTGCAGAAAAGTCGATAGATGTCGCATATTAAATAAAATGGATAAAGATTTATCCAGACACTATCTAGAGAGCATTTAGTTCGGGTTTGAATCTTGCAATCATACATAAAGATAGTTGCCAATAATATATATGCGTTAAAGAAAATGAAGATAATGTAGGTGGTTCTTAGTCGAAGTATGGCACAGTTAAACATGACCGAATTTCATATCGACACCGTGGCGCAGTGGTTAGCGCGTTTGCCCGGAAAGCAAGAGGTCCTGGGTTCGAGTCCCAGAGGTGTCAATATGTTTTTCTGATTTTTCTGTTTCCAGATTTTCGATTGAGTTTCGCTTATTTTGTCTTAATTTATTTAAATATTATAATTTGAGGTTTTACTCATAAAGTTAAAAATTAAAAATAAAAACATATTTTTTTATTGTAAAAATAAAGGGCGGATCCAGGATTTTTTTCTGGGGGGGGGCACAAGAGGCGGACGGGCAAAAAAAACAACAATTACTGTTAGGATTTTTTTCTGTGGGGGGGGGGCACAAGGGGCGGACGCGCAAAAAAATCAACAATAACTGTTAGGATTTTTTTCTGTGGGGGGGGGGGGGCACAAGGGGCGGACGCGCAAAAAAATCAACAATAACTGTTAGGATTTTTTTCTGGGCGGGCACAAGGGGCGGACGGGCAAAAAAAATCAACAATTATTGTTAGAAATAAACTTGAAGTATCATACTTCAAGTTTATTTCTACAAGTTCAAGTATATGTATAGGAAGGTTTATGAAAGTGTAAAAATAATCTATTACAATCTGTTTACATTTTTGTTTTCTGTCCCTGTCCAAATAATATAATTAATATTACCTCCAACTTCTGACATTTCCCATACTTTTCCAGTCAATGAAAGAGGTGTAGAGTGCATGAGAAGGAACCTAAGCGATTACGGGGATTCTCTCAACTTTCAAAAAGTTTTCAAAATCAAATCGAATTGGTAATATTATTTACTTGGGTGGTACGTAACGTTTAGGGTGGTAAATCTTCAAAAATTGGGTTACGTAATACTTGAACGCCCCCTTACGGGGAATTGCCAAACAGTGTGGGGATGCTATTAAACGGTTGTGTGAAAAATAAACCAATCCCTAGATCGATGTCTTCATGCCTTCTCCATACTAAACGGTTTGTCATCATTGTCATCAACTTAACCACGAAAAACGACCCGATATTTTTTAAAGGAAGTTCAAGGCAATGCTATGATAGCGCAATGTAATGAGTGGGAAAGTTTCGGGAGTTTCGACCAGAATAGAAAAAGAATTGGGCCGAAAAATTCCTTACGTCCACTGCTTTAACCATCGCCTGCATTTTATAGTCATCAGCAAATTACCTTTATTCCATTATTTTTTGACCAATGCATCATGTTACATGAATTCTTTAAACATGCCAAAATAGGTGCCTTGTACGATGGAATAGCTGCCTTGTACGAAAATCAAAACGGATGGATGATTACGTGATGTATGACCCTTCGTGTTCGTCAGCAAGACAAAATATAAGACCAGAACGCTCAACCCTTTAAATCTGAGTATTTAGAAATGTTGGACATACTAATTGCTGAATTACAAAGAAGATTTCGGACAACGACGATCTTCTGAATTTTATAGTGGGTCTCGATGAGTTGTATGTAGACAAAATGGTACCTTTGAAAAATTAAACCTTAATAAATGAAAAGCCATTGATGCTGCAGTTACTTTTCTGAAGTTCATTGTTAGCAATGATCAAGAATTACCTTGTGTACAAATACTTATTATCTATTTGGTGACAGAACACAAGATAATCCTTTATTATTGTTAAATAACTAAATGTTTTGATCATCCAATTAGGTATTGCCTCACTCACAGTGACGTAGCTAGGGGGGTGGTGCCACCCGATAGTAGGAGGGGGGGGGAGGGGTGACGCCCCTGGTGCCGCCCATTGCCGCCACTGCTCACACATGTTCGACGAAAATCGATTTCCCAGATCAGATCAAGATCACTTGCGCCCTACCTGTAATTACCGCTGCCCTATCTTAAATTCAACTCTGGCTACAGTCCTGCTCCATCGTCAAGTCCAGGAAAAGGCCCATGCCCTCTGAAGAATTATTCAAATTTGCCCACAGGTAATTTGGAATAATTTCTAATGATCCACTTATTTGTCCTTCATAAGCCGTTCGATGTCCAGCTTTGAACTTGAGCCTCTCTCAGATGTAATCAATTTTCGATGTTTTGTTTTCAACTCCATATAAAAATGACTTATTATATGTGTCGTTGCTTATCCAGAATATATAATGTGAGATATCGCGCTTATTTCTCGCCAGCGCCATCGTATCTGCTGCCGTAATCTTGAATTTCCCGCATTTCTTTTTGTAACACCCTTCAGTTGTCTATTGTCACCTTTGCAGTAAAGTTGGCGTCCTGAGACGCCATCTTGATTCAATTTTAGCGTCTTTTTCACCCACGCCAGTCGTGTAGTTTTCGTTCGTAATTGTTTTAACGAAAAGAATATCAATTGCTGCCCGCAAATTGTCGTAATTTTATGAAAATTAGTGCAAGTGATAGTGCGAACATTTTTGACAGTTATTAGCGTCTTCCTGCTACGCAATATAAATCTGCGTTGCTTGCCCTCGCGTACCTACACATTTTGTGCACGGGGTTAAAATGCCTTCAGACAAGGACCATGTAGAAGATAACGTAACCTCTGAACGACGTGTTCGAAGGAGGCGAAGCCTTTCAATGTCAACCAGTTCGTCGAGCTCGCAATCTAGCGTGTCGGCATCGCAAAATATTAGGCGACGCAGACACACGAAGAGACGCAAGCAGAATGACAAACACAAGTAGGGTTACCCGATGACAGGAATTTTCCTGACATGTCCGGAATTTTAGCTGTTTAGTAGGAACCCTAAGTGGTTCGCTACGTTTGGTGATTTAGCAGGGGTGCCCGGGTTCATGGGGTGAGGTTTGTCTAGGTCTTGGAGGTGGAAGACCAGGACACACTGAACCCCAGATTCCTACCCACCTCTTAAACCCTTTTCTTTCCCAGAACTTCCTCTCCTTCCTTTCCTTAAAAAAACCTCCATACAGCATCCCTAAAGATGACATAGGCCCTGAGGGAAATTATTTTCCTCAGGGTCCCCTGTGTGGAGCTCATGTAAAAAAAAATCAACGCACTCCAGCGGACAGAGCGGTCTCTAATGCGTGGATCACACAGACCGAGCAGATGGGCGAGACAGTGCTCTCGGCCGAGTACTCGGTACGTGGAAACACACCACCGAATACTCGGCCGAGCGCTCGGCCGAGTAAAAGGGCGATCCAGTCTCTCGGACTCTGTTATACATACTTACTAGGCCGAGTGCCCACCCCCGCACTTCCCCGCACTTCCCCGCACTCAGGGGCGGATCCAGAATAATTTTCTGGGGGGGGCACAATGGGCGAACGGGCAAAAAAATCAACAATTACTGTTAGGATTTTTTTCTGGGGGGGCACAAGGGGCGGATGAGCAAAAAAATCAACAATTTCTGTTAGAAATTAACTTGAAGTATCATACTTCAAGTTTATTTCTACAAGTTCAAGTATGTATAGGAAGGATTATGAAAGTGTCAAAACAATAAAAAAATTAAATTTTTAATAAATACAGTTTTCTGTACACGTGTCCATGCGGCAACGTTTTGAGCAAAAACTACCTGAAGTTATATTTCTTAATTAATTATTACCATGGTAAAACTTAGACGTAGTGATCCTTTACAACGATAAACCAAAGAAGTTTTTTTTTAACATGAGCTCCACATAGGAGGCCCTGAGGAAAATAATTTCCCTCAGGGCCTATGTCATCTTTGGGGATGCTGTGTGGAGGGTTTTTTAAGGAAAGGAAGGAGAGGAGAGTTCTGGGAAGGAAATGGGTTTAATGGGTAGGTAGGAATCTGGGGTTCAGTATGTCCTGGTCATCCGCCTCCAAGACCTAGACAAACCTCACCCCAGTTGTTACTAATGTGATGTTACACTTTAAAAACTTATTCCCTATTAAAAATATCTTTTTCAAAAGGTATCGGCAGTGACCGGCATATCTTTCTTGTATATAAAAATCAATATTTGTTTGTTTGTTCGTATTTTATGCGCTGCCATACCGTTCATCCGATTGCGTTGAAACTTTGGTGATTTGTTGTACGCTAGCCTGCGAAGATTGTAGGCTAAATATAATGGTAATCTCTGGCGTTATGAAATTATTGAAAATGAAAACGTGTGTATTACATATATTTTAGCGGCGTATTTTAGACCGTACGGTGTGCAACTCGAATTTAAAGCATATCTGAAAACTGGTTTAATTATAAGACTGAATCTGTTTTTGGTAACTTTTTTTGTTTTATTTTTTTATTTACTGAAACATTTATTATAATTACAATTTTACAACATAATATAACAACAATATTTCAATCGCTCTCCTAATGAAGCAGTTACTTGTGTTTAGGAGAGGACAACTAAATACTTTTACATCTAAGTATATAAACTTAAAATATTATTACAAAAACTAATAGTAATTTTATGAGAAAATACGATATATGTAATAAAATTATTGGTTAGTTAATAAATGATTCAAAGGATTGATAACGCAAAGCATATTTCTAAACAATAAGTAAAGTTATGAGGTGGTACTAGAGTATTTCAATTTAATTTTTTTTTATGTATTTATCGTAGTTTTCTTCCGATCGTATATGAAGGGGTAATTTATTGAATATTTTAATTATTTCACTGGTTTTAATCAAAACTATATCCAAGACAGGGAAATGGTTTTCCTCCGATCTTTGCAGCACATAGTCCGCAACTTTCATATCTTGCACGTGGAACTCGGGAACGGTTTCCTTTGAAATGAGCTTCTTCTGCGGTCTCTGCAGACCCGTTTCGAACGAAATCATTCCCGAAGATCGGAGGCAAACCATTTTCGTGTACTGCGTGCATGAATAATTAAAGCTGGGGTCTAACACCTTTACTATCTCATAACTGAAATTTTCGTTACACGTTACACTCTGAACCCAAAACAGGTTTAACTTAAGTATGCATTGTTACACTCTGAACACAAAATTTTGAATTTTGACTGGACACCCAGGTGGAAAGAGAAAAGTGGGAAGACTCAGACTGAGGTGGGAAGATGAGGTCAGAGGGGATGCAGCACAGCTTCTCCAGGCACCAAACTGGAAGCCAGTTGCTGAAGACAGGAGGAGTTGGAGGCGACTGTTGCAGGAGGCCAAAGCTCAATATGGGCTGTAGCGCCATCGAAGAGAGAACACAAAATTGGTTTTAACTTAAGTATGCGTTGTTAAAATTATTGTTTCACGCCAGCAAATGGTTTTCCTCTGAATTTTTCAGCAAAATAGAATTTAAGTCTACTCTCGGAACTTTAGAACGATTTCGAAATTCATGCGGCATTTGG
This sequence comes from Limnephilus rhombicus, assembly GCA_929108145.2. Taxonomy (NCBI): domain Eukaryota; kingdom Metazoa; phylum Arthropoda; class Insecta; order Trichoptera; family Limnephilidae; genus Limnephilus; species Limnephilus rhombicus. The sequence continues at coordinate 25,985,123 of OV815284.1, forward strand.
AAAAAAACTGTTTTTTACTTTAGGGTGAATCTGTGTGCGTTTCCCCAGGTTAAAAACTGCACCCAGAACTCGAAAATGGTTTTCCTCAGATTTTTGCAGCACATAGTACGCAACTTGAATTTGTTAACTGCACTTGGAACATGAGAATGGTTTCCTTCCAATTGCGTCAGCACATGAATCCGCAACTGGATATTTTTTTAAATTTTGAACACACTTAACTGACTGGTTTTAACTTAAATTTTAATGTGCGTACTAGTCCTTAAATTAAAAGGGAACTTCTTTTTAAAATTGCCCAAGGAATACGAAGGCGATTTTAAAATGCTTTATTAACGTTCACATGTTAACAGCCTTCGACAAAGGTTGCCTTCACTTCCATATGTATAATTGATCAATCTTTTTTTAAACTAATTTAAAAATACATTTGACATATAGTGAAAGAAAACATACATTACATTCGTAATATTTTTTTGCCGTTCTTTCAGTACGATGCACCAAAAAGCCTTGAGGGCCGCATTTTCCCCACCCCTGCTTTAAGATTATAGGATTTTTATTTATTTTAACAGTTTTTATTGTTTTTATTGTAGTTTTTATTGTACGGGAGGCGTCTACTGTAATCGTTTAAATTTTTCACTCAGGACCCAAGTTATTGTTTATAAATTTAAAATGTCGAAACGTCAGCAGAAAATGCCAGACTTTTTCTCGAAAAAGAAAAAATTAAATTCCGTACCGGAAGAAGAGTTGTTGATTTAAATATACCTATTCGGGATATTACATGATACTGTTGTCAAAATTTATTGTGTCATTTGTATGTGTAATTTATTGTTATGTAGTATTAATTGCTGATTTAAACTGTCATGGCTTATTCAAAGTCAAACAATTTCGCACCGCGCGAAGAAATGTACTCGTGCCTACTTAAAAAAATAAAATTTCTTGTCATTTAAAATTTAATTTAATGGGGTGTTTTATTTATTTACACCAGTGATTCCTAAGTGGGGTGATACCGCACCACTGACTGGGGCGTTGATGAGCTTCCCCTTGGAAATGTTATGTTACTTTCACATTCAAAAAAAATTCGCCTGCGGCGCTTTTTCTATGCGTATTTTCACGCATTTCTTGAAGGGGAGAGGGGCGTTGAAGAGAATACTATACTTGGATAGTGCGCAGTGGGCCAGATAAGGCTAGGAACCTCTGATGTACACTGTTCATAATGCTACGTCCAGACTGAAGCCAACCTTCCAACTCCGAACTTAGTTCGGAGTTGGAAGGTTGGCCGATCGTGTGGTCGCTGTGGCCAACCCTCCAACCCCGAATTCCGTACTTCAAAATGGCGGACATGAAACAGCTGTAGCTAGGCTGTATCTTTTTCAGTTGCCTACAATTATTACGTACGTATAATCATATACTTATATACACGACATGTTTTCAAACAATTGTTTTACCACTCTCCGTAATAATATAGTCATTTTAATAGTATGCGGCACGGTGTGGACAGCTGCGGCAGGCTGGTTCGTGTGAGTTGGCCGTCGGGATCGCCTCGAAGGCGATCCCGGGCCAACGCGAACTCCAACCTTCCAACTCGAACTTCCAACGCACGAACACCCCTCCACACGATCGTCCAAACGTTTGAAGTTGGAACGTTGGCCGCAGTGTGGGCTTACCATTAGTATATAAACGTTTGAATAGATAATGATTCAGCATGCATTTTATGTTTTGTAAAAACCCCCCCCGAATTTTTTTTCCGTGTGCCCCACTGTACAAAGGTGATGCAATTTTTACAAAAGAAGGGAGAATCTCACTAATCTGGCATTTCGATGTCTTTTTGAGTTAAGCCTCGACGACACAAGGCGAGTTTACAAGCTACTATCTACTAAGTTTAAAAGCGGATAAATCGGCGAGTGAGATTGTCATGATGACACACAAAACTGTCCACTCGCTTAGTAGCGTAGGAAACTGAGGTCGCTGCTAGCGCCAGTAACAAGAATAACGACGCCTGCGTGAACTAATTCTGTGATGTTTGACAGTGAAAATCAGCTGTTAATTGGCAGCCATCTTTAAAAACATAAATAAACCAATCACGAGCAACCGGAGCAAGCTTGTAGCGAGAAAAGTTGACGACCTTTCAACTTTTTTCGTAGATTGTCAACAATCTGTTAGTTAGCAAGTAACACGATGACACTGAGCGAGTTTACTAACAGATAGTGAATTTCCCAGATAGTAGCTTGTAAACTCGCCCTGTGTCATCGACGCTTTGGAGAGTATTTTACCTATATAAATGAGGTCAAGATGTTTTAAAGGGAAGCCACAAGCCAAAAAGGTACGTGTTATTAATAAAATGTACCTTAGATCGCCACTAACAAATAGGTATATCAGACGCTGAGTCTCTAATAGCACTTCGTAAATTTGGCGTGTTTTTCAGAAGGTCAAAATATTTACGCTTTACAATAAAATGCAAATAAATGGAATATTTCTGAACATATTCCAAAACTAAAAACTGTTTTTGAAAGGTGATGAAATACGCTTTAAATAGGCACAAAATTTGAAAAGTAAACTACTTTTAAACTTAATTACCACAAGAACCATCGGTTTCAGTTGGGATAGACGGAAAATTATGCATTAAAATTCTATTTTCATTAAAAGTTTATAAATCACCATTTCCATTACGGCCATGTTTTTTTGTATGGATTTGACGTTTGCGAAGTTTCGTTTCAAACTAAATACGCATGATTACTTAATTTACCTAAACTAAGAACTTAATAACCTATTTTGTGTTCGTAAATAGTTGTTTCCTGTAATAATTATTGAAATGTAATACGGTCTCCTGCCATTCAACGTGCTAGAGGTTAAGATTTCTGACATAAATATACCAAACCACTCATTTCTGAATAATTTTATAATAACTATGTTGCGCCTTGTGGTGAAATACTTGATTACGTCACAGGAAGAAATTATGCAATAGAAAAATATATATTTTACAGGAGAGTGAAAAACCCGAATTTGATGCAAAAAAAATGAAGATGGACTTCCAAGCGCTATCTTTGTTTTTTTAAGTAACTCCACACGCCTATGTCATCTTTGAAGATGCTGTGTGGAGGGTCGTTTTGAGGAGAGGAATGAGCGAACATGGGTCTTGAAGAGACCTACAAGAGGCCCGGTGCCGATGGGATCAATGATGCTAGCTCCTAAGAGTATCTTACATTTAAATACCGTTAGAACCAGGACAGCATTCCCACCGACGCCTGTGTTCTAAAGATTGCCATCCGTTCGTTTATTCGCCAATACAAATTTCGTAGCAAAATTCACATCTCGTCATTTTATCTGTTGTACCCAGTTATAGCTCTGTGGATAGTCGAATTTATTTAACTTGAAAAAATTGGAAGTCATTTACCTCGCAGTCGATTAAGAAGACAGTTTAAATGTAGGTGAATAATTAATTTAAATAAAAATAAAAAATAATATGTATTGTAATTAAAAAAAATAACAAAATTCTTTAAACGTCTTACAAATCAAATACAAAATATTAAGCATTTTTTTAAATGAAAAATAAGTTTAATTTTGTCTAAATCGTATTTTTTATATAATTTAATTGCTAATCAGTCATTATACATAAAAATAACACATAGGTATATATTTTTTATTTCGCTAAATCACCTTTTTACGAACAAGTCTGAAAGTTACTCAAAAGATAATCATACGTCTCTCGCACGTATGGAGTATGTATTTTTCCGTAATTATTGTACTTACCGTGGTGACAGCCGCCCCGCGCAAGCTCTGCTCGGCAACTGAGCCAACTGAGATAGACAGCGTGCTACGTTGCGAAATAAAAAAAATACAGCAATTCTTATGTGTTGCTTACGTCTCTCAGACGTAGATTATATTTTTTGGGTTAAGGAGAGGAGTTCTGGAAAGGAGAAGGGTAAGAGGGGTGGTACGAATCTGGGGGTCAGTGTGTCCAGGAGTGACAGATATATATCGCAAAGCACTATTTTTAGGGTGAATTGCCTAATTTTAAAAAAAACACTGACATCTATAAAAATGCGTGCTCAACTAGTCCAGTCTGAACATTTTATAATCCTCGCTGTCAAAAGTTATTTTGTGTTCTCATAGATGTCGCTTATTCATGTTGTTATTTAAAATTATTTTTAAAAATATGTATTACTTTATTTTACAAATTTCTAATGGTTTTGCAGTATTTTTGCAGAATTTTTGAAATTGTGAACTTCGATATCGTCTTTTTAAAGTTATATTGAGTAAGAACTTTTCTTGGAATGTTTCGCGGTTTGGAATGTGAGTCATTAATTTAGTGCGCTCGCCACACTCAGTTCTTCAGCCATCGCCCAGCTAACGGTGTCATGGCGGTTTGACTTATAGAAGCTTTTTTGCAATAAATCACTAGTTAATGTGCTTGTTAGCTGTATAATATATAAATAATTTTAATAATAATTTCGTTTAACTAAATATAGTAATATGCGTGAGTACAAGATAGTCGTTTTGGGCAGTGGGGGTGTGGGAAAGTCGGCTCTGACAGTGCAATTTGTACAAGGCATCTTCGTCGAAAAATATGATCCTACTATCGAAGATAGTTACAGAAAACAAGTAGAAGTGGACGGACAACAAGGTATGCTAGAGATATTGGATACGGCGGGCACGGAGCAATTCACGGCCATGAGGGACCTATACATGAAGAACGGGCAAGGGTTCGTGCTGGTGTACTCTATCACGGCGCAGTCCACATTCAACGATCTGCAAGACCTCCGCGAGCAGATCCTGCGAGTCAAGGACACGGACGACGTGCCCATGGTGCTGGTGGGCAACAAGTGCGACCTGGAAGGCGAGAGGGTGGTGGGCAAGGAGCAAGGAGCCAGTCTGGCGAGGACCTTCAACTGCGCCTTCATGGAGACTTCAGCCAAAGCCAAAATTAACGTTAACGACACTTTTTATGATCTAGTACGACAAATCAACAAAAAATCTCCCGAGAAGAAACTAAGCAAGAAAAAGAAATCCATCTGCGTTCTCCTCTAATACTATAAAAGTATGCAGTGACCGTTACACTAACACAAAGATACCTAGGTATATATTTAAGTAATAAGTTGAAAAGACTCTCTTTAAGACTTGTTCCCTTCAAGCCCAGAACTTCTACGAGAAAATGTTTAATTTTTATATTTTGGAATATTTTATCTATACTCTTTCCATATCATTCTGGGACAAATGTTCGCAGCTTATGTTTAGTCTCAGTGAGTGCTTCTTCATTTCCCGCGGAGCCAACTGTTCAGCAGATCTTCCCATCCTCAGATCTACCTATCTGTCCTCCCCATGGAGGACTCGACACCACCGGGTGCCCTCTCGAGCAATCGCAATCAATCGGTGGATGCTAATGAAATATTATGAATTTTACGGATAATTTGTCAAATATATTAAAATTGTTAAATAATTCAATTATATTTAATAATAATGTGATAACTGAGACTCCATAGCTTAGCCCTGTAATTCAAGGTTGTTGGACAATCGTCAATTGTGGTAGAGTTGCTTGCTGCTGGTGGGGCGTGAAGGGAAGAGTGCCCTGTGAAGTAGTCAGTAGCGTGGTAGGCAGTAGAGTAGCCCTGTAGCCTGTAGCTGAGCTGTACTGTTAGGTACTGTAAGCTGTTACCCTTCCCATGATTGTACCTTGATTGTGCTAAGTGACACCCCACACCTTCCAGCGTAGGATGGAGTTTCAGTTGATCGACTGTCGCCAGACGGTCATCTTTCTGCAAGGTTATCGGATGTATTGAAAGATTTTTTTCCATATGAATGGGTCATTTAATGTAATTTTAAATGTTTTTCGCTTTTACTATAGTATGTTAATAAATTTTTAGAAATTCAATAATGTTAAAGATGTTTGCCCTTTATAATTTTTGTTACATGTACCATGTACGATAGGGATAACATTGATCTGATTTATCGTATAATATTATTGTATGTGCAAAGTTTACCTGTATATTTTATCTTATCATGCAACAACTACTTATTTGTGAATATACTTCATTTCATCAAACTGCTATTCTTATCAATCTGTGAGTCTGTCAAACAAACCAGCGAATCCTCCGTCTCGTCTCATTCTTGATTGGTGTGGAATGTGAAATATTCATTTAACTTGGTTGGCTGGTGATAAGGCTGTGACATGCAGTAATTAGTGACACAGAAACTCAAGTTCAATTGGTCACCTCTCCCCTGCCACCTAACTACATTGTACTGCGTGCCACATGACTCACATGTCAGTGGTCACTGCAACATACGCACACACACTCACATTCTTGTGGGCCCATACACCTCGGGTTGTGCTCAACAGGGGTCAACTCAAGTAAAACTCTTGTTTTCATTCTTTAATGTTGTGATTATATTCATTCTCAATAAATACCTACTGACAATATCTAAACAGTGACACATGTTACTACCGACATTTAGAAATAGAAACGTTTTAGTAAAAAAGAATAAAATGCATTTAAATAATAATTTACGTGTAATTTGCCTTTGGCTGGTCTTTCAGCATCATTTCAACATTTAATTTAAGGATCGAAAAACATTATCATTCCCCTCCGACTGCATTTGTCAACATTCTAGACACACGAGAATAGACACAGTCACAGAGAGCTGATAGACAAATAAGGGTTTTTCTTTTATATAACGGTTAGGTAATTTTAATACAATTTATGTGGAAAATGTGTGGGTAGTTGAATCAATCCAATACCAGCATGATCAACAATTAGTTTAATGATCATCGTGATTGACTAACAAACTGTCCCGTGATCATCACTAGGGTGAAGCTAGGGTTGCCACCGACAACAGAAACAAACAAACTAGATTCTTTTTAGATTTTAATTAGTTATATTATTATTGGTAGTCCCGTTTTGTAATGAATTATAATGATTTTTTTATCTATGAAAAGAGTAATTTAATGGACTGGTTATTTCACAGTTATGCTTAAAATATTTTGTAAAGTGGAATATAAATAATTTATGTAAATACATTTCTTCATTATTTTTCTACCTGAACACCTTTTATTTGGTCAACCCTTCATCCCTAAAACAGTAATATAAACAGGGCCCAATTGGGAACCTTGTGGTATTCCAGTTCTTACTTGCTGTATTTTATTCAAATGCGTAACATAATGCATGCATCTTGTTCCATTACTAATCGTATCGACTATATTATATTATATTACATTATAATCTTGCAAAGGTGGCAACCTTAGGTAAGATTGTAACTTGCAATGTTTTATTTGTATCCGTTGCTGGCTAGTACTATTCCCTACGTGAAACATGATCTTTCTAAGAAGATCGAGTCCAACAATAGGATTTCTAATAAATTATATTTTTAATCTAATGTCAAATATTAATGAGGCTGAAAGAAGAGCAAAAACTATTTAGATTTTTACAAAAAAAAAATTAAAAACCAATGCAAATGAAAATAGTATGTTTATTTTCCTTCTAAATTGAAATCAATTTGTTAGCTGTAGATGTTTTGACTTAACATTGAATTGAAATAGTTCTGTTATTGAATTGACAACCTTGTTGGACAGTTCAACACATGACAATGAACCGTCAAAGCGTAAAACTCAATTGAAATATTGTTTCACTTGTACTATGGATAGGTAGTTTCAGGAAATAAACTGGGGTCTAATGAATAGTTTAATGTTGGCAATGCTAATGGGTTTACTTAACATGGTGCAACCAAAATGTGTAATCAATTATTTATTGTTAACAGAAATATGTTTGCCAATTTACTATTCATCCTAACACTGCCAAGTTACTTAGGTTATAAAATATTTAAATAAACTCCTTTATAATACTTAAATTTGTTGGATTTCACCTTGTTCATTACACTGTTTGAACTGTTAAGATGTTACTGATGGATGACCTGTAACTTCATCTTGATAATGAATGACAACATGAAATCCTTCCTTAGTTGCATAATCTATAATTGCTTTCTATAACAAAGCAATGTTAACTACATAATCAGCATACAATGGTTGGTTGGTTTGTTTCTTTATCTTTATTATCTACATAGTCGCTCCATTAAGAAAGTGTAAGTAGTAAGTACATAAGGTACTGAGAGGGACGGATAAACAGGAAACTACAGTGGGTAACCACAATCAAATGAATTCATTTTATAATAATTGCGCTAATGAGAGTTGGTACTTTATTCGTGACGTAAGTTGGGAAAGGATTTAATAATAAATGATGTTATTTAACCCAGTGGGTGCCTTCCAGTAAACTCTGCGCAGATATGGTTTTACATTATGAATTTGAAATGAGAATGGAACAAAAGGTGTATAAAATTTAGATATCAGGCATTAGAGAATATAATTATTACAAATGTATTTGGACAATAAATTTCATAAAATAGTGGCAGTGGTTGCTTTGTATAATTTTTTATGTCTAATATTCGCTGGAATCACAACTAATAAAGTTTGACAACAACTTTCTACAGCCATTTCCATAGTCTGGGCTGTTTGCCTTGTTTATATTTTGGATTTTAAAGTTATCTTAGGTAAACCTAGTTCGACCGACTTACATGTGGCAATTATAATAAATATGTTTCCAAACCTCTCCTACCGAACCTTGTTAAAGGTTAAATAGTGAATACTTTATGAAATGTATATAAAACATTAAATTTACTCTCTTTACTGTACCATGTTTGTTATTCAAACCAAAGGGAAATTCATTTAAATGTACATATAAATGTTTTTTTTTTTGCCATTCATATTACATACAATATTTTCTTTTAGAATATAAACGACTTATTAAAATAAGTACTTCATTTATTATTTTTAATGATTTAAAATAAAAATTTTACCTGTATAAATAACAAAGATATTTTATTCCTCTTTCTGTATGTTGTTCACGCATTTCGTTTACAATATAATTTGCGTACTTTTCAAAATTGCATTGAAAATTTTCAATATTAAATTTAGTTAAATTTGTCTACAATATTAATGCTAAGACGTCAACCTTCGGGCAGTGATAAGACAATCCTAATAACTTAATGAACTTCCAATCTTCAAATACTTCTTTCACACCGATACTAAACATCCTATATCTACTACAAACTTTTGAGTTTTGACTACATTTTTATTCTCTTCCTTTGACTAATGAGATCTCTGAAATCCACATTGACTAGATTACCTTTGAACTTATTTTGAGTTCAACCTTTTCTAAGAATTTTACTATTGAATCATTTTGATGACTCATATCAGTTTTTTATCCACATAGTTTAGTAGATTCATTTTGATTCCCTTGGGCTCCAAGTTGTGAATAAGTGGGTTGACTCATTTGGACTCGTAATCGTCACTGAAGTGTGGCAGGCTGTGGGTCAGGGTGTTATCCAGTTTCCTAGCTTCATGCTCCAGTAACATGGAGTCGAGGGCTGGCTCCTACAAAAGAGAAATGAATACATCAAATTAACCCAAGAATCAAAGTACAGTAGAATTCGGATATAACGGCCTACCGTTTTTAGCGACAACAATGTAAACTCAAGTTTGGTTTCATAGCTTTTAGTAGGAAAACGTATCCATTTAGTACGACTCCATTTTAAGCAACCAACTGCTTAAAGCGACCTATTTTAATGAAAATTCATCCAGTTAGAACGACGCACAGTGTTGATTTACAAAACCTATGTACCAATACCTCGCCGCCCCGTATCTCGCTTGTGACTAGGAAGCTCGACACAATGAATTCCGCAAAAGTATTTTTCAATTGAAGAAAAAAGTGCTATATTACACCGTTTAGAAGCCGGTGAATCAAATGTAACCCTCGCGAAGGGGTTCAGCTTGTCTCATTCTACAATATCTACCATAAAGAAAAATAAAATAGAATCCCTGTTTAATGCCAATGTTTTGAAATGTAAATGTGTCAGGACATCAACTCAAGAACAAATAAATCAGGCATTGTTACAGTGTAAAACTATGATGTCGCGCATTCACAATGCTGTGCGAAGTTCTTACTATCAAACAAAAATTGGCCAAAACATACTCAAATTACAGACTTTCTACGTTAGTAACTACATATTTATGTACTTGCACAGAATATAGGTACATTTTATCTTTTTGGATTACAGTACATTATGTATGTTTGTTATATGGAATAATTTAAGTACCATTAAAGTTATAATTTATATTAAATGTTTTATATACCTGAAATGAATATTATCTATCTATTTTATTACATAACAATAATTACAATGTATCATAATAAAAACAAGCTTAAATTTTCCGGCCGTTTTGTGTGTCGTCCGGTTAGTACGACTAAGTATCGCCGGTCCCTTGAGGGTCATTATATCCGGATTCTACTGTATGTACGTGAGAAATATATTATTCTGACCATTGAGAAATAATACCCTTCGTGAAGCAAGGAAAATTCCTTTAATGCTATAACCGCACAAGTCAGACTCTGATTTTGGGAAAATACTGTTTGGCTGCAGGAAGTGGGGAAGGGAAAGAGATGTGAAAGAGGAAGGCCTTTCTTACACAGAAATACTTACAATCTACATGACTGCGATGCAATCACAAATCGCCTACTGGTTTGCTGCTCTTTAAAGCTGCTTTCCGTACGCGGCGCTACCCGAATTACACTGAACTTAATTTTTTCATGTGCAACCGTGGGGTTAATATGATGTCAAGTGACTAGCAATAAAGACAATGTTGTTCTTTATCTTTATTATAAACATAAATGATCTAAATAATATTTTGGATTCACTCACACAATGATATAAATATTATTGTAATGAACTAGATGAGAATGATGTCAAATTTACTTTTTTCCAACCTCATTCTACCCTTTCTCTGCTAAATCCTTATTACTTGTTCCTGTAAATTACAGTTATATAAACATAAATACTTTACCATCTACAAAACACATTTAACATTCAAATCATACTCGGACACCATTTCTATCAAACGAGTAGTAGATGTGTGTGCATTCGCATAGCTACCTGCACTATCAGTAGCGTGCAACTGACATCAAACCCGTTTATGTCGCCTTGTGTACGAGCACTAGCAAAAAAAAATGGCAGATACGGCCACGAGCGACGCGTGTTCACCCTCTCTTAATTCGAGTCGCTTGTAAGTATCTCAGTAAACGCAGGTGTGGAAGTATCTGGCTATTCAAAGCAGGTCATTAGACATAACTACAGCCATTGCAAGCAACATTTAAATGTGGTTTCTCACCAGGACCGTTTAAATTTTCCGCACAGCTTTCCCGAAAATGATTTCCCTTATCCCAAAAATTATTTTCCTCAAGGCTAGCGATTCCGTATTTTTTGTGAGATTGTTGTTGGATAACAGACATTATCTTCTGTCAGATTTGTCTGATTTTTACGTCACATATTTTAGTTTAGATCGATTTAAACATGAATTCCTGCAAGTATGGATGATTATTTACTCATTTAATGTACATTGTACATAGAAAACGCAAATAACAGCCATAAAAATCACACAAATCTGACAGGAGATTACGTCTGTTATCCAATAACGATCTCACCAAAAATACGGAATCGCTAGGCTGGAGTTCATTAAAAAATATTTAAAAATTTATTTGCAATAAATAACCCTGTAATATAATACAAATTTTATTTTGTTTACCCACTCCTGGTTTCAATACTGTATCCAGAGCCAAGGACCTTGCCGCTCTATTATTGATGTCAAAATATTGACAAGAATGTATATTTTTTTAACTTTATCGATCTGTAATTGTGCATTATTTCAGTAGTGGCGTTGTACAGTAATATGAATATTATTCTAGATACATATTTGAAATCAGCAAAATGAGTATGGAATGTTTTTATCAGCAATAAATATTTTTGATAACGTGTTTTGCATTGTCACTTGAAAACATATTAAAATTTTTGCGTACAACATTACCTACAATCAATCACATGACGTTTTCTCTGCCTTCTATTAAAAAATGTTTATTCAAAAAGTTATTGTGCTGACTGGAGGTGCAGCCATTTATTTATCCTTCAAAATATCTCAAATATGTTTTTAGTGTAAAAATAATTAATCAATAATTGGTATTGCATATAAATTGGCATTTCCGTGCACTTCGCAAAGATACCTCAACATATAAATTCACAAAATACCCTATGCACAAATTTGTTTAAGAACATTTTCTCGTAAATTCTACAGAAAACTTAGTATTTGAAGCTGATTTTACGTGTTCATATTATGATAACAATGGTATATATCTATCTATAGATGCTTCGTTTTGCCCGTAGAAGATAGAAATAAGGGAGATGCATCTTAACCCATTATTAGCATTCCCCACCTTCCTCTTTCCCATCTCCTTCCCCTCCCCACTTTCCTTCAGCCTCACAACATACCCCAATTGGATTGGGGATGCCATAGTCTCACTAGCTCCAGAGAGGAGCAGTTGGTGTGTCTCTTGTGAGGTATTCACAAAAATAAAAAATGTGTAAACAATACTTGTCACCAACATCATTCACCCATAGTACTGCACTCCTGCTCATGGCATTTGTTTCTACCTGTACTTTAGATCCATTTGTTTCGACCAATCGCCTTAGACACTGACCCATGTGGATTATGTTCATCATTTCTGGACACACTGACCCCCAGATTCCTAAGCACACCCTTCTTCTTCCAAGAACTTCCTTTCCAAAAAGAGCAATCCCCAATGACGACAGAGGCCCTTAGGGGAAATTATTTTTCTCTGGGCTTTCTGTGTGAAGATAACGAAAAAATGGTGACCGGACAACTCAAAATGAAATCAACTCAGAACCTCCTTTGAAAAGTCATCAAAGTGATGAAAATTGGTTTCATCAGGTTAGAGTTATGGGATGTTTTAAAGTTATTTTTTTCATAGCTTTTAATGACTTTTCAAAGAGGTGTTGATTTAATTTGCTTCTGAGTTGGCACGGAACCCAAAAAAATATACCTTTGTAGGATACCTGCTGGCCTACAAATTAAAATCTCCTTATTCATCTCTAAAAAGTATATAGCTAGATTTAATTACCCGTGAGACGGTGCGCAGAGAGTCTCCCAGCGCAGACCTGAGGCGCTGCATGTCCCGACCGTGGCGACCTGACCTCAGTACGAACATCTGACGACGCTGAGCTTCTTGTGACAGCTGGTTGCGCAACGTGTTGATCTGCAAAGCGAGGTTACGTTTTAAAGTAGAAGAAGTCATAATGTGTAATACTCAAAGATATTGAAAAATAAGTAGATGTGCTATCTGCAGTTTTTACTAGGTGGGACTGCGCTTCCGGGTGTCGCCGATATTGTTTACCAATTAACAAATAAACTAAATGAACGAATAAAGCCAACGAACGTTAAACTAAATGATCGAATTCTTTCCGTATTCAAACTATATTGTTAACCAATCCTAATGCACACCTTTAAAAAATCAACGAAATGAACTAATTCTTTTCGTATGGAAACTACTCTAATTATGTCGTAGTCCGCCGACAGTTACGTGGACACCATAGCATATCTCTTTAGTATTTGAATATCTTTGGTAATACTATACATATTGCAGAACTTATAAAAACTGATGCCACGGAATGTGTTGCCTTTAAACTGATAAAAATTTAAATAAATTATTTTGCGTATGAATAATTTATTCGTATTCTAGTGCCTTGTGTGCATGTTTTACATTCTTGGAAGTATTCATTAGTTTCATGGACATTTCCTATTTTTGTTTGTTTCATTTTGTGTAATGTCATACCACAAAGTGTTTGATTTCTGTGAAAATTCACACAAAACATCTAGTTGTTTAAAATTTCATTGATTTATTTATTAACTGAGTTTTCAGAATTTCCATACAGGGGTAATGTGAGATTTATAAGTAACTGTCAATTACATACTCAGAACCAGAGTTTGATATGTTGTTTCGAAAAATGTTATAAGTGTCCTTCATAATCAGCCTTACTACAAAACATCATGAAAATTTTATTCAAGCATATTCATTCATTAATGTTATGTGAAACGGCTATAACACCAGATCTTGTCTGTCCGTATATTGTCCACCAACAGATTAGAAATCAATCACGGATTCCTTCAATCCTCTCCTAGGAGGAAAGAATTTCTAAAGTCACTAGAGCAGAAATCGAAGTTATAATTAAGGGTTTGGGTCCTAGAAAGGCACCAGGGCATGACAAACTGAATAGTATAATTGTGAGGTATGTATGGATCCATGCCAAGGAAGAACTCTTTCAGGTCATGGAAACGTGTATGAGAAGGGAGTTTTCCCTTCTGTATGGAAGAAAGGTGTGCTCAGGATCATACCTAAAGGGATCGACAAATAAATAACTGATGTTAAAGCTTATCGACCAATAACACTTCTTCCTGTATTGGGGAAAATATTGGAAAAAATTATTCAAAGTCGTCTACGAGAAACATTAACACCATCATATGTACATCAATATGTATTCGTCCCAGGTAAGTCCACGGAGCACGCTGTTATGGCTGCGCTTGACTGGGTGAAGGTCTGCACAAAGAGGTATGTAATCGGTATCTTCTTAGATATAATTGATGCCTTCGATAATGCATGGTGGGAGATGATTTTGACAAAATTAAAAAATCGTAATTGTCCAAGAAAAATTTTTCAAATATCTTGAGATTATTTTAAAGATAGAAAAATTATTATTTCTTTTGGTGATTGCATCATTGAAAGAGATGTGGACATGGGTTGTCCCTAGGGTTCTTCCCTTGGACCGAACTTCTGGAATATTTTATTCGATGACTCCTCCAGGTTACCCTTATCTGGAGGCACTATTGCGATTGATTACGCAGACGACAAATTGTATTTGGTCTCTGGGGACAGTAGAAAAGAAGTTGAGAATAGAGCTGAAGAAGGTTTGAATATGATTCTTAACTGGGGAAAGGAAAACAAACTGACTTTTGCTCCCCACAAGACCGTGGGTCTCCTTATGAAAAAATCCCTCAGTAGAGGTAGAAACCCTTTCATAAAAATGGGAGATATCGCAATCCGTTTTGTTGAGAGTACTAAATATCTAGGCATTACATTAGACAGATCGCCTTCGTTCTTGACTCAGGTTAAAAGCATTTCTAGTAAGGCCCGGGCTCTTTTCTTAAAACTGAGAAGAATCTCAACTGCTGAATGGGGTTTACGTTTCCCTGCGCTCCGTCTATTATACAGATGCATATATGTGGCATAAGTTTCATATGGTGCCTGTGTATGGGAACATCGACTGGGTAACTCACTCATTCATTCAGCGCTTAAGAGGGGCCAGCGAATCCCCTTACTGGCGCTTTCAGGAGCCTACAGAATGGTATCATCAGATGCTTTGCCAATTTTGGCCGGCATTTTGCCAATTGATTTAGAAATTAGGGAAGTTTTGATAAAGAAGTGCCTGAAAAGAGGAAGTCCTGTAAACCACCTTGGTGTTGAATTAATACCTGGTGGAGCAGTGCCTCTCCCTGAACTTCTAAAGTTGATGAGAAAAAGAACGCTGAGTGAATGGCAGATGAGATGGGATAAATCGAATATGGGGAGATGGACCTTCTCCTTCTTTTAATGGACCACCATATCACCCAATTGCTTTCTGGGCATGGAGAGTTTAGAGGCAGGCTTCACAGACTGACTCTATCATCCAATCCCAATTGTGCTTGTGGTGATACCGACCAAACAGCCGAGCACATTTTGTGGCACTGTGAGATGTTGACGGATGCTCGAGATGAAATGATTGATGGTTTGCAGGTTATTACGAGACCTGTTTGGAACACAGATCTCGTTTCGAATAAGGTGAACTTTGAGTGCCTGAGGAAATTCACGAAAGTCTGGGTTGAGAGATGGCCTGTTCTTAGAGTCGCAGATTAGCAGTAAAATCATGTAGGTAACAGGTGTATTTTGCTTCTGAACCCTCGGACACTCTTTTTATGACTCCTTTACTTTTATTGCTTGGATTATATATTGTATTTTATTGTTTTGTGTTTATCGTATATTTGTTTATCGTAAATTTGTTTTGTGATCACTTGTTTTGTGTTTATTGTATGTTTGTGTCTATTGTGTTAATTGTACATGATGAAATATTTTATTTATATTTATCGAGTTAACTTTATTTTAAAAATTTACAGATTTACTTTTAGAATTGTTTTGATAATGAAAATAATATAACCTATCTATTTATGTCATGTTCATTCTCATTTGTTTATTTTTTATCTGTTTTTCATTGTGTATTGGATGAACTGATAAGAGTCACTTGCCTAAATGCTTCGAGGGCAACTAAATTGAACTGTAATTGGAAGTATTCTGTTGTTCAATAATAATAAAATAAAATTAAAACTGAACTCAAACCTTTTTTAATTTTTTTTTTTATTAATCCCCATGTGGGGGTGTACTGGACCTCGTCCCTCCTTTATGTTTAGTTACATATGTTTTTCTGGCAGATCCATCTCAAATTTATTTGCGCCACCCCCAATAATATGTGAAGGCTTGAAGCTTGCTTAAACGGCCTTAACTTTCCTTTGTCCCGCCTCCGATCACTCAGCGCTGAATTTTTCTTTAAGTATTCAGGTATTTTACCTGTATTATTCAACTAACTTTCTTTGAGGCTTCACTGGGTGGTTGGCTAAGGGATACGGATGCTGGGTGTGGTTTATATCAGGCTGAATGCAATTTACATTTTTTATCAGTATTTGCCAAATGATTTGAGACTTATTTATCGTATGTTTTCTATCTATTTATACAGGTGCTTCCAGGGTTTATCACATGATGCAATGCTTCCTCATGAGCTTCTTGAATGAGTTTTATTTTGCTTGTATTACTAACCTGATTTGTTGTATTGTGTTTTATTTTCCAGTTAAGCACTTGCATACTGCTTTCTAACAACGTATGCAGGGACACTGGAGGTCTAGATTCGTTCAAAATAAATAAATGTAGCTTCTTTTAACAAATAATTAGAATCTTGCTAGAGCCTTGAAGGAGTAACCATCTGTTACTTATACCAGGGCGGGTAAGTGGTGGATAACCTCCAATGACTGTATAATATTCTTGCATTTTAATGTTATAATTATTGCCGAACTAAAAAATCGGGAGTAGGTAAATTGCTATATGTTCTAGATGAACTCACGTTTCAACAGAAATATGACGCTTCCAAACGTGAATATTTTAAACATCATAGCAATATACCGCCCCCCAAATTCCAGCAAACCCCTATTTCTCCATGAATTATCTGCCATTCTGCCTAATTTAACCCCCTAAGAAAATGTTTTACTTATAGGAAATATGTATTACCTAGACTTATTAAATTGTCAAAACCAACTTATTACAACATATGAAAATATAATGTCAAACAAGTAATCAAAAGCATTTGTGACGGGAAGCGGTTTTAGCAGGAAAAGTTACTCATTCCTGTTTAGGCCACATATTTGTCCGATACTCTTTCCTCATATGTGTGTAATAATATATATATAGCGGTTCATTTTTTAACTATAGTTAACATTAAATACAGTCTGAGGAAAAAAGTTGCAGAACATGGGGAAAAATTTCGATTTTATCTCAAAACAATTTAGATTTTATCTTAAATGCCACAAAAACTAAAATTATGCACGTAAGATCTCCACACGCCTGATATACTTAATGTAATTCCTTCGTTATATACTCGTTGCTTTCATAAATATGTTGCACAACCCTGTTCATGTGAAACCATTGATTTCGTCAAAAATTATGTACATATACTTGAATGTTACTATCGACTGCTACATGAAATGGGATGTACACATTTTACTAATGTTTGTAAACGACTACAAGCTATTGTGGGTAGGATTTATGAAATAAAATATTTCGTGCCGATAAGTATAAAGTTTATGTTATTAAATAACAATACTTTTATGGAAGTTTTGTTAAACTCAAGCGGATAAAAAATAATTTATCTGAAATAACCTATATTTTTATGCAAAATTAAATTAACAACATGACATTATTAAAAAGCACTAAAACTGAAAAAATAACACAAATAATGGTAATTATGTTCAATTTTACTAATATAACAGTGAATTGGTCATTGCAACAGAAATCATGTTCAAAAGCACCAAATGAAGTGCGCACATGTCACAACTGAAATTTTGCTGCGAATGAATGAAAAACATGGCGGCCGCTAGAACCGATTAAACATATGCGCCGATGCGTGGCCCCTAGGCAATGGCCTACACAGCCTTATGGACAATACGGATTTAACATGTGGGGGCCCTAGGCAGTTGCCTACACTACTAGTTGCCTTATGGATAATACGGCCTTGGCGGCCGCGCACATGCAAATCTACGGAAATTCAATGCTGCCAACATAAAAAAGTCATTATGTTATTAGTAACGTTGCAGAAAATAAAATGTACAATCTTTACACAGTGTGGAACAGAAGCACCGTTTAACGGTCGTTAAAAGTGTTTTTTTATTAGTAAGGCTGAATATATGTATATATTATCAAATGGTTAAATTTTTTTAAACTAAAATAAATACTATGTAATATCAAAAGAAAAATTTTAAATAAGTCCTCTTCCGCATACCTACTGTTAGAAAGTTTGTGATTCAGTCATTCAGTAGCATCTGCTGCAGCATTGATGCGCCCTCGGGAAACTAATAGAGCTAACATTCTTCAACAATGTGTTCCTTGCTTTGACAAATTGAACTAATGTCATCTTTGGGGATCCTCTGAATTTTTTTAGGGAAAGAGTGGAGTGATCCTGGGTCCTAAAGATACCCAAGACGTAGAAGAGAGGAAACGCAGAAGCTAGCTAATCATGTGGCAAATGTAAACTGTGTAACAAATGTTGAAGGGATCAATGATGCTAGTCCTTTGAAAAGCTTATGACTACAATCCATTCAATAAAATTCTATATGGAGAAGGGAATTTTATTCTCAGCTTCCCCCTCTCTGGATAGGGTTGTATGTCTTTTTCAGGTTTCTAAAGGCTCGAGACCAGTGAGGGCCACGACAACATATAATTAAATATGTAGTAGTGATTAACTAACCTGGCTCTCGAGTCTGGATATCTGCTGGCGGTAGCTACCCTCGCGTGACTCCAGCAAGCGCTCTGACTGTAACGCTGCCGCCCTAAGGCGATCTATCTCCTCCCTCGAGGCCTCTCTATTGCCTCCCCTCGCGCTGTTGCTGCAGTGGGTGGACTGACAGATGGAAAGTTGGGCCTCCTGTTCAAGAAAACTTTATTAGAATCAAACTACAACTTTTTAAAAATTAGAAAACAGTTTTAATTTCGCATATTACATTATTAAACCTTCTCGTTAAACTTAAATTATGGTCACATGACTTTATTTCGTGTTAAATATTGCGACATAATCTAATTAAATTACACGGGAAAAAGGTTTTAGCAACCGTGATTTGAACGGCGGGATCTTCCGCCATCCAGATAGATCTAATCACCGTGCTTTTGTGAAAATCTTTGTATCTACCATATTCCTTTGTTATATATATTAAGCTGCATACAGATTGCTGTAACATAACACGCAATGTAACACGCAATGAAAGAATTTGCCGTCCACATTGCCGCAACGTATCATGCAATGTAACAGAATAAGGAACTCCAGTGAAAAATATTATGGCTTTAAAAAAATATGTTCATGTAGAATATAGACCAATAAACGCTGATTCTGAATATATATGTTTTTTTTAATAATATTAAATGCAGAATTTTTTTTAAATTATTAAAAAGTCCATTTTTAATCGGGTCGTAAAAATACAGC
This sequence comes from Limnephilus rhombicus, assembly GCA_929108145.2. Taxonomy (NCBI): domain Eukaryota; kingdom Metazoa; phylum Arthropoda; class Insecta; order Trichoptera; family Limnephilidae; genus Limnephilus; species Limnephilus rhombicus. The sequence goes on from OV815284.1 coordinate 26,004,827, forward strand.
GTCAAGTTGGCATTACTGAAATGGTTAGTGGTGACGTCACTGTTCCTCGTGTCGTGACTTCACCGTAAAGTCATTGGATGGGAAATATACCGAAATGTAGGAATGACACAAGCCATTGTATTTATTCGTTTATTTACATATCTACTGTTTATAGAGATTTAGTTGTTTTTTTTTTTTTTTTTTTTTACATGAACTCCACACAGGAGGCCCTGAGGAAAATAATTTCCCTCAGGGCCTATGTCATCTTTGAGGATGCTGTGTGGGGGGTTTTTTTTTAAGGAAAGGGAGGAGAGGAGAGTTCTGGGAAGGAAAAGGGTTTAAGGGGTGGGTAGGAATCTGGGGTTCAGTATGTCCTGGTCATCCGCCTCCAAGACCTAGACAAACCTCACCCCATGAACCCGGGCACCCCTGCTAAATCACCAAACGTAGCGAACCACTTGGGGTGACCTATGACAGAGGTGTTGGTTATCCAATAAAGGTTCCCGGGGCGGCGGTACCCATTCCCGCCTCCCAAATTGTGTTTATTGAAACATTATTTAGGCCTAAATAATTCAATATCAAAAATAGAGGTATCTCTATTAATTAAAATATTGAAAAACTTTAAATTGTACGAAAAAAACCATATAAATATACTATATCATAATGCTACCTACTGCACCACGGCTCAATCAAAATGGCCGCAATTGATCAGCTGATATCGCTTGCCTACACTTTTGTGCGTGATTCTTCGTTTTTGATAATATTGATTTTAAAAGCTAAAAAAATAATAATTTCAAATAATTTTTATACCACTCTCCCATAATAATATTCAAAAATATAATAATATAATAAATCTTAATATATAAAACAAAGTCGGGTTAGTTACACTATTTATAACTCGAGAACGGCTGAACCGATTTTGATGATCTTTGATTTGTTGGATTTGTCTCCGCCCCGGATAACATAATAACTATTAAAACATCGCAAAAGTTATGACGAAAATTCATTTCCTCATACATTTAATATGGAACGAATTTTCATCTTTTGAAAGAGCTGCAGGAGTATTGTGGTAGGTAGGTATAATATTGAAGTTTGCTTGAATTCCAAAAATTCAAAAAAGCCAAATGTCAATGTGCTGATTGTTTTTATTTTGTTCTTAAACATATAATTCTGCCTCTCTTTCTTACACACATGTAAAAATGTAAATGTCTACAGTCGTAAATGGGACAAATGGTGAACGTATGTCTGCACAACTCCAGGAAAACAGCCACTTCTTTTCAAAACATTTAAGGCACATTGTGACGTGGGGTACCTATTGCAATTCGGTGAAGTCAATCAAATACATCTGCAAATTTGTCACAAAAGTCAGCGATATGGCGGTTTTTGGCGTTAAAACTACAAATAAAAAACGATGAAATCACACGCTATCAAGTTTGTGAACTACAATGAGGAGATTTGGCGTGTATTCTCATTCCCCATTCATGAACGATATTCCATTGTTGTATATTTGGCGATGCATCTGGAGAATGATCAAAGAGTTTATTTCATTACATCGATTGTTGCCAAACGTGCTGAAACACCTCCAGCAACAACATTGACCAGTTTCTTTTCGATTTGCCAATGCGATCTGTTTGCCCGGACGTTGCTCTACTCTGAGATGCCACGTTATTACACTTTGTCAAACGCTTTGTCGAAGAGATTTCCACGTCGGAAGCACGGCGATGTGGTTACTGATCATCCGGTTGTGCGTTCTACTGATTCTCTTGGTCGCATTTACACAGTTCATGTAAAAAGTAACGAATGCTTCTACTTTTGGTTGTTGCTGGTGAATGTTCGTGGGCCGACATCGTTTGAATCACAAGTCAATGGTGTAGTGTGCCCAACAATTCGTGTTGCATGTCAGCAGATCAATTTGCTTGAAAACGATACTCATTGGGACATGACAATCACTGAAGCAATTATTTCTGCATCTCCAGTCTGATACGCACATTATTTGCTATCATTATTTCGACATCTTTCCCATCGAATCCACGTGAGCTATGGAACAAGTACAAAGATGACTTGTCAGAAGCCATTTTACATCGAATTCGTGTCAGTTCAGGGGATCCTGATCTCGAGGTGAATGAGGATATACCTAAACAGGCTTTGTTTTTGATCGAAGACTTGTGTTACCTCATGTGCGGCAGTTTGTTAGTCAAGTTAGGAATAACAACGCCAGATCGACGCTTCATGAATGCAATGAAACTTGCAATGAATGATGCTTTCAATCAAGAATTGGTACGTGAACGTGAATATGATCAAGATGCATTGAACCAATCAGTTTGAACGAATGTACCACTGTTGTACCCCCAACAGAAGGAAGTGCACAATACGTTAATGAAGGCTGTTGATGATGGAAATGGTGGCTTTTTTTTCCTCAATGCGCCCGGTGGAACTGGGAAGATATCTATCGACAACAAAACGAAAAATGTTGGATATCACAAGGTGCTTCAATGAAGGGAATCGACCCGAGTGCAACCCACCCAGTAAATAGTTTTAACAGAAAGTAGTACAATAATGCCACGTGAATCATTTCGATTCCCTTTAATAAAGCAAATGTCTTGCTGCCACGTGAATTACATTTCTTAATTCATTGTGAGTATTAATTTTAAATTTAAAAAAAATGAAATTAATTCAGCTAATAAGTTAACACAACAGTTATTGATTCTTAGGCGGTACGAAGTTCGCCGGGTCAGCTAGTATAATATAATGAATAAATAATTCCACCTAAATAATGTTTTAACTTATCGAATAGTATTATCTTTCTTTCGTATAATTATCATACAAAATGACAACACCTGTTGAAAATAAAAATAACTTTTCAGGAGTCGATGACGTCACGCGATTCAATACACATGCGGTGGTTTTCGGGGGATCTTGAAAAATTAAAACTTTGACAATTATTTTAACTATTAAAAATAACTCTAAAAAAAATTAAATATATGCAGTTAATTAAGTTAGAAGGTCATTATTCAATTAAAAAATAGACTGGAGTTCTCTATTCCCATAGTGTGGACGCCTTGCGCGCACGAACCGCGCACACTTCGAGCATTTCAACTTGTGCGTGCCGCAATCCACAAAGTTTCGGTTTTTTCGCAGAATACAAAGGGGCGCGCAGTGTGCGCGGAGCGTTAGTGTGGACGGGTTGTTTGTGTCTATACGGCAGAACGCGCGCAAACAATGGAGGACTTGTTCTCGGCAGACCGAGCTATGTTCACTGCACGCATGCCGGAAACAGATGCGAGTAGGTACATGCTCGGTTTGTGCGCGCGCTGCGTCCACACTTATGAAATGTTCCTTTCATGTTACATTGCATGTTACGTTACAGCAATCTGTACCCGCCTTTATAGTGCTTGAATATGTGATTACATCAAGTTTTATCTGCAATTTTATTGCAAGCGAAATAAAATAAATTATATTTCCTTCTTTCAGGTAAGTCAAAACCTTTTCATGTAAAATGTCCTTTTTGAATTGTAAAAGAGTTCAAAAGAAAGTAAGTACCAAGAATGAATTACCTTCTCCGCAAGCAGACTCTCCAACCTCCTAATCTTCATCTTCAGATCCCTATTCTCGTGTTCGTACATGGCAGTTAAAGGATCTGACAGATCTGCTCCCAGAGAATGCAGTGCAATGTTTGAATCCCTCAAGACATTTGAATCCCTCAAGACATTTGAATCCCTCAGCAACTTGTCTTCCCTGGCACTCATCTTCATATCGCGTACAGACAGTCCTCCGATAACGGAATCATTATCGGAATAGATGGATTTTTCTGGTCTTTCGTAGCTCTTGCTTCTGATGGATTTTGCCCGCTTTTCGGCTTCCAGCTGACGAATCTTGTCTAGCAAGGCTTCCACTTTAGCCCTGAGTTCGGATCTGTCTCTTTGAGTTGCGTAAAGTTCACGTTCAGTTTCACTGTCGATTTCTTTTCCATCCCAGTTGGTTAGACGCAATTGGGACTCCAGGGTGGATCTACAAAAAGTGATTGAAAATTACCAATATGTTTGTCATAGAAGTTGCATGCTATCAAATGACGCTATCAAATTTGGAATAGTAAAATAACTGTTAAAACTTGTACATTTGCACAAGGATTGTCCAAGAATTAAAGACCTTTTACTCATTTTCAGCGACGCAGACGTTATTTCTCAAAGATATGGCAGCACTAGCGAATAAATCAGCTTTCCCCTACAAAACAAGCGGTGATCTGGCTTAGTAGCTACTTCAGTGCGATCTTTGCATCTGTTTGAGATGGACGCTCCGCTGTCAAGTCCCGCCGCCTGCGAGGTGCGTTCAATAATTTGCTTTCTTCTCAACCAGGGAGGGAGTCCTGTTGAAGTCCTAAGCTCGCAACATTGATCTTACACCTCAGTAAATCTACCATACAAATGATTTTAAGGGAAAAAATGGCATATGCAAAGTGTGTGCTCGTTGGGCGCCCAAATTGCTGACAAGCAAAATCGTGTGGAAAGAGCTTGAGTCTTTTTGAAGTCTTTGATTTAGAGATTGTTCCTAAAATGTCATAATTTCGACGGTGGAAAGGCAGAATAGCCAACAAGCCATACAGCTGGAAAAGAAAAATTGCTTAAGAGTCATATGTGTTAAGCCATTTTTTTTCAGCTATTAGCTCATTAGCCATTCTTCCTTTCCACCGTCGATATGCTTTTAGAGTCTTTATTTCTTGGACAACCCCTGTACATACATTTTAAAAGGACTCTAGAAAACACTCAGAAAATTACCATACTTGCGTAGACGAAAATGTATGAAAACTTTTACATAATATATTCATGATAATTATTATAAGTTACCCAAATATAAAGTTAAGTTATAAATATAAACTTAAGTTACCCAAATATAAAGTTTATTGTGTTTAATCATGTTTGCACTTTATATGAACATTAAATCCTTATCCCCTAACCTAACTTATAAACCCATAAGGTCGAAACAGTGAAAAACTTGACTTATTACCGTTTTAACCATAGTACGTTCAAAACAGCCTTAAACAAGGTTTAAGGCCATACCAACATTGAACTGGCGTGTAAGAATCTAATTAGAAAGACGAATAAAGTTTGGAACACCAATATCTATTTCACCAAGCATTTTGTTACCAACCTTTGCACTTCCATATTGGACATCTGCGTATTCAGTCTATGAACTTGATCCTGAAGTTGTTGCTTGTCTCGTTTCACCTCTGCCAGAGAGTTCTTCACTACCTCCATCTTCTCGTGCAGGATCTTCTTCTCGCTATCACAATTACTGAGGGACTTCTGAATCTGCTTCAGTTTATCTGAGGAAGCGTGTTCATGGTTCTTTGCATCTGTGAGCTGACGCTGTACTCTGCCAAGTTCGCTCTTCAGTTCGCTTTCCGAAGTGGCGGCCTTTTGGAGAGCTGCACTCAGCTGATCTACTGTTGCTTTGAGTGATGTGCATCTCTCTTCTAGAGTAAGGATTGTTCTGCCTTGGGTTTCACAATGTTCTTGCAGTTTCTAGAATAATAAATAATGCATTTATAAGTAAATTACAATCAATTCCCAATTACTGAAGAGGGATTTTAAGACAAAATCAACTTTATACCTTTTAAAACACGTTTGAATCATTCATTCTTAATGAAATTTCGAGATAATCTTTCACAAAATTTTGTAGCAGTGTTAACACCTTTGTTACCTTGTAGATACTGTATTCCTGCAGTCGTTGTTTAACTGAATAATTTTTTAAATAATCCAAAATATTGATTTGATCTCGAGACTAAGTAAACAAACGCAGAGAATTTTTTTTTACAGAACCCTTAATAAGGACTGCGATTCACAGGATAGCCATGTAACTGCCACATCCTGCAAGCAAGTTTTTATACTTGGTTTCACGGGAATCTATTTTATTAAAAATTAATCCACACTTAGTTTTAACCATTTTTATGTTTAAAACACCAACATTTTTGTAAGCAATGCTTACTTTTTCAGCATTTACTTAAAACAGTGAAGAAGTAAGCATTGCTTACGAAATATGTTGTTTTTTAAACTGTTTGATTAATTTTTAATTAAAATGGTGCCACAAAATAAGTTTGCTTTGTTCGAAGAAGTAATCTATTTTCTTCGTCAAACTATCTGGGTCCAGTAGTTTGTGAAAGTTACGACTGCTATACAACTTCTATTGGAATTCTCTTTCTAAAATTGGATAAGTTTTTGTACTTTAATCAGTACCGCTTTTCTGTGATTTACTGTTTCTTTCCTGTACTTTCATTATGATCATATTAAATACCTTTAGATCTGAGAGGTTCCATAACAAAATCGAACAGTGACAAAAAAGAACCTTGAAAAAAGAATGAACAATCAAACAACAAACCTAACTAACCTATTAGTTTACCATCTTTTGTTTTTTCAGTTTTCAGATTTATCCAGTTACCATTCTCGTAATATGTATATTACCAAGCCTTCTCTCACATCAGTATAATAGCTACGTAGTGTGATAATATTTTACCTGAAGGTGAGCATCCTTGTCCTGCCTAGCCAGCTGCAGTCTCCTGGTGTCTCCTTCGAGTGCCGCCCGCTGAAGTTCAGCTCTGGCCGCCCTCTGCTCCGCGCGACCAGCTTCCTCAGCTAGGGCTCTTCTCTCCGCTTCGCAGCGTGAGAGAGAGGCGCGCAGCTTCTCTGATTTTTCCTGGATAGATTAAATAATCGATATATTACATTCTGTACTTAGTTCCCGGTGTTTGAACTCACATCACATTCAACCCTCATTCACTCACTCGCAAATCGGTGCCATTTTTAATATTTCATCAAAGTAACATTATCCACACCATTTGAATGTAAATAAAGCTAAGTGTATCTCTTACCTCTAATTGTCCCTTTTCATCATTGCCACTGTTGAGAGTGAGTTCCATTGTAGTTATTTTCTCCTTCAGTGAATTTGACTCTTCTGTTTTCTGTTGCAGTGCTTCAGTCTTCAGAGAAAAAAAAACAGTAATTATTATTTTTTAATTGAGTATTAGAACTAATATTTTATAATGTTTATTAGTTGCTACCCAGTTTCGCCTGACTTTCAACATAAACTTTTCGAAATATTTTCATTGAAAAATTAAGAAAAACAATATGTCGTCTTGTCTTACTTTTGACGATTGTATATCACAATTCAGGCGGGCGAAAACAAGGAACCCGTTCGAGAAAATAGAATTTGTTTTTAACTATCTATCTATATCTATGAAAACATTATTTTTAATGATTTTTTTTATTACACACCTCAACTATAAAAGTATTGTCCAAAATTATAGCCTACTTTGTAATAAGACTTCATAAACCGAAGTTAAAGTCAGTGTTGGGCCATTTAGTGATATTTTATGGGTAAAAATGTATGTGTTTTGTTATATTATAAAAAAATTGGTTTTCACTTTGGTACAAATCATTACAAAACGCAGTTGGGCAAACGCATGTGCCGTCAAGACCTAGACAAACCCCACCCCTTGAAGTCAGGCACCCCTGCTAAGGGAGGCATCTACTAATATGTACAGGAATTCCAAAAACTGAAAAAATCGAACTAATATCTATGAGAACCAAAGTGTTGACGAATATCTACAGCCCAAAATGTCAACTAATATCTATGAGAACCAAAGTGTTGACGAATATCTACAGCTCAAACTGCTGACTAATATCTATGAGAACCAAAGTGTTGACAAATATCTACAGCACTGGCAGAGGTTGGATTTGCAATTATGTATAGCATATTGGAATAACGTAATATTGCGTGTGCAGTTTAAAAAACTTAATTCATGTAAGTATGTATGTAAAAATCCCTAATATCAGACTATTGGACACATTTAGCTGATTAGTCCAACCTACGCTCTGTAGATATTAGTTCAACCTACGCTCTGTAGATATTAGTCAACACTGGGACCGTCATAGATATTCGTACGACCTTAACTCTGTAGATATTAGTGAACACTCTGAAGTTCGTAGATATTAGTTCAACATATGAGCTGTAGATATTCGTCCGACATACTGGCTGGAGATATTAGTATCTGGAGTCCTGCTAAGTCACCAAAAGTAGCGAATTGCTTGAGGTGATCTATGGCTACGGTTTCCACAGCAACGGTACCAATGCATGCCTCCCAAATTGAAAACTGTATATGGAACGGAGCGCCCTCAGTATCACGCATTCTTACAGCACTCGGTTTATATCGATTCGTTACCAGTCCATAAGGGAGCCACATAAGATTACTTAATTGCATCTACCTTATCTTAATTTTACCTGAGTTTGCAGCTGAGCTGTTTTTTGAGCAAGATGAGCTTGGAGTTGATTCTTCTTGTCTTCCACTGCCCGCAAATTGCTCACGGCAGAGCTCAGCTCCCCGTCGCCCTTGCTCTTTTGCTCTGTAGACTCTTTGAGCTGTTTGCGCAGACCACAAATCTGGGATTTCAAATCATCCTAAAAAAACAACGAACTTTAACAAAGCTTGGTATAACAAACATTTTATTATAGCGGCCATTTATAGTTTTATTTATTTATTTTTTTTTTTTATTTTAGCATATAAAATATAATGTACATTTAGATGATTTAATAATTTGTGTACATGTTCATGTTCAAATATCTTAATACAACTCTTCCATGGAAGCATTAGCTTGTATCTGAAAGAGTAGTGTACATTTTTTAATCCTGTATTATACTATAAGTACTTAAATTACAACTACAATTGTAGATCTATAAAAGAAGAATATCCCACCATGCATTGTTTTGTTATATCTCAAAGGGATTAGGCAGTGTTTTCGATGAAAGCTACCAGGCGGCTTGACTTTTTCCGACGATTCTAACAATTATCGTTATTTTTCAACTAATTAATAACCTTAACAATTTATACGCCTAAACCTTCTTCACGAATCACTCTATCTATTGGTGAAAACTGCATGAAAATCCTTTCAGTAGTTATTGGGTTTATCGCGAAAAGACAGACGACGCGGAAGACTTTATTTTTTTATTTTATTTTATTTTTTATTTTTTTATTTTTTTTATTTTAGCATATAAAATATAATGTACATTTAGATGATGTAATAATTTGCGTACATGTTCATGTTCAACTTCAATTAGAACTAATATTTTATAATGTTTAATAGTTGCTACCCAGTTTCGCCTGACTTTCAACATAAACTTTTCGAAATATTTTCATTCAAAAATTAAGAAAAACAATATGTCGTCTTGTCTTACTTTTGACGATTGTATATCACAATTTAGGCGGGCGAAAACAAGGAACCAAGGATAATAACTCCTAAATATTTGATTGTGTTTGTTGTTTTTAATATTGTGCAGTTTGGGATACAATAATTTTTATTATGTGTTTTGGAATTATCATGGATGATGATGTCAATGTTTTTAGAGGTATCATTTTTATGTATTGCAAATGGAATTACAATTTTTTTATCACATTTTTCACCTTTATCCAATGATTCGTTGATGTATGAGGTTACATTAGCAATAGTATCTTGTGTGCTGAGTGACTTTATACAACCAAACTGGTTTTTGTGAAGAATTTTATTACTTTCTAGGAAACTGACCAATTGTTGCATCGTAACGTTAATCTGACGTTGCATCGTAATCTTTCCTTACTGCTAAATCAATCATAATTTTTTTCTGCTTTCCAATGCAAATGATTGGATAAATAATTATATGTATATATTATTATTATTCGGTGTGCAGTTTTTGAGTGTAAACGAAATATGTAACACAAAACAAATTATGCACGAGAGAGAAAAAACTATAACACATAATATCGTCACCATTCAGGCAAAAGCTTTGAAATATCTTTTTGAATGTAAGAGAAATTATCTTATTTGAATGCTGTTCATTTTTTTCAATTATTACGAGTATGTTGTTGGATAAAAAAAACTTTCAAATTTCGTTACATAAACTTTAAAATCGTAATTTCAAGTTTATGTAACATATTTTAGCTTTCAATTGAAGTAGATATCTCAAAAATATGTGTTTTGATGACTTTTGCTTGAATGGCGACGATATATATGTAACTAGCTGACCCAGGCACACGTTTCTGTGGCTAACGAAACACAACGCCATCTACTGGATGGTTACCCAACCCAGATAACCAAGTGTTGTATCGATAAATTAACTCACTTATGGAACTTACAAATAATTACGAAGCATTGTCCCGTAACAAACATTTAATGAATAATTAATTCGCAAAAATAAGTATTGAGGTCAATAATAGAGATAAAAAACTATCCTTTCTTTTAAGTTGGACCAAATTACACACAGTAAGCCAAATTTCATCAAAATTGGTTAAGTAGTTTCGGAGTTTATCTCGAACAAACATTGTAATGCAGATTTTTATATAAATAAAATATATATGTAATATCATCCTTGGAAATAACGTTTATGTGGTGTTACACGTGTCCAAAAATATATATTTTAACAAAATATTCAGCATTCTGCGGAAGAAAAATAGTAATAACAGGTTTTGCACGCCAAATGATGACATAATAATTTGTTTTTGTTACATACCCGTTCTCTCTCTATTTGTCCAACTTGCTGCATAAGATTTCTTATCCCCTTCCTTACAATATCTGGATCCACATCGATAATGACATCCACTGACTTTTCTCGTTCCATATGGTCTTGACCTGAAAATGTGTTTTAACTTCATTTTTATATTTCCTTCTGTATAGTATCCCTTATATATGTAACACTTTACAGCAAATATATTTGACTTCACAAGGGTATCATGCAATTTTCAGAAGCAACAATATTTTACAAAGCAGGCAATAATTACATGTTCGTACCCAAATGCATTAGTTATAACGGATATGACATACGAGTAATTTCGTCTTATTCTTCTTTTTTATGTAGTAGGGTCATAATATGTATGTATATATTTCAAAGCATCGCTTACAATATGTCAAATTATCATTTTCAGTTTGTAAGCGTCACAATTGTTCACAAGTGTTCAATATTTAAAAATGTCTCTTTCAATGTTTAAATGTGTCTCTTTTAGCGTCTGAAAGTATCTCTTTCAACTAAAGAGTGTATGCAATGATTTGAATTATCTTTTTCATTGTTTGAAGTGTGCCCAATGTTTAATTTATCTCTTTTAGTGTTCAACAACATTTCTTTCAATGTTATATCTTTTCCAAGTATTATCAAAGTGTCTCTTTCCATGTTGTATCTCTTGTAAGGTTTAAAATTATTTTTAACCATGTGATTGATGTTATATTTTAAATCTTTATAATATTATTGTGTTATTTATAAATGTCTTCTTCTTAGAACTCTATTAAACGAAGCTCTTTTGGTGTAAGCATACCAAGATGGCCAGGTGGTTTGCAGCAAGACTCTGTTTCGATTCAACGTGTCTCTGGTCCTCAAATAGGTTCTACTGTGTCTCCTCTCCTCGGATGAAGTTTCTTGGTTTTGAGTTTGGACTTGTGACATTGATGAGCAGGCAGCAACTACTGTGCAATAATATTAACAGTGCATGATAATCTAGTTACGACACAAATGATAAATCCTTAAAAATCTATGTGATTTACAAACTCATCTGTGCAGATGGCTAATCCAGAAACTAACCAATAAGGAAAATATTTTGTAATTGTAAGAAAAATGTGTATAATTTGAATTTTTTAATTTAAAAAAAATATTATTTTTTGGTTTGGGCAGCGGTCGGCAAATAATTTTGGTGGCGGGCCGCATGAGTACGTAATTTTTTTTTGGTGGGCTACGTGATCGACGTCATTCGTGCGCATGCTGTTACAAGGCAATCAGTGCGCTTGTAACAGCATGTCTGATTGCCTGTCGTCATCGCGCTTCGTGTCGTGCCTAGCAGCTAGCACCATCGTAAATCTCAATGGTTCCCAACCTAATATTTTTCTTCAACGTACCCCCCCCCCCCTCCCTCTGCATAAAATGCTGAAGCGGGGGGGGGGGGGGGCTGTAGGCCAAAAAATTATTACATGTTTTGAAATATCACGACCAACCAGTTGGTAGCGTGGAAGTTATTGGTTCCCACTCGAGCTTCGCTTGTTCGATTCTCTACTGGTTAGTCCTTCATCATTGCAGAAGTCACATTTTCCACTTATAATGATGAAAGCAGGTTGATTTTCAACATTCTGAGATTGTTTGTATATATACGGGGTGTCCGGGAGTAAAATGCATTAACTTCGGGAGGTGATCTACATGATAGTACAAGTAAAAAAGAAAAATAACTTTTTTCGAAATTCCAACTTTTAGGGGTAGTTTTGAGATAAAAAGATAAAATTAGTCCGGCGTGTGCGGCCAGATTTATTATTTTCCGCTGTTACGATACGGGCCAATCACAATCGAGTCGGGCGCCCGGCAGGCTCTCAGCAAGTAAGATATATATACATCCCGCTATCATTGCTGCGTCTTCTAATGGTCCACTTTCATTCAATCCTGCGTCCGACCGTCATTCTGCGTCCGGTATACGGACGCAGGATCGAACACATGTAATTTCAAGTTTTCCCCACTCCTCTACCCTCATACAGTCCAAAAACGAAAATAAGCCAGACGCAGTTTTGGTACCTAAATCAACTGAAATATGCTATTTTAGTTCAGTGTTTTGTCACCGAGCGGCGAGCCGTGGCGCTGTAGTAGACCAGCGTATATTTTTAGCATAATATACGTTTTTATTGGCTTTTATTGACTCGCGTATCGCAACTCCTACATTTGGCAACATCGCTTTTTAATAGCGTTTCTTCTGATACAGATCATTCACAGTAAAAACATCGCACATTGCAATCAGGATAACAAAAGAAATGATTTCATTCAAATTTAGCTTTTGATTATATTATTATTGTACGGCAAATATATCAGCAACTTAATTTTTTTATATTACTATTTTTAAACAAATATTAGATATTTTCTTATCCATGATTATAAATTCCTACAATGCTTAATCGTGTGCCAAGCCACTCTATTATTATTAAACAAGATAAAATCAATGTTCTTAATATATTAGTAATTTGAAAACTTACTACAAATAACTAGAATAAATAAAACAATTTTTTCTTCAATTTATGACTGATTTGACAGTAAAAAATATATGTGAAATATTTGGAGATTCACAGAGAATGCAAGACTGATGAGTGTAATGAGATAATAATAGGAATCTTAGATGGTTTGGGCATGTAGAGCCAATGATCTAAAGATAGGTTGTAAGGAGATTATATGTACATATGACGTGAACTTGAATGGTAGAAAAATTCGGGGATGCCCGAGAAAGACATGGCATGATTGAGTAAACCGAATTCTCGAGTAATGTCGAAAGACAAAATGAAAGAGCGATGTATGGATGTGAATGAGGCAAGGAGTGTGTATGATATAGTCAATTCTCGAAGCTCCGGCGCTCCTAGATTTGACTAGTCAATCCTCAGGTCTGACTTGAAGTCTTAGTCAAAGCCCAAACAAATGAAGTTTTTCGGCCACTGACTAAGGAATTTTCGTCAAACCTAGGAGAAACTAATTTGGTCAGGCAAACGTCAAAACTCAATTTAATGAAATTTCGATGTTTGACGAAAAAGTGAAAAAGTTAGGAACTTCTAGGTTTGGCTAAAAATACTTTAATCAAAGGCCGACATTGGAATTTATTTCGGGGTTAGCCCGATATACCAGTCATTCCGCGAAGAGACTGCATACAGACCTTTGACTATGACATATGCACAGACCGAGTTGTTTGGCGGTCGTCTCTGCGAACCCCTGCGAGGAAACAGCGGGTTGGTTAGTTTTTGTGAGATAATATTTATTTATTATTAAAGGCATGTTATTTTATTTGTTTACACAGTTTTATGCTTTCGATTTTCCTTTTGAGAGATTTAACATATAATTTTACATTAGCACAACACAGGAGGCCCTGGGAGGAAAATAATTCCCCTCAGGACCTATGTCATCTTTGGGGATGCTGTGTGGAGGGTCTTTTTTTACATTAACTCCATACAGGAGGCCCTGAGGAAAATAATTTCCCTCAGGGTCTATGTCATCTGGAATGCTGTGTGGAGGGTCTTTTTGAGGAGAGGAAGGAATGAACATTGGTCTTGAAGAGACCCATGTTGTAGGAAGGAGGAAACACAGAGGCCTTCTTAGAAAAAGAAGGAGAGGAAGTTCTGGGAAGGAAAATGGTATTGGGGTTGGGTAGGAATCTAGGGGTCAATGTGTCTAGGAGTGACAGTCAAAGACGCTCTCTCAACCGATCTCTCCCGACTTGGCCTGCCATGCAGCTGGTGGGCAGACGCATCCGCTAACAAGATCCGGACAAACCTCACCCCATTAACCCGGGCACCCCTGCTAAGTCACCAAACGTAGTTAACCACTTGGGATGACCTGTGGCAGAGGTGTTTGTTATCCTATAAAAGGTTCCTGCGGCGGCTGTTCCCACACCCGCCTCCCAAATTGAATTAATTATAATTTTGTTATAAGATTCGCAAAAGACGTAATATTTCTACCGATAATGGTGTTGTAGTAATAATTACCCAATCTGCCAAAGCTGCAAGTAATTTGAAAACTGTTACTTTTCTTTTTTTTTGTTTATGGCAATTCACCCTAAGGAGAGTGCTATGTGACACGTTACTTTTCTTCTTACTCGAAAAACGTGTTGAAATTCATTGCTAGATTAACATTTAAAAATCAAGGCACGTGATGCTGTATTCTGGCATATTTCTAATGATAGAAATTGTATTTTTCAAAGTTCTCCTACTTAACCGAAAACGTTCAGGTGAACTTCAGAGACTAATCGAGAAAAACTACTAGAATTGGCTATTGGCGATTTTAATCAACTAAAAATATTGGTACATTTTTTTAACGTGAAGTGTGTAATGATAGGGAAAAGACCCGGTTCCATTTAATTTAGACGTGCAAGAAAACCTAAAGACAGGAAATAACGACCTCCGCGGTCGAGGGCAAAGCTCTCTATTAGCAATCCGGAGGTTTCGGGTTCAAATCCCGGCGTGAGCTCATAAAATTTTATTTGATTTAATACGTATATTATTACAAAAATTTATTAATTAAAATATGTTATTGTATTAGTAGCTATATTTGTGACTTCTTCTAGAGAAGATGATAATTTCAGTTCGTTCTGGTGTAAGACCACCATTCATCCAATGGAGCCAGTGAGTCTATGGCATCCCCAATTGGGGTACCTATTCATGCTGCGGGATTGAAGGTAGATTTGAAAGACTTTGAGATTTGAACCCGTGTCCTCCTGATTGCAATTCGAGAGCCTTACACCTCGACCACGGATACCGGCAATGTAGAACACGATGAATTTCACAGTAGGTGCGATTGATGTCCTCGATAAGTAGGTATCCGCTGTCGTTGAGAGATATTGCACTGCTGTCAAAAATGTAGATTAAAAACGTTATCTTTTTAATGGCATGAACCGTTCATTAGAGTAATCGGCAATATTCCAGAAGACAAAATTAATGAATGAATCCCTTGTTACGTAACGGGCCTCCTAATCCATTATAGAGTTCTAGGAACCACATTTCAAGTGTTTGGATGTGATGTATTTGTTTATAATATATATAATACAAACAAAATTTTCATTATTAGGTCAAGTTCATGAACCAGTACACTAAGTGTACACCGTACAACTCTTGATGGTACATCCGATAAAATGTTGAAGTAATATTAACCCTTTTAATTATTATCTGATATCATTGGACAATTTTTTTTTCAATCCTCTTATGTTTAGAATTCATTCTTCAGAACTGGCATAAATAGACTGGCTACAATCAGACACTCAAAAGTTAGCACGCAAGGAGCCGCAACCGGGCTCAAAAAGAAGAAGATGGAGAGATATGAAATTACGAGTGCTAGAGGAGCGCGCTTTTATTTAAAGCGACGAAGTCGATGCAAAAATTGTGAAAATGTTTAATAAAACACGACTCGTTTAAAATAGAGCAAAAATGTCATGGGGGTTGTCTTAAACAGCATTTAAAAAAAACACTGTGAATTTTTTCATACATATAACTTGTAAAATAACTGAAAACAATGTGTTTATAATAATTTTTGGAGCATATTTTCTGATTTTTTTCCATGGAGGGAATTTTATTTTTTTTTTTTTCAGCACGGGGAATGTCTAGATATTATATTCAAGAATAATATATATATTTTTAGAGAGCTTTAAAAGTTAACGTGATTGAGGCAAGGAGTGTGTGCCAAGATCGAGTTCTTTGGCGGTCCTCTCTGCAAAGGACAGTGTCATTTATTATTACATAATATTTACTTATTATCCGAAGTCATATTATATTATTTGTTTAGACAGTTTTATGCTTTCGCTTTTCTATTTTCCCCTTTCCTTTAAAGGATTTATCATATAATTTAGTTGTTAAAAACCTAAGCCACTAAAACCCCTAAAATTGTTTCTCCCGTGAACGAAAATGCATCGTCAATCATGATAAGCATTAATTTTTTTTGTAAAGAAAGATAAACATTTCCGGGTTAACGAATAACCCGACAATATTTGAAAATCTCCCACTACCACCACAGTAAACCGAAAATGTTGCTTGAGTCACGACGGAGGACTTAGTCAACCGAGGAATCAAACACGAAACGCCTGGGTGGGACCCAAACGCGATGCCCACTCAACCACTGACCGGTCTATAATATTATTCAAAATAATAAAAAAAATATAAATAATTAGTGACCGACCGAAGGTTCGGTTTCGGTTTCGGCAAGTTTTGGCAAAAAAATCTATTTTTGGCATCAGTTTCGGTTTTAGAAACCGAAACTTTTTTAGACATGTTAAAAATCGGTTGTTTACTGTTATTTGGCTTATTTTGTACACTTATTCCGACAGTTAACACATGTTAAATTAAATAAATAAATAAAAACAATAATTTAAGTATGTGAAAAAAGAATTACTTCTATAAAACAAACCAAATTTATAAAAAAATAAGCCAAATAACAGTATTCAATCGATTTTTAACAATTCTAAAAAAGTTTCGGTTTCGGCCGAAACTGAGACAGACACCGAAGATTCGGTTTCGGTGGAAAGGTCTGTTTCGGTGGGACGCTATATATATTTAACTAATTATAATTCTAATTTAATTTTTCATTAATTATTAACATAATTCCTCTCAGGGCCTATGTCATTTTTGGGGATGCTGTTGGGAGGGACTTTTTAGGTGAAGAAGGAGAGGAAGTTCTGGGAAGGAAAAGGATACTAGCGGTGGGTAGGAATCTGGGGATCAGTATGTCCAGGAGTGACGGACATAATAGGAGTGACGGGTATGAATCCATCCCTCCCACTGCGGTGCAAAGCGATGTTTCGAGAGAATACGGCTGGAAAATCAAAGGGACTCCCTCAACCATTCTCTCCCGAACCGGCCTTCTATGTAGCTGGTGGGCAGACGCATCCGTTGCCAAGACCCAGACAAACCTCACCACATGAGCATTACACATTATAGGGCACCCTCGCTAATTCACCAAACGTAGCGAACCACTTGGGGTGACCTATGGCAGAGGTGTTGGTTATCCAATAAATGGTTCCCGGGGCAGCGGTACCCATACCGCCTCCCAATTTGACTCTTTGCGAAGTCTGCGGCTTCTTTATAATTAATAGGTCACATAATATTTCTACTGATAATCGTGTTGTAGTAATAATTAAGCACTTATATCTAGAGTTCATTCTTTAAAATTAACATGAAAAAACTGTTTTTGATGAGAAAACCATACAGGAGTCCACTGATATAGCCAAAATATGGTAATCACTGTCTGATGCGAAATCAAAATGGAGAAAAGAGGAAGCAAAGGAAGATCCCAGCAATATAGATCTAGTCACTAAAAATAACAAATCACACTTCAAGCAACGTTTTAATTCTGAATGATAAGTCTCAAAAAATCTCATACCAATTTAATAAATTTTACGTGGGCATTGCCGCCGCGCCGGGTTGATTAGAGTCCGCGACGTATGGGCCAGACATATTGTCGCCTTCATATTCTATAAATACCTATACAGTCGTTCAACCAAAAACTTGAACAAATAAGCGGCAACGTCGCAAGACGTCGGTTTGTCGTCAACATGAAAATGAATATATAATTGGACGCTTCATTGTGGACCAAATTAAAGTAAATATACGCAGGATGCCTCTCTGCATTGAATATGAAAGGAGTTCAGATTGGTGGAACGCTAAAGGGCGTTTTTATCGTTTTGTATATTTTTAAATTAATGTTTTTCAAAAATTTAAATACCTAACTACAATCAAACACTGAAAAGATAGTATATACTTTAGTTAGAACTATGTAAAATCAAGTCCTTCAGGTAGACGCAGTAATGTCGATCTGATGAAAGGACGCAGAAATGATAGCGGGATGTATATATATATATATATATATATATCAGTTTTGAAATATCACAATCAACCAGTTAGTAACGTTGTATATAGATATTGAATCTCACTCGGTCGATGCTCGTTACGTTCTTAAAAACATACATTTTTTTACATTTCTTCTCAAGAACTAGATATAAAAATTATTGTGACCGATGGTGGGCCAAGTATGGTGGGAACCAATAACCGTTCAGAGACCCGTCTTCGCAGGCTACAACTGGCCTGTGGGCCGCCAATTGCCGATCGATGTTATAGAGTAATAATTAGTATTCATTTTGTAGATATTATAATATTTCATTCTTATCCATTCGAGTGTTGGCTACCCAATTTTAGGTAGGTCATTTTTATGAATTAAAATAAATAATAAATTTAAACTTTTTTTTAAATTTTGTAAAACCTACAAACATAGGATAAGCAGTGAAATCTAGGTGGATTCATTGGCTTTAAACCGCAGTAAGCAGTTTACATGTTTCCGTATAAATATTTGGAGGAATGAAATTAATTCAATTGAATGGCCAAATCGAAAACCAAACTCCTGGAAACCTACATCGCTCGAGTGGTTATAATATATCCGTAGATATTATGTACTTGTGTATCTATATTTTAATTTACAAATGTACCGATTATATATACTAATATGTGACAAAAATGAAAATGATCCAAAAAATTAAATAAACATAAGAGAAATATTTTTATCAACCTCTATGGGGGCTCCATCTCCTGGTAGGGCTAGTCAGCCTGGTTCCGGGGGGCACTGTTCCAGAAGAATCTATGGGTATGCCCGCGATTCTCCTCAGCGCAGCTCCGACGGCCCCTAACCGCTGCTCCGATGATCTCCGGTTGGATTCTGCATTGGCGGTCTGCGCCTCGAGAGCCCTAACGCGGCCTTCGGCGCCCCCAAGACGTGCCTGCATAATAAGATAAATTTGTTTACGAATGGTAGAAGAAGTCATGGAGGCCTGAGGAAGACACGGCATGATCAAGTGAATCAAATATCAGTCAGGTCATGTCTAGAGTCAGAATAACAGAAGAGTATGAATGTATGTGTATATATATAGTAGTGTATTGGTGCATATATATTCACTTCTGCCAGTGATGACATTGGTAACATCACTAAGATCAAATTTTCTTTGAAATTTTCAAAATTGAAGCAAGCGATAAAGCAGGTAGCTTCTATAATCTATAATCAAATAATTATTTTGTTTTTATTAAGTAATAATTCTATATTTCAAATGTGTTAAAATTTTTGACAAATATCGTGACTTTTCGAGTTTACTAACGGTGTTCATTCAAAAGGTAAATTTCTATTAGTCAACAAAAAAATAAGAAAATTGTCAATACATATTTGTTATTGAAACGCAACGATCCTGAGGCAAATACGTTCAGCTTCACAAATCCTACAATTATAATATCCCACAATTTTTGATGGGTCTGTGCTAGTAATATTCTAAAAGTTTACACATTTATTTAAAAATGTTTCAACTCCATTGTAATTTTCTTTTGTTAAGTCGATTATCAAGTTTCAAACATCCTGAATGAAAGTTATGCAATTGTGTGATTACTGTTTTCGGGTCAATTCTAATTATAATGCCTTTATTACAGATAATATAATCAAAGCAAATCTATAATGATCTGTTCTGGACTTGAATTAAAGTTAAATAATAATTTATTCACTTTTAATTCCTGAATTTGTTGTGTGGCATCTGCGAGGCACACCTCCAGGTTATGCTTCAAATCTTCCAGTCTTCTCTCCTTCACTCTCGAATCTTCTAATCTCAATAAAAGTTCCTGAAAAAAAGCCAAATTTGAAAAAATTATCATCAAAGCGGTAGTTAATAAGTAAAGTTAATAAGTACAGTTAATAATTATAGTTAAAAATTCTAGTTAATAAGTTGCAATTTTATTTAGAAAGTAGAAAGGAATTTACCTGGTCCCTGGTGTGACATCTCTCCTCCAGTTCAGCTCCTCTGGCCCTCAGCCTTCCAATCTCCTGTCTGGCGGTGACCAGGTGATTCTCCAGATCCACTCCTTGCCTCTTCATCTGGCATAATTCCTGCTGAACACGCTCACGCTCTTCAATCTCATTTTGGAGCCTAGACAAATAAATAAATAAAAATGTAGGTAAAGAGGAGTGTTTCATTAACGTTTGGTTCCAGGGACGTCGCCAACTTCCAAGCTAGAGGAGCAGCCTAAAATTTTATAGAGCTTACAGGGAAAGGAACAGTATATTCGTAATTATTTCCTATGAAATTCCCTAAATTTTCTGTTTTGTCATGTAACCAATACTGGTAATAACATATTTATACAATTAATGTTATAAAGACATCACAATATATGATTGTATTAAACCTGGCATGCAGTTCCTTCTCCTCGTGCTGCTTTGATTCCAGCCCTCCCTGCGCCTTCTGCAACTGTTCCCTTGTGGCCGCGGCCTGCCTGGACAAGGCCGCCTGCTGCCGACCCGCCTCTCCCGCTGCCGTGGTCAGGCGTGTTCGCTCCACTTCCAAAGCATTCCGCTGTTCTTCCAATCCTGGTTATGGATAATAACACACACTCACTCAAAATACTAATGGTTCTGTGAACAGCAGACCTCTCGCCCAAAAAATTATGTTTCTAATTTTCTTTCTGTTTAATAAATCAAAACCAAAATTTCTTGCAAACAAAATTTCTCTACCGATTGAGCTACTTCGTGTCCCAGTGGAGCCCATAACTTTTTTTTTAATTTTCTGTCTCCAGATTTTCGATTGAGTTTCGCTAATATTGTCTTCATTTAATTAAATATTATAATTTGAGATTTTACTCATAAAGTTTAAAAAATTAAAATAAATATATATCTTTAGTATAAGATTCATTCTGTGAACATTAACCAAAATAATTTGACTTTAATCTACTAATTATGTCACCACAAAGTAAAAACCTAACTTTAGAAAAACTATTAAAAAATTATATGATAAAATATCCAACTTACCAGCGATTTTATGGAAAGCCTCCTCAAGCGACCTGGCATGCTCTCGCCTCTCCTGCTCGGACCGTTTGACCTGATCCCGCAGCTCCTTGTTGGTACTGTTATACTTGTCGCGCTCTATATTACTGTTGGACAGTTGCCGACGCGTGTCCGTTAACTCCTTCCTGAGACTCTCCGACTCGTTTTCAACTGGAAATAAAAATAAATCAGATTAAAAAAAAGTGATAAATATCATAACGGCTTTAGGGTTAATAGAGTATTTACAAATCTACAAAAAATCTGTGCAGGTTGTCAAAAAAGGAACAATAAATTAAAATAATAAATTCATAGTTTTTTTTTCAAAATATTTTGGGTAGCACCGCCCCTGACTGCACAGATCAGTTTGTCAATCTCTATTATCCAAGTTTCAACACCGTTTATTGATAAAAATAATGGAATGAAGTTGGATATTTAAAAGCTCCTTAGCTCATGATATAAATGGCATTGCAGATTTAAAAGGGCTGACTTGGACATTTCTGACTTAAAAAGCTGAGCAAAATTTTATCCAAACTCCAGAGCTACCGTTTTTACAAGAGTTTTAAGAAAGAGATGAGATAAACGGAATTTGTACTTTGTAGTTAAGTGAAATTAAATTTATTCTCTCAACGAGTGAAGAGAAGCGACATCACACATCTACGTTCGATCTGTATCCATGGAAAGTGGATACAAATGTAGACAATTTTGACGTTTTAACAATTAATTTGTTTAATTAAAAAAATTTAAGCCCTGAAAAGAACAGGAAGAGCCACAAAAAGACAAGAGGTAAGAAGAGTCAAGAAGAAGGAAGAGTGAAGAAAAAAAAACAATTATTTTATTCCTGCCCATCTAAATTCCAATATTGACTTATTAGGTTGCCATGTATACTGGTCGATTAAAACTCCAACCTCCTTTGCATTCTCAGAACATGTATTTCAAGTCCTAACAAAATAGTGCCCCCTAGTATACCAATCCCGGTAGGACAGGAGTGCTCCTGGCTGGTTTAGTACAATCGTATCGTTACGAAAAGAACTTTAAAAGCTGGATTTTCGTACCACGTATTAATTCATCTTTTATATTTGTATCAAATATCATGAAGAATCACCTCATGAAAATACTGCAATTTACCCTTAAACACCTTGCATGATTAATACTAGAGCATAATAAAAAATCTTTTCAGAAAATTTGTGTAAAACATAAACTCACTTTCTTTGAGTTTCCTCAAGGTGTCATTGTACTGGGTGTTGAGGTTGTCAGACTTGTCCTCGGTCAGTTGAAGCTGTACTCGGATGTCCTGGCACTCCTTCAAGCAGTTTTCTTTTTCCAAAGATAACTCTTGCAGGCGGGTCTCAGAACGAACTAGATCTTCTTCGTACTTTATTCTAAGGAAAAAAAAGTTACCATTGTTATAACAAAAAAGAAACGAAGTACCTACCTGGAGTCTGTCAATAATTTCAAAAAAATTTATAAAACTAAAAATTTTCATAACAATGGCAACACTGACTTTAGAACAAACATTATTTTATGTGATGTTGGTTGTATATTTATGGTGATATTACTTTTGACTTCTGAATCCGCAGGACAGACTGAATAGGAAAGCTGACTCCTGCTAAATTGCTAATTCTTCCATAAAGTTTTGTTATGATTGAACATCTGATAATGGGTTATTTCCATATTTTTGACAAGTAAATTAAAAAAAAAAAAAATTCCTTGGTAAATGATGTTACTACTACTTCTGCTATTTATCATTGCATTTATCTTTGGTATCTCATTTACTGTAGATACCAAAGATATTTAAATTCAAAAGATATGCTATGATGGCCGCCCGACCGTCGGCAAACTACCGTCTAATAGGAATAGTTTGAATACGGAAAGAATTCTTTAATTTAGTTGATTTTTTTAAGGTGTGTCGTAGTATTGGTTAACAATATCGGTGACGCCAGGAATCACAGTTCCACCCAGTAAAAACTGCCGATAGCACATCTATCTATCTGTCTATTTATCTGTCTCATCTCATCTTATCTCATCTCATCTCATCTCATCATCATCATCATCATCATCATATAAATAAAAATGAATCGCCGAAGTGTATGTACGCGCATAACTTCCAAATAACTGCACCAAATTGGATAATTCTTTTTTTTGTGTTCGTTATTGTCCGTGCAAGGTTTGTATAAAACTACTGGTGAGCTCTGACATTATGAAATTTGTATAAAAAAATTGCAATAGATGGCACATAAATAAAAATGAATCGCCGAAATGTATGTACGCGCATAACTTCCGAACAACTGAACCAAATTGGATAATTCTTTTTTTTGTGTTCGTTATTGTCAGGACAAGGTTTGTATAAAACTACTGGTGAGCTCTGGCATTATGAAATTTATATTAAAAAAATTCAATAGGTGGCACGCAAGCTGTTTGAAAACTGAATGTACCGGGACTGAATGTATGGAATGCGGGAGGGAGGAGGCATGGGGGGGAGGCGGGAGGGGAACTTGGGTAGGGGGTTCGCGGGTAGGGGTGGGGAACCTGGGAGGGAGAGGGGAACCTGGGAGATGGGAGGGAGAGAGGAGGGGGGGAGTGGAGTGGGGAGAGGGATGATGGAGGAGGAGGAAGGGGAACAGGATGAATAGGAAAGGACACGCAGGGAGAAACAATTTCTTTATTAAATGGCATAGCAACGTATGCCAGAAACCAACTAGTCTCTTATATTTCAATATCTTTGGTATACCTTTATGTATTCTAAATTCGTAGTCTCCTCTGTAATATAATATTGGTGTTTAATTGTTTTATGGAGACTAAAAATTAAATAAATGACTTGCTTGGTCTCCTCCAATCTGCTTTTCATAGTTGTTATTTCATCCTTGAGCTGATTGATGATGTTTCTGTCTTGCTCACACCGGGACTGAGATTCTCTACGGAGTCGTTCTATTGCGCTCACTTCTGCATCCAGAGCACGTTTTGTTTCTTCTAATCTTTCCAGCAAAGCTTGCTGATCGTGATGAGCTAAAATCAAAAGATAATTAAACATCCACCACAACTTAACATACTACACTAAAGCACTCGAAGGACAAAGATCCTTTAAATACTATTCCATGGGCTTTTTTCGTTATTTGTTTTTGTTTTCGTTAGATGTGTTACACACATCTACCGGATCTGCCGGATCTGCCCTGATGATGGACACTGCAACGATGTCCGAAACGTTGGCTAAAGAAGGAGGTAGCGCAACACGGCATAACACCCCAAAATTAATAACGAAAATACTTTTGGCCGTGAAAATCTTAAAACGTATCTGTATAAGGGGGCATTCAAGTATTACGTAACCAAGTAACAATTTTTACCTTAAAGTCACAATTAAGTTGTGGAAAGTCACTTAAATACCTTTTTTTCTTGTTTTAATCGCGTTTGCGGTAATAAATAAAAGAAGAGATTTCGAGTACGAAAAGGGTTGCCAACTTGGAAGATTTTAATTCCTGAGTTTTTTTTTATCTTAATAAAGAAAAACATATTACGTATACTTGAACAGCCCCTAACTGCTTGCCACCTTTTTTGAAACAATCTGCTAATAATTTACCAACACATAAACTGAAAAAACAGATCACGAACTGGATAAAAATAAAAGGTTAATTTTTTTCCAAACCAAAAATAACAATTTAATTTGTATTTAAATCATACAATTAGATCTATATAAAAATAGAATATTGCATAATTATTTGATAATGTTTTAAAATACTGGCATTATTAGAATTTATTTTTGTTTTATTACTTTTTCGGTTTAACTGCTCATTGTGTTCACTTCATATACTATCCTTTTCTTTTCTTTTTACATACTATACTGTACTACATAATATTATATTTTATTATACATCATAATATTGTACTACACTGTGGTAAAAAATTGTATACAATACTGCCGCTGTGGGTCAAACCACGATGCCCTTCTTGACAATGTCAAGGATGATACTCTGTTTTTACTTATGACGACAGAATAACACTAAGGATGAGTTGTTTCAAAAAATTTTAACAATTCATCAAATATTTGAAGTTAATTTTCACATTCTGTGAAAGTTCTATTAAAGTTCTGTTAGAATAATAAGCCAGTTGCTTCATAAAACTGAAATAATAACAGAACACAGAACTTTTCCTAGTAAGGTGTTTACAAAACACCACTACTAACCTATTTACGTGTGTTTATTATTATTTTTTTTTTTACTGAAACTTATTATCTATGTAAACCACTGTTATCATTTGCAAAATGTATGTTCGAGAATAGAAATAAATAAATAAACTAAATTTATCAAGAAGAGGGATGGGACTATCTTAGCCCACAAAATTAACCTATGGAGAAATGATCCTGGCTTAATTAACCCATGTTAAAATAAGATGCAAGATGAGGTTAAATAACTTATTTATCTACAACTTGCAATGTGACAAAAATCAATGGAAATCTTTTATTCTCTAAAACAAACGGTTATACAAACTTTTCTGCATGGGCGACCAAAAAAGAATCATTCAATGAATAACGTGGCCAAAAGAGAATATGAATATGCTGATGCATCCTATGAAAATAATTTCGGAAGTACTCATTTTCCACACATTTTTAATTGCAAACTCCTATTTTATTAACTCATCTTACCTATCAATAGAACTTGTTGTTTATCATTTTCAGCCCTTAGCAAAGCTTCTTCGTGCTGTTGACATAGATTATCAATGGCTGCCTGCAACTGTTGTTCACGGTCTTGAAGTTCCGCTATTTCCGCATCTTTTTCACCGCTCAATCCTTGCACAGTTTGCTGTAGACGCTTTTCCAAAGTTATACGAACTGTCTCCTAGAAAAAAAGGTATTAATCAAATTAAAAACTATCCAAATGTTAAATCCTTTCGTAATCAAATAGGTAATAATTTATTTACCCTTTCTTCGGTCAATTTCTTGACATTTTCAGTGTTGCTTTTGTTCAGATTTGTAATGGTCTGTTGATATTCTGCTTCTTTCTTAGCAGCTTGTTGAATTAGTGTATTTTTAGTCTCTCTGAACTTCTTTTCTGAAGTTTGGAGTTCCTTTGTCAAACGGCAGACTTGGCCTGAGGAAAAAACATAAAATAATAAAAAAATAAAAATTCAACAAGTAGATAATTAGATCAATATCAATATACACC
Source organism: Limnephilus rhombicus (assembly GCA_929108145.2). Taxonomy (NCBI): domain Eukaryota; kingdom Metazoa; phylum Arthropoda; class Insecta; order Trichoptera; family Limnephilidae; genus Limnephilus; species Limnephilus rhombicus. The sequence continues at coordinate 26,031,304 of OV815284.1, forward strand.
GGACATAAATTTGAATAGTTATTTTGATAAAATTAAAATTGATTGTTCACTTGACAAGTTGGAAAGTTTTAAAATTAGTTTTACTTTTATTTAACCCAAATTATAAACCTAAAATAAGATCACAGTTTACTGATAAAATGCATTATTTTCCATTTACATGTACTGAAAAAGTTGTTTCTCATTGTTATCTTAGGACGGGTTGTTTCATAGAATTTGAACAATTCATGTTTTTCAAGTAAGTACTGTGAAACGACCAGCCAATGATAAAAAAAAATAACTAGAGATGAAACGGAAAGTTGTTTGGCCGGATACCGGATACCGGATATCCGGCGAGCTGCTAGGCCGGAAGGCCGGATATCCGGCCCATTGTCTCGATGCATGTTTTGACGAGTTTAGCACCGCACAGGTGCAGCGAACGCGATCAGATCAATTCGGGCGGTTTCGGTTGCCATCGTGAGTATTTGTGAGTGATCGCGAAAATATTCCCTTTGATAAGAACAAGAACAAGAGCTATATTATGGTGCTTCAATGTCAGTATTTAATCATTTCAATCATCTCTGAGTTTTTTACGATATTTTAGTTCACATTTAATGGTGATTGTGATTAGTTAATCATGTTAATTTAAGTTTTCACAACTCCTCGAGGTTTTTGTAAGTTTTTACTAAAAGTTTTTAGTTTAGATATTTACTATTTATGTATTTATCATTAGAGTGAATATCTCAGAAGAAAATTTTAGTTTTTTGGAGGGCCTTATGGCTTTTTTGTAACTTTTTCAACTATAAATAAAAGCCGTCATAATTATAAGCCATTTTATTGATATTTACCTCACAAAGATTAATGTATCGCATTTTATTATAGGAAATTGTCGTATTTTTTGAATATCCGGTATCCGCCGGATAATAAATTTAGGCTGGATAGGCCGGATACCGGATAGTTACCGGATATATCATCTCTAACAATAACAACATCTCTAATAATAACATAACTTGTATAGAACTTTGACAGAACTTGAGTTTTAACTTTTAAATTTGATGAATTGTTCAAATTCTGTGAAACAACACATCCTAACTGATACAAAGTTTTTTTTTAAATAAAATGTGCCTAAACCGAGTGCGATAATAATTACTGATAATTATGTAATCTCTTCATTTCCTACCCTTCAGGTTTTCTTCATTTAGCAATGTATTTTGAAGTTCTTTGTCAAGTTTTTGCCTCTTGCTTTCAACTGCTTCTAAATTACTAGAGGTGTCGAAGAGGATTCCCTCCAAAGCTTCTTTTTCACTCCGCAGTGATGCCAACTGTTCTTGGAGATGTTGCAAATCTTTTTCATTTCCATCCAACATGACCTAAAAGCAATTTCATTATGTTCAACTTATCCCCAGGAGAAAACAAAAAAAAAGTAGTATTTTTTAATTTGTGACATTTTTAGCGATGCCACCTAGCAAAAAAGACCAGAACTAACAAATCAAGGGAACTAAAAAAATGATTCAAACTAAGAATTCCAAATGATGCAGAGGTTAATGTAGTTTAACTCCTTACCACAATTTAATACTTCGAGGTATATATTTTTTCATTTTGACTATTGATATGATTTAATAGTAGTATTGCTAGGAAAAAAAATAATTTCACCTGTTTTTCCTCGCATTCTTTTACCAACTCTTCTAAAGTTCGATTGAGGCGGCTGTTTGTCTCATTGGCTTGCTCTAAGCGTTGTTGCAGCCTCATATTTTCCTCTCCCAAAGAGTCTTTTTTACGCCCAAGTGCACAAAGCTGAGAACTTAGATCACTTCTTTCTCGACAAACTTGGGCTAACTCAAGCTCAACCTAAAAATAAAAACAAAATATACAGGTAATAGTGGTTACAACTTTTGTATATTTTAAACAGTACCTACCTAGTCATATATTTTTCTTACCCTTTCTTTTTCTCCCTCTAAGAATTTGATTCTCTCTGCGTAAGAATTTTTATCAGCTTCTAAGTCAAGTCTTGTTTGTTCAGCAGCTAATAATTCTTTACGCAGCGAATTCAAGTCTCCCTGGACATCACTGTTTTGATTTTGAAGATTTGATTTACTTTCTTCAAGCTACAAGGGAAACAAATCCATTATACATAATTTATATAAGATTAGAAGAATGTGAAGCTAAATTGGCTTGTGCTCTCAGTGTTCGCATTGTTTAGAACCTTTTTCATATCAGCCGAGAGCTGTTTCTTCTCTTGTTCTAGTTGTTGTACGGCTGCATCCATTTTGTCCAAAGAATCTTGAAGATCTACCCTTTCCATAACACTTCTTTCCAACTCAATCTCGAGATCGCCTAAAAAATAAACCACATTGAAAACATAAATTATTTATTGTTCATCACATCACATATTGTTCATGACATCATTTTCATTATTCATGACTTGAGTAATCGTATTTTCACTTGCCTCTATTTTTCTCCATTTGAGATAGAAGATTATCAGCCTCCATCTTGTTTTGTTCTAGAAGATCTCTGGATAGGTAACTTTTGCTCAGTTCTTCCCGTAGATTCAGAAGTTCTTCTCTGATACGACTTGACCTGTCTTCCTCAGATCTGAAAATAAAACAATAACATTTGAACAAATTATATTAATTAAAAATCTACTACATAAATATTGCCACTCGCAAACATACCTCAAGATGGACTCTCTATTTGTAGCTTCTCTTTGCAGCCTGTCAATTTCGTCATTCGTAGATCTTTTTTCATTTTCTAATGTTTCTAAATGCTTCTGCATCTTGGTGTTACATTTTTGAAGTTTCTCGTAGTCTAATGTCAGTGAATCAATCTGAAATGAAATACGTTATGATAAACAAAGCAAATAACTCGTGCACATTTCTATTTAAAGCGATTTTTTCTTACCATTGCATTAATTTCCAAGCGGTTCTTCTCCAAGCCAGATTTGTCGTTGCGTAATGATTCCAGCGTTTTCTGCATAAGTTCTTTCTCTTGATCCATCTTGTTGATTTGTCCCTTGGCTTGATCCAGTTGCTGTTGCAACTCATGCACCTTTCTATCCAAGTTGACGATATTGGCTTCTGATGCTTCGCATTGCTTCCGACTGCTGGACAACTGTTCACGGTTTCCTTGAAGTTTAACCTGCAGTATTTAAAATATATATAGCACTTAATTAATATTAGTTTACTAACATGGCCAAATCCACAAAAACAAAAACATTTTTTTAACACATATGAACACATTATATTCAATAAATGTATTTTAACAATTTGGAGCATGTGAACTCTCACAAAAGTGGCCAACATACATAGAGCCATGAAAAATGCTACGATGGTTATCTCCCTGATTTGTGAGATACAAAGATGAATTAATGGTTTTGGGGACATTACTACCAATCGCAAGGGACTATGCTAAGCATGCGGCAAGACTAACAAATGTATGCTGAATTTCCAATATCATCAGAAGTTCTAGTTTTTATAAAAAGCCGGATGCCAGAAAGCTCAGGAAGAAGTCAAGTATTTTGATTGGTTACCTGAAGTTCATGTATGTGTGTTTGATGACGTCGGAGAGCAGCTTGAACGGCAGATACGGTGCTTTCAGCCAGAGCAGTGCCGGTTATTCCACCAGCTCCAGTGCGGGTGTCGGAAGATCTAATGCAACAAACATTTGAAAAATTATTAAATTATTTATTTACATTATCACTTCTGGCAGAAGAAATACCTACAATTCCATCTTACATAAATAAAACAAGACTACAATACAAATACCTATAAACAGTGTCACAACTTTCCAAAGAATTTGTCCATTCATTGTCATTTTAATGTCTTGTAGACGAGTAGGTACCTACTTACTTCAAAACTGCCTCCAAAGTCCAACATGGTGAAATCAGCCAAATTTTCCTTTAAAAATGAGCAAAACACTAACGATAAGGATGATGGCCGCCGATCTGTCTTACAGCCTTATATGGAAAGGTTTATTTATTCATTCAAACTCTTTTCCCTGATAACAGCATCCAATATGAAAAATTAGTTATCAAATACTTAGGTAGGTACCTACTAAAAAAATACAAAACAACACCCAAATTTATGAACATTAACAAAATAGGTACCTATTACGACGCCATACATTATTATTCATTGATAATGTTCTAAAACAGAGAATTTGACTTTCCAATCCACCTTTAGTGGATTTGACTGTCCTAAAATTGGAAAATTTTCCTAGTTAGGGCTAATATTTTAGTTGCTTTTAAGCTCGGCTTGAGAGACGTTATTTACCCAATCTAACTCATAGCATTCTTGAGTGTAGTGAAGTACTGACCCCTTAGCCTTAAGGCCCTGATCGACGGGCGAGTAAAACCGCGGTCTTATGGCTCGTCGGTAAAGCTCGCCGGTGGATCATTGCAAAACCGCGGTTTTGTGAGTTGACGAGCCTGGCTCGTAGCTCGTCATGTTTGCTTGATTTTTTACTCGACTCGTCGTTCAAAACTGCATGTCGATCATGGCCGGCGAGCCAAGCCGCCAGTTATCGGCGACAGCGCTAGAGGACGGACGTCACGTAATAATGTGAGTGTCCCTGTTTATGGCAAATTAAATCAAGCGAATACAAAAACAAGGGAAATCAGCTTGCAGCGTACAATAAACTTGTGAATATTACAAAAAAATTTGAATCGAACTCGGATGTAGCCGGTGTTAAGAAAAAAATTCAATCTTTGCGAGATGTGGCATAGGTGTTACTAAAGACAATAATTCGTTGTACAATTCTTCAGACATTCTCAGATAATTTCTGTAATCGAGTGGTTCTGCTGACAATTCTCGAATTAAATGTGTATGCGATAACACTTGTCTTTTCTCAATCCAACTTTTAACCCAAACTCTCGGGCGTTTCCGCTTTTTTTTCTTAATTTCGTGGTATGCTATAATACCAAGATAATACAAAGCTTCAGACTCTGAACAAGACATGTTAACCTCAATTCGACTACGATACAACTGTTTTACTCGCTAGTCGATCAGCACCAATGAGCCGCGAGTAAAACCGACGGTTTTTAAAACCGCGGTACAGGCTCGTACGTCGATCACCCACTTTAGACATGAACAGTGAAAAATTTATTTAATTGCGATAAATATTTTCTATATAATAAGTAAATAAAAGTATGGCATTAACCCTCACCTATGCGTAGGGGGTGGCGATGGCGGCGGAGCATGACTGAGATGCAGATGGGGCGCCGGGGCCTGCGTGGCGGCTCGCTCGCTATCTCGCAGGACTGCGCGGGCCACCGCGGCTAGAGCTCCCCGGAGCGTGCCTGCCTCAGAGCGCAGGGCGTTCAGCTCACCCAGTGCACCCTCGGCACGCATGCTGCGCTCCTCCTATTAAAAAGATCACGAAATTTAATGACGACGGGCAGGTTCAATTTCGGTATCCCCACAACGATATAAAAGTTAATTTAATCCATTTGAACTTGTTCATGAATGTCGACAAATAATCGATATTCTTGATAACTTTTATGGTGCTGTTGATTGTTTTTCATGCTAGAACCCCTGAAAAGATTTACGGTACTTACCGTAAATCTAATTAATGAGTATGAATGAAGCCACCTGTCCTTTCTACACCATGTTAATGAAATATTTTATTTATCTTTCTACCATTCAGTTTTTGTTTGTTGGTGGCAGTTCTCACCCACCCCAAGTGAATTCATAACACAACGATTAATCTTATACTCACATCCTAAGTGTTGAGAATGGCCAAATAAGAATTTATGGATACTTGATAATGGTCTCTTTTTATGGCTACTAACTAATAGTGATTTGATGTCCAAATATGTGTTTGACAATAAATTTGGAAAATAGATTGAAAAATTTTACCAGTGATCTAAGTTCATTCATGAGCTGTTGCATCTTCATGTCTCGCTGTTGAAGCTCTGCCATGTCGACTTCCTTCTGCTTTTCTAGTTGGGAGATCTTAGTGCGAAGTTCAGACATTTCACGTTCAGACATACCCTGGAGTCCCTGGAAAGCAAAATAAATTATTAATTATTTCTAACTATACTTCATATCTTTGCAGCAAAGAGTGTAGAGGTGAGTTAAATAATGTGAAACCATTAATTCGTATCCATTTAAGTTCTGAAACGGTTGTATTCTAACAGAGCACAATCGTTTGAGAATTTCTCACGAAAGTTTACTAGAGTGCTATCTATACCTGTTATAAACCGTTGCTACAAAACACTTTCACGCGAAATGCTTTCTTCCGAAACTCAGTCGCTGACCGTTGCTACAAAACGTTTTCCCCGCAACCATTTATTTTTTTTTAAATATAAAAATCATCCATGCTATACCTTTAGGTATGAAAAAATTCACAGTGTTTCTTTGAATGATACTCAACTAAGCCTGTCGTCCCACTCTCACTGGGTCGGAATTGGTATTGAATCGACAAAAACCGAGGCTGCGCAGAAAAGTAAAGTTTATCATAGTTTGCAACGCAAGTTTGTGGGATTTTTCTGCGCAGTGTCTTCTGTTTTTGTCAATTCAGTACCGATGCTGACCCAGTGGGACGACAGGTTTAGATGTCAAGAGATTTTTGCTCTATTTTTAATAAGTTGTGTTTTATTAAACATTTCCACGACAGTCCCTTTCACCTATTAATCAATATAATCACTTTTTGTTAAATATTAGTACACTCTCTCTTTCATTTTGTATTTACATGCGTCCCTTTCAAACTATCTTCATTAAGCTTCTTCATCTTTTCGAAAATAGGGCTTACACTGGTGCTGGTGGCAGTGGCCGTTGCGGAGACGCTGCAAGACACGGACCGTAGCTCCCTGCAAGTGCTATCCATCTCGTTCTTGATCTTATTGAGGTCCCGATCAGTGGCTGATTGCATCTCGGCGAAGAGGCGCTTCACGGAGACCACATCCCTCCACAGGGTCAGCAGACGGTTGTGCTCGGTGGTATAGTAGTCATTGAATGCCTGGAAACCGAAAAAATGCGCTTGTCAATTTTTTATTTAATATTGAAAAAGAAAAAGAGTCCAACTGCACCCAATCTGGAGCCAGTGAGACTATGGCATCCCCAAGTGTATGTTGTAAGGCTGTAATTAGTAGGGAGGTTTCTCTTTATCACCTGTGGTGCTTTGCTTTTTATATACTATTATATTTTATTAAAAAAACAGTTTTAGAAAATACAAATAGGTTGGCAGACTTCAATGTTAACCATGTCAAGCTGTATAATGTACCTACCCTTACCCCCTGCGGCCCACGAATAAATTGAAAGTAATAAATTGACCCCCCCCCAGTTAAAGGTTGCTCATCACTGGTTTAAAGTAAGTCATGTGAGTCTCTCTATGGGAGATTTTTTCATTGCCATGAGTAAAATAATAAATTGAGGATAAAAGTATTTAATTTTCACCTGTTCTTCGTCCTTCCACTCATCTTCCTTGATGATCATCTCTTCCCGAAGCCCCTCCCAGTCGGTTGTCAGTTTCTGGAGGTCATTGGTGAGAGCCTCATTGATTTGGTGAGATTCTTCCAGCTGCTCGCGTAGAGAACAGTTGATTTGGACAAACTTTTCACACCTAAAATACAAAGATAAATTTTACTTTATAGTCCATTTAATTGGTGGAGTAAAGACAAGATTTTATAATACAGGTAAAATATTGCTTACTAAATCGACAAAATAAATAATAAAATTTGTGCATGCATGAAACTTTGCTCATCATTTTTGGCAGTAGAAATGAGGATCTGCAGAGTCCATCCAAAATAAAGTGACAGTACACCCTCTAGGAGGAGGGAGAGGGGGGAGGTTTCTAGTGAAGAAATTTAGCTTGCGGCTCATTCCTGAGTGGTTGATACTTACTTGTTGTTTGAAATAGTTTTGGCCGTGTTTTGTGTCCAGAACTGCATAGCCTTATAGTTTCCCACCTTCCTCTTCCTTATCTCCTTCCATTCTCCACTACCTTCAGCCTCTTAACATACCCCAATTGTAGTTAAATACATACCCCATTAGTTCCACTGGTTCTTAACAGTTGGGACTAAATAAACCAATTCAAGCTCAAGAATGGGAATTATTATTTCTTAAATGGTTTTGAAAGAAAAATCTGGCGGCGCGTAGCCAAAGCTCTCACGACTGTGCTGTTGAGCTCATAAAAAAGGCACATATTTTCAAGATTTATGATAACTTCCAGAATAACTTATTATCTCTCTCAAAATTTATTTTCTTACTTCCTTCTCTCTTCATCCAGCCTCCTCAACGCCGTCTCTAGATCATGAATCCTCTCTTCTCTGGCCTCCCGCAGGTGCTGCTGGGCCTGCTCCAGTGCCGATGAGACCCCTGGCGGGGGGATGCTCCCCACCATTGAAGTGGGAGCCCCACCCGTCCCTGGGCACTTGGGGGCCCTGTAGGTGTCGGGCTGCGAGGGTGTCTCCATCATGTGGTCTTCGAGGTCGGTGCAGCGCTTCTTGTATTGTAGCACCTTAATAAAGATTTATTAATATGCTACACTGTAAGTACATTATTAAGTTTTTTTTAAATTACATGTTTTGCATGGCAAAACTTAAGAGAGAAGAAAATAGAGAGAGGTTTATGTCTAAAGTAGGATGCCAGAAAGATTTTTTTATATTCTATTCATGGTTCTACTGTTGACGACCAAAGTGTTCTGCGCAAAATCTTGAAAAGTCGCACTAGGTATCCACTGAAGCGACCACGCGAAAAAACAAACTCGATAGCTCGAGATTTCCCAGAAATCATAATTTCGAATTTTAACATGGAGACATACAAACTTACTATAGTGCTATATAGCCAATGAATTAACCTGCATTTTACCATTTATCTCATATTTGTAGAATTTATAAAAAAATCGTTAATTTTTTACTTTGAAACTGACGTGAGGGGTACTTATTCGAGTCAACACAAAATATTTTCGATTTTTGTATGTTGTCTGTGGTATACTTGATAATGAAAGGTGCAATAACTACGGAAAAAGGACTTAATTTTAACCGTAAACAGCTGATCAAAAATTGGGCATGAAAAATACTTTAAAAATTTATTTTCAGCATCGATCTAAAATAGTCTACGAAGTTCGAATTTGCTTCATCTATGGTCATAATAGATAAAGCATTTCAATAGCTTCGTTTTAAAATAAATGGCTGGCAATTAAAATGTTTGAAATAATTACAATATACGTTTTACAAATGGTAGGAAAATGTGGTCCAATTTTGGACCGATATCAATCGCAGAAAAATAAAACTGGTTTTGCGTTCTAACCATAGATAATGTATCTACTCCAAAAAACAAAGTAAATGATATATTGAATAATTTTATATTTAAGTAGGTACAGTATGCGTCAAACGTTAATACCGACCTGAACTTGATATGATCTATTTTCGTGTAGGTACAGTCACTTTACTGACTTTACAAAGACCATAGAAAGATTCGTAAAAATATATTTGCGACAGAGAAAGGAGTAGGCCGGGCTGGGGACCTTAAACTAGCCTATTGCGACGATTTCTGTATCAATGTCAGGTTGATATAAGTGAGTTTGTTCGTAATTAAAAATCCTCCAGTAGAGGACTGAAAGAAGTATGGAACCGATGATCTTTCTGTCTATGTATCTTCTAGCTATCTATATTTATATTATGTACAAAGAAGAGTGTCTGTGGCTGCATGGTTTTTTTTTTACACAAATCTATTGTTTTATTCCGAATGAATTGAAGAGAGTAAGGTGACTGTCTTTTTTTAAATGTGAATACCGCACAAGAGTAGTCAACCATCGGGAGCCAATGAGACTATGGCATCCCCAAGTGGGGTATGTTGTTAGACTAAGGCAGTAGGGAGAGAAAGGAGATGGTAAAGAGGAAGGTGGGGAAGTATCTGGCTATTCAGATCTGATCACCAAGCCCGGTTAATGCCATTTCAAGCAAAGTTTCAATTCTGAATGGTGATCTTACACCAGGGTGATACTGAGAGTATCTTCTACTCTGGAACGTGTCGCAAATATTTTATTAATTATTTTATAGGATAAATTGTGAAATAACACAACTTTATCAAATAAAATTTATTTGCACATGCCGGCAACTGAACCCGTGATCCTTGGATTGTTAGTCGAGAGTCTTACCTCTCGACCACAGAGACCATGAGATATAGAAAAACCACCCTGTTCCCACCCTAGCAGAATTTTGATACATTTGAGAAAATTTCGAACGCCATCTGTGATCCATTGTGGCAGATCGTGATAATTTTGCAGTTTTTCGAACAATGCATTCTAGTGTCTCTGAAAATCCAAAGAGACTGCCGAATTACCATTCTTGCAAAACAAATATATTAATCATTTTTCTTCAAACAAATCAAACATATTATAATGCCTAACCAGGACGTGTCATGATAAAATTAATGAGGTAAATTTTCATTCATAAATTGCCTTTACCTCCTTATTTACTCCGTGGGTTCAAATATATCTCAAACCGCTCCATCCAGGGCTTTTAGCTTCGTGTCCCAGAAAGTTAACACTTACGTGAACTTCTGTCTTTTTCGTTTTCATACAAGATGTATACAACCTCTTTCTGGGACTACATACTGTGGAATTGGAAAGTGTAGCTTTTACCTACGCTAACTAAATAACTAACTAACCATCACGCCATTTCCCGCAGGGGTAGACAGAGAGGACAGACCACCAAACAAATCGGTCTTGGCATACACTCCTTGCCTCGTTCACATTCATACATCGACGCATACATGCTCTTCTAATATTTTGACTCTTGACATGGGCCGACTCAAGTATCCAATTCTATTGGTCACTTTTTCGTCTTTTTTTTCACACAATCATAAATGATTTTACAACACACATACGCCTCAGGGATCTCATTTCTACTGCATTCAGTCTACTTTCATCCTTCCTCTGCCAGTTCCATACCTCACTGCCATACATCAGGATAGGCACTTTAGAGGGTTTTTTTTTTTTTTTTTTTTTTTATTATTTATTTAATTACAGAATACATTTTGTACAAAAATTGGAGTAGACCCACAAAGCTGTCATATGACAGCTTGTCTGCAGGTTCTAACAATTTAAACATTCTTAATATTATATCTAAGAAAATATTTGTAAATACATTTATAGTTTTCAGGAAACATTAGAATAGATCACATAGTAATATTGGATAATTTAACTTACACTCATAAATATATAAGATATTTCAATATACCTGCCTAATAACAAGATATGTAGGCAGCTATATTAAGATATTCAAAGATACATGGAGTTTTCACTCATTAACCATAGTTTTATCATTTTAGGACATAGTCTCTCATTTTTTTCAAGTTTTATGTTTTTATTGATTTTATTGAAAATCACTGGTATTAGATATTCAAGAGTACGGCTTCCATATTTATTTAATATTCGAGGAGTTTTTAGGCCCTTTCCTTCTCTAAATCTTGTGGTATGTTTGTGTACAAGTAGGTGTTTGTAAGGGCTTTCCCCCATATTATCCATAATAGTAGTGAACCAGTGGAGACCTTTTATTGTAAGTAAGCTCTCTGAGCCATACAGTAGTTTTAAGTTATGTCTCTGTTTGTAAATATTTGTTGTGACAATTTTTTTTATTATGGCAGTTTGTAAATTTTCAATATATTTAATGTAAGTAGTGCTTGCATGTCCCCAAGTTCGAATACCATATCTAAGGATGGATTCTACCATAGAAAAATATATGAGTTTAAGAGTACAATGAGGCAAAATAAATTTTAATTTGTAAAAGTTACTAGCTAAGGATCTGAGCTGGTTACAAATTTTAGCCACTTGTTTATCCCACTTAAAATTATTATCTACAATTATACCCAGATAAGTATATTCATTTGTGAAATCTATTTTTTCACAGTCACAAACATTAATAATTCCTCTATGTATACAGTCAAAGCTATGAGCGGTTATTTTAGGAACATTCCACATTTTCAAACTTGGTGATTTTATGTACATGCATTTGGTTTTTTTTACATTAATAACTAATCCTACATCATGAGCCCATTTGAGAAGCTCGTTAAAATCTCTTTGTAATAAGTCTCTTAAGCTCTTTTTCAAAAATCTTGGAAACTGTAATGAAGAAGCAAATTGTTCAATTTCTTGAACAAAACAAATTACTATCACCATCCCAATATGGTTTTAGAGAAAATCTGAGCACCAATGATGCCATAGAAAATCTAACAAGCATGGCCATAAAAAACATAGATGATGGGAAAAAATGTTTAGCTTTATTCATAGATCTTCAAAAAGCTTTTGACACAATAGACCATAAAATATTACTAACTAAACTAAAAAAAATAGGAATGGCCGAATCAACAATTAACTTATTGGAGTCATATATAACAGGGCGAGAACAACAAGTACAAATTGGCAAACAAAAGAGCAAACTTCTATCTTTAAACTATGGCGTTCCTCAAGGAAGTGTACTGGGACCGATTCTGTTCATTATCTACATCAACGATTTAACTAACCTTACCATTAAAGGAAACGTAATCAGTTTTGCTGATGATACTGTTTTATTATTTCAAGAAGAAAATTGGACTGATACATTTAATGAGGCTGAAAAAGGGCTTAGTGCACTTCAAAATTGGCTTAAAATCAACTCGCTTACCCTTAATATAAGCAAAACAAAATATATAACATTTTCAATGAACTCAAGGGGCCAACCAATAAAATCACTAGAACTAAAATTACATGAATGCCATGGAAATAATATACAATGTTACTGCCCCGTCATCGAAAAAACACAAAACATAAAATATCTCGGAGTAATAATTGACGAAAATCTTAGATGGGACCTACACATCAAAGGAATTACGGAAAAACTCACAAGCCTTACATATTTCTTCAAAAATCTAAGAAACGTGCTGAATAAAAAGGATATGAAAAAGGTCTACTATGCGTTATGTCATTCTCGAATTGAATATGGAATCATAGGATGGGGATCTGCTGCAAATACGTACCTACACAGCCTGAATACGATTCAAAAAGGAATCATAAAGACCATATTGAAAGTACCAATTAGAACGCCTTCAACTGAAATTTTCAATAACTTTGACGTACCAAATGTACAACAAATATATTCCAAAAATATATTATTGAAGCTCTTCAAAAATAATGAATCCTCTACTAGACCGTGTATGCATAACACTAGATCGAATAAAAATGATATAAAAAATATTCCAAGTTATAAAACCACATTTGGACAAAGAAACTATACATACTTTGCAACAAAACTCCATAACATCCTCCCCCAAGACATAAAACTAATAAAAAATCCAATTGAATACAAATCAAGAATAAAAATATGGCTTAAAGAGGTCAATGAGAAAACCCTAGCGAAGACGCTAAAAACGACATAGAAGACAAATGAACTATATTTGAATAATTTTAGTCCTCCTCGGCACAGGACCCCCTAGTGAGGAGGACTAAGAAATACAATATTTTGTACTTAATTTCACATTTCATTTTGTATGTAAAATTTTTCTATATAGTCGCTATAATAAAAAAAAAAAAAAAAAAAAAAAAAAAAAAAAAAAAAAAAAAAATTCTTGTATAGCTATTTCAGGATTTTCATTTGATACAACAAGAGCAGTATCATCAGCAAAAATGAATCGACGAGCTTTTTTGAAAATCTTACACATAGCAATTACATATATAATATATAATTTTGGACCTAGAATTGACCCTTGCGGTACTCCCGATTTGATGTATCTTGATTTACTAATTATATTTAAAATCTTCACACTCATTTTTCTATTTGTCAAATAGTTTTTAAAGAATAAGAGGAGTTTACCCCGGATACCTATAAATTCAAGTACTTTAATTATTTGTATATGGCTAAGTGTGTCGAAAGCTTTTGAGAAATCAATAAATAGAACCAATACATGTTGTTTACAGTTTAGTTGTGAATTTATATGATTAGAAAATTTTTCGAGCAATTTATCGCAACTTTTATTTTTTTGAAAGCCATACTGGCATTCATCAATAATACTCAGATTATTTAAGTATTTATCTAAATTTATTGATATATATTTTTCTAATACTTTTTCTAATGCAGGAAGTAAGGAAATCGGCCTGTAATTGTTTATTAAAGAGTGATTTCCATTTTTAAAGATAGGCCTTACAATACTATATTTTAGTTCATCGGGAATATGGCCCGTATCAATTATTCTGTTAATTAAGTGGGCGATTATAGGACTAAGTAATTTAACATGTTTTTTCAAATCATACATACGAATTAAATCTATGCCTGGTGTCTTGGAATTTTTCATACCTCCGATAATTAATTCGATTTGCTTTGTATTTGCTCGTGGTAGATACATTGTGTGATTTAACCCTCTCAATACCAGAGTTCTTCCTGAGGAACATGAAGGAAAAAAATAATATCTCTTGATTTTATGAACCAAACAGCCCCGTATTTTGCATATCGCTTGTGAAAGATATATTTTATAAGGAATATAACAAATCGCGTACTGGCAACACCAAATATTTTTGTTATTTCGATTTCAAAAGGCATCTTTGACAGCATTTAACGGTTTGACTCATCTAGGATTTCTGCATAACATTAAAGGTAAGATATAGCATTTTTCTGTTGAAAATAATTATTATATTGTATATACATGTCTAATTTGGTCGATAAATATGATTTCCATTCAAAAACATTGCTTTTTCATTTTGTTTTCGCTAAAAACGTTCATGTTCCTGTGGAGGCACATTGGCTGTCGGTGGATGTTTTTTATGGAGATCTTTTTTGGGGCTTTTATATTGTTTTTCTTGTTTTAATTTGATTCTTTCAAGATGTATTAATTTATTTTTACATTTTCCGGTAGAATATAACTTATTATTATCATTTTTGGCGGGCTAGAGCAGATAGAGAACTGCTTACATTAATAAAAATCAGGAAAATTTCATATCTGGGTCATATACTTCGAGGGGAGAAGTATCACTTGCTCTATTTGATATTGAAAGGCAAGATACAGGGTCGCCGAGGGCCTGGTAGGAGACAAATGTCTTGGCTGCGTAATACACGAGATTGGACCGGCATTAGAAGTGTGGAGGAGCTATTCCGGGCAGCGCAAGCCGGCATTCAGCCAATCTCTGAGAATGGATGTGGAAATCTATGTAAGTACTTTTGTCATTATTTCTTATTGTTATATTACAGAGATTATTTTTTTCAATTATAGAGTTTTGAAGAGAGGCAGCAGCCGGAGGGAGCAGTGGGAGGCGAGCCAGAGTTCGGCACCGTGCCCCAAGGACAGCCCGATGACGCCACAACCTCCCATGGACAGAGAGCAGATCTCCGGTGGGTTAAAAAGGATCAGGAGCCTGTGGATTCTAACTGCGATATGGAATTCTCAAATCCACCACTGAATATGTCTGCTCTACAATATTTTTCATGTTTTATAGATGAAAATATTATAAAAAATATTGTAGAGCAGACAAATTTGTATTCAGTGCAAAAGAATTGCAACAGTGTAAACACTTCACTTAACGAAATGAAACGATTTCTAGGAATGCACATCATGATGGGTATCCTCAACTATCCGGCATTTCACCTGTACTGGGCGAATGATACGAGGCTATCTCTCATCGCTGATGTCATGCCTAGAAATCGTTTCACTAAGTTACGGTCGTGTTTACACTTGAACGATAACAACACAATGATTCTCAGAGGACACGAGGGCTACGACAAGTTATTCAAAGTAAGGCCGTTGGTAAATGCCCTGCAGGAAAATATGGTCAAGATCGAACCTGAAGAGTTCAATTCTGTAGACGAGCTCATGATACCGTTCAAAGGGAGGAGTAATTTGAAACAGTATATTAAAAATAAGCCACATAAGTGGGGCATCAAAGTCTCAAAGTGGGGCATCAAACAAAAAAAGGGGTCGACCTTGCTCTTTGGTGGATGAAGCGGGGCCTAGCACGGTAAAAAAACGTGCCCTGCCTGCACCACGTCCAGTAGTTGATCTGAGATATGATGGTATTGGGCATGAACCAACGTTCATGGATAAGCCACAGCGATGCAGGCTATGCATTAAAATGAAGACTTTTTTAAAGTGTGAGAAATGTGGCGTAGCCCTTTGTCTCCAAAGAGAAAGAAATTGTTTTGTTTTATTCCATCATTAATGATGGAATAAAACAAAACAATTTTAATTGTGTATGTTCTATTTTATTTGTATTTGTTTGTCTTATGTTAATTTAGGGAAATGGTTTTGGTAAAAAAAAAATATTATTTAGAGTTTTTATTGTGTATTAAAATTATTTTAGCGTAATATTATATTGTAATTTAGCATGTTGGTCTTTATAGTTTATTAGTATTGAGTTTTGTATATTTATTTTTCATTAAAACAATTAAAAACGCTTAAAAATTATGTATGCTTCTTGTACTACCCGTTCTTTGATTTACACCCCCGAAGCCCCAATGTTCTTCCTCAGGAACATGAAATATTTCCAAAACTGTATGATAAAAAATTTTTTTTTTTTTTGTAAAAATATTGAAAAAAATCACAGAAGTCGAAAACGTAGACGAGCATTTTTTTCAATGGCTGGAAAAATTCTGGTATTGAAAGGGTTAAATATTCCGGCGTGTATTCTGACGCTCGGACATCACATACATGTAATAACTTATTTACCCCCTCATCAAAAAAGTCTGCAAAATTTTCTGCCACTGCATCTTTCGATTTGGATTTTAAGAAATATTTTGATATGACTTCATCACAACCGGATTTATCTTTCCTTCCTAAAGTTTTATTAATTTCATTCCAGGTTTTTTTAATGTCTTTGAAACAGTGATTAAATTTATAGTTATAGTATAATTTTTTTGTGTTTATTATTTGTTTATTTAATTTATTTCTGTATTTTTTGAAATCGATTTCATATTTTTTGTTGTTAGGTGAGTTTTTCCATTTCCTCCAAAGAGTATCTCGTGTTTGTATATTTTCAATGAGGCTATCATTCATCCAAGTTTTTTGATAATTGCGATATTTTTTATTAAATTTTGTGATGTAACTTAGTCCATAAATATTTTTAAATTTCGATTTCATTTCTTCGTACAATACATTTGGTTCAGATAATTGTAGCATTTCATTCCAATCAGTGATTGAGATAAATAGATTAACTTTTTTTTCAGAGAGTGCAGTATAGTACTCAGTGTGCGATATGTCAGAAGTGTGTTTGCCGTAGGTAGGGAAATAAATCGTCGTTGCAATTAGGTAGTGGTCAGCTATTATTGTTTCACATACGCACGAACTGATTTCTATGGTCTCTCTCTCTCTTATATAGATATGGTCTAGACAAGTAGCCGTTATATAGTTTGACAAAACTGCTTCTCGTGTCACATCGTTAATAGTTTTGACCAATCCGAAGTTGGCCATTAGGTTTTCGTATTGGATTACAATCGGTTCGAGTTCATTTAAAATGTTTATGTTGGTATCGCCAAGTAATAAAATGGATTCTTTAATGTCAATACTGCCCAATACTGTATCCAGTTCATGGAGAAATAATTTTTTATTTGTGTTTGGAGGTCTATACATTGCCAATAGATGTATACGTTTATGTTTGTAAATAGAAACAGTGCCGTAAACGCATTCAAAATTAGTTGTTACTATATTTATTTTTTCGAATGTAAGATGATCCTTCACGTATACAATAATTCCGCCACCCGATCTTTTTATACGACAAAAATAGAAAGAGTTGAAACCCGATATTTTGTATAGATTTACATTATTTTCATTTATCGACGTTTCACATAGCGTTATTATGTCAATATTTCGCAAAGAACTAGAACTAGTAGTTTCCCTAATTTATTACGGTCTGCTTAAATAGCCTAAGTGACCCCCTGAAGGATTAGAAGAAGAATAGGTTAAGGTTACCTTGGCCTGCAGCCTGGCCACCAGGGCCGCCTGATCATGGTGCGCACGCCTGTAGGCATCCAGACGCCGCCTGTAGCCCGCCTCGCGCACGCGCCCCTGCCCCAGCCCGTCCGGAGTGCCCGGTGGACTGTCATCAGAGCGCAGAGAATCCATCTTGTTGACTGGCACCTGCACAGAAACAACACTTGCTAAATATACAGAAAATAGATATACACTTATTATGAACTTTTTAGTAGATAATAATGATTAGATTGATAAGAAGTATTTCAGTTTCCGGAAATGCAAAATAGTGCATTTTACTA
Source organism: Limnephilus rhombicus (assembly GCA_929108145.2). Lineage (NCBI taxonomy): Eukaryota > Metazoa > Arthropoda > Insecta > Trichoptera > Limnephilidae > Limnephilus > Limnephilus rhombicus. The sequence continues at coordinate 26,049,446 of OV815284.1, forward strand.
CGCAGTTATCATTAGTGATGCGAAAGTTTTAAGGTTAGTTTTTTCTTTCCTTATTTAACCCAAAATATGAACCTATGATCCTGCAGTAGGTTATCAGGCTGTTAGTTCGGGCATTAAAATTTATAATAAAAAAACTAGCCTAAAAAATGTATCTGGTAGTATTATTAATTATGCCAAATGTATGTACAGTTTCGAATTGTTGCAAATGGAAGTGGCGTCCTTTGTTATTTTTAAAAAGAACCGTTGAAGTTTTCAAACAGCTGAGGGGAAAATGTCAAAAAGAAAATTTACAAAACTTGAATTTCTCAGTTTCAAAAACTTTTATGCAATATCCTGACCCATTTTCAAAGCAATTTTTTTCCAATTAATCCTGGGATATTTTTTTTTTGATTTTTTTCAAAATTTACCATTTTCCAAGAAGACATTTTTTCAGAAAAATAAATTTTCCGGGATCAAAAATTTCCCAATACGAAAAATTTACAATCCTCAAATAACAAAAAAGATAAATGTCTAACCAAACGTTTTCCAAAACCAAATATAAAAATTGAACGGAAAAAAATCTAAATGTTGAACCCAACTCACGGTTTTCTTGTCCCGGTGACTTTTCTGCCACTAGTCGCCCGATATTATTTTTCCAAGGAACTGTCTTTTTTTAAATCGGTTCCCTTGGCTTTTATAAAATTCGATAATTTCATCTGTGCCTATGAATAAAAAATGTACTTATCTAAAATGATATATTATTGTATAAATGGTAACCTTGAAATTATAGAGCTCTCAAATCACTGTCGAAGAGATTAGGGGTGAGAAACTCGAATTTTATGCCAAATTCGATTGCGTGCGTTCTGATTGGCAGCAATTTATTATTTTTTCATTCGTCCAGCGAATTTCAATTAGGTAAGGGGGCGTTCAAATATTACGTAACGCAATTTTTGAAGATTTTTGCCCCCCCCCCCCCCCCCCCATGTAACGCGCCGCAAAGTGGTTGGAAATGCTCATTATGGTCTCATAAATCTGTAACTTCTTTGTTTCTCGTCATAAAACAAAAAAATGGTACGCTGATTAAAAACTAAACAATCTTTTTGTTTCATACTTTTATTTAGTGAATTATTATTATTATGACATAAAACATGTAATTTAAAAAACAATTTATCCTTTTTTAATACTGCGACAAGGATATTTACTGATAAAAAGGAGCAGCGGCAAAACCGTTTTTGTTTAAAAAAATCCGCAATTTTTTTAATGAAAACATTAATAAAATGTTTTTTTTATAAAATGGTGTTTTTATATCCACAGGGGAAAACCCTGCGACCAATTGAAAGCTTACCTGAACTTTGTTAAAATCCAGTGTAGGTATCATTCGCAGGGATCAAATCATTATTACTTAAAACTAAAATATTTCAAATACACATTATTTTATCTTAAAAATCAACCTTGGCGGTGATATATAATAAACCTAAAAGTAGCTCAAATGCTTTAAATTTTTACCGTGAAAAATTCCACATTTTGATTCAATTAAATATCTCAGCCTGAACCCGTACTTTGACATTATTTTAAGTATACAAAAGTACAAAAAAAATCATTTATCTTATTAAAACCGCTTTGGTAAATCTGAAAAAAATGAACCTTTTTTTCGATTTATGAGACGGTCTTGTTCCGGGCTATTCCATAGCGCGCCGTAACGTTTTTCCGTACTCGCGGTGTAGGTAAGTATTACGCCGCGTAAGATCAAATTCATCGAAATAGTGACAAACTTGACTTATCATTATCACCAAGACGAAGGTGTGGTTTAACCGGACTTTAAAGGCCGGCTTATCTATATTAACGCTGAACCGGCGCGTTAAGAATCTAGATAATGAGAAAGATCGTAAAAGGCAAAAAAAATTGAAGCACAAAACGATTAAGTTTTTATTATCAGGCAATAGGAATGAGTCAGAATATGTACCTAGGTGCCTACTTTTGACGCTTTTAAGGACTAATATTAAAGTATTTTCCTTTGAAGGCTAAGGGCCATTGTTCCCAATCCTACTGATCAACCGTTGAGCCGAAATTTTAGCTCACCATTCCTCAAATGCACAAATACGCTCCTCTCCGACTCCGACCAAAAGGCGAATGGAACGTTACTAAACAAATCACTTAGCTGATCGGAGGCTTAGATCGATCGATGGAAATCCTACGGTTTCGTAAGTTACTCGTTACTAGGTTAAGAGATATTCTCTAAGGCAGTGATGGGCAAAGTACGGCCCGCGGGCCTGATCCGGCCCGCAAAAGTATTTAATCCGGCCCGCCGACGATCTTTCGAAATTATAAGTATACCTATTATATACTATTAATTTCGAAGGATCGTCGGGGTCAAAATATAAATAGGCGTTGAAGAAACTTCACACAGAATTTGAAACTAGGTTCAAGATTTTAAGAATATTCAGTCATCGCTTGATGTTTTTTCAATGCCGTTTAATGTGGACCCGGAGAATTTCCCTGCAGAATTGCAGTTAGAAATTGTTGAAATGCAGTGCAGCCCCCATTTAAAACAATTGTTCTTAAATTCCGAAAAAATTGATTTTTATAGAACACTGCCGAAAACCGAATATTTAAAGATAATCATTGACGTATGATGTACCTTGATCGAAGAAGATAATTGATCACGCCCAGAAAATAATAGCGAAGTTTGGGTCGTCGTATGTCTGCGAACAGAGTTTTTCGATCACGAAATTGCGGAAAAACTTAGTCAGAAATCGATTAACTGCTGAGCACCTTTTCTCGCTGCTAAATGTTACTTCGTCGCAGCTCAAACCTGCATTTGAAGACATTATGACCAATCAAAAACAATTTCATATGTCTCACACACCCACCATAGCAGGGCCTTCGAATAAAAGTTAAATTATTGTAATTTGTAACTTATATTAGCGTTTGTGTGTAAAGTTTTATAATTATTATTGTAGAAAGCAATCACTTTGTGGTTTGACATATTTAATAAAATAAAATACTTTTTTGTTTAAAACCACGATATTTATTAATTTTTTAACCGACCGGTTTCGCTTAACTTAAGCATCGTCATCGTATAATTAAATATAGATTTTAAAACAAAATGCATTTTGGCTATACTCCTGGCCCTCCTCTGAAATTTCTTAAAACTTTCCGGCCCCCATGAAGAAAGTTTGCCCACCACTGCTCTAACGCTAAAGACAAGATTTTAGAATTTTTATAACGTGATATCACACAAGATTCCCAGGTGCTAGGAGCCAGGGGAACTGGCAACCCCAAATTAAGGAATAAGACACGGGTTGTTTGTTACCTGTGGCAAAGGAGGTTTGGGGTCCGGCCTTCCCTTGCTTAGGGCCCCAGGCCTCCTGCTGGCCGAGGTGCCCCGGGCGCTGCGGGGCGTCAGAAGGGTCTCCCTAGACCCAGGAATCTGGAACAAACAAACAGTTATATTATTATAGTTTAGTCAATACAAATACAAAATATCACAAACTTTTTTTTGACAGTTGCAACTATCTAACCATCACAGATAGGATGGACGGCCAAATGACTCGGTCTTGGTAAACTCCTTGTTTCATTCACATTTATACATCGTATCATACCTACCCTTACATTATTTTGACTCTTGGCATGGCCCGACTAAAGTATGAGGTTCACGTTACCGTGCCATGTTTTCTTCGGGCGTCCTGACTTTTAACCACTCGGGTCCATCGAATTTGTTTCTGTTTTTGGTCTTAACGAACTGTCAAATTGATAACAAATTTGTGTTATTTTCGTTTTGCAATTAAAGCTCAATAAATGAAGCATTTCTAAACGTAGAAAAATACTAAAAACTATTTTTTTCAAAGGTGATGAAATACGATTTCAAGTTGTATTATTATAAATAAATATTAAAATTTGGATTGCAAACATTAAAAATGACACACGTGATGTTTTTATGTGAAAACGGTATTAAAATCACCGATAACGTTAAAAAACACTTATTTTATCATAAAACTGTTAAATAAACAATTTTATCACCTCACTTTTTTACCGTTTGATACAAAAATATTTAATAAGAAATCAATTATGTCTAACAGCATGATTCGTTTTGGCGGGTGATAACTGTTTCTACAAAATTAGAATTTTTTATCTATTTATATGGACAACTTTGAATAGAGATGTGAAGCGTGGTTTATTATTGACATCCTTTCTTTTTGTTTGTCTCAAGAACAAACAAGGAGTTATAACGATTTCTGTTGGAACAAATGCGTTAGCTTGAAAACAAGTTTATTGGACTTAGACTCCTTGACTGCTATTGATATATTGTCGTGAAAATAAGCTTAGGGGTCTGAGCGGTTAACATTCGTTCTACATGCCCCTACCATCTAAGAGTCGCTTTCTTAATTGTAGGTACTCGTTGCGCTTACGTCAGTTTTGCATTCTATTCTCCCTTGAAACACCAGCCAGGGGTAGTAATTTAAAAGTCCAGCTCCGATTTTTTATATGTTCTTCTAACTGAACACTTCACAAATCGTTTTAAACTTCAAAAACGACATACCTACACCCGACCCGTCACTAGTAACCCCAGAATAGCAATGGCACCGTTTACTCATTCTTGCATTATCTATCTCACTCTTTCAAACTCGCATATTATAATAAAACTTCTTTGCGAATCTCCACATTTTTCACGGAGTTTTATGAGACATTCGCCCCAAGAATCTCATTTCTATACCATTTAGGACGGGTTGTTTCACAGAATTTGAACAACTCTCCAAATTTCAAAATGAATACACAAGTTGTGTGAAAGGTCAATTCAAGTTATGTTATTAATCTAACTACTGTGAAATAACCGGACCACGATGAAATAATAGCAGAACTTGAATTTCAACTTTGAAATTTGATGAATTGTTCAAATTCTGTGAAAACCCGCCCTTAGATCCAATTGTTTCGCAGAAATTCACGTTTGACAAAGTCATAAATGTCCATTCGACGCAATTTTGTTTTTTTGGCAATTGAAAGGTTCCCGTTGACGGTTCAAAGAAAATGTATATAACAAATGAACTCTACATTTTCTATGAACCTCGGTTCCCGAAAAGTGGCGATTCTAATGCCTACAATACCTGACATCTTTTTTCAGCCCGATTCCAATATTAGAGACCAAAGTTAACATTTTTCGCTATATGCGATCGCTATTTTCATCTCTATTTTCATATCTACGATTTCAATTGTCATCACTGCAAACAACACATGAACCATGCTCTTTGCTATGATGCCAACTGAAATCGTAGATATGAAAATAGCGATCGCGTAAAGCGAAAAATGTTAACTTTGGTCTCTAATTGGAATCGGGCTGAAAAAAGATGTCGTGTGTTGTAGGCCTAAGTCCGTTTCAGCTCTTGGACCAATTGTGATCAGCAGAAGGGGATAACTATGACTTTGTTAACATTTCGGCTTATTACAATTTGATAGAAAGCTAAAACGCAACCAGAATCGACATTTAACGGGGACCTTTCAAATGTCAAAAAAATCAAAATGGCTCACCATTCAGCGTCATTTTGGCATCAATTTGATGAAGGTAACAGAGGCAAAATATATTTTTAAATCACCACACATCAGTATCCCCTGTCAAGACAAATGCACCGTAAATCTGCTTCCGAGTACCTACTAGTACCGGGTGCTAAAGATTTTCTGAGGTGCCTCAGAATACTTCAAAGAGGGTAATAACAGGGCGTAATAATTAGTTTAATGTCAAATAAATTTAATAGTAAAAGGAATCACTAATCGCGAAACAGGTTTTCCAAGATAATGTAGAAATTATGAATGGTTTTCTTTTATAAGGAAATGTGTTTGAAACTAAATAATGTTAGAAAATAAGGATGGGCTATTCTCTAAAATAAGATTTTCCTGAAAGCATATACCTAATTGAATTAGATGCCTGTTTCGGGGTGACCGAACAACTCAGAATTATGCAACTTCAACACCTCATTTGAAAAGTGATGAAATAAAATAAAAATACATTACGTTAGATTACGTTACGGGCTATTTAAAAAAAAATCATAACTTTTAATGACTTTTCAAAGGGGTGTTGAAATGCCACTTTGTTGAGTTGTCGTGCAACACCGTTTTGGTGCAGTGCTTAATTGAAAAAAAAAATTGGCAGCTTATTTATTGGCAAGAAAACAGAAAATAAAAAAATAAAACAAGTACGAAACTCGGTGATAATAGATATTTTAAAGATTGTTCCAAGCTGTGTTTGGAAATTATAGGTTTAAACAAAACAAATAGAAGAGATTTTGAAATGGATGGTAATAAAATTAATAATACTGGACATTTTTTTAATAACCTGGAAAACCACTTTCTTTTCCCTCCTTCGACAAATCCCACCATGTGAAAATGAACTGCATCCATTCATTTGAATCGTTCCTTGCATATTCATAATTTAACCGTACATTAAATTAACCACACTCACTTAATACTATTTTAATAACAACAAACTTATTTTACTATTCACTCTAAAGGCAGTCAATAAAGCAAACTCTTGGCAAACAATATTCTTGAAATCCCGTAGTCAATTGTGTTTAAATGCTTGATATTTAATACACATTCACATTACATTGAATAATTTTATTATTAAATAACATTTTAACAAAAAAAACTGCGATGGACTATCTCAAGATTAACTCAGGAAAAGCTCTAGGTAAAATGTATGCAACACAACGTTAAAAGCTTGAAAAGGATTAACGTAAAATGAACTGAAGCTCTCTTGCTCGAGTGGCTAAATCTACAAAGCAAAAGGCTGTTTCCAGGCAACCCAATCTGATGGAAATCAAAAGCTACTCGAAAATTTAACAACCGCAACTTTAGCGATTAGCCTAATTACTGTCGTTTCACACTCCTCGGATCAATACTAAACTTAGATAGTTGGGATTATATTTATCTAGCTGGATAGATAAGGAATTGTTTATAGCTACCTAGATAGATAACGGATTATTTACTTTTTTTAAAATAGGTAATTGGCTTTGTGCCGATAAAGTTAAGGAAGATAGTTATAATTTTGAGGATAATCTATAAGTTACCTTGGGGTCGAATTCTTCAGCGATGGTCGGCAAGACGGAGAAATTGATAGAAGAATAAGTGCGGCAAGCAGTGTATTGCGTCCTCTCCACAGCTCAGTGATAAGAAAAGCCGATCTCAGCATTACGACAAAGATGGCAGTGTTTAAAACGGTATACCGCCCGACGCTCACTTACGGCCACCAGACATGGATGCTAAATGAACGAACACGCTCTAGAGTCCAAGCTGCCGAAATGAGGTACTTGAGAGGAGTGGCAGGGGTTACGAAATGGGATCATATAAGAAACTCGACGATCCGAGATGATCTAAATATTGAACCACTTGGACTTGGGCATGTACTAAGAACGTTTGATGACCGAATTCCGAGGAAGATACTATGTGCGATTCCAGAGGGTAGACGTCCAGTGGGCCGCCCCAGACACAGTTGGGCGAGGCAACTCCAGAAACTGTGTGAGGAGAGGATGGGTCTACCATGGACAGAGGCCGAACAATCAGCACAAGACAGGTACGTATGGAGGAGCCTTGTCGATGCAATGGGTCCCCGACCCGAATAGGACAAGGGGAAGCAGATGATGATGATGAATCTATAAGTGGACAGGACAAATCAAATATTGAAGTCATTCAAGTCTATGAACTTATATAATTGTTGAGAGACAGCAAATACGGAATACTGACAGGAGAATGGTGTGTGATTTTAATAAGCAAACGATATGCGCTTTTGAAGGAAGAATGATTTATACAATTATTAAAGAAGACATCATAATAATAATATATATCTTTATTGAAAAAAAAATTAAAGATTTATAACTACAAAAAAAAGTATACAACAGGTTAAAAGTTGCATAAGTACAAATGTTAATAAAGGAAAACAATATACATATAAACAGTAGGTAATTAAAGAATAGAGATTTATAATTATAAACGTAGGTTTCTCATAACCTGCCTCACTGGGCTAGCCTGTGTTGAGGCAGTAATTTTACGTCAATTTATAATTCAGTATAATTTACAATTTATAATTCTATATTGGAATATAATCTCACAATAGATTGGTTGCATTAATAATAACAATAACAGTAGTAACAGCATTGGTTCATTAGTAATGAAAAAAATTCAAAATTCGAAATTAGTAATGAATCATTACTAATTTCTTATTTGGGTGAGTGCACCGGTAAATGCCCTATCATTATTTTTTATCCAAATTTTTATGTTTTTTTTTTAATTTTTTTGTGAATCACATTTTTTTATACTAATTGGAAGAATGTTGTAAAGTCTTGTTGCAAGGTATCTGAACCTTCGTTGACCAAAAGTAGTATGAGTTATAGTGAGTTGATTGCTAAGTGTGTTCATTATTTTCACTTGTTGCTTGCGGTCATCAAGGTAGCCCTTAAAAAAGTTAAGTTCGTTTCCTGTAATACCGATTATTTGAAGTTTGTTTATTAATGTACTGAGTGATATAGTATCAAAGGCTTTAGAAAGGTCTAAAAATATGGAAATACATTTTTTGCTTTTATCGAGGTTTTTTACAATGAAGTCAGTTACGGCGGCAATAGCGTCTCAGGTACTCTTGTTTTCTTGAAACCCGTACTGATTTTCTGAGAGTATTTTATGGCTCACCAGAAATTTTACCAACTGAGCATTGATAATTTTTTCAAATATTTTGGATATACTGGTCAGTAGAGTTATTGGTCTGTAGATGTTTATGTCTGTCTTGTTACATGTTTTATGTATGGGAATAACAATACCTTGTTTCAGGTTTGAGGGGAAGTGTCCTTGACTGATGCTAAGGTTAATTAGGTATTCTAGGGGCAATGTGATTTCCATAGACAGCGTTTTCAAAATCTTTGTTGTTATTCCATCTACACCGGCAAAAGAAGTGTTTTTTTAGGGAATTAATTATTTTTAGAATCTCTTCCCCTGACACAGTTTGAAAATTGAAACTTCTTTTGGGAAATTGAAGTTCTGCTTCAGCAGGTAGAGCATTCCCACAATTTGGTAGACGAGAAGCAAGATTTGAACCAATATTTGTAAAGTAATTATTGATGTAATCCGCAACGAGCTTGGAGTTTTTTGAGGTGTCAATAATTATAATACATAGTCAAGAGTCCACACCACATTGGCAGCGTGGAATATCGAGGACTCGAATTTTAAACAAATATATCATAATTTGTTGACTGAATTCATAAATTACCTGTCTAAAGAGTGTACGTGCTTACCTAATATATTTTCATTACACCCCATCATTTTAAGTTTTTACGGTTCTTCTTCAGAATATCAAGGCCTTTGGGTTGAGGCACCGCAAAAATCGTGTATAAATCCCGTAAATAATGGGATACTTTAATATTTCCAAGGATAGATGATAAAATGTGAAAGGTTGAAAAAAAACAGACTACCAAATAGGCTTAATAAATTCTTTCTAAAGTTTGTAATAAAGTTCAAATAAAAATTTTCGTGTTACTTGTAAAAGCTTCCAAGGTTAAATTTATTACTAAATGAAAAAAAATAATATTATCAGGTAAGTACTTACCTAAATAATTTAATCTTCCTAGCCAGACAGATGAAGCAAGTGACACATATGCTAGATTAGCCTCTCAATCTGTTATCGTACATTGAACTGTCGACAACGATATAAATAAAAACGTTCCTACCTACTTTTTGTTTGAACGTAGTTAGAAATGAACGTCCAAACTCTCTCAAATACCAGTACATTTAAGATAGCCTTTTTTTAAACGGTTCAGCGTTAAATTTGGCAATGAAATTCCAGTCAACCAATTTAGGTCACCCCGAAATGAGTCAGCAATCTTTCAAGTAAACAATTGACTGTTATTATAAAGAAGTTAATAATATGTTGGATGTGTTGTATCTTGTAAACTCTCCTTCTTTTTAACCAACAAACCGTGCAGCAAAAAGATCGGTTACAACCAAGTTCTGGGTACTACTTTAAATAAAACAGTAGGTAGAGTAGATACTACAGCAATACATACAACCCATTAAATTTAGTTAATGTTCAATATTTTTTAACCATCGGTTAATCTTCAGAAGGAGCCTGGAAAGACCAAGGTTAAAATGGAGCGACAACGTCCTCAAAGATATAATATGTACCTTGGAGCTTCTAAACTGGAGAGAGCTGGCCCAAAACCGAGATGAGTGGAGGAAGACTCTTGAGGAGGCCAAGACCCACCAGAGGTTGTAGAGCCAAGAGTGATGATGATGAATCTTCAGAATTTCTCAGAATCAAATATAACCTGCATTATTATAAATCAATTTCTTATTTCAAGGGAATTTGATACAATCTCCAAACACTCCTTTCAAATATTCTATTTTACAAAGTCACTTACAAAGAGATACCTAATTATCTGGAACAATTACAAGTTTTTTAAAATAAATTTCGGTGGAAATCGACACTTTATGTTCACATAAATGTAATGCAATAGTTTCTATTATCAAATTTGCGTATAAAACAATTACGTGACTTTAAGAACGACAGTCGTCTATTATTTATATTTATAATTTTCTACGAGAGCACCGAAATCGTAAATCCGCTAAGATATAATAATAATAAAAAATATATTATTATTTACATTCGACTTTGGGGAAAAAGTTTAGTATGACGTCCCTGTCTTGACTACAATAATGCGGTCGACAGGTGAGAACTCTGTGTTTTTTCTACTGGTATTTCAATGAAAGGTGCTCTGAGTAACGATACTCCAAACACCTGCCCAGCATTCGTACATGGTTGACATTATTTTCAGCTTGTAAACACATCTTAAAAATAGGCCTGCCTCCTACAATCCGGGTAAAGAAGAGCGTCCCCAAATATAACACAGCCGCCCCCTCTAAGAATTCATCTATTGTACTTAAGATTTTTTTCCACGTGCCTCGTAGCACTGACAACGTCTTAGATAAAAATTGAAAAATAAACTTCAAATTTGATTACATACACAATACATATCAGTGTAACCTCAAAAAATAAAACAAAACAATTACATTATAAGAAAGAGGTTATAAATGATAAATTAAAATGATTGATTCTGTTGACGTCAAGAGACAGACATTACTATCAGAATATAGATTCATTGTTCAATTAACAAATATTTTCCAGAAAACTCTTAAAAAATACCTAACACATAATATTTAATTTGTGTTGCATGAAAGATATTACCGCTTGACAATATTAGTCGAGAGATAATATATTTTGGAAGAAAGGAATAAGGGAAGGAGGGGCAAGACGGGGGGGGGGGCAAGATGGAGTTTTTTCTATATATCGCTTTGTCCAAACCTGCTACGATCCTGATAATTCGTAAATATGTGCCCCCACCGCACCCCGTGCCTTTAGTACTGGGACTGCAGTCATCCCATGTTGATGTCATAAGCGCTGGGCGAATTTTGTTTGTGATATATTAAAGGTTATTTGATTGATTAGACTGGTTGACGGGTATCCGACATTGACTATGTATTGTCCTTAAAGTAAGAGTTTTAAATTTGGCTGAAGTTATAAAGTTATAATTTATTACAATGTCTAAAAAAAAACACGCCTGGGAGCATGACGGGGTAATGCCATCATGCCCACATTTCCTTACGATTTTTTTTTGGTTAATTTTTTAAATTTTTTGAAAGCTGCAATCAGAAAAAAAATGAGAGAAGTCAAGCGGTCGAAAAAACCTTCTGTTTTCTGAAGACACAAAAATATATATTGCCTTTAATAATAATAATATATCTTTATTGAACAAAAAAAATGAAGATTTATAACTACAAAAACAAAAAGTACATCATAAGTACAGTAAAAGTACAGTTTAAAAGTTGCATACGTACGAAAGTTAATATCAAAAAACAAAATACATATATACAGTAGGTAATTAAAGAATAGAGATTTATAATTATAAATTTAGGTTTCTCATAACCTGCCTCACTAGGCTAGCCTGTGTTGAGGCAGTAATCTTATGTCAATTTATTATACTGTGAACATACCTACACTTACATTAGAATAAAATCACACAATAGAATGGTTGCATTAATAATAACAATAACATTGGTACAATAATAACAGCATTGGTTCAATATTAATTTCGAATTTGGGTGAGTGCACCGGTAAATGCTCTATCATTATTTTTTATCCAAATTTTTATGTTTTTTTTGAAATTTTTTTGTGAATCACATTTTTTTATACTAATTGGAAGAATGTTGTAAAGTCTTGTTGCAAGGTATCTGAAGCTTCGTTGACCAAAAGTAGTATGAGTTATGGGAATTTGTAGTAAATATTTGTTATTGTTTCGAGTACAGCGAGTGTTTAATCTTTTTTCATAGTATTTGTGTATATTTGTGTATAGATGAGAGAGGATTGTTCTTGCATATATCTGCCGAACGTCAAACACATTCATAATATTGAAGATTAAGTTGGAGTCTGTAATTAGAGGTAGTCTAAGAATTAATTTTATAATAGTTTTCTGTGCCTTTATGATTGGGTCCAGTGCTGATGCAGTACCGCCTCCCCATGCTATGATACCATACTCAATAATGGATTGACAGACTGCAAAATAAATCATTTTCAAGTATTTTAAGTCGAGAAAGTTTCGTATCGTTCTGAAAAAGTGCATGGTTTTTCTTATTTTGTTAGCAATTATTTGAGTGTGAATATTCCATTTGAGATATGGATCAATTGTGAGGCCGAGATACTTCATCTGTGTAGTGCGCTCAATGTAGGGACACTGACAAGATTCATCGGAATTTAAACATGTGTGTATTCTAATAGAGGCGTCATCATGAGGTTGACCTGTTATATTTATGCTTGATGTGACATATTTAGTTTTCTCAGTGTTCAATGTGAGCGTATTTGTATCTAACCACTTTTTTATAATGTTTATATCCGTTTCAGCTTTTTTGTAAACAGCTTGCCAAGTGTCAGCTTCAAATAGTAAAACAGTGTCATCGGCAGAACTAACTATTTTTCCCTGAATGTTAAAGTTACATAAGTCGTTGATATATAAAAGGAACAAAGATGGTCCTAATATGCTACCTTGAGGTATCCCATAGTGAGTTGAGCACTGATTGCTAAGTGTGTTCATTATTTTCACTTGTTGCTTGCGGTCATCAAGGTAGCTCTTAAAAAGTTAAGTTCGTTGCCTGTAATACCGATTATTTGAAGTTTGTTTAATAATTTACTGTGTGATATTGTATCAAAGGCTTTAGAGAGGTCTAAAAATATTGAAATACATTTTTTGCTTTTATCGAGGTTTTTCACAATGAAGTCAGTTACGGCGGCAATAGCGTCAAAAGTACTCTTGTTTTCTTGAAACCCGTATTGATTTTCTGAGAGTACTTTATGGCTCACCAGAAATTTTACCAACTGAGCATTGATAATTTTTTCAAATACTTTGGATAGTGTGGTCAGTATAGTTATTGGTCTGTAATTGTTTATGTCTGTCTTGTTACCTGTTTTATGTATGGGAATAACAATACCTTGTTTCAAGTTTGAGGGGAAGTGTCCTTGACTGATACTAAGGTTAATTAGGTATTCTAAAGGTAATGTAATTTCCGTAGCCAGCGTTTTCAAAATCTTGGTTGATATTCCATCAACCCCGGCAGAAGACGTGTTTTTTAGGGAATTAATTATTTTTAGAATCTCTTCCCTTGACACAGTTTGAAAATTGAATCTTCCTTTGGGAAATTGAAGTTCTGCTTCAGCAGGTAGAGCATTCCCACAATTTGGTAGACGAGAAGCAAGATTTGAACCAATATTTGTAAAAAAATTATTGATATAATCCGCAACGAGCTTGGGGTTTTTTGAGGTGTCAATAATTTTTCCGTCAATACAAAGTTTACTTATGTCCTGTTTGTCTTTAGTGTTTTGTGTATTTGTGGCTTCTCTTAGAGTTTGCCATATTTTTTTGGGATCATTGTTACTTTCTTGGATTTTGTCTCTGTAGTAGATTTGTAGATTTCTTTCGCCTTTCTAATGACTTCGCCGCATGTATTTCTATATTTTTTTTTTTTTTTTTTTTTTTTTTTTTTTTGTCTTTTTTTTTAGAAATTTAATTAAAATTAAATTTGATTATGTTATTATCGAGTTCTGCAAGTTTTTTGGTCCTGACCTTACAAGTCGAAACAGCTGTAACTAAAACACTAACCAAAAAACTTGCAGAACTCGATAATAACATTATCAAATTTAATTTTAATCAAATTTCTAAAAATTAAAATGGAGTTCTACGAATTAAACACAAAAACAATTAATATTTCTATATCTTTTATAGATGTTTAGTGATATTATGTCGTAAGGATTTTCTTTCACTTTTTTGTGTAATGCGTTTCTTCTACGAATGCAGTTGATGATTGAATAATTTATCCATGATTTTAAAGGTTTAATTTTGTTTGGAGTGTGTTTTGTCAGAATTGTAGTATTATTAATTAATTCATTTTTCAAATAGTCAACGAAATATCTCCATGCATCATCTTTATTGTAAGGTAAGTATTTGGAGTCAGTAGGTCGGTGGATTGCTTGCCAAATGTGTCAAGAGTGGGCTCATTGTCCCTGTGCAGTTGTCGAAGACGAAGACTAGGAGTCAATACTTCTTTTCTCCAAGTGTGAACTTCTACGGAATGTTTGAATGACCAAAGTTTATGTGCATAAAATGTAAAGCAAATAAAATCCTTGCAGCCCTTTGCCCCATGTTATGCAAAAAAACTATCAACTAAAAATATACTCTTAATTTATAAATCAACGATAAGGCCAAAACTAACTTATGCAAGCCCCATTTGGGCCCACGCTTCAGAGTTTCATTTGAAAAAACTTCAAGCACTCCAGAATAAAGCCATAGGCATAGCCCTGGGTGCACCCAAATGGATAAGGGTGTCCCAACTCCACAAAGATTCTGAAATCACCTTATTAAAAAAAAAAACACATCTTCAGTCTCGCGGAAACATTCTCGCATCATCCGGTACGGCGAAAACGTACGTACCACACATAAAAAACCTAAATTTAACGTAAAAATTAACCTCCCAGCCTATTGCAGCCGTATCCCGTTGCAAATATTTTTAACAAACAACAAAATAAACCATTCTTTCAACAAACATATATTAAAAATTCATGATGAAAGAGAGGGGGCCTTTTTAGTCTGGACCTCTGGACCTCTGGACCTCTGGACCTCTGTATACCATTATTTCAAAAGGTCAATAAGTCACTTCCGTCTTTATGTGAGAAATGCTTTCCAATTTTCAAGAACCAAAGCTCACCAGGTTCAATGGTTTGTCCTGAGGCAAACTTTTTGATTGCCTTATTGCCTGAATTGATTCTGCGTACAATACGAGTATACCATGTTTGTAAAAAATATTTATTTTTTTACATTTTAAATAGCCATAGTAACATGTCTGAAACGGGGTGTGGGTTTTCTGGGTTAACCCAATGATTTTCAAGTAAAAATTTAATTTTCACCTCTGGAATATCAATTGATTTATTATTAAATCTATTCAGTAGTTTTTAAAGAGTAACAAACATACATCCATACAAACTTTCACCTTTATAATATTAGTAGGATTCAACAGACTGGGCAAAGTCGAGAAGCAGCTACTAGTATGAGTATTTCAACTACATATATTTTATTTATACAGGGTGTTAAGGGACGTACTTGCCTTACTTACCAGTGATTCTTGACGTTAGGTAATTGGCGTAAAAAATGTAAATGAAATTTTGGTCACCGGTGACTTTTTTGACGTATTTTTTTCCCTCAAAAGCAAACAAAAAAAAACTTCCCTATGTCGTTTCTGGGCACTGAGCCAAATAATTGATCAACCTCTCAACCCGCCTCTTACTGTTCCATTTTCCAATGTCAGGAATCACTGGTTAAAGAGAGTCAAGTACGTCCCTAATGACAAATAATGTCTGTGGTGGGCGGGCGGACTACGTTTTTTTTCGAGAATAATGAAATTTTGCAAACTTGGTCTTCAAAACAGGAGGAAACTCTGTGACTACGATTTCTTGTCTTGATTAAAAAAACTCTTTGTTAAGCCCGGGCAACGCCGGGTATGTCAGCTAATTATATTTATTTAAATTCGAGAAGCACAGATTATATTCGTCTGCAAGTATTTCCATTAAACATATTATTGTTTTCACAATTTATAAACCTGATGTGTATAATATTGAAAAAAAAACTTTAATTTTTGATATCATTTCAAATATCCAAATCATTATTATTGATTACGGATTGCAAAATTATTTAACACAAAAGAAATTATCTTAGCGACAAAATACTTACAACTAAACGTAATCTCGTATCTAAGAGCTACTTATTTTTCTATTTATAAATAAAACATGAGTTAATGTTTTTTAACTTCGTAAGATAAGAATTAACGGTATTATTAAAATGTGAACAATCACGTGGAAATAATCGGTGGTTCATAAACAAGTTATTAATAATAAAACAATACAATTATCAAATATGATAGCGCTCCGTGGGCTTTTAAAGTCTTTTTATTTTACACTTTTATTTTACACATGCAGTTTCCCGGCTTGCGTTGCTATGCCATTTAATAAAGAAATTGTTTCTCCCTGCGTGTCCTTTCCCATTCGTCCCGTTTCTCTTCAGCCTCCCCTTCCTCTCCCGCGTCCCCTTCCCCTCTCGTGTTCCCTCTCCGCCTCCTCCACCTTCACTCCACTCTTCCCCTTCCCCCGCGAACCCGCCTGCCGATTTCCCCTCCCCCATACCATACATTCAGTCCCGGTGCATTCAGTTTTCAAACAGCTCGCGTGCCACCTATTGCAATTTTTTTATACAAAATTAATAATGCCAGAGCTCACCAGTAGTTTTATACAAACTTGTTCTGTCAATAACGAACACAAAAAAAAATCTCCAATTTGGTGCAGCCGTTCGGACGATGTGCGCATACATACATTTCGGCGATTCATTTATATATTTATATAGATAGATAGATAGGGAACGTACCCATACTACGTCTTCAAAATACCACGCTTGGTCACAATGAGCGGCGGGGGGCTTAGGTTTTTAGTCACCGGGGGGGGGGGGGGTTAAAAATTGCAAAAAGTGGGTCACGTAGTAGATATAGATAGATAGATAGATTAGCTCCTCACAGTGTGAGGGATCTTTTTAGGGTAAGGAAGGAAAGGAAGTTCTGGAAAGTAAAAAAGTATGAGGGGTAGGTAGAAATCTGAGGGTCAACGGGGCCGGTAGTGACATCTTGACAATCCATCCCTCCCACTGCGGAATAAGGCGATGGGTCGGGAGAGTCTGGCTGGAGAGATCTAGGTTAGATCTCCCTTCACCAGTCACTCCCAATCCGAGCCGCCACGCAGTAGGTGGGCAAACTCATTCACCGCCAAGACCTTTACAAACCTCACCCCTTGGACCCGGGCACCCCTGCTAAATCACCACCCGTAAGAACTATGGTGGTGAACTATGGCAGCGGTGTTGGTTATCCAATAAATGGTTCCCGGTTCCCGGGGCATCCAAAAATGTCGCGCACCGGTTCCTCTCATGATATTATGTTATTGTACTGGTCGAAATATTGTACCCTCTATAAATATTATTTTTTACTCCTACACCAAACTAAAAAGCTTGTCCTCCTCATCAAAATCCGCTCAGCAGGTTTTTGCTGCTAGGCCCTGCGGGCGGCTTTTGGTTCTGCTTCGCCCAGTTAGACCATTTTTTAAATTCGATAGGAAATAGGAACTGGCAACTGGTTCCTAAAACAGCCCGTTCCTCGGATCCACTGTGATCCAGTGATAGCTAGTCACAGGGACAAGCAATGACGTCATATGTAATATATAGCTGCGTGAAACTATTATTCAAAACTAAGTATTACCTTCAATCTTCCCATATCGGTAGAGATACTCAAAATTTAAAAAAAATCGTAGTACTTATACCTAGGGGGGGCACGTTCTCATGCGTCTTGCTAACGGAAGTAATGCCAACCTTAGACGAATTCTTGAATTCGAAATAGAATTTCAACGGTAGCTTTGTTTGAAATTTCACGTACACAGCAGTAGCGGTCCGAGAGTTTTCAGTGAGCTAGAGCGCTAAGATTGAAAAATAACAGATTAAAAGAATATTTAAAAAATATTTTTTATATCATTTTCCGATTAGAGTTTGCACTGGATTATATATTATTCATATAATATTATGATGCGAATACGAGTATGTGTATTTAAGTAGTAACAACTTGTATCTATGCACGGTTGAGATTTTATGGAGTTTGAATAACAAACACAATCATTATTGTTGTAATAAACGAGAGTGGACTTCGGAATCTAAATTAAGAATAATCATTGAAGCATTATACAGAAGCGATATCATAATTTTGTACGTTTTCGTTTCGCAATTGGGATGTTTTTGAAGTGAAAACGTCTTTAGCACCGTTGTGATGTGAAACTCGGTGAAACGAAAAATAGCGACACTAAAAAGAGGCCAACACATTCATCTATAGGATTTAGCCTGCGAGAGAATGAGAAATCGGTCTCTTCTTTGTGCGGTGCTTCGTAGCCTCCCCATTCCTGTCTACTTTAGTTTACTTAAGATTTCACATCTACCACGTGTGAACTGCTAAAACTGATTAAAAGTTCACGCATTCGTGGTAGCCTGGGTGTCACAGACATAAACGGTAAGCTGGAGGAACTACAGTTGAGATGGTATGATGGGCACATAAAACGGAGACCATCAGACCACACAGTGATGCAGGCAATGTCTATGGAGCTTCATCGACTGTCATCCAGAGGAAGACCGAAGAACTCCAGGATGACTCAATGCTCCCAAATACTTCAGAGAAACGGCCTGGATGAAGGCGATACTCAGAATAGAAGAAACTACAACCTGAGAACGAGAAGAGCCGACACCAACAGCCTACCTAGGCAATGAGTTGGGACAGCGCAAGGAAGAAGACGTGTGAACAGCACACTCTATTTTTTTGTGTATGAATATTGTAACGGGATAATTAAATAAAAATCAAAGTTTTTTTTTCATAAGAAGCAATTACTTTGTGGTTAGACATTATATTATAAAAAATAAAACAAACACTTTGTACTTAACCACGAATTTATTATTTTATATATCGACTGGTTTCGCTTCGACCAAGCTTCCTCAGGATATAATAATAACTGGGTATTACCCCAAGGGTAGTTATAATAACTAGGGTTAGTTAATAACTGGGGATATAATAATAACTGTAGTAAGTTATTATTATATCCTGAGGAAACCGGTCGATATATAAAATAATAAATTCGTGGTTAAATACAAAGTGTTTGTTTTATTTTTATAAGATATTTTTTTTCCTTATAAGTTTTAACAAAACCATTAATTATATCTATCATTAAACAGCTTTTAGAGTAAATATATTATATTGTTTGCTTTTTTGTCTTTTAATTGCACTTGTAACATTCATTCTTATAAAACTTCACAAATGCGATAATAACAGTGCAGACTGTTATGTTCTAGTTTAAAATTTCAATTATTCAGTTACTATTTACTATACTTATTTCATATATACTTAAATTTATTAATTTATAAATGCGTACGTACCAAAGATATTGAAATATAATAGATATGCTTCTGCAGTTTTTACTAGGTGGGACTGCGCTTCCGGGTGTCATCGATATTGTTTACCAATGAACAAATAAACTAAATGAACGAATAATTAACGAATAAACCAAACGAACTTTAAACTAAATGAACGAATTCTGTATTCACACTATATTGTTAACCAATACTAATGCACACCTTCAAAAAATTACCGAAATGAACAAATTCTTTTCGTATGCAAATTACTCTAATTAGGTCGTAGTCCGCCGACAGTTGCGCGGACATCATAGCATATCTCTTTTGTATTTGAATATCTTTGCTTAAAACCTTCACTTTAACCATAGAAATAAAAATAAAAATCAATATTAATGCACAGGCATTATTGCCTTTGTGGGATTTTTTTGTTCGTACATTTATTGTGTTAAGATTTTTTATATACTTTTCATTATTTTATGTATTGTATAAAAATTTTCAATAAAAAAAATAGTAATAATAATAATAAAGTGGAAACCGGAAACGAAGCTTACAAATAAATTTAAAGACACATGAAATTCAAACCGGTCGAATTAAAACAGTACTTCGCTACGCTCGCGCTCAGTCAAATAAATCTAAAAAAATAATAGTTATTAATGTCTGACTTCGTTTGTTTTCTGATTGACCATAATTTTTTTTTTTTCGAAACAGTAGTGCATTGCATCACCTAAATGCGTCTGGATACGAGATTCAGAGAAGTCGGTGCCGCAAGTATCATTTCAATGTCATTGCGATTAGACCAATGCATCAACAGTCTGGAAATTTCGGATTGCCACCAGAATATTCAACACAGCTGGACATAGTTAACTTTTCAGGCGGTCCAACATAAACTAATATGTTTTGTGCTTTATTTATTTATCTGTCTAGATGTGACTGATTTGTTGACTAGAAATACTCGACAGTTTGACCAAAATAGTCCAAATTTCGAAAATTTCCAAGAATGTAATGAAAAAGGAGTTGACAGCTTGACAAAGTTAACTTTGTGGGCGGCCAAAAGAGTAACTAAAGACGGGTTTTTTTCTGTCAAAATATTTTCACCTTAACCCCACAATACACGACATCTTTTTTCTGCCCGATTCCCGTATAGAGACCAAAGACAAAATTTTTCGCTTTACGCGATCGCTATTTTCATCTCTATTTTCATAACTACGATTTCAATTGGCATCACAGCAAACAACACATGAACCATAATTGTTTGCTGTGATGCCAATTGAAATCGTAGATATGAAAATAGAGATGAAAATAGCGATCGCGTAAAGCGAAAAATTTTGTCTTTGGTCTCTATATGGAAATCGGGCTGAAAAAGATGCCGTGTATTGTAAGTATTAGTGTCCAAGGTTCGTAAAAATTCTTTTATAGCATATTCTATGAACCTTGCTTAGTGTCCTTAAAGTTTTGGTTTTCATTTTTCATTAGATACATAAAGCCAGGCAAATGGGAAAAAAACGTATGAAAAGTGATGCACGAAACATTATTGATTGAGCGTCTTATTTAAAATTAACAATTTATCATTTCGTCCGTCTGTAATTTTTTTTTGTTGTGTTCCGGTTCCGGTTTCAAGATGTTGGCCGTTTTAACCTGTCATGCGCCGCAGAAGCCATAGGCACGCTCAAAAAATATTTCTCACAATATCCAAAACTGATGGTCGATCATGCACTATTTTTATTTAAAAAAAAACATGAACACATTATCTGGTAAGACGGTACAATTTACAAAAAAGTAATTTTACACAGAACAAGTAAGTTATTTCGAAAATAGAAACCCATACCCCTGCTAAGTCACCAAACACAGCGAACCACTTCGGGTGATCTACGGCAGAGATGTAGGTTATCCAATAAATGGTTCCCGTGGGGCGGCGGTACCCACATCCTTCTCCCAAAGTTTATCTACCACCGTAACTGATTAAAAAAAGCATTGGTCAGCATTGTTATTTGCGTCCCCTATCTATAGTAGTGATACCATCGACTGCAAAGTTAAGTGTGTCGTTATGTGCATGAGAAATAATTTATTATTACGAAAAAGTTAAAGATAATGAATGATGTGACTATGTACTAGTAGCATACGCAATTTGAAACGGAACTGGTTCATTCAATGTCAGACTGTCTGACACATTTTCCGGCCTTCCTTGCACAGGCGTAAACAATTCAAAGTCCCGACACTTTACGTGCAAGATTTCCAGCACGTATTCTCTGTTTACTAAAAAAACCTTAATTGTTTGGAACTTCCCAGATTCAAGTAAACAATAATAAAGATCGGATAAAAATTCTTAAAAATTCTTAGTAGTAACTTTGGGAACTTGCACTGATGTGATGAATTTATTTTCCTTGAATATGACTAATTTGTCTACAAGGATTTTCCTACATCTAGTACTCTCTGTACCACGGTGACACTTTATGACTTAAGCACAACATATTTGCTTTTATCTATTCCTGTAGTCTGTCTAATATGTTTTTATTTTAAATAATAATAATAATGAAAATAATTAAGAAAATACACAGATTTAATAAATGAGATAAGAAAATACACAGATTTAGGAAATGAGATAAGAAAATACACAGATTTAGGAAATGAGGTTAAAAGAATTTGGATTTGGGCTACTGGCATAATACCTAGGTCTCTCATTCGAAATTTAGGCATATTAGATTTGTCAAAGAATTTATATATAAAAATGCAAAAATCAGTCATTTTAAATACATGTAGGATTACAAAAGATTTTTTAAATATTTATATTGAGGGATCAGTAGGATTTATAGGTTCAATTAGGAATTCCACAGAGCCGAACCCTCTGATATGAAAATATCTGGAGTCGGTGAATTTTTTTTCCCATTTGGTCTCTGGTAGGTTGACATGTTGTTCTTGTATTGTTTTGTATTTATAATACTTATATAGTGCAATTGCATAGCGTGGATTGACTAGATGATCATTTGGGAAGTGTGTGAAAGGGTTTGGTTTTTCCTGTGGGGAAAATTTAACCCGGACATTTAAATCTGGTGCGTAAAAATTAAAGTCCCCCGCGTCGTCTGTCTGTCTGTTCGCGATAAAGTCGAAAACTACTGAACGAATTTTCATGCGGTTTTCACCAATAGATAGAGTGTTTCGTGAAGAAGGTTTAGGTTTGTAATTTGTCAAGGATTTGTGTAAATTGATTGAAACATAACGATAATTATTAGAAGTGCCGGAAAAAGTCAAGCCGCCTGGTAGCTTTCATCGAAAACGCTGCCTAATCCTTTTGGGATATAACAAAACAATGCATGGTGGGATATTCCTCTTTTCTAGATCTACAAAAAAGTCCATGATGGCATATATAGATAGCTTACTATACCCATTATATCTTCTAAAAAAATGGTCACGTACATTCCGGTAATTGAAAAGTTGTTATACGGATACAGTATTAATCCTTATTAACTTAAATACGTTGGTTACCCCAAGCATTTCATGCACATTATTATAATATTTCACACCATGTCTACTTATTATAAATGAAAGTCCTCCGCGGCATCTGTCTGTCTCTTCGCGATAAACTCAAAGACGGCGGTGGTTATAAAGGTTGGATAACCATTCAGTAGATGACGTTGTATTTTATTAGCCACACGCGTTTCCGGGTCAGCTAGTATTAAATAAATAAAAATGATTCGCCTAAATGTATGTACGCGCATAACATCCGAACGACATTACCTATTTCATTCAAATTTTGGGGATTTGATATACTGATGAGCTCTGGCATTATGAAATTTGTATAAAAAAATTGCAATAGGTGGCACGCGACCTGTTTGAAAACTGAATGTACCGGGACTAAATGAATGAATGCGGGAAGGAGGAGGGGAACCCGGAAGGGGGGAGGAGAACTCGGGAGGGAGGAGGGGGAACTCGGGAGAGGGGTTCGCGGGAGGGAGGGGAGGGGAACCCGGAAGTGGGGAGGGAAACTCGGGAAGGGGGGTTCGCGTGCCCTGGGAAGCGGGCGAGAGGAGTGGGGAGAGGAAAGGCGGAGTGGGAAAGCAAGAAGGGAAGAAGACGCGGTAGAGGAAAGAGAACGGGACGAATGGGAAAGGACACGCAGGAAGAATAAAATAAGTTGCATAGAAACGCGTACCGGGAACTCGCTATAATAATATAAATGGAGCGACCGATCGATTTGATTTATGTGCAAATTAAGAGATGGCGGTGTGAGTTAAAAGGTTGGGTAACCATCCAGTGGATGGCGTTGCGTTTAGTTAGCCACAACAACGCATGGCCGGTTCAGCTAGTTAAATAATGAAACACTTATTTTTGGTACTGCGCGTTTTCACCCCGTGACAAAATATTCCAGACAAAATATCCTACTGACAAAACATCCTCCAACAAAATATCTTCTAAAACGTCACCTAACCTAACCTAACCTAACCTAACCTAACCTAACCTAACCTAACCTAACCTTACCTAACCAAACCTAACTAACCTAACCTTATTTTACATTTTACTATGTTTGAACAATAATTTATTGTCTTTACAGGATGTCTGTATTATTTTTGTCCCATTTTACTATTTTTGAACAATAAAAATTTATTGTGTTTATAGGATGTCTATATTATTTTTTTCCTGTTTTTTGCAAGGTTGGTTTAGGTTAGGTTAGTTTGGTTTTGGTGAGGTTAGGTTAGGTTAGGTTTTAGTAGATATTTTTTGGGGGATGTTTTGTCCGTAGGATATTTTGTCGGGGTTATTTTTTCGGGGGTTGAAAAGTCGCGGAACCCTTAGTTTTAACCACAAAGTGTTTCGGAACGTATACAAAGAATACTCGAAAATAAAATGACATACAAGTACAGACATAACTCAGATATAAACCTAAGTGGTGTTAGAGGATTAGAGGCAGAAGATAAATAGTATTAGTAATTAGTATATTGGTATTAATGAGAAAACAAATTTAGAAGATTACTTACAAATTTTTTTTTCCTAAGACATTTTCTAATTTCTATAATATTTAATTATCTAATTGTAAACTCCTGGTATTTGTATGCAAAATTTCTAAACTGTTATTATTATCACGACAGATAGGCAATTCATCTTTAAATAGCAATTGCAAAGCGTCAGTATTTAGAAAAAGTTCAGTATGGGATCAAAGATGATGTCAAATGTTTTTGGGATTTTATTAAATCCCAAAAAGCAAATCCACATACCCAAATTAACTTGAGTGATAGAACGGAAACTTTTTCCGATCCCGAAATATTAAGCCAAAAATTTGCCGATTATTTCAAATCAGTGTACAGCCAGATAGCTCCTCAACTAAATCTAGACTTTACTCGAACCGAGAGGCCCTGGAATATTGGCAAAATCGGTCTTGAGCTAACCTGTCCAGAGGAAGTAGACTCCTGTACTTGAACTTTAAAGCTCGACAAGGCTGCAGGCCCAGACGGAATACCCCCTAATATAATTGCCCATATGTCAAAAACCGTTTGTCAACCGCTGAGCTATATATTTAATCTTAGCATATCGACTGGTTGTTTCCCTCATTCTTGGAAACTCAAGCCCAATTTTCAAGGCTGGAGACAAGTCTGGCATAAGGAATTACAGACCAGTAGCTGTACTGTCAACTATACCAAAAATATTTGAAATGATTATTTACAAGAAATTACATCACCAAATTATGCCATTTCTAGGAGAAAACCAACACGGTTTCATGCCAAGAAAATCCACGGTTTCAAATTTGTAAACATTTTCGCGATTGGTGGCCGTCGGACTGGACTCGAGACACCAAACAGATGTTGTGTATACGGATTTTGCCAAGGCTTTTGATCGAGTTGATCATGATATTTTATTACTTAAAATGTACAAACTTGGTTTCGATCAACAAACACTTATATTCTTCGCGTCCTATTTAAAAGCCAGAAGTCAATATGTAATAATAAATGGACGTGAATCTAAACAATTCCCGGCGTTATCAGGTATTCCCCAAGGTTCAAACCTTGGTCCTTTGCTGTTCCTTATACTTATAGATGACATCCAGGGTTGTGTAAAATATTGCAAATGTCTTCTATTTGCAGATTACCTCAAACTTTTGATGGAAATAATCTGTTACTATGACTGCTTAAAAATGTAATCTGACCTTGATGCTATTGCAGAATGGTCAGTAAAAAACAAATTAGAATTCAATATAAAAAAATGTGTAACTATGACATATACCCGCTCCCAGAAGCGCATAGTTTTTTAATACAACATTAAAGGGAAAACATTATGCCGAGTCAATAGCTTTAAAGATCTCGGTATCGTCTTTGATCCCAAACTGACATTCTCGGATCATATATCACGGCTCACTCCAGCATGCTACAAACTCCTGGGTTTCATCATCAGAATATGTAAGCAATTTGATGACCCAGATGCAATGATAGCCACGTTTGATGGAGTCATAAGAAGTAAGCTGGAGTATGCCAGTGGTGTGTGGACTCCGCACCAAGCGAAATATATTAATATGCTAGAACAAATTCAGAAAAAGTTCTTTAGGTATGTCTATATGCGGATGAATGGAACGTACCCGAGATTCATGCACCATATGGAATTACTTGAGGCAACAAAAAGATTTAGCTTGGAAACTAGACGTTATGCAAATCTTGCAATTCTTAGTTTTAACATAATCCATAATCGTATTGACAGCCCATTCCTCTTAGAATGTTATGGCTTATACGTGCCTGAAAATTTCAGCCGTAGTCGTCGACACGACTTGTTCAAAATACCATACGGCAGAACAGATGTTCTAGCACAGCATAGCATGACAAGAGGAATGGTGCTGTTGAACGAAATATCGGAAACACTAGATATATATAACTCTTCTTTAGATAGCCTTAAGATTTTTATGTTTAGTAATCATCTTCCTCGGTGTTAAGACTGTCAAAATGAGAAAATTGTACAGTAATTGGATAAAAATCTGTTGTGCAATTAAAAAAAAAAAAAAAAATTGTTTGTTACGTTCCGGATCCGGTTCAGGATGGTGGCCGTGCTGGATACTACCTTTCTATCTCGCCTGAGTTCGCATTGAATTTTATGGTACCTATCGGCCTGAAGAAAGTTCGAAAAAACAATTGTAATTGAGATGGTGACATTTTTTAGAATTTTAAAAAATGTAACAAAAAATATATAAGTATGGTTTATAATTTAAGTACCAATTTACAAATCTTATGATTTCAGAGGAAACATTGATTTTGATTTTTAAATGAGGGAAAATAAGAAACATTCGTTTTGGTCACAGAAAAACTGTAGTTATTATTATTTAAATACCTCAGAACCTCTTTATTTCTAATGTTGTCGAATTGATACTAACTAATAAAATTTCTAAGTTATTCATCTATAAAAATAGAAATTATTTATTTCACAATGAATGAAGAAGGATTTTTAGATAAATATAATCTAAGCTAAAACAGTTGGTTCAAACCCCGAGAAAATAAGGCAACGACTCAATGTGGATAGAAAATTTATTGAGGGCGCTATTAGGCTAATGAACAATACA
The DNA here is from genome assembly GCA_929108145.2 of Limnephilus rhombicus. Lineage (NCBI taxonomy): Eukaryota > Metazoa > Arthropoda > Insecta > Trichoptera > Limnephilidae > Limnephilus > Limnephilus rhombicus. The sequence goes on from OV815284.1 coordinate 26,076,500, forward strand.
CTGTCACCTTAGTAGACACATGCCCCATTCAACTGTTGGGAGCTGGAAGCAGTAAAAGATGTTGGAATAATGAAATAATGAAAAAACCCCGAAATATTAAAATATTCTAAAAACAATTTGTCCAACTAGTTATTAAAATCTTGAACCTTCTACCTGGTACCTAAGAAAGTGAAAAGGGTATTTGACCAAAAAATGTAGACATAATTTGTCTCGACGCCACGTGGTGGGAGATTTAGCAAAAAATAAAGTTGGTTGTTTTCCGGAGGAAAAATGTAATAAGCAGTAATTGTTGAATGAAACACTAGTATATACTGAATTATTTGGCGGGCAGGAGATAAGACAACGTAGCTCAGTGGATAAAGAGCAGTTGATATCAGAAGAATAACGCGGGTTCAAGTCCCGTCGGCGGCATGTGTCTTTTCTCGGGAGATTTTTTCAATGTAGATGAGTGTTTCAGGCTAATAATTAATTATTGCTAATAATAATTGTACCCTTTGTGCTATGCATAAAAATCTTGTTTAAACATTAGTTTACCAATTAAAAATAATAATTAATAGATAATAATACATTTGAAGACACACTTATTCCGAATCGAACGTCATAAGGTACCGCAGGTAGTACCTATTCACATTCACTACTCACTCGTATTTGTGACTAATTGGGTCCATGTCTTCATTAATTTGTTTAATCTTGTTTTCTTGATAGATTATAAAAATAATTAATGAAATAATTAAAAACACTTTGTTTTTACCACAATAAACTTTATTTAAAAGTCAACATGTTTCAAGAACGATGTTCTCTTCATCAGGACATAAAATGTACTAAATACTAAATGATCAAACATAGAACGGCGTGGGTAGAAATGGAAGTAGTGGGGGAGGAGAAAGGTGGAAAGGGGAGGTGCTTAGAAGATCAACAAGGGGGAGGGGGGGGGGTGGAAAGGGGGTGCTTAGAAGAACAAAGACAAAAAATTACTAGTAATTTTTTAATATAGAACGGCGTGGGTAGAAATGGAAGTAGTGGGGGAGGAGAAAGGTGGAAAGGGGAGGTGCTTAGAAGATCAACAAGGGGGAGGGGGGGGGGTGGAAAGGGGGTGCTTAGAAGAACAAAGACAAAAAATTACTAGTAATTTTTTAATTTTTTGTCTTTGTTCTTCTAAGCACCCCCTTTCCACCCCCCCCCCCCCCCCTCCCCCTTGTTGATCTTCTAAGCACCTCCCCTTTCCACCTTTCTCCTCCTCCACTACTTCCATTTCTACCCACGCCGTTCTATGTTTGATCATTTAGTATTTAGTACATTTTATGTCCTGATGAAGAGAACATCGTTCTTGAAACATGTTGACTTTTAAATAAAGTTTATTGTGGTAAAAACAAAGTGTTTTTAATTATTTCATTAATAAAATGGTGCCACAAAGTGAATTTGCTAAATTTGAAGAAATAAAAATAATTTTTGATTTGATTGTATTTTTCGAATTACACTTGTATCTTATCATTATTATATACGATTAAACTTTACCGTACATTTCCTCTTACGTAATGTTGTGGGAAAATATGTTTTTCTGTGGCTGTTGGCATGCGACACATGAAATAATACGAGTAATTATTTACAGAACATCACTTATCTATTTTTTATTTCATACATATTTCGAAACGACAAAGTTGCTAACCATAATGGACTCCTTTCTACCAAGCTCATATTGAAAGAGTACATGTATTATAAACAAAATTAATACTTTTAAAATTACACCGAATCCATTAAATTCCACAACTTCACACATGACGTTTCATTTTTGATGAAATCATGTTTTTTTTTTAATTTTGAATAATTGCCAAAACTCGCCAAAGGTTACCAATTTAATAAAAAAATCATATTCTGCCAAGATCAACATGACAATCTAATTTATTTCATTTTCCCGCATGTAGAACCAACATTAGAAAAAATTTCGAGTGCAGTTTACACGCGGTAGAAGCGAAACTTTACCAAAACAATCTCAACCAATACTTGAAAAGTGAGGTCGTAATCGTAGCGACCAATGAGCGCAGACCTCGCGAAATTTCCGTTTCATATCTCTACCAATAGGAGCCTTTAAACGTGACATCATAATGAAAGCGGCCAATGAGCGCAGTTGATGCGTCGCAAGTGCAGTAATCGTCATTTCCGTTTCATCCGAAATCCAAATCACAGTGGGTCTATAGAAGTTTCACATCAAAAATCCCCAATTCCGCATATACGTGCGCAATATAAAACAATTCTTTAGTATACAGACATTTTTGACGATAACCTTTGGCAATATCGAACAGAAGTACGAGTTTTGGGAGCATCTCCTATCCTCCTCCTATGTTTCCCTTCCTCTCCCTCTTATCTAAAATTAATTTTAAGCCCAAATAAAACTATAAAACTCCATCTCTAAGCAACATTAGCAACATAACACAAATCTTCACAGCACAGACATTTTTAGCAATTAGCTTTGGAAACATCGAATAGAAGTAACGCGTACGATCGTAAATTAATACGACAGTATGGAATGTATCGGAAGCATCTCCCTTCCTTGTCCTATATTCCTCTCCCCATTTCCCACTCCACCTCCGAACAACATTAGCCAAAGAATCTTTTTTGGCTTGACTTCAGCTGACTTAATATATATTTATCTATGTATTATACGCATTATAAGCTGTTTGTTTCTTACAAACAAATAATAATAAGCAATAAAAAAAATTGGCTTACAAAGATTTTTTTCGTTTATTCCACCGTTCAAATGTTACACAGGATTGACAATTAATTACGTTACTTATTATTATTAGATATATTTTTAATGAATGGTACTAAATTATAAACAAGAAAGACATTTCTATTATTGGGAAAGTTCAAGAACTCTGACTTGACCTCAGTGTGATTTATGTATCTGTCTATTATTAAATATCTTCAACAACGATTTTTTTTTCTTTATCATAAAATTTTTGTTGCGTAGGTACATTTGGTAGATATATTTTACAAAAAGCTGTTTTCCAAACTGTAAAGAAAAAGACCAAGTAATTAACTAATATTATAGATACAAAATATAATTAAACAAAGAAATAAAAACAAAATAAATATGTAATATAATTTAATAAAATGCCCAGGATAGATAACAAAAATTCCGATAAACACATAGGCACAGCCAGTGCTTGAATATAAAATATTAAAATAATATAAATACCTATGTATATATAATATAATAAATACATATTTTTTTAAAATTACAAATTTGGTGAGTTTCTGCTGAGTGAGTTCGGCTTTTTAATATAATAAAAGTGCCTAGATATAGAGTAAAGAAAATAATGAAAAGATATTTGCATTTGAAGAACGGGAGACCTCCTAGTTGGACAGTCATAATACATTAACAGTATAAAGAAGTAGTTGTTGTTATGTATTGTATGTATTTTACTGTACTTATGATGTACTTTTTGTTTTTGTAGTTATAAATCTTCATTTTTTTTTTGTTCAATAAAGATATATTATTATTATTATTATTATTATTATTTATAACAAAATTAAATAAATAAATAAATTCGTATGTATTACAGAAACCTTCGTTTTGGGTAGAAAGGTTTGTTTGATAATGTAAAATAATTATAATGATATGAAATTTATTTAAAAAAAAAAATATTTTATAACCAATTTATTTTATATTATTTTATTTTTTTATATTATTTTATTTTTTTATATTATTTTATTTTTTTATTACATTTGATTTATGTAAGTACATATATATAATGTATGTGTTATAATTTTTAATTTTAATTTTTTAAATTAAAAATATTTATTTTTTCTCTTCCCTTTACACACTCTCGTAAAGGTTATATATTATATACATATTATATATGTTTATAATGTTTTTAATCAATGTTGCATGTTAGTATTTAATGATTTGAGTTTAATCCGATTGTAGACTGAAAATGTAATTGCTCATGATTATATTACATGTATATGTATATAAAAAACTAATATAAAAAAAAATTAAAAAACATAATCACGCTATGTTTTCCTCGGGCGTCCATGACTTCTTCTACCATTCACATGTCCGTCATATATTCTCCTTACACTTCTTTCTTCGTTCATTCACTCTACATGCCGAAACCATAAGCATCCCTTTCTTAATCTTATCTCATCTTTATTAATCTCGTTACACTTTCACCAGTCTTGCATTTTTTACATTTGCACATTTCTCACACCATCACACATGATTTTACCACACATGCGAGTCAGGGATCTCATTTCTACAGCATTCAGTTACAGTTACTTGCTACAGCATTCAGTCTACTTTTATCCTTCTTTTGCCAGTGTTTTTTTTTTGCCAGACACTTCTCAGTTAGCATGCACTCGGTCTATTTCTATGCACTCTCTTTCACGCATAAAAGCACCTCACTATCGCAGTTTCATTGAATCTACTTCGGTGTAAGAATTATAATTGAGCTCTTGCCCGGAATAATGCTGTATCCAACAAAACTATCATGGTGAGTTATTGATAATAATGATAATAATGTTGGTCATATTGGAAAAAAATATAATGGTTGCAACTGGGACTCGCACCCGGAACCTATCGTGAATGGAATGGATGGCGGAATTGTTTATATTTCTGTTTTTCCGTGTTTTGTTTTCTTTCATATTTTCGTTTAGATTATTATTGTTATCTTCTTCTTCAATGATATATTACGTTGATGGGAATAACCTTCAAAAGTTATAAAAAGAGAGTTTTTCTTTAAAAAAAAAATGAATATTCATTTAGACTTTTATAAAAAGTCCATATAAATAAAATCGGATATATTTATCCAAGACGCTATCTAGGTTACAAACCAATTCTTAGAATGATTAATTCCAATAAAAAGGGTAGTTGCCTATAATATGAAAAAAAATAAGTGAAAATAATATTGTTCATTCTAAAATTTGAAATATGAGATTGACAAATGTGACGGTTTGACAGAAGGTGGCAATGGCGGTATTGGTAAACGCGCACGTCCCGGTTAAACGAGAGATTCTGGGTTCGAGTCCCAGTTGCGACTCTTATCTTTATATAGTTTTCTAGGTTTCTTGTTCTCATTCATATTTTCGTTTGGATTATTATAGTTATTTTCTTCTTCAGTAAATGGTTTTATTTATTCATGTCTTTTTTTGCTATTTTAGCTCAAATACAATGGCGTGTGTAAATTTATGCTAGAGCATGTTATTTTCTGTAAGGTACGAAGGGTAAAAAAAAACATTTTTTGTAATAATTTTTTTTTATATACAACGTTTTTCCATTAATTCAGCATAAATGCTAGTAATAAACTCAAATTTAATTTCTTTCTTCTCGACTTTTCATTTCAAACTGTTAAAAAGTGTTTGTTTATTGTATTTTAAATATTAACAGACTTATTAAAAAAAACCCTGAAAAATTTATTCAATTGATAAACGAGCGTGCATGTGAAAACATTACTAATTAAAAAATTGTTCATGGAAAGAAAAATACATTGCTTACATAGCCTGAGAGGGTAGTTTATCTCATGTATACGACTGTTTTGTTAATTATTTCTGAACAAATTTTGGAATTTTTCCGAAGTATTTTGAATTTTCTTTATATTTATTATTTTTATAAAAACTAGATAAAATTCCTTTTATATTTGTGTATTTGAAATATACTTTAGAATTAAAAAATTGCCATATTTTAAGCTTCAAACATGGAAAAAATTTAAAAAAAAAAAAACAATTTTACAAAAACATTTTAATCAAAATGCAGAGAAATTTAAAAAAAAATCAAAATTAAAAAAAAACCACAGTCTTTTTAATAATGAATTTGGAAGGAAACAATAAATAAATAAATTCTCATAAAATAACGATCCTAAAATGCAAATTTGTTTATTTATGTCATATATAAAACCATTTTCTGACAGTTCAACATTCAAAATACTGTTATTGTGCAATTACTTGACTAAAACTGATGAAAAACCACAAAATACACAGTAAATACATAAATTATATGAATAGAAGACTGAATTTGTCACTATAATAGAAATCGTTAAGTAAAATCACAATATTTAACAAAATTTACTAACATCCCAAGGAGAAAATTTTTTCCAGTTTTTCCAGCACGGAGGACAAATGCGCACGCGCGATAACAACGCCCCCTTTGCAGAAAAGAATTAAAACCACCATTTTTACCAAGTAAAATATAACCAGATACAACGTTGCCAGCTGTAAAATACATTCAATGCGTTTTTACAGCGCGGCCGTGGAAGTATAGTAACAGATCGTGTTCTAGTGTATACCCCCTTTATTTTTGTTGTTACAACAACACCGTGGAAGGTTTTGTTTAGCAAGGCTTTAAATGTTACATAACACAACTGGTTTCGTTTTTTCCATTTTTCTCGGAACAAGAATATTGTTGGATTCAACATTTTTCTGGGCAAGGGCTCAATTATTAAATACAAAACTTTGTTATGTCAAAATCCACAAATGTGGAGGAAAGTTGTAGAAGGTTTGGGAGGCCTTTATCCTTCAGCTGATGGATTATGGCTGTTTGAATAATATAGTATAAATTATCTAGTCTAGTAGATTATGGCTGTTGGAATAATATAGGATAAAAGATAAAATTATCTAGTCTAGTATAGTTAGAGATCAACGCTCGGTTTTAAAACCCGATTTTGTGAAAAGGTCTGAAAATTTGTTTGTTACGTTCCGGTTCCGGTTCAAGGTGGTCGACGTTGGAAACTACATTTTTATACCGCTATACAGAATTCGCGTGATCTTGTTTCCTACTACGAACTGTTAAATCGTAATAATCTTTATTATGGTTTCTACTGTCCTAAAGAACATTTGAAAAAAGAATTGTCATCGAGATGGTGACATTTTTATGGTCACATCGAATAATTTCTCATTTCAAATAATATAATATATTTATTTCGTTTACTTAACCCGTCTGCTTGGTTCAATATATTCGCACCTCACAATCCGGAAGCCTCAGTTTCGCGCGTTTTCGCGGTTGTTATTAAGTACCTACGTACTTAGAAATCTCGTGACAATAAAAAAATAATTATGATTTATTATAAGAGAAAATTAGAAAATACTTTTTTAGACGGGAGGTTAGGTTAGGTTGACCTAGAAATTTAAAAAAGCGATTTTTTTGTAAAGACATTTCTCCGGTAAAATAAATATTTAAATAACCCAAAGAAAAAATTGCAACCTTCGTGATATAAAAAGATTAAAAAATGTTTTTCTCATTCTTTTAAAACGACTTACTAATCTTAAGACATAATTAAAATTATTCTTAAATGAATTAAAAATTATTTTATGCCTTGACCTTTGGACTTTTTGACCTGTAAATTTAATTTCTTTTCGGGATTGAAGTAAACAACGCACTATTTATAGCAATTTAACTGACACGTTACAGATCACATTATCAGCGGAATTTCGTATTGCGTAACAGCACGAGGTAATTAGTTGTTTAATTAAGATAAAGGAATAACGATAAAACGAACACACGATCGATGCATGACTAGGCTCCAGTTGTCAGTCAATGACAGAAAAACAATCAGTGGAGAATAAATAATATTTATGTTATTCATTTTGTGATAACTTTAGTTTGTTTATCTAAATTCTAATGTCCATGTGCTATGTGCGAATACCGGAAGAACAAGTTACGTGGTTAGCAAAGTATTAAGAATAAGACGAGAAAGATTACACATAGTTATTACAAATAATAGCAAAGTTTATATTTCCATTCGTAGTTTTGTTTTCAGAACACTAAGTGCCTCCGCTCATGGTGAAACTGAAATGAAACCAGTTGTCGACGCAATCGCAATCAACCTCCTGAACAAGATTTTTTTAAACCATAGATACATAAATATAATGAAAGTATATAAAAAGCTTAAAACAATTATTATTATTACAATTATATATCTTAATATACAAAACAAAGTTGGGTTAGTTACACTATTTATATAACTCGAGAACGGCTGGACCGATTTTGATGATCTTTGATTTTTTGGATTTGTCTCCGCCCCGGATAACAGAATAACCATTAAAACATTGCAAAAATTCACGAAAAAGAAAGTTATGAAGAAAATTCATTTCCCCATACATTTTGTATGGAACGAATTCTAATATATTTTGAAAGAGCAGCAGGAATTTTATGATAAGTACCTATAAATATTGAGTAGTGAATGAGTTCCAATAATTCAAAAACGTCAAACGTCAATGTGCTGATTTTTTTTGTTTTTATTCTTAAACATATAATGCTGCCTCTCTTTCTTACACACTTAATGTCAATAGCCGAAAATGAGACAAGCGGTGAACGTATGTCTCCACCCATCCAAAGGAAAGATACAATCATTAAAATAAAATAAAACCCTCACACGTATAAAGAAAATGAAAAGCAAAGTTTTTTTTTCACATCAGTTCCACAACACATGAGGCCCGAAGAAAATTATTTTCCTCAGGGCCTGTGTCATCTTAGGGGATGTTGTGTGGAGGGTCTTTTTAAGGAAGGGAAGGATAGGAAGTTCTGGGAAGGAAAAAGGTATGAGGGGAAGGTATGAATCTGGGGTTAGTGTGTCTGGTAGTGACGGACGTATGAATCCATCCCTCCAACTGCGGTGTAAGGCGTTGTGTCGAGAGAGTCCAGCTGGAAAGGTCAAAAGGCCTCCCTCAACCAGTCTCTCTCGATCCGGTCCGCCACGCAGCAGGTGGGCAGACGCATCCGCCGCCAAGACCCGGACAAACGTCACCCCGTAGCGAACCACTTAAGGTGCGATTCCTAAGGGTGACCTATGGGTGACGTATGACAGAGGTGTTGGTTATCCAATAAATGGTTCCCCGTTCACAAATTATCGTAATTAAGTGGAAAAATAAGAAAATTCCAAAAAATATAAATCCATACATAATGCCATCTCTGATACTGACAAAATCAAAACACGGACATTGATGATTGCTTCATTATGTAATTTAAAAAACTGAATTTATTTCAACAGTTATTGATTCTGAGGCGGTACGAAGTTCGTCGGGTCAGCTAGTATATATATATTTTTTTTAATATTCTTCCATAATAAGCAAATGCTTGTGTGTACGGGAGGAAGTAGTATTTGTTTGGTTATTTATAACCTGTCAACAATGTAACTGAAAACAATGCAACTGAAAAACCAGCACTACTGGTCGCCGTGGCAGTCGCGTTTCAGTTGCATTGTTAACAGGTTGCCATGGTAGCGGCTCACGAACTGTCAAGTTTTCGAATAATCTGCGATATGTCAGATCAGAAATATATCGATTTTGTTCAGGTTGATTGCCCCTAGGACCTCCGCTCATGGAGGAACTGACAACAAACCAGTTGACAACTCAATCGCTATCCACAGGAAATGTGTATTTCATTGGCGGTCCGCACACAGGTACCTTGTTAAAGACCAGTTGTCATGGGCGACCGCCAGTGCTAACCGCCGCGCCTTATATAGTCACCGTCGGAGCAGCAAAATATCGATTTTGTTCGGAAGATTGAAAAATTAATATTATATAATGTTTGATAATTGATCAATTATTACTAATTTTTGGTTAAACAAGCTGATATAATTACTGAAATCGTAAAGTTGAGTTGCGCCGTGAATTGAGTTGAATTGAGTTGCCAACCGGTTTTCGGTTTCTCCACGAGCGAAGAAGACGAGAAAGATTGCACAAAATTATTACAAATAATACCAAAGTTTTTTTTCCATTCGTGGTTTGGTTTCTAGAAGACTAAATATTTCCCCGATGATAAGACTCAAAAACTCAATCGATAAAATTCAGAATCGAAGCATTCGTTGTTTGAAAAGGTGATAGTTGTGTCTAAAGAGTCACGTATTTTCCAATCTTCCTCTTCCATATATCCTTTTTCCTTTCCCACTTTTTGATATGAATACCTCACAAGAGTCTCAACTACTCCCGTCTGGAGCCAGTGACACTACAGCATCCCCAATTGAGGTATGCTATGAGGCTGTAGGTAAGTGGGAAGGAAAGGATATGGGGAAGAGGAAAGTGGGGAAGTACATGGCTATTCTAGTCACCAAACACGGTTAAAGCCTTTTCAAGCAACGTTTCAATTCTGAATTGTGGTCTTACACCAGGGCGATACTGAGAGTATCTTCCACTCTGGATCGTGCAGAAAATATACCTTATATTATTTAAAATTGTGAAAACACAAATCGATCAAATAAAATCTATCTACGTACGCCGAGATTCAAACCCGCGACCTCCGGATCGCTAGTCGAAAGCCTTGCCCTTCGACCTCGGAAGCCGTCAAATTTCAATGAGTCTCACAACAATCTCATATTTAGAGGTGTTATAATCCCACTGGCTTTGGCCAGTGAAGAGAAGTTTGGTCTTTGGTACGATATTCGCATAAAAAAGACAGGAAGGAACAATTAAGAATAATCACTAATTAAAACATGGATAGGTAGGTACTAGGTGCCTACAGCAATCATGCAATAAAGATATCATTTGGCAATCAATGATTTTCGCGTGATGCACTGTTGAAATGTCGAAAGATTTCCTTTTGGGCAGGTAACTTTGTCAATATATTTTTTTTTAAATCAGAAGAGAGTCAAAAATTATCAATAACCAAAAAACATTGACTCTAAGGAGTTTTTATTTTTTATTTTTACTCTTGATTAATGACTTTTCATGATTATGCCACATCCTCTACAGATATGACATAACCTAATCAAGTAGCACGTGAACCTCTTTCTTCTCAAGGATAATGTCTGGTCTTGTTTAAAATCATTAGTCATTAGTAATTAATAATCTTATCATTATTCGCTTATTTACAGACACAATTTGAACTTACTTCGACTTTTAACCAAATTATTGATGGGGAAGTAAGACCTACGAGATGAAACCTATTTGCTTCTCTGATAAATGCTGTCTTAGTAAAAAAACTTATTAATGATTTTGTAGGAGTAGGCAAAATAAATAAAATTACAGGGGATATGATTAGACATTTTCTAGGCGAAAAGTATCATCATGATTTATTTTAGCGGTATTATGCAGTCTTGCGCTACCTCCTTCTTCAGCCATCGTTTTGGACAGCGTTACAATGTTATTATATTATTTTTACGAGATATTTCTGCTTTTTACACCTATCGCACAGGAAAGATAAGCTAAAAATAGCCAGCAAAACAACACAGTGATTATGTCTCTCGCAAAGAAGATAATTATTATTATGAATTGGTATTTACTGTTTTCACCTTGTAAAAACATTATTGAAAGCCATTAATGCTGCTGAAAGGTCAGAAGGACTATGTCTGTCAATATGATCCATTTTCATTTAAAAGAAACTTTTTTTAATGCAACAGCCTCTGATAATATAGATTAAATATCGAGGGCAAATGAGTAACACACGTTGAAAGGATATAACAGTAAACTAAAAATATTTTAGACAGGTTTTATTATCATTATCAACCGTTGGTTGTTAATTTAAGACAGATTATTTTTCGTTTCGATTATCGACATTAATAAGTCAGGTGAAATTTAAGTGAAAATCTAATAGAGTAGATCGGATCACGTTCTGTTTTTTTCTAGGGTATATAAGAGCTTGTTAAGGTATAACAGGAACTATTTTACTAGTGAGTAGCAGTGTGCGTGGACCGGACGGATTGGACTAATTAATTGGAGGCAAAAAAGTGGAACCTTTTTTTTCTTCGTATCTCATGTAAATTCCTGATGAATTCAATTCAATTTATTTATTCTTTAAAAACATTACAAAATTTAAAATTTTAATGCGTTTTAAAAAAAAAAAATTAACAGTATTACCTTAAACATTAAATTAAATATATAAATGGTAGGCAAAAAAGAAAAAAAAACTATATAAGTATTAATTGAGCTTGCCTTTTAAAGGCAGCTTCACTGACGCTAAATATGTCGATATCCGAATTAATTCTGTTCAACAGCGAGATTGCTCTCCCGACTGGCATAACCATTGGCAAGTTAGTTCTGCAAGCCGGGAGATAAAACAGTCTATGCTGTCGATGATGGAGATAACCATCGGGAACATAGAAACTAATGCTCTCCACGATAGCCGAGTTTTCGAACCTTCCACGAATCAGTCTGAAGAAATTTGTTACAATGAGCACATCCCTTCTGACCCGTAGAAGGTTCATACCGAGCATGCCCAAGAGAAAGTGGGCAGGGTAGAGCCACGGATAGTAGCCATATTTCCTCAGGTAAAGAAATCTCAGAAATTTCTTCTGAACTCTCTCCAACATGAGGGAATACTTTACTTGGTGTGGACTCCAAATCACCGACCCACTCTCAAGCCTACTCCTAACCAAAGCATTGTATAGTACTGTGAGAACCCGGGTGTCTCTGAAGTTTCTCGCAGTGCGTAGGACGAAACTCAACATTCTCAGTGAAGTACTACACGTCATTATGATATGATCATGAAAAGTTAACCTACTATCAAACAAAATACCAAGATCTTTCATAGTGGAGACATGTTTTAAATTTAGAGCCCTCATAGTATACCGGTAAAACCAGGTATGATACGCTCTAGTGAAATAAAGAATGAAACATTTAGAGATATTGAATTCAATCTGATTCCGTTTACTCCAGTCAACAATTCTATCAATGTCTGATTGGAGTCGAATGCAGCCTTCTAAAGTTTGTATTTCCAAGAAAAGTTTTAGATCATCTGCGAAAAGAAGTGACCTGGAATGCAGAATAATTTCCGTTACATCATTAATAAAAATCAAAAAGAGAAGTGGTCCTAAATTAGAGCCCTGAGGTACTCCTGAGAAAACAAGAAATAATTTTGATAAGAATATTCCATGTGATACAAATTGTTTTCTTTCAGTAAAATAGCTGGCAAAGAATATAAGAAGCCGGAAAGAAAAACCTATCGTTGACAATTTCTTTAATAAGATATCATGGCTTACGGTGTCAAATGCCTTTGAGAAATCATTGTACGAGCAATCTACTTGGTAGCCTTTATCTAAAGATTTGGAAACATAATCTGTAAATACCAATAGATTGGTGTCAGTTGATCGGCCTTTTCTAAACCCATGCTGTTCCGATATTAAGAACGGCTCTACTTGAAACTGCAAGTGTTTATGAAGTATCGATTCAAATAACTTAGCTGGGGCAAAAAGTATTGCCACCGGTCTGTAGTTTTCAACGGATGTCCTTGATCCATTTTTGAAAATAGGACAAATTTTTGAGATTTTCCAGGAATCAGGAAATACACCAGTTTCTAAAGAGAGGTTGAATATAAAACTCAAAGGCAGTTTTAAAAATTCAACACATCCTTTTAAAAAAAAAGACTGGTAGAAAATCAAAGATTTAACATCTGATTCATCTATATGACTTATGTCAATGTTTTGGGCTCCCTTCACATTCATGTTGGCAGCAGCAGTGGGATTTAGCAATGGAGGTTCATTACTATACACTGATTGGAAATGATTTGCGAATGCATTGGCTATATCCGCTCCTCTAACTTCTCGATCACCATGCATCATGATGTCTGTTATACCACCATCCTTGCGTAGTGATTTGACGTAGTTCCAAAATGTATTGGGATCATGTTTGATATTACTCTCTATAGATTTAACATAATTACGGAATGCTATATGAACATTTCGTTTAACAATTGTTCTGAGTTTACTTAACTTTTCATATTCACTTTGATTACCAGTAGCTTTCCATTTTTTATGGTGAGCATGTTTCATCTCAATGTTCACGATGGTATCTCTAGAGAACCACTTCGGATATCTACGTCGACCATTGTTAGGGGTTTCCTGGGGAAGCAAGCGTCAAATACATTATATATACATGTATAAAAATAGTGTAGCGCCTCATTAACAGTGTTAAAGCTACAAAGTTCTTGCCAATCTAATTGGCTCATCATCTGATAGAGTTTATCAAAATCACCCCTATCAAATATCCTTCCGCGCAAAGTGTCATCTATAATTTTAGGAATTTTGGTAGCCTTTGGCGGCCTTTTACAAGAATACCGATAATTTAATAATTTAATAATTTTTCATATCAGTTTCGATTATGAAAAACGGCTACTAAAATAATTTCCCGTTAAAAATGTTATAATGGGTAGGTACTTTATGGCTTGTCTAGATTTTCCAAACAAACACTTCCAATTTTGAATGCAAAATTAAAAGCAAAAGGTCATTGAATCGTAGTTACGGGCAGAGACACAACCGAAATTAGAATTTGAAGGGCTTACGACAAGAGTATGCAAAAGCGAGATTAGAAATGCGTATTTCGCGGTATTAAAAACGAACAATGATAGGGAAATCCCCGCTACAAACAGTGCGTCGGGAAATTCCCCGCTTCCTTACAGCAAACTAACGTTTGTTTGTAGTATTTCTTACTCAGTCCCAGTCACACTCGCAACTACTCTCAGTCGGACAAGTGAGTGACTAATCTGTCCTATTTTATTTGTTTACTGCGTGAAAGCGTGAAAAAATAATTAGTTTGACTAATATATTAACGTATTTTACTTGTATCCGTGTATCAAACATTTTTTTTTTCAAATGAATTCTACAATGAATGGTATTGAATTCAAAAGTTCGAATATAGTGTGGAAACATATTTTGCGATCATAGATCGTCAATCAACAAAGTGTAAACTCTGTCCAGTTATTATTAAAACCAAGACGATCAACAAGCGGACTACATACTCATTTACGCACTAAGCAAGGAATTGGAGCTAAAAATATTAACTCCGTAGAGATATCTGAAGAGGTTGATTGTCCTAGAGCAGGGGTCGGCAAACTTAATTGCCAAGGAGCCAAATATGTATATTACAACGATTTAAAAAGATGTTGAGAGCCAAAGATTTATCATAATTTAATCACTTTCATAAGTTACGCGTACGCTGAATAATATTTGGTTTCTACTACTACTTTGGTACTTAATAAAGATTTTATTTATTGATAAAAAAATAATATGTTAATAAGGAATCCATTAATTTAAATCCTGACAATGACTGACAAACACTTAATGCGAACAATGTCCTTATATCTCCTTGGAAAGTTTGAGTAAGTCAGGTTTGTAAATTAAATATAAATTATTTATTAACCAAGAATAACATTACAATATATACAATATACCTACATATACTTTTTTTTTTGGTATATACCACCTCACTAGGCTGAGCCTGTTCTGAGGTGGTAGGAATTTAATTTAATTTTGAAATCTTAATCTTGGAAGATAAAAAATATAATTTTAATTTAAATAGATAAATGGAAAAAATATATATATATAAAGAAATGAAAAATAAGATATGAGATAAATAGATGAAAATAGTTAAGGAGAAAAGAGAAAAAATACAGGCGTTGAGTGTGTTGTTTGATCAAGTTATCTGCACGCAGTATGCAATACCCTTGTTTACTACCCACGTATGAATTTTGCGTTTTAGATTTTTTGTCACACTTTTATATCTTTTTCAATTAAATTAAAACATTTTGGAGCCAAATTGTGATAATGTCTTTGTCCAAATGTAGTACTTGTCTTCGGAGTCATGTGTTGATGTCTATGCCTTGTGTCGTAATTGTGTTGTGCAGTATGATGGTTTAGTTTGTCTTTTTGGTAATGTATAGATATAATTTTGATGTACAGTTGGTGTATGTTCAATACAGCAAAGTCTTTAAATAACTGTATTGTCGAGAATCTTAAAGGTTTTTTAGTAATAACTTTAATTAAGGCCTTTTGCGCTTTGTCGAGACGGTCCATATTAGTCTTCGCAGCACCACCCCAACCAATCATACCGTGGGTGATAATTGATTGTCCTAATGCGTAGTATATAGTTTTTAAAGTCTTCACTGGCATTATGTTTCGTATGTTCTTAAAAAAATATATGAGTTTCCTTACTTTACCCGCTGTTTTATTTATTTTTTCTGTCCATCTAAAATAGTTGTCAATGTAAATGCCTAAATATTTGATTATCTGAGTCCGTGTTAGCGGGTTGCACAGGCAGTTTTTTTTAGATGTGCAGTCGTGTATTGTATGTTGTTATTCTTAATTTTAGTCACGATTTCAGGTTCTCATCAATAGTAACAACTTTATCAGTTCACTATTGATAAAGTTTAAACTTGAAAAAAATTGTTCGCATGAATATGTAGAACCAAAAAGGGAAAGAATAGCAAACGTGAATTTTTTCAGCTGATCATAAGAGTCGGGAATTCTACTCCAGGCGTTGAAGATGAACATGTCTTCCTTCTCCAGGTCTTTCAAAGCAAACCACTTGTGTTGTAAACTAAGCTCACATTTGTTCATCTTCAGTATTTCCAAATCAACACAAAGACGTTCAAATTTAAAGCTCCATATTTCCTTGTTTTCTAAAACCTGCAATTGTATTTCAAAGAGCCACATGCGGCTCCGGAGCCGCACTTTGCCGACCGCTGTCCTAGAGCAACACCAACTATAAGCCGCAGCCAATATACCGAGGTAGCAGCTATAACCTCAACCTTAATTGACGAAAATGACCACATCGAAAAACTACAATCGCTGTCGAAAAAAAGGAAGATATCACACTATTTCGAAAAAACTGATTTTCTACCATTTAAAGTTTTCGTAAGTTCAGAAGATAAATATACGGTCTATCTCTACATCTTCTCTTCTCTACATATTATAAAGTAAAGTCCCCCGCGCCGTCTGTCTGTCTATCTGTTCGCGATAAACTCGAAAACTACTAAACGGATTTTCATGCGGTTTTCACCAATAGATAGAGTGTTTCGTGAGGAAGGTTAACGTATGTAAATTGTCAAAGATTTGTGTAAATTGGTTGAAACATAACGATAATTGTTAGAAGTGTCGGAAAAAGTTCAGCCGCCTGGTAGCTTTCATCGAAAACGCTGCCTAATCCTTTTAGTAAGATATAGTATAGTAATCCTTTAGTAAGATATAAAATATACGCAATATCGCAAATTTTGCGGTATTACATGTCTGATACCGCAATATCGCGGTATTGAATACATACTGCCGTATTGCATGCTCTACTTACGACCGTTGATCTTATTTTAGTAGTTCTGATGAGAAAAAAATAAAAATCATTATTTTTCATCATAATGAATACAACCACGTAACAGCGAACCACCATCAATTTGAAAATGGTACATTATAATACATTGTATTTGTGTAAATCCCTTTACAGCCTATGTTGACCTCCCCTGCTCGCAAGTAATTCTTGCCATGTTTCGATCAAACAATAAAACAACGCCATAAAGTTTCATTTCATTCGGACCTCGCTCGCTTTGATAACAAAAAGTTTGCTAAAAGTTATTATACAACTTTCGAAAAGATATTAGTCCGCCCGTTAGGAGATACTCGTACCTTAGCCAGAGATAGTACAGGGTTGCGAAATAAGATACACGTGAAATAAAGACACAAATATACAGAAGAAACATTTTAACCCTGATTCCTGAGAATATTTGGAATAAAAAATGTAAGCGTCAACGTTTTGCTGTCCGATTATTTTTACAATCTATTTAAATCTTCTTCTTCTATCTTCTGTCTATCTTCTTCTTCTATCTTCTGTCTATCTTCTTCTTCTTATAAATCTTATCTTCTTCTTCTTATCTTCTTTCTTATAAATAAAAATGAATCGCCGAAACGTATGTACGCGCGTAACTTCCGAACGACTGCACCAAATTGGATAATTATATTTTTTGTGTTCGTTATTGTCAGGACAAGGTTTGGATAAAACTACTGGTGAGTTCCGGCAATATGAAATTTTTATAAAAAAATTTCAATATGACATTGTGGCACGCAAGCTGTTTTAAAACCGAATATACCGCAATGAAATGAATGAAATGCGTGAGAGTGGGGAGAGGGAGGGAAACTCGGGTAGGGGGTTCACGGGAGGGGTTGAGGGAAACCCGGGTGGGGGAAGGGGAACTCGGGAGGGGGGTTCGCAGCACGGGGGAAGGGGGGGAGTGGAGTAGGGAGAGGGAAGGTGGAGGAGGCGGAGTGGGAACGCGAGAGGGGAAAGGAACGCGGGAGAGGAAGGGGAGGCGGAAGGGGAACGGGACGAATGGGGAAGGGCACGCATGAAGAAACAATTTCTTTATGGCATCACATGCCGCAACTGAGTAGTTTGATTCAGTCAGCACGGGTCACGTGATGCGCTCTCCGTCTCGTTCTAGCAGCACGGTAACAGATGAGAGAGAGCTTGTATGGCGTGATCCCGTCGCCATGCGTGTGGTCAGTGGTGACGTGTGATAGAAAAAAAAATATTGAAAAAAAATACCATCGGACAGCAAAATGCACATACATTTTTATAACCCAAATATGCTCTTTTTTCTTCAAATATGCTGATTAAAATCCTTCGGCCACGTGCTGTTACACCTTGTATGGTATACAAGTATGGGCTTTCCGAAAAGGTTGTATGAAATAACGTTTTATTTCCTCTTTTATGTATCAGATAAAATCGACTAAAAAGGGTAAATACGAGGTTGTTATATAAGTTATTATTAATACTAAAGCCTCGATTAAATTGAGCGAGTTTACAAGCTGCTCACCGGCGAATTCACTATCTGCTAGTAAATTCGCTCGGTGTAATCATATTAAAGCGTCGATGACACAGAGCGAGTTTACAAGCTACTATCTGGGAAATTCACTATCTGTTACTAAACTCGCTCAGTGTCATCGTGTTACTTGCTAACTAGCAGATTGTTGACAATCTATGAAAAAAGTTGAAAGGTCGTCAACTTTACTCGCCACACGCTTGCTCGTGATTGGTTTATTTATGTTTTTCAAGGTGGCTGCCAATAAACAGCTGATTTCGACTGTCAAACATCACAGAATTAGTTCACGCAGGCGTCGTTATTCTTGTTACTGGCGCTAGCAGCGACCTCAGTTTCTTACGCTACTGAGCTAGTGAACAGTTTTGTGTGTCATCTTGAAAATCTCACTCGCCGATTTACCCGCTTTTAAACTTAGTAGATAGTAGTTTGTAAACTCGCTCTTGTCATCGAGCCTTTACTAGCTAACTAGCAGATAGTGAATTCGCCAGCTAGTAGCTTGTAAACTCGCTCAATGTAATCGAGGCTTAAGACGATCTTCGTTAGGCCATTGGCCTATTACGCAATGGTTCCGCGACTTATCACCCCGCGACGAAGTATCCCGACAAAATATCCTCAGAGAAAACATCCCCCAACAAAATATCTACTAAAACCTAACCAAACAAAAATAATACAGACATCCTGTAAACTGTAAACACAATAAATTATATATATATATATATATTTTTTTTTGGTCCTGGGTTCGAGTCCCAGAGGTGTCAATATGTTTTTCTGATTTTTCTGTTTCCAGATTTTCCATTGAGTTTCGCTTATATTGTCTTCATTTATTTAAATATTACAATAAATTATTGTCATGTGTATTATTTTGACAAATGATAAATGCTTGCCCCGAAAAGGTTCGCTCATATTCACATAGCAATATTTTGTTGCCGTGTTTAGTCAAGACACTTTTACAAATGTTTCATAATTTACTTACCCCTGTAACCTGCGACGAGCTCACTAGAGAAACGCCCACATTCGCTATATTCTAGGTAGGTCTATAGCACAAGCTCTCATATTTTGCCGTGTTATTTCGTAAAATGTATTATGTTACCTCTGCGCTGGTCAGGACAAGAATGATGACATCACATTTTTTTTATTCAAGCGAGGCTCTCGTAAAGCCCAGCTGGGTCCAAGGAGGAGCTCCAGCTGGCTCCATGGGGAGGGGGAAATAATACGTTTTTATCACTTAGGGCAGGTCCAGATATATTCATATGTCCGTGTCTTTACAGGATTTCTGTCTTAATTTTGTTCCATTTTTTGTTAGGTTAGGTTAAGTTTTTAGTAGATATTTTGTTTGGGGATGTTTTGTCCGTAGGATATTTTGTCGGGGATGAAAACGCACATTACCTTATGCAACATCCCATTTCGCCTTATTACCTCGGCAGTAGTCAAGTCCCATTCATAAAGTTAGGAAAATATGAATCATTCAGGCCCATTGTTTCGCGAAAGTTCAGATGAATAATTGTCATCAAATGGCAATTCAGCGCATTTGAAAGGTCCCCGTTAAGGGCCTTTAACTAGCCAGCGGCCAAGAATCCAAATTTCGTCGAAAGATGTTCTTATGATCGTACAGGGCGGTTCCAGTGAGAAAGATTCATTATTCTCCGTACCAGCTTTTTTAAATTCTAACTCAATATCGATTTTATTTCATTCAAAACTTCTTTAATTTATACCTACATCCAAAAATGCTGAATGGCGTGATGATAAAACTATTAAAATTATGTATGTTTTGATCATATGTATTTATAATTTTTCAATAATGTCTAAACAAAATAAGATTGTAAAAAAAAATCTTTAATATATTAGTTTGTAAGACCGTAAATAAATAGACAAACTGAAGTATTTTCGTCACACAACACGTGTGCGGATCTTTTTTTAATGATTTTATTTAAACTAAAATTAAAATTCTGAAACATAACTTTGCCAGATATTTTATTGATTTATTTTACTGCATGGATTACCCGATTTGAAATGTGTGTTGTACAATATAAATTTTTTTTTTAAATTTAACAAATCTGCCAACAACCTACGGTGTAATCTTATTATTGTAAACATTAACATGTTTTTTCACAATTTAAAACATAGCTTTACAAGATAAAAGAACAATCTTTCGAAATCAATTAATAATTTTTTGTGGAAAAGAGTCAATGCGTCTATAATTTGATTTAAAATTGACATATTTCCGGTGTTCTCTGGTTATTCCATCTTAAACGCCGATTCAAAATGGCAATTTGAGGTCAATATTAAATTTGAATTTCTGTGAAACAATACAATCTGAGAGTATTTACTCGGAATTTCAAGAGTTCTTTCACCACTTGGGAGAAGAGGGTGTCCACTATACAGTACCTACAGGGTAGATTTCGAAAATGAACCAACAGAAAATCAAATATCGTTTATTATCTTAGATCTTTATTCTTAAGATTTCTAAATTATCTTTACTACATCTAGGTACTTATTATCCGGCTCCGTAGTAAACTTTTATAAAGTCCAATAAGATGGTTTGAAAGGGAGAACTGTAAATACGAATGTTGAGAGCGCGCTAATATTAAAACAACTATTATAATCGCGTAAGTTAAAATATTTTATATTAACTAAATAAATAGATCATAAAACTGTTTTATAAGTTAAACAGCAATAAAGGCTAATTTTAATTTTTAATTTTTATTTAATTTAATTTTTAATATTTCTAAACAAATGTCTAAAGTAGCATTTAAAGAATCACTATGATTTTTTAACCAAACGTGTTTTTTTAATATTTTTTAGGTCATTCTTTGCGATTTTATTCTATAGTGAATCCGATAGTATTATTATCGTATGACTGTCAGTTTAGGATTTTTGTAAACGGAAGTATTGCCCTCTGTTATTTTCAAAAAGAACCGTTGATTTTCATATAATTAATTACCTTTTCAACACGGCAAGTGTATAGAGATTATCTTAAAAAGTAACATATATTATTTTATGATTATGTAATTTGTTGTTGTAACTAATCTGTGGAAATAATCTTCTGCTGACAAGCTACTTGCAATAGCTTAGCGGGTAATAAATTCCAATTTTAATCAAATTTTTATATAATAATAAAAAAATAAAATAAGAAGAGCTTAAAATCTGTGTTCAAGGGAAATATATTATAAATCCGTAGAAATACGGAATGCGGGGTATAATAAATTAAGACTTAATTTCACCTTGACCGAATTTCTTAGATCTCAAGATTAAAATGTTTTGCACAACATTCCGTATGAAACAATGTAAGAGAGTAAGGAAAGAATTTATGGTATTATTCTGCGTTCATAACGAGTCACATTTTTTGTCCAAGGACTTGTTGAGGGGTTCGCGCAACATTTTCTTTGAAAACATTATATGTATTAGTCACATTTATTTTATTTAAGTTATTATTGATGCGCTAGTATAATCGAAGAGGATGACTCGACAGTTGGCCCCCGAAATTATAAAAATTGCAAAATTATATTTTGTGCAATATTCACCAATTTCAAACCTAAAATCAACTTCAAAAATTCCTTTAAAAATTAAGTTGGTATGGATATCAATCTGATGTCTATGATATCAAACAAATATATTTACCGTGCCGATTTCTTTTACTTATACGCTGGTTTATTCAGTATATAGATAAAAAGTTTTATCCTTGATGCATTTGAATGAAAACATGTTTACGCCGGGAGGCCAACTCGCGGGGGATCAACTGTCATGGAACCGCGGAAAAGGGTATCCGTGCTTTTAAAATGACATAACTAAGAGTGTATTTAAGGTCCTACTATTTATTTATACACCAAAAGCAGAAAAGCTTTTTTTATATTATTTGTAATTAATTATAAAATTTCGTTACGAGTTTCTCCCGTTGTATGGCAAATATCTAAGTCATGGGTCGGCATCCTGCGGCCCGCGAGTTGTCTTGGTGAGGCCCGCAAGATTCTCGTCGCAACGCGGATATAAAATCGATGTTGAGTTATAATTTAGAAAAGCTGGCTGGTTAAACGCCCTTAAATCAAATTTTGATTGCCCAAATCAGATTTTGTACCCATATTTCGAGGTCCCAGAGGCAAGGAATTTAGCAATCTACCACGGATTTAGTCACAAATAAATTATTGATTTCAACTACTTCCATCTGTAATTGTTTCCATAAGAAGGTGCGTGGGTTCGTTCGGGTCATATAATCGCGCCAAATGAAAAGTTTCAAAATAAAAATAGCGACCTAGTTTTGCCTATAAAATAGTTGGCAAGTAATAGTTCCAAGTTGTCCGACACGCGATGCAAAGACAAACTCCGCAACAAAGCTTATATGGAAGCAGTTTAACAGTTTATTAACACTAGAGGGCCTATTAAACATTAAATTACAAAACTTAGGTGTTTAACAAAACGATCAAATTTTATTGTTTCATTTTTTCCTTCGCTAATTATTGTTATTAACTCGTAGAAAATTTAGTTCAAAGTCAAACAAACAAAGATTAACCTTGGTAATCTGGAAATTTAAACCGAATACCTTATTCCTATTTTAATGTACTTTTTACCCCCCTTGACTCAAAATTATTACAAATAGCAGATCCGGCCACACGTTGCTATGGCTAACGAAATACAATTGCATCTACTGACAACGCCATTACCCAACCTTTATAACCATCGTCATCTGTTAATTTGCATACATGTCAAATCCACACCGCCCGCTTGCCAGCCCGCTGCCCGCTGCCCGCTGCCCGCTGCCCGCTTGCCAGCCCGCTCCCTTTATATATAATATATTTCAACCAACTTACACAAAACCTTGACAAATTATATACTTAAGGCTTCCCCATGAATCACTTATTGGTAAAAAAACCGCATGAAAATCCGTTGCGTAATTTAAAAGATTTATGCGTACAGACAGCGGGAGCCACTTTGCTTTATACTATGTAAAGATGACAAACTTTAAAATCGATAGTTAAAAGTTGTAGATGTGGTTCCACGACAACTCAACAAAGTGGCATTACAACACCCCTTTGAAAAGTGATGGTGATGATTTTGTTTTAATAGCCCATAACCTATCCTAACCTAAGTAACCAAGTTTTTTTTCATCACTTTTCATTACTTTTTAAAGGAGTGATGAAGTTGCACACTGTTGAGTTCTCCGGTCTCCGTAGCATACCTATATATCATTTTATAATATAGGGAGTATGTAGGATATTTCAGAAGCAAAGATTGCTCTCTCCACGAACTGCTATATGTATTAACTAACTAAACATCACACCATATTAACCCCAGGGTTACGCAGAGAGGATGAACGTCAAACAAAATCAAAACCAATTTAATGTAATTCATCATTTTGACTCCTAAATATTTCATCATTTTGACTCCTAAAGCTAGTTTCTTAAAAAACTTGTTATTGATTAGGTACCGTGTTATCTTTTATAGTTCTTAATGGCTTCAGATTTTATGTCCGGGTTAAATCTTCCCCACAGGAAAAACTAAACCCTTTCACACACTTCTCCACAAATGATCATCTAGTCAATTCACGCTCTGCAATTGCACTATATAAGTATAATAAATACAAAATAATACAAGAACAACATATCAAACTACCAGAGACCAAATGGTAAAATAATTCACCGACTCCAGATATTTTCATATCAGAGGGTTCGGCTCGGTGGAACTCCTAATTGGACCTATAAATCCTACTGATCCCTCAATATAAATATTTTAAAAATATTTTGTAATCCTACGTGTATTTAAAATTACTGATTTTTGCATTTTTATATATAAATTCTTTGACAAATCTAATTTACCTAAATTTTGAATGAGAGAGCTACATACAATGCCAGTAGCCGAAATAACAAATGGTTGTATTTTTTATAGTCTGAGAATGCCAAATTCTTTTAATCTCATTCCCTAAATCCCTTCGACAACTATATCGTTGCCTAAATCTGTATAATTTCTTATTTTTTCAGTTACAGATTTTTGAATATTACAGTAATTTGGAATAGCTACATCAATGACTAATTGTTCTGTCTGTTAGTATAGTTTTATCATAATATATTTTATAAAATTCATTTTCTAAAAATGAATTTGGTTCATATTCATAATATGGTACTATATTACGGCAGTCAATCAAGTTATGTTTAATTACCAAACTTTGGTGGATTATTTTTAAAACCTGATTGTGCCTAAATGTATACTCGGACGGCGCTAATATAGAACATCCCGATATAATATGTTCTATAGTTTCCGGAAAAGCCAAACATTTTCCACATAAATCATCAATTTGATTTATATCTTTGATTATATGCTTCCTACAATTTTTAGTATTAATGACTCTATCTTGAATGGCAAGCATAAATCCTTCTATTTCTGCGCTCAACTCTCCAATACTCAACCATTTGTTTGACGAAAAAAATTTTGAAAAAAAAAAAACATAAAATCCTTGATTATATGCTTCCTATAATTTTTAGTATTAACGATTCTATCTTGAATGGCAAGCTTAAATCCTTCAATGGCGTGCATAAATCCTTTAATACATTTTCATTAGAGAAACTATTAATTCACGGCCTCATTGCTTAAAATAATTGATAATTTTTTTACTGGACAGGTTTCACACTGTTACAGAACATCTTCAGACTTTTACATTTTAAACTTAAGGGAGGCCGCTAACAATAACACTCCTTATGAAAATGGCGATACGGTTTAAATTCCCGTTTGACATCAGCTGCCTGTTTTGATTTATTAAAGAAAAAAACATCGCCAAAACGCGTATTTTATTTTTGCGACGTTCGGGCACATGTACTTAAATGTTATACAATCATTTTGTAAAAAAAAATATTTTCCACATTATACGATAAAACCATAACCGAAAAGCGGTTCATAAGTAAAAAAAACTTGAACTTTACAGCGGTTTTATATGCCTGATGTTTTGATTTTTACTAGGCATATAAAAAGACTTTGAACACATATATGTGTTCTAATCGTAGTATTTAATTAAAGAATCTTAGATATTTCTAGGCGATCCAATTTTCAAACCAAAAACACATTTTGCATTGCTTAGCAATGCATCGCCAAATCAGTTGTTTCTGCATTTATCAAACTTTAATCATCCAAATACAAAATAACGACAAAGCTTTTAAATCACATTTAAAAAAATTATAATGGTATATATTAACGATTAGATGAAAGTTATCTTGGCCTGGAGAATATACGTATCGGGTACAGGAATACGAACATAACCATTTCTTCTGATATCCAGGCTGCCCTAATGGCACTAGAAAGCAACCGATGCGACTTCAGACTGTTGACGGAATGCAGGACTATTCTTACAGAACTCGCTACTATCAATAAAACAACCCTGATATGGGTACCAGGACATAAGGGTATTGAATGCAACAAACGGGCTGATGAACTAGCAAGGAAAGGGGCGAAAGCACCACTTGCAGGATCCGAGCCGGCACACCAAATTACATATTGAGAGGTGGGTCAAATCCCAGCACTGGAAGGAATGGAAGCAATCCAAAGTACTCCTAAACGGACCGGAACCCAGACGGATCAGGAAACTACTTGATATGGACAGAAATTCGCTGAGAGAACTGGTAGGACTTCTAACGGGACAGTGCCATCTCGGGAGACACATGCAGCTATTGGGAGTGGAAAGCACCAATAGATGTAGAAAATGTGAAGAGGATGAAGAGACTCCAATTTACTAATGGTGACAATGTCCTGCCCTGGTGGGAACTAGGCTCAGATACCTGGGGAGACACACTGTAGAACCAGAAGACTTAGCCACATATCCAATGACAACTCTAGTGAACTTGTAACAGTTTGGAATTATAATGCACAAGTAATCACTTGATGAACTAAGAAAAAATAATTAAATAGGTTGTACGTATCAATTCAAATTGAAATTGGAATTCCTAATTGAAAATATTCTTTGAGCAAATCGAATCCAGCATTTTCTTTTGTTGCCCAAAACATACTAGGAACAAGAGAATTTTTCTTGAGCAGATCCAAGTTAGCAGCCAGAGGGTCCGGAAGTTTGTCTCAACGTGGGAAAGCACATACTTCGGTGAAATCGTCATTACCTGTGAGCTAAACATCGGTTAGTTTTGAGTATATTGATTTACCATTTAATATTTTGTTCTATTTGAACTGGCGCCCTTATAGTAATTTTAACATTTTGAGATTATTTTGAAATCACGAAAAGCTATCGATTCATTTATTCGTTTTTTTTTTTAACTATTTACTTTCTTTTTCTAAAGACTAAACACGACCCTGAAGTATTAAAATATTATTTTGTTAGAGTCTCATGTTCTGATTTTATTATTTAATAATATAATTTAATTGTTGCCACAACTATTTTATTTTTAGATAATGTTGTATTAAGGGTTGTACTTATTCTTTTACCAGCATTACATTAATGCCCAAATGTGGTGTATAATTTGCAAATTATTACATTAATTAAAGAAACTGGGTTATTGGTAAAATGGGAGATAGCATAATGGGCATGTGGCCTAAGTGCTCACGGGAACTAATCGTAAACCGACTCCGCAAAGAATTAAAAAAAATATATATTAACAAATTTGAGTGACCCCTTAAAAGACGAAAATCCGTGCTATTTATTTTAAAAATCTAATGACAATGACCATAACTCGTAAACATATTATTTGAACACGCAGCATTCTTCTGAGGTGCTCATATTTGATTTCACAAGAAGTTTAACGGTAAATGAGATGTTTTACATTTAAAAAATAAGTTAATTAATTCTTCTCTCCAAATAAGATTCCTAACCCCTTTAAATTGGTTTATATTAGTAGCATCGATGACACATGTTGTGGGAGTTTATTCCGTGCTTCCACTACTATATTTTCAATATTGTACAAATTATTTATCTGAAATATGTAATTATTTGATTAAAAAGGGTAACAAAATATATATTTTTTAAATTTCTTACCTATCCACCAAATTTCCCAAACAACATTCTAAAACATCTTCAACACCTCAGCTAAATAACAAAACACCGAATTTTTAAAAACATCACAGATTCTACGAAAGTTTGATCAAAACTCGGTGAAATTGAGACATTTTCAATACAATGCTTGCAGTTCGCGGTACCAACTGACGAATTGTAAAAACGTTTCGGCTGCTTGATACAATCCCCCCTCGAAGGGAGCTTTGTTAAATTGCCATGGTTACCATATCGCAACACCGGTATGAATTTTTTGACTTACAAGTGTTATCTACCGTAGCTAGAATAAATTAATAAAGTCAACTTCGTATAAAAATACAGATTTGTTCCTTTTTCAAAATAAATCATCTGAAAATCAAATGTAATCCAAACCTGAAAAATAGATTCTATTTTCAACATCAGAATCAATTCAAACGCAGCACTTTTTATTAATTTAGGCTTGAACCTGCTTCTCTGATAAAATTTTAAAAATCGAACTATAGGTGATAACTAAAGTAAAGTTATAGGTACCTACTTCTTAACATTAAAATTATTCTATTACGAACGTAGTATGATCCTGCCGCTGAGAGCTCCATTGTGGCCTCTCTGTCTGTCACATACGTCGTTAATGAAAAAGATGGAGATATTACAACGGTGTTATCTATGGTAGGTAAGCTTTTTAAATATGTATTTGAAATTTTTCCAGATGTTAAAATAAATGCTTATTCTTACCAATATCAAATTTGCCTGTACCAAGTACAGAAGAAAAATGACAATTAAACAAGTAATTATATTGATAAATATAAGTTATCTAACGTAAAGAACCGAGTTGTTAATAAAAAAAATCAGTTTAAAAATATATATTCTGTAAACTACGGGTATCTCTTTTTTAAGTAAATAAGATATCTTAAATTTACCTCGTCCTGCACAAAATTAACACGTTTAATCATTATTTAGCTGCATAACACACACTACTACAGGAACTGGAAGCTCTGAACCGTGAATGATGATTATTTACCATTATTACTCATAGGGGGGCTACTAGAAGTACTGGCAAGTGGTATTGGTAGGTACCTGCTTAGGTTACCTGCAATCGATAAGTCCCTTGGCGCACTTTCAAAGAATACAGGCTAGACTCCCACCTGTCACCTGTTCAAATATTTATGTTAGAAGGGACACCTCTCAGGAAAAGGCTTATTTTTTTTCTTTCCATTTATTATAATAAGATAATACTAATATTAAAATAAAAAAAACAGAGTATGCAGTTCACTCGCGGTAGAAGTGAAACCCTCAGAAAAATAAAGTAGACAAAAGTGGGGAGGCTACGAAGCACCGCACAAAGAGCAGACCGATAGGCTACGAAGCCCAGCCTAAAGAGGAGACCGATTATACTTTCTCATTCTCTCGCAGGCTAAATCCTATAGATGTATGTGTTTGTCTCTTTTTAGTGTCGTTATTTTTTGTTACAATGAGTTTCAATTCACAAAGGTGCTAAAGAAGTTTTCAAATCAATAAGTCTCAGAAAAGGCGCCTAGTGAGGCGGGTAATGCGTTTGCATTTTATGTACCAATGTTAAATGCCCGGATAGCCGGTAAGTTAATAAATGACTGAGCGTAGTGAAGTCATGTTTTAACTCGACCATTTGGCATTTCATCCGTCTGTAAATTTGTTTTTTTTTATGTTCCGGTATCGGTTCAAGATGGCTGTCGTTGGATACTTGTTTTACAATAGCGTCACACAGGAGGCCCTGAGGAAAACAATTTCCCTCGAGGTCTTAGTTATCTTTGGGGATGCTATGTAGAGGGTCTTTTCAGGGAAAAGAAAGAGAGGAAGTTCTAGGAAGGAAAAAGGTAGGAATCTGAAGGTCCAAACTGAAAATCCATTCCTCCCACTGCGGTGCAAGGCGATGGATCGAGAGAGCCCCGCTGGAGAGGTCAAAAGGTTTCAAATTCAACCAGTCTCTCCTGATCCGGCCCACTCCGCAAAAGGTGGAACGACGCATCCGCCGCCAACACCTAGACAAACCTCTCTTGCTAATTTACCAAATGTAGTGAACCACTTATGGTGATCTATTGCAGAGGTGTTGGTTATCCAATAAACGGGTTCGGGTGCGGCGGTACCCATACCCTCCTCCCAAATCACTACCCAGGATACTACTACCTTTTTATCCTGCCAAACTCAAATTTTTAAAGAATTAGAACAAAGCGTTACCAAGCACCAGCCAAATTATTTTGAAAAATTTAGTTCCGTATTACATTTATTTCTTACATTCACGTTATTTGTGCGCCGTATGCGGAATTTAGAAAAAAAAAGTTTTCGATTGGAGAAAGGAAATATCTACTTTTTATTCGCTTCAAACCAAAACCTTTAATGCAAAGTTTACTAAAAACTTTTCATGTGTTGGTACCTACTCACATTGATAAAATAAGTTTCCGTATTCTAACCCATAACTAACCCTCTGTGTTATATGTTATGAGAACTTATGAGTTATAGTGACAAAATGGGTGACAATTACGCCACGCAATCACGCCTAACGGTGTAACATGTGTTGATTCAAGATATGCGGTTGCTTCATAGTTTACGTTATTTACGTGTCTGTGGGTAACGTGGAAGATTTACGATGAAAGAAGTGAATTCATTTACAATGGAGCTTTTATCACGAGCTGCGCTGCAAAACCCAGAAGAACCTTACAGTAGCCAACAGACGCTGTCTTTGTCTCCAAAACATGTTAGCTACGGCTCGGAATTCTAGTACATTGCATGTATAACTTCTTCACAGCAAACCTTGCAACCCATAAACCCTGATAAGTGAGATTTGCTCACAAAAAATGTTGGTAGTGCCAAAACAATGAAAGTGGTTAAAACGAAGAAGCTATATTTGCTTTATAAATAGCTTTATTTGCTTAATCAAGAAAGTATTTTCTAGGGGAATAAATTGTTTACAGGTTTTCAATGCCGGGATTTGTCTGAGATTTATCCACCCGAAGGAGTATGACTACTAGTATGAATCCCGGGAATCCGGGACCTTTCTTGACACCGTAATCCCGCTGCTGTGCTTGTCTGAAACCCGGGATTATGCGATTTTTGTTAGATTCACGACCTTGTTTAAAATATATTTTTTTATTTTTTTTATTTTTTTTATTATTTATTGAAACATTTATTATAATTACAATTTTACAACTAAATATTTTTTTATTGGCAGAATGTCATTAACCGCACAATATTCTTGATATCTTGGGATACAGGTCATAAAGATTTTGAGTTTGGTTGTATTTCGCGCTGTTTCTTAGAAGTTTTATCGAAGCCTGGATAAAATTCAGTATTTATTCTTTTGACAACGCTATACTGGGATTGTTCACGCAGACCAGCTTTCACCTCTCTTTGTTTTTTAGATGTAATTCATACGGCAGTTTTAGATATTATCTACTTGAAATCGAAACCTAAAGCCTTACCAGGTTATAAAAATGAAGATGATAGATGGTGGTTGACATATCATGAAGATGATAGACGGTGGTTGTCATATGGTCTGACATAGTTGAAGAAAAGATGTCTTCCTCTGTGTCGGAATCAAACATTGAAATTGTAGAGGAAGTCGATTTAAAACTCTCTGAAAAGGAAAAGTTGAATAGAGCTTTTGATTACGGACTTGCGAATCTTGCCAAAAATAAGAACAGCCAGAGCCATATCAAATATTATGAAAAGGAGCTGGCCAATTTCGAATTTGAAACGCAGCATGAAGTAAATCTAGAAAAATACAACAAGGATTTAAAATTAATACTACCTGCCATCGTAGATCCATTCTTGCGGGATGTGGGAAAATATATATTAAAATAAGATCATCAATAAATTATGAAACCATTGACACTTTGATCTTATTGAAGCAACATTTTAAGTCTCAAAATATTTAATCAGTTTTTTAATTATATTTCTTATTTTTGATTTTCAGCTAATTTTATATTCGTGGAATTTAGTTAATAATGTACGTACAACTAAATAGGCTTCTTATAACAAGCCTGCAGGACGAAGTAGCACTGGGAGATCTAAATTTATGTAGGTGGATTGTTTCGAAATGACCACACATCCTTTGGCATGAGGAACTGAAGGGATGTAACAGGAAACCAGCAGGAGCGGAGGCATTTTCCAGGGTCGCTCAGGACCCTCCAAGGGAGAAAGAAGACTAAATAAGATTAAAAAAATATTTTGGCTTCATCCAGGCGTAAATACTAGTAGTTCAAAAAAATGTATATGTAATTACATATATCTCATTTAATAAATCAAAACCAAAATTTCCTCTGAAATCATACGATATGTAAATACACACTTAATTTTGTTAACTATATATTTTATGTGATTTTTTTCAAATAAGGAATTTTACAATTTTTCAAATGAAAATTCTTTTTTCGAACTTTCTTCAAGCATATAGTTACCGTAAAAAATGGTAGTCCAAATAAACACAAAGATTTGACATTTGAAAAAATAAACTTTGCTGAACCATTAAAATTACCACAATTTTGAAACATAAACGGAACGCACAAACTATTTACAGAGAGACTAAACGCAAAACTAACTAACAAAAATACCTCCCAACAGCGTATTATTATATTTTTAAAATACATTGAAACTTCGCAGTGGAACAATGTATTTCCTGATAAAGATCGGATATCAGATACCTTGTTTCCCAAATTTATTGCAGTAAAGTATTTAATTAATTTGAGAGATTTTCCGGTAACACGATGCATAATATCAAATCCGTTATAATTTACAACTGAATGAAATATGCGTTTTGTACAAGAAGAATCGATCAATAGGAACAAAATAGTGTTGGCAGGTTGGAAGTTGGCACGCACCACGAACTATTAGCAGGGCCGAAACAACGAAGGGCAATATACTGTCGTGAATAAAAAGACCACAGCAAAATTTTTGAACAATAAACGTTTCAAATTAAATCTGATCCTGTGTAACTTACCCTGTCGCACACCGAGTTTAAGTTGTGTTTTTAGGTAGGTTTAAGTTAGTTTGGCATAAAATATCAAAATATTACAATGTAGTGGTTAGACTTTTAGACTAACAGTTCTCCAACTCGTCTTGGGAGGAGTTTACTTCTTTGGAAAGAATAAAGATATTTTGTGTTAATTTATTTAATACTACGCGTGTACAAGTGGTGACCACGATAGTCGACCTATCTGGAAACTGGCTAAATTGAATCTAAATCGAATGAGCTCCTGTAGACTGCGCCCGGGCCCTTGGCCCCCCCTGGTGCCCACACTCCGAACTAAACTTACTGGCATCAAGCGAACTTTCGAGACAGCTCTTGCCCTCCATGTGACAAGTTAGGAAGCTTTTAGATATACCACATATAATAATAGGTGAGCCAATGAAACGGGGCGGTTTGGGAATGTCACTGCAGAAAAAGTAGAGGGGAGGCGGTCTAGCGCCGTAAACATTGTGAACCAAGAGAGTTGGAACTTAGTAATATTGACATATAGGCAGCCCACACTTCGGGTAGAAAAAACCATCCCCGGGTACATACATACACCCCCAGTTCTCGAGAAATGGGGATTGAGTTCTCTGCACCTCGATTTTACAATATGCTACTAAATTAGGAGTTGGATACTTGGTCGGGTAAACGATGCGCATTTGCCGTCAGGCGATGCCCGGTCATCTTATGAGCAAGAACAGCGATACTCCCTGAGCCAACACCGGTACAAATGATACACAATGTTATGGGCAGCTTTGCGACGAGGCTGCAAGAATGTGCGCGACAAAATAGAGGCCGCCTTTCGGACATTATTTTAAAAAAATGACCGATTGATATCGATTCCACAATATTTCTATTCGTGTAGATTATGTTTTCATCAATAAATTTTACAAAACATGATTTATTGAATGTTTTCAGATTTTCATTGGCTCACCTGTTATGACCGAAATATTTGATTATACTCGTATTACACTATTTACTATTTACTCCCAACCACTTGGCAATTGACCGCTTCAATACCTAAATAATCGTGTGGGTTAAAGATGAAGGCCTTCGTCGTCGAGGGGTAAGGCTCTCGACTAGCAATCCGAAGGTCGCTGGTTCAAATTTCGGCGTGCGCAAATAAGTCTTATTTGTATTATTCCACAATTTATCATTTAATGTAATATACGAAATATTTTCGGCACGTTCCAGATTGGAAGACACTCTTATTATCGCCCTGGTACTAGACCACCATTCAGAAATGAAACATTCCTTGAAATGGTCAGGTACTTCCCCACCATCCTCTTCCCCATCTCCTTCCCCTCCTGACTATCTTTACCCTCACAACATGCCCAACTTAGTCTCACTTACTCCAGGCGGGAACAGTTGGGACTGTTGTCTTCTAAATCATGATTTTTTTAGATCACTCGTCACTATAAACGTCTGCATTTTTATTAAGAATAAAAATGTTAAATGAAAAATGAAAAATGAAGGTGAACTGTTAATTTTTCTATTTACCAACATCGCAGCGCTTCGAAAAAATCATCTTTATACGGTGCACCTTTTTTTTAATGAATTTTCCCTCAATTATAGTTCCATGGAAAAATAGTCTCAAATTTTGATTTGAGACCGTATCAAATGCAAAAGCATTTGAGACGGTCTCACATCCATTACTGCTAAAAAAACTGCAGCAGATTGGAATAACTGAAGTAGCCTACACATGGTTTGAAAACTATCTATCAAACCGAACACAACAAACTCTCATCCAATCTGACAAAATACATATAAGCAATAAACTGTGTCTTGTGGTGTACCCCAAGGTAGCATACTAGGACCAATTTTATTTCTTATATACATTAACTCACTATGTGCCATGAATATTGGTGGAAAAATATTATCATTTGCTGATGACACGGTCTTAATATTCGAAGATGAAACATGGCAATTATTAACAAAACTAATAATGCTCTAACGGAAGTAAAGCATTGGCTTGACACAAACCTTCTCACACTTAACATCGGCAAAACACAATATATGACATTTTCCATACGCAAATACAATATACCCAACAACTGCCCTAAACCAATCAACTCAATTTAGAAAATCCAGAAACCACATCTAATATTAATTGTACGTGTTCGACTCTCAAATCATCAAAAATAGTTAAATATTTGGGAATAATCATAGACAACCAACTACGTTGGGAAGCTTACATCGGTGACACATTAAAAAAACTTCGTAAACTCTGCCATATTTTCTGCTCCCTTAGGTCTATCTTAGATTTGCAGACTCTAAGAAGCGTTTACTTTGCCCTTTTCCAATCCATAGCAACATACGGTATAGTGAGATGGGGTGGTTGTGCTGAATCCATTATTAGACCAATTATTTTAGTTCAAAAACTAATTCTGAGAATTATATTTAAATGTCAACCTACCCATCCCTCAAATGAACTCTTTGCAAAAATCAGGGTTTTAAATATTTGACAGCTATTTACTAAAACAAGCATTTGTTATATACGAAAAAATAATCTACTAATCGCTCCACAACATCAAGCACACACCCGCTTTTCATCAAACCTGGGTTGCGTGGTCCCAAAAACTAACACCTCATTCGCTCAACGACAATTCTGGTTCATCGCTCCTAAAATATACAATGCTCTGAGTACTGACATAAAGTCAAGTAATTCTAATTCTCTTTTTATAACTGGTGTACAACATTGGATTTTTGAAAGGGGACGAACGTACTTTAAATAATTCATGAGTTCTTAACACTACATTTTATGTATTAATTTTTGAATTTCAAAATTTTAATTTCCATTTTTATTTCTATTTTTCTTTAAAATGTTGTTATTTTTTTCTCTTAGTTTTTCTCAAAATTTTATGTATGTTTTAATTTTGATTTATATACTTATATGTTTTAATTTATATTGAACACTTGAGTTCTTAAAATTTAATCTTTATTATTAATTTTTGTATTTCAAAATTTTCATTTTCATTTTTATTTCTACTTTTCTTTAAAATATATTTTTTTCTCTTTACTTTTAAGTACTTCTTAATTATTTTTTTTAATGTTTAATCATCTGTTTTAATTAACTCATATTTAAAATATTAAATGTACGACTACCACAACACTGGCATTAGCCTAGTGTGGTAGCCAAATAAACAAATATCTGTAACTAATAAAAATTTTATGAAATAAAAAAAAATAAAAATTTAAAAAAAAAATTTAAAAAATGAGTTCTCCAGACGCCTAACTTGATCCGGCTCTGCTATATGGGACAGCAATTTAAATACACATTAATATAATTATGGAAGAGGGGAGCTCAGGATAGGCTGCATTCATTCTAATTTGTTGGATAACACACTGTTGACAACATAAATTAGGGTAAATTGTTTATGTCCTTTCAAAAAAACATCTTTGAAATTTAAACATTTAAAATGAAAATCAAAATCCTTATCATCGATTGAACTCATGGGTTATATAAGGATGTGATATTGTCAAATTTTATGAAAGAAGGGTCGGGGGGAAATAGAAAGTATGAGAGGGAGGTATGATTTTAATTTATTTTGTTTTATTCAATTGATAAACAATTATTAACCATAAAAAGTTCGTGTTTATACAGCAGACGAGGTTTTTTTATCAGTGGTACCTATAGCAGCTGATATATTAAAAATTAAAGTTTTAACCTGTACTTCAGAAAGAGATTCAAGTAATTTAAAAAAAAAATTATATAATTAATTCGGGAGGCAGGCATGAATTCCGCCGCTCCGGGACCAATTTATTAGATGACCAACACCTCTACCGTAGGTCACCCCGAGTGATTCAGTGAATCACTCAGTGAATCATTCAGTGAATCACTACGTTTGGTGACTTAGCAGGGATGCTCGGGTTCATGGGGTTTTGTCTGGGTTTAGCCCACTGCGTGGCAGGCTGGATCAGGAGAGACAGGATTTCTACGTCACTCACAGACACACAGACCCCTAGATTCCTACCTTCATACTTTTTTTCCTTCCTTCTTTCCTACCTCTCCTTCCTTTCCTAAAAATACCCTCCATACAGATGACATCATTTTTCACCACTATCCAAATTTGCATCGTCTGTGTTTTTTTCAAAATTTTTAAAATTTTGTTAGTTTATTCCACAAATCTGAACCCTTACCTTACCAGTCCGCGAAATCTGCAATATGAAACAATTTCCTTTCGTATTCCTATTTAAACAATTGTATGGAAAAATATCTACCTAAATTCAATTATGATTCGAATATTTTTTTGTAGTTTCAACCTATGTCAGCCGAAATCTGAATTATATGACATCAGATTATTTCACAGAGCATTCCATTAGCTACCTATAGGTACATATTTCTATCGTTACATAAATAATAAGATCGATGCATTAATTTCAAATTAGTTAATATTTGACAATAACCATAAAGGGATATTATAGACTTCTGATTTCAAAGTAGTCCTGTAGTTCCCCAAATTCGTTAATTTATTTATTACATGCAATCAGAATGACTCAGGAAGGAAAAAGTTCCTTGTTATTTAGTTTTATGACTCAATAATAAATATGATATGTATACGTACCCCCTACTTTATAGTTACCAGTTACCATGTACAGGGTGGAGCAGCATTATGTAGAAGGATTTTAACCAGCGATTCCTGAGCATATTTAGAATAAAAAAGTAGATGTCATTTTGTAGTCCGATTTTTTTTCTACTCAAAAGAACAACAAAAAAATTCAATCACACTCCTACGTTCGTGTGTTACCGTGCTGCTGGAATAAGACGATGTGCTTGCTTATCACGTGAACCGCTTGGGTGTACCCGACTACTCAGTTGCGACGTGTGATGGAAAAACTTTCA
Organism: Limnephilus rhombicus; assembly: GCA_929108145.2. Lineage (NCBI taxonomy): Eukaryota > Metazoa > Arthropoda > Insecta > Trichoptera > Limnephilidae > Limnephilus > Limnephilus rhombicus. The sequence goes on from OV815284.1 coordinate 26,113,776, forward strand.
TTTGTTTTTAAGTGAAAAAAATATATTATCGAACACCAAAATGACGTCTACATTTTTTACGTCAAATATGATCAGGAATCGCTGATTGGGATCAATCAAGGATGAATTTTAAGGAACGTTTTCTCAACCCCTATTCCGTCAATTGTCTGAGAATTTGGATTCTAAAAACTATGGTCTTTATAGGAATAAATCAAAAAATCTACAAAAAGTATTATTTGCGAAAAAATCACCATTTTTATGATGATTTTACACCCTTTATAATATTACATCAGATAAAATACGAGAAGACTACTACAGGGATATGGTTATATAATTTATGCTCAATATACTTCTAAATGTTGGTATTATTTGATGCGACGTAATTGAAAGACAAAGAGGTGAAATTAATGTAGAAGCAAAAAAATATATATATTTCAAGTACTGTTCAAGACAGGTTCCATAAAATATTATTTTATACTTTGTAGATTCGTTATATTCTTCTTTTAAAAGTTTTGGCTCTTGTACATTACACATATATAATACTTTCCTAGTTCTGTGAAACAACCGCCCCTGAACCTTGGCAACTCCCCTGAACTTTGGCAACCTGATGAAATAATAACAGAACTTGAATATATCCTTCACAGAACTACTCAGAATAATCCAAATAATTTATAATACCTACCATGTTTGTTCCTATCCTTTATGTACCCGTATTTCAATGGAAGATGCTCCGAGGAATCGTCATTAATCCATTCGGCAACGGTGCATAGTCGGGAAATGGTGCACCGGTACATAACGGTTAAAATTCGTCACATGAGAACGGGTCGTTTCTACCTGTTCTTGAGTTTAAATTACTCAGCTATGGAATGATTTGCCGGCCTCTGTGTTTTCTCACTCCTACAACACGGATATCTTCAAGAACCATGTTCACTCCTTCCTTTCCTCAAAAAGACCCTCCATACAGCATTCCTAAAAAAAGGTACAAAATCAGCTTAAAGGAGAGAAGGGAAACAACGGAAGTAGATATACCTGCCCATAAGGCGTAATGTTCTAGTATTTATAGGAGACCCGCTCCCGAAATCGCTTCTTGCGCAGCGGTACGGGTGGAATATTCTAACGTTTAACCAATTCATGGCGAAATTAGAACATTTTTTATTCATAGCAAAAAAAAATTACACTCGATTGTCATATTTTTTTATAAAATAAGTCTCCTCTATTTCGTCATCAAATGTAGCGCATTAAATACCAAACGCCGTGTATTACTATCAAAAAATCAATTTCTAATTAGCAATGCATATCAAAATCTGTTTAGAATCCAAACTCACAAATTAAAAGCATGTCTGTCATATTATCAAAAGTGATTTAAAAACTTTGCACGAAGTTTCTTAACCAACATCAACGTGTCAAAAACGTTCCCTCCAAAAATTTTGACATGCGGGGCATTTTTCATTCCAAACTTTTAAAATGGGAAACATCAGTAGATACCTAACTACAAAACCAAGCGACGCCGCTATCAGAAACATTTTTTTCCTGAATTTAATGATCCGTAATAAGCCAATTAGTCGGTCTACTGAAAATATACTTGAAGGAACTTTGGCACGGATATGGACTTGCACTTTGGCCTAGTATAATTATAATTACTGACTTGTCTGCTGTACTTTATTGCAAGATCTTTAACACGAATAAATAATTATGTGTATTTGTACGGCGCCTAATGAAAGGACAAGTTTATATGGCATATTGTAAAAATATCCAGTGGAGTGATTAATTTTGATACCACAGCCGGTATGAAAAACTCGATCGTTACTATTGAACCAGTGGGACCATGCCATCCTTAATTATGGTATTTGTGGTGCTGAAAACAACGGGAGTTGATACAAAAATGGAAAAGATAAGATGTGAATTACCGACCTTTTCAGATCTAGTTACTAAACATAGCTGAAGAAGCTACATATTTCAGGCAACTTGTTAGGCGATATGTGCAACGACATGACCATTCGGGCCCTTTTCATCACTCTTTCCAGAACTTACGGCGATAGGTTCTCGCATTCTTGACGGATATTCTCTTTGAGGGCTTCAAAAGTCTGGGCTTGTGTACGTAGACTCGTGACTTCAAGAAAACCCACAATCTTACCGGCCAGTGCAATTCACTAAAACGAAAGATTAGGCGACCCGGAAATGCGTTTTTTCTAAAAAAAATTCCGTCTTGTTGAGAAGTATAGCGATGTATGTCTTGTTGGCGTGTATTTTGTGTCCGTTTACTTTACAAATGTCAAAGCAGAACTGACATTTCCCGCCATTTGCTAAAATTATGGCATCTTCCGATAGGGTGATGACTTTGGCGCCAACTTGTATTTATGTGAAAAACCTTTGTACGAAAAATCATACCGCTCTACAATGAAGATTATTTCGAAAAAATGTGGGTTTCTGCGTAATTCAATTGACATAATAAGCCAAAAGGACCTGAAATATGTCAATAAATTAACTGCGCTGGCTATAAATTATGTGTCACGTATTCCTCAATTATTTGCTATTGCCCATATTTGTTGTGATTTGTATTGACTGTATTTATTGATATGTTATTGCCATTGATTGGTGCCTACTAAGTAGGTATGTGAGTTACCAGATAATAAATCTATATCTACATATATATATATTAATAAAAATGAATCGCCGAAATGTATGTTCCCGCATAACTTCCGAACGACTGGACCAAATTGGTTAATTCTTTTTTTGTTGTGTTTGTTATTGTCAGGACAAGGTATGTATAAAACTACTGGTGAGCTCCGGCATTATGAAATTTGTATAAAAATGAATCGCCGAAATGTATGTAACTTCCGAACGTCTGCAACAAATTGGATAATTCTTTTTTTGTTGTGTTCGATATTGTCTGGTCAGCTCTGGCATTATGAAATTTGTATAAAAAAATTGCTACAGGTGGTACGCGAGCTGTTTGAAAATTAAATGTACAAGGAATTAATTTATGAAACGCGGGAGGGGGGGAAGAGGGGAACCAGAGAGGGGGAAGGGATCCTGGGAGGGGGGAGGGGAACTCGGGACGGGGAAAGGGGGGATTGGAGTGGGGAGAGGGAAGGTGGAGGAGGCGGAGGGGAAACGCGAGAGGGGAAGAGGACGCGGGAGAGGAATGGAGGGGGGGGGGGGGTGGAAGGGGAACGGGACGAATGTGAAAGGACACACAGGGAGAAACAATTTCTTTATTAAATGGCATAGCAACGCGTGTCGGGTACCAGCTAGTGCATATATAAAGCGTAAAAAATATTTAAGCTTTCACGCATGATATATTCGTATTTTTATTTTTTTATATCATAATCCCCTTTACAAATTCCTCTAAAATTACTTGCCGATTTCCCGGTTTCAGTTGCCAGACTTTGCGCAATTGTTATTATTGGTATCAAATCATTGAACTTAATAAAAACTGGATCGTCTCGCCTCTCGTCTGGTGTTGGTCCGAACTTAGGACCCTATTATGAAGCCACGTGCTCTACGAGACTGACTTCATCAATGAAATCATATTAATTAAAATAAAAAGTCAATGCGGCTTTATCTAATTATTTAATTACGAGGTTATTGAAACCAGAAAATGAGAACTTTGTAGATGTTTTTACTCAGACGATATACCTACCTACTGACTACAATATTTGATCATTTAAAAAATAAATAAAAACTTCTTTTGGAATTTTTTATATTTCACTTTTTTTTAAATTTAATTAGGATTAAAGGTACATTTTTTAATGTTTTTAAACTGGGTGTAATAAGTATGTACGAGCATATTTTTTAATAACTTCTTAGTCAGAATTGATTCAGTTAAGGCACGGCTTCCCGCATTTCTACCGATTTATTACATATTTTCCTTAAATAGGTACTTTAAATTTAAAAGCTCATAAAAACGTGTATTTTATTCTTGAAAATAATATCTACGAGTATATATTCCCCACTCCAAAACGGCAAATATATTAAATTCCCTCGGTAGAAAAAAAATCTCAAAGTATGCTCCGAAAATTATTATTTACACGTTTTCTTCAATTATTTTACAAGTTATATGTATGAAAATATTGACAATGTTTCTTTACTATTTTCGACAATCCCCACGAGATTTATGCTCTATTTTAAACGAGTCGTGTTTTATTAAACATTTTCATAATTTTCGCTTAAATATTATCGTTTTTAATATTAACTCTGTAACATTTGTATTTACATATCTCTACATGTTCTTCTTTTTGAGCGGTACACCATGCCTTAAGAGGAAAACGCAAACCAAAAATGTATGTATTCTGAGTGCCACGAGTACAGGTAGTCTAAGATCCCGATAAAAAACGACCTTCACCGGGATGTTTATTTGATGAAACGTATTTTATTTTTAATTTAATATGTCAATAAATATATTGCATATGGGTTGCCTAACAAATTTTAGTCCAGGGTATGTATGATTAATTAATAATTTAAATTTAAAACATTTCACCGGTTTGAGTGAATGTGTATGACTGAGAGGTCCCAACCAACCATCCCATGCGATAGAAGAGGACACAGCATAGCAGCTGTTCGAAGTCCGTCCATTTAAAGAAAAAGTGCGCATGCTATTTGTTCTTGAAAATGAAAAGGATAGCGATAGACTCGTATATGCTGTGCGTCATTTTGGAGTACTTTATTATTAAAATAGAGGAATAGTTATACATTTTTTTAATCAATTAATTATTTATGTGTGTAAATTTTGATACCACCGTGTTCATAATGAAATATTCTTTAATTTCATTTAATTTTAATTCAATAATCAGACCGGTGCAAAATGCTAGTATCGATTTACCTGTTTATACCAACCTGTTTAAAAAAAATATTTAATTATTAATTAATCATACCCTGGACTAAAATTTGTTAGGCAACCCATATGCAATATATTTATTGATAAATTAAATTAAATATAAAATACGTTTCAAATCAAATAAACATCTCGGTGAAGGTCGTTTTATATCGAGATACTATACTAAGGTAATATAAGCATTAAAATCGCTTGGCAAAAGGAGTCTAGAGGTCACGATTTCGAGCCAAAAGTAGTTTTTATTTATATTGTCATTATTTTAAAAGAGAAAAAGTTAATCAATAAAAACTGTCACAGATAATTTTTAACATAAAATTGTATTTTTCAAAAGTTTTTTTCACACAGATACACTTTTTGGTAGTTTATTCTTATGTATATTTTTTGGTAGTTTATTCTTATGTATATATTTTTTTAAATAATAAACTACTAAATAATTAAATAATAATTCTACTAAATTCTACTAAATTCTAATTAACTAAATAATTCTACTCACAGGAAACTGCAGGAAAAGCTTAAATTTATCCAAAGCTTATATTTTTGTATTTATAATGTAAACCGGGTAAATATTAATCTAAAATAGTGTAGGGATGTCGAAAGTGAAAAAAAAACATCGATATATCGATGTATCTATTAAAATATGTATTTATTAAAATATCAATATCGACGTCGATATATCGAGGAAAAAATATCGATATATCGATAAGTCGGTAAAATTTTCAAGAGATTTTGCGTTTTTTAAATAATAGCGTATTCAGCTCAATATTATCAATAGTAATTTTTGTACACAATGTGCTTTTTTAAATGTACAAAAATCTCAATAAAAATGAATGTATTTTTATCACTATTCATTTTTATTACGTAATAATTACAAAAATATCAAAAACTAAAAAGCTGTATTCTAACTTATATGTAAACTGAGACGCGTACAAAGTTTGTATGCGTCTCAGTAACATTCTATTGGCGTATTAATCTGTCAAAAGGACTTCGTGTTTGGAATAAGGTATAGTCAATAATCATAGACAATTGGGAACCAACACATAGGAGTGGCTTAGAAAAAAATGGCGAAAAATAGCATACATTTCTATGTATGTACCTACACACATGAGATTGTATTGGTGATCACAAATACTAATGCAAAGACAATAGATTTGTAAGCTATTAATAGTTAAAATTTCAACCGCCAGATGTCATGACCCAATGCAGTTACTTTTTTTCCGTTCGTTCCTATAGGTACGGTTTTGTATTCTAGTTACTTTAAATACATAAATTTAAAAAAGTATCGTGTTTGATACAATTTTCGATATTGGATATTTTGTATCGATAAATCGGATCAAAATATATCGGTTAAAAATATCGATATATTGAATTAAAAATATCGATATATCGATACTTTTTCAACAAGCCTAAAATAGTGATTTAGTTAATAGTGGTTTAGTCCTAAAATATAATGTTCGCGCGGCCGTTTCTTCCCTTTTCATTCAAATCTTAATTGTGGATTTGACATCAAAATACCCAACCAAACCGAAAAATTATTTTTGTAATCAAAAGGTATATCAAATATCTAGTACGGATGTGAGCTACTTTATTTATTTTAGTTTTGCAAATTTTGAAGTATCTGCAAATTTTTAAAATGACTGGTTAATAACTTTATGAGCTAAAGTGTATACAAATTCAAAAAAAGTTATTTCGAGAAAAACGCGTTTCAAATTTACCACGCGGTTCGTCACTTTAGGCGAGAAACTCACTTAAACACCCTCATAACACCGGAAAAAATTTAAATTTTTATCTAAGACTTTCGGAACATATTCTTAAATATACTAACAATTAGTGAAATATAAAAAAATACTATTATTTTTAAGTCATCTAAAGGTATTTCTCCCCTTAAATGCTCGGTATTTGTCGATTTGTCAGGACGACGTTAGCTAAAGAAGAAGGTAGCTCAACACGGCATAATACCCCGAAAATAAATCACTATGAGACGGAGGTGTTTGAAGGGATAAAGGAATTCCGTTCGCAATAATATGTGAGAATCATTGTGAGGCTGAAGGAAATTGGAATACGAAGATTAGAAATGGAAATGAAGTGTTAGAAAGCACTTGGCTTTTCAAATCTAACCTTATAAAACCTTATATGAAATTATTATGCAGTAATAATTATAATAGTTTTTATCTTAATCCACTGTGTCATCGTGCATTAATGTTGCGCCTTCTCCAAAAGCTCATAAATAACGTCGAAAAAAACAAAACTTTTTTTATCGCGGAAAGTTTAAAATCAAACCGCCATTATAAATTTCGTGATATCAACAAAACTTTCGATCATGCCAAACGAGGCATTAAGATTTGGTAATGTGCTTTAGTGTCATGATCACGGAGACAGCGGTGGGGTGGCTACGTACCCCATTGAATCATATTGATACAGGATGCAGATTAGCGATGAAAATAATGTTCAAAGGCCTATCATCAAGTATACTAATTGTGGATGTAAGTCTGTCTGTGGGTGATTGTAACTTTATTTAAATGAACATGTAAGTGTCATTTTCAAAAATGGAACTGATTGTGTCAAGAATTCAGAGTGGAAGATACTATCAGTATCGCCCTGGTGTAAGACCACCATTCAGAATTGAAACGTTGCATGAAAATGGCTTTAGCCGTATTTAGTGACCAGATCTGAATAGCCAGGTACTTCCCAACCTTCCTCTTCCCCGCCTCCTTCCCCTCCCCACTACCTTCAGCCTCACAACATACCCCGATTGGGGATGCCATAGTCTCACTGGCTCCAGACGGGAGCAGTTGAGATTCTTGTGCGGTATTCACTGTAAAAAAAAAAAAAAAATGATAGATAATGGGATAATAATGCCGGTTGGGAGAGCTGTCTTCGAAAATCGATATGTTTAATATCAATTAAGCACAATTTAGATGGCAAGCTTTGTTGCTGTTAGTTTAAATCCGCTTATCTAAACTTAAATGTTTTCTCTCTTTTAAAAACGTTAAAAATGTTAATTTTATACTGTTTTTAAAATGAATAAATTGAATTGAATTTAAAATTGACTAATATAATAACGGCCTCCGTGGTAGCAGTCCGATTATTTATTTAATTAATTTCACAATTAATTAATTAAAAAATAATATATTCTATATATTTGCGGCACATTCCACAGTGGAGATACTCACACTATCGCCCTGGTGAAAGTATACCCAGATACTTCCAAACCGTCATCTTTCCCATCTTCACCCACCTGCTTCAGCCTAACATCATAGCCCGATTGGGGATGACATGGTCTCGCTGGCTCCAAACGGAAGCAGTTGGCACTCTTGTGCGGCATTCAAATAAAAAAAATATATTGTGACAGAAAATAATTGTCATTTTCAAAATTAAAACTGATGTGTCAGGAATTCAGATACATTTTTTTAACTTACATGATCAACTGGTGCAGTAAATATATTTTCTTTATCATTCCGCAACAATAGTTCTTGTACTGATGCGTTCTTTACATAATCTTACAGTTAAAATTTAGCATGATTTTTCACGGTTACGCGCTATTTATTAAAAACGGTATTCCGGTATTTCGTGCTGTCTATCAAAATCAACAACCATGGATTCTGACGGCGTTCAATATGAAGAAAAAAATACGATGCTCGTATAAGGCTTTTAATAGTTTACAGAATTTCCATAACAGTGAGCCATTGAAGCAACAGTTCTTTCTTCATCGGGGTTAGTTGGTGAAGGTCAAAGTGAATGCTGAAGTTTTCAATCAGTCGACAACTTTGTGCAGCACAAAAGTGCCACCGAGAAACCGACTACCATTCAGAATTGAAATGTCGCTTAAAATGGCTTTGAATGTGGCCAGATCTGAATAGTTAGATACCACCCCACCTTCCTTTTCCCTGTTTCCTTTCTCTTCCCGCTACCTTCATCCTCACAACAAATCCTAATTGGGGATGCCACAGCCTCACTGACTCAAGACGGTTGGGAACAGTTGAATTCATGAAGTTGAAAAAATAATAAAAAAATTAAAAATTATAACATTGTCCAAAGTTGCCTCTAAAAATCATTAAAAATGTAATTTTATAATGGCATCATACTTAATAATAAAATAGTTCACACCAATGTTTGCTATTCCTTTTAATTTAAAAAAAATCAGTTTGGATGAGTATTTGGGCCTAAAAACTTCAAACATTCCAGAATAAAGCCAAACGCATAACCCTGGGTGCCCCAAATGAATAAGGGTATCCCAACTCCACAAAGATTCAGAAATCACCTTATTAAAAAACACATCTCGCGGAAAACCATTTTATGCGCCTTGAAAACGCGTCCATAAACTGCCTCGCCAGATTCGACGAATACGTACGCACCACACATAAAAAACCTAAACAAATCTTCCATAAAGATTAACACTGCAGCCATGTCCCCTTGCAAATAATTTTTAACAAAGAACCAAATAAACCATTTTTTCAACGAAAGTGAAAGCGGCCTTTGTGGCCTGGAGCTCTGCATGCCATTATTTCAAAAAGAAAAAAAAAGTATTTGGGCCTCAAATCCAAAAAAACAATTTTGTATAAATAAGGTCACGCAGTCGTTTCTTTGCCATATAAAAGCCATCAAATAATTTCCATTGATCATTGACCCACATCTTCCACAGCAATTCCTTCATCACCACAGGTCCTATATCCCAGAGCTATATAGTTGTATTTAGTATTAGAGCCGTCTTTATTCGCTATCCTACTGGGACATGCGATCCTACTAGTGGTACTCACTAGGGCGGTACAGACTGGCACAATCGATATCCACAACCAACCCCTGTTCCCTGAGCCCTGAGCCCTGTGGACACGGTTCATCCCTAAAAGCGATATAATCTAATGTAGAATAAATCATTTGTTTCGAAGACGAATAATATTTTGATACGAATATTAATGAGGTCGAGTATTTTTATACGCTCTACATTGGGGATTGTTAACTTGTTTTAAATGAGTGCAGATATTTCGTGAAATGTAATGCCTAGGTTTTTGCTGTTATGCCCTGTGGGCTGCTTTTGGTTTGTCTCAGCCCAGTTTGAGTGTTGGTGACCATTTTATAAATCCGATAGGAACTGGTTCCAAAAATAGCCGGTTCCTCGGATCCACTGGGATCCAGTGACTACGTCATATATGATATATATACGCTTGGTATTATTATTCACAACTGCCAGTTAGAATAATAAACCATATTATTGTCAATTTCTCAAACTTCACGTACGAAAACGGTTTTGCGTAAGGCGCGGCGTCAGAGCCAGTATTCTTAGCCGGATTCTTAAATTTCAACCGTACAGTCGCTAGACTATTAATACTGTTAGAAGTGTATGAGTCGATGTATGACTGTAAATGAAGCAAGGAGTGTGTGCCTAGACGATGTGACGGTTATTTTATTCGTTGTTTCGTGATATCGTTTATCCATTGGAGCGTTACGCTCGACTCTGTGCAGAAACGGGCGGTCCGTTTGATAGATTCTCCCATCTTAACAGACGGATTGCAATCTTTAGAGCACAGGCGTCGGGTGGGAATGCTATCCTTATTCTACCGGTATTACAATGGAAGATGCTCCGAGGAACTAGCATCATAGATCCCTTCGGCACCGGTGCATAGTCGGGAAACACGCCAAACGCGTGCCCAACATTTGTACACGGTTGACATTTGCCACATGAGAACGGGTCGTTTCTTCGACTCGTTCTTGTGTTCAACAGCTCGGCTGTGGAATGATTTGCCGGCCTCTGTGTTTCCTCCTTCCTACAACATGGGTCTCTTCAAGACCAATGTTTATTCCTTCCTCTCCTCAAAAAGACCCTCCACACAGCATCCCAGATGACATAGGCCCTGAGGGAAATTATTTTCCTCAGGGCCTCCTGCGTGGAGTTAACGTAAAAAAAAAGATCAATTTGAGTGTTGAGCGCTCGGAAATTTTTAAGTTTTTTTTATTTTTTTATTTATTTAGTGACTTTATATATATATTTTACATTTTTATATGAAACATGTTAGTTATATATATATATTTCTGTAGTCCTCCTCACTAGGCGATCCTGTGGTGGGGGATTATATTTTGGATAATTTTTCAGAGACTTGTATGGTTTAACTTCATGGATTGGGTAAGGTTATACCTGTTATCACTAACTTTAGTTTCAAATCAGGAGCTGTCAGAATCAGCTGTTATTTTAGTATCGTGAATTCTGCGTATTATTTGCTTGAAATTGTCGATCGTGGTACCTATTTGTTAAATATATTAAATATTACTACTTAAGTAAATATATCTTCATAAACAAAAATATTAATTTAAATTCTAACTTGCATTTTTAATATGTTAACACATGATCAATGATTTGGAAGAAAAAATGTTTCAATAATGTCTGTTTGCAGAATGTGAATAACAAATAATCGAGACATCTCTTACTATACTGTGAAACTTCTAAGTTAACCTTGTGATTGTCCGAAGATCGCGATATGTGGGAGCTTTGTTAAATAAATCCAAATAATATTTTAAAGTATCCCTTCGGCCAAATCGGCCAAAATGTTTCTAAAGACGCTCCAGTGGCTAAAATTTAATTAAATGAGATAAGTGTATCTGAGTATATATAGTATGAGCTGGGTGTGAGCGTAATGTATGAGATACAAGCTGCACGAAAGTGCCAAAAACAAGCGCCAATTACAGGGCTCCTTGAGGCGAGACCCAATAGATCTAAAGGCGCTCTTGTTCGGGACCTAAAAGCTCCTAAACGCTAATGATTTGTGAAAGTTTTATTTTGATAATATTCTAAACATCACGACTGGGCTTAATAAAACTCAAGGTATGTTTTATCTATATCATGAACTATTTTTATAACCGCTCGAGCGATGCTTATTTGAAGAAAAACCCCTTGAGCGAGAGATTTCGTGTTTCAGATTCGGCCGCCCTCATTCCAAAATCGTATCTCCGAATATGCAAATATTACTTATACGGAAATATATAAACTGCTTTCCGTGGCTTAAAGCCATCGAATTCAGCGTTTATCCTAGTGACCGACCGAAGGTTCGGTTTCGCCAAAAAAATCTAATTTTGGCGTCAGTTTCTATTTCGACAGAAAATCTGCCAAACCTTCGGCCGCACCGAAACTCTGCGTTCGTGAATTTTCGCGCGTCGTTCGGCTGACTTCGGGTGAGTCCGTAGCTCGTGTGTCACCCATCATAAGCTGAGTTCGCCGGCCGGTCCGGCATGATTGCGTTGTGAGTTTATGCGTTTTTTCTCGCCCATACCTGTTTGTTAATTTTTTAAATTTTTGTTTGTTTTATAGCAGTATTATCAAAAAATAAATAATAATTTGTTCACATAAGTACTTCAATTATCGTTTTGTTTATTTCATTTAGCACGTGTAATTCAGATTCCTCAATTATTGTTTTTTATTTCATTTAAAACGTGAGTATAAGTGTAAAAAAAAAGCCAAATTTCGGTAAACAATAGATTTCTAACATGTCTAAAAAAGTTTCTATTTCGGTTTCGGCCGAAACTGAGACAGATACCGAAGATTCGGTTTCGGTAGAAAGTCCTGTTTCGGTCGGACACTAGTTTATCCGACATTTTTAGGATTTATAAAAAAACAGTAAATTCATTTTAATTCAGAAAAATACAGCTACTGACCCAAATTTACGTATACCTTTCGTTCAAGGACATTAGCATTGCTACCCGAATTTGTATAGCTATCGTTATAGTGGTTATAAATAGTAAAATAGTTTTATATAACATTTTGTTCATATTTTATTTCCCTCTTACCTAAATATTTCCACCGTTTAAGAGTGATTATTATTATTGAGATGTTGTATGAATATCAAAATATTTTGTGCTAGGAGTGATGGTTTGGCATTCTATTTTCTCTGCCTACCATTACCACGTGCGTTAATTTAATGATGGTTTGTAAATCCCAGAGGAGGTCAGGACTAGGGTTGTATTATCGATATTATGATGAGGTTAAGTAAATAAGATACCATAAAATTAAACACGCTTTTAGGTGGTTCATTCTTTACAAAACATCTCCGGCAGGAGTTTGGAAACCAGATTCATTTTACCGTGGTGGATATCAAAAAATAAATTTAAAAACAATGGGCACGGATTTTTCTTCAAGACCGTAATGTTCCTATCAAAATTAAAATTTAAAAAAAAAAAAACATTAAAATAAAACAAAAGAAACGAGAACGTCACGTACGCTACCAGTTTTGAAATATTGTTCAATTACATTAGACTAAAAATATATATCATGATTATATTCACTGTTTGGTAATGATCAAAGCGTGCAAAATTTTTGTCTGATGGATGAAAATTGTGTAATTAGAAGTGATTGGTTTGTTCTTTTAAATATTAGAATGATTTATAATGGCATTAGTCTGGTGATAAAACGTTATGTAAAAAAATACGTATAACGAATTACATAGACAGAGAGTCGCACTCAATTTCGGAATTAACTAACTTACTAACTTATAATTTTACAGTAATTATATTTTTTTATTTTTAGTTTAATTTTAGCATTTTTTTATGCTGCATTATTTTTAATTTATTATGTATAAATTTTTGTTTTGTAAAATGGAGGCCTCAGCATAGGTGAGCTACCCAGTGAGGTCGACATTGCTGAATTGTATTTTAAATGTAAGATATCAAATAAATATTGTGTAAATAGGTATACTTTATTTTTCTTAAGCTGACTGCATTTGTATATAAGCACGCCGGAGGGGGGGGGGGGGGGGGGGACTGTCGGAGGATCAACTGTCATGAAACCCAGCACGTGGCAATTTCGAGTGACGTTTTGTTCCTAATAGTTCTCTCTCACCATGGCAAGTAGATACCTACTACGAAAAATCTAGTTAGGTATAAAAAAAATGCTTTCAAAATCTTAACGTTTTTTTTCGATAAGTAAAAAATATTTTATTGCGTGTTAAAAACGCACCGAAATCCATGACAAATCACCTCATTATTTATATAAACAAACCCTCAAAACTAATTGTTTGCGTACTTGCCCTGTGGCACGCATATCAATATTATGCCCAGGCAATAATAATAAGCAAGTACTATCAGCGTCTAGACGTTACGGAAATATCACGTAATTAATAGTCAATAACCGTGTGAACCGGAGAGTACTATTTGCGCGCCTTACTTACGCATGTCATTTATTTATTTGACGTTCGTCAGCAACATGCTGTCGGCCTGAACCTTGTACTATGGAGTGACTAGATAATGCAGCACGACGATGTTAATAAAAACACAATGTCGTTATTATACCATCTGGAATAGGAACTCATGGAATAGTCACAAATTTGACTGCAATTCCGTGACAATTTTGAATGTTTGAATGCGGGCGCAAAATCTGGACTCATAAGGGAAAGCTTTTACGGGAAGAGCTCCAAATTTAACTGCAAATTTCCGTGACAGTCATCAGACCAAATGGCACCGTAATTTGGGCAGCCTTTGAAATCTGTACCCATGATATTTTACGTGTAGTACGTTATACAAATTGATTAAATTAACGTACTGTTTTTTTATTAACCATAATAGGTATTTGGGATTGTTATATTCTCATAATCTAAACTGTAAATAAAATAAGCAATAAATTTGCATGGAAGATGTATTATTGTAATGCGTTATTCATATTCAGCAGAAAATCTATTCTGAAGTAGCCAAAGCCCTCAGATAGTGTGTTTTGACTACCACAAACATTCCCAGGTTATGAATTAATGACCTGACAATATTTGAAATCTCCCTACTCTCATCATTAAAAGCTGCAATTTAAATTTGTGCTCTGATGGACTCACTAATTCGTGGTACCTGGTTGCAAATCCGACGACAGTTATGAGAATTCATATTTTGTCAAATTTTTCGTACGTTTCCTGGGATGGTAATCTTTATACAGTGTGTTGAGGGACATACTTGGCTTACATTAACCAGTGATTCCCGACATTCCTCTCCGGTGACTTTTTTGATGTAATTTTAAAAAAAAACCTTCAAAATCAAACAACATAAAATATTTCACATGTCGTCACTGGACACTCGGCAGAGTGTCCGCACAACCCCTCACCCCGATAATACCTATCCAATACCTACTGATTTTTTAACGTTTTAAGTTAGTAATCAATAATAAAGACGTGGGTAACTACAAATGACATAAATACATACCTGCTATAACATCTTACCTGTTATAACTTTACAAATCCCTAATTTTTATTTAACCTTGTTTTGTTTTTCATATATTTTTTTTGTTAGCTTTAGTTTTGTAAATACGGATATCTATAAAAATGTTAAAACATAATTTTGTATTAATTTACTAATGTAAAGTTTAATTTACCATGTTGTATCTTAACTGCATTAAAAAAACTTAAGTATACCCACGAACTGGCGATGCCTATGTGGGATTTTTTTTTGATATCATACATATATGTACACTATTGTAATATCTTTTTTTGTTTAATTGTATTATTGTTTATCTTTAAGCTACATATTTTATTTTATAGTTCCTTCTTTTTTACTTCCTATCAAAAGAAATGTTTTTTGTAATATTTTTTATGTATGTAACAAAAAAAATTATTAATAAAAAAAAATAAAAAAATATATAAATTTAAGTCAATAGTTTCAGTAATCACTGATTTGAAAAGTAAGTCAAGGATGTAATTAATACCCTGTATATTAAAAAGTTAGATCTGTACCTACTCTTCGCAACGGTACAGAGAAAACTTCAAAGTAGAAAATAATTGACCGGAGATGCAATATTATCAAATGTCTGGGACACCTAATCAACAACATGTTTTGAAACTATTTAAAGCGACTGTTTGTGTTTACTGTGGTGGGTAAATGACGGGTAAACAGTCACGTAAATACCAACAAAACAAGAAACAAAGTTCATAATGCCTTTCCATTGGTATTAAGAAAATTGGGATTTTGTAAATATTTTTATCAATGCCGGAAATTCGGCGTTTTTCTTAAAGTCTCTTAATTTATGACTTAGTATAAATTACGTCAGAAAATGTCTACACAAGAGATTAACTGTCCAGTGACAATGCATAACTTGTTTCTTCTAGTGGTGAGTTCTGATATCGGCGGTTGGCAATCGCACAACTCAGCGGAAGTGCATTTGCACCAGTCACATGTCTATGCGACTGGTGCAAGTTAAAATTTAAGATAATGTTATATGTAATATGTAATCTTACGAAGCTATGAGGTACGGCGCGGCGCCTTCCTATATAGGTACGAGCGCACTTCAAGGGAAATATCACAAACGCTAAGAAATGCTAAAAGCGCTATAGAAATGCAACGTTATTATTATTACTAGTGCAGACCCGTGTGAATCACGGAATTGTCTGAATTCTCAACAATTCAGTTCTAATTTTTAAAACCGTAATTAAAATAATTTTCTGTTAAAAATACGTTGACTCGACATTTCATCCGCCGACAATAGGCCCCCGAAATGTTGTTTACTATAAAATTATAAATTTTTGCGCATTATTTACCAATTTTCAACGTAATATCGACTTCAAAAATATCATTAATAATAATTTGGTATAAATATCAAAGTAATTTATATACAGTGTCGATTTTTTGTACTAGTACGCTATTATATTACAGTTCCTATACAGAAAAGTGGTTTTATCCTTGATGCATTTGAATGAAAATATATTTTATACTTTTGTATTTGGTAGTACATTCTCTCTGCGCATCTCGTCGGGTTCACTTAGTTATATTTTGTGTAAGTTAAGAAGGTAAACCATATTTTCCCTAAACCGACTGCACATTGTATATAAGTGTGCCGGGAGCCGACTGTTGGAGGATCAACTGTCATGGAACCTCAAAATACATATATTATTGGTGGTACCTACTTTATCGCTTGTCCGAGTTCCAGTGAAAAATAACGGGATAGTCTGAATAAGGAACTCCAGTGAAAAATATTATGGCTTTAAAAAAATATGTTCACATAGAACATAGACCAATAAACGCTGATTCTGAATATATAAGTTTTATTTAATAATATTAAACGCAGAGTTTTTAAAAAATTATTAAAAAGTCCATTTTTAATCGGGTCGTAAAAATACAGCGTCAAGTTGGCATTACTGAAATGGTTAGTGGTGACGTCACTGTTCCTCGTGTCGTGACTTCACCGTAAAGTCATTGGATGAGAAATATACGGAAATGTAGGAATGACACAAGCCATCGTATTAATTTATTCGTTTATTTACATATCTACTGTTTATAGAGATTTAGTTGTTGTGTTTATTGAAACATTATTTAGGCCTAAATAATTCAGTATCAAAAATAGAGGTATCTCTTTAAATATTGAAAAAATTTAAACTGTACGAAAAAAACCGTATAAATATACTATATCATAATGCTACCTACTGCTCAACGGTCCAATCAAAATGGCCGCAATCAATCAGCTGAAATCGTTTGCCTACACTTTTGTGGGTGATTCTTCGTTTTTGATAAAATTGATTTTAAAAGCTAAAAAAATAATAATTTTTATACCACTCTCCCGTAATAATATTCAAAAATATAATAATATAATAAATATAATATAATGAATAAATAATTCCTCCTAAATAATGTTTTAACTTATCGAATAGTATCATCTTTCTTTCGTATAATTATCATACAAAATGACAACACCTGTTGAAAATAAAAATAACTTTTCAGGAGTCGATGACGTCACGCGATTCAATACACATGCGGTGGTTTTCGGGGGATCTTGAAAAATGAAAACTTTGACAATTATTTTAACTATTAAAACTAACTCTAAAAAAATATATATATGCTGTTATTTAAGTTAGAAGGTAATCTATAATATAAAAATGAATCGCTAAATGTGTTGGTAAGCGCAAATCTCGAGATCAGCTGAACTGATTTTGCTAATTCTTTTTTTAGAATATTCCTTGAAGTACGAGGATGGTTCTTACGGAGAGAAAAATTAAGAAAATTTGGCAGAAAATTGGATAATTTCAGAAAACCCGCACGTTTGACAGTTCGCGTGTTTGAGAATGACATTTTGCAAAATGTTAAATCAGGATTCTATTTTTGAAAAACTTTAAGGTGATAAATTTATTTAAAGTAGGTACTCCCCTAATAGCTTGAATCGAATCAAGAATTTTAGATATTTTAAATAGGTACCTATGTTAGGTACTAAATTTAATATACATGAAAAATGGAAATTTGAAAAAAAAATGTAAAAGGTGGCACGCGGGCCGTTTAAAAATTGAATGTACTGGTATTGAATATATGGAACGCGGGAGGAGGGTTGGTGGGACGAGGGAGCGGGAAAGGGAAGAGGGAAGGCGGGAAAGGTGGAAGGGGAACGCAGGAGGAGGAGGGGGACCTGGGAGGGGGGAGGGGAAATCGGGAGGGGGTTCGCGGGACGGGGGAAGGGGGGGGGGAGTGGGGAGAGGGAAGGTGAGGTTGACGGAGTGGGAACGCCAGAGGGGAAGAGGACACAGGAGAAGAAGGGGAGGCGGAAGGGGAACGGGACGAATGGGAAGAGACACTCAGGGAGAAACAATTTCTTTATTAAATGGCATAGCAACGCTTGCCGGGACCAGCTAGTTATTTAATAAAAAAAATAGACTGGAGTTCTTTATTCTCGAAAAATCAGTTGAAATTTTGAAAATACTGTTAAAATATTTTTCTATTCAAAATATTATATTACAGGTAGGTAAATACCTACCTACTTTATCGTTTGTCTAAATTCGAATAGAAAACTGAAACGCACCTACCTGCAAATGTCAAAAAATAAAATGACGCTGATTTTCTGCAAAGCAACTTGGCCATTGCACATTATATTATTTTTTTTGTTTTCAATAATGAGGTAGAAATTTTCTAGTAAGCTCTTAAGGGCATTTATCCAGCCAGCGGCCGAAAATCCACATTTCGTCGAAAGATGTTCTTACCTTACGATCGTACAGTGCGGTTCCAATGAGAAAGATTAATTATTCTCCGTACCAGCTTTTTTAAATTATAACTCAATATCGAGATTCTAATTTTGAACATCTGGCTGTCACAGTTATTTTGTTTTCGCCTAGGAAAAAATAATCTTTTTTTATTATTTTAACTAATATTTTTATGTTTTCTGGTCAATAAAAGTGTAGTGTGTTGTTCCTTGAGGATTCTTCTCCCCTCTGATCTTCCAGGAGTCACTTTTCGTCGCTGATTTCCAGATATTTATAACCTTTTTTATTTCTGTCTCTTTCCATACATTTTTTCTTTTGTAATTTTGTGAACAATGGAGGAGGACCCCCCTGGACACCCTAAAAAGCCCCCAGATCCTCCCCCTGACCTCCCAGATGGTGAAAATGTATTAATTTCAGACAGTGAATCTGTCATTCTGACTACCACAAAAAAAAGGAAGTTTAGTCCCTCTTCCTCAATAAAACATGACTCTCCTTCTTCTTCTCAGTCTTCACCTGCTCTTCCTCAACCTCCTCCTACAAACTTTTATTCTCCTCATTCCTGTGGCCCGTTCATTGTGTACGCTCAAAAAACTGAGCAAGGTAAAACTATCCACCCTCTTGAATTTGGTAAATTTCTATCAAATAGCAAGAACCTTTCGATTAAGCCTGGAGGTGTAAAAGCTGAGGGTCGCTTCCGAATCTCTGTTGAATTCCTCTCAGGTTCAGCCGCCAACAACTTTATCAAAAACATATTTATTTCATCAAATTCTAAATTCAAGGCGTACATCCCAACTTTCAATGTCACTCGTATGGGCCTCGTCAGAGGTATCTCGACCGATCTGTCCATTCCAGAAATCCTGTCTTCACTTTCAACCCCCCAACATATCGGCAATCCCATAAAAGCCAGGAGGCTAAATTATAAGGACTCTTCTGAGGGCATCGTTTCCTGGAAGCCCTCCCAATCTGTCGTCATCACATTTGAAGGACAATCTCTTCCTTCCCATATTTATTTATTTTTCAACTCCTTACCAGTTGAAATGTATACTTATCCCACCACTCAATGTTACAATTGCTGTCGTTTTGGTCATACCAAAGCTGCATGCAGATCCCCTCCCAGATGTTTCAAATGTGGAGAAAACCACACGGCTGACAAATGTTCTTCTCTCTCTTCACCTAAATGTTTTAACTGCTCAGGTGCTCATTCCGCCATTAACTCTTCTTGTCCGGAACAATCTCGCCAAAAAAATATAAAAATTTCTATGGCCTCTGAGAACTTGTCTTTTCTGCAGGCTTCTAAACTATTCCCGCCTGTCAAAAAATCATTTGCTGAGGTTTTATCCAGTAACTCTTCATCCAACCCACTCGCCTCCTCCTCAACATCTTCTCGTTCAACTAAATTCACATACAAAAACCCTATCTCTAAACCGGCTCCTGGATACGATCAGCAACAACACAACTCACTTCTCTTAAATCCCAATGGTTCACCTCTTTCAAATGCCACAAATGGGTGCGCAATCAATTATAATTCATCCTCAACAAACCATCAAAAGCTTTCTGAACAATTCTCCCAAGATAATTCTTCATTTATTCAAACTCTTATTATGCTTCTAATTGACCTAATTTCTTCTCAAACTAATCTACCGTCCAACGCTGCTTCTATTATTTCCACATTAAAATCATTTATTCAAAATGGCTCTTCAAGATGTTAGAATTCTTCAGTGGAATAGCCGCAGTGCTATTTCTAACAAATCGAACCTTCTTAACCTATTAAATTCAAACCTTGTTTCTGTGGCTGCTATCTCAGAGACATGGTTTACTCCATCCACCCACTTTAATGTGGGAGGGTACTCCTGTCTCCGCGATGATCGCCCGGAAGGTACGGGCGGTGGTGCTGCCCTTTTTATTAAAAAATCCCTTCCGTTTTTCCCAATAAATAATATCAAACCCCCCAATGCTGACTTTCAAATGGTTGCAGCTAAAATAAAGGACACTTCCTTTGTTTCTATCTATCTTCCCCCAACATCGCACTTCAATAAACAAGCGTGGTTGCAAATTGTCCGTCAACTAAGCCCTCCTTTCTTTTTATTGGGTGATTTTAATGCCCATTCTCCCGTCTGGGGTTCTGCTTTCTGTGATCGAGACGGTCGAAGTGTGATGGATTTCCTAGATGAATCCAACCTTTTTCTTTTGAATGACGGATCTCCTACTAGAATCTCTCGCCCCAACACAAACCCCAGTGCAGTGGATCTCTCCATATACTCTACTAATCTGGCACCTCTCTCCTCGTGGGTGGTGTCCCCCGACCCTTGCTCCAGTGATCATTTCCCGATCACCATCACTTATCAAACTTCTTTCCATTCAGACAAGTCCCATATTTCGACAAAGATTAAAACAAAACTCACCAAATGGGACGAATTTAACTCTCATATGGATAAGTTTATACAAAATTTATCCTATACCGATACATTATCTGTCAAAGATGACTACGATAACTTCAAATCAATGCTCGTAACTGCAATCAATAAATCAACTCCTCCCCCTAAAACCAAATCTCTCAAAAAACTCCCTCCGACTCCCTGGTGGGATGAGGAATGTTCCAAAGTAGTGAGAATTCGGAAAGCTAAATCTCTTTCCTATCGTCACAATATGACTATGGAGAACTATCTCATATACAAAAATGCCGAAGCCAATGCCAAAAGGGTATTGAGGTCAAAAAAAAGATCCGGGTGGTACAACTTCTGCAGTTCAGTATCTCCGAACACTCCAATTTCGGAAGTTTGGTCTATGATTCGAAGATTTCGATCCTCCTTCAGTCCAACATCTCCTCGAGCTTCTCATTCTAAATGGATAGACGAGTTCTTGGACAAAATTGCCCCCCCTTCTGTACCTAACTTAGATGAAATAACTCCAATCCACAACACTCCTATGTCTGATCATTGGCTAGACTCTCCATTCACTTTAATTGAATTAAAAAATTGTTTATCAACAGTCAAGGACTCATCTCCAGGCAGAGATGGTATACCTTATAGCATTATCAAAAATAGTAATGATAATGTTCTAAATCACTTTTTGAGCATCTTAAATAAAATCTTCCAGACTGGCATAATACCTGATGACTGGAGTTCTCAAATAATCATCCCAATTCTAAAATTAAACAAATCACCCAATTCTGGATCCAACTATAGGCCAATTGCTCTTTCATCCACCCTTAGTAAAATTTATGAAAAATTAATTAAAAACCGGTTAGAATTTTTTGTCGAGAGTAATCATCTTCTCTCTCCATCCCAATTTGGATTTAGGAAAAAGAAATCTACACAAGATAACCTTGCCATCATCAGCACTGATATTAATTTATCCATTTCTAACAAAGAAGTATGTCTTGCAGTCTTTATAGACATAGAAGGCGCCTTTGACAATGTTTCCATCCCAATTCTTAAAAAAAAACTTTTAGGCCTTGGCTTACCCCTCATGTTTGTCCAATCTATTATTAATCTTTTTCTCGATAGGAAAATTTTCATTGAGCTACCAGATGTTACTCCTCAGAGTAGGTCAATTTGGAAGGGTTTACCCCAAGGCGATGTATTATCCCCCTTACTGTATAATATATACACACACGATATGCATGTCACCATTCCCCCTCAAGTAAAAGTTGTTGAGTTCGCAGATGACATAGCTTTCTTCTTATCATCCAAAATCATTCCATCCGCCGTCAAATATCTTAATGAAGCCATGGATGCCCTTTGCACATGGCTTACTTTAAATGGTCTTGAACTTTCAGTACAAAAGAGTCAGTGTGTTACCTTCTCAAATCGTCATAATAACCCCCCTGTTCAAATTTTATTTAAAAACTCTCCAATCCCCAATGCTTCCGAAGTAAAATTTTTGGGAGTAACATTTGATAGGAAACTTAAATGGTCTTCCCACATTAATAATATAGTTACTAAATGTGAAAAAAATTTAAATATTATCAGATCACTGACTGGCGTTTGGTGGGGTGCTCATCCTATCTGCATTAAGTTGCTCTACAATGCACTTATTCGAAGTCATCTCGACTATGCCTGCCCACTTTTTAGTACTGCATCCAAAAATGCACTCAGTAAATTAGACAAAATTCAATCTAAGTCATTGCGAATAATAACTGGCGCGATGCAATCGTCGCCCATCAATTCCCTTCAAGTAGAATGTTCTGATCCTCCTCTTTATTTAAGGCGTCAATTATTTGCTGACAAATTTGTTCTTAAATGTTTAAATTCTAAAAGTCATCAGATTATTCCCAGAGTCTCGTTGTTCAACGACTCAACACATTCATCTACAATCAGAGCTCGAACTAAACCTCTCCCTGCCATCTGTAAAAATTTTCGCTCTCTCTCAGAGCTTCAAATTATCAAAAATGATCTTCTTCCTTTGTACAAATTAAAATATAGTCACGTCACCCTATCCCCAACGATATTAGAAGGGATCGGCATTCTTAAAAGTCATTCCAATCTCCCAGCCCGTACTGTCAATAATATGTTATATATGACATTATTTCTTCTAAATGGCCCAACTCTTCTCTTTTATTTACTGATGGCTCCAAATCTCCGGACTCTCCTAACTGTGGTATTGGTATTAACGTTTACCACAATAATTCTAATGAAAGAATATTTTATTCAATTTCAAACCAATTTTCAATATTTTCTGCAGAGTGCATTGCGATTATTGAATCTCTCAAATATGTAATAAAAAATAATTTTGAACATTCTCTTGTTCTCTCTGACTCTCTCAGTTCCCTCCAAAAAATTAAAACCAGTCCTCTTCTTCATCCTGATGATCACTTTGTATGTCTTATTCGAGTATTGATAACCTCCATTCAAAGCTCTGGAAAAACTGTCACTCTGATTTGGATTCCTGGACATGTTGGCATAGTGGGTAACGATATTGCTGATTCCTTGGCAAAACAAGGAGCGTCTAACCCTACCGTTACCCTCGTAAACCATATTCCCCTGTCTGATATTTTTTCCATCATCAAAGATAGATCCCGCAATGTTTGGACAGAGTATTGGAACATTGCTAGTCAATCCAAGGGTGCCCGTTACGCCTCAATACAAAGGACTATCCCATCAAAACCGTGGTTTCAAAAATTCCCCCATTTTTCCAAAAAAGAAATTTCCTTACTTATTCGTATGAGAATCGGACATTGTTCCGTTCCTTCTCACCTTTATAAAATTCATGTGCTTGACTCCCCAGATTGTACGTTCTGTGGTCTAGATGTGGGAACTTTAGATCACATATTTTTTGATTGTCCCTCTCTAAATAAATATCCTCTCTTCTATCAAGCGTTATCAAAAATTGCCTCTCCTCCATTCAACATCTCATCTCTTCTAAGTCTGAACTCTACTCCAATCTTCCATAAAATTCTGAAATTTGCACATTTAAATAAAATTAATATATAAATTCACCTTTCCTTTCTCTGTAATTATAAATGATGGCCTAGAACACCCTTGAAGGGTGAAAGCCAGAAATAATTGAAAAAAAAAAAAAAAAAACTCAATATCGATTTTATTTCATTCCAAATTTGCTTTAATTTATACCTACATTCAAAAACGCTGAAAGGCGTGACGATAAAACTATTAAAATGATGTAATTTTTATAATTATTTGTATTTATAATTTTTCAATAATGTCTAAGCAAAATAAATGTGCAAAAAAATCTGAAATATATTAATTTGTAAGACCGTAAATAGATAGACAAAATAGAGAAATTTTCGACATAAATAAGTGTTCGGATATTTTTTTTTAATGATTTTATTTGAACTAATATTAAATTTTTGAAACATGCGATTACTAGATAAGTATTGATTTATAATAATGTATGATTACATGAAATGAAATATGTCTTGTAAAATAAGATTTTTCTTTTGAAAATTTAACAAATCTGCCGACGACCTACGGTATAAACTTATTATACTAAAAATAAACATTTTTTCTCAAAATTTAAAACATGCGTTTACTAGATAAACGAACCATCTTTCGAAATCATTTTATTATTTTTTGTAGAAAAAAGTAAATACGTCTAAAATTTGATTTAAAAATGACAACTTTCCGGTTTTCTCTGGTTATACACCCTTAATGTGTTGCTAACGCCAACAATGTTTCAATAATGACTTCTTACTAAATATATTTCAATAATGACTTCTTACGAATAAATGTGTTTATCAATTAATCAATAAAAAATACCATTCAAATTTTTCTTATCTCTTCCAGACATTTCTGATTACATCATAAACTCTTTCCGAGTAAACGTAATTTGATAACTTACAAAGTCCAAAATGCAAAGAATTCTTGAAATGTGTATCGAATATTACGCCATAACGTACAATTTTTTTTTATTTATGTTACGTTTTATCTTGTGTTTATTATTACAAATTGCCGAGACAAATAAGTTGACAATTCTGGTTGTTCCCGCCAAAAATGTATCAAAGTTCATTAAATCACGATGTTTTTTCATTCCACTTCTACATGTGTGGTAAATCTATGAACCCGATCATAGATTGACAAAGTTGACTTTGCAGGCGGAAAAACATCAACTAATTGGTAAGTTCCTAAATATTCAGCTATCAAAAATTATCAATCGGATTTCTTTTATCGACTGTAAAGCGTGCAGTGAAGTCTTATTTTAACTCGAAAATTTGGCATTTTATAAGTCTGTAAATTGTTGTTGTTGTTACGTTCCAGTTCCGGTTTAACATGGTGGCCGTGTTGGATACTTCATTCTGGGGGTCAGTTTGTCCAGGAGTGACGGACGTATAAATCCATCTCTCCTACTCTCAACCGGTCTCTCCCGATCCGGTCTGCATCCAGCTCTCTCATCCTCCGCCAAGACCCGGACAAACCTCATCCCTATGAACCCGCGCATCCCTACTAAGTCACCAAAAAGTGTTGGTTATCCCTTAAATGATTCCTGGGGCGGCGGTACCCATACCCGCCTCCCAAAATGTAATTTCTCACGAGAATATTTTAATTATTTATTTACAATTGCACACCTATTTAAATCATCTAATAGTATTTCCATGCTGACGTGACATTACCAAACCAATACATTTTAACGTGTACATTATTGAAATATATTTAATACTTTCTAAAAGCAATTAAATCGTCCACTAAAATTCATTGGAAATATTTTGCCAATATTCCAAATATTTACACCAATATTCCAAATATTTATATTGATGACACCATCGACTGCAGAGATAAGCATGTCGATTTGCAAAATCACGATATTTTTACATCCCACACCCACGTGAGAGGTAAATCTGTGAACCCGGTTACGTTCCAAATACAAAATCAAATATTATGGTTCATGTTTACACGAATGATAAGTTTTGCACCAAGTGTGTTTGATAAGATATCATGTGTATGATAATTAATACAACATTATGTTCATGAATAATTGGGAATTATTCAATTTTGGAGGTCAATCTATCGACCTTGTGGTATTTAGTACACATGCGAGTAGATAACTATTAAATAATCAAATTTTCACATATTGTAGCAAACACTTTGAGAATACATAATTATAATAAACACAATAAATGTAACTTTGTTTTAATTCCACTTTATTATTTCTTTATCTAACCGGTTTCGGTTCATCCTGAAACTTTATCAGGGTGAATAATTTTTTTTTCACCCCAGATGAAGGTTCAGGATGGGCCGAAACCTGTTGGATAAAGAAATAATAAAGTGGAATTAAAGTAAAGTTTTTATATTGTGTTTATTATATTAAACTAGCTGACCCGGCAAACGTTGTTCTGCCATATAAATTATTTCTAGTGATTTTTTTTTTACATGAACTCCACACAGGAGGCCCTGAGGAAAATAATTTCCCTGAGGGCCTATGTCATCTTTGGGGATGCTGTGTGGAGGGGTTTTTGTAGGGAAAGGAGGGAGAGGAGAGTTCTGGGAAGGGAAAGGTTTTAAGGGGTGGGTAGGAATCTGGGATTCAGTGTGTCCTGGTCATCAGACCTATATAAACCTCATCCCATGAACCCGGGCACCCCTGCTAAATCACCAAACGTAGCGAACCACTTGGGGTGACCTATGGCAGAGGTGTTGGTTATCCAATAAAGGTTCCCAGGGCGGCGGTACCCATTCCCGCCTCCCAAATTGTAAAATATTTATATATATGTAAAGGAAATATATTCCCTTTAAATTTGAATCCTATAATGTCAATTAGAATGCAATCATCGATTGTCATTTGTTTTGTTATTCTATTATTTGATTGTTAGAAAAAAACCATTCAAAGTGATATTAATAAACATAAATGTCGTTTCTTAGTTAAAAAAAACTTTGCAACACAAGTGTTTTATTTAGAAATTAATAAAAAGGAATTAAACCTATCAACATATTATAAAACGACATTTCGTTTTAAACCAAAAATGGAGAAAATTCAATTCGAATTTACGCTATTACCTGGATGCGATGGCAGATCAAATATTATTAGCATTACAAAAATAGTCACAAGTGATGGAAAAGTGTTTACAATACCAGAAATGCTACGATCCGCCAGCTATCACGAGGAGATAATGAAAACTAGTGCTTTTGGAAAAATAAAAAATAGTTTGAAAAAAAGATACCAGGTTAGAAGAGTCTGGTTAACCATGACAGAAGAACTAAAAAAAACATATGTAGACGAAGATGGAAACCTACAGTTTGGAGACCAATACCTCGAAGAATTGGACGAAAAAAGTTTACAAGTACATCAAAAAGAAGATGCATTAGGAAAATTAATTGAAAAGTTAATGGAAGATAAGCAACAGAGCTTAAAAAACATTGCTGAGAAGTTTGTTATAGAAAAATTCTGCACTAAAAATACAAATGCAAGCCAGTGGATGGAAGTGTTTGAAAAAGAATGTTTGCGGTTTGATGTGACCATGGATGGAAAAAAAATAGAAATACTCAGATTGTTCATGGATAAATCTTGTATAGACTGGTACAGTTCCATGATTATAAAACTAACAATGAACTCAGAGTGGTCAACATGGAAAAACAAATTCTGTGAATCATTTGCAAACAAAGGATGGAACCCTGTCACATACGCACTATCATTTAGATACAAAGATGGTTCTCTGTTGGATTATGCTATGAGAAAAGAAAAACTTCTATTGGATGTGAGAAGATCAATTGACACCGGTACTTTGATAGATCTTGTTGCTTCCGGACTACCAGAATTCATACTTAACAAGATCGATAGAGAAGGATTACAAGATACTGTAGATTTGTTTAATGAAGTAAACAAGTATGAACATATGGTCAACAAAAAAAAGATTTATGAATAAGAAAACATTTGGAAATGCAGAACATAATAAAAATGGGGGTAAAAATCCATGTAAAATTTGTGAAAAATTGAATAAGGGCATTCGTTACCACCCTGAAGCTACATGCTGGTTCAAAACAAAAGAGGATGAAAAATTTAAGAGAAATGCCATTAAACATGTAAACAATTCAGTGATAGAAACTGAATTAAATGAAAATGATCAAAAAAACTAATAGTAACACCATTAATAAAAGTCAAACTATTACTAAATGATAAATTAAAAATATACGGAATTTATGATTCAGGTTCAAATGTTTCTCTAATTAATTCTAAATTATTGAAACTAAAAGGAAAAGGAAACAATTTGAATGAAGCAAATTTAGTAACGATTAATGGTGTTAAAAAGACGAGTGGTTTGACAACGTTAAACATAAAAATTTTTGAATTGGAGAATAAAGTTGATGTGTACATTATTGATGAACACAATTTCAAGTATGATTTTTTGATTGGATTAGACATGATAAAAGACTTCAAACTTATCCAAAGTGAAGACTTACAAATATCACAGAAACTCTGCCTAAATAATACAAATAAAAAAGAAAAATATTCTACAGATATGAAAACGAATACTAAATTTAATCATATAGAAAAACACAGAATTAATTTTAACGAACATGTTAAAGAAGAAGATTTTAAAATAACAATGAATCATTTAAATAATGATCAAAAAACAGAAATAAATGAACTAATAGACAAATACACATCAGTGTTCGCGAAGAGTAAATATGATGTTGGCACTGTCAATGGATATGAAGCGAAGATAGACTTATTAGTGGATAAATATTGTAGTAAGAGGCCTTACAGATGCAGTGTAGAAGATAAAAAGGAAATAGAAGAGCAAATAGCAAAATTATTAGACAATAAACTGATAGAAGAGTCGTACAGTCCATTTGCTGCACCGGTCACTCTAGCATTTAAAAAAGAAGAAAACAAAAGATCCAGATTATGCATAGACTTCAGAGACTTAAATAAAATAGTAATACCTCAAGCTCAACCATTTCCATTGATTGAAGACCTAATGACAAAGACCAGAAATTGCAAATTTTTTTCAACGCTGGATATAAACTCAGCCTTTTGGTCTATTCCATTGCGGATTGAAGACAAAAAAAAAAACAGGATTTGTAACACAGGAGGGACATTATCAATGGACCTGCCTGCCTTTTGGATTGAAGACTTCTCCGGCAATTTTTCAGAGGATATTAAGCAATATATTGAGAAAATATAAACTAAACGAATTTGCTGTCAATTACATAGATGACATTCTTATTTTTTCAAAAACTTTTGCTGAACACATTGATCATCTGACAAAGCTGCTGAATGCAATCAAAACAGAAGGTTTTAGATTAAAATTTACAAAATGCACATTTGCATCAGATATGGTAAAATATCTGGGTCATATAATTCAGAATAATTCAGTCAAGCCAGTAAAGGATAATTTGATTTCAATAAAGAATTTTCCTATTCCAAAAACACAAAAGAATGTGCGACAATTTCTAGGAAAAATCAACTTTTATCATGAGTACATTCCGAAGAGTGCAATAATACTAGATCCTTTGCATAATTTATTAAGGAAAAATCAAAAGTTTATTTGGACTGATAAATGCCAAAATGCTTTTGAAACGATGAAAAACCTAATATGCTCACAACCGATCTTGGAAATTTTTGATCAAGATTTACCAATTAATATATATACAGATGCTTCTCTAGAGGGTGTTGGAGCTATTTTAAAACAGACACAATCTGATGGAAAAGAAAAACCTGTTGCTTACTTTTCGAAAAAATTAAACAGCGCACAGAAAAAGAAAAAAGCAATTTACTTAGAATGCTTAGCTATAAAAGAGGCAGTGAGATACTGGCAATACTGGTTGATAGGAAAACCATTTACAGTTTATTCAGATCACAAACCGCTGGAAAATATGAATATCAAATCTAGAACCGATGAAGAGCTTGGTGACTTAACATATTACTTATCCCAATATGATTTTCAAATTAAATATTCTCCAGGAAAGTACAATATTGAAGCTGATTGTCTAAGCAGAAACCCAGTCTTAGAACCAGATGAGAACCAAGATGAGCAATTAAAAGTTGTCAACTTAATAAAATTAGAAGATATCTTAAAAGATCAGGTCAAAAATGAGAAGATACAGTGCAGAAAAGATAAATTGATATCGAAGAATAATGTTTATTACAAGAAAGTAAAAAAAAAAGAAAAAATAATTCTATCAGAAAAATTCAGCATAGATTTTATCAAAAATGTTCACACAGACCTAGGTCACATAGGAATTAATCAAATGCAAAAAATGATAAGCTCATGGTACACATCAGAAAACATGACAAACAATATAAAGAGAACTTGCGAAAGTTGTGCAGTATGTTTAAAGAACAAATCAAGAGGTCAAAATAAATATGGATTGATGTCCTACTTGGGTCCCGCAACAAAACCTTTTGAAATATGTTCTATTGATACGATAGGTGGTTTTGGGGGTTCACGGTCAACAAAGAGATACTTGCACCTGCTATCAGATCATTTCACGAGGTTTGCATATATTTTGACGTCAAAAACTCAAAATACCAACGATTTCATCAAACTCTTAAACTCCACAGAAACTAATGACATTGGCATGATACTATCAGACCAATATCCGGGTCTTAATTCTAGAGAATTCAAAAAATTTTTGGATGAAAAAAATATTCCAATCATTTTTACTGCAGTAAACTCGCCTTTCTCAAATGGATTAAATGAAAGATTAAATCAAACGCTAGTCAATAAAATTAGATGCAAAATCAACGAAAATGACTTAAAAGTGGCTTGGACAACTATAGCCCGTAATTGTGTAAAAAACTATAATGAAACGGAGCACACTGTCACTGGTTATGCGCCTCAGTACCTACTTAACGGCACAGATGTTACGATTTTGCCAAATGAGTTAAAACTTAAGAAGACTGACATCGATTTGATTCAAGACAGAAAAAAAGCTCTGGAAAATACTATAAAGTCACATAATTACAACAAGATGATTTACGATAAAACCAGGAGACATATTAACTTCAAAGTTGGTGATACTGTTTTTGTGGAGAATGGAAACAAACTTAACAGGAAGAAGCTCGACGAATTGAGAATCGGACCCTACAAAATAATAGAAAAATTATCAAACTCAATTTACAAGATAAATACTGGTCGAAAAAAATTAGAATCAAATTTTTTCCACATCTCGAAATTAATTCCAGCACCTGCATTGATGAACCATGAAGAGGATATCGAAGATGAATGAAAATTTTTGCAATAATTTTCTTTCCCGCGGGGGGGGGGGAGATGTAAAGGAAATATATTCCCTTTAAATTTGAATCCTATAATGTCAATTAGAATGCAATCATCGATTGTCATTTGTTTTGTTATTCTATTATTTGATTGTTAGAAAAAAACCATTCAAAGTGATATTAATAAACATAAATGTCGTTTCTTAGTTAAAAAAAACTTTGCAACACAAGTGTTTTATTTAGAAATTAATAAAAAGGAATTAAACCTATCAACATATTATATATATATATGTTTTTTATTTAATAACCTAAGTGAATATTTTGGTTGTTAAATAAAAAACAACGAATGTATTGTAAGCGTGTGGGGATGGGATCTATGTCAGAAAGAGGAATGGAGCGCTAAAAAAACACCAACTGAAGTAGGAAATAAAGAAAATAAATGTTAATTTTGAAGAGCAATTGAGTGTACGATATTTTTTCAGTCCGTCTTTAACCAACACAAATAAGCTCGAAAGTTTGCCCACGCGAGAACATGATGTCGAATGAAATAACAAAATGACGCGACGCTTCTCGTGAATGTCTTGCGCATATGTGGATGAAAGTTGTGGATGTATGTGGATGTAAATAATTTCGTTCTGTTTGAAATACGAAAGACGGTTAAACAAAAATACTAAAATCGCGATTAAAAAATGGGAGGGTGGAGGTGGGAGGGTTAAAATTTGGGGTATGGACACCCTCATCACCTAGCGGTATGATATATATTTTAAAACCTATTTTCATACCTACCAAATATACATAAAAAATATATATAAAAATCGGTCAAGCCGTTTCGGAGGAGTGCGACCACAAACACCGTGATACGGGATTTTTTATATGTAAGATAATAATTTGTTTTTAGTTATTTATTTGCTCACGATTGAAGAAAGGTAGTATAAAGTACAAAATATTGTTAGGGGAAACACGCGAAACGCGCGCCCAGCATGTACTCTTATATATAAATACACATACATTATATAAATGGCAGAATACAAGTTACATTTAGGTTTCTTCAAGACCCATGTTAACTCCTTCCTCTCATCAAAAACACTATCCACACTACGTCTTCAAAGATGACATAGGCCCTGAGGGAAATTATTTTCCTATGGTAGGTCATAATATGGTAGGTCATAATAGATTAAGAATGGTACCCTCAGATGGTTTGGGCATGTAGAGCGAATGAAATAAGAAAATAGTGTGAGAAGAATACATGACGCAAATGTGAAAGGAAGAAGAAGTCGGGGACGCCCGAAGAAGACACGGCACGCTCAAGTGAATCAGATACTTGAGTCGGCCCATGTCAAAAGTCAGAATAATAGAAGAGTATGTATGAGACGATTCATGAATGTGTGTGAGGTAAGGACTGTAAGTAATTCATTGTAATTTAAAATGAAACAATAACTTTGTAAACACCACTTTTATTTTTATACTTTATGCCGACCGGGTTTCGCTACAACCGTAGCTTTATCAGGGCAGTATAATACTCTACTAACATTAGGTTACATTTGTGTTATAATATATATTTTACCAAAAATGGGCTGGGCTGGACTCGTCAAGTGGAGGAGGAAGAGGGAGGCATAGATGGAGAATTGGGAAGGGAACGGACGTGTTCTTTATCAATAGGGAACAATCTTAGTATGGGACTTTTATTTTAGAAATTGGAACCAATTCTACCTTAAACTTTCTAGATCTTACGTTATCAATAATAAATAATAAAATCGAATTTAAAATCTACCGCAAACCGACGTTCACTGACATAACGATTCACAATTCCTCTAACCATCCCAACTCCCATAAACATTCAGCGTTTCATTCCATGACACATAGATTAGTTACAGTCCCTTTATCAAATACCAACTTTGCAATAGAACTATCTACGATCAAACAAATCGCAATAAATAACGGTTACAACCCAAATATAGTCGACAACATTCTAAATAAAAAATTTAAAAAATTATCCACTAGTAAATTTTTATACAATAGTCCACCTCATAATAATAATATACCAAGTAATAATAATCAACCTCATCAATGGCGTAGAATCCTGTACATCAATAATTTCTCTCAAAAAAGTGTTAAAAATCTCCCATCAGAAATATCAAACCAGCATTTTACACTAATAATAATATAGGCAAACTTTTAATGAACGGTAAGGATAAGGAAGACAGTCTATCAAACTCGGGAATTTACTCACTTCAATGCAGCGATTGCGCATTTTTTTATATTGGTAAAACAGCGCGCAACATAAACACCCGTGTCAAAGAACATCTTCGATGTTTACACAGCTCTGGATTTTCAGAATTTGCAAACCACTTGATTGAAAACGATCATAAATTTGACAAAAACGCTGGCGCCAAACTTATTCATAAAAACGACATCGGTATAAGGTTGGATAATTTAGAGGCACTTGAACTTAGGAAAGCCATAAACACTAATAGTAAGGTAGTAAATAACCAACTTAATTTAAATAAAAGTCCCATACTAAGATTGTTCCCTATTGATAAAGAACACGTCCGTTCCCTTCCCAATTCTCCATCTCTCCATTCTCCATCATTATCTCTGAAATAAATTTAACGGAAGCAAATTGCTTAAAAATATCACTTGGATCTGATTTATCTGTATTTGCGATTTATAGACCTCCTT
This sequence comes from Limnephilus rhombicus, assembly GCA_929108145.2. Classification (NCBI taxonomy): domain Eukaryota; kingdom Metazoa; phylum Arthropoda; class Insecta; order Trichoptera; family Limnephilidae; genus Limnephilus; species Limnephilus rhombicus. The sequence continues at coordinate 26,147,784 of OV815284.1, forward strand.
GCTTTAAAAATCTTACACCTTTCCTAAATTCTCTACAAAAACTTCTGAATGATAACACAAATACCCAACAACTCATCTTAGCGGGTGATCTGAACATAAACATTTTGAATTGCAATCCTCAAACTAACGAATATCTAAGTCTTTTAAGTCATTATGGCCTTAAATCAACTATTAATTCTACCACAAGAATAAGCCTTGAGTCCAAGTCTTGCATTGATCACATTTTTGCTAAAACCAAGAAAATAACCATCTCATCCATTATTCACACAACGGTCACCGATCACTACACTACTTCACTCGGCATTAGATCGAACTTCAAAAATAAAACGAAAATGCCTACAAACACCACACAACACGTCATAGACTTCAAATCACTTAGGGCAGAAATTAGTCATGAATCCTGGACTTCAACACTAAAAGAAAAAGACCCGAACAAAGCTCTAAATGCTTTCCTAATAACTATGGAAAAGTACACTAACAAGCACACTACAATAAAAACACATAAAAACAAAGCTCACAAAACATTGCAAATTAAACCATGGATCACTGCAGGGCTAGTAAAGAGTATTCACAAACGAAACGCAATGCACATGAGAGTACATAAAAACCCACATGACGGTAAACTTAATCATGACTACTTATTATATAGAAATCTATGTAACAAATTAATTAAGCAGGCCAAATACAAATTTTATAGGAACGCAATTGAAAATGCCAGAACGGATCCAAAAAAAACTTGGAAAGTCATTAATGAAGCAGCATATTTAAAACCCAAGAAGAATAATAATATCAAGAAACTGTCAATTAATGGAGAAATCCTTGAAACTAAGAACGAACCATTTAAACTAGCTAATTATATTAATTCTCATTTTTCCAACGTAGGCCTAAATCTAGCAAGCAAAATCCTCAACAATCACCACACTGCAAAAAAACTTTCTTCTAAACACAGCCCTACCAAGCAACCATTACACTCTTTTAATATATATAAACTCAATAAAACAGAAATTTCCGACTTTATTTTATCTCTCAAACCACATTGCGCTCCGGGCCCGGACAAAATCTCAAACCAAATTCTGATTAATCTGCGAGAATTTATTGTTATACCTCTTCTACACATATTCAATCAAAGCTTTAGCCATGGGATTTTCCCGGATAAACTAAAAATTGCCATTATAACTCCAATTCACAAGTCAGGGGACAAATCTCTCATATCTAACTACAGACCTATCTCACTATTAAATTCTTTATCGAAAGTTTTGGAAAAAGCAATGAAAAAAAGGCTAATATCCTACCTCGATAAACACAACTTACTCTCAGATTGTCAATTCGGTTTTCGAGCTAAAATGAGCACAGAACAGGCTATATCCGAATTAACTGATTACATTGTCAAAAATACAGATGTAGGATCCAAAGTCATCGGAGTTTTTCTAGATCTGGCTAAGGCTTTTGATACTATCTCTCATGACATTCTGTACGAAAAACTTAAAAATAATGGTATCAACGGTCCGCCGCTCGAATGGTTTATTAGCTATACTAAAAATAGGAAACAAATAGTTGAACTTAATAAATGCTACAGTGATCCGGAAGAAATCAAGTATGGCGTCCCTCAAGGTAGTGTACTTGGTCCCCTTCTATTTCTCATTTACATAAATGAACTTACCGATATTAAAATGGCTTCTATCGACTACAAGGTAATCAGTTACGCAGATGACACGGTAATTCTATTCAAAGCACCGAGTTGGGAAAAGGCCTTCAAAAGTGCGGAAACTGGTATGTTAGAAATAATAAATTGGCTGGACGACAATCTTCTTACCTTAAACATCTCCAAAACAAAATACTTAACATTCAGCAAAACCACTACCGGGCAACCAAAAATCACTCCGCCTTTATACCTACACCCTGATATTACCTCAAATCCCTCAAACCACAACTGCGAAAAAATAGAACATACTGATAATATCAAGTATCTAGGCTTAACAGTGGATTGTAAATTAAACTGGGAACTTCATATTAACTTACTAACTAAAAAAATCCGTAAACTAACATTTATTTTCAAAACTATTAGAAACATTATGCCACTAAAACAATTAAAAAATGTTTACTACGCTCTTTGTCAAAGCCTCCTAACTTATGGAATTTCTGCTTGGGGGGGAGCTGCCGACAAGTACATTAAACCGCTTAACACAATTCATAAAACTTTAATTAGGATCATGTTCAAAAAACCTTATCTTCACCCGACGGAAAACATACTTATTACTAATAACATACTAGATATCAGGAAGCTGTTCATTAAAAAGATCATACAAATAAACTGCGTAAATTCCTCTCCATGCCACATAACTCACCCGAAAAACACAAGAGCTAAATCGTGTAACCTACTTCTAGTGCCTAAAACTAAATCAACTTTTGCCCAAAAACACGAATCTTACCTCGCACCTCACATTTTCAACACCTTCCTAAAAGAAACCACCTACTGTACCACAAAAAACAACCTAAACTGGTTATACAAACATTTCAATACATGGTTACTACACAAAAAAAGGGCAAGCATCACCAAGTTATTAGTAATCTCATCTTAGTCTATAATCCTCACTCTTTATTTACTTTTATGTGTTGGTTACTTATAGAAATTTTATCTTAATTATTAATACTGCTTTTGTATTACGAATGCTTTTATTATTAATACTGCTTTTGTTTTGCGAAAGTTTATATTATTATTACCTCATATGTATATTATTTTGTTGAAATCTTATAGTTCTAGATTTAGACGCTAGCATTACTATGTGTACTTGATGAATTTTTGGTTTTATGGAAATTTGTCAATTCCTTGATAACTGTATTTCAACTCCCAATAATTCTTATTTGATTATATGTATTTATGTTTTAATATGTATCTATGAGTTTGATTATGTACACGTATGCGAATACCTGTGTGTAAGTATGTCCGCATATGCGTGTATGTGTGTATGAACAAAATTGTGTATTTGCATGTATATATATGTAAATGTATATGTGTCTAAGTTTATGTATATATATATATATATGTACCCGCCTCGGAACAGACTTAGTCTAGTGAGGCGGGCTACTAACTTGTGTGTATATGATTATTATTACAATAAACGACCGGGTTGCCGGCATAAAAAAAAAAAAAAAAAAATCTATGCCTCCCTCTTCCTCCTCCACTTGACGAGTCCAGCCCAGCCCATTTTTGGTAAAATATATATTATAACACAAATGTAACCTAATGTTAGTAGAGTATTATACTGCCCTGATGAAGCTACGGTTGTAGCGAAACCCGGTCGGCATAAAGTATAAAAATAAAAGTGGTGTTTACAAAGTTATTGTTTTATTTTAAATTAATAATGTCACATCACAAAGTATCCGCTTCATATGAACAAATAATTCATTGTAATTTAGAAACAATGACATTGTATTTAACAATTTATCTATTTGAAAAATAATAATTATGTGAACACCGCACAAGAGTCCCAACTGTCTGGAGCCAGTGAGACTATGGCATCCCTAATTGGGGTATGTTGTGAGGCTGAAGGTAGATGGAAGGTGAAGGAACTTGGGAAGAGGAAGTTGGGGTAGTACTTGGTTTATCAGGTTTGGTCATCAAACACGGCTAAAGCGATTTCAAGAAACGTTTTAATTTTGAATGGTGGTCATACACCAGAGCGATACTGAGAGTATCTTCCACTCTGGAACTATAATATTATTTTAAAATTTATTAGTGAAATAACCCAATCAAATCAAAGAAAATTCATTTGCGAACGCTGGGATTTGAACCTGAGACCTTCGGATTGCTAGTCAAAAGCCTTACCCCACGACCACGGAGGTCATCATCATTTACCAAATCTACGCTGTGTTCGTGGAAAGTCATCAAAGGCACCATCCATTATTTTCCCATTTTTGTGGCAAATGATCCTGCGCAACAGATTGTAAAGAAGAGCACACCTTAATTTGACCTGTCAGACTGTTCGTCTGCCCCTTATACCCGCGTGACCCTTGCTGTCTGCCTCGTGACACCCGGGGTTTCAGGGTTCAATCTCAGTCCCTCACCCGCCGGGTGAGTGATCAGCCGTCATTATCTTCCGTTAACTTGTAGCCACTCGGCTAATCAAATCAATATAGACAAATAGTCAACAAATCAGTCAGAGTTGGGTCAAGGTATTAACAAGTACAATCGTATTTTAATACTTTTAAGATTGTTTGTATTACCAACCTATATTTAAACAAATGGTCCAACTAAACAGCACCGAAAACAATACAATCATCGCAAAAGAAGCATTATTTTTCTACAATAATATTATACCTACAGTCTGTCAAATAAGAGTAGAAAACATAGGAGGGCGCCACTGTCGTTCAAATGGCAATACTAAAAATATAATCATGGTGTTAATCTAAAGCTGTGTAACCTACATTTTAATTAAAAATTACAAAGGCATAAAAGTGAAAAAAATATTTTTTCATTCCACTGATTTATTTATATTTTATTTTATTTTGCAGAAACAAACAGTAAATAATTACATAGTAGAAAATAGTTCCAAAATTATAGAATTTAACACAATAATTGGTACCAATGACATGTCGCTGTTATATACTTATGTTTTCATGTGATGAATTATACATTTTACCTAAATTAAGTTAGTAAATTATTGAAGGAGAGGGGTGTGTGTGTATGCGCGTGTGAGGGTGTGGATGTGTGTGTTATGTGTGCGAATTCAGTGTGCTAGAAATGTTTTTCTTAAATAGAGGGAGGGAATCAAAAAATATATCCGTATTTGTGGTTTTTTGAATTGAGTTGAATCTTTGAAGTATGCGGGAAATGGGGGAGTTGGCTGCAGCGTTCGTATTATTGCTGGTTGTGTAAAAAAGGTTGGTGTGGCGAGTCCTTTCAGACGGGATGTTAAAATTTATTTGGGATAGAAGTTCTGGTTAGTCTATTTCGTTATGTATTATTTTAAGGAGAAATGTCATGTCAGCTACCGTTCGCCTGGATTTCAGGGATTGCAGAGTGCAGATATGATTATTGTTGTATTTGTAACCGAGATACTTAATAAATTTATTTTGTATGCGCTCTATATTTATTTATTTAAAATTTACGGCACAAAGTATTAATGAAATTAGAATTGCATATAAGTATATTATTATTATATCTTTACAATTTTATGTTAACATAATGAAGAATAGCGATATTGTAATAAAATATAAAGCACACTTTAGGAATTGCTCACATTTATTTAATATTACCTTAAGTACCTACTAGCGTTGTTCAGGCTTTAAATCATGTCACTAACTTTAGATCTGAATATATTTAACTCAATCAGATCTAAAAGTAGTGTAACTAAACTCACCATTAATGATTCTTCCTTTCTACCTACTGTTAAATTCAAATTTATGTTAAATTAAATGGAAGCCAATCACTTTGTAGAACACAACTTAATCAAATTATGTCATTAAGTGGGTACCTTAACAACAGTGCTTCCTCGATTTAACTTTTTTTTAGGAACAAAAATATGTATTTTTAAATGTGTATACGGTGTTCTGCATTTTTAGTGTGATTGCACTTTAAAATAATATTTGACAGGCAAATTGGTGTTGCCAACCTACAAATTTTGTAGTTCAATTTTTTATATTTTCTACTCTTATTTGACAGACTCTACCTAATAAATAGCTAATACCTAGTTTTATCAAAAAATAATGATTGAAAATTTCTCTTATTTAATAAAACAAAACCAAAATTCGCTCTAAAGTCTCATGATTTGTAAGTAGGTATTTAAATACCTACCTGCTTTTTTTAATTTCAAATAAGGAATTATACACCCTCCACACAGCATCCCCAAAGATGACATAGGCCCTCAGGGAAATTATTTTCCTCAGGGCCTCCTGTGTGGAGCTCATGTAAAAAAAATACAATTTGTCCAAAGAAACATCACTATCGCAACGACGATGCGTTTCAAGCTTTCTTCAGGCAGGTAGATAACGTAATATAGGTAGATGACATAAGTAAAAGTGCGAATAAGAATGTAATAAATAAAATTTGGGAGGCGGGAATGGGTACCGCCGCCCCGGAACCTTTATTGGATAACCAATACCTCTACCATAGGTCATCCCAAGTGGTTCGCTACGTTTGGTGATTAAGCAGGGGTGCCCGGGTTCATGGGGTGAGGTTTGTCTAGGTCTTGGAGGCGGATGACTGGGACACACTGAACCCTAGATTCCTACCCACCCCTTAAACTCTTTTCCTTCCCAGAACTCTCCTCTCCTTCCTTTCCTTAAAAAACCCTCCACACAGCATTCCCAAAGATGACATAGGCTCTGGGGGAAATTATTTTCCTCTCCTGTGTGGACCTCAACAAAAAAAAACGAAGATTTAAAATTTGAAAAACAAATCTTTACTGAAACATTAAAAAGGCCACCGTCTTGAAACTGAAACGGAACGTACAAACTAATTTACAGGTAGACAATATGCAAAACAGTTGAGTTAACACAGGACTTCGCTGCGCTCAGTCAATAAGTATCTTAAATTTGTAGGTACGAAGACTACGATGGTATACAAGAAAAATTGTCATCTTTGACGATTTTGTACGTAAATTTCCCATAAAATTTCCGTTATAACGGCGTAAATACCTACGTACTCATCAATCTATTTTACGATTGCATTACGAGTTTTTGACGAAGGATTGGACATTAACCCCCAGGGACTGGCTATTAACTGCTGTGTACAGTGGCGGACTAAGCCCGTCAGAGGCCCGGGGCGGTAAAGCTGAATGAGCCCCCCCCCCCCCCCCCCCCCCCTAGTGTAAGGAGAGGGGCCTCATTCAGCTTTGCCTCAACTCTGAAGTTGATGTAATTTTACAAGCTTTTTATTCAATTCAGTTCTCTGGTCCTGGAGGGCCTCCAAACGCCTCTACGTTTCCTTGAACAAATCCTAATCAAGGCTTTAAGGCACCAGGACACTGTAACCAAATAAAAATGTCATTTTTTTAATTTCATTTTCTTGCATGCACTTGTTATTTGTTATATATTCATGCATTTGTGAAGAGTGCTCTCACCAAATATTGTAAAGAAATTCGTAAAATTGACAACATTTTAGAAAAGAAAACTATTCATCCGTTTTGCATGCACCACGCACCAAGTCTTATGCTGTTTGAAAATGCAATCACTACGGCCAGGGCCGTATTATCCGTAAGGCAGTATAGGCAACTGCCTAGGGGCCTCGCATCGGCTAGGAACCCCTAGGGTAAAGGGGCCCCTAAACGTGCATTGCCAAGGGGCCCCGACATGGTTAATCCGGCCCTTGCAGGGCCGTATTGTCCACAAGGCAATGTGGGCCACTACCTAGGGGCCACGCATCGGCTAGAGGCCCCTGTGGTAAAGGGGCCTCGTGCATTGCCTAGGGGCCCCGATATGCTTAATCTGGCCTTGACTAAGGCACCTTGTAGGGATTGTTTTATAAAGGGTCCCCTTTTATTTTATTTTTATTTTTATGAATGATAAAAATTTTCCATAAAAAAACAAAAATAAATTTCGCTGGTCCGCCATTTTTATTTTTTTTTTGATATCGAAATTCCGCTACATGGTGCCATAGATACTGGATTTTCGAACAGTTTAAGAATTGGTGCATGCAAATACAACGTGTTTAAAAAGATTTGAGAAAAACGCATCAAAGTTTTGCTGAAGACTAAATCAACATACAAACTGTTTCAAACGGTTTCACATAAAATGCTGTATCTTCGTCATTTCTTTTTAATTTTTTTGAAACATTCAGTGAGCGCATTCAACAGGTGTTTCTTTCAGAAAATGAAATTGCAATTTTTTTTTCTACAGTGTATTGGTGCCTTAAAGCCTTGTTTCGGATTTGATCAAGGTAACATGGAGGCGTTTGGGGGCCCCCCAGAACCAAAGGCCCGGGCAGGCTCCGCCCCCCCTTAGTCCGCCACTGGCTGTTGACTTTTGACATGTCTTTTAAAACTTAAAAAAAATATATGTAAACATATATAGGTATATTTTTTTGTTTGACTGAGGATCGAACCTAAGGAATAGAGCCAGATCCCATTTGGATAGGACTCAGATTTATTTTGTGTGTTAACTGTTGTACATTTTTAAATTGGTATATGTAATGGCATCCAATTCCATAGAAATGCCTCGTGTATGTCCGCGTATGCGTGATGCCACCAAAAGTTTAAAGAATGCATTGTCATTGACAACGAGTATGTCTGCCGAGTTTTAGCCCGATTGGATGTCGGGAAATGGGTCAATTTTTACTTCCAAGATTCCACTTCATTCATACATTCATTCAATCAAGTAAACAAAGGTGAAATTCAAAAAGATGTATTTAAAAATGGCAAAAGTTTGGATTCACTCCTGAACAACTACCGTACTAATTACATAGAATTAAACACGGTTTCACCTAGTGGGAAATAGTTGATTATTTGTTTGTGTTTCTCGTCTGCAAAGTAGTCAACTTCTTTATCTTGTTATTTTTCGCAAATTTAAATAGACAATATTATTATCACGAAGTCACAACTCAGCCATTTAGGTTATAGATATTTAGTTTAAATAACATATGTAATTTTGAAAATGTCATGTTTATAATTTTTGAAACTGACAATTCATGGTGGAATTCCATTATAATCAATATCCTACTAATATTATAAAGGTGAAAGTTTGTATGGATGTATGTTTGTTACTCTTTCGCGCAAAAACTACTGAATAGATTTTAAAAATTCTTTCACTAATAGAAAGCTATATTTTTGCGAGATCTATCCTACTAATATTATAAAGGTGAAAGTTTGTATGGATGTATGTTTGTTACTCTTTCACGCAAAAACTACTGAATAGATTTTAAAAATTCTTTCACAAATAGAAAGCTACATTTTTTGCGAGATCTATGGGCTATATATATTTATTTATTTATTTATTTAAACGCCCAAAGGGCTTTTACATATAACGCAGTACATTTTTTTATTACAAACAAAATAAAGAGTTGACAAAATACAGATATCATAAAATATAGAAAATAAAATAAAGGTTACATAAAATACAAGATGCAAAGTATTCCAGAACTATCTCGAATGTTGTCCCGAGCGAAGCCGGGTAACCCAGCTAGTATTAGATAATTTTCTAATATCCTCCATATCAACAATAATATTAATAAAAGTGCATAAAATTGGTGTTCACAATTGTTAATGAAACAAGTTGAAATAGTTGGCACATAACGGCGTTTAAAGTTTGCCAAGTTAAAAATTGTTATCAAAACATCCATATTGTATAAGTATTTGTTACCAAGACTATGTAAAGGTTGTATTGTTGTATGTAATATGTATTCTTCTTTTCAATATAAATTGGGTAATGACTTGCTTATATTTGGTGAATGGTGTGTTGAATATGTCAACAACATCTTTATAGTCATTTCCCAAATTTTGTATGCGGCGAGCGGGGGTATACAACTGTGATTCTGTGTTGGAGTTATCACAATAGAACGGTAGATATTGCATCGATGTTGGTTTGCGAGGTATATGAAAAGAAATCAAGTATAATAGTTCATGGCTGTCAATTATTGAATTTATGATTTTATATAAACATGTTAGGTCATTAACTATTCTACGTTCAGATAATTTTAATAAATTGAGTTGGCATAGTAGATAATCATAGTTGACACAATCCCTTGTAATACCCATTTTAAAATTAATAAATCTTAAGAATTTATTTTGAATTCTTTCTATCGTGAGCGAATGACTAGCGTAGCTAGGTGTCCATACTGTAGAGTTGTACTCAATTTGACTCCTAACCAAAGACATGTACAAATTTTTATAGGTTTGAATATTTTTAAATTGACTGCAAATTCTTATTATAAAGCCCAACATTTTCAAAGCTTTATTTGATGTAATTTCAATATGGTTTATAAAATTCAGTTTTTGATCAAAGTTGTGATGTTTGTCTTTTCTCTAAACTCTTATTTTTGTCTGTATTTTATTTACTCCTGGGCACTTGGCACCAGTCGTAATATTTCGTCTTTTCTCTTGGCTCTGATCGATATTTAAATTCTTAAGGCTTTGCATATGTGTGGTAGGGATGGAAAATTCCTCCCCTACGTCACACAAGCCTTTATAAAATTGGACCCTTATTTCCTCTGATAACTACAGAAAGCTACTTAAAGCTCCCTTGTACTACATACCTTTAGCGATATATGTACTTAACTAATAAATACGTTATTTACGACTTTGAACGTAAATATTTTCGTATTTAGGTTGTAATTAAACTCCATCAAACGTTGTGTAATTTTTTTGATTTATGATATAGGACTTTAATTACTTTAAATTTTGTGGTAACCCTCTTGATTCTAAACAGAGTGTTGAATTTCAAACTGTATTGGTCTCTCTCTTGCAAATTTAACCTTAAGTAATTTCTCTAAATGAACTAACTTCCCTTTGACGTTTATTATGATTCCCTACATCCTAATGAATTCATGAATAAGCAATACTAATCGAAACTACACATGACTAATTGAACAGATAATTAAATATAACTCAAATGGTTAAATGTTAGTAAATTTGATTATGATTGTATCTCGTATCTGCTGGGCGCCCCTCCGTTTAGATTCAGCTGCTATAAGGTACATATAAAGATGGATTTAGTAGGTTAATGTAATTAGTTAATTGCATATTTGACGAACTCAGAATAACCCTTTTTCTGGCAAAATTTGGCTCCTGCCTCCATCAAGTAAGCCGGGTGATCAGAAGTCAACCCAAAATTCGCACAGTCTTTTGGCACGGTTCAATTGATTGATACCTAAGTTATCGCGTCCCAATTGACCTTCCTTCGCCATCATGCACTGCCTTCAGGTCTTCCTCCAAGCCCAGATACCTCCAAATTCCTACTCCTCCAAAGTTTACTATTTACTTAGGGCGAACCGGTTTCGTCCTATATGCAATCATATACTCACGGGTTTGTGTGGAGTTACGGGTCGTGAATCCTCCCTCCACGTTCAAGAAATGAGACGAGAGTGACCCGACAGGCCTAAAGCACTAATTGTAAGTGAGTTCGTTTCATTCAATGAACAGTACATAAAAAGATATATATGTAAACATACGTTTTGGGAAGGTTTATAACTCGCAATACGAAACTACTTGCAACGCATCCCGAGCTCGGATCTCGCCCATCGGATTCTGCACAATCCTCAGATTGATACCGAATATATACGTAAGAATAGTGTGAAATATAAATATATACTAGTACAATAAGATCTTATCTGGCGATGTGTTCTGGAGATTCGCCATAACTCCAAGCTTTTGTTTGGTTTTGTTGACGGTTTTGTTTGAGAGATCCGCCATCTCTATGGTTTGATTAATGGTCCTTGTTACAGAAGCGAACACTGCCTTCTGTTGGCTGAACTGTATTTTTTTTTTCTTTTCTTTCCCTCCCCTCCAATGTTCAACTTTTGATAAATTCTTGCTATCCCGTGATTCTCAATTGAATCATGTAAATCCTCATTACCCCTTATTAAGCTATCCCGTGATTTTTCAACTGTTTCATGTAAGTCTTCAATACACCCTATTAAGCTATCCCGTGATTTTTCAACTGTTTCATGTAAGTCTTCAATACACCCTATTAAGCTATCCCGTGATTTTCAAATGTTTCATGTAAATCTTCAATACACCCTTTTGAACTATCCCGTGATTTACCAACTGTTTCATGTAAATCTTCAACACACCTTTTTGAACTGCTATAATAAATCTGTTAATTTTCAATTGCTTAGGTCTGTAGATACCTCTTTACGTTCAAATTAAAAATAGTGTTTAATTTTTTTTTTTTTCTTTTGTTCCTAATAATTGCGCAATATAATAATTTTATCCCGTTCCTAGAAGTTAATACCTAAGTACGATATCCATTAATCAAGGTCATTTTTTTTTTTCTTTTCACTGTACTCGAACTAGTGCCCCAGTGACCGATTTATTTTGTAAACAATTTGAGCTTTGTAAACATTCTCGACGGCATCGTGACCTAGATTCAAGCGTATGAGGTATGTTTACTTTAGACATTCCGGAGACGTGTGAGATGACTCTAAAATTTTTCTTTGTTTGATAATGATGTACTTAGCGCAATTGTCTAGTCTGATACCCGATTACGTATACATATTTATTCATTTATATATACTTTGTCTCAATAAATAATTTATAATATTGATATGTATATACATAAATTTTATGATTGAAATAATTTCTAATATCATAACTTATTTCAAATGCTCTGGATTTTCTGAAATTATATTAATACATACATAACATTAAATATAAAATATTGATTTGTAAATTTATCACACATAACTACTTTTAATAGTTATTGATGAATTCAGAGGTAGGAATCGATACCCTTTTCCTCTTTTTATATAAGTGTTTTTCTTTTTTTTTTTTTTTGATTATAATTTTTCTTGGGAACAAAATTTACATATATATATGTTTATATACTTACATATATAAATATAAAAAATATACTTATTATACTTATAATATTTTAATATAGTTACATATCACATATTAAGCGAGTAATATCTTGGTCAAATAATTAATCCAAATACCAATGTTTGCTCCATTCCGCTTTCTCCTTGGAATCTGTAAAATTTTATAACGGAAAAGACTTACCCCTACCAAGGTTTTTTCCGACCGGGAAATACACGGTAACCTTGCTGCAATTTTCCTAAATTAATTTTTATTTTCCTAAATTTAATTAAATCTTTTTGACTTCAATTTTTTTTTTTTTCATTTAATCTAATTAATTAAAATGATGCATGAACTCTATCGTTCTAAACTGTATTTTATCTCAAAACTCGTTGGTTAGATAACTCTTTAAATGATAGTTACTTCACGATTAATTTAGAGATGGTAAATTGTTGTTAAATTAAATTTTTATCCCTCCGAACTTTTATGTATTAATAAAATATTATTTTGTTTTATTATTATTATTTAAGATAATTAATTTAATTATTTATTATTTGTTAGAACACTTTCACTTAGATTGAACACACGTATTTAATTATAACTCCTTCACGCTAAATTATCACATCACTTCAGTTATTTATTGCACTAATATTAAACGCGAAATTTCTAAGTTTAAAATTACGATATTAGGTGATTATAAAATCCGAATTTTCCACTAAAACAAATTGTATTTATCACGAGCACTTTTATTTTTCACAAGTAATTAATGCGTTGGCTTTATTTTTATTTTTCACTGACTCTAACTGCAAAGTATTTTTTCTGTAGATCACTGACTAGAATGTCAAATTTTTCTAAGTATCAAAAATAATTATCACTTAGAATTTTTCTACTTTAAATCACCCACCGTTTCGTCACGTTCCGCGAACTTAAAACCTTTTCGACCACCACGTAGACTGTCCTCAACTGGCATTTGTCTAGACTTTTATACCCCTCTCAGGTCCAAAAGATCGTATCTGAATCTCCTATAATAAACCAATCTAATTACTATCAACTCGTAATTTCTTGAAACCTCTCCATTATTGTCGAATGCGGTCTCTTTGTACGTTTTGCGTTTGATACTTTCAATTCTGTCTCGTACTCTCATACTTACAAGATCCGGATTTAGTAAGATCCATGTTTAATGGCCCAACTTCCTTTGTCCTGGTGTTCATACAAAATTAGCTTGAATTTAATAATTTTAAAGTTCTATTTTCATATATTCCGTAACATGTCCGTGCGTACGGCATCTACCATATGTTCCAAATCTGTCCCCAAATTCGCCTATCAGAGATATCTTCATGTCGAAGTCTTTCTCGCAAATTGTTCATTTTTATTTTATTATTTTTCCTCGAGTTTTTCTGTATTCTATATGAACCTTTCCATTTAAAACCGAATTTTCTCTATTTACGTCGTATATTTGAATTTTCCATTTTTTTCTCGAATTTTCTTTTATTCACGACACTCTTTCCATGAATTTCCTTATTTATCCTTACGTTATTGTTCATATCTCTATAGGTTTTTATATTTCAAGCCGTATTTATTTTATTCACTGTTAATCTAAGATTTCCTTTGTTTTTCTCTGTCGTATCTCCTTTCCCCTCACTTCCCTGTACTTCCTTGATATAACCATATCGTTTTTTTGATGTTTGCTGCCTCTTGGAAAATTTCATTTTCTATTTGTTATTAATAAATATATCATTTTTTAACATCTTTATAGGAGATACCCCCACTTCGGCCCTTAAATTTCTGTCATTTTTATTGCTTCATAGAGAACGCCTTCCAAATTTTGTCCCGTTCTTACGCAAAATCCCATAAACCATATGTCTTGACAGTTGTATACATTAGTTCCTGTACCCACCTGGCAATAAATCCTTTTTTATTTCAGTGTCGTTAAATTTTATGAGAATTCTTTAATATAAATATTTCATAAGACCCATGATAATTTTTATTACCTTTTTAACGGCTAATCGTCCTTATCTAAACAATTTCCATGTTCGAATATTCCTTGTTTATCACAACAAAATACATCTGGGATCGACAACCATTGTAATGCCTCATCTTTATCTGCAATCGCGTACTATGTTACTCTATAAACTCCATTTTAATTACGTAAAATGACTCCTTTTCCTGAGTTTTTCTATCGCAATGTTTTCAGCATTTTCCACTCCCCTCCGTACTGCACTCTATTTTCTTCTCTAACACTTGTTACTGCTCTAGACATCTGAAATGTACCCTCGCCTATTCTTTAAAACTCTCATTTTTTTTGACGTTTCCTCCCTAAATCTTTCATCGTAATATCCTAGCTCCATCTAGAATTGATAACAATAATTTTCCATTGTTTTTTCAACATTTCCATTTCCTTTAGCACGTTTTCCCTCGAATCGATCATCTCCGGTCGTCACAAACAATCGTATTATAGATGGAAATCTCCCTAACATCTTACAATACGTTTTCGTCACTTGCTTTGCAATCTTTCACTTAAACTTTTGCATCGTGTTTACGTGTATCCTTTTTTTCCGCACCTGATATGTTTTAATGCGTTCGAGAACTAGGGTTTCTGATCCCTGGAACGTACCGGTTAATGATAACATTTCTTGGGGTCATCGTTCTTTTGTCCCTGAACAGATTATTTCTTCCCATGGAGTTTATTCACCTCTCGGTTTGGTGGGAACGTCAAACTCATTAATCACATTACTAATTGCTAAGTCCAAAGGTCGTTCCTTTGTTCTAAAAATGGGTTCGGCCCTCTTCCCGTTGATAGGCTGAATTGGTTTTTAATCGCTTTTGCTGCAATTCAATTGGCTGTCAATATATCTCGGGCTAAGTATATTGGGGAGTCCCTGTTTCTGATTATTTGTTGATACCATCTGTGATCCTTTCATCAATACTCGTCTCACCTTGACTAATTATAGATCCCTACCGTAATTTGGATTCACTTTACTCTAATCCGATAGATGTCGTAGACGTGTCCGTTTTATAAGTAATTGATATTTTCTTTTTAAATTAAAGTGGGAAGCTACGATATTTCCTAATTTTCACTGTTGATCAATGCAATTCATCACAAAGTTTACACCCAAATCATTCACCTCGGTTACAGCTGTTAGCATTACATCATTGATGGAGAATTCGTAAATTATTGGATTTTTTATTCTATGAAATCTCATAATTAGACATTTACTTATATTTAGTTGTAGATAATTCTCTTGGCACCAAACAAAAAGTTTTAGCAAGTTATTTGACAATGTTTGACAGTCATTGATATTTCTTATGGCTTTGAATATTTTCATATCGTCCGCAAACAGTAAAACTTGGACATCATTGAAAATAGAAAGAACATCGTTCACAAATATTAAAAATAAAATTGGTCCCAAATGTGATCCTTGGGGAACACCGCTGGTAGCAATAAATTTATATGAAATAAAACCATCAATTTTAACGGCCAATTGCCTGTTACTTAAATAACTGTTAAACCACATGTATAAATACCCTGCTATTCCTAATTTGTGTAGCTTTTTTAACAGCAGGTCATGGTTAACTCTGTCGAATGAAACTTGTAACTTTTTAGACATGGATTCGGATATAAAGTTTTGGTAAATTAAGAGATTGGACAAAGTAGATTTTCCAGAAGTGAAACCATGTTGGTTAGGTGAAATTACTGGCTTGATACAGTGAATGATTTTATTTAAAATAAGTTTCTCAAACAATTTTGGAATAGTTGATAAAAGGCAGATCGGTCTGTAATTGCTCACCTCATTTTTGTCTCCTTTTTTAAATATCGGGGTGAGGAAACTGTATTTCCATTTTTCAGGAAAATGTCCTGTTTGTAATGACTGATTGAAAAGAAAATGTAGTGGATATGCAAGAGTGGTAGCGCAATTCTTTAAGAAAACAGGTGGGATATTATCAGGACCACCGCTCTTACTTTGATCCAAATGTTTTAGCTGAGTCAATACATCTTTATATTCAATTATTACATTGACTAAATTTAAGTTATGATCTGAGGAAAAACTAGGCGAGTAATCGTTGACTATTATTGAGTCACGGACATATACACTTTTAAAGAAGTCGGCAAATAGGTTAGCTACGTTTTGAGAGTCGTTAGCTATTTTTTGTTCATAGCACATATTGGAGGGTATGCTAATATCATCATTTTTCAAAGACTTTGTGTAATTCCAAAATTGTTTTGTATCTCCTTTAATTGACATTTCTACCTTATTTATGTAATTGTTGTAACAAATTTTTGACATATTTTTGCAATCTTTTCTTATATTACTGAACTCAATATAATTTGATAGGGATCTCTCTTCTTTATATTTTATGTGTAAAACTTTTTTTTTAGCTATTAATTGGATTAATTCCTTATTAAACCATTTTGGATGCTTTGATTCTTTGAATTTAATTAAAGGTATACAGTCTATGATAATGGCATTTATTTTATGATAAAATGATTCTATATTATGGATCATATTGTTTTCCTTTAGAAATGACCAATCTACCTTGCTGAGATGATCATTAATTTCAGTGTAATTGGCATTTTTGAAATTAAAACTAGAACTTGTGATTTTATTACTTTTTTTTTAATTGTTTGGAATAATTACTGACAGTGGAGGATGGTGATTATCTATGGGAAGGGTAGACTCTAATGCTTTTCTAACTATTATGTCCTCTTCATTTGAAAAAACAAGATCTAGGAGACGATTACTCGAATTATGTACATGATTAAATTGGGTGAGATTCAGAAATATTGACATATCAATGATTTCTCTTTCGCATAATGTTACTGATTGGTAATTAGTACAGTTGAAATTACAATTTGGAAGGTTGTAATCTCCAAAAATTAAGAATTTATGTTTTTTATGTTTTGATTTTTAAAGTTCGACATCTTCGGAATGATTTTTATATATAGATAAATTAGCTGACGGGGGAATGTACACGCAACCAATGATGTAATTTTGATTTTTATCGTTTACCATGATGAAAATTTGTTCGACATCACAATACTTGGTTTTTAACATTTTTGAAGACATTTTATTGGAGACTGCTAAAAGGACTCCTCCACCTCTGGATCTGGAACTGGTCTTGATATTTCTGTCAAGACGGTAGATTTGATGATAGGGTAAACCAAGCTCCGTTGAGTAAATTGAAGGTTCTAGCCAGGTTTCCGTAAGAGCGATGACATCGTGTGAAGTAAGTGGGGCGTTTATCCTAAATTCGTTCAGTTTGGCCTTAATCCCCTGACGTTCTGGTAGTAACACATGATAGGTTTTAGTTTTTTGGATTAGTATTTACAATAGTAGGTTTATTATTTTTGTATTTGATTGTGAGTCCGGTTTCACCATTTTGTGTTCTTTGGTCTAGGGTTAATCGTAGATTGGCGAGGTAGTTTCTTTGGGCTGGTGTTTGATCGGAATAAATTTTAATACCAGGGCACTCGGTTATGCTGTTTTTTTTTCTCAATATGTCTATGGCTTGGGCGGGATTGGCAAGCATAACTTTTAGAGGTCTAGGTTTGTCCGATTTTCTGATCCCCAGACGAAAGGTAGTAACGTTGGCTTGCGTGATGGTCGAGTTTAGATTTGTTAGTGTAGTAGAGATTCTCGTCGTATCATCAGTAATTTTGTCGATTTGGGAACAGGCTGAGCTTTCGGGAAAGTTGAATATAATTAAATTTTTCGATCGTTTTTATTGGTAAGCTCTGGCGTTATGAATAATCTCTGGCGTTATGAAATTATTTATCATACGTTTTCTGTCGCTAACAAAATCGATTTATTGCAAACGCCAATTGTCGCCTTGGAAACGATGTTTTTTTTTTATTAGGTTACTATGGACATCCCATTGATGTTAAAATTCAAATATGTATAAAATACTAATTCCTACTTTACAGAACGGATTTTAATGAAACTTTACAATAATATGAACATATAGGCTAGGCTATAGCTCAGAGCTCTGGCATTACGAAATTTGTATGAAAAAATTGCAATTGGTGGCACGATTAGTAAGATATCTATAATTCTTTAATCGATTCAAATTATTAGGGAAGTAGGTACTTCAAATAAATTCGCTTAAATATTTACTAAAATAGAATTTGAAATTGCAAAATGTAATTCTCAAATTTTGACATAATGTCACACAACAATTATTGTTTTAATTGGATAGACAGGTATCGCATTTTTTAAGTATAAAACTGCCGTACTGGATTTTTTGGTAGAATATAAAAAGAAGTTCGTACATAATAACTATCTATAAAAATGAATCACGAAAATGTATGTATGCGCATAAACCCGAACGACTGAACCAAATTGGATAATTCTTTTTTTTGTTCGTTTTTTTTGTATAAAACTACCGTTGAGTTCTGGCATTATGAATTTTGTATAAGAAATTATAACAGGTGGCATAAGAGCAGTTTGAAAACTGAATGTATCGGGAATGAATGTGTGGAATGCGAGAGGTGAGTGGGGGGAGTGGGGAGGGGGGATGGGGAGGGGGAGGAGGGTGGGGGGGAAGGGGGTTAGGGGAGGGAGAGGGGTAGGGGGAGGGAGAGGGGGGAGGGAAGGAAGGGGAAAGGGGAAGGATAGAGGAGGTTGTGGGGAGGGGTAGGGGGGGGGGGGGAAAGATGTTGATAGGGAGGGTGGAGGGGGAGGAGGATTGATGGGAGGAGTGGAGTGGGGAGAGGGAATGTGGAGGAGGCTGAGTGGAAATCCCCTAATGCCATGCGAGCGAAGCCGCGGGAAAAAGCTAGTATATTATAAAAGAAAGTCCAAAAAAATGTGCGGCTCTCAAAAACTCAGAAACGAGTCCAGGTACGATCAAGGGAGTTTTATGATGTGGTAGATCTCTATCCCCCCTCCTGGATGACGGTTCCCGTTTTTACCTAAAGGGTGTGCTTTTGAAGATGTAAGGCCTGGAAGATTCACCCTCTGAAATTTGTAGAGTCTTCCGGAAAGTTCTAATAGGTTCGATAGAGCTCTAGAAAGTTCTGGAAGAAGTGGCGGAGTATTTTTTTAATTATTTTTTTTATTGAAACATTTATCAAAGTTACAATTTTACAACATAATATAACATCATTATTTCAATTACTCTCCTAATAAAGCAGCTGTTTGTGTTTAGGAGTGGACAACTAAATTTTATTACATCTGTTTAAATTAAAACTATTATTACAGAAACTTAGTAATTTTATGAGAAAATACGAATAAAAGTAATAAAAATATAGATTAGTTAATAAATGATTCAAAGAATTGATAAGGCAAAAACATATTTCTAAACAATAAGTAAAGTTATGAGGTGGTACTAGAGTATTTTAATTTTTTTTTAATATTTGTCGTAGTTTTCTTCCAATCGTATATCTAGGGGTAATTTATTAAATAATTTTGTACCCTTGAATATATAGTGATGCTATGCTATTGTGGTTCGTACTGGTGGCACGGTTAGTCCTCCAACAGATATTATTCTTTTGCTAATATTTAATTGTGGTAAATTATTTTTAGTAAAGAAATCTTTATGTAATTGTAGTAGTGCAATTTTGTCATAAATTTTTGTAACTGGGGGAACCGGGAAATCTTGGAAAACATTTATTGTTGGGTAGTAATAGGGCTTTTTTAAGATGATTTTTATTAATATTTTTTTAATTGTTTCCAGTGGAAGTAGGGATGATTTATATGCACTCCCCCAAGCCACGATTCTATATTGTAGTACAGAGTGCGCAAGTACATAATAAATATCTTTTAATTTTTTTAATGATACAGTATTTCTTAGTCTAAAAAATATATAGTATGTCGTCGAATGTTCGGGAATAGGGAATCGGGAACATCATTGTGGAACATTCCAGAACACTCTCGAATGTTGTCCTGATCGAAGCCGGGTTATCCAGCTAATACATATATATACTGTAATAAAACAAATATGAAATTTATTTCCACTTTAATTTATTTGACCGTAACCGGTTTCAGCTGGTTAAAGCCATCTTCAGTCTGGAACAAATTATTTTTCACCTGCGGTTTATATACATAACATACCGGGGAAGGTGAGAGAGGGTGGTCCACAAGGATTTTAATCAATTTTAGGTCCTTACATATGAAATTGGCGTTTTGTATGGGAGGAACATAAAGTCGATTTTTTTTAATATAAAATATTTATTTAATCAAAGTATGTACCATTGATATCTATGCACTTTTGCCATCTCATAGGTAGTTCATCGATCCCTTTACTAAAAA
Source organism: Limnephilus rhombicus (assembly GCA_929108145.2). Taxonomy (NCBI): domain Eukaryota; kingdom Metazoa; phylum Arthropoda; class Insecta; order Trichoptera; family Limnephilidae; genus Limnephilus; species Limnephilus rhombicus. Next base: position 26,168,479 of record OV815284.1, read on the forward strand.
AATTATTCGGACGGGAATCAATGAAATCTTTGAAGGCGGTTTGGACTGCCCCATCGGAGTTGAATTTTTTCCATTGCAAGAAGTTATCCAAAATTCGAAAAAAATGGTAATTTGTTGGGGCAAGACCCGGACAGTACGGTGGATGTCTTAGACATTCCAATTGAAGCTCCTCTAATTTGGTAGCCGTCTGTAACCAGCCTCGGTTGTTTAGCAGCTAGCTTTTCCATCATGGTTTGCAGTTGCTGACAATAGACATCTGCCGTAATCGTCTGGCCAGATTTAAGAAAGCTGTAGTGAACGACACCAGCACTAGTCCACCAAATGCTCACAAGTAACTTTTTTGGAGTCAATTTTCGCTTGGTGTATGGTTTGGCTGGTTTGGCAGGGTTCAGTCGTTGCGATGAGCGCTTCCGATTATTATACAGGATCCACTTTTTATCACAGGTAATAATGATTCGATTTAAAATCCCTTCATTATTGTACCAGTTGAGTAATTCAACGCAGCAGTCAACGCGCGTTTATTGATTTGCTTCACTCAATTCGTGAGGTACCCACCTTTCAAGCTTCTTCACCTTCCCAAATTGCTTCAAGTGGATTAAAACAGTTTTATCACTAACACCGCAGCCTGCAGCTAACTCGGACGTCGTTTGCGAAGGATCCGCTTCCACAATAGCCTTCAATTCTTCATTATCAACTTTGGTCTCTAGCCGTCCACGGGGCTTGTTCTGCAGGTCGAAATTTCCAGAACGAAAACGTTGGAACCAAAAACGCACTGGGTTTTCTTTTGCGGCACCGTCGTCATACACATCATTAATCTTTCGAGCCGTTTCTGCAGCGCTGGTGCCACGGTGGAACTCGTACTGGTAAATAACGCGATATTTCAAGTTTTCCATTTTGTAAACTAAGTGACGCAAAGAAAAAAAACAATTAAGGAAAAAACAAATGAATTGTAATTTTCGAAACACAAATACATGAGTAAATAGCTGTATAAATTTGAATGTGGAATTCTTAACCAAAGAGAAGATATTTGAGATCAAAGTTACCAGTACGGCAAAACGCCAATTTCATATGTAAGGACCTAATATATTAATTACATTTGTTACGAAGTCGTCTTTGACTGTCGAATTTCTAATTATTTTGGTTATTCATTGGTTTACTTACCTCGGGTTTGTATCTCACTTCAATTTTATTCAGGGAATACCTTACAAGTAATATGAATTATTAATGACCTAATTTTATTGTTGTCAAATCGTTATTATATATTTATGATGATATGGAATTTTTGATTGATTCTTGAAGGGACCCATGTTTGACATTGGAGTAGGAATAATCTTATAATATAAAATATATATTTTTTTATAATGATCATTATAAGATATGTGATGAAAATTACAAATGATTCTAATTTCTTATTCTAATTTATGTATACAACTTTTCGTGATAGAGAAATTCATTTTACTGGGACTTAATTCTTTGAAATGGTTAGTATATTTATAATGCCATGTTAATTGCAGGTATCTACTAATTAGAGTTATTATCTTTATTGTGTTTTAAAGCAGGTAAAACATTGAAGGTTGGAGTTGAAACATTTAGTAGTTTAAGCCGTTGAAACATAACATTAATGCTTTATGTGTATACCGATGAAAATATTTTCTTGTTTTCCTCGTGATTCAAATTAATTAAATATTATAATTTAAACCACTTTATTTATAATATAAATGTCAACTAGCTTCGGTTAATAGTTATAACTAACTTTCTTCGGGACCGTAATAATATAAACTAATTTAAGGACAGACAAGGGTGACAAAACGCTTTTGGATAATTCTTGTTGTTTATTCAAAAATAAACGGCTTATTATTTTCTTTGCCTTCACAGGCATGCACTATGTATTTGTAGAACTTGAATAAGCAATTTTAAGCCTAGCATTTTATTTTAACAATTTTTCTATTTGTAAAGTTCAAGTTTAGAATTCGGCATTCGAACCTATTAATAGTGGCAAAGTATCGGAAAAGTTAGCAGAGTTTTCTACCTATTGCAAGTATTTATCTTTACTAAGTATAAAATGAAGTCGCTCAAGCTATACATGCGCCTAGATCTTTTAAACGCAACGGGTTTTCACCAATAGATAGAGTGATTCATGAGGAAAGTTTTTAGGTATATAATTTGTCAAGGTTTTGTGTAAATTGGATGAAATACATAATATATCTGTCCAAGCGGAAACATAATATATATTGCGGCAGCGGCAGCGGGCGGTGGGCTGACAAACGGGCGGTGTGGATTTGATTTAACAGATGGCGGTGGATATAAAGGTTTCGTTAGCCACAGCAAAGTGTGGTGGCCGGGTCTGCTAGTTTATTGTAATGGATAGTTATATTAACAGCTTATCGAGAGGATAGTGAAATACCCCTTAAATAAATAAGCAGACTTATGAAGTTCAGCAGCCTTTTCTGCCTAGCTTGGATATGATGTCTGTATATGTACATATATCTATTTATTTCTGATTACATGGAAAACACATTAAATTGGCAATCGATATATTTAATTTTATTTAGGGAAAATAACTTACTACTTATTTATTGTATCAAAATTAAAACAAAATTAAGAATATTCTTATTAAAAAGATTTACATTACATAATACGAAAAAATAATCTAATAATCGCTCCACAACATCAAGAACACACCCGCTTTTCATCAAACCTGGGTTGCGTGGTCCCAAAAACTAACACCTCATTCGCTCAACGACAATTCTGGTTCATCGCTCCTAAAATATATAATGCTCTGAGTACTGACATAAAGTCAAGTAATTCTAATTCTCTTTTTATAACACGTGTACAACATTGGATTTTTGAAAGGGGACGAACGTACTTTAAAGAATTCATGAGTTCTTTACACTACATTTTAATTATTAATTTTTGCATTTCAAAATTTTTATTTCCATTTTTATTTCTATTTTTCTTTAAAATGTTGTTATTTTTTTCTCTTAGTTTTTCACTAAATTGTACTTACGTTTTAATTTTGATATATACTTAGGTATATGTTTTAATTTATATAGAACACTTGAGTTCTTAACATTTAATCTTTATTATTAATTTTATTTCAAAATTTGAATTTTCATTTTTATTTCTACTTTTCTTTTAAATGTGATCTTTTTTTTCTCTTTACTTTTAAGTATTTCTTAATTTTTTTTGGAATGTTTAATCATCTGTTTTAATTAAATCGTATTTAAAATATTAAATGTACGACTACCACAACACGGGCATTAGCCTAGTGTGGTAGCCAAAAAAACAAATATCTGTAACTAATAAAAAAAAAATTAAAATATTTTAGATATTGCCACAGGTTTATTATTATTTTTAATCCGGGTATGATTACATATGTTTTATTAACCATACTAAAAAATGCAGGAAAATCGTTTAACCAGTTTCATATGATATATTTATTTTACCATGAAGACAATTTAAATTAAAATACTGAATTTAAATTAAAATTTCGCGAAGACCGAGGTTACACTCGTAACCTCGGTCTTCGCGAAAATTGCTAGACAATAAATAGATGCTATGTTTTTTGCCTATACGCGGGAGCTTAAATTAAACGCCATTTAATATAAATAGTGTAAAATTAAATCAAAGTAAGTATAAAAAACTATTAGTTTATTATTATTTTTTTTAATTGTTATTCTTGAAATAAAGATAACATTATCTAATAGGCACTTGCCTACACATCTAATTGCATCCACGCTTATTACACAATCTTCATGTGATTGTTATTTTTTTATCGGGTTTTTCTTTGTTTGTGTGATATATAAGAATTTCACACGTTTCTAAATAGTGGACTATCACATGGGTTTTATGTTAATGAGTTCACAAATTTCAAAAAGGGTTTATACAAATATTCTTCAATTACCAAAAAAACTATGTTATAACTTATATTTAATTATTTAACATATATTAGTGATTTAATTTTTTTTATGAGGAGGAAGTTGTATAATTTTCAGGTCTTGAAATAAATTAATTTATTGACCAATGAATACAAAAGGGGAGTAAATGATATTCAGGGATTAAAATATACCAACCTAGAAGAACTTCGTATTCCCAAAATTATAAGGAATTTTAGTACCTAAAGCACGTATTATAATAATTACACAAAATAAATAGGTGAACAGAGTTCAAGGCCAAAGCTCTTCTGATATGATGAAAGGGTGATCCCCAACAGTTGACCCCCCGACATTATAATTTCTACAAAATAATATTTTTTTGAGCATTACTTACCAATTTTAAATCTAAAATCAACTTAAGGGGAATGTATGCGCGGCCCATTTCTGCCCGTTTCATACAAATCTTAGATTTGGATTTGAGATCAAAATACCCAACCAAACTGAAAAATTATTTTTATAATCTAAAGGTTTATCAAATATCTAGTAAGTATGTGAGCTACTTTCTTTATTTTTGCTTTAAATTATAAGATATGAGCCATTAAAGATTTTTGTGTGATTTTTTTTATTTTGGAGGCAACTTAGGAAATTATTTGTGAGTAAAAGAAAAACATTAAAAAAATAATTTTAGTACATTTATTTTAAAAATACAATGAAAAATAATAATAAAAATTCATAAGAATGCATTTTTTGGGTAGTAATTTCAATACATATAAGACTATTTTTTATTCCGTCGTAAATAGGAAATTTGTATTTTTAATTTACACCCATCAAAATGATTTTTTTAATATTTTTTTACATGATAAATATAGTAAAATAATTTTTTTATTGTTACAAAAAATATACTCACAAATAATTGCCTAAATTGCCTCTAACATTCAGAAACATTGAAATCTTTATTGGTCCATATCTTATAATTTAAAGCAAAAATAAATAAAGTAGCTCTCATCCTTACTAGATATTTGATATTCCTTTTGATTACAAAAATTATTTTTCAGTTTGGTTGGGTATTTTGATCTCAAATCCAAATCTAAGACTTGTATGAAACGGGCAGAAATGGGCCGCGCATACATTCCCCTTAAAAATATCTTTAATAATAAGTCGGTATAGATATTTATTTATTTATTTATTTATAAGTACATGTTACATACATAATAAATTTACTTCAGGAGATACATTAGGTCACCATACTAGGCAGCTGCCTGTATCATGGTGACCGACGGAGGATAGTTGTTTGAATTGGAGTCTAGTACTCGTAAGTGTAAACATTTCTAAGTATATCTAAGTTAAATAATTTTTAAAAAAAATTATAAATTAATATCATTCATTTCTTATGAATTTTTTTTTTCTTTTTTTGGTATGCAGTATTATAAAAAGAAAGAAAAATAAGGTTTCTTTAAGTACCAACTAAATGTAACATGAGTAAGTATAAAGAGAGTATATGAGTGTAATAAATAGGCGAGAACTAGGTAAGTACTTATAATGGATGGAACTGAATGCAATAAGAATCATTACAACAAACAATCATTACAATATTATGATAAAAACCGAACTTGAGAATTTGCAGTATATTTTTTCCAAGTTTTATTAGTGTTACAATGAAAATATTACTGTAAATTTGGACGACTCGGTTTAAATAAAGTAAAAAAGAATAAAGAAGAATTAAGAATAAATAATAAATTTATATCACTATCTGAGTATGTGAAACAAGTTGTAAACACTATCATAGTCACTCATCAGAAGGTCAGCAAGCGCCTTTCTGAAAGTGAGATATTTGGCTTTAGATTTTATTTCAATTGATAAGTTATTAAAAATTTTAGGTGCAAGAAAGTTGAACTGGGACTGTGCCATTGAAGTTTTTGTTGTTGGAATAATATAATTGAATTGGTTAGAATATCTTGTGTTATATTTTGAATCTATAATTTTTTTTTTGTAAATTTGAATTTAAAATAAGAGGTAATATTTTTTATGTATATGGATTTTATATTAAGAACTTTGAAGTCTTTAAATAGGTCTTTCGTGGGGTGTATATAATGTACTTTGTAAATAGTCCGTATAATTAATTTTTGGGCTTTAATTAATGGGTCTAATACAGTTTTAGAGCATCCTCCCCAGACAATTATACCGTACGATAAAATTGATTGACACAGGGAAATGTATACTGTTCTCAGTATATTTTTTTAAGTATATTGCGCAATGATCTGAAGATATATGCCAGTTTACGTATACGGCTTGTGACATTAATTACATGCTCTTCCCATCGAAGTTTATTGTCAATTATTACGCTTAAGTATCAAACGAATTTATTTAGAGTTTCGATTTTTTAAACTTATAGGCATTGTGTTGTATACATATTGACAAGTAGTTTTATTCTTGATGAATTTGAATGAAAATATGTTGAAAACTGTCATGGAATTGATTAAAGATATCGACGGATTTTGGGTACATAAAATGATTTGACCTAAATAGTTTATTGTTGATTCATATCTACATATTAATCAAGTACGGTACGCATAACGTTATCAAATGATTAAAAATAAAACGATATTCAAAGTAGGCTCTACGTCAATCTACAATCTTTATGAGAAACGTGAGGATCAGGGGAACATAAAACACGAAGATATATGAATACGCAATAATATCTCTTATGATTCAGTTAATCATTGCCCAGAAATCAGCAATCCATATGAACAATGAATGGCACGCCATTCAACCAACTCCTACATATAGTTCGGTATTAGTCTGTAACTAGTTTGCTTGTTGGTAGAACTGTCCGTAACGAGCTTATCAGTCTTTATCAGCTGTTATATTCGCACGTGCTCAAATGCACGTGGGATACTATTTCATAATTATTTGCATTCATTGGTGATAATTAGTCATCAGCGTTGCTTCCGTGTGGTGTGTTTTTTTAACGTACCTACCCATGTCAAAAAGTTAACGTAGTTTGTTAACCATCGTATTTTTATGTAATATATTTTATATATTATTTTATATATTTTAGAATGATTCTCTTATTTTCTCTTTAATCATATAGGATGATATCACATTAATATAGCTGAAAGCACTTTACATGATATGATATGACAGCACTTGACGACCTCCGTAGTCAAGTGGGTAAGACTCTTGACTCACAATCCGGAGGTCGCGGGTTCGAACCCGGCATGCGCAAATAAATTTTATTTGATTAATTTGTGTTATTTCACAATTAATTCATTTAAAATAATATATAGTATATTTGCGGCATGTTCCAGAGTGGAAGATACTATCAGTATCGCCCTGGTGTAAGACCACCATTCAGAATTGAAACGTTGCTTGAAAATGGCTTTAGCCGTGTTTGGTGACCAGATCTGAATAGCCAGGTACTTCCCAACCTTCCCCTTCCCCACCTCCTTCCCCTCCCCACTACCTTCAGCCTCACAACATACCCCAATTGGGGATGCCATAGTCTCACTGGCTCCAGACGGGAGCAGTTGAGATTCTTGTGCGGTATTCACTGTAAAAAAAAAAAAAAGCACTTCATTGATAATACCTACTTCGTAAATTTACATTCGCGTGAAATCACGTTGTCGAATTACCGCAGTTGAAAGCGCGCCCAATAAAAGACGGGTTGTTTGTAGATATTTGCATTATTCGACGCATGCACAAACTGCATTATTGCTAAGTTTTTTTTTTATTTAGTGGTCATAGTCATAAACAAAGAAGAGAGTTATCATAAAAGAATAAAAGATAATCTTAAAATTCAGTTACGTTTGCACGTATAAACCTCAACTAACTCAAGGGAAATTGCGATCTTATAAAAAGCTTAAATTATTTTTGTCCACATTTAAACCGCTTACAAAAGATTTTTTTCAGTGTGATCAAATTTATTTCCGAAATAATATGAATAAAAAAACAAATGTTTATCTTAGCAGGCGCAGTTAAAAGGAGACGTAGATTTAAGTTAAATTCTGAAAGACTGAAAAACACATTTCACATAGCATCCTAAAATCAATGCAATATTATAACCTGTTGTGACGAAAAAAATGCACGTGTGTAGGTGTTTATCAATCGCAGAAAGTTAGGTGCGTATTATTTGAAGAAACTTACAACAGGCATCTCTGCAGGCGGTTCTTCTCCAACGATCCTCCCGATGAAGTGCGTTTCTGTGGCTCTGTCCCACTCCCCCTCTACCCGGACCCCCTCGCTCTTTTCCTTCTGATCTACAGCCTTCCAAAGCACAGCCTTCCGGTCTTCAGCCTTCCGGTCACCGACTTCCGTGGCTGCTTCCCACGCGACGGGAAAAATCAAACTGATTCCGTTCGCCGAACTGACTGAGTTAACATCCCCGTCGTAAAGGAAAAGCGAGGGGGCGGAATCTATCGTAGAATTATTAGAGTAACAGCCTTGCACGAGATGTGGGGGTAGCTCGTCGTTAGAGGCGGGACCGAGGGAGGAATCGGATGTAGTAACATCGCGGGTCCCTTTGATAGCCAGGACGGTTGACAATTGTGTCAGTTTTACGTCAGGCTTGCGTGCGGAAGAAGGATTAAATCCACCCTCGTCGTCGTCCGTGTCCTCGTCGTTCTTATCAGACATTGTGGTTTCACTGTCTGTTTTATGGGTAGCTCTGGACAACACTGCCCACAAGGCTGCACCCCGCAGGTTGAGAGGGGCTCGAGAGCGGGCCGATAACCAGGACGTCCTCTCCATTATTAATTTAACAATTTATTAATTTAACTACATTGTTTTTATTTCAATACAAAAATCATAATGTAATTAGCCTAACTGGGTGCTGAGGCCCAATTTTACAGTGTTATTTCATTATAAATGAGTTATTAAAATAAATGCTGTTTACATCTAAGTCCATCAAGTTTGACTAAGCCCGGTAGATACCATATTCATTAGCTATTATTAAGTTGTTTATTTTTTCCATTAAAATAGATATTTAATAAGCAATAATATTTTCATAAAATTACTCCATTAATACGTCTTACCGCAAACAAATGACGTCCATTTCCATGTGTGGTAATGGAGAGGATCATTTTTGGATTAAAATTGTTAAAAAAACTTTATTTACATAATTTTTGTTTACGTTACAATAATGTTCCAGTTCTGATTACATTTTTAATCTTGAAGGTCATTTTTTCACTAATTAGCGCACTGTCATAACATTCCTGATACGCAGCCCAAAAATACACAGCTTTAACAAAAAAATACTATTATTTTTTAAAAAGACAAATGTAACAATAACTGTTATTGATATGAAAAGGTACAAGTACCACCCCTCATATTATAAATTGCGACATTAAAATTCAAACATTTAAAAAAATTAAAGCTTAAAATTGTCGGACCTTTTATAAAAGTCACTTCGAAATTATCTAACCTGCATCCGACGATTTCGAAGTCAAGGTTTCGAATTATTATTGCAACTTTGCCGCTTTTACTACAACCACTAGCAGTAAATATTAATTAAACATGACAGAGATTAACACTAATTAAAATGACAATAATTTGAAACAACATTAAAACACGAGCCTGCTATATTCAATTAAACCGTTTGTTTAACTTTGGATTCTAATCAACTAATCGTATTAACAGAAAAATGTTATTAATTCGCATCACGCGATGAGGGACGGCGGACTCTAAAGTTTATTGCATTTTGTAATTCGCTCAATCGCAAAAGTTAACTTCGCACCAAGCTTACCCGAACCATTTTAACGAAACCTTTTTTCAAACTGATGTTCTTTTTGATACATGTACCCTTTTTTTCAGCGTTCTATTTTTGAAATACCACTGAACATATCCGAGCCATTTTTTTTTAATTTTTACGCTCGTACAAACAATCCCTTTTTCAAACTTGTCTTCTTTTTTTGAAATAATATCGAACAATATATTATATCCAAGCCTTTTTCAAATACAAAATGGTATTTTTCGCTCTGATATTCTTAAATTTAATATCTCACAACATATTCGAGTCATTTTAAAATTTGTTACGCTCGTACAAACAGATCCCCTTTTCAAACGTATGTTCTATTTTTTAAATAATATCGAACAATGTATTATATCCGAGCCGTTTTCAACTTATGTTCTATTTTTTAAATAATATCGAACAATGTATTATATCCGAACCGTTTTCAAATGCAAAATGACCTTTTTCATTCGGATATTCTTCATTTTAATATTTCACAACATGTTTGAGTCATTTAAAATGCAATGGACCATTTTTCGTTATGATTTTATCCTTTTAATATATCCGAACGTAACCGAGTCATTTTTAAATGTGATTCTTTTCTACGCCGATGTTCTCTTTTTAAAATATCTGCGAAACTATTTTAAAATATATTTAACAATGGAATCTTTTTCACAGTGTTGTTCTCTTTCTGAAAACTTTTCCGAGCACACCCGATCTATTTTTAAATGTGTTAAACCGACGGAACCCTTTCTCAAACTGATGGTATTTTAACAAAATACTTCCGCTTTCCTACGTGTGAATTATTATTTTTTTTTCATTAAATTAAAAGTCATCGTGCCGATAACGGAAGCTTATACAATAATATAATAGGTGAAGGCATTTTGACATAATTAATTTGTTGTCAGGCAACACAAAGGAAATCGCAACATGCGTTTCCCTAATACCCCAGTTTGTATAGAAGGAAAATCATTCAGGAAAACCTTTGAAAAGTTTCAAACGCATTCGTACCGGAAGCCTATATTGTAAACAAAAAAGGTTGTGATACATTGTAGGAATTTTATTTACTTTTAAAAGTGCAATATCATCATAAATATAGTTTCTTCAAATCGGTGGGGAGTTTATAAAAATAAGATACGAGTTTATAAAGCATAAACACGTTAAACATGTTTGTCACAATACCTAATTCCTTACTGTTTTCAAAGTAATGCAAAATCGTGTGTTTTTTGTTTCAAAATAAGATCGCTTAGAAATATTTTACATGCCTAATTAAGCACAGATTTTTATTATTAATAAATATCAAAATGTATACGGTGTTGGAACAAAGAGACATAAAATTCCGGAAATATTTAACGCATTACCTAAAAATATTAAAAATGAGACATCTTATTCAAAAATCAAAACAAAAGTTAAATCATTCTATCTCCGTAGAACATGAAATCAAATAATACTGAATACCTAGATCGAATATTGATTAAATACCTGGAAATTACTATCATACACTGTATTCACAAACATCATTATAATTAGTACTTTATAATTAGAAATTAATATTAAGTAATATACCTACTTATTACTATGTAGTATTTTAAAATTAAGTATTATACTTAGTAATTACTATGTAAAACCTAAAAGTATAATAGTATTAAGTAAATAGGAAAAATGAGAGATATCTTACAATCAAACTGATTGACCAGTTTTGTAAGATTTGTAAGATAAATATTGTAAAATTAAAAAACTGAATAAACATACGAAAAAAATTTTTTTAAAATACTGCGGGTAGAACACATATTTTTCCTTGAAATAATCAAATATTTTTTTTGATCAGTCTTTTTGTAAGCCCTGAAAAAATATAGTATCAGACCTCTAAAAACCGCTTTAAAGATCTAAACATTTTATGAACCTCTTTTCGGTTGTGGTTCTATTGTGAAAAATTTAATTCTTCAGAAAATGATGGTAAAACATTTATATTTTTGTACCTGAACATCTCAAAATAAAATAAAACGCGCTTTTAGGCGATGTTTTTTTCTTGAATAAATTAAAACAAGGTGGCTGATGTTAAACGGGAATTTAAACCTTATCGCCATCTATAATAAGGAGTGCCATTGTTCGCGTCCTGATCCCGAATTTTACATGATCTCTATCTCGACCCACCGCATTGCACCGTAGTGGGAGGGATGGATTCATGCGACCATTTTTCCTGGACACATTGACCAGATTCATCCTAACCCCTCATACCTTTTTCCTCTACTTCCTTTATAAAAAGACCCTCCACACTAGGCAAGAATGAATGACATAGGCCTTGATGGATATTTTTCCTCAAAGACTCCCGCGTGGAGCTAATGCAAAAAAAATATGTTCCTTATGGAAAAGCTGGTATAATAATAACTGGTTATTATTATATCAGTTTATAACTGTTTATCATTTTATCCTGGGGAAGCTTGGTCGAAGCGAAACCGGTCGATATATAAAATAATAAATTCGTGGTTAAATAGAAAGTGTTTGTTTTATTTTTTATAATATAATGTCTAACCACAAAATAATTGCTTCTTATAAAAATTAAAAAAAAAAAAAAAATATATATATATATATATATATATATATATATATATATGTGTTCCTATCCCATTGAAGAGATACCGCAACGGTAAGTTAGCTTCTCAATTTTGTGTAGTTTCTTCCGACCATTTAACTAACCGAAGTTAGGTTGGATACGTTTTTTAGATTTTCACGGTTAAAAGTATTTTCGTTTTTTGACATCTGCCCTGATGATGGACACTGCAATGCTGTCCGAAACGTTGGCCAAATAAGTTGGTAGCGTAACACGGCATAACACCCCAAAACAAATAACGAAGTTAGGTTGTATATAAATAAATTATCAAATACTCTAGGCGGGTCATGTCAATAGTAAGAATAATAGAAGAGAATACGTGAATGATAAACAAACCAAGGAGTGTGTCCGACAGAATTATGTAGAGTTCCGTTCTCTACATCTACCCCTAAATGATGAAATGGCAAAGGATTAATTAAGTCAGTAGATTTCTTACCCAATTTATTTAAATACATAAAATGATAAAATACTTAACTTTAACGACAATCTTCCGGCTCTACAGCGATATCGGTAAGTCAATACATAAAGTCGTAACCATTAAAACTTAAACGAAATAAACTAGCTTGCGTTACAAGAAACAACTAGTACCGGTTATAAGAATCGTAACTCATTAAAGACCACGGCATGGCCACAAAACAGGATCAATTTATTTGGCAGCAGTTCCAATTCTGCGTATTCAAATGCTGCTATAAATTTGATAGCTTTTCCGGGCCAATCGAAAGGATACTTGACAGAGCCGTGCCGTGAACCGGAAGAAGGACTAAAACACAATGGAAAAAGAATGTAACGACTGGTGCACACATCTATTTTAAATAGCTAAAATATACCGATATTTAAATAGTTTTTTTTTACATGAGCTCCACACAGGAGGCCCTGAGGAAAATAATTTCCTGCAGGGCCTATGTCATCTTTGGGGATGCTGTGTGGAGGATTTTTTTAGGAAAGGAAAGGAAGGGTAGGAATCAGGGGTTCAGTGTGTCCTGGTCATCCGCCTTCAAGACCTAGACAAACCTCACCCCGTGAACCCGGCCACCCCTGCTAAATCACCAAACGTAGCGAACCACTTGGGGTGACCTATGGCAGAGATGTTGGTTATACAATTAAGGTTCCCGGGGCGGCGGTACCTACCCATTCCCGCCTCCCAAATTATATATTTAAGGTAAGATGACGGTAATTTGACGGTTTATTTATCTATCATCAAACAAATGACCGGTCAGTGGTGAATAGCGCTTGGGTCCCACCCGCGCGTCACGTAAGCTTGTTGAAAAAGTATCGATATATTGATATTTTTAATTCAATATATCGATATTTTTAGCCGATATATTTTGATCCGATATATCGATACAAAATATCCAATATCGAAAATTGTATCAAAAGCGATATTTTTTTAAATTCATGTATTTAAAGTCACTAGAATCCAAAACCGTATAGAAACGAACGGAAAAAAAGTAACTGTATTGGGTCATGACAACTGGCGGTTGAAATTTTAACTATTAATAGCTTACAAGTCTATTGTCTTTGCATTATTATTTTGTGATCACCAATACTATCTCATGTGTGTAGGTACATACATAGAAATGTATGCTATTTTTCACCATTTTTTCTAAGCCACTCCTATGTGTTGGTTCCCAATTGTCTATGATTATTGACTATACCTTGTTCCAAACACGAAGTCCTTTTTGACAGATTAATACGCCAATAGAATGTTACTGAGACGCATACAAACTTTGTATGCGTCTCAGTTTACATATAAGTTAGAAGACAGCTTTTTAGGTTTTGATATTTTATATCATATAATAAAAATGAATAGTGATAAAGATACCTTCATTTTTATTGAGATTTTTGTACATTAAAAAAAGCACATTGTGTACAAAAATTACTATTGATAATATTGAGCTGAATACACTAATATTTTAAAAATGCAAAATCTCTTGAAAATTTTACCGATATATCGATATTTTTTCCTCGATATATCTACGTCGATATTGATATTTTAATAAATATCGATACATCGATGTATCGATTTTTTTCACTTTCAACATCCCTAGCGTCACGTGTTCGATTTCTCGGCTGGCTAAGTCCTCCATCACAATACATGCAACATTTTCGGCTTTCTGTGGTGGTAGTAGTAGATTTTCAAACATTGTTGGGTTATTCGTAATCCGGGAATGTTTACCTTTCTAAAAAAAAAAAAACAAAAAATCCATAGCCCAAAATTTGCAATATATTCCTAGCCAAATTATTATTATATCGTTTTAACAAGGACACTTTGCGTATTTTCAAGAAAGCCATTTTATTTTATATCTGATATTTATTTAAACATACCTGCATGACCTTGTTTTCGTCGTTGTACGAAAATTATTTATTAAACAAATGTCAGTAATTAAGATATACTTAATTATGTTATGACTAATTATGTGTTCAAGAGTTGTTTGCGGTGGAAAACTTATAGGTCATTGGATTATCTGAAGCTTATTAAATTTGTACATACAAATTAATAATATGCATGCTTTGTATTTATATATTGTTTTCAAAGAAAGACAAAAATTCCCGGGTTATAAATAACCTGAGAATATTTTTATTTTTTTATTCATTAACTTCAGTTAGCCCACACCGTTGTTTGAGAGAATAATTTGAGAAATATATGTAAATAAAATTTTCAATTTTTGGCAAACATAACGTAACATTAAATTGAATTGCATTTAATCCCTAATAAAACATCAATATTTGTGGTGGACAATGGACATGCTTTCTTAATTTTTTTATAAATTTAATCGTATTTACAATCGGGATTTTGTTATAAAGTTGGACGGCCTGGTACATAGGTGATTTCTGTGTGCTTCCTTGCTTCCTTATTTCAATAAAATTTGCTTTGCATGGTGTACCTGGTGATTGTGATTTATTTTTCTTTCCATTTCCTTAAACCCTATTAGTCCAGTCAAGTTAATCATGAAAAGGGGGTCGTGCTTGCAAAAGGTTCAGTCATTCTGAATTTTTTATATGTTCTTAGAACCTAAACCAATATTAAAAACACAGATTTGTAATTTCCAAAGTACTGTGCGAGCGCCGGTGGACCCAAAAAACCACGCAATTTTCGGACTTTTTTCAGTTTTTGCTCAATATCTATTCTCAGGTTTGCGAAAAATATTCATAAGCCAGAAAAACATAAAAATAAAAATTTACAGAAACGTAATATACTTTCAACATTTGAAATCACAACAGAATGTGAAATCTTAAAAATAATAGAAAATATGAAAGGAGGTTCGTCTCCCGGTTTTGATTCTATTACGACACACATGTTAAAATCTATGAAATCTTACTTAATAAAACCCATCACTCATTTAATAAACTTGAGTTTAATGAAAGGAATATTTCCAAAGAACTACAAAAACACAATAATCTCACCTATTTACAAATCTGGTGATCCACACCAAGTAACGAATTATCGCCCAATTTGTCTAATTTCTAACATAGGAAAGATCTTTGAAAAAATAGTACAAAAACAATTGGTAAATTTCTTAGATAGTAATAAAATACTACACAAAAACCAGTTTGGTTTTATTAAATCACTTAGCACCCAAGATGCCATTGCTAACGTAACTTCATACATTTACAAATCATTAGATAAAGGTAAAAAATGTGCGGGTATATTTATTGACCTCAGAAAGGCATTCGAAAGCATATCCCATGAGATGAGATTAAAAAAGTTAAATAATATTGGCATAAAAAGCAACGCGATTAAATGGATCACCAACTACTTAAAAAGCCCTCGAGTGGTAAAAATCAATCGTGTTAATAGTGATCAAGAGATTTCAAGCTTTGGAATCCCCCAAGGTACAGTGCTTGGACCAATCCTATTTACCATATATGAAAACGATATTTTTTTTCAACATATACATGGTCAAATTACATCATACGCCGATGATACAGACTTGGGAAAATGTAGAATTAAAGGCCACAGAATACATCAATACGCTTAAGAATTTTTTCGACACTCATTTACTATCACTAAACAGTGAAAAGACATTTGTAATTCCATTTGCAATCCATCCAAACGACGCTCCCAAAAATTTTAACATTATCATACACGATAACACTAAAATTCATAGCCAACATTATTGCAAATCAAACTGTAGAATATTAAAAACAACAAATTAAATTAAATATCTCGGAGTAATTATTGATAAAAATCGGAAATGAAAGGAACAAATATGTCAAGTAGTAAACAAAATCAGAAAATTAATATATATATTTTTAAGAATTAGAAATTTTCTGTCGATAAAAAATCTATATTTAATCTACTATGCCTTAGTTCAATCCACTTTACAATACGCTATTATTAGTTGGGGATCCGCGTATAAATGTAACCTTCTTCCAATAGAAATTGTACAAAGAAAAATTATTAAAATTATATTAAAAAAATCCTTAGACCACCCAACAGAACGCCTGTTTGAAGAATTTCAAGTACTCACATTTAAAGATTTATATATTAAAAATTCATTAATTCAAATAATAATAAAAAAAAGTTAAATATCCATTTTTAAATGAAAACAGAACTCGACTTAAACATGTTTTTATATGCCCAAAACTAAATACGTCTTTGCACAGCATCATTACACTTACCAGGGAAGAACTTTTTTCAATCGACTACCAGAAGAAATCAGAAGCATTAATGATAAAACCCGAATACTGCTCTCTGTCAAGAGACATTTTAAAAATATTCTTTAGAAAAAACCACTGTCAATTAATCTTACAAAAATCCTTAGTTTTCGATAACATTCTTTCTTTTTTTAAATACACACTGTTATCAAAATAAATACCGCAGCTCAAATATATTTATGTACAATGAATTATTTAATTACTAACTAATAACATTAATGTACACTCCCCTTCCATACACAAGCACATGTTTTCAATGGAAGGGTAGTAAAAATAAACCTGAGATGTACATAATTACCATACCATGTAAAACATAATATTAAAAATAAAACACTATATAAAAAAAAAAATCTTAGTGAAGGAAGGGTCTGACTTGTATAGTCACTCATCATACTTTTAAAGTAGACTAAATTTGCAATAATTTGAGATCATGGCGAGCTCTATACAACCGTTGGTTCCCAAGATACAGTTCTTCTAAAATAGGCCAACTGTATCTTGGGAACCAATGGCTGTATAGAGCCTATCCTAGTCTCAAATTGTAGCAAATTTAGTCTACTTTAAAAGTATGCAAGTTGACTATACCAGTCAGACCCTTCCTTCACTGAGATATTGAGCAATTACTGTAAAAAGTCTGAAAATTTCATGTTTTTTTCGGTACACCGCCGCTCGCTCACTTTGGAAATTGCAAATCTGTTTTTTTTAATATTGGTTTAGGTCCTAACAACATATAAAAAAATCAGAACGACTGGACCTGTTGCAAGCACGACCCTGTTTTCATGTTTAACTTGACTGGACTATATCCCTACATTAATTATATGTATGAAAATAAGTACATTCAAATATATGATTTGCTTCACCGTCATAAAATCACGTATCTTATCCGTGTGTATGTGGTGCGCTCGAGTTTTATTCGTATTGTTTTATTTTGCAACAATTGCATTTTTTTTCATTTTATCTTACTTATTGCAGAAAAAAGAATACTAACTTGTATTGAATAACAGTGATTAAAGTGTGGTGAAATAATCGTACTGTAATATTATCTGGCATGTTCCTTTATTTACTTTGTTTCTGATTCCGCCAAAAAATTATTTTTTTTTAGCCTTTTTTGAAGTGAAACTTCTTTAGCGCTGTTGTGATTTGAAACTGGATGAAACGAAGAATAGCAGAACTAAAAAGAGACAAATGCAAAACATCTTTAGGATTTAGCCTGCGAGAAAATGATTTTTTTTTTTTTTTAAAGAAAGACAAACATTCCAGGGTTACGAATAACCCAACAATGTTTGAAAATCTCCTACTACCACCACAGAAAGCCGAAAATGTTGCTTGTGTTGTGATGGAGGACTTAGCCAGCCGAGGAATCGAACACGCGATTCTCGGGTGGGACCCAAGCGCTATGCCCACTCAACCACTGACCAGTCGAAATATTATATTATAATTTATACAAGATTTTTTAACCTACTTATTATTTACGAGTACAATAGCCGTTATTACTAACTCACACGATCATTAATTTACTAATTGAGCTAGAACTCCCTCACCAAACACAAGAGCATTGTCTCTTTATGGTGAGGAAAGGCAATTTTTTATTTTTTTGTTAACCTTATGTAACTATGTAACTGTTGTAACTTCATATGTATTTTTAATAAACATTGCCAATTAAAAAAATTTAAAAAATTTAAAAAATATATATATATATATATTATAATCAGTCTCCTCTTTGTGCGGTGCTTCGTAGCCTCCCCACTCTTGTCTACTTTATTTTTCTGAAGGTTTCACTTCTACCGCCTATGAATTGCGTACTCCGTTTTTTTAATCGTTTAATCTGTATTCTTTGAAAAGATCAACTTTGAGTGACACCAAGATATTTAATTTCTTTCACATTTGTTTTATAATTTCAACATAAATCTTATTAATTTTTAACATAAACCTTTGGATCCTCGTTCGTATTTTTTCTGTTTATATTCATATATTTTGTCTTATTTACATTTAGTTTTAATTTGTTTAGTGGCATCCATTTTGACACAGTATCTAATACATTATTTATCTTTTCGATTGCTTTCTCGTACAAATTCTGCAATTTGCTTGACAAAAACCGCAAGTGACAGGAAGACAACCGTGGTGAAACTCGTCCGGGCGTTGGTTTTTCCTATATTTCTATGTGGTTCAACGATGGTGTGGAAATATGGATAATTAGAACGAGCTAAAGGAATCGAATAGACCTCCTCGAAATGTGGTGCTGGAGAAAATGCTCATGATTCCATGGACAGCCATGTACAAAATATATCAATTTTGGATGAGCTAGGCATCCACAACAGGCTTTCAACTGTCTCGGATGTTTTAGACCCGTTGCTTGCCAAACTGAGAACTCAAACCTGGAGAAATTCGTGGTTTGGCGGGACAAATAGAGAAAAGTCACCAATGTCACAAGAGTGACTCATGTATGGATCACCAATGTATGAAAAAATATGTCCTTGGCTCTCCACGCATCGCTGGACCGTGTGGAGCCGAGGAGCCTTGTCCGCCATGAAAATTGTAGTGCATCACTATACTCAACAATGAGGAAATGACTCAAATGACAATCTAATACCATTATTATAAGTAGAAGATGTTGCTTGTGCAGTGATAAAGCACTTAGTCAGCAGAGGAAATGAACTCAAAGCGCCTGGATGGAAAACCGAAGAATTTGTCAACTCATCCACACACTCGCTTTTCATGAAACCTGGGTTGCGTGGTCCCAAAAACTAATACCTTGTTCGCTCAAAGACAATTCTAGTTCATCGCTCCTAAAATATATAATGCTCTGGGTACTGATATAAAGTCAAGTAATTCTAAATCACTTTATATAGCACGTGTACAACATTGGATATTTAAAAGGGGACAAGCGTACTTCCAAGTTTAATTATTATTTTTTGCATTTCAAAATTTTTATTTCCATTTTTATTTCTTTTTTTCTTTAATTTTTTTTCTCGTAATTTATCACCTAATTTTATTTATGTTTGAATTTATACATATGTTTTAATTTATATATTTGTATAGAATACATGTTCTTAACACTAAATCTGTATTATTAGTTACGTATTTCAAAATTTTCATTTGTATTTTTATTTCTATTTTTCTTAATATGATTTTTTTCTTTATTTTTCAATTACTTTTATGTACTTCTTAATTTTTATTTAGTATATTCATTATCTGTTTCAATAGAATAGTATTAATTCCTATATAAAATATTAAATGTATGACTACCACACCACGGGCATTAGCCTAGTATGGTAGTCAAAAAACCCCAAAAATCTGTAACAAATAAAATATTATGAAATTAAAAGTTAAATTTGTAGAAGAATTATTTATAATTCCCATCTAATTATAATACGACAATAACAATATATGTATTGTATTGTAATGGTGTTTATATACCTATAATAATTATTAGAATAATATTTTATAATTCCAATCTAACCGTACCTACCTCAACATTGCTGATAACAAACAATAACTGATACTATACATTATTTACAATAATATTTTGCGAAAGGAATGTTCAAGTAAAGTTCAATTTTATTTATTTATTTTCATACCGGTTTTAATCAAAATAACTCAACCTTTCCTGTATATACTCGTATCATGCGAGATTATTTACTGATTGAATTTTTTTTTAATTATTTATCTATATAAGGTATGTTTTCTGTGTTGAGATATTGAATTGCAAGAAGCTCTTCTAGCAGCTTTCTGATTCTGAACAAAACCATATCCTAGAAATAGAAAAAGTTTAAAAAAGGTTTATGCGTTATCTGTGTATGAGGAAATGTACATGCTATTAATTCCTGTATCCATACTTGTTGTTAACAGGAATGCTCGATTTCAACACCTTAGAAGCCCGCCGAAAAATACTTTTAGGTAAACATTTTTTTAAGTTAACCTCTGGAACGAAATTCAATCCGCCTATGTTGAAAGAGATTAACTTAAATGTCCCTAATTATGTATACTCCAACTTTGTATACTCGTGGGAGATCCCATGAACTTTTTTATGCTCCGAAAGCGAGGAATTCTGCCTATCAGAAAGCACCAATAATCAGAGCGACTCAACCGCTTAAGAGCGTTTAGCCAGCCAGTGGCCGAAAATCCACATTTCGTCGAAAGTTGTTCTTACGACCGTGCACAGCGGTTACAATGGGAAAGATTAATTATTCTCCGTACCAGCTTTTTAAAATTATAACTCAATATCGATTTTTTTCATTCCAAATTTGCTTTAAAATTAATATAAATATACCTACATCCAAAAATGCTAAAAGGCGTGATGATAAACTATTAAAATAATGTACTTTTGTAATTTTTTTTTTATTTTAAGTATTTATTATTTTTCAATAATGTCTAAGTTAAATAAGAATCTAAAAAAATCTGAAATATATTAGTTTGTAAGTGCGCAAATAAATACACAAACGGACCAATCGTCAAGAAACGTATATATATTTGTAATGATTTTATTTAAACTAAAATTAAAATTCTAAAACATGCGATACCCAGATAATGTATTATTTTTTTTTACTGCTTTTATATGACTTGAAATGGGTGTGGTATAATACAAAATCTTTTTTGAAAATTCAACAAATCTGCCAACGACCTATGGTATAACCTTATTATTATACTCAAAATAAAAAAAAATTCTCAAAATTTAAAACTTGCGAATGCTAGATAAAAGAACAATCTTTCGAAATCCATTTATAATTTTTTGTGGAAATGCGTCCATACGTCTAAAATCTGATTTAAAAATGACATATTTCTGGTTTTCTCTTAACGATTCGACTGCGTTGACCATCGATATTTTCAACATCACTTACAGACATTTCAGCAACTATCTTTTGACGCATATCACAAAATAGTAAAACAATCCCCATGCCTTTTTAATTTGTAATATTCTCCATGAAATTTTGGTGTATAACCGATTTACGTAGAACATGATAAAATAAATAAATATATGATAATAATATTTAGAAAAATAACAAATGGTCATCTCAATTCAGTATTTTTTTAGTTTGATAATAGCGCAATTACAAATACCAATTGAGTGAAGCAAGTGGGACTAGGGCTTCCCCATTTTTGAGATCGAGACTGATAAACGGGGGAATGTGAGAAACACCGATTTTTGTTTAAAACGAAGATGTGAAAATAATGATTTGTAAAGCAATGAATCGTCATCTAACAATGTTTTTGAGATGCAAATACGAAAAAATGCTGGTATTTTTTTTTTAAGTAGGAAGACTTATTGGGCTTTAAAAGGAACGTTAACTCAAATACAAATATTATAGGTAACGTACATAATTAGCATAAAATTTAATAAAGTGAACGGTAAATTTCTTTAAGAAATAACCTTCAGAAATATCGAACAGAAGTAATACGTACTACCGTAAATTAATACGTAAGTATAAGTATCGTGAGAATCTCCTATTTTTTTTTTGACAAAAAGTAAATAATGTGTTACAAAAATGAAAATAAAATAATTTTAAAAATACTGTAACATATTACTAAATATTGTATATTTTGTAATATCTACTTATCCTATATTTCTCTTCTCCCCCCCCCCCCCCCCCCCCCCCCCCCCCCCCCCCTCCTTTACCTAAAATTAATTCTATGACATCTCTAAGCAATTTTAGGAAAATAAACATGTTTGGCTTAACTTCATAGGTATAATACATTCATCTTAGTAATATATGTACAAGCGCAAGCGGTTTGAATCTTACAAATAAATAATTTAAATTCGAGTTCTGTGCCAACTTTCGAATTTATTTAAATTTTCTTTTTTTTTAAATGCTGTCCAATTCACATTACATCTTCCCTACTAAGTTGGTGCAAATAATATACCTATATTTTTTAAATCGCATTAAAAAGCAGCGTCTCTAAATAACAACATTAACTTCTGTTAATAATTAGAATATTTTTATATGAAAATTGCATGTAAAAAGATCATCTATACTAAAAACGGGCGGTCCGTTGATAGATTCTCCCATCTTAACAGACGGTTGCAATCTTTAGAACACAGGCGTCGGGAGGGAATGCTATCCTTGTTCTAGAAGGAAGATGCTAGTTCTTACAATGGAAGATGCTCCGAGGAACTAGCGTCATTGATCCCTTCGGCACCGGTGCATAGTCGGGAAACACGCCAAACGCGTGCCCAATATATGTACACGGTTGACATTTGTCACATGAGAACGGGTCGCTTCTTCAACTCGTTCAACTCGGCTGTGGAACGATTTGCCGGCCTCTATATTTCCTCCTTCTAACAACAAGGGTCTCTTCAAAACCAATATTCATTCCGTCCTCTCCTCAAAAAGACCCTCCACACAGCATTTCAGATGACATAGGTCCTGAGGGACCTATGTCACCTATGACCTATTCACCTCACGGCCGCCTGTGTGGAATTAATGTAAAAAAAAATATATATTGTCTTTTTCGTTCCCATATAAGACGTATAAGAAGGAAGAGGACCTACTTCGAAGACATTTGAGCTCTCACTGGGACTGGTATACACCATTTTTCATTGGTAGAGTTTTCCCTTTTCTAGAGGTTGATGAATATGCGAATTCATTGCAATGTGTGTTTATTTTTTAATACGATTTATAACATAATATTCCATCCGTGCATCCAAGTGCAAATTTCGGTCCCGAAGAGAAAGTTTTTTTTTTAACTTTTCAGTTAGTGTGCGACAACCTTAAGGGTGGGGCGGGTGGAGGCTTCCACGGACACGTGCCCGGCACCGGCTGGCACCACCCAAACACACGTGGGTACACCACCTCCCCCCCTTCATATTTCCTTCGCCCCATTCGTAGACATCGGGAAAACTGGAGAAACGACAGGTCATATGCGTGCATTTCTGTCCTAAAAACGGTAAAGGGCTGGGATTGGGAAATTACTGACATTCCGACTAAATCATCATCCACTGTCTTATTAACTTTTATTGCCTGGATAATAATAAATTTTATATTATTATGAAGAATTTAATTTTATCGCTTTTTTCTGTCAGTAGATAGTTCCCTCTTCAATTTTCTTTGACATGTGGAAATGTCTGAAATGTTTACATTCACTATTAGTCCCCCAAATATTTTACAGTGCATTTAATATAATAAAGAAGAAATAAAATTAATTGTGTTTTATTTCAAAATTCATATTGATTATTACTAAGCTATCAATGAAGAAATAAGTCTTTTACAAAGTACGGTCTCGAGTAAAGTATAATACAATACATAAAACTTATTGTACAAACATTTCGAAATTAATCGATTAAACCAAAGTTTCAAAACACGAACTTTGTCAACACAATTTACAATGCATAATATTTAAAATACCTAATGAAAATCAACTTTCTAAGTCTTTTCACAATAAAAATCAATTATTATCTTTATTTTAAGAGAATTGAAAAAAATCGACGACGGTAGGATTTTTCGTTCACATTAACTCCCTTAGGAAAATAATTTCGAGGCCTATGTCATCTTTGCGGATGCTGTGCGGAGAGTCTTTTTAATTGAAAAAAGGAGAAGAAGCTCTGTGAAGGAAAAGGATATGAAGGGTAAGTAGGAATCTGGGAGTCAGTGTATCCAGGAGTGACGTATAAATCCAACACTTCCACTGCAATGAAAGGCGTCGCGGTTGAGAGCGGCTGGAGAGGTCAAATCCGGCCCGCCCCGCAGCTTGGGGTACTAAGACATGAACAAACCTCACCACATAAACCTAAGAACCCCTGCAAAGTCACAAAACGAATCGAACCACTTGGGTTGACCTATGGCAGAGTTGTTGGTTATCCAAAGAATAGATCTCGGGTGGCGGTTCCCAGGGCCGCCTACCGAATTGTTTATTGATTATTTTGAAACAGTTAAGTGTTTTAAGTAATTATTATTTAATTGATCAATTTTAATGAATGTGTTTTAAATTATAATTATTATTTTATTTACAGAAGACAAATTTAATCTTCACCGGAAAATACTTACCTATACTTTACACTCTAATAATGATCTAAGTTGCAAGGCAATAATTGGCTCTGGATCAGAGATCAAAGTAAAATGTAACATTCAATTCGATAAATTTTAATTGAAGTTAATTAATTTCGCACGTACCACGAGTAACGAGACACGTAGCATAAATCGGATGACCGTTGGAATTCCAATATCATAGGAATACGACCTTCCTTGTACAAATTAAACCATAGAAGAAAACTGGAAATATCAAAAAATATCTCAGATTTTTTCAGGAAGATTTTATCCATAGCTTGACGCCAGAAGGCTTTTTTTTATTTTTACAGTGAATACCGCACAAGAATCTCAACTGCTCCCGTCTGGAGCCAGTGAGACTATGGCATCCCCAATTGGGGTATGATGTGAGGCTGAAGGTAGTGGGGAGGGGAAGGAGGTGGGGAAGAGGAAGGTTGGGAAGTACCTGGCTATTCAGATCTGGTCACTAAACACGGCTAAAGCCATTTTCAAGCAACGTTTCAATTCTTAATGGTGGTCTTACACCAGGGCGATACTGATAGTATCTTCCACTCTGGAACATGCCGCAAATATACTATATATTATTTTAAATGAATTAATTGTGAAATAACACAAATTAATCAAATAAAATTTATTTGCGCATGCCGGGTTCGAACCCGCGACCTCCGGATTGTGAGTCAAGAGTCTTACCCACTGGACTACGGAGGTCGGCTAATGCAAAAGAAGAAAAGTAATTCTAGAGTGAAAAATAGTCTTAGAATTGCCCTAGTACGAGACAACTATAATCGAAGTCGTGCTAGAAATGGCCACAAACTCATAGTGTTGCCCCACTGACGAATTTGGCAGGTCTCTGCCCCCCTAGCGCAGTCGATCCATAAGGATAAATAGGATAAATTTCGGTAACTTCTCATTGTTCCCTAGCATGATTGCAGATCGCTGACGAATAAGTAGCAGTGCACAATGACTGTGTGTTGAGAGTTGTCCTAGAGAACGATGAGAAGTCACCGAAAGTTATCCTACCAATCCTTATCGATCGACCATGCTAGGACCCCTGTTCTATGTAGTACCCTAAAACACTTGAAAAACTCTTGACTCTGAAGAAACAGGCGATCCATTTGGTAGATTCCCCCCAAAATGAATTTCAATCTATAGAACACAAAGACCCTCCATACATCATTCGCAAGAATGTAGGATGTAGATGTGACAGAAAGTTGTAGATGAAATTATTTTCCTCAGAGCTTCATGGTTGGAATTTCATGTAAAAAAAAAACTCCGTTGAATTCTCTCACCTTTTCTCATGAACAACGCATGTATTAGAAAGAAAGGTTATAACGGATTTCACAACGGCCAGAACATAACTATATAAGGTTACAAGATATAAATAGTCTAACGCATCACCGAACATTCCCAACTTAAATACCACAGTTCTTTCCACTGTGGTTCGCTACGTTTGGTAACTTTGCAGGGGTGTGCGGGTTCATGGGGTGAGGTTTGCCCGGGTTTTGGCGGCGGATGCGTCTGCCCACCAGCTGCAAGGCAGGCCGGATCAGAAATGGTTGAAGTAGTCCATTTGACTTCTCCAGCCGTATTCTCTCGGAACATCACCTTGCACCGCAGTGGGACGGATGGATTCGTACGCCCGTCACTTCTGGACGCACTGACTCCCAGATTCCTACCCACCCCTCATACCTACCCGCCCCTCCATACAGCATCCCCAAAGATGACATAGGCCCTGAGGGGAATTATTTTCCTTATGGCCTCTTGTGTGGAGCTAATGTAAAAAGGAAAAAAAAAACTTTATTTTATTATTAAAAAAATTTAAATTGCACGTATTTTTAAGGCACTACAACCGGGCCCGAAAAGAAGAAGATGGAGAGATACGAAATTACAAATGTTAGAGGAGAGCGCTAACATTTACAGTGACAAAATCGATGCGAAAATTGCGAAAATGTTTAATAAAACACGACTTGTTTAAAATAGAGCAAAAATCTTGCGGGCATTATCTTAAACAGCATTTAAAGAAACACTGTGATTTTTTTCATACATATAAATTGTAAAATAACTGAAACAAACGTGTT
Source organism: Limnephilus rhombicus (assembly GCA_929108145.2). Lineage (NCBI taxonomy): Eukaryota > Metazoa > Arthropoda > Insecta > Trichoptera > Limnephilidae > Limnephilus > Limnephilus rhombicus. Next base: position 26,195,403 of record OV815284.1, read on the forward strand.
AATAATAATTTTTGGAGCATACTTTGCGATTTTTTCTATCGAGGGAATTTTATATAATTTGCGTTTCGGCGCGGGCAAAGTCTAGATATTATCTTCAAGAATAACATATTTTTTTTTTAAGAGCTTTAAAACTTACCGTGTTTAATGGAAATATGTCATAAATCGGTACAAATCCGGGTTGCGGGCCCTTAAATTGCAATCCTTCAATTACGTTGCGCATTTGCATTCATACGAATACAAGTACATTAAATTTATTCAAAGTTTCCTGTTACAAGGAAACATAATAATGGGAAATGAAAACCAAAAGTTTACTTTAAAAATTCATGATTAAAAACTCTAAAATAATTCATTCATACTGTTATTCATAAAACTATTAAAAAAAGCTTCCTGTGTAAGTTTTTTTACGAGGATTGTATTTACTCAGTCATAAATTAATTACATCACGAAATTTGATTATCAAATAAAGGAAAATGACAATTCATATTATTTTTTCGGAATTATAAAAAAATGGTAACATCAAACTTTAAACTCTGCAATTTAACATTCAACAAATTCAAATCGACGTCAAATAATTCATTTTAAAGGGAATTTTTGTTTTCCATCGAGGGTAGATCCAATATGGAAATCACCGACAAAGACAAAGTTTCTACCAAATATATCCAACATTCGTGTCATTCGGCTATTAAAGCCTTTGAAAGGTTTGATACAACTTTGAAATTGGTTAGAATTTTTCAATAAATTTATATCGTCTTAAAAACGAAACAATGTTTTACAAATAAACGATAGTAAATCAGTTTTAGTAATCAGTAAATCATTTTTCATCAAATTGTTTGTAATTGGTTACTTCTTGGTTTCTTTAGACAGTTTTTTTTAATCAAAATAAGTACTTAAACTAAGAAGTAAAATTAGAGTTCCATGACAGTTGATCCGACGGACAGTTGATCCCTCGGAAAATTGATCTCCCCTAAAAGATTATTTCTTCAAGTAAGTATGCAAAGAGGATGTACGTCCGAACAACCAAAGTCGATACACTTATATCTGCAGACATCTTGACTGAAAATCCGCTGTAAAAATATTTTTTCTAAGAATGATTTTAACTCTCAGAATCAGAAGGAGCCGGTGGAATAAACAAAATACGACATACTTATACTTTCAAGCGGCTTAGCAAAATCTGCTAAAGTTCCTACTTACGTGTATAATATGACCGGTCAGTGGTTGAGTGGGCATAGCGTTTGGGTCCCACCCAGGCGTTCCGTGTTCGATTCCTCGGCTGGATAAGCCCCCCATCACGACTCAAGCAACATTTTCGGCGTACTGTGGTGGTAGTAGGAGATTTTCAAATGTTGTCTTGTTATTTGTAACACGGGAATGTTTGTTTTCTTTTAAAAAAAAAAAAAAATTATTCCGCTATTCAGATCTAGTCACCAAACACGGCTAAAGCCATTTCAAGTAATAAGTCTTATACCATTAATACACTGTAACCAGTGTAAAAATACAAAAAAATCATATAATATAACTTTTACTCGAAATGGCTCAAACGGATTGGGACTGGAACTGAACATGGGATCGTGGAGCCAACTGTCGGGGGCCAATTGTCACTGGATCAATTATCGGGTCACCAAAATAAATAATGTTGCGTTGCGGCAACACGGATTTATTGAACAATAGATTTATTGCAAAAAGTTTTTTTTAATTCGGAAAGCAAAGTTTTTTTAGATTTTCCATGGATATGCCCACTTTCACATCATGCTGGTTCGTAAAACGTATTTATAAATTAACGATCCATCCACGAGGGGATATTTATATTTCTGTCCCTCTGACTTCGCGAATAGAATAATGCCTTTATTTAAATACCTTCGAAGATAATAGATATATTATAAGACGTTCGTGTGGGAATGTTGGATTATTAATATCAACTAGAAAACAAAACTTTTACGTTCGATGACATACAACACTAATAATATTACTATCAAAATATCGTAAAATTCTGAAACACAATAAGCAACGAGGAAACGCTTTTAAACTTATACGTAACAAACAGGAACCAAAAGAATAAAAAATAATTTTGTGGTCTAAGATATATTTTTTAACATTAGCTCCACACTGGAGTCCCTGGGGAAAATAATTTCGCTCAGAGCCTGTCCCATCTGGGGATGCGGTGTTGAATGTTCTTTCAAAAAAAGATTTGAGAGGTAGGTAAGAATCTGGGGTGTGTTTAAGGTGAGTCCAAGAGTGACAGATGTATAAATCCATCCCTCCCGGTGCAAGAGTGCGATGGGTCGAGGGAGAGATAAAAAGGCTCCCTCAACCAGTCTCTCCAAATCCGGCCCGCCGCACAGTAGGTGGGCAGACGCATCCGCCGCTAAGACCTTGACAAACCGCACACCATGAACGCAGGCACCCATGCTAAGTCACCAAACCGAGTGAACCATTTGGGATAACCTATGGCAGAGGTGTTGGTTATTCAATAAATGGCTCCCGGAGCGGCGGTACCATACCCACCTACCAAATTAAAATTATATTAAGAACTTAGATACTTAAAAAATTGGAAAAAAGATGTTAAAAATGGTTTATTATAATAAAAGGCATGGTACCTACACTTAAGTTAAAAATATATGTACATCGTGAAAAAAATTTTATTAGGTTCTAATAATTAGTTAGGTACCTCTAATTAGAAAACAACCTAAAAAAAATATTTATGAGTTATGCTTCCTAGATATCACATTTTATTTGTTTGCGGTAGTCGGAAAAAACTTCAAAAGGAACAGATCTAACCTTTAGACTTATTGATGTTTGTAATTAAAACGATATTCTTATCACAGTAATTCGAACTCGTGTTCCAGAAATATCCAGTTAACCAGACATCTGATTTAGGAATGCGTAAATTAAACGTATCAAAAAAGGACATCTGTAAAACAAAATTGGCCTTCGATTTATTATCTTCTCTGCCATGACAGCTCTACTTGCGAAATAATGTACTTACTCTGTTTTTACGTGATAAAAACAATGTTCGTACCTACTAATGAAATTAAACAATGTAAACAGACAAAAGTAAATAAAGTAAACAATGCTTGTACTAATGAAAAGAAAAAACATCTGTTGGCATCTAAGATGAAAGGAGAAGAAAAGTGGGAAACGACGAAAATGCAAAGTGAATCAGAAAACTTGATTTTTATTTTGAATTCATTTTGGCAACCGACCACGAGTTCAAAGTCCAACATGTTTCGTATTTTTTCAAGAATTCTGAAAATAGTTTTTATTTGTGTGAAAGGAAAAAGGAGTTGAGTCAGGTTTGAAATTAAGGTTATTAAACCGTTTAGTGGTAATATTTCTTACAAGGAAAATGATTTGATTTTAAATTATTAATAAAATGGATTTTCAATGAAACCAATAAATTTGAAAAGTTTTTCGAAAACTTAGTTTAAAAAATGCTAATTGTACTCATTTCGATGACAAATTTTGTCGTATCTTATTTTCCTTCCATAGAAATTTATGTTAACTTCAAACACAATTAAAAATCGCGTAGACTATTAATTGTGTTTGAATTTAACATCATTTAGTTGTAAAGAGAGATGGAATCGCATTTTTATTCTGAGATTTTTTTTTCGTAATACTTTTATAACATTAATAATGTGTGTCAAGATTACTATCAAGAAAGCTTACCTATTATTAATTTTTCAAGCTAATTGCGGATCTTCCTCAGTAATATAACACGTAAGTAGGTATCAATTCAACGTAGGAGTAGGAATAGATGCCATTTTTAAATGACTTCAAAAAAGGAGTAGGTTCTCAATTCGACTGTATTTTTATTTTTAAATTTATGTTTGTTCCCTCTTTTTGTTTGTTTGTTAGAACTTTTGACTGGGTGAACCAATATTGATGATTCTTTTTTTTATTTGAAAGCTGGTATTTGGTCCAGTTCTGACAATGGCATCCACGACTGGCTAAGTCCTCCATCACAACACAAGCAACATTTTCGGCTTTCTGTGGTGGTAGTAGTAAATTTTCAAACATTGTTGGGTTATTCGTAACCCGGGAATATTTGTCTTTCTTTATTAAAAAAATAAAAAAAATGAGAAAACCATATAAGTCTTAAATTTGCATTAAGTATGTGCGCGACAAATGGACGAATAACTCAACATCATGGCAACCAATTTCGACTATTCTTTTTTTATCGGAAAGGATGTACTTCAAGGGTAGTTTGATGAGAGTTTGGTTAGGTTCTGATTATGGGATCCATGACAAAGTAACGGAACTCTTCAATTCTTAGGAGCAAATTAAAGAAACTCGGCCGAATCTTTTATAGGCTATCCGGATTTTTGAGTAGGCTACCTGGTCAAGTAATGTCTGTCTCATATGAGCAGCACGTTTAGTAGGCCTACCCATATTCAGACAAATTATTTAGTGTACTTCAGATTAACTAAAAGTCAAAAAATTTAACAAAACCAAAAAAACGACTTCAAAAAATGCACTAAAAAGTAAACAAATAATTTCGTATTCTTCTACAACTTAATAATCAACTTACTTTTTCTACTCATCAACATGTAGGTACGATTGTTATTTTTGAAGTCGGTGTCAGTCAAGGTACCCGGCCCGGCGTGTTCACTTGACAGCTCCCCTCCCGCCGCGGCCCCGACCTCGCCTCTCTCCTCGTCAAGTCGCGCGTGCGATATAAGCACATCTCACCTATAACTGTGTATGTAGTACAATAATGTAATACAAATAAGCTTATGAGTATGTAAATATGCCTTTTACATATTTGTTATGCAAATATACCTTACAAGAGATCCTTCTGCTCCCAACCGCCTGAAGCCAGTGAGACTATGGCATCCTCAATTGGGATGTGTCGTGAGGCTGAAGGTAGTGAGGAGGGGAAGGATATGTGAAAGAAGGTGGTGAAGTACCTGACTATACAGATCTGGTGACCAAAAGCCATTTCAAGCAATCAATTTTGCATGGTGGTCTTACACCAGGGCGATACCGAGAGCATCTTCCACTCTGGAACGTGTCGCAAATAGGCTGGTATTATTTAATTGTGAAATAAGACAATTCAATCAAATAAAATTTACTTGAGCATGCCTGGATTTGAACCCACGTTCTTGGGATTGGTAGTCGAGAGCCTTCTAAGAGAATCGTCAAAATTTTAAAAATGTGTGGGCTCTTTGACGCCCTATTGAAACCCCATGAGAACACTGAACCTGAGCAATTGCCGTTTTCAACGATAGGTAAGCAAGATAGGCGTCAGTGACGTATCTCTACATCAGTTTACTGTGACGTGTCTAACGCCCCTACGCGACCCAATATCAGATGAAAGATATCACAAACTGACGCAAGAGGGCTATTACAAGTTGTATATTTTGATGTGAACACCAAATTACTCAATACTAACATAGAGTCCATAGTCCATAGTTCTAACTTGGTAATCAAAAATAATAATATCAACACTCAGTTATCAACAACAGACAACTCTAGACTGACAACACATTTTTTTCCTACATCGTATTCCAAAACAAAATACAGTTCCTATGTAGTTCCAATGAACATGTTTATAATTTTAATCTTGAATGCAAAGTGCGGTTAAGAATATTAATACATGTTATCATGGGGTTAAATTATTTTAAAACGGAAGTCATACCTCCAAGACATAATACACATTATTTGAAAAAAATATGTAATTAATTAAATTAAATGAATTAGAACACTAATCGTATGGAGACATTTTTAATCATATTTGTTTCAGAAACGTCCTCAAAGTTTCCGAAAGAATGACAAACATTCCTGGGTTACGAATAACCTCACAATATTTGAAAATCTTCTACTACCATCATAATAAGCGGTCAATGTTGCCTTTTTGTGGAATTCTGCATCATCGTTATAATAATGCAATTTATTTCACGTATTCAGCTATAATAGAATATATCGAATCTCAAAGCTGATCTCTTAAGAAAAAATAACGCTTATCGTAGAACCAGCCAACAATACCTATCTAATCTAATAAAAACTATAATATTTAATATCCGTAAATTATTCATCCTGTCATTTTCACAAAGGGCTGTTTTTATTTTAGACGATATGAAGGAATGTTTGATGAAAAATGTGAGGTAGAATGATTTTTTCGAAAATATCTACACTTGTGGAGCGTGTAACTCAAAAACGGCTGGGATTTCGAAAATTGCGTGACTTCCCCCCCCCCCCCCCCCCTAGCTCACCACCTAGACGTCAGGACTTTAAGTACGTTCACACCCTAAGCACCCTGAACAAGTTTCTGAAGGAACCGCTTAGGTCCCTGCTCACGCACTCTACACCTCCTTTTGGAGCATTCATTGACTGGACTACTAGGGGACTAATAATTGTATTTTACATCCCCCAAACCAATAACAAATAAATGCTAACATGTAGCAGTTTTATTGGCCTCGTACAGTTACGAGTAATCTATCAAAATAATATTCAAATTAACGAATAAAATATGAAATTACATAAAAGAGCAATACATTATTACTTGTAAAAATATATGTACTTACGTGAAAACTTGTTTGAAGTTTTATTTTAGCATTTTATTTTATTTCATAAGGAGATATTTAAAAAAAAAAATTATTGGTAATTTTTGTTATATTACCCACACACCAGTTCCACCATTCAGTGAGCTAGAGTGCTAAGATTGAAAAATACGACATTACTGATGTTGTTGTAGCTGAAAAAGATTTTTTTTTTCAAAATTTCAACCTCTTGTATGAAGAGCTTTCAGTATGTGGATGTGGCACACCCCTTGACTGAAAGAATCCTGACGATCTTCGTACAAAAATTTGACATTTTGAAAATAAAATAAAATTCATTTTCAGCTACAACTACGTCAATATTTTTCAATCTAAGCGCTCCAGCTCACTGAAAACTCACGGACCGCCACTGCCACACACAGTCTTTAGTGGATACCCATTACTAACATATATTTTATATTTTATGCTATATATTTTTAAACGTATGCCCTAATGTTGTACAACTATTCTGAAAAAATAAAGAAAAAAAACTTTAATCTATAATATAAAAATGAATCGCTGAATGTGTTGCTATTTGCAATTCGCTAATTCTTTTTTTAGAATATTCCTTGAAGTACGAGGATGGTTCTTACGGAGAGAAAAATTAAGAAAATTGCGCAGAAAATTGGATAATTTCAGAAAACCTAACGACGATCGCACGTTTGACAGTTCGCGTATTTGAGAATGACATTTTGCAAAACAATGATTGTTAAATCAGGATTCATTTTTGAAAATCTTTAAGTTGATAAATTTATTTAAAGTAGGTACTCCACTAATAGTTTTAATCGAATCAAGAATTTTAGATATTTTAAATAGGTACCTATGTTAGGTACCAAATTTAATATACATGATAAATTGAAATTTGAATAAAAATCGTAAATGGCGGGCTGTTTAAAAAATTATCTAGGAACCTGGGAGGGGGGAGGGGGACCTGGGAGGGGGGAGAGGGAAGGTGGAGGTGACGGAGTGGGAACGCGAGAGGGGAAGAGGACGCAGGAGAAGAAGGGGAGGCGGAAGGGGAACGGGACGATTGGGAAAGGACACTCAGGGAGAAACAATTTATTTATTAAATGGCGTAGCAACGCATGCCGAGATCAGCTAGTTTTGAATGTTTTTCATTTTTGTCAGTTTGTTCCACAAACGACGCTTTCCCATAGATCAGTAATACGTAAAAATGCCAACAATTTTTACTTTTGACCGGCTTATAGCCCAGTTTGGGCTGCTGGTTCATTCCTCTGCAAGATGGAAGGGTTGGTTGATAGAATTAGAACAATTCATCAACTTTCAAAATTATTCTAGTTCTATTCAAGTTCTGTGACAAATGTGTGTGAAGTAACTGGCCCATGGTGATATATTAGCACAACTTTAATAGAACTATCACAGAACTTGAAAACAACTTTAAAATTTTACGAATTGTTAAAATTTTGTGAAGCAACTGGCCTTGTCTTCCACTATTGCCCAAGCATCAAATTTACCTTTTTATGATGTGAGCAGGGAAAAATGTTGTCAGACTAAAATATTTAATACGTCGAAATCTCTGAAAAAGCCGGATATTAACTGGGTAGGTACCTACTATTAGTAATTCTGTGAAGAGCAGACATCGGTTCCAAAAAAGCATGTTTCTAATTTTCTCAACATATTTTTAAATATATCTATTTGAATTTTGATTTAGTTTTCTTGAATGAATGAATTCAAATCTTGGAAGTGGAAATTAACTCACTTCCCGACATCCGATCAAGCTGAAAACTCTTCTGCCATCTCTAATGCATAGGCGCAAGAGGGCATGGTGAGTCTGTTCTACGGGCATTTTAATGGAGCCTGCTTTAAGGAGCTAGCAGCATTGATAAGGTGTCACATAAAAAAAATATACGTATAAATCGTATTGTCATATCGTGTCTTAAATAACTCACTTAATATCTGTATGCAATGAAAACAATCACTGGCTTTTCAGATAAAAACTGCTTCAAGTAAAGTACTTTAAACAGGTCAAAAATAAAACAATGTAATCACACTTGTTATGATTATTCAGCGTGTCCGGAAACTCGTAGTACAAGCGGAAAACTGGTGAATCTACATCACGTAGAGAACCCAAAAAACTTATTTTTTCGATCTGAGCATTTCGATTTTAATATTTTCTATTTTTCCATTTTTTCGGCAACTAAAGGGTTAAAAAAAAATTTGAGCCCGGTTTACCCTTCGATGCATTTTATAAGACATTACACAGCTGAAATCAACCCCCTAGTGAATTTTTTTTTCAAATTTAACCAAAAAAATTCCAACTTCGGACCCGATTTACTCGAAAACGAAAGCTCAAATCAAAAAAGTTATATCACAAATCGACTCCGAATGTGATGTAGATTTACCAGTTTCCCGCTTGTACTACGAGTTTCCGGACACCGTGTATATACTTACATATTCTTTTATTTTTTTAAATTAATATAACTTTAGAAGTAGGTATATCAGAAGTCATAATCCCGTACAACCTTTCAAATAGAAATTAATAAAACATAATTTTAAAATTTTAAAACACTTTAAGGCGATCTCATTTTAGATTATTTTTTACGAATCGGTCATGTTATGTCAATACCTTGGATAAATTGAAACTTTTTCTATCGTTTTGCGCTTGAGCAGAATTACAATAAAATTAAATCATCATTACCATTACATAGTATAAAATGAAGTCGCTCAAAATGTATGTGCGCATACATCTTTTAAACTACGCAACGGATTTTCATGCGGTTTTCACCAATAGATAGAGTGATTCAAGAGGAAGGTTTATGTGTATAACACATGCTTATTATAGTAGAGAAAAGCCGAGAAATTCAAATACTCAATTCAGGCAGCTGGCAACAGGCAGCTGGCAAGAGGGTGGTGTGGATTTTATAAAGGTTGAGTAATGGCGTTGCGTTTCGTTAGCCACAGCAACGTGTGTCCGGGTCTGCTAGTAATTAATAAAATGTTCACAAAGTCTCATTTTTTTTTGTTCAAGTTGCTGTCTGAATCTTTGGTTCATAAAGGTGTGGGTACATTTTAATTATTTACATTATAAGCGTAAACTGTTAAAAAATATACCTTTACCTTAGAAATGTATGAACCCATTTAAGAAACAACTTGTGGCTATGATTATCTGTGACAGTTTCCCTTGATTAACTTTTTTGTTTCTTATAAAATTATTCATAATCATATTGCGCTAAAATCGACCGTTCCTAGACTCCGTTTGCTAAAGTATTTTTAGGTCTATTGTCTATTTATTCATGGTGATATGATATGTTATTGTTATACACCCTATGAGTATACACATTTTTGGCTTGTTTATTCTTTTTAATTTGACATCGACCCTTTAGAATAACAAGGTTCCATCTGTCCCAGTAACGTCAGGCGATAATGGGATCTATAGTAAGATTCTTTAGAGTTCATTATCGCATGACATTACCGCAACCGAAGGAACATTGTTATTCCAAAAGGTCGACATTTCGTAATCAGACGACCAGCTTCTTGTGAAAAAATACAGGTAGATAGAAATCTACCGATTAAAACTAAAAAATGCTCTAGGTATCTTTGACTCTAAAAATGAGCAGCTCACATCCGGTAGGCCCTTTTGGACTGAAGATGCAAGTCTATTTCAATAAAAAAAATTGCACTGCAGACTTCCAGAGTGGAAGATACTCTCAGTATTGCGCTCGTGTAAGACCACCAGAATTCAGAATTGAAACGTTGCCTGAAGTGACTTTCGCCGAGTTTGGTAACCAGATCTGAATAGCCAGGTACTTCCCCACCTTCCTCTTCCCTGTCTCCTTCCCTCCCCACTACCTTTAGCCTCACAACATCCCAATTGGGGATGCCATAGTCTCACTGGCTCCAGACGGGAGCAGTTGGGACTCTTGTGCGGTATTCATGAAAAAAAAAAGATTTGTGGTGGGGTTTTTTACCAAACTGCTGCTGTCACTATTGCTCTTACTCCTATGAATACTGAGCGAAAGGGACCACTGTAACTGATAATACCTGAAAAATAATATCCTCAAAATCGAGGTTTTGTATTCCCCCATTTTTCTGCTCTAAAACTGTACCGATTTTTAAGATTATTTTTTTTACAACTGTATTAAAATAAAATTCCATATTTCTGCACGCTTTGCTTTTTTTTATATACATTGTTTAGTTTGTATACTGAACGTCTGTTGATGGCGTTCAAACCGGGCAAATTTTGACGACTTTTGAAGGGTCCAACTAGTACCGAAAACGTACCGAAACGCTAGTGGTCCATATCTAGACGGGTTAAACCCTGCACAGTTTCTTCAAAGAGTGTCCATATTTCCAATTCTAATAGAGTCCCTCATCCCTCATGGCCCACGAGCAGCCCATGATGGGTTCATCGATTCTGCACCACTAATCTCCTAATGCAATCGATTGGTTGAAAATTTCACCATCTTCATACAGTCACCATGAACTCTCCGAGCATACGAAGATCAAGAAGGGTGAGGGTTATTGTTTTAGCTGTTATTATTGTTATTGCTAATGTTTTTTATGAATGTATTATTAAATTTGTTTGACCCTTGAATATTTACTGCGTTAATGTTATTTATAAATTTAAAACAATATACGTAATCTTCGCTCTGACTGACGCAACTTCCCAGCGTTCTTACTTTTGGCTTAATACAAGTGTACTCGTAAAAATCCTCATTATCTAATATTATCCTCATTTCAATTTGGGAGGCTTGAGGAATGGGTACCGCGGCCCCGGGAATCATTTATTGGATAACCAACACGTGGTTCGCTACGTTTGGTGACTCAGCAGGGGTACCCCGGTTCGTGCGGTCAGGTTGGTCTAGGTCTTGGCGGTGAATGCGTTTACCCACCTACTGCTTGGCGGGCCGGATCGGGAGAGACTGGTTGAGGAGCCTAGATCTCTCCAACCGGACTCTCTCGACCCTTCGCCTTGTACCGCAGTGGGAGGCATGAATTCATACGTCCGTCACCCCTGGACACATTAACCCCCAGATTCCTACCCACCCCTCATACCATTTTCCTTCCCAGAACTTCCTTTCCCTAAAAAGACCCTCCGCACAGCATCCCCAAAGATGACATAGGCCCTGAGAGAATCTTTTTTCCTCGGAGCCTTCTTTTTGGAGCTACTTAATGTAAAAAAATATATAATATATGATCTTGTTTTAAAAACTCTATCCCCCTTACTAATAAACGCGTTTTAAGTTTTACACAACGATAAACAATCATTTACCATATCAGTGGCGTAACTATAGGGTGGCAGGGCTGGCAAAATGCCACGGGCCCCGGCCCGAGAGACCGCGAGCTCAGAAGTAATTTAACATTTTTTACAAAATTTGGTAAAAATTATATATTTTATATAATTCGTAAAATCAATTAAAGTTAGACACAACTAAAGACCATATACAAATTCAAATAAATTATTAAGATTTAAACACATTCATAAGAAAAGGATATCGATCAATTTTAGAACGCATCTATTGGTTAATAAATATCTGGTATAGATTACATTGTTATTTCATTATAAATACAGGGTGTTAAGGGACGCACTTGACTTACTTTAACCAGTGATTCGTGACATTATTTGGAGTAAAATACGTAAATTTTAGTCTCCGGTGACATTTTTGTTGTTTTTTTTTCTACAAAAACATAAAAAAATGGTAGGTGTTGGACAGTTGGAGGGAGGGAATGGAGTTGGTCGGTTACTCAGCTAAATGACCAGTGACGACATGCGGAAAAAAAATTGTTTGATTTTCAAGAAAAAAAAAATTGAAAAAAAAGTCACCGGAGACCAAAATTTCATTTACATTTTTTACTCCAAATAATGTCAGGAATCACTGGTTAAAGTAAGCCAAGTACGTCCCTTAACACCTGTATACAATAATTATTATGCTCTTGAAAATAAAATTTATTAGATATTTAACAAAAATGCACACAATATTGGTAGTAATGTTGGGTAACGTCTTTTAAGTGATTTATTAAAATTCAATTACAACGTGACGATTTTTACTGGGGGGCCCCATTCAATGAATTTGCCACGGGCCTCAGATGGTATAGTTACGCCACTGTACCATACAATAATGATTGTTTATCAGTTGTACAAAATTTAAAATGCGTTTATTAGAAGGATCAATATTTCAAACAGCCTTCCCCTGATTACATTATTTAAAAATAAATTACATTGTAAAAATAGGCAACATGGAATCGGTGGTCGAAAATTGAAACATGAACTAAAATATTGAACTGAATAGGATGAAATTCGGGGACCCCCGAGGAAGACAAGGCACGTTAGAAGTTTAGTAACAAAACTCTATAATATTATTATCATACTTAATACACACGTACATACTCGTATCTTTATGGTTTATTGAGAGAATACGGATTTCCGATGACCTTTTCTATAAAATTTTGTCTTGTATTGTACCTACATAGATAACTACACGAGCATTGGTTAAAATAATAAACAAATATCTAATAATACAACTAGCATAACATTTTATAGTCGATCAATAAGAGGTCAACCGATCACAGGTCAGGAATGGTGGATAATAAGTCACCTACACAATCAGTTTTTATTGCAAATATCATTACTTATTTCTCAGCATTCAAGTACCATTTGGTTCGCACGAACAAATTTCAACAAAAGACGATAAATTCATTGATATGATGTTGCACGACTGTACGGTGATATTATATTTGTATTGTCATTATTATAATAATAGCGAAACTATTTATCAAAAGTGTCACTGAATGTGCAAAGGACATGGATAAAAGGACATTTGTGTGATGCTCTGGAGTAATTGCATTAATTTTAACTAGATTTGAACTATCAAAACACCAATGATAATAATAATAATGAATAAACATTAAAAACTACTGCCAGATCCAATACACGCCGCAGTACAAGTACTTCATTGCAAATACCTAAGTAAAAATTAAGCTGCACAGCTCCACACAATGCTGAGTTTAAAGGTTTTTCAGAAGAAAAGTAAGATTTTTTTAGTAATTATCTACTTTAATGTATAAAGAAAACAACTTTAAATACAAAACAGAGATATCAAATCAAAATTTCTTGTATTGACTTTATTTCTATTTTAAATTTTAAACTGAGGAATCTTTTCAAAGCAGTTAACAGGTTGGTTCTCTGGTACTACCAATTGCAATCATGCTAGGAAACAAATTTTAGAAATGTATTTATTTATGGCAAACAGGGAATCAAGTTTAAATCAATTAACGGATTAAAAAGAAAAAAGTGAATTAAACAGCAAAGTGACACGAGGAGGCAGAAATCGAGAATCTATGAAATCTATCTTGCAAATAAAGAAAATGTGACACCATTTCAGTCGAAGCATTCCATCTCTAATCAGGCCACGATTATTTCGTGAATAATAAGTTAACTTTTTTTTTTGCATTTCTGTCTTCTGGTGTAATAATATTTTAATATTTATATAAATAAATGATAAGTGTATGGGCTATGTTTAGATTTACTTCATAAAAATACGGATACGAAAATATTCAACAAGGATGTGTGAGATAAAATATGACCCAAATAACACAAAGGCGCGTGTAGAATACAAAGAAACAAAGTTTATTTTATACAAAAAGTTTTATTTAAATATAAATAAAAATATGTATTTCAAGCTTATAAATAATAATGTAAAACATGAAAATTTGTACTTCTCTAATCTTAGGTACATAAATAATTTAACTTAAGTAGACGACTCTTAGTGAACTATGTTTTTAATAGTAATCAAGATCTACACTTATATTGTCATGGTTCCACTTCGTTACTCTTCCATATCACACTGCTAACAGCTATATCTGTATGTACATAACACCTTTCTTTTGAACCGCGCTCGCAACCCGAGCGACGTGCTGGTACTTTCATTAGCCAGGTCCTGGCTTAGTCTAGGCTCTCTCTCCTGAGGAGTGGAGAAGGGAGGTCAGCCTACAAGGGTGGCGCCCTTTCCCGTCATCGCGGAGTCGCCTTTCTGCACGTAGCTGTTGATGGCGGTGAAGGGTACCTGCAAGTGGTAATAGGCGCAGTAGGGCAGCGGGTCCCAGTACAGGAAGAGCGCCTCCCGCTTGTCCAGCACGGTTCCTATCAGCTTGCCCACGGCGTCGATGCCCGGGTGGCGCAGAGAGCTGAGCACGGCATCGGGCATCCAATAGCGGCCGGCGGGGGCCACGATGGGGCCCGAACGCGTCCGGCTGAAGTGTGGGCACGGCCTCCACAGGAGCCGCGAATGCACTGAGGTGTGGCAGATGTAGGGTAGTGACACACCCACCTTGCAGCCCAGGGGCAAGACTATCCCCGTGTTGCTGTCCCTCACGAAGCGGAAACTAACGTGTCCGGTAATGGGCTTTTGAACTCCCACTTTGTTGAAGAACTGTTTCAACCAAGCGTTGATTTCTTTATTCTCCTCATGAACTAGGCTCTTGCTCTTCTGGTCGATCTTGCAGGTAACGTTAGCGATAACTAGAGAATCTTTCACTGTTGTGCACGTCAAGAAGTGGTCACCGGGCATATCCTGCACGATAATCCAAGGCCTATCTGGGCTTATTTCTTGGCTCAGTTTGAATTCTTTTCTTAACTTTGGCATTATAAATTTTACTCGATCCACAATGCCGAGAAGACCGGAACTGGCCATGAAGAACTTTTGCCCACGAGGAATGTCGGTTTTTTCATACCATTTGGCTACATCGTCCTTCGAATTTACAATCGTATAAAGAGGAGTCGGTTTCCCCATAGACTGGCAGCGCTGTAGAACTTCGGCGACATCATCCAAAATGGTAACCTCTTTAGTTCCCGGAATGAAGCAGGAGCATCCGAGAACTTCCATGTGAGGCTTTGCGATCGCATCGTAGTATGCTGAGTTAGTGGCACAGACCGGCACGTAATAATTCACACTTTCCAATTCTACTATTTCACAAAGGGCTCTGATGTAATTTTGTGGACTCTCGGCATTCGGTTTGGCGATCGTGTAAAATTTATCAACAGCAGTGGAGAACTTCGCTAATCCAAAGAGACCTTCAATTTCCACGACGACCACCCTGGATCCCGAGCAGTAGAAGTTCCTGGCGAGGTGCAGAGTCTGGACGGTGCTCCCGCCGCTGATCAGAACTGTCCTCTTCCTTCTATTTCTATCGGAAGAGGGAGTACTAATCACGGTCAGAAACCACTTCACTAAGTTGAGCGGACATTGTATGGATTTCCAAAATATCCACAGACATGCGGAAACCCATAAAGTCGGGATCACAACTAGCATCTGTCCCCAGGAAGGGTGAAACACTGTGGAAATCACGGCCTGCGCCAAATTGAGCAAGAAGAACGGGTACCAGGTAATAAGTCTGTAGAGCAGGCTTTCTTTGTTTTCTTCAATTTCGTCTATGGTCGACAGTTCCTCTTCGGGTATTAAGGAGAATGTGCTGGAGAAACTCCTTCTCAGGGTGGAGATGGGAGCAGAAGACTTGGGAGAGATGGAAATGGGAGAGGATGGCGACAGCGGAGAGTGAAGAGGGCTGTTGCAGACGCTGCCGCCGTTGGAGTTGCGGACGGAGTAGGTCGCCGACAGGTCACTCTGGGAGCGCAGGAACCGGTGGAAGTTGTCGGTGGCGGAGGCCGGCATCTTCGAAACACTTTTCCTCCTAACTGAAGACAGCTTAACGAAATTTAGATCACCTTTTCAAAGTAAATTTTCGGTTTATTTATTTACTATCGATATTAACACTGCTAATTTACAATCTAATATAAGCGCACATTCTAGCAAGAGCGCGGAAGACAGACTAGTTATTGAGCGAGTCGCGTATCATTTAAGTACCATCTCGTTTGCGAGGAAAACACAACGTGTACTCTGACCCGAGATAATGTCCCCTTACGGCTCACTCCGCTCTCCGCCTCTGGCTCTGGGCTGTGGCTGTGGCTAGTGAACAGGGCGGGAAGGAAGGTTGACGGCTGACGAGCTGGGCGGCCCCAAGCGACAACTTTATTACCTACTTTACGCGAATGTTGACAGTGATAACCTAATGATTTAAGTGATAACTCACACCTAACTCATTCTCAAAATGCAAAAGCCGGGGAAAATCTATAAGTATCGATGGTACGAAAGAGAAGTGTGATTACACGGAGTTCTCCGAATGGTAAAGATATGATAAGGTCATAAATAAAATGATTCAATCGTGAAGTTTATCTACAATGTGCGCCGGCGTCTGGCGACCTATGAACAAGAAAACATCTAATGGAAGTATATGGTTGAACTTTAAGCATCCGCGTGGAGTACGACGACCCAGTAAGGATACGAGTTGCATCAGGAAGATGATTGTCCTGACGACCTGACTGAACTAACCCCTTTAATAAGCAGTAGGTAGGTGCCTTTAAATAGTATATTTTAGAACAACATGCATCAACGGTAGACGTGTTGTATAGATGAACAGTCGTAGGTAGTTATTTTCCCCTTAAGTACTATGAAGACCTTGTAGGCCTGAGAAAAATATGGAGTAAAATAAAAAAAGTTAAAACCCAATTTTGTTTCATGATTAAGGCGCAAAAAATATATTAATACAATGGGAATGAAATATGTACGCTCTTATAAATTTATTTCTTATTTTTATCTTTCAAATCATTTTCTTTCGTGCGGACGGTAGTTGGTTGCTTGACACTTGTCACAATCGTTGTGTAGGTGAAGGGGTGACTTTTTACAAAAACAGTGACGTTCAGGAAAAATCCATTTAATCATAAGATTAAATATAGATACGTAGGGTAATATAATATATAATGAACCATTATATAAGGCTTATATAATGGTTCAGAGCATCCTTTTGACAAAGGGTGGAATTAAATCAGGACCAAACGATATTGTTCCAATTTTTTTACTGCTAAACTGAAATCCACGATTTCAACGTTTTGAATAGAGATATTTTGAGCATTTGTTGATTCAAACTGTCCTGGCACATAAGATTCAAATTCAACTTTTTCTTAATTATACCTAGATAGATTGAAAATACTTCGCGAAAACTTCCGGTATTTCGGCTCTTTTGCTAAGAAACCTCTCACTCTGTCGCATTTCTTGTCGGAAATATATTTCCAGAATGAATTCGGATCGTATTTCTCTTCATCTTCGTTCGATAATTATTGCCGAATTATTCGTTCCTGTTTATTAGTTATCAAAATAAGCGCGATGGGATTGATGCGTGCGTGTCATAACCGGTCTACCACTAAAATGACTTGTCAGTTAGTTACTTTGAAAATAGAAAAAAAATTGTTAAAATAAATTAATTCAGCAGTGACAAAGTTCATATCATGTGTGGAGTACCACAAGGCAGCGTCTTGGGTCCCATAGCCCTCAGGCCGGGTAAAGCACCCAGTGAGGTCCACATTATCAAATAATGTTATAAATATGTAAATTACACCAAATAAAAAATTTAAAAATTGATAAAATCTCATCTAAGTACATAAATATTCTAACTTAGATATACCTAGAAAAAATAGATCCAAACTGAAAACTCACTTTTTCCGATACTCATTTCCATAAATTCATCATTCTATTTAAACTTTGCAATTTTTAATAGTTTTTTTTCCTCTTTTCTCTTTGTTTATAGTTAACTCAATCTGTTAATTGTGATACCTCAATCTCACCTTAATGCAGTAAAGATCGACTATTAAAATTATTAATTTATTTAAAATATCTATACCTTCCCGTAAATCCAGTTAACCTTCATTATACTTTTTGCACCCGTATTCTCGAATTGTAATATTATGTAAAAACTTCCTACTTCTTCTGGCGCTAATCTTAATTGTAAATATGTGTGTTAATAAGTCACCGGTTTTAGGTTAGAATCTATATGTCTTAGTCATAAGTCACTAGCTATAAGTCTTAGATGTAAGTCTTAGATGTAAGTCACTAGTTATCTTCTAGTAAATCTTAGTTGTAAGCCAGTAATATAAGTAGCTATAAGTCTTAGATGTAAGTCACTAGTTGTAATTGTAAATCTTAGTTTTAAGCCAGTAATATTAATTCTTTTATATATTATTTGTACAGCGCCCTTGAGGTGATTTTCCACGAAAACGGCGCTAAATTAGCCAATTATTATTATTATTATTATTACACAGTAATCAGTTATGCAGATGACACAGTAATTTTGTTGAAGGCACCATGGGAAAGCGTCTTCAAAATCACAGAAATAGGGATGGCTGAAGTAAATAAAACGCGAAAAACTTACGTTTGTAAAGGCAGCCTTATATACGGTAAGCGTCTCTTATAAAACTGATTTGATAAGCTGTGAGAAGGCTGAAAGTTCGCGCGGACGCGATTAGACCTGTCAGAAAACTTACGTAAGAACTTGTGTAACTTGCTGTAAATTACGGTAAGTTACTATTGGTGTCGTTTACATTGGTGATTTGATCATAAGTCGCTTACGTAAGGAACTTACCATAAGGCTGCCTTTACACACATAAGTTTTTTTCGCGTAAGCGACATATGGCCAAATTACCAATGTAAATGACACCCAAATTCACTTACACACAAACAAAAACTTACATCATCCCAAATAATTGGAATTGGCTGTTCAAAAAATTTGTAATGTGGTTGACCAAAGTTGACTGAAAAGGAAAGAATAAACATTCGAAATATTATAAATAACCAACACTACAAATTATAGACATTCACACTTCATACAATTTCTAATGAAATTATATAATGTTACAACATAATAAAATATACAGGGTACTACTTTTTTTAGATTTTCAGGGCCAAAAGTATTTTCGTTATTTGTTGTTAGGGTGTTATGCCGTGTTGCGCTACCTCCTTCTTCAGTCAACGTTATGTAAAAAAAATAAGTGAAAAATGAATCAACATAAACAAAATAAAAGATAAATTGTACATAAAGATAAGCCAATAAAAATGCGCGCCAAGAAAACGAAGACAATGTCGGTAGCTCAAAGTATGACACAAGTATTAAAAATGACACAAGTATTAAATATGACATAAAATGACAGGGATCAGAGCACTTCCCCGGCAAGAAAGAGGTCCCGGGTTCATTCCTAGATGCAACAATAACAATAATACTGACTCACATTTTCATTGAGTCAGTATTATTGTCTCCAACGATTAAACGTATTAAGTATGTTTTTTAAGAGTTTAAAAACTTAACCCCTCAGGCTAATTTGTTCGATTTTCAGAACAACTCATATTGGTCTCATAGAAATAATTGTGCCTCCCATACTATCAAAGTGAAAAAGATGATCTTAACGGAATTGACAAGAGGAAACACAATGCTATATTATGTTCAAATCCAAAAGCTAACTACAAAAGAATTAATACGTACCTACACCTTTATGAAGCCAAAGTTTCCGTTTCCAATTTTTTTTTAAATTATGAAACTTTGTGAATTTTTTATTAATTATTTTTACACGAGACAACAAAAAAGTGAGGAATTGATAAGGTTTATAACACATTTGTCTAATAAATTATGTGTACGTTTTTTTTTCGATACTAGTAATTTTCATTAGAAAAAACGTAAGGTGAGCCATTTTTAAAACTTTTAAAGTTTGCAATCAAATTTTTATATTTAATAAAAAACATAATTTTTTCTAATAATAACATTTGAAAGCGTATTAGATCACCTTTTTTTAGTTTTCTGATACGTTCAGAAATATTTCATTTATTTGGATTTTATTTCAAAGCGGAAATATTCTGACCTACTGACAGAATATGATCGAGGCCTGAGAGGTTAAAGAGTTCCAGGGGAAAAGGCTAGTGTTAAACGATATGTTGTTATGTGCCGAATCGCCGAAGTGAAACAAATAAGGATTTTTCAAAAGAAACATTCTTTCCTCCATCTTTCTTCTCCTTTCAGCCTAATAACCAGTAGCGTAGCTACCGCCGTATCAGCCGTATCAATGATACGGGGCCCCTGGGCTACAGAGGCCTTTTGTTTCTTTTGTGAGAAAGCTTTATCCTTCATTAGGGCCCCCCAACTAATTTTGATACAGGGCCCCTCCAAGGCATGCTACTCTACTGCTAATAACATACCCGAAATTAGGATGTCAGAGTTTTTAATAATAATAATAATAATTGGATAATTTGTAGAGCGCCGTTTTTGTGAAAAATCACCTCAAGGGCGCTTTACTATAATTAATAGTAATAAAAACAAAAATTTTAATATTTTTTTTTTATTATTAATCAAAATGTATCTTTCTGAAAAGCGCAGAATTATGTTAGCTGCATTTAATAATCATTATAATATTGATTCAAACGAAACAAAAATTGAATTTTATCAGTCTCAATCATAGACATCCAAATATTCATATGTCCGTGGTCTCAATGTAAATGAAACGTCACGTAAAAGATTAACAAACATCAAATTCTTGCACTAATCCCAATAGGTATATACACATAAATAACAAGGTTAAGAGTTTTCACACGAATAAAGCTGGTTTAAATTATAATACATAATCACAAAGTCCTCGAATAAAGCGCTTGTCGTTTTCTGATATTGTTTGTGTCATTAATCAGTTCACAAATTCAGACTAGAATTCAATACTGTGATAGCAATAGGGTAAGGATGTATAATAAAAAGCATACCTTTGACATTTTAAATAATACACCATTTGGATAATTCTATATCTTTGAAGAAGAAGACAATAATAATCTAAACTATGAAAGAGAACAAGACACAGAAAAATAGAAAAAGATAATGGTCGGAACTGGGACTTGAACCCAGACCATTGCCACCTTCTGTTTCATATTTTCGTTTAGATTATTATTGTTATCGTCTTCTTCAATGATTATTACATTGATGGGAATAACCTTCAAAAGTTATAAAAAGACAGTTTTTCTTATAAAAAATTGGATAATTCTAAATAAAGAGATAGAGACAACATAATAATGTTAATTGAATTTTATAAGTGTTCTTCTAAAAAAAGTGTATTCTTTATAATGGAAAAAGCATATTACAACCCTAACTATGCATACTTATTTTTTTAAATTTGAACTCCACACTCCAACTGGAAGAAATTTCCCTCAGGGCTTAGGTCATTTTGGGGATGCTGTGTAGGAGGTCTTTAGAAAGATCTAGGGAAAGGAAGGAGTAACATGTTGTAGGAGGGAGGAAACACGGAGGACAGCAAATTATTCCACAGCTGTGGAACACAAGCACAGATCGTAGAAGCAACCCGTCTCATGTGGCCAATTTAAACCGTGTACAAATGTTGGGCACATTTATGAAGTTACGAAAAGATGTACATACAAGATATATGTGTGGTAATCTATAAAGACTTAAAAAAATGTAGATAAGTGTCAGAAGTGTACCTATTAACATAATATTATTTATAAAGATCAAAACATTAAAACTAGTTTTTTTTATTTCTTATTAATCCTGACATCTGTTAGTTTTAGTAATACAGTAAGGTTTTTACATTATCTCTGCATAATTAATTATTGGGCCAAAAAAATTCCAATAGGTGGCTAATGAAGTTTGAGGTTAAGTTTATTCTCTCGTTTAAAATGCATTATGATGTTTACTATTAATTGTTAATAAATGTGGTTTTTATGGACGTGTTGGGCCGTAATTACATTATTTCATGAAGAATTAGGTACATTTATGTGTTTTAGATACAAAAGTAATTTTTATTATATATTTTGACTAAATATGACCAAATCTAAATTTGACCAAATATTTTTATGATAAAATAACGTTTTTCTCAAAATAAATGTTATTTGGGAAAATATTTTTTTAAATTATTATTTCCTAATTTTAATATATAATTACACTGCAAAAAAAATACTAAAACAAAAAAAAAACATGAATTGAAGGGTTAAGAAAAAAAATATATGAATTGTGTTTGAATGTTAACACAATTCATTTACATTTGATATAAAGTTCAATGAATTTCCTTTTGAAAAAAAAACATACCTATTGCCATCTCAGTACTGAATTATTAAACTTGGTTCAGGCCTCCTAATAAACCTAGTTAGATGAACACAATAATCACATACAAATAAAGAAAAATTTAAGTAGCTAAATCTATAAATAAAATAAGCTGATGAAACAACTAATTTAATATCTAGGTACCTACCTACGTCTGTGATACAAATTTCATAAAGCATCATAATTTACCATTTTTTTAATTTCATACACATTAACTATGTAACTATTTCTAGACATTTTGTTTTGAAAAGTTTTATTTTCTATGTACATTTATTACTTAAATTTTTATTTTTGCTGCCTGTTTGGACACACCCATGTCATTCACTAGCAAACTAAAAACTTACTTAAAAATTCTATACAAGTACAAAAATGATTAGATTTAATTAGGTGGAGGTTGGAGTGGGAGGGGTTATTTTGGGGGAGGGGAAAAAAGAAAAAAATTGAAAAATTTTAAGTGTATATAGAAAATAAAACTTATCAAAACAAAATAATTTACTAATTTGAATATTGTGAAATATGTAATACTTATCCACTGGAGCGGTTTTGGCCACATTGGCCAATTTGCAAACATCCATGACCAAACGCTGGCCAAAATGTGGCCAATTTGAAGATATTTTAAAACATTCTTAGGAATTATTTCAAAAGTTCCCGCGAGTTCTAACTTCGATATTTACAAAACTAATTTAATAGTTTCATAGTTTATCAATAGTTATCTCGCATCTCTAGTATACTAGAACTACCTTAATAATAATATTTGGATGATTTATAAAGCGCCGTTTTTGTGAAAAATCACCTCAAGGGCGCTTACCTTCTATGCAATCAATCAAATATTCGCAGTCGCATGTTATTTTTTCAAGACGGTTTATTGTCGCCTTTGAATTCCCATGAATGTTTATTGTACGCAAATTCTGATATGTATTATACATCAATGTATTTTAAAGTTATTTCAAATTCCTGGAATTAAGAACAAGGTTATGTTTCAAAGAATATATTTTTTCAGAGCGGCATGTGTTAAATAATTAAATCGTAGGTGGTAGTATCGTAATAAGTGCAATTTTTAATATTAATTTAATTGCGAGTGATTCACAAGTTGGTGTCCGGTTATTTTTTTGATGACTTTTTCTTATTTTTTAAATTTTTTTTGTCTAAAACAAAAAAAAAAATTCTTCCGCATGTCGTCACTGGTCACTCAGCCGAGTAACCGCCCAACCTATTTACCCCCCCCCCCCCCCCCCCCCCAACTGTCCAACACCTACTGTTTGTATTTTTTTGTAGAAAAAAAATGTTATCGGAGAGTAAAATTTCATTTACATTTTTTACTCCAAATAATGTCAGGAATCACTCGTTAAAGTAAGTCATATACGTCCCTTAACACCCTGTGTATATCATTATAAACCTTGCTTTCAATTCAACTGTAAATACAAGCTCACAAATATCTTAATAAGTACAATTTTTAAGGATTTCGGTAAACAGTCAGACAAATTTCAGGCATTTGTGAAGTTAATCTTTTTTTATTTATTTTTTTATAAAACCTACAAACTTAAGATAAATTATGAAACATAGGTAAATTCGTTGGCTTGACAGTTCAAAATTCGTAAGTATGATTATTTCAATGAGCGTGGGTGAATACAAAACAATACTTACGAAAATCTCCAGCAGTCGAAGTAGTTTTCGTAAATATCTTGGTGCTCCAGTGGTTATGTGAAATATGATGATCTTTTTGATAATATTTTTTAAAAAAACACTGTCATTTTGTTAAAAAAAATTAAATATGTTTATTTTTATATTGTTTGTAAATTACAATACGTGAGATGATAAATATTCAAATTTGGCTTATAACCCAGCAAACTACAATGAAAAATATCCATTTGAAGATGCCTACATACCACAAAATTGAATCAAATAAAAAATGTTGAATTAGGCACCAAGTACCTGCCCACCAGCGTGGAAAACACGAAACCATTTTTTTACAATAAATAACAATGAAATATACACAATATGTTTAACATAAAGCAATAAATACTATAATAACAATATATTATTTACATAATGCAAAGGTATTTTCAGTCTAGAATGGGTACAAATTATGAACACTACTATGACCCGTACCCACGCTCGTTCATGCTCGATGGTTTTACGCTCATTCGAACAGGTCTCAACACGTGTATCGTCTCGCTCAATGCTTTTTTATGTCAATGTGAAAAAGATTCAAGGAAATTTAAGATTTGACTGAGTGTCTTGGTGGTATATCTATAGCGTTTATGTCGAGCTGCTAGAGCGTGTGGATGCAACGACAAGACTGGATCCAAGTCAACATGTCCGATTGAGCCAAACCATCGACCATGATAATACATGTGCACATAGCTCTAGATTCAGAGAAGCAACACACCCAATCAAACTACCAATAAACTTTCTGATTAGGTTTTGCAACATTTCTGCTTATGTCAAAAGTCCAGACTAGATAGATTATTAACCTGATAGACGCGCTTGCAAGACCGACCATGTGTCTTACCAAATTTTACAGGGGAAGCATAAAACTTCAGTTTTGTAATCAAATGTGTCAACAAACAAGGAATGAGTTTTGTGTAATAACGATTAAACTTATGCACACAGCCGAGATTGGGCATGATTCCTTGATTTTTTTTTTAAATTGTGGAAAACTGGCACATAATGGTTTTTGCAAGCGTAATGATAATTATGTAATCCACTGGCGGTTTTCCCCACATGCAGGCACATACTTTCCATCTCTAACGCATGCTACGTGATGGGATAGATTGCATCAAAATGGTCAGCATTGTAAGGGTTAAATTCCTAACAAATTTCATCGGTTGTAAATATAATTTGATGTGTCACAATTTTTTTTTTGTATTATATTACAATGTATATGGTAAATAATGAAAATGTAACCATAGAAAAAATAATACCAATATCAATAATGCATTAAATTAGACAGTGCTCTCTTCCTATGGGTAGGTTTAGCCAGTGGTATCATCCAATTTCTGTTACAATGGGTTTCCAAACAGAATATATAATATTTTCCGATGTGTACTGTTATTATAAAAACAATTTACAGGCATACTAGAAAACAGATTGTACTATTCAAAATTGAATAGTATTATAATATTATTTAAATCAATCCTGGCAACCTGATTGATTTGACAGATAATGCTCAGTGGAACCAAAGAGACAAACTGATAGAAGGGTGTGCCTAAAGTAAGTTTACCTTATCTCTTGTGAAGTAGACAAAACATTTTCAAGAATCGAAATTCTTACAGAAACAATTTATCAATTTCATTGACCTTTCTGGAACTTGACAGTCAAAGGATCTGTTGTAAACTGGAAACATCAGTTTTCATTAAGGCTCCGCAACCGGACTCGAAAAGAAGAAGATGGAGATATACGAAATTACGAATGTTAGAGGAGAGCGCTAACATTTACAGCGACAAAATCGATGCGAAAATTGCGAAAATGTTTAATAAAACACGACTCGTTTAAAATAGAGCAAAAATCTCACGGGCATTGTCTTAAACAGCATTTAAAGAAACACTGTGAAATTTTTCATACATATTACTTGTAAAATAACTGAAACAAATGTGTTTATAATAATTTTTGAAGCATACTTTGCGATTTTTTTCTATCGAGGGAATTTTATATAATTTGCGTTTCGGCACGGGCAATGTCTAGATATTATCTTCAAGAATAACATATACTTTTTAAGAGCTGTAAAACTTAATGTGTTTAAGGGAGATATGCAAGAAATCGGTAGAAATTCGGATTGCGGGCCCTTAAAAAATCAGTGTAGCAATTATCTATTGAATGTCGTTGGGGCTCCCATCGAGTTCAAAGGTAAATTTATCTTATATCATTAATATTATAGAACAATTTGGAATAGGACAAAAGTCAAAAGATTCCCAATTGAGACAAAAGAAACGCTACTATATTATGTGTATCATGTATTTATCATTACTCAAAAATATTCCACTACCAACAATGCAAAACCGCATTGCTAGCAATCAAAAAAACTTTATAACAGGTTCCGGAAAGTTTTTTATTAATATTGAGCAAAATGTTTCTGGAAACCTTTGAAAACCCACTGGATGACAGCATTTGGTAAATTTTGTTAGTATATAAAGTCTCATGGCAATTGACTACCTCCTTCAAGGCCTCTATCGATAGGCTTTGGAAAAGGTTGAATGAGATACGTAGGTGAACTTATCACAATATTTAAGACTAGCAGTCAATCAAAAATATGTACAATAAATAACAAGTAAGTATTATTACAGAATAACGATATTGATAAGGATAAAAGTTCTAGTCAGATTTTAAATATAAAATCTAACTTACTCGTAACTCTCGCTATTTTCTGATTTTTAATGTGATGACTACGCATTGTTTTTGGAGGCTCATAGAAAATTAATATCGTTGTTAAAAACGCTAAGTATACATATGATGTAAAATAGAATTCTTTCAGATGAAGAATGAGTATTGATCTACATATTATGAAATGCGTAACATGCGCATTATAATAACTATGTCTTAATAATAATAATTGATCATTTCACATGGAGATAACATTAATATTAGAATGGTAATTTTCAATGTATTTCTTGTAATAAATCTTGCCATTGTAAAAAGTGAATAAATATGCCTAAAAAATTAATACCAAACATTTACACTGTAATTAATCTCAACTACATTATTATAATAAATCTTCTACACACACAATAACTTAAGCTGAGGTACGAGGTTTTATTCAATCTTTAGTCCTTTATCTTGCAACATCTTTTTCCATGATGACAATTTGATTTCTACAGTTCCATTTCGACAATCTACGTAAAGTTCATCTATTTTTTCCCCATTGTTGTCTTGTCCGTACGTGAACTTGTGGTGGAGAGGATCCTCCACTAGCTTCCCATGTTTCAAGATGTCTTCTTCCATGGTTAATTTGCTGGCAATAACTTCTATCAAGCACATCTCAGTAAAAGATTCCGGGATCCGGACATCCACCGTTCCTGCTTCATGGACAAATATGCTGTTCTTGTTGAAGAACTTGGAGGCTTGTAGGTGAACATTCCCTCTCTTCAAGATGGCCTTTATAGTCCCGTCAAAACCAGTCATCTTTAAATCTCCTTGTTTCAAAATTTCAACCATACAGTTGCGGTGGACATTTTCTAGACTCAAACTTCCGAGGACGGTGGTAAAGTGTGAATCATCGGAGTAGCAGGACTCGGTGGTAATGTTCCCGTCGCCAGTGGCTACTTTGAATACGTTTGCTCTGATGTGTTCGCAAATTACATCGCCAGTGGAATCTGTGCGAAAATCTATGTTTTCAGCAAACAATGTACCTTGACATGTAATGGAGCCTTCCTCACTACGGACTTGTATATTCTTCCCACGAACATCATTTAGAGTTACGGACCCCGAGTCAGTCTTAAGGGTGCACTCGTCAGAATGCATTTTGGCAATAGAAATGCATGACTTGCCAGATGCTTGTATGTCAAAACTGGCACGAATTGGAGCATATATAACACATATGGCATCAGAACTGGGAGAGTCTTTACTACCGATAACATCAACCCGCTTTGCTGAATGCTTTATGGCAAAGTCCGAAGAGTTTTGCTTCTTGTCACTGAAGAGAGACAATATCAACCGATCGCCATTTGGATGCTCCAGTAAATCTATTGGTTGTATTCTGACATGCATGGGCGTCTCAATGTATATTTTTGAAAAAGGATCCACAGTTTTGTCGAATGTCTTCAGCACTTGCAATTTTTTTATATTGAATTGATCTCCAGGTACAACATGACATAACCTCAAAATATTTGAGATGTTTTTAACTACACTAAATCCCTTTACACTGAACATTGTCAATCTTATCTGATAATCATGAACTTTAACCAATCTAATGCATTTAAGAAGATAATAAAATTAGAAGAAGCACTATTTTATCATATAATATAATTTAATTACAAGTGACAGTTCTCCATTTCTCAACATCACTTGCACGAACAGGGTTATCTGTTTACATTAGGTTGCTTTTACGAACAACATTGTTTTTTTTTTTTTTTAATTGTTATACCGATCGTAAATTAAAATAAACAGAAAATATATTTATTTCCTCTGTTATCGTAATGCACATTTAAAAATAAATAAACGTGCATAATTTTTTTACAAAAAAATATTTAGGCTGAAAACTGATTATTTATTTTGTATGTTCGTGTTCGAGAAAACGTAGCTGTTACGAATAGGGCATAAAATAATCAAATTTGACGTCTGTCAGCGTGAACCGGCGGGAGCTTCGCAAATACTAGGAAAAATATAATATTCCTACCTTTCTTCGAAGTACACGGCTATTACCACTTTGGTAAACCACAGCCCCCATAATTTACAACAGTTTAACAAATACTTCTCATTATGCTTCGTCAAGCAACATAAATAATAAACAAAAATAGACTCTCCCCCATCTAGTTTAGCGGTTATGTTACGCGGCTTGTTTACGTATTTATTTCAAATCGTGAAATACGCAGATTCTTAAAACTCGTTCATTAGTACAGCTCTTACATACGAACTTTATTTTTACTCCCGAATTGGCAAGAAAACAAATGTTCAATTTATAATACCTGACTGACATTTAATTTGTAATTTTATGAAAAAATGTTGGCTTTGAAAATCAGTTCTCGATTATTGATTTACTGTCATATAGAAAGTAAACAAACATAATAATACTGCCGGGTTTCTGGAGAACGAGCCTGGTGGTGCCATTCAATGAAGAGTGACTGAGCTAGTGTTTTCTACATTTCTATACGACCACAGCAAAAAGCAAGAACCTTTTTCAATAACTCTCCTCTTCATAATATCGTAGATTACTACTTGTTGCTTATGTTGTGGGTGCATATTTATCGGAATCAGTGATTTATTGGTGCTGGTGACACAAAAAACTTTCAATAAAATAAATAACCTGTTTTGTCGATAAGTGATCTTCTAAATCTTCAGTCATGCTCAATGTGGTATGTTTTTATCGTTTATTTTAGTGTTTTATTATGTATTTGGGTATTTATTAGGAAAATAATATCGTCTTGCAACAATGTCCTCCATTTCATCCCTTATCTTGTCCACACGATGCCAGTATTTAGTAGAATGGTAGTTAAATAATATCTAGTAAAATTTGTATGCACCGGCACTGTAGAGCGATTTGATAATAAGTAATTTGTAACCGTTTAGTTGAGTGGAATAGAATTTATTCTATTTGTACGCCATAGCAGCCCCCACCCGCCTACAAGAATACGCACAAGGATGCGTGGGGGCTACTGTCTGCATACATGAAATCTCTTCGCGCATCTTTGTAATTGGTGGGGGCATCAATTTACTAAATTCACATTTGAACAGCACTGGTAGGACAGTGCATTAGCCACTACATACATTTTTTATAAGAAAAACTCTCTTTTATAACTTTTGAAGGTTATTCCCATCAACGTAATATATCGTTGAAGAAGAAGATAACAATAATAATCTACACGAAAATATGAAAGTGAACAAGATACAGAAAAAAGACAATGGTCGCAACTGGGACTCGAACCCAGACGTGCGCGTTAACCAATTTCGCTATTTGTTAACGTGGCAATAGTTAAGGTGGCAATTTTAAGGTGCCAATAGCGAAATTGGTTAACACAGCGCACATCCCGGTTAGACGAGAGGTCTGGTTTCGAGTCCCAGTTGCGACCATTGTCTTTTTTCTGTGTCTTGTTCTCTTTCATATTTTGTTTAGATTATTATTGTTATCTTCTTCTTCAATTATATAAATATTAAGCTTGTTTATATTTTAAATTGAAACTTATTTGCTTTATTCGTCGAGGCACATTGAATCTTTAAATTGAGTGTGTAGGTTGAAGTTTGCTTTCACATTTCATTTCCATCCTACATTTGTTTTTCTTGCTTTTGTTCCATGATGACAATAAATATACATATTTACACGATTGACATTTGTCACATGAGAATGTGTCGCATCTTCGACCTGCCGAGCGATTCTCTATGTTTTGTGAGATCGAGACAGATCTCGGGCGAGATCTCCTATCAGATTTGTGTGATTTTCTTTGGCTGTTATTTGCTTTTTCTATGGGCCGATGTCAGTATTTCAGCTGTGAGCTGTCACGTACTTTGAGAGATCTCGCCCGATATCTATCTCGATCGAGTCGGATATTGGGCGAGATCTCTTCTCAGATTTGTATGATTTTCTAAGGCTGTTAAATGAATAAGTAATCATGCATATTTGCATGAATTCATGTTTAAAACGACCTAAACTAAAATACATGATAGCTCACAGTTGAAATTCTGACATACGCCCATAGAAAAAGCAAATAACAGCCAAAGAAAATCATACAAATCTGACGGGAGATCTCGCCCGAGATCTGTCTCGATCTCACAAAACATAGAGAATCGCTCAGCTGTTCTTGTGTTCAACAGCTCGGCTGTGGAATGATTTGCCGGCCTCTATGTTTCTTTCTTCCTACAAAATGGGTCTCTTCAAGACCAATGTTTATTCCTTCCTCTTCTCAAAAAGACCCTCCACACAGCATCTCAGATGACGTAGGCCCTGAGGGAAATTATTTTCCTCAGGGCCTCCTGTGTGGAGTTGATATAAAAATCGTGGTAAATTTTCAGAATGACTGGACACAGTTAACCTGTTGAACGTTGGATGGTATTTCGAAAAACCGCTTGAAAATTACCTTGATGAATTCTAGTCAAATATCGATATAAAAACAAAGAGATTGTTTTTTTGCAATTGTTTTCTGTTTACCAGATAATATATATTACATCGTTAGAAGTTTTCCCAAAATAGCTACCTTTAACCAAAAAAAAAATCTCCCATTCGGCAAACAAATACAAAAAAAATATATTCATAGGAATATAAACTGATTTTATTATTTCTACACAAACCTGAATAAACACCCTATATGAAAAAAAATCAATTCAAAGGAGTATTCAAAGAAATAATGACATTGATACTCTTTTGAAAATGCAAAATATTGTTATTTTTACCACTGACAGCTGCTAAAAGTGACCCGCAAAGTCATTAAACCAGGGTTATATTATTTACCTTTGAACTACCAGCGAATCCACAGTGGATTCGTCAGCACGCTATCATCATCTACAAACATCAGAAATCCATGGTGGATTTCTTGGCATACTAACTAACTAGGGTTAAACCAAGATAAACTGGGGTTATATTATGTAATACTGAACTACTAGCGAATCCATGGTGGATTCGACGGCCCACTCCAGGTACATACGTCGGAAATCCATGATGGATTTCTTGGCTCACTAAGGGTTAAACTAAGGTTATATTATGTAACACTGAGTTTACTCTTGTCTTTTTAATGTTTAATTCTTTGTTCATTTTCAGCAAGCAGAAATTATCAAAATGGAGTCGCCGCAAGTTGCCGAAGCCTTTATGAGATTCAAACCAATGTGCGATTCATTTTTAAAACAGCCTCAGAGAAGTGTTCTTGTTTCTTTGATAAAACTGATTAAAAGTCTTCCAAATGAAGTCATTCAGGATCTGCACACATATCTTATGTTTCCGTTTGTGGTTCATTTGAGAGGGGCTAAAGAAAAGTAAGTTTTGAAATAATATTATATAACTGCCTGATAGTTCGGTTGTAATTTTTTTCTCAAAAACAGCACATTTAACAGAAAGTGTCTCGGCGTTACAACAATAATAGAACATGTTATGGTCAAACAATTGAAAAATTGGAAATAAGTACCTTCTTGGTAGATGCCTACAATTTTTTACCATTAATTTTTAACTATTTTATTTTAAATTTGATTGATTTAAGTTCAAAAATTTTTTTTATTTATTCATCATTCACACTTACTAATTTCGTTTTTGGGTCTGTCTGTGAGTGGTTGTAACTCTGGTTCAATGAACTCAGATTTGTTTTCGAATATTTGTGTCATTTTCAAAATTGGAACTAATTGAGTCAGGAATTCAGACGAGCGATAAAGTATAGAACACGCCAAACTTTGACCGGCCTGACGTTGATCTGAAATCATTGCAAAAGGCGAGTTTCAGGACAGAAAAAAGGCATGCCCACCAGTGGCGGTCCGTGAGTTTTCAGTGCGCTAGAGTACTAAGATTTAAAAAATACAACGTTATTGATGTTGTTGTAGCTAAAAACGATGTATTATTTTTTTCAAAATTTCAACTTTTGTATGAAGATATATTCAAATGTAGATGCGGCGCATCCCAAAACTGAAAGAATCCTGAAAATCTTCATACAAAATATTGAAGTTTTGAAAAAAAATAAAATTTGTTTTCAGCCACAACAATATCAATAACGTCGTATTTTTCAATCTTAGCACTCTAGCTGACTGAAAACTCATGAACCGCCACTGATGCCCCCACGCCTTTCTCTGTCGCACGCATCTTTCTTTTTCACGTTCATTACAAAGTCAGTAAATGCGCGAGAATGGAATGTACCATGTTCAGGCCGGTCTTAAAGTTTAGCATGTACTATACCTACCATAATTTTTTTTTTTCACCATTTTTATTTCTTATTTATAATGTGTATTACTTATATTATTTAAATTTCTTAGGTTACAAGCATAGACATATCAATATTAATAGACCAGAACATAAAGTAGAGGGGAAGAAACCAACTACAGCGGGGTGCAGAGCGGGAAGATGAATTCGGTGATATGTGATTCGTCAATAACTCAATCTGAGAGTATATGGGCATCTCGCATTATAATATCACCATTTAGTTCTTAAAAGTAAACTCTGCTCTTTAATGAATAGACCTTTTTACATGGGAGCGCAAATTGCTCGCCGCGAAATGAACAAATTTACAAATTCCAAATACAGCAAAGTAAAGTTCGCCTATTTTCATAGTCCAATATTTTGTTGATGTATTTAGTTAAGACACTTTTACAAATGTTTCATAATTTACTTTCCCCACAAAACAGCGACGAGCACACGCCATGTGTCTCGAGTGATAGTGTATGTTACAAAAACGACCATATTATGTGATCTGAATAAGCTTATAATAAAGTAAAATAATGCTTGCCTATGGAATGTAATACGACAATTGGGTTTATTCTCTTTTTCACTTCTATTTTTACATGTTTTCAAAACACAAGCCACTATTTTTGCCGTGTTATTTCGTAAAATGCACCGATGAGTGCTCGACGCTGGCTCGCAGAAGAATGATGACGTCACATTTTTTAGATTCACACGAAGCCATACTCGATCCCAGCCGGTTCCAATGGAACCGGTATGTGGAGGGGGAAATAATACGCTTTTATCGCTTAGGGCAGGTCTATTAATATTCATATGTCTGTGGTTACAAGGTACTACTTACAAGTAGAGTCAGATTTTGTGATTTTTCACAGATCTGCGCAAGTACATAATAAACCTGACGGTTATCAAATGTAAATGGAAGTAAAGTAAGTGATAGTCTCTCAATTCCAAAGAGCCGTTCGCACACAGCATAATTTTAGTCGAGCAGAGAGTATTAGTAACTAAATGCAAGTCCGAAAACCACAATTTTAGTAGAGTGGGTTAGTCAGTTCTTTAATAGATTCATTTCGTTCTATTTTTTCGAGCGAACAAGGACCCCCACCATGCGTCCCTTCGTACTGATATGTGCCAACTCGTTGTTTTAGCAGAGTTCATTACTAGATGCGCATAT
Organism: Limnephilus rhombicus; assembly: GCA_929108145.2. Lineage (NCBI taxonomy): Eukaryota > Metazoa > Arthropoda > Insecta > Trichoptera > Limnephilidae > Limnephilus > Limnephilus rhombicus. The sequence continues at coordinate 26,229,550 of OV815284.1, forward strand.
ATGTCGTGCCGTGGAAGCGAAGATGCTACTCTAAAATTCTTTATTAATGCTGCTATTATTTTATTATCATGTCCATAGTTATTTACTTTCATCTCACTAATTTATTCTTCCACCTCTACTAAAATAAGCATTAGAATCAGCTTAATTAGCCTATTTACTTTGATGTGTGGCAGCCTGTCATCTTGCAACGCCCGGTTCACTAATGAACTCTGCTTGAATGTAATGCAAACAAGTGGCAAGTTACTCGTTACTTGACTAAAGTACTCTACCAATGTGAACAAGCTATAAGAGATTACTTGAAAATTTCTACCTCATTACTCATTATTAAAAATAATGTAATTGGAGGACCCACCACTTACCCGCCCTGTTACTTGTAACAGATGGTTACCCCTTCAAGGCGCTTGCAAGGACTCTAATTTTTTTTGTATAAAAACGACTCTACATTTAATAAACGATACTAGACCTCCATTTATTTATTTATTTATTTATTTATTTATTTATTTATTTATTTATTTATTTATTGTTTGTTTATAAATATTACATAATACAATATAATGAACTTAAAATGTCCAACTAGGCAATTGCCCGTTTTAGGACATTCCAATATGATAATGTTTTTACATGTAAATTATAGTGTTGACTATTCTGTTGGTAAAATAATACATATGTATATTCATATTCTAGAATATTTTCAGTTATACCATGACATTTTTTACTATTGTTTAGCTGACATTATAAACTAAAGTAATATTAATAGATAAAACAAGAAAAATGAATTTGAAAATGAAAATGAATGAAGAAATTCTGTTGCCATTCCATTGCCCTCGCATACGTTGTTAGGTAGCAGTATGCAAGTGCTACTATGTACAGTTGTTAGTAAGTATAAGTAAAATCTTACCTGGACCTCTTTTAGGTAAGGGGATGAAATAACAATAAAGAAAACAAAATGTAGGCAGTATGCCTACCCTAACATATTTATGTACATAAAGCACCAAGCAAATTTCAAACATTGAGATAGCAATCATGGTAGACAGTAGATCCACAGACGGATGTGCTACCGCTCGGATCGCCCGGCAGTCCTGCTGAAAGTTAGTCGGTGATCAGGTAGGCCGGATTCGAGGTTCAGATACCGCGCCCCTAAGCCGACATCCCGGTGGTGCCTCGACGAACAGTAAGTGGGAGAAGGGGGCGTATCGCCCGAAGACCCTGAGGAAGTGAGCGTTGGGTTGTCGGAGGTGGGGCGGAGAGGTCCCAATGTAATGTAATGTGCAATGGCGAATATAATGTGCAATGGCAATATAAGCCACATGTAATTTATTGAAAAATTTTATTTGTCTTTCAGTTTTAAAGATGACATGAAAGCCGCATTAGCCGATGGAGTATATGAAATTTTATCCAAAATCCAACTTGGAAGTTTAGAACTCTTTCATAAATATTATTCATTATTAATATATCAAATTTTTGATAGAACTACTCCAAATACAGGTATTGTTGACCTTTTTTTATATTTTGTCAGGCGGGTATGGGTACCGCCGCCCCGCGAACCATTTATTGGATAACCAACACCTCTGCCATAAGTCACCCCAAGTGGTTCGCTTCGTTTGGTGACTTATCAGGGGTGCCTGGGTTTATGTGGTGAGGTTTGTTCCGGTCATGGCGGCAGATACGTCTGCCCACCAGTTGCATGGCAGGCCTTATCGGGAGAGAATGGTTGAGGTTGTCCCTTTGACTTCTCCAGTCGTACTCTCTCGTAACATCGCCTTGCACCGCAGTGGGAGGGATGGATTCCCCAATGACAACATAGGCTGTGTGTGGAGTTAATGTTTTTTTTTACATTAGCTCCACACAGAAGGCCGAAGGAAGAAGGAAGGTGGAGGTTTTTTTTAAGGAAAAGAAGAAGAGAAAGATCTGGAAAGGAAATAGGGACGAGGGTTGGGTAGGAATCTGGGGGTCAGTGTCTCCACTGTGTGGACAGATGTTTAAATCCATCCCTCACTGGTTGAGAGGGTCGAGAGAGTCCTGCTGGAGAGGTAAAGAGGTTTCTTTCAACTAGTCTCCAAATCCAACCTGCCACCCATTGGGTGGACAGACACATCCGCCGCCAAGACCTAGACAAACCTCACCCCATCAACCCGGGCACCGCTGCTAAGTCACCAAACGTAGCAAACCACTTGGGGTGACCTATGGCAGGTGCGTTGGTTATCCAATAAATGGTTCCTAAGGCGGCGGATGTGTCCATGTTCCCATGCCCATACCATAAATTGACATGAAATATTATAACTTTTAGGTGACATTATTTACTAACTATGCACTGCACATTCTGTACTTTTAATATTCTGTTTGTTCTGTTTTATGAAATTTTCATTAAGTAAAACTTTTATTACAGTAGCCCACATAGACGAAGATTGTGCTCTGTCTTTTATTAGAGCCATAACCGCCTTGACCCTCAGAATAACACAAGAAGTAAGGAACAAACTGTACACGCGAAGCAAAGCTCCTGAGATTGGACAAGGGATATATCTATCAGTCCAGATCGCCAGGAGTTCCTCTTACAAGCCACTAAAGTAAGTCATCAATAATTTTTATTTTCAATTTTTATAGGAATAACTCTCTTTTGTAACATTTGAAGTTTATTCCCATCAATGTAATATATCTTTGAAGAAGAAGATAGCAATAATAATCTAAATGAAAATATGAAAGACAACAAGACACAGAAAAACAGTAAAAGATAATGGTTGCAACTGGGACACGAACCCACATTATTGATATTCCCTCACAAAGATTAATGTATTGCATTTTATTATAGGAAATTGTCATAATTTTTCAATATCCGGTATCCAGCCGGATAGTTAGTTAAGATAGTTAATAAATACTATTAAAATGAATGGTTAAGGAGGCAACACTACTGTTCTTAGAAGCACGACCTGCCACTAGTTTTCAGTGTTTTTGTTGCTTAGAATGCAAGCTTTTATTTTATAATTAAGATTTTCTTTTATGTACAATTTAACATTTTCATTTTTTTGTTTTCTTGGTATACCAGAATAGCAGCCATCCACTGCATCATGGCCCTGACGACAGTGCACGATGACCTGATCAAGGAGGAGCTGGACAACCAGTACGTGGATCGGGTGGGGGAGGTGCTCATGTTCTTCCTGCCAGGACTGCTGGGCGGTCTGCAGGAGGTGGCCATGGGGAACCCCAAACAGGGGCACACTGTCACTTGCGTACGATTGTTTTCTTTAGATATGTACATATATAAATTTGAATGTTGGTATAAAATTGTGGATATAAAGGAGAACATCCTGTCGGTAAAAATAGGGACTGCATTAACTTTATTCCAATTGAAACCATCTATAACCCAGAACAACGCCAGGTTCACGAATGTATATATGAGGGCTGTCCGTAAAATAAGGTCTCCAAAGTGCTGCGGTCGCGAGAAATAATTTTACGTTCAACACTGGCATGTAGCCTGGTTTACCCTTGCCAAATCCCCACCACGTTTCACCCTCTGTGGCGCATAGTCTCTGCCTGGCAGCCATTCGCAATGGAGCTTCCACTCGCCTCACCCGCCAGGTGTTATGGCCCGTACAGACTAAGCTAGTAGTTTAGTCGAGTAGCGGGTATTTTACTAACTAAACGTGTCCAAACATCTTTAATTTAATAGTTAGTAGTACCATTTTGGTCAATCAAGTGGCGAGTTACTCGCTACTCGACTAAACTACTTGCCCAGTGCGAACAAGCTGTAATTCGTTTTTAAACTTTGCTTCGGCGAATCTGAATGACGCCACCGGGATGGTTCCTTTGTCTCTGGTGTCGTGTAGTGTATTCGGGTCTCGTCCCCAGTCATAATTGAGTCCAAGAATTCTTCTCCATCAATGTCGTAGCACTCAAGGAATTCGCGGGTTGATTCAACCCGTTGTTTGTGATCTTTAGTGAGCATTTTCGGACCCACCTTGGGCAGACTTTTTGGTCTCCCAAATGTTCTCTCAAAATCTTGTCAATAGTGGTCTTACTGACATCAGGGATATGGCATTTTTCGTCTGAAACCGATGGCCGTCCGGCACGCTTTTATATTCTCTGCACTCAAATATAGTATAATTCGGATATAACGGCTTACTGTTTTTAGCGATGACAATGTAAACTCAAGTTAGGTTTCAATTGTTAGATACTAGGATAACATCTCCGTTTAGACCACTTTGTTTTAAGCGGCCAACTGCTTAAAGCGACGTATTTTAATGATAATTCGTATGGTTAGAATGACATGAAGTGTTTTGTTTACAAAACCTACCCACCAATAACTTGCCGCCCCGCTCGCGTACTCCCCGCGCCCGGCAACTCCCCGCTCGCTAATACCTATCCTTATTAGCAAGCGTAAATCACAGTCAGTGTTTATCATCTGTACACAATAAGTTCCGTAATGCGAAAGTGTTTTTTAATTGAAGAAAAAAGTGGTATATTACACCAATGAATCAAATGTAACCCTCGCTAAGAAGTTTGGCGTGTCTCATGTAAAAGCAAGCTTAAATTATCCGGCCGTTTTGTGCGTCTTCCAGTTAGTACGATAAAGTATCGCCGGCCCCTTGAGGGTTCTACCGTACTGTTTACCGTACACTTCAAGTAGCTGAAAATGAATTTCTACCGGGGTTTTGTTCTTTGCATAAAAAAACTAATTATAGAGCGTAATTCACACCTGGCGGCGGAAGCGGAAGCGGAAGCACCATCGCGAACGGCTTCCACAAGGAGACTAAGTATTGCAGAGAGTGTGGCGTGGTGGGAATTTGGGGGTAAGGAAAGCAGGCTACACGCCAGTGTTGCCTTATCTCGCGTAAAATTGTGTAAAAGGTCAGATTATTTTCACTTTGCAATAAAATCAAAATAAATTGAATATTCCTAAACACATCCGAAAACTAAAACTGTTTTTGAAAGGTGATGTAGCACTCTTTAAAATTTTATAATTTGAATTAATCATATAATTTATGAAATATAAAAATTTTGAATGCAAACATAAAAAGTTTAAAAAAATGGTTCGCCTTGCGTTTTTTCTAACTTAAATTACTGGTAATGAATATAAATAAAAACCCAGACATATTTTATTACCAAATGTATTATAAACATTATCATCAACTCACTTTTTTGTCATTTCATGTAAAAATAACTAATAAAAATTCCCAAAGTTTCATTATTTTTTTAAAATTGCGGTCGGAAACTTTGATTTCATAAAGGTATACGTTTTAACTATTTTGTGGTTAACTTTTAGATTTGAATATAAACCATGGTGTTTTCTCTTTCTAACACCGTTAATTTTTTTCAATTTCAATTCAATTTATTTATTCTTTAAAAACATTACAAAATTTAAAATTTTAATGTGTTTTTAAAAAAAAAAATTAACAGTATTACCTTAAACATTAAATTAAATATATAAATGGTATGCAAAAAAGAAAGAAAAAACTATATAAACATTAATTGAGCTTGCCTTTTAAAGGCAGCTTCACTGACGCTAAATATGTCGATATCCGAATCAATTCTGTTCAACAGCGAGATTGCTCTCCCGACTGGCATAACCATTGGCAAGTTAGTTCTGCAAGCCGGGAGATAAAACAGTCTATGCTGTCGATGACGGAGATAACCATCGGGAACATAGAAACTAATGCTCTCCATGATAGCCGAGTTTTCGAACCTTCCACGAATCAGTCTGAAGAAATGTGTTACAATGAGCACATCCCTTCTGACCCGTAGAAGGTTCACACCGAGCATGCCCAAGAGAAAGTGGGTAGGGTGGAGCCACGGATAGTAGCCATATTTCCTCAGGTAAAGAAATCTCAGAAATTTCTTCTGAACTCTCTCCAACATGAGGGAATACTTTACTTGGTGTGGACTCCAAATCACCGACCCACTCTCAAGCCTACTCCTAACCAAAGCATTGTATAGTACTGTGAGAACCCGGGTGTCTCTGAAGTTTCTCGCAGTGCGTAGGACGAAACCCAACATTCTCAGTGAAGTACTACACGTCATTATGATATGATCATGAAAAGTTAACCTACTATCAAACAAAATACCAAGATCTTTCATAGTGGAGACACATTTTAAATTTAGAGCCCTCATAGTATACCGGTAAAACCAGGTATGATACGCTCTAGTGAAAGAAAGAATGAAACATTTAGAGATATTGAATTCAATCTGATTCCGTTTACTCCAGTCAACAATTCTATCAATGTCTGATTGGAGTCGAATGCAGTCTTCTAAAGTTTGTATTTCCAAGAAAAGTTTTAGATCATCTGCGAAAAGAAGTGACCTGGAATGCAGAATAATTTCCGTTATATCATTAATAAAAATCAAAATGAGAAGTGGTCCTAAATTAGAGCCCTGAGGTACTCCTGAGAAAACAAGAAATAATTTTGATAAGAATATTCCATGTGATACAAATTGTTTTCTTTCAGTAAAATAGCTGGCAAAGAATATAAGAAACCGGAAAGAAAAACCTATCGTTGACAATTTCTTTAATAAGATATCATGGTTTACGGTGTCAAATGCCTTTGAGAAATCATTGTACGAGCAATCTACTTGGTAGCCTTTATCTAAAGATTTGGAAACATAATCTGTGAATACCAATAGATTGGTGTCAGTTGATCGGCCTTTTCTAAACCCATGCTGTTCCGATATTAAGAACGGCTCTACTTGAAACTGCAAGTGTTTATGAAGTATCGATTCAAATAACTTGGCTGGGGCAGAAAGTATTGCCACCGGTCTGTAGTTTTCAACGGATGTCCTTGATCCATTTTTGAAAATAGGACAAATTTTTGAGATTTTCCAGGAATCAGGAAATACACCAGTTTCTAAAGAGAGGTTGAATATAAAACTCAAAGGCAGTTTTAAAAATTCAACACATCCTTTTAAAAAAAAGACTGGTAGAAAATCTGGCCCAAGCGAATTTGTATGTTTCATTTTTTTAAGATTAATATTAAGATCATTATTAAGATCATATTTCTAACCACGATAATATGGGAGACTCAACGATTCCTATGAGGCCTATGTGAGTTGTTCCGAAAAGCGAACAAATTAGCTTGGGGATTAAACTGGAAGGCTTAGTAATATGTACCACTTTTCGTGTGTGTGTTTGATGTGAAGGGTACAATGAAAATCCACAAGTAATCATAAATATTACGTTAGCTTAAAAGCCTTGGTTTTTTTTTTAAATATTCTTCACGTCTAAAAAACTGTTTTTCTTTATCTACAGTTGGCAATAAGAGGCATCAACAACATCCTTTGTCTCGTGATGCACGACCGCGAGTCCGAGAGCAATGCAGCCAACATAACCGACCAGCACTTCATCAAACTTATCGCAGCCCACAAAGCCAAGACGACCCAGGAAACTCCCGCCGAATGCGATCCGTTTGGCAAGAAACTCCGGCACAAGGGGCACACGGGTATGTTGGAACACCTGGAGAGTGCCAAGAGAGATGATGACTGGTATAAGGCGGCTGCTAATCGATTGCTAATTCTCATCAGGAGTCTGAAGCCCCTGCAGAACCATGACCACGAAAAGGTTCGGCTGGAGTTGGCATTTTTGTGTTGGAATATTATCTCCTGCTGTATTATGTAAGTAAATTTAATATTTCTAAATCTTTTACCGTTATATAAGTTATGCCGTTTTTCTTGTTCAATATTAGACTTTCAATTTCGGGAGTGAATCATAACATCACATTCGAATCTACCATAATTTGTTCTAAAATCAGTGTTGCCAATGTAAAAATATTGTTTAAAGTTTTATTAATTATCTACACTTTATTGATGAACTGTAAGTAGGTACTATGGCATTCCCGGTACACCAGAAGTTGAATCATGACCTCACATTTGAATCTACTATAATTTGTTCTAAAATCGGTGTTGTCATAGTAATGTAAAAATGTTGTTTGAATTTTTATTAAATTTCTACATTTTATTGACAAATTGTAAGTAGGTACTATGGCATTCCTAGTACACCAGAAGTTAAGATTAGTATACCCACAACTCGGGGGCAGAGTGACACAAATGTTTATGTTTGTTAAATTGAGTTAATTATTGGTTATATTCATAATATGTATGTTATATTTTTGATAAGTGATGTATTACTTTTGTAGAAATATGCAACCATCCCTGAGGGACATTCTGGAAATGCTTGTAGCGATGTCAGAAAATGACATGGAGGAAGTGAGAAGATCCAGCGACAAGGCGCTGGAGGAGTATAGCAAGAAGATCAAGAACGGGAAGCTACTGCTCAGCCATTTGGAAGAGAACTTTTACAACGACCTCTCCAAGCTGCCCAGGTGTCTCAACGCTTTAGGTATGTCACCTTATATGTATATAGTTCAATGCCAACTCAGAATGAAACCAACTCAGAAACACCTCAGAAAGGTCATTAAAAGCTATGAAAAAATAATTTTAAAATAGCCGGTAATCCTAACCTTACTTAACCTATTTAACCATTTTTTTATCATCACTCTTAACACGTTCCCGGACGAGCATGCTATAGCATTCGCATTGGATAGTTTAATTATGTCGCGGATGCTATAGCATTCGAAGTTTATTGAGTTTTTTTGTCAGATATGCTTGAGCAGTTGCTTTATCCCTATAAAATATAGGTAGTCTATTTCTTACTGTCACTGCTGACACAACCACAGATCGCTTACTGTCACATGAGACCTTTTCTGCACACAAAGATAAAACAGTGTTGACCCCTTCCCCTACAGCTCGCCCGGCGTACCCCGCATGGTCGCGTATGCTATAGCATGCGTCAAATGTATTGAGATTCGTCTGCTAGAGCATTCGCGTCGCACTTGATGGTGTTGGTTGGTACGTATCATGACGGAAATGCTAGAGCAATCGCAAAAATCTAATACAAAAAAATAGTGCCAAAGTAGGGTGGCTCACTGCCCGTGAACGTGTTAATGACCTTTCTGAGGTGCTTCTGAGTTGGTTTCATAATGAGTTGTCCGGTCACCTATCTGGAACCACTGGGACTATGGCAGGGTTTATGAGGCTGAAGGTAGTGGGGACTACCTGGTCATCAAACACGACCAAACTAATTTCGACTACCTGGTCATCAAACACGACTAAACTAATTTCAAATGATGTTTCAATTCTGAATGGCAGTACTTCACCAGGGTGATGCCGAGAGTTTCTACCTCTCCATATTTCTGTTGATTTTTTTTTTCTCCTTTATTTTTTCCCATTATATCTTGATACATTTCAAAAGTAATTTTTACGCATTTTCTAAATATATATAACATAACACAAGATAAAACAATGTAAAAAGTATATATAATGATGGGAACACACTCAGGCACTGCCTCTGCTTGGGTAATATTAACTAAAGTGCTAAATTACACCAATAAGTTGGCGGTACAAGTAAAAAATGTAAATTTCAAAGTGAAAGTTTAAAAATATATGTAATGTATCTTTGAAAATATTGTAGTAACAAAGTGACACACATACAAGTTAGTTAGATTGATCTATTTTTTGTTGTTTTCAGAAACTCGGGAACACATAGCAGGATTAAATTTGCTGAAAGGCTATGTACGGCTTCTGACATCACCCAAGTACAAGCCACAAAAACTGACTGAAATATTAAGCAGCTCCTTTATCCTTAACCGACTTGTGTTTGTTCTAATTGAGGTTTTCAAAATGGAATGCAGTGGAATCAAAATTTTGGAGGACTTCTCTGTAAGAGGTATTAAAATGTTTTTGTTGTTGTTGTGATAATAAGAATCTCATCTGTCCGAAGATGGTGAAAGTATGGCCTATTGCAGGTAATCTGGAATCAGCTGCTGGCGCTAGTGTAAATGGGGGTCATGCAGGCTGTCAATCCTTGTTTATCCTTTTGCAGTGACCAAAGTTTTTTTACAAAAGTTTATTGATGGTAATTAAAATGCCTCAATGTTGAATTGTGCCTTTGTTCACCTTTCACTTTCAAAACTTAAATAACCTCAATTTTCAACTTTTTGCCTCTGAGAAAATCGTATCAAAATTGTTATTTCTGTTTGTCACCAGTTTGAAATTAAACACCAAAACTTATTAGTCAACTTATTCTGTTGAAATAAGTTGAGACTATGAACAACTTACTAAGTTTATTTTTAACTTTATGAGTAAAACCAAGACAATATTACAATATTAGCGAATTTCAATCGAAAATCTGGAAACAGAAAAATCAGAAAAAGATATTTGCACCTTTGGGACTCGAACCCAGGACCTTTTGCTTTTCGAGCAAATGCGCTAGCACTGCCCCAAGGTGTCTATATCCGATTCGGTCACTTTTAACTGTATCATACTTTGACTAAGAACCACCAACATTATCTTCATTTTCTTGACACATATTTTATTGGCTGCTTTCTTTATGTATGATGGCCGGCGTAGTCCAGCGGTAAGGCTCTTGACTCGCATTCCGAAGGTCGTGGGATCGAATCCCGGTGTGGCAAATAAATTTTATTTGTTTAATTTGTGTTATTTCACAATTCATTCATTTAAAATAATATATAGTATATTTGCGGCACGTTCCAGAGTGAAAGATACTCTCAGTATCGCCCTGGTGTAAGACCACCATTCAGAATTGAAACGTTACTTGAAATGGCATTAGCCGTATTTGGTGACCAGATCTGAATAGCCAGGTACTTCCCCATCTTCCCTATCTCTTTCCCCTCCCCACTACCTTCAGCCCCACAACATACCCCAATTGGGGATGCCATAGTCTCACTGGCTCCAGACGGGAGCAGCAGTATCAATGTAAAAAAATAAATAAATGTATGATAGCAAGATTCAAACCTGAACTAAATGCTATCTAGAAGGTGTCTGGATAAATTTAATCCATTTTATTTCGAATATGCGACATCTATTGACTTTTCTGCAAGTCTAGGATTTATTTATTTATTCTTAGTACATTTACATTACAAAGGTATAATATATTGTCCTCCACACTAGCAGCCTTACTAAAAAAACCCAGTGAAAATTTTATTCAATTGACAAACGGCCGCGGATGTGAAAACATTACTAATTAAAAATTTGTTCATTGAAAGAAATACACATGGTTTACACGGCCTGAGAGGGTAGTTTATCTCTGTTTTAACGATTGATGTTCGAACGAAATTTGGAATTTTTCCAAAGTATTTTGAATGTTCTATATATTTCTTATTTTTGAAGGTGTCGTAAAAACAAATACCATTTATGAAAACTAGATAAAATTACCTTTTAGATTTTGTGTATTTGAAATACAGTTTGGTTTAAAAAACTGACATATTTTAAGATTCAAACTCGGAAATAAATGGAAAAAAATTTCTTACCAAATTTTTTTTGACTGAAATGTACAGAAATTAAAAAAAAATCAAAATTTAAAAAACACGGTCCTTTCATGTAATAAATTTGGAATAACACTATCACCTCACTTTTTCCCCGTACATACAATAAAAAAATAATAAAAAATTTCAAAGTTTTTTTTTTATTGCTAAAAAACTAACCTAAAAATTATACCGGCTTTTATAACAGATTTCTTGCATCTCTAAAGACGTTAATTTCTTTGATACATTTAGGAACACATGTATTAGATATTATTATTTAAAAAAACACCACTTTCATAAAATTCTCGTAAAATAAAATCCTTTAAATGTAAATTTGAATTTTTATGTATCGTATAAAATAGTTTTTGACACTTCAATTTTCAAAGTACGATTATTGTTTTATAACTTGACTAAAACTTATGAAAAACCACAAAAAAACACTGTAAATATATCAATTATGTAAATAAAGGAGTAAATTAGTCATATTTAGAAATTAACCATCACATAATAAGTAATATTGCACACACATCCGCAAAGCGAAGTTCATTTATGATATGAGCGCGAACAACGGTTGCGCAGGCACCGCCACCTAGCAGTTATAACGGAAAACAAACAATTTAGTACTTAGACTATAAAAATAACATTGTTGCCAGATTTAAAATACGTTTTAAAAACAAACCTTATTAGTAATGTTATCGTGTTTTATTGTATTTTTGTTTTATTCATGTTGCTGCAGCAACACGGGTTATTGGGCGTGCTGTGGTTTTTTTTTAGTAAGGCTGTAGGAGTTCACCTGTGTTTCAATTATATATCTGTTGTATATTTGATGATGGATATTTATTTTTAACTTTATGAGTAAAACCTGAAATTGTAATATTTAATTAAATGAAGACAATATTAGCGAAACTCAATCGAAAATATGGAAACAGAAAAATGTGGAAACGTGGAGTATCAAAAGAAAATCACAAATTCTTAAAATAAAATGGGAATCCTAAGTTATACGCTTTATGAACCAATAATATTATTTGTCTTAATTATTTTCAGTAAATTTATTATGTATGATTTACATGTCATAATTTGTATCTTACTTTTTAGATGTTGAATTTGAAATGATGCAAACCTGCCCGTGGAAGGTTTTCAAGAACTTGCAAAATGAAGCTTGTGTAAAGATTGCTCTGGAGATCTGCCAAATACTCGGAGCTTCAGAAGCTGTGGAGATGGTAGCTGATAGTCTACTGGAGCAATTGAGAGAGTCGGAACACAAGAAGGAAATCATACTCGTTCTAAATGAACTTCTTTCAAGTAAGCCTTTCATAAAACCTCAAAATAATGTAAAACCCTCACACAAGGTTTCCCTATAAGAAGTTTTCATGCTTAAGAAGTGTTATCTTCTTTAACTACTGGATCGATTATGGTTGAAAAATTGACCACTTTTATTTTTCTGCGATTATAGTGGTCCAGAATTGACCACATTTTTCTACCATTCGTAAAACATTTATTGTAATTATTTAAAACATTTTCTTGGCCAGCCATTTATTTTAAAACGAAGCTATTAAAATGCTTTATCTATTATGACCATAGAAGTCGCAAATCCGAACTTCGTAGACTATTTTAGAACGGTGTTAAAAAAAAAAAATTTTAAATATTTTTTCCTGTCGAATTTTTGATCAGCTGTTTACGTTTAAAATTAAAGTCCTTTTTCCATAGATATGCACCTTTAATTATCAAGTTTACCACAGATAACATACAGAAATCGAAAATATTCTATGTTGACTCGATTAAGTATCCCTCACTGCAGTTTCAAAGTAAAAAACATGCAGGATTTGCACGGTTATAAACTTTACGATTTCTTAATATTTTTTTTATAAATCCTACAAATATGAGATAAACGATAAACTTCAGCTTCATTCATTTGCTATATAGCACTATAATAAGTTTGTATGTGCCCATGTTACAATACAAAGGCATTATTTTTTTTAAAGTTGGCGAAAAATTTAAAAAATGATCAACTAGGAAATCTCGAGCAATCGAAGCAAATTTATTTATTTCGCGTTATCACTCCAGTGGTTAATATTATACTTAGGATTGGGTTGGCGGAATAATAGTCTAATTACTGTATTAGCGCAATGTATTATCTCGAGTAGTAGCTGAAGATAAAGAGACATACGAGGGTGGGTTTTAAAGTTCGCAGAATGGGGGTAAGGAGTGGAAATAAAAATCAAAAATTATTTTTCCTTTTCAATATATTCACCTGCTACCCTAATACATTTTTCGGGTCTTTCAATTAACTTATGTATACCCTCAAAAAAAAGATTTGTCTTTGTCTAAAAAATACGCCGAAATTCCAACCTTCACTTCTTCATCACTTGAAAACTTTTTCCCACGAATGTGGGAAATGTTTGGAAATTGGTAATAATCACTGGGAGCCAGTTCAGGTCTGTAGAGTGGGTGTGGCAAAATTTCGAAGTCCACCTTCTGCAGGGCAGCCATCGCAACACGGCTCTTGTAAATAGGCATGTTGTTGTGCAGAAGGAGGACGCCTTTGGTCAATTTTCCCCTTCTTTTCTCCTCAATGGCTTTCTTTAATTGCTCTAGGATTAAAGCGTAGTAATCTCCGGTTATTGAAACACTTTTATCTTTGTAATCGATCAACAGGATTCCCAAAAGGCTGTCGCCACGATTTTCCCAGCCGATTCCTTCTTGGGTGATGGTGTGCCTTTCTGTGCCACTGCATTGAGTCCTGTTTAGACTCAGGTTCATAATGATGAACCCAAATTTTATCACCAGTAACAATTTGAGCCAACATTCCATCTTTGTCTTCCCTACAGAGGTCTGAAAATGCACGACAACACTCCACACGCTGGTGTTTTTGAGGCGACGTGAGCATTCCCGGTACCTATCTTGCGCTGACTTTAGTCATGCCAAGATGGTCATGAAGAATTTTGAAAACGGTTGTGTCTGATACTCCAACCATTTCTGCGAGCTGTTTCTTCTTAGTCGGGCATCTTCTAATACTTATTTTTCGACTTTTTGAATAATTTCGGCCTTCCTGGCTGTGGGTCGTCTTCAAGTGACTCCCTGCCTTGTTTAAAGAAGGTATTCCACTTGTAAACCATAGTTTTACTTGGACAAGAGTTCCCTTAAATGGATTACATCTCTTCCAGTATGGTCTGAATCGATTTTCCTTGCTTAGAAAGGAACTTTATAACAGCGCGGAACTCGATTTTCTCCATATTTCACAATTTCTTCCCGATTGACATGTTTGGTCGACGATAGCTCAAAGACTATGACCTAATTATAATAAAACCCTGTGTTTATACTAATAATGAATTTTTCAATTCGTAACTAATTCAGCGACACCCCCACTAATCACCTACCTACCCATTCCGCGAAAAACCTCCCCTCATGGGACAACCGCTCACAGTATTCTATGGTCTTTTCTTCTCACTATCTGTCCATTCTCAAGCCTATCCACTTTCATCCCACATTTCACTAAAACACAAATCTATGCTGGATCAAAGGGCCAGAGTTGTATTTTTATCCAAACAATACAATGAAAAAATTGTTTCACAGGTCCTGTCGAAGAAAAGGATTTGAAGGAACACCTGGTCGAAAATCTGATCAACACGTACATCGACATTGAGATGTGGTACATGCCCATCGTGGTGTGCCGCAAGGAGAGACCTCCTGGCAAACATGAGACCCTGGATGTGACGGTTTACAACCCTCGAGAGTGGATCAAGGAGCGAACCTTCGACCTGTACGAAGGGGCCACGGAGACCAGATACACCGACTTGAGTTACAGACCTGACCGTTGCGACATCCAGGATGAAGGCCAGGAGTTCATGACAGAAACCTGCAAGACTATAGCGGAAGCGCAGGACAACGTGATCAAGATCTGCCTGATGACGGAGGGCATCGGGAAAATGGCTCTGTTTTTGGGGGTTGAGTTTGATAAGTTTTTGTTGAAGACTCTTTATCTTGTTTTGGAAAGAGCGGGTGAGTTTAAATTTTTTAATATTTTTGATGTGATATCGCATAAGAGTTCCTACTGTCTGGAGCCAGTGGAATTATGGCAACACTATTGAGAGAATATTGTAAGGGTGAAGATGGTAGGGGAAGTTTGAGAAGTAATTGGCTATTTAAATCTAGTCACTAAACATAGCGTAAGTCATGTTAACCCCTCCGAATTTTCGAGAATATTAGCTTTTGGTGTCTTAAACGAAATGACATTTTACGAAAACTTTTAGTTATAACCGCTTCACAATTAAAGCTCTATAAATGAAACATTTCTGAACGTAGCCGAATAGTAAAAACTGTTTTAGACAGGTTACAAAATAGGCTTTGAAATTATTATATTACAAATAAATATTAGCATTTTTAAATATTAAAATTTAGAACGCAAACATTAAAAATAGGTAAAAATGACTCACGTGATGTTTTTATGTGAAAACGGTACTAAAATCACAGATTATGCAAACAACAATACTTATTCTATTGTATATATGTGTAATAAACACTTTTGTCACCTCACTTTTTTATCATTTCATATAAAAATATTTAATAAAAATTTAAAATGTGGAGCGCGGTGGAGCTGCCGGTAGCAAATTTGCGCGGGTAAATATTTTTGTCAACTACACGATTGACAGCTGATTCCTGTTATGTATTTCCATAGACAACTTGATAGAAATGTGCAGCTTGATCTACTATCGACCTTTGACTTTTTGTTTTAGGGATGTAACTAAAACAATAACGGAGTTATAACGATTTCTATGGAAACACACGCGCTGACTTATAAACACGCTTATTGCACTTGACTGCTGTCCTATTTTTAACGCTTAGGGAACGTACCCATACTACGTGACCAACTTTTTGCAACTTTTACCCCCCCCCCCCCCCCCCCCCCGTGACCAAAAACCTAAGCAACCCGCCGCTCATTTGTATGGAGCGTGACATTTTGAAGACCCCCCCCCCCCTAAACGTGTCACGTAGTATGGGTACGTTCCCTTATATCTGCTTATGTTGCGGAGGGGTTAAGCATCTTTTCTTGAGAGTATCTTTCACTCTAAAACTCTGGTGCAAGTATTATGACAACTATTATTTAACATTATTTATTTGTAACTATACTAGCTGACCTAACAAATGTTGTTCTGTCATAAAATTATTTTAACCACATAAATAATTTCATTCTGTTTGAAATACGAACAAAGTCACATTTAAATTTGTTCATACAAAAATACTAAAATCGTGGTTAAAAAATGGCAGGGTTACGACTATATTCACCACAACGGGGGACGCAACAGGATAGGATGGGGCGGGATGGGATATGGGATAGTGACAATATTCTTCGTAATTTTTTTTTCGGGCTGTATCTTTTTCCGGCGAACACCCGAGACTGACTCACCGAACCCCTGGGATTCGATCGAACACAGGTTAAGAACCACTGATCTAGATATTACATCAATGTTAATACAATATTAGTAAATAGAATAGCTGCTACTTCCCAGTTAGGCCTAAGAATATTTCTCTACTAACTGGGTAACTAAATGAGTTAATATATAATATTATGTATCAAATAATTATATTGTATCTTTGCTTTACAATGTCAATTAAAAAAAATGGTGGTTGGAGTGTGAAGGAGTTATTAAAAAACGAATTGAGAAATATAAATGCAAAAGTATTATGAAAAATAAAATAAAATAATAAAAGTTGTGAAACTCGACTTTCCGATTACTTCCCAATATTTCCCTTATCTTTCCTTTATCCCCGTTATTTCAGTTTCACAACTTTCTCAAATATGGGTTGCCATTTTTTTTTTTATGTGACACCTCACAAGAGCGCCCCTCTCTGTACGGTGTAAAGACAGGGGAATATGTTCCCACCCGGTTGGGCAGTGTTGCAAGGTGGGATAAGATAGGGGCTGTGTGATTTATGGCCCAGATTATATGAAGGTGGAAAAACAGATGCCATAGTCTCACTAGTTTTTGAAATTCTTATTCAGTGTCAAGTAAAAAAAGAAACAGAATGTGCAATTCACACGCGGTAGAAGTAAATCCTTCAGAAAATTAAAGTAGATAAGAGTGGGGAGGCTATGAAGCACCACACAAAGAAGAGACTGATAGGCTACGACGCACCGCACAAAGAGGAGACCGATTATACTATCTCATTCTCTCGCAGGCTAAATCCTATATATGTATGTGTTTGTCTCTTTTTTGTGCTGGTATTTTTTATTTCATCGAGTTTCAAATCACCATGGTGCTAAAGAAGTATTTTTCACTTCAATTATTGTCAATATCTTTCAGTAAATGTCCCTAAATTGTGTGGGTTGGAGTTGATAATGTAAATTGTTTTTGTTTTGTTACAGGGAGCAGTAATGAAATGATTCACCTTGCCGGATTGAAGGCGCTATCAGATATAACCAAGGCTTGTAAAATGAAAGATGTCACAGAATTAATTAAGCAAAATGCAGATTATTTCACTCACCACGTCAACTTAAAATTACGAAGGGTAAA
The DNA here is from genome assembly GCA_929108145.2 of Limnephilus rhombicus. Classification (NCBI taxonomy): domain Eukaryota; kingdom Metazoa; phylum Arthropoda; class Insecta; order Trichoptera; family Limnephilidae; genus Limnephilus; species Limnephilus rhombicus. Next base: position 26,247,365 of record OV815284.1, read on the forward strand.
TTTTGTTTTCTTATTTATTTATTTATTTACTTATTCATTAAGCATTTCATTTTGTATTGATCTGTACATTTTAGAAAAGATAGCAAGAGGGGCATTCTGCATTGCACAGCTCCCCTTTGTCTCCTGTTATTTATTACCTCGATAACACTTCTAATTATTTCGAGGTTAAATTTTATTTTTTGGTCTAATATAAATTTTTTTCACAGATATCTGAAAACATTGGTGTTTTGGATGTGTTGCTGGTAGTAATGCGTTATAGTGAAACTGCAGTGTTGCCCTGTCTCTATGAAATCGTCGATAATGTAAGTTACTAATTATTATTTATAATTAACTTTGTGAAATGTAAAAAAATATGCTAAATGCATATAAGGGGACGTACCCATACTACGTGACCAGCTTTTTGCAATTTTTAACACCCCCCCCCCCAGATATTTTAAAACATTTATGTATTTCAAAAGTTCCCTAATCACAAAGATAACATAGTATTTTCACCAAGAGCAACTAGACTTCTCGTCTCTTCTTTAACCTTCTTGTCTCTTCCCCTCTCTTCTTGGCTCTACTTGCTTTTTCTCATCACTTCTTGGCTCGTTTTGGATCTTCTCAGCTCTTCACTGCTATTCTTGGCTCTTTTTGCTTCTTCTTGGATCATCTTCTCGCCCCTTCTTGGCTCGTCTTGTCTCATTTTGTCTCTTCTTGAATCTTCCACCTGCTTACCGACCCTTGTCTATTCTTATTTTATTTTTTATTATTACTGTACAACAGAATAATTACAATTACAGTACAATTTAGCTACCCTATCAGCATTTAGGCAAGTGACTCTTCAATAATATTTTTAAGGCATATAAAGAACAGTCACTTACATCCAAATGGTTTGCAATTTCATTTAACAGCACCACTCCCCTCGTCATGCTATGCTTTGCCAAGACGTCTGTTCTGCCGTTCGGTACTTTAAATAAGTCATGATGTCGACTTCCCCTGTAGTGGTCTGGTACATATAAATCATAGCATCCCAAGAGAAACGGGCTATCGATGAAATTGTTCCAAATTTTGAAAGATAGAATAGCAAGACTTGCTTTCCGTCGAGTTTCTAGACTCACAGAATCAGTTTCCTCAAGTAAGTCAATATGGTGCATGAACCTTGGACAGGTTCCATGCTTCCGCATATAAACATACCTGAGGAATTTCTTCTGGACTTGCTCTAACATATCAATGTATTTCTGGTGGTACGGTGCCCAAACATCGCTCGCGTCCTCCAGCTTGCTTCTCAGTATGCCATTGAATAACGCTAGCATAGCTTCTTGGTTATCAAACTGCTTACATGTCCTGATGATGAACCCAAGAAGTTTGTAGCAAGACTGAGTGAGCTGCGATATATGGCAAGAGAATGTCAGTTTTTGTGACATGATAAAATCATAATTTGCATCCTTTTTAAATATAGAAGATGCCAACCTACATTACTCTTCACCACAAACATTGGCAAAGTTTGAAATTTTTACCAGTTACCTTTTGAAGCAGCCAAAACAGAAACAGTCACCACTTAACCTGTTGAATGTCGGGCGTATTTCACCTTGTTGCTTTCTGGTCAAATATCCATATAAAAACAAAGGAATTGCTTTTTTGCGATTGTTTTCTGTTTACCAGATAAATCTTATTATTCATGTATATTATGTGATAATATCTTAAGAGGTTTTCCAGAATAGCTAAACTAACTAAAAAAATATATTAAAAGTTCTCCCATTTTGGAAATAATTGTCAAAAAATGTAATCACACAAATATAAACTAATTTTATTATTTCTACACAAATCTGAATACATACCCATCATGGAAAAACATAATTCAAAGTAGTTTGCAAATAAATAAAGACCTTTATACGCATTAAGTTAGTTACACCTTTAATCCATTAAGATCATTATTTCTTTTTTTTTTTCTTTTTTTCTTTTTATTGCACCCCATTTCTATAATTGTAATATTATATAAGAACTACCTCCTTCTTTTGGCATTATAACTTATCTATGTTACGATTTGCACATATCGTCGCCTTAGTTCGTATTTGTCCTACAGACCATTAGAAAATTTTAGACGAGGAGAAGGTTTTCTTTCATTATTTCAATGAAACATTATGATAGGTGTAAGATAAAGCCATTTCCGTAAAGGTAAAGGTTTTATTAGTTTAAATAATTCTTAGTTAAGTGATTAACTATCATTTTTAATACCTTATTATTTAGTTTAAAGTGGAGATTTACCAAAAACTAAAATGGTCTGTTGGACAAATAAGAACTGAGGCGACGATATACCTACAGAACTTGATTGTTGTTTGGTTTTTAATGTTATATCACTGACAACCCTGGCAAATAAAGTATTTTAAAATATTGGTACTTATGCTAGTTTTAAGTCTCTAACTTTAAGTCACAGTTGTAAATATGTATGCCATTAAGCCACTACTTTTAAGTCAACTATCACAAGTCTTAGTCATAAGTCACTAGCTATAAGTCTTAGATATAAGCCACTAGCTACAAGTCTTAGGTATGAGTCACTAGTTATAATTACAAATCTTAGTTATATTAATTTTACTATATATTTACTTGTACCGCGCCCTTGAGGTGATTTCTCACCAAAACGGCACTTTATAAATTAACCAAGTATTATTATTATTTGAAAACGTAAAACTTCGATTTTTTTGTCTTTGGCAGTTGCAAAAATTGACCTGCAAAGTCATAGAAAATTTTTTAAAAAATTTCGAAAGTAGCTAGATTAATGAAACCATGAGTTACGTCAAGAATGATATGGGCGCAAGCGATTCTGACCTTGTCCTTCATATAGTTTCTTTATACATAAGGGTTAAAATCACAAAATAAAAATAAAAATTTTCATGGCCACGGGCGGGCTTCCATCAAATGACAGGCAACGGTCTAGACTCCATAGTTAAATGAGTCAATCTATATATTCATTCGATAATTGCAACTTGTCAGGAGTCAGGGACATATAGGAATTAGATTTTATAGTACTTAAATGCCGATGAGGTGATTTTTCACAAAAACAGAGCTATACAAATTTTGTCTTTCTGTGATCCCAAACCTTAATTAGTTTTTGACTCATTCTTTTAATCAATGTCATTTTAGAACTGAAATGAAGTATTTTTTTGTAGGTTTTAGACCAGTGTGTAGACGTGCACCAGCATTCCAACATGATTCTATTCCTGCGTCTGTTTTTCACCTTCATCAAGTATATCAAAACCAAATTCCCCTCAAATGAAACTGTAATGGAACGACAACAAAACCCCTGCCTCAATTCCATAATAGAACAGATTATGGACTACCATTATAATAAATGCAAAAGTACCAATTTTAACGATGAGGACTCTAATAAAACTGCCTACGAAATGTACAAAGAAGATAATATGGAAATTGTAGATGAAGAAACTGAAGGTAAATTTCTTAATCAATTAAAACTTCAAATATTTAATTTTTGCAGGATTTTAATATTTCTAGGTGTCTGCAATATCTCATTCTAAGCAGAACATCTGTTTATAGGTATGTCTCAACAAAAACTTTAAAAAAATTGGGTGTTTTTGGCGACATAAAGTTTGCACATTAAATTTGTCAGGATTTTCTAGGTCAAGGCAACAACTTTCACCTCGCATTTTAATTTTCATTGTGAGCTATGGAGCTTTGAAATATACGTTATTTTGTCAATGTGACAAAATTACTTTATTTAATTCGATAAATGGGGTTGCAACTACAAATTTACCAACTTTTTTATGTGCCAGTGGTCAAAACAGATATTGACTAACGATCGAAAGAGCAAAAATTTTAATAAAATAAAATACTTTTTGTAACCACGAGATTTATTAATTTATGAACCGACCGGTTTCGCTTTACTCAAGCATCTTCAGTGTACAAATTAATACTAAACAAGAAGTACATAATGTGTGCATATATATAACAAAATATAGAGGGAGACGACAGAGGGAAGGTTTTTTACACTTAAGTGTATATTTTTTACCTTTTATACCAGTAACAATCTAGGTAAATTTCTAATTAATTCTAAAGATAAGGACGACAAATTAAGTCATTCGGGAATTTATAAATTAAATTGTAATAATTGTTCGGCTTTCTATATTGGTAAGACAACACGTAATGTCAACATTAGGATAAAGGAACATTCCGTTGCCTCAATAATAACGGTTTTTCAGAATTCGCCAATCATTTGATCGATAAAGATCATACATTCTGTCATAGCACCGGTGCTAGCATCTTGCATAAAAACGGGCATGATAACAGACTAAACAATCTAGAGGCGCTAGAATTAAAAAAAGCTGCAAAAACCAAAAGTCGTATACTTAATAATCAATTAGACATATCAAGTAGTCCTATATTAGGTGTGTTTCCAATAAACCCTTAAAAATAAAAATTCCCAATGCTCCTTACCACCATGCCAGTTGATGCTTTGTTTCTCCAAATTTATTATTATAACCCATTATTGTACATAATTATCTTTCGGTTTTCGCATTACTTGAGTACTTATGTTAATGTATTTTATGGCCGTCTTTGTGTTTGTAATATTTGTATCACGTTGTCTCCCTCTATATTTTGTTATATATAAGCACACATTATGTACTTCTTGTTTAGTATTAATTTGTACCCTGAAGATGCTTGAGTAAAGCGAAACCGGTTGGTTCATAAATTAATAAATCTCGTGGTTTTAAACAAAAAAGTATTTTATTTTATTAAATATGTCAAACCACAAAGTGATTGCTTTCTACAATAATAGCAATAATTTTGTTGTACTTGGTGGTTCCAATATATACAGTAACGACACCCCCAACTGCACAGAAAAGATTGTACATCTGTACTAGTAGTACATTAATGTCCACAATATTTTGTTTCAGATGTTAACATAACAGAGAAGAAAACTCCTCCCATACACATTACAATGGTTGTCTCAATACTTAAAAAGGCATTGAATTTTATCCCGTCAAACGACAGAGAACAGAAAATCCTGGCTTTAAGTATTCTGAAGGAAGGTATTGGGGCAATCAAGGATTGGGAAGATGAACTTCTTCCCCTAGTGCATCTGGTCTGGTCTCCGTTGGTCAATCGATTCCGGGAGACTTCGCAGCCCATTATTATCAACAGATCTTTTCAATTGCTCCTGACGCTTGCCGAATATTCAAAAGACTTCATCAGAACGAGAACTCTGAAGTAAGAATATTGAAATTGATGAAATTACTTATTTTATAATTATTGTAGAAAGCAATCACTTTGTGGTTTGACATATTTAATAAAATAAAATACTTTTTTGTTTAAAACCATGAGATTTATTAATTTCTGAACCGACCGGTTTCGCTTTACTAAGCAAAACAAAGAAGTATTAAACAAAATTTTATTATTATTTTTAAACAAAAAAGTATTTTATTTTATTATTAATCTCTAGTGTGCCAGTAGTATGCTGACTAATCCATAGCGGATTTGCTAGTAGCTCACCGCACTTGCCTCGATTTTATAGATACTCCTAGAATTCAAAAACTTTTTTTTTCACTTGAAAAGGATACAATGTATCAATATTATTAACTTGTCATTTCATCACTTGCAAAAATTTTTTTATCTGTGAAAAAGTGTATCGCAAAATTACGTGAAAATGTCATGATTCAAATTTTCAAAAGTCATAGTACCGTGTTTATTTACAGGAAAGCCTCATACGACTTATTTTTATTAACCGCTTCTGTGCCAAGAGCGAGATTTCTCGCATTCTTGGCCGCGCCCAGCAGGCCGGCCATAGAAAAATAGCGAGTTATCTCGCTATTCTTTGAGCAAGATTTAATTTTTTAAATTTTTTTTTTTTCAAGATTTTTGCTAAGTCATTTAAATATCCTTTTAAGGTGTAATATGTTTTGAATTTATAAAAATAAGATTTAAAAATGATTTATTTTGATTAAAAATTCATGGCCTGCTGTTCACAGCTACACTCCTACATACTGGCATTTAAAAGGTTATAAGGAATGCTTTTTTAGCTGGAATATTTAAAAAACTCAAGAATATTTTTGTATTTCGGAACACTTTTGTCCGGTGAGTCCCTAGCAAATCGGCCACGGATTCACTGACCTTCTGAGGGTTAAACAAATAATGTAAAAATGAGTATTAATATTACAGTAAGGCAATGCTCTTTGCTCAACAACAGTTGTGTGTCCGTATTTTATATATATTTTTTTATTATTCTTCAACAGGGAAGTAATGCCAATTCTATGCAACATCCTCGTGAAATCCGCCAGTGACAGCCACATGAAGGACATTGGCTCCACTTACAGATTCACTCAGTCGTACAAACTGCAGCTCGCTCTGCTGGAGGGCATGGGACACCTCTGCCTTTCATTAAACCTGCAAGAACGGGAGATTTACAAAGTCGTGAACGCTGTCACAATTTATCTCACCTGCAAACAGCCAAAACCACTTCAGGTAAGTTTCTTATTAATACGGTTCTCTCTCACTAATCCACCATCCCAAAAACCAGGCGAGTGTCCAATTAGGGAAAGTTAAAATAAAAACCTAATACCTAAAGGTTAAAGCTTTTATCTATTAGGGACCATAAAATGAACTTCCCCCATTATCTACACCATGTTTAGAGAAAAAATGTTTGTCTATTTTTCAAATGCACAAAGTGTTCAATTACCCTAAAAGTTTCATTAATAAGTACCTTTTCTCTTAATACCATTGCAACTACCGTGAGCCTTTCCTATGTCATTGAGTTCCGTAAAAAAGTCTTGATCCATTCAGATTGTCATTGATCCCTTCGGCACCGGTGCATAGTCGGGAAACACACCAAACGCATGCCCAACATTTGTACACGGTTGACATTTGTCACATGAGAATGGGTCGTTTCTTCGACTTGTTCTTGTGTTCTTGTTTTACAGCTCGGCTGTGGAATGATTCCTTCCTTCCTACTCTCTTCAAGACCAATGTTCATTCCTTCCTCTCCTTAAAAAGACCCTCCACACAGCATCCTAGATGACATAGGCCCTGAGGGAAATTATTTTCCTCGAGGCCTCCCGTGTGGAGTTAATGTGAAAAAAAAAAAAAAGATTAGAAAAACATCTCGCTTCATTTTTCTGAAAACGTAATGAAAACGGTCTAAAGTATACTTTATCTTTCAATACAAGGATAATATTTACTAGTGTCCGACCGAAACAGGACTTTCCACCGAAACCGAATCTTCCGTGTCTGTTTCAGTTTCTGCCCAAACCGAAACTTTTTTAGACATATTAACCCCTTGCTTGCCAGGGAAGGCCAGCAAAAAGCACCACTTTGAATTTTGAAATGAATGTTCTGTGGATTAATTTTGAGCTATTGTATATTTTATTGACTGAAACACGTTCCTAGAACAATAAACTAGCTACCAAAACAACATTATTTACTTTAATTACGTAAATTGATAGGTTTTACGATGTTTTAGTCGAGTAAGACGCATAAATTATGACGCGGCACCCGGCGGCAGAAATGACATTTCGTGTCCAGCGATTCTGACACTGTCCTTTACAAATTTTGTACATAGAAGGGTCAAAATCGTAGATAAACGTATTTTTCCCCGCGCATGCGCAAGAACTGCGCACATCCCCGCGCTCCGGAGAATTATTAATATAAATTATTTCGAGTGACTAGGCGCATTGCAGGTTTCGCTATGGTAAAGGGCGATAATAGAGCAAGTTCTGACCGTGTTCTTCGTACACTTTCTTTATACATAAGGGTCAAAATCGCGTGTAAAATCTCATGACACACCGGTGCACGAGCGGCAGGAGCCGGGTTGAAAATCGATTGTTTACTATTATTTGGCTTATTTTTTACACTTATTCAGACAGTTAACACGTGTTAAATTAAATAAATTAAAAAAACTAGTGTAAAAAATAAGCCATATAACAGTAAACAATCGATTTTTAACATCTCTAAAAAAGTTTCGGTTTAGGTTTCGGCAGTTTTTCTGATGAAACCGAACCTTCGCTCGGTCACTAATATTTACGCAAAGATGTAAGATAATCATAATATTATAACACTCGTAAACCGTCAACGAACCCAAAGACTCTATCTAAATGTTGTCAAAATGTCGATAATGATTTTTTATGATTATCCTGGATCATCTCTAACTAAACAATAATTACTAAAGTAATATTGTTTAAAATCAACAGGTCAAAATTTATCCCTTTATTTATATGCGGCGAATTTATAAAACCAACTAAGTGGTTAGAATTGCCAGGTAGATAAGCGAATTTCTCGGGTGCTCTATCCCAGGTCTAAAATAGTCGAGCCCGCCTTCCACACAATGCAAATGCAGAACGAGAAACTAAATGAGCCCAGCCAAGCAAATTTAGCAAATCACTCGGTTTGCGAAAAGCATCAATAGATAACAGTAATCAGGGCCGGCCCCGTGCTGGCAAAATTGGAGCAGTCCACTCCGGGCGCCAACTTGCCAAGGAGCCAAGCCGCTGATAATACTTAACACCTCCCCAATTAATTATAATTTATCGAGCGCCGGATTTTGAAATAGTGCTACTGTATTTAGTTGATTTATCTGTAGAAAGAGTAAAATAAAATCAAGCAACTTATTGTTTATAATTTCTGGAAACGTGAAATATTTAAATTGTTTTGCAGCTAGCATGTATGAACATGTTCAAACTGTTCATGGACCATGACCCCGCTCCAATATGGCTCCATCTGAATGGTCTATGGAATGAGCAGGAAAACGTCAAACCGCCCAATGACTTATTCACCGCTTTTACCTGCGTCCTGGCCGACCCACAGAAAAAACTGGACTATCAGCAAAATGTTCGCTTGTTGTTGGAATACCATAAAGGAAATCAAATGGATGAAACGCAACAAGAAGAAATTAAAGAAGAGGAAATGAAGACAGATGAAATCAAACAAGAAGAAGTGAAAGCAGGTGAAATTAAACAAGGGGAAATTAACACAGATAAAATCAAACAAGAAGAAGTGAAACCAGATCAAATTAAACAAGAGGGAATTAAACCAGATGAAATCAAACATGAGGAAGTCAAACCAGATGAAATTAAACAAGAGGGAATTAAACCAGATGAAATTAAACAAGAGGAAACAAATCTAGACGAAACAGAAGCAGAAGGGAATTTGTAGGAACATATCTAGTATTGTATAATTTACTTGGCCTCTCCGTGAAATAGGTGCGTTACTTTGCAAGTGCGAACTTCAATTTATTTTTTCCCTAGTAGTGAAAGTCCTAAGTCACTAAATCCTCATCGTTGTCCATGCTTTACACAGAGTTTTTCCAAATCAAATGTAGACTATAATTTCCTTTTTGTTTTGAACATCAAATATTCAAAATTTTATCTAGATTATTAAAATTCTACTTTAAAGGATGGGAAAGGGGAGAGGAGATGGGAAAATGAGATTTCGAAATCTTTATCTTATATTCCTGTTTTTTTTATGTAGTTGATCTGCATGACTTCTTGCCATACTAATATGTACTATGCAGTTTCACACCCAATGTTTACTTGCTGCAAAGTTACATTTATATTTAATTAATTTCTTGAAATCCTTTTGTAAATAGATTCCTACCTATATATGTTTTTATTTTCAAAGTTAAAAGACTGTCAAATAGACTAAAATTGTTGTCATTGTGCTTGTAAGTATTGATTTAATTTATTAGAAAGAAAGTATTAAAACTCTTGTGCATAAATAATTATAATATTTTGAATGATTTTCATTCTCATCATTTGCATATTGTTTATTCAATTTAAGAGGAGCAAGATGATTGACAAGTGTTTATGGTAAAGAGTAAGCATATTAAATGGAATAATTAAAGCAAAGCAAAATCATGTAACAACTTTGCTCGAAGAGTGATAAAAGATGGTGCGTATGAATGTTTCAATTAAAATTAAGAATATAGTTTTTTTTTTATATTTTGTTGTATAAAATAATGTTGAAGATGTTCAATATGTTATAATCGATGTTAATTTTATCTTATTATAAAACTTTATACATAATATTATGCATCTATAAATAAATCTCAATGTTTGTATTAAAACTACTTTTTTACAATTGTACATTTTTTATTCATCCATTCATGTCAATGTGGTGAAATATAATAATAGTTATCAGTATTGAATCTAATAAGAATAGGCCACTTGCATCACATTTTAAAAAAAAAATCCATTTTAGGCAAATATTCTAAGACATTCTGTATTTTTTTTTAATCGTATTTTTGAAACCATGGGGATTTTTGGAAAATTTCAATCTAAAAAATCAGACCATTTTTTATAAATCGGAAAGACGGGACATAATTTTATAGGTGCGAAAAAACGATAATTACATAGCTGAAAATCATTTTTTAAAAAGGAACATTTTATAAAATTTGATTTTCTTAAAATCAGCACCATAACCATTATACCTCTAAAACACGTATAGACAACATAAAATGTACAGGATTCTCTTCATAACATTTGTCAAAAAGTCGAACCAAATGATAAGTTCGCAGAGAACAAACAATAAATCTAGTGAACGTTAAATGTCAAATTCAAAAATTCGCCTGAAATTAAAGTGATGTCAAATAAAAAAAATAAATCAGTGTGGAATTTTACAAAATTAATAGGAACATTTTCGGAGACGGGACATTTTCATGTGGTGATGTCACGAGCCCAAATAATGGATTTATTTATTTAAAAATAAAAAAACTGGACATTTCTAAAAAAATTTACTAACATTTTCATAATCTTTGTAAAAAATCTATTCACATGATTTTTTCAAAGTCGTTATGAAATCCATGCAAGTGGCCTATTGTAATAACTACACAGTATGATATATAAAAACTCAAGCGATTGTTACCCAAATTTAGGTAGGTAATTTTTATAAATTGAAATGAATTATAGATTTTTTTTAAAATATGAGGATTCATTGGCTTTAAACAGCAGTAAGCAGTTCATGTGTTTTAGAGGTATGCTATGAATTGAATCAAGTGGCCAAATCGGAAACTAAACCTCCGGAAATCTCCAGTGCAGGGGTCTCCAAACATTCCAGCCATACTGAAATATGTTTAATTTTTGTATAGTAGTCACCGAGGGGGGAGGGGGGGTTAAAAAATGCAAAAAGTGGGTCAGGTAGTATGGGTACGTTCCCTAAAGCTATTTCCGTAAAGGTAAAGGTCTCATTAGTTTAATTAAGTCATAGTTAAGTGATTACCTGTAATTTTTTATACTTTATTTTTAATTTTAAAATGGAAATTGAACAAAAACTAAAACGGTCTGTTGGACAAATAAGAACTGAGGCAACGACTAGTCTAGAAATTATAAATAATGACAGAGTATAATAGAGAGTATAATAATTGCAGAGTATAAAATCGGTAAGCATGTGAAATTCACGCCCTAACTGTATTGAACTCCACATAGTGAATTTTGAAATCAATTTATAATGGTATTCTTTTAACCCCTCCGCAACGTAAGCAGATATAAGCGTTAAAAATAGGACAGCAGTCAAGTACAATAAGCGTGTTTATACGTCAGCGCGTGTGTTTCCATAGAAATAGCCAATTTCGAAAATTGTGTCAAAAACGATATTTTTATTTATTTACTAGCTGACCCGACGAACTTCGTACCGCCTCAGAATCAATAACTGTTGAATTAAATTAAGTATTTTTATTAAGTTAAAAATTACACAATGAAGCAATTATCGATGCCCAACTGTCCGTGTTTTGTTTTTGTCAGTATCAGGGATGGCGTTGTGTACGGATTTATGTTTTTTGTGATTTGCTTACTTTTCCACTTACGGGAATTTTTGAAAGGAAGCGGGTACGGGTGCCACCGCCCCGGAAACCATTTATTGGATAACCAACACTGCCATAGGTCACCCCAAGTGGTTCGCTACGTTTGGTGATTTAGCAGGGGTGCCCGGGTTCATGGGGTGACTTTTGTGCGGGTCTTGGTGGTGGATGCGTCTGCCCACCTGCTGCGTTGCGGGCCGGATCGAGAGAGACTGGTTGAGGGAGGCCTTTTGACCTTTCCAGTCCGGCTGGAAAGGTCAAGGCAAAAGGTCAATTCAAAAGATCAAGGCAATGGCCTTGCACCGCAGTTGGAGGGATGAGTTCACTCCCGGATACACTAACCTCCATTTCCTACCCACCCCTCATGTCTTTTTCCTTCACAGAACTTCCTATCCTACCCTTCCTTAAAAAGACCCCCCACACAGCATCCCCTAAGATTCATAGGTTCTGAGTGGAGCTTACGTAAAAATGCTTACAAAAAAATGTGTTTCATTTCAGAGATTTATTATTATTGTATTTTTCCTTTGGAGGGGTTCAGAGACATACACATACGTTCACTGTTTGTCTCATTTTCCAATATTGACATTTAGTGTGTAAGAAAGAGGGGCAGCATTATATGATTAAGAACAAAAGCAACACAATCATCGCATTGACATTTGACGTTTTTGAATTTTTGGAATTCAAGTACAGTTAAATATTATACATTTTTTTTTTTTTTTTTACATAAGCTCCACACAGGAGGCCCTGAGGAAAATAATTTCCCTGAGGGCCTATGTCATCTTTAGGGATGCTGTGTGGAGGGTCTTTTAGGGAAAGGAAGGAGAGGAGGGTTCTGGGAAGGAAAAGGGTTTAAGGGGTGGGTAGGAATCTGGGGTTCAGTGTGTCCTGGTCATCAGACCTAAACACACCTCATCCCATGAACCCGGGCACCTCTGCTAAATCACCAAACGTAGTGAACCACTTGGGGTGACCTATGGCAGAGGTGTTGGTTATCCAATAAAGGTTCCCGGGGCGGCGGTACCCATTCCCGCCTCCCAAATTGTACCTACCACAATATTGCTGCATTTCTTTCAAAATATGAGAATTCGTTCCACACAAAATGTATGAAAATTTTAATTTTCTTCATAACTTTCTTTTTCGTGAATTTTTGCGATGTTTTAATAGTTATTATGTTATCCGGGGCGGAGACAAATCCAACAAATCAAGGATCATCAAAATCGGTCCAGCCGATCTCTAGTTATAAATAGTGTAACTAACCCGACTTTGTTTTATATATTAAGATAAGAAAAACTGTACATTTCTAAAAAATTTTACTAACATTTTCGTAATCTTGATAAAAAAAATCTATCCACACGATTTTTTCTAAGTCGTTATGAAATCCATGCAAGTGGCCTATTATTGATAGAAAGTGTATATGATGCTTGTAAAATAATATTGTTATGAAGCTTAAAGCGTGTCCTACTCATATTGGTACTAGTTCGATCGGGTGCATGATATCGCAAATGAAATAATCTAAATTTTCATTATTTTAAGTTCGCATCATTATTAACTGTAATGATCTATCTTTCATAGATCTTCAGATTACTGAATACGTAAATTGTGATGGTCCAGTTTCCTTTGTGGTGATCTCAGTACTTTGATGTGGAGATACAATACTCATAGGTAATCTTAGTTACGTTTATCGGGAGATCTGTACAGCGTGTTCTTCCAGAAAGCCTATGTGCAAAGAGAACGAATGGACAACAATCATACCCTTTTATGCATTACTCAAGCTGTTTCTTTCATACCCTAAGACATATGTTCACCACATTAACAGATTTATTTGTGTTAATTTTCCTGCTACAATTACTTTATTTTACATTTCATCTAATTTATTCATTGGACCAAATAAACTAGATACTAAAATACAGGATATAGACAATGAATGATGCTGATACTTAACCCCTCAAGGGTCAGCGTTTTTTGGAAAAATTGCGTGGAAATTACCTTAAGAACAAGAATGGAGGAAGCTATTCTGACCTTTTCCTTGGTACAGTTTCTTTATACAAAAAATTTAAAATCGCATCCAAATTATTTGAATCAATATTCTTTTTTTGAAATTTGATCCGCCCGCAATTCCGCGTCTCTGGCAAATGACAGGTTAAATTTAGCATTATATATATAATATGTTGATAGGTTTAATTCCTTTTTATTAATTTCTAAATAAAACACTTGTGTTGCAAAGTTTTTTTTAACTAAGTTACGACATTTATGTTTATTAATATCACTTTGAATGGTTTTTTCTAACAATCAAATAATAGAATAACAAAACAAATGACAATCGATGATTGCATTCTAATTGACATTATAGGATTAAAATTTAAAGGGAATATATTTCCTTTACATCTCCCCCCCCCCCGCGGGAAAGAAAATTATTGCAAAAATTTTCATTCATCTTCGATATCCTCTTCATGGTTCATCAATGCAGGTGCTGGAATTAATTTCGAGATGTGGAAAAAATTTGATTCTTATTTTTTTCGACCAGTATTTATCTTGTAAATTGAGTTTGATAATTTTTCTATTATTTTGTAGGGTCCGATTCTCAATTCGTCGAGCTTCTTCCTGTTAAGTTTGTTTCCATTCTCCACAAAAACAGTATCACCAACTTTGAAGTTAATATGTCTCCTGGTTTTATCGTAAATCATCTTGTTGTAATTATGTGACTTTATAGTATTTTCCAGAGCTTTTTTTCTGTCTTGAATCAAATCGATGTCAGTCTTCTTAAGTTTTAACTCATTTGGCAAAATCGTAACATCTGTGCCGTTAAGTAGGTACTGAGGCGCATAACCAGTGACAGTGTGCTCCGTTTCATTATAGTTTTTTACACAATTACGGGCTATAGTTGTCCAAGCCACTTTTAAGTCATTTTCGTTGATTTTGCATCTAATTTTATTGACTAGCGTTTGATTTAATCTTTCATTTAATCCATTTGAGAAAGGCGAGTTTACTGCAGTAAAAATGATTGGAATATTTTTTTCATCCAAAAATTTTTTGAATTCTCTAGAATTAAGACCCGGATATTGGTCTGATAGTATCATGCCAATGTCATTAGTTTCTGTGGAGTTTAAGAGTTTGATGAAATCGTTGGTATTTTGAGTTTTTGACGTCAAAATATATGCAAACCTCGTGAAATGATCTGATAGCAGGTGCAAGTATCTCTTTGTTGACCGTGAACCCCCAAAACCACCTATCGTATCAATAGAACATATTTCAAAAGGTTTTGTTGCGGGACCCAAGTAGGACATCAATCCATATTTATTTTGACCTCTTGATTTGTTCTTTAAACATACTGCACAACTTTCGCAAGTTCTCTTTATATTGTTTGTCATGTTTTCTGATGTGTACCATGAGCTTATCATTTTTTGCATTTGATTAATTCCTATGTGACCTAGGTCTGTGTGAACATTTTTGATAAAATCTATGCTGAATTTTTCTGATAGAATTATTTTTTCTTTTTTTTTTTACTTTCTTGTAATAAACATTATTCTTCGATATCAATTTATCTTTTCTGCACTGTATCTTCTCATTTTTGACCTGATCTTTTAAGATATCTTCTAATTTTATTAAGTTGACAACTTTTAATTGCTCATCTTGGTTCTCATCTGGTTCTAAGACTGGGTTTCTGCTTAGACAATCAGCTTCAATATTGTACTTTCCTGGAGAATATTTAATTTGAAAATCATATTGGGATAAGTAATATGTTAAGTCACCAAGCTCTTCATCGGTTCTAGATTTGATATTCATATTTTCCAGCGGTTTGTGATCTGAATAAACTGTAAATGGTTTTCCTATCAACCAGTATTGCCAGTATCTCACTGCCTCTTTTATAGCTAAGCATTCTAAGTAAATTGCTTTTTTCTTTTTCTGTGCGCTGTTTAATTTTTTCGAAAAGTAAGCAACAGGTTTTTCTTTTCCATCAGATTGTGTCTGTTTTAAAATAGCTCCAACACCCTCTAGAGAAGCATCTGTATATATATTAATTGGTAAATCTTGATCAAAAATTTCCAAGATCGGTTGTGAGCATATTAGGTTTTTCATCGTTTCAAAAGCATTTTGGCATTTATCAGTCCAAATAAACTTTTGATTTTTCCTTAATAAATTATGCAAAGGATCTAGTATTATTGCACTCTTCGGAATGTACTCATGATAAAAGTTGATTTTTCCTAGAAATTGTCGCACATTCTTTTGTGTTTTTGGAATAGGAAAATTCTTTATTGAAATCAAATTATCCTTTACTGGCTTGACTGAATTATTCTGAATTATATGACCCAGATATTTTACCATATCTGATGCAAATGTGCATTTTGTAAATTTTAATCTAAAACCTTCTGTTTTGATTGCATTCAGCAGCTTTGTCAGATGATCAATGTGTTCAGCAAAAGTTTTTGAAAAAATAAGAATGTCATCTATGTAATTGACAGCAAATTCGTTTAGTTTATATTTTCTCAATATATTGCTTAATATCCTCTGAAAAATTGCCGGAGAAGTCTTCAATCCAAAAGGCAGGCAGGTCCATTGATAATGTCCCTCCTGTGTTACAAATCCTGTTTTTTTTTTGTCTTCAATCCGCAATGGAATAGACCAAAAGGCTGAGTTTATATCCAGCGTTGAAAAAAATTTGCAATTTCTGGTCTTTGTCATTAGGTCTTCAATCAATGGAAATGGTTGAGCTTGAGGTATTACTATTTTATTTAAGTCTCTGAAGTCTATGCATAATCTGGATCTTTTGTTTTCTTCTTTTTTAAATGCTAGAGTGACCGGTGCAGCAAATGGACTGTACGACTCTTCTATCAGTTTATTGTCTAATAATTTTGCTATTTGCTCTTCTATTTCCTTTTTATCTTCTACACTGCATCTGTAAGGCCTCTTACTACAATATTTATCCACTAATAAGTCTATCTTCGCTTCATATCCATTGACAGTGCCAACATCATATTTACTCTTCGCGAACACTGATGTGTATTTGTCTATTAGTTCATTTATTTCTGTTTTTTGATCATTATTTAAATGATTCATTGTTATTTTAAAATCTTCTTCTTTAACATGTTCGTTAAAATTAATTCTGTGTTTTTCTATATGATTAAATTTAGTATTCGTTTTCATATCTGTAGAATATTTTTCTTTTTTATTTGTATTATTTAGGCAGAGTTTCTGTGATATTTGTAAGTCTTCACTTTGGATAAGTTTGAAGTCTTTTATCATGTCTAATCCAATCAAAAAATCATACTTGAAATTGTGTTCATCAATAATGTACACATCAACTTTATTCTCCAATTCAAAAATTTTTATGTTTAACGTTGTCAAACCACTCGTCTTTTTAACACCATTAATCGTTACTAAATTTGCTTCATTCAAATTGTTTCCTTTTCCTTTTAGTTTCAATAATTTAGAATTAATTAGAGAAACATTTGAACCTGAATCATAAATTCCGTATATTTTTAATTTATCATTTAGTAATAGTTTGACTTTTATTAATGGTGTTACTATTAGTTTTTTTGATCATTTTCATTTAATTCAGTTTCTATCACTGAATTGTTTACATGTTTAATGGCATTTCTCTTAAATTTTTCATCCTCTTTTGTTTTGAACCAGCATGTAGCTTCAGGGTGGTAACGAATGCCCTTATTCAATTTTTCACAAATTTTACATGGATTTTTACCCCCATTTTTATTATGTTCTGCATTTCCAAATGTTTTCTTATTCATAAATCTTTTTTTGTTGACCATATGTTCATACTTGTTTACTTCATTAAACAAATCTACAGTATCTTGTAATCCTTCTCTATCGATCTTGTTAAGTATGAATTCTGGTAGTCCGGAAGCAACAAGATCTATCAAAGTACCGGTGTCAATTGATCTTCTCACATCCAATAGAAGTTTTTCTTTTCTCATAGCATAATCCAACAGAGAACCATCTTTGTATCTAAATGATAGTGCGTATGTGACAGGGTTCCATCCTTTGTTTGCAAATGATTCACAGAATTTGTTTTTCCATGTTGACCACTCTGAGTTCATTGTTAGTTTTATAATCATGGAACTGTACCAGTCTATACAAGATTTATCCATGAACAATCTGAGTATTTCTATTTTTTTTCCATCCATGGTCACATCAAACCGCAAACATTCTTTTTCAAACACTTCCATCCACTGGCTTGCATTTGTATTTTTAGTGCAGAATTTTTCTATAACAAACTTCTCAGCAATGTTTTTTAAGCTCTGTTGCTTATCTTCCATTAACTTTTCAATTAATTTTCCTAATGCATCTTCTTTTTGATGTACTTGTAAACTTTTTTTGTCCAATTCTTCGAGGTATTGGTCTCCAAACTGTAGGTTTCCATCTTCGTCTACATATGTTTTTTTTAGTTCTTCTGTCATGGTTAACCAGACTCTTCTAACCTGGTATCTTTTTTTCAAACTATTTTTTATTTTTCCAAAAGCACTAGTTTTCATTATCTCCTCGTGATAGCTGGCGGATCGTAGCATTTCTGGTATTGTAAACACTTTTCCATCACTTGTGACTATTTTTGT
Organism: Limnephilus rhombicus; assembly: GCA_929108145.2. Taxonomy (NCBI): domain Eukaryota; kingdom Metazoa; phylum Arthropoda; class Insecta; order Trichoptera; family Limnephilidae; genus Limnephilus; species Limnephilus rhombicus. The sequence goes on from OV815284.1 coordinate 26,265,704, forward strand.
AATGCTAATAATATTTGATCTGCCATCGCATCCAGGTAATAGCGTAAATTCGAATTGAATTTTCTCCATTTTTGGTTTAAAACGAAATGTCGTTTTATAATATGTTGATAGGTTTAATTCCTTTTTATTAATTTCTAAATAAAACACTTGTGTTGCAAAGTTTTTTTTAACTAAGTTACGACATTTATGTTTATTAATATCACTTTGAATGGTTTTTTCTAACAATCAAATAATAGAATAACAAAACAAATGACAATCGATGATTGCATTCTAATTGACATTATAGGATTAAAATTTAAAGGGAATATATTTCCTTTACATATATATTATCTACCAATATAGATATGTTTTCCATTAGACTATGTAAGTATTAAAATATATACGTATATAGGTCAAAATCAGAGAGGTGAGCATTTTAGGTTTTCAAATATCTGAGAAATGAAGTTTCCTTTTGAAGAAAACTAACAAGATAGGAGTCTGTTGTGTCATTTGTCATAAATCTTTCCTGTGAAGAGGCACGCACAAAAATATATATTTTAGAAATTCTACCTGTTAATAAGAAAAATACCAGGGTCATGAGTCATTTCGGGAACACTTTTAAATAAATTTTTAATAATTATGTAACCAACGTATTTAAGAATCACCTTCAATAAATTGTAATAAACCTGTTCCTAAATTGGAAAATGTTTTATTTTGTATATTTTTATAATCAAAAGGTTTATTTTTCAAATTACTCTCCATAAATTTTCAATTGGTGTAAATTCTGCTCCAAAATTTCTATTTATTATATACATTCTTGCACTACGTGGTATATTAATAACATAAATACAAAAGTTTAAAGGTCATTTCATCTCGTATATGCAAGATTTAATTATAAAATTACTTTCTTTCTTCACGTCTTCTGCTTCTCTCTACTTTTTTTCGCAACTGATCTATTATTCTTTGCATTTTTTGTTTTTGTTTTTTTTTTACATGAATACCGCACAAGAGTCCCAACTCCTGGAGCCCGTGAGACTATGGCATCCCCAATTGGGGTATGTTGTGAGGCTGAAGGTAGTGGGGAGGGGAAGGAGATAGGGTAGAGGAAGGTGGGGAAGTACCTGGCTATTCAGATCTAGTCACCAAACACGGCTAAAGCTATTTCAAGCAACGTTTCAATTCTGAATCTTGGTCTTACACCAAGGCGATACTGAAAGAGTATCTTCCACTCTGGAACGTGCCGTAAATATACTATACATTATTTTAAATGAAATTGTGAAGTAAAACAAATTTATCAAATAAAATTTCATTAATTTGTATTTTCTGTTTCTGTTTTTTAACGGTTCTGTAAGCCTGCGCTTTATCTTTTTCAACCTAATTTCTACCTGATTTCTTCCTCAACATGCGAATGTCATTTTCCATCTCATTTTCAGAATCTGGGGGCTGTTAGCTAAAATATTTGCCATCATCTTTTTTTTCTGTCTATACTTTTGAGAATTTATTCTCCACGAATTTTTCTGTTTCCTCGTCTCTCTTTCACTCACTCATATCACTAACAGTCTTAACTTTATTTTCAGCTTTATTTCTTAGGTAACATTCCCTATCTTACAATCTCTTCATCTCTTTTTGTTCAGGTGTCATTTTATCCAAAAACTTGTACTTCCTTGCATTAGCCTTTTCACAGTGCTTTTTATAAGGTACACTGTCCTACTTTAATCGTTTCTTTACTTCCCTTTCTCTTCATTTTCATCGTTTTCCGTGTTACTCGTAATAAAAGGATACCTTAAACCAAAATTTTGCATGTTTATGCTTTTTAAAAGTATTATAGTATCATTTTTTTCACAGATTGTCATTTCGTGAACGCCCGTCATATACGAAAACGTTCCCGAAATGACCGTTCCTGAAATGATTATTCGATAAATATTTTCATGTCACGATTGACACCGCCATGTTAGATATTGGTTTTAGAGGTTATGAACAAGTGAGAAATGATCGTATGAAAATTTTAGAAAAACTAATCACCAAGCAGCGTTCCCGTTACAGGGAATTAAAGTACGCTTCACAGTTATCAAATTAAAAGGTACCTACCGACAAAATCAATTATTTTTTCCCGTAAACACGACACACACCGTTTGCTTTGACTAGTGAATTTCACACTGTTGCTCCCTAACGCCACCTAGGATGTGTTGTTTTAATTACATCGACCATTATCCACCTCGTTCACGGAATGATTTAATAAACGTCAAGACAGCATTTGGATAGCCAAAATATGAAGAAATTAAACTGTTATGAATTTAATTTATAGATATATACTCTGTATTTGATAATTTTTAAAGCTAATATTAAAATTTGACATTTTTAATTCGTAATTGTAAACATTTTTGACTTGTCTGAACTATGAAACATGGTATAAGGGCGCGTTCCCGGAATGACTATTTAGGCCTGTTTTGTTTAAAATCAAGTAAAACATTATTATAGAAAAATAAATATGCTAAGTACCTTGTAATTATGCACAGTACCTTTATTTTGAAATAAATATTGTAGTAATATTATGACAAAGTTTTTCTTAACAAAAATTAAGAAAAACTTTCTCAGAAGCATAATGCTCACCTCTCTGATTTTGACCCGTACATTCATTTCCCTACAGTCATGTTTATCTTTATCTGTTTATCACATTCAGAAAAACTATTTTAATAACGCTTAGTATGTATTTTAATAACACCGAAGTAAAATTCGGCATGTCAAAATACATTTTAAATAACCGACTTCAACACGCTTTGACTTTGAACTCTGAATTGTGAAATAATCATTGATTGTTTTTATTTTTATTGAAGTCTAAAACGAAGCACGCTGTATGTACGTTATGCGTCTGTATGAGTACTGTGATGAAGTCAACTAAGATTGATAGACCTATCCAATAGGGTGTGTCAATTATTTCAACTTTTGCAATCAGAAAAGCCCGGGGTCTCAAAAGTTGCGTCTTACAAAGAAAATGAGAACTGCATTTAAGTTTTTTTTTTTTTTTTAAATGGTTATTAGCCCGCTAAAATGCATTGAAAATCAGAAAACAAACCTAAAACCTTTTTTTTTTAATTTTTGATAAAAAAAAAATTTCAGTAATTTAACCTTTTTTTATTATTAAAAAATGCGTATAACTGACAAAAATGAAAAAAAGTTCAAGTTTATGAATAAAAGTAAGTCAACAAGAATTCTGATTTTAACCAGAAAAAGTGTTATTTTCCCCTTTTATATTTTTAACCAACACATCACATATATTTAAAAAAAAAAAAAAAAAAATGGGTTCTTTTTACTGCAGTTATGGAATGAAAAATAAGTTTGGTATAAAATATGAACCCTTTGTTTTATTTTTTTTCCAAATCACGAAATCTATCTTTTTTTTTTCAAAACTTCTGGCCATTTTAGAGGGCTAATAGTGAACAATAATTTAATTAATTTTTACGTTTTCGAATAGCTACAGATCATACGAAACTTTTGAGACCCCGGGCGTTTAAATATAAGGCCATTTTTTTCTCTCTATGGAGAGCAACACAAGCTACTATACAACCTGAAGGTTTATACACCAGGGAAAGGGTTAAAAGGAAATAATTTTAGGATGTTTAAAAAAAGAACACAACTATTATGAGAATTGAAATTTTATTGCACTCTTCTTGATTAAGGCTGAATAGAAATTCTGTTATAAACATAACCATTTAAAAAATGTATAAACCACTTACTTAAATGAAGAAACTTTTAAATACTTTTTATATGGTGAACAATGAGAGGCAGATATTAAATGCTGTAAGATGATTTTCATTATAACAAACATTGCATTACGGCAATCAATGATCTTGAAAACTCCACCCAAAAATTTTATACGATGATAGTATGAAGATTTAAAAAATAAATAAAATAGGAAGTGAATATTTATTTAACTACGATTACAAATTTTGTAATACTTTTCAAGTGCAAAATTGAAAGATAAATTTAATTCTTTGAGAAATTATGCTAAAAGTGATGCTGAATCCAAAATGCTTTGGCCTTTAATTTATTTGAAATAAATGTATGTACGTATAAGCAAAAGAGCGATGGAATGACACTTAATTTGTGTAATGTACTTTATGTGATGCATTAGCACCTACAAACGATCCAAATTGCACAACACGTTGTCAGGCCGTGGGAATAATAATAATTCTGTTGGGTTCCGCAAGTTGAATCATGTGGAGGGCCTTTCACTATGAAGTTAGTATATGATATATAATATGGTAGTAAAATTTGAGAAAAAATAAAATGCGTTATCAATAATTATTAATGAATGAAATTATGTATGTACATATTCAGAAAATCATTGTGAAAATACATAGGAAAATGAGTTGAAACGTTTTAAATTCTTCATCAGTTAAATAAAGTATAATGAAATATACTACATATACATATAAATTAGGAATTCGTCTAGTTTTAACACTGGTAGAGAATAGATAATATGGGTCTCTTCAAGACCCATGTTCACTCCTTCCTTTCCTCAAAAAGACCCTCCACACAGCATCTTCAAAGATGACATAGGCCCTGAGGGAAATTATTTTCCTCAGGGCCTCCTGTGTGGAGTTAAAGTTAAAAAAAAAAAGTTTATGATACCAAATAAAAACCCAGATTATATCATATTAATATTAACTCTTTCACTGCCGGCTTTTTTGTTGTTTTTTTTTATCCACTTATTTATTATTTCTTTACATGGAAGGTATTATTGTTTACAATTCAAATTTAACCTCACTAGGGCAAGCCTGTGTTGAGGTTAATAATTTTATAAAGTAAAAAATAACACAAAATAATATAGGAATTGAAAGAACAACATTGTTACATTAAAGTTTCTATTAGATAATGGGTATCTACTAAGCTGAAGGAAGCTATTACATTTTAATGTAAACCTGTAGGGTGACCATGTGTTGAAATTCATATAGCTAAGAAGTGGATAATATACACATTTGCTGCTGGCTATGTAATGGATAATATGTCACCTGTTTGAATATGCGAAAAAGTCATTTAGATTGGTCAGCACTGAACAAGTAAAATCAACTGAAGCATCAATATTCACTTTCTATCACCCATATTTCCAGATATCATTCTAATACTTGTATTACATGGATCGATGTCTTAACCTGTCGTTTGCTGGAAGTCTGTCCGCGGCCATGAAATTTTTTTTTGCTTTTTTTTTTTTAAATGCGATTTTAACCCTTATATATAAAAAAAACTGAACGAAGGACAAGGTTAGAATCGCTTGTGCAAATATCATTCTTGACGTAACTGATGGTTTCAATCTGGCTACTCTAGAATATTTTTAAATGAATTTTTTATGACTTTGCGTGTCAATTTTTGCAACAGTTTTACATTTTCAAATGCACATAAAGGTCTTTATTTATTTGCAAACTCCTTTGAATTGTGTTTTTTCATGTTGGGTATGTATTCAGATTTCTGTAGATATAATAAAATCAGTTCATATTTGTGTGATTATATTTTTTGACAATTATTTCCAAAATGGGAGATTTTTTAACCTTTTTTTTTAGTTAGTTAACTATTTTGGAAAAACCTCTTACGATATTATCACGTAATATACATTAATAATAACATATATTATCTGGTAAACAGAAAACAATTGCCAAACAAGCAATTCCTTTGTTTTATATGGATATTTGACCAGAAAGCAACAAGGTAAAATCTGCGCGGTTTTTCAAAATATGCCCGAAATTCAACAGGTTAATGCAACACAAAAAAAAGACGAAATCAAGTTGCATTCAAAAAGTGGCTAGATTTAGTATGATTTCAGACTATCGAAGGGCATGGGTACCATATTCAATATCAGTGACCCTGAAACAATAATAGGTACCAGTTATACAATATATTGAAGTAAACAAAATATTTGGTAATTTAATTCAACATTTATAATTACATATTATAATTATAAATAAAAATATTTGCCTACGTATTATATGAAATAAATTCATATAAATCTGTTTTACATCCAAAGTTATTTACATAATGGAATATTTCCTAACATAAAACAAATTGAAATCAGGATTTGTACAAATGATAACAATAAATAATCAAACTGACTTAGAAACAAATGTAACAAAAAATCAATAAACAGAGTGTTTTTTTTTATTCTTCAATTTAGTGTATCACAATAAATATTTATTTTTAAAAGTCCCTAGTTCATTTTTTTATGATTGGCTCCCTAAATATTATAGCTATTCTATTACCACACAAACACAAACTGAAAGCATGAAAATGATAAAAATGCATGATAAATCATATAGGCAATTTCACATAAAATAACATTAATCTGCCTGTAAGTTATATTTTGTTCCCTGGCAAATCCCCTATCACCCAGCACAGATATGTGGTTAAAAACTCTGATGCCTTATTATAAAACTATAGTAGAACGATACCTCAAAAAAAAAATTTGACAGATTAATAGTGGGCGGGAAATTGCAAAAATCAGCGTTGCAACAATAAAATTTATTTAAAAAAATTTACGGCTAATCAACACAAAAAATGTTAGAAAAAATAATATGTGAACTCGCCAGTAGAAAAAAATAACTCGAGCAATCGGAATATCACTTTGGAGAAAATAGTCTAGTAATAATTATAGAATAGCTATATATTATTGGAGCTTAAATATAAATATTACTTTCTTCGCCTACGTAGTAATTATTCTGTATACAAATCTTACAACACCGAAACTTAGTCTAATAAATTTACTATAAAAACAATTATTTTGGATTATGTTCATTTCCACGCTTGCCGCAGGACCTTTCGGGATGCAAACTTCTTGGCTGCGTCAGAGGCAACAATCAGGGAAATGAGGACTATCACAATAAGGGTGTAGTCAAAGTCCTCCTTCAGGAGATCAAAGGTCTTCGACGGTGCTACTCGGGTGAAGAATATATCTGGAACAAAAGAATATTTATTAGAAACTACACTTCAGGAATGACGACCTCTGTGGCCGAACAGAAAAAATCCGCAATTTGAATCCAAAGGCCGCGGGTTGAAATCCCAGCCTGCACACGCAAATTTATACATAGTATATTTGCAGCACGTTCCAGAGTGGCAGATACTCCTCAGTGTTATTAAAATACAATTATCGTACTGGTGAAAGACCACCATTTAGAATCAAACAACAGATTCAAGACTCAACAAACGACGCTTAAGATGTCATTTTAGTTAATGCGATACCTTTACATACGAGTTTTGTTACTACGTTCTATTGAATCTCTCAAAGCGGGTACAGATTGCCGTAACATATCATGCAATGTATCACGCAATGAAAGAATTTGCCGTCCACATTGCCGCAATGCATCATGCAATGTAACAGAATTCCCATGGTGTGGACGCTAGGGTGGTCACAAGGTATAAGGTGAAAAAATATTTTCGTCTAATGCCGGCGGGACCCCCCTAATATTTGCTATTTGTCTAGAAAATAAGATTTGGAAAGTTTTAGCTCAATTGGATAATGTTAACCCGTGCCTCATCGAGATTAAATTTGAAAATACGATTTTTTTGCAAAAAAAAATAGCCGTTATTTCCTCATAAAATGAAAACTATTTGTCCTAGAAATTTGATTCTTATTTCATTTCACAGAAAATGTTGCTATCTACAAGTTTTAGTCTAATTACTTTTTTGTTAAAACGTTTATATTTGAAGATATCTACTATTTTCCAAGACCGGACATGATCCGAATCTTCAAAGTCGTCTATCCCTTAAAAGGTCGGATTTGTTACAAAAGAGCTATTGCCAAGGACCCTTTCTTCAGAGAATCCCTACCTGGAGTGTCATAAACCACATCCTTCCTTTTGTGTTCCTTGACTGGGGTTCCTGGGGTTTTCCCACTCTTTCGAAAGTGTGAGGTAGAGGTCAGAGGGCTTTGGTTAATGTTTGCTTTTCAAACAGTGAACAAGTGAACATTCTGAACATTATTGAACAACGTTCTTCTAGTGAGTTTTTTCTTGTGAGGTTTGTGGGACTTTGGCTTCTACAGCATTAACGAGCCATGCTCGTGAAGGTTCGAGTTCAAGGCAGAAAGAAATGGTGTATTTAATTGGCCACATGTCTCATCAAATCACTGGCAGTAAATTACTATCTAGTTGGTCAAGTTTTACGCAGCTTATTTTATAATATACGGCAAGTGAAATTGAACACCAGAAAAGCTGCAAGACTTACAACGCAGGAAGTTGTAATTTTTTGGGAGAAAGCTAAGATACTAACCAGAAACTTTAAAGATTGTGTTGTAAAGCTTAAAAAACTGTACGAAGAGTGGAGAAAACTATAAAAACACGCTACAGATCTAAAAGCACAGCTCAAAATAAAAAAGTAGAAGCTTTCAAGTCAGCCCTTGATGACTCTTTTGATATTGCTCATCAGGATACATTAAAAAACACTGTTGAAGAAGACAAGCAGTTTTTCTTACTCCAATTTTTGATTTTTAAAAAGTTTCAGACTGGATGGTCGAAGCTAGACAAGACAAAATACAAAACTGCTATTGAAGATAAAAATATTAGACATAAAATAGGGAATTCAGATGAAATGTCATTTTTTCTTACAGAACAATTAAAAAACCAACAGCCAAGGGATGATTACAAAGAATTAATGCAACTTTCGTTAATTGTGTTAGGACGTACTCCCCCAAAAGACACTTTTTTTCAAAGTACCTGGTGCCATTCATCACGCTAGATGGATGGCAAAGGTCATTTATTGTATCAAAATATATCTTTTCAGGGATCAATTTACATTAACAAATTTAGAAAAAAAAGCTATCACTGGCATTTGTTTATTTTTGATAAACATTTATTTAAAAGCGTGGTTTAACGCCCCCAAACCCCCTTTGGCCCCCAACAAAGACCTACAATTTTTAAAATCTCTTGTAAAATATAGAGAAATCGATAAAGAACTTGCAGACAAGGCACTGTCTAAAATGATAAATCTTCTGTGGTACCCCAATTCTGAGCAAGTCGCATTTTCTTTCTTCGATGAAAATTTAGAAAAAAATGTCAAAACAAGCATGGCTGTAAAAAGTTCACAATTAATTCCAAATGAAGAAAAAACATGTGATGATAGGGATGTGAAAGCAAAATTCAGTCTCCATCAAGTGGATAATTTATTGGACAAAGATATTGATTTTTTTTGTTTCTCATCAAACTCAAAATTTTTTCAAAAGATTTGAAATTGATACAGAATTTTTAAATACGGATCCTGATATATGAAAATGCACATCATTCAAAAGCAAAAAAAAAAAAATGAACGGTTTCAAGGTTGTCAATGACACAGCTGAAAGAGGGGTAAAATTAATCCAAGACTTTAATTCCTGTTTGACAAAAGACGAAGAACAACGACAGTTTCTGTTACAAGTTGTATCGGAATGTCTTCAAAAGCCACGTTATCTAAGCCGTCACCACCTTAATCTGATAATTAATTGTAAATGTAAATAATAATAATAATAACTTCTTTCTTTTATAATGCTTTCTTTTTTGTATTTTAAATAATAAAATTTTGAACATTCTTTCTTCTTGTTTTTTACACCTTTTTGCTTTTCTTTTCTCCTAAATCCATCATTTACAATTTGGATTGTGCTATATTTACTTTGAAAACAGTTTTAACTACACCCTTTTTTATGTATCAATTGAGAAAATAAATAAAGCAAAATCTGGACAGCATATGTAATTAAATCTTACAATATTGTTAGGTATTTTATAAAAATAAAAAAACATTTTTATAGAAAGTTAAAACAAATGAGGCACGGGTTAACCTTATCCAATTGAGCTGAAACTTCACCAATCTCATTTCTTAGCCAATTGGCAACTTTTAGGGGGGTCCCCCTAAAAAAATTCCAACATTGATTTCTTGTGACCACCCTAGTGTGCATTAGTATTGTTTAACAATATAGTTTGAATTCGGAAAGAATTCGTTCATTTAGTTTATTACGTTCGTTTGGTTTATTCATTCATTTAGTTTATTTGTTAATTGGTAAACAATATCGGCGACACCCGAAAGCGCAGTCCCACCTAGTAAAAACTGCAGATAGCACATCTACTTATATTTCAATATCTTTAGTTCTCAACCTTATTTTGCCCACAGCCCCCTTTGAGAACATTTTTTTTTCTAGAGCATTTAATTTAGAGAATTTAATGTAGATCTGAATGTAATGGAATCTTTCAGTTCAATTTTCATCCACTTCCTGAACTACCGAAATATGTGAATTTTCACACACGTGATAAAAATGATACATACAATAACAAAAATTGACCTATCGTCGCCTCAGTTCTTACTGAACTGAAAATAAAGTTAAAAAAATGATGGTTAATCACTTAATTAAGAATTATTTAAACTAATCAGACCTTTGCCTTTACGGAAATAGCTTTATCTTAAACACCTATCATAATATTTCATTGAAATAATGCAACAAAACCTTCACCTCCTGTCACATTTTCAAATGGTCGTTTGGACAATTAAGAACTAAGGCGACGCTATATTAAAGTTTACTTTGCTTTATTAGCTACATGATTAGCGTGCTTTTTGTCTTTTTTTACCCGCCCACCTCAACGCCCCTGTGCCATCTCAACGTCACCTAATTTTCTATGGGCCTTCTACTGCCCCCCCTAAAAGTCTCAAACGCCCACTAGGGGACGTTATCGCCCACGTTGAGAACCTATGTTCTAAATGTTAGGAGAAAAATTAGTGTTAGTGGCACATAAGCTGCTCAAGGCTGTGTCCGTAACACAGACTGATTTTACTGATTTCATATTTCGTGTTACTGATTTCATATATTTGCACTTTGAAATGTGCACGTATTCCACAGTAATTAAGTGACACTGTATTCAACAATGAATATAATGATTAAAAAATTGCCATGCGTATATACATTGCATACAGTCCTTACAAAGGTTAAAATTTAATTTAATTTAAATTTAACTTACCCAAGCCGTAAGCAAACACCAGGCACGTAGACTCTAACCCGCTGGGGGATGTATGAATGTGGCGGACGCCGGCGATACTCTGGTTATAGTTGATGACGGCCTCCGAGGGTAAGGGCAGCTCGGGCGTGTACTGGATCAGGCCCTCCTCACGCATCTCCGCACTCATTGGGCCGATGGGACGACGGGGGTCGAGAATCACCCAAGGCAGTTCTACGATGGCACCGTTGTTCAGGGATACTAAGTAATACAGATGACATCAAAGTTAACACACAGACTGGAAATATTCAATACATACTCTGCTTTCTCTACAATAAACCTGCAGAATAAAGGATTTTTGGAAAGTTTACGAGACCTAAACATAATAGGTAGATTGTGATTCCCACTCCAGCTGCCCTGATGAACCAGGCTCCTCTACTCCTCACGGTTGCACTCTGCATGGAGTAACGAACACCGACGTTGATCTTCTAGTCTAACAGATCAGTGATCTTCCTTTGTTTCAACTGGTTTTCATGAGCTTCTCCAAGTTCGAGTTCTTAGTTTGGCGAGCAACGATAAGTTGTAAATGGATAATTAATCGGAATGTAAAAAATTCATTATTGGAGTAAGTGGAAGACATGTCAGCAAGGCGTTAAAACTGGTAACTGGCCATACAATGTGTATGTACATTGTTATTTCCCATTGACTCATATGGCGGTCATTGTTTAGAACAGTGATCAATTTGATATTACCAACAAGGATTTGACTTTGTGGGTCATTTCACTGAGCATTTAATTTCCGCATACTGACATGAAATGCTCAGGATTCCACGATTAGCCGGGGGCATTAACCCAATCGCTGCCATTTACGCGGATCGGCGTACGAACGATCCGTGCCACAACTGCCATGTACGCCGTATCACGTAAATCACCAGTATGAATGTTTCGAGGATGATATTTCTAAGTTCTAATGGTAGATGGGGCTAAATATTATTTTGTAATATATTATGAACTGTTTCTTAGCGACATCTCTTGTAAAATATGATAATTTAAATTGTTTATATTACGAAAAGCAGCATCCAAAAAAGGTCAACAGATTTCTTGGCGCAGTCGTTTGATTCTCCCGCCATCGCAGCGTTGTGTGTGTGGATGTCACGTGGTTCTTATTACGTTCTCCGTGGTGTGGTTCTAAAAGTTTTTATGATATTCGGAGGGAAAGTGGACTTGAGTTTTTATTCCCGAATTGAGAATTTAGTTTGTGTTTTTTTTTTTTTAATTTAGTTTGATATTTCATTTCGTGTGTACTTTTATACAATCATTTTTGAAACTTCAATTTTACTATCCCAAATATGTCAAGACGCGATCTCAGTGAAGAAGAGATAAGAGAATTCGTCCTCGATGTTGACTCTGAAATTGAGGAAAGTGATGATGACTCGGATTTTATAACGCAACCTAGTGACAATGAAGATGAGCCTATGGAGACTGGAGTTACCCAAAGAACTTCGTCAGGAAATTGGACTGTGAATTCCGGAAATTTTAAACCAATCATCCATCAATTTAATGATTTTCCATCTGGAATAATCGCGACCCCATTATTATCAGAAAATTCCCCGGAAATAAATTTTTTTGAACACTTTCTAAATACAAATATAATGGCCGAAATTGTCAAGGAGACAAACAAATATTATCAAGCGACTATTAGAAATAAAGTTATTTCTGAACATTCACGGCTTCGCAGGTGGAAAGATACATCAGTTAATGAACTCTACATATTTATTGCAGTGACAATGCTAATGACCAGAAATAAGCACCACACGATAGAAGAGCACTGGTCGAAAGATCCCCTCCTGACAAGTAATATATTTGGCAAGACGATGGCAAGAAATCGTTACCAGATATTGCTGAGTATGCTGCATATGTCAGACCCTGATTCTCAAATTACTGGTGACAAATTAAATAAAATTAAGCTTCTGGTCAATCACACTCGAAAAATGTTCAAGGAAACAATGGTGCCATACGAAAATCTATGCATTGACGAGAGCATCATAGAATTCAAAGGACGTCTTAAGTTTAAACAATATATTCCATCCAAACGCCATCGGTTTGGAATAAAAATGTTTGTTTTGTGCGACTCGAAGACAGGTTATGTTTTAGATATAATTATTTATTGTGGAGATGGGACGGATGTCATTGACGAACAATGTCTCGGGGCTTCAGGAGCTGTTGTCACCACTATGTTAAATGGCTACCTCGGTAAAGGCCACAAATTATATGTAGATAATTGGTACACTAGTCCAATATTATTTAAATTTTTGCATGACCACCAAACTAACGCATGTGGAACGGTGCGAAAAAACCGTAAAAACATGCCAAAATTCAATAAATTGAAGAAAGGGGAAATTACTTCTCAGTATTCCGATTCACTGATGGCATTAAAATGGCACGACAAAAGAGAAATTCACATGTTAACGACGCTTCATGATGATAAAGTTTCTCCAACTGGTAAAATAAATTTTAGAACTGGAGAAGTAGTTTCGAAGCCAAATTGTATTCAAGATTACAATAAAAACATGGGCTTAGTAGATAAAGCGGATATGATGATAACTAGTGTAAATTCCCTTAGAAAATCAATTAAGTGGTATAAAAAAGTTTTCTTTCATTTAATCGATTTATATTTACTGAATTCGTACATTATGCACAAAACCGTTAGTTCCAAAAACATTACTTTTCCTGATTTCCAATTATATGTGATAAGACAATTATTAGAAAAATATCATACTACATCGCACCCTGAAGTTGGTCCATGTACGTCACAAGATGTGCCATTACGGTTATCTGTCAAAATGCTAGTAAAACATATGCCTATACCTATACCCGCAAAGGAAAAAACCCAAAAACCTTATAAAAACTGTTATGTTTGCTCAAACACTAAACTTAGACCAAAAACAAGAAAAGCGACGAAGTACATGTGTGGCGAATGTAACGTACCGTTATGTGTTTGGCCATGCTCAACAATATTCCACGAAAAAAAAGAATATTAATTTTTAATCTTTAAAACATTGTGTAAATAAAATGTAATACAATCTAGTGCAATATCAAATATAAAATGTGAAAAAGTTGGAGAATCGTTGCCGAACTCGATACAATCCATAATGACATGTGAGTGTTTATCTTATATCTCTTTGTTTATTTGTGTTAGTGAGTCAGCACTATGGCCGGTTCGCCGCACTCAATTATTCTGTTGGTGTTTATTGTTTATGTCGAAAATACATTACGGGACACACTCGAGGATTCAAATATCTTATCAAGTATGTACTAAAGATATCAGTAATGAGTGTCTAATATAAACAAAGGCCTCAATGGCAAAGGGAATGCCGTAAAGATTAATTTAATTGAGAACTTAAAAAAGGCTGAAATAGCTTGGCGTGTGATAGTTGACAGAGTATATTGTTTGGGCAGCTATTGGGTTAATATAACCATTCTGGAAGAGGTAGGCTTCTACAACAGGCTATCAACTGTCTGCCTACAAAACACCTTTAGATATTTCGACACGTTGCTCATCAAAATCAGGAGAGCTCAGTTCTGAAACATGGAAAAGGTCATGGTCACTGGCAAAGTGGAAGACAGGAGAAGCAGAGGAAGATCACCGATGCATTAGGAGTGATCAAATATCACATGTGATGGAAGCCTGTCTGCGGCTCTGCTAAGGAACGGAGAAGCCTTATTCGTCAGGGCAATTGGAGTGGGAGAAAGATCCTCAGCAATGTGGGGGAACACTATTCTGGAAAGCTTCAAGCAAATATCACATGTGATGGAAGCCTGTCTGCGGCTCTGCTAAGGAACGGAGAAGCCTTATTCGTCAGGGCAATTGGAGTGGGAGAAAGATCCTCAGCAATGTGGGGGAACACTATTCTGGAAAGCTTCAAGCAAATATCACATGTGATGGAAGCCTGTCTGCGGCTCTGCTAAGGAACGGAGAAGCCTTATTCGTCAGGGCAATTGGAGTGGGAGAAAGATCCTCAGCAATGTGGGGGAACACTATTCTGGAAAGCTTCAAGCAAATATCACATGTGATGGAAGCCTGTCTGCGGCTCTGCTAAGGAACGGAGAAGCCTTATTCGTCAGGGCAATTGGAGTGGGAGAAAGATCCTCAGCAATGTGGGGGAACACTATTCTGGAAAGCTTCAAGCAAATATCACATGTGATGGAAGCCTGTCTGCGGCTCTGCTAAGGAACGGAGAAGCCTTATTCGTCAGGGCAATTGGAGTGGGAGAAAGATCCTCAGCAATGTGGGGGAACACTATTCTGGAAAGCTTCAAGCAAATATCACATGTGATGGAAGCCTGTCTGCGGCTCTGCTAAGGAACGGAGAAGCCTTATTCGTCAGGGCAATTGGAGTGGGAGAAAGATCCTCAGCAATGTGGGGGAACACTATTCTGGAAAGCTTCAAGCAGATGGTGCTGGTGTGCTGGTGTGCTGGTGGTCGACGGTCATTTGAGTAATATGATATGAAAGATGTGTTTTGGTTTAAAAGATTTCGTTTTAAGGATTCTAAGGAACTTTATTAATTGAGAAATAGGAATGCAAAATTAATTACAAAGGGAAGATTTAGTTTATAAACTCAACTTATTTTCAGACCTAGTTTTCTATGAATTTGTAGACATGCTACTTGTAGAACGGGCCGCGCACATTGCAGCCTGGAAGCTTCGGGACTTGCGAAGAGAGCTTTTCGTGTAGGGTATGTATTCAGGTTAATGTAGAAATAATAATATACTAGCAGTTAAAAACCCACTCTGCAGGTTTTTGCTGCTAGGCCCTACGGGCAGCTTTTAGTTCGGCTTCTCCCGGTTTGAGTGTTTGTGACCATTATATAAATCTGATAGGAACTGGTTCCTAAAATAGCCAGTTCCTCGGATCCACTGTGAACCAGTGACAGCTAGTCACCGTCGGTGACTCACCTCACCGAGACAAAGTAACCGTGACATCCGTGACAAAGTAACCATGGCAAAGTAACCGAGACACGCAATGACGTTATATGTAATTTATAACAACTTCGTAAAGTATTGCTGTCAATATTTCCAAATCCGGAAGGATACTTAACCGGTCAAAGGCCAGGCCATTTCGCGGAAATTCGCGGAACTTCGCAAAAAAACACTAAAAAACCACCACTTTGAATTTTGAATTGAATGTTTTGTTGATAAATTTTGAGCTATTGTATATTTTATTAACTGAAACACGTTCACAACACAATAAACTATCTACCAAAACCACATTACTTGCATTTATTACGTAAATTAATAGGTTTTATTCGCGATACACGCATTTATTGCGACCGTTAAATTCGCGGCAAATTCTGACAGCCGATTGTCATAGAAGAAATCGTTTTAAAAATATTCCAGGGTGACAAGGTGAATGAAACTTGTAGCGTCTCCGAGAGTAATGATGGCGCAAGCGATTCTGACACTGTTCTTCATACAAATTGTGTACATAGAAGGGCCAAAATCGCAGACCAAAAGTTTTTTGTCGGAAGTATTATTCAAATATTTGAATTATTTTCTCGCGCATGCGCATGTGACGCGCGCCCCGGCGCGTCTCCGGCCTGTCACCGGTTAAAGTATATACTTAACCGGTCAAAGGCCGGAGACGCGCCGGCGCGCGCGTCATATGCGCATGCGCGAGAAAATAATTCAAATATTTGAATAATACATCCGACAAAAAACTTTTGGTCCACGATTTTGGACCTTCTATGTACACAATTTGTATGGAGAACAGTGTCAGAATCGCTTGCGCTGTCATTACTCTCGGAGACGCTACAAGTTTCATTCACCTAGTCACCCTGGAATATTTTTAAAACGATATCTTCTATGACAATCGGCTGTCAGAATTTGCCGCGAATTTAACGGTCGCAATTAATGGGTGTATCGCGAATAAAACGATCATAAAACCTATTAATTTACGTAATAAATGCAAGTAATGTGGTTTTAGTAGATAGCTTATTGTGTTGTGAACGTGTTTCAGTTAATAAAATATACAATAGCTCAAAATTTATCAACAAAACATTCAATTCAAAATTCAAAGTTGTGGTTTTTTAGTGTTTTTTTGCGAAGTTCCGCGAATTTCCGCTAAATGTCACGGCCTTTGACCGGTTAAAGAATTATTTAAGTAACAATTATTATAAGCAATAATTATCAGACTGAAACACTCATCTACATTGAAAAATCTTCCGAGAAAAGATACTTGCCGCCAACGGGACTTGAACCCGTGTCCTTCCGATTGCCGGGCAGGTGCTCTGACCACTGAGCTATGGTGGCTTATCTAATACCTGCCAATTAATTCAATATATACTAGTGTTTCATTCAACAATTACTTTTTTTTATTTTTATTTTTTTTATTTAGTAACTATATAATATTTTTTACATTTTTATATGAAACATGTTAGTTAAATGTATATATAAAATATATTCGTAGTCCTCCTCACTAGGAGATCCTGTGCTGAGGGGGACTATGCTTTGGATAAGTTTATTATATTTTTTCCACCTGAAAACAACCAACTTTATTTTTGCGAGAGAGACATTGTTAGTGTTAAATCTCTCGCTAGGTGGCGTCGAGACAAATTATGTCTACATTTTTTGGGGAAATACTTTAACTTGTCAAATATTAATTATTATTTTTTTAATTGATAAACTAATATACTAGTGTTTCATTCAACAATTACTGTTTATTATATTTTTTCCACCTGAAAACAACCAACTTTATTTTTGCGAGAGAGACATTGTTAGTGTTAAATCTCTCGCTAGGTGGTGTCGAGACAAATTATGTCTACATTTTTTGGGGAAATACTTTAACTTGTCAAATATTAATTATTATTTTTTTTTAATTGATAAACTAAACGTTAGCTTATCAATTAAAAAAATAATTATTATTTAAGTACTAACTAATAACATTTATGTACACTCCCCTTCCATACACAAGCAAATGTTTTCAATGGAAGGGTAGTAAAAAACCTGAGATGTAAAATTATCATGTAAATAATAATTCATTTCACAAGGTTCTAACATCACTTACACTCTCTTTTTTGTTTGTATCTGACAGTTGATCTTAAATACGAGGCGCATTATGGTCCGTCATTTCATTTGGATAGGGTTCTAACTACGTCTTACCATTTTCCAAGGTTTCTAAGTTTCCAAAGACGAATTTTCGAAATCTATGGAAGAATTTCAATTTATGTATTTTAGTTTATCATATTTTAATGGAAAATATTTTAATAGTGCTTGGCCCTAGCTAGGAATAGCATTAGGGTAATGTAATTAGAACCTTGTGCAATGAATTATTATGCTCTAGCTGGTTGCACAGGGTTCTATTTGCATGTTTAGGTATGTTCTAAAAGGGTAAGTTTACGTCATCTTTAAATACTTTCATTTAAAATATGTTCAATTAAAATGCTTTACACAAGGTTCAACATCAAAATCGGAAATTTGTATACAGATAATGAGAAATCATCTTTGCAAACTTTGACACCTCTCAGAATAAACTCTCACAAATCTCAGAACAAGGTGAAGTGAAGTTAGAACCCTATCCAAATGAAGTGACGATATTATTAAAAATAAAAATTATTTTAAAAATATGTATATATATATATATATAAATATGTATAAATCCGTAGCACTTATACCTAGGGGAAAACATCCACACACGAGCTGCTGACGGAAGTAGTGACATCTTGTGTCGAATTCATTGAATTTGAAAGCGAATTATAACAGTAGCTTGGTGTGAAATTCCACATACACAGGTTTTATTTGAGGCGCGGCCGTTAAGCGTGGCATCCGACATGCACTCGTGGCTGGGTTCTGAAATTCAACCACGCAGACGCTAACGTGATAATACTGTTCGATTCGATTCGTATAAACATATTTTTTCAATAGGTTGTCTCCCAAATGGGAGATTTTTGTTGTTTTTAGATAAAGTTAACTATTCTGGGGAAATGATTTTCCAACTATGATGTTCAAGAGGTTAAGACATAATCCATTGGTTTCTTAACTGTTCATCCACTTAGAAACCAATATCCAGACGATCTCGACGAGCAAAAAGGCACAATATAACAATTGAGGCATATTAATTACAATTATGAATACACTTTTGTAGAATATTCAAGTCACTGCCACTGAATAGCAATAAACAAGGGTAGAGTGGTGGCATGATCGCCAACTACTCCAGCACCAAAGGCTGATTGGGAGTATTTCAGATTAGTTAAGCCTGCCATGGCTCCAGAGTGCCTGAATGATGATGCATGCATGTTTACAATACAACTCACCCAGCACGTCCTTGGCGGTGATGCCCCTGTCCGTGATGGTGGCGGCCAGGGTGGTGGGGGGAGCGGGGGCGGGCAGCACGTAGGACTGGCGCGCCGCCTCTGGGGGCAGGGGCGCCGCCGCCAGCGAGCTGAACCTGCCCTCGCCGAAGCGGGTTGGGCCCTCGTACAGCTCCAGAGTACCTAGAATATTAATTTTAAAAAATTCATTTATATAACAAACACAGAAAACTTATTTTGTGGCACCAGTTTAATTAAAAATAAAAAGGAGTTTAATTTTAACCATTTTATTTTGTCAATTTTAACCATTTTATTTACAACTGATGTGTTTTGTGAGCAATTCCCACCTCATTAGGATTTACTTAAAATTAAATTACAAATATAGCCCCTCAGGCGTATTTGTTAGCTTTTAACCTCTTATTGGCCGGAGACGCGCGGATGCGCGCGGCTTGTGCGCATGCGCGAGGAAAAAATTTCGAAAAAAATATTGTACAGAATTTGTATGAAGGACAAGGTCAGAATCGCTTGCGCCAACATTTACCCAGTATCTAGGCAGAAATTTCATTCACCTGGCAACCCCAGAATATTTTTAAATGATTTTATCTGTGGCATCGAAAAGTCAAATTTGCCGCGATTCTTTTTGTCAAAGTGGGAATTTTCGGAAATTTCCTTGCCTTTAACCTCTGAGTGGCCATGATATTTCACGAAAATTCACGAGAATTCACTAAAAAGCACCACTTTGAATTTTGAATTAAATGTTTTGTTGATTAATTTTGAGCTATCGGATATTTCATTGACTGAAACACGTTCCTATTAATTTTGAGCTATCGGATGTTCCATTGACTGAACAATAAACTATGTACCAAAACAACATTACTTGCATTAATTACGTAAATTAATAGGTTTTACGATGTTTTAGTCGCGGAACACGTATTCATTCCGACGGTTAAATTCGCGGCAAAATCTGACAGGTCAATGTCATAGACGAAATCGTTTTAAAAATATTCTGGGGTTGCAAGGTGAATGAAACTAGTGGCTATATCATCTATGATGTTAGCGCAAGCGAATCTGACCGTGTTCTTCATACAAATTCTGTACATAGAAGGGCCAAAATCGCAGACAAAAAGTTTTGGTCGAAAATTTTATTAAAATTTTCGAATTATTTTCTCGCGCATGCGCATACGACGCGCGCGCCGGCGCGTCTCCGGCCCATTAGAGGTTAACCCGTTAAAGGCCAGGCCATTTCACAGAAATTTCCTAACAAACCACAACTTTGAATTTTGAATTGAATGTTTAGTGGATTAATTTTGAGCTATCGTATATTTTATTGACCGAAACACATTCCTAGAACAATAAACTATGTACCAAAACAACATTACTTGCGTTAATTACATAAATTGATAGGTTTTACAATGTTTTCGTCAAGTAACACGCATCGACTTTGACAGAAAGAATTGCGGCAAATTTGACGTTTTGATGCCAAAGATAAAATCATTTAAAAATATTCTGGGGTTGCCAGATGAATGAAATTTATGCCCATCTTATGGATAAATGTTGGCGCAAGCGATTCTGACCTTGTCCTTTATACAAATTCTGTACATAGAAGGGTCAAAATCGCAGACAAACATTTTTTTTTTTTAAATTTTTTTGCACGCTTGCGCACAAACTGCGCGCATCCGCGGGTTTCCGGCAAATGAGAGGTTAAGAAGTTAAGAATAGCTCATATAGGTCTCATAGAAGCCATTGTGTATCCCTTACTGTCATGGTGAGAAGTATGGTGTAAACAGTGGTAGAAAGAGAAACCACCATACTTTATATATGTATATATATATATATTTTTTTTTTTATAAAGAAAGACAAACATTCCCGGGTTACGAATAACCCGACATTATTTGAAAACTTCCTACTACCACCACAGTAAGCCGAAAATGTTGCTTGGGTCGTAATGGAGGACTTAGCCAGTCGAGGAATCGAACGCCTGGGTGGGACCCAAACGCGATGCCCACTCAACCACTGACCGGTCGAAACCAAAAAGTAAATCTAAAAGGTAAAAAATTAAAATGTACACTATGAAACCAAAGTTTCTGACCGCAATTTAAAAAAATTAATGAAACTTTACGAAATATTTACTAATTATTTTTACAAGAAAGAGTAAAAAAATATGGCAACAATAATGTTCATAATTCATTTGTCTAATGAAATTTGTTTGTGTTTTTTTTTTGTTGTCGTTATCACTAATTTTAGCTAGAAAAAACGTAAGGACAGCCATTTTGTAAACTTTTTTATGTTCGCATTACTTATTATTTATTTTTATTTAAGTACATAAAACAGGCATTATGCCCAAAAATTTACACACATGGATGATTTAACCTCTGATTTGCCGGAGATGCGCCGGCGCGCGCGTCGTATGCGCATGCGCGAGAAAATAATTCGAAAATTTGAATAAAATTTTCGACCAAAACTTTTTGTCTGCGATTTTGGCCAGAAGAACACGGTCAGAATCGCTTGCGCTAACAACATAGATGATATAGCCACTAGTTTCATTCACCTTGCAACCCCAGAATATTTTTAAAACGATTATGTCTATGACTTAGAAACGTCGGATTTTACCGCGAATTTACCTGTCGCAATTTATGCATGTTCCGCGACTAAAACTTCGTAAAACCTATTAATTTACGTAATAATTGCAAGTAATGTTGTCTTGGTAGATAGTTTATTGTTCTAGGAGCGGGTTTCAGTCAATGAAATATACGATAGCTCAAAATTAATCAACAAAACATTCAATTCAAAATTCAAAGTGGTGCTTTTTTAATGAATTTTTGTGAATTTTCATGAAATGGCGTGGTCTTTGACCAGTTAAATACAGTGTGTTTCAGAAACTATAACAAAAATAGTAATAAAAATAATCAACTCTGTAAATGGTCACATGATGCAGTACTATTAATAAATGCTAAAAAAACCAAAGTAATGCATATAAGATCACCTAATGCCAAATTTCAATTTAATCCTAATATTATATCTCATAATTTTAATTGCATTCATAAAAATATTCCAACTAATTGTAAATGTGAAAGCTTAGAATTAGTTTCGGAATAAGTGTATCTTGGTGTTACTGTAGATTGTTTTTTTAAATGGGACAAACATATAAAAAAAAACCTGTAAAAGACTCAGATCGATTGCTGGCAGAATGTACACATTAAATTTTTTCCTATCAATTGAAACACTTAAAATAATTTATATGTCACTAGCAGAATCTATTATAAGATATGGATTAACAATATGGGGAAATACTTCTATAACCAATCTGAAACAAGTGCAAGTTGTACAATACGCAATTGTAAAATTATTGGTCATCCCTAATATTTTCAAACAGAGACAAAATAAACCGTTGCTGTTTCAGAGTGCCAAAATTTTACCTGTTAAGGCAATACTTTGGCACAAAATTATAATTCAACATATATTTACCCCGCAGCATAAAGAGAAATTAGAATATAAATACAGCACTAGATTCACGCGTAACGACGGGTTAATAGTTCCGAAATTTAACAATAAGTACGGACAGAGAACGTTTGAATATATCATACCGAAGATATTTAATTTATTACCTGACACTATAAAGCAATGTAATTCTATGAATAAGGTTAAATATATGGTGAAAAATTGGCTATCGGAAAAAAAAGATTTATATTGATTTTGATATGTATGAAAAAATGTTGTATCTGTAGATATAAGATGTAAATTTTAAATTTTAAAAATGTATAAATATGTAACTAAAATATAAGCACCTGTTGACAAGCCGATTCAATTGGCTTAGCAGGACTTGTTAGTTGATTATATTATGTATTATCTATTATTTCAATAAAAAAAAAAAAAGCTAAATATGCAAAAGTGAATGACAAACAAGAATAAGTAAGGCCGGCCGGCAAATATCAGATTTTTTCAACCGATTGTCGAATCCCACAAAAAATTATTGGAGGACCGGCACGAAAAGGCGTGGCCTATTTTCATTACTCCGCACCGGCCGTCCAATCCAGTCCGACAACGGGCGTGGCCCCGGTATTATAACCAATCCGGTTTTCGTATCGATTTTTGTCTGATCCGATTTTTGTCTGACGTGTGCGGCAAGCTTAAAAGGTAGAA
The DNA here is from genome assembly GCA_929108145.2 of Limnephilus rhombicus. Lineage (NCBI taxonomy): Eukaryota > Metazoa > Arthropoda > Insecta > Trichoptera > Limnephilidae > Limnephilus > Limnephilus rhombicus. The sequence goes on from OV815284.1 coordinate 26,289,067, forward strand.
TACAAAAGTATCACCAACAATTTATTATTGGCACCTGTGCTGATGGGACAATGATTTCGTAGGTACAATATTTCCTGTCTTTGAATAAAGGGCTTCATCACATTATCAGCTTTATATGATTGATGGCAAAATATATTGTTTGAAGTGTTTAACCTGTAATCGGCCGGAAACGCTCATTAGACGCGGGTAATTAAAAATGTCAATTTCATTATTAGAGCAGTGTATAGTGTTATAATGTCTTAATGTTTGCGGTATAGGGGAGAAATATCCTATATTGGTGTGGTAGGTGGTATATAAAATATCTTGCATCCTCCTTGTTGAATTTCTTGATGGTGGTGTGTTGGTGTTAATTTGGGATAAAATGTTTGATGTATCAGCTGATGCATGAATAATTTTGTGCAGAAGTAATAAATCGGAAAGTTTCCGTCTGGTAGGCAGAGAGTGTAGTTTATAGTGTAAAATTCAGTCATTACACGTTCCAAATTGATCAGATAAACCTTCGCGACAAGCAATTGCATGGGTTAATTTTATTTGTATGGATTCGATTCTATAATAAGGAACTCCAGTGAAAAATATTATGGCTTTAAAAAAATATGTTCATACAGGCCAATAAACGCTGATTCTGAATATATAAGTTTTATTTCATAATATTAAACGTAGAGTTCTTAAAAAATTATTAACTTTTTCCACGCGATCGTAACAACAGTTGATACGGCAAAAGCCATGCCTCACACGCGCCCGTATCAGCCCTTGTTACGCTAACTTCGACTGCCGATATCACAGCGCTACTATGTCACAGTATTTTTTCCCGCTCGCTAGGACATTCGTGTAACTATCACGATGCTGACATCTTCAGGCATATTTCGAAAGTAAAATTGTATTTCGTAAAAAACATCTATAATCAAGTGAATGTGTCCTCGTGCCTTTGAGTGCATAGTTCACAATTTACTCCACAGATGGCGCTAGTAGTTTGCGCACGCGCAAGCATGCGATTCCGACTGACCAAATAGGACAAGCGTCGATAACATTTATTTTCGAGATCGCGCGTATTCGCACACGTTTGTTTATGTTGTGAAACTGTGATTTTGAATTTACATAAAAAATTTATTAATTTTAGTGTCATCAGAAGTTTTAGAACTTGTTTATACGAATTAATAATAATAAGTGATTGAGGTACCACTTGTGTCTATCAACGCAGTGTCCTGAGTACAAGCACGCGGATAAATGGCGCCGTCTTTTAAGATAACGTGGGTACGTTTTTGTTTGGAATTTAATGTTTTTGTTTTTATAAACATCTAGGAGTGTTTACAGACGACAATTTGGTTTCAAATTGTAGATAATAATCTCATCTGTTTATATAGTATGATAAATCATGCAATCATGCCATAATATTAATAATTATTTTTTAATTTATAAACTAACGTTTAGACAAGATTTTTATGCACAGCACAAAGGGTAACAATTATTACAAGCAATAATTGTCAGCCTGAAACACTCATTTACATTGAAAAATCTTCCGAGAAAAGATACTTGCCGCCAACGGGACTTGAACCCGTGTCCTTCCGATTGCCGGTCGAATGCTCTGACCACTGAGCTATGGCGGCTTATCAAATACCCGCCAAATAATTCAATATATACTAGTGTTTCATTCAACAATTACTGCTTGTTATATTTTTTCCACCTGAAAACAACCAACTTTATTTTTGCGAGGAAGACATTGTTAGTGTTAAATCCCTCGCTAGGTGGCGTCGAGACAAATTATGTCTGCATTTATTGGGGAAATACTTAAACTTGTTAAATATTAATTATTATTTTTTAATTTATAAACTAACGTTTAGACAAGATTTTTATGCACAGCACAAAGGGTAACAATTATTACAAGCAATAATTGTCAGCCTGAAACACTCATTTACATTGAAAAATCTTCCGAGAAAAGATACTTGCCGCCAACAGGACTTGAACCCGTGTCCTTCCGATTGCCGGTCGAATGCTCTGACCACTGAGCTATGGCGGCATATCAAATACCCGCCAAATAATTCAATATATACTAGTGTTTCATTCAACAATTACTGCTTGTTATATTGAATTATTTGGTGGGTATTTGATAAGCCGCCATAGCTCAGTGGTCAGAGCATTCGACCGGCAATCGGAAGGACACGGGTTCAAGTCCCGTTGGCGGCAAGTATCTTTTCTCGGAAGATTTTTCAATGTAAATGAGTGTTTCAGGCTGACAATTATTGCTTGTAATAATTGTTACCCTTTGTGCTGTGCATAAAAATCTTGTCTAAACGTTAGTTTATAAATTAAAAAATAATAATTAATATTTAACAAATTTAAGTATTTCCCCAATAAATGCAGACATAATTTGTCTCGACGCCACCTAGCGAGGGATTTAACACTAACAATGTCTTCCTCGCAAAAATAAAGTTGGTTGTTTTCAGGTGGAAAAAATATAACAAGCAGTAATTGTTGAATGAAACACTAGTATATATTGAATTATTTGGCGGGTATTTGATAAGCCGCCATAGCTCAGTGGTCAGAGCATTCGACCGGCAATCGGAAGGACACGGGTTCAAGTCCCGTTGGCGGCAAGTATCTTTTCTCGGAAGATTTTTCAATGTAAATGAGTGTTTCAGGCTGACAATTATTGCTTGTAATAATTGATGCCATAATATGCTGTAATTTGACATAAAATTGGATGGATAGGTATTTGAAATATGACATATACATGTACCGCGTATGGGTATTGAAAAAATGGAGTAGTTCAAAGCGGGGAAAAGGTTAAAAAGTGCATTTTTAAACCTCTCGTCAAAACACACCGTAAAGTTGGTATTACTGAATGGTTAGTGCTGATGTCATGTGTCACCAGTCATTGTATTGAAATCTTTGATTATGTAGGTATGACATAAGCCATCAGTATTAACAACATTTCATGTTATTCGTTATTTTATACTGTTTATAGAGATTTAGTCGTTGTGTTTATTGAAACAATATTTAAGCCTAAATAATTCAGTATCAAAAATAGAGGTATCTCTATTAGTTTATCTCTATTATTTAAAATATTGAAAAACCACTGCACAAAAAAATAGTAATGCTTCGAATAACACTATTCAAAATGGCGGCACTTGATCAGCTGATTGCCCAATCCTATAGTAATTTTTCAGGAGTGATGACGTCACACGATTCACCGTACATACGGTGGTCTTAGGGGGATCTTGAAAAATTAAAACTTTGACAATTATTTTATCTATTAAAACTAACTCTAAAAATAAAAATAAAAATGCAGTTATTTAACCGGTCAAAGGCCGGAGACGCGCCGGCGCGCGCGTCATATGCGCATGCGCGAGAAAATAATTCAAATATTTGAATAATACATCCGACAAAAAACTTTTGGTCAACGATTTTGGCCCTTCTATGTACACAATTTGTATGGAGAACAGTGTCAGAATCGCTTGCGCTGTCATTACTCTCGGAGACGCTACAAGTTTCATTCACCTAGTCACCCTGGAATATTTATAAAACGAATTCTTCTATGACAATCGGCTGTCAGAATTTGCCGCGAATTTAACGGTCGCAATTAATGGGTGTATCGCGAATAAAACGATCATAAAACCTATTAATTTACGTAATAAATGCAAGTAATGTGGTTTTAGTAGATAGCTTATTGTGTTGTGAACGTGTTTCAGTTAATAAAATATACAATAGCTCAAAATTTATCAACAAAACATTCAATTCAAAATTCAAAGTGGTGGTTTTTTAGTGTTTTTTTGCGAAGTTCCGCGAATTTCCGCTAAATGTCACGGCCTTTGACCGGTTAAGTTAGAAGGTCATTATTCATTAAAAAAAAAAATTAAAAATTGGACTGGAGTTCTCTATTGTGAATCTCATAATTGGGAGACCAAATAGTGGATCCGTATTCGAGAATACTTCGTACAATTGATTTATATAATGTTAAAGTTAATTCTACACTTTTAAAGCCATTTGTGATTCTTAGCGTTAATCCTAATGTTTGCGATGCACTTTTTGAAATTGTATCTACATGTTTATTGAAGCTAAGTGACGAGTCAAATATCACGCCCAAGTCTTTAATTGAAGTTATGTTTAATAAAGCGACATTGTTAATGTGATACGTGTTTGAAAATTTATTTTTGCATTAAAAAATATATATCTAATAAATTATATAATTATTTCTAATAATAAAATTTGAAACCGTATTTCAACACCTTTCAAAAGCAGTTTTAAGTTTTCAGTAAACGTTGAGAAATGTTCCATTTATTTGGATTTTATCGCAAAATGGAAATAATCTGACAAAATATGCTCGAGGCCTGAGGTGATAAACTAATGGTGTCACCAGTGGCGGCTTGTAACTTTTGGGTGTGCTAGAGTGCTTATATTTAAAAAAAATGGCATTATTGATGTTGTTGTAGCCGAAACAAAAAAATTTTTTTTTTTGAAAATCAGTTTTTTGTATGAAAAATTTCAGAAAGTTTGAGTTTGGCGGTGTGCCGCACCGATTTCCTGAAAAATCTTCATACAAAACACCGATTTTTGAAAAAAAAAATATATTTTTAGCAAACGATAGCATCCATGATGCCATTTTAATATTAGCACCCCAGCACACCCAAAAGTCACGAGCCGCCACTGGGTGTCACCAAGGCCAACCCTATTATCAAACAATATTATTATGTAGACGTATACAGACAGGTAGAAATTAATTAATTGGTGTCCTCACCCATTTCAGGTCGCCTGCTCTTATCGCTGTAGTAGCTGTAGACGAGCCAATTCTCCGAGTGAACGATGCGCACTGGGCCCCGCGCCCTGCGGTGGCTCTGCACCAGGATTATGTTGCCTGACACCACATCCACCAGGAATATGTTCAGGACATCTGCAAACATACACACGGGAAGTTAGTTCCATATATGCAGTTAGTTCCAATAATATTTACTGAAATTTTTTCGCAAATCAAAACAGTTTACGGTGGACGTATTATGAACAGAACGAGTGTGTTTAACTGATGTTTGGTGGAGGCAGAACAAATATTCACGAAGAACAGAGGAGTGGAAGACCTTCCATTTTGACTGATGGTTTTTGCAAAAAATCGAGGAAAATGTTCGTGAAGACCGCCGATTGACAGTGGATGAAATTTCAGTGATGGTTCCACAACTCTCTTACACTAGACCCTCACAGAAACGCTGGGATACCGGAAACTGTGTGCAAGATAGGTCCCAAAACAGCTGACAGAGCAGCATAAGAAAAATCGGGTCAATAGCGCCTGTAAGTTTCTTGAGAGACTTGAATTGGAAGGTGAGGAGATTGAGCTCTATTATGACTGGAGATGAAATGTGGGTGGCTCATTACACGCCTGAGACAAAAATACAGTCATTACAGTGGCGTCACACCACTTCCCCATCTGCCAAAAAATTCAAAACCACAATTTCGGGAAAAAAAATCATGACCTTGGTGTTTTGGGCCGAAAAACCATAATTTTGGTTGAATTTCTGCCTCAGGGGGAGACCATCAATGCACAACTACATTGTGATCCCTAAAAAACCCAAAAGGAGCATTCAAAATAAAAGGAGGGGAATGCTAACTAGAGGTGTGTGCTTGTGCACGACAACGCCCATTTTCACACAGCCTTATCCACCAAGGCGCTCTTGGACTCATTTGGTTGGGATGTTTTGAACCACCTCCCGTATTACGCTGACTTGGTGCCTTCAGATTATCATCTTTTCACCTCCCTGAAGGCACACATGGGTGGAATTAAATTTTCAACCGACCAGCAGGTGCAGAAAGAGTTTCTGAGAAGGAGCTGGCCGTTCAATGCATATGGTGGCCACGGCTCACCATATGCATTGAACGGGGTGGCGATTATGTGGAAAAATAGTCAACAAGTGTAACAACATCCTGTTTTTTTTTTAAATACATTTTTTCTAAAAAAAATATAAAATCTAGTACACCTACTTTCTGAACATGTCTTGTATCTATGTTTTTTGACACAATCTATTAAATTGACAGGAAAAAGCTATGGAAGGTGTTGACCAAGTGGAGTGAATACAAATCTCATACAGGCAATTGCGTCTCTATATGAGGGAAGCGTTGCATGTATTAGGGGGAACGGCGATTTTACGGGGTGGTTTGACATCACAAAAGGTGTTAAACAAGGCTGCGTAATGTCACCGTGGTTATTCAATCTATACATGGATAATTGTATGCAAGAATTGAAAGAGATGGGATTGGGCGCGAAATTGAGTAATCTGAGAGTATGTTGCCTGTTATATCCTGATGATGCTGTGCTGATTTCTAACAGTATGGAAGATCTACAGTCTCTCATGTCTAGAATGAACGAAGTATGAACGAAGTATGTATGAAGAATGAGTTAATGATTTTTTTTTTTCGAAAGATGTTTTTTTTTCAATTATAAGTTTGAATTAATGGGTTAATAAGTTAAGCTTTTTTTTAACTATTTTCTTACAATGCCCGGACTTATATATTAATTTTAAACCAGGCCATAAAAAAATAAATAAAACAAATAACAAAATTAAATAAAAATCACGAACATAGGTCACAACGGGTTAGTAAAAATGTATGCTCACTTTTGTGAACCGGATCCGGTCCCTCTGTTGTGAAGGCCACGAGGTTGGGGTTGATGTACTTGTAGAGGACGCTACGGTCGCCCATGACCTTGCCCTGCGAGTGGACGCGCTCAATGGGGTTCTTGATGGCCACGTTAGTGATCTGGTGACCGCTGTTCATCGGACCTCCCAATCGGACGAGCCAGGTCTTCACCGCTGTTACTTTCTTGTCTACCCTCTTCAGCATGTATCCCTGAAGAGTAGCAGTGGGAGCATCGGCCACAAACATGTACAGGCTGTTGACCTGCTCCACGGAAGTGGGCGGGTACACGTGGACCGAGTCCTTCTCGTCGAGAATCACGATGCCCCGCAGGAACTCCGTGTTCCAGGTAGTCAGGAAGGCCGTCTGTTTTATTCTATAGCCGAGGTTTGCGATGCCCAGGTCCAGAGCGGCTCCCGTAATAGGGTTGAAGGAAAATAACATGCCTTCACCAGTCAACTGTAAGAAATAAAATAAAAAAATACAATCAATTTCTTTACATAGTATAAAGCAAAGTCCCTCCCGCTGTCTTTATGCTTAGATCTTTTAAACTAGTTTTCACCAATAGTGATTCATGAGGAAGGTTTAGGCATATAATTTGTCAAGGTTTTGTGTAAATTGGTTAAAATATATGTATATATATATATATAAAAAGGGAGCAGGCTGGCAAGCGGGCGGTGTGGATTTGATATGTATGCAAATTAACAGATGGCGTTGGTTATAAAGGTTGGGTAGTGGCGTTGTGTTTCGTTAGCCACAGCAACGTGTGGTCGGGTCTGCTAGTTACTTATAAATAGAGATTTTGTGATCAGATGCTATTGGATGCTATTGATGATATATTTATGTAGGTGAACAGACAACTCAACACACGTTTGAAGTGCGACAATCACTTTTCAAAGGTGTGTTGATTTGTCACTGTGTTGAATTGTCATGGAATCATTTAATCTCTAATGGGCCGGAGACGCGCGCGTATTATGCGCATGCGCGAGAAAATAATTCGAAAATTTGAATAAATTTTTCGACCAAAAACTGTTTGTCTGCGATTTTGGCCCTTCTATGTACAGAATTTGTATGAAGAACAGGGTCAGAATCGCTTGCGCCAATATTACTCTGTGAGATGCGTATAAATTTCATTCACCTTGCAACCCCAGAATATTTTTAAACTATTTTATCTATGACATAGAAATGTCATTTTTGCCGCGAATTTTAGCCATCAAAATTTATGCGTGTTCCTCGACTAAAACATCGTAAAACCTATTAATTTACGTAATTAACGCAAGTAATGTTGTTTTGGTACATAGTTTATTGTTCTAGGAACGTGTTTCAGTCAATAAAATATATGATAGCTCAAAATTAATCAACAAAACATTCAATTCAAAATTCAAAGTGGTGCTTTTTTAGTGAATTTTCGTGAATTTTTGTGAATTTTCGTGAAATGGCCTGGCCACTCAGAGGTTAATGCAATTGAGAAAGTCAGTTTGAAAAAGCCAAGATGAAATACATGCCTGCTTGCATCTCCCCAATATCAATATTTCTCACAGCTAATGAGGATGCATTTGAAGAAATGAGCAAGTTTATTTATGGTAGTCGCTAAAGGTATATCAATAAAATTCATTAAACTGGGATGGTTCCTCTGGTCACGGTATGTAGCAATGACGACCACCAAAGAGACTTTTTTATAATAAGCCAACACTTAATAGCATTGGGAGACTCCGTCTTAGTTAATATTGAAATTACCTTATGTTTAGCTATGATGGTACATTGGGAGTCAAACGGGAGATGTCTAGTGGTCCTCTGAAGGTATATGAGCATGAAATTATCTCCGTCAGGAGTATTACTACTGAAGGCGGCCATGAAGGGAATGTAGCGCTTCCAGATTATATTTCCAGACAAGTTGTCTATTGCGAACACCTGAAAAATAACATATGAAATATTTAATCAGAACAGAAAATTAAACAACAAAATTTATTCAAAAACAACTGTGCGCTTTTATAATTACGTGACGTTTCACGGCAGTACTGTGACGGCTTAAAAAGGCAATAAACATTCCTTATCGCTAAAATGCTGCAGCTCTTTCTAATACATTAAATAATGGTGAGACACACAAAGTTCGTGTGATTACGTTCACCGTTTGTCTCATTTTCGACTGTTGTTATTTAGTGTGTAAGAAAGAGCTGCAGCATTATGTTTAATAACAAAAGCAAAACCATCAGCGCATTGACATTTGACGTTTTTGAATTTTTGGAATTCACTCACACTTCAATATTATCCTTGTAACTATATTCCATACTTTCAAAATTATCATCACGGTTAATAGCATTGATAGAGGTCTATGGAGATGTCACGGTGCGGTGTGTGAGAGAGATGCAAGAAAATTATGACTTTTTTCCTTTGGGGGAAACAGACCTAAGTACATTGTGTATCTCATCTTTTGAAATAGCTGTAGCATTATTGTGATGAGGAATGTAAATTTATTGCCTTTTTTTGCCATCAAGGTAAGCATCATTTAAGCCGTGAGACATCACTGTAAATAAAAAGGGACACTCATCTGCTCATGGGGCAACTAAAAAAAAAACCAGTTGGCAACTCAATTGCTATCCGCGCTTGAAAGCAGCTTGCATCTAGTGCAGTGGCGGCTCGAGCACATTTTTTGTGGTGGTAGGGATGTCGAAAGTGAAAAAAAATATCGATGTATCTATATTTATTAAAATATCAATATCGACGTCGATATTCGAGGAAAAAATATCGATATATCGGTCAAATTTTCAAGAGATTTTGTGTTTTTAAAATAATAGTGTATTCATCTCAATATTATCAATAGTAATTTTTGTACACAATTTGCTTTTTTTTAATGTACAAAAATCTCAATAAAAATTAAGGTATTTTTATCACTATTTTTATTACGTAATAATTACAAAAATATCAAAAACTAAAAAGCTGTCTTCTAACTTATATGTATACTGAGATGCATACAAAGTTTGTATGCGTCTCAGTAACATTCTATTGGCGTATTAAGGGTCGGGTATCAAACCGCGCTGACACTGCAGTTAGGTATTTCTTGTACTTGTAGACAAACACGGCCGCAGCCGGCCGCCTGCGTTTGACTAGAGGAGATGTGGGTATACTAGACACTACGGACTTAGGAAATAAAAATACACTTGCCTTATAAAATTTAGTTCCTACTATAATAATGGATACAGCTTAACATACTAAGAATCATATGGTGGAATAGCGTGGATAGCTCATAGAGACATTTGCGCCTGGGTCAAACTGCCCATTCACTGCAGTTAGGTATTTTTGGTAGTTGCAAACAAGCTCGGCCGCCGCGATCTACTGTGTATTTCGGTTAGATTCAGGCACGGCTGCTCAGCATTTTGATAAAATACGAAATAAAAATACACTTGCTTTGTATAATTTTAATTTATTTCTAACATAATTGATACAGCTTGATAGACTATAAATCATATTATGCAAGGGCAAGGATACATAGACTTTTTTTAGTCCCTGGACCTTTACAGACGTCTTAGTTTTTGACTCAATGTGACATAGAATCTAATGGTGTTTTGATGTGGAAAAAATTTCTGGTTCATATATGGTTTGTATAATGTTATTAATTTTTTTATAATTTTACCAGAAAATAATGGGTGTGAATAAGTTACGACAACCAGTTTTTACTCTGTGCCTTAGAAATTAAAAAACAGGTAGTTTTGTTTTTGAAAGTTTATTTATATGCATACAGTTTTTTTTTAATACGTAGTAAGAAAGAATATATTTTACAATTTATCTTTGATATACATAAAGTAGAACGAAGCACATTTAGAAAAAAGACAGTAAAAAATATAAAGAAGTTCAGACAAATTTTTATAAAACAACTAAATGTTTTATTTTTATTTTTATGTAACTTACAAAGTCCCAACTGTTATCAATCGCCTGGGGCCAGTGATTGGGGTATGTTGTGAGGCTGAATAAGGTGTGAGGGGAATAATATAGGGGAAGTACCTGGCTATTCAGATTTGGTCTTACACCAGGGCGATACATAAAGTATCTTCCACTCTGTTTTTTTATAGAAGTCTATTGACAAGTTTTTTTTTCTTTGTATAAAACACGCTGTAACTCGTGTTGTGCGTGTTACAGGTAAAATTGCAAATGTTATATGTAAGTTCAAAATAAATTAATTATTACCCACAATTATTATAGTTATTTCACAGCATTATCCAAAAATAACAAAGTTACTATTATATACTTGTTTACTATTATATAATTTTACAATTGAAAAATGTCCTCCACAACACAGGTGAATTCCTAGCGTGGAGGACATTAGACTATACATTTGTAATGTAAACTTATTAATAAAAAAATACAAAACAATACAGAGTGATAAGTGTTAGCCCCTCATTTATTCACAAGACTGTCATTTTGTAATGACATCATCCTTTCTCCCGGTCTATTATCGATAATTCATACAGCGCCCTTGAGCTGATTTTTCACAAAAACGGCGCTATATAAATCATCCAAATATTATTTATTAATTCTAAACATTCACAAAAAGTGTGGTAGATCATTCATTATAGCAAAAAGTTTATATGGAAGGCCATTACTCAGGCCGCTTATGTTTATTTAAAAAACTTACATGTTAACTGATAGTTTCTGTTATAACGACGTCATTTATGTTGCTTCTGCTGCTTTTCTAAAAAAACAAATAAAATAAATTTATTTGTAATAATACGACCCAGAATTTACCCAACATCGAAATTCATTCGATTTATCAATGGATCTGACAGTCGTTGTTTTCAATAAAACTTAGTGACAATTTGAACGGAATCGGTAGAGAACTCAAAATGGTCGTCGAAATTATGCATTTTGAAATTAAATTTTGTTAAATTTTGTTAAATTAAATTTTGATATTAAGTTCGTTGAACCCCAAACTCCTTTAACCTGATTTTGAACCAAATCGTCAAAGTACTTAAGATATTCAAGATGGATGCCGAAATTTTGCATTTTGACATTAGATCCGAGTTCAGTGCACGTCCAAACGCCCTAATCCCGATTTTGAACCAAATCGGTAGATAACTAAAGAAATTCAAGATGGATGCCGAAATGTTGCATTTTGACATTAGATCCGATTTCAGTGCACTTCCAAACGCCCGAATGCTGATATTGAACCAAATCGGTAGATAACTAGAGAAATTCAAGATGGATGCCGAAATGTTGCATTTTGACATTAGATCCGAGTTCAGTGCACGTCCAAACGCCCTAATCCTGATTTTGAACCAAATCGGTAGATAACTAAAGAAATTCAAGATGGATGCCGAAATGTTGCATTTTGACATTAGATCCGATTTCAGTGCACTTCCAAACGCCCGAATGCTGATAATAATAATATTTGGCTGATTTATAAAGCGCCGTTTTCATGAAAAATCATCTCAAGGGCGCTGATATTGAACCAAATCGGTAGAAAACTAGAGAAATTCAAGATGGATGCCGAAATGTTGCATTTTGACATTAGATCCGAGTTCAGTGCACGTCCAAACGCCCTAATCCTGATTTTGAATCAAAAAGGTAGATAACTAGAGAAATTCAAGATGGATGCCGAAATGTTGCATTTGGACATTAGATCCGAGTTCAGTGCTCGCCAATACTCCCTAATACTGATTTTGAACCAGATCGGTAGAGAACACGAGAAATTCAAGATGGATGCCGAAATTTTGCATTTTGACATTAGATCCGAGTTCAGTGCACTTCTAAACGCCCGAATTCTGATATTGAACCAAATCGGTAGATAACTACAGATAAATTCAAGATGGATGCCGAAATTTTTAGATGTCAAAAAGCAAAATGACTTCAGTCTACCTTCAAACTACCCTTGATAGAAATCAGTAAAAAAATTAAATTTTGACTTTATTACCTTATTCTCCTATTCTTCCAGTGGGAGGGTCTATTTTTTATGGCACGGTAAGCAAGAATTCCTTTATTTTTACCCATTTTGAAGGTACCTGAAGTTTAAAAAAAAAATAATAATAAAATATGTAAAACTGTAAATCAAGTTAAAAATAATTTATTAGATAATAATAAATATATTTTATTTCTACTTACCCGGTTACAGTAACACCTATCTCCTCAATGATTCCTTCAAAAATCGAATAAACAGCGAACAAAATTGCTGCGAAAAAAATATGCGTGCTGTCGCCTTGACCACTATCTCACAACTGAATGAATTCTGTGAAATTCAACCGTTATATAAGACATCGCGCGGCGTAATATTTTGCCATACATTTTTGTATGGCGGAGAATAGTTGAAAAATTCAGAAAGTTTAGGCGAATTACAATAAAAATCTAGATACACTGAAGAGCTTTTAATTTAATAGCTTGATTTAACATAATGTTTACTCTGAGATTACGGAAGGATTTTTGGTAAAAATGTTTACAACAGGTTCAGGAGAGATAATCGCGAAGGCCTTTTTCAACGTTTTAACTAAAGTTGCAGTATGTATAACTTATAGAATTTGTAAGATTACAGTAAAAAAAATTTAATCACTAGTAACTTTACACATTTTTCTAACTACCTGTATATAATTTTCTAGTATTGCTGCTACGAGACGCGGATGCTACTGCTAATGCGGAGCGATGTTTTCCAAACCCGACCCTTAATCTGTCAAAAAGGACTTCGTGTTTGGAACAAGGTATAGTCAATAATCACAGATAATTGGGAACCAACACATAGGAGTGGCTTAGAAAAAAATGGCAAAAAATAGCATACATTTCTATGTATGTACCTACACACATGGGATAGTATTGTTGATCACAAATACTAATGCAAAGACAATAGATTTGTAAGCTATTAATAATTTCAACCGCCAGATGTCATGACCCAATAGAGTTACTTTTTTCCATTCGTTCCTATACAGTTTTGGATTCTAGTGACTTTAAACACATAAATTTAAAAAAATATCGCTTTTGATACAATTTTCGATATTGGATATTTTGTGTCGATATATCGGATCAAAATATATTGGCTAAAAATATCGATATTTTGAATTAAAAATATCGATATTTCGATATATCGATATTTTTTCAACAAGCCTATGTGGTGGGGACCGTAATTTTTTGTGTAGAAATTTTCATGTTTTTATGTTGTGTTTTACCAAAAAAAATTAGTTATTGCATTTGTCAGGTGCTCCCACGAATTTTCGTGTTTTGTCTTCACGTCAATGTGTTTTGTCAAACTTTCCGATAAATGTTTATTAAAATATAGAATAATTTTACCTACCAATAAAATTTATATTTTGTTTCCATCGATGCCTGGAATCCATTATGAGAGAGAGCTAGCTCTTTCGCCCTTATAGTTTCAGTTTCGCGCGTGTTTATTCCCTATATTTGCCCTTTTTTTATTCGACTTACCACATTTTCTCTCTGCTGGCAACACTAGTGACGCGCATCTCAGATCACGTGATGTTATTGTTTGTCATATGACTCGTAATGCACCAGGTAGGGATTACCTGGATTCCAGGCATCGATGGAAACAAAATATAAATTTTATTGGTAGGTAAAATTATTCTATTTTGTGTTCCGTATCGATGCCTGGAATCCATTATGAGATGTGTTTGCTCTCACCTGGTGATCTGAAAACTTAGCGTTATATGTGATGCTATTTACACTGGAGTAAAGAATGGAGCCATTGAGTGCTGGAGGTGCTCACTTCTGGAGTGCGCTATCTCCTTCTGGTAGAACTTCCGGAAGGTGTGCTCGGACTTCCAATTCCCTCTAGCAAGAATCTCCTCTATGGGGTAGTCTTCCAACCAGTTTAAGGAGGCTACAGCCGAGCGTACACTTCCCGGGGTTGCGTGGACTCCAGCTTTTCTGAGGACTGATTTGATCCATCCCCCTATTATCGTTTGCGTTGCCGGTTTTGTTTCTGCTGATGTGGTCACAAATAGGTTCTTTAGTAGTGGACCTCTTCTGGCTGTAGAGAGGGCAACGACTTTTCTCAACCATTTAAGGAGGTTGATGTTATCTTTTTGTGAGCCCGTCAGTTTCCAACCCGATTGTTTATGGTTGGCTGTGTCGGTTTTTGCCCCAAAAATTGGCCACAGGGTAATAGAGTTCCTCTTGTCGATGAAATGTTCTGGGGTGATTCTGAGCAGTGTCAAATCATGAACTCTCTGCCTGACGCCAGGACGAGGAGTATTGCTGCCCTCCGTGACGCTTCAAACAGCGAGTCTTCTGTGGGGGAATTCTTGACCAGCCAGTCTATTACTTGTCTGGGATACCAGATAGGGGCTTTCTCCTTGGTCCTCCTTGCCATTGAGATTGCCTTGAGAACGTGTCTTACCAAGAAATCAAAGCTGATTTTTCTCGCATTCTGAGCTGGGCCGCAGAAGGTAACAATGGCTGACTTGTGGACCTGAATGGTCCCTGGGGCTAGGCCTCCTTGAACAAATAGGTGGGCTAGATACCTGGCAACCGTAGTTGGTGGGGGATTGTTGACGTCCACACCGTTTTGAGTGCCCCATTTACGCCACCTATCCCACGCAGGTTTGTAGGTCTTCGGTGTAGACTCTCTCCAGGATGACTTGAGGAGTTGGCGTTCTTCCTGACTCCATGTTGTCAGGGCTTGTTCCCACCCGCAATTCTCCAGACCTCTAGTTCCAGATCCTGAATCCTGGGAGGGGGTAGTCCTGTCGATGTGTCTATGAGGACTCCCTCTAGGTTGCGCAGGCGTATGGGAGGTTCGTCTGTTCGCTGTTTTAGGTCGCTTCTCCAGAAAGTCTTCTCCCATTTTGGGACGACTAGAAGGAACATGCCCTTTGCCTGATTTAGGTGGGTGAGCACTCTCGGAACGAGGTTTGGTGGAGGGAATACCCAAGCTAGATTGTAGTCCCAAGGTTGACTGAACGCGTTGGGAAAGCAGGCTAAGCAGTCGCTTGAGTCTCTGGAGACGTATGTTGGTACCACGTGAGCAGTGGCTGAAGCGAACAGGTCTATTTGAGGGCGACCCCATTTTTTTTAATATCTCCTTCGTTGCCGGACTTAGTAGATGCCACTCTGGAAGCGGTGCGCCCCGAGAGAGACGGTCCGCAATTCCGTTGTATCTTCCTGGAATGTATTGGGCTGTCAGAGATATCTCCATCTGGTCTACGAAATCCAGTAGCTCCCGCGTTGTTTCCAGAAGGGCTAACGATTTTGTACCCCCTTCCTTGTTGACATAAGCCACTACTGTCTTGTTGTCTGTCTGCAATAAGACATTCGTCTTGTTAAGATAAGACATTGGGCTTGTCCTTCCAATGGCTGCTAGCCACCACTGTATATCCTGCCGTGCTGCGTTGGGCAGAGCAACGGGCCGCGATGGTTTCAGGTGCTGTATGCGGCGGCTGAACCTCTGCAGTCTGCGGCAATGCAAGCAACCACGAGGGATCACGAAATTTGCAAAGTTGAGTCTTCCCAGTAGACCGAGAGCCTGCCTGGGAGAGCAACTGCCGACTTCCAAGGGAACCTGCAAGGCTTGGCGTAGACCAGCGCACTTGCGGTCGGAGAGAGACTTTTGATCTGCTCTCGTGTCCCATGTTATACCCAGGAACTCCAACTTCTGCGTGGGTGTCAGGACACACTTGTCCGGGTGCAGTCTGCGGCAATGCAAGCGACCACGAGGGATCACGAAATTTGCAAAGTTGAGTCTTCCCAGTAGACCGAGAGCCTGCCTGGGAGAGCAACTGCCGACTTCCAAGGGAACCTGCAAGGCTTGGCGAAGACCAGCGCACTTGCGGTCGGAGAGAGACTTTTGATCTGCTCTCGTGTCCCATGTTATACCCAGAAACTCCAACTTCCGCGTGGGTGTCAGGACACACTTGTCCGGGTTTATGCACCAGCCTAGCTGTTGAAGTGTGTGCACTATAGCAACGGCTTGGGAGGTGAGAAGTTTTCTGGACTGGTTTGCTACTAAGAAGTCATCTAGGTAGACTACAATCCTGAGTCCCTTTTTCCTTAGTAGTTCTGCTACCCAGTTTGAGAGCAGCGAGAAGATCCTTGGCGCTGATGACAGGCTGAAGGGCAGACACGTCATCTGAAGGAGCTCTCCGTTGTACACGAGGCGCAGGAACTTCCGGTGTGATCTTGCGATTGGCACGTGGAAGTAAGCCTGAGAGAGGTCGACTTTTATCAGCCAGTCGTCGGGTTGGAGGAATTCCGGGACCCGAAAATGACTGAAGAGTCTGAAGGGCTTTTGTCTATGAAGACGTTCAAGGCCTTCAAGTTGAAGATGGGCTTGAGGGTGTGGTCTGATTTGGAGGTAAGGAACATACCTGACAGGAAGCTTGGGGAGTCGTCTGCTGCCTCCAGAATTTTTGACGCTTTCATCGTTTCGATGTGTGCGGTCATGCCTGGAGACAACCTTGTCCTGAAATTCTGCTTCAGCTCGGCCGATGGGAGCGCCCGAGGAGGTTTTGATATGAAGTGTATCCTTGCTCCTTTTAGAATGTTCAGGATTAGCGGTGATGCTCCCAGCTCCCTCCACACCTCCTGATATGCCTTTAGGCGTCCTCCCCAGAATGGCTCCGGCCTCCAGTCACCTCCATCGCCTTCTACCCCGATCGCTGGCCGCCTTGCGAGAGGGCTCTGGCTTTTAGGCGGGCTGCCTGTACGTCCTGTCTTTCTCTGGCCTAGGGGCAGGTCGAAAGGGCTTCCTAGGTCGGGAGTGTGGAGCCTCTATCACCGGTCTTGCTGCTTGTGAGGTAGAGGGTTGAGGTTGACGGGGGATATACGACGAGGATGCACTACCGAATATCTTGTCTCGTCCCCCGTTTGCCACGATATAACTTGCTAGTTCCTCTTTATTGAAGAGGTGACTGGCGCTCGGAGGAATCCTGGCAAGGCCTTCCTTGATGTACGGGTCCCTTACTCCCTCTAGCAGGGCCTTTCGCCTACTTTGTAGGCATTCCGTTCGCCTTCCGCATAAAATCTGTAGGACGTCGTCCGTGGTCTTACTGTACTTGGCAAACATCCCCTGAATCTTGTCAAACAGAGTCGCAGGGGTCAAGCAGGTGCCTGGTTCGGATGCCCAGTTTACCAGGGCCTGCATGTTTCCTCTGACCGACTCTGTTTGGGATAGCACTGCATTGGAGAGGGCTCCCAGGGAACGGTCCAGGGCTGGCGCGAAGGAGTTGTTCTTATCAAACCTCCTAGTTCTTCATTTACCTCCAGCTCTACGAAGGCGGGCGTGGCGGTGTATACTTTCTGTGTTTCGGCATAGCGAACACGCGATCATTCCTCCGAGCCAAAACGCTGAAGAGCCGAGATAACTGCGACTCTTCTTGCGCCCGCCTTCGGAATCGGCGATTCCTTCACCAATGTGCTTGGATTGCAGAACTCCAAAACGTTTTTCTGAGCGGCTAGGCTGGCGGGCATCTCTAAAAACCCCGATTCTACCTCTTGCCGCATCTCTCCCGCGGAGTCTTCTTTGTCCGAGACCGTTTTCTCCGCGAACTCTACCCGATTCCCAGATAAAACGTCCGTCATGGCCGACATCTGTTGCATCAGGATGTCTACCCGAGGATCCCGATAGTAATGCCTTTCTTCCGAAGTGTCGGATCCAGAGCTTTCGCGCGGAATTTGGCGTTTCCGAGAAACTCGTGCTTGATCATTGTTTCCGACCGGCGAAGCGTCTTAGTTGTCGATAACACTCATTTTGTTGCACAGTTTAAACACGTAAACAACCGAAAAAAACACACTAAATAATTAGTCAATTTCTCAGAAAACTATCTATCACGGTATATTTAATGTTTAAACTGAAAGAGCAGGGAATAAACTTCGATTTTCGACTCAAAATTGGTTTTTTAAGTACAGCGAAACACGAAAACTGCTTTCGGCGCGAAAAAACGGCGTCATATGACAAACAATAACATCACGTGATCTGAGATGCGCGTCACTAGTGTTGCCAGCAGAGAGAAAATGTGGTAAGTCGAATAAAAAAAGGGCAAATATAGGGAATAAACACGCGCGAAACTGAAACTATAAGGGCGAAAGAGCTAGCTCTCTCTCATAATGGATTCCAGGCATCGATACGGAACACAAAATATAAGATTTAAATTAGTTTTAAATATTATACCCAGCTTGAGTACACCGTATCACCACCAAAAAGTATACTGGGAATATATTTTTCAGTTAAAAGTCGACTTCATTAATTCTTTTTAATAGATTTTTTATTTCTTACAAAAAGTATAATCTCTACATATTATAAAGTAAAGTCCCCCACGCCGTCTGTCTGTCTGTTCGTGATAAACTCGAAAACTACTGAACGGATTTTCATGCGGTTTTCACCAATAGATAGAGTGTTTCGTGAGGAAGGTTTAGGTATGTAATTTGTCAAGGATTTGTGTAAATTGGTTGAAACATAACGATAATTGTTAGAAGTGTCGGAAAAAAGTCCAGCCGCCTGATAGCTTTCATCGTAAACGCTGCCTAATCCTTTCGGGATATAACAGAACAATGCATGGTGGGATATTCCTCTTTTATAGATCTACAAAAAAGTCCGCGAAGGCATATATCTATCTTTTACGGATAGCTTACTATACACATTATATCTTCTTATCTTATTATTCTTATCAATTGCTGTTCGTTTGTCTCGCTAAAACTCGAGAGCGGCTGGGCCGATTTAGGTGATTTTGGTTTTGAAATGTTTGTCGTAGTCCAGGGAAGGTTTAAACGGTGAGATAATATGAAAAAATTGTGAGGAAGATAGTAAAAACAAAAATTTCATTTTCTCATATACAGTTCTACTGTTCTACCTACTTTCAGAAGCACAACGTAATCTAAAATTGGAATGCAAAAAAAAAGAATTCTGATTGTCATATTTCAGTCGTTGTCAAACGTTACCTGTCATTCTGTTACCATTTAGTTGCGTGAGAAGTTTATTTACTGTTTTAATATGCAAAGGAAAAGACGAGCTGACATAGATCGTCGAAGTCAAGCAAATGGGCGAAGAGCTACCTCAAGTGCAAACCGCATTGATGATCTCTTCGCGATGAACTCAAATACGGCGGTGGTTACAAAGGTTGGATTTTACAAAGTGTTTTATTAGCCACAGCAACGCGTGGCCAGGTCAGCTAGTAAAAGTATATTAAGTAAAATAGATCAAAGGATAAGTCACGCCACCTAACCAGGAACACCAACTAGGTACCTACAAACATAAATATTAAGTTTAATAAAAGTTAATCATTGGCACTTTCGTTTAAATTACCTTTGATGTGTATTTACCACGAGAACGGCGCTATAGAAATTAATCCGATCAATCGATAACAATATTACTATTTACTAAATGTCAAATACGATTATAAAACGCCTAACGTGAATTTCGGCCCGTGCGTAACTGATCTACTTCAATTAGAAATAAAACAAATATTCACAATCTTCACAAGGGGATTATTGAACCTGTCCCCGCGATTATGGTATAGATGGTTCAAGTGCGCATGCGCGGATCCCTAAAATCACATACGAAAATGTTCAGCGCGAGCAAAAACTTCATTTTAGAAGGAATAAATCGCCGTGTTGTCCCCTAACTGCGCAGTATTCAGTGCGCACAGTCAAGCGGGCGCTAGTATCTAGTACCCATGCGTCGAATCGAGTCCGAAGTGGCCGGCCGGTCGTGTTAGTGTTAGTTAATTAGTTTAGTATGCTATAAGGAAGAAAGGAGAGCGGTCGCACGTTTGTTCGCAGAAACTTCTCAAATTTCGAGCCTAAAAATTATCCAAATTATTTTTTTAGATTATATTTCTAAGCGCATTGACACTTTTATGTTGAGAACACATTAATTATTTTTTGTGAACACAAAGAATTTTCAATTTTTTCTTGGTATGTTTCTGGAATAACTGGTGGGGACTGTCCCCATGGTTTCCTTGTGGGGAACCGCCACTGATCTATTGTACAAATTTCATAATGCCAGAGCTCACCAGTATATATAGAAACCATCGCAGGCACGCACACATCGAATCCCCAAAGTTTCATTGCAATCGAATGAATGGTTAGCAATGCATAATTTCATGATGCCAGAACTCACTATTGTGTATAGAAACCTTCTAGGGCATGCACATCAAATCCCCAAAGTTTCATCGCAATCGGGTGAATGGTTTAGCATTGCATAGACATCTCATAAACATGCATATCGAGCCATGATCGCCAAAAGATCGTAACAGACAAAAACAAAATTTTACAGGAGACGTTTTTTTCTTCTCATTTTTTAAGTAATGTACCTATGGTACCCAAATTTACGGAGAATGTTTGATTTATTGATACCATTCGCCCTACATTATGAAAATAGCTAAATTTGCGCTGCTTTGGAAATAAATGGCAGTTACAATGTTTTGCCCGGCTATTACGCAATGTATCTGTCGTTTAAGATGTTTTGCATATCAAACAAAATGGACACTACTTTTAAAAATAATTAAATGTTGAGAAATATACAAAACATGATGATTTGATATTTGAAAGCCTACCTTTCCAGCTTCAGTGGCAACAATGATAATTTTATGAAGGCCGAATTCATCCCGGACGAGGTTGTCAATCTCCTTCTCCTCCCCGGTGTGCCCCCCCTCCGCCCACTTGACCATCAGCCCGTGGAACAGGGTCTTCAGCTGCGACACCTGGCTCTTCAGCCTTCGGATCAGCATGCCCAAGATGTCTCCTGAAACACATACATACATACCAATTATCAGCTTTTAGTTTTTTTTTAAGAAAAACAAACATTTCTGGCAAACAACTAACTCATAGTAACATCGCATCAAGTGGAAAATGTTGCGTGTGTCCTGATGGAGGACTTCGCTAGCAGAGGAATTGAACCCACGACACCCGGTTGGGAACCTGATGATAATTTGTGTAATAAATCAATTTTAAAGAGTTTCCTTTGTGCAAGAGCCCCAAACGACCAGAGCCAGTGAGACTATGTTATCCCGAATTGGGGCATTTAGTGAGGCGGAAGGAGACAGAGGAAGGTAGGGAAGAACGTGACTATTCACATCTATTCTCCGTCCAACTTAAGATCACACCGTGACGGCGCATGTTTCCACCCCTCCCCCCCCGTCCGCTGCTTGAACGCGCGTTAACACATTAAATCCCCTGTATAAATAAATTTATCAAATTATTTAATTATTATTTTCCACTTATTTTTTTCTACTATCAAAAGTTTTGACAATGTATTCATTTAAATGATTATTGTAATGGTTCTACAATAAACATATTATATTATAATATAATTGATAAATCTGATATCATATATTATATGATATCAGATTTATCAAATCGTCTATCGATATATTCAATTTTCTAAAATATGCTCAATCAAATCACCGATTTTAGTATTTATTTATTTATAAGTACATGTTACATACATAATAAATTTACTTCAGGAGATACATTAGGTCACCATACTATGTACCACAGTATGATGTTTGATTTTGCGAGACATCAGGTTCTCTAGATTTTACAAATAAAATATATTAATTATCTTTGTGAGTTGAGGTTTGTGTAGCGCCTATAAAAAATAAAACTGATCAACCCCGAAATTTGGTAATTTATTACGTACAGTACATTTTATCACTATTGTTTTATAAATATGCATTGTTCATATTGTTGCAATTCAAATAGCCAAGGACATACATAATTATTAATGTCCAACTTTCCTCTATTGTTCTTTGTAATTAGTGAGAGTGATAATGAATTAGGACTCGGCTGGAACATTGGTGTGTGAATAATGGATTACCATAACACGGGCATGTGACTAGCATGGTGGTCGAAAAATCCACAAAGTATGTTACCATAAAAAGCAATGAATAAAGAAAAATTTAAAAAAATAATAATATAAATATCTGCGTCTGAAAGGGTTAAAATTTCAAGACGCATGCATACGACACGACAACCCACGAACTACTGAGCTATGGGCGGAGTAACAGAGCGCCGGTGAAGGGACCGAAGAAGGGCGAGAGGTATGCGCAATCCGAACCAAATTTTGTACTCTCGGAGGTTGAACTAAATTTGGACGGAGAATAGTCACTAAACATGGCTTCAGGGGGATAACGAGAGTATCTACCTTTCTGTGTTGGTAAAGATTCATTGCTCTGGCTAATGGAGCTGTTTTTCAAGATCCAGATTTGAAAAGTAAAAAAAGAACAACATCACTTTGGTAATCAGTTCCAATTTGATTGCAATACATAATACCTATTATATGAGAGTGTGTCTAATTTGGTGGTGTAAGCTCCTAATATGTTAAAACTATTTTTTTTTTAAATATGTCTTAAAATGTAAACAACACAAGTAAGATTATATATTTTTCTTTTATCATTTGAAAAATAAATAATCTGCTACAAAGGTTGTATATCACTGAATTAAAGTTTCCATTTTAATAAATAGATACTTTGATTAGTCAATATTTTATCTAAAGAAGAGAGTTATTATAAAAAATATCGGAATATTTTTGTGCTGAAAATATTTTTTTTCAAGAACAGTGATATGATGGTAAAAACTATGTTTGTTTACTAAGTTTACTTCTTCACCAATACCTAATGATAAGCAGAGTGTAACCAAAATAATAGTATTTCACTTGAATCTTATCTTTTTATCTGTGTGTAAACTAATGTGAAACTTGTATGTTCAACAGTATGTATACAGTGAAACCCTTTTAAGAAGTTGCGTGCTTAAGAAGTTTGGCTTTTTTGGTCCCTTGGAGACTGAATGGCCCAATTTATCCTACATATACGGTTTTCCCACTTAAGATGCTTTTCTTTCCGGTCCCTTGGAAAAATTTCCAAAGAGGGTGGTTTCACTGTGTCATTTGTAACAATTTAAGTAAATTTAATCTCAAGTGGGTTTGTTGAATGCCACTGAATATTCCCAATCATAATAAATGTATGGAAATTAAATTATTTATTTTTATCTTTTTTCTTTGTTTTACAGTTTTTTAAAGATATTATACAGTGAAACTCGCTTAAGAAGTCCCCGCAGAAGTTTTTATGCTTAAGAAGATTGGTTTTTTTTCATTGCCTTGAAGACTGAATTTGGAAAATGGACAAATTCATCCCAAATATGAGGTTTCTCCACTTAAGTATTTTTTTCCGGATCCTTGGAGATTCTTAGAAGATTTTCACTGCAGAAGCATTTTTTTTAAATGAACGGGTAGGAAAACTGAAGCATTTATACATTTTTTTAATTTGGCACAAATTTAAACTCTAGTCAATCGGTGGATAAAGCCATTTAATACATTCTGCACATCATTTTATCACAAGTTTAACACACTAATGCTAAAGGGTTCAATTTATAAATAACAAAAGCGGCGGATAAAGGATATGTAAAGAAATAAAATATCACATAACACATGAAACATCAACTATGCACATGCAATACACACTCTTTACCTGATTCTCCCCAGTCAGCTAAAATAACAGAAAACACCACTTAAGTTTCAATGTGAAAACAGTACTCAAGTTTGAATGTGAAAACAGTACTCAAGTTCGAATGTGAAAACAGTACTCAAGTTTGTATGTGAAAGCAAAACGGGGAAGCACTTAGAAATAATGCAAAATCTTGTGTTTTTGATTTGAAATATGATCGCTTAGAAATATTTTAGATGCTCTAATTAAATACTGTGAATAAAAGACATTTTGGCCTTTAAAATAATCAAGCATTTATTATAAATCTTTTATAAGACCAGAAAAAATAAAGTATCAGGCCTAAAAAAATTACTGCTATCGAAGCTCTTTTCGGTTATGGTTTTATATTGTAAAACGTGACAAATTAAGTTCTTTAGAAAATGATTGTAAAATATCAAAATATTAGTGCCTGAACGTAGGAAAATAAAATAAACACCTTTATGGGGAGTTTTTTCTTGCATAAATCACAACAGTCGGCTAGTGTTAAGCGGGTATTTTAAACCTTATCGCCATCTACATAAGGACTGCTATTGTTAGCGGCCCGATTCTGCAATGTGGTGTATCGTGTGTTCAAGCATTTATATAGACTCTGGAAAGGATAAATGGCTAAAGCCCCGTACAGCTAGAAAGGAAAAATGGCTCAAGCGCCATAGAGCTGTATGATGCTTTAGACATTTTTCCTTTCCAGCTGTGGCGCTTTGGCCATTTATCCTTTCCAGCATGGATATTATGTAATTATTTTAGAAAATGGAGTTAAGATGAATTGATTCTTACCTTCTTTATCATCAAATTCAGTCTCGATAACAGCATCCAGCTCCGAAACTGGTAAATCTACCATCTCTACTCCCGCTATCCTCGATAAGGCCTCTTCTCTGGTCCAAACTACTTTTCCTGAAAAAAATTTAATTTTCTTAGTCCAAACTTTGTCAATCTTCACCTCAGAGATAAAACTATGATAAATTAATCACTATGATAATTAATTAACCTTCTCAATGCTATCCCTTTCAATGAATCTATCTCACTATGCGGCACGTACGAGTTTTAGTGAAACTTCATTGATCACATACGGGAATAGCCATCAACGAATCACATATGACTGCAGTGTAGACCAGGTTAACACATCAAATCCTGCAGAGGTGGCTTGGTCATGTTCATAATTTCGGAGGAGGGTGTGGGTACTGCCACTCCGGGAACCAATTATTGGATAACCAATACCTCTGCCACACGTCACCCCAAGTGGTTCGCCACATTCGGTAACTTGCCTGGTTTCATGGGGTGAGGGTCTTGCCCACCAACTGCATGGCCGGCCGGATCGGGAGACAATTGTCGAGGGAGACCTTTGATCTCTACAACAGGACTAACTCTCAACAACATCGCCTTGCACCGCAATGGGAGGGTTGGATTTATATGTTTGTTACTCCTGGATACACTGACCCCCAGATTCCAACCCACCCCTCATATCTTTTTCCTTCCGAGAACTTTCTCTCCTTCCTTTTCTAAAAAGACCTTCCACACAGCTTCCCCAAAGATGACATAATCCCTGAGGGGAATTATTTTCCACAGGACCTACAGTGTCGAGCTAATGCGAAAATGTACAGTGAAACCCTCTTAAGAAGTTTTCCAAGGGACCGGAAAAATCAAATTTCTTAACCGGTGACAGGCCGGAGACGCGCCGGCGCGCGCGTCATATGCGCATGCGCGAGAAAATAATTCAAATATTTGAATAATACTTCCGACAAAAAACTTTTGGTCTGCGATTTTGGCCCTTCTATGTACACAATTTGTATGAAGAACGGTGTCAGAATCGCTTGCGCCATCATTTCTCTCGGAGACGCTACAAGTTTCATTCCCTTGCAACCCTGGAATATTTTTAAAACGATTTCGTCTATGACAATCGGCTGTCAGAATTTGCCGCGATTTCAACTGTCGCAATAAATACGCGTTCCGCGAATAAAACATCGTAAAACCTATTAATTTACGTAATAAATGCAAGTAATGTTGTTTTGGTAGATAGTTTATTGTGTTGTGAACGTGTTTCAGTCAATAAAATATACAATAGCTCAAAATTAATCAACAAAACATTCAATTCAAAGTTCAAAATGGTGCTTTCTTAGTGTTTTTTTTGTGAATTTTTGCGAATTTCCGCGAAATGGCCTGGCCTTTGACGGGTTAAGCAGGAAAACCTTATATGTGGGAAAAATTGGGCCAATTTTGGACCGAGGAACTGAAAAAACCAAACTTCTTAAGCCACGAAACTTCTTAAGCAACGAAACTTCTTAAGAGAGAACTTCTTAAGAAGGTTTCACTGTATATGTATAGTAAGAATGCCAAAAAACAGACTTCCACTAATAATACTGAGTTCAATTCCGTCGTAGACCGTCCCAGACAAAGTTGGGAGTAGCAACTCCAGAGACTTTGTGTACTATGAAAGGAAGCCATCCAAGTATCGCAGAACAGGAAGATACCGTGTCGAGGCCCGCAATATGGGTCCGCAAATAGCACAAGGGGAAAAAAATGGGATGCTACAATGGTGCAGAACCATACATAGACTATTTGAATGATTTATAGAAGCAAATAAATGATACCTGGATTCTGCAGCATATAAACTGCGCTGTCCTCAGCCGTGATGAGGACCCGGCAAGCCATGATGTTCTTGGCAGTCTTGGCGCACATTGATGCATCGATTTTGGGATTATTGGCTCCAGGCAATGGAATCGTGTTGGACAGTTCGGGTATTGAAGTTCCAGACTCCAGATTGGAGGCAGATATTTGCAAGCTCTGAAATAAAAAATAAAAAAACAACATCTAAGGGGCCGTTCAAGTATTACGTAATGTACTTGGGGGGGGAGGGGGGGGTCTTATGAAACGTTACTGTGCGTTACATGGGGGGGGGAGTTCGAACAATGCGTTACGTAACATGTTTTTCTTTATTTAGATAAAAAAAACGAGGCAATAAAAATCTTCCAAGTTGGCAACCCTTTTCGTACTCGAAATCTCTTGTTTTATTTATTGCCGCAAACGCGATTAAAACAAGAAAAAAGGTGTTTAAGCGACTTTCCAGTACTTTGTGCAACTTAATTGTGACTTTCAGGTAAAAATTGTCATCTGGGTGTTACGTAACATTTAGGGGGGGTGATACGGAAAAACGTTACGGCGCGTTACATGGAGGGGAAGGGGGGGGGTCAAAAATCTTCAAAAATTGCGTTACGTAATACTTGAACAGATAAAAATTAAATTATTTTAAAGTTAAATAAAATGTGAAAAGTAATGCAATTTTTTTTTTATGTGAATACCACACAAGAGTCCCAACTGCTCCCAACCATCTGGAGAGCCAGTGAGACCATGGCATCCCCAATTGGGGTGTACGGGACGGGCACTGTAGCCGCCCGCGGCACAGACGATGAAGTGGGGGGGACCGGCGCTGGCCGTTTCGACACCTACGGGAGAAAGGGAGAAGTGGGGAGAAGGCGAGGGAAAATGGGGAGAAAATTTGTCTCCCTGTAATTACAGGAACTGAGATCCTGGAATCGGACCGAGCAAAAGACAAGACCCGCTGTTTCCCCTTTAAATAGAGCCCTGAAAGCCCTGGAACGAGAGAGTTCTAGCATCCGTCATCTCGTACACATCTTCGCCTGCCCTGCACTCTCCGATCGAACTGCAACTTGGACTTCTTCTTCTTGACCCTGGCCGAACCGCTCACCCTGAAGACTGATACAATTGCTCGAAAGCCTTTATCAGGGCGCAGGTTTTCCCTCTACTTGCCTCTACCTCTTCCTCCCTTCGCTTTCAATCTCTTTCTCCCTCTCCCTGCATTTTCTCCCCATTTTCCCTCGCCTTCTCCCCACTTCTCTCTTTCTCCCGTAGGCGTCGAAACGGCCAACGCCGGTCCCCCCCCACTTCATCGTCTATGCGGCGGGCGGCTACAGTGCCCGTCCCGTCATACATGGTCCTTCGAACCGGATCACCGTCTTCACGCCTTCACGCCTCCTAGCTCCGGAGATGATTTCTCTCGCTGCCAGGCCTTACACTGCCGGCCCCTACGCGGCCAGCCCTGCCGGCCCTTACACTGCCGGCCCCTACACTGCTAACCCTGCCGACCCCAACGCTGCCAGCCCTGCTGGCCCCTACGCTGCCAGCCCTGCCGGCCCTTACACTGCTGGCCCTGGCAGTACACCATCCTCTGATGCCGAAGAGGACTCCATCACCACGGAGGTCGTGGTTAGGCAACTCCGGATGAAGAACCGAGCGAAGAGCAGGCAGCTCGCTGCCTTGCTCTCGTTCATCCCCACCCGTCCCGTACATAGGGTATGTTTCGAGGCTGAAAAGGAGGGAAAGGATATGGGAAAGAGGAAGGTTGGGAAGTACCTGGCTATTCAGATCTGGTCACCAAACACAGGTTAAGCCATTTTAAGCAACAATTCAAACATACATACTTAATTGCAATTTTTACTCAACTTATTATTTTACAATTAATACTACAACATGACCCAAAGGATCTAAAGACATGACCCAAAGGATCTAAAGTAAAGGAATGGATAAGCTGATAGTTTCATTGCAACCTCTCCCTCTTTTCCTAATGCTCCCACATAGAAGTTTTCATACTTAAAAACTTTTTGAAGTGAAACTTCTATAGCCCCGTTGTGATTTAATATTGCCATTTGATCAAAAGTGGCGCCCTCCTATGTTTTCTACTCTTATTTGACAGACTGTACAGTTACAGTACTTTTGTAGTTTTACTATAAATTCTGATAATTTAAGGCTTAGAATTTTTTTTACAAAATTCATATATAAAAGGAAAAAATTCTTTGGAGGTGCTTTGTGGAGGGTCTTTTTAAGGAAAGGAAGGTGAGGAAGTTCTGGGAAGGAAAATGGTATGAGGGGTGGGTAGGAATTTTAGGGTCAATATGTCCAGGAGTGACGGTCATTTGAATCCATCCCTCGCACGCAAGGTCGAGAGATTCCGACTGGAGAGTTCAAAAGGTTTCCCTTAACCTGTCTCTCCCGCTCTGGCCCACCACACCTCACCTGATGAACCCGGGCACCCTTGCTAAGTCACCAAACGTAGCGAACCACTTGGAGTGACCTATGGCAGGGGTGTTGGTTATCCAATAAATGGTTCCCGGGACGGCAGTACGCATTGAAAATAATATTGTTCATTATACAAATTAATTTACGAATGAAAAATGTAGTACCTCATCTGAGTAGCGGCTCTGCAGAAGGGCAAAGTGATCATTATATTTCACCACATTAACTGGAGTGGTCTCGTCTCTCAACTGCAAATTGGTCACTTGAAAGTTTCCCGGTTTCAGCAGGATCACCTTCCCGTTGACGATGATGCCAGGAACACTGTCCGACAGCGACTTGAGTTCCACGTGGTTGGAGTTGGGAAAGATGCTCGCTATGGACTTGGTGAAGAGTTGTATCGCGTTTGCTGTCACGTCCATGGATATCAACTGGGCGCTTGCTGTGTCGGCTCCCGTCAAGCACGTGTAATACGGGGCGGATAGGACACATCTGAGAATAAAAATAACAATATTAAAATTAGAGGTATTTCTCGGTTATCGCCAACCACATATCGTCACCTCATTTGGATAGGGTTCTAACTGACATTTTTTTCATAAATGACCTTTAAATGCCAAAGCATTTCTTTTGCTCATTTCTATACCCAAAATAATTTTCAGAACCATCTGTGTTGTATTTTTGTAGATATATATGTATGACAAAGTTCCAAGATCAAGCATTTTAAATAATCATTTATTTAACAAGGTTCTAAAGTCACACACTCTCTATTTTGTTTGTATCTGACAGTTGATCATTATTACAAGGCGCATTATGGTTCGTCACTTTGGTTGGATAAGGCTAACTTCGCCTTACCATGTTCTAAAGTTTCAAAGTTTGCAAAGACGAATTTTCATAATCTGTTTGACAATTTTTATTTATTTAATTTTAATGTATTACAAAAACATGGTAAGTAACACATTCCCAATGAGTTGAGAAAAAAAAACTCATTTTAGTTAGTATTTTAGTTTATCCCTAACTTGGAATAGCGTTAGGGAAATGTAATTAGAACCTTGTGCAATGAATTATTATGCCCTATCTGGTTGCACATGGTTCTATTTGCATGTTTAGGTATGTTTTAAAAAAGTAAGTATAAGTCCTATTTAAACATTTCCCTTTAAAATCTGTTTAGTTAGCCCTTCTAGATTTGAGATTAAATTACTGATACCGCTAATAAAATGGTGTCTATGGCCGGCGAATTCTTGAGTATTTCTGCATTCCAATAAAATCAAAATAATTTTAATATTTCTGAACGTATCCAAAAACTGAAAACTGTTTTTGAAAGGCGATTAAATACGCTTTCAAATTGTGTTATTAGAAGTAAGCATGTTATTTTTGAAATATTAAAATTTTTAATGCAAACATTAAAAATTTTCACCTTACATTGTTCTGGTGGAAGTTTGACGTCATAAATCTAGTGTCCGACTGAACTTTCAGTTTCAGTTTCGGTTTCGGTTTCGGCCTAGTTTCGGCCAAAAAACGAGTTTCGGCTTAGTTTCGGTTTCGGCCGCCATCCAGCCGAAACCGAAATTGAATTTGGGAGGTTTCGTTCTGCGATCAGACATGTTCGGTGCACTGAACTTTGAGCCACGAAATGTCATTTTGCTGCGTCCGCGCTCATAGTCGTGTCAGGACTTGAATCATTTGTTTGTGTTCACTCCGCGAACTTTGCGGTAATTCGGTTTATTTGTTGTGAAATAGGAGGTGTTTATACTTAACATTATTTCGAAATAGGTAAGTTTTATTTCGCTATTGAAATGATTTAGTTCATGATAGGCCCTGAGGAAAATAATTTCCCTGAGGGCCTATGTCATCTTTGGGGATGCTGTGTGGAGGGTTTTTTTAGAGAAAGGAAGAGGAGGAGAGTTCTGGGAAGGAAAAGGGGCGGGTAGGAATCTGGGATTCAGTGTGTCCTGGTCATTCACCTTCGAGACCAATAAAGGCTGATTGATTAAGATTGACTATTTTTTTTCCTCGTAAACATGACCTTATATGGAAGTTTCGGTTTCGGCCGTAAAAACTAGTTTCGGTCGGACACTACATAAATCCGAATAATTTCTTTTTTTTGCGGATATCTATGGAATTCAAGTCGTAGCTTAGTATTATCTCTTTCGAACACTGCTTAGATTACATTTCTCGTCATGATAGTAAGGGAGATGTAATGATTTTTATGAGACCGTACGGGCTGTCCCCTAAAAGGGTCAAATTTACTCTCAACGATAATCGGATGTTTGTCCCCTAAATGTGTCAAATTTTCTCAACCGGTTAAAATAATTTACACAAGATTTAACCGCAAAATCGGAAATTGGTAAATAGATAATGAGTGCATGTCTTTGCAAATTTTGACACCTCATATCTCAGAACAAGGTGAAGCGAAGTTAGAACCCTACCCAAATGAAGCGACGATATGTTTTTAGGGTTAGGTTTGAAAATTTGCAAAACTAAATTGATTTCTTAAGATGAAGCCAAACTAAATAATGCAAAATCATACAAAATCACATGTTTTTGTTTTGAAAATTTGATAGCTTAGAAGTATTATAGATGCTTCAATTAAATACTGTGTGTAGAACAGGGGTGCCCAAACTTGAACTGCTGGCGATCGACCTCAATATTATTCGACTTCGATGGATCGACTATGACAGGCAGCAAGTATGTGTACATTTAGGTACTTCAACCTCAAATTTTTTTTCAAGTGCCGGGGGGGGGGGGTAGAAACTGTGACCTCATTTTATATCCCATGTGACGAGAATTCTTCCAATAAAAATCATGTTTATAAATCTACTTAAAAGCTACTACAAATTTGTAACTGCTTTCGGAGATCGAGAATGGTATCCATGTAAAAAGATTTAGCATGTTATTTAATTTATCTTTATATAGTGAACACAAAACTGGTCTCAATTAAATCTGTATGCGGTGAATTAAAACTACACTCCGAACATGAAAATGCTTTTCTTTAATTCTGGCAGTACATAAATAGTCTGCAACTAGAATTTTATAATTGCACTTCGAATAAGATAATAGATAATATTTTCCTTCGAAATGTGTCAGCAGGTAAATCCGCAACGGGAATTTTACATTCTGAACACAAAATTGGTTTAAATTAAATCTGTGTGTGGTGAGCTAAAACTACACTTAGAACATAAAAATGGTTTTTCTTTGATTCTGGCAGCACATAAAAATGTATGTAAAAAAATTGTGAATTTAAGGAACTTTCTTAGAAGGTGGGAAAAAAGGAAGCGTAAAACTCAATGCTGGATGTAGCAGACTGGATGATGATGTCCACATAAGATTCACATTTCACATAAATATGTGTCTGAAATCTGTGCACAGATTGTAATAGGTATTAAACCAACAGTATAATTTTGATGATTTTAGTAAACTTCTTTCGTACTTGCATTCGAGAACACGACGTGGAAACTTAGTCACGGAAAACAATGTTCACGTGTTGACGGTGATCGGTTTCGCCACAGAATAAGTAATGAAAAATTCCGTGCTCATTTCAATCGGACCAAAATGTAAGTGCGACAATAATATGAATTGAAACGGGTTAAAAGTTTTACAAGATATTATTATTATTTATTGTAAAGTTTTTCCGCCCCTTAAAAGTGCCGCCCGGGGTAATTCTTCCTCCCAATCGTTATTTTTATTTTATTTTTTTATTTTAGTTTATTTAGGAAACAAACAGTTATACATATTTTATAAGAAAGTAACATATTACATGATTACATTAACCAGCGAAGTTTCCGCTACAATTTATAATATATAAACATGGATTAAAACATTAAAGAAAACATAAAGTGGTAGAAAAAAAAGAAAAATATATATATATACAACAGAAATGAAAGAAAGAAAAACACACACAAATTAAAGCATATGGGATATATAAATCATCCAAATATTATTATTATAATAAAAAGAAGGAAAACCAACATAATGAGAATGAAAAAAATAACATGCAGCAGGGGTGGAGAGTTCGTAATTAACAATTTGTTTTAATTTTTTCTATTATGGATTTAATAAATTGGCCTGAGGACAAATGGAAAATATCAGCGTCGTAAAAGATATCATTGTATTTTGTGCACGTCCTTCGGAGAAACGAATGTTGTGTGTAATTTGTTTTTGAGTGTGGGATGTGGAATAGTTGGTTTGACCTTGTGTTTCTTATTGGACAGTGGAAATTAATGTGTTCTAGAAGATAGTTGTTGTCAACAACGTTGTTAATGATTTTGAATAAAAATTTTTGGTCGGATATATTTCTTCTATCTTCTAAAGTTGATAAATTATGGAATGTTAATGAGTCTTTTAGGTTTTCTGAAGTTCGAAAGGATTTAAAGTCTAGGTGTTTCAATATCTTTTTTTGAATTCTTTCTAACCTTTCAATATTTACTTTGTATTGGGGATTCCATATGACTGATCCGAATTCTAATATTGAGCGAACAAAAGAGACGTACAGTATTTTGATTACGTGTGGAGACCTAAATGGTTTGGTCACTCTTATGATGAATCCTAGAAGTTTGTACGCCCTGTCACAGATGGAATTTATATGTGTTCGGAAAGACATTCCGGAGTCCATTATTATTCCTAAGTCCCTCACTTCACAACATCTTTTTATCTCTACGTCATTGATTTTGTACGGGAATATTAGGGGGTTTATGCTTTTGGTGAATGATATTATTTATTTATTTTATTTATTTATTTCTATGTATTACAGTATTTACCTATTAATTAACATTTTTACATAATAGATAAATTTTGAAAACATTTTTACATAATATATTTTACAATTTTATTATGTAGGGTGTATGGTAGGTTTGCGAAGGTGAAACTGTGGATAGGTATTGTATGTTTCGTGAACACCTCACTAGGAGAACCTGTGCTGAGGTGTTTACGTGTATATTTATGATTCTGTGTGACAAGTATTAATGTGTTGTAGAAGAAAGTTTTATATTAATTTTATTTAATGGTTATTGCACATTGGTTATTAATAAGTTAATTTTTATGTTTGGTTTGGAGTAAATAGGTTTTGGAAAAATAGTGTTCCTTTAGCTTTTATCCAGACTGTGATTTGTTTTTTTAGTTTATTTGTTGGTGAAAAATCAGCAGATTGTTTCAAAGAAGGTGGCATGCTGTTATATAGTTTGATAGAATAGTAGTTAAAGGATCTTTGTCCGTGGGTCGTGTGCTTTAGCGGGATGTTGAGTGTTAGGTTTGTTGAGGACCGGCTTGTTATTGAGGACTGAGAAAGTAAAGGGATATGAAGTTTGAATTTGAAGAGGTGAAGAATAGACGATTTAGCGTAGAGTTGTCTGATTGACAAAACGTCGAGCATCTTGAAAATTTTTTCAGAGTCTGTATCATATGCCACTTGAAGTATTAGTTTGATTGTTGCCTTTTGTGCCTTTTCTAGTGGATCTAGAGAAATATTACTTGCACTTCCCCAAGACAGAAGACCATACATGATTAAAGATTGGGAAAGAGCAAAGTAGATAGATCTTAGTATTGTGCGTGGGAAGATATTTTTTATATTATTTAAAAGATACATGATTTTTTTAAGCTTGGATGCAATTAAGTTAATGTGGTCATTCCAGCGTAGGTTTTCGTCAATTATCACGCCTAGATATTTTATTTGTTTGACATTTTGTATGATTTCGCAATTGCACGATGAGAAGGGTTGGGAGCAGTCGTGTATTTTCAGAGTGAAGGTTGGAGGAGGTTGACCTCTTTGAGTTATACTATGTGTAATGAATTTAGTTTTTTTTGTATTTAGAGTAAGTTTGTTTTCATTGAGCCATTGTTTGATGACAGCAAGACTTTTCTCAGCTTTAAGGAATGCCTTGATCCATGAGTCAGCTTGACAAAGTATTACGGTATCATCAGCGAATGTCACAATGTTGCCTTCTGTAATTAGTTCACAGATATCATTGATGTAGATAAGAAACATTATGGGACCTA
Source organism: Limnephilus rhombicus (assembly GCA_929108145.2). Classification (NCBI taxonomy): domain Eukaryota; kingdom Metazoa; phylum Arthropoda; class Insecta; order Trichoptera; family Limnephilidae; genus Limnephilus; species Limnephilus rhombicus. The sequence continues at coordinate 26,324,094 of OV815284.1, forward strand.
GAACACTACCCTGGGGCACTCCGTAACTGATCGGAAGGGGTTCACTTTTCACTTTGTTGATAATGACTTGTTGAGTTCTCTCTGACATAAAACTTTTCAGTAAGTTAAGTTCATTTCCAGTTATGCCGAGTTTATTAAGTTTCTTAAAAAGTATATTGTGAGATATTGTATCGAAGGCTTTACATAAGTCGAGATATATTGAAATTACTTTTTTCTTTGAGTCAAGGTTAGAGTTAATAAAGTCTGTTACCGAGGTTAAAGCGTGTTGTGTACTTCTGTTCTTTCTAAAGCCATGCTGGTTCTTCGAGAGTAGATGGTTTGTTTCTAGGTAGTGGTAGAGCTGTTCTTTGATGGCTTTTTCCAGAATTTTGGACATAGTATTTAGAAGAGTGATAGGTCTGTAGTTGTTGATGTCATTTTTAGGTCCTGACTTATAGATAGGAATTACTAGTCCATTTTTTAAGCAGCTAGGAAAAATACCTTCTTTTAGGCTACGATTTATCAGGTATGTAAGTGGATTGAGGAGTTGGTCACTTAGAGTTTTAATGGTTTTAGCATCTATGTTGTCAGTACCTGCAGCTGAGCTATTCTTTAATGATTGTATTATTTTAATCGTCTTATCGCATGAGATGGTTTGGAGTTTAAATTGTATATCTTTATTGGAGTTAGGAGTATCTTGATGGTTAGATGAATGTAGATTCTCTGCCACAGTACTTGTAATGTTTTCTGCCAGAATGCCTCCAATATTTGTGTAATGATTGTTAATGTAATTTAAAACTAGTGTAGGATTGTTGTGGAAGAGGATTTCTTCATTGTTGATGACAATATTTTTGATATTATCATCATCGAAATTATGAGTGCAAGTACTTTCCTTTAGTATTGACCATACACTTTTGGGATCGTAATTGGATTCTATCAGTTTATTTTTGAAATGTAGCTCTTTAGCTTTTCGTATAATTTGGGTGCATAGATTTCTATATCTTTTGTAGAATGAGTAGAGAATAGTATCAGAAGGGTTGAGTTTGACTTGTTTGTGTAACTTATCTCTTTTTTTAATACAGTTTAAGATGCTTTGGGTTATCCAAGTTTTTAGTTTTTTTTTGCGGTGGGGAATAATTTTTGTTGATGTCTTAGTATTTTGTGTGATGGTGGTTTGTAAGTATGTAATGAAGTAGTGCCAAGCCTTATCGGTTGACGTTATACTCCTTAAATGCTTCCACGATTGTTTATCTAAACATGATTTTATGTTGTCATAGGCAATATTCTTAATTGTGAAATAGCGTTGAGTAGGCAAATTTGGAGTTGGTGTAGTCAGGCCTAGTAAAGTTGTGTAGTGGTCCGTAATGGAGGATTCGTAGACTATACTTTTAATATAATGTTTTGATTTTACCATAATGTGGTCTATACAAGACTCAGTGTTATTGGTTACCCTAGTGGGGGTATTAATAGTACTGAAGATACCATGTTGCATCAGCATCAAAAGGTAATCGTGGTTTTGTGGGTGACCATTAGGCAGTAGATTAATATTAAGGTCACCGGCTAATATGATATTTTTAAAGGAATTTAGCTTATTAAGATGACTATTAAGGGAAGATATGAATGGTGCGATATCATGGGTGGATGGTGATCTGTATAGTGCAAGTATACATGTTTCTTGGTTGACGATTATTTGTAAACAGTTTGAGTTATCAATGAAAATTTCGGAAACTAAGCTACTAAGGTTGTTATGAATATAGACCACAACACCGTCGTTTTGTTTTTTATTATTTGATGTGTAGTACTGGGTGTAATTTTGTTTGTGTTTCTGGGTGAAGGCGTTTGTGATCCAACATTCTGTAAGAATAATGATATTAAAATCTGTAGTAAAAGTGTTGGTTAGGATGTCGAGTTCATCGTAATTTTTGTTGAGAGAACGTATGTTTTGATTTAGTATAGTTAGTGAAGGTGGGCTAGAGAGGATTGTATCACATAATTTCTGATCTGCAGTAGTGTAATGGCGGTGCAAGTTATTAAGATTCATTTTCAGTAGATCAGCCATGTTAATATTAAGTAAATTAGAAAATGTAAATTTGATGGTTAATGATTTATGGATGAGTCCCCATTTTTTTAAGATCACTTTCGTGTTTTATCTGGATGGTTTTTTCCCCGGGTCCTTTACGTACAAGTAGTCTGCTCGCTTTAAACCACACGAATTGGAAAAGAGTTTCTTTGGCAGTTTGTTTGGTTTTCCACAATAGTTCCTTAAAGTAAGGTGAAAGCACTTCACTGATGTAAATCGGCGAACTCAAGTTAAGTGTTTTGGCCGCACTTTTTACTGAGAGAATCGAATCCCTAGTTTTAGGATTGTGAAAAGAGATATGTAGTTTGTCCGGGGTGTTGCGTCTGCGGTCTTGGGTCCTGGTCACCATACGAATGTCCTGTTGTAGCAGGGGCAAGCCCAGCGAGCTGGCTACCCGTAGTACAGCTTCCGTAGGTTGTTCGCCTGGCTGCAGCTCCACTCCCGCCATCTCCACACTGTCAGATAACTTCTCTTGCTCAAGTTCTGCAAGTCTACACTCAAGGCTAGAAATTCTAATGTTATTTTTATCATTCACCTCACGTAAAAACTTGGTTTCTTTATGCAGATCCTGCATTTGTTTGAAGCTCGACACAAGGTCTTCATACTGGTTACAGATGAATTCGCTGCTTTTCTTTAAGTCTCTAATTTCTTCTTCAAACATTTTTTTCATTTCAGTAATTTTGCTGTCAAAATGTTTAGTGATTCGTTCGAATAAGACATCAGTTTCTGAACCGGACTTCGAGGACGGTGAGCTCGATCGGCTTTTGCATTTCGGACAGTTCCAAGTTGATTTATTTTTAACCGCCATTCTTTTGAAATTTGTATCGGTGATGTTGACACAGGTATTATGAAAAATGGTATTGCAGATGGCACAGGTGAGTGCAAAGTCATTATTCGAGATCAAGTTGAGGCAGCCTTCGCAGTTCATTTTTAGAGTATAATTTACAAAGTTTATATGTGGAGTCACAACACTGTTTCAGGTATTTGAACTTTTGATGTGTTAAATCACAGGTATAAAGTAGTAACACAATAATCTGTGTTAGATTATGCACTTTTCTAATGTTTTCAGTAACTTTTAATACTTAGAATTCATTAAATTAGTCAGAGCACTGTTTTTTCTTTTGTTTCAGGTATTAAAACTTTAGATGTGTTAGATCACTGGTATAAATTAGAGTACTATGTAGTAGCACAATGATCTGTTAGTTTGTGTACTTTTTAATGTTTTCCGTTACTTTTAAAACATTGCACGGAGGCTTTGTTAACATTTTCGGTAGAGATCAATACAGGAATTGAAAAATTAAATTGATATTAAAATGATACGTTTTACTTCTGCCGCACCGCATTTTGTATTACTTGTTAATAAACTTCATATCGCTTTTTATTTACAACTCGGACTGGCTGACTCATAAATAAACCAAAGCGCACAATAGAAACTAGATCGAAAACTTTGTTCTTTAAAGGGGGAAATTTTCGACAATATTTCACCATGAATCTGCAATAATTAGACGCTTTTTTTCGATGGGGACTTGTGACGTCACACACCTTAGATGAGGATAGAGGGAACAATAAAAAAGGCGTGACCATTGACAATATAAGATCCAAATAAATTATAAACCAAAAGTCATGAAAAATGTGCGGTTTTATTGAGGCCTAATTGAAGATAATCTGAAACAAAAACTGTGAAAAGATCTATTTACATCGGCAAATTTTCTCGAGATCGACTCAAAAAGCACTCGCGATCGACCGGTCGATGGGCACCCCTGGTGTAGAACATACCTTGGCCCTTAAAAATATCGGTAATTTTTTTTATAAGTCTTTTGAAAAGCCTTTAAAAAAATAAAGTATAAGGTCTATAAAAAACACTTTCAAGTCCAAACTCTCCTATTTATAAACCCCCTTTCGGATTTGGTTTTATTGTATAATGTGGAAAATTTAGTTTCTTTTATAATAATCGCAAAAAAAGTTGATATTTATGCCCGAACTTCACAAAATAAAATAAAATATGCATTTTCTCGTTGATATTTTTGACATCAATCAATACGGCCCGCACTCTACGAATTTGGACTCTTGAAATGACCCTTATGGCATGGGCACAAGAACCATGCACTAGGCAACACTTATTTCGTATCAGACACGCCCCAACCGGCGCGGGAGACAGTTGTGTGACTCCACGTCGCTTAGTTTCAAGAAATCAATTTTAAATTTCAGTTTTCTTACAATAAACAATGCGTAAAACAGGAATTAATATTTTTTACAGTCCTTTACGAAATCAACCTGTAAAAAAAATTCTCAAAGACCTTTTCCAACCTTTCCAAAAGCTTTTTCTCAAGTATTTTTAAACTCCTCCCATAAAGGGCGTGAATTCCGATTTCGATTTTTTCCTGAACTAGTGGATCGCCTTATCTTGCTAACAGGGGTGATACATGTCATTCGTTTTAAATGTCAACAAGGTTCGGTTAGGGTAGGATAGATAAGGTTCCCAAATTAATTTTAAAACCTAACCTAACTTAACGAAGCCCTAAAAAAATATGCAGTGGGCAATAACCCATAAAAACCAAATGTAGTAATAAATAAAAAAAAAATTAACATCATAATTGGCTCTCAGATAACATATGTCATCCTTCAGCATTTTTTTTTTTCATTAACCCCACACTGAGGAAATCCTCATTTCCTTCAAGGCCTGTTTAATCTTTGGGGATTCTGTGTAAAGGGTTTTTTTAATGAAAGAAAGTAGAGGAAGTTCTAGGAAATGGTTATGAGGTAGGAATCTAGGGGTAGGTGTGTCCAGGAATGACGGACATACAAATGCATTCCTCCCGCTGTGGTGCAAGACGATAGATCGAGACAGACCCGCTGAAGAGGTCAAGGGGTCTCCCCAAACCGGCAACACTCGATCGGGCCCCAATACTAGATACGATAATACAATACTAAGACACCAAACGTAGCGAACCACTTGGGGTGAACTATGGCAGAGGTGCTGGTTATCCAATAAATGTTTCCCGGGGTGGCGGTACCCATACCCAAATTTTCTGTGCGCGAATGTGTTTCACTAAAAGATGTACATTGTGTCAAAGCATACCTACCGCGTGATGTGATAAATTGCATTGGAAAGGTCAGCATTGTAAAGGACTAACTTTTTTACCATTTGTGATGTGCATGACAAATATTTTTTTTAAATAGGCCTTAACCTCCCGATAGCCGGGAACCCACCGGTGGGTTCGGTAAATATTTAAAAAAAAAATTATATGCGTTTTGTTTTTAACCCTAATGTATAGAGACACTGATTCGTAGCTTTAATTTTTAAGAAATGTAGCATTAATTATTGAAAAAATAGCTTTTATAGCTTTAATTTTGCGTTTTCGTAGCATTTATAGCTAAATAGAATAACTTCAAGGAATGGGAGTCAGTAAAAGGGGAAAAAACAATTAAATTAGCAAAATCACTTATAACATGTTTATTGTATTATTGATTGAAACTCAACATGACACATGTTTCTACAGTAGAGTGTGTTAAGTTCGTTCTACCATCTGTCAATACAAGATTATAGCGACACTATTCACAGGGGCCCACACAGTCATCAGAGCTGCCTCAGCAAATTCTCTGTGAACAATTTTTACAGCTAAGAGTAGCTGAATTATCTCTACAGTGACTCCATCCCTCACTTGCTCTACAAGCTGTCTTTGAAAATAGCTGGTACCTTTCAAGAATTTACTGTCATCAACAGATTTGAATGTTGGTGCAAGCCTACTTTTACTTGCTAAAAGAATAGCTTCTGATCGCTGGACATTCTGACCTACAATGGCAGGATTGAACATTTTACCTGCGTGCTCAAGAAATAGATTAGTGTTGTTATCTTGACAGTTCAGCATATGAGATGCCAGTTTCACAGAACTCTTCTGACAACTCTCCCTTATTTGGGTTAAGTCAACCTGGTTCTTTACCTCCTGCACAGCCTTAAGACCATTGTTTGCCGGCGACCGAAGTAGATCTTCAATAATCTCATTGTAACATCATTTTATCGGAGAATACGAGAAATGATCTTTTTGTGTAGTGCCTTGAAATTAACGGAGATATTATATTGTTATAGGAGATACGGGAATCGGATGCATGACGTAAAATTGTAAATTAGTAAAATAGAGTTAAACAAAATAAGGCATTTATTTCCATGCCCGAATACTTGCACGAAGACGGTGCAATGCCCCTTTTGTTGATAATATCTATAGCGACACGTCCTATAATATGGGAGACTCCCGACATATTTCGTAATGGTGTTAGTGTGTCCGGTGTCCCGCGTTTCGACGTGTACACAGTAAAAACGCGAGAAACCACCGAAACAAAATTTTAATTTTATATGTCAATATATTTTCGTCAAGACGAGAAATCACCCTTTTGCTTAGTTCATTCAATATTAGCTGAGACATGTATTGTTAGAAGAGCTCCGGAAAAAATAATGATAATATATAATATTATACAATTCTGCAAAGAACTCTAGGAAACATCTAAGTATAAAAATCAATGTATGTTTGTTTGTATGTATGTTTGACCATACGCGTTGCTAAACCAATCATCCTATTGCGATGCAATTCTGGGGATTTGATGTGCGCATGCCCGCGATGGTTAATATATGTATATAGTGGTGAGATTTTTTTTTAATGAATATTAAGAGAATTTTAGAATTTTAGAAATATTATTAGAATTTTAAGAGTCCCAACTGCTCCCATCTGAAGCCAGTGAGATGCCTCACGGCATCCCCAATTGGGGTATGCTGTGAGGCTGAAGGTAGTGGGGAGGGGAAAGAGATCGGGAAGAGGAAGGTGGGGAAGTACCTGGCTATTCAGATCTGGTCACCAAACACGGCTAATGCCATTTCAAGCAACGTTTCAATTCTGAATGGTGGTCTTACATCAGGGCGATACTGAGAGTATCTTCCACTCTGGTATATATGCTTTAAGTGGCACGCGAGCTGTTTGAAAACTGAATGTATCGGGACTGAATTTATGGAATGCGGGAGGAGGGAGGGGAGTTAGCAGGACGGGAGAAGCGGAAGATGGGAGTGGAGAGAGGGAAGACAGAGTGGGAAAACGTGAGGAGAAGGGTACGAGAGAGAGGAAAGGGAACGGGACGAATGGGAAAGGACACGCAGGGAGAAACAATGTCTTTATTAAGTGACATTGCAACGCATGCCGGGAACTCGCCAGTAAGAAATAAAATATTGTACCTTTAGAAAACTTAAATTCAAAATAATAACAATTTAAATTCTCAGCGAGTTAATTCCAAGGAAAAGTTTATCAATATAATGTCGTAGAAGACGTAGAATATTTTTGGAATAAAAAAAAAAACAGCAATAAAAACGCCTATAAAAGTTTGAGTGTTAATACTCATTTTGGGAGACAGGTATGGGTGCCGCAGCCCAGGGAACCATTTATTGGATAACAAACACCTCTGCTACAGCTCACACCAAGTGGTTCGCTACGTTTAGTGACTTAGCAGGGGTGCCCGAGCTCATGGGGTGAGGTTTGTTCGGGTCTTGGCGGCGGATGCGTCTGCCCACCAATTTCATGGCAGGCCAGATTGGGAGAGACTGGTTGAGGGATACCTTTTGATTTCTCCAGTAGGGCTCTCTCGGAACATCGCCTTTCACCGCACGGGGAGGGATAGAATCATTCGTCCGTCACTCCTGGACATACTGACCCCAGATTCCAACCCACCCCTTCTACCTTTTTATTTCCCAGAACATCCTCTCCTTCCTTTCCTAAAAATACCCTTCACTCAGCATCCTCGAAGATGACATAGGCCCTGAGGAGAATTATTTTCTTCCTGGGCATGTGTAGAGCTATTGTATAAAAACATAATCTTGTCCTTTGTTAATATGTCAGATTTGAAAGTCAAATAATATGTGTAACTTCACATTCAATTATTCTGTAAAGTTGCAAAATCGGCGTCTCGGAATTTACTATGTATAAATATTTGTTTTCTATACATACGCCTCAGGGATCTCTTTTTACAGCTTTTTTTAACATTAGCTCCACACAGGAGGCCGTGAGGAAAATAAGGGGTCTTTTTAGGAAAGGAAGAAGAGGAAGTTCTGAAAAATAAAAGGGGAAGTATTGCGGATGATTAGGAATCTGTGGGTCAGTGCATCTAGGAGTGACAGATGCAAGAATCCATCCCTCCCACTGCGATGCAAGGCGATGTTCAGAGAGAGTACTTACGGCTGGAGACGTCAAAGAGTTTCCCTCAACCATTCTCTCCCGATCCGGCCTGCCATGCAGCTGGTGGGCAGACGCATCCACCACCAAGACTCAGACAAACCTCACCCCATGAACCCGGGCAACCCTGCTAAGTCACCAAACGTAGCGAACCATTTGGGATGACCTATGGCAGAAGTGTTGGTTATCCAATAAATGGTTTCCGGGGCAGTGGTACGCATACCCGCCTCGCATTCAGTCTAGGTACCTACTTTCATTCTCCTCTGCCAGTTCCCATGCCTCACTGCCATAAATACCTAGGTAGGTAGGTACCCCGATATCGTAGAAAATATTTAAAAAATAAAAGCTGAACTGCAAAAAATGATAATCTTACTACCTACCAAGAAACACCAATACGTTGAATATGGTTCTCGATTTTTTCGTAAAAATTAAGAGTTCTAAAACAACGAACACCTACATATTGTCAACAAACAAAGACATAGATACACCCATTGTTAATGTATGGCGATTGAGTTATGTATGTATTAGTTTGTCTGGCGCGATTTTACTCCTCCCCCCGGCCCGCGCAAGCTCCCCCGTACAAGCTGCCCCGTCCGGCTGGCAAATGAGTGGATGAGACAACAACAAAAAACCTAAGTAATTTTACTACAAATCTGCGCGTATCTAAATTCGGTTTTTTACACGAATAAAACTGTTTTCAGAGCAGAATAAAATTTTGTCGTATACTTCATCATATTCCTGACTCAGGATGTGAGGAGTTTTTTTTTTAAATTGCGTCCATATGCCCAGAAAAAATTCCAAAGTTGCCTCCTAAATTTATGGATAAATCGTCATCTTTTGGGGCCTATATTTTATAATTTAAAGCAAAAATCGAAAATCGGATTCACATCCTAACTGTATACATGACTAATTTATCATTTAAAAAAAAGAAAAAAACAATTAATTTGATATTTTAGCCGTAAATCCAAAACAAAATTTTGTATGAAACAGGCCACGCATGCGTTCCTCTTAAGGTTTTGGCAGGGAAAACACCATCACTTAATTTTTTTAAAGTAAGGCTTAGGGACACCAAGTCCTCCGAAAGCAAATGAGCATATGGATATTTTAACCCTTCTGATACATTTAGCAATTTGACAAATTGACCACACACTTCATCAACAAATGTCAAATGAATACATATCAAAGTTGCCTTACAGGCATCTGCAAACTGTTCTAAAATGTAATCAAAACTCGAGTTTTTGGGTTGAGTTTTGTCGTAAAAATCGCTGCTATTTCGCGTTTTAACGTATTTATTGCTAAAAACACCATTTATCGCTTTAATTCGCGAAAATATCGTTAATGCTATGAATCGGGTGTCTCTACTTGTGTATAAAGAAACTGTATGGAAGACAAAGTCAGAATCGCTTGCGCCAATATCATTGTTGTTGTAGCCAATGGTTTCATTCATGTGGCAACACTACAATATTTTTAGTGTTATCTGTGACTGTCAACAACTGGCAAAACCTAAAAATCGAAGTTTTCACTTTTGTGTTCGTTTTTCAAATGCGTATAAAGGTATGTATTTATTAGCAAACACCTTTGAATTGTGTTTTTTCACGTAGGGTGTCTATTCAGGTTTGTGTAGAAATGAAACATCAGTTCATTTTCGTATGAATATATTTTTTTGAGCAAAAGTCAGGAAGCTAATTTCCGCGCGGTTTTTTCCAAATACGCCAGCCCACCGATAGGTTAATAAGTCAAGTACGCTCCTACGTCATACATATGTCTGGTAATGTTGTAACGTGAAAACAAGCTTATCGGTCCGAGTGGTTAATTACAAAATATGTATAAAGGAAAAATTCATTGACTGGCTGAATAATCTTGGCGTTCCACTGTGATCTCCACCATACGAAGAAGAATGAAAAATTCTTCTTTTTTTTGCACACCAGGATTTGAATCCGCAACCTCTGCTAGTCGTGAGCCTTATGACTCGACTGTAGAGGCCGTGCCTGTGTGCGCACACACACTGCTTAACGCCGCCTAATAATCGCACACAACAGATTTAGTCATTATCGTATTTGTGTACGGTTGGTTTTATGGTTTTACAGTTTTTTAAATTATCGTGCAACATAAAGAGTATATCCTTTTAATGTTGGGTATCAGTCGTACAAGGATATAATGGTTATGTAAGTAAATACCTGGGGGAGATCCAGGAGGCGGGAAGCTTGCTGGTGGAGCCCCTGTTGTGCCCCGTGCGCAGGTTGTAGATGGTGAGCTCCAGGTGCGAGGAGGGCGCGGGCAGCAGGTGGTATAACAGGTCTCCCTCCACCCACCAGCGAGCCCCCGTCGGGGAGCTTTGCAGCCATAGGGACCACTCCCACAGTAGGTAACCTGCACACATTCATTCATTAAAGTTGTAATTATTCTAATTCTAATTAATTAGTTGGTGCTCTATTAACAAACTTTATCTGAACATAAATAAGTGTTATTCAATAAGTTTTTACAGAATAAGTCAACCAATTATTCATCCTTATGAACTTAACAACTCTACCCTTACCTCTGTCGAAGAAATTAGTGACTTGGGCATAACTTTCGACTCTAAATTAAACTTCATATCACATATAAACTCAATCTATAATAAAGGTATCAAAATGCTTGGCTTCGTTCTTAGAAATTCCAGAGGTTTCAAGAATATTTCAACTTTAAAAATTTTGTATACATCCTTAGTACGTAGTCAAGTCGAATATAACTCCTCGATCTGGTCCCCCCATTTTAAAATACATTCAGATTCAATCGAAAAAATTCAACACAAATTCTTAAGACACATTAATTTTAACCTCGGTATTCCCATTGAAAACATAAATTATAATTACTTGATGAAAGAATTAAATTTACTAAGACTGTCAGATCGAAGAATTATATCCGACTTAATATTAATGTTCAAAATTGTAAATGGTAGAATAGACAGTCCTGATCTAACTAAGCTCATTGAATTTCATATTCCTACGAGAACCACTCCTTCTAAAATCCTTTTTAAATGTAACAATAATCGGACTGAGTATACGAAACACTCACTTTTACCTAGGTTGCATGAAGTTACTAATAGATATGCAGATGTGATAGATCTATTTAACTGCACGGAACATAGGTACAAGACGGCTATGCTATCATATTTTTTTAATCACTATTAATTTTATTTGTATTATAGATTTTTGCATGTAAATGTATCTCTGGTGTCACTTCCCAATGTATCGTCACAATTAACTGTTATACATACACTGTTTTACCATTACTAATATTTTGAATATGAATTTGTGACATGTAATTAATGTTTATGGCATACTTATGCTGTTTGTATTAAATAAATAAAGACGTTGCGTCATTGCTGAGAACAACTCCTTATGGTCCTGCGCTGCTTGGAGAGCTGTGCCACTGTCCTACCACTGACAATGCCTGCGATTCTGGATCCAACAATAAAGATATAAATGCTGTCCTATCAAAAAGTTACTCAACGGTTTATCAAGTCTATTTGATTAAAATATCCAGTGTTATTGGAAAAATTTCAGTCCAAAATATATTAAGGTTTCTCGTACATATTTTTTTAGATTGACTGACAAGTTAACATTAAACATGTATATATCACCTAAATATTGGTTTCCCATAGTGTGAAACCGTTGTGTCGGGGAATGAGCAATGTAGTTGCGCTTATGTATGCTGCGGTAGAATATTGTATTTTGTCGTGTTGTTATTGTGTTTATACGAAGGTTTACGGAGCTGCAGGAGTTGGGAACATTTATTAGTATTTAATAATAGTCGAATTTACACTTTGCGAAGAAGAGAAATGAATACTTCTCATTTTATCGTTATTTGTTTTTGGGGTATTAAGCCGTGTTGCTCTACTCCGGACTCTACTAGAATCGGCCAATCCACGGCACCCTCAGGTGCAGCCCGCGACGCTCTTAGGTGCGGTCCACGGAGCTCTTAAATGCAGCCCGCAGCTATACCATCTATACCCATATCTATACCATCCTAGTACCCGTGCGGCATTGGCGGTCGGTAACTTCTTCTATAAGGGATGCTGAAGTATATACCTACCTAATTTCAAATATAAATACCTACAGACTAGCCCACAAAGAAGATGCGATTACTGAAAAAAACAGTATGTTAAATTAGCTCTATAAATCCTTTATACTTCCCACCAATTATTACAGTTCTAAAATTAAATTAATTAAATAGATATTCGAAAGATATTCAACGTATAAATCATCGGCTTCAGTTATTCAAACCAAACTATTAAAATGGTCGTGCGAACAAATCTCTACGTACCGAATTAATCCACGCGCCTTGGTTATGCTATTCTGTGAACTGTGCCCAAGTGCATTAAAGTCGTTTTCTGCGCATTGGATGCTCCTATCAAATGCGTATACTGCTTCAGGGAAAACTTGGCAGTCAGAACTAAATACGCATGTGCAAATATCAAACTTTTTCTAACATGGATACGGAATGAAGCAGAGAATCCACTGTTGCTGGTATCGGTTCGTTTACACGACATTTGACACACAAGTGGAAGATACTCTCAGTATCGCCCTGGTGTAAGACCACCATTCAGAATTGAAACGTTGCTTGAAATGGCTTTAGCCGTGTTTGGTGACCAGATCTGAATAGCCAGGTACTTCCCCACCTTCCTCTTCCCTATCTCCTTCCCCTCCCCACTACCTTCAGCCTCACAACATAACGCATTTAACACATTTCTTCAGACTGATTCGTGGAAGGTTCGAAAACTCGGCTATCATGGAGAGCATTAGTTTCTATGTTCCCAATGGTTATCTCCGTCATCGACAGCATAGACTGTTTTATCTCCTGGCTTGCAGAACTAACTTGCCAATGGTTATGCCAGTCGGGAGAGCTGTCTTGTTGTTAAATAGAATCACTTCGGATATCAATATGTTTAATATCAATGAAGCACAATTCAGACAACAAACTTTGTTGTTGTTAGTATGATTGTGCTTCATTGAAATATAAATTACAAACATGTTTAAATTTTAAATGTTAATACTCTTTTAAAACGCATTGAAATTTTATTTTGTAATGTTTTTAAATTAATAAATAATTGAATTGAATTGAATTGAACATACCCCAAATGGGGATGCCATAGTCCCACTGGCTCCAGGCGGGAACAGTTGGGACTCTTGTGCGGTATTCATGTAAAAAAAAAAAAAAATGTATTTCGGCCCAGTCCGCGCATCGCGTTTTGTTGTTTTTGACTGCTGAGGTTGGGACGATATCGTTAAATTGCAGTATTTTATTGCTGTTTTCGGCTAGAAAAAAATAAGCTCAAAGCTTTTTTTAATGCGGAATAATTAAATAAGATTAATAATTATTATATTTATTGTTTGCCTAAAAAGGAAGGGAAGCGCCGTATCCACAGTATGTATGGAGGGACCGCGCCTGCCGTGCGGCCTTTGGAAAATTTAGGTTAATTGGCCCGTGGTGCAATTTGGGTTGGCCAGGCCTGCTCTACTCCATCTCATTTGTTTGGTGTATTGACGAAGTTGCTACATCAAATCTATCTTTTCAGTTTAAGAATCAGATCTTTTACAAATGCATTTATTTGGGTAACAAAATGATATTTTTTCACAATGTTTCCTATTTCATAATTATTTATTTTTTATATTTAAACAACAAAGATTAGTTTAGATCGGCGTAAAGAGACACTAAGCAGTCTAGATGCACTGATAAATTGGCACTCATGAGGCTGAGAGGGTTATTATTATTATTTTTATGAATATTATTTGCGTAAAACAATATGAAACATCGAGTCATTAAATCAACTGAAAAATGTATATTTCGCACTTTGTCAAAGTATTCTAACGTTTGGTATATCAGTATGGGGAGGAGCAGCAGATACTTACCTCAATCCTCTTAAAATAAATCACAAAACAATAATTAGAATTATGTTTAAAAAACCTTACCAACATCCGAAAGAACAGTTAATGATTAAAAACAACTTACTAGACGTAAATAAACTACAGTAGAGCGTCGATTATCCAAACTAATTGGGGGAGGTGGGTGTCCGGAAAACCAGTATTTTCGGATAATCGAGCCATACATATTTACGTACAGGTGAACGAAAACTATATTTACATTTATATCTTTAATGACAAATAGGAATTATACAAGAAAAAGTGCAAAATTAACACTTAAAATCTTCAATGTTCGTCTGCTGAAGTAGCTTTAGCACATGCTAAGGCAGTGATACGATCCTTGCTTATTTTAGGATCAGGTGCTGATAATTCACGACATGAAGCAAGAGTTTTTCGTAGCAAAGCTTTCAAATTGAGCCTTTTTGAGAAAACCACTTATATACAGCATCATCTAAGTTCGTGTTTGAGGCAAGTTTCATCGTTTTACGACTCGTGGATCCGTCAGAAGAATTAAGCTGGGATATAAAGTTACTTATGCTTGTCTTTTGTTTTTTTATATCCGTAATGGTAGACTTACCAACTTGGTATTCATTGGATAACTTGGTTGTAGATTTGCCTTCCTCTAACCGTTTATTAATCTAGTATTTATCTTTCGTAGAAAGGACAAACCGTTAACGTTTAGGCATTTTAAATCGAGAGTTTACTTTCACGTGGCAAAATTTAGTTTATCGACAAGCGGCGGCAGGGGCCATACACTGTAGCGCGAGAGGCGGGAAGGGGTAGGCACGCGCAGGTCGGGCGGACGTGGTGATTCGGATGAGCGGTCATTCGGTTGATCGACGTTCGGATAATCGACGCTCCACTGTATTCATAAGAAAGATCGTCTATAAAAACTGTATCAAAACATCACCTCACCACATACTTCACTCGCAAAACACAAGAGCAAAACTAAATAATCACTTTCAAGCCCCCAAATCAAATCAAGTTTTGCAAAAAAACATGAATCATACCTGGCTCCACTAATATAATAACTCGAAATGGCTGTTCTTTTTAATATGGTTGACTGAAAAGGAAAGAACAAATATTCGAAATATCCTAAATAACTAACACGAGTACATATTATAGAGACATTTCACATAATTTCCTCACGAAATTATATAATATCAAAATATGCAGGATACTGCTTGTTTACTTAATTATCATGTACCCACTGTATTTATATTTTCTTATTAATTAATTATCATGTACCTACTGTATTTATATTTATTTCCATGTTAATTTTAAATTATGCATGCAATCTTTTTATGGAAATATATCAAATAACAAAATTTAAATGTCAAGAGTAAAGCGGCCTACACACGACACTGCATGTAGTGACTGCGGCAGTGACTGCAGAGAGTGTGGGTTTGAGCGAACTAGCGCTGTCTCGTTCTAGCGGCCCTTTAAAAAACGAGACAGTGCTAGTTTGCTCAACTCCACGCTCTCTGCAGTCACTGCCTCAGTCACTACATGCAGTGTCGTGAGGAGAGCCCATTAATATAACAACATTATGTATGTATGTATGTATCAGTGGCGGTCTGTGAGTTTTCAGTGAGCTAGAGTGCTAAGATTGAAAAATATGACGTTATTGATGTTGTTGTAGCTGAAAACGAATTTTATTTATTTTTTTCAAAATTTCAACTTTTTGTATGAAGATATACTGAAAATCTTCATACAAAATGTTGAAATTTTGAAAAAAAAAATAAAATTCGTTTTCAGCTACGACATCAATAACGTTGTATTTTTCAATCTTACGTATAATTAAATTTTTAAAACTCACGGATATGTATGTGTATGAATGCATCTGTGTATATGCGTATATTTTTACCTTTATATTTTTATCTTTTCATTTTTATCTTTTTATTTTGTCTTTTTATATTATTTTTTTTATATTTTTTATCTTTTTATACCTGTGTCTACTTTGATACATTTCTTTTTTACTAAGTATAATATGTTATTTACCCGCCTCGGAACAGACTTTGTCTAGTGAGGTGGGTAAAATAAATCTGTGAACATAAATTAAAATAAACGCCCGGGTTGCTGAAACTGAATAACTCTCGTAAACGCACATAAGAAAATTTTAAAAGGTTGGTACTTACAAACTGAAAAGTTGCTATTTCCGAAAATGACTAACCTGTGGTGCTGTCCCAGCCTCGTATTAAGGATGGATTATTTCCTGATACGGTTACGACCTCCTCCGATACATGGAGCATCTCAATGTTCCCAGGGGTAGTCCCTTCCAAAACATGGCGCCACAAGATCTGGCCTGAATTCCAAAAACACACAATTAATAAACAGTAAATCATATATCAACTAATCTGTAACACCAGGTGACAAGATTTGCATTTTGTTTAGTAATTTATTACTCGTTAATACGGAATATTTTTTATTCAAACAGTTAGATTTAGCTTTATTATTACAAAAAGTTAGCATTTATGTCGGGGGAGACCAAAAAATGTGCATTTAACATTTTAATTTTGTTAAAATTAATTCACTCACGCGGTAACACCATTGTTTATTCATCGTTTTTATTTTAACATTTCATAGACAATCAATCAATGCTGCCAATCATAGAAAAAATATTTTTGCATAAAACAAAGTGAATGCATTATTGACAAGTTTGTACCTGTATTTATAACAGTAGAACATGGAAAGAAATGTATTAGAATAATTACACAAACCCGCTAGACAAACCCTGCATTGCCAAACAAACCATTCAAAACCTGGGATGTTTTTTAAAATTATGATGAAATGCGAGTTTATTTTATAGAATTTATTTTATAAGATTGGTACTTCCGATAAATGTCATATTTGATTGTCTATTAGTTAAAAAAGAAACATTCCGTATTATCCGTGCATCAAACTTCGACAACACGAACATTCCGTATTATCCGTGAGGTGGACTAACTGCATATTTACCGATATTCTAACACGCTTGTATCATTTATACAAATTACTGATACGTCGTATAAGGTAACATGAAGTTTTACTTTGCACAATCTACACTCGCCAGTCGTTCAAAATTCACATTGTAACCTAAAGTATTTTTAAAAAATTGATTAAATTTACGATAAGCCGCCGCACTTTTAATAGGCACAGATTTTGGAAAGTACACTATTTTTAAACTTAGTTACCGCAAAAAACATCGGTTTCAGTCAGGACCGGTGGAAAAATATGCATTTAAATTTACATTTCAAAATTTTGTACGTAATTTCTCGTTACGGCTGATGTTTCATATTACTTTATTTTGCATTCTGAACAACTTCCACTATTTCCAGGATACCAATCGATAAATATTAAAAAAAGATTGCTATATGGCAAAAATCACACATATTCTAGGAAGGTACTAACTAAAGTTACCGTACAAATTTTCAAAATAATTTATGGATAAGCCGCCGCACATTTAATAGGCACAGATTTTGGAAAGTACAATATTTTTAAACTTAGCTACCGCAAAAAACATCGGTTTCAGTCAGGACAAATTTTCATAATATTAAAAAAAGATTGCTATACGGCAAAAATCACGGTAATTTTTGGAGATCGCTGGCAACGGTTAATTACATAGGCAACTATTTGCATTGGGGGAAATGGAAAATATTTCATTCTAAGTTTCGATTACGTAAAATTAAAATTAGCTTTCGTCTTGTGAAATTGTACGCCAGAATCACAAACCATGTTACACAAACCTAGCGTAGCCGCTAAACTACTTGAAAACTGGGATGTTTTTCTTGACTTGAAGCGAGTAGGCGTTATAAAGGGGCACTTTCTTTTGTATCACAAACCATGTTACACAAACCTAGCGTAGCCGCTAAACTACTTGAAAACTGGGATGTTTTTCTTGCCTTGACGGGAGTAGGCGTTATAAAGGGGCACTTTCTTTTGTATCACAAACCATGTTACACAAACCTAGCGTAGCCGCTAAACTACTTGAAAACTGGGATGTTTTTCTTGCCTTGACGCGAGCAGGCAGCATAAAGGGGGCACTTTCTTTAATGTGTGCAAATTATTTTACTATGAATTTGTTTTGTATGGTTGGCACTACTGATATACGTCACTATATGGTTTCTATGGACAAGATTCAATATGGCGTCGGCGTCAAAACGGAAAATTACATGAATAAAAGTTTTTACGAATATAAATTTAAATGCACGTTTTTCCGCCGTTCTCGACTGAAACAGATAGTTCTTGTGGTAATTAAGTTTAGGGGTAGTTAATTTTTTTAAATATATGCCTATTAAAAGTGTAGTGGCATGCGGCGTCTTGTCGTAAATTTACCAAAAATTGAACTATTCAATACAAACATTTATCGAAACAATTTTTCCAGGTGGGAGAGCTAAGACTCTTTATTTGTAATTGTGGCATGGTAATGCTTAATATCTCAAATAATTAAGACTATATTGAATACAATGAAAATAGATTTATTGTATTTTTGGTAATTATCGGTTCGGACTGGCCACGCTTATTACGAATAATTTTTAGAAAAAAACTTTAGATTCGCCTTAATTACTATAAAAGGAAAGTTGTTGGCTTTGGGGCGGCGGAAAATAATGCATTTTAATTTTCAATTGCATAAAACCAAAATTCACTTCGCGAACCGACACAGCGAAAATCCGCGGCCGTACCTGTCACTGTTATGTTGGTATCCTTGATAAATTAACAAGAGCTAATACGACTGTAGCCGACTTCGTAGCTTTCGTCTTGTGAGATTGTACGCCAGAATCACAAACCATGTTACACAAACCTAGCGTAGCCGCTAAACTACTTGAAAACTGGGATGTTTTTCTTGCCTTGACGTGAGTAGGCGTTATAAAGGGGCACTTTCTTTTGTATCACAAACCATGTTACACAAACAAGCCCGCTAGACAAATTTCATAATTACGCGCCTTATCCCACGAAGTCGACTACAGTCGTATTAGCTCTTGTTAATTTATCAAGGATACCAACATAACAGTGACAGGTACGGCCACGGAGGGATTGGTATATTTATGGCCGCGGATTTTCGCTGTGTCGGTTTGCGAAGTGAATTTTGGTTTTATGAAATTGAAAATTAAAATGCATTATTTTCCGCCGCCCCAAAGCCAAAAAGTTTCCTTTTATAGTAATTAAGGCGAATCTAAAGTTTTTTTTTTTAAATTATTCGTAATAAGCGTGGCCAGTCAGAACCGATATTTACCGTATTTTTTAAATAAAGATAATTGAAGAGCAAATATTGGGTCGCCTGCAAATATGGTAGATAATGGTAGTAATAAGTAACATGTTAAATTAATTTGTCGTGTAAATTGTATGGTTTCTCTAACCTGACTTTAAACTGAGGGCTGCGAGTACATTTTCTTCAGTTGCTACGATAATTTTTTTGGCGGCCGATACTGTGTCAAAATGGGAAAACTTCAACTTTCCCACGTAGGTTTGCTTCCTTGAAAAATAAAATACATTTAATATTCAATAATCAATGGAGAACATTACATGCAGCATAGAACTTTACTTTCGATGCTTTGTAAATTTACCAGTCAAATTTTCCTATTTGATCTTCATATAAACTTAAAGATATATTGAAAAGACTGAAAAGTATCAACAGGCAATATATTGTGCTTATATTTTTAAAGAATCCGACGAAATTGTTTTTTAGTCGAAACGTCCAGCCCCCCATGATGAAAATCAGCCGATGACAATCATAGACAAAGTATCTATTTGACAACCACAGAGATTTTTGTGGAACACAATGATGCCATGTCCCAAAAATATATAATAAAAAAAACATGATTCAGTGGTAAAATACCCGTGTTTTACCGGTGACGGGAAACTCAACAATTTGCAACTTCATCAATCGGGAATTTTGACAGTTGAAAAATACTGTTGCGTTTTTTTTTTCGTTTTAATACGAAAAATGAAATTTTTGGCATTTAGTCAGGAATAAGTTCGGTTTATGTCCGAAATTCCTAAAAAATAAAACTAGTTATTTTTATACTAATTTGGGGTCGGGGAATCCGAATCTGAAAGAATTAGGCGGCGGCAAGCAATATTAACAGAATTACACGACTTTAAAAAATTTTATACACATACAGGAAAATAGCCATTTTGGAAGCATTTTGATTCCTAGAAAATCAAACTAGTTATTTTTATACTAACTATGAGCCGGGGAATCCGAATCTGAAAGAATTAGGCGGCGGCAAGCAATATTAACTGAATTAAACGACGTTAAAATTTTCTATACACACACACATGAAAATAATCATTTCGGAAGTATTTTGACACACGCAGTACAAAGATCATAGAAAAACAAGAAATATACAAAAACATGTGCCGGCAGTGTTACCAGCTCTCAAAAATATTTATCTCTATATCAATAATTTCCGACACGATAATTCTTCACATAACACATTAACCTGATGAATTACGACTATCTCAACGGCGTATTCTTAAACCAAAAGTATGAAAATTCGTAGTCTTAAAAATGCGTAACCTAACCTAACCTAACGTTAGGTTTGTGTAACATGGTTTGTGCCCCTTTATACCGCCTGCTCGCGTCCCTAACCTAACCTAACCTAACCTAACCTAACGCTAGGTTTGTGTAACATGGTTTGTGCCCCTTTATACCGCCTGCTCGCGTCACGGCAAAAAAAATCCCTGTTTTCAAGTAGTTTAGCGGCTACGCTAGGTTTGTGTAACATGGTTTGTGCCCCTTTATACCGCCTGCTCGCGTCACGGCAAAAAAAATCCCTGTTTTCAAGTAGTTTAGCGGCTACGCTAGGTTTGTGTAACATGGTTTGTGCCCCTTTATACCGCCTGCTCGCGTCACGGCAAAAAAACATCCCTGTTTTCAAGTAGTTTAGCGGCTACGCTAGGTTTGTGTAACATGGTTTGTGCCCCTTTATACCGCCTGCTCGCGTCACGGCAAAAAAACATCCCTGTTTTCAAGTAGTTCAGCGGCTACGCTAGGTTTGTGTATCATGGTTTGTGCCCCTTTATACCGCCTGCTCGCGTCACGGCAAAAAAACATCCCTGTTTTCGAGTAGTTTAGCGGCTACGCTAGGTTTGTGTAACATGGTTTGTGCCCCTTTATACCGCCTGCTCGCGTCACGGCAAAAAAACATCCCTGTTTTCGAGTAGTTTAGCGGCTACGCTAGGTTTGTGTAACATGGTTTGTGCCCCTTTATACCGCCTGCTCGCGTCACGGCAAAAAAACATCCCTGTTTTCAAGTAGTTTAGCAGCTACGCCGGGTTTATGTAACATGGTTTGTGATACAAAAGAACGTGCCCCTTTATAACGCCTACTCGCGTCAAGGCATAAAAACTCCACAATACTAGTTGGTGTACCTTCCTAAAATATTTGAGAATCAATTATAAAAAATAAGTACTTAAAATATAAACATGTTATTTTACGTTATAAATATTAGTGCTTAATGGCAACACTTAATTTTGTGTGGTAAAAACATCTATGTTATCGTGTTTTTCTATGATCTTTGTACTACATGTGTCAAAATACTTCCGGAATGATTATTTTCAGGTGTGTGTGTGTATAAATTTTTTAAGTCGTGTAATTAAGTTAATATTGCTTGCCGCCGCCTAATTCTTTCAGATTCGGATTCCCCGGCCCATAGTTAGTATAAAAATAACTAGTTTGATTTTCTAGGAATCAAAATGCTTCCAAAATGGCTATTTTCCTGTATGTGTATAAAATTTTTTAAAGTCCTGTAATTCAGTTAATATTGCTTGCCGCCGCCTAATTCTTTCAGATTCGGATTCCCCGACCCCAAATTAGTATAAAAATAACTAGTTTTATTTTTTAGGAATTTGGCCCATAAACCGAACTTTACCCTTTAGGTCAGTTATAGTTTTAGTTTTTTGTCCTCTTTGAGTTCGTTTATTGCTGACCAAGTCAAGTAAGTGTTATTTTGTTTTGGTTTTATATCCTTTTGCCCCAATGGCCTTTGCCATGGGGAAGAAACCCCCTGATCCCGCCCCCCCTGACCCTTCAAATTTTGACATTGGTAGTGAGGTAGAGATAACAGACCTTCAAGTTCCATCTTCTACTCCAAAAAAGAGGAGAGTTTGCGATCTCCCAAAAACAGATTCTTCACGGGTCTCAGTTCTTGTAGCTTTTCCTCTTTCCTTGTATCCGACTTCAGCAAAAGCTCCCTTCATAGTTTATGTTCAAAACAACTCTCCTGTTCAAAAAAATCGGACAATATTCCAGTGGCGTAGCGTGGGGGGGCGGGGGGGGGGGCGGCCCGCCCCGGGCGGCACTTTTAAGGAGGGCGGCAAATTTTCACAATAAATAATAACATTATCTTGGAAAAATTTAAACCATTTCAAATCATTATTTGAACATGTTCTACGATCCTTTCGTTTACGAATCCAGCTCTTTTTTTAAATTCATTAAAAATATCAATAACTATATTTTTTTAAACTGCAAATTTCGCAATTCGTAGGAAAACCGTGCGCATATTATGAGAGTAATACTAATTAAAGCTGATAACTCTCAAACAGATTCACTCTTAATTAAAACCAGAATTGTGTTCAGAATGTATAAACGAATGAATTTCAGTTGTGTATTCATCTGCTGATACATTTCGAAAGAGACCATTATTTTATTCGAAGTGCAGTTATAAAATTCTAGTTGTAGACTATATATGTGCTGCCAGAATCAAAGAGAAACCATTTTCATTTTCTGAGTGTAATTTTAATTCGGCTAATAAAGATTTAATTTGACCCGTCTAATCACAGGAGACGCAAATTATCCCAAACATTTAATTTTAAAATAAAATTGTGAAATTATGTCCCAAACATTTAATTTTAAATAAATTTGTGATTGCGATAAAAGTTAAGATACAGTTTTAAAACATTTTTTTTAAGAAAAGGAATCTTTATTTAAAAAATTAAGTTTATTCTATTTTAGGTACTTTAATTCGAATATTGCCAGGCATGTATTTTTGAGCCAATTCACATTTCCAATTTGAACATTTTAATCTTTAGAAACAATAATGTTCTAATAAGAACTTCGGAAAAATTACTTTATCTAGATTTTAGAACAGTTTTGTTTTAATAAAAGGGAACATTGCATGGGAAGAACCGGAAATTTTGTGCGCAAACATTGACAGGCAAAATTTTATAGATACTTTTTTATTATTATTCGAAGGGTTAAACCAGTTTTCAGGATGTAAAATTCCATTTGAGAATTCATCTGCTGACACAATTCAAAGGAAAACATTATCTTATTCGAATTTCAGTTATTAAATTCTAGTTGCAGACTCTGTATGTGCTGCCAGAATCAAAGAAAAACCATATTCGTGTTCTGAGTGTACTTTTAATTCGCCGCATACAGACTTAATTCAAACCAATTTTGTGTTGAGAATGTAAATTTCCAGTTGATTCATCTGTTGACACATTTTTAAGGAAAACATCCTCTTATTCGAACTTCAGTTATAATATTCTATTTGCAGACTATGTATATGCTGCAACAATCAAAGAAAAACCATTTTCATGTTCTGAGTGTAGTTTTAATTCACCGCGTACAAACTGGTTTTGTGTTCAGAATAGAACGATAAATTAAATAACGAGTTGCAGATTCATGCTGTATCGAATGAAGATTTACATTTACAGCATTATTTACATAATACTGTAAAATTCTGAGAAATTGATTGTTGCGTGTGTAACTATTGTTTGGGGACTCTAACGCAGTATCAATCAATCAACTTTGAAGTAGAATTTATATACATGATTTTCGTTGAAAGAATACTCGTCGAATGTGATTATTAAAAAAATCCGGCTCGTATATAAGTAGGTCGTAATAAAAAAATCGGATTACCATATACAACCCCCCCCCCCCCCCCCACCACTTGAAGTACCCAAATAAGGGGCGGCGAAATTTTCCTGCGCCCCGATGTTCTGAGTGTAGTTTTAAATCACCACAAACAGATTTAATTAAAACCAGTTTTGTATTCAGAATGTAAATGCCGGCAGAGTCAAAGAAAAACCCTTTTCATGTTTTGAGTGTAGTTTTAATTCAACGCGTACAGATTTAATTAAAACCAGTTTTATGCTTAGAATGTAATTGCCGGCAGAATTAAAGAAAAACCATTTTCATGTTCTGAGTGTAGCTTTAATTCACCACATAGAGTTGTAATTAAAACCATTTTTATGTTCTGAGTGTAGTTTTGATAAACCGCATATTTATTTTAATTTAAACCAGTTTTGTGTTATCAATATATCAATAAGTTGCCGATTCATCGTGTACCGAGTGAAGCTTTGCATTCCATACGAATGCGTTATAAAGATGCGAAATTCTATTACAGTCATACTATTCTCGATTTCTGAGAGCAGTTAGATATAAATTTTGTAGTAGAATATATATATATATATATAAGCATGATTTTATTGGAAGAGTACTCGGCACATAGGATTATAAAAATCGTTATAAAAAATAGGATATCTTCCCCCCCCCCCCCCCGGTCAGCGCTTGAATTAGGGGGGGGGGGGGGCAAAAATTTTCTCCGCCCCGGGCGGCCGAAACCCACGCTACGCCACTGCAATATTCAGTTTATCATTATTGTAACAGACGTATCAGCGTCTTCACAAGACTATAAAAAAGGACCGGGTTTTTAGTGCACGCTCAGGATGATGAAATGGAGAAATAGAGCTGGCCTCCCTACATCCAGTGGTTAGTGGCCCTGGATGCTCCTAGCTTCTGCCTGAGCCTGGTGCCTTGGCAGTGTCCAGACCGCAGAGGTAGGCACCAGGTACTCGTTCCGGCAGAACTTCAGCAGGAGGCAGCAGGGTTGAAGAAAAACTTCTGGAGAAATAAATAAGACGAGTTTGTTGAGTAGAGATGAACACTGATTTATTTTGAAAATTTCGCTCCTTATATACCCAAATTTGGTACAAAATTTGGTCACGTGGTACAAATTTGGGGTGGGAGGTTTGACCTCGCCTGCAAGTATATAAGGGCTGGTTGCCCGTGGGCCACCTATTTTGCCGACCGTTTTCTTACAACTGGTCGCTTAAAATTAGAAATTAAAAATAATTCTACAGAGTACATTTGGTATATACAGGTAAATGTCTTAAGTCTAACATGTTTGTACAGTTAAGTTTTATCCGCAGATTTTTATTTTGATGAATTTGCATTGATTTTAAGGTAAGTTTATAATTTTGTGATAGGTATTTGCCGTTTGGCTAGTTGTGTAAAATTAAAATGAGAATCTAGTATTTTTCCCAGGTTCATAATAACAATATTATTAATCGCTGTTTAGTACTGAAGTGATTAATAAAATAATATTATAATATGAAGTGATTTGTAAAACCTGTTTTTTGAAGTGAAAATTCTATAGCTCCGCTTTGATTTGGATTTCGGATGAAACGGAAATGACAATTACCGCATCTGCAACGCATCAACTGCGCTCATTGGCCGCTTTGATTATGATGTCATTTTTAAAGACTCCTATTGGTTGAGATATGAAACGGAAATTACGTTAGGTCTGCGCTCATTGGTCGCTTTGATTGTGAACTCACTTTTCAAGTATTGGTTGAGATTGTTTTGGTAAAGTTTCGCTTCTACCGCATGTAAATTGCACTCGAATTTTTTCTATGGTTACCTACTGTAAAAACCTAAACTTTCAAATAAAAAAATTATTTTTCCACCGTGTTTATATTTCCATGGTGTGACAGCCCTAACAATCCAGCGAGACATTTTTTCTCGCTTGGCGGGCGTATGTACGTGTCTTTTTGGGTTGGAAATCTTTAAAAAAATCCCAGAATTTATGGAATATTGCGTACATATTGTAAAATGTGAGAATATTTGTATACATGTAAAATAAATCAATACACCTCCAATATTAATGTCATGTTGAGAAGATGTAGATTATAGAACTTGATTAACTTTTTGTCGTTTATATTTTTTTAATTAAAAATAAACAGATTTTAGTATTAAAACCCCATAAACAAATGGCAATTCACTTTTAAAACCATACTATTTGAATCGTGAATATCCGTCAGTTTTTGCAATTAATTTTATTTTTGTAATTATTTATCATCACAATAGGGAATCTCAAGGGAAATTTCCTCACGTTATAGGGAAAAATCGATATCTTGCGAGTAACGAATTCGGTAATGACATATTTGTTCTTTTTTAATTTGTGTTCGGGAATGATCGTTTAACTTCGGATTTTTACGAGCAGATACTAAGGTCAAATCCATGTCAAGTAACAAAGTTTAATAACATTTTGCGGAATCGACTTAAAATGCGACGAGGGCGACATAAGCGACATTTTTTTAAACTATTTTGTCAAATTTCGATAAAATCCATTGCCCTGCTTGGCTCTTATGATTAGTTCATTTATGGTCCAATGTGTCAAAGGCCTTTTTAAAGTCTATAAAAAATATACCAACATAATATTTTAAATTTAAATGACAATTTATGTTGTCAGTGAATTTAGAAATTAATGGTGTAGTACTTTTTTCATTTTGAAATCCGTACTGTATGGGATTTATGATTCTATTTTTTTCTATAAGAAATTGTATTTGGTTATAGACAACTATTTCAATATTTCTGAAATCTTATATTATACATAAACGCTCGTATCTTACATTATTATTAATATGGTTAAGGTTTTCATGGGAACTTTTTAACTCCTGACGTTTCGGACAGATCTCACTGTCCATCTTCAGAGGCCTTATGTCTTGAGTTTTTGTCTCAAACTGATAGCTTTTGCGTGTCTGTTCGGTACAGAAGTTAAGACTTAAGTGAGTGCAAATCTATTCTTATGTCTAGAACGGAGTACCCGGGTTGAGGGTGATTGATGGTGGGGGGGATAGGGGGCGGGACCGGCAGTATCAAGCGGTTTGCGCATAGAGACCTGATTGGTTAAGCTAATTGTAGGTACTTCTGATAATTTTGGAAATGCCGTTTTTGGGGGATTTTCATCAATTATTGATCAGTCATAATTATTATGACTTTCCAGGTGTTGGGAATTCTGATTAAGTCATTTCTGGTATTCGTATTATTTTTATTTTTTTTTAATATTGTTATTCTATTTTTTTAATTTTGGTATTCGTATTATTTTTATTTTTTTATATATATATATATAATATGAATACCAGAAATGACTCAATCAGAATTCCCAACACCTGGAAAGTCATAATTGATGAAAATCCCCCAAAAACGGCATTTCTAAAATTATCAGAAGTACCTCCAATGAGCTTAACCAATAGCGATACTTAGAATATCTTCCACTCTGGAACGTACCGCAAATATACTATTTGTTATTTTAAATGCATGTACGCCGATCATGCGACCTTCGGATTGCGAGTCAAGAGCCTTACCCCTCGACCACCTGGTTGAACGCATTTTCTACGAACCTTGGACGTTGCTGTTATCTTGGCCGCCATTTTTGTAAAAGCGTTTGGATAAAATGTTCGGTACGTATTTGATTTTTTTTTATTAGACCATGCCTTATTCAAAAGGTTTTTTTTTTTCAAAAAGCCAAGGAGGTATAAATGACCCAAAAAAACCATGAAAACATGGTAAAAACGAAGCATCTGGCAACACTGATAAAGCATTTTTTGTATTGGTATATTGGTATTGGTTTATTTATGGGTAATGGGCATAGACATCAGAATTCATAGACCAGAACATACAGATGAGGGGTAAAACCAAACTATGGGGGGCGAAGAGAGGAAAAATGACTGTGATTCGTTAAAAAATCAATCTGACAGTATATAGGCATCTCGCATTATAATATCACCATTTAGTTCTTAAAAGCAAAATCTGCTTTGAATGAATAGACCTTTTTACATGGGAGCGCGAATTGCTTGCCACGTTAATAACATATTTGCTAAGGCCAAATGCTCGCCCCGAAAAGATTCGCCCCAATTCACATAGCAATATTTTGTTGCCGTGTTTAGTTAAGACACTTTTACAAATGTTTCATAATTTACTTACCCCTGTAACTAGCGACGAGCACACTGGAGAACCGCCCACATTCACCGCTACCGTTTTTGGCGTGTTATTTCGAAAAATGTATGGATGTTACTTCCGCGCTGTTCAGGACAAGAATGATGACGTCACATATTTTAGATTCAAGCGAGGCTCTCTCCCCTCCCCATGGAGCGAGCTGGCTCCAAGGAGGAGCTTCAGCTGGCTCCATGGGAAGGGGGAAATAATACGTTTTTATCACTTAGGGCAGGTCCAGTTATATTCGTATGTCCGTGGTAATGGGTATATTTATGGTCAAAACTAAGCAAGAACTTCGTTTCGTTCTACAAAAATGTTTTATTTTTATTTTAGTACAGCGTTCTTCTGGTTCTTCATCTATAAATTTGTGTTTAGATGATTTTGTTACCCCACTATAGGCATTATTCACATTCGCGTAAAGATTACAATTGAACAAACAAAATATTTGTTCTTAACAAAATATTCAAATGATATTAGCGCCGTTTACACGCACACTTCGGAGCGACCGAGTCCCGCGCCACTTCAGGCGCTTCAAAAGTAAAGACCGATAGGTTTACAGCGCAGTTCACTGTGAGACTTTTCTGCGCGGCGGCCTGAAGTGGCGCGGGACTCGGTCGCTCCGAAGTGTGCGTATAAACGGCGCTATTGCATTTAATCTGGAACCGGCAACCGCCAAAAAGTATGATTTTCATTTGCCCTTGAAATATTATGTAAATAATATTTATTCATGATAAATAACGGGATTGGTTTATTTACGTCAATAACTTTCTGAGCACACCATTGAATTATAAATAATAATTCGTAAATAAATATAAAACAATTGGTACTTGGTAGGTACAAATCGTTTATTTTTTATCTAAGTTTTGGTAGTGTGCGTGCAAAGAAAATCGGAAAAGTCTTCAGCGTAAAATCTTATCTTCTCGATCCGAATATTTTTTATCTAACGCCTTATTATATAGTGGTTTATTTTATTTGTTTGCAGTTCGCACGTTCGCAGCTAGTCGTCCGCAGCCGTCGTTAAATCGTCTGCGCACGTCTGCGTCTGTGAGCATCAGCATCGAACAGCGGTGAAATGAATATCTATAAAAGTTTTATAAGTAATTTAGTGAAATCAAATAAAAATCGTGCTCAAATATTCTTCGCGAGAAACATTTCTGCCGAAAATGTAGAATTTCAGGTAATTTTGATAAGCTAATAATATTTTTAACAACTTTTTATAACATCATCAAACTTTGTTGATCTGTCAAAACTTTTTGAGTAGGTTCATCGTTCAGTGAGATGAAAAACTTTATTTTATACCTTATTTAACTTCGATAAGGTATACAATAAAGTTTTATTAGAAATATACGAGTAAACTTTATTTAAATAAATATTGTAAGGATTACAATAATTAAGATTAATTTTTGGGGATCGCTGGCAACGGTTAATATGCACTTATTTTTAAAAAAACCTTTTGATTCACCTTAACTACATTAAAAGGCAACTATTTGCATTGGGGGAAGTGGAAAATATTTCATTCTAAATTTCATTACGTAAAATTAAAATTAGCTTTCGTCTTGTGAGATTGTATGCCAGAATCACAAACCATGTTACACAAACCTAGCGTAGCCACTAAACTACTTGAAAACTGGGATGTTTTTCTTGCCTTGACGCGAGTAGGCGTTATAAAGGGGCACTTTCTTTTGTATCACAAACCATGTTACACAAAAATATTTTCCACTTCGCCCAATGCAAATAGTTGTCTTTTAATGTAATTAAGGTGAATCAAAAGATTTTAAAAAAAAAAAGTGCGTATTAACCGTTGCCAGCGATCCCCAAAATTTACCTAATTAAGATAAGTATAATATAGTATAATGTGAAAAGTATATTTATTTGTTGACGAATATTTTGTTATTATAACCGGCGCTTTATTATTATGAATTATGACACGAAGGCAGAAGGCGCGCCCAAATTCAATCCAGCACCCCCACACGCACACTTCGGAGCGACCGAGTCCCGCGCCACTTCAGGTCGCCGCGCAGAAAAGTCTCAAAGTGAACTACGCTGTAAACCGTGTTTTTACTATCAGTCTTTACTTTTCTGCGCGGCGGTCTGAAGTGGCGCGGTATTCGGTCGCTCCGAAGTGTGCATGTGAGATAGGGTGCTAAATTGTCATAATTAACATTGTCAATAAACATTAGCCGACGTCATTCCTTCTCGACCGGGACGGTCGGTCTAAGAGCGAGGTCGACAACCGTATACACCAGGCTAGGCTTGCATTCAATAAAAGGTCGAAAATAATAGAATCGAATAATATAGACCTAAAACTGAGAATACTCCTCATCAAGACCTATCTATGGAGTATCTTGATGTATGGCTGCGAAACATGGTGCCTATCCGAAAGAGATAAACGGAGACTAGCGGCTTTTGAGATGTGGTCCTATAGAAGACTATTAGGAATTTCCTGGAGAGACCGCATTACAAATGAGGAGGTTCTCCAAAGAATTGAAGGAGGAAGGCCAGGAATGCTCAGGACCTTGTCCGAAAGGCGTGCAAGATGGATCGGCCATGTAATAAGACAAGAAGGCCTCTTGCATGCCATAATGGAGGGTACGACCGAGGGGACAAATTCTAGGGGACGCCCACGCCGAGAGTACCCGAAGGACCTGCTGGTGGATGTGCGCAGCTCATCATATGCAGACTTCAAAAGAGCCGCACAAGACAGGGAAGAGTGGAAGAGACGAATAGATGAAATTGCTGCAAACCAATCCCAGGATTGAAACCGGAGAGAGAGAAGTGAAACCTTCAGAAACTTGTAGACAAGAGTGGGGAGGCTACGAAGCATCGCACAAAAAGGAGACTGATTATAATGTCTCATTCTCTCGCAGGCTAAATCCTATAGATCAGGGGTCATCAAATGGTGGACCGCGGTCCGGATCCGGACCGCCGACCTATTTTGTGCGGACCTTGTGTTAACAATACAAAATATTCTTTCATTAAGGATCTTAAATCGGAATTTGAAAACAGATTCACAGATTTTAAGAAAATTGAGATTGTCTTCGACATCCTCAGTAACATTTCCTCTCTGCATCCTGGTGATGAATTGAGTAATGAAGCTGCAAATATTTTCGGGAGTAATAAAGCTGCTCTCCAGATTAGATTAACGATTTTCAAGAAAATACAGTTTTAAAACACCAAAAACTGGAAGTTTCTTGTCAAGAGTTTTGGATAAAATTTGTTTGTGCTAATAAATACCCAGAATTAAAAGAGTTAGCCTTGAAACTTCTCACTTTCTTTGGGTCAACATATGTTTGTGAAGCAGCATTTTCCAAGATGAACTTCCTTTAAAAATAAATTCCGGGGCAGACTTACCGATGAACATCTCCATGATTTAATGACAATACCCTGCACTTTAGTTCAAACTTCGGACGGATAGTCCAAGCCAAAATGGAAAAAACCCTTCTTCTTTTTATTCACAACATACATTTATTATGTAATAAAATAATGATCCGGAACCCATTCGTTTTATTTTTTCATTGATATTGTATCTACAAATATTTAAGCAGTACAGTTTATTATTTCAATTGTTAAGCCCGGGAGGGGGGGGGGAGGGGTGTTAAGCCCGGACTGCGATGGTCATGTTATTTAAAAAAACGGACCAAGTAATTGGTGACAAAGGGCGGCTGGTCGCACAGTGTGTTTGTGTGCAGCACTGGCAAATTATAATGTCTAAATTTACTTTATTTACTTACTGAAGACTATACACATCTCTAATTTAAATCTATAGAATCTCTAATTTAATCATTTCAAAATATTAGTTACCAATATAATGCTACGAATATTATCGGGGAGAATGCTTTTAATCTCCCATAGCGCGGCCGCCGGGCGCCCTCGTATCGGCCGCATTGGTGTGCATTCGGTTTGCAAACGAACGAAATCATATTTTTGTATGGGATATTTAAAACATCGAAAGCGCGTCGATTTCGCTATTTGTACCAGAATTTAGCTTCAATCGGTGTGCCACCCACGTAACATAATCCGATCCTTGCCGAAGTTTACCGATTGGCCATGAACCATGACCCGAGGTGACACGAATACAATAGAATTTTGGCGAAGATCATACATAGATCAGTTTGCGTCAAGCGCAGTCTAGCGGCGCGCGCTTCACCCGTGACGAGATAATTGTCATTGTTTTGTTTTTTTTTGTATTGATTATATTAAATACCAATAACCTAATTTATTAATATATAATTATATTACATAAATGAGTGCAACCAGTGTTGAATATATAAGAGGAAATAACAGTTTGTTTGAAAATAAATTAGTTATTAAAAATTCCTAATAATTTTTTTTGTCATAAGTAGGTACGGATTGTCAGTGAACCACCACATTCTCAGGTAGCGGCCGCCACTGTTGGTGTCCCCTGCTATAGATGTATGTGTTAACCTGTTTTTAGTGTCGCTATTTTTTGTTTCATCGAGTTTCAAATTACAATGGTGCTGAAGAAGTTTTTACTTCAAAATTGTTACACAGCTGATTCACTTTATAGTTAGGTGCATTCTAACAAGTGCTAGCTCGAGTTTTTGGTGCATCTGCACCTATCGACGAGACTATTGGTTGCAAGTTGTGACCAGAGATAAAGTTGATTAAAACATAGATATTTATAATGTTTGGAACCCCAAAAGACTTGGATTGGTTTTGCTGGCATCCTAATGGGAGCTTTTAGGGCGGTCTTTATAATGCCCTTTTGGGATGCTCTTCTGTTATATGTACGGACTCTTGAAGTGTCCTGACTCAAATACTTGATTGTACATTGTCTTCCTGGGGCGTCTCCTACATTTTCTTCCACTCATTTGCTTGCGTATTATATTCTTCGACATTCCTATCTCCATTGGTCATTTTGGTTTCACTTGGAGTAGTCCGCACCTTCTAATGGTAACCTTCTAGGGGTAATCATCAGGTTAAATATAATGTGACACCAGAAACAGTGATGTCAGCAGAATATTAGATGCCATATTGGCTTCTCACATGCAAAGGTCATGTTGATTATTCCGTGAACATAGTTTTATCTTTACTTATGTTATTATTTATTGACATATTTTTATCTCCATCCATAATAATATACAATACATAATTCGATGGTGGAAAGGAAAAAGCCAATTTTCCTTTCCAGTGTCGATATCATCAGATTAATTTGTAGAATTCATAACTCCCATTTGTCAAATTTTACAACAGCCAAAAAAAACTGTTTATTTTTTAAACTAGTATGATTTTAAAATTTTGAGGTGCACTTTTTTGGCTTTACGAACATAATAAAATTGTGCAATAACATTTTTCTTTTTTTATAATAATAATTGAATAATTTTTAGAGTGCCGTTTTTGTGAAAAATCATCTAAGGGCGCTGTACAAATTATTATTTACATATATATATTTTTTACATTAGCTCCACACAGGAGGCTCTGAGGGAAATAATTCCCCTCTGGGCCTGTATCATCTTTGGAAATGCTGTGTGGAGGGTCATTTGAAGAAAGGTAGGAGAAGGTATGAGGGGTAGCAATCTGGGGGTTAGTGACTTCAAGAGTGACGGACGTATGAATTGCGGTGCAAGGTGATGTTCCGAGAGAGGTGATGTTCTGGAGAGGTCAAAAGTTCACCCTCAACCAGTCTCTCCTGATCCGGACAAACCTCACCCTATGAACCCTAGCACTATTATTTCGGTTATTATTTCATTATGGGCCAGAAAAAACAAAAACACCTTAATGTTGAAGAATAAAGTTTCACAAATGAGATACGTTTTAAGATTTTCACGCCCAAAAGTATTTTCATTATGTGTTTTTGGGGTGTTATGCCGTGTTGCGCTACCTCCTTCTTTAGCCAACGTTTCGGACAGCGTTGCAGTGTCCATCATCAGGGCAGATCCGGTAGATGTGTAAAGAGGGAGGTAGCGCAACACGGCATAACACCCCAAAAATACATAACGAAAATTTCACAAATGAATTTGTTTCGATGTAAAAAGATTGATTCTAATGTACTTTCTTAGTGTTTTCCATGTTATTGTCTTTTACATGGTACATCAAAAGTTGTTGTGACAGACCGGTACTTTGAGGCATGCAGCACAGGTAGATCGGTGCGCTGGTAGATCGGTACTGTGAGGCATGCAGCACACTCTAAGTGCGCCGGTAGATCGGTACTGTGAGGCATGCAGCACACTCTAGGTGCGCCGGTAGATCGGTACTGTTAAGAATGCAGCACAGTCTTGGTGCGCCTATAGATCGGTACTGTGAGGCATGCAGCACGGTGTAGGTGCGCCGGTAGATTGGTACTGTGAGGCATGCAGCACGGTCTAGGTGCGCCGGTAGATCGATACTGCGAGGCATGCAGCATGGTCTCGCACAGTGAATTGAGTTGCCAACTAGTTTTCGGTTTCTCCATGGGCGAAGGCCGTTGCAAAATTTTCGCCTTCTGCCATCTGATTCTATTTTCGTTATAACTTACTTGTTTTTTTGCAAAATGTTGTTCTTGTAAATTATGCTATCTTATCAGATAATGTGTTAATGTATTTATAATACATAATAGTATGTGTATAATCTACTGTATGTAGTTTCCCCAGAACAGCAAGTTATATTCAGAGATGATTCTTTAAACGATTCACGATTTATGATTCTTTAAACATATCCGTATGGATCTGCTGGAGTTTAGAGCTTAAAGATCCTAATTTTTTTTTATTTACAATAACAATGTATGCAACACGCTAAAAGTAGAGCAGTACTTCAGCAGCCTCTTTTCCCAGTTTCCTCGTAGCGCCAGTTTGTATTGTTTAGTTACTAAAAATAATTTCTTATCAGTTATTATATAGTACCTACCTGTAGGTATTAAAATATTATACAATGTCATAATATATAGATAAAATATTTGAACAACCATATTCTGATAACCAGTTGCTATCAATATAGATTCTTAAAAGATTAAGAATCATGCAGACAAATGCTTGTTGTAAAGATATGCTTAACTTTATGATCAGTAGCTAAGTACCTAATACTTTTTTAAAAAAAAAATTATTTATTAAAGTGAAAACTTCTTTAGCACTGTTGTGATTTGAAACTCGATGAAACGAAAAAGCGACACTAAAAAGAGACAAACACATAAATATATACAGATTTAGTCTGCGAGAAAATAAGATAGAATAATCGGTCTCCTCTTTATCGGTAGCCTCCCCACTCTTGTTACTTTAGTTTTCTGAAGGTTTCACTTCTACCGCGTGTAAATGGCGCTTGTAATTTTTATTTTTCATTTTCTCCGTTATACACCAATATATCACGGAGAAGATTACAAATTAAAAAGGGGGCAGTTTTTCTAATTTATGACATGCGTCAAAAGATAGTTGCCGAACTGTCTGTAAGTGACATTGAAAAAGTCGATGGTCAAGTGCATTTATAACGTACCCACACTTGTTACTTATTTAATTTTCTACTGATAAGCATCCATGTCATTCTCTAGTGTTTTTAATCTTTTAACCGCAGCTGATGCACACTTATGTGATTTGGAAAGTCAAGACTGTGTGACTGTCACTTGCATGCATGATCGACCGGCACTTAGGATTCTTTTTTTTCTTCATAGAATGCATGGGTCACTAATTCTTCACCCCGGACTTTGAAAAAACATAATGATAAATTAAATAATATTCCCACGTTTACGGAATGGCGACGGTACAAAAAGGCAATAAACATACGTTCCTTTTCACAATAATGCAGCAGCTCTTTCTTACACACTTAATCGCCATCCGGTTGAGCGAAATTTTAGGATGGTTAAGGAAAGGGCTGTAAGAAGGGACCTGGGAGGCCCAGATTATGTGGGAGGATAAACGGATTCTGGTAGCTCAAGGTGTAATTTGGTATAAGAATGAAACGAAGATACAATCCACTGCCATGTAGTCAACATCAACTGAGATTGGGTGTTCACTCTTGGCCATTGCGTTTCTTGTTACTAAACACGATTCTTGATAGGTTAATGTATTAGGCTACCCAGCCGCGTAGCCCGCATGGGTGGCACCCGGGACGGATAACGTGGTGTCACTTACCTTGTTTTTTCAAAACTAACAGAATAACAACTTTTTAAACAACCAGAGTAATAGTAAGAGCTAGGAACGCAAATATAAATAACATGAATAACAGACTGTGTTCATATGTAAAATATTTTTGTGACAATATTCTTCGTAAATTTTTTTTCACGGTCGGCGGCCGGAGGCGGCCCGCCCGGGTGCCACCCGATGAGGGGTGGCACCCGGGCGGGCCGCCTCCACTCCCCACCCCCTTAGCTACGCCACTGAGGCTCCAGTCTTTTTTGTATAGTTATATTTGTGTAGGTTAGGTTAGGTTACCTAAATTGTGTACAAATTGTATCAGGACACATTACTTTGCTATCCAATGCTGTGGGACAGTGCATATTATATATTGAAGTCTGCTGACGATGTGTGAAAGAATTTTTTTGTTGTTTGTTTCTGATTAAGATAAGCTCAGGAACCAGTGGTTGAAGTAAAATGAGTTAATTTTTATTGTTTTTATTTTTCAGGAGAATAAAATCCGTGTTGGAGACAATGATATCAACTATTTAAAAACTGGCAATGGGCCCCACAACCTACTTTGCATGCCCGGAGCGGTGGGGTCCATCTGGACTGATTTCACCCCTCAAATCAAGGGGTTGGACAAGAATCTCTTTACCATAATAGCATGGGACCCCCCCGGTTATGGAAAGAGCATTCCCCCTTACAGAGAATTTCCCCTTAATTTCTATGAAAAAGACGCAGATCTGGCTCTTCTGCTGATGAGGGTGAGTATTTTTGATATGATATACCTAACCCCCTAAACTATCTTGCATTTCTTTTTTCTATTCTATCCCTTTTTCTATTTTATCCCTTTTTTTAAAAAAAAATTAATTTAAGTAGTTTGTCTTACTTTAATTTTATTTTGCCATCTTTTGACATTTTAGACAAAAGTGGCCGATATTTGACTGTTGCTGACTACAAATGACGAGATATTTTACCATTTAAAGTACTGTTGGAATTTTTTCTTTGATAATTTTTTTTTTACATGAGCTCCACACAGGAGGCCCTGAGGAAAATAATTTCCCTCAGGGCCTATGTCATCTTTGAGGATGCTGTGTGGAGGGTTTTTTGGGGGAAAGGAAGGAGAGGAGAGTTCTCTGAAGGAAAAGGGTTTAAGGGGTGGGTAGGAATCTGGGGTTCAGTGTGTCGTGGTCATCCGCCTCCAATACCTAGACAAACCTCACCCCATGAACCCGGGCACCCCTGCTAAATCACCAAACGTAGCGAACCACTTGGGGTTTATTATTATATTGTTAATTTATTATTATTTCTGAACGTCAAAAATTAGAAGCATGTTTAATTCCCAGTTCAAATGGTGCGGAATTGTCTTGAATATTGACTGCAATCAAGATACGATGAATTATATCTCAATTCCGAGCAGTATGTTAATTTGCAGTATATTAATGCTTAAATAATGACAAACTGTTTTCCTGAATGATTCCCACTTATTTTTTACCACTTCAGTTTTAACCAGCTATGGGCAACTTTAGACTTGTTTTTGTTTGAACTGACCTGAACTTTGGAATTTGATCATAAATTAACATCTTAAAAATAGACATTATTATTTCTGAGCATTAGTATACTGGTAAAATTTGGCAATGTGAGTAGTGGTTAAGTTAATTATATTACAGTTCTTTTCTTGTAAAACAGTTTATGATAACTAAATTTTATTACATAATTATGTATTTTGCCGAGTTCACATGAGGACAATTCAGTTTCAGTGCCGGCAACCCGGGCGTTTATTTATTTTTCATTTATTTACAAAGTTTTATTTTACCCACCTCACTAGACATAGTCTGTTCCGAGGTAGGTAAATAACATTTTATATTTATTAAAAAGGATATGAACCAGAGTAGATATAATATTATAAAAAGATAAATAGTAGTATAAAAAGATAAAAAATGATGTGATAATAAAAATGATAAAAAATAATAATGATAAAAAAAGAAGTATAAAAAGATAAAAAACAATGTGAAATTATATGCCTATATGCACTTTGCCTATTCCTATGCATACTATGCTTATATGATCAAGAAATATATATGAAAGATAAAAAATAAAAACTATGGATATACACAAGACAATACAATATTGACTCCCCTGAATTGGTATTGTTAATAAATTATCATGTACCTAGTAGAACAACTCGACTCAAAACACCTTATTATTGCAACAACACTCTCAGTAATGCAGAACAAAATTCAATAATACATCGTTTACACACTTTAGGTAATGAATTTGCTAATATCGATCATGCCGAAAGTCTGTCATCATACAAAAGATGCATTAGACAAAATTTATCTGCTAGTACTACCACGTAATCATAATAAATAAATAATCATGTAACCATAATATTATGTCCTACCAGTATGCACTCTAATACCTATGGCTTAGAAACATATCATAGTTACCTACTTTTCATATCGCTTTATATACTCCGTAATATCTTCCTTTTATTTATTATATATATTTTTTTAATTTTTGGTTATCTTCAATATTTGGCTCCTAAGAGCATTTCTTACTGTTTACTTGTCATACTTTTTTATATTTATAACTTTTGTAATTTATATTATTTACAAAGGTAACTTATAGTTTATATTATTTCCTGCCTTTCAACTTTTTATCTTAACTTTTTACTTTTACATTATACTTTATATTTTATAGTTTACACTTTTACTTTATACTTTCATTTTATACATCATAATTCTATTTACTACTCATTACCTCAACTCCTTTCTTTTACCTTTTGTTTTTATATTTAACTTTACATTTATATGTCACTTTCTTATGTTATTGTATTATAATATATATAAATATAATTATGTCAATGGCACGTGTTGTGCCGTATGTTTTTGAAATAAATAAATATCTCTGTCCTGGACAGGACAATGGAACAATACAACAATTCGAACATGGGGTGCTGTAAAAATGGAAACACGATGACACGTGTTACGAGCGGGTTTGTGACAAATATCAAGATGTGTTGGAATTGTTGGAGAATTAACTAAATAATAAAAATAAAAAAAACTGTGGATTAGGAATTGGATGGGCCGTAGATCTTCACTGGAATTGACTACAATTATCCTTAAAGAATTAAAAGTGGAAGATCCTCAGGAGTATAAACTGTGCACAAGAATGTCACCAGAGCACATTGAATTGCTACTGAGCCTCATTTCGCCAAAAATTCAAATCAAAAATACAACAATTTGTGTTCACCATACAGGTGTAACAGCATGTACTTGAAAGATTCCGAGCAAGAAAGAAAGAACCAGCGATTCCGGAACATATTTGGAGTAAAAAACGTAATGCCATTTTGCTGTCTGGTGATTTTTTTGGTATTCAATTAAAAACAAAATGTTTTTATCACACATCACCATTGAAAACACTGCTACGCGTGGCGACGGGATAATGTGATATGTGCTCTCTCTCCTCTGTTACCGTGCTGGTAGAAGTAAAAGGAGTGTCCATCATGTGACCCATGTTGGCTCTGAACCCATCTACTAAGTTGTTGCACGTGCAAATTTTTTTACTCCAAATCTGCTTACGAATTGCTGATTAAAATCTCTCAGGTATCAATTTAGTCATTTCTTCCACATTCCATTTATGCAACGTTTTTCGATGAGATCCGAGCGCCGAGAGCTAAGATACGTACACCTGGAGTGACTGGCTGTTGTCCTAATGTCTTAACCATGCGCGTTTATATGCAGACAAAGTGGCCAGGTGCGGTGGTGGGGGTAAGACATTGACCTGTGGAGGTAGCCTGCCCATCTTTCTCTAGGACAATGTCTTGGTTCATTGTCCTGTCTTCCCATCTTTTTCATACTAGGACAATAGGTCCGGAGCTTGGACAATACAATGTTTTCCTGACCTCGTGTGAACCAGGCATTACCCTCTCTCCTAGTCTACTATACCTTACTTACCTACTATATCTTACTTACACACTTTACCTTACTTACCTACTATATCTTTCATTATTTATGTATTGAACCGCTTACTGGTTAAAATGGAATATTTTTTATTCACTTAGTTAAATTTAGCTTTATTATCTTGAAAATTTATGTCGGGGGAGTCGAAAAGATTTGTAAAAAATATGCATTTTACATTTTAATTTTGTTAAAATTAATTCACTTACGCGGATATGCCATTTTTATATTTATCGTTTTTATTTAACACTTCATAGACAATCGGTCAATGCTACCAATCGTAGAAAAAATATTATTGCCATATAAAACAATAATTTATTCACGCTGTGAAGTGAATGCATTATTGACAAGTTTGTACCTGTATTTATCAAAAAATGGAAAGAAATGTATTAGAATAATTACACATACCCGCAAGACAAACCCTGCTTTGCCAAACAAACCATTCAAAACCTGGGATGTATATCTAAATTATGATGACATGCAGCTTTCGTAGTTTGAATCTCAACCCAATAATTCGAAGTAGGTACTTTTTTGTTTTTATTTTGACGAGAATTTATTTTGTAAGATTGGTACTTCTGACAGGTGTCATATTTGATTGTCTATTAGTTAAAAAAGGAATATTCCGTATTATCCGTGTATCGAACTTTGACAACACGAAAGTTTTATATTATCCGTGAGGTGGACTCTATGCATATTTACCTATCTTTTTTACTAACATATCTTCCTTCACTATATTTTACTTCAGGCTTTAGAAATCAAAAACTTTTCTCTTCTGGGATGGAGCGATGGAGGAATCAGCTCCATAATCCTAGCAGCAAAATATCCTGAATACATAAAGAAGTCTGTCATCTGGGGAGCCAAAACTTACATTTTAAATACAGAACTGATTGGTATCAAAGGTATTTTTTCTTTTAATTTATGGTTGTTGGCTTTTTTTAAAGTAGGTTCTAATTTTTTTCCTTTCAGGCACTAGAAATCCAAAAGTTTTCTTTACTCGGTTGGAGTGATGGGGGCATCTCATCCATGTTCTTGGCAGCCAAATATCCCGAGTTTGTTAAGAAAGCCGTTATATGGGGAGCAAATTCGTTTATTTTGAATACCGAACTAGCAGGATACGAAGGTGATTTGAGTGACAACTAACAAAATTAACATGTAATATTGAAAAGGCAAAATTTTCATTTGATCACTAATCCTAATATTTTTTTAAGTCCATAGGCTTTTTGTATCAACAAAATTTGCACCAGTGATGCAACCGACTTCAAAGTTAAGCGTGTCAACCTGCAATTTTGTTTTAACCCTTCAGGCCTCGACCATATTATTTCAGAGGGTCAAAATATTTCTGCTTTAAAATAAAATCCAAATAAATGGATTATTTCTAAATGTATCCGAAAACTAAAAACTGTTTTTGAAAGGTGATAAAATACACTTAAAAATTTTGCACGCAAACATAAAAAAGTTTTAAAAATGGCTTACCTTACGTTTTTTCTAAATAAAATTACTGATAACAAAAAAAAATGTACATGTTTTATTAGACAAATGTATAAACGTTATTATTAAAAATAATTACTAAAAAAATTCCCAAAGTTTCATAAATTTATTTCAAAACTTTGGTTTCATAAAGGTGTATATTTTACCTATTTTGTGGTTAGTTTTTGTATTTGAATATAAAGCATGATCTTTTCTCTTTCTGATGTAGTAAGGGAGATACAACGATTTCTAGTCCTATACGAGTTGTTCCCAAAAGTGAACAAATAGTCTCTATGAGTAAAAAAGCCACCGACACTGCTTTTCTAGATAATAATAATTATTTATTTGAAAATAAAATTGATTTCTTACACACCGATTGGGCAAAAACTGCTTCACTGGTCACTGACAATGACTTATTGAATCCAACTGAAGCTACTGATTCAGACAGGGGACTGACTTGTGGCGCAGTATCTCGCACTAAACTTGTCACATTTATTTCATACATGGCCTCATATTAATCCGTAAGGGCTGGCAAGAAACTTTAATAAATAAAAATAAAAATTTGTTAAAGACAATATATATATTTAGACATTACCTGATAAAGTGATATTCTTATTTTTGTATTTAACTAACCCATTAGAGGTAATGAAATGAATGTATATTGTCGACACTGCGATTGTAGTGCTTCGTACTATGCATGGGCACGATTATTTAACACTGCACATGCAGTGCTCCGGCCTCAAGGGGTTAATATTAAGTACTGTGATTGCTTGGACCCCATTCATAAATGCCCCTCATGGCGGCCCTGGCTATCACTTTACGGTGATGGGAAGGAACTATAGGTTATTATGTGTGTCGTTGCTTATCCAGAATATATAATGTGAGATATCAGCCTTATTTCCCACCAGCGTCGGTCATATCCATTGCTTTTTCTTGAATTTCCCGCCATTCTTCTGTAACTCCCTTCAGCTGTCAATTGTCGCCGTGCAATTGGCATCTTGAGATGCCGTGTTAATTCAATTTTGGCGTTATTTCGTCCACGTCCGGTCGTGAAATTTTTCATTCGTAATTGTTTTAACGAAAAGAATCTGTTGCTTCTCGCAAATTCCGTAATTTTATGAAAAATTAGTGCAAGTGAATAAATAGTGCGAACATTTTTGACAGATTAGCGTATTCCTACCTAATCCTAATACACTATATAAATCTGCGTCGCTTGTTCTCGTAAAGGAATGACGCCGCGCCGATTAGCAATCGCTTCTCGGCCTGTTGGCTAAGATGTGTAGATCTGTCCTATCAGCTTAATATCTGATAGTTCCCGCAATGCGGGACCTGTTTATTAAACTGATTTTTGGAATGTGACAGGATGTTCGGGGCTTGTTCCACTCCTGTCGCGGGTTGGCCCAGCTGGCATTGCACTGCCGCCGGGATCGGCCCATTCCATATCCATAGTAAATTACGAATTACCTGATTTACGGATCAATTGTAGACACATTTTAACCATTTTTCCACCTTTGGAATTTATGTAAACGATTTTTGAATGAAATATGACCATCGGCGATGTCGGAATTACAAATACGAATTCATGTTCGTCTGATAATCGTTTGACGCAATTTGATGTTTAAAATTAGACCTATCTATAATTCGGTTTTATTTATAAGAATTGGTCCTGCTTTTGACAGTTTCAAGCATGTTTCAAGGTTAGCCAACGCTTCAACTCGGGCGAGTGGGCCAATGTCCGCTTTATGAATATTTAGCTGATCCAGGCTTCAAGGAGCTGGAGGTAAACTGCGAGGTGCTGGCATTTGACACCGCCTCACCGATATTTCATATTATGGAAAATATAATTATGTTATGGAAAAGATGCTGGCATTGCATGCCTCATTGAAGCAGAGAGTACTTTCAACAGACTCTCCAAAAAACTTATCAAATGGAAAAGTAGTTCAGAAGGTTCCCTGTCAGGTCTTTACAGGAACAATGGACAGCTGTAAGATTGGAGTGGAACGGAGGCTCTTCAGCAGAATTCCTCCTTCTACCACTCATCCTTTTGGGGAAGTAGCACTTTCTGCCCGGTTGCAGAAACTGGATGGTGTAACAAAGTGCTTTAGTCCAGTGCGCCTACCTCAGGGTAGCCACTCGGCGCACAACCGCCCTTCATTTAAGGAGGTTGTTGCCTTTCCCCCAAGCAGACATCAATGGAAAAGATGGCATTTCCCTTGTTTCCCCGGCGGGCAGACCACGGGCGAAACCCCCAATATTCCTCCTGTACGAGGGGTAAGGGGAGGGAACAGAAGCGTGGCGCGAGGGGGCAGACCTCTCGTGGCCGTTTCAACAGGTGACTATCAACCATTTCGGGCGGGTCAACTACACTACAGGATTATTGGAGAGAATGGCAGGCCTTAGATGTCCCAGAGACCATCTTACATATGATAAGAGGATACCGCATACCATTCATCTGAGAGCCCTCGTTGATAAGTCCAAGCCAAGCTTCCTCAAGGAGGTTCAAAACGAAAGTAATCCCGGAAATGACAATGATGAGAGATGGTACATGGAAAGAGCTGACGACAATGCCATCTTCCTATCAACACTTTTTCTGGTTCAAAAGAGCGACGGCTCGAAACGGTCGATCTTCAATTTAAAAGCTATCACAAATTGGATTGCAGAAATCCTGCGTAGACAGGGTATCAGGATCATTGTGTACCTAGATGACTTTCTCCTGGCTCATCAGACCAGAGAGATCCTCAGTCAAACTTGAGAAGCTCTTTAATTGTTAGAGCGGTTAGGTTGGTCGGTAAATTTCCAAAAGTGTGTCCGTCAGCCAGCACAGTCAGTGGAATATCTTGGAATTGTGTAGAACCCCCATCTGAAACAGAAGTCCTTAAACAAATACAGACGTCAAGGTCTTTGGAACTCACTTCAGAGCTTCGTGACAAAAGGAAGATGGACTCTGAAAGGAGCTCAGAGTATTCTCGGAAAGTTGAATTTTGCTACCTTTGTGGTCCCCAGAGGTCGACTTCATACTCGGCTGATACAATTACAGTTAATGCTGAAGCTGACCCCTCAGCAAGAGTCTCTGATAAAGAAGGAGGTCTTGTCAGAAATGAAATGGTGGATGATCAACTTAGATCATGTTTCAACTCTTCATTTTCCCAGCCCAACACATTTTCTGACTACGGATGCGGCAGATTACGGCCGGGGAGCCCTGATCGACTATGTACCTCTGTTGGGTTGTTGGACAGACAGTTAGAGGGGGGATATTGCAACATGAAGGAGATGACAG
Organism: Limnephilus rhombicus; assembly: GCA_929108145.2. Taxonomy (NCBI): domain Eukaryota; kingdom Metazoa; phylum Arthropoda; class Insecta; order Trichoptera; family Limnephilidae; genus Limnephilus; species Limnephilus rhombicus. The sequence continues at coordinate 26,368,997 of OV815284.1, forward strand.
CAATCTTAAATGCAATGCCTGACTCAGAATTTGAAAAGTTCAGGACATGACAACAGGACAGTCGTAGCCTACTTGTGGAACAAGGGGGGCACCAAGTCGATGGGTCTCCTTCATCTGACATTTCAGATTCTTACGCTTTTGGACAAGCACAGAATCTCTTTACAAGTGCATTTGCCGGGACGCTACAATGGCCTCGCGGATCATCTATCCCGAGGGATGACATTACCAGAATGGCACCTTCTACCCCCAGCGGTAAGAGCTGTTTTTCACAAGTGGGGCAGTCCAGTAGTGGATCTATTCGCTCCCTCGAGGGCTCACGTCGTGGATCAGTATGTCTCGATAGATTCCCACGACAAGAGAGCAATGCTTCACAACGTGTTCAGCAGTTCAATTTCCCCTTGGCATGGATCTTTCCTCCCCCCTGCTTAATGCCACGAGTGCTGGCACATCTGAACAAGTCATCAGGGGTGTACCTGGTTGTATCCCCAAATTGGCCAAAAGTGTTTTGGTTACCAGACCTAAAGAGAATAGCCCTAGACCGACCTCACATAATACCCATGTTGGTCGACAACTTGATAGACTTATCGACAGGACTTCATCCTCAACAGGTCCAGAAGCTCCAACTACAGGTGTGGAAGATTAGGGGTGGAGTGAAGCATTGAACGATTGGTCACAGCAAGAAAAAAGCTCTATTGAATGCGGGTTGGCGCAAACCTAAGCTTACAACTTATCACATGGCATGGAAGAGCTGGAAGGAATGGTGCGCCATTAATAATACGTGTCCTAATAACCCTTCGGAATCTCAGCTGGCACGGTTTTTTAGCATACCTAAGAGTGAGGAAAGGCTTGGATCCCAATACTATAGCACTTCACAAGTCTGTAGTGTCGGTTTTGTATGACCCCATAGGCGATTTGAGGATAAGTAATCATCCCTTGGTCAAGCGAGTGATGAGAGGTATAGGAAATTCTGCAAATAAGAAGCCTAGAGCATTTACTTGGGATCCAGGACACTTGGTGTCTTAGCTTTGTAAGAATCCTTCAAATGACCTGACTCTTATCGAAGCATCTCGTAGATGTTTTGTTAATTTACTTCTGGCATCAGGAAGATAAGTACAGGATCTGACCTTACTACATGCATCTTCTGATAATCTTGTTGACAATGATGATCACATTGTATTATGGCCAAATTTTTTGGTTCTAAGAAGGACACCTCTACACATAGACAGTTTGGTTGGAAGCTAGCTTTACAAAGCAGAGGATCGTAATATAGATTCCATATTCTGGTTGAAAAAGCTTATGTCTTTGGGTGAGAACAGAAGACATGAAACTGGTGTTGAATGTCTGTTTATTTCCACGTTGGGGCCTGCAAGGCCAGCCTCGAGAACTGCTATTGGTGGATGGGTTAAAACAATTTTGAAGGATGCTGGGATTGATGCCTCTCCTGGGAGTTTGAGATCAGCTGCAGCTTCAAGAAGTTGGCTGGAAGAGTGTCCTATAGACACTATTTTGGAAAGAGGAAACTGGAGTTCAGAAAACACATTCAAGAAATATTATAGACAAATCAGAGGTCTCAATGTTGAGGTGCTGAATCCCCCCATTCACTCTGTCATTGACCAAGTTATTTCAAGCAATACAGTAATAGTCACAATTTTGGCTTTAGAATTGTCACCAAGCGATAACAAACACTTCTCACATTATATATTCTGGATAAGCAACGACACACATAATGTTGGAGTTTTACCTACCATTAAAACTCTTATTATGTTGTCTTGCTTATCCAGAATATATTTAAGCTCTGCTTGGTGAGTCCAAATTAAATTAACACGGCATCTCAAGATGCCAACTGCACGGCGACAATTGACAGCTGAAGGGAGTTACAGAAGAATGGCGGGAAATTCAAGAAAAAGCAATGGATATGACCGACGCTGGCGAGAAATAAGGCTGATATCTCACATTATATATTCTGGATAAGCAAGACAACATAATAAGAGTTTTAATGGTAGGTAAAACTCCAACATTATTATATGTATATTAGCTTCATGGTTCTGTTATGAATATTTATAGTATGTACATCTTATATATAAAAATCTCGTGTCACGGTGTTTGTGGTCGCACTCCTCCGAAATGGCTTGACCGATTTTTATGACATTTTTTATGTATATTTGTTAGGAATGAGAATAGGTTTTAAAGTATATTTCATACCGCTAGGTGATTAGGGTGTCCCTATCCAGAAAAAAAAACAATTTTTTTGACAAAATGTTTTTTTTATTTGGCATCAAAAAATACCAAATTTTAACCCTCCTACCCCCACCCTTCCATTTTTTAATCGCGATTTTAGTATTTTTGTGTGAAGAAATTCAACCGTCTTTCGTTTTCAAACAGAACAAAATAATTATGTTGTTGATTGACAGCTGGCGCTACATCCGCCTCATCGAACTTTTATCAACACATGTGCAAGACATTCACGAGAAGCGTCGCGTTATTTTGATATTTCATTCGGCGTCATCTTCTCGCATGGGCAAACCATCGAGCTTATTTGTGTTGGCTAGAGACGGACTGACAAAAAATATCGTACACTCAATTGCTCTTCGAAATTCATATTGATTTTCTTTATGTCATTTTCCAACTTTAGTTGGTGTTTTTTGTTTTTATCGGCGGTCATCATCCGCAGCGCTCCATTCCTCTTTCTGTCATAGATCCCATCCCCACACACTTACAATACATTAGTTATTTTTTATTTAACAACCAAAATATTCAATAGAAATAATTTATATGGCAGAACAACGTTTGTCAGGTCAGCTAGTATTATTATAATAAATTATTGCAAATACGCTCAGTTGATGTTTGTCGGGACGTGCCCACCTTATTTGGTAATATTTAACACGGTACTAGATTATTTAATTTGTGTTATCAATTGCCCTATTCAATTTGATTCAATGAAGATTAAAACAAATAATCTTATATTTTGGTTGTGACTACTTAAATGAAACTTGGAATCTAATGAAAATAACAATAATTAACCCCATGCGAACTTATTGCTTTATTATGTTGGTACATTTCTGACACAGATGTCTGACTAATATTTTGTTTTTCTCTTACAGGCTTAAGAGATATCACTATGTGGTCCAAGAGAATGAAAGATCCCATGATCGCTTTGTATGGGGAGTCATATTTAGCTGAAACTATGGGAAAATGGGCCGATGCCATGAAGAACATTCACCATGAGAATCGTGGAGATATTTGCATGTCCAGACTGGTGGAAATACAATGTCCAACTTTGCTTTTATACGGGGCCAAAGATGGTTTGGTCGATCCCCAACACATCTCTGTTTTGCATAGCAACATTGAACATTCAATGTAAGTTGAGTTGTTTTTCTATCAATTCTTCATTGTACATTTTGATATTTTTCTTTTAACCACTCGAGCGATTTTTGGCATATTATGGCAAGATTGCAAAACGACTTGAGTGATCGCTTGCCATAATTTGGCAAATTTATCTACCTTTCTTAAAACGTTTAAAAAAAATTTTTTAAGCATTCCCACAATCTACTGTTTGCATTAGTAGAAAGCTAATATAATACTTTCCCATTTTATCAGTAAGTATATGTCTCACATCAACTCCCTGTGGTCGATTCTATATATGTATAAATTCCAATATTTTTGTATTTATTGGGCCGATTTTCTTCTCAAGTTAACAAAAGTTTGTGTTTGTTTTGTTTGATTTTGATTATATCTTATTTATAAACCAGTGTATTCGTAATTGAATTATCTATAATAATTAATAATAATTGGCTAATTTATGTAGCGCCGTTTTCGTGGAAAATCACCTCAAGGGCGCTCTATCTATTGAACATATCTTCAACTCATGTGAATTAAAAAAATACGGTCTTTTTTCATGCTCGTTGAGCTACTAGCTATTACACAACACGGTAGGTACAGTACTATATCAGTGAGGAAGACGCAGGGCAGGGTGGGGAGCAGGGAGAGTCACATAGAGCTGAAATCAAAGGTCAATATGGTCACACATTGTTTAACTGGAGGCACGCCTCACACAACAAACAATTCCGAAGTAGCACCGATCATTGACGATTGGATTTGTGGTTTTTGTTGTTATGTGTGAACATATACACTCTGTCTTGAAACACACTCTTTGCTTCATTCACTTTCATGCATCGTCTCATGTCGGCTGTACACACTCGCTAAGTCATTTCAAGTGTGAATGATGACAAAGATTATTATTATTAACCATTAACCTCTCGAGTGCCGCCATATCCAATTGGCACAATCAAAAATTTATTTCTCTGAGCCATGCTGGGGAAACTACTTATGGTAGGTTAAATACTATTTTTAAAAAAACATTGTTTAATAACTGCTAAGACTAATAATTTACAGAAGCACCATTTTGAAAAAACAAATAATTCATTACGTAAATAGAATTAGTTGGCGAACTGAATTTTGCATAGGCACTCTTTAACAGTTAATGGGTCCTGCTTTTTTTAAAAGTCCATAACTGGTATATCAATTTGCTCACCCAATTTACCCAAACATTGTGGACATATTGTTTGTCTTTGTGTTTTGTTTCCAAAAAAATTCCAAAACTCTAACTCGAGCTCGTTAGACTGCACATATCGTTGTAAATGTCATCAGTCATCATGCAAACTCGCAAACATAGTTTGTGGGCAACTAAAGGAGTAAGTGTGTAATGCTCTTGTCTGTGAGTGTTCGCTTATTTTAGTCAGTCCCTGGGGAGGAAGGTTTACTCGTCAAACAAAAATAACCTTTTTTTATTTAATTAAATGAAGACAATATAAGCTAAACTCTTATAATATAAAAAAACCTTTTTTTAATTTTTCAAAGTAATTTTAAAAGTTCACAGCAATTGAGAGCCAGTCTCTGGGGAGGAAGGCTCAATCCTAAATCAAACTAATATATATATATATATATATATCTTTGAAATTGGCCACTAGCCGTCCCAAGAGATGGCGCAACTAGGTCGAAAATTGAAAATAGATGTATTATAAAGTAAAAAGATGTTTTAATAAGTCAGGTATGCCTCATACTTCGTACATATGTCTGGTAATGTTATATTATCGTGAAAACTTATTAAAAATTATTAAAAAAAAACTTTTTTTCAGCACCCATATTTACCCAGAAGGAGGCCACAATATCCATTTGAAGTATGCAGAAGACTTCAACAAGAGAGTAACGGAGTTCCTTACCAAAAAAGATTGATTTAATTTAATTTTTTATTTTTGGCATAACTTGATAAGTAAAACCTTAACCCTCGGGCATATTTTGTCGGAAGATCAAAATATTATTGCTTTGCAATAAAATCCAAATAAATGTAATATTTCTCTACAAACTAAAAACTGTTTTGAAAGGTGATGAAATACGTTTTCAAATTTTATAATTCAAAATAAACATGTAATTTTTTAATACAAACATAAAAAGTTCAAAAATTGGCTCACCTTATGTTTTTTCTTACTAAAATAACTGACAAGGAAAAAAAATAAAAACACTCACATATTTTACTAAGCAAATGTATTATCAACTCACTTTTTGTCGTTTTAAGTAATAATTGATAAAAAATTCCCAAAGCAAATTTTTTTTTTTCAAATTGAAGTTGAAAACTTTGGTTTCATAAAGGTGTACATTTTAATTATTTTATGGTTAATTTTTAAATTTGAATATAAAGCTTGGTGTTTTTCTTTCTAACACCGTTTAGCTCATATTTCTAACCACGATAGTAAGGGACACAATGATTTTTAAGAAACCTACATGAGTTTTCCCGAAAACCGACCAAATTAGCCTGAGGGGTTAAATTGTTATATTTATTCATTGAAGACAATATTAGAAACTCGAACAAAAATTTTAAAACGTAAAATCAGAAAAAAATATTGTCTTCAATGAATAAATAATATTATGATTTAATTATATTTTATTACGTGCAATATGATATCCACCGTGCTAATAAGGGAACGTACCCATACTACGTGACCCACTTTTTACAATTTTTAACCCCCCCTCCCCCCTCGGTGACCATGTGTAGTTTATTCCAAGACCCTCCCTCCCCCTACAGTTTTCACGTAGTAATTCATAAATATGGTTTCGAATCATTTCTTGCTAACAAAAAGTAAAAAAAAAATTATTTGGCTTATATTTTCTTTATTACTACCGCTGCTGCGTGACGGCAAGATTGCATGCAAACCTATAATTACAAGTGGAAAAAACTGTGTTTGTACTGGCACAATCAGGTGACGTCTCAGCATATGTACGTATATGTACTTGGCATATGTTGCCACCTGCGAGTTTAAAAAGCACCAAACACTGCGCGCCATATTTGAATGTAGATCGAAAATAATGCGTGATAAAAATCTAAGTCCCCCGCCCCTCATTGTGACCCAAGCGTGGTATTTTGAAGATCCCCCTCCCTCCTGAACGCGTCACGTAGTATGGGTACGTTCCCTAACTGAAATGTTAAAATGTCGTCATGTTTATGTTTATGTTTGACGAGGTGAAGGTTAAGTTTAATAAAGTTTTCTACGTAAAATTGTTCTTAATATTATATTTTCCAATTTTTACTATAATTATTGTTAATAAATGCACATTTTCCAATATATCGTGTTTTATTTGCACCTAATCTGTCACACTTTTCATTATACACCAGGTAGGGTACCCTTTGCATTACATAACAGGGTGTTAAAATCATTCCCTTATGATTTTAACTAGCGATTCCTGTGCATATTTTTTGGAGAAAAAAAGTAGATAAAATTTTGCTATCCAATAATATTTTTATTGTTTTTAATTTAAAAAAAAATCATCAGACAGCAAAATGAAATCTACATTTTTCCTCCAAATATGCTCAGGAATCGCGTGTTAAAATTCTTCAGGTAGGTGCTGCAGAGGGTTCCATGCCAACTCAGAATGAAACCAACTCAGAAACACCTCAGAAAGGTCATTAAAAGCTATGAAAAAATAATTTTAAAATAGCCGGTAACCCTAACCTAACTTAACCTATTTAACCAAATTTTTTATCATCACTCTTAATGACCTTTCTGAGTTGGCCAGTCACCACTGCAGAGTTGCAGAGGCCCTGAAGAAAATAATTCCTCTCAGGGCCCATGTCATCTTTGGGGATGCTGTGTGGAGGGTATTTTTAGGAAAGGAAGGAGAGGATGTTCTGGTAAGGAAAAAAGGTATGAGGGTGGGTAGGAACCTGGGGGTCAGTGTGTCCAGGAGTGATGGACGAATGCTTCTAACCCACCCATTGAGAGAGCCCTCCTGAAGAAGTCAAAAGTCCAGTCTCTCCTGATCTAGCCTACCATACAATTTGTAGCAGAAGCATCCACCGCCAAGACTCGAACAAACCTCCCCCCATGAACCCAGGCACCCCTACTAAGTCACCAAACGAAGCAAACCACATAGAGTGATCTATGGCAGAGGTGTTGGTTATCTAATAAATAGTTTTCGGGATGGCGGTAGCCATACCTGCGTCCCAAATTGAAAAAAATGATGACTTCTATAATAAAATTTAAAAAAGGAATAATTTTAAAAAATTGTCAGGTTTTCATGACCCTGGAATGTTTTTCTTCCTTTAAAAAAAAACAATGTTCAAGATTACCTTAAGTCGGGTCTCCTCCGACCGAAAACATGAACATAATATGCTTACACATTACTATAAACATTGGCGATGGGGACGTGGCCTTGCACATTTTTGTATGCGTCTGCAGTAAGGCCGTGCCCCTTTTGCCAATGTTTATAGTATTGAGTAAAGACTGGATTATATGCAACAAAAACAACCCAAAATATGCACGAAAATCCATAAAAAGGGCCAAAATATGCAACATGAAATAATACCGGAAATCGTATTTTCAAATATTTTTTTTATTTTAGTAAGCTTTTAGTTCTCAAGGATAACAATCGTATTTTCGAAAATATCAAACAAAAAATATATTTAGCAATGAAATCTACCTTTAAAAACGTATATGACTAAGTATGTCCTGTAGACAAATTGTGTCTAAGATCGCTTAATATATTTTTGTAAGCGGAAAAGGAGCGTTCTACATCTACTGATGTGACTGGACAGAATTTAAATTTGGGTGCGATTTTTGAACTTATTGTGCCGGGCAAAATTTCACCTGCCCCGTTGATCAAGCTATCAATTTGGAACAAGGGTTCAAACCCTGGGTTATTGTTCAGTAAGTTTTCAAACTTTTCTTTGATTTTACTCGCGAATAGCGTTGGCCACGAGGAATTCATAAGGCGCATTTTCTTCATAACCTGAGTAGATTCATTCAACTAGAGTTGGGTAGGACACGATATCAGGATGAGTTCGAATGAGGTACTCAAATATTGAAATGAGGTGTTACAAGGTGTTACAAAATTACAAAATATTTTCGCTTACGGGGGGGGGGTTGTCCCGTGTCTGTTATTTTTGTAATACGAAAAATGGCTATAAAAAAGGCCTACCCCCTCCCCCCCTTACCCACCTCTGGTCCCCTCCCTGCACCCCCTCTGATCCCCCCCTGCACCCCCCCTCTTATCCCTCCCCCTCCTCAGCAACCCCCTCCACCTCATCTCAACACTGCCTCATCCTCCCACCCTTGGGAGCTGTTGGGACTCTTGTGCGGTATTTACATAACATATAACAATAATTTAAAATAAAAATATTTTTTTTTGGAACAGTTGGTACTGTTGTGCGGTATTCACTTATCAATACATAGTTTACAATAAAAAAAATATTTAGAAAAAAAAAAAAATTAAGTAGTTGGGACTCTTGTGCTCATAAATTATTGTTAGGTGTATTCACAAACAATAATATATAATTAAAAAAAAAATTCAAAAAAAAAAATTTTTTTGAGCAGTTGGGACTCTTATGCTCAAAAATTATTGTTTTGAGTATTCACATAACAATAATTTACAATAAAAAAATATTTCAAAATAAAAAATTTTTGGAGCAGTTGGGACTCTTGTGCTCATAAATTATTGTTATGTGTATTCACATAACAATAATTTTCAATAAAAAAAATTTTTGGAGTAGTTGGTATTCGTGCGGTATTCACTTAACAATAATTTAGAATAAAAAATAAAAATTTCGGAGCAGTTGGGACGCCTCTGCGGTATTCACAATATATTAATTGGCTTACCCCATCACCGCCTCACGGTTCTAATACAAAAATGTCATAGAATTTACAAACACTTCACGCCTCACCACCTCATACATTTGTCCCAAACTATGCGTGACATGACATGTAGTTTAATACATCAACCACTTCACCTCATATTTGTCCCATACGTGACAACGTGACATGACATGTAGTCCAATACACCAACCACCTCACACCTCACCTCATATTTGTCCCGTACATGACATGAATGTAGTCCAACAAAACAAACCACCTCATATTTGTCCCTCCTTCATATTTGTCCCCCCTTCATATTTGTAGTAATACAAAGAAAAAGAGTTGGTACAAATACATATTGTGAGGTGGGGGGACATTTTACGTGTTTGTATGGGACATTTGAGGTGCCTCTTGTATGAGTATGAGGTACTCAACACTACATTCAACGCCAATCCATGAGTTTCAAGCGTTTTCACTAGCCACGGAGCCAGTGTGACCAGATTTAGTAGATTTCTACTTTTTTGGTAGATTTCGAGGACTCCAGATACTAATATCTACAGCCTGTATGTCGGACGAATATCTACAGCTCATATGTTGAACTATCTACGAACTTCAGAGTGTTGACTAATATCTACAGAGCGTAGGTTGAACTAATATCTACAGAGCGTAGGTTGGACTAATCAGCTAAATGTGTCCGATATTGGGGATTTTTACATACATACTTACATAAATTAAGTTTTTTAATCTGCATACGCAATATTACGTTATTCCAATATGCTGTACACAGTACCGGATTATCCCTAAGGCAGAGTAGGCAACTGCCTAGGGGCCCCGCATCGGCTAGGGGCCCCGCGTCCTGAGAAAAAATGACTAGCTTCAATTAGTGAGCAACGAAGTTTCGGAAAAAGTCAGCTTTCAAGATGTTTTAATTTTTTTAGGAACATTTACAGTTTAGTAACATTAGGTACACGCATTAAAGAAAACACCAAATTATAATAATTAGGTTATAACCCAATAAATAAGTAATGTTCTCATCATGCACAAATAATAAATAAAAATGTCTAAACAAATATATAAACATAGTTGCATTTTACTTTTCTTTCCTTCTATTTGTTGCAAAATTACTTAGTATCTGAAGTGTGAAGGTGCCGTGTGTGGTTTATATTGGCATTTGTTTTGTTTTTTGCTTTTATTTCTAATTATATGTTTAAAATATAAATGTTTCACAAGCTTTAGTATGCACTACCCATCTACTTGCTAAAATTCTTTGGGAAAGGTTGTCTGGAAGAGATCACTTTAGTGACAAGACGGCTCATTGTAATGTTTTTTTTTTTAAATAATATATATTTTTGTTTCTGTGTATGTGGCCTTTTATGTGCAATAAATGGTTATTGTATTCGTTTTTTTATTGAGTGGAGTGATGGCATACCTTTCGTAATGTAGTAAAAGAATAGATTAATTATGAATAAAATTACGTTTTGGTAGAAAAAAAAAATTTGGAAGTTAGAAAATAGTGCAGTGGCGGACTAAGCCCGTCAGAAGCCCGGGGCGGCAAAGTTGAATGAACCCCCCCCCCCCCCCCCCCCCCTCAGTGAAGTTGACGTAATTCTACAAGTTTTTTATTCAGTTAATAGGGGCCTCTTGACTCTGGGGTGCCTCCAAACGCCTACATGTTATACATCCGATTTGCACGCACTAAGTCTTAAACAATTAGAAAATCCAGTCACTATGGCACCACTTCGGGATTTTTTTATAAAGGTCTATTTTTTTATGAACAATGAAAATTTTCTAAAAAAAATCGAAAATGAAATTCGCCGGTCCGCCATTTTTAAAATTTTTTTTAGATATCAAAATTCCCCTACGCCGTAGACAGTAGATTTTCGAACAGATTAAGACTTGGTGCATGCAAATCGAATGTATAGTTTTTTTAATATCTTGTCAACCAGGTTGAAAAAAGTGTTAAAAAAGTTTGGAGAAAAACGCATTCAAAGTTTTGCTGAAGGATAATTCAACATACAAACTGTTACAAATGGTTTCACATAAAATGCTGCATCTTCGTCAATTTTTCGAATTTCTTTGAAGAATTTGATGAGGGCATTTTTAACAAATGCATCTTTCAGAAAATGAAATAAATAAAAATAAATTCACAAGTATTTTTTACAGTGTCCTGGTGATTTGAGGGGGGGGGGGGGGTAAGGTTTTTAAAGGCGAAATAAAGGCATATTGTGTCATGAGAGCGAATCTCCGGAGACGCCTCGAAAAAAAGTTGTTAAGTGGTGAACTCCATAACTCATCACCGGATCATTTGAAACAAAAAAATCTAAATGCGTTTAAAAGGTAATATGTTTTCCTAGGTAGTCAGAGAGAGTTTTTTGTCGATTTTATTTTTGGCAGCATTTTGAAGTGAAAAACGCGATTTTGCTATTTTGCTAAAAAAATTCGGTGAATTCGTTATTATAAAATGGTTAAAAAAAACTCCCTCTGACTACCTGTTGATTTATGTGTAGAAATAGTGTACAAAATTTCAAAAGCATCGGCCAAGTCAAGTCAATATTTTGAGTTATGATGTTCACGAAATTCAGAAATGTTGTTTGTGAGAAAATCGATCTAAATTTTTTTATACTCGAAATATACTTGAATCGATGAGGGCCAGTTGGGCCAGTCGCTTGAAACACTGTATTTTCGTTAGTTGTGCTTCGATTTACTTGAAATTTTGACACAATACTCTCGACATATTGTACATTCAGAAAAAAACCTTCCCCCCCTCTTAAAACCTTGTTAAGGATTTGATCAAGGGAACAAGGAGACGTTTGGAGGCCCCTTCAACCCCCCTCCCTCCCCTTTCCTTAGTCCGCCATTGGCAAAGGGGCCCCGAGACGTGGACTGCCTAGGGGCCCCGACATGGTTAATCCGGCCCTGGTCAGGGGTCCTCTTGAATCGAATCTTGAGTTCCAGTACCCATACAGACAATGGGCCGTGAAGCCCCCAAGTATATATAAGGTGAGTTGGGGTAAGAGCACTGTATAAAATGAATAGATAAAGTTAAAAGTAATCCCATATGTCACAGCATTGTCCTATCGCTTTCAAATTTTTATACAAGGTATATTAATTATTCCTTAATCAAATTATTTTATCATCAGAAGCTAAGGGAACGTACCCATACTACGTGACCAAATTTTTGCAATTTTTAACCCCCCCGGTGACCAAAAACATAAGCACCCCGCCGCTCATTTGTACCAAGCGTGGTATTTTGAAGCCCCCCCCCCCCTAAACGTGTCACGTATAGTCTGTCAAATAAGAGTAGAAAATCTAAAAACTGGAACTACTAAATTTGTAGACTGGCAACATATATTTAACTGTCAAATATTTATTTGAAGTGCAATGACAGTGAATGTATAGAACACAGTAAACCACATTTTAAAAAACATTTTTTCTTCATGTCATAAATTTAATTAAAAGGTGATTTATAAAGCGATTTGCTTTAATTTAATTTAACATAAATTTTAATTTAACAATAGATAGCAAGGAAGAATCACTAATGGTGAGTTTAGTTACACTACTTTTACATCAGAATGAGTTAAATATATTCAGATCTAAAATTAGAGACATGATCTAATGCCCAGGCAACACTAGGTACTTTATCTAGTATTAAATAAATGTGAGCAATTTCTAAACTGTGCTTTATATTTTATTACATTATAGTTATTCTTCATTAAGTTAACACAAAATTGCAAAGGTATAATAATAATATACCTATATGCAATTCTAATTTTGATCTGCGGGTATCTTTACTGAAATTAAAAAATATTTTTTCCACTATCATGCCTTTTTAATTTTTTATAAAAATGTAAGTTACACAGCTTTACTTTAACACCATGAGTTATGTGTTTAGTATTGCCATTTGATCAACAGTGGCGCCCTCATATATTTTCTACTCTTATTTGACAAACTGTAGTATGGGTGCGTTCCCTAATCTACTGTTTTTATTTTATTTTTAAGTATTTTCATCAAAAAAGTTTTAATCATCCACTTTCTCCGCCTTCGGGGTAAGTGGATCTAACCTTGTTTAGTTGCCAATCCAATCAAACGCAATAAACACACAATTTTGCTCTTTAAAAACATTGAAAATGGTGGAATTTAAATATATCATAAATCAAACATTATTTGGCAGATTGGGGTAAGTGCAGCGTTTTATGACTAGTGATGGGGCAAAAAAAAAACTTTTTTTATGTATCAGTTATTTTTCACAACATTTACTAACAATATATATATATATATATATATAGTAATATATATATATATAGGGGTTTTATGTTTTTATACACATATTTCGGGTGAATCAACTTTTGGGAATGAAAATACGTTATGATTTTCTCTGATGTGAAACCCTTCATAAACCGTACATATTTGACTGTCTTCTTGTATTCATCCATATTTATAATATTTCCTATGTAATGTTTGAGGCTCTTATATATTTAGAAACTAACTCAATCACTTCCTTTTTTGAAAGACCGAATCCATATTTCTCCTTAGTTGAGTGTGCGAATCTATTTTTTTAAAAACCACAAAACTTTTCGAAATTACTAGGTGAGTTGGGGTAAGTGCCTTTTTGGGGTAAGTTCATCTAGGCCTTCTACCTTCTTTGAATACAATATTCAAGCGATACCATCTATGAGAATGTATTGTAATTAGCTAAATTCTCACCCTGACACATAGATGGAGCTGCTTCATAAGCACAAAGAGTTGTTAGCAGTGGCGTGGCGAGTCTAGGAGGTTTTGGTGACACTCGACCGTGGAAAAAAATTTACGAAGGATATTGTCACCAAAGTATTGTATACATGAAAATACACGGTCTGTTATTTTCTCTCACGTGTTCCCCGTGGAGTGCCCCAGCCCCCCCCCCCCCCACACTTGCTAGCTACGCCACTGGTTGTTAGTCAGTGGTTTTGGTTAGTGTGCGAGTTGTGAGTGCTTCCTTAATTTATCTATAACTTGACTAAAAGTTGTGCTAGGAAACTACAAATTGGTGAGTACTCTATAATAAGGAACTCCAGTGAAAAATATTATGGCTTTAAAAAAAATATGTTCATATAGACCAATAAACGCTGATTCTGAATACATAAGTTTTATTTCATAATATTAAACGCAGAGTTTTTAAAAAATTATTAAAGAGTCCATTTTTAAACCTCTCCTCAAAACACAGCGTCAAGTTGGCATTACTGAAATGGTTAGCGGTGACGTCACTGCTAACCTGCTAACTATTCACCGTGGGATTGGTTTATTTATGTCACCGTGTATCAAGATGTATTGACAATATTGACGTTTGAAATATGTTTGAAATCTTACGCCATGGAAGACACGCACGCCATTCAACATTTCGTGTTTTTGGTTATTTTCATACTGTTAAAGAGATTTAGATAAATAATAGTTATTGTGTTTATTGGAAACATTATTTAGGCTCTCAACAATTAAAATTATGACGGAAAAGGGCTATATTTGAGGTTAAGTATAGTCGAAAATATAGTCATAAATAGGTCATATTTGACATTTGGTTTACGGTACATCGATCTATTTTCGAATTGTTTTTAATATCAAGGGCTTTTTATACAAGTTACTACACAATCTTCATGATCAGTGTATTATAAATACCAGTGTTTCTGTATGTGTTATACATAAAACAATGTACAGTTACGCCTGAACACAAAATTCGAGGCTTACGATGTCACTTGTATTTGCAATGAAAAAGATAATTTATTGTTTTTATATTGCACTTTGATAATATACAATAACAGTAGCGGTGAAATGTGGACATTTTACCAATGTTTTTCTATATTAAAAGCAGTTAATCTTGAATAAAAAACGCCTCGATTTCTCACACAAAAGTCATCGAGTCATCCTATAGTATATTCATTCCGCCATTTTCTTACATTCAAAATCAGGGATGTTCTGCCCAAAAAAATTATTTCCCTATATTTCGAAGTGAAATTTCCCTAGAATTTCACATTTACGCAATTACCTACGTAGCCACCTGAATAGCGGGGTTTACACGCAGAGTTTGGCCTGCGAGTCTGAGCACACTTCGCTCCGAATCGTTGGCGGAAACGTACGTGTAAACGCGATCGACTCGCAGGCGAAACGCTCCAGTCACTCGCCAGTTCGTATCAGCGTTTGGCCCGTTGAGCGTTCACACGTAAGGGTTGGAGCGGGTGCCGTGCGAGATGTCTTTGACTTTTTTTGTTTGTATATGGCTATTTGCTGACTGATTTTATTCAAGAATTGATTTATCTGCCATTCAGTGTTACCAGATGCGTGGTTTTTTGGGTCGTTTATACCTTCACGGTTTTCTCAAAAAAACCATATCGAACAAGACATTGTATTTTAGCGGTCGCCAAATGATCTACTTTTGAGTGGATATGATTTGTTTATTGTTTGCATGGGTCGCGTGAGTGAAATCCCGAATGCAGGAATGTAGTTCTTGAAATTTTGAACTTTAGTACGGGACTACGGTTTCACGACGTCTTTTTATTTAATAATAATATGAATAAATTAATAAAATGATTTGAATATAACCATGTAAGTAACTTTAATAAGGTACCTACTCTAGGTACCGTATTTAAAAAAAATATTATTGTTATTTATATTTTAATCTTAATATTTAATTGAAAATAGATTTCTGTAAATTAAGCTTGATAAAAGAAAAAAAAAGTTTTATATGTGTAGTCTCATCTCATAGTTTGCGTATTATTTGCGAATAAAATATATCGATATATATTCGATGTTGAAGTATTAACAATACATCGGTTCAATACGATGAATCGTTACTATACATCGAGTGTTTACAATACATCGATGTATATCGTCCATCCCTATAAGAAGGTCTTTTGACCTCTCCAGCCAGAATCCCTCAATCCATCACCTCGAGAAATCCTGAATTATAGCTGAGCAGTGACCTTTTCAACAACAGAATCAATAATAAAAGAAAAAAATGTACATTGAAAAAAAATGTACTGATGAATAAATGTTTATATTATTATTATTATTATAAGTCCCACATTCTGTTACAAACAAAAGTAGTGTGTCAGTAATAATATGAAAACAGCTTTTTTTGAAAATGATGACATTTACTGAAAAACTTAAAATTGCTGTAAATATTTACTGGTTGAAGATTAATTTGCATATGTATATATTTGCATATATATATATATATATATATATATATATATTCTAAAAGGCAATTAAATTCTCTAGACTTGTAGAGCGTGTAACTCAAAAATAGCTAGGATTTCGAAAATTACGTATGGAATAAAAGTTGTATATAATTTTATGAGCTTTTACTTATTATGAGAAAATTTTCCTCTGCGACGCCCCGTTTTCGGGATATAAGCGAAACCCGAAAATTGGGACCTTCTCCCCCGCCCTCCCCCCTCTAGCTCACCACCTAGATGTCAGGACTTTTAGTATGTTCACACCCTAAGCACCCTGAACAAGTTTCTGAAGGAATCGCTTAGATTCCTGCTCACGCACTCTACACCTCCTTTTGGACCATTCATTGCCTGGACTAATAGTGAAATACATATTTTAACAAATGTCTACGCCAATTAAGAGTGCTAGCTCTTGCGCTTGGCGTAGGAGTTATTTCATAATTATTTCATTATTAGTACATAATTTTACAAATAGTGTACAATAAATATAATCTTACGTACTAGGATATTGTGACGTAATTTTAATATGGCATGAAATGAAGTTATAACATTTTGATTGGTGATGTTATGGTTGTTATTTTTTTTAAAGAATAATTTGACCTTTTTCTTGATTGATAAGAAATTTGTTATTTTTTTTACTTCTTCGGGAAGACTATTCAAATATTTTATGTCTTTGTAAATATATAATTATTGTACATTTGTTGTGTTGAAAATAGAGGAATTTGGATGTTAAATTTATGCCTTAATGATGAGATAAGTTAAAAAATATATTAAATTTTCTTTGAATATTATTTGTAATATTGAATCTTTTTTATGGAGGTCTTAACATTTTGAAAAATTTATGCTGAAGGGAATGTAGGTTGTCTTTTCAAAATTACTTAAAGAAATAATTTTTGTACCACTTTTAAAGGACTTACGATTTTCTCCTATGCACTTCCCCATCCAATGATTCCATAATGAATTAGTGATTGGTTTGGGGGAGGGGGAGGGAGGGCGGTAAGAGAGGGGGAGGTGGAAGAGGTGAAGTGGGAACCCCCCTTACACCATGCGCGCGAAGCCGCAGGAAAAAGCTAGTAATATAATAAATAAATAATTCCACCTAAATAATGTTTTAACTTATCGAATAGTACCATACTTTCTTCCGTATAACCGTTATACAAAATGAACACCTGTTGAAAAACTTTTCAGGAGTGATGACGTCACACGATTCACTATAAGTGCGGTGTTTTTCGGGGGATCTTGAAAAATTAAAACTTTGAAAATCATTTTAACTATTAAAACAAACTCTGAAAAAATATATGAAGTTATTTAAGTCAGAAGGTCATTATTCATTATTTTTTTTAAATGGACTGGAGTTCTCTATTACACCGAGGTACTTTATTTTAGTTGTATGGTTTAATATGGTACATGAATTATTACAGACTTTTTTTGTTGTGTATATTAATGTTGGGGTAAGTTTTGAATTCATTTATTGAGAAAGGAATATAAACTGTTTTTTTGCCTTGTGAAGCTTGCCGTGCTGACGAAGTTTTCATTTCAAAAAAACACTTAGTAGTTTACATTTAGTTTCCAAAATTGTGAATTTTAGTAATTTACATCAAATGTTTTACACTGTATAATAGTTTTTCAATCCATTTTTATGTATGAAACAAATAGCCCCGTATTTTGCGAATAGCTTGAGAAAGATAACAATCGCGTACTGGCAACACAAAAAATTGCTGTCTTCGAATTCGAAACGCTTGTTTGACGCTTGACAGCTGACATCTCGGATTTCACATGGATTTCACCATAGGTAAAAAATAAAGTTGAAAATAATAATTACTTTATTTTACATGTCTAATCTAATAGATAAATATGATTTCCATTCAAAAACAATGGTTTTTAATTTTGTTTTTGGAAAATACATTCATGTTCCCGAGCTGGCACATTGGTGTTTGTTTTACTTGATATTATTTTGATTATTTCAATATACCTATATATTCATTTATTTTAAATACTTCTTATTTATATATTAAATCTAATTTATTTTTATATTACATCAGAAATTTGTTACATGATTAGATCACCATGATACTGGAAGGAGGCTAGGAGTCAGACAGAGGAGAAGACGAAGAGGGCTGGCCAGTGGAATATTTAGAAGTTTTCCAGAATTCTGCAGAAGGATGCATTGAGCCAAGCCAAGCCTCTTGGAATGGATCCATTGGTAGAAATCCATCAAGTAGTTTTATCATTACATATTTCTTATTGCTATCAATTATTGCGTTTGATGTTATTATAAAACGATGAACATGTCTGGGTTTTAAATGAAACTATGAAGTAATATTTTTTCCCCCTTCTCCCTTGTGAGATCTTCTAAGCACCTCCCCTTTCCACCTCTCTCCTCCCCCACTACTTCCATTTCTACCCACTCCTGTCTTGATGTCCACATTGTATGTCCTGATAAAGAGAACATCGTTCTCGAAACATGTCGACTTTTTAATAAAGTTTATTGTGGTAAAAACAAAGTGTTTTTAATTATTGCATTAATATTTTTTCATTTATAGACTTTGGAAGAGAGACAGCAGCCACAGGGGGGGAAGTCAGAGTCCTGCACTGTACCCCTAGGACAGCCCGGTAAAGCCTCAACTTCCCATGGACGGAGAACTGATCTACGGTGGATCAAGAAAGATTACGAGCATGTTGACTCTCACTGTGATGTGACCTTTTCAAACCCACCACTGAATATGTCTGTCTACAATATTTTTTACGTTTCCTAAATGAAAACACTATAAAAAATATTGTTGAGCAGACAAATTTGTATTCTGTACAAAAAATAGCATTAGCGTAAACACCTCAGTCAACGAAATGAACTGATTTCTAGGAATGCACATCATGATGGTTATCCTCAAGTATCCGGCATTCCACCTTTACTGGGTAAACGATACGAGGCTATCTCTTATCGCAGATGTCATACCTAGAAATCGTTTCATAGGTTGCGGTTGTGTTTTCATTTAAACAACAATAACACGTTGATTCCGAGAGGATGCCAGGGTTACGACAAACTGTTCAAAATAAGGCCGTTGTTAAATGCCCCGCATGAAAATAAGGTCAAGGTGGAACCTGAGGAGTTCAATTCTGTAGACGAGCTCATGATACTGTTCAAAGGTAGAAGTAATTTGAAGCAATACATAAAAAAATAAGCCACACGAGTGGGGCATCAAAGCCTTCTCCCGAGCGGTAGCCAGTCACAGTGTGGCCAGTGGGCAGTGGCCAGTAGCCAGGTAGGTGGGCTCGTCTATGATTTTGAGATGTACATGGGCAAAAGCAGTGGTGTGGGTGAGAAGACTGCCCGGTATGGGTGAAAACATTGTTTTTTTTTTACATTAGCTCCACATAGGAGGCCCTGGGGAAAATAATTCCCTGCAGGGCCTATTTCATCTTTGGGGATGCTGTGAGGAGTGTCTTTTTAGGAGAGGAAGTTCTGAGAAGGAAAAGGGTATTAGAGGTGGGTAGGAATCTGGGGGTAAGTGTGTCCAGGAGTGACGGACGTATGAATCCATCCCTCCCACTGCGGTGCAAGGCGATGAAGGTAGTTAGAAAGTTGATAAAGGGTATCCCTCCAAACCGTAATTTCAAAGTCTCCACTGACATTGTGTAATATTTTTTTATTCAAATATGTATTAAATATCTAGTCCAGATATTGATCGTCCAGTTGATTTAGTCAGACATCTCCAAATCCTAAGTTTTGAGAATATATATTCAAATGTCCACCATAAATCAAATATTAATTACACTTGTCTCTGTTTTAAATACTTAAAATGATGTAAAATAACACTGGGAGACTAAGTCTCCCAGTGTTATTTTACATCATTAAGTCTTAACGGTCTATTAGTATGACATTTATTATTATGACGTTTTGAAATATCCTACTAGTGATCTAGAATCCATTTGTCACATAAGAACGGGCCATTTCTACGGCTCGGTCTTGAGTTAGACAGCTCAGCTGTGGAATGATTTGCCGGCCTCTGTGTTTCCTCCCTCCTACAAGACCTATGTTCACTCCTTCCCATGGGCGTAGGCACGGTAGGGCAAGGTGGAGCGTTTGCCCCATGCCTGGCCTGCCGATGCACGAGCTCCGGGATTGTCCACTGAGTCGCATTTTCAAATTTACAGCACTTCATAGGATGGTTTTTCCTTTTTTCAGTTCTTATTATCTGCATTCATAAAGCCTTAAGCATGAATAAGTTGTTACCTACTCTAGATTTTTATTTTTTCCCCACCCTAAATCAAAACCTGGGTACGCTCATGCTCCTTCTTCTCCTCAAAAAGACCCTCCACACAGCATCTTTTAGATATTATTTTCCTCGGGGCCTCCCGTGTGAAGTTAATGTAAAAAAAATCATATATGATCTGTTCGGTTCTACCTGAGAATTGTATTTAATCTGGTTAATTGCTGGATACACGTGCACGTCGTAGAGGTGGACCCCTCTGCGGAGGCGGGTTCCAGTGCTCCAGGAAGGGTACGCCAGTCCCACCCGCGCCCCGTGGAAGGTATCAGGTACATTGGCTGGAACATTTCCCACAGGTGCAAAGTGTTCCAAAGCAAACAAAGGTTCAATGTGAAAGGTGCACCTTTGTTTCACCTCCAGCAAAAAAATTTCAAATCATAGCTTTAATCAATTAGGAACCGACCTAATATGTAAGCACATTTTATTTCTTTTAGATTTTTAATTTATTATATTATATATATATATATATGTTTATGTAATATGGCAGACTGGGATTGCACTATCCTCCCAGTCCTGCTGGAATAAAAACTTTAATAAAAATAAAATGACTAAGACAACCTTTAATTTTACAAGTAATGATAGCTATATTATCTCTGCTACTTTTTAATGTGGTATGCAAATAAAAATATGTTTTATAAAAAAATATTTCATTTATCTTCATACTAATAAATTACGCACCTCTCTCTACCACAGTTGTTAAAACAACGCTAAATAGTGCCAGTTAATAAGCTGTTAAATATTTCTTTAAGTTTAAGGAAATTTATTTGGTGAGAATTATATTGTGATTGAATTGATACAACTACAGTAAATAAATACACACAAGTTCTTCTACAATTTATTTTTACGCATTCACAAATGGCGCCAATTATTATTTTAGGTTATTAATACTTTTTGCACGTTACGATTTAAAATATTAAGGTAAAATAATTGTTTGCGCCTGAACACATTTAATATGAATATAAATAAATAGTTTTGTCCATAAACACACCCAAATCTTTCAAGGCTGAAAAATTCAATTTTGTATCGGTGACTCAATCCAATATTGTATTTTTCAGCTTTTCATGAAAGATTTGGGTTTGTTTATGTACAAAACTATTTATTCATATTAAATATGGACGGTTCAAACAATTAATTCACCTCAATATTTTAAAGTGCAAAACGTGCAAAAAGTATTAAAAACCTAAAATAATTTGATTGGCGCCATCTGTGAATGCGTAGATTAAAACGTACGCGACGTTTAACCTTAAGGTTAAACGTCACGTACGTTATAATCTACGCATTCACAGATGGCGCCAATCAAATTATTTTAGGTTTTTAACACTTTTTGCACGTTGCGCTTTAAATTATTAAGGTAAATTAATTGTTTGCGCCCGTACATATGTAATATGAACATAAATAAATAGTTTTGTCCATAAACAAACCCAAATCTTTCAAGAAAGGCTGAAAAATTCTATTTTGTATCGGTGACTCAATCCAATATTGTATTTTTCAGCCTTTCTTGAAGGATTTGGGCTTGTTTATGGACAAAACCATTTATTTATATTCATATTAAATATGTACGGGCGCAAACAATTAATTTACCTCAATATTTTAAAGCGCAAGGTGCAAAAAGTATTAAAAACCTAAAATAATTTAATTGGCGCCATCTGTGAATGCGTAGATTATAACATACGTGACGTTTACCCTTAAGGTGAAACAGATGTGACAATTCCCATACAATCTATTTTTCAGCCGCATTTGAAAACTACAGATAACATTTTATTTATTTTAGTACCGAAAAATAATACTAATAATGACATTATCGCGAACCAAAATTTCACTGTTCTATCACTAATAATAACCAAGTAATTAAATTAACAAAAGTAATTATTTTATGCAAACACCGCCAGCTAAAATGCACTAATCTGTATTAGAAGGAGACGAACCTATGTGAGAGCCATTGGTTTCACGTGCACGCTTTCAACCCATTCCTACGGCGTTAAAGTGGTCAGTATATTTGTAGTAAAAATGCCAATTTGCGTGGCTTGATTTGTTATTCTGATAGAATGTTCGTTTTGCTTTTTTATGAATGTTCCAGTATTACTTGGGGCAAAGAACATTTGCGGTTAAGGGCACGCAGTAAAAACGGTAAAATTAACTATATAATTATGGTGACAGCGACTGTAATTATTTAGAACTTTCTTAAATCTGTAACTATCACTAGACGCCTGCCTAGTTATTTTGTTATTGAGACGTGCTAAACAATAAAATGCATATATCGAGCTGGATACCTACTATTCTCTCTGATTTATGTCTGTCTGCCAAGGGTTTAGAAGTTTGAAGACTTTACTGCATACAAGAATAACAAAATTTGATGCAGCGCATTTTTGTTATTCTATAAAAATGAGGCGTGCCCTTTATAAGAAACATAGCTATTCCGGGAAGAGAGTGAATCCAAGACTTAGTGCAAACGGGATGAAACGTCAGCACGGCGAATTGGAATACAGGTATTACTCGGTCAAACAACTCGGTCTTGGCACACACTCTTTGCCTCACTCACATTCATACATCGTCTCATACATACACTTCTTTTATTCTGACTTTTGACATGACTCGACTAAAGTATCTGATTCACTTGATCGTGCCTTGTCTTCCTCGTGCATCCCCGACTTCTTCTACCATTCACATTTACGTCATATATTCTTCTTATACTAGGTACCTACCTACCTTCTTAGGTACCTACTTACTTTCTTCATTCATTCGCTCTACATGCCCAAACCATATAAGGGTCCCTTTCTTAATCTTACTCATTATCCACATTTTCTATAGTTAGGTTATAATATTTTATAATTATTATTATAGTATTGTTTCATTTTTACTAATTATCTATCCCCGTTTTCTCGCTGATACCTAGGATAGGTAGAGTTGAAAGTGTATGTGAAGAAAACGATTATTCGCATTCATACATCTCTACTTTTATTCCGACTGTTTGTTCTCAAATAATTAATTCGCCGATTGATTGATTGCGCCGGTTTTTTGCGAAAAATGATCTCAAGAGACACTACCTATACTAGGTATAATGTTAGTATCACAATAACGGAAAAAAATTGTTAGATTTCGCAGAACGAAAGTTGAAGCCGATTCAATTTTGGGTTTCTATTGTACAGAAAGCCGGTTCCCAATAGGGATATTTCTCATAGATTTTATGAAATAAATCATGTGGAATCCCGGTTTTAGTCTTGCATTCTTTCTTGATATACCTACCTAGGTACCCAGTACCTAAACACATACTTTATAATATTATCTATTTGACGCTTATAGAACAATCATACACGGATTTACCACACATACACCTCAAGGATCTCATTTCTACTTGTGTCCTTCCTCTGCCAGTTAGTTGCCGTCAACAATTTTATGCTTGTTCGATCACCCATATCGCTCGATGGGTATAGGGTGGTTCGTATTTAATGTTGCTCAAAAATTTTATTCTTGTATACCTTTATATTATACCTTTTAGTTCTCACAAACACTGGCGCGGAAATAAAGTTAACAAATATTCAGATGACGAGACCCCTAAAATTAATATTTGTGGAGAAATCTCATCCTCTAATATTACGTCTGGGGAACGTGGCGTGAAAACATATGAAAGCTGTTGTTCAAAACTGTTGCGCGTTGAAGCTACATTTCCTTCTACGAGTACATCCGACCATCCAATTACCACAACCGAAACAGCGGCCACGATAGACGTAAACTGGCCTGCTCTGGACCCCGATTTAGAAAACCATAATCTTATTAAAGAGGTGATGGGGCACAGTGATGATAAGGAAGATTCAATAAAGGGCAATAGAATTGTTGACATTCAGCACGTCCTGAAGTGGGCGTTCACTATGTCACAGCATTACTTGAAATGCACGTTTTCCAAAATTGAATTGGTCAAAGAATTGCGTACTGGGTTTCATTCTATTTTCTTTTTCAAATGTAACATCTGTGACACCACATGGAAGCAAACCTCAGAACCCGAACCGGAAAAACTTATCAATAAGTCTTTTGTGTGGGGTACGCTCACAAGTGGCAGCTATTACACCCAAGCTGCTCAAATTCTTAGTGCCATGGATGTCCCAGTAATGTCCATTTTTTTTTTTTTTACATGAGATCCACACAGGAGGCCCAGAGGAAAATAATTTCCCTCAGGGCCTATGCCATCTTTGGGGATGCTGTGTGGAGAGGTTTTTTTAAGGAAAGGAAGGAGAGGAGAGTTCTGGGAAGGAAAAGGGTTTAAGGGGTGGGTAGGAATATGGGGTTCAGTGTGTCATCCGCCTCCAAGACCTAGACAAACCTCACCCCACGGACCCGGGCACCCCTGCTAAATCACCAAACGTAGCGAACCACTTGGGGTGACCTGTGGCAGAGGTGTTTGTTATCCAATAAAGGTTCCCGGGGCGGCGGTACCCATTCCCGCCTCCCAAATTGAAACCTGTAGCTTCACTAAAAGTACCCATTCACAGAGCTAATTCACTTGTTACATTATTTTTTATGTAATAATGCAATTAAACATAGCCATCACTGCTTCGGGTTTAGAAAACTGTTTGGAAGATCTAATGACAAATCCTAGAAGCTTGTAGCATGATGTTATCATCTGTAATATACCGTCTGCACACATAAGCAGACTATCCCAAGGTCCTTGGTGGATTTTACTGGTGACAATACATGTTATTACAATAATCAAATTTGATGAGGTTTCTCAAACGTGTATACAGGGTGTCCGGGGGTAAAGTGCATTAACTTCGGGAGATGATCCCACATGATAGTACAAGTAAAAAAGATAAATAACTTTTTTCGAAATTCCAACTTTTAGGGGTAGTTTTCTGGTAAAAAGATAAAATTAGACCGGCGTGTGCGGGCGGCATTATTATTTTACGCTGTTACCGAATCCCCGCTCCAAGCGCTCAGTGTCAGTGTTGAATTCGAATGTAACAATTTTATTCGCATAGTAGTATTTCACTTAAAAACTTTATTGTTGTTAATCAAAACTTGTTGATTTAATGTGTCTTTATCTAGTGTGTATTTATTAAGACTGACTTAAAGGAACAACTTCATTCAGTGCGTGTTTTACTCAAACTTACTTTTGTTTATTTAGTTGTAGACTTGCCTAATTGTAAAAATTGTGTTTATTTGCGCGTAATTTTGTCATTGAATTAGTGTGCCAATACCGCGTAATTTTGTTATTGAATTATTCGGTCAATGCCTTACTTTACTAACAAAGAACGGAAAGACATTCATTAATGAGATACGCCACAATGTACGAATTGATAATAATTATTACTTTGCGTTTACATGCTTGCTTCCAAGCTGAAGGTGGACATTTTGAAAATTTGTTAAACTAGTTAAAAGCGATGACATTAGTTTTAAGAGTTCAATTAGTTTATATCGTTAAAAACGTGCCTTCAATTGTTATTTAAGTGCAGTTAACTTTTTAAATTTGGTTTAAAACATACGATTTGTATATACGTCAAATGATGAAGAAACTTTTTGCTAAAATGAACCTAGAAGCGGCAGAACGGTAAAAACTATGGACCTTCTCAGTGACAAAGATAATTAATTATTGGACAAAGTAGATCAATTCAAGCTTTCGGAAAAACATATTAAAACAACCACTGAATGAAAAAGGAACTTACAATAAAAAAATAAAATAAAAAAACAGAAATATGGACAGAATATGTGGAAAGAATTAAAGAAATAAGTAAATAAAAAAATGCTTCACTGTCTGAAAAAATTAACGATAAGAACTGATATTCATGACAGAAGTTTTTATTCGCTAGGACCGGCATGGGGGTTCATATTTAAGATTTTAAGTAGGGATTTAATAATATTATAGTAGATGGTATTTCTATTCCTCCATTCTCTGCGAATTCTGAATATTTTGAATAAAAAACAACAATTCATTTTGACACTACCCATGTACACTACGCATGTACACTACACCGTGTATAAGATATTTGTAAAAAAAAGTTTTATTTTAAATCCTCATCTCTCTTAACATGACATGTTTATCGTTTGTGAAAATAAAATATATTTAAAAAAATACAAAAAGTTTGGTTTATATGAAAAATGACTTCATATGCACACTGTAGGCACTGTCCTTGTCACTCAAATATCACGGCAGCGCAGGATGACGAAAATAACGTCACAATGTCTACCTATGTATTTTGTTGTAAAAGGGAAGCAAAACAGATCCTGACTTGAGCACCCGACAAATTTGTTTCTCCATCTGACAATTCTAACCACTTCGTTGGTTTGATAAATGCGCCCCACAGAAATACGAGAAAAAATGTAACTTTTTGACTTATTCACACAATATCTGCGAGCAAACAAACGAGATAATGCGTAAGTAGGTATGTACCTACATCGCTTGGCATCGACACGCTCCACACGACATTGCCTGCAGAGAGCATGGGTTGCTAGCGCTGTCTCGTTTGTTAAAGAGCCGCTAGAACGAAATGCATTCAGGGACTCTATGCCGCGTTGAGAGGAGAGCCTTTAGCTATTTAGCAAAAGCGGCCTCTAAAAAAAGGGTCCAGATAACGCCAGCTCCCGGCACACATGCCGTTATTCACAGCTGGATCCTTTTATCAATCTCCCCACGCGTTGACTGAATTGCCCGATTTAAACAAACCTCTTCCGTCTCTCTTCAACCCGTGCGAAATATCATATAATATTTGACATTCACTCTTTTTCGCAAATGTGTTTCTGTACCAACGCGCGCGGAGCTGTGAGAAAAGACTTTTGAACGTATTTCTTGCAATGAAATTGTGTATTTTTCAGCCGTTTTCTTTGATTATGAAATTATAGGTACCAAAAAAAATTTTTACAGATTAATATTACTTATATACGGCCGCAAATCAATAATTCATCTCAATATTAAAAAGCATAACGTGTTAAAGGTGTTTTATTAGACGATATTGAAAATAGCACCATCTATCGATGAAAAGTTTCTAAAAATATTTAAGGAATACCCTTAAGTGGAACGGCTGCGCAGCCTTTTTCAAACAAATTTTAAATTTGTATTTGAGCCCAAAATACTCGTACAAACTGAATATTATTTTTTATCCAAATGTGTAAAAAATATCTAGAACAGATACTGATCGTCCAGTTAATTAATAAGATATCTCCAAATACTAAGTTTTGAGATAAAATGAGGAAAGGAACATTTGAATGTTCACTATAAATCAAATATTATTTACACTTGTCTTGGTGTTTATGAGTAAAGTGAGTATTGTACCAGATAGGGGAGGGGGTACACGCCTACAAATAACTGCATACTCAACTTAAATACTGATTTTTCGGAGTTGTCTGACCTGAATGATCGATATGTATTTTATATTACGACATACAGGCCATTTAAAGAAGTAAATTTTTAATGATTTTAGAGGTTTTAAAATACACATATATTTATTTGAAAGTGCTGTTCCCGTCAATAGTAAAAGATTATAATTTTTATATGGGAGGTGTTATCATCGCAGTGTGCTAGTTGAGTTGTATGCATCACCAACATATGTTCCCGCGACCGGGCAGTGACTGAGTTGGCTTGGAATCTTGAAGAGATAAAGAGGCTGGAAAATCGTTCCACCGACGAGCTGTTGAACTCAAGAATGAGAAATAGAAATGACCGGTCCTCATGTGACAAATGTCATGTCCGACCCAGTGGCTGAGTTGGCATCGCGTCCAGGAGTCCCATTGTTCGATTCCTTGGCTGGCTAAGACTTCCATCACGACACAAGCAAAATTGTTAAGTTATTCGTAACCCGGGAATGTTCGTCTTTCTTTTTAAAAGAATAGAGTTTATATTTTATGTACAAGGTTGATATGTTTTTTTTTAAAAGAAAGTCAAACATTCCCAAGTTACGAATAACCTGACAATGTTTGAAAATCTCCTACTACCAACACAGTCAGCCGAAAATTTTGTTTGTGTCGTGAAGGAGGACTTAGCCAGCCGAAGAATTGAACACGCGATGCCTGGGTGGGACACAAGAACAAATGCAGGAACTTTGCTAGTTACGAAGCAGTCGTTTTTCTTTGTTTGTTTCTTGGGCCTCTGGCAATCAGTGCTACATGAAGTGAATGATGCACAAAAATATTTACAAACAAAAGGACTTAATAAATGCTTTGCAGATGGTACTGATAGAGAAACTAGAGATGTTGGCAGATAGTGCTATAAACATGTATGAAGAACTTGGCATTTCCATAGAACTTAAGAGGCACATAACAAGAAGACACATTTTTGATGACGGAACAAGAGATGTCAACTTATCTTGTGAAAATGAGTTGAGACGGAAGCTGTTTTCTTCTTTAGATAGAATAATTGTGGAAATCCGGATTGCCAACTCAGCCACTGACCGGTCCTGACATTAATCACACGAGAACGGGTCATTTTTCCGATTGGTTCTTGAGTTCAACAGCTCGGCGGTGGAACGAGCATCCGTGCTTCCTTCTACAACTGGCATCCATGTTCAGTCCTTCCTCTCCTCAAAAAGACCTTCCACACAGCATCTTTTAGAAATTATTTTTCTCGTGGAGTTGTATAATAAAAATATCAACGTATGATCTGTTTTTCAAATCCTAGCATAACCGAGACAATCTTTAATTTATAAGTAATCACAGCTATAGTTTATTTCTTCTGTTTTTTAATGTAAGTAGTATGTAAATAAAAATATGTTTTTTAAGGTAACCAAAATGTTTCATTTATATTCATACTAACAAATTATGCATCTCTCTCTACCACAGTTGTTAAAACAACACTAAATAATGCCAGTACACATAATAAACTGCTAAATATTTCTGTCTTGGGTGAGAATTACATTGTAATTGAATTAATACAACACTGTAAAATAAGTACACTTAAGTTATTCTACAATTTATTGTAAATTCACTTTGTGGCATCATTCTAATGAAATATGAAAAATAATTAACTAACTTATGATAATAATCTACCTCACCCTTTTAAACATAATTATAATATGCTCATTTTTTATTAAAATACTGGTTTACAACTTCATTTATATAAATAATTTGTCACCGCCGCTAAAACTGTCAAAACTTGATAGGTGACAGCTGATAAGCATGTGATAGGTATCATCTTGGTTATGGTCAAAACTGCAGCAAAAACTTTTGAACTGCACGACATGTCCCGCGACACACCACAGTTCGCTCCGAACGCTTGAAAATCAGTTTACACGTACACTTCCGCGCGAGGGTCGCCCAAGGTCACCCATTCAACGATTTCGCCTGCCCGCGGAAGTGTGGCGACTTTTTTACCCAAAATAGTGTACCTGTTCGGCCTGCAGGCGGACACGGCGTTTCGGCGGGCTGCTTGGCGAACACCATAGACATCCACCTTCGTGAGGGCACAGTTGTATGGAGCTTCTATAATATTTCTATAATCTATGGTCAAAACTGACGCTTTGGCCTGCCCGCGGAAGTGGGGTGATTTTTTAGCGCAAGGGGTCGGCCGGCAGGCGGACACGGCGTTTCGGCGGGAGGGTCGCATGCCGCTTTAGCCTGGGGGCGAGGCACGCGGTCGGAAGTGTACGTGTGCCCCGGCCAATTGTGTAACACTAATACTATCGGAATTTGGTACATGTATTTATAATACTGTGCTTTTCCAAATAAAACACTTTTTGCTACGTGAAATAATAATTTAAAGGTACGAATACATTCACCACTGAATTCCGAATTAAAAAAAAACACTTTGCACAATAAAAATCAACCGCAATCACCGATAAAACGGAACTTAAAAATTTTTTTTTTCAGTGGTCCCATTTATCTTTTTCGATACATAATATAATTTTGAGTTGTCAGTGTTAAAAATAACATTGCATGTACATGAACAATAATTAAGATTCATAGGAATTCCAAAAAAATATATAAATAATATCAGTAATATTGTCATATGTTATAAAAAATTTGCCAGAGTTCGAAATTTCCCTAGATTTTGTCCTGATTTCTGAAATTGGACTGGAGTTCTCTATTGAAATGAGGTTTGATGTGTACATATTTGAATTATTAATATCTAAAAGAACTGTGATGTGCATACTACTTTAAAAAAACGAAACACAAGCTTAATTAGTACTATTAGAAATATGACAAAGAATAACAAAAATAATCCATGTTTGTAAGGAACATTAATGTAGCTTTACTAAATTACCAATACTACAGTGTTTATGAGTGGGTACATTAATGTAACTATCTTGTTCTTTCAATATTCGTATTATTTTGTGTTATTTTTTTTAATACTTCATAAGATTATTAACCTCAACACAGGCTCGTTCTAGCGAGGTTAAATATTGCAACGCACGCAATCTATAAAACCCAAAAACCTACCATATAAACAATGAATAAAATAAATCAATAAATGTATTTTACAAACGATATTAGTTAATTATTAAGATATTTATTTCAAATATAAAGTGTAAAATAAAGTAGGTAAATAACTAAATAATTTTGAAGGGTTTTTTTTTCAGAAAGTAAAATAACCAGGAATTATGAAAGAAAGACTTCTAAGGCTACTTCTCATACGAAAGAAAAGTGTTGGAAGCAGTTGAAGAAGTAAAAAGCAGTCGCATGAGTGGTTACTAGGCTGAGAAATTTTTCTTAATATCCAGATTAACTATTATGGGCTATGTTTCTGAGAGGTGAGGTAAGAAATCTACCACCATGGGGCGAAGTACAGCCCTACCGCACGTTTAAAAAATTGTCTCAGTTCTAAAAAATTTAAAGACACACATTTTCAGTCACAAGTAAATTGACTTTTATCGCGATGCAGCATGTGAAATAAAAAAAAATTGAATATTATATTTTGTTCATTTATTTGCGTCATGTTTTTTTTTTTTGCGAAATTGTACCTTTGTATAATGTACCTACAATTATTTTTTGAGTTCTTACCTGTGGGTGAAGAAAGTATAAAAATATCTATGATTATATTTATTTTCATTTCAGTGGTATCACCGATTGCGGCCTTTCAACATGGCTTCCACAGGTCAGTCCGACGTTTTTTTGTCACGTGAAATATCTTTTAAAATATCTGATTATAATTAGTAACTCAGTTATAAAGTTGTTCCACTGTTTTTGAAATTCAATTTTATCACTTTTGAAACCTTTTTGATGGTTTCTTTCAGCCTCTGTCACTTCTTATCTGTTGTTTGAAATTAGGCATTTTCTAAAGGATAAGCTGATTCTACCGCGTGGCCGCATTTCTAGATATTCAAGGGATTTGTACTTCACAAATTTTTTGCCGTAACGGTGGACATATGAACAGTTATGCACTCTGACGTAGACGCTGTTGTTTTTTTTCAAAATTACAAGTACATCTCTCCCCCGGGCCACAAATATGGTCGTCTGAACGAAGCGGTCTTCCGGTACCTAATATGTATTAAATGATCAATGCGTCATCGCCGAAAGCCGAACAGTTGTTTCGACATTTAGTGAATTGAAAATGCCACGGACTTCATGACTATCTGTTATGGTTTATGAAGTGTATCATTCCGGGTCTTCGTTTTTGCTTACAAGTTGTTATTTCAACCCATAGGAAAGAAGTCCAAGAAAGTTAGGGGGAAGACACTTGCCCTGAATGACTTCTTGGCATCCACCCCGACTACTCTAGCGACCAAGAGCTGGGCTGATGAGGAAGATGACTTCGGTGAGAATTCTATTATTGTATTATGTTTATTTTTTCATGAAAAAAAACTTCTGTGATCAATGAAAATCTGTCAAACTCTTGTGTCAAAGTAATGCTTATTCAGCTTATTATTTCACTTAAAAATACTTGCATACATCAAAATGAACTCTCCCAATGATGAATTGTCAACACCGGTCCGCACCAATCTCGCACTTGGGACACACGTACGGGTGCTTGTCACCCCAATGCCCCGGGAAGGTCTGAGGAAAGGTCAGGGCGCTTGGTGCCCCAACGCTCCAGCCGGGCGTCCCTTCCACTCGGGGATGGGGGAACCAGAGACCCGGCCTGCCCGCCTCTGTCTGAGAAGCCCCCTTTTTATTAGCGGGGCTGAGGCGGCGGGCAGTGCTGTTGGAAACCCCCATGACCAGCCATTTGAGTCTAATATGCGAGTTCCTCAGGGAAAACTCAATTCAGACTAGTCTGGTGCAGACCGCAACTTCATTGTTGAAATATGTTGTCTCTGAGGGATTTTAAGATTTCTTCAACCCAATAATTCTATTAATTTTCCTCTTTATTTAAATATCATCTTTTATTCTTCGAATATATATCTCATGTAATGTGTAGTTTTGTAATGTTATTGTAGTGCTATAAATGTCATCAACCTAATCATGTGTTTTACCTCTTCTTTTGAAAAGCATTATCGTTGTTTGAAAGTGGAGTAAATAGCCACTGTGAATTTTGAACCCTATCTGTACGAAACCAACATTCTTGCCAGTAGTTATATGACCATTTTGCTGCCAAATTTCTATTCATTACATCATAATTTTATCATCTTTGATTCCTAAACAAATATTTTCACATTTGTTTAGGTTAATAAATTTGAGTTAAAAATAGATAAGGAAAAGATGGGCAAATATTTAATTTCATGATCAACATTTTATTAGGTAAGTCTAGTTCATTTGAATTATATTATTTGAAAACCCTATAAAAGGGGTGTGGTTTTAGGGATTGTCTGTTTATCATCTGAGCCATAATTTTTCATTTTAAAATTGCAATCAGTGGTTATTTTGTGGTTGACCTAAAGGTCAAACCGCACTAAAGCATTACTTCGCTCTGTGACATGTCATATTAATGCAAAATTTTCATCGCGGCCCGGCAGGTAAAAAAAACTCAAAACAATTTTTAACATTTTACAATGATCGACTATTCGGAGGAGCTTGTGTTTTTATCTGCCGCATAATGCCCCTATTGCATTAGGAAAATTCAATTGTTATTCAAAGTCTTTCTATCTATCTCTTTTGGTTTTTCCTTAACTGGTGCAGGAACGACAATTTCAGATAATACCTTCCAAATAACTGAACATGTTGTGTCGAACTATTTCTGAACTGCGGTGTAACCTAAACGAAAATTATTTGCAATAGCTCTAAATAATCTACAGTCGCCAGATCTGATTTTAATGTTGTTTTCAGAAAACATATGCGAGGAAAAGTCAAAGTCTAGGGATGGTTATCACAGAAATATTAAATGATGTAGTGCGTATGGTCATGCTGCCATGAGTTTTTTGTCCCCCTTTTCAAGAGAGAAATTCTCACAAATTTGGAAGGCTCCATTGCAATGGATGAAGATAACGAAAAATATAACCCAATGTTCGTAATTGAAACTTTAAATTCTCCTGGTCAAGTTCCATCTCCTCGGTCTACATCATTATCACTAATAGAAAAATAGAAGTCAATCGCAAGTGCGTACCGTGCTTCAAAATTATTTGGATAGATGAATCACGGCATCAATCAATTTTTCAGCGATGGCTGATACAGTTAGTCTTCAAGTTTGCAATTAAATGTTAAAAATAATGTACTTCAACTTATTATCCGAAACAATGATATGATAAATATACAACCTGACACACAATTCCAAAATACTTTAGAACCTGGGAACGGCATGTGGCTTGTGTCAACTAATCCATCCACTCTCAAAGTTTACTCCATCCCCAAACGATGCCTAGAAAATAAAATTTTCATTAATTAATTGTATACTGTATACTGAAGACATCCCAGAACTTGTTTTGTCATAAACTGATAATATCATTATTTTGAAATGATCCTGTTAAATCTTACATCCATTTGTTTTTGTGCTGTAGCTCTCCTAAATTTAGTATTTTCTTTTTAATATATATTATCCCCTACTACCATCTGCAATAATTCGTAGAATTTTTCCTCCGATATCCTCCTAAAGTAAGTATAAAATCTCTTGGGATCATTTTTAAAATGTGTTAATAGTGTATAATACTCTCCTTCATTGCGTGATTTTGGAATACTAATTCTAACATTGCAAATGATGAACACAATGACGCGCACTGCCATGTTACTGCACCTGTAGTGCGATTAGTAAAATCTCAGCTCTAGTGCAGTTCCACTTGTTGTGTGTTCAGAACTAGTAATTCTATTATTATTTGTTGCTATAACTGTGATTTGGTATCATAAATCTCTTATCTGCAGCTTGAAATGGGGATCTGTGAGCAGTTGATAATGTCCACGCAATGAGGTATTGTCTAAAAAGAATAATTTTACATATTCAGTAATTTAAAAAATTCTGAAATAAAAATAACAGTGAATCATATAATGTAAATAAAATATGCAACTGTTTGCCGCTGGAAATTGTCAAATACAAATAATATACTTTGATGTCTGTTATTTCGTATTATGTGTCCTTGGCCATATTTAATTTGTTAATAACAAGTGAAATAATTATATTTATCAATATAATTATAATAATATGGCTTATCTCTCTAGCTTTTTACTCAATTTGAATAATAATTGCATTAGCAGACATGTGTGTGGCTTCTTTTACTCTTATTTATTCCCCTACGAGTCAATACTCGTATAAGCTGCAAACTTGCAAAAGGAATGGATATGTTTCTAGATTTTACAACTGG
The DNA here is from genome assembly GCA_929108145.2 of Limnephilus rhombicus. Taxonomy (NCBI): domain Eukaryota; kingdom Metazoa; phylum Arthropoda; class Insecta; order Trichoptera; family Limnephilidae; genus Limnephilus; species Limnephilus rhombicus. The sequence goes on from OV815284.1 coordinate 26,404,171, forward strand.
CAAAGTATTTCGCCAAAAAGATGTTAGTAGTTATGGAGACAAATTCAGCACTAGTGTACCACAATTAGAAATATAATGTTATATTGAGTTAATTCAAATTCTTGCCCTTATTTCAAGCACTTGTTATTATTGATTTTGTAAATGGTTGATTATCGCATTGTGTGGGCGGAATTCCAGAGAAGAGATCTTTGGCAGGAATATGGCAAATTATTGGACCCTGCTTGACATCTGTGTGCATATGGGCTCAAAATATGTCAATATGTGTACTTTGATATAACGATTAAACACAACAAACCTATGAAATGTATTTATATATTTATCGGGAAAATCAAAAGTTCACAACTTCTTCCCGAGAAATCTCTTTTTGTACTTGCCATAAATTAATATAAAACCATAGACATCCGAATTCAATAGACCAGAAGATACAGACGAGGGGAAAAACCAAACTATGGGGGGCGAAGAGAGGAAAGATGACTGTGATTCGTTAAAAAATCAATCTGACAGTATATAGGCATCTCGCATTATAATATCACCATTTCGTTCTTAAAAGCAAAATCTGCTTTGAATGAATAGACCTTTTTACATGGGAGCGCGAATTGCTTGCCACGTTAATAACATATTTGTGAAGGACAAATGCTCGCCCTGAAAAGATTCGCCCCTATTCACATAGCAATATTTTGTTGCCGTGTTTAGTTAAGACACTTTTACAAATATTTCATAATTTACTTACCCCTGTAACCAGCGACGAGCACACTGGAGAACCGCTCACATTCGCTATGTCCATATAATATGTGGATATAATGTATAGCACAAGCTACCGTTTTTGGCGTGTTATTTCGTAAAATGTATGGATGTTAGTTCCACGCTGGTCAGGACAAGAATGATGACATCACATATTTTAGATTCAAGCGAGGCTCTCTCCCCTCCCCATGGAGCGAGCTGGCTCCATGGGGAGGGGGAAATAATACGTTTTTATCACTTAGGGCAGGCAGGTCCAGATATATTCATATGTCCGTGTATAAAGCCATGTTATTTTGTTGCCTTAATTTTGTAACCTATGTCCCATGTTTTTTATATCCCTACTAAACTATGAATTTGAACAGTACTAGTTTTATGATCTGGCAATAGTAATATATTCTCTTTTGATCTGGCAATACTAATATGTCCTCTTTTGGGTTGAGTACAATCCTGCAGAAAGAAAGTGACTTACTCCTCGGCATAAACATGTATTTTTTAATATTACTATTTTTGCTACTGATTGAACTTTTTCCACCTATTTTATTTGACCGTTACCGGTTTCAGCCTTTCAAGACTGGAATAATGATTCCTTAAACAGACAGAGAAAAAAAATCAAAGCTTTTCTTAATTCTTTGATATTCCCCTGTTTGTCCAGGGATTTGTAGTAATCTATTCTTAATAGAATGAGGAACTCCAGCGCAAAATATAATGGCTTAAAAAAAATTTCATATAAATCAACAAACACTGATTCTGAAAAGTTTTATTAGGTAGGTATATATTATTACAGGTATCTAGATTTTGGGAGAACCGAAAAATTAAAACTTTTAAAATTATTAAAAAAATGGTATTTAATTTAGAAGGCGGAGGCAAAACGAAAATTCCAAAGCCGCTCATTATTAAAGGCAAAACAATTAAATTATAGTTATTTAACCCGTCAAATTTGTTTTATGGGTCCAACAGACTTAGCTATAAAAGATCATTTGGTTTTGGCCTATTTCAGCGTATCACTCGCCATACATTCCCAATGTTTTTGCCTCCGCCAGCCGCCTACTAGTCATTACATATTGACAAAAATAAGGGACTGAAGTTCCTTATTCTAGATTTCCCCCCCCCCCCCCCCCTCCGGTGCATACACTACCCAATAATGGTGTAGGAATAAACAGTAATGTGTTTTTTCTTCTTCATACAATATAACCTATCTCCCATTTTCCTGAACATTATGTACTATGCTTTTTTTTACGGTATTCTGAGAAACGTATTTCCCTTGTAAAAACAGAATTAAGCATGTTATGCAAGTTGTCTGTACGGATTATATTATTGGGCGTATTGCATGGTTTCTGGCGGCGGAGAGCAGAGCTACAGCAGCCGGCGGGCACAGGCGGGGCCGATGGTGCTGCCGTCTGCGTCGCGCGCCTCCCGCGGGGGTGCCTACGACGAAGACGCGGTTCCGCGCCACCCGCCCTACGTGGCTTACATCTCCAACCTGCCCTACGAGGTGGACGAGGAGAGCATTGCCGAGCTGTTCACAGGACTCAAGGTGGGATTTTTATATATTCTCAATCTTATATGTATTTCCCAGTTTATTGTCTTTCGGATGTCAACAACAACATGCAACCATTTTGCAAAAACTGTTGTTTTTGTAAGGGTGGAAGTTATCTTTCACCTACCGCCATCAGAAATCTCAGATGTTTGGATCTTAAGATTACAGTGACCTATCTTGTATGCAAAATAGATCAATGTGATCCTCAGTCCCCATTGTGTGACTTAGCCAGCCGAACGGTGGCTATCCATATTTAGGTCTCATCTTAGCTTAGCTCTGGGCCTTGAGCAATGGCTGCCTAAATTTAGGTAGGCGATTTTATGGAATATATTTCTAAATTCCCACAAACAGCCTTTATAACCTATGAATATGGGAAAAACAATGAAATATAGATGAATACATTGGCTTTAAATCACAGTACAGCAGTTTATATGTTTCCATATTAATATTTGCAGGTTTTTTTGAATGAGCATGGCTGAATCCAAATACCCAGAAATCTTCTTCACTCAAGTCATTTATTTTGTAAATATCCCATCGCTCGAGAGGTTAAGCAAACTTTATAAAAATAAAACAACACTTTGTATTTAACCACGAATTTATTATTTATGTATCTACCGGTTTCACTTAGACCAAGCTTCCTCAGGATAAAATAATAACTGATAAAATAATAAGCAAACTTTCTTGAATTGAACTAAAAATGCCAATTATTAACTCATGACTTTGTTAGTGGGGCACACTGTCGATAGTTTCATCGTAACTTCTTCCAAATGAGGCACATAACAGAAACAGTTTAAAATGAAGCTATCAGTAGTAGGATCATATTATTCTAAACTTTTAATATTACTTACTATTTACCGAAACTTCTATTCAATTTTAATAGTTCTTCTTTACAATAAAAATGTTAATTTGTTACGGACCACTTTAATTTTATTTACACCGGTTTCGGAAGCACCCTTCCTTTGTCAGTAGAATATTAGAACTAACCTACGATATAGAATATTTACAGACATACATAAATTTTAAGTGTTTGAGTGGGTGGTGAACAAAGGGGAAGGGGTAATTAAGGGATTTCCGGGAAGAAGAGAGCGCTTTATTGGAAATATGTCTAGAATGGGACTAAAAGATATGTAAATTAATTTGTATTCAAAATACTAGATTTATTTTACTAGTTATTCTTTATCCTAGCAGTCTTGTTAATACTGTCACTCCGATTTTATTGGATTAAAAGCTAACAATATTTGGTGTTGATTTCCAGGTTTCCAACCTTCGCTTGCCCAGAGAGTCTGAAGGAAAGCTGAGAGGTTTCGGCTATGTAGACTTTGAAGACAGAGACAGCCTTGTGGCTGCCATGAACATCCTTGACCTGGTGAGTGCACATTTCTCAAAATATTTTTATCTTACTTAGCAACAGCTAAGAACCCCATCCTTATCGAATTAGGCAATCAAATTTATTCTCTGGGATTAAATAATATCTTATAATACAATCCTGATTCATCGTAAAGGAATCTTTATGATTACATTATAATGATTGATCATGCTGATATAATCAAATACGTTAAAAAATAAATAGTCACTTACTGTATTTAAGTATATAAGTGATAATAAGGATGGGTGGGATTACATCTGCTACATTCCATAATAATAATTTAAAAAAAATTTTGAGTCCTCTTATTTTGATTTGGTATTTATTGTCATATTGTTAATGTACAGACTGTCAGCGGAAGGCGCATACGCATTGATGTATCCACTTCAGACAATGATAGAAGGCAAGCCGGTGGTCAGGGTGGAAGGAGGAATGATCGCGATAGGTGTGTATATTATACTCATTGCATATAACAAGTATATTGCTCAGATTAATAACTAGATCCCTCAGACTAATTTGTTCACTTTTGGGAATAGCTCATATGGTCTTGTTACAAATCCTTGTGTCTTCCTTACTGTCATGGTGAGAAATATGATCTAAACGGTGTCAGAAAGAGAAAAGACCGCACTTTATATGCAAATTTAGAATTCGACCACAGAAGAATTAAAATGTACACCTCTATGAAACCAATGGTTTTGACAACAATTTGAGGCAACAAACAACAAACGGCCGGATGATTTAACCCTTGAGGTTATTTACGATTATGCACATTTTTCGTCTTAAACGAAATCTCACTTTAACCTCTTATTTGCCGGGTGCGCGCGGTTTGTGCGCATGCGCGCAAAAAATATTTCGAAAAAAATATGTTTGTCTGCGATTTTGACCCTTGACCCAGAAATTGTATGAAAGACAAGGTCAGAATCGCTTGCGCCAACATTTACACATGTCGTAGGCAAAAATTTCATTCACCTGGCAACCCCAGAATATTTTTAAATGATTTTATCTGTGGCATCAAAATGTCAAATTTGCCATGATTCTTTCTGTCAAAGTCGATGCGTGTTACTTGACGAAAACATCGTAAAACCTATCAATTTACGTAATTAACGCAAGTAATGTTGTTTTGGTACATAGTTTATTGTTCTAGGAATGTGTTTCGGTCAATAAAATATACGATAGCTCAAAATTAATCCACTAAACATTCAATTCAAAATTCAAAGTGGTGCTTTGTTAGGAAATTTCTTGCAAATAAGTGTTTCTCTCTGGTGACTTGAAAAAACTTGACTGGTCAGTGGCTTAGTTGGCATCGTCAATTGTTGGGTTATTCGTAACCTGGGAATGTTCGTCTCTTGAAAAATAGTTACTTTAGCATTTTTAATTAATAAATTTAACCTGTGTACAGTCGGTATAAATATGTATTCTACAAGCACGAATAATTTGATCATATTTACATTAAAGTTTCTACAACTTGTGTGCTATATCAATAGGTCCCTCTGACACCATTACTATAAAACATGTAGACAATGGTCGTTTGGTACAAACAAATGAAACTTCCCCTGTCTTGGCATTTGGTTTCACTTATTCCTTTCAAGAGTCTATTTCACTTAAATTAAGCCAATATCTATGAATATCAGCCCTGGTAAGTTAGTCTAAACTAGTTTGTGTTAGAGCACCATGAAACAATAAATTGAAAGTGTTACATAATTTTGCAGGGAGCGCGACTATGATCCTGAACGCACCGCCGGAGACTGGCGCTCTGCCCCGGCCGGCGGCGGTGGAGGGGGCGGCGAGAGGGAGGGCCGCGGGGGCGACAGAGAAGGAGGCGGAGGCTGGGGCTCTTCATACCGAGACAGGGAGAGGGACGGAGGTCGTGGGGGAGATAGAGACAGAGATAGGGACGGGGGTCGCGGAGGTGACAGGGATCGTGATCGGGAAAGTAAGTACAAATTATCTTGGTTTTTTTTTTTAACACACACTTCATTTATTAGAATCAGGAGCATCTGGATATAGACCATATTTATCTGTAAAGCTGTTTATGCTCCCAACAAATGATAAAGGAACCAATTTAATCGAATAAAACTATGATTTTTTTTTTAATCATTAATTTATAAGATTTTGTTTTCATTCTTCCTTTATGCACAGCTTTACAAGATTTTTTTGTAACGCACCCCTCTGTTCATAATGATGTCAATTTTGATTTAAAATTTCCATGGGCAAAAATATTATCATGATTGATTTTGGGGTATTGTGCCGTGTCACACTTCCTGCTCACTTATTCAAAATTTCAGACAGTGTACATCATTAGAGCAGATGTGCCTATCTGCTCTAATGATAGACACTGTCCGAAATGTTGGATAGAGAAAGAAGCGTAACAAGGCATAATACTAAAATTCAATCACAATTATGTCAATTTTGACTGAAAACTCATAAAATAGAAATATCTTCTAAAGAAACCATTACCTGCTGCTGAGTTGTAATTAGTGATCTGGCCGATATTCTGGAAGATGTGAATTTTTTTTACATATTTTATTTTTTTTAATAGTCCTCACCATACTAATTTATTTATGTTGTGATTTTGTAATGATGAATAAAAGTGTGTGGCACATGTTGCATAACAATCAACACATTGTATTGCACTGTTGGTGCGAATGTCGCACCGGGGGCACACATACAAGTACATGTTACTCTTTTTGCCCCGGGAAGGTCTGAGGTGAGGCCGGGGGCGCAATGGCCCCCAAACCACTCCCTAGACGGGAGCCCTAACAATTAGGGAGGAGAGAACCAGAAACACCTAACCCGCAAACTTTATCTGAGACTTTGGGCTGTGAGCTTGGAGGAGATTGTTTGCAGGTTTGTTGGAAACTCTCTTGGCCAGCCGTTTGAGTATAATGTGCAACGTGAACTCGCTTCTTGATAAATTCATTGCGTTTATCTTGAGCCGGGTTCATAACTCAATTCAGACTAATCTCGCACCAACAGTTCTATTCATGTGTAGTAACTTACTTTCTGAACACTTTTTTATAATCCAAATGCGTGCGTGTTCCTAATTGCTTTGAGAATGCTGATGCTTGATTTATTGTTTGTGTTTTATTTAATTTATAGCAAGTGCAGTGGACAACACACCCGGTGGCTGGAGGGAAGGCAATAGGAGAGAAGAACCTCCTGCGAGGGAAAACCGTGCTTATGGTGGCCGTGACTCCGATAGAGACCGAGGTGGCTTTGGAGGCGACCGTGGAGGCGGCGGCGGTGGCTTTGGACGTGACCGGGACGGTGACCGAGGGGGTTACGGACGTGACCGAGATGGCGGTGGTGGTTTTGGGCGCGACCGAGATGGAGATAGGGGCGGCTTTGGGCGCGACAGAGATGGAGATCGAGGCGGCTTCGGACGAGACCGGGACGGCGATAGAGGGTATGCAAGAGACGGGGACAGAGGAAGAGACAGTGATAGGGAGCGAGGGTATGGAAGAGACACGGAGAGGGATAGAGGATACGGAGGCGACAGAGACGGAGAAAGAGACAGAGACAGAGGATACCGAAGTGGAGACTCGGGTCCCAGAGACCGTTACAGGTTAATCTCATGTGGAAATATTGTTTTCTAACATATTATACACCATGTCTTGATTCACACCCTTTTTTATTTGTTGTCAAAGTGTAGCCATAGACTATACCTTTTACATGTCTCATTTAAACAACCTAATAACTTGAAATAACACTTTCGTATTTCTTCCTTTTAACACTTTTGTATAAAGCCATTGACTCCACAACACTTTTTTTAAATGCAATTATTATTGTATGGTTTGATATCATGAAACCCAATTAATCTATTTTTGTCATGCTCTTTATGATGTGTGTTTGTTTAGCTAGATATTTTTTTTGTAAAATTAGTATAAGACTTATTTATTTAATTAATTGTTTGCCCCTTTACAGAGATAATGATCGTGGATTTGGACGAGGAGGCTTTGGCGGCGACAGGAATCGTGATGGAGACCGAAATCGCGATAGAGACGGTGGAGACGACAAAGGTACAAATTGCATTATGTTCAATTCTAGCCCTTCAATATGTTTAGCCAAAATTAATAGAATAAGAAAAGATTTTTGTACAATCTTGTGTACAAAGTAATACTTATTTATGGAAGTGTTGTATTATATGAACCCCACCACCATTATCATTTGAGAAAGGAAAAAGCAAAACCTTACTATAATCTCTATCTACCAACCTTCCTTTCTTTTAATTATTTACAAGTGACCTATTGTTTAAATTTTGTTTTTAAATGTGATTTTAATCCTTATTTTTAAAGAAACTATATGAAGGACAAGGTCAGAATCGCTTGCGCCAATATCATTCTTGACGTAGGCAATGGTTTCATTCATGTAGCAAAACTAGAATATTTTTAAATGCATCTATGACTTGGGCATCGTTTTTTGCAACTGTCAAAGTCGAAGTTTTACTTTTTCGAATGCTTATAAAGGTCTTTATTTATTTGCAAAACTCCTTTGAGTTGTGTTTTTTCATATTGGGTATGTATTCAGGTTTGTGTAGAAATAATAAAATCAGTTTATATTTGTGTCATTATATTTTTTTGAGAATTATTTCCAAAATGCTAGATTTTTAATCTTTTTTTTTTTAGTTAATTAGCTATTCTGGAAAAACCTCTTGCAATATTATTACGTAATATACGTATGTACATGAATAATAAGTATATTTAAATAAATGAAGACAATATAAGCGAAACTCAATCGAAAATCTGGAAACAGAAAAATCAGAAAAACATATTGACACCTCTGGGACACAAACTAAATTTGAGGTTTTACTCATAAAGTTAAAAATAAAAAATAAAATAAGTATATTATCTGGTAAACAGAAAACAATTGTGAAAAAAGCAATTCCTTTGTTTTTATATGGATATTTTACAAGAAAGCAATCAGGCAAAATCGGAAAGAAGTTAAATCACGCACAAATAATTTGATCATGTTTACAAAATTTATATGATAAAATTAAAGTTTGTATAACTTGTGTGCTATATCAATAGGTCCCTCTGACACCATTACTATAAAACATGTAAAATATGGTCGTTTGGTACAAACAATTTTTATAGAGCTATAGATATTCTATATTCAGGATCAAAACTGACTTAGACTAACTTGACTATATCTGAATAGCTAGATACCTTCCTCTTTTTCAGCTCCTATACAAACTTCAACATTCTCACATGATGCCCTAATTGTGGATGCCATAGTCATACTGGCTCTGGGCAGTTGGGATTCTTCAAGTTTCACCTTGAACAATCCATCTCTTGGAACAACTGCCTTGCTTTTGTTAGCCACACAAAATTTGACTGTCCCCGCTCTGGCAGAGTGCTGCCATAAAATATCTAAAACCGCGACGCATGACGCATTCAAAGATGCGGACGTTTCAGGGGAGCCGCGCACGCGCACCAAGCTGCAGCTGAAGCCACGGACCGTGCCACTGGACAACCCGCCGCCCCCCGCCCCGGTAGAGGCACCCACTAGAGCTGACAGTGAGCGCGGAGGCAGCGAGCGAGGCGACACAGGCGGTGAGGGCAGCGAGAAGGACGAAGGCGAGAGGAGACCCCCGCATGTGCCCAAGGTGGCCGCCGCTAATATCTTTGGGTCGGCTAAGCCCGTTGACACTGCTGCCAGGTTGGTTGCTATTATTTATTTGTATATATACGAAGGCGATCCGATAAGTACTTAGCCTCACCGCCCGATGGCGCCACTATCGCAAGAGGCGCCACTGTCGTGTAGTTCATTCTCGTGAACGGCTACTGTCGAAATTTCAGCCGAATCGGACTTTTAGTTTTGTTTTGACCGCATGTGGAAGTGGGCGTGTCTGCGGATTTTAGAAAAATTGAAAAAGAGCAATATCGATGGATGATTCGATTCTCGCAGCGAAATCAAAGAGGGCTTGGATCCTGTTTACGGTGACTCTTCTCCTTTGATGGCGACTGTCAAAAATTGGTTTAACGAGTTTCAAAGTGGTCGCACATCGTTTTTTGAAGAGCCACGCCCAGGTGCCCCGAAAACGGCTACCACGGAGGATAAAATAACAAAAATCCACGATCTCGTATTAAAGGTGAGCGAGATAGCTGAGACAGTAGGTATCTCAAAGATTGCGTGGGCCATATCCTGCATGAAATTTTGGGCATGTGAAAGCTGTCAGCGCAATGGGTGCCGCGTTTGCTCAAAGTGCTCTACCACAACGCACCGGCTCACACCTCCGCCCTCGCCACGGTCAAATTGGTCGATTTGTTCTACAGATTTGGCCCCGTGCGACTTCTTTTTGTTTCCAAACTTGAAAAATTCACTTGCCGGGCAGAAATTTGAGTCGAATGAGGGGGTCATCGCTGCCACGGAGGCCTACTTTGCAGACCTCAAGAAAACATATTTTTCAGACGGGTTAAAGATATTTATTTATTTAACCGGTGACAGGCGCCGGAGACGCGCCAGTGCGCGCGTCACATGCGCATGCGCGAGAAAATAATTGAAATATTTGAATAATACTTCCGACAAAAAACTTTTGGTCTGCGATTTTGGCCCTTCTATGTACACAATTTGTATGAAGAACAGTGTCAGAATCGCTTGCGCCATCATTACTCTCGGAGATGCTACAAGTTTCATTCACCTTGCAACCCTGGAATATTTTTAAAACGATTTCTTCTATGACAATCGGCTGTCAGAATTTGCCGCGCTTTCAACTGTCGCAATAAATACGCATTCCACGAATAAAACATCGTAAAACCTATTAATTTACGTAATAAATGCAAGTAATGTTGTTTTGGTAGATAGTTTATTGTGTTGTGAACGTGATTCAGTCAATAAAATATACAATGGCTCAAAATTTATCAACAAAACATTCAACTCAAAGTTCAAAATGGTGCTTTTTTAGTGTTTTTTTGTGAATTTTCGTGAAATGGCCTGGCCCGTGACAGGTTAATTACACATGCATATATATTACAAAACATTACAATGTGATACTTTGTCTGTCCAACTGGGAAAAATACCTGTTTCAGGACAGCCAAATTGTATATTTAGTTCATAATATTCTTAACAAAGGAATGGTTTCGTTAAGATATCACGGGAATTTGCTTCTGTCAAGACAACTTTTGAGAACATTAAGAATTGTATGTAATTAAGGGATGGTTTCTTTATATTTTTAAAAGAATCGCAAAGATGTGATTTTTTTTAAGGTCAATTTGGAGGAACATTAATAAATGCATTCAGAGTGAATGCATTTATTAATGTTCTATGAGTGTTTTCTTTAGTGAGATCACAAGTAGGAGATTCTTTCCAGGCCATTTTAGAGAATATTTACAATTCCATAATCAGAATTTGCACATTTATAAACCATTGACAGATGAATTCCCAATGTATTTATGACTATTTAATTTTGATAAAGTACTATAATTTTTAGAATTTCTTGAGTAGTAGAAATTACACAATTATAATCCAAATATATGAAAAATGATTTATTCAAGCTCGTTTTGGAGAACATTAATTTATTTAGTTGTTTATTTATTTCTTTTATTTTACGCCCAGAGGGCTTTTACATAAATAATAAAGGCAGTACCTCCATCTTTAACATAAGAAAACAAATAGTTTAGATAAAGTTACGATGGGAATAAAAAGTATATAAATTAAATAAAAATATAAGCAACAAAATTTGGTACAGTGAGATATATAATATCAATATGTTACGATCTTTGATTATATAGACATTTATATAATCAAAGGTTACGTTTAAATATCCGTACATAATATAAAAATACAACCATCAAAAATTTACAATTAAGTGATCCAAGGTTTGCAAAATTGCAACATTAATCATGGCTTTAACACCTATAAGTATGCTTCACTGTGACAAGCCGATGTATCGATGGTACCGACTGTATTGGAGCATCACTGGGTTAAGTTTATCGAGCTGAAAGGAGATTTCGTTGAGAAATAAATCGCCACTTTCCAAAATTTTCGTTTTTCTTTTGTAGGCTAAGTAATCGGACCACCCTCGTATATATATATTATGTATATACACATACGTACTTTTTTCTAAAATATTGCTTTTGCATGAATTCTGTAATATCGTCAACGAAGAAAACAATTCTGCCTAAGAGACTTGTAGTCTAAAAATCATTTTATGAAATAATCAAAGTGAATTCCGCCTATGTCTGTATACTCAGTTGGCAATACTAACACTAAATATGATGCTCAGTGGCAAATAAGTAGCAATATTAGACAACTGCCGAGCGATTCTCTATGTTTTGTGAGATCGAGATAGATTTTGGGTGAAATCTCTTTGTCAGATTTGTGTGATTTTCTAAGGCTGTTAAATGAATAAATAATCATGCATACTTGCATGAATTCGCGTTTAAAACGACCTAAACTAAAATATGTGACAGCTCACAGCTGAAATTCTGACATCGGTCTAAAGAAAAAGCAAATAACAGCAAAAGAAAATCACACAAATCTGACAGGAGATCTTGCTCGAGATCTATCTCGATCTCACAAAAGATAGAGAATCGTTCGGCTGATATAGTTTATATTTTTAATGAAATACTGCCTATTTATTTTATTTGTCTGAGTCCCAATCCTAACTGCTCCTAACATCTGGAGCCAAAGAGACTAACGGCATTCCCAATCGGGGTATATTGTGAGGCTGAAGATAGAGGAGACGGGAAAGAGGCAGGTGGGGATGTATAACATAACCTTGGCTATTCAGATCCAGTTATGAAACAGTGCTATTTCAAGGAATATTTCAATTCTGAATGGTGGACTTACACCAAGGTGGTAGACGATACTGAGAGTATCTTGCACATTTGAATTAGCCATAAATTTACATACTGTATATGGTTTTAAATTAATGAATTGTGATACAACACAAATTAATCAAATAAAATTTACTTGCACACTCCGAGATTTGAACCCTTTGGTTTGCTAATCAAGAGTCTTACCCCTCAATATCTTTAATACTCGCACTACAACATCCATTCGAAAGTTGATACTCCTGAAAAAAAATTGTCTGCACAATAATGCATGCTTTTTGGCCAAGTAATTTTGTGTTTAAAATCTAAAAAACGGTGGGCATGTCGGAATCCATCATATTAGTGTAATCACTGTAACAATTTTAACATCAAATTTCTTTATGCACATAAAAATTTCATCTTATTTTCACATTTTATATGATGAAATGTAAGTTTTAATAACTTATGTGCTATATCAATAATATGTCCCTCTGACACCATTACTATAAAACATGTAGAAGATGGTCGTTAGGTACAAACAATTTATGTAAAAGTCATTCAGGTCTATCGAAAACTTCAGCACTGTAACAATTTGCAGTTTGCTATCCTCTATGTGATTAGTAATAGCCTCATTTGTGTATGCGGCTTGATGCAAAACTTTTTTCTCTATCCTTATGTGTAAATTTAATTGGTTTTGTATCTTTCAGAGAACGTGAGATTGAGGAGAGACTAGCAAAGAAGGGAGGAGAGAAGTACCGTGAGGGAACAAGCAAGGATCGAGAGGACAAGAAGGGAGCGGCCTGGGGGAGGGAACGTCGGGTAATAACAACCGCTTTGCTCTCTCTATTCACCTTTATATTTACTATAACATAGTTTTCATCTCACCGCAATTATTGAGGGTGATGTTTGTACAACATATCAAATGTTACAAATTTTAATACTTTTTAATTATGAATTAATTTTTAAATTATTCCAGACTGACCGAGACGACGTGGATGATCGCAGAGCAGGAGGCCCGAGGAGAACCGGTAAGATTTTTTAATAATAAAATTGATGCCTACAAAACAATCATTTTTTATTCCTCAAAGGTACTTATTTTTTAATTTTGATTAATCGGTTTTTAACTTTTTTTAGATCGTGATGATCGCAGGCAAGACGATCGTAGGCAGGACGACCGCAGACAGGATGATCGCAGACGTGATGACCGTCCCCGCGATGACCGCTCCTCCCGTCCCGCTGGCCGGGACTTCCGCGGCTCCAAGGATATCCGTGAAACCCGTGACAACAAAGACATCAGAGACACCCGGGATTCTAACAAAGACATAAGAGAAACACGTGACTCCAACAGGGACAAGGATGACAGACGGGACGACAGTGGCAACAGAGACAACTCCAAAGACGAAAAAGACACCAAGGATAACAGAAAAAAGGACCACGAAGATCGTCCATTGCCAAAAGCTAAAGAACAACAGCCTCCTGTAAGTAGCATCCATTGATATCGCCTGTCATTTATTCACCAACCTTTCCATGTATGATTACAATATTAACACTTTTACTTATTTGATTGGCCCCTTTTGATTCTGTCGCAGTTATTTATACACATTCAAAAGCCATGCATTATCACAAAGAATTAAATCATGAAATATGGTCATACACACATATTTAAAATAATGTGTAATTTGTCAACACCATCAGTGAAGTAATTTGAATTTTAACCCATTCTCATATTAACAATTTATGGTCAGTAATCATTGTTATCTGCTGCCCTTTAACGCACTGTCAATTTTATCACACATTTCCAATAAATATTGGTAAAATTGTAGATAACTATCGCTTGTGCTATATCAATAGGTCCCTCTGACACCATTACTATAAGAAATGTAGAATATGGTCGTTAGGTACGAACAATTGCAGGTTTGGATGAGGAGTGGTGCCATTATTGGATTGTTATGTATGTATGTATGTAAGTATGTTTGTTGTATTTTCAGAACTTCGTAGCCTCCAACAAGTTCAGTTCCCTGACAGACGGAGATGTGGACGCGGAGGAAGTGTCGGAATAGAGCGCTCGGTGTTGTGTACGCAATCATACCAGGTTCATCGCCTTGCTTTTTCCATAATACTAGTAAAGACAGCCGTATTGTGAAGTCACGCTACCACTGTGTTGAGGATATTGTGTGAGGAGTGCCTCGAGTGAAAACCTCTTATAATTGACTGCCATACCTGAAGTCATTAATGATTTAACTTTTTTCTAAATAATTACCTGTGCAGTGTGTTTTTCAATGGACAGAGGGAAAAGTGATTCTTTTAAACAAGTTGAAATTGGAGGATGAATAAATGTACATTCTGAAATACTTTATATTAAAATTGGTTTGTGCATTGTGAGTGGGGTTCGGTTGTTAGGGAAATGGGAGAAGGGCTAATGTGGAAATCAAAGTGAACTCTTGTATTTTTGTACTGGATTGTGAACTTTGCGAATCCGCCCCAGTCTCGGCGCGCCCGCTCCGGGAACCGGGGACTGGGGCCTTTCATTCAAATTTTAATATTTTTTTATTATCATCGATCGATAAAGCTAGTGTTGAATTGGTATTGTGTATAATGAATATTAATTTTATTTATATATATTTTTTATATGCAGTTATCTTTGGAATTCATCGTTTCCTTTTATAATCTCCTTGTGTCTTTTCCTTCTGCCTCTATAATCAACTTAGTATTTAAACTATTTTTTAAATAATAATCACATTTTGACTTGGCTATTTTACTCCAAGGAATTAAATGAATATTTAGTATCCATTTTGAGTGACATAATGTGTAATATACTTTCAGGCAATATACCATGTGACAATCCCCATGTAATGTAAATCGTCACAAATATCCATGGTAGTTGATATATATTGATGGTATGTGGCTGTCGTATTGTTAATGTTTTGTATATTGTTGTTCCGTTGTTCTGTTCTCCGATACCAATATACTGATCAACATATAGGTCTTGTGTTAATATTATTATACTCAGTTGCTTGGCTTAGCAACCTCAGCCGCCAACCTTAGCAACTTCAGGTTGTCTCGGGGAAGTTATCTATAAATCTACATATATTTATACATTCAAGTATTGCTTACTGAGTTTTCTTACTTACTTGATAATGGGTGGGACTTGTATATTAAGAATGTAGATATGATTTTTTAAATCAAATGAAATTTTTCCATTGAATGTTTATACAGAATTTTTGGTACACATGTGTGTACCAAACCAATGTGGAAATGTTTTTTTTAGTTTTTAAATTGTATCATTATAAAAATTAATAAATGGTTATTCTATAACAAATGGTCAATACACACATTTTTTTAATAATACCTCCCCAACTCCCCGAAGCTTAAACACTTGTTTATACAAGTGAAATTAAATTAAATTAAAATGTATTTGGTAGTCAATGTTACTTGAAACAACTGTTTAGCCTTTATACAACAATTTACTCAGGCCTGACAGACAGCAAATTTTATGGTATAAATTATTATATGTGCCATGAAATTTTGACAATGTGTTGGAATTGAACTGACGACCTCCTACTGTCGAAAATTCTTTATTTGAAGTCTACAAAAAATAAATTTTGTGTTTACATGAATAAAAAAAATCATGTTTGCTAGCCAAGAGTTTTAACTAGTTGCTGCAGTGGAATTAGAATTGATTTGATTAGAATAGAAAGGTCAGTAAAAGTAATTCTTTAAAAAGCAAATGTTAAAGAGGACACAACCAGAGAAAACCAGAAATATGTCATTTTTAAATCAGATTTTAGACGAATTGACTCTTTTCCACAAAAAAATTATAAATTGATTTCAAAAGAATGTTCTTTTATCTAGCATTCGCATGTTTTAAATTTTGAGAAATAATGTTTATTTTTAGTATAATAAGGTTATACCATAGGTCATTGGCAGATTTGTTAAATTTTCAAAAAAGATTTTGTATTAAACCACACCACAGCCTTCTGGATTACTACTAGCCGCGCTGTTGGAAGTCTTGCAACGTTGCGTGTAGTCTTACAATTCTCAGTCATTTGTTCACTTTCCTATACAAATGTGAGCATTTTTTATGTTGCGTTGGTGGTTTTTATTAAAAATATTGCGATTCTGTTCTCAGTTTGTAATCATTGCTAAATGAAACATCAAGGTAACGTCGATACACATTTTTTGCAGTAAATATAACATTTAAAATGATGTACAATGTCCTTTTACACGTTTCAAGTGTCAACACATAACCTATAATGTTGTTTTTTCAGATTCCTTCTTTACAGAATACTCGTGGATCATGATTAAAACATATTCAGCCTTACTAAAAAAACCCAGTGAAAATTTTATTCAATTGACAAACGGCCGCGGATGTGAAAACATTACTAATTAAAAATTTGTTCTTTGAAAGAAATACACATGGTTTCCACGGCCTGAGAGGGTAGTTTGTCTCTGTTTTAACCATTGATGTCGGAACGATATTTGTAATTTTTCCATAGTATTTTGAATGTTCTATATATTTCTTATTTTTGAAGGTGTCGTAAAAACAAATACCATTTATGAAAACTAGATAAAATTACCTTTTAGATTTGTGTGTTTGAAATACACTTTAGCTTTCAAAAACTGCCATATTTTAAGATTCAAACTCTGAAAAAAATTTCCTCCCACAACATTTTTGACCAAAATGTAGAGAAATTTAAATAAAAACAAAATTTAAAAAACACAGTCCTTTTATGTAATAAATTTGGAAGGAAACTATCACCTCACTTTTTCATCGTGTATATAATAAAAAATTTCAAAGTTTTTTTTATTGCCAAAAAAATAACTTAGAAATAATACCGAAATTTAAAACAGATTTCTTGCGTTTCTAAAGACGTTAATTTTTTTGATACGTTTACGAACACATGTATTAGATTTTAATATTATAAAAAATTATCACTTTTAAGAAATTCTCTTAAAATAAAGATCTTAAAATGAAAATTTTATCTTCTAAGTTACCTATAAAAAACAATATTCTGACAGTTCAACTTTGAAAGTACGGCGTTTGTACAATAACTTGATTAAACTGATGTAAACCACACAAATAACATGGTAAATATATCAATTATGTGAACAGAAGAGTAAATTCGTCACTTCAATAGAAATTATTAAGTAAAATCACAAAATTTTCAATATCCCGCCATAAAACACACCGAGCTGTTTTGTCATCGCGGGCCGAAGAACTAATGCATAGGCGCGCCAATATTTCCCCTTGCGGAGAAAAATTAAAACAACATTGTTTCCTAGTAAATTAAAACCATATACAACGTTGTCACATCTTCAATGCGTTTTAACAGCGTGACCACGTAAGAAACGTTATTGGTAATAAAACGTGTTTTAGTGTATACGAGGTTTATTTATATTATTGCAATAACACAGTTAATCGGTCGCGCTGTGGTTTTTTTTTAGTAAGGCTGATTGTGATTATGTTCATAATCAAAATTATTCATTTTATCGTAATCAGTTTTTTATGTTTTGTGAAAAGTTATTTAATAATGTACATTTTTGACTAATACTCAAATACTTCTTATACGCAAATACTACAAATAAATACATAAGTTCATATGTTTTTTTGGGATTTCCCCATGCCCACAGACAATCCTCGTCAAGTTCTATGAATGTAAAAACCTCCAGAGCAGAGTCTAAGCTTAAAAATGCAAGGTGGCAGAGAATATTACCATGTACAATATAATCACAAACAAATTTGAGAATCCTCAATATTGAATATGGAACTATCTTTTTATTGACAACCTTTATTTCTAAATTTTCACAAACAGTTATCCTTTTGGCATTTATATAAAATAAATAAAGGTTTTAAGTGATAACATCTAACATTACAATATGCAGGTATATTTTTTTAACTGTTACCCAATTCATTCAATAACTTTGCTCTTTTAAAGGACAATTGCTTTCTTTCATTACAATGAATAAATATCAAATTGTAATACTAGAAGTGCCGATGTCCAATTTCGGAATGAGGTTGAAGATGATTGTTTATCAATTTCTTGGCACAAAAAACGCTGAATCAATATTTTGACTTGTACATTAGATAGGCTACAATTTCATCACTCTATATCCAGAGCACCTAACAAAGGTATTCAGAACATTCAAATAAGAGTACTTTCTGGTACGTAAATCAAATTACCAAAATTGACATAGGCAATTCTAGCTTAACGACCAGAAATATACATTTCCTCTTTAAAAATTCTACTACAAACGCATGAAATACAATAACAGTCTTTCAACCTATCAAATATAACATTGGTTCACACCATAAACAAAATGCAGTGTTGCCAAGTCTAACACCACGGCTTGTAAATAGAGAAGGCGTTGACCACACCCATTTCAAATCATATAATAATGCAGTAAAATAAATCAATACATTATCTGGGTATCGCATGTTTCAGAATTTTAGTTTAAATGAAATCATTAAAAAATAAATACGTACACTTGGTTCTTGACGAAAATTGGTCCGTTTGTGTATTTATTTGCGCACTTACAAACTAATATATCTCAGATTTTTTTTACATACTTATTTTGCTAAGACATTATTGACAAATCACAAATAATTTTGATCGAAAATAATTTTAGGAAGTATTTAATATTAATTAATTTACAGCTTCGCATTTCAACATTTTTCTCGTGGCGAGAAACACAAAATTCAGATCTCATTCGGCCCGCAACCGTGGCCTGGACAAGTCGTCTCCGCGACGCTCTGGATCATCACATTTTGAAATGATAAATTGAAAACGAAACTTTAAAAGTAAATACGATCTCCTTGTTTCACGTAAAATCTACAGGTTGACCGAACGCAAAATTTCATGTTCATTGAATATTTTTGTGCTAAAATTTTTATAATTTTGAATACTTTTTTATTATAAATTATTGTTATGTGAATACCGCACAAGAGTCCCAACTCCTCCAAAAAAATTTTTTTAAGTAAAACATCTTTACGCACGCTTGACTTTGGGGGTAAGCTGGTGAATGCATTACTAAAAGTGGTGATTGTTAGGAAAAGTGTGATGCGAACGGTAATAATTACGCATCAATTACTGATGCGAACGGTGATCGATAGCGAGGCGAACGGTCGGGCCTTTACTCACGCTTGTTATTCGTGTTATTGTTAATGGACTATTTGCCCGTAAATAAATTAATAAATTATATACAGCGGGTACCCGGCATGCGTTGCAAGGCCACCGTAATCTGTGTCAACTAAATTGTTATGGTTCCATCCCAAGTCCCGGGAAACTACATTATAATGCAAGCGCCTGCACTATATAACATTATATACAGCGGGTACCCGGCATATGCTAGTGAAGTTTCACTTCTGTCGTGTGGTCTAAAGCACACTCGTATTACAAAAATAACAAACACAAGAATCGGGTATGGGTACCACCGCCCCGAGAACCATTTATTAGATAACCAACACATCTGCATAGGTCATCCCAAGTGGTTCGCAATGTTTGGTGACTAGCAGGGGTGCCTGGATTCATGGGGTGAGGTTTGTTCAGGTCTTTGCGGCGGATGCGTCTGCGCACCAGCTGCATGGCAGGTCGGATCTGGAGAAAGTGGTTGAGGGAGTCCCTTTGACCTCCAGCATTACTCTTTCGGAACATCACCTTGCACCGCAGTGGGAGGGATGGATTCATACATCCGCTCTCCTGGACACGCAGACCCCCAGATTTCTACCCACCCCTTTCCTTCTCAGAAGTTCCTCTCCTCCCTTTCCCTAAAATGACCCTCCACACAGCATCCCCAAAGAAGAGATAGGCAGTATGTTGAGCGATTGTAAAAAAAAGATCTCTCCCGATCCGGCCTTCCACGTAGTTGGTGGGCAGACGCAACTGCCGCCGAGATCCTGACAAACCTCGCCACATGAACCCGGGCTCCTCTGCTAAGTCACTTGGGTTGACATATGGCAGAGGTGTTTATAATCCAATACATGGTTCCTGGGGCAAGCGGTACCCATACCCGCCTTCCAAATTACTGATACTACCTATTGACGGCCGGCGTGGTCAAGGGGTAAGGCTGTTGACTCGCAATCCGAAGGTCGTGGGATCGAATCCCGGCGTGGGCAAATAAATTTTATTTGACATTTGGGTTATTTCACAATTATTTCATTTAAAAATAATATATTTGCATCACGTTCCAGAGTGGAAGATACTTTCAGTATCGCCCTGGTCTAAGACCACCATTCAGAATTGAAACGTTGCTAGAAATGGCTTTGGCCATGTTTGGTGACCAGATCTGAATAGCCAGGTAATTCCTCGCCTTCCTCTTCCCCTCCCCACCACCTTCAGCCTCGCAATATACCCCATAGTCATGTCATAGTCTCACTGGCTCCAGAAGGGAGCATTTGGGTCTCTTGTGCGGTATGCACATAAATAAAACAAACAGTTGTGCACAGGAATAAATATTTCAAAATGTGACATTTTTTTACAATCCATCTGAATATTACTGGTTTTTTATTAAAAAGTTGGTCACGTAGTATGGGTACGTTCCCTAACCTATTTAATCAATTTTTTTTAACACTTATGGCTTTTTAAAGGTGTTGAAGTTGCATGATTCTGAATTGTCCGGTCACCGTATGCTACATTTCTATAGTGCATCACACTGTTGCTGTTGCAGCAATTCTAACACACTGTTGCTGTGCTCGGAACTCCACCTTTTAGAGCGACAAGTCGCTCTAACTAGCATTTTTGCCAGATTGAGTTTTTAATAATAAAGTCTTTTTTTTGTGTCCATCATTTCACTTTCTCTTTTCAAATACATTTGTAATAAATGTTTATTTAACACTTTTGCTTCAACAAGTGCTCCATGGGAGAAAACAAAGCTAGGAGTTTGCTCGAAGGCGACCCATCCTTTAGGATATTATTAAAAACGGTTTCTGTGCAAAGGTAGCTTCAACATCATTTTTGGATACACTCTGTGGAGGGTGTTTTTTAAGAAAAGGGTGACGGACGTATGGATTCATCCCCCCAACTGCGGTACAAGACGATGAGTGAAAAGAGTCAGAGGTAAAAAGGTCTCACTCAACAAATCTCTCCAACTTGGGTCTGCCATGCACGGCAGTCGGGCAGACAAACCTGTCACCAAGATCTAGAAAAAACTCACCCCTTCTAATTCACCAAATGTAGCGAACCTCTTGGGTGACAAGAGGTGTTTGTTATCCAATAAATGGTTTCCCGGGGCGGCGGTACCCATACCCGCCTCCCAAATTGTATTAACTACATTCCTACATTGGCTCTAGTTTGCTATACCTCCTTCCTAGAACAGGTGTTACCAAGTCCTAAAATTTGCGCCTTGCGTTACAGTCGTACCAGGACAGAAATACTCCTCTTAGGGGCAGTTAACTCATATAGTCGTTTATTGTCTTTCACATAGTGAATTTATTGTAGATTTAAATTTTTAACCTCACTTAGAACTAAGCCTGTTTTGAGGTTAACAATTTTATAAGTCAAAATAAAGCGATGAAAGAATATAATGTTGGTGAAAGCATATGGCTCGCCATACATTAATTACGTGAAAGTGTTTTTTCCAATCTAGACTCCTGGCCTTGGTGAGATCAGTGGCATAGCTAGGGGGGTGTTCCGCGACCGTGGAAAGTGCATAGGTCTTCAACATGGGCTGAGTCTCATAGAATCCCCCCCTCTGTTGAGGTAAATATTATTGCCACAATAGCTGTTGACCTGAAACAACAGCTATTGTCGCGGTTGTATTTACCTTAACGGGGGAAGGGGTGAAATGGGATAAGATGGGGCAGGGTGGGATGGGTCTCTTTGGGTATGCACCCACTTTGTTAGGTTTTTTTCAGCAGACAAAATTTGGGACGCTTCAAGAGAAGTGAAGCAATAAAGTTGACTTGAGATTTTTATTGACCCACACCCCGGTTTAAATGAGATTTTACCAGAGACCCCTCCCCCCATTTTGAGCTCATGTAATTAATTAACTGTCACTAGTGTAAATGCGATAAAAATATGTCACAAATGGGCACTAAATCTAAAGGTATGTCAAACGATTATAATGTAAACCTGTAGGGTGACTGTTAATATTGGATTTTATATATTATTAAAAACAGTTTTTGTGCAAAGTATTTTTTTTAATCATTCAATTAATGTCCAAAAAATAATAATTTTTTAACTATACATTTTCAGAAATCGTAGATTTTTGTTTAAATAATTGTGTAGTTCATTAATCTTTACCAAATAATTTTTCCTCATCAGCAGAGGTATAATAATAATTTTTCTAATCAAATTATAGTACGGTTATTAATTCTTCATTCACACGATTTTATGTGCGTCAATCTATTCAAACAAAAAGTTAAAGATTTATAATATTTTATTAAAACAAGTAGGGTCACTGATGGTGGTAAACCCAAAAATATATTCTAAACATAAACTTTTCTTAGTTAATACTAACTAATTCACCTTTAATAATAAATGTCTATAAATAATATGCCTATTATTTATCTGCGACATAATTCTCCGATACCACACAATGTGTGCAGATTGCAACCTTTGCCACAGGCCTCATCCTCTTACAACAAAAATACATGATTGATTAGGAATACTTCATCATAACACTCTAAATAATAATAATTAGTATAATTACTATTGTAAATTATTCATTCTAATCTTGTATTTCATTTGTTACGTAAATACGTATTTTCAAAGATTATTCAGCGTCATTGGTTATGACGGCTTGTTTTGACACTATGTCTTATTGGCGAGCACTGCCAGAAAGATGTCCCTCAAGAGCTTGGTTTTCTTCTCCAGGCGGATGGCTTGTTCCCTCAGCACGTCGTTCCTAGCTTCCATTTCGTCTGCGGCGTTGATGGTCTCCAAGTCCTTCCTCTTCCTCTGATAGCGAGAGCGCCTGGAGGCTTCGTTGTTCTTGTCCCTGCGTTCCCTGTACTTGTCTTCGTGCGAGGCCAATGAGTTATTATCGTCCAAGTATGTTCCCGAGCTGCTGACGCTGTCCCTGCGCTTGGGCGGTCTTCCTCTTTTAGCTGGAGTGTTCAATCTGTCCAGTAACTCCTTGGCTAGGCCGGTGGTCTTCCTCGGTGTTGATACATCGCTTATCTTGGACTTTTTGTGACGTGACCCCCTTTTTGATAGGGGCACGTAAGATTCGTCAGAATCCTCGCTGTCTAGTCGCCTCTTCCTGATGCTGGACTTTGGAGTGTCCGGTGGAGTAAGCTCGTACAACTGGTTGTCTGTCGACCTGGTGTCGGTATTACCCGATACACTTGAGAAACAAGAAGAAGTAGAAAGATTGTACGTATCCTGAAATATAAAAACAAAAATAATTAATAAGTTTTTGTACATCATTTTTTCCATGCTTTTCGACTACCACATGCAGATTATAGTGGTCAAAATTTGTGTACATTATTAAATTTAAAATAATAGTATGAAGACTGTTGAAACAGTGTCAAAAAAGGGCTATCTGTAAATCATAATAGAGAGTTGAATTAAATAAGTCATTCTTACATTGTTTCTATGTAGAGTGGGCATCATGGGGTATATATTATCATTTTCTAGTTGCTCAATAGTCCGGACTACATCAGGAGTGGTAACCACTTGATCACAGGTCCAAGCGAGGGTGCTGCAGTTGCTCGCTCGTTTGTTCATCTTTAGCTTCAGTTTGAGTTTATCAGGTCGGACAACCTCCACCTCCACGGGACTGGGGCACTGCACTTCCGGTACATCGTCCATAATGATAGTTTCAATGACGGTATCATTGTTTTGCTTAACTTCTAATGGGGAGAGGACGATGCCATAATCATTAGCATCCTCATAATTCAAGTATTCAATCTCTGGATTCTCCATCTTATTATTATTTAAAGTATCCACAAAATATGTATTTTTATTTTCAGATGTGGAAAAAATGATAGGTTTTGCAGCACTGAATGAATATGAATCGTTTTCATTATTTTTTAACGCGTATTCACATACACTGGTATCATTTATTGGCCAAACTTGTTGGTCATTCCAGGTTAAAGTTTCTTGAGGAACAACATTCACCGTATCAAATAGCTGCATTTTTTCTTCTATGGAATCCATGCTGTCACTAGATGATATCTCGATAGTTTCCTCGTGTGCTGGCAGATCGTCAAACACAAATGTTTCAGGTTTGAGCTCATCTCCGTTCTTGTGATAGTTGACATAAATATCATCCTTGACATTGTGATCCATGGTGCCGCTGGCTTGATCACCAAAACTCATAGAGAATTGGTTTTCTGTGGGAGCAGCTTCCTCTTCCTCAACCGAAAACTTTAACCAATCTTCAAAATTATACCCCGGGCCGTCTTCAACTTTAGGAATTTCCAAAGAGTCATGAATAAAGGGAAGTTCATATCGATCTGAAAATTAAAAAAAACCCATATAAAATGGTGTCTAGAATTCTGCTTGTCGTATTGAACAAGCCATGTTGAAATACTTGAGGAAGTCATAGTTGGTTAGTTGGCTCATAAAAGGAAGGGAATATGTACCAGTACACGCCGGGGTCTGTAGATTGCCTGTCAGTGGTCGGCTGCACCACTCGTTTAAGTCCTGAAAGTCTTCGCAATTCATCGCGAACTTGTTCTTTTCCTTTGCCAGTAGTGTAATGTCCTGAGAGTCGTCGGTAATCAGAAGTTCCTGAGAGAAAAAAGAAAACCAGTTAAAAATCGTCAAAATTTTGTGATTTTTCCACTTCATGGCTTCATGTCGACATGTTGCGTGATCAACCCTTCATGTGCGCAGCAATACTTAGCCTCAGGTTAAACAAAACATTCCTTAGTTAAGATCTTGTTTTCAAACAGTGGCAATTCTTGGATAACCTGTAAATATCACAGCACGCAAAGAGTTAATGGCATTGAGACGCAGCATCGAGGTGTTAGCCTTACCTGAGAGAGCATGTTCAACCCGAGATCGAAGTCGGGGCACTTGAACTGTTCCGCCAATAGATTGGACAGATCGGTTTGCAGCTCGGTGAGGGTTTGGTCGGGGTACGCGGGATCGGATGGGGAGGGAACGGCTGGATTTGGGCTGGGACTGAACTGAAGGGAAAAGGGATCCGGATTCGAGGCAAAGAACAGTATCTCGCTCGTCAGTGATGGATCTCCTTCGGTCAATAGTATTTGCTTTGTCTCTCTGTCCTCCTTCGCAGTGGCTTCGTTTGTTTCCTTGACTCCAAGAGTGGGAAACGAGCTTGGTTGACGTGAACATCTTGAACGGGACTGCTCAAATAAAATCAAAAAGAAAAACATACATAATCCTATGTGCACAACCAAATGTGACAGTTAGAGTAATTAACATAAATTCATATACAGCAGAAACAATACAGCGGGGCATCTGAAACATTTCAATATAATGAATTCAAAACATTCATATGTAATGAAACAAAATGTGTGAACTTTCCTCCAGGATCAGCGGTAACACACAAATTTATGAAATTAAATCTAAAATCTTAGACGTAAAACTTATCTGGTAAAAGTGCCATAAATTTAATTAAATCTAAGATCTTAGATGTAAAACTTAGAAAGTATATTATTTCTAAATTAAAATAACTTATTCATAATTCTTATATGGTATTTTAAAACAAATTAATTATAAACTTAAATTAGTTATCGACTAAGTAAAAGTATTTTATAATAAGATTAATATTAGAATATAGATTGATGGTTTGTACTTACATTGATTGATTCTCCGTCGAACTTATATGAAATGGTGACGCCTTAAGCGACCTGCCAGGAGACCAACAAGTTAATTGAACAGTCCCTCAACCTGAAACAATACACAAAACAAAATATTAATGTTGTGATGATTGTAGTTGAAATAAAACTCCTTCAAAACAAGTGTTGTGTCTTTTTATGACCTTGAAATAGCCTTCTTTGCCTATTTCAAAGTGAAGACCTAGCTATCTGCTTTGCCGACTAGTTATTGACTCTGTCACCAGAGCCATCTATGCACAATGACGGAAACCAACATCTCAAATATCACAATTAATTCCATACAAATAATCATCAGTACAGTTGAGAGAGATCCGAAGGAAATGAAAACAAAGGTGGAAGCATGCTGACTGCCTTTGCAT
The DNA here is from genome assembly GCA_929108145.2 of Limnephilus rhombicus. Lineage (NCBI taxonomy): Eukaryota > Metazoa > Arthropoda > Insecta > Trichoptera > Limnephilidae > Limnephilus > Limnephilus rhombicus. The sequence goes on from OV815284.1 coordinate 26,430,674, forward strand.
ATTGCGTACACCAGTTCATTGAAAATATAGTTCATATAAATATTATGTACAATATTATGAAAATATAGTTCATATAAACTATATTATGTACGGTTTGTTACTGTTTTAAAAATAAAATAAAATAGATTTAATCAATGAACGTTGAATCATATTTATTGGTCAAATGTATTATACTATCAAAGCGTCGGAGCTAATGAAGAAGTGTGTAGGTAGAAACAAAGGCAGGATGTCACTGCGCCTAGATACGATATGCAATCACATGGGTGAGCAATGTCGGCGAAATACATTGTGCGCAAGGTCTCATAGAAACAAAGGCAGGATGTCACTGCACCTAGATACGATATGCAATCACATGGGTGAACAATGTCGGCGAAATACAATATTTCATAGCTCATGATAGAAACGACAATGCCAGCTGAAAATAGTTGCATTGGCCTAGAAATTCTAAATGAACAATAAAAGCAGTCCATATTTTGTGACGTCAGAGTTCACTGTTTATATTATATAACCGTAGCGAACAGGAAAAAACAAAAGCCACCTCGATGGTGCTAAATAATCACCAGGCATTAATTAAAAAAACTGACCAATAATTAATTAAAAATATTTCATTAGAAATTTTTTGATAAGATTAAAATATAACTATACAGAAAAAATCCATCAATATCTTATCATGGTGCTAAATAAAATTAATAATACACGAAAATGTTCTTTGTCCAAAGATAAGATTAAAAAACAGCCATATCACAAACAAATAGAAAGATAGCATAATATTATTGCTAACAGCCCGAATTCGTTCAGAGTGGGAAAGTTGAGGGGGGGGGGGAGGGAAGGAGTTTGATGACGCATGAGTCGGATTGGTAGTGACTTGTCGGAACCTGCCTCTAATAAAATAATAGGTGATCTCAAGGTAACTAGGTACCTAGATTACATTGACCTGTTTCGATCGGTTTGTTTGTTTGGGATGTTACCTCTTTTAGAATTTTCTCGTGGGATTACGGAACTGTGAATGAATGATTAATTTTGTAGAGAAAATTAATACGAAAAAAAATCTTCATCTCGAACCGGGAAAATTTTTTACTACTCGGAAAGTCATAACTATCAATATTTGGAAATCGATCAAGGCGGCGGGAGAAATTCTAAGCAGTGTAAAAATAAAAACATGGCTTGTTTACTTTGTAACACATTATGTATTGTGCCAAACATTGCAAAATATGGGAAGTGCAGCCATGTTTGTTTTTTACGACCTAAAGCAAGTTTGTCGGTATCTAGGTACCTAGGTAGGTACGTATTCAATTTTAAATTATGCATTTTCCCTCACTATGGTGGTAGGTACTGAAATATCTTTGACCAATTATAAAATGCTTGTTTTATGAAATTATCCCGTGCCCTCCTGTGAAAATTCGCGTTACGCTGAAATTCGTTATTTCATGCATTACCATTTTATCTAAGCGATTTAATTTAATAGCAATGTAATTACAACATACTGCAAGTCAGCATATTTTTTTTATAATGTGAACAGTGAATGGCAGGCATCCGGTTTCGGTACAATTACCTGCTAAAAATAATCATGGTAACTACCTACCTAGGTACTTCAACAAAGATAGTTGGGGATTTTCACCGCTTTGCAACAGAATGGCGGTGTGGTGGAGAGGGGGGGAGGGGTCAAGTACAGTTTGATATTAAAAAATCTACATTCCAACAGATTCCAAAAGGCAAAGATTTATGCATCATGTTTTGGTTGATAGGGATGATTTTTAAAATCAGATTTTCGCAATTTTCCGGAACAATTTATTTGTATTCGGGTAAATAGGTACTAAACCAATGTATTATGGAAAAAAGTTTATAGGGCATAACGTCTGCCTGCTAGATAAAATAATAATATTGGTATTAGGGCTCGAAAAGATATTCCCACCGAACAAGAAATACCTACCACATTAGTTAGAATTTACTCATTAGAGAAGATTGCATTTCGGAAAAAAACAACTGATTTATCTTGTATAATGTCGGGAAAAACCGTCTGGGAAAACCCTCGGAAAACCTGAGAATCAGTCATTGTCATAATAGCTATTGAATTAACTTCCAAGAAAAAATCCATATTACTTTCTATAAATTTAAAGATTAGAAACAAATGTATATTTTTTAGATTTATGAATAAAAATACTTTTTATTGGTTGAATGCCGAGTAGGATCGATATTACCTAGGTAGTGAGATTCATTGTTAAAATTTATAATGTTGTCAATAGGTATAAGGCCGATAGGTACCTATCTACTCACTGTGTTATGGAGGCGTTAGCAATTTAATTCAATAAAAAATCATTTTCCCTTACTACGACGCAAAAAATCCATCCTTGACATTCAGGAATAAATGCATAAATAGGAAGATATAGGATTCAATGGTCACGAAGTATTGAAATGTGAAAGTAACTTACGATTTTGGTGGAAGCCAGCCACCGGTATTGTTTGAACACAAAAACCAAAAAACATGCACAAAACAGCGATGAAAAATAAGAATAACCTTTCGCTGAATATGCTTTTAATCAATTCAATCCTTTAGGATATTTAAAATAAACTTTTAAAGTATTATTATTCAATATTGAGAGCCGTGTCAACTTTTCACGATCGGTAAACGCGCGCACACGGCAGTTGACAGACGTAAAATATTGTGCAATAGTCGGCGGGGAAACTTATAAAACGTAGTCCCCACTCCACACGGCCTAATATCGCAGGCCACATGGAAGGGGCGTCTGTGACGTCACGGAGAGTTCCGACCAATAGGAGGCCGGCAAAGTGACGACATGACGAGCCGATGGATTCTGTAGAAATTAACAAAATCGATCCATCTGACACAGCGTTGTTATGGAATAATAAACCCTAAAGTACCGTTCTGTAGAGCCCATTAGCGCATCGCATTACTTTATCAGGTGGATTCTAGGATCTGAGGGTCGATACGATAGCACTCGTGGATAAATGATCTTTTTATACTAGCAAACTCTGCGGCGTGAATTCGAACTTACGTTGTTTTCGTATGAGACGGGTGTCGTATATTATTTTCTGTACCAACCACTATCATAGATGGCGTTACTTTTAAATGTCAACTATTGAAATGTATGGGTATTGATAAAGCTACCCACGCTGCCTATATATGTATATGTACTATGTAGTGCGCTTCTCCTTCTCCTGCCTAGTCACCAGTCACGTGTGTAGTCTAGACGGAGCCGATGGAAAAATGCGAGCCGGGCGTTGTTTTCATTTTAGAAGTTAAAATAAATGTTCCGTGTAAAAAGGCATTCTTCATCCACCTCGCATTGAACTTGGCGCGATGGACAAGGAAAATCTATTTTGTTATGTGAATGTTTATAGGTACGGGGGATTCTCGGAAATGACGGAAATTGTAATAAATAGAATATACGAATCGTGTCATTGGACAGGGTTCTAACTTCACTTTACTATATACGAGGTGTAAAAGTTTGGAAAGACGGTTTCTCATAATCTATTCACAAATTTCTAATTTTGAGGTTGAATAGGGGCAATCCATAAATTACATCACACCAAGGGGGGGGAGGGGAGTAGAGAAGTGTGACATTGTGTGACAAGGGGTATGGGGAGGTCATCAGCTCTGTGACGTCACATGTAAAAAAAATCTGAACTACTGTTTTGATTATTTTTATATGTAAAATTGCAAAATATGTGACGTCACACTAGGGGGAGGGGTCTCACAAATGTGACGATGTGTGAAAGGGGGGGGGGGGGTAATTCGTGTGACGTAAGTTATGGATGGCCCCTAAAGTATTTTAGATAGTTTAACATATTAAAGGAAGGATGTAAATGTAAATAGGACGTATACTTAACATTATAGATATACCTACAGGGTGACTGGGGGTAAAGTGCATTAACTTCGGGAGGTGATTCTACATGATAGTAGATTGTATAAGTAAAAAAGATAAAAAAAAACTTTTTTCGAAATTCCAACTTTTAGGGGTAGTGTGGTAAAAAGATAAAATCAGACCAGCGTGTGCGGGCAGCATTCTTATTACCAAGCAACGTTGTAACAATCGCGCCCGGCAAGCTAACAGCAACTTTACTGAGTAAGTTTTACCTTACACTGAGGATTTTTAGTACCTAGGTCTTTTTGAATGGGAAAAAAGTGGAATTTCAGAAAAAGTTGTTAATCTTTTTTACTCCTACCATCATGTAGAATCACCTCCCGAAGTTAATGCACTTTACCCCCGGATACCCTGTGTATTTATTATTAATACTAAATATGCCAAACTAAAATATTTTACATGATATTTAACCTCAAAATCAGAAATTGTTAAATAGATTATAAGGAATCGCCTTTGCAAACGTTGACACCTCAGAACGTGGTAGGCAAAGTTAGAATCCTATCTAAAGGGAACGTACCCATACTACGTGACACGTTTAGGGGAGGGGGTCTTCAAAATGTCACGCTCCATACAAATGAGCGGCGGGTTGCTTAGGTTTTTGGTCACCGGGGAGGGGGGGGGGTTAAAAATTGCAAAAAGTTGGTCACGTAGTATGGGTACGTTCCCTAACCAAATTGACGAACTAAACGTTGCGTATCGTAACAACTATTAAAAATGGTGATTGCAAAAGGTTCAAACTGATATTAAAACATTTTAAAATAAATGGAATCTTTACAAGCTTTGTTAGAACTTCGTCACACGGAAATGCGACACAGGTGGCTCTGGAAATAATTTTGGTTATAGAAATAATAAGCAAAAGAAATGTTTTTTTTTTAAAGTCATAGAACCTTGTCCAAACCAGGTGAAGTGCGTAACCTTTAGAAAATTGATCTAACAGTAAAGTTATTTACGATTAAATGAATGACAAGTGATGTCGCTTTTCTTTTACAAAGTACCGCTACTAAAATGACTATTTTTTTGATTGGCTGTTTATCATGGTTTTGTGTACGTATTATACCTACCTTACCTACACATTTTCTTCGTTCCACGGAGGCTACGAAGCACCGCACAAAGAGGAGACCGATTATTCTATCTCATTCTCTCGCAGGCTAAATCCTGTAGATGTACCATATGTGTTTGTCTCTATTTAGCGTCGCTTTTTCGTTTCATCGAGTTTCAAATCACAACGGTGCTAAAGATTTCAAAAATTTCAAAAAATTACAAGTGTGCACTGTGCAGTTCACACGCGGTAGAAATGAAGCCTTCAGAAAATGAAAGTAGACAAGAGTGGGGAGGCTACGAACCACCACACAAAGAGGAGACCGATTATACTATTTTATTCTCTCGAAGGCTAAATCCTATAGATATAGATCAAAGATTCTCAACCTTTTTTTGCCCACCACCCACTATGAGAATATTCTTATTTCTAGCGCCCCCTAACTCGTGCATCCGAAATAGCAATTGACCACAACTGGGGGGGGGGCGTAATGGGATACCACGGCAGGGTTACATTTGCCACAACGGAGGGGGCGTAACGGGATACCACGACCCACGACAGAGGGGGCGTAATTGGATACCACGATGTGGTTACATTTACCACAACGGAGGGGACGTAATGGGATAGGGAAATGTTTTTTAAGGTGTGATGTAATTTATGGATGGCCCCTAATGGGATGGGATGGGGAAAGATAGGATGGGGTTGAATGGGTTTCTCTGGGTCTCCTACCGCCCCCCTGAAAGTCTGAAACACCCCTTAATTTTATATTTGGTCTTCTATCGCCCACGTTGAGAACCTATGACCTATGATATAGATGTATGTGTTTGTCTCTTTTTAGTGACACTATTTTTCGTTTCATCGAGTTTCAAATCACTGTGCTAAAGTAGTTTTCATTTCAATGACGATAATTATTTTACAAGCCTGAAAGTTCTCAAAATGAATCGCCGCAGCTTCCTGGAATCTAGACAATAACATCAATATGGTGGTAGCATATTAAATTTATGTAGTTCTAATAAAACATTTTAATGGCATTTGAAGGTGAAAGGGAATCAACCTGAAATAATTTGTTGACCCGAATGGAGTAGGCGAGTCCACAGCGTGTAAAACTACTCGAAAAAAAATGTTTGGATGATCATTTTTATTCACGGTAGATATAAAGAGAATACCTAGTGTCGAATGTAGTTACCCATTATATTGATTAAAAATGTGTATTCCCTTTTTGAATATTGATAAAAAATGTGTAATACCTTTCTGTATAATCAGTAAGTAACTAAGTAAGTTTTCTTATAAGTTTGATAATCAGTTGGGTACCTACCTACCTAGTTACGAACTAGTCTTTAAAATACTAACCAAGTAAATTAAGTTTTTATTTAACTAATTCAAAAGTACTTTTTAGCCGCTTCTTAATTAATTAATTTATATCTGGGAAAGTTGACAGCAAATTTTTAAATTCGCAAATCCACTAAAATAATAATTAAAAAATCGATCGTGTGTAAAAATCGATTATACAAAAATTTCATTTAATATATCATTTTCAAATGTCTTCAAATTATTCGTAAATATGCTTGATTTATTATCAGGATGAGAATAATTATGCTACCAATTATTTCAAGTTTATAATCGCTGTAAAAACAGTACCTATATTGGATAAGTTTTAAGATTTTCACGGCCAAAAGCATTTTCGTTAAAAGTACCTATATTTTTCATTTTCTATCAGACTCATATTGGACTTAAGCTAGGTACCTAGGACAACAAAATGTTATGATTTGCATAATAACAATACCAATTATTGCGCATTACGAGGCCATATATTTATTTAAAAATCCGTATTTTAATTATTATTAAGTCCATAATGTATTATAATGGCGTTATCCAAAAGACATTAGGTAAGTTTTAAATAAAAAAAATAATAGCTTTTCTGAAAACCTTGACTTTTAACTTGTATTTTTCAATCTTAGCACTCTAGCTCACTGTAAAGTCACGGACCGCCACTGGTTTATTTTATTATTATTGTTTGAAATCTGATCCGATGACACAGAATCGCGTGATCCTATTATGTAACTAATCTAGCCTAGGTATCCTGCTACCGTACTAACCACTTTATAATCCATATACATTAGGTATGATGACGTGTTCTCTATTTGCATCCATTGTTTGTTATGTTTTTGCCTGCCTCTACCGTCCTGTTGTTGAGATTCTCTCTATGAGTCGGCCCCGTCACGGTTGAGGTTTTGGACAATACACCGGGAGCCACGTCATGGTATCATCCGAATGAACTCACATGACAATGATGAAATAAAATAATAATATTAATCTTGTATTTTTCATTGAGGAAAATGCTTCGTGAACAAATCCAATAATATTAAAAATAATTCAACCTGCATTAGGTACCTAGTGCATTGTAGCAATGCAGTTTACATAGTGTAATATGGTGACCGGACAACTCAACGAAGTGGCACTTCGTTAAAAGTAATGAAAAACAAACTAGAAATAAGGGCGAACTACCTAGGTTACGGCTTCGACTACGGGCTATTTTTTTTCATCACGACTTTTCAAAGGGGTGTTGAAATGCTACTTTGTTGAGTTGTCATTGAACCGTATTTTATTATAGTTAGGCTTGAATAACGATACTATTATTAGTATTATTACGGTAACAGTATAAAAAAGGCCAGCGAAAAATCAGAACACTTTTGAAAGAGTCATGAAAAGTGAACAGAAATAAAACTTTAGTTAGGTTAGATTTTTAGAGTAGTTTTTTTTATCACTATTCAAAAGCGTTCTGATTGCCCAAAGAACTATCATTATTAATTATTAGGTATCATGGTAGATACCATTTTTACAGACCAAGTTTTTAAAATGTAAGGTGTTGCCATCTTGGGGAAATTTTTTAGTGTAAATTGGTACGGTGCTCGGTGTCAAACAAAGATGATGTGGGGTATGACGAGTTCTGAAGTCGGTGCCTTTTTTTTTAAGTCGGTGCCGTCGCTAGAGCAGATTTTACCGCATTTTAAATTTTGTTCCGCCGCAGAAAATGGCGTACCTACCTATCACGTTGTAGACACAATAAAACAGCTTTCATAACAATAATAATTTTAAATGCAAACTGAGAATGTGTTCGAAATCGTATTTTCAAACTTCCACAATGTAACTAGGTAGTGCAGATTTTACCGCATTTTAAATTTTAATCCGCCACAGAAAACTGCTTTAATTTTTTTGTTTAGGTAATGGCTTTTCACCCCCAAAGGAATGTTCTGGCCAGTGTCAAGTGAATGCTTTTGTGAGTGTAATTTTTGGTTAATATTATTAACAAATTTAGTTTTACTAACAAGAACCTATCTACATTATATGTATAATAATACTATACAAACAAAAATAATAATACACTAAATTCTTACAATAAGAGATGATTTTAATTAAACATAACAAGGAAATTAAAAGATATGCTGACATAATTTATTCTGCGTAAAAATGAAATAAATACATGAAACTTAACTTACAGTTACAAATTGATGCTGTTATAATATTCAGGAAATTAGCCAAGACTTTGTACACGCGTTTGTCCACAGAAGATAACAGGCTTGCAATGTTGTAGGGAGGCAATATGCCCGAACTGATTAGGTGAGGGATGAAATTTTTGTATGAATTGATCCTCTTCACCAAGACGATATTCACACATCTGCATCAGCATTTTTGTCAGGTGAACATTCTGGCAGCAATGCCCTATCCGCATGCGGCAAATGGAGGATGTCGGTTTTGAAGAAATCGTTGGCTGAATTATGAAAAAGTTATAGGTACCTATCCTTTTGTTTTACTAGATTCTTCCCAATGATTCTGTCATGTGGAAATCATGTTTTCCTTCAACAATATGAAAATGTCATTGGTGTTTAAAAATTTATATAAAATATCCCCCGAAATAATGGCATCTTCGCATTGCCAATTTAATAATCATTTTAAATGCAAACTGAGAATGTATTCGAAATCGTATTTTCAAACTTCCTTAAATTTTGTTCAGCAGAAAAGGACGTATCACGCTGTAGCAATAAAATATCTTTCATAATAATAATTTTAAATGCGAATTGAGAAAGTATTTGAAATCGTGTTCTCAAACTTCCACAATATGACGTAGGTACGAGGTTTGAAAGAGTTTTAAAAACAATGATTTAATTTCACAATGAGCGTGATATTGATAATAAATGTTATCATCGCTGTTGTTATCATTTGCACGATAACTGCACAGCGACATGCCCACCGAATTCCTGATAATTCCGCCTCTAAGTAAAACATTCGTACTTATCAAAATTATTTTTTTAGACAGTTGCCGCGCAAGTTATCTTGCCGTGGAAAATCGCAAAGTAAGTACATAATATACCTATAGGTATGTATTTGAAACCACGACCTCTGTATTCGGAACTCGGAACAGAGGATTTCTTTTTAGTTTGGAAATGACTTGTCATAATATTATTTTCATAACAACATTGCAAACAGGTATTAAATTAGTTATGAACACGACTAAAATTCACGAAAACAGGTATTTTAAATAAGTATGTAAGCAAGATTCAATAAAAAATGTGTGTGAGCGTTGAATAAAAAATGGGGAGCCATTTCTGAGAATCGACAGTCGACCTCCGTTAAAATTTGTATAAGAATCTGCAAGTCATCCTTTTCAGAAAAGCTTTTATTTTTCACTTGAAACTTACCTAATGGCTTTTGGGCAATGCTATTATAATACATTCTTGGTTTATGGAGCTTAATAACGATTAATAAGCGAATAATTTTAAGAATGATCAATAATAATTGGCATTGCTATTATGCAAATTAAAAACATTTTGTTGTTCTAGATTATTTCCAATACGAGTCTATCTATAAAATTTAAAAAAACATACTTCGATACTTTATTAGGTACTTGTTCGTTTGTTTTTACAGTGATATAAACTTGGTCGTAAATGAATAATACCTAAGTAGGTACATAATTATGTAACTAGTTGGTACCTAGCGTCCCGCTATATTTGCTCCGCGAATTATTCTCATTCTCATGAACCGAGCAATTTCAATTTATAACCGGGATATTGGATAACCAATACCTCTGCCAAAGGTCATCCAAGTTCGCTACGTTTGGTGACTTAGCAGGGGTGCCCGGATTCATGGGGTGAGGTTTTTCCGGTTCTTGGCAGCGGATGCGTCTGCCCACCTACTGCGTGGCGGGTCGGATCGAGAGAAACTGGTTGAGGAAGATCTTTCGACCTCTCCAGCAGGACACTCTCGACCCATCGCCTTGACCCACTGACCCCCAGGTTCCTTACCCACCCCTCATACCGTGTTACTTCACAGAACTTCCTGTCCTTTCCGACCCTCTACACATCCCATCCCCAAAGATGTGTGAAGCTAATGTAAAAAAGGCAAATGTACGAATAATTTATTGCCTAAATACCACTGTCTAACTGTCCTGGCAAAGGTAGGTACCTACTGTCTCAATTCCCATTCATACACATACATAATATCTCTCATAAACACTCTAATAATAAAAAAACGTACCTACTGTGTAAACGTACCTACTTGATTTACATTAAAGACAAAAAAAAAACCTTATCCACGCTACAAAAATCTTATTCACACAATTTTTTTCTAAACCAGTTGAAAATGCAAAAACAGTAGGTACTTAATTTCGCGTTTTCGTAATTTTTTTATTATCTTACAAGCATTATTTTTTACGTAGACATCTATTATTCCAACACTTTAACGTTCGAGTCAAATAACGATGATTATATTTCTACATGTTTCATCAGCAAAAGTTATCTGTATAAGAATCATTTATACCTAACGAATGTAGGTAGGTAGCTTGTTTTCGAATAAATAAAGCACTTTATATCGCCGATTCATTTACTCACCACTGACTACTGTCAAGAGTGTCAAAGTACAATATTATGTATTATGTAAGAATGTACTGTTGTATTTAATTATGGTAGCAGTTTTATTTTTATTGAAATGAAAACATCTTTAGCACCGTTGTGATTTGAAACTCGATGAAACGAAAAATAGCGACACAAAAAAGAGACACTTACATTTATAGGATTTAGTTTGCGAGAGAACGAGATAGCATAATCGGTCTCTTTTTGTGCGGTGCTTCGTAGCCTCCCCCACTCTTGTCTACTTTCGTTTTCTGAAAGTTTCATTTCTACCTCGTGTGAATTGCAGTCTGTTTTTTTTTGGATGAAGATTTTTTCAGTCTGGAGGGGCACAAAATAAAAATTACAAGTGTGCAGTTAACACGCGGTAGAAGTGAAACCTTCAGAAAACTAAAGAAGACAACAGTGAGGAGGCTACGAAGCACCTCAAAAAGAGGAGACCGATTATTCTATCTCATTTTTCGCAGGCTAAACCTGATGCATGTGTTTGTCTCTAAGTGTAGCTATTTTTCGTTTCATCGAGTTTCAAATCTTAACGGTGCTAAAGAAGTTTTCACTGTAAAAAATATACTTACATCAATTTCAAATATAACAACGTCATAAATGTTGTATTTTTCAATCTTAGAACTCTAGCCATAACTCAATGACTCTAGCTCGCTGAAAAGTCGCGACCGCCACTGACAAAGACGTCAAATTCGGGATACGATTCATTCGTCATTCATTCGTCACATCAGTTACTGTTTTATTTATTTATTTTTCGGGAAAGTTAACAAAAAAATATTAAAACTAACGTACATATAATATTGAAACTGTCGAATATGCCCAATTACAAACTTTTCGCTGCTGATAGAAGTGTGACAATTATAGGTATATTGGAACGAAATACAGGATCACTGGGAAATGGGAAGGCAGATTGGGTGACGTAGTTTGAGACCTGTTGTATAATCAATTTTCGTTTCATGTCCCGTGTACCTAGTCGAGTTAAAAATATCAATTTGTAATAATTTATGTTACCTATGAAAATATTGATCTGTAGAACTCTTTATGCTCGCTAAGAGAGATATTCACATCATTAAGTTGATCTATACTAGAAACCATGAATCAAAACTAGAGATAATAGATAAAATAACTCTAAAACGCTGATTTTGGAACTACCTAGGTAGGTATCTGCCCCGCGATATGAGACCTTTTCAAATCTGACCGAGACCAGAGACGGAGGCAGGCGACCGCGACAAGTGTCTCGGTCTCTTCGACACTACTGTGGGTGAAGACCAAAGACCGCGACCGCCTTCGCCTTCAGAGTTCAGTATAGCCATAGTATAGCGCAGTCTGTCGATGAAGTCAGTTCTGTTGTGTTGTACTGATAATTTACAATAATGGAAACCCAATTAGAGTTACTAATGGAGGAAGAAGAAGACGATGATTTGTACTTATTTTAGGCGATTTTTCGTTCACCTATTGTTTGACAATAATATGTTCAGGACTTATTTTAGGCTGAATAAAACACTGTTACAAAAATACAATGTTTACTAAAGGAAGAAAATCATTGAAAACAAATTTAATTTAATTTTAAAATTAATAATTTATTAATTTTTTAAATTTGTTAATTCAATTTTTTTCGGAACCTGATTGTGCATTGTATATGCTGTCTGATCAGTTCAATCAGCTTCTCATAGTATTAGTCAGAAAAAGCGGTCACTTTTTACAACAAACACACATCTTATCAAGCGCGACGCGAGACACTACTTGTCCGGGGCGGCGACCGTCTTGCTGTCTCCCGTCTCTGTCTCCTGCCTCGGTCGCGCGCACGAACTGGCTTTTTGGACTTTGGATTTATTTATTTTTCAGAGTACCTAAACCTAATTTTACTTGCTCTAACATATTTATAAAAGGATTATCAATTGATGCTTTACGTGGTTTTTAATGTAATTGAGTTTTCGAGATATATTTTTATTTTTACTGCGGCTTTATGCAGGAATATTCTATACGTAATTAATTACTCTCTACGTAAGACAGATTTGGGTTTTTTATACTTAAAGTGTTCATTCTCGCTGTATTTAGCGAGAGAGTTTATAGTGGGATTAGAGTGACTATCTAGGCCAGCGAAAAACCTAGTAGCCTGTGCAAGGATAAGGTCTTTAAGGGACGTTGGATTCATTGTGGAGAGTAGATATTCTACTCCAGTTAGGTGCATTTAAAGCGAGTCTAATGCATTTATTTTGGAAGACTTGAAGTTTATTAATATGGGTTTTTGCTACATAACCCCAGATTGGGCAACCGTAGGAAAAACATGATCTGATGGTTGTCTTATAAAGCAGTAATTTATTGTCTGTAGATAGACGGCTATTTCTAAACATCATGGGATAGAGGGATGATAGATAACGATTTGCAGCTTTTCTTTTTTCTTCTATCGCACGAACTGGCCCCCATACAAAGCTATACAAACAAGTACCCGTTGCTGTCGCCTGCCTCCGTCTCTGGTCTCGGTCTTTGGTCGCGGTCGCGGCGCGAACCGCCGCCTTTAGGGAACGTACCCATACTACGTGACACACTTTTTGCAATTTTTTACCCCCCCCCCCCGGTGACCACGTGTAGTATATTCCACGTAGTATTTCATAAATATGGTTTCGAATCATTTTTTTCTAACAAAAAATAAAAAATGCATTATTTGGCTTATATTTGTCTTTATTAATACGGCGCTTGCTGCGTGACAGCAAGAGTGCATGTATTACAAGTGGAAAAAATATTATCAAGATAAAGCAGATGTCAAAATATATTGAAACCGGAACGTAATTTATGGAAACGAAAGTCTTGTTATTTTTATAAACATTTTTCATCTCAATCATCTTCAACCAACACGTTCCCTGAACTTTTTCACTTATTTGAATGTACGAGGGTGGGTTTTTAAGTTTGCGGATTGGGTAAGGAGTGGAAATAAAAACCAAAATTATTTTTCCTTTTCAACATATTCACCTACTACCCTAATACATTTTCCGATCTTTAAATTAACTTGAAGGAACTTTATAACAGCGCGGAACTCAATTTTCTCCACATTTCACAATTTCTTCCCGATTGAAGTGTTCGGTCGACGATAGCTCAAATATTAATGACCTAATTACGATAAAACCCGGTGTTTATCCTAAAAATGAGTTGTTCAATTAGTACCTAATTCAGCGGTACCCCCATTAATAACCTCCCTCGTAGCTCGAAAAAAAAACGCGAGATTTCTAGATTGACCACGTGATAAAAACCTAAGCCCCCCCGTTTGACCAAGCGTGGTATTTTGATGACCCCCCCCCCCCCCCTGAACAGGTCACGTAGTACGGGTACGTTCCCTATCAGCAAATCCGTCACATTGCATGAAGTATCAATAAATAACGGTTCTCTACGCTAGCGGCCAAATTATTTTAATTACAAATTCTAAGATTCAATCGAAGATCTACATACATATGACGCGCTTCAGGCACATCACGATCTGCCGCCATTTCATGATGCGGCAGCTCATGATGTGGCTAGGTGCATCATGATCTGCCTGATTTTACGATTGGCCTGCGACATATACATCGTAAGAACTGCTCTGCGCTCCCCTAATAAAATACACATTTGTTATCGCTTTTCGTGTTTTCATTTCACATTTACATTCTTTCTTATTTAATAATAAAATTCACAGAGTAGGTAGGTAGGTACCTACCCAAGCTTATATTCGCTAATGAAAATTAGATTTTGTACATTTAAGCTGTAAATTAAATTATGTAATTGACGTAATGCTAGTGTTACATCTACTAGCTATAAAAGCGCCAGCGTTTTTTGGCGTTGGCTAAAAGAAAATGTTTTCCGTTAGAGGAAGAATTTCGATATTTGAAAACGTTTGGTCAATTTCACCGGAAGTAAAATTGAAAAAAACTTAATTCGGACACACAGTCATTATACGCGACCGGGGTTTACCGGTAAGGCGCCGCACAGTGGGCTGAAAACCGCCTTTCATAGACATAGAGACTTAAATTTTCAAGGGTATATTTTCGCTAGAAATGGATTTTGCTGATCATTACTATTAGTTCAGTTCAAGCCTCCATTTTGGTCGCAGCAACGCAACAATCTCCACAGTTAATTTAATAGAAAACCGGTAAAAATCGATCATCAACCAATTATTTCGGGTACACCGCTTAGGGGACCTCTCCCCTGCCCCATTAAACCATTTTGTGTAAATTATCAGTGAAAAATAAGTGATTTATAATCAACTTTCTAAAAAATTTAACGTCTATTTGACGTTTATTATTAAAATCTCTTCTGTGTTAAAAAGATAAAAATCATAGTATAATCAATTAAATATTAGTTCTATCGTGTACGGGGACAACATCCCCGTCACAAAAAACCTTTTCCTGTCTGGTTTTTAGCTTTAAAAGTGATACTTTATCAACTTTTGTATAATAACAATATTTAGTTTCAAAGCGACGTGAAGTGACTGAAGTTTAGTTTTATAGGCGAAAGTGACGTTTCAGTGAAGTTACAGAAGTGTAGATTCGTAACATAGATATAGTGAATAGTAATACAAGTGTTAACTCAGTTAAAACACCTATAAAGGCCATAATTTTAGACAAAAAGCTTTAAAAGGGTCAAGTTTAAACCTTGTGGGACACTATTTTTTTTAAATATACTTTTTAGTACGTGAATTTGTTACCGTTCCGGGATATATATACATCATTAAACGCGTTTTGAAAAATCCAACCGTTCAGTGAAAAGACACTTCGAATCGGTAGCGGAACAAAAAAGTTATTAGAATATATAAATTTCAAGTGACGGTAGGATTTTAAAATAATTTATGATAAATCAACAAAAGACGATTCACCGCGGGGTTTTTCATCAATCCTATCTGTAAATACAATCCGTGGGAATATTTGTAAATTTCAAACTGTTAACATACTCTAAATTTTGTACTGCATCAAGCTAACGAAAAAAGAGTCGTCTTCTTTTTCTTTTTTTTTTGTAAATTAAGTGGGGAAAAATGTCGTCGGACTCCGACGACGAGGACTCCACTCAGCAAGAGCCTTTACAACCTATTGTAGCCAGTGACAGATCAGCGTCGCCTTATAGCAGCATACATGGAAGCAGGATGGCTGAATCATCCTCGGCCTACCGCTCATTAACCAAAAAGGATGATCCTAGAGCTGCCACTCAATTCTCCTCTGAAGTACCATTGAGAAAATCCCCGAATCAGGCAAATAGGAAGAGATTGAGGGAAGAAGATTCACTACCAAATTTTATCGCAAACGAGGCTGCTGCGCAATCTAGTGATACTCTCGATCATATTTGGTCTCACCTGACTTTGATATCTCAAACGATCACTGCTGGCAAAAATAAAATGAACAAAGAGGACCGATCAATTATTTTGGATTCAATCGAACATATCAAAAAAAGTCTCTCCAACTTTGCTATTTCCCACGCAGCTGCTACTTCCCGGGCGCAGACACTCGCACAGATAGCTGAAACCCAACAAGGCTTCGAAGAAAAACTGGACAAGATAATAGCGAATAGCGCCAACCAACCAGGGCCACTGGCAAATAACCCGAAAAAAAAAACCTACGCGAGTGCAGCTTCAGGTGCCCCCCCGTCGAAGTCGATCCTTATGAATGGTATGGAGAGACCTACCCCCATTCTCCAACCGACGGTCCTCTTTTACCCAACGATTCCCGAGGGCTGCACATCCGAAGACCTGCAGAAAAAACTAACAACGGTCCTGAATCCCAAGAAGGATGGTTTTCAGGTTGTACGAACAAGGAAAATCAAGGGAGGAGGGTTTGCCATTCAAACCACCACCCCAGTAGGCATCACAAATATTAAAAAGGTAGAAGACAAGCTCACTGCCAAGGGGATCAAAATGATTAACCCGCAAGGACGCCTTCCAAAAATAGTCCTATATGACGTCCCGAAGGGAGAGGCTTCACAGGATCCATCACTATTTGAGGAGATTTTTGAAAACAATCTCGCAGGTAAGTGCTCTCTCACTAAGGAGGATCATCTCAGGACAATGCGGAGAGTGTCCCTCTTTGGCAAGAGGGACCAGGGTACGATGCACATGATCCTAACTTGCCACCCCGAGGCAAGAAAAGTGCTGATTGACAATGGTTTATGCTTTCTTGGGTGGAACGCTTGCCGCACTCGCGACTATTTGGGAGCTACTAGGTGCTTCAAGTGCCAACAGTACGGCCACATAAGCAAATCGTGCACGCAAGAATCGAACACCTGCCGTCACTGCGCTGAAACCGGCCATGACATTGATGTTTGCCCCAAGAAAGCACAGGCCGCTGTCTGTGCCACTTGCACGCGTTTTAAAAAACCAGCGAATCACCCAACAGGAGACAGAACGTGCCCAGCCCATAAAGCTGCTTTGGAAACGCAGATTCGCATGACTGACTATGGGTTCTAACGCTTTTCTTTCTATAGGTCAGATCAACCTGCAGAGGTCCCGACTGGCCACGCTCGAGGCGTTGCGGGTCATGACTGACCAAAACATTGACATATTACTCATTCAGGAGCAATACACCCGGTTAGGTAGAACGCCAATAAGCTATCCGGGTGCGGTACTCGAAATTGGCACAGCACCGGGGGCGGGTGTTCTGGTCAACACTTCGTTGATCAGCCCCCTCCTTCTGGTGGGACTGTCAAACGAGTACCAAACCTGTATCTCTCTAAATTTCGGAAACACTGAGATCATATTGATCTCAGTCTATTTTAAGTACGGGAACCCAGTGGGACCTCATATCTTGAGCCTGACGCGCGCACTAAACGCGCTTAAAGGACGTAACGTAGTTATAGGAGGAGACTTTAACGCTCGCTCACCACTGTGGTTTGATACTTCTAGTAACCGGACGGAACGCTCAGACGCCGTCGAAGACCTTATTGCGGCGCAAGGTCTATCTCTGATTAACGAGCCAGGGAACATTTCTACTTTCTCTAATACACATGGTGAGAGCAACATTGATCTTACTCTTTGCTCTGGATCAGTTGCGGCCAAGATATCTAAATGGAAGGTTCACGAATGCGCTATTGCCTCCGATCACAGGCTAATAACTTTCACGGTGGGTGTCAAAAAGACGGAAGCCCCAAGATCCTCCTGGAACTTCAAAACCACCAGGGCGAACTGGGATAACTTTGGGGAAGCTCTACATGATACTTTAAGGGGATTTCATGATGTAGCAGCAAGAGATCCGGGTAATTTGGGGAACTTTTTTAATGCAGCCGTGGTATCAGCTGCCGAGCGGTCCTTGGGAAGATCAAACCCAAAGACGGTTATTAGGACGCCGTGGTGGTCGAATGAGCTGACTTCACTGAAAGGGGCCTACAAGAGAGCCTATCGAGCCCTGGGCGTATCCAGACGTGGCGGGTGTACGCAGGAGGAGACACACGCCCTCCAGTCACGACTCAGTGGCTCCCGTAGAGCTTTCAAACAGGCCGTCCTCTCAGCGAAACGAGCTGCATGGCATAATTGGGTACAAGAAGTGGGTAACGCCAACCCGTGGGATATCCACAGCGCCATTGAAAAAACGGGAAAAGGCTCTGACCGGTATTTAACTAGCGTAATAACCGAAAAGGACGGAAGGAACATTGAAAGTGTGGACGTGGCATCCACTCTCAATACACTTCTGGGTAAGTTAGTTCCTGTAGATTCAGTAATTGGGGAAAGCGACCACCACAAACAGATTAGAAATCTGTCACGGCTCCTACCGAGAAACCTCGCCCAGGAGGTAAGGATGACACCAGTAACTAAAGCAGAAATCGAGCTGATAATCAAGGGTTTGGGTCTTAAGAAGGCACCAGGGTATGATAGGCTCAATGGAATAATAGCGAAGCAAGTATGGATCCACGCCAAGGAGGAGCTCTTCCAAGTGATGGATACATGCATGAGAAGAGGTACTTTCCCTTCTGAATGGAAGAGGGGCGTGCTTAGGATTATACCAAAGGGGAACGATAAACCAAGGTCGGACGTGAAGGCGTACCGTCCAATCACCCTGCTACCTGTCCTGGGGAAGATTCTGGAGAAACTGATTAGGCAGCGTTTACGTCAAACGTTATCCCCACCCTGCGAGCGGCAGTTTGGTTTTGTCCCCGGTATGTCCACTGAGCACGCCATCACGTATGCGCTTGACTGGGTGAAGGCTTGCCAAAAGAGGTACGTAATTGGAATTTTCCTCGATATCACTGGTGCCTTCGATCATGCGTGGTGGCCGATGATACTAGTCAAGCTCAAAAATAGGAAATGTCCACAAAATCTGTTCAAAATCTGCGCTGATTACCTCTGCGACAGAACGGTCATCCTTTCTTTTGGAGACTACCTGATTGAACGAATGGTTGACATGGGTTGTCCTCAGGGTTCAATCCTTGGACCTGAGTTTTGGAACATTTTGTTTGACGATTCCTCCAGGCTGCCCTTGCCTGAAGGATGTATCTCGGTGGATTACGCTGATGACAAATTGTATCTGGTCTCGGGGAACAGCAGAAAGGAAGTTGAGAGTAAAGCTGAAGAGGTTTTAAGTGTGACTTTAGAATGGGGAAAGAGAAATCGGCTGACCTTCGCTCCCCACAAGACCATGGGACTCCTGATGAAGGGTAACCTCAATAGAAGTAGAAATCCCACCATCAAAATGGGAGATACCAACATCCGATTCGTTGAGAACACTAAATACTTAGGCGTCACTTTGGATCGAACGTCCTCATTCTTGACCCATGTTAAAAGCGTATCAAGTAAGGCCCAGGCCCTCTTTTTGAAATTGAGAAGAATCTCTTCTGCTGAGTGGGGACTGCGCTCTCCAGCGCTCCGTCTCCTATACAGGGGGGCTTACGTGGCGCAAGTCTCGTATGCGGCCTCTGTGTGGGAGCACCGCCTGGAGAATGCACTCATACTCTCGGCGCTCAAGAGAGGCCAGCGAGTCCCCTTGCTGGCGCTTTCGGGTGCGTACAGAACAGTTGCTTCGGACGCTTTGCCAGTTTTGGCCGGCGTTTTGCCTATCGATCTTGAAATTAGGGAGGTGTTAACAAAGAAGCTTCTAACGAGAGGAAGAACTGCCACCCATCATGGTATTGAGCTAATACCAGGTGGAGCGGTTTCCTTCCCAGGACTTCTTAGAGAGATGCGAGAAAGAACTTTGAGAGAATGGCAGGAACGTTGGGATAGGTCAAATACGGGAAGGTGGACTTTCTCCTTCTTCCCGTCAGTTAAACTCAGAATGGAAGGGGCGTACATCACTAAGGATCATCATATGACCCAACTTCTGTCCGGTCATGGGGAGTTCAGAGGGAGACTTCATAGTCTCTCTCTATCACCCCATCCTAACTGCGCTTGCGGTAATACTGATCAAACAGCTGAGCACATTCTGTGGCACTGCGAGATTTTGACGGATGCCCGAGAGGAAATGCTCGATGGCTTGCAAGTTACTACGAGACCAGCTTGGAACGCGGATCTCGTTTCGAATAAGGTGAACTTTGAGTGTTTGAGGAAATTTACGAAAGTCTGGGTAGAGAGATGGCCTGATCTTAGAGTCGCTGACTAGCTGTAAAATCATGTAGGTACCAGGTGTATCTGCTCTTGAATCCACGGACATTCTCTTTACTTTATTTCATCTACTGCTAGAATTTTATGTCTTATGCTTTATATCTGTTTATATATATTTTTTTTGTTATAATATCATCTCTATCTTAGGTACCTTTTTCTTATTCTATTGTATACATTTTGTTCCTTTTTCTTTTATTTTTCTGTGACTTACCTCTTTTTTGCTTATTTTATTTCTTTTCACATGGTTTATTTTAGATTTCACTAAGCTGAGCTACACGATGTTCCATCGAGATACCTGTTTATTGTTTTCATTATTTTTTATCAATTTTTTGTGATCTTCTTTTTTTTCCAGCTTCATATTCCAAGGAACACTATTGATTCAACTAACATACTCGACTTTGTTTTTTTTTTTAAATTTTGTTTTGGTTTCTTTGTTCTCTTTTTGTTTTTAGTCTCACAATGCTACTTCGCTTCGTTCAGAAGGCTGAACTGAACTGCATCTATTTATTTTGTTATGTTTCTTTTTCCCCTTCTGGGGGTGCGTTAGACCTCGTCCTTGCATCAACAGGAGTCGGCCGACGATGGCACGGTGTCCTCTAAAATTAATTGCGCCACCCCCAGCAACATGTGCAGGCTTTAGGTTTGGGGGGGGCGACCTCGGCTCTCCTTCGCCTTGCCTCCGGCTACTCGACGCTGAATTCCTTAGGGTCGTCGGGTATTTCCCCCCAATCTCCCATTTACTTTTCTTTGAGGCATCACCGAGGAACCGGCTAAGGGGCGCGGAAGCTGAGTGTGGTTCACGACTAGACCGAATGTCATGCGCATTCTTGCTGGGACTGCCAATCGATTGAAGAGGACTCCCAACCGTTTGCCATTCCCTTATTACTTATATACTGTGTCTTCTTCCCAAACAGGTGCTTGTAGGATACGCTGGATACAATCACCCAGCGCTTGCCACCTCGTGAACTTTCACCAACCTGTCTCATTGTCTTGCCTATATTTTATCATACTAACACCTATTGTATCTGTATTTCCCGCTAAGCACTTGCATACTGCTTACTAACAACGTATGCAGGGACATTGGAGGTCTAGTTTCGTTATCAAATGTAGAGTCGTTTTCACCAAAAAAATTAGAGTCCTTGCAAGAGCCTTGAAGGGGTAACCATCTGTTACCTATACCAGGGCGGGTAAGTGGTGGGTCCTCCAAAGTGATCATTACTATGCTATAAAATTTCGTATGAAGCAATTGCGTGTACAAATGAAGGAGTTATCATTTAAAAAAAAAAAAAATTGTATGGCACTGACATTAAAAATGAGGATATCTCTGGAATCATAAGGTTGGCCATTCCATCCTTACACACAGATTTACTACTATTTATTTGTATTTTTTGACACACTTCGTATTGTGGAGCAACGTGCGATTTTTTTTTAAATCTTCAAAGTTGAAAAAAAAACTTTTTTATGTTGATGATTCATTTTAATGCGCATTATCATCCTCTTCTACAATATTTATCATGATTACTGATTAATAATCAATGTTGAAGCACCCATTTCCGTACATTACTTCGACCAGAACTGTCAAATATGCCAATGATGCCAATATGGCGGAGAAACTCTAGAGTAACTATCGGTTTTCGGAAAGTAAGTACAAAGATTA
Organism: Limnephilus rhombicus; assembly: GCA_929108145.2. Taxonomy (NCBI): domain Eukaryota; kingdom Metazoa; phylum Arthropoda; class Insecta; order Trichoptera; family Limnephilidae; genus Limnephilus; species Limnephilus rhombicus. Next base: position 26,452,701 of record OV815284.1, read on the forward strand.
AAAGTAACGTACAACAAGCAGTCAAATTGATTGAAAAACGTATTTCGGTAAAATTTAACTATAGTAACGGCCTTTTGTTTAACTTTTAGGGTGATAATGCATTTAAGCATTAAAATGAATCATCAACATAAAAAAGTTATTTTTTCAACTTTGAAGATTAAAAAAAAAATCGCACGTTGCGCCAGAATACGAAGTATGTCAAAAAATACAAATAAATAGTAGTAAAACTGTGTGTGTAAGAATGGAATGGCCAACCCTATGATTCCAGAGATATCCTCATTTTTAATGTCAGTGCCATACAAATTTTTCTTAAAAAAAATTTAACTCCTTCATTTGTACACGCAATTGCTTCATACGAAATTTTATAGCATAGTAATAATGATCAGCAGAATCCATTTCTAGCAAAAAAAGACCCTTGAAAATTCAAGTCTCTATGTCTATGAAAGGCGATTTTCAGCCCACTGTGCGCCGCTAAGCGGGCGGAATGGCGGATGACGTCACATAGTCAGAAAAAGAAAGGAGGTTGCGCTGTTGCCATGCGCCATACGTTGGGCGGGAATTGCGGAACCAACATGGTCAGAGGTTGGAGGGGGAGGATGATCAAGGGGGGAGGAATGACAGTTAGAAATGAAGGAACCTGTTAGCAGTTCTAGAAATCGGGGTCAAATGAATTAGATATTTTTTATTTGCAGGTATTATGCAAACGTATCCTTGAACAAAACAAAGGGGCATTATTAGTTCTATAAGTAAGTAGGTACCTACTACGAGTTCTGTAAAGCCTATAAGATAACTAAGTACCTAGGTAGATAAAAGTAAATTCTATAAGGATTTAAATTTGTGTAAGTGGTAGGTACCTACCTGATGAAAGTCCTAAATACATCTGGGTAGGTACTTCTCGCCTAATAACAATCTTTCGAAGATGAGAAAATAGGGACGAGAAAGTGTTACGGCATTCTAACCCCCCCCCCCCCCAAAAAAATCACGTGTATTTTTTTAGTACAAAGTATTTTGAAATTTTCAGAATATTATCGCGAAAAATAAATACACGTGATATCTCATTTTACCCCCCCCCCCCCCCGTCGTGATATTTCGTTATTTTTTCCGAATCCCCCCCCCCCCCTTTGGAGCCTCACGTGATTAATGGACGACCCCTAGGTATATTATATGTAAATTGTACATGTATATTATTTGTAAATTGTAACTGATGTCGTGTTCAGATAATAACATGACTAAAAGTGGAGATACATGACGCTTTCTTGTTTTTCATTGTACCTAGTGATACTATCAAAAAAAGGGAATTGAATTAAATTTGGTTGACAGGGCAAACCGAAAGTGTCTTGCCTACTTTTGTGTGCTCTCTCTTCTTACAAATCGAGTCTCTTCCACTGACGTGTCTCTACCAATGTCTGAATGCTTATATTGTGACACGTGGAGTTTATAAAAAAATACAATGACATCGTAGAAACGAGCAAAAGATAATGACGAGATTAGTGATAAAGAAATTGTACCATAAATACAATAACATTCCAGAGCGGAAGATACTCTCAGTATCGTCCTGGCGTAAGACCACCATTCGGAATTGAAACGTTGATTGAAATGGCTTAAACCGTGTTTGGTAACCGGATCAGAATCCAGGTAGGTACTTCCCCAACTTCCTCTTCCACATCTCTTTCCCCTACCCTCTATTTTCAGTCTCACAACATACTCCAATTGGGATTGCCATAGTCTCAACGGCTCCAGGCGGTTGGAATTCTTGTGCGATATTCACATAAAAAAAATCATTATGATAAATAAACAGTTTTGCAGGTAATTAGGCAGGTACCTACCCAAAAACAAACAATGAAAAATGCATAAACGAAAAAAAGTAAACATTTTTGAATGTTCGAATGCACTTTTATCACATAGATAACAACGTAAGGAAGGTAGGTACTTACATGGTGGTAGTTCTGAGTAAGTCCTGCTTAAAAATAATATTATTCTTGGGGGTGCGATAACAGCAGGAACCCTGCATAAATTTCCCACGAAATGTTCTCTTGGTCTGGTGGTAATGATGCACCCCAATTTGATGAATGTTTCTGTTGCTATTACTTCTTGGGATAATGTTTAGGTCACCGGGCATGTTAGGGTAAATGTCCCTGATCACAGCGAATCGCATCAACCCTCTGGGTTCTCTTAATATGTTTTTTTTTTTTAATATATTTATAATCGTAGTAATATCCTTTACGATTTTTACAATCACTTTACCACAAACAAAATATGTTTAGTATTAAGAAGTCCTTTGTTAACTATTCTCAAAAATGAAGCAGTCAACTACAAAGTAAGCACTGATATTTTTCGCCTTATATCAAGAGCAAAATCTTCCTAACCCCGAAACCATCAAATAAAAGCTAGACAACCTATCAACAGCTTGTTTAAAACACCAATTTTCATATATTGTATGATTTCCCTTGATTAAAATCGTCACTTAAACTTCCGATCTTTAAATATTCCATTAAATTCACGAGAGCACAGCGTAGTTTCTTGTATTGTTTGTTCGAACTTTGGCGGAAGAGTGACGCAAAGCGGCGAATTTACTACGAAAGGAGCTCCCGAGCGGGATTGCATCAGCCGAGTGCGAGAGAGAGAGATGGCCTTATGGTTTCATAAATACGCTAGAAGAAGACAAGGCATGTCACATGAATTTTCTTTTAATATAAAATGAAAACCCGTTTACATTTTGACAGGTGGACGACAGGAAACGGATGATGGCTGAAAACCGTCTGATTGACATAACTTATTTTATTTTTATATAAAGTAAATGTATATGGAGTAATGCTAAACAAATATGTGGGAATGGAAGGTGTTGGCAACGTACCTAGGTGCATTAAACTAGGGCTCGTAAGAATGACAGAATGTTCTGGAACAAAGTTTTTCCTGCGCAATATTAGGGGAGCCACGCTTTTTGCATTTTTTTATTTATTGCGGAATACTTCGAGTAGTTAGTCATCCCATAAAGTGAACAATACAGATAATAATATGAATGTATTTAGGCATACCGATAGAATCGAAAGAGGATTTTTTTAATATCTATTTTAATAAGTATCTGTGGCGGGAGGGAGGACATCGGACGGGCGGCGTGGATTTGAATTTTTATACAATTCTGGTTTTATTCCGAGATTGATAAAATTTTGCATACTTGACCTTCAAACTAGAGGAAGGTACAAGGTAACTGTCCAAGTGTGAAGTTCGATTTCGAAAACTCCGCGTAAAGCCCGGGCAACGCCGGGAACTTCAACTAGGTAGTTAAAATAATAGATTGAGCGTAGCAAATTTTGCATTCCGTCTGTCTGTAAATTTGTTTGTATGTTCGAGACGGTGGCCGTGTTAGATACTCTCATAAATATACCAAGCCACCCACGATTCTCTCATTTTATCTGCCAGAGTGGCCAGATTTCGCATGGATCTTCTAAAAAATATGAAATCAGAATAATCAATATATGGTACCTACCTACCTGCCTGAAGAAAGTTTAAAAAAGAATTGTCATTGAGATAGTGACGTTTCTTTGGAGAAATTGTATAATCTTTATCTGAAATTAAAATAATGTTACAGAAAATATATGGTTTATAATTAAGTAGGTAGGTATTTGTACCTATTTAAAAATCTTAATATTTCAGAATAAATTTTTGTTTAGAAAATAGAAAACTTATATTTTTGGAAGCAAGGTCTACTGTTCACAGAACTACTATATTAGTTAGGTAGTTATTTCCACCTAGCACAGAGGTCGGCAAAGTGCGGCTCTTTGGCCCTAAGTGCGGCTCTGGCACAAATGTCCACGGACAGGCGCGCAAGACGCGCCGATGGTATCGGCGTTTGATGACTGCTGGGTCTGTTTCGAAACCCTATTACCGAATTAATTATTACAGAAATTAAAGCATTTCTCCTTGAGAAGGGCGTTCACTATCCAGAACTAACAGACAATTAGTGGATCCAAAATTTTTATTTCATGGTAGACGTTACATCTCATCTAAAAACTACAAGGGAAAAGAAGCACAATTTCTTCGATGTTAGAAAAAGTCATTTCATTCGAAAACAAATTATCCCCTTTTGCTCAAAATTTTGAAAGGGAAACATTGTTTCACTCTCCGAGTCTGCTGAAGCATCGCCAAGAAAATAATTCCTCCATTGACAAATATTATTTCAAAACAACCATTTTATTTATGATGGAAGCATTTCTCAGCTGCTTTCAGCAATTCAGCAACAGTAGAGCGACCTTAGCATTTGTCAAACATCCTCTTAGGCAGGCCGCACACCGGAGCCACACGCTACATGAACGCAACATTTACGTCGTCACAATATGCATGCTACATTTTTGCTTGGAGTATGAGTCGCGTACACGCACACCGGACGCACAGCTGTGGTTTATACCTACTCGAAAATGTCGACATCATATGACAACATGGATTTCTTGATGTGGAAATTAAGGATAAAAAAATACGTTATTGGGTTCACCCATTTAATCAAGATTCTGCAATTTATACCATAATTTCAATAAAAAAATTTTTTTCGGCCAGGGCTGGATTAAACATACCGGGGCCCCTAGGCAATGCACATCTCGGGGCCCCTTTACCATAAAGACCCCTAGCCGATAAGTGGCCCCTAGGCAGTGCCTACACTGCTTTATGGATAATACGGCCCTGCCTTCAGCCTCACAACATACCCCAATAATGAACTCCAGTGAAAAATATTATGGCTTTAATAGACCAGTGGTTCCCAACCTTTTTGCCTGACTTTTTCCCAACCTGACCCGGGACCGCTTGTACGTTTATTATTATGCGGGATGGATAGCACAACGAGAGGGGCGTAATGGGATAGGGTGGAACTGGTTCTAGCAGAATATTTACCACAACGGAGAGGGTAGAACGGGGTAGGATGGGGTGGGGCGAAACGAAATACCGTAATGTTCACTGACCACAAGGTAAAGTAATGATAAACCGAATATTGTTCCGATTTTTTTTTTTCAGGCTTCTCGACTAGGGACCGCCCGCGCGCTGGCTCGCTTATTGACCGGCGGACCATCTTCTAGCCTCTCGCAGACCACTGGTTGGGAAACCCTGATATAGACCAATGAACGCTGATTCTGAATAAACGCAGAGTTCTTAAAAAATTATTAAAAAGTGCATTTTTAAACCTCTCGTCAAAACACATCGTCAAGTTGGTATTATTGAATGGTTAGTGCTGACGTTACGCCCCACCAGTCATTGCATTGAAATCTTTGATTATGTAGGTATGACACAAGCCATCAGTATTAACAACATTTCATGTTATTCGTTATTTCATACTGTTTATAGAAATTTAGTTGTGTTTATTGAAACAATATTTAAGCCTAAATAATTCAGTATCAAAAATAGAGGTATCTCTATTAGTTTATCTATATTATTTAAAATATTGAAAAACTTTAAACTGTACAAAAAAAATGTATAATATGCTACGTCAAATTGCTACCTAGAGACGGGCAAAGCGGCTCAGTTGAACGAGAATGAAAAGATCCGGTTCAGTGAATCAACGACGAACGACTGAATTAAGCTAAGGACACACTTGCTCATTAGAAGTCAAAGAGCATGCTACCTAGTAGCAATTGCTACCCGCTCACTCGTTCGCAAAGATCCGCGAACCGCGAGCAAGTGTGTCCGTAGCTTTGAAGATCGGTCTTACGGAACCGGATCTTATGGATCCGTATGAAGATCCGGGTCACTGAGCCGACTCGTTCGCGAACGACTCACTTCTCTACGAGCTTCGAATTCAAAATGGCCGTCACCGATCAGCTGGTCGGCGCTTTATCATATTTGCCTACAATTTTTGCAGTGTGTAGGTGATGCTTCGTTTGAGATAGTACTGATTTTAAAAGTTAAAAAAATAATAATTTCAAACAATTTCTATACCACTCTCCCGTAATAATATTGAAAAATATAATAACATAATAAATATAACATAATAAATAAATAATTCCACCTAAATAATGTTTTAACTTATCGAATAGTACCATACTTTCTTCCGTGTAACTGTCATACAAAATGAACACCTGCTGAAAAACTTTTCAGGAGTCGATGACGTCACACGATTCATTACACGTGTGGTGTTTTTCGGGGATCTTGAAAAATTAAAACTTTGAAAATTATTTTAACTATTAAAACAAACTCAAAAAAAAAAAAAATATGCAGTTATTTAAGTCAGAAGGTCAATTAAAAAATTGGACTGGAGTTCTCTATTGGGGATGTCATAGTCTTAGTGGCTCCAGACGGGAGCATTTGGGACTCTTGTGCGGTATTCAAATAAAAATAATAAATTGTGCAAACGAATAAATATTTCAAAATGAAACATTTCTTGCCATCCTACTGAATATTACTCGGAAGCACAATTAAAAAAAAAACATATATTTTTTTAAAAATATTTCAAATTGTTTATTTATTTTATTTATGTACGTATCTACTTCATACCTACTGTGTTTAAGCATTTCACATGTATCTATTTATGTTTATGCACTTCGATATACATATTACTTATTTGGAAAAAATTCTGTAAACGAGAATTCAACATCAATTTTATCTGAACCATATACTATAGGCTTCAGCTCCGCGTCAGCTGCGCGAAAACATGGCTTGCAGTGGAACGAAATCTAGTTCTAAAAAAGTCTGTTCGCGAGCGCTGATGACAAAATCGGAATTCTGGTTTGCTGATAATACGCTCTTAAGTATGAAATCAAGTTTTATTCAGCGTACCCATAATTTAATTTGTAAAATTAAAATAAACCAGCTGAAGTCCCCGGCGATGCCCGGGCTTCGCACAGAGTTTTCGAAGTCAAATGTAGATAGTGAGCTTCCTCTTGTTTTGAAGGTCACATGTGCAAAATTTCATCAACTTCGGTATAAATAGATTTGCATTCAAATCTAATCCACACCGCCCGCTTGCCAGTCCGCTCGTCCACCACATACAGACATCATCCTTTACATATTATATATTTCAACCAATTTACACAAAACCTTGACAAATTTTATAAACCTAAACCTTCCTCATGAATTACTCTATCTATTGGTGAAAACTGCATGAAAATCCGTTCAGTAGTTTTGAGTTTATCGCGAACAGACAGACAGACGCGGCGGAGGATTTTAATTCATAATATGTAGAGATGTTTGTTAAATTAATAAACAGATTTGGCTCTCAAAATTTTTTTTGAATGGTTCAGAGGTATATATTTAGCTCTTTGGCTAATAAGTTTGCCGATCACTGACCTAGCATAAGTAAATTTTATTTGATACATTGGTACATTTTATTTGAGTATAATTTGTGTTATTTCACAATTCAATCATTGAAATAATAAATGTATATTTGCAGCACGCTCCAGAGTGGAAATAATCTCAGTATCGCCCTGGTGTAAGACCACCATTCAGAATTGAAATGTTGCTTTTTTTATTTTTATTTATTTATTATAAAAACAAAGTAATACAATATGATAGGAAAAAAAAATATTTTACAGAAAAAAAAAGTCCCACTAACCTACTTTTTAGTAGTTTGTCAATGGGTGCTTTTACTTTGAAGATATAAGTAAACTTATTTCACTTTATTTTGCAGTTAGAATTTTTGTGTTAGTGTCTAATACACATTTTTTCTTTCGGCGAGCCAATTCTTCAACATAATATTTGTTTTACCATTTGTACATTTTTTAATTTCAGCAGGTTACATATTTAATAAATTTGCTATCATGTTGTTAAGCATTCTTTGTCCATATTTGTTTAAGCGCTTAGGTACAATTAGTCCTTCATTTAGCGTAAAGCGGGTATTATAAGTGTGGTCCAGTTTATGTATGTATATAGGGCTATTCATATGCTGAGATATAATTTTATACCACAGAATTGCTCTTACTGAGAGAATTTTGAGATTCTGGTAAAAGTGCGGAACATTATGTCTTTGTTCATATAAACTTTAATGCGCTAATAATTTAACTAATGATTTTTGAACCGATTGAACATGATTTACATTTGTGTTACAGGAAAGTCCCCAGGCTGTATTTCCATACCTTATAATAAATTCAGCTAATGATAAAGAAATTATTCGAAGTGTGCATATTGGAACATAGAATTTTAATTTATATAATCTGCTAACAATAGATCTGAGTCGTTCACAGACTTTATTTATTTGTGAATCCCATTTGAAAAAAACAGTCAATAAAAACACCTAAATAAACATATTCTTTAGCCAGTTCAATATTTTCACATGTGCACAATGTAGAGATACCGACATGTAAGCAATCTGAAGTGTGTGTTTTAATTTCGGGTGTAATAATATTTGCCTTGGCATTGGGTGATCTAATATGTATCAATTTAGTTTTTTTTGTGTTTATAATTAAACCAGAGTCATGAGACCATTTCAAAAGTTCAATGTAAGGGACCGTTCAAGTATTACGTAACGCACTTGGGGGGGCGGGGGGTCTGGTGAAACGTTACGGTGCGTTATAAGGGGGAGGGGGGGTTCGAACGACGCGTTACGTAACACATTTTTCTTTTTTTAAATAAAGTTGGCAACCCTTTTAGTTTATGTTGTACGGGGAATTCCTCTACTGTATTGTGCGTCATTTTTATTTTATTTTCATTGTCAGTATTCGTTAGTGTTTTAAACACGAAATACGCATAAACACAATTTGCTGTAGTCAGTGTTGTCAATGTGAGTTCGTAGGAATTATAATGTCCTCCAAAGCGGGAGATTTACATTATCAGCTTTTAGTGGCCTATAAAGGCTCTCATGCTGACTTGCCAGCGCAGCACAACCAAAAAATGCCAACCAAATTTGGAAGACAGCAAAAGAAAAAATAAAAAAAGGGGGGGGGGGGGGGGTCAAAAATCTTCAAAATTTGCATTACGTAATACTTGAACGCTCCCTAATCTTCTTGTAAGAGTTTACATAATTGCAGATCACTGCATGAAATTACCAATACAGTATCATCCGCGTACATGAAGTGTTTTACATGTTTAAAAATGTACTTAATAAAAGATACATAAATGATATATAAAATTGGACCTAATATGGAACCTTGAGGAACGCCTGCTAAAATTCTTCTTTTTTTTACTGTGTTCAATAGCTTTATTTTCATGCACCGGTTGTTCAAGTAATTTTCAAAGAGTTTTAGAAGTCTTCCTCTTATTCCTATGATTTCTAGTATTTGCAATAATTTTCTATGATTATGATTGCTTGAAATGGATTTAGCCATGTTTTGTGACCAGATCTGAATAGTCAGGTACTTTCCAACTTTCTCTTCCTCGTTTCCTTTCCCTCCTCACCACCTACAACCTCACAACATACCCCATTAGTTGAAACCCAATTGGGGAAGCCATAGTCTTACTGGCTCCGGATGGTTGGGAGCAGTCGGAACTCTTGTGCAGTATTTACAGGTAAAGAACGTGGAAGTCAGAGTTTACTCGTACCGAATAGTAAACTCTGACTTTATGAATACATAAATTGTATTTTGAAAAAAATACATTATCACATGGAAAAGCTAATAGGGGGTTGGTGAAATACTCCCTATTACAGTGACATACCAAAGGTGAAAATAATTATTTTTACAATACAAAAAGATTTATTTTATTATAAAATCATAAAATCTTGAAGGATATTTAGATTTAATGAATATACTTACATAAACACTATCAAGGTGTAGATTTTTATTTATTTATGTATCTTAAAAATAAGGATGGTGTCATATACCTTGCTTTCATAAAAAAAATATCAAGACAAAATATGAAATTTGGACTAACAATCAAGGTATAAATACAGGTATTTACAGTAGCGTGGGCCGATTTTTTTTCTACTGGGAGAACCAGTTGTCGAGTCTTTTGTAGCGGACATATCGATATGAATGTTATATTATATTAACAGCCTCCGTGGTCGAGTCTCCATACTCTCGTATAGTCCAGATTCTTCACATTATGCATACAGAGGGTGGGTTTCTTCATTTACCGAGACTGCTAAATGCAATGCTAATTGTAAAAATAAACGATCGAAATTTAAAAATTTCTATGCATTTGACCGTTTACTTTTACAATTAGCATCGCATTTAGCATTCTCGGTAAATGAAGAAACCCACAAAGAGTGTTTATTAGTAAATTAGAAGAACTATCCAATGGAAGATGATTCTACTTCATATTCTATAGTAATTTGTTAGTCGTCGTTGCCTCGGTGATGAATTCTTTTAGTTTCTACTTACTTACATTACTGGAATGTTTAGAATTGCATTTGCACAGATTTAATCAATGACATTATGAAAATACAAAATACGTTATCTTCATACTAAACGAACAAACAATGTAGCACCTCTTATGAAAAGAATAGCCAGTCAAAGAATATGTGTGCCCAAATGAAATAGCTATATGAACAGCCCGCTAAAGTCTGTCCACTGGACCTAGTTCAATGAAACCACAACCACGCATATCTTCATCCCATTAATTCATCTTAATCCTGGTTTTATAAAAAAATTGAAGAGATATGGAACAAACAATATGGTGTGTTATTGATTTTGACAGTTTAATGGATATTTCAATGATCCATAACTCATGATGAACATAGGTGCACTGTCAGCCAGTCAGTGGAGAGTATTTGTGGAGGACACCAAATCCCACAGTCAGATGTAGCGCCGTGATGATGATGATTGGCAGTTGCTCAGTTGGATTGGTGAAACGGCTATAAACTAATAATATCCACGCTCAACTGCGGGTCAGGGTGATGGGGAAGTTTTCAGTCACCAGGTGGTCATCCTGAAAGATGATGGCTACATTCACTTCAAATTCTGCAACAAACACAATTTTCAATAATGTATTAATATAAAGAAGAGTGTCTGTGACGAGTGGCGGGTGGCTTGGATTTGAGTTGTATACAAATCTACAGTTTTACTCTGAGTTTGATGAAATGTTGCACACTTGATATTCAAAATAACAAAAAAATAATTACTCTCTTCTGATTCAAAAAAACTCCACATAAAGCCCGGGCAACACCGGGGACTCAGCCAGTACATACTACTACCAAACTCATAATCATATCTGTACAAAATAAAGCCATGTTTAAAGATTTAATTAATGTGATGATTGTTTGTTTAGATATGAACTGGTTCACCAAGTAAATTTATATTCGATTCGATTCAAGTAAAATAATAATGCTCTTGTAGGTAGCGCTTCAGATTTTATGTCCGGGTTAAATCGTTCCCGCAGGAAAAACTTAACCCTTTCACGCACTTTTCTACAAATGATCACCTAGTCAATCCACGTTATGCACTTGCACTATTTAAGTATAATAAATACAAGAACAACATGTCAAAGAGACCAAATGGGAAAATAATTCACCGACTCCAGATATTTTGATATCAGAGGGTTCGGCTCGGTGGAACTCCTAATTGGATCTATAAATCCTACTGATCCCTCAATAGAAATATTTGAAAAATCTTTTGTAATCCTCTACATGTATTTAAAATGACTGATTTTTGCATTTTTATATATAAATGCTTTGACAAATCTAATATGCCTAAATTTTGAATGAGAGAGCTAGGTATAATGCTAGTAGCCGAAATAACAAATGGTAATACTTTTATAGTCTGAGAATGCCAAATTCTTTAAATCTCATTTCCTAAATCTGTATATTTTCTGATTTTTTCAGAAACAGATTTTTGAATATTACAGGAATTTGGAAAAGTGACATCAATGATATAAGTTATTTTTTTAAATTTTGTCATGTAAAACTATATCAGGTCTATTGTGACTAATTGTTCTGTCTGTTAGTATAGTTTTATCATAACATATTTTATAAAATTCATTTTCTGAAAATGAATTTGGTTCATATTCATAATAAGGTACTATATTACGGCAGTCAATCAAGTTATGTAATTACCAAACTTTGGTGAATTTTTTTAAAAACCTGATTGTGCCTAAATGTATACTTGGACAGAGCTAATACAGAACATCCCGATATAATATGTTCTATAGTTTCCGGAAAAGCCAAACATTTTCTACATATATCATCAATTTGATTTATATCTTTGATTACATGCTTCCTATAATTTTTAGTAAATGACTCTATCTTGAATGGCAAGCATAAATCCTTCTATTTCTGCGCTCAACTCTCCAATACTCAACTCCATGGTTGAGATAATTGAAGTGTTTTGCGTGAATAATTTTATTTGACCAGGAATCTAATAATTCCTGGTTAGTTAATTATAAGAATGTTGGCATTCTACTCACATTTTAAAGGTGTAATGTTTCTATCTGCCTTGCAAATTATTTTGTGCATTTCTGAACTATTAGCTTTCCCATGGAAAAAAATTATAAGCATTTCTACCTGATTATGTTTCAAATATGTTATTTTGACTACACTGCCTCTACCTCCTAAATTTCTAGGTAAATTAATTTGTTCTATAGCTGAATTTGGATGATGGCAATTAAGCTTTGTTAACGTAGTTCTAATTAATCGTTCTAAACTATCTAAATCTGTATTGGACCATTTAATTATGCCAAATGAGTACGTTATTAGAGGTATTGCCCAAGTATTTATTGCTTTAACTAATTTTTTAACAGATAGATTGCATTTTAAAAATTTTCTGATCCTAGTTTGAAATTTAATTCTAAAATTATTTTTAATACTACATAGTATGATCTAATCTATTCGATTGCGGGTATCCAAAATATTTATAAACCTCATCCCCTTTCATACTTTTAATTTTGAAATTTCTAAATATACCCTCGTCCCCCCCCCCCTCTACAATTTTGTCTTTCTCTATATGGATCGTTCTACATTTATCTTAACCAAAAGTCATTTTAATATCATCTGAAAAAATTTTAACTACCTTAATCATTTTCTCTAAATTTGATTCAGAATTCGAAAATAATTTTATATCATCCAAATATAATAGATGTGAAACTCTCCTGTATTACCCTTAATTTTTATTACAAACTTTCTTTTAATTAACATTTTAGATAGAGGATTCAATGCTAAGCAAAACCAAAGAGGACTCAATGAGTCTCCTAGAAAAATCCCTCTTTTTATTGAAATGCCCGGTACTACTATTTTCTTACCTTTTAAATTTACTAGTAAATCGGTATTCCAAAAGGACATAATATTTTTCAAAAAGCTAATTATAATGGGGTTAACTTTATATATTTTTAATATTTTGATTAGCCACGAGTGCGGGACACTATCAAAAGCTTTTTTGATAATCTATATAGCAAGTAGGTAAATTATGCTTTTGATTTTGAATCTGTTTTAGAATTACAGAATCAATAAGTAATTGTTCTTTACAATTACCCTTCTACGCAATCGTCCAAAAGTTTAAGTTGGAAGTTTTCCTCAGTGTGGCCGTACCCTAAGACAATCAAAGAATGTGTGTTTTTTTCTCTAATGACGTACAGAATTGTCGGACGGGGAACATGAAAATTAATTGTATTGCTTATAATAATCGATAATAATAAGTAATTTGTGTGTACATATGTTATTTCTTCACTTTTACTAATGTTTGCAGTGTAATGGAAACATTTTCTCATACAGGAGGGCATTTTGGCGCTTTTTAAATGCAATTTTCCTACTAGTAAGACGTGACCTTACTTGACGAGTGACAGTTTAGTACTAAAGTACTAGAAATCGAGACCAGTGCAATTGTCTTGTTTTTGGCTTCCCACTTTGAGATTTCTACCCCGCGTCTAAAGTATGTAACGTCTTTGACAACAGCACGTTTTTTCGTAACCTCAAATGATCGTTTTTGCAATCAATTCAATAAGACAATAAAACACTAGTTTCACTCATAAACGAAAGGGCCCGAAATCACCTGAATCCACCCGATCGTTGCGGTTCGCTCGTGTAACGAGTCGCCAATCAGATATACGGCTATTTGGCCGGATATTCAGTATCCGGTATCCAGCAAAATATCTATCCGTTTCATCTCTAGTTATTATTCACTTTGTGATTTGAAGTTACCATCAGGAAGGTACTGACCAAGAAGACGAGATATAAAGCAGTTTTTATACATCAGCATAATCATGCTATCTCATTCATACACGAACGTCTATTTCATTCATTTAAACATATCGATAGCAGAAATTTGAAATGTCATAAAGGACAAAATGTTAATTGTTCAGGAGAGCGAAAAGAAGATTTTTTTTAAAAAACCATAGGGGGCATACATTAATTACGTGACCAGTTTTTCTTCCAATCTAGACCCCCCCCCCCCCCTTGGTGAGATAAATTTGGGCCACTTCGTATATTCTTTCCAAGTAACGTGAGATTTTACTGGGTCCCCCCCCCCCTTTTGAACTCACGTAATTAATGTATGCCCCCATAACTCCTGTTTTTGTAGACCTATAATAATGAATTTTCATTTTAAAATTACATTGAATAGATGTTTCAGAATACTTGACATTTTATTTTAATTTCTTTATTAACAGAATTTAATTTATTTTTCAGAAAAAAAAATCCACTTAAAATTCACATCATAAAAGATACGCTTATTTTCCTTAACATAAATATATTGAAAACTGATACGTTTTTAGATTTTCACGGCGAAAAGTATTTACAGTATTTATTTTTGGGGTGTTATGCCGTGTTGCGCTACCTCCTTCTTTAGCCAACATTTCGGATAGCATTGCAGTGTCCATCATCAGGGCAGATCCGGCAGATTCGGCAGATGTGTAGTCCCTATACGTATGGATATATCCCTCCGCGGCTATATACTACGACGCCACTGCCTATCTCGGTTATTTTGTACCGGTGACTAGCGATCACTAGATGACAGTGGATTCGAGGAAAAGGCTATTTTGGAACCAGTTCGTACGCCATTGCCTGTCTCGGATACTTTGTACCGGTGACTAGCGATCACTGGATGATAATAGATTCGAGGAACAGTGTTTTGGAACCAGTTCCTATTGTAGCACGCCTGATTACGGAGGCAATTGAAATCTACAACCATTTTGAAGTATACTGTAATACCAGCTCGTAGTGGAGTGGAGCTGGCAACACGGTATCGCTTCCAAGTACATAAGCACACATTTCACCACTAACAATTATACATCTGCCGGATCTGCCTTGATGCCATCACACTGAAACACTGTCCGAAACGTTGGTTAAAGAAGGAGGTAGCGCAACACGGCATAACACCCCAAAAATAAATAATGAAAATATTGAAAACTCATTACTACGACATTATTGAAAACTGACATATTAACTCATTATTGGATTTTTCATCCTTTACAGCAGGGGTTCCCAAAGTGTGCGCCGTAGAAAGTAAAGAGGGGCGCCGTGAGTCAATCCTCTATCATTATCCGAAACCACAAATATTCGTGGGTACCTATAAAGGAACAATTCCTATTTTGAGCGCTCGCATCTATAAAGAACAAAGGTACATACTTGTCGCCGTTGTTCACTCGCCAAAAAGTACCTACGCGCTTGAAAACCGTTGGTACCCTACTACCCCTCCCACGTCTTTACCCGCCCACGACTACTTGCTCGCAATGTCCGTTTAATATTTTACTGAACCAGATTTTTTGCTAAAACTAACTTTCTTTGCAAGGCAACACATTCTGAAACTATCGGAGAGAATTGCGGCGGTTGGGAAGAAACTGCAGTTGTGGATAAAAAAAATGAATGAAGGCAGCGGTCAAGATTGCTTCCTGCAATTGTATAAATATGCGGTATCTAATGAACTGTTTGTCTCACAAGATCTGATGGCTCTTCTAACCGAATAGTTTTCGAAGTACTTTGCAGATGATGATGTCGAAAAATTTGCGTGGATCCAAGATCCTTTCCGTGCACAAGCTACGCCAGGATTAACAACACAAGATCAAGAGAGTCTCATTGAACTCTCTTGCGACAACAACCTCAAAACTAGAGTTTTGGTTATCGATTCAAAATGAATATCCAAATTTAACTTTGAAAGCTTTAAAAATTTTCATTCCGTGTGCCACATCATATTTATGTGAAGCTGGACTTTCAGCTGTAGCTGTAATCAAGATCAAATATCGCTCAAAGATCAATGTGGAGCAAGAAATGAGAGTAGCTGTCTCAAGTCTTATTCCTTTCTTTGAAAAACTGTGCGGAAATCATCAAGCTCACCCGTCACATTGTTTTGACTGAGTAACTATAGTATTTTATTTTTTTCTTAAGAGTGGGTTATAGGGGCAGAATAGTTATTTTCTGAAAAACAGCTCTCTAAAATGGCTTAATACTACCTTTAATGTGTCATTCTCAGACTTGATATTTTTTGTTACCAAATAATGGACCTTTATTTTTCAATCTGCTTATTTTTTTTTGTAATTGATGTAGACATTCAACCATGAAAAATAAAAACATTGATACACCATAAAACCCATTTTTTAAACTTAAATCTATGATTGTCAATATTTTTAATTAAAAATATATACATAATACATACATCTGTAGAAGTACGGCCTCTTATTATCGTTATGATATCTGTGGATATTAACAATTAAATAAATACTTCATTTTACATCAAATTCTAACAGATATTATAGCTTCTTGCTTATTCTGGGAGAGAAGCCCCCGGCGGCAAGTAGTGAAACTCTACGCTCCTGGTTTTATAGCGTATATATTTTGAAAATGCCATCAAAATGCTTCATTAATGGCTCTAAACATAGAATACCGACACACTTGAAGCATTGCAATAATCTCAGAAAGCTACAAAAACAGTTAGTACTCGAAAATTCTCTTTTTTGGTGTAAATTTGTCAAAATGTTTCTTTTCAACCGCCATATTGGTCCAATCGTTGAAAATATAACGTTTAATGTGCGTTCCAATTCCGAAAACGGTTTGTGCGTTGTTCATGTGTGTGGCGATTTATGATTTTAATGACACATGTTCCCAACATCGTGATCATAGGTTCGTACTTTACTAAAACTTACACTAATAATCTCAAAATCAGATTGAATAGCATGGTAAGCAGTTTTTATTTCTACATTGTTTATGAGCAAAAAAACAGCAATTCTTTGATGAAATTACCTATGACCGAAGACCAAGGATGGATCTGTGAAGAATCGGAGCAGGAGCTTACTATTGAAGAGGTGATAGAAGAAAGCGATGATATTTGCATAGAAGGGCGGAGAGTAGTACAATTTGATTATTTTTTTAAACAACTCCAATGTATTAGTCAACATTATTCCCTTTTTAACTGTAATTTAAAGCATTTACGAATTACCTCAGAAAATATAAATGGTTTGAACTCTACTTTTAATTTAAAATGCGTGTTATGTGGTAAAACTTTTAAACTAAAAACGTCTGAAAGCCTATAAGAAGGCATTGGCATCAACGAATCTTTTGTATCGGGAATAATGAGCATAGGATCGGGTTATTCGGGCATGGAAGAGTTATGTGCTACCATTGAAGTTCAGTCCTTATCTGTTGCTGGATATGGAAAATACCATATGAAGGTTTGTGAGTGGTGGGAGAAAACCAAATTTACCAGTATGGCTGCGGCAGCCGACGAAGAAAAAAAACTGGCTATTCAAAGCGGCGATGTTGACGAGAACGGGACGCCGATAATCTCTGTAGTAGCTGATGCGTGTTGGTCCAAGCGATCTTATAAAACAGACTAAAATAAAAAGTGAGACTAAAATAAAAAGTGTTGCTGCAGTTTTGTGATGGTTTTCTGTAGCCTTGCACGACAGCTACTGCCATGATAAAAAAAGATTATTGTTTAGTTGTACTAAATAACACAGAATAATTTAATAAATATATAATTAAATAAGCTTTCTTTTATTTCTCAAAGTCAATATTATTAATGATGTTATTATTATGTATAGATATTCTATCAAATATACGTTCCCAAATAAATTTAGCACGCAGCTGTTTTTTTGTATTAAAAGAATTGTCTATGGATTTTTTAAATTATTGATATTTTAAATACGTACCTGTGTTGGTTGAGTACCAAATTTGCCTGTTTCGCTTGGTCACCCTATTACTTCAGAACGACTTCGCTTTCATTCAAACATCGGGGATTTGATGTGTGCGATGGTTTTTATATACAATAGTGAGTTCTGACATTGTGAAATTATGAATTGCTAACCGTTCATCGGATTACGAAGAAAGTTTGGTGAGTTGTTGTGAGCACGCCCGCGAGAGGGGAAGGGGACGCGGTAGATGAAGGGGAGGCGGAAGGGGAACGGGACGAATGGGAAAGGACATGCGGAGATAAAAAATTGTATCAAAATGGATTACAATATATTTTTTAAATAATTCGGGATGGGGAGGGGGATCCGCGGGAGGGGGGAGGCGAATACGGGAGGGGGGTTCGCAGGACGGGGGAAGGGGGGAGTAGAGTGAGGAGATGGAAGGTGGAGGAGGAGGAGGAGTGGGAACGTAAGAGGGGAAGGGGACGCGGGAGAGGAAGGGGAGGAGGAAGGTAAACAGGACGAATGTGAAAGGACACGCAGGGAGAAACAATTTCTTTATTAAATGGCATAGCAACGCATGCCGGGTACCAGCTAGTATATTAATAAAAAAGAAATTTTCTTTTATTTCTCGAAGTCAATATTATTAAGGATGTTATTAATATGTATAATTATTCTATCAAATATACGTTTCCAATTTGGGGATAGTAATAATAATGATAAATTCTAGAAAATATAGTTTAAAAAACAATAAACGACTGAATATTTAGAAGTTAAATTTAAAAAAAAAAAAACACACCATTAAATCGACTCCAAATGTGAACCACGAGATTCCAAACGCTGTTTATAATGTAAGCCTATGTGGAAGGACCACGAACAAGCAAATGATGAAACATTTATAAAAAGGATCATACTAAATATTCTACCAACAGAATAAGTTCCATAAACAAACCACACTTTGTTATTGGTTTGTTTTTTTACTTCGTTTTAAAAATACTGTGCTTGGATGTACATAACGCAAGTATAATGTTGACCTTTTGAAATCTGAGAAGACACCCCTACTGCCATCTAGCAATGTAAAAATAAACACATTTTTACAGTTTACGAAATGTTCTGAGGGTATCATATCCCTTTAAGCCTTTTTTGTTCTCTGTTCCAATTCTGAATTCTTATAAATAATATAATAAAACTTAATTTCATATTGTGGATGTTTTAATTTTTGTGCCTACATACCTAACTACTATTATTGTAGGTACCTATTTCTTTCGACTATAATATATATAGTCACTATATCTATTCCAAATAGCTTACTGAAGTAGGGCGCCATGACAAAATACTAAACTTGTAAGTGCGCGGCTGGCTGAAAAAGATTGGGAACCCCTGCTTTACAGTATTTCAAATTTCCACTATGGATATGTTCATCACAATTGAATAATTATTTTTTTCATTTGCATTACGTATTTATTCATTCCTTTAAAAATATTACAAAATTTTACAATTTTAGTGCATTTTTAAAGATAATGCTTTACAAAACATTAATAATCTAGGAATACAGGGTATTAAGGAACGTACTCGACTAAATTTATTTAACCAGTGATTCCTGGCATTATTTAGAGTAAAAACTGTAAACGAAATTTTGCTTTCCAGTGACTTTTTCGATAACATGATCTTTTTACAAATTTTTTTTCTTCAAAATTCAACAAAAAAAATTACCTACCACATGTCATTCAGCCGAAGAACCGTCCCTCCTCTCACCCTGCCTTACTTGTCCAACACCTACTAGATTTTTATGTTTTTAGTTGATAAAAACAAAACATCAAAAATGACACCAGCAACCAAAATTTTATTTACATTTTTACTCCCAATAATGTCAGGAATCACTGGTTAAAGTAAATCAATTACGTCCCTTAACATACTATAAAGACAAGAGGAAATTGAGAAAAAAAAACAAATAAACCAATAACCACTTGGGCGATAGTTACCCAAATTTAGGTAGGTGATTTTTATAAATTAAAATGAATTATAAATATGGGATAAATAGTGTAATCTTTGTTTTTAAACCACAGTAAGCAATTCATATTGATACGAGCATGAAGAGTGACCCAACCCCGTCACTAAAAAAAACGCAAAGGGAATCAGTAACGGCTCGAATCGAGCTACCCAGTGTAGACTAGGTACTTTCGTACGGTGGTTACACAAATCCATTTTTTTTAAACGCACCAGAATTCGAATTGAATTGTTTTGTTTGATTTTTTTTTTTTGACAGATAGGAGTTTTTGGAAGCGGCATGTGAGACTGTAAAAAAAACATTAACTGATATTCTGTGTAACTTGTAAAATAAACTATCATACCGAGATACTTGTATTTTGTTTCTGAGCCCACTAAATTGATACTCGACCCTATCAATATATTTCCGTGTCAATATTTGTAGATATGATATTAATTAAATCGAATAGCCGAATCAAAAACCGAACATCTGAAAATCTGAAGTGGATAAAAAGTAGGTTTTATATGAGCAGCAAAGCTTGCCGTAAACTTAGAGTAACCTTTTCACCACGTTCTTGAAAATGAACGCACAAGTACACGAGCATGACACTGAGGGCATAGTTCATTTGAGCATATATTTATGTGCCCGTAGCGGCGAAGCGGTTAATAAGAACTGAAGCAATGAGTAGATAGAGACACAAAAGGAGAAATTACCTATTTTGAAGTTGGTAGTAAGGGTGGTTGGACAGGTGAAGAGGCGAGGCAGCAGCATGTATATGGGGATGGGAAGATGCCTACAAACATCCTCCTCTCCAATCTGAATATTTTGGATCTCCGTTGCTGAAAAAAACAAATTTATTAACCTTTTGGCCAGGTTAACTAGCACAGGTTTTTAACCCCTCGCGCTAAATATGTTCGCTTTTGGGAACAGCTGGTATGGAGGGAAATATTATCTAAACTGTGTTAGAAAGAAGAAAAAAAAACACCAAGCTTTATATTCAAATCCAAAAATTAACCACAGAAGAATTAAGAGGTACATATTAGTGATGTAACGAATGTAATCTTTTGAGCATTCGCGAATGCGAATATTGAGTTTTTTTTTTAATTTAGCGCTAATTATGTAGGGTTTAGCGGCTCACGTTTGCATCTTGTTCCGAGAATTTCCGAGTTGATCCGAAAAAAGCCGATCGGTTGTTTTTATTTCATTTGTCATCTGCTCGTAAACAAAAACAAGTGAATTTTAAGGTTAGAGTGTGATTAATTAGTGATTAACATGAGTAAATCAAATTCTAGTGAAATTTGGACTTATTTTACACTTTGCGACTAGCATCATCTTCTCATCAAAGTACCAAATCCGATTTGAAAGAGATATCGCTTCAAGAATGTGTCGATAAAATGAAACAGTGGAATAATAAATCTATGAATTCATTGGCCGTTGATAATTCAATTATTCAATAAGTGAAATGGTTGCCTTGGAAGACTTGCCATTTAGTTTCGTGGAAAGTGTTGGATTCGTAAGATTCGTATGAAGCATTTGTGTCCATCCTATAATTTAAAGTCTAGTCTCTTTTTTCTGATGTTCATATTCGCAAAACATTTGCTCGAACTTTGCGAATGCGAATATTCGTTACATCACTAGTACATATATATCGCACATCCTATAGAAAAGTGTCGTAAGTCAAAATTTTCTATTTTACATTAAATTTTGTCTCTGAAAAGCAAAGTGATTGTGATTATCTATGCCCCACGAAAACCGTATTTATGTTAGATCACTCCATCTCCGCAAGATGTCACTAGTGTCTCTTTTCGACAGAACTGCTTGTTCATCATTCATTCATTGGTTTTGACTCTCCAGTAAAATTAACTTTTTTGTCTTGCAACACTTTACTAAAGGATGTGCGATATATGAAACCAAAGTTTCCAAATTCAATTTAATTTCATTTTAGTTATTTTTACACAACAAAAAAGTGCTTGTCTTGTAAAATACCTGTGTGTTTTTAGTTTTTTTGTTATTAGTAATTTTAGTTAGAAAAAATGTAAGGTGAGTCATTTAAAATTTTTTTAAGTTGCATTCAAAATTTTTATTTTTCTAAAATAAATCTTCTAATAATAAAATTTGAAAGCTTATTTCATCACCTTTCAAAAACAGTTTTTAGTTTGAGGATACATTTAGAAATATTCCATTTATTTGGATTTTATTGCAAAGCGGAAATACTTTGACCTTCTCACAAAATATTTTCGAGGGGTTAATATCCTCTTGTGGAACATTATCAAACCAAAGTTGCCGTACCAAGGGTAGATATGATTGCGTATCAGTACAGATTTTTTGCCATATCAAATGCTGTTACGATCACATCCAAAAAGTTAAGAGGGAACAGAACATCTTATGATTTTTTGAATGACTTCTGAACATTTGAATTTGTAGCTTTTTGAGTAAGTCATGGTACACTTTTATTTACGTGATTACGATTACCAAACAAGAGTAGCAAGTCCCCGAAGCCTGTGGGACTAATGCATCCCCAATTTGGGGTACATTGTGAGACTGAAAGAAGTCATTTTAAGAAATAAGTGATTTTATAAACAATGACATTTGCTGTAGAAAGATTTTACACTTAGAAAATGCATGGCTTCAGTGCATAATTTTAAAAATGAGTCAATAAGTAAAGTTACTGCTAAACCACAATAAATTTGATATTAGATAAATAATTTTAAAATTACAAATAAAATAAAAAATAATAAAGTAGGTTAAGATTGATTATTGAAACTAACAAGTACTGCAAAGAAAATCAGGATTTACCATCTCTAGCGTAGCCCTCAGCACACCCACAGGTTTCAACTCGAACCAACTGGAGTTCTATAGATTTGATTGGCACGGAGCATTCCTTCACTGTGATCTGCAAATATAACAATATACCTTTTGAAGATGATATACAGGATATGTATAAAGTAGTAAAGTGATAAATAAACACCAATGTATATAAAGCATTGGAGTTGTAGCAAGTAGGTACCTATTGTAACTAATTTAATTCTCTAGCCACATTGTTCTTTCAATGCTAGCAACACTCACAACCAGAATATTCTTTGTCGAAGTTCGATACATGGATAATACGGAATATTCCTTTTTTAATTAATAGAAATAATAATCAAATATGACATTTATCAGAAATACCAACCTTATAAAATAAATACTTTTCAAAATAAAAACAAAAGTACCTAATTCAAACTATTCCCCACTGGTACTGGTACAAGCTGCGTGTCATCATCATTTAGATATACATCCCAGATTTTGAATGGTTTGTGTGGCAAGCAGGGTCTAATATGTGTAATTATTCTAATACCTTTCATTCCATGTTTTGCTGTTATAAATACAGATTGATACTTGTCAATAATGCATTCACTTCTTAGCATAAATAAATTATTGTTTTACATGGCAATAACGATTTTTCTATGATTGGCAGCATTGATTGTCTATGAAATGAATTATAAATATGAATTTGGTGTATGTAGTACAATTCATATATTTTAACAAAATTAAAATGTAAAATACATATTTTTCCATCTCCCCCAACATAAATACTCACTTTTCATAATAATAAAGCTAAATCTAACTGTTTGAATAAGAAATATTCTGTATTAACCAAGAAGCGGAGTAAGTCTTAAGAGGGCATTACCAGAGAAAGCCTGAAATACGTCATTTTCAAAAAAGTTTTTAGACGTATTGACTCTTTTCCACAAAAAATTATAAATGGATTTCGAAAGATTGTTCTTTTATCTAGCATTCGTATGTAATAAATTTTTAGAATTTTTTTAAATTTTTAATATAATAAGGTTATTCCATAGGTCGTTGGCAGATTTGTTAAATTTTCAAAAAAGTTTTTGTATTATACCACACCCATTTCAAATAATGTAATCATGCAGTAAAATAAATCAATACATTATCTAGCAAAGTTATGTATTAGAATTTTAATTTTAGTTTCAATAAAATCATTAAAAAATATGTACGTACATGTGTTTCTTGACGAAAATTGGTCCATTTGTGTATTTATTTGCGCACTTACAAACCAATATATTTCAGATTTTTTTAACATTCTTATTAAATTTAGACATTATTGAAAAATGATAAATACTTATAATTAAAAAATAACTACAAAAAGTACACTATTTTAATAGTTTTATCATCACGCCTTTCAGCATTTTTGGATGAAGGTATAAATTAAAGCTAATTTAGATTGAAATAAATTCGATATTGAGTTATAATTTAAAAAAGCTGGTACGGAGAATAATTAATCTTTCTCATTGTAACCGTCCTGCACGATCGGAAGAACAACTTTCGACGAAATGTGGATTTTCGTCCGCTGGCTGGTTAAACGCTCTTAATAAAGATCCTTCCAAGTTCATATTTCGTGTCCACACTTAATTTAAAGTAATAAATAAATAGATTTACCAACCTGTCCAGTGAAAGGTTTGTCCAGAGGACAGACTGTGGCATCCAACTCGGCCAGAATATTGAACTTTGGTATAGCGTGATGTATGCGGCCGCCATCTCCGTCCCGGCCCAGTAAACTGCGTGCATTCTGAATGGTCTGAGGGCTTATTACGCAGCGTATAGGTTTGGATTCCACTTTGTCTTTTGCCTAGAAAACAATTGAAACTTCATAAACCCAAATACAACATAATCTAGAACATTGATTTTTTTTTTTTAAAGAAAGGCAAACATTCTCAGGTTACGAATAACCTGACAATATTTGAAAATTTTCTACAATAAACTATAATTTGCGATAAATGTTACTTGTGCAATAATGAAAGAAGAGGAACCCATGATGCCTGCACCAATGACGTTATATACTGTAGACGCGTGGTAGAAATCTCAAAGTGGGTAGTTTGTGCGTCGGAAGTTTGAGTTGGAAGTTTGGCTTCGGTGTGGAAGTAGCATATCTTTTTAATACATGAATAACTTTTGAATTAAGAAATTACTGAAAACCTCTGAAAACAAAAGAGTGTTGTTTACTTGTCACTTTATTTTGCGAGTATGTGAGACTATGGTGAGACTATTTATATAACGTCATTGGCCTGCACAATAGAGTTCATTTCCTTAAAATGACCCTTCATATAGCATCCACAAAGATGAAATAAACCCTCAGTAATACCTCAGGGTTTTCTGTGAGGGGTTAAGATAAAAAAATTTAGCAAATATACAGAAAATAGGGACACGCTTAAGGGGAAACCTGGCGACGTTTTGTACATACAGATGTATTCCCCAATTTCCTTTTGATTTTGACACCAGTGCAAATGTTTTTTAAAACAATATGTATATCGACCACTAGCGAGTCGGTATGTTTTGCTTTTTTCATAAGTTACTTCTTATGGGAGATTTTTTCTCCAAAGATTGTTAAAATTGCTTGGTATGAACGCCATCAACAGATATTCACTATACAAACTAAACAATATATTAAGAGTACTTATAGAGTATACAGACATAGAGTATTTTATTCTAACGCAGTAGAAAAAAAATCTTAAAAGTATCGATTTTGATGATTTACCAGTCTGAGGTATGGTTGTTGTCCCTTTCGCTCATTATTCAGGGGGTAGAGTTCCAACAGTTTGGTAGAATACATATTGTTCAATTTTCTCGGTGACCGGGTTTCCTCTATGCGCTTAAAAAAAAACCTGCCCTTTTTTTTATTTACCCACATTTCACAACAAAAAGGAATGGGTAACCAGTTAAAACACAACATAATAAAATAATAGATTAGGTTAGTTTTTCCCTTTTAAATACATCTACTTGAATATCGATTTTTTTTTCTGGAATGAATGATGAATGAAATGGAATCTTGGAAGCGGAAATAACCCATCCAATCGAGCTGAAACTCGGCAGATAGCCTTGTTTTCGATGACAATGCGTTCTATCAACTTTTGGTGGCACTCATGCACACACAAATTTTTATGAAATTGGACGACATCATATTTAAAAATTTACAGCAGCAAATATTCTAAATAAATGTTGGTACTATCCAATTAGGATTTGGCTTGGGTGTTGATGGTGTTGACTCCAGCCCCTGGGAAGGAAGGTTCAATCCTCAGTCAAACCATTTTTTTCTCTGTGAAATTGGCTACTAACCGGCCCAATATATGGAGTAATTAGGTTGAAAAATTAAAATAAATGGTAAAAAAAACTTTGTTTTTTATGGGTTCTGTTTTGTTACAGGAGCAAAATAATAATGTCTCACCTTCCTATATTGCACCATAAACTCGCAAGAAGCACTCAGGTCCTTGTTCAAGAAAGACCTTTTCATGGTGCACCGGAGAATATAGGTGATGCTCACAAAAACTCCATGGTAAGTCTCCAGGAGACAGGACTGTGTCTGACCCGAGGTGACTCCGACCGAGGGCTGCCGCTGCCGCTGGGTGGCCAGGGGCAGTTCGAAGGGGATCTCTGTGATGCCCAGAGGCAGCTTGCCACCGGCCTGCAGATCTAGGGTGCAGTTTATTAGCGTTATCGGCTGTGGAACAAATTTATTTATTATGCTTTGAATATAATCCTCCTCGAAATTTCCACATTGAGGATTAGTTACATTTCTTAGGTTTTAAGATGGTAGTGTTTGGTTTTAGTGTTAGTTTTGAGATGTTTTTTTGAAATATGAGTCCCAACGGCAGCTGTTTGGAGCCAGTGTGACTATGGCATACCCAATTGGTGAGGCTGAAGGTAATGGGGAGGGCGAGGGGGAAGAAAAAGGTGGGGGTGTACTTGGCTATTCAGATCTGGTCACCAAACCTAGATAAAGCCATTTCAAGTGACGTTTTATGTCAGGACGATACTAAGAGTATCTTCCAATCTGGAACGTGTTGCAAATATACTATATTTTATTTTAAATTAATAAATTGAGAAATAACACAAATTAACCAAATAAAATTTAAATCCCTGACCTCCGGATTGCTAGTCGAGAGCTTTATCTCTCACCATGGAAGCAGTATGCGTACTGTTTTAAAGTAACGTTGGTTGATGCACATTTTATTTGTCTTTTTGGTTGTAATATTTTATAAATTTCACGGCTCTCTGGGTTACAGATTTGTTTTTTTAGTGATATAATGTAAGGTTTGTTGTAAGGTTTTTGTAGGAGAGTGGAAATTTCAATCTAAATACGCATGAATTAGGTACTTATAATTGTTTGCCCAAATTAAGAACCTAATAACCTATTTTGTGGACGTAAATAGTTGTTTCTTGTAGTAAGTAATTGTTGAAAAGAAACGAAAGCTGACATATCAGTCCATAAAAAGGGCAATTGTAAGTCATAGACAAACACACAATTCCAGACAAATTTTATGTGTGGAATAGATTCCGTATCCACAAAAGATACAGAATCGTTCATCAGGACGTGTTGGACTGTTTGACTCAGGGCCATGAATGGAGGTCGCTGAACTAACAGGAGGCACCTTGTGAAAGGTCCCCGACACGAATAGGACAGGTAAAAAATGACGACGACGATTACTACTATTAATATGATGATGACTCCAACAAACCTTGACAGAGTTTCTGAAGGCTTCAAACATTCCAATATTTTTGTTGCTGAGCTGCAGGGACACCACTCCTTCCATCAGCAGGGAGATGCCATCGTGCCTAACATCTGAGGGACTGGAGACTACCACTAGACCGCTGACCACCTCCTGAAAAGATAATTAATAAATAAGAAAGTAACGACATCTTACGGTGTCAACAAACCTTATTAAACTTCCCGCTACCGAGTTGGCAAACTTATCACCTTCCTTCCCTTTCGCTCCCAAGATGACATGCCACCATTACCGTCGTAATTTAGTTATTTTATGTGGTAAAATTATTAATAAAAATAATATATAATCAAAATAAGCACCATTACAGCGCTCGGCAGAGGAAAAAATTTAATAATTGCAAGAGCTCACCCCTTCGTGGTATATTTTATTCGTTTTCTTTAATTTTATATCAAGAGTCACCGACATTGTTATCTTAGCGTAAATTACGTGAAATAATTAATAATGTTATTGTACAAAATGATCATCCGAAACGGCCAAAACTGACATTTGTTTTTGACATTTGCAGTGAGTGTTGCCGTACAATTAAAACAAATATTTTGTAGAGTTTATCACAACTATACCATAAAGCACTTGTCCAGCCATAAGATCATAGATAAAAAATAATATCCCGAAAACAACATGCTGTCATCCGCTGTCATCTATCGTGTGTCAAATATTATGAAATATCATTAAAATGAAATCGTTTAATATTTGTGATATCCCAGAGTTTTCTACCTCTGAGAGAATAGTAGTTATTGGCATTATTGGAAAATCGCCATACAATTGTGGATTCAAAGCGAAATCTTTGCGATATGAGTTTGCCGGCGATAAGGTTATGTCGAATAATTTTTCACAAAACTTATTGTTTATATACATAAAAAGAGTGCTGCTTATAATCTTAGATGTATTCTATTTCAGTGTCAGATAGAGTGCTTCTGGAACGAGAGTCAAAATGTGTTGTATTTGCATTTGAAGAGCTTATTCGATACTTGTCAGCTGGTGAAGTTTGTTGACAATCTCGGCGAGGATGATGGGAGGAAGTGGGAGGGCTCTGAGAGAGTGAACGATGCCAGGAAAGGTGGAGACTTTCTCGTGGCGGCTGGAGACATCACGACCGAGGTCTCCAAGAGCCTGCTTCTGATGTTTCACCTGTGCCATGTGATTATATTGTCGTCACCGACGTCGGTGTTCGATCTGGGATATGTAAATCTTTTCAAGGCGATTGATTCCTTAAGGTGAATATTACTATGGGTATTCTTTTAGAATAGCTGGGCACGCTTATTGTGATATTACTTTCACCAAATAAGCTAAAATTTGCCATACTCGTTTTATGCATACACACCATCTTCAACACTTTAACCCTAGAAGCCTGATATATTTTAGAGATTAACGTACGTCTCATAAGCGTACATATATAAATGACAGCCTGTAGCCTAAAAACATACCCACCCTAAAAACATACCCATTTATTTTTCATAGGAAATTTATGGTTGGGATATAAACTAATAATAAAACACATTTTTATAAATGAAACTACAATCACAGTTATTCATTATAACAAAACAAAAAATTGTGCTTATTTTCAAACTAATAAATCATCTGAAACATGTATTTTTTTAAAACAAATTTATATATTTTTAAGAGTAATTACTTATTCTTAGGGCAAACATTAAAAGTAAAAGACGATAAAGACTTTTAACAAAATTTTAGTTGAATTTAAACTAAATTAGAACTGAGTTAAAAGTTACACAAAGCCTAAACATACGTCTCGCAGGCGTGCTGTACCCCTAAGTCAAAAATGGCAGGACTTACTTTAGTGACATAGGCACCATTGGCAAGCTCCCGTCGACCACTGCGTTGGTTAAAGAGTACGAGGCGCTAACTTCAACTGTTAGAAAGAGTTAGAGAATTTTCGATCCAGTGTACGCCTCGCAGGCGTAGATAAGGCTTCTGGGGTTAAAGAAATTCAAAATTCGACTGGTGCCCAGGCCTCCTACTTTAGTCGGCCTTGAGACAGTGTTCGACGGAACTTTTGAATTTTGAATACGAAAATGCCGCCCGCGTACTATCTTTTGCTTCGTCCATATGCACATATTCTTTTAAGCGTACGCGGGCGGTATTTTCGTATTCAAAATTCAAAAGTTCCGTCGAACACTGTCTCAAGGCCGACTAAAGTAGGAGGCTTGGGCACCAGTCGAATTTTGAGGGGTCAAATTTTTAAGCTATATTGAACAACGATAGTTTGCAAATGGCGTTGATTGTTATTGTATTTGTTGTTTCTGCTGATTGTATGTTGTTTTACCGCAGCAAGTAACTAAAGAATCATTAGATTATTATTATAAAAAGTAAATTTTACTTAGCGACGGCATCAACTTTGTAATTTGGCTGTTGCGCATCCAGACCTGTACTTTAGTACGCCTTGAGTTCTCTAATGACGCATAAAATCTTTGGGCGGAAAGCAATTGTATTATTTATATAATCGATAATAATAAGTAATTTGCATGTATTTACAAATGAAATGTTATTCCTTCGCTTCTACTACTGTTTACCGTGCAATGGAAACATTTTCTCATCACACGGGAGGGAATTTTGGCGCTTTTTAATGCAATTTACTAACTGGTATGACACGACCTTACTCGACGCGTGGCAGTTTAGTACTAAAGTACTAGAAATCGAGTACAGTGCAATTGTCTTGATGTTGGCTTCCCACTTTGAGATTTCTACCACTCGTCTACAGTATATAACGTCATTGCTTTTAATGCGTAACTCAAAAACGCTGATTTTGGAGTTACCTAGTTGTAGTAATTTCCCCACGAATTGATAACATAAATATGTGTTGTTGGTTGGTTGTGCTATTCCCAGTTTAAATTTTATACAACTTTAGACAGTTTTATTGAAAAATTACATTGTTTCCAGCAATTTCTTTAACCCCAGAAGCCTTATCTACGCCTGCGAGGCGTACACTGGATCGAAAATTCTCTAACTCTTTCTAACAGTTGAAGTTAGCGCCTCGTACTCTTTAACCAACGCAGTGGCCGACGGGAGCTTGCCAATGGTGCCTATGTCACTAAAGTAAGTCCTGCCATTTTTGACTTAGGGGTACAGCACGCCTGCGAGACGTATGTTTAGGCTTTGTGTAACTTTTAACTCAGTTCTAATTTAGTTTAAATTTCATAATTACGCGCCTTATCATATATCCCACGAAGTCGGCTACAATCGTATCTGCTCTTGTTTGTATCAGGTTGGGATACCGACATAACAGTGACAAAATAGCGGGCGGGCTGTCGTAGTATCGGTTCGCGAAGTGAAATTTTATTTAACGACATTGAAAATTAAAATGCATTATTTTCCGCCGGCCGTGATGCAAAAGTTTCCCTTTATAGTGATTAAGGCGAATCTAAAGTTTTTTTCTAAAAATTATTCGTAATAGCCATGGACACTAATCCCAAAAATTTACCAAAAAAATAAATATATGTAACAAATAGGTAAGTCGTTCCATTTTTGTAAATAAGTATAGTTTGGCAATTAAGTGTAGAAATTAAATAAATTGGAACTAAACTTTTTTATTACTATGGCAGCACCGAATTATGTGACGTTTCCTATGGCTGTCATTTTATCGCATGTTACGGTTGATTTATTGTCTTAAATCTGAGTAGAAGATCGCTGATTTGATAATATTTTTATTCATTGTTTGCCTGAATTTAATTAAAATGAATAAACCATTACATAGTGATGCAAGAGGGGTTATATTCTGCGTTTTTCAACGCTGCCTAGCCGAGTATCACATGATACTCGGCTAGGTCTTAGGCCCGGCTTCTGTCCGATTTAGAAGATGTTTACAAACGAACTGCAGAAATGACTGGTACGTAGTATGGTTTGTTTAATAAATTTCATTAGTATTACAAGATTTATGCCAATTTTCAAGCGATAATAACCATTACAATCTGATTTGAGGTTATGTTAAAAAATCCGAATTTGACACTTCGATTTGACAGTTCATATGTGGCCACAGGAAAAAGGGAATAACTCAATAAAAAAATTATAATATGCAACTTCTTTAAACTCGTAGAAAAGTTACTTTTTTCTCGTTTTCTCTTTCTTTCTTTCTAAGTGAATATTATCTAGTGTGTGTTTTTAAAACTACCTTCTATAATAATAATTTTAATGATGTTTTTCACACACAGGTAAATCTGAATCAACGGTAAGACGAATCGTCAAGGAAGGGGAAAAGGCAGATGGAAAATTTGAAACACCGGGAAAACGGAAAATGGGCATAATAATAATAATATGTAATAGCATAAGTGCTGATGATTGGAAAAATTGTTGCAAACACGTGATGAAAATTGAGGCAGAATATTATGCAGGAGGCAGTACTATATATGATGATATCGATGAACTGCGTTTAGATGAAGATACGGAAGAAGAAGAATCACACGAGGACAAAGACAATAATTACATGTCGGGTGTTGAATTAATAGACTTAAATTTTTAAGTACCTACGATTTTATATTGAAATAAACGCCCACTTAAAACTTGTTTTGTTTTACTTCTACTAAATTACAGTTTTTTGTGCAAATTTTTTGAAAATACAAATACGCTATGAAATATGCATTTTGGCAGAAGTGTTTTTTTAAAACATATATTCATTGTCTTATGAGCCATCTTGGTGTTGCCATTTAAAACTAGAAAATGATCGCAGCACCATCATTTATTTTCTACACTTAATTGCCAAATTGTACATAAAAAATGATTAGCCATTTTCTTATTTCCAAAATAAAAGTATTACGGTTCCCAACACACAAATCTATGCTTTAACCTATTATTATTCTTATCAATAGCGCCTCCCACACGCACACTTCGGAGCGACCAAGTCCCGCGCCACTTCAGGCCGCCGCGCAGAAAAGTCTCACGATGAACTGCGCTGCAAACCTATCGGTCTTTACTTTTCTGTGCGGCGGCCTGAAGTGGCGCAGGACTCGGCCGCTCCGAAGTGTGCGAGTGGGAGGTACTATTACCATCTTATAATTCAATTACCCAACAAAGCTTATTTCAGGGTTACCTAGTTGTAGTAATTATCCCACAAATTTACCCAGCAATTTTTAATTTTGTTATTTCAATATCCAATTAGTTTTTTTTCTCACATTTTCATGTGTGGATCACCCCCTTGAAGTTTCATAGTTTAATGATACTGCCTTAAAACCGACAAATTTATACTTTTCATAAGTATAAGCCACTTGCGCCGCCCCTTCCCCCTTCTCAGAAGTTATCATAATCACTCACTTATAGGCTACCATAATCACTCACTTATAGGCTGCCGCGGCCTGTACGGCCTATTGACAAATCCAGGACTGCATAAAACACATAATACGGTCAGAGCCAGAGTCAGGTTATCTTCACCTGCGTCTACATGCTAACGGCTAAACCTAATGAATAAATATTGGCACTTTAATGCCTAGCTTATTTAGCTTATCTATGAATTAATATTAACTACAGACGTTAATGTATAATATTAACTAGTTAGTAGCTGAGTGGACAAATTTTCCGGGTTCCCTCCCACCTTGGCGTCAAGGGTTCAATAATTCCTTTACTGTCTGGCCTCCATCATTGCACAAAAGATTTTCTGCCAATAATGATGGTACTATGAGGTTTTAAAATAAACCGAAACCCGGAAATGTTTGTCATTTGTTAATAATGAACAAAGTTCCTAATTTTATAATAGGCGATCTCTTGACCTGCTTAATAGGAGCGTGCCTTCATTATTTTCACGTAAATTTAATTTATTCTTTACTATTTCTTTTTTACTCTAGGGTGTAATAAATATTTTTATAAAATTTTTCTTTTTGAATACTTATTTTTTAAAAGTATATTTAAATTGATTAGATAGTTAGCCATTCATTTAATTAATTTAAATCACTAGATAAAATATTAGGGTGCATATAAACGGGTAGGTATTACTACGAACTGAGCCACGAATTATGGAAATGAACGAAGCTACTGCAATTTACCCTTTCCCATAATTACATTTATATGCAGCATAATGCATAAATGAATTTTTCACCTGTCTTTGTTTCATTTACGTATATTTTTTGATTTATTCAATCTTTTTCATCATAGTCAAAATGAAGTAGACAACTTGCTACAACACGGCACAAGCTAGCGTAGCAAGTAGGGAAAAGTAATAAAATTTAACAAAAAAAATTTATAAAAAATAATACACCAATGTACGAGTGCATTGCACATTTTAAATAAAAAATAAAAGTCTATTATTTTACAGGGTGGAGCTCCAGCCCAAGATCCGGGAGCTGATTGGAGACATGGTGACCCCCGATTGGGCCCACCAGGGGCGGCCCTGTTGCCCCCGTGTCTTGTTCTACTTCGACACATGCCCCCGGCAGTTGCGCAAGGCAGACATTTCCCGGGTCAAAATACTGGAACATAGTTTGGAAGATCAAATATACAACGTGCTTAGGAAAGCAAGAGTCATTACTAATATAAGGTGGGATAAATTCTAGGCTAGGCTCAGAGTCACAGTCACTCGCATGTCACATTTTATAGATGAACAGAAGAGAGAATGATTCTATGCCCGCACACTGAAAGTGGACATGTGGTTTTTTTTGTGGTTTTTCAGGATTGGGCAATCAGCTGATCAACTGCCGCCATTTTGAATTCCGTTGTTTGAAGTATTCTCCCTAGAAGTAGCATTACTATTTTTTTTGTGCAGTAGTTTTTGAATATTTTCAATAATAGAGATAAACTAATAAGAGACACCTTTATTTTTGAAACATTATTTAGGCCTAATAATAATAAACACAACAACTAAATCTCTATAAACAGTATGTAAATAAACGAATAAATTAATACGATGACTTGTGTCAAATCATACATTCCCATACAATGACTTTACGGTGATGTCACGACACGTCGAACAGTGACGTCACCACTAAAATTTCAATAATGGCAACTTGACGGCGTGTTTCAATGAGACGATTAAAAATGGACTTTTTTATAATTTTTTAAGAACTCTGCGTTTAATATTATTAAATAAAACTTATATATTCAGAATCAGCGTTTATTGGTCTATATGAACATATTTTTTTAAAGTCATAATATTTTTCACTGGAGTTCCTTATTGACATTTGACTGGTTTGTGGCAAAAAAATATGCACTAGAACCCAAAGACGTTATACGTACTGTAGACGCGGAGTAGAAATCTCAAAGTGGGAAGCCAAAAGCAAGACAATTGCACAGGTCTCGATTTCTAGTACTTTAGTACTAAACTGTCACTAGTCGAGTAAGGTTGTGTCTTACCAGTAGGAAAATTGCATTTAAAAAGCGCCAAAATGCCCTCCTGTGTGATGAGAAAATGTTTCCATTACACGGCAAACAGTAGTAAAAGTGAAGAAATAACATTTCATTTATATGTACTTATTATTATAAGCAATAAATTAATTTTCTTGTTA
Organism: Limnephilus rhombicus; assembly: GCA_929108145.2. NCBI lineage: Eukaryota > Metazoa > Arthropoda > Insecta > Trichoptera > Limnephilidae > Limnephilus > Limnephilus rhombicus. Next base: position 26,487,590 of record OV815284.1, read on the forward strand.
CCCGTCCTACAATTTTGTGCATCATTAGAGAAAAAACATATTCTTTGATTGTCTTGTGGTACGGCCACACTGAGGCCAACTTCGAACTTCAAATTTTCGGACAATTTTGAAGAAGGGTAGTTAGTGCGTAGGAAGTTCGAGTTGGAAGTTTGGCTTCGGTGTGGAAGTAGATTTCTTTTTAATACATGAAGAACTTTTGAATTCAGAAATTACTGAAAACCGCTGAAAACAAAAAAGTGTTGCTTACTTGCCACTTTATTTTGTGAGTATGTGAGACTTTGGCGAGTCTATTTATATAACGTCATTGCTAGAACCATGGTGCTTTTTTAAAGCTACATCTTTTTCCTTTGGTGTTGCCACTTCAAGTAATTTAAACCATTAGTCAGCTAACATTTCATTGTCTCCGTGGAATTATGTAGTACTTAACTATAAAAAATGTTTTCAGTGCCAATTCTCTGTTTGCGATACCAAAAAATGAGGAGTTTGTCTATGTCAACACTGAAGAGAGTCCTCCGGGAAACATTCTGCCAAACATGGTCCGAAGTCTGGTCAAGTCCTGCGAGGGAATGCCCCCCTTAGCGGAGTGGTGCAGAGAGGCCACATCGCGAAACACTTTGAGTCAGTTTCTGCAAACTCATCTCGATATAGCCTTCTCTTCAGGATTTGATGACAATGTCGGGAAATTCGCTATGAGTTCCTTGTTTTTTGAGGTTAGTATTTTACTAAGTATTGGAGAAAAAAAATCATCCCTTGAGGCTATTGAGTTACCATTAAATGTATAAAACAACGATACTCAACCTGCGGCCCGCGGGCCGCATGCGGCCCGCCAAGCTTTTGTGTGCGGCCCTAACCACTTTACCATCAGGAACTTGATTTAAAAAAAACTATCATTCTTAATTTCGAATATTCGATTCGATTCGATTTATAATCTTGAGATTCGTTTCGACTTTGACGCACAGGCCACAGATAGTGACACCCGAAAAGGATTGTCATTATGGTCCACACGATCTGGTACAAGAGTAAGATACTTGTTTAGATATTCACGGCCAAAAGGTTTTTTTTTGTTATTTGTTTTTGGGGTGTTATGCCGTGTTGCGCTACCTCCGTCTTTAGCCAACGTTTCGGACAGCGTTACAGTGTCCATCATCAGGGCAGATGTGTAAGAGTGTTGCTATTTACACACGCTAGATTTAATCCCAAAAAAACAAATATTTGACACACAAGTACGCGCGCAAATCTATAATATAAATATGAATCTCTGAATGTGTTGCTAAGCGCATAACTTCCTAACGACTGCACCAAATTGGAGAATTCTTTTTTTTTGTGTTCGTTATTGTCAGGACAAGGTTTGTATAAAACCACTGGTGAGCTCTGACATTATGAAATTTGTAAAAAAAAAATTGAATAGGTGGCACACGAGCTATTTGAAAACTGAATGTACCGGGACTGAATGTATGGAGTGCGGAAGGGTTGGAGTGAAACCAGGGAAAGGGGAGGGGAATCTGGGAGGGGGAGGTGAACTTGGGAGGGGGAGTCGCGGGACGGGGAAGGGGGGGAGTGGAGTGGGGAGAGGGAAGGTGGAGGAGGCGGAGTGGGAAAGCGAGAGGGGAAGGGGACGCGGGAGAGAAAGGGGAGGCGGAAGGGGAAAGAGACGAATGGTAAAGGACACGCAGTGAGAAACTATTTCCTTATTAAACGGCATAGCAACGCATGCCGTGTACCAGCTAGTAATTTATAAATAAAAGTGCCACTTCTATAAACAACCGCATCAATTATAATACATAAAAACTGGTTAATGTCAATGGTTAGTCAGGTACCTACTAAGTTAAAAGCATTTCTTGCTGTCGTATAAAGTACTATTTTCTTATAATATAAATACGCATAATTAGGTAATTTTGCACAAAAACAGCGCTCTACAAATTATCCAAATATTATTATTATTAATGGCGGAGTGTCTTCAAAATTAAATCGAAAAAATGTTGTGGGGGGGGGGGTTGATGATTTTTTTTCCTCATACCAGTATAGTGTTGCGGCCCGCGTAACTTTACAAATACATGTATGTGGCCCGAAGAGAAAAAAGGTTGAGTATCGTTGTTATAAAACATATCATTTTGACATACTTAACTTTGGAGGTAGAGGCATGCACTCTTGTGAGGGTCGCCTAAAATATGAGCTCAGTTTTTGTGAAAAATCTGCATACTATTATTATTATTTATACATATTTAACAAATATTTTTTGATAACTGCTTTAAAAACACTATTGAACTGTACAATTTAATAGCTTGACATTTTTTTAATAGGTAAATATTATCTTTGTTATCATTTTAGATACCTAGTGCTGAAACATGGAGAAACGTGGCTACAATCCTGACTGATCTCTGCCTTTCTCCTTCGTCTGAGCAATCGTGGACCAATTTATGGGACACCTTGTCTATAGACACCCGTTTCTCTCAGGGCAGGTGTGCCAAGGTTTTGCCATTGGCGCAGGCGGCCTACACAGAGGGGTTGCCATCTCATTATTCTACCCAACATCATTTGCAACGGGTATGAAAATAGAAATCACTGAAGCCCTTTTCATGTTATGTACAGGATTTTAACCTGATTTAATTTTCTGTAGTTTTTGTGTGGCACCTACATAATATGTATATCCACAAATGTTTCCGCTTAATTGGATGACATTGGGCCCAAAAGTTTTGTCCCTAATCATCGGCTGTCCTAAATAAGCGAAATTTAAGGTTGGTAGGTATAAAAAATATATATGCATAAATTTATTAAACTTTTTGTATGTATTTACACATATTACATTTATTCGAGTTCTCACGCATGTGTTATTAATTTTTTTTTTAAATATTTAATTACAGAAAAATTATAAATTATGTCAGTTCTAACTATAGGTACATATGAATATGAAAAAATAAAATTATCGAAAATAGGTACAAATAAGTTTATAATAAAAAAAGTCATAAAAAAACGATTACATGTTAAAACAGTAACCCAAAAAATTACTTCTTACATGCGTGGCAGTGTACTGCAAATGAACAAATTTACATTGATGAATGTCAGCAGGCGAACAGCTGACTCCAGCAAGGGCAAAGTCTACTGCCGAATGAACTTGGAACATCCTTAGCGCAGCGTAGCCTCTCCCCTCACCCGTGCTGCAAGGCGTTATTCTTAACTAAAATTAATTTACTGGTACATGTTTTCTATCGACTTCAGATGGGAATTTGTCTCGATTATGGAATGGTGTCCCAGATAACCAAGTAAATGACAAGTTTAAGTATTTCCCCAATAAATGTAGTCATAATTTGTCTCGACGCCACCTAGCGAGGGATTTAACACTTACAATGTCTCTCTCGCAAAAATAAAGTTGGTTGTTTTCAGGTGGAAAAAATATAATAAGCAGTAATTGTTAAATGAAACACTAGTATATATTGAATTATTTGGCGGGTATTTGATAAGCCCCCATAGCTCAGTGGTCAAGAGCAGCTGACCGGCAATCAGAAGGACACGGGTTCATGTCCCGTTGGCGGCAAGTATCTTTTCTCGGAAGATTTTTCAATGTTGACGAGTGTTTCAGGCTGATAATTATTGCTTATAATAATTGTTAAGTAAATTAGTATTAGATTTTTTTTTAATTTGGTTTCTGTTCCTTGGGTTTCGGTCCAAATAACCGGCTGTCCCAATAGACCAATAAAGCGGGCTGTACATCTATATACATATCGAGGGGTAATTATTGCAACAAGGTAACTCCGAATCAGTGTTTTCGAGTAACGTACAAAACCATTACCGTTATTTCCTCGCATGCCTCAAACACATAATATTTGATTGTGGTTCTACTCACTTGTGGTGTTTTTGTTAATTTATTAAGTAAAAATTGAAGGTGGCAGTAGCCGTGAGTGTGTTCAGCTCCATGGCTCGAGGACCCCTGTCAGACTGGTACCGGGGGCAGCTGCAGGAGGACTGTAACAAGATCTGGGCTTCCCGGAGACTTTGTGAGAAACTCAGCTTGACGGGCAACCCTTGCATTAAACCAAAACACGGGTGAGAACGCATACTTACTAAAGATTACTCTTTGTTCTTTGTTCATTCAAAGTTTTAAGTATTATTTTGCGTTATCATATTTTACATTAATTTTTATGCGAAAAAGATTCTGTATTATTCTGTATTTCAATATTATCTTTATTCCAGTTCCAACTCTGAAGAGACCCATTCGAGCGGGGTCCGTTACGTTGCTGCCTGTAACTGCGGGCGGACAAAGGGGTCCCGGGACGACCCCTACACCGTGAAGAACTCCAACTTTGACTTCTACAACGACCTGGCCAAGGATTGCCAGTGTGGTGCCAATGCTGAATCTATTCCGTTCCCTGTGTTTCAACCTTCAATTAATGACTATAGGTTAGTTACTTTTTTCAGCAAAACACAATTTGTTTTGAACACAATTCGATAAAAAAACAAATGAACACCAAAAGGCGATTACTCAAAATATGATTAGTTACATAATAAATGATTATTTTATTAGACCCAACTGATGTGAATTGTATACCAGAATGTGTTTATTGGCATTATATTATGTAAACAGATTAGGTTATTTTTATATCACTTTATTATACAGGGGGTAAAGTGCATTAACTTCGGGAGATGATTCTACATGATGGTAGGAGTAAAAAAGATTTACAACTTTTTCCAAAATTCCAACATTTTTTTCCCATACAAAAAGACATACCTACTAAAAATCTTTAGTGTGAGGTACGATTTTACTTTTCTGAGAGCCTGCCGGGCGCCCGACTCGATTGTGATTGGCCCGTATCGTAACAGCGGAAAATAATAAATCTGGCCGCACACGCCGGATGAATTTTATCGTTTTATCTCAAAACTACCCCTAAAAGTTGGAATTTAGAAAAAAGTTATTTATTTTTTACTTGTACTATCATGTAGAATCACCTCCCGACGAATGCACTTTACCCCCGGACACCCTGTATAAATACTGGTTCCATGACAATTCGTCCCCGGACAATTCGTCCCCCGGCGTACTTATATACAATGTGCAGTCACTTTAGGGAAAATACGTTATACATTATTACACAAGGATTTACCGCCGAATAATAAAAGAATAAAACATATTTTCATTCAAATGCAACAAGGAAATATCTGCTTCTCTATTTACTGTGTAGGTATATCAGCGCATAAGTACAAATGCAACAAGGAAATATCTGCTTCTCTATTTACTGTGCAGGTATATCAGCGCATAAGTACAAATGCAACAAGGAAATATCTGCTTCTCTATTTACTGTGTAGGTATATCAGCGCATAAGTACAAATGCAACAAGGAAATATCTGCTTCTCTATTTACTGTGTAGGTATATCAGCGCATAAGTACAAATGCAACAAGGAAATATCTGCTTCTCTATTTACTGTGTAGGTATATCAGCGCATAAGTACAAATGCAACAAGGAAATATCTGCTTCTCTATTTACTGTGTAGGTATATCAGCGCATAAGTACAAATGCAACAAGGAAATATCTGCTTCTCTATTTACTCTGTAGGTATATCAGCGCATAAGTACAAATGCAACAAGGAAATATCTGCTTCTCTATTTACTGTGTAGGTATATCAGCGCATAAGTACAAATGCAACAAGGAAATATCTGCTTCTCTATTTACTGTGTAGGTATATCAGAGCATAAGTACAAAAAAATCGACACTTTGTATAAATTCCTTTGATATTTATTTATTTACGCCCTAGTGGGCTTTTACAAAGATAGATAATAATAGTTAGGCAAGTACGTAGTACACAATATATAATGATTAAATTAATAGTAAAAAATAAAATTAATTTGAATTTTATTTAAGTAATTATAAAGATATAATTATAGTCATACCAACTTCTTATTAAGGGCATTTTTGAAGTCGAACTGTAACTCTTTTACGTTTGAAATTGGTAAATAATGCACAAAAAATTATAATTTTGTAGTAAATATCATTTCTGTGGATCAACTGTCGGGTCACCATAAATACTAGTGCAGTGAAAAAACGCGAGATGGTCTGATTTCTTGATAAATCAGATCCTATTTTGAAAATGACAAAAAATATTACATAAATTAAAAGAATTACAGCTAGATATCAACTTTATCGCTTGTCTGAATTCTTCACAAAAGTTATTCCAATTTTGAAAATGACACTTAAATTCAAAGCAAACTTGATTTCATTGAACCAGCAAAGACAGCATCGGAATTCAATAAGTTCACTTCTCCTCTTTTCATCTTCTCATTGCCGAATTTTGGCAAATCTTTTTGGTTCGTTCTAGCCATTCTACATACATAGTTTTATTTTTATGCAAGAAGTCAAACAAAGTTGGACTTGTATACTATCTAAAAACATTCCGTGACCTTTCCCCAAATAATCGCCTAGCATAGTGGTATGTATTAGTGGTGTAACGAATGTCATTTTTTGGCATATGTCATACGAGCATATGCAATGTCATAACTGCTACCGATATTCGCGAATGCGAATGCGAATATCTGCTACCGATATTCGCGAATGCGAATATTGAGTTTTTTTTTAATTTGGCGCCAATTATGTATGGCTTAACGGCTCACGTTTGCATCATGTTCCGAGAATTTTCGAGTGGATCCGAAAAAAGCCAATCGGTTGTTTTATTTCATTTGTCGTCTGCTCATAAACAAAAACAAGTGAATTTTAATGTTAGAGTGTGATTGATTAGTGATTAACATGAGTAAATCAAATTCTGGTGAAATTTGGACTTATTTTACACTTTGCGACGCTGAATGAGCTAAATGCAAGCTGTGTTACAAGGAATATTCTAGAAAAGGAAGAACTACAACGACTGTGAGAAATCATTTGAAAGCAATGCATAAAACAAAATTTTCCAAATTCGAAAAGTATGAAAAACGAAAACAGGATACATCCAAAACACTTGAAGTGGCATCATATTGCCATCAAAGTAGCAAATCCGATATGAAGCAGATATCGCTTCAAGAATGTGTCAATAAAACGAAATAGTGGGATAATAAATCTATGAAGTCATTGGCCTTTGATAATTCAATAAGTGAAATGATTGCCTTGGAAGACTTGCCATTTAGTTTCGTGGAAAGTGTTGGATTCGTATCTTATGAAGCATTTGTGTCCATCCTATAATTCAAAGTCTCGTCTCTTTTTTCTGATGTTCATATTCGCAAAACATTAGTTCGAACTTTTCGAATGCGAATATTCGTTACATCACTAGTATGTATATACCAATACTAGTATGTATATACCAGTTAGTCAGGATTCAAAATGAATCAAGTCAACCAATACAAATCCAATATGGAGTCCCGCAAGGCAGTCTTAGGCCCGATTTTATTCCTGATATATATAAATGATTTATGTGAACTAAACTGTCACGGCTCAGTCATTAGTTTTGCAGATGACACAGTCCTTCCATTCCATGGAAAGTCATGGGAGACTGTATTTGAAAAAGCTGAAAAAGGGATGAATCGGGTAAAAAAATGGCTTGATTCAAATTCACTAACACTAAATGATACAAAAACTAATTATATTAAATTCAAAATCCACAACAAACAGACGGATAACCTCAATACAAACCTAAACATAAAAATTCATAAAGACTGTATAAACGTGAACCGAGAAACTCCTTGCAACTGTCCAAAATTGAATGAAATACAAACAATAAAATATCTTGGAATAATAATTGATCAAAACTTAAATTGGAACTCCCAAGTGGAAAATGTGAGCAAAAAATTAAAAAAACTAACCTATTTTTTCAAAACAATAAGAAACATTTTAGATAAAGAACAGCTAATTAAAATCTATTATGCCTTAGCCCAATCTCAACTACAATATGGTCTTATCGGATGGGGAAGCTCATGCGATTCCACTATAAAACCAGTCCTCATAGCACAAAGGGCAATTCTGAAAATTATACTTAGAGTACCCATCAGAACCCCTACAGACTATGTTTTTAAAGCGCTGAATTTAATGTCACTGAAACAATTATATACAAAAGATATTCTAATGTACGCATTCAAAAATCAGGATAACTTTACACAGACAAACTCGGGCCGATTCACAAGATCTACATTACAACATACATTCTACCAACCTACAACTAAAACGACTTTTGGACAAAGAAATATGGAATACTTCTCTGTAAAATTATTTAATTTACTCCCTCTTGCAATGAAAACCACAAAAAAAATAACCGCCTTCAAAAGAAGCATAAAAATATGGATTATGGACATGGGAAGGAAGAAAATAGATTCAATTTTGCAACCCAACAAAGAATAATGCTTTGTTTTGTACTTTCTTTTAGATCTAACTTAATAATTTTCCTTGGCAATATTCTAACATAGATTAGGTATTTACTTATAATTCAAATAATAAAACTTGTACAATGTGTCCTTAGAACGGGGTACCCCAGTTAGGACACATTTTCTCTAAAAAACTGTAAAAAAATATATATATATAAATAAAAAAAATAAATAAAATAAAAAAATACTGGGATCCTTTTCTTTGTCAGTGTACACAATTATATCCAAAATATAACCGGTTATTGCATCACAGTGTATAAACGACTTTATCCTAAATCTGTGTTTTTTTGATGGAATATAAATTTTGAATGAGTGTCTTTCCTTCCGTAACTAGAGAATCTCTTACACAGAGATGTTAAAATGGGTAAAATTTTTATCTGAAAATGGTCTTCAAAGGTTCCAGAAGATTTCTTATTTTACATACATAATTTATTAGTTGTCCTAGTATCATTATCTGAAAAATGATGGGCTCGCAGCAGAAGTAAAAATCTGTCTCGGGAAAATAATACTTAAAAAAAGGTGTTTCAGTTATTGGATTATTTGCTCAATATTTCTTTAGTGAGTTTTTTCCCGCAAGATCCATAAGCATAATCGTGGCTAAAAACGTATACATTTCGGCCTCCATGGTGTCTTTACCTCTTCATTTTAGAATTCTTTAATTCATGTTTAAATTTAGTCAGTATTTTTATTTGTCTAAGCGTAGCTGGTAGTGAATGTACCAACTGTCCCTACGTAAACTAGGACATCTAAAAAAAATTTTTTTCTGTAGACCAGGATAGTAATTTTAGAGATTTTGGTAATAGGAAAGTTGAAGATTTGAATCCTTTCCAGGGCCGCTTCCGTGAAGACCCTGACAGGGGTCTTGCCCAACAAGCCAGGCAGTGGGGCAGGTTCCCCTGACTGGTCGCAGTCCTCACAGGAGGAGGTGCTGTCCAACGTGGCGCTGTCAGAGGGCAATGCACAGCGTTCGCAACACAGCCACCTTGCCCCCACCGAGAACTTCACACTGATCGCTGTTAAGGATGCTCATTATAAAGGTTGGTTCTAACTATTTAATATAGTCCAGCCATTAAGAACCCCAATCTACCATCTCACACAACAGAACACAGATCACATTACATCAGAGCTATCAGCAGTATGTCGTTACATTGCATTTTTCAATTTTTTTTAATAATATCACTGCCATCTGTTGGCTGCTGTTTAAAGTATATATGTTTGGGTGTGTGAAGAAATTGGTCACTGCCATCTGTTCACAACTGTTTAACTGCAGGAATGCCGTGTTATCTGCAAAGAATGTATAACATTTATACCGGTCAAATGCTAGCTTATCCCTGGCCGATAAGCAAACAACTCAACCCCCCTTGATTTGATTTTATGGTATTTTTAAACCCCGACACAAGGAGCGGTGTTATAAGTTTGACCGCCGTCTATGTGTCTGTCTGTGGCATCGTAGCTCCTAAACGAATGGACCGATTATGATGCGGTTTTTTTGTTTGAAAGCTGACATGATCGAGATGGTTCTTAGCTACAATTCATGAAAATCTGTTCAGGCGTTTCAAGGTCATCAGCTCTTTTTTGTGTCGGGGGTTACTTCAAATTTTGAAAATTTTTATTATGTAGGTACCTTGAAAACGCTCCTAAGATACTAAAATAATATTTTTTATTCGCAAATTAATTAATTTTAATATTATTCTGTCTTGTAGTGTTGTCAAATGCAAACATATTTACTTTAACTGTGACAAAGCACATCGCCATTGTGGAAGCATTATCAACCTATTACTGTATTTCTTTAGAGAAATACCTACATCATATTATTTTATTTTCATTGTGAAGGCACTTATTTAGCTTTTTGAAAATACTTGCAAACACATACAGTGAAACCCTCTTAAGAAGTTCCCGCTTAAGAAGTTTCGTGGCTTAAGAAGTTTGGTTTTTTCGGTCCCTCGGCCCAAAATTGGCCCAATTTTTCCCACATATAAGGTTTTCCTGCTTAAGAAGTTTGTTTTTTCCGGTCCCTTGGAAAACTTCTTAAGGGGGTTTCACTGTAAAGCCTTTTTATGCAGAATGAGGGAGAAAAAAATCATTTCTCTGAATACATTTATTTATTCTGGGCGAGCTACAGTAGATTATGCAATATTATTACTAACCCGCTTCACAGGTTTTTACTGCTAGGCCCCGCAGGCGGCATTTCGTTTGGCTTCGCCAAGTTAGTGTTTGTGATCATTTTATAAATCCAATAGGTACTGGTTCCAAAACTAGCCCGTTCCTCATATCCACTGTCAACGTGTCAACCAGTGATGGCAGTGATGGCAAGTCACCGTGAAAAAGTAACCAGGACGGACGATGACGTTGTATGTACACATCCGCTTGATACAACTGAGTATTACCGTCAATCTTTCCAAATCCGGGAGATACTCCAGGTTCACAAATCCGTAGAACTTATACATAGGAAGGGAACATCCCTTTGCGTCGTCTTGCCGACGAAAGTTGCGTCATCTTGTGACGAATTTTTGAATTAGAAACCGAATTACAATGGTAGCTTTGTCTGAAGATCCACATTCACGGATGTTTACATGGTGCGACGGGTAAGGCGCGATGTCGGACATGTAATCGAAGTCGGGTCCAGATGCTAGCCTATTAATTCTGTTTGATACATGAACACATTATCTGGTAAGACAGTAAAACTTACAAAAACATTGTTTTACAAAACAAGAGTGAGTAATTATGAAATTACTGTCTGCTTGCACACTGGCATTCCAGTAATACCTCACAAGAGTCTCAGCTGCTCCCGTCTGGAGCCAGTGAGACTATGGCATCCCCAATTGGAGTATGTTGAGAGGCTGAAGGTAGTGGGGAGGGGAAGGAGATGGGGAAGAGGAAGGTGGGGAAGTACCTGGCTATTCAGATCTGGTCACCAAACACGGCTAACGCCATTTCAAGCAACGTTTCAATTCTGAATGGTGGTCTTACACCAGGGCGATACTGAGAGTATCTTCCACTCTGGAACGTGCCGCAAAATATAAATATATTTTAAATATATGTATTATTCTTGGGTGTTTACAATGTAAATGATCACTTTTAGTAAATATGTAGTCAGATAAATATTAATGTTTGTACTTATTTTAAAAATGTTTAATGTTGTTATATTTACAGATAAGGGTTTAGTTCGCCAGCCATCAACTACAGAGTATCTACCTGGAATGCTGCATACAGAAAGTCCACCTGGTAAGAAATACAGCAATAATGTGGCATTATTATAAATTACTAGCTGACCCGGAAAACGTTGTTCTGCCATATAAATTATTTCTAGTGAATATTTTGGTTATTAAATAAAAAATAACGAATAACGAATGGTTATTAAATAAAAAATAACGGCTTTTGAGATGTGGTCCTATAGAAGACTACTAGGAATTTCCTGGAGAGACCACATCACAAATGAGGAGGTTCTCCAAAGAATCGAAGGAGGAAGGCACCTGCTCAGGACCTTGTCCGAAAGGCGCGCAAGATGGATCGGCCATGCAATAAGACAAGAAGGCCTCTTGCATGCCATAATGGAGGGTATGACCGAGGGGACAAACGCTAGGGGACGCCCACGCCGAGAGTACCTGGAGGACCTGCTGGTGGACGTGCGCTGCTTATCATATGCAGAATTCAAAAGAGCCGCACAAGACAGGGAAGAGTGGAAGAAACGAATAGATGAAATTGCTGCAAACCAATCCCAGGATTGAAACCAGAGAGAGAGAACGAATGTATTGTAAGTGGTAGGAATGGGATCTATTACAGAAAGAGGAATGGAGCGCTGTAGACGATGACCGCCGATAAAAACAAAAAAACTCCAACCATTCATTTCGTCAATTCAATGTATTTCATTACAGTAACGGACACATTTACAGCCTTACTAAAAAAAAACCACAGCGCGACCGATTAACTGTGTTATTGCAATAACATAAATAGAGCTCGTATACACTAAAAGACGTTTTATTACCAATAACGTTTCTTTCGTGGTCACGCTGTTAAAACGCATTGAAGATGTGACAACGTTGTATATGGTTTTAATTTACTAGGAAACAATGTTGTTTTAATTCTTCTCCGCTAGGGGCATTATTGGTGCACCTGTGCATATCGGCCCGCGATAACAAAACAGTTCGGTGTGTTTATGGCGGGATATGGAAAATTTTGTTAGTGCCTAAATGTTGTGATTTTACTAAATAATTTCTATTATAGTGACGAATTTACTCTTCTGTTCACATAATTGATATATTTACCATATTATTTGTGTGGTTTACATCAGTTTAATCAAGTTATTGTACAAACGCCGTACTTTCAAAGTTGAACTGTCAGAATATTGTTTTTTATAGGTTACTTAAGATAAAATTTTCATTTTAAGATCTTTATTTTAAGAGAATTTGTTAAAAGTGATAATTTTTTATAATATTAAAATCTAATACATGTGTTCGTAAACGTATCAAAAAAATTAACGTCTTTAGAGATGCAAGAAATCTGTTTTAAATTTCGGTATTATTTCTAAGTTATTTTTTTGGCAATAAAAAAAACTTTGAAATTTTTTATTATTTTTTTATTGTAAACACGATAAAAAAGTGAGGTGATAGTTTCCTTCCAAATTTATTACATAAAAGGACTGTGTTTTTTAAATTTTGATTTTATTTAAATTTCTCTACATTTTGGTCAAAAATGTTGTGGGAGGAAATTTTTTTCCATGTTTTTCCGAGTTTGAATCATAAAATATGGCAGTTTTTGAAAGCTAAAGTGTATTTCAAATACTCAAATCTAAAAGGTAATTTTATCTAGTTTTCATAAATGGTATTTGTTTTTACGACACCTTCAAAAATAAGAAATATATAGAACATTCAAAATACTATGGAAAAATTACAAATATCGTTCGGACATCAAAGGTTAAAACAGAGATAAACTACCCTCTCAGGCCGTGGAAACCATGTGTATTTCTTTCAAAGAACAAATTTTTAATTAGTAATGTTTTCACATCCGCGGCCGTTTGTCAATTGAATAAAATTTTCACTGGGTTTTTTAGTAAGGCTGTTATTGTTTAATTTAAAAGTTTAAAAAGTTAAATGTAAAGTTAAAAAAAAGTAATATATTTTTTATCCTAAAGTAGGAAAAAAGAAAATCAATGTTAATTACGAAGAGCAATTGAGTGTACAATATTTTTTGTGTACAGATGAAGTGGACGTGGCGCCATCTGTCATTCAACAACATAAATAATTTCATTCTGTTTGAAATACGAATGACGGTTAAATTTGTTCATACAAAAAAACTAAAAATCGCGATTAAAAAATGGGAGGGTGGGGGTAGGAGGGTGAAAATTAGGTATTTTTTGATGCCAAATAAAAAAAAATCTTGATAGGGACACCCTAATCACCTAGCAGTATGAAATATACTTTACGACCTATTCTCATACCTACCGAATATACATAAAAAATTTCATAAAAATCAGTTAAGTCATTTCGGAAGAGTGCGACCACAAACACCGTGACACAAGATTTTTATATATATATATAGATTAAATTTATACATCGCTTGTATGTCTTCGTATTATTGTTTTGATGATTATGATTGAAATAAAAGTCTTTCTTCACAACAAGTACGGTGTATTTTATTAAACTTAGATTCTCTTTATAATGGTGACTGGTTTCTTGGACAGACAGAGTACTAATGTCCATTCTGTTGGAAAACTAGCAATCTACTTTACTTACTCATCACCAGAGCCATCTGTGCACAATGACGGAAACTAAGATTTCAACATTTGATTTTGAATACATACTTCTTAATCTATTTTCAGGACTCCTTCCGGCCTTTGCTAGTTGGTCCCTGGTATGCCTGGGGCCCTCCTCTCTCTACTCCCATAATGTCGGTTTGCCTGAGAATCTGCGGCCGGGGTTCTTACAATGTACCAACTTCTTACTTCCTTGGGACTGCTCAGTGAGGTTAGTAAATTAAAATTGTTCAACAGAGCATACATAATTATTGTCCGTACCTGGTGCCCTAACAACTGAAACAATTTTTCTGTACTGTTCCGTTTCATTGCCTTTTTCATTGTTCATTGGTTGCTTAACTGGGAGAGCACTGTTCACCTAAGATTTTTTTTAACATATGTGTGGAACCCAAAAGAAACGAGAATTTATTATAACTTTTTTATTTTACAATATTTTTACAACAAAATTTGGTCACCTTTAAAGTGTTCACCATTAGAGTCTATGCACTTGTCCAACCTTTTTTTCCACTGTTCAAAACAATTTTGAAACCCACTGATTGGAATGTCCTTTATGGCCTCCAGCGATTTTTGTTTCACTTCTGCAACAGTATGAAAACATTTCCCTTTCAAGTCTCTTTTCATCCTAGGGAGCAGAAAGAAGTCACAGGGAGACAGGTCAGGTGAATAGGGCGGGTGAACAATTTGGGTTCATCCATTGGCTTGACTGTTGTTTGGTTTCGGGATCGTACCCATAACACCATGACTAATTTAAAAAAAATTATTTAGTGAGCAAGTGTACATAGATTGATTCAAATAATATTTTTGTAAAAACCACTTCACTCGGCTGAGCCAGTTCCGAGATGGCAATAATTCATGCAATTATAATTGCAAACAACGGTACTTATTCGGTATTTTGCAAAAATTCAAAGCTCTCCTCAGTACGCTCCAATTAATATGATAAAAAACATTAAATTTCTTCGTAGAAATAGACTTCGTTCTCGACATAAACAAAAATTTTAACAAAACAAAAAATGACTTAAAAAAATGCACTAAAAAGTAAAAAAATAATTTCATATTCTTCCACAACTTAATAATCAACTTACTTTTTCTACTCATCAATATGTAGGTACGATTGTTATTTTTGGAGTCGGTGTCAGCCAAGGTAGGTTTGTAACTACATACATAGTTATAGGTGAGATGTGCTTGTGTCACACGCGTGACTTGACGAGGTGAGAGGCGAGAGCGGGCCGCGGCAGGAGGGGAGCTGTCAAGTGAACACGCCGGACCGGGTACCTTGGCTGACATTGACTCCAAAAATAACAATCATACCTCCATATTGATGAGTAGAAAAAGTAAGTTGATTATTAAGTTGTAGAAGAATACGAAATTATTTTTTTACTTTTTAGTGCATTTTTTGAAGTCGTTTTTTTGTTTTGTTAAAATTTTTGTTTATTTTTTGATTTTTAGTGAATCTGAAGTACACTAACTAATTCGATTAAGATTCGGCCGAGTGTCGTTAATTTGCTCTTATGAATTGGAGAGTTCCATTACTTTGTCATGGATCCCATAATCAGAACCTAACCAAACTCTCATCAAACTACCCTTGAAGTTCCTTTCCATAAAAAAAAGAATCATCGAAATCGGTTGGCGTGATATTAAGTTATTCGTCCATTTGTCGCGCACATACTTGATGCAAATTTAAGACTTACATGATTTTCTCATGGATGCCATTGTCAGAACTGGACCAAATTAAAATGGGACTACACGGGAAGCACCAGCTTTCAAATAAAAAAAGAATCATCAATATCGGTTCACTCAGTTGAAAGTTCTGAGGTAACAAACATTAAAAAAAAAAAAAAAAATACAGTCGAATTAAGAACCTCCTCCTTTTTGAAGTCGTTTAAAAATGGTTCCAATTTTGAAAATGGCATAAAAAAATCATTTTCTATTCAAAATGTTATACATATTACAGTAGCTACTTCATCGCTTCTCCATAAAAACTAAAGTGAAAGTTCTAAATTTCATTGAACTGGAGATACAGACAGATAGAATCACAAATAGAATTATAATTTTTAATGACAGATTTACTGTTTGTAGTAATCTGTAGTAATATAATAAAATGGCCATTTTCAAATACCCAATGCAAAGTGCATTAATGATCAGTTTAGGTCACTGGCTTTCGTTTCTATTCGTCTCAAAGGTCTGATACGCCCGCGCCTTATGGCGGGTTCAAACTAAAACTATAAACTTAAAATTAAGGAGGAACAAATTAAAAAGCTACTGATTTAAGAAACGATACATTTATTCTAGTAGGACACAAAAGGCAAGTGATAATTATTAATCTAGTGTTAGTCTTAAAACTACTATTAATTAGTCTTAAAATTAAAATGTCTGTTGCTTAATTCTGCGGTAAAGTCTTTGTGTAATTGTTCATAGTTTAATCACTTCAGTGGTTAATATAAATAAAATATTCAGTCACTTCCCTTTGGTTGCTGATGATGGAGTCTCCGCGTACGCATACAGTCACTAGGCACTTAAAACTTAGTTATCTATTTCTTTCACTTGTTATTGCACTTTCACGGTCACTTGGTTGGACTTCTTGGCGGAAGTTCACAAACATATCGGCGGTTCCTGGGTGAAATCCGCGAGCGTGTCTGTTAAGTTCCCTGGTCGGGAAACTTGCGCGGGTCGCGTGCAGCTGGAGAGCGTTTGCAAAGCCCTGGCCGGGTTGCAAAACACTAGTGTTATTTTTTTATCCCTGGTCGGGACACTCCGTTGTCGGAGTGGAGCACTACCCCCTAGGCCGGGCAAATGGTGACTGACTTCGTGGTGAAATTCTCACTCGTGTCTTCCTTCCTGCTCGGGTAGATCTTCAAAACTAATTGCATCGGCGGCAGCGGCAAGGGTCAAACGAAAAGGTTTGCTTTCGCCGCTCTGTGTTCGCCGCTAGGTACAAATGTTATTATTATATTATCCTGCGTTCGTAAAAATGATTTTATCTCATCCTTCGTTGCTTTCTAAAATTATATGACTATTTCCGATACTTTGACTAACTTTAAGCTCTTTGTGTTTACCGCCTACTCCTATGCTAGCGACCTTATTGTAAATGGTGCACATTTGTTCAGTTCCGTGAATTTTTGACATTAAAATACCTAAAGGTATATCAGGTCAATTTTCTCTTCGAAACTGATTCCTCATTCTGTCTTCTAAAAATGTTATCTTTCTTTTAATTTGCTTTGTCTAATTGATTTGAAATCCTAGATAGTAGTTTAAGGGCCTTTAACTAGCGAGCGACCGAGATTCCAAATTTTGTCGAAAGATGTTCATAAGATCGTACAGGGCGGTTCCAATGAGAAAGTTTAATTATTCTCCGTACCAGCTTTTTTAAATATATCAATATCGATTTAATTCAAAATTTGCTTTAATTTATACCTATATCAAAAAATGCTGAATGACATGATGATAAAACTATTAAAAATATGTACTTTTTATAATTTTTTTTTATCTTAATATTTATAATTTTTCGATAATGTCTAAGCAATATAACGTTAAAAAAAAATCTTAAATTGTAAGACCGTAAATAAATAGACAAACTGAAGTATTTTCGTCACAAAACACGTGTGCGGATCTTTTTTTTAATGATTTCATTTAAACTAAAATAAAAATTCTGAAACATAGCTTTCCCAGATAATTTATTGATTTATTTTACTGCATGATTATATGATTTGAAATGTGTGTTGTATAAAACAAAATTTTGTTTAAAAATTTAATAAATCTGCCAACGACCTATGGTATAAACCTTATTATACTAAAAATAAACATTTTTTCTCAAAATTTAAAACATACCTTTACTAGATAAAAGAACAATCTTTTGAAATCAATTTATAATTTTTTGTGGAAAAGGGTCAATGTCTAAAATTTGATTTAAAAATGACATATTTCCGGTTTTCTCTGGTTATTCCCTCTTAAGGATGGGTTGTTTAAAAAAAATTTATGAAGTCATCAAATATTTTAAGTTAATTTTCACATTCGGTGTAAGTTCTATTCAAGTCTGTGATTTTTCAGTTTCATGCAGCAACTGGCCTATAATGATATGTAGCAGCCAGCCTCTGCTACCTCATGCTTTAGAATGTTTTCAAAAAGTACCTGGCGATCTTTCCAGAACCACATAAAATGTATGTTTATTATTGGTTATGTATAACTGTAAATGTGCATTTAAAATAAAATAAATAAATAAATATTAAAAATAATATTAAAATGTTTAAATTCAGAACCATTGACAATTAAACGACGTTCGTTTGGTTTTTTCTAGAGACGCCAGAAGTTGTGAAAATCTGTAACGCTGTCCATACATTAATTAATTTTGCAAATTATATTTTTACAAATTATATTTATACATCATATGAGTTCTACATTATTTAAGTTCTACATTATAACAGTTCTACAGATATAATAATAGAACTTGAATAAAACCTCCACAGAATGTGAAAATTAACTTCAAATATTTGATGAATTCATAAAATTTTTAGAAACAACCCGACTTAAGAGTTTACTCATAGATGATACTGGTAACAAATAAAGCTGTCGATAATGCAGGGATTTCGACATAGATAAATACAATTGCAATCCCTAGGTCGAGGCCCAGAATCATTCCTACCGCCTGCTAATAAGTAGGAGGCGAATAGTGGAGGCAAAACGTTAAATTCCAGAGCCGCTCATTATTAAAGGCAAAACAATTAAATTATCGTTATTTAACCGGTCAAATTTGTTTTGAACAGAGTGAAGCTTATGCACGTGGCTAGCGAATATCACGAGAGGTTTGGTGTGAACAAATTCTCAATTTTGTATTATTTTTAACGAAATTGATTTTGTGCGAGTTAGCGGAAAGTTACCTACTGGATTAACCAGTACAATCTCCGCGTGCGTATGTGATTATAATATTGCCGATCATAATACAACAGCTGTAAGCATACTCTATAAGTCGGTAGATAATTTCAATTCTAGCGATTCTAATAACGTCAAAATTCTTTCGCAAAAACAGATTGATAAACGTATTTGTAATTATGACTGGAAGTCGCTTCTAAAGGAAACCGAATGTTCGGTTATTTATTTAAAAATTAAAAATTATTTTGACGACTTGTATAAAAACAGCACAATTATAATAAGCAAAAAACCTAAAAGCCGACCTTATGCCATAAATGATTGGATATCTAGTGATGCACTATATAAAATTAAAAAAAGGGATTATTTATATAAGCGTTGGAAAAATGCCCCAACAAATAAATACTATGAAAAAGAATATAAGTGTTATCGAAATGTTTTAAATAAATTGTTACTTAAATTAAAAACCTCATACTATAATGACAAATTCAAAAATCTATTTCAAGATTCAAAAAAGACATGGGACGAGTGTAATCAAATTTTAGGTAAGAAATGTAAAAATAATTGTGACCAAGTTGCCTCCAAATATTTGATGAAAGATCGGACCAAAGAAAATGTAACTAATGATTTTGTTGATTATTTCTCTGACAGTGTTTGCAATATGTTACATAAATGTAATTACAGGACAACTGCTTTTGAACCAGAGAAGATGCCTCAAAGCATGTACCTACCAAGGGCCAAAATTTCTGATATAGAAAGCATTGTGCGGCAACTTAAAAGCTCTTCTCCTGGAATTGATAATATCAGAATGAGTGATATTAAAAAACATATAATAATTTTAGCTCCAATCATAGCCCATTTTGTAAATAGAATTTTATTTGAAGCAAAAATTCCAGATGACTTAAAATGTAGTATTATCAGACCCATTTATAAAGGAGGTGATCACACTCTATTGGGTAATTATAGACCGATTAGTATTTTGCCATCACTCGAAAAAATTCTTGAAAAATACATTCAGTTGAAATTAATAAAATATTTAGAAGATTTTTCTATTATTGATACAAATCAATATGGATTCCAGAAAAAAAAGGGTACCGAAATGCTACTTCAAAAATTTGCCAGTTTCATAAATAATGAACTAAATAGTAAAAATCATGTATTAGTTTTATTTATAGATTATTCTAAAGCATTTGACACTATTAATCATAGAAAATTATTGCAGATACTAGAAATCATAGGAATAAGAGGAAAGCTCCTAAAACTATTTGAAAATTACTTGAACAACCGATGCATGAAAATAAAGCTATTGAACACTTTAAGTAAAAAAAGAAAAATTTTAGCTGGCGTTCCTCAAGGTTCCATATTAGGTCCAATTTTATATATCATTTATGTATCTTTTATTAAGTACATCTTTAAACATGTAAAACACTTTGTATATGCGGATGATACTGCACTAGTGATTTCTCGCAGTGATTTAAAATTATGTATTGAACTCTTACAAAAGGATTACATTGAGCTTTTGAAATGGTCTCATGACTCTGGTTTAATCATAAATGCAAAAAAAACCAAATTGATACATATTAGATCACCCAATGCCAAGACAAATATTATTACACCAGAAATAAAAACACACGGTTCAGATTGCTTACATGTTGGTATCCCAGCATTGTGTACATGCGAAAATATTGAAGTGGTTAAAGAATATGTTTATTTAGGTGTAATTATTGACTGCTTTTTCAAATGGGATTTACAAATAAATAAAGTCTGTGAACGTCTGAGATCTATTGTTAGTAGATTATATAAACTTAAATTCTATGTTCCAATATGCACACTTCGAATAATTTATTTATCATTAGCTGAGTCTATTATAAGGTACGGAATTACAGCTTGGGGACTTTCCTGTAAGACAAATGTTAATCATGTTCAATCTGTCCAAAATTCATTAGTTAAATTATTAGCTCATAAAAGTTTATACGAGCAAAGACACAATGTTCCGTATTTTTACCAGAATCTTAAAATTCTCTCAGTAAGAGCAATTCTGTGGCATAAAATTATTTTTCAGCATATGAATAGCCCTATATACATAAATAGACTGGACCACACTTACAATACTCGATTTACGTTAAATGAAGGACTAATCGTACCTAAGCACTTAAACAAATATGGACAAAGAACGCTGGACTACATGATACCTACATGCTTAAATATGTTACCTGCTAAAATTAAAAAATGTACAAATAATGTAAGAACAAATATTATATTGAAAAATTGGCTCGCCGAAAGAAAAAGTTTGTATTAACATTCTTGTAGTACTCGTAACACAAAAAAATGTCTAACTGCATTATAAGTTTTATTTAAAAAAAAAAAAAAAAAAAACTTCAAAGTAAAAGCACCCATTGACAAACTACTTAAAAGTAGTTTATTGGGACTTTTCTTTTTTGTAATATCTTATTTTATTTTTGATTTCCTGTAATATTTTATAACTTTTTTCTTCTAATAAAAAAAAAAAAAAAAAAAAAAAAAAAAAAAAAACAGTGAATTCGTACAAACAACACTTTTGCGCATACAAATATATTGGATTTTCAGTTTGGAGGTTGTGTGATATCAATTGTGTTATTTTAATGATATATTATACCGAGTATGTAGGAAAAAAATAGAAAATTTGATAATTTTCCAGTTTTGTCACTGACATTAGTACGCAGGTGCAGAGCGAACTACTGTGATATAGCATAAAAAATATTATGACATGCAAAAGGTTGAGTTCAAATGGAAAGAGATAAATCGATTTCAATAAAATAACATTACATCTTATCCTCCTCTTTGTCCTTTTTGTGATAAAAATCACTTTACTTGACTTGCTAGCTGCGGTTCCCCTCAGCGGGGAGTCGGGCAAAATTAAATATGATACCATTATTTTTTTTTTTTTTTTTTTTTTTTTTTTTTTTTTTTTAATTGTACAACAGATTTTTATCCAATTACTGTACAATTTTCTCATTTTAATAGTCTCAACACCTAGGAAGATGATTAATATACAAAAAAATCTTAAGGCTATCTAAAGAAGAGTTATATATATCTAGTGTTTCCGATATTTCGTTCAACAGCACCATTCCTCTTGTCATGCTATGCTGTGCTAGAACATCTGTTCTGCCGTATGGTATTTTGAACAAGTCGTGTCGACGACTACGGCTGAAATTTTCAGGCACGTATAAGCCATAACATTCCAAGAGGAATGGGCTGTCAATACGATTATGGATTATGTTAAAACTAAGAATTGCAAGATTTGCATAACGTCTAGTTTCCAAGCTAAATCTATTTGTTGCCTCAAGTAATTCCATATGGTGCATGAATCTCGGGTACGTTCCATTCATCCGCATATAGACATACCTAAGGAATTTTTTCTGAACTTGTTCTAGCATATTAATATATTTCGCTTGGTGCGGAGTCCACACACCACTGGCATACTCCAGCTTACTTCTTATGACTCCATCAAACATGGCTATCATTGCACCTGGGTCATCAAATTGCTTACATATTCTGATGATGAAACCCAATAATAATAATAATATTTAGAATATTATAAACATCCTACTAATATTATAAAGGCGAAAGTTTGTATGGATATATGTTTGTTACTCTTTAATGCAAAAACTACTGAATGGATTTTAAAAATTCTTTCACTAATAGAAAGCTACATTATTTGCGAGTACTATAGGCTATATATATTGGTAAGATCTGGCGTTGTGAATAATCTCTTGCGTTATGAAATTATTTATCAAACGTTTTCTGTCCCTAACAAAATCGATTTATTGCAAACGTCAGAAAAAAGCAAACAAATTGTCGCCTTGGAAACGATGGTTTTTTTAAACTAGGCAATTCACCCTAAAAAGAGTGCTTTGTTGGCGTCGTACTTAATAACTATCTTTAAAAATGAATCACCGAAATGTAGAGTCTGTCAATTAAGAGTAGAAAATAATAAAAACGGAACTACCAAATTTGTAGGCTGGCAACACCAATTTAACTGTCAAATATTCTTTCAAATCGCAATGACACTGAATGTATAAAGCACTGTAAGTAACATTTACATGGGTTAGGGGTGTGAGAGGGGGGAGGGAAGGAAGGGGAAGGGAAGGATGGAGTAGGGTGAGGGGTGAGATCGGTGGAGAAGGAGGGGGAGGGAGAGGGGGGTTGATGGATATGTGGATAGGGGAGAGGGAAGATGGAGGGGGGAGGAGGGTGAGGGGGAGGGTGGGGGGGGGGGGTTTGATGGGGGAGTGGAGTGGTGAGAAGGAAGGTGGAGGAGGCGGAGTGGGAATCCCCTAATACCATGCGAGCAAAGCCGCCGGAAAAAGCTAGTATGTATATAATGTTATTTTCGTCTCTTTCTATTTTTATTTTATTTATTTTGGAAAATCAACAGATATTTTACATTTGTAATAATAAAATTAATAATATACATAATACCCAATGATAGATTTTCACATAATTAAAATTATAATTAAAAAGTAAAACAAAAAGTAAGGGTCCTGTACTCTTAAGAACTTAACAAAAATATAACCCTGAAAATTATTCAGAAAAAAAAAAAGATATAAAAACACAATATAAACTGTAATAATCTGCTTACAAAATTTCAAACATGAAGTAGGAGTCAGAAATTTGTTCTCACTTCACAACACCAATAATAATAATATGTACATTGTACATACCTACAACTGAGTAAATACAATAGTAAGTCGAATGACAAGTATGCAACTGACTGGAAAGGATTCAAAGCAATAACATGGTAACTTGCAATACGGTCAAAAAATTATTTAATGTTGACTATGACATACTTTTTTAAGGTACTTAAATTACATGAGAATATGTCTATATCATTAAAATTATTATCAAATACATTACATGTTCTGAATATAAAAGCATTTTGTTTTCTCTTCAATAGAAAATATAAGGAAAAGAAAAGAGATATATTATCGGCTTGTTTTCTAAGAAAACAATCTTTCTTTATCTACAGCAGGTCGTGAAATATTTTTAATACTTTGAATATTACGAAACCAAATACGAAACAGTATTGACAATATAATCAATTTATTTATTATTGTAATATTTTGACAGTATTTTTAAGAAATTCACTTGATGTGAACAGATTTCTTTTTATCTAGGTATAGTCGACTCAATTTGGGAGGCGGGTATGGGTACCGCAGCCCCGGGAACCATTTATTGGATAACCAACACCTCTGCCATAGGTCACCCCAAGTGGTTCGCTACGTTTGGTGACTTAGCAGAGGTGCTCGGGTTCATGGGGTGATGTTTGTCTGTGAAAACTGGTTGAGGTCTTGGGAACATCGCCTTGCACCGCAATGGGAGGGATGGATTCATACGTCCGTCACTCCTGGACCCACTGACCCGCAGATTCCTACCCACACCTCATACTTTATCCTTCCCAGAACTTCATTTCCATCCTTTCCTTCAAAAGACCCTCCACACAGCATCTTCAAAGATACACAGGCCCTGAGGGAAAATACTTTCCTCAGGGCCTTGACTAGCAATACGGTAGTAGCTGTTCAGGTTCAAATTCCAGCGTATAAAGGTAGTCTTTGGGGTTGCTGTGTGGAGGGTTTTTTTTTAAAGGAAGGAGTGAATCTGAATCTTGAAGAGACCCATGGAAACAAAGAGGGAGGAGTCAAAGAGGCCAGCAAATCATTCCACAGCCGAGCTGTTGAATTCAAGAACGAGTCGTAGGAACCAACCGTTCTCATGTGACTCGACTCGTTCTCATAACTCGATCTCACTTGACAAATGTCGGGTGCGTAAATTTTAAAATTATTTTAAATAATATATATGCGGCGTGTTTCAGAGTGGAAGAGACTCTCAGCATCACCCTGGTATGAGACCACCATTCAGAATTCAAGCGTTGCTTGAAATGACTTTGGCCGCGTTTGGTGACCAGATCTGAATGGCCATGTAATTCCCAACCTTCCTCTTCCAACTTCCAGTCCCAGCAATTGGGATTCTTGTGCGGTATTCACATAAAAAAATGATTTTAATTTTTTATTGTTGTACTTTCACTCTACACAGAAGGCCCCGAGGAAAATAATTTTTCTCAGAGTCTATGTCATCTATGGAGATGTTGTGTGGATGGTTTTTTTAGGGAGAAGAAGGGTCTTGAAGAGATCTATGTTGAAGAAGGGAGGAAATACAGAAGCCGGCAATCATTCAACAGCTGAGCTCAAGAACTCGAGAACTTGAACTTGAACAAGCCGTAGAAATGACCTATTCTCATGCGACACAAATGTCAACCATGCACAAATGTTGGGTGCCCGATTGGTGTGTTCCCCAATTATGCAATGGTGCCGAAGGGATCACAGATGCTAGTTCCTTGGAGCATCTTCCATTGAAATGCTGGTAGAACACGGACAGCATTCCTAACTGATGCCAGTGCTTTAAAGATTGCGATCCAGTTGTAATGGGGGAAGCTATCAAACAGACCGCCCATTTTTGCAGTCATGGTTTTTTTAAACTATTTTGGGACTCCAGACCAGAGGTGGCTGCCAAATTGAACAG
This sequence comes from Limnephilus rhombicus, assembly GCA_929108145.2. Classification (NCBI taxonomy): domain Eukaryota; kingdom Metazoa; phylum Arthropoda; class Insecta; order Trichoptera; family Limnephilidae; genus Limnephilus; species Limnephilus rhombicus. The sequence goes on from OV815284.1 coordinate 26,513,086, forward strand.
TTGGGCGCACTTGTGATTCGTACAGGGTCAGCAGTTAAAAGTATATCTCCAAAACAAACCGTTCCGAGAAAACTTTGCATGTCATTTATTATTATAAGTCATTAAACTTTTATTTCCGACAACGTACTCAACTTGCTAAAACAGTGAAGTAATTTAAAAACAACTATTTAATAGGTACCTACGCGTTTTTTGCATGTTTAAAAATTAAGTTATGTCTTCCCTAGAGTTCGGCTCTGTAATAGCCTCCACTTTGCCGCCTCCTACTAATAAGCCATCAAAGCTCGTTGTAATCTACCACCAATAAAAGTACAAAGTGTTTTGTTGACTCCGGGAGTTTTTATTTAAAAAGTTTGTGAGGAAATCCGGAGTTACAACAATAATAATTTTCCCAAAAGATATTTTGCCTTCAGTGCAACCTTTTTAATTAAATGGTTATCTTTTGATCTTACAGCCGGATGGAAAATATGTCTTCTTGGAAATCTCTCGTCCAACAGAGAGGAGGAACCAGAGGGAAACCTCTTCCCTCTCAGTTCACTGTTAAAATATTCCTTGGAATGGAATATGAATGCCCCAAGGGACACAGGTAAATGCAATAATCCTTATTTTTCTATTTTATGTTTTCCTATAATATGTGAGCTGACAAATCGTCACTTCATTTGGATAGGGTTCTAACTGACATTTTTTTCAAAAATCACCTTTGAATGCCAAAGCATTTCTTTTGCTTATTTCTATAACCAAAATAATTTTCAGAACCATCTGTGTTGTATTTTCGTAGATATAAGTATGACAAAGTTCTAACTTCAAGCTTTTTCAATAATAATTCATTTCACAAGGTTCTAACATCACTTACACTCTCTATTTTGTTTGTATCTGACAGTTGATCTTAAATACGAGGCACATTATGGTCCGTCATTTCATTTGGATAGGGTTCTAACTACGTCTTACCATTTTCTAAGGTTTCTAAGTTTCCAAAGACAAATTTTCGAAATCTATGTAAGAATTTTAATTTATGTATTTTAGTTTATTGTATTTTAATGGAAAATATTTTAATAGGGCTTGGCCCTAGCTAAGAATAGCATTAGGGTAATGTAATTAGAATCTTGTGCAATGAATTATTATGCTCTAGCTGGTTGCACAGGGTTCTATTTGTATGTTTAGGTATGCTCTAAAAGGGTAAGTTTACGTCCTCTTTAAATACTTTAATTTAAAATATGTTCAATTAAAATACTTCACACAAGGTTCAACATCCAAATCGGAAATTTGTAAACAGATTATGAGAAATCATCTTTGCAAACTTTGACACCTCATATCTCAGAACAAGGTGAAGCGAAGTTAGAACCCTATCCAAATGAAGTGACGAAATGCCCTCATATGTTTTTAAAAACAATGATGTCTTGTAGTATTAAGGTAGAGTTCCAAATACAACGACAGTAGCGTCATTAATGCTGTATCAGTGTCGCCGCATCAAAGCGCACTAAACAAATGCATGAGAGCATATTTGAACGCAGCAATACTGACGCAGTGTCAGCAATGCGCCGTCTCTGACGCGCAGCGGTAGCGACAGAGCCACGTTTATGCACTCTACAGTGATTGATTTATAGGTTTTATTTGTAATTATTATTTTTGAACGGAGGAGTTAGCACCAATTATAATTGGCTGCGCTCGGCGAATTATTTTTGTGTTTATTTGGGAATAGAACATTTTATTCCACGGCAATGATTTGTTCCCTTCCGCTCTGCCCTTCCCCGCCCCCCTGGACATTTCACAATAATACAGTGCATTCACGCAACACGTATTTTGTTGTTGTGACATTTTGACACAACGCAAGGTTCAATTGTAAATGAACTGTTTTCTTGGTGAAATTATTCAGTGAACTACATCGCAGATGGTGATCTCATATTTTAGTGAACCACATCGCAAATGAATCATTCCACCTTTATTCCCGTGAGTGTTTTCCTAGCAAAATACAATTTGTTGCCATTATAAGGATGCAGAAATCATTTTGCCGTTTATGTAAAAACCTCTGGCCAAAACAGGAGGATTTCGAAGTTTTTACTGAGGAAGATTATGGGCTTCTTATACTGGTGTCACAACATCCATTATTATTTGATTTAAATAGAAAAGAATATAAAAACACGACCAAAAAAGGGTTTGGAGTAAAATTGCAAATATTTCACACGAGATTGAATCATAGTGTACATATATTAATCTAAATAGATAAAATAAATAGGAGCCAGACAAGAAAATTAGGTCGACCATCACATAATAACTGGAGTCTGCCGGCAATATTGTCGCGGCCCTCGAAAATGAACGCATAAATCACGCAGCGACACTGACTAAGCATTGCTGACATTAATGTGCATGGAACCCTAACTTTAGCTGTCGAACAGTAATGAATAGTCTGATTATTTTTATTTTTATTTGAAAGATCACTTCAATAGCAAGCCTTCAATTGTTAACTATTGACATAGGTTGTATCGTAAAGAACGGAAATTACAATAGATAAATATTGTGCTGTTTAAAAAATACACTAACCACTTCACCGGCCGTGGACAGAGTAAGTATCGCGTCCGCCGACTAGTATGTCATAATGATTTTGCAACTGAATAATTTCACAATCTCACAGACTTCTTCATCTTCTTCATTTTATGGACATAACAGTGGGATACTGAAGTTATCCAGTAGTAGCCACTTAATGACATTGGGTTATTACTTGGTTCAGCTTCATCTTAAAACTGACGAAGGGAACATTCTCCTTCGATGTGTTGTGTTGTTTGAATATGTCCACATGCACACAATCTTTTGTGCAGTCAACATCTTCTGAGGGAGAGAAAACCCTGGCAGTATAATAGTTGGTTCACAATAGGGTGCTTACTATTTACTTAACAAGAAATTATACTTGATATAAAAATCACACAAAAAGAAAGGGTACGGAAAAACGTTACGGCGCGTTACATGGGGGGAGGGGGGGTCAAAAATCTTCAAAAATTGCGTTACGTAATACTTGAATGCCCCCTTAGTGTGATATTTGAAGCTTATTTATTTTATCTCCACGAATGATTTCCCTCAGAAATTCGGGAATATCTTTGAATGTGCTGTAAATACGAATAACCATACAAATCTCTATTTCAATGTATTCTCAAACTCTAATTTGTTTCCTATTATTTTTCTAGGTTCATGATGTCATCCAGTGAAAGTGTTGTGTGCGGAGGAAGCGCATTGCATAAGCACAGCGGAGCGAAGCTAGCAAATAGCGACATGCCCCTGTATTACCGCTGCCCCTGCTCGTAAGGCTAATCTATATATGTACATACATATCAACCAGAAAATACCAAATAAACAAAATCAATTTATTACTATTTTTTTGAGGCTGAAGGTTGTGGGGAGGGGAAGGAGATAGGGAAGAAGTATGTAGGGAAGTATCTTGCTATTCAGATCTGGTCACCAAACATGGTTAAAGCCATTTCAAGCAACGTTTCAATTCGAATGGTGGTCTTATACCAGGTCAATACTGAGAGCATTTTCCACTCTGGAACGTGCCGCAAATTTACTATGTATTATTTTTAATGAATTAATTGTGAAATAATGCAAATTAATCAAATAAAATTTTGCTCATGCTGGGATTCAATCCCGCGACCTTCGGATTGCGAGTCAAAAGCCTTACCCCTCAACCATAGAAGCCCGTGCTCATTCACCTCAGAATATTAATACAAAAATAGATAAAATGTTTTAGAATGTACTTACCAAAGACGTTTGTTGGTTTTTCATTTAACATCATTTTTCAATTGTAATTAATCAGATTAAAAATTATCATAGAATTATAAAAAAATCTGAGTGCAATTCACACAAGGTAGAAGTGAAACCTTCAGAAAACTAAAGGCTACGAAGGCTAGGCTAAAGAGGAGATTGATTATACTATCTCATTCTCTCGCAGGCTAAATCCTTCAAATGTGTGTGTTTGTCGCTTTTTAGTGTCACTATTTTTCGATTCATCGAGTTTCAAGTTACAACGGTGCTAAAGAAATTTTCATTTAAAAAATTATATTTGTAATATTTAATTAAATGAAGACAATATAAGCGAAACTCAATCGAAAATCTGGAAACAGATATTGACACCTCTGGGACTCGAACCCAGGACCTCTTGCTTTCCAGGCAATCGCGCTTTAATTATATATTACAATTTGAGGTTTTACTCATAAAGTTAAAATAAAAATTATATTTGTTTCTTTTTTATGAATTACTCTAACTTAAATAAAAACCGATATTAAAAACCGCACACATTATGAAATTACACCTAGGATTAAAATAATAAAACACACGCCACTGCGAAAACAGCAATTTCTTTATGGTGCAAACTAAACTTCACTTTGTCATCTAATTTTTAATTCCAGCACTTTGCAATAACTTTAAATAATTAGAGAATTCAATAACGAACACGCGGTGTTATAATACTATTATAATGACTGAATTTACCTAAAATAAACATCTACAGGATTTTTTAACGTGATCATGACACCGCCATGAAAAAAATTATACCAAATGATTACATATTTCTACTGTTGTTAGATTCATTGAAAAGTTTCACTGCCAACTGTTGATTATCGATGAAAGCATTATCTCAGTTTGCAACTCACGAACATTCGAGCCGCGGGAAGGTTCAAATATATTCTAATTCATTTGGAAAATTAGGGGTCTGCCTTGTGGCATTCAAGTGTGAAAGCTATCTACCCTAGCTCTGCAGCAGATAAGCTAGCATAATAGCAAAAACTTATTATTTATTTTTTACATATTTATTAGTTAACTGGAGCCAAAACAGGCCTAAATGCATCATGTTTTATTATTTTGTTATCAAAATATTTTCTGTTTGATTTCTTCAATGGTTTTTTGTTTCCATTTTAAGATATAAAGTGATACGAAAAGTGTTTGTGTTGCTCGAAGCATTATTGTCACGGTTTTAGCATTCATAGACTTTGAAAAACTATACAAGCTCGGTCAACATTAAAAAATCTATATTGTTCGTTAGTACGAAGCAGATTAGAGTACAATTCAACCGTACGGTCACCATACTACAAAGTCCATTCTCAATCATTGAAAAACAAATTCCTTCAGTAAATCAATTTTAAAATGAAAATTCCAATTGAATTTATAAATTATAATAACTTACGCGCTGAAACCAGACTACTTAAATTATCAGATAGAATAGTGTTACGAGTGATTTCTTATTTTACAAAATTATCAAATCTTTAGTCAACAGCCCTAACTTGTTGGAACTAATTTGTATTAATATACCTGCCAGACAAATTTAAAGTAAAGATATTTTCAAATTTAACAACACCTCGACACTAATTACTCTATTTATTCACCATTTATAGATATATTTGGTGTTGACAGTTTTGCAATTTTCGAGAGGCAACTAATTTCGATTTTATCTGTTAATAATTAGCTTTTATTATTTTTGTTCTTTTCATAAAACCTTCTCTCATCCAAAACCTTACCAGTAATTTATATCCTTATTTTATTTTATTTTTTATGTTCTGTTTACAGTAATATATACGTATATATATTTTAAGCTAAATTGTATTAGTTTTTTATAAGTACAACTCATACTATTTCATTTCTTTTAATCTCTGTTATGATGTTGTATACCTTGCCAGTTGATTGCATTCTTATTTATTCTGTTTTATTGGTTTTGTAACACACATAATTAATATTGTGTAGCAGCCAGCCTCTGCTACCACATGCTCTGGATTGTTTCCGAAATATATGGATCTTTCCAGAAGCGACGCCCATGTTAATACTGAATTTGAATTCTGAACTAACGAGAACGTTCCGGCCGCCTCTCGTTAAATACACCTAGCGCCGGCATTACGATGGCTGGATGTGTAGGCACCTATCGCATCGATAATGAGCTGCAGACCTACCTACCTCTCACGCGTTCCAGAAAAGGTACGAACCATTGCGCGCCTGAAATGCACAGTTCGGGCACTTTCGAGAAAGTCGCCTTTCGAGAAAGTTCGAAAGTGAAGCATTACTACCAGACAAAGCAATACTTCGACTCGCCGGACTATATAAAGGCGCTCAGCAACGCACACAGTACAGTGTTTCCAGTGCTTACATAGCGTTTAGTATTCTCGCCTCACGCAACCGCATTTAACCTTGACCCAGTAAAATCCACTTTCGTTTGTTTACCTAGATACCTAGTACCAGTAGTGTATTTGATCTGTTCCGCTGTCCAGTTCAGAATTGATTTGTAAAATTGTAATCTTGTTGGAACTCAATAAAGACTTCCAACACGCAACCCCAATCTCGAGTTCTACAATAAGGAACTCCAGTGAAAAATATTATGGCTTTAAAAAAATATGTTCATATAGACCAATAACCGCTGATTCTGAATATATAAGTTTTATTTCATAATATCAAACGCAGAGTTTTTAAAAAATTATTTAAAAGTGCATTTTTAAACCTCTCGAAAAAACACAGCGTCAAGTTGGCATTACTGAAATGGTTAGTTGTGACGTCACTGCTAACCTGCTAACTATTCACCGAAGTGTATCAAGATGTATTGACACATTTGAAATCTTATGCCACAGAAGACACGCACGCCATTCAACATTTCGTGTTTTTTTTGGTTATTTTCATACTGTTAAAGAGATTTAGATAAATAATATTTATTTTGTTTATTGGAAACATTATTTAGGCTCTCATCAATTAAAATTATGACAGAAAAGGGCTATATTTGAGGTTAAGTATAACCGAAAATATAGTCATAAATAGATCATATTTGACATTTGGTTTACGATACATCGATCGTATTTTCGAATTGTTTTTAGGGCTTTTTATACAAGTTATTACACAATCGTCATGATCAGTGTATTATAAATACCAGTGTTTCTGTATGTGTTATACATAAAACAATGTACAAAGATGGCTTACTATGTCTGTATTTGCAATGAAAAAGATGATTTATTGTTTATATATTGCACTTTGTTAAAATACAAAAACAGTAGCGGTGAGATGTGGACATTTTACCAATGTTTTTCTATATTAAAAGCAGTTGAATAAAAAACGCCTCGTGTTCTCACAAAAAAGTCATCGAGTCATGCTATATTCATTCCGCCATTTTAATTCTTACATTCAAAAATTCAAAATGACAACTTGAAAGTAAATAAATTATCGGTGGGTGAAGACGTTACACAATCCACCATAGATACGGTGCTTTTCGGGGGGTCTTGAAAAATTAAAACTTTGACAATTATTTTAACTATTAAAACTAACTATAAAAATAAAAATGCACTTATTTAAGTTTGAAGGTCTTTATTCATTAAAAAAAATAAAAAAATTGGACTGGAGTTCTCTATTGGAGTATAAATTTCCTTCTATTCATGTATTTGTTTTGACGACCTCCGTAGTCCAGTGGGTAACACTCTTGACTCACAATCCGGAGGTCGCGGGTTCGAACCCGGCGTGCGCAAATAAATTTTATTGGATTAATTTGTGTTATTTCACAATTAATTCATTTAAAATAATATATAGTATATTTGCGGCACGTTCCAGAGTGGAAGATACTATCAGTATCGCCCTGGTGTAAGACCACCATTCAGAATTGAAACGTTGCTTGAAAATGGCTTTAGCCATGTTTGGTGACCAGATCTGAATAGCCAGGTACTTCCCAACCTTCCTCTTCCCCACCTCCTTCCCCTCCCCACTACCTTCAGCCTCACAACATACCCCAATTGGGGATGCCATAGTCTCACTGGCTCCAGACGGGAGCAGTTGAGATTCTTGTGCGGTATTCACTGTAAAAAAAAAAGCCCACTAGGGCGTAAATAAATATAAAAAATAAAATAAAAATAATAATTCCAGTATTAGGACGAAATGCTACCAATTGAAGTTGTGATGTCAGCTTCGCGGGAGTGTGAAAAGAAGAGAAGAGAACCAGTGAAACGAGTTGTTAATTATTTTCTTTCTCATTTTGATTTTTTCACATTCATAACTGAATTGTCAGATAATAAGTTGGCACAAATAGAGTCCAGGATTTTACTTTTCCATTGGCATTCTCAATATCCACCAGTGTCCACACCACGGGCTGCAGACTGCAGTTACCATATTGATTCTTCGTTATTTAATTATTATTTTTATGTTACCCAGGGGAAGTAAGCCGATGGTTGCCCAGCTGATGAGAGTTCACATTGTCACACCTAAAGCTCCCGTTCACATTACTTTGAATCCAAAGGTATTTCTTTCTTATATCTTTTTTGAACTCCTCTATTGTAATCAAGTGATGCAACGAATACTACTTTTACGAATACGAATATCAAACCTACTATCCGGCGAATACGAATATGAATAACTTGGCAGAGTAATAAAACATTAATTTATTTAACCTTTTTCTGTTTGTTTTATTATACTTATAATTAAAATTACAACTGTCAATTTTTTATTGAGAAAACACAACATCTGTATATTCCCTGGTGATTTCTTTTTTCAGTTTGGATGTTGCCAGCCATTGAAAAAAGCCTCTTCGAGGCAACTGTATAAAAATATTTTTGCGTGAGTTTTTTCAGTTGTGGGAAATGTATATCGTCTCGCCAGAAGAGCAATGGATCAGCAGACAGCGATAAATTTGGGAGCTTTAGATAAGCATCAATCTCTGGAAACAAATTTTCTCAAATTGGAACTACAATTTATGCACAGACATTTTGACATTTCTATGACAATTTATCCATAGACATTTTGACATTTCTATGACATATTTGTTCACCACTAGCGACATCACAGATAAGTTTGTGGCATTGCAATAGGAAATTTCCCTGAATTCCCCATCGCGTCTTGTCACACGGTATAATCAAACGGAGATGCGTACCTACAAAAGTTTTTTTTAATAATATTGGTATTCTTAAATATTTATTTGCCGAATAGGAATATTCGGTAAATGTCTACTATTCGGCGAATACGAATATTCGTATTCGTTGCATCACTAGTAATCATACAATAACCTTATTCGTATTCGTTGCATCACTAGTAATCATACAATAACCTTATTAACTAGTTCGGCGAATACGAATATTCATATTCGTTGCATCACTAGTAATCATACAATAACCTTATTAATTTATGCAAAAAATAAATTACATTACCACTGTACTTATTAAAACCTCATAGATCCTTTTGTTAACAAATTCTAATGACATATAATTTTCATATTTCTGTCAAAATTTGTTTTGGGTAACATTCTAACATAATGTATGTATACCCATAATTTTATGATGAAACTCCACTATTTTAATATATATTATTTAATTGCCTGAGCACTGTCATATCCATATGGATACAACGGCACAATAAAAAAATAATTTCTCCAGCTATTCTAGGAAAACTGAACTTCTAAACTTAAATTCATGTTTTTAAATAATTTGTACTTCATTTTAATTCACAGGTTCAACCAATTGCCGGAGGCCCCATTTTCATCACCGGGGGCGATTGCACCGTGCTGACAGGCTCCGCGTACTGGGTGCTGCGTTTCCCCTATATCTACTGCACGGAGAGAGGCCCCCTTCCCCGGCCCATGCCCCCCCTTGTCCCCGCGGCCCGGGGCAGGCTGTTGCAGGGAATCATCGGCGTGATAGACTGAATGAAACAAAAAAATCGAATTTGAAATTTTTCCAGTTTCTCAAATAAATTAATAAGGTGCTGTCACTTCGAGAGATCTATAAGCAGGGAGAAGGTGTCTATGTCAACCACAGATAATAGAAACAAGATAAATGGTCCATGATCTATTATGAAAACCGCGCACAATATTGTCGTTAAATCGCTCACCCATACTACTGCAAATCGCATCTACGCACTGCTGTACTCCGCCTCTGTTTCTACCTACACAAAGCATTATTTTCATTGGCTCTGACGCTTTAATTGTTTGGTCGCAGCTCGGCGACAGTCGGCATGTTTGCATGTTTCCACGCCATACCTCGCTTTTCTTCTGTTATCTACAATATCAACCTACCAAAAGAGGTACAACATTATCACTTTTAAAAAACTGTCAAGAACATGCCAGCCGAAAAACATTTATGTTAAACAATCAAAAAGTCTAAGTGGAACAATTTTCTGATTTTCTGATTTTCTGAAGAAATCAAAACTGTATTTTTATCCATTATTATACAAGTTTGTCAAATAAGAGTAGAAAACATAGGAGGGCGCCACTGTTGATCAAATGGCAATACTAAATACAACTCACGGTATTAAAGTAAAGCTGTGTAACCTACATTTTTATAAAAAATTAAAAAGGCATAAAAGTGGAAAAAATATTTTTTCATTGCAGTATAGATACTCACTGATCTCAAAATTAGAATTGCATATAGGTATATTATACCTTTGCAATTTTGTGTTAACATATTGAAGAATAACGATATTGTAATAAAATATAAAGCACAGTTTAGAAATTGGTCACATTTATATAATACTAGCTTAAGTACCTAGCGTTGCCTGGGCTTTAGGTTGTGTCTCTAATTTTAGATCTGAATATATTGAACTCATTTACATCTAAAAGTATTGTAACTAAACTCACCATTAGTTATTCTTTTATTCTATCTATTATTAAATTCAAATTTATGTTAAATTAAATTAAACAAATCACTTTATAAAACACCCTTTAATCAAATTAACCCGTCTGCTTGTTTAGGATTAAATACATCCCAAAACACGTAATTGCGTTATACTTTCATTTGACCAAAAACGTCCCGAACAACCTTACATTTTAAAAGCTATATATCTCTTTTCCTCTCACCCAAAAATATGTATTTTTTCTGTTAATCAGAAAGAGAACAAAATAATGCTTCTTATTGTCCACGAAATATGAAAGCTATCTTGCATAGATATTTTACAATCTCAATCCAAAGTGACGGTTTCAGTATTTTCGCAAGAAACTGAGGCTTCCGGATTGTGAGGTATGAATATATTGGACCAAGCAGACGGGTTAATGTCATGAAGAAAAAATGTTTTTTTAAATGTGGTTTACTGTGTTCTATACATTCAGTGTCATTGCGCTTTAAAATAATATTTGACAGTTAAATTGGTGTTGCCAGCCTACAAATTTTGTAGTTCCATTTTTTATATTTTCTACTCTTATTTGACAGACTTTATGTGAATAATTTCTGTTTTTTTGTTCTTAATAAATCATGCATTATTACTCGTTCTGTATTTTATTGATTTCAAAGGAAAATTCTGATTGGAGACTTAGTGTTTTGCTCTTATAGATAAACAAAACTGTACAAAAAAAAACACTTGACAAACTGTATGTGGTTGTTACTTCATAAGTAATAATTAAAAGTACAACAAATAAACAGACTTTTTTGACATTTCAATAATTAAAACCAGTTGTTTCATAGAACAATTAATCAAATTTAGTTAATATACAAGTTCTTTGAAACAACTAGCCCATAATGAAATAAGATCTTGAATATTAATTTTGAAATTTGATGAATTAATGTTCATAGTTCTGTGAAACAACACATAGGAATCTGTCTAGCGATTCCGTATTTTTTGTGAGATCGTTATTGGATAACGGACGTAATCTCCTGTCAGATTTGTGTGATTTTTATGGCTGTTATTTGTGTTTTCTATGTATAATGTACATTAAATGAGTAAATAATCATGCATACTTGCAGTAATTCATGTTTAAATCGATCTAAACTAAAATATGTGACATAAAATTCACACAAATCTGACAGAAGATAACATCCGTTATCCAATAACGATCTCACAAAAAATACGGAATCGCTAGGCTGGGCGTTAGTGTATCCAGAAATCCATTCCTCCCACTGCGGTGCAAGGCAATGCACAATGCATTGTCCCTTGGACAAAATACAAAAATCAACATTCGAATAATGAATTTTGATTTTGTTATTGTAAAGATGATGTGTAGAAGGCGACTGGCGGAGGCCAAACGAAAATTCTAGGGCCGCTCATTATTAAAGGCAAAACAATTAAAGTATAGTTATTTAACCCGTCAAATTTGTTTTATGGGTCCAACAGACTTAGCTATAAAAGATCATTTGGTTTTGGCCTATTTCAGCATATCGCTCGCCACACATTCCCAATGTTTTTACCTCCGCCAGCCGCCTACTAATTATGAGTAAAAACTCTCAGGATATTAATCATTATTACTTGGATGACAAATAACCAGTAATTGTTCTTATAGTAAGGTATAACTATTAAAGTGCGGTTACAAAATTTTCGCCATCTGCCCGTCTGATTCTTTTTAGTACTTAATAAATCATTTGTTTTTTACCAGATAATGTGTTTATGTATTGTTAGACATAGTATATAACGTAACATAAGTGATTTCCCCAGAATAGGTCAGAGAAATTATTTTTTTGATTTTGCACCGTATCCACGTAAATATTGGTGACCTCAGGCGATTAATAAATAAATGCATAATCCATTTGAAGATATTGGCATAATAATATTATAAACTCCTCCAAATCCAACTTTATTTAGATAAAATTATACAATTACTTTATTTTAAAAGACAGTGTTTACTTATTACATAACTGAGTTTGAGATGGGGATCACATATTCAACATCGGCATACGGGGATAGGCGCTAATGGATTGCATATATGTGTAAGGAAAAGAGTGTAAGTATACTGATTTTGGTATTTTTTTAGTACTTGGTGATGCTTCAATTGTGTTTCATAGAATTTACTTTGCATTACTTACTTATCCCCCTCCCGCCACACTGGGCCGGATTAAACATGTCAGGGCCCCTAGGCGATGCGTGGTCCCTAGGCTGCCTTATGAACAATACGACCCTGCCAGGGCCGGATTAAACATGTCGGGGCCCATAGGCAATGGGCGATTCCGCTGTAGACGATTCTCGACATTAATTTTTAAATCACAGTATTTGTTACTTTTTTTGATATCAGTGCAAAGAAGAAGGTCAATATTTAATAATAAAATAAAAACTTTGGATTTCACTTTATATTGAAATTTTGGCGCTCTTGGAAACATTACCATTCGAAGAATCGGTAAGTTAACTGCAAAATCACACCGGTGCGAAACAGCTGTTACGATAGTTTGAGGTTATATTTTACTGCTAAATGTGTAGTGAAAAAAAAATTAATTTATATTTATGTGTCGAAAGATGCAAGCGCTTTTGTTATTTTTTAAGCATCATTGACTACAAGAAGTCACTGTTAGCTTGTTGCACCCGCGATACAAAAAGATGTAAAAGTTTGTGTTGTTCACAGAAATAATAAAGTGCTGACGTTTTGAAACATTGTAAAAGAAAGAAGGAATCAAAGGCAAACTTAAATCAATCGTTTTTAAGAGTATAATGTTAGCTGAATTGAAATAAACGTTGACTCAAATCACGGGCGCAACTCTTTGACAACTACCCTTAATGTGTCATTTATCCTATATTTTATTGTGTCTTGAATAATAATAAATTCCGTTAACGATTGGTAATTTATATTTAATAAGGGTGTTTATATTATATTGCCCTTTTTTATAGAAACATGGGTTAAAATAACAGAATAACAACGGAAAGAGACTTCATAGAATATAAGTGAAAATTTAAAGAAAATCCTTCTTTATATTAGTAAGAAAAGAAGACGTTAAAGAAAAGGTGGTCATATTGGATGATAAATGGGAAGGGCTGAAAAATGTACCAGGCATTCAATCAAAACATTTCATTCAATCTGAAGTCGGCGATAGCATTTCCGTGGCACGAACCTCACTATCTCATCTCAAATGCACAATGGTTTTGAAATCTCCAAAAACCATCACTGAAACAGAAAGTGGTTGGGACGATAAAGATTTGGAACATCTTACAAATTACAAAATACAAAAGGAAATTCTGTGTCCTGATGTATCTGAGCCTTCAGTATCAGATCAGTGTAAATCCTTTGTGTCACCTAAAACAAAATTGCGCATTTCTGATGTTTACAGAGATTCACGCGATGAATCCAAAAATGACGAAGCTCCAACGTCTCTTCAACTCTCAAAATTACCACAGACCCTCATTACACAGCACCCCCAAAGTAGACATAAGCCCCGATGGGAATTATTTTTCTCAGGACATCCTGTGTGGAGCTAAAGTAAAAAAAATAATATTCATATCTTAATTATATTAATTAATTAACAGGAGGCCCTGAGAAAAATAATTCCCATAAAAAAATAATATTCATATCTTAATTATATTAATTAATTAACAGGAGGCCCTGAGAAAAATAATTCCCGTCAAATTATTTAATTAATATTAATAAACCAAAAAATATATAAAAAGAGGGATTTTTCAAGGAGACTCATTGAGTCCTCTTTGGTTTTGTTTAGCATTGAATCCTCTTTCTAAAATGTTAATTAAAAGCAAGTTTGGAATAAAAATTGAGGGTAATACAAGAGAGTAGTATAGTTTCACATCTATTAAAAATTTTTCAGATGATATTAAAATGACTTTTGGTTTAGATAAATGTAAAACGATCCATATAGAGAAAGGCAAAATTGTAGATGGAGACGAGGGTATATTTAGAAATTTCAAAATTAAAAGTATGAAAGGGGATGATGTTTATAAATATTTAGGATACCCGCAATCGAATAGATGATCACACTAGTATTAAAAATGATATTAGGATTAAATTTCAAACTAGGATCAGAAAAATTTTAAAATGCAATTTATCTGCTAACAATAAATACTTGGGCAATACCTCTATTAACGTACTCATTTGGCATAATTAAATGGTCCAATACAGATTTAGATAGTTTAGAACGATTAATTAGAACTATGTTAACAAAGTTTAATTGCCATCATCCAAATTCAGCTAAAGAACGAATTAATTTACCTAGAAATATAGGAGGTAGAGGTGTAGTCAAAATAACATCTTTGAAACACAATCAGGTAGAAATGCTTAGAAATTTTTTCCATAGGAAAGCTAATAGCTCAGAAATGCACAAAATAATTTGCAAGGCAGATATAAACATTACACCTTTAAATTTATATGATGAGAATGCCAACATTCTTATAAATACTAACCAGGAATTATTAGATTCCCGGTCAAATAAAATTATTCATGCAAAACACTTCAATTATCTCAACCAAACGTATGTTGACAAACTTTCGTCAAACAAATGGTTGAGTATTGGAGAGTTGGACGCAGAAATAGAAGGATTTATGCTTGCCATTCAAGATAGACTCATTAATACTAAAAATTATAGGAAGCATGTAATCCAAGATATAAATCAAATTGATGATTTATGTAGAAAATGTTTGGCTTTTCCGGAAACTATAGAACATATTATATCGGGATGTTCTATATTAGCGCCGTCCGAGTATACTTTTAGGCACAATCAGGTTTTAAAAATAATCCACCAAAGTTTGGTAATTAAACATAACTTGATTGACTGCCGTAATATTTTATTTTATTTATTAGCGTTATAAACAGTCATTACAAGTTCATATATAAAAGTGTTAGAGATGACCAATAAAATAACGACATAAAAATTTGAGACCATAATAAAAATAAAAAAAACAAACAAAACAATATACGTATGTAATATAAACAGTTCTGAAAAAGTGCATCTACTCACTTAAATCTACAAAAAAATTATTTTCAAACTGCTGAAATCAAAAAAGAAAATGTAATGAAAATGAAGAAAAATGAAAATGTAAAAGAAAGATAAGGAATTAATGAAACATTAAGTTTTCCGTTGAATATTACTTTTTACGAATTTTATGAAGTTAGCAAGGTTCGTGTTAAACATGTCAATGTCTGTGCATAATCTATTGAAAGTGCTACAGCTTCTTCTTATAAACACATTTTGAAGATAATTAGCATTGCTCTTAGGAATATAAAATATGTCTGGAGATCGAGTGACTCTTATTGGACATCTGAAATTGATATTTTGTAATAGGTAAGGGCTATCAATAAAATTGTGGATTATCTTATAAAGCATTACTAGGTCTCTGATATCTCTGCGTTGATCAAGGGTTTTGAGGTTCATAGAGACATAATTTACATCATTTCGCATGCGAAACGAAACATTTTTCAAAAACTTTTTCTGGACTCTTTCTATATTTGATTTATATGTAGAACAATGGGGGTTCCATACTGTTGAAGCATACTCTAGGTGGCTTCTGACGTATGATATGTAGAGAATCTTAAATGTTTGTGGATTTTTGAAAACAGAACTTACTCTAAGTATAAATCCTAGCATTTTCAAAGCCTTAGACGTGATGTGCTCGACGTGAGAATGAAAAAGAAGCTTACTGTCTAATAGAACTCCAAGATCTTTAATTTCATTTACCCTATTTAAAAGATTGTTTTTAATTATGTACGGATATAGTATAGTGTTTTTCTTTCGAGAATAAGATATGACGGAACATTTATCTGCATTCAAAAGAAGGCGGTTTTCTAAACAATACACATTGACCAGGGAGTTCAGGTCATCCTGAGCTCTATACAATCCATCTGAGATTTAATGATTTTGACAATCTTTTTGTCATCCGCATATAGGAACAGCTGAGAATTACGAATAGTTTTGTTAACATCGTTCATAAAAATGTTGAATAAAAGGGGGCCAAGGTGAGATCCTTGGGGAACTCCTGAGGTTACGGGGACAAAGCTAGAGCAGAACCCCAGTACAGTTACAGCTTGCGTACGATTGTCGAGATAAGAGGCTAACCAACGAAGGAGGTCACCGTGTATACCCATTGCTTCGACTTTCTCAATTAAAATGCTGTGTGGAATTTTATCAAAGGCTTTGGAATAGTCTGTGTAGACTACATCGACTTGAAAACCGTTATCCATAGCAACAAGGACTGTGTCAACAAATTCGCATAGATTAGTTTCTGTTGATTTTCTGTTCACGAAGCCGTGTTGATTCGAAATGATGTGTGGTCGTATACAAGGAAAAATGATATCGAAAACAATCTTTTCAAAAAGTTTACCCATTACATTTAATTTAGAGATTGGTCTGTAATTTTCTATGTTGTGTTTGTCGCCTTTTTTGAATATAGGCACAATATATGAACTTTTCCATTCTAGTAGAAAAATACCAGAAGACAAAGAAGTTTTGAATATTAGACTTAGCGGATAACATAAAACATTAGCGCAATTCTTTAAAAATACCGGGTGTATACCATCAGGCCCACTGCCTTTGGTAGGATCTAATGATTTGAGATATTTACAAACTAATTCAGTGTCTATATAAACATTATTAAGATTTAGTACATACTATATATACATATATATATAGTACCATATTATGAATATGAACCAAATTCATTTTTAGAAAATGAATTTTATAAAATATATTATGATAAAACTATACTAACAGACAGAACAATTAGTCATAATAGACCTGATATAGTTTTACATGAAAATTTTTTAAAAAATAACTTATATCATTGCTGTCGTTTTGGTCATACCAAAGCTGCATGCAGATCCCCTCCCAGATGTTTCAAATGTGGAGAAAACCACACGGCTGACAAATGTTCTTCTCTCTCTTCACCTAAATGTTTTAACTGCTCAGGTGCTCATTCCGCCATTAACTCTTCTTGTCCGGAACAATCTCGCCAAAAAAATATAAAAATTTCTATGGCCTCTGAGAACTTGTCTTTTCTGCAGGCTTCTAAACTATTCCCGCCTGTCAAAAAATCATTTGCTGAGGTTTTATCCAGTAACTCTTCATCCAACCCACTCGCCTCCTCCTCAACATCTTCTCGTTCAACTAAATTCACATACAAAAACCCTATCTCTAAACCGGCTCCTGGATACGATCAGCAACAACACAACTCACTTCTCTTAAATCCCAATGGTTCACCTCTTTCAAATGCCACAAATGGGTGCGCAAACAATTATAATTCATCCTCAACAAACCATCAAAAGCTTTCTGAACAATTCTCCCAAGATAATTCTTCATTTATTCAAACTCTTATTATGCTTCTAATTGACCTAATTTCTTCTCAAACTAATCTACCGTCCAACGCTGCTTCTATTATTTCCACATTAAAATCATTTATTCAAAATGGCTCTTCAAGATGTCAGAATTCTTCAGTGGAATAGCCGCAGTGCTATTTCTAACAAATCGAACCTTCTTAACCTATTAAATTCAAACCTTGTTTCTGTGGCTGCTATCTCGGAGACATGGTTTACTCCATCCACCCACTTTAATGTGGGAGGGTACTCCTGTCTCCGCGATGATCGCCCGGAAGGTACGGGCGGTGGTGCTGCCCTTTTTATTAAAAAATCCCTTCCGTTTTTCCCAATAAATAATATCAAACCCCCCAATGCTGACTTTCAAATGGTTGCAGCTAAAATAAAGGACACTTCCTTTGTTTCTATCTATCTTCCCCCAACATCGCACTTCAATAAACAAGCGTGGTTGCAAATTGTCCGTCAACTAAGCCCTCCTTTCTTTTTATTGGGTGATTTTAATGCCCATTCCCCCGTCTGGGGTTCTGCTTTCTGTGATCGAGACGGTCGAAGTGTGATGGATTTCCTAGATGAATCCAACCTTTTTCTTTTGAATGACGGATCTCCTACTAGAATCTCTCGCCCCAACACAAACCCCAGTGCAGTGGATCTCTCCATATGCTCTACTAATCTGGCACCTCTCTCCTCGTGGGTGGTGTCCCCCGACCCTTGCTCCAGTGATCATTTCCCGATCACCATCACTTATCAAACTTCTTTCCCTTCAGACAAGTCCCATATTTCGACAAAGATTAAAACAAAACTCACCAAATGGGACGAATTTAACTCACATATGGATAAGTTTATACAAAATTTATCCTATACCGATACATTATCTGTCAAAGATGACTACGATAACTTCAAATCAATGCTCGTAACTGCAATCAATAAATCAACTCCTCCCCCTAAAACCAAATCTCTCAAAAAACTCCCTCCGACTCCCTGGTGGGATGAGGAATGTTCCAAAGTAGTGAGAATTCGGAAAGCTAAATCTCTTTCCTATCGTCACAATATGACTATGGAGAACTATTTCATATACAAAAATGCCGAAGCCAATGCCAAAAGGGTATTGAGGTCAAAAAAAAGATCCGGGTGGTACAACTTCTGCAGTTCAGTATCTCCGAACACTCCAATTTCGGAAGTTTGGTCTATGATTCGAAGATTTCGATCCTCCTTCAGTCCAACATCTCCTCGAGCTTCTCATTCTAAATGGATAGACGAGTTCTTGGACAAAATTGCCCCCCCTTCTGTACCTAACTTAGATGAAATAACTCCAATCCACAACACTCCTATGTCTGATCATTGGCTAGACTCTCCATTCACTTTAATTGAATTAAAAAATTGTTTATCAACAGTCAAGGACTCATCTCCAGGCAGAGATGGTATACCTTATAGCATTATTAAAAATAGTAATGATAATGTTCTAAATCACTTTTTGAGCATCTTAAATAAAATCTTCCAGACTGGCATAATACCTGATGACTGGAGTTCTCAAATAATCATCCCAATTCTAAAATTAAACAAATCACCCAATTCTGGATCCAACTATAGGCCAATTGCTCTTTCATCCACCCTTAGTAAAATTTATGAAAAATTAATTAAAAACCGGTTAGAATTTTTTGTCGAGAGTAATCATCTTCTCTCTCCATCCCAATTTGGATTTAGGAAAAAGAAATCTACACAAGATAACCTTGCCATCATCAGCACTGATATTAATTTATCCATTTCTAACAAAGAAGTATGTCTTGCAGTCTTTATAGACATAGAAGGCGCCTTTGACAATGTTTCCATCCCAATTCTTAAAAAAAAACTTTTAGGCCTTGGCTTACCCCTCATGTTTGTCCAATCTATTATTAATCTTTTTCTCGATAGGAAAATTTTCATTGAGCTACCAGATGTTACTCCTCAGAGTAGGTCAATTTGGAAGGGTTTACCCCAAGGCGATGTATTATCCCCCTTACTGTATAATATATACACACACGATATGCATGTCACCATTCCCCCTCAAGTAAAAGTTGTTGAGTTCGCAGATGACATAGCTTTCTTCTTATCATCCAAAATCATTCCATCCGCCGTCAAATATCTTAATGAAGCCATGGATGCCCCTTGCACATGGCTCACTTTAAATGGTCTTGAACTTTCAGTACAAAAGAGTCAGTGTGTCACCTTCTCAAATCGTCATAATAACCCCCCTGTTCAAATTTTATTTAAAAACTCTCCAATCCCCAATGCTTCCGAAGTTAAATTTTTGGGAGTAACATTTGATAGGAAACTTAAATGGTCTTCCCACATTAATAATATAGTTACTAAATGTGAAAATTTTTTAAATATTATCAGATCATTGACTGGCGTTTGGTGGGGTGCACATCCTATCTGCATTAAGTTGCTCTACAATGCTCTTATTCGAAGCCATCTCGACTATGCCTGCCCACTTTTTAGTACTGCATCCAAAAATGCACTCGGTAAATTAGACAAAATTCAATCTAAGTCATTGCGAATAATAACTGGCGCGATGCAATCGTCGCCCATCAATTCCCTTCAAGTAGAATGTTCTGATCCTCCTCTTTATTTAAGGCGTCAACTATTTGCTGACAAATTTGTTCTTAAATGTTTAAATTCTAAAAGTCATCAGGTTATTCCCAGAGTCTCGTTGTTCAACGACTCAACACATTCACATTCATCTACAATCAGAGCTCGAACTAAACCTCTCCCTTCCATCTGTAAAAATTTTCGCTCTCTCTCAGAGCTTCAAATTATCAAAAATGATCTTCTTCCTTTGTACAAATTAAAATATAGTCACGTCACCCTATCCCCAACGATTTTAGAAGGGATCGGCATCCTTAAAAGTCATTCCAATCTCCCAGCCCGTACTGTCAATAATATGTTCAATGACATTATTTCTTCTAAATGGCCCAACTCTTCTCTTTTATTTACTGATGGCTCCAAATCTCCGGACTCTCCTAACTGTGGTATTGGTATTAACGTTTACCACAATAATTCTAATGAAAGAATATTTTATTCAATTTCAAACCAATTTTCAATATTTTCTGCAGAGTGCATTGCGATTATTGAATCTCTCAAATATGTAATAAAAAATAATTTTGAACATTCTCTTGTTCTCTCTGACTCTCTCAGTTCCCTCCAAAAAATTAAAACCAGTCCTCTTCTTCATCCTGATGATCACTTTGTATGTCTTATTCGAGTATTGATAACCTCCATTCAAAGCTCTGGAAAAACAGTCACTCTGATTTGGATTCCTGGACATGTTGGCATAGTGGGTAACGATATTGCTGATTCCTTGGCAAAACAAGGAGCGTCTAACCCTACCGTTACCCTCGTAAACCATATTCCCCTGTCTGATATTTTTTCCATCATCAAAGATAGATCCCGCAATGTTTGGACAGAGTATTGGAACATTGCTAGTCAATCCAAGGGCGCCCGTTACGCCTCAATACAAAGGACTATCCCATCAAAACCGTGGTTTCAAAAATTCCCCCATTTTTCCAAAAAAGAAATTTCCTTACTTATTCGTATGAGAATCGGACATTGTTCCGTTCCTTCTCACCTTTATAAAATTCATGTGCTTGACTCCCCAGATTGTACGTTCTGTGGTCTAGATGTGGGAACTTTAGATCACATATTTTTTGATTGTCCCTCTCTAAATAAATATCCTCTCTTCTATCAAGCGTTATCAAAAATTGCCTCTCCTCCATTCAACATCTCATCTCTTCTAAGTCTGAACTCTACTCCAATCTTCCATAAAATTCTGAAATTTGCACATTTAAATAAAATTAATATATAAATTCACCTTTCCTTTCTCTGTAATTATAAATGATGGCCTAGAACACCCTTGAAGGGTGAAAGCCAGAAATAATTGAAAAAAAAAAAAAAAAACTTATATCATTGATGTAGCTATTCCAAATTCATGTAATATTCAAAAAACTGTTTCTGAAAAAATTAGAAAATACACAGATTTAGGAAATGAGATTAAAAGAATTTGACATTCTCGGACTATAAAAATATTACCATTTGTTATTTCGGCTACTGGCATTATACCTAGGTCTCTGATTCAAAATTTAGGCGTATTAGATTTGTCAAAGAATTTATATATAAAAATGCAAAAATCGGTAATTTTAAATACATGTAGCATTACAAAAGATTTTTTAAATATTTACATTGAGGGATCAGTAGGATTTATAGGTTCAATTAGGAATTCCACAGAGCCGAACCCTCTGATATGAAAATATCTGGAGTCGGTGAATTATTTTCCCATCTGGTCTCTGGTAGGTTGACATGTTGTTCTTGTATTGTTTTGTAATTATAATACTTATATAGTGCAATTGCATAACGTGGATTGACCAGATGATCATTTGGGAAGTGTGTGAAAGGGTTTAGTTTTTCCTGTGGGGAAAATTAAACCCGGACATTTAAATCTGGTGCGTAAAAAAAATTATAAAATGACGTAGCAGACGTGCATTTTGAATACTTTTTCGAAGTTGGAAATGCCAGAGAAAAAGATATTTGGAAACAATATGTTAATAAAATTTTCGGCGAATATTGACGTATTCGAAAAGAAATAATTAACATAAGTGATCAAGAAGTGATCTGACAAGTAATAAGCATCGTTTGATCTCTTATTTCGTTCCTGTATAAATTTTATTGATGTTTAAATTCACTTAGATGGGTTGCACCCGCCATAATTTGAAGTTGCACCCGCGATTGCTTCAAAATTGAAAAATTCATCATTCATCATATATTTTTGTTTTCTCTATATTTTTTTATTTGATTAGTTTAACGCCTTATGAAATATCACGGCGTAACATCAGTGTTTTTGTCTTATGAACTGGAAAGGCTTGTCCGATTTTGTTCCACCCGCCACAGCACTTTGAACCTCTCTTCTGACTGTTTTAAATATTTTAATAAAATTCTAAAAATAAACAGTGAACATGTTAAAATGTAGCTCTTCCAAGAATAATTTCATTAATAATATTTTTTATTTTAGTATTATGAAACTTTACATGCGTTTAAATGTTGCACCCGCGATAATGAAATCGCCCCAATGCAAATCTCGGGGGCCCTTTACCCTAGTCAGTTGCCTACATTGCCATAAAATTGGATAAAATGCCGCCACACAATTGGTTTCCCGTCTACCGAAAAACTTCTTTAGCACCGTTTTGATTTGAAACTCGATGAAACGAAAAAGATGACATTCATCTAAAGGATTTAGCGTGTGAGAGAATGAGATAGAATAATCGGTTTCCTCTTTGTGCGGTGCTTTGTACCCTTCCCACTCTTTTCTACTTTAGTTTTCTGAAGGTTTCGCTTCTACAGCGTGTGAATTGCACTAGTATTGTTTTTGAATTTAAGTATCATCGCATCATTTTCGAAATTGGAAGTGTTTGTTGGAAAAATTAGAAAAGCATTCTTTATAAAGATAGCAGCCGTGCGTGCGTTGCGTTAAGAAAATGAAGATAATGTCATAGCAGATAAATCATAGCAGTGCGTTAAGAAAATGAAGATAATGTTGGTAGTTCTTAGTCGAAGTATGATACAGTTAAAAGTGACCGAATTGGATATAGACACCTTAGCTCAATTGGTAGAGCTGTTGCCATGTAAGCAGAAGGTCCTGGGTTCGTGTCCCAGAGGTGCCAATATCTTTTTCTGATTTTCTGAGTCCACATTTTCGATTGAGTTTCGCTAATGTTGTCTTCATTGAATTAAATATAATAATTAGTTTAAGAGAAGTGTTCTTTTCTTCTCCACCGCAGTGGGAGGGGTGGATTCATATGTCTCTCACTCCTGGACACATTGACCCCCCAGATTCCTACCACCCCTCATACCATTTTCCTTCCCAGAACTTCCTCTCCTTCCTTTCCTTATAAAAACCCTCCACGTAGATGAGTGATTTTTTTCCAGTGTGGAGCTATTGTAAAAAAAAGTGCAGTTGGCTTGGTAAAAATACTTTGGCTTTAGTCGTGTTTGGGGACTAGATCTCAATAGCCGGGTATCTTTTCCGCATCTCCTTCCCCACCCCACTACCTTCAGCCTCACAACATACCAAAATTGGGAATGCCATAGTCTCACTGGCTCCAGACGGATAGGAGCAGTTGGGACTCTTGTGTCATATTCAGAAAAAAAAAAGTTATGTTATATACCTACAAGCAGGAACCTTCAGCGGTTTTTTACCAAGCCGACTGCACGTATAAGTAAGTCTATTTTGTTATTACCGCATGCTCCTTCAAAGAGTCGAAGTTATTGTTAGTAAAAATACTTTTATAGGGGATTTTCACTAAAGATGCCTTCAGAAGAGCGATTCTACATCTTTTGTGGGATTGTTATGAGATACCGGACATGATCTCCTGTCAGATTTGTGTGATTTTTACATATTTATTGTCACATATTTTAATTTAGATCGTTTTTTAACACGAATTCCTGCAAGTACGCATGATTATTTATTCATTTAATGTACATTATACCAGTGGTGGTCCGCGAGTTTTCAGTGAGTTAGAGTGTTAAGATTGAAAAATAAGACGTTATTGATGTTGTTGTAGCTGAAAATGAATTTTAATTTTTTCAAAATTTCAACTTTTTGTATGAAGATCTTTCAGTATGTGGATGCGGCGCATCCCTCGACTGAAAGAATCCTGAAGATCTTTTTGTATGAAAATCTCCAGGGATCTTCAGAGTTTTTTTTATGAAGATATACTGAAATGTGGATACGGCGCAGCCACATTTCAGTATATCCTGAAAATCTTCATACAAAATATTGAAATTTTGAAAAAAAAAATCATTTCACGCTACAACAACATCAATAAAATCGTATTTTTCAATCTTAGCACTCTAGCTGACTGAAAACTCACGGATCGCCACTGCGTTGTACATAGAAAAAGCAAATAACAACCATAAAAATCACACAAATCTGACACGAGATCACGTCCGTTATCTCATAACGATCCCACAAAAGATATAGAATCGCTCGACAGATATAAGTACCTATATCGACTTTGGTTGTACGGCCGTATATCCTCTTTGCATACTTACTTGAAAAAATAATATCTTAGGGGATCAATTGTCGGAGGGATCAACTGTCGGGGGTCAACGGTCGTGGGGGGTCAACTGACCGCGGACTGTCGGGGGGCCAATTGTCGCCGTATCAACTGTCGTAGAACCAGTTACTACCTAGCGTAACGAATTTGGGGTTGGTACTTTTAAAAAAAAAATCTTCGTATTTCAATATTGTGTTCCTTTTTTAAACGTAGGTACCTACCTACTTACCTAATCAAATAAAGCAAATCAGTTTTGACAGAAGGGTTAATTATTGGAAATTTGAGGTAAAAGAGAAATAATGGAGAGATTAGTTAGAACGTAAAATACCTATTATTTAAGGTTTATATTTTATGATAGTGTTCTAACCAGTACTAACAAAACATTTCATTTGAATTTTAGACCATGGAAAAGTAAGATTAATTTCTCCGATTAAGAGGAATATAAACGCTAGAAATATTTCGGTTCTCACGCCTTCAAAATTTAAAATCAAGCGTCTTATTTGCACGAGCAAGTAAGCGCCAAGTGGTTTTTATTTGATTATGCATAATTTTATATGAATAAAAAAAAGTTAGATCACGCAAAACGTCAAAAATAGTGTTCGCCACAAAGGAGTACTTAAAAAAAAGTTTCTTATATTACTTCATAGTTAAGTCATGAAAAAACTTTTTTTTTGTAGTTTACGCTTATATTTTTTGATACGTAATTGTAATTCCAATACTTACAAAATGTAGTAAAAGCTTCAATTTATCCGTAGCATATTTTTTGATGTTCATTTGTAAGTCGATTCGTAGTAAAGATTAATATAAATAGCATCTAAATAGGATTTCACGTATAGATAAATAAAAACTAATTTTCTATTAAATATTCAAGATAATAATTTTTTTTCTTTTCCGACGCTTCATTTGTTTTTTTTTTAATGAAATAATTATAATCGAAGAAATGCATAATAATAATAATAATAATTGGATGACTTCTATAGCGCCATTTTCGTGAGAAAATCACCTCAAGGGCGCTTAAAAATGTATATTATGTATATGCCGTGGATCTTTTAATTATTGTTTCTTGTTTGTGATTTTGTAATTAATAGTTAACTGCTTCATTTTGTTTATTTTCAGTTTCAGTCGTGTTTCCCAAAAGTTAAGCAAATGTTTTTTTATTATATCAGTTGTGATTTCCAGTTTCACCAAACGTTTCATCGTTGTTTTATTGATGTTTAGGAAAAGCCTAATCGTGTGTAATACTTGTATAAACCGCATAATAATAATGTTTAAAATAAAAACCTTAAAGACGTGTTACGGTTAATTCTAAAAACTATTTTTATTTTTCAAAGAAAGTAACATTCCCTGATTGTAAATACCCAATAAAATACCCTGGTATTTTGTTTAGTCATTGGAATAAACCCGATAATAATTTGAAAATCTCCTTCTACCACCACAATAAACCGAAAATGTTACTATATATATATATGTGTATTTAATATGAGTAAAATAGCGCCCTTGAGATATATTTTCACGAAAACGGCGTTATACAAATTATCCAAATATTATTATTGTCCTGGCTTTACGCAGTTTTTCGAAATAAGATGTAGTCTGTAATTTTCCTTTTGTTTTGAACGTCAAGTGTGCAAAATTTCATCACGAAGTAATAAAATTCGCTTTGAGGGGTGGAAAAAGGAGATGGGATAGTTTATAAAAAATCTCTAGGTAAATAGGAACATCCCTCTTGTTTTGAAGCTCGAGTGTGCTAAATTTCATTAATCTTGGAATAAAATTGTAGATTTGTACAGAAAATAAAGCAACAGGCACATACTTTATATTTATATAATACGTAACGTATGTTGAATAGATAGATGGATTACCTATACAATACAGTAGGTAAGTACTACAATAATTTATAGGTAAGTACTTACCTAATTTGTGTCTAATTTTACGACAATAAATAACTTATAAGAATAGACAACTTTAGAAAATAAAATAAAATGTATAATAAACCGTATTTTAATAAGTAATAATTATTATTTGGCAGCCACCTCTGGTCCGGAGCTCCAAAATACCTAAAAAATACCCTCGACTCTGTGCAGAAACGGGCGGTCCGTTTGATAGATTCTCCCATCTTAACAGACGGATTGCAGTCCTTAGAGCATAGGCGTCGGGTGGGAATGCTATCCTTGTTCTACCAGTATTACAATGGAAGATGCTCCGAGGAATTAGCGTCATCGATCCTTTCGGCACCGGTGCATAGTCGGGAAACACGCCAAACACGTGCCCAACATTTGTACACGGTTGACATTTGTCACATGAGAACAGGTCGCTTCTTCGACTCGTCTTGTGTTCAACAGATCGGCTGTCGAATGATTTGCCGGCCTCTGTGTTTCCTCCTTCCTACAACATGGGTCTCTTCAAGACCAGTGTTCATTCCTTCCTCTCCTCAAAGAGACCCTCCGCACAGCATCCCAGATGACATGGGGAAATTATTTTCCTCAAGGCCTCTTGTGTCGAGTTAATGTAAAAAAATATATATATTTAATATAATAAGAAAACGAATTGCGGTGAAGAGCCATAAAATCCCAAATCTAGAACATCTACGCCGAGTTTTTATTCTTCCTAGTTTTTTAGCATTATAAAATAATAATGGCGAACAAAAGAAAAATAACATACTTTGTTTTGTTTTTAAATATTAATTATTTGATAGTTGTTCACGGCTCAGGGAGGGAAATATATAAAAATAAAATTTTCGACAATGTTCACAGGGGGGCGGCGTGGAGGGGGTTGCAGCCTACGCGCCGTAAACGCTCAGTAGCATTTCCTCCGCCCAGTCGCTGTTGGTCCGCCGTCGAGAGAACACCTACAGGCGCCCGCAGCTTACCGTGAACCATCGACGTAGATTTTACTTGTTAAAATTAAATTCGATTCGTCGATAAATTTTTGTCGTGATCATCCATCATCTGTCTGTTGGGCAACTACTGGCTGCGATTTCCTGTCGGCGTCATGCCTGCCCTGCAACACGTGAGATTATTTTTATTTAAATATTTCAACTACCGTTAAAAGTTTTTTATTAATTTATAAACTTTATTTAGAGACAACTATGTTATCTCCAGTAATTACAAGCAATAAGCTAAACGTAATCGTATTCTGGTCGCGCGTAATTCAAAAGATTTAATAATAATATAATATAGCCAATATTGGTTTTATTTAATGTTTTTACGATGGTGAATTCATTTTTTTTATTTTGCTTTGAAGACTTGGTTTTTAAATGTTACTATTTTGTGGTTTTTATGTGCTGAGATAGTTTTTAATCAAGTTTCCTTTCGTCTATTATTACACATTTGCGCCGTAAAATGATTATTTCATTCGATCTTTTTTATGTTTAATTTTTTTATGTGAGGATATTTTCAATACGATGCCAAATTATTAATTTAAATTATATATTTCATAATCCCCTGAAATTAGCACTATTCTTAAAACCGTTGATGATTTACTAATATGTACTTATTTAATGTTTTTACGATGGTGAATTCATTTTTTTTATTTTGCTTTGAAGACTTGGTTTTTAAATGTTACTATTTTGTGGTTTTTATGTGCTGAGATAGTTTTTAATCAAGTTTCCTTTCGTCTATTATTACACATTTGCGCCGTAAAATGATTATTTCATTCGATCTTTTTTATTTTATATTTGAATGTGAGGATATTTTCAATACGATGCCAAATTATTAGTTTAAATTATGTATTTCATAATCCCCTGAAATTAGCACTATTCTTAAAACCTTTGATGATTTACTAATATGTACATCGATAAGCAAGCTGAAATAATGGTAGCGCCTGTTTGGGGACTATATTATGTACACCTCTGCAGGAATATTGCGGACATTAACGACACCCTAGTGTGAAAAAAAATCTTGTTCTCATAGTTTCATACATTACCTATAATCTTAGTGACGAGAAAGGGTACTTGAAATTAAAATTGAATATAACTTTTATTTATATTGCATAATCCGTTGAAATGATTTTTTTCTAACAATCTTTAATATTTCATAATACATCGAAAGTTACACTGACCTGTGCCTGTTAGGAGGCTATTTTACATACGCGTTTACAAAAATATTTGGTAAATTTTGGGGATCGCTGGCAACGGTTAATACGCACTTTTTTTGAAAAAATCTTTTGATTCACCTTAATTACATTAAAAGACAACTATTTGCATTGGGGGAAGTGGAAAATATTTTTGTGTAACATGGTTTGTGATGCAAAAGAAAGTGCCCCTTTATAACGCCTACTCGCGTCAAGGCAAGAAAAACATCCCAGTTTTCAAGTAGTTTAGCGGCTACGCTAGGTCTGTGTAACATGGTTTGTGATTCTGGCGTACAATCTCACAAGACGAAAGCTAATTTTAATTATACGTAATGAAATTTAGAATGAAATATTTTCCACTTCCCCCAATGCAAATAGTTGCCTTTTAATGTAATTAAGGTTAATCAAAAGGTTTTTTTTTTAAAGTGCATATTAACCGTTGCCAGCGATCCCTAAAAATTAATAAATATTTTTTAAATCTTGTTCACATCGTTTTAGTGTAAAAATAAATTGAAAATATTAAATAAAGCATTGTTCTTTTGTAAAATTCTTGAAACTTTTTTAAACTTTGTAGTAAGATCTCATTATTGTTATTGTGGCATATTTCGATTTATCGTATTTTTTAACAGCTGTGTAATGACGTCATTTGCAGCTGCAAAAGTTTCGTAGCAGTTTCGGGAGGTTTTCCAGAATTTTTCATTGCCGCTCTCAGAGGGCAGAGAAACTCTCCCATTGGGCGTCGTATTTGATCGGCCGCCTGTGATTGGCCGACGGCACTAGAAGAATAAAGTTGTGGTAAATTGAACACGTGGCGCGCGGCAGCACTGACAGTGTCGAGTACTCACGCGAGCAGACGCATATTTATTTCTCCCGCTGCAAAGTTTTCGATAACAGCTGAGACGGTTGTGCGCATCATTTCGCCATGCAGTTTTCTCAAGTAATATGTCAACTTATTTTAAATAATAATTACCAAAATTAACATTTTAATTAACTTGCTTAAATTATCTAATGTCAGTGATTTTGAATGTAATGCCTAATTAGTAGTTCACTACTACTGCCTATAAGATATCGAGTTGTTTTATAGGTAATTTTTAATATTATTTTCAACTCTATTTTCATGCGGACACTAATTACAAACTCTTTTTTGAACAGTATTTTACTTAGGGATATGGTAAAGTGCTTATGGGGATGTTTTAAACGTTAATTTCATGTGTTTTTCACATTTGTTAGGTTTAATTTACGCGTATTCGTCGTCAAATTAATTTCTTACTTTTGTCCAAATCCATTAATTAACATTTTTTAATAAGTCAGGTACGCCTCATAACTCATACATATGTCTAGAAATGCTATATTATCGTGAAAACAAGCTTGTGGGTCCTAATGGACTGCTTTAAATGAATTCCATTTTTTCCAAAGTTTGGTAAATATGCAGTTAGCCCACCTCACGGATAATACGGAACATTCGTGTTGTCGAAGTTTGATGCACGGATAATACGGTATGTTCCTTTTTTAGCTAATAGACAATCAAATATGACATTTGTCGGAAGTACAAATCTTATAAAATAAATTCTCTAAAATAAACTCGCTTTTCATCATACTTTTAAAAAACATCCAAGGTTTTGAATGGTTTGTTTGGCTACGCAGGGTTTGTCTAGCGGGTTTGTGTGATTATTTTAATACATTTCTTTCCATGTTCTACTGTTACAAATACTTGTCAATGATGCATTCACTTTGTTTTACGCAAAAATATTTTTCTATGATTGGCAGCATTGATGAAATGTTAAAATAAAAAACGATGAATGAACATGGCGTTACCGTGCGAGTGAATTAATTTTAACAAAATTAAAATAATGTTAAATGCATATTTTTTGCATGTTTTTTGGTCTCCCCCGACATAAATACTCACTTTTCGTAATAATAAAGCTAAATCTAACTATTTTTATTTTTAATTTTTAACTTTTATGAGTAAAACCTCAAATTGTAATATTTAAATAAATGAAGACAATATTGAAAAACATATTGACACCTCTGGGTTCGAGTCCCAGAGGTGTCAATATGTTTTTCTGATTTTTCTGTTTCCAGATTTTCGATTGAGTTTCGCTTATATTGTCTTCATTTATTTATTTATCTAAATCTAACTGTTTGGATAAAAAGTTTTCCGTATTAACGAGTAAGCGGTTTAATGCATAAATAATCAAAGTTCAATAAATTCGACTAACACTGGAGCTTCATTTAGGTAATAGTATTGATAATGAATTTTTCTACAAAATTTGTATTTGCGTCTATAAAACAAAATTTAAATTATTGTATTTAGTGCACTATTCATTAATATTATAATGTATTGTGAAATAGTCGATTGCACCATAGTGAGAAAGAGACTAGGTATTATTAACTTGGCTTCCCGTGTATGTAGGTACTTCTATAACCTTTCGATCAGGCATTGTCTATCAACTCCTGGTTGAGAGGTCCTCGCTGCCATGTTTTTCGGTTTGATTGTCTCGTACACTCTAAAAAATACAGTCCAATGCAATATCTTAAGTGACGCGTGGCACGAAGATGTCTTATTTTAATTTACGGGCAAGAAGTTTCCAGAACAGTTGAACCTCGATCTGTAAAAAATTTTTTTTTTTGCGTTACATCTATTTAATGGCATCTGATGCGTTAGCCAAATCCCAATTGGATAGGAAACGAGATTTATTTCGTACTGCTGTGAATTTTTTATTGCCACGTCACCCACTTTCAGAGAAATGCACATGTTTCCGCGGAATGTCGGGAAAGGGGGTTGAAATTGAATAATTCTATTTCATTTAATTCAATAAAACAAAACCGTAATTTTTACAAATGTTTTTAAAGATATCGTCGGACGGCAAAATGTGCTATCTACTATTTTTATACCAAATGATGCTAGAATATATGACGCGATTTTTTTGTGGTAGAGATTAGGGACGTCCGAGGAAGGCATAGGATGGACCGCCAAACTGGTTCTTGACACACACGCTCCTAGCTTCATTCACATTCATACATTTACATCTGTTATTCTGACTATCTTGCCACAAATTCTGAAAATCTTGGAAGCAATATAGTCAGAATAACAGATGTAAATGTATGAATGTGAATGAAGCTAGGAGCGTGTGTGTCAAGAACCAGTTTTGCGGTCCATCCTCTCTGCCTGACCCGGTACTGGCGCGATCGATGGTTAGTTGAGATAGGAGATTCTAGAACACCAATTGCATTGATATATTTGCATTTTTGCTTTCACGTGGCAATCATTTGCACAAAGATATACAGTACCTACGTAGATTCGCTATTTTATTTTTATTCGCAAACTTTTACGATCAAACGAATACGTCCAACATGTACGAATAGTGGAGACGCATGAAATTTTGAAACATTGACAAAAATGTTACTTTTAATGCAGTATTTCCAAATCCCCGGATGTACATAGTATCAAAATGTTCAAAAATGAATATTCGTTAATTTTTTTTATGTTTGTCCACATTTTGCGTTAACTGCGTAGTAACGCCGCCTAATAATAAATACACCACGTGGTGGTCCCCTTGTCCTCGGTGTCCAGAAACTCGTAGTGCAAACGAGAAACTGGTGAATTGCGTTCCAACCTAATTCGAAAAACTTTTTTTTAATAAACTTTTGATACTTACGGTATGCACAAACAAATACGTTTAAACGTGTCGCCTTAAAAATAATTTACATGTACGTATAAGGTATAAGTAATAACTATTTTAATTTATATTGCATTTGTACGATGAAGATTTTTGAAATTTGTATTTATTTGCGTCCAGATATGTCAATGATTAACAAGTAAAATGATTTTTTTTTATCCATCAAGCTACAAAAGCAATTGTCCCTTAAAAATGTTTTATCTGTAAGTACACGGTAAACAAATCAGACCACTATTTTGCTACCACGTTATCGTGAATTCGATTACAATTTCAATATTTTTAAAACAATTGTGCTCACAATGATTTGGTAAAGTTTTTACCGCTTGATTTCAATTTAATTACTACAAGAAATAATGTTTGTCGGAGGGGATGGTAAATAATGCATTAACATTCAAATTTTCTCAAAAGAGTAGAGTTTGAAGGTTAGGAAATACGCATAAATTATGTAAACGAAACTAAAAACTTCATAATTTTTAACCCCCGACGCAAGGAGCGGTGTTATAAGTTTGACTTTCTGAGTCTGTCTGTGACATCGTAGCTCCTAAACGAATAGACCCATTATGATGCGTTTTTTTTGTTTGAAAGCTGACGTGTGATCAAGATTGTTCTTAGCTACAATTCATGAAAATCTGTTCAGGCGTTTCAAGGCCATCAGCTCTCTTTTGTGTCCGGGAGTTGCTTAAAATTTAAAAAAAAAATCTTATTAAAAATTATTAGAGTATCCTTTGTAAGACGTGTAGTTAGTGCTTGATCTTTCTTTTATACTTTACTAGCGGACCCGGCCACACGTTGCTGTGGCTAACGAAATACAACGCGACGCCATTACCCAACCTTTATAACCAACGCCATATGTTAAATCAAATCCACAGGGTCCGTTTGCCAGCCCGCTGCCCGCTGCCGCTTGGCCAGATATATTATATATTTCAACCAATTTACATAAAACCTTGACAAATTATATACCTTAAAACCTTCCCCGTGAATCACTCTAACCATTGGTGAAAACCACATGAAAATCCGTTATGTAGTTTAAAAGATCTAAGCGCACATACAGCGGGAGCGTTTCATTTTATACTATGTAAAGATTTGTCTTCCTAATTCATGTCTCTCTTTACGGGTGTATTATGGGGAGACGTTTTAATATTTTCATTATTTCCAGGAGAACACTTGTCCCTCCCCCGACATCCCCACAACGGAGATCCTTTACCGGCACTCCATTAACTCGCTGCTCGGACTCCAGGGCCGGTCGGCCCCCGCCGAGGGGGACACCTTGCTGTCCATATCTAGTCTGCTGGGCCTACAGCCGAGGCAGTCTCAGCCACAGCAATCACCCAGGGTGTGCATACCGACGCCGAGGGCATCTCACCAAGGGGTGAGTCTCATTTCATTTTTATAACCTATGAATATTTGATTTGACATATATGTTTTAAACACGTGTTTTCCATGTTGTACGGGTAGTTCTAAGCTATAATCATGTTCTTCGTGCCTTATCTAATTCTAAAGTACATTCACTGGGCTTGTGGGCGAGAGGTTGACAATAATAGCTTTGGAAAACAACCAACCAAGTTCTCCCATTACAAAGGAACCGTATTTATTTACAAAAAATCAATGTGCAAGCGCGCAATTCTCACTCTGTAGAATGAAACCTTCAAAAACAATGGGGAGGCTACGAAGCACCGCACAAAGAGAAGACTGATTAATACTATCTCATTTTCTTGCAGGCTAAATCCAATAGATGTATGTTTGTCCCTTTTTAGTGTCGCTATTTTTCGTTTCACCGAGATTCAATTCACAAGTTGCTAAAGAAGTTTTCATTTAAAAAAACTACACCGATTTGGACACTAGATGGGGTTACTTTTCATTGCGTCCGCTACTTGTCAATCTGAGGAAGAAACACGCGATAGAAAACTACGTTTTTATTCTGAAGCCCGAGTGGACACCTTTACCTTTAACGGGAAATCTAATATAAAAAATATGGAATCTCGACAAAGTAACAAAGTAGTTTGAGGTTTAATGGAACATACATAAATGAGGCCAATTTAATTATTTTAGGAGAAAAACTTTTATTGGTTTTGCTTTAAAATATTAAGATTATTGAGCCCGCGTACATACGCAATATGGTTTAATCCGTAAATAAATACAATTATTTCGAATTGGGTTGAATCGCCGAAACAATATTTTATTTGTATGTCTTTCTTGGAAGAATTGAATTCTCATACTTATGCATAAATATGTGGGCGCAAACTAAATATTTTAAAGCATAACTTGTAAAATGGTTTCCCCTAAAATAATTTAATTAGCGCCATCTTTAATTTTTTTTCACAGCTTTTAATGACTTTTCAACGGAGGTTCTGAGTTCATTTCATTCTGAGTTGTCCGGTCACCAAAAAAAGTAGTCCTAGTGAATCGACGAAAAAAAATCATTAACTTTAATAAATAAGTTTACTCTAATTATTTTTTTCGTGAATGTGTCACCAGGACTACTTTTTTTCTGTGACCGGACAACTCGGGATGAAATAATGAAATAAGAACCTCTTTGAAAAGTCATGATAAAAAAAGGTGATGATAAAAAAACATAAAAATTGGTTAAATAGGTTACGTTAGGTAAGGGTTATGGACTATTTTTTCATTTCATACTTTTAATGACTTTTCAAAAAGGTGTTGAGTTGACTCTATTCCCAGTTGGCTTTTAAGCCAACTTTTTTCCGCATGTTTGTATCTTTGAACTGCCAATAACGGATAGGCGGGATAGGCATAGGATTTTTTTTAAATTCTTGGAAATGTAAAAAATATTACTAAACACGTGGTTTTGATATGGAATCGGAAATGGTAAAATAAGGAAGTATGAAAAACCCGAAATGAATATAACAATACTAGTGAAATAATATCAACATTCGGTCGGAGAGCTCCTGAATATAGGCAATATTAGTTACACAGAAAGAATTTGTTTTCGATGCCTTAAAAATTTGTTTTCATATATTTATCATTGCTTTAATCTATAAATATGCTGTCATGCATTACTCCCCACTATTTAAATAAAACATTATATCGCGGTTTGCTTGTTGTGCCCATATTAAATAATATTTTTGGTAAATATGCAGTTAGTCCACCTCACGGATAACACGGAACGTTCGTGTTGTCGAAGTTTGATGCACGGATAATACGGAATGTTCCTTTTTTTAACTAATAGACAATCAAATATGACATTTGTCGGAAGTACCAATCTTATAAAATAAACTCTCTAAAATAAACTTGCTTTTCATCATACTTTTAAAAAACATCCCAGGTTTTGAATGGTTTGTTTGGCTACGCAGGGTTTGTCTAGCGGGTTTGTGTAATTATTTTAATACATTTCTTTCCATGTTCTACTGTTATAAATACTGGTACAAACTAGTCAATGATGCATTCACTTTGTTTTACGCAAAAATGTTTTTTCTATGATTGGCAGCATTGATGAAATGTTAAAATAAAAATGATGAATAAACATGGCGTTACCGCGCGAGTCAATTAATTTTAACAAAATTAAAATGTTAAATGCATATTTTTTGCTTGTTTTTTGGTCTCCCCCGACATAAATACTCACTTTTCGTAATAATAAAGCTAAATCTAACTGTTTGGATAAAAAGTTTTCCGTATTAACAAGTAAGCGGTTTAATGCATAAATAATATATTTTTTATTATATGAAAATAATATCCTTTGTTTACAACATTATTAGAATATACACATTTCTGAACCAGTTTACCATTATTAAGAACTCTCATTTGTCTAAATATTTGTGTGAAAAGCTTAAAAGAATTGTGGTTAAGGAAAACGGTTCACATGTTTCAGAGTGTAATACACAAAACCCCGTGGTAAAACTCGCATATAATAATATTGAAAATTAAATTTTAAGAAATTTCGCAACTCTAATTCCCGACTCTACTTATCTCCAGCCAATAAATGAATATTCATAAAGTAATTACCACTTGATTCATATAATGGGGTGTCACTATTGCAAGTGCAAAGAGAGTAATATATTGTCGGCGGTACTTTACCAACCCTTAATGTTCGCATCTTTCATTTTTAACGAAATGAAAGCCATAAAAATACAATTGTATGTTCATTCTCTCGATATTATTTGCGTGGAAAAAGACGCTTAACAAGCGTTGATAATATTAACCTCTGCAACGGAGATCTTACCCCCAATTCACATTGCAGGGTTGGGACATTAACAAGTTCAATAACTATGGCTGCGATTAGTCGAAAAAACTGTTTTTTTTTTTCGTTTATTTATATACACGGGTACTAAATTATGGAATTTTTGTAGTCTAGCAAACTGACACCAGTTTTTGTAGGATTGTTAGATTATTTATTGTTTTAATTTATAGATAAATATCAAGGGTTGTTACAATCCAACACGGGCTATAAAATAAATTTACAGAAAGTTCACATATTTTTAATAAATTTAGTTTTTTTCTCTTAAATCAGATGAACAGATTTACAATATACATCGTACATTAAGAATATGTGTATATACACATACACATCGGCAATTAAGTCCGTTGTGAATACCTTCCGGTTTTGAAACAGTCTAGCATTTTCTCTGAATTAATATTTTTTGAATTTTGCCACTGTCAAATGCTATATTTATTGTAGACTAGCTGGTACCCGGCATGCGTTGCTATGCCATTCAAAGAAATAAATTGATTCTCCTTGCATATCCTTTCCCGTGCATCCCCGTTCCCTCCCACCTTCTCCCTCTCTCGTGTCTTCCCTCTCCGCAAACCCCACCTTCCTCCTGCCTCTCCCACCTGCCGCTAAAATATATGAAATACACACATTTTCATTTATACAAATTTCATAACACCAGAGCTTACGATTACATACAACCTATGTTACTCGCTGATAATGTAGCTTTCTATTGGTGAAAGAATTTTTCAAATCGGTTCAGTAGTTTCGGAGCCTATTTAATGCAAACAGTCAAATCTTTCCTCTTCATATTAATAGAAAGATAATTGTTGAATTCTGACAATTTATTAATCTGATGATTAAATAAATCGAAGAGTTACTTGAATACAATTTCAGATTTAAGCAAACTGCAACCAACCCTTGTACGCTATAATAAAGGTAGTTAAGCATATGTATATGTCTTAAGGCGGTGGTGTGTACTGTGTACATAGGTTGTCATCTCCACGATGAACTCGGCAGGGCGCAATAGTAGCATTTTGCATTTGATATATTCGGTACAGCGATGTTTTTCATGGCCCATTCGCTTCCTGTTTGGTGTTATTATTTCTGCGGAATGTCTGCGGGAAACATAATAAAAATGCCCTGGAAAAAATTCAACACTAGAGAATTGGCAAGATCTCTTAACATGTCGGTCTATTGAATGCGTCTGATTATACTTTTAGGTGGACTGTGATTGTACTGTGCGCCAAAAATTCGCATTTATGAACCAACTGACTTCACATTTTTGTAAACCAAGGACCATGAATAGTTCTTTTGGTAGCTAATGTAATAATTAATAATGGTTTATCATTTTTGAAGCCGCTTTAAAAGGATTAGAGTGGAAGGTTTCATTCGAATCTAAATGCCTTTTTATTAAATAATTTAGATTCTATGTTAAACGTACGTATCTGATAAAGAATGTGGAATAATCCGAGACGGCAATTATGCTTCTCCAGCCTAGTGACTCGTCGCTTTCCAGATGACTCAAACATGCAATTAAGTTTTATATTTCGTTGTTAATTAGTTACTAATTGATACTTATTTAGTTTTATCAGTGCAAGGATTATTTTAGAAACAGACGAAAAATCGTAGTAGGAATTAAGGAGTGATTCGATTATGTAGGAAAAGATTAAAATCTGTTTAAAATATTTAAAAAATATTACATTTATTTCTTGGTGGTAGTTGATAACAGGCTTCGCCCGAGTTTTACTTATTTTTGCTATATTTATTTTATAAATAACTAGCAGACCCGGCCACACATTGCTGTGGCTAACGAAACACAACGCCATTACCCAACCTTTATAAAATCCACACCACCCGCTTGCCAGCTGCCCGCTGCCTGAATTGAATATTTGAATTTATCGACTTTTCTCTACTATAATAAGCATGTTTTTATACATATAAACCTTCCTCTTGAATAACTCTATCTATTGGTGAAAACCGCATGAATATCCGTTGGGTAGTTTAAAAGATCTATGCGCACATACATTGTGAGCGATTTCATCAAATAAAATAATTCATATCAAATACCTACTTACTCTAGGACATCTATTTTCCAATTTCTTCCGTAGAACGAATTTCAAAAGTGACTATAGTACGGCCCGCCAGCCGTTTTAAATCACACAAAAATATGTTTTCTTTAAATTTCTCGACTTTTCTCTTTTACATGCATTATGCATATAAACATTCCTCTTCAATCACTATCTATTGGTGAAAACCGTATGAAAATCCGGTGCGTAGTTTAAAAGATTAACGCGCACATACATTTTGAGCGACTTCATTTTATACTATTTAATAATTTATAAATAATATATATATTTTGATGACTCGTACCAATTTTCACATGTTGTTTTCACAATTGTACACTAAAAATTGGTGTTTTGACATCGAAATTCAAAATTTTTGTAATTAGAAACTGAAAATTTTAAATATTTTTTTAAGTCGACGCAGTGTTCCACTGATCGTACTGTTTCGCCGCTATTGTGATAAGAAGATGCCGAAAATGGTTATTTGAAGGAGGCAGACTACGTTCTTAAATTGCCCGTTAATATTAGCACTTTTATTTGTATATCGAGATCAAAATGCATTGTTCATTTACAGTTTCGTGCCTTTATTGCTTCAATATGCAAATGGTTGGCCATGTTTGTGAGGGTTTAATATAGTGTCGACAAAATATGGCAAGATTTAAAAAAATGTGGCTGCTGAAAACTTTTCATTTTAAAAGTTCATATCGTCGTCAGTCATTTGTTTGTGGGTTTGGTTTCTAGCTTCTCACGGTTACATGTTTCCATAGGAATTATTAATTGAGTCGTTCCCGCGTTAGATTTTACCTCAATCTTAGTGGGCGTGCAGATCATTCAATTTGGTTCAGCGGTTGTATCAATCAATCTGGTTGAATTGAACGTAAAGTTGAACTGTATGCGATATGGGGGGAGCGATTATCAAGTACCGACGGTTGTACCGCCAGAGCATATTTTTTTTGACATTCTTCGAGGATTTAACTTGCTTGCGGGAAATGAGCAGTTCAATCAAGCGTATTGAAAATGAAATCGTAATTTTT
Source organism: Limnephilus rhombicus (assembly GCA_929108145.2). Lineage (NCBI taxonomy): Eukaryota > Metazoa > Arthropoda > Insecta > Trichoptera > Limnephilidae > Limnephilus > Limnephilus rhombicus. The sequence goes on from OV815284.1 coordinate 26,553,107, forward strand.
TTTAAATTCTTTTAGTAGTTTCGTATGACTGCTTTTTTTTTGTTCCAAGAGCCATTTTTTGCCAACCTTCATGTTAATATTTAACGATGCTAATAGAGCGGTCGCAATTTTTTGTTATTTTGATTGATTTTGATATGAGGCTTGCTGCGTGTGATCCCCACAGAAGCAACTGAAGAAATTGAACTAACCATCATTTCGTCTGTACGCAAGACTAAACCGTTGAACCAATCAGACTGATCTGTTTGCCCGTTGTCAGGGTTTCTATGTCTGTTGCCCGGGCTTGACGCAGACGTTTTAGACTTTTTCTCATAATTCGCAGAACATTATCTTGGTGAATAATCAACAACAAGCCTGAACCCTCAAAAAAGAAACAGTTTAAGATTAAGTTTACTTGAATAATTAGAAATCATTAAACAAACGAATGGGCCCTAACGTAACATTTATTAATAAAATAAAGCAAGGAAAATTATTTATTTCCCGCTCCTCACTCAGTAAGTTGTTTACAGGACATAAACGATGACACATTTAATAAATAAGTCGATCGTAACATACTTCAATAGAAGTGACGTCATTATTAAACAATTAAGAACACATTAACTTAGGTAAAACAGATTTCAGAGTACTTACTTCACGGAAAATAGAATCTATTGTCACAATTATTTTCTCAGTAAATCGGTTTAACATGTAATAAATCATTTTAAGCACTATAAAAATTGAAATTGGGTGGGGTATATATAATAATGTAAATAAGTCGTCTATAACTGATTGGAATTCTACAAAACTATTCATAGGCTATAACGTTTCACTTTTATATAAATTTAAATGAGTGGGTCTCGGTTGTAAAAATGGTTTTCGAATCTTAAAACGATGTTCAAACATATTTCTATATCATGACGTTTTTTTCTAATGAATAAATTTTACATGGCAACAAGTATAAACTATTCATAACAATGAGTTAGTCATTTTGGTATTTTATGGTATTTTTAGTTGTAAAACGCATTGAGAATGAAATTTCGGCCTCTGAATTCCTTTGAAAGTAATTGTGAAATAAATTTCGGTTGCGCTCAGCGCCCTTGATGTGTTTTTTCACCAAAAAAACGGTGATTGACTAATTATGCGATTATGATTTTTTTATGATTGTTTTGTTCCAAAGCCTCTATTATTATTGTTCGTAACAAGATGTCTACAATAATAGTTTATTTGATCGCGAAAACAGATAGTGAGTTAAGTTAGTTTGAAGCCACCCCCGCCATATTGATAGCTTATGGTGGAATTTACATGATGCCGATGAGTCTTTATGTGAATATGCCAGCCCCTTCCAACCCCCTGGCCAGATTGCCAACTAGTATACATTAATTTCCCACCCGGCCCGTGTCCCCCACCAACCCCACTTATACCCCACGATATACATACAAGTACTAGAGATTCGCCACTTTGAATGAGAGACTTGCGTCGATGCTCGTATTATTTTTTTTATTAATTTCAGTATTTTTCCTCGTTCCATATGGAAAATCTTGGTAGATGAGGGCGTTGCTTTATATCAGTTCGCCTTTTTTATGTATGTGGCTAATGTTCTAAGAAATAAACAGTGTGGTTAAGTTTTTGTCAACTTTACTCAGACGACTTAATATTAAATTAAACTGATGACGTTGTGTTGTTAATTAAACCCTATCAAACCAAACAGTAAAAGTCGTAATAAAAATATTGACCTGACTTATTTACGAGTACTTTCTGTATAAATATAATCTCGGATCTAAATTATTAAGTCATTACCATTTTTTTTCTTTAGTTTTATTCCTGATGCATTTCAGTTTACTTTTATTTTGTCGAGTATCGGCGCAACGTCCTTTTAATATAATATTTTTGATAATATTGGCAGAGAGTAACATTGTGTAACGTAATTTAATATTATTTGCGATAGGGACCGCCAGACAGTTAGCGACTCGACTGCATCTCTGACCCCCCGACCTCCTCCCGGCCTCTTGGGCCTTCTTACCCCCATCTCCTCCACCCGCCCGAGCCTCTCCCTCAACATGCATCCCTCTCCCCCACCATCTCCTCACGATAGACAAACTTCTAAATATTTATTAAATTTTATAAAAATAAATTATCACCCCAGATTGAGCAGATATGAACTCGTACCTAACGAGTAGGACAACAAAATATTTCGTGTCTTTGTTTAATTAATGCATACCCGGTCCCAGCCCCAGATTAGCATCCCTAGCCCCAGATTAGAAAAAAGGCCAGCATTTAAATATTTTTTCAAAACCTGTCAATTGAGAAAACGAAAAGTTTTTTACGTAAACTAATCTCGATATCCTCGAATTCGACAGTTGGCCCCTGACAGTTGCCCCCCCTACAGTTGGCCCCCTACAGTTGGCCCCCGAAATTATATTTTTTATAAAGTTATAATCTTTTGTACATTATTTATTAATTTCAAACCTAAAATCGGCTCCAAAAATACCACTGATAATAAGCTGGTACGGATATCATATGAATTTATTTACTGTGTCGTTTTTTAATACTTATGCGTTGGTATATAGGTACAGTATAAATGGTGTCCGGGGGTGAAGTAAAAAGATATAAGTACAACTTTTTTCGAAAGTCAGTTTCTAAAATCAATTTCTTGAGGTAATTTTAAGGTTAAGAAGTTGAATTGTTTGTATGGAAAAAAAAATATATTCTTCTATGGAAAAATATTTGAGAAAAAAAAACATCTGAATTTTGAAAAAAAAAGTTATTTATCTTTTTTACTTCTACCATCATAACCATCATCGAAGTTTGTGCGGTCGTTCGGGGATACTAGTTATATTTTGTGTAAATCCCATTCCGGGGGTCCAACTGTCGGGGGGTGGTCAACTGTCGTGAAATCGGTTAAGCCTGCCTTAAGACTGTTTTAACACCGACCTTACGCGCCGCATTTTTAAAGCTCGTTTAAAAAAGTAAGGGTGGGGGGGGGGACTAGTGTATTTTATTTATTTACTAGCTGAAGTTGCCCTGACTTTACAGACTGTTCCCAAATCAGATGAAGACAGTAATTTTTCTCTTTTATTTTCAACGTCAAGTGTGCAAAATATCTTCAAAAAGTATCTAAATTCAGCTTTGAGGAATATTGTAAATACGTAATATTAATTCCTGAAACACATCCTTTTGGCGTATTTGATATCTCGGTTCTATCTAAATCAATTATTATTCTTATTCAACCTTTCCCGGTATTGCTCAATTTAATATTTGTATCGAAATCAAATATATTTATTTATAACTAGCGAGTTCCCAGTATGCGTTCCAATACCACTTAAAGAAATTGTTTCTTGAAATAAAACAGTACTCTTTGTTTGTTACCATGATTTTATTTCATTTTTAATACCGACCGGTTTCGCTTAACACAAGGTATCTTCACCTTCATGGTACAAAATTAAACTGATCAAAAAATATACATTGCGAGAGCTTGTAATATACACATATTAAATAAAAAAAAATCGTGGTTACAAACAAAGTTACGGTTTTATTTCAATTAATGTCAAACTACAAGGTGACTGCTTTCCACCAAAATACAGGGTGTCAGGGGGTAAAGTGCATTAACTTCGGGAGGTGATTCTACATGATGGTAGGAGTAAAAAAGATTAACAACTTTTTCCGAAATTCCAACTTTTCCATACAAAAAGACGCATCTACTAAAAATCTTAGTGTGAGGTACGATCATACTTGCTGAGAGCCTGCCGGGCGCCCGACTCGATTGTGATTGGCCCGTATCATAACAGCGGAAAATAATAAATCTGGCCGCACACGGCGGACTGATTTTATCTTTTTACCTTAAAATTACCCCTAAAAGTTGGAATTTCGAAAAAAGTTATTTATCTTTTTACTTGTACTATCATGTAGAATCACCTCCCAAAGTTAATGCACTTTACCCCCAGACACCCTGTATGAAATTGTTTCTCCCAGCGTGTCCTTTCCCGTTCATCATCATTCCCTTCTCGCTTCTCCTTCCCTTCCAGCGTTACCGTCCACCTTCCTTGTCTTCACCCTCCCGCGTCCGAACCCAGCCGAGTTCCCCTCTACCCTCCTTCATACCTCTTCCACCCTCCTTGCCTTCTACCTCTCTCTCGGCCCCCTCCAGCAAACCCCCTCCCCCTCCCTCCTTTCCATCCTGCCGCTAAACTATATGAAATATACTCAATTTTAAACAACTCACGCGCCACCTATTGAATTTTTAAATACAAATTTCATAATGCCAGAGCTCACCAGTGCGTAGAAACCTTCACGGGCGTACGCACAACAACTCGTCAAAGTTTCATCGCAATCGGATGAATAGTATAGGAAATAATTTCTTAACGCCAGAGCTCACCATTATACATCAAATCCCCAAAGTTTCATCCTAATCGGATGAATGGTTTAGGAACGCACAAGGGAGAAACAAAGAAGATTTTCCCCAATGTTTAAGAACCTTTAATATGAAATGAGCAAGGTTCATCTGCGATGCAATACGGTAGTTTGAATGCGTTCCACTAAATTCTTGTAAGATTGTTTTCAATACTAGTATGCATAGTACCTACTTATAGTATGCCCGCTACTATAAAATTTTACATGCACTATGTTTTCACATTATTTAGGTTTATCTTTTTGAATTGGCGATGGGCATAGATTACGTGGAAGGTTGTAGCGCGAGAGTTAGTTGAAATTATCATGATTTTATAAATAATAAATGCATTTTGTTTTTTTGAAGAGTTTTATTAAATGTACATTTGTTACTTAAATTAATTTTTTCCGCGACCGGTTTCGATACAACCGTATCATTCACGAGCAGAATTAAAACTAAATTAAAAAAAAATAATATGCAAGTACCAAAGATTAATTAGCTGGGAGTAGTGGGAGGGATGATTTTGGGGGGAGGGGGAAAGCGGTGGGAGGAGTCAATATTATACGGAAACATGGTTAGTAAAGGAGATTTGCAAGGCGCTATTATTTTATTCACTAAATTAATTTTAGATTTAATTTTTTTGTTTTATTTCGAGCGTTTCTAAAGCGCAAAGATTTAAGTATGAATTTATATTGCAATGTTTAAATTTTGTTTTTTCTTTATTGAAGCTATGGCCTGACTCTATTAAATGATTCGCAAATTCGGAATAATTATTATTTCTTAAACAAAATTCATGTTCCCTGATTCTAGTTTTGAAATTTCTAGTTGTCATACCTACATACTGTGCGTCACAATCGTTACATTCTAAAGTGTATAACCCGTTTTTTTCAAATTTATTAGAAAATCCTTATTATTTATCAAATTTTTTATTTTAGAATTAAATTAGTATAGAAAGCTGGAGAAATATGATCTGGTAATAAACTGGATATTTTTAAGGATAAATCGCCTGTAAAAAGGAGTAAGTTACCAGGTTTGCTCATATTATTACCACTGTAAATGTACTTTTTTGTTAAAAAATTTGCTTGTTTCTTATTAACTAAGCGGTCAATTATTTCAGGTTTATATCCATTGTTCATGGCTATCTGTTTTATAATGTTAATTTCATTATTATAATTATCATTGTTTAAAGGGACATTAATAGCGCCATGTATCATTGAGTTGAAGGAGGCGAGCTTGTGTGATAAAGGGTTGAAGTGAAGTAGACGGTATAACACAATCAGTGTGCGTAGGTTTTCTGTATATATTAAATACACACTTATTATTATCTAAATTGATATTTAAGTCTAAGAATGATCAATTTACATTTTTAAACCTACGCACACTGATTGTGTTATACCGTCTACTTCACTTCAACCCTTTATCACATAAACTCGCCTCCTTCAACTCAATGATACATCGCGCTTTTAATGTCCCTTTAAACAATGATAATTATAATAATGAAATTAACATTATAAAACAGATAGCCATGAACAATGGATATAAACCTGAAATAATTGACCGCTTAGTTAATAAGAAACAAGCAATTTTTTTAACAAAAAAGTACATTTACAGTGGTAATAATATGAGCAAACCTGGTAACTACCCAATATATAAAAAAACTCCTTTTTACAGGCAATTTATCCTTAAAAATATCCCGTTTATTACCAGATCATATTTCTCCAGCTTTCTATACTAATTCTAAAATAAGAAATTTGATAAATAATAAGGATGTTTCTAATAAATTTGAAAAAAAACGGGATATACACTTTAGAATGTAACGATTGTGATGCACAGTATGTAGGTATGACAACTAGAAATTTCAAAACTAGAATCAGGGAACATGAACTTTGTTTAAGAAATAATAATTATTCCGAATTTGCTAATCATTTAATAGAGTCAGGCCATAGCTTCAATAAAGAAAAAACAAAATTTAAACATTGCAATATAAATCCATACTTAAATCTTTGCGCTTTAGAAACGCTCGAAATATACAAAAAAATTAAATCTAAAATTAATTTAGTGAATAAAATAATAGCGCCTTGCAAATCTCCTTTACTAACCATGTTTCCGTATAATATTGACTCCTCCCACCGCTTTCCCCCTCCCCCCAAAATCATCCCTCCCACTACTCCCACCTAATTAATCTTTGGTACTTGCATATATTTTTTTTTTAATTTAGTTTTAATTCTGCTCGTGAATGATACGGTTGTATCGAAACCGGTCGCGGAAAAATTTAATTTAAGTAACAAATGTACATTTAATAAAACTCTTCAAAAAACAAAATGTCTAGAAATTGTTACATAGTTAATGCCCAAGAAATACAAAAAATAATAAATGCATTTACTGATCTCGATACAACTTGATATCCATTATTACAACAAAAAATCAGTTACCATTCGGAAACGTGGTTTTAGTATATAGCTAACTTTCAAGTCGTTTGAGTCCACTCCACCCGTCTTTCACAACATTATCTTATGGTTCATTCAAAACAATGACCCGACAGTTGGTCCCCCCGACAGTTTGCTCCCCCTTTATTAAAATTATCATTAAATTATAAATATTTTGCATTAGGTACTTACCAATGTCAAACTTAAAAACGGCTTTAAAAATACTTTTAATAAGTTCGTATGGATACCAAACGAATTTATTAACTTTTTGTGCTAATAAGCGCCTGTATGAACAGTAGTTTTTCGCTGGTGCATGTGAATGAAAATATGTTTTATATTTTTACTATTTGGCGGTATGTTCTCTCTGAACAGTCCTCTGCATATTTTGTATGGTGACCGGACAACCAAGAATCGTGCAACTTCAACACTTCCTTTGAAAAGTCATTAAAAAGTAATGTTTTTTTAATTGATTAAATAGATTGCGTTAGGTTAGGTTATGGTCTATTTTAAAATAATTTTTTCACAATTTTTTTAAAGAGGTGTTGAAGTTACATGTTTATGAGTTGTCATGAAACCATTTTGTATACAAGTATGCCAGGGGTTCAACTGTTAATTCATAAAATAATGTTACCTATTTTATTCCAATTTGAAAATCAAAAGTTCGAATAATGTTACGCATTTTTCACATGACTTTCTCACCCATGCACCAACAACCGAATTAGCATATTATGATAAGTAGCGGGCCTGGGTTGAGGTGGTCGTCGTTGTAATAGCTATCCCACTGCCCACTGCCCAAATCCCAAATGCTCAAGGCGGCGGCGGTGCTCGGTGGGGAGAATAATTTGGTGATATTTTAATACCGACGTATTTATAAAACAAGATATAATTTTATTTTCAGGATGACTTCCCAAACAGCCCCGTGGGGGGACAGACTCCCCGTTCTTTGCTGCCGCAATACTTCCCGCCAGGAAATGTCAGCAGCTTTGGGAGCTACAGGTAAAATACATACATTATTATTGACATCCAAACGATAATAATTGCATGGATAGTTATTTATTTTATCAAATCATTTTACAATGCTTTTAGCTATTGTCCAAAGTGTCTAATACTAACCTCTTTTTACCCTAATCGAAACACCATTTTCAATGATTCCGTGATTTTCATTGCAAAACAGATAGCAAACATAGCTCAGCCTATTATTTTTTCCTGTTCATTTTGTCGGTATTCCGTTTTATATATACAGGTGCTTGACTTTAACTAAGTGATTCCCGACAAAATAAGAATTTGGAGAAAAAAATGTAAATGAAATTTTGGCTCCGGTGACTTTTTCTGTTGTTTTTTTTTTATTTTTATTTTTTTTTAATAGGCCATTCACCCTAAAAAGAGTGCTTTGTGACGAAAAGGTATAGAAAGATAGTTAAAATTTATAGGATAATCTATAAGAGAATAGGACAAAATAAAATATTGAATTAATTTTTTTTTTTTTTTTTTCAAGTCTATTAACTTAAATAAAACTAAAAAAACCCGAGAATTGTTTAATAGACAGCAAATACGGAATACCAAGAGGAGAATGGTGGGTGATTTTAATGAGCAAACAATATTTTTCCTTAAAACCAAAAAAATATTTTTCTTCCACATGTCATCATTAGTCACTCGGTCGAGTCACCGTCCAACCGCTCACCACGGACTCTAACGTTTTAAGTTGAAACAGACAAATATTTTATTTACATATTGTACTCCGAATGTCAGGAATCACTGGTTACATATAATAAGCCAAGTACGTCCCTTTACACCCTTTTTTTACTGAAGTTCCCCGGCATTACCCGGACTTTGCGCAGATTTTGCCGAAATCGGGCAGTAATTTTCCCTAATTTTCTTATTTTCAACATCTTTCATCAAGGTGTACATACTTTCATCAATAAGTATCCAAATTCTGCTTTAAGGGGAAAAGGCGCGGCCCGTTTCATATAAATCTTAATTTTGGATTAGGTCAAATACCCAACCGAACTGAAAAATTATTTTTATACAAAAGATATATTAAATATCTACAACGGATCTGTTCTACTTTATTTATTTGTGTTTTAAATAATAAAATATAGGCCATTCAACATTTCAATATTTTATGATTTTAGAGACAACTTGGGCAATTATTTGTGAGTAAACGATAAACGTTTAAATAAATATTTACGGGTATCTTATATAAAAATATGATATGTATATTAAAAATTATTTTTAAAAAGCATTTTAAGGAGTGTAAATTTAAATTACATGTGACCTGTTCACATCGGAACACTTGTTTTTAAATTAAAATTTCTACCCAAAAATACGCATTTTTTACGATGTTTTATTTTATTTTTCTTCGTATTAACATAGTTAATATATTTTTTAATGATTATAATTAACTCGCAAAAAAATCCAATGTTACCTCCAAAACGAAACAAATTTGAATTGTTACCAACATATATCATAATTTAAAACAGACTCTTTTGTTTAATTAAACAGAAGAAAACATCTAGCCCCAAAACCTGTCTATACATCGTTTTAGTAAATGAATAAGTTCAAATCTTCTAAGAGGAAATTAACTCACTTACCGACATCCGATCGAGCTAAAACTCGGCAGATGTTTATCTTTATATTTTGGTAGCATTCATACACATGCGCGCGCGCATGTTTTTCTCTGAAATAGCTGTCTATTCGAATTTCGATTTTGTTTTCTTGAATGAATGAAATGGGAGTGGAAATCAACCCACTTCCCGACATCCGATCGAGTTGAAATTCGGCAGACAGACTCATCGTTGGCAATGCATTCTTTCAACTTTTGGTGGTACTCATGCATACAACGCACACCCACGCAATTTTTCTGAAATTGTCTACAAGCTGGCACAAGAGATGGCACAACTAGGTCATGCCGTTCGGTGGGTAGAACCGTGGTGGCTAGTCGAAAACGTAATTAAACGTGTGTGTGTGTGCATGTTTGTTAAAAGTGTCCCTTGTACTTCTATCTATCTCTATATTTATGTACCTTTTTTTGCAGTGAGATTGGTAGCGGACTAGACAAGATGCTAATGCACCAGCACCGCAGTACTCCGGACTCTGACAACATGATGTCCACCCCGTCGCCCACCCCCACCCCCAACATTGACAACTCCATTACGGAGCTGATGGTGAGAATCATTTTATCTTCTTCCCCTTTAGGGTTGCGAATGCAATGAATATGATCTAAAATATCTATGATATATCCTCAAATTCCCCACAAGTTCCTTTACCTCCAAAGTAAAACAAAATTCTATTTCAATTAGGGTTTATTTTTTTTAATAATGTAGTAATTTTCAGATTTTCTCTCATTCAGGCTAAAAGAGAAATTGGCTTGAAAAATTTCTACGGTAAAAAACGAAATATTGTTTTTTCTTCAAGCACAGCAAACTTATTTTGTGGCTCCATTTTAATTCGAAATCAATAGAATACTTAGTTTTTACCACTTTTATTGTTTATAAAAACCAACATGTCTCATAAGCAACGTATACTTCTTCAGGGTTTACTTAAAAAAAAAATTAATAAGTTGGGATCAAGGATATTGCCCAGGATTCCCACATTTTCCCCACGGAAATGTTCTCCCCACACAACCCAATTCTTAAAATGTCTTCAAGATCAGGGTATTTTGTGGAGAGAACCTTGATTTGGGAAAATAAATGCGAAGATTCTACAATATGAACATCTATTGTGGGTATTTTAGAATATATATATTATAGGCAACCTTGAACAGGCGTATCTATCCTGCAATCATTCGGCGGCCTACATCTATTACAGACTATAATAACTGACTATTTTAGATTAACACGTCACAGTTGTTTCAGCCGAAATTAGTAGAATGCCTACATTGATTTAAACACGCAACGGGTTTTAGCTTACAACCCCTTTGGGTTGTATGCTAACAGAGCTCGCTAGTTTGTATAAGATTGCTTAAAAAATAGCAGACTAGTTTAAATTATACCTATTTATAAATTTCTACAACTTACCAAGCTATACTTGAATTTCATGAAATTTTTTGTCTGAAATTTTTTTTTTAATAAATGATTGTTTTGCATCCAGTTTTAAGACAGAAAGTTGATTTGTAAATGCTCTATAGCTCATGATGGATACGATAATGTGATCTGAAAATAGAGGTGAATCATAAAAAAATCAAGAAATGGAAAAAAAAATCATTTTTACTGCATTAGTACCTGAGTTATTTCTAGTGTGGAATTTTTCGCATGTAATAGCTGCCAGAGTATACTCGGGGGTGGTCCTACATATATAATTTGAGATCACTATTTTTTTTCTTTATCTTTACTATGAGTCGGTTAACATGCTATAAATATGCTTTGGATAAATCGAAGGTTTTCCTATGGTTTCGCTCAAGCGGAATTATAATAAAATAGTTAATTACTTTACAAAAATTTATGAACACATCTCTCACAGCTTCCCTCAAATAACTGCTTTCTTAAAATGGTAACTAAATAAAAACCACTTGCCAAGCGATTTTTATGCCAATTACCCTTAAACGTGGTGATAGATAACAAGGGTGGATCCAGGATTTTTTTCTGGAGGGGGCACAAGGGCCGGACCGGCAAAAAATCAATAATTACTGTTCCAAATAAACTTGAAGTATCATACTTCAAGTTTATTTCTACAAGTTCAAGTATGTGGGAAGGTTTATGAAAGTGTCAAAACAATAGAAAAATTTAATGTTTAATACAGTCAGTTTTTGCTACTAAGTATGTACTGTGATGGAATCACCACAGTCTTGCACACAGCACGTGCCCCCGTGCCCCCCTTCCCCCCCTAAATCCGCCCTTGATAGATAATGTAAGAATATACATATCAGCGGCCTATTGTAAAATCAGGCAGATCAAGATGCGCCTAGCTACTTTGTGAAGTGCCTAGTGTCAGATCGTGAAGTGCCTCAGGTGCATCATGATCGGCCTGATTTTACGATTTGCCTGTGACACACATTTTTGGCTTGTGCATTCGTCTTAATATACTATTGCATGGATACACGCAAACAGATTTTCTGCTTTATACTTGAGATATTAATATGTTTATTTATTTCAGAACTGTCTCTCGCTGATGCCGCCTCAGTCGAGTCACCGATACCACTCCACAAAATATAACAGCTTCAGGGATGTTCGGGAGAGAAGTGACTCTTTCTGTAAGTATCATTAAATAACTAAATCTTTTCCATATATTTCCATTGAGATACTTTATGATCTTTCAGTCACTGTTATTAAAATGACTAGCATAGATATAGGCCTGTGTAAAATCACAGGATATTATAATTGTAGGATTTGGCAAGCTGAAAGCATTTATTATAAAAAGGAACATTTTTATTTGTATGGCATTATGAAAATACAATATGCATTTCATTCACACTAATTGAACAAAAAAAATTAACACCACTTACGAAAACCTTAGCCTTTCAAATAATATGTATGAAATATATATGTTACTGTAAAAGCCCGTACTATGGCAAATCTTAAGTTTTCCAGTAAATTCTAAGATTTACCAACTCTTAAAATGGCAAAAATCTGTTGAAGACTTACAAATTTACAGGCTTTTACAGTAACATATACACTGAACCTAGTTAGTAAAACCATGCTCTTTGAATTAGTAACTTATCTTCACTGTAATTTTATCTAACCACCTGTCAAGCATTTGAACAAAAGATATACGCATATCGAATAAAGAATAATAATTGATTCATAAAATTATTTTGGTATCTACTTAACAGTTGTCTGATATGCAAGGGCGGATCCAGGATTTGTTTCTGGGGGAGCACAAGGGGCGGACGGGCAAAAAAATCAACAATTCAGGATTTCTTCTGGGGTGGGGGGGGCGGGGAGGCACAAGGGGCGGACGGTTACGAGTTCAAGTATACATATATAGGAAGATTTATGAAAGTGTCAAAACAATAGAAAAATTAAATGTTTAATAAAGACAGTTTCTGCTTCTAAGTATGTACTGTGATGGAATCTCCACAGTTCACAAAAATACCCTCTGGGGGGGGGCACGTGCCCCCGTGCCCCCCCCCCTAAATCCGCCTTAATGTGTTTAATTATTTATATTCCTATTTGTTGTAGCTGCAGAGGACGTGAAGTGCCGCTGGTATGGCGTGCTACCGCCACGCCGCCACTCTCCCTCCGGCGGCTTCTCGCCAAAGGTTTTTCTGGGAGGCCTCCCCTGGGACATCACCGAGTCCACCCTGGTGCAAGCTTTCCAGCCCTTCGGGCAGATACGGTAAGCAGGATAAATTAATTGCAACAAATTAGGTAGCAGTTGAGATTCTTCTGCTTTATTCATATAAATTCCTCCTGATACTACATATGCCTTTTTATTATTTGCTGCAAACCCTACTGCATGTTTTAATAATAATATTTTAAAATTAAATAATTACATAAACATTAAATAATTGAAGACAAAACAATGTTTATTCTTATGACTCAAATGTAAAATACTTATACTTAATTGAAAGTCTGTTTTAACTTGACCATTTGCTATTTCATCTGTCTGTAATTTTTTAAAATTAAATTAAATTCCAGTTCAAGCTGGTGGCCATGTTGCTATCAAATTTGAATAATCAATATTATGGTACCTACCTATTAGCCTGAAGAAAGTTTGAAAAAAGAATTTTCATTCAACTGGTAACATTTGTTTGGAAAAATTGTATGATTTTATAGAAAATATTACTTGAAATATATGGTTTATTTATTTAAGTACCTACTGGGATTAGTATATTTATGGTACCTACTTACCATTCATGATTTCCGAGGAAATTTTGTTGATTTATAACAGAAAATTAGAAACATTCTTTGGGGTGCAAGGTCTACTGTTCGCAGAATTACTAATTTTAACTTGTTTACTTTTTTAATTTTATTATTTTTGTTTCCATTGAATGATAAATGATAACATTGATCTCATCAGAATTGCCTCTGAAAATTCTATCTTATAAGTTAACTACCTTCACTTTAAAATATTCTCTCTCTACATGGCATTTTACATATATTTTTAATATAGATGTTTAAGAGTACAGTGGTGTTATATAAATTACATTTTTATTTTTATTTTTAGAGTTAGTTTTAATAGTTAAAATAATTATCAAAGTTTTAATTTTTCAAGATTCCCTTAAGACCACCGTATGTACGGTGAATCTTGTGACGTCATCACTCCTGAAAAATTACTATAGGATTGGGCAATCAGCTGATCAAGTGCCGCCATTTTGAATACCGTTAATCGAAGCATTCTCCCTAGAAGTAGCATTACTATTTTTTTGTGCAGTAGTTTTTCAATGTTTTAAATAATAGAGATAAACTAATACAGATAAACTAATACAGATAAACTAATAGAGATACCTCTGTTTTTGATACTGAATTATTTAGGCTTAAATATTGTTTCAATAAACACAACAACTAAATCTCTATAAACAGTATGAAATAACGAATAACATGAAATGTTGTTAATACTGATGGCTTATGTCATACCTACATAATCAAAGATTTCAATACAATGACTGGTGACGTGTGACGTCAGCACTAACCATTCAGTAATACCAACTTTACAGTGTGTTTTGACGAGAGGTTTCAAAATGCACTTTTTCATATTTTTTTAAGAACTCTATGTTTAATATCATGAAATAAAACTTATATATTCAGAATCAGCGTTTATTGGTCTATATGAACATATTTCTTTAAAGCCATAATATTTTTCACTGGAGTTCCTTATTATAACAGAAATAGAAATTATGCAATAGGTGGGTATATAATAAGAACAATTTATAATTTATAATACATATTTCGCAGACTCAAAAACTTTTACCACTGTATATATCTCGTCCATAATGAATTATTTGATTATCTTTAATAATTAATTTAACACCCTTTCAGTGTGGAATGGCCTCGTAAAGAGCAGTCTGCTGTCCAGCCAAAGGGCTATGTCTACGTGATTTTCGAATCAGAGAGGCAGGTGCGCTCCTTATTGGAGTCTTCCACGTGCGATGCATCAGGGAACTGGTTCTACCGCCTGTCTTCCAAGAAGATGCGCTCTAAAGAGGTAATAAAGCTTACAATTGACTGTCACCAGCTACATATCTGTTTGTTCAAATTATTAATTTAACTCGCTTTGAAGGGCAATGTGATGAACTGTAGTAGTTACTGTCTTTTGATGTGGAAATTTTTTTTAAATTGACGCCCGGGTATGGGGAGGCAATCACGCCCAAATGAGCGATGTTTCTGTTGGGATAATTTTAAACTTCAGCAATTAGTCTAAAAATAACAACACCTCCTTAGCCTCGTTTTCAAGAGGAAGGATTGATAGTCAATTGCCAATACCACTCTATAATTCATAGTGTTCATGTCGCGAACTTAACCCATGATTTTCAATTTTCTGGATTAGACACGTGTCCTTAAAATACGATCAAGTTTCGAGCTAATTGTTGGAGGTTGGATCAAGTGTTTTGAAAAGTGCAAATTTTAAAACTCAATATGCAAGACTCCAAGTGTGTAACTCAAAGAAACATGGCGGTGAATTTGAAAAATATTTAAAATTTACTCTTTTTCTTAAAAAGTTAAGACATAGATGGTACGCAGGTTGTGTTACAGCCAGATTTAAATCTGACGCGAAATTCCATAGACAATGAATGCCGGGTCCGAAGTCCGAACCCAAAACTCTTATGTATACCTTTAGAAATTCTAACTTGAAAATGAGCTAATTGTCCCACTGGCTCGTTAATCGGGGACCCTGCGCAGAAAAATCCCACAAGCCGGTGTTACACATCGACCTGCAAATAAAGTACAAATAAAATATGTCTAAACTAGATAATCGTACAAGTCAAAATAAATTTAACTTTTTTTGGCAAGGTCCAGATATCTATGAATTTTGCATACTTCCATAACACGAACTAAAGAAAAAAACTGTAAATTTTAAAAAGGTATTGTAGGGTTTCAAATGTACCTTACACATTTTGTCATGTTTAAAATGCTAATATGTTTATCTAAAGCTTGGAATTTAGACAAATTTTCATTGGTTTTTTTTGTTATTCAGGTGCAAATAATTCCGTGGGCCCTCGATGACTCCAACTATGTGAAGAGTTCCTCGGTGAAGCTGGATCCCTCACGCACCGTGTTTGTGGGGGCCTTGCACGGGATGCTGTGTGCTGAGGGACTGGCCAAGATCATGAATGAACTGTTCAGCGGGGTGGTTTACGCTGGTAAGTCTTTTAATTTTGTTTTTGCACGGGGGATGCATTCCACAAGAATATTGTATAACTATAAAATCAATCCTATTCATCATATATTATCCAACAATACTATTAGGTAGTGTAATTACATGCATGAGAGTGATCTTGCATTCTAATAAGAATGGATATTAACTATTAATGTGTATCGCTTTGTTGACTAGTGTTATTTTAAAGATGTATAAAAAATCTTACTGCTGTCCAAATTTTTTATTATTTATTGATCGCATAATACAATATTGAGAATTTATTTCCACAGGCATTGATACGGATAAGCACAAATACCCCATTGGATCTGGCAGAGTGACCTTCAATAACTCCCGTTCATACATGAGGGCTGTGAGTGCTGCCTTCGTTGAAATCAAAACGGAGAAGTTCTTCAAAAAAGTGAGAAATTACTTTGTACATCTTGCCAATAGTATTTTTTTTTATTTAATGCCGGCAACCCGGGCGTTTGTAATAATAATATCATATACAAACAAGTTAGTAGCCCGCCTCACTAGACTAAGTCTGTTACGAGGCGGGTACATATAAATATATATATATATATACATAAACTATACACACATACACGCATATGCGCACATACATACACACATTAATACCCACCTGAGTTTTATTCCTGTATTATTTGATAATACAATATCTTTGACAGCCTCTGTGGAAATCCCGACATATACAAGTAAATTACATGTAATTGATTGGTTGCTTCACAGTGTGTTCGTTAAAAATAATATAGTACATATTTTACACACCATTACAAATTGAATCGATGCTCGAAAGGGCTTTAGTCATGTTTAACCAAGCATGGTGTTTGAATGGCCAGGTCCTCCCCTTCGCCACTACTCTCAGCATCACAAAACGTGCCCCAATTAGGGATGTCATTGTCCCACTGGCTTCATATGGTTTTGGGAGCAGTGGGGACTCTTGGTATTCACGCAAAAATTATCTTAATGAGTAAACACGTTTTCTTTCATTGCATTCTAAACTTGTGTTGTTAATTCATGATATTTTTTCAGGTTCAAGTGGACCCCTATATCGAAGATTCCATGTGCTCTGTTTGCAATGTGCAGCAAGGGCCGTACTTTTGCAGGGAACCGAAATGCTTCCGGTAAGTTTTTGTGCTTAAAATATTTAAATTTCATTAAAGGTTTTTCATCGCATGTTATATAGGTACAGAAATTTCAGGGGAGTATAAAATTAAACACAGAAAACATATTATATTATGTGTATTTTGATTTAAACATTTTATTTTCTCTTTGAAGTCCCAGGAAGTTATGACACTCTTAAAATAAGATTCACTGTGTTTGGCTTGATGGAGCAATTATTTGTGTGGAAAATAGTCAACAGCAATTTTATCTCATTATTATTCCGAGTACTAATTCAGTTGTACAGTGAACTCTAGAACTTTGCTTTGAATTTTCATAATTTTCAAAATTTAGCCTTACTAATAAAAAACCAATAAATACTACCAATAATTACTAATAAATATTTTTACCAGAAATTTTTTTTATTGCCATTTTAGAAATTGGAATTGATTTGTTGAGAATTCATCCCCATGGATGTATTATGTTTATGTGAGACAAAGTGAAAAAACAGGCTTTCACTTTTTTACCTCTAATTGGAACTCCTATGCTCTAATGCCAAACGGAAATTATCGAATTGTGATAATAGTGGAACATGTTTTGACAAGGCATTAATTAGTACGCAATAACCTCCTGTGAGTATCCATGGGTTCTGTGGTAGTTAATAATAATGAATTTAAACTTGCAGATACTTCTGCCGTTCTTGCTGGTACTGGCAACATGCTCAGGAGGACTACTCGCACAAACCGCTGATGCGCCACTCCAGGTCCTGTGGCGGCAACGGTATCAATGGCTACTCCATTCCGCAGGGCCAGTCCTCGCCCACCGCCTCCATTAGCTCCAACTGCGGCTCCAACAGTGGTTCCACAAACCCTCGTTACAAGAAGAACCTCAGTGGAGCCATGAACAACTGCTGGAACTTCAAAAACGTAAAGTAGAAGACATCCTTTTTTTTCATATTGTTCTGTTTTTATTCAATGTTATTGTAAATATTTTTTAAAAGTACATAACATATATTATGTTAAATTTTGTACTAAATTTTGAAACAGATTTTTTTTTTTTAAGTTTGTTTATTTAGTTTTTAATCATGTTTCAAATAACCGTTTTGATAATTCGAACTTATGTGTAATATTATAAAATGGTTCTTAAATGATTGTTAGTTACTTTTTGGTTATTTAGATATGGTTCCAATCGAGTACTTAATATTTAAGACTTATTTCATTTGTACTGGCAATCGCCAAATCTTAACTTTTAAGTTGTTATTTGTTCTTCCATTCCTTTTGACTTACTTATTTAATGTTATTTATGTAAGCATTATCTAATGTTTATAAATACTTAGGCAATAAGTGTATACCATTCACCTTAATATTTATAAAAGACTTAAAAACTATCAAAAAAAAATATCTGGAGCTGTTGACCTGTAGATTAGGATTGTAAACGGTATACTCGCATAAAATAAGTTAATATTTTCACATCTATTTTGAAGACTGTATGATCTGAGATAACTATTCATAAAGGTATATTTAATAAAAGTTTTACTGTTGCTTATGCCTTAAAATATGCCTTTGATTAATTGAAGATTATTCTTCAAAATACTGAACTGATGGAATCGATCTCATGTATTTCCGTTTAAGATAGTTAATAATCTTAGTACTATTAATACAGTTAATAATTATTATGTAACTGACCCTATGGGGGTGCAGAATAAAAATGCAGTTCTGTCAATTTATTAAGTAAAAAAATGATATAAATAAGTGCCTATTATGCCATTTATTAAACAACAAAAAACATAATCGATGCTTTTCGCATTTCAATTTTAAAAAGCATTTTCTGGGACTTTTACTAAAAATTTTACAATCAAAATTAGTCATTTTAATTGAATCAAAACTTTTGGCACGGTCATTTTAAATTTTTAAAATTGCTTGATAACTCCATTTTAACTTTTGGCATTTTACTGTACGAAATTTTAATCCAATCTTTCAAAGTTTATAATAATAAAGGTTAAACGTAGTGTGTCGTCCATCTCGGTGACAAAAGTATAGTTCCTAATAAAATAAGATTTTATGTGGTGTAAACTTGATATTCAAATAAACACAGCGTATTTAAAAAGTATCTGTTAATTTTCACTACAACCGGTTCAAATTGTGCCCTAATGATTTGAAAAATATTGTCAGTGAGGAAATTTTGACTTTCGAATTAATTTACATCTGAAAAATGTATCATTTTTTCACTTTGCTTTGTAAGCATCAACATTGTTTTGTTAACTTTTGCCAACATTTTTTGACTCTGTGTACCTATGGTAGTTAATGTCATTTGTTAAATTTAATTTATAATATATATGTAGGTATATTTGATTTGGGTTATGAATTTATTTGTTGATGGATATGATGTTAAAATTGTTTGTATGATATGTTTCAAAACTTGGGACACTTTAAATAATAATCAATAAAGTTGAAGACAATATAAAATACAAATGACTTATTTTATGAAAGCAACCACCCGATCCTCCAGCAAGCAGCAGCATGTTTGCGAAGTCAGTCCTTTGTCCCAATGACCAAAAGTTTTTAAACAATATTTTTTTTCCAATTATTTCTGGCTTTCACCCTTCAAGGGTGTTAGAACATGGCCTAGGGGCCATCATTTAAAATTACAGAGAAAGGAAAGATAAATTTATATGAGCAAATTTCGGAATTATATAGAAGATTGGAATCGGGTTCAGAAATTTTAGGGTTCCGGGGCCAGCTCAGAATCATGTCAACTCAACACCTCTTTGGAAAAGTCATTAAAAGCTATGAAAATAATAATTTTAAAATAGCCGATAACCCTGACCTAACATAACCTATTTAACCATTTTTTATTTATTTATTTTTCATCACTTTAGAGGAGGTTCTGAGTTGATTTCATTCTGAGTTGCCCGGTCACCCAATTTTAGATTACACTTGATAGAAGGGAGGATATTTATTTAGAGAGGGACATTCAAAAAATATGTGATCTAAAGTTCCCGTAAAGTTCCCGCATCTAGACCACAGAACGTGCAATCTGGGGAGGCAAAGATGTGAATGTTAATATGGTAAAAAATAAATGAATTTGAAGACCAAAATAAGTATTATACAATAGCTGCTTGGAGGGGTTTTTTAAGGAAAGGAAGGAGAGGAGAGTTCTGGGAAGGAAAAGGGTTTTAGGTGTGGGTAGGAATATGGGGTTCAGTGTGTCCTGGACATCCGCCTCCAAGGCCTCATCGTGCGATGATAATCAAATTTCGACAAAGTTCTATTCATATTCTATAATCATTATAAGCCCGTAGCTTTACAGAACTTAAATAGTAACAGAACTTGAATAGAGCTTTCTTTGAAATTTGATTCGAGTACAAAAACAGTATGCAATATAGTTGTCAATGATGAATACTTGGAGCAGGTGGATGAGTTTGTGTATCAGGGTAGTATGTTTATGAGGGATGGGAAAGCTGATAGGGATATTGAAAGAAGGGTGAACGCTGGGAACTCAATTAATGGAGGAATGAATGCCGTTGGCGCTAATGAAAAATTGTCAAAAGAAGCGAAGCTAGCAGTCCACAATGGAGTCCTGGTACCTACCCTGATGTAAGGCAGTGAGGCTTAGAATTGGCAGAGGAAGGATGAAAGTAAACCACCCATGTTTGATCGTGTGAGAAATGTGGATATCTGCAAAGAATATAAGGCTGATGTAAGCATAAGAAGAATATATGACTCAAATGTGAATGGAAGAAATCAGGGACGCCCGAGGAAGACATGCCACGATCAAGTGAATCTGATACTTGAGTCGGGCCATGTCAAAAGTCAGAATAATAGAAGAGTATTTATGAATGAATATATGATTCAAATGTGAATGGAAGAAGTCAGGGACGCCCGAGGAAGACATGTCACGACCAAGTGAATCTGATACTTGAGTCGGGCCATGTCAAAAGTCAGAATAATAGAAGAGTATTTATGATTCGATGTATGAATGTGAGTGAGGCAAAGAGTGTGTGCAAGACTGGGTTGTTTGGCGGTCCGAGCTCTCTGCCTACCCCTGCGGAAACGGCGTGATGGTTAGTTAATTTTGAAATTTGATGAATTGTCCAAATTCTGTGAAACAACCTGACTTAAGTTTTTAGCAATAAAATATTTTTTGTTAACTCACAACAGCGCCCCTGTCTGTACAGTAAGGTGGTCCAAATTTTTTTTTTATTATTTTTCATTTGGCCACCCCGTGAATTTGTTACACGCATTCATTGAAATAACATAGTAAAATTTCAGCGAGATAGCTCAAGTAGTAAGGGGTGCTCAATCGAGTGTTGTTTTTGAATTTTTTGTGTAAAATGCTTAATTTTTACTTTTTGCTACAGGCCAGTTTCGTGTGTTAAACTATTAAATAAATATTAAAATAAAATACTGAAGAGTTTTATAGACAAATTTGAACAGTATTTGATACATATTTAGTAGGCTGTGAAGTGAATCAGTGTAGTAAAATGTGTTCATCTACTCGAAAAAAATACGAAATTTTTCTACTTGGGGTTCGAGATATTGAGTCATTGATGAGGCTTAACCAACATCCTACTCTTCGGCAAGTTTTACTCCATTATCACTACATATTAAATGATTCCAAAAATGTGAAAGAATCCACGCATGTACTTATTCAAGAACTTATAAAAGTATGGAGTAAATCTAGTATTCCGACCAGACAACAAAATCACTGCATTTAAAAACTGATTAAGTTTCTTAAGAACTGGCTGCTATTGAATAAAAATAGAGGAAATAATTCTGAAGCACAAAAAAGGAGAGTATTTGTTTAAAAAAGAACTAGACAAACTTTTTGATATTGCCCATGCAAGCGCTTTGAATTTGATAAAAATTGCGGAAGACAGAGCGTTTCTCATCGATCAAAGATGAGAATGTAAGATGATTATGACCTCAATCGACAAGAAACTAGAAAAAGACAAAGAAAGTTCTCTAAAACGGAAACAAAGATCTGAAGAATTGAAAGAAATGACTGCTGAAAGTAATGCTTCATCTTCGGTGGTGTCGAGACAAGAGTTAGAACTTGAGTGCAGCTTCAGTAGCACTTCTGGTAATGCTAGCATATTAGAGGATAAGTCCAAAGATGAGTTTGTAGTGCGTTGAGCTGTCTATAAGTGACATATTTACACAATATGTTACCAGTGCGCTTGATCGTAATAAGATTTAAACTAATCAAGAGAGAAGAAAAACAAATTATTCGATTTGTTAGTTATCATCTACAACAAAGTTTGAATCGAAGCGTCTTTGGCAGCAGATGCACCAGTAAATGACTTAATACTTTGGAATAGCTTAAAATTGTACGAAGCCATTGATTACGAAATCAGTATAGCAGCTAGGGGTGTCTTAGAGCGTCACTTATGGTATTTGTCAGATGAACTAGTCTCATTTACCTTGTTTTCTGAGAAGCTGTGTGATGCTGAGAAACAGACCATTGTTCAAAAAATAAATTCTGATGGCAGTAATCGTTCAGTACGTTTGTAAGCTTGCCTCAGAGGTTACATTAGAAGCTTTTGCAACACAAATAACGTTGAAAACGCTCTTAGTTCTTGATATCAAGGACTCTTTCTTGTAATTACCTCCTAAGACTTGGAATAATAATGTTGATTACCTTCAAGGCAAAAGCTGAGTCAAAAATGTGTGTGTTGTTAATGATACGAGGTGTTAAACTATTTGAAGATTACAACACGATACTCACTAAGAATGAGGAAGAAAAGCAATTTTTACTTCACATCGTTGAACAAAACAGAAAAATCGTTTCTACTGAAACATTCAAAATGGAGTTAACAAACATAGTTTTGAAAGATTGTGACTAATATTATGTTAATTATTGCTTTGTTACCAAATTTTGTTAAAATTTAAATACGTTTTATACTTATTTGACTAAAATACGTGTAATATTAATAAACCTTAAATTACGTGTTTTGCTTAAAATCCAGAACTTTTGTCAGAAACTTCTAATTCGATGAGCACCCCCTTGTTTATAAGATAGGGGTCTGAAATTTTTTACACATAATAGGAATGATAGGTGTAACAAATAAAATGCGTGGCTACATCTATATTTGAAAAAAGAAAATTATTATATAGGCCTGGACCACCTTACTGTACAGTGTAACTATATTGCCACCCGGTTGGACAGCGTTCTGAGGCGAGTTAAGGTAGGGGTTCTGGGAATGGCTCAGGTCTTTTTTAAAGAGGTCGGGATCATTAATTTATTTATATTTTATGAATTTGGCTTTTACATACAAAAATATTTGATATAAAAAATAATCTTGTGACAGCAATAACATAATAAAAATTAATTATATGAATGCCGGCAGCTCCGTTCCACGCAGCAACAGCTGACTAACACAAACACGAAATGTCAATGAACCATTGAAGCCAACATCAACTGTGAACGGGTGTCCATAGAGTTTCGTGTATGTGCACTGCGGTGCACAGTGGATCAATGCTGCTAACTCCTTAGAGCAGGCTACATTGAAATATCTGTACAACAGACAGACTCAGCATGCCTACATTGCTTCTGTGTAATAGAGATGGTAATCAATCTGTTAACAATGGGTTGTCAATCAGATAGACCATCCTCCTTTGCGCAGAAACATGTAGGTTTATCTCACTATTTTGGGGCTCCATTACTTTGGTGGTGCCCTAATTCGATCATTGAACATTCTTGAGATTTACACGCAGGGTTAGCAGCTGGTCCACTATTAGTCCGTTTATTTCCCGCCTTAGTGTCCTTACCAAAAAATGCCAAAAAACCTGCCTTTCCACACACACTCTTTCCTACATGATCAAGTGTGCGTGAAAGATCACAGTAAAGAACGTAATGCAAAAAATGGGTGAACTTTGGGTGGATTTGGATTTGGAATGGATGGTGGATTTGGAATGGGTGAATTTGAGTACCTATAAAATTTAAAGTGCAGTCTTTTGAGACGCATGCTCCAAGATTGTATATTTTTCTGCCTTTAATGAACAATCCCAACTGCGTGATCAGGAGTGCACCACATAGTAAGGCTGAGAAATACACAGATGGCAAAGTTAGAGAGTCACCGCTTAGTGTCATCTATATCAACTGCTAGTAAGTAGCAGCCCTGGCATTTCCAGCCTAAAGAATATAAGAAAGTGAGGTAGATATAAAATTTCACATCCTTCATGAGCACAATCTTTCCTGCGAGTGTGCAACACTTCCCATGTATACACATGTGTATATATATATTTATGCAATCAATTAACTCTCGGAACAGGCTCAGCCTAGTGAGTTGGTATAAAAAAAAAGTATTTACATACATTGTAATATTATCTTCATTAATAATTAATTAAAAAAATATATATTTAAATGAAACCCAATTTTGGCTTATGTATAATAATTTATTTAAGTGTATATAATATAACTACTACAACTAATCGTCGAAACTCATGCTCATGTCTGATGTGTTGGTAACATTGAATTGTAGATCTGATCGGAATTCTCCACAGGGTTCTGGCTTCTCAACTTGGTGGGACACGGTTGGGAGGCTGATGTCAATCATATCAGGGAATGGGAATTCAGGCATTTCATTGTCATCTGAAAGGAAATAAAATAAACAAATTAGAATATGTTAAAAAAAAGATTTTGGGCCGATTCACAGACATCCATAACATTATTATTAAATTGCCGATCAGCGCCAGTGTGTTTTTTTTTCATTTGAAAGGTCCCGCTTAAGCCTTGAACAATTCTGATCACCATAAAAGCGCAACTGTCGTGTTGTTATGCTTGTCTGCGGATCATTGTGTTTGCATAAAATTAATTTATTCGGTATCAGTTTCACTGCTGAGTTTATCAGGATCATTTTCATTAGTGATTGGACAAAACTTTAATACATTTTTAGCCTATTATCACTATGGCTACACAGAAAAAGTTTAAACAATTACAAATATATATGTGAAACACCTCAATCTCTACCCCTTCATTTCAAGTTGATCAATTGAAACTAAAGTTATCGGACTTTATTAATAGCCTTGCGTCTGTAGGGTTGAAATTTAATAATCCAACTACAAATACATCTCTGATGCCGCGCCTTACTCAAAATCGTTTTCATACGTGTGGAGTCTGTTACAAATCAACTTTTATAATAGAACCGAATTTTTATAATTTTCGAATTTTCCTGAGACGCAGATAGCCGAGCCTACAGATGCCTCCTGGAGAACTCCAGATTCGACGTAATGTGGGTGCGTGTCAATCTTGCCAGTACGGTAAGATTTTACGCGTATTTATACCGCTCACCGAACCTTAGCGTTTCAGATACGACCGAACTCTTCAAACATCCAAGTAATACTGTTGATGACCTCTTGCCCCGCTTCCCTATGGCAGAGTTTGTGGTCCTGGGGGACTTCAATGTTCATAACGAACCTTATTTAAAGTTCTCAGGACCAATGGACTCTGCTGGACGAGAGGCGGAATCCTTTGCCCTCTGCCACGGACTGGAGCAAATGGTTCAGGAGCCTACAAGGGTTCTTGATGTCCAGACTCACCGCTCCAATCTGTTAGATTTGTTTTTAACCACTGTACCACACGGTTACAAGATTGAAGTCACAGCGCCTTTAGGATCGTCCGACCACTGCCTGGTGATGACGTCAATCCCCGTAACCTTCAGACCGCCTAACGAGCGGCTGAAGAGAAAAGTGTGGCACTATAGATCAGCAGATTGGTTTGGTCTGCGGGCACATTTTAATGCTTTCCCGTGGTCAGCTGTCTGTTTTCAGACCTCGAATCCCTCAAGATGTGCCCAGGAAATTGATGAAGTCATCACATCCGCGATGGATGGCTTCATCCAATCCACTGTTAAAGAAACTGGTGTGGGCTCAAAGCCGTGGTTCAGTCGACAATGCTCTGAAGCAGTGCGATGAAAAAACGCAGCTTACCGAGCCTACAACACATCTCGAACGTCCGAAAACAGAATAGTATATAACAAAATGGCAAAGGAAAGCAAGAGGATCTTAAACAGGTCAAAATTTGAGCACGACCTGCAGATCACCAGAAAGCTGACTGCCTGCCCGCACGGCAGCAGAGCGTTCTGGAAAAGGCTAACTTATTAAGCAAAATGTTCGCGGAAAACTCGACCCTCGATGATCAAGGTGCTACCCCGCCGTCGGTTCCTCATTGCGGTTTTCATATGAAAAAGCTGAGGATCCGGCATCGGGATGTACTCCAAGTCTTACGAGGGCTTGATATTAATAAAGCTAGTGGACCTGACAGAATACCTGCCCTGGTATTGCAGAGGTGCGCTGCAGAAATAGCTCCAGTTTTGACTAAGCTTTTCAAAATGTCCCTGAAGTCTGACTCTGTGCCCTCTGGTTGGAAAAAAGCGATCATTCACCCTATTCCAAAGAAGGGTGACCGCTCCAACCCAGCCAACTACCGCCTCATAGCGATCACATCAGTTCTGTCTAAGGTGATGGAACGTGTGATCAGTGACAAACTGCTCACATACCTCGAGAAGAACAAAATTATTAACGACCGTCAATACGGATTCCGGCGGAACCGCTCGTGCGGTGATCTTCTCGCGTATGTGACGCATGTTTGGGGGCGGTGCCTGGAACGTTTCGGTAAGACCCAAACGGTTGCACTGGATATTTCCAAGGCCTTTGACCGGGTTTGGCACCGAGGGCTTGTCAACAAATGCCTTCTTACGGACTTCCCGCATCCTTGTGTACGTGGATTGCCGACTTTTTGAGGGAGAGGTCGATTCAATGCTGGCGTCCCACACGGTAACAGGACGCTATATCGAAATTTTAGTGACAGTTTTGGTAATTCATTTTCCCCATTTTTGGGGAAAATTTCGAATTTCGAGGGAATTTCCCCTTCGATTTACCCCATTTTCCTTTTAAAATGGTTTCGGACGAAGCTTCGAGTGGCGATTCCGATGGTGCCACTCCCATCATCGTCACTTCAAAGGATGACCGTCAATCGGTGATTCTCCGTAAGATGGCTGCACTTGAACGAGAATTGAAACACTGCAAGCCTCCAAAGAAGAAGTCGAGCAAGAATCCCACTATGACGGACGTAGTGGATGTCCCTGAAACCGACACCAACGTGGATTCAGATATGGACACGGTCCCCCCCCTCCCTGTGACACCTGTGGCAGGCCCCAGTGGAGCATCAATCTCCGCTATTCCCTTCGGGTCTCCTAACGCATCAACCAGGAAGAGGGTTCGAATCAGTGATTCCCCTAATGAGAATCAATGGAAAGTCATCCCGGCTTTGTCTAATTGCCAACAAATGCGCACCATTATTCTTGAGGGCTCGAATAAGCTGAACAAATCGGTTAAAAGCGCACTTAACAATTTATTGGATGATCTCATGTCTGAGATCACCCATTTGATGTTGGAGATGAATACGATTGCTACTCGGAGCTCAATTATAGAAGACTTGATGAGTGCCCAGATCGAAATATCGAAAAAGATCGACAATATCGTACAGACGCGGCCTACAACAACCAGTGTCCCTTTCCCGGTGGCTGCACCTTCCTACGCCAAGGTAGCTACAGGAGTCCCTAACTCCAAAACCTTGGTTGTGAATGGCTATGAGCTCCCCTTCCACCCAAACCCCTTACGGTGCTCATATATCCGGAGAAACCGGAAGGAAAAACGTCTGAGGAAACGCAAAAAAACATAGAAAAATTGATCAACCCGCGCTCCGACGGCTTTCAAGTCGTTAGACTAAGAAAAATAAAGGGAGCTGGTATGGCCATTCAGGCCAAAAATAAAAGTGACTTAGAGAACATAAAGAAAACCGAGTCCAAACTTGCTGCTAGCGGCTTGAAAATCGTGAGTCCCCTGGGAAGACTCCCGAAAATTGTGATATACAATGTTCCGAGGTGCGAGCCTACTAAGGATCAGGACCTATTCAAGGAAATATACGTGAATAATCTGGACGGACAGACCACCCTCTCGCTGGAGGATCATCTCCGTACAATGCGAAGGGTATCACTTTTTGGTAAAAGAGATCAACCCACGATGAACATGGTAGTCACCTGTCATCCCAGTGCTCGACGAGTGCTCATTGACAGCGGGATGTGTTTTCTTGGCTGGAATGCCTGCCGGACACGGGATTTCACAGGAGCAACTAGATGCTATAAATGTCATCAGTATGGTCATATAACAAAATCTTGTTCGCAAGAAAAGATCACCTGTCGCCACTGCGCCGCTGTGGGACACCCGACAGGAGACAGGTCCTGTCCAGCTCAGAGAGCCGCCGTCGATGCTCAAGTCAAGATGACAGACTATGGATCTAACTAATCCTTTATCCTTAGGTCAGATAAACCTACAGCGTTCCCGGATGGCCACTTTGGAGGTGCTGCGGGTCATGTCTGACCGTAAGATCGACATCATGCTTATTCAGGAACAGTACACTTGGCAAGGTAGGACTCCCATTAGTTTTCCGGGGACGGTACTCGAAGTTGGCAAATCTCCGGGGGCGGGTGTCCTGGTCAACACCTCGTTGATCAGCCCTCTCCTTCTGGACGGCTATTCCGATGAGTATCAAACCTGTGTATGTATTAGATTTGGTGATACTGAGATCTTTTTGATCTCAGTCTACTTTAAATACGGGAACCCGGTAGGACCCCACATCCTGAGTTTGACGCGCGCACTCAACGCGCTTAAAGGTCGTAACATTGTTATCGGAGGTGACTTTAATGCGCGCTCACCACTATGGTTTGACACTAATGACTGTAGGACGGAACGATCAGACGCCGTGGAAGACCTGATTGCCGCGCAAGGTCTTAGCATAATAAATGAACAGAGTTCTCTTTTTACCTTTTCAAACATACATGGTGAGAGCAACATTGACTTAACTCTCTGCTCTGGGTCAGTTGCAACCAGGATTTCAAGGTGGACAGTCCATGAGTGCGAAATAAATTCGGATCATAGACTTATTACTTATACGGTTGGTGTTAAGAAAACTGAGATTCCTAGATCCTCCTGGAATTTCAACACCACTAGGGCGAATTGGGATAACTTTGGGATAGCGCTACGAGATACATTAAGGGATTTTCATCATGTAGCTGCTACTGATCCGGATAATTTGGGAAATTTTTTTAACAAGGCGGTTGTATCTGCTGCCAACTCGTCTCTGGGCAGATTAAACCCAAAGACGAGCATTCGGACGCCGTGGTGGTCACCTGAGCTGACTTCGCTGAAGGGGGCCTACAAGAGAGCCTACAGGGCGCTGGGGTCGGCTAGGAGCGGTGTTCGTACGGAGGAGGAGATGGCCGCTCTCTGGGACGACCTCAGATCTGCCAGGTCAGCTTTTAAGCGGGCTGTTCTTCATGCGAAACGAGCTGCTTGGCGTAATTGGGTCCAAGAAGTGGGTAACGCCAACCCGTGGAATATCCACAGCGCAATTGAGAAATCCGGTAAAGGATCTGACCGGTATTTGTCTACTGTAATTGGGAATTTTGATGGGAGGAACGCTGAGACGGTGGACGTGGCCTCTACCCTCGAGACACTTCTGGGCGAGTTAGTTCCTGTAGATTCAGTAATTGGGGAAAGTGACCACCATAAACAGATTAGAAATCTAGCACGGCTACCACCTAGAGACCTCGCCCAAGAGGATAACATGTCTAGAGTCACTAAGGCAGAAATTGAAGTTATAATTAAGGGTTTGGGTCCTAAGAAGGCACCAGCGCATGATAGGCTCAACGGCGTAATTGCGAAGCAAGTCTGGGTCCACGCCAAGGAGGAGCTCTTCCAGGTGATGGACACATGCATGAGAAGAGGTGTTTTTCCCTCAGAATGGAAGCGCGGCGTGCTCCGGATTATACCCAAGGGGAACGACAAACCATTATCAGACATAAAAGCGTATAGACCTATAACATTACTCCCTGTGTTAGGTAAAATTCTGGAGAAATTAATCAGGGAACGCCTACGGAAAACACTCTCCCCGGTCAGTGATATGCAGTTTGGTTTCGTCCCCGGGAAATCCACGGTGCACGCCCTGTCGTATGTGCTTGATTGGGTGAAGGTTTGTCCCAAGAGGTACGTTGTGGCAATTTTCCTCGACATAACTGGTGCCTTCGATCATGCGTGGTGGGCAATGATACGCACGAAGGTGAAAAACAGGCAGTGTTCCAAACTTCTCTTTAAAGTCATCGATGACTATCTGTCAGACAGAACTATTACAATCTCATTTGGTGACTTTTGCATCCAGCGGGAAGCAGACATGGGATGCCCGCAGGGCTCCATTCTTGGTCCTGACCTGTGGAATATCGCCTTCGATGACTCCTCTAGGTTACCCTTGCCTGAAGGATGTATCTCTGTCGATTACGCTGATGACAAAGTGTATCTGGTCTCTGGGGACAGTAGAAAGGAAGTGGAAAAGAAAGGCAGTGAAGGTTTGCAGATGTTCCTGGATTTTGGAAAAAGAAATAAAATGACCTTCGCTCCCCATAAGACCAAGGGTCTCCTGATGAAGGGTTATCTCAGCAGAAACAGAAACCCGACCATCAAAATGGGAGAGTCCAACATCCGTTTTTTCGATAATGTAAAATACTTAGGCGTTACACTAGATCGATCGTCCTCTTTTCTGGCTCACGTCAAGGATGTATCCAGCAAGGCTCAGGCTCTCTTTTTGAAGCTAAGGAGACTCTCCACAGCTGAGTGGGGATTGCGTAATCCGGCGTTGCGAATTCTATACAGATGTGTATATGTGGCGCAAGTTTCATATGCTGCATCTGTTTGGGAGCACCGCTTGGATAATTCGCTCATACTCTTGGCTCTCAAGAGGGGCCAACGTACGCCTCTGTTGGCACTATCCGGTGCGTATAGAACCGTTGCTTCGGACGCTTTGCCTGTTTTGGCCGGTTTATTACCAATCGATCTTGAAATCAGGGAGGTGATTACGAAGCAGAAGCTGACCAGGGGAACCCCGGCAACTCATCTTGGTGTAGTTTTAACTCCGGGTGGTCCGGGGACTCTCCCTTGTCTGCTTCGTTCAATGAGGGAACTGTCGCTCCAGGAGTGGCAGCTCCGTTGGGATGGGTCGAATTTGGGAAGATGGACCTTCTCCTTCATCCCATCAGTTAAAGTCAGAATGGAAGGGGCCTTCCTAAAACTGGACCACTACGTGACCCAACTCTTGTCTGGTCATGGGGAGTTCAGGGGGAGACTTCATACCCTCTCCCTGTCCCCTCATCCCAACTGCGCATGCGGTTGCACCAACCAGTCCGCCGAGCACATTCTGTGGCACTGTGAGATAATGATGGATGCTAGAGAGGAAATGCTAGACGGTTTGGATGTACCGATTAGACCAGTGTGGAACACTGATCTAGTTTCGAACAAGGTGAATTTCAAGTGCCTGCGTAAATTTGCAAGGATCTGGGTTGAAAGATGGCCTGCTCTCAAAGTCGCTGATTAGTTTAATATAGGTCACCAGGTGTACTTGTTCCTGATATACCACGGACTACGATTCAAAAATTTTCTTTCACTCACTTGCCTTGGATGTATATACTTTTATATTTTTAATTTATTTTTCTTTTGTTATTTTCATTTAAAAGTTTACAGTTTTACTGTTTGCAGCTCTGCAGTATTGTCAACATTTTTAGTCTACAATCTACATGTACATTATATATATATATTTTTTTTTTCTTCCCCTTCTATATTGTAATGCTATTTCACCAAAACTTTCACATTTTGGAAGATTGCGGCTATATATATATTTACTCTTTATTTTGCAGCTCTGCGGTTTAATTTTTAATTTCATTTTTACAATTTTTCATGTTTAGTATACTTTGCCTTTTTTTACAGCATCTACTTACTGTTACCATTAAGCTATATTCATATTGCTCTGTATTATTATTCATGAGCGCCATGGGGGTCTCCAACATCAACTTATTTAGCATCAATGATTGATGTATTATTATTTTGTCTTCATTTGTTTTATTTTTTGTTCTTCTTTTTCCCTAGGTTATATAGTTTATTTGGAGGTTGAACTGAATTCCGTTGGCTATTTTGTTTTGTCCTTTTCCCCAATAAAGGGGTTGGACTTTGGGCCTTGTCCCTATTTTACTTGTTTGGGCCGGCCTGTTGGACTTGGTGGGCAACACCCGGCGTCCGCGCCACCCCCCCTGACATGAAAGGGTTGGGGGAAAGACTGAGCGGCGTCCGAAGGTTGTCCGTCCCGCCTCCGGCTACCGACGCTTTCCTCCCTAGGGTCTTCTGAATGGTCGTCCAATTACGTCGTCTAAGCACCACCGGCTAGCTGGCTAAAGGACGACTCCTTTGGATGTCGTAACGTTGGACACACGACCTTCTTCATTCTCACGGGGACTGCCGGTCGCCGGTTGGTTACTTTCACCATTTCTGTTTCAATTTTGTATATCTACACTTATTTCATTGCTTTTTTTTCTTTTCCATATACAGACGCCTGCAGCTCTGGAGTGTGTGGTCTCCCTCCGTTCATCAGCAACTGCATGCATAACTCATGATGGTTGCTGAAATATTATTTTTTTGTTTTCCATATCGTATTTCTTATATACCACTAACACCTGTAGTATTAGTATACTGACCATTACAGTACAGTCTGTAGGCGATCCTACATTTCCGCCACCTAACAAAGTATGTAGGGACATTGAAGGTCTAGATTCGTTCATTAAATAGTAGAGCCGTTCATTAAAAAAAATTAGATTCTTGCGAGAGCTCCGAAGGGGCGACCATAAGTCGCCTATACCGGGGCGGGACAGTGGTGGGTACTTCAATGGCGTCCCACAGAGATCGGTTCTGTACCCGACTTTTTTTCTGTTGCACATCAATGACCTCTTGTCATGTGCACCGATTCATTGTTATACGGATGACAGTACAGTCCATGATAGCTTTTTGTTTGACAAGCCTCCAAAGGGCACACAAACTCCAATAGCTCGGAGGGCTTTGAAGCAAAGAATGGACGGTTACCTCGAGAGTGTTTTCTCTGGGGGTAAGAATAACCTTGTCGAATTTAATGTTTCAAAGACCCAATCATGTTTGATAACGTCTAAAAGGGATCGAAATGAAAATCTAGTCTCCTTCAACGGAAGCAATCTTCTGAACCGGACCTCTATCGATATGCTTGGTGTAACTCTAAGTGACCAGCTCAGGTACGGGGGCTCCATCGAAACCAGAGTTAAGTTAGCCTCTCAGAAACTGGGCGTACTGTACAGGGCCCGCAGATACTTTAATAGTACACAACTGCTAACCCTGTACAAATCGCAAGTGCGCCCCACGGTTGAATTTGGCAGCCACCTTTGGTCTGGAGCTCCAAAATACCTAAAAAAAAAACCCTTGACTCTGTGCAAAAACGGGCGGTCCGTTTGATAGATTCTCCCATCTTAACAGACAGATTGCAATCTTTAGAGCACAGGCGTCAGGTGGGAATGCTGTCCTTATTCTACTGGTATTACAATGGAAGATGCTCCGAGGAACTAGCGTCATTGATCCCCTCGACACCGGTGCATAGCCGGGAAACACGCCAAACACGAGCCCAACATTTGCACACGGTTGACATTAGTCACTGAGAACGGGTCGTTTCTATGACTCGTTCTTGAGTTCAACAGCTTGGCTGTGGAATGATTTGCCGTCCTCTGTGTTTCCTCTCTCCTACAACATGGGTCTCTTCAAGACCCGTGTTCACTCCTTCCTTTCCTCAAAAAGACCCTCCACACAGCATCTTCAAAGATGACACAGGCCCTGAGGGAAGTTATTTTCCTCAAGGCCTCCTGTGTGGAGTTAATGTAAAAAAAAAAAAAAAAGAATGGCACCACTTATGGCTTGATGGCACGCATATTGATCTGTTAACTGTCTTTGTAACACCGGCATTACTCACGCACACCCGTCTGTTCACATTTTTTTGTGCACGCCATTATAACCATAAAGCGGACATCTGAAGTAGGAAATCCTCTCAAAATGCTGAGACTCTAGCATCATGAAACTTGCACGGCAGTTTCCATCTATAAATTTTTAGATAATGTATCTATTTTCAGCTCATATTGTCATTTTCATCATGACTTAGAAGTGAGAATGTTTCACATGAGAACCGGTTGTTTCTTCGACTGGTTTTTGTATGAGTTGGCTCTCAAGTGGAACGAGATACCTGCCTCTGTTTTCCTCCTTAATACAGCCTCCAAGGCGGGTAATAACTACAAACTTTAAATCAAAATAAAATAATATAATGTTAAAAAACTAAGTTAGTCATTTAAATCAAAAATTAATACATAATTTTGGAGTCACTTCACAAAATTTCAGTAAACTGCAATAAGTACTCACCTATAACGGCCTGCTCTCCCAAATGGTCGACCAGATACGTAAGCATTGTGGAGGCAAAGGTGTCATCGGGTCTTCTTGCCAGTGACGAGTGGAAGGCGTCCAGGGAGCGTGAAACGTCTCCGCTAAGCGCAAGGCACAGTCCTAGGGCTGCGTAAGTAGCCCCACAGCCCGGCACTATGGTGAGAGCCTTCTCGTGGAACCTTATTGAACACAACAGACAGAGGGTTGACATCAAAATTACAAAAAGAAGAATTACCAACTGACCAATACGTTTTGTTAAAAAATGTATACAAGAAAAAATAAAGTGTGGGTCAAGTGAAGTGAAAACAAGATTAAGGCTTTCTGAATAGAGAAATGGAAATACCTTATCGCGTTGTGAAACTTGCCATTCTTGCGACACGCATGGCCTAAATTGTTGAGTAAAGGATGCCATCGCTCGCTTATCAATCCTCCGCCAGATACTGAAAACATAAATGTGTGTAAAAACCATAATCTCTGATGAGATAAAGCGATAGAGGTGTTTTCATACAAAACAGAATGTTGAAGAAAAGTGAAGGAAAAAAATTGTAGATAGGCAGTGTTGGGCGCTTTTATTTTTTATTTTTGTGAAAACATCAATCGCATATAGTCTAGGCCAGTGTTTCCCAAACATTGTTCTGCCGTGGCCTGGTAATTTTCGCACTGCCCCTTCGTGACCCACTTAATACTTTTAAACCCAAGCTGGTTCCATTAGGTAAAATAATACACATTTAATAGTAAAAATATTTTATTAATACTTTGGTATCGCCTATTTAGTCACTAAATTTTAGTGCGAAGTATGGAGCTGCTGCTTAATTGTAACTAAAGAGTCCAAGTTGGCGGAAAATGACGAAAGTTTTAACCTAAGGTCTGGTTCCACTTCAAGTCGGTTTATATATTTATTTTTAAGGTAAACTAGTGTTGAAAAACCAGCTTCACATTTATAAGTTGTGACAAAAGGCATTAAAAAAGTTATTGCTTGATGAGCTAATTTTGTGTATTCTTGATGACAAGATAACCAAAAATCTATCAATGGTCTTAGTCTTGGTCAAATATATCCTTGAGTGATATTCAGTTGACAGTTCAATTAACGAGTCGACATGGAGCTCCAAAATACCTGAAAAATACCCTCGACTCTGTGCAGAAACGGGCGGTCCGTTTAATAGATTCTCCCATCTTAGCAGACGGATTGCAATCTTTAGAGCACAGGCGTCGGGTGGGAATGCTATCCTTGTTCTACCGGTATTACAATGGAAGATGCTCCGAGGAACTAGAATCATTGATCCGTTCGGCATCGGTGCATAGTCGGGAAACACGCCAAACGCGTGCCCAACATTTGTACACGGTTGACATTTGTCACATGAGAACGGGTCGTTTCTTCGACTCGTTTGCCGGCATCTGTGTTTCCTCTTTCCTACAACATGGGTCTCTTCAAGACCAATGTTTTTTCCATCCTCTCCTCAAAAAGACCCTCCACACAGCATCCCAGATGACATAGGCCCTGAGGGAAATAATTTTCCTCAGGGCCTCCTGTGTGGAGTTAATGTAAAAAAAAAAAAAAAAAATCAGGCAATTCGTGCAAATTAGTTTCGGAATCTAACTTGAATGTAAACGGGTTTCTTATCCAAGCTTTGTTGCTGTCGATTGGAGGAAAATATTCTTGAAGATTCCTCTCCAGTCCTAATAAATGTTCTTTAATGTGAGTTA
The DNA here is from genome assembly GCA_929108145.2 of Limnephilus rhombicus. Taxonomy (NCBI): domain Eukaryota; kingdom Metazoa; phylum Arthropoda; class Insecta; order Trichoptera; family Limnephilidae; genus Limnephilus; species Limnephilus rhombicus. The sequence continues at coordinate 26,589,274 of OV815284.1, forward strand.
AGATGTCTTGTGGCAATGCAATCATGTTGTACTCTTTTTGTATTTTACTTAAATGACTAAACGCTTTGAAGTTTCCTGTTTCCGCGCGTTGTGCCCACACATGCTTTTTTTCTTACAACAAACACCCTGTCTTAAAACAAGGCGGGAATGTTGCAACCCGGTATTTTATTTTGATGGCCAAATGGGAAACCCTGGTCTAGGCCGATGTGTATATAAACAGAATTAAGTGCATGTACTATCATTGTGCAAGTAATATTACAAAATATTATTCTTACTTCTTTTAACTTCCTCGAGAGCCAAAAGCCATAATCTCTCCGCTTCTTCAAACTGTTGGTTCTGGAAGGCGATGACTCCCATTTCGTGAGTAACGTGTGCATCGTCAGGTGCTAATATCAAGGCCTGCTGGAAGAACTTGTCGGCCATCTTGGAGTTGTTGGTGAGACCACACTCCAGCCCGATGTAGAGCAATGGGAGGTGGCAGCCGCTCATAAGCTGACTGGCTTTGAAATAAGCGGCCATGGCTTGGTCATGTTCGTTATCGGCAGCGAAGGAGTGCCCGTACGCTAGCCACGCTGAGCCCATCCCTCGGTCCAGCGAGGTCGCTTTTGAAAGATAGCGTCTGGCAAATTCGCTTTTATCTAAAGTTTTAAGAAAATCAATAATGAACTCATTAGCAAAATATTTGATTACCTCTGAAAACAAAAAATAAGCTATGATAGCACAAATATTTTAAAATAATTTCAAATATAATTCAATAGCTAACTCCTCGAGATCAGATAAACAGCAGTACATTGGGGTTGATGCTACATTAATTGTAACTTTACAGGGGGTGATGACAACTCATAGTCTACTCTACCAGTCATACGGGTTGTCAACAGGTACACAAGATTGCAAAATATTTTATAGTATTTTAACCGCTTTACTGCCAAGATCGCAAATGTCTGATGTTTTGTACCATTGCTTGCCAGCAGATAATGTTATTAGGCTGGAGTTAGACTTGTAATTAAAATTTACGGATTACATAAGATTTTGACAGGTCACTCACAGGAGCGTTCACAGATGCATCCGACTTTTGGTAATTAATGATCATGGAAGTTGTTCGAAAGTTCGACCTGTGTAAATGCTCATGCGACCGTTTACATCTGTAAATTTATTCGCGGTAAGATGGCTTCCTGTCAACAACGACCTGCTACTGTCAAATTTACATGATTTCGTCAATAAAGACGAAAAGGCCCAAATAAAGTATTGAAATAGATTTTGGCTTTAATTAAACAATTCTCCACGCACTTTTGTGCCGTCAAAGGCGACAATTAATTTCGTTTCATCTGAATGACAGCTACCTGACATCTGCTGCTGACAGCAACCGCCTTCGAATTCAAAATTTCAAACACCTAAATGTTAAAAACAGAAACATTAAGATTGGAAGGGATTGGACCGATAATTGAATAGAAGGATGCTTATTTTCCAGAAAACTTAAATAAGTGGAAATAAATACTAGTTTTGTAGGAAAAAAATTCTACGAAAACAATTGTCTTTTAATTTTTGACATTCGCAACGGCGGCAACGGCGCATTTCGGAACTATTTCTTGCGGCAAGTCTCTTATCTTATCAAACTGATTTTATAAGCTGTAAGAAGGCTAGAAATTTGCGCGGGGGCGATTAGACCTGTCAAAAAACTTCCGAAAGAATAAGTTCTGTAACTTGCTATAAATTACGTTAAGTGACTTTTGGTGTAGTTTACATTGGTAATATGGCAATAAATCGCTTACAAGAGCGATTTACAGGAAAAAATTTACGAGTCTAATCCCAGCCTTATAATGTACACAAATAAACAAAAAAAAAAAAAAGTAGCTCTCGCCTCGATTTATGCTAAAATATATTTTATTCGCTTGGCAAGGAAATAATTTAACTTAAAATTATACTAGCTTTTCATTTTGTCACTTGCAAACATATTTATTTTATCTGTGAAAAAGCGTGTCGCAAATTCCGTGTCAAATGTCATAATTCTGTTTTAAAAGTCATAGTACTGTTATTTACAGTAAAGCCCCGTATGAATTATTTTGTATTGACTCAAGAATATTTTCATTTTTCTTCATTATATTATAATTTTTTATAACGTTAAAGAGAGAACAAAAACACTGCTCTGAACATAAGTAGCTATCCTGGGACACTACACAATATAGATGCGTACAATTTTTATAAGTATATAAATACATTATCTGGTAAGATAGTTCAATTTACAAAAATATCATTTTGCAAAAAAACAGTGAAGTTATTACGAAAAATGGTGTAAGTCGGCACAAGGCTTGGCATTTTACCCTTGGCAGACTAAGGTGGTAATAGGTTCTGGGAGCTTGGCATTATAAGGAGCATTCCTGTCAATTTACTACTAAATCCAGCCACGCCCATACATAACAATAAAACTTACTAATAATGTAATAGTAGCAACCAACGGCAAACCAAGAAGTAGCGGATTGGGGATATTTGTCCACGAGGCGATGGGCGAGGGAGAACAGGGCTGGCGGCTGCTTCAACTCTGTTAAACAAGCTGCCCTAAGTTCTGCCGACCTTTCACTATCAGCTGAAAATTGAAACAGACAAATCTGAATGGTGGCGTAAGAGTACTTTATTAAGTAACTAATAATAATCACACCTTCTCCCCGCAGGGAGAATGGAACATCGCACAAATATTCTGCTATTTATGACTCTTGACAACTAAATCTTGACTCACTTATAACGTGCCATGACTCACTAGGATGCCCCTCACTTCTTCCTTCCACTTAGAAGTAAAAAAGATGATTTAGTTGTTACCATTTGACATAAAGCTTATGTCATTAGTTATAAGTTCGTAGGTGTGTGAAAGATAAAGCTTGGATTCAATTTTCTAGTTGTAAGTTTCTTTAGGTCCCGAATAATAAAATTTCTTCTAATTCTGTATGATTTTTAGGTGACTAATTGGTAGGCTGTAGAACAAAATAAATTTATTTTCGTTATTTGTTTTTGGGGTGTTATGCCGTGTTGCACTACCTCCTTCTTAATAAATTTATGTAAAAATTTTTGAGGTCTTTTGAAAAATATAAATTTTATTTTCGGGTGATTTTTTAGCTATATCTACAAATACAGCCAAACCATAGACTACCATTGACAGACCAGCCCGACAGAGAAAGAGGAACAAAACCAAGCTGCGCAGAGCGGGAGGCGGCGTGACCATCTCCCTTTCTGTGATTTGTAAATAAATTAATCTGAGAGTATACAGGCAACTCGCATCAAACTACCACGATTTAGTTCTCGAAAATAAAATCTGCTTATGAATTATTAGACCTTTTTATAATGGCGCTCAATTTGCTGGATGTTTAAAATACTTTACTACAAATCCCAAATCAGGAAAACAAAAGTTAGAGCTTGTTTCTAAAATTGAACATTCTATCACTTTAGTTACAAACTTTTACAAATGTTTTATAATTTAAATACCTCAATCAATTTAAGCATCGCTATGCCAGGCGGTTCTGTTACAAATGAACATTCAGATCCTGCGCAGAAAAGTCCAAAAATGAACTGTGCTGCAAACGGTTGCCTTACATCAGCAAACTTTACTTTCCTGTGTGGGATCTGGTTATTTCGATATGCGCTCTTCGGCGGTTAATGTACGACTGATGTCGCAGTTTATTCAAAGCATTCTTGAACCCTCCTGGTGCCAAAAATATAGTCACGTGGTTTACCTCGAGCTCGTCTAAATGATATCCAGATTTTGTGTTAGGGCAAGTCTATCAATTTGAATGTCCAAGAGCGAAACACTCTTATTAGCAGTGGCGGCTCGTGACTTTTGGGTGTGCTAGAGTGCTGATATTAGAAAAAATGGCATTATTGATATTGCTGTAGCCGAAAAAAAAACAATTTTTTTTTGAAAATCAGTTTTTTGTACGAAAAATTTCAGAAGGTTTCAGTTTGGCCGTGTGCCGCACGGATTTCCTGAATTTTTTTCATACAAAACATCAATTTTTGAAAAAAAAAAAAAATTTTTTTTCACCTACGACAACATTGATAATGTCATTTTTTTTAATATTAGTATTCTAGCACACCCAAAAGTCACGAGCCGCCACTACTTATTAGGTTTGCCTAAGGAGCGGAAAAAACTTCTTAAGCATGAAAACTTATTGAGGGAACTTTATAAGAGGGTTTCACTGTAATCTATTTATTATAATATTTACCTTCTTTTGGTCCCAGCGAGCCGAGACACCGTGCAAACTCCCCTTTGCGAAGAAACTGGCGCGCGCGGCTCTCAATGAAGTCGCTGCTGGTATCAAACTCGAGGAACTTCTCCAGCAACTGCTCATTGTACAGCGCACCCGTCACGGTGGGCGGCACTTTGGGTTCATCGTCCTCTATGTGGTACTTGCTCAGCTCGTTGCGGTACACCAACTTCAGGATGGCAATCTCAGTCTTGCTGCATTGCGCCTTGAACGGCAGACTATCTAGGAGATCTACCTCTGGAATGGATATTTAAATATGTAATTAGTTTATTTTAAAGATAGACAAACCGGATTACGAATAGCCTGACATTATTTGAAATCTATATACTTCCAATGATGGAGGATCTAGTTTGAGAGAATTGTTCGCACATAATAGCCACCCAAGTATACTCGGGTGTAGTCCTTAAGCAGTTAAACCGCAGTTAGCAATTCATATGTTTTCGTATTGGAGGTATGAATTTTTGTAATCAGCACAACAGAAATTGAAAACCCGAAAATCTTTATCTTTCGAATGAAAAAATCTTAATATATGTTGATGTGTAACCATTTTATGGAGACCATGAAAAATAAATAAATAATCTAATTTTTGATTACTAAGACCCAAAAAAAGATTATTTATTATCACAAAAAAACCCATAAGTACCTAATGGTGTTAAGTGGGTATTTTGTATGCGAAATAAATAAAACTGAAGACAAAAGTATTCAACCAGATGAGTCCATAAAAAAGTGATTTTGGGACAGTGGTGGTTGGGTGGATTCATTGACGATATTAAAAAAATGACGATATAAAAAAATTATTTTCTCCATGCTTCATTCACACCCATACACTCTCTCATACATCTGTTCTGACAACTTTTCTAATAGATAATAATATATTCACACGGAATTAGTAGTTACCCTGTTGCGGTGTCAGCATATGATGCTTGGTGATGTACTGGAGCGCTTCGTAGCAGTGGACGTCCTTGCGGAGGGCGTTGAGGAAGCTCATACCGGCCCCCTCTCTCCGCTCCAAGGCCGCCAGAATGCGCCCCCGCACTACCGCCACTGCCCCTAATACCCGCTGGAATCATAAATAAAATATGCTAATTCATAACCGAAACAGTCACAATTTTATACAATCATGGCCAACGTAATATTTTTTAATGTGCTTTTTTTCTATTCTCGAAACATGCACATTGCACATTATTTATTTTTTAATTCAGTCTGTCCTACTAAACCAAGCTAGCTGTCTGTTACCCTACTTACTAACCTACCTTAAATGCGCTCGTAAGACCTGTTTTGTAATCTATTTAATACCATTTACACTAAACCATATTGTAAATTGAACAAACTGGATTGTAAATTTTCATTATTTATTTTTGGGGTGTCATGCCGTGTTGCCATACCACCGTGCCCTTCATCAGGGCACTGTAACGCTGTCTGGATAATGGACACTGTAACGCTTGGATTAGGTATAGTTGAATTAATTGAAATCAGGTATAGATTGGATTAGGTAAAGTTGAATTAATTGAAATCAGGTATAGTTGAATCAGGTATAGATTGGATTAGGTAAAGTTGAATTAATTGAAATCACGTATAGATTGGATTAGATATAGTTGAATTAATTGAAATCAAGTTTAGATTGGATTAGGTATAGTTGAATTAATTGAAATCAGGTATAGATTGTATTAGGTATAGTCTTCGACCAAGTATACTTGGTCGAAGGGTATAGTTGAATTAATTGAAAAAAAAAGGGTAAAGATTTGATTAGGTATAGTTGAATTAATTGAAATCAGGTATAGATTGGATTAGGCGTTGTTAAATGCCTATCACTGATATTGCATTTATTTCATTAGCGTACAAATATCTGATCTCTTTCAGAACGTAGGCTAAAGAAAAGAAGGAGGTAGCGCAAAACAGCATAACATCCCAAAAATTAATAACGAAAATACTTTTGGGCATGAAAATCCAAAATCATATCAGAGTTAAAAATTGATGCACGATAAACAATCATTAAAAGTTTAATGTAACTGAAAGATTTTATCTTATAATAGTGCAAACCTGTGAAAAATCATGTAGGATTTTTCACAGGTTTGCGTTAGATTTATTAAGAAGCTAAAATTATTTATAAAAAAAATATTTGCCTCAGGATCGTCGCTTTTCAAATAAAGAATTATATTAATTAATAAAATAATTTTGGTATCTACTTTACCTCCATAAAATATAGTAAAATAATTATATAGTAAAATAAATAATTATATAGGTACCTAAGGGAACGTATGCATACTACGTGACACGTTTAGGGGGTGGGTGGGGGGGGGGGGTTTAAAAATTGCAAAAATTTGGCCACGTAGTATGGGTACGTTCCCTAAGTACTTTATCGCTTGTCTCAACTACAGTTTCAATTTTGAAAATGACACAGGGAGGTTAGACTTTTTTTATGTGACACGCCACGACACGCAAATATGTTTCTGCCTTTATATATTTGAGGTGGCTCGCCGTGAGTCGCGCTGGCAAATGTATCGATACGGCTCGCAGGTGAGTACGCAACTTTACAGGACTGGACACAATCACTTTACACATCAACAATCGAAATTCGTATGTTTAATAATTGCAGGTCCAATAAGGAACTCACATGTTTCGGTGGATTATTTAAAGTATGGGTCAACGTTTCAGGGTCTGCCTCGTCCATTAATTGAAGGGCTAACGAGTATTCCTTTGACTCTAGTAATGCCCGACTTGCCGTGTAATAACACATTAGGTGCTTTTTGTGGAGTTTCCGAGATACTATGGCGTGGTGAGCTCGATGATGTTCATTTTTCTCCAACATACAGTTGGCCACCGTGTACACTTCATCTTCTCCAGAGTTCCCATTCAATGCTAGCACTTTATCAGCCCAGAAGAGAGCACCACTCCACATACCCTAAAATAAAATATCATATAAAATTTATAAATAAAACCCTAGTGTTTATTGTAGTTAGCGTATATTGAATGGGATATATACCAGTTCTAGATACTGTTTGACAAGATTTTTTAATGTATCATACACGGCTATATTGCCGGCAGATCCCTTTGGATCAAATGCACCTTCTGACATTTTAAATCTTTTCTTGAGGGGCCACACTGTGACGTTATTAATTAAACCGAAAACGAAATTTTGTCTAAGACAATTAAAGATTGGCCGAGAAGCATAAAAACAACGATCACTCGTTGAAATCAGATACGTTTTAAAATTGAAATATTGACATTTAAATGACAGTTAGCAAACATCGACAAACTGCCAAGAGGTTACAAACCAATGTTAAAAAGTCTATGGTCCTGATACTCATCGCTCCTGATTTTTGATACTATCTGCATTCATGCGCTTTTGACTCTGGCAATACTGAATTTGAAGTTTATTTCAGTGTTACCGAAGCTCCAGATTTATCGGGAGATCTCCCGATTTTTCACTTCATCTCCCGATCTACCGGAATGCATCAAATTCTCCCGATTTTTCGAAGTTCTCATCGATTGATCGTTTCTCGTCAATTCTTTGTCTATGGCAAAAAATATATTCCCCCGATTCGGGTATTGACCAGAATAATTACAAAATTCTGCAATCTAAGCATATTTCTATTATAGACCCATACAAACCGATCATTTAATAATAATAATTGGCTTATTTATATAGCGCCGTTTTCGTGGAAAATCACCTCAAGGGCGCTGGATTTATGAATTATGAGCTGGAAATTATAATAAATTGCGCAACGGAGGGGTGTCAAAATGGATTTTATTAAGGGCCATTTATAAGATTTTGCGTGTGCAAGCGGGCCAGACTCAAAATTAAAATCCATGTTCAGTTGTTTAAATCTTTATTTAGTTACATTATATGTAAGTACCTAGTTATTATAAATTTTCATTCAAGTTAAAAAGGAGGGTAAAATGGCAAATTATCTTGAGCCGGACACCTGACTTCTCTTATTTTTGATAAGCTCATTGAAGTCGGGTATCATATTCGTAGTAAGTAGTTATTTTAAGAATCGATTGGAGATGTTCATCCGTAAACCTTGAGCGATGTTTGTTCTTTTAAAAAAAAAAAACGGAAAACATCCGCTCGCTTAAAAAGTTACTAACGGACACACACAGGATAAGTGCTGTATACTTACTTATATTTGGATATATATTAACAACATATTTAAAGCAATTTTTTTAGGTTAACATTTTGGCAAGTATTAAACTTCAAACTTTCTTTAAAAAAGGTTTTTTTCCACTATTAGACGTCTTGCGGACTTTTAAATGTTCCGTTTGAGAACATGAATAGTTGCAGACGGAATATAAAAAAGGTTTATTTCCACTGTGAGATGGCTTGTGGACTTTTAAATGTTCCTTTCGAGAAGATGAATAGTTGCAGTCGGAACATGTAAAAGGTTTTCTCCACTGTGAGGCGGCTTGTGGATTTTAAATAGTCACTTTATAGAACATGAATAGTTGCAGTCGGAACATGTAAAAGGTTTTCTCCACTGTGAGACGGCTTGTGAACTTTTAAATGTTCCTTTTAAGAACATGAATAGTTACAATCGGAACATAAAAAAAGGTTTTTATCCACAGTGAATCAGCCTGTGGATGTTAAATTGTGACTTTCAAGAACATTAATAGTTGCAGTCAGAACATGAAAAGGGTTTTTCTTCACTGTGACACGGCTTGTGGACTTTTAAATGTACTTTTTAAGAAAAAGAATAGTTGCAGTCGAAACATGAAAATGTTTAATGATTAAATTTTAATCTAATATAACTCCTAAGTATTTCGTAACAGTAATAATTAAGTAGGTATTAAATGAATTTGGCGTCTCGGTACGGGTGACAGTCCAAGGTCGAAGTTTCACAAAAAATTGTGCTGAGTTGCCAGATGTAAAATAAGTCTCCGTTGAACGTTAGGGAAAATTGCTTTATTCCGCGGGCAACATCTACAATAATCGTATTGACAGCGCTGCTTATGGGTTTTTCGTTTGTTGTTAAGGTTCTGCTTTGTAATAATAAAAGGGATTCGAATTATTGACAAGAGAGAAATTTCATTAAAATAATTCTAGTCATCTCCCGATTTCTTCAAAATTCTCCCGTTTTCTCCCGATTTTTAGGCAAAAATTCTCCCGATTTTGAAGCTTTGGTTTCGGTAACACTGGTTTATTTATTGAAATCTCTGGTTTACGACAGAAAATAAAAATGGACGATTTCGTTCTCCGTTAAACCAAATTACTTGATTATTTTGATGTAGATCGAAAAGAATATAAAATACGTACGAACCCTTCACTTCTTGATTTTACAAATAATCTGCTTGTTTCGCTTTTATTGGGAATTAATAATACATTTATTGTAGCAAAATGACGGTAGAAACGACGGAGAAGCCGGCGAGGGACAGGGTTTTTATGGACCTGTCCATCGGAGGGTTACCTTCTGGCCGTGTTGTTTTCGAGTTATACAACGATGTTGTTCCTAAAACTGCGGAAAACTTTCGTGGTTTGTGTGCGGGAGATGTGGGACTCGGAGAAACCACCGGAAAACCACTCACCTACAAGGTATAATAATCTTATTTTTCAATTTTACCATATATGTCCTAATCTATTCACCTATATTCAATTCTAGTTTCCGGAAAGCTTTTTTAGTTTTTGATTTTATCATATTTATATTTTCAGGGCATGGTTTTCCATAGGGTTGTGAAAGATTTCATGATCCAAGGCGGTGACTTCACAAATGCCAATGGAACTGGTGGAGAATCAATCTATGGAGGGGTGTTCGATGGTACGATATTTATTATTCTTACATTTAAAATATAATTATAAGGTTTCTGAATTCAATAGCCAATATTGTATGTTATCACTCAAATCAAAACATATTTGGAAATTGTTGAAATTGTTGCGGGGTCCATAGCTCGTCATTTGCCTCTACAGTCCCATAACAACAGTCAATGTTTGTCATCAACATCGTAAATATTGTCAACTTTTGTTGTGTTTCGAGCTTCCCATTTTCGACGGAAAACATTTCCTAAACACTCCATCCCAGGTGAAGCGGGAAGGCAGGCGGGGGCTGGCGGGGGGGTATAATTCATTTAATTGTCAGGAGCCGCGCGGTGTGGTCATATTTATGGAAGAACAAACTGAACTACTAGCTTTTTTAGGTTATGTGTTATGAGTAATGAGCGAGGTTAAATAATCACGAGGGTAAATTTTTGGGTTTAGTGTCCAGGGCTATTACAAATAATTTTTAGAAAAAAGCTTTAGATTCGCCTTAATCACTATAAAAGGAAACTTTTTGCATCACGGCCGGCGGAAAATAATGCATTTTAATTTTCAATGTCGTTAAATAAAATTTCACTTCGCGAACCGATACTACGACAGCCCACCCGCCATTTTGTCACTGTTATGTTGGTATCCCTGACCTGATACAAACAAGAGCTAGATACGATTGTAGCCGACTTCGTGGGATTCTGTTTTTCATAATTACGCGCCTTATTATGTAGTATCGGTTATTATGTAGGCGGTCGTAGTATCGGTTCGCGAAGTGAAATTTTATTTAACGAAATTGAAAATTAAAATGCATTATTTTCCGCCGGCCGTGATGCAAAAAGTTTTCTTTTATAGTGATTAAGGCGAATCTAAAGTTTTTTTCTAAAAATTATTCGTAATAGCCATAGACACTAATCCCAAAAAATTACCATATAATTATTCGGTTTAAACCGAGAAACGCCTGGAATAATCTCCGCGCGGGAACGTGGATGCGTAACATGTTTTTGTACAGTGCCCTTGAAATGATTTTACACAAAAACGCAAATTTCATAAACAGCCATATATTGTTATTATTATTTTATGACTTGGGTCTTGCCGCGACCGATGCTCTCGAACAATCGTCAGTTGCAGTTTGAGCTTTGATCATTCCCGAGTCCCGAGCGCGATGGAAAATCATAATACTTTGGCATTCATTTCCCTAATCAGGGAGAGACCAATCATTTGGGACGTCCAGTGCCCAGATTTCAAATATAAATTGAAGAGGTACGATGCCTTATCAGAGGTGGCGACTATTCTAGGAGTTATAACCAAAACCGTAAATACCAAGTGGACCATTTTCGGAAAGATTTCCGACTAATATCGATTATTGCACGACCTAAAGTTACTATTAAGAATTTAGAGTGCGTAAATATTTATGTCGAAAACAGAATAATTATAAATATTTGATATTATATTATAATTTTATTATCAAATATATTTATTATAATATTATACGGAAGTATAATAATATTTTAAACTCGTGATTATGCCCGCTCATTGCACATAACCACAAAAGGCCGTTCCATTAATTCTACATACACGACCGCATTGCACGGAATCTGTCAAAAAATGAATCCCCCCCCCCGCCGACCCCCGCCTGCCTTCCCGCTTCACCCGGGATGGAGTGTTTAGGAAATGTTTTCCGTCGAACATGGGAAGCTCGAAACACAACAAAAGTTGACAATATTTATGATGTTGATGACAAACATTGACTGTTGTTATGGGACTGTCAAGGCAAATGACAAGCTATGGACCCCGCTTTAGCGCTAGAACCCTTTGTTTATCAGAAAATTCTAATTTAAATGTAACCATTCTCTAACTCAAGCTGATTGAAGTGCACGCTTGAAGAGAAAAAACCCCTTGTTATGAGATGTGAATGACCGAGCGCCAACTCAAATGGCAAAAAAACTCACTGCCAAACCTTTATTCCCCTGTTAAGGAGGACTTAAGCATTAAAGAGCTGTTCGGACATGCCAAGTATTTTAGTCGAATTGAGAGTATAGTAGTAACTAAACACGTCCGACCACCATAATTTTAATAGAGTGTGTTAGTCGGCTCTTTAATAGATTCAATCCATTTCCTTCTATTTTTCGGGTGAGTAAAGACCCCCACCACGCGTCCCTGCGCACTGATATGCGCAAACCTGCCGTTTTAGCAGAGTTCTTTTGTAGATGCGTGGAAATGTATTTTGTAGATGCCGAAAAATAGAACGAAATGGATTGAATCTTCTAAGGAGCCGACTAATGGGCATATTAGACCTTTCAATTCCGCTGCGCAATTAGGTTGTAGATACCAAATTGCCCCGTGTAAACAAGACATTGCATGTTTCCATGTCATTGCGCGTCATTTTTCCACCGCATTGAAAATATTCAACTTGTTTAATATTTTCAATGCGATTGGTTCGTTTGTCCTTCGTGCGCATGCGCGAATGCGGCGTTGCATGCGCGCGCAGCACTGTCCGCGCATATTGAATTGTCAAACTGTGACTGTTTATTTTGTAGTGAGTTGTCAACATAGAAAATGGTTTTTAAATGGAGGGAAGAGCATACGCCTCTCATTAACTCGTTAATTAAATGATCACACATTAACTTAATTCCCGCGCGCACGACCTGTTTCGAAGACATTCTAAAATCTATGACAGAAATGTGATTGAATGGTCCACTTCTGTCAAGTACGTGTAAACAGTACACCCTTTCAATTATACGCCGTTCAACCAAATGGCATCAATGTGGTTGACGTGTGTAATTTCGCCTTAACCCACTCTACTAAAATTGTGATATTCGGACGCGTTTAGTTACTAATATACTCGCCAAATGCGAATTAGAATAGTTCTAATTTATACCTACATTCTGAATATACTGTTTTGATTGTAGATGAGAATTTTGACATCAAACATGACAAGCAATTCCTTCTCTCTATGGCAAACAGAGGAAAGAATACCAACGGATCCCAGTTTTTTGTGTAAGTATACAATAAAAGTGGTTGATATCATTTTAACTTTTTATCTCCTGGTGTCTATTTATTTTAGAACTTCATTCAAAACTTTAAAACTTGAAAAACTGAAATTATAACAGAAAATTAATAAATCTGTTTAGCATCCTTTAGAAAGATTGTCAGCAGCAAACTATAGATTTTATGATTTCGAGTGTTATCTGCTGTATTGATTGATGTTATTGCGCATATAACTGCAAGCCAAACCATGAATCATGGGAAAGGGACAAACGGCTCTGCGGTTTGGCTTGCAAGCACCATTGTGTTTGTTAAACTGACTTACGTAATGCATAATAGTAAACACAGATGCTCCATTATTGTGCAAATTTCAACAATTTCAATATACCCCATGGAAGTATCCTGGACACTTCATTGGCTCATCACATACTGGATTATCTATTAATTAATTATCTTTTAAAAATGTTGTCAACTGTACGTATTACATACATTGTGCAATTACATTTTATTAGTAAACGTTTTCAACAATGACAAATTAACCTATTTATTTTTTGAATAGATATCTAGGAGATTTGGAAGTTGTTGAAAGACAAAGAGTACCTACTCCAAATTCATTATAGAGCAATCTAATCATACTCCTTTTTTATCCAGCGAAGGTTTATAGAGAGGTTACAGGTTCGATTTATTTGACTCTTGACTCGCAATCCGAAGGTCGCGGGTTCGAACGCGGCGTGCGCAAATAAATGTTATGTGATTAATTTGTGTTAATTCACAATTAATTAATTAAAAATAATATAAATTGTATTTGCGGCACGTTCCAGATTGGAAGATACTATAGATAAAATAAGACCACCATTCAGAATTAAAACGTTGCTTGAAATGACTTAGCCATGTTTGGTGACCAGATCTGTGAATAACCAGGTACATTTCTCTTCTTCCCCACCTTCCTCTTCCCCATCTCTTTCCCTTCCTCACTACCTTCAGCCTCACAACATACCCCAATCGGGGATGCCATAGTCTTACTGGCTCCAGAGGGGAGCAGTTGGGATGTTCTTGTGTGTAATTCATATTAAAAAAATATAAACAGTAGAATTCGGATATAACGACTTCGCTTATAACAGCTTAACGTTTTTAGCGATGACAATGTAAACTCGAGTTAGGTTTCAAAGTTAGGTACTAGGAAAACATATCCGTTTAGTATTATTTAGTTTTTTATTTAGTTTTTTATATTATTATTTTGTTTAGCGACCTATTTAATGATAAATAATTCGTCCGGTTAGAACGACACGCAGTGTGTTGTTCACAAAACCTACGCACCAATTCCTCGCTGCCCCGCGCCTCGCCTACTCCCCGCACGCTAACTCCTATCCTTAGCATGCGTAAATCACAGTCTGTGTTTATCATCTGTTTGACTTGGATAAAAGCTCGACACAATGAGTTCCATGAAGGAAAAGTGTTTTTCAATTGAAGAAAAAAGTGCTATACACTGTTATACTGTTACTGGAGCCGGTGAATCAAATGTAACCCTCACAGAGAAGTTGGGCGTGTCTCATGTAAAAACAAGGTTAAATTATCCGGCCGTTTTGTGTGTCATTCGGTTAGTACGTCAAAGTATCGTCGGCCCCTTGAGGGTCGTTATATCCGAATTCTACTGTATATTTGAGTTGCTAAAATTATGTTTGCGTTATAATTTTGATGCATTCAATAAAACATCTTTACATTTCCCCCCTATTGAGCATCTATTATTATAAAAATAGTTTGTAAAACACCCATGGATGTCGCCTATATATTGCCTACTAAAACATTTGTGATTTATTTCAGGCCTTGTTGTTATAACGACAATTGTCTTCTCTTAATTATTTGCCATTATTTTTGCGTATTATCATGAACAGAACAATAAAGTGTAACAGGTTGGACTAAGGAGCCGGCACATACCTGATGTGATGATAACCATTATTTCTCAATTTTTGTGATGTCAATTATTTTCCCTCAATAAGGAACTCCAGTGAAAAATATTATGGCTTTAAAAAAATATGTTCATATAGGCCAATAAACGCTCTTTCTGAATATATAAGTTGTATAAGATAATAAAACGCAGAGTTATTAAAAAATTATTAAAAGTCCATTTTTAATTGCGTCCTAGAAAGACGCCGTCAAGTTGGTATTATTCAAATGTTTAGTGGTGACGTCACTGCTCATCGTGTCGTGACGTCACCGTAAAGTCATTGTATGGGAATGTGGGTATGACTCAAGCCATCGTATTAATTTATTTGTTTATTTACATACTGTTTGTAGAGATTTAGTTGTTGTGTTTATTGAAACATTATTTAGGCCTAAATAATTCAGTTTTAAAAATAAAGGTATCTCTTATTAGTTTATCTCTATTACTGAGAATATTCAAAAACTACTGCACAAAAAAAATAGTAATGCTACTCTAGGGAGAATACTTCGAACACCGAATTTCAAAATGGCGGCAGTTGATCAGCTGGTTGCCCGATCTTAGAGTAACTTTTCAGGAGTGATGACGCCACACGATTCACTACACATACGGTGGTTTTCGGGGGATGTTGAAAAATTAAAACTTTGACAATTATTTTAACTAACTCTAAAAAAAAAATGCAGTTATTTAAGTTAGAAAGTCATTATTCATTTAAAAAAATTGCACTGGAGTTCTCTATTGTTTGTTGTGAAGACAACCATCTTCTCACAATATCTGACATTTGTGCATATTCTCATGAACAGAACAATAATATAACAGGCCGTGCAATGGAGCCGGCACACCTGATGACAATCATTTTCTCAGTTCTTGTGATGACAATAATTTTCTCTCAATATGTGTCCGCTGGGTATTGTATATCCTCATGAACAGAGCATTAACGTGATTTGTGCTGTGTAACAGGCCAGGCAGTAGTGCCGGCATTGTGTGTACATGTCTGATGTGATGACAACCGTTTTTTCTCAATATGTGTCTACTGTGTGTTACGTTTCCTCATGAACAGAGCATTAATGTGATTTGTGTTGTGTAACAGGCCGGGCAGTGGTGCCGGCACTGTGTGCACACGTCTGATGTGATGACAACCATCTTCTCTCAATATGTGTCCATTGTGTTTGTTGTAGAACAACACAGCCCGCGCCCCATCTCGACAAGTGAGTCCAAAATACATACCTTTACTCTGCATTACCTACCTACTTTTAATAATTTATATGTTTTTGTATAAAACTGTCAAATTTAAGGGCTAAATCTAAAATTTAGAGACCTACCACCTCTTCTTTAAAGATAATGCTTATATCGTCGCCGTTTAGGTAAAAGTCACCAGCCCACATAAGTACAAGTTTTGATATATCTAAATTTGAATTTTAGAGGAATAATCTTATTTCAATGCTTTTAATTTTTTTCTAAAACGTTGAAATTTCTTTGTGCTTTAAAATTTGCAGTATCTTAAAAATATATGGTGGTTATAATATATTGGACTTGCAAGAACGGCGACGATATGTGCAGTAAAATCCGCTTATGATTTAACATTATTAGTTCTCGTGCTTGGTTTTTTTTTTCCTTGAAAACTGATATAAAAATGCCCTAATTTGAAACCCTCATTTGAAAAACTTTCTATTCCCTTGAAATACCATCTAAGATGCCTTTAGTATGAGAACTTTGAAATTTGTTTTTAATTAAGTTTGAAGTTCAATGTCCCAATTATTGCCACATGTAAATGGACATCATTTTTCATGGTTATTGTGGTTTCAGTGTCCACGTGGTGTTTGGAGCCGTGGTGTCGGGGCAGGCGCTGGTCCGACAGGTGGAGATGTTGCCGGTGGACCGCAATGCCCGCCCTCTGCAGGATGCCGTGGTCACCAACTGCGGTCAACTGGTCAAACTCACCAAAGGTAACAAACCCCACAGTAAAACCTTTTCCATAAGTTTCTGGTCACTTGACAAATAGACATAAATAATAGAAACCGAGGAAGATATGCCAACCTACTACAAACTGCACAGACTAACGAAGCAATGGAGGTTGAGAGTTATTTACATTATTTATTTATTTGTTCATTTGTGTTCATTATAATATTACCCCGTCTGCTTGGTTCAATATATTCGCACCTCACAATCCGGAAGCCTCAGTTTTGCGCGTAAATTCTGAAACCGTAATTTTGGATCGAGATTGTAAAATATCTATGCAAGATAGCTTTCATATTTCAAAGAGTAAGAGTAGTATATATAGAAAGACTCTGGGTTCAGTACAACAACGCAGATATTGCAGTGCTTCCCAGATGTTCATGGAGGGGCGAGTTCCCGACTATGCAGCCCTTATTAGATCCAGGGTGGCAGGAATGAGGGAAAGGATATGCAGCTCTGGTAATATCCTAGTCATGGAAGCCCGCCTCAGTCCATCATCCAGCATTGGAGAAAAATACTGGCTCCTAATGTGGTCAGAGAATTCTAAAAGCCAATAATTATTACTATCTTATTTCTTTTGTTATATCTTATCACCTTTGTTTCATGCATTTATAAGCGGCCTACACACGACACTGCATGTAGTGACTGCGGCAGTGACTGCAGAGAGTGTGGGTTTGAGCGAACTATTGCTGTCTCGTTCTAGCGGCCCTTTAAAAAACGAGACCGCGCTAGTTTGCTCAACTCCACACTCTGCAGTCACTGCCGCAGTCACTACATGCAGTGTCGTGAGGAGAGCCCATGAATCATATTTACCTGCTTTTCTTATTTATTCTTTCTCTTTAAATATTTTGTATATTATGTATTATAACCCTTATGGAATGTGTGGGATTGCACTATTCTCCCCACATACCGGAATAAATATATATTATTATTAATAATAAGAAGCATTATTTCGTTCTCTTTCTGGTTAAAAGAAAAATACATATATTTGAATGAGAGGAAGAGAGATATATAGCTTTTAAAATGTAAGGTCGCTCGGGACATTTTTGGTCTTATGAAAGTATAACGCGATTACGTGTTTTGGCATGTATTTATTCCTAAACAAGCAGACGGGTTAAATTACAGATAATGTAATCTAATACACTGTAAAAGTACCATTAGACAGTATTATTTTATGACACTGGAGCTACAAGATCAGTACCGGATTATCCCTAAGGCAGAGTAGGCAACTGCCTAGGGGCCCCGCATCGGCTGGGGGCCCCGCGCCCCGAGAAAAAATGACTTGCTTCAATGGTTTGACTCTCTATCAGTAAGCAACGGGATGCCGCGCCGGAGTTTTGATCGGCTTAGAAAAGATCTAGCGAGGTACGAAAACACTGGTTAAAATATTATAGAGTAATTAATTCTTCAGACACAGGGTAATAGTTCAGAGATCTCAGGGAAAATCTAGATATCGTCAATTCTAGATATTTATTCCAAATCTGATTGCATTATAAATGCACACCTACTGCTACATGTATTTATTTATTTTATGCCCACTTTCATAAGGTTGACAGTATTGTTTGGCATGACAAAGAGCATTGGGGACCCCGGATTTGGGGGAGTCCCCGATTGACTCCGATTCGTTCGATACGTATGTTGTGTGTTGTGTCATGTGTCATAAACAAACTTCATTTCATTTTCTAAAAATCGGCGACACGACGAGTGTAATAAACTGAAGTTACATTACGATACCACGTATGTTTAATTACCAGACTTTATTTAACATACTTATTTCATTTAATATTATAGAATTTGAATTGTGTCGTAAACAAACTTCATATCGTTTTGTCTTAAATTGCGATTTGGGAGTTTTGCGACAGTGATTTAAATTAAACAGTTTTACTCTGTTCGATGTTTCAAAACTTTCGAATTTTGTTAAGAAGTGTTATATTTTTATTGTTTGCAAGTGCTTTGAAAAAATCGGCGAGACGACGAGTGTAATAAACTGAAGTTACATTACGATACCACGTAAGTTTGATTACCAGATTTTATTTAACATAAGTATTTATTTCATTTAATATTATAGAATTTGACGAGTGTGAAGTTTTTTTTGTTAAGTTTTTCTTGTGAAGATATTATGAAAATTGTTACTATTTCATCTCGTGCCGTTTTCATTCTCTCCGTCCGCCTAATAGTACCTACCTAAGTAGTAAGTTAAATTCACTGGCGATAATGTCGATTGAAAATGATATTTTGGAAAAGGTCAACTTTCAAGATGTTTTAAACGATTTTGTATCTAAAAAAGTTGGAAGAGTTAATATTTAAACATCATTGTAATTTTGTTATTAGTTTTTTGGGTGTTACGCCGTGTAACCAAAGAAGGAGGTAGCGCAACACGGCATAACATCCCAAAAACTAATAACAAAAATCTTTTGTCCGTGAAAATCTAAAAACATTGTTGTATTTTACTTTACTTTTATTCGTTAAGCAGCATTAGGTACTTAGTATCAGGTAGGTGCCGAGTGTGGCTTTTATTGGTATTTATTTTATTTCGGTTTTTTTTTTTACTTTTTATTTCTAATTATGTGTTTAAAATATAAATGTTATACAAGCTTATCTCCATACCAAGCTGGTCTGGAAGAGATCACAAGAGTGATAAGACCGCTCATAGTACCGTTTTTTTTTTAAATATATTTTTGTTTCTACAACGTGTCCAGAAACTTGTAGTACAAGCGGGAAACTAGTGAATCTACATCACACAGAGAACCCAAAAAAAATTTTTTTTCGATCTGAGCATTTCGATTTTTTATTTTTTTTTTACTTTTTGTCAATTTTTTCGGCAACTAAAGGGTTAAAAAAACTTTGAGCCTGGTTAAACATTCGATGCATTTTAAAAGACATTTTTCTCAAAAAACTTTTTTCTGATATTTACTGTGTTCGATTTTTCCAAATTCCTACTTCGGACCCGATTTTACTCGAAAACGAAAGCTCAAATCAAAAAAATATATCACGAATTGACTCCAATTGTGATGTAGATTGACCAGTTTTCCGCTTGTACTACGAGTTTTTTATGTCTAATAAAGAATTATTGTATTGTATTGTATTCGTTTAAAATTTTTTTTATTGGATGGGATGATGGCATTACTTCGTAGCCGGCCGGCTTAGTCCAGCGGTAAGGCTCTTGACTCGCATTTCGAAGGTCGCGGCATCGAATCCGGCGTGGCAAATACATTTTGTTTGATTAAATTGTTTTATTCACAATTTACTCATTTAAAATAATATACATATAGTATATTTGCGGCACGTTACAGAGTGGAAGATACTCTCAGTCTGGTGTAAGACCACCATTCAAAATTGAAACGTTGCTTGAAATGGCTTTAGCCGTGTTTGGTGATCAGGTTTGAATAGCCAGGTACTTCCTCACCTTCCTCCTCCCTATCTCCTTCCCATCCCCACTACCTTCAGCCAAAACATACCCCAATTGGGGATGACATTGTCTCACTGGCTCCAGACGGGAGCAGTTGAGACTTGTGCGGTATTCATATAAAAAAAATGAATTAAAAAAAAATAAATAAAAAAATTAAAAAAATAAAAAAAATAAAAAACAAATAAATAAAAAAATTAAAAAAATAAAAAAAATAAAAAACAAATAAATAAAAAATAATGAATAAAAATACATTGTGGTAGAAAAATATTTTTGATAGTTTGAAAAAGGTGTAGGTAGGGGCCCCGAGACGTGCACTGCCTACGGGCCCCGACATGCTTAATCCGGCCCTGTACAAGATGAGAGATTACCTAATAAAATATTATATCACATTAATTTATGTTTGAAGGGTGCAGGGTTTGTTTGTATGATTTACTCTATGAAAAAGCCATTCATTGAGGGAAATATGGTTTGGCCGTAAATTTGGATCCATGAAAGTAGGAAATTTAAATTCCGGGATCCCAATGTAGAATGATGCATACTCAGACTGAGATGACAGTTTGACATGATCGCATTTTAAATCTTCGTCAGGAAGGAAGTCATGGTTAGGAAGGAATTTTTCAATATCATCTTTTGATGTCATGACGTCTAATTGCCAAGGGTGAATGTGTTTCCGCCTTTTGTGGCAGTCAGACCGGTACCACATAGAACAGGACATCTCTCACTCCAATGTGTCTTTTTTTTTTTTTTTTTATAATCGGAGACGGTTTACATATATATAGTTCCCGTGAGCACTTAGGCCATAGACCCATTGTACTATCTCCCATTTTACCTCATTCCTTTGACAGTCCCAGTCCCTTTTATAAAGTTCACAAGGATTGTCATTGGAAATTAAGCTATATCTTCTGGTTCGACAATGTGTCTTCCCAGGTCTCATTTCTCCTCTTCACTCCTCCTTGGTTCCCTGAAGGCCCCACGACGGAAGAGGGCTTCGTCTCTCCTCTCCACTCCTTAGTTCCCCTAAGGCTCCACGACGGAAAGTCCATCTCCCCTTGGTTCCCTAAAGGCCCCACAAGGGAAGAGTCCACTCCACCTTGGTTCCCCGAGGGCCCCAGGAGGGAAGAGAACTTCATCTCTCCTCCTTGGTTCCTTAAAGGCCCCACAGAGGAAGAGTTCACCAAGATGGCCTCATTTCTCCTCTTCACTTCTACATGGTTCCTCGAAGGTCCCACATGGGAAGAGGACATCATCTCTCCACTTCACTCCTCCTTGGTTCCACAAAGGCCCTGCGCTGGAAGGGTGCCCTTCCCCCTTGGTTCCTTGAAGGTTCCACAAGGGAAGAGTTCATGGAGGTGGCCTCAGCTCACCTCTCCACGCTCTTGGTTCCTTCCTACCACCCAATGTGTCACTTTCGTCCTAATAGTGGGACTGGGGCCGGTGTGCAGCGGGGCGGATATACTGGAACTGGGCAGCTGCTGGCACTCTGTCATGGCAATGAGTGATGTGGCAGAGGTCGGGGTTGAACGTAGTAGAAAGCAAGCCGATTTGTTATGCACATTGTCCCTGCACATACATATCCCTGCAACTGCATTATTACTAGCATTCAAAATACCCACCTTTGCCCTTGATGTTTGAATGATTTTTTAACTTCACTCAATTCACTCGATAACTGATCTACCTTCATCTGAACAAACTTGAATCTTTACTTACTACCGTCCATAACTTCGCTCACGACCAAACAGTTCTGCAACTGTCATTTTTATATCGTGTCATTTTCATTGACGACTAATTCCAACGGCTTGGAGGGCTTTGAAGCAAAGAATGGACGGTTACCTCGAGAGTGTTTTCTCTTGGGGTAAAAATAATCTCATTGAATTTAATGTTTCAAAGACCCAATCATGTCTGATTACGTCTAAAAGGGATCGAATTGAAAATCTAGTCTCCTTCAACGGAAGCAAACTTCCGAACAGTTCCTCCATTGATATGCTTGGTGTAACTCTACGTGACCAGCTCAGATATGGGGGTTCCATCGAAGCCAGAGTTAGTTAGCCTCTCAAAAACTGGGCTTACTGTACAAGGCTCACAGATACTTTAATAGTACACAACTGCTAACCCTGTACATTTGCACTAGTGCGCCCTACCGTTGAATTTGGCAGCCATCTCTGGTCTGGAGCCCCAAAATACCTGAAAAAACCCTCGACGTTGTGCAGAAATGGGCGGTCCGTCTGATTTAACAAACAGATTGCAATCTTTCGAGCACAGGCGTCGGTTGGGAATGCTATCCTTGTTCTACCGCTATTTCAATGGAAGATGCTCCGAGGAATTAGGGTCATTGATCCCTTCAGCACCGGTGCATAGTCGGGAAACACTCCAAACGCGTGCCCAACATGTGTACATGGTTGACACTTGTCACATGAGAATGGGTCGCTACTTCGACTCGTTCTTGTGTTAACGGCTCGGCTGTGGAACGATTTGCCGACTGTTGTGTTTCCTCCTTCCTACAACATGGGTCTCTTCAAGACCAATGTTCATTCCTTCCTCTCTTCAAAAATACCCTCCACACAGCATCTCTGATGACATAGGCCCTGAGGGAAATTATTTTCCTGTGTGGACTTAATGTTAAAAAAATAAAAAATTGTCGACTAATGTTCCTAGCATTAATCTAAAGCACATGTATTGTTACAAAATGTCTGACACAAGTCTCGACAAAGTGAGTAGGAAAGACCTCACCCGGCTGGTCGCGGGAGACTGTCGTCGCCGATGAGTTTACAAAATGTCGGCAACGTGTGCCTGTGTTTGAACCTCCACGGGGTAATTGGGGTAATCGTCAAGATACTTGAATCGACGACTATCATATTATACTTGTATTATTCCCGTGGAAGAAGAGCCTAAGTCCCCTATTATTGATCAAGCCACATTTTCCACTTTTAAAGATGGTGGTAGGAGTTTTTCAAATATTGTCCGGTTATTCGTAACTAGGGAATGTTTGTCTTAATTTAAAAAAAAGATTAGCTATGCAACAAGCTCATCTGTGTACAATAATGGTTTTAATATTGTTTGAATACTATAAATGACCCTGGATATATGTAATAAATTTGTTTTTTTTTTTGTTTGCAGTAAGCAAGAAGCATAAGAAACATTCGAAGAATGCATCTGGTAGTGATGCTGGGGAGTCTTCTGATGATGGAGAAAAGAAGAAAAAACGCAAGAAGAAGAAGAAGGATAAGAAATCCAAGAAATCGTAAGTTCAAAATCATACAACTACGTCCAGTTATTACGTAGAATGTGGCTAAAATTTGTGATGAAAATTCCAGAGCCACTCATTATTAAAGGCAAAACAATTAAATTTAGTTATTTAACCAGTTTATTTTTATTTAACCGGTCAAATTTGTTTTATGCGGCCAACAGACTTAGCTATAAAAGATCATTTGGTTTTGGCCTGTAACAGAATATTGCTCGCCATACATTCTCAGTGTCTTTGGCACCGCCAGCCGCATACAAGTTATTAGTTAAGTTCGACAACTATTCTCCAGCAGGGTTAAACCATTGCCTTTATGTAAATTTGAAATGAGTTCTACTTAAATACACATTTTTATGAAAATGTAATTTTTTTCAGAATATTTTCTGGAATCACAGCGCATTTTTAGTAAATTTGATGAATTGTTCAAATTGTTTTAAACAACCCATTCTAAATCTCTTATCAATAAGAATCAATGATTTTGTAGAAGGGATATTGACTTTGTTAGAAAAAGTTTTATCCAGATAAAGTTATGAAATTAGTTTTAGAGGTTGTGATTATTATAGTATTAAAATAAGAGTTTCATTTTTGAAATGCTATGCAAACTGGAAATTATTTCCACTGCGAAAATTTTTGGAAATGAATCAAAAACATTAAGATTGAAAGGATTGGACCGATAATTGAATAGAAGGATGATCATTTTCCAGAAAACTTAAATAAGTGGAAATAAATACTAGTTTTGTAGGAAAAAAATCCTATGAAAACAATTGTCTTTTAATTTTTGACATTTCGCAAAGGTGCGCGGCGCATTTCGGAACTATTTCTTGTAGTAAGTCTCTTAGCTTATCAAACTGATTTTATAAGCTGTAAGAAGGCTGGAAATTTGCGCAGGCGCGATTAGACCTGTCAAAAAACTTCCAAAAGAATAAGTTCTGTAACTTGCTATAAATTACGTTAAGTGACTTTTGGTGTCGTTTACATTGGTAATTTGGCCATAAATCGCTTACAAGAGCGATTTACAGGAAAAAACTTACGAGTCTAATCCCAGCCTTATGACCATAGATGTCGCAAATCCGAACTTCGTAGACTATTTTAGAATGATGTTAAAAAAAAAAAAAAAAATTCAGCAGGAATTTTTTATCAGCTGTTTACTGTTAAAATTAAGTCCTTTTTCCATAGATGTGCACCTTTCATTATCAAGTATACCACAGACAATGTACGGAAATCGAAAATATTCTATGTTGACTCGAATAAGTACCCCTCACGGCAGTTTCAAAGTAACAACACCCACTTTAAGGTTTTTTTGTATTTTTTTTATAAATATTACAAATATGAGATAAACGGTAAAATACAGGTTAATTCATTGGCTATATAGCACTACAATAAGTTTTTATGTTTCCATGTTTAAATTCGAAGGTATGATATTTTTAATGTTGGCGAAAACTTTAAAAAATGATGTGGGAAATCTTGAGCAATCGAGGCAAATTTATTTATTTCGCTTGGTCTCTCCAGTGGTTATGTACTTACTTTGAAAACAACAAAACCATTTGTGCTGAAAAATCCAGGTCCCCATTCACTCCAGGGTTGATAAAATTCATGATTTTTTTTTAAATCATAAAAATCGGATTTATTTGATTTAAATCTGGATTTATTTGATTTAACCTCTGACAGGCCGGAGACGCGCCGGCGCGCGCGTCATATGCGCATGCGCGAGAAAATAATTCAAATATTTGAATAATACATCCGACAAAAAACTTTTGGTCCACGATTTTGGCCCTTCTATGTACACAATTTGTATGGAGAACAGTGTCAGAATCGCTTGCGCTGTCATTACTCTCGGAGACGCTACAAGTTTCATTCACCTAGTCACCCTGGAATATTTTTAAAACGATATCTTCTATGACAATCGGCTGTCAGAATTTGCCGCGAATTTAACGGTCGCAATTAATGGGTGTATCGCGAATAAAACGATCATAAAACCTATTAATTTACGTAATAAATGCAAGTAATGTGGTTTTAGTAGATAGCTTATTGTGTTGTGAACGTGTTTCAGTTAATAAAATATACAATAGCTCAAAATTTATCAACAAAACATTCAATTCAAAATTCAAAGTTGTGGTTTTTTAGTGTTTTTTTGCGAAGTTCCGCGAATTTCCGCTAAATGTCACGGCCTTTGACCGGTTAAATCAAAGTAAGAATATTAACAATGAAATTAAACAATTTGTTTATATTGGTTTTGTGATTTTGTCCAAATTTAGTCTTTTCAAAGGGAAGACTAATTTGCCCACCTTTTCATTGCCTTATCTATTTCTTATTTTACTGTGCACCAAATTGATTGCTGAAAATATTCTTTCGATCCCAGCAGAAGAAGCAACTGCACTTAGCAGTTGCTTGTTTATTTCCAATTCTTCTTCAACGAATCGACCAATAATCCAGTGAAAGGCTCAACTTAGGCATACAAACGAATAATACTATTCTTCAAACTAACACGTGTGTGCGCCCCATAGTCTATGCCGGGAGAAGTCCTTTGGCACTTTAGGCGTGTGATTTGGTTGCAGTAAAAAAGTAATGATTTAAATCATTGATTTTTTTAAATAAATCACTTGATTTTAATCGCGATTTGATTTAAGTCATCTCAACCCTGATTCATTTCCAAAAATTTTCGCAGTGGAAATAATTTCCAGTTTGCATAGCATTTCAAAAATGAAACTCTTATTTTAATACTCTAATAATCACAACCTCTAAAACTAATTTCATAACTTTATCTGGATAAAACTTTTTCTAACAAAGTCAATATCCCCTCTACAAAATCATTGATTCTTATTGATAAGAGATTTAGAATGGGTTGTTTAAAACAATTTGAACAATTCATCAAATTTACTAAAAATGCGCTGTGATTCCAGAAAATATTCTGAAAAAAATTACATTTTCATAAAAATGTGTATTTAAGTAGAACTCATTTCAAATTTACATAAAGGCAATGGTTTAACCCTGCTGGAGAATAGTTGTCGAACTTAACTAATAACTTGTATGCGGCTGGCGGTGCCAAAAACACTGAGAATGTATGGCGAGCAATATTCTGTTACAGGCCAAAACCAAATGATCTTTTATAGCTAAGTCTGTTGGCCGCATAAAACAAATTTGACCGGTTAAATAAAAATAAACTGGTTAAATAACTAAATTTAATTGTTTTGCCTTTAATAATGAGTGGCTCTGGAATTTTCATCACAAATTTTAGCCACATTCTACGTAATAACTGGACAGCTAGAGGTGGTGTCACCGCTCTCTCTTTCTCTCACTTTTTTGTTCTTTGTAAACTGACTGAGAAAGAATGACTGGGCCTGTGTTTTCAACTCGTAATGTGACTGCAGTGGACTGATACAGAATTTGTACCTCGTTTTAAACCATTTATCAACGAGTATTTATGATTGTACAATAATAAAATGTTGACTTTGAAGGAAAAGGTTCTTCTGGTTCTTTTCTTTTTAGATTTTTGCGATAATGTCAAGAAGAGTTGATATGTTAAACTGACGTAGAACTGGAGGCTCAAAAATCGTTTATTTGGGAAAATATTTGAATACGACGTGCGTAAAAAGCGAGGAAAATGTGAAATAGGTGTGACGTAAAACTGAAGTTTTACCGTATTTCAATTAACTCATCCGACTCCGTTCCAGCAAAAGGGAGAACCATGGGAGCGCAGAATCCGCCGAGTCCGACGGGGACAATGCGGGCTCGGCTCCAGAAGGGGGGGAAGGGTCCCACACGCCCCCCCGCGAGCTGCAGCATCCCCTTCTGCAGCACACCACCATTGATCCCAAGGAGATCCCGGCCGTGCCCACCAACAAGTTCCTCATGAGAGGGGGCGCTTCTAAAGATGATGATAAGAAGGACAGGGGAGACAGGGGAAGGAATCAAAGGTATGTAATTCTTTACAAAAGTAAAAGTGTATGAACACTATGTATGTTTTGGAATCATGAATTCAGAAGATAGATTACAATATTTTATTAACAACGCCTTTACATTTAACCCCTCAGGCTAATTTGTTCCCTTTTGGGAACAGCTCATACAGTTCTCTTCAAAATTGTTGTGTCTCCCTGTCAGGGTGAGAAATATGATCTAAACGGTGTTAGAAAGAGAAAATATCACGCTTTACATTCAAATGTAAAAGTTAACTACAGAAAAATTAAAATGTATACCACTACGAAACTCTGTGAATTTTTTACCATTTATTTTTACATGAAATGACAAAAAGTTGAGGTGACAATTACATTTATAATACATTTGTCTAAAGTGTATAAATAAAGTATGTGTGTTTTTATGTTTTTTTCATTACCAGTGATTTTAGTTTAAAAAAAAAGTAAGGTGAGCCATTTTTAAAACTTTTTTGTGTTTGCACTCAAAATTTTTATTTTTCAAACATTATCAGCCTTACTAAAAACCCAGTGAAAATTTTATTCAATTGACAAACGGCCGCGGATGTGAAAACATTACTAATTAAAAATTTGTTCTTTGAAAGAAATACACATGGTTTCCACGGCCTGAGAGGGTAGTTTATCTCTGTTTTAACCATTGATGTCCGAACGATATTTGTAATTTTTCCATAGTATTTTGAATGTTCTATATATTTCTTATTTTTGAAGGTGTCGTAAAAACAAATACCATTTATGAAAACTAGATAAAATTACCTTTTAGATTTGAGTATTTGAAATACACTTTAGCTTTCAAAAACTGCCGTATTTTAAGATTCAAACTCGGAAAAAAATGGAGAAAAATTTCCTCCCATAACATTTTTGACCAAAATGTAGAGAAATTTAAATAAAATCAAAATTTAAAAAACACAGTCCTTTTGTGTAATAAATTTGGAAGGAAACTATCACCTCACTTTTTCATCGTGTATACAATAAAAAAATAATAAAAAATTTCAAAGTTTTTTTTATTGCCAAAAAAATAACTTAGAAATAATACCGAAATTTAAAACAGATTTCTTGCATCTCAAAAGACGTTAATTTTTTTGATACGTTTACGAACACATGTATTAGATTTTAATATTATAAAAAATTATCACTTTTAAGAAATTCTCTTAAAATAAAGATCTTAAAATGAAAATTTTATCTTTTAAGTAACCTATAAAAAACAATATTCTGACAGTTCAACTTTGAAAGTACGGCGTTTGTACAATAACTTGATTAAACTGATGTAAACCACACAAATAACATGGTAAATATATCATTTATGTGAACAGAAGAGTAAATTCGTCACTACAATAGAAATTATTAAGTAAAATCACAAAATTTTCGATATCCCGCCATAAAACACACCGAGCTGTTTTGTCATCGCGGACCATAAATAAACCATGTCGCGGGCCGACGAACTAATGCATAAGCGCGCCAATAATGCCCCTTGCGGAGAAAAATTAAAACAACATTGTTTCCTAGTAAATTATAACCATATACAACGTTGCCACATCTTCAATGCGTTTTAACAGCGTGAACACGTAAGAAACGTTATTGGTAATAAAACGTCTTTTAGTGTATACGAGCTTTACTTATGTTATTGCAATAACACAGTTAATCGGTCGCGCTGTGGTTTTTTTTTAGTAAGGCAATGTATGTTTATTTTCGTTATTTGTTTTTGGGGTGTTATGCCGTGTTGCGCTACCTCCTTCTTTAGCCAACGTTTCGGACATCGTTGCAGTGTCCATCATCAGGGCAGATCCGGTAGATGTGACATAACACTCCAAAAACAAATAACGAAAATGCTTTTGTCCGTGAAAATCTTAAAACTTATCTCATTATATGTTTACTTCAAATAATAAAATTTGAAGACGTTTTTCATTACCGGACCATCTATATTGAGATTTGAGATGCATGAAAAATCGCATGGAGGGTTTGCTCATTGCACTTGTAAACTTTCTACATAAAATGCCATTCTCTAAATATACAAGGAATAGTTCTTTAAAAAATCAACCCATTTGATTCAGTTAGGGATAGATTCAAAACAAAGGGATAATATCCATCCCAATGTTGAGAACCACTATGGCTCAACATCGTTATCATGTTCTCCTTTTTAAAATGATAAAATAAAAAATGATTATCCAATAACCACTCAAGCGATTTTTGGCATATTATGACACTTCTGCAAAACGTCTTGAGTGATACGTTTGCCATAATATACGAGGCTGTCCGTAAAATAATATCTCATCTCCAAGGTGCTGCAGTCACGAGGAACAATTTTACGTGAGATCCGGCAACACTAGTTCCTATACGCCAAATCCCCACCACGCTGCACTCTCTGTGACATTTAGTCTCGGCGTGGCAGCCGTTCGCGATGGAGCTTCCGCACGCCACATCCGCCAGATATGAATAACATTCTATAATTAGTTTTTCCGTACAAAGAACAAAACCCCGGTAGAAATTCATTTTCAGCTAATCGAAGTGTATGGAAAATAGTGTATGAGTGCGAAAATGTGCACAAATGGTGCAGAGAATTTAAAAAGCGTGCCGGACGGCCATCGGTTTCAGATGAAAAAAATGCCAAAAAGTGGAAAAAACAATGATTGCATATCGATGGGTGACGGTTCGGGAGTTTTGTGATATGATCCCTGATGTCGGTAAGACCATTATTGACAAGATTTGACAGAACATTTGGGAGACTACAAGGTCTGCCCAAGGTGGGTCCCAAAATGCTCACCAAAGATCACGAACAACAACAGGTTGAAGCAGCCCGCGAATTCCTTGAGTGCTACGACATCGAAGGCGAAGAATTCTTGGACTGTATTGTGACTGGGGACGAGACCTGGATACATTACACGACACCAGAGACAAAGGAACAATCCCAGTGGCGTCATTCAGATTCGCCGAAGCAAAGTTTAAAAACTAATTACAGAGCGTAACTCACAGGTGGCGGGTGCGGCGAGTAGAAGTTCCATCGCGAACGGGTGCCACGCCAAGACTAAGTGTCTCAGAGGGTGCAGCGTGTTGGGGATTTGGCAAGGGGAAATCAGGCTACACGCCACTGTAGCCGGATTGCGCGTAAAATCGTTCCTCGCGACCGCAGCACCTTGGAGCCCTCGTATATGCCAAATTTACCCATCTTTTGTAAAACATTTGTTATATTGCTACATATTTCTATGATTGTTATAGGTCGTGCAATTAGAGTTGATGCCAACAACGTGTACTAGGATTATGAATATTAACCGGTCAAAGGCCGGGCTATTTCACGAAAATTCACTAAAAAAGCACCACTTTGAATTTTGAATTGAATGTTTTGTTGATTAATTTTGAGCTATCGTATATTTCATTGACTGAAACACGTTCCTAGAACAATAAACTATCTACCAAAACAACATTACTTGCATTTATTACGTAAATTAATAGGTTTTACGATGTTTTAGTCGAGGAACACGCATAAATTGGGACGGTTAAATTCGCGGCAAAAGTGACATTTCAATGTCGTAGACAAAATCGTTTTAAAAATATTCTGGGGTTGCGAGGTGAATGAAACTAGTGGCTATATCATCTATGATGTTAGCGCAAGCGATTCTGACCGTGTTCTTCATACAAATTCTGTACATAGAAGGGCCAAAATCGCAGAGAAAAAGTTTTGGTCGAAAATTTTATTCAAATTTTTGAATTATTTTCTCGCGCATGCGCCGGCGCGTCCAGCCCATTAGAGGTTAATGCACATGTAGTATACACTTCCGACAGTGATGACCTTGAGAAATATCACTCACAAAATAGCCTTTTGTCTTGCTCACCTAATTACAATTTTTAGCAAAAAAGGGACAATAATTTTAGTGTAAACGTTAATCGAATTTGAATATTCGAAAAGTTTCAAGCGAAGTCTTGTATGAGAGATACGGCGAGGAGAGCAAGACAACTGTAGTTGTATAAAGAGTTTGTATGGTTGTCCGGTGGCTCTTTGTGTCACTATCACTTTTCATCTGAGATAATACATTGTTTTAATTATAGGCTTTTATTATTTTGCCATCCCAATGTCACAGTAAAACTATTATGTAAAGGGCCATTATACCATTGTCTTATTTTGTTGTTCCATTTGAAGGCAAGGAGCAGGAGGATGGGAGCGAGAAGATAGGGGTCGAGATAACAGAAGACCAGCAGAGAGGTTGAACTTCACTCGGAGCGGTCGCGTAATCAAGGGAAGGGGTGTGTTTGTAAGTACCCGACCAAGCCTGGTATATCAGTTTCTTTTAAGCTCAGCTTGGTTGGAATGTTATAGCATAATAAATCCATCCACAGGTCGTAAGCATAGATATCAACTACTATGATTTTAATAGAGGAACGTGTTTCTTTTTTCCTTGCATAACTAAACTACAGTGAGACTCTTAAAACCTTTTCCTTCCCAGAACTCTCCTCTCCTTCCTTTCCCTTAAAAACCCTCCACACAGCATCCCCAAAGATGACATAGGTCCTCAGGGAAATTATTTTCCTCAGGGCCTCCCTGTGTGGAGCTCATGTAAAAAAAAATTATTGAATTCTTTTGTTGTAAAATTTTGTATCTCTGCCGAATAACCTTTAAAAGCACTAAACCAATCAAAAGAAAACCATCCCATGGACACATTCACATTCCTAAATATTTTAATCCCTTATCGGCAAAAGAGAAAGTAAACACAATTTTAAAACTGTTTAAAAAACCTTACGTTTTTCCGAGAATGGCACATCGCAATTGCAAGCAAAAGTGTATACGAAAGCCACTCGAATTCGGATAGTAAAAGTTGCAGCATTCCAAAAGGTTCATACTGTTGATCTTATTTGAAATTGGTGTAAAGGCAATGGATTATACTTGTTGGTAATTACTCGCGCTTAACTTGACAGTTGAAGACAGCGCAGTGGATATACGCTGTCTCTTTTTTACGCTTTGGTTTTCTATACGAACTGAGGGAGAAAGAAAGACTTGTTTTGGTTAACTTTAGCAAGCGGTTTGATAAAAGGACACCTGCACCTAATTTTGTTTGTAAACAAACTTCAAGCAAGCTTTCCGCGTGCTGCAACCCTGCCATGACCATGTGCAGAAAAATCTCACAAAGCCCCACGCGGCAAACTGTTTATTAATTGGCGGAATTCTTCTTCTTTCGTATGGTGGGGGGTCAGAGGAGGACATCTAGGTCTGCGAGCCAGTCTAGGGCCTCAGGCGTTGCCCTGTGGGCCTCATCAATCCCGCCGGGGAATGAATGGAGCGGACATTCGTTGACACATGTTCGGTGGTCTGCACTGCACCGCATTCACACGTCGCCGACTCTTTAAGGCCCCATCTATGCATCATGTGAGCACAACGGCTATGGGAGCACCTTATCCTATTGATGGCAGTCCAGAGTTTGCGAGGCAATGAGAACCCAGGCTGTCTCTCAGTGGGGTCTTGCACGAGATGGGCGTTTTTGACGTTGGCTGATTGCCACTCAAGCTTCCACCTATCTTCTGGGGTGGAGGTGTTCGAAGGAGTCATTCTCCTTCCGTCCAGAAGGGTTTTCGAGACTTTAAGCGGCATGCCGGGTGAGAAACGACATGATCGTGCAAGGGTATTTCACTTTTTTGCAGCGCCTTCTTGTATTCCCTCAGTGTTGCAATCTCTCGCCTGATATTTGGCGGGGTTATATTTGCAAGTACGGGGAGCCAAGGAACAGGAGTCGATTTTAAGGTTCCGCTGATGGTTCGCATTGTGGCATTAAGCTGAACGTCGACCATGGAAGTGTGGGCGCTTCTGGCCCATACTGGAGCACAATATTCAGCTGCTGAGAAAACCAGGGCAATGGATGCCGTTCTGAGCGTGTTGGCGTCGCATCCCCAGCTAGTACCAGCCAGCTTATTGACCGTGTTCCGTGTGCTATGGTTGTCATTGTTCCGTGTGCTATGGTTGATTAATAAACATACCATACAATATGTCATATGGTGATTCAAAATTCTTATCACTCTTTATGAGAAGTGGGAGCAAAAGCCTTTAAAACAACAATTTTTGAGAATAATGTTTATGAGTTTTGGCAACCCTACAATGTCTCGTGTCTAAACCAACCACAAAGTGCAGAGGATCATTGTGTGCTCCAATCAGGACACTTTAAGATGCAACACCATTATGTTTTACACCCGTGTTAGTCAATCATCCATTAGATATTATTTTTTTTTGAAAGTGATATTATTTTTTTTTTAACAAATATTATTAAAAAGGCTTCTTAGGTGCCAAACGTGCCGATTGAAAGAGAAGCAGAGCTGTTGCACTTCGTGAAGATGGCTACACGTACGAAGAAATTGCAAAAATATTGGGTGGAGGAGCTACCAAGTCTGGAGTAAGAAAGATTTGTCAACGCTGCAAGGAGACTAAAACTGCAAAAAACAGTCCGAAAATCACCCAAAAGCCAAAGGTTACGCCACAAAATGAAAGGAGAATGTGTTGCCTTATCCTGCAGAATCATCGTCAAACATCCAAAGATATTAGATACAAGGTCGTTAAAGCTGTTGGACTATATATTACTGATAAAACATTTATTAAGAAATTAGACAAGAATTATAAAAGTCTAACCATAACATGAAACAAGGCATAAATGGCTGAAATGGGCTGTAACACATAAGAAATGGACCTCAGAAGACTGGACAAAGGTGATATGGAGTGATAAGACCAAAATTTTCACTTCTGAGAATGATAGAATCAGATTTGTTCATTGCCATCAAGTTGAAGATGTGATACCAGAATGCACTACTGCGTCAATGAAACTTCCTCTGAGTGTAATGGTGTGGGCTTGCATGAAAAAGGATAGTTTTGGACGTCTGGGAGTGGTAGAAGGCACAATTAAGGCTAATATGTGATTCTGAAGCCAAAATTATTGCCCAGCACAATGATTTGTTTGAGCGTAACCGTGGTAAATGCAATTTCCAGCAGCATGGACCCCCATGCCACATAGAAAAATGAGCATGAAATGGTTGCAGAACCATATTGTTGTTCTACCTTGGCCAGGAAACCATCTGGACTTGAATCCTATTGAAAATCTCTGGTCTGGATTGAAAATACTGGTTTCTTGTCGCAAACCCAGCAATAAAAGAGAAATAATTAAAGCGATTATTCAAGCATGGTTCCATGTCATCAAACCTGAAAATTATTGACGTTTGGTGGACTCCATGCCTAGAAGAATTGAGGAAGTTATTAAAATTAAAGGATTTCCACCGAATACTAACGTTAAATGTTAATTTGAAATATTATGTAAAATCTTCATAATTAATAAATAATTTGTGTTTTACCATGTCGTTGTTTTATTCAGAATTTTTGTTATTTTTCTAAAAAAAACATTTAAATCTATTCAAAATATAACAGTATAATAATATGTATACAGTAATAATAATATGAATACAGTATAATAATATATAATAATAATATGTATACAGTAATAATAATATATACAGTATATAACATATTATGTTGTTGAATTAATTAGCCAACAAAATTGCAGTTAAATGCCAACGTGACTTAAAAAAGAGCGAATGAACATCAAATACAAGAAATTTATAAAAAGTGTCCATACTTAAGTCCACTAGTGTAGTATAATAAAAATAAAGCTTTGTCTTGCAAGATTATTATCGAACTTAATTTGAACGTAACTACGCAAACAAATGGTTCAGTGGGGATCCAAAGAATTGTCCCCATGGTATTTGAATTCACATACGAGTGCTCATGCGCGGTTGCATACGATCGCGAAACAACCCAAGAAATGAACCATAACGCCTATGGGGACCGCCCGGATTGTCCCCAAGTGCGCAGTAGAATCTGCACACTGAGAAATAGACCCGCTGTTCTCGTGCGCCGTATGTGTTTGCTGTACGCGTGTCGTCTTATTAAAATCATCCGGAAAAATTTTTTGTATTTTATTTCTGCAAATGTTAATTACTTTTATGTTTAAAGAATTCATTGCCTGTCTCGACACAGATATATCCTAGTGAGACAGGCATCGAAACACCTAAAGTAAACATACTTTATATAGATAAATAAAAAATAAAAATTCATTTTGGTGAAGACAAAGCATCGACTGTTATTTCCTTTAGTAGGTTTCGAGTGTAACTGGTGGGGACTTTCCCCATTGTCCCCCTGTGAAGAACCGCCACTACTAATTGTAATTAGTATTTGTTTACTATTTTTGCACTATTCATGAAATTATTAAGAACTAACCGCCGAAAACCAGTCAAAATTATTTTAGATTGAGTGTCATCCTTTATCAATTAATATCATCGACACCTTATTGCTCAATGAATCACCGAAGTCCATACTGATAAAAGCAGGCAATTTACGTAAATTTCGATGCGATGAAATTATGCTATTATTTATGTAAATATCAAATTTGACTTGTGTCACTGCTAACGCTTATATCAAGGATTAAACAGCCGCTTCGGCCTACTTTAAATTGAGCGAGAAATTTCATACTTAGCGAGGATACGGAGCAACTGATATACTGGGCCCATGCTTTTCCAAAAACTAACTTTTTTATGTGAATACCGCACAAAACTCCCAACCGTCTGGAGCTTGTGAGGCTATGGCATCCCTAATTGAGGTATGTTGTAAAGCTGAAGGAGTGGAGAGGGAAAGGAATTGCATCATCGGGCTAAAGCCATTTCGTGCAAAGTTTCAATTCTGAATTTTACATTACTGAGGTTTCTACTGTTAAAAATAAGTCATATTGGATAATAAAATATCAGCCAATACAAGCGAAATTCCACACAAAGAACAAATTTACTCTAACATGCTTCCTTTTGAAAAAGATGTTAAATCAAAAGTGATGAAAAACATAACCTAACCCAACATAATCTATTTAATCACTCCGATTCGTAAGCAGATATACACGATAATATAACGATAACAGTCAAGTACAATAAGCGCGTTTTCACATCAACGCGTGTGTTTCCACAGAAATCGTTGTAACTCCGTTATTTTTCTAGTGACATCCCTAAAACAAAAAGTAGAAGGTCCATAATAAATCAAGCTGCACATCCCTATTCAAATTGTCCATAGAAATACATAAAAAGACCTATTCTATCAGATACACGGTAGATGCTAGACATTGTTATTTTTTATTAAATATTCTTGTATGAAATGATAAAAAAAGTGAGGTCACTTAATTGTTTATTATACATTTATACAATAGAATAAGTATTGTTTTTTTTTTACATAATCCGTGATTTTAGTACCGTTTTCACATAAAAACATCACGTGAGTCATTTTTACACTTTTTTATGTTTGCATTCTAAATTTTAATATTTACGAATGTTAATATTTATTTGTAATATAACAATTTTAAAGCTCATTTCATAACCTTTCAATAACAGTTTTTAGAGCTTTAATTGTGAAGCGGAAATAACACAAAAGTTTTTGTAAATCTGACATTTCGTTTAAGACGAAAAACGTGCATATTCGCGATAGATCGGAGTGGTTAACCTATTCTTTTTCATCACTTTTAATGACGTTTCAAAGGAGTGATGAAGTGCCACTTTGTTGAGTTGTCCGGTCACTGTTTGTGTGAAGTGCTAGAATAAATAAATAAGTAAAGTTGTTAATGTTATTTTTGTAGCGTTACCGAACTCCATCGAGGAGCCGTTCTCGCAGCGTGACTCCCCCTCACTGGAAGCAAGCGCAGGCTCGCACCATCAAGCTCTCCGATTTCGAGGTTAGTTTTAATACACAATCGACTAATATTGATATTTGATGCACCAATGTAGGAATTCCAACTTTCCTTATGTAAATGAAGATTGAATGTTGATTAATATATATAATAATTGACAAGGACCGTGAGGAGTGAAGTCTAGTCAATTGGAGAGAGTCGTGTTCCTCTAAGAAGAAATAAAGAGATGGATGGCTGGTCTTACTTAAACTGTCATGAATTAAGGGGGGGTAAGGTTTTTTTTCTGAATGTACAACATGTCGAGAGTATTGTGTCAAAATTTCAAGTAAATCGGAGCAAAACTAAAGAAGATACAGCGTTTCAAGCGACCGGCCCTCATGCTCGATTCAAGTATATTTCGAATATAAAAAACTTTAAATCGATTTTCTCGCAAGCAAATTTCTGTAGTTCGTGAACATCATAACTCAAAATCTACTTGACCGATCCTTTTGAAATTTTGTACACTATTTCTACACATAAATCAACAGGAAATCAGGAAGGGTTTTTTTTTTTTTTTACCGTTTTTTTTCCATTTTATAATAACAAATTCACCGAAATTTTTTAGCAAAAATCGCATTTTTGACTTCGACGCTGCAAAAAAAAAACTCTTCCTGACTACTCGACTTTTGTGTTTCAAATGATCCGGTAACGAGTTATGGAGTTCACCGCATTACAACTTTTTTTCGTGGCGCTTCCGGAGATTCGCTCTCTCGGACTTATTTATTGATATTTTAATTGAAATTTTTTACGAAGATATTTCAGATGTCATACTATAACGTGTATATGAAATAAATAAACCAACATTATTCACATCTCCCAAAAAATAATAAAAATATGCCTTTTTTTTCGCCACACCTTACCCCCCCCCCCCCCCCCCCCCGCATAAGTGTATATTGTGTGGTGTAATTTAAGATAGACTCACATGTGCTGATGATTTTTTATTTTGATACAACATTTTACATTTCATAGTACAATCCAATAAGGGAACGT
This sequence comes from Limnephilus rhombicus, assembly GCA_929108145.2. NCBI lineage: Eukaryota > Metazoa > Arthropoda > Insecta > Trichoptera > Limnephilidae > Limnephilus > Limnephilus rhombicus. The sequence continues at coordinate 26,627,426 of OV815284.1, forward strand.
ACCCATACTACGTGACCAATTTTTTGCAATTTTTAACCCCCCCCCCCCCCCCTGGTGACCAAAAACCTAAGCAACCCGCCGCTCATTTGTATGGAGCGTGACATTTTGAAGACCCCCCCCCCTAAACGTGTCACGTAGTATGGGTACGTTCCCTAATGTTGGCGTCACTGGGTGACTTACCCATGCTAAAGGCCCCATTTAAAAATGTAGTTAGAAATATGCCACAAATATGTATTTTGTAGAAAGCCGAAGAGGAACGAATTAAACATGAAGAGGAGGTGAAGCGCAGAGAGGCGGAACGTAAAAAAAGACACGAGGAACGCGGGGAACCAGAGGAAGGTGAAGAAATGTCCAAAAATGCAGAGTTTGTTAACAACAAAGGCAAAGGTAATTAACAACATTATTCTAACCGCACAGATGTGGTCTGTAACACTAGGGATGGGTTTCTTCATTTACCGAGAATGCTAAATGCAATGCTAATTGTCAAAATAAACAATCGAAATTTAAAATTTAAACGAAATTTCTATGCATTTGACTGTTTACTTTTATAATTAGCATTGCATTTAGCATTCTCGGTAAATGAAGAAACTCACCATAGGTGTTGCAAGTTAAAAACTGCCCAACTGTCAGATTTACTAAAAGCAGTGTTTTCTATATTTTTTCTGTAAAATTTTTATTATTGACCCCTCCGCAACTTAGGCAGATATATGCGTTAGAAATAAGACAGCAGTCAAGTACAATAAGCGTGTTTATACGTCAGCGCGTGTGTCTCCATAGACATCGTTCTAACTCCGTTATTGTTTTAGTTACATCCCTAAAACAAAAAGTAAAAGGTCGATAGTAGATCAAGCTGTACATCCCTATCAAGTTGTTCATAGAAATACATAACAGGAATATGCTGTCAGTCGCGTAGTTGACACAAATATTTAACGGCCCAAATTTACTACCGGCGGCTCGACTGCGCTCGACTTTTTTAATTTTTATATGAAATGATAAAAAAGTGAGGTGACAAAAGTGTTTATTAAACATCTATACAATAGAATAAGTATTGTTGTTTATATAATCTGTGATTTTAGTACCGTTTTCACATAAAAACATCACGTGAGTCATTTTTACCTATTTTTAATGTTTGCGTTCTAAATTTTAATATTTGCAAATGCTAATATTGATTTGTAATATAATAATTTGAAAGCTTATTTTGTAACCTTTCTAAAACAGTTTTTACTATTCGGCTACGTTCAGAAATGTTTCATTTATAGAGCTTTAATTGTGAAGCGGTAATAACAAAAAGTTTTCGTAAAATGTCATTTCGTTTGAGACAGTTTAACCTCTAATCGGCCGGACACGCTCATATGCGCGCAGCTTGTGCGCATGTGCGAAATAAATGTTTGTCTGCGATTTTGACCCTTCTATGTACAGAATTTGTATGAAGAACACGGTCAGAATCGCTTGCGCAACATTACCCCATAAGATGGGTAAAAATTTCATTCACCTTGCAACCCCAGAATATTTTAAACGATTTTATCTGTGGCATAAAAATGTCAGATTTGCCGCAAATTTTAGCTGTCAAAGTTGATGCATGTTCCTCGACTAAAACATCGTAAAACCTATTAATTAACGCAAGTAATGTTGTTTTGGTACATAGTTTATTGTTCTAGGAATGTGTTTCGGTCAATAAAATATACGATAACTCAAAATTAATCCACAAAACATTCAATTCAAAATTCAAAATCGTGTTTTGTTATGAAATTTCCGTATTTTTCCTGGAATTTGCCGGCCTTTGACAGGTTAAGGGCTTAAATGGCGATTTTCGGAGGGGTTAATGATGAGGATACAGTCTACATAGCTCCCGTAAGCATTCTGGTCATAGACCCATTTCGCTATCTCCTATGTTTTTCCTTTTTTCCTTGACAATAGGCCACTTGCATGGATTTCATAACGACTTGGAAAAAATCGTGTATAGATAATAATAATAGATTTTTTTACTAAGATTGTGAAAATGTTAGTAAAAAATTTTAGAAATGTACAGTTTTTTTATTTTTAAATAAATAAATCCATTATTTGGGCATGTGACGTCACTACATGAAAATGTCCCATCTCCCAAAATGTTCCTATTAATTTTGTAAAATTCCACACTGATTTTTTTTTTTATATATGGCAACACTTTGATTTCAGGCGAATTTTTTAATTTGACATTTAACATTCACTAGATTTATTGTTTGTTCTCTGCGAACTTATCATTTGGTTTGACTTTTTGACAAATGTTATGAAGAGAACCCCGTACATTTTACGCTGTGTACGTGTTTTAGAGGTATAATGGTAGTGGTGCTGATTTTAACAAAATCAAATTTTATAATATTCTTGTTATTATTATAATTTACAAGTATATCACATTGGATTTGGTATTATAGACATTGAACATTATAATGATTTAGGATCAATAAGATGGATCAAGGAAAGAAATATTTATGAGATGTAATATTTTTGGTATGCCTTGTGCCCTTTCTTGTGGAAAACGTTATTTTTTTTTAATGTAATTATCGTTTTTTCGCACCTATAAAATTATATCCCGTCTTTCCGGTTTATAAAAAATGGTCTGATTTTTCTGATTGCGATTTTCAAAAAATCGCCAGGGTTTCAAAAATACGATTAAAAAAAAAAAAAAACGGAATGTCTTATAATATTTGCCTAAACTGGATTTTTTTTTTTAAATGTGGATGCAATGGCCTATTAGCCCAGTTCTTTTTAATAAACATCACCAAGGTTGTTATTCAGTATTCGACTATAATAATAACTAGCTGAAGTGTCCGGCGATGCCCAGGCTTTATACAGAGTTTTCGAAATCAAATGTAGACAGTGACCTTCCTTTGCATACAAATCAAATCCACACCAGCCCGCTCGTCCACCACATACAGACATTCTTATATATTTCAACGAATTTACAAAAAAACCTTGACAAATTATATACTGCAACCTTCCTTATGAATCACCCTTATCTATTGGTGAAAACCGAACGCGAACAGGCAGACAGACAGACGCGGCGGGGGACTTTAATTTATAATATCTAGAGATAATTGGATAATTTGTATAGTCTCATTTTTATGAAAAATCTCCTCAAGGGCGCTGTACAATTTATTATGAATTCTTAGGCTCTTTTTAATTTTATTACTTACAAGTAGATACAGAAACATAATTGCCTGGCACTTCCGATAAACACACTTTAATTAGAAAGTTTATGCTTGGAGAAGATACGGCTTTGCACGCATTGTATTATACACTGTTATTTTCAGCACAATCTATCCTATAATGTTTGTGTTTTAGTGAATCTTCCCTAAAACACATACATTATAGGATATAATATATTATAGGATCCCAATATAATAATGCAAAATCGGCATATGGGGCGGGGCAATCCACCAGTGGGTCACTTGTACGATAGCCGCATAGATCAGGATAAGTTTTTAATGTGACTCTCTTTTATCCTTAGAACGGATATGGAAAGCTGACCATGAAGGTGTTAGGACAGCTGCTTCTTCCATCCGCCCGAGGTCTCCGCAATCGGAGAAGGAAGACGGAGAATTAGATACCACCATGGACAACACCTTAGGTAGGTTTAGTTCATACTTGCTTTCTCTCTGTGAATTCTGAATTTAATCATCTTTAAATTTTTTTATAAATAATATGTACGGTATTGTTGTAGATCAATCTGCCAAAGGGTTGGATTATAATGCTCTGGATTATGAAGACTTGCCCTCTGATCGTGAAACAAAAGGTAATTTTAAAATAAATTTATGTGAATACCGCACAAGAGTCCTAACCGTCTGGAGCCAAATTGGGATATGTTATGAGGCTGAAGGTAGTATGGAGGGGAAGAGGAAGGTGGGGGAGTACCTGGCTATTAATTAAGGCTAGATTCAGATCTGTCATCAACTACGGCTAAAGCCAATTCCAACATTATTTCGATTGGGAATGATGATCTTTCACCAGCGCAATGCTGAGAATATCTACCACTCAAAGCAGTGTAGCTTCGATAGTGCGATATCTTTGAGATTAATAATTGTAAATAATATTGAAATTTACCATAAACTTTTTATATTGATTCTATTTTGTTAAATTTCCGCAGAAGAAATCCAACACCACCACAAATCTTCCCACAAAGAAAAGAAGGAATCAAAGAGTGAACGAAAACAAGAAAAGGAAAAGAAGAAAAAAAAGAAGCACTCTAAAGATACTGAGAGAGGAGATAAAGAATCCAAGGGGAAAATCAAGGGATTGGCCATGGACCAGGAAGAGGAGAACCACAAGCGTTTGCACAAGTCCCAAGCGATGGCCATGGCTTTTGGTGTTGAAGTGAGGAGCAATGATGATCTACCCGCAAGGTCAATATTTATTTTTGTTGCTCACTAACTAAACATCTCGCCATTTCTCTTCACAGATAGATGGAGAAGATGAAATTCCACTCAACTTTGTCTTTTACTCTCAACTCTTCTCTTTTTGACATAACCCAACTAGTGTTTGATCCTCTCCATTACTTCATATATTATCCTCCTACTATAGCGGCATATTGACATTCCTTCTTTGGTCCATCCATGCTACATGTCCAAACCACCAAAATGTTTTTTTCTTCATAACACATATATTTATTTACCTTGCATTCATCATTGTCCTCCTCATTTGTAATACGATTTTACACAATTTTACTGGGCACAAGGGCACACATCATTTCATTTTAACTTTACCCAATTATTGGATATTTTCATCAATTTGAACTATCTTCACAGTGCAATTATGGGATATTTTCTTCTACTTTACCCAATTATTAGATATTTTCTTCAACTTTACCCAATTTTTTGATATTTTCATTAATTTGAACTATCTTCACAATGCACTTATTGGATATTTTCTCAACTTTACCCAATTATTGGTTATTTTCATCAATTTGAACTATCTTCAAAATGCACTTATTGGATATTTTCTTTACCTTTGAACTAGGGATGTTATGGATATGAAATTTCGGATCTGGATACGGATATAGGAATAATATTATATCGATTTCGGATACGGTTATGGTATGAAATTATTTCAGATTATTCGCTAGTTTGGGATAATTTCGGTTACGGATATTAGAATTTTAAAATTATAAAAGTAAAATACAAATAGCAAGATTTGACTTTTATTTCTAGTCTATAATTATCATTTGTTTTTACAATCAGTCAAATAAATAACTATTATTATAGCCACATCTAAATGACAGGTTACGACTCATGCGTTTGCCCTGAGGAAGGAACGGTCGTTCCGAAACCGGTCGGCTTTAAACAAATATACAAGAGGTTCAAACAAAGTAACATTGTTTCATTTATCCATAATGGATAACCACAAATTCACATTCAAAAGTACTGTTTTTATTCATCTAAAATATAAATAACTCGCATTCCTTGTGCGGCATGATTAAAATGCGAGTTTTAGTTGTTTGTTTTTGTTACCTGTTATTTATACTTTTCAGTATATATATATTTTACTCAGTCTTTATCCAAAACTTTTATATCGGTTTCGGTTAAGGATATTTTGTTTATTTCGGATATCCGATAGTTTCGGTTACGGTTCCGGAACTCCATAACATCCCTAACTTGAACTATTTTCACAATGCAATTATTGGATATTTTCTTCAACTTTACCCAATTATTAGATATTTTCATCAATTTGAACTATCTTCACAATACAATTATTGGATATTTTCTTCAACTTTACCCAATTATTGGATATTTTCATCAATTTGAACTATCTTCACAATGCAATTATTGGATATTTTCTCAACTTTACCAATTATTGGATATTTTCATCAATTTGAACTATCTTCAATTTTAACTTTCTTCACAACGCTATTTTGTAATTCATACCTACAATTTTCCACCAATCATTTAATCAACTACATTCATGTTTTTAAAAAATCAATTTAATTTCTAAATTGATGTTTAATTAAATCTTCAAACGCGTGAAATTAGGCTAGGTGCCCCCTGCATGCGGCACTTTTTAATTGGTGCATGTTCACAAGACAATAGTTGTGACATTCGCATACGGGCCAGGGCCACTAGAAATCCGACTACTGTGACATCCGCCATATATAAATCTAAATCTCTTTGGTCTAAGTATGAATAATATTATTCACTTTCTTTCTTGTTTAAGGCGCTGTGTCCCGGTAAGACAAGAGATCCTGAGTTCGATTCCCCGTTGCGATCTTTTTAGTTTTTTGTGACTTGATCTGTTTCATGTTTCGTTTAGATTTAGTTTATTATTATTATTATATAATGAGCAGGCAGCATTCTGCTGATGCGCTCATATCTAATTTCAATAGTTTGACAGTAAATTTTAATTTTCAACTTAGTTAGTCCTTTTTTCTCTCCAAATATGAATCCAATAGAGCTTTAAATTGGTTTATGTTAGTTGCATCGATGACATGTTGTGGGAGTTTGTTCCAAGCATCCACCACTCTATTTGCAAGGAAGTGTTTTCTAGGATTAGATGCAAAAGGCGTTTTGGTAATTTTTTTCAAGTGTCCACGGAGAATTGTATTTTTACTAATAGTGAAGATTCCTTGGATGTCAGGGCAGCTGTAGTGTCCAGATAAAATTTTGAAGGTCTCTATCAAGTCACCCCTTTCTCTTCTATCTTTTAAGGTTGGTAATCTTAATTCCTTGAGTCTATCTTCATATCACCGATCTTTCAAAGCTCTTGGTATTTTAGTGAAACGTCTCTGTACTCCCTCTGTTAGATTTATATCCTTTGCGAAGTAAGGACTCCATATTTGGAAAGCATATTCCGTCGCACATATGTTTTGTGTATATTTTTAACATCATGTCCGGTGTTAGGTCAAGGAATGCTTTCCTGATTAAATATGTTAGTGAGTTTGCTCTTTTCACAATCCCAGCGATGTGCGGTTCCCATTTTAAATCTTGTGATATGGTAACTCCTAAGTCTTGTTGTAATGTCACTGCTTTTAGTGGCGTTCCATTAAGTTTGTATGCAAGTGTAGGGTTAGTTTTTCCAACATGTAGGACAGTGCATTTTTCGACATTGAGTTTTAGAAGCCAATCGTTTGTCCATTGATATATTTCATTTAGATCGTTTTGCAGTTGGTCGTGATGTGTGAGTGGGTTGGCATAGAATTTTGTATCATCTGCGAAGCAGCTGGAGTCTGATTTTATTGTATTGTGCAGGTCCGTGATGTACAAAATAAACAGAACTGGACCGAGAACTGATCCTTGAGGGACACCACTGGTCACGTTTCGCTCAGATGACAGTTGGTTGCCAATTCGAACTTGTAACTTTCTCTCAGTGATGAAGGATTTGATCCATTCGAGAAGTCGTCCTCTTATGCCTAGGAATTTAAGTTCTAGCCAACAGTCTATTGGTTGGAACAGTATCGAAGGCTTTCTCAAAGTCGAGATAAATTATGTCAGTGGGAATCCGTTTGTCCCACTCGTTTGTCCAGTAAAATAATAATAATTGGACAATTTATAGAGCGCCGTTTTTGTGAAAAATCACCTCAAGGGCGCTTTACAATTTATCATTAATCTTAGGCTCTATCCAATTTTATTATTTACAAACAGATATAGAAACATACTTACCTGCAGGACACTTCCGATAAATCACACTTTATTAAAAAGTTTATACTTGGGGAAGATACGACTTTGCACGTGGAGGACATTATATTCAAAACACTGGACATTGCATGACTTTACCCTTGCTACCCTCATCACTGTTGGTTTTACATTTATATTTATAAGAAGATTAATGCCAAAGTTGAGTTAATGTTTATTTTGAAAGTCTGGAGAATTTTAAGATTTTGCATTATTTTTACACACTTGGTAATTTACAATGTTGCGAGCCATGAAGGCGAAGGTGAAAGGTTTTTTTTTTTTTTGTTAAACTTATGGATACGACTGTCTGAAAAGATGAGTATTGAACAATAAAGTCTGAACAATATAGTATTGAAGTAAATAATTTGTTTAAATGACAAGATATCTATGTTAAGAATGAGATTGGTAATTGTGGATCTCTTTGGCACAAATCCATGTTGTTTGTTTGAGATTATGTCAAGTTTGTTCAAGAACGAACGTATCTCGTCCACTATTATCCTTTCCATGGTTTTGAAGATGATACTAGTCAAACTTATAGGCCTGTAATTTGCTGGTTTGAGTTTATCACCTTTTTTGTAGATGGGTGTAATTATAGCTCTCTTCCAATCTCTAGGGAGTTTCCCATCTAAAAAGGATTGTTGCATAACCAGAGCTATGGGTTGACTGAGAGTTGCTGCACACTTTTTGAGAACAATAACAGGAATATTATCAGGGCCAGCAGCACTATCTTCTCGCAACCCCTTCAAAATATTCTCAACTGCTGATGGAGTGAATTCGATTTCGCATAGTGAGTTATCAACATATAGATCTTGACTAATAGTTGGTATTTGGTATTTTCCGGCCTCATTCCAAAAAATGACGAGCAGACCTTTGATGCTATAAAACGGGTGGCTTCAATTGCAGGAGTTGATATAAAAGGAGAAGATATCGTGGAAATGAAGAGGATCCCTGATAAACGACCGGGAGTAACTCCGAAATTTCATGTTAAACTAAACAATCGACAAAAGAGATACCAACTTCTTACAAACAGGAAACTTTTAAACTCACCCACCTCGCAGGATCCAGGAAGTCAACGAATCTATATCAGCGAAATTCTCAGTCCTTATTACAAAGACCTTCTATTGAGAACAAAATCAAAGGCGAAAGAAACGGGATTTAATTATGTGTGGTACAAAGATTCAAAAATTATGATTAGAAAAAAAGAAGGAGAAAAAATAATCTACATTAAACACGCTGATGATCTGATAAAAATGGTTTAGTTGTTTCTGGAGAGCTCCAGTTCCGGTTAGTTATTGCCCCGATCACCCTTCATTATCAAATGGTAAGGAGAAACTTTAAACATATTGTTTCGAACTACAACAATAATAATTATCCACTTAGCTAATTCATTCTCTATAATTAGGGTGAAACTCCCGGTTATTGCCATGGACAGTGGAGCTCCCATAAACAAATAAACAATTTTTTTGCTGTATAATTACTTTTCAACATGCCTTTCACAATGGAATATTTAGATGAGGAAATGCATAACAAAAACCAGTCTTACACAACTTCCGATACTAATATATGTAAACGCCTGATTGAGAATGGTATCTATACCAAAATTATGCATCAAAACATAAGATCTATAAATAAAAACTTTGATGAACTCTTAATACAACTTCACCACATAAATGTCGATTTCGACATAATCATCCTGACCGAATGCTGGTTGTCAAACACATATACACCCAAAATCATCAAAAACTACACATCGCATAATTCAACTCTTTTTGATAATCAGAACGATGGAATTGTTGTATACACAAAAAATAATCAAAACTTCACAGTAACCGAACTAAAAATTCAGAATGCAAGTTGCACGCAAATAAAATACAACAATGATACTGTAATCCTGGCTATTTACCGCTCGCCATCGTTTCGTAACATTACGCCTTTCCTAAACAGTCTTAGTTGCATACTTTCAAATCTCTCCAATGCTAAAAATATTATAATAATAGGTGATTTAAATATCAACATACTACCGGGCAACCAACACCACCAAAGCCAAGATTATATTAACATGCTAGAATTCCATGGATTAGTGAGTACCGTCAACTCACCAACAAGAACGACTAATGGATCTATATCATGCATTGACCACATTATGGTAAAGTCCAAAAAACCATCCAAAAGTATCGTCTACAAATCAACAATCACGGATCATTATTCAACAATTTTTGCAATACAAACAGCTACCAAAATAAATAAATGTAACATGCCTTTAGCATACAATAAAATCAATTTTCAAAACCTAATAAAAAACTTTAAGAACAAATCCTGGTACAAACTCTTCCAAATTAAACAATCAGAGGACGCATGGATATACTTTGTTAACTATTTGAAAAACGAACTACACTACCATTCCACGACGTTGACCAAAAACATAACAAATAAACTGAAACCCCTGAAACCTTGGATTAACCACTCCATTATAAATTGCATACACAAGAGAAATATGCTACACAAAAAAACCAAAGATAATCCATATGACCAAATAACATCCAACCACTATAAAAGATATAGAAACATGTGTTGTAACGTCATCAGAAAAGCAAAAGAAATTTACTACTCAGCAAAAATTACAGAAAGTAACAACAATCCCAAAAAAATATGGGAAATACTAAGAGAAGCCACAAACTCACAAACTACAAAAGAGAAACAAAGCATAAATAAACTTTCTATTGATGGACATATTGTCGAAACCTCAAAAAATCCTAAACTCGTTGCTGATCATGTAAACAATTTTTTTATTAACATCGGTCCAAATCTTGCTTCTCAAATCCCCCAGAGTGGAATCACCCAATCTACCAATTCAGAGGATCAAGCAAATAAAAAAAATATAAAATTTCTCTTCCGAACTGTAACAAAAGAAGAAATTCTCAGTACAATTAAATCTCTAAAAAACACTTCTTCCGCTGGACCAGATGAAATTACGACCAAAATCCTTAAAATGCTGTCTTCGGAGATTACATTGCCACTGGAATACCTTATAAACCTAAGCATCACACAGGGCTACTTCCCCTCTAACCTAAAACAAAGTATCGTAATTCCCATCTACAAATCTGGAAACAAGACAGATATCAACAACTATAGACCAATTACTCTACTAAATAGCTTGTCTAAAGTTTTTGAAAACCTCATTAACTTGTTGGAGGCCAGGCCATTTAGCGGAAATTCGCGGAACTTCGCAAAAAACACTAAAAAACCACCACTTTGAATTTTGAATTGAATGTTTTGTTGATAAATTTTGAGCTATTGTATATTTTATTAACTGAAACACGTTCACATCACAATAAACTATCTACGAAAACCACATTACTTGCATTTATTACGTAAATTAATAGGTTTTATGATCGTTTTATTCGCGATACACGCATTTATTGCGACCGTTAAATTCGCGGCAAATTCTGACAGCCGATTGTCATAGAAAAAATCGTTTTAAAAATATTCCAGGGTGACAAGGTGAATGAAACTTGTAGCGTCTCCGAGAGTAATGACAGCGCAAGCGATTCTGACATTGTTCTTCATACAAATTGTGTACATATAAGGGCCAAAATCGTAGACCAAAAGTTTGTTGTCGGAAATATTATTCAAATATTTGAATTATTTTCTCGCGCATGCGCAGATGCCGCGGCCACCGGGTGACAAGCGGCCGCCCAGAGGTTAATGCACAACTTTTAAAATTTGTCGAGAGCCATAAAATACTTTCAATTAATCAATATGGTTTTCAAAAAAACAAAAGTACATCAGATGCCATTGCCAGTGTGACTGACTTCATTGTAAAAAGCCTTGATAAAGGAAATAAATGTATCTCAATCTTTTTAGACCTTTCTAAAGCTTTTGATACAATATCACACATTAAACTAATTAAAAAACTAGAGAACATCGGCATTTCGGACAAAGAGCTAAACTTCTTCAAAAGCTACTTAAATGGACGCCAACAACAGGTTAAAATACAGAATACTCTCAGTAATCAGCGCTCAACTGACTATGGAATTCCACAAGGAAGCGTTTTGGGACCGACTCTGTTCTTACTGTATATTAACAACTTTTGCAACCTTGAAAGTCAAGGACACATTGTTAGCTTTGCAGACGATACCGTCTTATTATTCGAAGACAATAATTGGTCAGCTGTATTTAAAAAAGCTGAAGAAAATATTAACTTCATTAAAAAATGGCTAGATATAAACACACTTACCCTTAACACGAAGAAAACTAAATATGTTACTTCAAGCATCAATACTACAGGCCAACCTAATGATGATTACTCCATAAAAATTCATAGCTGTACGAATTCCAATGAATGTAGTGAGTGCCCCAGTATAGAGCGCACTTCACAGATAAAGTACCTCGGCCTCACCATTGACCAATACCTCAAATGGAACCTACATACCCAGATCATTGCAAATAAAATTAGAAAAACAATACACTTCTTCAGATCCATAAGGAACTTTCTTAACTTACAACTCTTAAAAACGATTTATTTTGCAATCACCCAATCTATCATTGAGTATGGTATCATTGCATGTGGAGGGGGCACTTCATCAGCTCTAGATCCTGTCGAAAAGGCACAGAAAACAATTATGAAAATTATTCTCAAACTTCCTCTAACTGCAGACAGTGACCTTATATTCAAAATAATGAGAGTATTTGATGTTCGACAGATCTATGTAAAAACTATCCTCATGCATCTCTTTAAAAACAAACATGTGCTTTACGAAAAAAAAATAAACTTAAGGTTTACACGTAACTCCAACAAAGACATATTGCAAGTTCCAGCACTCTCTTCCACCTTTGGTCAACGTAGCTTTAGATACTTTTCCACAAAAATATTCAACATTCTCCCAGAAAACATCAAACTGAGTCAAACACAGAGAGAGTTTAAAAAATATGTTAAAATATGGATACATTCTAATGATCGAGCCTATACTGGTGCCCTCACCCAAACGCCCAGTCATTGACAGTTGTTATTGTAGTAATAACCTTGCAGTTTATGAATTGTGTAGGTATATGCAAACAATAATGTTAACTAAAATAAAGTTTTTGCTGTATGGAAACCTACTTTACACATTTATAAAAAAACCATAGATAAAATTGCGAGAAACAATTAACAAAATTTCTGCCTCAATACAGGTTCACCTAGTGAGGCAGGCAATGCACAACTAAAAATACTGTATAACTATACTACTCCTGTGTAACCTTTCTTACATTACTTTCTGTTTGTTAATTTTTCTGTACTGATTGATGTAATCTATTTGTAAACTACATTGAGTATGTAATTTTTTTTTTTTTTTTTTTTTAGTTATATTGTTGTTATTTCATTGAATAAAGATTATTAAATAAAATAAAAATACTGGTATCTGGTTCATTGACAAAGGTTTTTTCGAATTGTGTTGCAAGGGTGTTCGCTATGTCAATTTCACTGGTAACTGTTTCGTTAGAGAAGTTATATAGTATGGTTGGAGTAGAAACTTTCGAGGCAATCTGTTTCCGTATGTAACTATAAAATGGTTTCTGACCACTGTCAATCAATTTTTGCTCAAAGTTTTTTCTGGTATTTCTTAGTTGGGACACAAGGTAGTTGTTTTTCCGTTTGTATTCTCTGTAATACTCATTTTCAGTCTCATTTGAATTCTCCACGTGTTTTCTGGATAATCTATAACCATCCCAGGCTTTCTTTTTATCTTTAATCAATCAAATTATTGAATGTAATAATGACTCCAGAAAGATTTGGCAAATTCTTAAAGAGATAACACATGCAAGGCAATCCAGAGATCAAATTGAGGAACTTATAATTGATAGTCAGCATGTGAATCTTAACTTGGACCCGAAGACTATTGCCGATCATGCAAATACCTTTTTTTCAAACGTCGGATCAAATTTGGCCAGTAAAATAAAAGAAAACATCAACTGTAATACTAAAACTCCACAACCAGATGATAATCCCCGAGAAGAAACTTACGCAAAATTTACTCTAAAAGATGTATCGATGGAGGATATCATCAAAGAAATCGACTCACTGAAAGAGAGGACTTCACCTGGACATGACAAAATACCAAGTAAACTACTAAAATCACTGAAATCTCATATAGCCGTTCCCCTCAAATTCTTAATCAATAAGAGCTTCACTCAATGTATTAAAACAAGGGATTATCTCTCCAATTTTTAAAGGTGGAAAAAAAACTGAAATTACCAATTACAGACCAATTTGTGTTCTAAGTGCACTCACTAAAATTGTTGAAGGAATACTAAGAAATCAATTGATTACTTACCTTGACTCTAGTAAAACATTATCAGCAAATCAGTTTGGTTTTCGCCAAAACTTATCAACCTCAGACGCCATCGCTAACGTTACAGACTTCATAATAAGTAATGTTGACAAAGGAAATAAATGTTAAGCAATTTTCCTTGATCTTGCAAAGGCGTTTGATACTGTGAACCACAAAATACTTTTAGATAAACTTAAGAGGATAGAAATATCAGATACAGTTCTTCAATTATTTCATAGTTATCCAACTGATCGAACGCAATGTGTTAAAATAAACAGTACCTATAGTAGTTCCCAAAAATCATTTTGTGGCGTTCCACAAGGTAGCATCCTAGGACCCTTATTATTCTTAATCTGTATTAATGATCTATGTAACCTACAAATTTGTGGACAAATCACAACTTTTGCCGATGATACGGTCTTGCTATTTCACGCCAAATCTTGGGATGAAGTCTTTAAAACGGCAGAAAATGGCTTTCGTATTGTTAAAAATTGGCTTAATGATCACATATTAACCCTGAATACAGACAAAACTAAATTCCTAACATTTCGAATTTCAAATAAGCTCTTGCCTTCACAACAAAGCCTTAAACCCCACAGCTGTAACCCCCTATTAACTCCATGTACCTGTCCTTCTATAAGAATATATAAGTTTTCATACAAAAAGAATTTGTTCATTTCGTTGATTTTTTGAAAACGTGCATTAGTATTGGTTAAAAATATATTTTGAATAAGGAAAGAATTCGTTCATTTAGTTTAACGTTCGTTTGGTTTATTCGTTAATTATTTGTTCTTATTGTTAATTGGTAAACAATATCGGCGACACCCGTAAGCGCAGACCCACATAGTAAAAACAGCAGATAGCACATCTACTTATATTTCAATATCTTTGGTTGTAGGCCACTCTCACATTCGGGACACAGGAATTTCATTCTGCGGTTTTTGAGCTCTAGGCATCTGGTTTCTGTTGCGGATAAGCCCGAACATTTAATGCAAACACTTCGATTGCATCCATCACACGTGACTCCCACTCCTGACTTGGAAACATCCCCATTGCAGTTGAAACAATTCATGTTTTATATATTCGAGTGGTTTGATGACAGATGTTATTGACACAAATGGTTTTTTTGGTTAGAAGTGTTTTTATTTTCACTGTTTTTTTAAACTTTTGAAATGAGATTCGAATGAGATAACACTTGTACTTGGAGAAGAGCTTTGTCTCATTGATTTTATGATGTTTTTGGGCTTAAACAATGATTATAACACTTGTTGATTTTCTAGTTCACAATCACAAAACTGTCAAACAATCACATATGAAGGTATTGTTGGAATTTCTTCTTCTTCAAATGTAGCGAATTTTTTCTTTTCTGCGCAGTCTTATGGTTTATGTAGATTTCCTACCGGACCATGAGACGGCGGGCTTAGATAAATTCAGTTTTTGAATTTCTTTAACCTCTTACTGATGCGCGCGGTTTGTGCGCATGGGCACAAAAAATATTTTGAAAAAAATATGTTTGTCTGCGATTTTGACCCTTCTATATACAGAATTTGTATGAAAGACAAGGTCAGAATCGCTTGCGCCAACATTTACCCATGTTGTAAGCAAAAATTTCATTCACCTGGCAACCACAGAATATTTTTAAACGATTCTATCTGTGACATCAAAATGTCAAATTTGCCGCGATTCTTTCTGTCAAAGTCGATGCGTGTTACTTGACGAAAACATCGTAAAATCTATCAATTTAACGCAAGTAATGTTGTTTTGGTACATAGTTTATTGTTCTAGGAATGTGCTTCGGTCAATAAAATATACGTTGGCTCAAAATTAATCCACAAAACATTCAATTCAAAATTCAAAGTGGTGCTTTGTTAGGAAATTTCCGTGTTTTTTATGGCCTTTGACGGGTTAATGTGGGCTGAAATTATAATTTATTTTTCAGAGATACCAACTCTTCATATAGGCGAGATGACAGACCACAGCCGGATAGTAAAAGCGAGGGTAAATCTCAGAACTACGATCCATTCAAACTGCTTAAGACGCAAATCGGTAAGGACGCCGTGGAATTGAGGCAGAAGAGTGACAATAAGGAGAGGGATAGGAAATTCAGCGAGCGTTCCAGTCCGGACAAAAAGAAAGATTCGTCAAAGGATAGATTCAAACAACACTCGTCAGATCGAGACAGGTAATTTTTTTTTACCTTTTAATTAATTGATTAATCCAGTACTCTTTTTAAGAAAACATGTGAAATATAATAAACTAGCAGACCCGGCCACACTTAGCTGTGGCTAACTAAACACAACGCCACGCCATTACCCAACCTTTATAACCAACCCCAACTGTTAAATCAAATCCACACCGCCTGTTTGCCAGCCGGATCGCTGCTTGCTGCTCGCTGCCCTCTGCCGCTTGGCCAGATATATTATATATTTCAACCAATTTACACAAAACCTTGACAAATTATATACCTAAAAACCTTCCTCATGAATCACTATCTATTGGTGAAGACCCCATGAAAATCCTTTGCTTAGTTTAAAAGATCTAAGCGCACAGACAGTGGGAGCGACTTTATTTTATACTATGTAAAGATGGCTTTCTCAATGTTCCGACTGTCAGTTCAATGATGTGAAAAATCACATTAAATAATAATTAACTATGAATAAAACTAGAAATTTGTGTTTTTTAACCACTGGAGTGCCAAGATATTTACAAAAAAATTCCTTGCATAGAATTCAATAACGAACACATTGATACAAAATTCATAACAGAATTTGCCTAAAATAAACATCCACGGAATGTTGAACGTGACAACAAACTGTTAACATTTCTTAAGAACACGAAGAATGCGATGTGGGCCTGTTTCATGATCCAAAAGCCTGGAGTCACTCAAATTTAAATTTCAAATTCAGAAATATGCATAGTCGGTTCCTCGAGACCTCCTCCACTCGACCTTAGTCGAGGTCACCTAAAGAAAATCTTAAAAACTTCCTTGAAATCAGTATGTTCAGTTACGGCTTCACCCTCCAGTGAGGAACCTCCAGTAAGTCGAGTTGAGGTTGAGTGAAGGAATGACGTCATTAAATTTCTTATTATTATGTTGGCAAACTATAGAGAATATAATACGTTTTAAGATTTTCACGGCCAAAAGTATTTTCGTTATTTGTTTTTGGGGTGTTATGCCGTGTTGCGCTACTTCCTTCTTTAGCCAACGTTTCGGACATCGTTGCAGTGTCGATCATCAGGGCAGATCCGGATATACTTGATTGGTACATGTGTACAATCTATAGTACCAATGATGCCAGGAAGTCCAGCCCTCTCGTCTACATTGGGAAATTTAATGTAGTGGCCGATTTTCAATGCAAGTACTTCAGATATTTTAGTGACTATTCGAGATACCATAGCTTGACTCAGTTTAGAAATAGATTATTAGTAGGTAGGTATACATATATTTGCATCACAATACCTAGGTAAATAAATAAAGTTGTACCTAGTCATGTGTACTCACTCACCTGAAAGTTCCCTGTGGCATAAAATCTCACTGCTATGAGAAGCTGCCAAAGAGGCGGTATTGGTAGACCTCGGTTATTGGCACTCTGTGTTAAATTCAAAAGTGGCAAGAGGACATTTATTATTGCATCTTTTCTAAATCGAAATCTTCTTCGGAATTCCACATCACCAAAAATTCCAGTGGATTTTCTGTATCCCGTAAATACCGCTTCATAGGACGATATTGTTACAAATCTTCATAAAGGTAGTCAATAAAATCATGGAAATTATTCATTATGCTAATAAAACTTGAAATAACCTCAGAAATAATGTGGAAAGCGCTGTTAACAAGCTTTGAGGAGACCTCAAGGTAGATCGCGACGTACCTTGAGTTTGACAGTTCTTTACTCGACTCGACTGAGGAATTTGCTCAAGTCGAGGATAGTTTTTTCAGTTCTGCATACCGAATTTATCCTTGAGGTTGAGTCGAGCCACAGTCGAGTGGAGGAAATCTCGAGGAACCGACTATGCATATGGGTGTTAGTCTCTATACAAAATTAAAATCGAATATACGTTTTTAGGCAGTATAAGAGAGATAGAGTGCTGTATTTTCGTTGACTCTCTCTAAAAAGGTACTGGCTACTTTGGTTTCCATTAAAATCTACAAGGAAGGAACTTCTATTTAAAAGTGTGTCTGTATTATCTATTCAATGTGTTGTGCCAAATAAACTCTCTGGATTATAAATAAAATTGCTACATTCTTTAAAATGCCTTCAAATAGTTTTTTGAAGTGAAACTTCTATAGCCCCATTGTGATTTGGAATTCAGATAAAACGGAAATGACGCATACAGCACCTGCGAAGCATCAAACTCCTATCAAGGCTCCTATTGGTTGAGATATAAAACGGAAATGACGCTAGGTCTGCGCTCATTAGCCGTTTTGATTATGACCTCACTTATCAAGGTTCCTTGGTTCTTTATTGGTTGAGATTGTTTTGGTAAAGTTTCGCTTCTACCGCATGTTAACTGCACTCGAATTTTTTTTAAATATTGTACGTCATAGAGATATTTTGTGAATCTCTATATTTGCAGACAAAAGCCATCCGAAAGAGGTAGAGACAAAGAAAGATGGAATGCCACTCCCGAAAAACCCAAAGACAAATTGGAAGAACGCAAAGACGACAAGAGCTCTAGATCTAGAATGGTTGACAAAGACAAGAGGCGCGGTGGCAGTCCCGACAAGAGAAGGAGGAAGAATTCAGGCAGTTCGGCCAGACGATTCACCCCGGACAGGAAACGCAGAAGTAGGTCACGCAATAACCGCAGGTCCAGAAGTCGCTCCAGGGATAGAAGGCCAAGGTAAGTCAAGACTCCATATTTTATGTTGCATATGTAAATAATAGAAACACGAGAGATGCACAAAAGTGTCACCAACATCGTTCACAAATCACGACGGCGTCCCGCCTTTACACACACCAAAGGCATTGGTTGGCTTTACCGCATAAGCTTTTGGATCTAGCTTGGCGACAGTTGGCGCACTTCCACGCCGTATTTCTCTTTTTTTATTATCTGTGCTTCCATCTGTATCACAAAGGACTTGTATGGTTGTAAATTAAATTTGTTTAATGTAAAGTTTTTGCTTATATAGTGAAAGTGTTGGGGCTTATTTATTTGTTTGTTTCTAGGAGGACATCTCGCTCTCGATCTAGGGGGCGCAACAGCCCAAGGGGCAGAAATCGGTAAGTAAACTATGTTTGAACTTTGCAGTTATTTTCTGATGAATTAAGGTTAGGACCACTGGTTGACACATTTAGTCTTCCTCATGTCTTGGCCATATTTTGTCAGAGGGCCAAAAATTTCCGCTTTGCAATAAAATCCAAATAATGGAATATTTTAAAGCATAATTCAAAATAAACATCATTTTTAAAATACAAAAATTTTGCATGCAAACCTAAAAAAGTTATAAAAATTACTCTTCTTATGTTTTTTTAACTAAAATAACTGAAAATGAATTAAATTAATAACAATACATATTTTATTAGACAAATTATTATAAACATTATGGTCACCTCACTTTTTGTCATTCTTTGTAAAAATAATGAATAAAAAATTTCAAATTGCGATCCGTGACTTTGGTTTCATAAAAGAGTACATTTTACTTCTTTTGTGGTTAATTTTTAGATTTGAATATAAAGCATGGTGTTTTTTGTTTTTGTTTTTCATGCTAACATCGTTTACATCATATTTCTCACTATGATAGTTGCGAGACAACCATTTATGTGATACCTAAATGAGTTGTTCCCAAAAGTGAACAAATTAGTAAATTAATAAAATTTTGAATTGAAAATTTGTATAATTCCATATTTGTTTACGAATGGTATTAATTTCAAGGGTAAATTTCTGATTGTCTAAATATTTTTTTTATTATTTGTGCTACCTGTTTTGGTTACTTTTCAACTAACTCATATGTAGTAGGACGGCTACACATTTTTAGTGATTTTCATGAATTTATAATTATAAACACATAAGGAATATATAATTTTTTAAATTGTTATTTGTTCCTTGGGGTCATTTTACACATATATTCAAGAGTATATTCTAAAATTTTCAAATATTTTCCACAAAAAATAATCAGATATATCAATAGATATCAGCTGACGCGCGTTGTAAGTCCCTATCCGGCTGGGCAATTTGTGTACATTCTGAAGGTCACAATTTTCATCTCAAATCAATTTTTCAAAAAAAAAAACTTTTTTTATAAGTGTTTCTTCTATTTGAAGCTCACTTCTCAAAAAAAAAACAAAAATGAATATTTTTTCGAGGAATGTGAACCTCTGCCATAGGTCACCCCAAGTGGTTCGCTACGTTTGGTGATTTAGCAGGGGTGCCCGGGTTCATGGGGTGAGGTTTGTCTAGGTCTTGCAGGCGGATGACCAGGACATGCTGAACCCTAGATTCCTACCCACCCCTTAAACCCTTTTCCTTCCCAGAACTCTCCTCTCCTTCCTTTCCTTAAAAAAAACCCTCCACACAGCATTCTCAAAGATGACATAGGCCCTGAGGGAAATTAGGGAAATTATTTTCCTCAGGGCCTCCTGTGTGGAGCTCATGTAAAAAAAAAAAAAAAAATTAATTTGATTTTTTTACTATTCTTTTGTAGGTTTTTTTGCAATAAAAAAATAGCTAAAATAAAGATATTGTTTAAGATTGAAGTTCAAATAGAGCGTATTTATATAAAGAAACTATGTGCTGAGTTTGACAACGATTGATCAAAAACTGTAGGAGCTAGAGTGTACACAAATTCGAAAAAAGTAGTTTAGAGAAAAACGCGTTTGAAAATAAGAGTGGCAGTAAAGGTAAGTTTAAGGCAGTAATTAATCTGTAAGAGATGTCCTCGTCTTCTCACACAGACTGTAAATAGGGCGCCGGGTAGTCCTTTGTAGCCTTGTAGCCGCTAGATGCCGGGAGGAAGCTGGTGAACTGCCAGGATGGAGGTCTTCAGCGGGGAAGAGGCAGGGTCCAGGGGGGCAGAAATCAAAGCCAAATTTCCAAAAGTCCGGAGAGAGGTCCAAGGGTCAGGCTGAAGAGGCGGAGAATTGTTACTACGGTACGAGTTCGAATTGTAATGATGTGACGATACAGGGTTTGTACCGCTGTATTCATAGCCTGGACCAGCACCCTCGCCTCGGGCGAGGGTTAGCGCAGCTAACCGCCTTCCTTCCGAGCAGGCCGAGCTTTAGCGGGTCATGACCTCTGCTGTGTTCCAAACAGCAGAGGTCACAATAGCAACAATTGTCCGCCGTCTCCTGCGCTTTCGTCTGAACTCCATGACCTCTCCCCATCTAATTTATTTCATTTTACACAGGGGTTTATACAGCATTTGGTGGACCCCCCGAACCCACATTATTCGGGGGAAGCTTGAATAACTCTCTTAATTCCAAAATTAGCCTTAGTTGCATTTTCGTATTACATAACCGAGAGTCCGGCCTACACATCCATATTGTTTATTTGCCGATATATTGGACCGAACTCTCGCAATTCAATCTGATATCAAGATTCATTATAAATTTTCCTCCCTTTGATATACCTATAGCTATGATGGAGCGTTCCCATTGGTTCGCCCAGAGGGAAGGGTAGGGAAACGGGGACCGTCCGCACCCATTTTGGTCCCGAGGCCTGGACGGCAGTGGCGTACAGAGAAGTCGAAAACGAGGGCTTGCACAGCAAAACCTATTCCCGTCGTCGACCTCTCCGCATGGCCCATATTCATACAAAAAAATATTTTTTATTAAACCAAAACATATTACAAACGAAACGATAGTGAAAATAATCTTATAACTAATCCAAAAGCAAATTTTTAGAAGGAACTCACTTCCTCGTCTTCGTTTACATATTATTTATAAATTTAATTTTGAAGAAGAAGACGGCCGGAATAGGAATCGTCCTCTTCCTCGTTCACCCGTCCGGTACAAAATAAATTTAAACAACTTACTGGTTAATCAGCTATATTACAGCACCATATTGTAGTCCTACAGTCGATCGCTCCATACTACATGCCAAGTGCTCTAACAGTTCGACCGAGGGATACTCACTCAAACGCTTATAACTTTTAAACGGTGTGGAATTTTTGAAATATTATTTTTCAGAATATATTTTTGAATAGTTCAACTACCTTTGTATGAAAAAAAAAATTAATTATTCGAAACCCTACACCTATTTCCCCCCATACCTTATACTTATATACTTGCCATTTTATCTTAGGTTAATATTTTGACAAATGTCAGGGCTGTCAAGTACTGTACATTTAACACTATTTTTATATTGATACATTTTGATTATTTTCTTATTTCATACAATAATAATATTGTATGAAATAATAAAATAATCAATGACAATTTCACGCGAGGTCGTCAACACAGGCTTTTGATTCTTCCCAGATGCAGAACTAACTTACCATGGTGGTGCCCCTGGGAAGACTCACTAGGTTAATTAACTGCCTCGATTTAAAGCTTGTAATAGCACTTACGTTTTAACTAAATGTTTTAGTTTAAATGTATTTATTATGAATCTTTTCTTTTTTTTTACATTAATTCTACACCGGAGGCCCTGAGGAAAATAACTTCCCTCAGGGCCTATGTCATCTTTGAAGATGCTGTGTGGAGGGTCTTTTTGAGGAAAGGAAGGAGTGAACACGGGTCTTGAAGAGACCCATGTTGTAGGAGGGTGGAAACACAGAGGCCGGCAAATCGTTCCACAGCCGAGCCGTTGAACTCAAGAACGAGTCATAGAAACAACCCGTTCTCGTGTGACTAATGTCAACCGTGTACAAATGTTGGGCGCGTGTTTGGCGTGTTTACCGACTATGCACCGGTGCCGAGGGGATCAATGACGCTAGTTCCTCGGAGCATCTTCCATTGTAATACCGGTAGAACAAGGACAGCATTCCCACCTGACGCCTGTGCTCTAAAGATTGCAGTCCGTCAAGGGTTTTTTTAGGTATTTTGAAGCTCCAGACCAGAGGTGGCTGCCAAATTCAACCGTGTTGCGTACTTGCGATTTGTACATGGTTAGCAGTTGTGTACTATTAAATTCTTAATGTCTTTGAAACATTAAATTCGACCAGGTTATTCTTACCCCAAGAGAAAACACTCTCGAGGTAACCGTCCATTCTTTGCTTCAAAGCCCTACGAGCTGTTGGAGTTTGTGAGCCCTTTGGGGGCTTCTCAAACAAAAAGCTATCGTGGACTGTACTGTCATCCGCGTAACAATGAATCGGCGCACATGACAAGAGGTCATTGATGTGCAACAGAAACAAAATCGGTGACAGAACCGATCCCTGTGGGACGCCAGCATTTATCGAATGCGAGGAAGAGGTCAGCAACCGCCAGCATACCATCAGCAACCGCCTGAATCGACCTCTTCCTCAAAAAGTCGGCAATCCACGTACACAAGGATGCGGGGAGTCCGTAAGAAGGCAGTTTGTTGACAAGCCCTCGGTGCCAAATCCGGTCAAAGGCCTTGGAAATATCCAGTGTAACCGTTTGGATCTCACCGAAACGTTCCAGGCACTGCCCCCACATGTGTCACATACGTGAGAAGATCACCGCACGAGCGGTTCTGCCGGAATCCGTATTGACGGTCGTTAATAATTTTGTTCTTCTCGAGGTATGTGAGCAGAGTTTGTCGTTGATCACACGTTCCATCACCTTAGACAGAACTGATGTGATCGCTATGGGACGGTGGTAGTTGGTTGGGTAGGAGCGGTCACCCTTCTTTGGAATATGGTGAATGATCGCTTTTTTCCAACCAGAGGGCACAGAGCCAGACTTCAGGGACATTTTGGAAAGCTTCGTCAAAACTGGAGCTATTTCTGCAGCGCACCTCTGCAGTACCAGGGCAGGTATTCCGTCAGGCCCACTAGCTTTATTAATATCAAGCCCTCGTAAGACTTGGAGTACATCCCGATGCCGGATCCTCAGCTTTTTCATATGAAAACCGCAATGAGGAACCGACGGTGGGGTAGCACCTTGATCATCGAGGGTCGAGTTTTCCGCGAACATTTTGCCTAATAAGTTAGCCTTTTCGGCGGCGGTATTTACTAGAGAGCCATCAGGTCTGGTAAGAGGTGGCAGACTGGGTTTGCAGAAATTGCAACCTATTGAGAAGACCAGACCAGACCAAGACCAGAACGCTCTGCTGCCGTGCGGGCAGGCAGCCAGCTTTCTGCTGATCCGCAGGTCGTGCTCGAATTTTGACCTGTTTTTAATCGTCTCGCTTTCCTTTGCTATTTTGTTATATACTATTCTGTTTTCGGACGTTCGAGATGTGTTGTAGGCTCGGTAAGCCGCGTTTTTTCGTCGCACTGCTTCAGAGCATTGTCGACTGAACCACGGCTTTGAGCCCACACCAGTTTCTTTAACAGTGGATTTCTAACCGCTTTTGCAATGTATTGGTTTTATGCTGTTTTTGCAAATAAATAAATTTATGCATAAAAATTCCCTAATTATAGTATTACGTAGAAAAATACCCTGATCTTCCCTATTAACCTCTTGTTCGCCAGCTATTAAAAAATATTTCTCCGAATCTGAGTAAACTACTTATGGTAGATTATACACTTTTTTTATAAATATGTAAACACATCATCTGGTAAGACAGTACAATTTACAAAAACATCATTTTACAAAAACAAGTTAGTTATTACAAAATTAGAATCAGCTGGCGCAAGACAAAAATGTATTTAGGTATTTATTATAGTTAAAGAAATACACGTATTTCGCTTTCTAACTACATAATTCAATGCTATTATCATAAATATGTACAATTTTTTTCTTATCTCACAGTTGTGTAGGGTACCGCTCGTTTTCATCCCGCGACAAAATATCCCTCAACATAATATCCCAAGGACAAAATATCCTACGAACAAAACATCCCCCGACAAGGAAGGAAGGAGACAGAGCAAGGAACTTACAGTTTCCATTTAAATTTTAAATCTTAAATTTGGCACCGAATGGTTTTTTTGGGTTAGTATAGATTAGGATATTTTATCGGGGGATGTTTTGTTCGTAGGATATTTTGACGCGGGATGAAAAGTCGCGGAACCGTTACGTAGAGTCGATGATCAAGAAACTAATCTCAGTAACATTAAAAAAAACATTCCTTGGGGTAAATAAGGCTAGTTATTTTTCTTATTAAAAACCTTTGTTACAATTCCAGTCCTTCATCTCCTCGCAAGGCCAAGCGCCAGGGTCAGGGTGGCAGCCGTCGCCGCTCCCGTTCCTCGTCATCTGGCAGCTCCCGGCGGGGTCGCCGCCACTCCCCCTCTCGCCGCAAGCGCTCCCCCTCCCCTGCCCGCCGCCGCCGCTCCTCTGCCTCCTCCTCGCCGCACTCCTCGCTGGAACGGACTCGCAAGCGCCAGGAGCTGCAGAAGAAGCTCAAGAGGGCCGAGCAGCTCATCATACTAAAGAAAAAGATGGAATTGGAGTTGGCTGAGAATGAGAGACGAAAGAAGGCAGAGGTAATAAGATACTTTTGTATTATTAAAACTTCTTATTCACGCAGAATCAATGCTCAATTGGGACATACCGGAACCCAAATAAGCTTAAGGGAAGTAAAACATATATGCAGTAGAATTCAGATGTAACGACTTTGCCTATAACGGCTTACCTTTTTCGCGACGACGATGTAAACTCAAGTTAGTTTCCTGGTACCTAACTATGATGTATCTTCTAACTGGAATTGCAGTTTGTTTGATACTATAAAATAAAATATATGGTTTTAATTTCTGTTTCTCTTTTACAGGAATCCCAAAAAAAGGGTATTGATGAGTTTGACATTGCTGGAAAACAGGACTCCATAGAAGCAAAAAGCGAAGAAGGTAAAAAAGTGCTCACTGTTTTTGTAGACATTTCAATGTTCATTAACATTTTAATATTAGCCATTTACTTATATACCAAGTGCAGAAACTGGCAAACACAACATTACAAATGAATGTGGTTTTATATTCAAGGGCCTACAAAACACGAGGCCCGAGTAATTCAATATTCATTGAATTACTCGGGCTTACTATAAGATAAAAAGGCGGTTTCGACATGGAGTGGGGATGAACAAAGAAAATAGTGAACAGAATATATGTGGTGAAAGTGATTGGTAGAGGAAGTCGGTGACATCCGAGGGAGACATGGTGATCGAGTGAATAAAATATTTGAGGAATCATGTCAAAAGTCAGAAGGATATGTAAAGATGATGTATGAATGTGAATGAAGCAAGGATTGCGTGCGTAGCCTACCCCTGCTGAATAACAGCGTTGTAGTTAGTTATTACAATCAATCTGTAAAAAAAATTCCCCACCATGACTAAACACTTTGCACAATTTTCAAGAATTAAAATTTTATTTTTTTTAACCCCCGATGCAAAAAGAGGGGTGTTATCAGTTTGACATATCTGTGTGTCTGTCTGTGGCATCATAGCTCCTAAACAAATGAATCGATAATGATACGGTTTGAAAGCTGACGTAATCGAGATGGTTCTTAGCTACAATTCATGAAAATCTGTTCAGGCGTTTCAAGGTCATCAGATCTTAGATGCATAATGGATATTTACTTTATTAGAGTTTTTTGTATCGGGGGTTATTTAAAATTGTAAATTTTACTTATGTAATAATAATAAGCCTTTTATTCTGGACTTCTGTTAGGTATGAATATAGACATGTTTTGTTTGTAATAATATGTCCCGAAGCTCAGTTTGCCTCTTGGCATAGGCCTCCTCTAACATTTTCCATTGGGACCTGTCATACACTACTCTTCTCCAATGATATCCAGCCGTGAGTTTTAGATCGTCTTCCTTGGGAAATTTGACTTATTTTGTTGTAAATAATCTAACAGAAATTGAAAGACTTGTCATTATAAGCAGAAGATGTTGTCATTATAAGCTTGTACAATGATGAAAGAGAGCCAACAGAAGAATTGAACTAACCAAGGCTCCCTGATTGGGAAACAGATCACTAAGCGGTCCAACTCGGCCTTGGCACGCACTCCTTGTTTCAGTCACATTCATGCATCATCTCATGCATACTTTCTATTTTTCTGACTCACCATCCGACTCAAGTATTTGATTCACTTGATCACGCGATGTCTTCCTCGGGCATAATTCTCCTTGTCTCATATATCTTCTTTTTCCTTACACTCAGTTCTTCATTCATCTGCTCTACATGTCCGGTTATTTAACTGTTTTATTTATTTTCAGACAAAAAGAAAGCAAAATTGTCTTCTAAAAAGAGATCACTATCAAAGTCTTCTTCCAGCTCCAGTGAAGAGGAAAAGTCCAAGAAGAAAAGTTCCAAGAAACGGCACAGCAGTAGTTCTGATTCAAAATAAGAGTACAAATAAAATCCGTTAGGTATAAATAATCGTTCTCTTTCTGGCAGATTAAAAAATATTGCCAATCAAAAAAAATCAATAAGGATGGGTTGTTTCACAGAATTTGAACAATTCATCATTTCAAAGTTAAAATTCAAGTTTGCAGAAGTTTTATTCAACTTCTGTTATTATTTGTGTACAGTACTTGTGTAATAACAGAATTTGAACAGGACTTTCACAGAACTTGATTATCAACTTTGAAATTTGGTGACTTGTTCAAATTCTGTGAAACAGCCTGACCTAACTCTATTAAAATAATTCACAGCTTTAGGTACCTAAGAATAATTGAAATCACCTCTTAAAAATTATTAACAATCATAATTTATTATAAGAATACAAAAGCAGTAGATATTTGCCATCAGATTTGTTAACATTTTTGGCCTAGGTGTCGTCCATTAATCACATGATGTTTTTTAGTAACTTTTTAACCCCCTCCCCCCCTGGTGATATGTGGCGAGGTTTTAGACACCCCCCCCCCCCCCCCCACCCCATACCCAAAATCACATGTATTTTTTAATACAAAGTATATTGAAATTTTTCTGAATATTATCTTTAAATACAGGAATAATCTGATAAAATTTTGAAAAATTATGCATCGTGATAAAAATGTCGAGACAGACATTAAGGTTGCAGGTTGTTTTTGATTTGCATAAAAATAATAAAGGCCAGGCGCCGCTGTTCAGTTTAGAAATCGTGCATTCAACGGAAAATAAATACACGTGATATCTTGTTATATCCCCCCTCCCCTCCTTGTGATTTTTTTCCAACCCCCCCTCCCCCCCTTTCGAGCCTTACATGATCAATAGACGACTTCCTAGGTGAATATTTCACTGCGAAAATATTGTGTAAATCAGTGGTTTTCGAAGTGGGGGTCGCGAGGCATCAATAAAATAAAATTTTTAAAAAATATATGTATTATTTTATTATAACAAGCAAACAATAGCTAAATTTTAGAATGGTAGGTCACTAACAGATATAATAATTTTACCCAAGTAACAGAAGTCAATGTGACAGGCACACTTTTTAACTAATTTGTCGAACATTGGCTCTGTGTTCGAGGCACAGAGTATGAGGTCTTTTAGTGAGTATGATCTTTTAATAGAGTAATTTTAGTTTTCTTCTATATTTCGTTTTTATCGCAATGAACAAAGTCATATTCTGATGTTTATGGGAAATGCAAACCATTTAACACAGTAATGAGAAACCCACAGCCCGCAGATCAATGAAGTTTTTAAGCCCGTATGTGGCCCCGAGCATTGATTAAATAAAATATTTTAAAAAAAAAATTGCAAAAAAAAAATTCAAGGCATCTGTTATATTTTGCAAAAGGGTTTGGTGGAGAACTTTTGTCTTTCTTCAAAGTTTAGAATCAGCGGCTCAAAATAATAAGTTTTTTTTTACATATTTTTACATGAATTTCGAGGTAAATTAAGGTAGGTTAGTTTTCAACCTTAAGAAAACTGCAACCTGCTTAACCTGCAGAAATTTTTTGCAGAATAGTGCAGCCTTTATTTAGATTTGTGTTTCAAAGGTTTCAGTTTTATAAAAAAAAATATTATCTTAACCTGTCAGGTCTATTTGTTCGGTTTTCGGAACAACTCATATAGGTCTCATAGAAAGCGTTGTGTCTCCCTTACTATCATGGTTAGAATTAAGATCTAAAGGGTTTTAAAAAGAGAAAATACCACACTTTTTTATTCAAATCTAAAAGTTGAGAACAATTTGAAAAAAAAATTATGAAACTTGAGAATTTTTATTAATTATTTTTACATGAAACGACAAAAAAGTGAGTGGAAAATAATGTTTATAATACATTTGCCTAATAAACTATGTACGCTTTTTTACTTTTTTTCGTTATCATTAATTTTAGTTAGAAAAAATGTAATGTGCGCCATTTTTAAAGCTGTTTGCATGTAAAAATTTTATATTTAAAAAATTATATGTTTATTTCGAATAATAAAATTGGAAAGTGTATTTCATCACCTTCCCTAAACAGTTTTAGTTTGCAGACACATTCTGAAATATTCTATTTATTTGGATTTTTAGCAAAACGAAAACAGTTTTTATTGGTTTGACCTTGAACATAGTAAAACTTTTGCGCCTGCGTGAATTTCGTGTGGCCCCTGACCCTCTTTTCGCTGCCAACTTTTGTCATTCTATTTTGAATCAGTTCCCTAAATTGCAAGTATTTTTTTTATATGTTTTTTAATATTTCAGAATGATATAATTTAATAAATAGGTTTGCGACCACCAACTGCGAAGTTAACCATGTCAAGCTCTATATACCAGTGGCGGTCCGTGAGTTTTCAGTGAGCTAGAGTGCTAAGATTGAAAAATACGACATTATGATGTTGTAGCTGAAAACGATTTTTTTTTTTCAAAATTTCAACTTTTTGTATGAATATAACTGAAAATCTTCATACAAAATATTGAAATTTTGAAATAAAATAAAATTCTTTTTCAGCTACAACAACATCAATAACGTCGTATTTTTCAATTTTAGCACTCCAGCTCACTGAAAAATCACGGACCGTTGGACTGCTATATACCCTACCACATACGACCCACATACAAACTGAAAATGGATAAATTGGCCCTCCAAAAAAGGTTGATTACAATTCAACACATAAAAAAGGTGACTGGACAACTCAGAATCAAATCAACTCAACACCTCCTTGGGTGTTAGGTTAGTTTATGGGCTATTTAAAAAAAAAAAATTCATGTAAAAATAAGCTGGATGGACAGGGTTACAAACGAAGATGTTATGGTTCGGATGAATAAAGAAAAGGAAGTAATTAAAACTATAAAAATCCGAAAACTTCAATATCTTGGACATGTGATGAGACATCCAGAGAAGTATAAGATCCTGCATCTCATAATGCAGGGAAAGATTGCCGGAAGACGGGGCCCTGGAAGAAAGAGAACCTCATGGTTGAAAAACCTGAGACAGTGGTATGGCCAGTCTACCGTGGAGCTGTTCCGGGCTGCAGTAAACAAAGTCCGCATAGCCAACATGATAGCACAGGAAGATAAGACAGGGCACAAGAAGAAGAAGAAAAAAAATCATAGCTTTTAATGGCTTTTCAAATAGGTGTTGAGTTGACTTGATTCTGAGTTCGCATGGAACTCGTAAAAAAGGCTAGGGGGCACAATGTGGTGAATTTTTTTACTATTTTAGAGTCACGCCATTAAAAAGTTTGAAAACCACTGATGTAGGTAATATTATTAAAAAGATTTTAGAGGTTTTTTTATTCAGTAAAGATAAATAATATGTTCTTGTGAAACAAACTATATTTTCTACTCAATAAAAAAGTTTATCCGACATCAAATAAAAGTGTAACAATTTTTAACTAAGTACATAATTCCAAAATTCGAAGCAATTTTTCATATGTGGTTTTATGTTAAAAATATTTATAGTTACGTGTATAAGTAATGAATTAAAAGCCTTAGTTTGAAAATTTACATCTTGTCATTGAATGTGATTTTGTTTCCAACAAATATATACATAGAACTTGTTTTTAATAAAAAAATAAATGTTTTAATTTGGTATTGTGTTTTATTAAAATTTACCATTTTTTATTACCGATCAACACAATGCGGGCAAGTGCCTAGCATGGTGGTCGAAAAATCCTTCAATTATGTAATTAAATTATGAGCCTGGTGAACACGGTTAAAAAGTTAAGGTTAAGCCACACTGAAGGTGGATCGCTAGGTACCTTGGTCATTTGCTTGTCGGCATGTTGACGAGATGTCACTTTAAAAAATAGCTCTAAAACTGCTACTTACAGAAAATTCATCTTTAAAATATACCGTTTTGGGTTCGTGACATAAATAAGTCATGGGGAGTTTAATGTTCTGTATAAACAATATAGATTTTCAAACAGTGCATTACAAACCCGAGAAATTTTGTTGAATTATTTCAATGGAATTAGATTGATTACCTGGTAGAACAACTCATTGCCTGAAAACATAACCCAACGCCATAACCATAATATACATTCATAACCATGTACGTTTAAGATTTTCACGGCCAAAAGTATTTTCGTTATTTGTTTTTGGGGTCTTATGCCGTCTCCTTCTTTAGCCAACGTTTCGGGCAGCGTTACAGGGTCCATCATCAGTGCAGATGAGCTGCAACACGGCGTAACACCCCAAAAAACAAATAATGAAAATTCATAATAATAATTAACTTATCAATGTAAAAAAAATCTCACGCTAAATAAATAAATTTTTAGTACAAACCATCTTTTTCTACTTCGATTGCTACCTCTTCCCATAGTTTGCATTTTTATGGAGTTCATTAGCTGGATTCCACAGACCAAGTTCTCTTTTAACCTTTCCCTTACTGTGCTAAAAAAAAATGCGCGCTCCGGTGCTGTGTAATCAATTCACATGTCAAAATTAGCGATTTTATCTCGGAAATATATCAACATTCATAGCTAATCGCTTTTGTTTATCATAATTTGTGTTAAAAGTGATAATAATTGTAGTTTAATTGCTGAAAACATGAAAAAACCATCGTCCGTTGCTCAAAAAACGGGCGAGGAGACCATCTCAAACGATTGCCCGCGAACGACTGAGGCGCTAGAAGCTAGAATAGTGCTAGACTGCTACCCAATACATACAGCTATGCATGTGGTCGAAACACAACTGCGCACGGCGGCGGTCTCTGTTTCTCGTGTTCCCGTATAGCGAAGTAGAGCGAGACATCACATGGCGTGTCATCTCCCCCCGCACACTCTTCGCGTATCACGGTCCACACTGGCACACGGTTGATTCTATTTGTGGTTTATTCCCGATATTTAACAAAATATCTCTGATTTGGAATTAAATTTGCTAATTATTTAAAATATTAAATTTTAATTCAGTGCGTAAGTGTATAACGGAGGAATACCTAAAATTTGAACCCAGAATTCATTATATTTATAGAGATATAAAAGTTATTAGCAGCAATGTGTAGTATTTACACTTTACAGACCAGGAAAGGTTAAAAACTGATGCAATTAATATTTCATCCATTTTTTTCCTTCTAAAATGCCTCGCGCCTAGTGGCAAAAAACCACCACGTTGGTTTACTTCGATACACGCTAAGCGACTATCTAGGCGCCAAATGGGCAGTGCGGCCGGTCACGAAAATTCTAGAACGTTCGTTTTACTAAGCTACTCGCTAAGCAAGCCGCCTGTCTGTGCGGACGTAGCCTAACACAGGCTTGATCTAGTGAGGTTATAAATTGTATTGTAAACCATTACCTAAGATGTGAGAAAATAATGAAATGTATAAAGAAAATTTTTAAATAAAATAGAGAAATTTTTACTAATTCAGATATCATAAACGATATTATTTATAACTTTGAAGAAGAAGATAACACTAATAAATTTAAATGAAAATATGAGATAACAAGACACAGAAAAAGATAATGGTCGCAACCTGGTTAGACGAGGGATTCTGGGTTCGTGTTGGGTCCCAGTTGCAACCGTAATCTTTTCTATTTTTCTGTGTGTGGTTCTCTTTCATATTTTCTTTTAGATTATTAGTGTTATCTTCTTCTTCTACATTGATGGGAATAACCTTCAAACGTTATAAAAATTCTTATAAAAAATTGGATATTATTCAAAGTAAAATTTGTTAATGAATTCAGTTACATAGTAAGCAAATGATTATAAAAGTATATTCAGTACTCTCTTACTAATCTGCCGCCCCAAAAACTGACAAAAAAACTGGCCCAATGAGTAAAATCGGCAGGTAATAGTGCATAAATATATTTACAATGCATAAAATTAAATCAGGTATTTCATAAAAACCAGCAAACACTGTACTACTATCGATATTGACATTTCGTAAAATTATTCCCATTTTCGCTAGCTTATTGCAAGTAATCATAGTTTTGAAAAAAAATAGAGGATAAATATTCTTTGTATTAATAATGAAGGAAACACTGAGATGACTTTGAAATAAATAAATTCGTTAATATTGATAAGTCCATTACTAACATATGTACAAAAAAAATTACCTTACCCGTTCCGTCTTAGAAATCTTTCCTTTCGCAGTCCGTTTTGTCTCCTGCCCCCGCTCTTTCCTGTTCACGCCCCCACACCAACACTCAGTAATATGTTATGCTCACCCATTGTTTTGTAATGTCAAGTTGGTATATTTTGCCCTGAGGAAGGATCGGTTGTTCCGAGAAGCCGATCGGCATATGTAAATAAATATAGTGGCTCAAACAAAGTAACATTGTTTCATTTAATTATAAAAATTAAGTTAGTGTTGAAAAATTGATCTTTGGCTTGTTGGTTCATCTTTTGGTTGCCTTCTTAGAAAAGATTTTTTTAAATAGGTACCACCACTGAGTACAGAAAGTTATATAAAATAGTAATGGGTAACATGGGCGCCGGCAGAAAATTTTCTAGGGGGGGGCAAAATATTTTTAGTAATGTTTCAATGTAGTTTTAATTTACTGGAGCGTATTTGTATGGCGAACGAACGGTCAGGACACTGTAGTAATGAAGGGCATACTGTAGCAACAATTTTTTTTTTAAGAGTTTTAACAAAATCAAGTGTAGTGTAGTAAATCAAGAAAAGCACAGTAGGTTGATGAGTTTTCATGATTCCAGTTATTTTATTTTTTTACACATTAGAACGATCTTGTAATAACTTGATTCAATTGTTATTTTCTATTTAAATGTTTAATATATATATTTTGAAAAAAGTGTTTTAATTATTATAGGCCCGTATTTAAACATGATTTATAAAGTAACTAGAAGACTTTTGGAAATAGTAACAATGGCATCGCATTCCTTGTGAGAAACCACGTCAGATGGCATTCACACCTAATTTTTGAAAATTCATTATTGAGGATATTGGAACTCGACTATTCATATACAAGCTTTGCCACAAAAAACTAATTTTAAAGAAAACTTCCGAATCTTGATTTAGTACCTACCTACTTGACATAATTATTAGATTAGGCAATTTTTCATTGAATAATTTGTTCACCCAATTCTTTTTATATCCATGTCATTCAGATTAGTAAGATAATGCCCCTATCAGTATATACATGGAACAATAAACGAGTGTGCTTTAGACCACACGACTGAAGTAAAACTTCACTAACTTATATCTCCCTTTCAACTTCCGTTCGCCTCGCCCGATCACACTCTTCATAATGCTCTCGTCACGCATTCACCAGCTTACTCCCCAAGTCGAGCTTGCGTAAAGGCCCGACCGTTCGCCTCGCCCGATCACACTTTTCGTAACGCTCTCGTCACGCATTCACCAGCTTACTCCCCAAGTCAAGCGTAAAGAAGTTTTACTAGTTTTTTATTTAAAAACATTAAAACTAGTAAGTACTAAGTTTTATTAGTTTTCTATTTAAAAACATTAAGTTAATAATATATAATGCATTATCATCCCTAAATGAATGACCACAAAGTGGAGCATGGGTACCTACCTACTTACAGGGCCGGCCCTGAGCCAAATGGCGCCTGGCGCTAGTAAAATCCTAAAAGGAGCTGTAGTTGTTATGTGTTGGGCAGCCTTGATTCCAAGTGTGATTGGTTTATTTATGCGGCGCCTGAAGCAGACTGCTCCAGTTGCGCTTGCATAAACTTTTTTTTAAATATCGATTTTTCTTTTCAATCGAAGTCTATTTTATTAGGTATGAAAAGCAGTGAATGCTTTCAAAGATTTTTTAAATGGAATTGAATATATTGTTTACTTTGGATAATGTAAAATGATTTCTTAAAATATGCTTCAAATAATCAATAATTTTAACAAAATTATTCATTATTCTAAGAATAAAACAAAAAATATTACCCTCATAGTTTCCGCGCCGGCCGCAACGCACGCATGGCACGCAACGGATTTTTCTATATCTTTAGGGAACGTACTCATACTACGTGACCGGTTCAGGGGGGAGGGGGATCTTCAAAATACCATGCTTGGTCACAATGAGGGGTGGGGGACTTACGTTTTTATCACGTAGTCAGTCTAGAAATCTTAATTAAGCTCTGGTTACAATCATAGACATCCAAATTTAATAGACGAGAAGATACAGATGAGGGGTAAAACCAAACTATGGGGGGCGAAGAGGGGGAAGATGACTGTGATTCGTTAAAAAATCAATCTGACAGTATATAGGCATCTCACGTTATAATATGACCATTTAGTTCTTAAAAGCAAAATCTGCTTTTGAATGAATAGACCTTTTTACATGGGAGCGCGAATTGTTCGCCACGTTATTAACATATTTGCGAAGTCCAAATGCGGCAAAGTAAAGTTCGCCACTTTTCACAGAGGAATATTTTGTTGCAGTATTTAGTTAAGACACTTTTACAGATAATTCATAATTTACTTACCCCTGTAACCAGCGACGAGCTCACTGGAGAACCGCCCACATTCGCTATAACCACATATTTTAGGGTATAATGTATAGCACAGGCTCTCATTTTTGCCGTGTTATTTCGTAAAATGTACGATGTGAGCTCGGCGCTGGTCAGGACAAGAATGATGACGTAACATTTTTTAGATTCAAGCGAGGCTCTCGTAAGCCCAGCCGGCTCCATGGAACCGGTATGGGGAGGGGGAAATAATACGCTTTTATCACTTAGGGCAGGTCCAGATATATTCATATGTTCATGGGTTACAATATATTTTGAGATAAGTTTTATCTTGATAATATTTTTTCCACTTGTAATTATAGGCATGCATGCACTCTTGCCGTCACGCAGCAAGCGCCGTATTAATAAATACAAATATAAGCGAAATAATTTTTTTTAAACTTTTTGTTAATAAGAAATGATTCAAAACCACATGGTCACCGAGGGGGGAGGGGGGTTAAAAATTTCAAAAAGTGGGTCACATAGTATGGGTACGTTCCCTTCTAAGAATTAGTACAGCACTGCATCCACTATCGATAAATGCAACAGATTTTTCTATATAAAGATATAGGAAAATGCAACAGATTTTTCTATATAAAGATAAAGAAAAATTCATTGCGTTTCGTGCGTGTGTTGCGGCCGGCGCAGACAGATGGACGTCCACCTTAAAACAACGATTACAGTTGTAAACAAAAGTAAATCACAATCTTATGATTTGTTACGTCGATACGTTCCACAATAAAAAAACGGTTCTCAATTTATTTAAAACAATCACTTGAAATTTTGGATTATTAAAAGAAGAGGAAGATCGTCAACATTTTTATATGTATTTAAAAAAATTACGAGGTTTGAACTCGAGTCCCGCCCGAACTTCCTACACATGTGTTTTATAACATTGTTATTTATTTGTTATTAACTGGTTAACATATTATTATACACAGGGCTGGGCAAAATACATGCTTTGCTGTAATTGAAATTTATTTATTTATTGTAAGAAACAAACAGCAATTTATATACAGGATGAGTTATACAAGAGGTTAAACATGAGGTAAGCCAAAACAAATACAAATCACAAAATACTTTTTCGCATGTATTTAAAATACGAAGTACATAATACTTTCAAGTCGTGTATTTGAAATACAAAATTCAGTATTTTAACCATTTTTTAATTTCAAATACAAAATACGTTTGGTTTTGGTAGAATCTTCGGTTGCAATAAATTGTCGTAAGTGCCCTTATCTAAGAAGCAAAGCTGAGCAGAGTGAAACAGAGACGTGCCAAAATTGACCAATCATATTGTTCAGAAGACACATCTCGTTTCCGCTCCATTGTAAAGTTTTGTGTTTTTTTGTCAGATAATAATTTTTATTATTATTATAACACTAGCTGCTTCCCGACATGTTCGCCCGTTCCCCTCCAGCATCCCCTTCCCCTCCCGCGTTCCCCTTACACTATCCCCGCCTAACCTCTCTCCTCTCCCGCTCCCCCGTCCCGCCAACCCCCCTCCCGCGTTCTATATATTCACTCCCAGTACATTCAGTTTTCAAACAACTCGCGTGCCAGCTCTTACAATTTTTTTATTCAAATTTTCATTTTTCACATATTAAAAATATCCATTTTTGTAAATTATAAGAACAATCATTCAAATCTAATGCCTAACATGGGTACCTTTGGGTTTTCTTTATCATTATTAAGATCGCTAAATGTATTTGAAAATATATTTTGAAGCCATAAGTATTTGAAATACAAATTACAAAATACCTCAGCAGCAGGTAATTGAAATACCAATTACAAAATACATTTTTAGGAGGCAATTGAAATACAAATACAAAATACGTATTTATATTTCAAATACGTATTTCAATTACAAGTAATTCAAATACTGCCCAGCCCTGATTATACAATACATTGTTGCTTCTCCCTGAATCACCTTCCCCGTGTGTCCCGTTCCCCTCCCGCGTCCCCTTTCTAGCTAGCTTTATAAATTATAGCCTAAAGTTTTTTTTTTTTTTTACAAGAATACCGCACAAGAGTCTCCCAACTGCTCCCGTCTGGAGTCAGTGGGACTATGGCATCCCCAATTGGGGTATGTTATAAGTCTGAAGGTAGTGGGGAGGGGAAGGAGATAGGGAAGAGGAAGGTGGGGAAGCACCTTCCTATTCAGATCTGGTCACCAAACATAGCTAAAGCCATTTCAAGCAACGTTTCAATTCTGAATGGTGGTCTCACACCAGGGTGATACTGAGAGTATCTTCCACTCTGGAACGTGCCGCAAATATACTACGTATTATTTTTAATTAATAAATTGTGATATAACACAAATTAGTTAAATAAAATTTATTTGCCACGCCGGGATTCGATCCCGCGACCTTCGGAATGCTAGTCAAGAGCCCTACCGCTGGACTACGCTGGCCGTCTTAAAATCCATTCAGTAGTTTTTGCGTGAAAGAGTAACAAACAGGTATACCTTCGCGTTTATTATATTATTATTAATTTATTAGTCGCAAGAAGGGCTACTTGTCACAACACAATGTTCAAATAATCCACCGGCCGGCACCGGGAAAGCGCTAATCGGCGCCATATCGGCAGTAATAATCGCATTTCTTTCCAGCGGCGCAATCTTGTCCGCGCCAAAAAGAGATGAGAAACACAATTACAAGGCGGCGCCGCAAGAATATACACATTGCACTCTAATAAATGAAATAATCCTATAGCTGTCCCTGTTTTATTACGTCAGAGTTGCCCCGGGTGTGTATGTGCGTGTATTTGTTAATTTGCGCAGTCGGTTGTTGCGCAGTGGTTTTTTAGGAGAGTTTGTTGAGCAGTGAGCACAGCGGAGCTGTTCATGTTCAATGGTAGCGCTCTGCGTCGCGTGTGTGTAGTCAGTGGCCGCAGTGTTAGTGAAATACGGATAATATCGAAAAACTCTGTTATTTTTGTTAAAATTGTGTACAAATGGTTAAACATTTATGGCGCTGTTATTATTTCAACTCCGCATTGTGTTTACAGTAGGATTGCTTCTGGGGCCAGCTTCCGGTACGTCGAATATTTTGCAATGTGTTTTTGTTTTTGGATTCTCGTAATGTGTGTTTGTGTTCATACAACATCTCTCTCGTAGAATAGCAATATGGCCGTCAATGTTATCGGCCTCGAACTGTTTATTTTCTTCTAATAAAGCGGTCGATACATACTTTTTATTAACATTGTGTATTCGATTTGCTGACTGCCCAATATTCCCTATAATCCACGCCGTAAGGTGTCGTTTTGTAATGTGACATGAGCTGTCAAAACGAAAACATTATATGTAGGACGTTGTGCACTGAAACAAACTGGCATTCTTTCACCACCTGTATGGATTTACTACTTGTCTTTTTTATACCTCCTTCAAAATGTGTCGCAGATAATTCCGGAAGGTAGTTTGATTTATAATATCGGTAAATGTATTCAGATGGGCATGCTCGGCACGTGGATCTGCGCGGATCATGTTGGAATTTGTTTTCCAAATGTTTTATTTCCCCTATATGCCTATATTCCACGGTTAAGTTTATGGTAGGTCCACGTGTGATAAACTATGATTGTGTGACACATTGTTTTGTTGTGAATTGTTCTACGGCTTGAAACGTCAGCTGATAAGACGAACATGCATTCGGAAACTTTGTTACAACCTAAAACATGTTGCGTAATGTAATGGCTTCGCGAGATTTTTTGTCAACATTTGATAGAATATCCAACAACCTTGCAGTACCTACATACGGCTGTGGTTCAACTACCTATCCGCTCTACTATATTTTTACAAACAGAGCTAAAAAATATAAGCTATTTCCTAAACATCAACCAAACACGAATTAAGAAATGCACACAAAACCATAACAATAATAAATTACATTACGTACGTTTTGGAGCCAAATAATTATATTCAACTAAGCAGTATCGAATTTGAATCTATTTAGGTAGTTCAGAATTAAAAAAAATAATCACATTAAAATTCAATAATTTAAAAATATAATTTTATAATATGCACATGTTATAGACATGCACACATACTTTAATATATTATTATTTTACATCTTATTGAAAACAAAATCTATCCATATAGATTACCATCACTACAAAACACAAAGAATAACAATGTTGCCGTAAAAAATAAAGTAGGTACCTACTCGTAAATATAATTAATAGGGTAGGTACCTACCTACCTACTCCGCTGTAATAGGCCGGGTGGGTAGGTACTGGGTGGGCAGGTAGGTTCTGCTAGCTGTAGGCGAATGAACTGTAAAACTATGTTAATGATTCTAGGTACTGATAGATCGGGGGTATGTAAACAAAGCCTTCGACATTCCACATTCCAGGCAGTCGATAAATATTTTAATTGGTTAAACTGTTACACGTTTACGAAAAAAATCAGATTACTGGGTACCTACACTTACCTACCTACCTGTATTACTTTTAAAAATTTATTTATAAAATCAATATTTTTTGGTAATCACAGACATTCACAATGTGATAATGATAGCAATATTACGGTAATTTGAGCAGCCAAATAGGTACATGGTATTGTTATTGTTTTTTTTTGTCGTCATAATTTCTCCGCCAGCTGTTTTTATGGTAAAAATTATCTCAACTTTTATCGTTTTTATCACTCTTTTCCTTATTTTATGTTTGTTTTGTGGTGTTTTTAATTTGAACATGAAGTTCCACCATCAAAACAAACCATAGTCCCAACCAGTGTTGCCAACTCGGATTTTGAAAAAGACCTAGGTAGGTCGGACTAGAAAATTACGTAGATCTACGTACTTTTTTCCTGTGAAGTGAAATTAAGAACTTAGGTTAGGTGAAAGTGAATATTCTCCCAAGAGGTGGTGCGAAATGGGATATGGGGTGGGGTGAGGTCGGATGTTGTGGCGAATATATTTCTCCCAACGGGTGGGGCGAAATGGGATGGGACGTTTAGTAAAGTAACGAAAAATGTGCTTCTTGTTGTTATTTTGTTCAGATTTCGACAATTTTAAAGAAAACACGGAAAATACGTAGATTCTGGACTGAAGTTAGTAGGTGTGCAGGAAAGATCTAAAATACGTAGATCTACGTAAAAGACGTAGAGTTTGCAACGCTGATCCCAACTGCCCTGAGTCTAAGGCGGGCTATGACATCCTCAATTGGGAACAGGAAAGAAGATGGTTGGGAAGTACCTGACTACTCAAACCTGGGCCCTGAACATAGCTAAAGTCATTTAAAGCAACATTTCTGTTCGGAATGGTGATCTTTCACCTGGGCCTGAGAGTATCTACCTACCTACCAATCTAGAACACGGTTTGTATGTTTATTATGAAACGTAATTTAACTATCGGTACTTTTGTTTAAATAATTAAGAGTGAAATGACATTGCAACAGGAACTTAGAAATTGACACATTCGCCACTGTAGATACTCGTACTTAGATTTAAAAAAATGATAATTCCTCGTTTGGCCGCCTGTAAAGTTAACCGAGTCAAACTGTACCCATGTTTACGATAATGCAATCAAAGCGTGCCATAACTTGCTCTGGGAACTGGTCGTAAAATCGACCAGTTCACCGGCACAGTGTGTTGGCATTCGGCTTAAAGTATTATTGAAAGCTGTTTTACCAATGCATAAGCCGATTGTGTTGCTAATTTGACCCTGAACGAACGCGGTGGGAGTACAGTTTACTACGCAATCGGGAGGTCAGTAAAGGCTTACGGATACCTTTGTTAAAATAAATATTTACTTTGAAATCCTTCCTTTATTTACAAACTTCCTTTTAAAAATAAATCTGTACAGAGATCTCTGCATTTCAAAACGTTCACATTTGAATAATAAATAGGTTTTTGAATAATTTACGGTACTGTATTGACTTCGATTGAACAACGTTGAATTGAACGTATTGGGGTAGGCTAGGGGGGTAACCGACGAGTTCATCGAAAATCAATTCATCGAAAGCAAATTCATCGAAAACGAGTTCATCGAAACCGAGTTCATCGAAAACGAGTTCATCGAAAACCAATTCATCGATTCGTCAATTCATCGAGAAAAAAAGGTTAGGTTAGGTTAGTCTCCTTGTCCAAAGTTTTATTATCAATTTTTTTATTTGTAAATTTATTTTCAACTTTTAGAGACCAGTGCTTTTTAACTTCCCGGTCCGCTCGGCATTTCTCTCAAATATCTACAAAATATTATTTTTAGATGATTTGTCGATTCGCTAAATTGATCATTCGATTAATTGGTTTTCGATGAATTGGTTTTCGATGAACTCGTTTTCGATGAATTTGCTTTCGATGAATTGATTTTCGATGAACTCGCCGTGAACCGGTTAGGGATAAAGAACCAAACAATGTTTTGTCATCTTTTCTCCATCTTATAGAATGAACATGTTGTAGAAATGTATCGATTCTGTTCTTATATTTTATCGATTCTTATTCCTGCATATTGTACAAATATGTCAACATTTTCTCTATTCCGCCTCTTGCACACTTTGCACAGGTATTTTGTACGCATATAATACAGAATGTTTACTAGAAATACCTTCCATTTTCATATAGTCGCCAGTGACTTAGTACCTTTTGGTTCTAGTAATCCCATTTAAATTTCATAATGATGAATCACAGTTCTGCATGAATATGAAATTTTGGCGAAGAATGGTCAGACTTTTGAATCACGTTGCGTCGCCTTCCCCATGGATGCTATTGCTTATCTCTTATGTCCGCATTCATACTGTCGGGAGAGTTGTCTTGTTGTTAAATAGAATCACTTCGAATATCCATCAATGAAGCACAATTCAGACGACAAGCTTTGTTGTTAGTATGATTGTGCTTCATTGGTGTATAAATTGCTTAAATCTGTTTGAATCTTAATACTTTATCTCTTTTAAAACGTCCTAATGCATTCACATTGCATCCCTATATATGCATATATTGCTTATCTCTTATGTCCTAATGCATTCATATTGCATCCCTATATGTGCATATATTGCTTATCTCTTATGTCCTAATGCATTCATATTGCATCCTTATATGTGCATATATTGCTTATCTCTTATGTCCTAATGCATTCATATTGAATCCCTATATGTGCATATATTGCTTATCTCTTATGTCCTAATGCATTCATATTGCATCCCTATATGTGCATATATTGCTTATCTCTTATGTCCTAATGCATGCATATTGCATCCCTATAT
Organism: Limnephilus rhombicus; assembly: GCA_929108145.2. NCBI lineage: Eukaryota > Metazoa > Arthropoda > Insecta > Trichoptera > Limnephilidae > Limnephilus > Limnephilus rhombicus. Next base: position 26,670,338 of record OV815284.1, read on the forward strand.
GTGCATATCTTGCTTATGTCTTATGTCGTAATGTATTCATATTGCATCCCTATATGTGCATATTTTGCTTATGTCTTATGTCGTAATGTATTCATATTGCATCCCTATACGTGCATGTATTGCTTATCTCTTATTTCCTAATGCATCCATATTGCATCCCTATATGTGCATATATTGCTTATCTCTTATGTCCTAATGCATGCATATTGCATCCCTATATGTGCATATTTTGCTTATCTTTTATGTCCTAATGCATGCATATTGCATCCATATATGTGCATATATTGCTTATCTCTTGTCCTAATGCATGCGTATTGCATCCCTATAATAATATTTAATAATAATAATGATATTTGGATAATTTATATAGCGCCGTTTTCGTGAAAAATCACCTCAAGGGCGCTGAGTAAGTATGCATATATTGCTTGTCTCTTATTTTTTATTAAAAAAACATGCATGTTTTATCCCTATGTATGCATGTAATGCTTCTATTATTTCCGCATTCATACTATATTGCATCCCTGTGTAATGTGTACGCATATATTGCTTATCTTTTAGGTCCTAATGCATGCATATTGCATCTCCCCCATCTCATCTCATTTATTGCGAATGAATTTTTCGCATATTACATTGTACATTTTGCGACGAGCTTACTACTGCTGACCTATTCATGGATTTTTCTTACACATGTATAGTTTGCATGTTCTATGCAAGGTAACAAATTAAGTTAATTTGTTGGTATTTTATGTAATGATATTTTGACTAACTGTGTTATCTACCCCGTACATTTTTCATCATAAAAGTCAGTTTTCTTCATCCATTGTTCTAATATTTGATTGATATTATTAATTTAATTTGTGAGACGGGTACGGGTAACCATTCATTGGATAACCAACACCTCTGCCATAGGCCACCCCAAGTGCTCTGCTTCGTCTGGTGGCTAAGCAATGTTGCCAGGGTTCACGAGGGTGAGATTTATCCAGGTCCTGGCGACGGATGCCTTTGCCCACATACTGCGTTGCTGACCGGGTCGGGAGAAACCGGTTGACGGAAACCTTTTGACCTCTCCAGCCAGATTCTCTCGATCTATCTATCTAACCGCAATGGGAGGGATGTGTTCATATCTCTTAGACACATTGACGCAAGATTCCTTACATCCCTCATACCTTTTTCCTTCCCAGAACATCCTCTCCTTCCTTTCACTAAAAAGACCCCCACACAGCATCCCCAAAGATGACATGGGCTTTGAGGGAATTATTTTCCTCGGGACCTTCAGTGTGAAGATAATGTTAAAAAATAATATTTTTTCCTTTCAATTTACGTCGTTCTATCTACGTACGTCTAATTTACGTCGTTCTATCTGATAGAACGACGTAAATTAAAAGGAAAAAATATTATTTTCAAAAATAAAGCCCATGTCATCTTTGGGGATGCTGTGTGGAGGACTTTTTAGTGAAAGGAAGGAGAGGAAGTTCTGGGAAGGAAAAAGGTATGAGGGATGTAAGGAATCTTAATCTCAATACATACATTTATTGCCATAAAATAATAAAGCGAATATGTAGATATTATACATGTAATTTCCTAGTCAGCAGTGTGTGTATTTATTTTGTTGATTAATTAATTAATTCCTATATGATTAGCTTGAATTCAGTAATATTATATTTAGTTTATTATCTATAATCCTTGTCACTGATTCTTGTATGATTTATGTTTACCTATGTTTCATGTTTTATTAATACTCGTAATTTGATGAGGTTACTAGCTAGAAGTCTGTCAGTACCTAATGACAGAAAATTATAAGAAATTTGTGAAACGTGACAATGTTTTGCAAAAAAATATTTAATCAAATCATGTGTACAAATTCGTAAATTGATTTTGGCCTATTCCTGAAAAAATATCTTAAATTCTGTCTTCCTATCATTCGAGTATTGTTATTTCGACAGTTGTGCCTTTACAATCACGAAACTAGCACAAAAAATATTTCATACATATCTACAAGATGGAAAAATATTTCCTCCCAAGTATCCACACAATTTTAACATAGAATATCTATATTTTACCAAAACCCCGCCAGTTTTATTAACTTAACGTCTGCAGTGAGAGTTTTTTTAAAATTGAAAACTTCTTTAACACCGTTTCGCTTGAAACTCGATGAAACGAAAAAAGCGACACTAAATGTAAACAAAAACATGCATCTATAGGATTTAGCCTGCGAGAGAATGAGATAGACTAATCGGTGTCCTCCTTATGCGGTTCTTCGTAGCCTATCGGTCTCCTTTTTGTACTGTGCTTCGTAGCCTCCCCACTCTTATCTAGTTTAGTTTTCTGGAGATTTCACTTCTACCGCGTGTGAACTGCACACTCTGATTTTTTTTACATTAACTCAACCCAGGAGACCCTGTGGAGAAAAATCCCTCAGTGTCCATGTCATCTTTGGGGATGCTGTGTGGGGTCTTTTTAGGGAAAGGAAGGAGGGGGAGTTCTAGGAAGGAAAAAGGTGTGAGGGCTGTGTATGAATCTAGGGGTCAATTTGTCCAGGAGTGACAGACGTATGAATCCATCACTCCCACTGCGGTGCAGAGTTCGGCTGGAGAGGTCAAAAGGTCTCCCTCAACCAGTCTCGCCCAATCCGGCACGCCATGCAGTAGGTGAGTAAACGCATCCGCCGCCCGGATCCAATAAATGGTTCCCGGGCGGCGGTACCCATTCCCGCCCCGTAATTAGAATCTAATAATAGATAATTAATTATTTATATTAAAAAGTTTTCCTGTAACACCTCGTAGTAATTTATCTATATATATATATATAAATCAAAATATGCTTGGGGATATATGAGATGTCTATTCGTTGCTAAACCATTCATCCGATTGCCATGAAACTTTGGGGATTTGAAGTGCGCCTGCCCGCGATGGTTTCTCTATTTAAATATAATAGTGAGTTCTTCGTGAAATTATGCTTTGCTAATCAATGGTGAGCTCTGGCATTATGAAATTTGTATAAAAAAATTGCAATAGGTGGCACGCAAGCTGTTTGAAAACTGCGGTACATTCAGTTGAATGATTGATTGGAATGCGGGAGGGGGGAGTGGAGTTTGCGGGACTAGAAAAGCGGGAGAGGGGAGTGGGGAGAGGGAAGGCGGAGTGGGAATGCGTGAGGGGCAGGGGACGTAGGAGAGAAAGGGGAGGCGGAAGAGGAACGGGACGAATGGGAAAGGATACGCAGGGGAAAACAATTTCCATATTAAGTGCCATAGCAACGCACGCCAGGAACTCGCTGGTTAGATATAAACCATAATATTTGATAGGGCGTTCTTTTTTATGTTTGTCAAACGTACCTAATGTTTGTTTTGGTTGGTTTAATTTATTTACCTAACAACGAACTTCTGCGATAATTTTTAAAAGCGCTCATTCATTTTCAGATAACATTTTGTAGTAATTCATAACGTTCATTGATAAGTATTAGATTATCAGATGCGATACGCCAATTCCTAAATAATAATATTTTTTCCGTATAAAGCGTGCCTTTCCGGACCTATCACAATATTGATTAATTTGTTCAATCGTTTTTTTTTTGACATCGAGCTGATAACGCCAAAATGATAACTTTGTATTATTCCCGTTGATAAATGTATTAGATAAATTATTTTTAAGATGCAACCAACTATAACTTTGTTCTGGCCACACTCATGCATTTATTTTTGTTAACATGCAACCAATTACTTGACTACTCGTACAACCACATTAGTGCATTTATTTTTGTTGATGCAACCAACTATAACTCTGTTCCGGCCATATTCGTGCATTTATTTTTGCTAAGATGTAACCAACTATTACTCTGTTCTGGCCACACGCCTGCATTTATTTTTGTTAAGATGCAACCAACTATTACTCTGTTCTGCCACACACTCGTGCATTTATTTCTCGTTCAAACATCGTCTCAAACTTATTTTCTTTCTGTTCTGGCCACATTAGTGCATTTATTTTTGTTGACGCAACCAACTATAACTCTGTTCCGGCCACATTCGTGCATTTATTTTTGTTAAGATTTAACCAACTATTACTCTGTTCTGGCCACACGCGTCCTTTTATTTTTGGTAAGATTAACCAACTATTACTCTGTTCTGGCCACACGCGTCCATTTATTTTTGTTAAGATGCAACCAACTATTACTCTGTTCTGGCCATACGCGTCCATTTATTTTTGTTAAGATTTAACCAACTATTACTCTGTTCTGGCCACACGCGTCCATTTATTTTTGTTAAGATGCAACCAACTATTACTTTGTTCTGCCCACACGCTCGTGCAAATATTTCGCGTTCAAACATCGTCCCAAACTTAATTTGTTGAAATTACGCGACCAGTATTGATTAACTTGATTGTGACGTGTCTCCTTTGATCTAGGTTTAAGAGTGACAACTGTTTCGCCTCCTGAGTGCATTGGCAGCCTAAACACATTTAGGCTGATTAATTAAATTTATTTCAACAACCTCCCGTTAAATCTAAAAATTATCGAAAATAATCACGAATTCCAACTTAAATTGAAAAATTACCTGAAACTACTGTAAGAGTTCATATCTATAATCATTATTTATTTAATATCTTGAAATCTATTTATTGATATATCTTGAGTGTTTCTTACTTATATTTTTGTTATCATTTGCAATATTTTATTATTTGCTCACTTATATGATTTTACTTATAATTTACCATGAATTCCCTCACCAAACACAAGAGCCTTGTGTATTTATGGCGAGGAAGGCTATTTTTATATTCCTTTACTATCTACTTCTCTCTCTCCGATGGCGCTACAGCCCATATCGAGCCTTGGCCTCCCGCAACATTCGCCTCCAACTCATCCTGTCCTCAGCTGCTGACTTCCAGTTTGTTACCTGGAGAAGCTGTGCTGCATCCCCTCTTACCCAGTAAGCCGGAGTAAGCTGGCGAATGCCTGACGAGAGCGTTACGAAAGGCGAGGCGAACGGTAGTTGAGAGGGAGGATGCTTCATATATTACTGTAGGGGCAAGAGAGAGAGGTGCGAACACACATTTTCTTTCTCTCATAGCCAGTTATGTTACACAGTGCAGGCCTATCGTTTGTATCACACTGTAGGAGCAAGAGAAAGCAGTGCGCGCGTACATTTTCTTTCTCTCTTCCTATCATTTAGATGGAGCAGAAGTTTTACTTCAGTTGTGTGGTCTAAAGCACAATCGTTTTTTTTTTTTTTATATTCCTTTACAACACTGTATGACGTGTAAAAAATGTATAGGTACTTATTGTAAAAACATAAAAATACTAAATAAATATCGAATATAAATAAAAAATAAAATCAGACTATGTTGTGACTTCTCTGGAGCCCGTTACTCGGTTGAAGTTCTCAGGATCAACAGACTCGGCTGGACGCCAAGCGGAATCCTTTGCCCTTTGCCACGCATTGGAGCAAATGGTTCAGGAGCCTACAAGGGTTCCTGATGTCCAGACTCACCGTTCCAATCTGTTAGACCTATTTTTAACTATTGTGCCACACGGTTACAAGATTGAAGTCACAGCGCCTTTAGGATCGTCCGACCACAGCCTGGTGACGACATCAATCCCTGTAAACTTCAGACCACCAAACGAGAGGCTGAAGAGAAAAGTGTGGCACTATAGGTCAGGAGATTGGTTCGGTCTGCGGGCACATTTTAATGCTTTCCCGTGGTCAGTTGTCTGTTTTTGGACTTCGGATCCCTCAAGATGTGCCCAGGAAATTGGTGAAGTCATCACATCCGCGATGGATGGCTTCATCCAATCTCCTGTTAAGGAATCTGGTGTATGCTCAAAGCCGTGGTTCAGCCGACAATGCGCTGAAGCAGTGCGACGAAAAAACGCGGCTTACCGAGCCTACAATACATCTAGAACATCCGAAGACAGAACAGCTTACAACAAAATGGCAAAGGAAACCAAGAGAATCATAAATAGGTCAAAATTCGAGCACGACCAGCAGGTCAGCAGAAAGCTGACTGCATGCAAATTCGAGCACGACCCGCATGCCCGCATGCGGGCATGCGGGTCGTGCTCGAATTTGCCCGCATGGCAGCAGGCAATTCTGGTCGCTTGCGGGCTTAAGATGAAGTTATACGTGAAATCCTATTTAGATACTATTTTGATTAATCTTAACGACGAACCGGCTTACAGTATGAACATCAAAAAATAGGCTACGGATAAATCAAAGCTTTTACTGGCGTTTCTATGTATTGTAATTATAATACAATTATTATTTACGTAACAAAAAATATAAGCGTAAACCACAAAAAAAAATGTTTTTTCATGACATAACTATGAAGTAATACAAGAAACAATTTTTTTAAAATACCCCTTTATGGCTAAGACTATTTTTGAGGTTTTCCATGTTCTAACTTTTTTCGTTCTTATAAAATTATGCACAAAATAAATAAAAACCACTTTTTCGCTTACTAGCCTCGTGCAAATAAGACGCTCGATTTTAAAATTTTGCAGGCATGAGATTCGAAATATTTCTAGCGTTCATATTCCTCTTAATAGGTCGCAATTTCTGCAAATCCAGTCTGCCACCTCTTACCAGACCTCACGGCTCACTATCAAACACCGCCACCGAAAAGTCTAACTTAGGTAAAATGAAATGTTTGCGGATAACTCAACCCTCGATGACTACAAACTACTTACAAACTAATATATTTCAGATTTTGTTTACATTCTTATTTTGCTTAGACATTATTGAAAAATGATAACAATTATAATAAAAAAAATAATTACAAAAAGTACATAAATTTAATAGTTTTAGCATCACGCATTTCAGCATTTTTGTATGTAGGTATAAATTAAAGCAAATTTGGAATGAAATAAAATCGATATTGAGTTATAATTTTGAAAATCTGGTACGGAGAATAATTAATCTTACTAATTGGAACCGCCCTGTACGATCGTAAGAACATTTTACGACGAAATGTGGATTTTCGGCCGCTGGCTGGTTAAACGCCCTTTTAATCACAGGAGACCATATTTGTCCCAGCTCACACAGGTCTCATGGAAATCGTTGTGTCTCCCTATCTATCAAGGTGAGAAATATGATCCAAACGGTATTGGAAAGAGAAAACAACACGCTATATATTAAATTCTAAAAGTAAACCACAACATAATTAAAATGTACACCTATATGATATTTTGTGAATTTTTAAAGATTTATTTTTACATGTAACGACAAAATGAGAGGTGACAAAAACGTTTATAATTAATTTATCTAATAACAGTAATTTTAGTTCTAAAAAACGTAACGTGAGCCATTTTTAAAGTTTGCATTAAAAAAAAATTATATTTAAAAAGTCACATGGTTATTTCTAATAATAAAATTTAAAAATGTATTTCATCACCTTTCAAAAACAGTTTTTAATTCTCGGATTCGTTTCTAAATATTCCTTTTATTTGGATTTTATCGCAAACCGACCTCCGTAGCACAGTGGGTAAGACTCTTGACTCACAATCCGGAGGTCGCGGGTTCGAACCCGGCATGCGCAAATAAATTTTATTTGATTAATTTGTGTTATTTCACAATTAATTAATTAAAAATAATATATAGTATATTTGCGGCATGTTCCAGAGTGGAAGATACTATCAGTATCGCCCTGGTGTAAGACCACCATTCAGAATTGAAACGTTGCTTGAAAATGGCTTTACCTTCCTCTTCCCCGCCTCCTTCCCCTCCCCACTACCTTCAGCCTCACAACATACCCCAATTGGGGATGCCATAGTCTCACTGGCTCCAGACGGGAGCAGTTGAGATTCTTGTGCGGTATTCACTGTAAAAAAAAAAAAAAACCGGAAATATTTTTACCACTGACAAAAAACGCCCGATTTTTGAAGGGCAAGGGTTGCCAATAACCTTTTCCCAAAAAACCAGGCTCTCAAGAAAACGGACTGTTTAGCTTAGAAGAACCTGTTTGTAGAACTTGTTCTTACATTTAATTTATAAACAGCTTTTGACGGCATGTGTGCGTTAATGTGAATATATTTCGCCAAGTCCCGTTTTTGCAGGATTTTGTATTTGTTATCGCCTTTCATATGCAAAGTAGCTTGTTATTTTGTTGTTGCTTTACAGTATGTTGCGAAAAACCGATTTATGGATTGATAATTATTGTAAATTGACAATACTTTTGAAAATCGAAACATGCGTAAAAATTACGCGTGTGCCAAGTTGATTTGGATAAGGCAGGTTGAAGAAAGAGGGGAGGGCCAAGTGATGAGAAAGAGGAAAGTTATACCTGACTAGTCAGTCACCTATTCAGATTTTTTCAGTAAAAACGGCTAATGCTCATTATGCTCATTAATTCTCATTAATTTCAAGCTTCCTGCCTTTGAGTCGTCTTTCACAAGATCTGTTTTGAAAGTAATTCAATTTGGGAGGCGGAAATGGGTACCACCGCCCCGGGAACCTTTATTGGATAACCAACACTTCTGCCATAGGTCACCCCCAAGTGGTTCGCTACGTTTGGGGAATTAGCAGGGGTACCCGGGTTCATGGGTGAGGTTTGTCTAGGTCTTGGAGGCGGATGACCAGGACACACCGAACCCCAGATTCCTACCTATCCCTTGAACCCTTTTCCTTCCCAGAACTCTCCTCTCCTTCCTTTCCTTAAAACACCCTCCCCACAGCATCCCCAAAGATGACATAGGCCCTGAGGGAAATTATTTTCCTCAGGGCCTCCTGTGTGGAGCTCATGTAAAAAAAAAGATCGATACTTAAAGATTTTACTTCTATACTTGTACTACTATACTGTATATGCTCTGTATTTAAGTTAAGAAAGCGAAATATTATATTTCTTTTAACTTAATAATAATAAAAAATAAAAATAAATACTAGGTACTACTTTTTGTCGTTGCCTAATTGTCTTCCACAAGATCTGTTTTTTACTATTTACTGTCTTTGCCCAATTGTCTTTCACAGGATCTATTCTGAAAGTACTACTACTTTCTGCTCAATTGTCTTTCACAAGATCTGTTTTGAAAGTAGATTGATACTAGGTACTACTTACTGTCTTTGCCTAATTGTCTTCCACAAGATCTGTTTTTAGTGTCAGTACTACTATTTACCAGATGATTTCGAGAAATGCCTTATTGTCGCATTACCAAAGAAGGCGGGCACGACGAAATGTGAACAACACAGAACTCTTAGCCTAATATCCCATGCCTCAAAAATATTGACTAATATCATTCTAAAAAGAATCGAACCAAAAGTAGAGAACATCCTTTCCGGAGACTAGTTTGGCTTTAGAAGAGGTGTAGAAACAGGAGAAGCAATATTTTCGCTACGAATACTACTAGAAAAAAGAATAAAAAGAAACCAAAACACATTCATCGCATTCATAGACCTGGAGAAGGCTTTCGACAAAGTAGAGTGGAAAAGACTCTTCGAGATTCTGAAGAGAATTGACATCAAATATAGAGATAGACGAATAATCCAGGCGCTATACAAGAATGAGGCCGCTATAATTAGATGTGACAATGATACAAAAGAAGTCAGTATAAGACAAGGGGTGAGGCAGGGATGCTCTCTGTCACCTGTTCTTTTTAACGCTTATATACAAGGTGCGATCGACGACTTGAGAGAGAGAATGAGTCACAGAAAAGGTGTAAAGATACACGGGCAAAAGGTGGATATGATAAGGTTTGCTGACGATATTGCTATGGTTGCTGAAAGCGAAGAAGAACTCCAAGAGGCCTTAACAATCATGCAAAGCATTCTTCAAAACAATTACAACATGAAGATAAATAAAGACAAAACAAAGCTGCTGACTGTAGGCCGAACGCAACATCAGATGAGAGTAGAGATGTCAGGAGTTCCACTAAAGAACACCAAGGAGTTTGTCTACCTCGGAAGCAAAATAACATGGGACGGTCGGTCTAAGAGCGAGCTCGACAGCCGTGTATACACCGGGCTAGGCTTGCAATCAATAAAAGGTCGAAAATAATAGAATCGAATAATATAGACCTGAAACTGAGAATACTCCTCATCAAGACCTATGTATGGAGTATCTTGATGTACGGCTGCGAAACATGGTGCCTATCCGAAAGAGATAAACGGAGACTAGAGGCTTTTGAGATGTGGTCCTATAGAAGACTATTAGGAATTTCCTGGAGAGACCACATTACAAATGAAGAGGTTCTCCAAAGAATCGAAGGAGGAAGGCACCTGCTCAGGACCTTGTCCGAAAGGCGCGCAAGATGGATCGGCCATGTAATAAGACAAGAAGGCCTCTTGCATGCCATAATGGAGGGTATGACCGAGGGGACAAACGCTAGGGGACGCCCACGCCGAGAGTACCTGGAGGACCTGCTGGTGGACGTGCGCTGCTCATCATATGCAGACTTCAAAAGAGCCGCACAAGACAGGGAAGAGTGGAAGAAACAAATAGATGACATTGCTGCAAACCAATCCCAGGATTGCAACCGGAGAGAGAGACTACTATTTACTGGCTTTGCCCAATTGTCTTTCACAAGACCTGTCCTGAAAGTACTGCTCAATAGAGAACTCCAGTCCAATTTTTAATTTTTTTTTTTATTAATAATGACCTTCTAACATAACTAACTGCATTTTTATTTTTATTTTTAGAGTTAGTTTTAATATTTTAAATAATTGTCAAAGTTTTAATTTTTCAAGATCCCCCTAAGACCACCGTATTACGGTGAATCGTGTGACGTCATCACTCCTGAAAAATTACTATAGGATTGGGCAATCAGCTGATCAAGTGCCGCCATTTTGAATAGCCTTATTCGAAGCATTCTCCCTAGAAGTAGCATTACTATTTTTTTGTGCAGTAGTTTTTCAATATTTTAAATAATAAAGATAAACTAATAGAGATACCTCTATTTTTGATACTGAATTATATAGGCTTAAATATTGTTTCAATAAACACAACAACTAAATCTCTATAAACAGTATGAAATAACGAATAACATGAAAAGTTGTTAATACTGATGGCTTATGTCATACCTACATAATCAAAGATTTCAATACAATGACTGGTGACGCGTGACGTCAGCACTAACCATTCAGTAATACAACTTTACAGTGTGTTTTGACGAGAGGTTTAAAAATGCACTTTTTAATAATTTTTTAAGAACTCTACGTTTAATATTATGAAATTAAACTTATATATTCAGAATCAGCGTTTATTGGTCTATATGAACATATTTTTTTAAAGCCATAATATTTTTCACTGGAGTTCCTTATTGTCTCTTACAAGATCTATTTTGAGGGTAGGCAGGTAGGTACAAGTGGTTCGCTACGTTTGGTGACTTTAGCAGGGGTGCTCGTGTTCATGGGGTGAGGATTGTCCGGGGCTTGGCGGCGGATCTGCCCACCAGCTGCATGGCAGGCCGGATCAGTAGACAGTGGCTGAAGGAGTCCCTTTGACTTCTCCAGTCGTACTCTCTCTGAACATCGCCTAGCACCGCAGTGGGAGGGATAGATTCATACGTCCGTCACTCCTAGACACACTAACCCCGAGATTCAGTACCCACTCCTAATACCCTTTTCCTTCCCAGAACTTCCTATCCTTCCTTACCTAAAAAGACCCTCCACACAGCATCCACAAAGATGAACAGGTCCTGAGGAAAATTATTTTCCTCAGCGCCTCCTGTGTGGAGCTAATGTAAAAAAAGAAAATGATAGATACTAGGTACTACCTACTGTCTTTGCCCAATTGTCTTTCACAATATGTGTTTTGAGAGTGGGTAGATACTAGGTACTACTTACTTTGCCCAATTGTTATTCACAAAATCTCTTTGAGTACTGCACTTACTGTCTTTGCTCAATTTCTTCCACGAGATCCGTTTTGAGAGTAGGTGGGTACTAGGTACGACTTGCTGTCTTTGCCCAATTGTCTTCTATAAGATCTTTTTTGAGAGTAGGTGGTTAAGAGGTACCATGTACTTACTGTCTTTGCCCAGTTGTCTTTCACATTATCTGTGTTTATAGTACTACTTACTACTTACTGTCTGCCCAATTTATTTAAATTAACCTCCAAAAGTTATACGCTATAAATATTTAAAATTTTTGTATAATTTTTGCAGCTGTCTGTATGTTTGTAAATTTGTATACACATGTTGTTTATTGAAGTGCTATGTAGTTGCGACACTTCACTTTTTAAATTGCGCACTGTAAGATTTCCGGTTCTGTTTACCGACACTTTGTTTTGTTACGGCTGTTTCTCATCCTGAGGGCATCAGTGTCATTTATGACCGTTTATATTCTGAATGTGACCTTAAGTATTTAGATTGCAAATTCGGTTAACTTCCTTTTACCACGAATTTATTTTTATTTCTCTATGATAACGTCTGTAGAATAGTGGTCCATCGCATCCGGTTCGCACTCTGGCGTTTCTGGTTCAATGATCTGCTAGCTTCATTTTCAATTGATTTCATATAATATATATTTCATATATCATGCTTAATAAAATAAGCGTCTTCTAAAACTCCCCCCGAGTACTGAATTTCTACCAACATGTAACACACATCCCTTTAATACTTTTCTCTTTAAAAATACATTTTTTATGATAATCTCTATTCAGATGCCAAGTTGAAAAGTAATTACATGAAATGTCCTCGAAAACCACAAAAAACACACCTGGTTCGGTTATTTAACACAGATGTCAATTTGGGAGGCGATTTCGCCGCACCGGAAACCATTTATTAGATAACCAACACCTCTGCCATAGATCACCCCAACTGGTCCGCTATGTTTGGTGACTTAGCAGGGGTGTCCGGGTTGCGTATTTACAATCCCTACCGCGATTCAGTCGGTAGCGCGACAGGGATTGTAATGCATAAATCACCTTACAAACACTACCTCGTTTCAGTCACCTTACGCGCTTCGTTGCTCTATCTGTTTCTCTGAGGGTGACGACCGTTATTATAGAGGGGTTAGCAGAGAGGATGGACCGCGTTTTTTTTTAACTTGCAAATTTTTTTTAACATTGAAAATTTATTTCTTAAGTAAAAAAAGTGTTTTAACTTTGGTTTATCTGTTTCTGTGAGGGTGACGACCTTAATTATAAAAGGGTAAGCCAAGAGGATGGACCGCGTTTTTTTACTTAAAAAAAGTTAAAAAAAAACGCGGTCCATCTTCTCTGCTATTTCTTCTATAATTACGGTCATCACAATCAGAAACAGATAGAGCAACGAAGCGCGTAAGGCGACCGAAACAAGGTAGTGTTTGTAAGGTGATTTATGCATTACAAACCCTACCTCGTTTCAGACGATAGCGCGGCTGAAACGCGGTAGTGTTTGTAAGGTGATTTATGCATTACAATCCCTACCGCGTTTCAGTCAGTAGCGTGACTGAAACGCGGTAGGGATTGTAAATACGCGTCCGGGTTCATGGGGTGAGGTTTGTCAGAGAGAGACTCGTTGATTACTGAGAGAGACTGATCACATTTGTAAATAACATAAAATCTTTAAGGAGACCACCTCATCAGCTGGTCTAGGGATTTCACCATTTAGATTTAAAAATAATTCCCGTATTATTCCCCGTTTTGGGAATGTTTCCCAAAAAGTTAATTCTCGGGAATGTACCCATCCGTATAATGCAGTGAATTTTTTGTCTGAAGCTGTAACAGGTACACCCCTGATCTTTCAAAACGGTGAGCTCGGGGGTTTTAAAATTATTATAGCGTTTTATTTCTAGAAAAAATGATATTTTCAATTAAAAAAATCGTGTGTACAGTTCACACGCGGTTAAAGTAATGCCTTCAGAAAACTAAACTTCGAGAGAATGAGACGAATGCAGAGTATCAGGTGTAGGATAATTGTAGGCTTTACATACGAGTATGTATGTATATGCCAACAAAAAACTGTCCAAAGAAGCGAAGTTAGCCGTCCATAATGGAGTGTGCTGGTACCTACCCTGATGTATGGCAGTGAGGCATGGAACTGGCAGAGGAAGGACGAAAGTAGACTGAATCCTGTAGAAATGAGATCCCTGAGGCGTATGTGTAGTAAAACCATGTACGATCGTGTGAGGAATGTGGAGATCCGCGAAGAATGCAAGGCTGATGTAAGCGTAATGAGTAAGATTAAGAAAGGCACGCTCAGATGGTTTGGGCATGTATAGCGAATGAACGAGGAAAGGAGTGTAAGGAGAATATCTGACGCAAATGTGAATGGTAGAAGAAGTCGGGGACGCCCGAGGAAGACATGGCACGACCAAGTGAATCAGATACTTGAGTCGGGACATGTGAAGAATCGGAATAATAGAAGAGCGTGTATGAGACGATGTATGAATGTGAACGAGGCAAGGAGTGTGTGCCAAGATCGAGTTGTTTGGCTTTCCGTCCTCTCCGCCTACAAGTTTAAAAATTATTTTATATTTTATTCTACGAAGCACCGCAAAACAGGATGCCGATAGGCTACGAAGCCCAGCACAAAGAGGACACCAATTAGTCTACCTCATTCTCATGCAGGCTAAATCCTACAGATGTATGTGTTTGTCTCTTTTAGTGTCGCTCGTTTTCATTTCATCGTGTTTCAAATCACAACGGTGCTAGAGAAGTTTTCACTTAAAAAAACAGAGTGTATAATTCACACGCGGTAAAAGTGAACCCTTCAGAAAACTAAAGTAGACAAGAGGAGGCCGATAGACTAAGAACCACCGCACAAAGATGCGATCGATTCTCTCGCAGGCTAAATCCTATAGATGTATGTGTTTGTCTCTTTTTAGTGTCGTTATTTTTCGTTTCATCGAGTTTCAAATCACAACGGTGCTAAAGATGTTTTCACTTAAAAATCGAAATACCGAAGTAAAGCAAACACGTTTATAAAGTCAGAAAATAGATTAGAATAATGTACTATCATAGTATCACATTTCGAATTCGTGTTATTACTTATTACCTATAAAGCGATTTCTACTTTTTAAGGCAGCACTTTGATTAGCATTCTCTTATTGGACGGGATCACCTACAAATGGATAAGGGAGTCGGGATCGTTCCGGCCATTTGGGCCGCGATCGTGACTGATTTCCGCTTCAGATTAAAAACATCCACTTCGCTCCCGCATCACCGCCATTGGTATTCACAGCACCCCCGTTGTCGTAATCAACATTTTATTTGGCCGATCTTGATTCGCTTCTCTCTATCTCTCTTTCTCTCTCTCTTGTCCCTGCGGAATAGATTCGCAGTAGATTAGCTCACCGAGAAGTCGAAACCGATAACCTAAGGCAGAAGTTTTCAACCTCAAATAGGACAAACCGTAAATTTTGTTACGGAATCTTTTGTAATTTTATGAAACAGAAACCTTTTATTGTTTTTTACATTAGCTCTAAGTGACCAGCTCAGATATGGGGGCTCCATCGAAGCCAGAGTAAAGTTAGCTTCCCAAAAACTGGGCGTACTATACAGGGCCCGCAGATACTTTAATAGTGCACAACTGCTCACCTTGTACAAATCACAAGTGCGCCCCACGGTTGAATTTGGCAGCGACCTCTGGACTGGAGCTCCAAAATACCTGAAAAATACCCTCGACTCTGTGCAGAAATGTGCAGTCCGTTTGATAGATTCTCCCATCTTAACAGACGAATGAAGACGATGGAAGATGCTCCGAGGAACTGGCGTCATTGATCCTTTCGGCACCAAACTCGTGCCCAACATTTGTACACGGTTGACATTTGTCACCCGAGAACGGGTCGCTACTTCGACTCGTTCTTGTGTTCAACAGCTCGGCTGTGGAACGATTTGCCGGCCTCTGTGTTTGCTCCTTCCTACAACATGGGTCTGTTCAAAACCAATGTTCATTCCTTCCTTTCCTCAAAAAGACCCTCCACACAGCATCTCAAATGACGTAGTGTGTGGAGTTGATAAAAAAGCTCGAAACAGGCGGCCCTGAGAAAAAAATCCCTTAAGAACCTATGTCATCTTTAGGGATGCTGTGTGGAGGGTTTTTTTATAAAAGGAAGGAAAAAGGTTTGAGGTGTGCGTAGAAATCTGAGGGTCACTGACTGTGTCCAGGCGATGTTCCGAGAGAGTACTGCTGGTGAGATCAAAAGGTCTCCGGATCCGGCCTGCCACGCAGCGATTGAAAATGTCGGACACATCAATACCCTGACAAATCTCACCCCATGAACCCGGGCACCCCTGATAAATCGCCACGTGTAGCGATCCACTTGGGACCTGTGGGCAAAGGTGTTGGTTATATTTTATTTGGAAAACCAACAGGTTCAATAATTTATAATGTATGGTAAAATTCGTGAAAATTATTTAACCAATAGTAGGTTTTCACTGACTTGTATTAATTATTAGTGAATATTAAAAGAAGGATTAAATTAGCTTATGCGGATGGGATGGTGAAAGGGAGGGGAAAGGTATGGATCTATTCCGTGTTATCCAATAAACGGTTCCCAGTGCGGCGGTACCCATACCCGCTTCCTAATTTTAAAATCCCTTTAAACTGCATCAAACGAAGACCTTAAAAAAACTGCAACAAAAAATTGTCTATTGATTATAATGGTAAATATCGATGTTAATGTATATGCGTATTGTATGTATTTGTACATATATATCCGCGAATAGGATTTGAAGTGAGATGTCATGTAATATTTGTTGATTGATCGATGATCCGTTCGAAGTTAATGTGAATCCATTTTTATTCCACCGACCATCATTCATATTTATTACCATTTCCTTAATTTAATAATATTTTCACTAATATTTTTGCCAATAATATAAAATGGCATTAATAATAGGGATGGTTATGTTAATTTGAATCACGCCGTAAATTGCTCCGTAAGAAAAAAATCGCAAATTAAAAAAGTATACATATTTCAATTGATTAGTTTCAAAATAAAAATTTATAATATAATCTTTAAAAGCACAGCTTTACTTTTTTTGTACTTGCTACATTATTTATTTGTGTTTTAAATTATAAAATATAGGCTACTAGCGAGTTCCCAGCATGCGTTGCACTGGCCCTTCAATAAATCAATTGTTTCTCCCTGCATGTCCTTTCCCATTCCGCCTTTCCGTTCCCGTTCCCCTTCCGCCTCCCCTTTGGCCTTCCCTTCCGCGTCCCTTTCCCTTCCCTTCCCGCTTTCCCCCTCCACCTTCCCCGCCTTCTCCCCCCCTCCCGTATACCCTCCCTGCCGCTAAACTACATGAAACACACTTCGCGAGCGTGCTCACAACAATTCACCAATAAAATAAAAGAAGATTAAAAAGAGGCTTTCGAGGGGAGTAAATTTAAAAAACAAATGACCGAATTAACGTTAGAACACAAGATTGTTGCATATAAATAACCAAAAAAACTCGTTTTTTGCCATATTTTTTTTTATTATTTTTCATAATATTAACATTGTAGATCACGCAAATTTTAAATATTTAATGGCCTCTGTTTATCAATCACAACATAATCAAAGCGTCCTAGGGGTGATTTTTAACCAATACGGCGTTCTGCAAATCAGCCACGATATGGATAATATATTATATTAATATAACAAAAATTGCGTGGCAGGCCGGATCGGGAGAGAGTGGTTGAGTGACACCTTTTGACCTCTCCAATAGTACTCTAGAATCATCGCCTTGCACCCCAGTAGGAGGGATAGTTTTATACTTCCGTCACTCCTGGACACACCGATCCCCAGATTTCTACCCTGACAAATCTCACCCCATGAATCTGGACTTTTCATCTCATCATACCCACCCCTCAGCTTTTTCCTTCTCGGAATTTCCTCTCCTTCCTTTCCTAAACAGATCATCCATACAGAATTCGCTTGAAAAAATATTTTTTAATGAAAAAATAGAAGACTATTATATTTAAAGAATTAACGATGAAAGTAAACTTAGTTTTTCAACATCTTGAAATTATTGAAAGAAGGGTAAATGCAGGTAACTCCATTAATGGAGGACTGAATGCCGTTGGCGCTAATAAAAAACTGTCAAAAGAAGCGAAACTAGCAGTCCACAATGGAGTTCTGGTACCTACCCTGATGTATGGCAGTCAGACATGAAACTGGCAGAGGAAGGATGAAAGCAGACTGAATGCTGTTGAAATAGATCCCTGAGGCGTATGTGTGGTAAAACCATGTATTATCGTGTGAGAAATGTGGAGATCCGCAAAGAATGCAAGGCTGATGTAAGCGTAGTAACTTCTAATTAGTAAGATTAAGAAAGGGACCCTCAGGTGGTTTGGGCATGTAGTGCGAATGAACGAGGAAAGGAGTGTAAGGAGAGTAGCCGGAGTCGGGGACGCTCGAGGAAGACATGGCACGATCAAGTGAACCAGATACTTCAGATGGGCCATGTCAAGAGTCAGAATAATATAAGTGTGTGTATGAGACGATTATGTGAATGAGGCAAAGAGTGTGTGCCAAAACCGAGTTGTTTGGCGGTTCGTCCTCTCTGCCTACGCCTGCGGAGAAACGGCGTGATGTTTAGTTAGTTAGCAACATCTTCAAATCATCAATTTTCGACAACTTCATCTGTAAAAAAGTAGAGAAAATCGTCACCATTCCCCTACAAGGTTCGATACCGGTGACCAGACATAATATTATTTGGTTTTTAAAACCAATTGTGGAAAATGAATGCGGGGATAGATATAAAAGCGTGCTCACATAAAAATGGCATGTTACCTTGTCAGGAGTGAACGAATCTCACTTTTTTACTGCCCGGTATTTTATACCCAGAACTATAATATAACTGTGGAAAAAGTTCGAGAATGAACAAAATAATCATTTGGAAATGGTATGTTGATATTTTATTTACTACTCAGCGTCGCCCGATATTTTAACCCCTTAAGCCTCGGGTATATTTTTTCAGGTCAGAATATTTCCACTTTATAATAAAACCTAAATAAATTGAATTTTGTATCCGAAAACAAAAAACTCTTTTTGAAAGGTGATTAAATACGCTTTCAAAGTTGTTATTATAAATAATAACATGTAGGTATTTTTTGAAATATTAAAATTTTGAAGGCAAAAAAAAAATTATTGGCTCGCGTTACGCTTTTTCTAACTAAAATTACGGATAACGAAAAAACACACATTTTACTACGCCGATGTTTTATTTTTTTCGGAAACTTTGGTTTCATAGAGGTACAACATTTGGATTTTTCTGTGGTTAACTTCTTGATTGGAATATAAAGTGTGGTGTTTTCTCTTTCTAGCACCGTTTAGATTATATTTTTCACCACGACAGTAAGGAAGATACAACGATTTCTACGAAACCTATGTGTTCTGTTCCCAAAGGCGAACAAAGTAGCCTGAGGGGTTGATACTGTTTTTCAAAGATATTTTTTTGTTTAAACTATTCAAAAACATCTATCAAATGGTATGGCGCATTATATTATTTAAATTGATATTTATAAACTTTTGACCATAACCTAAAGTCAGGCTAAACCTAGTGAAGTTAAAAATTGAAATGCAAACAATACCATGTAAAAAACATTTAACAACAAAACAAAAGGCCACTTGCATCACATTTTTTAAAAAAAATTCCGGTTTAGGCAAATATTTTAAGACATTCTGTTTTTTTTTTAATCGTATTTTTGAAACCCTGGCGATTTTTTTAAAATTTCAATCCGAAAAATCTGAACATTTTTTATAAACCGGAAAGACGGGACATAATTTTATAGGTGCGAAAAAACGATAATTACATAGCCGAAAATCATTTTAAAAAAAGAACGTTCTCCACACGTATGGCACAGGAGAATAACGAGGCATACCAAAAATATTACATCTCATAAATATTTTTTTCCTTGATCCATCTTATTGATCATAAATCATTATAATATACAACGTCTATATTACTAAATCCAATGTAATATACTTATACTTGTAAATTATAGTAAGAATATTATAAAATTAGATTTTGTTAAAATCAGCACCAAAACCATTATACCTCTAAAACACGTACCGACATCTAAAATGTACTGGGTTCTCTTCACAACATCTGTCAAAAAGTCAAACCAAATGATAAATTCGCAGAGAACAAACAATAAATCTAGTGAACGATTCAAAAATTCGCCTGAAATCAGAGTGATGCCATATAAAAAAAAATCACTGGAATTTTACAAAATTAATAGGAACATTTTCGGAGACGGGACATTTTCATGTAGTGACGTCACGAGCCCAAATAATGGATTTATTTATTTAAAAAAAAAAAAAAAAACTGTACATTTCTAAAAAAAATTACTAACATTTTCTTAATCTTAGTAAAAAGATCTATCCACACGATTTTTTCCAAGTTGTTATGGAATCCATGCAAGTGGCCTATTAATAGAAAATACATAAATAGTTGCGCTGCTCGTAAAATTTCATATTTATTTCATGTAGAATTAAAAAAATTCACTGGTAAACTCCGGGCCAGTAAAGTTGTTTCACAGAAATTGGACAATTCGTCGTATTTCAAAGTTGATATTAAAGCTCTGTGAAACATCTGGCCCACAGTTGAATAATAACAGAACCTCACGGAACTTTGAAATTATTAACTTTGATGAATTGTTCAAGTTCCGTGAAACAACTGGCCCTTCGACATTTTTCTAATTACCCATATATTTGTAAAATTTACAGATTTATATTGTGATGATGTGATTGTGATGATGATATTGTATGATTAGTGTTGTATTGCTTGTAGTGGTGGTAAAAAAAGTGCGTATTTTTAGTACGTACTTTTCCTTAGCTCACATCTTAGTTTCCCTGTAACATTTTTATGACAATTATTTCAGCATTCTCAGATTATTTCGTCATTACCCTAGGGATTGGAGGGAAGGGCTATAAAATCTAAAAAGCAATATCATAATGGGCATTTCGAATCAGCTACATGTACATTTACCTGCTATATAATTTAAGTTGTGTGTATTTATTCACAGGTAGGTACGGCCTGAATGCTTTTAACGGTGCAAATATAAATTCGGGTAAGTTATTTGGTTTTCCTAATAACTCCCCGTGGTTTTTTAAACGTACCTACCACCGTGTTTTGTAAACAAAGCATTACATTTTTGGTGACCGGGCAACTCAGAATGAAATCAACTCAACACCTTCTTTGAAAAGTCATTAAAAGTTATGAAAAAATTATTGCTAAATAGGATACATTCGGTTAAGTAGTGGGCTCTTTAAAAAAAAAATCGAGTGCAGTTTACACGCGGTAGAAGCGAAACTTTACCAAAACAATCTCAAGCAATACTTGAAAAGTGAGGTCATAATCAAAGCCACCAATGAGCGCAGACCAGTGTAATTTCCGTTTCATATTTCAACCAATAGGAGCCTATAAAAGTGACATCGTAACCAAAGCGGTCAATGAGCGCAGTTGATGCGTCGCAGGTGCAGTAATCGTCATTTCCGTGTCATCCTAAATCCAAATCATGGCGAGGTTATAGAAGTTTCGCTTCAAAAATTTCAAAGCTTATCACTTTTCAATGAGGTGTTGAGTTGAGTTGGCATGGAACTCCATTTTTTACCCTATTATTTTCTTCGCTGTGTTATTATTTTTGGGATTTTGCATATTTGATTTGTGAAACTCTCAATGTAAATTATAATAATATTTTTTGTATAAAATAACATCTCTTAACACTTTATACTTTGTACCGTGTACTTTATACTTTGCACATTGTACTTTATACCTTATACTTTTTTACCTTATACTTTATATCTTATACTTCTAACTTTTTACTTATACCTATTACCTTGACTCCTTACTTTTTTCCTTTTACTCTTAACTTTACATTTATACCGTTTTATGTTTACTATTTATACGTTAATTTAATTATGTTAATAACACCTGTGTGTGGAAATAAATAAATAAAAATGTCCCTTTAGATTTAAGGGGTATTCTAATCTAGAAGCCCGAATTTCGAGCTTTTTTGACGGTCAATATAAAAAGAACCATTAATATTTTAAGTACTTATACCCATACACTTTTTTATAATAAATTTATTTATATTTTAAGAATTCACAAAAAAAAAATTAAAAAAAAACATTTTACGAAGTTACATACTGTTGAAGTAGAGGGGGGAAAAAAGAGAATGTCCATCTTTTCACGATTCCAACCCTTCATTTGAAAAATAAAAAAGGTAGATTCTTTATCAGTACAAATGTCATTATGGTAGGAACCAAAAAAGCAATTCAACTGCTTAACGATTCTGCATTGAGCATCGACATCTTCAATGTTACCTATAGAGAGTTCACTAACTATCTTTTGACACACGTCACAACATAGTGAAACTGCCCCCATGGGCTTTTTTTCTTCTTTTAAATTTTGTAATCTCCGTAATAATTTGGTGTATAACTGTTTTATGGGGAACCTGAAAAAAGAAATAAATGAAAAAAAAAAATCTCACAAAATGACGGCTACTCAATTTTTTTTTGTTATTTTTTAACTTTCCCGAATTTAAAAAAATAGTAATAATGTAAAATTTCCATTTTTTGTTGGTTCCTGCCATAACGGGATGTATAAAGAAAATTCATGCCAATTTTTAAGAAAATCCGTTTATTAGAACTTGAAATTTTGTGACACAAGTTTTGAAAAAAAATAGTTTCGAGAAAAAGGCGTTTTAAGTTTTGTTCTATGTAGATTCTAGTTAGATTTCATCTATTTTCGCGACACCAAAATGGCTATAACTTTAAAAATAATTCGAATTTCGAAAAATCCTTGTAAGAAGATATTCTTGAATATCGAAACTATTGAAATTTTTTAATTTTTTTTTTCTAGACTAGAAACTAGAATACCCCCTTAAAAATACAACTTGCCTTTGTAATAAACGTCTTTTAAATTTTACACAATAGATTAACAACTGTTAAGATGAATTTATTCGTGAAATCCTATTTAGATACTATACATATAGATTAATCTTTACGACGATTCGGCTTACAGTATGAACATCAAAAAATATGCTACGGATAAATTGAAGCTTTTTTAAAACCGAGCGTCTTATTTGCACGAAGCAAGTAAGCGAAAAAATGGTTTTTATTTATTTTGTGCATAATTTTATAAGAACGAAAAAAAGTTAGAACATAGAAAACCTTAAAAATAGTCTTAACCATAAAGGGGTATTTTTTGAAAATTGCTTTTTGTATGACTTCATAGTTAAGTCATGAAAAAACATTTTTTTATGTGTTGGAATTTTCTATGTATTGGAATTACAATAAAATTATTATTAACATAACAAAAAATATAAGCGTAAACCACTAAAAAAATGTTTTTTCATGACTTAACTATGAAGTCATACAAAAAGCAATTTTTAAAAAATACCCCTTTATGATTAAGACTATTTTTAAGGTTTTCTATGTTCTAACTTTTTTTCGTTCTTATAAAATTATGCACAAAATAAATAAAAACCATTTTTTCGCTTACTTGCCTCGTGCAAATAAGACGCTCGGTTTTAAAATTTGCACGCATGAGAATCGAAATATTTCTATCGTGAGAATCGAAATATTTATATTCCTCTTAATGTGGGGTAAATAAATGGTTGTATACCTTTCTGTAAACGTTTATTAGCACGGGGAAATTGTGTTGTGGTCAAAACGTCGTGCAAGGTTTTTTTTTTAAATTTTAAAATGCATTGTGACAGTTACTGTGTTTTGCGTCTTAAAAATTTAGAGAAAAACTTATTCTCGCTTAATTATCAGTTACCGCAATGATATAAAATCCACTTGTCTGAAAAATTGCTACGTCGATTTTAACGAACTTTTTGAGTACTGCAACACACAGCACAAAGACATTTCGATATAGTACCTACTCGTAATTAAACATACGTCAAACGTTGATAATGATGGTGGTAGGTCGACTAAGTAGTGGGTGGATATACCAACCTCCATCGAGGAAGCGCCAATATTCTCGCTATTAAGTGTCTCACCTAATTTTAATACATCTAATCTATATAACCCATCTTCTTATTCTTCTTTGTGTGCCCTATCAGGTCCCTCCGACGTTGGCGATCACTCTGGTAAATGTATCTCTTGCGCTGCCCGGAATAGCCCCTCCACACTTCTAATACCGGTCCATCTCGTACATTTCTCAGCAAAGACATTTGTCTCCTACCAGGCCCTCGGCGACCATCGACATCGACTCACATATCTTGCCTTTTAATATTAATTGGATCAAGTGCCTTAATCGACTCGAATATAACTACTTTAAAAAGTTGTTTTTTCATCGGTTCATCCTTGAAATAATTACATACTTCTTCAAACACAGCAAACTTATTTCGTGCCACCATTTTAATTCGAAATTAATAGAATACTTAGTTTTTACCACTTTTATTGTTTATAAAAACCGACATGTTTCATGAGCAACGCTCACTTCTTCAGGGTTTACTTAAAAACCAATTATAAATAATAGACACAGACAATGGTGTCAATAGAAAGGTGAGAATGGGTAGAGGGAAGAGGGGCAATAGGGAACAATTTACAAAGGGAACAGGTTTGATATTGGGATTTTAAAACAATTTTTGATTGTTAATAATATTCAAATTCGCATTCACGCTCTTTCTATTTTCTAATATTTCTAATTTATCCAAATGAATGCCATTAAAATTACAATATAATAATTCAATTCCACTATTGCAGTTAAAAGTTTGACTAGTTTCCAACAAATGTTTGGCAAACTCCGAGAAACTGTTTATTGTTTAAAGATTTCATATTATGTACTTTAATCCTTATTTCAAAGTTTCTCGCCGTTTTACCTATATAAAAGAAACCACAATCATTGCACTTCAATTTATGGATTCCAGATTTTTTTATTTTTGAATCTCTTTCCTTATTATTTTCAATGTAATTTGCTTAAAATACAGGAAGAATTTCATTTGGTACATTCTTTGTTAAGGAATTAGAAATTTTATTATTAAAATACTTAATTTTCCTCCATTTTTCCCTTCCTGATCGTTTTGTACAGGATAAATTTAATCTTATATAAAAATTTAAACTTTTAATCACTAGCGTCCGCTTCTATAGAAGAGAAACATAAAAAAATCAAAAAAATCTCTGAACACTTATTACCTACGTAATTTATTATGAAATTTATTTTTGTAATCAAAATTATTATACTTTGTAAACTGATTATTTAATAATAATAATAATTTTTTTAAATGTATGATTTAAAACATGTCGGTTTTTATAAACAATAAAAGTGGTGAAAACTAAGTAGGTATTCTATTAATTTCCAATAATTACATAATTTTGACACCCGTTTTAGAAGCATTCCCACAATAAGGGTTAAAAACCGGCCGCCTAAATGACAGAACGGCTTTCGTATTATTATTCTTCCTGCATAAAAGCCTTTATTTCCTGTCGACAGTGATTTCGCGTACAGAGCGCTGTATCCTTGTTTTATTATTTGTATATTCATAAGTCCCTTGTCTTATTCGTTGTACACGCACAGCGGTGCTCATACGTCTGGAACCCCCCTGATATATGATTTTTTTACCAGTAATTTCGTAAATTAAATATCGCTATTTAAAACGTATTTGAAAAAATAATAGATTCAACGGTTAACTTTTATTTTGTAGCTATATAAATATTTTTTAATATGAATACCTGACAAGAGTCCCAGTTGCTCCAGTCTCGAGCCAGTCAGACTATGATGGGATGC
Source organism: Limnephilus rhombicus (assembly GCA_929108145.2). Lineage (NCBI taxonomy): Eukaryota > Metazoa > Arthropoda > Insecta > Trichoptera > Limnephilidae > Limnephilus > Limnephilus rhombicus. Next base: position 26,695,909 of record OV815284.1, read on the forward strand.
CAATCCCGAATTGGGGTATGTTGCGATGCTGAAGATAGTGGAGGAGATGTGGAAGAGGAAGTTTGGGAAGTGCCTGGCTATTCAGATCTGGTCACCAAACATGGCTAACGCCATTTCAAGCAACATTTCATTTCTGAATGGTGGTCTTACACCAGGGCGATACTGAGAGTATCTTCCACTCTGGAACGTGCCGCAAATATACTATACATTATTTAAAATCATTGTGAAATACTCAAATAAAATTTATTTGCCACGCCGGGATTCGATCCCGCGGCCTTCGGATTGGGAGTCAAGAGCCTTACCCCTAGACCACGCCGGCCATTAAATATGCACCTCTCCACGGTAACATCAAAATACCGTTGAATCAATACTGATTAATAATTTCCGACAGTAGCAAAGGCGGATCCAGGATTTTTTTCTGGGAGGGGCACAAGGGGCGGACGAGAAAAAAATCAACAATTACTATTAGGATTTTTTTCTGGGGGGGGGGGGCACAAGGGGCGGACGAAAAAAAATCAACAATCACTGTTAGGATTTTTTTTCTAGAGGAGGGGGGGGGGGGGCACAAGGGGCGGACGGGAAAAAAATCAACAATTACTGTTAGAAATAAACTTGAAGTTTCATACGAGTTCAAGTATGTATAGGAAGGTTTATGAAGGTATCAAAACAATCGAAAAATTAAATGTTTAATAAAGACAGTTTTAGCATCTAAGTATGTACTGTGATGGAATCTCCACAGTACACAAAAATACTCCCCCCCCCCCTAAATCCACTAGTGGACAGTAGTATCGAGTGACATTTACCATTTAAGGTATTTATTATCATTTTGTTGTTGTTGTTGCTACATGACAACAAGAGCGCCCCTGTTCTTTACGGTGTATAGGCATATAGGCAGGGGAACCATATCGTCAATTGACTGGTCAAAGTTGTGAGGCGGTTTAAGGAAGTGGTTTATGATTAACTAATTGTTTCGTTGACTCCATTATTTTCTCAAGATATTTGAATTAACTAAAACCAGCAGATATGATATTACGGACACGCAAGAATATTTAACGAAGCGTTTCGGTGCCTCGTTAGGTGATCGCTTTTATAATGATAGTAGCTGAACTCCCCGGAGCGGCGCTCGGGCTTTACACAGAATTTTCAAAATTGGACCTTGGCAGAGATATTCCTCGTTTTCTACATTAGCTCCACACTGGAAGTCTCAAGGAAAATCATCATCTTTGGGGTGTTATGTGAAGGGTATTTTTAAGGCAAGGAAAGAGACGAAGAGCTGGGAACCAAAAAGGTATGAGGGGTGGAAGGAATCTAGGGTTATGTGTGTACAGGAGAGACGGACGTATGAATCCACCCCTCCCACTGTGGTGCAAGTCGAGTGCCGGTGAGCGGCTGGAGAGGTTAAGAGGTCACCCTCAACCACTCTCTCCCGATGCAGCCTAGCGTGTAGTGGGTGGGCAGACGCATCCACCGCCAAAACCTATACAAATTTCACCCCATGAACCCGGGCACTAGTGGCGGTCCGTGAGTTTTCAGTGAGCTAAAGTGCTAAGATTGGAAAATACGACGTTATTGATGTTTTTGTAGCTGAAAACTAATTTTTTTTTTTTTCAAATTTTTGTATGAAGCTATACTGAAATATGCATGCGGCGCATCCCCAAACTGAAAGAATCCTGAAAATCTTCAAACCAAATACTGAAATTTTTGAAAAAAAAATAAAATTCATTTTCAGCTACAACAACATCAGTAATGTCGTATTTTTCAATATAACACTCTAGCTCACTGAAAACTCACGGACCGCCATTGCCGGGCACCCCTGCTAAGTCATCAAACGTAGCGAACCAATTGGGGTGATCTATGGAAGAGGTATTGGTAATCCAATAAATGGTTCCCGGTGCGGCGGTACCCATACCCGCCTCCCAATTGTTTTAGAACAAAATTTCACCAATCTCGAAGTAAAACTAGAATTGTATAAAAATTAAACTTAAAGCTTCGGCCGCCACATACAATCCGTCTTTGTTTGGGGTTCTGGAAGTTTTGGGGTCGTGAATTCTAATAAACTAACTGGGTGTAGTTGATGGAAATAATAATATTGTCAATAATTGAAACTGTTAATTTCTGCATGTATTTGATTCACTTCATCGTGCTACGTCTACCCCATGCATCCCCGACTTCTTCTGACATTCTGCTTACACTTACGGTGTATTTGAGTGGTGTGTGTTTCCCGATGTACAAGCACTATTGTGTGTACATATATTATTATTACCATGTCGTTGTCACAGCACTTTCTACTTGATGAATAGGAATGGTTTTATTTATGCCTTTATCGCGACAGCTACAAATTTTATTGGTGTCCATGAAACTGTTTTTACTTTATGGATATTGCTTACCATGAGAGATATTGAGATTGCGTACAACATGCGATGATACATTGTCATACAAGAGGAATATTATGTATTAAATTGTTTTGTAGCAGGTTAGTTAAATAAAATCCACAATTATTTTATGGTAATAATAATAAATAATAACAAACAAATTAGTATTTATTTGGAGCAGAGTTGAGATGATTTAAATCACTTGATTTAAATCAGTGATTTCAATCGCGATTGAAATCAAGTGATTTTTAAAAAGAAATCAATGATTTAAATCACTACTTTTTTATTGCAACCAAATCACCGCCTAAAGTGTCAAGGGTTTTTCAGCTACAACAACATCAATAACGTCGCATTTTTCAATTTTAGCACGCTAGCTGGCCTAAAACTCACGGACCGCCACTGGTGTACGCGTCTTAGTTTGATGAATAGTATTATTCGTTTGTTTGCCGAAGTTGAGCCTTTCACTGGAGTATTGGTCGATAAACAAGTCATACAGAAAAGGGCACCCACTAATCGGTGGTTAGCAATATACTTATAATATGAAAAAATTTATAACTAAAAAAGGTTTTTTTTTTTTTTTTTTTTTTTTTTTTTTTTTTTTTTTTTTTTTTTTTAATGCCGGCAACCCGGTCGTTTATTGTAATAATAATCATATACACACAAGTTAGTAGCCCGCCTCACTAGACTAAGTCTGTTCCGAGGCGGGTACATATATATATATATACATAGACTTAGACACATATACATTTACATATATATACATGCATATTTACATATATTTACATTTACATATATTTACATATATATAATTGGAAGTTGCTTCTTCTGCTGCGATCGAAAGAATATTTTCGGCATTCAATTTGGGGTACAATAAAATAAGAAATAGATTAATTAAGACGGGCAAATCAGTATTCCTTTTGAAAAGACTAAATTTGGACAAATCTCAAAGCCAATATAAACAAGATAACCCAAATGGTTTAATTTCCTTGTTTCCTTACTTTTAAGTCCTTTTAATATTCTTAGTTGTTAATTATAAATCAATAACTAAAATGAGCAACGACAACATTATTTTTTTAACATAGACCGACTTCCGAGTTAAAATAGACGAAATATTTATAAAATCAAAAAAATATTATTTACATCAAATAAATCTGATTTTTATCAACCCTGATTTGGAGTAGGTACAATAATTTTGGAAGAATGACACAGTTCAATAATAGTAAATTAGTACAAAACTATAACAATAACTTTAGGGGTATTTTAACAATGAATAACCCAACCAAAAGTTTACTAGTCCACAATCACTCTAGGTATGCTGCCGTATTTCATTCCTGCCCGAGATTTTACCTGAAGATGCGCGGGTAGAACCGGAAGGCGCAACTCACTTTCTCGAGGTACCACATGACCTTATATCGGTCAGACCATCTGTGACATCATCTAACCAATATCATCCCTCGCCCCTTATTAGTAAAGGGACGAAGCGATGCGGGAATTAGAGAGAGCATTCAAGATTGAATACCTACATATCAATATATGCTCGAAAATAATTAGATTTGCTACAGTTTAGTTTATAAATAATTCCTTACATTAATTATAATAATTTTGGTATACTAGTAGTTCTGTGAACAGTAAGACCTCGTGTCCAAAAACAATTTCTAATTTTCTCTTATTTGATCAATCAAAATCCAAAATTTCCTATGAAATCATAAGATTTGTAAGTAGTTTCTCAAATGTCTACCTACTTAATTGTATACCATTAATATTTTACGTAACATTTTTTTATTTAAAATAATGAATTTTACAATTTTTTCAAAGAAAGGTCATCACCTCAATCTTTCTTTTGGTTATACTATTTAGCCCAGTCATTGGGGGATAAAAAAGGCCTTTAGCTTGCAAAAAGTCGTGTAGTAGCGATTTTGATATATGTTGTTTAGATTGGGACTCTAAAGAAAAAAAAAAGTTTTCGACCTTGGGGGGGTCGAGCTCGAGCCGCCATCTTGGATTGAAGGTGCCAAAATTTAATTTTTTCAAAATAATTTCTCAACGGTTGATTTTACAACAAAAATGTCTATGGAAAATTTGAAGAAGACTAAATTACATAAATTTTTTGTTTGAATTTTTTTTTATAAATCTAATATATAATGACTTACAGAGGTAGAAAGAAGAAAATTTTGACAAAAAATCGTAAAACTCAAGTTTTCATGATAAATTTTGTAAGAACATATTACACAATATCATTTTAACGTATTTCCACAACACATATAGCAAAATCTATTTTAAATTATAGTAATTTTTCGTGTTACATAGAGGATAGAAAGAGACGGCAACATACTGCGTGCCTGCAGTCCTAACTGCAGCGTTGCCACCTCAGCGCCTATATTGCTACAGGCTAGGAATTGCCTAGGATCCCGCTATGACAAACCCGACGTCATCGAGTGCATGGATGAAACTAATTTGTAGTGATAATGAAACGTTTAGTAAGCCTTAAAAAAGCTGGTCTGCCAGTGCGTCTTCATTGAGTATACGAATGAAAACAAAATGATGCAAAACCAGAAGACATAGCAGATGAAGGAAAACGCTTTTTTGTTGCTTTGTACGGGGGTGACATGGATGAGGAAACCTTGAAAGAAGTTCGCTACCAACGTTTCGCAAAGTCTACAACAAAAAGCAAATTGAATTCATTCTTGCCCCTTTGCCACCAACGAATGGCGCTGCACGGTACCATGCATTTAGGATATACCATCAAGTTAAAAAATGGCATGGAATCCAAAAAAATCCAGAAAACTGGGGCTGGAAACGTGGCACCAATGGGCTTGTTCCAGTAAGAATGACAAAGAAACCAGCACCCGAGACTTTATTAAAATTTATTTCTTGCAATTGAATATGAAGAGATTTTGTCAATGGAAGCCCAGCATCTCAGTACCACAGGCAATGAGTTAGATCATGACATTGATGACAAAGACTAAAATGTCAATATTAACCAACCGGGATCAACAAAAAAATATTATTACGCGATAGCGAATATGTAACATAATTACGAATACTAGTCGAACTCTGTGCGGCTCGCCATACCATCGCTGGAATATCTGTGGAATAGACATACTGACCTTAACATTGTCGAAAGATGCCTACAGGCTGCTGTAAGAGAGGTTTTTGGAGACTCGGCAAGAGAGGTGGGTTTGCAAATCAATGAGAATAAAACTAAAATCATGATGCAAACCAGAACCCCACACCATAGAATAAAAGATAAAATGAAATTTAAAGACACTTATAATTTCGAAGTGGTCGAAGAGTTTACATACCTGGGCTCCATCATAACGCATGAAAAAGAAAACCCAGTAGAAGTAAAAAAGCGCATCACAGGCGCTAACAACACTTACTTCGCGTTATTGCCAGTTTCAAATCCCGAAACGTCCATAGGAAAACCCTGTATAAAACAATTATTAGGACGGTTTTGGCCTATGGATGTGTGGCGGAAACAGCTGGACACCATAGGCCAAGACGGTACGACGATCAACAGAAAGAAAGGTACTTCGAAGAATCTTAGGAGCGATGCGAGAGGGAGAGGCATTGGAGGGGACCCCACCACTTTCCCAACGGCGTTATAAGGAAATATATGGTTTCCTCCTTCACCGCACACGTCAAGAATCTATTTTATTGAACGAAGCTACATTTATTTGAACGACTCTAGACCCTCCAATGTCCACGCATACGGGAGAGAAAGCAGTATGCAAGTACTTACATTAACATGAGGGAGAGGCATGGAGGTTCCGCCACAATAAAGCTCTATATTATTTACCAAGCTCCTAAACTCTCTACCCATCGAATGCTCCAAAGACTAAGATGGGCCGGACATGTGCATCGAATGTCAAGCACACGAGTACCGAAGAAGGTTCTAACAGAACACCCAGGGGGTAAACGAAAGGCGGGCAGACCTAGGCTGAGACGGAAGGATGATGTCAGGAAGGATGCAAGAGGACTACTCCATGTCGCATTTAGGAAGACGACGGCCGAGGACGGAGGGCGGTGGAGGCTTATGTTGAAGGAGGCCAAGACTCGAAATGGGTTGTAATGCCATTGAAGAGGAAGAAGACCTACTGGGGAAACCACAATAAAAAATGCGCTATTTTCTCTACCTCATGGTGAAGGAGTAACGATCAGTTACTTATACCAGGGCGGGTAAGAGGTGGATTACCTCCACCTCATGGTGGTGTGGAAATGAGTTTACAAAATTATAATTATGTAATGAATAGCCCGAAACAAAACAAATATTGGGAATTTCACAATATTTTAGAAAAATATTCACATTTTCGCCACTGTAACTCGTTACCTATCAGACTTACAAAAAAAAATTTGAAACAAAAAATATTAGAAATTTTATCTTCTTTAAGTTTGTCTTTCGCAATTTGGTCGTAAGATCAACCATTGCACAATTATTTTGAAAAACCCAACTTTTGGCACCTTCAATCCAAGATGGCGGGTCGAGCTCGACCCCCCCAAGGTCGGAAACTGTTTTTTTCTTTAGAGTCCCAATCTTAACAACATACATCAAAATCGCTACTACACGACCTTTTGCAAGGTAAAACTCCCCACTGACTGGGCTAATTCAGGTACTACAATAATGATTATCACGATTTGACAGCTCGTAGAAGGAACCACGGTAATGCGAACCAAGGTTGATAAATTAGTAGTTTTCAACAAGCATTCTGAAACAGAACCGCAATGTAACAAACAAATTTACAGACAGATGAAATGTCTATGTCTAAATGGAACTACGCTCAGTCTATCATATACATATAATAGAGTTGCAGATACATTCAGTATAGCTCTGGTGAAACATCACCTTTCAGAGTAGAGATAGGTAAGTTTTGCATTTTGCCGGAGGCCCCGAGACGTGTTTCCTTTTAAAAGTATCTACTCAAGTTTTAGGAGCTTATAAATTTTGTAATGTTGCATGATAAAAGTATAATGCACTTAATTTTCTGACCTTAAATTGTTTGAATAACAGTTCTGATGAATATGAGTAGGGTTTTTTAAAAATTGTTTGTGTTTGATTTGTATTTGTACCGCCCCATCCTATAATGCCGTATTGTATAATTGATTTACAGAAAGCGAAGTATGTGGTTCTAAGTAATTTTTCGTATAAAATATCTCTTAAGCATCTAAATATATAATATGTTAGTTTCCTTATTCTCTTGTTCAGAATATTTATGTGTGGGGACGATAGACATCAGAATGAATAGACCAGAAGATACAGATGAGGGGGTAAAACCAAACTATGGGGGGCGAAGAGAGGAAAGATACTGTGATTCGTTAAAAAATCAATCTGACAGTATATAGGCATCTCGCATTATAATACCACCATTTAGTTCTTAAAAGCAAAATCTGCTTTGAATGAATAGACTTTTTTACATGGGAGCGCGAATTGCTTGCCACGTTAATAACATATTTGCTAAGGCCAAATGCTTGCCCCGAAAACATTCGCCCCAATTCACATAGCAATATTTTGTTGCCGTGTTTAGTTAAGACACTTTTACAAATGTTTCATAATTTACTTACCCCTGTAACCAGCGACGAGGACACTGGAGAACCGCCCACATTCGCTATGTCCATATAATATGTACCTATAATGTATAGCGTAAGCTGCCGTTTTTGGCGTGTTATTTCGTAAAACGTATGGACGTTAGTTCCGCGCTGGTCACTACAAGAATGATGACGTCACATGTTTTAGATTCAAGCGTGGCTCTCTCCCCTCCCCATGGAGCAAGCTGGCGCCAAGGCGGAGCTATAGCCGGTTCCATGGGGAGGGGAAAATAATACGTTTTTATCACTTAGGGCAGGTCCAGATATATTCATATGTCCGTGGTGGGGACCATTTTAAACGCTTTAATTTAAACGCTATCTTTAAAAAGATTCTACTGAACTTCCCTACCTTCCACCTCCTCATTTTCTTCCAGTTCCCACTACCCTCCTCCTCAACATAAATTAGTTGAGGATGCCAAAGTCCTACTGACTCCAGGCGTTGGGAGTAATTGGGACTCTTTTCGTGATTTATTTTTGGGATATTATGACGTTTTGTGCTATCCCCTTTAGCCAACGTTTTGGACAGCGTTACAGTGTCCATAAAATGCTGCTAAACCCCCCATTACACGCTTCAGTATTCGCATCAGTATTTGAATACTGATGCGTGTAATGGCTAATATTGACGCATCGACAAAATTACTGACGCGCATCTAGATATTTGGATCGGCCTCATCAGTATTGAGGCGTGGCCGAAAAGTGGTGGGGATACTGATGCTCTACTGATGCTCTACTGATGCGTGTAAGGGCTAAGGGCTCGCCGCATCAGTACGGACAGTACGTCAGTATTTCTTGTGCGCCATTGAGGACGGTGCTGTCTTATCGCCTGTAGCTATGTCGGACAGCGATGTCGCATCGCCAGCTCCGCCGCGAAATGTCCTAGCTACATTCATCGAGGCTTATGAGATGCGTGATATACTGTGGAATAAGCGTCACAAGGACTAGAAAAATACTGTAAAGAGGAATAGGGCCATTTTTTAATATTTTTTTTAGTACATATGCTCCACACACGAGGCCCTGAGGAAAATAATTTCCCTCAGGGCCTATGTCATCTTAAGGGATGCTGTGTGGAGGGTTTTTTTTAATGAAAGTAAGGAGAGGAGAGTTATTGGAAGGAAAAGGGTTTAAGGGGTGGGTAGGAAGCTGGAGTTCAGTGTGTCTTGGTCATCCGCCTCCAAGATACAAACCTGACCCCATGAACCCGGCGGTACCCATTCCCGCCTCCCAAATTGTATTGGAGGAATTGAAGGAAATAATGGTCTGCGTAAATCCAAATATTATGAGGAAAGATGTACGAATAAAAATAAATACGTTGCGATGCAATTATAGGTCAACTCAAAAAAATCATATCTTCCAAAAGATCCGGAGCCGGACTCGACGAAGTGTATATCCCTAAATCGTAGAGTTACAGCTAATTTTTCTCTTGGCGTGATCGAGGCTCTCATGGCTGTATTTTGTTTCAAAATATATGGAATAACCATATCTAACAATTTGTTGAAATTATCATTGTTCATCCTAAAATAATTTTTATAGTCGTGTGGATCAGTCAGCAAAATTTCATCCATTAAATTCAAGTGTAAGAATTTTTTTTTTTGAGAAGCCGGTTCTTCACTCGTTTCTTTGTACCGAACGCCTAAATTATAGCAACACAGGCTCTTCTTTTCGGATTCATCAATTTAAAAGCGTCTGTTCCGCAAGGTTTTGCAACGATTCTGACGTAAGTATACTGACACGTGTAATGGCTCACAAATACTGACGGTTGTCGTCAGTAATTCCCATCAGTAAATACTGATGCGTGTAATGGCCGGATAAGAAGGAAATAGCACAACACGGCAAAATAACCCAACTGGCACTCTCGTCTACTGATATGATAAAACTAATTAACTGAGACCCGAACCCGCGTGGTAATTCTTAAGAAAACATGGCGTAAAATAAAAAAGAGTAATACTCAATTTTTTTTACTATAAATTCTTTATTCGGTAAATAAGAGCCCTGCTGGTTTTCTTTGTGGGCATATTTGAAAGTGATATCTAAGTTACGTTACAGGGAAGTGTCAATTTCCTTTGAGACTTGAATTAGGATAATATCTTCGCTGGGAATTAATACTGCTGTGTAAAGTAATACTAAATTTAACACCGGTGTCATAAAACTTCTCAGAATTTAGAAAAACAAATAATGTTCGCCAGTGTCAGGTAGACCAAAACAGAAAGAATCATATCTTTACATAGTATAAAATGAAGTCACTCCCGCTGTCTGTGCGCTTAGATCTTTTAAACTGCGCAACGGATTTTCATAAGGTTTTCACTGATAGATAGAGTGATTCATGAGGAAGATTTTTTGGTATATAATTTGTCAAGGTTTTGTGTAAATTGATTGAGATATGTAAATAAAGGGAGCGGGCTGGCAAGCGGGCAGCGAACTGGCAAGCGGGCGGTGTGGATTTGATTTAACAGATAGCGTTGGTTATAAAGGTTGGGTGATGGCGAGACGTTGTGTTTGGTTAGCCACAGCAACGTGTGGCCGGGTCTGCTAGTTATAAAATAAAGTTTAGTTTCTTGGTAGTAGTGACATCAGTACATTTTCTTACCTCTATTGGTTATTTTCCGAAATTTTAAAGCGTGCACTTTTCGCTTCAATGGGGGACGAAATGCGATTTATTTACCACTCTTTTGTATCGAATACATAAAAATAATCGAGAAGATGAACATAGCTGTGAGTGTTTAGAACAACCATACTCAACCTGCGGCCCGCCAAGCTTTTATGTGCGGCCCTGAACACATTTTTATCAGGAACATGATTTAAAAAAATTCTATCATTCTAAATTTCGTATATTTTGAGATTCGTTTCGACTTTGACGCACAGATAGTGACAACCGAAGAGGATTGTCATTATTGTCCTCATCAGATTTGGTATCTGCTATTGCACACGCTACATTTGTTCCCAAAAACACTATTTTCATAATAACTTCCATGTTTTTTTCCAAATTTTGTTCTTGTAAATTGTACCGTACCACATAATCAGCCTTACTAATAAAAAAAATCATACAGTGATGGTTTTTTTTGTAACATAAGTGCCTAAATTATGTGTTTTAGTAGACATGTATCCCAGAAAAAAGGGGTTTAAAATGGGCACGCAATGCATGCATTCAAGAGGTCAATTTTTTGGGAATTAAAATCAATTTTATTATTACATATTTCAATTGTATGAATGAGTTAAAAGTGAAGTGAGCTTTGTTGCAAGTTCCTTAAATAAAATGAGTGTGTTTGTTGAATTGTGTATTCTCCAAAAAAAATTGTCGTTTTGATAAAAAAAAATTGTCGTAAGATTTTTGTTCAAACTTTTCATGTTTGTAATTAAAATATTGCGATTTTTTAATATTTAAGTATTTTATAAATACAAAAATCTGAATGGAATTTTTATCTATTTTCTAAAATAGTATTTGTTTTTACGACATCTTCAAAAAGATGAAATTTATTGGACATTTAAAATACCTTTGACACATTCCAAAGTTCGATGACAAATTATTATGAACAATAAAAAAAATTATAATATAAACAATGTACCTATACATCTTTCCATGAACTATTTCATGCAATGAATATCCTACTAATATTATAAAGGTGAAAAATTGTATGGATGTTTGTTTCTCTTTCACGCAAAAAATATTGAATGGACTTTAATAAATATTTCACTAATAGAAAGCTACATTATTTGCGAGTAATATAGGCTCTATATATTGGTAAGCTCTGGCGTTATGTTTCAGTTATGTTACAGCTATGTATAGGCTCTGGCGTTATTAAATTATTTAACAAAATCGATTTATTGCAAACGTCAGAAGAAAAGCAAACAAATTGTTGCCTTAGAAACGATGTTTTTTTATTGAATTAGACAATTCACACTAAAAAGAGTGCTTTGTTGGCGTCGTAGTTAATATCTATCTCGAAATGTATGTATGCGCATAACTTCCGAACGATTGTACCAAATTGGACAATTCTTTTTTTTTGGTCGTTATTTTATATAAAACTACTGTAGAGCTCTGGCATTATGAAATTTGTATAAAAAATTGTAATGGCACGCAAGTGGTTTGAAAGGGAATGTACCGTGAATGAATGTGTGGAATGCGGGAGGGGGGAGGTGGTGCGGGAGGGTCAGGTGGAGGGGGTTGGGGAAGGGAAGGAAGGGGGAGTGGTGGGTGGAGGAGTACGGTGAGGGGAGTGGAAGGGGGAGAGGGAAGTGGAGGAGGCGGAGTGGGAATTCCCCTAATACCATACGAGTGAAGCCGCGGGAAAAAGCTAATATTAAATAATGTAGCTTAAAACTTTTTTTTACTATTTGACCTTAGTTATATTAGATTTATATTAAATGAACAAACACACTTTGTAAAACACCGCTTTTTACTTGAATTAATATTTAACAGCCAACCAGGTTTCGCTTAGCTCAAGCTTCGTCAAGCCTTACTATATCAACTAAAGATAATTACGTACAGACACATATATAAAAGGAAATAAAATAATGGGTGAAAGAGATTGAAATACAATAGGTGCTCTCCAATTTTCCCCGCTCCCTTCAGCCTCCTAACATTCTACATCAGGAGATACCATAGTCTTACAGGCTCAAGACAGTTGGGTCGAAAAAACCTAACATGAAATTAAATTTGCTTAGAACGTGGAGGTTTTATTTCCTGTAAAGTTAAACATATATTTCCCAATATTTAAAACCTCATTTCACAGGAATTTGTAAAGGCTGGTGAAATTGATGATTCTTTCAACGCTCCGGGCTCCGGCCTAAATAATACAATCCTCAAAGTTCAAACTTTTGAGTTGTCCAAAGCAAAGTTTACTGTAATATATACCTACCGAGAGAATCGAATCACCCCCTTCCCTTCTCCCTGCCGCAGTCCCCCCCCCCCAATCCACCATTATTTTGGCTCTCACGTAATCTCCTAGCTCACTTTCCGCTTGTAGTTATTTTATAGTGGAGATTGTTACATCAGAATATCTGCATGCCAAAAATTTGACACCTACTTCTTTTATTCTAGAATACTCACGAGTCTTGATTAACGATGCAAGGTTTATATTTTGTCGATGTTCGGTGCGAAATATATGTAACAAACTTGTGTGAAATGTTGTCATTGAGATAGTTACGTTTCTTTGGCCAAATTGTGTAATTCCTTATGATAAATACGTAGTACAGTAAGAACCCTCCACAAATCGTTAAAATAACCTGATTTGAACGCCATCAACAGACGGTAGGTACATAACCTAGACAATGTATTAAAAAAAAATCAAAACCTATAGACATAGAATATTTTCTCCTGATCCTGTTGGTAAAAAAATATCTTAATATCAGTCTAGTTTCGTAGGAGTGAAATGGGGAATACAAATCCTCGATTTTTACGATTTTATTTAATAATAATATTTGGCTAATTTATTTAGCGCGCTTTTTGTGGAAAATCACCCCAAGGGCGCTGTACAAATAAGTATTTAATGGAATTAATATTACTTGCTTACAACTAAGATTTGCAATTATAACTAGTGACTTATGACTAAGACATATAAATGCTGACCTGAAGCAAGTGACTTAATAACATACATATTTACAATTAGATTAAGATTGGCGTCAGAAGAAGTAAGAAGAAAGAATAATAATTTTTTTATTGTTGATGCATTATTTTACAAAATTTCATAGTACAATCCAGTAATGTTGGCCTCACTGGGTTGTTTACCCGTGCTGAGGCCCCCATTTTATAATATAATAATTTATACATAATACAGTTTGAAAAAAAAGAAATATACAATGTTGGTGACGAAACAAAAAAAAACATTTAAAATAAAGATAAATCTAAACTAAAAATAGAGATCAAAAATTAAAATTAAATTAAATTAACAAACTAAAAAAAATAATTAAATGAAAATTGGCGTATATTATATTTTATGTGTTTGTGAGTGTTACGTGTTTTATATTGGTTTTGTGTGTTGCGTGTATATGTTTTATTCTTTTATGTTATAAAATTTTGGTAAAATTGTCTTTTTTGTTCTTTATTCCATTTTTTTTATTTTGGGTCTGAAATTATTTTTGTTTTCCTCAATTTTTGTTTCAAGTGAAAAACTGTTGGAATGCTTTTGTAGCATGGTATTTATGGTGTCTTTGTCCAAAGGTAGTGTTTACCGTCGGAGTTTTTATGTTTTCTTTGTACGTTTGTCTAACCGGTCTATTAGTGATATTTGGTGTTTGTTGGAGTGTGGTTTTTTGGTCAAAAATGTAGTTTAGTAGTGTTTTAACATATAATTGGGGTATATCTAGTACGTCACAACTTTTATATATTTGATCTGTATCGGTTAGTCTATGTTTTTTAAGTATTACCTTTAAGATCGTTTTCTGTGCGATTTCTGTTTGAGCGATAGCTGCGTTTGTTGCTCCTCCCCAAGCAATTAATCCGTATTCTATTATTGATTGACAAAGTGCAAAATATATTGTTTTCATTTGTTTTATTTTATATATGTTTCTTATGTTTAGGAAAATGTGTATTGTTCTGAGGAGTTTATTTGTGATTTGTTTAATATGATGTGTCCATCTAAGGTTATGGTCAATTACGATTCCTAGATACTTTATTTGTTCCGTTTTTTTCTAGAGGAGGGCAATCGCAGATGTTTGTGTTTATGCATTCGTGTATTTTTATGGTATTTGTATCGTTTTTTGGCTGTCCCGAGTTAGTTATACCTACTATACGTTGAGAATTTTGTTTTCGATATGTTTAGTGTAAGTGTGTTAGAGTCCAGCCATGTTTTCACTTGCGTGATTCCTAGATTCGCTATGTTATATACATTATTCCAATCCTTAGATTTAAAGAGTAAAACTGTGTCGTCTGCATAACTAATTATTTCATAATATATAATATGTTCTGTAACGAGCGTATTTTGATAACAAAAGTAAAATTTTATTCAAGATTTTTCAATGTAAATGAGTGTTTCAGGCTGACAATTATTGCTTGTAATAATTGTTACCCTTTGTGCTATGCATAAAAATCTTGTCTAAACGTTAGTTTATAAATAAAAAAATAATAATTAAAATTTTATGATACTCTCAGATAGGTATTTACATTTAAGGGTATGAGAGCTCAAAAAGGTATGTTTTTCATTTGGACCTAAATTCTGTCCTAAATTCCATTGTTATGCATCTAAGTTTAGGAGGAAGTTTATTCAAAGCCTTCGGCCCAGACATTCCGAAAGCGCGATCTCCAAATTTAGTATTTGGCTTGCGTTTAGGTTCCATTAGTTTGCCTATAGCTGGGTATTAAATTCCTCTAAAGGATGAAAAACTCTTATTTCGGGCACACAGAAACGCTTGCAATCTCACTTCTATTTATAGTTTATCTCCCTTCAGTGGGTACCGTATTACTATCAATTTTCATGGTAGTTTTCAAAGAATCTGACACACTGATATTTTGAGCAACACCCATTTTCCGCTTTATTTTTCGGTTATTCTGTATCCTTAGCCGTTCTGTTTCGATAAACACCCTCTGGGGATGGGAGGGTGGAAACCTCGTCATGGACTGGGTTGTCAGCGCGTCCTTATTTAGGGTATACTGATATTTCTCTTATCAAAAGGGTTGCGGGCTTTGAAATATGAAACTCTGGACACAGGAGACACCGGACTAACCCAACACTTGTGAACAATCTTTTGAAATTTTGGATACATATACCTACATTAAGTTGCGATTTTCCAACACTACAATTATTTAGCTCGAGTTTCGACCATATTCGTGGTGTTGTTGGTTCCTTCTTTTGGTAGTAGCACTCGAAAGTTTAATGTAGTGGTGTGTGATTCTATGACAGTTGGTTCGCCGACAATTGGTACCCCGGCTTACTTATATACAATGTGCAGTCGGTTTAGAGAAATTATGGTTGTTGGTTCCTTCTTTTGGTTGTAGCACTCGAAAGTTTAATGTAGTGGTGTGTGGTTCTATAGTTCTATGACAGTTGATTCGTCGACAATTGGTCCCCCGGCTTACACATTGTATATAAATACAATGTGCAGTCGGTTTAGAGAAATTATGGTTGTTGGTTCCTTCTTTTGGTAGTAGCACTCGAAAGTTTAATGTAGTGGTGTGTGGTTCTATGACAGTTGATTCGCCGACATTCGTTGACAGTTGATTCGGTTTAGAGAAATTAGTACACCTAATTGCACAAAATATAACTGAGTGACCCCGTTGAAGTTGATTTTACTTTTGAAATTGATAAGTAATGCGTAAAAAATTGTAATTTTATAGTAAATATCATTTCGGGGGGTCACAGTATTATATAGGTACCTACATTCTCCTTTCTACTCTTCCAGCAATAGGATACGTCTGACACTGGACGATCCGTAAGCTTATAATCTGTAGGCCTTGTACAATTGTACAACCCCATTTATTCTATTATCTATGATGAAAAGAATCGTTGAGATCCAAAGGATGAAACTTGCTCTGTTGACATATTTTTTATAAAAAACATCGCTTCCTTTAAAAAGCGTATATGTGTGCAGATATTAAGCAAAGTTTCTTAAATGTTTCAGATTGTTAACAATAACAAATTTAATGCCCACTGCTCTGTAACTACTTTCATAGTACCTACGTACTTCTTTATATATGTAATTGTTGTGTACCTTTTATTTTTTTTTCATAATAATAACGAACTTACGTACATTTATAACAGCAAAAAAAAATTATTACGAGATAAACAAAAATTTTAACAACACAGAAAAACGACTTCAAAAAATGCACTAAAAAGTAAAAAAATAATTTCGTATTCTTCTACAACTTCATAATCAACTTACTTTTTCTACTCATCAATATGTAGGTACGATTGTTATTTTTGGAGTTGGTGTCAGTCAATTTAGGTTTGTAACTACATACAAAGTTATAAGTGAGATGTGCTTGTGTCGCACAAGCGACTTGACGAGGCGAGAGCGGGGCCGCGGCGTGAGGGGAGCTGTCAACACTCCGGGGCGGGTACCTTGGCTGACACCGACTCCAAAAATAACAATCGTACCTACATATTGATGAGTAGAAAAAGTAAGTTGATTATGAAGTTGTAGAAGAATACGAAATTATTTATTTACTTTTTAGTGCATTTTTTGAAGTCGTTTTTTTGTTTTGTTAAAATTTTTGTTTATTTTTTATTTTTAGTGAATCTGAAGTACACTAACTAATTTGTCTGTATATGGGTAGACCTACTAAACGTGCTGCTCATATGAGATAGACATAATTGGATCATAACGACGTTAGGGTCAAATTAAGAGATTCGGCCGAGTTTCGTTAATTTGCTCCTAAGAATTGAAGAGTTCCGTTACTTTGTCATGGATCCGATAATCAAAACCTAACCAAGCTCTCATCAACCTTGAAGTATATCCTTTCCAATAAAAAAAAGAATCATCGAAATCGGTTGGCGTGATATTGAGTTATTCGTCCATTTGTCGCGCACATACTTAATGCAAATTTAAGACTTAAGGTTTTCTCATGGATGCCATTGTCGAAACTGGACCAAATTAAAATGGGACCACACGGAAAGCACCAGCTTTCAAATAAAAAAGAATCATCAATATCGGTTCACCCAATCGAAAGTTCTGAGGTAACAAACATAAAAAAAAATAAAAAATACAGTCGAATTGAGAACCTTCTCCCTTTTGAAGTCGTTTAAAAATTTCCTACTTTTATAATAATCTCTAAAAAATGTTTTACACCACTGCCAACCGGTATACTTCGAGGATGTTTGTAATCATGTTTTGTGCATTATTGTGACAATAATTGCTGAATCTACTGTAGCCTGAGCCCAAATACGAATCTGCTGGTTGAACTCCTTTGTACAATTTACTTATTGAATACTCATACCTACTTGTGTTGTTCCTACTTATGTCTTTCATGCTCAGTTTATTATTTTATATACTACTAGCAGTTAAAACCGCTCCGCAGATTTTTGCTGCTAGGCCCTGCGGTCGGCTTTTAGTTCCCCTACCCGCTCCCGAATTCCCCTCCTCCCCCTCCCTTCCGCACCCTTCCGAGTTCCCCGTTTCCCCGTCCCCTACACCCTCCCCCTTCCCCCACCCGAATATCGAATGGTAAACCAGGCTCGAAAGTTTTTTTAACCCTTTGGTTGCTGAAAAAATGGAAAAATAGTTAAAAATAATATAAAAATCGAAATGCTCACATCGAAAAAATAAGTTTTTTGGGTTCTCTCCGTGACGTAGGTAGATTCACTAGTTTCCCGCTTGTACTACGAGTTTCTGGACACGTTGTATAATGGTAAGCTCTGGCGTTATGAAATCATAATATCAAAAATCGCCTTGGTGCTGAAAAAATTTTAGTTTGTTAAAGTAAACCCTTTAAACATCACAAAACAAAAGTTAGTTTGACACATTAAATATCCATTAAACACCGAAAACGTTAAGTTTGGCCGGATAGCTTCGGATACATTTTTAAAAGTCTCGATGAATTCTAATACTTACGTAAGAAAAAATACGTTTTGAAAAATCGTTACTTCAATATTTTTTATCTCACTACAACACAAGTTAAATAGTTATGATAATCACTTGGTTTCCTAGGTTCCATCATAAAGATTCTGAAAAACACAGTAGTTATACTTTAATTATCACGATGATGTGCACGTGTCTACCCACGGAGAGATCCAAACTCGACAGACATAAAATTACTCGTTCGCGTTTCGAGATAGTGAGTATTTGCGATGGTGCCATACGTCGCAAGCCGCTAATATGTTTCTTTTATCTTTAAATTCTAAAAAGATTAGACATTTAGATACCCAATTAAAATAAAATGACATCCAGAGGTTTTATTATAAAGTTACGCTAGATACCTCAAATTGGCGGGGTGAAAATTAACCAATAGCACCCCTCGTCCCTAATTAGTAAAAGACGTGAGTGGAAGTATTCGGGATTGAATAACTATCAATACAACGAAATATGCGTAACAAATAGAATGGTATGCAAAATGACCTAATTTAATGCTATTCTCTGCATATTTTAAAGGTTCAACTGTAAACAAATAAACAAATATTTTTAATAAGGACATATATTGTAGTTTATGTTTCATTTGATAACATCTAGATTTCAATAAATAGCACGTTCCACTTGGAGTGCTTGTTGATGAAGTATTTTCTATCAAAGATATTATATTCATATTTATCGCTTCACTTCGCGCAAATATTATGGCGTGTGTCAGAGGTGCGCAACTGTGGTACAAAAATGAATAATTTTTTTATAATAATTTTTTTTATTATTTATTATTTATTTATCTATAATAAAATATATTTACAATGGTTTTGTTTGTATGCCTGTCTCACTAGGGTATACCTGTGTCGAGACAGGTGTACATAAATGAATATAGTAGTTACAAGGATATTTTAGGTAAAATACATATTATGAATAGAATTAGAACAGAAGGGTGATTGGAAGGGTGGTAAATCTTTTAAAGAGAGTTATTTTATAAATGTTGGAGATGGAGTAATGAAATAAATTCTGCCTAGTCTATTTATAGGTTAAATTTGACAGGATTGCATTATTTTCGTTTGTTTTATATGGGTTAGGTTGTATGTGAATAGTTATTTCTGTCTATGTGTGATTTATTTTACAGATATGTGTGATAGTGTGGCGTCCAATACTTATAATCCATTTTTTAATATCTTGTTTGAATTTTGTAAAGGAGTCACTTTGTCTGATCGTAGTTGGTAGTGTATTGTATAGTTTGCAAGCTATGTACTTAGAGTGTCTTTGCCCGAAGGCGGTTTTGAAAAAAGGAGTTTGGAGAAGTTCGTTGTTTTTGGCTCGGGTATTGTGTATTGTTTGTGTAGCTTTGTATGGTGTTTTGTTGTTTTTGTGTAAATTAAGTAATATGGATCTTGAGTAGAGCTGTTTTATGTCCATAACGTTTAAGGAATTGAAGATAGTATCAGTGCTGGTAGTAAGCGGCATTTTAAGAATTATTTTTATGATTAGTTTTTGTGCTTTCATGATGGGATCAAGGGCATTGGAATATGCATTACCCCAGGCTAGAATTCCGTATTCGATGTGAGATTGGCACAATGAGTAATATACTGTTTTTAAAAGTTTTAGGTTAAGGAAATTGCGTGTTTGTTTGAAAAAGTATATAGATTTTCGGATTTTGTTTGTAGTATTATGTATATGTTGCTTCCAATTCAGGTGTGTATCGAAGGATACTCCTAAATATTTGATAATGTTTACTTGCTCTAGGCATGGGCAGTCACAGTTTCGGTTTAGAGATGAATTTTTACATTTGTGTATTTTTAATGGCGGGGCTGGGTTTGACTTTGGGATATTGGTGAGACTAGACAGTAAGTATTTGGTTTTCTGTACATTTAGAGTTAATATGTTCGAGTCAAGCCAATATTTTACCTGTTGAATTCCTTCCTCCGCTTTGGAATATGCGGTAAGCCAATATTTTGCTTGGAAGAGTAGGACAGTGTCATCGGCGAAACTGACAATAGTGGCATCGATATCTAGGTCGCATAACTCGTTAATATATATTAGGAAGAGCGTTGGACCTATAACACTGCCTTGAGGGACCCCGTAACTAATGGGCAAATTCTGGCTCTTTGTGGTATTGAGTTTAACGCATTGGGATCTGTCAGATAAGAAGCTGGAGAGGAGGCCTAATTCTTTGTTCCTAATACCTATATTAAACATTTTACGTTTTAGTTTGCTGTGTGGGATTGTATCAAATGCTTTACATAGGTCGAGAAATACCGATTGAAATGATATTTCTTTGTTTGAACCATTATACAGGGTTTTAAGGGACGTACTTGACTTACTTTAACCAGTGATTCCTGACATTATTTGGAGTAAAAAATGTAAATGAAATTTTGGTCTCCGGTGACTTTTTTTGACGATATATATATATTTTTTTTTTTTTTCTTCAAAATCAAACAAAAAAAATTCTTCCGCATGTCGTCACTGGTCACTCAGTGGGTGTCCGACGAATCCCTTACCCCGCCTCCAACTGTTCAACAACTACCATTTTTTTTGTAGAAAAAAAAAAAACATCAAAAATGTCACCGGAGACAAAAATTTCATTTACATTTTTTACTCCAAATAATGTCAGGACTGGTTAAAGTAAGTCAAGTACGTCCCTTAACACCCTGTATAAATTATTATAAACACATTAAAAAAAAGATTCCTTCCTCACTAACTTTTACAATGGGTGAACAGAATACCTAACTTAGTGTTGCCCAACATATGTACACGGTTGACATTTGTCACATGAGAACGGGTCGCTTCTTCGACTCGTTCAACAGCTCGGCTTTGAACGATTTGCCGGCCTCTGCGTTTCCTCCTTCCTACAACATGGGCCTCTTCAAGACCAATGTTCATTCCTTCCTCTCCTCAAAAAGACCCTCCACACAGCATCTCATCTGAGGGAAATTATTTTCCTCAGGGCCTCCCGTGTGGAGTTAATGTAATTATTGTAAGAGTGGAGGGAGGAGATAGAATGGACGGTGAAAGGGAACATGTCTAAGATCTATAAAGATCTAAAGCAGCGGTCGTCACACTTTTCTGGCAAGGGCCACATAGGACAATGTAAGGTGTCACCGCGGGCCGCACACTTATGAATTCGGGGGGGGGGGGGGGTGTTGTACCTTTTTGTTTAGCAAGTTTAAAAAGCAATTATTTTGTATTTAAGTACCGGATTGCTACTTCCTTCCTTCTTGTGTTCATGATATAGTGTCAATTCTTAATAATAATTCACGCAAAATCATAATATTATATTAAAAAAATGTGTGAATTTTCGCACACGTGATAAAAATGATAACAATACATACAATAATAAAAATTAACCAGTATTAAAGTTTATTTTGCTTTATTAGTACGTGATAAGCGTGTTTTTTTGTTCTTTTTTGACCATATTTTGTTTTACCTATCTACACCCTCACTGTGCCATATCTACGCCCTCTAATTTTCTCTGGGTCTTCTACTGCCCCCCTGAAAGTCTCAAACGACAATATAATTAATTGTAAAAAAACGGATAATATATTTAATTGTATATGAACAAAATATATTTAGGAAGATAACGGCAGATATTGCGGGGCGCAAAAAACCGGATAGTATAATTATTGTACATGAAAAAAATATATTTAAAAAGAAAACGGCAGATATTTGTGCGGGCCGCAAAAAACCGGATACTATAATTGTACATGAAAAAAAGCATATATTTGTGCGGGCCGCAAAAAACGTATAGTATAATTGTACTCGTACATGAAAAAAAATATATTTAAAAAGAAAACGCTAGATTAGAGCGTGCGGGCCGCAAAAAAACGGATACTCTAATTGTACTTAAAAAAAGAATTTAAAAGAAAATGCCAGATATTGGCGCGGGCCGCAAAAAACGGATATAGTATGATATTTGTACTCGCACATGAAATAAAAATATTTAAAAAGAAAACGGCGGATATTTGTGCGGGCCGCAAAAAACGGATACTTAGTACAATTTTGTACATGAAAAAAATATATGTAAAAAGAAAACGGCAGATATTTGTTCGGGCCACAAAAAACCGGATAGTATGATTGTACATGAAAAAAAATATATTTAAAAAGAAAACGGTAGATATTTGTGCGGGCCGCAAAAAACGGATATAGTATAATTATTGTACTCGTACATGAAAAAAAATATAGTAAAAAAGAAAACGGCAGATATTTGTGCGGGCCGCAAAAAACCGGATACTATAATTGTAAAAAGCATATATTTGTGCGGGCCGCAAAAAACGTATAGTATAATTGTACTAGTACATGAAAAAAAATATATTTTAAAAGAAAGCGGTAGATATTTGTGCGGGCCGCATAAAAACGGATACTATAATTGTACTTGAAAAAAGAATTTAAAAGAAAACGCCAGATATTTGTGCGGGCCGCACAAATATCCGTCGCGGGCCGCAGTTTGACGACCACGGATCTAAAGAGAGGGGAAAGAGAAAGTTTTTTTATTGAAGTGAAACTTCTATAGCCCCGTGGTGATGAAACGGAAATGACGCATTACAGCACCTGCGAAGCATCAAACTCCTATCAAGGCTCCTATTGGTTGAGATATAAAACGGAAATGACGCTGGGTCTGCGCTCATTGGCTGCTTTGATTATGACCTCACTTTTCAAGACTCCTTGGTTCTTCATTGGTTGAGATTGTTTTGGTAAAGTTTCGCTTCTACCGCGTGCTGCAATTTTTTTTGATTGTCAATATTTATTTGGTAACGCAGGAATATATTAAAATCGTATCGATTCCAAAAATACATCGTTGATTTATTTGTACTTTTTATTTGTTGCGTGGGTTTGGGGTTTAGAAGAAAATGGGAATGAGGAAGGTGGGGAAGTATCTGGTTACATCGCTTGCTCAAGATTGGTTTGTAGATACTATATCCACAAAAATTCGTATCGAGATATAAAAGTTTTGAAGTTTAAAAAAATTATATTTTTGTTTCCATTATTTCAAACTAATTATTAGAAATATTTTTTTCAAAATACAATGGTTAATCTATCCACAAATAAAAGAACGACACGTTTGGTTGAATTTTAAACGAACTAACGCATACTGCATTTACAGCTTTAAAAAAACCCAAATATACAGGAGTACAAACCAATCCCAGTAAGCGACATACTTTCAACAAACGTTTCGATTCTGAATGGTTGTCTAAAAATACATGTTTTTTTATATTATTTTGTGGTGAGGCTGAGGAGTTTGGGAATTGGGAAGGTGAGGAACTATCTGGCTACTCAGATCTAATCACCAAATACGACAAACACCATTTTAACCAACATTACGTTTCTGAATGATTGTCTTTCACCAGGGCGATACAGAGAATATATAATGCCGATAATATAATTTATGGCCGACACTCTATGTATTATTTTTATTATTTAATTTGTGGAATAACACAAATAAATTTCATAAAATTTTCAATTTTATTGAAATACGTTTTTTATCCCATCAATAATTATAGGTACCGAGTGTACTGATCTTTTGTCGCAGTAAGACGGAGATCCAGGGTTCGAAATCCCAGTTGCGATTTCCCAGCTACCTTTTTGAAGTAAAACTTTTTTGCGCACGCTTGATTTGATGACGCTTGTGACGAGAGCGTTACGAAAAGCGAGGCAAACGGTAGTTTAGAGAGAGATATAAGTTAGTGAAGATAGAAAGAGAGAGAGTTACGTTTTTGTATTTATTGCTGTAGGGGCAAGAGAGAGAGGTGCGAGCGCACATTTTCTTTCTCTCTTCCTATCATATAGATGGAGCTAAAGAAGTTTTACTTCAGTTGTGTGTTCTAAACCACACGATTTGAACCCGCGACCTTTGAATTCGCAGCCACGGATTTATCCGCGGAGGTCATCAATCTTTGTCAACCGGTAAAAATAAATCAAAGGTTGTAAAACTTTTTGGAGTGAAAACTTCTTTATCACCGTTGTGATTTGAAACTCAATGAAACGAAAAAGCGATACTAAAAAGAGACAAACACATACACCTGTAGGATTTAGCCCGCGAGAGAATGAGATAGACTATTCGGTCTCCTCTTTGTGCGGTGCTTCGAAGCCTCCGAACTCTTGTCTATTTTAGTGATCTGAAGGTTTCACTTCTAACGCATGTGAGCTTATACATTTATTTAGGCGTAAATTAATTTAAGGCCCATCTCCTTTTTTTAAAGATACTCCTGACATTTAGTGCCTCCGTTCACGGAGATACTTACAAGATACTCGTGCGCGTAACATACGCGCCGATCGTAAGTACCCCCCGTACGATTTTGCTGGTGCCCGTTCACGGCGCTAAGCGGTGGCTGTCGGTTTCCAATCAGTATCACGATACCGACAGTGCTGATCGCGCGCGACGCTCGCATCATTTGTGTCTGATACTTATTCGTTTGACGTTTGACAGAAATGGCGTCGGAACATGAAAGTAATGTTAGATTTGTTCTGAAAGTGGAAAAAATGCATGTTTATATAACTATACGTTACCACAATACATAAGAAAAGATTTAGTGGAGAAGGCATGGATTGACGTTGGAAAAAAAGTCATATGACATCGCTTGACTGCGTGTTAACTCCACGGCTGCACGTGAAGAATGATCAAGTTCAGTATATTTCGGATAGCGCCGTGTACGGAGACTAGCATTAAAAAGTGGTATATCAGCAGGGTACTTGTGGTTTCGTCACAATTACGTAGATTGTAAGTATCTCCATGAACGGAGGGCCTTATTTCTTCACCCCTGAAGTTTCACGTTTTGAGCGCTAATCCCGGTTAAATATTGTGTATTACCCAAAACCAAATTTCTAATTTTATGTTGATGTTTTAATTTTGAAAATCGTTTGTCGACCCCTGATTTTCCTCTGTCTTTCCAGCGTGGGCTGTTTTGTCCAACTTGAAACCCACCGCACTCCGT
Source organism: Limnephilus rhombicus (assembly GCA_929108145.2). Taxonomy (NCBI): domain Eukaryota; kingdom Metazoa; phylum Arthropoda; class Insecta; order Trichoptera; family Limnephilidae; genus Limnephilus; species Limnephilus rhombicus. Next base: position 26,721,284 of record OV815284.1, read on the forward strand.
AATGAGACGTTCCGGGAATTAATATCACCTTCTCTAACAAACAAACAAACAAACAAACCACCACATCCGATCTCTCAATATTTGTTTATAACTTTCAAACAAAATAATATTACAATAAGTTATTATAATACTCTGTTATCATTATCTACGATGCCGTTTCAGCTAATATTTCGTATCTCATTTCTATATGTGTATCTGGTTTTATATGACACGTTTTTTGTTTGTTTTTAATGTGACACCAGAAGAGAGTTGGTTGTTCCAATTTAGTTACTGAAATGTTTTGATCTGATTGGTAATCTCTTACAAGAGCGATTTATTGAATTATTTCTATCAAAACAGAGTAGGTAGTACCCAAAGATATTGAAATATCTTTGGTAGTACCTAATTTTTTTTACATGTTACTCGTTTAATGGCGTGTTGTTTCACAGAAATTCAAATGTAACACTGTCATCAAATGGCCATTTTATTTTTTGACATTTGGAAGGTCCCCGTTAAACTCTGATTAAACATTTTCCTCTCCTGCTGATCACAATTTGTTAAAAAAATCAGAGTGTGCAGTTCACAAGCGGTAGAACTGAAACCTTCAGTAAACTAAAGTGGAGAAGAGTGGGGAGGCTACGAAGCACCTCACAAAGAGGAGACCGATTATTCTATCTCATTCTCGCAGGCTAAATCCTGTGGGTGTATGTGTTTGTCTCTTTTAAGAGTCGCTATTTTTCGTTTCATCGAGTTTAAAATCATAACGGTGCTAAAGAACTTTTTAATTCAAACGGTAATGGCTGAAAAACGATCGAAAAGATGGGAACAACGGTTGTTTTGACCACCTTTTCGACCGATCAATCCGAGTCTTCGATCAGTTAAATCACATGTTTAGTTTTTATTTCTTTTGTATATCTCATAATTTAATTATTCAATTTATAAAAACAGTTTATTTTTATTATTATTACGCGTGACAGCTGTTTGGCCTACTGAAGGCATTATTATCAAAATTGAATAATAATATTATTGAATATAGAGTTGCGTTGGGACGAGCGTATTTGTGCAAGAGGAGTTTTGAGCCAAAATTTGATTAACAGGATAGGGAACAACGGCCGTTAGAATAGGCATTTAACGAAAAACTTTCAGCTGTCAAAAAAAATGGCGCTAAATGGCCATTTGATGCCTTTGTCACATGTGAATTTTATCCAGTTTCTCAAGGGATTGCATTACATTTTGAAAATTGAAATACGTATTTTTAAAATAGGGAAAAAACAATGTTTTTTTTACATTAGCTTCACACAGGAGGCCCTGAGGAAAATAATTTCTCTCGGGGCCTATGTCATCTTAGGCGATGCTGTCTGGAGGGTCTTTTTAAGGAAGGGAAGCATATGAAGTTCTGGGAAGGAAAAAGGTACGAAGAATCTGGGGGTTTGTGTGTATAGGAGTGACGGACGAATGAATCCATCCCTCCAACTGCAGTGTAAGGCGATGGGTCGAGAGAGTCCGACTGCAAAGGTCAAAAGGTCCCAGTCTCTCTCGATCCGGCCCGCCACGCAGCAGATGGGCAGACGCATCCGCCTCCAAGACCTGGACAAACCTCACCCCTTAAACCCGGGCACCCCTGCTAAGTCACCAAACGTAGTGAACCACTTGGGGTGACCTATGACAGAGGTGTTGGTTATCCAATAAATGGTTCCCGGGGCGGCGGTATCCATACCCACCTCCAAAATGTGACGCTTAAATGGATATTTCGAAGCTTCGCAGATAATGGTGGAAATGACATTGAACATTCATATTTTGAGTTTTATACTCGTAGTGATCCTCTGGATAAAATTTATAACAAAATCACTAAGATTACAATAACAACGAGACTGTTTTAATCTGACTTCAATCAAAATAGTAGTCAAGAATTCAATTATTAGGTAATTTTCTTTCTTATAAATTGTTTTTGGTTGTCTGAATAACAAATTATTATGAACTAGACCAGTGGAGGTTATCCACCATTTATCCGCCCTGGTATAAGTAACACTCATGGTATAAGTACCTAACTAACAATTTGGGAGGCGGGAATGGGTACCGCCGCCCCGGGAACCTTTATTGGATAACCAACACCTCTGACATAGGTCACCCCAAGTGGTTCGCTACGTTTGGTGACTTAGCAGGGGTGCCCGGGTTCATGGAGTGAGGTTTGTCTAGGTCTTGGAGGCGGATGACCAAGACACACTGAACCCCAGATTCCTACCCACCCCTTAAACCCTTTTCCTTCCCAGAACTCTCCTCTCCTTCCTTTTCCTAAAAAAAACCCTCCACACAGCATCCCCGAAGATGACATAGGCCCTGAGGAAAATTATTTTCCTCAGCGCCTCCTGTGTGGAGCTCAAGTAAAAAAAAAAAAAAAACTCCTTCAAGGTTCTCGCAAGATTCTAATTTTTTTGTTGAACGAAGCTACATTTATTTATTTTGAACGAATGTAGACCACCAGCGTCCCTGCATACGTTGTTAGAAAGCAGTATGAAAGTGCTTAACGGGGAAAAAAACCTAATACAACAAATCTGGTTAGCAATACAAGCAAAAATAATAAAGTTAAAGCAAAATAAAACTCGTTTAAGAAGCTTATGAGGCAGCATTGTATCGTGTGAAAAACCCTGTAAGCACCTGTATAAATAGATAGAGAACATACCATAATCATTTAAGGCTCTGCAACCGGTCTCGAAAAGAAGAAGATGGAGAGATACGAAATTACGAATGTTAGAGGAGACCGCTAACATTTACAGCGACAAAATCGATGCGAAAATTGCGAAAATGTTTAATAAAATACGACTCGTTTAAAATAGAGCAAAAATCTCGCGGGCATTATCTTAAACAACATTTAAAGAAACACTGTGAATTTTTTCATACACATAACTTGTAAAATAAGTGAAAAAAACGTGTTTATAATAATTTTTGGAGCATACTTTGCGATTTTTTTCTATAGAAGGAATTTTATATAATTTGCGTTTCGGTGAGGGGTAATGTCTAGATATTATCTTCAAGAATAACATATATTTTTTAAGAGCTTTAAAACTTACCGTGTTTAAGGGAAATATGTAATAAATCGGTAGAAATGCGGGTTGCGGGCCCTTAAGTCTCAAATCATTTGGCAAGTGCTAAGGAAAAACGTATATTGCATTCAACCTGATATAAACCACACCCAGCATCCGTGTCCCTTAGCCAACCACCCAGTGAAGCCTCAAAGAAAGATTAGACCCGTGATGAGAATCGCGATATCTTACTTAACTTAGTTTAATGTTTTATTTTTCTAACCGTGTATTTTTTTTCTTTTCAGGTGAGTGCCACCCTTTTCAACAAATAACTGAAGTTTTATCAGTCGCTTTCCATTTCGATATCTTTAATATCGGTGAGTAAACAACATTAATTTGTATTTATTATCATGAACTTGTAAGGTTACCTTAACAAATAAAAAAAATACCAAACTTCTTCAAAAGGTTGAATAAATATTTTTTTTTTCAAGTAAAAAAATATTACACGTAGATACTTTATCGTTGTCTGAATTCTTGACCATCAGCAATTTTAATGTCATGGTATATATCTCTCTCTCTGGTTTCAATCCTGGGATTGGTTTGCAGCAATTTCATCTATTCGTTTCTTCCACTCTTCCCTGTATGGTATATATATTGCACTTAAAATAATTTTCTTATAAAATTTTCTGACCTTAGATTGTTTGAATAAAAGTTCTGACGAATACGAGTCGGGTTTTTTTTTAAATTGTTTTTATTATTAGTTTTTGTGATATGTAAATTGTTTGTGTTTGATTTGTATATGTACCACCCCATCCTATAACGCCGTAATAATATTACGTAATAGTATTATTATTACCTTATAACGAAATAAACACCCACTTAATAATAATAATAAGTTGTTTATTTCGGCCGAAAGGAGCAATGGGTGCAATACTCTGTCAGCCATATAAAAGTATACATTACTTAACATGGATTTACTAGATAAAAAAGAAAAAATAAAATAATATAATTTTTTTTTTTAAATACACATATTTAATATTTAGTATTCGTATATCTACTACGGGGGCTTCAGATGAATTCTCCATGTTTGGTGAAGAGGCGCGCCCTGCCAAAAAAAATTTACTTAAAATTTGTTTTGTTTTATTTTACCTATATTAAATTACAATTTTACTTCTATTAAATTATTTTTTTTAAATACAAATACGTTATGAAATATGCATTTTGACCGAAGTGTTTTTTTAAACATACATTCATTGTCTTATGAGCCATCTTGGTGTTGTCATTTAAAACCTAAAAAACGACTACAGCGCCATCATTTACGGACCTCTGAAAAAAAAATTAATTTATGTTTTAAGTTCCGTTTTATCGGTGATTGCGGTTGATTTTTATTATGCAAAGTGTTTTTTTTTTTTAATTTGGAATTCAGTTTATCAGTGGTGAGTGTATTCGTACTTTAAATTATTATTTCACGTAGCAAAAAGTGTTTTATTTGGAAAAGCACAGTATTTTAAGTACATTTACCAAGTTCCGATATCTTTCCAATTAATTAATCATATTAATTAACATATAACAGGATTAGTGTTACACAATCAGGTGGCTACGTAGGTAATTGCGTAATTGCGTTCTTCTAGGGAAATTTCACCTCGAAATCTAGGGAAATAATTTTTTTGGGCAGAACATCCCTGTTTTGAATGGAAGAAATGGCGGGATGACTATAGGATGACTGGTGTGAGAAGTCGAGGCGTTTTTTATTCAAGATTAACTGCTTTTAATATAGAAAAACATTGGTAAAATGTCCACATCTCACCGCCACATTTTTGTATTTTACCAATGTGCAATATAAAAACAATAAATCATCTTTTTCATTGCAAATACGAATGACATCGTAAGCCATCGAATTTTGTGTTCAGGCGTGACTTTTTACATTGTTTTATGTATAACACATACAGAAACACTGGTATTTATAATACACTGATCATGACGATTGTGTAATAAAGCCTTTGATACTAAAAACAATTCGAAAATACGATCGATGTATCGTAAACCAAAAATATGACCTATTTATGAATATATTTACATCAATCAATTTTCAAAATGACATTTGAATTCAAAATGAGTTCAAAATAGTGTGAGAAGAATATATGATGCAAATGTGAATGGAAGACGATGTCAGGGACGCCCGGAAGACATGGCACGATAAAATGAATCAGATACTTGAGACGGGCCATATCAAGAGTCAGAATAATAAAGAGTATGTATGAATGTGAATAAGGCAAAGAGTGTATGCCAAGACCGAGTTGTTTGGCGGTCCGTCCTCTTTGCCTACTCCTGCGGGAAAACGCCGTGATGGTTAAGTTAGTTAGTTTTGAGTTCATTGGACCAAAGTTACAATCACGGACAGGCCCCACAACCAAAATCTGTACGTAATAACATTCCAACTGGATTAAAAATGTTGGGAGGCGGGTATGGGTACCGCCGTCCGTATAACCAACACCTCTGCCATAGGTCGCCCCAAGTGGTTCGCTACGTTTGGTGACTTAGCAGGGGTGCCCGGGTTCATGGGGTGAGGTTTGTCCAGCTCTTGGCGGCCGGTGCGTCTGCGTGCCTGCCGCGTGGTGGACAGGATTGAGAGAGACTGGTTGAGGGAGGTCTTTTATCCCCTCTAGCCGGAATTTTTTAGGTCTTTTATCCGCTCGACCCTTCGCCTTGTTTCGCGGTTGGAGCGATGGATTCATACGTCCGTTACGCCTGGACACACTGACCCCCAGATTCCTACCCACCCCTCATACCTATTTTCTTTCCAGAACTTTCTCTCCTTCCTTTCCTTAAAAAAACCCTCCACACAGCATCCCCTAAGACGACATAGGCCCCGAGAGAAATTATTTTCCTCAGCGCCTCCTGTGTGGAGCTAATGTAAAAAAAAATACAAACATATTCACTGTGTTGGCAATTGTTTCTAACCCCTCAGACCTATTTTGTTGAAATGTCAAAATATTTCCACGTTGCAATAAAATTCAAATAAATAGAATATTTCTGAACGAATCCGAAAACTAATAGCTGAGTTTTAAAAGGTGATGAAATATGCTATCAAATTTTATAATTCAAAATAAACACATAATTTTTGAAATATCAAAAATTTGAATGCTAACTTAAAAAAAAAATCGCTCACGTTACCTTTTTTCTAACTAAAATTACTGTTGACGAAAAACAATAAAAACACATATGTATTTTATTAGACTAATGTATTTTAAACAATATCGGTAACTCACTCTTTGTCGTTGCATGTGCAAATAATTAATAAAAAATTCCCAAAGTTTAATAATTTTTTTTCAAATTGCGGTCAGAAACTTTGGTTTCATAAAGATCCACATCTCTAAATATTATAAATTAAAGTCCCCCGCGTCGTCTGTCTGTCTGTCTGTCTGTGTCTCTGTTTGCAATAAACTCGAAAACTACTGAGCGGATTTTCATGCGGTTTTCACCAATAGATAGAGTGTTTCGTGAGGAAGGTTTGGGTATGTAATTTAAGGATTTGTGTAAATTGGTTGAATTATAACGATAATTGTTGGAAGTGTCGGAAAAAGTCAAGCCGCCTGGTGGCTTTCATCGAAAACGCTGCCTAATCCTTTTGGGATATAACAAAACAATGCATGGTGGAATATTACTCTTTTATAGATCTACAAAAAAGTCCGCGAAGGCATAATATATCTATCTTTTACGGATAGTTTACTATACCCATTCTATCTTCTAAAAAAATGGTCATCTACATTGAGGTAATTGAAAAGTTATTTAGACGGATACAGTATTAATCCTTATTAACTTAAATACGTTAGTTACCCCTATAATCTTTCACACAATCTCTACGTATTATAAATTAAAGTCCTCCGCGGCATCTATCTGTCTCTTCGCGATAAACTCAAAGACAGTGGTGGTTGTAAAGGTTGGATAACCATCCAGTAGATGACGTTGAGTTTTATTAGCCACAGCAACGCGTGGCTGGGTCAGCTAGTTATAAATATTTGTGGTTTTTAGTATTGAGTAAAAAGCGTGGTGTCATTCTAGCACCGTTTAGATCATAAATCTCACCATGACAGTAAGGACGTTACAACGATTTCTATGAACCTTTATAAGTTGATCCGAAAAGTAAACAAATGTTTTTTTTATTTATTTTATACACTTTACAAATATAAGACAAAAAAGTTTGGAAAACAACTCTTTAGCAGTTTGTCTAACGGGTTCTTCACATTAGAGATCTTATTATAGTGATTTAATAGTTACATTTTTACAATTATACAAAATAAAATTTTCAGATATACAGATGAAAGAAATTTATGAAAACATACATAATAATTTTAAAGTCTTAAGAATATTATGTCATTGTAAGCTAATACAAATTAATTCTTTCCGTACGCCAAGTCTTCAGTAAATTCACCAATTGTTTGTTTTGGGCACAGTTTTTAATTTCAGCAGGCAACATATTTAAACAACTGGGAATCATGTAATTTTTCGTTCTTTGTCCATATTTATTTATATGCTTAGGTACAATTAGTCCTTCATAAGTATTATGTAGGACTATGGTTGTGTTCAGTATTATGGTTGTTTTCCAGCATGTTTATATATAAAGAGTTATTTATGTGCTGAAATATTATTTTGTACCACAGAATTGCTGTCACAGAAAGAATTTTGAGACTCTGATAAATGTCGGAGGAGTTCAAAAATTCGAGTGCAAGCTTACACGCGGTAGAAGCGAAACTTTACCAAAACGATCTTAACCAATACTCTAAAAGTGAGGTCGTAATCAAAGCGGTGAGCGCAGTTGTGCGTCGCAGTTGCAGTAATCGACATTTCCCTGTCATCCAAAATCCAAATCATAACGGGGCTATACGTAGAAGTTTCACTTCAGAAAACCCACGTTCATTGTTTCATGGTCATAATTAACCCCAATATAACAACAGTTCCCATAACGATCCTTTTAACACTAGTTTTCGTCTACAATTCCCAAGTTACAGAAAGGAGGAGAATTGACGCGTATTTCCATATTATAACTTCTTCTGACTAAGTTCGGGGCCTCTTGGATTTTGATCCATGGCTTAGTTTAGAATATCTGAGGGCCCCCGAGATGTGAAGGTGCTGGGCTATTTCGGTCCATGCTAGCGGCTTTGGAGACTCGATGAGAGGATTGCCTAAGAATATTCAGGGTTGACGAGAGAAAGCTGGATTTATTTAAGACTGACCAAAGTCCCCGGCGTTGCCCGCGCTATACGCATAGTTTTTCGAAATCAGATGTAGACATGGGCCATAGATCACCCCAAGTGGTTCGCTGCGTTTGTTGACTTAGCAAGGGTGCCCAGGTGAGGGGTGAGGGGTGGGGTGAGGTTTTTCCGGGTCTTGGCAACGGGTGTGTCTGCCCACCAGCTGCGTGACAGGCCGGATCGGGAGAGACTGGTTGAGGGATCGATTCATACGTCCGTCACTCCTGGACCCAATGACACCCCAGATATCCCACCATCCCACCCACCCATCATACCTTATCATTCACAGAACTTCCTCTCCCTCATTTTCTTTAAAAGAGCCTCCAAACAGCATCCCCAAAGATGACATAGGCCCTGTGGGAATATATTTTCCTCGGGGCCTCCTATGTGGAGTTAAATCTATGTTTATATATTTATATGAAGAAGAGTGTCTGTGTCTGGTGGCGTGGATTTGATTTATGTTCAAATCTTCCTTTTATTCAGAGATGGATGACATTTTGCACACTTGACCTTCAATACAAAAGGAAATTTCTAAAAACTACCACATCCCTCTTTCCCAACCCTAAAAACAAAATTTTAATTTTGATGAAATTTTGAACGCTTCGCGTTCAAAACAATAGGAAAATTACTGTCTATCTGACTTAGAAAATTTTGCCTAATTAAGGGCAACGCCGCGCGCCGGGGACTTCAGGTAGTGAAATATTAGCAGAACTCGGTCGTCAGACATCGTTGACGCATTTTTTGTCTCGGCTGGATTTGTTTTATCTGCCCTTCGTAGTAGCCACCAAATTATTATATTGACCATACTGTATAAACATCGGACCATATGTATTTTGGTTATGAAGCTGACGAGACCATGACGCCTTGTTACATTGTCAATTTTATTACGTACCTATATGATAAACAACTGTTTAAATATACCTAGGTACATCTAATTATGTACATAGAACATCTACGCTGTAAATCGCAAAAAAATCGATAATATAATCTATCCCAACTTATTACGTTTTACACCACAATGAAATATTATATAAATCTTCATATTTTCATTTTTAAGTTATATCGTTGTTTAGCGCAAATAATTTCTATAACGAAAATTTAACACTAACCGTTAAACAGCAAAGTTCAATCGTGATTTCATTACGAAAATCCAAAATGTATCCACCCTACCAACCCAATAAATGCTAAATACGAGTACTTGTTAAATTCGTATGTATAATATTTGACGAAATTTTCTGTTTGAACAGGAATGTCCTGAAATTTAGCTCACTGTGCCGAATTATTTTTGTTCCTGGAAGATATTGTAGTCCTTCTGTGAATAGCTACATTGTGTCTTGTGATGGTTTTTGCTGGAATTTGTTCTAGCCATGTAAACCTGAATACAAAAGCTATCCTTTTCTTGATCCGTTATGATAATAACTGGTTCGCACACAAACCTTCACAAAAAGACTTTATTTGTGAACAGACCTTTAACAAATTACAAATTCCATAGAGTCAATAATATTTAATAAAAATTTTAACAAAACAAAAAAACGACTTCAAAAAATGCACTAAAAAGTAAAAAAAATAATTTCGTTTTCTTCTACAACTTCATAATCAACTTACTTTTTCTACTCATCAATATGTAGGTACGATTGTTATTTTTGGAGTCGGTGTCAGCCAAGGTAGGTTTGTAACTACATACATAGTTATAGGTGAGACGTTCTTGTGTCGCACGAGCGACTTGACGAGGCGAGAGGCGAGAGCGGGGCCGCGGCGTGAGGGGAGCTGTCAAGTGAACACGCCGGGCCGGGTACCTTTGCTGATACCGACTCCAAAAATAACAATCATACCTGCATATTGATGAGTAGAAAAAGTAAGTTGATTATGAAGTTGTAGAAGAATACGAAATTATTTTTTTACTTTTTAGTGCATTTTTTTAAGTCGTTTTTTTGTTTTGTTAAAAATTTGGTCTATTTTTTGATTTTTGATTGAATCTGAAGTACACTAACTAATTTGTCTGAATATGGGTAGACCTACTAATCGTGATGCTCATATGAGACAGACATAATATGACCATAACGACGTTAGGGTCAAATTAACATTATGAAGGGACCAGTATGCATTTTTGGTGCTGAATGTTGAAAGCAAATACAAAAGAAAATACAATTAGACATTATTTGTACTTCCAAAATGCCTGTTTTTGATTTTCTTGTTAATTGATATTGAAAAATAGGAAAATGTTACCGATCCACCGCTCATCAAATTAGAAATAGGAAAATGTGACCGATCCACTGCTCATCAAATTTGAAATGGGAAAATGTGACCGATCAAATTCATCTCAATTCAAAATCTCATCAAATTTAAAATACGAAAATGTGACCGATTCACTGCTCATCAAATTTGAAATAGGAAAATGTAACCGATCTACCGCGCATCACATTTGAAATAGGAAAATGTAACCGATCCACTGCGCATCAAATTTGAAATAGGAAAATGTAACCGATCGACTACGCATCAAATTTGAAATAACGTAAAATTTCTTAAGTCGTTGAAGATCACACCATAATTAACGATGTCGTACTACTATTGATAAAGATTTTTTCTTGTCACACTCAAGCCACTGTTAGGACGGGTTGTTTAAAAAATTTGACGGATCCATCAAATATTTTAAGTTAATTTTCTCGTTCTGTGTAAGTTCTATTCAAGTTCTGTTATTATATCATTTTAGGCCAGTTGCTCAATAAAACTGAAATAATCATAGAACTTGAATGAAACTTACACAGAATGTAGAATTAACTTAAAATATTTGATGAATCCGTCAAATTTTTTAAACAATCCGTCCTTAGATGTTAGTAAAAATTGTGGCAGAAACCTCACTTTGTAGACCTTTGAGACGAGATGGCTAAAAATAAACAAGGTTAATATCCGGAAAATATGCCCATTTTCACATCGAATTTTAAGTTTTTCAATGTGGAATATTATTACCCACAAGTATTTTTCAAATTTGTTCCGTTCTATCGGTTTATAAATGTGTTATCTGTGATATAAAGCTACTTAAGTCCATAGCAGTTGTGGTTTATCCTTTACGGTACAGAATGGTAAAACACAAATATAATGTGTGTTTTATTTCGCATTCAAAAACCATAAATACTTTGACAAAATCGTAAAAATTAATATCTACTAATAGAGCTTCTGCGGGAGTCCAAGAATTAAAAATATCAAAATGAAAATTATCCATTTATAATTTTTATTATAAGGAGCATTTTTTCTAACTATACTGAGTTCGATATTATGAAAAAAAAATACTCCATTATCCTTCCCCTAGCTTTCCCTAGTTTCATTTCGTTACTCAACACTACCCAATTGGGTGTTTCTTAGATTATCTGGCGGTGTTACTCTCTTGACGTACACACACAAACATCCACAATGGCTCAATAGGGTTTATTTCAACTCTGATTTAATACCCGAGCATCAAATAACTACGAATCATCATCTCTCATCCTCTATAATCACTGTCCCTACAGTCCTAGTACCTATTATAATCACTCAGGTGGGCGGTAAGGTGCACTGACCATTCAGGAATTCCACAATAATATTTATATTTCAATTCTTCTCCTTGACTATGTTCTCGTAACTTGTTCTGCGTTTATATCGACCTTTCCTCCACAATTCCAAGAACTGAAGAATGATTATTGTTACTGTCCTTCAACGGCACATTGACCATTGTCTCTCTAAATTCTTCCGTAAAGGCAACGGTAGGAACTTGTTCAATTATTCCACAAGTTGTTTGCAAATAATAACATTTAAAAAATCCGTTACCCGCTTCTTCTGATAAATCTCCCTGGGGCCGTATTTACAAAACCAACCCGTTTCATTCACGGTTGAATGGGATGGTATGAGATAGGGTTTGTAGAAGATTTTGCAAAACAATATCTACACATCTTAAAGTCGCGGTGGCGACTGAAACGGTGTAGGTTTTTACCGCCCCAAAGGTGAATTCTCATAAAAAAATAACACTTTAGATTAAATGAAATAATTATTTACGGGGTCCAAAAATACTGCATGAATAATTGGAGATTTAAAATTAAATTTCATTTTAAAACACCTTTTGTACAGATTTACCTTTTTAGCATATATTGTAACCATGTTACCTTTAAAATTTCAGTTTGTGTCTTTCTAAAACATTTACCTCAAAATTAGTATTGGTAAAAAAAATCCCGACATCATGTCCCAGTGATCTAGAACCTACTCCTAACTAAAATGCGTTTCCCTTTATTTCCCTCAGTACCTTTAAAATTAAAAAGATATTTATTTATTTATACACTAAAATGTTGAGGTGCTTTAGTCCTAAGATGCAAGTCCAGTTTTATAATTAAATTAGCGGAAGTTCCCGGCATTGCCCGGACTTTATACGGAATTTTTCAAAAACTAATGTAGACGGTAAACTTCCTCTTGTTTTAAAGGTCAAGTGTGCAAAATTTCATCAGTCTCAACATAAAACTGTAGATTTGTATAAAAATCAAATCCCCGCCGCCCGCCGGTATACGCCACGCGGCCGCCCACCCGCATGCCATAAACAAACAGAAATTCTCCTTTATAAAAATGTTATGTCTTCAGTTAGAATTGAATAGTGTTATTGGTTAATTAGTTTTTATATGTGTACCTAGAAGTTTAAAAGTTAATTCGACCAAATGACGAATCTAAATGACTAATTAAAGCCTATTAAATTTTAACGATTCAATTCCTATTGTAAGACAAAAAAGTAGCACTGATTTAGAGATTTATAAAAATAATTGCTTCAAGAAATGGTTCCCGCGATGCGGTACCCATAACCGCCTCCCAACTGCATTTGTAAACTACGTTGCACATGTATTTTTTTTAGTTATAATGTTGCCAATTTCATTTAATAAAGATATTATTATTATTAAAACTTGAATTATGTACGCCAGTCTGAAATTTTTGTTTTAGATATTTATTTAACCTAATTGCAGTTCATGGGGTGAGCATCATGACTTTTTGACTTTGACCTCTCCATCAGGACTATTCGAAAAAAGTATGCATCGTTGGTAAAAAATCTAAAAAAGGGGTGACCAGTGGCCAAAAAAAATACTGAGCTTAGGCGGACCACTCTTGGGAGGGGGAGGGGGGGGGGGAGCTTTGGTTGAAACGCTGACCGTTAGATCCATCCATGAATACTGGAAGACATAAACTGACTGTATATGCACCCACGTGTGTCCTTTGCACTCACCCTTCACTTATTAAAATCAGGTCATTTGCATTCGATCTTCCGAGAAATGTGCAAAAAAATATACTGGTTGGAATTGATCGCGAAAATAAATTCCTATGCGTCTGACACTTTTCAAGCAATAACCCAAAACCTCCCATCGAGAGTCCGAGGTCTGATAAAGAAAGTTCTAATTTCACAAAATGTAATACAGATGTGATGAATTTACGAACACGATTTCTTTCTTCTTTGTATGATTAACAAAATCAAAAACAGGGAAAGCTGAAAACTTCATTTTGGGCCGCAAGGTTGGGAATGCCTGATCTAAATGTTTCCTATCATATTTAGGTGGGGCGTTTCTAAATTTAGGTAATTTCCCCTGCATTTGGCGACCTTATTTTTAAATGCAGTTTGTTGGATATGTCAATTAACGGATGTGAGCGACTTTATCTTTTTTCGGATGTTGTTAATTGCAGTTTAGAGAGGTGAGGGTAAGAGATACAGAAATAGAGATCCGCCATTATTGCCATGCTTGAATAATACCTACAGAGTAACTGTCATTAATAATATATTTTTCTTTTCCTGCGAATATATTTTATTATCCCAATAGCAGTGGCGTGCTGCGACCATTTTGAAAAAAAATAATAGTTATTAAACTTTTTGTACGGAAAACACTAATGAACTTCTGAATTTTTTTTTTTAAATGCAAATTTCTTTATCACCGTTGTGATAAAGAAAAATGATGACGAAACGAAAAATGAAATGAAACAAAAAGCGACACTAAAAAGAGGCAAACACATACATCTAAAGCAGTGGCAGTCCGTGAAATTTCAGTGAGCTAGAGTGCTAAGATTGAAAAATACGTCGTTATTGATGTTATTGTAGCTGAATACTTTTTTTTTTTTTTCAAAATTTCAACTTTTTGTAGCTCACTCTAAACTCACGGACCGCCACTGATCTATAGGATTTAGCCCGCGAGAGAATGAGATAGTATAATCAGTCTCCTCTTTGTGCGGTGCTTCGTAGCCTCCCCACTCTTGTCTACTTTAGTTTTCTGAAGGTTTCACTTCTACCACGTGTGAATTGCACACCTCTGTTTTTTTTAATATGATTATATTTTCCCCGCCCAATTTCAATTTTTAAAGTGTCTAACATGATTTGTTACCGGTTATATCTATTTACTGAGAAAATAATTGTGATGATAGATTCTCTATTTTGTGGGGTACTATGAATAAGGAACTCCAGTGAAAAATATTATGGCTTTAAAAAAATATGTTCATACAGACCAATAAACGCTGATTCTGAATATATAAGTTTTTTTTTCATAATATTAAACGTAGAGTTCGTAAAAAAATATTAAAAAGTGCATTTTTTAACGTCTCGTTAAAATACACTTTAAAGTTGGTACGATTGAATGGTTAGTGCTGACATCACGCGTCACCAGTCATTGTATCACATTGTATTGAAATCAATTGAAATGTAGGTATGGCACATGCCATCAGTATTAACAACATTTCATGTTATTCTTTATTTCGTACTGTTTATGGAGATTTTGTTGTTGTGTTTATTGAAACAATATTTAAGCTTAAATAATTCAGTATCAAAAATAGAGGCATCTCTATTAGTTTATCTCTATTATTTAAAATATTGAAAAACTACTGCACAAAAAAAATAGTAACGCTTCTTCTAGGGAGAATACTTCGAACAACGGATTTCAAAATGGCGGTAGTTGATCAGCTGATTGCCCAATCCTATACTAATTTTTCGTGAGTGATGACGTCACATATTTCCAGTGGTTTTCGGGAGGTCTTGAAAAATCAAAACTTTGACAATTATTTTAACTATTAAAACTAACTCTAAAAATAAAAATAAAAATGCAGTTATTTAATTTAGAAGGTCATTATTCATAAAAAAAAATATAAAAAATTGGACTGGAGTTCTCTATTGTAATTTTTTAAAATTTTTTTTTTTTTACATGAGCTCCACACAGGAGGCCCTGAGGAAAATAATTTCCCTCAGGGCCTATGTCATCTTTGGGGATGCTGTGTGGAGGGTTTTTTTTTAGGAAAGGAAGGAGAGGAGAGTTCAGGGAAGGAAAAGGGTTTAAGGGGTGGGTAGGAATCTGGGGTTCAGTGTGTCTTGGTCATCCGCCTCCAAGACCTAGACAAACCTGACCCCATGAACCCGGGCACCCCTGCTAAATCACCAAACGTAGCGAACCACTTGGGGTGATCTATGGCAGAGGTTTTGGTTATCCAATAAAGGTTCCCGGGGCGGCGGTACCCATTCCCGCCTCCCAAATTGAAAAATTAAATGGAGTTCTACGAATTAATCAGAAAAACAATTAATAATACTAATTTGTCATAAAAAATTTAAAATTTGATTTAAAAAAAATTGTTGCACGCCACCGCCTGTTATCATATTTTCTTTATTACCCTTAAATAATGTTTTATCACCTTATTTTGCCAAATTAAATTTTAATGTTTGTCTTACCTGGCGCCTTAAATTTAATGTTCGAATCCTCTTATTTTAGTGCCTTAGTCCAGCGGGGTGAAGGCACCTGCAACGTATCGGGGTCATTAAACCTAGCCCCACTGAGCTAACTTTAATGTTCGTTATCTTTTAATGAATGTATTTACCTCGGCTATTTATTTGGCGAATCCGCACCACGTGGTGTTAAATTCCCGCCTTTAATTACTTAACCGGGGCGCCCGCCCCTTCAACCGTATTTATTTACATCTCCTTGCTAGCCATGATCCTCACTGCCCGTTGTAGCGGGCAAGGAAATATACCTATGGTTATCTATTTATTTATTTATCAAAAAAAGAACTGGAATATAATATGGTGTGTAAAGCACGAACCCGAAGGATTTAAATCAGCGATTCAAGAACATATTTGGAGTAGAAAATGCATATGTCTTTTTGCTGTCCGATGATATTTAAAAATATGTAGACGTCATTGTGCTTTCCGATTATATTTAAAATATTTTTTCTACCACACGTCGCCACTGATTACACCGCCACATGTTGCAATGTTGCTCAGCAGCATCAAAACACATAAAACAACTAAAGGTAACTCAGAATTGCATCCTAAAGACCATACTAAAGGTCCCCGACATCAACAACAGAAAATTTTAAACAGTTTGATGTTCCAAGCGTACAGAAAATCTATGCCAAAAACATTCTAGTACATCACCTCAAAAATGATTCAGAGGCAGACACTTCACATATTCATGAAACCAGAGCCAAACAAACAGACATACCTAATATACCAAAGTGTAATTCTACGTTTGGACAAAGAAGCTCTGAATTTTTAGTAGTAAAGTTATATAACAAACTCCCACTTAGTATAGGACAAATTAAACCAAAAAATAGCTACATTAAGAACATTAAATGTTGGCTGAAGGAACTATCGGAAAATGAACTTACTAGTATACTTAAAACATCGTCGTATAACTTTCTGGAAAACCTTACCCAAACCATGAAGTTAAACCATGAAGTCGCTGAAAACTTATCCAAAACATAGTCCCCCTCAGCACGGGACTCCTAGTGAGGAGGACTACGAATATAATTTTTTATTTTCATATAAAAATGCAAAAAAATCAATAAATTATGTACTTACTAAATCTATTTATATAAAAATTAATCCCTTTTTCCCTTGGTCACGTCATAACTTCGGAACGACTTTACCTAATTCATTTATCTTTTTTTAAAGTTTTCTAATACTTTGTAGACCGTTCTTACGGAAAGAAAAATTAAGAAAATTGGACAATTTCAGAAAACTTAACGACTATTTTAACTTCGCACGTTTGACAGTTCGCGCGTTTGATGAAATTGAATTTAGCAGGCAGCTGTTTTTTTATATTAAAAGAATTGTCTATGGATTTTTTAAATTATGAATATTTTAAATAGGTACCTATGTTAGGTACCAAATTTGATTGATTGAAAAATGAATATTTGTAATATACGAAAAATGAAAATTTGGTTAAAAAAATTGTAATAGGTGGCGTGCGAGCTGTTTGAAAACTGAATATGCTGGGACTGAATATATGGAATGCGGGAGGGGGGTTTGTGGGACGGGGAGTAAGAGAGGGGAGAAAGTGGGTGGGGAAGGCGGAAGGTGGAAGGGAAACGCGGGAGGGGAAGGTGATGCGGGTAGGAGAAATAAATGCCGCTAAGCCACGTGTGATGGAAAGTCATGTTTTTGTTTTTAATTGAAAATGTGCTGCATCCACTTTATTATTCAAGCATTACTTTGTGGCGTATTGACTAGATACTATTGTTCTAAAAGTGAAAACTTCATGTTTATTTTAGACTTTTTTTTGTTTTTTTTTTGATATTATGGAAAGGTCAAGAAGAATAAAAGGCATAAAGAAAGGAAAAGAAAATAACGCCCAATCCATTATTTTATACCTAATTGCCCATCCTAAATTCCAATATTGGCTTATTAGGTTGCCATGTATACCGGTCTATTAAACTCCAACCTTCTTCCTATCCTTAGAGCACGTGTTCCAAGCCATAACAAATCATTGCCCCCTGGTGTACCGGTCTTACCGGGATAGACAACCAATAACATGATATAATCTCAAATAAAACAATAAAACAACTACAAAATGAACTGACCTTCCCATTGACATACTTGGTCAATCTGTCTATATCTACAAATGTATTCCCTTCATGCCTTAAAAAAGCTACAGTTATACCCATACATAAAAGTGGTAACAAAAAGGATATATATAACTACCGACCCATAAGTCTCTTAAGCTCTTTTTCAAAAATCTTGGAAACTGTAATGAAGAAGCAAATTGTTCAATTTCTTGAACAAAACAAATTACTATCACCATCCCAATATGGTTTTAGAGAAAATCAGAGCACCAATGATGATGCCATAGAAAATCTAACAAGCATGGCCATAAAAAACATAGATGATGGGAAAAAATGTTTAGCTTTATTCATAGATCTTCAAAAAGCTTTTGACACAATAGACCATAAAATATTACTAACTAAACTAAAAAAAATAGGAATGGCCGAATCAACAAAGAACTTATTGGAGTCATATATAACAGGGCGAGAACAACAAGTACAAATTGGCAAACAAAAGAGCAAACTTCTATCTTTAAACTATGGCGTTCCTCGAGGAAGTGTACTGGGACCGATTCTGTTCATTATCTACATCAACGATTTAACTAACCTTACCATTAAAGGAAACATAATCAGTTTTGCTGATGGTACTGTTTTATTATTTCAAGAAGAAAATTGCACTGACACATTTAATGAGGCTGAAAAAGGGCTTCGTGCACTTCAAAATTGGCTTAAAATCAACTCGCTTACCCATAATATAAGCAAAACAAAATATATAACATTTTCAATGAACTCAAGGGGCCAACCAATAAAATCACTAGAACTAAAATTACATGAATGCCATGGAAATAATATACAATGTTACTGCCCCGTCACCAAAAAATTCATAAAATATCTCGGAGTAATAATTGACGAAAATCTTAGATGGGACCTACACATCAAAGGTACTACAGAAAAACTCACAAACCTTATATATTTCTTCAAAAATCTTAACGTGTTAAATAAAAAGGATATGAAAAAGGTCTACTATGCGTTATATCATTCTCGAATTGAATATAGAATCACAGGATGGGGATATGGTGCAAATACGTACCTACACAGCCTGAATACGATTAAAAAAGGAATCATAAAGACCATATTGAAAGTACCAATTAGAAATTTCTTCATTTGAAATTTTCAATAACATTGACGTACCAAATGTACAACAAATATATGCCAAAAATATATTATTGAAGCTCTTCAAAAATAATGAATCCTCTACTAGACCGTGTATGCATAACACTAGATCGAATAAAAATGATATAAAAAATATTCCAAGTTATAAAACCACATTTGGACAAAGAAACTATACATACTTTGCAGCAAAACTCCATAACATCCTTCCCCAAGACATAAATCTAATAAAAATCCAATTGAATACAAATCAAGAATAAAAATATGAGGTTAATAAAGAGGTCAATGAGAAAACCCTAGCGAATACGCTAAAAACGACATAGAAGACAAATGAACTATATTTAAATAACTTTAGTCCGCCTCGGCACAGGACCCCCTAGTGAGGAGGACTAAGAAATACAATATTTTATACTTAATTTCACATTGCATTTTGTATGTAAAAATTTTTTATATAGTCGCTATAATAAAAAAGGTGTGCTCCTGGCTGGGATGGCACAATCTATCATATCATAATATTGTGGTTCCTACCTAACAACCGAAGACAGTTTGAAAAAAGAATACATGTAATTCAGATAATGACGTTTCTTTGGACAATATGTGTAATTACTTATTTGAAATCATTTTCTTTTTACATAAAAGGTGTGGTTTATAATTAATTAAATGGGTAGGTATTTAAGCACCTACTTATAAATCCTACGATTTATTATATAAGAGGAAATTAGAAAAACACTTTTTTGGTCGCTACAGGTCTACACTGTTCACAGAACTACTAGTTTAAAATAACGAAAAGCTTTGATGAAAAAGGCAGATTTTATTTTTTTAATTTTTTTTTATTTTTTATATTTTATTCCCGGGTAACGAGTAACCTGACAATATTTGAAAATCTCCTACTACCACCAGTGCAAAATGTTGCTTGTGTCGTGATGGAGGAAGCCGAAGAATCAGAACACGCATCGCCTGGGTGGGACTCAAACGCGATGCCAACTCAGCCACTGACTACTGAGGTAAAATTTACATTATACGTCTACGGTCGTAAACGAATCTTAATCTATAGTAAAAACATTTTTTATTCACATAAACGCTGGTTAGAAACCCGCTATTACATATATCTCTCAGATAGCCTGGGTGGGTAGGTACTAGGTACCTACCCCAAGATTAATTTACTGCTTTAATTAGGTAGCCACTACGCGGAAATTGGATTGTGAGATATAATTTAATTACGACAGCTGAGTAAAATAACTGCGCAACCTTTCCAGGAGGGACCGGGTGTTCAATAAACTGAGGCCAAAGAAGCAGTGTAAGATAGGGACACTTGCCTGGAGTTGCCTAGTGCCTAGTGGAAGCAACGGATCGACAAGGAAAACGGGATGATTTTTTTCTCTTTTCCAATTCTAGATAAGCTATTATCGTTTTTGATGTGACGTAAGTACGACCTTATCGTAACTATTTTTGGTTTATTAGGCCGTGTTGCACCTCCTCCTTCTTACAGTGCCCATCATCAGGGCAGATGTATACTGGAAACTGTAACGCTGTCCAAAGTGGTGGCTAAAGAAAAAGGAAGGGCAACCTAAAAAATTATCATGATAATTTTTTTCGCCGTGAAAATATCAAATCATGCAATGGATGTAACATGTTTTAATAAATAATTATATTCTACTAGACTGCACTATTGTTTTGAACGAACAAAAATATTTTTCTTAAAATTATATGTTAAGTACTTTTTTTTAATAGGAATATCGTTGCTGGGTTTTTTTTATTCATGGGATAGTTGCTGGACAACCCCTTTCTCAGAAATTGGATTGTACCTACAGTAGACAATTTGAGTTTACACATTTTATTTGTTTATCTTAAGGCGCCGTATCCCCGCTCAAAAAGAAGAAGATGGAGAGATATGTAATTACGAATGTTGGAGAGGGCGCTTAAAACGATGAAATTTAATTAAAATTGAAAAAAATCGTGAAAATTTCTAATAAAACACGACTCGCTTAAAATAGAGCAAAAATGTCGTGGGGAACATTTAAAAGAACACTGTGAATTTTTTCATACATATAACTTCTAAAATAAGTGAAATGAACGTGTTTATAATAATTTTCGGAGCGTACTTTTCGATTTTTTTCAAAAGAGGGAATTTCATATAATTTGCGTTTGGAACACGTCTATTTAAAATATTTTTTTAAGAGCTTAAAAACTTCAAAATGTTGGGAGATATGTAAGAAATCGGTAGAAATTCCGGTAGCTGCGGCTTAAACCATAAGAGCGTGTTCACACACAGCTATAATATGCGTGGAATGGCGTATTTCGGTATATCGCTCGCCGTACATTCCCAATTGGAATATATGGCGAGCGATATGCTGAAATACGCCATCCCACGCATATTATAGCTGTGTAAACACGCTCTTAAGTTGTTATTGAATAACCGTTGTTACCACGGTGACCGGACAACTCAGGATGAACCCAACTCATCGCCTTTGAAAAGTCATTAAAAGTGATGACAAAAATGGTTAAATAGGTTAGGTTATGGGCTATTTTTCAATTTTTTTTCAAAGCTTTTTATGACTTCTCAAAGAGGTGTTGAGCTGAGTTGATTCTGAGTTGTCATTGAACCGTTACCACCCATCTAACTGTCTTTTTTATCACTCGTTCTACTCAGGAGGCCCCGAGAAAAATAATTTCCATCAGGGCCCATGTCCTCTTAGGGGATGCTGTGTGGATGTTGTATATTATAAGAACAATCAATCAAATTTGGTACCTAACATAGTTACCTACCTATTTTTTTAAAATAAATGTAATTTTTGATTAATTCAAAGTATTCGATTTTGGTTAATATCTACCATACGTGAGTACTTAGATTAAATCCACTAATTTAAAGAGTTTATTCGAATTTTGAATTTTGATTGAACAATCGATGGTTTGCAAAGTGTCATTCTCAAATTGTGACACTTTTGACAGTTTCCTAAGAGTTTTTGTAATGATTAAAAAACTTTTCAGATGTATAGTCATATGATTGTAATAATCCAGAAACCTTCGCGAGGGTGGAAAGTACGTATTTTGAAAGTTTCAAACATTAAAGATTTTTTTTACGATATATGGTTTGATTTAAAACCTTTAAAATGGATTGTTTATGAACGAAAGTTGTAATTGAACGCCGGAGTAATTGATTGTTCGCCTTGCTCGACCGTCGCGTCGTCTAAATAATAACGGCCTCTATTCGGCAGCGCGACATCTTAATAAAGCGACCGATTCGAATTTGAAAAGAGAACGCCCATTTCCTCGTTCCCGTCATTTCCGGCGGCGCTTAGCACTTTAACTGATCGACACGCATAACTTTACAGGCGGCCAAGAAAGGCACGAACCAACCAACTGTTTTACAAATAACTGACACACTCCCTCCCTACCAGCAACCACATGAAAATTGAGCGATGTCTTTTACGTAAGTAAACTGGCAGGGTAGGCATCCCGCCTACACTTGAAAATTTTATTTATCCCCTCTGCTTTTCACCAAAGAAAGAGGTAATGCATATATTTATTTAATTATTTAATACTAACCTGTACATATAAAGTACTTGCATACTGCTCGTTAACACCGTATGCGGGGACATTGGGGGTCTAGCTTTGTTTAATTAAATGTAGAGAGGTTCAAATAAATAAAAAAAATAGCTTCCTTGTGAGAGCCCTGAAGGAGTAACCATAAGTTACTTATACCGGGGCGGGTATGCGGTGGAAACCTCCAGTGTCAGAATCCAATTGGACTACGGCCTCCCCTATTATGGTATTAAGATGAAGCCATGCGAAATAATGCAAAATCATGTACTTTTGTTTTGAAAATTTGATCGCTTTGAAGTATTGTAGATGCTTCAATTAAATACTGCGTGTAGAATATATCTCGGCCTTTAAAAATGTCGGTCATTTTAATAAGCCTAGAAAAAATAAAGTATTAGGTCTATAAAAAAATAACACTTTCAAGTGCAAACTCTCCTACTCATAATACCCTTTTCGGATATGGTTTTATTGTTTAATGTGGCAAATTCAGTTTCTTTTATAATAATCGCAAAAAAAAAAATATTTGCGCCCGAACTTCACAAAATAAAATAAAACATGCATTTTCTCGTCGTTATTTGTTATTTTTTAAAGTGAACCAACCTTATGCCGTCCATTTAAGGACCACAAATTTGACCATTTCGTATCAGTTAAACCCCATCTGCGACGGGGAATAGACGTCCTAGACTCCGCGTCGCTTGGTTCCGTGAAATCAATTTTAAATTTCCTTGTTATTACAATAAACAAAGCGTAAAAAAGGAGTTAATGTTTTTACAGGCCTTAACGAAATCAACCTGTAAAAAAATCTCAAATACCTTTTCCAACCTTTCCAAAAGCTTTTTCTCAAGTATTTTTAAACTCCTCCCAAAAAGAATCGTAGATTCCGATTTAGATTTTTTCCTGGACTATTGGATCACCTTAAACCATTTTTTTATATTTTTTTTTTCATCGCTTTTTGACTTTTCAAAGGATGTGTTGAGTTGAATTCATTCTGAGTTGTCCGGTCACCGTTGTGAGGCTGAAGGGAATGTTGTGAGTTTGGGAAGTACCTGGGACTGGCCATAGCTTAGCCCTGTTTTTACTCGACCGTTTTGCATTTCGTCTGTCTGTAATTTGGTTCGTGCTTTCCGTTCTAATATCAAGATGATGTTCCTTTTATTATATTTCATTCGAAATGTACGATGTGAGACCTCCCATTTGATAGCACAAGTAGAAAATATTTAGTATCAAAAGTAGGACAAACGTTCCGACATTTCAACGTTTGAACGCCTAGGAAATTATTTACTTAAAGATTGATATGACTGATTGCGGACCAAACAAATATTATGCATAGGTACTAAATATGGTTCCATGCCAATTCAACAAAGTGGCATTTTAACACCTCTGAAAAGTCATTAAAAGTGATAAAATAATTAAAATAGCCCATAACCTAACATAAAGTCACCTATTTAACCAAGTTTTTGTTTTTATCTTTTTAAATCACCTTTCAAAGGAGTAATGAAGTTGTATAGTCGAATTGTCCGGTCACTACTAAAAAATTGTTAATCATGGAATCTAATTAAATTTATACTGCAATTTTATCAGTCGCTAACCATCACCGACATTTCCTGAACGTACATAGATTATGTAGGTACTAGAAAATATGTGTTTATTTTATTTTCGTTTATTGAATCATTATTCGATGTTGGTATCGGCATCGGCCCTTTTAGGACCGCACTAATGGCCGCCTACTTCAGCGAACATAACCTAACTCCATAAAACGATTTGTACTTACAATAATAATAATGATGGCCGTATAATAATAATGGATGTTCCTACAGTCATTGCGCGTCTTGTAAGCACAGCTCGACACAAGGCACAATAGACCTATAGCTGGGCTGTACGTGTTTAGTCGACTTGGCGCCGATCAAGGCGGTAAATATTCCACAATGTCCGCCGCAAACTTCAAATCGATACCTACAATTGCCGCGGATGGACATCTTCCCGCGCTTTTGCTCATCTTTCTTCCGTAATGAGTAGAGTTGTTTTATTTGTCGTAGACAAGTAGTACCTAACGCAAAACAATGAATTCGGAAGCCTTTAACTGGCGTAAATACCTACTTCTGAAAATTATACGCCATTTTTAACATTTATAGGATGTTAATAAATACAGCGCATGTTTTTGTTATTAGTTATTATATTAGTGTTCGAATTTGGAATAAAAATGTTCGAATATCTTGTGTACTCGTACATAATTCGTGACGCAAGTTCGTGAGTTCGCGCTATTTCATATTTTCAAAGAGCTTCCTTATTTTCCAAATACTATTATGAATTTTTCCAATTCACGTAGGTTCCTACTTCTGGAAATTAGACACTATTTTCAACGACATCTATTGGAACGTAAAAAAAACAGCGCATGTTGATTTAATAATTAATTGACGTTCGAATAAAAGAATTGACATATATTGTATTTGTAGTTCTTATCGCAAGGTTCGCGCTATTTGATACCTTCGTTTTCTCTGCATAGCTTCCCTTTTTTCCGTAAACACTAATACTAACCTCCCTTTCTAGAGTTGCAATGTATCGAGCTTTGTTTCTTCCATGGCGTATTTTGGCTAAAAGCAACAGAATTAATCACACCAGCCCTTGGAATTTACGCCTTTAGAATATAATAATTCTCCGATCCCTAAAATGTATGAACCAGCTGTAAGTATTATCTTCCATCTTCCCTGACAATGGGCGGGAAATGTTCAGTCGGTCGGTGCGCCCGGGGCCCGCGTTCTCGGAATAACGCCCAAAGAATTTATTCTACACATTCTTTGTGGCACATCCGACTCGATCAAGTGAATGAATGAATTATGTTGAGAGCGGTTTAATAAACTGACGCATTCATTAAAACGAGTCACAATGTGTGTTAAACTTCAGTCCGTTGGCAAAGTGTTGGCACAAACATAATCGTTATTTAATTTTCATCCCTTTTTCCTTGTCGGTAGATTTGATGATGTTGGTTGGGAATGATTTGTGGCCGATTACATCATGCGCTTGATTAAATCTATGTTAGGTAAATCCTATTTATTTTTATTGGTTGATTAGTGGTCAAAGAATTGGTTTTCTGGTTAGTAATCGTATAAGACTGACTATTCGAACCTAACGCATCTAAAGATGACATGTTGAACTTTAAACCTTACCTAACCATTTCGCAGGAACTTTGTGGGCAATGCGTAGCAACTTTGGAGGTTTACCGCAGGAACTTGGTAGGCAATGTGCAGGAGCTTTTCACAGGAGCTTTCACACTTAGGGGCATACATTAATTACGTTAGCAGTTTTTCTTCCAATCTAGACCCTTCCCCCCCTTGGTGAGATAAATTTGGGCCACTTCATATATTCTTTTCAAGTAACGTGAGATTTTGCTGGACCCCCCCCCCCCTTTTGACCTCACGTAATTAATGTATACCCCCTTTACACAGGAATTTTGTAGGCAATGCACATGAACTTTAAAGGTTCACCCCACGGACTTTGTGGGCAATGCGCAGGAACTTTGTAGGCAATTTGCAGGAGCTTTATACACAATGCAACGGATTTTTGTAGGCAATGCATATGAACTTTGTGGGCAATGCATATGAACTTTGTGGGCAATGCATAGGAACTTTGGAAATTGTCCGCAGGAACTTTGTAGGCAATGCACATGAACTTTGTTGGCAATGCGTGGGAACTTTGAAGGTTCACTGCAGGAATTTTGTAAGCAATGTGCAGGATTTTTGTGGGTTTTCCCGCAAGAACTTTGTAGGCAATGCGCGGCTTCACATATACATGCCAGGAACTTTGTAGGCAATACGCAGGAACTTTGGATGTTCACCGCAGGAACTTTATACGTAACACGCAAGAATTTTGTTGGCAATGCGCGGGAACGTTGTAGGTACTGCGCAGGAACTAAGTTTTTTATACGAATTACGACCACTCATGAATGGCTACGCATGAGGTCTGCTATATTTTTTACATAATATCTACTTTCATTTATCATCATTACCTAGGTACCTATATTAAATATATTTTTGAGTTTTTCTTTATTACTTTCCGAAATAACAAAGCAGGTAGCTACTTACTTTATTATACCTGCTCTCCAGGGAAGGTTTTAAGTGAGAAAACTTACTGGTGGCATAATTTTCTATTCCCTTTGCCTTTTACGGCGTTTTACGAATTTTTCCAACTTGTTGTTCAGATATCCGGGTGGTACCTACCTTATATTACGAGGCAGAGTACAGCGCCATCTTCTTTCGGGGAGTTAATTAATCGACCAAGTCGTTTACGGTATGTTTGTGGTTACTTGGGGTGCGATACAACCCCCTTCTCACCCGTCCCACCCTTTTTCTCAAGATATCTTTTTCCTATATTCAAATTTGTTACAGGGCTGGTTACTGGTTATCATAACAGTTTTTACTCTTTTATCTCTTACTAGCTGACCTGTCAAACGTTGTTCTGCCATATAAATTATTTCTAGTGAATATTTTGGTTGTTAAATAAAAAAACAACGAACGTATTGTAAGTGTGTGGGGATGGGATCTCTGACAGAAAGAGGAATGGAGTGGTGTAGACGATGACCACCGATAAAAACAAAAAACACCAACTAAAGTAGGATAATTAAATAAAGAAAATCAATATGAATTTCGAAGAGCAATTGAGTGTACGATATTTTTTGCCAGTCCGTCTTTAGCCAACACAAATAAGCTCGATGGTTTGCCCACGCGAGAACATAATGCCGAATGAAATATCAAAATATCGCGACGCTTCTTGTGAATGTCTTGCGCATATGTGGATGAAAGTTCGATGAGGTGGACGTAGCGCCATCTGTCGTTCAACAACATAAATAATTTCGTTCTGTTTGAAATACGAAAGATGTATAACTCCTTCAATACTTATAACTCCTTTTTTTTTCCTAAAAATACCCTCCGCACAGCATCCCTAAAGATGACATAGATCCTGAAGGGAATCATTTTCCTCAAAGCCTTCTGCGTGGAGCTAATGTAAAAAATATGTATATCTCTCAGGAATACTTTAAATATATATTCAATTGTTGAATAGGTAGTGAAAACAGGTAATTTACTGTACGTTTGTTAATTATATCTGTAACTAGCTGACCTAGAGAACTTCGTACCGCCTCTGAATGAATAGTGTTAACTTATTAGCTGAAATAAGTTCAGTTTTTAATAAGTTAAAAAATTAACTTATTAGCAATTATCGGCGCGCAACTGTCCGTGTTTTGTTTTTGTCAGTATCATAGATGGCGTTATGTACAGATTTATATTTTTAGAGGAGGGGTGGGGGGGGGGAACATTTTTAATAAATATTTAAACTAAAAAATATATCTCTACATATTATAAATTAACGTCCCCCGCGTCGTCTGTCTGTCTGTCTGTTCGCGATAAACTCGAAAACTACTGAACGGATTTTCATGCGGTTTTCACCAATAGATAGAGTGTTTCGTGAGGAAGGTTTAGGTATGTAATTTGTCAAGGATTTGTGTAAATTCGTTGAAACAACGATAATTGTTAGAAGTGTCGGAAAATGTCAAGCCGCCTGGTGGCTTTCATCGAAAACGCTGCCTAATCCTTTTGGGATTTAACAAAACAATGCATGGTGGGATATTCCTCTTTTATAGATCAATAAAAAAGTCCGCGAAGGCATAATATATCTATCTTTTACGGATAGCTTACCATACCCATTCTATCTTCTAAAAAAATGGTCACGTACACTGCGGTAATTGAAAAGTTATTTAGACGGATACAGTATTAATCCTTATTAACTTAAATACGTTAGTTACCCCAAGCATTTCATGCACATTATTATAATCTTTCACACCATCTCTACGTATTATAAATTAAAGTCCTCCGCGGCATCTGTCTGTCTCTTTGCGATAAACTCAAAGACGGCGGTGGTTATAAAGGTTGGATAATCCATCCAGTAGATGACGTTATGTTTTATTAGCCACAGCAACGTGTGGCCGGGTCAGCTAGTTTTAGATATTTATTTATATATTTTTTATTATTTATATATTTAACTAACTGACCCGGCGAACTTCGTACCGCCTCAAAATCAATAATTGTTGGGTTAACTTATTAACTGAATTAAATTGATGACGTCAGGTGGTTAAGAGTGAAGTTAAAAATTACACAAAGAAGCAATTATCGATGCGCAACTACTGCCCGTGGTTTGTTTTTGTCAGTATCAGAGATGGCGTTGTGTAGGTACGGATTTATATATTTTTTTCTTACTTTTCCACTTACTTGCGGGAATTGCGTTAAATAAAAAAAAATTCTTTACACGTGTGAGGTAGATTTATTATATTTATCTATTTTTCCTTTGAAGGTGCATATATACGTTCACCTTTTGTCTCATTTTCGACTAATGACATTTAGTGTGTAAGAAAGAGGGGCAGCATTATATGTTTAAGAATAAAAGCAAAACACTCA
Source organism: Limnephilus rhombicus (assembly GCA_929108145.2). Classification (NCBI taxonomy): domain Eukaryota; kingdom Metazoa; phylum Arthropoda; class Insecta; order Trichoptera; family Limnephilidae; genus Limnephilus; species Limnephilus rhombicus. Next base: position 26,750,477 of record OV815284.1, read on the forward strand.
GCGCATAGACATTTGACGTTTTTGAATTTTTCAATTCACTCACTATTCAATATTATATTTATCACAATACTGCAGCAGCTCTTTCAAAAGATGAGAATTCGTTCCATACAAAATGTATGAGGAAAAGAATTTTTCCGATGTTTCAATAGCTATTCTGCTATTCGGGGCAGAGAATTACAACAAATTAAAGATCATAAAAATCGGTTCTGCCGTTCTTAAGTTATAAAAGGTGTTACTAACCCGACTTTGTTTTATATATTAAGATTAATAACATCGATGGTTAGCCCCATCATTACTGATTTTCGGTTGGCTGGTTACAGGTGCCTTGCTGTTCTAATGATTATGTTACGATACTGGCCACCCTCTTCCTTGTTGGGAACCTGCGCATTCACCCTAATAGACATTAGAGCCAACTTTACCTCATAAATCTGGCTCAAAATCATATAAGCGCATATACTAGTGTCTACCGCTCCTCGGAAAATGATAAAACTTGTAATTTTGAGGATTATTTTTGAAAGCTTTGAAGGGATGTCAAGTATAATAACTATATTTAATTTAATTTAAAAAAATTATGTTTGTTCATTTTATTATATTCTACCAGCTGGTTCCTAGCATGCGTTGCAATGCCGTATTCAAAGAAATAAATTGTTTCTGTCTGCACGTCCTCTCCCATGGGTCCCCGTTTACCTCCCGCATCCCTCTCACCTCCCGCGTTACCCTTCCTCCTTCCCCGCCTACCCTCTCCACTCTCCAGCTCCTCCGTCCCGCCAACTCCCCTTCCGCGTTCCATATATTCAGCCCCAGTACATTCAGTTTTCAAGCAGCTCGCGTGCCACCTATTACAATTTTTTTTTATTACAATTTTCATTTTTCATATATTACAAATATTCATTTTTGTGTATATAAGAACAATCAATCAAATCTGATACCTAACATAGGTAAAGATAGCCACCTCTGCGATAGATTGCCCGGAATTACTTGAAAGAATTCAATTAAGAGTGCCCACCAGACAAACTAGACTAAATCACACACTTAACACACCTCGATGCAATACTAACTCTAAACAAAACACATTCATTAACCGCGTTTCACACTTTTTTAACAATTCATACAATGAATTCAACACAGCACCCCAAATTCTAAAAAACATAAACAATAAATAACTTCTAAACATATACAAACTATTATACTCCTATACAAATAACTTATTCACTCCCAGATTAGATCCGTCCCCTTCCCCTCCCGCCCACCATCCCATCCCAATAAGCTATTATAACTATTATAACTTTTATAACTTTTTAATCTCTCTAATTAATACACACCAGTGAAAACCTATTATTGGTTCAATAACATATACATATGTAAATACACCTAAGTAAATAATGTAACTGTTGGTTTTCCAAATAAAATAAAATAAAAATAAATAAAAAGTACCTATTTCAAATACAATCTATAATTTTAAAAAAAACATAGACAATTATTTTGTTACAAAAAAAAAACAGCTGCCTGTTTCAAAATTCAATTTCATCAAACGCGCGAACTGTCAAACGTGCGAAGTTAAAATAGTCGTTAAGTTTTCTGAAATTATCCAATTTTCTGCGCAATTTTCTTAGTTTTCTTTCCGTAAGATTGTAAGAAACTAATACAGAGTATTAGAAAACTTAAAAAGAAAGATGAATGAAATAGGTGAAGTCGTTCTGAAGTTATGGTGTGGCCAAGGGAAACAGGGATTTATTTTTATACATATAGTAATATTATATTCTATTTACTGGAGACTGAATGCGTGCGTACGACTGTGTAGCAGAGAGGTGCGTTAATTGACTCTGGACCCACATGTTGGGGCTTTAAACAAGTCTTAAAGATTTTTACTTAACCGCTTAAGGACCACCCCCGAGTATAATCGGGCGGCTTTTACGTGCGAAAAATCCCACACCCGAAATGACTCGGGCAAATTAGTACTTATGTAGTAAAAATGTTTTTCTTTGGGGGCATACATTAATTACGTGAGCTCAAAAAGGGGGGGGGGGTTCCAGCAAAATCTCACCTTACTTGAAAAGAATACACGCACATAAAGCCAGGAATTTTAGGAGTCTTGTGCCTCGCTCCAAATAGATATTGTTTTGTTGTCGTTTCGAGGGTATTTTCAGATACCACAATATAAATAATTATTTAATTTAAAAAAAAAAAAATGTTTCTCCAGCGCGGAAAAGTCGCCATATTTTGTTGTTTGTTTTGATTGAAGAGAATTATGTTAATATACCTACTCGATCGATTGAAAGCACTTAACAATGATTGATTTCTTCATCAAAATGATCTGTGTTTGTCAGCGGCGCGTATTATGAACGGATGGAAATTATAAAGCACCTACTTAAAGTTTTATGACGTCTTATTAATGTCATAGCCGCACGATGATCTTCAACATCTCAGAAGCAATTTATTTTTCTCATCTCTTTTATTGTGACCGATTTCAATTATTGAAGTACCTGCCTATTTGAAGCATTTATAATAGTCATACTAGACTTATCACCCCGTTTTACCAAGTTTTTGCTCTAGAACCTGGTAGATGTTTTTTCCAGGTAAGTTCACTGAAATGTCAAAATATTGTAATGGCAATTTTGATCAATTGACAAAAGCTATACAATAAAAAATTAGTTAGTAAGTAAAAATTAGTAGTTTAGACCTAACACGGACGAGTCGTAGGGGCGACTAGTTTTCATACGACAACACTGTCAACCGTTTGCTAATATTGGGCGCAAGTTTGTCATGTTTCCCAACTGCACCGGTGCGATCAATACGCAAATTCCTCAGAGCATCTTCCATTGAAACACCTGTAGAACAAGGACAGCATTATCAGCAATCTGTTTGTCGATCATCACCCGTTTCTGCACAGAGTCAGGGTTCAGGGTGCCAAATTAAACAACCCAAAGTTGTGTAATATTAAAGTGTCTGTTTTTATTTCGTTTATTGAATCCTTGCGCGTTTTGATAATCTTTCGCCTTGCTCTAAACCACACCTCCCAACTTCCTGCTTAATATCCCGCTCCCTTATGGCGCCGAATCTTTTCCTTATGGCCTGACGTGAATACTGAACGTTTCGGAAATGGATAAAAATACATTTTTAAGTCGCCGAGCTGAGAATACCGTGGAATTGAGAAACATAGAGAATGTGTTGTACTGAAAGCAACAAAATGGACAAAGATTGGTTCTTGTTTTTCATAATGGCAATTTATGGTTTATTCATGTTAACAGCTGGGAAAGCAAAAAAAAAGTTCCCACGTGGTACACAGTGGGAAATTTATATGGCAGTTACGATTTAGATTTTCACGGCAAAAAATATTATTGTGATTATTTTTTGTTTTATAGCCAAAAGGACATTATTAGCCAACTTAGCCAATAGACGCCATACTAGCCACCGTTTCGGACGATGTTGCAGTGTCCATCATCAGGGCATATCGGAATAATTTAATATCAGTTCAAACGTCAATATAGATCATTTTTCTGGTTTATCGTTTGATGTAAGTAGGTATGTGTTTGTCTCTGTTTAGTTTCGCTATTTTTGGTTTCATCGCGTTTCATATCACAACGGCGCCAAAGAAGTTTTCAGTTCAAAATTTTTGAAGTAAAAATTCTTTACGCACGCTTGACTTGGGGAGTAAGCTGGTGAATACGTGACGAGAGCATTACGAAAAGTGTGAACGGGCGAGGCGAACGGTCGGGCCTTTACGCACGCTTGACTTGGGGAGTAGGCTGGTGAATACGTGACGAGAGCATTACGAAAAGTGTGAACAGGCGAGGCGAACGGTCGGGCCTTTACGCACGCTTGACTTGGGGAGTAAGCTGGTGAATACGTGACGAGAGCATTACGAAAAGTGTGAACGGGCGAGGCGAACGGTCGGGCCTTTACGCACGCTTGACTTGGGGAGTAGGCTGGTGAATACGTGACGAGAGCATTACGAAAAGTGTGAACGGGCGAGGCGAACGGTCGGGCCTTTACGCACGCTTGACTTGGGGAGTAAGCTGGTGAATACGTGACGAGAGCATTACGAAAAGTGTGAACGGGCGAGGCGAACGGTCGGGCCTTTACGCACGCTTGACTTGGGGAGTAGGCTGGTGAATACGTGACGAGAGCATTACGAAAAGTGTGAACGGGCGAGGCGAACGGTCGGGCCTTTACGCACGCTTGACTTGGGGAGTAGGCTGGTGAATACGTGACGAGAGCATTACGAAAAGTGTGAACGGGCGAGGCGAACGGTCGGGCCTTTACGCACGCTTGACTTGGGGAGTAAGCTGGTGAATACGTGACGAGAGCATTACGAAAAGTGTGAACGGGCGAGGCGAACGGTCGGGCCTTTACGCACGCTTGACTTGGGGAGTAGGCTGGTGAATACGTGACGAGAGCATTACGAAAAGTGTGAACGGGCGAGGCGAACGGTCGGGCCTTTACGCACGCTTGACTTGGGGAGTAGGCTGGTGAATACGTGACGAGAGCATTACGAAAAGTGTGAACGGGCGAGGCGAACGGTCGGGCCCTTACGCACGCTTGACTTGGGGAGTAAGCTGGTGAATACGTGACGAGAGCATTACGAAAAGTGTGAACGGGCGAGGCGAACGGTCGGGCCTTTACGCACGCTTGACTTGGGGAGTAGGCTGGTGAATACGTGACGAGAGCATTACGAAAAGTGTGAACGGGCGAGGCGAACGGTCGGGCCTTTACGCACGCTTGACTTGGGGAGTAAGCTGGTGAATACGTGACGAGAGCATTACGAAAAGTGTGAACGGGCGAGGCGAACGGTCGGGCCTTTACGCACGCTTGACTTGGGGAGTAGGCTGGTGAATACGTGACGAGAGCATTACGAAAAGTGTGAACGGGCGAGGCGAACGGTCGGGCCTTTACGCACGCTTGACTTGGGGAGTAGGCTGGTGAATACGTGACGAGAGCATTACGAAAAGTGTGAACGGGCGAGGCGAACGGTCGGGCCTTTACGCACGCTTGACTTGGGGAGTAAGCTGGTGAATACGTGACGAGAGCATTACGAAAAGTGTGAACGGGCGAGGCGAACGGTCGGGCCTTTACGCACGCTTGACTTGGGGAGTAGGCTGGTGAATACGTGACGAGAGCATTACGAAAAGTGTGAACGGGCGAGGCGAACGGTCGGGCCTTTACGCACGCTTGACTTGGGGAGTAGGCTGGTGAATACGTGACGAGAGCATTACGAAAAGTGTGAACGGGCGAGGCGAACGGTCGGGCCCTTACGCACGCTTGACTTGGGGAGTAAGCTGGTGAATACGTGACGAGAGCATTACGAAAAGTGTGAACGGGCGAGGCGAACGGTCGGGCCTTTACGCACGCTTGACTTGGGGAGTAGGCTGGTGAATACGTGACGAGAGCATTACGAAAAGTGTGAACGGGCGAGGCGAACGGTCGGGCCTTTACGCACGCTTGACTTGGGGAGTAAGCTGGTGAATACGTGACGAGAGCATTACGAAAAGTGTGAACGGGCGAGGCGAACGGTCGGGCCTTTACGCACGCTTGACTTGGGGAGTAAGCTGGTGAATACGTGACGAGAGCATTACGAAAAGTGTGAACGGGCGAGGCGAACGGTCGGGCCTTTACGCACGCTTGACTTGGGGAGTAGGCTGGTGAATACGTGACGAGAGCATTACGAAAAGTGTGAACGGGCGAGGCGAACGGTCGGGCCTTTGGGCACGCTTGACTTGGGGAGTAGGCTGGTGAATACGTGACGAGAGCATTACGAAAAGTGTGAACGGGCGAGGCGAACGGTCGGGCCCTTACGCACGCTTGACTTGGGGAGTAAGCTGGTGAATACGTGACGAGAGCATTACGAAAAGTGTGAACGGGCGAGGCGAACGGTCGGGCCTTTACGCACGCTTGACTTGGGGAGTAGGCTGGTGAATACGTGACGAGAGCATTACGAAAAGTGTGAACGGGCGAGGCGAACGGTCGGGCCTTTACGCACGCTTGACTTGGGGAGTAAGCTGGTGAATACGTGACGAGAGCATTACGAAAAGTGTGAACGGGCGAGGCGAACGGTCGGGCCTTTACGCACGCTTGACTTGGGGAGTAGGCTGGTGAATAAGTGACGAGAGCATTACGAAAAGTGTGAACGGGCGAGGCGAACGGTCGGGCCTTTACGCACGCTTGACTTGGGGAGTAAGCTGGTGAATACGTGACGAGAGCATTACGAAAAGTGTGAACGGGCGAGGCGAACGGTCGGGCCTTTACGCACGCTTGACTTGGGGAGTAGGCTGGTGAATACGTGACGAGAGCATTACGAAAAGTGTGAACGGGCGAGGCGAACGGTCGGGCCTTTACGCACGCTTGACTTGGGGAGTAAGCTGGTGAATACGTGACGAGAGCATTACGAAAAGTGTGAACGGGCGAGGCGAACGGTCGGGCCTTTACGCACGCTTGACTTGGGGAGTAGGCTGGTGAATACGTGACGAGAGCATTACGAAAAGTGTGAACGGGCGAGGCGAACGGTCGGGCCTTTACGCACGCTTGACTTGGGGAGTAGGCTGGTGAATACGTGACGAGAGCATTACGAAAAGTGTGAACGGGCGAGGCGAACGGTCGGGCCTTTACGCACGCTTGACTTGGGGAGTAGGCTGGTGAATACGTGACGAGAGCATTACGAAAAGTGTGAACGGGCGAGGCGAACGGTCGGGCCTTTACGCACGCTTGACTTGGGGAGTAGGCTGGTGAATACGTGACGAGAGCATTACGAAAAGTGTGAACGGGCGAGGCGAACGGTCGGGCCTTTACGCACGCTTGACTTGGGGAGTAGGCTGGTGAATACGTGACGAGAGCATTACGAAAAGTGTGAACGGGCGAGGCGAACGGTCGGGCCTTTACGCACGCTTGACTTGGGGAGTAGGCTGGTGAATACGTGACGAGAGCATTACGAAAAGTGTGAACGGGCGAGGCGAACGGTCGGGCCTTTACGCACGCTTGACTTGGGGAGTAGGCTGGTGAATACGTGACGAGAGCATTACGAAAAGTGTGAACGGGCGAGGCGAACGGTCGGGCCTTTACGCACGCTTGACTTGGGGAGTAGGCTGGTGAATACGTGACGAGAGCATTACGAAAAGTGTGAACGGGCGAGGCGAACGGTCGGGCCTTTACGCACGCTTGACTTGGGGAGTAGGCTGGTGAATACGTGACGAGAGCATTACGAAAAGTGTGAACGGGCGAGGCGAACGGTCGGGCCTTTACGCACGCTTGACTTGGGGAGTAGGCTGGTGAATACGTGACGAGAGCATTACGAAAAGTGTGAACGGGCGAGGCGAACGGTCGGGCCTTTACGCACGCTTGACTTGGGGAGTAGGCTGGTGAATACGTGACGAGAGCATTACGAAAAGTGTGAACGGGCGAGGCGAACGGTCGGGCCTTTACGCACGCTTGACTTGGGGAGTAGGCTGGTGAATACGTGACGAGAGCATTACGAAAAGTGTGAACGGGCGAGGCGAACGGTCGGGCCTTTACGCACGCTTGACTTGGGGAGTAGGCTGGTGAATACGTGACGAGAGCATTACGAAAAGTGTGAACGGGCGAGGCGAACGGTCGGGCCTTTACGCACGCTTGACTTGGGGAGTAGGCTGGTGAATACGTGACGAGAGCATTACGAAAAGTGTGAACGGGCGAGGCGAACGGTCGGGCCTTTACGCACGCTTGACTTGGGGAGTAGGCTGGTGAATACGTGACGAGAGCATTACGAAAAGTGTGAACGGGCGAGGCGAACGGTCGGGCCTTTACGCACGCTTGACTTGGGGAGTAGGCTGGTGAATACGTGACGAGGGCGTTATGAAAAATGTGATCGGGCGAGGCGAACGGTCGGGCGAGGCGAAAGGGAGATATAAGTTAGTGAAGTTTTACTTCAGTCGTGCGGTCTCTAAAGCACACTCGTTTTTTTTTTTAAATTCCCGTTATTAAATTTGTTACGTTTGTAAATTACACCCTCCCCCCTCCCCCCCCCCCCCCGCCTAACCATTGACGTCTTTATTATATTGTTTTAATAAGTTTTAGGTAAACCCTGATGAAATAAGCATTGCTTACGGAACATGTTGGTTTTTAAACAATAAAAGTGGTTACAACTAAACATTTTATCAATTTTTATAAAAATTAATTTTTTTTGCATCTTCCTCACTTCGTATTAAGAGGGAATAACCAGACAAAACCGGAAATATTTCATTTTTAAATCAAATTTTCGACGTATTGAGTCTTTTCCACAAAAAAATATTGTTTCGAAAGACTTTTATTCTGGCAAAGCTGTGTTTTAAATTTTGAGAAAATATGTTTATTTTTAGTACAATAAGATTTTACCGTAGGTCGTAGGCAGATTTGTTAAATTTTCAAACCAAATTTTGTATAGGTACAATACACATTTCAAATCATATAATCATGCAGTAAAATAAACCAATAAATTATCTGGACAAGCTATGTTTCAGAATTTTAATTTTAGTTTAAATAAAATCATTTTAAAAAAGATCCGCGCTCGTGTTTTGTGACGAAAATACTTCAGTTTATTTATTTACGGTCTTACAAACTAATATATTTAAGATTTTTTGCTTAGACATTATTGAAAAATTACTACTACTATTTTAAAAAGCTGCTACGGATAGTAATTAATCTTTCTCATTGAAACCGCTCTGTACGATCGTAAGAACTTTCGACGAAATATGAATTCGGATGATTTAATTGACGATCTTTTGAAATGTTTTTGCATGTTTTATAATGGTAAAAAGAAATCGTTTCATCCCTTCCCTGTATACATTTTCTTTGATATTTGACTCTAAACATCCGAGTTCCTTCGAAAAAGTTTTCTATTTTTCTTCGTAGGTAGGTTTTCTGCGAATATGGTTTGGGAGGTTATTTCATCTGGGAAAGGTGGAAAAGGTTCTGAAGTTGGGAAGGAATGCGAAAGGGGGGGGGGGGGTAGAATCAGGGCTGTGTCAGATGACTACCATTTGATTCGAGCTGAACCTCTTCCTTTGTTCTGAAATTTCTGCCTTTGGTTTACCCGTTTCGATTATTAATGGGACATCTGTGTTATTTTAAAAAAATGTCTTCGTCGGAATCACTTCGTCGAAAATGTTTTTGATATTATTTTTTTTCTAAAGCGAAGGCCAAACCAAAGCGTTCAAAGTGCGATCGCGATCCCGTGCACGGTGGCGATCAGATGTTGTGTACGAACTCGTAGCAAAGTGTACACATTGTCTAATCGTTTGTCTCACCATGATTGAGTGTGTAAGAAAGAGCTGCAGCATTATTGTGATACGGAACGTACACTTTTTGCCTTTTATGTGCCGTCGCCGTAGGAATACTGAAAATTTAATATTTATTTTTATATTTCATAGTTTTTACCGAATTATTAATATTTTTACATCATATATTTTGAAATTTTATTATGTTAGCATTTAAGCATTATAGCAATAAGCAACACATTTTTATTGCTTTTTTTGCCGTCACGGTACCGTAGCCGTGAATAGTCACGGTAATTATTAAAGTGCACATTCGTGTTCAAAATTTTCACATTTTTTTGTTCTTCTTTCAGGTAAGTTACCAGTTTCTCAGCTTAAATTGATGCATCTGAGGACCTACCTTCCTTTGGTGAGTTTTTACTTTATAACTGAAGACACACGTGACGGAGCAGACAGCCAGTGAAGTGAAGAGTGGAAGTAATTCTCAGTTATAGTCCACCATTCAGATTTGAAACATTGCTAGCGCGGTTTTAACCATGTTTACTAAACAGATCTGAATAGCTAGATACTTCCTTTTTCCAATCCTCGACTATTAATGTCATTCAGTCTTGGAATACTCATCATCAAAATGCCATATTCCCACTGGCTCCAAAGAGTTGGGACTGTTAATTATTTATTTAGAACAGAAAGCATAATATATCTTAATATATAAAAAATAATTTATTTATTTATTTATTGTTTTGGAACATTTACAGAGTATTAACAGAAAAAAGTCATTGGATTAGCATTGTAAAAAGCGTACATGTTAATAGTCCACTTAAAAATGTTCACAGAATGCACAGTTTAATAGTTGTTAACAGAAATTAGGAATATCAAAATATAAACGGAGGTATAAAAAGAGATAACAAAAATAGTGATGATACAATATAGAGATAACAAAGATAAAAAAAGATCGATATACGATGTAAAAAAACAGAAAAACAAAAACAGTAAAGTACAAATAGAGTGAAGAACAGCCATTCACATTCAAGTTCAAGATAAGTATTAAGATAAGTATTTTCAATTCTCAATTACATGTTAGGTTAGTCTATTGTTAATTTGCTTTTTAAAGTAAGCGAGACTATTTGCATAGATGTCTATATGGTTACATTCAATGGAATTATACAGTCGACACATCCGAGACAGTGGATTGAAGTATGCAATATTGTTTTTAAATAATTCAAGATGAAATATATTCTGATTCCTTAAATTACGTCTATTGGGGACCTTAATAAGAATATTGCTCAGGCAGTGAGTTGTTTCAAGCTTATCATGAATGATTTTGTATAGACTCATTAAGTCAGCAACTTTTCTTCTTTTTTCCAGAGTTGTAAACTTAAAATATTGGAGTCGTTCCTCGTAAGATTGGAGTAAGGCATTTAGTCCAAGTTTAAATGATAACAATCTCAGAAATTTTTTTTGCACAGATTCAATAGTTTTTGAATATTTTAAGTAGTGTGGATTCCAGATAACACTACCATATTCTAATTTGCTTCTGACCAATGAGTTGTATAGGGTTATAATGGATTGCGGTTTTTTAAATGGTTTAGATATTTTATGTATAAACCCCATCATTTTCAAGGATTTAGTCGTGATATCACTGACGTGTACATCAAATTTAAATTTTGAATCAAGAATGATTCCTAAATCTCTGATGGTTGTAACTGCATTTAATCGAGCATTATTTATGGAATATGCATAGTCTTTTTGCATTCTGTTACGGCTGAAAGTCATAATGTAACATTTTTCAATATTCAAAAACATATCATTCTGAATACACCAGTTATGTAGTGTGAAAAGGTCTTCTTGAAGCATAACTTGGTCAGAATCATTGGAAATTTTACGGTAAATCTTTAAATCATCGGCAAATAAAACAAAATCACAGCGTAACATGGGGCCTAGGTCATTAATGAAAATTAAGAAAAGCAGAGGGCCAAGATTGGACCCTTGGGGTACACCAGAGGTTACAATTACGGGAGGTGACTCATACCCATTTATAAGAACGAGCTGTGTTCTGTTTTCCAAATAGGATTTAAGCCACCTAAATAGATCACCGTGAATACGACCAAGCTTCTGTAGTAAAATAAAATGATTTACTTTATCAAAAGCCTTTTGAAAATCTGTGTAAATAGCATCTACCTGAGTTCTTTCATTAAACGCATTGCAAACATAATCACAGAAATCGAGAAGATTGGAATTTGTGGATCTGTTAGGAACAAATCCATGTTGATTGATGCATAATTGTGGTTTAAAGTGTGCGAATATGGAACTATAGATTATAGATTCAAAGGCTTTTGCAAAACATGATAATATACTAATTGGTCGATAATTTTTCACAGAAGATTGATCGCCAGATTTATGTATTGGGACAATATGTGCATTTTTCCACAAATCTGGGAAAGTTCCCGTAGATAATGATTCGTTAAATATAATGAAAAGTGGCTTGATCAACGCGCTAGAGCAACATCTTAAAAACAAAGGAGGTATTTTATCTGGTCCTGGGCCTTTATGTATATCAATGCTTTCTAAACAAGATTTGATAGTTCCCATGCTTACGTTAAGTTTACTAAGATTAAATTGGTTGAATTGAGGAACATTCAGTCCGGAAGTATTTGATGTGGGATTCGACTGAGTATAAACCGATCCAAAATAATTAGAGAACATATTGGCAATCTGCTGTCCATTGTTTGCAATCATAGAATCCATATGCATTGTTTTTGGAATCGAATTTGAATTACGCAATGATTTAGAATAAGCCCAGAAAGCCTTAACATTATCTTTTATCCCACGCTCAACTAGATTGATGTAGGATGTGTAGCATTCTTTTAGCATTTTTTTTGATCTTTTTCTAAGAGTAGCAAACTCGGAATAGTCTATCGGGTTGTTATATTTTTTAGCCCGAAGTCTTACTTTATTTTTCTCTTTGAGGAGCATTATTAGAGATTCGCTAAACCAATTGGGATAGTGATTTCTTACGTATGTTTTTTTTTTTGGAATGTGCTTGTCTATAATATCCCATAGTGTATTGTAGAATAACTGTACCTTATTATTGAGATGACAGTTGTTAAAAAGTGAGATCCAGTTTACATTTGTTAGATCATGACAACATCCTTCATAATTACCTTTTTTGAAGTTGTATTTTACGGGAGAGTGATTTTCTTGTAGGAATTGCATTTTTTCTAGACTTACATTTATTTCAAAACAGGGATGATGGTGATCAATTTTTGATAAGTTAGCTGTCGTTGAAATATTAATATTGGTTTTATCGGAAAGAACAAGATCAAGAATATTAAAATTTTTGTTAGGTAAATAATTAAATTGGTGAAGGTTGCACATTGAGGCCAAATTGACAAGGGAATGAGCTTTGTGACTAAAATAATTGGATGGAGCTAGTATTATGTTATTATATGTTATGTCAGGTGTCCATTTAATTTCAGGTATATTAAAATCACCAATGATTATAAATTGAGATTTGGAATTAATATGTTGCAAATAAATATCCTGAATATTTTTGATTCGATTACAGTAATCATCAACAGATAAATTGGGGGGAATGTACAGAACACATATATAGATGAACGAGTTTGAATATTCATGCAGTTTTATAGCTAACCATAAATCTTCACCGTCACTTTCCCAAGATGATTTTCTAGTTGTTATTAGATTCTTGTTGACTGCCGCTAATACCCCCCCACCTTTTTTAGATGTAGAATTAGTTGATTCGCGATCTCTCCGAAAGACCAGGTAACGCTCATCAAACAATTCATTACTGAATACTGATGAACTCAACCAAGTTTCGGTGAAGCAGATTATATCATAGTTATTGATAATAACTTCGTTTTTTATGTCATTTGTTTTGGTTCTAACTCCCCTAACATTTTGGTAGAAAATTTTCAGATCCATTTTGTAATTTTTGACAAGACGTATACATTAGGTTTAAAGGACGGAGGAAGACGGGTTTGAGGGTGATTTGTCGGTAAGATTCTGTAGTACGGCCTTGTTCTTCACGAGCAGTGGTGGAGACATGTCATTCTTCCTTAAGAAGACGCGCCCATTTTTAATCCATACGTACTTGAAGTTCAGGTCCTTTGCTGCTCGCCTAGCTGCTGCATGAAGTTCCTTGTTATAAGGTGACAGATGTTCACATACGTATATCGGAGAAGAATCTGTGAAACCAAGGTGTTGACTATTCAGTTTCCTATCCACGTTCCTCTTGTTGAATACCTTAACTGCAGACAGCAATTCGTCACGGATTCGAGGGCTGGGCAGAGTCAGTACAATATTTTTTGGTCTTGAGTTGGGAGTTGCGTCAGGGTGGCGTGGTGTACGATGACAGGAAATTATTTGCTCGTCCTTTACAGGATAGTTATAATGTTTACTTAGGATAGTTTAGTTAGGATAGTTATAATTTAATGTTTCTTTGTTTGTTCATTATGCGTTCCTAAACTAGTCAACAGATTGCGATGAAACTTCGGTGTTCTGTTGTAAATAGACTCGCCATAGTCTCACATACTCGCAAAATAATGTGGCAAGTAAGCAACACTCTTTTGTTTTCAGCGGTTTTCAGTAATTTCTTAATTCAAAAGTTATTCATGTATTAAAAAGATATGCTACTTCCACACCGAAGCCAAACTTCCAACTCGAACTTCTAACGCTCGAACTACCCTTCTACACAATCGTCTGAAAGTTTGAAGTTGGAAGTTGTACCATAAGACAATCAAAGAATGTGTGTTTTTTCTCTAATGACGCACAAAATTGTCGGACGGGTAACATGAAAATTAATTGAATTGCTAATAATAATCGATAATAATAAGTAATTTGTGTGTACATATATATGAAATGTTATTTCTTCACTTTTACTACTGTTTGCCGTGTAATGGAAACATTTTCTCATCACACAGGAGGGCATTTTGGCGCTTTTTAAATGCAATTTTTCTACCGGTAAGACAGACCTTACTTGACGAGTGACAGTTTAGTACTAAAGTACTAGAAATCGGGACCAGTGCAATTGCCTTGCTTTTGGCTTCCCACTTTGAGATTTCTACCTCGCGTCTATAGTATATAACGTCTTTCCACACTCCCGTGAAGGTTTCTAGTCGTGAACTCTGGCGAATAACTATGAAATTTCTATACCATTAATCCTATTGCGATGAAACTTTGCTGATTTGTTGTGCGCACACCGACCAAGATTTCGATGGTGGAAGGGGAACGCGGGAGAAAAAGGGGTCGCGGAAGTTAGAATGGGGGGTTTGTGGAAAAGAGTTAATACGTCTAAAATTTGATTTAAAAATGACATATTTCCGGTTTTGTCTGTTTATTCCCTCTTTTAAGCATTTACTGGAATGGTTGTGTTAGAATGGGAAAAAATCTTATTCTTAATTTTTGGGTTCTCATTAATCCACAGTCAAGTGCCTAGTGAATTCTTTACCAGTGGCCCCAAGATAAATGTATTTATGAAGGCCGAGTATATCCATCAAGACCTTCCGGAGAAGTTGTATCGGATGATTCCCCTAATACAATTTTCTTATAATAAACCCGGCAGAGTGCTTTGTCTTTTATTCGTTCCGCCTCGTGGTCGTGGCCTTCCTCTCAATGTTTCAATTACAAATTTATTTAATTTATCAGACGTACGGAGATATCGATGTTAGATAATAATATAAGGGTTGCTGTGCATTAGGGGAGTCACGACTGTATGGGAAAAAATCTTGTTTTGATTTGTCTTCTAGTGATAAAAGGGTGTTAAATGAATATATAAAATCACGTAATATTTTAAATAATATTTGGACATCTTCTTCCTCCGGATTGACTTTGAAATTTCACATAATAGAGAAAAACCCACCCCAAAAATGTTAGATAAACCATTAAAAATGAACTATTTTTAATAAAACACAAAATATAAGGAATATTCTGATTTATTTATTTAAAAAATATATGAATATAATTCAAATTAACTTGCAGTGATTCAAATACCAGCAAAATCCTTCTTGATCCCAAATTTCGGCATTATTTTGCGAGACTCAATCTTGGAACTTTTTGTAAATGATTTCGTAAAAGTATACTATACTCGTATTTGCTTTGCAAGATTACAAAAATATGGTTTAAAGGATTCATAGTAACTTTTATATACACTAGAAATAACCCATTAAAATGAAATTTTCAAAACTTTGAAGTGAATCCGGAGGAAGAAGGTCGTATCAGAAATTTAAAAAATTTTATACACGTTATTTTGAAGCCATGTGGCACCCTTTTATCGCTCTTAGAATTTAAGAATAACATTTTTCGTTAATACTCCTAGTATCCAAGAATTGATTAAATCAAACTTTACCTACCTATTGCCAATGATATTGATACTAAAAGAATAAAGAGGAATTCAAAACAGGGGAGGAATAGTGGAAACAGGATAAGGGAAGTAACTGCACCGCAATAGTAGAAAATTTCCGGAGAGTGCAATTAGAAGAAAAGATTGAACCATTACACAATGAAAATGTCGTGAAAATAAATTTAACAAAATTTACCAACAAAATGATTCTTTATTTAATTTTGCCACCGGCTTCGCACGCGCCACAGTGAGGCAAAGACTGTGTGCCAAGACCGAGTTGTTTGGCGGTCCGTCCTCTCTGCCTACCCCTGCGGGGAAACGGCGTGATGGTTAGTTAGTTAGTTGGAACCCAATAAATGTTTGTATGTGAGTCTTATAAAGGTGTCGATCGTAATTTATCTTTGTGTTGATTAAATTTCATTTATAAGAAAGTGTGTTTATTTAATCTCTGATCGCCTATTTTTAACAAGAATTCCAGCTCTATCTGAAACACTATCCCTCCCCGCGGGGGCAGAGGCATATAAATTCTTCAAATGGCTTTTTCTTGGCTCAGTAAAGAAATGCGACAACATTTTGTTCGAGTAAATTATTCTTCGTTTTAAAGCATTAGATGTTCACAAGCTCTCTCTTGTGTGAGAACTTAAAGTGGGTACATAATATTATCCTATACGAGAACTTTACTGTCGTAGAGCAGGTAATTTTGTAATGAAAAAAAAACTGTTTAAAAATGGTGTAATACATTTTTTTAACCCTAGAAAGATTATCATATTTTGATGTACGGTAAATATAATTATACGTAAAATTGACGCATGAGTTTGAACTAGCTGTAATATTTTATTTTGTTAATTGATTTGAATAAACCAATCGGTTTTATATTTTTACAAACAAATGACATAAGATATACAACAATTTGTGAATATACATTTATTTGTTACTAGCTGATTCCCGGCATGCGTTGCTATGCCATTTAATAAAGAAATTGTTTCTCCCTGCTTGTCATTTCCCATACGTCCCGTTCACCTTCCTCTCCCGCGTCCTCTTCCCCTCTCGCATTCCCACTCCGCCTCCTCCACCTTCCCTCTCCCCACTCCACTCCCTCCTTCCCCCGTCCCGCGAACCCCCCTCCCGAGTTCCCCTCCCACCTCCCCCCTCCCGCAAACCCCTTACCCATGTTCCCTTTCCCCTCTCGCATTCCATACATTCAGTCCTGGTACATTCATTTGCAAACAGCTCGCGTGCCACCTATTGCAATTTTTTTATACAAATTTCATAATTCCAGAGCTCACCAGTAGTATACAAACCTTCTTCTGACAATGGCGAACACAAAAAAAAAGAATTATCCAATTTGGTGCAGTCGTTCGGAAGTTATGCGCGTGCATACAATTCGGCGATTAATTTTTATTTATATAGATAGATAGAAGATAGATAGACATAGGTAGATAGATTTATATAGATAGATAGATATGAAGAAAAAGAAACGAAACGTGAAACTTCTTCAATAATCAACAAAACTTAGGAATATTTTTTTTTTCTAAAATCACTTATTTCTTTAAAAAAAACAGCCATTTTGACTAATTTACTATTGAGATATATTATAATTGAGATATATTATATTTAATAATAACATATAGTTATATAAAAATCGATCAGATACAGCTTTGTAACGTATCAATATTAGGTATGCTTTTTGACTCATGCGGTCGTTATATCTCAGAACTGGAGACACCTACCTCAGCGGCGCTCACGCTTCACGGAAGGTTCAAGCAGCGAGTGAGATGTCTGAAAAGCACAGCCACGGATTCGCACTAATTAGAACGAGAGAGCAATAATTCTAACATGCATGCGTAAATTTTACGCAGACTATCTTTCCAGGTTATTATTATTAAGTGGTTTATTACCAAGTGTGCTTTTTCATTTAACAAAAATTTTATAAATTTTTCAAAGAATTACGCTAAAAATATATATATACCTAGATGCAATAGATAAAGTGGAAAAAATAACATTTTCCAAAAATCATTTTACTTGGACAAAAAATTCTTAGACATGTTTTTTTATTTGATTTGTGTAGACTTTATGCCATTTTTATTAAACTTGAGTTCTTATATTATATTTTCTATCAACAATTTTTATAAAATATGTAAATTTATAAAAAGTGACGGTATAATTTTTATAAAATATGTAGGTACGATTATAAAATATCCAGTGACTTTCTTTCAAGTTTCTAGCTCTCTAGTTTTGACCTAGTACAAGTTTTGAAGGTCGTTACAGTTTTTCTAAATTTGCAAATGAGCTTAACATTTTTTGGTCTCTCTTTGATAATTTTCCTCTTTCGTTTTCAAATTGTTTTCTTTTGAAGCCAATCAAGTAATAAAATATTATTTCAGTATTATGAATGAGGATAATTTTAAATACATTTATTTTTATTTATGGTGTACACTACAGACAAGGGTTAAAATAATAATAAAAGTACAAATAAATAACAAAGAATGATAACAACCGTCCAATAATGGTGTACCTACTTCATAATCTTAATATACATATAAAAAATAATGTTTCTTTGTTTGTCATTTATTCTTTCCTAAACCATTCATTCATCCGATTGCTATGAAACTTTGGAAATTTGCCCGTGATGGTTTCTATGTAGGTATAATAGTGGCTCTGGCGTTATGAAATTATTTCGAATACTATTCATTCGATTGCAATGAAACTTTGGTAAGTTGTTGTGCGCATGCCCGCGAAGGTTTCTATATATACAGGTGAGCTATGGCATTATGAAATTTGTTTAAAAATATTGCAATAGGTGGCGCGCGAGTTGTTTGAAAAATGAGTGTATTTCATATAGTTAAGCGGAATGGGGGGGAAGGAGGGAAGAAGAGGGGAGGGATGGAAGGTGGAAGAGGTAAACAGGAGGGGGAAGGCGGGTAAGGTGGAACGGGAAGGCAGGAGGGGCGGGGACGGGACGGATGGAAGCGGAAGAGGGTAGGGGGAAGACACGGAAGGTGGTGGGGGTACGCGGTAGGGAAAGGGAAGGCGGAAAGAGCACGGGGCCGAATGTGAAAGGACACGCAGGGAGAATCAATTTCTGGCATTTCAACGCATGTCGGGAATACGCTGGTATCTTTATAAATTAAACACAATTAAAATTAATGTAATATTCGTGTAAAATTTCTTAATTATCACTTACAATTAGGCGTCAGTAATTACTATTAGTAGCTAGTTTCCTGAATAATTGCAGAATATCGTGCCAGATAAGAATTTTCGTCTACTTTGACCAGTTTAGAAAGCGTGATTTTATCCAAGTAACGAACCTACTGTGTATTTTATAGAGATAAGTAGGTGGTATGTTTATTACAGGTTTTGAATACTTTTTAGCTAAACCAGTACACAAATATATGTATGAGTTTTATTATTCCACTCTTTTAATTTTATTCATAATCGTAATTATTTACATTATTTGTATAGCGCAATTTTTGTGATAAATCACCGTATGGGCGCTATTAGATATTAAATGTGGTCGTTATATAATTTGTATGTTTTTAGTGGATTCTTATGTTTATAGACACACTGAAATCAGTTAGCTAAATGATGTAAAAACAGTCCAACTACTGTAAAGTTTTGTCTCATAAAATTGACTGATTTCTGCGTAATCACACATAAAAGCAACGTTAGCCATTTTTTTAAACCTCACTCAAAGCAATAAAGAAAAGAGTACACAGGTTCTCATTCTACGGATAACTTTTTAAAAACTAACGCTATACAGATACGGGTCTAGTTGTTAAAAACTAACGCTATTCAGATACGGGCCTAGTTGTTAAAAACTAACGCTATACAGATACGGGTCTAGTTGTTAAAAACTAACGCTATTCAGATACGGGCCTAGTTGTTAAAAACTAACGCTATTCAGATACGGGCCTAGTTGTTAAAAACTAACGCTATACAGATACGGGACTAGTTTAAAAAAAAAAGATTAATTTAATATATTTTTAATAACTTCTAAAGTTTTTGGATATCCATATTTTTTCATGTTTTATAATAAACTAGCAGACCCGGCCACACGTTGCTGTGGCTAACGAAATACAACGCCATTACCAACCTTTATAAAATTCACACCACCCGCATGTCAACTGCCCGCTGCCCGCTGCCTGAATTGAGTATTTAAATTTATAGGCTTTTCTCTACTATAATAAGTATTTATTATACATATAAACCTTTCTCTTGAATCACTCTATATATTGGTGAAAACCGCATGAAAATCCGTTGCGTAGTTTAAAAGATCTATGCGCACATACATTTTGAGCGACTTCATTTTATACTATGTAATGATTAAAGAAGAGGTGATTTTTTGTTACATTGTTTTTTATTGCGTTACTTAAGATTGTATTTCACGAAATAAATCTATCTATCTATCTTCTATCCATCTATCTATCTTTCTATATAAATAAAAATTATCGCCGAAATGTATGTACGCGCATAACTTCCGAACTACTGCACCAAATTGGATAATTCTTTGTTTTTTGTGTTTGTTATTGTCAGGACAAGGTTTGTATAAAACTACTGGTTAGCTCTGGCATTATGAAATTTGTATAAAAAAGTAGGTTTCACGCGAGCTGTTTGTAACTGATTTTACCGGGACTGAATGTATAGAATGCGGGTGGCGACAGGGGGGGGGGGTTCGTGGGAGGGGGGAGGGGAACCTGGGAGGGAATCTTTATTAAATGGCATAGCAACGCATGCCGGGAACCAGCTAGTAAACAATAAATTAGAGATGTGAAGAAATCACAGGATACCATATTTGTCCCTGCTCACGATCACATAGATCTCATAGAAATCGTTGTATCTTCCTTACTATCATGGTGAGAAATATAATCTAAACGGTGTTGGAAAGAGAAAAATCCACGCTTTATATTCAAATGTAGAATTTTATCATACAAAATTTTTAATGTGCACTAGAGATGGGTAAGTTCTGCATTTTGCCGGAGGCCTCCGAGCCTTCCTATTAAAACTCGAGTTCTTTGAGTAGGTCCCGGGAGTCACTCCTGACTCGTGAGTGTCTCGAACCGAGACGCACGGGTTCGACCGGAGCCGGACCTCGGAGTCGGACCCGCAAAACAACTCGAACCAGGGACCTGCTCCCGATTCCCGCGTTTTGGGTCCCAATACTAGACCGGGTTTTCTGGGAGTAGTCGATTTGAAAAAGAAGTATGAATAGGATCCGCTTCCCGCGAAGAACCCGAGTTCAAGAGCCCACTTCAGCTGAACGTACACGTCGCTAATGTGCACCTCTATGAAGCCATAGTTTCCGTTAGAAATGTGAGAAAAATGTATAAAATTTCGAGAAATTTTATTTATTATTTTTGTATGAAATTACAAAAACGCGAGGTGATAATAACGTTTATAATAATTTAGATTTAAAAAAACGTTAGGTAAGCCATTTTTAAAACTTTTTTAGGTTTGATTTAAACTTTCTAATATATCAGAAACATGTTTATTTCTAATAATATCTAATATTTGAAATCGTATTTTATCACCTTTCAGAAAACAGTTTTTAGTTTTCGGATACATTCAGAAATATTCCATTTATTTGGATTTTATTTCGAAGCGGAAATTTTCTGACCTTCTGACAGAATATGCCCGAGACCTGATGGGTTAATAATATTACAAATGCGTAGGAAGGTACGTTTCCCCACACAAAACCTATTGTAATTATTCTCATTATGTCACTTTTGATCCGTAGGTACTCCACAGCCCGCTGTTATTTTGTTATTTATAATGTGTGGCATGTGACTCCTCAGTAACATGTCAAATCGTAAGTCAAACGGCTCTATTATACACAGGATGTTTTTTTTTTTACCAAATATGATAGACCGGGAGGCGAGAAAGGTAAACCCTACGTCATCGACTACACGGATGAAACTACTTTTAAGTGATAATGGGCATTTAGAAAACCTTAAAAAAGCTGGTCTGCCGGTGCGCATCTTGGCAGGAGCCGCGCAGTCATGGAAATAGTCAGCGATTTTTTTGGTCAAAATTACGTCTTCGACTACACGAACGGGATTGGTCTCATATGATAAAGGTCGATTAGAAAATGAGAAAAAAGCAGGTCTGCCAACCGGCAGCCTGGCAAGTTCGGAGGCAGCCGGCGTCAAAGTGGGGAAAAATTGGTCGATTTTACGTCATCGACTACACGAATAAAACCAATGAATAACTATAGTCCAGATCATTCCATATAAGAATTTCGCGGTCTGCCGACCAGCAGCCCGGCAAATTTTTGTGTACGATTTTTTAAAGTTATTTTTTTTTTTTAATTTTCATTTATCTTTATTATTATTTTTATTTCACAATTTTTTTAAAAACTTTGAATGCCAACATATAATTCGAAGGGCGTGCTTTTGAAGATAAAAGGGCTGAAAGTTTCACCCTCTAGAAATTTCTTGAACAGTCCAGAACATTCGAGAATAATCGAGAGCATTCCACAACATTCCAGAACATTCTGGAATTCATTCTTTTTTTTAAACTAGAGAACGTAGGGATTACTGATAATGAACTGATATTTTTTTAAAGTTACATGGGAAATAGAAAGCAAACTGTGAAACTTAACACCGTAACCAGTGAGTGTATTGATGGCAAATTCGGGGTGCCCCAAGGAATTATTCTGGGTCCGATTCTGTTCCTTATTTACATTAATGACCTATGCCACATAGAATGTGAAAGAGAAATCATCAGTTTTGCGGATGTACCTAATAAATGGGAATAATCGGACAGAAACATTTAAGAAAGCAGAAGACACACTTAATAGGATTAATAAATGGCTAGACTACCATTCACTACACTTAATGCTAATAAAACCAAATTCATCACTTTCAAAATAAAAAATAAGAAAAACTCTGAAGAAAACCTGAACTTGAAAAATCATAGCCCGCATCACTTAAATGAGAATTGTAATTGTCCCTCATTAGAAAACGTTGACCATATAACGTATCTGGGTCTAAATATTGGCCAAAACCTAAAATGGACCGAACACTGAACACACAAATATAAGTTTCCCTGTATTTATAAACTGGTCCTATCTAGTGGCACAATAATTAGCTGAACAGAACCAAATTAGTACCTAAGTAGCATTTCAAACAATTACGTCAACTTCACGCCCAGTAATTGTTAAATTTTCGCTCTCGTACGACACGTACGCCCTTTTTACGCGAGCTTTGTCATGATATAAAAATACTCCACAATTAAGTTGGCCTTTACGGAAATATTAAATATTGTTTATCGCCTCTATTTTTCTGGCCGCGATTAAATTCGCTTCATTGGATGTGATCGAGACACGACTTTATGCTAGCCGTTACAACACCCCTAAACATTAACTTCTATTTTTATGATATTACAATAATTTTGTTCAATGATCTTTAGTTATCATTTTTATTTTAGGTGATATTCGATTACGAAAATGTCAAGGAAGTCCTTGTCCCGGAAAATGTCCGCTAACAAGTGAAACTTCTATAGCCCCGCTATGATTTGGATTTCGGATGAAACAGAAATGACGATTACTACACCTGCTACGCAGAACTGCGCTCATTGACCGCTTTGATTATGATTTGTCACTTTTAAAGGCTCCTATTGGTTGAGATATGAAACGGAAATTACGCTGGTCTGCGCTCATTTGTCGCTATGATTATGACCTCACTTTTCAAGTATTGGTCGGGATTGTTTTGGTAATGTTTCGCTTCTACCGCATGTAAACTGCACTCGAATTTTTTCCTATGTCGTATTAAATTTAGATCCGCTGGTTATCTATTTATTGAAGTGAAAACTTCTTTAGCACCATTGTGATTTGATACTCGATGAAACGGAAACGAGCGACACTAAGAAGAGACAAACATTTGTGGATAAGATCGGTGACCTATTTGTGCTGTGCTTTATAATAGAATAAAATGTAAAATAATTTTTAAACTTGGTAACAATATTATAATAAACAAACCCTATAGTTATCCTACCCCTGATACTCTACATACGTCTCATTCTCTCGGAGTTCAGTTTTCTGAAGGCTTCACTTCTACCGCGTGTGAACTGCACACATGATTTATTTTGTTATTGTGACTTATTGTCATCTTCTTCTTCTATCTATTTATATATATTAAAATGAATGTGTGTTTGTTTGGTTGCTTGTTTATTTGTTTGTTTGTCTTTTATGGAAACGTTGGATAAAAAAAGGAGGTAGCGCAACACGGCATAACACCCCAAAAACAATTAACGAAAAATAATCATAGGTGTTATAAATAGTTACCTGTGTTAGGTACCTACCAAATTTGATTGATTGTTCCTAAACCATTCATCTCATTGCGATAAAACTTTGGTGAGATGTGGCGCGCACGCCCGCGAAGATTTAAATATAATATAAAATTTTAGACATTAATTTAATTAGATAATTTTTTTTTAAATCGATGGCTGGATATGGAATTCACAATAAAATTCGATATTAATTATTAAACGTACTAATTTAGGTAGTCGGTGCACGGGTGCATGCGTGAAATGATGTGTATAATTATTCAAGTTCAATGAATTTTAATTTAAAAAATTGGCTCTGATAAATCATAATAGACAGGGTATAAAGTAGGTAAATGTTTTATTAATTTTTAATTCTTTGTTTGAAATGTGTATTTCTTTTGATTATATTGTAATATTTCAAGGTTAATAACATTCGAAAGGTATTTTTTTTGAAAGGTTATGATGCAAATATTTTTTTTATAAATGCCTTTAACTTCACAAATCCCACTATTATGAAATTTCGTGATTTTCCACTGAATTTTTTTTTGTAGAAAATCTCCACTGATTGTAGAAAATCTCTATTGGATAATACACGGAAATTGCTTTAATATTAAACCTCCTTTAATATTTTGATTAGTCTTGTTCAGCCATTCTTCAAACGGACGCAAATAATTTCACAAGCGGTAAACACCGTTTCAAAAGATACACGAAAATGTGAAAGCTCTAAATCTCCATCTTTCTATTGCAAACTGTTTTATAATGCATTCACGTTCTATAATGCATATCGTATGCACGTCCATCGTACCTTACTTATCCCTTGCAATGTAATACATTTTTAATGTCTAAAGTGCCGCATGTACAATTATGTATGTATGAACGTACGTATACATATATATATCAGATACTCGTACGGAGTCTGCTCATAGAATATTAGAATCAAAAGGGATGTACGGTACGGAAGCGTGAGGACTGTCGCCGAACCACGACCTAACTGCACGGACTATCAAAACGGTTCCATGCCAACTCAGAATGAAACCAACGCAGAAAGGTCATTAAAAGCTATGAAAAAATAATATTAAAATAGCCGGTAACCCTAACCTAACTTAACCTATTAAACCATTTTTTAATATTTTTTATCATCAATCTTAATGACCTTTCTGAGATGCTTCTGAGTTGGTTTCATTCTGAGTTGTCCGGTCACCATCAAAATGACGGAGCTAATGAACAGTTATGTGTGTACGTAGAAACAGGCACCGCTGTGCGTAGATGCGATTTTGAGTACATATTATGGATGAAGAACGTTGGTAACGTTTCTTTATCCGCGGTTTCATACTAAAAATTTTTCATGTCCCACCTTCCTCGTTATTTGACGGCCAACTTAAAGTAAAAATAAGTAACCAGGTTGTTGACCAGACCAATTGCCATAACTGATGGGCAGACGCAGTGTAGGTTTGCTGAGGTTGTTCTACAGGTATTTTAATAATGCCTGCTTTGAGCAGCTAGCAGCATTGATCACCGGTGCATGAGAAGGGATCGTTTCTTCGACTCATTTTTGTGTAAGTCTACTCATATGTGGAACGAGCTACCGGCATCTCTTTTTTCGCATTCATGTAATCCGGGCATCTTCAAGACGCGCATTAATAAATCCCCTCCAACAGCTTCTCCCTTTTCCCTTAAACGGGTGGCGACATAGTTCCCATCTCTTTGCACTGTACAGACTGGGACGCTCTTGTGAGGTGTCACGTAAAAAGAAGTATTTGTGTAGGTGTACGCAACGTGAGTTAGAGTTAGTAACAGTAGAGTGCAGGGTAGGATCCCCACTCGAGATGCAGCTAGCTCGGTATTGGTGCAGGTACAGAACAGACAATACCAGGAGTGCATGCTGCAGAGAGAGGCTGGTTGCATTACGATGCAAACGCGGAAATCGATGCGACCGCGGCGACTGTACGCTGTACGGTATATGATTGTACCCCGCGTTGCAGCAAAGGCCGTTCGGGACCGGTTCGCCAGTTCTAGTTTCAAACCGTACTATCTTCGCTTCGTGGCTTTAATCACGATCGCAGCAATAGTCCAAAGGTCTGTTCGGATTTTCAATTTGGTTCATGTGACAAATTAAAGGCAAAATATATCGATAGCGCAAATTTTTTAAACCATAAAGGACATGAAATCCAAAAATGAGTTAAATGTGTAATTTTTCTCCGTTTTTTTTCTCTTTCGATCTGCGTCGTCGGAAGTATTTCTAGGAAAATATTTGCGTCTTTTACGACGTGCATTTTAAGAGGATTTTTTTAATCTAAAATATTAAAATTAAATACTGTTATTAAAGAAATTGGCGGATACTACCGTTAAAATTGCTAATTGCGAAACCGCGACCTTCAATGCTAGAAGGCATAAATTGAGTATAGACGCGCCTATCAGTGGCGGTCCGTGAGTTTTCAGTCAGCTAGAGTGCTAAGATTGAAAAATACGTCTTTATCGATGTTGTGGCTGAAAATGACTTTTTTTTTTCAAAATTTCAATATTTTCTAAGAAAATTTTCACAATTCTTTCAGTATATCTTCATACAAAAAATTGAAATTTATAAAAATAACAATTATCGTTTTCAGCTACTACAACATCAATAACGTCGTATTTTTCAATCTTAGCGCTCTAGCTCACTGTAAACTCACTGGCGCCTATGTATGTCCTTTGCACTCACCCTCAACATATTAATATCAAGTCAGTCGCATTCGATCTTCGAGAAATGAGCGAAAAAAATATACTGGTTGTAATTGATTGCTTAAATAAATTTCTAGTGCGGCCACGGGCCTGGCACTTTTCAAGCAATAACCCCCCGTCCTGAGGCCGAGGTCTAATAACAAGAATGTTCTAATTTCACAAAATGTAATATAAATGTGATAAATTTACGAGAACCATTTTTTCTTTTTTGTGTGCATACCAAAATCCAAAAACGTAGAAAGCTGAAAATTTCATTTTGGGCCGCAAAAAAACTTCAGTTGGCGGCGCGTGAGCCGGTTTTTGGGCTTGCCTGCATAAATCTAACGAGTCGTGAAAACTGTTGATTATTGGATGGTAAATTAATGTAAACTTTTTTTTATGAATAAGTAAACTTAAATCGAGTAAAATACTAACCTAGTAACCATACTAGCAATAAAAATGGAATCTTTTTATTTTTTATTATTGTATAAAAATTGCATACAATTGGTATTTATTACCCGCTAAGCTACTGCAAGTAGCTTGTCAGCAGGAGATTAGTTCCACAGATTAGTTACAACAACAACAAATTAAATAATCATAAACGCATTAGCTTAGCAACAACATACACATATAACAACATATATGTATATATACTGTATATATATTTTTATTCATTTCTATTCCAGTAAAAAGAAAATTACATTTTCACTTATTTAAATAGAAATAATTAAACACATTAAACTAAACTAAATATGTCAATACAGCGCTATTTTATGTCTTACTTTGTTAATCAAGAATAAACTTTAATAATTTTTTTTATATGTACCCGACTTATTTTCGTTTTTAATGTCGTTTGGGATGCAATTATATAATTGCCCCCTTCGTAACCAATGGATTGTTTACCATAGATAGTGTGGATGGTGTTTAAATGTATGTTATCGTGTAAAGTGTTTGTGTACTTGGGACGTTTTAATGAATTCTGTGTTTGTATGTACGAGTTTATTGTTTATTTTGTAAATAAGGAGACACGTATTGTATTCATATAGTTTTCTTAGTGTTAATAGTTTTGTTTCCATATATAATGTTTTTGTGGATGTTCTGGGCTTGTAGTGAAACAGTTTTTTGATTACCTTGTTTTGTATTATCTGTAATTCATTTATGTATGTTTCACATGCATTTCCCCAGATTTCAATCAAATAATTTAAATGTGACTGTACGATACTATAATATAAACCTTTTTAAAATTTATTTGGCAACAGATATGATAGCCGGCTAAATACGCTAATTAAGGGGATGATTTTGTCTTTAATACTTTGTATATGTTGTGTAAAGGTCAAATGTTGATCAATGCATAGCCCCAGGTATTTTTCCTGAATCAGTATTTGCAGGTCATTATTTTCAATTTTTAGGGGTACATGAGGAGGAATTATTTTATGGATTGAGCTTAAGATCATGCATCCTGTTTTTTTTTACATTCATTGTTAAAATATTTGATTGCAGCCAACTGTTGATTTTTTCTAATTTTTTTGATTTTTTCTTGATTTTTTATATAACATACCTACCAACATTGTGATATGTTAATGTTGAAAATAATTCAGAATTAGCATTTTTTATGGTAAAAAATAGTAGAATAGGAAAATATATCTTTTTTTTTTTACATATCAAAAATATCAATTTTATAAAATATTGTAATAGTCACTGATTTCAATTGTCTCACTTGAAATCAGTGACTGTACTCGAGTTTATTAATCATAGTCTCGAGTTATTCGAGACTATGAATTGTTTAAAATATAATTTATGGTTCTACTAAAGTATTATTTAAATTGTTTTATTTGATAAACGCGGACCCTCGCAGAATTTTAAATCGAGCCTTACGAGATTTTCAGCAATTGCATTTACATCTCAGCAAAAAGAACATATTATTTCGCAGGCATGATAGAGTCACTTTGCAGTTGCTGGGTCTTTGTTACCCCTGTTCCGACATTAGCATTCCGATTCGTTCTTTATTATGAGAGCTCGAGACTCGTGATAGGAGAAAGGCCTCGCCCAAGCTCAGAGGGAGGTTCATTTTCACAACAACTAAACTGTATATCAGGGGTAAAAGAAGTTTAAAGGTTTTGTTACTCTGGTTTTAAGTAGTTGAAAATAATGTGACCTTACTGGAATACCCAGCTCTAATTATTATGAATGTTTAATAGTTTAACTTATGGACTGTTTTTTCTGTTTTTTTATAAATAAATTCTTGAAAGTGCGTTTTGAACCAATACTGGGTCTGTTCTAAGATTTTTTGGATTTTTAAAATTCAATTATCCGTTAATATTCAATCCGCCCTTCAATTCAGCTCTAGTTAAAACATAAGTGAAGTCATTAAACCAAACGTTTTGCATTTGTATCTTAGCATGATACATGGTACGATAAGTACTACAATACATATTTTCTCGGTTCGTTTACAGTCCAGTTAATATAGATCAAAAATTGCATTTCCTTGCAAAGAGTTGGGTATTTTTGAATTTTTGCTAGGTATAACGTCTCAGGTTGCCATGGTAATGTTAAAGCCATTGCAAAAATTTTTAATTTCGATATTTTTTTACATTAGCTCCACAAAGGAGGCACTGAGTAAAAATAATTTCAATCACGGCCTATTTCATCTTAGGGGATGCTGTGTGGAGGGTCTTTTCAAGGAAAGAAAAGAAGGGGTATGAGGGGTGGGTAAGAATCTGGGGTGGTCAATGCTTACAGGAACGAACTTATGAATCCATCTCTCCAGCTGCGGTTCAAGGCGATGGGTTGGGAGAGTCCGGCTAAAAAAGCCTTCTGAACCAGTCTGTCTCGATCCGACCCGCCACGCAGCAGGTTGGCAAACGCGTCCACCGCCAGGACCCGGGAAAACCTCACCCCATAAACCCGGAAACCCCTGCAAAGTCACTAAACGTAGCGAACCACTTGGGGTGACCTATGACAGAGGCGTTAATTATTCAATAAATTGTTCCCGGGACGGCAGTTCCCTTAACCCGCCTCCCAAATTGAAAATCACACATCAAAGCTCTGCAAATTTTAAAACGACAAATCTTACGGTTTTTTAGCGCTTTTCCTGAGACAAACCGCAATTTTTCTGCTCTATTTAACATTCTTATCTAAAAAAATAAACTGTCGCTTACATTCAAGAAAATTTCCAATAAATTTAAATCCACCCTTAAGTTTAATCCTATACATTTTCATTACAATACTCCGTACTCGGTAGGTATGACTAGGTATCAGGTGTCCCGGCTAGGATGCTTTTAATGCACACCGACCGGTTCAACGACCTCCCCCATTCCACCCCGCACAGCGAGCTGATACCTGTCACCTCTCACGAGATATTACCTGCGAATTATAGTTATTGGTGTTATTAATTATCGCTGGGTGATTTAATAACACGATAGATCAGGTACACTTATACTTACTTACATTATTCAGTAGTGATATGTAAATGTGATGTATTGAAAACATTAAAATGTTCTTAAATTTCTTCTGAATAATTGGAGAATGTTTTTAATTCAAGTTTATTTTATTTTATGAAACCATGTAAACACCATTGTTGTAAACTGTCTTTGTTGATTTTACATAGTCGTTTTTCCAGATTAAAAGGTTTTGTCCTAAGAGTATGGATATTATCATAGTTCCATGGTTTTGTCTTTGTATTTTCGGTGACCGTTCAACTCAGAATGAAACCAACTCAGAACCATCTCAGAAAGGTAATTAAGAGTGATGATAAAAAATATTAAAAACACTGTTCGTCATTGCATTTGTAACTATTTATATTATATTATGTCAATAAACGCCTGGGTTGCCGGCGTAATAAATTGTCATCATCTTTTTTGTCGTCGTCATGTTGGGGTTGAAGGATCAACAATCTGAATTCCATTTTGTCCATTTGATTTGCAGCACCATCATGTCTCGTCATTGGCACCCTGGTCCACTCCCTGTTGTTATCTATCCACTGTTTCCGTTATTTTCCCGTTACTCTTTCCAGTGATCTTCCCTTCCAGGCACATACTTGGAATTTCATGAGGTTCAAACGCAGTGTCCAAACTCTTATATGCCACTACTTACAGTGAGCAATTAACAACGTACAAAATTTAGGTAAATTAAACAATTTAACTTTGTTTGAACCGACCGGTTTCGGAACGACCGTTACTTCCTCAGGGCAAACGTATACAAAATTTTGGTGTTGCAGAATGAAGGAATTCTCTTTCTTTTCTCTTTTCTAGCCTTTCAACTTCCCCCCCCCCAAATTTCACATATTATCGTCGATTACACGGAGTTTTGTGATTGCCTATTTTTAGTAGATACTTGGGTTTTGATTTCGAGAGCTGTGTACAAAAATGAACGTTTGGAGTCGGGGCCGGGTCATGTAAATAAAATAATGTTATTTGAAGTCGAGAGCTTACAAATTCGCTTAAGAGGGGTATTTTCCCTTTTCATTCGTATAAAAATGATCGTTCTTAAATTCCGGGTTTTATAAAACTTTCGAATTGTATTTTTGTTTGAAAAAGGCTGGAAGCAGGAAGACTGAAATTTTTATGTCAAACCATACATATCACAATATATTAATATTGTGTTGTTTTACTTCAGAGTTTATTTTAAGTAGGTACAAAAATAGTGGTGGGCATGGAAGTACTGTATTTGTTAAAATAATCGATCGAAATGATTCATCCATATCAATTGTGTATCGAATTTATGTCTGGAATAATTCGATTCTTTTGTAGGCATAAAAAAGGTTATAAAGTAATAGTTTTTTCAAGTAGGTATTAAAAAAATTGTATATACCTACCTAATTTTTTGTAGATTCTTAAGAATGTTTTTTCTAGTCGGCCTTTATTCATAGTATTTCAGGGGAGTGCCTTTTGTTTAGAATTTGTGTACAGATAAAATATTTTAATTTATAATTTCTTCGTAAGATTTTTATTTTATTTAGGTATTTCACGGATACTGGAATATCTGGGAAGAAGAAATAGGATTATTTCAGAAGCCGTTACCACTGGAAAGAAGAGTAAGTCGTGGAGATGCAAGAACGACTAGAAGAGAGACTAGAGGAGACTAGAAGGGACAGTAATAGACAAGAACGGTTGGTAAGAAGTAAGAAGATTCAAGAAAAGACAAGGCGAGCCAGAAAGAGACAGGGAGAGCCACCAAAGTGGAAGGGGGGGGGGGGCGAGATGCAAGAAGAGCCAAGAGAGACTAGAAGAGACAAGAACGATCGATAAGAAGATTCAAGAAGACAAGAAGAGCCAAGAGAAGACAATAAGAGACAAGGGGAGTCACAACAGGGAGAGGGGGGAGGGAGAAGATGCAAGAAGAGACTAGAAGATACAAGAATAGACAAGAAGAGTTGGAAGAAGTAAGAAGATTCAAGAAGAGCCAAGAGAAACTTGAAGAAGCAAAAAGAGACGAGATGAACCAGGAAGAACCCAAAAGTTGCAAGACACTGTGAGAAGAGGCAAGAAAAAGTCATAGGAAACAAAATACGAAAACTTACCATAAAATATAATAGCATAATGTTATTTAAAAATTAAAATATAATACTGTTTTATTTTTTTCACTTTGAGCAATGTTTTTCCTCCTCAAAAATGACCAAGTGTTTTTTCCCGGGGTTTTCAATGGAAGTTTCATATAATGCCGGCGCCAGACATAAGTTCAAAGAAGTGATTACTTCTTTGAAGACTTTGCTCACACATTTGGTCATATATTGTTGTATCTGCCAGATAGATATACGTTCAAAGATTTGATCACTCCTTTGAGCTCAGAGTTTTCAAATAGACTTCACAAAACATGGACGACGATTTGGTCGACACAGTTAGTTATTTCGATTTTTATGCCCTTTACGTTTCGGATCCCATATATCTGGCTTTTTTTTTTACGTTAACTCCACGCAGGAGGCCCTGAGGAAAATAATTTCCCTCAGGGCCTATGTCATCTGGGATGCTGTGTGGAGGGTCTTTTTGAGGAGAGGAAGGAATGAACATTGGTCTTGAAGAGACCCATGTTGTAGGAAGGAGGAAACACAGAGGCCGGCTCTCCTTGCATCAACTCTATAAACTCAAAAACGCTCTCATTTTCGCTCTCATCTCAATTTGGGAGGCGGGAATGGGTACCGCCGCCCCGGGAACCTTTATTGGATAACCAACACCTCTGCCATAGGTCATCCCAAGTGGTTCGCTACTTTTGGTGATTTAGCAGGGGTGCCCGGGTTCATGGGGTGAGGTTTGTCTAGGTCTTGGAGGCGGATGACCAGGACATACTGAACCCCAGATTCCTACCCACTCCTTAAACCATGTTCCTTCCCAGAACTCTCCTCTCCTTCCTTACCTTAAAAAAAACCCTCCACACAGCATCCCCAAAGATAACATAGGCCCTGAGTGAAATTATTTTCCTCAGGGCCTCCTGTGTGGAGCTCATGTAAAAAAGTAAAAAAAATTATTCCACTCCACCGTTAGTTCGTTTGGTTGTTTACGCACAACATCTCTCCACGGCGACGCTCTCGCAACTGGGGCTTCGCACAGTATGGCAGGCACACAAACATTTGGACTTTGATCCTTTGATGTGCGCTAAAAAACCAACCCGGAACGGCAAAGCGCACTTAAGTGATCAAATATGTGACAACAGTATAAAATGCCCTTAGCATACATGTGGAAACTTATTTGATCACTTCTTTGAACTCATGTCTGGCGCCGGCATAATACACGTACGTTGCTGAACTTGAGCTGATATTTCGAATCTATTTAAAAAATATATCGTAAATGGATGTTTGATTGTTCCCATCACTAGACCAACATTCATTGCATACAAAATATTATTTCGTTCAATTTTCTGCACGTACGAGCACACTTTGAAGTCCTTTAGTACCTTACCCATGTTAGCTTTTGAACTCTACGTTTGCTGTTTATGGGTTTGACATTTGGAACAAGGTTATACTAAGAAACGTTAACATAATATTCATAACATATTCCATTGTCGGTAGAAACAAGACCAGGAAACATAAGTGAAACGGCTGTGCGACCTTTTTTCTTACAAAATTTTATTTTTGATTAGAAACCCAAAAGTATAACAAATATCTAGTAACGGATTTGAGCTATTGAAGTGAAAACTTCTTTAGCACCGTTGTGATTGGAAACTCGATGAAACGAAAAAGCGCCACTAAAAAGAGATAAAACTTTTTTTTTTTAAATTTTTTTTTTTATTTATTTACATTATTTATTTAATTAATTATAATCTACCAACACCTTTCATTCCTTGTAACACACTAACACAATTTCAACGAACTAACTCTGATGAAATCAAAGATACTATTAATGAATTAAAAGGAAATTCTTCCCCTGGTTATGACAATATTTCTGTAGAAATACTTAAAAGAAATTCTGACTCACTTTGCAAACCTTTGGCACACATCATAAATACAAGTTTTGTTAATGGCAACTTTCCCTTAAATTACAAAAAAACTATTATTACCCCAATTTTTAAATCTGGGGACCCCTGTCTAAGCAGTAACTATAGGCCAATTTCTCTTACTTCAAACATTGCAAAAATATTTGAAAAAGTTGTAAAAAAACAAATATTTAAATTTGTGAAAGAAAATAATATATTAAATGCACATCAATATGGTTTTAGAGAAAATTTGAGCACTCAAGATGCTATCGTCGATTTAACATCTAAAATTTATAAATCTTTAGATAATAAAAAAAAATGTATTGGAACATTTGTTGACTTAAGAAAAGCATTTGACAGTATATCGCACTCTAACCTTATCTCTAAACTAACGAAAATTGGTATAACTGACAATGCTTTAACTTGGATCGAAAATTATCTATTTAATAGAGAGCAATTTGTTAAATTAAAGGGCCTTATGAGCGATTCTCAGACCACGAATTTTGGCATCCCGCAGGGAACTGTACTGGGGCCAATTCTTTTTATCATTTATGTCAACGATATGTTTAAACTTAACATCAAATCTAAACTCATTTCATATGCAGACGACACAGCAATTCTAACTGAGGGTTTAACTTGGAATGAAACCCAGAAAACAGCAGAATTAGACTTAAACATCCTAAAAAAATGGTTCGACTCAATCTTGCTGTCACTTGATACGGAAAAAACCTTTGTAATACCGTTCACCATTAATAAACATGCATTCCCTGAAAATTTAAAGATAAGTATACATTCATACAATTGCAATAGAAACACAAATTTATGTAAACCTGACTGCTCTGTACTCACTGTTAAAACTAATATAAAATACCTCGGTGTAATTATAGATAGCAATTTAAAGTGGAAAATACAAATCAATGCAACAGTAGAAAGATTAAGAAAATTAATGTACATTTTTCTTAGAATACGAAACATTTTAAATTTTAATCTATTAAGAACTATCTATTTCTCACTGATCCAATCTGTATTACAATATGGAATTCTTGGTTGGGGTGGTGCATTCAAAACTTCTCTCATGCCTTTAGAAATCATCCAAAAATTATTAATAAAAATAATTCTAAAAAAACCATATGACTTCCCCACCATAATATTATTTCAAGAATTTAA
Organism: Limnephilus rhombicus; assembly: GCA_929108145.2. Taxonomy (NCBI): domain Eukaryota; kingdom Metazoa; phylum Arthropoda; class Insecta; order Trichoptera; family Limnephilidae; genus Limnephilus; species Limnephilus rhombicus. The sequence continues at coordinate 26,785,583 of OV815284.1, forward strand.
AGTCCTTTCACTACACAATATTTATAAAAAAATTACACTTTTACAAATCCACAAAGATTGTTTCAACAATGATAACTCATTATCTATTTCAAACAGCAAAAGACCAAGTATTCTTGGCTCTATAACTATACCGCGTTGTAATACCACTACAGCCCAACATTTTTATAAATATATTGGAGTCAAGTGGTTTAACCAGTTACCCCTTAACTTAAGATTGGAAATTAATTATAAAAAATTCAAAAGTTCTATAAAAACACTAAATCATTAGCATATTACAATAATTCAATTTAATAATACAATAGAAAGTCTCTCGACAATTGACTTTGGAAATCCATTTACTTTTATATTCTTTTCTCTTTTCTCTCTTCCTCTTTCTCTTCTTCTTCTTTTTTATACTGTTTTCTTTTTTTCTATTCTATTTCATATATCTTGTTTTGAATATGTATATGTATTATATATATGTATATATATATATGTACATATATGTATATATATATATAAAAATATATAAAGATATATATTATAATTCTAAAAAAATATGTTAAATAGTTTTTCACACACGCTGCTCCACCTTTTTTACACGAGCATGCTCTAAAAAAAGGTGAATCACGTTATATAAAAAATGTATCTGAAAAATGTAATGTCATTATTGTATGTACTAAAATAAATAAATTTAAAAAAAAAAAAAAAATAAAAAAAAAAAAAATGCATATATATTACAATACATTACAATATGATACTTTGTCTGTCCAACTGGGCAGAATACCCGTTTCAGGACAGCCAAATTGTATATTTAGTTCATAATATTCTTAACAAAGGAATGAATTTATTCTTAACTTACAACTTACATCTATAGGATTTAGCCTACGAGAGAATGAGATAGAATAATCGGTCTCCTCTTTGTGCGATGCTTCGTAGCCTCCCCACTCTTATTAACTTTAGTTTTCTGAAGGTTTCATTTCTACCGCATGTGAACTGCACACAGCAGTTTCTTTTATTAATGTTTTAGGTATATTACAAAATATAGGTCATTTAAAAATTTTGCAAATTTATAAATTGATGATAAATATTAAAAAAAAAAAAATTTTACCTTATATATTTACTATCTATGTAAATATGATAATTTAAAAAATAGAAAGCTTCTAAAAAAGTATTTTGAAGCGACGATTATTACAATAACTCACAAAAATTGCCAAAGTTGCAACATAAGTCATAAAAATGCATTCTTTAAGCCACAGTATTCCGAATTTCTACCGATATTCCCTCGACAGAAAAAATCGGCAAGTATGCTCCAAAATCACTTTTTTCTGTTATTTTATAAGATATATGTATGAAAAAATACAGTGCTTCTTTAAATGCTGTTTAAGACATTTCCCACGAGATTTTCGCTCTATTTTGAGTCGTGTTTTATTAATAGTCCAGTCAAGTTGAAAAGGGGGTTGTGCTTGCAAAAGGTCCAGTCATTCTGAATTTTTTATATGTTGTTAGGACCTAAACCAGTATTAAAAAAAAATTGCAACTTCGAAAGTGCTGTGCAAGCGGCGGTGGACCCAAAAAACCAGGAAATTTTCGGATTTTTTTCAGTTTTTGCTCAATATCTCAGTGAAGGAAGGGTCTGACCAGTGTAGTCAGTATGCATACTTTTAAAGTAGACTAAATTTGCTATAATTTGAAACCAAAGCGAGCTATATACAGCCATTGGTTTCAAGATACAGTTCTTCGAAAATAGGCAATTTTTTCTAAAAAGTGAAATTTTTTCGAAATGGTCTCTTATTTTGTAAAATGTTTTGTAAAACACGCATCCCACGTCAAATATTATATGAAATAAAGTTGTGGTAAATTTAATTAGCTTTCATTTAAGACTAGATTGATATCTATAGACCTAACGGTTCTCTCAAGAACGCCAGATAACCAAAAACAGTCATAAGTGGGTTTTGGGGGGAAATGCGAATAAACGGTTCTCACGTCTTTTTATAATTTTATTAATCAAACAGTTACAATTTTTTTTTTGTTAACACACTAAATTTCGATTACGTAAAATTGAAATTAGCTTTCGTCTTGTGAGATTGTACGCCATTAGTTATTAGCTCATTCGCTGTCACTTTGGTATGTTGGTATTCCTGATACACTTGAATGTATAACGAACGGCTAGAAGATTTTGAAGGTACGGGGCACTTTCTTTTGAATCACAAACCATGTTACACAAACCTAGCGTAGCCGCTAAACTACTTGTTGATGGGGATGTTTTTCTTGCCTTGACGCGAGTAGGCGTTATAAAGGGGCACTTTTTTTGTATCATATATGTAAACCTAGAATTCCCATGAAGTCTGCTACGCTTTGCTCTAGCATCTTTTCGTACAGTAACAAGAATACCAACATAACAAAATGACGTTTGAAAATAATGTTTGAAAATGGACGGTCTGGTTTCACAGAATGAAAGCTAATTTTAATTTTACGTAATCGAAATTTAGAATGAAATATTTTCCACTTCCCCCAATGCAAATAGTTGTCTTTTAATGTAATTAAAGTGAATCAAAAGATTTTTTCAAAAAAAAAGTGCGTATTAACCATTGCCGACGATCTCAAAAATTTACCGATCGTTGGACAGAGTGGCTAAAATGATCGATTACTGGCTGCATTTTGGGGTGTGGGTCCATTTTTACATTCAAGTGGCAACCATAATAAAAATACTGTTATCTGAAGAAATTTAATCACGAAAATTGTACAGTTTTTACTGTTTGGAATTTCCGGTAATTATTTGTAGCCCGCATATTTGCTGTCACATAATTAAAGAGCTTTGAAATCTTAAAATTTAACTATACTATATTTAATTATGAATGGTTTTGCTAATGATTTTTTATACTTCATTTATGATTAAAATGTGATGGACAAATAAAGATTATTTTATTTTAGTTTTCTTAATTGTTGGCATTTGATAAAAAACACTTCCGCAAACATATCCACGTAAAAGTATTTTTTTTTTATTTGTTTGAAAATAATTCTCTGAAATAAAATGTCGCTCATGTCTGTCCATTCTCCCATGGGAGATATAAACGAAGTAGAACAACAAATATTTTCACATCCCGAAAAGATGTAAAACATTGGATATAACGTAATATCTGATTAAATCATTATCCTACAATGTACCCCAGGGTGTGAATGGATTGTTTTCGTGACGATAAAACAATAATCAGGTCTCAAGTCGCCGAAGGTTAGAAGGAATTAGGTAACTACATAAATCCTCGCGTTAATGCGGCTTGTAAACCGTTCGCATATATTATTATTATTATACTAAAACTTGTTACTTAGTTGCTCTAAATAGGTACTGACACAAACGGTACACATATTATACTACAACTTATTTACTCGCTTTAAGTACGCACTGACGAATGCGAAACGCGATATTAAGTGTTAAGCAATACATACTCGTAGGTACAAAGTTTTCTTTTTGATAATACCGACACTGCTTGATTAACAACTTGCCTTTACATGAAGAAAACTGCCACTTTAGCCAGAAAAAGCTTACATTATCTCTTTGGGCTTAGACATTCGATTGAGATAGGATATAATAATTTATTAGGTGATACTTATAATAATTCATAAGCTGCTCTTTCAAAGATGGCGCTAGTTTAAAAGTAAAAATAAGTTTTACAAGTTATACTTTAAAATATTAAGGTTAATTAATTGTTTGCGCCCCTACATGCGCAACATGAATAAATGTTTTTGTCCATATACAAACTCAAAACTATCAAGAAAGGCTTTCAAACAAAATATTGGATTGCTTTAGGGTGAATTGCCTATAAAAAAAAATTGGATTGAATCATCGACAAATCAAAGCTTTCAAGAAAGGCTTAATGTTGGATTGAATCATCAATACAATGCTGTATTTGTTAGCCTTTCTTGAAAGATTTGAATTTGTTCATGGACAAAACTATTCATTCCACGTTGCGAATGTACGGGCGCAAACAATTATGCCATCTTAATATTTTAAAGTATAATTTGTAAGAAGTGTTTTTACTTTAAAAAATTAAACTAGCGCCGTCCTCGAAAGAGCACATTATGATTTCTTTGAAGTATCGCCTAGGTCTGTCTTTCTACGGTAAGAGTTTATTAAAGTGATTACGTTAGTTAAATAAATGGATTTCCCTCTGTGAATACATGTGTCATGAATTTTCTTTTTATTGAATTAAATGTGATCTTTACATCGGATCTTTTTATTTATTTTTTTACCAATACCGCACAAAAGTCCTAACCGTTCTCTACTGCCAGTGGAACTCTGGCATCCTCAATTGGGGTATTTTGTTAGGCCGAAGAGAGGAAGAGTTACCAAACACGGCTAAAGCCCTTTCTAGCAACGTTTCTATTATGAATCGTTATCCTTCACCAGGTAATACTGAAAGTATCTAGAATACTGGCGGCAAATCTTCCTTAGCTACCTATATTGGAATTATGTAGTCTTTTAACAGGTATTCGAAATGCACGAATATCAAAACCAAGAATAATGTTACTTGCATCACTTTCCGTCAGTATTTGTATCGCTTTATATCAGTGATTATCAAAATTTTTAGCCAAAAGACCATTTTATCCACTTTCAATTTGTTCGCGAGCCGCAGTGGGTAGGGTACTTACAGCTTGACATAAATTTGCAGTCGGTGGTGTCGAAAACCTATTCTTATTTTCCAACACGATAATTTTTTATTAAAACAATTATGGAACTAGCGATTTGTCGGTGGAATGGAGTCTTGAACTCGGGTTCTTCTAGGGAAGCGGTTCTTACTCCTACTCATTTTTCAAATCGACTACCCCGGTCCAGGGCTCGGACCCAAACCCGGAACTCGCAGCTGGACTCGGAGTCGGAACACGAATGCCTCCACCGGCATCCTCTTGTTTGCGGTCCGAGCCACTCTCAACCCTCGTTTTCTTGTACGGGTTCGAGTTATTTGCGGGTTCCAGTTCTGAGGTCCGGCTCCCACCGAACCCGTGCGTTCCGAATACCCAGTCCGCGACAAAGAACTCGTACCCGGGACCTTCTCCTAGAACTCGAGTACTCGAGGCCTCCGGCAAAATGCAGAACTTACTCATCGCTATACGAAACGCGAGAAACAAAGCGCTGCAGGCAAAATATTCATGTCTCCAAAGCAAAAACAATAAATACTGTCGATTTTTATCGTTCTGAAATATTAAGTAACGTATTTTTTAAAATACCAACGTGAGTGTTTTGGGTAACTGTCGTTCGGGAAGTTAGTATAGCAAACTTATGGTATTTTATAAAATGAAAACTCAAGATCTCAACCATTGCGAATTTTTTAAAAGGGTTAATTTTTTAAACTTAAGATCCAACTTTTTTTTTTAAGAACGTGTAAGAAAACTCTTACTATTTTAAGCGATTGAATCGAAACTTTCAAGGAACACTGAAGTTTTCCGCTCAACCCTTTTATGAAACAACAGAAGCCGTTGAATATTATTTAACGCAAACTTTTTGCTGTTTTATTTAGCCAAGTGGGAAGTATGAAAAGGCTCGCGGGCCACGCGAAACGCGATGCTCATGACTGCTTTATATCATAAATGCGAAAAACTTTGACGATACAAAACTGGACATATTTTAACAGCCGAACAATGAAAAATGTATCGTCCTTAGCTCCTCTATTTTATTTATTTTTATTTTTTTGTTTATTTAGCACAAGATTATACATTTATATACATAATTTATTAAAAAAAATTGACTGCCCGACTAGGAGTATTCCCGTTATAGGACAGTCAAATTATTATGGGTATGATGAACATGTATGAACACGATTTGTACAAAAAAAGAAAGAAAATTGATGAAATAAAAAGAGGAAATAAAAAGAAGAGAAAGAATATAAAATAAAGAAAGTTTAAAACGTAGTAACTGTTATTTGTTTAGCATAGTTAAAATAATATTAATTTAAAAAAGAAAAGGTAAATAGGTACATATAGGTAACATATAGGTAACTTAAGAGGAATTAAGAAGATTAAAACGTTTAGGTAACTTCTGTATGCATTGCATATTATAATCCTACATACATGTGTTGTAGAAAAAAAAGAGAAAAAAATAGAAGAGAAAGAATAAAATAAAAAATGAAATAAACAATTAAAACATAAAATAGCCGTGGGTTGTTTAGTATAGTTGTTGAAATGATAATAATCAATATTTATATTATAAAAGAAAGAACAAAAAAACGTGCGGAACGCAATAACTCAGAAACGAGTGCCGGTACGATCAAGAGAGTTATATGGTATGGTAGATGTCTATCCCCCCTAGGGAATAAGGGTATTCGTTTTTACCTAAAGGGCTTGCTTTTGAAGATATAAGGGCTGAAAGTTCTAAGAAGACTCTAGAAACTTCAAGAAGGGTCTTGAATATTCCGGAATCTTCTAGAAAATTCGATAAGACTCTGGAATGTTCTGGAAGAAATGGAGGAGTATGTCAGCGAGTCTAGAACGTTCCGGAAAGTTCAAGAAGGTTCGATAAAGCTGTAGAAAGTTCTGAAAGGAGTAGAGGAGTGTGTCGGTGTGTCTAGAAGGTTCCGGAAAATTCTAGAAGGTTCCATAAAGCCGTAGGAAGTCCTAGAAGGTTCGATAGGGCTGTACAAAGTTTTGGAAGGAGTGGCGGAGTATGTCGGTAAGTCTAGATGGTTCCGGAAAGTTTTAGAAGGTTCGATAAAGCTGTAGAATGTTCTGGAAGGTGTGGCGGAGTATATCGGTGAGTCTAGAAGGTTCTGATGGTTCACGAATGCTTTAGAAAATTGTGGGAGGAGAAAGTTCTAGAAGCTTTCATAAATAATAGGCGGTGAGTCTAGAAGATACCGGAAGTTCTAGAAGGTTCGATAAAGCTGTACAAAGTTCTGAAAGGAGTTGCGGAATATGTCAGTGGGTCGGAAAGTTCTAGAAGGTTCGATAAAGCTGAAGAAAGTTCTAGAAGGTTCCATAAGGCTGTAGAAAGTTCTGAAAGGAGTGGAGGAGTGTGTCGGTGTATCCATAAGGTTCCGAAAAATTCTAGAAGATTCCACAAAGCTGTAAGAAGTTCTAGAAGGTTCGATAAAGCCTTGCAAAGTTCTGAAAGGAGTGGCGGAGTAAGTCGGTGAGTCTATAAGAATCTGATGATTCACAAATGCTTAAAAAATTGTGGATGGAGAAAGTTCTAGAAGCTTTCAGAAATAAATTACGGTGAGTCTAGAAGATTCCGAAAGTTCTAGAAGGTTCTATAGAGCTATACAGAGTTCTGAAAGGAAAGGAGGAGTGTGTCGGTGTGTCTAGAAGATTCCAAAAAATTCTAGAAGGTTCTATACGGCTGTACAAAATTCAGGAAGTAATGGCGGAGTATGTCGGTGAGTCTAAATGGTTCCGGAAAGTTCTAGAAGGTTCCATAAGACTGCATAAAGTTCTGAAAATAGTGGAAGAGTGTGTCGGTATGTCTAGAAGATCCCGGAAAATTCTAGCATGTTCCATAATAATAATTAATAATTGGCTAATTTATATAGCGCCGTTTTCGTGGAAAATCACCTCAAGGGCGCTGTACAAATAATATATAAAAGAATTAATATTACTGGCTTAAAACTAAGATTTACAATTACAACTAGTGACTTACATCTAAGACTTATAGCTACTTATATTACTGGCTTACAACTAAGATTTACAATTATAACTAGTGACTTACATCTAAGACTTATAGCTAGTGACTTATGACTAAGACATATAGATTCTAACCTAAAACTGGTGACTTATTAACACCCACATTTACAATTAAGATTAGCGCCAGAAGAAGCTGTAGGAAGGTTCTGGAAGGTTTGGCGGAGTATGTCGGTGAGTCTAGAAGGTTCCGGTAGGTTCAAGAAGGTTTGCTAAACCTGTAGAAAGTTCTAAAAGGTTCCATAAGTCTGTAGAAAGTTCTGAAAGGAGTGGAGGAGTGTGTCGGTGTGTGTAGAAGGTTCCGAAAAATTCTAGAAGATTACACAAAGCTGTGTGAAGTTCTTGAAGTTTTTAGATAAAGCTGGAAAGGGTTCTGGAAAGAGTGTCGGAATAAATCGGTGTGTCTAGAAGGTTCCGGAAAGTTCTAGAAGGTTTGATAAAGCTGTAGAAAGTTCTAGAAGGTTCCATAAGGCTGTACAAAGTTCTGGAAGGAGTGGCGGAGTAAGTCAGAGAGTCTAGAAGGTTCCGGAAAGTTCTAGAAAGTTCGATAAAGTTGTACAAAGTTCTAAATGGTTCCTGAAAATTCTAGAAGGTTCCATAAAGCTGTAGGAAGTTCTAGACGGTTCGATAAAGCCGTAGAAAGTTCTGGAAGGTGTGGCGGAGTATGTCGGTGAGTCTAAAAGGTTCCGGAAAGTTCTAGAAGGTTCGATAAAAATGTACAAATTTCTGAAAGGAATGGTGAAATATGTCGGTTGGGTTTGGAAGTTGCCGGAATGTTCAAGAAGGATCGATAAAACTGTATAAGTTCTAGAAGGTTCCGTAAAGCTGTAGAAAGTTCTGATAAGAGTGGAGGAGTATGTCGGTGTGTCTAGAGGGCCCGGTAAGTTCAAGAAGGTTTGATAAAGCTGTAGAAAGTTCTAGAAGGTTCCATAAGGCTGTACAAAGTTCTGGAAGGAGTGGCGGAGTTCTGATAGGAGTGGAGGAGTGTGTCGGTGTGTCTAGGAGGTCCCGAAAAGATCTAAAAGGATCGATGAAACTATAGAAAATTTTGGGGCTGAGTATTTCGGTGTGTCTCGAAGGTTCCGAAAAGATCTAAAAGGATCGACAAAGCTATAGAAAACTTTGGAAGGAGTGGCGGAGTATGTCGGTGTGTCTAGAAGGTTCCGAAATGTTCTAGAAGGCTCAATAAAGCTCTAGAAAGTTCTGAAAGGAGCGACGGGGTGTGTTGGTGAGTCTAGAAGGTTTTAGATAGTTCTGGAAACCTCCCTAATTCTCTAGGATGTTATGGAAGGAGAAAGTTCTAGAAGCTTTCAGAAATGAGTGGCGGAGAGTTTTGCCGAGTCTAGAAGGTTCTGGAAAGTTCTAGAAGTTTGGGTAAGCTTTATCTTCAATATACATTATTAAAAAAGTGTTCAATGTGCATGCCGCTAAAACTCAAAGATGAGTCCCGGTATGATAACGGGAGTTATATTGTGTGATAGCCCTCTATCCCACATCCATGAAGAAAGTTATCGGTTTTAACTGAAAGGCGTGCTTTTAAAGATATAAGGGCTGGAAGTCTCGCCCCCTTGAAATTTCTAACAGTTCAAAACATTCCAGAGTATTCTTGAGCATTCCAACACACTCCGGAACATTCTGGAATATATTTAGGAATATACCAGAATATCCCAGATCATTGTGGAACATTCCAGAACACTCCTGAATGTTTTTTTATGGGGCTACCCATATGGGGTATATAAAGCAAGATCCGTCGTGGATTCGAACGTCATTTCAATCTCACATCAACTCCCTGAGCGAAGCCGGACACCCAGTCAGAGTATTTGAGAGCATTCCACAACGTTCCAGAACATCCCGGAACATTCTGGAAAATTGTGGAAAGTTCGGGAATAGGGAATCGGGAACATCAATGTGAAACATTTCAGAACACTCTTGAATGTTGTCCTGAGCGAAGCCGGGTAACCCAGCTAGTAATAAATAAAAGTTATGTATATATAAATATATGTTCTTAAAAGCAAATGATTAAAACATAAGGTGGTAACTGGTGTTTGCATTTCATATTATAGTCCTACGTACACATTTCGTATAATGAGAACTAGAAAGAGAACAGAAACGATAAAGTAAAATAAAATAAACAATTAATACCTGATTATTACTGTTGTTTGCTTAGCATAGTTATTAAAATAATAGGTATATATATATATAACTATGCTAAGCATATATATATATACATACTTATAACTGGTGTTTACACATTGCATGTTATAAGCCTACATACATATTTTGTAAAAATATGAATAAAAGAGATAGAATAAAATCAAATATCCAATTAAAACATATGATTAACAGCAGAATGGTTAGCTTTCTAATTTAAAAGTAATAGGTAGGTACATACATACACATAATAATATAGATTAGAAGATAAGGGTATCTTGTACATAGTTCATTTTTTGTTGGAATTTTTGTTGTTATTTTGGTTTGTATTTGATTTCTTATTTTGTATAGTAAAAGTTCACTCTCCTATTGACCGCATGCTTAGTTTTAACTATGTCAAGCTGATAGTTAGAGGAATGAAAATAAAAGGAATATGTGTGGTTTGGGTTTTATCGCGTCGCAGATCACGTCAACAGACCCCATTGAGGAAAAATTCCAGGGAAACAGAAAACGAGAAGGGAGATGTAACTGCAAATTAGTTTTATGGACAGTTATGAATGCAAGTAAGCGGTGCTCAGTGGTTAGGGACTGGAATGTCCCTGGAATAAACCTGGTACATTTACAATGGATACTCGTACTTTATACGGATACTAGTTAAGTATCTGAAAACCGGTTTCGCCAGAGATTCAAGAACATATTTTTGCTTTTTTGTTCATATGAAGCAGAAACTTTGTGATGTGACATTATAATTTAAAATAAAACAATAATTTTGTTAACACTACTTCTATTTTATATGCTTTAAGCCGACCGGGTTTCACTACAACCGTAGCTTTTTCAGGGCAGTATAATTAGGGATGCAAAGTTTTTAAAAATATCGATATCGATATATATCGAATTGAGTCGATTTTTATGTATCGATATTTCTTCTTTTTTAAAAGCTTATAAAAATCCAATGTAGTTTTATTTATATCAAACGTTTACCGATTATGTTTGTACCTACATAATTTTTTATACTTACCTGTATTAATAGTAACAAAATTTGTATAGGCATATAAAATGTGTTTTTTTTTCACAAATGTATTTTAAAAAAAATTAATTCCAGTATTTTGTACCAGCTTTCGAACTTAAAATAGTAACTTTGACAGTCTGCTTCCTTGTAGCCGGTTTCTGCTTTGATTTATAGTGGCTCCTGCCTTTGAAAAAAGACGTTCAGAAGGAACACTTGTTGCCATAATTGGTAGATGATTTATTGCCACTTTAATAAGATTGTGATACACACCTTGCATCTTTTGCCATGTTTCAAGAAACAGTCAGAGTTGTCAGTAATAGCATTTTACCCGATTTGGTGGGTATTTTAATTTGGGCGGATTTTTCGATATTTCGGTACGATATATTGAGTTTTTCGATATTGATATATCGATATTGGCTTATCGTCGATAACGATAAATATCGATATTTTTAGGGGTCGATATATCGACATTTATCATATTTCCGATATATCGTTGCATCCCTAAGTATAATACTCTACTAACATTAAGTTATACGTGTGTTACAGATAATATGTGAGTTAAAAAATAGGGCTGGACTCCTCAAGTGAAGGAAAAATAAAAGTGGTGTTTACAAAATTATTGTTTTATTTTAAAATATTTTTCTTGTTTAATAATTGTTTTTGTGAAATATGGAATAAACAATATGGCGTCTTGTACGATTTTTTGAAAATTCTAATTGTATATAACCCCTTAATAATAAGTTAGTGTGGATATCAAACAAATTTAGTTACAGCGTCAATTTTTTTTTGTAAACTAGTAATTACAGTATACGTACAAAAAAATTGACGCTGTAAGTTTGCCGGGGGGGGGGGGGGGGGGGGGGCAACTGTCGGGGGATCAACTGTCCTGAAATCCTTACTTACATAGGAAGCTCCCAAGTGTACAGTGGCGAGCACTAATGTGATGCGTGTACGAATAATGTACACAATGCATTTATAACGTATAATAAGTAGTGACCGACCGAAGGTTCGGTTTCGGCAAGGTTTGGCAAAAAATCTAGTTTCGGCATCAGTTTCGACTTCGGGTGAGTTCGTGGCTCGTGTGTCACCTGCCATCATACGCAATCAATGAGGTCCTTCCTTTATATTGTAAGTGTTGATTATTGACAAATTTTTGTTTCAAGAAGTAGTTAACATGTTTGTTAATTTTTATAATTTTGGTTTTTTTTTATAGCAGTAATATCAAAAAAATATTTTTTTTTCACATACTTCATTTATTGTTTTTTTTTTTATTTCATTTAACCCATGTAATAAGAATGTTGTGATTGTAAACGCAATTAAAATTAAAATACGCAATTAATGAGGACATTCCTTTTTAATGTAAGTGTTAATTATTGACAAATTTTTGTTCCAAGAAGTAGTTAACACGTTTTGTTAATTTTTTAAATTTTTTTCTTCAAATAGTTTTTTTTATTTATTTTATTTAACCCAACACGTGTTAACTGTATGTATAAGCTTAAAAAATAAGACAAATTTCAGTAAAAAATGGATTTTTAACATGTCCAAAAAAGAAACTGAGACAGTCAAATGCCTTTTCGTGCTCAATATAACAGGCAAAGACTTCCTTTCTCTGGTCACGACACTTTTGCAATAGTACGTCGATAGACAATAATGCTTCACGCGTCCCGAACGCATTTCTGAAGCCAAACTGAGTGTCATCCAAGTCCTGCTCGCACTTATTGCGTATCCTGGCATGTATTATTTTAAGGAATAATTTAAGGACATGACTCATCAGGCTTATTAATCGATAGTCACTGCACTTCTTAGGGTATTGTTTTTTAGGCAATGTCACGAAGGTGGATTTTAGCCAATCTTGGGGTATATTTCCTGTGTCATATATAGAGTTAAATAACCTCAACAGGTAGTCAACATTTTTATCATTAAAGAGCTTCAACACCTCAACTGGAATATCGTCTGGTCCGCACGCTTTTCTATTGTCTGAAGTCTTTATCGCATGAAGAATTTCTGATTTTAAAAATTAATTAATTAAAAAAATTAATTTTATAAGAAAGAAAAAAAAAATAATCAAGAGAAACGGTCAAAAATAATCTAAGCCATTAAATTGTATTTCGTGTGTGCGTTGATAATTTAAAAAAATACATATTTCGTAGTTTGCGCTTATATTTTTTGTGAAGTAATTAACAATTTTATTTGAATTCTGCTCGAGGGAAACGACAGAAAAAGCATCAAATTATCAAAAACATATTTTTTTAGTTTTCATAGTGTGAACCAATTCGTAGTAAAGATTAATCTAAAATAGTGTTTTCACTGTTAGCTTCGCCTGGAGTGGTGGGGTACACGTGTGAACAGAAAAACGAATACAGCATTCATCTGAAGCTTTATCCCATAAACTTAAACTAGCACTTCGAGAAGGTGAGATGAAAGTTAAAGGGACGAAGCAATGTTATTCATTTACTAAAATCACTTATTTCCAGAGTAATAATGTGAAAGTACGCGCATACAAAGCGCCACTTTTAATGAAGCCGATTTGACTTTCTTATCTTTGTTTAGGGCCTAATACACTTACCAGTTCCTTTGAAATATTCCCTAATCTCTCAGTATTTACACGTTATTTGTTTCCCTCCCTTTCTTTCCTCTCTTCGAAACTCCTTGGCTTCATTCCCCGGTTAATCTCTCTAAATAATCTTTCTCCTCGCATTCTGTACAAGTGCGTAATTCGTTATTCGTGTCGCTGGAGGACCATATTTTCGTAGTCGCTGGAAAACAATATTGCTGTAACCGCCCAATAGTAAAAATGATGCTCTTACATTCATCTTGTAATGTACCAGAAACTTAATAAAAAATATTTTGACTTTTTACAATGCGCAAATTTAGAATCCTGTTTAATTCTTTTAATGTTTCCATTTCTAAAACATCCAAAAAATTGAACCCTCTCGCAACCCGTGACACCTACATACACAAATACGTGTAAATAATACCCAATAGACTTAGCGCAACTTTTTTAACTAGACCGTTTGGAATTTCACGTGTTTGTAATTTGTTTGTGTGTTTCGTTTTCGGTTCAAGAAAGTGGACGTGTTGGATACTACATGTTTTCCTGTCAGAGTTCGCAAGAGGTGGATGTTACATACGAGCTGTCAAATGGGAATAATCAAAAATAGTACCTGCCTGCCTGAAGAAAGTTTGAAAAAAAAAATTCTCGTTGATATTGTAGCGTTTCTTCGCAAGGTTCGTAGAAAATGCGTTTTACAAGGTTAGCTCGTACGGGCCTTTTTCGAAATAAAACTCGTCGGGCCGCTTTCGAAATTTCGAATGCGTGACGTAGCTTGAAGTAAAACACTGCCGCTTGTATTGCGGTTAATTCAAATATCCCAGTGGAACATTGACTTCAAGCTACGCCACGAATTTTTAGCCAATCACTGCTCTACCCCCTGGATGAGCTAACTTCACCTTGGTTTCTTCGGACAAATTATATAATTCCTTATATTTTATTACTATATAAAACAAAGTCGGGTTAGTTACACCGTTACAGTTACGCTTAGTTTTTATAACTCAAGAACGGCCGATTTTCATGATCTTTGATTTGTTGAATTTTTCTCCGGCCTGAATAGCAAAATAGCTATTAAAACATCGGAAAAATTCACGAAAAAATAAGTATGAAGAAAATTATTTTCCTCATACATTTTGTATGGAACGAATTTTCATCTTTTGAAAGAGCTGCAGCAATATTGTGAATAGTGAGTGAATTCCAAAAATTCAAAAACATCAAATGTCAATGCCCTGATTGTTTTGCTTTTGTTCTTAAACATATAATGCTGCCCCTCTTTCTTACACACTAAATGTCAATAGTCGAAAATGAGACAAACGGTGAACGTCTCTCTGCACCCCTCCAAAGGAAAAATACAATCTTACTAATATTATAAACGCGAAAGTTTGTATGGTTGTATGTGTGTTTGCTACTCTTTCACGCTAAAACTACTGAATGACTAATGAAACTTTACAATAATATAGCTCGTACATCAGAATAACATATAGGCTATGTACAATAGGGTACAGGACCCTTACTTTTTTTTTTACTTTTTAATTATAATTTTAATTACTTATGTGAAAATCTGTTATTGGATATTATGTGTGTTGTTAATGTTATTATTATAAGTGTAAAATATCTGTTGATTTTCCCCAATAAATAAAATAAAAAATAAAATAAATAATGGTAAGCTCTGGCGTTATGAAATTTGTGCAAATGAGAATGTGTGTATTTCATATATTTTAGCTTTGGGAAGAAAGGCAGGGGGGAGGTGAACGGGGGAGGTGGGATTCGCTGAGAGTGAAGAGACGAGGGAGGGGGAAGGCGGGGAATGTAGAAGGGAACGGGGACGCACGAGAAAGGACATGCAGGGAGGTAGTATGAAAAAAAAAATAATGTTACATCGAATGTATATGGTCTATAATTAAGTAACAAATATTATTTACAAATCTAATAATAAAAAATAAAAAAAATATATTACTTGCATACTTTTTTGGACGAGTTACTATACTAGCATGATAAATAGGAAAAGTTTGCTCAACAAGGAGGATGAAATGTGGTACCTACCCAAAGCAATAAAATGTTTGTGTTTCAATTTGCGTTATATGCCGGAATCCTGAGTGGAGGGCTTTTTTGAGAAAATGAAGAGTAAACCTGCGTCTTGAACACTTTTCTTTTATTGAAAATCGTTTTCATTAATTTGTTTAATATAGGTATGCGAATAGGCAAGAATTTTTTCGGTAGTTAAATTATAGTTATAAGATATCTTCTTTCTTTGTACGGCACCCTTGATGTGATGTGACAATATATAAATGCTTTACAAAAAATAGTCTATGAATTTTTTTGTTTTTTATTTTTCGAGGTTTTTTCTGCGTCGTTCTGTCAAGGTCCCGTAGCTGTAGGAATATTCTATTACTTACCACTTGTTAAAAAGTTACGACTTTTTTCCAAATTCGGAAAGTTTTCTTTACTCAGATGTAAAATTAATTATTTATTTGTTACGGCGGTCTCGTCTCCTTGTAACGGTAATGTTGTCTTATTATTTTTGAACCTGACCTTACCTGTCTGTCTATTAAGTGTTTTAACATTTCAAGTCTATCAGCCGCTCCATTTCTTTGAAGTTTAACTTTACATTTTTAACTCTTCAGGCTAATTTATTCGTTTTTGGGTACAACTCATATAGGTCTCATTGAAATCGTTATGTCTCCCTTACTAACATGGTAAATATATTTGTAAATCTTATTTGTAAACCAGTAATATTGTTTTTTTATGTATTTACTAGCGAGTTCCCGGCATGCGTTGCTATGCCATTTAATTAAGAAATTGTTTTTCACTGCGTGTCCTTTCCCATTCTTCCCGTTCCTCTTCTGCCTCCCCTTCCTCTCTCGCATCCCCTTCCCCTCACGCGTTCCCGCTTCGCCTTCCCTCTCCCCTCTCGATTTCCCCTCTCCCCTCCCGAGTTCCCCTCCCCCCTCCGGCAATCCATACATTCAATCCCGGTAAATTCAGTTCTCAAACAGCTCGCGTGCCATCTATTGCAATTTTTTAATACATATTTCATTATGCACGTTAGGAAAATAAAGATAATGTTGGTAGTTCTTAGTCGAAGTATGATACAGTTAAAAGTGACCGAATTTGATATCGACACCTTAGCTCAGTTGGTAGAGCACTTGCCGTGTAAGCAAAGGGTCCTGGGTTCGAGTCCCAGAGGTGCCAATATCCTTTTCTGATTTTTCTGTCTCCACATTTTCGATTGAGTTTCGCTAATATTGTCTTCATTTAATTAATTGTAGTAAATCAGTTTAGACACCTTAAAAATATGACATTTAAAATCCTAAAAATAAGTTGTCTCAAAGCAGATTAACCACAGTTTGAAAATGGCCTCGCAAGCCGAAACTGCTGGAACCAAAATAAATACTAAAATACTTGCAGAACTTCATTTAACAGTATTAAATTAAATAAAAAAAATAAATTAAATTAAGTGTCAACAAATTTGTGAAAATCTCACACACACATACACGTGTGAGGTTTGTGCGAATAGTACACCTATCACTGTCGCCCTTAGGTGATAAGTTTACACGCCGCTCACATTACTAGCTGCACTATACGCCGTTACTTCTTTCCTATCTGCCCTCCTGGCAGACCCCAAAATATAGCGGTGGAGTTTGTTGCTCTTTTATATATTTTTACAGCCACTTCTAAACACTTGACCCTTTACTGGCATTCCATCCCATCTCACCATACCTATAATCTGAGATCATTCACAATTCATTGATGAAGAAAAATAATGAAAATTTTATATTTTAATAGTTTAAAATATGCATTTTTTTAAGTGAATACTTCTTTAGCACCGTTGCGGTTTGAAACTCGATGAAAAAAAAAGCGCCACTAAAAAGAAACAAACACATCTATATGATTTAGCCTGCGAGCGGTCTCCTCTTTTTGCGTAGCTTCGTAGCCTCCCCACTCTTGGAGGAGTGTCTTGTCTACTTTAGTTTTCTGAAGGTTTCACTTCTACCGCGTGTGAACTGCACACATGTATTTTTGTTACATTAGTGGGTTGTATTTTTGTTACATTAGGTACATTAAATACGGGAGCAGTTTTTCTTCCAATCTAGACCCCCCCCCCCTTCCCTCTTGGTGAGATAAATTTGGGCCACTTCGTATATTCTTTTCAAGTAACGTGAGAATTTGCTGGACCCCCCCCCCCCCTATTGAGCTCACGTAATTACATACGGGGGGCATACATTAATTACGTGAAAAGGCCGTGAGGAAAAAATATTCTTCAGCGCCTATGTCATCTTTGGGAATGCTGTGTGGAGGGTCTTTTTGGGAAAAGAATGAGGTGAAGCTTTATGAAGGAAAAAGTTAAAAGGGGTAGGTAGGAATCTGGGGGTTAATGTGTCTAGGAGTGACGGACGTGTGAATCCATCCCTCCCACTGCGGTGCAAGGCAGGTCTAGAGAGTTGGGCAATCACATTGGCCGCCAAGACCCAATTAACACGGGCACCCCTGCTAAGTCACCAAAAGTAGCGAACCACTTGGGGTGACCTATGGCAGGGGTGTTGGTTTTCCAAAACATGTGCGGCGGTTCCCATACCCACCAAATTTAGCGGTGAAAATTTTTGTAAATTAATAAACCCTTATCGTTTCTTTTTGTGGGTTGTACATGTTCATAGTCGACTAATGATTGATTTTGTAATAGTCGAGACTCAGTGATGGATAAATTTTGTAGCGCTGTTTTTGTAAAATTTCACCTCACAGGTATTTAAAACTCTTTGATTTGTTTTCAATCTGAAATTGATCCGTAGTAATCATTTTTAATATGCCTACATATGTACCATGTTTAATGTTTATATCTGTTACGTTCTGAAATTAACAAGAACTGTTAGCTGAAGCAGCAAAAAAATTCAAAAGGTGAGCTCCGGCGTAATGAAATTTTGTCAATATTTTCTGTCTGGAATTTCTAGGTCTTACGAATTGAGCTTTATATTCCGTCAAAGTTATTGGAAGTATTTTTTAATTGCACAATAGATGAACAGATTTTAAGATATTCTTTAGCGATTCTGGGCGGTAAAATCAGACGGTTCAATCAACCAAACAAAAAATGGGACAACCATAATACAGACATCCTGTAAAGACAATTAATTGTTATCTGTATTATTTTCGTCCTTTTGTAGTATTTTTGATCAATTTTAATTAATTTTAGATTTGTTACCTGTATTATTTTTGTCCTCTTTTACTATTTTTGAACAATAATTTATTGTCTTTACAGGATGTCTGTATTATTTTTGTCCCATTTTTTTGTTAGGTTTGTTTAAGTTTTAGTAGATATTTTGTTGAGGGATGTTTTGTCCTTAGGATATTTTGTCGCGGGATGAAAACGCGTATCTCTAAATCACACATTCTCTTAAATTTTTCATTGTTGATCTTCACAAAACCCAGAAAATCCCAATTTCCTTTGGTGGTAAAATAATTAAACGACTCGCTTTAAACGTACCCATTCTTTTTTACCCTTTACTCCGATTACCCCGTTTCCCAAGCGTGGCCATTGGGGTTATTTTATTCCAACCGTACTTACTCGAAAACGAATAATACATAAATCTTAATATGTAAGGTGTTTTGGTAACGATTGCGTACTTGACCCGACAGGTAGCTTCCGGAAATTATTATTTTTATAAAATGTTTCAAAAGCGATGTTTTCTTCGTCAGGATAAAATTAAAAATAACAGAAGACAAATTTTATTCTTTTGTTGGTCTGCGGTACATCCTCTCTGCACACCCGTTCGGGGACAGTATATTGTGTAAGTGGGAATACCGCATTTTTCCTAAACTGACTGCATATTATATATTAGTAGGCGTGGGGGGTTACGATGTAAGTTACGACGACATTTTAATTTCGGTTGTCGGTACACGCATAGGTACGTAATGTGTAACATTATTCAAGTTCAATGAGCTTTCCATTTTCAAAATAGGAACTGATGAGTTATAAATCATATCAGACATGCATAAAGTAGGTACCATGATTATATTTTATTTTAGTAATTAATAATAATAATAATCCTCTATTTAATATGTATTTCTTATGGATTAATGCAACTTAGTAATTAAATGTATGATGTATAGTAATTTTATTAACCATCGTAACCTGTAATAGATATTTAATAAAATATGTATTTTAATCATTGCTACCAACTTATAAATAATGGTAGGTACCATCTTACAAAAGTGGTTATTCTTATTATGTTATTCACAGATTTTCTTAATTTTATTATTTCATTCGAAATATGGTTTATTTCCTGTAATATGTAGACATTTTCTTAAGACGACAATATATTTACCCTATAATATATTCAGAATCTTAACCACGCAAGTAAAGAAGCCGTGTATATAAATCGCGACTCGCGACACGTCTATTGGCCGGACCTACTGTCGAATTTGCCGTATCAAAGAAAAGAAAAAGAATAAAAATAATGTGGGAATCTTAACGACGCACAGTGGGCTGAAAATCGCCTTTCATAGACATAGAGACTTGAATTTTCAAGGGTATTTTTTTCGCTAGAAATGGATTTTGCTGATCATTACTATGCTATTAAATTTCGTATGAAGCAATTGCGTGTACAAATGAAGGCGTTATCATTTTTTTAAGAAAAATTTGTATGGCACTGACATTAAAAATGAGGATATCTCTGGAATCATAAGGTTGGCCATTCCATCCTTACACACAGATTTACTACTATTTATTTGTATTGTTTTGACATACTTCGTGTTGTGGCGCAACGTGCGATTTTTTTTTTAAATCTTCAAAGTTGAAAAAAAAACTCTTTTATGTTGATGATTCATTTTAATGCTTAAATGCATTTAATCCTCTTCTACAATATTTATCATGATTACTGATTAATAATCAATGTTGAAGCACCAATTTCCGTACATTACTTCGACCAGAACTGTCAAATATGCCAATAATGCCAATATGGCGGAGTAACTCTAGAGTAATTATAATAATAATAGTAATTTTTTTTTTTTTTTTTGCGTAAATATTAAAAAAAGTAATAACTATCGGTTTTCGGAAAGTAAGTACAAAAGTTAAAAGTAACGTACAACAAGCAGTCAAATTGATTGAAAAACGTATTTTGGTAAAATTTAACTATAGTAACTAAACTAAAAAAGTAACTAAAAGTTAAACAAAAGGCCGTTTCTATAGTTAAATTTTACCAAAATACATTTTTCAATCAGTTTGACTGCTTGTTGTACGTTACTTTTAACTTTTGTACTTACTTTCCGAAAACCGATAGTTACTCCGCCATATTGGCATCATTGGCATATTTGACAGTTCTGGTCGAAGTAATGTACGGAAATGGGTGCTTCAACATTGATTATTAATCAGTAATCATGATAAATATTGTAGAAGAGGATTAAATGCATTTAAGCATTAAAATGAATCATCAACATAAAAGAGTTTTTTTTTCAACTTTGAAGATTTAAAAAAAAAATCGCACGTTGCGCCACAACACGAAGTATGTCAAAAAAATACAAATAAATAGTAGTAAATCTGTGTGTAAGGATGGAATGGCCAACCTTATGATTCCAGAGATATCCTCATTTTTGAAGTATGTCAAAAAAATACAAATAAATAGTAGTAAATCTGTGTGTAAGGATGGAATGGCCAACCTTGTGATTCCAGAGATATCCTCATTTTTAATGTCAGTGCCATACAAATTTTTCTTAAAAAATTATAACTCCTTCATTTGTACACGCAATTGCTTCATACGAAATTTTATAGCATAGTAATGATCAGCAAAATCCATTTCTAGCGAAAAAAAATACCCTTGAAAATTCAAGTCTCTACGTCTATGAAAGGCGATTTTCAGCTCACTGTGCGACGGTACGGTCGAATTCACCCTAGCAGGCCTGGATATTCGACCTTTCTGCCGCGTTCATTTTAATGAATTCTGAAGAACGTGTTACAAATATTTTAAATGTGTCTCCATGTTATCCTCCCGAAGTTATTAATTCATCGTCTAGAAAAATAAAATCTGGTGCCTACCGCTAACTTTATAGTTAAAAAACGGGTTATAAAGTTTTACAATCGTTGTACGTAAAATATATTAATGGTAAGGTACCTACTGTTTTTATTAATCTAAAATATAAATAACTCACATTCCTTGTGCGGCATGGAAATAAAAAAAGTTATTATAATTACGAATTCCGCCCGAAATGATTAAAATGTGAGTTTTGAGCAAACAAAAATTATTAGGGTTGTGTGCCTCCTTAACTCGAAATATATTTTACTTATTATTTAAGTACCATTAAACGTTTTCAACGTGCCTCATCTTTCTACCAAGTTAATTTACATACATTATATAAATTTATTTAAATATTGTAGTATTTATTGTTTGATTTGTTATCTGCGCAACTGCATATGTATGTCTTTCTCAACTTATGTTTTCTATTTCTCGCTGTTTTACAAGCTCACTAGAGCTGTCTTTTTCATGTCGTAGTTACCTGATACTATGTTATATTATGTAAAAGTCGAAAAGCGTTAATATTATAAATAAATAAATAAATTTTCATCTTCGAATGATCTGAATCTGAATAATGAATGGTAAATTTAGATACACAAATGCCACCTAAGGGCAAAGACGTTACCGTAATTTGGCTCCATTTAAAAAATACATTAAAGACATTCACTTGATGAAAAATGTTAATGTAAAGCACACAATTGACACACGGATAGCCAACAAAGTAAAATAACAATAACAAAACTGTAAAGCCTAAATTAATAAATAATATTTAGATAGTACTTTTTTGTCAAAATTCGCCTCCTGGGCGCTGTAATATTCTACAGTATTTCGTACGAGGCACGGTGCATTTAGCGTCCTCTACACGTGTTTAAATAATTATCTCTCTTGGAATTTTCGTAAATTTGATATATTCAAAACAATATAAATTAACTATTTGCATGGGATATAAAACGCTGGGCGAAATTAACGTTTTTCGTGGAAATCACGAAATTATAATGAGTGTAGGACGCCGCACAAAGTGGAGCCGATTCAACAGCGAAATTATTAGGTACTGCAGTGAAGGCGTTTTCCCCCCTCTATTTGACTGCCACATTGAAATGAAATTATCTAGATGGACCTCTACAGTCCATTGACTCATACAGTCTTGCAGATGGGATGAAAACACAACATTTAAAAAAGGCAATTTCAGTTATTTCGCGGTGCCTATTTTATAGAACTTTTTTAAAGTATTTTTTTTCCACAATGGAGACTTTGAGGAAAATAATTTCCCTCGGGGCCTACGTCATCTTTGTGTATGCTGTCTGAAGCATCTTTTAAAGGAGAGGAAAGAATGAACATGTCTTATAAATTGCCTAAAGAAATTTCTTTATTTATTGCAGAATGCTTCGCTATTGAACAAGCTTTAATTCAAATCCAGCATCTCAACATTCGTTTAACCTTACTGTGCACTTATGCTCAAAGTGCAGTATTAAAAAATATCCTCAAATATCGTTTGATGTCCAGAAGACTACCTTATTTGTAACATTAAAAACATCCTCAATTCTCTAAACGAATCAAAGTTTGAGACAATATTGGTTTGGGTTTCTTGTAGGAAGGAGGAAACACAGAGGCTGGCAAACCGTTCCACAGCCGAGCTGTTGAACTCTAAGAACAAGTCCTTTTTCATGTAACAAATGTCAACCGTGTACATTTGTTGGGCGCGCGTTCGGCCTGTTACTCGACTATGCACCGGTTGCGAAGGGATCAACGACGCTAGTTCCTCGGAGCATCTTCTATTGTAATACCGGTAGAACAAGGACGGCAGTATCCGTTTGTCAAGGAGAGTATATCAAACCGACCGCCGTTACTGCACAGAGTTGAGTTTTTTTTTAGGTATATAGAACTGAAAAATTGCGAGAATTGTTGAGAGACAGTAAATACGCAATACTGAGGGGAGAATGGTGAATGATTTGAGTAAGCAAACGATATATGTTTTAAAGGAAGAATTTTTTTTTTTACAATTGAAGTAGACATGGTCAAGAGTCTCCTCCTCCACACCGCACTGGCAGAGTGGACTATCGAGGACTCGGATTTTAAACAAATAAGCTGCAATAGAGCAGTGACCAAGTCTCATTCTCGAAATGCAGGAAATAAATCTTCTGGATTTTCTACGACTCGTTCTTGGGCGGTTTTATTTGCCGGCCTCGGTGTTTCCTCCCTCCTACAACATGGGTCTCTTCAAGTCCCATGTTCATTCCTTCCTCTCCTCAAAAAAAACCCTACACACAACATCTTCAAAGATGACATAGGCCCAGAGGGAAATAATTTTCCCCAGGACCTGAGCTGAGAGAGGAGTTAATGTAAAAAAGAAAAAAAAAATAAAAAAATAAAAAAATAAAAAATATATATATATATATATATATATATATGTAGAACAATTTTCTCGGTTTACCCGCGTAACGTAGTCCTTAAAAGGACTTTTTAACTCCTGACGTTTCGGACAGATCACACTGTCCATCTTCAGAGGCCTTATGTCTTGAGTTTTTGTCTCAAACTGATAGCTTTCGCATGTCTGTTCGGTCCAAAAGCTAAAACTTAAGTGAGTGCAAGTCACTTCTTATGTCTAGAACGAAGTACCCGGGTTGCAGGTGATTGATGGTGGAGGGGGTGGGGGGCGGGGCTGACAGTAGATACCTGATTGGTAAAGCTAATTGGAGACACTACTGGTAATTTTGGAAATGCCGTTTTTGTAATTACCAGTAGTGTCTCCAATTAGCTTTACCAATCAGGTATCTACTGTCAGCCCCGCCCCCCACCCCCTCCACCATCAATCACGTGCAACCCGGGTACTTCGTTCTAGACATAAGAAGTGACTTGCACTCACTTAAGTTTTAGCTTTTGGACCGAACAGACATGCGAAAGCTATCAGTTTGAGACAAAAACTCAAGACATAAGGCCTCTGAAGATGGACAGTGTGATCTGTCCGAAACGTCAGGAGTTAAAAAGTCCTTTTAAGGACTACGTTACGCGGGTAAACCGAGAAAATTGTTCTACATCTTACACCCGTGAAAACCTTAATCATAACATATATATATATATATTAAAGTTCCTAGATTTGAATGACTTCAATATTTGATTTGTCCTGTCCCCTTATAGATTATCCTCAAAATTATAACTACCTTCTTAACTTTATCGGCACAAAGCACTCTTTTTAGGATGAATTGCCTATTTCAAAAAAAAAATCGAGTGCAGTTTACACACGGTAGAAGCGAAACTTTACCAAAACAATCTCAACCAATACTTGAAAAGTGAGGTCATAATCAAGCGAAGCAATGAGCGCAGACCTAGCCTAATTTCTTTTTCATATCTCAACCATTAGGAGCCTTTAAAAGTGACATAATCAAAGCGGCCAATGAGCGCAATTGATGCGTCGCAGGTGCAGTAATCATCATTTCCGTTTCATCCGAAATCCAAATCACAGCGTGGCTATAGAAGTTTCACTTCAAAAACTTTTAAGATAGCTTGTTACGTTAAAAGTCCAGCTTTCTGTCTAACACAACGGTTTATAACGTACCAGGCCAAGGAATCAGTTTATTATAGCATATTACAGTTTTGTCTCTAATGACTCCCATTCGAGTTTTCCTTAAATTTGGTAGCAAAAAAGTCAATCTATATAATTTTATTCCAATTAAGTTATTCCCTGGTCCCGTCGAGCCCCTCCTGTTTGAAGAACCGCGCATATTTTCACGTTCCGCTGCCCTGCTATTGTGGAATACTTTTTGTCCTCGTTTATTTAGCCTATTAAATATTTTGATTAATATTCGTCAAACAGTTTTTGTGTATGGCCGACCCTCCTGCCTTGAGAAGCTCTGCTTATTGGAGCGTAGAGAACGAACCATCACTCCATTAACATTAAGGTAACGAGTGTAACTTCCTTTCATGCCTGTGCTTCTTGCAAGTTATGAGTTTATATTCCACGATAACCATGATCCTTGCCTTTAAAGTGACAACTTCTTTAGCACCGTTGTGATTTGAAACTCGATGAAACGGAAACGAGCGAATACACTATAGGATTTAGCCGGCGAGAGAATGAGATAGACCAGTGTTTCCCAAACATTGTTCTGCCGTGGCCCGGTAATTTTCACACTGCCTCTTCGTGACCCACTTAACACTTTTAAACCCAAGCTGGTTCCATTAGGTAAAATAATACACATCTATTAATAGTAAAAATGTTTTATTAATACTAAATATTTTGGTATCGCCTATTTAGTCACTAAATTTTAGTGCGAAGTATGGGTCTGCTGCTTAATTTTTTACTAAAGAATCCAAGTTCGCGGAAAATGACGAAAGTTTTATCCTAAGGTCTGGTTCCACTTCAAGTCGGTTTCTATTTCTATTTTTGAGGTAAACTAGTGTTGAAAACCCAGCTTCACATTTATAAGTTGTGACAAAAGGCATTAAAAAAGTTATTGCTTGATGAGCTAATTTTGTGTATTTTTGACGACAAGATAACCAAAAATCTATCAATGGTCTTAGTCTTGTTGTCAAATATATCCTTGAATGATGTGTCAGTTGACAGTTCAATTAACGAGTCGACATCTGAATCTGGCAATTCATGGCTAATTAGTTTCGGAATCTTTTTTTTTTTTTTTTTACAGTGAATACCGCACAAGAATCTCAACTGCTCCCGTCTGGAGCCAGTGAGACTATGGCATCCCCAATTGGGGTATGTTGTGAGGCTGAAGGTAGTGGGGAGGGGAAGGAGGTGGGGAAGAGGAAGGTTGGGAAGTACCTGGCTATTCAGATCTGGTCACTAAACACGGCTAAAGCCATTTTCAAGCAACTTTTCAATTCTGAATGGTGGTCTTACACCAGGGCGATACTGATAGTATCTTCCACTCTGGAACATGCCGCAAATATACTATATATTATTTTAAATGAATTAATTGTGAAATAACACAAATTAATCAAATAAAATTTATTTGCGCATGCCGGGTTCGAACCCGCGACCTCCGGATTGTGAGTCAAGAGTCTTACCCACTGGATTACGGAGGCCGTCAAAATCGGAATCTAACTTGAATGTAAATGGGTTTCTTATCCAAGCTTTGTTTGCTGTCGATTGGAGGAAAATATTCTTGAAGATTCCTCTCCAGTCCTAATAAATGTTCTTTAATGTGAGTTAAGATGTCTTGTGGCAATGCAATCATGTTGTACTCTTTTGTATTTCACTTAAATTACTAAATGCTTTGAAGTTCCCTGTTTCTGCGCTTAGTGCCCACACATTAAGCATTTTTCTTGCAGCTTCCACCTTGTCTTGAAACAAGGCGGGAATGTTGCGACCCGATATTTTATTTTGATGGCCCGGTACCGGGTCGCGACCCGGCAAATGGAAAACCCTGAGATAGACTAATCAGTGTCCTCTGATTTTTTTTAAATGGGCTTCTTGACGCCCTTATTTTGAAGTTGCTATATTCTTCAATTCATTGTTTATTTATTTTCTTTCTATTTATGTGTGAACAAATTCCACATGCGGTTTAAAAATGTTCGAATTTCGAGATTCCGGAAACCGTCTACCTGACGCAGACGTTTACCTGCTTTACTTCTTTATGGAATCTTGTTGCGTCGGAAATGCAAGAGCCTTAATGCTACGGACACACTTGCTTATTTGAAGCCAAAAAGCATGCTACCCAGTAGCATGTGTGTCAGTGGCGTTGCTAGTATTGAACATGCTCATTTGAAGCCAAATGAGCTTGCTCACAAATCAACAGCCGTTTGATTAATGAGCATGCTCATTGGATTATCGGGTGGAAGGGGAAGCCTCTAAGCATGTGTGAACAGGCTAGCTTATGAGCATGCTCATTTCAATCCGATCTCAGTTCGCGCCTGCGCATTCATTGCAAAAATGTCAAAATAGCCTGCTGAGAGACGAAAAAAACTTGTTTTTCGTCATTTATTATGAGAATCACGAATATATTTGGGATACAAGGTCACTAAAATACTCATAATAGATTTCCAAATTCCCAAAAAGTTCCTGTAGCTCCAAAATGAAACCACATTCTTTTGAAATTAGCATTTATTTTTTATTATTTAGTCATTTTCGGATTTGTTGACATCTTGGACCCAAATCAACCGTTTTATTTTCTTTTGTCAGAAGATTCTTAAATAATTGCGTTGCAAATAATAACATTATTTGTTTAGTTCTGAGCGAATGAAACTGACTCCATTTGACATGTATTTGACATGAGCATGCTCATTGGAGAGCAATTGTTGGCTTTGAGCGTGCTCCTTTATGAGAAGATCAAACCAAGCCTGTTCATTTATGAGCAAATGTGTACAGTTGATGAGCACGCCGAGCATCACAAGCGGGCTTGTTAATGAGCAAGTGTGTCAGTACCATAATACAATATTATTATAGTCTATAGATGCTACGAGTCGAGCCTTTTGTACTCTGCCTTCCGAGACTACGCCTACGGGTGGGACTCGTCGTGGGGGTAAATCCCCAACTACACGTGTCTCAGATTGAATGAAACCATTCAAGTGTTAGTGTACCGTACGAATTTTATTTATGAAATGTGTATTTTCGTGTAATGTAATGGTATTATTGTTTTATATTTGGATCTTTATATACTAGCACCTTTTTTAAGTCACCTCAAGGGCTCTTTATAATTAACTAGATGACCCGGCGAACTTCTTACCGCCTCAGAATCAATAACTGTTGCGTTATCTTATTAGCTGCATTAAATTCAGTTTCTTTATTAAGTTAAAAATTACACAATGTAGCAATTGTAGATTTAATTTTTTTGTGATTTTCTTTCATTTCCACTTACTTATGGGAACTGCGTTTCATTTTCTTTATACGTGGAACGTGATTAAGGAAGGGATGAATTTTCTTCTAATACTGTTAGTAAAAAATTTTCGGTCAGTTAAAAATCGGTCCAGTTTTGGAAGAAAAAATGAGAAATAGAAAAACCTTCGTTTTTATGATTTTATTTAGGTAATTATTACCAGCCTGAGATGTCCCTTTCGTTCAGTATTCGTGCTTGTAAGATCCCCAGTGACAGTAACATTTTGGTAAAATACCGATTGTTCAATTTCTTACATGTCTCCCTTAAAATATATGTTATTTTTGAAGATAATTTCTATATATTCCCCACGTCGAAACGCAAATTATATAAAATTTCCCTGATAGAAAAAAATGGCAAATTATGCTCCGAAAATTATTATAAACACGTTTGTTTCAGTTATTTTACAAGTTATATGTATGAAAAAAATAAATTTCTTTAAATGCTGTTTTAGACAACCCTTAAGAGTTTTTTGCTCTCTTTTAAACGAGTCGTGTTTTATTAAACATTTTCACAATTTTCGCTTCAATTTTATCGTTTTAAATATTAGCGTACTCTCCCGTAATTACGTATCTCGCCATCTTCTTCTTTTTCAGCGGTAATACGGCGCCTTAAGGCTCTGTAGTAAGCTTTTTCAGCGGTAATACGGCGCCTTAAGGCTCTGTAGTAAGCTTTTTCAGCGGTAATACGGCGCCTTAAGGCTCTGTAGTAAGCTTTTTCAGCGGTAATACGGCGCCTTAAGGCTCTGTAGTAAGCTTTTTCAGCGGTAATACGGCGCCTTAAGGCTCTGTAGTAAGCTTTTTCAGCGGTAATACGGCGCCTTAAGGCTCTGTAGTAAGCTTTTTCAGCGGTAATACGGCGCCTTAAGGCTCTGTAGTAAGCTTTTTCAGCGGTAATACGGCGCCTTAAGGCTCTGTAGTAAGCTTTTTCAGCGGTAATACGGCGCCTTAAGGCTCTGTAGTAAGCTTTTTCAGCGGTAATACGGCGCCTTAAGGCTCTGTAGTAAGCTTTTTCAGCGGTAATACGGCGCCTTAAGGCTCTGTAGTAAGCTTTTTCAGCGGTAATACGGCGCCTTAAGGCTCTGTAGTAAGCTTTTTCAGCGGTAATACGGCGCCTTAAGGCTCTGTAGTAAGCTTTTTCAGCGGTAATACGGCGCCTTAAGGCTCTGTAGTAAGCTTTTTCAGCGGTAATACGGCGCCTTAAGGCTCTGTAGTAAGCTTTTTCAGCGGTAATACGGCGCCTTAAGGCTCTGTAGTAAGCTTTTTCAGCGGTAATACGGCGCCTTAAGGCTCTGTAGTAAGCTTTTTCAGCGGTAATACGGCGCCTTAAGGCTCTGTAGTAAGCTTTTTCAGCGGTAATACGGCGCCTTAAGGCTCTGTAGTAAGCTTTTTCAGCGGTAATACGGCGCCTTAAGGCTCTGTAGTAAGCTTAAAAAAAAGAAAAAGATGGTTTGAAAGGGAAACAAGTAAACGCGAATATTTGAGTGAGAGCTTTAATGTTATAAAGCGATAATAATTAGAGTTGTAAAAATAATTAACCGTTTCAGCTCTACAAATGTACAGTTATTATATTCAAACATAACATCTTTTTTTAGAAACTTAAGACGGTATAACCAGAGAAAACCAGAAATATGTCATTTTTAAATCAGATTTTAGACGTATTGACTCTTTTCCACAAAAAATTATAAATTGTTTTCGAAAGACTGTACTTTTATCTAGTAAACGCGTGTTCTAAATTTTTCTCAAATGTTTATTTTTAGTATAATACGTTTACATCTACCATAGGTCGTTGGCAGATTTGTTAAATTTTCAAAAAAGATTTTGTATTATACAACACCCATTTCAAATCTTATAATCATGCAGTAAAATAAATCAATACATTATCTGGTAAACGCATGTTTCAGAATTTTAATTTTAGTTTAAATAAAATCATTAAAAAATATATACGTACCTACATGTGTTTCTTGACGAAAATTGGTCCGTTTGTGTATTTATTGGAACCACCCTGTACGATCGTAAGAACATCTGTCGACGAAATGTGGATTTTCGGCCGCTGGCTGGTTAAATGCCCTTAAAAACTTAGTGTTCCAGACTAAGGGAACGTACCCATACTACGTGACACGTTTAGGGGGGGGGGGGTCTTCAAAATGTCACGCTCCATACAAATGAGCGGCGGGTTGCTTAGGTTTTTTGTCACCGGGGGGGGGGGGGGGGATTAAAAATTGCAAAAAAATTGGTCACGTAGTATGGGTACGTTACCTAATGTGCTATAAATAGGTAGAAATTCTGAATGCTCAATTTCAATGGTTTGTAGGTATTATCTATTACTAGGTAATTCCGTAACGCAAAACTGCATACATATTCATAAAACTGTTATTACGTAAAGTTTCCCGTTTACACCGTCTCGCCGATGTAGTTAGTGTCTACTTTATTGTCGCAGTGGACAGGAATTTAATTTTGCAATCGGCGGCGTCGTTACTGTAGATTTTCTGGACAAAAAAGTTCTACGGTTTTAAAAACAGTTTTGTTCTTTCCTCCTCTGCTAAGTTAAACTTGACAAACTGTCTATTTGTTTATATGTCTATTTATTTACATCCACTTTATATTTTTATCAGCAAAGTACTCATATGACTCAATATATAAATAAAATATAAAGACGATTGAAGATGACAAAGAAAAAGTAAAACAAGCTGTAGGAAAGAAAATGTTAAAATTTTGTGCCAAAGATGAAGTACCTATTTGGTAAATGGAAGATGTTATTTAAATAATGATAAAAAATAATTCCTTTTGGGAGTTTTATAAAAATTTAAGCTTATTCTAAAAGATTTAAAACTTTGAACAAAAATCTAGCCTTTAATTCTGGCAACAACTTAAATTTTCCAAAAATGTAACATACGAGTATGTGAAAAAAGGTTTTTGAAGTGAACAATTCGTTAGCACCGTTCTGATCTGGAACTCGATGAACTACACGACACTAAAAAGAGACAAACACATACATCTATAGCATTTAGCCTGCGAGAGAATGAGATAGTAATAAAATATTTATTTATTTCACGGGTACTCGGTTCCAATATAATACGATAAAGCCACGCTCCCACGCAAATCTCCTTTGGTCCAGTGGTATAAAGCGCCCGACGAACCTTAGCGGCCGAACATTCAGCGGACAACACAAAAGAAAGCGACATCTAGCGACTCCGAGGAAGAAAACACAAATACTAATATGATGAACAAATGTAAAGGAAAAGGTGCACTGGAATTCGACGACAAAAATATGGAAAAAAATCATCCTTCACATTGATAAAAAAAAGTGCTTCGTAGTCTGCCCACTCCTGTCTACTCTGGAGATTTCACTTCTACCGCGTGTGAATTGCACAGTCTGATTTTTTAAACTATATATAATAACCACCGCCTCACGAAGGTTGGAAGAAGGTTGAACTTACGCTAATGCACACACGATAAGACTGTGTCGTGTTTTAATTACAATTACTTACAAACCCTTCGTATCATTAAATATACATACCCGGATCTCTCGAGTCCCTCTTTTGGAAGTATCTTCACACGTAACGTATTTCTCTAAATTTCAAGTTCTTCAAATGCTTCGTGTTGCCCATTTCTTTAAATGTATCCTACCTGCTTTGTGTTTGTGATCTTGGATGGTGTAGTACTTTTATCGGACATTCATCTAATGCGTTGAGATTTAGTACCTAGATTCGTCTGAGATATATCGTTTTTTTTTGACAGTCGCGATCATACAATTTCATTTTCGATCAACAACGTTCGAGAGCTTTTGCAACTCAGAAAACGAATTTCTCCACGACGTTTAAGTTTTTGAAAAGTGTTGTTGTCGAAAACCCTAATCTTAATGTATAAAAACGAATGCTTCTTTGTTTGTCCATTATGCGGTCCTTAAACCATTTATCCGATTGCAATGAAACTTTGGTGAGTTGTTGTGCGCACCTCTGCGAATGTTTCTATATATAATGGTGAACTCTGGTAACATGAAATTGGTATAAAGAATTGCAAAAGTTGGCACGTGAGCTGTTTGAAAATTGAATGTATGGATCGCTGGAGGGGGGATTGGAACGCGTGTGGGGGGTTTGTGGGACAAGGAAAGCGGAAGAAGGGAGTGGGAAGAGGTAAGGTGGAGTGGAAGCGCGTGAAGGGAGGGGAGAGGGGGGGCGGAAGCGGTACGGGACGAATGGGAAAGGACACGCAGGGAGTAACAATTTGTTTATTAAGTGGCATTCAATGCATGCCGGGATATCGCTAGTTTAAAATAATAAAAAACACCTTTGTAAAAAGTTATAATGACATCGATCCACCTGAAAACTACCGTTAACTTAAGGCTCCGCAACCGGGCCCGAAAAGAAGAAGATGGAGAGATACGAATGTTAGAGGAGGAGAGCGCTAACATTGTTGACAAAACGACAAAATCGATGCGAAAATGCTTAATAAAACACGACTCGTTTAAAATAAAGCAAAAATCTCGAGGGCATTGTCTTGAAAAGCATTTAAAGAAACACTGTGATTTTTTTCATACATATAACTCGTAAAATAACTGAAACAAACTTGTTTATAATAATTTTTGGAGCATACTTTGCGATTTTTTTCTATCCATGGAATTTTATATAATTTGCATTTCGGCGCGGGCAATGTCTAAATAAAATCTTCAAGAATAACATATATATTTTTATAAAGCTTTATAACTTAACGTGTTTAAGGGAGATATGTAAGAAATCGGTAGTAATTCGGGTAGCGGGGGCCCTTAATCCCTGCAGCTTTGAGATGTTTTCCTTCTTAGTCCAAGTGTGTTTATATGCAGTCACCTGCATAGGCAATAAAGACTGCCATAAACAATAGTACCACAAACAAATACGGCGTTTAATTAGCGCGATATCCCCCCACAGTCTCCGTTTCTATGAAGCGATTACCCACATCCTCTATTCGCATTTCCCCGCTGAATATTAAACAAGATTATACGCAACGTCTCTATCGGGCATGTCCCATACACAACATCTCTATCAGTCTTATCCTGTACACAACATCTCTATCGGTAATGCCCCATTCACAACATCTATATCGGCAGTGTCCCATTCGCAATGTCT
Source organism: Limnephilus rhombicus (assembly GCA_929108145.2). Classification (NCBI taxonomy): domain Eukaryota; kingdom Metazoa; phylum Arthropoda; class Insecta; order Trichoptera; family Limnephilidae; genus Limnephilus; species Limnephilus rhombicus. Next base: position 26,818,869 of record OV815284.1, read on the forward strand.
CACGTAATGACTTGCGATTTGCAATTTGTGCAGCAAGCTCTAGCCTTTGTGTATTAATTCGCCTTGTAATCAATAATATCATCTAGTCCTGTGGTTCTCAGACGCTGTACAACCACCAACCACCTTTTAGAACAGCAATCTCTACGAAAATTACTAAAATTTCAATATTTATTGAAGTGAAAACTTCTTAAGCCCTGCTGCGATTTGAATCTCGATGAAACGAAAACACGACCGTCGCGGTTCGGAAAGAAAAGAGCCTACCTCCATATTTGAATATACGCAAGTCGAGGTGGCAGGAGACAACTGTGATTTGTATGAAATATACTTTTATCACGAGAATGTCACATAATTTTCACTACAAAAATATGAACATATTTTTTTTAAACGCACACAGTCGTTTACTTCTTTAGTATAGTAGATTTTAAAGTAATTATAAAATAATAATATTGGTTATTCTGTTGAATTTTTCTCCAATCTCTGGTGGAGACAACTTTATGTGGGTTAAAAAGAAGAATAACCCAATTATCTTTACGTGGAATAAGAAAATCTCTAGAATAATGAGCTCTTAACTCATGAAAATTTTCCAGTCTTTTCTGTCTGGAAATTGAAATCCAATGCAGGTTTTAAAAATTCATTTAAATTTATCTATCCATCTATTTTCTATTTATAATATAAAGAAGAATGTCTGTGACTGGTGGACGGACAGACACCGGACGAGTGGCGTGGATTTGAATTGTATTCAAATCTACAGTTTTATTTAGAAATTGATGAAATTTTGCATTCTTTACCTTAAAAACAGTCTACATCTGAATTTGAAAAACTCTGCGTAAGCCCGAGCAACGCCCGCGCCGGGGACTTCGAATAATAAGACGGAACGCCATGCCAATATGTTGTTAAGTTAGTCATTTTTTATGAGTTTATTTATTGTTCTGTTATACGTGGTGGAATTATATTGTATTAAAATTGAATTTAAAACACTTTTTAACTTGTTTCCACTTATTTATTTCACCAGTACCGGTTTCATCCTATTATGGACATCTTCCAATGAAATTACCAGCCTGAAGATGTCCATAATAGGATGAAACCGGTACTGGTGAAATAAATAAGTGGAAACAAGTTAAAAAGTGTTTTAATTTCAATTCTAATTAGTCATTTTTATTTTAACGATTATAAATTAAATCGATAAAAAGCTGTTGAAGACGGATAGCAAAGCTAGTATAAAAAAAGAAATATTTTTTGTATGAAGTTGATAAAAAGACGGTTTCTGAAATTTTATTTAGTCGTTTTTTATACAATTTAGGTTATGATACCTATTGTCAATATATCTGTTACTAATCTGTGACTAATATGTAATGCCATTAAAAGAAATAAATTGTTTCTCCCTGCATGTCCATTCCCATGCGTCCCCGTGCCCCTTCCTCTCCTACGTTCCCGTTCCACCTTCCCCGCCTTCCCCCTACCTCGTCAACCTTCCCGCGAACCCCGCCTCCTTCGTTACCTTCCCCTCCCTGCCGCTAAAACATATGAAATCCACACATTTTCAAACCACTCGCGCGTAGTAAATTTTTTATACAAATTTCATAACGCCAGAGCTTACCATTATATATAGAAACAATCTTCTGCTACAATGCAATGTTCTGTAAAAAATGTCATCCATCAATTTCAATCCATCGATTTCCTTCCGAGATTTGCGGATACAAACATACGGAATCTAAATTTATAAGACATAAGATAAGATGTCTATAGTTTGAGAAGCTCTGTTCCAGCTGCTTGTATATTCAAATTGCTGTCGCAATGGCGCGATTGTTATCAGACCCTTCAGAAAATAGTCGTATGCCATTTCCACGAATGGAATTTATAAACATTTAGATACCATATATACCGTACTTAAAGTTATTAATCCGGCGAAGGTTTACTAAATATAAATAATATATAATTTATCTCTGGATTTGGAACTGAAAAAGCCCGTGAACTTAATAAATCCATCGAATTCAATTAGATTAGGCTGTCACAGTAGAAATTCTCGATCCAAACATTAGCTAAGGTTTGAATGCTATGTTTTTTCAACTTTCTGGATTTTGATCACAATCTTATTTTTTTTATTTTTTAGTTGTTGTTGATAATAGGTATTATAAGTTTTACATTAATAAAATATATGATGTAACTTTTATAAATTAGGGGCCATCCATAAATTAAGTTACACCGTTAATGGGATGGGGGGGGGAGTAGAGAAATGTGACATTGTGTGACAAGGGGTATGTGGGGGGGGGGTCATCAGCTGTGTGACGTCACATGTAAAAATCTAAATTATTAAAACGCAAACTTTTTTTACATGTAAAATTGCGAAATGTGCGAAACGTCACACTAGGGGGGAGGGGGTCTCACAAATGTGACGATGTTGTGGCAGGGACAGTGGGGGGGGGGGGGGGGGTAAAAATCATGAAATTCGTGTGACGCAATTTATGGATGGCCCCTAAAAAGAAATATATTCATTAATTTTCGCTTATTTCCACAAATCAACAACCGGTTGTGCATGCTCATTTGGGCGTGACACACATGCTAATAGGTATCATTTGCTCATTAGTAGTAAAAGAGCACGCGACTGATGAGCATACCGCCGCCCGGGAACCATTTATTCGATAACTGACACCTCTGCCATAGTTTACCCCATGTGGTTCGCTATGTTTGGTGACTTAGCAGGGGTGCTCGGGTTCATGGGGTGAGGTTTACCTAGGTCTTTGGAGTACATGCCCGCTTACCGTGTGGCGGACCGGATCAGGAGAGGCTGGTTGAGGGAGACCTTGGGAGGGATGGATTCATACTCCTGGACACATTGACCCCCAGATTCATACCCACCCCTCATACCTTGTTCTTTCCCAGAACTTCCTCTCCTTCCTTTCCCTAAAAAGACCCTCCACACAGCATACCCAAAGATGACATAGGCCCCGAATGAAAATGTTTTCCTCAGGGCCTCCTGTGTAGAGTGTGGATCTGATGTAAAAAAAAATACAATAATTATATTCACTAGATATTTGAAAACTTTCCTAGTTTTATACCAATCTGTGTATCGATGTTTTTCATTCGATTTATTTCCAGTTAAGAGATCTTCTAGACTGTTTTATATCGAGCAGTTCCATCCTTCCTCAGTCCTCCTGGGTCCACAAGACGAGATGATGGAAATATGTAGAATTGAGATGGATATTCCGCCATGATTGTTGCTTTCATCTTTAGGGAATATTACGCCAAAGCCGAAAAAGAAAACTGTGTTTACGCTCGTAAATCTCTCCTGAACTTTTTACCATTTATTTTCGTTTGAATGTACTAGCCCCGGGCATTTAAGTGACCTTCTGCTTATCGGATTGGAATAGGTGCCTCGTTTCACAGGGCTACTTTGTAGTTTCTTGAAACGGGTTTTAACATTTTGTAATTGCAAGAAAATTTATCATCAAAAGACCGGCTTCCTGTGAAAAAATTCAAGTATTAAAATTAATATTTCATTAAATGAAGACAATACATGCGAAACTTAATCGAAAATTTGGAAACAGATTTTACTGTTTCCAAATTTTCCATTAAGTTTCGCTTATATTGTGTTCGTTTAATTATCTAAATATTAAAATTTGAGGTTTTACTCGTAAAGTAAAAAAAAATAAAAAATTACCTTACCATTACAATTACAATACCTTACCATTAATATATTTTACGTACAACGATTTTAAAACTTTATAACCCGTTTTTCAACTCTAAAGTTAGCGGTGTGCACCAGATTTAATTTTTCTAGACGGTGAATTAATAATTTTTTTTTTTTTTACATGAACTCCACACAGGAGGCCCTGAGGAAAATAATTTCCCTCAGGGCCTATGTCATCTTTGAGGCTGCTGTGTGGAGGGTTTTTTTTAAGGAAAGGGAGGAGAGGAGAGTTCTGGGAAGGAAAAGGGTTTATGGGGTGGGTAGGAATCTGGGGTTCAGTATGTCCTGGTCATCCGCCTCCAAGACCTAGACAAACCTCACCCCATGAACCCGGGCACCCCTGCTAAATCACCAAACGTAGCGAACCACTTGGGGTGACCTATGACAGAGGTGTTGGTTATCCAATAAAGGTTCCCGGGGCGGCGGTACCCATACCCGCCTCCCAAATAATTTCGGGAGTGAGACATGGAGACACATTTTAAATATTAGTAACACGTTCTTCAGAATTAATTAAAATGAACGCGGCGGAAAGGTCGAATCTCCAGGACTGCTAGGTTGAATTCGACCGCACGTTCGTCCAATACGCCGTGCCGCGGGCGTATATTTGTTTACACGCTTTCTTCACTTAAGATTCCCACATTATTTGTTTTCTTCTTCTTTTATTTGATAGGGCAAATTCGACGGTAGGTCCGTCCAATACACCATGGGTCGCGAGTCGCAATTTGTATAGGTACACGGCTTCTTTACTTACGTCGCGTCGTTAAGATTGTGAAATTAAGTCTTAAATTAATGTTCATCTCAAATAGCCAGATACTTCCCCACCTTCCTCTCCCCCCTTCCTTTCAGTTCCTACTATCTTCAGCCTCACAACATACCGCTTTTGGGGATGACATAGTCTCACTGCTCCAGACGGATGGTAGCAGTTGGGACTCTTGCGGTATTCATATACAAAAAGTGAATATTTTTATCAATATGTTAATTGTTTTTCTCTTATTTTTTCAGGTAAGTTCCGATCTTCTCTGATTTACTTTCATCCTGGGGTCATTTTGAAAGTCTAACTCTTCGTGAGCTAATTAGGTACGTGTTTTATTTATTTTTTCTATTTTTTTTTTTTTTAAATAATGCATTTAGTTATTAGTTATTATATTCTATCTGGTAGGTGTGTAGCATTTTTTTTAAATTTGTATCTACCTTATGAATTAAGTTCTGTTTTCCGTCTGCCTTATTAAGATCTTATGCTGCATATATATTTTAGAATGTAATCGCGAGCCGAGCCATGAATTATGGGATATGTAGGGTTCCACGACAACTCAGAATCAACTCAAGTGAACACTTTTTGACAAGTCATTAAAAGCTACGAAAAAAATGAAAAATAGTTCATAACCTACCATAACATAACCTATTTAACAAATGTTTTTTTTTTCGTCACTTTTAATGACTATTCAAAGGAGGTGTTGAGTTGAATTCATTCTAAGTTGTCCGGTCACCGAAATGTAGAAGCCATCGCGGGCGGCGCGGCGGCGTTGCTTCGTTCCTTTCCTATAATTCGTGACGGCTCGTGTATACACGCAGCCTTAGAGCGCCCTTGAGGTGTTTTTTTTTACACAAACGGCGCTGTACATATTACCAAATATTATTATTATTATTAGTGATGGCGCAAAGACCAACGTAACTAGCACTACTAAATAATTCAACCATTAATAACATTACTCATGCGATGAAATTGAACTAACTCCAAAACCTTTCTCTTTTAGAATGCCGTCTCTTTGATATCATCATCAAGGAGATCTCATTTGTTTCTTCAAAATTATCAATCCCTTTTAATATACCTTCCCGTAGAAACAGAAATAATGAACTGCTCTTTCATGAATCAACACTCGACTAAGCATGGATATTATTCACCATCGCCATCGTCCAGAATCTGTAGCCTGGTCAACTCAAGTCAAGACCTTGATTTTTTTGGTATTAGTGTAAATTGGTATTTTTTCTGTCATAAATGCTATAATTTCAGAAAGGCAGATTATTCGGGTATGTGTGACTCTCTTGCATTGGTTGACTGGTCTTTCTTAGATAGTGATGATTTAAATCATAATACTGAACAGTTCTACTTAATTCTCAGTAATCATATAAATCGCTTTGTCCCTTACACTCAATATAAGGAATCTAAATATCCAGTATGGTTTAATAAAGATTTGATTAATTTAATTAGACGTAAAAAAACAGCTCACAAACTGTATAAGGATCACGGAACATCGAAGTTGTATATAGAATTCTCTAAAATTAGGAGTGATTGTAATAAACTATCAAGGGAGTGTTATAACGACTATATTAAGCAGACAGAGAATGACATTTTTAATAATATAAAACGTTTTTGGCGATTCAGTAAAACATTAAGAAGTGGTGACTCTGATATACCAAATACTATGTATTTTGAAGACAGAAAGGCTGATGGCATCAAAAATATTGTTGATCTATTTGCAGACTTCTTCAAGAACGTTTACGATAAAAGTCAACCCTATCAGTTCTCCTTACCTAACTATACTCCTAGTTTCAATATAAACCTGTCACATGTGCACATTGAACTAAACGAAATTATAAAACAAATTAAACTGCTAGATCCCAATAAAAATGCCGGTCCTGACAATATTCCACCATTACTCTTACAGAAGTGTGTCACCGTTCTCGCTTATCCCCTGTACATACTATTTAGTCATTCTTTGTCGAAAGGTATATTTCCTGATCTATGGAAACATAGTTATATAACACCTATCTTCAAAAAAGGGGATAAAAACGAAGTAACTAATTATAGACCTATATGCATACTGTCAACAATTCCAAAACTGTTTGAAAAACTGATTCTGGATAAAATAACTAGCTCATTTAAAGAAAGTATATGTCCTGAACAGCATGGTTTTATAACCGGTAAATCAATACTAACTAACCACATTCTGTATCAAAATTTCATTTCCAATGCAATGGCGAAGAAGCTTCAAGTTGACTCAATCTACACAGACTTTAGCAAGGCGTTCGACAAGGTTTGTCACGCTATTCTTGTAGAAAAACTGTTTAAAGCTGGAGTTCGTGGAAATATGTTGCATTGGTTTATAAGCTATCTTTCAAACAGAAAACTTAGTGTAAAATTAAATGGGGAATCATCATATGTTTTTTTTGCATCCAGTGGTGTTCCGCAAGGTTCCCATATCGGACCTATATTATTTATCTTTTTTGTGAATGACATTTGTAATATATTTAAAGATATCGACGTACTTATGTTCGCAGATGATTTGAAACTTTATAAAGCAATTCAAAGCCTGGACGACTGTTATATTCTCTCAGCAAACTTGTCCAAATTAGTCGAGTGGTGTAGCGAAAACAAGCTATACCTTAATGTTAATAAATGCATAACAATGAGATTTTTTAAAATAAAAAATCCAATTCTTTTTAATTACACAATTAATAACTTCATTCTCGAATCTGTTTCCGAAATTAATGACTTAGGTGTTACTTTCGACACCAAACTTAGCTTCATACCACACATTGAAAATATCTCAAAGAAGGGTTTAAAAATGTTAGGTTTTGTACTAAGAGTGGCTAAAGATTTTACCGAAGTTAAAACATTAAAACTTCTATACACATCACTAGTGAGGAGTCAGGTTGAATATAACTCAACTGTATGGTCTCCTCACTATGACGTGCATTCTCAAACAATAGAAAGAATACAAAAAAAATTCCTAAGCTTTTTAAATTATAAACTAAAAATACCAAAAGAACAATTGAACTACACTTATCTATTGCGATTATCTAATCTATTAAACTTGAGTGATAGAAGAAATATTTTCGATCTAGTTTTTTTATTTAAAATCTTACGTAATACAATTGACAGCCCTGAATTCTTGGCGCTCATAAATTTTAATGTGCCGGCGAGAAACACAAGGTCAGTACTACCATTTTACTGTGGTAATACTACGACCAAGGCACAATTCAATATACCACTACATAGAATCCAACACTTGGGCAATATGTATTCGCACATAGATGTATGGAATATGTCACTGACACAATTTAAAAATGAAATAATGAAATCATTTATCCGTGATACAAGTACTCACTAAGGAATTCTTTGGTAAATTTAATAAACTACTCGTTCATCGACAAATTTGCTAAGCTATCTCTACCTATCCTATTAATGTAATTAAATTAATGTCTTAGTAAAATCATTGTTATATGTATTATAAACCATCATAACCTGTAGTATTATTTAGTTATATTAAAAATATATATATATATATATTTAATTTTCACTATAATATTAAAATCCAAATTGGAGTTCTGAACCCCTGCAACTTGCAGAGGTACTGGAGGTACCATCGATGTAGCGGTTTGCCACTTTGCGAAACTAATACTTACGTTTTATTAGACATGGTTAATGTTGCAATTTTGTAAACCTCTGATCACCTTACTTTAAAATTTTTGTTGTTTGTATTTTTATATCATGTATGCATTTTTTTATCGTAACTTATCGTAATTATATCTTACTGTAATTTCAGTTTTTGTTGCTTATATTTCTATTTAACTAATGTACTTTTTTATTTTTATTGTAATTTTATTTATATTATTTCCTTCTCATGTTAAAGATGTACTGCCTTATTTATGTAAAAGCCCTCTGGGCGTATAATAAAACAAATAAATAAATAAATAAATAAACAAGTGAAGAAATTTTATAATATTTTGACTTTTGCTTTCTTAAGTGTATATATACTGTTGTCTCTGCTCTCATATAATATCCTCCGCTCTTATAATTTACATTTTTATTTAATTTCGTGTCATTATTTTGTGATTTGGACGTAAATCCGTTAATAAATAAATAAATTAATAAATAAACCACCCACGACATGTTTTACAGACGTGTCACTATGACAGTTACGAAAAAGCCTCCTGTGTGAAAAAAACTCCCAGGAACCTCGCGACTCTCCCATCTAATGATAATTCTAGCTGACAGTGTTGACACACCCAGTTTACTTTTACATGAGCTCAAATATAACAGCCTTGTTTAGTGGTTTAGCTTTACCGTAATTGGCAGCCTGTCTCCGGCTGTCCGTTAATTTTTTTCGTAAAAAATAGTAAATTCGACCACAAAAGGAGAAAACTGTTAGGAGTCAGTGGGACTATGTCATCCACAATATAAATGGATGGAAGAAAGAGAGAAGTTAAATGGTTGAAGATCCTGACTCTGTGATATTGGTATACTTATCTCCAAGCGTATTCACTAAGAAATTTTTCTTATTTTTGGTTTCAGTTCAGTGCCGGCAAGCCGAGCGTTAATTTTATTTTCATTCATGTACATAGTTTTTTTTACCCACCTCACTAGACAAAAGTCTGTTCCGAGGCTGATTTAGAATTGAGTTGAGAGATTACTATGAATTACTTACCTCGTAGTAATCTTTCACCAGAACAATACAGAGAGTGTTTTCATAGTCGAAACAACCCGAAAACGATAAAAAAATGAGAATGATGTTTTAATTAAATTTCGAATTGATTCTGTCTTGTTTTGAAGAGCAAACGAATGTTTATTTGAACAACTCGAAATTGTATTTTACTATTCAAATGTTTCTAATAAAATAAGCTTTTTTATAAGATGAAAGGTCTGGTAAATATTACATAACTATTTAGTATGCGATATTATTATACTTGGAATATTAAATTTACATTTCGAGGCTCCGCTATCGGTTATCCCGTTTATTTATTTTCACACAGAAGGCCCCACAGTATGTTCCATTAATTAACATATATGAATAGTACAACAACATGCACAATGCAATAGTATAAATGTAAAGTTAAGTAGAAAATAAAAGGTAAAAAGTAAAGAGTCAAAGTAATTAGCAGTAAGGAAAAAGTATAATCAATATCAATATACGAGAAATATATACAGGTGTTCGGAGGTAAAGTGCATTAACTTCGGGAGGTGATTCTACATGATAGTATAGTTAAAAAAGATAAATAACTTTTTTCGAAATTCCAACTTTTTTTCCCATACAAAAAATCCTTAATGTGACTTAGTTATTATTTATTTGTAGCTTACATTGTCAATTGTCGCGCCTTTTTTTATTGCTTACTCTATCCTCATCTATGGTGTGTGATGTAACAAGTCCCCATAGAAAAAAATCGTCAAATTATTACATATTCATGGTGAAATATTGTCGAAAATTGCCCTCTTTAAATGCCCGAAGATCGACCTAATTTCTAGTTTGTGGTTTGCTTTATTTATGATTTAGTCAGTCCGAGTTGTAACTTGAAAGACATACGAAGTTTATTAATAAATACTACAAAATGAGTGCGGTGAAGAGATTCACTCTTAATTTAATGATCAGAATGTAAAATTCCAGTTGTGGATTCATCTGCTGACACATTTCGAAAGAAAACATTCTCTTATTCGACGTGCAGTTACAAAATTCTGGTTGCACACTATGTTTGTTCTGCCAGAATAAAGAAAAACCATTTTCATCGGAGTGTATTTTTAATTCGCCGCACACAGATTTAATTTAAACCAGTTCTTAATGTAAAGTTTCTGTTATAATATTTTGAAGGAAAACCTTCCCTTATTCGAAGTGCAGCCATAAAATTCTAGTTGCAGACCGTATATGTCCTGCCAGAATCAAAGAGACACAGATTTAATCAAAACCAGTTTTGTGTTCAGAATGTAAAATTCCAGTTGTGGATTCATCTGCTGACACATTTCTAAGGAAAACATTCTCGTATTCGAAGTGCAGTTATAAAATTCTAGTTGCAGACTTTGCATGTGCTTCCAGAATATGTTGTGGGTGTAGTTTTAATACGCCGCATACAGATTTAATTTTAACCAGTTTTATGGTCAGAAAGTAAAATTCGAGTTGTCGATTCATCTGCTGACACATTTTGAAGGAAAACATTCTTTATTCGAAGTACAGTTATAATATTCTAGTTGCAGACTATGTATGTGCAGCCAGAATCAAAGAGAAACCATTTTCATGTTCTGAGTGTAGTTTTAATTCACCGCTTGCAGATTTAATTTAAACCAGTTTTGTGTTCAAAATGTTTAATTCCAGTTGTGGATTCGTCTGCTGACACATTTCAAAGGAAAACATTATCTTATTCGAAGTGCAGTTATGAAATTCTAGTTGCACACTTTGCATATGCTTCCAGAATAATTTAAAAAAAAAAACGTTTTCATGTTCTTAGTGTAGTTTTAATTCACTGCATACAGATTTAATTAAAACCAGTCCTGTTTTCACAATATAACGTAAATTAAATAACAAGTTGCGGATTTATCGTATACCGAGTGAGGCTTTTGAGGTGCATGCCGTATGAAGATGCGAAATCCTATTACATGGATTCCATTCTCGATTTCCAAGAGCAGTTATAAATTTGTAGTAGAATTTACTAACGCACCCCCCTCCCCTCCCGGCGCTTGAAAATCTGCGGTTGAAGTACCTAAATAAGGGGCGGCGAAAATTTCCTCCGCCCCGGGCAGCTGACACGCTTCGCCTCTGCACCTTGTCAGAAGCCTGTCACAGTCGATCGATCGGAGTCTAATAATTTTGTGGTAGATCGCCAGCAGTTCAAGTTTGAGCACCCCTGCTGTACAGCATATAATAGAAAAAATCAACATCAACTTTGGTTGGTGATGATGTTCTCCCTCCTAATTTTATTTACGTATACCCACAAAGTGATTGCTACATGCGAAGATTTATTATTATTTGGGATCTATGTTTGATTCAATTTTAAAGAACCTCTTATTTAACCAAATGAATAAAATATTTTAATTATTGTTTTTGAGAGTCTACCCTTTATAATTCTGCATGGCCCTCGTCAATAGTGATAATAATCAATATGGTTTCCAAAAAAAAGTACCGAAATGTTACTCCAGGATTTTTCTAATTATATAAATAACGAATTGACAAAGACATGTTTTGGTACAGTTCATAGACAATTCAAAGGAATTTGATACTATAGACACGATGAAATTATTAAATATTTTGGAGGCAATAGGGGTAAGAGGAAACGTACTCAAACTATTCAAAAACTTTTTAACTAACCGCCAAATCAAGGTAAAAATATCTGATAAATTTAGTGAAATAAAAAATGTCAAGACTAGAGTTCCACAAGGGTCAACAATTCCACCAACACTTTATATTGTCTTTGTATCTCTTATGACGAAAATATTTTCTTTTGTTAAATATTTTGTATACGCTGATGATACTGCACTTGTCATATATCATGAAAAATTGTCTATTGCAATGAAATTATTGCAGCTAGATATTAGTGGTCACATGATAATGGTTTACTAATCAATTCCAAAAAAACAAAACTGATGCATATAAGATCACCACACGCCAAGTACAGCGAGACACCTGTAATCATATCTCACTCTTTCGATTGCATTCACAACAACATCACACAGCTCTGTTCATGTACAAGTATCGAACTAGTTAACAACTATGTGTATCTAGGAGTTACAGTACATAGATTGTAACTTGAAGTGGGATGTACACATAGCCAAACTTTGTAAGCGCCTTCGATCTATTGTAGGTAGACCACATAAAATAAAATGTTATGTGCCTATAAAAATTATGAAATTGATTTATTTGTCTCTTGCAGAATCAACAAGTGAGATATGGGATGACTTCTTGGGGTCAATAATATAAAACCAACGTAAAACATGTACAAATGATTCAAAATGCCACGGTAAAATTGCTGGTAAGCAAAACCGTTTATAATCAAAGACGAAATATTAGTATCGTATATAAATCAATCAATGTATTACCTGTACGAGCTATTATGTGGCAAAAAATTGTATTGCAGCATATATCCGGCAGTCCATATAAAACAATGGTGGATCATGCACACAATACTCGTCTCATACAAAATAAAGGAATGAAAGTACCTGTGTTTCAAAACAAATATGGTCAAAGAACACTTGAACATATTATACCATTAATATTTAACAAATTGCCATATGAATTTAAAGAAAATTGCTCTATACCGAAATTCTCACTGATGTTAAAATCATGGCTATTAGGGAGTAATCTTATGTATTAAGTTTATATTCTGCTCACTCTCACCATGTTCTAATTTGCAATTGTGTTATTAATGACTAGTGTTTTATATACTCAACTGTCTATCGATATTAAAAAAATCTTAATCTACATTTTTTCACCATAAAATACTGTCTCTCAATAATAATTATCAACATTGCATATCACATTATCACAATGTTTAGTGTATATATATATATAAATATGTATATGGTTAATATGCTGTTATATGTGTATGTTGTTGCGACGCTGAGGCGTTTAGGATTATTTCATGTATTGTTTTAACTAATCTGTGGAACTAATCTCCTGCTGACAAGCTATTGTATGTAACTTTTATACAGTAATAAAAAAGAATAAAATAATAATACTATATCCATTTCCCGACAATCTACAGAATATCCCGTCAACCCTTTGGCCATTTGGGGTTATTTCCAGCACGCCGAGTGCCATATGCCATATGTCGGGGTAACAGGGAAAGGCTTGTGGGACCGTGATTGACAGGCGATAGGGGACCTAGGGGGGAAAGGGTTACACGTGGATCACTTGTAAAACAGGAAATATCATTTATGAATAATGTTATAACGTTTTTTTGTTCAAACGTAAATGTAAACCGTGCCAAACAACGCAGATTACTTTTGTGAAACTGGAAATGTCAAATAGGAAATTGTTTTTTTTTATGCGTTATTTTCATGATTTCGGTCTTCTCGTGGGTAAATTTAAACATAGATGTCCCCCTCTGACCCCCCACCATACGAAAGAAGAAGAAGAACATAGACTTTTGTAAAATATGAAATAACTTTATTGTTTGTGTTCCGTTCTTTTGTAAAGGTATTTTTTTTTTTTTTATAAAAAAAGATAGACAAACATTCCCGGGTTACGAATAACTCAACAATGTTTGAAAATCTCCTACTACCACCACAGAAAGCCGAAAATGTTGCTTGTGTTGTGATGGAGGACTTAGCCAGCCGAGGAATCGAACACGCGACGCCCAGGTGGGACCCAAACGCTATGCCCGCTCAACCACTGACCGGTCAAATATTTATTAATATTTATAAAATCATTTTGTGTTGATGTTATTTTTCGACTCAGTTTTTTTTTTATTTTCAGTTTAATAGTTTTTATATTGGTGTCATTTTTAGTGGCCGACCGAAAAAGGACTTTCCAGCGAAACCGGTATCTGCATCTGTCGCAGTTTGGGCCGAAACCGAAACTTTTTTAGACATGTTAAAAATCTAATGTTGACTGAAATTTGGATTATTTTTTACACGTATACAGACAGTTAACACGTGTTAAATGAAATTAAAAAAAAAAAACGATAATTGAAGTACTTACGTGAAAAATATATTTTTATTTATTTAACAATTAACAATACATGTTAACTACTTCTTGGAACAAAAATTTGACAATAATCAACTCTCACATTATAAAGGAAGGATCTCATTAATCAAGTATTTTAATTTTAATTGCGTTTACAACATACATTCGTATTACGCCTGTTAAATGAATTAAAAAAAAAAAAAAAACAATAATTGAATTATGTGAAAAAATAATTATTTGATATTACTGCTACAAAACAAACAAAAATTGTAAAAATTTATAATAAATAATAACAACACAATCACGCCGGACCGGCCGGCGAACTCGGCTAATAATGGCGGGTGACACACGAGCCAGGAACTCACCCGAAGTCAGACGAACAACGCGCGGTAATTCACGAACACAGAGTTACGTTGCGACCGAAGCTTCGGCAGATTTTCTGCCGAACCTAGAGTTTTTTGAAAACCGAAAAACAGAAACCGAAACTTCGGTCGGTCACTAGTCATTTTATAAAAGTGTTAATAAGACAAATACCCTCTATATTACAATTATATATATGTAACATGCAGCACATATTTTTTTAATGTTAATAACACATAAAAGTCCCAACAGCTCTCAATCTTTTGGAGCCAATAGCCAATGAGACTAGGGCATCCCTAATTGTGGTATGTTGTAAGGCTGAAGGTAGTAGTGGGGAGGGTATCGTCACCAAACACTTGCTAAAGCTATTTCAAACAACGTTTTAATACTGAGTGGTGGTCTTACACTATGGCGATACTGACAGTTGCCACTTTTTACATAAATGATACATTTTGTATGGACTTTTCACTCAATTATTTTTTAATTTCTGAAACCGGTCGGCGTGAATAAAAAATGTAGCGGTTCTAACAAAGAAATATTTTTAAATTTATTTATATATAAATATTTTATTAAATTATTTTATTCTTCCTGCCTAAGGTCATTATTATCATCCCTTAGCTATATCCCGATGGTTTTATTGCCCTATTCCTGTGATATTTTACTGATCTGTCAAATATTTCCGAGGCATTTGACGCGAAGGGACTTCTGGGAAACAAATGTTGCCATTAGCGTGGAGACGTTTTTTATATCTTGAATATTTTAGGATTCCCCTAATCCCACGAGTGGTGGATTTTTGCGGCGACAGAATAAGATAAGCGGCCATTTGATATGCTTGAAAGATCATAAAGTTTATTATGCTGCAGTGAACAAAGTTAGCCTTCTTTTTTATGATAAAGGATGCGACTTTCACTGTTCGGTGTATTGTGGTTCTTTTCCACCCAACATCACTAACAATTCATTGATAGACTGTCCTTTTTTTCTTGCACTCGCGAATTGCTGCATTGATGCGTTGGTTCGTCGTTGATCCACTGCATCTTAAAATAGACGAATTTAACCACATGGACCCCTAAGTCAAGGACAATAAACTTGTTTTCAAGCTAACGCGTGTGTTCCCACAGAAATCGTTATAACTTCGTTTATTTTCTAGTTACAACCCTACAACAAAAAAGAGAATATCTATAATAAAACACGCTATACACCTCTCAAAGTTGTCCAAATAAATAGATAAAAATACTTATTTTGTAGAAACAGTTTTCACCCGCTAAATCTCATACGCGCCGTAAGACAGTATTAATTTTTTATTAAATATTTTTCTATGAAATGGTAAAAAAGTGATGTGACAAAATTGTTTATTATACATTTAAACGATAGAATAGGTGTTTTTTTTACATAATCCGTAATTTTAGTACCGCTTTCACATAAAAAACATCACGTGGGGCATTTTAAATTTTTTTTTGTGTTAGCTTTCTATGTTTTAATATTTACAAATTTTATAGTTATTCAGTTATTTGTAATAATACAATTTGAAATTTCATCACCTTTTAAAAACAGTTTGTAGTGGGTATTCGAATACGTTTAGAAATATTTCATTTATCGGGCTTTAATTGCAAAGACGAAATAGCACAATTTTTTTTCAAATTTTACAGTTTATTAAGACAAAAATCCTACACATTGGCGATAGACCCAAGTGGTTAAGAAAGGTATGACATGTTATAGAGAGTAGTATCTGTCCAGTTTTAATTTGATGTAATTTAAGGTTTTTCTTTTTATGGCGCCTTTGCGGTGATATTTCATACAAATTGAGCTATGAAAATAATCTTCAAGTTTTATTTATTTCTTCTTCTTAAGGCTCTGCAACCGGGCCCGAAAAGAAGAAGATGGAGAGATACGAAATTACGAATGTTAGGGGAGAGCGCTAACATTTACAGCGACGAAATCGATGCGAAAATTGCGAAAATGTTTAATAAAACACGACTCGTTTAAAATAGAGCAAAAATATCGCGGGCATTGTCTTAAACAGCATTTAAAGATACACTGTGAATTTTTTCATACATATAACTTGTAAAATAACTGAAACAAACGTGTTAATAATTATTTTTGGAGCATACTTTGCGATTTTTTTCTATCCATGGAATTTTATATAATTTGCATTTCGGCGCGGGCAATGTCTAAATAAAATCTTCAAGAATAACATATATATTTTGCGATTTTTTCTATCGAGGAAATTTTATATAATTTGCGTTTCGGCGCGGGCAAAGTCTAGATATTATCTTCAAGAATAACATATATTTTTTAAAGAGCTTTAAAACTTACCGTGTTTAAGGGAAATATGTAATAAATCGGTACAAATCCGGCTTGCGGGCCCTTAAGTCGGTTCCTCATTGCTGAGGATCGTTCTCCGATTTCCTTGGTGGACAAGGCCCTTCTACTCTTTGCGGTTCTTCATTCAAAAGGTGAAATGGGATCGGGGAAGGGGAGAGGAACGGGGGTGGGAACGAGGACGCATCGGAAAGGACACGCAGAGGCAAACAAATTTCTTTCTTTGAGTGATATTGCAACGCATGCCTGGTACTCGCTAGTTGTTAGTAATAAAACATATCCAGAAATATTTGTTTTTAATTCATTAGTGGTATTTTACCAGTGCCATGTGTTTTACAAATAAATCTCTTATTACTTAAGTCAATATTTCCAATTCATGTTAGGAACTTCTCGTTCGGCTGACTTCGGGGGAGTTCGTGGCTTGTATGTCACCCGCCATCATCAGCAAAACACTCAATTAATGAGGTCCTTTCTTTAAGTGTTGATTATTGACAAATGTTTATTCCAAGAAGTAGTTAACATGTTTGTTAATTTTGATTCGTTTTATAGCAGTAAATAAAAAAAATATTTTTTTTTTACTTATTTCAATTATTGTTTTTTTTTAATTTAACACGTATAAAAAGAATTTTGTGATTGTAAACGCAATAAAAATTAAAATACTCAATTAATGAGGTCCTTCCTTTATAATGTACATAAGTGTTGATTATTGACAAATTTTTGTTACAAGAAGTAGTTAACATGTTTTGTTATTTTTTATAAATTTTGTTTGTTTTATAGAGGTAATATTAAAAAAAAAAAAATTTCACATTATTGTTTTTTTTTTTTTTTTTAATTTATTTAATTTAACACGTGTTCATTGTCTGTAAAAGTGTTAAAATAAGCCAAATAACAGTAATCAATCAATTTTTAACATGTCTAAAAAAGTTTCTGTTTCGGTTTCGGTGGAAAGTCCTGTTTCGGTCGGACACTAACGGGTAGATGTAGATGCAAAATAATCATCGAACAAATATGAAAGTGGTTTATTCGGGAAACTTACCCAACTGGGACTGATCCCAATGACGACGAGCTAGCTACAAGTGCCTAAAGGAGTGGAAAAAAAAATCAAGATTTTAACAAGATTCAAGTTGGGCACATACTCGTACTTTACATGCAATACTAAAAGTTTATTTTATATATCATAAACCTTATTTTACGTTTTGTCAAAATTAAATGAAAATCACTTTACTTTTCATGCCAGGAATTATCACCCTATAATCCACTATCCTCCGAGGGATGGATAAAAAATACAGTTGAAATTTTTATGCCAGGTCGTTAGCCCCGACGAGATGTTTTACGACAGTTTTCATCTCGAGACATCAAACCCTCTTTATTGGGCGACAAAACTAAACAAAACCGCCTAACAATGCGTAAAACATATATATTATATTTTTATATTTGTTGTAAAGAAACGATGTCAGAAATCTTATGCAAGTTGCGATTACGAAATAAACTGAAATATCTCCCTGGGAGACCGTTAAAGATCATTTGGTAATACAATGTTAGAAGGGATTTCGTTAAGGTTAACGCAATCATTGTATCACACGTTATTCTCTGTAGCAGCATTTTATTCTTAGCCATCAAATAAATGCTGATTCTACAAAATAGAATTACGAGAGTACTGAAGAAAAAAATATATGTACGATAGTCAAGGAAATTTTGAAGGAGGAAAATATCTTATTATTTAACTTCTCAAGCGCCATAAGTACCCATCGGATACGAAAAATTTGTATCCGTTGAGCGTATCCAATTGGTAATCTGAAAACTTTGAACAAAAAATATCTGAACACAATCCTTTCATAACACTTTCACAATACTTCACTAATCCCTGGTCACGTTCCTAGCCTCACCTCAACACTTAGTAAGGTTCCACGACAACTTAAAAAAGTGGCACTTCAGCACCCCTTTGAAAAGTCATTAAAAGTTGTGATTTTTTAAAGTGAAACTTCTTTAGCCCCTTTAGCGATTTGAAATTCGAATGAAACGAAAATGCGTCACAAAAATTTATTATTTGACTGTCCTCGGTCCTAATATAGTGCGGTAAATTCGCGCATCGGCGCAGGCCTTCGAAAGCGCAATGGCAGCGGCCCGAGAGACAGACATCAAGCGAA
Organism: Limnephilus rhombicus; assembly: GCA_929108145.2. Taxonomy (NCBI): domain Eukaryota; kingdom Metazoa; phylum Arthropoda; class Insecta; order Trichoptera; family Limnephilidae; genus Limnephilus; species Limnephilus rhombicus. The sequence goes on from OV815284.1 coordinate 26,837,771, forward strand.
CTGATGTTCGAATCCTACGAAATTCGAAAAAATAAACATTTTTAATTTTTGTGAAATCAATATCCAATCTTCAAACCACTTTAAAATAAACAGGCAAAGGAAAAGAAAGCGACACCTAGTAACTTTCTAGTTTCATTTCTATTGCGGGTGAATTGCACACTCTGATTTTTTCAATAGCTTAACCTATTAAACTGACTAACTAATTAACCTAACTCATTTAACCATTTTTTTCATAACTTTTAATGACTTTTCAAAGTAGGTGATGAAGATGCATATTGTTTAGTTCTCCGGTGACCCTTGGTAATATATTATGTTCGCCCATTGTTTTGTAATATAAAGTTAGTCAGCCTTACTAAAAAAAAACCACAGCGCGACCAATTAACTGTGTTATTGCAATAACATATTTAATCCCCGTATACACTAAATCACGTTTTATTACCAATAACATTTCTTGCGTGATCACGCTGTTAAAATGCATTAAGATCTGACAACATTGTAGATGGTTTTAATTTCCTAGGAAACAATGTTGTTTTAATTCTTCTCCGCTAGGGGCATTATTGGTGCTCCGGTGCATATCGGCCCGCGATGACAAAACAGTTCGGTGTGTTTATGGCGGGATATGGAAAATTTTGTTAGTGCCTAAATGTTGTGATTTTACTAAATAATTTCTATTGTAGTGACGAATTTACTCTTCTGTTCACATAATTGATATATTTACCATATTATTTGTGTGGCTTACATCAGTTTAATCAAGTTATTGTACAAACGCCGTACTTTCAAAGTTGAACTGTCAGAATATTGTTTTTTATAGGTTACTTAGATAAAATTTTCATTTTAAGATCTTTATTTTAAAAGAATTTCTTAAAAGTGATATTTTTTTATAATATTAAAATCTAATACATGTGTTCGTAAACGTATCAAAAAAATTAACGTCTTTAGAGATGCAAGAAATCTGTTTTAAATTTCGCTATTGTTTCTAAGTTATTTTTTTGGCAATAAAAAAAACTTTGAAATTTTTTATTATTTTTTTATTGTATACACGATAAAAAAATGAGGTGATAGTTTCCTTCCAAATTTACTACATAAAAGGACTGTGTTTTTTAAATTTTGATTTTATTTAAATTTCTCTACATTTTGGTCAAAAATGTTGTCGGAGGAAATTTTTTTCCATGTTTTTCCGAGTTTGAATCATAAAATATGGCAGTTTTTGAAAGCTAAAGTGTATTTCAAATACTCAAATCTAAAAGGTAATTTTATCTAGTTTTCATAAATGGTATTTGTTTTTACGACACCTTCAAAAATAAGAAATATATAGAACATTCAAAATACTATGGAAAAATTACAAATATCGTTCGGACATCAATGATTAAAACAGAGATAAACTACCCTCTCAGGCCGTGGAAACCATGTGTATTTCTTTCAAAGAACAAATTTTTAATTAGTAATGTTTTCACATCCGCGGCCGTTTGTCAATTGAATAAAATTTTCACTGGGTTTTTTAGTAAGGCTGAATATGTTTTGCCCTGAGGAAGGAACGATTATCCTGAAGTATGTCTTCGTATACTAAACAATGTAGTGGATCAAACAAAGAAATATTGATTGAAGTAGAGATAACACTAATAATCTAAACGAAAATGTGAAAGAGAACAAGACACAGAAAAATAAAAAAGATAACGGTCGCAACCGGGACTCGAACCCACAACCTTAAATTAAATAAAGAACCTTAAATCTATATATATAAAAATCTAAAAATGTTTGTTTGTGTGTTCATATGTATGTATGTCCGCTATGCGTTGCTAAACCATTCATCCGATTGCAATGAAACTTTGAGGATTTGATGTGTGCATGCCTGCGATGGTTTCTGCATACAATAGTGAGCTCTGGCATCATGAAATTACTCATTGCTAAACCGTTCGATGAAACTTTGGGGATTTGATGTGTGCATGCCCGCGATGGTTTCTGCATACAATAGTGAGCTCTGGCATCATGAAATTATGCATTGCTAAACCTTTCATCCAATTGCGATTAAAATTTGGGGATTTGTAGGGAGGAGTGGGGAGGGGGAACGGGAGGGCGGAGTGGAGAGGGGTGAGGTGGTATGGGTAGGAGGGGAACTTGGGAGTGGGGAGGGGAATTAAAAGCCACCATAAAATAAAATAACGTAAACTAAAGAAATGTTAAATAAATTAAACAATATTGCTTTGTTTATAACCACTTATATATTTGAGTAAAGCCGACCGGTTTCGGAACGACCGTTTAATTATACATTACTACGTTAATTAGAAAGTAATATTGTTTCATTTATTTAAAATGGATAACTACAAAGTTATAGCTAAATTATCATGTTTATCAGTGGCAGAAAGATACAGGTCCTAACATGAAGAAAAATAGGATTTTTCAAAATTGTATATGGATACAACTACCTTTTATGCAACAACTATCTTACAAGCAGAAAGATGTAGCGTGGACTTGCATCTTTATGATTTTGTTGCATTTTGAATATTATGACTCAAATCCCACGTATTATGTCGTATTATGACTCAAATTATACATTACTACGCTTTTTATGGAAGTAAACAATTTTCAAACATTGATCCTTTCATAATACACCACTTTCGTAATACACCAAATATTCCACTTCATTTAGAAGCAGGAGTACTCAAGTCCATGTTTTTGTTTGACTCAAGTCAGCGTATAAAATATTTCTTTTTATTTGCGCGTTTTTAAAACAACTAATTGATTTAGTCATTACTTTTTTTGTTATCTATCAGCATGGATATCCGAAGAAGTTATGAGACCATATACGTTTTAAGATTTTCACGGCCAAAAGCATTTTCGTTATTTGTTTTTGGGGTGTTATGCCGTGTTGCGCTACCTCCTTCTTTAGCCAACGTTTCGGACATCGTTGCAGTGTCCATCATCTAGCGGATTTACTGAATATGCCCTGATATTTCGGACATAGTTGCAGTGTCCATCTACTGAATATGCCCTGATATTTCGGACATAGTTGCAGTGTCCATCATCAGGGCATATTCAGCAGATCCGCTAGATGATGGACACTGCAACGATGTCCGAAACGTTGGATAAAGAAGGAGATAGTGCAACACGGCATAACACCCCCAAAACAAATAACGATTATGAGACAATTTTTTTTTTTTTTTTTAATAGTGATACCTCACAAGAGTCTCAGCTGCTCCCGTCTGGAGCCAGTGAGACTATGGTATCCCCAATTGGGGTATGTTGTGAGGCTGAAGGTAGTGGGGAGGGGAAGGAGATAGGGAAGAGGAAGGAGGGGAAGTACCTGGCTATTCAGATCTGGTCACCAAACACGGCTAATGCCATTTCAAGTAACATTTCAATTCTGAATGGTGGTCTTACACCAGGGCGATACTGAGAGTATCTTCCACTCTGGAACGTGCTGCAAATATACTATATATTATTTAAAATGAATAAATTGTGAAGTAACAAAAATTAATCGAATAAAATTTATTTGCCACGCCGGGATTCGATCCCGCGACCTTCGGATTGCTAGTCAAGAGCCTTACCGCTGGACTACGCCCGCCGTCAATTTTATCGCGAACAGACGGACAGACAGACGCGGCGGAGGATTTTAGGACGTAGAGATAGAGATACTTTGTGGTTTTTGATGATTGGTGATTTTTGCCCTTTGCACACCTACAAAGGTGTTTGTTCTCGGAAGCTCGGCATTTCAAAGGGTAAACAAATTATTTTTAACACAATATTTTTCGTATATAAAATAGTTAATGACAGCCATAAAGACCGCTAACTTAAAGTTATATCTTTTTCCGTGTTTAAAAATAAAGTACGGATGCCAATATTGTCAACAAGAAACAAGGCGAGCTTTTCGCCACTTATTAAAATGTAAAGGGAAGGCACATTTGAAATTAATAGGCGGAGAGAAATAAGGGCGATACGGCACTCTGTTTCATCAAATTTATACACAATGTCATAATTTATTATAACCAGAGAGTCAAGCTTCAAGTAACAGATTTCACCAAGTATAGATAAATCCGTGGGCGGTTGTCTAATGCAGTGCCCCCCAACCTTTTTATCATGGGGGGGGGGGGGGTTCACTTATCAAGACTCCACAAACTTAAAGAATAGTTACCCACAGATCAAGCAGATGATTTTTCTCTGGTGTGCATCTCAAATTTAAAGCTTTTCTCGAAACTGGTTTTAATTTAAGAGTGAATCTGTACGCGGGAAGTAGTTTTAATCTACACCCAGAATATAAGAAACTGCAATTATTCAAGTTCTCGAAAGGAACATTTAAAAGTCCACAAACCGTCTCACAGTTGACAAAAACCTTTTGTATGTTCCGATTGCAAATATGTATGTGCTAGAAAGGAGACTTTGAAAACCCGTAAGTTTACTCAAGTGGAGAAAAACCATTTTCATGTAACTATTCATGTTCTGAAAAGAAACATTTAAAAGTCCAAAGTGGAGAAAAAACGTTATCATGTTCCGACTGCGACTATTCGTGTTCTCGAAAGTAACAATTTAAAATCCACATGCTGACTCACTGTGGAGAAAACCCTTTACATGTTCCTAAATTTTAGAAATAATGATAAAAAATTGCAAATTTCAAAAAACAAAAAATTTGGAAAAATGTATGAGCACGTGCGATATTAATGTGCTAGCCGCTAGCGGAATGAGTGCTAACCAGAAGCGAGTAACGTAAATATGGGACTTCTCCTTGCTTTATGCGAAATGTCGCTCGTTAAGGAGCGTTTTTTTCAAAATCTATTTTGCTCGTTATGCAAATTACTCGTTATGCGAGGTGCTCGAAATGAGAGGTTCAACTGTATTTTTTTGTGGATAATTATTTATTTTTTTAATGTGTGTGTTCGATTTTTTTTAACATAACTTTGATTTTTAAGCAGGCCCTTGCGCGGTCCAGTACCATTTGGTCCACGGCCCGGGGGTTGGGGACCACTGGTCTAATGCATTTAAACACGAATATGGTTTTTAATGTTATAGGTATTTTATGCTCGGAAATACTTGAAAACTTTAACAATGGGGATATCTTAAGCCTTTAATAAATAATATAAATTACAGATAATCTTTTTCTCTAACTTTCAGATTATAGATCAAATTTATCACAATATTGTTTTTCAATTCAATTCAGTCGGCCTTCGTAGTCTAGAGGTAAGTCTCTCAACTGTAGGTCGGTGGGAAAGTAAATTTTATTTGATTGATTTGTATTATTTCACAAATTCATAATTCAAACATTATAAAAGGTGTGTTTGCGACACGATGCAGATTTTAAGATACTCTCGGTATCGCCCTATCGTGTAAGATAACCACTCAGAATTGAATCGTTGCTTGAAGTGGCTTTAGCAGTGTTTGGTGACCGGATCTGAATTGCCAGGTAATTCCTTACCTTCCTCTCCCCCATCTCCTTCCTCTCCCCTCCACCTTCAGCCTCACAACATCCCCAATTGGGGATGCCATAGTCTCACTGGCTTCAGGTGGTTGGGAGCAATTGGATAATGAAATATAATTTCAATTAGTTTTTAAAGGTACATAAGGAAGCATTATAATGCTAAATAATAATAAAAAATATTTATTCATCAGTGGACTTTTTCAGTTCTATACATTTTGTTCATTTATTGTTTATTCTATTGACAAAAGGGTCACTGCTCAGGTGCTCAGCCGTACATTTAGGATTTCTCCTGGAATGTAGCAATTTTCAGCAGTGCCTCTAATATAATACCTATACCACACAAATAATTAAATTAAAATTAAATCTAATTATATAATAAATAAAAATAATAATAATTAAAAGCGATTCAAAATATCCCTGAGGTGAATAACTCAGGTCCATACTGAGAAGTTGAAGGTAGCAGAATTATTTTATATATTAGGTCCTTACATATGAAATTGGCGTTTTGCCGTACTGGCAACTTTGATCTCAAATATCTTCTCTTTGGTTAGGAATTCCAAATTCAAATTTATACAGCTATTTAATAATGCATTTGTGTTGTTTCGAAAATTATAATTCATTTGTTTTTTCCTTAATTGTTTTTTTCTTTGCGTCACTTAGTTTACAAAATGGAAAACTTGAAATATCGCGTTATTTACGAGTATGAGTTCCACCGTGGCACCAGTGCTTGCAGAAACGGCTCGAAGGATTAATGATGTGTATGGCGACGGTGCCGCAAAAGAAAACACAGGTGTGTGTGTTTTTTTTTGTGTCGTTCACTACAGCTTTCTTAAATCTGGCCAGACGATTACGGCAGATGTCTACTGTCAGCAACTGCAAACCATAATGGAAAAGCTAGCTGCTAAACAACCGAGGCTTGTTAATCGCTCTAGGCCACTGCTGCTTTATGACAACGCTAGACCACACACTGCACAACAGACGGCTACCAAATTAGAGGAGGTTCAATAATTGAACCTCCTCTAATTGTCCTACTCGTACCCTCCGGACCTTGCCCCAACAGATTACCATTTTTTTCGAAATTTGGATAACTTCTTGCAAGGGAAAAAATTCAACTCCGATGGGGCAGTACAAACCGCCTTCAAAGATTTTATTGATTCCCGTCCAAAAGGACGTAAAGTAAAGGGATCTATGAACTACCTATGAGATGGCAAAAGATAGCAATGGTACATACTTAGATTAAATAAATATATTATATTTAAAAAAAATCGACTTTATGTTCCTCCCATACAAAACGCCAATTTCATATGTAAGGACCTAATATTTATTTTATTTAGTTTTCGCTCAGCTGAGCTTTTACATAAAATATAAGAACAGAATTAGGGTGAGCTATCGAAATTTGTGCAAAGAATTTTTTAAAACATTAAGTCATTTGAAACTGATAAACTGAATATTGTTAGTATTCAGGAGCTTACGCGATAATAAGTTCTATATTATTGGAACAACACAGGACGCTTAACAACATTAATAGAAATAATAATAATATAATTATTGTTATTCTTCCGCATAACCTCGAGCAGTATTATGTTATGCAATGATAACGCCACACAATGAAATATAACACACGAGATGAGTCCTTTGTGATTAAATAAAACCAGACTTTTGATCGGCACCCGAATAATTCTAGGGCACAATGGGACCGTTGTTGGAGCAAGGAGGAATTAAGGATTTAAGAGGGCAAAACCAGAGAGAAATATGTCATTTTTAAATCAGATTTTAAACGTATTGACTCTTTTCCACAACAAAATTATAAAATTGATTTCGAAAGATTGTTCTTTTATCTAATAAACGCTTGATTAAAATTAAGGTTATACCGTAGATTGTTGGCAGATTTGTTAAATTTTCAAAAAAGATTCTGTGTTATACAACACCCATTTCAAATCACATAATCATGCACTAAAATAAATCAATACATTATCTGGTAAACGCATTGTTTCAGAATTTTAGTTTAAATAAAATCATTAAAAAATATATTCGTACATGTGTTTGGTCCGTTTGTGTATTTATTTACGCACTTACAAACTAATATATTTCAGATTTTTTAACGTTCTTATTTTGTTTAGACATTATTGAAAAATGATGAATACTTTTGATAAAATAATTACAAAAAGTACATAATTTTAATAGTTTTATCATCAAGCCTTTCAGCATTATTTTTTTTTATTGTTGATACATTATTTTACAAAATTTCATAGTACAATCCAGTAATGTTGGCCTCACTGGGTTGTTTACCCGTGCTGAGGCCCTCATTTTATAATATAATAATTTATACATAATACAGTTTGAAAAAAAAAGAAATATACAATGTTGGTGACGAAACAAAAAAACATTTTAAATAAAGATAAATTTAAACTAAAAATAGAGATCAAAAATCAAATAAAATTAACAAACCAAAAAAAAATAATGGATAATAAAAAAATAATAACCAAATGAAATAAAATCGATATTGAGTTATAATTTTAAAAAGCTGGAACGGAGAATAATTAATTTTCTCATTGGAACCGCCCTGTACGATCGTAAGAATATCTTTCGACGAAATGTGGATTTTCGGCCGCTGTCTGGTTAAACGCCCTTAAAATAGAGCGGAAAATACTCGGAGAGGTAAATTAGTAAACAAAGTGGTAGATAAGTATCGCCCTGGCGATAGATCAGCATTCAGAAACGAAATGTTGCTTGAAATAGCTTTAGCCGTGTTTGGTGATCAGATCTAAATAGCTAGGTACTTTCCACCCTTCTTCCCATCTCCCCTCTTCATCCTCACAACATATCCCATTTAGGAATATCATAATACCACTTGCTCTAGACGGTTGGGAGCAGTTAGAACTCGGTACTCTTGAGCGGAATTAAATTAGAAATAAAAATAAATGTGGGTAATTTTTCGTTCTCAAAATGCGACTTTTATTATTATGGAGATTAATTAATTTCATTCAAAATATAAATTTCTTCCTTGAACTGTTTTAACTGTAATTCGTTAAATTTCTTAAATTTATTTAGATCTAAGAAGCATTTGAGTTATTATAGACTTTATTTAAAATACTGTGAATTGCAATAAGCTGTTTCTGATTAGTTTTTAAAAAATTAAAAAATCATGTATTTTGTAGAGAAATGTTGACGGTTTATTTTATCTCCAAATGTACGTCATACGCTTTCTCCACGCCACGTCACGCGGCTTTCACGCCACATACCCTCCTACCCCTTCACCAAACACGTCCTATTCTGCTGATCCCTACATAACCATTCTACGGAAGTGTACAAAACATTTTTCCTGGTAGGTATTATTTATCAACCTGCAATACTCACATATTTCGGCTTCATGTTAATATTCCATTTCCTTGGATGTAGGTACTGTCAGGAAATATGTTTGTTTATTTTTTTTGTGTTTTTGAAAGCTTTGCGAGTACTTGATTTTCAATTTTTTCGGACACCAGAATAATGCAGGTATTTGTGTATGAGTATTGTTACGGATGTGGTGGTTGTTCATTCCATGTATGTACTATAATTATTTTGTTTGTTTTTTCCTACTGCTAAGAGCCCGTCTCTTTCCGTTAAAAAACTGGACGATAAAAACCGGAATTCGGACGCCCTGTTCACACCTCCGTTTAAAAAACGGAACGACAAAAAATCGGATGATCATGCAGACGCTGCGTGCATGTTTCCTTGCGACTTGGAGCGGGCGGGTTGAGGGGTAAATTCTAAGCTCACGCTGGAACGACAGCCGGCAAGTGTGAATAGCTTCATACAAATCCTGTGAGCGAGCGAGTTCCGACACGATTTTTAAACGGACGCGTTGGGCTGGCTATTCTTCCGATAAAACGTGCCGAATCCGACCGACCGACGTCCGTTTTTTAAGGTGAACGTCCATCTGTCCGCGCCGGCCGCAACGCACGAACAAATATCACGCGGGCCGCACAAATATCCGTCGCGGGCCGCAGTTTGACGACCACGGGCCTAGAAGCATCCGCATCCCTTTTGCATATTCCAATTCCTGTAATACGAGTAGATGTACGACTGGACAATAATTCTTTAAACCAACCAAAACACCTTTCCTTAGAGGCGATTACTTGTAGTGTAAAACACTCAAGACTATTTTTTCTAACTATGTTTAAACAAATGAACTAACTATGTATATATACAAAGTGTCAAGTGAAAATTCAACGTTCTAAAGATAACCTAAAGGCAGCTTGCCAAAATTGACATTTTTTAAACCGCGCTTCAAAAATAGCAAAATCATTTTGTGGCATCATTTTAATAAAATAAAATAATTAACCATGTTTACACTACTATTTAATAAAAATTATCAATATGTTTCAAACCAACAGTTTCTTCATCAGGATACAAAGTAGGTATAAGTACCCACTAGAAAATAATGCATGAAAAACTAGATAGATTAGTATAGTACAGAAGGTAACCGGACGACTCGGAACTCAGGACAACAAACTCCTTTGAAAAGTCATTAAAAGTGATAATTTTTTTTTTGATTAAATAGGTTACGTTAGGTTAGCAGGGTGGCCACAGACCTGGAAAACCTGGAATTATCAGGGAATTTTACCGAACCTGGAATTATCAGGGAAATGTCAGGGAATTTCAAAGTTTTTTTTTATAATATCAGCGAATTCCAAAAATAAAACTAAATTCGTTATTTTGCGATTTGTGAAACCCCAAAGTTGTTTTATTATTGTTTTATGGCGGTATTTTAAACAGGAACATGTGTAGTTATCTATGTCCTAATACAATCCTTATATATATATATACATACACTTAAAATAACACATCTATACCAAATCAATCACGTACTTTCGCAATTTAATTTTAAATGCCTTTATGCTCTCTTCCAATTTTATGTCTTCTGATAATTCTCCAAATATCTTCAATGCTCTGTACATCAATAACTTTTAACTCTGTGTTTTTTTCCTGAAGGGTAGTCTTAGTTCATTTCTTTTCCTCGTCTCACGTTTATGTTTGCTTTGTAATTTATCAATTTTTCTTAGGAATTCAATAGACGTATGGCCCTTGATTATTTTGTAGATTAACAATATAGTATTGAAGTAAATAATTTGTTTAAATGACAAGATATTTAACTCCTTCAACTATTTCTTGACTGAAGTATTCCTATTTTATAGTTCTCATAGGTCTGCTTTGTAGAATTGTCATTTGTTTCATTAATCCGTCGTTGGCTAAGAATAGAATGCTGCTACAGTAATTTATGTGTGGTACAATGATTGCGTTGTACACATTTTTATTGGAGACTGTGTCAAGGAATCTTCTTATTCTTCCCAACAGCGAAATTTTTTTGGCAATCTTTTTAATAATTGGTTTTGTATTTTGAGCGAAAGTCAATTTGGAGTCAATTTTATTACTCCCAAATATTTAATTTCAAATACTTCTTTCAAAACTTCACCGTCTATCAATTTGTCTTTTTTTGTTTGCGTTAGGTACTCGTTTTCCAATATTCATAAATTTTGTTTTGTTTACATTCAATTTTAGTTTATTTTTCTTCAGCCATATTGATATATTATATAGGTCTTCTTTTAAATGATTCATTATTAGTTCATAATATTCTCCTGCTATATGTATATATCAATGCGTCGTCTGCAAATAATCTTATTTTACAATGTTTCAATACTTTTACCATATCATTAATGTACATTATAAAAAGAATAGGTCCGAGAACAGACCCTTGTGGTACTCCCAATGTAATCATCATTGGTTCGGAGATTGTCTCACCCACTTTTGTGGTTTGATATCTATTATTTAAATAATCCTTAAACAATTTCAATGCCTTTCCTTTTATTCCATTTTAGATAGTTTTTTAATGATTATATATCGTTTCAAAAGCTTCAAAAAAGTCTTCAGGCGAAATATCGTAAATATGTAACAAGTTTATTTTGTTTTTAATAGATTATTGTGATGCAAAGAAATAATAAATGCTATAGATGACGGAATTCCCATTATTATTTATCTAACGAACGATATCCCCTTAAATCAAATTAAACATATCAGGGAAAAATGTCGAAACTGCCCTGGAAAACCTGGAATTATCAGGGAATTTTGAAATCCGTTTTTTGTGGCCACCCTGGTTAGGTTATTGAATTTAATGACTTTTCGAAGAAGTGTTGAGTTGACTTGATTGTGAGTTGGCGTGGAACCAGTAAAGAAACCATTAGTTTTAAACCATGTTGATTATTTTTATTAAGTAGTGGAATAAACAAAATTTGTTATTTTATTTCTTTAAAATTACCATTTTAAAACGAGTACCTACACTACCTAAATATTATAAATATTCTATGCATTTGACCGTTTACTAGTAAACGGTCAAATGCATAGAAATTTTTAAATTTCGATCGTTTATTTTTACAATTAGCATTGCATTTAGCAGTCTCGGTAAATGAAGAAACCCACCCTAAGTGTGAGATATGTGATCCAGGACTGTGCGATTTGGTATTTGTGTAATATTCGATACATCATTTTATACACATGATCCGATTATTTTTCAAAGAGCTTATCGGGAAAGTTTCTGACAGTGTTAATGTTCTGCCCGACAAGAATACCTCTAGATTTACGAGCAAGCGCCCTTTGCAACGTTAGGGTGGGATAAGGTGCGGGGGGTGGTGCTACCTTCGCCCCCTCAACGTTGAGCGGGAAGAAGCGTCCATCCGAGACGCGGGCGCAGTTAACTTGCGGGGTGAGCGCCTCGGCTAAAGGGCACCGCACACCTGTTATATTAATACCTATCTACCCTTATTTGTAATATTGGCTATTCAATACATTTTCCGTTAGAAAAGATTAGCCGAGTGTGGTGCATTACAAGTATGACTTTCAGTCTATCTTCTATATTACAAATTTATTACAAATTCCCTATTTATCATTTCGCGCCTCCTCAGAACATCGAACAAATGTGACAAAAAAGGTGACATGTTGGTTTATATTCAAGTAGCAGAATTATAGATACTTCATTTTCGACGATGGTTGCAGAGTTGGTCGTTTTGCTTTTTTTTGTTAAGAGTGCCCAGATTGTATTTGTTAACGCGCGGTGTACACGCTAAAAAGAAGATGTGTACCTTATGAATGTTAGAGAGCGCGCTAACATTAATATTTTAGCGAAATTTGTGAAAATGTTTAATAAAACACTATTCGTTTAAAATAGAGCAAAAATCTCGGTGGGTTGTCTAAAATAGCATTTTAAGAAACTCTGAATTTTTTCATACATATAACTTGTATAATAACTGAAAAAAACGTGTTTATAATAATTTTCCGAGCATTCTTTCCGATTTTTTTCTATTGAGGAAATTTAATTGCCATTTCGGCGTGGGAAATGTACAGATATTATCTTCAAGAATAACATATATTTTTAAGAGCTTTAATACTTCAGTATTTAAGGAAAATATGTAATAAATCGATAGAAATCTGGGAACCCTGGTCTAATGTGGTAGGATAATTTTGTCATATACTTACTCGTAGGTAGATTAAATGTGTTATTTTTCAAACTATTGGCGACTAGATTGAAATTTCGTTGGCGGCTGTCTTTAGAACGAACGAAGAATTCTTGACCCCGCATTCTGAATTTTTATATTTCTGCATGGAACACACTTCCCTTGAACATTTTAACCTCTCGGGCTAAATCTTACGGTTTTCATGTAGGTTTTATAGAAATCGATGTCTACCTTTCTATAATGTTTAAAAATATGTTCTAAATGGTGTGAGAAGACAACGCTTTATATTCAAATCTAAAAGTTAACCACAAAATAATTAAAATGTACACCTTTATGAATCCAAATTTTCCCGCCGCAAATTGGAAAAAAAGTATGAATCTTTGGGAAGTTTTTATTCATTATTTTTACATTAAACGACTTAAAAGTGAGTTGACTATAACGTTTATAATACATTTGCTAAATAAAAAATGTCTTTTAATAAAATGATCTATTTGGTTATAAGATCCTTTCCAGCAAAATTTTATGCCCAGTTTTTTTCCATACATTCTTCTAATGGTTTTCCTCTGAAAAAGTTAAAAAGTTTCTGGGTATGAAAGCTGTGAGCCTTTTACCTTAACACGTTAAAAAGTGCATTTTCAGTGCAACAACGGTCAATAGTGATATTTTGATAAACAATAAACTTTTTTATATATTCATTAATATTATTATTTTTATTTATAAAAATGGTATGTTTATATAACGCACCAGATTTAAATGTCCGGGTTTAATTTTCCCCACAGGAAAAACTAAACCCTTTCACACACTTCCCAAATGATCATCTGGTCAATCCACGTTATGCAATTGCACTATATGTATTATAATTACAAAACAATACAAGAACAACATGTCAACCTACCAGAGACCAGATGGGAAAATAATTCACCGACTCCAGATATTTTCATATCAGAGGGTTCGGCTCTGTGGAATTCCTAATTGAACCTATAAATCCTACTGATCCCTCAATATAAATATTTAAAAAATCTTTTGTAATCCTACATGTATTTAAAATTACCGATTTCTGCATTTTTATATATAAATTCTTTGACAAATCTAATACGCCTAAATTTTGAATCAGAGACCTAGGTATAATGCCAGTAGCCGAAATAACAAATGGTAATATTTTTATATTCCGAGAATGCCAAATTCTTTTAATCTCATTTCCTAAATCTGTGTATTTTCTAATTTTTTCAGAAACAGTTTTTTGAATATTACAGGAATTTGGAATAGCTACATCAATGATATAAGTTATTTTTTTAATTTTGTCATGTAAAACTATATCAGGTCTATTATGACTAATTGTTCTGTCTGTTAGTATAGTTTTATCATAATATATTTTATAAAATTCATTTTCTAAAAATGAATTTGGTTCATATTCATAATATGGTACTATATTACGGCAGTCAATCAAGTTATGTTTAATTACCAAATTTTGGTGGATTATTTTTAAAACCTGATTGTGCCTAAATGTATACTCGGACGGCGCTAATATAGAACATCCCGATATAATATGTTCTATAGTTTCCGGAAAAGCCAAACATTTTCTACATAAATCATCAATTTGATTTATATCTTTGATTATATGCTTCCTATAATTTTTAGTATTAATGACTCTATCTTGAATGGCAAGCATAAATCCTTCTATTTCTGCGCTCAACTCTCCAATACTCAACCATTTGTTTGACGAAAGGTTGTCAACATACGTTTGGTTGAGATAATTGAAGTGTTTTGCATGAATAATTTTATTTGACCAGGAATCTAATAATTCCTGGTTAGTATTTATAAGAATGTTGGCATTCTCGTCATATAAATTTAAAGGTGTAATGTTTCTATCTGCCTTACAAATTATTTTGTGCATTTCTGAGCTATTAGCTTTCCTATGGAAAAAATTTCTAAGCATTTCTACCTGATTGTGTTTCAAAGATGTTATTTTGACTACACCTCTACCTCCTAAATTTCTAGGTAAATTAATTCGTTCTATAGCTGAATTTGGATGATGGCAATTAAACTTTGTTAAAGTAGTTCTAATTAATCGTTCTAAACTATCTAAATCTGTATTGGACCATTTAATTATGCCAAATGAGTACGTTAATAAAGGTATTGCCCAAGTATTTATTGCTTTTACTAAATTTTTAGCAGATAGATTGCATTTTAAAATTTTTCTGATCCTAGTTTGAAATTTAATCCTAATATCATTTTTAATACTAGTGTGATCTAATCTATTCGATTGCGGGTATCCTAAATATTTATAAACCTCATCCCCTTTCATACTTTTAATTTTGAAATTTCTAAATATACCCTCGTCTCCATCTACAATTTTGCCTTTCTCTATATGGATCGTTTTACATTTATCTAAACCAAAAGTCATTTTAATATCATCTGAAGAAATTTTAACTACCTTAATCATTTTCTCTAAATTTGATTCAGAATTTGAAAATAATTTTATATCATCCATATATAATAGATGTGAAACTATACTACTCTCTCTTGTATTACCCTTAATTTTTATTCCAAACTTGCTTTTAATTAACATTTTAGACATAGGATTCAATGCTAAGCAAAACCAAAGAGGACTCAATGAGTCTCCTTGAAAAATCCCTCTTTTTATTGAAATGCCCGGTACTACTATTTTCTTACCTTTTAAATTTACTAGTAAATCTGTATTCCAAAAGGACATAATATTTTTCAAAAAGCTAATTATAATTGGGTTAACTTTATATATTTTTTTTATTTTGATTAGCCACGAGTGCGGGACACTATCAAAAGCTTTTTGATAATCTATATAACAAGTATGTAAATTACGCTTTTGATTTTGAATTTGTTTTAAAATTACAGAATCAATAACTAATTGTTCTTTACATCCCATATGTTTTCTGCGACAACCTTTTTGTTGTTCAGATAAAATATTTTTTTCATCCAAATGAGTATATATTAAACAATTTCTTCTATTTAATTATAATTATTATTATTATTACGCGTGATAGCTTTTCGCCTTCTGAAGGCATTATCAAACTATGGTCCTCTTACAGACGATAAGTTTATCGTAAGTGACCTAACACAGTTAGGTAATGCTTTCAGAAGGTGAAACACTTGTCACGCGTAATAATAATTAATAATTACATTGCAGAACATGTTTATAAATAAACTGTTCAATAATCTGTTAGAAAAAACAATCTTTCTTCATTGTACTATGACTGTTTAAATATAATAAATAACACATGTTGGTAAATGGCACTTTGTGCCGTAAATTTGAAATAAATAAAAAATAAATAAAATAATAATATTATTAAATATATAAAATAAATTAAAATTGAAATGGAGTTGTACAAATTGTTAACAACTTGATAACAATATAGATTCCTCGTTGGAAAGTTTACTAGAAACAGGTTGTGCATTACATAGATGTATGGCGTATGAATAATTGACGACCAATTAAAATATTGTATGCACAGCCCAATAGCATGCAAATAGAAGGGCTAAATTCGCTTATTTATGAGTCACTTAAAAATTCCAAATAACGGCCCACGACACGAGCGATCCCTATCGGACCATTTGTAACCCCAATTTCCCCTTTGGGTTGCAATTTATACCCGCCCCCTCGCGAATGCAAAATTCTAATCGCTTGCATAAATATGTCGTTTGGACTTATCAAATAACGGAAATCTCCAAAAACTTTTAATTTTATTCGTGAATTTTTGCCACAACAACAATGGGGTCCAATGACCTCAGGGTGGTAAATTCAATTTGGGGTTTGTATTTTTATGACGTTTCTGGCTTCATTATTACTAGCGATTAAAATATTTTGTTTTGAAGGTTTTTATTTGACATGTAGGTACCTATATTTGTTACTTACATTTTTTATTTATCTGCTACCAGTTTCTACAGATCCATGCACTATCAATTCTTAAAAGTACTGATATGTTTTAAGATTGCTAGTGAATGACACGGATGTGTCGAAAAATGTAGCAGATATGTAAAAATTAAGTAACAAATGTACATGTAAAATAAAAATCTTCAAAACGAAATGTTTAGAAATTGTTACACAGTTAATGCCCAAGAAATACAAACAAGATTGAATATTTTTTTATTGTTTGATAATGTGGACTTAGAATAATTTTAAGATTCGAACGAAGATATTTGGCAAAAAATGAAAAAAGCAATTCTTCGACCCGAAAGTAAATTATACATTTTAATAATGATTCCATTTTTAAATGTATTTGTATAAATACCTCTATTTATTTATTTCTTAGAGATAAAGAGGTCATGTAGGTAACATGATAGTGTTACAAAAATTGTTATTTTTTATATTCTTTTAAATTTATTTAGGAAAATCAACAGATTATTTATATGTAAGCGAAATTAATAACACGCATAAAATATAATAATAGATTTTCACATAACTTAAAATTACAATAAAAAACCAATGAACCCGTGGGCTAACATAGGTAATATATCTTCAAAAATACAATTAAATCTTACTAATATTTTAAACGCGAAAGTTTGTATGAATGTATGTGTGTTTGTTACTCTTTCACGCAAAAACTACCGAATGGATTTTAATGAAACCTTACAATAATATAGCTCGTACATCCCGAATAACATATAGGCTATAATTTATAAAGCTAGCTAGGAAGGGGCTCGGGAGGGGAACGGGGACGCACTGGATAGGTAATTCAGGGAGAAACAATGTATTTCTTTGAGTATGGTATTGCAACGCATGCCGGGAAATGACAATTTAAAGCTAACTTATAAACTAATAACCCGCTTAATAAATTTGTTTGAAAAATGTATCCTCCCTACACTACACATCAGCAATAATAATAATTTTTACCTAGAACTAAAAATGATCACATTACAGTAAATTGAATGGCAAGTAACTGGAAAGGATTCACAGCAACAACATGATAACTTGCAATAGGGTATTTAAAATTATTTAATGTTATCTATGACTTATTTTTAAAAATAGGATAATTTCGGTTGTATGAAGTAACTGGCCTATAATTATACAATAACAGAATAGAACTTACACAGAACGTGAAAATTTTCTTCAAATATTTGATGAATTTTTAAAATCCTGTTTTAACAACCCGTATTTAGTGTTGCCCTGGTGAAATACTTCCATTCAATACCGAAACTTTGCTTCAAATGGCATTAGCCGTTTTTAGTGATTATATCCGAATAGCCAGTTATTTCCCAACCTTTCTTTTCACAATTTCCTGCCCTTCTCCGTTGTCTTCAGTCTCACAACAAACAATAAACTTGATCACCGGATAGAAGAGGTTTCAGGTTCCATAACATTCCTGTCTGAAAGTCAAGGATTTAAATAATGTTATTTAATATTTATTTAATCTGTCTTTAAGTCTGTTACACTTAAAACTAGCTAACGATAAGATTTGCACTTTCTCTTCATGGTAAGTGTTCGAGCACATAGAACATGGGTTTCGGCTTTCTGATTAGGCTCGGGGCATACATCAGATTTTTCCATCCGATTGTCTGATCAGACAACCGGAAGGCCTTCGCCTTCGCGCCACACATTTCTTGTGAAAATCGGATAAACACCGCACACATCGGATTCGAAAACCGGATCGTAGTTGAAAATAGGCCACGCCTTCCGACAACTGGCGTGGCCCCGGTATTATAACCAATCCGGTTTTCGAATCGATTTTTGCCTGATCAGACAGACAGAAAAACCTGATGTGTACGTTAGTTGGCGCGTGGACGGCCGACAGGCGCAGGCTCCGACAAGAATGTTAATGTATAAGGAAATTGTATTTGGAAATTAGTATCTTTAAATATGAAAAAAAAACTCAAGAAAACACGATAATATGTTAAGTACGTGCCTGAAAGGTATTCACTTGTGACATTTGAGGTTATTTCAAAATTTTATCTTGTTGATTTCATTCCATCACTTATCAACAACATTGCTGGTGCTGTGGAATGTATTTCTTTTATCCCAGATTAGCGATTGATTGAAAACAGCGGCAATTAACAGGTCGCTCATTTTGATATCAGTTTCTGACCGGCGTCACCGGCGAGCAGGAATTAAGAATTTATTCCGGTAAAGCTTATCGGCGCCGCCTCGCGCGGACGCAAATCTGAACCTGCCTTCACTATGTTCGGTCCGATAAGTTGACATACAAACATTCTTGTCAGCACGCCTGCGCCAGTCGGCCGCCCATGCGCGGACTAATCAGAAAACCGAAACCCGCTTTGTTTTTGTTCGTACACTAAACGTATGAAACCGCGCCCAGTGAAGCCAAGTTCAAATTCGTATGTGCGCATAGCGGCGCCGATAAGCTTTACTGGAATGATTTATTAATTTTGTAGAACAGGAAGTTAGTGCCAAAATGAGCGACCTTTTAACAAATCCCCATTCTGGGACAAAGTAAATACATTAGGTACATACCAACAGAAATATACTCGGCAAGTGCTAGAAAGAAATCAGTACGCAAATGAGAGAAGACGGTTAGTGCGAACTGAGAACATTTTGCAATAACCTCAAATATCACAAGTGAATTCTTTTCAGGGGAGCATAATAATAATAACGTAGTATTTATATAGCGCAGTTTTGTGATATTTCACTTCAAGTGCGCTACGGCCTACGGCGTGTACGGAATATCATCTTGTGCTTAGGTTTTTTCATATTTAAAGATAAGAAATCATAGTTGTATCATCTGCACTCTATGGGGCTGATAAATATCAAACATTTTTTTTTATTTTTTTTTATTTTACACAATACTGGTGTATTACACTGTTTTGTTTTTATTTCATAAGGTGGAATTCCATTATAATAATATGATTAAACTTATATCTACTTTTTTTTACCGTAACCGGTGTCCGTTAAGGCCATCTTTAGACTGGTTAAATTGTTTCTTAATGTTTATATACATAATACAGTGTGTCCGGTAGTAAAGTGCATTAACTTCGGGAGGTGATTCTACATGATGGTAGGAGTAAAAAAGATGAACAACTTTTTCCGAAATTCCAACATGTTTTTTCCCATTCAAAAAGACGTACCTACTAAAAATTCTTAGTGTGAGTACGATCTTACTTGCTGAGAGCCTGCCGGACGCCCGACTCGATTGTGATTGACCCGTATCGTAACAGCGGAAAATAATAAATCTGGCCTCACACGCTGGACTAATTTTATCTTTTTACCTCAAAACTACCCTTAAAAGCTGGAATTTCGAAAAAACTTATTTATCTTTTTTACTTGTACTATCATGTAGAATCACCTCCCGAAGTTAATTCACTTTACCCCCGGATACCCTGTATATGTGGGAGAGGGAGGGCGGTAGTCTACAAGGTCTGTGTCGTCTTTGACGATTATGATGACTTAGAATAAAATCCTTGTAGACTACCCCTCTCCCTCTCCTCCTTATGTTATGTATATAAACTTTAGATGAAGAAACAATTAGCGGGTAAACAATTAACAATTTAACAGATATATTACGCCATTATTATTATTTTATGACTCTTCTTGTTTTACTATCTGACTTCTTAAAAAGTAGGAACGTCGAGTGATTGCAAACTTATTGTTTTATTTCGTTGTTTTATAATCATCTTTCTAATGTTGAGGTCTTTTTAAGAATTTTAGTCCTCGTTTACTTTTCTATCTTCATCTTTTTCCACGACACATAAATTGTACCTATATGCAAAATGAGTTTCTTAACTCTTGGGAACTCCATAATGCTTTATGTATTCCATACTTTTTATCAAAAATAATTTTAATCACTTCATCGTTGGTAACGTAGGTATTTTTGTTTCTTTGTTTACCACAAAGTACATTATAAAACAGGTTATGGGTATGTACAATTTAATTATTACGTAGGGTTTTGGCCAATTTGCTAGGCTTATGAACTTGTGGTGGTTGATAAATTATTACTTACAGTTTTTAAGAATTACTTAAGGGCCATTTACCAGCCAGCGGCCGTGAATTCATATTTCATCTAAAGATATTCTTACGACCGTACGGGGGCGGTTGCAATGAGAAAGATTAATTATTCTCCGTACCATCTTTTTTTAAATAATAACTCAATATGGATTTTATTTCATTCAAAATTTGCTTTAATTTATGCCTACATTCAAAAATGCCGAAAGGCGTGATTATAAAACTATTAAAATTATGTACTTTTTGTGATTTATTTTGGATCATAAGTATTTATAATTTTTCGATAATGTCTAAGCAAAAGAAGATTGTAAAAAAATCTTAAATATATTAGTTTGCAAGACCGTAAATAAATGGTAAAACTGAAGAATTTTCGTAACAAAGCACGTGCGCGGATTTTTTTTTTAATGATTTACCCCTTTCGATTTGTTTATCGATTCTTACGTTTTTAATATCGCCGACTTGTCGGCCGCCGAACAAAAACGAACATTCGTCTCCATTATCTCTAAGTTAGTTTCCTTTCGAATCGCAGTCCAAACGTTTATGGGAGAAAAACTCACAACTTTTCAGCCAACCATCGAACTCGGCAAAATCATCCACCCACGTTATTTTACAACTTCTCCAACAAAAAGATACCCTAAAACCTTTTTTATTTGCATAGATATTTCATCATTTACTGATTTCTTCTCGCGTCCCAGAGTGTTCGAACTAGTACTTTGAAATATTCACTTTTTTTCTAATTTATTAAGTTGCCGATTGAAGTCTGATTTATATCCCCTTCGCGGTTTGCGAGCCCTGTTCAGTGGCGTAAAGATAAATTCTCGACTTCTAGGCAAACTCTCTAATCGGGAATCTTCATTTTTTTGTTTTACATTTTCATTTTTCGTGATAAATGTTTATCTTAAGGAAGGTCTCAATTATATACGCATAATAATTGATATTAGCCAGAAATCTTTCCTGATAAATAAATATCTATTAAAAATCTGTGTTTTCTTCGTGATATAGCTTCTTTTCCTCTTCAGAACTTATACGTTGTTCAGTGCGTAGGCGTAGACTTACCTAGAGATTACGACGCCTCACCACAGACCACTAGACCAAACGTGTGGCCACGCCCCCTTAGCTCCAATATTTCAACCATGTTTTAATTACTCTCAGGTTTTAACAAACGGAGGAGACGGAAAACAAAAAATGTTTAAAGTAACTTTTAAGCACATGTTGAAGTTCACGGTCGGAAGAGGCCCCGTTTTAGAAGAATCATAAATTTCAGGAATCTGAATTCTTTAACCCCCATATAAAAAAAAAAAACAAATAAATTACCGAATATCGCTGACATATACACATTCGGCATTTTCCAGGCAAATTTGCAATATGGGTTCGAGTTCTCTAGGAGTGGGAGTGGGATCCGCTTCCCGCAAAGAACTCTAATTCGAGAACCTATTCCGGCTGAACCTACACATCGCCAGTGCCGACCCGCATTTTGACTCAGAAGTTCGCAACAGTCAAGCTCCGAATTTATAATTTGAAAAAGAAGCATAGGTCGAGTTACGCCCCTGTGCTGACCCGCTTATTGCTCGCAATCGGATTAATTTGAAGGGATGTGTTTTTTCCTTCGACTACGAGCAAATAGATTACGGCGTAATAATTCGTCTCCGTCACCTGTTTTTTCGTTATTCAAAGAGGGCAGTGATAATTTAGCTTTACAAAAAGGTTTAATTCCGTTGAACGGGGACCGCAGGGGCCTGATAAATTGGGCGGATATTACGTCGGCTTTTTCAACGGAATGCCTCGAATGAACCCATATTTGTAAATACGCCATATTACGGTTTTACGCGTCACTAGCTGTCGCATCATTTGATATCATTAAATTGATATGACTCGGTTCAACATCGTACTATGATGACATTGGGAGTTCAACAAACTGTTTATTTATAAAGCTAGTGAACGGTATATTTGAAGTCTCTTTGATGACATTTCATCCAAAATTTCATGGTCCTAAAAACGATATTTTTTGTGGAAGCTTATACAAGTTAGGCGGAGGCTGCTTTGAATGAGTGTCTCGATAGTGATATTTCATGAGAAGATATGATTTTCGATTTTTTTATTTTATACATTAGTTTACATTTTACTGCTTCACGAAACTGCCAAACCAAACCATGTTGCAAAAGTATTTGAACGTAATGTACAATTATTAACCAATAATTATATTGCCTAGGAAGTTTTGGTTTGACGCACACACTTATTTATGTGCAATACTAAACGGAGTAAATTTCAGGTATGTCCACTGGACCTAGTGAAACCATGCGCGTTTTTTCATCTATCTTCACTTTTTAATTCATCCAAGATCAAGACGCTTCAATACTATATATAATAAGTCTTTTCTAGAAGTTTTTCGTTTCCCATGATGGCGTTCCGCAAATCACCGAGAAAAACTTATCTATAAATAACGTTTTAGCTACCAACGGAAACCAAGTTGCCTATAAGTTGATCGAATTTGAATATTATTTTTTTAATCCGTCAGCCTAATTTGTTCGCTTTTCGGAACATCTCATATAGGTCTCTTAGAAATCGTTGTCTCGCTTACTATCATAGTGAGAAATATGATCTAAAAAGTGTTGGAAAAATAACATCAAGCTTTATATTCTAATTTTAAAATTAATCATTATAGAAGTAAAATGTATACCTTTATACAACCAAAGTTTCGGATCGCAATTAAAAAAAAAAATTCAAACCCCTAAGAATTTTTTTAATAATTACCAGCCGACCCGACAAACGTTGTTCTATCATATAAATGATTTCTAGTGAATATTTTGGTTGTTAAATAAAAAATAACGAATGTATTTTTGTGTGTGGGAATGGCATCTATGACCTATGACAGAAAGAGGAATGGAGCGCTGTAGACGATGACCGCCGATAAAAACAAAAAAACACCAACTAAAGTAGAAAAATTAAATAAAGAAAATCAATATGAATTTCGAAGATCAATTGAGTGTAGATACGATATTTTTTGTCAGTCCGTCTTTAGCCAAAACAAATAAGCTCGATGGTTTGCCCACGCGAAAACATGATGCCGATTGAAATATCAAAATGACGCGAAGCTTCCCGTGAATGTCTTGCGCATGTGTGGATGAAAGTTTGATGAGGCGGACGTAGCGCCATCTTTCATTCAACACCATAAACAGTTTCGGTCTTGAAATACGAAAGACGGTTGAATTTGTTTATACAAAAATACTAAAATCGCGATTAAAAAAGAGAGGTTGGGGTTAGGAGGGTTAAAATTTGGGGTTATAGGTATTTATTTGATGCCAAATAAAGAAAAAAATACAACAACAAAAAAATTGTCAAAAAGATAGATTTTTCTGGATAGGGACCAGTGGCGTATCGAGGGGGGGGGGGGGGGCGGATCTCCCCGGGTGCCACCCGAAGGAGAGTGCCACTCGACTAAGATATTGCATGCATATGAACACGGTCTGTTATTTATATTTTCGTACCTCTGTGGCTCCCCGTGGAGTGCCCCGAATTCTGTGTCGGTCGGTCTTTTATAGGCGGACCAGCCTATATGCTGAAATTCACTAGCCACCCCCCCTCCCCCCTCCCCACGATGGACCAATTTTATGAAGTCGGAATTAGCTTTTTGAATTTCTCAAGAAGAGGGGGGGGGGGGGTGACACTACGCCCCGGGGGCTGATATCCGCCCCGGGTGCCACCCATGCTAGCTACGCCACTGATAGGGACACCCTAATCACCTAGCGGTTAGAAATATACTTCTAAACCTATTCTTATACCTACCTATACATAAAAAATTCATTAAAATCGATCAAGCCGTTTCGGAGCAGTGCGACCACAAACACCGTGACACGAGATTTTTATATATAAGATTTTTACATGGAACGACAAAAAGTGAGAAACATTTTTAATGTTTGCATGAAAATTTTTTATATTTTAAAAATCATTTGTTTATCTCGAAATACAACAAAAATTATAGCGTAGGTACTTTTTCACCTTTCAAAAACAGTTTTTAGTTTTCGGATACGTTAACGTTAGAAATATTCCATATATTTGTATTTTATTGTAAAGCGGAAATACCTTGGCCCTCTGAAAAAACATGGCTGAGGGCCGAAGGGTTAGGGTGTGTTCCTTTGAACTTTTTTTGCGTTTTCTTAAGTCGAATAAGTTTATTATAATACATGCTCGATACAAGAAATAGGTACATATGTACAGTACTGTCACTGTTTCCTTGTCAATTCTGAATGCGATACCTAAAAAATAGATTTTGATTAACAAAATTTGATTTCATGTAAATATTTTTATTTTTTCACATGAAGGAGTCCTTGGAATAAATAATGTTATGCATCATTAAATTTCTCTTCGTTTATTAACCCAGTTTAGAGTTTTTTTACTTCTTATAATTCAAATCCTCATTTCTTTTATGAGTTTCATTCAAAGCGGCCCACTGGCATTTTTCCGGAGGGTTGGCCCGGAATTAATTTAAAGTGATAGAAGACTTGTCGATTAAAGTGTTATTTAATAAGACTTATTTGAAGAAGCCTTTAAAACTGAAATATTTTCAATGACGCGATGATTCCCGGCCCTATGCAAAGATATTCAGTTAAATAGTGAAAAAAAATTACAGCAACGAAAATTCAGTTATCGAATAAGCAATATTTGTGTTGGTTTGTTTAATCAAGGAAATTTTTTTCCTGATATATATTTTAATACTTCAAGATCTGGTTTTATTTTGAACTATAATGGCTCAAGCACCCAGCGTTTTTTGGGTTTAATTCTGCTTTAAGTGGTTGAAAAAAGGGGGTGGGGGTGATTTTCCAAAATGTATGGTGAAGAGTGGCACCCTATTTTAAAAAAGACAGTGTTTGAATGAAACTGTAGATTGGTATAAAAAACCCACAGTCATTATTATTTTTATGGATAGCGGAAATTGGAGCGAGTTTACAAGCTACTATTCGGCAAAAAGCTACTAGCGGTGAGCTGAATGAGAATATCTCCGTTTTCTACAAAATATCAGAATTAGTTCAGCTAGTTCGCTGTTGAACGTGTGGAAAGTTTTATGTGTAATCATCACAATCGCACTCGCCGATTCGTCTGCTTTTAAACTTGCCGGCTAGTAGCTTTTACACTTGCTCAATGTAATCGAGGCTTTAAGGACAAGAATTCCAAAAATTCGTTTTTTTCTCTTTTGATCTGCGTCGTTGAAATATTTCTATAAAAATTGAAGTGTCTTTTTTATAACGTGCATTTTTGGAGGATGTTTTGTCGAAAGTAGAATTTAGTTTATTTGAGTTTTTATTAAATGACGTAAATAACGTTAACTTTTAAACAATTGTATTATATGTAACTATTACTTGTTCAATTATTTAGAATCACCTCCCGAAGTTTGTGCGCTGCAACCCCCGGACAACCTTTATAGTAGATAGATAAGGACAAAAGAATATAGACAGAAATTTTAAAGCTACATGACTTGATGGAATAAAATGTAAAAACCCATCTTCGCGTGAAACCAGATAAAATAAATAAATGGGATAACGTTATTTGACTTTGAACTGGAAAAAATAAAAAAAAACATAAAAAGTTATTTTGCGAATTCAGAACATAGTTTTCTGCATTATAGCTAAGATCTTATAAATATTATAGTTATTCTATATTCATTGGAATGACAAGTATTGCATTTAGTACTTCGGTTAAACCTAAACTCATCACTTAAATTTATGGTAGACCTTTAGTGCAAAATATATCCTCACTTTTCGAATGGGATGTTTCACAAAATTTGAACAATTCATCAAATTTCATAGTTAAAATTCGAGTTCTGTGAAATTGCTACCCAAGTTATATTATTATTTCACCATAGGCCGGCTGTTTTACAGTAACAGAACTTGAATATTTACAAGGGGGCATACTTTAATTACGTGAGCTCAAAAGGGGGGTCCAGCAAAATCTCACGTTTCTTGAAAAGAATATACGAAGAGGCCCAAATTTATTTCACCAAGAGGGGGGGGGGGGTCTAGATTGTAAGAAAAGCTGCTCAGGTAATTAATGTATGCCCCCTAACAGAACTATTTTACAGCAGGAATCATTTGTTATATTCCGCATCAATGTCCCAATAAGGCACGCCACTGAGATTAAATTAAATACCGTCAGTTTGGCGAACTTCCCCTTCTCCATCTCCACTGCCACCCAATGATTCCAAATCTTGGATCTAGTTTTGACAAATTATTATCTAACTATTTTCATTCTGCGTTTATTGTATTATTTGCTAGATACTATTTATTTACTTGCGCACGCCGGGATTTTAACCCATGATCTCCGGAATCGTAGCCGTGGATCGTAATATATTCAACACACCATTCACCAAATATAAACAAGTCATTATTACCCAATTTATATCGAAAAGAACAACATCAAATTAAATTTAATGTTGTTCAGAGCTGTTGCCATGTAAGCAAAAGGTCCTGGGTTCGAGTCCCAGCGGAGCCAATATCTTTTCTGATTTTTCTGTCTCCAGATTTCGATTGAGTTTCGCTAATTACGTAGCCCTGCATCGACTTATCTTACCAATGTATTGTAATTTTCCTAATATTATATTTTTCCATCATTAGTGAGCACTGTTTTAAAGATATTTTTCTTAATTGTTTATGTTTTTTCGTACAAGGGATTTGTGCATAGATAAGGAATTTAAATGTTTAATTTCTTGGGGAAGTTTTTACTATTTTTATGTATATATTTCACGAAAACTATAAG
Source organism: Limnephilus rhombicus (assembly GCA_929108145.2). Lineage (NCBI taxonomy): Eukaryota > Metazoa > Arthropoda > Insecta > Trichoptera > Limnephilidae > Limnephilus > Limnephilus rhombicus. The sequence goes on from OV815284.1 coordinate 26,865,339, forward strand.
ATTCAGGATGAAGAAATCGGATTATTTCAGAAGCCATTACCACTGGGTAAAAATATTGAGAGGGTGTATGGGTGGGGGTGGGGAGGGGTTGCGTGGCGGGACTAAGTGGCTAGTTCCAATTCAAAGCTAGATCCATGAAGGGTACAGAAGAGCCAAGAACGGGCGGTAAGAAGTAAAAAGATTCAAAAAGAGTCAAGAAGGGTCAAGAAGAACCAGGAGGTGACAAGACGAGTCAAGAAGAGCTAACGGAGACAAGGCGTGCGGAAAGAATCGGGGGGGGGGGGGAATATGCAAGCAAGGTCACGAGTCACTAGAAGAGACAAGTAGAGATAAGAAGAGACAAGAAGAACCAAGAGGTGACAAGGCGAGTCAAGAAGAGATAAGAAGAGCCAATGGAGAGAAAGGTCGGGGAGGGGGGGGTTGAGAGATGCAAGCAAGGTCACGAGTCACTAGAAGAGACAAGAATAACCAAGAAGAGAGACGAGAACATCCAAGAAAATTCGAGAAGATTCAAGAAAAGGCAAGAAGAGACAAAATAAGTCAGTAAGAGTCGAGAGGATGCAAGAAGAGCAAAGAAGAGATGAGAAGATACGAGAAGATCTCAAACACACAAGAAGAAGCAAGAAGAGACAACAAAACAAAAAAAGCGGCAAGAAGAGCCGAGAAGAGGTGAGAAAAGGGAAGATACAAAGAAGGGGGAAAATAATGCTCAATCCATTCATTTATTCCTGCCCATCCTTAATTCCAATATATGCTTATTAGGTTGCCATGTATACCGGTCGATTAAATTCCAAACTCCTTCCCATCCTCAGAACACGTGTTCCAGTCCTAACAAATCAGTGCCCCCTGGTGTACCGGTCTCACCGGGACAGGAGTACTCCTGGCTGGGGTGGTACAATCGTATCGCATCGTATCGTATTGTGTGGTGAAGTGTGTCATCGTATCGTATTGTGTGGTGAAGTGTATCGTATTGTATCGTATTGTGTGGTGTGTGGTGAAGTGTGTGGTGGTACAATCGTATCGCATCGTATCGTATTTAGTTTAGATTTTATTTCGTTTGACTTTGTTTTTGCTTTAGATGTTGTTTTTGATTTTGTTTTTTGTTTTTGCTTTTATTTTGTTGTAATTATTTAGACTTTTTTTATTAGAAAGAAAAAGTTATACACTATTACAGGGAATCATATAAAAATAAAATATTACAGAAAAAAGAAAAGTCCCAATAAATTACTTTTAAGAGGTTTGTCAATGGGTGCTTTTACTTTGAAGTTTAAAAATAAAACTTATGCAGTTAGACATTTTTGTGTGTTACTACAAAAATGTTAATACAAACTATTTCTTTCGGCGAGCCTATTTTTTAATATAATATTTGTTTTTACATTATTTGTACATTTTTTAAATTTTAGTAAGTAACATATTTAAGCAAGTAGGTATCATGTAGTCGCGTTCTTTGTCCATATTTGTTTAAGTGCTTAGGTACGATTAGTCCTTCATTTAACGTAAATCGAGTATTGTAAGTGTGGTCCAGTCTATTTATGTATATAGGGCTATTCATAAAATAATTTTATGCCACAGAATTGCTCTTACTGAGAGAATTTTGAGATTCTGGTAAAAGTACGGAACATTGTGCCTTTGTTTATATAAATTTTTATGAGCTAATAATTTAACTAATGAATTTTGAACTGATTGAACATGATTTACATTTGTCTTACAGGAAAGTCCCCAAGTAATTCTGTAATTCCGTACCTTATAATAGACTCAGCTAATGATAAATAAATTATTCGAAGTGTGCATATTGGAATATAGAATTTAAGTTTATATTTATTTATTTATTTATAAGAATATTGTACATTGCTTAGTTTTTTATGGTGTTTCATCCAAATATAATCTACTAACAATAGATCTCAGACGTTCACTGACTTTATTTATTTGTAAATCCCATTTGAAAAATCATTACACGTAAATAAACATATTCTTTAACCACTTCAATATTTTCACATGTACATAAGGCTGGGATACCAACATGTAAGCAATCTGAACCGTGTGTTTTTATTTCTGGTGTAATAATATTTGCCTTGGCATTGGATGATCTAATATGTATCAATTTGTTTTTTTTTTTTTGCATTTATGATTAAACCAGAGCCATGAGACCATTTCAAAAGCTCAATGTAATCTTTTTGTAAGAGTTCAATACATAATTTTAAATCACTGCGAGAAATCACTAGTGCAGTATCATCCGCATACACGAAGTGTTTCACATGTTTAAAGATGTACTTAATAAAAGATACATAAATGATATATAAAATTGAACCTAATATGGAACCTTGAGGAACGCCAGCTAAAACTTAAACTTACTTCTTTTTAATAAATGAAAATAATAACATGTAAAAGCCCAGCCGGGCGTGAAATTCAAAATAAATAAATAAAACCATGATGCGTAGTGAATGAAATTGTCAACAAATGGTTTGAACATGTATAGCGAGCTGATGGTGAAAGGTAACGTCATGAAGATAAATCACACACAAACGGAATAAATATTCGGAAAGTATGCATTGAAGTGAATGGAGCAAACTCCAAACAGTATGTGCAATTATAGAGATATGAAATGGTGTGACAGTTACTTCGTCAGTTTCATGATATGAGAATTACCAAAGCTATACTTGTATTTTAGGATGAAATTTTCTGTGGCTTTTTATTATCTTTGCTTCGTTCCTCACCCCGCCCCACCAAGGACACCGCGCGATGTGCGTACGTATAACAAGCTCAATCGATATTTTCTGCGTATAAGACCAAGGTCACTCCGTACCCAAAGACAAAATCGATCGGCCAACCTCAATACATAAACAATAAAGCAGCCAACCTAGTTACAAAATAATAAAAACGCAAATTATTATACTAATAATATTGACGAAACACGAAAAAAGACCGAAGTCGAACAATTTCCGCGTGTACATTGTGGAAATTCTCTCGTACTAACTGCGCTCGATCACCGACCTTTGGGGGTTCTCACACTGGCATACTAAACCTACCCCCTCCCAGGGGGTGGGATTCGTCCCCCAACCCGAGTTGGGGATGTTTCCCACCCCCTTTTTCTTCCTCCCCCTCGCCCACTGCACCGTTCTGCCATTTTCGTTGCGGAAGTAATAAAAAGTTGAGAAAGGGCGGGTCGAAAAGGGCTGCGAGCCTATCCCAAATTCCCACCACGAAAAATACCCGATTTGTGGAATATTTCCTAATAAAATATATGCCACTAATAAAAAGGGATGAATACATTATCTTTATTTTAAATGTCATATAAACCTTTTGGTGTGGTCGTTGTTATGTGGTGTCGTGTGCTACCCTTTGAAAATATCCAATTTGTAGAAAATTAGCTACGAAAACATAATACGAGTCTCATATAAAAAGGGACGATAAATTTACTTAGGGTTTAAAATGTATAATGTACGTTTGGTTTGGCCTTCTTACATAACATCTGCGTTCTTCCCTTGTGTCTGTGTGTTAATGTAGGTATCAAATTGATGAAAAATTTGCCAACAAACTACAAGCCCCTCGTAAAAAGAGTTGATAGAATTATATTGTTGTAATATGGTGAGATCTTTTTTATATCTTATCTTTGCTTGCTGGATTTATTGCAGAGGTTTCGTCGAGGCGCAGCAGCCAGCGTCATTTGAGCTGCGCGTCGAACTTTTTATATCAGTAAGGTCGTGTTCATAATTTTATTACGCATTCTCTTAGGCTTAGTTATTATTATTTTAACCAAATTTAATTCGACGCGGCTCTAACGAAGTGCATGTTGCACAGGAATTATCGTCTTATTATTTTCAATGAAAACTTGGCATTTTTGAGTACCCTTTTCAAAAAGTGACGAGTAGTGATGGGCATAATTCAAATCGTTGAAATCGATTCAAAACAATTCGATTCTACATAAAATCGAGTCAAATTCATTCGAATACATTAATCATTGTTATTCAATAAGAAACTCCAGACCTTTTTTGACCTCGAATGTAACCGATTTCCGTCATTTTCCGTCCGGATTTTGATTATTGAGGACCTAAATTTTCCGACTGTCCTCGAATGTAACCGATTTCCGTCATTTTCCGTCCGGATTTTGATTATTGAGGACCTAAATTTTCCGACTGTCCCCGAATGTAACCGATTTCCGTCATTTTGCGTCCGGATTTTGATTGTCGAGGACCTAGGGCCTAGGCTAATCCGTCAACAATGGGAAACAACAACATCGAAATTTTTTAAATGCAAACCAAACCTTCGTTCCATTGTTTCAATCTCCATACAAAACCACGAAGAAATGTTGACTTGTTGACAAATTTCCGTGACTTGGAATCATCAGATTCAGTCGTACCAACCAAATACGGTATTTCAATGTGATGGTGTTTTTTTATTAATTGAAGAAGAAGATAACACTAATTATCTAAACGAAAATATGAAAGAGAACAAGATAAAATAAATGTTTTAAAATCGTATGTATTTATCCGAGACGCTCTCTAGGTTATAAACTACTTCTTAGAACGATTGTTTCCAATGAAAAAGGTAGATAAAAGGCCTATAATATAGAAAAAATAGTTGAAGATAATATTGTTAATTGTAAAATTTTAAAAATGAGATGGACAAATTATGATGGTTTGATGGAAGGTGGCAATGGCCGAATTGGTAAAGGCGCAGGTCCCGGTTAGACGAGTGGTTCTGGGTTCGAGTCCCAGTTTCTCTTTCATATTTTTGTTTAGATTATTTATTAGTGCTATATTGTTCTTCAATGATATATTAAATTGATGGGAATAACCTTCAAAAGTTATAAAAAAAGAGAGTTGTTTTTATAAATGATGTTTTTTTTTTATTCATTCATTAATATATTAACGCCCTTTTTAGGGGCTTTATTAATAAATATGAATAGTAAAAATTATACAGTATTATTTTTTACAACTGAACTGTCTCAGTTTGTTTAGGGAAAATTGAAGATGTCTATTGATTGGTATAATTAATTATTTCCCTCCATTAGTTTTCTGGGCAAAGAGAAATACATATGGTAGTTAGTCCCAGAATATCTGCACTGAAATAAATCCCGACTTCTAGTATGTAGTGGAATCTGAAAGTTTATCAATGCAAGCATTTCTAGGCTATCAACTACATCAGTGAAAATCCTTCTGTCTGCCAATTAAGCATATTCATGTAATAATAATAATAATAATAAATTTGGACAACTTATATAGCGCTGTTTTTGCGAAAAATCGCCCCAAGAGCGCTGTATAAATTAGCATGGATTTTACTTTAGAATTTATTTAAAAAAGTGATTTTGTTCCAAATAATTGCATAATACCCATTTTATAAAGTTAGAAAACGTAAGAATTTATTTTGTATTCTTTCAATAGCTTGTAGGTACATGAATAATATAATGTGGGTTCCAGTTGGGAGAATGTACTCAAGTTGACTTAAATATAACAGTTTAATACACTTAGCATTGTTGAAATTTCTAGTTAGCCCATATAAATCCTAACATTTGTAAGCCCTTATGGATATATCCATTATGTGGTTTACAAATGAAAGATTTGATTGAAAATTGGGCCTCAGTTTTTAATTTGTGTTCAAGTCTCGAGAGCATTGTTATCAATGTTGTAATTAAATATTATTGGAATTTTATTAATTTGATTAAATATTATTGGAGAAAATTAGACTATTTGACTTTTTGAGATATTTAAGTAAAGTCTAATAATATTCTATTAGGCAAATGTAATATGTATAAACGTTATCGTCACCTCACTCTTGTGTTGTTCCACGTAAAAATAATTAGTAAAAAATTCCCAAAGTTATATGTATTCAAATTAATAGATAACTTTGTATTAACCACTTAATTATTTACAAAAACCGACATGTTTCGTCAGCAAAGCTGACTTCTTCAGGGTTTTGACAGAACTAATTTTAAAAATAGACATACATAGGTAATAGAGAAAAATAATAGACATAAACAATAATAAAATTTGAAAGAAAATAATGTGTAGGAGACAAGGGGCAATATAGAACAATTAAAAATTTAAAAGGGGAATAGATTTAATAATGGGTCATTTAAAAACAATATTTGATTATTAATAATATTTAAATTTGCATTAACACTCTTTCTAATCTCTAAAATTTCTAATTTATCCAACTGAATGCCATTGACATTACATTGTATTAATTCTATTCCACTGTTACAATTAAAGGTATGACTAGTTTCTATTAAATGGTTGGCAAACTCCGAGAAACTATTATTATTTAAAGCTTTTATATGCTCTTTAATCCTTATTTCAAAGTTTCTCGAAGTTTTTCCCACATAAAAGAAATCACAATCATTACATTTCAATTTATAAATTCCAGATTTTTTCATTTTTGAATCTCTACCTTTATTATTTAATATGTAATTTTTAAGTCTATTGTTTGCATAAAAATAAATTAATTAGAAATTTTATAAATTAATTAAAAATAAATTAGAAATTTTAGAGATTACAAATTTAAATATTATTAATAATCAAATATTGTTTTTAAATGACCCATTATTAAATCTATTCCCCTTTTAAATTTTTAATTGTTCTATATTGCCCCTTGTCTCCTACACATTATTTTCTTTCAAATTTTATTATTTTTTATGTCTATTCTTTTTCTCTATTACCTATGTATGTCTATTTTTAAAATTAGTTCTGTCAAAACCCTGAAGAAGTCAGCTTTGCGGACGAAATATGTCGGTTTTTGTAAATAATTAAGTGGTTAATACAAAGTTATCTATTAATTTGAATTTAAAATGTTACCACAAAATAATTTTTCACTATTAGAAGAAGTGCTTATATATATTTTTTTATATTGCGATCGGAAACTTTAGTTTCATAAACGTGTAAATTTTAATTATTTTGTGATTATCTTTTTTATTTGAATATAAAGCGTTATGTTTTCTCTTTCAAACACCGTATGGGCCGTATTTCTAACCATAAAGGGGGATACAACGATTTCTAAGAGACCTATATGAGTTAACTTAGCCTGAGGGGTTAAAGGTTATTAAATATTTTATTAATTTTTGGGGATCGCTGGCAACGGTTAATATGCACTTTTTTTAAAAAACCTTTTGATTCACCTTAATTACATTAAAAGGCAACTATTTGCATTGGGGGAAGTGGAAAATATTTCATTCTAAATTTCATTACGTAAAATTAAAATTAGCTTTCGTCTTGTGAGATTGTACGCCAGAATCACAAACCATGTTACACAAACCTAGCGTAGCCGCTAAACTACTTGAAAACTGGGATGTTTTTCTTGCCTTGACGCGAGTAGGCGTTATAAAGGGGCACTTTCTTTTGTATCATAAACCATGTTACACAAAAATATTTTCCACCTCCCCCAATGCAAATAGTTGTCTTTTAATGTAATTAAGGTGAATCAAAAGATTTTTTCAAAAAAAAGTGCGTATTAACCGTTGCCAGCGATCCCCAAAATTTACCAATATTTTTATTGTATATTATCAGCTGTTATTACCGCCTACAAAACCAAATAAAATCCAGATTGCTGTCTAGAAACACCAAGACATTAGCGTACAAAACACTTCTCAGAGCAGTACTCGCGTACGCAGCTGAGACTTGGGTAATAACTAAGAGGAATCAGATGTTTTTGAAAGGAACATTTTGAGGCGTACCTTCGGACCGGTTTCAGAAAATGGATTTTGGCGCAGACGTTATAGCAATGAGCATACTCTGTTTAAGGATCCAAACGTCACAAAATTTATAAAACTGGGAAGACTTCGGTGGCTGGGTCATGTAGAGAGAATGACCGAGCATCAAGCACCAAAGTCCCTGCTGAACTCAAGACCGACAGGGCGAAGGATCCTGGGAAAACCAAGTTTAAGATGGAGCGACAACGTCCTCAAAGATATATCCATCCACCTTGGAGATTACAAACTAGAGAGAGCTGGCACAAAAGCGTGATGAGTGGAGGAAGACTCTTGAGGAGGCCAAGACCCACCAGGGGTTATAGAGTCAAAAGTGATGATGATGATTGTATATTATCAGACATTTCTGTTAGATTTGTAATGCCTTGTATTAAAGTTTCCCGATTGGTTTAGGCACGGTACCTACCCAAAAAGAAAAGCAAGATAACTAGAGCTAACCAGGTGTAATTTTTGGTTTCGATTTGTCCTTGTGTTGGGTTGATTGTGGATGGGATGCGTATTTTTCAAAGGTAACGCGTTGCTCCTTTGATGTAGTAATAAAAAGTCGACGTGACTCACCCTCAACTTTACTCCAATTTGTCGGCAGGGCTATAAAACCCTTATTTCAATGATAAAATAATTACTTCGATTTTATAATAATTTAAAAATAATTAAAAAATTTAACTCTATTCCAATTTCATTTCCGGACCGGTTTCAGAAATTGATTGAAGTAACGTCCGGCGTACCTCAAGGAGCAAATTTCGCCCCGCCTTTTTTCAACTTGTTTATAAACGACATTATTAGGATATTTTCTCTCACGCGCTTTTGACTTTTTGCGGATGACAAATATAATTTTAAATATCGTGGTTTTTATTGTAAATCGAACGGAAGTCCGTTAATAAATAAATTGAAAATTTCCATAAAAAAACGATTATTTTATTTAATATTTCACTTTATTGATATAGTAGGTTGCGTAAGATTATGTTTTATTGATAATTACTATTCACTCTCAAAAAATGCCACAATTGCCCCTAAATCACGAAAAATCGAATTCTTCAATAACTTATATTTCATAAATTAAACACAAATAAATAAAATATCACATATCCATGCTAGTTTTTTGCTATGACATTTGATGAAAAAAATTAAAAATTAATAAAATACTTCGTTTTAACCACTTTTATTATTTCAATAACCAACTTGTTTCCTAAACATTGCTTATTTCATCAGGGTTTACTTAAAATTTTTAAGTAAACCCCTCATTTCTTATAAAAGATGTTGGTTTTCTAAACGATAAATGTGGTTAAAACTGAGTATTTTATCAGTTTTGAATTAAAGTAGTGCCACAATATACGTTTGCTGTGTTTGAAGAAAAAATAATTTAATTAAATGAAGAATTGATTAAATTAAATTAAATTGATTGAATTAAACGAAACTCAATCGAAAATCTGGAAACAGAAAATCAGAAAAAAGTATTTGCACCTCTGAGACTCGAACCTGATATTGTCTTAATTTAATGGAATATTTCAATTTGAGGTTTTACTCAAGTTAAAAAAATATATATTATTCAGTTTGGTTGGGTATTGTGTTTTCAAATCTAAAATTATGTTTTGTATTAAACAGGCCGCTCAGGTATTCCTCTTAAGAAGTACGACATTTTGCGGTCCCCTAGCGAGAAAGCTCCCTTCGCTAAAAGAAAGCACAAAACTCACTTCCATCTTCATAAAACTTTTTAATAAAGCCGAGAAGTCTTCAAATAACTTCCTCAAATGTGTATGAATTTATGAAATTGCATTTCCTGAAATTTGTTTCCTCCCAAACTCTAAAAGGAATATTTACCAGAACACTTCATATGAAAAATAATTACTTAGAATTTGTTATTCTCGTTGAGTTTATCTTCGAGAAACCCTTTTTTATGGGTGCTGGATTGATCAGTTTCCAATTCATGTAATCTCTTCCCTTCCCACGTGTATCGCACGTGCCCCCTACCCTTTTTACCCCACTGATGAAGTAACCTCCGAGAATTGATTTTTAAATATTTGTTCATATAAGCCTCTTTGTACTGTAACAAAAACAACCCAAATAAATAAATATTAATTAATAATTTATTCATTTTTATTTTAGTAAATTTTACAATTTTCTAATTAATTATAATATTATAATATCTTTCATATTGCAAACTAAATTTTATGTATCTCCTACAATACATCTTGAACTTTCCAATTGGTGTGGAGTTTAAAGTTTCTGGTAGCGTGTTATATAACTTCATCCCTTTGTACACTAAACTGTTCTGCGTATTCGCCTTGTCCTTTTTTTGAAGCCTGATTTCCTTGATTTGCAACTAACTACTAAAGTATATTATAATAAAACGAATATAAAACTTTATTCCACTTACGACCGTAACCGGTTTCAGCTCGTTAAAGCCATCTTCAGACTGGTACAAATATTTCATAGTCTACGGTTTATATACACAAGAGAGGTGGTCTACAAGGATTTTAATCAATTATAATAATTATATTTGTTGCTAAGTCGTTTTAGACTATCGAATTTCTAAATATTTTGGTAATTCCAGTGAGCTAATTACATTAGGTTTGCAGCTCACTTCAATGATGATTAGGGACCTTACAAGTAGTAATATGAGTTACTAACGACCTAATTTTATTGTCAAATCGTTATTATATTTATGAAGTACGTTATTTTTTATTGCTTTTTGAAGGGATACCTGTGTTTACATTGGAGTTGGAATGGTCTAAACTTATTACATATTTTAATATCGAAATTATTATGAAAATTACACTGGATACAAAAGGACTTAGGAATCTAATTGCTTTATCTTTACAAAATTACTTTATGAAGGGGTACATTGTAATAAATGAGCAATTAGAATCATTTGCTAAGTCTCCGCTTTTGTATCCATTGTAATTTTCATAATAATTTCGAAATTAAAATAGGTATTTAGTTTAGACCATTCCTACTCCAATGTAAACATGTACCTCTTCATAAAGTAACTTTGTAAAGATAAAGCAATTAGATTCATTTGCTAAGTCCCCGCTTTTGTATCCAGTGTAATTTTCATAATAATTTCGATATTAAAATATGTAATAAGTTTAGGCCATTCCAACTCCAATAACATACTTCATAAATATAATAACGATTTAATTTAATGTCAATAAGAAATTTAATCATTTAAAAAACAAATGACACCAGATACCAATCTTCTGTCGGACACCTTTATTAATTTTAGATAATTAAACAGTTATGGTTTATATTTTCAATAGGAGTATTAAGTTCATAATTATGTTTTAAAAATATGTGCTGTACGTATTTTTCAATAGAATTTGAGGGAAGCTTATTATTCTTCTTCTTCTTTGTGTGCCGCATCAGGTTCCCCCGACGCGACGTTGGCGATCACTCTTGTGAATGTCTCTCTGTCTTGCGCTGCCCGGAATAGCTCCTCCACACTTCTAATGCCGGTCCAGTCTCGTATATTACGCAGCCAAGACATTTGTCTCCTACCAGGCCCTCGGCGACCCTCTATCTTGCCTTTCAATATCAAATGGAGCAAGTGATACTTCTCCCCTCGAAGTATATGACCCAGATATGAAATTTATTAATTTTTAAAAGCTTATTATTAATGAGTTTCAATTAAGACTTCTTCTTGTACCCTGTCCGTTCAACAGACGCTGGCTATGCGGACTTAGTTTTTCAGCCATGAGGTTCACCTTCTTCTCAATCTTTCCCTGCATTATGAGATGCAATATCTCTGGATGTCTCATCACATGTCCAAGATATTGAAGTATTCGGATTTTTATAGTTTTAATAACTTCTTTTTTCTTATTCATTCGAACCATAACATCTTCATTCATAACATTGTCCATCCAGCTTATTTTAAGTATTCTTCTGTAGATCCACATCTCGATCGCCTCAAGTCGCCTAATTAGTTCTTCAGTAAGCGTCCATGCTTCCATTCCATAAAATTATATTGAAAACACGTAGCATCTGACCATTCGTGATTTAATACTAACATTTGTACATAATAGAAACTTCTTTGGCAGTAATGTAAATGACGCCAGGTTTAATTTCTGGATTTTTAGTCCTATAATAAAACTTATAAAATAAAAATGGTTCGTTGAATAATATCAATCATAGTGTTACCGCGCCCCACAGCTCTATAATAATTAAGCTTCGCGGACCTTATAGGAACACGAAGGGAACGTAAAATGGCCCAACTTTGCGTATCTAAGGTGCCATAAAAGCGGTAATGCCCGAAGCTTATTGTAATAAAAAACAACCGGACGGAAGCAATCCCGCATGAGAAATCGTCTCCCTACTTAATACCGTGAAATGTACGACATAACAATATTACAATATTTCGCGGGAGTATCAGAAATTTTCAATGTTGCCGTTTCGGGAAATTTTTAGGTTAAGTATGTAAAATATGTTCTATTTCTCTTTTTGAAGTAAATTTTTAGGTTAAGTATGTAAAATATGTTCTATTTCTCTTTTTGAAGTAAATTTTTAGGTTAAGTATGTAAAATATGTTCTATTTCTCTTTTTGAAGTAAAACTTCCTTAGCCCCGTAAGAGTGATTTGAAATTCGGATGAAACGGAAATGACGCACTACGTCATCACAGCGCAGCGGTGTAGTGCGTCGCAAATCTCAGCGGCCACAGAAATCCAGCGGACGGAGGTTCGAATCCTACGAAATCCAAAAAAAATAAACATTTTCGTTTTTGTAAACCAATATCCAATCTCCAAACCACTTTAAAATAAACAGGCAAAAGATAGCGACATGTAGCAACTTTTTAGTTTCACTTACATCGCGTGTGAATTACATACACTCTATTTTTTTATCTTGTACTAATTTTTCTACCCGAGTTTGAACATTTATTTTCGAAAAAATTTAGTTTTTATTCATCTTAAATGGTACATATTATTATATTTCAATTTATTGTGATTAAAGTATAATTTGTAGAACTCCATTTCTATTTTTATTGCTTTTACATATTTGATAATATTATTATTTAATTTTTAAAAAAGTTCTGTTAAGTATTTTTTTTTATTACCGGTGACAGATGTTTAGCCTTCTGAAGGTATTATCACACTGTGATTGGACTACTTACAGACTTAAAAAAATAATTTTAAAATGGTGGAGGAAGAGAATTTGTCCTTTGACAGTTAAATTGATATTTTAAGTCTGCATAGCTCTTAATAGAAACAATGTCGCGCGTTGAACGTTTTTCGCTGACCTAGAAATTCTAGATAATGACGCAAATTTCAAGAAGCCACATCTGACCGTTTTAGAGTTTACAGTTACAGCAAGCAATATGAGTTTTTGCTTTATAGTTGTGAATAAAATCAAATTAATTAAGGTATCTAATATATTTAAATATGTGTAGACAAGATACTAATTTCTCATTTAACAGATTAACTCCTTAGCCATCGGGCCTATTTTGTCGGAAGGTCAAAATATTTCCGCTTTGCAATAATATCAAAATAAATGGCATATTTCGAACGGATCATAAACAGCAAAGTTTTTTCGCTCCTGCTGTCTGTACGCGTAGATCTGATAAACTACGCAACGGATTTTCATGCGGTTTTCACCAATAGATAAAATGATCCATGGGGAAGGTTTAGGTATATAATTTTTCAAGGTTTTGTGTAAATTGGTTGAAATATATAATATATAAAGGCAAGCGGGCAGCGGGCTGGCAAGTGGGTGGTGTGGATTTGATGTGTATGCAAATTAACAGATGGCATTGGTTATAAAAATTGGATAATCGCGTTGTCAATCGATGGCGTTGTGTTTCGTTAACCACAGCAATGTGTGTCCGGGTCCGCTAGTGTATTATAAACGTTATCGTCAACTCGCTTTTTTGTTGTTCCATGTAAAAATAATTAATAAAAAATTCTCAAAGAGTCAAAAAAAAATTTGGAATTGCGGTCGGAAACTTTGGATTCATAAAGATGTAAATTTAGATTATTCGGTTAACTTTTAGATTTCAATATGTAGCGTGGTGTTCTCGTTTCCTTACACCGTTTAGATCGTATTTCTAACCATGAATAGTAAGGACTGACAAGGACTAATGAATAGTAACCATTTGACGGCCGGCGTAGTTCAGGGGTAAGGCTCTTGACTCGCATTCCGAAGGTCGCAGGATCGAATCCCGGCGTGGCAAATAAATTTTATTTGATTAATTTGAGTTTTTCACAATTTATTCATTTAAATAATGTATAATATATTTGCGGCACGTTCCAGATTGGAAGATACGCTCAGTATCGCCTTGGTGTAAGACCACCATTCAGAATTGAAACGTTGCTTGAAATTGCATTAGCCGTGTTCGGTGACCAGATCTGAATAGCCAGGTACTTCCCCACCTTCCTCTTCCCTATCTCCTTCCCCTCCCCACTACCTTCGGCCTCACAACATACCCCAATTGGGGATGCCATAGTCTCACTGGCTCCAGACGGGAGCAGCTGAGACTCTTGTGAGGTAAAAAAAAAGTAAGGGGGACACAAGGATTTCCACGAGACCTATATGAGTAGTTCAGAAAACCGAACAAATTAGCTTGAGGGGTTAAGGGAATCTGACCAATGTACCGGCCCGCATAAATGAGCTTTACGAGAATATTCCTTAACTTAACTTTTATTTCACCCATTTATCGTTTGACCCAGTTTCCACTTCCATTTCCTTTCCTCTCCTTTCCTCTTCCACAGTGAGCCCGAGAATATTGTGGAATGCCCAGTTTAGATGGGACGGGTGAATGTGCGCCATCTTGGACAATCTGTCGAACGTGAAATTGTCTCGATGCTTCCAGATTATCAAGTTATTTCTTTAGTTTTTCTGTGTTTTATTAACGAATTTCTGCAGTTATAATGAAAAAAAGAAAAACATTTACAAGAAATGTGCGAATAAGGTTAGAACTTTAGCCGAACTGTTAACGAGCGTTTTTGTTTTATGAGCGCTTTGTAACACTTGGGTTCGGTCATTACGTAGGCCCTAAGGCACCGAACCGACTGAAATTTTGGAGTCTTACTAAGCATTATGGTATGTACACGAATCAATAAAAAAATCGTCCAAGAGAAGAATTTTTAAAAAAAATCATCGTCTTACGGGCGCATTGTAGTAACCCTTGGGTTCGGTCATAACTTAGGCCCTATGGCACCGAATGTACTGAAATTTTGGATTCTTACTAAGAATTACAGTCAGTAGGTACACCAATCAATCAAAAAATCTTCCAAAAGAAGAAACTGTACCATGCGGTATGCTATGCATCATTGAGAGTATTATGAATCACGATACTTGTGAAAGAACCGATTCATAGTTTGACTTTGACATTGAAATTATGAAAAAATACTTACTCGTACTATAATACTTTTTTTAACCGAACATCTCTCGTCATAAGTAACGAGTTGAGGTGTGCGATTGATATCGAGTTTTCCGACGTATATTACAAAATACAAATAAACTCTCTTAAGGCGCCGTATCCCAGCTCAAAAAGAAGAAGATGAAGAGATACTCGTATGTAATTATGAATGTTGGAGTGAGTGTGGTAATATTTAAAACGGTAAAATTGAAGCGAAAATTGTGAAAATGTTTAATAAAACACGACTCGTTTAAAATAGAGCAAAAATCTCTTGAGGGATGTCTAAAGCAGCCTTTAAAGAAACACTGTGATTTTTTTCATACATATAACTTGTAAAATAACTGAAACAGACGTGAAAATGATAATTTTTGGAGCTTACTTTGCGATTTTTTTCTATCGAGGAAATTTCATATAATTTGCGTTCCGGCGTAGGGAATGGTACAGATATTATCTTTAAAAAATAACATATATTTTTTAAGAGCTTAAAAACATCAAATTTTTTTTTTTTACATGAATACCGCATAAGAGTCCCAACTTCTCCCGTCTGGAGCCAGTGGGACTAAGGCATCCCCAATTGGGGTGTGTTGTGAGGCTGAAAGCAGTGGAGAGGGGAAGGAGATAGGGAAGAGTAAGGTAGGGAAGTACCTGGCTATTCAGATCTGGTCACCAAACACGGCAGAAGCCATTTCAAGCAACTTTTCAATTCTGAATGGTGATCTTACACCAGGGCGATACTGAGAGTATCTTCCACTCTGGGGGTTATGAAAGAAATCGGTAGAAATTCTGAGGTGCGGCTTAATGCACCACGTCACGTAAAATTCTGGATCAGGCCGCTTACAAAAACAATACTTACGTACATGGTGATAAGGTTTAAATACCCGATTTATTTTAAATTATTATATTTTAAATTGACCAGCCGCCTGTTTTGATTTTTTCAAGAAAAAAGCATCGCCAAAATGCGTGTTTTATTTTATTTTGAGAAGTTCAGGCACATATGTTTAAACTTTTACGATAATTTTCAAAATAAAATAATTTTCTACATTATAAAATAAAAGCACAACCGGAAAGGAGATAAGTAGGAGTAAGTAGGACATTTTGAACTTTGACGCAGATATATATTTTTTCTGGGCTTATAAAAATACTCTTCACAAAAGTACTCGATTATTTCGAATGCAAATATGGGTTCTACTCGCAATATTTAAGAGGGCATTACCAGAGAAAGCCTGAAATACGTCATTTTCAAAAAAGTTTTTAGACGTATTGACTCTTTTCCACAAAAAATTATAAATGGATTTCGAAAGATTGTTCTTTTATCTAGCATTCGTATGTAATAAATTTTTAGGATTTTTTTTAAATTTTTAGAAAAATTAGGTTATTCCATAGGTCGTTGGCAGATTTGTTAAATTTTTAAAAAAGTTTTTGTATTATACCACACCCATTTCAAATAATGTAATCATGCAGTAAAATAAATCAATACATTATCTAGCTAAGTTATGTATTAGAATTTTAATTTTAGTTTCAATAAAATCATTAAAAAATATGTACGTACATGTGTTTCTTGACGAACATTGGTCCATTTGTGTATTTATTTGCGCACTTACAAACTAATTTATTTCAGATTTTTTTAACATTCTTATTAAATTTAGACATTATTGAAAAATGATAAATACTTATAATCAAAAAATAACTACAAAAAGTACACTATTTTAATAGTTTTATCATCACGCCTTTCAGCATTTTTGGATGAAGGCATAAATTAAAGCTAATTTGGATTGAAATAAATTCGATATTGAGTTATAATTTAAAAAAGCTGGTACGGAGAATAATTAATCTTTCTCATTGTAACCGTCCTGCACGATCGGAAGAACAACTTTCGACGAAATGTGGATTTTCGTCCGCTGGCTGGTTAAACGCTCTTAATTACCTAAAACAAAAATTCACTTCAAAAACTATTTAAACGTTTCGTTTTAAACTCGTATTGATTTACCGTCTTTAATGAAATTTTATAAAAGTCGTCAACGGATGAGCTCAAACATCTTTATTTTTAGTGCATTTAGATCTTTTAAACTACCCAACGGATTTTCATGCGGTTTTCACCAATAGATAGAGTGATTCACGAGGAAATTTTAGGTATATAATTTGTCAAGCTTTTGTGTAAATTGGTTGAAATATACCAAGGAGAATGTCTGGATGTGGTGGACGAGCGGGCTGGCAAGCGGACGGTGTGGATTCGATTTGTATGAAAAAGAAGATCACTTCTACATTTGATTTCGAAAACTCTGTGTAAAGCCCGGCCATCGCCGGGGACTTCGGCTAGCATCAAATAATTCGCAAAATTCTGGTATCATTTAAATCGAGCTTTAGGAACTTCGTCACCAGGGATTACAAAGGAGGGGCTCCATGAATACCTACCGAGTCCCAGATTCCCTGCAACACCTAATTCATACATTATCTCCTCGGCTCCTTGCACAGAATAAAGAACACAAGAAATGCCATGTGGGCGTGTTTCCTGATCCAAAAGTCTGACCATTATTTGTTTAAATTTCATTTTACGCAGATCTTCGTTTCACAATCGTTATGAAATTTATATATGATGGCGATATACGATCTCTGGCAAGTGTAGAGAAAGAGCGCGTGCTAAATGGGCTGAATCAAAGAGTACTAAGTTAGTGGCGACATTAGTTTCCATTCTAATCTTTGAATCAACCTATAATACAAGACATTCCAACCAATCCAAGTATATAATTCCAGCAACAAAAATCTCAACAGCACAGTCACATTTTAACTTTCTTGCTTCTAAAATCTTCAATAATTTAACAATAGAAATAAAGTCAATAGCCAAATACGACAGTTTCAGGAAGGCGTTTGCGCTTGAGGACTTTTTGATGAGTGAATGTGATAGTGTTAGTAGCCTGTTTCTCAGACTCGGTATAAATATATGTGTATGTATGCAGGTATGTATATACAGGGTGTTAAGGGACGTACTTGACTTACTTCAACCAGTGATTCCTGACATTATTTGGAGTAAAAAATGTAAATGAAATTTTGGTCTCCGGTGACTTTTTTGACAACTTTTTTTTTTTCAAAAATTTTTTCTTCAAAATCAAACAAAAAAAAATTCTTCTGCATGTCGTCACTTTTTACTCAGCCGGGTGTCCGACGAACCCCTTACCCCGCCTCGAACTGTTCAACAACTACCATTTTTTTATGTTTTTGTAGAAAACAAAAAAAAAACATCAAAAATGTCACCGGAGACCAAAATTTCATTTACATTTTTGACTCCAAATAACGTCAGGAATCACTGGTTAAAGTAAGTCAAGTACGTCCCTTAACACCCTGTTTGTATTGGTATGTATATAATTTTTTTGTCAAGTTCTCCACAAAACTGTTATACATTAATATATTATGGAGAAGATTACAAAGTTTGAAAAAAGTGCGTGGGGGCAGTTTTACTATGTTGTGACGTATGTGAAAAGATAGTTGCTGAACTCTCTGTAGGTGACATTGAAGATGTCGATGTTCAATGCAGTTGAGTCGCTCGGTTTAATGGCGCATTCTGGTAGGCAGAAGTTATCGCTTTCGGAGCATAAAAAAGTGCATGGGATCTCCCACGAGTTTGCGCGTTAGGGACATATTAGTTGATCTCTTTCAACATAGGCGGATTTAGTATATTACCGGAGATTAACTTAAAAATACATACATATGTTTTCATGTATGTAGGTGCATATATGTGTGTGTATGTATGTTTATGTGTGTATGGCTGTGTGCATGTGTGCATGCAAGTAGTTCTTTTTTTTTTTTTTATTTCCTATTTTCTACTTTTTATGAAAATTTTTCCAATTTTATGCTTATGCTAGACTTCATACAAAATAACTATACTCCATTGGTCAGCATGAACCAGGCAGCCGTCTAGTATAACGATTTAATGTATCTACTCTTTGTAAATGTCTTAATTATGTAACATGTATTTTATAAATAAATATGGAAGGCATTTCTAGTGGTTCTTCTTTATTCTTTGGCTCCTTGAAATTAGTATTCATCGCCTGTCTCATCGCCATCTCCCAATCTCAAACCCTTGGAGATTTGGGGGTTCGGGTTACGGAATTCGGTATTTGGACGGACACATAATTCCGCCCTAAAAAAGAGTAACGTCCAGCAAAGTGGTGGAAAACCGTTTCGATCTCCCGGGGGTTTGAACGCAAATGGGTTTGAACGTTAATAATGACGCAATAATGAAAGTTCAAAATGATTCGTTAACTCGTTCCCGCGTAATGGCATCAATCGATGCCGGGAAATTGTAAAATTTCTTTGATCTCTTGATTTTAATTTGTAGAAAACCTGGAAACGTGTTTAAACCTTAAATTTTCGCGTTTTATATGTGTGCGCATTGAAGTGCTTTTGAATTATGAGCTATGCCAGAGATAAATAGGAAATTCATAATTTTTGTAACTATTTATTGAATCTTGTTTTTTTTTTTACATTAGCTGCGCACAGGAGGCCCTAAGAAAAATACTTCCACTCGGGGGTGTGTCATCTTTGGGGATGCTGTGTAGTAATAAATACAAAATAAATAATAATAATAAAACACTAATTTTACAATAATAATAATAATAATTTTACGAATTTATAAACCTTATTTTTTTACAAAAGAGCTCAGCTATACATTCCGGATTTTTCCCGGTGGTATTTCAGCAGTGCCTCTAATATAATATCAGATGGTACAGCACGTACCCGAAGGATTTTAACCAGCGATTCCTGACCATTTTGGAATAAAAAATGTAGATGTCATTTTGCTGTCCGGTTTTTGATAGAAAAAAATATCACCTGACAGCAAAATGACATCTACTTTTTTCGCATCTTGAGTGAAAATCCGCTGTAAAAATATTTTTACTAATAATTTCGACTCCGAAGTAGCATGATCCCTTCGGCACCGGTGCATAGTCGGGAAATACGCCAAACGCGTGCCCAACGTTTGTACACAGTTGACATTTTTTGTCACATGAGAACAGGTCGTTTCTTCGACTCGTTCTTATGTTCAACAGCTCGGCTGTGGAATGATTTGCCGGCCTCTGTGTTTCCTCCTTCCTACAACATGGGTCTCTTCAAGACCAATATTCGTTCCTTCCTCTTCTCAAAAAGACCCTCCACACAGCATCCCAGATGACATTATTTTCCCCAAGGCCTCCTGTGTGGAGAAAATGTAAAAAAAAGCACGCGGCAATCACAAAATACGACATACTTATACGTGCAGTCGGCTTAGCAAAAAAAAACGCTAGATTCTTACTTGCATATAATATAACTTTTATATCTGAATATAACACTGTCTCAACTGCTCCCAACCGTCTCGAGCCAGTGAGACTATGGCATCCCCAATTTTGGTATGGTGTGATGCTGAAGGTAGTGGGGAGGGGAAGGAGATGTGGAAAATGTACCTGTCTATTCAGATATAGTCATCAAACACGGCTAAAGCCATTTCAAGTACACGTTTGTCGTGTTTTGTGTTTGCCGCATGCTACTTCGGAGAGTCGAAATTATTAGTAAAAATATTTTTACAGCCGATTTTCACTCAAGATGCCTTCAGATATAAGTATATCGATTTGTACGGCCATATATCCTCTTTGCATACTTACTTGAAGAAAACATTTTCTAAACTTTCGGCCGGACCAATTGTCGCCGGACCAATTGTTGGCGGACCAAATGTCGGCCGGACGAACTGTCGGCCGGACCAACTGTCGCCGGACCAGTTGTCGGGTCACCGGATTTTTTACATGTGAATTTGAAATTTTAAAGGACGCATTTTTTTTGCAAAATTTAAAACATCTATAATAAACTCTGAGAAGAAAAGAAAAAAAAAATGTTTTCATTTCTTCTAAGTTCGTCAAAGGTATTTTTAAGGTTTTGTTTCGGCTTCAAGGGTATATAACTTTTTGAGGTACTGTTTTTCAAGCGATTGTCACCGAGCTTTTTTATTGATTCCCGCGTGATCAAAACTCCAAACACGCGTCGCACACAAGGCCGAATTATTAATTTACGACGCCAAAAATATTTTTATTTAAAATTCTGATTAGAAATGCGTAAGAGAAAATTACCTAAGAAAATCTTAAAAAAATTACCTTCTTAGGGTTAGTTCGGGTCAGGGTGTTAAAAAATATAAATTATTTCATTTTATTATTATTTTATTTAATTCGTATTAAATTATTTCTGTATTTTAAATTAGTGATGCAAGTTGAAAAAGCATGTAAATATGATTAAACTGTAAATTGACAATAACTTGTAAATTTTTTAACATTATAAATATGTAGTTCTTTTCTCTTAATCCAAATTTCCTTTAAAGCGGGGTCGCCAAGACTACCTGAAAACAATGCGCTCGATTTAAGAATGGGGAAAAGGGGGAACATTAATTTTACGTTTTCACATAACTTATAATGTAATGCCATGGAACCCAGTGAAACTTTTTTGTAAATTCTAGCTGAAGTAAATATATTTTTTTTAAATTATATATTATAAAACATACATTATATCTTCATTACGTTAAATTTGTTGTGTTAAAAATAATTGCAGATTGTACATACCTGAAGCTTTAATATCCGTGTTGAAAACTTTATGATTTTTTGGTAGCGGAATTTTAGAGCGTAACTAGGTAGCTACCCCGCCAACACCAACGAATGAGAAATATTGGCGATATATACTCGAATTTTGAACTGGTTTATGGACAACATTTTAAAAATATTTATGATTAGTTTGAAGACAATGCTTTTTCCTATTTTTGGTGCCGTAATTCCCTTTGGCAGTCCTTGTGTGCGCCGCCGTGACAGCAGGGAAATTTCACATTTTAGTGTAGAATTTCTAAATAAACCGTCCCCTGGCTTCCTTGATTCTACGGGAAGATGAATGGCCTTGTCCGGTTGTTCCAACAGAAATAAATGAGGTCATGCTTCAAGCGGGAATCTAGAATCACGCCGGAATTTGAAAGGTGAGGGAAACTGCTTCCTATCTGAAAGGACCTGAATTTTATTGAAAGATTACGAAAAGTCTATGAAATTGTACTTTTTTCGATTTCTGGTTGATTTCAGTAACTTAGAGGTAGGGTAATGGTCGTTGTTTTAAGTCTGTTGTCTCATAGGGTTTAGTTATTTCAACCGTGGTTTGATTTATTTAACGTTTAACGCAGAATATTTCAAATCAACTTGCAGTAAACAATTTTCACCTTGAATTCATGTATACCTGGAAATAATAGACCACTAAGAGTGCAAGTAAAAAAATTCCAAATATCACAAGAATTGACACAACGAGAAGAAGGAAAACTACTTTGCTGATAACAGCTCATAATCTTCTGAACGGTCGTACCTGTATGTAATTTAAAAAAATGAGTTTTATGTTCCCGACAACTTCACAAGAACGCGCAGGCAGACTTTTGTTGTTCCAAAATGCAGAACTAACCTACAATTACTTAAAGCCGCCCGGAAAAATGATTCTGCTATTAAATAATAACTTGTTCCCTGACAGATATTTTTCAATTAAATGCTAAAAAATTAAAAAATAAGTTATATTAATTAACTAAATATAATGTATATTTAATATTGGTTATGTTAACTGTAAATGTATATTTAAAATAAAATAAACACATTTCCACCGCACCTATTTCACTGAGGCTTCTCCTGTTTGTTGATGAAAACGTAAGGGCGCCTTGATAAAGGGTATTGCAAATAATTGGTTGAATTAATTAATTAACTTCTATTTAGCAACCCGATCTTGCTGCCGCTGGATCTTCAAGAGAAACTCCATAAGGAAACTCCCGAACACATTATAAGTATGATTTATTTGTAAGGTTAAAAGCCGCTATCCGTTGCTCAAGGACGCCATTGATTTATTCTAATGATGGATATGAATACATAAAGTGATATATATGAGGCGCTGGATATATGGAGGACCCAATTCTAAAGTGAAAGACCAAAATTTCATTCACATTTCTTACTCTAAATTTTTTTTTTTTTTTTTTACAGTAAATACCGCACAAGAATCTCAACTGCTCCCGTCTGGAGCCAGTGAGACTATGGCATCCCCAATTGGGGTATGTTGTGAGGCTTAAGGTAGTGGGGAGGGGAAGGGGTGGGAAAGAGGAAGGTTGGGAAGTACCTGGCTATTCAGATCTGGTCACTAAACACGGCTAAAGCCATTTTCAAGCAACGTTTCAATTCTGAATGGTGGTCTTACACCAGGGCGATACTGATAGTATCTTCCACTCTGGAACATGCCGCAAATATACTATATATTATTTTAAATGAATTAATTGTGAAATAACACAAATTAATCAAATAAATTCAAATAATGTCAGGAATCACTGTAATTACGTAAGGACGTACTTGTGTACCCTTAACGTCCTGTATAACTATGCATTTCCAATGGTACGATGCTGATTGTCTTTTACTTTAAATGTACTAGTAATGTTGTGTAGTTATTTGTGTTTTTGTTATAAACTTTTTATTATATTTTAAACTGCGCCTGCTCAACACAGGAGTTCCTAGTGAGACAGGCATTGCACATCATTAATTGTAATATAATTAACAATGATGAATTGTAAAAAAATAATATAATATATTGTTTTAGAAATTATTCGTACATGGCAGTGTGACCATTTTGCTTGTTTTTACGTGCTAAGGTTATAGTTGTCAATACGTCACCACGTGTTATTATTTCATCTTGCGTGTAGATTGTAGGGATTAATCAATTTGTTACTCTTTTCATATTAACCTTTTTCCTAATTTTTCCATGGGTGTAAATCTAACTCCGTGCTAGTACAAAATACGGCAAGCTCTTTAAATTCGATATCGAAAATTTATCATCCTTTACAATTTGCTATTATGGGGTTTGTTGATTTCCTTTTGCTATTATTGTTAAGAATGAAACTTCAAATAAGTTGCCCAAAATATTGTACCATTTACAGCTTGCAAACACCTTATTTCCCTAGACAATCTACTTTTGCTTTTGGACAAAACACTTTGCCATCTTGGTTTATTTTTACCAAAATACCAGTTTTGTCCCACCCGGAATCGTAGGTACACGTGAGAAAGAGATTAAATCGATCAACTCATTATCGAAGAAGTATTAGTTTGGCCCGAAACTTTGTGTTCGCCTCACGCTTCGGGGATTACAAGGGTCCCCCCTTGGAAAACTCCGTACAATGCTTTCTTTACACCCTACGGTTACGTATACAGCCTTCTTAACATTATGGGGTTGTTCCACGTGATGCCTTCCTTTAGGAATAGGCCTTTATACGCTTGCTGGTTTGAAAATACCTTCAAAAAAAGTCTTGCAAAGGATGCATTTCTTTGTTGTTGAATAAACCGTTTATCTTTGAGAGCTTTAGAAGAGCTTTATTGAAGATTTGGGCATGCTTTTAACACTGTTTCTTTCTCACCTATTTTCTTCAGTGTTCTGAATCTTTTTGACGTGTTTTTTCTTCAATTTATATTCGTGTTATTTTTTTGCTTCCTGCATGAATTACCTTGCCTCGTCAATGCAAGGCATTTGATTGAGTAGTGATCATTATATTTGTTAAATGAAAACAAACCACTTTGTAAAATTGTTTAACACACCACTTATTTAATCAAAAGGTTTCAGATGGTTTCTTCGTCAGAATAACATAAAAAAGAATTTTATTTATTTCATTTTATCCTGACTAAGAAACCATTGGTTTTGAAACATGTTGCTAATTTTGATTATATGTGGTGTTTTACAAAGTGGTTTGTTTTCATTGAATTAAAATGACTGGATTTGCGAAAATTTAGGAATGACCCTCCCGTATGGCTTTTATAAAAATAATATATTATTAGAATTCAAATTAAAATACTTTTGCACTTTGCTCCACTTATTTATTTTCATTAGGACCGGTTTCATCCTGCTACAGACATTTTCACCAAAATAAATAAGTGGAACAAAGTGCAAAAGTGTTTTAATTTCAATTCTAATACATTGGAATTCCACCACAAATTAACAGTCCAAAAACTAGATAATATATTATGTCGAACAATAAGGTAAAATAGGAGTAGGTAAATGTTATCATTACAGAAATAAAAGTAGAAAATTTAAATTTAAAAAAAAAATGCGCGTCAGATACATTCAGAACTAATTACTTTTTATTTGGTGCAGAACGTGAAGTTTTGAATATTTATTTATTTATGTGTTACTAGCTGACCCGAAAAACGTTTTTCTGCCATATTAATTATTTCTAGTGAATATTTTGGTTGTTGCCGAACGAAATGTCAAAACGACGCGACGCTTCTCGTGAATGACTTGCGCATGTGTAGATGAAAGATCGATGAGGCGGACGTAGCGCCATCTGTCATCCAACAACATAAATAATTTATTTTTGTTTGAAATACGAACGACCGCGACGCGTCGTTAAATTTGATCATACAAAAATACTAAAATCGCGATTAAAAAATGAGAGGGTGAAAATTTAGGATTATAGGCATTTTTAATTGCAAAAAAAATCTGGATGGGGACACCCTAATCACTTAACGGTATGAAATATACTTTAAGACCTTTTCTCACACCTACCAAATATACATAAAAAAAATTGATAAAAATCTGTCGAGCGTTTTCGGAGGAGTGCGACCACAAACACCGTGACACAAGATTTTTTTACACGAGTATATATATATAGATTTATTAACGCCATTTTTAGGGGCTTTTACACGTGAATAGTAAAAATTGTACAGTTTTTATTATACTGAACTGCCTCGGTAACATGTTGTATTAGTTTAGTGATAAATTGAAGTTATCCACTGTTATTGGAAGTTCGTTGAAAATGCGCTAGTAGTTAATTATGATAATAGTTTGTGTTATGGTTGTCGCAGTGGAAATGATGGTGATATAAGAATATCATTTATCCTTCTCCGAGTAGAAAGTTTCGGTGGTTTTAAATTAAATATTAATGTTTTGTAGCAGATATTTATAGGTTGTTTCAACCTACATTGAACATATCTAAGAAACTTCCATATTATTGTATAAGTGAGAGGATAATCGATTGTGACATTTTTAATCTTTATATTTTTTTTATTTACTCTTTGCTCAAAATTTTAATTCTTTGTGCTTTTCTTTTTTTTTCAGGTAAGTTTCAGTCTTCTCAACTTATATTTCGATATTCTCTCGCATGCTGCAAATGGTTCTGCCTTTCTCAATCTGCAGTAGGTATGTATTAATTCAACATCGTGAATTTCAATATCTAAAACTAATAGTTCTATGAACAGAAGACCTCGCATCCTAAAAATTATCTTTCTAATGTTCTCTTATTTTAAATCAAATCAGAAATTTCTTCTGAATTCATAGGACGGCCTCTGTGTTTCCTCCCTCCTCTTCTCCCTCCAAGACCCATGCTCACTCCTTCCTCTTTTCCGCAAAAAGACCCTCCACACAGCATCCCCAAAGATGGCACAGGCTCTGAGTAAATTACTTTTCTCAGGGTCTCTTATGTGGGCTTCAAGTAAAATATATGAATACCTACATACTCGTACTTAATTAATTTATATAAACGACGATTTCACATTGAAAATAGAATCTTTATTGAACGATGCCTTCGATTCCTAAATTTTCGATTTGAAAATTGTACTTTTATTGTTTTTTTTTTTACAATTTTTTTGAAACTTGTACCGTCTTACCGATAATGTGTTTATAGTATAGGTATACTTTTATAAAAAAAATTGTATTTGTATTTTCCCTAGAATGGCAACTTATATTCAGCGGAATAATTTTTTTGATCGTGCTCCACGTTAAAACTTAACTTACCCAACTTAACTTAACATCTTTTTCATTACAGTAAATTATTTTTGGGGTGTTGTGCCATGTTGCGCTACCTCCTTCTTTAGCCAACGTTTCGGACAGCATTACGGTGTCCATCATCAGGGCAGAAAAATGGACAGTCCAGCACAGGAAAAAAATGCCTCAGGGCCTATGTCATCTTTGGAGATGATGTGTGGAGGGTCTTTTTAGGGAAAGGAAGGAAAAAAGTATAAGGGGTGGGTAGGAATCTGGGGCTCAATGTGTCCAGGATTAAAGAACTATGAACCCATCCATCCCACTGCGGTGCAAGGCGAGTTCAAAAAGACAAATAAGAATTATAGATGAAAAATATTACAGGAGTGATTAATTAGGTTAAAAGTATAATAATAATACAGTGGTGATTAATTAGGTTAAAAGTATAATAATAATAATAAAACTAAATAAAAAATAAAAAAATTATTTATAATTATTTATTTATTATTAATTCTCAGGAAATCGACTGTTTACATTTTTTCAGTTTTACGTGTGGATTATGGCCAAAATAAAACCAATTATGAATTTCCTCCTTGTGACTTTACCTCTGATAAGGGGCCATCCATTGTGTGACAAGGGGTATGGGGGGGGGGGGGTAAAAAATCATAAAATTTGTGTGACGTAATTTATGGATGGCCCCTGACAGCATAATAAATAATAAGAAATAATTTTATTTATAATAAACGAATATGGAGACAAAAATTATATAAAACAAAAAATTATAGAAATGCAGAATTATAAAAATTGCATTTATATTTTAAAAACTTTTTTTAAATAATCATGGTGTCAAAATAACAAAACTAAATTATTTTGAATGTAAGTATTAATATGAAAAAAAAATAAGAAATGGCTATTTTTTTTTCGTTATTAACAATATTTTTAATTAACTATTAACACATTTTATAATTTCTGAAATATCTAATTATTGTAAACACGTCGTGATTGTTAAAATTTTTAACGCTTTATTTTTGTCAAAAGAATGATTTGTTTCCAAAATGTGGTTGGCAAATATAGAAAAATGATTTATTATTTAAACACCTTAGATTTAGATGCTCCTTAACTCTAGTATTAAAATTTCTAGAAGTCTTCCCTATTTAAAAAAAAGTTACAATCGTTATAAATTAAATTAATTCTAGATTTGTTCGAAAAATCACCCTTGTCCTATATTTTTTTAAATATAAAAAGCTGGTTGGATATTTATTTATTATTTCATAAATGTTTACATGATACATTTTTGCCATTTTTTAACTGACATACTAGGCTATTGCCCGTGTTATTATTTATTTATTATTATTTATTATAGATGGATACAAAAGAAAGTACAAATAACATATTAGGAAGCTTTGCCTGTCCAACTAGGAAAGTTTCCCGTTCCAGGACAGACAAATTGACAGGTTTAGTTCATATTATTATTCAAGATATATTTTTTTAAACAAAGTTTTTAAGATAATTTTGATTAAAGAAGTGATGTTTTACATGGTGATTTGTTTTCATTTAATCAAAATCGTATTATTTACAAAATCCACAGGTAATAATAATAATGGTCAGAATGCAGGTTTCGGTCTTGACTACCAATTAAAGTCAGGCGTGCATATTGCAGTACATACGCTGCATACTGCTCAGTGCTCAGTGCACATCTGGACGGGACGAATGCATCAGTGTGTGTTGCATTTTGTGTATGTTATTTATTGCAATCAAATAATGCATTGATATGTCATTGCATTGTTTCGCTGAATATCATATTAGACGATATGTTATGTGACGTGCATTTTCATTTTTGCATACCATCGCTATGCGGGCGTCTAATAAATAAAATAATTTTTACTTTTAAACGTGTTGCCTATGCTAAGTACTCAATTTTTTGTTGTAATACGTCCTTGTCTTGTGTTTTTATGTACAACTATCATAATACTAACCGTTTATATTGATATCTTTTTTGAAGACAACGCGATGCAGTTTTTAAAACAAGTATGAAACTAACATCTATCTTTCAATTTTCTATGGATAACCGCTAAGGAACAACACCTAACTCTGACAGTTCCAATTTTGATTGCAAAATAAGTGACAATTAAGCAAAAAACACTACAAAAACGCTAAAAAAAACTAAAAACCAGTGATTCGTTAAATACAGTGAGTTTATTTAGTAGTGGCAGTGCTGAATATCTAGAAATCTCGTCTAAAAAAAACGAAACAAGACATTAAAAACCACAAACAATTTAAATAATATACAAAAAAAAAAGTGTCATTTCTGTCATAGACAATACAACAAAATTATTAAAAAAATAAATTATATGGGGCATTTGTGAACAAACAAACAAATTCAATATTTAAAACTAATTAACCTCAAGGACCAAAAAAAAAAAAAATGCCCCCTAAAAATGATATGGATCAAAAATTTGAAAACTTCAAAGAACAACTACTACAAACAATGAGTGATAGAATCGACCTTCAACTAAGAAATTTTATAAAGACAGACATAAATAAATTGTTTTTGGATATTAAAAACGAAATACAAGACTTAGTTAAGAGCGTAGAATTCTGCACAAACAAAATTGATGATTTTGAGAAAGAAATAAAAAGAACAAATGATCACCAAAAAAAAAATGAAGCAAAAATCGAGGAATTGCAAAGAGAGGTAAAAAATCTCAAATTAACTGTAAACCACATCCAACAGAGCGCGCTTGAAAATTCTATCGAAATACAAGGAATCGAAGTACAGAAAAATGATAATGTACGAAAACCCATTGAACTACTTATGTCGGCCCTTGACTGCAGCGACCTTTTAAAAAATAATTCTTTGGTAAACTACTATAACAATCCGGCCAAGCGGACTATTTCCATCCAATTCAATTCAAAAGAGACAAAGGATAAGGTAATTAAACAAAAAAAAATTAAAGGAATACTTACCCCTCAAGAAATGAAGTACTCGGAGTCAACACAGAAAATCTTCATCAATGAAAAATTAACGCCAGCAAATAAACAGCTCCTATGGTTAGCCAAATCAACAAAAGCATTCGGATACAAATATGTTTGGACGAAGGACGGACAAATCTTACTTAGAAAGGGCGACGACTCGCCTATAATACGCATAAAAGATGCAAACGACATACCATTGCATTAATCACATACTTGGGACAAGAAAAAGGAAGAATTTTTATACTCCGTGAAAATGGATCTCACTGATGATTTTACGTTAATAGACACAAAGGTATGTGAAGATACTACAGAACTAAATAACTACATAAGTGAAGGAAATACTGACTTCAACATAATAAATTTAAATATCCGCAGTATTCATAAACATTTTGATGAATTTTGTCTTTTCCTTAACTCTCTAGGATTTCAACCAAATGTTATTATACTTACGGAAACGCAAATGCGTGAACTAATCCCTTACTCCATCTCTGATTATAATACTTACTCACTTCCTTCTAAACATACTTCGCATGACGGTCTAACGATTTTCTATAGTGCACATAAAATAACTGATGTAATAATAAACATCCCAAAATTTAAGTTTTCAAATGCCATACATTTATCATTCAAGCTAAACAATAAAAAATACTCTATAATTGCTGTTTATCGCTCCCCTTCTTTAGATTCTAAATCTTTTATCACAGAATTAAAATATTTCATAAACGAAAATAATTGCAACCAATCAGATTTCTCATTTATCGTGGGGGATATAAATATTAACATAGAACATTCCATCCTGAGCCCAATTGCAAATGAATATCTAAATGTTATATACAGCGAAGGATATCTATCTTATATAAATAGCCCTACCAGATACGGTTCTTGTCTTGATCACATATTTCTTAAAACCAATAAAAATTGTATACCCAAATCAGCTGTCCTAAAAATTGATATAACCGATCATTTCCCAACTTTTTTCGGTCACAGTACCTTAAAGTATCATCATACAACTAAAGCCCAACAAGTGGGAAAAAATAAAATTAACTATCAAACCCTAAACAGTTTTTTAAAAAAAGAAACTTGGAACTCAGTTTTATCCAATGATGACCCAAATCAATCACTAAACACCTTCTATTCAATATTAAATGATAATATCAAGAATAGTCTTGAACCAACACCAATACCTAGAAGCAAACATAAAAAAATTAAACCATGGATCACGCGTGGCTTGATAATTGCAAGCCAACACAGGAACAAACTGTACAAAATTTACAAAAATCATGAGAATTATTGTATGGCTAAAAACATTCCACCTAATGAAAATTTACGACAGCAATACATCATTTATAGAAATTTTTTCAATATTCTTATAAAAAAATGTAAACAAGAGTATTATACTAAACAATTACAAACAGCTGATAATGATTCTAAAAAAACCTGGCAAGTCATAAATGAAATAACTAATAGAAAACATAAAGTAAAAACAATCCCTGAAAAAATTGTTACAGATGATAAAATAGTCATAACGGATATAAGAAATATTGCAAATAAATTCAATGATTTTTTTACAAATGTTGCTTCAGATATAATAAATAACAATCCCTCATTTCAAAACCATATATATCAACACACTCAAATGGATGAACACTCTGAAAATAGTCCTAATTTAACCCAATTTAAACGTATTACCGAATCTGAAATAATAAAACACATTGACAATCTTAACACAAATACAGCCAATGGTCCAGATGAATTGAGCGCCATCGCTATCAAATCTATCAAACAACACATTTCGAAGCCCTTACAACACATTTTTAATTCCTGTTTTGAAAAAAACGTTTTCCCAGACGCATTTAAACTCTCCAATATTGTACCGATACATAAATCTGGATCAATCTCTAAACTTGACAATTACAGACCAATATCGCTAATATCCCAACTAGCGAAGATATTAGAAAAAATTATTAAAATACAAGTACTAGAGTTTCTAGAATCAAATGCACTTTTGTCCCCAAATCAATATGGTTTCAGAACAGGTCTTAGTACAGATGACGCTTTATTTAATCTAACAAAAAATATATACACCAATCTTGACTTAAATATGAAAAGCTTAACAATCTTTTTAGACCTAAAAAAAGCATTTGATACCGTTAATCATAATAAACTGATTAGAAAACTAAATAATATTGGGATTAAAAATAATTGTCTGTCACTATTAACAAATTATTTACTTGATCGCAGACAATGTACAAAAATTGGTGATAATATTAGTAAACCAGAATATGTGAGACATGGGGTTCCACAAGGAACAGTTATCGGTCCTTTATTGTTCCTAATTTATATCAATGACCTGTGTAATATCAGTATTCCGGGAAAACTATTCTCGTATGCTGATGATACTGCAATCACAGTCCATGGTAAATCATGGAAAGAAGTCTCTGAAAACGCAAATAAGTGCACATCCATTGTCAAAGAATGGCTAAACCAAAACCTCCTAACTCTGAACTGTGAAAAAACTATGTATATTCCATTCTATAATAACAAAAGGGCGGCACCCTTAACTCACCTAAATATAAGATTTCACAACAATTCTTGCAACCCTGTTTTGTGTTCTAACTGTATAGAAATGAATTCGGGGAACACAGTTAAATACTTAGGAATTATTATAGACAGCCAACTAAAATGGACAAATCACGTAGAAAACCTTGTAAATAAACTTAGGTATTTGACTTACATTTTTAAACGATTAAATAACATAGTTGATATTAAAAGAATGAAACTGGTATATCATGCATTGGTGCAACCATCAATATCTTATGGAATAATTGGATGGGGGGGTATTTATGATACCCATATTAAGCAACTAGAAATTACTCAAAAATTAATAATAAAAATTATGTTGCATAAAGATGTTACCTACCCCTCCTTGCAATTATTCCAAGAAGCTGAACTCTTAGATATAAGAAAAATCTACTGTATGCAATGTCTGAAATATATATTTTCACGAAATGTATATTTTACAAAAAACGAAAATCGCTCCAGCAGTAGAGTAAATAATGCATTTGAGGTTCCCCTATGCAAAACTAGGCTTGCGCAGAGACATGCTTTTTCCATTGCACCAAAAATCTATAATGCACTGTATCAGACTATAGAAATTAAATCTAAAAACATATCCTCTTACAGCATATACAAAAAATTAATAAAGACTTGGGTAACTACAAATGACACAAATACATACCTGCTATAACATCATACCTGTTATAACTTTACAAATCATAATTTTTATTTAACCTTTTTTGTTTTTCATATATATATATATATTTTTTCTTCTTTTCTTAACTTTAGTTTTGTAAATACGGAATTATTTGTTCTATAAATATGTTAAACCATAATTATGTTTTAATTTACTAATTTAAAGTTTAATTTGCCATGTTGTAACTTAACTGCATTAAAAAAAACTTAAATATACCCACGAACTGGCGATGCCTATGTGGGATTTTTTTTTTTGTTATCATACAAGTATGTATACTATTGTAATATCTTTTGTTTTTGTTAAATTGTAATATTGTTTATCTTTAAGCTACATATTTAATTTTATAGTTCCTTTTTTTTTTACTTCTTATCAAAAGAAATGTTTTTTGTAATATTTTTATGTATGTAACAAAAAAAAAATTATTAATAAAAAAAAAAAAAAAAAAAAAAAACATAAAAGCGATTTCGTTATTCAAAGATAAAATTAACAATTTGTATTTCTATTTTATATTTTGTTAAGTTTATGATTAAAACCTCAAATTGTAATATTTAATTAAATGAAGACAATATTCCAGTTTCGTTGATTGAGTTTCGCTAATATTGTCTCTATTTAATTAAATATTACAATTTGAGGTTTTACTCATAAAGTTAAAAATATTCATTTTTAATTTTTTAAACTTTATGAGTAAAATCTCAAATTATAATATTTAATTAAATGAAGACAATATTAGCGATACTCAATCGAAATCTGGAGACAGAAAAATCAGAAAAGATATTGGCTCCGCTTACATTTAAGCAAAGGGTCCTGGGTTCGAGTCCCAGCGGAGCCAATATCTTTTCTGATTTTTCTGTCTCCAGATTTCGATTGAGTTTCGCTAATATTGTCTTCATTTAATTAAATAAAAATATTCACCATAGACTTGCGGAAAAAGTCAATAGATGTCGCATATTAAATAAAATGGATAAAGATTTATCCAGACACTATCTAGATAGCATTTAGTTCTGTTTTGAATCTTGCAATCATACATAAAGATAGCAGCCAATAAAATATGCGTTAAGAAAATGAAGGTAATGTGAGTGGTTCTTAGTCGAAGTATGTGATATAGTTAAAAATGACCGAAATTGGATATCGACACCTTTGCGCAGTTGTCGGCGCATTTGCCCGCAAAGCGAAAGGTCCTGGGTTCGAGTCCCAGAGGTGCAAATATCTTTTTCTGATTTTTCTGTTTCCAAATTTTCGATTGAGCTTCGCTAATATTGTCTTCATTTAATTAAATTTATATTGCTTTAAATCATCCCGGTTAAAGATTTGAGATAAGCTCAAAATGTAATTTTATGTACCACCTCACTCATATTATTACTTTGGAAGTTTTTTCATCGCTTTTACCTAACAACTATCCAATGCTAGTATCACACGAGCGCTATACTTTTATAATAACAAACAATCCAAGCTCGCATATATTACAAGAATTATACTCTTGGTATTACAAGAGTATACTCTCGAGTATACTCAAGAGTATAGCTTAATTTTTTTTTCTACATAAGATACATTTATACAGCAAAAATAACATAATAAAAATATTTCAAAATAACTGTAAATATTAAAATGTGTACAAGTGTTATTATGTCTTGTTTGTCTGTATTAGTTCCTAGCTCTCCTGGGCAGATTGCCCATTCTAAGGAACCAAATGCTGGTGAAAAATGCCAAAATGTATTCTGCACAAAAAAAAAATTGGTTTCATTCGTGTACTCGATGACGTAAAATTTACTATTTTTTACCTCACTTTGACGCCGGCTGCCTGCCAACGTGCCAGGCTGGCGGTTGGCAGACCTGCTTTTTTCTCATTTTCTAATCGACTTTTATCATATGAAACCATTCCCGTTCGTGTACTCGGCGACGTAATTTTTTCTGAAGCTCACTATTTCCATGACTGCTCGGCTCCTGCCAAGAGGGGCACCTTCAGACCTGCTTTTTTAAGGTTTTCTAAATGTCCATTATCACTACAAAGTAGTTTCATCCGTGTACTCGATGACGTAGGGTTTACCTATCTCGTCTCCTAGTCTATCAGTGCTTACGACATCAACACGGGATGACTGCAGTCGCACTACTAAAGGCACGGGGTGCGGTTAGGCACATATGGACGAATTATCAGGATCGTAGCAGGTTTGGACAAAGCAATATAGCAAAAACTCCATCTTGCCACCCCCCCCCTTGCTCCGCCCTCCCCTAGATCATAAGCAGCGTATCGAGAAAAGTAACACCTGATAAAAAATATTTTTTTTTTTCGGCAACTAGGCGTCATGCAAGAGATGCGACGGAATTCGATGGGTAGGTAGGTAGGTATGGGTATTATGAAATTATTCGGAGTTGGTGTTACTTTTGGATTGAAATTAGATATGGGAGGGTTAATCTATAGTTTGTTGCTCCGATCGATTTTTTTTTCGTACGGAATGTAGATTCACCAGTTTCCCGCTTGTACTACGAGTTTCCGGACACCGTCTATATTATACGAAATAACATAAATTATATTAAATAAACTTTGCGTTTGCTTTGTCATTGCCATATCCTCTATCCAGGCAATTTTTTTGTACATAAAATTTTTTTGTACATTAACCCCAGAAAGGAGGCACATGAGGAAGGTTTACCTCTTGTCCTATATCATATTTGGGGATGATGTGTAAAGGATCTTTTTAAGGAAATGAATGAGAGGAAGTTCTGGGACGGAAAAAGGTATGGGTAGGAATCTTGGGAGTCAATGGGTCCAGGATTTGTTCCCTCTGGAGCAGGTCTGTGGTTGAAAGAGATCTAGGGAGGTAGAGGGTCTCTGCGCCACCGGAAACAGGCGCATCCGCCGCCAAGACCTGAACACACGTCGCCCGATAGACCCGGACACCCCTGCTAAATCACCAAACGTAGGGACACTCTTAGGGTGGCCTATGGCAGATTGTTATCCAATAAATGGTTCATGGTGCGGCGGTACCCATAACTGCCTCCCCAGTTGATGATATTTTCTGACTTTAGGAGTTAATTCTCCTTTTCGCAATTTGAAATGTGTGGTGGATCAAACTTGTCATAAAACTTGAAAATCTTTTGAGATTTTAATGAAATGTCCCGCCCAAATGAGACGAGGGGAAGGTAGGTACCAAGTCGGCACTGACACTGACAATAGGCATGAAGACGATTAAAAAAAAGCAACTCAGAATAGATTTTTTTTTCACCAAGTTCCAAATAAATATTTTTCACATCAATATCAAACGGTGTTTAGAAATGAATGGTATTAAAACAACTTCCCAGATCTTTCCCTAAGCAGACCCTCCTAATATCATCCCCAAAGATGACATAGACCCCAACGGAAATTGTTTTATTGTAAAAAAAAAATGTTAAATCAAAAAAATGAAAATAATAAAAAATTTGTTTCTTCATTTTCAAAGTAAAAAATGACCTCACAATATAATTTATTTAATTATTGTAAAGTCGGTGTTACTGTGTATTGCTATAGTAATAATCAATTTAAATTCAATGTTATTATTTTTCTGGGTTATTTTGACACACTGCACTGTACTATAGTAGGCACTACTCGGGATATATTAATATTAATGCCCTGCCAGGATATTCACAACTTTCCAAGGAAATTATTAAAACTTCTCGACGCTTCTGCCATCGGCTGTCACTCCCTGATTCTTCATGTTTGCTGGTTGGTACCTACCGACCAACTTCACTGTGGGAGGGTAACGGTAACTTATAATTTATTTCAAATACGAGAATACTCTAGAACAGTGTTTCTTAAGCTGTGGTCCGCGGAATACATGTATGGGGGTCCGCGAATACATGTATGTGGGTCCGCAGTCTCATCTTTCGACCATTTAACAATAATAAAAAAATGCTACCAACCGAGTTGCTACCTCCTACATAATGTTATAATACACGTAAGATGATAATATTATGTAATCAAAAATAAAAAAAAATTCGTATTATCCAATTTGATGTATCTTTCAGTTCAATCTTCATCCACTTCCCGAAATTCCGAAATATGTGAATTTTCGCACACGTGATAAAAATTATTGCAATACATACGATAACAAAAATTAACCAATATTAAAGTTTACTTTGCTTAATTAGTACGTGATTAGCGTGTTTTTTTGTCTTTTTTAGACCGTATTTTTTTACCTGCCCACGCCCTCAATTAAAGAAAATTAGGGGACGTTGAGATGGCTCCACGCCCCCTATTTTTCTCTGGGTTTTCCACTGTACCCCCAAAAGTCTCAAACGCCCACAAGGGGGCGTTATCGCCCACATTGACAACCTATGTTTTAGATCACTGGTTCATAAACTCTTTTGGCCCACGGACCCCTTTCCCAAACTGTTTTGGCCCACGGACCCCGGGGCGGATAGCACAACGAGGAGGGGATGGAATGCGATAGGGTGGATGGCATATTTACCACAACGGAGGGGGCGAAATGGGATATGGGGCGGAACGGGTTAGAATGTTGGATGGGGTGTGTCAAAACCTTGCTGCGGATGCCCTGAAGTCATTCAGGGACCCCCAAATCCATTTTTATTTTCCACGGACCCCCTGAATGATCCTGGGGACCCCTGGTGGTCCGTACGGATCACTTTGGGAACCACTGTTCTACATTGTACGGAGCATACATTTCACGCAGATGAATATAACAAAGCTAAGGAAATAATAGTTATTTATCTTCTATAAAGTGTGGTTAAATTTTGGGTATTTAACGAAGATCCGAAAGTCTGCCGAGTTCGAAAACTGTAACTCTAGCTCCACACTACTCGCGAAGTTGAACGAGGTTAGCCGAATACGTTAGTGCGGAGGGGCACTTCGTCTTACTTCGTCCAACCTTGGCTCGCCTCGGGCGACCTCCATTTTTTGTCGGTTTTTGCGCCCGAGTCAAAGGACTCGAAGTTGCACGAAGTGCCTACACGAAAAGCCTCTCTACACTATTCGGACTTCAGCTCGCTTCAATACGTCGTCGCGAGCGCACGTCCGTGCTAGTAATTATTTTTTAGCTGTAAAAAATACAATAAATTAAAATACCCAATCCTTTTGTACCAATATATTTATTTATTCCCGGTAGTTCTCTTTTCATAGTTTAATTGACTAAACTAACCTAATTCTGTTCCGGTGCATTGCAACTGCAATCATCCACCATCTTCTTTTCCTCCTTTTTTTAATAAATATGCACATAGTTATTTATTAATTTGTTAAAAGAATATTGTACATTGTTTAGTTTTTTGTGTTATTTCATCCGCCATGCTAGGGATGTCCCTGTGTTATGCGGGTGAAGTTTACAGATTGGAAATTATACATTTGTAATGGTTGATAAATTAAATTATAAGTTGTACAAATTAAATTGAATTGCAAAATTTTATAATAAATATAATTAATTATAATAATAGCATATTTATATTTTTAGCATATATTTTAGGAGCTAGGTATATGAAATGTCTTCGAGCTGACGTGGTATGCAGTGTAGGTAAATTATAATACGCGAGCGTGCACATTGCAACGGCAGCAGACTTCGTCCATGACGTGCGAGTCGTGACGGCACCACCGCGCGAATGAGTTTCTCGGGAAGTTGAACGTGTGTGTAGTGACGTACTTCGAACTTCGGTCAACCTTCCCGAATATTTCGTCGAGGAACTTCGCGAGCAGTGTGGAGCTAGTATTAGATTTTTCATTATTGTTATGTAAAACATACCAAAAACGTATAAAATAACTACCACATTTGATGCAAGGTAAAAGATTTCGATTTTCAGGTTAGAATTAGTTTAAAATGGCGATAATCGATTCAATATGACGACACGCCCCTGGAGTTTGAGTAAGAGTTGATGCACCTGCTTTATATTGTAATCAGCAATGTCCTGTCATAAAATATACCAGTCATTAATATCGGTATCAAAAGTAACTTTTCCTAACGAGAGGTTCAGTTGCACCTGTGTTTTAGAAATTCCTTTTGCAACCGAAATGCGTTCTTAAAATTCACGCCGATCGGTTTTATCTATACCTGTAATATATTTGTGTGATATCATTTACCTGGGGTGTCGCATGTCGTGACTTTGTTCGAATTGTTCGTAAATTTTCAAGATTTATTATGTTTGTTTGATTTTTTTTTTTTTACATTAGCTCCACACAGGAGGCACCGAGGAAAACAATTTCTTTAGGGGTCTGTGTCATCTTTGTGGATGTTGTGTGGAGGGTTTTTTAAGGGAAAGGAAGGAGAAGAAGATATGGGAAGGAAAAAGGTATGAGGGGTGGGTAGGAATCTGGGGGTCAGTGTGGCCAGGAGTGACGGACGTATGAATGTATTCCCCACACTGCGATGCAAGGCGAAGGGTCGGGAGAATCCGGCTGGAGAGGTCAAAAGGCATCCCTCAATCAGTCTCCTCCGATCCAGCCCGCCACGCAGGGGTTGGGCAAACGTATCCGCCACCAAGACCTAGACAAACCTCATCCCATGAACCCGGGTACCCCTGCTAAGTCACCAAACGTAGCGAACCACTTGGGGTGACCTGTGGCAGGGGTGTTGGTTGTCCAATAAATGGTTCCCAGGGCGGCGGTACCCATACACACCTAACAAATTAAAAACCTAATAATGTATTACTAGCAGTTAAAAACACACTCCGCAGGTTATTGTTGCGGATTTTGCGGTTTGTGTTGGGAACCATTTTATAAATCCGATAGGAACGGGTTCAAAAATAACCGATTTTTTTTTTACATTAACTCCACACAGGAGGCCCTGAGGAAAATAATTTCCCCTCAGGGCCTATATCATCTGGGATGCTGTGTGGGAGGGTCTCAATTCAGACCTCAATTGATTTTTCGGATTCAGCGACAGCTAGTCACCGGGACAAAATAACGGCGACAGGCAAATGACATCATATATAATATATGACGTCATTGGAAAAAATCACAACGTGGTATTATTATTCACAACTGCCGAAATCGAGTTAAAAATACTTTAAATAATTTTGGCACTGATTTCGAACGAATTTTTTCACTGTGTTGATTTTTTGTACTTGTACACTGGTATAAATATGTACCTTAAGTTTTTTTTTAACTAAAATAACTGATAACGAAAAAAAATAATAACGTATTATGAATGTTATCGTCACCTTTTTTGTCGTTCGTATAAAGCGTGGTGTTTTTTCTTTATAACACCGTTTATTTTATATGTCTCACTATGATAGTAAGGGCGATACAACGATTTCTATAGGACCTATATGATCTGTCCCGAAAACCGAACAAATAGACTAGTTCTGTGAGTTTTTAAAAGTATCTACCAGATATGACGCTAAAAGTAGTTGAATAAAATACATTATAACACATCCCTTCACTTACCTCACTTATGAAATATTACGCTTAGGTTATTTTATTACTTATCATTAAAAGTTACCAAGATAACATTTTAATACCAACCATAATTAATCTATGTTTTTATCGAATTTAATTATTTCTGTTCATTATTTATACAAAGCTCCCTCTTTGACGCAATTTAAGCTTTCCTTTTGTTATCGAAATCGTAAACCATATCCGCAAGTAATACTCGAAGGTGTGCTTCCTAAATTTTCCACACGAAGGCATGTGCGGATGAGTGTTCGGAGTTTGTTATATTATTTGTTCATTACTCATTTCTAGCACTATCTTTCACGGGTTGTTTCTAATGAATTCCAAAAAGGTTACCCTCCTAACCCATACCTACGTGTTACTTTCGCATAGGCCCGGTATATCAGATTCGCTTTTAAACTTAAGCGTCGATGACACACGGCTAGTTTACAAGCTACTATCTGGGAAATTCACTATCTGTTAGTAAACTCGCCCAGTGTCATCGTGTCACTTGCTAACTAGCAGCAACTAGCAGATTGTTGACAATCTACGAAAAAAAGTTAAAAGGTCGTCAACTTTACTCGCCTACACGCTTGCTCCGCTTGCTCGTGATTGGTTTATTTACGTTTCCAACATGGCTTCCGATAAACAGCTGATTTCGACTGTCAAACATCTGAAGAATTAGTTCACGCAAGCGTCGTTATTCTTGTTACTGGCGCTAAAAGCGACCTCAGTTTCCTGTGCTTCTGAGCGAGTGGATAGTTTTGTGTGTAATCATAACAATCTCACTCGCCGATTTTCCCGCTTTTAAACTTAGTAGATAGT
This sequence comes from Limnephilus rhombicus, assembly GCA_929108145.2. Taxonomy (NCBI): domain Eukaryota; kingdom Metazoa; phylum Arthropoda; class Insecta; order Trichoptera; family Limnephilidae; genus Limnephilus; species Limnephilus rhombicus. Next base: position 26,906,534 of record OV815284.1, read on the forward strand.
AGCTTGTAAAGTAGCGTGTGTCATCGACGCTTTACCGGCTAGTAGCTTGTAAACTCGCTCAATGTAATCGAGGTTTTACTCATTACGCTTACATCAGCCTTGCATTCTTTGCGGAAATCCCTATTTCTCACTCTATCATATGGTTATCTGTCTCTTATTAATTATCGGCGCTCTTTTACTATAGCAATAAAATAATGTAGGTACATAGATATGTACTATAAATATAGCATTTATCTAACAGCACATGCCGACCTCAAACTTTAATAAATCTAGTATTAAAATAATTATTATTACTTGTGCCCTACGTTGAAAGCGAATCAAAGTAAGAAAAAATCATTAACCTATTTTTTTCTTTCCACCAAATTCTAATTGGTGAAATGTTTTCTCATGGTACGATGTTTTTTCAATGAACATCCAGGAAGCCGGTACCTATTAAAATTGTGGATTGATAAAAACATATACCCTTATTATTTTATACTGCTTTTTGCAGATTTAGTTTTCCCTTTAAATAACCACCAAAACAATCATTGCGTCATTTCACCGTAGGGGTAGGCAGGGAGAAAGATTAGAATAGATGGCGAAATTTTGAGGCATACTCGTATAAAATAAAACAGGTAACATTTTTCTTTTTTTGAGTCCTCTCCTTCCAATAAAAGCGATTAGTATCCAAATCGTATGCTGAACAGTGAACACATTTCGTATGGAAAATTGAGTTATATTTTACCGATTTCGATTCGCTTACAAGGACTAACTGTATGATACCAAAACCGTAATGCTAAAAATATTTTCTCGAATCTTCTTGTATTGCGTACAGATCAACAAACATTCCCTTTTCATTGGGTAGATTGATTTTTCATATTTTTAATAGACTTAATCGATTTTTCTCCCCTCCTTTCCTCTGTCACGCATATTAAAAAATATTTTCTTCCTTGGTCTAAAAATATAGCTTTTAATATCTGACGACTTTGTCGTATTTCGCATTAATTTTAGCGGCGTATTTGCACGTACTAACTCTATTAAAAATAACACGATAATTTGTCCAGTTTTTCTCATTTTTAACAAATTCCTTCGCCAGTCGAGAGTCCGAACGCCCCAACCCATAAAATTTGTTAACAAACCACCTAAAAGTCTTAAATTATTTTTTAGCATTTCTCACTAGTGGAAATAAGTAACGACTATTATAGGAACATCCAGTTGCAAAACTTTGAAATACTCGATTGATATTCCGTAATAATCGAAGAATATAAATGAATGGTTGATTTCGGACAATAATGTAATTACTTAACCCGTTTAATCACAGAAGACCACATTTGTCCTAGCTCACAAAGGTCTCGTAGCAATCATTGTTCCTCCCTTACTGTCATAGTGGGAAATAAAGATCTAAACCCGTGGTCGTCAAACTGCGGCCCGCACTAATATCTGCTGTTTTCTTTTTTTTTCGTGCACAATTATATTAACCTGCTTTTTATATTTTGGGTATGTTCGCCCTTATGATTTTAAAATGTTTATTTTAATTGATTGACATTTGATTTCAAAACGCCGAGTTGGTTTTTGAACACATCCTAAGTCATTGTTGAACGCGTGCATAGTGTAGGTCATAGGTTCTCAACGTGGGCGATAACGCCTCCTAGTATGGGTTTGAGACTTTCAGGGGAGCAGTAAAAAGACCCAGACAAAAATTAGGGGGCGCTGAGATGGCACAGTGAGGGAGTGGGCAGGTAAAAAAATAGGGTCGAAAAAAGACAAAGAAACTCACTAATCACGTACTAATAAAGCAAAGTAAACTAAATAGTAAATTCAGAAGTGTGCGGCCCGCGGTGATACCTCACATTGTCCTATGTGGCCCTTGACCGGAAAAGTGTGACGACCGCTGATCTAAACGGTCCGAACCTACTGGAATTTTGGATTGAAAAAGTACACAACATGCTTAAGTGCAAACGTATATGTAAAGGTTAACCACAAAATATTTCAAATGCTTTATGAAACCGAAGTTTCCGACCGCATTTTGACAAAAAGACTTTGAAACTTTGTGAATCTTTTTAGAATTATTTTTAAAGAAACGACAAAAGAGTAAGGTGACAATAACGTTTGTTAAATTCATTTGTCTAATAAAATATGTATGGGTTTTTTGTTTCGTTATCCGTAAATTTAGTTAGAAAAAAATGTCAGGTAAGCCATTTTTAAAACTTTATAAATTTGCATACAATTTTTTATATTTAAAATATTATATTGTTATTTTTAATAACAAAATGTGAAAGCGTATTTCATCACCTTTCAAAAACAGTTTTTATTTTTGGATGCGTTCAGAAATATTCCATAAATTTAGATTATATTGCAAAGCGGATAAATTTTTACCTTCTGGCAAATAATGCCCGATTTTTGAAGGGTTAAAAAAAACGAACCACACTATCGATGGCGTCGATCATTTAAAAAAAAATCAGTTTGTAGAATGCGCAATCGATTAATAAATTAAATTAACATTTTAAAATAGATTATTCATTGAAGTATTCAGAAATGATAGTGTAAATTGTTTTTAAAATCGATATCTTTCATTACGTTTTTATCGATTATTTTAAGAATCTATTTTCGAATTATGAATCTCGATTATGCCCATCACTATTTCCCACACAGTATCAGGGGAAATAAAATTGAATTTCCCACGGCCCTGTTTTAACGATAATATAATATTAGTGAACATTCTATAATAAATCTAACGTAATTGTTTCAGATGATGTATTCTCTTGAACCCTGACGGTGTAATTTAAACTTCAATCACTGTAATTCAACACCCCTACCTACATGCTGAATTACATGATTGACGCGTATTGTGTGAATTCAGCGAATGCCTAAGTTGAAACCATCAAAAATACTTATTTCGGTTGTCGGTGTGTTCTGCGTAGCTCTGGCTCAAAGAAACACAATTTTGCTTTGAATTTGAGTGTCATTTTCAAAATCGGAACAGAAAAAGGCGGAAGCAAATTATGATTGTTTAAAAATATGTTAAGGTATATTTCTTTCAAACCTTCTCATCTTTGGGGATACAGTGTAGAGTACTGAAGAGGGTATTTTTGTGGAAAGGAAGGAGTGAATCTGGGCCTTCACACGATCTTTTTTTTTTCTTCACAATATAATTAATTTATATTCATTAAACCCATGTTTTCAAAATTGTGTGACTACCATTTTGTACAGGTTTAAAAAAAAATAGAGTGCAATTCACCCGCTGTAGAAGTGAAACTTTCAGAAAACTAAAGTAGACAAGAGTGGGGAGACTACGAAGCACCGCACAAAGAGGAAACCGATTATACTATCTCATTCTCTCGTAGGCTAAATCCTATAGATGTATGTATTTGTCTCGTTTTAGTGTCGCTATTTTTCGTTTCATCGAGTTTCAAATAGCAACGGTGCTAAAGAAGTTTTCACTTCAAAAAATCTGCATTATTTTCGAAAAATCTATGTAGGTACAGCAGGAAACCGGTGAACCTACAAAACATTTGAAGTCGATTTTATGGTATGAAGTTGGAATTTTTGGTTTTAAGTATCAAGTATCAAAATGTAAAAAAAATGTTTTTTGGGTTCTCTGTGATATAGTCCCGCTTGTACCACTAGTTTTTGGGTTCTCTGTGATATAGTCCCGCTTGTACCACTATTTTTTGGGTTCTCTGTGATATAGTCCCGCTTGTACCACTAGTTTTTGGGTTCTCTGTGATATAGTCCCGCTTGTACCACTAGTTTTTGGGTTCTCTGTGATATAGTCCCGCTTGTACCACTAGTTTTTGGGTTCTCTGTGATATAGTCCCGCTTGTACCACTAGTTTTTGGGTTCTCTGTGATATAGTCCCGCTTGTACCACTAGTTTTTGGGTTCTCTGTGATATAGTCCCGCTTGTACCACTAGTTTACGAATACCGTATAGAACGCTTCAGAAACAAAATTAAAAAGTTGTCATTACAAAATGTGAAATATTTGCTTTGGGACTTTCGTAATCATTTCGTAATACTTCTTCAAGAAATTCCCCAAGTTTTTACTTGTAAAACGTTCGGGGTAGAAATTTTCATTACTTCTTCTATTTTTTATTTATTGTAAATACGTGACCGACCGTATAAAAGCAACTTGACCAACGTCGAGCTTAAAAATCGACTGAAATTCCATTCGTTGTTGAGTTGATTCCCATTTTGCTCAGTCTATGTTTAAATCTAAGGCAAATATTAACACTTTCGAAATACACGAAACGTGTTGGTTTTCTTCGGAAATCTAAAATGCCGATGTTGTTTAACAAAGTTTGATATGCGTTCCGTATACTGAAGATCATCCAATACCCAAATACTGGAAGAATAGAAAATGAACGTGGAAAGTTACTTTCTCGTCCGTGTTTTCCCGATAAATTATTTTCCACAATTTCCCTACGATGGAATAACTGTAGAGAACGTGTCACATAACTTTTATTGTCATAAAATTACTATTAACGTTTTTAGAATTTGAACAATTCTAATTTTATAATTTGACCTGGCATGCCACATAAAAAATTAATTGTTTTCTTCCTGCGTGCCCTTTCCCGTGCGTTTCCGCCCCCGATACCCTCCCGCGTCACCTTTCCACCCGCGTTTCCCTTTCATCTTTCTCGACTTTCACCCTCCCGCATCTCCCCGTCCTACGAACCCCTCCTCCTCCCCACGATTCCCTCTCGCGTTCCTCTTCCACCTTCCCTGTCCTCCCTCCCAAATTGCCCTCCTCTCCCTCCTTCCCACCCTGCCGCTAAACTATATGAAAAACACACATTTTTCAAACTCGCGCGCTACCTATTGCAATTTTTATGCAAATTTCATAACGCCAGAGCTCGCCAGTACTCCCTGCAGTTATTACAATTTGATCTCAAATGCTCTGACGCCGAACGACCATAATGTTAGTGGAACACGTTTCGACGAGATATTAGTACGCAACGGCGCCTTTTTTATGTGAATACCTCACAAGTGTCCCAATTGCTCCCGTCTGGAACCAGTGAGACTACAGCATCCCCAATTGGTGTAGGTTGAGAGGCTGCAGGTAAATGGAGAAACGAAGGAGATGGGGGAGAGGAAGGTGGGGAAGTTCCTCGCTATTTAGATCTAGTCACCAAACACGCCTAAACCCATTTCAAGTAACGTTTCAATTCTGAATGGTGGTCTTACACCAAAGCGATACTGAGAGTATCTTCCACTCATACGACTCTACGACTCATGACTTTCCCGTGATTTTCACAAGGTCTGCACTCGTTCATGGCGACTCTACGGTTGATCCCCCAACAGTTGGCCCCATGAAACTATACATTTAATAAAATTATAATTTATTGTGCGTTATTTGCCAATATCAAACTTAAAATCGCCGTCAAAAATTCCTTTAATAATAAGTTGGTATGGATATCTAACGAATTTATTTACAATGTCGATTTTTTGTACTTAAAAGCTGGTTTATATAGTATACATGTCTAAGTATACAGTAATGCCAGCTCGTGGTGAACCATTTTGTGTTATAACTTTATATTAACTAAATTCGCTTTAACCAGTGTAATTTTAATTCTAGTAAAATTCATTTAATATTAATAGAGCAAAAAAAAACCACTTCTAAGTATACAGTAATGCCAGCTTGTGGTAAACCATTTTGATTTATATTGACTAAATTCGCTTTAACCATTGTAATTCTATTTCGTTAAATTCTTACCATTGTGATTTCTAATTTTAGAATTCATTAAGAGATGGAGCCACTTCGGTCGGCGTCTCGCAAACGGACTTGCCCCTGACTAGCATAAATACCACGTTTTAATGAGCTTTCTATTCCGTTCCGCGGCGATGACGCCACTACTTGTCACGATTATTTTGTACTGGTGAAAGTTAACCATTGTAATTTTTATTTATTTTATTTTATTTTTTCTTAAATTCTTACCATTGTGATTTCTAATTTTAGATTTCATTAAGAGATGGAGCCACTTCCGTCGGCGTCTCGCAAACGGACTTGCCCCTGGCGAGCATAAATACCACGTTTTAATGAACTTTCTATTCCGTTCCGCGGCGATGACGCCACTGCTTGTCACGATTATTTTGTACTGGTGAAAGTTAGTGGTGCTGGCGGCACGGTATCGCTTCGAAGTAAATAAGCACACACTTCACGACTAAAAATTACACATCTACCGGATCTGCCGGATCTGCCCTGATGATGGACACTGCAACGATGTCCGAAACGTTGGCTAAAGAAGGAGGTAGCGCAACACGGCATAACACCCCAAAAACAAATAACGAAAATATACAGCAGGTAGTTTTTTCCTTGATGCATTGAAATGAAAAACGTTTTATACTCTGCGCACTTCTTATATTTTGTGTTAGTAAACGTTAGTTAGTAAAACCGACCACATAATGTACATAAGTATGCCGTGGAGCAAAATGTCGGGATCAACTGTCATGGAACCCTCGTTCATACATAGTTTTGATGTATCCCTTGCAGCTTTATAACTTATCTACAAGTTTGTAGCATGTACGTACGAACCTACTATGACTACCCAAGTAAGTACGAACCGTTCTCTCCTACATTGAAAATATTCAAGTGAGTATTATTTTATTTTCTCGGGGAAATCTTTCTTATTTGTTTTGAAGTTCTTATTATTTGCGGGGAAACTTTTCCATTGGGAGAGCGGCGGTATCATTTGTCAATTATAGCGGGAAGTTTTGAAAAGAAAATTCGCCTTATTTTCTTCGGTGAGTTATCGACCGCACTTCGGGATTCATTAACAAGAGATGTTATGAATGAATATTAGTTGTTTTGCGGAAAATAAAATTTTCATTTTACGTTATGAGGTTTTCAAATTCAGCCTAATAGTTTTATCACATAAATAATATGTAGATGAATCGAAAAGGAGTATGGTAGAATGATGGCTCCGTGGTAAAAACTAGGTGTCGCAGGTTCAATCATCTTTATCCAGAGATGTTATGAATGAATATTAGTTGTTTGTTTTGCGAAAAAAATAAATTTGATTTATGAGATTTTAAAATGCAGCCTAATAGTTTTATCACATTAGATAAATCGAAAAGGAGAATGGTTGATTGATGGCGTGGTTGTCCAAGGTGTCTGGTTCTGAAATTTATGTCTTGCCCTAGGCGGGTATGGGTACCGCCGCCCCGGGAACCATTTATTGGATAACCAACACCTCTGCCATAGGTCTCCAAAATGGTTCGCGATGTTTGGTGACCTAGCAGGGGTGTCCGGGTTCATGGGGGTGAGCTTTGTCCGTGTCTTAGTGGCGGAAGCGTCTGCCCACGTGCTGTTTAGCGGGCCGGATCGAGAGTCACTGGGCGGCCTTTTGACCTTTCGAGCCAGACTCTCGACCCAATTCTTTCCACCGCAGTTGTATGAAGATTTTCAGTTTGGGGATGCGCCGCTTCCGCAAACTGAAAGATCTTCATTCATTTTTCGTATTTTTCAATCTTAACACTTAACACAAGTCTTTATTATTTTTTAAAGTAAAGCGAGTATTTAATCTTGTTTCGTAGTAGATATTTATGAAAGTTTGTGATGATTGTATCTGCCGAACATCAAACACATTCATAACAAAAGGTTAAGTTCGAGACTGTAATTAAAGGTAGTCTAAGGATTATTTTATAATAGTTTTCTCTTCTTTTATGATTGGGTCTTGTGCAGATGCAGTGCTACCTCCGCATGCTATTATTATTTTTAATTTATAAACTAACGTTTAGACAAGATTTTTATGCATAGCATAAAGGGTAACAATTATTATAAGCAATAATTATCAGCCTGAAACACTCATCAACATTGAAAAATCTTCCGAGAAAAGATACTTGCCGCCAACTAAAACCGCCGCCAAATATTTGACAAGTTTAAGTATTTCCCCAATAAATGTAGTCATAATTTGTCTCGACGCCACCTAGCGAGGGATTTAACACTTACAATGTCTCTCTCGCAAAATAAAGTTGGTTGTTTTCAGGTGGAAAAAATATAATAAGCAGTAATTGTTGAATGAAACACTAGTATATATTGAATTATTTGGCGGGTATTTGATAAGCCCCCATAGCTTAGTGGTCAAGAGCAGCTGACCGGCAATCAGAAGGACACGGGTTCAAGTCCCGTTGGCGGCAAGTATCCGCATGCTATGATACTATAGCGGAAATTTGAAATGCTGTTAAGGACAATAAATCCAAAAAAAGTGCAATACACACGCGGTAGAAGTGAAACCACCAGAAAACTAATGTAGACAGGGGGGGAGGCTACGAAGCATCGCAGGCTAAATCCTATAGATGTAATAGTGTGTCTTTTTATTGTCGCTATTTTTCGTTTCATCGAGTTTCAAATGACAATGGCGCTAAAGAAGTTTTCACTACAAAAATGAGTTAAATATATGTGTCCGTTTTTTCTCTTTCGATCTGCGTCGTCGACATATTTCTAGGAAAGTAAGTGCGTGTTTTACGACGTGCATTTTAAGACGATTTTTTTCTTAAAAATTAAAAGTTAATTTAATATCGTTATTAAACAAATTTAAAAAAATTGTTCAATAGTACCTATTCTGAAAGATCTATTTACTTTGCATACTACAATGTTGTTATTTTATAATAAAAATTCATAATTATAGGTATACAAAAACAGGATATATGTTTTTTTTTTTAAATAAAAAAAACTCTTATCTTTTTTAATTTTTTTTTTTAATATAAACACCGCACAAGAGTCCTAACTGCTCCCGTCTGAAGCTAGTGAGACTATGGCATCCCCAATTGGGGTATATTGTGAGGCTGAATGTCGTGGGCAGGGGAAGGAGTTAGGGAAGAGGAAGGTGGGGAAGCACCTGGCTATTCAGATCTGGTCACCAAACACGGCTAATGCCATTTCAAACAACGTTTCAATTCTGAATGGTGGTCTTACACCAGGGCGATACTGAGAGTATCTTCCACTCTGGAACGTGCCGCAAATATACTATATATTATTTTTAATGAATAAATTATGAAATAACACAAATTAATCAAATAAAATTTATTTGCCACGCCGGGATTCGATTCCGCGACCTTCGGTGTGCGAGTCAAGAGCCTTACCGCTGGATCTTCGCTCTCCTCCGTTTTGTCCTTTCAGCATTTTAAATTTCCGTGATATATATATGTACCTATTATAATTCTGCCTTACGAATATTGCTCGAATGGTTCGAATACTTGGGTACTTCCCAACCTTCCTCTTCCCCACCTCTCCCCTCCCCTCCCCACTACCTTCAGCCTCACAACATACCCCAATTGGGGATGCCATAGTCTCACTGGCTCCAGACGGGAGCAGTTGAGATTCTTGTGCGGTATTCACTGTAAAAAAAAAAAAAAGAATGACATAAACCAATAAAATTCATTAATTTGTTATAATTAAATAAACACAATATTAGCGAAACTCAAACGAAAATGTGTCGACAAAAAGATATTCTGGGACTCTGGGACTTTCATTAATTTGTCTATGACGTGATTTTGATAGTCAATGTTACTTTGATTTCCTCTTCAATTCACCGTCTATGTCACGAGTGTGGTGTCACGGTTCAATGGTCTATTGATTTTCCCGATTTTTTTATAGGTATATTTGATCCATATAAAAGTAATTTCGTGGAATTCTGCTTTACTACAAAGTTTTATTCATTTATGAAATCATTAACCTGCATAGTGCAACATTGAATCGATTTCATAAACTGTTTGTTCTGTTCTACCCTTATCGAAATGAAATATTAATCACTTCTTCTAATAGTGCAAAATTATTTTGTGGTGACATTTTAAATTCAAATTAATAGATAACTTTGTATTAAGATGAAGCCATAGTAAATAATGCAAAATCATACAAAATCATATGTTTTTGTTTTGAAAATTTGATCGCTTAGAAGTATTGTAGATGCTTCAATTAAATACTGCGTTTAGAACACACCTTGGCCCTTAAAAATATCGGTCATTTTTTTAATAAGTCTTTTAATAAGCCTATAAAAAAAATAAAGTATAAGGTCTAAAAAACACACTTTCAAGTCCAAACTCTCCTATCTCCCCTTTTCGGTTATGGTTTTATTGTATAATGTGACAAATTCAGTTTATTTTATAATTATCGCAAAAAAAGTTGATATTTACACCCAATCTTCTCAAAATAAAATAAAATATGCATTTTCGCGTTGTTATTTTACAATACGGCCGCTAGTCGACGAATTCGGTTTTTCAAAGTGAACCCTATGGTGTCCACCGAAGAACTACTGTTCATGCCACAGTCGCCAAACCTCAGTCACGCCCCGAACTGAGCGGGAGATGGACGCGTCACTCCGCATCGCTTGATTTCGTGAAATCAATTTTAAATTTCCGCTTTATAACAATAAACAATGCGTAAAACAGGAATTCATATTTTTTACAGGCTTTTACGAAATCAACCTGTAAAACAAAACTCTCAAATACCTTTCCCAACCTTTCCAAAAGCTTTTTCTCGAGTATTTTTAAACTCCTCCCATAAAGAGCGTGAATTCCGATTTCGATTTTTTCCTGAACTAGTGGATCGCCTTAACCACTTAATTATTTACAAAAGCCGACATGTTTCGTCAGCAAAGCTGACTTCTTCAGGAAGAAAAACCCTGAAGAAGTCAGCTTTGCTGACGAAACATGTTGGTTTTTGTAAATAATTAAGTGGTTAATACAAAGTTATCTATTAATTTGAAATATTAATTTTTGAGTGTAGGTCGAACAAGAGTTGGTGCCAACAACACGTCACACTAGCTTAGGATTTTGTAAATTGGACAATGATGTCCAAAAAGCATAACTTTCGCTGTATATTAAATCCGTCATTTCATATTTCACAGTACGTCAAAGTCGTCAAAAACGTCAACGAAATTAAATGGCTTTAAAATTATTGTCAATTTTAACACTGTCAAATTAAATGATTGAATTATTCATTTCTTGATAGACCGACTGCTCATTTAACAGTCGGACATTGTCTTGTTGAAGAATGTTGGTCTACGTGCATAACTTCACACACAGATTAACAAAATTATGTGTGCGGACCGCCAAAAGCCAAGCTGACGGGGAACAAGGCGGCTTAAGAGAAACCCTTTTTTATGATCTTACTTTTTGAAGTGAAAACTTCTTTAACAATGTTATGATTTGAAACTCGATGAAACGAAAAATAGCGACACTATCACATAGGTAGGATCTAGCCCGCGAGAGAATGAGTTAATTTAATCGGTCTCCTCTTTGTGCGGTGCTTCGCAGCTTCCCCACTCTTGTCCACTTTAGTTTTCGGAAGGTTTCTGCACAATTGTAATTTTTGTTGTAAAAACTTCTTTAGCACCGGTGTGATTTGAAACTCGGTGAAACGAAAAATGGCGACACTAAAAAGAGACAAACACATACATCTATAGGATTTAGCCTGCGAGAGAATGAGATAGTATAATCGGTCTCGTCTTTGTGCGGTGCTTCCTGGCCTCCCCACTCTTGTTTACTTTAGGTTACACTCCTACCGCGTGTGAATTGATTTTATGGTGAAACTATTTGTATAATGTAACCTTTTTATGATGGAACTCTTTATACCTAATGCAAGCTTTTTTAATTATGTAACCTTTTTATATGGAACTTTTGTATAGTGTAATTTTTTTATTATGGAGTTTTTTTTATAGTGTAACCTTTTTATGATGGAACTATTTTTATAGTGTAACCTTTTTATGATGGAACTATTTTTATAATATATGCTTTTTGTGATGGAACTTTTTTATATTATAACCTTTTTTTATAATGTAACCTTTTTATGATCGATTTTTTATGACGTGGAACCTTTTTTACGATGAAACATTTTTATGATGTAACCTTTTTGTGGTGGACCTTTTTTATGATGGATTTTTTGAACATGCAGCATCAATCAATAGGTAACTACAATAGCGACGAATAGATACCTCAGGTACATTACTAAGACTGTGATTCTTTTTTGTAAAAGGACCCGTCTACGTAGCGCAATGGAGTTGAATAATAATAATAACGTTACATTTGTATAGCGCAGTTTTGTGTCATTTCACTTCAAGTGCGCTTAACTATAATAAATTGAAAAATAATGACCCCTTACCCCCTTGGGACCCCTTTGGTTGACCGGTTGACCCCTCAACACCCGCTTGGGATTGTGTGTATTGGTGCATATGTGGGCATATGCGCTTCCGTCAGCGACTTCCTTGTCAAAAGGGACTAAGAAACAGCAGTTAGTCTTGCTGTCACATATTTATTGTTGATAATAATAAATTGTTAATATGTATTTGTTTTTTTTTTACATTGGCTCCACACAGGAAGAAATTTATTTTTAAATTAATTGAGGAAATTAATTTCCATCAGGGCCTATGTCATCTTTGGGGATGCTGTGTGGGGGGTCTTTTTAGAAAAGGAAGGAGAGAAAGTTCTGGGAAGGGAATGGAGGGATTGATAGGAAACTGGGGGTCAGTGTGTAAATGGAGTGACGAGTGCAAGGCGATGTACCGAGAGACCCAATGAGAGTCAAATGGGGCTCCCTCACCCATTCTCTCCCTATCCGGTCTGCCATGCAGGTAGTGGGCAGACGCATCCGCCGCCAAGACCCGGACAAACCCTACGAACCCGTGCACCCCTGCTAAGTCACCTAACGTAGCGAACCACTTGGGGTGACCTATGGCAGAAGTGTTGGTTATCCAATAAATATTGGCGGTAACCACACCCGCCTCCCAAATTCAATTTCTTAACTATCGTCGATGAAAATGCTTTCCGAGCTTCATGAGTACGGGATATTTTATAGAATTTCCCACTAGGGTGATTACGTTTTTTATTGTCTTAAAATTTTGAATCATGGAAGCATGAAGATCGTCGTTAGTGACGTGCATAGTGCAATGGTCGATTAATTCCACTATTTACTTTGTTTGTTGGCTTATTCATATTACCGAGATCGTTGCGAGGTTCGTCGATCGTCTGATGGCCAAATCGTCTAGTTCGGCGAACCGCAATTATACCCCTTTTACAATTATTATTATACTTTATTTATTATTTTATACTCTTTTTCACGAACAATTACTCCCGCGAGTGAGCTTTTCTAAGAATGAAAAATGGCCACTAAAACTGCGCGCACAATCGATTAAGCTAGTATGAATTTCTTTGTGAGTTGCTAAAAACTTCTCCTCTGTTTATTTTAGTAAGGCAGCACTGCATAAAATTAAAGTCCTATTGCAGCGCAAAAAAGATTTACTGCATTGCTTGGAACATTTTTAATTTTGATAGTTATCTATCTACCTACTCGTTATTAAGTCCTATGTTAATTTCTGTGGTGAATGTATATCTAATGGTATGAAAGAGACATTCGTGTATGAAACAGAAAGCTTTATACAACCTTATTAAAGGACATGTCGGCTTTGCTCTCGTTTTTCTTATAATTACCATCCTACTAGTAACACGTACCACCGTATCAATATATACTAAAGTTACTACAGAAATTGTCTAATCACACCCTGTAACTAAAATTGTATACACATTAGTAGTAAACAACAAATAACATATCTCGGAATAATTATCGACAATAACACCAAATGGAAAAATCGAATAAACTCCACAGTAGACGGAATGAGGAAACTAATATATATATTTTTCAGATAATAATGTATATATTTAGAAATACTATTAAAAATATTGAAAGAAATTTACTTTGTACTTGCGCACTCTGTCCTACAATATGGAATCATAGCTTGGGGGGGGGGGGGGTGAATATAAATCATCCTTTCTCCCATTCAAAACAATTCCCGTTCCCCCACTTTCAAAAATTTACCAAAAAATAGCACTACTTCAGCTACACAAAGATGTGTCTTTAATAAAAATATTACCCCACTGCTAAATATTGGCACAAGGAATACTTCTATTGGTGGACTAACTTTACCTCCCGTACGAACCACAACAGCACAGAATCACTATGTATATAAAGGAATAAAATAATTTAATCAATTACCCGCTGATATAATTATGACAAATATTAAAAAAAACTTATTTTAGTAGTGTCACCATATAATTTTAACTTTCTCTAGATATATTTTTGACTGTTTGTTATTCCTAATGTTTTATATGTACAACCTATATACATTTCTTGTTTAATTACCCCTATAATCTTTAAAAAATATGTTAAGTCTAAATCTCTTCAAAATTTAAATTCTTTAATTAAAGGAAAACAATCACTTTGTTTGTAACCACGGTTTATTGATTTAATTTTTATTTACCGACCGGTTTCGCTTAATACAAGCATCATCAGGGTATAAATTAAAACAGTTTTAATTTATACCCTGATGATGCTTGTATTAAGCGAAACCGGTCGGTAAATAAAAATTAAATCAATAAATCGTGGTTACAAACAAAGTGATTGTTTTCCTTTAATTAATATGTCAAACCACAAAGTGACTGCTTTCTACCAAAATATTAAATTCTTTAGTTTGTGATGAGCATTTTTTTAAATAATTCTTAAGTTATTAACAAGTTGTCCTCTCCTAAACACAAGCATTTGCTTTATTAGGAGAGTGTATAAAATATATAAGCTATATTATGTTATGTAAATGTAAAATAAAAAAATACTAATAGTCCTAACTACACCGAATTATTGTCTTCCATCCCGTTTTATAAATTTACTTAGTGATCCGGTTTATTTCAAACTCGAAATCACTACAATTTCTTAATTTGGATGTTTGACCCGTTTATAATAGAAACTACTAGAGATATGGCATGGAAGCGTACCGACTGTCGTCGAGCTACGACCAATCTGCACGGACTAGGAAGAAAAGGCGGGGAACCGCTGTTGACATTTTGTTGCCCGCGGTTTCATAGATACTAATAGTGGGTCACGACCCATCACCCTCGATTCTATTGTCTATGGTTTGACCTCATAATATTATATTGTTTAGTTTTAAACGTTTAGGTAGGTAATTTCTTTACCTCCAAAAGATAATAGGCCACTTGCATGGATTTCAAATTACTTGGAATAAATCGTGTGGATAGATTTTTCTACTAAGATTACGAAAATGTTACTAATTTTTTTTAGAAATTTATAGTTTTTTTTTTTTAAATAAATAAATACGTGTTTTGAGCTCGTGACGTCACTACTTCAAAAATGTTCCCTCTCCGAAATATTTAATTATTTTGTAAAATTCCACACTGTTTTTTTTTATATGGCAACACTTTTATTTCAGGCGATTTTTTAAATTTGACACTTAAAACTCAATATATTTATTGTATGTTACCTTGCGAACTTATGTTTGGTTCGATTTTGACAGATGGTATAAAGTGAACGTCGCACAGATGCTTTCCGCAGCGGCTGACTTAGGAGCATAATGGTAGTAGTGCTGATTTTAACAAAATCAAACATATATAGACGTTGAACATTATAATGATTAATGATCAATAAGATGGATCAAGGAAACAAATATTTATGAGATGTAATATTTTTGGTATGCCTCGTTATTCCCCTGTGCCCTTCATGTGGAATACGTCGGTTTTTTTTAATGATTTTCGGCTATGTAATTTTTTTTTCGCACCCATAAAAGTATGTCCTGTCTTTCCGGTTTATAAAAAAATGGTCAGATTGTTCGAATTGAGAGTTTCAAAAAATCGCCAGGGTTTCAAAAATACGATTAAAAAAAATCGGAATGTCTTAGAATGTTTGCCTAAACCGGAAATTTAAAAAAAAAAGTTGATGCAAGTGGCCTATTAGCCAATTTAAATGCACGACTTTTTCATATTTAATCCAAAAGTGCGAAAATAAATATCAGGGCGCCATACCTTTCAAGAGGACACCAGAACCCAACTAAAACTTTCGATTTCGCCAGGGATACAAAAGTAGATAGCAGGAAGGGACCAGGGGTAATATTTTCAGAGATGCGTCCATTACCCGCAGTGCGCCTTCGGGATACATCGTAAATTATTCCGCTTCACGCGGCCGCGGGTCAGCCACCCCTGACATTATTCCTCCAGTACAGGGGAGGTGATCTTGGGGTTTTGAAACCCACAGGAAATGGCTCGTATAGAAATAGACATAAAGAATATTTTTTCTTTTATGCAATATTGTTGTCGGTGTGAACACATTTATTTCACAAATTTTTTTTCTCATATTTTTTGTAGTGTACCAAAGGTAATACAACCATCTTTTGAATTCTTGATTCTTTAAGCAGAAAAATTAAAGCTTGACATGTTACTGTCTTGAATGACGACGTTTATATTTATAAAACGAGTCCTTAATTTGTGAAATACCTACGCATTCTGCTGTTTAGAAATATTAGTCAGGCAAAATGTTACGGATGAAGAATTTTTCAAGAACTCGTAGTAAGAGATCTTTAGCTGTTTTATATGTCAGATTTCTGCTATATAAAATGTTTTGTAATTCTCAAATTTACCTTAAATGGGCTAATGTAGGCGTAATTCGTGAGATTAAAAAAGGGACACTCGGATTGGGTATGTCAAGCGAATGATCCAAGAAAGGAGTGGAAGGAGAATATGTGACGCAGATGGAAATGATAGAAGAATTCGGTCACGGAGGAAGATGCGGAACGATCAAGTGAATCAGATACTTGATTCTGGCCATGTCAAGAGTCAAAATAATAGAAGAGTGTGCATGAGACGATGTATGAATGTTGATGAAGCTATGCGTGAAATCCTATTTAGATTAATCTTTATTACGAATCGGTTTACATTATGAACATCAAAAATATGCTACGGATAAATTGAAGATTTTACTACATTTTGTATGAATTGGAATTACAATAAAAAAAATTACGTAACAAAAAATATAAGCGTAAACTACTAAAAAAAAAGAAGTTTTGTTCATGACTTAACTATTTTAATAAGAAACATTTTTTTAAATACACCTTTATGGCTAAGACTACTTTTGACGTTTTGTATGATCGAACTGTTTTTCATTCATAAAAATTACGCACAAAATAAATAAAAACCACTTTGGCGCTTACTTGCCTCGTGCAAATGAGACGCTCGATTTTAAATTTTGAAGGCGTGAGAATCGAAATATTTCTACCGTTGATATTCCTCTTGAAGAGGCAAGGAGTGTGTGCCAAGGTCAAGTTGTTTGGCGGTCCGTCCTCTCTGCCTACCTCTGCGGGAAGCCATGTAATAGTCAGTTAATTATTTCTTTAAAATACGAGAATTTTTTATCACGTAATCCTCGTATATGACGAATAGAAATGATTAGAAAACATTAGCTCCAAAGATATTAATATGAATAGATACCTACGTGAAATCCTATTTAGATACTATTTTGATTAATCTTTACGACGAATCGGCTTACAGTATGAACATCAAAAAATTTGCTACGGATAAATCGTAGCTTTTACTAGCTTTTCTATGTATTGGAATTACAATAATAATAATAATAATGTTTATTCCAGGATGTGGGGAGTATAGTGCAATCCCACACGTCCCGTAAAGTTGTACATATTTACACAACAGATAAAGTAAATAGAACAAACAAATATAAAAGACATAAGCGATAATAGAAATAAAATAAATAATCAATTATAATGTAGGACGTGGTCTGGAGTGAGCTAGGGCCCAGCGCTCGCTCAGGAGTGGCGCTTGGTGCTGGAAGGCTGCGATCACCACTGTGTTATCGGAAGCCATTAGCCGCATCCTGGCTCCAGTGACCCTATGACCCTATACAATAAAATCATTATTTACGTAACAAAAAATATAAGCGTAAACCACCAAAAAAATGTTTTTTCATGACTTAACTATGAAGAAACAATTTTATATAAGAAACAATTTTTTTTAAATACCCCTTTATGGCTAAGACTATTTTTGAGGTTTTCCATATTCTAACTTTTTTTCATTCTTATAAAATTATGAACAAAATAAATTAAAAAAACACTTATTCGCTTACTAGCCTCATGCAAAAAGACGCTCGATTTTAATATTTTGCAGGCATGAGATTCGAAATATTTCTAGCGTTTATATTCCTCTTAAATAAAAAGCTTTGCTCTCACATCCATTGTGCTAGTTTTGATCTAGATGTTGTCCTGTTCGAGTTAAATTCGTTTTAATTCATCATTCAAAAGTTACCATAGATCTACAAATTAATGATTTTTGTTTATTTTATTTTTAACTGAATGAGTAAAACCACAATTATTAAAATAAAAATGCATACATTTATCCAAGACACTTTCTAGGAAGCATTTAGTTGTAAGTGTAAGACTGGTGGTGTAAGACCACCATTCAGAAATGAAACGTTGCTTGAAACGACATTAGCCGTGTTTGGTGACCAGATCTGAATAGCCAGGTACTTCCCCACCTCCCCCTTCCCCATCTCCTTCCCTTCCCCATTAGCCTCAAACATACCCCAATTTGGGTTGCCATAGTCCCACTGGCTCCAGACGGGAGCAGTTAGGACTCTTGTGCGGTATTCATGTAAAAAAAAAAGTTCGAGATGAATCTTGCAATCGTACATAAAGATAGAAGCCAATAAAAATATGCATAAAAAAATGAAGAGAATGTTGGTAGTTCTTAATCGAAATAAGTTACATATGACCTAATCGGATAGGGTCCCATTAGCTCAGTGAAAGAGGACCACCCCAGCAAGGCTAAGGTCCTGGGTTCGGTTCCTATCTTTTTCTGATTTTTATGTTTCACATTTTCGATTGAGCTAATGTTGTCTTCATTAATTAAGAATTATTTTTGGTTTAATCCGTATTATTATCTACTTAAGCTTGTTGAATTTTGAAGTCGCTCCTAACAGTCCTAACACATAATATACACCACACTTCACCATCAGCTTAACTACCGTGAAGGGCAGAAAATAATCACCTACACCAGGGAATAACCAGACACAACCGGAAATACGTCATTTTTATACAAAATTGTAGACGTATTGACTTTTTTCCATTAAAGGTGTAAATAGATTTCGAAATATTGTTCTTTTATCTAGTAAATGTATGTTTTAAATTTAGAGAAAAAAATGTTTATTTTTAGTATAATGAGGTTGTACCGTAGGTCGGATGGCAAATTTGTTAAATTTTCAAACATTTTTTTTATAATACAACACACGTTTCAAACACACAATAAAATAAATCAATACAATTATCTAGTAAAGCTGCCTTTCAGAATTTTGAATTTAGTTCAAATAAAATCTCTAAAAAAAAGATCCTCCCACGTGTTTTGTGACTAAATACTTCAGTTTGTCTATTTATTTACGGTCTTACAAACTAACATATCAGTTTTTTTGTAATTTTAATTTTGCTTAGACGTTATTGAAAATTATAAATACTTATGATCAAAAAATAATCACAAAAGTATATAATTTTGATAGTTTTATCAACACACGTGCATTTTTGAATATAAGAATATATCAAAGTAAATTCTTATTGAAATAAAATCGATGTTGAGTTATTATTTCCAAATGCTGGTACGGAGAATAATTAATCTTTCTGATCGGGACCACCCTGTACAGTTGTAAGGGTACAATCGCAAGACCGTCTTTCGACGAAATTTGAATTCTCGGCCCCTGGTTAATCGCCATTAACAAACTTTGTAGGTTTAAGCATTTACATTTATTTGTTGTGGTAACGGTGAGAGTTTTCTTTTCTTTTCGTTTATGCTTACTTTCTTTTTTATTTTCTTTTTGTAGTTTGATTTTCTCGCAGTTTTTTTTTAACCCTTACTTTACTGTGAATATTCCCATTCTACTCTCCAGGAATTTGAGAGTTTCTTGATAAATGCGGCTTATGTGCCTTCTGTTTAGCGTTGAAGGATACATTTTCTTCTGTTTTTGTGTTTACAAACAATTGGCATTGCTGTAGTCGCTTGAAATCACAAGTTCGAATGGTTTGCCTGCGCATTGTTACAAATTATTTTGCTGTGTGAAGATTTTGTTTATTCTGTTCCCAGATTTCACGTTCCTCTAAATAAACTGAATAATTGCAGGTTATTATGCTGTGTTCCGCTTCCTCTTTCTTTATCTGATGTTCATCATCGGGGCAGGTTGTTGTGAATTGTTTGTTTATGTTTAGGTATATAAGGAGATGTTACTGTCCGCGTTAATCCTCTTATTATCCCTATTTTAGTATAATAATTACTTAAATTAATGTCGTTTTCGCCGTTTAGTTCTGGTGTAACCATCAAGTTCCTGCCGGATACCTCCCGTCGTGTCGCCTTTATTAAGACGACAATATACCCTAAAATATATTCAGAATCTTAACGACGTGAGTAAAGAAGCCGTGTATACAAATTGCGACTCGCGACCCGTATATTGGACGGATTTGCCCTATCAAAGAAAAGAAGAAGAAGACAAATAATGTGGGAATCTTAAGATGAATATATACGTGAAATTCTATTTTGATTAATCTTTACGACGAATCGGCTTACAGTACGAACATCGAAAAATATGCTACGGATAAATCGAAGCTTTTACTAGCTTTTTTTGTATTGGAATTATAATAAAATTATTATTTACGTAACAAAAAATATAAGCGTAAACCACCAAAAAAAATGTTTTTTCATGACTTAACTATGAAGTAATACAAGAAAAAAAAAAAATTTAAAATACAGCTTTATGGCTAAGGCTATTTTTGAGGTTTTCCATGTTCTAACTTTTTTTCGTTCTTATAAAATTATGCACAAAATAAATAAAAACCACTTTTTCGCTTACTAGCCTCGTCCAAAAAGACGATCGTTTTTAAAATTTTGCAGGCATGAGATTCGAAATATTTCTAGCGTTTATATTCCTCTTAACGACGTACGTGGAGAAAGTGTGTAAACAAATATACGCCGCGGCACGGCGTATTGTACGAACGTACGGTCGAATTCACCCTAGCAGGCCGGGAGATTCGACATTTCTGCCGCGTTGATATTAATTAATTCTGAAGAACGTGTTACAAATATTTAAAATGTGTCTCCATGTTGTCCACCCGAAGTTATTAATTCATCGTCTAGAAAAATAAAATCTGGTGCTTACCACTAACTTTATAGTTGAAAAACGGGTTATAAAGTTTTAAAATCGTTGTACGTAAAATATATTAATGGTAAGGTACTTTTTTATTAATCTAAAATATAAATAACTCGCATTCTTTGTGCGGCATGGAAATTAAAAAAGTTATTATAGTTACTAATTCGCCGGAAATGATTAAAATGTGAGTTTTGAGCAAACAAAAATTATTTGGGTTGTTTACCGCCTTAATATTAATGGAGCTTTTATTGGGGATGACCCAAAAATAAATCTTGATAATTCTTTTGGCCTTGAAAATCTCAAATCATATCTAAATAATTCCTATATTTTATTTAACCCTACACTGCGTCCATCGCCTTGCACCGCAGTGGGTGGGATGGATTTATTCTTCCGTCACTTCTGGGTACATTGATCCCCAGTCTTCTATTCACCTTTAATAACTTTTCCTTCCCTTGTTTGCCCAAAATCATGCATAGAAAAAAAAAACATAACATCAATCACACAACGGCGAGTAGCAGAATCCACGTTGGGGGCCAAAACTGTTTCGAATTTCACCAATATTCGCGGCCTGAACAATTTTTTTTATTCTGTCAACCTTCTTTTCCTTTGACTCCTCCTATCTGGACTGGACTACCGGGCTTCACTCTTGTAGGCAAGTTTGGACCCAAAGGAGGCATCTGTCTTTATAACCGAACTGACGTCAACTGTGTGCGACTGTTGAATCTTGACAACACCAGATTCGACGTAATGGGTGCACCTCAATCTTTCAAGTACGTCTATATTATACGCATGTCTAAACCGCTCAACGAACCTAAGCGAATTAGACACATCTGAGCTATTCAAACATTTGAGCGAAACTATTGGTGATGTCTTGTCCCGCTACCCTTTCGCCAAGTTTCAGTAGTTTACTTACACTATTTTCCGTGGCCTGAGAACGAAATCCACCAAATTCAAAGGGTTATCGTCGCCTTTGGGCTTTATTAATTTCGCAGAGGTGATTTCACCCCCTGGATGAGTGGAGGGTGGGGTGGAGGCTTCTATTGTATTTATTTCCATGCGACGGGGAAATGTAATGGAAAATGTAAATAAAGGAGCTTTTCCGGGTCTTCTTTATTAGGACCCATTATTTACATACCGCGAACGCATAAAGAAAAAGATACACACTGCTTTAAGAGGAATAGTACACGGAGGTTTAGATAAATTTATACACAGTATCCGGAAATTAGTGAATCTACATCGCCATTAGAACCCAAACAAAAAAAAACTTACAATGTATCCGGGAGTAAAGTGCACTATCTTCGAGAGTAGGTGATTAGGGATGCAACGATATTTCGGAAAACCTATAAATATCGATATATCGACCCTTAAAAATATCGATATTTATCGATATCGACGATACACCGATATCGATATATCAATATCGAAAAACTCAATATATCGTATCGAAATATCGAAAAAAATAATTTTTTTCAAAGGCAGAAGCCACTATAACTCAAAGAAGAAACCGGCTACATGGAAACATACTGTCAAAGTTACTATTTAATACATAGTTAATTAATAAATAGTGTCCGACCGAAACTAGTTTTTACGGCCGAAACCGAAACCGAAACTGAGTTTCGGCTTCGGTCTCAGGTTCGGCCGAAACCGAAACCGAAACTTCCATGTAAGGTCATGATTTCGTGGAAAAAAGTCAATCTTAATAAATCAGCCTTTATTTTTAAATCATATTTTAATCATTCAGTCTCCGATATTTCAACTAAAAATAAACATTACATAATTATCACTCCTTATTTCAAATAAATGATTTATGCTTTTTGAAATCGTAATCGTAAATCGCTTCGTAAATAATATTTTAAAAAAAAAGAAAAAGTAAGTATTACCTATTTGAACATTATTAACAAATAACTAAGGGTCGACCGAGATCTCAGTCTCGGTCTCGACATTCTCGGCTACAAATTCTACCGAGAAGTCTGTCTCGGTTCTCGGCGAAAAATCGCCGAGATTCTCGGCCATAACGGAGACCGTTGTAAGTAGTATGGTATAGGATAATGGGATTCAAAACTACCGCGCGGGTCCACATTCTTCACTTGGTGTCAGTGCGTGAGAGAGCTGTCAATTGTGATTGGTCGGCTGGCAGAGGTTTAGTCGGTGAGGCGGGTTTTACTTACCGCCGCTGCGCCGCGCCGTTCGTTCATTTCACTACTTTTGGAAACAGACAATTGGTGAAAACGCAGAAAAATTGCTTTTTATGTGCTATTTTTTTATGTTGTTCAAATTTGATTACTAAAACTATTTAAGCCACCACTACCCCTGGGTTCTTACATATCTCCCTTAAACATTTGAAGTTTTTAAGCTCTTAAAAAAAATATGTGATTTTTGAAGATAATATCTAGACGCATTCCACACCGAAACGCAAATTATTTACAATTCACTCGAAGAAAAAAATCGCAAAGTATGCTCCAAAAATTATTTTAAACACGTTTATTTCAGTTATTTTACAAGTTATAGTTGTGAAAAAATTCACATTGTTTTTTTAAATGATACTTAAGATACCTTTCATGAGATTTTTGCTCTATTTTAAAGAGTCGTGTTTTATTAAATATTTTCGCATCGATTTTATCGCTTTAAATATTAGCGCGCTCCTCTAAGATTCGTAATTACATATCTCTCCATCTTCTTCTTTTTAGCGCGGATGCAGCGCCTTAAATCAAATTATTATTACATTCTTAAAAAATACTACATTATGCAAAAATAGCGCATTTTAATTGTTTTTCTCAATTTATCTATTCTCGGTCTCGGCCGAGAACGAAAAACCTGTCTCGGTAGACCCTTACCAATAACAAAATAAAAGTAAAAAATAAAATACTCATTCGTCTTAAGACAAAATAATTTGGGAGGCGGGAATGGGTACCGCCGCCCCGGGAAACTTTATTGGATAACCAACACCTTTGCCATAGGTCACCCCGAGAGGTTCGCTACGTTTGGTGATTTAACAGGGGTGCCCGGGTTTATGGGATGAGGATTGTCTAGGTCTTGAAGGTGGATGACCAGGTCACACTGAGCCCCAGATTCCTACCCACCCCTTTTTCTCCCAGAACTCTCCTCTCTTTCCTTTCCCTAAATAAACCCTCCACACAGCATCCCCAAAAATGATATAGGCCCACAGGGAAATTATTTTCCTCAGGGCATATCATGAACTAAATCATTTCAATAGCTAAATAAAACTTACCTATTTAGAAATAATGTTAAGTATAAACACCTCCAATTTCACAACAAATAAACCAAACTACCGCAAAGTTCGCGGAGCGAACACAAACAGGTGAATCAAGGCCTGACACGACTATGAGCGCGGATGCAGCAAAATGACACTCCGTGGCTCGCAGTTCAGTGCACCGAAAATGTTCGATCGCAGAACGAAACCTCCCAAATTCAGTTTCGGTTTCGGCCATAGTTTCGGCCGGATGGCGGCCGAAACCGAAACTAAGCCGAAACTCGATTTTTGGCCGAAACTCGGCCGAAACCGAAACCGAAACCGAAAGTTCGGTCGGACACTATTAATAAATAGTTACGATTACCATATACTGGAATAATTTTAATGTTAATAAATTTATGAAAAAAAAACACATTTTGTATACCTAAAAAAAATTGTGATTATTTACATAGATAAGTATTAAAAATTATATACATACGATTACATAATCGATAAACGTTTGATATAACTAAAACTACATTGGATTTCTATAAGCTTTAAAAAAAACATGAAATATCGATATTTCGGCCTAAGAGTCCGATATATCGATATATCAATATCGACTTAATTCGATATTTTTAAAAACCTTGCATCCCTAGTGGTGATACATGATGATAGAAGTAAAAAAGATAAATAACTTTTTTCCAATTGCTTTTTTTTCCATACAAAAATATTTTTTCATAGAAGAATACTTATTTTCCGTACAAACAATTCAACTTTTTTTATGTCTAAAAACTACGTTAAAATGTTTTTTGCTTTTACCATCAATATAATAATAATGTTCATCCTTTCTATAACGCCGTTTTGGTGAGAAAACCACACCAAGGGCGCTTTGTAGAATCATATCGTTTTGATGTATGTATCGTTTTCTCAAACTTCCTCTAACTGCAAACAGTGACCTTATATTCAAAATAATGAGAGTATTTGATGTTCGACAGATCTATGTAAAAACTATCCTCATGCATCTCTTTAAAAACAAACATGTGCTTTACGAAAAAAAAATAAACTTAAGATTTTCCCGTAACTCCATCAAAGACATATTGCAAGTTCCAGCACTCTCCCCCCACCTTTGGTCAACGTAGCTTTAGATACTTTGCCACAAAAATATTCAACATTCTCCCAGAAAACATCAAACTGAGTCAAACACAGAGAGAGTTTAAAAAATACGTTAAAATATGGATACATTCTAATGATCGAGCCTATACTGGTGCCCTCACCCAAACGCCCAGTCATTGACAGTTGTTATTGTAGTAATAACCTTGCAGTTTATGAATTGTGTAGGTATATGCAAACAATAATGTTAACTAAAATAAAACTTTTTCTGTATGGAAACATACTTTACACATTTATAAAAAAACCATAGATAAAATTGCTAGAAACAATTTACAAAAAATTCTGCCTCAATACAGGTTCACCTAGTGAGGCAGGCTATGCACAACTAAAAATATTGTATAACTTTACTACTCCTGTGTAACCTTTCTTACATTACTTTCTATTTGTTAGTTTTTTTTGTACTGGTTGATGTAATCTATTTGTAAACTACATTGAGCATGTAATTTTTTTTAGTTATAATGTTGCCAATTTCATTGAATAAAGATATTATTATTATATTATTATTATATTATTATCACACCTAGTGAGATGGGCAATACGTCATTTTATAACCAAATGTAATATGAAAATAATTAAATAAATAAATAGATGTTTGTGCACTTTACCCATGGTCTTGTAAGTTAAGTTTAATTTTTAGTAACCGAGTTTTTTCAAATTTGACCTTAAACATATTCATTTTGGCCTCGATTTACTCAAAAACGAAAGCTTAGTGGGTGACGGTAGGTAGAGAGCCGCAATGAAGGAGAGTTCGGTACTGTGTCTTTATTATTTATTTATTTATTTATTTATTAATCATTAACGCCCTTATGGGCTTTTACATACATTTACATTTTTATGTTTTAGTGCATACAGGTGTGTTTAGAATACAAAGAAAACATGAATAGTTTTTACACATGGTACATGTAAATAAAGCTGGTAAGTAAAAAGTATAGCATTATACAATAAAGAGAAAAAAATCAGTTTTATATGTATATACGTATATAACAAATAATAATAATGGTGAGTTTTTAATATATGTGCAATTTATGTGTTGAATACATAGCGAAGTTGATTTTAAACAAAAATACATACTACCGACTTGCACCGCACTAAAATTAATATACAAAACAATTGCATTTTGACCAATTACTTTATCGTCAGAATTTCTGCAAGGAATTCAATTTCCGAAGACGAAATACTTTATACCATAAATATACCAATCCCCTTTATACTGAAACCATGGAATAATGTCAGATACTTCAGTAAACTATCACGGAGAGGACAAATGAGTTCGATAATATAATATAACAGAGTATCTAATTACAATCAAATTAAAATGTTAATCAAAGTATAAGTCGTTAAAGTAAATTTGTTATTATTACCTATTACAACGATAAACAAGAACAGTTTTTAAAAGGTTTGTTTATAAATTATAAATTACTAACCTTTATTACGCCCTATATTGTAGGTGTTTTGACGGAACTTAAATATGAGGGTTTACAATAAACTGTGCACACAATATTTCAAGATGGGGATTTATAGTTCTATTGTAACTGTTCCAATATACTGAATTTAAATTTGGACACTGACAGATGACGATAAACATCGATTGAGTTATATTTATTTCCCAGTCGATGAAGTCTTTCGATAGGCGAGTTTTCGAAGTAATTATTAGTAGGCGCGTTAACGAAGTACGGCGCATTCAATCTTGTATTACGGGTAGGTACTCGCAGTTGGATTAGTTTGGTTAAATCCAGGGCGTCCAGTCTGCCATTTGAAATATTGAAAAGACAAATTAAATCACTCATTGTTCGTCTTGAAGTTAATTCATTTAATTTTAGTAAGTCCATTAAAAATGTGTAGTTAAGTTCTTCGATTGGAATTCCTAATTTATAGTTTATAAATCTCAAAAACTTATGTTGCACTCTCTCAATTTTTTGTTGGTGAATCTTATAAAAAGGAGCCCAGATTGTTGAATTGTACTCTAAATGGCTTCTCACTAACCCAGTGAACAGCAACTTAAATGAATTAATTATTTTAAAATCTTTTACCGTCCTCAATATAAACCCTAAGCTTTTCATGGCCTTGTTAGTTATTTCGTTTATATGAGAAACAAAAGATAATTGATTGTCAAAAATAATACCTAGGTCCTTGATTTGTTCAACTCTTTTTAGAAAGATGTTGTTGATGCTGTATTCATATTTAATAGGATTTTTAATTCGGGCAAAAGTTATTGTTTGACATTTTTCAATATTGAGGAAGAGTTCATTATGGATGCACCATTCTTGTAGCCTCACAAGATTTGTTTGTAATACGCAACAGTCATTGAGATTAGTAATTGTTTTGTAAATTTTAAGATCATCAGCAAATAAAAGTATCATAACTCCATCAAAGATTGTAGTTATGTCGTTGATGAACAAGGAAAACAGCACTGGTCCCAGATGTGACCCCTGGGGGACTCCGGAGAAGATTTCGAATTGATTTGAAAAGTGCAAGTTGAGTTTGACTGAAATTTTTCTATTGTATAAATAACTTTCAAACCATCTCAAAATATGCCCCGTTATTCCAAGGGATTTTAATTTGTACATAAGTATTTTGTGTGAGACTTTGTCGAAAGCTTTGCTAAAGTCAGTGTATACTACGTCTGTTTGAAGACGATTGTGCATATTATTAAATAAGTATTCCTGATAGATCATCAAATTTGTGAGAGTAGACCTTTTTGACATGAAACCGTGTTGTCTATGTGAAATTACTTTATTAATCTCAGGAGATAGTTTAGAGAGCAGAGCAGATTCAAATATTTTCGGGATCGACGACTGGATACAGATAGGTCTATAGTTGGATATATCGGATTTATCACCCTTCTTGAAAATTGGAGACAGAAAGCTTGTTTTCCATTTATTCGGAAAGATGCCAGTTTTTATTGACAAATTAAAAAGTTTAGTAAGAGGATAAGTTAAGATTGATAAGCATTTAGATAAGAAGATTGTAGGAATGTTATCGGGACCAGCCGATTTTTTCGGGTCTAGGGACTTTAATTTATTTCTAATATCACTTTCTTCAAATATACATTGATTGAAATCGATCTGGTTATCATTAGATGTTGTGGCGTTGAATAATGGAGAGTTGTTTGCAGAATCGTAGACTTTGCTGAAGAATTCAGCAAACAAATTAACGATTTCTTGGGGATTATCGGCCATTTTGTTATTTAAATACATATTAGAGGGTACACCGGAGTCATTATTGTTTAGTAGGTTTGAAAATTTATAGATATTTTGAGGGTTGGCAAGAGCCAATTCTTCGCAGTTATCGATGCACTTTTTGTAACATAACTTGGAAATTTTTTTGATGCTCGTTCTTAGTTCACAAAATTTTGCGTAATCAATAGGATCATGTGATGATTTGTAAGCTTTATGAGCGATTTTTTTTGTCTCTAATTAATTTAATAAGATCGGTACTAAACCATTTTGGGTAATAATGCGTATACATTTTTGAAACGGGTACAAATAAATCAATAGCATTATTTAGAATTAAGTAAAATTTGTCAACCATTACATTGATGTTTTCTTCAGTGTCCAAAAATTTCCAGTCGGTTGAAGATAAAAAATTAATGATTTGATTATAGTCTGCTTTGAAAAAGTTCAACTTAGTTGATGCAGATGGATTTTTTTTAGTTATTGAACTGTTACATTCAATTATTAGAGGTGGGTGGTATTTGTCAACTGGGAGAATAGATTCAACAGATGTGGACACTTTTACTGATAAAGAATTGGAAAATACTAGATCGAGAAGACGAGAATTTATATTCAAAACACAGTTTAACTGTCGGAGGCTAAGAAAATTTGACATTTCGATTATATCATGAGAACCGTGGTGGATGTTGTCCGTGCATGAAGTTTTGTTGTTTTCTACGTCCCATGCAATATTAGGCAGATTGTAATCTCCTGTCAAAATAATAGTGGCGCCAGGAAATCTTCTCCGGATCGTTTCAACTTCATGGTAGTGGTCTTTGTATAGTTGAGCGTCAGAAGATGGGGGAATGTAGACGGAGCCGATAATAATTTTTTCCTTTTTAGTGGATACCATGATGAAAAGTTGCTCCAGATGTGTATAGATGCATTTAAGTTTTCTTGAATGAAGTTTGTTGTTTATGGATATTAACACTCCACCTCCCCTGGATTTATTTTTTTCATTTCTGTCTTTTCTGTACACTGTATGATTATAGAAACCTAGTTCTGAAGTGTTGATATTATTATTTAGCCATGTCTCGGTGAAGGCGTAAGAATCGTGATTCAAAGTGGGTAGGGTTGATTTTAGATCCTGAAGTTTAGTTCTAAGACCTCGAACATTTTGATAGAATATTTTCAATTTATCTTTTAGTTTTTTGGATGTATTTTCGTTATGGTAGGTCTATTGTTGATATATTTGATTGTAATGTCATTTTCGCCCGAAGCCTTTCTTTTTTCAAGTTCATTTCTTAATTCAGTTAATTGTTTCCTCTGGAGAAGCGATTGATCTTGGTAGAATCTAATGTTGTTTTTAAGTACGTGTTTTTTGGTTAGTAATATTCTTGGCCATTTTGCTTCAGGAAACTCAACTTTAATTCCTCTTGGTTTGTCGTCTTTCCTTGTGCCTAGTCTATAGATTTTTATTTCTAGGTTGGCTGTTGAGTTGTCAATATCAGAGAGTATTTTTTTGACTGATGCTATGTCGCTGTTAATACATTCAATCTGCGATAACGATGTATTCTCAGGAATGTTACGAATTATCAGGTTTTTATCTCTATAATTTTGTTCCTTCATTTCAGCGAGAATATCACAGACACTTGGGGTTTGTGAATCTAAAGGGGTGTGCGTATTAGGGGTTGCACTTTTTAGAGCAGACAACTCTCCCTCTAGATTTGCCATTTTAACTGCCATTTGGCCGATTGTTCCCAATATGTCGTTGGTTTTGGGAATTATTTTTGCGAGGTGTTCTTTCGTGAATTTGTTGTTGGGATCCATAATCATGTTGGTTAGTAAGTTAACAGCATCCTTCGCCAAAGTAATATATGCCTGCGCATCCATAATGTAAATGGTTATTGAGAAAGTTTGCTAGATTCACTTGCAAGTATGGCTGATGGAACCGCCTTAATTTTGGTGCACTGAGGTGATGGTAAGTATCTGCACCGCTGGCGTATAATAATGTCACAAAATTACTTGAACACTTTGCGATTTCAAAAATTGTTTTTATATATTATTACACGATGGCTGAGTATGCAATAGATAATGCTAATGCGAACTTGAGCACTTTAACACTTGGGGGAACCAAAATTAGACTGTAACTTTCGCTAAAACTCGTTAAATTAAGAATGTTTTGAGGACGTAAAACTCTAGATGGTTACACCGGTATTTTTACTGTACAGAATAATTATTATGTAGACAGTTGTGTACATCACGGCGGGATGTGGAGCTGTGCTCGACGCGCGGCGGCCGGCCGAGACTTGATGATGCTGTGGTCAACGGGCGGTGAAGTTCACGGATTTTCCTGGTCCTCCAGTGTGATGCTCGATACCATAGTTGGTGGAGATGATGTGGCAAATTCCTTCAGGTCGGTGCTCGATACCGTGGTGGTGGAGATGAACGGTGGTGAATCCTCTACACCGATGCTCGACACCGTGGATATGGAGATACACGGTGGTGAATCCTCCACACCGATGCTCGACACCGTGGACAGTGGAGATAAACGATGGTGAATCCTCCATACCGATGCTCGACACCGTGGATAGTGGAGATAAACGGTGTTGAATCCTCCACACCGATGCTCGACACCGTGGATAGTGGAGATAAACGATGGTGAATCCTCCTCACCGATGCTCGACACCGTGGATAGTGGAGATAAATGGTAGTGAATCCTCTACACCGATACTCGCACCGTGGAAAGTCTAGATAAACTGGTGAACCCTCCATACCGATGCTCGACACCGTAGAAAATCTGGATAAACGGTGGTGAATCCTCCACACCGATGCTCGACACCGTGTATGTAGTCCCTCCTCTCCGCTGCGCGCCGTGCGGGCGGTAGCTGGACGGATTCTCGAAGTTTCTAGTCCGTACGCGTGCGACGCTTACATGAAATCTCTAAGGTTCTAGGTTGCGCTGCGAGTGGCTCGTAATATTGTAGTAGCTTGTCGCTACAGCTCAAGTCGAAAAACGTTATACCAAAAAATGACTTCAAACGTGATGTAAATTCACCAGTTTTCCGCTTGTACCACTTCAGAACATCATATGTATTTTTTTAAACTTAGTTTATTCTGTAGATTTTTTCTGTTGCTTGCCGTTGTCATTTTGAATTTATAACGATGCAAATGGAGGTAGGCAACACGTAACCATACACCCACGTGTTCGGATATGATGCGTTCTGTTCTGTTAATTAATTAATATCTCTTGTTTTTCCTTACACGAACCTAACAGCTCGTTTGATATCAGCCTATTTTTAGTGTCTAGTTTATGTTTCATTCATCTGAAAGAGTATTTTATTTATAAATTTTCTTGCATTTCCACTGATACCTTATTTATCCCGGTGTTCAGTAACACGGCCCTACTGACAAGGTAACTTTTCTCTTGTGGAAATGAAAATGTATTTTTCGATAAGATCCGCCATTGTGCGCCGCCGCCGAGTGCCGCAAACAAACTTAAATGGTTCGTGCTTTTTTCGGGGTATTCCAAATTTAATTCTGCATTTTATTTATTTCATTATTGATTCGATTCAAAGTATGAGGTGAGTAGGTACTTCAAATAAATCTATTAATTTAAAGATTTTCCAAAATAGAATTGTTTCGCAAAATGTCATTCTTATACTTACATTTTTGACAGTTTTGCAAGAGTTTTTGTAATTATTAAAAAACTTTTCAGATGTATTGTCATGGGGTTGTAATAATCCAGAAACCTTTGCGTGGGTTTCAAGACGGTAGGTATTTTGAAAGATTCAAACATTTCCAATGCCTAATAATCTTAATATATATGAGACGTCCATGTATTGCTGTATTAAGATTATTAAGACACTAAAAAATCAAAATATGGTTACTTCTGTCTATGTATATATATACATAGACGATATATATATATATATATATATATACATAGTAACCATATTTTGATTTTTTAGTGTCGCCGTTTTTCGTTTCATCGAGTTTCAAATCTCGAAAATGACACTGAATGGCCTGTGATGACAAAATGATAACATGTGAATTCCTGCGAAACAACTGAACCTTACTCTACTGTGAAAAAAACAAAGAGTGCAATTCACACGGGGTAGAAGTGAAACCTTTAGAAAACTAAAGTAGATAAGGGTGGGAACGCTACGCACGAAAAGGAGACCGATTATAGTATCTCATTCTCTTGCAGGCCAAATCCTACAGATACGTGTTTGTCTCTTTTTAGTGTCGCTATTTTTCGTTTCATCGAGTTTTAAATCACAACGGTTCGAAAGAAGTTTTCATTTCAAAAACATCTCTTCATATCTTTCAGTAATATAAATATACGTATGTAAGACGTCAACAATTCAACGTATTTTATTTCGGCCTCTCGGGGACTAACGTGACATCAAACAATACCGACCCGTTCGGCGCCCGCCCGTCCATCCGCCCTTCCGGTCTGTGTCTGGGAAATTATATCTAAACGGATCTCCGGAGACCAGGAAGCGGCTCGTATCGGTGTTTAATTACATCTAAAGACAACTTTGTTTGTCAACTTTGCCGCCTCCGCCTCCGCCTCCGCCTCCGCCTCCGCCTCCGCCTCCGCCTTTGCCGCCTCCTGGAAATGGTATTCTAGTTGCAAAACAAATAAATCTCGATTCTTTAATATTTAATGTCTGAAACATAAATATTAAGGGCCTTTAACCAGCCAGCGACTGAAAATCCACATTAAGTCCAAAGATTTTCTTACAATCGTACAGGGCGGTTCCAATGAGAAAGATTAATATTATTCTCCGTACCAGCTTTTTAAAAATTATAACTCAACATCGATTTTATTTCATTCCAAATTTGCTTTAATTTATACCCTACCTACATCCAAAAATGATAAAACTATTAAAATTATGTACTCTTTGTAATTATTTTTTTTATCATAAGTATATATAATTTTTCAATAATGTCTTAGTAAAATAAATGTGAAAAAAAATCTGAAATATATTAATTAGATAGATAAAATAGAGAAATTTTCGTCATAAATAAGTGTACCTACGGATATTTTTTTTAATGATTTTATTTGAACTAAAATTAAAATTTTAAAACATGCGTTTACTAGATAACGTATTGTTTACAATAATGTTTGAGATATGACATTAATGTCTTGTAAAATAAGATTTACGTTTGAAAATTTAACAAATCTGCCAACAGATTTTAAAATGGCATATTTCCGCTTTTCTATGGTTATAGGTACCCTCTTTACTTCTTTCGTTCAAAGCTTCATACCAAGGAGTTGCACTGCGAAAAATAGCAAAATCATGTGCTTTTGCTATGAAAAGCTGATCGCTTAATTAAGAGGAAACCTAGAAACCTTGACGCCGAGAAATTTGAACAATAGGTATTTTACCAAACTGTTGCTGTCACTGTCGCTTTAATTCTCCTGAACACTGAGCGAAAGGGACAACTGCACCTCAGGCTGATAATACCTAAATAAAATCATAAAAATCGAGCTTTTGTATTCCCCTTTTTTCTCCTCCAAAACTGGCCGGTCTTAAAGTTTTTTTTTACTAACTGTATTTAGAAGATTACAAAAATAATTTTTCAGTTTCATTGAGTTTTTGATCTCAAATCCAAAATTAAAATTTGTATGAAACGGGCCTAAACTCTCTGAAAAGGTCTGTATAGTAGGTACTATAAATATTTGAGTTTATATATCTCTTTAAAAAATTGTTGACACTAATTAAAAAGTATTTAGGTATCCTGCCTCTTTAATTTAGCCCCTATCAAGCCTTAAAGGCAAACTTAAAATTATTCATAAACTGCTCGTTCGTAGATGGCGCTTATTTCTCTATTTCAGGAAAACACACTTTTTGCAAGTTATGCTTTAAAAAGTTACGATAAATACGAATCTGTCCGAACAAAATCTCAATTATTTCAAGAAAAGCTTAGGGAGACAATATTGGATTGAATCACCAATGCCATATTGTATTTGTATGCCTTTCTTGTAAGAATTGATTTTTAAAACGGACAAAACTATATATTTATATATCTTATAAATACAGGCGTAAAATTAATTCATTCTAAAACGTCCACTACACTACTCGCTTCGACGCTTCGATGAAGTCCTCGACGAAGTTAGCCGAAGTTCGAAGCGCGTGTCTACACTACTTGCTTCGACGCTTCAACGTCCACTACATTACTCGCTTCGACGCTTCGACGAATTCGAAGCGTGCCGAAGTTAGCCGAAGTTCGAAGCGCGTGTCTACACTACTCGCTTCGAACTTCGGAGCACTTCGAGTCCTTTGACTCGGGCCAAATACCGACAATTATCGGAAGTCAGGCGAAGCGAAGCGAAGTTGGACGAAGCGAAGTGAAGTTCGTGTCTACACTATCGTATTCGATTAACTTCGATCAACTTCGCGAGTAGTGTAGTGGAGCTTTTATATTTTAAAGCATAACTTGCAAAAGTGTTCGTTTCCTAAAATATTTAAATTAGCGCCATCTATGAATGTGCAGTTTACGAATAATTTGACACTTAAGCCACCGCTATCCGAATGTCTACCGATTTCTTACATATCTCTCTTAATGTTTTTAAGCTCTTAAAAAATTATGTGTTATTTTTTAAGATAATATCTACACACATTCCACGCCGAAACGCACATATATGAAATTCCCTTGATAAAAAAAAAATCGCAAAGTATACTCCGAAAATTATTACAAACACGTTTGTTTCAGTTATTTTACGAGTTATAGTTGTGAAAAAATTCACAATGTTTCTTTAAATGATACCTAAGACGCCTTTCACGAGATTTTTGCTCTGTTTTAAACGAGTCGTGTTTTATTAAACATTTTCACGAGTTTCGCATCGATTTTATCCGTTTAAGCGCGCTCCTCTAACAATCGTATTTACATATCTCTCTATCTTCTTCTTTTTGAGCGCGGATGCGTCGCCTTAACCCGGCGTCAATGACGTGTACGGGGTCAATGATGCCGGGTAACCGTGACCCGAATTTTATCGATGGGTTGTACCAAAACTGAAAGGGTTATCTTGATTTTGAAAATTATTTATTTTTTATGGGTCTTTGCTCATAAAAAAAAAAAAAATACCGTTACATTTTATAAATCAACTTAGTAAGAAACACATGCAAAATCAACTATGAAAAAATAGCTATAGAATTTCATTTTAACTATAGGAAATATGTACCCGTTTTAACTTGACGCACGTGTATCTCCTTCCGCAAGCGGCGTCGCACTTAGCACGTCGGCCGGCGGTGCGGGTAGAAGGGGGTTGTATCTCCAGCTACTGAAGCGCTCGAGTCGAACGGTTGACGGGAAAAAATAATATGGCCGTTTTAAATCGCCTCGGGTCATTATGACCCAACGTCATCGACGCCGGGTTTGTCTTCACCTAACTAACAAACTTCTCAAATTAATGTGCTAATATAAAAGCAGCACCGTGTAAAAGTTTATTCGTAACCCCTCCTGCCTTTTTCAAATCTTTACTTACATATTTTATCCTTTTCATTAGTTCTTGAAACTACTGAAATCCTTCCTAAACCTCGAGGCGACCGAACCGTGAAAATGTTTATCCCTCGGTTATGTCTTATCCGTGTTCTATGTATTGATTGCTTTTGTTTTTCTTCGTCGTGTTGTTTTAATTTCTTGCTGGATTTATTTCCTGGAAATAATTACCCACATATTTTATTCAGGATATTTTGTCATTCGTGTTTTAAGCCAGTGGAATGTCTGCAATTATTTTGACGACACAAATGCTGTATAATTTTGTCGCTACAATTCTATTCCTTTTAATCAGATTCATAGACCAAGAGACTTTGTACGGTTTTAGGACTTCACTCCCTCAAGTTTTTGTACGGAATGCGATGAAAACCCCATCATCTTATCGAATTCTCATCTTTTGAAAGGGCTGCAGCGATATTGTGATAAATATAATAATGAATAGTGAGTGAATTCCAAAAATTCAAAAACGTCAAATGTCAATGCGCTGATTGTTTTGCTTTTGTTCTTAAGGGCCCGCAACCCAGATTTCTAACGATTTATTACATATTTCCCTTAAACACGGTAAGTTTTAAAGCTCTTAAAAAAATATATGTTATTCTTGAAGATAATATCTAGACTTTGCCCGCGCCGCAACGCAAATCATATAAAATTTCCTCGATAAAAAAATCGCAAAGTATGCTCCAAAAATTATTATAAACACGTTTGTTTCAGTTATTTTACAAGTTATATGTACGAAAAAATTCACGGTGTTTCTTTAAAAGCTGTTTAAGATAATGACCGCGAGATTTTTCCTCTATTTTAAACGAGTCGTGTTTTATTAAACATTTTCGCATCGATTTTGTCGCTGTAAATGTTAGCGCTCTTCTCTAACATTCGTAATTTTGTATCTCTCCATCTTCTTCTTTTCGAGGCCGGTTGCAGAGCCTTAAACATATAATGCTGTCCCTCTTTCTTACACAATAAATGTCAACAGTCGAAAATGAGATAAACGGTGAACGTATGTCTGCACCCCTCTAAAAGAAAAATGCAATAATTATAATAAATCTCCTTCACACGTATAAAGAAAATGAAACGCCATTCCCGTAAGTAAGTGGAAAAGTAAGACAATCACAAAAAATATAAATCCGTTCACGACGCCATCTCTGATACTGACAAAAATAAAACACTGACAGTTGCGCATCGATAATTGCTTCATTGTGTAATTTTTAACTCAATTAAAAAACTTAATTTAATTCAACTATGTTAACATAACAATTGTTAGGCGGCATGAAGTTCTCCAGGTCAGCTAGTTATAATATAAAATTAAGGGCCTGTTGTTTCACAGAATTTTAAATAAAAAATTGTCATTACGTGGCCATTAAGCGCCGTTATGTTTTTTAGACATTTAAAAAGACCTCCCCACCCCCCCAACCCCGCTTCTAGGCGCGTTTCAGCTTACTATTAATGTCATCTATTGCTTTAGTTAAAAGCTACATGTCGATCGCCCAGTTGATTAGTCAGACATCTCCAAATACTATGCTTTGAGATATTGGGAAAAGCAATAATCGAATGCTCACCATGAATACACGTTTCTGTGTTTTACACCAGGAGGCATAACGGTCCGATACATATCTCGATGAAATCTCCTAAAAATATATCCTAATGTTCAGAAACATCCATATTTTCTTTTTGTCAACACTCTGGTTTTCTGCATTTTAATGGATTTGGTGGTGTTTATGAGTAATCTGAGTATTATTTATTTATTTATTGATTAACGCCCTTTTTCGGGGCTTTTACGTATGAATGGTAAGAAATATACAGTATACAGGGTGTTAAGGGACGTACTTGACTTACTTTAACCAGTGATTCCTGACATTATTTGGAGTAAAAAATGTAAATGAAATTTTGGTCTCCGGTGACATTTTTGATGTTTTTTTTTTCTACAAAAACATAAAAAAACGGTAGTTGTTGAACAGTTGGAGGCGGGGTAAGGGGTTCGTCAGACACCCGGCTGAGTGACCAGTGACGACTTGCGGAAGAATTTTTTTTTTGTTTGATTTTGAAGAAAAAAAATTTGAAAAAAAAAAGTCATCAAAAAAAGTCACCGGAGACCAAAATTTCATTAACATTTTTTACTCCAAATAATGTCAGGAATCACTGGTTAAAGGAAGTCAAGTACGTCCCTTAACACCCTGTATAATGTGCAAAACTGAACTGCCTCGGTAACAATATTTTATATTTCTTTAAAGATAAATTGACTTGACTTAGTATAATTTTTCCCTCCATTAGTATTCTCGGCATAGAGGAATACATATGGTAGTTAGTCCCAGAATTTCTGCATTGAAATAAATCCTGACTTCTAGTATTACGTAGTGGTATCATGGAAGCTTATCAATTCAAGCAATACTGGACTATCAACTAAATCATTTAGAATTTTATATAGAAATACCAAGTCGATGAAAATTCTTCTGTCTGACAATTTGAGCATATATTCATATTATTTAAAAGAGTGTTGTAGTTCAACATAATTGCTGGAATACCCATTCTAAAATTTAGAAGACGTAAGAATTTGTTTTGTATTTTTTCAACAGCTTGTACGTGTATATAAAAATGTGGGTTCCAGACGGGAGAATTGTACTCAAGTTGACTTCTTACATAGGCAAAATATAACAGTTTAATACACTATTGTTCCAGATAGAGGGTACTCTTTTACATATGACTGCATGCTCAACTCCAATTTCGATTTTTCGAAGATGTCTGACTAATCAACTGGACGATTGATTTATCCATGTATATTTTACAAATATTTAATATAATAATGGACATATTTAACCCTAGTAAGATAATCTACGTCTTTGCGACGTAAGCGAGGTACTAGAATTGCTGTATTTTTTATTTCAAAAGATAGCACGCTGTCTATCTTAGTTTGCTCAGTTGCCGAGCAGAGCTTGTGCGGGGCAGCTCTGTCACCACGGTAAGTACAATAATTACGGAGAAATACATTCACCATACGTTTGAAAGACGTATGATCTTTGTAACATTCGGACTTGTTCTTATAAATGTGATTTAGCGAACAAAAAAAAAATATTTCTAAGTATAACGACTGATTAGCAATTAAACTTTCATAGCATATAAAAAATATCCGATTTAGACATAAAATGACACATTATTTTTCATTTAAAAAAAAGACTTAATATTTTGTGTTTGATTTGTAAGACGTTTACAGAATTTTGTTATTTTTTTAATTACAATATATTTAAGTGTGTTAAGCTTGTTTGTGTGTTATTGTTTAAGTTATTTTACAATGTCTCTAAGACGTATCGTTATCTTTAACGTAGGTCAAAATAAGATTATCTTTCTAGGGTTAAGAATATTATTTCGCATTTAATTATGAAACAGATGTTTGGGTAATCTATAAATAATATTTTGGCTATTACATGGTAATTTAACCCTTTCAATAGTATCTATCGATGTAAATAAAATACACAGCGCGACAAACAATTATTTTTAACTATTGAAAACAAGTGCAAAAGTTTTCTGTAATTTGTTCAGTTTCCAGGCAAACTGCCGACACTTTGTTTGTGACAAATAATAGCGAAATATGTTCGACCTACAAATCTGTCTGGGTCACTCTTGCGATATTAATTCAATGTTGATTGTTCCCGAGAATAGTATTAGGTGACTTTCGCAACAGTTTGTAAATCCTTTCTGACACTGTTTATCAACATTATTTCAAAAGCCTCATTGTATTTACAGTTAGTTTTAAAACTCGATATTATTTTTGTGATTATTGAAGTCCTTCAAAAACATTTTTTGCTTCTTTTTTTACATTATCTCTACACAGAAGGCCTCGAGGAAAATATTTTCCTTTAGGGCCTATGTCATATTTGGGAATGTTGTGTGGGGGTCTTTTTGATGAGATGAATGAATGAATTATGTTGTAGGAGGGAGGAAATTTGGAGGCCAGTAAATCGTTCCATAACTGAGCTGTTGATCTCAAAAGCGAGTCTTTGAAATTGTTCAGCCACTTCTCATCCGGCGCCAAAATATCCCCGACATAGTATCCTCCGACAAAATATCCTACGGACAAAACATCCCTCATTAAAATATCTACTAACATCTAACCTAACCTAACCTGACAAAAATAATGCAGACCTGTAAAGGTAATAAATTATTGTTTCTGTATTATTTTTGTCCCAATTTAATTATTTTTTAACAATATATTTATTTATTTATTGACGCCCTATTGGGCTTTTACATATCAAATAAAAATTTCATTTATAACAACAGTAAAACATAAATAAAAAAGTTTGCAAAATATACAAATAAAGCATAAATTCAATGTAAAAAAATAGGAATATCTACATGTAATGCTAATTCCACATGGATGACTTTAGAGAACTTGTAGGTATAACAATTCATATATGTACCTACGAGCAACAAAAACAATCAAAACACATTAATTTTTACTTAAGAGCGTTTAACCAGCCAGCGGACGAAAATCCACATTTCGTCGAAAGTTGTTCTTACGATCGTGCAGGGCGGTTACAATGAGAAAGATTAATTATTCTCCGTACCAGCTTTTTAAAATTATAACTCAATATCGAATTTATTTCAATCCAAATTAGCTTTAATTTATACCTTCATCCAAAAATGCTGAAAGGCGTGATGATAAAACTATTAAAATAATGTACTTTTTGTAATAATTTTTTGATTATAAGTATTTATCATTTTTCAATAATGTCTAAATTTAATAAGAATGTCAAAAAAATCTGAAATATATTAGTTTGTAAGTGCGCAAATAAATACACAAATGGACCCATTTTCGTCGTACGTACATATTTTTTAATGATTTTATTGAAACTGAAATTAAAATTCTAAAACATGCGTTTGCTAGATAATGTATTGATTTATTTTACTGCATGATATATTATTTGAAATGGGTGTGGTATAATACAAAATCTTTTTTGAAAATTTAACAAATCTGCCAACGACCTATGGAATAACCTTATTATACTAGAAATTAAAAAAATTTCTCAAAATTTATTACATGCGAATGCTAGATAAAAGAACAATCTTTCGAAATCCATTTATAATTTTTTGTTGAAAAGAGTCAAGACGTCCAAAATCTGATGAAATGAATCTGAAAATGACATATTTCTGGTTTTCTCTGGTAATGCCCTCTTAATTACTCGTTGTATGCTTTTGGAATAAGAACAATAAAAAAAAAAATAAACAAAAGAAAATCGAAATAAAATAAAATGATTTCTCATTCATTATTTACATCTAAAAACTGCTGGACTAATTTGGCTTTAAATGTATCGAAATTTAAATTAAAAATGTCAGCGATATCATGTCTTATATTATGTTATATGTCTTTATATGATGTCTGTATTACTTTTGTCCCATTTTTTTGTTAGGTTAGTTAAATTATTTTAGGTTTTAGTAGATATTTGGTTGGGAGATGTTTTGTCCGTATAGCGCGCATTGCCGTTGAAATATCCCGTTCTCACGTGACCGCGTTTCATGTCCGTATTGGCGTGTTTCCCTATAATGCACCGGTGCCGAAGGCAGCAATGGCGCTGGTTCCTCGGAGCATCTTCCATTTACTAACGGTAACACGGCACTTCTTTTGTCAGGTTGTTCTTTACCTTAATGTTTATCTTTTGTTTAAAATCTTAATAACTGTCTTTAACATCATGTTACATTACTATACATAGACAATTGTATGCAAGAATTGAAGGAGGTGGGATTGGGCGCGAAATTGAGTAATCTGAAAGTATGTTGCCTGTTGTATGCTGATGATGCGGTGCTGATTTCTAACACTGCGGAAGACCTACAGTCTCTCATATCTAAGATGAACGAAGTATGTATGAAGAATGAGTTGTAATGAATGTAAGTCTAAAGTCATGGTGTTTGAAAGAGAGGGTACGAAAACAGTATGCAATATAGTTGTGAATGATGAATACTTGGAGCAGGTGGATGGGTTTGTGCATCTGGGCAGTATTTTTACGAGAGATGGGAAGACTGATAGAGATATTGAAAGAAGGGTGAATGCCGGTAACTCCATTAATGGAGGACTGAATGCAGTTGGCGCTAATAAAAAACTGTCAAAAGAAGCGAAGCTAGCAGTCCACAATGGAGTCCTGGTACCTACCCTGATGTATGGCAGTGAGGCACGGAACTGGCAGAGCAAGGATGAAAGTAAACTGAATGATGTTAAAATGAGATCCCTGAGGCGTATGTGTGGTAAAACAATGTATGATCGCGTGAGAAATGTGGATATCCGCAAAGAATGTAAGGCTGATGTAAGCATAATGAGTAAGATTAAGAAAGGGACTCTCAGATGGTTTGGGTATGTAGAGCGAATGAACGAAGAAAGTTGTTTAAGAAGAATATACGACGCAAATGTGAATGGTAGAAGAAGTCAGGGACGCCCGAGGAAGACATGGCACGATCAAGTGAATCAGGTACTTGAGTCGGGCCATGTCAAAAGTCAGAATAATAGAAGAGAATGTATGAGACGATGTATGAATGTGATTGAGGCAAAGAGTGTGTGCCAAGACCGATTTGTTTGGCGGTCCGTCCTCTCTGCCTATCCCTGCGTGTAAACGGCGTAATGGTTAATTAGTTAGTTAGTTAACATCATCTTGATAAAACTAATACGTTCATTGATAAGCGTAAGATCTTCCTTCTCAACACTTGGTTCCACTCTATTCAAAGCCCACTGTTAAGATTTCAGGTACTGAAATATTAATATTTGTAATAAGAGCGGAAGT
Source organism: Limnephilus rhombicus (assembly GCA_929108145.2). Lineage (NCBI taxonomy): Eukaryota > Metazoa > Arthropoda > Insecta > Trichoptera > Limnephilidae > Limnephilus > Limnephilus rhombicus. The sequence continues at coordinate 26,949,257 of OV815284.1, forward strand.
ACAGATCCTGAACACCCACTTTGCAAAACTTTCCTAAGTCTAACACACTTTCAAAGTATTTTTTGTTAATCATAAATTGCTTTCTTAAAGTTCAACATCTGGCCAAATTCAATTGAAATTTCCAATTATTATTAAAAGGCTCTGGTGGGTGACTAATTTGTTTTATCAAGTTCATACTATTCATTTGGGAACATATTCTTGAATAGTTAAAATTAACAATTTATGAAATAAAATTTAAAATCATTTTTTGAGTCATCTACACGTATTTCACCCCTTACGTAATATACTTAATACACCACCCACTGACGCAATTATTTTACTATTCACAAATCTTTTACAAGTTGCCTACCTTCGTATCAATATATAATATATACATACTTAAATTTAAAAAAAAGTTTTATTTCTGCGTGCTTTTATGGGGTGTGTAATACATTCCCTCCATATATCTCGGTAATTTGATATGCTGTAAAGGACAAGTGGTTAATTTTTATAATTTTTTAAAATCATATCTCCTATTTTTGTAGACCTATAATTATTTATAGAGTTTTTTATTATAAAATAACACTGAAAAGAACTTTCAGAATACGACATTTTTTGTAAATTTATGTAATTCACAGCATTCATTTTATTTTTAAATAGCAGACCCGGCTACACGTTGCTGTGACTAACGAAACACAACGCCATTACCCAACCTTTATAACCAACGCCATCTGTTACTTTGCATACATATCAAATCCACACCGCCCGCTTGCTAGCCCGCTGCCCACTTGCCTTCCCGCTCCCTTTGTATATTATATATTTCAACCAATTTACACAAAACCTTGACAAATTATAAATATATACCTAAGCCTTCCTTATGAATCACTCTATCTATTGGTGAAAACCGCATGAAAATCTGTTGCCTAGTTTAAAAGTCTAAGCGTACAGACAGTGGGACCGACTTTGCTTTATACTATGTAAAGATTTTTCAGAAAAAAAACCTCTTTAAATGCACGAAGTAAAATACGCAATTACTTTCCTAGAAATATTTCGTCGACGCAGATCAAAAGAGAAAAAAACGGAGAAAAATGACACCTTATTTTTGCGTTTATTGTCCTTTAGAGTACTTACTTCAAATTTCCGCTAGCGATATTAAGGACACTTAATTAAAAATAACAATGTGAGGTTTAACTCATAAAGTTTAAAAAAATATATGTTTTTAACGCCCAGACGGTTAACTTTAACGTGGGAAAAATAATTTTGGTGCGAAGAATTGAATAAAAATAAATTTATAGTTAAAAGTAAAAAAAAATATATATGGGAACAAACGGCCGGCGTAGTCCAGCGGTAAGGCTCTTGACTAGCATTCCAAAGGTCGCGGGATCGAATCCCGGCGTGGCAAATAAATTTTATTTGTTTAATTTGTGTTATTTCACAATTTATTCACTTAAAATAATATATAGTAGGTATATTTGCGCACGTTCCAGAGTGGAAGATACTCTCAGTATCGCCCTGGTGTAAGACCACCATTCAGAATTGAAACGTTGCTTGAAATGGCTTTAGCCTTGTTAGATGACGAGATTTTAATAGCCAGGTATTTCCCCACCTTTCTGTTTCCCATTTCCTTCAGTTGCCCATCCCCGTAAGCCTCACAATATGCTCTAATTGGGAATGGTATAGCCCCACTGGCCAACTACAGTTGGGACTCATGTGTGGTATTCACTTCTTTTTATTACGTTAGCCCCTGTTTTGGTGAAGAAATAAGTGTAAGAAGAATATATGACGCAAATGTGAATGGTAGAAGAAGTCGGAGACGCCCGAGGAAGACATGGCACGATCTAGTGAATCAGATACTTGAGACGAGCCATGTCAAGAGTCAGAATAATAGAAGAATGCGTATGAGGATATATGCACGTGAATGAGGCAAAGAGTGTGTACCAAGACCGAGTTGTTTGGCGGTCCGTCCTCTCTGCCTACCCCTGTGGGAAACGGCGTGATGGTTAGTTTTAGTTATTGGTTATTAAGCCTTAGAAAGAAACGGGGCGGCGTTTTGTCCATACGAGTACATTCGTACATATTTTTTTAAATATCTGTACCCGAGAAGCATACGGATTAGGGTTCATTCCCGGGAATTCTCGGCTCGAGAATTCGCGGGAAATCGTTAGGCTTTGTTCCCGGGAAATCAAGCTCGAGAAATGTCGAGAACTCGAGAAATCATGTACCTCGATATTAACGTTTTCTTTCATGTTATATTTTTTTTTTATAGAGGCTGTTTTTGTTTACAAGTTTTAAGTTGATTTTTTTTCTAAATAACCAGCCAAAAATGGTGTGTGATTGTAATTTAATTATAAGTTAAGATATCAACGTTTTCTTCATGTTGATTTTTTTGTTTAGTTTAATAGAAGCTACTTTTGTTTATAAGTTCTAAATAACTAGCCAAAAATGGTGCTGTCATTATAATTATGAGTCTGAATAATATTATTTCTGTATTTTTTTTAAAGTTAATTAGCTTATTCATAAGATTAATGTTTTTGAATATAATCAATAAAAGTTTTATAATTAATTTGATACTTTTATTTGAGAGGAAAACAATTTGAATTAACGTCAACAAACTGAATTTGTTGACGTTATTGGAACCAAATAATTAATATGAGAGAGAGTCTGGTGTGTGCTTGTCGAAGTAGGATGCGTATTTTTCGGGTCCTGCTTTCTTTCTAAAGTATACGGCGATTTCCTTAACCGATTTCCCCGTAATACGTACACGTGTTAGAATCAGTACAATTTGCTTGACTTCGCGAATTAATTTTAGCTCATTCCGTTGGAAAGTTATATGTGATTTATTTAAATATGTTTCAAAATGTATTCAAAATATTGTTCGTTTTTGATAAAGTCACACAAAGCTCAGCGTGTTTGATCAGCGCGACATAAACAGTTCGAGTGTTAAGAATGGTGTTAATTGATTTATTGTAAACTGACTAAAAAATGGACCTTCTTTTGCAAGTGTTTCCATAGGACACAATGGATTTCATCACACATCTAAAGATAAGACTCACTCATATTACAATTTTATTTATGGCTTTCTACGGATCTGTTAAAGAATGTGTTATTTGAAGAAATGGGTTTTTGATGCAGACTTGAAGTAAATAATTATATTTCTCAGTGGCAGAAACACACAGGTCCTATCATGAAAAAAAATAGGATTTTAAAAAATGCATATGGATGCAATTACCATGATGTAACAACTATCTTAGAAGCAGAAGATGTACCATGGACTTGCATCTTTATGATTTAGTTGCATTTTGAGTATTATGACTCGAATCCTTCGTATTATGACGTAAAACAACATATAAACAATTTTTAAACATTTATCCTTTCATAATACCACATGTCGTAACAAAATATTCCACTTCATTTAGAAGCAGAAAGACTCAATTCCGTTTTTTTGTTTGACTCAAGTCAGCGTTTTTTTACAATATTTTTAAATGCTTTACATATAAAATATTTCGTTTTATTTGCTCGTTTTTAAAACAAAACTAATTGATTTAATAACTTTTTTTATCTATCAGCATGGATATAGGATGTATGGAAGAAGTTTTTTGCTCTTCTGAACATTTACTTTTTTGGACTTGCATCGTATGCTTCTCGGTTACAGATATAAATTCGGCATGTCGGTACCTACGTTTTCCTTTTTTTGACAAGTTACTTCTTAAAGAAGTTTGGATCCTCCAAAAATCATTAAAATTGGCTGTTTTGAACGCCATCAACGTTCAGTATACAAACTAAACAATGTATTTTTTAAAACAGCAAAACGTGGAGAGTATTTTCTTCTTAAATCTTAAAAATATGTTTTATTTTGGAGGAGAAAATGGAAAATGCTAAACCTCGATTTATATGATTTTATTTATGTGTTATCAGAGTGAGGTGCAGTTGTCCCTTTCCCTCATCTACCAGTGAAAGCAACAGTTTGGTAAAATACCTATTGTTAAAATTTCTCGGCGACCGGGTTTTCTCTTAAAGTGATTCTTCAAAACATATGAAAATGGCGTTAAAATATGAAAATAGTTGAGTTACCTGGAAATCCCAACAGACAAATATGTGCAAAATTCTTGACGCCAGAGCTCTGCGTTAGCCAGTTTTTGCTTCTAAATCGAATCAGATTTTTGCTTTATTATTTGTTATCAAAAAAATTGTATGAAGTATTTGTTATCAAGTTTAATTTGTAGATCTCCAGATAAATCTATATAAATTACTAAAATTCATATTTTAATTCTGCTTTGTTGTCTGCTTTTCTTTCATTCCTTTTCAAAAGGTACAACGCGCTCAAAATAGCAAATCTAGTCTTGGTTAATTCAATCAATAAATTTGGTACCTACGCTATCTTCACTTGTATCATTTTAAAAATGTTAATTTGATCTCCTATAGAATAAATTGAGCGACTTCCCACAAAATTACATTCGATAAGTAGGTACTTGGTAATTTTTTGTGACCTTAAATAAAATACGAATTGAAAGAATATTTATATTTTTTCGGTGTGGGGATGAGCTTTGAAATGCACTTTTAATAGTTGAAAGATAAGGTAAGACTCCATATTGCCAGGTAGTAGTAACTCGCTAGTTATTTAATAAATTTCTAATTTGAGCATCATGAACACGACTTCGATGTTATTATTTTGATGAGTCCAGAGCGCGTAACATTATCTTGTTGATAAAATACCATGAGCACTGTAAATATGACTTCAAATCCTTCTTCAATTACGAATTAACATGTATGTGTCCTCCCAACGGATGATGTCGGCTGCTAACATCTGGAACTTCAGAATGTGAGAGGATGTGTTACCTTTCCGAGATCTTTTTTCCAAGATGGCCATTAGCCGAAAACAAATATTATATATAATACTCAAATTTAATATTATGCGTAATTTCATAAGAGTGATTTCCTACAGATTAGAATGATTCCCTGCAGATAAGAGTGATTTCCTGCAAATAAGAGTGATTTCCTGCAGATAAGCGTGATTTCCTGCAGATAAGAGTAATTTCATGCAGATAAGAATGATTTCCTGCAGATAAGCTGATCTCCGGTACTGTACTGAATCACCTATGTTGAAGGAGATTAATCTATATGTCCCTAACGCGTACACTCGTGGGAGATCCCACGCACTTTTTTATGCTTCGAAAGCGAGAACTTCTTCCTTTCAGAATGCGCCATTAAACAGAGCAATTCAACTACTTAACGGTCCCGCATTGAGCATCGACATCTTCAATGTTACCTATAGAGAGTTCAGTAACTACATATTCGACATACGTCACAAAATAGTGAAACTACCCCCATAGACTTTTTTTCTTTCTTCTTTTAAATTTTGTAATCTTCTCCGTAATAATTTGGTGTATAACTGTTTTTGGAGAACCTGAAAAAAAAATAAGAGTGATTTTCTGTGGATACATTGCTACCCAAGCAACAGTTTATATAAAATGATTTATTTACCTGTAAGTGATGGTAAATGACTTGCTAAGTAAGTTATTTTCGAACAGGCCACAGTATATCATTAAAATTTAATATTCAGTTTTTCAAGTAATTAGTTTTCAGAAAAAGCCTATTTCTTTAACAAGACACATTTAATTAACCAAAAATGCAGGAAGAATATTATTGTCTCGTCAATACTAAACTTGTTGGGGGTTATAGGTAACATTACGTTACGTTTTATTCTTGTCCGATTTACACGATAACATGTATCTTTATCCTTGAGCAATAATTTTCCGCAGTTAAATGGTCGATTACCCTTAATGGATTAAACTAGTTGTTTTGTAATCATAATAATTGTTTCGCTTAGCGCAAAATGACCAGCATCAGCTCTCAACATACGAATTGATGAGTGTAGGTACTCGTACATACTCGTACCAAAAACATTTAAGGGAAATTTTTTTACCCTCAGGAATTAATCGGATTTAATCTAAATCACTCAAAATCATTACTAATCAAATGTTCCTAACATCTCTATTGCCAAAAACTACAGACAATTTTAAATTCTCGAAGTTAGGTTTTTGTACAATGTTTTTTTTCTTCTATTTCTTACATCTAACCAAGATTCCTAAAAAAAAACACAACGAATAACCTTAAATGGGAAAATACGGCAATCATACTAAGTACTTAACAGTGGCGGTCCGTGAGTTTTCAGTGAGCTAGATAGAGTAATACGATTACAAAATACGACATTATTGATGTTGTTGTAGCCGAAAATGAATTTTATTTTTTGTCAAAATCTCAATATTTTGTATTTAGATTTTCAGGATTTTTTCAGTTTGGGGATGCCCCGCGTTCACAAAAAAAAATTATTTTGACAAAAAATAAAAGTAATTTTCGGCTACAAGAACATCAACAGTGTTTTTCAATCTTAGCACTCTGGCTCATTGAAAGCTCACGGACCGCCACTGGTACCTACCTACTTTTAATCTAATTAAGTTTGTGAGGAGTATTGACTATATTTGATGTAGTGTGTTTCGTAAGATATTTTAAAAAAATTGCTCTAATTTGATTGTCATATAAGTTTTTCATGTTTTATGGTAGGTTTATAGGTGGGCAGCAGTGGCGGTCGTTTTCAGTGAGCTATAGTGCTAAAAATACGACGTTATTGACGTTGTTGTAGCAGAAAATGAATATATTATTATTTTTTTTTAATTTTAACTTTTTGTATGAACATTTTCAGGATTATTTCAGTCTTGAAAGGTCTTCATATAAAAGGTTGAAATTTTGAAAAAAAAAATAACAATAACGTCGTATTTTTCTAACACACTAGCTTACTGAAAACTCACGGACCGCCACTGGTAGGCAGGTACCATCAAAATAACCAAAGTCGTCTATTGTCAGTTTCTCAATTCGTTCTAAAATGTTATTTTTTGTAAAAAACTCACAAAACTCCCCATACACAGTTAGCAAACAAATAAATATACAAATCACGTCGACATTTTTAATGTAATCTTGTCGACATTTGTAATATAACAATTTCTGTTTTTAATATACTTTAACAGTTTTTTGTCAACATATTATTTCTGATAATTTCGTTTTATTATTGTTATTATTTTATTTTTTCAAATTACCCAATTGTAAACCACTGTATTGTAAGAAATTATTTTTTGCAGCCTATTGTTTATTACTAACCCTTATGTAAAAATGTAAACATTATGTACCCAATGTAAAAGTCGTGTAAATAAATAAACATGTTATAAAACTTACAAAAACTACCATACGATGATTAACTAAGATTAACTATACATTAATTACGTGAGCAGTTTTTCTTCCAATCTAGACCCCCCTCCCCTTAGTGAGATAAATTTGGGCCACTTCGTATATTATTTTCAAGTAACGTGAGATTTTGCTGGACCCCCCCCCCCCTCTTTTGAGCTCATGTTATTAATGTATGCCCCCTAAGTTACTTACCCCGGCTCATATTTTGATTTTTTTTTACTTTTAAAAATAGTTACAATTATTAAGTTATCTATTACATAATGTATTATTTTTGTTTATTAATTAATCTCAGGACATCAGCACGGGCAAAGCGCCTAGTGAAGCCCACATTATAAATAACTGTTTTAAAATATTCAATGTTGTTGTATCAATAAATAAATATATATTAAAAAATCTATCTTATGAAAGTAAATGCATTTTTATAAAATATAGGTAAAAACAAATTGGCATTTCCACATTAATATATCATTATTTTAATATTATTAAATGCGTTTGTAATGGCTTCTTTCACAATTCCCACGGCAGCGGCACGGCGACGGCAACGGCAACGGCTCGAGGCATCTCATTACGTGTGAGGGAGATGCAAGGAAATGACTACTTGGAGGAAGTAGACATGGTTTACGTACTACGTACATCATTTGTCTCACTATTTTTTAGTGTTAAGAAAGAGCTGCAGCATTATTATAGACGACCGGCGTAGCGCAGCGGTAATGCGCTTGACTCGCATTCCGAAGGTCGCGGGATCGAATCCCGGCGTGGCAAATAAATTTTGTTTGATTAATTTGTGTATTTCACAATTTATTCATTTAAAATAATATATAGTATATTTGCGGCACGTTCCAGAGTGGAAGATACTCTCAGTATCGCCCTGGTGACCACCATTCAGAATTGAAACGTTGCTTGAAATGACTTCTGCTGTGTTTGGTAACCACATCTGAATAGCCAGGTACTTCCCCACCTTCCTCTTCCCTATCTCCTTCCCCTCCCCACTGCCTTCAGCCTCACAACATACCCCAATTGGGGATGCCATAGTCCCAATACCTCCAGACGGTAGCAGTTGAGATTCTTGTGCGGTATTCATGTAAAAAAAAAAATTATTGTGATAAGGAAAGTACGTTCATTGCATTTTTTGCGCCGATGTCGTACTGTTGCCGTATGAGTTACTAAAAGCGGACCATTCTCCATTTTGTGTATACGAAAGCCGAAAGAAGGTGATGTAATGATAAATGAACGCTAAAATAATTTACGTACCAAAAATAAATCATGCTATAAAAAAGTTTGATCATTTTTACAAAAAAACATTTTATCTCCGGTTACAGTATTTGACTTTCGCTGTGTTAGTTTTACCCTTTTTATTCATTCCGTGATTATGCATTTCGGATGCATTTCTATTCCCAATTCCCAGTTCATGTCATAAAACAAGTTAAACCTTACGCAAACACTATTTTAACTTCCAGGAATATTTACAGCTCTCCTAGTATTAGTTAAACCCTTTTTCCTCTGCTCGTTTATATTACCTCCCCAATCCTTCAATTTCATAAACTTCAAACCCAATGCTTAGTTATATTATCGTACTATTCGCTCATGATCCCCGAAGACGTGATGTTGATCCACGGCCGTGCAATAAATCAGGCGACCCATCAATCGCAACTCGCCATAATAAAATTGTTTTGGGCCGCCTTTTGATCGGGCCGGCTGGCGCGGGGGTCCGCCCGATTTATAGCTTCCTGCCCAGCCCAATTCATTTTACATGTCACTTCAAAATGGCAAGAAGGTACTTTGGTAGGAAATGCATACAAGGCGTTTTAATCCAAAATCAATATTATTCAGTATTACATTTTTGCTTATGACAGTTCGAGGACATTTTTTTTAGATTCATTAACACATCATTAACATTATTTGTGGCAAAATTTCTTATTACATATTTACTTATTAAATATTCTATTTATTATATACATACCTCAGGAATATCTAAATGTTAACACGGTTTCCCAATTTTCACTAATTAGCACAAAGTTTTTTGCGAGGAAATTTTGCCTCTAAATTTTAAATACGTACCTCAGGAATATCTAAATATTACCACGGTTTCCCAATTTTCACTAATTAGCTCAAAGTTTTTTGCGAGGAAATTTTAAATTTTAAATACGTACCTCAGGAATATCTAAATGTTACCACGGTTTCCCAATTTTCACTAATTAGCACAAAGTTTTTTGCGAGGAAATTTTGCCTCTAAATTTTAAATACGTACCTCAGGAATATCTAAATATTACCACGGTTTCCCAATTTTCACTAATTAGCACAATGTTTTTTGCGAGGAAATTTGCCTCTAAATTTTAAATACGTACCTCAGGAATATCTAAATATTACCACGGTTACCCAATTTTCACTAATTAGCACAAAGTTTTTTGTGAGGAAATTTTGCCTCTAAATTTTAAATACGTACCTCAGGAATATCTAAATATTACCACGGTTTCCCAATTTTCACTAATTAGCACAAAGTTTTTTGAGAGGAAATTTTGCCTCTAAATTTTAAATACGTATTCAGGAATATCTAAATATTACCACGGTTTCCCAATTTTCACTAATTAGCACAAAGTTTTTTGCGAGGAAATTTTTCCTCTAAATTTTAAATACGTACCTCAGGAATTATTACCACGGTTTCCCAATTTTCACTAATTAGCACAAAGTTTTTTGCGAGGAAATTTTTCCTCTAAATTTTAAATACGTACCTCAGGAATATCTAAATATTACCACGGTTTCCCAATTTTCACTAATTAGCACAAAGTTTTTTGTGAGGAAATTTTGCCTCTAAATTTTAAATACGTACCTCAGGAATATCTAAATATTACCACGGTTTCCCAATTTTCACTAATTAGCACAAAGTTTTTTGCGCGGAAATTTTGCCTCTAAATTTTAAATACGTACCTCAGGAATATCTAAATATTACCACGGTTTCCCAATTTTCACAAATTATCACAAAGTTTTTTGCTAGGAAATTTTGCCTCTAAATTTATTATATTAGCGATTAATTCAACAAACGAATAAAAACGGCAAGCAACTCTGCTATCCTAACATTTAAAAAAATGACTATTAATTTAATTTATAATACCCATCATCATCATCTTCTTCCCCTTATCCTATTCGGGTCGGGGACCCATTGCATCGACAAGGCTCCTCCATACGTCCCTGTCTTGGGGTGATTGTCCGGCCTCTGTCCATGGTAGACCTATCCTCTCCTCACACAGTTTCTGGAGTTGCCTCGCCCAACTGTGTCTGGGGCGGCCCACTGGACGTCTACCCTGTGGAATCGCACTCAGTATCTTCCTCGGAATTCGGTCTTCAGACATTCTTAGTACATGCCCAAGCCACCTCAGTTGCGATTTTTCTATGAAGAGTAGCAGACTACTGGTTCAATGCTTAGATCATCTTGGATCGTAGAGTTTCTTATATGATCCCATTTCGTTACTGCCACTCCTCTCAAGTACCTCATTTCGGCAGCTTGGACTCTAGAGCGTGTTCGTTCATTTAGCATCCATGTCTGGTGGCCGTAAGTGAGCGTCGGGCGGTATACCGTTTTGAACACTGCCATCTTTGTCTTGATGCTGAGCTCGGCTTTTCTTATCACTTGTCTTATCTTTAATTTATAATACCCAAACATCTTATTTCAATTTCCTCCCGAGGAAGCGAGCAAATGTAAATATTAATCATTGAATGTAATGTATCATAATTAGTCTACGATTAGTTCTCATATTCCTTTAGTTGTGTATGGGCTCTTTTCCGAGATGGGCCGAAGGTTACCGAAGGTAGATGTGCAGAGTCATAATTGTAGAGCTCCGCAGATAAAGCCTAGCTTTCAGTCAGAAAGGAAATTAGTTCTCCGAAGTATAATTACAAATTACAATACATCAATAAACAGTCACTGTGATTAAAAAAACAAAGTGTGTAATTCACATGCGATAGAAGTGAAACTAGACAATCGCTAGATGTCGCTTTCTTTTGCCTGTTTATTTTAAAGTGGTTTGAAGATTGGGTACTTATTGATTTACAAAAACAAAAATGGTTTTTTTTTTGGATTTCGTGGGATTCGAACCTCCGTCCGCTGGATTTTTCTGGCTGCTGAGATTTGCGACGCACTACACCGCTGCGCTATGGGACGCAATCTGCGAGACGCAAATTTACGCATTATATTCCGACGACCCGTAAAAAAGCAAAGCGGCCAATGAGCGCAGACCTATCGTTGTTTACGTTTCATATCTCAACCAATAGGAGCCTTGAGCGAAGTTTGATGCTTCGCAGGTGCCGTAGTGCGTCATCTCCGTTTCATCCGAATTTCAAATCACTAAGGGGCTAAGGAAGTTTCACTTCAAAAACCTAAGTCTTTCAATAAGCATCCTGCAGTGGAGAATATTGGTCCCAGTACTTGCAAATAACAAAAATGTCTCTGGAGAGAACATTGGAGATACTACACTGCAGAAGAAGATAAAACTAATAAATCTAAGCATGAATTGGAAAAAGACACAGAAAATAACGGAGTGTGCAGTTCCCAGGTAGAAGTGAAACCTTCAGAAAACTAAAATAGACAAGAGTGGGGAGGCTACGTAGCACTGCACAAAGAGGACACCAATAGGCTACGAATTACCGCACAAAGAGGAGACCGATTAAATCCTGTGGATGTATGTGTTTGTCGCTATTTTTCGTTTCATCGAATTTCAAATCACAACGGTGCGGAAGAAGTTTTCACTTCAAAAAAGGTAACGGTCGCAACAGTCCACTTGCATCACACTTTTTAATTTTTTTTTCCGGTTTAGGCAAATATTCTAAGACATTCTCTATTTTTTTTATCGTAGGTATTTTTGAAACCCCGGTGATTTTTTGAAAATTTTAATCCGAAAAATCAGACCATTTTTTATAAACCGGAAAGACGGGACATAATTTTATAGTTGCGAAAAAACGATAATTACATTGCCGAAAATCATTTTAAAAAAGAAGAACGTTTTCCACACGAATGGCACAGGAGATTAACGATGCATACCAAAAATATTACATCTCATAAATCATTATTATGTACAACGTCTATATTACTAAATCCAATGTAATATACTTGTACTTGTAAATTATAATAATAATAAGAATATTATAAAATTTGATTTTGTTAAAATCAGCACCATAACCATTATACCTCTAAATCACGTACCGACATCTAAAATGTAAGGGGTTCTCTTCATAACATTGTCAAAAAAGTCAAACCAAATGATAAGTTCGCAGAGAACAAACAATAAATCTAGTGAACGTTAAATGTCAAATTCAAAAATTCGCCTGAAATCAAAGTGATGCCATATAAAAAAAATAAATCAGTGTGGAATTTTACAAAAGTAATAGGAACATTTTCGGAGACGGGACATTTTCATGTAGTGACGTGACGAGCCCAAATAATGGATTTATTTATTTAAAAATAAAATAAAAAACTGTACATTTCTAATAAAATTACTAACATTTTCGTAATATTAGTAAAAAGATCTATCCACTCAAGTTGTTATGAAATCCATGCGAGTGGCCTATTGAGAATGGAAACCATGTCTCTGTCTTGCCGGGACAATGCCTTAAACAAACCACTCGGCCATTGGGACCTATTTATTTATTTAATTTTTGTCGATATCGTATTTCAAATTCAGAATTAGCAATAAAAAAAATCGATGTTTTCCGATTACAAACTTCTAAAGAATTTATTTGTAACCTAGACAGTGTCTCGGATAAACGTATCCTATTTTTATTTGTGAGACACCTGTTGAATTTTTTTTAAAATTTTTAAATTATTTTTTTTTATTTTATTTTTTTAAAAGAAAGACAAGCATTCCCGGGTTACGAATAACCCAACAATGTTTGAAAATCTCCTACTACCACCACAGAAAGCCGAAAATGTTGCTTGTGTTGTGATGGAGGATTTAGCCAGCCGAGGAATCGAACACGCGACGCTCGGGTGAGACCCAAGCGCTATGCCCACTCAACCACTGACCATGTTTCCTTTAGATTTATTATTAGTACCTATTATCTTCTTCTTATTCGGTGATCACATAACATTGATGGGTATACGCTTCAAAAGTTTTTTCAATAGAAAAATATATTCATTGAGTGTAAATTAGAAATTGAAATATGGAATTTGATAGAAAAAATGTAGAGATTTGATATAATACATGTTAAATATTATACATGTAGCTATATTTTTGGGCTCTGTGTGTTGCATTAGCAGGTGAAGGTTTTCTATTATACTCGCATGTATGCAATCCAAAACACTGTATTGTATTATTTTATTCACTTTGTACATTAACACTTTATGAACTTGATGGAGTTATATAGTTTCACCTCCACGAAACACAGATATATTTAACTCCACGATCAGATATTTTTGACAAATATATTTACCTCCACGAACAGATATTGTTGACAGATATATTTACCTCCACGAACTGATATTTGTGACAGATATATTTACCTCCACGAACAGATATTGTTGACTGATATATTTATCTCCACGAACAGATATTATTAACAGATATATTTACCTCCACGATCAGATATTTTTGACATATATAATTTACCTCCACTAACAGACATTGTTGACAGATATATTTACCTCCACTAACAGATATTGTTGACAGATATATATGTTTATTTAATTTATCGGGGGGCTAGAATTCCAATAATCCATGCGCTTGATAGCTGCAAGACAAGTTGTTATCGAGCCACCTAAGTTAAGTAAATTCTAATGTAAAATCCATGCTAATTTGTACAGCGCTCTTGAGGCGATTTTTCGCAAAAACAGCGCTATATGTATAAGTTGTCCAAATTTATTATTATTATACACCTTCACGAACAGACATTGTTGACAAATATATTTTTCTCCACGAACAGATAATTTTGACAGATATTTATCTCCACGAACAGATATTGTTGACAGATATATTTACCTCCACGAACAGATATTGTTGTCACATATGTTTACTTCCACGAACAGATATATTTACCTCCAGGAACATATATATTGTAGACAGATATATTTACCTCCAAGAACAGATATTGTTAACAGATATGTATGTTTACCTCCAAGAACAGATATTGTTGACAGATATATTTACCTACACGAACAGATATTGTTATTCGGAAGGAACCATTTTTAGAAGATCGTACTCCTTTTGCGTATTAAAATTAAAGATGTTGATTTTCTAAAACTATTGTTAATACGAGGAAGTCAAAATCTACCTCGCATTCTGGTGGTCGGTAATACAGTAAGTTAATTATCACCTGAAGTACGAATCTCAATTTTGGTAAAACTGCTACTGGTTCGCAACTTAGCTAACTATAGATCTTAAGCTAAGACGCTGTAACTAAAATAATGATAACTTTTTTTGGAGATTTATAGCTAATGTCTTCAAATGAATTTTAGAAATCCTAATACTTTTGCAAGAATTTGATCGGTCGTTGTATAGGTGGGTACATATTACTAGAATATCCAAATATTTGTAACTTCAGACGATCCTCGAAATGTTCGCTGGCTCAAGTATTTTGAAAGGATCCAGTTCAAACTACTGAATGCGATTTAAAGGCATTCCTGGAATAGCCCGCCTTACATAAATATCTGAACTGAGCATTCCTGAAAATACCTATTTACGACTGGCAACATTCTAAACCGATATTTGATGAGTTAGGTACCGATATCTGATAAGATAGGGTACCTAACTACACGCGATCACGGTCAACAATTGGATATATTCCAACCGACGCGTCGGCGACGCGACGCGACTCACACACCGGCCGAATTACGAATTTACGAATTACAAATCGTCATAGGGCGAACTCGGCGAAGCCCTATTTTTTTTTTTTAGTATAATGGTACAATGGTATACATTAATAAAGTTTTTCTATTAAAAATACATTAAATTAATACGTCTTACACCTTTTTTAGAGCAAAGCTCGAGTTAAAAAGGCGGAGAAAACACATGTAAACCACAATTTAACAAAGGAAAAATATGTATTTTTATATATATATGTATATTTTATAAAACAAATAGTATTAAATAAAAACAGTAAACAAAAAAAAATCATATACATTATACATGTATATTTTTTATGTAATTTATGAATATAACAGAATAAAGAAGAGGAGTTAAAAAGAAAGGAGAAAAAATAACGAAAGAAAAAGGATATCTAATATTATAAATGAGTTGTAAAATATAGTAGGTATTGTTAGATGTAGTGATTGTAATAAGTTATATATAAAGTGTTTATTTTATTTATAGAATTTTTATTGAATTTTACATAATTAGTTTCCAATCTTAATTTAACTGGTAATTGGTTAAATGTTAAACCATTTAACTATATATTTGTAATATTGTTGGGTTGTGGTGATGTAACAGCGCGGGACAATCGTAGAGCCAAAAATATTTGTTCAATTGCAGTTTGAAAAAGGAGTTAATATCTCATTATTGAAGCAATCTTTGTGTATTTGTAAAATTGTAATTTTTTTGTAAATAATATGAATTGAAGGTACATTAAATTCTTGAAATAATTTGATGGTGGGGTAATAATATGGCCCTTTTAAATTATTTTTATTATTATTTTGTGGTCACAACACTCAACTGCTGGTAATCTATTATTATCTTAGTCCAAAATTTGCAAAAATCTGAAAACCTGACCATACCATGTACCTACCCTTCATGCTAGTTTGATATCTGAACTAAACTTAACACATAAATGAATGTGTCAAGTTTTAAATTATTTTTCAGTGGCATAATTGATTTTGAAAACGTCGTAATTATTAATTTGTCAACATATGAATAGGCTTAATTTTCAGTAAGTTTTTAATCGTTTTTTGAAATTGTGAGTTTCGTATGTTTTATAGTCATTGCAATAATTGTCATGTTGGTATTTTAAAACCTAATTTTACATTCATTTAACTGAGCATCCGTTAAGTAGGGAAAACGTTTTTGGTGTACGTTAATTTATATAAGATCAAGCTGTGTTCAACATATCAATAAATTCATCCAGGAATCAAGTTTATTTTGTCAAAAGTTCAAAATATTTCCGCTTTTCAATAGAATCCAAATAAATGGAATATTTCTGAACATTCTAGAAAACTAAAAACTGTTATTGAAAGGTGATGAAATACGTTTTCAAATTTTATTATTAGAAATGATAGAATAATTCTTAAAATATAAATTTTTTTGATACTAACATAAAAAGTTTTAAAAATGACTCACCTTACGTTTTTTCTATCTAAAATTACTGAACGAAAAAAGAAAAACTCACACATATTTTATTAGACAAGTGTATTATAAACGTTATAAAATTAATAAACCACCCAGTGAGGCCAACATCATTGAATTATGTAAAAAATGTAAATAATATTGCATCAAATAAATAAATAATAAAAATTAAAAAAAAATTCTCGAAATTTATGCTTTCTTCTTAAATTGCTTTCGTAAATTTGGTTTTATAGAGGTGCACCTTTAAATTTTCCTATGGTTAAACGCTAGATTTGAATATAAAGCGTGCAGTTTTCTCTTTCTAACACCGTTTAAATCATATTTCTTAACATGAAAGTAAGGAAGATACAACGAAATTTATGACCTATGATTAAACGGGTTAAAAAAATTGTAATACCAGCGAAAAGCAATACTTCCACTGTGATTTGATGTAATTCTCTTTAAAATGTAATTCTCTGTTGTATCTAAGCCAATGTGTTTATTATATAACTTATCACCATCATCTGCCACTTTTCCGGATTCCTGGAAGGTTTCCTATATACGACCTACTTTTAAATCGGGTAATAAGTCGAACGTTGAAATCTATAGACCTATATCGATGTTATCTCATATTCCTAAAATCTTTGAATCTATAATCACAAAAAAATAACACCTATTTTCAAAAATGTGCTGATTGAGGAACAGCATGGCTTTAGATCTGCTAAATCTACCGATACAAACTTACTCTCCTTCACCAACACCGTAGTCAATGGCCTAGAAGATAAATCACAAGTAGATAATAATAATAATAACAACGTAGTATTTATATAGCGCAGCTTTGTGATGTTTCACTTCAAGTGCGCTTAATTATAATAAACTTAAAATTAATCCTATAGTGTTCCTTACGAGTCCTTACAAAATACAAAATTGATTAAATTATGTGAAACAAAGAATATACAGTATATACAAAGCAATTCCTAAAGAACAATATTAACAAAAAGAATTCATTAAAACTAAATTATAATAAAGAATAAGAGGCAGTTTACGTCTAGAAATAATAATAACAGAGTGCACATAAAACTATAGTAAGGAGGTAATCGAAACCAAACAATTACCAGAAACTTGAGGAACATGGCTTATTATAGTAGATTGAAAACGAGTTAAAATTCATGAAAGGTACGATTTTTAAAAAAAGTTTGTTTTTAAAGCTCCTTTGAATTCAGCCAAGTTCTGGATATTAGATAAGTAGATGTTCTATATACCGACTTTTCTAAAGCTTTTGACAAAGTAAAACACGCTATCCTCATGGCCAATCTATATGCTATAGGTATACGAAACCCATTGCTATCTTTCTTTAATTCTTATTTAAGCAATAGAAAACAAAGAGTTAAAATAAATAACATTGAGTCTATTATTATTGAAGTAACATCCGGCGTACCGCAAGGAGCACATTTAGCCCCTCTTCTCTTCAACTTGTTTATAAATGACATTATTCGTATTTTCTCTCACACACGCTTTTGGTTTTTTGCTGATGACAATAAGATCCTAAAAATAATCAAAAACTACCATGACTGCCTTCTTTTCCAATCAGATATTGACTCTTTCAATGACTGGTGTAAACTTAATTGTTTGGAATTAAATGTCGATAAGTGCAAAATTATGTCCTTCTACAGATCTAAAAATCCGATTGTTTTCGAATACAAATTAAATAATAATTGAAAAATGAAACAATACAACTTTGTATACACCACTTATATAAATAATAATTGCATAACAACTGTTCAATCTATTAAAGACCTTGGTTTCTCTCTTGATAGCAAGCTTTCTTTCCGGGAACATATAAATGTGATTGTTAATAAATCTCTCAAGCTACTTGGTTTCATCACTAGAACCACTTCTGACTTCAAAAACATAAATACCCTAAGAACTCTTTACTGCTCCTTGGTTCGCCCCCATCTTGAATATGCTTGTGTTATATGGTCTCCTTTTTATGCTGTCCATATTCGTCATATTGAATCCGTTCAACATCGGTTCCTAAAGGGAATTGTTTGGAGGCTAGGATTAGAGCGAGGCAATTACTCGTATGCTGAAATTGAACAAACAAACCTTTCTCCTTTAGAAGACCGTCGGATAAAATCTGATCTCATTTGTTTCTTCAAAATTATTAACTGTTTAATCGACTCGCCTACATTACTACAACTCATCACATTTAATATACCTTCTCGTAGACTCAGAAATAAAGACCTGCTTTTTCTCAATCAGCACTCGACTAACTATGGTTATAACTCACCACTGTCCAGAATGTGTAGACTGGTCAACTCACGTCAAGACCTTGATTTTTTGGTATTAGCTTAAATGATTTCTGTCGCTCTTTAAACAAATGAAGATATTTCCTATTCACCTTAATTTTTCCAAGGTCTTGACGTGACTTGACACTTATTTTTTCTTCTATTTTCACTATTTGTCTTTGCTTTCATGTACCATACGAATCCTTACATTGTTCATTTCTATACTTCGTGATACTTTGCTTTAAATTGGACGTAAGTCCGTAAATAAATAAATAAATAAAAATGTCTCGCATAACTGTCACATTATTCATTAGCCCTAAAGTCGCCAAGCAAACGAGTCCCCCTTTAACGTGTTTATTGCAATGTGCAATTTTCTTTACTACATCCTCGTTTGTATTCCGAAACCCCAAATTAAAATTATCAAGAGGTCTGATCGCCCTGAAAATAATTACATAAAACCGGTTTCTTATCTTCCGTTTTATTGTTATATTTTTATTTATAAGTCAGCGAATTTAATTGATCTTACGATGGGGTCGTGCCGCCCCGCGTAGTTAACGATAATTTTAAAATCATTTTATGACTTAAAACTCGACGAAAATTTTGAATTTCCCAATCTAGAATAATTTCCTTTGTCTTAGGGGAAGTCTTGCGTAGAGGGTCTTTTTAAGGAAATGGAGAAGAGGAAGTTCTGGAAAGGAAAAAGGTATGTGGGGTGGTTAGGAATCTGGCGATCAATGTGTCCAAGAGTGACGGACGTATGAATCTATTCCTCCAACCGCGGAGCATGTGATGGATGGTCAAAAGGTCTTCCTCAACGAATCCCTAGAGATTTTGGTTATTTCTAGGAAATGCCTCTAGTCCTGTCCGACTTCTGCTGTCTCTTTCTCGTTCCTTGTGCCCAAGGATGCGGTGTTTTTCACCATACCGTCCAGCCACCTTTTGGTCGCCTAAGGCTGGCCGCATACACACGTTTTCCGTATTCGATTTCCGAATTCGTTTTCCGTATTCGGACATCCGAATGCATGGAATCAGTAGAAAATACATTAACTGACGCACATGTTCGCTTTTTTTCCGAACGGAACAAATTCCGTACGTACGTTTCGAATGCAAGCCGGCGCGTTCGCAGAAACCTACTGGAAAAAAACCTAATGACGTCATGCGGAACGTAGCGCTTGCATACATTTTGTTTGTGCCGGCGCACACGTTCGGAAATTTCTATTCAGTATCGCACCCGCACCGCTCTAAAACATCGTCGTCCTCCATCGTCGTGCGTTCACCACGCTATCACTATCTGTACTGACGTGTATGCATTCCGAATGAAGAAAAACGAACGTTTGCGCTAGTCTCACGGAATTCCAAAACGAAATTCCGCATTAGGAAATCGAATACGGAAAACGTGTGCATGCGGCCAGCCTAAGTCTCCTTCGTCCTGCACTCTTATTATAGAGAAATCTCTTTAGTGGGCGACTATCGTCGAATCTTAATATGTATGTACATTCCCTGCCTTATTTATCCATCCCAGTTTTGATGAATTTGACAGCTTTTCAAACAATAGTTGAAATAAGTTTTGGAGTATATTGTCAAAAACTCTAGTCCACATAATATTGTATATTTCAATTTTATTACATTTTGTATCTATTGAGTGGATTTTTTTTTTGTAATTTTTGAGGTTGTTTAAATATTTCCTGTCCTTAAGCGGAATAATAATTACGCAGCAGAACTTGCTATAAATAAACCTTTTTTTTCAACTAAATGGTTATAGATAAATGAAACAATTTAACTTTGTTTGAACCACTTATATAATGAGTAAATCCGACCGGTTTCGGAACGACCGTTCCTTCTTCAGGGAAAGCGTATACTAATTTGACAGTTTCGAAATATGGATGGGAACAATGTTTTATTATGGTAGGGGTGGAGCTGTTTCTAGATATTAATGTAGAGTGGGTGGGTAGGTATTAATGTAGAGTAGGTGGGTAGGGGAACAAATCCATGATTGGGCTATAAGACAATATTTTTTGTTTGTTGATAATAGATTCATTTTTTTTAAATAGTTATATTTTAAATGTAAAAAAAAAAAACTTAAATTGAAACAATATCTCAACCATCACCAGTGGAGAATTGTACTACTGCAAAAATTTTAGACTAAAAATTTACGAAACAAATGCATTTACTAAATGAATACGTTCTAGATATTTCTTTCTTAACCTTTGAGTGCTTACAAAAAAGGGCTAAATGAACAACGCACGAGAAAATTATTATATTCCTCATTTACTGTGTTTCTGCGGATGCATTTAATGCAAATTCGCTATTCAATAAACTAGAACTACTCACATAAATAATATAATTACATCTGCCTCGCTAAAAATAGGCTGAACACGGGATATTACAACGATTCTTAGGTAACATAAAAAACACACTTGTAAAAGGAATGGTAGACAGCAGACTTGTAAAAAAAAACTCCACGTGCCTGATTTTTAAATCGATTTATAATAATACCTTGGTCTTCCCTTACCTGAATAACTTATTAAGACGTCTATTCGGAATCGATTTATTATCTTTCTTGTGACAACTTCAACTCCTTGTATGCATTTCCTGCTAAAATCATATTCGAGTCATGAAGTTCACCGACATTGTCATTTCAGACGGCCATAAAATGACTGTTCACAATGCATTTTGTTTAAAAAATCGCATTGTCAAGGCTTACGGCTTTACCGACGGTAAATACATGATTTTTGCTTTGATTTATTTTGCTGGATTATCTACGGGCATGTTTTAAAATTGAATTGTACAATCAATTGATTAAAAAAATAAGTTAGGCGCGTGCAGACGAGAGACTTTACTCGCGGCAACTAAAAAACTCTTCCAAAATTTATTTCATTACAAATTCAAAAAAGTTAATCCCGCAACTATTGCGACGCAAAAGTCTCCGGAACTAAAATGTCTCGTCAGCGGGCACCCTAATAGATTAGTAACGATTGACGCCCGAGCCCAAAGAATCTTGTATTTCAAGCCAGGGAAGCAAGCTACTATGCCGGCATCCTATCCTGGCAAGATCCTGGCTTACTCTCCTGGCTTAGGTACTCTCCTGGCTTAGGTACCCTCCTGGCTTGGGTACTCTCCTGCCTTAGGTACTCTCTTGGCTTAGGTACTCTCCTGGCTCAGGTACTCTCCTTTAAACCAGAACCAGTACCGTAGGGAAAAAAAACTCTAGCCGATCATTTACTAGCTTCACCGGCCACACAAAGCTAGAACTAAGACCAGGATAGTAACTTCGGTGGTGGGAGGCGCTATTCATGCATGACCTATTAAATTATCCTGGCTTGAGATGCTAGCCAACTGGCTTCCTCCCTAGCTTACTAGGTTAAAAACAAAGCTGGTTCTATTAACGTAGCTAGAGTTACAAGCTTACTAGAATAGTTTAATATCCTGTCTTGAAATACCAGTCACCTGTGTGTGGCTCGAGCACAACAACTGAATTTTTGTATCCAGGCTTCAGATGCTGGTCAACTGGCTTCCTCAATAGCTTACAAGGTTTAAATCAAAGCTAGTTTTATGAACGTAACTGGAATTACTAGACTCTTGTGGCCCAAGCATAACAACCGAATTTTTTATTAAATATTTCGAAGTCTGTGATTCAGCAAAGATATAAACTATAAATTGTGGAAAAATCGAAAATGCAGCTCTGCCAACCTAACATAAATATATTTTTCTATTGATTTCCATGTTTTAATTACTAATTTATATTTGCTAAATACATTTTAATGGTATTTTATGTATTGTTAGCTAAATACATTCTAATGAACATTTTAACACTTAGATACTTAGCTCACTTTTGCATATTTAGCTAATTATTTTTGTTATAATTTCTGTTATTTAAATCATCCATGTATATAAATTTTTGTGCATAATGCCTGTTTTATGTACTTAATACAAATAAATAAATACGTGACTAAGTTAGTCATTTTTCAAATTACATATTACGTTAAATTACAAATGATTTCCAAAATTCTGAAAAATGCCGAACGGAACAGAAATAGCAATTTCTTCAAAAGACGTAATAGCTGTTACATTTAAAAGTATACATTTTTAATTTAATTGAAAATTCCTGTTATTTTCAAAATAATTACACATTTTAAATAAACGTTTTCGAGTTCTACGTAACAAGTTATTTTGTAAAGCACGAATTCAAATTATTTCGCACATTTTGTTACATCATTCACCCCTTGAGAATGTATGGGTTTACCTATTTCAATTTGATAATACGGAATATCCTATTTTGCCGTAGCAGATACAAAGTTCGCAATTAGTTAATTAATTCCCAGGTGAAAGCAGGGAACAAGAGTCGTATTAACACTTGGGTTTTATTGAACAAGTGCGAGTATTAAGATCACCTCATTCATGTTATACTAATTGGTAAATGTTACTGCGTACTATAACATTTTGTATTTATATGTCAAAACTGATGAAATGCTAAGTTAAAAATGGTGACCCGGCAATTGATCCCCTACAGTTACCCCCTAAAATTATATATATATTTTTGTACATGAGTTCCACACAGGAGGCAGAAGAAAATAATTTCCTCAGGGCCTATGTTATCTTTGGGGATGCTGTGTGAAGGGTTTTTTTGTCAGGAAAGGAAGGAGAGGATAGTTCTGGGAAGGAAAAGGGTCTAACGGGTGAACCTGGGCACCCCTGCTAAATCACCAAACGTAGCGAACCACTTGGGATGATATATGGCAGAGGTGTTGGTTATCCAATAAAGGTTCGCGGGACGTCGGTACTTCGGTACCCATTCTTGCCTCCCAAATTGTATAATTTTTTTTTTTTGGCATTATTAATAATAATATTGATAATAATTTTTTGGCCAATTTTAAGCCAAAACCGACTTCATAAATATCTTTAAATGGTATGGATATCAAATGAATTTACGAATATATGCCGATTTTTTGTACTTAAACGCTAGTATATACGTATATAGACAAGTAGTTTTATCCTTGATGCATTTGAATGAAATTAATGTTTCATACTTTTTCTATTCAGCGGTACATCCTTTCTGCACACCCATTAGGGGACACATTATGTAAGTAGGTTTAGCGTATTTTCCCTAAACTGACTGCAAATTTTACATAAGAATGCTGGAGGGATGAGGGGGAGGGTAACTGTCGGGTGGAAGTGGGATTACAACTTTTCTGAAGCAATTTATCGTTGAGCCCAGATTCATACTTTTTTTACCGCCTTACTATCTCCTGCTATCCATAGATGTGTATTTAAATCATGAAGTATGTTATCTAATAATATTTTTTCTCTTTCTTGTTCCAGGTAAGATTTTCATCTTGATAAGGTTTCTTCAGTGAGAGGGTGAGCTCGGCGGCAAGTGAGTAGTTAGTAGGTAGTTCAAGGAACCTACTCGAATATCTCGATTGAAAGCGGAAGTGACGTACAACGGATACGGTTTCCCGTCAATTTATTCTCTTTGAATTTGGAATACAGGAGTATTCAAAATTCGCACGGAAAACGTATGTTCTATGGTGATTGGTGATCTATCACAATTTTCAATATTTCCTAACGGAAATAAATTGATCTATTGTTGAAAATTTGTACGTTTTCATTTACAATTTTCTTTTTATTGAAATGCATCCAGCAGCCAGATATAAAATTGGTTGGGTTTTCATTTTTAGGTAAGCCTTTCATGTAAAAAATTGTTTTGTATTTTGTACTATTCTCTCCAGTCACTTTTTTCAGTCCATTTTTCCAGATCATAAACTTTCTTATAGGCATTTTTATGGTTTTTTGGACTTGGGTATCGGATAAAATAATGTTTTCTTCCAACAAACAGTTTTTTCCACGCAACACTTACGGGGGTCGGAAAAAATCACGAAATATCACGAGGGGGGGGGGGGGGGGTACAATGAGATATCGCGTGTATTTATTTTTCGTGATAATATTCGGAAAATTTCAAAATATTTTGTACTAAAAAAATTCACGTGATTGTGGGTGGAGGTCTAAAATCTCACCAAACATCACGTGATTAATGGACGACCTAATCTAAACCAAATATTTTCATAGACTTTGCATGACTTATACTATAACTAGCAGACCCGGCCACATGTTGCTGTGGCTAACGAAACACAACGCCATTACCCAACCTTTATAAAATCCACACCAGCCGCTTGCCCGCTGCCTGAATTGAATATTTGAATTTCTCGGCTTTTCTCTACTATAATAAGCATGTATTGTACATATAAACCTTCCTCTTGAATCACTCTATCTATTGGTGAAAACCGCATGAAAATCCGTTGTGTATTTTAAAAGATCTATGCGCACATACATTTTGAGCGACTTTATTTTATACTATGTAATGATGATGATAATGATATTATACCTATCTCCTACGTTTAACCCCTGAAGGGTTTTTGGACATATTTTGGCCAATTTGCAAAAACCCTCGAGCGTTCGCTGGCCAAAATATGACCAATTTGAAGAAGATATTTTAAAATATTTATTGGAATTATTTCAAAAGTTCCCGCTCTTGGTGAATTAATGATTTTTTATAATCTTAAAATATACAGGGTGTAACAGGAGGAATTTTAACCAGCGATTCCTGATCATATTTGGAGTAAAAAATGTACATGTTATTTTGCTGTCCGATGAAAATTTTTTTCTATTAAAAACAAAAATAATATTTTTCAATCACAAGTCACTACTGTTCCCATCGCTGTGGGATCGTCCCGTCGCGATGGGTGTGAGCTGTTTCGAGTATTAACATTGTTAGAATGAGACGCAATGCTTATAAAATGACCGCTAGGCTATAAGTCAGTGGCGACGTGTGATGGAAAAATATTTGTAATGTTTTAATAGAAAAAATGTCATCGGACAGCAAAATGATATGTACATTTTCTACTCCATATACAATACATATGCTCAGGAACAGTTGGTTAAAATCCCTCGGGTACGTCCTGTTACACCCTGTACGAGTATTTAAAAATCTCGCGTCACGAAGTTTGTTCGAGATAAACTTCGAAACTACTTAACCGATTTTGATGAAATTTGACTTACTGTGTGTAATTTGATCCAATTTAAAAGATAAGATGGTTTTTTTATCTCGATTATATAATATTTATCTATTATTGCGAATTAAATGTTTGTTATAGGACAATTTCTATTTTTAAAATATGATTTTTTTCTTTTTTTTTTGTATTTCATATTTTTTACTTGGTATGTTTAATTATCTGTTTCTATAAAATAGTATTTTTTAATTCCTATTTAAAATATTAAATGTATGACTACCACAACACGGGCATTAACCTAGTGTGGTAGCCATAAAAAACCAAAAATCTGCAACCAATAAAATTTTATTAACCTAGTGTGGTAGCCATACAAAACCAAAAATCTGCAACCAATAAAATTTTATTAACGTAGTGTGGTAGCCATAAAAAACCAAAAATCTGCAACCAATAAAATTTTATTAAAGTAGTGTGGTAGCCATAATAAAACAAAAATCTGCAACCAATAAAATTTTATTAACCTAGTGTGGTAGCCATAATAAACCAAAAATCTGCAACCAATAAAATTTTATTAACCTAGTGTGGTAGCCATAATAAACCAAAAATCTGCAACCAATAAAATTTTATTAACCTAGTGTGGTAGCCATAAAAAACCAAAAATCTGCAACCAATAAAATTTTATTAACCTAGTGTGGTAGCCATAATAAACCAAAAATCTGCAACCAATGAAATTTTATTAAACTAGTGTGGTAGCCATAATAAACCAAAAATCTGCAACCAATAAAATTTTATTAACCTAGTGTGGTAGCCATAATAAACCAAAAATCTGCAACCAATAAAATTTTATTAACCTAGTGTGGTAGCCATAATAAACCAAAAATCTGTAATCAACAAAATTTTACGAAAAATAAATAAATAAATAAAAAATAAAAATAAAAATAAATGCTATAATTTAATAATTTTTTGTATTTCTATAATTTAATAATGTTGGCCTCACTGGGTGGCTTACCCGTGCTGAGGCCCCCATTATAACATATTATAATTCGGAGGTATGATTTTTTTTAATAAGGGCGGGAAATTTTCTAATCGGACGCTAAGAAATCCTGAACGCTGTACGCGTATTCCAATTATTATCGTGAAAGCTCGAGTGGTTAAGTTCATTTTCTTATTAACCTGATTTAAAAAATCCTTAGATTCTAACGATGATATTGAATTTAATCGAGGTTATACATTTTTTAAGGTAGGTAAGTACTAGGTACGTATTTAGTTACCGTCTTAATCGATAAATCACGTGTCGTTTCTGTTTTATTTGTCCACACGTTATACCACATATTATGTAATTATTATTTACTTTTTTTATTTTTTATAATTTTTTTTTTTACAAATTTTTAGAAAAGAATGGTCCTTACTGGGGTTAACTTTATTAATAAAGCGTTGTTTATTACTAATAAAGAAGCTAA
Source organism: Limnephilus rhombicus (assembly GCA_929108145.2). Lineage (NCBI taxonomy): Eukaryota > Metazoa > Arthropoda > Insecta > Trichoptera > Limnephilidae > Limnephilus > Limnephilus rhombicus. The sequence continues at coordinate 26,976,466 of OV815284.1, forward strand.
ACGATAAATTTTTACGACAACCAAAATACTGAAAAGTGGAGTTATAATAAATAAACTCATATTTCACGTACAACAAATGCTAGTAAAATCTTCTATTAATTTGTCCAGAGATGAGTAATACGAAATTTGAAGAAATAATTTATTTCTTCACAATAATAATCGGAATAATATTGGAAATAATGAATATTGACATTGACGATGAAATGTCAGCCGTGATGGTCTGTAAATGGTTCGTTTTGAACATTAATTGCTTCGCGAACAAAGTTTTCGCATTATTCCTGGGCTGACTGCCATTTTCTCAATTTTATAATATCTCACTTAAAAAGTTTAAAGGAAAATGGTTTGTTTGCCATTAATTAACCTTGCCATGCACGAGGCTGCGTTGCCAAGGAGACTGCTATTCCTCCAAGTGAACACTTGGGATGACATTTTAATTAATATCTGCTACCAAACTCAAGCAAAGTAGGTTCATGTGTGAAACTTTGTTGTTAGTAATGGCCCTCGGTGACAAACCACTATTCAAAATCGAAAAATTGCTTCAAATGACTGTAGCCGTGGTTCGTGACCCGGTAGCGTATTTACAATCCCTACCGCGTTTCAGTCGCTTTAAATTTTCAATATCAAAATTTAAATATTTAGAAATAAAATTATTAATTTCCAATATACACATTGGAAAGATTATTTTATCTAGATTTTAGAACAATTTTGTTTTTGCAAAGTGATAAAAAATTATCAATATCGAGGTGTATTTACAATATATGGGAATAATATTTAAATTTAAATATTTAGAAATAAAATTATTAATTTCTAATATACACATCAGAAAGATTATTTTATCTAGATTTTAGAACAATTTTTGTTTTTGCAATGTGATAAAAAATAACCAATATAGAGGTATATTTAAAATGTAAATTGTCGTTACCGCGACTGAATCGGTATAGGTTTTGTAAATACGCGACCCGGTAACTCAGAATTATTAAGAATAACTGAAGGTAACTCAGAATTAAATTATTTATTTATTTGTTTATTAAGACATACACAGTACATTATAATACAGATTATAAGGTATGTTAAATTAAATTATTACATGGTTATGTACCTATTACGTAAGTCCATAGAATGTCATTTGGTAATTACGCCTGAGATATGAACCGGTCTTAAAACTTAATTATTGAATGAATGAAGTAATAATAATAAAAAGGAAGAAAGGAGGGAATGAGAATAACTGAAGGTAACTCAGAATTAATAAGAATAACTGAAGTTAACTCAGAATCGCATCATAAAGATCGTACTAAAGGTCCCCATAAGGCCGTCAACAAGAGAAATTTTTAAACAGTTTGATGTTCCAAGTATACAGAAATCTATGCCAAAAACATTCTAATCTCAAAAATGATCCAGAGGCAAACACCTCACATACTCATAAAACCAGATCCACACAAACGGACAACTTTAGTAAAACAAAGTCAGGTTAGTTACACCATTTATAACTCGAGAACGGCTCCATCAATTTTCATGATCTTTGATTTGTTGGATTTGTCTCCGCCCCGAATAGCAGAATAGCTAATAAACATCGGAAAAATTCACGAAAAAAATAATTATGAAGAAAATTCTTTTCCTCGTACATTTTGCATGGAACGAATTCTCATCTTTTGAAAGACCTGCAGGAATATTGTGATAAAGTATAATATTGAGTAGTGAGTGAATTCCAAAAATTAAAAAATGTCATATGTCAATAATATAATAATAATAAATTCTTTATTCCAGGATGTGGGGAGGATAGTGCAATCCCACACGTCCCATATATTTATATATTTATACAGTAAAGAAACGGAAACATAAATAGAAAAAAAGTAAAAAAATAATAATAACAAAAATAAATTAAATCCATTATCATGCAGGGTTTGGTCTTGAGTGAGCTCGGGCCCAACGATCACATTGGAGTGGCGGTTGGTGAAGGAAGGCTGCGGTCACCACCGTGTTGTCGGAGGCCATTAGCCGCATCCTGGCTCCAGTGACCCGGTGTCTCATCATGCTGGCCAATCCACGGAGTCCTAATTCCGTGAATATTGTTGATCCGCTGCTATACCTTCTGAATCCAAATATGATTCTACATGCATCATTATATTGGATCCGAAGACGTTATTTTAGTCAATGCGCTGATTGTTTTGATTTTGTTCCTAAACATATAACCAGTTATTTTAAGATTGGAAACAAATTAATAAAAAATCAATAAAAGCTCTTTATATAATAACTTATTACCATCACTGTATATTATAATACTATATTTCTCAACACAATTGTAATATCAGGTATCCCTTTTCTTTATTTATTTTTCTCATTTTTTTTATCTCCTCCTCATCATTCTGTTACATTCCTTCTATTATATGTTTTATATATATAAATATATATGATATGATTAATATATGATAAATATATATGATATGATACATATTATATGATTAATACGATATTTTTGGTTTTACTTTTAATTATCTATCTTTGTTTCATATAATAAAAAAATATTATTTTACCTTTATTAAAATACATTTCCTCCGCCTTTTTAACACTAGCTTTGCTCTTAAAAAAGGTGTAAAACGTATTAAATATTGTACTATTGAAAGAAAAAACTTTATTGAATGTATAAAAACATGTAATATCTGTACCATTATATTAAAAAAAACATAGGTAAACACATCAAATGTCAATGTGCTGATTGTTTTGCTTTTGTTCTTAAACATATACTGCTGCCCCTCTTTCTCACACACTAAATGTCAATAGTCGAAAATGGGACAAACGGTGAACGTATGTCTGCACCCCTCCAAAGGAAAAATACAATAATTATAATAAATCTCCCTCACACGTAAAGAAAGTGAAACGCAATTCCCGTAAGTAAGTGGAAAAGTAAGAAAATCGCAAATATTATAAATCCGTTCACAATGCCATCTCTGATACTAACAAATACAAAACACGGACAGTTGCGCATCGATAATTGATTCATCGTGTAATTTTTAACTTAAAAAAACTGAATTTAATTCAGGTAATAAGTTAAAACAACAGTTATTGATTCTGAGGCGGCACGAAGTTCTCCGGGTCAGCTAGTACTAAATATAACAAAGCGTAACTCTCCCTTTGGACAAAGAAGCTCTGATTTTTTAGCAGTAAAGGTATGAAACAAACTCACACAAATTAAAACGAAAAAAATAATTACATTTAGGATATTATATCTAGGCTTAATGAACTATCTGAAAATGAACTTACTACTACTATACTTAAAACAGTGTCGTAGAAGTTTCTGGAAAACCTTACCCAAACCATGAAGTTGAACCATAGAAGTCGCTGAAAACTTATCCAAAACACGGTCCCCCTCAGCACAGGATTCCTAGTGAGGAGGACTACGAATATAATCAAAATCTATTTTATATATACTTACCTAACAAGTATCACATAAAAATGTAAAAAAATTAAGATGCTCCGAAGAACTATTGTCAATTGATCCTCTCGCACAGTCGGGAAACATGCCAAACGCGTGTCCAACATATGTACACGGTTGACTGTCGACATGAGAACGGGTCGCTTCTTCGACTCGTTCTTGTTTTCAACAGCTCGGCTGTGGAACGATTAGCCGGCCTTTGTGTTTCCTCCTTCCTACAACATGGGTCTCTTGAAGGCCAATGTTCATTCCTTCCTCTTCTCAAAAAACCCTGCACACAACATCTCAGATGACATAGGCCCCGAGGGAAATTATTTTCCTCAGGGCCTCATGTGTGGAGTTAATGTAAAAAAATAAGAAAAAGATTTCGCATGGTGGTTCCTACTCGGAACTGTCAAATCGGAATAATCAATATGAGGTACCTACCGACCTGAAGAAAGTTTGAAAAAACATGAAATGGTGACATGTCTTTGGACAAATTGTATAATTTTCCGTATTTGATACATTTTTTAAATATTACGTACATATTATAATTAAGTAGGTAGGCATTTAAGTACCTACTCGGGAGGAAATTTTGGCTTTGATTTATTAAATAAGAGACAAATAGAAACATACTCTTTTGGACGCCAGGTCACAGAACCAAATTATACTTTCTGAAAAACCGTCGCTAAATACGTAAGCTATACCTAGTCAATATGGGTATCCAGTCTTCTTCTACCGTCCGTACTTGACTAATAATCTCCCCTCCAATTATATTTAGTTAAATGCAATTGAAGAATAAGGATTTGTAAGCTACGCGATGTGACTTCTCTAGTTTGCGTCCATCCTAGAATTTGTCACTTTTAATTCTATAATTGGCCCATCACTCTCCATCTCGTTCAATAAGTACATTCATTAAAGTTTTGATAAACTCTCGCATTTAGATTTATATTTTAGGCAGCAAAAATAGGCAAATTATGCGAGAAGAAACAGGTAGCGTCTCGTGAGCCAAGAAGAAGCAAGAAGACACAAGAAGAATCAAGAAGAGTCTAAAAGTCAAGAAGATCATAAAGAGCCAATAAAGAAAGAAGAGCAAAAATTAAGCAAGAAAAGACAAGGAGGGGCAAAACAAACAAAAAGAGGCAAGAAGAGGGAAAGAAAAGACAAGAAAAGCTAAGAAACTCTAGGATGAAGCAATAAGATGTAGGAAGAAACTAAGAGAGAATCAAGAAGAAGTCGAGAAGAAGCAAGAATTAAGAGGAACCGGAAGAACCGAGATGATGCGAGAGACCAGATGAACCAAGAAGAGCCGAGAAAAGGCAAGAAAAAAGAACACGTAGAGGATGGGGATAAACAAACCAAATAAGGCTCAATCAATTCCTTCATGCCTGCCCATCTGAAATTCCAATATTGGCTTATCGGTTGCCATGTACACCGGTCTATTAAACTCCAACCTTCTTCCTATCCTCAGTGCACGTGTTCCAAATCCTAAGAAATCAGTGTCCCCTTTTATACCGGTCTTACCGGGACAAGTCCTGGCTGGGTTGGTACATTCGTATCGTATCGCATTTCGATTTATATTTAAGGCATCTTTTTGGTGTTAGTTTTGCTTATTTATTTATGTATTACTAGCTGGGGTCCCCAGCGTTGCCCGGGATTTACGTAGATTTTTTTAAAAATCAGATGTGTACGGTATTTATTTTGGTCTTATTTTGAACGTCGAGTGTGCAAAATTTCATCAAGAAGACTCAAAATTCTGCTGGGAGGGTGGGAGAAATGGGGACTTGGTTATTTTTAAAAATCTCATGTAGTCAGTGACCTTCCTCTTATTTTGAAGGTCAAGGGTGCAAATTTTTATCATTTTCGGAATCAAACATACGCCGCCCGTCCACCTACAAACAATCTACTTCATATATAAATAGATTGCTAGGCACTGTGTTTGTATTTAAAAAGTGCGAGGGTGCAAAACTAAAAACTATCAGCAATATTAAAATATATGTTTAAAAAAAACAAAATCACATGTTAAAAAGCTCTAAAATATTAAAATAGTGCTGTCAGAATATTTTAGTTGTTAGAATGATGTGACAGTTGAGAAATTTCGTTTACGGTCAGAGCATAGGGGTTGATGTAGTGAAACGGACAGCCCTCGTCATCATCCTTCCTCATGAGCCTTACAGCTGCCTTTTCCCGCCCTCCCTTGGCCCTTCACCCGCCCAATTGCCGCCGTCTTTTGCCGCTTGTACCCCCATCATACCCGTGTCACCATTCGTCTATTCACATCCCTACCCCACCGCGAATGTTCATTCAACTTTTCAACCAAATGGTATCGACGACAAATGAATATAAATTGCAGGGCACAATTGAAATCAGAACAATCGATGGGCTTCATTGATTATTTAAGGTTATTGGGCAGTTCTTTGGCGGTGTTGTCGTATTATTTTATTATCAAGTGAATTCAGATTTTAATGTTTTTTTTTTTAAATTTCATGTTTTATGTTCAACAGCAGGTTCAATATACTAGCAGATATTTATTAAAGCCTGCTATAAACAATGTACTTTCCTACGTGTTATTTAGTGTTGAAAAACTACAACTGTGGTAGAACTGGATATAATTAAGACTGTAACGGGATAATTAAATAAAACCCACACTTTTTATACAGTAAACTCAATTAGTCTTTATTTGGAGTAGGTACAATCAATTTCCAAGTATGACACAGTTCAATAATAGTAAAACAGTAAAAAAACTATAACAATTACTTTATTGGGTACTTTAACAATGAATAATAGACCGGGCGCTGTATGGAAATGAAGTGTGCAAAATTTGTGTGCCGCATTCTGAACATAGTTTTGAACTCAGAAAAGCTTGCAGATTATGACTCTTCATTAGGAGGTTTATTAGTCCATTTTGTTACACCCACATAATAATAATAATAATAATAAATTTGGACAACTTATATAGCGATGTTTTTGCGAAAAATCGCCTCAAGAGCGCAAAACCACATCCCCTTAGCTATCAAGTAGACGTGGGCAGAATGATTCCCAGGAGTGAATCGATTCAGTCTGATTCCCATGGCCTTTTGAATGGATTCCTTTAATTCATTCCTTTAATTCAATTAAATCCCAAAAAAAAAAAAAAAAAAGAAAAAAAAAAAAAAGAAAATTAAATGAATGGGGAGGCTAACACCGCACACGAGACCGGGAGGCCACGGAGTACCCGGAGTACCGCGAAAGAGGAGACTGATAGGCTACCAAGCATCGCACAAAGAGGAGACTGATTATTCTATCTGATTATCTCGCTAAAACCTATAGATTAATGTGTTTGACTCTTTTTAGTGTCACTTTTTCGTTTCATCGGTTTTCAAATCACAATGAGTGGGGAGGCTACGAAGCACCGCACAAAGAGGAGACCAATAGGCTACGAAACACCACACAAAGAGGAGACCGAACATTCTATCTCATTATCTCGCAGGCTAAATCCTATATTGTTTGTCTTTTTTTAGTGTCGTAATTTTTCGTATGTAAAATGTATTTATTGCTAGCAATTATATCTTAAAATTATACAAGTTTTCGTTTCACCCTTAAAATTTTATTGATTTTATTTTATTTATTAAACTTATAATTTTGTTCTATTTCACGTGATCTAATATAAACATACATTTAACATTAAGATGAGTATTTTATGACAGCTAACCACAGCTAATTGGCCTTATAATATCTGCAAATTTACATATTATATCGACCCAAGATCTACGTCTAAAAGTAGGTAGGTACAATATCTTCCGTACGTACCAAAAAACAGATAAGCATCATTTTAGCTTCTCACTGCTGATGTTCAGATTCAAAGTCGAAAGTTTTCGACTAACTATGTAATGAAATTGACGGCTTGGCGCGCGGGGGAATAAATGAACCGCGCGGACGGATTAAGGGCTGGCATTGAGGAATGAATTAGTAACTTTTGACTAATGTTTTGTGTCTTACCTAGCAGTGACTTGATTTACTCGCGAGCTGCGGACCTAGGACTGGGATGCGTTTGGGACATATCGTGACATTGACGTGACGATGACGCATGACGTCACAAGTGAAAAAGACTTTTGTTTTAATTCCTCTGTCTGTCGGAATCGGACAATCTCGATTTCGACAGACTAGATACCTGGGACGCGGACATTGAACACGGACCTGGGACGGCGGGGACCTTAGTACAATCTCAGGACTATTGATTAGGATGAATGATTAATTCATTGCGTGAAAGAGATGCTCGGGCAACCCGGATGAATCGCGGCCGCGTTTTGGCCATTTTGGGACATGGACTTTGATGATGTTCGGGTGTTTTTAGAATGGCGGCGCGGCGGTAGCGGAATACAATCGTAATAGGCGAGTCGTTCACAATACCGTCCGTCGACCACTTCGCGGCGCGCGGCCCGTTTAATAATATTTAAATACCTATGAAACAATATAATATTTAAATCGTTTACAGAACACATTATTCATTGAAATAATTTAACAGTAAAATAAATGGAAATTAAAAATGTATGGTGTCATTAAAAATCGTAGGATGCAAGGCCAAAGATAAGGAATGAAGAATCAATTCCTTTTGAAATTGAGAATTAGATTGAGTGTGTCACAAGATTGAATTTATTCATTTAATTCGGTCATTCAATTTTGCCCACGTCTACTATCAAGTACGTGAACTAAAAAAATGCTTTGGAACCATTTTAATGATTGTTTATAAGAAACAATATCCAATTGTTTCTTATGATTTAAGATACTTATAGCTAGTCAATTGAAAAAAAAAAAACAAAAAAGTAAAAAAAAAAATATATATTATTGATAAAAAAAGTTATTCTTAGGGGGTATTCTAGTCCACAAGCCCGAATTTCGGGAGTTATTTGGCAGTCGAAAAAAAAATTAAGTATACAATTTTTTACAATTTATTTATTTATACTTAAAGAATTCACAAAATATAAAACGAAATGTATATTTCACGAAGTTACAGTAGTTAAGTAGACGGGGAAAAATAGTGTGTCCATCTTGTCACGATTTCAACCCTTCTGGTCATCTGAAAAATATAAAAAAGGTAGATTCTTTATCAGTACAAATGTTATTATGGTAGGAACAAGGGAAAATGAAAAAAAAAACTCTTGCAAAATGTAATTTTTTAATTTTTTCGAATTTTTTTAAATAGTAAAAATTAAAAATTTTATATTTTTGTTGGTTCTTACCGTAGAGGGATATATAAAGAATATTCATGCCAAATTTCAAGATAATCAGTCAATTAGAAACAGTGACAAACGTTCCAAAGCATTTTTTCTGTCCATTTACTTGATTGCTAAGAAGGGGATATGGTGTAAAAAAATTGGACCAATAAACCTCCTGGCAACATCCAGAATCATAATTTGCAGGCTTTTCTGCGTTCAAAACTATGCACAGAATGCGGCACACATATTTTGCACACTCATCTCCATCCAGCGCTTGCACTATAACCCTAAGGAAACTAATTGTATCCTCAACCGCTCGTTTAATAAACCTTTTAACAAAAGGATTATGAGTATTCACTCTGAGTTAGCTGAAAGAATTTCAGTACTGCCAGAATTTTTTCCTTGAAGATGCGCGGGTAGAACCGGAAGGCAACTCAACTTTCTTAAGTTACCACACGACTTTTATTCATCTGTATGGCTGAGCGGCGGAGTGCAAAATCTAACCAATAGCATCCCTAACCCCTTATTAGTAAAGGACGAAGCGATGCGGGAAAGAGAAGGCGGGAAGGAGAAACTCTCAATATACGCTCGAAATAATAAGAATAAGAAAGTTGTGTTACAAGACGAGTGATTTCATTATAATAAACAGTAATAATCTGAAGACACGTATTGAATAGAGAACTACAGTCCAATTTATGTAAAAAAAATTTCCTTCTAACTTAAATAACTGTATTTTTTATTTATTTTTAGAGTTTTAATAGTTAAAATAATTGTCAAAGTTTTAATTTTTCTAGATCCCCCGAAAACCACCTTATGTATAGTGAATCGCGTCAAGTCATCACTCCTGAAAAGTTACTATAGAATCGGGATATCAGATGATCAACTGCCGCCATTTTGAATTTCTTTGTTCGAAGTATTCTCCCTAGAAGTAGCATTAATATAAATTTTTTGCAGTAGTTTTTGAATATTTTCAATAATAGAGATAAACTAATAAGAGATACCTTTATTTTTGAAACATTATTTAGGCCTAAATAATGTTTCAATAAACACAACAACTAAATCTCTATAAACGCTATGTAAATAAACTAATAAGATGAAATTTTGTCAAAACGTTGGCTTGTGTCATACCTACATTCCCATACAATGACTTGGTGTTCAGTAACGTCACCACTAAACATTTCAATAATACCAACTTGATGGCGTGTTTCTATGACCCGATTAAAAATTGACTTTTTAATAATTTTTTAAAAACTCTGCGTTTAATATTATTAAATAAAACTTATATATTCCGAATCAGCGTTTATTGGTCTATATGAACATATTTTTCAAAGCCATTCTATTTTTCACTGGAGTTCCTTATTGCGCCTGCATGAGACCGATCATGTATTCGCATAATAGTATTTAGTGCAATCACAATAATTATATTGTAGCTAGTGAAATTACCTTCATAATAAATAATAACACTCCGTTTTAAATTACACACCGTGAAGTTACAATATTCACATTGAATTCGTTTCTAGTGCAATTAAAATCATCCTACCTTACAATTAAAGACATATTCTATATCTAGCCCAATTAGACCGTTAATTCATGCTTGCAGTAAGGCTTCTGGACTCCAAAACTCCTTGACTTTGGACCTAGAGGTCGTGGGTTCTAGTACCGGGATAAAATTGAAAATTAAAATTGTGTGTGAATAACATGAATATGGATTTTTTTTTAATTTGCTCCATTCAGGAGGCTCCGAGGAAAATAATACCCCCAGGGCCTATGTCATCTTTGAGAATGCTATGAGGAGGGGCTTTTTAGGGATAGGAAGGAGAGGAAGTTCTGGGAAGAAAAAGTTATGAGAGTGGTAATCTGGGGTCACCGTGTCCAGGTGTGGTGGACCTATGAATATATCTCTCCCACTGCGGTGCAACGCAATGTTTCGAGAGAATCCTTCTGGAGAGGTTAAAAGATCTCCCTCAACCAGTCTCTTCCGATCCGGGCTGCCGCGCAGTTGGTGGGCAGACGCATCCGCCGCCTAGGTCCGGATAAACCTCACACCATAAACCGGGGCATGGTATATGGTAACATGATAAGTAACCAAACGTAGCGAACCACTTGGGGTGACCTATGTCAGAGGTGTTGGTTATCAAATCAATAGTTCCCAGGGGGCGGTAGCTAGACCGGCCTCCCAAAGTTTTAATATAAAAAATGTGATAGTATAATTTTTCATCACTTTACGGAGTTGAAGATTCTGTCAGTATATTGGCTTTAGCATATTCACTGATCAGATCTGAATAGCCAGGTACCCTTTTCTCAACCTTCCCATTATTCTTCTTGGCTTCTCCCATTTATTTACAACAATTTTTACGTTACTTTCAATCGTTGGGATTTTGCAAATTTACTATTTTATTAGTATGAACTTTTTGAACTAGCATTATTTTTTTTACCTATTTGGTTTGGTTATTATTTTTGTGGTTTCAGAAAAATACCTACTTCAACTGCTCATCCCCAAATTATACCTCTTCCAAAATAATCATACCCTTCACGATTTAACTTATTTACATATTATTTATGTAGAGTTTTCCATATCTCCGGGAAGGCGAAAAGTTTGTTTTACCAAAATGTCAACAGTTCCCAGTTCCCACATCGCCATCGCAGCGATAATACTCGTACTTCCAAACTGTTCCTACGAACAATCCAGCAATTCTATTTACATACAAGTGGTCGAAAGTTTTGTCTTTTATCTCATGCATGCTTCCGGAAAACTTAAATTGTCTCCTTGATATATGCGACGTAAAACGGCACTTCTTTCGGAACTTATCGCGCGTATAAACGTTCAAAGTTTCCTCGGCATTTTGTTGTTCGAGAGCTTTATATGTGTATTTTTCGCGGTGGCCGGATTCGTTAATGCGGTAGGTGATATTATTGACTACAAAAGTATTGATTCCATAGTAAAACATATTTTTACGCAATATATTACTAGGCCTCGGGCCCATCTTGTCGGATGGTCAAAATATTCCCGATTTGCGATATATGGGTTCATGTGGTGAGGTTTGTCTAGGTATTGGAGGCGGACGACCAGGACACACTGAACCCCAGATTCCTACCCACCCTTTAAACCCTTTTCCTTCCCAGAACTCTCCTCTCCTTCCTTTCCTTAAAAAACCCTCTACACAGCATCCCCAAAGATGACATAGGTTCTGAGGGAAATTATTTTCCTCAGGGCTTCCTATGTGGAGCTTATGTAAAAAAAAAATCCAAATAAATGGAATATTTCTGAACGCATCCGAAAAATAAAAACAATTAATGAAAGGTGCTGAAATACGCGTTAAAATTTATAATTCGAAATAAACAATTTTTGAAATATATTTTTTTTATGCTAACATAAAAAACGTTTGGCTCACCTTGCGTTTTTTCTAGCTAAAATTACTGATAACGAAAAAAATAAATCCAAACACATATTTTATTAGGCTAATGTACACTGAACATTATCGTCACCTCACTTTTTTATCGTTTCATGTAAAAATAATTAATAAAAAATTCCCTAGTCCTCCAAAGTTTCATATTTTTTTTTCAAATTGCTAATTTGTTCGCTTTTCAAAACAACTAATATAGGTCTCATCGAAAACGTTGTGTCTACTCCTACCTTACTATCATAGTTAGAAATATGATCTGAACGGTGTGAGACGGAGAAAACACCTCGCACTGTATTCAAATCCACAAAATAATTCAAATGTATCTTTATGAAACCAAAGTTTCCGACCGCAGTTTTGGAAAAACGAAACTATGGGAATTTTTATTTAATTATTTTTGCATGAAACGACAAAAAAGTGAGTTGACGATAAGGTTTATAAAACATATGGCTAATAAAATAAATGTGTGTTTTTTTTTTCGTTATCAGTAATTAAAAAAAAAAAATTAAGGTGAGCAATTTTTAAATTTTTTAAATTTTTGCATTCAAAAATTTATATTTAAAAAATTATATGTTTATTTCGAATTATAAAATTTGAGCGCATTTCATCGCCTTTCAAAAACAGTTTTTACTTTAATACGTTTACAAATGTCATTCTCATTACATCATTACATAGTATAAAATGAAGTCGCTCAAAATGTATGTGCGCGTTAATCTTTTAAACTACGCAACGGATTTTCATACGGTTTTCACCAATAGATAGAGTGATTGAAGAGGAATGTTTATATGTATAATACATGTGAATTATATTAGAGAAAAGCCGAGAAATTCAAATAAAACATATTTTTGTGCGATTTAAAACGGCTGGCGGGCCGTACTATAGTCACTTTTGAAATTCGTTCTACGGAAGAAATTGGAAAATAGATGTCCTAGAGTAAGTAGATATTTTATTTTCCCTTTTCAAATATCCAGTGTGGCATTGCAAGCATTGTATAATTAGTGGCGATCGCTAACTGTATTATTATATAAATAAAATAAAAATTAATAATAATATAGTTGATTCAAGAGAAAGGTTTATATGTTTAATACATGCTTATATTATAGTAGAGAAAAGCCGAGAAATTCAAATATTCAATTTAGGCAGTGGGCAGCTGGCAAGCTGGCGGTGTGGATTTTATAAAGGTTGGGTAATGGCGTTGTGTTTCGTTAGCCACAGCAACGTGTGGCCGGGTCTGCTAGTTAGAAATAAAAATAAAAATTTTGGATTATTGAAATTTTTAACCTTGCGTTTATTCTATCTAAAATTGCTGAAAAAAAATAATAAAAACCGTATTTTATTAAGCAAATGTGTTATAAACGTTATTATAGCCTCACTTTTTTGACGTTTCATAGAATAAAAGAATGAATTAAAAATTCTCGAAATTTTATTCATTTTTCTCTAAGTGTTATCGGAAACTTTGGTTTCATTAAGCTGCACATTAAAAAATTTCTATGATTAAATTAAAATTAAATTAAATTAAAATGAAAGTTAAATTCTAGATTTGAATGTAAAGCTTGGAGTTTCTCTTTCAAAAATCGTTTAGACCATGTTTCTCACCATGACAGTAAGGGAGATACATGAGACCTATGTGAGCTGTGTCAAATTTGATATCATGTGATTATACGGGTTAACGGGATTCTGCACGTAATAAAGGCAGTGAACTACCTCGTCGTTTATTTCTAGTAATTTTTGCCTTTGGTCACAGAGCAATGCGTTTTCATCCCCGACAAAATATCCTACGGACAAAACATCATCCACCAAAAATGTACTAAAACCTAACCTAACCTTATTTTACATTTTATTATTTTTGAACAATAATTTATTGTGTTTATAGGATGTTTATTATTTATGTCCCATTCTTTTGTAAGGTTAGGTTTTAGTAGATATTTTGTCCATGTCTGTATTATTTTTGTCCCATTTTATAATTTTTGAACAATAATTTATTGTATTTATAGGATGTCTATTATTTATGCCCCATTTTTTTGTTAGGTTAGGTTGGGTAGATATTTTGTTGGGTGATGTTTTGTCCATGTCTATATTATTTTTGTCCCATTTTATTATTTTTGAACAATCATTTATTGTGTTTATAGGATGTCTATTATTTATGCCCCATTTTTTTGTTAGGTTAGGATAGGTTTTAGTAGATATTTTGTTGACGGATGTATTGTCCGTAGGATATTTTGTCGGGGATATTTTGTCACGGGTTGAAAAGTCGCGGAACCATGCACGCCGCTGGACAACAGACATACTAAACAACTCTTGGTGAAATTACCTGCCCAAATCGTGAATTTGGGCAGGTAACTTGTCGTAAAATACGTAATTAATTAGCATTCAATGTTTCGGTGTTTGGGCAGAATCACGTACAGGCACCAGAATAGACCTAAACCGGGGAATATTGGTAAATTATGCTAATCTACTAACACCTCCTACGACGTCTTTTGTCTCTTGTCTCTGATGTGAAAAATACAAAGCTTAGGCACTATAAATTTTTAAATTACATCGTTTTTTAGTTTGAAGACAAATTACCAGCGCAAATCGGCGCTTTCGAACCGCAAAGTACTAATTTGTAGAATTAATTTTAATAGTGTCATCGTTTTCATTTTTAAGTACCTACATCTACGTGAATTTCGATTGTGTTTTCGTTATTGAATGAATGCGAATTTTAGAAATGAAATTAAACCCACTTCTAAAACTCGGCAATTATACTCGATGTCGATGACAATGTATTCTGTCGCTCTTGTGGCGCTCATCTACGCACATTTTTGCGAAATTGGATGACATTATATTTAAAAACCAACAGCAGTTAATAAACGAAATAAATGCCGATACCGTCCAATTAGGATTTGACTTAGGGGTTCACTCAAAGGCAAACCAAAAACATAAAAATAAAATCCTTTAAATTGGCTACTAGCCAGCCCAGGAGATGATAGCGCAACTAGGTCGAAAATTTAATGTTTTGTTGTTAAAAAAAACCAAAAGGTTTGCAAAAAACCGTAATCAATCTCCACATCCCCAGCGCAAACGAGCATTATGCGCTAGTGTTACCCTTGTTTAGCTACCGATTTTCATGGATAGGTTATCTAGAGTGGAAGTTACTCTCAGTATCGCCCTGGTGTAAGACCACCATTCAGAATTAAATCGTTGCTTGAAATGGTATTAGCCGTGTTTGGTGACCAGATCTGAATAGCCAGGTACTTCCCCACCTTCCTCTTCCCTATCTCCTTCCCCTCCCCACTACCTTCAGCCTCACAACATACCTCAATTAGAGATGACATAGTCTCACTGGCTCCAGGCGGGAGCAGCTGAGACTCTTGTGAGGTATCACTGTAAAAAAAAAAGTAAAACTTTTTCGTTATTTGTTTTTGGTGTGTTATGCCGTGTTGCGCTACCTCCTTCTTTAGCCAACGTTTCGGACATAGTTGCAGTGTCCATCATCAGGGCAGATCCGGTAGATGTGTAATTTTTAGTCGTGAAGTGTGTGCTTATTTACTTCGAAGCGATACCGGTAGCGCAACACGGCATAACACCCCAAAAACAAATAACGAAAATCTTAAAACTTATCTGAATGTAAAACTTGTATTTTTTTATCTTAGCGTTAAGCTGACAGCTATTATAAAAAAAATGAAAAAAATATTTACAAATGTTTACTGTAGTGATGTAGGTAATGTGTGTATCCCAAGATGGTAAAAATGTTTTTTCGCAATAGTTGTGTAATCGGTGTTCTTTTACAATTGGTTAAATAAAAAATAATACGAACAGTTTTGATTCATTTGTTGTTTTTTTTAAAGTGGTTGCAACATTGGCAAACAATAAAAATGAGGCTAAATAATAAATGTGTTAAATTCTGGAGCAGGCATGCCCAACTTGCGGCCCAATTGAAAATTTTGCGGCTTAAAATGAAGTTTTCAGCTTTCTATATTTTGGATTTTGGTATTCATACAAAAAAAAGAAAAAATCGTTCTGGTAAATTTATCACATTTTTATTATATTTTGTGAAATCAGAACTTTCTTGTTATTAGACCTATGTAAGACTCTCGATGGAGATTTTGATTTATTGCTTTTCAAAGTGCCAGGCGCATGACCGCACTAGGAATTAATTCGCAATAAGTTCCAACCAGTATATTTTTATCGGAAGATCGAACGCAAATGGTCTGATTTTAATAAGTGGAGGGTGAGTGCAAAGGGCACACATAGGCACATGTATAGTCAGTTTACGTCTTCTAGCGTTGTACGTTGCGGTTTCACAATAGCATAATTTTTGGACGCCTAATTATTTATTGGCCCATCAAACGATTTGGGTTGGGCACCCCTGTTCTAGACCATTCGCACGCCATGCCAGTAGAATCACCTGTGTATTATATTTCATTGTGTGCTTCGCGTCGTCTAGAATTATGCCATGTAATATCAGATCTTTAGTTAATCGTCAATGTTATCTCCGTCGTTTGCTATATAACAAGCTTAAAGCACCCTCGGCAACCATATTAATATACACGATATTTTGGTTTAGAAAAATAAAAGTGTAGGTTGATATTTATTTATTTTTACGTGATTCTAGCCTCTTAATGGTTCACGCATTGCATCGTGTAACTATTGTTGCATAAAACGACACATTTAACTTTGCTGTCGGTAGCGTCGCCACTGTTAGATGTTTGGGATAGCAGTGCAAAATAACTTCATGTAGTTAGGCTTTATTTGACCAGTTCAAACTAACTTCCTGTAGTTAGGCTCTATTTGACCACTACAAACTAACTTCCCGTGGTTAGGCACTATTTGACCACTGCAATGTAGTTAGGCTTTATTTCACCAGTGCAAAATAACTTCATGCATTTAGGCCTTATTTGACCAGTGCAAAATAACTTGTAGTTAGGCTTTATTTGACCAGTGCAAAATAACTTCATGTAGTTAGGCCCTATTTGACCAGTGCAAAATAAGTTGCTGTAGTTAGACTTTATTTGACCAGTACAAAATAACTTCTTGATGTTAGGCTTTATTTGACCAGTTCAAACTAACTTCATGTGGTTAGGCTCTATTTGATCAGTGCAAAATAACCTGCTGTAGTTAACAATTCATTATTATCTAAATTTTTTAATAATTAATTAACTAACGACAAAATGTCAAAAACAATTAATACTCACAAGATATTACTAATAATACTGTATTTTAATTAAGTGTTTTAGGGAAAGAAAGGAGAGGAAGTTCTGGGAAGGAAAAGGGCATGAAGGGTGGGTAGGAATCTGGGGATCAATGTGTCCAGAAGAGACGGACCTATGAATCCACCCCCTCCCACTACGGCGCGCGCCGATGGGTCGAGAGAGAGGTCTAGTTTAGGTGTCCCTCAATCTGTCTCACTCCATGAACCCGGGAACCCGTGCTAAGTCACTAAACGTAGCGAACCACTTGGGGTGACCTGACAAGGGTGTTGGTTATCCGATAGATGGTTTCCGGGGCGGCGCCTCCAAATTATAAGGAAATGACTCTACGGGAAGCGAAGATTAAGATAACGAACACTAAGATAATAAATTAATAAAAGAACTACAAACATATTAATGTTAAAAAATTAACAGTTTTACAAGTTATCGCCATTTTACAGTTTAATCATGATTATTTTTATATGTACCTTTCTCGCTAATTCAAAATGCCGATATATTATACAATGAAATTATATTTATTTTGAATTAGAATACTAGGAGCACCTGAACCCTAGTACCCCTAATTAGGTATTTTTTCTGAAAGATTTTCTTACATAAGCATTTCTGATCAGAACATCAAATGAAAATATTTTTGTCGTCGTATACTGATAATTCGGCCTTGTGTGGCGTGTTCGCCAGCAGATACTATTTTCATACCTTTTTTTTTTCAAAATAATGTTATTGTAAATTGTTCTGTCTTACAAGATAATGTGTTTATCTTCTTATCTTATATATAATATATAAAACAAAGTCGGATTAGTTACACCATTTATAACCCAAGAACGGCTGGACCGATTTTTATGATCTTTGATTTGTTAGATTTTTCTCCGCCCCGAATAGTAGAATTGCTATTAAAACATTAGAAAAAAAATTCTTTTCCTCATTCATTTTGTATGGAACGAATTCTCTTCTTTTGAAAGAGCTGCAGCAATATTGTGATAAATATAATAATGAATAGTGCGTGAATTCCAAAAATTCCAAAACGTCAAATGTCAATAGGCTGATTGTTTTACTTTTGTTCTTAAACATATAATGCTGCCCCTCATACACACTAAATGTCAACAGTCGAAAATGAGACAAACGATGAACGTATATCTACAGTATCTACACCCCCCCAAAGGAAAAATACAATAATTATTATAATAAATCTCCCTCACACGTATAAAGAAAATGAAACGCAATTCCCGTAAGTAAGTGGAAAAGTAGGAAAATCACAAAAAATATAAAACTGTACACAACTCCATCTCTGATACTGACAAAAATAAAACGCGGACAGTTGCGCATCGATAATTGCTACATTGTGTAATTTTTTACTTAAAAAACTGAATTTAATTAAGATAATAAGTTAAAAAACAGTTATTGATTCTGAGGCGGTACGAAGTTCGTCGTGTCAGCTAGTATATATATATAAAAATTGTAATATATATTAATTATTATTTTTAATTGTTAAACTAACGTTTTAAGACAAGATTTTTATGCATAGCACAAAGGGTAACAATTATTATAAGCAATAATTATCAGCCTGAATCACTCATCCACATGGAAAAATCTTCCGAGAAAAGATACATGACGCCAACGGGACGTTGGCGTCGTTGTGCTATGCATAAAAATCTTGTCTTAAAACTTTAGTTTAACAATTAAAAATAATAATTAATATTTGACAAGTGTATTTCCCCAATAAATGAAGACATAATTTGTCTCGACGCCACCTAGCGACGGATTTAACACTAACAGTGTCTCTCTCGCAAAAATAAAGTTGGTTGTTTTCAGGTGGAAAAAATATAATAAGCAGTAATAAGAGAGCAGCTGACCGGCAATCAGAAGGGAACGGGTTCATGTCCCGTTCGCGTCATGTATCTTTTCTCGGAAGATTTTTCCATGTGGATGAGTGTTTCAGGCTGATAATTATTGCTTATAATAATTAGTAATATATATAGTTTATCGCAATATAAAATATCGTTAGTTGTTATTTTTGCCACCTGCAAAGTTAATCTTGTCAAGCTATAAAAACGATTCGCGTCACGTTTGGCTAGACTTCTATCACGTTTACTTAGATTTACAACGCGTCCGGCCATATACACATTAATTAATACACTCCATACTACAGCCTACGTCTACACAAAGCGACCGTTTCAATACTAATATCAATTACATTTTATTTCCCATTCCAGGAATTCTAGATGTATGCTAATCTAATGACAGCTAAAAGAAAGATGTTATCGCCGTTTTATTATTATTATTTTTATGAAGTTGATAATTTTTCTGTCTGATTAAAAAAGTTTTTTGTGGTTGGTGATAATTTTTGTTTTATTAAATAGCTCTTGTTTAAATCCAATTCTACAATTTGTCTATAAACTTACCGGTTATAAGTGTTAGTATAATATTTTTTGTAGATAACGTTGATTGACTTTACTCAATATTATTTATATATTTTTTTGTAATTTGACTCTAAAACCTAGAGTTATTTGACTTTAATGTCCTGAATTGTTTTCATGATTTTTGTAAATAACGTTGTTTGACTTTAAGCCCTCGAATTATTGGTATTTTTTGTAGACTTTATTTGACTTACTTCGAATTATTTTTATGATTTTTGTAGATAACGTAGTAAGACTTAAGCCCTCGGATTTGCACCTGTATAAAGTAAGTTATACACAGATGTTATAACATAATACCATGTTAAATATTTGATATTACTAAATACTGGACAATGTAACTGTCGGATAAATTGCACTTATTACCCGTTTATTATAGTGAATTACCTGGATTACCAGACTAACTCACAAACGATACAAATTTTCGCCATTCCAAATTGGCCATTTGGCCGCTGGAATTTTTATTGTATTTATGAATCCAATTCGTTCAACCGGTTCTGAAGGACCATGCTTGGCTCCCTTTTATTGCGTCTAATGGATCTTGTATTTTTAATTTTTTTTAAATTTGACAATAAAAATAATTCTTGCCTTTGTAAAAAGATCTCGTTAGAAGATCAGGTGTGGGGATCGGGCGGTATCTTATAAATTCAGAAATGTTACAAAGTGTTGTTGATTCAATTACAATTGTCTAAAGTTTATTGTGAAAATAAATTACTCGACTAAAAAACCAAAGTGTTTGAAATCTACAGAAGGTTCTATTATATAAAAAAAACTTGATCGTGAAATAATTTCTAACATGGTTCTTATTGATCATTTTCCGTTAGTTTGGTCAAAAATAAAAGTTAGATAACTAATGATTTGTTTTCCCAGCAATTAAACCTTTTTTAAACTCCCCAAATTTATCACGAAAGAGCGGGGTTAATAAAAGCGCGCGTTCTTCGATTAGTAATCCATCCATAGGAGTGAACTGACTAACTAACCATTACTCTGGCTCCCGCAGGGGTAGGTAGAGAGGACGGACCACCAAACAACTCGGTCTTGGCACACTGGAATGAAGCCTGGACGTTAAGATTGTTGTTAATTACTTGCGTTACTTTATGGATACCTTTTTTTATTTTATTTTTTATTGAAAGAATAGATAATACATAATATAATCAACAAACAAGTCCTGCTAAGCCAGGGTTTCCCAACCAGTGGTCCGCAAGAGGCTAGAAGATGGTCCGCGGGTCAAAGGAGGTGTCTGTCTCTATAGTCGAGCTGACGTCAACTGTGTGCGACTGTTGAATCTGGAAAACTCCAGATTCGACGTAATGTGGGTACGCCTCAATCTTGCCAGTACGGTAAGATTCTACGCGTGTTTATACCGCTCACCGAACCTTAGCGAATCAGACACGTCCCAGCTCTTCAAACACTTACGCGACACTATTGATGACCTCTTGCCCCGCTACCCTACGGCAGAGTTTGTGGTCCTGGGGGACTTCAATGTTCATAACGGACCTTGGTTGAAGTTCTCAGGATCAACAGACTAGAAATAAAAGGAGTAGATTAAAGAACATGAATATATTTGAAAGTTACAATTAATAATTCAACTAGGTATGACTATGACTCTACAAGTTTTAAATACGCAGGGTATGTAGTTGCTCGAAAAAATCAACTACAGTCAGACAAAATGTCACATGTTATTTAAGTTAATCAGACCTATTATGGATGAGTGAAATTAATTATTTTTCGGGCGCCAGTTATTTGGAACTTTAAATATAATTACTACATTACCGGCCAGAAGAGAATTGAGTTAATTAAGTAAACCAATGATAAAAACTAAATTGGTTCCTCGTGACTGTTGATCGCTTCTTTTCTCCGCCTGATTTTACGTCAGCAACAAACCAAAGCTCCGAGTTAAGATAACGAGAGGCTAGTAAATTTTTCAGGTAAACGCGTGGCGTCTTTTTTTTATTCGGGGTAGGAAATAATGTAATTATTGATGCAAACAGCAACGTGCTACATTACACACATTCCTTAAATTATTTATAACTAGTTTTTTCCGCATGGTATTAGGGGGATTCCCACTCCGCCTCCTCCACCTTCCCTCTCCCCACTCCACTCCCCCCTCCCCACTCCACTCCCCCCTCCCACCATCCCCCTCCCCCTCCACCCACCCCTTCCCCCATCCTCTACCCCTCCATCCTCCATCTCCACCCCACCATCCTCCACCCCTCACCCTCCCCACATTCCCCCACTCCACACTCCCCCGTCCCACCTCTCGCATTCCACACATTCATTCCCGGTACATTCTTTCAAACTGCTCGCGTGCCACTTATTACAATTTTTTATACAAATTTCATAATGCCAGAGCTCAACAGCAGTTTTATACAAAATAACGAACAAAAAAAAAATTATCCAATTTGGTGCAGTCGTTCGAAAGTTACGCACATACATATCTACATTTCGGCGACTATTTTTAGAGATAGATATTAAATACGACGCCAACAAAGCACTCTTTTTAGGGTGAATTCCCTAATTAAAAATAAAAACATTCTAGGCAACAATTTGTTTGCTTTTCTTCTGACGTTTGCAATAACTCGATTTTATTAGGGATAGAAAATGTGTGATAAATATTTTCATAACGCCACAGAGCTTATTCATAACGCCAGACCTTACCAATATATACAGCCTATAGTACTCGCAAATAATGTAGCTTTCTAATAGTGAAAGAATTTTTAAAGTCCATTCAGTATGTTTTGCGTGAAATAGTAACAAACATACATCCATACAAACTTTCGCCTTTATAATATTAATAGGAGATAATAGGATAGGATAGGATGATTAAATTTTGAAAACACAAGTCAATCAAATAAAATTTACTTACGCACACCGCTATTTGAACCCGCGACCTTTGGATCACTAGGCGAGAGTCTTTCCTCTCGAGGCCGGATATCGTTTTATCGTCATAAATAATTATATTAATTATAGGCACTTAAACTTCGACCAAGTATACCCCTTGGTTGAAGCACTTTTAGTACTGAAAACTGTCATCGGAGCATTTGAAGTCACGCGCGGAATTTCTTTACTTGCAAGTTTGTTTATTTTACCAAGCATGATTCTGTGTGGGTGTCAATAAATGTTTGTCAAATAAATACCCTGAGCCTCTTCGATATTATTTTGAGGTCATTTGATTTGTGGTTTATTCGTTTCTTAAAATAATATATAAATTTTAAATTGCTACTGGATTGATTTTCCAACTCCCTACTCTATTTTTATTATACAGCTATTCCCCGAAGGTGACCCCTCCGGCATACTTAATACAATGTGAAAGCGGTTTAGGGAAACTTACACAAAATATAACGAAAGGGTGTGCAGAGAGGATGTACCGCCGAATAACAGAAGTTTAAAACATATTTTGTTTAAATGTTTCAAGGATAAAACTACTTGTCTATATATTGAATATAGCAGCGCACAAGTATAAAAAATCGACACTGTAAATAAATTCGTTTGATATCCATACCAATTTATTTTTAAAGGTATTTTTGAAGTCGATTTTTGGTTTGAAACGGATAAGTAATTTGGGAGGCGGGAATGGGTACCGCCGCCCGGGAACCTTTATTGGATAACCAACACCTCTGCCATAGGTCACCCCAAGTCGTTCGCTACGTTTGGTGATTTAGCAGGGGTGCCCGGGTTCATGGGGTGAGGTATGTCTAGGTCTTGGAGGCGGATGACCAGGATCCACGGAACCCCAGATTCCTACCCACCCCTTAAACCCTTTTCCTTCCCAGAACTCTCCTCTCCTTCCTTTCCCTAAAAACACCCTCCACACAGCATCCCCAAAGATGAAATGATCCCCAAAAATAATTTCCCTCAAGGCCTCCTGTGTGGAACTCATATAAAAAAAGTAATGCACAAAAAATTACAATTTTATGATAATAATTATAATTTCGGGGGGCCAACTGTCTGGGATCAACTGTTGGATCACCATTCTTTAAAATAGGACAATATTGGTAAAAACCTACTAAAAATTGAATTCGAACAATTATTGTTTTGTTTGCATTTTTATTGAGATTGGAGATAATTTGACCTTTCTCAACCCTTGAGTTTGTTATAATTACCTCAATTTCCGCTCTTTTCGATCTCCTGTTAGTAATGAAGACTGTACAAAGTTCTTCAGAATGCGCAGACGTTAACTTGTCGAAGAATTACACATAACTTAATCGATTGTCCTGATCTTCTTCAACGCCTATCATTACATGTTCCAAATCGCAACAGCAGGCAGTCGCTTACCTTTAATCTCCCTATTTGCAAGACCAACTCTAAACAGAACTCATTTATCTACAGATCCACACACTCATTTAACTTAAATTATTACCACATTGACAGTTTTAACTCGACTCTACGTGACATAAAACGAAAACTCACTAAGCAACATGACAAAGTGTTCAATCCCTATATATGACCGTCCTTTGCCTCTTAATCCTATTCCCATGTTCCTCCCCCCCCCCCCCCCACCCCCTCCTCCCTTTTCATATATTGTAACTATAAAATAAATTTATCATTGAAGAAGAAGATAATAATAATAATCGAAACGAAAATATGAATATTTATGGAAAATAAATTAGTTAAAAATAATATTGTTAAATCTAAATTTTTAAATATGAGATTGGCTATTATGACGGTTTGACAGTAGGGCGCAATGGCGGAATTGGTAAACGCACGTCCCGGATAGACGAGAGGTTCTGGGTTCGAGTCCCAGTTGCGACTATTATCTTTTTCTGTTTTCTGTGTCTTTTTCTCTTTCATATTTTCGTTTAGATTATTATTATTATCTTCTTCTTCAATGATATATTACATTGAAGGGAATAACCTTCAAAAGTTATAAAAAGATAGTTTTTCTTGTAAAAATTGACACAATAAATTAATTAAGAAAACACCCTTACAATGTCGCACTTTATCATTCACTATCATCAGTGGAAAGTTCATAATTGCCATAATTAACTATCTTATTATTGTACTAGCCGACCCGGAAGCATGTTATGTTGCTGTGGCTAACGAAACAATGCCACGATATTACCCAATCTTTATAACCAACGCCATCTGTTAAATCAAATCCACACCGCCCGTTTTCCAACCCGCTGCCGGCTGCCCGCTTGCCAGCCCGCTCCCTTTACATATTATATATTTGAACCAATTTACACAAAATCTTGACAAATTATATACCTAAACCTTCCTCATGAATCACTATCTATTGATATCTCACTCTATGATATAAGCGCACATACAGCGGGAGCGACTTCATGTTATACTATGTAAAGATTATTATGTAATCTTTGATGTGCTGTCAACTTTCTCTAAAATAAAAAATAAAAATAATAAAAAATAAAATATATTTCATTTATACATATTCGGTCATTTGCTTTAAATCGACTCAATGACCTCCGTGAACGAGGGGTAAGGCTCTCGACTAGCAATCCGAACGTTGCGGTTTGAAATATTGTAAGACCACCATTCAGGATTGAAACGTTGCTTGAAATTGATTTAGCCGTGTTTGGTGACCAGCTCTGAATAACCAGGTATTTCACCTTCCTATTCCTTATTTCCTTCCCATCCCAACTACCTTCAACATCACAACATAGGTACTCCCAATTGGGGATGCCATAGTCTCACTGGCTCCAGATGGTTGGGAGCAGTTGGTACTCTTGTGCGGTATTCGCATAAAAAAAAAAAGTTTACCACTACCACTTCTAGGTCTTTTATAATCATTAATCATCATTCAGTATTACCAATTTAAAAAAATTCGAGTGCAGTTTACAAGCGGTAGAAGCGAAACTTTACCAAAACAATCTCAACCAATACTTGAAAAGTGAGGTCATAATCAAAGCGACCAATGAGCGCAGACTTCGCGTCATTTCCGTTTCATATCTCAACCAATAGGAGCCTTTAAAAGTGACATCATAATCAAAGCGACCAGTGAGCGCAGTTGATGGATCGCAGGTGAGAAATCGTCATTTCCGTTTCATCCGAAATCTCACAGCGGGGCTAAAGAAGTTTCACTTCAAAAACTATTTTTTTCTTTCCACATCTCCAAGGAAAATTGCCAATGCGCGATGTTAAAAGATTTATGTAATTGCATTGTACCTACGAGTACGTCCTATAAGAATCAATTTTAATGGTGAAGATATTAATCGCAAATTAAAATTAATGGTTTATTAATAACATTTTATTAACAAAATATGAAATGAATAACAAAAGCTAATTACATTTAATTATATTTACCCTTTATGGTTTGTGGTATTTCAATAAAATTTCACGTCTATGCGCTGTGCCATCGATGGATACATTTATATGATTTTTTTATTTAGAATTGAATTGAATATCTGAAGAGATTTTGTGGCGCTTTTGTGGATTACGCATAAAATAGCATGTAGGTACAATCAAGAGTTTAAAGGCTAACTAACCAACGCCGCCGGGGTTGGCAGAAACCTACATAACCCAACCTATTTACTTAACGTAACTAACCTAACTTACCTTACTTAACCTACCCTTTTTATCTAAACTAATCATAATATATAAAACAAAGTCGGGTTAGTTCCACTCAAGAACGGGTGGACCGATTTTTATGATCTTTTTTGATTTGTTGGATTTGTCTCCGGCCGAATAGCAGAATAGCTATTAAAACATTGGAAAAAGCACGAATAAATAATTATGGAGAAATTTCTTGTACTCTTACATTTTGTGTGTTACGAATTCTCATCTTTTGAGAGAGCTGTAGGAATATTGTGATTAGTATAATTTTGAGAAGTGGGTGAATTCCAAAAATTCAAAAACGTCAAATGTCAATGCGCCTTTTGTTTTGCTTTTGTTCAAATATATAATGCTGCTCCTCTTTTTATCACACTAAATTTTAATAGTTGAAAATGAGACAAATGGTGAACGTATTTCTGCACCCCTCCAAAGGAAAAATACAAAAATTATAATAAATCTCCGTCAAACGTATAAAGAAATTGAAACGCAATTCCCGTAAGTAAGCGGAAAAGTAAGAAAATCACAAAAAATCCGTACACGACGCCATCTCTGATACTGACAAAAACAAAACACGGACAGTTGCGCATCGACAATTGCTTCATTGTGTAATATTTAACTTAATTAAAAAACTGAATTTATTTCAGCTTATATGTCAACATATTATTGATTCTGAGGCGGTACAAAGTTCTCCGGGTCAGCTAGTTAACAATAAAGTAACCAAAGAAAATGACTAATTTAGTTAGACATTCAGCTTTGTTGTCCTTCTAAAATTTTCTGCTACTGACTGTCTTATCTTTTTGTGTGGAGCTCATCCTTTCTTTTAAAGGTTATGTAATTCTTTTTGATGTAAGAGCCTCAATTATTTCTACTTGTTAAATTGCTTTCATTCCACTACTTACTAACTCTTTAATATTATTTACGGAGTGCTAAATACGGTTCTATGTCATCCTTTTAAAATCTCTTAGTATTTCAGAAATCTTAAAGAAGTGTTGGACGCCCTTGCCGACGAATTAGCTACTTTTAAATTCTGACTACAAATGCCGCCTGCCTACAAATCATAATGCGAAGACAGACGAAAAAAAACATGCTTAATTCTGAGTATAACCTATTAGTTTATACTAATGACGTGCTTATAAGGTTTTGGTTTTTTTCCCTGTCAAATTCAAACATCCGCTTAATTTCCAATATTCTCTTGCTCTTAAAATTAAAATTTCAATAATCGTGAGAAGAATATTTATTTATTGTAACTTACGTCATATTCATAGACATATGAATATTATTAGACCTGCCCTAAGTGATAAAAGCGTATTATTTCCCCCTCCCCATACCGGTTCCATTGGAACCGGCTGGGATTTAGTATGGCTTTGCGTGAATCTAAAAAATATGATGTCATCATGGACATATGAATATATCTGGACATATATATTTCCCCCTCCCCATGAAGCCGGCTATAGCTCCGCCTTGGAGCCAGCCGGACTTACGAGAGCGTCGCTTGAATCTAAAAAATGTGACGTCATCATTCTTGTCCTGAGCAGCGCGCTGGTCACATCGCACATTTTACGAACAAAAGTGAGAGCTTGTGCTATACATTATGTCCTAATGTATGTGAATGTAGCGAATGTGGGCGTTTCTCCAGTGAGTTACAGGGGTAAGTAAATTATGAAACATTTGTAAAAGTGTCTCAACTAAACACGACAACAAAATATTCCCTTGTGAAAAAGAGCGAACTTTCTTTTGCCCATTTCGACTACGCAAATATGATAATAACGTGGCGGGCAATTCGCGCTCCCATGTAAAAAGGTCTATTCATTAAAAAGCAGTTTTGCTTTTAAGAACTAAATGGTGATATTAAAATGCGAGATGCCTATATACTGTCAGATTGATTTTTAACAAATCACAGTCATCTTCCCCTCTTCACCCTCCATAGTTTGGTTTTACCCCTCATCTGTAACTTCTGGTCTATGGATGACTATGGATGTCATTCTGCGAGCCAGCGTCGAGCGCTCATCGGTGCATTTTACGAAATAACACAACAAAAAACATGGTTTGTGTTTTGAAAACGTGTAAATATATACTATCACTCGAAATACATGACGTGTGCTCGTCGATGTTTACTGGGGTAAGTAAATTATGAAACATTTGTACATAAAAATTAAATTATGTAAAGTAAATTATGAAACATTTGTACGTAAATACAGCAACAAAATATTGGAGTCTGAAGATAGGCGAACTTTACTTTGCTGTATTTAGACTTCGCAAATTTGTTCATTACGCGGCGAGCAATAAAGTAAAAATGTCTATTCATTCAAAAGCAGAGTTTACTTTTAAGATCTAAATTGTGATATTATAATGCGAGATGCCTATATACTGTCATATTGAGTCATTGACGAATCACATATCTCCAAAGCCATCTTCCCGCTCTGCGCCCCGCTGTAGTTGTTGTCTTTCCCTCAGCTTTATGTTCTGGTCTAGTAATATTCATAGGTCTATGGTCGTATTACATTTTATCTTCCATAATGTGGCTCCTACAATCTATCTTGAATCTACCAATTGGTGCAAACCTTGTATGTCGATCGTCCAGTTGATTAGTAAGACATCTCCAAATATTAAGTATTTAAATAATGAGGAAAGCAATATTCGAATGCTCACCATAAATTTAATATTATTTACATGTTTCTGTGTTTTTCATATTAAATATGCTATAAAATAATACCAGGAGGCATAACGGTCCGGTACAGACATTTTGAAATATCCTTCTAGTGACTCAGCAAAATATTTTGTTCAATTCACTACCAGTTTTTCGGCATCATAATTGATCTTGGTGGTGTTTATGAGTAATTTGAGTATTGTACCAGATTGAGGGTACACGTTTACATATAACTGCACGCTCAATTCAACTTTCGACTTTTCGGAGATATCCGACTATTCAACTGGACGATCGATATAGTTTACGGCAGCGCTTTATCCCTGTAGGACACTGGAAGGTGGGACTTGTTGTGACTAAATTACAAAACTGCGTAAGTAGAAAAATCTTTAATGAAATCAACGGTTTGACATATTAATGGAAACAAATAACTCTTTGACTACATCATTTTGGTATTATTAAACTTGTTAACGTAAAAATATGGGAATTGTCACAACGTGCCCCACCCGTGGGGTGAGTTGTGACAGGGGTGGGGCAGGTTGTGACGAACAAATAATCAAGTAAAAGAAGGGTTATTGAGGGTCCAACAATTTTTCTTCAATGTCTGCATTCGTTATGTCTTGCAATGGTGTTCTTGTAAGAACAGCAGCGGAGGTGTTTCCCTCCTCTTCTTTTTTTAATAATTTCGGACCAATTTACAAGCCTGAAAAAATTAGTTTGAATTACAAATAGACACACAAAGGAAATTTATGTGGGTAATACATACATGCATTCATAATATGTTACAAACGCCTTTTTACATAATACACATTGGTTTTATATAAACGTAAATGAAAACTAAATTCTGGGGGCGAGTTGTGAGTGTCACAATACGCCCCCGCCTTGATGTCACAACTCGCCCCACCCGACAATTTTACATAAAAGTGGCCAACGTACTTGACGTACGCATTTCATTTATAACTAATAGCACATTCAAAAGCCACACTGTTTAGAGAAAAAAAAAAACATATATCGACTTACCGACTGTTAGGAGGTTAGCAGACGACTTAGAAAATTTGCAGGAAAAGTTCGTTTTGCTCTGAAAAATCACATTTTATTGTTTAGTTTTAATTATATCAACCGCACGGCACCACTGTTTTAACAGAAACTGGCGGTACGGAGTTCACACGATATTGCGCGATGCGCGTTCTGCTAAGTCAACTAGCGGGAATTTTAAACGCGATGTCACAACCTGCCCCCGTAACAACACGCCCCACCCTCCCCTACTGCTTTGCGTATTGAATTTGTTCTTTTTTGGTGGTCTAATTTCATTAAAAATCCTTGCGTTATTTATGTCTGTGAATTTCTTTGTTGTATGTAATTATGTTTGAAAGGTATTATGCATAAAGGGATGTTCGGACACGGCTATAAACCGCGAGCAGATATCTGTTGAATCGCGAGCGCTTATGTTTTGTACCGTTCACACGAGGTTAGGGGGTCAGATGAATTAGGGAGCGCCCACGGAATGCACATTTTTTGCACTGAATCTGTCAACTTGTCTAAGCAGCTCCGTAATTAAAATGACCCCCCTCCTATTTTTGTCAGAGAGAGGGGTGCATAACTTTTCGTATATCGCCTCAGGAGCGGTTACGGCGTGAGATGTGTATTGTCTATGGTTGATCTGCGCTCAAACCGCTTAGGGAACGTACCCATACGTGACCAACTTTTTGCAATTTTTAACCCCATTACAATTTTAGGTTTGAGGATTTTAATAGTCTATTTTCGTTAGAAGAAATGATAATTTTACCTACCTATACCTATATCTTCGAAGCTAGGTACCTACGTCCAACGTATTCTCAAATACTGCTGGTCTATAGATCAGGGGTAAGCAGATGAGGTAGGCAGCGTACGTGGTTGTGGCAATATGTATTTTTTACATATTTTTATTTGCAAAACCTTTAATTTGATTTGTGATATTGGTAAGTTGAATTGATTCGAGATTTTCGTCATTTTCTCGGCCGTTTCGGATTTTAGGTTTGTTTATTTTCATAATTGCAATCGTTCGCTCGCGTAAATAAATATTTATTTATTATGTGCATCTATATAAAAGGTTTACATATTTTTTTTTGGCTTTGCCTGTCTCACTAGGAAATCCTGTGTCGAGACAGACTAGTTTACAAATATTTTATAAATATTAAATAAAGTACATTTTTCAATAAAGCAAAACTTGCTAATTTTAACACATTTTCCACCAAATATGGATATTTTTTATTTATAGACATTTATATATCACCATTATTAAAATGATAACTAGGGATAATAATTAGGAATTGCTTGGAGGTTAGGACTTGAAAGAGGCGAGTACT
The DNA here is from genome assembly GCA_929108145.2 of Limnephilus rhombicus. Lineage (NCBI taxonomy): Eukaryota > Metazoa > Arthropoda > Insecta > Trichoptera > Limnephilidae > Limnephilus > Limnephilus rhombicus. The sequence goes on from OV815284.1 coordinate 27,007,573, forward strand.
CGTATTATGAAATTGAACAAACTTTAAACATTTCTTCTTTAGAAAAATGTAGACAGGACTCTGATCTAATATGCATTTTCAAAATAATCAACAGTATTTCTGACACACCTGCTTTCTTACAACTCATCCAGTTTAACATCCCTTCTCTTAGACTCCGAAATAATGAATTGCTGTTCCTCAATCAACATTGGATATCATTCTCCTTTATCCAGAATTGCGAAACTTGTCAACGCAAATCAAAGCATTGAATTTTTTGGTGTAAGCCTAAATGACTTTCCGCAGTCTATACGCAATTTGATTTTTTAAAGTCTTTTTAAATCCATCTTCAAGCTACTTGAAGTTATCTTCTATATGTACTTTTATATTATATCTATTTTGTCAATGCTCTTCATCTATATGTACTCTCCTTTCATTGTCATCTCTCTTTTTTTATTCGTGTTACTGTTATATTGTTAATGGACTATTTGTCCGTAAATAAATAAATAAATAACGAAGGTTGTCATATACACAATAACACACCTCTTCAATCACAATTGGGGTTATTAAATAAGGGTGAATCTTTTTAAAATCGGCAAAACCGTTCTTCAAAAATTCTTTCTTTAAAAACATGGATTTAGTTTGTATTGAAAAGAACTAAACATTTATAACACTGATTGCTATGAAATTTCTAAAAAAATAAATAACAAATGTACATGTGAAATAAATAAAACTCTTCACAACAAAAATAATAAACATGCGATCGCGGGCCACACTCTACCTGGGCCGGCCCTGTGCAATTGGAGCAGTTGAAGGCACTGATAATGACCTCTTGACGTATTTCCTTGTCGTTTGGCTCAGGGTCGGCCCTGCACTCACCACCACAATTTAATCAAAATAATCGATATGTTTCGAAACCAACGGTTTCTTCATCAGGATATACCAAGTGCCGACGCGGGCCGCGGTCTGTGCATCCCTGCCATAGATTCTTATTCTTTCCTGGCAACCTGTCAGGTCACGTGTGGTTACCTGATTACCACGTTCCTCCTTACCTACCGCCACCGCCCTCGCGCCCTCACCACCGATTTCTCGAATGTCTCTGGTGGTAGTTGACTGATTGACTGGAGACCCGAGGAAATAAACTCTTGAAATAGTTCTTGGTATCCGGTAATTGACGGTTACATCAAGGCTAAACGCAAAAAACATGTTGAAGTATATTGTAGCGCCAGCTCGTAGAGGAGTGGAGCTGGCGGCACGGTATCGCTCCTAAGTAGATAAGTACTAACATCACCCCTAACTATTACACATCTGCCCTGATGATGGACACTGCAACGCTGTCCGAAACGTTGGCTAAAGAAGGAGGTAGCGCAACACGGCATAATACCCCAAAAACTAATAACAAAAAATATATATATATTGGATTGATTCCGCTCGAAACGTCATACGGCCGCGTCTCATCTACGTGACCAACTTTTTGCAATTTTTAACCCCCCCCCCCCCCCCCCCCGGTGACCAAAAACCTAAACAACCCGCCGCTCATTTGTATGGAGCGTGACATTTTGAAGACCCCCCCCAAACGTGTCACGTAGTATGGGTACGTTCCCTAACATGTTTCAAGGCTCGTCCTGTTGGTGTACAGCCTATGATGGGAGATTTGCCCCAAATTAGATTTCGTAAAGGTCGTCCTTTCCTCAACGTTGGGGTGGATTTTGGTGGTCCGTTTGCAATTAAGGAAAGCAGGCGTAGAGGAGCCAAAGTTTTGAAGGCTTATCGGTGCATATTATCATTTCAAAACCAAACATGGACTCTATGCAGAATACCGTTTAAACCAGCCTTGTGTTCCAAATGTTCCGAATTCATTATCATGCCTTAATACGCCGTTATCCGAATTTCTACCGATTTCTTGCAAACCTCCCTTAAATATTTGAAGTTTTTAAGCTCTTAAAATAATATATGTTATTTTTGAAGATAATATCTAGACATTCGTCGCGCCGAAACGCAAATTATATAGAATTCCCTCGATAGAAAAAAATCGCAAAGTATGCTCCAAAAATTATTATAAACACGTTTGTTTCAGTTATTTTACAAGTTATGTGTATAAAAAAATTCACAGTGTTTCTTTAAGTGCTGTTTAAGACAACGCGAGATTTTCGCTTTATTTTAAACGAGTCATGTTTTATTAAACATTTTCACAATTTTCGCATCGATTTTCTCACTTTAAATACTAGCGCTCTCCTCTAACATTCGTAATTTCATATCTCTCCATCTTCTTTTTGTGCGCGGTTGCGGAGCCTTAAGTGAATCGTTCAATAGATCAAGAGTTCCAAGCAGTATAAATTGCAGAATGAGCCGAGTTGGTAACACTGATGCTGATCGAGTCAAAGTTCGTTCGGAGGCTCCATCTCATAAGGCTGGTTGAGTGGAGGTGATGTAGGAGTTGATGCCCGAAGAGCGGCAGACGCCCAATCAAAGAGCCGCGGTTTACCGACCACTGACCTAGACAAACCTCACTCCATGAACCCGGGTACCCCTGCTACGTCATCAAACGTAGCAAACTACTCGGGGTGGCCTATAGCAGGGGTGTTGGTTATCCCATAGATAGTTCCCGGTGCGGCGGTACGCATACTCGCCTCCCAATATAGTACCTTTAGTATGACTATGTAAACATGATTTCATAGTTAAATAAATTATCTATTTATTTATATTTATAATTTCTCACCATACATATGTTGTTTTTTTTACATAAAAAAATTAACCTCACTAGGACTAGCCTGTATTGAGGTTAACATTAATAAAAATATTATATTAGTGACCGGATGGGTAAATTTGAGTATAATTTGTAACAATATAAACCATGAAGCTCCGATTTTGACAAATAGAACTCCAATAAAATCTTGTTTTTTGAAGAGTTTTATTAAATGTACATTTGTTACTTAAATTATTTTTTTCCGCGACCGGTTTCGATACAACCGTATCATTCACGAGCAGAATTAAAACTAACTTAAAAAATAATCGTGAATGATACGGTGGTATCGAAACCGCTCGCGGAAAAATTTAATTTAAGTAACAAATATACATTTAATAAAACTCTTCAAAAAACAAAATGTCTAGAAATTGTTACATAGTTAATGCCCAAGAAATACAAAAAATAAAATCTAATCATTTAAAAAAATCTTATTTTTTAAAAAATAAATCTTATTATTTAAAATAAAAAAACTTTTTGTTTAAAAAAGGACAAAGATGAAAAATTATTATGCCAATCCATATTAAATAAGATTTCCATGTACCAATTGGTTGCGTAATTCAAATTCGCTTTCGTTCGCAGGGCGGGTGCGGTGCGAGTCTAAACCAAAAATTTCACTGAAAAACTGCCCAAAGAAAAGGAGGGATATGGAGCCAAGACTTTCCGAGTCTATTTTGAATGGTCATTTGCCGCTGGTTCTGTAATCCATATAACAATTCAATAGTTCCTTTTAGTCTTTATAATACAGTTCAAATACACTGGCGGTTGCAGCTGCTTCAGTGGCGGGCGAACGATTCAAACAGGTCACACATTGATCGGCAATTGTACTGCGGTGCGTAGCAAGATTCACCGGCGACGGCGCCTTGACGGAAAGTTCACAACACAATCAAATTAATGCGATATGCAAGTAATGCAGCGGTGGTAAATTCACTTCGGAATTTTTTGGGCCAAACAATAATTAATACACGGCAATTGCAAAACTGCGAAGAACGCTCATATCGGATAGCGTGTGCGACAAGTAAAGAAACAAAACACAGCAAAAAAAAGAATGAAGCTTTTTTGTTTCGTCTTCGCGTGGGATGGATAGGTAGGAACTATATGGTAGGAACTGGCCAAGGTATTGGGTAATGGAATAAGCAATTATTTCAGTTAAAATCATAAACATAAACAAAAAAACATTGAATGGCGCAAAAACCAATCTTATTAAATAAGATCATGTTAAACCAGCGTAATCAAATGTAACTTCGGTCGTATTGTACACACTGTCTTTATATTTTTAACGTACTAATTTCAATAAAAAATACTTTCAATGTATTGCAACAATCTTGTGAAATGGGTTGTGCTTTTGTAAAGAGCTTTTTTTACATGAATACCGCACAAGAGTCCCAACTGCTCCCGTCTGGAGCCAGTGGGACTATGGCATCCCCAATTGGGGTATGTTGTGAGGCTGAAGGTAGTGGGGGAGGGGAAGAAGACAGGGAAGAGGAAGGTGGGGAAGTACCTGGCTATTCAGATCTGGTCACCAAACACGGCAGAAGCCATTTCAAGCAACGTTTCAATTCTGAATGGTTGTCTTACACCAGGGCGATACTGAGAGTATCTTCCACTCTGGAACGTTCCGCAAATATACTATATACTATTTTAAATGAATAAATTGTGAAATTCACAAATTAATCAAATAAAATTTATTTGCCACGCCGGGATTCGATCCCGCGACCTTCGGAATGCTAGTCAAGCGTCTTACCGCTGCACTACGCCGGCCGTCAAATTACTATAATTACTTTGAAACGATCGATAGTGATGATCAAAATCCAAGTATTTAAATTTTATCTTTAATTGATTTTAAATTTATTAAAACATCTCGATTGTATGGGCCAGTTCTTTCCCATAATTTAATCAATTCATAGAATTTAAACTTCATTCATTCGAGGCATTCCTCCGAAAGGGCTTGACCGATTTTTTTGAAATTTTTTCTGTATATTTGGTAGGTATGAGAATAGGTTTTAAACTATATTTCATACCGCTAGGTGATTAGGGTGTCCCCTATCCAGAAAAAAAAAACATTTTTTTGTATTTTTTTTTATTTGGAATCAAAAAATCGATCTTAGTATTTTTGTATGAACAAATTTAATCTTCTTTCGTATTTTTAAACAGAACGAAATGATTTATGTTTTTGAATGAGAGATGGCGCTACGTCCTCCTCATAGAATTTCATCCACAAATGCGCAAGACATTCACATCGAGAAGCGTTGCGTCATTTTGATATTTCATTCGGCATCATGTTTTCGCGTGGGCAAACCATCGAGCTTATTTGTGTTGACTAAAGACGGACTTACAAAAAATATCGTACACTCAATTGCTCTTCGAAATTCATATTGATTTTATTTATTTCATTTTCCTACTTTAGTTGGGTTTTTTTGATTTTATCGGTGGTCATCGTCTACAGCGCTATATTCCTCCTCTTTCTGTCATAAATCTAGTATCTTTCAACCGAAGCAATATTCCGACTAGGCCCTCCATTGATATGCTTGGTATAACCCTAAGTGTCCAGCTCAGGTATGGGGGCTCCATCGAAGCCAGAGTAAAGTTAGCCTCCCAAAAACTGGGCGTTCTGTACAGGGCCCAAAGATACTTTAATAGTACACAACTGCTAACCCTGTACAAATCACAAGTGCGCCCCACGGTTGAATTTGGCAGCCACCTCTGGTCTGGAGCTCCATAATACCTGAAAAATACCTTCGACTCAGAAACGGGCGGTCCGTTTAATAGATTCTCCCATCTTAACAGACGGATTGCAATCTTTAGAGCACATGGGAATGCTATCCTTGTTCTACCGGTATTACAATGGAAGATGCTGCGAGGAACTAGCATCATTGATCCCTTCGGCACCGGTGCCAAACGCGTGCCCAACATTTGTACACGGTTGACATTTGTCACATGAGAACAGGTCGTTTCTTCGACTCGTTCTTGTGTTCAACAGCTCGGCTGTGTAATGATTTGCCGGCCTCTGTGTTTCCTCATTCCTACAACATAGGTCTCTTCAAGACCAATCTTCATCTCTTCCTCTCCTCAAAAAGACCCTACAGACAGCATCCCAGATGACATAGGCCCTGAGGAAAATTATTTTCCTCAGGGCCTCCTGTGTGGAGTTAATGTAAAAAAAATAGATCCCATCCCCACACACTTTCAATACATTCGTTATTTTTTATTTAATAACCAAAAAATTAATTAAAAAATGCACTCAAAAATTATTTTTCCATAATGTAACTTTATATACGCAATATGGACATGTTGAAATGAAATGATGATATTTCTCATTGTTCTTTTCTGTTATTTTTTGTTGTGATACACAAAATAATTGTATGTTATTTTTAAGTTTAAAACTACTATTATGTAATGATATTATTTTTCTTACTTTTGTACTCTATTATATGTTTATTTATAAAAGGCAGTATAGCCGTTTATGTATTAAACAAAAATATATATATATATATTCACTAGAAATAATTTATATGGCAGAACAACGTTTGTCGTGTCAGCTAGTAACATATCATAATACCGTAGTTGTAATATTATTCTTATGCCAGCTCAATTTCTTTTTTTGTTCAATTCTTTCCTCTGTGTTTTTTATTGTCTTTTCTAATAATTTGTTCTCATTCGTTTCAGGTAAGACACTACATACTTAATCATAATTTGGAGCAAATTCGCCTTGAAGAAATGTCTGGTAAGTACGCGAATCGTGTATGACATAGTGAACCGAAAATCACACATTCTCGCTGTGGCTACGATGAAAATAATGCTGAAAAAAGACTCAGACGCACTCTTATTCATTTTGGTTCCGCGGCTTTTCATCTCGCGACAAAATATCCTACGGACAAAACACCCCCCAACAAAATATCTACTAAAACCTAACCTAACCTAACAAACAATGGGACAAAAATAATACAGACATCCTGTAAAGACTAAATTATTGTTATCTGTATTATTTTTGTCCCATTTTACTATTTTTGAACAATAATTTATTGTGTTTACAGGATGTCTGTATTATTTTGGTCCCATTTTTTAAGGTTAGGTTAGGTTAAGTTTTATTAAATATTTTGTTAGGGGATGTTTTGTCCGAAGGATATTTTGTCGGGGGATATTTTATCGGGGATATTTTGCCACGGGATGAAAATGCGCATTACCATTCATTGTACTGACGGCCGGCGTATTCCAGCGGTAAGGCTCTTGAATCGCTCACCGAAGGTCGCGGGATCGAATCCCGGCGTGGCAAATAAATTTTATTTGATTAATTTGTGTTATTTCACTTTTTTTAATTTAAAAAAATATATAGTGTATTTGCGGCACGTTCCAGGGTGGAAGATGCTTTCAGTATCGCCCTGGTGTAAGACCACCATTCAGAATTGAAACGTTGCTTGAAATGGCATTAGCCGTATTTGGTGACCAGATCTGAATAATAACAATAATAAATTTGGACAACTTATGTTTTTCAACGCTGTTTTTGCAAAAAATCGCCTCAAGAGCGCTGAAGCCAGGTACATCCCCACCTTCCTCTTCCCTATCTCCTTCCCCTCCCCACTACCTTCAGCCTCACAACATACCCCAATTGGGGATGCCACAGTCTCATTGGCTTCAGACGGGAGCAGTTAGGACTCTTGTGCGGTATTCATAAAAAAAATGAAAAATGTATCTGCATCTTTTAAAGTTTATCTCTAAACAAAGCTTTAGAAACAATTCTAGACTCTTGTATGAACCGATTTACACTAAATCATTCGTAAATCCTGTAAGAAGTAACTTATCAATAAAATTAAAACGTACCGACACGCTAGTGGTCGATGTCTATAATATACGAGAATATTTGCACTAAAACTAAATAGAGGAAATTGGGGAATACGTTTGTATTGAGAAAACGTCCTCCGGTCTCCTCTTAAATTATATGTTAAAAAATTTTTTTAACTTAATGAGTAAAACCTCAAATTGTAATATTTAATCACTGAAGACAATATTATCGTCGCCAATATTGTCTTCACTGATTAAATTTTATTATATTTGGTAATAAATTCGCATTGAAGCCATCTGTAATGAAAATCTTTTGTTTGAAGGCGTTATCCCATTTGACACCGAGCGGCGATAATACTAGTACGTATGTTGATTAAGGGCCCGCAACCCGGAATTCCCAAACACGGTAAGTTTTAAAGCTCTTAAAAAAATATATGTTATTCTTGAAGATAATATCTAGACTTTGCCCGCGCCGAAACGCAAATTATATAAAATTCCCTCGATAGAAAAAAATCGCAAAGTATGCTACAAAAATTATTATTAACACGTTTGTTTCAGTTATTTTACAAGTTATGTGTATGAAAAAATTCACAATGTTTTTTTAAATGCTGTTTAAGATTTTGTCGCTGTAAATGTTAGCGCTCTCCTCTAACATTCATAATTTCGTATCTCTCCTTCTTCTTCTTTTCGGGCCCGGTCGCAGACCCTTAAAACCATCGAATAGATTATCCGCAGAAGGGTTCCGCGACAAAATATCCCCGACAAAATATCCTACGGACAAAACATCCTAACAAAAAAATAGGACAAAAATAATACAGACAATAAATTATTGTTCAAAAACTGAGTTTACTTTAGACATACGGACACGCCCACAAAACCCTTCTGTTGGTTTGTCTCTTTAGATTATTAATCTTTTCACCGCGGCGGCTGACTAAAGTCATTTCATCAAGTGGCTCACACCGCGCGGCGGCTGACTTCAGTCATTTTCAAGTTTCGACTTCGTTTTCTAAGCACATGTATGCCGTATACGATCGAAATTTATATTAAAAATAAGAATATTCATTTGTGGTGCGACCTCTCTGAGAATGTTTATCAACTTCTTCATTGTTTATCTTGGTAAATGAATAAAACCGAGAGCGCGGCCCCAGCCGCCAGTCACAGTTTTGAAAATGCGCGCGAATCTTATTGTCTCTTTCGAGCGGACCCCGTAGCGTATTAGTAATAATACTTGTGCGTCGATATCCACTTTGAAATCTACTTTATTTTTTTGTACATAATTATTTAATTGTTGTATTATTTAAAAACTAACTAATTCAATTTTAAAAAACATCTTGTTTTGTGTGTTTACGTATGAATTTTAAAACTTTTTTTTTAACAACACTCAAATTGTCGACACATGGCTTATCTGAAATTGATATTGAAGCAATGTTAGATTCGGAAAGTGTTTTTGAAATAAGTGATGACTGATGACGATACAGATATTGTTTTTGTTGGGCATTATGAAAGTTATGTCTCAATCCCGTCAGTTCAGCCAACAACTTCTTCTGCTGAACCTTTGACTTTCCCATCTCAACCTAGCCGGCCCTCTAAATTCAGAAACCTATTCGTAATAAATTCGCAAAAATATCGAAATTTCCGAAACCGAATCCCATCTCGGCCGCCCCATCAAATTTAGATACCTATTTGAAATAAATTCACAAAAATACCATATTTCCGCGAAAATCGAAATATCGCACCGGATTTCCTTTGCAGGCGGCCATTCTAATTCGGGAATTAGAAGTAAATTCGTAAAAATACAAAATATTTCTGCGTAAATCGAAATTTCGCAGCCGAATCACGTCGTGGCTGGCCCTCTAAATTTAGATACCCGTTTGATTCACAGAAAATACGATATTTCCGCGTAAATCGAAATTTCGCGGCAGATTTCCGTTGCAGGCGTCCATTCTAATTAAGATGTTCATAGTATTCGTAAAAATACCCACCATTTCTGTTTAAATCAAACATTTGTGGCCGTTTCCATAGAGGCCGGCCCTGTGAATTCAGATATTTCGAGTAAATTTGTAAAAATACGGTAAATTTCCTCGAAAATAGAAATTTGCGGCCGATTTCCGCCGCAGCCGGCTCTTTAAATCCATATAATCGAAGTAAATTCGTAAAAATACGGCATTCCGGTGTAAACCAATTTAGATTTATAAAATAATAATACGAATTAGGTCGATATCAACCGCATAAATTAACGTTTTACGGCGATTTACTGCCGTAAAATGTCGATCTTATTAATGCAAATTTATCAGTGAAAACAATATAAAATAATTTCACAACATAAATATCAATAAAATGTTAACTATAGAAGTATCTATAAACTAAAACCATAGCATCTTTTAAAATTCGATAAAATTAAAATTGATAACGTTATTATCAAGCTCTGCAAGTATTTTAGTGTGTATTTTTGTTACAGCTGTTTCAGTTTACAGTTTGAAAATGGTTTTGCAAACATTATAACATTATCAAATTAAATTTTAATTAAATTAAAAAAAAAAAAAAAAACAAAAAATTAAATGGAGTTTTACGAATTAAACACAAAAACAATTAATAAAAATAGAGCATCGGCGCAGTGGCCCTTCTTGACGCGTCTCGTATTTCACTACATGAGCAAGTAGGTAGCTATATGTTACGTCATACGTTGCTAGAAGCGGCCATGTTAGAGATTGCTTTGTTTGTTGATATTCACGGCGTGTTTATATTAACGCAATTATAACGTTATCTTCATTTCAGTTGATCTCAAATTAATGTTTATTGATACTTCGATATTGGAGGATGATGTTATCAAGATTTATTAATGTTTTTAGGATTAATCCAGACAATGATTTTGTTTTCTAAAAGGGTCTATGTAAAAATGACATTCGAAAAAGAAAGTGCCGCGTGGGGACGACTGCTTAGGTATATTTTTTTAGCGGTTAAAAGGTTAATAGTTCGAGATTCTCTCGCGATTGACCTATTTAACCTTTTAAGTCAGATCATCTCTGCTATTAATAGACATTACCCAATGGATACTAAACGTATCGTTTGTACGCTGTGTAATATTGATATTGTAGTATTCAATATTACTTGAGTGCTTTATGTCACCTGCGGCGATGCTGTGTGGAGGGTTTTTTTTAAAAAAACCGAGGAGAGTAAATTTTGTAAAGGAAAAAGATGCGGGGAGTGACAAACGTACGAATCCACCCATCCCACTGCGTTGATGCAAGTGTTGGGTCGAAATAGTGTGGCTAGATAGGTCAAAGGGTATCCATCGATCGACCTCTCCTGATCCGGCCCGCCACGCAGTTACGCCGTCAAGACCTAAACCAAAACTCGGGTATCCCTGCTAAATCACCAAATATATTAGCTAACCACTTGGGATGACTGAAAGCACAGGTGTTCGTTATTCAATTAACAGTTCCCGAGGCGACGTGACGTACCGATGATACCCGCTTACCATATTTTATTGAAATATTTTGTCCTTTTGAGGCTTTTTTAATACAAAAAGGTGTATTTTTATTAACAGAAGTGATAGCAATTTACCCCTTCGATGGCGTTTTCTAACTTTCAAGGTCTTCGAAGGTATTTACAAAGTTTCAAATCATCTTAAGGTAAATTGCCTGATTCAAAAAAAAAAAACTTTAAATTTCCCTGGAAAATGTCGACTCTCAAATGCCTTCGAAGTTCGAAGGGCGAAGAAAACCAACAAAAAATTAATAAGCTACCAAATTACACTGCGCAAGTGTGGATTTGTACAAAAATTAAATAAAAATTGGAAAGTATATTTTTCAACTCATCCGAGATATTTTGGTTTTTTTCTGTAGTTATGTTTTTGTTAGTTAGTTTTAGAATTAACCCCTTTCAGAGTTACAGGAAAGGGTTAAATAATTTTAATTCGTTTCCAATCCAATCAATTTGAGAAGCAGATATGGGTACCGCCGCCCGAGAACAATATATTGTATAGCCAACACCTTTGCAATAGGTCACCCCAAGTAGTTCGATACGTTTGGTGACTTTGCAGGGTGAGTTTTGCCCGGGTCTTAGCGGCGGATGCGTCAGCCCACAGCTGCATGGAAGGTCGAATTGGGAGAGAATGGTTCAGCGAGTCCCTTTGACTTTTCCAGCCGTACTTTCTCGAAACATCGCCTTACTCCTCACTGGCCCTAAGATTCCTACCCACCCCTAATACCCCTTTCCTTCCCAGAACTTCCTCTCTTTTCTATCCTAAAAAACCCTCCACACAGCATCCCCAAAGATGACATAGGCCTTGCGAGGAATCATTTTCCTTAGAGTCTTCTGTGTGGAGCTAATGTAAAATTATATATATATTCGTATACAGGGTGTAACAGGACGTACCCGAGAGATTTTAATCTAGATTTTAACCAGCGATTCCTGAGCATATTTGGAGTAAAAAATGTAAATGAAATTTCGGTCTCCGGTGACTTTTTTATGACATTTTTTTTTTAAATATTCGCTTCAAATTCAAACAAAAAAAAATCTTCCGCTTGTCGTCATTGGTCACTCAGCCGAGTAACCGACCAACCCCGCACCCCGCCCGCCTCCAACTGTCCAACACCTACCATTTTTTAATGTTTTTGTAGAAAAAATAAAATTACAAAACATCAAAAATGTCACCGGAGATCAAAATTTCTTTTACATTTTTTACTCCAAATAATGTCAGGAATCGCTGGTTAAAATTCCTCGGGTACGTCTTGCTACACCCGTATACATATTTAACAAGTCTTTCAAGTGCAAAAAGAAATTGCTGTAAAATAATTAAAAATAGTATTATTGATTCCGTTATGCCCTTTGCAATCGCCATTCAATCGAGCGAACGTTAAATTGAGCAAAAAATACCTCAGTATTTTACCTTTAAAATATAACTCAATTGATTAGAGGTATTAGGTACAATAAAGGACACGCTTGAAAAAAAGAAAAGCTATTACACTACGTGGTTTTTATAGTACTACTCGTATTATTATTATCATGTAGGTGATAAGTATACGGTCCTAAAAACGTGAAAAATACTTTAATCTTTCATTAATAATATTTTAATGTGATAAGTTTCATGTTCAGCCAACACGATATGAAATGATTTTAAGGGCCGTGATTTCCAGTTCGTCTCTCGGAGCTGGAAAAGTTGCCAAATATTGTGTGATGATTGCTTTCTTATGGCTAGCAAAGTTCAACGAGAATAACAAGCGGGGTTTTTATACAACCCCTGTTGAATATATCCGAATCTATGATGCTTTATATTTCGGAACCCTTGGTTTTTTTTATCTTCTTTTCCAAAGTTACATACAAAGAGTTTAAAAGTCGTTGCAATTTTGGACAAAATCTTTATTTTGTGTAAGATTGAATATCTGATATTTCGGAACCATTGGTTTTTTTTATCTTCCTTTACAAAATTATGAAGAGTTTAAAAGTCGTTGGATTTTTGGACAAAATCTTTATTTTGTGTACGATTGAATATCTGTGGCCTTTGTGGCTTAAATTAAATCGTTTTTAATAATATCAAAAAATTAAAAGTTTTTCCAAAAACACTGTTTGAGCCATGAGCCCATTTATCGAAATTTTAGACAAAGGGTAACAATTATTATAAGCAATAGTTGTCAGCCTGAAACACTCATTTACATTGAAAAATCTTCCGAGAAAAGATACTTGCCGCCAACGGGACTAGCTCAGTGGTCAGAGCATCCGACCGGCAATCAGAAGGATACGGGTTCAAGTCCCATTGGCGGCAAGTATCTTTTCTCGGAAGATTTTTCAATGTAAATGAGTGGTTTCAGGCTGACAATTATTGCTTATAATAATTGTTACCCTTTGTGCTATGCATAAAAATCTTGTCTTAAACATTAGTTTATAAATTAAATATAATAATTGAAATTTTAGACATTGACACTTTCTATTTGACAAATTTTAAAATTTTCTGATTACATAAAGAGAACGTTGTGTACTCTTTCGTTAGCTTCCTTAAAAACGATCTCGTTTTACAAAGCAATATTTGCTTTTTCAATTGATGGAAATAATTATTTACGGTAGGTAGTTCACACATGTATGTAAAAATGTAGAAATCAAGTTCATAACAAAACCAGAGAGAGCTGATTTCAACTTTAAGCGAAAATAATAAAAGTTCTTGTTAACGGGAGATCAGGATTATAAGTATTCTAATGTAATCAGAATTCAGTAACGCTCTAAAAGAAAAGCAGGATACTTTAAAACATCGTTTTACATGATTGTATTAATTTACTCTGAAGGGGTGTGAAGCTTGGGTAATGAAGTAGATCCCTAAAAGTTTCGCAGTTATTATATTAATAATTATTCCGTCTCCTGCTCCCCTGGGACTTCAGGACCTCAGAGTTCAAGATGTACAAAATTCCGGCTGCTGTCAAGTTGTCAAATCACTTGGATTTTGTCATTTCGAAAGCTTAAGTGTCGATGGAGGTGAATACTAGATCAAACCCTAGCAGGAAATTGAAGCTTTCTAGGTCGATGAATACAACGCTGAAATTTTGGTATACCTTAGAAAATCAACATTATTTATAGGATATTTCTGAACGAGTTTAAGCTTTATTTCTGTCTCTCAGGTTAAAATTATTTTCGACAACTTCATCGTTTTGGTAAATATTATATTTCGTACGGAATGTTTGTGGGCACTCGACGCAATCGGCTTTAGGCATATCTAATCAATCCTCGTAATATATTATTATCTACGCATTAAATTCTTTTTGCACACTTGTTTATACATTGAGACGTGCAAATAACATTCAAAATGATTGACCTTGTCCGGAATTGAATATATTTTCATTATTATAATATTATGACAATGAACCTGTTAATAAAAATGCTGCCTGCGCAGTTATCAATAGAATTGATTCGCCCGATCGATCCAACCCAATGATTCCCGACGGGGGCGCTCGTGACTTCCAGAGTGCAGTATAGCTGTGATAGATAGTAAGGCCAATACAACGATTTCTATGCGACTTATATGAGTTGATCCCAAAAGCGAAAGCCTTGGGGGTTAAAACTGAGAATCCCTCGCTCCGATACGGCATCTTCGTTTGATACCTTTAAATTGCCTTGTCTCCCAATCTAAAAATAAAAATCATTTCGTTGTGGGATTTGGTCCTCAAAAATGTTTTCCACTGACAGATCCTTACCCACTTACCCCTGTCTTTGTCCTGGTCTAATCTTCCACGTACTCAGTCCATCTCTCCCTCGACTCCCGGTTGCCTATCTACTTGGATTGTTTTAGGTGTCCTGTCATCTGTCGTGAACATGGTCAGCGCATCGCAGTCTTTGTGATAAGCAAATTGAACTTTGAGTTGAAAACATCGTTCATCAAGCGCCATTATATTATCGTATCATCATTAGCCAGTCCCAGAGCTCGGTTGTCGGTTGTCGGTCCCTTGCTATTTGTTGCCACGTGTTTCTGCCGAACTATTTCATATTATCATTTATCATGCTGGGTTACGGCGGCCATGAAATCTTTATTAAAGCCGGGACTTGTGAATAGCCCCAAACTAGGCGGGCTTTTTATCCTAAAAAATTAATTTATGCATACGGCGCATTTTTACCTCAAGGATTGTGATTAATGTATGTAGAAAGGTGCACTCACTCCGGTTAACTAGTTGGCAGATCATTCCATCAGAAAAATGGACACTTCTCACAATTATGATTTTTTTAAGGATATCCGAAATTCAAAATAAATCGCAGGTTTTTGAAATTTAAAAATAATATTACAATTATGATTTTGAATTTCTTTGTCCAAATGGACTCTCCAATGCCAACTATTGTGCATTTCAGCGAACACTAAACATGTTAATGTTTCTTTAAATATATACAGTCTTGAAAATCCTTGAGAGATGTAAAAACTATTCTACGATTTATAATTATTAATGAGCTAACCTAAACAAAAAATAAATAAATATAATGGTGCTGAACAACATCTCTTGAGCGCCACAGAATGACGATACTTATCCATTGGTTTTCGTTTTGGCCTTTCTATTATGTCGGTTGCAAGTGCATATCATTTCTGATCTCTTTGGGTGAGATCTTTCTTTATAATTAATAGACGTTTTGGACTTTGGACCCTTCATTATTAAAAATAAGGATATCATTCCAAAGCTTGAGGTTTGATATGCAGAGCCTTAATCTGGTGCAATGTGGTGCCTGGTGCCCTTCCATATTTACCTCGTGACTCGTGATTGTATTCCTTCTGATCTATTCCATAGACCCCTTTCTCTGTTTTAATGGTGCCACGTGTATGTTCTCTTTCGTGATGTTTTGCAACAATTATTGCCAATATGTTTTTCCAGCATGATTTCATGATGTAATTGAGACTTATGTAGACAAGATTTATCAGTAATGGCATGTTCCAATTCCAACTTGTGAAATTTTTGGCCACCCTTTTTATTTTTATTCTTGTTCAAACTGTTGATTAGCGCTACTCGTCGAATAACGTATATTATCTGTTTTGCAATCGCTGAGTAACGCTACCCGTCGAGTAAAAATGTACGTAGGTATAAAATACTTGGCTCTCAATCCTGCGAATAACCAATTGGGAGCTTCTTGACGGAAGCAAACAGTTACTCGTTTACCGCCTTATTAATCTTAAGATTAAAATTACTCGATAGTTCACTCATAGCTGATAAAATACCTCTTAAATGCCTTTGTTTTACATCCACAATAATTGATCGAAAATTGAAATATCTTTATCTCACTTTAAAAAAGTCAGTCTTCCGTGGCTAATGAATGAGTGATTCATCTAATTTATTTTTACTGCTTTTAATGGGTAACTTTAAGTACTCATAGCGCTAGTCTGATAAGGAGAACCAATGAATCTTTGTAATGTTCCCAAATGGACCAGCGTGCGAAGCCAACCAACATCGGTCAATGCTTTCTGGGTAGCTTATTCAATCAAATCAACATATAAAAAATACTTCTAACTCTATATTATCAGTACGTTTTTAACAACTATGTCTTATATACATTTTATAGACTCCAGATACTAATATCTACAGCCTGTATGTCGGACGAATATCTACAGCTCATATGTTGAACTAATATCTACGAACTTCAGAGTTTTGACTAATATCTACAGAGCGTAGGTTGAACTAATATCTACAGAGCGTAGGTTGGACTAATCAGCTAAATGTGTCCAATAGTCCGATATTAGGGATTTTTACATACATACACATTAATAAAGTTTTTTAAACTGCATACGCAATGTTACGTTATTCCAATATGCTATACATAATTGAAAATCCAACCTCTGCCAGTGCTGTAGATATTCGTCAACACTTTGGTTTTCATAGATATTAGTCAACAGTTTGAGCTGTAGATATTCGTCAACACTTTGGTTCTCATAGATATTAGTTCGATTTTTTCAGTTTTTGGAATTCCTGTAGATATTAGTAGACGCCTCCCATTTTATACGTGTTTTAAATTTTACAAAACCGAGAAACAAACATTTATGTACCGTAAACGGTTGTTTATCAGTTGTGTAAAATAAAACCTTTTTAAAATCAGTTGTGTAAAATAAAACAGTAAGATCCAAGTTGCCCACGGGAAGATTGCACTAACTTCGGGAGGTAATTCTACATCCTAGTAAAAAGGCAGGTAAAATAGATAAATAAATCTATTCATTCACCAAACACAGGAGCCTTGTCTTATGGTGAGGAAAGGCTATGTTTTACTTTTCTTTATAATGCGCCATGTGTAAAAATAATTTGCATATTCATTGTAAAAATACATACGTAGATATATATTAAATAAATTTATTAAAAAAATCAAGATTTTAACGGTAGTTTGCAGATGAAAAAATGAAAAAAATATATATTGAAAAATAATGTTATTTCGGATAAAGTTGTTGTTTGTAGGTATGTTAAAAAGTATCATATAGAATTACCTCCCGAAGTTAGTGCGCTTTTCCCGCGGACAACCTGTATTTACATTGTTGGTAATGGCGAGGTTAGATATAATGAATATATTATTATATATATAATATATTATTAGATATTATTTGTATATTAATATATTATTAATATACAAATTGTTATTTATTCCATAATCCATTGAAGTAGTATTTTTGAACAGTAATTAATCTTCAATACTCATGGTTGAAATGACATTGCCAGCTGAAAATACTGGCATTGACTAGAATTTTGACAAAAAAATTTCATTTCTGACAAAAAAATGAATTGCTAGAACTAACTGATAACGAGTTTAGGGTGACATACGAGTACAAACACATATTCTTCCATAAAGCTACATCTGTGTTATCTGCCTTATATTAAGAGTCATTAACCAGCGGCCGAGATTTTAAATTTCGTCGAACGATGATCTTGCGATCGTACCCTTGCAACTGTACAGGGCGGTTCCGATGAGAAAGATGAATTATCATTCTTCATACCAGCATTTTAATTTTATTATATTCTTTATACCAGCATCGATTTTATTTCTTTCAAAATTTGCTTTGATAAATACCTACATTCAAAAATGCGCAAACTCGTGATGATAAAACGATTAAAATTTTGTAATTAGTTTTTGATCATAAGTATTTATACTTTTTCAATAATCTTAAGGAAAATAACAATGCCTTTTTTTAATGTATTAGTTTGTAAGACCGTAAATAAATAGACAAACTGAAAACATTTTGGTCACAAAACGCGGGCGCGTATATATTTTTTAAAGATTTTATTTGAATTATAATTAAAATTCTGAAAAGTAGCTTTCCCAAATAATGTATTGATTTATTTTACTGCTTTATTATATGATTTGAAATGTATGTTGTATAATACAAAATATTGTTTGAAAATTTAACAAATCTGCCAACGACCTACGGTAAAACCTTATTATACTAAAAATAAATATATGTTCTCAAAATTTAAAACATAGCTTTACTAGATAAAATCTTTTAAAGTCTTTCGAAATCAATTTATAATTTTTTGTGGAAAAAAGTGTCAATACTTCAAAAATTTGATTTAAAAATGACATATTTCCGGTTTTGTCTGGTTATTTATTCCCTCATAAGTCAATTGTAAATTGCGTCATTTGTGCAAATTTTATGATACCAGAATTCACCTGAAGACAGTTTTTACTGCTTCAGAATACTGCTACTGTTCCAAATTTATATCAATGATATTTCGCAATTAAAATTAAACGGTGAAATTTTCTTATATGCAGATGATACTGCAATATTCTACTGGGGTAAAGATCTAAACATACTACTAGAAAATGCACAAAGTGACCTAGAAAGAATTTGCGGTTGGCTCCAATCAAATATCCTTACAATGAATATAAAAAAAAACAGGATACATGATTTTATGTTCAAACCGTAAATTCGTTCAATTCCTCCACATGTACCATTAAAAAGTGAAAATAACGATTTGCTAATCCTGAAACAGGAATAATATCTTGGGCTGTGCATCGATAAGCATTTAACTTTTAAACAACACATTCAAAATGTAAAAGATAAAATCACACCCTTAATTAGCGTTTTTAGCCGGTTGTCATATATATTACCAATTAGATTAAAAAAAAGTTTATACTATAGTCTCGTACACTCACACCTAAATTACCTGATTGAAATCTGGGGAAATGCGTATGAAACATACATCAATGAATTACAGGTAATTCAAAATAAGATAATCAAAAAACTATTTCACTACGATTCCAAAACATCCACAAAAAAATTATATTTGGAAACAAAACTGCTAACATTAAGAAAACTATACGAGTACAATATATGTGTCCTTATATACAAAATAAATAATAAACTCATACATACAAACACAGAATTCATTAAAACGTCCCAAGTAGACAAACATTTTACACGACAACACGATAACATACGTTTAAACACCATTCATACTAACTACGGTAAACAATCCATTAGTTACAAGGGGGTAATTTATATAATTGCCTTCCAGATGATATCAAAAACGAAAAAAGTGTGTGCAAATTCAAAAAAAAAATGTTCATGTTAATTCACAAAAAAAACAAAGTAGTGATAGTGAATAATATCGTATGGTAATATAATATCATGTAAATGTTAGTATGGCAATCTAATGTAATCTAAGTTTATGAAATGTAAAAACTATGTAATATAATGTAAAAAGTACATAATTCAATATTCTAGTTAAGTAAGTGAAAATGTTATTTTCTTTTTTACTGGAATAAAAACTTATGAAAAAAAAAAGAATCGAAAGTCGAACGTCAACTGTTTTAATTTTTATCTCAATTCTCAAATGGCAATTAACAAAGCTAAAAAATAACTTAAAACAATAACTACCTACAATTATATTAAAATACTCTGCTTCGATTGAAGTGATATTAAATAAAAAAATAAAATACTTACTGTATTAAATATGTAATTGCTTTCGTGTGAACCACAAGTTGGTTATATGATTTTAGATGACCTGTCAGTGGTTAAGTGGGCATAAAAAAATAAATGATTAAATTTTAGATTTTAGATTTTCATGGCCAAAGGTTTATTATCATTTATTTTTAGGGCGTTACAGAGTCCATCATCAGGGCAGATGTGTGATAATGGAGACTGTAACGCTGTCTGAAACGTTGGCTAAAGAAGGAGGCAGCGCAACACGGTATAAAGCCATAAAAATATGCAAGTTGGTAATATAAAAATCCTGCTTTTCCTAGGTAATTTTGAAATCATAAAATAAATTGTTTTCACTGTATTTAATTCTGTATTGTAGTTATTTAAAAATTCGTCGACGAATCCTTCCACAGACGTAATAATTTCGTATACAAATGAGTCCAACTCTCGCAATGAACCCTGATACTTTTTTCTCCATTTCGACACCTGCAATGTCACTCACCGTCTAGTTACGTCACACCGTCTATGTTTACATTCTGATCTGGCGAGTCGCCATCCAGCAAACCGCCCACGCACAAAAAAGTCCAAATATCCATTCACACACATAATGCACAGCAGGTTTTTTTTACTCGTGTGTGTAATTTGGGATTTCGTTCTCAAAAGCGCCCACTCGCCGAAAAGGCGGAACGCATCATTCATGCAAATTTATTTCGGCGATGTTAATGAATTTTTTTTTTACTCGTTTGTGAGATTTATGAGCAATGTTTTGGTGGCCTTGTAGGAATTAGTAGTATTATTATTCTTATTTGTCGTGGAGTTTTGTAGTTCGCTACGCAATAATAGCCAAAAGTTTAGTGTGTGATGGGCCGCGTAATATTTTGGCGCGAGCACCTGCCGGTGCCCCTTTACACTTCCCCCCCCCATTTCCTCCGCCATCGAACAACGTTGGCGATACTGTAGTCTGTAGTGGTGTTGATTCTCTGCCTCGGAAGAATTCGACATATTTAGCAGAGTGCGAGGCTGATCTTTAAATTTTGGGTAATAATATTATGATTCTAAATGCTGGTAAACTTTCGGGATGAGTGGACACGTATAATATAAACATTTTAAAGAAAAACCCTTTGATCCATTTTGATTAATATAATAGACGACTATCGCATTCAGGGCGATGGAAAATATTGCATTTAAAATTTCAATGAAATGAAAATTTGCTTTTGTCGTACGGGGTGCTGACAGCCATTTACAATAATTTAAGTCCGTATTCTATGACATTTTTGTATTGAAATTTTGAATCCTGTGTGTTTTCCGTCGCACCGAATGCAAATAGTTGTCTTTTTAGGGGCCATCTGGGGAGTAGAGAAGTGTGACAAGGGGTACGGAGGGGTTATCAACTCTGTGACGTCACATGTAAAATTTGAAGTATTGTTTTCATTGTCTTTATATGTAAAATTGCAAAATATGGGAGGGGTCTCACAAAAAGGTGACGATGTGTGACAGGGTCCGAGGGGGGGGGGGAGGGGGAGGGTGAAAAATTCATGATATTCGTGTGACGTCATTTATGGATGGCCCCTTTTAATAATAAAGGTAAATCGAATGTTTTTTTTCCAAAAAATATACTATTATCAAGCTAATCCAGTCGTCCCGAGGGTTTACCCAAATTCTTTTCCTTTTATTAGGAAATAGTATCTAGATTTTAGCTTCTGCTGTTAAAAAAATAACTTTTTTCTGATAGTAATTAATCAATTGAAAAATATGGAATAGGTAAACAATAATATGTACGTACATCGTGATTGATTTTTATAAAGTTGGGTTGATATTTCAATGCAACATTACTTATAATGAAAACGTTGCTTGTGATGAGTTAAGCTTTTGTTTGAGATGAAGCCACAAGCCAAAAATGTGCCTTTTATCGTCACGAATACAGGTGTTAGGCAAAAACATCGCTTTACTAACGGAGTTTAGAGGTCACGATTTCAAGCGAAAATGTGGTTTTTAATTGGTGGTGAATAATTTTATAAAAAATAACCAACTAACGGAAAACTGTCACACATAATTTTAACCATAAAATTATTTTTCTGAAAAGTTGTTTCATATATACGTTCATACATTTCTAATGAATAAACACATTTTTTAGTAGTTCTCGCTTTAATTTTATTTTAATTCTACTCTCTGGAAACGGAAGCAAAAGCTTCAATTGATCAAAATCTTTTTTTTTTTCATTTATAATGTAAATCTTTTCGTGAAAAGTTTAATCGAAAATAGTGATTTAGCACCAAAAAGAAGATTTGAAAGATTATTTGAAAGGGAAGATCTTTTTATACGAATGTTTGAGGGAGTTATGGAATTATGCGAAAATTGGGTTTTTTTTATATTTAACATTAGCTCTACACAGGAGGCCCTGAGGAAAATAATTCCCCTCAGGGCCTATGTCATCTTAGGGGATGTTTTGTGATGGGTCTTTTTAGGAAACGAAGGAGAGAAAGTTCTGGAAAGGAAAAGGGTATTCGGGGTGGGTAGGAGTCCGGGGGTCAGTGTGACCAAGAGTAACGGACGTATGAATTCATCCCTCCCACTGCGGTGCAAGGCGATGTTCCGAGAGAGAACGGCTGGAGAAGTCAAAAGAACTCCCTCAACCATTCTCTCCCGATCCAGCCTGCCATGCAGCTGGTGGTCCGGATGAACCCGGGCTCCCCGGCCAAGTCACTAAACGTAGCGAACCACTTAGGCTGCCCTATGGCAGAGGTGTTGGTTATCCCATAAATGGTTCCTGGGGCGGCGGTATCCATAACCGCCTCCCAAATTATACTGTTTAATGGAACACTACTCGTTTAAAAAAGAGCAAATCTCACTTTTTTCACAATTTTTTCACACTCCTTACATGTCAAATATCAGAACAAAATGTGTTTTTTAAGTTTCATCAGTCTTGAAAGTCGGTATCTCAACTCTCGTGACAATATATTTTCATCACGACAGCCAGATGTTTCAACGCCCTCTGGCGGATCTGTAGAGATTTGGCCTTGGGCTCAGAGTTCGCGGGTTAAAAACTCAGCAAATGCAAGTAAGTGTACCTATTGTACTCGATGCTGTAATGTATATGAAACCGAGAGAAGGTAGGAGGCTGCTTGGGTATGTCTTCATCCAGGCGGGTTAACAATGTCTAATGATAATGGTTATTACCAGTCGTGGTAAAACCTAACCTAACTTAAGGCTCCGTAGTAAGCGTTCAAAAAGCAGAAGAATGTGGCTTGAAAGAGAGATACGTAAATACGAATGTTGAAAGGAGAGCGCTAATATTAACCACCAACCTAACTAATTAACAACCAACCTAACTACTCAACCTAACCATTTTGAAGATGTTGACAAGTTGACGATGAAGTAGTACGTGTTAGCCATGGTAACCTAACCTCACCCAACATATCCTATCCTAACCTTAACCTAAAGTGTTGACCGAGAAGAGTAGAAACAGCTTGACATCTCTGATCATGAAAAACTTACACAGTAATGGCAACCTAACCTAACCTCACTTAATGTCTTAATCCAACATGTAGTCAATAGCTGGCGATGATGAAGATGACAATTCACGCATTATGGTAATTATAACTAACCAAATGCAACATAATCTAATCTAAGTTCACCTTACTTAACAATATTTTAATAATGTTTAGGTTAGGTGAGTAGAGCGAAATCCACTTGGAACCATCTCCATCCATGACGGTTTCGTTGATGTCTTACTTACTATAACCACGTTAATTACAAATAATTAAAGTTCTCAGAATACTGATCCCAGAGCATTGGCCCAAAGAGGGTAAATTATTACAAAAGACGATACAGAAACAATCCTTTGTGAAGTAAATGTTTCCAATGTTTGCAATTTCTTTGCAAACAACAGATGTTGTAAACGTTAAATTCAGCAGGCAAATGATTAATTATTATAAAAAAGGTATTTTCGATTCCTTATACGAGTAACTATTAGGCTAAGTTGTTTCGCAGAAATTCACATGTGACTAAGTCGTCAAATGGTGCTTCAGCGCCATTTTTTTTGACAGTTGAAAGGTTCCGGTTAAGGCTCTGCAACCAGGCCCGAAAAGAAGAAAATGGAGAGATACGAAATTACGAATGTTAGAGGAGAGCGCTAACATTTACAGCGACAAAATCGATGCGAAAATTGCGAAAATGTTTAATAAAACACGACTCGTTTAAAATAAAGCAAAAAATCTCGCGGGCATTATCTTAAACAGCATTTAAAGAAACACTGTGAATTTTTTCATACATATAACTTGTAAAATAACTCAAACAAACGTGTTAATAATAATTTTTAGAGCATACTTTGCGATTTTTTTCTATCGAGTGAATTTGATATAATTTGCGTTTGTGAAATATGTAATAAATCGGTTGCGGGTGTGTAATTCACACGCGTTAGAAGTGAAACTAGAAAGTCGCTAGATATCGCTTTCTTTTCTTTTGCTTGTTTATTTTAAGTTTTTTGAAGATTGAATATTGATTTCACAAGTTTTTTTTTGGATTTCTTTCGAACCTCCGTTCGTTTGATGTTTGTCTCTCTGGCCGCTGAGACTTGTCTATCACTGCACTATCGAAGGCCCGCGCTGTAGCGCGAATTTACCGCATTATATTAGAACCGAGGACCTGCCAAATAATAAATTTGTGACGCATTTCCGTTTCATCCGAATTTCAAATCACTAACGGGGCTAAAGAAGTTTCACTTCAAAAATCTACTAGAAACGTTGCGTTATGACTGTTATGAGTTACCAAAAAACGTATGTCTGAGCACAACAGTGTCTCTTCCGACCATATTCCACAATATGATTAATATTGATATAGCTAAGCTGCGGGGAAACGGCGTGATGGTTAGTTAGTTAGTTAGCTAAGCTTAGGTTTTTTGAGTGGCAGATACTCCCGGTATCATCCTGCCGAAAGTTAACAATCAGATTCAAAACGCTGCACTGCTTGAAATGGCTTTAATATCAGGGTGTTAAGGGACGTATTTGACTTACTTTAACCAGTGATTCCTGACATTATTTGGAGTAAAAAATGTAAATGAAATTTTGGTCTCCGGTGACATTTGTGATGTTTTTTTTTTTTTTTTTTTTTTCTACAAAAACATAAAAAAATGGTACTTGTTGAACAGTTGGAGGTGGGGTAAGGGGTTCGTCGGACACCCGGCTGAGTGACTAGTGACGACATGCGGAAGAAATTTTTTTTTGTTTGATTTTGAAGAAAAAATTTTTGAAAAAAAAAAAAAAAGTCGTCAAAAAAAGTCACCGGAGACCAAAATTTCATTTACATTTTTTACTCCAAATAATGTCAGGAATCACTGGTTAAAGTAAGTCGAGTACGTCCCTTAACACCCTGTATATATATATATATATATATATATATATAGCCAGTCACTTCCTAACCAACCTCTTGCCTTTCCTTAATATCTTAATATACCACAAATTGGGGATTCCTTGTTTCACTGGCTCCCAGCAGTAGGGAATCTAGTGCACTAGGCAGTTAAAAACTGGCAATAAAATTTTAGTCCACGGTTTCTGTTCGCTAAATAATTCGCCCTTGAACGCAGAACTGAACAGTACGCACGCATTTCGCCTCTGAAGATAATAATAATATATACCAGATTAGAGGTGTCCAACCCAAATCAGTCAACGTTTGCTGAAATACTGACCTATGTAAATACTTATCCGTCCGTGAATACAGGTAAATGACGCGTTCATTTTTACCGGTAATTGGTTGTCCAGAAATGCAATTATTGTGAAACCGAGACCTCCAATGCTAAAAGGCATAAACTGACTATACATGCGCGTATGTGTGTCCTTTTCACTCACCCTTCACTTATTAAAATCAGGTCAGTTGCATTCGATCTTCCGAAAAATGTGCGGAAAAAATATACTTGTGGAAATCGATTGCGAAAATAAATTCCTAGTGCGGCCATGCACCTGGCAAATAATAAATCAAAACCCCCATCGAGAGTCCGAGGTCCAATAACGAGAAAGCTCTAATTTCACAAAATATTACGTAAATGTAATAAATTTACGAGATTTTTTTTTTTCTTTTTTTGTAAGAAAACCAAAATCCAAAATATAGAAGGATGAAAACTTAATTTTGGTTGCAAACAATCTTCAATTGGGCCGCATGCTGTCCATGGGCCGCAGGTTGGACATGCCTGTACTAGATTAATATGTTATAAAGCGAATAAATTACTAAGCACCCAACGTATACATATAATATTGTACATACATACAAATTATATTACATACATATTACACAGTTTAAACTGTATGTATACAATGTTTGGATTTAAATTAGTATGTTTGTTTTGTCTTTGAAATCGTTAATGCTCCGCAGATGAGAATTCAAATGTTACTTTGGGTAAATAGTTGTATGGATGCCGAACTACGATGGTGATGTAAAAAATAACTATTTGCATTAATCGATCGCAAAATAAATTTTAAAACTGTTGTTTAATCACTCTTCGTCTATTACCTTATAGCAGAACTTGTTTATGTTGAAGTAGTGAAAACACTCAGTTCGTGGTGATGGCGTTATGAAATCAATTTTTTTTCGCAAAATGGCGGCTGTCTGAAATAAAAAGTAATTTTTTTACCAGTTTTTTTTTTTACTTTTACGAATTTTTTTAAAAATAGTAAAAATTGTAATTTTGTTATAGTTCTGGTATTAGCGATAGAGTAATGTATAGAGAAGGCTCACACCAAATTTCAAGTAAATTGGTTCAGTAGAACTTGGGATATCATGTCAACCGTCTCGAAAAAAGTGGTTTCGAGAGAAATGCATTTAATGTTTTGTTCATTTTAGATTCTGAAATTCCGTCTAAACCGCGACACTAAAATGGTTATAACTTTTGAAATAATTCAAATTTCAAAAATCCTTTTAAGAACATATTTTAAAATATCTAAACTATGGAAATACGTTCTAAAAATATATTTCTAGACTAGAATACCCCTTTAGAATCTATCAAATGGACTGCCCGTTTCTGCACACAAGTTAAGGGTGTTTTCAGGTATTTTAGGGCTCTAAACCAAACTGGAGGGTGCCAAATTCAACAGTAGGGCGCACTTGCTAATGGTACATTTTTATTTGAATTATACAGTTGTATTTGAATTGTACATTTGTATTTGAATTATACATTTGTATTTGAATTATCCATTTGTATTTGAATTATATATTTATATTTGAATTATACATTTGTATTTGAATTATACATTTGTATTTGAATTATACATTTGTATTTGAATTATCTAATAATAAGTAATACGTACCTACTGTTGACTAGTTTCTGCGAAATTCATCTTGAAAACTCGTATTAGCGAAACAATCTAGCAGAGACACCCGAGATTTTTTTATGGTTTTGAACTGTTTAAAAATAATTTTGGTTCAACTTTAGGCGATCGTGCAACATTTGGAATCGGGCCGCTAACATTAACACTCCTTACATTGATGGTGATGAGTGATGAGGTTTAAATTTCCGCTTAACTTCAGCCACCAGGTTTGATTTATGAATAACTAGCATACCTGGCCACACGTTGCTGTGGCTAACGAAACACAACGCCATTACCCAACCTTTATAAAATCCACACCACCCGCTTGCCTGCTGCCCGCTGCCTGAATTGAATGTTTGAATTTCTCGGCTTTTCTCTTATAAACCTTTCTCTTGAATCACTCCATCTATTGGTGAAAACCGCATGAAAATCCGTTGCTTATTTTAAAAGATCCATGCTCAGATACATTTTGAGCGACTTCATTTTATACTATGTAATATTGTTATTTATACTATTAACAATTTTTTACAACTTAAGCACTGATGATTGCTTTTTATAGCGTCGCGCTGTAAAGCACGTTTTATTTTACTGGCTGGAGAACACCGAACACCGATAGACACTTATACAATGCTTGCAATGCCACACTGGATATTTGAAAAGGGAAAATCAAATACCTACTTACTCTAGGACATCTATTTTCCAATTTCTTCCGTGGAACGAATTT
Source organism: Limnephilus rhombicus (assembly GCA_929108145.2). Lineage (NCBI taxonomy): Eukaryota > Metazoa > Arthropoda > Insecta > Trichoptera > Limnephilidae > Limnephilus > Limnephilus rhombicus. The sequence goes on from OV815284.1 coordinate 27,035,451, forward strand.
CAAAAGTGACCATAGTACGGCCCACCAGCCGTTTTAAACCGCACAAAAATATGTTTTCTTTGAATTTCTCGGCTTTTTTCTAATATTAACGCGCACATACATTTTGAGCGACTTCATTTTATACTATGTAATGATGAAATAAAAAATATGAACACCGCCAAAAAGTGTGATTTATTTTATTTTAAAGTACCTACCTATAATATTATATTTTCTAAAATTAATATCTTTTTAAAAATTAGAACTAATTTGTCAAAAACTCTTAATTTTTCGAGATTTTTCACGGGCCCGCGCTAGAAATATTATATTTTAGCCGAAAATTATTTATTATTGTCGAAAGCAATCACTTTGTGGTTTGACATATTTAATAAAATAAAATACTTTTGTGTTTAAAACCACGAAATTTATTAATTTTAGAACCAACCGGTTTCGCTTATCTTAAGCCTCTTCAGGGTACAAATTTATACTATTAATTAATTAATTAGCAGCATTAATTTGTACCCTGAAGAGGCCTAAGATAAGCGAAACCCGTTGGTTCATAAATTAATAAATTTCGTGGTTTGAAACAAAAAAGTATTTTATTTCATGAAAATTATTTAATTATCGATTTCAAATTTGGAACTGATTTGCGAAGAATGCAGACTATCCCGTGATATTTATGGCCCTACGCTGGTCCATTAACATTGTTGTAATCAATATTAATTACGTCAAGGATTTTTATAGACAGCCTTCTATTGCACGAATCTTTTATCTAATCATTTGTAAGTAAGGCATCCTCTGTAGTTCAATCATCGTTGGATGGTAACACAATGATGAATGCATTTGTATACTATCTTAAAAACGGCATTTCGCAATACTGTTCAATTCATTCAGCATTTTGTTTCATTTTTTATATATTTTTAAAAATTATTTATATTTAATTAGGAAACAAATAGTCGTACATTAATAAAGTAATGAAAAAGAAACAATCTTATGTTCTAGAATTCTAGATTTCTAGATCAATGGAGTTCCATTACGTTAAATGTTGATTTAGTATTTGTACTTAAATAGTATATTACAAATTGTTTTGGTGTCATTATTTCAGTTTATCGATTTTATTTGCGCTTGGCTACTTTTTATCTCCACACTTTCTTTAGTTTTACCGTTTCGTTCAATGGATTTTTTTTCTGTTTTTATTTAAACCTAAATGGGACAGTCTTTCCCCTCAAACATATTATAATTTTTCTGTGTAAAAAATTGTTTGTTATTTATTATATTCTTTTAAAAAGTAATTACAGTTTGCTGTACGCTTACACGTGAATCGAATCAATCGATTAAGTCAAGCAGATTATTGAGTAGCAAGAGATATATTGTTATGCAAAGGGGACCGGGAGATGTTAATAATTGTCAATGTACTTACGTCATTTGCAATGTGCATTGCTGTGCGATTGACGGAACTTCAATACTTTCGCCCCTGTTATTTTGTGGACGTCTGCCGAAACTTAACCTAAAATTTGCGAATATAGTGATAAGCTTTGGATTTTTATTTGTGTAACTCGGGAAAATCGCTATATAATGCAATTGCAAGTAAAACAAATCTCGTTCCGCGATGAACTGAATTCCAAAGGGCTTTATAGATATAGCAATTGAACGAACGATTGTCAATCGCACAGTGTAAACGATCAAACCGCTGCGTCAATTGCGCTTGTCTACGCGCTCTATCTAAATAAAGTCTCGGTTGTTAATCGCTACCTCAGTAAACGATCAATTGGTAATTGACCATCATACAAATTAGGTAAATAGATATTGATTGTCTCCGGCCTATTTTAGTTTTTTTAATAAATTTAAAGTTTACACTTCCTAATAATTGGCTAATTTATATAGCGCCGTTTTCGTGGAAAATCACCTCAAGGTCCTACCCAAAGAATTATACTTTTTTAACTGTCGGCCAGTCTTTTACTTATGACTATTGCATTTTTAAACATAAACCAACGATTTATTGCATTTGTTTTTCTTTATTTTTAACAATAAATGCAAACATTCCCAATAACTCGAAAATATTACAAAAACTCCTTCTACCATCGATCGGTCGGGCGAATCGGGCTCTAGCAGAGGAATTGAACCCGACGCGTTTGTAAATTCAGCCACTCACTTCAGTCGCATATCTCGTGTATTAATTTCTTGATTATTTTTCTTCTGGAGCTTTCTCCTATTGAAGGTTGACTACCATCAGGGCAATATTCACCCTGAAAATACTTCGATGCAGTATACAAATTACAACATAATGTAACATATTAAACGTAAGAAAGAATTGTTATCTTCTGACCCAAAAATATGGTTTCAATACCTAGACTGTCCAAAATGGACTCATTTTGTGCCACAAAGGTCAATCTTGTCCATTCTATGTCAGTGAGTAAAACACTTTTAGGGAGGTCCAAGAAAGAATCCTTGGGGAAAACCGCAACCACTAACCTAATTCCTAAATTGCCTTGAATCTTTCCCCAGAACACAAACAAAAGTTTTAAATCGAATTTTCAATTCCTACATTTCCTACCGAAAGTTGTGTTCTAACCTTGCATTAAAATTAAACCTCCTCTGGTAGGATAGGGTGTCCATAATTTTCTTGACAACGGAACAAGTGAATTTAATTTTACGAAACATCATCTTAGTAAATGGGACAAAATGATGTACCGCCTGTACACCAAAATTTAAAGCTGTTTTTATGTAACTGACTTTACAAAATTATCTTCAATATATTTACTGTGTCGTAATAGTGGTGTTGTTGTGCCTACATGAAACCAAGTATCTTACGTGATATTATAATGTTAATTAAAACACACAAAACATTAGAATAACCATAAAACTTGGCATGTTTTATAGATTTAAGATAATGTAAACCTAATGAGGTTTTTATTAGCACTCGTCTGACTGGCTATATACAGCCGGCGAATGAAACATTGTTTAATAAATACAACTTAGTTTTGATGTGTTGTATTGATATGACATCAACCTTATTAAATAATGCGGGGCAGTTAAGCGTAATGAATAAATTAAGAAACGAATAAAGAGTATCTAATATTATGACCTGCAAGTAAATGGAACAAGTCGAGGATGCCCCAGCAAGTCAAGGCAACAACAGAAGAGTTATGTCAGACAATGTGCAATACATTTTTTACACAGCGAGGAGTGAGTGCCAATAGAGATTTGTGTAGATTCCATCTTCTTTGCATACTCCTGTGGAAAAATTTCTTGATGGCAAAGGGGCCATTCATTTATTACGTAAGACGATTTAGGAGGGGGAGGGGGGTCGACCATGTCTTATTTTTTCTTACAAGGGGGTGGGGGGGAGTTTCGATAGTTCTTACGGAAGATCACAAAAATGCGCAAAGTTAAAATTATACTTTGAAAAAGCGCGGGCAACCGCGCGAGTGTCGAGGTTCACTCGGATGCGTATAGGTAAACGATTTCCATGGCAACGAACCCACGCAAACAAACATTAAAACAAACCAAACGTGAATTCATTTTTTCCTTTAGATTCTTACGTAATAAATTTATTAAACAGGGGGGGAGGGAGTCAGCCTATTTTTTTTTTCTTATAATAGGGGGGGAGGGGGTCGAAAACTAGCAAAATTCGTCTTACGTAATAAATGAATGGCCCCTAATCTTAATATATAAAATGAATGTTTCTTTGTTTGTCCTTTATGCTTTCCTAAACCATTCAACCGACTGCGATGAAACGTTGGTGATTTGTTGTACGCAAGCCCGTGAATGTTTCTATATACAATGCTGAGCTCTGGCGTTATTATTTTTTTTCCGATACCGTTTAACCGATTGCGATGAAACTTTGGTCAACTGTTGTGCGCACACCAGCGAAGGTTTTTAAATAGACTGGTAAGCGCTGGCGTTATGAAATTTGCATAAAAGTTATAGGTTGCACGCGAGTAGTTTGATAAATGTGTGTATTTAATATAGCTTGGCGGCAGGGAGAGGGAGGGAAACGGGGACACATGGGAACGGACACGCAGAGAGAAACAATTTATGAAAATGAACATTACTCGGCAAACACTCGTAAAAGCAAAGAAATTTTTAAACATTTCATTCGTAAGTACACGCATATTATTTATTATTTAAAAAAATCAGAGTGTACAATTTACACGGAGTAGAAGTGAAACTAGAAAGTCGCTAGATATCGCTTTCTTTTATTTTGCCTGTGTATTTGAAAGTGGTTTGAAGATTGGATATAAATTACACAAAAATAAAAATGTTTTTTTTTTGGATTTCGTAGAATTCGAACCTCCGTTCGCCCGATGTCTGTCTCTCCGGCGGCTGAGACTTATCCAGCACCTTGCCCACTGTGCTATCGAAGGCCCGCGCCGACGCGCGAATTTTCCGCATTATATTAAAACCGAGGACCGTCAAATAATTAATTTTTGTGACGCATTTCCGTTTCATCCGAATTTCAAATCGCTAACGGGGCTAAAGAAGTTTCACTTCAAAATACAATTATTTCGATTGTTTCCGGAAGATATTTAGCGCCATTAGAGAAAGTGAGATAGGAAACGATTGAGTACGGTCGTTTCATACAGCATTCCAAAATGTTTATCTTAGGGGTCGTCCATTAATCACGTGAGGCTCGAAAGGGGGGGGTTCGTAAAAAATCACGACGGGGGGGGGGATATAATGAGATATCACGTGTATTTTGGGGGGGAGGGGGGTAAGTCTAAAACCTCCCCACATATCACCATGGGGGGAGTTAAAAAGTTGCTAAAAAAACATCACGTGATTAATGGACGATCCCTTAGGGAATGTGAAGAGGGAACGCGGGAAGGGAAGGGGGACGCGGGGAGAGTTAATTTATTTATTATGACATTGCAACGCATGCCGGTAACTCGGTAGTTAATGAAAATAAACACTAAATATGTGAAATAGGTGAAGTTTTAATATTTTATATTATTAAATACAAATAACTGTTTTATTTTTAAAAATATCAACATGTTTTAAAACCAAAGGTTTATTCATCAGGATTCCAAGTGTACTGAAAATTTAGACCTACGAGTATTATAAGAATAAACAAATAATTACCTGTACACAAAAATATTACTACATAAATAACCAACTAACCATCACGCCGCTTGCAGCAGGGGTAGGCAGCGAGAACGAACCGCCAAACAACTCGGTCTTGGCACACACTCCTTGCCTCGTTCACATGCATACATCGTCTCATACACATTCTTTTTATATTCTGGCTATTGACATGGCCCGTCTCAGATATCTGATTAACTTGAGCGTGCCATGTCTTCCTCACGCGTCCCCGATTTTTTCTATTGTTTACATCTGCGTCATATATTCTCCATGCACTCTTTTCTTCGTTCATTCGTTCTACATGCCCGAACCATCTGAAGGTACCTTTCTTAATCTTACTCGTTACGCTTTGCATTATTTGCGTACCTACACATTTCATATACGGTTTTACCACACACACGCCCAAGGGATCTCATTTCTACAGCATTCAGTCTACTTTCACCCTTCCTCTGCCAGTTCTTTGCCTCACTGCCATACATTCATCAGGGTAGGTACCAGCACTCCATTGTGCTATGTTATAAACTAAAGAAACAGAATCCTAAAAAGAGATGCCTAAATAACAAAATAAAAAAATTGTTGTCTCGTAGTTATTAATGTAAAAATAAATTCAGGAGATTGTAGATTTAAAAAAAATTGTTTTCATCATCATCATCATTACATAGTATAAAATGAAGTCGCTCAAAATGTATGTGCGCGTAGATCTTTTAAACTACGCAACGGATTTTCATGCGGTTTTCACCAATAGATAGAGTGATTCAAGAGGAAAGTTTTTATGTATAATACATGCTTATTATAGTAGAGAAAAGCCGAGAAATTCAAATATTTTATTTAGGCAGCGGGCAGCTGGCAAGCGGGTGGTGTGGATTTTATAAAGGTTGGGTAATGGCGTTGTGTTTCGTTAGCCACAGCAACGTGTGGCCGGGTCTGCTAGTATATGTATATAAAAATGAATGTATTGCTATATTAAGCTTAGGAAATGTTTGAAACTTTCAAAATATCTTCTTTCCATCCTCGCGAAGGTTTCTGGATTATTACAATCACATTTGAAAAGTTTTTTAATTTGCAGACATTTTGCAAACCATCGATTGTTCAATCAAAATTCAATTTTCGAATAAACACTATGACTTTATTTGAAGTAGGTACTCACCTATAGTACTAACCAAAATCGATTACTTTGAATCTAATCAAGAGTTATAGGTATTTTGATTAGGCTCCTGTGTTAGGTATCAAATTTGATTGATTGTTCCTATAATATACAAAAATGAAAGTTTGTAATATATGAAAGAAGAAAATTCGTATATAAAAATTACAATAGGTAGCACGCGAGCTGTAAAACTGAATGTACCGGGACTGAATATATGGAATGAGGGAGAGGGGAGAGGAATGCGGGAGGGGGTTCGCGGGACGGGGGACACGCAGGGAGAAACAATTTATTTAATAAGTGGCATTGCAACGCATGCCGGGAACTCGCTAGTTAATAATATTAATTAATTTCAAACTTGTCTTATTATAATCCCTTTGTATTTTTTTACTATGTTTACTTCATTCCGGCAGTATTTCACCAACCGACAAAATATCTACACCGAAACCACATTAGCAATTGCTAAATATATATAAGTATGAATTCGATTTCATCCGAACTTCCCAAGAATTCTCAATCGGTTGGTGTCCTTCCGCCCCTTGCGGGGCCCCCGGCCCGCGACCGTGAAGGTCTGTGTATACTATCCCCGTCGGCCGCCGCAATACATGCGGCCCAACCGGCCTGGAGGGGGGCCCCTTTGATCTGCCGTGGAGGGGCGACGCCCCCCCGAGGTGACCGGGGAGATCTGGCGATGGTGCTTGTGACGACTTCTTCATCATACGTAATACGTGAAGTATCATACACTTGAAATGTGGGACCTATAAATAAGATGTGTGGTATGCTATATTATAACACAAAGTATTGGTATAAATTTATGCGTATATTGACGTACCGCTGATTGCTCCATTGTATTCTGTCTCTCTTTCTCGTAAACGACTCAACCAAGAAGCCCTACAACTTCCCAAGAAGTGCTACCAATCCCTCCACAGCAGGACTACGTAACGTCTTAATTTCATTGAGCAAATTTTTTTTTCATTTTTCATTTTCTTGATTCTTATGTATCTTGAGAAGATGAATAATTTAAATTTACTGAATTTAAAGTTAATGTTCCTTATACAAATAGAACGGCGTCATATGCGCCTTGCAATTTTTACCTCATGTGGGTATTTAAAAATAGTACCTGGTTGCAATTTTTACCTCATGTGGGTATTTAAAAATAGTACCTAGAGGTCATGTGTTTTGTCGGTAGGGAAAAATTGTTATGTAAAAAACCCTACTAAAATTAATGCATGCATGCATGTTTCGCTTAGCTCCACAAAGCAATTGAATTTGGCCCAGTGGAAAAATATATACATACGTGTGTGTTTGTGTTATGTTGGGAGTGGGAAGGAGTCGGTCATGTCCTTTTATTTGGAGCTCCTCCGCATTTGCCATTGAGCAAATGAATGCCCCGGCAAGCCGTAGGTCCTTGGTTCGATTCCTAGATGTGACCGTTGATTTTTCTGTTTTCAGATTTTTGATTGAGTTTCGCTAACATTGTCGTCATTTAATTAAATATTACAGTTTGAGATTTTACTCATTAAGTTAAAAATAAAAATTATCGTAATAATCATTGAAGAAGAAGATAAAATTAACAAATCTTAACAAAACATGAAACCGAACAAGACAAAGGTATTGCTATTTCTGAAAATAAATATGAGACAGAGAAAACAGAAGTAAAAATATCAGCTTTCACGGTGCGCGGTGCGCGGTGGTAGAGGCGTTGTCCCGGTAAGACAGAGATCTTTGGTTCGATTCCTAGTTGTGGCCGTTACTTTTTTATTTTTTGTTCCGTTTCATGTTTTGGTTAGATTTCTTTTTAGTCTTCAATAATTAAATATTAGGTAGATTTATGGGCGTAACCTTCAAAAGTTATTCTAATAAAATAAATTTTTATTATTATTCTATTTTTTTCCAAGGTAATAACGGATTATAAAATAAAAATATATGTATGGATAATTAATGTCTGTCATATTTCATAGTCCTTATCACTAAAGAATGTCTACAATATTCAGGTGGATTAGGTTTTAATTTAACTCCGAAGTTTTTTTAAAATTTTACACTCCTATGTAGTTTAAAAAAAATTCTACGTAATTCCTGTTCTTTGATTTCTTTGAAATCATTTTCATTGTTTTATTTTTTATTTGTGGAGTGAGTTGTTGAATTTAGTTGATTTATTCTCTTAGTTCTCATATTAGAGTTAGTATTCTTTAGTTCTCATATAAACTAGTCTAAAAATAAATAGCAGTTGTTTGGAGGCAAAAAAATCGATTAAATTAAAGTTTAAACGCCCTACCTTTGTGGGATCAAAAAGTTTTAGTTTAAAGATATAGTGTGAGTGATGTTTACGCATGTCTACGCAAATCCCAAGTCATAAAAACATCAACTGTCAATTTTAGTGACTTTGTCTATGCCACAGTCTATGCAATAAAATAAATAAATAGTGATTGCCACAAACAATTTTCTTTCAAACATACTTTGTGAGGGGCATTTGTGAACTAACTAAAATAGTGATGACTACACGTAGCAAAACCCCAATAATTTCCGAAGATAAAATAAACATGGATAAAATTATTGAGTACATCGATAAAAAATTTGAAACCCTTAAAAAAGATATATTTACAAAAATTGATTTACAAACTTCCGAAACTACTAAAAGCATTGATTTTATCAATGCTCAATACGATGAGATATTAAAAAAAATTGAGGTCTCAAATAATCTAAATCGGGTAATTCAAACAGATTTTGAGAATATTAAAAAAGACCAAACGGAAAAAAATATTATAATAAAAAAGCTTGAAATCAGGCTGTCTGATATGAAGACCCTAACAAAATCAAATAGTTTGGAAATAGCAGGAATTCCACAACAAAACCGCGAACAACCTTTGGAAATTGTAAAAAAAGTTGCTGCCGCAGCAGGAATCCACCTTCTACACACAGATATAACTGACGTCACGAGAGTCTCAGACAGACGAAATGGAGCCCCTCCAAAACTTCTTGCGATCTTTTCAGATAAAAGAAAAAGAGATTCCCTCCTTGAAAAGAAAAAAGAAATAAATTATGATGAAATAAAGGATTTGACGACATCTCCTATCTACATCGGCGAAGAATTGAGCCCGTACCATAAAGAAATATTATGGAAAACGAAACAAGTAGCCAGGGAAAAAGATTATCAATACGTTTGGTACAAACAAGGCAAAATTATGATCCGTAAAAAACAAGATGATAAAATTATCTACATAAAGCACCTAGATGATATGGTAAAAATAATTTAGCAAACTATATTAAAAAAAAACATTACTAAATCCACTTAATAATTTATATTGTGAAAATGAATACCACAATAATTACTTCTGAACCAAAGGCTTTAACAACTTTAAATGATAATGAAACAATAACTACAAACAAACCAGATGAGCTGTCAACTCTTAAAAACAATTTTAATATATTAAATAAAAATATACGAAGTATCAACAAAAATTTCGATGAACTTCAAATACTAATTAAGAATCTAAAAATAAATCTAGATATAATTATCCTCACTGAATGCTGGATAAAGGATAAATATTCACCCTTGCAAATTAATAATTACACGTCATATGCAACCAATTTGAATTACACAAAAAATGATGGTGTGATAGCGTACATTAAAGATGACATTAAAACTGAAGTCAATGAAATAAAATTCCCAAATGCAAACTGTTTAAAGATCAAAGTGGGTGATGAAACCACGATATTAGCTCTGTACCGATCACCAGCTACAACTAATATTAATCAGTTTCTTGAAACGCTTTCTAATGAACTCAATCTTCTAAAAAACACAAAAAATGTCTTCCTTATCGGAGATATAAATATTGACATATTAGAAAATGGTCATCCCAATAGAACTGATTATCTACAAACACTGGCCTCCCATGGACTCCAAAGTATGATAAATAAACCTACGCGTGTAACTAATGACAACAAATCTTGCATCGATCACATGTTCAGTAAGACTATTAAATCAACCAAATCTATCATATTCACCTCTACTATAACCGACCACTATACAACAATTTTATCTATTACAAAAAAGAAAATACAAAGATCGCAGCCCTACCCAATTATCGTGCAAAAGACAGAAACCAAATGGAATGATGTAAAACAACAGTTACTCAATACAAACTGGATAAGCCTACTGGAAAACCTTGATGCAAATAATGCCTGGAGTAAATTCACTGAATATATAACATACACCATCGTATCAAATACCAAATCAATAGAAAAAAAGATTTCGCATAAAAACCAACATCTTAAGCCATGGATAACTCAAAGCGTTATAAATTGCATTAGAAAAAGAGATGAATTACATAGGAAATCTAAATTAAATCCTTGTGATATTTTTATACAACGATACTACAAAAGGTACAGAAATATTTGCAAAAATGTTATACGAACTGTAAAAGAAAATTATTATAAGAAGAAAATAGACGAATGTAACAATGACCCGCGCAAATTATGGAAGATCATTAATGAAATTACAAATGCAAAATCATCCCATTACAAGAACATGGAGGAATTAACAATTGAAAATACCCAAATCTCTTTCGCAAAGCATCCGGACAAAATTCTCGAATACGTAAACGAATTTTTTACTAATATAGGGTCACAATTAGCAAAGAAAATCAGACAACCAATAACTAGCATTTTACCAGAAGAAAAGGAAAATATGAACCAGATAGACAAATTAAAGTTAACTGATGTAACCAATACTGAAATCAGAAATGCAATTGTATCCCTTAATATTAATAAATCATCGGGAAATGACATAATCTCAAATAAAACAATAAAACAACTACAAAATGAACTGACCTTCCCATTGACATACTTGGTCAATCTGTCTATATCTACAAATGTATTCCCTTCATGCCTTAAAAAAGCTACAGTTATACCCATACATAAAAGTGGTAACAAAAAGGATATATATAACTACCGACCCATAAGTCTCTTAAGCTCTTTTTCAAAAATCTTGGAAACTGTAATGAAGAAGCAAATTGTTCAATTTCTTGAACAAAACAAATTACTATCACCATCCCAATATGGTTTTAGAGAAAATCTGAGCACCAATGATGCCATAGAAAATCTAACAAGCATGGCCATAAAAAACATAGATGATGGGAAAAAATGTTTAGCTTTATTCATAGATCTTCAAAAAGCTTTTGACACAATAGACCATAAAATATTACTAACTAAACTAAAAAAAATAGGAATGGCCGAATCAACAATTAACTTATTGGAGTCATATATAACAGGGCGAGAACAACAAGTACAAATTGGCAAACAAAAGAGCAAACTTCTATCTTTAAACTATGGCGTTCCTCAAGGAAGTGTACTGGGACCGATTCTGTTCATTATCTACATCAACGATTTAACTAACCTTACCATTAAAGGAAACGTAATCAGTTTTGCTGATGATACTGTTTTATTATTTCAAGAAGAAAATTGGACTGATACATTTAATGAGGCTGAAAAGGGGCTTAGTGCACTTCAAAATTGGCTTAAAATCAACTCGCTTACCCTTAATATAAGCAAAACAAAATATATAACATTTTCAATGAACTTAAGGGGCCAACCAATAAAATCACTAGAACTAAAATTACATGAATGCCATGGAAATAATATACAATGTTACTGCCCCGTCATCGAAAAAACACAAAACATAAAATATCTCGGAGTAATAATTGACGAAAATCTTAGATGGGACCTACACATCAAAGGTATTACGGAAAAACTCACAAGCCTTATATATTTCTTCAAAAATCTAAGAAACGTGCTAAATAAAAAGGATATGAAAAAGGTCTACTATGCGTTATGTCATTCTCGAATTGAATATGGAATCATAGGATGGGGATCTGCTGCAAATACGTACCTACACAGCCTGAATACGATTCAAAAAGGAATCATAAAGACCATATTGAAAGTACCAATTAGAACGCCTTCAACTGAAATTTTCAATAACTTTGACGTACCAAATGTACAACAAATATATTCCAAAAATATATTATTGAAGCTCTTCAAAAATAATGAATCCTCTACTAGACCGTGTATGCATAACACTAGATCGAATAAAAATGATATAAAAAATATTCCAAGTTATAAAACCACATTTGGACAAAGAAACTATACATACTTTGCAACAAAACTCCATAACATCCTCCCCCAAGACATAAAACTAATAAAAAATCCAATTGAATACAAATCAAGAATAAAAATATGGCTTAAAGAGGTCAATGAGAAAACCCTAGCGAAGACGCTAAAAACGACATAGAAGACAAATGAACTATATTTGAATAACTTTAGTCCTCCTCGGCACAGGACCCCCTAGTGAGGAGGACTAAGAAATACAATATTTTGTACTTAATTTCACATTTCATTTTGTATGTAAAATTTTTCTATATAGTCGCTATAATAAAAAAAAAAAAAAAAAAAAAAAAAAAAAAAAAAAAAAAAAAAAAAAAAAATTTATAGTTTCTTTGTTCAAAATTTTGTCTACAAATTTAAGGCGATGATAGTTAGTCCAGTCAATACGCCATTAGATTTTACCATGAGCTTTATTTCGTCATTTACATAATAATGCTAATTCAGTAATGCCAATTGGTATTTAAGGTTCATTATTAATTGAAATTGCCAAAAGTATGGAAATCTGAAGGACAAATCGTCAATTTTGATCAAGAGGGTTCAAGGATGACCTACCCATTGAAAGGAGGAAATACAACGTGTTGATGGAAGCAACTTGAGGAAGCCTTTATTTAGCTGTGGATGGTTATAATACTGCTAATGGCATAATATGAAATATTTTTTATGATGAACGTTTGATAAATTATTTGTTTGAATTATAATTTGATCTCAGAACTCCTCTGATTGTTTTCAGAACACAAAATTGTTTGCCCATTTGTGTCAGCTAATACCAATAAAAACGGGTTTCCAAAGAAAACATCTTCCTCTATCTACATAGAAACTGTCTTCTTCTTCCTTGCACCGTCCCAATTCATTGCCTAGGTAGTCTGTTGGGGTCAGCTCTTCTCGTTCTCAGGTTAGGGAACGTACCCATACTACGTGACACGTTTAGGGGGGGGGGGGGGTCTTCAAAATGTCACGCTCCATACAAATGAGCGGCGGGTTGCTTAGGTTTTTGGTCACCGGGGGGGGGGGGGGGGGGTTAAAAATTGCAAAAAGTTGGTCACGTAGTATGGGTACGTTCCCTTATAACTTCTTCGTTTCTGGGTATCGCTTTCATCCAGGCCGTTTCTCTGTAATATTTTGGAGCATTGAGTCATCCAGTAGTTCTTTGGTCTTCCTCTGGATGACTGTCGATGAAGATCCATAGAGATTGCCTGCTTCACCGTCTCCGTTTTATGCACCCATACCATCTTAACTGTCGTTCCTCCAGCTTACTGTTTATGTCCATGACACCCAGGCTACCACGAATGCGTAAACTTTTAATCTTATCTTAATGGATGGTCAAAATATTTTCGCTTTACAATAAAATGCAAATATTTAGAATATTTCTTAACACATTCAAAAACCAAAAACTGTTTTAGAAAGGTGATGAAATACGCTTTCAAATTATAGAATTCGAAATTTTTTTTTTTTTTTAAATTATAAAATTTTTGTATACAAACATAAAAAAGTTTTCAAAATGGCTCACCTTATGTTTTTTCTAACTAAAGTTACTGATAATAAAAAAAAATTAAAACACATACATATTTTTTAAACCAAATGTATAACAAACACATATTGTAACCTCACTTTTTTGTCGCTCTATGAAAAATAATTTATAAAAAATTCCCGAAGTTTCATATTCTTTTTTCAATTTGCGATTCAAAACTTTGTGTACATAAAAGTGTACATTATACTTTTTTGGTGGCTATTTTTTAGATTGGAATATAAAGCATGATGTTTTTCCTTTCTAACACCGATTAAAACATATTTCTAACTAATAGTAAGGGAGTTACGGCGTTTTATATGAGACCTATGTGCGTTGGGACAAATATGGTCTCCTGTGATTAAACGGGTTAAGATCAAAAGTTCACGCATTCGTGGTAGCCTGGGTGTCACAGACATAAATAGTAAGCTGGAAGAACGACAGTTGAGATGGTATGGACATATAAGACGGAGACCATCAGACCACACAGTGAGGCAGGCAATGTCTACGGAGCTTCACGGACAGTCATCCAGAGGAAGACCGAAGAACTCCTGGATGAACTCAATGTTCCAAAATTCTTCAGAGAAACGGCCTGGATGAAGGCGATACTTAGAACAGAAGAAACTACAACCTGAGAACGAGAAGAGCCGACCCCAACAGACTACCTAGGCAATGAGTTGGGACAGCGCAAGGAAGAAGTTAAGAAAAGGTTTCCGTAAATTGATTTCTCCAATACACCCCCAGTCAAAACATACTCGAAATTTAAACAATGTTGAAATATGGAATCCCGTAATGGCTCGCCTCGAATAATTCGATTATTATCTTTTGGTGTCAGAATTTCTCCGATTGTTGTACACCAAACAACATACCCACTTGTGTCATTCAATCCATATCCACAAAAACTAGTTTCCAAAAAAATATTTTGTACAACACAGAAATTGTGCAAAGTTATAATTACTTACCATGTTATTTTATACTTCTATGTATGAAAAATATGCAATGAATCGTATTTATGATACATAATATTTTCATTTAAAAAAAGAGATTTTCGATTTTTTTCAATTGTTAACAAAAGGTTTCTGCTGAGTGCCTGATACATCCCAGTCCCAATCAAATGTCTCGTCAATAATCACCGACTTCGAGGCATTTCGCGTCCTCCATCGAATGATTGCCATTCGTCTATCTGTCCGTCAAGGTGATATCAGAACAACATGCATCATTGGCCCAAGTAGCCTAATACCTAGTAGCTGTAGCTGGTAGCTAGTAGCCAAGCAGGCTAGTAGCAGAGTAGCAGTCCAGACTGCGGGGCCCCTTGTTTACCTCAAGGCGTTGAAATATAATTACCAAGAATGGATCGGTAACCGGGCAACTCAACACAATTGTGAAGAGTAATTTAAATCATGAAAAGTGATGAAAAATAAACTAGGTTAAATAGGTTACGTTAGGTTATGTTTACATGTTGTTTTTTTTCGCTTTTAATAGAATAGCCGGGGTGAATCAGCGCTACCAAAGATCGAAGAACACTCTCGTCCAGGCCGTGGCCCAGTGGAAGGGCGCGCCTCTTCACCAAACATGGAGAATTCATCTGAAGCCCCCGTAGTAGATATACGAGTACTAAATATGTGTATATATATATATATATATATTTTTTTTTTTTTTTTTTAATCTTTTTTTAAATTATTATTTTTTTTCTTTTTTATCTAGTAAATCCATTTTATGTAATGTATAGTTTTATATGGCTGACAGAGTATTGCACCCACCGCTCTGTTCGGTTGAAATAAACAACTTATTATTATTATTATATATATCCAGCCTCTCTGACTATCTGTTCGAAGCTCTTTGAAAAATTAGCTTGCCGAAAATATGAAGAAGAAGAACGCAGGATTCCCTTTGTTCTAATTTTGGCTTTCCAAATAGGAATTAAAAATCAATTCGAATTAATGCGCAGCAACCGACTTTATGAATGAGTGCTTACTTAGGATTATAATTTCAAACTGTTACATGGTGACCGGACAACTCGGAATCTTGCAACTTTAACACTTCCTTTGAAAGTCATTAAAAGTGATTTTTTTTAAAATTAGTTAAATAGTTTACGTTAGGTTATGGGCTGTTTAAAAAAAATCGTTACTTTTAATGATTCTACAAAGGGAGTGTTGAAATGCCACTTTATTGAGTTGTCGTGAAATCAGTCATTCGATATTTTCTTTTGTATGAGCCACCATTATTACCTACATGAATTTTGTACTAGGGCACACGGCAATCTCAAAAAGGACCAAAATACCAATATTAGAAGAATAATCGTATATTTCATTACTCGTATTCCGTTCCTTTGAAAAGCCAAAGCTCTCTTATAAACCTATCTATGTCCTTTTTGTAGCACGTTATAGTCATATTTATATTTCACCCAGTGTCTCTCTTCTTACTCTTTCTTGTGCTGTTTGAGCTAGTCGTGAAACGACTGGCCGGCTTTTATGTTCCCTCATTTTTCAATAAATAATGTGTGAACCTGTCACACGTCAAGACAACAAAAATCAAATACATTATTTTTTAAACTTCCATATAAATTAACAGTATGACGTGACCTCGGATTTTTTGGTTTTCAACAGAAAAAATTAGGTTTTTGGCTTCTCAATTTTCTCTTTTCGTGGCTCCGTTTCATAATTGGCGCGTATATTTCTATTTCGGATGACTATCTGTTGATACGTGTATCAGTTGTAGTAGACAGTGGTAAAGTGCAAGGATTTTTATTTTTCATTTAAAACATTTTTTACCGTAGAGCTTATCTAGTATGTTCAATTTCAAAGCTTCAATGTCTATTAAGCTTTGAATTCACGTTATGTTTACTCCGTGCTCCAAACATTTCTGGTTACGCGTAAAATTCGCGCTGTTTTTACGCTTTGCCATTTTTAATTCTCTTGTCGATAATACTTTTATTTTATAGTATTTATGACGCGTGTTTTTATAACAAATTGAGTTTTTTATATTTTTAAAAGCTACAAACTTATCACGTGTTCGTAATATACAATTGGTATATGACTTATAAAGGCTTATTGCTAATGTCTACGTCGTAAGGTGTACCTAACCTCTCCCTCCTTCTCATAAACAACGCGAGTAATAGAAAGAGAGGCTTATGTTCCCGTGTGGTCTTGTACACGTAAGGTGACTAGATTATTTTGGCCTTACGGCGGTACAATAATCATTTCCGGCGAATTCGTAACTATAATTCCTTTTTTTTCAAACCGACCCCTGGGATGTAAGTTCTTTATATTTAAGATTAATAAAAACAATGCCTTACCATTAATATATTTTAAAATTAATTAAAATTAAAATTTAAAAACTGTTTTTCCAAAACTATGTTAGCGGTAAGCACCAGATTTTATTTTTCTAGACGATGAATTTATAACTTTGGGAAGGAAATGTTTAGAGACATCTTAAATATTTGCATCACGTTCTTCGGAATTAATTAAAATGAACGCGGCGGAAAGGTCGAATCTCTAGGCCTGCTAGGGCGAATTCGACCATACGTCCGTCCAATACGTCGTGCCGCGGGCGTATATTTGTTTACACGCTTTCTTCACATATGTCGTTAAGATTCCCACATTGTTTTAGAGGGTTTGGTAGAGCAAATTCGGCAGTAAGTCCGTCCAATACACCGGGTCGCGAGTCGCAATTTATGTACACGGCTTCTTTAATTACATAGTTAAGATTCTGAATATATTTTAGTGTATATTGTCGTCTTAAAACGGGACATTGGTACATGCGGGGGGGGGGGGGGGCATCCATTTCTAGACATTGAATCCATGATACCCTCTGAAAAGGTAAAACGGTGGAAGCGTGTTATGTGCCCAAAGTAAAGTCAATTTTATCAACTCCAAGTGAGTTCATCCAGCATTATTAAATATCGAAAGTCTTTATTTAACAAATGTGGAATTTCCATTGGGGTCTTGAAGTTGTAAGGTCTTATGGCTTATTTTATTATTTGGCGACATCAGTTCTCTTTCAAGTCGGTATAGATCACACTTCTAACACCATTTGCTTTTCTTTGACGATATCTAATGGGCGATTGTATAATTCCCACGGCAACGGCACGGCGACGGCAACTCGAACGGTGTTTCATTTCTTTGATACCGCGTGAGGGAGAGTATGATAATTATTACATTTTCCTTTGGAAGCAGCCATACGTACATCGTTTGTCTGATTTTAAACATCACGTTCTTACATTATAACATTATATAGTGGGTAAGAAAAAGCTGCAGTTATTGTGATAAGGAACGCATGTTTTTTGTCATTGCCGTGCCGTAACAGTAGGAATTATACAAGCGCCCAATAGTTGAGATAATCCGATTTTTGCTCTTAATTTTATTTTTATTTTATTTTATTTTAATTTTATGTCACGAATGGCCCGCTTTCTTAACGGGACATTTCCGCGTCCCTTTGATGTTCTTCGGGACAACGAGACGGGTCCCTAAAAATGGACGGTCCCGATCAAAACGGGACGTATGGTCACGATATATATATATAGGTGTATGCAGTACCTATTAACCTGTAATCGGCCGAACACGCTCATTTGCGCGCAGCTTTTGCGCATGCGCGAAAAAATATTTCGAAATAAAAAGGTTTGTCTGCGATTTTGACCCTTCTATGTACAGAATTTGTATGAAAACAAGGTCAGAATCGCTTGCGCCAACATCATTGATGATATAGCCACTAGTTTCATTCACCTGACAACACCAGATTATTTTTAAATGATTTTTATCTGTGGAATCGAAATGTCATTTTTGGCGCAAATTGAAGCTGTCAATATTGACACGTGTTCCTCGACTAAAACATCATAAAACCTATTAATTTACGTAATTAACGCAAGTAATGTTGTTTTGGTAGATAGTTTATTGTTCTAGGAACGTGTTTCAGTCAATTAAATATACGATAGCTCAAAATTAATCAACAAAACATTTAATTCAAAATTCAAAATCGTGTTTTGTTACGAAATTTCCGTATTTTTCCTGGAATTTGCGGGCCTTTGACATGTCAAGGGGCAAAAGGTAGCTTTTTACAAACCTCCTGCTATTGCCTTCTGTTTCTGCAAGAAATCCCAATAAAATAAATCGGATGTTTTATTTTCGGGCCCTTTTCACGTAAAAGTTTATAGTGTCATTGCTGAGGACTTTCCAAAATACAAGGGACAAAGAGAAGCGTGACAGGGTTATACCGATGTTATTTTTATAGCGCTTACCTTGAACTGTTTTGTTTGCTTCCGGCTTTCATTGCCTAAATTCGTTTAATGTCATGAATTTTTATGTCCTGTTTTCCCTTTCGTGTCAATTGGGCACTTATCTACCCGAATCTGGACAGTTAAAAAATCTTACGATCCCTCTAAAAACATCAACCTTAATATTTAAAATGTCATGTTTCAATGCTCATTTGAATTTATTTGTCAGTGGCGTTATTTGATCATTGTTTAATTGTAGGCTTGATAATGAGCACTTATTATAAGCAATAATTATCAGCCTGAAACACTCATCTACATTGAAAAAATCTTCCGAGAAAAGATACTTGCCGCCAACGGGACTTGAACCCGTGTCCTTCTGATTGCCGGTCAGGTGCTCTGACTATTGAGCTATGGCGGCTTATCTACTACCAGCCAAATAATTCAATTTACACTTGTGTTTCATTCAACAATTACTGTTTATTACATTTTTTCCCACCTGAAAACAACCAACTTTATTTTTGTAAGAGAGACATTGTTAGTGCTAAATCTCTCGCTAGGTGGCGTCGAGACAAATTATGTCTACAATTTTTTGGGGAAATACTTTAACTTGTCAAATATTAATTATTATTTTTTAATTTATAAACTAACGTTTAAGACATGATTTTTATGCATAGCACAAAGGGTAACAATTAATTGTGCTTTGCATAAAAATCTTGTCTTAAACGTTAGTTTATCAATTGAAAAATAATAGATAATGATCACATTAAGTAGATGAAAATTTGTTTCATAACATTAGTTTCACATATAAACACATAGTTTCATCATGTATGCATTAGCTTTATGAAACTAAATTAGTTCCGCGACCACGGAATTTTCGGCAAAACCAGTGTCGTACAACTAAGAGTGTCGTATAAGATAAGATTAAAAGTTCACGCATTCGTGGTAGCCTGGGTGTGACGGACATAAACAGTAAGCTGGAGGAACGACTGTTGAGATAATATGGGCACATAAGACGGAGATTATCAGACCGCACGGTGAAGCAGGCAATGTCTATGGAGCTTCATCGACAGTCATCCAGAGGAAGACCAAAGAACTCCTGAATGAACTCAATGCTCCAAAATACTTCAGAAAAACGGCCTGGATGAAGGCGATTCTCAGAACCGAAGAAGCTACAACCTGAGAAAGAGAAGAGCCGACCCCAACAGCTTACCTAGGCAATGAGTTGGGACAGCGCAAGGAAGAAGAAGTGTCGTACAACTAATTTCATCGCATAAACCGTGATGAAAATAGTGTTGCGAAAAAGTTGTTGCTGAACAGACGCATTTTGTGTTATAGTGATATGGTTGCTGTGATACTGAAGATTTCACGATACTAAATTTTATACAATTTCCCAACTGTTTTGTGTCGTGAAATTAATTCGAACACTCACAAGAGTACATAGTTTCATAGTGTAAATTTGTCTTATGTCTGGCACATAATCCTTACTCCATCCAGATAAACCTTGAGTCGTTTTTATTGTTCAGTGTCTGACATGATCCGTCTCAGTATTAGTCACTTATCCTGTCAAGTCTTTCTTCGATGTCCTGATTCCTTATTTAACACACCTTATTTGCCTCCTAACATTGCTGAAGGTACGAGCTCCAACCGTTTAAATGCCTCACTGATATCGTCTGCTGTAGACATCTGCTTTCTTTATCAAATTTTCATTCTTATTGTGATTACTGTGTGAAATTTTCCATTCCTTGTATTTCCTAAATTCGCCTTTCAGTTAATAGCATTGCCAGTCTCATCTTTTATCGCGAATATTTTATAATTTTTTTTTTTATTAATTACTATTAAACTAAATAGTAGTGCGTATGTTCGCAGTCCTCACTAGAGGTTCTTTTTCTAGTTTAGGTTGTTGTGTCGGTGTTACATCATGATTTCCTCAACATCATATATGTATTCTCAAATTCATGTTTGTTGATTTCGACATCTTCGTGTTGGTTGACTACGTTAGCTGATTTCCTCACCTTCTTGTAAACCTAAATTTTATCTTTGTTGATTTCCTTGTCTTCAAGTTAGAAGGAAAAAAAAATGACAAAAAAGTCACCGCAGACCAAAATTTCATTATATTTTTTACTCCAAATAATGCCATGAATCACTGGTTAAGAAAGAACACCCTGTATAAACACATACATTTGCTCCAAGGATTCAATCATTGTTGATTGGATTGTACAACGATATCCTGGTAATGCGCGTTTTTATCCCGCGGTAAATTATCCCCGACAAAATAACCTCCTACACAATATCTTTCGGACAAAACATCTCCCAACAAAATATCTACTAAAACTTAACCTAACCTAACAAAAAAATGGAACAAAAATTATACCGCCATCCTGTACAGACAATAATTTATTATCATTGCAGAATGTCTGTATTATTTTTGTCCCATTTTTTGTTATTATTTTTGTCCCATATTTCGATGACGCCGATCGAAAGAGAAACGAAAGGTTTATTTTTACAGCATTTACAGCAAAGACGGCCGGCGTGGTCGAGCGGTAAGGCTCTTGACTCGCAATCCGAAAGTCATGGGATCCCGGCGTTGGCAAAGAAATTTTATTTATTCTGAGTTGCTTGAAATGGCTTTGGCCGTGTTTGGTGACCAGATCTGAATAGTGAGGTACTTTCATATCTTCCTCTTCCCCATCTGCTTCCTCTCCCCACTACCTTCAGCCTCACAACATACCCCAATTGGGGATCCCATAGTCTCATTGGCTCCAAACGGGGCAGCAAAAAAAATTTAAAAAGCATTTAAAATTTCCGCTACCGATATGTTTCCACCCCCATTTTAAATGAAGTCCTCTAACGTTGTTAACTCGCAAGTAACGTTGTTAACTCGCAAGTATGGATCTGTTTCATTCACTGTATAACGTACTCGAACGTTTGTGTTATTTGTAATTTGTAACCTCTTCGTTTTATTAGATATGGTGCTTCTTACCACTTTAAGGAATTACTTGGCAGTTTCAGGAATTGTTCGGCGGTTCTAGAATGCCCGTTCTATCGCATTTCTCAGGTGAGTTCACTGTAGTATCTATTATTGGGTTAGGGAACGTATGTTTATTGCCTTTTTACCGTGAAACGTCACGGTGTCACGGTAATTATAAGAGGGCACAATGGTAAAAATGATCACAATTACCTACTCCCCAAATACGACCACACCAGAGACTGGCTTCATTATAAATTCTTTGCACAGCACAATAATTATGTAAAACCACATCAAAGGTAACAGGTCGGAACAGACTTTGCCTAGTGAGGTGGGTAAAAAAATGTTCATAAATGAAAATAAAATAAACGCCCGGGTTGCCGGCACTGAAACTGAAACAGTAACATCATATCGATTACGCAATACACACTGCCACACCAAAGGAAACTATTTATACCAATGATTGTGCACCACACACGACCATAAAGAGACATAGGTTAGATTGGTAAATTGTACCGCTCAATTATGGGATCACACCAAAAGTAAAAGTTATATTTAAGTGTGTCGATTATGCACCACAAATTACTACATTCAACGATGGGTGATTAAATATTATGTTTGTGCACCACACATCCGACCACATCAAAGGTAACAGTTATGATGTCAATAATGCACCACACAATACTACTCTAAGGAAGACCTGTTCAATGATAATTAATAGTTTTTCATTAAAACACTCTTCAACACCAAAGGGAAACTTATCAAATTATCACGATTAAACACCACACAATTATTTGACCACTCCAAAGGAAACAAATCGTTTTTCGCCAGTTTTGTCGCCAGGGGGGGGGGGGTCACATAGCGCCAGGGGGGGGGGGGGGGGTCACACAGTCGTGGTCAAGTCACAAGAAGTTATAATTTAATTTTGATAATAATAGATACAAGTAAAAAGTAGGTAGGTAATTTTGATAATAATAGATACAAAAAAATATATAAAAACATTACGTTTAACAATTTTAATTAGTGGTCCACCTAGGTCCTGGACCCAGCCCTGGGGGGGGGGGGGGTTATGACCCCCATGACCCCCCCCCAGTCATCACACAATATGGACGCTGGTTCGATTATCTCGATTATAAACCACAAAATTATCCGACCAAATTTAAGATCATTTCGACTATGCACCATTACATAGTACATTACACACAACATTCATTTCTCCGAAGGACGTGCACAAAATACAATGATATCTTTTACGACGCTGATATTTTCCATTTGTCCTCAGGCCAATTTATTAAATCCATAATAGAAAAAATTAAAACAAATTGTTAATTACGAACTCTCCACCCCTGCTGCATGTTATTTTTTTCATTCTCATTATGTTGGTTTTCCTTCTTTTTATTATAATAATAATATTTGGTTGATTTATATATCCCATATGCTTTAATTTGTGTGTGTGTTTTTTTCTTTCATTTCTGTTGTATATATATATATATATTTTTCTTTTTTTTCTACCACTTTATGTTTTCTTTAATGTTTTAATCCATGTTTATATATTATAAATTGTAGCGGAAACTTCGCTGGTTAATGCAATCATGTAATATGTTACTTTCTTATTAAAATATGTATAACTGTTTGTTTCCTAAATAAACTAAAATAAAATAAAAATAAAAAAAATATATAAGACCACACCAAAGGAAACAAATCGTGCACAACACATGACCACACAAAATAAACACTGGTTAGATTATCACAATGCGCAATTACCCGACCAAATGTAAGGTGATATCGACTATGCACCACATAAGACCACACCAAAGAGAGGCTGATTAAATTGTCACCCCACCGAGAAGAAACAGATTACATAAGATCGGATGTGTACCACACACGTCCACTCCAAAAGAAAACATATTTTATTTTCACGATTGTACAGCACAAAAATCATGTCTCTATACCAACATCACGTATTTTAAATTATCATAGATGTACAGTCATTATTATGACAATATTGTGAATGCGGGAACTCTCGCCCAAGAAGACATTTGGTCCCTTTTGAACTTGCTTATATACAATACCACGGTACTTCTGATAGCGCTAACCCGAGGGACGAAACTTTGATATATTTAAATCATGACTTTATGTCCTCTGCGGAAACTTGGGTACCGAAAGTTTCGGGAAATGAGGAAGTGAAGTTATTACTGGCTGTACGAATTCGTTAAAAACTTACAATTAAATTGTAATATCTATCTGGTAGATATTTTTAAAGAAACTTATGTTAAGTTCAATATTTTGGATCGATATACTTACTTCAAATTTAGATGTAAGTAATTTTAACATCATTTTTTCAGCACAAATTTCAAACTTCATTTAAAACGAAATTAACTTTCTGAATGTAGATGCTCTCAATTCTCAACATCGCCCTTGTGAAAGACCGCCATTCAGAATCGAAACGTTTCTTTAAATGATATTAAACTTGTTGAGTTACCAGATTTTAATTGCCTGGTACTTAACAACCTATCTCTTATTCATTTTCTTCCCTTTCTCATTTCCTTCAGCCTCACCATCCACTGGCTCCGGGCAGTGGTTGAAGTTATTTGCCTTCATCGTATAATACTCGTATAAACCTTTTAAATTCTGGAACAGTATGGTAAAGGCCGGGAAATTAAGAAAAATAGTTGTGGACAGGAGCCAGTGGAGAAAATTGGTGCAAGAGGTCAAATCCCGTCTTAGAATGTAGCGGAACATGGCGGAAAATAGCGGTTTTCCAAATCCAAATCCAAACGGTTAATGAATAACCGTTTGGATTTAGATAACCTTTTCCATCATTGGGGGTTGCCCACCACTTTCCCACGGCGTTCTAAGGAAACAGATGGTTTCCTCCTTCACCATACATCATCCTTCAGGATTCTAATTTTTGTTTATAAAGAAGCTACTTTTTATAAAATGACCCTAGACCCCCAATGTCCGGGCTTACATTGTTAGCCGGCAGTATGCGAGTGCGTACATGATTTTTTTTTTCTTTTCTCAACCTTTTCCATCATAAAACAAACTGCGAAAAGAGAAGCAAAGGTGAAGATTGATGATTTAAGCTCTCGGCGTTAAAACAACAACAGGTGCAAGATCTGCGCAAATTACAAAGATTTACTCTGCGGTGTGATTTATGGCGCCTCCGCAGAGTTCGGCACTACTTTCTGCTCTGTGCGGTGACTAAATCTGTAGTCAAATAGTAGAACAAAAAACACATAACCAAATGGGCGGCATTCGAGGTTTCAACTCGTAAACACACCTGATCATTGTGAGAGAATTCAATTTCTTATTTATTTATTTATCAAAGCTTCGATACAGTTATGAAGCCATTTTCGCGAGGTCCATCAAACTAAACAATTAACCTAATTAATATCACTGACAGGGATCATAAATAAAAAAACGTTCCCTTTTTTTTACATTAACTCCACACAGGAGGCCCTGAGGAAAATAATTTCCCTCAGGGCCTATGTCATCTATGAAGATGCTGTGTGGAGGGTCTTTTTGAGGAAAGGAAGGAGTTAACATGGGTCTTGAAGAGACCCATGTTGTAGGAGGGAGGAAACACAGAGGCCGGCAAATCGTTCCACAGCCGATCCGTTGAACTCAAGAACGAGTCATGGAAACGACCCGTTCCCATGTGACTAATGTCAACCGTCTACAAATTTTGGGCGGGTGTTTGGCGTGTTTCCCGACTATGCACCGGTGCCAAGCGGATCAATGACGCTAGTTCCTCGGATCATCTTCCATTGTAATACCGGTAGAACAAGGACAGCATTCCCACCTGACGCCTATGGTCTAATGATTGCAGTCCGTCTGTTAAGATGGGAGAATATATCAAACGGACCGCCCGTTTCTGCACAGAGTCAAGTTTTTTTTTAGGTATTTTGGAGCTCCAGACCAGAGGTGGCTGCCAAATTCAACCGTGGGGCGAACTTGCGATTTGTACAGGGTTAGCAGTTGTGTACTATTAAAGTATCTGCGGGCCCTGTACAGTACGCCCAGTTTCTAATAACTTAACTCTGGTTTCGATGGAGCCCCCGTACCTTAACTGGTCACTTGGAGTTACACCAAGCATATCAATGGAGGTCCTGTTTAGGGAATGCAAATCTCGCGAGATTGGGGCTCAAGTGAGATCCCGCGAGTTTAGAATAACAATACTGCGAGATCTCGCCAATTTCGAGATCTCGCGAGATTGGCAGTTTTGTGTGTTTTTTTTGCAAATAATCACAATTTTTGAATAAATTAGGAAAAAAATAATAAAATTTATAAATATTATAAGATAAACATTTATTTTCACGAATTTTTCAATAGACTTTTAAGCATCAAACAATGTTTGACGTATAAGTCTATAATTTTTTAATAAACTTCTAAATAGTAAACTTTGACGTACGTATCCATCAAATAACAAATTAAAGAAACAACCAGTCTTCTCTTCTAATATCAAACAAAAATCTTTTAGTAATAAAACAGTTCTTTTATAACAAACAAAACAAAGAGAAGTCAAAAAATTAAACTTATTATCTAAGTTGAGTTGACTATTAAACTGAGATATTATTATCAATTAAATAAAACTATATCTACTCAGTAGATCCATTAGATATTACAGAATAATTAACAAAATGTACCAATTAGTCAGAGTATTAGAAATTACAGATTAATTAACAAAATATACCAATCAAATGAAAGATTTGTTCAGTTCAAATCACAAGCCATTATTACGAATTATTTTGAAAATAGCTCCTTAAGAAGTACAAAATGTCCAAAGAATCGTCTGCTAAACGGCTTCTTATTTTGTTGGCCAGATAACCAGCCGCTGAGAAGGCCCTTTCGGATTCAACGCTAGTTGGAACCGCAGATCTCAGGCAGTTAGTTATCCACGAACGAAACTGACAGATCGCAACTCCGTCCGTGTCAGTCCGCGCTTCGAATAAGACGTTTTTATGCTAGAGTGCAATCTCGTTAAACTCGCGAGATCTCGCCCTTTTTTCGTCCGAGATCAATCTCGCTAAAAAAATGCCGAGATCTCGCGAGAACGAGATCTTGTGAGAACGAGATTGCATTCCCTAGTCCTGTTCGGAAGATTGCTTCCGTTGGAGACTAGATTTTCATTTCGATCCCTTTTAGACGTTATCAAACATGATTATTGGGTCTTTGAAACATTAAATAAACGTTAAATTCCTACTGCAAATTAAACAAAAGGCAATAAAAAATCAATCTTAAAAATAAAGTTTTTTTTTTACTATACTGCATCTATTTTCAAATGTGTTTAAATCTTTAAAAAAAAATTGGGTTGACTGAAGATTGAGCCTTCCTAGCTGGGGACTGGAGTTAACCGTGCTACCAATTGAGTCAAATCCCGATTGGGTAAGACCGACATTTATTCGTATAGCTGATTTGGGTTTTCCTCTCCTCCCACCCCCTCTCTGCTGTGATGTCACCGAATTTCAGAGAAATTAGTATAAGTCCGACAATGCAAGTATGCATTGTCATCGACAACCGGTCTATCTGCCGAATTTCAGTTTGATGGGATGTATTTAAATCTATAAATATTCATATCTGGTCAATACACGTTGAGATCTACGAGTAACTGAGGTTACCAGATAGTTTTTGGTGTCCTTTCGTCTATCATTCTTACCAAATGGTCAACCCATCGCCACCCGAAGCCTTTGTGACCAATATATTCTCAAAAGCTTTGCTGGAATCTATGTAGAAGCGTAACAATATCTTATCGAAGTGATGAAGCCCCAGCCCCCCTTACTAAACCCCGTCAATTAAGATAGTAGTACCATTACTTCCTCACCTTCCTCTTTCTCATCTCCTTCCCCTCCCCACTACCTTCAACCTTACAACGTAACCCAATAATTTGAGATGCCACAGTCCCGCTGGCTCCAGACGGTTATTAGCAGCCGACTCTTGTGCCGTATTCACAATTCAATAAAAAAGTGTGTATTCATTAAGGCCTTTAAAAAAATTTCCAACCTATCAAAATTTCATTAAATTATCTGAAGACGGTAAAAGACTTGTCGGTGAATATTCAAATAAATTCACGCCTTCATAGCGCACCGGAAAATGCCTTTTTGCAGGGTTGTTTTTTATGTATTTCATCCTTCGCATTTCCCGAATCGGGATCATTCAACCCCTCCGATTTTCCGCCCCCACCCCTTTCTCATACCTCTCCCCCTCCCCATTCCTCTCCCCCACCCATACCTCTCCCCCTCCCTATACCTCTCCCCCTTCCTTTCTTGATCACAGGACACCGAAAAATGCGGAGTTTGAGAGGAATGCCGCTCGTACAGCGGAGCCCAACAGTGTGAACGAACGAAGTACGCACTAGTGATGGCACAATCAAACATGTGACAATAGAAAGATGTTTCGAATTTAAAAAAAAATGCTTCCCGGGGAATGAAATAAAATTGTTTGTATTTTCACATTAAATAAATGTATCTCCATCCCAGAGACGGCCATTTTTGATCGTTTTTCGTGGTAGGAGATACATCGACTTCGAATCAACTATTAGCAAAGTGCCTCCGTTCACGGAGATACTTACAAGATACTCGATCCTCGTGCGCGTATCATACGCGCCGATCGTAAGTACCCCCCGTACGATTTTGCAGGTGCCCGTTCACGGCGCTACGCGGTGGCTGTCGGTTTCCAATCAGTATCACGATACCGCGGTGCTGATCGCGCGCGACGCTCGCATCATTTGTGTCTGATACTTATTACTTTGACGTTTGACAGAAATGGCGTCGGAACATGAAAGTAATGTTAGATTTGTTCTGAAAGTGGAAAAAATGCATGTTTATATAACTATACGTTACCACGATACGTAAGAAAAGACTTAGTGGAGAAGGCATGGATTGATGTTGGAAAAAAGTCATATGACATCGCTTGACTGCGTGTTAACTCCACGGCTGCACGTGAAAAATGATCAAGTTCAGTATATTTCGGATAGCGCCGTGTACAGAGACTAGCATTAAAAAGTGGTATATCAGTAGGGTACTTGTGGTTTCGTCACAATTACGTAGATTGTAAGTATCTCCATGAACGGAGGGCCTACTGTCTGACTCATACGAATGGATACAATTGAAGCTTTTTGACACTCGAATAGTGTTTCGTGTTGACAGCTTTCAGATAATTTTAAAAATCACCATAATTCGATTCAGCAATTGTTAATTTCGAGAAAAAAAACTATTATTCCCATCCCTACAGCGCGCGCGTCCACACCCTTTTTTGATTATTTTTGTTTTAGAACTCGTGTGTTAGTGATATTAGCAATATTGCCTTTGTTGAGAGTTTTTTTTTAACTCTTGGCAATACCAACTTGTTGTGTATAAGGCTTTCGTTGCGTAATTGCCCACTGTGCGCATTTGACTTTGATAATAATATGTTTACGAAGAATGTATTTTTCACTTAGAATACTTTTCTAGTAAATTCGCAAAATACGGCTGAATTTTCATCAATACGTGGGGCGGTCAAAAGCTTTATTTAAGAGTCTTCTCGAAACTCTATTAGATATCTCTTATATTAAGAAGAACGACCAACAGCATTTGCATTCTTGCAATGAATAATGTTTAAGATTATTTTTAAGTATTGTATTTAACTTTCCAATTCAACTGATCACCGGAGTAAACAAAAAAATGCTCAATACAAAAACAAAGTTAATGTATCATTGAAGAGGAGGATAACAATAATAATCTAAACGAAAATATGAAAGAGAACAAGGCACAGAAAAATAGAAAAAAACAATGATTGCAATTGGGACTCGAATCCAGACCTCTCGTCTAACCGGGACGTGCGCGTTAACCAATTTCGCTATTGCCACCTTCTGTCAAACTGTCATGTTTATCAATCTCATATTTCAAATTTTAGAATTAACAATATTATCTTCATCTAATTTTTTTTCATATTACGGGCAACCACCCTTTTTCTTGGAAACAATCATGCTAAGAATTGGTTTGTATCCTGGATAGCGTCTCGGATAAACATATCCGATTTTATTCATATGGAACTATTGACTTTTTATAAAAGTCTGTATAAATGAATATTCAATTTTTTATAAGAAAAACTCCCTTTTTATAACTTTTGAAGGTTATTCCCGTCAATCTTATCTTTATTATTTAATATATAAAACAAAGTCGGGTTAGTTACACTATTTATAACTCGAGAACGGCTGGGCTGATTTTGATGATCTTTGATTTGTTGGATTTGTCTCCGCCCCAGATAGGATAATAACTATTAAAACATCACAAAAGTTAACGAAATAAATAGTTAGAAAGAAAAATATTTTCCCCATACATTTTGTATGGAACGAATTCTCCTATTTGAAAGAACTGCAGCAATATTGTGAGGGGGTTGAACTGTGCATGAATTCCAAACATTCAAAAACGTCAAATGTCAATGCGTTGATTGTTGTGCATTTGTTTTTAATCATATAATTCTGCCCTTCTTTCTTACACACTCAATGTAAATAGTCGAAAATGAGACAAATGGTGAACGTATGTCTGCACACCTCCAAAGGAAAAATACAATGATAATATAATAAATCTGTGAAATGAAACGCAGTCTTTTACATAAGCTCCACACAGGAGGCCCTGAGGAAAATAATGTCTCTCAGGACCTATTTCATCTTAGGGGATGCTGTGTGGAGGATCTTTTTAAGGAATGGGGAGGATAGAAATTTCTGGGAAGGAAAAAGGTATGAGGGGTGGGTAGGAATCTGGGGGTCAGTGTGTCCGGGAGTGACGGACGTATGAATCCATCCCTCCAACTGTGGTGCAAGGCAATGGGTCG
Organism: Limnephilus rhombicus; assembly: GCA_929108145.2. Classification (NCBI taxonomy): domain Eukaryota; kingdom Metazoa; phylum Arthropoda; class Insecta; order Trichoptera; family Limnephilidae; genus Limnephilus; species Limnephilus rhombicus. The sequence goes on from OV815284.1 coordinate 27,066,301, forward strand.
AGAGAGTCCGGCTGGAGAGGTCAAAAGGCCTCCCTCAACCAGTCTCTCTCGATCCGGCCCACAACGCAGCAGGTGGGCAGACGCATCAACTGCAAAGACCCGAACATAAGTCACCTCATGAACCCGGGCACCCCTGCTAAATCACCAAACGTAGCGAACCACTTGGGGTGATCTATGGCAGAGGTGTTGTTTATTCAATAAATGGTTCCCGGGGGTGGCGGCACCTGTATCCGCCTCCCGAATTCCCGTAAGTAATTGTAAAAGTAAGAAAATCACAAAAATATAAATCCGTACACAACGCCATCTCTGATACTGACAAAAACAAAACACGGACAGTTGCGCATTGATAATTGCTTCATTGCGTAATTTTTAACTTAATAAAAAACTGCATTTAATTCAACAGCTATTGATTCTGAGGCGGATAAAGTAAAACAAAGTCGGGTTAGTTACACTATTTATAACTCGAGAACGGCTGGACCGATTTTGATGATTTTTGATTTGTTGGATTAGTCTCCGCCCCGGATAACAGAATAATGTCTATTAAAACATCGCAAAAATTCACGAAAAAGAAAGTTATGAAGAAAATTAATTTCTTCATACATTTTGTATGGAACAAATTTTCATCTTTTGAAAGAGCTGTGGCAATGTTGTCAGTTGAAGTTTGCGTGAATTCCAAAAATTCGAAAACGTCAAATGTCAATGCGCTGATTGTTTCGCTTTTGTTCTTTAACATATAATGCTGCCTCTCTTTCTTACACACTAAATGTCAACAGTCGAAAATGAGACAACCGGGTAACGTGTGTCTTCGCCCTTCCGAAGGAAAAATACAATAATTATAATAAATTTCCCTCACACGCATAAAGAAAATGAAACGCAATCCCCGTAAGGGGCCATCCATAAATTACGTCACATAGGTATTAAGGGGGGGGGGGGGAGTAGCAAGTGTGACTAGGGGTATGGGGTGGTCATCAGCTCTGTGACTTCACATGTAAAAAAAAATTGAACTACTGTTTTGATTACTTTTAGATGTCACACTAGGGGGGAGGGGTCTCATAAATGTGACGATGTGTGACAGGGACGGGGGGGGGGGCGGGGGGTAAAAAATCTAGAAATTCTTGTGACGTAATTTATGGATGGCCCCTAAGTAAGTGGAAAAGTAAGAAAATCATCCGTACACAAGGTCATCTCTGATTTTGTTTAAATTATTATTTTTGTCTTCTTCTTCAATGATATATTATGTATGGGAATAACCTTCAAAAGTTATAAAACGAGAGTTTTTCTTATAAAAAATTGACAAAGTTAATGATTTCGTATTATTAACAACTCGGTTTAATTCGAGATCGTTTACTTTCCCTTTTTTACGTTTTTTTAATTGCGTGAAAATACGCTAACGTAATAATTTACGGTTCCTTTTGAGCGTATGTACGCCGTACGCGTTCGAGTTCGCGTTCGAATTACACCACCGTTCTTGTGTCGGGAGAGGGGGATTTTCTTTTGTTTTACATCACGGAAATGGAAAATCGAGTCTCCTTCCGGGTTGGTGTGCAGGGTGGTGAGGTGCAGGGTGGTGGGGTTCTCGCTCCCAGGGGAGGGGTGGTAGTGGGAAAGAGTTGTTGTTACTGCAGACCCTGTCAACAAATTATGATACGCGTACCATACTGGAATAATGAAATTGCGGGGAGACAGTGAGCTTTAATTTAAATATTCATATCAATGGTAAATTCGTCTATGTTTATTTAACAATGTTCATTCCTATAGAGCTAGTTTTTTTACCTCTCAATCCTCAGCCATATTCTGTTAAGTAAATGGAATATTTGTGGACGTGTCCGAAAACTAAAAACTGTTTTTGAAAATTGATGAAATACGCTTTCAAATTTTATTATTAAATGCAAATCGTTTTATCTAACTAAAATTACTTGTAATGAATAAAAATAAAAACACATATTTTATTAATTTTATTTGACAAATGTATCATAAACATTATTATCACCTTTTTTGGCGTTTCATGTAAAATAATTTTACAAAAATTCATAAAGTTTAATTTTTTTTTCAAATTTCGGGTGGAAATTTTGGTTTCATAAAGATGTATTTATATATTTCAATTTGCGAGGCGGGAATGGGTACCGCCGCCCCGGGAACCTTTATTGGATAACCAACACCTCTGCCATAGGTCACCCCAAGTGGTTCTCTACGTTTGGTGATACAGGAGTGCCCGGGTCCATGGGTTGAGGTTTGTATAGGTTTTGGAGGCGCATGACCTGGACAAATTGAACCCCAAATTCCTATCCACCCTTTAAACCCTTTTCCTTCCCAGAAATCTCCTCTCCTTCCTTTCCTAAAAAAACCCCTCAACACAGCATTCCCAAAGATAACAAAGGCCATTTTCCTCTGGGCCTCCTGTGTGGAGCTCAAGTAAAAAAAAATTACATTGTTATTCTTTCATGATTAACTTTTAGATTTTATATTTCTCGCTATGATAGTTAGGGAGACACAATGATTTCTATGAGACTTCTATGAGTTTTTCCGAAAAGCGATCAAATTAGGCTTAGGGGTGAAAGCAAATTCTCATCGTTAGAATTTCTTTAAACTCCTAAAAAACGGTACAATTTGAAATGCTCATAAGTGGCGCTAAGAGATTTAGCAGCAGATGACGTCAGATGCCAATCTAGTCCACGAAGGTGGCCCGGACGGTATCTATGATGACAGAGCCAAACGGGAGAGCCAATTTTACGCATTGTAAAATATTAAAAATCAAATCTTTTCTCAATCAAATCTCTGGAGATCCATCTCCAGGTCATTGAATTCTAAAGGATTTGGTTATGGATTATAATTTGTTTTTTTCAGAATCGGTAATAAAACGTGTTTATGTTTAGTACACTGCCGCTATAATGAAGGTATAGCGAAGAATCATGTCATTAGAAGTAAAACGTGATAGATTTGGCCAATCATTAGTTTAATGGTGTGCTCGTACTTTAGGCCTGAGTGGTTATTATTACTAGCTTTGATATCCTGAACTCATTTTCTTTCAGTCTTTTCGACACTCCCGACTCTTTCATGCTATACTTTTTTGGAGTGACAGTTATTTTGTAGATCAAAGCTCCACGTCTCATGATTAAAAAACGATGTTACGTGTTAAAAATTGTTGCGTTGACGTAGACATTCCATACAAAAAACACAGTGCAAATTTCATGACGCCAGAATTTGCATAAATTTTTTTTATAATATATAAAAATATCTATATCTCTGTACATAAAAATGAATCCCTGTTTCCCTTGGTCACGCCATAACTTCAGAACGACTTTGCCTATTTCATTCATCTTTTTTTTAAAGTTTTCTAATACTTTGTAGAAGGTTCTTACGGAAAGAAAATTGGATAATTTCAGAAAACTTAACGACTTTTTTAACTTCGCACGTTTGACAGTTCGCGCGTTTTGATGAACGTGAATTTGCAGGCAGCTGTTTTTTTTTTTGTAATAATAATAATAATAATAATAACGTAGTATTTATATAGCGCAGTTTTGTGATATTTCATTTCAAGTGCGCTTAATTATAATAAACTTAAAATTAATCCTATAGTGTTCCTTACGAGTCCTTACAAAATACAAAATTGATTAAATTATGTGAAACAAAGAATATACAGTATATACAAAGCAATTCCTAAAGAACAATATTAACAAAAAGAATTCATTAAAACTAAATTATAATAAAATGTAACAAAAGAATTGTCTATGGAGTTTTTAAATTATAGATATTTTAAGTAGTTAGGTATCTATGTATGCTTGATACCAAATTTGATTGATTGTTTTTACAATGTACAAAAATGAATATTTGTAATATATGAAAAATTAAAATTTGAATAAAAAAATTGTAATAGGTGGTACGCGAGCTGTTTGAAAACTGAATGTACTGGGACTGAATGTATGGAACGCGGGAGGGTAGGCGGGGACAGTGGAAGGACTACGCGGGAGGTGAAGGGGATGTGGGGGGGGGGGGGGAACCGGGACGCACGTAAAAGGACATGCAGGGAGAAACAATTAATTTCTTTGAATATGGCAGTCCAACACATGCCGGGAGCCAGCTAGCATATTATAAATGTACCTTACCTGTAGGCATGCACGATTATTGTGTTTGAAAAACATGTTTTTGATATCCAAGTGCGAAACATACCATTTTGTTTAACCGAAGGAGGTATGGAAATACGTGTTAGTAATGCGACGCACAATGCTGTAATGGTGGAGGAGGAGTAGCGCCCCCACTCTTCACCCTCACCTCCTTTATTCCTCCAGATTCTCCAAGGGGGGACCCTTGCGGTGAGTGGGTGGAGACGCTCCGCGAGCTTCTGCTCTCCTGATACGAATCCAATTTCAGCCGCGGGCTGCAGACAGTAAAACTTGGCAGTAAAAACGCACTGCGTGAAGATTTAGACATCCGGATTGATGTGAATTTTCTAGTCAAATCAAATAAAAAAATGTTAAAAAAAACCACAAAAAAAAGAAAACAGTACAGCAGTACAATTATAAGTTAAATGAATGGTATTACAATGGAAGATGCTCCGAGGAACTAGCATCATTGATCCCGTCGGCATCGGTGCATAGTCGGGAAACACGCCAAACGCGTGCCCAACATTTGTACACGGTTGACATTTGTCACATGAGAACAGGTCGTTTCTTCGACTCGTTCTTGTGTCCGACAGCTCGGCTGTGGAATGATTTGCCGGCCTCTGTGTTTCCTCCTTCCTACAACATGGGTCTCTTCAAGACCAATGTTCATTCCTTCCTCTCCTCAAAAAGACCCTCCACACAGCATCCCAGATGACATAGGCCCTGAGGGAATTCATTTTACTCAGGGCCTCCTGTGTAGAGTTAATGTAAAATAAAATAATAATAATTTCGGTTTTCGGCATTTAGTTTTGGTGTAGGTACTTGTAGTTGACGACTACACCAAAACTAAACGCCGAAAACCACATTAATTTAACTAATTATTATACTGAAATACCCACCTTTAGAGGATTAACGCGCGTAACACGGTTTTTTTACACACATAAAAACGCACTTCACCAAAATCTACCTACCCCGATGATGGACACTGTAACGCTGTCGAAAACGTTGGCTGAAGTAGGAGGAAGACCAACGCGCCATAACAACCCCAAAAATGATGATAATTGTACTGCCCATTGGCCCAAGTATGTAATCCTAATTTATCGATTGCGATTACTTGATGTGTATTTGGGAATCTTCAATACAGCCCGTGCTTCGTCGAGATTTAAAGTCTTGTTTATTTACCTTATCGTGTGGCTTAAAATGAATATCGAACTGGACCTTAACGTCCGTTCTGTGAAATTTAGAAGCAAGGAAATTCGACACTGAAGATGCCAAGCTGTCTGTCGGATATCATGGGTTATTTCCGTAACCCTTCGGATATTAGACACATACATACGTTGACATTCTCCTAAATTTATAATTTTTTATCATACATATACAATACACTAAAGTTTCTTATTTTACCTTATTTATCTAGGGCATTTTGAGGGTGCACCTATCAGTGACGGCCGGCGTGGTCTAGTGGTAAGGCTTTTGACTCGCAATCCGAAAAAAAATTGTGTTTTTTTCACGATTAATTCATTAAAAATAATATATAGTATAGAAGCACATTCCAGGGTGGAAGATACTCATAGTATCGTCCTGGTGTAATACCACAATTCAGAATTGAAACGTTGCTTGAAATGGCTTTAGCCGTGTTTGGTGATCAGATCTGAATAGCCAGGCACTTCGTACTTCCCTACCTTCCTCTTCCCTTCCCCACTACCTCCAGCCTCACAACATACCCCAATTGGGGATGCAATAGACTCACTGTCTCCAGACGGGGGCAGCTGGGACTCTTGTGAGGTATTCATATACAAAAAATCTATCATATTTGGTATAAAATTAGGGGGCATACATTAATTACGTACACTCTATACTTCGTATACTCTTTTCAAGTAACGTGAGATTTTACTGGACCCCCCCCCCTCTTTTGAGCTCACGTAATTAAAGTATGCCCCCTTATATCTTTCTTGTCAAGCTTTCTATGTCGTACTGAAGAATAGAATAAATACGTCCTCTTCTGATTCCTAATTTTTAACAAATTTGAACGTAATCACAATCAGTCTTGGTAAATTGTGATTGACATGAATTTAGTAATGTACAATATAATCAATTAAATTGAAGTTTGATTTACCGTTTAGACCTTTATATTTATATTTATTACCAAACGGTTAGGTTGGGTTACATTCTTATTCGCAGCAGTAAAAAAGCCTAGAGTCTTTTTCCTGCCAATGGCGGCCACTTCTTTTAGTCTGCTATTGGTTAGATCCAGGCAGTACTTTTCTCCCAATCCTCAATATTTTTGCAGATGATGAACGTGTTAGGGCTCTTTCAATTTAGACGTTTTGTGTCGGATCGCTGCCGCACATTTACCGTGCCGCTGGTTATAACCCGCTGCCGTGCCGCTGCAGTACGGTAACAGTCCGATACCAAACGCCTAAATTGAAAGCGTATCTGATTGTGCGTTTGTATGCTAGTGATGTTTAGACGTGGGTCGTTTGATGTTTTAAATTCATTTGACAGCAGTTTGTAACGGTTTATAAAAAAGAGTTTAACCTATATACTGTTATTCTAGAATTGCATTGTGTAAATAATTAAAGGTATGGCTAGCTACAGTCTGAAAAGTAGAATATGAAATTAGTCAAGTCCCTCGAAATAAAAGAAGGAAATCAATTATATAAAATGTGATTTATTGAATTTAGATTATAAGGACATTGAGAAATGTATTTAATTTATAGACTCTTAGAAAATTATATGATCTCAAGGGGTGCTTGTAATTCTCGAAGAAGAATAGAGAATTACAACAATCAAACTATAATTCGAAATAAGAATTTAAGTTATGTGGAAGATAAAACGAAGTGTTGGACGCCAGAGCTTTTAAACTACAAAACTCAAGAATTTAAAATGGTATAACCAAATGGTAACCTTGATAATATAATATCTAATCTAAATAAAATGTTAGGATGTGAAATAAACGTTACAATTAGAGACGCCATAGTGATGTTAGTTTCGTCCGCCGTAGGTACGTGCTAGTCCTGGGTCGATCGATCGTTTTACACGACCCGGGTCGCTCACGACCCACTGGCGTCACGAGCGGGTCGCGAACACCCGCTTTTTTCGCGACACAAAATACGAAACTCGATTACTCATCACCCAGTTACTTTCTACGGGCGCGCCGCGCGGTAGACGCTTGCCGCCCAGATCGGTCAAGTCATACGCGACACGAAACCCAGGTTATAATTGTGTGAACGTCCTCTCACAGCTCACACCCGTAACTAGTAATGTCATGTCCCAGAAATAAATTTTAAAAAAGACATGCTTCAGGGGTTAAAAAAACAATGTTTTGAAGGATATAAAACCTTGTAAAAAACGTGTTGTTCTGAAGCTTTTATTGAGAATTTAAATAAGTAAATTAGCTGTAAGCTGTAATGCTTTATTATAATTTATTTTTATTAAGGTCAGACATTTTACACTTTTACCAGTTTATAGTTTCTATTACAATGCACAATTACATTCACACCCACACGAAAAATGAAAAGTTTTTATGAAAACAGCACTTAGCACTTTGATTAACAATACCAAGATACGCTCTTATTAAAAACGTCTCCGTGTCTAGTCGAATATTCAAAAATCGAATCTACTAAACAATCCTGCTATGACGTGACACACGGGCAGGAAGCAGGATACAGTCACGCACGTGTGTGCGTTGATCGGCAATCGGCGACCGAGTGTGTCGCAGTTGCAGTTCGAGAGTTCCGGAGCTGACACGTCTCACCACTCGCCACATGGGCACCCGGCGATCGGTCCGTGAGTCACGGGGTGCAGGAATCTGTCGTAGTTGGTAGGTTGCGGGAGTGTGTCGCGGTTCACGGGTCCTGGAAGACCCGGGTGCTGACGAATAAATAACCCGCTCGCTCTTTGGTGGCTCGTGAGCGGGTTTCGACGATCAGGTCTTTCACGATCGACCCAGGACTAGTACGTGCTTCTTTAGGGCTTTTTATTTTTCTTTAGGTTACAAGTTTTTTTCACCGTAAATTTTTTTTTTAAATCCTCTATAAATTTTTCAGAGATATCTTCCCAAGCATTTTTACTGTGTTGGTCGCTTTTGGAGTTCCATATAGCAGGACGTATTTCAATTTCATTTATAAATTCTTCCGCGTTTATATCTTTCATTTTAAGCAAACAATAAACACGAAAATTCGATGATATTAGCTCTCACGTCTTGTCACCGCACTATTCAACAGCGAAATTAACACGTGGAGCTTGCGACGTTGCCGACCTGTCGTCGAGCGTTCTCGGTAGCGACGCCGCACTGTTGCCGCTCCGTGCACTTTGTATGAAAACAATTGACCGTCCTTGCGCCATACGACAAACGCACCGCTTCGGCACTGCATCGGTCCGACACGAAACGTCTAAATTGAAGGCGCCCTTAGCCTCGTTGCTACAGTTTTGTACTGTACGAGTATAAAACAATTCAACCATATTTCATTAATGCAAAAATCACCCTTTACTACAAAATCCAATTACAACAACCTCACATTTTTGTTTTCCTACAAATTTCAAACGACGCTTGCTTCTTATTGCATACATTTTTTTTTTGTTTAAAGCAGGCACCATTTGAAAGAGTGCCAGTTAAGAGACAGGGAAAAAACGTAAATTCTTTTAACGACGATACTTAAAGGGGGGAAATAATTTTTTTTGCCTTCCTTCTGTATCAGTGTCTTCCTGGTAGAGGCTTTCCCGCAACAAATAATGTATAACCTTTTTTTTTATCAAATACGATTTCTAGCGCAGACCCGTGAAAAACCGTGAAAAATGTCGAAATATAAAATAACAAAATAAAAATTGATTTTTTAAAAATAAATTTGCAAAAGCGGAAATTTGAAATGCTGTAAAAAATGAGTTAAATGTGTCATTTTTTCTCTTTCGGATTGCGCCGTCGAAATGTTTCTAGGAAAATAATAAAAAAAGCCTTTTCCGACGTGCATTTTAAGAGAATTTTTTCCTGAAAAATTAAATATTGTTATTAAAGAAATTTACAAAAAATGTTTAAGTGTTCTGAGAGATCTGTTCAATGTTATTTTATAACAAAATTTCATAATAGTTATAGGTCTACATCAGGTGATAAAATTAGTAAATAAACACTTTATTTTCGCTCTCCTGAACAATTAACGATTTGTCCTTTAAATTTGCATTTCAAATTTCCGTTATCTAATGTACTTAAAATAAAAAATAAAAATGGCCACAGCCGAGATTCGAACCCCATTAAACAGCTTGGAAGGCAACTACTGACCATTACACCGCCAACTATTGTAAGAACGGCGGCATATATTCTTATGTTCTGAAAATAATTAGAATTATGTATTTGTGAATTTTAGAATGTTACATACATCGTGGGATTGATTCTACAGTTCATGTTGTGAACATGCAAATTCGCCCTTATCGAAGGGGTTAAAATAACCCCTGGATCTGAATAAGTTTCATTGGAAGTAATTTTCATCTATGATTTTGAGAGGCGGATATGGGTAACGCTTCCTCAGGAACCATTTATTGGATAACCAACACCTCTGCCACAGATCGCCCCAAGTGGCTCGCTACGTTTAGTGACTTAGCAGGGGCGCCTGGGTTCGAGGAGTGAGGTTTGTTTTAGTCTTGGCGGCGGATGCGTCTGCCCACTTTTTGCGTGGCGGGCCGGATCGAGAGAGACTGGTTGAGGAAGGCTTTTTTACCTCTCAAGTCGGAGTCTCTCGACCCATCCCCTTGCACCGCAGTTGGAGGGATGTATTTATACATCCGTCACTCCTGGACACACTAACCCCCTGATTCCTACCCACCCCTCATACCTTTTTCCAGAGCTTCCTCTCCTTCCTTTTCTTAAAAAGATCCTCCACATAGCATCCCCTAAGATGACACACGCCCTGTGGACAATTATTTTCCTCAAGGCCTCTTGTGTAGAGCTTATGTAAAAAATTAAGTTATTTAAACGAAATCCAATTTCATTTCCAGAATAGAAACTACCTACGAGCTACGAGTTCAGTTTAATCCCAGTTCAGTTGAGTTTAATCAGTTGAAAACATAGTTCAGTTTAATCCTCTCGTGTGTTCTTAGTTCTTCTTACGTTTCCCCTTGCAGGCCAAATGATAAAATACAGATTAGGGATTACTTTCTAAATTTCTTTTCAAAGTAATAATTCGTCATATTTTTGGGAGGATTTCCAATTGGGAAAACGATCCATTATTAACCATAGTCGAAATTTCCCTTAAATTATGCGTCAAGATATCTTGGGACGGGTTGTTTTACAGATTTTATGCAAATCACCAAATTTCATAGTTGATTTTCCAATTCTGTGGAAGTTTTATTTAAGTTCTGTTATTATTTTATTGTGGGCCAATTGTTTCACAGAACTGAAATACTAAAAATAGCTGTATTTTAAATAATCCAATAGATACAGCCGATTTTATGTAGGTATAATATTATTCGAAGCAGCAATACGTTTCAAAGGTTAGCCGTGAAGTTTTCAAATATCCATTTACCTAAAAATACAACAAGACTGTTGAAACTCTGGCCAAGCCGGACTGTGACTATCAGTGCTATGGTGTTCGTTTCTATTTTAGAGAGTCCTTGAGGTGATATTTCACAAGCATTATTATTATTAATTGAACATATTATTTTTTAAAACCTTTTAACACATCCTCCGTAGATAATTCGTCGGGAAAAGCTGCCCTAAGCGCTAAAGATCATAAATCCGTTTTGTTTTTGTTTCGATAAGCTCGTTGTTGGCGTTGTGAAATCTCCCAAGTTGAAGTTAGCCAAGAGAATTACTTCTGCTGTTATCTTTTCTTAAAGAGCTTCACTGTTTGTAGATATAAATTATTTCGCTTTGTTTAATTTTAATAATTAATAATATTTATGTACATTGGTCCCTGTGTCTTGATTCCCATCTAATGGTTTATTATAGCTTAAGAGGGAATAAGCAGGCAAAACCGGAAATATGTCATTTTTAAATCAAATTTTAGACGTATTGACTCTTTTCCACAAAAAAAATTTAAATTGATTTCGAAAGATTATTCCTTTATCTAGGTAGGTACAGCTATGTTTTAAATTTTGAGAAAATATGTTTATTTTTAGTACAATAAGGTTTTACCGTAGGTCATTGGCAGATTTGTTAAATTTTCAAACAAAATGTTGTATTATACAACACACATTTCAAATAATAATCATGCAGTAAAATAAATCAATAAATTATCTGTTAAAGTTACATTTCAGAATTTTAATTTTAGTTTAAATAAAATAATTTTTAAAAAAGATCCGCTCGCGCGTTTTGTGACGAAAATACTTCATTTTGTATATTTATTTACGGTCTTAGAAAGTAATATTTTTAAGATTTTTTTTACATTCTTATTTTGCTTAGATATTATTGAAAAATTATAAATACTTATGATAAAAAAATTACAAAAAGTACATAATTTTGATAGTTTTATCATCACGCCTTTCAGCATTTTTGAATGTAGGTATGAATTAAAGCAAATTGTGAATGAAATAAAATCGATATTGAGTTATTATTTTAAAAAGCTGGTACGGAGAATAATTATTTTTTCTCATTGGAACCGCCCTGTACGATCATAAGAACATCTTTCGACGAAATTTAAATTCTCAGCCGCTGGCTGGATAATGGCCCTTAAGAAAGGTTTCACATAATGCGAGTCAAAATTAGTAGATTGTTTTTGTTTTTAAAGACTACGGTTTAATAATTTTGTGCACTTGAGACCGTAAACATTTTCATAACCCATATTACATTTATAGATAACATAACTAGTATGCAGCTTTGTTTTTATTAGAAGTCTACAAAGTAGCGTTTATCGGTATTTTGAGGCTCTTTTTTTAAGTTTTTTTTATAAACCACCAAAGTCTTATCACTATTTTATGTATACTAAGTTTGTCCTTTTTTTGTTTCCAGTTTGGGCGGGTGGAGGGGAGGGGGTGCGCGCGGCGGTGCGCGGGGCCCCGCTGCGCCTCGCGTGCACCGCGCCCGATCCGCGTTCCGCCGCGGCCGCCAAACCCAAACACTCCAACATGCTGGACATCGCCAGCGGATACCCCCCCAGCCAGCAGCCCCTGCCGCAACCACAGGAACAACCCCAACCCTTCCCGAACCCCAATCCTCCAACCCCGGCCGAGGAACCCAAACCCACCCCAAACAAACTACCAAACAAACCGCCCAACAAAACCCCAATGGGCATCCTCAAAGAAGACGACTTTTACTACGACAGCAATAACGATAGCGACTACTCCAAAGGAACGGAAGAAATAGAACTATATCCCGATAATGGAAGAGGAATCTACGACGACGATATCATAGACGATTTGGGTCAGCCGAAAAAGAAACCAGAAGAAGTCGTCACATTCAAAAAGAAACAAAACAACAAAAAACTTGAGAAGAAACAACTTGAAACAACAAGAAACAAATCAAAACAATCGACCAACCAGCAGAAATCTGCTGAAGTCAGCGATCCTCTAATCGCAGAGACAGTTGGCTATATTTGGTATCACAATGGAACTGAAATCAGCGCCAATGAGAGCAAGAGGTTCGTTCTGTCTGACGGGACTTTGTACTTCAAGAAGTTCGGGAATAGGAGGGGGCAAAAGGGCGGGCTACAGGATACGGGGCAATACAGGTGCCTGGCTGTGGGGATGTACGGTGCCATGCTGAGCACATCCACTGTCATTACATTTGCGAGTGAGTACTCTTCTCACTTTTTTACACCTTGTACTATTTCAGACATCTTCCTTAGTTTGCCAGTTATTTACCAGTTATTTACACATACTACATGTTCTAGAAGAAGTTTTTTTCCTTCAGAATTCATGATAATACGAGTAAATCCAACACAGATTTTGTCTTTATAACCCTTGAAATCGTAAAACAACGCTTTATGCAAACCATTGATACGGGGATTTTTTTACATTTGTAAGGCCCAATTATTTCGCAAAAATTCACGAGTGACAAAATTATTAAATGGCCATTCAGCACCATTTTGTTTTTTTGATAGTTGAAAGGTTCCTGTTAAATGCCGAAGTCCGTTTCAGCTTTTGAACAAATTGTGATCAACCAGCGTAAGCTGAGTATTACTGATGCTGAAGTGCTCCTAGAACGGTATTCAGCGGGGACTTTTTAAATATCAATAAACAAAATGGAACTAAATGGCCATTTGATGACAATGCTATATTTGAATATCATTAAAAAAACTGGGCCTTGCCATGTCCCGAGTTCGTAGTTTTTTCACCTCGATTCTGCTTTGGTTTTAAAGATTTTTTTTCATTTATTTGAACACATTTCTAGACCAGCTTTTATCGTTAAGTAAGTATTATTTAAATTAAAATCGATAAACTGTCTAGATCGCCCTTTTTCACTTATATCTCGTACTGATCGCACCTGGACAAGACTGCTCCGAGCTGGGAGGTACATTCGTTTCGTGTCGATCGTTATCCTAGTTTCTGTAGTATCAGTTTACGGGTTAGGGAACGTACCCAAACTACGTGACCTGTTTAGGGGGGGGGGGGGGAGTTCAAAATACCACGCTTGGTACAAATGACCGGCGCGGTGGGGGGCCAACATTAAAGTGAAAACATTCTCATTAAATTTCTCATGAGAACATTTTCTAGAATAGTTCTCGCGATATTTTTAAAAATCTTTGTTCCGTGCTTCCTGAGCCTCTTCTGATAATCTTAATCAGCGGCAATATCTGGTAGACGATAACAAAGATTCTGCCACACTACGTTTATATTGCCTGACTTCCCGCAAACTAATCGTATAGGTACAATTGAAGATATAAAAAAAATACTAGAATAATCCGCATCTTCTCGCGTCCTAATGAACATCTGTTTTGTAAGAAGGGAGATTATCATCAAATACCTTGTACACTTGTCTGTTGATAGATGAGCGCCCAGAATAATTTTGGTGCAACCAATTGACCAAAAGCTTCAAAGTTCATTTTTGTAGCAAACGCCAAATGAGAAAGAGGTGCACTTTTCCGAAGATCTTTGGTTTTCAGGCGTTTGGATCGGTCAGAACTATATTCAAATTGTGTTTACGACCGCGACGAGCCATTTTCAGAAGAAATCGGGTACTCAAGTGATTTTTTATTTTCCATTTCAAATCTAGCTTCATCTCGACGAGCAATTTTCCATCTTGTTTTAAAGTGAAATTTGAAGCCCGCGATCTTTTTAAGAGTTTATCTAACCCCTCTTTAAGGCAATTGGTGAGGTTTTTTAAGATTCTTTTTTTTTTTCAAATAATAAAATCGTTTTCCATCTGTTAGCACTTTGAGTTCATCACTATGTCAAATAACTCCTTTGTCAAATCCTTGAACAAATCCCTTGAAACCGAACCTTTGCAAAAATAATATTTATGAAGCACTCAAATTTTATAGTAAGTAAATTATGTAAAAATTACTGGGCCGTGGAAACGCAAAGATTTTTTTTTTTCAAAAATGCGCAAGATTTTTTTTTTTAAATATATGATACTTAAATAGTTCAGCTATAAAAGTACATCAGTACATATACGTAATATTAGGGAATATCTAACTTTAACCTTAAGTATTCCAGAAATCTTCGTAATTTTTTTTTAGATTCAGGAGATGTTTTTTAAAAAAAATATCCCAAATTTGTACCATTAGGAAATGAAAAAAAAAAACTTAACGTCTTTAATACACACCTAAAGGTATTGGATCCACGTTGAAAAAAGTTTGCCAGCAAGCGGTGTAAAATCAGTCCCTAAATGTTATATAATAAACGTTGTACTTTCACACAAACTAGTCCTGGGTCGGTCGTGAATAACCTGCTCATTGAAACCCGCTCACGGACCACAAAAGAGCGAGCGGGTCATTTTTTCGTTAGCACCCGGGTCTCGCGACCCACTTCTCGCAACCGCTCTACTACTGCTACCTGGGTTTCGGGTGCGGAAGTGGCGGGGCGAGCGACGATAGATAGATGTAATATGAGAGAGCGAGCGGGTTGTCAACACCCGGGTTTCGCCACCTTCTCTCTCGACTCAGGTAGTAGAAAGTAGCTGGGTGAAGCGTAATCGAGTTTCATATTTTGTGTCGCGAAAAGAGCGGGTCTTCGCGACCCGCTCATGACGCCAGTGTGTCGTGAGCGACCCGGGTCGTGTAAAACGATCGATCGACCCAGGACTAACACAAACGTCCTGACTGCTCGGGAAGTCAATCTTTGCTGATGTGTTCGCAGCGACGAAACGTTTTGCTGAGTTCCGTAGTAGGGGGAAAGATGCGCTGGTACACGATGTCAAGATATAGAAACAAAATTTAAGGGTCCCTGCAATTTGAAATTTCGATTTATTTCCGACGCTCCCATTGTGCGGCGGGGTGAAAATCTAACCAATAGCATTCCTCGCCCCTAATTAGTAAAAGATGCAGGAATGAGAAAGTATTCGAGATCGAAGAACTAATTAAAATACAGTAGCAAATCTGATATGGTTTGCTACAGTATTTTATTGTTCACTTCCATTCTATTATAACAATTCATAATGACACATGTTTTCACTGCGTATAAATATATCTTACAATATTGATTCTTTTGTAAGCAAAATCCTGAAATCGTTAACTGTTTTCAACATGTTTTTACTCCGACTCTGTTTTGATTTTTTTAGTATTATTTAGATTTCCTACATAGGTTTATTTTAATTCGAACATATTTGTTGCCTACAGTAAAATCCAGAAATTGCAGAAGATTTTTTTTTGCTTTGATTTTTTATTATGCTTATTTGGAATTATGTAGGAGTAATTTTAACTGAATATTATTTTTTCTCAAAAAAACTTAAGGCATCCATTCACCCCGATACCAAGGAAGTAAGCAATATAAGTATTATTGTTTTATTTACTACGCAAATCTAAAAAGAATGTTTTCCATGGATCCTTACACACGTTGGAAATGAGGAATACATCAAAAAGGTACTTATTCGAGGAAACCTTCCTTCTATGGCTTTACATGTGCCACAAACATAAGGTTCTTTCGCGTGTACCTACGTATTTTTGACACGTAAAAAATAATGTTTTGCAATAATAATAACCTTAAACCTAAATTTATAATATGATTCAGGCAATAATGGGGGAACGGTTGCACGGACTTTTTCATACAAAACATAAAATACCGAACCAAAATGAATAATAGTTTTTTTAATCAAAAGGTGTAGCACAGGGGTGCCTTGAACTGAACTTGAACTGCTGGCGATCTACCTCAATATTATCCGACTCCAGGTAGGCGTTTTGGTACTTCAACCACAGATTTTAAACAGACCTCATTTAATATCCCATGTGACGAGAATTCTTCCAATAAAAATCTATAAACATGATTTACTTAAAAGCTACTTCAAATTTGTAACTGCTTTCGGAGATTGAGAATGGTATCCATGTTAAAAGATTTAGCATGTTATTTAATTTATCGTTATATTGTGAACACAAAACTGGTCTCAATTAAATCTGTATGCGGTGAATTAAAACTACACTCCGAACATGAAAATGATTTTTCTTTGATTCTGGCAGAACATAAATAGTCTGCAACTAGAATTTTATAATTGCACTTCGAATAAGATAATGTTTTCCTTCGAAATGTGTCAGCAGGTGAATCCGCAGCTGGAATTTTACATTCTGAACACAAAATTGGTTTAAATTAAATCTGTGTACGGTGAATTGAAACTACACTTAGAACATAAAAATGGTTTTTCTTTGATTCTGGCAGTACATAAATAGTCAACAACTAAAATTTTATAATTGTATTTCGAATAAGATTATGTTTTTCTTTCGAAATGTGTCAGCAGATGAATCCACAATCGAAATTTCACATTCTGAACACAAAACTGGTTTTAATTAAATCTGTGTGCGGCGAATTAAAACTACACTCAGAACATGAACAGTTTCTCTTTGATTCTGGCAGCACATACACGGTGTATGTAAAAAACATGGTGAATATAAGGAACCTTCTTAGAAGGTGGGAAAAAAGGAAGCGTAAAACTCACTGGTTTATGTAGCAGACTGGATGATGACGTCCACATAAGATTCACATTTCACATAAAAATGTTTCAACTGTGCACATATTGTAATAGGTATTAAACCAACAGTATAATTTTGATGATTTTTGTAAAATTCTTTAGTACTTGCATTCGAGAACACGACGTGGAAACTTAGTCATGGAAAACAATGTTCGTGTGTTGACGGTTATCGGTTTCGCCACAGAACAAGTAATGAAAAATTCCGTGCTCATTTCAATCAATCGAAATGTAAGTGCGGCAATAATATGAATTAAAACGGGTTAAAAATTTTTACAAGATATTATTATTATTTATTGTAAAATTTTGCCGCCCCTTAAAAGTGCCGCCCGGGTTAATTCTTCCTCCCAATCGTTATTAAAATGATACGTTTTACTTCTGCCGCACCGCATTTTGTATTATTTATTAATAAACTTCATATCTCCTTATAGATACAACTCGGACTGGCTGACTTATAAATAAACCAAACCACACACTAGAAACTAGATCGATAACTTCGTTCTTTAAAGGGGAAATTTTCGACAATATTTCTCCATGAATCTGCAATAATTGGTCGATTTTTTTTCCATGGGGACTTGTGACGTCACACACCTTAGATGAGGAAAGAGTGAACAATAAAAAAAGGCGCGACCATTGACAATATAAGATCCAAATAAATTATAAAGCAAAAGTCATGAAAAATGTGCGGTTTTATTGAGGCCTAATTGAGGATCATCTGAAACAAAAACTGTGAAAAAAACTATTTACATCGGCAAATTTTCTCGAGATCGACTCAAAAAGCACTCGCGATCGACCGGTCTATCGCGATCGACGGTTTGGGCACCCCTGGTATAGCAAATATCTAGAACGGATGGATGTACTTTATATATTACTAGCTGACCCGACAAACGTTGTTCTGCCATATAAATTATTTCTAGTGAATATTTTGGTTGTTAAATAAAAAAATAGCGAATGTATTGTAAATGTGTGTGTATGTAGTCTAAGTCGATGGGATCTATGACAAAAAGAGGAATGGAGCGCTGTAGACGATGACCGCCGATAAAAGCAAAAAAAAACATCAACTAAAGTAGGAAAATGAAATAAAAATCAATATGAATTTCGAAGAGCAATTGAGTGTACGATATTTTTTGTCAGTCCGTCTTTAAAAACATGAATAAGCTCGATGGTTTGCCGACGCGAGAACATGATGCCGAATGAAATATCAAAATGAAGCGACGCTTCTCGTGAATGTCTTGGGCATATGTGGATGAAATTTCTATGAGGCGGACGTAGCACCATCTGACATTCAACAACATAAATAATTTCGTTCTGTTTGAAATACGAAAGACTGTTAAATTTGTTCATTCAAAAATACAAAAATCGCGATTAAAAAATGGGAGGGTGGGGGTAGGAGGGTTAAAATTTGGGGTTATAGGTATTTTTGATGCCAAATAAAAAAAAAATACAAAAAAAAATTGTCAACAAAATAGTTTTTTTTTCTGAATAAGGACACCCTAATCACCTAGCGGTATGAAACATACTTTAAAACCTAAAAATCGGTCAAGACGTTTCGGAGGAGTGTGACCACAAACACCGTGACACGAGATTTTTATGTATAAGATTGGAGTTAAATGGTAAAATATAGGCCATTAAAGAATTCAATTTTTCATGATTTTAAAGGCAACTTTGACATTTTTGGGTGAGCAATTGAAAGGCCCGTTCAATGGCGATTCGGTTTCAGTCCGTTTCAGCTTTTGAACAAATTGTGACTAGCATAAGAGAACTATCATGTTGTTAGGCTGCGTTTCCATAGAAGCGGAGCTGCGCAGAGCTGCGCGGAGCTGAGCTGAGACTTACAAAAATTGACCAATGATATTGCTCAAATCACACATCTCGTCTCCGCTCCGCTTCAGTGGAAACGGTATTAGCTGAGTTGAGAAGAATTATATTAAAATGTATAGCGTGCTGTGCAGAGCGGAGCTTTGTCATGCTGAGTGAGGCACAGCGATGCGGAGTTGAGCTGTGTAGCTGTGGTGAAGCGGGGCTGAGCGGGGCTTTGCGGGGCGGTGCGAGGTTACGTGACGTCACGTTCCTTGAGGAGTTAGTTGCAGTTTGAACTATACCATCATCGAGAGTGCACGTTTATCATTGTGACAATGGATGAAAAGTTCATTGTCTGACACACACTGTTTAACTGACTGCAACCAAAATCTATTCACAGCCCCGCTCGGCTTAACTTGAGCTAGCATAATTTTTAGTCGCTCCCTTAATGAGGGAATTGTGCCAAACATTTGGAAAACTGCATTTGTAACTCCCATTTTCAAGAACGGCCAAAAATCTGACGTTGAAAATTATAGGCCCATATCAAAGCTCTGCATTTTCAGTAAGGTTTTCGAAAAAATTGTGTACGACCAGATGTTTACAGCCTTGAGATCGTCACTTAACAACAATCAGCATGGATTTATGAAAGGAAAATCTACTACCACTAACCTAACGGCATTTGTCGAAATCTTACAAGACAATATGGACCAACGCGTACAGGTAGATGCAATATATACAGACTATAGCAAAGCCTTTGATTTAGTAATCCATGATGTTTTGTTGACTAAACTTTCACTAATCGGCGTACACGGAGATCTCCTCAGATGGCTCTCGTCGTATTTGAAAAATCGCAGCCAAGCAGTAGTCGTCGGTGGCTATAAATCGAATTGGGTAACCGTACCGTCAGGAGTACCCCAAGGGTCATTATTGGGACCATTGCTCTTCAATATATACATTAATGACATTGGAAAATGTTTTCTCCACTCCAGAACGTTACTATACGCAGAAGACATGAAAATATTCTCTCCTGTTACAAGTATCAATGACTGTACTCGCGTACAAGAAGATTTAAATCGCCTAAATAGCTACTGCACACAACACAACCTTCAAATAAATGTTAAAAAATGCGGCGTCATCAGCTTTACCCGAAACAAAAATCCCATTTCTTTTGATTATTCCCTTAACGGCACAATACTTAAAAAAATGATGGAGGCCAAAGATGTGGGAGTAGTGCTAGACCCAAAATTACTTTTTGACCGACATATCGAATCCATAGTTGCAAAAGCTTCCAAGGTACTTGGCTTCATACTCAGAATCAGCAAACACTTTAAAAAGGTAATCACTATGAAAATGCTGTACTTTGCGTATGTACGCAGCTCTCTGGAGTACGCCTCTCAAGTCTGAAGAAGGAATTAAGAAAATACAAAATCGTTTTCTACGATACCTTGATTTTCGGGGATATCGTCCTCATCTAAGTTATGTGGAGTCAGCCACGTTTTTCAAAATCTCGTCACTAGAAAATCGTAGAAATTCTGCAGACGTAATATTCTTGCAAAAGATAGCCACCTCTGCGATAGATTGCCCGGAATTACTTGAAAGAATTCAATTAAGAGTGCCCACCAGACAAACTAGACTAAATCACACACTTAACACACCTCGATGCAATACTAACTCTAAACAAAACACATTCATTAACCGCGTTTCACACTTTTTTAACAATTCATACAATGAATTCGACTTAAACAACACAGCACCCCAAATTCTAAAAAAAAATAAACAATAAATAACTTCTAAACATATACAAACTATTATACTCCTATACAAATAACTTATTCACTCCCAGATTAGATCCGTCCCCTTCCCCTCCCGCCCACCATCCCATCCCAATAATCTATTATAACTATTATTTTTTTTTTTTTTTTTTTTTGTGTATTACAGACTGTGTCCATTTACAATACACATGTAACATTAACTACATATATATGATACAAATAATACAAGTTATAGATTAATAGCATTAACATGCCTCTTGAATTCTTCAAGACTACTATTAAAAATATCGATAGTCTTGGAGGCGTTGTTTAACAGCGCCATACCTCGTGTCATGCTATGCCGAGCCAGTACGTCCGTTCTGCCACGTGGGATACAAAGCAGATCATGGTGACGTCCCTGGCTGTAGTTATTCGGTACGAACAACTTATAGCATTCCAGAAGGTATGGGCTATCTATTAAATTATTAATAATTTTGTACGCCGTTACTGCAAGAGCCCCACTCCTCCTCGAGTGGAGACTTTGGTAGCGCGTTTCGGCAAGCAAATCTTCGTGATGCATGAATCGCGGATACTCTCCGTGCATTCTCAAATACATGTATCTCAAAAACTTTTTTTGAATCTGTTCTAGTTTTTCAATATATTTTTGTTGGTATGGGGCCCATACAGCAGAGGCGTATTCGATTTTAGACCTTATAATGCAGCTGTACAAAGTCATCATTGCCTCGGGATTGGAAAATTGTTTGCAGAGTCTTATGACAAATCCGAGAAGCTTGTAGCATGATGTCGTCAACTGCAATATATGGTCCGAAAACGTAAGTTTGGGATCAAAGACTACCCCAAGGTCCTTGATGGATTTTACTTTTGACAATATATCATTTTTGATGCAATAATCGAATTTGATAGGGTTTCTCGAACGTGTATACGACATAGCGACACATTTTTTTGTATTAAAAAATAATTTATTTTCATCAGCCCATGATGAAATTGAATCTAAATCAGTTTGCAATTTGACACAATCTTGACCATCACAAATTTTCTTAAGTAATTTTAGATCGTCAGCAAAAAGCAGGCAAGTGGAATGTTTGATGCATTCTTGAATGTCATCAATTAAGATTATAAATAGTAGAGGACCTAGGTTTGACCCCTGTGGCACTCCAGAGAATGCAGAGAATTCTCTAGACCTGTATCCGTCGATGCAAACATATTGTTTCCTATTCCTTAAATACGTGACAAAAAAATTTAGGAGGGGTTTGTCGAAGCCAATTCTATGTATTTTTCGTAGCAGTACGTCATGATCAACTCGGTCGAACGCCTTGGCGAAATCAGTGTAGATCACATCAGTTTGATGTTGAGCATCTAATCCTCTTGCTACTCTCTGTGAGAGTTCTAGAAGATTAGAGACGGTGGACTTATTTGATAGAAATCCGTGTTGGTTTCCCTGAAGAAACGGTTTAATTTGTTTGTTTAGCTTTTCGCAAATTATTGTTTCAAATATTTTTGGGAGTATTGACAGAACTGCTACTGGTCTATAGTTCTGGACTTCCGTTTTTGTTCCAGATTTATGTATCGGGCTAACCTTGGTTAGTTTCCAGGATTTAGGAAAAGTGGAAGTTGAAATACTGAGGTTGAAGATAAAGCATATCGGGTTAAACAAATGTTCTTCCAACATGATAATGATATGAGGTGGGATTCCATCTGGCCCCGTGGCCTTGTTGGGCTTTTGTTCCCGAATACACGCTTTGACTTCCTCAGGCTTAATTTGTTCCAGAGATATTGAACCTGTGTTTCTAGGCACCTCTGCCCGGAGACTTTCAACATCTAGGTTAGGGCTCATATGGTTGTATACCGACTGGAAATAGTCCGCGAATCTCTCTGAAACTTGTTGGGGACATTGGATTATTTTATCGACATTCATAAGTCCAATAGGAGTGCCCCTACCTGATTTTTGTGATCTAATATATTGCCAGAAGTTTTTGGGGTCTTCTTTGATCCCATTTTCAATATCGGATAAATATTTGTTCTTTTTTACAGTCATCTCTTTTTTGAGATCGGATCTCTTTGCAGAAAATAATAAATAGTCTGATTTATTATTAGTAGCTTTGTACTTCCTGCGAAGAGATTCCTTACATTTGATTTTTTCTATAATATTTTTATCGAACCAAACTGGGTAGTTAACATTTGCTTTCGATAATTTTTTTAAAGGTACACATAATTCAAATATACTAAATAATACAGAGTAAAAATATTCCACAGCTTCGTTGACAGATTTCATGTTGTATAAATATCTCCAGTTGAAGTGTGAGAATATTTTTAGACACAGATTAATATTAACGTGTTTAAAATTAAATTTGTTAAAGTTCGAATATAAGTGTCGTCCCATTTGATGACGGTTTGCACGCATTTCACGCCTGCTGTATTGTGTCCTCGCCAGGGTGGCCGAGATAGCCAGTGTAGGATGGTGGTGATCTTCTTTAACCAATGCTTCATCGCTGTACGTCACCTCACATATATTTAAATTACTTAGCACTAAATCAAGCATGTTATTGTACTTGTTTACAACTGTACTATGTTGCGTTAGTCCATTAGAGTTTATAAAACATATGTGATCAAGTATGACATCTTCAGGTTTGTTATGCAAATTGAAATCCCCCATAATGATAACATTTTTGTTGGATAATAGGTTGGCCTTATTATTGAGATGTTCATAAAACTTCGTGCGGATATCTCTGTCGTCTGTACAGTAGAAATATGCCACACATACCAGCGCAGTGAAATTAGTTTTTGTAATTTTGATCCAGATGTTTTCGCCCTCTGTTTCGAGTTCGGTTAATCTTTGTGATATAATCGGTTTTCGTACTGCAATGCAAACCCCGCCGCCTCGCGAGGCGTTCCTACTGCCGCTATGGCGGCCAGCGAGTGCACTTGTATTAGTAATATTACTATCGCATCTATCACGGCGATGTACTTCATACCTATTATCAAACAGTTCATTGTCATAGACAGAGGTGCTCAACCATGTCTCTGTCAACCCAATTATTTCGTTGTTTTGAGATAGCAAATTTGTTGTAAATTCGTTTATTTTGGAGTTTACACCCCTAACATTCTGGTAAAGGAGTTTTAGACGCGCCATTAAGCTGAGGGGTCTCTGTCTGATTTGATTTCAAAAATGGGAATTTGAATTTGTTGACCGAAATACCTGCGGGCCAGACTTCGGGGTTTAGAAACTTTTCCTTATCTTGTTCGGCAATCCCGATTTTGAAAGAACTGTAATTCCCGCGGGCTTGAAGCTTTACGACTTCAACGGTGTCTTGTGTGACACCTTCCAGGAATTCTTTAATGTTGTTAACTTCTGTGTTGGGACAGAATGATAACTTTTATAACTTTTTATCTCTGTAATTAATACACACCAGTGAAAACCTATTATTGGTTCAATAACATATACATATGTAAATACACCTAAGTAAATAATGTAACTGTTGGTTTTCCAAATAAAATAAAATAAATAAAACTAGCTATAATACAGCTTAGCTCAGCCCCGCTCGGCTCATCTTCAATCAGCTACTCAGCTTAGCTCTGCACCACTCATCTTTGCACAGCTTCAATGGAAACACTGACCTCTTTACACAGCCCCGCTTAGCTGAGCTCCGCGCAGCCCCACGCAGCTCCGCTTCTATGGAAACGCAGCTTTAAGCTTGTCAGCTTATCACAATTTGGTAGAAAGCTAGTATCGGCGTTTCACGGGGGCATTTCAAATGTAATGTTTGGTTTGAATTTCTGTGGGACAACTGGCCCTTAGTATCGACTCATGGGGCAATTGAAAAAAAAACAGTTGGCAACTCAATCGCTATCCACAAGAAAGCAACTTGCGATTTTCATTGGCGGTCCGCACACGGGCAACTTGCTAAAGAGCAGGTAAAGGCGATTCCGCAACTCACAGTGCTAGTCGCTAGCGACTGCCGGTGCGTTTCAGTTGACGGGTTGCCATGGTTGCGCCTCATGACCTGTCAAGTTTTCGAGTAATTTGCGTTATGTCAGAGCAGGAAAATGTTGATTTTGTTCAGGAGCTTGATAAAAATTATTATATATTAAGTTTGATAATTGATTAATCTTAATATATAAAACGTCGGGTTAGTTTCACCATTTATAACTCGAAAACGGCTGGACCGATTTTTATGATCTTTGATTTGTTGGATTTGTCTTCGCCCCGGATAGCAGAATAACTTTTAAAACGTCGAAAAAATTACGAAAAAAAAAGTTATGAAGAAAATTCTTTTCCTCATACATTTTGTAAATGTAAGGAACGAATTCTCATTTTTTTAAAGAACTGCAGGAATATTGAGATAAGTATACTATTGAGTAGTGAGTGAATTCCAAAAATTCAAAAACGTCAAATGTCACTGCGCTGATTGTTTTGCCTTTGTTCTTAAACATATAATGCTGCCCCACTTTCTTACGTATGTATGCACCCCTCCACAGGAAAAATACAATAATTATAATAAATCTCCCTCACACATATAAAGAAAATAAAAAGCAATTCCCTTATGTAAGTGGAATAGTAAGAAAATCACAAACATTATAAATCCGTACACAACGCCATCGATAAGTTGCGCATCGATAATTGCTTCATTGTGTAATTTTTAACTTAAAAAAAACTGAATTTAATTCAGCTAATAAGTTAACACAACAGCGAATCTAAGGTTTCAACATTAAGTTTTCCGGGTTTCCGGGGTTTTCCGGGTCAGCATAAAATATATTTTTGTTAAACAAGCTGATAGTTGAGTTGCGCCGTGAATTGAGTTGCCCACCAGTTTTCGGTTTCTGGATGAGCGAAGGCCCTAACAATAAGCACTGTGGTCATCTATTTAAAATATAATTCTAAAAAAGACATCCCCCGTTACATTTAATAAATCACCAAGTCTACAGATATATTATTTTATCTGGCCGTGACATAAGCAGGCTGTATCTCAGACTCCTGACGCTAGAGATCGTTGTTTTGTGAAATATGGTTCTTTCACCGCGATGAAATATCTCTAGGTGACGTTCCGTTCGTTTATTATTTATTAGTTATTCAGTTTATGTTATTGATGCTGCAAAAGCAAATAATATCTAATAAAGGGACACCTTTCAAGAACAAAATATTACGCTTCATGTCATGGTATGGTCATCATCAATCATCAAACATAATAATCGAACAGTATTAATACGCTGACGTCTGTCGTATCTACACACTCGATTCACAAATATATACAAACGAAAGTGCTACCGTCTATATTATTGATACGCTAAAAAAGCTACTTCTGTAATTCGGTTTCAAATTCAAGAATTCGTAAAAAGTATGGCGCTACTTACGTTAGCAGATCGCATGAGGACGTGCCCCCCTAGGTATAAGTATTACGGTTTGTAGAATTTGAGTACTCTCCGGATATGGAAAGATTGACGTTAATGACAAACTCACAGCAGCTTTATTGGACCTCGTACCTTCAATAGTTTACCAAAAAATATTCAAGTTGCAACTAAATTTCCGCATTACGTAAAAGAGTTAAAACTATGGCTAAACCATACAGATGTAAAAACTCTATTTATTTAGTTTTATATCACTTTCTCACAAACTTTACACCTATTATTACAATGTATATCATTTATTACACTATACACGTATTTAACCGTACACTATTGTATACACTATTTGTTCAAACTGTTAAAACAAATTTTGTTTTTGCTTTATATACCACTGTTTGTTTTTTTCTAGGTACTAAATAAAACTTATTTTAACTATATTACCCACGCACAGGCTGCGCCTTAGTGGGTTCCCACACTATTGTTATGATTTTCAAAATATGTAAATATAAATTGTAAAATATGGGAAAAATAAAGGAATAAAAAAATAAAAAAATGCTTACTTCGTTCATGGAGATACTTACCAAACTACATGATTGTGACGAAACCACAAGTACCCTGCAGATATACCACTCTTTAATGCTGGTTTCTGTACACGGCGCTATCCGAAATATACTGAACTTGATCATTTTTCACGTGCAGCCGTGGATTTAAGACGATGTCAAGCGATGTCATATGACTTTTTTCCAACGTCAATCCATGCCTTCTCCTTCAATTCCTTTCTTACGTATTCTGGTAAAGTATAGTTATATAAACATGAATTTTTTCCATTTCCAGAACAAATCGAACATTACTTTCATGTTCTGACGCCATTTCTGTCAAACGTCAAACGAAAAAGTATCAAGACACAACTGATGCAACGCGTCGCGTGCGATCAGCACCGCCGGTTGAGTGAAACTGATTTGAAACCGATAGACGACGCGTAGCGCCGTGTACGGTCACCAGCAAAATCGTACGGGGGTACTTACGATCGGCGCGTATGATACGCTCACGAGGATCGAGTAGCTTGTAAGTAGCGTCATGTACGGAGGCACGAGTTGTGAATAATAGTATCACGCGGCTATATATATTACCTACATATGACGTCATTGTCAAAGCAGCCCGCAGGGCGTAGCACCAAAAACCTGCGGAGTGAGTTTTTAACTGCTAGTTTGTTAATATTGTGGGTTCGTCTGTGATGAACTGGTTCAATGAACTCGGATTTGTTTTGAATTGTGTCATTTTCAAAATTTTAACTGATTTTATCAAGAATTCAGACAAACGATTAAGTACCTTTCTATCAAATATAATATTTTAACAGAAAATTATTTTAATTGTCATTTTCAAAATTAGAACTGATGTGTAAAGAATTCAGACAAGCGATAAAGTACCTACCTGTAATATAATATTTTTATCTAACCATCACGCCACTTAATAGGTAGGCAGAGAGGACGAACCGCCAAACAATCGGTCTTGTCACGAACTCCTGACCTCAAGTCACATTCATACATCGTCTCATACATACTGTTTTGTTGTTGTTCTGATTCTTGACATGGCCCGAATAAAATATTTGATTCGATTGATCGTGCCATATCTTCCTCGGGCGTCCCCGACTTCTTGTACAATTCACATTCGCGTCATATAATGTCCTTACACAAATCACTATAGTGGTTCGCTATGTTTGGTGAATTAGCAGGGGTGCCCGGGTTCGTGAGGTGAGGTTTGTCTAGGTCTTGGTGACGAATGATTTTGCCCACCTATTGCGTGGCGGGCCGGATCGGTTAACCGAGTTCGTTCATTCAATTCATCTGCTTGCACCGGAGTGGGAAGGGTGGATTCATACGTCCGTCACTTCTGGACACATTGATAAATGTCCTGTACCTGTCGATCAGGTATCGTCGACTGTATTCGTAACCGTTCAGGTATTAATAGTTGTCTCTCTCAGTAGTTCAATTTTACTGACCTCTGTTGAGACACATTAAAACTACGCATAACTACCTACACTGCCGACATCTTTTGAGAGACATTGAAGCTACATATATATACACATACACTACACTCAATAAAATCTTTGATCCTTAGGCTTCATCCTCTGTATGGCGTTCTCACCCCCCTGCGAAGAAATCCCATTATGATTTCAATATCAATGACAGTTTTGCTAGCCTCGGTTTTTTCCTAAGAAAATGGACGACCTTCGTAAATTCATGTGCTCCGGATAACAACCCTGAAAAATACTTAATAAGCGCTACCTTGGGTTATTGCCGCTAGGCCTTTTTGGAAACTTATCTGTAATTAGTAATAACTAATAACAAACATAAATAAAAACAATGGTATAATAAAAATACTAGATACGATATATTAGGTCCTTACATATGAAATTGGCGTTTTGTATGGGAGGAACATAAAGTCGAATTTTTTTTAATATAATATATTTATTCAATCAAAGTATGTACCATTGCTATCTATGCACTTTTGCCATCTCATAGGTAGTTCATCGATCCCTTTACTAAAAAAACCATTCGGACGGGAATCAATAAAATCTTTGAAGGCGGTTTGGACTGCCCCATCGGAGTTGAATTTTTTCCCTTGCAAGAAGTTATCCAAATTTCGAAAAAAATGTTAATCTGTTAGGGCAAGGTCCGGAAAGTACGGTGGATGTCATAGACATTCCAATTGAAGCTCCTCTAATTTGGTAGCCGTCTGTTGTGCAGTGTGTGGTTTAGCGGTCAACGCGCGTCTGTTGATTTGCTTCACTCAATTCGTGAGGTACCCACCTTTCAAGCTTTTTCACCTTCCCAATTTGCTTCAAGTGGATTAAAACAGTTTTATCACTAACACCGCAGCCTGCAGCTACTCGGACGTGGTTTGCGATGGATCCGCTTCCACAATAGCCTTCAATTCTTCATTATCAACTTTGGTCTCCGGCCGTCCACGGGGCTTGTTCTGCAGGTCGAAATTTTCAGAACGAAAACGTTGGAACCAAAAACGCACTGTGTTTTCTTTTGCGGCACCGTCGCCATACACATCATTAAATCTTCGAGCCGTTTCTGCAGCACTGGTGCCACGGTGGAACTCGTACTCGTAAATAACGCGATATTTCAAGTTTGCCATTTTGTAAACTAAGTGACGCAAAGAAAAAAAACAATTAAGGAAAAAACAAATGAATTTTAATTTTCGAAACACAAATACATGAGTAAATAGCTGTATAAATTTGAATTTGGAATTGCTAACCAAAGAGAAGATATTTGAGATCAAAGTTGCCAGTACGGCAAAACGCAAATTTCATATGTAAGTCCTAATTTTCATACCAAACCGCTTACGAAAGAATAGCCATTTAAAGAATATATATGTACGAATGAAATAGCTATGTGAACGGCCATCTAAAGCATGTCCACTAGACCTAAACCACGCGTGTTGTCTCAGCAACGTATCTTCATTCTTCACTCTCTTAAGGGGTTATGCGTAGTCAGGAGGCCGAAAAAAGCGATTTTTCGAGATTTTTTTCCTGGAGATACGTTTTAATTTGTTAACGTAAAAATTTATACTAGTATGTATGTAGTTGTAACTTTTAGCTTTATTTCGATTTTTTCCTAAATATTTTAGTTTAGATTTTTTAAAATATTTTAGATAGATTTATTATCCTTTAAAGCATTTCAAATTTCCGCTGCGATATAAATAAATGTACATCATAATAATGTTATTTTTACATTTAAAAAAGGTTTTAAGGTGATCAACTAGTCCTGGAGAAATTCGACAACGGAATCCATGCCTCTTTTTGGGAGGGATTTAAAAATACTTGAGAAGAAGTTTTTGGAATAGTTGGAGAACGCCTTTGAGAGTTATTTTTCGTGGGCTGATTTCGTAAAGGCCTGTAAAAAACTTGAATTTGCCACATTATACTATAAAACCATATCCGAAAAGGGGTTTATAAGTAGGAGAATTCGCACCGGAAAGTGTTTTTTCGTAGACCTAATACTTTATTTTTTCTAGAATTTTTAAAAGACTACATGATCGATATTTTGAAAGGCCAAGATGTGTTCTATTCGCAGTTTAATTAAAGCATCTTTAATACTTCTAAGCGATCAAATTTTCAAAACAAAAACACACGATTTTGTATGATTTTGAATTATTTTAATTTGTTCCAACATCTTAAGTTTAAATAGTTTTTTTTTTAAAGATTTTTATATCCTTTTCCGTTTTTAGGTTATCTGGAAGGAGATTATATATGTGAACTCCCTCGTGGCCAATACATGGCTTTTACATTTATATTTAACAATACATTTCACATGGCTTCATCTTAAACGTGTTCTGTTGCCTAATTATTATTAAGCTTGATAGCTGTTTTGCCTTCCGAATGCATTATCAAACAATTTGATATTATTAAATGTAAAATACTTATAATCAACAAGCTTCTTCTCTAATAAATGTATCAGATACATTATCAGGCTCCAAGAAATCTGTCCATAATTTGACATCACGCATCGCAATCCAAACATCGCAAGTGACAGATCTCATTAACTCTGTTTATTTTCCTTGCATTTATCAATCCGAGAGACCACCGATGTTGATAAAATTAATCTACAATATCAATCTGTTTACAACGAAGATGAAGGAAGGGGGTAAGGTAGAACGGGAGAAGGAGAGAGAAGCGTTGGGTGGTAGAGGGGTAGGAAGAAGAAAGGGGCGTATTTTCTGTTCCCTCCCACCCTGTTTTATTTTATTCCCTATTTTCAAACCGCGAGTAATTTTTCGTTGCTCTTGAAATAACCAGATGATTTATGATAGATTTAGGTTTTGTAGCGACAGTATGCCACTTTTCAGAGTTCGCTTTTGGATTGATTGGGCTTAAGCGTTGATTTAAAATTGATATTCGCGGCGTCAAAGCTGTCTCAAAAAAGTGTTCATTCGGAATAGATTTGTGATTTAAAATGTATTTAAAGATATGCTGATTAAATAATTCTGAATAACCCGTTATTTTCTAAACTTCATCGTTTTTTCCTTTACTTCCACACGGAAATAAGTCAACATTCCTGAATGGGGATACCATATATTCTCTGGTTCCGGGCAGTTGTTATTAAATGTAGTGCCTATAATCGGGTAGAGAGTGTAATGGGTGTAGGGTGTAGGTCGGATATTGTATTATAAACACGAACGCATGTCTCTGGAAGACGGAGAAAAGGCGTGTGTTTTTTTTTTTACATTTACTCCACACAGGAGGCCCTGAGGAAAATAATTTCCCTCAGGGCCTATATCATCTGGGATGCTGTGTGGAGGGTCTTTTTGAGGAGAGGAAGGAATGAACATTGGTCTTGAAGAGACCCACGTTGTAGGAAGGAGGAAACACAGAGGCCGGAAATCATTCCACAGCCGAGCTGTTGAACACAAAAACGAGTCGTAGAAACGACCCGTTCTCATGTGACAAATGTCAACCGTTTACAAATGTTGAGCACGCGTTTGGCGTGTTTCCCGACCATGCACCGGTGCCGAAGGGATCAATGACGCTAGTTCCTCGGAGCATCTTCCATTGTAATACCGGTAGAACAAGGATGGCATTTCCACCCGACGCCTGTGCTCTAAATATTGCAATCCGTCTGTTAAGATGGGAGAATCTATTAAGCGGACCGCCCGTTTTTGCACAGAGTCGAGGGTATATTTCAGGTATTTTGGAGCTCCAGACCAGAGGTGGCTGCCAAATTCAACCGTGGGGCGCACTTGTGATCTGTACAGGGTTAGCAGTTGTGTACTATTAAAGTATCTGCGGGCCCTGTACAGTACGCCCAGTTTTTGGGAGGCTAACTTTACTCTGGCTTCGATGGAGCCCCCATACCTGAGCTGGTCACTTAGGGTTACACCAAGCATATCAATGGAGGGCCTGTTCGGAAGATTGCTTCCGTTGAAAGAGACTAGATTTTCATTTCGCTCCCTTTTAGACGTAATCAGACAAGATTGGGTCTTTGAAACATTAAATTAAACGAGATTATTTTTACTCCAAGAGAAAACACTCTGGAGGTAACCGTCCATTCTTTGTTTCAAAGTCCTCCGAGCCGTTGGAGTTTGTGAGCCCTTTGGGGACTTGTCAAACAAAAAGCTATCATGGACTGTACTGTCATCCGCGTAACAATGAATTGGTGCACATGACAAAAGGTCGTTGATGTGCAACAAAAACAAAGTCGGAGACAGAACCGATCCCTGAGGGATGCCAGCATTTATCAAGTGTGAGGAAGACGTAAAACCATCGGCTACCGTCTGAATCGACCTCTCCCTCAAAAAGTCGGCAATCCACGTACACAAGGATGCGGGAAGTCCGTAAGAAGGCAGTTTGTTGACAAGTCCTCGGTGCAAAACCCGGTCAAAGGCCTTGGAAATGTCCAGTGCAACCGTTTGGGTCTCACCGAAACGTTCCAGGTACCGCCCCCAAACCTGCGTCACATACGCGAGAAGATCACCGCACGAGCGGTTCCGCCGGAATCCGTATGGACGGTCGTTAATAATTTTGTTCTTCTCGAGGTATGTGAGCAGTTTGTCGTTGATCACACGTTCCATCACCTTAGACAGAACTGATGTGATCGCTATGGGGCGGTAGTTGGCCGGGTTGGAGCGGTCACCCTTCTTTGGAATAGGATGGATAACCGTTTTTTTCCAACCAGAGGGCACAGAGCCAGTCTTCAGGGACATTTTAAAAAGCTTCGTCAAAATTGGAGCTATTTCTGCAGCGCACCTCTACAGTACCAGGGCAGGTATTCCGTCAGGCCCACTAGCTTTATTAACATCAAGTGTACGCGAGTTCCAGAGCTCTCTTCCTACCTTTTATATAACACTAGCTGGGGTACCCGGCTTCGCTCAGGGAGTTGATATGAGATTGAACTGACGTTCTAATCCACGGCGGATCTTGCTTTATATACCAATG
Organism: Limnephilus rhombicus; assembly: GCA_929108145.2. Taxonomy (NCBI): domain Eukaryota; kingdom Metazoa; phylum Arthropoda; class Insecta; order Trichoptera; family Limnephilidae; genus Limnephilus; species Limnephilus rhombicus. The sequence continues at coordinate 27,099,298 of OV815284.1, forward strand.
GGCAGCCCCATCCATACAAAAAAAGCTTCGAATAGTTAACAATGTTCCACAATATTCGAGTGTTCTGGAATGTTCCACAATGATCTGGGATGTTCCGGGATGTTTCCGAACGTTCCAGACTATTCCCGAACATTCCACAATATTTCAGAATGTTCTGGGATGTTGTGGAATGCTCTCGAATACTCTCGAATGTTCTGGACTGTTCTAGAAATTTCTAGAGAAGAAAGAGAGAGAAAACTTATGTCTTCAAGCCCTTATATCTTCAAAAGCACTCCCTTTAGGTTAAAACGGGAACCTTCTTCATGGATGGAGGATAGAGGTCTACCACACCATATAACTCCCTTGATCTTACCGGGACTCATTTCTGAGGTTTAGCGGCACGCACATTGTACAATTTCTTATAATATTATATTATAATATACTAGCAGACCCGGCCACACGTTGCTGTGGCGAACGAAACACAACGCCATTACCCAACCCTTATAAAATCCACACCACCCGCTTGCCAGCTGCCCGCTGCCTGAATTGAATATTTGAATTTATCGGCTTTTCTCTACTTTAATAAGCATGTATTATACATATAAACCTTCCTCTTGAATCACTCTTATCTATTGGTGAAAACCGCATGAAAATTCGTTGCGTAGTTTAAAAGATCTATGCGCACATACATTTATAGATATGTACAATGTACATAGTGTTTCTAATATTTTTATAGGTTTAAGTTTTTCGTAGATCCATCTTCTCTTCTTCTTGTGCCCTGTCCGTTCAACGGACGTTGGCTATCATGTTGGCTCTGCGGACTTTGTTTACTGCTGCCCGGAACAGCTCTACGGTAGACTGGCCAAACGGTTTTTCAGCCATGAGGTTCTCCTTCTTCCAGGGCCCAGTTTTCCGGCAATCTTTCCCTACATTATGAGATGCAAGATGTCATACTTCTCTGGATGTCTCATCACATGTCATATCGTGATATCTCATCACGTGATATTGAAGATTCATCTACTGCATTATAATTTATAATTTAATGCCGGCAACCCGGGCGTTTATTGTTATAATAATATCGTATACAAACAAGTAAGTAATCCGCCTCACTAGACGATGTCTATTCTGAGAATTGATTTATTTATTTAACAGCTACATAAGATACATTTATACACCAAAATAACATAATAATAATATTTCAGAATACCTGTAAATATTAAAATGTGTACAAGTGTCATTATGTCTTGTTTGTCTATATTAGTTCCTAGCTAGGCAGATTGCCCGTTCTAAGGAACCAAATTGGATAAATAGAAGATTTTTTATGAATAATATCTCTCTTTTTAATTTACTTTTCAACCAATCGCTCATTTTTTGTCATCCTGTCCCCTCTGAGTTGCAAAATTTTTTGGTTCTTACATTCATTGAGAGAGGATATTATTTAAATCATTTTTCTCATTACTACTCTGGACTGATATTGTAGATAGGTATGCATACACGTTGTAACCAATTGCCAATCTAGCTTTTCAACTCCATAAAATTATAAAATTTTGTCACTAAAACCATAAATCCACCCAATCCGATCAAATTACATGCCATTTAATTTCAATATAAACTACTTGCATACAATTTACAAAGCTTCAAAGCTGAAAAGTTTAACAACATCAGCATTGATGGAATGAAAAAAATCGCCTACTAAAATATACGAACAAAAACTTACGTATTATCCCCTTCCTTTAAAGCGGCTAGTAAAGTTTAGAGAGGATAAAGTTAATTTCCATTTTGTCATTAAGCGTGCAATTTTACAACTCATTTTGTACCGCCCCGCGCCCCTGTAAATGACTTTTGTTGGGCGACTTTTTTTAATACGCCCTCAACTTTATGCATTACAAACTCTTCAATAATTTTCAGCGGGTTCGGTGTTCCGAAGCTTTTTCGATTTTCGTTTAAAATTATGTTTTGAAATTTGCCGCGTTGAACGCCGAAGATATTTTCGTAAAACCATTATTGACTACGGTATTGCCTTTATTAGTGCAGGCAGCTGTGAATATTGCAGTGTGCTTCTCATGTAATATGCTTTTACCTATTTTATACAATATTATAATTAATCTACTTTTATTTCATTATCACTGTAGTATCTGTCTAGGGGGGGGGGGGGGGTGGGGGGGGGGGGGTTATGAGCAAGAAGTATGAAGATCCGAATGGGTGAATGCAAATGTGAAAGAAACTTAACAACTCTACCTTACCTCTGTCGAAGAAATTAATGACCTGGGCATATCTTTCGACTTTAAACTAAACTTTATATCCCGTATAAACACAATCAATAATAAAGGATTGAAAATGCTTGGCTTCATTCTTCGATCGAAGTTTTAGAAATATTTCAAATTTTTGTATACATTCTTAGTACGGAGTCAAGTCGAATATAACTCCTCAATCTGGTCCCCCCATTTAAAAATACATTCAGAATCAATCGAAAAAATTCTACACAAATTCCTAAGGCACATTAATTTTAAACTCGGTATTCCCATTGAAAACAAACTATAATTACTTGATGAAAGAAATAAATTTATTAAGACTCTCAGATCAAAGAATTATATCCGACTTAATATTTATGTTCAAAATTGTAAATGGTAGAATAGACAGTCCTGATTTAATTAACCTCATTGAATTCCATATACCCATAAGAGTCACTCGTTCTAAAATTTAAATGCAACAATAACAGGAATGAGTATACGAAACACTTGCTTGTACCTAGGTTACATGAAGTTACTAACAGATATGGAGGTGTGACATCTATTTAACTGCACGGAAGCTACGTACAAGAGGGCTATACTATCATTTTTTTAATCAATATTAATTTTACTTGTCCTGTTGTCACTTCTCAATTTAATCGGTGTTTATGGTATATTTTTACCGTTTATATTAAATAAATAAATAAATAGAAAGACAAAGGACACACAGTAGAGGTAGCCAGATAGCTAAAGATGGACAGCAAAATTGGTAGTTTTTGCTATTTTAAATCGGGACAGTGTAGGTTTTGTCGGGATGGAGGACTCGGTGAGAGTGTTTATATATCGGGACTGATGGCAAATAGCAACCCTATTTATAGGTGTGTACTTTCTTAATTGTCTGAATTCGTAGTATTTACACAAATTCTGATGTGTTTCTTGCCACAAATCAAGTTATATATATTAAGTGGAAAGTGTATTGAAGAAACGGTGACGTCCAATGATAATAATGGTGTTTTTAATAAATATACTCTTGGGTAACGATTTTTTTTTGTGATACCTCACAAGAATCTCAGCTGCTCCCGTCTGGAGCCAGTGAGACTACGGCATCCCCAATTGGGGTATGTTGTGAGGTTGAAGGTAGTGGGGAGGGGAAGGAGATAGGGAAGAGGAAGGTGGGGAAGTACCTGGCTATTTAGATCTGGTCACCAAACACGGCTAATGCCATTTATTTATTTATTTTATTTATTATTAGTTTCAATAGCAAGGTTTGTACATGTATGTATAATGTATAGTATAAGTATAGATTCATTTTTTTTTCACAGACTTCCTCACTAGGATTTCCTGTTCTGAGGTGGCCTGTAGTTTTTAAAAATATTTGTATTTGGTATTTGGTATTTGTATTATGGATTGTCTTTATATCGTCTTCATGATGTTTGTAATTTTATTATCACTTTGATCTCTCAGCCATGTTTTTACTTTTGTTTTAAATATATTCATTTCCTTTATGTTTTTGATTTGATCTGGTAGAGCATTGTATAATCTCGTAGCATGGAATTTATTATTTCTCTGTCCAAAAGATGTGTTCAAACTGGGAGTAACCAGGATGTTATTGCTTTCTGCCCTGGTTGAGTATTTATGTTGGGCAGTGGAGTATACATATATGTTTTTTTTTTCAGTTTAAATAAAATATTTTTTGATTAAAGTTTCTGTACATTGAAGACTTGAAAAAAACGTGCATTTCAAGCAACGTTTCAGTTCTGAATGGTGGTCTTACACCAGGACGATACTGAGAGTATCTTCCACTCTGCAACGGATGCAAATATATAATATATATTATTTTAAATTAATAAATTGTGAAATAACACAAATTAATCAAATAAATTTTATTTGTCACGCCGGGATTCGACCCGCGGCCTTCGGAATGCGAGTCAGGAGCCTTACCGCTGGACTACGCCGGCCGTCAACCGAATAACCTGCAATATTGAAGAACTCCTCCTATCGTCATTATAAGCAAAAGTGTTGCTTATGCAATGATGGAGGACTAATAAAGCCCCGTATTCATGGTAAACATTAGTTTGGCAACATTTGATCAACATTGTTGATGAGCGGAGAGAATGTCGCTGGAAACTTTGTTGAAATAAATAAAGTTTGTCCACACACCAGTCTGCGTTAAAATGTTGCCCGAGGAAGTAGTGTTCTCTGTATCTGATGAATAGGATTTCAATTAAAAAAAAAGAGAAAAGATGGTGGATTCGAAACTATCTTCTGCAAAGAGAAAATTTGATGAGTGACCCCAGAATGACAGATGGATCATTTATTAACTTTACGAGAATGTCGAAAAGTGATTTCGGACATCTGATGGAAATAATTGGTCCGTCAATAGCCAAAAGGGAAACAAATATTCGTCTGCCAGTTTCACCTCAAACGAGGCTGGCTATTAGATTACGATATCTTTAGGGCTTTAGGGTACATTTAGGGCTTGAGAAATTTCTTCGAATGCATCGTTCTTTTTGTTTCTATCTTTCAATTCTTTTATAGAAGAATCCCATAATAATGGTTTAGATTGAAACAATTATATTAATTGCATTATTTTATCATTGCTCCACACTACTGCCATGTTTATAAACTGTTGCAAACACGTTCACACACGTCAAAATTTGTTGCTGAGTATAATAGCGCCGTTTACACGCACACTTCTGAGCGACCGAGTCTCGCGCCACTTCAGGCCGCCGCGCAAAAAAGTCTCACAGTGAACTGCGCTGTAAACCTATCGGTCTTTACTTTTCTGCGCGGCGGCCTGAAGTGGCGCGGGACTCGGTCGCTCCGAAGTGTGCGTGTAAACGGCGCTAATATATTTTACGATTTGATGTGTTATTGGAATGTTTAATATTATATTTTGTTCTATGTTATTGTCAAATATTACATTGTTTAAAATATTTCACGGTTTTACGCAAGAATATTCAAGTGGTTTTTTCTTCAAAAACTACTTGTTTATTCTTTCACTTTTGTAACTTTTGGCATAAATTTTTTCACTTTTATAACTTTTGGTATAAATTCTATGTATGTATAATCCTCGATAACTTAAATATTATTTTATAATCTCTGTAAAAGCCCTTACGGGCGTATAACAACAATAGGTAAATAAATTTGGATTTGAAGCCAAAATACTTGACCAAGCTGAATAATATTTTTTTTAATCAATAGGTGCAGCAAATTTCTAGTACGGGTGTTATTTTATTTATTTGTGTATATTATTTATTCATATTATAAATACTAGCTTTTTCCCGCATGAGAATGGACATGCAGGGAAAACAATTTATTTCTAGAACGGCATAGCAACGCATGTTCAGTTTATTATGTTACTAGCTGACCCGGACACGCGTTGCTGTGGCTAATTAAACACGACGTCATCTGCTGGATGGTTATCCAACCTTTATAACCACCGCCGTCTTTGAGTTTATTGCGAAGAGACAGACAGATGCCGCGGAGGACTTTAATTTATAATACGTAGAGATGGTGTGAAAGATTATAATAATATGCATGAAATGCTTGGGGTAACTAACGTATTTAAGGTAATAAGTATTAATACTGTATCCGTCTAAATAACTTTTCAATTACCGCAATGTAGGTGACCATTTTTTTAGAAGATAGAATGGGTATAGTAAGCTATCCGTAAAAGATAGATATATGCTTTCGCGGACTTTTTTGTAGATCTATAAAAGAGGAATATCCCACCATGCATTGTTCTGTTATATCCCGAAAGGATTAGGCAGCGTTTTCGACGAAAGCCACCAGGCGGCTTGACTTTTTCCGATACTTCTAACATTTATCGTTATGTTTCAACCAATTTACACAAATCCTTGACAAATTTCATACTCAAACCTTTCTCATGAAACACTCTACCTATTGGTGAAAACCGCATGAAAATCCGTTCAGTAGTTTTCGAGTTTATCGCGAACAGACAGACGACGCGGGTGATTTTAATTTATAATATGTAGAGATATACTATACGTACACTTATTATTATACTCCTGAACAACTTACGTATCTATAATAATAATAAAGTATACACGTAAAAACCTTAGGCGTGAATAAATAAAAATAAAAAATAAAAAAATAAAAAAAGAATTATCCTGTTTGGTTGGGTTTTTGGTCTCCAATCCAAATTTAAGTTTTCTACGAAGAAGGCTGCGCAGCCGTTCCACGTGTGTGGCAAGACAGAGCTGTTTAATATTCCATCCTTTCTATTAAATTATTAATTATTTTCTTATTACATCCTTTATTCTGCCCATCCTTGCAAAGAAATGCCGAATCCTAGTTACACTTCGATTAGGATTGACCACATTTCCTTGATCTTCTTTACACTATTCTTCCTACCACTACCATTCGTAATATTCATATTTTCACCTATAACACATTTAAATATTTCCTTTATTTCCATTGCTTCCACGAATTTAGAAATAGAACACACGAAACCAATGTACCCCGCACCTCCAGGAACTCGGTAAAATAACACCAACCGAAAATACGAAATTCAAATTAATTAGTTATGATGTATGTAGAATAATTCTCGTCAGCCACAACTAAGTATCCCCCAGTCTCCTAAGCTATATGCCCCAAATCCGCCTCTGGAAATGATGGAAACTTCTTGGACCGCATCGCAGCCCGCACTCCCCGCGTGTGCGCACTGTTGAATTAATATGTTTTCCTAAATCATCCCTTAAGAATAATTACGCCATTTGCCAATAACCCCATTTTGCCCGCACCCATGCAAATTATTTATTAATCGGTATCCATATGCTGTAGGAAGTTGACGTGTTTAACTCTTAACTGGCGTTGTGAAAAAAAAAATGTAAAAACTTACGTATAGTCCACGCCAAATTTTAATGCCGTCCTGAACTTGATACGATCCATTGTATGTGACCGTAAGCGAAAGACAAAGATTTATAAAACATACGTGAACTTGATAAGATCCATTGTATGTAACCGTAAGCGAAAGACAAAGATGTATAAAACATACGTGCGATAGAGAAGGCGTTGGTGGGAAGGCATACCGCTTTTATGACCTTAAACTCGCCTATTGCGACGATTTCTGTATCAAGAGCAGGTCGTTATTAAAGTTTGGTGTTTACTATAACTGGCGTCCAAGCCTTATTCTAATTTTTCATCAATTTACATCCGTGAAGAAGGTTCCCGTTTTTACCTGAGGGGCGTGCTTGCGAAGATATAAGGGCTGGAAGTTTCGTCCGGTAGAAATTTCTAGATCAGTCCAGAACATTCGAGAACATTCCACAACATTCCAGAACCTCCCGGAACATTCTGGAATGTTGTGGAATGTTCCGGAATAGGGAATCGGGAACATCATCGTGGAACATTCCAGCCTAGCGATTCCGTATTTTTTGTGAGACCGTTATTGGATAACGGACGTTATCTTCTGTCAGATTTGTGTGGTTTTTACGTCACATGTTTTAGTTTAGATCGATGAATGAATGAATTCCTAGACATGAATTCCCGCAAGTTCGCATGATTGTTTACATATTTACTCATTGAATGTACGTTGTACATAGAAAACGCAAATAACAGTCATAAAAATCACACAAATCTGACAGGAGATTACGTCCGTTATCCAATAACGATCTCACAAAAGATACGGAATCGCTAGGCAGAACACTCTTGAATGTTGTGAAATGTTCTGGAACATTGTGGACCATTCGAAGCCTTTTTTGTATGGGTGGGGCTACCCATTGGTAGTTTGGTAGGGGTATATAAAGCAAGATCCGTCGTGGGTTCGAACGTCAGTTTAATCTCATATCAACTCCCTGAGCTAAGCCGGGTACCCCAGCTAGTATGAAATATAAATACGGAAGTATATTATTTCTGATAAATATTACGAAATTATCCACTTGGATTCCTGAAATATCCCATTCCATCTAAATTTACGCCGAAGTTGATTGATATGGCTTCTTTAATATCTTTAGTGCGATTTAATAATATTTGGAGTATTTGATTAATTTGTTCCAAGATCGATGGATGGCTAATATCGCGGATCCATTTTCAATTTAATTCGCGGAATTTAATTAAGGTTATATTAAAATTCTTTCCTTAGGCTCTGTTTGTTTTAGAATTGATTTCGATCCTTCTTTTTCCTATTATTTATTATTGACTCTCATAGCCTTACTGTAAAAAATTTATTCAATTGATAAACGACCGCGGATATGAAAACATTACTAATTAAAAAAAATTGTTCATGGAAAGATATATACACTGCTTACACAGCCAGACAGGGTAGTTCTCTTTTCTTTATATGAATACCGCACAAGAGTCCCAACTGCTCCCGTCTGAAGCCAGTGAGACTATGGCATCCCCAATTAGGGTATGTTGTGAGGCTGAAGGTAGAGGGGAGGGGAGGGAAGAAGAAGGTGGGGAAGTACCTGGCTATTCAGATCTGGTCACCATAATTAATTACATAATACATGTATTTGATGTACCCCCATAAATAAGCAGGGCTTCTGTGTATTTTTTTATTTATTTTTATTTATTTATTCTTAGTAAATTTACATTACAAAGGTATATATTGTCCTCCACACTAGGAGTTCACCTGTGTTGTGGTGGACATTTTTCAGATGTAAATTATAAATTGTGAATAGTAAAACAAAAGAGTGTTAATAGCTAATATAAAAAAGAGAAATAATAAAAATCAAAATATAAAATCGACTTCAATTCGACAAAAATTATAAATTAAAAGTTAGAAAGATTGTAGCCAGTTTCTTATATTTTTTTGTATTCAATAATATTAGTTGTTTTATATTGTGTAGGAAGAGAATTGTATAGTTTTATAGTCTGGTATCTGTAGTGTTTTTGTCCAAAGGATGTGTTTGTTTTGGTATTTGTAGTTGGAGAGCATGTCTTGTTCTAGTATTGCGAGAGTTTTGTAAAATGTTAAATGTGGATAAGTTCTTGTAAAGGAAAGTTAGTATTTGTTTTGAATGTAATTTTTGAATTTTCAGCACTGGGAATTTTTCGAATATGAGTGATGTGGGTGTTAGTATTGGTAACTTAAGTATTACTTTTATTAGGGTTTTCTGAGCTTTAAACAGTATATTAATGTATTTTTTACTGGCACAGCCCCAGGAAATAATGCCGTATTCCATTATGGATTGTGCAAGTGCGAGGTATATATTTTTTATATCACATATGTTTAAAATATTTCTCAAGTTTTTAAAAAAGTAAATCAACTTGTTTAGTTTTCCTATTACCGAATCTATATGTTTATCCCATTTTATATAACGGTCGAAGTATATACCAAGATATATAATATTTTCCGTTTGTGTAATTGGGGGACAGTCGCATGGGGTTTGTGTTGATATATCAATGGTTGATTGACAGGAATGTATTTTAAGGTGGATGTTATTGGAGGGTTGGCCTCTCGAATTTATGCTGAAAGTTATGAATTTTGTTTTATCTATATTTAAAAGTTAATAAGTTAGAGTCGAGCCATTTTTTAGTAGCTTTTGGGGTTAATGTTTTCCAGTCTTTGGCCTTAAAGAGTAACACAGTGTCATCAGCAAAACTTATAATTTCCCCGTCTATTTGGAGGCGACACAGGTCATTAATATATATAAGGAATAGGATTGGACCAAGTACGCTGTCTTGGGGTACTCCGTAGGATACTTGTTCCTTGTCACTACATGTGTTTTCTATAGAGGTATACTGTGTGCGATTTCCCATATAGCTTTCAATTAATTTGAGTTCTATTCCTGTGATTCCGATGTTTTTTAGTTTATCAAATAGGTTTTGATGATGAATTGTGTCAAACGCTTTTGCCAGATCTAGGAATATTCCAAGGCATTTTTTGCCCTGGTCTATATTTGTTTTGAGGAAGTCTGTTACAGAGGCTATCGCATGTGAGGTACTCATATTTTCCCTGAATCCATATTGATTGGGTGATAGTATATTATTTTTGTTAAGAAAAGTTAACAGATTGTTTTTGATATGTTTCTCAAGAATTTTTGAAAGTGTGTTTAAAATTGTAATTGGTCTGTAGTTATTTATTTCTTCCTTGTTTCCGTTTTTGTAGATTGGAATCACTTTGCCCGTTTTTAAAATTGTTGGGAAAATGCCTTCTTTAATGGACAGTATAGTATGAGTATAGTTAGGGGGATATGAAGTGCGGAGTTTAATATTTTTAGTGTTATCGGTGAAATTCTGTCACTGCCTTGTGAGTTTGTATTTTTTAGGTCATTTATAAGTTTAAGTGTTTCTTTTCGGGTAATGTATGGTATTTTAAATGGGGCAATACCTGTGTGTGTGTGGTGGTTTGCGGATTTAGAGGTATCGTAGTTTGTTGTGATTTTACTCGCCTACATTAGCGAAATAATTGTTTACATAATTACAAACTTTTTGTGGTTGATCTGATATTTTAATAATTTCTTTATCTATTTTAATCTCAGTTATGGCTTCGTTTTTCATTGTAGTTGTGTGGGATATTTCTTTTAGAATTTGCCATATTTTTTTGGGGTCCTTGTTGCATTTAACTAATTTATTTTTATAATATATTTCTTTCGATATACGTGCAAGCCGTGTGCATAAGTTTATATATCGTTTATAGAAATTTATAAGATAGATATCATATGGGTTTGATTTACATTGTTTATGAAGTGTGTCTCTTTTACTGAAACTTGTTAAAAGTCCCTTTGATATCCACGGTTTTAGAAATTTAAGTTTAGTTGGAGAACTTTTTTCGGTGACGGCAGTATTATTATTAAATTCGTCTTGAATACATTGTATAAAAAGTGACCATTGTATTATTTTCTGCAAGTTCTTCCCACTTTTTATTATGTAAATTTTCATTTAGTTTTAAAAAATCGGTTTTATTATATGTTTTTGAGATATTGGAATGTTTAACTTGAGGATTATTTGTGGTATTTATTTTTAGGATAAGTGAGTAGTGGTCAGTGACTGTTGAGTGATGGATTATGGATTAGTACGATCTTTTTGTTTTTAACATAATGTGGTCAATACATGTTTGGGTGGGTAAAAGGTTGATTTGGTTGAAGTTGACTCTTGTGGGTTCATTTATGGTGCTAATGAGTCCGTGAGACAACAAAAGGTTTAAGTAGTCGTTACTTTGAAGATGGTTTTTATATTCTAAAATTTTAATATTCATATCTCCTACTAAGCAGATATTTTTTTAGTTTTTTTCATTTTGTTGAGTTGACTGTCTAGGGACCTCAGAAAGGGAAATATGTTTTTTATAGATGGAGATCGGTACATGGCTAGAATACATATGTCATTATTTATATTATTTATGGTAATTTCTATGGAATTTGAGTCTGTGATATTTAGTTCCGTCATTGTTGAGTGTAAATGTTTTTTGCAGTAAATTACAATACCGTCATTTTGATTTTTAATGTTTTTTGAGTGGTAGAATTTGTAGTTAGGTATTTGTATAGGTGTGAATGATCTATCTAGCCAACATTCGGTGAAGATTATCACGTCAAATTCAGTGTCCAATTGTTGAAGTACGGCAGTAAAGTTGTCAAAATTTTTTGCGATGCTGCGTATGTTTTGGTGGATTATTTTTAACTGTGGAGCCATGGTGAGTGTCATTTATTTGGTTGGTTGTGTACGGCTATAAGATAGTAATTTAGATCATCTTTGCAATGTCGTCGGAGTGTTTAATATAGATAATTTTTTCTTTTTCAAATAATTTAATATTATACTTGTGTGTACTATATATTATTTAAAATGAATAAGTGGTGAAATAACATAAATTAATCAATCAAAAATTTATTTGCCACGCCGGGATTCGATCCCGCGACCTTCGGAATGCTAGTCAAGAGCCTTACCGTTAGACTACGCCGGCCGTATAAACCTGCTGTATACACCTATTTTGTTAATCATTTCTGAACGAATTTCGGAATTTTTCCAACCCCAAGTGGTTCGCTATGTTTGGTGACTTAGCAGGGGTGCCCGGGTTAATGGGGTTAGGTTTAGGTTAGGCACCAAGTGCGTGGAAGGCCGGATCGAGAGAGACTGGCTGAGGGAGATCTTTTGACCTCTTCAGCAGGACTCTCTCGAAACATTGCCCTGCACCGCAGTGGGAGGGATAGATACATACATCCGTCACCCCTGGACATACTGACTCCCAGATTCTTACCCACTCTTCATACATTTTTCTTCCCAGAACCTCCTCTCCTTCCTTTCCTTAAAAAGACCCTCCACACAGCATCCCCAAAGATGAGACAGGCCCTGATGGGAATTATTTTCCTCAGGGCCTCCTGTGTGGGGCTAATGTAAAAAAATACACTTGTCTCTTTCTTGCTAATACCTGCAATGACTAAGGACAATATTTAAATATAGGCGTTGTCATTAGTTATTAACAGTGTCATTAGTCAAATAAATAACTTATGACAATATTTATAGGCGTAAGAAAGTCAAAGGCTGTCCGAAATGTGTACACATAATTTTTTTTTTTTTTTTTTTTTAATTGTACAACAGATTTTTACCCAATTACTGTACAATTTTCTCATTTTAACAGTCTTAACACCTAGGAAGATGATTAATATACAAAAAAATCTTAAGGCTATCTAAAGAAGAGTTATATATATCTAGTGTTTCCGATATTTCGTTCAACAGCACCATTCCTCTTGTCATGCTATGCTGTGCTAGAACATCTGTTCTGCCGTATGGTATTTTGAACAAGTCGTGTCGACGACTACGGCTGAAATTTTCAGGCACGTATAAGCCATAAAATCTAATGCACCAATACACACAATCCGAGGTGTGTGCTCTTTCCCTCGACTCTAATTGCGAGACCTAATATTATGTATACACAAATGTGTTTAATTTATTCATTTTCCGTCAATCGATTTATTTTACGAAAATGTATATTTTTTATTTACAGAAAATAAAAAGGCCAACCCGATCAACATAATATAATAGGAAAAGAATGGTTTATTTATACATTCCCAGTAAAATCTTAATAATAAATTCAAGCTGCTCCCAAATATCCCCGCCATGTGTTGGTGAGGGCTCTTTTAAGCAAAACCACCTCAACCCAGGCCAGGACACTGATTCAAATCGGCCTTATATTTATTTCGGATCCTCCTATATATTCATGATATAATTCATTCTACCCTTTATAATAATACTTCATTCAAATATAAAAAAAAAACATTTAGAATGATAATTAGTAATTTTAAAACACTTAAAAATGTTTTTATGAAGTATTTAGTTATATGAGAAATTAGAAGGTTTAATGGCTTATAAGGTTCGAAAATATCATGATAATTTATATTTATTTATTTATTCATTTTCGGAAAATTGACAGTTTATATTTTTTCAGTTTATTACATGAGTAATATATCCAAAATAAAACCAATTATGGATTTCCTCCTTGTTACTTTACCTCTTATAAGACAGCATAAGGAATAAGAAAGAATTAATTTTATAAGAAAGTAATATGAAGCCAAAAATTATATGAAATACAAAAATTATTTGAAATGTAAAATTACATAAATCAAAAAATTATGAATACACTGGTAACCACAAGAATACAGGTTAAATCATAACAGAATTATAAATACAATAGAAACATAATATTATCAAGATCAGAGAAATACTCTTTTATGGACTTATTTATATTTGGTAAGTTCGCAATTCTGCATGCAATTATTTGTCATAATGATAGTCTACAAATGACCGTAACAAAGATATTTTAGGAATTTGTTTTGAATTTCTTCGATTTTGTTTATGTGGGTTTTAAAACGGAGACCGTTAAGAGGAACGCATGCGTGGCCTGTTTCATACAAAATTTTATTTTGGATTTACGGCTAAAATATCAAATTAATTGTTTTTTTTCTTTTTTTAAATAATAAGTTAGGCATGTATACAGTTAGGATGTGAATCCGATTTTCGATTTTTGCTTTAAATTATAAAATATAGGCCCCAAAATATGACGATTTATCCATGAATTTAGAGGCAACTTTGGAATTTTTTTCTGGGCATATGGACGCAATTTAAAAAAAAAACTCCTCACATCCTGAGTCAGGAATATGATGAAGTATACGATAAAATTTTATTCTGCACTGAAAACAGTTTTATTCGTGTAAAAAACCGAATTTAGATACGCGCAGATTTGTAGTAAAATTACTTAGGTTTTTTGTTGTTGTCTCATCCACTCATTTGCCAGCCGGACGGGGCAGCTTGTACGGGGTAGCTTGCGCGGGTCGGGGGAAGGAGTAAAATCGCGCCAGACAAACTAATACATACATAACTCAATCGCCATACATTAACAATGGGTGTATCTATGTCTTTGTTTGTTGACAATATGCAGGTGTTCGTTGTTTTAGAATCGTTTTCGAATCGTTACCGAAAAAATCGAGAACCATATTCAACGTATTTGTGTTTACTTGGTAGGTAGTAAGATTATCATTTTTTGCAGTTCAGCTTTTATTTTTTAAATATTTTCTACGATATCGGGGTACCTACCTACCTAGGTATTTATGGCAGTGAGGCATGGGAACTGGCAGAGGAGAATGAAAGTAGGTACCTAGACTGAATGCGAGGCGGGTATGCGTATCACTGCCCCGGAAACCATTTATTGGATAACCAACACTTCTGCCATAGGTCATCCCAAATGGTTCGCTACGTTTGGTGACTTAGCAGGGTTGCCCGGGTTCATGGGGTGAGGTTTGTCCGAGTCTTGGTGGCGGATGCGTCTGCCCACCAGCTGCATGGCAGGCCGGATCGGGAGAGAATGGGTGAGGGAAACCCTTTGACGTCTCCAGCCGTAGGTACTCTCTCTGAACATCGCCTTGCATCGCAGTGGGAGGGATGGATTCTTGCATCCGTCACTCCTAGATGCACTGACCCACAGATTCCTAATCATCCGCAATACTTACCCTTTTATTTTTCAGAACTTCCTCTTCTTCCTTTCCTAAAAAGACCCCTTATTTTCCTCAGGGCCTCCTGTGTGGAGCTAATGTTAAAAGCTGTACATAGTAAATTCCGAGACGCCGATTTTGGAACTTTACAGAATAATTGAATGTGAAGTTACACATATTATTTGACTTTCAAATCTGACATATTAACAAAGGACAAGATTATGTTTTTATACAATAGCTCCACACATGCCCAGAAGAAAATAATTCTCCCCTATAAGGGCCTATGTCATCTTCGGGGATGCTGAGTGGAGGGTATTTTTAGGAAAGGAAGGAGAGGATGTTCTGGGAAATAAAAAGGTAGAAGGGGTGGGTGAAATTGTTATTATTTTGAATTTAAGTTTTCTAAAGGTACAATATTTTATTTCTTACTGGCGAGTTCCTGGCATGCGTTGCAATGTCACTTAATAAAGACATTGTTTCTCCCTGCGTGTCCTTTCCCATTCGTCCCGTTCCCTTTCCTCTCTCTCGTACCCTTCTCCTCACGTTTTCCCACTCTGTCTTACCTCTCTCCACTCCCATCTTCCGCTTCTCCCGTCCTGCTAACTCCCCTCCCTCCTCCCGCATTCCATAAATTCAGTCCCGATACTTTCAGTTTTCAAACAGCTCGCGTGCCACTTAAAGCATACATATCTAGTATATTTGCAGCACGTTCCAGAGTGGAAGATACTCTCAGTATCACCCTGATGTAAGACCACCATTCAGAATTGAAACGTTGCTTGAAATGGCATTAGCCGTGTTTGGTGACCAGATCTGAATAGCCAGGTACTTCCCCACCTTCCTCTTCCCGATCTCTTTCCCCTCCCCACTACCTTCAGCCTCACAGCATACCCCAATTGGGGATGCCGTGAGGCATCTCACTGGCTTCAGATGGGAGCAGTTAGGACTCTTAAAATTCTAATAATATTTCTAAAATTCTCTTAATATTCATAAAAAAAAATCTTACCACTATATATATTAACCATCGCGGGCATGCGCACATCAAATCCCCAGAATTGCATCGCAATAGGATGATTGGTTTAGCAACGCGTATGGAACAAACATACATACAAGCAAACATACATTGATTTTTATACATAGATGTTTCGTAGAGTTCCGCAGAATTGTATAATATTATCATTATTTTTTCCGGAGCTCTTCTAACAATACATGTCTCAGCTAATATTGAATGAACTAAGCAAAAGGGTGATTTCTCGTCTTGACGAAAATGTATTGACATATAAAATTGAAATTTGTTTCGGTGGTTTCTTGCGTTTTTACTCTGTACACGTCGAAACGCAGGACACCGGACACACTAACACCATTACGAAATATGTCGGGAGTTTCCCATATTATAGGACGTGTCGCTATAGATATTATCAACAAAAGGGGCATTGCACCGTCTTCGTGCAAGTATTCGGGCATGGAAATAAATGCCTTATTTTGTAACGCTCAATTTTACTAATTTACAATTTAACGTCATGCATCCGATTCCCGTATCTCCTATAACAATATAATATCTCCGTTAATTTCAAGGCACTACACAAAAAGATCATTCCTCGTATTCTCCGATAAAATGATGTTACATAATAATTACGCGCCCTTTTCTTTAAACTCTATAACACCATATTTTGCTCGCTAGCGCTGCAACTAAATACCACTACATAGAAATCTTCCCTTCCCGCTTCCCCGCTACACACCGCAAATACAATATTTCGTTAGAAAGGGACAAACGAAAGACATGAGATTATTGAAGATCTACTTCGGTCGCCGGCAAACAATGGTCACACATGTTTTTATCGCTAACCGGATAAAACAGAACACGAAGAAATATTGGGTTAGGTTAGGTTAGCTTAGGTCAGGTCATGTCAGGTCAGATCATGTCATTTCAGGTCAGGTCAGGTTAGGTTAGATTAGGTTAGGTTTTTTTTTACATTAGCTCCACAGAGGAGGACCTGAGGAAATTAATTTCTCTCAGAGCCATCTTAGGGGATGCTGGTTGGAAGGTTATTCTAAGGAAAGGAAGGAGAGAAAGTTCTGGGAAGGAAATATGTATGAGGGGTGGGTAGGAATCCGGGGGTCATTGAGTGACGGACGCTTGTATCTATCCCTCCAACTGCGGTGCAAGGCGATGGGTGGAGGGATTCTGGCTGGAGAGGTCAAAAGACTTCCCTCAACCAGTCTCTCTCGATTCCGCCTGCCACACAGTTGGTGGGAAGACGCATTGGCCGCCAAGACCTGGACAAACTTCCCCATAAACCCGGGCACCCCTGCTGAGTCATCAAACGTAGTGAATAACTTGAGGTGACCTATGGTAGAGGTGTTGGTTGTCCAATAAATGGTTCCCAGGGCGGCGGTGCCCATTCCCGCCTCCCAAATTGATTGGTTAGGTTAGGTTAAATTAGGTTAGGTTAGATTAAGTCGGGTTAAGGTTAGGTCAGGTTAAGTTAGGTTAAGTTAATTTGTTTTTTCTTCAATGTTCTGTTCTGTCACTGTTCTGCCATGGAACCAGTTTTAATCTTATTCTAATCTTTGGGTTTCGTTCCACAGCCATGAGCCGAGACTTCACGTCGTTTCCAGTGGACAGCACTGTGTTTGAAGGAGATGCCCTGCAGTGTCCCTGTGAGATAGAGTCCAACCCCGCAGCCAACATTACCTGGGAGAAGAATGCTAAACCCATACCCGAAAGTAAAAGGTATCTACCTAAACAATTATTTTAACCATAGATACATGTACCTTTTAGTTTCCAATATTAATATAACTTGAGGTGTGATGGGTATCTTCCAAATAAGCCACCATCAGCAATCATTGTAACCGTTCGTACCTAAGACACCAACAACGATAGACGGTACTTTTCTGATATCATACTCAACTGCCATCCGTTGGGATACCGCGAAACTTCGTACTACTAACTACGCTATCGACATCTATTGAAGGAAGCTGAAACTATAATCTAATGATCAATACACTACAATACATAATGGAAATAACCGGAGATATGGCATGGAAGCGTGCCGACTGTCGCCGAGCTAGGATGAAAGTGCATGAGCTATCAAATCGACAGGGTAGATGGACACATGGACACTGCCACGCTGTCCGAAACGTTGGCTAAAGATGGAGGTAGCGCAACACGGCAAAACTCCCCAAAAACAAATAACGAAAATACTTTTGGCCGTGAAAATCTTAAAACTTAACATTAATATGTATCATAATAAAAACAAGCTTAAATTATCCGGCCATTTTGTGCGTTGTCCGGTTAGTGCGACTAAGTATCGCCGGTCCCTTGGGGGTTGTTATATCCGGATTCTACTGTACATATTAAAACCGTAGATCTTTATACTACAGTACAAATTTTTCCTCCTGTATTTTGTAGTGACCTACTCTTTTTGACCTGAGTCGAGATGAATGCTGCAGGCTTGGTTCTCTCGCAACGTAAAAATAGATTAGCTCGTTTTGTAAATTTTCATTTATGAAATTTTAAGATTACTTACAATGCAATTTTTTACAGATATTACATCCTTAATTCCGGGTCACTTCTCATAACAAACTCACAGAAAGAAGACAATGGAGATTACAGGTAAGCTTTCTGTTTCATTTGAGGGCTTAAAGTGGAACAACATTATCTAAGAAAAAACATGTAAATAATTTGAGTCAATTATTCTTAAAGTCAAATAAAATTATCTACAAAAAACATATCAACAATGCCACAACTAATTATTGGTAGGTATCAGTGGCGGTCCGTGAATTTTCAGCAGAGTTAGAGTGTTAAGATTGAAAAATATGACATTATTGATATTCTTCTAACACAGCAAACTTATTTTGTGGCACCATTTTGATTTAAATTAATAAATTACTTCGCTTTTACCACTTTTCTTGTTTACAAAACCAACATGTTTCGTGAGCAATGCTCACTTCTTCAGGGTTTTTTATTGATACTAATTATAAATAATAGACGTAGACAATGGTGTCAATTGAAAAAATATGGACACAGACAATGGTAAATTAAAGAACATATGAAATCTTTAAATAATAACAGTTTCTCGGAGTTTGCCAACCATTTGGTGGAAACCAGTCACACCTTTGACTTCAATAGTGGAATAGAATTAATGCATTGTAATGTCAATGGCATTCAGTTGGATAAACTAGAAATTTTAGAAATCCGAAAGAGTGTTCAATGAGAATTTGAATATTGTTAATAACCAAAAATTGTTCTTAAATGACCCAATATTAAACCTGTTCTCTTTGTAAATTGTCTCCCATTGCCCCTCTCTCATCTACCCTCTCTCGTATTTTCATTGATACCATTGTCTATGTCCATTCTTTTTCAATTGACACCATTGTCTACGTCTATTATTTATAATTAGTATCAATAAAAAACCCTGAAGAAGTGAGCATTGCTCACGAAACATGTTGGTTTTGTAAACAAGAAAAGTGGTAAAAACTAAGTAATTTACTTATTTAAAACGTTATTGATGTTGTTGTAGTTGTAGCTGAAAAAAAATTTTTTTTTTCAAATTTCAACATTTTGTATGAAGATTTTCAGTATTCATTTCAGTAGAATACTGAAAATCTTCAGTTTTCATACAAAAAGTTAAAATTTGAAAAAAAAAAGCGTTTTCAGCTACAATAACATCAATAACGTCGTATTTTTCAATCTTAGCACTCCAGCTCACTGAAAACTTACGGGCCGCCACTGGTAACCTTAACTTTAACCCTTCGGTGAGCGACGAGGTCTGGCTAGACCTTTCCATTTTAAAAGTCGCATTACTTTTATTTCTGGTTTATTAGTATGAAACGGTTTCATGACTTCCTCAAGTCGGCACGGCGAACATAATGGGTGCAGAAACAGCTCGATTTTGTACATTTCGTGGTGGATTTTTATTTTTCAAAACTGTTTTTGTGTGGAAACAGACAAAAAAAAATATATTCTCATCCTAGTAAACATAAGCAAACTTTAATTTACACCTGGTCATGCCTGGCCTTACCTAACACAAAATTATATACGAGGTCTGCATGGACCTTCTTGTGCCTTCCGGATGTCGCTCATTAGGGGATTAAGACATAGAATTATAAGTATGTTTTTGTAGATAACATTACTTAATTTAAAGCCCTCGTTATGTACTTCTTATTTATCCAATTTTGTGAATGTAATCCAACTTATGTTTTTTTCCAGGTGCGTTGCTGTAAACTCCATCCTCAACAAAACTCGCCACAGCCCCCCGGCTAGCGTGACAATCATAAAGAATTCCTTACCATCATATCCCCTGAGCTTCATCACTGAGAATCAGATGGAAGATGACTTTTCCAATGAGAACATCACACTTCCCATCAAGACAACCA
This sequence comes from Limnephilus rhombicus, assembly GCA_929108145.2. Taxonomy (NCBI): domain Eukaryota; kingdom Metazoa; phylum Arthropoda; class Insecta; order Trichoptera; family Limnephilidae; genus Limnephilus; species Limnephilus rhombicus. The sequence goes on from OV815284.1 coordinate 27,119,768, forward strand.
ATGTGTCCATCCACTTCGGAGAGAACCTCTCGCTCGGTTGTGCCGTGTCCGGGAAACCCAAACCCAAAGTGGTGTGGAACTTCCAATCCGACTCCTCGGAAATGGAGGCTAAGGAGATCAGCTCTATGGAAGTGTTTAGGATACTGGATGTGAAGGAAGATAATAGCGGACTCTATACCTGCATCGCCACTAATGATCAACAAAGTATTCAACAGGTATGTACATACCTTTTTATTATAAATACATTTTGGATTAGATGGTCATTGTTATAAATAGTCCATTTCTTGAATACACTGGAACAATAATAGCTTTCCACTGTTTATTGTTAAATAAAACAGTTTGCATATACCTATATCATCTATTGATGGGCGTACTGTATAGGGCCCGCAGATACTTTAATAGTACACAACTGCTAACCCTGTACAAATCACAAGTGCGCCCCACGGTTGAATTTGGCAACCACCTCTGGTCTGGAGCCCAAAATACCTGAAAAAAACGCTCAATTCTGCAAAAGCGGGCGGTCCATCTGATAGATTCTCCTAATTTAACAGACGGATTGCAATCTTTAGAGCACAGGTGTCAGGTGGGAATGCTATCCTTGTTCTACCGGTATTTCAATGGAAGATGCTCTGAGGAACTAGCTTCATTGATCCCTTCGGCACCGGTGCAGTCGGGAAATATGCCAAACGCACGCCCAACATATGTACACGGTTGACATTGGTCACATGAGAACGGGTCGCTTCTTCGACTAATGCACATATTAAAAAAAATCAATGAAATGAACAAATTCTTTACGTATGTGTTATAGTCAATCCTCGAAGCTCCGGCGCTCCTAGGTTTGACTAGTCAATCCTCAGGTCTGACTTGAAGTCTTTGGCCCGAAGGCTTTGGTCAAACCTAGGATAAAGTCATTCCGCGAAGAGACAGCATATAGACCTTTGACTATGACATATGCAAACCACCCTGATTAGGTCGTAGTCCACCGACAATTGCGCGGACATCATAGCATGTCTCTTTTGTATTTGAATATCTTTGGGGCCTCCTATGTGGAGTTAATGTAAAAAAAAAAATTGATGTCATTTTTGAGATGTGATGTGAAATATGATACAATGCATACTGGGGCCAAGGTACTTAAGTTATATTGTAGTAGAATGCAGACTACATATTGTAGTAGAATGCAGACTACATATTGTAGTAGTATGCAGACTACATATTGTAGTAGTATGCAGACTACCTATTCGTGTCTCACCCAAAGTATTAGTATAACAGGTGATAAAAAATTTTTATTACTGATTTTCATTGACTTAAAAATTTCAAAAAACATTAAATTTTACTACTCACATTAAAAATACAGCACTGACTTATCACAAACTAGTGTCTGACCGAAACAGGAACTTCTACCGAAACTGAAACTTTTTTAGTCATTTTAAAATCTATTTTTACTGAAATTTGGCTTATTTTTTACACTTATGCAGACAGTTAACACATGTTAAATGAAATAAAAAACAATTATTGAAGTATGTGGAAAAATATATTTTTTTGTATTACTGCTATAAAACAAACAAAAATTGAACTTCTTGGAACATTTAACATGTGTTAAATGAACTCAGCTGATGATGGCGGGTGACACGAGCCACGAACTCACCCGAAGTTAGCCGAACGACGCACGATAATTCACGAAAGCAGAGTTTCGGTGCGGCCTAAGGTTCGGCAGATTTTCTGCCGAAACCGAAACTGATGCCGAAACTAGATTTTTTTGCCGAAACTTGTCAAAACCGAAACCGAACCTTCGGTCGGTCACTATCACAGACCTCTGTTTCCTGGCAAGTGTCTGTCAATGTATTAACCTCTAAGAGAGTGAGTTTTTGAGAGAAGGAAGTGTTCAAAAGATGTAACCAAGACCTAATGTAACCAAAATATTGTTGAAAATATCATCCCTTCTTGTGGTGGTATTACTCTTTCCATAACCACGACTGATCAATCCATCTTTTGGTTGCATTTTTAGAGATTTACAGTAAAACTAATTAATATCAATAATAATAGAATGTAATATCGTTTCCACTAATTCCATGTACCGACTAGGAACAAAATGTTACATTTTTCTGCAACATGTACTTATTCAACTATCACACACACGTACTAACCAATAGTTTGGGGTACTATTGATATATTTACTGACTACATTTATAGATTTACGGTAATCTATACCAGCATTTTTAAATTTTTTTTTTTTCATCATCTCCACATAGGAATCCCCGAGGAAAATACTTTCGCTCAGGGTTTATGTCATCTTTGTGGAGGGTATTTTAAGTAGGTACCTCAAAGAAAGAGAGGAAGAAAAGTATGGAGGATGGATAGGAATATGGGGGTCAGTGTGTCCAGGAGTAACGTATGAATTCATCCCTCCCACTGGCTCGAGAAAGTCCAGCTGGAGAGGTCAACGAGTTTCCCTCAATAGGCCTATCCCAGTCCTGCTCACTACGCCATACACTATTTCCAGCCGAAAGAATTGGTAGATAACATTCATACTAAAGAATTTATCATATTTTTATCTTCTTGACATACTGACCTGTTTCTTCTCTTTTTTTGTTCATCCCTTTATGCCAACACATTGCATTTTCTTATCTCATTACAATGAAACTAGCATGATGTTAAAAATATATATACACAGGGATAACATCCGGATCATTTGATAACACAGATTTCATTTGAAACAAACAACACTTTATAGTTACTTTTTTTATTTCTTTTCAACACATTTCAATATTTAAATGAATGCTAACAAATTGAAGCAGGCGCTAACTATACGGCTCAGCATAATATTTGTAGAACCGTTTTTTCCAAAACAGTTGTTTAACTTACAATTATTATTGGTCTATTTGTACTAGCGATGTGTCGGTTCAGCTGGAAGATTCTTGAACTTCGAGCTGAAGCAGCTTGAGGGTTCTTCGCGGGAAGCGGATCCTACTCCTACTCCTTTTTTAAATCGACTACTCCCAGAGAACCTGATCCAGGGCTCGGACCCAAACCCGGAACTCGCAGCCGGAATTCCTCCACCGGCGTCCCCGTGTTTACGGTCCAAGCCACTCGCAACACTCGGGTTCATGTACGAGTTCGAGTTCTTGTGCGGGTTCCGGCTCCGAGGTCTGGCTCCGGCCGAACCCATGGGTCACATTAGCCGCAACAGCACCCACTACCCAGTCCGCACCAAAGAACTTGAAGCCAGGACCTGCTCGTAGAACTCGAGTACTTTTAAAAGGAAGCACGCCTCGGAGGCCTCCAGCAAAATACAGAACTTACCCATCGCTAATTTGTATAGTTTACAATCTAATACGGAGTGTAAGATTTCATACAGGTGTTATTTTAGTTTGTTTTATAATTTAATAATACCATTGTGACTATCGACTTGATTTATGACAAAGTGTACATTAAATCATCCTGGAAAGGCATATTATTGTCTATTTTCTGATTCATGGATTATTTATTATCAAATTAAAAAGTTATACATATTAACTTATATGTATTACAAATAATTAGTTGTCCATTCATTGTAGGTATAATAAATAATACATTAATTATTGTAGCATAATTATTTGTATATTGCAACAGCAATAAACTCACAAAGGTTATGCAACAACAATTACTAGAAATCAGTACTTTGATTACTGCTTTAATTACAATATGTATGTAAATTATTTTTATGCAAGATACTTTCCTTTGTGTTCATTTCATTTTTAAATACGTCTGTTGGATTTTCGATTTTGTTTTCGCGAATGAATTAATGCAAAGCTTGGAAGTGGAAATTAACCCACTTCCCGACATCCGATCGAGCTGAATCTCGGCAGATAGACTCGTTGTCGATGACAATGCATTCTATCAATTTATGGTAGCATTCACACACACACATTTCTCTGAAATTGGCTACTAGCTGGCCCAAGAGATGGTCCGAAAATTTAAAATTGATGGATCAGATGGTCATTCACGGAGAAACTGAAAAAAAACCAGTTGGCAACTCAATAGCTATCCACAGGAAAGAAACTTGTGAGTTTCCTTTTTCGGTCCGCATACAGGCAACTTGTTAAAGACCAGTTGTCTAGGGCGAAGCAGTTGTCAAACGCGACTAGCACTGCTAGTCGGGTTTCAGTTGCCAGGTTGACAGGTTGCCATGGTTACACCTCACGACCTTTAAAATTTTCGAGTAATTTGCGATATTTCAAAGCGGGAAAATATCAGGTTGATAATTAATAAATTATATTTTTGTCAAAAACCTGATATTAATTACTGAAATCGTAAAATTGAGTTGTGCCGTGAAATGAGTTGATTTGAGTTGCCAATCAGTTTTCAGTTTCTCCTTGAGCAAAGGCAAGAGCCCGCGCAGACAGCAAGCGTTCTGCGTTCCGCGTTCTTTGTAAGTAGTTGACCACTATAGCGGCGCGCAGACACAGCGGCAGTCATACCGCGCCGGTGTGAACACTTGCGTTCTATTGTCAGAATTACAAAGAACTCGTGGAACGCCTCGCTCTCAAGATGACTGACACCGAAAAATTAATTGATTTAGTAAGGGAAAGGCAGTTTTTATATAATCTTAGTGATACATACTATATAATTATAAAAATATAATTATGTAATAATAAAATAAATAATAAATATAATTATTATTTTATAATAATATAATTATATTTATATTACGCACCAGATTTAAATGTCCGGGTTTAATTTTCCCCACAGGAAAAACTAAACCCTTTCACACACTTCCCAAATGATCATCTGGTCAATCCACGTTATGCAATTGCACTATATAAGTATTATAATTATAAAACAATACAAGACCAACATGTCAACCTACCAGAGACCAGATGGGAAAATAATTCACCGACTCCAGATATTTTCATATCAGAGGGTTCGGCTCTGTGGAATTTCTAATTGAACAGTTATAATTATAATAATATTATATTTATTTTTTTATTTTATTTTTAATAAAATAAAATAATAAATATAATTATATTTATATTTATTATTTTTTTATATATATATATATATCTTTTTAATATATTTTTTTAAATATTTTATTTATTTTATTAAAGCTACTCATTGACATTCGGAAGTAAATAAAAAAAACGTTCTTCATCTTTAAGTAATTCAGGAAAAAGAATACTGAACTCTCCTTTTTCATTTCGCTGGGTGTTAATAGGATGCACCCAGTGTCTTCTTTTCTTTTTAGACTCTTCCAAAGTCAACAAAAGCAATGCTTCGTCTTCTGAAGACGAACTATCAAAATACATGTTTCACGTACAAGCTTTTTGGGAAAATGAAACGCAGAATATTTGACCGTGTGCTGTGTGTGTTAGAACTCGCGTAGAACGCAACCGGACGAACGCTGGGTGAACTCACGCCAGTGAACGCTGAACGCTGAACACTTAGCTGTCTGCGCGGGCTCTAAACGTAAAAAAACCAAGACAAAAATAATAGAAACGAGAGAGGTGTATCATAAACTGTTGTCACGTGCGTGCACAAAAGTGTGCCAATATCATTCACACACACTACTGCAAATCGCATCTAGGCATAGCGGCGACCCCCCTTTGTTTTTTCCTACACACCAAATACATAACTTTCATTGGTTCCTTCTCAATTGATCTGACATTCGGCACACTTCAATGTCGTATCTCACTTTGTTTCTAATAACTTTTGCCTAAAGAAATTGAGACTTGTGTGTGGTCATCACAAAAAAACATTGATTTTTAGGACCTTTATTCGCCTCATTCTCTTATTTACGTTCATCATTAAAATTGTGAGATACTGTTGTGCACGCTTTATGTTAAAAGACACTGCAAATATTTGCCTTCAACGACCCAATTTTTTTTAGATAATTATTATTGACAGGTGTTTCAGTCAATTTGCAGAGTGAATTTATGAATAGTATGTCTGGCCCCATGAATTATTACTACCGAGAGTCTTCAAATTGTTTAAAAACTACCAAATACAACTTACACTTAATTATTTAATCAACAACCGCTTTTCGCTAAAGGTTGTTTATTCAAAGATACAATATTGGCATAGCTTATTATTGGTAAGTTCTTTATCAATTATTTGTGCATGACAAAGATTTTTATACTCTTGGCACATGTATACCTACAGGGTGATTGGAAACTAATGACACAAGTGGAAAACTTGTGTCATTCAATGAATGAAACAGTAGGCCATAACTAGAATTAAAATTTTTTTTGTTGAAGTAGAAGTAAAACCTTAAAAAAACTAAAGTAGACAAGAGTGTGGAGGCTAAGAAACTCCGCACAAAGAGGAGACCAATTATACAATCTCATTCTCTTGCAGGCTAAAATAGATTATGTGTTTGTCTCTTTTTAGTGTCGCTATTTTTCGTTTCATTGAGTTTCAAATTGAAATGGTGCTAAAGAGGTTTTCACTAAAAAAAATATACATACACAATCAAATTATTAAAAAATTACATTATACAGAGTGGTAGGTACCCTCATTATTAGAACAGTCTTGGCCTATGGATGTGAGGCGGGAACACTTTCAGCAAAGTCTGTGGAACAGCTGGACACCTTCGAAAGAAAGGTACTTCGAAGAATCTTAGGAGCGGTGCGAGAGGGAGAGGCATGGAGAATCCGCCACAATAATGAGCTCTATGATATCTACCAAGCTCCCAGACTCTCGATTTAAGGCTCCAAAGACTAAGATGGGCCGAACATGTGCACCGAATGCCAAGCACACGAGTACCGAAGAAGGTTCTAACAGGACACCCGGGAGGTAAACGAAAGGCGAGCAGACTTAGGCTGAGATGGGAGCATGATGTCAGTAAGGATGCAAGAGGACTACTAAATGTTGCAGATTGGAAGACGACGGCCGAGGAGAGAGGGCGGTGGAGGCTTATCTTGAAGGAGGCCAAGGCTTGAAATGGGCTGTAGCGCTATTGAAGAAGAAGGGAAGGTACCCTTATTATCACTCTGGTGAAAGACACCATTCAGAATCGAATCGTTGCTTAAAATGGCTTTAGCCATGTTTGGTGACCAGATCTGAATAGCCAGGCACTTCCCAACCTTCCTCACCTCCTTCAGCCTCACAATACATAAAGAACAATATAGATCCAGTTGATGTGGGCGTGGCCGGAATCAAAAATTTCAAAAAAGGATCAGTTATAGTGGAATTAAAGAACAGAGGCAACAAAAAAGATCCAAAAAGAAGTTATCACTAAGCTTGGGGATAGGTATGATGTTGATATTCCTAAACCCAAGAATCCAACAGTAAAAGTGATAGGAATTACGGATAAATATACCGCCGAAGAAATTGAAAATAAAATAAGGATGCAAAATGAATATGTATATAAGGAAAATTCAAAAATATCAGTAAAATTTATAAAAGAAAATAAAAAAGTAGTTGATATAATAACTTTAATGTATTCATAGAAGTAGACAGAAAAACACACTCTAAAATGTTAGAAGAAACGAAAATAAATATTGGATGGAATAGATGTGCTGTCTACGTTCATTTCTCAGTTTTGAGATGTTTCAATTGCAACGGATATAGACATAAAGCAGGTGATTGTAAAAATAAAAAAGCATGCGGAAGATGTTCTAATGCACACGATACATCAGAATGTAAGGAAGATATTGACAAAATCAAGTGTGTGAATTGCAAACTCGCAAATGATAAACTTTCATTACACTTAAATGATAACCACCATGCATGGAGCAAGGAGTGTCCTATTTACAAAAGAAATATAGAATCGGAGAAGAGAAAAATTGATTTTTTAGGATAAAAAGAAAAGCAACCATATACTACTTAAACATTTCAAGTCTCTTGGCTCATGTAAATGAAATATATATATATTAATACACAGTTGGCATTTGTTTTTCGAAAACTCACTATGGAAACGTTGCCTTTTAGAGACAGGCGAAAATCGACCACTCTGCCTATCCAGTTTCACCGACCGCAGAGATCGATTTGGCCGGACAGGGGGCATGGACAGCGATCTCATACAAAAAATCGTAAAAAAAATCGCGTTTTGATGATGCGATAATCGACCCTTCTCCCCCGCGATCCGCAAGACTTTACGGCGCACTGTCGCTTAAAAAAAAAAGTCACTTACGCCCTTTCAGATAAAAAATTCAGAGCACGTTTCAGTACTTTGACTTTGCGACAAAAATTAAGCGTTTTTTGGCCTACAAAATTTAAAGAAAAAAACTGGCGGCGAAAACTAGAACTCTAATAAAATCACTCAATTCGGCTCGGTTACACTTCTCGCCGACAGGTTCGCATTAAAAAACAAGAGATGTCTTTTTTCCAATAGTTTCAATGCAAATTAAAATGCTAGGAATATCGAGTCAGGTCAGGATTAACCCATCTCTTTTTGCATGTTTGCGAATGCTGAGATAGGTTTATGTAGATTTCAAATGTCAGTTTTATGCTACCGAAACGGACCTCTCAGCGGTTTCGGTTGGGGAATACTGCATTACAGCCCCAAAAGCGATCCCAGCTTTGATATTTAAAAAAAATATAATAGAGTAGAGGAATACGCAACTTTTGATACCAAAATTATATACGCATCTCTTATAAAATATGTCAGTAGGAGCTGACAAATATCACACATTTCCTGAAAAATTCATGTCGAAAATGCGTTCTAAAATTATCCGAGAGTATTAAATTACTGGCCATATGAAAAAAACTCAATTTATAACGGGGCAGGTACCTACCGTTCCATCGATAGAAAAGTAACAAAATACGTAACAAAGCACGTAGGTAGGTACCTACAACAATGTAATTTTTCTCGGGGTTTACCAGGTAGGTACCTACCGGCTTAGGAACAGTATTCTTTCATTTAAATATTTAATGATATGAAATTAAATAAATCACTCAAGATGGTCACTTTTTACACCTGCACATAACTTACTCGGAATCATCTGATGATTTTGCTAATGTATTTTTTTTGTAAATGTATAACGAAATTGCTTGAAGTTGAACGGGATAATTATTTATTTATTATTATTTACTTATACTTATTATGTTAAAACTGAAATAATTACGGAACTTTAATAGAATTTGAACAGAACTTTCACAGAACCTTAAAATTAACTTGAAAATTTGAGGTTTTTTAATTTATTTTTTGTTATTTTTAGGACAAGGTTTGTATAAAACTACTGGTAAGCTCTGGCATAACGAAATTTGCATAAAAATATTTCAATAGGTGGCACGCGAGCTGTTTGAAAACTAAATGTACCGGCAATGAATTAAGGAAGCGCGGGAGGGAGGGAGGAAAACCAGGGAGGGGGGTAACCTGGGAAGGGGGAGGGGAACTCGGGAGTGGGGTTTGCGGGATGGAGGAAGGGGGGGGGGGGGGAGTAGAGTGCGCTATGAAAGAATATTTTTTCTGTTTTTTTTTACTCGAATAAAACAAAATTTTTATTTCTAAAAAATTCAGAAAAATTCATTTTTGTAGCGCCGTTTTGGAAAAAAATACTATAAGTCTACCTACCTGCGCACTATGAAATCAAATTTTTTTTTTTTTACTGTAATAAACCTTAGTTATTGTTTCTAAAAAAATGTGACAAATGTACCTATCGATTTGATGTCTGTATCAGACCACTAAATTATAAATTGGGAGGCGGGAATGGGTACCGCCGCACCTTCCCGGGAACTTTTATTGGATAACCAACACCACTACCGCAGGTCACCCCAAGTGGTTCGCTACGTTTGGTGATATAGTAGGGGTGCCCGGGTTCATGGGGTGAGGTTTATCTAGGTCTTGGAGGCGGATGATCAGGACTCACTGAACCCCAGATTCCTACCCACCCCTAAACCCTTTTCCTTCCCAGAACTCTCCCCTCCTTCTTTGCCTTAAAAAAACCTCCACCCAGCATCTCCCACACCCAGGAGCTCCACACAGGAGGCCGTGGGGAAAACAATTTCCCTCAGGGCCTATGTCATCTTTTGGGATGCTGTGTGGAGGAATTTTTTTAGGAAAGGAAGGAGATGAGAGTTCTGGGAAGGAAAAGGGTATGAGGGGTGGGTTGGAATCTGGGGGTCAGTGTGGCCAGGAGTAACGGACGTATGAATCTATTCCTCACACTGCGGTGCAAGGCGAAGGGTTGGGAGAATCAGGCTGGAGTGGTCAAAATTCTCCCTCAATCAGTCTCCTCTAATCCAGCCAGCCACGCAGTGGTTGGGTAAACGTATCCGCCACCAAGACCTAGACAAATACATCCAGTTTTTGAATACAAAAATGAGCTCAGGCATCACGAAATTACGCGAGAAAATGCCCGTTCTGAATCCTAGGGGCCTATGTCATCTTTGAGGATGCTGTGCGGAGGGTTTTTAAAGGGAAAGGGAGGAGAAGAAGATTTTTTTTTTAACATGATCTCCACACAGGAGGCCCTGCAAAATATGGAAGATATGGATATAAAAGAAGGATGGGGAAGGGGATAAGGAGGGAAAGGATAATAGGGAGATATAAGTTATATAAATAAATTATATACAGCGGGTACCCGGCATGCGTTGCAAAGCCACTTTAACCTCGGGGTCAATTAAACTGTAATGGTTCCATCCCAAATCCCGGAAAACTACATTATAATGCAAGCGCCTGTACTATATAACATTATATACAATGGGTACCCGGCATGCGTTGCGCAAGGCCACTGTAACCTCGGGGTCAACTTAACTGTAATGGTTCCATCCCAATTCCCGGGAAATAACATTTTAATGCAAGCGCCTGCAATATATAAGATTATATACAACGGGTACCCGGCATGCGTTGCAAGGTCACTGTTACCTCGGGGTCAACTTAACTGTAATGTTCCATCCCAATTCCCGGGAAATAACATTTTAAACCAAGTGCCTGCAATATATATAATGATATACAACGGTTACTCGGCATGCGTTGCAAGGCCACTATAACCTCGGGGTCAACTTATTTGTAATGGTTCCATTCCAATTCCTGGGAAATTACATTTTAAACCAAGCGCTGCACTACATAACATTATATACAACGGGTACCCGGCATGCGTTGCAAAGTCACTTTAACCTCAGGTTTCTTCATATATTTAATTTAACACACACTCCTCCTCACTTCATCCATGTTCACACGTCAAATCGCATAGTGTTTTAACCCGTTAGTTGCTTTTGCAACGGGCCCAGCTAGTTGAAGTATTATTACAAGAACTCAAACCAGAAATTTTAATGTTAAGTGAAACATGTATAACTTGTGATATTATTAACTGAAGTATCATTTATAGTATATTCAACTGTAAGATGCGATTCATTTAGTCGGCATACGGGAGGAGTTATGATTATAAAAAATAGTATATCCTTTAAAATAACATCAAATGAAAGGTTTGATGAAAAAAATACATGGATACTGGCAGTACAAATAAGAAAAAAAAAATGAAAGGAACATATGCTGTATTATATCACTCACCAAACCAAAGCCATTCAAAATTTTTGGATTTCTTCGAAAGTTGGTGTACTAAAAACATGAAAAATCAAAATATGTTTTATGTAACCGGTGACTTTAACATTGACATGAAAGCCAAAAATACCTGCAGTAATAGACTTCAAAATTTAGTAAATAATCTCGGACTGAAACAACTTGTGACCAAACCAACTAGAATATCAAATACATCAGCAACCATTATTGATTTGGTTATAACAAATAATTTTTACTTGAATGTTAATGTTGTGGATACTCCAAAAATATCAGACCACGAAAATATATTAACAATATTTGAAACGGGTATAATTAAAAATGAATCAAGGGAAATTACATATAGAGATAAAAGCAAATATGATCAAACAAACTTTTGTGAAACTTTACAAAATAGTATTTCTCAAGTTACCGAATCAAATGACCTAAACGACAAAGCAGAGAACTTCGTCAATATTTTGACTACAGCAGTCAATAAAATTATGCCGATGAAAATGGTTAAGTTTAAAAATACAAATAAATGGTATTCAAAACCATTACACAACCTTCAGCAACAAAGAGATAATGCATATAAAGCCGCAAAATTGGAATCATCAGACGAAAAATGGAATGCATATAAAAAAGTTTGTAATATTTACTCTAAAACAAATTAAACAACATAAATGCGATTATTATTATAAGCAAAAATTAGAAACACAACAGAATGAACCAAGAAAACTTTGGATAACACTAAAAGAAATCATAAAGGGTAAACAAAAAGAAATTGTAAGGTCAATCGATTTCCCAGATGGAACTGAAGAAGAAGTAGAAAAGATAGCGACTAAATTTAACAAGCATTTTATTTCGAGCATAGATCTTATAATCGAAAGTATTCCACAACATCCTGAGAACCAGCTAGAGGAGCCTATACGCAACCATGAAGAATTTAAATTTAAAAATGTAGATTTACCGTACTTGAAGAAGGTGTTGAGTAATATGAAGTCGAAGGAATCCCCAAATGGTATCACAATAAATATAATCAAAGACTCTTTAAATATTATTGGCGAATCGATGGTCCAAATTATCAATAAATCTTTGAATAGTGGAGTATTCCCCAAAACTTGGAAGACATCTGTAATAACTCCTATCCTGAAAATTGATAACCCAAAAAAATTTGACGACTATAGGCCGATCAATTGTTTACCCAAATATGAACAAATACTGGAACACATTGTAAAGGAGCAATTAACGGAATATATTGAGGCCAAGCAGATATTAGTTCCACAACAATCTGGTTTTAGAAATAAATGTTCATGTGAAACCCCTTTTAACTATGTAATAGATGAGTGGAAAAATTTTAGAGATAAAAAAAGTAAAATTATTGCAGCATTTCTGGACTTAAAGCGGGCATTTGAAACAATCGACAGAGATAGATTAATAAAAAAATTAAGTAACATTGGAATTAATGGTAAAGAAAATAAGTGGTTTGTAGATTACCTATCAGAAAGAACACAAATAACAAAATATGGTGGTATAACATCTGAACCACATAGTGCTAATAAAGGCGTTCCGCAGGGTTCTGTCTTAGGTCCATTGTTGTTCATTATATATATGAATGATATTATCAAAGTGTTAAAGCATTGTTCAATTAAACTATTTGCTGATGATACGTTGTTATACATAGCCAGTAAAAATTTACAAGACGCCATTGAAAAAATACAAATTGATTTAAATTATGTAGCGCTTTGGCTTCACCAAAACAAACTAAAATTGAATGTAACGAAAACAAAGTTTTTAATTGTGGATAGCCTAGGTGGAAACGAGCAGGCAATACTAAAAATTGATAACGAAAGCATAGAAAGGGTTAGCAGTATTAAATATCTGGGTGTAATATTGGATGATAAATTGAAATTCGACGAACACTTAGAATACATAACAAAGAAAATTGCTAAAAAAGTTGGATTCCTAAAAAGGATCAGAAATAACTTGGATCTGAAGACAACGTGCCTTGTCTACAATTCTATTGTAACTCCGCATTTAAATTATTGTTCTAGTGTTTTATTCCTATGTAACGAAGCCCAAAATAATAAACTGCAGGTTATACAAAATAGGGGGGGGATAAGGATGATTTTAAAATGCAACATTTTTACAAGAGTTAAAATTATGTTACAAAATTTAAATATGATGACAACAAAACAACATATAATACATTAACAATGATTTACAAACTTAAAAATAATATGCTCCCAAATTATCTGAAGAGTACCATTATGTTTCAAGAAAATATTCACAATTATCCTACGAGAAGACGCGGAGACTTTAGGCTTCCCAAAACTAAACTTTCGTGCACACAAAATAGCGCATTTTATAAAGGGCAAAAACTATATAACAGTCTGCCTAATGCCGTAAAGGAAGCCTCAAGTTTCAGCACTTTTCGTAGGATATGTGCATTATATGTAAAAAATATTTTTTGATTACTTACCAATGTTATTCTCATATCTTATTCTTTTATAATGTATTTTTGTATAGTTATCTTTTTTATTTAGTATTCTTTTTTTAAATGTATTTGTGAATGTTACTGTACCTACTTCGTAAATTGTATTTTTTATATTTTCCTACTAGATGTATGAAATTATTTACATACATCTAAATAAAAAATTTCAAAAACAAAACAAAAACTGGCTCTGGGTGGTATTGAGCAGTTATAACACTTGTGCACACATTTCCTCATACAAAAAGAAAACATTAAATAACTTTTATATATAGTATGATTTACGATTTATAAATTCCTAGTAGTTCTTCACAAGATACTACAATGGTATTATTATTTCATACATTTCATGGAAGAATTTGACCAAACCCGTGTAGATTGAATTTTCTCCTTGTGTTTGACTTAAATTGAAACTTGAATGTTGTAATATGTACATTTATGGTATAAACACTTTAAAGAGAATTTTAGTGACTCAAAGTGAATATATGATGTGCAATTTTTTGTATTAAAACTATCTTTAAAAAAAATTAAAACTATCTTTCTTTAAAATTAAAACTATCTTCTAAGAGTGTCATTAATAGGTAACTATGTTTAATAGTTTTAAGTGACGGTATTCAACAGTTTTTTTAAATGAATTTTTCTAATTTTCTCATTAGGCTTACCGCGTCACCGTCTTGCTGGCCCCCTACCTCAAGCAGACCCCGACCTCTGAGCACACGCCCACCGCCAAAACAGTTCGCTTCAACTGCTCCGCTGGAGGTAGTCCTCCTCCGAGGATCTCCTGGTACAAGGACGGCCGTCCTCTGAACATCACCGGCCGGGTGAAGCTCAAGTCCCAGGATAAGAAGCCACCCGAACTGATTGTCAGCGATACCATCAGTTCTGATAGAGGTAATTAGAATAACACCACTTACCTATCTACTAAGCTACCATCAATAAAATAACCCTGATCTGGGTACCAGGACATTGAGGTATTGAGGGCAATGAGCGGGCTAACGAACTAGCAAGGAAAGGGGCAAAAGCATTATTTGCGGGATCCGAGCTGGCCGTAGGAGTAGCAGCTTGCCGTACCAAATTACATATTGAGAGGTGGATCAAATCCCAGCACTGGAAGAAATAGCAGAAGGCACCTGCCGTGTGATTCTGTATCTTTTGTGGATATGGAATCGAATCCATACGTAATCGCCTGTCACATTTCTCTGATTGTCTACGGCTTGCAATTGCTTTTTCTACAGGCTGATGTGTCAGTTATCAGCGCTGTCACCGACTTCAACTAGTTTAAAACACGAAATGCTGAGTATACATGATTTTATTTATTCATTTAAGAGCGTTTAACCAGCCAGCGGCCGAAAATCCACATTTCGTCGAAAGTTGTTCTTATGATCGTGCAGGGCGGTTACAATGAGAAAGATTAATTATTCTCCGTACCAGCTTTTTAAAATTATAACTCAACATCGATTTTATTTCATTCCAAACTTGCTTTAATTTATACCTACAACCAAAAATGCTGAAAGGCGTGATGATAAAACTTTTAATATTATGTAGGTACTTTAAGGGTGGGTTTCTTCATTTACCGAGAATGCTAAATGCAATGCGAATTGTAAAATTAAGCGATCGAAATTTAAAATTTTCTACGCATTTGACCGTTTACGGTAAATGCAATGCTAATTGTAAAAGTAAACGGTCAAATGCATAGAAATGGGTTTTTTCATTTGGCATTTACCGTTTACTTTCACCTTACATCTTACAGGCCCACAATGGTGCTGCAAATGCTAAAGTAAAGGTAACCAAAATGGCGGCCGTTGTCTAAATGTCACTTTGGTGACAGTTCAGAGATTTTCTTGCTATCTATTTTACGGTATTTGCTAGTATTTTATCATTATGTTCGCAACAAGTGACAGTTCATCAGGTTCTGACGATGAACTAATAATTAATTATATGACACGACGTGTAAAGCGACATAACATACGCAGGAATTTCTATCTAATGGAAGACCTAGGTTTCGTATGCCGATTTCACATTAATAAAGAAACTGCTCGACTTTTGACTACATTAATTGCAGATATGATATGATATGTTATTCGAAAGAATTACTCATTGCTAATAATTTTATTACAATTTAAAACGTGATCCCTGAGACGTATGTGTGGTAAAACAATGTACAACCGTGTGAGAAATGTGGATATCCGCAAAGAATGTAAGGCTGATGTAAGCATAATGCGTAAGATTAAGAAAGGGACCCTCAGATGGTTTGGGCATGTAGAGCGAATGAACAAAGAAAGTAGTGTAAGAAGAATATACGACGCGAATGTGAATGGTAAAAGAAGTCGGGGACGCCCGAGGAACACATGGCACGATCAAGTGAATCAGATACTTGAGTCGGGCCATGTCAAAAGTCAGAATAATAGAAGAGAATGCATGAGACGATGTATGAATGTGGGTGAGGCAAAGAGTGTGTGCCAATACCAAGTTGTTTGGCGGTTCGTCCTCACTGCCTCACTGAAACGGCGTGATTTTTAGTTAGTTAGTTAAAACGTGGAACAATCAACAACGCAACCATAGATGAAGCAATTCGCACACAATGTTTGACATTTATTGTGTGGGTTGCCACATGAAAAAAATATATACACAGTTCCCAATACGAAAATGTGGGAATTAAGTTAGTTTTTATGCTGTCATCCCTATTTACTTTTACCTAAGCAGCCATTTTGCCGTAAATGTCAAATGCACTGCGAAAGGAACTGTAAACTGCTAAGCTAAAGTAGAGTGCAAATGAAAAAACCCACCCTTTGTAATTATTTTTTGATCATAAGTATTTATCATTTTTCAATAATGTCTAAGCAAAATAAAAATGTAAAAAAATCTGAAATATATTACTTTGTAAGTGCGTAAATAAATACACAAACGGACCAATTTTCATCAAAACACATGGACGTATATATTTTTGAATGATTTTATTTAAACTAAAATTAAATTTCTAAAACATGTGATACCCAGATAATGTATTGATTTATTTTACTACATGATTATATGATTTGAAATGGGTGTGGTATAATACAAAATCTTTTTCGAAAATTTAACCAATCTGCCAACGACCTATGGCATAACCTAATTATACTAAAAATAAACATTTTTTCTCAAAATTTAAAACATGGGAATGCTAGATAAAAGAATAATTTTTCGAAATGCATTTATAATTTTTTGTGGAATACGTCTAAAATCTGATTTAAAAATGACATATTTCTGGTTTTCTCTGGTAATACCCTCTGTAAATTTAAAGTTGTGTACCATGGATTTGACATTTGCGAAGTCGGCGACAGCGCTGACAGCTTACCAGGGTTGCCAATTTGTGGGAAATTTGTTATTTTGTTCTCCCCATTTTGGGGATTGTGAACACTTATTGCGGGTATTTTAGAATATAAGCGTTCCCAACCCTGCAGCTTACACATCAGCCCATAGAAAAAGCAATTGCAAGCCATAGACAATCACACAAATGTGACAGAATGGATTCCATATCCACAAAAGATACAGAATCGCTTTTCTGGAATGAGCTAATCCAAAGTACTCAAAAAAAAACCAGACCATAGACGAACTAGGCAACAATTTGTTAATTTAGTAATGGAAATATTGTCATGTTATTCGTAACCCGGGATTTTTATCTTTATAAATATTTAACCAAACGCTTTTTGAAAACTTCTTATATTCCAGGTGTTTACCAGTGCATAGCCTCCAACAGCGTGGGAGAAGCCAGCGCCTGGGCCTTGTTAGCCGTGAGGGCGCTCAACGTGCCCCCGCCTTCCTTTGTGCGCTGCCGTCCCGTGACTAAAGACACGGTGCGCATTACATGGGAGGCTCCGCACCGCCTGCCTGCCGTGGCCTACACCGTGCACTTCATGCTGACAGGTCAGTACCTACTCAAAAATTCTGTATCTACAGTGGAAGCTCGAGCATTTCTTTGATGGTGGGGGCTGACAATTTTTACATGTTTTATTTTATTTTTATTTTTATTTTAAATACATAAACGGCTATACTGCCCTTTATAAATAAACATATAATAGAGTACAAAAGTAAGAAAAATAATATCATTACATAATAGTAGTTTTAAACTTAAAAATAACATATAATTATTTTGTGTATCACAACAAAAAATAACAAAAAAGAACAATGAGAAATATCATCATTTCATTTCAACATGTCCATATTGCGTATATAAAGTTACATTATGGAAAAATAATTTTTGAGTGCATGTTTATATTGCGCTAATTTTAAGAAATAAATGTCACCGATGTTAGCATATTCATTTCCCAAAATGTGTAATCGACTGATTGGTGAGTAATAATGTGATAATGTATGTGTGTTATTATAGTAGAACGGTAGAGTCAGTCTATTGTTAGCGCGACCAGGGCAATGAAATCGTATTAGTTCTATTAAATCAGGGGTATCCAGGACCGAGTGAATTATTTTATATAATATTAATAGATCACAGATTTTTCTGCGATCTGATAAATTTACGAGATTAGTCCAGTTTAATAACAAATTATAGTCCACGGATTCTCTTGGAATACCTAATTTAAAATTAATATACCTAAGGAATCTATGCTGGACTTTTTCAATCGCTTGAATATGGATATTGTAATGTGGAGCCCAAATCGTAGAATTATATTCTAAAATGCTTCTCACTAGCGTTATGTATAAAATGCGAATAGTATCAATGTTACAAAATTGTTTGGTTATTCTATTAATAAATCCTAAAATCTTCATTGCTCTTTTAATAATATTATTTATATGGCTATTAAATGTAAGTTTTGAGTTAAAAATAATACCTAGATCATTTATTGTTTCTACTGAGTTTAATATAATTTTGTCAAGATTGTATTCATAAATGATCGGTTTCTTTATTTTATAAAATCTTATTATTTGACATTTACTAATGTTAAGTGCCAGTTTATTGCATATACACCAATTAAACAAGTTGTTTAATTTTTTTTGTAAAATTATGCAATCAGAGATATTTTTAATTTTTTTATATAATTTTAAATCATCAGCAAATAACAGGATCGGAAAAAACGTCTACAATGTCATTAATAAATAAAATAAACAGTATTGGTCCTAAATGGGAGCCCTGTGGCACACCGCTAGTGACAGAAAAGGCATCCAATATTACGTCATTTAACTTTACAAACAGTTGCCTATTTGTTAAATAACTCTCTACCCATTTAAGAAAGTTCCCGGTTATACCCATCCTCCTTAATTTATTTATCAATATTTTATGACAAACTTTATCGAACGCCTTGCTGAAGTCAGTATATATCGAATCTACTTGAAATTTATCTGCAAAGGCATTCGCTATAAAGTTTTCATATATCAGTAGATTTGTCAGAGTTGATCTATTCTTCATGAAACCGTGTTGAAACCTTGTTATAATCCCATTTAATTTAAAAATAATGTTAACTTACAAGTCAGTTACTTAGTCAATGGACATATAGTTTCAAGTTGCTAGTATAATAGGCACTTTAAAATATTGTGTTATGGTTTTTTTTTCATACACACAATAGAGAACTCCAGTCCAATTTTTTTATTTTTTTTAATGAATAAAGACCTTCAAACTTAAATAACTGCATTTTTATTTTTATTTTTATAGTTAGTTTTAATAGTTAAAATAATTGTCAAAGTTTTAATTTTTAAAGACTCCCAGAAACGCACCGTATCTATGGTGGTCTAATTTTTTTACTTTTTAAGTTGTCATTTTGAATCAGTGATGTTATGTCGAGGGAAATTTCCCTAGATCTAGGGGAGAAAAATATTTTTTAGGGATAAGGGAAATCAGGACAAAATCTAGGGAAATTTCGAACTCTGGCAAAAATTTTATTACATATGACAGTATTACTGGTATTATTTATATATATGTAAAGGAAATATATTCCCTTTAAATTTGAATCCTATAATGTCAATTAGAATGCAATCATCGATTGTCATTTGTTTTGTTATTCTATTATTTGATTGTTAGAAAAAACCATTCAAAGTGATATTAATAAACATAAATGTCGTTTCTTAGTTAAAAAAAACTTTGCAACACAAGTGTTTTATTTAGAAATTAATAAAAAGGAATTAAACCTATCAACATATTATAAAACGACATTTCGTTTTAAACCAAAAATGGAGAAAATTCAATTCGAATTTACGCTATTACCTGGATGCGATGGCAGATCAAATATTATTAGCATTACAAAAATAGTCACAAGTGATGGAAAAGTGTTTACAATACCAGAAATGCTACGATCCGCCAGCTATCACGAGGAGATAATGAAAACTAGTGCTTTTGGAAAAATAAAAAATAGTTTGAAAAAAAGATACCAGGTTAGAAGAGTCTGGTTAACCATGACAGAAGAACTAAAAAAAACATATGTAGACGAAGATGGAAACCTACAGTTTGGAGACCAATACCTCGAAGAATTGGACGAAAAAAGTTTACAAGTACATCAAAAAGAAGATGCATTAGGAAAATTAATTGAAAAGTTAATGGAAGATAAGCAACAGAGCTTAAAAAACATTGCTGAGAAGTTTGTTATAGAAAAATTCTGCACTAAAAATACAAATGCAAGCCAGTGGATGGAAGTGTTTGAAAAAGAATGTTTGCGGTTTGATGTGACCATGGATGGAAAAAAAATAGAAATACTCAGATTGTTCATGGATAAATCTTGTATAGACTGGTACAGTTCCATGATTATAAAACTAACAATGAACTCAGAGTGGTCAACATGGAAAAACAAATTCTGTGAATCATTTGCAAACAAAGGATGGAACCCTGTCACATACGCACTATCATTTAGATACAAAGATGGTTCTCTGTTGGATTATGCTATGAGAAAAGAAAAACTTCTATTGGATGTGAGAAGATCAATTGACACCGGTACTTTGATAGATCTTGTTGCTTCCGGACTACCAGAATTCATACTTAACAAGATCGATAGAGAAGGATTACAAGATACTGTAGATTTGTTTAATGAAGTAAACAAGTATGAACATATGGTCAACAAAAAAAAAGATTTATGAATAAGAAAACATTTGGAAATGCAGAACATAATAAAAATGGGGGTAAAAATCCATGTAAAATTTGTGAAAAATTGAATAAGGGCATTCGTTACCACCCTGAAGCTACATGCTGGTTCAAAACAAAAGAGGATGAAAAATTTAAGAGAAATGCCATTAAACATGTAAACAATTCAGTGATAGAAACTGAATTAAATGAAAATGATCAAAAAAACTAATAGTAACACCATTAATAAAAGTCAAACTATTACTAAATGATAAATTAAAAATATACGGAATTTATGATTCAGGTTCAAATGTTTCTCTAATTAATTCTAAATTATTGAAACTAAAAGGAAAAGGAAACAATTTGAATGAAGCAAATTTAGTAACGATTAATGGTGTTAAAAAGACGAGTGGTTTGACAACGTTAAACATAAAAATTTTTGAATTGGAGAATAAAGTTGATGTGTACATTATTGATGAACACAATTTCAAGTATGATTTTTTGATTGGATTAGACATGATAAAAGACTTCAAACTTATCCAAAGTGAAGACTTACAAATATCACAGAAACTCTGCCTAAATAATACAAATAAAAAAGAAAAATATTCTACAGATATGAAAACGAATACTAAATTTAATCATATAGAAAAACACAGAATTAATTTTAACGAACATGTTAAAGAAGAAGATTTTAAAATAACAATGAATCATTTAAATAATGATCAAAAAACAGAAATAAATGAACTAATAGACAAATACACATCAGTGTTCGCGAAGAGTAAATATGATGTTGGCACTGTTAATGGATATGAAGCGAAGATAGACTTATTAGTGGATAAATATTGTAGTAAGAGGCCTTACAGATGCAGTGTAGAAGATAAAAAGGAAATAGAAGAGCAAATAGCAAAATTATTAGACAATAAACTGATAGAAGAGTCGTACAGTCCATTTGCTGCACCGGTCACTCTAGCATTTAAAAAAGAAGAAAACAAAAGATCCAGATTATGCATAGACTTCAGAGACTTAAATAAAATAGTAATACCTCAAGCTCAACCATTTCCATTGATTGAAGACCTAATGACAAAGACCAGAAATTGCAAATTTTTTTCAACGCTGGATATAAACTCAGCCTTTTGGTCTATTCCATTGCGGATTGAAGACAAAAAAAAAACAGGATTTGTAACACAGGAGGGACATTATCAATGGACCTGCCTGCCTTTTGGATTGAAGACTTCTCCGGCAATTTTTCAGAGGATATTAAGCAATATATTGAGAAAATATAAACTAAACGAATTTGCTGTCAATTACATAGATGACATTCTTATTTTTTCAAAAACTTTTGCTGAACACATTGATCATCTGACAAAGCTGCTGAATGCAATCAAAACAGAAGGTTTTAGATTAAAATTTACAAAATGCACATTTGCATCAGATATGGTAAAATATCTGGGTCATATAATTCAGAATAATTCAGTCAAGCCAGTAAAGGATAATTTGATTTCAATAAAGAATTTTCCTATTCCAAAAACACAAAAGAATGTGCGACAATTTCTAGGAAAAATCAACTTTTATCATGAGTACATTCCGAAGAGTGCAATAATACTAGATCCTTTGCATAATTTATTAAGGAAAAATCAAAAGTTTATTTGGACTGATAAATGCCAAAATGCTTTTGAAACGATGAAAAACCTAATATGCTCACAACCGATCTTGGAAATTTTTGATCAAGATTTACCAATTAATATATATACAGATGCTTCTCTAGAGGGTGTTGGAGCTATTTTAAAACAGACACAATCTGATGGAAAAGAAAAACCTGTTGCTTACTTTTCGAAAAAATTAAACAGCGCACAGAAAAAGAAAAAAGCAATTTACTTAGAATGCTTAGCTATAAAAGAGGCAGTGAGATACTGGCAATACTGGTTGATAGGAAAACCATTTACAGTTTATTCAGATCACAAACCGCTGGAAAATATGAATATCAAATCTAGAACCGATGAAGAGCTTGGTGACTTAACATATTACTTATCCCAATATGATTTTCAAATTAAATATTCTCCAGGAAAGTACAATATTGAAGCTGATTGTCTAAGCAGAAACCCAGTCTTAGAACCAGATGAGAACCAAGATGAGCAATTAAAAGTTGTCAACTTAATAAAATTAGAAGATATCTTAAAAGATCAGGTCAAAAATGAGAAGATACAGTGCAGAAAAGATAAATTGATATCGAAGAATAATGTTTATTACAAGAAAGTAAAAAAAAAAGAAAAAATAATTCTATCAGAAAAATTCAGCATAGATTTTATCAAAAATGTTCACACAGACCTAGGTCACATAGGAATTAATCAAATGCAAAAAATGATAAGCTCATGGTACACATCAGAAAACATGACAAACAATATAAAGAGAACTTGCGAAAGTTGTGCAGTATGTTTAAAGAACAAATCAAGAGGTCAAAATAAATATGGATTGATGTCCTACTTGGGTCCCGCAACAAAACCTTTTGAAATATGTTCTATTGATACGATAGGTGGTTTTGGGGGTTCACGGTCAACAAAGAGATACTTGCACCTGCTATCAGATCATTTCACGAGGTTTGCATATATTTTGACGTCAAAAACTCAAAATACCAACGATTTCATCAAACTCTTAAACTCCACAGAAACTAATGACATTGGCATGATACTATCAGACCAATATCCGGGTCTTAATTCTAGAGAATTCAAAAAATTTTTGGATGAAAAAAATATTCCAATCATTTTTACTGCAGTAAACTCGCCTTTCTCAAATGGATTAAATGAAAGATTAAATCAAACGCTAGTCAATAAAATTAGATGCAAAATCAACGAAAATGACTTAAAAGTGGCTTGGACAACTATAGCCCGTAATTGTGTAAAAAACTATAATGAAACGGAGCACACTGTCACTGGTTATGCGCCTCAGTACCTACTTAACGGCACAGATGTTACGATTTTGCCAAATGAGTTAAAACTTAAGAAGACTGACATCGATTTGATTCAAGACAGAAAAAAAGCTCTGGAAAATACTATAAAGTCACATAATTACAACAAGATGATTTACGATAAAACCAGGAGACATATTAACTTCAAAGTTGGTGATACTGTTTTTGTGGAGAATGGAAACAAACTTAACAGGAAGAAGCTCGACGAATTGAGAATCGGACCCTACAAAATAATAGAAAAATTATCAAACTCAATTTACAAGATAAATACTGGTCGAAAAAAATTAGAATCAAATTTTTTCCACATCTCGAAATTAATTCCAGCACCTGCATTGATGAACCATGAAGAGGATATCGAAGATGAATGAAAATTTTTGCAATAATTTTCTTTCCCGCGGGGGGGGGGGGGAGATGTAAAGGAAATATATTCCCTTTAAATTTGAATCCTATAATGTCAATTAGAATGCAATCATCGATTGTCATTTGTTTTGTTATTCTATTATTTGATTGTTAGAAAAAACCATTCAAAGTGATATTAATAAACATAAATGTCGTTTCTTAGTTAAAAAAAACTTTGCAACACAAGTGTTTTATTTAGAAATTAATAAAAAGGAATTAAACCTATCAACATATTATATATATACGTATATATATTTTTTGGAATTCCTATGAATCTTAATTATTTTTCATGTACTTACATGCCATGTTATTTTTAACACTGACAACTCAAAATGATATTAGGGAACGTACCCATACTACGTGACACGTTCGGGGGGGGGGGGGTCTTCAAAATACCACGCTTGGTACAAATGAGCGGCGGGTTGCTTATGATTTTTATTTTGCAAAGTGTTTTTTTTTAATTTGGAATTCAGTTTCTAATTCAGTGGTGAGTGTATTCGTACTTTTAAATTATTACTTCACGTAGCAAAAAGTGTTTTATTTGGAAAATCACGGTATTATTAGTATATTTACCAAGTTCCGATATCTTTCCAATTAATTATCATATTAATTAACATATAACAGGATTAGTGTTACACAATCAGGTGGCTACGTAGGTAATTGCGTAAATGTGAAATTCTAGGGAAATTTCACTTCTAACTGTTGGCAACACTGTGAAGAACCCAAAATAATCATGGCGGATAATGACTTTTAGGTGTGAGGTGTGTTTTTTATTCAAGATTAACTGCTTTTAATATAGAAAAACATTGGTAAAATGTCCACATTTCACCGCTACTGTTATTGTATTTAATCAAAGTGCAATATAAAAACAATAAATCATCTCTTTCATTGCAAATACATGTGACATCGTGTTTTGTGTCAGGTGTTACTTTGTAGGTACATTGTTTTATGTATAATACATACAGAAACACTGGTATTTATAATACACTGATCATGACGAGTGTGTAACAACTTGTATAAAAAGCCCTATACTAAAAACAATTTGAAAATACATAAAAACAAACATCAAAATATGACACGACTTTAACCTCAAATAGACAACATTTATTGCAGATTGTCCGCAAATATAGCCCTTTTCGTAAATTGTTGAGGGCCTAAATTATGTTTCAATAAACACAATAACTATTATTTATCTAAATCTCTATAAACAGTATGAAAATAAACCAAAATCACGAAATGTTGAATTGCATAGGTACGTGTGCACTTCAAGTCATTTCCAATGTCAATACAATACAATACACAGGTGACAGGTTAACTGTGACGTCACGGTTAACCATTTCAGTAATGCCAACTTAACGCTGTGTTTTGGGAAGAGGTTTAAAAATGCACTTTTTAATAATTTATTAAAAACTCTGCATTTAATATTATGAAATAAAACTTATATATTCAGAATCAGCGTT
Organism: Limnephilus rhombicus; assembly: GCA_929108145.2. NCBI lineage: Eukaryota > Metazoa > Arthropoda > Insecta > Trichoptera > Limnephilidae > Limnephilus > Limnephilus rhombicus. Next base: position 27,145,529 of record OV815284.1, read on the forward strand.
TCTTGGTCTATATGAACATATTTTTTTAAAGCCATAATATTTTTCACTGGAGTTCCTTATTGTGCTAATTCTCTTAGAAACGATCTTCTTCATGTGCAGATTTTAAAATTATGTGAATCTATATATTCCATGAAGAACACTTTTTTTTTTCCCAGATGGCGGGGAGGAGCACTCTCAAATCCTGACTTCTAAGAATTACGATCTGCGAAAGCTACAACCATATAGGAGCTATGAGTTCTACACCAAGACATACACTAACCGCAGGGGCGCCAGCGACCAGTCCCCACATGTTGTGTGCCACGGACAAGGCGGTAAGACATCTGACAGATTTAATTGTTGACAAGGTGGCAGTACATCTGACAGATTTAATTGTTGACAAGGTGGCAGTACATCTAACAGATAATTCTTGACTAGGGGGCAGTACATCTGACAGATTTAATTCTTGACAAGGTGGCAGTACATCTGACAGATTTAGTTCTTGACAAGATGGCTGTACATCTGACAGATTTAATTGTTGACAAGTTGGCAGTACATCTGACAAATTTTATTGTTGACAAGTTGGCAGTATATCTGTTAGATTTAATATTTGAAAAGATATCTTACAGATTTTAATATTGGTAAGATATAAGAGAGAATTAATCATTGAGAAAGAGTTTAGATATCTGTCAGATCAAATCAGGCAGTACGTCTGACAGATTTAATAATTGAAAAGGCAATAAGATATCTTACAGATTTAAATATTGGTGTGATATCAGATAGAATTAATCATTGAGAAAGAGTTTAGATATCTGTCAGATTAAATCATTGACAAGGTGGTACCTTACAGCTATTAGTAGTTTATTTAATGTATTATAATCCCCTTACTTTAAACTTGGCGTAAATCGCGTAAGGTCATAACAGTGAAAAACTTAATGTACACTGCGGTGTTTGTATGGTTAAAACAATCTCAAACCGAGCATAAGGCCTGCTTTACCACATTAAATGATGAACCGGCATATAAGAAGCTAATTAGTAAGACAGTATATTTAAATGGTTGTTTTTTTGGTTTTCAGTGGATACTTACTTGTCTTCAGTGGGAAATACGTCAATGCACGTGGCATGGAGAGACAATGCACCCAACATAAAGATGTGGCAGCTGCAATGGAAGCTTATTGGTCCCAACACCACCCTGCACAATGTCACCCTGCCTAACAATGTGTCTTCCTATATTGTGGAAGGTAGGTTTACTTTAAATACTTCTAAAATACATATTAGATTTGGTTAACTTTGAATACTAGTAGTTCTGTGAACAGTAGACCTAACTAACTAACCATCACGCCCTTTCTCCGCAGGGGTAGGCAGAGAGGACAGACCGCCAAACAACTCGGTCTTGGCACACACTCTTTGCCTCACTCACATTCATACATCGTCTCATACATTCTCTTCTATTATTCTGACTTTTGACATGGCCCGACTCAAATATCTGATTCACTTGATCGTGCCATGTCTTCCTCGGGCGTCCCCGACTTCTTCTACCATTCACATTCGCGTTGTATATTCTTCTTACACTACTTTCTTCAGCCTTAGGGAACGTACCCATACTACGTGACCAATTTTTTGCAATTTTTAACCCCCCCTCCCCCCCCCGGTGACCAAAAACCTAAGCAACCCGCCGCTCATTTGTATGGAGCGTGACATTTTGAAGACCCCCCCCCCTAAACGTGTCACGTAGTATGGGTACGTTCCCTTACATTCTTTGCGGATATCCACATTTCTCACACGATCATACATTGTTTTACCACACACACATCCCAGGGATCTCATTTCAACAGCTTTCAGTTTAGTTTCATCCTTCCTCTGTCATACATCAGGGTAGGTACCAGGACTCCATTGTGAACTGCTAGCTTTGCTTCTTTGACAATTTTTTATTAGCGCCAACGGCATTCAGTCCCATCATTAATGGAATTACCGGCATTCACCCTTCTTTCAATATCTCTATCAGCCTTCCCATTTCTCGTAAACATACTACCCAGATACACAAACTCATCCACCTGCTCCAAGTATTCATCATTCACAACTATATTGCATACCGTTTTCGTACTCTCTCTTTCAAACACCTTGACTTTAAATTTACTTACATTCATCATTAACTCATTCTTCATACATACTTCGTTCATCCTAGAAACGAGAGACTGTAGATCTTCCATAGTGTTAGAAATCAGCACCGCATCATCAGCATACAACAGGCAACGTACTTTCAGATTACTCAATTTCGCGCCCAATCCCACCTCTTTCAATTCTTGCATACAATTATCCATGTGTAGATTGAATAACCATGGTGACATTACGCAGCCTTGCTTGACACCTTTTGTGCTGTCAAACCACCCCGTAAAACCACCGTTCACCCTAACACGTGCAACGCTTCCCTCGTACAGAGACGCAATTGCCTGTATGAGATTTGTATTCACTCCATACTTGGACAACACCTTCCATAGCTTTTTCCTGTTGACTCGGTCGTATGCTTTTTGTAGATCTACAAGGCGCAGAAAAGTTTCTGGTTTTTCGCCAGAAACTTCTCAGTGAGCATAGGCAAGGTAGCATACGCAACAGTAGGAGCATCCAAAAAGGCATATTTTTAATTTTCTCTTATTATTTTAATGAATTGAAACCAAAATTTCCTCTGAAATTATAAAATGTAAGCAGGTACTTAAATACCTACCTACTTAACCCTTTCCCTGCGGGAAGCGCACCACTGCGCCGCCCCGTACATGCCCAGTACGCGGGCGGCGAGGCTGTGCACCGCGAAGTTTCTCCGGCGTTATGAATACGAAACATACTTGAATATGGTAAAATTTATACTCCTAAAAATTCTCAAACTTTACCCTACTGACATCTTGCGATATTTTTCCGTAATACGTATCCTAATCAGAGTTACAGAGATTTGAAGGGACCTCCCAACTCAGAGCCAAAATTGAATCATTGGAGGGGACCCACCACTTTCCCAACGGCGTTATAAGGAAACATATGGTTTCCTCCTTCACCGCACACGTCAAGACTCTACTTTTTTTTGAACGAAGCTACATTTATTTGAACGACTCTAGACCCTCCAATGTCCATGCATACGGGGTTAGTAAGCAGTATGCAAGTACTTACATTAACATTATACAAAAGATAAATAGAAGTAGCAGCCCGTGGAATAATTCTTCTGAAATAGGTAACATCAAAAAGAGATAATAGTGTTAGTAAAAGAAAAAGAAAAATAAAAATAACGGCTATGACCAGTCGAAGAAACCTTCTGTGAATAAAATAAGTAATGAGGAAAAAACAGTTATATGATTATGTTATAATGTAAGTAATTACTATAGTAGCGGAAATAAAATAAAATATATTTTAAAAAAAAGCCAGAGAAAGTATTCCATAGACCACCGGGCAGTCCCAATGAGAATGCGTATAGCTATCGGCCCAACCGCAGACGATGTTCGAAGTCCGCGTCCTTTAGCCGGTTCCCCGATTTTGCCTCGAAGAAATGTACTTGGGAGAGAAGGGGAAGTTTTTGAAGACCTTGAGGAAAGATGAGCGTCGGGTTACCGGAGGGGGGACGGAAGGACATCGAGACCGCACGGTTATGCCTCAGGCCAACGCATGTCGATGGGGGAGGCGCGGGCGGATCGCGGGAAGACCGCTCTGTTGTATGTTCGCCTGGCAATGTGCATGGACAGGGTCTATCCCACCCCCTTTCTATGGGGGAATGACGATACATAACATACAAAGTTCAGTTGCGCCACCAAAGAATGGAAACCAAAACTAATCAAGAAAAATAGAAAATAATAAGAGCATTTATACATGTAAAACATAATTTCAGAATCAGTACAGAGTGATAATGTATCAAGCGATACTGTCATCACTACCATCGCTCACCAAGATGACCTATCGAGGTAAAAACATAAATCATTGTTAGCAGAGACCAGAGAAGAAAAAAAAAATAGTCAAACATAATCAGTAATTTATAGGTCACATAAGTTATATTATAGATAGTTCAAAGCATATTCACTAAATAAAGAGTAATAGAGGAGGACCGAAGAAGACGGGAGTAATACGTGTAGCACCTGAAACAAAGATGAATTTAGTCTAGGTCAGCGACTCTAAGTACAGGCCATCTCTCTACCCAGGACTTGACAAACTTTTTCAAGCATTCGAAATTCTCTTTGTTCGACACAAGGTCAGCATTCCACGCTGGTCTTGTTATTCCGCGCAAACCATCCAACATTTCCTCTCGTGCTTCCTTCATCAACTCGCAGTGCCACAGAATGTGCTTGGCGTCTTGGTTAGTATCACCACATGCGCAGTTTGGGTGAGGAGAGAGGGTCAAGCTATGAAGCCGACCCCTGAACTCCCCATGCCCAGAAAGCATCTGCGTCATGTAGTGATCTAGTTTAATGTATGCCCCTTCCATTCTGAATTTAACTGAAGGAAAGAAGGAGAAAGTCCATCTGCCCTTCGTCGACCTATCCCATCGCTCTTGCCATACACTCAGCGTCCTCTCACGCATCGCTTTGAGCAAGCCAGGGAGGGCCACTACTCCTCCCGGTGTCAGCTCGACTCCCAGGTGGACAGCAGCCCTGCCTCTAATAAGTTCCTTTTTGGTCAATATTTCCCTAATTTCAAGGTCAATCGGCAGGACGCCGGCCAGAACCGGTAATGCATCTGAGGCCACAGTCCTATAAGCGCCCAAGAGCGCCAACAGAGGAGTCCGCTGACCCCGTTTAAGAGCCGAGTTTATCAAGACGTTATCCAAGCGATGCTCCCACACAGAGGCAGCATATGAGACTTGCGACACATATACCCCTCTGTACAGCAGGCGAATCGCCGGAGAACGCAATCCCCACTCGGCAGTTGAGAGTCTTCTCAGTTTCTGAAACAGGGCCTGGGCCCTGTCGGAGGCGTTCTTGACGTGGGCTAGGAACGAGGAAGATCTGTCCAAAATTACGCCTAAATACCTGGTGTTTTCTGCAAATCGGATGGGTGTGCCTCCCATTCTGATGAAGGGGTTCCTGCCTCGGCTGAGCATGCCCTTCATAAGGAGGCCCACGGTCTTGTGGGGAATGAAGTTCAGTCTATTTCTCTGTCCCCATTCAAGGATCACTTGTAAACCTTCTTCAGCCTTAGATTCCACTTCCCTTCTACTGTTCCCAGAGACCAAAAACAATTTGTCATCTACGTAGTCGACCGATATACAACCTTCAGGCAAGGGCAACCTGGAGGAGTCGTCAAACAAGATTTTCCACAGGTCGGGTCCGAGGACCGACCCCTGTGGACATCCCATGTCGACTGTTCGAGTGATTAAAACGTCCCCGTGCCCTATGATAACTGTCCTACCACTTAGGTAGTCACTAATAATCTCAAACAGTTTACGCGAAAATTGAATCAGTTTGAATTCTTCCCGCGTCTTTTCACACGCTATTGCGCAGGCGCCTCTCATAAGCACTCGTAAGATTCTCAAGCGAAGACGCTCGCCGAGTAATACATTATCATATCGAATTATTGTTTGCTTTTTTCGTTGATGCGAACTATCGTGATTACTGTGGACATTTATCTGATTTATCATATTTAAAAATAAGTTTTTTTATAAATATATTAAAGATTCTTTCAAACCGTGGTAGAAATATAAAATTACATCAGTGTTAATTATTTTCAAATAAAAATAAGTGATTAAAGAGTGTTTTTAGTTGATAATCAAGTGGAGTGATTTTATAACTCTTTACAAAAAGTTGTAGACGTTTGACTTTTTATCAATAATTGAAATTATTTTTATTCACCAACATACAAAATGTCGGGTCGTAGTCTTAATGACGACGAAATAATTTGTGCAATTTTATAAATAGATATAGATTTCGAACTTAGTGAAAGTGACGAAGATAACAATTGCGAAGCTGCAGTTGTTTTTATTATACGACCCTTTTTAAGTGTGTCAATATTTCATGCATCTAGCCAATCGAGACATCACACCACAGTTGAAGAGCTGTACTCCGGTATGTTGACGTGCTTATTGTGTTGTCCTTGAGATATTAATATGGCCGCCTGACCCAAACGTATTCATTACACTACTGAGATAAGCGTCGAAGATTTATAGAGTCCCATTGATAATCGGAATGTTTATTTACACTTCAAAAAATACTTCAAGACATAAGTGATTTATTTTTTAAAACAAATATTAAAATCCATGCGTGATTATTGTTTAAAGCCATAAATTAGATTAATGATAAATAGCCCCGCGTGTGAACGAAGTGACACATATTTTTGACGCATAGAAAAGGTTAACCGTCCTGCCTTTGGGTTTATTCAAAAAGTAAGTAAAAAAACATTGGGTTTTATAAACTGTGACTTTTATGGAAGAGACGAAAATATTCAAACACATCCCTTGGCTTCGCGATAACGCAGGAACAAACTTGATGTATACGAATGTGTCACAATCGTTTTGTGGGTTTCGGGCAAAGGCGTTATATACTGTAGACGCGGGGTAAAAATCTCAAAGTGGGAAGCCAAAAGCCAGGTAATTCCACTGGTCTCGATTAGTACTAAACTGTCACTCGTTGAGTAAGGTCGTGTCTTACTAGTAGGAAAATTGCATTTAAAAGCGTCAAAATGCCCTCCTGTGTGATGAGAAAATGTTTCCATTACACGGCAAACAGTAGTAAAAGTGAAGAAATAACATTTCATTTATATGTACACACAAATTACTTATTATTATCGATTATTATAAGCAATACAATTAATTTACATGTTCCCGTAAATTCCGACAATTTTGTGCATCATTAGAGAAAAAACACATATTCTTTGATTGTCTTATGGTACGGCCACACTGAGGCCAACTTCCAACTTCAAACTTTCAGACGATTGTGTAGAAGGGTAGTTTGTGCGTTGGAAGTTCGAGTTGGAAGTTTGGCTTTGGTGTGGAAGTAGCATATCTTTTTAATACATGAATAACTTTCGAATTAAGAAATTACTGAAAACCGCTGAAAACAAAAAAGTGTTGCTTACTTGCTACTGCTACTATATTTTGCGAGTATGTGACTATGGCGAGTCTATTTATATAACATCATTGGTTTCGGGTTTCTTTTTTTACCTTAACGTCCGGGATATGGCTTGTTGCGTTCAGGCACAGCCTTCTGGATTACTACTAGCCGCGCTGTTGTAAGTCATGCAACGTTGCGTGTAGTCTTACAATAGAGAACTCCAGTCCAATTTTTTTATTTTTTTTTATGAATAAAGACCTTTAAACTTAAACAACTGCACTTTTATTTTTATTTTTATAGTTATAATAGTTAAAATAATTGTCAAAGTTTTAATTTTCCAAGACCCCACGAAAAGCACCGTATCTATGGTGGATTGTGTGACGTCTTCACCCACCGATAGTTTATTTATTTTCAAGTTGTCATTTTGAATCAGTGATGTTATGTCTAGGGAAATTTCCCTAGATCTAGGGGAGAAAAATATTTTTTAGGGAAAAGGGAAATCAGGACAAAATCTAGGGAAATTTCGAACTCTGGCCATTTTTTTATTACATATGACAATATTACTGGTATTATTTATATTTTTTTATATATATTTTTATATACGTATATATATTTTTTGGAATTCCTCTGAATCTTAATTATTGTTCATGTACTTACATGCAATGTTATTTTTAACACTGACAACTCAAAATGATATTATGTATCTAAAAAGATAAATGGGACCTCTGAAAAAAAAAAAATTTTTTAAGTTCCGTTTTATCGGTGATTGCGGTTGATTTTTATTGTGCAAAGTGTTTTTTTTTATTTGGAATTCAGTGGTGAGTGTATTCGTACTTTTAAATTATTATTTCACGTAGCAAAAAGTGTTTTATTTGGAAAAGCACAGTATTATGAGTATATTTACCAAATTCCGATATCTTCCCAATTAATTAATCATATTAATTAACATATAACAGGATTAGTGTTACACAATCAGGTGGCTACGTAGGTAATTGCGTAAATGTGAAATTCTAGGGAAATTTCACTTCGAAATCTAGGGAAATAAATTTTTTGGGCAGAACATCCCTGTTTCAATCAAGAATCCAGAAAAATCATTGGCGGAATCAGGCGGAATGCTTTGGGATGACTTTTAGGTGTGAGGTGTGTTTTTATTCAAGATTAACTGCTTTTAATATAGAAAAACATTGGTAAAATGTCCACATTTCACCGGTACTGTTATTGTATTTTAACAAAGTGCAACATAAAAACAATAAATCATCTTTTTCATTGCAAATACAAGCCTCGAATTTTGTGTTCAGGCGTGACTACATTATTTTATGTATAACACATACAGAAACACTGGTATTTATAATATACTGATCATGACGATTGTGTAATAACTTGTATAAAAAGCCCTTTTAGTAAAAAACAATTCGAAAATACGACCAATGTATCGTAAACCAAATGTCAAATATGACATATGACCTATTTATGACTATGCTTAACCTCAAATATAGCCCTTTTACGTCATAATTTTAATTGTTGAGAGCCTAAATATTGTTTCCAATAAACACAATAACTATTATTTATCTAAATCTCTTTAACAGTATGAAAATAACCAAAAAACACGAAATGTTGAATGGCGTGCGTGTCTTTCGTGGCGTAAGGCGTAAGATTTCAAATGTGAATACATCTTGATACACTTCGGTGAATTGGTTAGCAGGTTAACAGTGACGTCACCGTTAACCATTTCAGTAATGCCAACTTGACGCTGTGTTTTGAGGAGAGGTTTAAAAATGCACTTTTTAATAATTTTTTTAAAACTCTGCGTTTAATATTATGAAATAAAACTTATATATTCAGAATCAGCGTTTATTGGTCTATATGAACATATTTTTTTAAAGCCATAATATTTTTCACTGGAGTTCCTTATTCTCAGTCATTCGTTCACATTCTTATACAAATGTGAGCATTTTTTATGTTGCGTTGGTGGTTTTTATTAAAAATATTGCGATTCTGTTCTCATTTTGTGATCATTGCTAAATGAAACATCAAGATAACGTTGATGCACATTTTTTGCAGTAAATATAACATTTTATATCATGCACAATGTCCTTTTACACATTTCAAGTATCAACACATAACCTATAATGTTGTTTTTTCAGATTCCTTCTTTACAGAATACTCGTGGTTCATGATTAAAACATTATCAGCCTTACTAAAAAAAAACCACAGCACGCCAGATAACCCGTGTTATTGCAGCAACATGAATAAAACAAAAATACACTAAAAAACGATGACATTACTAATAAGATTTGGTCTTAAAACGTATTGTAAATCCGGCAACAGTGCATATTTAAGTACTAAATTGTTTGTTTTCCTTCATAACCGCTAGGTGGCGCGGCGGCGCGGCGCCTGCGCATTCGTTGTTCGCGCTCGAAAAAGACGCTGGAAGCGCGAAATGATTTTTGTGTGTGCAATATTACTTATATGATGGTTAATTTCTATTAATATGAATAATTTACTCTTATATTTATATCATTGATATATTTACCGTGTTTTTTGTGGTTTTTCATAAGTTTTAGTCAAGTTATAAAACAATAATCGTACTTTGAAAATTGAAGTGTCAAAAACTATTTTATATGATACATGAGAATTCAAATTTACATTTAAAGGTTTTATTTTACGATAATTTTATGAAAGTGGTGTTTTTTTTAAATAATAATATCTAATACATGTGTGCCTAAATGCATCAAAGAAATTAACGTCTTTAGAGATGCAAGAAATCTGATAAAAAAGACGGTATAATTTTTAGGTTACTTTTTTAGCAATAAAAAAAACTTTGAAATTTTTTATTATTTTTTTATTGTATGCACGAGGAAAAAGTGAGGTGATAAGTTTCCTTCCAAATTTATTACATAAAAGGACTGTGTTTTTGAAATTTTGTTTTTTTTTTTCCGAGTTTGAATCTTAAAGTATGTCAGTTTTTGAAAACTAAACTGTATTTCAAATATACAAATCTAAAAGGTAATTTTATCTAGTTTTCATAAATGGTATTTGTTTTTACGACACCTTCAAAAATAAGAAATATATAGAACATTCAACATACTATGGAAAAATTACAAATATCGTTCGGACATCAATTGTTAAAACAGAGATAAACTACCCTCTCAGGCCGTGGAAACCATGTGTATTTCTTTCAATGAACAAATTTTTAATTAGTAATGTTTTCACATCCGCTGCCGTTTGTCAATTGAATAAAATTTTCACTGGGTTTTTTAGTAAGGCTGATTGTGATTATGTTCATAATCAAAATTATTCATTTTATCGTAATCAGTTTTTTATGTGTTTTGAAAAGTTGTTTAATAATGTACATTTTTGACTGATACTCAAATACTTCTTATACTCAAATACCACAAATACATTCAAATGTTTTTTTGGGGTTTCCCCATGCCCACACAGAAATCCTTATCAGGTTCTATGAATGTAAAAAACCTCCAGAGCAGAGTCTAAGCTTAAAAATGCAAGGTGGCAGAGAATATTACCATGTACAATATACTTAATCACAAACAAATTTGAGAATCCTCAATATTGCCTATTCTTTTTTAATGAATATGGAACTATCTTTTTATTGACAAACTTTATTTCTAAATTTTCACAAACAGTTATCCTTTTGGCATTTATATAAAATAAATAAAGGTTTTAAGTGATAACATCTAATATTATAATATGCAGGTATTTTTTTTTAAACTGTTACCCAATTCATTCAATAACTTTGCTCTTTTAAAAGACAATTGCTTTCTTCTATTACAATGAATAAATATCAAATTGTAATGCTAGAAGTGCCGATACTGCCGATGTCCAATTCTGAATGAGGTTGAAGATGATTGTTTATCAATTTCTTGGCACAAAAACCGCTGAATCAATATTTTGACTTGTACATTAGATAGGCCACAATTCCATCACTCTATATCCAGAGCACCTAACAAAGGTATTCAGAACATTCAAATAAGAGTACTTTCTGGTATGTAAATCAAATTACCAAAATTGACATAGGCAATTCTAGCATTAACGATCAGAAATATACATTTCCTCTTTAAAAATCCTACTACAAACGCATGAAATACAATAACAGTCTTTCACCTAGGCGTGGGCGTTATTTAACGTAAGTAGTTACAATAACTAGTTACACGGTATGAAACGGAAATAACTAGTTTCGATAAAATTACAAGTAGTTATTTTTGTTAATGCGTTATTGTTGGTGCTGGATGTGATGTGAGTAACTGAGTACTGAGTAGTTTTGCCGCGTTTTGCATAGTTGCGCCTACCGGCCGGCCAAGCATGCGAGATTTTAGATCGAAAATTTCCGAATAAGTGGGAGTGGGTTCCGTTTCTGGGAAGCGAGCGACCACTTTTTGATTTTAAAGTAAAATAATTTATAATTAAATGAAGACAATATAAGCGAAACTCAATCGAAAATCTGAAAACAGAAAAATCAGAAAAAGATATTGACACATCTGGGACACGAACCCAGGACCTCTCGCTTACCGGGCGAACGCGCTAACCACTGCGCCACCGTGTCGATATCCAATTCGGTCACTTTTAACTGTATCATACTTCGACTAAGAACCACCCACACTATCTTCATTTTTCTTAACGCATATACTATTGGCTGCTATCTTTATGTATGATTGACACATCTGGGTTCGTGTCCCAGATGTGTCAATATCTTTTTCTGATTTTTCTGTTTTCAGATTTTCGATTGAGTTTCGCTTATATTGTCTTCATTTAATTAAATATTACAATTTGAGGTTTTACTCATAAAGTTAAAATAAAAATATAAAATAATTTAGTTTGTTTTAGATCGTTGTTGTACTTGTGTATAATTATGAATACTTTCTTCTAAATATTAACGTTTATATGTTATTTTAGTGTTTTATGTACATTTAATGTAACGTTTCTTTGTTATTATGTCAATATAATTAGTGTGGATCGTAATAAATCTAAAAAAGTGTAAATATAGTGAAGTATAAAAAAAACTTATAAAAATAATTAATCATAAATACATTTAATCCAGTCAGTCCTAGGCCTGAATAAAGTATGAAGGGAAGTTAATTTAATATATATTGATTTCACTGTATAGCTACAAACACTTAGATACAATAGAAACTAGATAGTGATTTAATTTATTTTCGTTTCGTGTGTAACTGTATAGTTGGTGGAGGTATACAGTTTCGTGTGTAACTGTAGCCGAATCAAAATAACTAGTTACAAAAATATCCTGTTTTGAAACAGGTGACGCCGACCAAGAAACTAGTTTCGTTACGTTTCTTGAAAACGACGTAATGACCCACGTCTACTTTCACCTATCAAATATAACATTGGTTCACACCATAAACAAAATACAGTGTTGCCAAGTCTAACAACATGGCTTGTTTACACTTAAGATTGGCTATGGTTCAGGCGATAATATAGGGCTCGTAACACATACGTTCGTATGGGTTTTTCTAAGAAACGTCATCTAAGACCCTTACAATAATATTCTAGAAACCTTAAACCTAGAAACCTTGAACCTTGATCATAATGTAAATTCTTTTTTCAAAATTTCTTCAATCCAGTAGGTACCATAATATTGATTATTTGAATTTGACAGTTGGAAGTAGGAACTACGATCATGCGAACTCTCCACTATTACTAACACTCCCCGTATTTTCTCTTTCTTTATAAGACCACTGTTCATAGGAATACTAGTATATTGTCGCTGGGCGCGTGAAAAAACCTCCAATGTAAAAAAAATTATATTTTACACAATAGTTCAAAACCAATTTAGTTGCAAGAAAATGAAGGTGACCATATTTATTTATTTTATATTTAGAAACAATATTTATTTATATTAAACCCCTCCGAATTTTCGCGAATATTCGCTTATGATGTCTCAAACAAAATGACATTTATACCGCTTATTACCGCTTCACAATTAAATAAATTAAACATTTCCCGAATGTTGCCGAATAGAAAAACTGTTTTAGAAAGGTTACAAAAAAAGCTTTCGAATTATTATATTACAAATAAATATTAACATTTGTAAATATTAAAATTTAGAATGAAAACATTAAAAAAATGTAAAAATGACTTATGTGATGTTTTTATGTGAAAACGGTACTAAAATCACAGATTATGTTTAGAATGAAAACATTAAAATTTAGAATGAAAACATTAAAAAAAATGTAAAAATGACTCACGTGGTGTTTTTATGTGAAAACGGTACTAAAATCACAGATTATGTAAAAACAGTACTTATTCTATTGTATAAATGTATAATAAACACTTTTGTCACCTCACTTTTTTATCATTTCATATAAAAATTTTAATAAAAATTAACAATGTCTAGCGCGATCGAGCCGCCCTTAGGAAATTTGGTGGGTAAAATTATGTGTCAGATTGCGCGAATGACAGAATATTCTTGTTATGTATTTCTATGGACAACTTGAATAGGGATGTACAGCTTGTTCCACTATCGACCTTTTACTTTTTGTTTTAGGGATGTCACTAAAAGAATAACAGAGTTAGAACGATTTCTATGGAGACCCACGCGTTGACGTATAAACATGCTTATTGTACTTGACTGCTGTCGTATTTCTAACGCATATATCTGCTTACGTTGCTGACCGGTTAATAATGATTTTTAGTGTTATACAATAAAAAATCTAAGCCTCCCTTCATTTTCCTGTTTAAAATGTGTTTTTTGACTCTACACATTGGCGGTATTACGTTAGAAAAATAGGTAGGTACTGACCTTTCTGCATAATGACATATTGTGACAAAATTGGGGTAGGAACTACAGTGAAACCCTCTTAAGAAATTCCCGCTTAAGAGGTTTCGTGGCTTAAGAAGTTTGGTTTTTTTTTTTCCCTTGACCCAAAATTGGACCAATTTTTCCCACATATAAGGTTTTCCTGCTTGAAGTTTCTTTTTTCCGGTCCCTTGGAAAACTTCTTAAGAGGGTTTCACTGTAATTAGAAATATTTTGAATTAAATGAAAACCAACTTGGTTTACGCCAATGACGTCACAAAGTAATTTAGAAATTATTGAAGAAGACACATTTTATTTCATTTTAAATCGTTCTATTTTTAAACTGTAATAAATAAAAGCAAATGAATTTTTGTTTTTGACTGATATATTATTTGCAGGAAAATGGATGGAGTAATGAAGTACAATAGTTATGAGCTGTGAAAATAATTAATTAAATGTAATTTTAGGAAAAGAGATATAATGAAGATATATAATGATCAAAAGAACAATGAATATTGCCATCACGCAACAGTATGATGTTTCTGTTTAAATTTCTGGCATATCAAAATTTTTTTGTTTTTTAGATATACATCCCTTGAATAAATACGAGTTCAGAGTGTTGGGCTCGCCAAGTGACAAATGGCTGGATCAGGACCTGAACCTCATACAGTGGAGTTCTTCTGCCAACAGGACCCTCAAGCCTTACAACAAGGACGGCAATGTTAGAGGTTTCAATCACAACAGGTAATTATTTTGGTTTAAAAAACAATATTGTAATTTGTTAGGTGTTTTTTAATCCTTGGAATGCCAGCCAATCCGTAGCGGATTTGCTAGGAACTCAACGCACTTGCCTCGACTTTATGGTATTTTGGACCATAAAAAATGTTCCTGGCATACAAAAATAAATCTTATTCGCTTGGCAAGGAAATAATGTCACAAACTATTATTCTAGCTTGTCATTTCGTCACTTGCAAACATTGGTTTATACCAATAATGTTATATACTGTGGACGCCTGGTAGAAATCTCAAAGTGGGAAGCCAAAAGTAAGGCAATTGCACTAGTCTCGATTTCTAGTACTTTAGTACTAAACTGCCACTCGTCGAGTAAGGTCGTGTCTTACCAGTAGGTAAATTGCATTTAGAAAGCTCCAAAACGCCCTTCCGTGTGATGAAAAAATGTTTCCATTACACGGCAAACAGTAGTAAAAGCGAAAAAATAACATTTTATTTTTAAGTATACGCAAATTACTTATTATTATCGATTATTATAAACAATACAATTAATTTCCTGCCTGACGATTTTATACGTCATTAGAGAAAATACACACATATTCTTTGATTGTCTTAAGGTACGGCCACACTGAGGCCAACTTCCAACTTCAAACATTCGGAAGATTGTGTTGAGGGGTAGTTCGTGTGTTGGAAGTTCGGAGTTGGAAGATTTGCTTCGGTGAGGAAGTAGCATATCTTTGAATAACTTTTTAATTAACCTCTGAGCTCTCAGAGGTTAATTAAAAAGTTAGCCTATAGGCCAGGCCATTTCACGAAAATTCACTAAAAAAGCACCACTTTGAATTTTGAATTGAATGTTTTGTGGATTAATTTTGAGCTATTGTATATTTTATTGACTGAAACACGTTCCTAGAACAATAAACTATGTACCACAACAACATTACTTGCATTATTTACGTAAATTAATAGGTTTTTCGATGTTTTAGTCGAGGAACACGTTTTAATTTTAACAGCCAAAATTCGCGGCAAAAATGACATTTCTATGTCACAGATAAAATCGTTAAAAAATATTCTGGGGTTGCAAGGTGAATGAAATTTTGACCCATCGTATGGTGTAATGTTGGCGCAAGCGATTCTGACCCTGTTCTTCATACAAATTCTGTACATAGAAGGGCCAAAATCGCAGACAAACATTTTTTCTTCAATATTTTTTCAAATTATTTTCTCACGCATGCGCAGAATACGCCCGTGCCCGCGCGTCTCCGGCCTATTAGAGGTTAAGAAATTATTGAAAACCGCTGAAAACATAAGAGTGTTGTTTACTTGCCACATTATATCTTCAGTTTGTGAGAGAATGGCGAGTCTATTTATAAAACATCATTGTTTTTTACCTGTGAAAATTTCATTTAAAATGTCATAATTTTTAATTTTCAAAAGTCATGCAAGTGCCGCATTTATTTACAGGAAAACCTCGTATGACTTATTTTTATTGTGAAGAATTATTAGCTGGAATTATTTTTTGTGGAAAATTTAATAAAACTCTAATAAGAATAATATGTTTCGTATTTTTTCAATATTTATTTTATTTTTTTATGAGAGAAAAAAACATTTCTCCGAACATAAGTAGCTATCCTGGGGTAACTACATTATTATACAATTTTTATAAATATATAAACACATTGTCTTGTATGATGGTACAATTTACAAAACATAATTTTGCAAAAAACAAGTAAATTATTAAGAAAATACCGTCAGTCTGCACATGGCGGACCCCTCGCTATTTTAGTTGGCACACTAAGGGCTTTCGTTTGAATCTTGACAATTCATCGTAGAGAATTTGACACCCAAAAAGTATGGTGAAGTGTTAACATTCAAGCAGAATTCACTGAGAATCAGCAGTGTCAGAAACCCAGTTATCAACATCAACAATATTTTCTTTTCAGCAATAACCGCCATGACCAGCTGGACGCTAGCAGCCATAAGCAGTCGGAGCAAGACTCTAGCGACTGGTTGTTTGGCAATTCAATGCTGCAGCCAACTTCTTTAGCTGCTGAGGCCACAGGTTCCCGCTCTGTCAACGTGTCGTGGCGATGCGACGCAGCCGAGGCCAGTGCCGACGGTTTCTACTTCACGCTGTGCTATTCGGAGCGGTCCAACACCAAGGATGATCAGGATTCGTTGGATCCGCATAAATTCAGGGATCGATGTGTAGACAGGTATGCATATTATGTATATATCGTCGCAAGAGAGCAATACTGCTGTAACCGCCACTACCTACAAAAATACTTTTTGAGGTAGTGGCGGTTACAGTTTTTGAGGTGAGTACATCAGTTAAAAAATGTATTGTTGACAAAACGGCTAGTTTTTCCAACGTCGTACAGTTCTTATTTATCGTTGTAGAGTCACGGGACCCAGATAGATCGACGCAGAAAGAAACCATGCAAAATGGTGTTTATAAAGTATTTTCGTATGTAGTGGCGGTAAAGCCTGGATCACAAGCACCGAGCAGAGTGGCAAGACAGTAAAATGTTACTAGACCGAGACAGTTGGATGGACGAGTAGGTGTTTACACATAATTTTTAATTTGGCACCGAGTCAGTCAGTCAATAGGCCACTTGAATCACATTTCTAATTTTTTTTTTTCAGTTTAGGCAAGTATTCTAAGACATTCTGTACTTTATTTTAATAAATCTAGTGAATGTTAAATGTCAGATTCAAAAATTCGCCTGAAATCAAAGTGTTGCCATATAAAAAAAAAATCAGTGTGGAATTTTACAAAATTAATTTAATATTATCGGAGATGGAAAATTTTCATGTAGTGACGTCATGAGCCCAAATAATGGATTTATTTATTTAAAAAAAACATTGTAAATTTCTAAAAAATTTTCGTAACATTTTTTCCAAGTCATTGTGAAATCCATGCAAGTGGCCTATTCAGTTACGATGCGTAGCGTGGTTCGATCGACAGTGGCGAGTACGCAACGAGTGAATGTTTATATCAGCCGAGTGGACAAGCAGGGTCCGAGTGACTGTCTCGCCCTTTTACTGGGCCGAGCGCTCGGCCCAATACTCGGTGATGTGTTTACACGTACCGAGTACTCGGCCGAGAGCACTGTCTCGCCCAACTACTCGGTCTGTGTGATCCAGCATTAGAGCAGTATTGCTTTCTTGCGACGATATTATGAAGTCAAATCCTTTGAAATCTACACAGGTTGTAACAGCATATATCTGAAAATAGTTTAACCAGCGATTCCTGAGCATCTTTGGAGATAAAAATATAGATGTCACATTGCTGTCGAATGATATTTATTTTCTATTAAACAAGCAAAAAAATTCGATTGCATGCGGTACAACAATAGCACATCATGTGATATGCATTCCATCTCGTTCCAGCAAGACTGTACAGTACGTATTAATGTGAAAACAAATTTAAGAGATAGTTTTAAAAAAATATTATTAATATTTAATTGATTATTTTATAAAATAGTCAGTTAAATATTAATTTATAAAATTTTGTAATTTATAAAATTTAAAATCATTCTATTGTATTTGTATGTAAAAATTTTAACCCTGCATTTATATCAAAATAATGTTTTGTTTCCAAAGTGTGGTAGGCAAATTCTGAATAATCTGACGTTATTATTACCCTAACATCTGTACAGTTGAAATTTAAGAATCCGGCTGAGAATGCAACTCTGATGCCGCGCCATACGCAAAACATCTTCATACTGGAAGTTTCTTAAAAAGCTACTTTTGTAATTCGGTTTCGAAATCAAGAATTCGTCAAGATGGCGCCACTTATGTTAGCAGAGCGCATGAGGACGTGCCCCTGGCAGGTATAAGTACTACAAATTTGTAAATTTGAGTATCTCCGCGGATATGGAAAGATTGACGGTAATACTTAAGTTATGAATAATAGTATCATGCGGCTATATATTACATGACGTCATTGCCTGTCGCGGTTACTTTGTTCCGGTGACCAGCTCTCACTTGATCACAGTGGATCCGAGGAGCCGGCTATTTTTGGAACCAGTTCCTGTTGGATTTATAAAATGGTCACCAACACTGAAACTAGGTGAAGCCTAACCAAAAGCCACCCGCAGGGCCTAGCAGCGAAAACCTGCAGAGCGGGTTTTTAACTGCTAGTAATTATTATTCAATCACCTTAGGTGTTCCTTTTATTTTATTATGTAACTGTTAATTCAATATTCTTTTCATTTTTGCAGCCTCAACAGCTGGATGGATGTGCTGGGATTGGAACCGGGAACTCTATACAGCTTCAAGGTTCAGGCTGTGATGCAAAATCAGCAACGAAGAGGCCCTTTCAGCGAGACAACAGTCTGCCGCACCAAACATGAAGGTAATACATATTCATTACTTCCTTTGTTTACAGTATGTATAACCAAGACTTCCTTTATTTACAGTATGTCTGATGTCATCACTCCTGAAAAATTACTATAGGATCGGGCAATCAGCTGATCAACTGCCGCCATTTTGAATTCCGTTGTTCGAAGTATTCTCCCTAGAAGTAGCATTACTATTTTTTTGTGCGGTAGTTTTTGAATATTTTCAATAATAGAGATAAACTAATAATAGATACCTTTATTTTTGAAACATTATTTAGACCCAAATAATGTTTCAATAAACACAACAACTAAATCTCTATAAACATTATGTAAATAAACGAATAAATTAATACGATGGCTTGTGTCATGTCATACATTCCCATACAATGACTTTACGGTAACGTCACGACACTTCGAACAGTGACGTCACCACTAAAATTTCAATAATGCCAACTTGACGGCGTGTTTTTACAACCCAATTAAAAATGGACTTTTTAATAATTTTTTAAAAGTCTGCGTTTAATATTATTAAATAAAACTTATATATTCAGAATCAGTGTTTATTGGTCTACATGAACATATTTTTTTAAAGCCATAATATTTTTCACTGGAGTTTCTTATTGCAGCGCTTTGTAACGTGCATAGGCATGATTCTTCAACACTGCTATTGCTGGGCTCTGGCTCCTAGGGGTTAAAATATATATTATAGTAGGTATATTAGTGGCATGTTCCAGAGTGGTAGATACTTTAAGTATTGCCCTGGTGAAAGACCACCTTCCACATTCGAAACGTTGCTTGATATAGCTTTAGCTGAGTTTGGAGAACGAATCTGAATAGGCAGGTACTCCCCTACCTTCCTCTTCTTACCTCCTTACCTTCAGCCTCACAACATACCCCAATTGGGGATGATGTAGTCTCACTGGCTCCAGACGGTTGGCAGCAGTTGTGCGGTACTCACATAAAAAGTTAATATTAATCTGTAAGAAATACAAAAATATTGTTTTTTCAAAATCTGTATAATTTTGTGTTATTTTGTTAACTTGTATAATTATTGTTAACCTCAACACAGGCTTGTCCTAGTGAGGTAACAAATTGTATTGTAAAGAAACTGCAGTGTAAAGAAACAATAAATAAATTAAGTTACTATAAATAGGTAATTATTAAACAGTGTAATTTCAGTACTTCAACTTGAGTACAATTCTCCCGTCTGGAACCCACATACAAGCTATTGAAAGAATACAAATTAGATTCTTAAATTTTCTAAATTTTAAAATTGATATTCCAGTAATTTTGTTAAACTACAATACTCTTTTAAATGATTTGAGGAGACACAACGATTTCTAAGAGAAATATGAGTTGTTCTGAAAACCGAACAAATAGACTAAGGGTTAATTTCATTATTCTTACAATAGTTAGTGGTGTAATGGGCAACATATTTGCCTTCCAAGCAGTTTTTAACTGTGGATTTTTTAAAATACTTAAAATTAAATTTTTCAATTTTATTTTTAAAAATAGTTTTTATTTATTTTGTATCCCATGATTGTTCACGGGTCTGTGCTAGTAAATAAATATAACACTGCATTGTACTACAAAATTCACTGATGTTTTGTTTTTATCCAATCTTACAGTGTCAAGTGCAGTTACAGACGTCCGGTGGGAAGTCCTCGACGGAGGGGTGGTCAAGATATCCTGGACCTTGAACAACTTCAACTCAGACCCCTCCGTGGGCAAGGACTCCGATCCGGGGGGCTCCAGCCCAGAGGAGGTTGAGGCCCGGAAACCCCCCGTGGTCTACACCGTCTACTACAGCCAGGACCCCCTTGCACCCCTGCCGAAGTGGTCGGCCAAGAACGTGACTAACATAACACAACTAGAGGTGAGCCGGTAATGTGTTGCCAACAACTTGATTATTATGTATTTTAAGTACCTACCCAACACAGAAAATACTGAGTGCATTAAAAGTACCTACATGCCTAAGGGTATTTAATCAAAGAATAATGCATTATTATTATAAAGATGCATTGACTCTTCCAAGAATAGTACCTGCCTAATAGTACCTACCTAACCTGTGGAACGTCGGAGTAGGAAAAAGTCAAAATAACCTCAACTATCAGGTGAAAATTTGCAGTAAAAATTTCATCGACGAGTTTTAATCAAATATCTTGATGAAAACTATGATTTATGTTTTTTTGCAATTGTTTTCTGTTTACCAGATAACGTCTCTCATTATTCATATATATCTTAGGACGTTTCCCCAAAATTACAAATTTTTTCTAAATATTAAAAAAAACCTACCTTTCGGAGACAATTGTCACTAAAATATATTTTTACAAATGTATTATGTAACAGGTTTTATTATTTCTACACAAATCTGAATACATGTCTGTCAAATAAGAGTAGAAAATATAAAAACTTGAACTACTAAAATTTGTAGACTGGCAACACCAATTTAACTGTTAAATATTTTTTTGAAGTGCAATGACACTGAATGTATAGAACACAGTAAACCACATTTAAAAAAACATTTTTTCTTCATGACATAAATTTGATTAAAAGGTGATTTAACCCCTCCGAATTTTCGAGCATATTAGCTTTTTGGTGTCTTAAACGAAATGACATTTTACGAAAACTTTGTATTATTACCGCTTCACAATTAAAGCTTTATAAATGAAACATTTCTGAACGTAGCCGAATAGTAAAAACTGTTTTAGACAGTTTACAAAATAAGCTTTCGAATTATTATATTACAAATAAATATTAACATTTGTAAATATTAAAATTTAGAATGTAAACATTAAAAAAATGTGAAAATGACTCACATGATGTTTTTATGTGAAAACGGTACTAAAATCACAGATTATGTAAACAACAATACTTATTCTATTGTATAAATGTGTAATAAACACTTTTGTCACCTCACTTTTTTATCATTTCATATAAAAATATTTAATAGAAATTAACAATGTCGGGCGCCCGCAGGGAATTTGGCGGTATAAATTATGTGTCAGACTGCGCGTCTGACAGAATGTTCTTTTTATCTATTTCTATGGACAACTTGAATAGAGATGTGCAGCATGATTCACTATCGACATTTCACTTTTTATTTTACGGATGTAACTAAAACAATAACGGAATTATAATGGTTTCTATGGAGACACACACGCTGACGTGTAAACACGCTTATTGTACTTGACTGCTGTCGTATTTTTAACGCATATATCTGCTTACGTTGCGGAGGGGTTATAAAGCGATTTGATTTAATTTAATTTAACATAAATTTGAATTTAACAATAGATAGAAAGGAAGAATCACAAATGGTGAGTTTAGTTATACTACTTTTAGATCTGAATGAGTTAAATATATTCAGATCTAAAATTAGAGACATGATCTAAAGCCCAGGCAATGCTAGGTACTTTATCTAGTATTAAATAAATGTGAGCAATTTCTAAACCATGTTTTATATTTTATTACATTGTAGTTATTCTTCATTATGTTAACACAAAATTGCAAAGGTATAATAATAATATACCTATACGCATTTTTAATTTTGAGATCGGCGGGTATCTATACTGCAATGAAAAAATATTTTTTCCATTATAATGCCTTTTTAATTTTTTATAAAAATGTAGGTTACACAGCTTTACTTTAACACCATGAGTTATGTGTTTAGTATTGCCATTTGATCAACAGTGGCGCCCTGATATATTTTCTACTCTTATTTGAAAAACTGTACCCTACTTGAAACAACAATCAAAAGGTGCTGTCAAAGAAATAACCTTTAGACAACCTTGAAAATTCAAATATTTTCGTTTTTGCCACGTCGTTTTATGTAAACGAATTTTGAATTAATAAGGCGGGTCCAAAAATCAAAAATTTGCCGTGAATGCCGTGACAGTCCCTCAAACATCACATCAACGTTTTTTGTTTTCCGTCCTCCTCCGTTTGTTGAAACACGGTTCAAAGATTGGGGTGAAGTTCGCACGGTCCACACAATTTGACAAGTGGTCTGAAGTACGGACCTATCCACGTGTACGCAATGAAAAATTGACGTTTGACATTTTTGGCGTTTATATCAATGTTAAAATGCGTTCTGATGACAAAAGAGATGCATCAGAGAGAATGCATAGATATTTTAATAAATATTTATTTATCAGGAAAGATTTCCGACTAATATCGATTATTGTATGACCTTAAGTTACTTTTAAGAATTTAGAGTGTGTAAATAATTACGTAGCATCAAAAATAGAATACTGATTTGAATTGGTCAATTTCTCCCGTCTCTCTGAAACCGATTTATAAGTTAATAGATTTTATTTAATACGAAAGAAATAATCATCATCAATACATTTTAAAATCATAATTATTAGGTCCGCGCAGTTGACATAATACCAAAAAACTTGACGTTTGACGTTTATCGTTTACATAAATGTTAAAATGCGTTCGATGAAGAAAAGATACATCAGGAAGAAAACACAGATATTTATTTATCAGGAAAGATTTCCGACCAACATCGATTTTATTACAGAACCTAAAGTTACTATTAACAATTTAGAGTGCGTAAATATTTACGTCAAAAACAGAATAATAATATAAATATTTGATATCATTTTATAATTTTATTATCAAATATTTTTATTATTATATTATATTTAGGTTTAATAATATTTTAAACTCGTGATTACGCTCGCTCATTGCACATAAGCACAAAAGGCCGTTCCGTTTATTCTCTAAACACTACCTCATCGCGCGGCGTCTGTTAAAAAATGAATTATACCCCCCACCGGCCCCGCCTGCCTTCCCGCTTCACCCGGGATGGAATGTTTATGAAATGTTTTCCGTCGAACATGGGAAGCTCGAAACACAACATAAATTGTCAATATTTATGATGTTGATGTGGGACTGTCGAGGCAAATGTTAAAGCTATGGACCCCGCTATAGAGGTTACATTTATGAAATATACAGAAGAATCTACAGCGACATTAGCGCAAACCACTCAGATTTTTTTCAATATACAGTTTTCAAAGTGGATGGTATTAGAGCTTACGCATATGTGTGAGCACCGAGGATGGTCATAAAAATTGGCATGTAAATTTGCTTGAAAAACAATCCACTGAAAAACAATCCATCAATGATTTGTCTTTAAATTCTAAATGGAAGTTAGTTAGGAAAATGTCTATGGTTTCTATTGTATAAAATTCTTAAACCTTTTTAATTTTATGAAATACACTCTAAGATGTTCGTTTCGAATGTCGAACCCAAAATGCCAGTATGTATTTCACAATATAGAATTTTCAAGATTACAATTTAAGAATTTTATATGTTAGAAACCTCTGATATTTTCATATGATTTATCTGCGTATAATTTATAGATAAATCATTTGTAGTATTGCTTTTGTTAAAAATGTACAAAATTTGTGTTTTTGAGTGCTGGCCCTTAATGTAACTATTTAAAACTTGCAAATAAAAATCCATAATGAGCTATGGAGCTTTGGAATATCGTATTACTGTCAGTAAATAATCAAGTTACCATTTTACTTGGTTTTTATATTTTGTCAATGAGAATTTTTTTTTACTAAAGTGTGAAATCTTAGGGAAATTGGAAATAGTCCTGCAGCAGAGAACTCCATTGAGGTCACCCTTCCGATTTAAAATAATTTTTGTAGCCTAGAATCCTTGGTTTTCCGTTTCAGTTATGAGGGAGTCATTTGAAATGTTTGTTTTTTTATATAATTAGGCATAAATTTGCTAATGTATGTAGGTAACATTTACTTCAATACCTGAGTAATCCACCGCTCGAATATCCATGAAATATTATTTATAATTTTTACTAGTTGAAAGCACAAAATCAAGCTCCCCGGTATTTCACCGGTATTCATATGTTAAATGCAGTAGTCAGCCGCATGCCTAGACTCAAGCGCCAAGCTTTGTACACCGACGCCACAGGGGTTATCTTATTGGGTTACCTTATTCAAACACTCAATTGCTATACTGCTGTAAGGGAACGTACCCATACTACGTGACCTGTTCAGGGGGGAGGGGGGGTCTTCAAAATACCATGCTTGGTACAAATGAGTGGTTGGGGGCTTAGGTTTTTGATCACGGGGGGGGGGTTAAAAATTGCAAATAGTTGGTCACGTAGTATGGGTATGTTCCCTAAGTTTTGCTCTCGCTTAACATTTAACCAGTAACCGGGGTTAATTATTGTTGTTTTAGGACATTTCAGTCCTAGTTCAGTATATTCTAGCAAGTGTTTCTATTCGTTTTATTCTGTCACATTTATTGTTTGAATAAGTTTACAAAATGGAGTCTTCACACCATAACACGTCAGTACCTTAATCCCTTGTTTGCCGCTCGTGCACCGGTGTGTCATGAGATTTTACACGCGATTTTGACCCTTATGTATAAAGAAAGTGTATGAAGAACACGGTCAGAATCGCTTGCTCTATTATCGCCCTTTACCATAGCGAAACCTGCAATGCGCCTAGTCACTCCAAATAGTTTATATTAATAATTTAACGGAGCGCGGGAATGTGCGCAGTTCTTGCGCATGCGCGGGAAAAATATGTTTATCTACGATTTTAACCCTTTTAAATTTGTAAAGAACAGTGTCAGAATCGCTTGACACGAAGTGTCATTTCTGCCGCCGGGAGCCGCGTCGTAATTGGTGGTGCTTTTTGCTGGCCTACCCTGGCAAACAAGAGGTTAAAGGCCCTGACGAGCAAGTTAAACCGCGATCTTATGGCTGCGGTTTTGTGAGTTGACAAGCCTGGCTCGCGGCTCGTCATGTTTGCTTAATTTTTTACTCGGCTCGTCGTTCAAAACCGCGACAGCGACAGCACTAGAGGATGGACGTCACATTTTTAACCTGTCAAAGGCCCGCAAATTCCAGGAAAAATACGGAAATTTCGTAACAAAACACGATTTTGAATTTTTAATTAAATGTTTTGTTGATTAATTTTGAGCTATCGTATATTTCATTGACTGAAATACGTTCCTAGAACAATAAACTATGCACCAAAACAACATTACTTGCGTTAATTACGTAAATTAATAGGTTTTATGATGTTTTAGTCGAGGAACACGCATCAAAACTGACAGCTTCAATTTGCGCCAAAAATGACATTTCGATTCCACAGATAAAAATCATTTAAAAATAATCTGGTGTTGTCAGATGAATGAAACTAGTGGCTATATCATCAATGATGTTGGCGCAAGCGATTCTGACCTTGTTTTCATACAAATTCTGTACATAGAAGGGTCAAAATCGCGGTCAAACTTTTTTATTTCGAAATATTTTTTTCGCGCATGCGCAAAAGCTGCGCGCAAGTCCGCGGCTCCGGCCGTTTACAGGTTAATAATGGACGTCACGATTTCATAAAAGAATTCATAAATGGCTTCCGAGAGTGTCCCTGTTTATGGCAAACTAAATGAAGCGAGTATAAAAACAAGGGAAATCGGCTTGCAGCGTATAATAAACTCGTGGAGATTGCAAAAAAATATGAACCGAACTTGGATGTATGCTTTTGTACCATAGCTGTTACTAAAGACGTAAAATTGTACAATTCTTCAGATATTCTCAGATAATTTCTGTAATCGAGTGGTTCTGCTGACAATTCTCGAGTTAAATGTGTATGCGAAAACGCTTGCCTTTTCTCAATCCAACTTTTAACCCAAACTCTTGGGCGTTTTCGCTTTTTTTTTTCTTAATTTCGTGGTATGCTATAATACCAAGATAACACAAAGCCTCAGACTCCGTACAAGAAATGTTAACCTCAATTCGACTACGATACGACTGTTTCACTTACTAGTCGATCAGAACCAACGAGCCGCGAGCAAAACCGACGTTCTTGAAAAACCGCGGTATAGGCTCGTAGATCGATCACCCACTTAACTTTAATCCCTCAACACTTGCTGGCCCGACTGCGGGCCAAAAAAGAAATCTTTGTTTTTTTTTTAAATGCGCTTTTAACCTTATGTATAAAGAATCTGTATGAAGGAGAAGTCAGAATCGCATGGGCCAACATCTTTCTTGATGTAACAGTTGATTTGATTATTCTAGCATCTCGGAATGATTTTAAATGAATTTTCTATGACTTTGTGGGTCACTTTTTAGCAGCTGTCAGTGGTAAAAATAACAATATTTTACGTTTTCAAAAGACTATCAATCCCATTATTTATTTGAAAACTCCTTTGAATTGTTTTTTTCTTGTAGGGTGTGTATTCAGGTTTGTGTAGAAATAATAAAATCAGTTCATATTTGTACAAATATATTTTTTTGATATTTGTTTGCCGAATGTGAGATTTTTTTATTTATTTTTAGTTAAAATTAGATTCTGATAAAACTTTTTACGATATTATCGTGTAATATACACAAATAATAAAATATATTACGTATCTGGTAAAAAAAAAAAATTGCAAAAAAACAATTGCTTTGTTTTTATATCTATATTTGACCAGAACTCTTCATTTTCGCACGGTTTTTCTAAATACCACACAACGTTCAACAGGTTAGCATATTCTGTATATAAAAAAATGCAATATAATCGGCCGCATTCCCTAATTGAACACTTGTCCTGTTTTTGGGAGTGGCGGATGAGTGAGGAGAGTAGTGTATTTCTGAATTTGAATAAGTATTATTTGTCCAACAGCTACACGATTTAAACACAGAGGCCGTCTGCTACGTGATGGTCTCCCTGAGGGGCGAGGAGAGGGGTAGGGTGATAGCTATCCCGCCTCTCACCAAGGGGGACACCTCCACTCCCGTTGTCAAGGACACCAGATCTGAACTACCCATTGCTGACAAGGATACATCCAGCGACCAACATTACGGTATTTTATGATTTATTTACATTATCATTACATAGTATAAAATGAAGTCTATCTTAATTACTCTTTTAAACTACGCAACGGATTTTCATACGGTTTTCACCAATAGATAGAGTGATTGAAGAGGAATGTTTATATGTATAATATATGTAAATTATATTAGAGAAAAGCCGAGAAATTCAAATATTCAATTCAGGCAGCGGGCAGCTGGCAAGCGGGTGGTGTGGATTTTATAAAGATTGGGTAATGGCGTTGTGTTTCGTTAGCCACAGCAACGTGTGGCCGGGTCTGCTAGTTGTACAATAAACAAACCTCAAATAATTCATATTGTGCTTTAATCATCAAGCAGAGTGATAGATACTAGCAGAAGATATGCCCACAAAATATTAGCAAGATATGCACACACAAAGACCACAATTCACAAATGAAACATTGCTTGAAATAACTTTTGCCGAGTTTGGTGACCTGATCTAAATACCCGGGTATGTCCCAACCTTCCTCTACCTTATCTCCTTCCCCTCCCCACTCTCGTCAGCCTCACAACGTACTCCAATTGGGAATGCCATAGTCCTACTGGCTTCGGATACCTGGGAGAAGTTGGGACTCTTGTGTGGCATTCACATTATTTTTATTTATTTTTAAGTCCTCCTTTTACTCCGTCTGCCTCTGAGTTACTTCGACTGCTGAACTTAGGCCCTTCCTCCACAGGAATACACAAATATGCGATACTCGATGATCAAATATCTCGGCGACTACCACCGTATATTTTTTCAACTTGTCGGCGACTCCAAACTCCTGCGACCAGACGAGCGAGGTTAGCCGCTCACGTCATCGAGACCTTTAAACATGACGTCACTTGTGTCAGACATTTTGTAACAATGCTTGTGCTTAAGATCAATGCTAGGAATAAAACAGTCAACAAAGAATGACAGCTATATAGCAATTGTTTGGTTGTGAGTGAAGTTATGATAGCATTCTAGTTTTGAGGTTTCGAGAATTCAATAATGATTGGTGGCGACGCGAGTCTCGTGATTTCTCATGACGTGTATGGAGTGTGCACATGTTTGTGGCGTGAGTACAATGGGAATATTGGATATTTGCGTGTCCCTGTGGAAGGGCCTAAATCAGAGGTTTCCAACCTTTTTCTGGACCACCTCGCTTTATAAGAAAACAAATTTCTAATTCACAGATAATACCACACCCATAATATTGTTGCACATTGGCTATATTTTACATCTATCTATTGAATCACAAAGTAGAAATTAAAAAAATACAATTCAATTCAGTAGAAAAAATTTAATTAAAATTTTTTAAATTACCACAAAAATCATTTCATAATAAAAAAAAATTAATGAGATGGTTGAGGCTGGTGGAGAAGTTTCCGCTTGGAAGTTTGGTTTTTTCAGTTTTGAAGGCTGAATGACTCAATTTATACCACAGTATCTGACCCGGCACGCGTTGCTGTGGTTACCCAACCTTTTAACTAGACGTGGGCAGAATGATTCCCAGGAGTGAATCGATTCAGTCTGATTCCCATGGCCTTTTGAATTGATTCCTTTAATTCATTCCTTTAATTCAATTAAATCCCAAAAAAAAAAAAAAAGAAAAAAAAAAAAAAATAATAATAATAATAATAATTGAAAATTAAATGAATGGGGAGGCTAACACCGCACACGAGACCGGGAGGCCACGGAGTACCCGGAGTACCGCGAAAGAGGAGACTGATAGGCTACCAAGCATCGCACAAAGAGGAGACCGATTATTCTATCTGATTATCTCGCTAAAACCTATAGATTAATGTGTTTGACTCTTTTTAGTGTCACTTTTTCGTTTCATCGGTTTTCAAATCACAATGAGTGGGGAGGCTACGAAGCACCGCACAAAGAGGAGACCAATAGGCTACGAAACACCACACAAAGAGGGGACCGAACATTTAAATCCTATATTGTTTGTCTTTTTTTAGTGTCGTAATTTTTCGTATGTAAAATGTATTTATTGTTAGCAATTATATCTTAACCCTTCGAATAATAAGAAAATAATTTTCTGTCAACTTTTGCCTGTCAAGGTTTGCGCGCAAAATTCCTGGTTCATCCCATGCATTTTAAATGTTCCTATTTATTGTTTTTTTTAAACGCTTTTGCAAAAACAAAAATTGTTCTAAAATCTAGATAAAATAATCTTTCCGATGTGTGTATAATAATTCAACATTTTTGTTTCTAAATATTAAAATTTTAATATTGGAAATGTAAATTGGCTAAAAAATGCATACCTGCGAATATTTGAATTAAAGTTATTAAAATAGAATAAATCCAAAATTTTAAATACATATTCCTTTTCTAAACAGAATTTGTAATAAAACTGTCACCTCACTTTTTATCACTTTCATACAATTTTATTTTAAAATTAAATGTGTGATACGTCACAAATTGGCGCAAAATTAAACCGTTACTTTTGATCGGGTTTGTACTGAACAACCTAGCTCATATATTTC
Source organism: Limnephilus rhombicus (assembly GCA_929108145.2). NCBI lineage: Eukaryota > Metazoa > Arthropoda > Insecta > Trichoptera > Limnephilidae > Limnephilus > Limnephilus rhombicus. Next base: position 27,175,688 of record OV815284.1, read on the forward strand.
TAAGACAATGAGAAGCATTATTTCATTTCGTTTCTATATAAAAGAAATCACAAATATTCGCATGACAGGAAGAGAGATATCTAACTTTTAATAATCCACGTTCGCTCTGGGACAATCTTGGTCTGCTGTTATTATAACGGCATATGATGTTTTGGGACAACTTGGGTCTCCTGTGATTAGACGGGTTAAAATTATACAAGTTTTCGTTTCACCCTTAAAATTTTATTGATTTTATTTTATTTATTAAACTTATAATTTTGTTCCATTTCACGTGATCTAATATAAACATACATTTAACATTAAGATGAGTATTTTATGACAGCTAACCACAGCTAATTGGCCTTATAATATCTGCAAATTTACATATTATATCGACCCAAGATCTACGTCTAAAAGTAGGTAGGTACAATATCTTCCGTACGTACCAAAAAACAGATAAGCATCATTTTAGCTTCTCACTGCTGATGTTCAGATTCAAAGTCGAAAGTTTTCGACTAACTATGTAATGAAATTGACGGCTTGGCGCGCGGGGGAATAAATGAACCGCGCGGACGGATTAAGGGCTGGCATTGCGGAATGAATTTGTAACTTTTGACTAATGTTTTGTGTCTTACCTAGCAGTGACTTGATTTACTCGCGAGCTGCGGACCTAGGACTGGGATGCGTTTGGGACATATCATGACATTGACGTGGTCTGAGATTCTGAGGTCTGAGATTTACAAAAGACCATGACGTCAGAAGTGAAAAAGACTTTTGTTTTAATTCCTCTGTCTGTCGGAATCGGACAATCTCGATTTCGACAGACTAGATACCTGGGACGCGGACATTAAACACGGACCTGGGACGGCGGGGACCTTATGACAATCTCAGGACTATTGATTAGGATGAATGATTAATTCATTGCGTGAAAGAGATGCTCCGGCAACCCGGATGAATCGCGGCCGCGTTTTGGCCATTTTGGGACATGGACTTTGATGATGTTCGGGTGTTTTTAGAATGGCGGCACGGCGGTAGCGGAATACAATCGTAATAGGCGAGTCGTTCACAATACCGTCCGTCGACCACTTCGCGGCGCGCGGCCCGTTTAATAATATTTAAATACCTATGAAACAATATAATATTTAAATCGTTTACAGAACACATTATTCATTGAAATAATTTAACAGTAAAATAAACGGAAATTAAAAATGTATGGTGTCATTAAAAATCGTAGGATGCAAGGCCAAAGATAAGGAATGAAGAATCAATTCCTTTTGAAATTGAGAATTAGATTGAGTGTGTCACAAGATTGAATTTATTCATTTAATTCGGTCATTCAATTTTGCCCACGTCTACTTTTAACTCACACCGCCATCTGTTAATTTGCATACAAATCAAATCCACACCGCCCGCTTGCCTTCCCGCTCGTCCATCACATACAGACATTCTCCTTTAATTATATATTTCAGCCAATTTACACAAAACCTTGACAAATTAAATACCTAAACCTTTCTCATGAATCACTCTATATATTGGTGAAAACCGCAAGAAATTTTTTTTCAGTAGTTTTTGAGTTTATCGTGAACAGACAGACAGGCGTGGCGGAGGACTTTAATTTATAATACGAGTATGTAGAGATGCAAGGTTTTCTCACAAAGTTTTTTTTTCCGGTTAATTGGAAATGTCGGGTTAATGTCGGGTTCCAGTTTTGTCAATATCAGTCGCAAATCGCCACACGTGATATGCATTTTGTTCCTTTTCTTAGAAAGGGAATTTGATACTAATTGAAGCCACGCTCAGTCAAATACTCGTACGATGAAGGAAATGCATGAAAATAGTATTTTCAAATAATTTTTTAAATAGGTACGCCACGGCTGCCCTCTTTCTTCACTGTCTTAAATCTCCCCATTTGCCTATAGACTAGAGATGAAACGGATAGTTGTTTGGCCGGATACTGGATACCGGATATCCGGTGAGCTGCAAGGCCGGATGGCCGGACGGCCGGATATCCGGCGGCCGGATATTCAGTGAAAAAAGGATCGCCTATTTGGCAATATTTCGACGTTAACAGTGAAAATAATAAGTTTGCTGTTTGTTTGTTGTGCCGGCTTCAAATTTCTCGTGGTGGTGAAGGGAAAAAGGCAGGTACGTGAGTGTTAGGTTATTTTTTTTTTGTTACAGTTAAATTAATAAACTATTATTAGTTGAATAAAATATGAATTAATATGGCTTTTTCGTAACTTTTTCGACTTTAAATAAAAGCCGTCATAATTATAAGCCATTTTATTGATATTTACCTCACAAAGATTAATGTATTGCATTTTATTATAGGAAATTGTCGTAGTTTTTGAATATCCGGTTCCGGCCAGATAGTAAATTTAGGCCAGGTAGGCCGGATACCGGATAGTTACCGGATATCCGTTTCATCTCTACTATAGACCCGCTACCTAGGGCCTTCATCTAACATTCTTTCTACATGTCATTATTAATATAAGTGTAATTGATAATGTTTGCTTTCTGCAGGTATAGCACTAGGAGTGGTGCTCTCAGTCCTCTGTGTGGTGGTCTGTGCCAGCATCATCTTGTGGCAGCGTCGGAAACTCAGGAGGAATCAGCAGGGACCACCCAATCCGCAGATCAGGACCAATAGGTCAGTAAACTTTAGTCTTTAAATGGACCATAAGCCATTATCAATTTGAAACCGCGTTCACGAATATGTCCCCAAAATCACATACTACCACAAATTAATTCTACACACAGTGTGGCCCCACCTTTTTCCACAAAACGCATGTCTTTCATTGGATCTGCCGCTTTGATAGTCCATGTGGTTTGGTAAAGTTTGTTCGTAGCTCAGCAACAGTCACCACGCTTTCATATCATATCCCTCTTTGTTTCTATTAACTATGACTAGCTTACTATTTTTTTTATACCTTTTGTATTAACCAGACATCACCCACCTTCGCCCAGCAGTCGCTCATTAGGTAAGTAATGCAAAACGGTAAAAGAGGTGTTCAAAATCATAACTCAAATGCATATTAATGTAGCCCTTTTCAGTAAAATGCACTTTTTACGACCACACTCTTGCCTGGTTTGCGGTGAGGATTTTTTTTCAAAAGTAAGGGGATGTAATGGGATCAGGGGATGGGGAGGGGAGAGTAATTTTGCTGGAATCGGACAGATCATATTTAATATCTAAATAATAGTATTGTGACAATATTTATTTAGATGCAGATTGATTGCCAAATAGATTTTTTAGGATTACCTAAATTATATAGTATGTGATGTAATAAACAACTTAGATATCGCACAAAACTTTTGTATGGGGGGTATATATTATCCCAGTCCGGTGCGGAGGCGTTAAACTATCATTTTCATGACAATATTTGAATTACGTACTCCTCTCATCATTACAAGCGAAAAATATGCCTTATGCAAAGATGGAGAACTTAGCTAGCATGGGATTGAACCAGCTACACCGCCATTTTCTATGTATAAAAATGTTCCTATACCCTTCCGATTGCGATGAAACTTTGGTGAGTTGTGTACACGCCCGCGAAGGTTTCTATATACAATGGTGAACCCTGGCGTTATGAAATTTGTATGAATATTTTACAAAAGGTGGTTTTTTTAAATTTAACATTAGCTCCACGCAGGAGGCCTTGAGGAAAATAATTTCCCTCAGGGCCTATGACATCTTTGGGGATGCTGTGTGGAGGGTCTTTTTAGGAAAGGAAGGAGAGGAAGTTCTGGGAAGGAAAAGGGTATTAGGGGTGTGTAGCAAGTGTCAGGAGTGACGTACGCATGAATCCATCCCTCCCACTGTGGTGCAAGGCGTATGGCTGGAGAAGAGAGTATGACTGGAGAAGTCAAAGGGACTCCTTCAACCACTCTCTCCCGATCCGGCCTGCAGTGCAGCTTGTGGGCAGAGGCATCTGCCACCAAAACCCGGACAACTCACCCCATGAACCCGGGCACCCCTGTTAAGTCACCAAACGTAGCGAACCACTTGGGGTGACCCATGGCAGAGATGTTGGTTATCCAATAAACTTTATTTTTATATTAGCTCTACACAGGAGGCCCTGAGGAAAATAATTTCCCTCAGGGCCTATGTCATCTTAGGGGATGCTGTGTGGAGGGTTTTTTCAAGGAAATGAAGGAGAGGATGTTCTTAGAAGGAAATAGGTATAGGCAGTGGGTAGGAATCTCTGCCAACGTTCCATCTATTTTATTATGTTTCTTTATGCTATATTTCACACTCATCTTTTTTTTTTTTCTTTCAGAGTTGCCAGATCAGATTTCGAATGTCAGGAGCTTATGGGGCAACCTCCCCATATCGACGCAAAGGTAAATTATCAATTTATTATTTTCTGTTAACCGATTTCTTCTTCTATTATAATTTTCTCAACTTACAACACAACACAACACAACACCCATAATTTTATATTCACTCTTTCTACTAAAGTACATAAATGTTATATATCATCATATTAATTTTAATATTTCCAAAACATTTCTAAAATTAACCACACCAAAATTTAACAGTCCTCCGCTAGAATATACTGCCTGCTTTTTCTTATATATATTGTAAGAAATCATTTTGTTATTGATCTTTATTAATGAGAATTGGTTAAGATATTTCACCACTTCAGACGCAATATTGCATAAAGAAACTGTTATGGACAAAACCTAGTTAAAATATTTCGCAATCCGTTTATAAACATGGCTCAAGCCGAATAAGAGTTTATTAATCAATTCAACTAATAAATCAATTGTTTTTTTGAAATATATAAATATTTCAATAAATAAATCAATTTGATATTAACAATTTGGTGAATGTGTCTGCTGAGTAAGTTAATGTCAGTAATTTCTGTTTTCTATTACTTGTAGTGTTTTAAAATACAAGTCATGTTCGGAAAGTAAGTGTACTGAATTTTTTATTTTTTTTTAAGTGTATTTGAAAAAGAAAATTACAGGATATTGTTGATACACTTGTCGACTATTTTTCCACATAATCGCCATCCTATTCAATGCATGTGGTGAGCCATGACACAAGCTTCTTTATGCCTTTTTCGAAGAACTCTCCAGCAAGTTCCTTCCCCTTTAAGAAGAACTCTCCCGCAAGTTCCTTAACTTTAGAACCTCTTTCTGCATCTGCTCATCGGTTGAAAATTTAATTCGACCCATGCGTGCCTTCAGGGAGGTGAAAACATGATAATCTGAAGGCGCCAAGTCAGGGGAATATGGGGGTGTTTCAAAACATCCCAACCAAATGAGTCCAAGAGCGACTTGGTGGCTGACGCTGTGTGAGGACGGATGTTGTCGTGCAACAAGCACATTCCTCTCATCCGAATTCCTCTTCTTTTGTTTTGAACGCTCCGCTTGAGTTGTTTTAGGGTCTCACAATATCATTGTGAATTTATTTTCTCTCCGCCTGAGGCATAAATTTGACAAAATAATGCCTTTTCAGTCCTAAAATATTGAGGTCATGTTTTTTATGCCTGAAATTGTGGTTTTAAATTTTTTGGCAGATGGGGAATCGGTGTGACGCCATCTTTCCTCCGTTGTTTTGTCTCAAGCGTGTAATGAGCCACCCTGTTTCATTTCCAGTCACAATAGAGCTTATGAATTCCTGATCTTTCAATTCTAGTAGGTGTTATTCCTTCCACGAGTAGGAAGCGAATCACAGCACGTGACTCGCACTTGGCGGGACTTCTTACCGACATCTTTCACGCAACTGGACACTACAACGTAAGTTTATCTACTATCGTTTTCCTGCGAATCTCGATCTGGTGAGGAGATCTCCCTCTACCACTCAGTGTTGCCAATCCTCGAAAAACAAAAAACTACAGCCCGTTAGGCCGCAGTACACTTACTTTCTGAAAATGTCTAGTATAATATATCCAAGGTGTAACCGCACATGCCCGAAGGATTTTAACCAGCAACTCCTGAGCATATTTGGAATAAAAAAATATAAATGTCATTTTGCTACTCAATATTTAAAAAAAAATTTTAACAAAAAAAATATTTTCCATCGCTTGCGTCACTGGGTAGTTAGGAAAACTGTCTAGCGGGTCATGTGATTCACACTCCATCTCGTTACAGCAGCACCTTAGCAGACGAGACAGAGCGCAAATCACGCGATAAATGTGATCATGTGTAGCAGTATGTGGCAATGTATGATACAATTTTTTTTTTTTTTTTATTAAAAAAATATCATCAGACAGCAAAATGACGTCTACATTTTTTACTCAGAATATGTTCAGGAATCGCTGGTTAAAATCCTTCAGATATGTGCTGTTACACCCTGTACATATAATACATATTTTGTTTATAATTTGGTTTATATACTAAGTTTCATGTTTATATATATATGGTGTCCATAAACTAGTGGTTCAAGTGGGGAAACTGGCGAATCTAAATCATATTTGGAGTCAATTTTCTTCTATCACTTTTTTTCATTTGAGCTTTCTTTTTCGAGTAAATCTTGTTCAAAGGTTTATTTTTTTAGTTCAAAATTTAAAAAATTGGTTGTTACTGGGTTATTTTCAGCTGCTTATTGCCTTTTAAAATGCATTGAAGCATATACCTTTTTTTTACATGAATATTGCACAAGAGTCCCAACTGCTCCCATCTGGACATGGTGAGACTAAAGCATCCCCAATTGGGGTATGTTGTGAGGCTGAAGGTAGTGGGGAGGGGAAGGAGATGGGGAAGATGAAGGTGGGGAGGTATCTGGCTATTCAGATCTGGTCACAAAACACGGCTAGTGCCATTTCAAGCAACTTTTCAATTCTGAATGGTAGTCTTACACCAGGGCGATACTGAGAGTATCTTCCACTCAGGAACGTGCCGCAAATATACTATATATTATTTTAAATTAACTAATTGTGAAATAATGTCGAATTCTCCAGCGATGGTCGGCAAGACGGAGAAATTGATAGAAGAATAAGTGTGGCAAGCAGTGTATTGCGTCCTCTCTACAGCTCAGTGATATGAAAAGCCGAGCTCAGCATCAAGACAAAGATGACAGTGTTTAAAACGGTTTACTGCTCGACGCTCACTTACGGCCACCAGACATGGATGCTAAATGAACGAACACTCTCTAGAGTCCAAGCTGCCGAAATGAGGTACTTGAGAGGAGTGGCAGGGATTACGAAATGGGATCATATAAGAAACTCGACGATCCGAGATGATCTAAACATTGAACCAGTAGTCTGCTACTCTTCATAGAAAAATCGCAACTGAGGTGGCTTGGGCATGTACTAAGAATGTCTGAAGACCGAATTCCGAGGAAGATACTGAGTGCGATTCCACAGGGTAGACGTCCGGTGGGCCGCCCCAGACAGTTGGGCGAGGCAACTTCAGAAACTGTGTGAGGAGAGGCCGAACAATCAGCACAAGACAGGGATGTATGGAGGAGCCTTATCAATGCAGTGGGTCCCCGACCCAAATAGGATAAGGGGAAGAAGATGATGATGATGAATTGTGAAATAACACAAATCAATCAAATAAAATTTATTTGCCCACCCCGGGATTCGATCCCGCGACCTTCGGTTTGCGAGTGAATGGCCTTAACCCTCGACCACGCTGGCCATCAAGTACCATACCTGAATCCATGAACCATTTAGTTGCAGAAAAAAGGAAAAAGTTTAAAAAACAAAAAAATTATATGCTCAGATTGAAAAGTTCTCTACGTGATGTAGATCACCAGTTTTCCACTTTTACCATGTGTATGCGTAAAACACAGTGTGTAAATGGTGTTGAGTCTGAATCAGCCTTGAATTATTTTTTTTATAAGTTTGCATTTTTCTGTGAGCATTTGGGTTTTTTCCTTTTTTCAGCATTTAAAGAGTTAATAACTCAGGTACACCTCATACATCATTACATGTCTGGTCATGTTGTAGGTAGCTTGAAAACAAGCTTAGGGGTTTGAGCGGTTATAATAACTTTTGAAGCCGAATCTCAACGCTCTGATAAAAAAAAATTGTCCCACAAAACCTACTACAAATGTGATGTAGATTTATCAGTTTCTCGTTTGTTCCACTAGTTTCCAAACAACATGTATAATTAGGAAGGATTGGTTGGTTTGCAGAAATGTTGTCCGATACTGTCTCGAATTGGTATAATATTATAACAGTTTGCTGAATGTCCGTTAAGCTAATGTTTGTTATTTCTGTCCACTATTTGATGTGTTGTATATATATTTAGGGAGGAGTGGTTTATATAAATGGTGTTGAATCTGAGGTCACTTTGGGCGGAGAAGTTGGAGAACCACTGCTTAATGGTCATGTTCGTATAACAGAGAATCCCAGAGTGAGTATACTCCTTCTTTATCTTTTATCTTCTCCTGATACACTTTTTCTACTAGTGTTAAATTTTTAACAAATGTCCAGGATCATAATTGGGTAACTACAATGTTATAGAATATATTGCCTTGTAATCGTTTTGGTGTGGTATTTATTTGTCAATGCTTTGGAAATATTATTGTGAATGTCTCCATTAATAAATTTCATATTATCATTTAGCAACCCGTGTGCAACCCGTGTGATGAATGATATTTGTTTAAGATTGAACACATTTCTTTTCATGTAGCATCAATGTATGACCAAACCAACCCAACGCAACCCTGTCGTGTGACAAATGAATTATAAATCTTCCTTTTTTATATACCTCGGTCAGTACTGCGTAGTTGTATTTATATAAATCTTTTGTCCTAATGTAAGAATATTATTTTCAGTTCTCGAAGAAGCATATACCAAACGGCAATTGCCGACCACTTCTTGATAAGAAAACGCAAGGACCCGTGTTTGACGGCACTCTGGATGTGTCTCGCTATGAGGAACTGCCTGACGTGACAGTGGAAACCATCCTGGAGGGAGACATGACTTTGGACACCTCGGCAGAACAAGTTTGCTCCGACGTCCTGTCCACTTCCACTCTCCCCATGAGCAAACCAGACTCCTCCGCAGAAAACAACTGCACGTCCAACTGTAACGATCTGGTAAACGGCGTACAAGTACACATCGACAGGAATTTCAATTCCGAAGTTACAAATGTAAAAAAAGTCGATTTCACCAGCAATGACAAACTTATATTAGATACAAAATCTGGTGCTAAAAAATACATTGAAAAGGAAAAGGAGGATTGTAACGTGAAGGGGAGCGGGCCAAACACGAGGTTGGAGAACGCCAAGAACAACTCTTTGGTGGATGAGATGGCGACGCTAGATTACCGGGAGAACGGCAGCACGCGGAGAGTGGCCCCGGCGCTGGGCCCCAACGGGTGACACGGCTCGTAGGGTGCGGGCGCAGACGGCGCGGCAGCTAAGGAACTACATAATGGCAGGCGGCCAGGGGGGCATAGGGGGCACCACAAGCACGAGCGTGGCGACAGAAGTGCATTTATAAACTTTACACGGAGAAACCGGTGGGAGTTATAGAATAGCGTAACTGGGTGTTAACTATTTCTTTCAATCCTCAGCTGTACAAACTGACCTTTACTTTGTGATCATTTACAAAAGCAATTTTTAACCATTACCTTTTTATTTATTACGTGTTTGTGAGGTACACCTAGAGAGGTTTATTTAAATGTTTATAATTTATATATGTAGCTTTGCAAAAGTATGCGTTGGTAGTCACGAATTAGATGTTCTGTATGTAGATGTGAATTTTATTGAAGTGTTATCTGGGAAAATCTAAGTGTTTAGTAGCCCCGTGGTGTGGTGTGTTGTCTCGTAGGACACTCATGTTGGATACCTCATGTTGGATGCCTCATGTTGGATGTAGCCTTTCTAATTCTGATTCTTATTGTGTTGAATGTTTCAGTACAGTAGATAAAATAATGTGTCAATATTTTATTGATGTTGAAATATAAGGACTCTAAAATAATGTAAATGTTGAAGTCGTGTAGATTTTTTAAATAAACTAAAACAGTTGATTCATTCAAAAATGGTTGTATTTTCCAAGTGGAAATAATCTTAAGCTATAATTAATACTGAACCATCTGTTTGGTCCTCGGCGAGAGTGACCATCACCTCAAGTCTATAGATCTGTTTTAGTGTGCGTTAGTTGTACATATTCATATGTTTACTAAATGTTGGGTTATTAATCTCCTTAGGTTTCCGTTTCCCCACATTTTATTTGCTCTTAATGAGCACATCCTTCAGTTTCTGTTCCACCGGTTCTTATTTCGTATAAATGATTAAACCCTTCAATATCTGTTTCCCTGACTCTTCAGACTTAACGAGCTAATCCTTTAGTTTCTTTTTTCTGTCACCGCACACCTCTCAGATTTCGTTTCCCCTTATTTGTTTTCAATGAGCAAACCCTTCAACCGAGGGGAAACTGTCTTCTGTTTCCTTGTCTCGGTGATCACAACCTCCAGTTTCTGTTTCCCCGACTCGATGAGCACACTCTTCAACTCCTCATATTTACTCTCAATTTGTCAGCTTGTGTTTCAACTCCCATTTCAGCTTCTGTTTTTCTGACTTATTTGGAGCACTCTGAGGAAAGGTTTATCTTAAATGAATAAGAAAATAGTTTATAATAAAGTTGCAAGTTTGATGTTAGATGAATGTATTGTCTATTTGGATCAATGTTGTTATATGGATTAATCGATGGTTAGGTAAAATGGCTATCAGCAGCTTTCTTCTGTCGTTCCTTCCATCTTCTTGAATAATATTTTTCTCTTTTGGCTTTTTACATCGCAATAAAGAATAAAACTATTTTTTTATTAGTCATGAGGTAGTAGTAGGTTGATGTGTATTTTCTAAATTATTGATATAAAAATTTGCTGGAAGAAAATTAAGAAAAAAAGTGGTGGTTTGGTGTGATGTCTTTTGCTTGTAAAAAAGAAAACAACTTTGATGAAAGATCGGAATGAAATGGATTTGATATTGTGTATTTAATATCTTATATTATATTAAATTGGCTTCACTTGAATGTTGTGTCATGAATGTAAAGATGTTAGTTGTTGTATTCAACCATTTTTATTGTAATTAGAGATTTGACGTTTTAAAAATGTTTGGAGTAATATCAACTGAGAGTAGGAACTAACTGCATGAAATAATTAAAAATATAGAAATTTGTGTTGGAATTTAGAGTTTTAACAACATAAAGAGGGGGATTAATAAAAGGATGCATTTACGATTAACCACCACTTAATTTTCATGAAATAAGTTTGGTAAGTTTTTGGTTCAGATTTCCACAGACGAAAAAACCATTTGTTTTTTTGAGCAATAAGATATTGAATCCTGAAAAGAACACGGGTAACAGATTAATTAAATGATATTTTTGGCAAAGGCAATTGAACAAAGGTTAATTAATTTGAGGTTAGAACTGGAGCATGGTTATATAGAAGGATTTGCACCGAATGTACAAATACTGGACAAAAGAAACTCATTCAAGTTTTCTTGCTGGTTGTTAAATATTATTTCAATTTTATTTATTTATTTTTGTTTTCATCTTATATTCTTCCTCTGTTGTGAAAAAATAATAAAAATAGTTCTTTTCTACGGAAAACCCTAAAAACCTGCATTTTGTATATAAACATTTTTTTTAAATACTTCATTCTACACATTCATTATTATTATCCATTAAAATAATAGAATTATTGAAACGTTGTTTTAAAACTAAGTATTGGAATAAAAGCTACGAGTAAATAAGTTTAACTATTGTAAAATTAGAATAATCGGATGTGCGGGTATACTGATATTTTTATTTTATTTTATAATATTGTATTTTGATATACGAGTAATAATTATTATTCTTTTTAATTCCCATTTTTCGGTTCCTACATTTGATTTTGTTTTCATTTATATCAGCATTAGTAAGCTACCAAGCTAGATTATATTAATTAGGTTTAGTCGGAGATGACACAATAACTTACCATTAGGTTTTATTTAAGTAATTTTAGTCACTTTGAACAATCTCACTGAGAATGTTTCCCAATAAGAGATGGATTTTGTCTTTGGGTTGATTCCACCAACTTTATTTAGTGTACAGTGTTTCAGTATTGAAGCACATCAATCATGTCAAGTATTTGAGGGTAGCTACCAGCTGTACTTAAACTCAGGAAAAGATACTTGGCTTTATTGCTCTCTATCATTGTTAATTTATTTCTTCCCCGTATTATGAATACAGCACAGCGAATAGAAGACCAATCAGATTAGTTGTATAGATTCCGTGCTGGCCCTCTTCCCATTGCCCCATTGCTACAATAACAGAGATAAATACAAGTAATGTAGGATAATTATATAATAACTCAACGTAACGGGCTACTTCACTCAGTGCTGTATTGAATCCAGGCAACTGTTATTGGATGTGTATATATTTCTTTAGTTCGGTAACATTATTAAACTGTTAAATAAGATCGAGTACCTGATTTCAGAATATTGTAGGTTATAATCTATATTTTATGACATACGGTAATCTAATAGTATATATCCGATGCTTCAGTATATTTAAGGACGATAAGCTAACTACACTAGGCATATTGAAGCAATTTCCCAATAATAAATTGTAATGAGGTCATTGGCCATTCTGCGTGAAGACTTCATTATATTTAACCTGCAGTCAAATAATTTATTTAATATTTACGCTTCTTTTGTAGAAATACATTTTTATTGAAGCTTGTATTACCTGATTCAATCCTTACTTTTACCATTCAATGTAGGCTTAAAGGTTTAAATAATTTAGCATATGTCAAGGTTTAAGTAGCTAAAGTTTTATTGTCTTTTATTTGCTTTATCCTTTGTTATTTTTATTTTTAGACTGTTGAAATTTACTGAAATCTTTTTTTTTCTTTTTTTTTTTAAATTCGACGCCAGATATAACGTCTAAAAGAGCTTTACAGTTTACAGTGGCCCAACTAAAAAGGATTTGCAAGGTCTTCAGAAGATGCAATAATTTATTTAATATTATTTTGATCACATTTGGATGAAGTCTTATGATGATGATGATGATTACTTGGTAAAATTATAAAAATTCACTAACAAATGCGTCCAAGAACATTCAATTTTTAATCAGATTCCGGTTTTGTTTGTAGATTTTAAACAAAAGAATAGACTTGTTAAGAAGAGAAGATAAGATGATAATTTTGTCATCTTGTAAAATCTTTAAATATGTTTTCCGACGAATGAATTCGGATCACTTTGAAAAAAGCAATATTATTCAGATAATGTAATGAATTTATTATCTTTAAAATTTGTGTGTAATAATATTAATATTGTTCATATTTTAAATCTGTTATTCCTCTTAACATGTTTGTTTTTTAATCCCATTTTCTCTTAATTTCGACATCAATTATTATTTTTGATTCCTCTCACAAAAGAAGAAAAAGAACTAATATTTTTACATAACCAGTCAGAAAATGGGACCATTTTGCGCAAATCTGCTAAATAGCACATACAATACATTTATATTTGTTTGAATTTCAATCTGTAGTATATTGTAAGGCTTATGAATATTAAAATGAAACCTTGGAGGTGGTGTATACAATTCAATATTGTTAAGAATACTAAATGTTAATGTTAGGAAAAAGGTAATGGTTTAAAACATCAATCAAATTATATTATATTGTGAGTTATGAATTATGAAGTTGGCTTTCAAAGCAAATATCTTGAGAAAAACTATTAGTACAGATTTTATGAAGTACAGATAAAATCTGTTGAGGAAAACAACATTTTTTTTCACTTTTGAAAATTTTCAAGGGGTAGGAGATTTACATAGATATTTGTTTATTATTTAAAATTTGACGGAATTAAAAAAATATGTATAGATATATAATATTTTCTTTGACCATGTAAAATATCTTCTTTTATATTTTCAATAATTATGTTTTATTGCGTTTTTAAACATTTGAAATCAGATTTTGAATTCAATATTGGAGTTTTAATATTTATTAATTTTGTAGTTTCCACATGGCCTTTGTTTGAATTTCACTAGCACATTTCCTACAAACATTAATATTCTACTGTTGAGAGTGTAAGTTATTTACTGTTTCCGTAAGGTCATTATTAAACACTGTAATGACACCGATATATCTAAACGGAAGAGTTTTCGGTTTACCTTTACGTAGTGTAGATATTTTCGCAGACAGTGTTTTCATCCTTTTGTAATAAATAAAGCATTCTTAAATAATAACAATTGTATGTACGTTAGCAATTAGTCACATTAGAGAGCAAATCACCTGTTACAAATGAAAGGAATGCGTATGTACAAACACAATGATATATTATTATGTATAATGTAAATACTTGGCTGTTCTGCTCTGGACAGTTCTTTATTATATTCTATTCTTAATGGAACCTCTAGTACTAAATGAAAACGCAATACATACCTGAATCTGATACCTTTTGAAGAGCATTTATATTTGTAATACATACAAACATACATTCTAATCATATTAATCTCTTTTTATTTGTAAATTCAAATATTTCCAACTATAATTTATTCATATTTCAGTTGTTAATTATTAATGCAGATAGAAAGTCTTAAATTAATATCATTCATTTTTTAAATTTAGTGAAACCGAACCAGGCCTAAACCGTGGTTCACTGACCCATCTAGAAAAAGGAGATAAAAATGTAGACAATGAAATTTAAAAAAAATCTATTTTAGTTTATCAGAATATTGGGATTTTATTCAAACTGTTTCCCTTATTGTTTTTAGCCAACACCGCTGAAAAATGATTTGTTAGTAAAACGTCTGTACATTATTTAAGTTACAAACCAGAATTATTATTGTTATTTCAATAACGGATATTGAATCCGTTGTTTTACACCATTATGTACAACTGGATGGAATGAAATAGCTGCTAAGTAGTAGGTATTATATGTATTAGGTATATAAATATGTAAGAAGGTTGTTTGAATGTCTCTAATAACCATATGCCAACCAATCCAACTTCCCAAGTTTCCACAGTAAAAATACCTCTGGCTGATCCTGTGATCATTTCTCACTATTTCATATATCAACTACGTAATTGAAATATTTGGGCTATGCTCTCGTTAACGAACTTCTTCAATTTAATATTATTGTCTAGTAGAGATCCGCCTACATACTTTTACTTTTGACCTACTAATACTAATCTTGCAGTATTTATGTTTTTGTTTTTAAGAGTACACGATTTTATACATAGGTTTGTACTTAAATAAATAGATACGGATAATTGACTAAAGCTTGTTATTTTGCATATTAGTTTTCCGATCAAACCAAACATTAAATAGATTAAAACTCACTTTTAGCATGTTTGTAAAAAGATTCATAAAATCATTTGATGGCAAAAATATTGTCAAAGTTGTTTGCAGTTAAATTTAAAAATAATTCCGTTATCTCAAACTCCATTTTTAATTTTGCAGTGTTAACTTTTCATACTAGTATAAAATATTTATTACGTACATGTCGTACATAGTTGTTTTAGGACTTTTTGAAAGCTTATTTGGATTTTTAGTAACCTGTTTTACAAGTTCTGTTCCCAGGATAATTCTAAATATATTTAAGCATGTTTTAAGATGTCAACGATTACCTCATGTTTTATCGTGTTCAAATGAAGTATCATATTTTTCTACATTTTTGTTTTCAACTCAAAAACCACTCATTTTAAATAAAAAAGCTTTGTGCTGTAGCTACTGGAAGTAGTATAGTACCTTCCTCGTCAGGCATGGAACTACTCGTGTGAACATGTGAACAGCAGAGAAGTAGTAATAATGTAATTCAGGCGCCTTTATTCTTGAGCTAACCTCAGCTTGGTTACTGTACGTCTAGTTATTTTAACCAACCTGATCTATTTATTTTTGTTATACTAATGTAAAATATTTTACTAGTTTATTTGGAATAAGATTATAATTTGAACAATAAGTTGTAAGATAAAGTTGTGGCGACTTTAATATTTGTAATAATAAATGAGTGTTAAGTTAACACTATGTATTTGCAGCTTGGGTATATGGTAATGTACAGGTAGTGAGTTTATCCGATCCGAACCGGAGACGAAGACGGAGTACAGACCAGGAGTTGGAGTGGAGACAGAGGTCTGACGCAGGCCAGCGAGTGAGGTAAACTCAACTTGTCGCTGCTTATATAACACGGGTATAAAAGTTCATCAATATTTTGACTGAACTGAATACATATTTTTTAGATTTTTACAATCAATTTATTGTACAATTTGTTTTTGTTAAGTACTTTCACACTGTGCACATTCCTTTTGTTCATTCTACAGATTTATTTAGTCTCAAGAAGTCCTAATTTACCGGGACTTTGTCCGTGGATCAAAACTTATTCCATATTAAAATATAGTTTGTTTGTTTATTCTCCACACGCCACACGTGGGGAGAATGTGGGGAGCGTGTGGGGAGCTAAGTATCTACCTCAAATGAATTACCTATATTATGATTATGACTACATAAATATATTATAATGTTTATTTAACGCAGTTTCCCAAATGTTTTGTACAAGTTTTGCTTTACTTTGGTTTTTACACTTATTTTTACAGTTTTATTTTCCAATTTTTCGATTCAGTTATTAACATTGTTGGGTGCACAGAAGAAAATTAGCACCTCTGAAAATTGCTAAACATTTGAATATTATTGAAATCTCATAATGTGTATCTATAAAATGCTCAATTAAATATTTTAAAAGTAAGTACGATTGATAAATAGATTCAAAACGGCACTAGATTTTTTAATACTTAATAATATGTAAATTTGGAGGATAAGTCTCTGGGTGATAATAATTTTGTAATAATTAAGAACACAGTAACATGAGAATTCAAAGACAAATTTTAGCAACACAGGGTTTATTATAAAACAAACAAACACAAGTATTGTTCACTTTCACCAATAGTGTTTAATGACTGTCATCCACGATATTTGTTACTTTGGTTTCTATTCTTTTATAACAAACAATACTTCAGTGTTATTTACAGCCACTATGTACAGGTTTAACAAAAATATTTTAAATTTTGTAATTAAGAATAATAACGATGAAATGTACAAACCATACATCTGATTATTTATTTTTAAACACAATCCCTTTCCCGAATTTCTCCTAACAGTCGATCAATTTCCTTCACCACAAACTGGAATTCTTACAAAATCATATGGATTTTTCCAACTACAGGAAATGATCTACCTCAGTCTACCCCAATGCAAATCGGTAACTTTGCCATACAGAATTATGTTGTTTTGATATTTTGGATAAATCCCTATTTATTTAGTTGAAAAAAAAATTATGATAATTTTAAACAGCAAAGTTACCAGTTTACAGATTCAACATTTTTGGGATAGTTAAGCAGCGTTTCTCAATCTTTTTCAGCCACGGACCCCTAGGAAATCAAGCACAATTTTCAATGACCCCCAATAAAAAAAAACCAGCAATAAATTTCGGACCATTTATTTTAGTACTACAAATACTAAAAAAAACCCTTTTTTATGAAAAAAAATTGATAATAATTAACTTACAACAGCAACACCAACATTCACATTAATAATTAATGGTTAATGTGAAGGTTGGTGTTGCTTTTTTGCAACTAAATTAGTGATATTCGGGTTGATGTTACTATTAAGTTGTAATCTCAAATCAGATGACATTTGTAAGGGGTCATCCATTGAAACTCGTTCAGTGTAATCATATTTACTAGCCAACTAGCAGATTGTGAACAATCTACGAAAAAAGTTTAAAGGGTGGCTATATTGCTCGCTAGTCGCTACTGTGTGGGCTTGTTAGCTAGTAAACTAACCTTGTGTCATCATAGTTGCTAGTAAGCTGGCTGCGAGTATCATCTCAGTTTTCTACAAAATGTTGACAGAATTAGTTCGCAAGGGAGTCGTTGCTAGTGAGCGAGCTAGTTCACTACTGAGCGAGTGGAAATTTTTGTGTGTCATCATCACAATCGCACTCGCTGATTCGCCTGCTTTTAAACTAATAGTTTGTAAACTCGCTCAATGTAATCGAGGCTTTAGCACACCACTCGCTGTTGCACAATCGCTGGGCTAAGTAAGCGTAGAGCTTACGAGACTTTTGTTGGTGGCATTCATTTATTTTTATTAAATGGTCCAGAGATGAGACCGCAGACCCCCAGGTTAAGAAACACTGGTTTAAAGCATAGGTTCTCAACGTGGGCGGTAATGCCTCCTTGTGGGCGTTTGAGAATTTCAGGGGAGCAGTAGAAGACCCAGAGAAAATTAAAGCAGGTAAAAAAAATATGGTCTAAAAAAGACAAAAAAAAACACACTAATCACATACTAATAAAGAAAAGAAAACATTAATATTGGTTAATTTTTGTTATTGTGTATCATTTTTATCACGTTCACATATTTTGGTAGTTCGGGAAGTGGATGAAAATTAAACTGAAAGATTCCATTACATTCAGATCTACATTAAATTGGATGATATGAAATTTTTTACTTTTTAATATAATATTATCATCCTCTTATGTGAATTATTAGAGTTGACTCAAAAATACAAAAGGAGGTAGCAACCCGATACTTAAAAGAATTGCTTTTTTAACTGATAAACAAAAAGGTATCACAAAATATTTTTTTGTATTTTTAATCGAATTATTGATTCCGTGAAAGTTGACCCCCCCCCCCCCCCATAAGTAAAAAAAAATTGGGGGGCTCTAAAAAAAAACATATTCTCAAAGTGGGGGGTGGGCAAAATAAGGTTGAGAACCTATGGTTTAAAGTAATGATGACTTCTTTACTCGGGTCACTAAAGCTTGCACGCTGTATTTATGAATTTATTCATTTGATGACATTGAACACTATATATATTTACCATGATGTAAAAAAAAGTAATAAACATATGTTGCTTACCGCTATAAAGCTGCAGCTCTTTCAAAAGATGAGATACACAATGTACGTATGTCTGTTTCCTCCAGGAAAAAGGTGATAATTTATTTGCATCTCTCACACCGCACCATGACGTCTCCATAGACCTACTAACCATACTACTAACAATACTACTAACCGTGATGATAATTTTGAAAGAATGGAATATAGTTACAAGGATAATATTGAAGTGTGAGTGAATTCCAAAAATTAAAAATACGTCAAATGTCAATGCACTGATGGTTTTGCCTTTGTTCTTAAACATATAATGCTGCAGTTATTTCTTACACACTAAATAACAACTCTTGAAAATGAGACAAACGGTGACCATATGTCTGCACCCCCCCAAAGGAAACATACAACCGTTATCATACTGTTACCGACGTAATGTAAATGTAGGTATTTATAATTAATATAATGCGATAAAGGTAAGTTGTCCGTAACTGTTAGCTTTTATTTTATTAGGACGCCACTGGTCGTTGGACGAGGCTAACAGCGGAGAGCAAAATCCTCTTTAACAGAGGTCTTGGGAAGTACACAGGTCAATAAGGTTTTCAAATGATAAAGCGGTATTCGTATTGAATATCAAATTACATATATTTACATGACAAATTACAGTTAACCAAAGAATAACATTGGAAGTGGCTTACCCCGAGATCGACCTTTCTATTAATTTAGCTAATTAGTTGTAGGTGAACTGAGGTACCCGTACCAAAGATCTCTCATCTGTCTGGAAATCTGCTGGTAGTGTATCACACGTAGAGACCGCTCCAACCAACAGACAATTTTAGCCCTGGCGAGTCGAGTCTCCCGTGTAATGTTGAAAAACTCCAGTTACCAAGACTGGTTCGCACGAGGGGTCAATCATCTTGTCAGTGGACTTATGAAAATACACGGGTGCTCTGTCCTGTGTATGATTTATAGCGGACAGCATAGTGATGCGTCAGTAATTAAAACATTAACGGTAGACGTGTGCCTTTTAATTTAAAGTAAAACATTGTTTCACGCCGAATTTCGAGCACGACCACTCAAGAGTGATTCACTTATATTATGAACTCAACGTATGATTGCGAAATCGCCTGATAATCGACAAAGTACTCGTATGATTCTACATTTTTAGAAAAATCAAATAGATCATGTTTGACCGTCGAAAAGCGGTCTGCCTCTATAGGCCCCTTCTCAAAAACTGCATTGCTTTCCTTTCCGATCGTCTAATATCTATTATTTTTCTTAGTGTTTGAAAAAATAATTGAATCGCTTAGTTTCCACGTTTATAAAAAAGTACACTGATGTTTTCCTAGACAATTACTTTTATAATGAGGTACTTATCTAGAGTTGTTGTGATAAAAATAAAATTGGATTAATTGTATCATAACAATACATCTCCCTCACACATATAAAGAAAATGAAATGCTTGGAAAAAGTAGTACTTTGGAGGAAACAGTCACTCATATTTTGTCTCACCATTATTTTATGTGTAAGAAAGGGCTATAGCAATAATAAAGCATTATAGCAATAAGCAATGTATATTTATTGCCATCACGATGCCGTAACCGTGAATCGTCACGGTAATTATAAAAGCCCTCGGTATGTATTTATCATACTTACTCATAGAATAAAGAAGTACACAAGGCAGTTCATGGGCATTTTTCTTGGTCCAAGTCTGACCATTCTTTGCTTAAATTTCATATGCAGAGCTTTGCTTCATCATCATTGTGAAATTCAAATGGGATGGTGATATACCATGACAGGCAAGTTAAGAGAGACAGAGCGTATGCCAAATGGGCAATAACCAAAAGTTACTAAAAGAATGGCGACATTGGTGTCCAATCAAATCTATATGGAAGGCATGCTAGTGAAAGATGTGGGCAAGCATTCCTTTTCACTTGAATACGTAAATTCATGGGTAAATATCACATTTTAAGTTGGAAAAGGTTGGATAATAACCTTGATAATTCAATCATTTAAATCAGTGGTTTTCGACCTTTTTTTGACCAGGGACCACCATGATATTCATTTTTTTCTCACAGAGATCACAAGATACAAGAATGAGCTCTTCTTGGACTTCTTCAGCTCTCTCCAACACTAAGCTTTTGGATACTTTTCGATTCGGTTTTGTAGTAAAATGAACGAATGTTTCGCTGACCACATTTTAGATCTCACGGACCACCGGTTGGGAACCACTGATTTAAATAAATATAGGACAATCTACCAGCTATTGTGGTGTTTCGTGGGTTGAAGAATTATCTTGGGAGAGTAGTTCAGAAAGCTTTTGATAGTTTGTTGAGGATGAATTATAATTGTTTGCACACCCATTTGTGACATTTGAAAGAGGGAATTTGGGATTTAAGAGAAGTGAGTGGTGTCGAATAGTTTAAAAGCCTGTAGAAAAGACAAGTTCTGAGAGGCCATAGGAATTTTAATATTTTTTTGGCGAGATTGTTCAGGGCAAGAAGAGTTAATGGCCGAATGAGCGCCTGAGCAGTTGAAACATTTAGATGACGAGAGAGAAGAACATTGGTCAGCCGTGTGGTTTCTCCACATTTGAAACATCTGGGAGGGGATCTGCATGCAACTTTGGTATGACCAAAACGGCAGCAATTGTAACATTGAGTGGTGGGATAAGTATACATTTCAACTGGTAAGGAGTTGAAAAATGAATAAATATGGGAGGGAAGAGATTGTCCTTCGAATGTGATGACAACAGAATGGGAGGGCTTCCAGGAAACGATGCCCTCAGAGGTGTCCTTGTAATTTAGCCTCCTTGCTTTTATGGAATTGCCAATATGTTGGGGGGTTGAAAGTGAGGACAGGATTTCTGGAATGGACAGATCGGTTGAGATACCCCTGCCAAGGCCCATTCGAGTGACATTGAAAGTTGGGATGTACGCTTTGAATTAAGAATTTGATGAAATAAATATATTTTTGATAAAGTTGTTGGCGGCTGAACCTGAGAGGAATTCAACAGAGATTCGGAAGCGACCCTCGGCTTTTACACCTCCAGGCTTAATTGAAAGGTTCTTGTTATTTAAAAAGAATTTGCCAAATTCAAGAGGATGTATGGTTTTACCTTGTTCAGTTTATTGCGCATATACAATGTAGGGGCCATGGGAATGAGTAGAGTAAAAGTTTGTTGGAGGAGGTTGAGGAAGAGCTGGTGGGGACTGTTAAGATGAAGGCGAATCATGTTTTTTCGGGGAAGAGGGACCAGGGCCGGATCTACGAAATCTGGCGCCCTGTGCAGTAGGTACCGATGGCGCCCCCCCCCCCCCCCCTACGTTTTTATTTTGATTAAAAATTCGTTCACCCCAATTTTTTTTATTTAATTTAATTTTTTTTACACTAATTTATCAAATAAAATCAAGACATATAAAGGGTGTAACTTTTCCAAATGACCTGGCGGTAGCTCTCACACTCGTTTTTTTTAAAAGAGAGAGTTGCCAGGAGTCCTATACTCTCTGAATCTATTGGGTAAACATAAAATTATGGTGCTATTTTAATTATTTTAGGAAAAACTCTTTTTGAAAGTTATGCTTTAAAATAATACAACAAATTGTTTGTTTGTGCCCGTACCATGATTTAAAATAGAGGTTACGAGACAATGCGGGTGGTTTAGCTGAACTAGATCCATTAGACATTCTTGAGATTTACTGCGTTTATGTATATACCCAATGCGAATATTAATAGAAAAAGCAAATACAAATACGTTCTCATGGCAACGTACAACACAAGAATAGCATCTACAGCTTCTGACTAATAAGAATATAACCTCAAATTTGTACCTTGCATTTCCCGTGTTGAGCGAACAAACACCAAATTGAGCGAACAAACACCATACAAACACTAAACACTGACGTATGGTATCAACGGCTTACGAAAGACGCTTACACTAACACCGCAAAATAACAGATCCAACAAATCTAATAGATATTAAGTATACATTTAACGAACTTTAAATAATATGTCAAATCAATGATCTGCAATGATCAAACTGTCAACACATAACACGCTGCATCCTGCAAACCGTGCAATGTTTTTATTAATGGAATTTACTGAAGATTTCATAATAAAATGGTCTTTAACTACCTTCTCCTAGAGACTTAAATCGTACAAAATAAAACAATAGCGAGCGTACGCTAACTTGAAAGGTGGTCGGTTTGTTTGTTCTCTTGAACAAAAACATTGCGCTGTGATTGGTTATTGAATTTGGATCGCACCCATTCGTCGTAAAAGACGGTAAAAGATATATGTAAAAATGGATCTTACGTTTAAACTAAATATATGGAATTTGTAAAAAAATTCTGTAACTGACTATAAATTCGTAAGCCGTAAACCAACCTGATGCGTGCGCATTCTGTTTCTTTGGAAAGTGTTGCTAGAGCGTAATAATTATTTCGTACTATGGGTAATTTTGAAACGATTCAGGGAATATTATAACAAAATTTTTATACAATATTTATTTTCTCACGGCGCCCTTTCTGAGTTGGCGCCAGGTTTTTTGCACGTTTTTGAACGTATGGCAGATCCGGCGCTGAGAGGGACTAAATTTTCTTTTTTTAATTGAGGTTAGGAAGATAGATTCACTGTCTGAAATGTTTGAATGTTCTGAAATGTCTATTTTTTCTGAAATGTCTCCATCTGGAGGGTCAGTATTGGAGGGTTTGTAGGGGGTACAGGAGGGAAATCCTCCTCCATTGTTAAAAAAATTACGGCAAGTATAAAAAGTGGCAGAAGTAAAAAAAAGTATACCTATAAATATCTGAAAATGAGCAGCAAAAAGTTACTCCTGGAAGATCAGGGGAGAGAAGAGTCCTCAAGACACAACACACTACACTTTTTACAGCCTAAAAACAATAAAAAGATTGGTTTAAGATTATTTTTTGAAAGAGCAAAACAAAAGAACTGATGACAGCCAAATGTTACTGTTGCGAGTCAAAGTGCGTACTTACTTACACAATTAATTTTATATTATTTTTTCTGTTTAAAAATCGGCGCCCCTTCGTAACCTCGCGCCCCTAGGCATGTGCCTACTTTGATAATCCGCCACTGATCGGTGCTACCCTAGAAGTTCAATATTTATCACAATCTAAATTGTTGGATCGTGATCCATCAATATACATCTGAGTGCTATCCTAGAAGTTCAGTATTTATCACAATCTAAATTGTTGGATCGTGATCCATCAAGTTCAGTATTTATCACAATCTAAATTGATGGATCGTGTTCCATCAATATAAATTGGAGTGCTACCCTAGTAGTTCAATATTTATCACAATCCAAATTGATGGATCAATAAGAGCGGAGTGCTACCCTAGAAGTTCAGTATTTATCACAATCTAAATTGATGGATTTTTTTTTTTAATGTATCTTTATTCTTTGAAATGTTCATTACATGAATTGGGGATTTTTCGAACACCATACTAGGCACATGCCTGTGTTGTGGTGGTCGATTGTGTTCCATCAATACAGATCGGAGTGCTACCCTGTTTATTGCATATTACTATGGATAAAGGGAGAAAAGTTAAGGCTTGTGTTGGTATTATCTAGCACAGGGGTTCCCAACGTTTTTGTACTCTAGAGCACATTCTAAAATATCGGTAGGGTGGCGGACGCCACCTCTTTTTAACCGACAAACTTCTAAAAAAAAAAAAAAACAACATTCTTCCATAACTTCTCATTTTCCCATAATATTTTCTTATATTCATAATTTAATAAATAATACACAAAAATGTTTCAAAATAATAAAATTATTATTCAAATTGCATACTCACAGAGTTACAAAACGTAAACGTCGTAAAACATAGTAAACAAAAAACACAAATACAAAGAAAAATTTTTATAAAAAAATATACTATCAATATGTCAATGTGATCTTTGGCATTGCATATCATTGGCCAGTGCCTCATAATTAGGAGAGTATGTCGATATTCCTGTTAGCAAACAATCATAAAGATGCTCATCGGTGAGTCGAGATCTATATTTTGATTTTATGAAGTTCATGTTTGAAAACAATGATTCGCATAAATATGTCGAACCGAAAAATGATTTAATTTTATAAGCCGCTTTTTTCAAAAATGGGAACTTTTCTCTATCCACTGTATTCCAAAAATCCTCTGATATTAAGGATTTTAGCAAAATATCATTCTTAAGGTCCAAAATTTCTCGTGCCGTGTGTTTTGTTTGGCGCCTCGGAGTTCAAAAACTCTGTCTCTGTCGAACAGTGGCGGGCGCATGCGAATCGCTCCGCGGGCGCCATGGCGCCCGCGGGCACAGGGTTGGGAACCCATGATCTAGCACATGCTTTAAAAAGAAGATTAGAAAGGAAATGATGGATAAAAAAGTCGAGGGGTAAGGCTCTCGACTAGCAATCCGGAGGTCGCGGATTCAAATCCCGGCACGCGCAAGTAAATTTTATTTGATTACTTTGTGTTATTTCACAATTTGTTCATTTAAAATAATAAATTGTACTAGGGGCAGTCAAAAAGCAATGCCTCCAATTTTTTTGTACTTAAATAAAGTTAGTTAAGGCCATGTGTAATCATTTATTATTTTTAAATAATGATAATATTATTAGGCAAATCGATAAATATGAAGTTTTTAATATGAAAAATATTCTTTATACATTTTTAAAATTTACATAGGCTTAGCATTTATCAAAACCAAATCAGAAATACGACCTTATTCTGACCGTTTTTCGTAAGTTTTGCAAAATATTTTTAACTGCTGAATATCCTCAAAGTATAGCTTTAGGGGTTTTCTTTAAAACCACGAAAAGAAATTTAAAATAAATAAATACATAAGTTTTTAGTTCATTTTTTTCATAAACACCAATTTTCGTGTTTTTTTAAACACAGAATACAAAACTTTGAATTCGTTTATTTACAAAAATGTTACGATACATTGTTGGTATCATATTTCTCCATTTTTTAAAGACAATTTAATAATTTTAATCTTCAAATTAAGTATGAAATACAGGATTTTTAATTACTAGCAAAAGCCCTCTGCCGTGTGGCGCCCATTTATCTTTCTCTATACGGTACAATTTTGAACTAAAACCTTTTTTGAAATTATTTCAAAAGATGGCAGTAATCAATCACGGTGAGATTCTAAGATATTATTATATATATTTTTGGAAACGATGATATATTATCATCTATCTACCTATACATGTGGGTACCTATTCGTTTTAATATAATAACCTGACTACTGTTTTATATCGACGTCAAGCTAGTAGAGTGCAGTCGTGCCAAATTTTAAATGATTATTATATTTTCGTTATTTGTTTTTGGGGTGTTATGCCGTGTTGCGCTACCTCCTTCTTTAGCCAACGTTTCGGACATCGTTGCAGTGTCCATCATCAGGGCAGATCCGGCAGATCCGCTAGATGTGTTGACGTTGGCTAAAGAAGGAAGTAGCGCAACACGGTATAACACCCCAAAAACAAATAACGAAAATGCTTTTGGCCGTGAAAATCTTAAAAGATTATTATATTATTAAAATAATACCTACGTAAATACAATAAAATAACACGGAAGTAAGTGGTAGAAGAACTCCGTGATGCCCGGTGGGTAAGTACTTGGCTATTCAGATCCGGTCACCCAACACGGCTGAAGCCATTTCAGGCAACGTCACGATTCTTTTTTTAAAATATATTTCTTTGAAAAATAGTTATTTTCAATTTTTTACAAGAACAACATTCTTTTTATAACTTTTGAAGGTTGTTCCCACCAATGTTATGTATCATTGAAAAAGAAGATAGCACTAATAATCTAAACGAAATTATTTAAAAATAATATATTGTGGAATAACACAAATTAATATAAAATATTTAGGAGTATCAATAGATATAAATCTTAATTGGAAATCACATATTAACCCGAAGGATCCGACCAACTGTATACGTAGTTGAAAGGAAATTCTCATGTGGGCCGACCCACTGTATTAGTAGTTTGGAGAATTCGTCATGTTCATCTCTAAATATTGAGATAATTTACTAGTAAATGTTCGTAGTAAAAGATTCATATTATAAAACCAAGTGTTTTGTACCATGTCCTTTAAAGAGAAAGACCTTTTTACTTACAGTTATTTTTTAAATTAATTTTTTCATCATAGCGAACCTTTCAAATTACGTCGAAGTTTTTTTGGACCGCATACAGTCTCGTCTTGCGCGTCGATGTGTTAGTGCGTGCCGGTACCGAGCAAGCGTGCTTACATTGATATCGTTTATTGCGGTGCACATTATTTCGCGAGGTCTTATCTTTTTATGGCTGATAATAAACTTATTGAGATGAGTTATGTCCTTTGTCGGCTTCATGAGATCCGTGTAGATATTTACGTGAAATTTGAAACCTACGATTTTATTTATGAACATTTATTATTTCGGTAACTTTAAAAATATCTCATTGCGGTGCATATTCTTTCGTGGCCCATGTTTTATTATATTAAATAATTTCAGACAAGTATATCAGTGTACAGTGGGTTTATAATTCTTAAAAATGGATAACGAAGATATCGAAAACTATGTGTTAGATTGCGATTCGGAGTTCTCCATGAGTGATGAAGAAGACTACATTCCAGAAAATTTGGAGAGTTCCGATGAATCAGAAAACGAAGATAATGAAATTAACAATTCTGGATTGGACGACCATTTATCCTCTGATATAAATTTTATGAATTTCTCGCCAGTATGGGAAAGTGCAATAAACTTCCAACCCGATGTACACAATTTCAACCAACAATCTGGTTTACGAGATTGTGAACTCAATCCGGAGAGTAGTGAAATTGACTTTTTTGAGCTTTTCCTAAATACAAATGTCGTGGGTTGCATTACAACCGAAACCAATAGATATTTTACCACTGTAAAGTCACAAAAAGTATTTGCTCCAAATTCAAGTTTACACAAATGGAAAGATGTTGATACAGAGGAGATGTACGTATTTATTGCCCTTACTATGCTTATGGCGAGAAGCAAAAAAGGGAAAATTCGTCAATATTGGACACTGGACAAGTTGATTTCATCCCCAATATTTGGAGAAACCATGTCAAGAGATCGCTATATGTCAATTCTGAGCATGCTCCATTTTTCAGATAACGAAAAACAAAAAAAGGGCTATACGACCTTTAAAATACGAAATTTTGTAGATATGGTATGCGGCCAATTTAAAAAGTACTTTTATCCGTTCGAGAATTTGTGTATTGACGAATCGCTGGTGCTATTCAAAGGAAGATTATCGATCAAACAATATCTTCCAGCAAAAAGACATAGATTTGGCGTAAAACTATTTGTTTTATGTGATTGCAAAACCGGTTTTGTTTTACAATTTGTTATTTATTGTGGCGCCAAAACAAACATAGACATACCAAATATGGATGAAGGCATATCAAAGCAATTGTTGGTTTCTGGAAAAGTTGTGGTTTCGTTATTAGCTGATTATTTAGGAAAGGGACACACAGTATACACGGACAACTGGTACACAAGCCCTTTTTTATTTAGTTATTTACACAATAAATACACTAATGCGTGTGGCACTGTTAAAAAAACGCGAAAATGTTTACCATCATTTGGAGATGTAAAAAAGGGAGATGTGGAAAGGAAGAAATCTGGATGCCTACACTTGCAATAAAATGGCACGATAAGAGGGATGTTCATATGCTCACTACATCACACAATGATTCAATGGTAGAAACAGGAAAAGTGAATTGGAAAACAAAGGATCCAATAATAAAACCCAATTGTGTTGTAAATTATAATAAGAATATGGGGGGTGTTGATAGGTCGGATATGTTGATAACATTTGTGCAATGTGTTCGTAAAACCGTTAAATGGTATAAAAAAATTGCGTTTCGGACAATCGATGTAGTTTTAATAAATGCCCACGCGATGTATAAATACACAACTAAAAAAGAAGTAAGCCTAACAGATTTTCATTTAGAAGTCATAAGGCAACTAATTCAAAAACATCACATTCCCGGCTCAACAAAAAGAGTTAATCGAGTTGGTGAATATCCGCTAAGGCTAACTGCCAGACATTTTCTGTCGGATGTTCCACAGTCTGCGAATTCGAAGAGAAAAACAGTTTACCGGGAGTGTTATGTTTGCAAACACTCAATGCGAAATCCAAAGCGTCGAGTTCAGACACATTATTGGTGTTCACACTGCGAAATTGCGTTATGCCCCACAACCTGTTTTAAAATATATCATACTGTACAGAAGTTTTAATTATTAAAAGTGTCCGCCGCGCCTAACAATCTTATGGTGACCCTATCTAATATAGACATGGTGTCGCGTAAGTGTATGTGTGATCACCGGAAAAAAATGACTGCGTAGTAAGAAATCAATAATTGTAATCAATGTGTAAATAAACCTCCAGATAAATCTTGATAATGTGATTGCCAAAAGTATATTATTTATGTAAAAACAAAAAATTCTTCGATATTACAATGAATAAATAAACTGTGAGTGATTATAATTCGGGTGGCTGCATTTTTAAGGTAAATTTTCGTTTATATTTCACATAACACCTAATCAGAAACCAAAAACCTAATATTAGATTTATAAATATAACAATTCAACATTTAAGAATGCATTAAAACAAAATTTATAACTGAAAACTTGGTTTGTGCAGCTGTATGATTTTTTAAACAAAAACCCAAAATAAAAAACACAACAGAAATTCATGCCGTTCCAGGCAGCCAATTCAGTAAAATCCTTCTCGGTGCCTAAGGGTTAATCAAATCACTTCTAAATTAAGATATCTGACCTACATATTTTATAGACTTAAGGAAGTACTAAACATTGAAAAATTGAAAATGATCTACTTTTCCCTGGTGCATTCGTCAATCACTTATGGCATTATAGGATGGGGTGGTGCACTTGATACATTTATGAAGCCTCTACAAATAATTCAAAAACACATAATTAAAGTCATATATAACAAAAATAAAACATTCTCGGCCAGCTTACTATACAAAGAAACTAAAATATTTAATATACGTAAATTATTTATATTACAAACTTTGAAATATGTATTTAAAAACAAAAATAATTTCGAAATAAATGAAAACAGAACGAGCAAAAGAATAAATAATATATTTTACACCCCACAAACCAATACTAAATTGTTGCAGATACATAGCAGTTTCATTGGTCCTCGTACATTTAACCTTTTACCACTACAAACTCAAATGATAAAATATGTAAAAGAGGTAAAATTATGGTTGAATAATGTAGATATTGAAACACTTTTTCTATAAATTTATCCATCCTTCTACAACTCACTTGCTGTAACTTTCTAAACTGTAGTACAATATGTTTTCTGTTTCTTCTTCTTTGCGTGCCATATCAGGTCCCCCCGACGTTGGCGATCACTCTTGAGAATGTCTCTCTGTCTTGCGCTGCCCGGAATAGCTCCTCCACACTTCTAATGCCGGTCCACTCTCGTATATTATGCAGCCAAGACATTTGTCTCCTACCAGGCCCTCGGCGACCCTCTATCTTGCCTTTCAATATCAAATGGAGCAAGTGATACTTCTTCCCTCGAAGTATATGACCCAGATATGAAATTTTCCTGATTTTTATTAATGTAAGCAGTTCTCTATCTGCTCTAGCCCGCCTGAGAATTTCTGTGTTGGTGATCATGTCGGTCCATCGGACCTTGAGCATTCTCCGGTGAAGCCACATTTCAAAAGCCTCTAACCTGTTCATGGTATTTACTTTCAAGGTCCATGTTTCACATCCATAGAGCAAGACCGACCACACATAACATTTTAGCATTCTCTGCCTTAGTTTTAAGCTGATATTGTCATTGCAGAAGAGGGATTTCATTTTAATGAACGTAGTTCTTGCTGCTTCAATTCTGCATCTAACCTCCACATACAAACCTCGGTTACAAACGAAGATGTTATGGTTCGGATGAATAAAGAAAAGGAAGTAATTAAAACTATAAAAATCCGAAAACTTCAATGTCTTTGACATGTGATGAGACATCCAGAGAAGTATGAGATCCTGCATCTCATAATGCAGGGAAAGATTGCCGGAAGACGAGGCCCTGGAAGAAGGAGAACCTCATGGTTGAAAAACCTGAGACAGTGGTATGGCCAGTCTACCGTGGAGCTGTTCCGGGCTGCAGTAAACAAAGTCCGCATAGCCAACATGATAGCCAACGTCCGTTGAACGGACAGGGCACAAGAAGAAGAAGAAGAAGAACCTCCACATCTGGGTCAAGAGTCTCCGTGAGAATACTGCCGAGGTATCTAAATCTTTCCACCTTTTCGACATTGCAACCATTTAATAGTATCACTGATTCAGAGTGATCTAGTCGTCCAAATGTCATCCATTTAGTTTTATTGACGTTGATTGTTAGGCCCAGTTGCTCAGCAGCATTATTAACAAGATTTAATAGGTCTTGGAGGTCATCGATACAGTCAGCTAGTAATACAGTATCATCTGCGTATCTTATGTTATTAACGACAACTCCGTTGATCTTCAGACCCTTATCAGTATTACTTAGGGCTCTTTTAAAGACATAGTTGGAATAGAGATTAAACAATAGTGGCGACAGGATACAGCCTTGTCGTACTCCACGCTGAATGGCAATTGCATTAGATCTCTCATTCCCATGTCTTATTTCTGCTGTTTGGAACCAATACAGGTTTTTAATGAAATTCTGGTCTTTGGTGTCAACGTTACAATCCGCAAGCATTTTCATTAGGTCAGCATGTTTTGCCCTGTCAAATGCCTTTTCGTAGTCAATAAAACAGGCAAAGACTTCCTTTCTTTGGTCACGACACTTTTGCAATAGTACGTCGATAGACAATAATGCTTCACGCGTCCCGAACGCATTTCTGAAGCCAAACTGAGTGTCATTCAAGTCCTGCTCGCACTTATTGCGTATCCTGGCATGTATTATTTTAAGGAATAATTTAAGGACATGACTCATCAGGCTTATTAATCGATAGTCACTGCACTTCTTAGGGTATTGTTTTTCTAATTTGCTTATCAGCTTTCAAATTTGTATCACAGGTTTTACATATAACTGACTTAAGGTTATCCCATTGTGTTTGTATTTCTATCGATGGATCACAAGGGAGTAGCTTAATATTATCGTTCAAAGTCTGAGATACCTTATTTCTGACCACTTCTTCGTGGAGTTTCGAGATATCCATTTTAATTTTGTTTTTGGGCTTTTTTATTTGTTTTAAGCGTAAAACAATATCAGCAGTTAACAAAACATGGTCAGAACCAATGTCCGCACCAGGGTACGTGGTGACTCTCTTTACAGAGTTCCTGAATCTATGGTCTACTAACACATAGTCTATTTGGTTCCTGACAATATCATAGATTGTTCCATCCTGAGGTGATCTCTATGTATAAAGCCTTCTTTTCGGGAGTTTAAACCAGGTATTTAATACAACCATATTTTTATCATGGCAGAATTCGTATAGTCTATCACCTCTTTGATTGCTTATGCCTAAGCCATATTCACCAACTATATGAGAGCGGCGACCTTCGCCAATTTTGGCATTTAAATCTCCAATGACAAAATTGACTTCTCATCCTTTCAAACTTTGCAATGTACTGGCTAGTGAGTCATAAAAAGATTCCACATCACCATCATATCTCACTTCCGCTGTTGGTGCGTACACTTGAATAATATTAATGTTGATGGGTTGACAGTGTAATTGTAATAATATTATTCTGTCCGAGATGGGTACAAAATTCTTAACAAATTTTACATACTTCTCCATGACAAATATAGCAACTCCGTTTCGACGGTTTCTATCCTGTGGGTCACTTCCTGAGTAGTATAGATTTCCCTTCTCATGTTGGTGTATGCCGCTGCCAGTCCATCTCAGTTCACTAATTCCAAGGATATCTACTTTTAATCTTTCCATTTCCTGTATCGTATTATCCAATTTACCGCTGTATAAACTTCTAACATTCCATGTTCCTAATCTTATTTTTGAATTCACTATTTTGAGCCGGGAGATTCTTCGCACCCCTGGCCCATTTAAGGGCCGCCCGGGACTCGGGGCCATTGTTTGGTTTCTCTCCATAGTGATATGCTGGGAAAAGATACTGGAGTGGTTTCCCATTGCCTTCTCCAGGGATTTTTCTGTAGGGGTTACCTTCCCTTAGCTGAGCTGATCCGGTTTTATGGCGCCGGAAACTCGCCATTCGCCCTCTCCTTATCAGCTACGACCACGATGTTAGGGTCAGTGGTCATATTGCCCGGGACTCGCGGGATCATAAAGACCACTCTAGGACGCTAAGGAGTAGGGCTTACTGGAAATGTTGCTGATGTTATTGCAAGATGGCGTATCACGGTATTTTATAGGCCCACATCCCCCAGCAGGAAAATGTTCCACCGTGGCCTTTCCAGTCATTGAGCCCCAATTTTCTGTTTATTTTTTTATAATAACTAAAAAAAATATAATCAGTATGTTTTTCTCCATATTTTTATAATAGCTGAAAAAAACCTTTTTCACTTATTCTACCTATGTAATATTAAGTTTTTATACTATCTTTATATTTTATATGTTTTTTTAAGTCTATTTTATACTTTGGGTACTTGGAAATATAGTATTTTGTTTTAATATTACCCACACTCAGGCAGTGCCTTAGTGGGTTTTCATTTCTTGTTCATACTATTTGTTATTATATATTATGTTATTATGTACTATTTGCTATTATACATTTTATGTACAAAGAAATGGGAATAAATAAAGTAAAAAAAAATAAATAAATCGCATAAAATGTAGATTTGCAGACTTGCGCACGCCGGAATTTAACTCGCGACCTACGGATTCGTCCTTCCCCTCCCCACTACCTTCAGCCTCACAACATACCCCATTTGGGGTATGCGGAGTGTGCCATAGTCTCACTGGCTCCAGACGGGAGCAGCTGGGACTCTTGTGAGGTATTCAAAACATAATAAAATTAAAAATCTCTCACTAGGTATATATAATTTTTCTGAAGTGTACATACATCGATATAATATATCGATGTAACACTTCAGAAAAGGTATATAATATATCTCTATGTCTACATATTACAATCTGAATTCTGAAATGTGGTCTTTCAATGTCTTTCACTAGGGCTTCATTTGCAATACCGAGCATAAAATATGCGACTGCCACGTGTCATGTTTTGTGCATGGCGAGCCAGCGTCATCACGAAACGGCCATGTGGATAGGTAGGTATTATGCATGTGTTTGTGGGTCAAAGACTGCGTTTGTCAAAAAATTAAGGGAAGGAGATGGGGAAGAAGAAGGTGGGTAAGTACATGGCTATTCAGATCCGGTCACCCAACACGGCTAAATTTCATTTAATAAAATTCATCGGCCATTTCGCGCAACGTTCTGATTTTTTTTAAATATAATTCTTTGAAAGATAGTTATTTTCTTTTTTTACAAGAATAACACTCTTTTTATAACTTTTGAAGGTTGTTCCCAACAATGTTTTAAGTATATCATTAAAAAAGAAGACAGCACTAATAATCTAAACGAAACTATTTAAAAATAATGTATTGTGGAATAACACAAATTAATCGTATAAAATGTAGATAGGTACTTGCGCACGCCGGAATTTGAACTCGCGTCCTCCGGAATCGTAGCCATGGATCGTAACCGTTCAACCACCGAGGTCTGGAATATCGATACGCTTTCAAATGTTCTAGTATTATTATTATTCGTGATTACGGTTGCTTACCCTTGGTCGGAGGACTACCACGTGTAGACATGTAGGTATACAATGCGCGTCTCAATGGAAACATAAAATGTTTTTACGGTCCGTTTTTTATTTTAGTTATCTGCTGGTAGAAATTGTTACCAGAGAAAACGTGATCTTAATACATAAGGAAGTTAACACATAAATAATGTATCACAGGTGTAATAAAATGTAATAAAGGTATGTTGTTAAAGGGAAATAAAATCTGCTAGCTTAATTTTTAAAGGGGCGCCACTGGTTGATTAACCAGGCTAGCAGGTGGGAAAGCAATAATCCTCTCACAGGACCTTGGGAATTCAAACTTTAAGGTTAAAATAGAAGAATTTAAAATGATAGACAATATTGATAAGGAATAATAATAATAGATTTATTTGTACATATTTTTAACATTACTGGAAGATTAAAACATAATTAAAGCAATCATTTATCTTTTAAATTAATACACGAAATAACTTGTAAAATTAAAAATCACGTTCGACTTCAGTATAAAGTCCACCACCGCTGATGAGTGAAAACTGCAAGCAAATTTTCAAGTACTGAATACCTTATTCAAAAAATAATTGAATAATTTAGCTTCCAATATTCAAAAATAGATTTACATTGATGTTTATTATTTTTTTTTTTTTAAATCTTATTCAATCACCTCTTGAAATTAGGTACCTGCTTGCCTAAATCTATGATAAAATAAATTATATTAACAAATATTTTATCATAACAAAATGTCGACTCGCGTTCAAATTTGAGTGAGAGGTTCAAATCCCAGACCATCCAATTTCTTTTCTAAGTTTTTAAACGTTTTTTGAAAGTAGATGGTAAAAACATTTTATTACGGTTTTTTGTAGGTTTTAAGTTTATAGAAAAAAAATTTAACTGATTTTATAAAGTTTCTTGAAATGTAATTTATTTATTTACGCCTTGAAGGCTTTTACGGTAAGTTGTACAGTAGCATCATAACAATAACAAGTATTTTATAAAATAAAGTCCTCCGCCGCATTTGTCTGTCTGTTAGCGATAAACTCAAAAACTACTGAATGGATTTTCATGCAGTTAATAGATAGAGTGATTCAAGAGGAATATAAAGAGGTATATAATTTGAAGGTTTTATGTAAGAGTTTAAATATATAATATATAAAGGAGAAAGTCTGCACACGAGCGGACTGGCAAGCGGTTGGTGTGGATTTGATTTGTATGCAAAACTACAGTTTTATTCCGGGGTTAATAAAATTTTGCACATGTGACCTTTAAAACAAGAGGAAAGTCACTGTCTACATTCTATTTCGAAAACTCTGTGTAAAGCCCGGGCATCGCCGGGGCCTTCAGCTAGTAAATAATAAACTAAGCATGAAAGACATTATTAGGTGCAGTGTAAGGATTAATTAATTAGAAATAACGATAATATTATTTTGCAACACGATAAAATAATGTTTAACAGGAAAAAAAAAAAATTTTAAGTTACGACAGCTGGAATGAAGCAGGACGGCAAACAAGCCGAATACTTCTTCAGACAGCAGTTTGATGTGATGTACCCCACCCGGGAGGAGTGGGACATGGCCCCAGGTCCAACCTCCAGACAGGAACTAATCTGGTTCACAGATGGGTCCAAAATGGAGGAAGGAACGGGGGCTGGGGTATGTTTACAGGGATCCAAGAGGGAACTAAGTATACCTCTAGGAATACACTACACTGGAATATACGTATCGGGTACAGGAATAAGAACATAACTATTTGTTCTGATAGCCAGGCAGCCCTTATGGCACTGGAAAGTAACCGATGCGACTCCAGACTGGTGATGGAATGCAGAACCGTTCTTACAGAACTCGCTACCATCAATAAAATAACCCTGATATGGGTACCAGGACATAAGGGTATTGAGGGCAACGAGCGGGCTGACGAACTAGCAAGGAAAGGGACGAAAGCACCACTTGCGGGATCTGAGCCGGCCGTAGGAGTAGCAGCTTGCCACACCAAATTACATATTGAGAGGTGGGTCAAATCCCAGCACTGGAAGGAATGGGAGAGGGCACCCGGAATGAGACAATCCAAAGTACTCATAAACGGACCCGACCCCAGACGGACCAGGAAACTACTCGATATGGACAGAAACTCGCTGAGGGAACTGGTAGGCCTACTAACGGGACACTGCCATCTCAGGAGACACATGCAGCTATTGGGAGTGGAAAGCACCAGTAGATGTAGAAAATGTGAAGAGGATGAAGAGACTCCAATTCACTTACGGTGCCAATGTCCTGCCCTGGTGGGAACTAGGCTCAGATACCTGGGGAGACATGTTGTAGAACCAGAAGACCTAGCCACATATCCAATAACAACTCTGGTGAACTTTATTAAAGGGACTGGGTTATTGTTAAAGGATTGAGGTAAAATGGGAGAAAGTACAATGGGCCCATGGCCTAAGTACTCACGGGAACTAATGGTAAACCGTCTCCACTAAAAAAAAAAAAAAGTTACAAGGGCTTAGCATTTATCAAAAACAAATCAGATTTTTTTTAAATAAATGATAAAAATCCTTATAAATTCTATGAAGGTTTTTCTCTAAAACGATTTTCGTAATTTTTTTTAATTATAATAATATTGATAATAATAATTTGTTATAATAGTACCTAATATTATATTTTATTACAATATAATATTACGTGAACCTTACGTGTGAATATTTTCGTGATTTAAATTAAACACTAGTTTTCTTCTACTTTTATTTCAATAAATGAAAAAATATATATATTACGCACTATATATAATGACAAAACTGAAATAATTCAATTAAAGTGCGTGTTTTTTAGAGACATCTTTCAAAAACAAACCAAACTTTTTGAAACCAAAAATATTCCAAATTTCTCAAAAGGACCTTCACGTCCGCTAGAGGCCCTCGATGTAGTTTTGTGTGAAAAATAGTCCCTATCACAATTCTACTTAAGTGAAAATTTTGAATTTGGTGCAATTCCACAAACCTTCTTCTACAATCTGGTGCAGTAGCAACTTTTTGCGTGGACAGGTGGCAGCACTACAGTCGCTTGCAAAATGGCCGACATCGATGTTCGCATTAGACAGCGTTCTGTGATTGATTCTTCACTGTAGAAGGTGAAATGCCCATTCGCATTCATGAAAGACTGAAAAATGTGTACCATGATGCAACAGTGGACGTCAGCACTGCTAGACGATGGGTTCGTCACTGTAACGAAGCTAAAGGACAAACACCACTGGTTGAAGAAAAAGTGACTGCACGCAACATTGAGCGAGTTGATGACATCATTCGTGGTGACCCCAGATACTACAGGTGTTGCATTCTTTCCCCTCAGGATGACGATTATTCGACAACTGATTATTCAAAAAAAGTTTGTGCAAGGTGGGTACCAAGAAAGTTAACAGGCCAGAGTAAAGAAACAAGAAAAACAATAGCCTAACAACACTTGCAGCGCCTTAGTTTCTGGAAAAAATTGTGACCGGAGACGAAATATGGATTCATTTTTTTGATCCTGAATCAACGAGGCAGTCAATGGAATGGGGTATTTCCACTTTTTTTTATTGCTTAAAAAAATTACTATGATTACAACATTTTTAATTATTTTTATGTTGACGAATAAATTTTCTACAGCTAGTCAAAGTTTCCTATTCTTGAATTACCGCCATAATGATAATTTGGGGCGGGGCCATCGATTGATGTCATGAGCGTGGACGCTCACTGACAGTGTTAATTTATGCTGGCCCAGTTGAGCAACGCTTGTAATGTCACATTCCAATTTTCAAACCATGGGCCGTTTTGATTTTGTAAGTTTTAGACTGTTTTCAAAATCAATAATATTGAATGAAAACATATAAAACAAACATTTCTAGTAGGATGATTAAAATCAGAAAAATGATCTTTAAATATTCTGTACATTTTCAACAGAATCCCTCGTTTGTGGAAATACCCCATTGCATCACACAAACTCACCAAGGTCAAAAAAATCAAAACGTTATGGCGATGGTGTTCTGGATGTGACCTTGCTTTTTACAATACTGTGATACATGCCCTTGTTAAAAGACGGGCCAAAGCTGTGGAAATGGACGGAGATTATATTGAAAAGTAACAAATTAATCGTTATATTTAATTAAATGAAGACAATATAAGCGAAACTCAATCGAAAATCTGAAAACAGAAAAATCAGAAAAAGATATTGACACATCTGGGACTCGAACCCAGGACCTCTCGCTTACCGGGCGAACGCGCTAACCACTGCGGTGGCGCAGTGGCGCAGTGGTTAGCGCGTTCGCCCGGTAAGCGAGAGGTCCTGGGTTCGAGTCCCAGATGTGTCAATATCTTTTTCTGATTTTTCTGTTTTCAGATTTTCGATTGAGTTTCGCTTATATTGTCTTCATTTAATTAAATATTACAATTTGAGGTTTTACTCATAAAGTTAAAATAAAAATAAAAATATTCATCCTAGACTTGCAGAAAAGTCAATAGATGTCGCATATTAAATAAAATGGATAAAGATTTATCCAGACACTATCTAGAGAGCATTTAGTTCGGGTTTGAATCTTGCAATCATACATAAAGATAGCAGCCAATAGTATATGCGTTAAGAAAAATGAAGATAGTGTGGGTGGTTCTTAGTCGAAGTATGATACAGTTAAAAGTGACCGAATTGGATATCGACACGGTGGCGCAGTGGTTAGCGCGTTCGCCCGGTAAGCGAGAGGTCCTGGGTTCGAGTCCCAGATGTGTCAATATCTTTTTCTGATTTTTCTGTTTTCAGATTTTCGATTGAGTTTCGCTTATATTGTCTTCATTTAATTAAATATTACAATTTGAGGTTTTACTCATAAAGTTAAAATAAAAATAAAATAAAAATTAATCGTTAATAGTGTAGTTTTCAACCCATTTAATTGCATTTTTATATCTCGACAATTAAAGGAGAAAAAAAATAGGAGGCATTACTTTTTGACTGCCTTTGACTTTGTATATTTGTAGCACGTCCAGAATGGAAGATACTCTCAGTGTCTGCCCTGGTGTAAGATCAGCATTCGGAATTGAAAAGTTGGGTGAAATGGCTTTAGACGTGTTTTATGTTTGTTGACCAGATCTAATTAGCCAGGTACTTCCCCACCTTCCTTTTCCTCATCTCCTTCCCCTCCCCACTTTACCTTCAGCCTCACAATATACCCCAATTGAGGATGCCATAGTCTCACTTGCTCCAGATGGTTAGGAGCAGTTGGGATTCTTGTGTGGTATTTCACATAAAAAAAATAATAGACACTTGTGAAGCATTGTTTTTTGAGACCACATAAAGATAATCAAGGGGATTATTTATAAAGACGCCCTCCTACATTGCTGATGTGATGCGATAAACATTGACGCTCAATATTTACCACGATCTATGGGTTCACGAACCGAAATTCAGGAATCTAGAAATGCTGTGATTCATATTGCGGTCTGTCAATACGCTAGTCTACACGTTCAATAAATATCACAATATATGTGATCTGTATCACGATGCATCAATATGGATCGTGATAAACCTCGAATGTGTAGCCTACGCCTAAGGAGAGATTTAATATTATTGACAATGAATCAAGAAGAAGAAAGCAATAAAAATCTTTATAAATGTTTTATTGCTAAAAATTTACATGTTAAATATTTTTTTATAATTTTTTGTACATCTGTAAACATAACACATCGTAAAAAATCTTCCATTAACCATTAACACTCCTGATGACCAAGAAGAAAACTGCTAAATAATTACAAAGAAAGAAGCTGGTAAATAATTACAATTTCACAATAATTATTGTTTCATCAGTAAATATGCTAAATCATTGCATTTACTGAGTTACACAAGTAAAGATGTCTGATTTAAATGCCTCATTCATAGGTTGGTTTCGTAAAGGAAAAATTTATAAATACAGAGATAACTTGATGCAAAAGTGTAAGAAATATAAAAACATACTTTCGTGAGTCGTAGTGGGAAATCAAAAAAAGTTAATTAGAATTATTGCATTGTCAATTATTTTCAAATGTCTCTTTTATCTTTTATTCATACAAATTTTACTGCAAATCTTCACCTCACTATTATTATATTTAAGAACTCGCCTGTTTGTGAAAAAAAATTGATGGTAGAGAAAAATGTTATATGATTATACAATATATGAACATACCTGCTATGCGAATGAGAAACATATCAAAGGTCCCGAAGTTTGACTTATTTTGTTGATTTAAAAGTCTGTATTTTCGGAATTTTGAATGAAATATACATATTTTTGGTAAAAATATATAAGTCCGCTTCACAGATAATATGGAATATTCCCTTTAGACAACAAAATATGCATAGTACCAACCTTAAAAAATAAATTCTTTTCAAAATAAAAACAAAAGTACCTTATTTGAAATTATTCCCGGTAATACTGTACTCGGTTGAGGTTATACTGGAATGGTTTGCATGGCAAGAAGGGCATGTCTAACGGGTATGTGTAATTATTCAAATACCTTTCTTTCCTTGTTTTTCTGTTTTAAGTACAGGTTCAAAAATCAATAATGCATTCATAACATTAATAAATTATTGTTTTATATGGCAATAATATTTTTTCTATAATTGGCAGCATTGATTGTCCATGAAATGGCATATGGCATAAAATAGCACAGTTTGCATAATGTGTAAGTGAATTAATTTTAACAAAATTAAAATGTAAAATGCATATTTTTTCATCTCCCCTGACATAAATACTCACTTTTCGTAATAATAAAGCTAAATCTAACTTTTTTTTTTTAAGTTTTATACTCTATGAGTAAAACCTCAAATTGTAATATTTAATTAAAATGAAGACAATATTAGCGAAACTCAATCGAAAATCTGGAAACAGAAAAATCAGAAAAAGATATTGGCACCTCTGGGACTCGAACCCAGGACCTTCGGCTTCGGGCCGGTGAGCTAAGGTGTCCTTATCCGATGTCAAATTTTGTGATGTCAAATGACCGAATCGGATAGGGACACCTTAGCTCAGTTCGTGGGTTCGAGTCCCAGAGGTGCCAATATCTTTTTCTGTTTCCAGATTTTCAAGTTTGTTTCGCTAATATTGTCTTAATTTTAATAAAATACTAAATGTAACTGTTTGAATAAGAAATATTCCATATTAACGGAGAAGCAGAGTAAGACAAGTTTAATATATGTTACATTTCTTAATCTCAAAAACAGTAAAAATGCAAAAACGAAACTTTAAAAAGCCCTACCGCAAAACTACAAAATCGAAGATCTGTATGAGACGATGTATGAATGTGAGTAAGGCAAAGAGTGTGTGCCAAAACCGAGTTGTTTGGCGGTCTGTCCTCTCTGCCTACCCCATGCGGAGAAACGGCGTGATGCTTAGTTAGTTAGTTAGACATTATTCTTCGGGACTGTCGATATGTATGTATTTATTTTGTTGTTTTATTCTCAAAATCAGTTCTTGGTAATGTTTTGTTTTTATCTACCTTTAGTAATTTTCTCAAACAGACTTACAAGCTTTTAACCCTTCCATACCTTACATATATTTGAAAATACGTACATAGATTTCATATTTTTTTCTCCCTAATAAAAACTGAATTTTTGTTATTCGTTCAGGAGATGATAGTTCATATTTTCGAGGAGTGATTTTTGTGATTAATTTCGCTTAAAATGTTTTTTTTTTTAAATTTATGTTTGTAATGTTAAATTTTTAACAAAGATAATAAGTTTTACACACATTTTTTGTACACAGTGTTGGCTTTTTCATTTTAAATAAAACACCAAATCGTAGTGATGTTCTTTCAAATGAAAATATGTGGCAATAACTTATAAAGCAGTGATGAGCAATATGCGGCCCGTAAGCCCATTTCGTATGGCCCGTGACACATTTAGCACTTATCAAAAAAATTGCAGTAAAAGATATTAAATGGTTTCTGTTCTGTTTTGTAAAGTAATTGGAAAACTTTAGTCTTGATTAGAGATGAAACGGATAGTTGTTTGGCCGGATACCGGATATCCGGAGAGCTGCGAGGCCGAATGGCCGGATATCCGGCGGCCGGATATTCGGCCCATTGTCTCTTTGCATGTTGTGACGAGTTTAGCGCCGCACAGGTGCGGCAAACGCGCTCAAATCAATTCAGGCGGTTTCGGTTGCCAACGTGAGTATTCGTGAGTGATCGCGAAAATATTATCTTTGATAAGAAGAACAAGAGGTATATTATGGTGCTTCAATGTCAGTATTTAATCATTTCAATAATCTCTGTGTTTTTTACGATTTTTAGTTCACTATAATGGTGATTGTGATTAGTTAATCATGTTAATTTAAGTTTTCGCTACTCTGCGAGGTTTTTGTAAGTTTTTACTAAAAGCTTTTAGTTTAGATATTTACTATTTATGTATTTATCATTAGAGTGAATATCTCAGAAGAAAATTTTAGTTTTTTGGAAGGCCTTATGGCTTTTTTGTAACTTTTTCGACTTTAATTATAAGCCATTTTATTGATATTTACCTCACAAAGATTAATGTATTGCTTTTTATTATAGGAAATTGTCGTAGTTTTTTAATATCCAGTATCCGGCCGGATATTGAGTTACTTTCCGGTATCCGGCCGGATAGTAAATTTAGGCCAGATAGGCCGGATACCGGATATCCGTTTTATCTCTAGTCTTGATATCTAGATATTTTACATGGATTCCATTTTATGAGGGCATACAGTTTGAAATGATGGTTCTGAAAACATTTAAATAACAGAAGAGAGTTTTGACATTTCTTATTTTAGCAATCATTCCGATTTCCTGGTGCTATTATTTAAGAAAGGGTTTCGGAATAAACTTTTATCTGTCTATTCTGAAACAGCTGCCCAAAATTGAAAGTATACATTCTTCAATATTTCAAAATAATAAAATCGACAGAATTTATGTGTTTAGCCTTGGTGACAAAAAATTGTGACCTGCGACCCCCTTGGTTTTTGCATTTTGTGATTGTTTTATTAAAAATTACTGTTTTAGTAAACACAAAATAGGTTTGCAACACCGACTGAAAAGTTCAAACACTACGTAATTAACCCCCTGCAGGCCGTGAATAAATTTTAAATTTGTCCTCCGGTTAAAAATGTTGTTCATCACTATTCTAAAGTATTGAAAAAAAACTTACATTTAAATTTATCAAATAATTCTGCAAGATTTCAAGCATTGCAGACAGTTTTAATTCAGGTATGAAAGGGTTAAATAGTAAGGTGACCAAATGTACTTTTCCCAATACTAAATGGTCTCGGCCGAGAACGAAAAACCTGTCTCGGTCGACCCTTAGTGCCTTCGTTCACGGAGACACTTACAAGATACTCAATCCTCGTGCGCGTATCATACGTGCCGATCATAAGTACCCCCCGTACGATTTTGCTGATGCCCGTTCACGGCGCTACGCGATGGCTGTCGGTTTCCAATCAGTATCACGATACCGACAGTGCTGATCGTACGCGACGCCCGCATCATTTGTGTCTGATACTTATTCGTTTGACGTTTGACAGAAATGGCATCGGAACATGAAAGTAATGTTAGATTTGTT
Organism: Limnephilus rhombicus; assembly: GCA_929108145.2. Taxonomy (NCBI): domain Eukaryota; kingdom Metazoa; phylum Arthropoda; class Insecta; order Trichoptera; family Limnephilidae; genus Limnephilus; species Limnephilus rhombicus. The sequence continues at coordinate 27,219,754 of OV815284.1, forward strand.
CTGGAAGTGGAAAAAATGCATGTTTACATAACTATACTTTACCAGAATATGTAAGAAACGATTTAGTGGAGAAGGCATGGATTGATGTCGGAAAAAAAGTCATATGACATCGCATGACAGCGTGTTCACTCCACGGCTGCACGTGAAAAATGATCAAGTTCAATATATATCCGATAGCGCCGTGTACGGAGACTAGCATTAAAAAGTAGTATATCAGCAGGGTACTTGTGGTTTCGTCACAATTACGTAGATTGTAAGTATCTCCATGAACGGAGGGCCTTAGTCTAAAGATTATTATTCAATTAGCCACAATGCAATCTAATATAATTACAAATTAATTTACACTTTTCAAAGAAATTGAGTTCAATTGACACATTGAAAATAATTTGCGAACACTCAATGCGAGAGAGAAAAAAGAAATTGAAAAAATATTTATATTTTTTTTTTAAATTTACAAAATTCAGCTTGGGAGCCATTCAAGTATTACGTAAGCACTACGGGGGGCGGGGGGGTCTTTGCTTTGCTTATTTTTGATGACATGGGGGATGGGAGAGTCTGGATGGTGATTACATCAGCAGCATCAATATTGGGAAGGGAGGTAAGAGCTTTGCTTACTTTTGCTGACGAGGGGGAAGGGGGGTTAATAATTGCAAAAAATCTGCTTACGTATTATTTGAATGGCCCCTTGGCACGCCATTTTTTTTTTTTAAACAAGAGCTTTTAATGAAAAAATCTTACGAGGTGATAAAAAGATATAATATTGCAACAAAAAGTCACCAACTAACTTTTTTGCTGATTTTTCACAAAATTCTTTTATTGCGAAAAATCATTCACTACTTTAAATTTATTTACTGAATTCTGAATTCTGCAAAATATTAATATTTTGTAAAATTTTATTCAAAAGCAACTAAAATGCGTATACAGTGGAGCGTCGATTATCCGAACGTCGATCAACCGAAAGACCGCTTATCCGAACTACTACACCCGCCCGACCCGGCATCGCCGCTGATCGATAAGCTAAATTTTGCCGTGTGAAAGTACTACTTGCTTAGATATTCCCTTGCATTGGTTTGAAACACAAGCTGAAAGTGACCAGTATCAAATATCTATCCTTAAAAAAGTATGTCACCTAGCCGCTCGTAAGCAGGTAGGCTTGCTTCGGCAGACGAACATTGAAGATTTTTTTAAGCGTTACTTTTGCAATGTTTTTTGTTTAATTCCTATTTTTCGTTAAAGATATAAATGTAAATATGGTTCTCATTCACCTGTACGTAAATATGTAAGGCTCGATTATCCGAAAATACCGGTTATCCGAACACCCATGTACCCCAATTAGTACGGATAATCGAAGCTCTACTGTATATTACGCCAGTCTCACAGAAAATATGGTTTCCTAGTTGGTGACTTCTTGACGTTGATTATTATTGATGGCCCGTGGAAATTAAAAATTAATTAATCTTACAAATAATGAAACAATATTATGACGAAATTTGACTGCAGTAAGTACAATTGCCAAAACAATTCTTATAACTCACTTTATAAATAATATACGGAGATGATTAATTTTCTATTTTCCACAAAAAAAAGTTTAAGCCTTTAATTTTTTTTTACTTTCGCATGGAATATTATCGATTACAATTTTTTTCCATACAAAAGGTTGAATTAAAAAAATGACAATATCACGAATATGAATACCAAACATAAACCTTTTGATTTGGAAAATCGAGAAATTGTAAATAATAATCATAAAACCGCATGTTACTGAAAACATTTTATTGACTAAAAAATTTTTTTAAATTTATTGATGGCAGCTTTTTATCATTCTGGAAGTTTTGTTGTATAAATTTGTTAAAATATAAATTTACAAAGCACAAATTATAAATTTGTGAGTTACAAATTAATCATGAATCATTTAAAAAAATAAATAAATTGGACACAAAGCATGTTAAGGTTGAAATATTTCAACCTAAGTCATAAACGATTTGAGCGGTCCAGTCTCTATCAAATGCCGATTCACAGCCCATTTCACATTTTAATCAAATTGTGAACAGCCACTAAGCATAGCACCATTATCGTTCGTACTAAAAGCTTAAACAGGCCGTGAATAAGTATTTAACGAGGACCTTCTGGTGTCAAATTTAAAAATGGAACCTTATCGTTGATCAAATGTGAGGGGTTGAAATAACCCAACCTAAATTGAACAGCACATTTCATTGGTTCATATAAATAAATTTATTACGTTTTGAAAATTATTTCTTCACAGTAAACAAACACAGCAAAGGATATGGTTTGAGATTTTAAGGCCATCATCAGGGCAGATTCCCTAATATTAAGTATCTGCCCTGATGATGGACACTATAATGCTGTCCGACACATTGGCTAAAAAATGAGATAGCGCAAAATGTCATAATAACCCAAAAATTAATCACGATAATATAGCAAAGGACACTTATTATAAAATATTTTCACTCATCTGGATAAAAATAATTATAAAAAATTTTATGGTTGCATTTACGATCTTTTGTCTATTAGATCCGATAGGTAGATATTATGAGTTTGTTTGTACAAATGTTGGATAATTTCACTAATCAAAAATGTTTTAGAATTAATGCAAATAACGTCATAAAAAAATATAAAATGAATTCATATAAAATAGAGGCAGTCAAATTAATCTAGTCAATAAAGATATTTTTAAAATTGAGTTATAAAGTTCTTATATAACAAAAGTTTTTCAATTATGTATAACTTTTTAAAATAAAATCTGCAAAATTATTTATATCGTTTAGCAACAAAATAAATAATTTCTTTGTTTTATTTAAAAAAATTATAATTGAAAAAAAAAGTTTGTCAACATTTCACCCCAGTGGACTTACAATATATAGGAACCATACAACTCAATTAGTCAATTGTGATTTTTCTTGCAACATTACTATGGACTTTTAACCCTTTATAACCAGCTTCATATGAACGTGAGTTTGTCTAAGGATGGATCGTTTCAAAAATTTTTAACAATTCATCCAACTTTTGAAGTTAATATTCACATTCTGTTATTATTTCAGTTTTATAAAGCAACCGGCCTATAATAATAATATAATAACAGAACTTGAATAGAACTTACACAGTACGTGAAAATTAACTTCAAATATTTGATAAATTGTTAAAAAATTTTTAACCACTGGAACGATCATGTGAAATATATAAATTTGCCTCAATTGCCCGAGATTTCCCAGAACATTATTTTTTATTTTTCACCAACATTAAAAAAATCATACCCTCCAATTTTAACATGGAAACATAAAAACTTATCAGAGTGCTATATAGCCAATGAATTAACCTGTATTTTACCATTTATCTCATATTTGTAGGATTTATTAAAAAAATATAAAAATGTTTAATTTAATAACTGCACGAATCCTGCGTGTTTTTACTTTGAAACTGCCGTGAGGGGTACTTATTCGAGTCAACATAGAATATTTTCGATTTCTATATGTTGTCTGTGGTATACTTGATGATGAAAGATGCATATCTATTTAAAAAGTATTTAATTTTAACCGTAAACAGCTGATCAAAAATTCGGCGGAAAAAAATATTTTCAAAATTTATTTTTAACATCGTTCTAAAATAGTCTACGAAGTTCGGATTTGCGACATCTATGGTCATAATAGATAAAGCAACTCAATAGCTTCGTTTTAAAATAAATGGCTGGCCAATGTTTTAAATAATTACAATATACAATATATGTTTTACAAATGGTAGGAAAATGTGGTCGCATCGCAGAAAAATAAAAGTGGTCCATTTTTCGACCATAATCGCTCCAGTGGTTAAACAACCCGTCCTTAGAAAAAATCCTGACAACAAAATAAATCTGTTTGATAAACTGCCTAAAAACGGCAAGCATTGAAAAGGTTGGGTAATTCAAAAATTAGTCAAACAATGTTTTTCTGATCATTCTAACAAAACCGCAAAAAATAAATTGTAGGTCGATTCCTTTAGTTTAATTTGACGTCTGACAAGAGGCTTGATAAAATAAATAAATAATAGAGCAAATCATTTTAAATTTAGTAACTTTGTGGAATTCGATCATGCACAAAAGCAACTAAAACAAAATATGTAATAAGAAATAAAATCAAGAGTTGTGGGTTTTTATGGTAATATCATTCAGACTATTAGCTTAAAATATTGTGTATTTATTTACAAGCAGTTTTTTTGATGCATGGTTCCCAAACTAAAGTACTCAAATTTGCAATGCTCAACAGCAATAACTATTGTATCTATTTCTGCCAATTTAAAAATATATATCTTATGATTATATTGTCTCACTTTCCCAATGTTTCAAGCAGTGTTACAAAGTGTTCTTTGGGAGGGATTATGCACATCCCCTCTGAAAATGGACACCAATCTGATATATGACACTTTGACAAAATAAGACCAGTACAGCTTAGTGACATAACCTAAAATCAGCAGAGTAACATTAATACAAATAAATGAAGAAATGCTTAACTTGGGAACAATGACAACAGTCTGAAAGAGAGTCTATGTAATTATTTTTAAATGGCAAAGGATTAAAATAAATACATACGTATAATATGTAGTCTGTAAGTCCCTGGACAAATTTGATCAACCCAATTTTAGGGTTGCTAATTATACACAATAAGACTAGATGCGCAAGACAAACTATGTTCATAGATATAGCAAAAATCATAGAAGCTAAAATGAAAAATGGTGACAAACAGCTGTGCCAGGACATTTAAAAAAAAATTTTGAGATAAGATTTCAGTTGGTATTTTTATAGCTGAAAATAACACCTTTTAACGGAAAAAACTGAAAAACCTCCTTCTTGAAGGAGTAATCTCCAGACAGCTTATTTCATTTAAAAAAATATAATGTATTTTCAGCTATAAAAATACCCTTCAAAAAAATCTTTTTTTTTTAAATGCAAAAATAAGAAACAAGTCTAGGCATCAACATGTGTCAACAAGTCTAGGCATCACCATCAACTGGGGTCAACAAGTTGAAGCATCCCTATCAACTGATGTCAACAAGTCAAGGCATCACCATTGACTGGTATCAACAAGTCAGGCATCACCATCAACTGGTTTCAACAAGTCTAGGCATCATCATCAACTGGTGTCAACAAGTCTAGGCATCACCATCAACTGGTGTCAACAAGTCTAGGCATCACCATCAACTGGTGTCAACAAGTCTAGGCATCATCATCATCAACTGGTGTCAACAAGTCTAGGCATCACCATCAACTGGTGTCAACAAGTTGAAGCATCACTATCAACTGATGTCAACAAGTCGAGGCATCACCATTGATTGGTATCAACAGGTTGAAGCATCACTATCAACTGGTGTCAACAAGTCGAGGCATCACCATTGACTGGTATCAACAGGTTGAAGCATCACTATCAACTGGTGTCAACAAGTCTAGGCATCACCATTGACTGGTATCAACAGGTTGAAGCATCACTATCAACTGGTGTCAACAAGTCTAGGCATCACAATCAACTGGTGTCAACAAGTCTAGGCATCACCATCAACTGATGTCAACAAGTCTAGGCATCACTGGTGTCAACAAGTCAGGCATCATCATCGACTGGTGTCAATACTAAAAATATCATAGAAACAAAATATGAATACATACTAAGAGTGTTTGAAATTAAATAGAAAGATTAATTATGGAAGATGAAATTTCCATGAAACGTAATGGTTTAATGACACTTCAGATGAAAATACATCAACATTCTAGTACAATATTAATTAACTTACTAACACAGACAATTCTCGACTTTTTATAAAATTTTCTTTATAATTGCATTAGGAGGCCATTTACACACATATTCTTCACCGAATCTCAACTTATCGATTGCACAAAATAAAAAAAAAATAAATTACTCACACGAACCTTCTAAAATGGGATTTTTACTTAACACTCTGAAGACATAAACTATCGGCGGTTTGTAAATTCAGAGATATCTGGACTCTTCTGCGGACCGTGAACATTCTAAAGGTTGACTGTTAAAGGGTGAATAGATATTTATAGATAACTTGAGATTCGAAGAAGTACATTCCTGCATAACTAGCCAAAGATCTTAGCTGTATGCATATTATGTATATGAATAAAACAAAAACGGTAGAAATACCTTCAGACGATTCAGCGACTTCCAAACGAATAACAAGAAGTATTAGAAGCAGCCTAGAAGGTTCTTACCAAATACATACTATTTATTATTTAAATTCTTACAAGATTACCCAATACAGGCCTGCCGAGCGATTCCATATCTTTTATGAGATGGTTATTGGATAACGGACGTTATCTCCTGTCAGATTTGTAGGATTTTTAAATATTTACTGTCACATATTTTAGTTTAGATCGATTTAAACACGAATTCCTGCAAGTACGCATGATTATTTAGTCATTTAATGTACGTTGTACATAGAAAAAGCAAATAACAGCCATAAAAATCACACAAATCTGACAGGAGATTACGTCCGCTATCTAATAACGATCCCACAAAAGATACGGAATTGCTCGGCTGGTTACTTTCATCTCTGAACTTAATTATTGATTTGTTTATCCAAGAATTGTCTAAATTAGTAAATGTGTTGAGTATCCTTAAGAAAAAATATTTAACAGGTAAATAAAATAATGTCGTCATCAACAATAATCATCCGCAGGTCGATGTAACTTTCCACTCGTGTTTCAAAACAGGCCACAATGGTAAAAAAACACAGAAATGCTTAGACAACTTTATATATTATTGTTAAATTATTTATGATGGAAAGGGGTTATTTTGAATTATAATGAATGAATGGAAAAGGTATTGAATTTTGTTGTGTGATGAAGGAAAAATATATTCTTTAAAATTTGTTGTAATGCTTCAATATTTTAACCCATCGGTCTAAAGGTCGCCACATTAGTACTTTCGCATTCTGTACGCCACTTCACGTCCATTGCAGATTCGCCTCTTCTGCTCGGGTAATTCAGTAACTAAAATAAGGGTAGATTAAAGAAATATTTGAATTAATAAGTGAAAATTTCATTAATATATCCCTTTCAGCACTGGCTGATAATGATTGTGCAGGTCCGTTTATAAAAATATTTCTCGAAAACGGTTTTAAATTTCTAGCAACGACTGTGCGGGTTCATATTTGAACCGACAAATCCGCACAGTCGTTGTGGGCAAAAATACTGCAGAAATTAAAAATCGTTTTCGAGAAATATTTTTATAAACGGACCCGCACGATAATGAGCCATTGCTGAAAGAGGTATTTAAAAAAATTGATAGGCCGATGGGTTATCTATCATGTTTGAAGCACTAACCAAATTGGACAATTTGTATTTCTGTAAGTTTTGTATTTAAGTTAATTTCTGTTCAAATTTGAATAGCGCACGTACATGCTCAGTTATCATTTGTAATCATAAGCAATCATAAGTAACGTGTGCTCGACGTTTACCTTAAGAGATTGTTTATTTACAAATATACAAATGGAAATTACTTACATATAAAAAAGTTAAATGCAAATCTGGTGTCTTTAGTCATACTGTCATCGGCACTATGGAAAGTATTTCACGCTATGTATTACAGATGACAGAAACGAGTCTAGTCTCAACTCCCCTCGTTTTCCCGTTGTGTCGTAGAGTCAGAGCTCATCGTGGAGGTGGTCTCCGTGGATAAACTGCCGTTTGTGGATTCCGGCGTCGAGGATCCGGCGGTCGAGGAGTTTGTGTTGGACAAACCGATGGCGGTGTCCGGAGTCGAGGAGTTGGTGGTCGGCGACTCGGCCGACGTTAGATCCGCATTTGAAGAGTTGACCATCTCTGTGGAGTTGGTATTTGATATTGCGTTGTTCGTCATATTATTCACATGCGCCTCGGTGGTGTATGAATTGACCCTCGCCATGTTTGATGATGAATGGAAGGTTGTAGGATAGTAATTTGAAGAACCCCCGCCAGATGAATTGACAGACATTGTCGATGCTCTGAAATTAAATATTTTAAAAACATATTATTTCACAAAAGAACTGGGCTACGAATACCTGACAATTTGTCAGAGTATCTACAGGTAATAAATACGCCCGAATGAAATTACCTGTTTTACTAGTGAAAGGGCACAAATTGTAAACATAGAAAACACAGAATGACTTCACAAGGGACTTGATTTGCTTCTCGGTTACGGATATGGAAAGCAGTAAGTTTTCTAATGAATGCGGGATGTAAATATGACCAAGATGGCCCATACACTGCAGAGACAGGGCCTCCAGGTAGAGATATCTTAAGTAAGTTTCTTCAGTATCTATACAGGTTAAGTGTGGTGCTAGTTTGTGTTCTTATTGAACTCAAACTCTGGTGGTTTGAGTTCAATAACGAACTCAAACCAAGTTTTACCGGGAAACAAAGGCAATCAATCACAAGGATGTAAAAAGGAAAGTAACATTAACCTGATCACAATGCTGACCAATCTATTCATCATACTGTACATGCATTATGCATAGATGACATATGTGACAGTTGCGTAGATAAGGTTAAAGTCATTCGAGGTATTAATGATTAACCGGTGACAGGCCGGAGACGCGCCGGCACGCGCGTCACATGCGCGAGAAAATAATTCAAATATTTGAATATTTTCGTCAAAAAACTTTTGGTCTGCGATTTTGGCCTTTCTATGTACATAATTTGTATGAAGAACAGTGTCAGAATCGCTTGCGCCAACAGTACTCTATGATACGCCTTGAAGTTTCATTCACCTTGCAACACCAGAATATTTTTAAAACGATTTCTTCTATGACAATCACCTGTCAGAATTTGCCACGATTTTAACCGTCGCAACTGACGGGTGTTCTGCGACTAAAACATCGTTATTAATTTACGTAATAAATGCAAGTAATGTTGTTTTGGTAGATAGTTTATTGTGTTGTGAATGTGTTTCAGTCAATAAAATATACAATAGCTCAAAATTAATCAACAAAACATTTAATTCAAAGTTCAAAATGGAGCTTTTTTAGTGTTTTTTCGTGAATTTTAGTGAAATGGCCTGGCCTTTGACCGGTTAAGGAAGCAATATGAAAATAAGACAGAAGAGATTGCATGTGTACTCACTTTAGGCATTGGGTATGTATTTTGTACTCTAAGGAAACGCCCGGCTGTAAGTGTAGGACTCGGCGAAGAGTGTCTCGAATGCGAGCACTCGCCCCCTGGTCAGACGCAGTCCGGTGCCACACTGATATTATGTCTTCCTGCAAACACCACAAACATCACGCATTAATGGCTAATTTCACATTATTAACATGCACAGATAAATTTTAATTAACTTTCCCGCCATAAAAAGGTAGGCAAGGAGAATAAACTGCCATACAACGTACAACTCTGTCTTGGCACACATCCTTTTCTTAATTCTCATTCACACATATTACTGTCTCAAGTATTTGATTCACTTGATTGTGACATGTCTTCCCTTGGCCATCGCTGACATCTTACATTCACTAAGGCACATTCTATTTATATTACACTAGCTGGTACCCGTTGTTGTACATGCGTTGCAACGCCATTCAAAGAAATCTGCATGCCCTTTCCCGTGCGTCCCTGTTCCTTTCCACCTTCCCCGCCTTCCCCCTCCCTTGTCTCTTCTATCACCGCAAACCCAACCTTCCCCTGCCTTTCCTCCCTGCCGCTAAAATATACGAAATATACACATTTTCATTTATACAATATTCATAACGCCAGAGCTTACAGTTATATACAGCCTATGCTACTCGCTACTAATGTAGTTTTCCATTGGTGAAAGAATTTTTAAAATCGGTTTAGTGATTTAGGCGTGAAAGCGTAATAAACAAACGCACTTTCGCATTTATAATATTACTAGCTGACCCGGCCACGCGTTGCTGTGGGTAATAAAACACAACGTCATCTGCTGGATGGTTATCCAACCTTTATAACCACCGCCGTCTTTGAGTTTATCGCGAAGAGGCAGACAGATGCCGCGGAGGACTTTAATTTATAATACGTAGAGATGGTGTGAAAGTAACTAACGTATTTAAGTTAATAAGGATTAATACTGTATCCGTCTAAATAATTTTTCAATTACCGCAATGTACGTGATCATTTTTTTAGAAGATAGAATGGGTATAGTAAGCTATCCGTAAAAGATAGATATATGCCTTCTTGGACTTTTTTGTAGATCTATAAAAGAGGAATATCCCATCATGCATTGTTTTGTTATATCCCAAAAGGATTAGGCAGCGGTTTCGATGAAAGCTACCAGACGGCTTGACTTTTTCCGACACTTCTAACAATTATCGTTATGTTTCAACCAATTTACACAAATCCTTGACAAATTACATACCTAAACCTTCCTCACGAAACACTCTATCTATTGGTGAAAACCGCATGAAAATCCGTTAAGTAGTTTTTGAGTTTATCGCGAACAGACAGACAGACGACGCGGGGGACTTTAACTTATAACATGTAGAGATAGTATGGATAATCTCCTTTACAAAAGCTAAAAAATATTCGTAAGATTCAGAACATCTAGCACAAAGCAAAAAAAATTTCATGATTTACACTTTTTCATTTTCACTCAGACATATTTTTTGCAAAATGATGTTTTTGTAAATTGTACCTTCTTACCAGATAAATCTATAAAAACAGTATATAATCTAGTGTATGTAGTTCCCCAGAATAGCTAGTCATATTCAGAGAAACGATTTTTTAAACATATCCTTATGGATACGCTGGCTTTGAGGTTAAATTTTTGCATATTGCAAAGCTTCCCATTCTTTGTGAAATCCTTTTCAACCTTGCCGTTTCATGGCTGATCATTGATTTGATCAAACGCTGAAAAGGGCCAACAGGGATCGTTCAAATGTCAAAAATTCAAAATGACACTGATTATCGATCAAAAGTTATGTAGATACTTGTTCACTTCTGCGAACAGCTCACACAGGTATCATAGAAATCGTTGGATCTCCCTTACTGCCATCCTGAGAGAAATATGATCTTAACCCGGCGTCGATGACGCTGAGTCACAATGACCCGAGGCGATTTAAAACGGTCAAAAATGATTTATAAAATATACTGGTATTATTTTTTTTTTTTTTATGAGCAAAGAACCCATAAATAATTTTCAAAATCAAGATAACTCTTTCAGTTTTGGTACAACCCATCGATAAAATTCGGGTCACGGTTACCCTGAATCATTGACCGCGTAATTATTTTCATGTCATTGACGCCGGGTTAACGATGTTAAAAAGATAAAACACCACACTGTATATTCAAATTTAGAAGCCAACCACAGAAAAATTGAAAAATGAAACCAAAGTTTCCAACTACAGTAGGGCCTCGCTAATCCGGATAGGAAAAAACAAGACCCCTTCCGAATTATCGAAGCGTCCGGATTATAGTATGCAATTTTTTTTAATAGGAATAAAACACATTTTTAACTTGGATTTCATTTATTAAAGTAAAAATTTAAAGTCAATTTAGACTAGAATATGTATGTACGTTCAAATGTACTTATACAAAATTCAAACATGCAAGAAATTTGGGGACTTAACATGAAAAAAAAAATAAAACTAAAAGTTAATTAACAAGTAACGGCAAATGATTGAATATTGACACGTTTTGACCCGCACGCACCCGTCGAAGTAACGGGGGTCCGGATTAGCGAGGCTCTACTGTACAATGTTAAAAAAAATTATGAAAATTTGTCAATTTTGTGACAATAACGCGAGCGACCACGCAAAATAAATAAATTTGCCTCGATTGCTCGCGATTTCCCAGAAGATCATTTTTTTAATTTTTCGCCAAGATTAAAAATTTCATACCATCCAATTTTAACATGGACACATAAAAACTTATTATAGTGCTATATAGCCAATGAATTAACCTGTATTTTACCGTTTATCTCGTATTTGTAGGATTTATAAAAAAAATATAAAAAAATCGTAAAGTTTATAACTGTGCAAATCCTGAGTGTTGTTACTTTGAAACTGCTGTGAGGGGTACTTATTTGAGTCAACATAGAATATTTTCGATTTCTGCATATTGTCTGTAGTAAACTTAATAATGAAAGGTGCATATCTATTTAAAAATAACTTCTTTTTAACCGTAATCAGCTGATTAAAAATTTGGCAAAAAAAATAATATTTTTAACCATTCAGATACGTAAGCGGATATCCACGATAATATAACGATAGCAGTAAACTACAATAAGCGTGTTTTCACATCGACGCATGTGTTTCCACAGAAATCGTTATAACTCCGTTATTGTTCTAGTGACATCCCTAGAAGTATAAGATCAATAATAAATCAAGCTGCACATCCCTATTCAAGTTGTCCATAGAAATACATAAAAAGACCTATTCTGTCAGATACACGGTAGATACATATTTTACCCGCCAAATCGCATACGGGCGCTAGACATTGTTATTTTTTTATTAAATATTCTTGTATGAAACGATAAAAAAGTGAGGCGACTAAATTGTTTATTATAGATTTATATGATAGAATAAGTATTGATTTTAGTACTGTTATTTACAGACTTAGAGAGTAGACTTAGGTGAGTGAGATCTTAATAAGATACAATAATGTACGCGAGTACATATGATGAACATTTATTGGTACTTATACAGGTAATAAGCTACGTCCTAACTAACGTGCTGGCGGTAGGAAAAGAGAGCGAGCAGATGCATACATCCATAGCCAATCTTAAGTGTAAACAAACCATGTTGTTAGACTTGGCAACACTGCATTTTGTTTATGGTGTGAACCAATGTTATATTTGATAAGTGAAAGACTGTTATTGTATTTCATGCGTTTGTAGTAGGATTTTTAAAGAGGAAATGTATATTTCTGGTCGTCAATGCTAGAATTGCCTATGTCAATTTTGGTAATTTGATTTACGTACCAGAAAGTACTCTTATTTGAATGTTCTGAATACCTTTGTTAGGTGCTCTGGATATAGAGTGATGGAATTGTAGCCTATCTAATGTTCAAGTCAAAATATCGATTCAGCGCTTTTTGTGCCAAGAAAATGATAAACAATCATTTTCAACCTCATTCAGAAATTGGACATCGGCACTTCTAGCATTATAATTAGATATTTATTCATTGTAATGGAAGAAAGCAATTGTCTTTTAAAAGAGCAAAGTTATTGAATGAATTGGGTAACAGTTAAAAAAAATTATCTGCATGTTATAATGTTATCCTTTACTTGTTTTATATAAATGCCAAAAGGATTTAGAAATAAATAAATTTATTTTAGAGATAAATTTAGAAATAAAGGTCGTCAATAAAAAGATAGTTCCATATTCATTAAAAAAGAATAGGCAATATTGAGGATTCTCAAATTTGTTTGTGATTATATTGTACATGGTAATATTCTCTGCCACCTTGCATTTTTAAGCTTAGACTCTGCTCTGGAGGTTTTTACATGCATAGAACCTGACGAGGATTGTCTGTGTGAGCATGGGGAAACCCCAAAAAAACATTTGAATGTATTTGTAGTATTTGAGTATAAGAAGTATTTGAGTATTAGTCAATAATAAAAAACTTTTCAAAACACATAAAAAACTGATTACGATAAAATGAATAATTTTGATTATGAACATAATCACAATATGTTTTAATAATGAACCACGAGTATTCTGTAAAGAAGGAATCTGAAAAAACAACATTATAGGTTATGTGTTGACACTTGAAGCGTGTAAAAGGACATTGTACATCATATTAAATGTTATATTTACTGCAAAAAATGTGTATCAACGTTACCTTGATGTTTCATTTAGCAATGATCACAAAATGAGAACAGAATCGCAATATTTTTAATAAAAACCACCAACGCAACATAAAAAATGCTCACATTTGTATAGGAATGTGAACGAATGACTGAGAATTGTAAGACTACACGCAACGTTGCATGACAACAGCGCGGCTAGTAGTAATCGAGAAGGCTGTGATACATCTCCTTTTATACCGAGATCTGTTGTCTCGCTCTTACATTTTCAAAAAGCAGGCGTGCCACCCAAAACCTTTCTTCCAAGTACCGTTTTCACATAAAAACACCATGTGAGTCATTTATACATTTTTTTTTAATGTTTGCATTCTAAATTTTAATATTTATTTCAAAGTTTTTGTAAATCTGACATTTCGTTTAGGATGAAAAAAGTGCATATTCACGATAGATTGGAGTGGTTAACACCGTTCTAAAATAGTCTACAAAGTTCGGATTTGCGACATCTATGGTCATAATAGATAAAGCATTTCAATAGCTTCGTTTTAAAATAAATGGCTAGATGGGGAAATGTTTTAAATAATTACAATAAATGTTTTACAAATGGTAGGAAAATGTGGTCGAATTTTGGACCGCTGTCAATCGAAGATAAATAAAAGTGGTCCATGTTTCGACCATAATCGCTCCAGTGGTTATAATACATTTGTCTAATAAAATATGTGTGTTTTTCTTTTTTTTTCTTTATCATCTTTATCATAATTTTAGTTAATCATTTTTTAAACTTTTTTATGTTTGCATTCAAAATTTTAACCCTTAACCCGTCTAATCACAGGAGACCCAAGTTGTCCCAAAACATCATATGCCGTTATAATAACAGGAGACCCAGATTGTCCCAGAGCGACACACATTATTAAAAGTTAGATATCTCTCTTCCTGTCATGCGAATATTTGTGATTTCTTTTATATTAGAAACGGAATAAAATAATGCTTCTCATTGTCTTAGAATTATATGAGTTAGGTTTTTCAGATATTTTACAAACCCGATCAAAAGTGACGGTTTAATTTTTCGCCAATTTGTGACGTATCACACATTTAATTTTAAAATAAAATTGTATGAAAGTGATGTGACAGTTTTATTACAAATTTTATTTAGAAAAGGAGTCTGTATTTTAAATTATAAGTTTTTTATATTTTAATTACTTTAATTCGAATATTCGCAGGTATGCATTTTTTAGCCAATTTAATTTCCAATATTAAAATTTTAATATTTAGAAACAAAAATGTTGATTTCGAATAAACACATCGGAAAGATTATTTTATATAAATTTTTGAACAATTTTTGTTTTTGCAAAAACGTTACAAAAACAACCATAAATAGGAACATTTAAAATGCATGGGAAAAACCAGCAATTTTGCGCGCAAACCTTGATAGGCAAAATTTGACAGAAAATTATTTTCTTATTATTCGAAGGGTTAAAGTCTATTTGTTCAGTTTTTGGAATAACTCATGTAGGTCTCATAGAAATATCTCCCTTGTTGTATCTCCCTTACTATCACAGTGAGAAATATTATATAAACAGTGTTAGAAAGAAAAACATAACGCTTTATATTCAAATGCAAAAACTACCCACAAAACTTTTATACATATTTCTAAAATTAAATGTTTATTTGGATTTATAAAATTTAAAAGCGTATTTTATCACCTTTCAAAAACAGTTTTTCGTTTTCGGAAAAATTCAGAAATATTTAATTTTTTTGCATTTTATTGTAAAGCGGAAATATTTTGAGCCTCTGACAGACAGTACGGTCGAGATCTGAGAGGTTAATATTTTGAAAACTCTATGTTCATTTTTTTAAATAAAGTTTGAAAGCATTTTTCGTAATCTTTCAAAAACAGTTTTTTTGATTCAGATACTTTCTGAAATGATCCGCTTATTTGGATTATATTGCAAACCGGAAATTTTCTGACAGGTTAATAATATTGCCGTTATGTTTTATTTGACATTATTTTGGATAAATTTGTGTTTTACAGGTGTATTACAGTATAAATATAATTAAATTCGATACCTTTTACATATCCACCATTTTCAACACTGTATCACAATAGGTAATAATATGTAAAATGATGCACTTATTGAGGTCACACATTGCGAGAGGCTACTAGAGTATTGTGAAGGTGAACAGAGCCAGTTATAGTGTATGAAAGTATAATAATATAAGAGATAGGTTTACCTGAAATTTGATGCTGACCACAATTCCACATATCTCCTGGCCGACCATGAACTGCTCCCCGAGCATGGCCATGCACAAGTCTTCCCACGCTCGGGCCGCCAGCCCTTTTCTTAATCTTATCACCTGGAAAATAATTCACATAAATTAGCATAAGAGAAGAATGCTCAAGATACCACGGTCAACCAGACTTACCCTTACATATCCATTCTGTAAGAGCTAGGCATTCTAAACAATCTGTCAACTGATATGATTTTAGATTTTCATGGCCAAAAGTTATAGTGATTTATTTTTGGTGTATTATGCCATGTTGTGCTACCTCCTTTTCCAAGCACAAAAGCATCAAGACTGTCTTCAGAACCGCAACTAAAATATTAGATCTACCGAGGCCTGCAAAGACTAAGTTTCCTCTGGAACTCAACTCAGCTGTTCCGGGCATGACAAGGTTTACGTAGGCCACACAGAACGGACATTCTCCAAAAGGATATCAGAAGGTTTTCGAGAAACTTGTAAACTGACAAATCAGCAATTGCCGAGCATTTAATTGAAATAGGCCATTACTTTGGATTTGTTCCTGAAGTCCTGGGGAGACCCAAAACACGTAGTACAAGCCTAAATACAGCAACAATTTAAATTCATAAAAATCCCACTGATATTAATAGAGACGACAGGGCTAAGCTCAATAGTTATTGGTATCCGGTAATTAAGGGTTACACCAAAACTAAACGCAGAAAACCATTTTAAATTAACTTTAATACCAATCCTAATGATGGACACTGTAACGCTGTCCGAAACATTGGCTAAAGAAGGAGGTAGCGCAGAAAAGCATTATACCTCAAAAATAAATCACAATAATCTATCAACTCTTTCTTCTTCTTTAATAATTAATAATAATTGGCTAATTTATATAGCGCCGTTTTTGTGGAAAATCACCTCAAGGGCGCTGAAAGGGCTTTGTGTGCCCTATCAGGTCCCCCCGACATTGGCGATCACTCTGGAAAATGTCTCTCTGTCTTGCGCTGCCCGGAATAGCTCCTCCACACTTCTAATGCCAGTCCACTCTCGTACATTTCGCAGCCAAGACATCTGTCTCCTACCAGGCCCTCGGCGACCCTCTATCTTGCTTTTCAATATTAATTGGAACAAGTGATCTCCCCTCGAAGTATATGACCCAGATATGAAATTTTCCTGACTTTTATTAATGTAAGCAGTTCTCTATCTGCTCTAGCCCGCCTGAGAATTTCTGTGTTGGTGGTCATGTCGTTCCATGGGACCTTGAGCATTCTCTGGTGAAGCCACATTTCAAAAGCCTCTAACCTATTCATGGTATTTACTTTCAAGGTCCATGTTTCACATTCCATAAAGCAAGACTGACCACACATAACATTTTAACATTCTCTGCCATAGTTTTAAACTGATATTGTCATTGCAGAAGAGTGATTTCATTTTATTGAACGCAGTTCTTGCTGCTTCAATTCTGCACCTAACCTCTACATCTGGGTCAAGAGTCTCCGTGAGAATACTGCGGAGGTATTTAAATCTTTCCATCTTTTCGACATTGCAACCATTTAACTGAATCATTGATCCTTTGCATACAATCTATTCTGAGATATGTATATCGACCCATAATTGGCAGAACAGCGTAAACGACATTTTTGTCAAATTACGATTTTTAGCGAAAACTCTTCAATGCCGCCTAATACATCAATGACAAAAATATTGCAGCTCTATCTTATATGCACGACACTTTTTTTAGTAGTTGTAGCTTTCAGCGTAAGCGACAGTGGTCGGTTACGCCGTCGGTCAAGTTTGGTCGGTTGGCGTCCATCTAGTGACTAGTGCAGACGTGTCGGCGGCTGGTAGCATCGGAAACTAAACGAAAATTCTTAAGTTCTTAATTTATTCTTTCGTATTTGAATATTAGAATGAAAAGTATTAATGCAAATTATATCATTTTTCCAAACCGTCTGGAGCCAGTGAGAATATGGCATCCCCAATTTTGGTTTTTTGTTAGGCTGAAGGTAGTGGGGGGGGGGGGGGAAGGGGATGTGGAAAATGTAACTGGCTGTTCAGATCTAGTCACCAAACATGACTAAAGCCATTTCAAGTAATAAGTCTATTTATATACTATACACCAGCGCAAAATTACAAAAAAATATATAATATTACTTTTTTATCCGAATACGGCACAAAAGGCCCAACTTTTCCTAACCGTCTGGAGCCAGTGAGAGAGACTATGCATCCCCAATTTTAGTATGTTGTGAGGCTAAAGGTAGTGAAGAGGAGGAGATGTGGAAAATGTACCGTGCTATTCAGATCTAGTCACCGTATTTAGCCTATTTGGTGACTAGATCTGAATAGCCAGGTACATTTTCCATATCTCCTTCCCCTCCCCACTACCATCAGCTTCATAACATACTAAAAATGGGGATGCCATAGTCTCACTGGCTCCAGACGGTTGGGACTCTTGTGTTGTATTTGGATAAAAAAAGTTACATTATATGATTTTTTTATATTTTTACGCTGGTGTGTAGTGTATATAATTATTAGACTTATTACTTGAAATGGCTTTGACCGTATTTGGTGTCTAGATTTGAATATCCTGGTACATTTTCCACATCTCCTTCCCCTCTCCACTACCTTCAGCCTCACAATATACTAAAATTAGGGATTCGGATCCAGTTGGGACTCTTGCGTTGTATTCGGATATAAAAGTTATTTTATATAATTTTTTTTGTATTTGGACGCTGGTGTGTGGTGTGTAGGTATAAGACTTATTACTTGAAATTGCTTTAGCCGTGTTTTGTAACTAGATCTGTACAGCCAGGTGCATTTTCCACATCTCCTTCCCCTCCCCACTACCTTCAGCCTCATAACATACCGAAAATGGGGAGGCCATGGTCTCACTGGCTCCAGAGAGTTGGGAGAAGGTGTGCCTCTGGTGTTGTATTCAGATAAAAATGTTATATAGCGGTTTTTTACTAAACCAACTGCACATATAAGTATGTCGTATTTTGTTATTACCGCATACTCCTTCGGAGACTCGAAATTATTGTTAGTAAAAATATCATTACAATGGATTTTCAATCAAGATGCCTGCAGATACAAGTATATCGACTTTGGTTTTACGGCCGTATATCCTCTTTGTATACTTACTTGCAAATTATTGTATTTAGTCAACTTTAGGATCAACTGTCGTGGAACCATTTTATTTAGTTATTTGTTTACCTATCATGATTGCGTGATAGACATTTCAAAAATAATTATGTACTCCGAACAGCGTACGCGACATTTCGCAGGGAAAAAATCTGTCAGGGTTATAGGCAAAACAGCGTTACCGCCACTATCTCAACAACTGAAGACATTTAGATAATTGTATTATCAGCTTTATATAGGCAGCAACCAAAGATTAATAATCCTCATTAACCAAAATCCTTTTTGGAATCAATGAAGAAAGTTAATTAAAAAAAACCTTCTCCTGAACAATTTACTTTTTGCCGCTTACGCTGTTCTGCTGATTATGGATCGATATTACCATCAAAATTCGCTTCCGCAGAGGATTTTGACCCCACTACAATTGTATTTAAAAAAAAAAATTATCGCACAAGACTCCCAACCATCCAGTTAGATGCCAATGGCATTCCCAATTGTGGTATGCTGTGGGGCTGAAGGTAGTGGGGGGAAGGATATGGGGAAGAGGTGTGGAAATACCTAACTATTCAGATTTGGTCACAAAGCACATCAAAATCATTTCAAGGAAAGTTTCAATTCTGAATGGTGGTTTTCAGCAGGGCGACACTAAGAGTATCTTCCACTTTGGAAAGTGCTGCAAATATGTATACTATTCATTGTGAAGTTGTGAACAATTGTGAAACAACACAAATTAATCAAATAAAATTTACTTGTGCCGGCTGGGATTTGAACCCATGACCTCCGGATTCGTAGTCGAGAGCCTTACGCTTCGAACACGGAGACTGTCTGGGTGGAAACCCGTTGCTTTTAAACCTAACCAATCAATAATGCAATAGAAAACTGAAGATAGCCAGGTGTGCTAATCTATCCCTTCTGCAAGAACTAGGCATCCAAAACTGGCTGTCAATATATCGTTGTTTTGCTCGCAAAAACAGCCACATTTTTACACCAAAATTTAAAAAAAAAATCAAGGAATCAGGCCCAATCTCGGCTGTGTGCAAAAGTTTAACCGCTATCCCACAAAACTCATTCAAACATTGTTTGCTGAAATTTCTGTTTACAAAATTGTGAATTTTTGAAGTGAAAACTTCTTTAGCACCGTTGTGATTTGAAACTCAATGAAACGAAAAAGCGACACTAAAATGAGACAAACGCATACATCTATAGGATTTAGCCTGTGAAAGAATGAGATAGAATAATCGGTATCCTCTTTGTGCGATGCTTCGTAGTCTCCCCACTCTTGTCTACTTTAGTTTTCTAAAGGTTTCACTTGTACCACGTTAATTTTTTTTTAACTTTAACTTGTAATTTTTTTTCCTTCCTCTGTGTAATGTAAAATTTGGTAAAACTCACATAGCCTGTCCTGCAAGCGCAACAGCTTTAATTATCTTGAGATATTTGCTCACCAAACTAACAACTTGAGCTTCGTGAACCTTAGAAGATCATGGTCTCTGGTCACTCGTAAAGTGGAAGGCAGGAGCAGACGAAGATCGGCATTGCGTTGGACTACTAAGTATCACACGCTGAATCAAGTATTGCTTATGCATCCTATTAATCCCTCATGCTAATTTGTTCACTTTTGGGAACAACTCATATAGAAATCGTTGTGTCTCCACTACTATCGAAGAGAGAAATATGATCTAAACCAGCCATGCCCAACCTGCGGGCCAATTTAAGATTTTTTGCAGCCCAAAATGAAGTATTCAGCTTTCTGTGTTTTGGATTTTGGTATTAACTAACTAACCATCACACTGTTTCGCCGCGTAGGCAGAGAGCACGAACCGCCAAACATCTCGGTCTTGGCATACGCTCCTTACCTCATTCACATTCACACAACGTCTCATACATACTCTTCTTTTATTCTGACTTCTGACATGGCCCAACTCAAGTAAGCCATGTCTTCCTCGGGCGTCCGCGGCTTCTTGGTATTCATACAAAAAAGAAAAAATCGTTCTCTTAGATTTATTTTGCATTTTGTGAAATTAGAACTTTCTTTTATTAGACCTAGGACTCTCGATGGGGGTTTTGATTTATTGCTTGAAAAGTACCAAGCGCATGGTTGCACTAGTAATTTATTTTAATCGAATGATCGAATGCAACGGACGTGATTTTAAAGTGGAGGGTGAGTGCAAAGGACACACGTAGGCGAATGTTTAGTCAGTTTGTGCCTTCTAGCATTGAAGGTCGCGGTTTGTAACCCACGGTTAGGTTAGGTCCAGTAATTTTTTTTTTGGCCCACCAAACGATTTGGGTTGGGCACCACTGATCTAAATGGTGTTCTCAGATAGGACTCTCGGAAATCGTTTTACCTCCCTTACTATCAAAGTGAGAAATATTATCTAAACCAGGGGAAGGGAACCTTTTTGGCTTCAGAGGCCATTTGGATGTCTCGTGGATGGTTTCTCTTGACTTGCGTCAGCAGAGAATTTCGCGTCTTAAATTTTTACATTGTGTTTAGAACATGAGGCAGGTTTTTGATTCTGCGTAAGAATCCACAAGCTTAAATAATAGTTACACGAGGAACAGTTAATTTTGCAGCATATGGTGTGCAACACAAAAACTCGGTACATGAGAATGGCTTACTATGATGAATCTGCAACTTATTACTTATTTTATCGTTATATTCAGCCCATAAAACTGGTTTAAATTAAATCTGTGTGCGGTGAATTAAAACTACACTCGGAACATGAAAATGGTTGTTCTTTGATTCTGGCAGCACATACATAGTCTGCAATAAGAATTTAATAACTGCACTTCGAATACGAGAATGGTTTCCTTCAAAATGTGTCAGCAGATGAATTCCACAACTGGAATTTGATCGTTAAATTTTGAACACAAAAAACTGGTTTTAACCTGTAATCGGCCGAAGCCGATCATATGCGCGCAGCTTTTGCGCATGCGCGAAAAAAATATTTCGAAATAAAAGTGTTTGTCTGCGATTTTGACCCTTCTATGTACAGAATTTGTATGAAAACAAGGTCAGAATCGCTTGCGCCGACATCATTGATGATATAGCCACTAAATGATTTTTATCTGTGGAATCGTAATGTCATTTATGCCGCGAATTTTAGCTGTCAATATTGATGCGTGTTCCTCGACTAAAACATCGTAAAACCTATTAATTTACGTAATTAACGCAAGTAATGTTGTTTTGGTACATAGTTTATTGTTCTAGGAACGTGTTTCAGTCAATGAAATATACGATAGCTCAAAATTAATCAACAAAACATTCAATTCAAAATCGTGTTTTGTTACGAAATTTCCGTATTTTTCCTGGAATTTGCAGGCCTTTGGCAGGTTAAATTAAGAGTACGTGTCCCCAGCTTAAATTAGTATTACTCTTGTAATATGCGTATGGTTTTTATACCAATTACGAATTTTGCAGCACATGATTTGAAACAAAAATTTAACTCCACTCGAAACATTAGAACGGTTTTCTTCGAAATGTGTAAGCAGATTAATCCGCTACTGGAATTTTGACAGATTATTCGGAACATTAAACTGGTTTTAACGAGTGAATCTGCATGCGAGTCCCCAGCTTTAATTGATATTATACCCAGAACACGAAAGTGATTTTCCTGGATGGTTTCCTTCGAATTGCGTCATCAGATGAATCCGCAACAAGAATTTGCATTATGCACATAAGAGTGGTTTTAATTTAGGAATGGATCTGCGTAGGGGTCCACCAGTCCGCCAGCTTAAATTTAAATTATATTGTACTCACTTGAATGGTTTTCCTGCATTTTACAGAAAATTTATTGGCTGCAATCATTTTTTTTTAAATATTACATTTATTTAACTATTTACAATAATTTATATGGAATAATATTTTTTTATATAAATATTTTTTTATGGTAGAAGTGTAGCAATATAGACAAAGCACATCATATTTTTTCCTTCCTGAATAGTCATCAATACTGAGATATTTTTCGATATTAATTTCCCTATCATACAATAATAAGAAATTAAAATAAAACTAAAAAGGATGTTGGATCACGTATGTATTTGTGTCTACCTGATTTCTAGAAACATGGGTGCATATGTGACCACATACCTGTCAGCTATGTTATAACTTTCTCTGGGTTTAGTAAAGATCTTTAAAATGTAGCTGAAACACTGTGAAAGAAAACCGTTTTCGAGTGCAATTTTTTGTGGTGTATTCTGAGTGCAATTTTTTTTTTCAGCTCGCCGCACCAAATGCTTTGCGGGCCGCAGGTTCCCCACCCCTGATCTAAACGGTATTGGAAAAAGAAAACACCGCGCTTTATATTCAAATCTTAAAGTTACCCACGAAAGAAATAAAATATACACCTTTCCGAGTTTAATTGAATTACAAGTTTCTGACTACAATTTGAAAAAATATTATGAAACATTGTGAATTTTTTATTCATTATTTTTAGAAGAAATTATGAAAAAGCTTATTTTGTAACCTTTCAAAAACCGTTTTTAGTTTTCGGATACATTCAGAAATATATAATTTATTTTATTGCAAAGCGGAAATATTTTGACCTTCTGACAGAATATGCCCGAGGATGTGACTTATCATCATTATCTGTTTGGGGACTTTGGATTATAGGGGACTATCTAACATGCAAAACAGGTAGAGATAGGCCTGTGTAATCCAAAGCCCCAGATTGATAAAGGTGATAAGTCACCTTCTTGGAACAACTTTAAATTTAGAGTGTTGATTTGAGATCGTGATTAATTTTTGGGTTATTACGCCCTATTGCGCCTATGTTTGGGACAGCACTACAGTGTTCATCATCAGGGCAGATTTTGGCATGTGGAAACTTAGGCTAACGCCAACAAGGCGTAATAACCCAAAAATGAATCATGATAAAACATTTGGAGTGTTCGCTACACTTGCTTTCATGGTATTACAATAGTACCGCCGCTCTGGAAACTACTCATTGGATAACAAAAACCTCTGCCAGAGATCACCCCAAGAAGTTCACTATGTTTGGTGACTTAAAAGGGGTGCCCGGGTTAGTGGGGTGAAGTTTGTCGGTGTCTTGGTGACGGATGCATCTGCCCACCAGCTGCGTGGCGGAGACTCTTTGACCTCTCCAGCTGGACTCCCTCGATCCAAACGCCTTGCATCGCAGTGGGACGTCACGTATTTATAAGCTGCTCCTGACCACACTGACCCCCCAGATTCCTACCATTTTTCTACCCAGAATTTCTTTTCCTTTCTTCCTTTAAAAAGACTCTCCACACAGAATCCCGAAAGATGATATAGGCCCTGACGGAAATTTATTTCCGGAGTAATATAAAAAAACAATGAGTTGTAGGAGTGTAGTGAGTACCTATTATAAATAATGAATCCACATTATTCTCTTAACCCCTCCGCAATGTAAGCAGATATAAGCGTTAAAAATAGGACAGCAGTCAAGTACAATAAGCGTGTTTATACGTCAGCGCGTGTGTTTCCATAGAAATCGTTATAACTCCGTTATTGTTTTAGTTACATCACTAAAACAAAAAGTCAAAGGTCGATAGTAGATCAAGCTGCACATTTCTATCAAGTTGTCTATGGAAATACATAACAGGAATCAGCTGTCAATCGTGTAGTTGACAAAAATATTTACCCGCGCAAATTTGCTACCGGCAGCTCCACCGCGCTCCACATTTTAAATTTTTATTAAATATTTTTATATGAAATGATAAAAAAGTGAGGTGACAAAAGTGTTTATTACACATATATACAAAAGAATAAGTATTGTTGTTTGCATAATCTGTGATTTTAGTACCGTTTTCACATAAAAACATCACATGAGTCATTTTTACCTATTTTTAATGTTTGCGTTCTAAATTTTAATATTTACAAATGCTAATATTTATTTGTAATATAATAATTTGAAAGCCTATTTTGTTACCTTTCTAAAACAGTTTTTACTATTCGGCTACGTTCAGAAATGTTTCATTTATAGAGCTTTAATTGTGAAGCGGTTATAACTAAAAGTTTTCGTAAAATGTCATTTTCGAGAATATTAGCTTTTGGTGTCTTAAACGAAATGACATTTTACGAAAACTTTTAGTTATAACCGCTTCACAATTAAAGCTCTATAAATGAAACATTTCTGAACGTAGCCGAATAGTAAAAACTGGTTTAGAAAGGTTACAAAATAGGCTTTCAAATTATTATATTACAAATAAATATTAGCATTTGTAAATATTAAAATTTAGAACGCAAACATTAAAAAAATGTGAAAATGACTCACGTGATGTTTTTATGTGAAAACGGTACTAAAATCACAGATTATGTAAACAACAATACGTATTCTATTGTATAAATGTGTAATAAACACTTTTGTCACCTCACTTTTTTATCATTTCATATAAAAATATTTAATAAAAATTTAAAATGTGGAGCGCGGTGGAGCTGCCGGTAGCAAATTTGCGCGGGTAAATATTTTTGTCAACTACACGATTGACAGCTGATTCCTGTTATGTATTTCCATAGACAACTTGATAGAAATGTGCAGCTTGATCTACTATCGACCTTTGACTTTTTGTTTTAGGGATGTAACTAAAACAATTACGGAGTTATAACGATTTCTATGGAAACACACGTGCTGACGTATAAACACGCTTATTGTACTTGACTGCTGTCCTATTTTTAGCGCTTATATCTGCTTACGTTGCGGAGGGGTTAAGACACCAAAAGCTAATATTTTCGAAAATTCGGAGGGGTTGATGCAGGCAACACTTGCGGCCAGCCTCAGGGCCGTGAGCGGACAATTATTTCAAAATTAAAAGAATTTCTTTGTTTTAACCACTTTTAATGTCTATAAAACCGACATGTTACGAGAGCTATGCTCTCGTCCTCAGGGTTTACTAAAAACTAATTATAAATAAACTTAATGGTGTCCATGGAAAGGTGGGAGTGGGAAGGGGGGAGTGGGGGTAATTGAAGGCACAATTTACAAAGGGAACAGGAAGATTTTATAGACATTAAAAGTGGTTAAAACTTTTAATTTTAAATTAAAATGGTGCCAGACAATTATTTATTTTTATTTTTATGGCACAAGTCCATTACATGGAACTCTTCTGCACTCTTAAAATCTTATATTTCCGTAACGAACGTTACATTGGACTTACCCATTTTCCGCCGTTAATATTGGCCGTGTCTTCCCACATGGGCCGCACTCCATACTTGAACAGGTTGAAGGAGGTGTCTGGGGGCAGCTCGCTGGGGCGGACAAGGTGGCTGTACAGTGCCCACCATTGCTCCACACTGGCAAACTGCCCCACCAACTTGAGGGCCTGGGGGGGGCACACAAATAATACTTCATTACATTAAAATTCATACTTAGATTCTTTAGCCTTCGGTCACCCCATGAACCTGGGCACCCCTGCTAAGTCACCAAACGTAGCGAACCACATGGGGTGATCTATGGCAGGGGTACCAGCAAATTCTTAAAATTCTCCAGTCTTTCAAAATAAATATTAACTCAACTTTAGCATTAATCTTCTTATAAATATAAAACCAACAGTGATGAGGGTAGCAAAGGTAAAGTCATGCAATGTCCAATGTTATAATGTCCTCCACGTGCAAAGTCGTATCTTCCCCAAGCACAAACTTTCTAATAAAGAGTGTTTATCGGAAGTGTCCTGCAGGTAAGTATGTTTCTGTACATATTTGTAAATAATAAAATTAGAAAGAGCCTAAGATTCATAATAAATTGTAAAGCGCCCTTGGGGTGATTTTTCACAAAAACTTTTTCACAAAATGTTTAAAACAAATAACAGCTTTGAGCTAAACATAGGAATGACAAGATTCCCAGCGAAATATGGTTGCCTCAAAGAAATTGAAGATGCAGTAGAAATACTGAGGGACTCAATGATAGGGAAATACGAAAATAGCTGCCCTCTGAAGGAAAGTACCAAGGACAAAACACCGTGGTGGAGCAGAAAACTGCAGGAGCTATTGAAACTAGTAAGGCAAGCCTTCAACAGGGCCAAAAAATCTGGAAACTGGGATGCTCACAAGCAATACCAGAAAGAGTACAAGAAGCAATCCGGATAGCCAAAAAAAGCTCCTGGGAGAAGTAAGCAGATAGGTCGAAACCATCCCGCAGGCAGCAAAAATTCTTTGAAAGACCCAGGGGCAGCTAAAGGCCCATTTAGGAAATGGGCTTGGAGATGGAGGCTTCACCGATAACTGGGAGGAGTTGGAGGAACTGCTGGGGAAACATTTTCCCCGCAACAAAAAATTAGAAGGAGGTGACACCAGTCCACCACCAGCCTGGGTTACACGGGAAGGTAAGGACTGGGATACTGTGGCTAAAATAGTGACTCCCTCCAAAGTTAAACGGGCAATCAAAGGGTTCGACCCTTTTAAAAGCACGGTGTTTAAATTCCTGCCACCTCGGAACAGGCTCAGCCTATTGAGGTGGTATATACCAAAAATATGTATATTGTATTTTGATATATTATTTAATATATTTTATTGTTATATCTTGGTTAATAAATAATAAAAAAAAATTTTTAAAAAGATGGAAGGAATCTTTCCGGCACATCTACACAGGAGCCTGGATACAATCTTACTTCCGGTGACTAAGATCCCGAGGACGTGCTACGCCCTTAGATACATCCCCATATCATGGAGGAAAACAAGGGTAGTGTTCATACCTAAACCAGGCGCATTCCGTACAATTAGTCTCACCTCTTTCCTTCTAAAGACAATGAAGAGGCTAATGGCTAACACATAAGAGATGGGGCAGTGAGAGAAAAGCCCCTCCATGAGTTACAATTTGTGTGTCGACCAGGTAAGTCGGTTGACGTAGCACTGCACAGGTTGGTATACATTCTGGAGCAGGCGCAGGCAACTGGGGAACTAGCGGTAGGACTCTTTCTGGACATAGAGGGAGCATTCAATTGCACCACTATTAAATCCATCGACGAAGCGGCAGAAAGACATGGACACAAAAAAACCACCAGAAGGTGGCTGAAGAACACGCTCTCGGATTCTTATGGTGAAAAGAGGTGAGGTGAACTTGAGGAGTGTCCACAGGGAGGGGTCTTGTCATCCTTGCTGTGGAGCCTGGTGGTGGACAACCTCATAAGGAAACACAATAACAGGGGCCTGAATACTCAAGGGTACGCGGATGACATTGCAACCATAATAAGGTGTTGGGATGCAGACACGACCAGAGGCCTCATACAATCAACACTGGCAACAGTGGAAGAATGGTGTGAAGAAACAGGGCTGTCGGTCAACTCGGACAAGACAGAACTAGTAATCTTATACGCAAAAGGAAACTAGAGGGATGGAACAATCCAACCTTCTACGGAAAGGAGTTAGAACCCTCTGACACGGTTAAGTACCTCGGAGTCATTATAGATGCCAAACTGAGTTGGAAAAACCAGGTGGAAACTGTGGGCAGAAAGACCTGTGCTCTCATGTGGGCAACTAGGCGAATCTGTGGCAGAACATGGGGACTCAAAAACCAGGTGGAAACTGTGGGCAGAAAGACCTGTGCTCTCATGTGGGCAACTAGGCGAATCTGTGGCAGAACATGGGGACTCAGGCCAAAACGATGCAATGGCTGTACACAGCCGTTGTAAAACCTAGAATCATGCATGCAACCTTGGTCTGGTGGAGGAGAACAACACTGAAAACAGTGTTGTCCACACTCGACCACGTACAGAGACTTGCGTGCGAGGAATCACAGGAGCTATGCGAACCACTCCAATACTAGCCATGGCAGTGCTGCTGAACCTACCCCCACTAAAGTTAGAAAGGGTATTGAGGGCAACGAGCGGGCTGACAAACTAGCAAGGAAAGGGGCGAAAGCACCACTTGCGGAATCCGAGCCGGCCGTAGGAGTAGCAGCTTGCCACACCAAATTGCATATTGAGAAGTGGGTCAAATCCCAGAACTGGAAGGAATGGGAGAGGGTACCCGGAATGAGGCAATTCAAAGTACTCATAAATGGACCGGACCCCAGACGGACCAGGAAACTACTCGATATGGACAGAAACTCACTGAGGGAACTGGTATCACTACTAACGGGATACTTCTATCTCAGGAGACACATGCAGCTATTGGGAGTGGAAAGCACCAATAGATGTAGAAAATGTGAAGAGGATGAATGATGATGGGGACCAATGTCCTGCCCTGGTGGGAACTAGGCTCAGATACCTGGGGAGACACTGTAGAACCAGAAGACACAGCCACATATCCAATGACAACTCTGGTGAACTTTACTAAAGGGACTGGGTAGGCCTAAGTGTTCACAGGAACTAGTCGTAAACCATGTCCGCAAAAAAAAAACACTAAAAACTAAATTTATGAGCAAAAACATTTTTGGGTATTTCAAAAGAAACCAAAGATGAAGTTACTCAACCCTCAAATCTTACATAATTACAAATACATAGAATGCAATATTTTACATCAAAATGTTTAAAACAAATAACCGCTTTCATATAAACTTCAAGACTTTACGAATTTGTAAATATTCATTTTTATCGTCTTCTATAAATTTTTCGTTTTGTGCTTGAATGGTTTTACCAAACCATGGTCAATATCTTATCTTTAAAATTATTCTTATCATTCTATTTAAAGGACTTTTTTTTCATTTTGAACTTCTATATATTATAACTCTTCCAAATTAAATTTTATTTGGGTACTATAATTAAAATATGTTGAATGAATTGGTAACATTAAAAAAGCGCTCCTTATCTGAAAGTACAAGACTAATCTAATAAATAGATAATCAGCATCATAAACAATAAATAAAAAGCGTTCAAGGCCATCACAAATACCACAATAAAATTGATTGGTAAGGAAAGAGCCATCGCACAGCAATAAAAATATTACTTGGAGCAACAATATTAGAACAGAAAAAAGGAACATTACAATAATAATTGTAATTGCATTTCAATGCAATTATTATTAAAACTCTTCCTTCCTGGTAGATGGCAGTGTTCAAAACATCTTCATTCCAATGAAGCAAACGGATGTGAGATATTAATGGAAGTAAAATGTTAATGCAGGATTAAAATAAGAAAAAGAAAACCACTATCAATTATTTATCACACAATATCATAAGTACAGAAGCAAAATTCACCATAATCGACTAATAAAATAACATATGTGTCAGGAATCTGTAACTTACTCAAATGATGTTTTCGTGAAATTGAGGAATTAAATTCTTGTTCTGTCAAATTACAATTTTATGGTAAGAATGCATTGTAAAGTTTGGATGTGAAATAATTTGAGATAAGTTGGTAGAAATGTATGCAAATATTTTTTTGGTAAATATGCAGTTAGTCCACCTCATGGATAATACGGAACGTTCGTGTTGTCGAAGTTTGATGCACGGATAATACGGAATGTTCCTTTTTTAGCTAATAGACAATCAAATATGACATTTGTCGGAAGTACCAATCTTAGAAAATAAATTCTCTAAAATAAACTCGCTTTTCATCATACTTTTAAAAAACATCCCAGGTTTTGAATGGTTTGTTTGGCTACGCAGGGTTTGCCTAGCGGGTTTGTGTAATTATTTTAATACATTTCTTTCCATGTTCTCCTGTTACAAATACTTGTCAATGATGCATTCACTTTGTTTTACGCAAAAATATTTTTCTATGATTGGCAGCATTGATGAAATGTTAAAATAAAAACGATGAATGAACATGGCGTTACCGTGCGAGTGAATTAATTTTAACAAAATTAAGATGTTAAATGCCTATTTTTTTGCATGTTTTTTGGTCTCCCCTGACATAAATACTCACTTTTCGTAATAATAAAGCTAAATATAACTGTTTGGATAAAAAGTTTTCCGTATTAATGAGTAAGCGGTTTAATGCATAAATAATATTTTTTTATATATATAACTTAATAGTGGGCATAAATAAGTGAAAAGATAAACGGAAGAGGAAACATTTCGTATTTTCTGTGAAATACATTGCATTATAAACAGAATTAATTTTATTATCTGTCAGTACATCTCGTCTTGTTTAGAATTATTTACAATATTTATTAACCACAACACACAGCTTTGAGTAGAAACAATTCATTTGCATGACTAAAAACTTGATCGCAAATTTGATTATAATATTTCGGCAAATTTTAACAAAACAATGTGTCAAAGTGATTATAATTTTGTGGTAAGTTTTGTATTATGAATGGAACGAGTTAAATACGGCCCTTTCCGTTTAATCAAATTATAAACCTTTCACACTAATTCTAAAGTCATGTAAAGATGTGTATAAGGTCATAAACATGGAATGATATGTGGCAAAAGGGGGCACCAACTAGAAAGTTTCTATCTCAACTAGACGGTGGCGGTAGCAGCGGAGCAATATCATTAATAGGCCAGTGTTCTGATGTTCACACACAAACAGTATCACTTACCTGCTCATACTGCACTGTGTTGCTTCGCAATCTATTTCCAGGTCTTCTGAACCAGAGCCAGTAGGGGTATTGAAGTTTGTGCTCGTTTGAGGGCACATAAATGGGGGATGACCGATCAGGGGAGGGTTCACGATGCTCTTCGTTGTCACTATTATCCGTTCCATCCCCCTTGGTGCTAAACAGAAAAGTGAGGTTAAAGAGGGAGAGCACAACCATCTTGGTAGAGCCTTCGAAATATGATATTTATTCGTACTTGTCAGACATAATGTCCCTTGGGCGACACGTGATTGGTTCTTTTGAATAACGATCTAAATTAAAAATATATATCACAGAATTCGCGCACGATTTCAAGCAGATGCAATACTTTTAGACACCTATCAGCAATGTTGACTTCTAAAAAAAATCATTTTTGTGACAGGGCTAAAATTCCTAAACCAGTTCTTGCCCCAGCTCATCCGGCTCTCATCGCCATCGCTTCGTGAACGAAATACGGTGTAAAAGGGAACTAATCCGCACGGTGTGCGGTGGTTTGGTCAAACTATAGCCATGGTTATAAATAGACCGTTTTTTATGTATATAATAATATGAATCCTGGCACACAAATGCATTCTACAAACGAAATTCTCTGTTGATATGCAACAATATGCAATATGGATGGCTTACTTACTTTGTGCGGTACAAAGAAACATAGTACAAAAAAATGTACCATTCCATAAGTTTTTATGCATTTATTTTGGTAATCTAAAGCTAAGACGATTTTTCTGTTCTTTGATGTTTTTCGGTTTTTCACAATTTTTTTGGCATGATACCAGCTTTAGCTTCATAATATTACAAATGGTCGTTAGTTGTGTTAAATAAAGCCTTATAACTAACTTGCATATAAATATACCACCTTGTAATAAAAACGAAAAAAGATTTCGTCCCAAATAATGAATACTGTAAAATAAGATATATTTTCATGACGTCCATATTTCAAAATTTCTTATATAAACAATCATAATTGATAAACTGAAATCCAGCAGCTTAAAATGGGACTTCATTATAATTACGTAACTTAATAAATATACAAAAAAACGAGTAGACCACACGACTTAAGTAAAACTACAAAGCAAACCTCGCCAAATGAACCCAGATATCCCTGCTAAGTTACCAAATGTGGCGAACGGGGTGACCTATGACCGGGGTGACATATGACATTGGGGTGAAATATGACCACGGGGTGACGTAGGACCTTGGGGTGACCTACAACCTTGGGGTGACCTACTACCTTGGGGTGACCTACGAACTTGGGGTGACCTACGGCCTTGGGGTGACCTACGACCGTGGGATGACCATCCTTATCCTTATCACTCCCCAAATAAAGCGTGCATAAAGGCCCGACCATTCACCTAGCAATCGATCACCGTTCGCATCGATTACCGTTCGCATGACATATTTCGTAACAATCGCCTCTTTTCGTAACGCATTCACCAGCTTTCACCCCAAGTCGAGCATAGGTAAAGAAGTTTTACATAAAAAAATAAAATAAAAATAAAATAAATATATATAACAGTTTTTGTAGAACGAATAACGACATAATTTGAACAAGATTTCGTTCACACGTTTCAAATAGTTTTTGTAGAACGAATAACGACATAAATTGCAAAAGATTTCGTTCACACGTTTCAATTCAAGTCGAACCGATATTATTCAAGAATTATTAGTGCAATTATCTCTATAACTTTTAACTTTTGTAGAACGATACATACATACAGGGTGTTAAGGGACGTACTTGACTTACTTTAACCAGTGATTCCTGACATTATTTGGAGTAAAAAATGTAATTGAAATTTTGGTCTCCGGTGACATTTTTTATGTTTTTTTCTACAAAACATAAAAAAAATGGTAGTTGTTGAACAGTTGGAGGCGGGGTAAGTGGTTCTTCGGACACCCGGCTGAGTTATTAGTGACGACATGCGTAAGAAAAAAAATGGTTTGATTTTGAAGAAAAAAATTTTGAAAAAAAAAAGTCCTCAAAAAAAGTCACCGGAGACCAAAATTTCATTTACATTTTTAACTCCAAATAATGTCAGGAATCACTGGTTAAAGTAAGTCAAGTACGTCCCTTAACACCCTGTATAAAAAGTTAAAAGTTATAGAGATAATTTCACAAATAATTCTTGAATAGTATCGGTTTGACTTAAATTGAAACGTGTGAACGAAATCTTGTTCAATTTATGTCGTTCAATAAAAGCTGATCAACTAAACTAATGGAAGCTCATAATCAACAAACAATTTTTTCGGAAACGGTAAATATAATTTAATTTTTGTAATGCCCCCATTTCGAGTGACTTTTCTCCGATTTTTGTAACCATAAACAATCATAAATGAATCATCGCCACAAGCGTTGAATGGTTGAATACATTTATTTCTGTTTTCTCATGGTTTTATCCAGTTTTATCTCATCTGTGGACTGCTTGACGGACGTGACGGCTAACTTTGCGTTTGCCGATTATTTAAAGAATTTTTATTCTACAGTCGGCAGAGCCTTAATATCCAACTAAAATGGTAAATCGTAGTTTCCCCACTAATTTTAAATGTTTTTACACAAAAAATTGATCCGTTTACCGTCAAAATTGTCATTGGACCAATGTTTTCATGTTAACTCGTTTCACTTTTCAGGATGTATTTCTCATGATAAGGAGGAAAAAGAGGACGATTTTCACCGATGCCAAAGATACCACGACTGTTCTGGAGCTAAAAAAGATGATCGAAGGTATGAGGAAACAAATAATATAAAATTTTAATATACATAACCACCAACCACGTATTGTTAGTGTGAGTATCAAATTGCAAACGCTAGCTTGTTGAACGGGGCAGTAATTTTTAATTTTCTGTATTATTTCTGTATGAATAAGTACTGACTATTTATGTGTTTATTATTGTTCACCTTTGTGCAATATAGGCGTACAAACACTAGCATTAGCACAATGGATTTATTTGTAAACATGACATGTTGTGTAAATGTTGTTAATTGTTTGCTTTTCCAGGGATTTTGAAAGTGCCGCCAATAAATCAAATGCTATTTAATAAGGATAACCAAATGATGGTGGAGGACAAAACACTACAGGACTATGGTCTGACATCTTCCACAGCCAAAGCTCAAAGTCCAGCACCCATTGGTCTAGCTCTAAGGTAAAAATTTAAATGATATAATACGAAACTTGTTCATGTTATTTTACACGAACGATGTGTTATTTTTGACGAGCAGATTCGACAAAAAGGGGTTTAATTCCATTATTTAATAAGAAACATAAATGTAAATTTTCTCTGTAAATCTTGCAGTTGTGAAAACTGTATTTTTTTATTAAGCTTGTTTACAAGCTCTAAATAGTCGTGCTCAGGAGGCCGGCCATACAAAATTAGCTTATTAACAAGCTCTTCTAAATTACGATTTTTCATGTCAAATTCAACTATTTAGAAAAATCGAAAAGCGACACAAACGATATACAATATACAGTGTATTTGGTAAGTCTTCAATATATATTTTTTAATATATTTCAGAAAAACATTTTTTTATTAATTTGTTTTTTGCTAAAAACTTCGCAGCCTGCCGGTACCTCCACACCAAATACCTTACGGCATTTAGAGGGTTAAGTGGCTGATAAATAACAAACTGGAGTCGTAGAAAAAATATAATATACGGAATGTGTAGCAAAACACATTATAGGGGAATTTTTGTGAAATATAATATAATGCTTTTCATCACACGACTAACACTTCTCTCCTGGCTTACGCTCATCATTCACATTCATACATTCAAGTGCTCATTGAATAATACAATATATCAGCAAGAAGACAACTAGTTTATATTATTATAAATTTATCTATAAAGCGTTGGTCATTTCTGCTTCTTCCACCTTTTGCCAGTGACCTCGAGTTTCGTTGGGATCAAGTCTTCAGTTTTTCTCAATTTTCATAATTGCACAAGCAAAATTTATTGTAGAAATAGAAGGATTTCAAATATTGTCAGCTTATTCGCAACCTGAGAATGTTTGTCTCCCTTAACCTGATCTAAGCGGATTTCACATATATGTGATCCATGAATTTTCACCAAAACACAATATATACTGTCAAAACATGCTGCCTTGTGAGATAGATAGTTTTGAAAAGGTCAGCATTGAAAGGTCTATGTTACTTACCTTTTGCTATTTTAATTTACTGCCGTTGTCTCATGGATTGTGCTGCTAGCTTTAGATTTTAACCTTATCATTACTTTGTAACAAAGCTATACAATGCACTTTCACTTACCATTAGACAGAACACAAATTATTTGAAATATAAATTGGACACCAAGTCTTGGAGCATCAGCCAAGACAGATCAAACACTAATGATTTTATTAATACCTGCAGTGTTGTTATTTTTGTTGTAAACAGTGCGCGCTCTCAAGACAGGAGTTCCTAGTCAGGCAGGCACAGCACATAAATAAAAAAAATACCGAAGACCATTACCGTAGACATCTTATACTGACGGCTCTCTATTCTCAAATTTTATCTACTATGTAAAACCAGGAAGCAAATCAAGTTCCCTGTGAAGTCATTCAGTGTTTTCTGTAAAATTGAATCATCTGAAAAAATCTGTTACTAAAATTTAAAATTCCAGAAAAGAAAACGGTGAATTTGAAATCCTGGAATTGACCCCATTCTCATCCCCCCCGGATCTTCCCGACGTCATGAAGTCCCAGGAGAGCAACGGACAGGAGCAGGTCAACTAAACCCAAAGGATCATGACATTACAAACGAGCGTTGACATATTACGTTCAAGAATGCATTCATCTTAAGTTAAATAAGCCTGTGGAAATGACTGGTATGCTTTTCATTGCAGCAACCGGTCGACGCATAATTCCCAGACCTTTGCAGTGTAAAGATCAATAATAATTATACTATTATGTTATTATTATTTAACCCCTCATGATGTTTAGCTGGTGTAAAACAATAATTTTAATATAAAATGTCTCTAAATACAGCTATCGAAAATATGATGTGTATATATAAAAAAAGTTGTTTTAAAAAATAGGACTATTTTTTTATTTTTTGTCGTGCTAGTTTATTTTTCATCTGCGTTTTTTTATGATTAAAAGTTTATTTTGCCCGGATATTATATTCTATACTCATAATATAAAAACTTTTTTATTCAGTTCATGCGTTACAATTTATTAACAAAAGCTTTTTTTGGTGTTGAGTTCATACAAATTAATGTTTTTCACTGTATTACAGATCACACCTTAGAATTTTTATAGCACATATTTTAAATTTTGTCAGTCTATAGATAATTTAATATTCTACACATTAGTGTACCATTCGCATGTTGAAAACCTTCTCATTCCTTTGCGAAACCGAGCACATAACGAGCAGTGGATATATTAAGGACTTTTTATGATATAAAAAATGATAAGGAAAGTGGTAACAGAATGTGTTTTATTAATTTAAATAAACCGTAAAATGTATTCCAGTGTTTTATTGATATTTTTACTACTCCAATTTTTATATTTTGTGATTGAATTTTCTCCCAATCTTATTAGATATTTAGACAGTTTTGAAAACACAAATTCTATTTTATCTGGTGTTATACGTAAACCATTGCTAACCCCTGGGCCCAGATATCATAGGGCTCTAACCTTCAATTCAACACATTTATTAAATTATTTAAATTAATTATTAAAAACATAATAATTTTTTTTCGAATCCCATAGCAGAGCAAACATCGAATAACACCTCTGCCATAGGTCACCCCAAGTGGTTTGCTATGTTTGGTGACTAAGCAGGGACGCCCGGGTTCATGGGGTCAGGTTTGTCCGTATCTTGGCGGCGGATGTGTCTTGTCACCAACAGCGTGGCAGGCCGGGTCGGGTGACTGGTTGAGACAGATATTTTGATCTCTTTAGCAGGACTCTCTCGGAACATTGCCTTGCATCGCAGTGGAAAGGATGGATTCATTCGTCCGTCACTCATGTACGTAATTCCTACTCACCCCTCATACCTTTTTCCTTCCCAGAATTTCCTCTCCTTCCTTCCCTTGACCCTTGAAAAGACCCCCCACACAGCATCCAGCATGAAATAGACCCTGAGTGGAATTATTTTCCTTAGGGCCTCCTGCGTGGAGCTAATGTAAAAAAAGAGCAGTTGGCTCTGGATTCAGGGTTCGCGGGTTCATAAATTTGATTTGAATGAAAAAAAAAATTAATGGAATTTTTCACATAAAATTTTTACTAATTTAAAATACAGTTGATTCCGCTTAATTGGTACACCGGTTTATCGGGAAAGCCAGTTATTTGGGACCAAACTCAAGGGAAATACCAGTTATCTGGGATACTATTCCGTTTAATTGGGACAAATTCTGACTGAGACAATGCAAAATATTTTCTAATTTAACAAATAATTAAAAGAGAAATTTTAGTTAAGAATGGCGGGCAGTAATTCATTATAATTATTATTAACAGTAAACTTCGTCCATGCCAGCTGTTTGCCGTCTGCCGACATTCATCAATGTAAAGTTGTTCAGTTCGTAGTGCACTGCAGCGTGGGTAAGAAGTCGTGTTTGAGTTTACTTCTCTACATATTATAAATTAAAGTCGACTGCTGCGTCTGTCTGTCTGTTTGCGATAAACTCAAAAACTCTTGAACGGATTTTTATGCGGTTTTCACCGATAGATAGAGTGATTCATGAGGAAGGTTTAGGTATATAATTTGTCAAGGTTTCGTGTAAATTGGTTGAAATAATATATAAAGGGAGTCGGCTGGCAAGCGGGTTGGCATTGGTTATAAAACAGTTGGCGTTGGATATAAAGGTTGGGTAATGGTGTTGTGTTTCGTTAGCCACAGCGATGCGTGGCCGGGTCAGTTAGTTTATTATAAAGTGTAATGATTCATAATCTTTTTTATTTTATCATTCGATTATTTTATTTTTTCGTATTCATATGTTACTTGGTACATAATTATTTTTCTGTAATGAAACATATTTAAAAAAAATTTAATTAAGTTTATAAACACATGTGTCCCGTTAAGCGGAATTGACTACGTATTTGCACTTCGTTCTAGAGGGGATATTACTCTCGGTACCCTGTTACTCTGCAAATCAGAAGCAAAGCAAAATATAATGAAAAGAATCCGGATTCACTCACTGGTTCAACTATTAGCACTCCCCACATGCACACTTCGGAGCGACCGAGTCCCGCGCCACTGCAGGCCGCCGCGCAGAAAAGTCTCACGGTGAACTGGATTGTAAACCTATCGGTCTTTACTTTTCTGCGCGGTGGCCTGAAGTGGCGTGGGACTCGGTCGCTCCGAAGTGTGCGTGTGGGGGAGCCTATAGAACAACAACATCTGGACGGGGCGTGTGGAGTGGGTCTTAAAATTGACGCTGAACCAAATATATTACTTTATTATTATTTTTAACTCCTAGCATTTTATTTTTAGGTCAAGTATAAATCACCGTTTGATGATTTACAATCGTTACCTGACTTAATCCTCGATTTCATTGAGCGAGTTTACAAGCTACTAGCCGGTAAGTTTAAAAGCGAGTGAATCGGCAAGTGAGATTGTCATGATGACACACAAAACTGTCTACTCGCTCAGTAGCGACAGTAGCAGAAAAAATAACGACTCCTGCTCGAACCAATTCGGTCAACATTTTGTAAAAAACTTGAGCTCGCAGGTAGCGCCACACGCTAGCCAGTAGTGCGAACTAATTCTGACAGTTGAGAAGTCAGCTGTTGGTAGGCCGCCATCTTAAGTGTTCTTGAGCGAGTAAAGTTTACCTTTCAACTTTTTCGTAGATTGTCCACAATCTGCTAGTTAGATAGTAATACAATTACACTGAGCGAGTTTACTAACAGATAGTGAATTTCCCAGATAGTAGCTTGTAAACTCGCTCAATGTAATCGAGGCTTAAGTAAATATGATAAGCTCGTTCACTCTTGTAATTCCTATGACTCCTAACTCCATGGCGTTCAACCGGGTTTGATGAGTCCAGTGAAACTCTCAATAGCCCGGCAGAATCAAAGGAGCAAGTCTGAAGAATCGAGTCTATTTGGCTGAACTCGGAATCGGTCTTGAGTTCGTAAAATAAGTGGAACGACATACCTCTAATTTTTAGCGACCATTTTTTAATGTTTAGGTGCTTTATAAACAACATTTTACCCTCCCCACTTACTATATTATTTATGATGTGTATACTTGTATGCCTTTAACCCTCTGATTAATGAGTTATTTTTTTAACATTTACATCGTGAGTGAGTTAATTTTAAAGTTTTTGTTAATTTTAAGTAATCGATTTAATTAAATATCTTCTTGACTTTTTTCTACATAACTTAATTTCGGAGCTTTTTTTATTACTATAACCTTTTCTTATTGCATTATAAATTATAGTTGGGACAAATTCGATGGCTCTCAACATTTTACAAATAGAACGTTGAGAGCGAATGTAGTACGGCCGCACGTAAGCGGCAATACTCTAAATGGATCGTTCGAGTGCCACCGCATACGTGCGACGATATTCCTCCAAAAGGTTAAGAAAATTAATTCCTGTTTTAAACATGCCAAAATTCAAAAAAATTGGATCATAGTGACCTAGCACCAATACAAAGAAAAAACAATTTATTTCAACAATTTATATTTAGTACTTATCGTATTGAAACATCATTTTATTTTTCAAGAATTTCAATTAATTAGGGACAAAATCAATTAGCCTAAGCACCTTAAGCCTGAAATTAATTGATCGAAGGGGGTTGATTGTCATCATCATTATCATTGGGCACATCGAGGAACTCATCCACCATATCGTTGAAGAAGTCTTTGTACTTGCCCTTGAGGGAGCCTGAACATGCCAGGTAATGGCCCCCTCGATGCTCCACGACTAACGGTTTCACAAATATGTTGACTAGGGCTTCACTCATCTCTGTAAAGAACAAAAACAGGATATGAATTCATAGATATGTGAATGCTTGTACAGAATACCCAAAAAAGGCAATACATTATTGTAATAAGAAAATGGGAGAAACATAACAGGCCACTTGCACAACATTTTTTTTTTCCGGTTGCAAATATTCTAAGACATTCCGTATTTTTTTTTAATCGTATTTTTTGAATCCCTGGTGATTTTTTGGAAATTTGTATTCCACGCAAATGGCCCAGGAGAATAACGAGGCATACCAAAAATTAGTGTCCGACCGAAACTAGCTTTTATGGCCAAAACCGAAACCGAAACTTCCACATAAGGTCATGTTTTTGTAAAAAAATAGTCGATCTTAATCAATCAGCCTTTATTTTAAAATCATATATTAATCATTCAATCTCTGATATTTGAAAAAAGATTAAAAAAATATATATATCACTCCTTATTTAAAATAAATTATTTATTCTTTTTGAAATCGTAATCGTAAATCGCTTCGTAAATTATATTAAAAAAAGGAAATAGTAGGTATTACCTATTTGAACATTATTAACAAAAATAACAAAATCAAAGGTAGAAAAAAATACTCTTTCATCTTAAGAACAAAATAATTTTGGAGGCGGGAATGGGTACCGCCGCCCCGGGAAATGTTATTGGATAACCAACACCTTTGCCATAGGTCACCCCAAGTGGTTCGCTACGTTTGGTGATTTAGCAGGGGTGCCCGGGTTCATGGGATGAGGTTTGTCTAGGTCGTGAAGGTAGATGACCAGGACACCTGAACCCCAGATTCCTACCCACCCCCTTTCCTTCCCAGAACTCTCCTTTCCTTCCTTTCCCTAAAAAAAACCCTCCACACAGCATCCCCAAAGATGATATAGGCCCACAGGGAAATTATTTTCCTCAGGGCCTATCATGAACTAAATCATTTCAATAGCGAAATAAAACTAATCTATTTTGAAATAATGTTAAGTATAAACACCTCCAATTTCACAACAAATTAACCGAACTACCGCAAAGTTCGTGGAGCGAACACAAACAAGTGAATCAAGTCCTGACATGACTATGAGCGCGGACGCAGCAAAATGACACTTCGTGGCTCGCAGTGCACCTAACATGTCCGATCGCAGAACGAAATCTCCCAAATTCAGTTTCAGTTTCGGCTGGATGGCGGCCGAAACCGAAACTAAGCCGAAACTCTTTTTTTTGGCAGAAACTAGGCCGAAACCGAAACCGAAAGTTCGGCCGGACACTACCAAAAATATTACATCTCATAAATATTCTGTTCCCTGATCCATCTTATTGATCAATAATCATTATAATGTTCAACGTCTGTGTATGACTAAATCCAATGTAATAAACTTGTACTTGTAAATTATAATTATAATTAAAATTTGATTTTGTTAAAATCAGCACCATTACCATCAGGCTTCTAAGTCAGGTACAGAAGGCATAATATGTACGGGGTACTCTTCGTAACATCTGTCAAAAGGCATAATATGTGCGGGGTTCTCTTCGTAACATCTGCCAAAAATCAAAGTGTTGCCATATAAAAAATTAATCATTGTGGAATTTTATAAAATTAATTGAATATTATCGGAGATGGAACATTTTCATGGAGTGACGTCACGAGCCCAAATAACGAATTTATTTAGTTAAAAATAAATAAAAAATTATAAAAATTTTAAGTAACGTAATCTTAGTAGAAAAATCTATCCACACGATTTTTTCCAAGTCATTATGAGATCCATGCAAGTGGCCTGTTACATTATTTATTCGTTGTCAGTGTCAGAGAAAATGCTTCAGTTTTCACATGCTTAATGTGAAATCACTTTCATCACTTGAAATCTCGATTAGATTCTACTCTAGCTTAAATGAATCCATTGTGGTCATGTGTAAAAACCGAATTTACTGTATGCCATTTTTAGGAGTTCAGTCAAGAAATAAAAATAACATAGGTAATACTAATAAAAGGCTTTGTCCAATCTTTTCCTAATGCAAGAAATAAAATAAAACATGACATCTGTGGGGATCAATGAACTCCGGCTTAACATGCAACAACAAACTGCACCCAAGGGCGTAGCGAGGTACGGGCAGGGGGGGGGGCAGCTGCCCCCCCCCCCCCCCTGATAGAAGGTGCAGGAATGCTCACAAACCCTAATGTTTACGTCGGTAGCCTATTGTTTGTGAGAATCAATTTAATTTTTATTATTACCTTTTTAGTTGATCATGATTAATGGAGCATCAAGAAAACGTGCTTATCAGTTACATTGCGCTGTTATTAAATCAGTTTTCATTATATGTGTTCAACTGATAGCCAAGTACTCAGGCATATTGGAACCTATTGCCAATGCTTTACGATCGGAAACTATCAATATGTACGCATGTATGAGTCATATTAAAGGTATAATTTCTGTTATAAATGATCATCGAAGCAAGGTAGACATAGAGAGCCAAAATATTTTAGATATTTCAATTAGAACTGCAGCTGCCTTTGGAACTGATATACAAGTCCCACGCATTGTATCTTGCCAAAAACATCGGTCCAATCACCTTGCTGAGACTCCATGCGATTTTTGGAGGCGATCGATTTATCATTCCTTATTTAGATTCCCTAATATCTGCATTGGAGCAGCGTTTTGGTGACCAAAATTTGCCTGCTTTCGGATTAATGTCGCTACATCCCAGTAAAATGTTGAATATGTCGTTAATTGATTTTAAAGAAAAAGCACAAAGTTTTTGCCTACACTAAGATTTACCTAATTTTAATCAAGAAGCCGAACTACGGTATAAAAAATGGCAGAACAAGGGTATGACCAGAAAAGATCTCGAAAAACTAGAGTTTACTGAAGTGT
Organism: Limnephilus rhombicus; assembly: GCA_929108145.2. Lineage (NCBI taxonomy): Eukaryota > Metazoa > Arthropoda > Insecta > Trichoptera > Limnephilidae > Limnephilus > Limnephilus rhombicus. The sequence goes on from OV815284.1 coordinate 27,263,059, forward strand.
TTAAGGAGGCGAACATTTTCTTTCCCGCAACAAAAAAAGCAATACTTATTTCCTTGGCACAACCTTGCACTACAAGTAACATAGAGAGGTCCTTTTCAATCCGTCGGGGAGGTGACACTATTAACGATATTGTCACAAAAATATTGAATACGGTGTTATTTATATTTTCGTAGCTCTACGGCTCCCTGTGGAATGTTCCAATTCGAATTTTGTGCCTGACGGTCTTTTTATAGACGAAAATAGCCCATTTCTGAAATTCTCTAGCCACCCCCCCCCTTTCCAGTAGGTATTATTTTGTTTTTCATTTTTAACGTAACCTGTCCCGTTGCTCATGCAGCATTTATCTTAGATATATTCTTGGTTTGTCTACACCTGCCCCCCCCTTAACAAAATCCTCGCTACGCCCTTGACTGCACCCACTGGATGCACTAGACCTTTAGACTGCTGAAACCACCAAATTTAGGAGTGATGGATAACAAATAATTGCACGCTATAAAAGGTTTTACCCCGCTTCTTAATCATAATTATATCACATTAATTATCACTTGATAAACACACTTCCAACAGTGCCCCTGCCAAATGCCACTGAGAAACAGCAGTTTATCTCATTTACTTCTGCTTATTGCATTTAGTGAAAAAAGGAACAAGACAACTTTGTTCAATTTCACCAGAATTTTCTTTTATGAAGTTTGAGACATGTTGTATGAAAGCGATGCATCTATGTGAGTACTGTGTTCGGATCAACTCTGGTTGCGATGCATCTATGCGAGTACTGTGTTCATATCAACTCTGGTTGCGATGCATCTATGTGAATACTGTGTTCGGGTCAACTCTGGTTACGATGCATCTATGTGAGTACTGTGTTCAGATCAAATCTGCGATGCATCTGTGCGAGTACTGTGGTCAGACCAACTCCGTTTGCGATGCATCTGTGTGAGCACTGTGTTCAGACCAACTCTGTTTGCGATGCATCTGTGCGAGTATTGTGTTCGGATAAACTCTGTTTGCGATACATGTAAGGTTAACATAAACTAATTAATATTGCATTTACTGTGTGTTATGAAGATATTGGCGTTGGACGCCAAAATGTTATGAGGATATTTAACTTTCACATTGGAAGCTAAAATGTTAGGAATATAATACATGGAGAGCATGAGACAAGTGTGATTATTACTAGAATTTCTCAGGCGTGGACCTTAAGCAGGCGGCTGTGTAATACTTTGTATGAGGATAGGTTATTTAAATGAAATAGTATTGTGCTTTGACACAGTTAAATTAATTTATTAATTATTACAAATAATAATCAGGGCTAGACTAAATTCTGAATGGGCATATTATGGAGCGTTAGTACCGTTTAATCTTGAGGAGTTGATGAATGGGTGAAAGCCATATGTAGGCGATCCATGCTGCTGCTTGCTGCCTTCGGAGATGGGCGGTTAGTTCCCTCCGCTGCTGACATGTGCTGAACGGCAGGCTGGAGCGACGAACAGGCCTCCAGTCCCGCGGTTTCCCAGCGACGTCCCGTCCAAGGGCGGTTGCCAGCCAGCCGACTATGTTGATGACGGCCAAGGTGGGCGATCTTCGGCCGCATCCCTGCGAGCACCTCTGGCTCCAGGTATAAGTCGGAAGGTCTTGTGATGACTGCGCCTGCAGATGCTGGATATGGTTTTAATCCAGCAGAAATAATGTGCTCCCATGGTACTCCGCTGCTGATCCAGGATTTTAATGATTGTCCTGATGGTCTTCAATAATGGATGCCGCTGGTGGGCGCGGATTTATCAATCTTCACATGTTAAAATAATGGCGAACTATTAATATTTGATTACGTCGACCCGCCACAGGGACGGTGGCCATGGTCACCTGTGGCTGCTCAAAGAATGAGGAGCTCAAGGCCATTCCTGCCTAGTGAACCTCTCTCTGCAGATCCTCAGTGTCACCAACTGAGCAAAGGTAAGCATTTCAATGCTACCAATATAATGATGTTGAATGTTAACAAACTTCACACCAAAAGTACCCATACACAGATAGTTCACTTGTTACATTATTTTTATGTAACATTTCCGCCCTTCCCACACAAAAAAAAAAATTATCCATAATTTTTTTTTTTAAAACACTCCCTAAAAAAACACAAGCCCACTAGAAATCTAAGCTAAACTCAATGCAAAAATAAGCATATGTAAAAACTATACAATAACAGATGATTATAAACCATAGTAGATGGGTGCCCGCATGTGAAGAAATGGACGATCCAATGCCATCTGGACGAACTCTCGAGGTTTTCGCGAAGCTAGAGGCGAACGTCTTCAATGGAATTGAAGCACCCAACCCTGTCACAGCGACCCCTGAAAAACACCAAAACAATTCTGTAGGTATTTGCAAAAGAAAAATTTAAAAAACAAATTCAAAACAGAATCAAGTAATATAATGGGCAAGATTGTATTTTTACAAAATTATAAATGCATTCTAAATTTGAGAACAAAAATAAAAGTATGAATTAATCAAAAAATAAACATTCTTTTGTAAAAATATTATTGTAAACATACTAAATATACTTGTAAATATATTGTTGTGAAATATATACTATTGTAAAATATTCTAGACATACTATACGAGACATACTGTACTAGATATACTATACTAGACATACTATACTAGACATACTATTGTAAAATATTATACTAGACATACTATTGTAAAATCTTACGGATGAGAAGCAAGTGTAAATTAATGCGAACAAACAAAGTTTTGAAACTAGAATATTATGAAATTTGGTTACGGTTGATTAGTTAGACAATAAATGTTGAGTTTATGACTATTACTGTTTTATTTTAATTTTAAGTATTTGGTAAAAGCGTGTTTGCTGAATGTATGGGGCTCAAAAACATTATCTGTCTCTTTCCAAGAGCTCAATATAAGATAATGTAAAAGGATTGATTTTGTATATTGTGACTTGATGTGAGAATTGTGAAGTGATTTATTTATCACTTCTAGTAGTAACGTGGTATGCATACATAACTCGATTTTTCAATAGAGTAATATGATAAGAGCGAGTTGTTAGGATGGACAATACTTTAAGTCGAAAAAAAAACCGAACAAACTCTAGACATTACACGCTGTTACTTTGGTACGTCCATTAATGATCAGCGTGACAACGGCCCTTCTACCTTCTGCAGGGAAAACATCCGCAGACAATAGATCCTCCGTCTTCACTCTGATCGGTTCCGAAACGTCAGGCAACGGCCCTGCTATGGCACAGACTCTCATATCAATCTGTCCATAGTTACTCCGTCTCCTGGAATGAAGATGAACGATCGAAGAATTCGAAACGTTACGAGTAGGTAGCGGCATACACTACTCTCATCTCTTCGGAACTTGTAAACAAAACATGGAAAAGTATCAATCTCCGGAATTGTACTCCCATAATTTTATAATGATGTGTTTACTGAGTGTAAACATGTTTCTCGCGGTACTTCAAGCACGGCAGGAAAACAAAAACCCTGGTTAAACAACATCGACGTCCATAATTTTTTTTTTTTTTTTTTAATTCTCTAAGTCCACAAATGTACTAAAACATTATGCCCGTAATTGAAAAAATTGAAATAATTATCAAATTTATGAAAATGTCATGATTGACAGAAACCAGATGTTAATTTCATCCAAAACAATTTTCCGAATTGTTGTTATAATCCTCTTAATGTAGAAATAACACAGCTTTGTTATTGTTGATAATTGATGTTGTTGTTAAATGATATTGAAGAAAATATATTAATTTGTGCCAAACCTGGATTTAAAATTATTTGAATAATGTTATGACGGTTTAAAAATTCCTGCATTCTTACGTTATTTATAAATGAATGTACCCTCTTTGCGTTGACAATTTAAAATAAATGTTTGTAAATTTGTTGCTGTGATGAGATATAGTAACAATTGTCACATAATATTTCGTAGCTAATGAAATAGAATGTAAGACCGTTTTCTATTTAGCAAATAATAATTATTTAGAATGAAAGTGAAAAGTAAACAAAATAATTCACAAACCATATTATAACAGAACTGTCATTTTGAGATTGTAAACAACATTATCTATGAAATGTCAGATTGAAATTTTAAAATGTCAACAGTGTATTATTTTGACAGGTAACAGCTGTTGCTTTGAAATCAAACCGAAAATATTTAAAAACAAAGAATAATATAGAATCGTAATAATAATACCATAAAAGATATTTGAATATAATATAATAGTTTTTAAAAACTTTTGCACGATATTGAAAAGTTTCACATTTTTATTAACCCGATGAAATAATAGTATTGCAATTTTTTTTTATATTTTTAAGTTGGTATTCACCTTTGTAACTTCACTGCATAATATAACCTCAATAATTATAATATAATGTAAGACCTTTTGATAAGCAATGTACGTCGCGATAGTAATGACATTAAATCAATTTGAAATACCTGTGTAAAATTAAGACATTTTATAATGCACACAATGACTTTGATATCAACTTCTTTGAGGTTAAAAATAACATACGCGAATCGACAATTGATAATAAAGCGACGCACACGAAAATAAAAAAAAGCATTAACACAACCGTAAAATTTACCAATAGTATGTATGAAATAAAATCGCCATAATCGCAAACAACAATATGATTGTTACATATGAATTGAAAATCCATCTTTACAAAAGAAACCATGCGGGAATCTTTAGGTACAATTGAAATGTGACATAGTGTCGAACAAGAAATTTACCATCAAGTAAAAAAATATTTATGACTATATTATCCCAATAGAATATATCAAATTAAGTTGAGCGCCATAATGTTATTGAGTACCTACAACGAAAAAAAATTATTGTCGTAAATAATTCTTAATATTGACTGCGTAAAATACATGATGCATTATTATTGAAAATACGACAGAATTGATAATTAGCAGAAAAATAAATTGCAAAATAATGAAGAATAGCAGGTAGCAAATATGTAACATTATTATTTGTAAGAAGTTGAATTTGAATATTACTCTATCAGAATTTGAACTTTAATTAGATGGCAAGGTAGGTAGGTAGATTTAACAGAAATTAGCATTGTAGATTTGCAAAAAAATGTTACAATAAACTGAGATTAACTGTAAAGATAATATATGATATTTTTACAATGATTAACACATCAATCAAAGTTATTTTTTTCAGAGATTATAAAAAATAACCCTCTCACACAAAGTATTAGCCAATCGAGCCCAACAAACGTTGGAGCGCCAAAATGTTATGAAAATATTTGCGTTGGACGCCAAAATGTAATGAAGATATTTAACTTTCACATTGGAAGCTAAAATGTTAGGAATATAATACATGGAGAGCATGAGACAAGTGTGATTATTACTAGAATTTCTCAGGCGTGGACCTTAAGCAGGCGGCTGTGTAATACTTTGTATGAGGATAGGTTATTTAAATGAAATAGTATTGTGCTTTGACACAGTTAAATTAATTTATTAATTATTACAAATAATAATCAGGGCTAGACTAAATTCTGAATGGGCATATTATGGAGCGTTAGTACCGTTTAATCTTGAGGAGTTGATGAATGGGTGAAAGCCATATGTAGGCGATCCATGCTGCTGCTTGCTGCCTTCGGAGATGGGCGGTTAGTTCCCTCCGCTGCTGACATGTGCTGAACGGCAGGCTGGAGCGACGAACAGGCCTCCAGTCCCGCGGTTTCCCAGCGACGTCCCGTCCAAGGGCGGTTGCCAGCCAGCCGACTATGTTGATGACGGCCAAGGTGGGCGATCTTCGGCCGCATCCCTGCGAGCACCTCTGGCTCCAGGTATAAGTCGGAAGGTCTTGTGATGACTGCGCCTGCAGATGCTGGATATGGTTTTAATCCAGCAGAAATAATGTGCTCCCATGGTACTCCGCTGCTGATCCAGGATTTTAATGATTGTCCTGATGGTCTTCAATAATGGATGCCGCTGGTGGGCGCGGATTTATCAATCTTCACATGTTAAAATAATGGCGAACTATTAATATTTGATTACGTCGACCCGCCACAGGGACGGTGGCCATGGTCACCTGTGGCTGCTCAAAGAATGAGGAGCTCAAGGCCATTCCTGCCTAGTGAACCTCTCTCTGCAGATCCTCAGTGTCACCAACTGAGCAAAGGTAAGCATTTCAATGCTACCAATATAATGATGTTGAATGTTAACAAACTTCACACCAAAAGTACCCATACACAGATAGTTCACTTGTTACATTATTTTTATGTAACATGTGTTTAAATCATTTGCCTTACAATTGAAATGCATAAAATTGAACAGTTTGTCAAACTTTACTGCTAAACTTATTGTGAAATAAGATAATACTTCTAGGTTGGAGGATTTTAATACATAATCCTGTCAAACGACTGCCTAAGGATGTACATATTAACGAAATTATGCATAAAATTTATTTCACACAAAATAAGTTATTTAATCTTCTTCTTCTTTGTGTGCCGTATCAGGTCCCCCCGACGTTGGCGATCACTCTTGAAAATGTCTCTCTGTCTTGCGCTGCCCGGAATAGCTCCTCCACACTTCTAATGCCGGTCCACTCTCGTATATTTCGCAGCCAAGACATTTGTCTCCTACCAGGCCCTCGGCGACCCTCTATCTTAGTTATTCAATAATCATATATTTATCTATTTAAGGTATGTTTACATTACATTATTCAATGCCTGCCTCACTAGGGTATACCTGTGTTGAGACAGGCGTAGAGGTACATCAATGGATATCATACATAAGAATATTTAAGGTTAAATACATATTGATTTGAAAACAATTAAAATAGAAATTATTGTCTGTATGTTGTAATTTTTATCTGATAGTAAGTTAAACTATGAACTAATAGATTATTTAGTTAAACTTTCACCAGCATACTCGTCTACCATAACATAATATATCTTTATCTTAATTTTATTGAGTTTATCACATTTCGAGGTACGTTATTAGAAATGAGTCAGTTATTTTGATCTTAATTGGTGAAACATATGTAGTAGAGTTTGTTTGTGGCATTTTAATATTTGTTATAAATTTATAGGTAAGTAGTTATCAGCTACATTATTCAGTAGTTATTACATTATTCAGTAGTTATAAGTCAGTAGTTATCAGCACATTATTAAAAGTATATATATTATTGACATATTATGATTACTCAGACATCTCTAGATATTAAGTTTTGAGATAATTGAGAAAGCAATTTTTGAATGCTCGCCTGTGTTTTACATATTATGTCAGCAGGTATTCGGTACTGTTAAAAATATGCCCAACAATTGCATTTGGAAGCCACTTCTGGGCTGAAGCCCCAAAAAACTTGATAAACCTACCTGATTCTTTGCAATGGAGGGCGGTCCGTTTGCTTGACAGTCCGTTGTTAACAGACCATTGCCATCTCTTAACCACTGGAGTGCCTTTTGCCACAATATGGCACCATTTAAAATACCTCGGATTGCTTTACTGCCAGTTTTAGGCAAATTTTCCTTAGAAGCATTTGTACTTAATTTGAATTATTAAGAGGAATGTAAACGCTAGAAATATTTCGAATCTCATGCCTGCAAAATTTTAAAATCGAGCATCTTTTTGCACGAGGCTGGTAAGCGAAAAAATGGTTTTTATTTATTTTGTGCATAATTTTATAAGAACAAAAAAAAGTTAGATCATGGAAAACCTCAAAAATAGTCTTAGCCATAAAGGGGTATTTTTAAAAAATTATTTCTTGTATTACTTCATAGTTAAGTCATGAAAAAACATTTTTTTTTGTGGTTTACGCTTATATTTTTTGTTACGTAAATAATAATTTTATTGTAATTCCAATACATAGAAAAGCTAGTAAAAACTTTGATTTATCCACAGCATATTTTTTGATGTTCATACTGTAAGCCGATTCGTCGTAAAGATTAATCAAAACAGTATCTAAATAGGATTTCACGTATATATTCATCTTAAGTTAAGGTATGATTTTTTCATGTGGGCGGAAAATATTTAAAATGATCATCAAAAAACACAAGCAATCCGAGGAAAAAGTTTTAAATTGGTCTGTCGCTCGAGTGGCCAATGCAGACTCAATGTAGGCCCGCGGAGTCTGCTTTACAGGCATTTTAATGGAGCTTGCTCTAAAGAGCTAGCATCATTGATTCCCGGCGCACCGTTGCACATACATGAAACTCAACGGACACGAGCGGAACACCCATTCACAGTTGGTGTTGGCTTCGTGAGAACGGGTTGTTTCTTTGACTCGTTTTTGTGTAAGTCGGCTCGTATGTAGAATACCGGCATCTGCTTTCTTTCCTTTATACAATTAGAGCCTCTTTAAGACAGGCATTAATAAATCCCTTCCTACAGGCGCTACCTTAATGGTAAACATAAAATAATTCATAATCTGCTCATTCATAGATGGAGGTAATTTAATTATATTAGGAATTATCCGTTTTATCAAGTTATGCTATAAAATATTAAGATGAATTGTTTCTTTGAACAAATAATTCAGCTTAATATTTTACAGCATAACTTGAAAAAAGAGTTTTAAATCCATGTGTAGTCTGTCAAAAAAGAGTAGAAAATTGGAACTACTAAATTTGTAGAGTGGCAACACCAATTTAACTGTCAAATATTTTTTTGAAGTGCAATGACACTGAATGTATAGAACACAGTAAACCACATTTAAAAAAAAAAATCAATTTTTTCTTCATGACATAAATTTGAATAAAAGGTGATTTATAAAGCGATTTGCTTTAATTTAATTTAACATAAATTTGAATTTAACAATAGATAGAAAGGAAGAATCACTAATGGTGAGTTTAGTTATGCTACTTTTAGATCTGAATGAGTTAAATATATTCAGATCTAAAATTAGAGACATTATCTAAAGCCCAGGCAACGCTAGGTACTTTATCTAGTATTAAATAAATATGAGCAATTCTTAAACTGTGCTTTATATTTTATTACATTATAGTTATTCTTCATTATGTTAACACAAAATTTCAAAGGTATAATAATAATATACCTATATGCAATTCTAATTTTGAGATCGGCGAGTATCTATACTGCAATGAAAAAATATTTTTTTCCACTATTATGCCTTTTTAATTTTTTATAAAAATGTAGGTTACACAGCTTTACTTTAACACCATGAGTTATGTGTTTAGTATTGCCATTTGATCAACAGTGGCGCCCTCATATATTTTCTACTCTTATTTGACAAACTGTACATGTAGTATCGGGTAAAAGGTTGGCAACGGAATATAAATAAAGTAATAAATTGGGTACCTACTTGGGGAAGTAGCTAAGTAGAGCTAATTAAGATTAGGTGCTTTTTTTCAAAATTAGAACTACATAGATTGTTAAAACAAAAGCAAGTTGTCATGTTGTTGGGGTCTTCTTGAAAAATATAATACTTAATGTCTGTCCTGTGTTTTATTGTCTAGAATTTATCCGATCTTACATACATAAAAATCAATTTTTGCTTACTTGTATATATGTATGTATGTCTGTTCCTTATGCGTTGCTAAACCATTCATCCGATTGCTATGAAACTTTGGGGATTTGATGGGCGCATGCCCCCGATGGTTTCTATACATAATAGTGAGCTCTGGCATCATGAAATTTTGCGTTGCTAAACCATTCATCCGATTGTGATAAAACTTTGGGGATTTGATGTGTGCATGCCTGCGATGGTTTTTATATATAGTGGTGAGCTCTGGCGTTACGAAATTATTTCCTAAACGGTTCATCCGCTTGCAATGGGAACGGGATGAATGGGAAAGGACACGCAGGGAGAAAAATTTCTTTATTAAGTGGCATTGCAACGCATGCTAGGAACTCGGTTGTAATTTAAATAAAATTACCACAATCTATGAACGAGCAGATTCTCAATTATTTTGAGTTCACCTTAACCCGCCTCACAATGCTGCCCAACCGGATGGTGACATAATTCCCCTGTAAACACAGTGTACAGAGAGGTGCACTCTTGTGAGGTGCAACATAAAAAAGAGCTTTAATCATTTCAAGCAATGTTTCGATTCTGAATGATAATCTTTCACCAGGTGATGGGTCTGAGAGTTACTCTTCTCTCATTACTAATTTCAGCTAGCAATTTCATGTAATTTTTAACCAACTAACCATCATGCCGTTTCTCCGAAGGGGTAGGCACCCAACTTGATCTTTATACACACTCTTTGCTTCATTCAGATCCATACATTATTTCATATACAACGTGTCCCAAAATTCAACGATAAGCGGGCACCAGTGGGTGGGCCTGCTCATGACTCCTCGAGAAAAAAATAGAAAAAAAAAATTCTCATTTTTTTTTCAAAAATTGTTGGTAGCATTTGCTTTGATTAATTCAACATTTTTCAACAAAAAACCCATTTTGTGCACATAGTAAAAGTGATTACTGTCAACAACAATAATTTATGAAATTTGGTTCTTGTTAAATAGTACGCATATTTTTTTGTGGCTAGTTTTCCGATAGTATTAGACCATTTTGGAATCTTGATTAGATGCATAAACTTTTAAAAAAGCTTGCCATAGTAGTGTCCATACTTTTTTTTTACACCACGATGAGTGAAAGTGGACTGAAAATAAAAATCTTTCATAATTTTTACAAAAACAATAATTTTGATTGATTTTTGTGTAAAAATTACGGGCATTCATGGATTTTTAAGACTTGTGGTGGATAGCGGTGCTACTTAGGTTGCCGATACAAAAAAAAAATCAGAAATATTTGAAAAATTGTGGTCATGGTAGTTAAAAATATCTTAAGAGGGTCAATTTTCAAAGGATTTCAATTTTTTTTGTACATTAAAAAAAAATTGAGTAATATTTTTTTTTTTTTTTTTTTCTCGAGGAGTCATGAGCAGGCCCACCCACTGGTGCCCGCTTATCGTTCAATTTTGGGACACGTTGTATACTCTTCTGTTATTCAGAATTCTGAATCTTTACATGGCTGAGGCAAGTATTACTAATAAATTCAATAAAGTATGCATTAGTAGAATACATATTTTAAATAAAGGTCTACCTTTGGGAATACAGTAGAGCCTCGCTAATCCGGACCCCCGTTACTTCGGTGCACGCTATAATCCGGACAGGCGAGAGGACGATGAGCAAGATTATAACAGTGTTGATCCAAAAAAATTGTAAATTCAGAGGCACGGGAAGCTATGCCCTGCTTTGAAATGGGCTGAAGATAACGCATTTGATAGCCACGAAGCTATGTTTCTCTGTCAACTTAGAAACCGTGCTTTTGAAATGAAGTCCAAAATTATAAGCAGGCTAATTATTACAGACTATTCAAGAAGAATTAACTTTTTTTTTATTTCATGTTAAGTGCGCAAATTTCTTACATGTTCGAATTTTTTACATACATATTCTTGTCTAAATTGACTTTAAATTTTTACTTTAATGAAACCCTAGTTCAAAATGTATTTTATTCATATTAAAATATTGCATACTATAATCCGGACGCCTCAATAATTCGGAAGGGGTCTTGTTTTTCCTTATCCGGATTAGCGAGGCCCTACTGTAACTTTATCTGTAGTAAAATAGAATAATTTTACCTACCAATAAAATTTATATTTTGTTTCCATCGATGCCTGGAATCCATTATGAGAGAGAGCTAGCTCTTTCGCCCTTATAGTTTCAGTTTCGCGCGTGTTTATTCCCTATATTTGCCCTTTTTTTATTCGACTTGCCACATTTTCTCTCTGCTGGCAACACTAGTGACGCGCATCTCAGATCACGTGATGTTATTGTTTGTCATATGACTCGTAATGCACCAGGTAGGGATTACCTGGATTCCAGGCATCGATGGAAACAAAATATAAATTTTATTGGTAGGTAAAATTATTCTATTTTGTGTTCCGTATCGATGCCTGGAATCCATTATGAGATGTGTTTGCTCTCACCTGGTGATCTGAAAACTTAGCGTTATATGTGATGCTATTTACACTGGAGTAAAGAATGGAGCCATTGAGTGCTGAAGGTGCTCGCTTCTGGAGTGCGCTATCTCCTTCTGGTAGAACTTCCGGAAGGTGTGCTCGGACTTCCAATTCCCTCTAGCAAGAATCTCCTCTATGGGGTAGTCTTCCAACCAGTTTAAGGAGGCTACAGCCGAGCGTACACTTCCCGGGGTTGCATGGACTCCAGCTTCTCTGAGGACTGATTTGATCCATCCCCCTATTATTGTTTGCGTTGCCGGTTTTGTTTCTCCTGATGTGGTCACAAATAGGTTCTTTAGTAGTGGACCTCTTCTGGCTGTAGAGAGGGCAACGACTTTTCTCAACCATTTAAGGAGGTTGATGTTATCTTTTTGTGAGCCCGTCAGTTTCCAACCTGATTGTTTATGGTTGGCTGTGTCGGTTTTTGCCCCAAAAATTGGCCACAGGGTAATAGAGTTCCTCTTGTCGATGAAATGTTCTGGGGTGATTCTGAGCAGTGTCAAATCATGAACTCTCCTGCCTGACGCCAGGACGAGGAGTATTGCTGCCCTCCGTGACGCTTCAAACAGCGAGTCTTCTGTGGGGGAATTCTTGACCAGCCAGTCTATTACTTGTCTGGGATCCCAGATAGGGGCTTTCTCCTTGGTCCTCCTTGCCATTGAGATTGCCTTGAGAACGTGTCTTACCAAGAAATCAGAGCTGATTTTTCTCGCATTCTGAGCTGGACCGCAGAAGGTAACAATGGCTGACTTGTGGACCTGAATGGTCCCTGGGGCTAGGCCTCCTTGAACAAATAGGTGGGCTAGATACCTGGCAACCGTAGTTGGTGGGGGATTGTTGACGTCCACACCGTTTTGAGTGCCCCATTTACGCCACTTATCCCACGCAGGTTTGTAGGTCTTCAGTGTAGACTCTCTCCAGGATGACTTGAGGAGTTGGCGTTCTTCTTGACTCCATGTTGTCAGGGCTTGTTCCCACCCGCAACTCTCCAGACCTCTAGTTCCAGATCCTGAATCCTGGGAGGGGGTAGTCCTGTCGATGTGTCTATGAGGACTCCCTCTAGGTTGCGCAGGCGTATGGGAGGTTCGTCTGTTCGCTGTTTTAGGTCGCTTCTCCAGAAAGTCTTCTCCCATTTTGGGACGACTAGAAGGAACATGCCCTTTGCCTGATTTAGGTGGGTGAGCACTCTCGGAACAAGGTTTGGCGGAGGGAATACCCAAGCTAGATTGTAGTCCCAAGGTTGACTGAACGCGTTGGGAAAGCAGGCTAAGCAGTCGCTTGAGTCTCTGGAGACGTATGTTGGTACCACGTGAGCAGTGGCTGAAGCGAACAGGTCTATTTGAGGGCGACCCCATTTTTTGAATATCTCCTTCGTTGCCGGACTTAGTAGATGCCACTCTGGGACCGGTGCGCCCCGAGAGAGACGGTCCGCAATTCCGTTGTATCTTCCTGGAATGTATTGGGCTGTCAGAGATATCTCCATCTGGTCTACGAAATCCAGTAGCTCCCGCGTTGTTTCCAGAAGGGCTAACGATTTTGTACCCCCTTCCTTGTTGACATAAGCCACTACTGTCTTGTTGTCTGTCTGCAATAAGACATTCGTCCCTGCCAGGGCATGAGCTTGATCTTTGATGACCTCTAACACGGCGTATGCTTCCTTCCGGTTTGAGTGCCATAGTGCCTGTTCCCCTGTCCATTGGCCCGCAACTGTGGTGTCGTCTAGTTGTCCACCCCATCCTGTGTCCGCTGCGTCTGTTGTCAGGAAGTGATGGAAAGGGAGAGGTTGAATGGGGCTTGTCCTTCCAATGGCTGCTAGCCACCACTGTATGTCCCGCCGTGCTGCGTTGGGCAGAGCAACGGGCCGCGATGGTTTCAGGTGCTGTATGCGGCGGCTGAACCTCTGCAGTATGCGGCAATGCAAGCGACCACGAGGGATCACGAAATTTGCAAAGTTGAGTCTTCCCAGTAGACCGAGAGCCTGCCTGGGAGAGCAACTGCCGACTTCCAAGGGAACCTGCAAGGCTTGGCGAAGACCAGCGCACTTGCGGTCGGAGAGAGACTTTTGATCTGCTCTCGTGTCCCATGTTATACCCAGGAACTCCAACTTCTGCGTGGGTGTCAGGACACACTTGTCCGGGTTTATGCACCAGCCTAGCTGTTGAAGTGTGTGCACTATAGCAACGGCTTGGGAGGTGAGAAGTTTTCTGGACTGGTTTGCTACTAAGAAGTCGTCTAGGTAGACTACAATCCTGAGTCCCTTTTTCCTTAGTAGTTCCGCTACCCAGTTTGAGAGCAGCGAGAAGATCCTTGGCGCTGATGACAGGCCGAAGGGCAGACACGTCATCTGAAGGAGCTCTCCGTTGTACACGAGGCGCAGGAACTTCCGGTGTGATCTTGCGATCGGCACGTGGAAGTAAGCCTGGGAGAGGTCGACTTTTATCAGCCAGTCGTCGGGTTGGAGGAATTCCGGGACCCGAAAATGACTGAAGAGTCTGAAGGGCTTTGAGTCTATGAAGACGTTCAAGGCCTTCAGGTTGAAGATGGGCCTGAGGGTGTGGTCTGATTTGGAGGTAAGGAACATACCTGACAGGAAGCTTGGGGAGTCGTCTGCTGCCTCCAGGATTTTTGACGCTTTCATCGTTTCGATGTGTGCGGTCATGCCTGGAGACAACCTTGTCTTGAAATTCTGCTTCAGCTCGGCCGATGGGAGCGCCAGAGGAGGTTTTGATATGAAGTGTATCCTTGCTCCTTTTAGAATGTTCAGGATTAGCGGTGATGCTCCCAGCTCCCTCCACACCTCCTGATACGCCTTTAGGCGTCCTCCCCAGAATGGCTCCGGCCTCCAGTCACCTCCATCGCCTCCTACCCCGATCGCTGGCCGCCTTGCGAGAGGGCTCTGGCTTTTTGGCGGGCTGCCTGTACGTCCTGTCTTTCTCCGGCCTAGGGGCAGATCGAAAGGGCTTCCTAGGTCGGGAGGGTGGAGCCTCTATCACCGGTCTTGCTGCTTGTGAGGTAGAGGGTTGAGGTTGACGGGGGATATACGACGAGGATGCACTACCGAATATCTTGTCTCGTCCCCCGTTTGCCACGATATAGCTTGCTAGTTCCTCTTTATTAAAGAGGTGACTGGCGCTCGGAGGAATCCTGGCAAGGCCTTCCTTGATGTACGGGTCCCTTACTCCCTCTAGCAGGGCCTTTCGCCTACTTTGTAGGCATTCAGTTCGCTTTCCGCATAAAATCTGTAGGACGTCGTCCGTGGTCTTATTGTATGTTGACTCCTTGGCAAACATACCCTGAATCTTGTCAAACAGCGTCGCAGGGGTCAAGCAGGTGCCTGGTTCGGATGCCCAGTTCACCAGTGCCTGCATGTTTCCTCTGACCGACTCTGTCTGGGATAGCACTGCATTGGAGAGGGCTCCCAGAGAACGGTCCAGGGCCGCGAAGGAGTTGTTCTTATCAAACCTCCTCAGTTCTTCGTTTACCTCCAGCTCTACGAAGGCGGGCGTGGCAGTGTATACTTTCTGTGTTTCGGCATAGCGAACACGCGACCATTCCTCCGAACCAAAACGCTGAAGAGCCGAGATAACTGCGACTCTTCTTGCGTCCGCCTTCGGAATCGGCGATTCTTTCACCAATGTGCTTGGATTGCAGAACTCCAAAACGTTTTTCTGAGCGGCTAGGCTGGCGGGCATCTCTAAAAACCCCGATTCTACCTCTTGCCGCATCTCTCCCGCGGAGTCTTCTTTGTCCGAGACCGTTTTCTCCGCGAACTCTAACCGATTCCCGGATAAAACGTCCGTCATGGCCGACATCTGTTGCATCAGGATGTCTACCCGCGGATCCCGATAGTAATGCATTTCTTCCGAAGTGTCGGATCCAGAACTTTCGCGCCGCATACGGCGTTTCCGAGAAACTCGTGCTTGATCAGTGTTTCCAACCGGCGAAGCGTCTTTGTTGTCGATATCACTCATTTTGTTGCACAGTTTAACACGTAAACAACCGAAAAAAACACGCTAAACAATTAGTCAATTTCTCAGAAAACTATCTATCACGGTATATTTAATGTTTAAACTGAAAGAGCAGGGAATAAACTTCGATTTTCGACTCAAAATTGGTTTTTTAAGTACAGCGAAACACGAAAACTGCTTTCGGCGCGAAAAAACGGCGTCATATGACAAACAATAACATCACGTGATCTGAGATGCGCGTCACTAGTGTTGCCAGCAGAGAGAAAATGTGGCAAGTCGAATAAAAAAAGGGCAAATATAGGGAATAAACACGCGCGAAACTGAAACTATAAGGGCGAAAGAGCTAGCTCTCTCTCATAATGGATTCCAGGCATCGATACGGAACACAAAATACGTATAATAAATAAAGGTCTATTTTTGGGAATAACTTTATCTGAAGAAGAATGTGTATAATAAATAAAGGTCTACCTTTGGGAATAACTTTATCTGAAGAAGAATGTGTATAATAAATAAAGGTCTACCTTTGGGAATAACTTTATCTGTGTCTCCGTAAATGTGAAGAGTGGGCAGGGTGATATCAGCATCATAGAATGATTTATGAACTAGACTTCCAGAGCAGAATCCTGAAGCCATTATTGCAAAATCAAATGCATAAGGTAGTACTGCAAATTGAAAATAAAGATTTTTAATTTTTATTTTAACTTTATGAGTAAAACCTCAAATTGTAATATTTAATTAAATGAAGACAATATAAGCGAAACTCAATCGAAAATCTGAAAACAGAAAAATCAGAAAAAGATATTAAATAAAATGGATAAAGATTTATCCAGACACTATCTAGAGAGCATTTAGTTCGGGTTTGAATCTTGCAATCATACATAAAGATAGCAGCCAATAGTATATGCGTTAAGAAAAATGAAGATAGTGTGGGTGGTTCTTAGTCGAAGTATGATACAGTTAAAAGTGATCGAATTGGATATCGACACGGTGGCGCAGTGGTTAGCGCGTTCGCCCGGTAAGCGAGAGGTCCTGGGTTCGTGTCCCAGATGTGTCAATATCTTTTTCTGATTTTTCTGTTTTCAGATTTTCGATTGAGTTTCGCTTATATTGTCTTCATTTAATTAAAAATAAAGAAATTACAGAATTCATAATATTATTATGCATTATTTTCCATTTCCTTACAATACAATAAATTCATATTATGTGTTGTGTTGTTATCTTATGTCTCTTTCAGAATTATGAAAAATATTGCCAATGTACATTTACTCCTGAAGACGCAACATTGTTCACGAAACATGTAGATTGTGTATATATAAATAAAGTGATGTAAACAAAGTTATTTGTCTTTTTAATAAATTAAATAATGCCATCACAAAGCGAAAACCTTTCAGAAGAAGTTTACTTCGAAAAAAAAAAAATTTATATTTTGGCAGTTGGTAAACATCATATTGCAGAAATAACCAGATTTTTCAACTATGGAAAACAATCTGTAAATGTCTAAATTAATGTTATTATAATGTTTATTTTTATTTTTAACTTTACGAGTAAAATTTCAAATTGTAATATTTAATTAAATGAAGACAATATTAGCGAAACTCGATCGAAAATCTGGAGACAGAAAAATCAGAAAAAATAATTGGCACCTCTGGGACTCGAACGCAGGTCCCTTTGCTTACATGGCAAGTGCTCTACCAACTGAGCTAAGGTGTCAATATTCAATTCGGTCACTTCTAACTGTATCCTACTTCGACTAAGAACCACCAACATTACCTTCATTTTATTAATGTACATATTATTTATTGGCTGCTATCTATCTTGGGTTCGAGTCCCAGAGGTGCCAATATCTTTTTCTGATTTTTCTGTCTCCAGATTGTCGATTAAGTTTCGCTAATATTGTCTTAATTTAATTAAATATTGTAATTTGAGATTTTACTCATAAAATTAAAAATAAATATTCATTCTAGACTTGTCAATAGTCAATAGATATCGTGTATTAAAAATAAAATGGATAAAAATTCATCCAGACACTATCTAGATAGCATTTCGTTTGAGTTGAATCTTGCAATCATGTAAAGATAGCAGTGCATTAAGAAAATGAAGATAATGTTGGTAGTTCTTAGACGAAGTAGGATACAGTTAAAAGTGACCGAATTGAATATAGACACCTTAGCTCAGTTGATAGAGCACTTGCATTTAAGCAAAGGGTCCTGCGTTTGAGTCCCAGAGGTACTATGACTTTTCCTGATTTTTCTGTCTCCAGATTTTCGATAGAGTTTCGCTAATATTGTCTTCATTTAATTAAAAATGTTATTATAATGATTTTGGATAAAAGCTTTTACGTGCTGTAACAGCACTTACCTGAAGGATTTTAACCAACGATTTCTGAGCATTCAAGAGTTCAAAAAGGAGACATTTTGCTGTCTGATAATATATTTTTTCTATTAAAAACAAAAAATATATTTTTCCATCATACGTCACAACGGAGGAGTAGTTGGGTGCAGCCAGCACCAGTCATTTGTTACGCACTCCGTCTCATTCCAGCAGAACGGTAACACACGAAGCAGCACGTGTAACACGTGATCCCGTTGCTATGGTAGGTGTGTGATCAGTGGCGACGTGTGATTGAAAAATATTTTGGTAAATATGCATAGAGTCCACCTAACGGATAATACGGAACGTTTGTGTTGTCGAAGTTTGATGCACGGATAATACGGAATATTCCTTTTTTAACTAATAGACAGTCAAATATGACATTTGTCGAAAGTATCAATCTTATAAAATAAATTCACATCAAAATAAAAACAAAAGAGTACCTACTTCGAATTATTGGATTGGTTCAAACTACGAAAGCTGCATGTCATCATAATTTAGATATACATCCCAGGTTTTGAATGCAGGGTTTGTTTAGCGGGTATGTGTAATTATTCTAATACATTTCTTTCCATGTTCTGCTTTTATAAATACAGGTACAAACTTGTCAATAATGCATTCACTTAATAACATGAATAAATTATTGTTTTACATAGCAATAATATTTTTTCTATGATTGGCAGCATTGATTGATTGTCTATGAAATGTTAAATAAAAACGACAAATATAAAAATGGCATTACCGCGTAAGTGAATTAATTTTAACAAAATTAAAATGTTAAATGCATATTTTTTGCATGTTTTTTTGTCTCCCCCGACATAAATACTCACTTTTCGTAATAATAAAGCTAAATCAACTGTTTGAATAAAAAATATTCCATATTAACGAGTAAGTGGTTCAATGCACAAATAATAATATTTTTATTGTTTATAAAAAAAAAAATATCACTGGACAGCAAAACTACATCTACCTTTTTGACTGCAATTGTGCTCAAGAATTGCTGGTTAAAATCCTTCGGGTACGTGCTGTTGCACCATGTATTTACTGCAAACCATTTTTCATTCATCTGAAAGAACATATTTAATTTTCCAAATCAATAAAGAATGGCGATATCTTTTTCAATATAAAAGTTAAGATCTCAGAAATCTATTACTGAAGCAGAAACTCTCAAATGGTAAGTTCTAGTGTCATGAAATTTGTACACTTTTTCTATTTGAAATTTGTAGATCACCGTAACTAATTCTGGATCGAAAATTCATTTTCACCATGAACTTTGAAGAGCAATGAAATGTCCATTTACCTAATTGTCCAAAAAAGATGTATTTTTTAATTGTTGAGTAGGAAAAAAGAGTGATTAAAATAGGTCAAATTGGGTAGTAACTTCTTCTAAATGAATCATTGCCTTATTTCTGAGGATTGATGAATCAGACTCCTGTCAAGGTCCTGCGCCACACGGAGAGCCGCTGACAACCAAGTTCAAGATGCCTGTGGCACTTGATCAGTTAAACATTTTGACATTATTCCTCTACCTCTCTTGCCTTCCACTTTACCAGTGATCAAGTATTGTCCAAAGTATCTTAGAAGACGTTGTAGGCAGATAGTTGACAGCCAGTTTTAGATGCCTAGCTCTTCCAGAATGTATGGGTTGTTGCACCTGACCATGGTTTCCTGAGCATTCTTCTAATAAATAAATAATTAGTGTTTTAAACTGTGGACCACCCTAAACGTAGTTGGGAGAAACAACTCCAGAGACTGTGCAAGAAGATGCCGGGCCCGCTATAGACGGCAAAAACCAGATGCGTTATCCATTCGAATTTTGGTAGCCCTCGATAAATGCCCGATGTAACGTGATGATATATCAGCTATTTACCTCTCTCTTAAGTTAAGCGTCCATAGGTCGGCATCGTACGAATCGTATCAAATGAATTTCAGAATTCTTTACATGGTTAGTCATACAAGTGCGTATGTTTGGTTTTGAAATGATAATATGCATAGTTCCTTTATCGTTTATCCAGCACCTACCCTCCCTAACCATATCACCTTGCTGAAGAAAGCATTTGAAAATAGAACAATGACAATTAATATTTAACAGCCAACCAGGTTTCGCTTAGCTCAAGCTTCATCAGGGCTATTATATAATGCTACGTTTCCACGTTTGCCAAGGCTTGGCAAGCCTCCACAAGCGCAAACGTGTAAACAGGTCATTTGGCTTGGCTTGCGTAGGCTTGCAAGAGCTTGCGAGAGTTTGCCGCCGATCCAGTCGGGGTCGGATCCAACGGCAAGCTTCGGCAAACGCTCAGTGGAACTTTCGGACTGACGGCGAATGCACGCCGTTTTTGCTCCATGCGGTCTATGATACTATTTATAATATTACGAGACATATGTATGACGTATGAGGCATGCCAGACTTATTAAAATGTGTACATAATTTTAATGCACTTATGTTATGTAATTTATTGTGACTGGATTTACCTAAAAAGTCAAAATAAATAAATAATATTTTATTGATGATTTACCATTTATATAGTAAAAAAATATATGATTTTTGTTAGAATAACTTTTTTTATAAAATAAAATAATTTTATATAAGACAAGTGATCTTAGAGTTCGGGTCCCAATTGCGATCATTATTTTTGAAGCGAAAACTTCTTTAGCACCGTTGTGATTTGAAACTCGATGAAACGAAAAAGTGGTACTAAAAAGAGACAAAAATCTATAGGATTTAGCCTGTGAGATAATGTCCCCTCTTTGTGGGAAGTGACCTGGGACGATTTTTATGAATCTGTATCATCCATCATCCTCGTGGTCGTCGAGCTTTCCTTGTTTTTGTTACACTTTGCTTGTATTTCAAATAAAAGTTTGATAAACCAAACGCAATAGCCGACACAAGTTCGGCGTCCGCCATGCTCGGGTGTAGGTAGCGCACTGACGCATTCACAAGCATGTAAACGACTTCCAAACGCCAAGCGAGATTTGTGAGACGCTTGGAGCTTGTGGAGGTTTGCCAAGCCTTGACAAACGTGGAAACGTACCATAAAGATATTTATTTAACCAGTACCGGTTTCATCCTATTATGGACATCTTCAGGCTGGCCAAAATTCCACTGAATTGAAGTGCATTTGTTTGTGAAAAAACAGAAGAAGTTTTGGGACATTAGAAGCAACTTGAGAAGAATATTTTCGACGACATGGAAGCAAATTTTATTAGTTGTTCGTGTTCATAATATAGTTTATGAACAAAAAAGGAAGGTTTTTGACCTTATCGAGATCATTTCATAAATATTTGTGTTGTGGTGATAATTAACCTCGTGGTACCACGGTGAAACTATATTCTTAATTGTGTTGTTCGCATATTATATTGACGGCAGGCGTAGTCCAGCGGTAAGGCTCTTGACTCACACACCTAAGGTTGCGGGATGGAATCCCGGCGTGGAAAATAAATTTTATTAGATTAATTTGTGTTATTTCACAATTTATTCATTTAAAATAATATATAGTATATTTGCGACACGTTCCAGAGCGAAGATACTCTCAGTAACGCCCTGGTGTAAGACCACCATTCAGAATTGAAACGTTGCTTGAAACGGCATTAGCCGTGTTTGGTGACCAGATCTGAATAGCCAGGTACTTCCCCACCTTCCTTTTCCCTCTCTCCTTCCCCTCCCCACTACCTTCAGCCCCACAACATACCCCAATTGGGGATGCCATAGTCTCACTGGTTTCAGACGGGTGCAATTGGGACTCTTGCGCGGTAGACAAAAACAAAATTACCCTATTCCAAAACAAAATGGTAAACAAAATTACCCTATTCCAGCAAACACCATTTTCGTTTCGTCTCGTTATATTGTCTAATTTACAGTCCATTTCCAAGTGTATCTGAAGCTGTAATTCGAAAACAGTTTTCGGATGCAACAGCGTCCACTGATCTGCAACGAACGGACTGTACTATGCATAATAAATCCGTGATGCAATCCGTCTGTGGACACTTACCTAATCAGTATTTTTATAAAGGTAATGTTAAATGGTAATAATGTGCGTAAATGTCCCTAATGGATTTATTCAATTGACAATTGATTGCAGGTACTTACCTATTAAATGAACAATGTTTGATTGTTTATTCCTAAAGCTATGTGTTCATTTGAAACTGAAGTACGAGCCGAACCAAGAATTACGCACCCCGAAATGCTGCATGCGGTTGCTTTGTTCCTTTTCCATATTTCGTGATTCGGCTCACGCTGCGGTTCGCAAATGTATAAGCAGCATTAGATATTATAATCATTAAAAAATATATAATAATTAATTACACACACATATATTTTTAAATTTACTTTTCTTTGGTTAAAAACAATGCACAACCTTTTACCTTTAAAACAACACTGATTAAGGGAGAGGTAAATAGCTGATGTATCATCACGAGACGTCGAGCGCTCGAGCACTGCCCGAATTGATAACTCATTTGGTATTTACGAGTATGTCACCTGTAAGCTCCTTCTCAATGTGATGGGTTCCCGACCCAAATAGGACAAGGGAAAGAAGATGTAAATATGCATTTCAAAACACTTACATCCCTTCTGTTGCATTGCCGAAAGCATTCCAACGAGACAGGCTCCTTGTGAGAAGCCAAGTAGTCCGTGGAATGGTCCGTGTTCCTTGAAGACCTTCTCAACCAGCTCCAGGGTGTCGGTGAAGCCGATGGCGGGGCCCCCAACTCGTTTGCCGCTGAAGGAGTGGTCCTCTGCATTGAACCACCAGCCTCTCTGATCCTCATCTGAAGTAAATTATGTATTAACATTACGCTATTGGCGAATATGTAAAAGTTTGTAAAATATATTCTACATCTTGGGCCCTGTTCTATCGGAAGTTAGCTATCATTTGGGCATTCTTCACTTTGCAGGTTGCAGGGTGGAAAAATTCAGCGGAATTACACTTTATTTTATTTAAAAAAATATTATTTACTCTTTTACACGCCCATGGTGCAACGCTTAGTAAGGTAAAATAGAGGCATTTAGTTGTTATATGTATCGTAAGACAAAAGTTTTATGTAGTACTTTTATGTTTACAAGATCTCTAATAGGAAAATAAAAGCATGGGAAGGTATTTTTTCACAAAAAAGAGCCCAGAGCGACATGTTTGTGGTAGCTGGTGATAGATTGTCTGATGAACTAACTGATGTTTGAAACTAAATGCAGAAAATCCCAAGTATGTCCACTGGACCTAGATCAGTGAAACCACACAGTGATTTCGCTGATTTTAGTAACCAATTTTCTCTTTTAATTCATCTAAGATGCAGATGTTTTTTTTTAGCTCAATCGTAACCCCAAAAATTTCTAATAAAATGAGTTTACATGTTGAGAACTTACTGTTTTCTTCGCCCTCTTCGGGTTTTACAGCGTGGGGCCCAGTTAAAAATGTCATATCAACATATTTAGCCACTGTTTTACGGAATGAGCCAATTTTTCCTTTAAAAGAGCTACCATTTTGGCGGTATCCATGAAAGGCGAGAACTTTCAATTTTGGCATACTGGTTGAATTATTTTTGTTATTGCTGGAGCTTGCTGCACTAATTTCACTTGATGGTTCCATTGTACGAAAATATTATAAGGTGGTTTTCATAAAATTGTCGACACTGCTGTTCCAAACTAAACAAATTAAATGTCAAACAACATTGACAACTGTCAAACATTTGTCTATGCATTGATGTCATATGTCATGTCATTGATGCGAAACCAATGGTTTGTGGTGTCGTTTCGCGTTTAATATTTTTACGCATAATGTTTTTCGCAAGGATTGCATCCGCCTTATTCTGACGTTTCAGTTTTTATTGAAAGACAAAAATTGAACATGATTTCGTTCATACATTTCAATCTAAATCGAACCGAATTCGTTCATCAAAATGGGATTGATTTATTTATGATCAAGATGGCGTTGACTGAAATTATTAGTGCATGCTTCTCAATAATTTCTGACATTTTGCGAAACGAATTTGAGAATAAGTTGTTAAAAGGAAAGTTATTTTTTATGTCTACTGGAGTCAATCCCGCGACACCCAATTTGAAAAAATGGTAATTTTTGGATCGAAGTGTCCATGGTCAGTGTTGCCAACTCGAATTTTAAAGTAGAGCTAGGCGAAACCCAAAAAATAGCCAAAAAGGAGCAAAAATTTTGAAAATGACACAAAACATGGGGGGGTTATTTTTATAATTTTCAATACACAATTATTTTTGATAACATCGAAGTCGTCAGGGTTTTTTTAATTGTTTTTTTGTTAGACAGCTAGTCTTCTAAAATATCTAAGTAGTCATCCGGTTCCAGTTCCTGTACCATCGCGCTACTAGGACCGGCTTCATCAGGATTTTTTTCATCTACAGCTATTGTTCCATTTTTTTTAACTTCTAGGGGAAGTTCATAATCCTCGCAACATTTGTTGTGTCGCCTGAACCCCGATGGAATTGTTAGAATCGAATTAACCATGTCATTGCCAAGTCTATTTCTGGTTTTATTTTTGACAATATTTATCTGGCTAAAAACTCATTCCACTTCTCCGTTTGACCACGGCAGAGGAAGTGACCGAAACTGCGAAAGTTTTCGTAGCGATTTCGTGGAAAGGATTTTCATCAGCGGCATCACAATACTTTAGAACCTCAGCCCAAAACTTGACTGTGTATATGCTTCTCCAGAGTATTAGAGAGATCTTGAACCATTGGACTTCGGCTAAATAATCACAAACTGCGTAATGATATGTACATGCAAAGCGCATTCGAATTCGAAGGACATTGACGCAAGACTATTTTTTTCAATATTATTTCACGTGAATAAGAGCTGAAATATCTGAAAAACGAGCTAAGAAGTTAAATGACTTTTTTTGGAGCTGACGACGTCGATTTAGAGCCAGATCTAGCTCTAAAGGAGCTGAGTTGGCAACACTGTCCATGGTTATTACGAATAATTTTTAGAAAAAAACTTTAGATTCGCATTAATCACTATAAAAGGAAACTTTTTGCATCACGGGCGGCGGAAGTTAATGCATTTTAATTTTCAATTGCGTAAAATAAAATTTCATTTCGCGAACCGATACGGCAACAATCCGGCGGCCATTGCGTCACTTTTATGTTGGTATCCCTGATACAAACAAGAGCTAGATACGACTGTAGCCGACTTCGTGGGATACATGATAAGGCGCGTAATAATGAAAAACAGAATTGGTAATATAATGTAAACGAACCTCTAATCAGAATCACTTCAGAGTCTAGCTGAGGCATTGGAATGGAGACAAACCATTAAAATACTGGGATGTTTTAAAAATAAAGATAATATACACAAACCCGCTACTCAAACCCCGCTTTGCCAGACAAACCATTCAAAAGCAGGGATGTTTTTAAAAATAAAGATAATATACACAAGCCCGCTACACAAACCCTGCTTTGCCAAACAAACCATTCAAAACCTGGGATGTTTTTTAAAATTATGATGACATGCAGCTTTCGTAGTTTAATCTCAAAGTTCCGTATTATCCGTGAGGTGGACTAAATGCATTGTCTGTATCCCACGAAGTCGGCTACAGTTGTATTTAGCTCTTCCGCTTAGCTCTTCCGCTTAGCCGCCGGATTGTTGCCGTATCGGTTTGCGACGTGAAATTTTATTTTACGCAATTGAAAATTAAAATGCATTATTTTCCGCCGCCCGTGATGCTAAAAGCTTCCTTTTATAGTGATGAAGGCGAATCTTAAGTTTTTTTCTAAAAATTATTCGTAATAACCATGGACACTTCGATCCAAAATTTACCGAAAAAATACTATTTAATGTGTTGTCACGGGCATTTCTATTTTTATACAAATCTTGCTTTTGATCCCAAAGACAGGGATGGCTTTGGTACAGATTGATAAATCTAAACATCATGTCATCCGACCATTTCAGATATTTTTTCATTGAAAAAGATGCCATGACGGAAAGTACATCTAACGTTTACTTTAATCGCTAGTGGGTTGAGGCATGTGTTCACACACATGTTGAATCGAATAATGACTCAAAACTTGAACTATGATTCAGACTTAAACAACAAAAGTAGACGGGCTTTCAACCTTGTGGAAAGAGTGTTCATACTTGTCAAAAATCTTTCCAGTGTCTTTCAAAAGAGAGTTGATTGACTAAAATTGAAACGTCTGAATAAGGTAATAGCATTCATGCACGGCAAACAAATAAAAGAAAGTGTGCCAAAATACATTTCACAGTATTGATGGAGATAAAGAAAAGATTTTCTACAAAACTAATTATTTATATTAAAAAGGGTAAGATTATTGCTCATGTTGCAAAACCACCATTCAGACCAAATGTTGAAAAGAGTGACCAGATCGAATAGCCCGGTACTTCCCAGCCTCCTTATTCATTCCAACCACATTCAGAAAGAGAATGCTGTGTAGTTCCAATGGATCCAGAAAGTTGAACTCTTGTGTTGTATTACATAATAATTATAAAATAGAAGATGTTTTTTTATCTGAATTTATTCCAACCATTTAAAATCCACTGTTATTAATTAGTATTATAATATACTCAGTGGCGTAGCGAGGGGGGGCGGCCCGCTCCGGGTGCCACCCAATGGGGGGCGACACTCAACTGAGTGTCACCCCCATTCCCAGAAATTCTCTAGCCATCCCCATTCTCAGAAATTCTCTAGTCACCCCCCCCCCCCCTCAGGACGGACCAATTTACATTTGACTAGGTAGTAATGTTTTTATTTTTTATGAAGTCGAAATTTGGGTTTTGAATTTCTTAAAGTCAACTTTAATGGGGGGGAGGGGTGACACCACGTTATCACACGGGTGACGCCCCGGGTGCCATCCATGCTAGCTACGCCACTGAATATACCATATTGATGAAATAAATCGAAAATAAAACCATATTTTGTTTTCTATATAAATTTAATTTAAATAAACAAAAACAATATTAGAATTCATATCACAATAACTGTCAAACAAATATAACATTAATTACCCATGAAAAGTGAGTGGTGACCATATTATTATTTCAGAAAAGGGGCGTCTAATGGGCGACAAAAAAATAAAGAATACTATAATATGTATTATATACAAGATAACTGAGAAAATAGACTAAGTAAAAATAATATTTTATTATTACAACTAAAAATTAATTTTAGTTTTATTTGTGGTTTCATCTGAACATATAGATTTAAAATACAGATTTGATTAAAAAATAGTGTTACGTAATATTGTATATAAGTACAACTTCTAGAAATTTGTTTAATTGGTACTAAATTTTTCAATTACTATGGCAACACCAAGTTACTCAATTTGTTCTTCACATTCAGAAACGATGGAAAACAAAAAGTTGATTTTTTTGCACTTCAAAAGTTATAATAATATTTAATTCACAATTTTGACCTTTGAGTTAATTTTGTTTTATTTTGATTTAATCTGTCTGCTTGGTTCAATATATTCGTACCTCACAATCCGGAAGCCTCAGTTTCGCCCGAAAAATCAGAAACCGCCACTTTGAATCGAGATTGTAAAATATCTATGCAAGATAGCTCATATTTCAAAGACAATAAGAAGCATTATTTCGTTCTCTTTCTGGTTAAAAGAAAAATATGTACATATGTTTGCATGGGAGATATATAGCTTTAAAATGTAAGGTCGCTCGGGACGTTTTTGGTCTTATGAAAGTATTTATTACAGGATGTATTTATTCCTAAACAAGCAGACAATCTATTTTATTATGTACATTTCGGAAATACAAAAAATCAAGTGTTAAGAAATTTTTTTTTTACACAAAACATTGTCTTACAATCATCTCCTTTTGGAATGTACCATTTGTGAATACCATCTAGTTAGAAATATGTACTAATGACCTTGGTGTTTTTTTAACTTTCATTAATTTTTCTGAGCGATCTTGGTGTTGCCATTTAAAACCTTTTAAATGATTGCAGCGCCATCAATTTTTGTCTACTTTTAAATGTCAGACTGCATGTCCAACTGACGAGAAAATGTCAAATACATACAGGTAAAAAAACTAGCAACCAACTTTTTGATCGCCAAAGCAAAATTTTCCCCGTGCGCCTGCTGATTATATTTTTGTAATAAATTACTGGTTTTTTGCAAAATGCTGTAAATTGCACCGTCTTATCATAATATATTTTAATATTTTTATAAAAATAGTATACACCATGAGTAGTTTCCCCAGAGTACCTAGTTATATTCAGAGAAATGATTTTTTAATACGTAGTAATCCTTCGGGATACGCTGGCCAACGAGAGGTTAACTAACTTTTTTTTTTTGTGATAAATAGACGTATGAAGAAACTTTCTTTTCGGTGGATTTTTAAAAGACGCTTTTAAAAAAATTTATTTGGGATAATATTAAGGATAGCTGTGCAATTATTTATGAACAATAAATAGTACATACTCTGTAATTATTAAATTCAAATAAAATTATAAATGTTTTTCACACTACAGTGGTGTTTTTATGGGAAATTTTCTTAAGCAAGGTAGCAAATAATTTATTTATTTATTAAAATATAATTTTAGTGTGAATTTATATATCTTGCTTTTAGTAACACGATTTTTTAAAAATTATAACACATTTTTGTACTTAATAAATGCATTTTTAATTTTTTTTTTATCGACAAAAAATATACTAAAAGCAGCTTGAAGGAAGGTTGAGAAAATGGGTTCGATTTAAAAAATATATATATATTTAACTTTAATGTACATTGAAACAGTCTTTTAACAAAGGTAAGCATACACTCTTGAAGTGCAAAAAAAAAATATTTACAAATGTAAGCACAAACCCAAACCCAAACATTTAGGGGTTTTTAAAATTGCCGATAAAACATACTCGAGTCTATCTATATAAAATTCACTAGACAAGCCTTCCGTTACCAAACTTTAAAGAAAATTCAGCCCAATAATCTAAACTTAGGACAATATATTATCGTTCTTAATTTGTGATAGACCAATTAAAGAATGTGTCAAATTTGTTCAAAAATTCTCAAACTGTGAGATTTTTCAACATGAAATTTGCACAACTTTTTCTGCCTCAAATTTATACTTTAACTGTTTTCATATAGCAATGTCATTTCTATCATGAGCTATGGAACTTTGAAATGTCCAATTGTCAAAAAATAAAACAATATGCATATAATATGTTTGCTCTATAACTTTAAATTCAAATTCCAAGTGAAGCTGGTCAAAATGTGAATAAAAGTTAAAAAAAGGAATAATTTTATTTTGGTTGACCACTGCTGGCCGCGAAGAGATTTACGAGCGAGTACATTGAAAAAAATAACTTGTTGCAGAGAGAAGATTGTCCTGATAGCCAACTACCAATAGGCGGTGGTATTAAAGGAGTTTAAGTGTCACACTTGATCTGCGGCAAAACCAAAAGATAGGTTTGCTTCGAAATTGCTGGTTCAATTCAAGTTTTATAAAATGTGCCAAATGCACGTATTTGTCATGCACAGAAAGGGTGTGATTTATTAGTAATTACCTAGCGTTCGTTGGTGGCTTGCCAGACTGCTTCGTATTGGCTCATTTTTATCAGGAAAGCTCATATAGAGTATTCTATATTATATATGCTCGAAACTTAGTTTAAAAAGACTTTAAAATTTGACTGTTCATTTTAACATCAAATATGAATTCATTTAGCGATTTTTTCCCTTGTCGTTACAAGCCATTAGAGGTAAATAAATTGATGGATTTTAAACATTAATTTTATATACACAAAGTGAATTAAGTGAACCCACTTAATGCCATTTATACAAGCACACATCAGAGGAGACGAGGAAACCTATTGGTGTGTTAGTTTCCTATTCCGCAGCAACCGGTTCTGGAGTTCCGGTTGTGGCTGGTGGAGGAGTGGTGGATTGCTGGGTTTCTGGATAATACACACAGATTACAGCAATGAAGTAGAGTGCTGTTAGTCCCAGCATGGCGATACTGGCTGCCACGCCGAATAAACTCGAAAATCTGATGCTGAAACAAAAATTACAGAGTGAGCATTTAGAAATTAAATTCAGTTAAATATACACATTATTTGGGTGCCAATGACTGTTTGAGCACCATAACTACTGGAGCGACAGCGCAATTTAAAAACTTTTTTCTCAAATGGCTCGAGATTTTTTGGTGATCATTTTGAATATTTTCCGCCCATATTAAAAAAATCATACCTCCGAATTTCAATATGGAAACATAAAAACTGATTATGGTTCTGTACAGCAAAAATAAATTCATCTATCTTTTGTTGACTATCACGTATTTGTAGGATTTAAAAAAAAGGATTATAAAATCGTAAACTTCCACTTAATTAGAGTCTGTCAATTAAGAGTAGAAAATACAAAAAATTGAACTACAAAATTTGTAGGCTGGCAACACCAATTTAACTGTCAAATATCCTTTCAAATCGCAATGACACTGAATGTGTAAAACACTGTAAGTCACAATTAAAAAACGGTTTTTTTGTTCTTAAAGAAAAAAAAATAATTCGAAGAAGCACTGTTGTTAAGGTATCTTATAAATTTGAATTTATCTATAGGTAAAAAGGAAGAATTACTAATGGTGAGTAGTTACACTACTTTTAGGTTTGAAAGAGTTAAATTTATTCAGATCTAAAATTAGAGACATGAACTAAAAACCGGGCAATGCTGGGTACTTAACCTCTTGGAGCGCGGAGGAACAACACGGAAATTTCACGACCTTCAATTTGAATCGAATGTTTTGTGGATTAATTTTTACCTATCGTAT
Source organism: Limnephilus rhombicus (assembly GCA_929108145.2). Lineage (NCBI taxonomy): Eukaryota > Metazoa > Arthropoda > Insecta > Trichoptera > Limnephilidae > Limnephilus > Limnephilus rhombicus. Next base: position 27,294,110 of record OV815284.1, read on the forward strand.
ATTTTATTGACCGAAACACATTCCTAGAACAATAAACTATCTACCAAAACAACATTACTTGCGTTAATTACGTAAATTGATAGGTTTTGCGATGTTTTAGTCGAGGAACTCATAAATGTGACGCAGCCAAAATGACATTTCGAGATGCCCACAGATAAAAATTATTTTAAAATATTCTGTGGTTACAAGGTGAATGAAATCTTTACCCATCCCATAGGGAATGTTGGCGCAAGCGATTCTGACACTTCCTTTACAAATTTTGTACATAGAAGGGTCAAAATAGTAGAAAAAACGTATTTTTTTCCCCGCGCATGCACATGCAACTGTTCACATCCCGCACTACGGCAAATTAAATATAAATTATTCCGAGTGACTAGACGCATTGCGGGTTTCGCTATGGTAAAGGACGATAATAGAGCAAGCGTTTCTGACTTTGTTCTTCATACACTTTCTTTATACATAATGGTCAAAATTGCATTTCAAAGTGCCGCGGCCACCGGGTGACAAACGGCAAACAACCGGTTAAACTAGTATTAAATAAACGTGAGCAATTTCCAACTGTGCTTTTTATTTTATTATAATATCGTTATTCCTCATTGTATGTATTAACAAAAAATGTAGGTTACACAGCTTTGGACCATGTGTTGTATTTTTAGTATTGCCATTTGATCAACAGTGGCGCCCTCCTATGTTTTCTACTCTTATTTGACAGACTGTACTTACGAATAAGGGAAAATTTTCCAAATTTGGCAACAAAGCAATCTGAGGGATTTTAAATAGTGCTATATTGTGGCAAATAGCGCTCCAGTGGTTAATATTATTTCTTGTTGTTCTTTTGTCTCAAAGTAATTATAAATACTTCAATATTATTTTTATATCTCAAAGATGGTATTTGAAGTTGCAGTAAAACATAGAGCTTGTTGAAATGCATAATAGATGGCATTCTAATGTTCGTTTGGACAGCAATTTAAAATACTTTATTTTGATGTGAATTAAAATCACCTGCGATTTTCACTGTGAATTTTGCTTTCTTCAGGTTGACTTGGAATCCTAATTTATTCAAGAAATATAATATAACTAGCTGACCCGGCCATGCATTGCTGTGGCTAACGAAACACAACACCATCTACTGGATGGTTACCCAACCTAGATAACCAAGTGTTGTGTCGATAAATTAACTCACACCGCCATCTGCTAGAAATTTACGGAAGTTACAAATGATTACAAAGCATTGTCCTATAATAAATATTTAATTTGCAATAATAAATATTGAGGTCAATAATCGAAATAAAAACTAAACTATCTTTTAAGTTGGACCAAATTATACACAGAAAGCCAAATTTCATCAAAATCGGTTAAGTAGTTTCGGAGTTTATCTCAAACAAACATAGTGACCCGAGATTTTTATATATAAAGATTGTGTGAGGCGCCCTTTGATGTGTGGAAGCCAATTGGAAATTTAATTTTTAGAGCCGTTCTTTGCAGGAAAACATTGCTTACAAGTTGGTGCCGCTTTTCAATGCATTTAGGCAATTTATAGGATTACCATGTTTGAGATATTTCTATAATTACATTTCACATACATTTTTTTATAACTATATTTTACCAAATTTTAAGAATTGCCAAAATCAAAAATCTATAACTGGATACATAATCTGTCATACAATAAATGATGAAATATTTTTATTAATTTTTAAGTGGCGCACACGTCGCTCCTTGATAACCCAAAAGCCATTTTACTGAATCAGAAGATGTTACCAAATACCCAATGACTATTAAAGTGACTGTGTTAATGTCAAGGAATAAGGTAAAAAAAATGGGAGATAGTATGATGTGCTTTAGAGATGGGAACGTTCTGCATTTTGCCGGAGACCTCCGAGACGTGCTTCCTTTTAAAAGTACTTGAGTTCTTGGAGCAGGTCCCGGGAGCCAATCCCGACTCGCGAATGGCTCGGAACGAGATGCACGGGTTCGACTGGTGCCGGTGAATCCAGGATCTGCTCCCGACCCGTGAGTGGCTCGGACTGCCGAATTCCGGGTTTGGGTCCGAATACTGGACCGGGTTTTTTGGGAATAGTCGATTTCAAAAAGGAGTAGGATCCGCTTCCCGCGAAGAATCCGAATTTAAGAGCCCTTTCCAGCTGAACCTACACATCGCTAATGTGCTTATGGCTTCATACCCTCTAAAAAAGAATTACAAACAAATGGTAGCGTGCCGGAAAATTAGTATAAAAATAAATTATACATACTGGCAGTACCACGCAATAGATAATATGGAAGCAAGAATGGTGAGCAGAATGTGGCTCAGGTCCCAATCTCTGTCGTCGTGCTGTCCGTCGGTGGGCTGCATATGATCTCCCAACTGGGCGTTCATGCCAGAACTGTTCCCATGGATGCCATCGGGGGCAGCCGTTGGGTTGAGTTGCTGTTGTACCTGGAAAAATATTCAATTAAATTTATTCGACGGCTGAGAAAAATTATAATTTGGCTTATCCTTTCCTGAGCTTTCTCCTTCCTTTCTGAGCAAAGATTAAACCCTAAATATGTTCTGGATGAGGAAGGCCACATAATAAGAGTTTTAATGGTAGGTAAAACTCCATCATTATTGTGAAATCGCGACCTTCAATGCTAGAAAGCATAAACTTACTATACACTGCCTACGTGTGTCCTTTGCACTCACCGTTCACTTATTAAAATCAGGTCAGTTGCATTCGATCTTCACTTTTCAAGCATTAAATCAAAACCCCCATCAAGTACGGGGTCTAATAACAAGAAGTTCTAATATCTAGATGTATTTCTACAGCAATCGCAATATCTTCTCCACGTGTTTGTCCCTTGAGCGGCAGCAGTCCAAGAAGTTCTTCTTTGGGACCTTGTGTCGACATATATCACACAAAGATGGTTACTTGTGCTGTATCACTAATAACACAAGACTCATCAGTTGCAATGATACTGTGGAAGCCAGCTTAATATCTTCGATTCGCTGCTCTGTTACATTTGAAGACATTTTGGAAATTCTGTCTTGCACTGTTTTTGCAGATAAATGCAATTCTTTTATTCTTTTTGTGATATTCGTGTACTTCAGTTGAGCTGAATCGTTCCTGTCGACGCCTGCACTACACTAAACACCTCGCGGCTCAAATACAAATACGTTGCATACACGAAATGTAGTGCCACTACACCAACCACCTCACACCTTATTTGTAGTAATACAAAGAAAAAGAGTTGGTACAAATACATTTTGTGAGGTGGCAGGACATTTTAAAGTTTTTGTTTGGGACATTTGTAGTGCATCTTGTATGAGGTACCCAACACTAGGATTTATGTAAATATTTTATTTTTATTTCTGTAGATGTTGCACCCCTAGCCAGAAATCACAAGCCCAAAACATTTTAAACCATTTAATAATTTTTATTTTTTAATCTTTATTAGTAAAATCTCAAATTATAATATTTAATTAAATGAAGACAATATTAGCGAAACTCAATCGAAAATCTGAGACAGAAAAATCAGAAAATATATTGTCCCAGTGGAGCCAATATATTTTCTGATTTTTCTATCTCAGATTTTCGATTGAGTTTCGCTAATATTGTCTTCATTTAATTAAATTTATTTTTTATTTACTAACGCCTTTTTAGGGGTTTTTACCCATCAGTTGTTATTTTTATTTTTTTTTGCGCATTATAGATTAATATAATCCAATTACAATACACATTAGATATATATAACTTTAAACGAGAAAGAATAAAAAACATAATACATATTTTAGACTTTTTGCCCAAAATTACTCTTGAAACCTTCAAGACTAATGTTGAAAATGTCAAGGGACCTAGAGATATCATTTAGCAGCACCATACCTCTTGTCATGCTGTGCTGGGCCAGAACATCTGTTCTGCCATGTGGGATACAGAGCAAGTTGTGGTGGCGACCCTGGCAGTAGTTGTTCGGTACAAACAATTTACAGTATTCTAAGAGGTATATTAACTGCCAATATAATAGTTTATAATTTTGAAAGCTTTTACTGTTAGGGTCCCATTCCTTCTAGATTAGAGACTTTTGAAGCGCGTTTCAGATAGCAAATCCAGATGATGCATAAATCGCAGGTATGTATAAATCGGGGGTATATATTAAAGTAAGTTAATTACTGATTACAAAAGTAATGACCTAATGACATAAAAATGCATCTCTGGTGGAGTGATTTGATGAAATTCTTTTAGATTTAGTAAAAACTATATAATATTATAAAATATGGAAAATACCAACACAGAGAATATTTTAAATATGTGAAAAAAAAAATTCTGAGGAAAAATTTTCACCCTCTTTTAATCTCTGAATAAACTCCCGTCGAGATAGGTCATACACCGCCACTGGTACGAAGCCATCATCAGATTATGTAGATCTTAAAAGACTGCGATGAGCTGGCCATGCGAAAAGAATGCTAGATTAAAGGATACTAAAAATCGTAACCCCCCCACATGTCTCATCTCCCCTGGGGGCCCCAATAGAAGCTAGGTAAGCTTGGCAGATTAAGGAAAAGGTGGGCTGATGCTTCGAAGAAGTTCGAAGCAGGATAGCAAGTTCTGAATAGTGGATAGGAATACTAGAGATAATAGCCAATGGAAAACATGAGATGCCAACTAGTATCCATGGAAAGGCAAACTTGTGATATGTATATGTAAAAAGAATATTGAGCTAATAGGCCACTTGCATGGATTTCATAACAACATGGAAAAAATCGTGTGGATAGATTTTTTTACTAAGATTACGAAAATGTTAATAAAATTTTTTAGAAATGTAGTTTTTTTATTTTTAAATAAATAAATCCATTATTTAGGCCCGTGACGTCACTACATGAAAATGTCCCATCTCCGAAAATGTTCCTATTAATTTTGTAAGATCCACACTGATTTTTTTTTTTATATGGCAACACTTTGATTTCAGGCAAATTTTTGAATTTGACATTTAATGTTCATTTATTATTTGTGCTCTGCGAACTTATCATTTGGTTCGACTTTTTGACAGATGTTATGAAGAGAACCCCGTACATTTTACACTGTTGGTATGTGTTTTAGAGGTATAATGGTAGTGGTGCTGATTTTAACAAAATCAAATTTTATAATATTCTTATTATTATTATAATTAACAAGTACAAGTATATTACATTGGATTTAATAATATAGACGTTGAACATTATAATGATTTACGATCAATAAGATGGATCAAGGAAAAAAATATTTATGAGATGTGATATTTTTGGTATGCCTCGTTATTCTCCTGTGCCCTTTCTTATGGAAAACGTTATTTTTTAAAAAATGATTTTCGGCTATGTAATTATTGTTTTTTCGCACCTATAAAATTATGTCCCGTCTTTCCGGTTTATAAAAAAAAGGCCTGATTTTTCAGATAGAAATTTTCAAAAAATCGCCAGGGTTTCAAAAATATGATTAAAAAAAAATTAAAAAAATATAAAATGTCTTGGAATATTTGCCTAAACCGGAATAAAAAAAAAAAAGTGATGTAAGTGGCCTATTGTGCAAAATCAGATCTTAGATCACAGGTGCCCATCTCTACCTAATTTCCATACAACATAGGCTTCTGTGATCCAAAGCCCTTGAAATAACAATGATAGGAAGTTTCAAAATTCTTACCTGAGAGTACTGATTGGGCGTTCTTGGCTGGTGTACCAGGCAGTGCACCACACAGTTGTCAAACAGTCCGCAGGAAGCCAGGGTGGCTCCCTCTCTCTGCAGGACCTGCCCGTTGAATATAAGGCGGACCAACTTGCGGGCGCTTAGTTCTCCACGGAAATGCCGTCTGCCAAAAGAAAACCAATACGTAATTTTAAATATCGTCACTGCAAAGAATTTTCATAACTTATTTTTGTTATTGTGGTGTATGAATTTAATAATTATTACATGTTATTATATCTAACCATTGAACTCTTTCTCCAAATGGGTAGGCAGAGAGTATAGACTGCCAGACAACTCTGTCTCGGCACACTCCTTTTTTCATTTACACTCTTCTGTTACCTAGACTCTTGACATGACCTGACTGAAGTTGGTTGTGCCATGTCTTCCTCAGGTGACCCTGACTTCCTCTACCATTCACTTTTGCATCATATATTCTCCTGGGTTCCATGCCAACTCAGAATGAAAACAACTCAGAAAGATTATTAAAAGCTATGAAAAAATAATTTAAAAATAGCCAGTAACCCCAACCTAACTTAACCCTCCGATTTGTCGTGAATATTCACTTTTAATGTCAACGAAATGTCAGTTTTACAAAAACTTTGTGTTATTACAGCTTCACAATTAAAGCTCTATAAATGAAACATTTCTAAACGTAGCCGAATACTAAAAACTGTTTTAGAAAGGTTAGGAAATAAGCTTTCAAATTGTTATATTACAAATAAATATTAACATTTGTAAATATTAAAATTTAGAATGCAAACATAAAAAAAATATAAAAATGACTCACATGATGTTTTTTATGTGAAAACGGTACTAAAATCACAGATTATGTAAAAAACAATACTTATTCTATTGGATAAATGCATAATAAACTATTTTGTCACTTTACTTTTTTATCATTTCATATAAAAATATTTAATAAAAATTAACAATGTCGAGCGGCCCGTAGGCGATTTGGCGGGTAAAATAAATGTCAACCGTATGTCTGACAGAATAGGTCTTTTTATGTATTTCTATGGACAACTTGAACAGGGATGTACAGCTTGATCCACTATCGACCTTCTACTTTTTGTTTTAGGGATGTCACTAAAACAATAACGGAGTTACAACGATTTCTGTGGAGACACACGCGTTGACGTATAAACACGCTTATTGTACTTGACTGCTATTGTCATTTTAACGCGTATATCTGCTTACGTTGCTGACCGGTTAACCAATTACTTTATATTTTTTTATTATCACTCTTAATGACCTTTCTGAGGTGGTTCTGAGTTGGTTTCATTCTGAGTTGGCCGGTCACCATTTTCCAATCATCCGCTCCACTCCACCATTTAAGCAGTCCTTTTTTAATTTTGTTCACTTTTCTTTATTCAGCCTAGCATTGTATCAAAACACACACATTTGTAACATGGTATTACGGTACATGTGCCTCAGGGATCTCAATTAGACAGCACATAAGGGCTGGTATCAGGACTCCACTGCAGCAATCTGCAGTCTCGCTTTTTTGGGTAACTTGTTGTTAGCGACTACACTTCAGTCCTCCAGAAGTTCCTTACATTTAAGCCTCGAAGCCTCTAACTATCAATTGTGAAGGGTCCTATTGAAATAAACTATGAATGCGGGAAAGTGATGGATGCCATACCTAAATGTTTAATATTTAAAAAAAAGATATATACAGGGTGGCGCAAAATTAATCATCAAATTTTGTTTTTGAATAACTTTTTTACTAAATAAAAAAAAAATATTTTGAGTAATAGAAATCTATATTTGTACTTTTAAAATTTTTTCTGTTAAGTGAAAAAGATGATATTCGTCAAGTGGCTGCCGCCAGTGTTGATACACATTCGTGCCCGTTTTATCGCATTTTCCATGACTTTCCCGCAAGATTTCCGGTGATAACTGTTCGCATTCCTGTCGAATATTCTCCTTAAGGGCTGCGATTGTCTGAGGCTTGTCGGCATAAACCCGCGACTTCAAATAGCCCCAAAGAAAGAAGTCTGGGATGGTTAAATCGGGCCATCTTGCTGGCCATACCAAATCGCCGAAGCGAGTGATTACGCGACCAGGAAATGCTTCCTTGACAATATTCATTGTGGCTCGTGCTGTGTGCGTGGTTGCACCGTCTTATTGAAACCACATGTTCACCAAGCCCTGCTCATCCAATTCCGGAAGTAAGAAGTCGTTTATCATGGCCCTGTAGCGTTCGCCAGTAACAGTGACCGTAATGCCAATGGCGTCCTCAAAAAATACGGCCCAATCAGTCCTCCCGCGTTAACGCCGCACCACACAGTGGCTTTGAGTGGACGTAATGACTTTTCGTGCATCGCATGCGGATTTTCAGTGCCCCAGAAATGAATATCTTGCTTATTGGCATAACCGTTTAAGTGGAAATGCGCCTCGTCGCTCATGATGACTTTCGACACAAAATCGCTAAAAGCTTTAAAGCTTAAATCGACACAATTATTCCACGCTCTTACAGAGTATAGTGCTCCATTGCTTGTCTGTTTGTATTCTGCAGCTGTCTAGTTCACAAATGTCAAATATGATTGACGTACGACGCCATTTGCAAAAATTATAACATTTTCCGATAGGGTGATTAATTTTGCGCCACCTTGTATATATATTTCATTAATAAAAATGCCACGATTCTTAAATACTTGGCAATAACAACGCATTTTTCAGCGGGATTTTTTCCACTTCTACAATTTTAAATCTCTCTTGAGGAGTACGCACTTTTTTCAGCGGATGGTTAATTTTTAGGGTTGAAACGCTCAGAAACTAGAATTAAAAAGATAAATGCATGTGCACACCGCAGTGTTTAAATGTCTAATGCCAGAAGCGGTCACTGGCAGCGATTAAAATAGTTCAAACACTGGGTTAATTAATGCGGTAAAGTTACGCATAGAGAAATGATCGATGCAATCTATTTTTGCAAATTTTGTATGACATTAATTCGGGATTGGAAAAAATAAACAACAAGTGAGGGAAAACGATTGACGGAGATTTCAGTGTATATTATTTACCTTTTAAATTCTCCCAAAGCCTCGTGCAAGCTCCCTTCGACCATCTTCTGGTCATCGTTCAAGTACTTGAGACGTATTCTAATATTGTCACTGTTTGGTTCCTTGGCTTCATTTGGTTCTATTTCGTCCTTCTCATCTTTCGTGTCGTCCGTGCTCTCTATTGTATTATCGGATGTTGGTTTTTTCTCGTCTGTGACAGTGTCAGTGCTGGTTGCCGTTGAATCTAATAAAATGGATCAACATTGCGATGTGAAAAAACCTTTAAAACACAAAAAAAAATTACCATTATGTGGTTTCTACGCAAGAACAGCTATACAGTTGTGAAAAAGTCCAAAGGTCCTGACATGTCATGGGAAGAAAGGTTATTTGATGTAACCAATGAAAACTCTACTGGTTGGATTCATCCAATAGCCAATCTCAATAATTTTTTCATAATTTTAAATGCCCGTTCTTTGGAAACCAAAACAAAAATTGATAAGTATTAATGAAATGATCTGAATAACTGATGTCCACTTCATTTAAAAAATTCAAGAGTCTCTTTCTAGCCAATACGACTCATAAAAGTTGCCGACATTATTGATAAGACAGTTGACATTAATTAGAAAACGACACTACAAGCTTTTTCATTACCAATATAAAGAGGGCCTGACGCTGCACAAAGACGGCATAAAAAAACAAGCTTTTTAAACCGATGTTAGTTCCTAAAAAGTGTTGCCAACGGTTAGCATTGCATTAATTCTTGCCAATTGCATTAATTCTAATATGTGTGCAAGCTTCATAATGCCAAATTCACTGTTCAAGAGTTTTGTTAAAATTAAGACAAGATTCTAAAATCTCTACCTGGACTTCCTTCAGCATGAGTTTTAAAGAATGCCAATCTCCTATTCCTCAGGACGCAGGTTTCCGAGTCCATGGCATTGACTATGCTATCCATCTCCACGTCCTGGGGCGAGGAGACAGCAGCGGACTCTCCAGCTGCTGCAGAAGTCTCATTGTCCGTACCGGCATCAGATCCTGGTGCAGACGGTTCTGCCAGAATGTCTGGCGGTGGTATATCTGTTTGGTGGACATCACCTAGAATTGAAATGGAAAGGATAAAAATCAGTAAAAAATCAACCTGACAAAATACAGTTTATTTTACCGTAATATGTACATCTATTTTTATTGTGTAGTGAAACAGTTTCAACTATCCGGCACGGTCCTACGCATTAAACGGCACAACCTAGTTGCGCCATCTCTTGGGCTAGCTAGTAGCCAATTTCAGAGAAATGCTTGTTTGCGCATGTGTGGGCGTGACTGCAACCAAAAGTAATAAACTTTCAATTTGTATTATTACAAATAAATATTAACATTTGTAAATATTAAAATTTAGAATGTAAACATAAAAAAATTGTAAAAATGACTGCATTTGGTTTTTATGTGAAAACGGTACTAAAATCACGGATTACGTAAAAAAAAAAACTTATTCCATCGTATAAATGTATAATAAACAATTTTATCACCTCACTTTTTATCATTTCATACAATAATATTTAATAAAAAATTAACAACGGCACGTAGGCGATTTGGCGGGTGAAAACTGTTTCTACAAAATAAGTATTTTTTACATACTTCCATGGACAACTTTGAATAGATATGTGAAGCTTGATTCAATATGAATCTTCTACTTTTTGTATTAGGGTTGTCACTAGAAGCATAACAGAGTTATAACGATTTCTGTGGGAACACACACGTTAGCGTGAAAACACGCTTATTGTACTTGACTGCTATTGTTATATTGTCGTGTAAACACACTCACGGGTCGGAGTGTGTCGGATCGGTTAAAAGATTCATTCATTCATTAAAGAAAATAAAATCGAAATTCAAATAGACATAGTTAAAAAAATGATCATACAGTTTGTTGTGAATGCATAATGTAATTATTTTTCCAAAGAAAAGAACAAGCATTTAAAATTTTACTTTGGATGTTAATGACTTAACATTAACGGTGGGTTTCTTCATTTACCGAGAATGCTAAATGCAATGCTAATTGTAAAAGTAAACGATCGAAATTTAAAAATTTCTATGCATTTGACCGTTTACTTTTAAAATTAGCATTGCATTTAGCATTCTCGGTAAATGAAGAAACCCACCCTAGGTCTTCCTGCGCAATTTTTTGATAAAAACTGTTGTAAGAGTTGTGTGGGAGGGAATTGGAATCAATTAAAATTGTCATAAATTTAGGTAAGACGTAAATTTGAGGAATTGTAATGCTTGGATAAGTTGAGATATCTATTACCTGGAGTGGGTGTCTGGGCTGTGTCTTGCGTTGTAGGGGCAGTTGATAGGGTAACAGCTAAAAATAAATTGAGGAACAGAAATTACGGTAACAGCCAAAAAGGAAAAAAATATAGGAGAAACTTTATAAAAAATAAGAGGTGTAGCAACTAGCGATGTGTAGGTTCAGCTGGAGTGGGCTCTTAAACTCGGGTTCTTCGCGCAAAGCGGCTCCTACTCCTACTACCTTTTTAAATCGACTACTCAAAAAGAACCCGGTACAGTACTTGTAGTCGGAACTCGGTGGGACGAGCCACAGTCGGGTGGCGGCGCGGCGCGGCACGGTGGCAGTTCGCACTCGTCAAACCCGTGCGTCACAATCCGAGCCACATGTGCGAGTCGGAGTAGGTCAGGCATTCGAGTTCTTTTGTGTGCGGGCTCCGGCTCCGAGGTCCGGCTACGGTGGAACCCGAGCGTCTCGATTCGAGCCATTCGGGAGTAGGCGTGCGATCGAGCTCTTTTGCGAGCTCCGGCTCCGAGGTCCGGCTAGGGTGGAACCCGAGCGTCTCGGTTCGAGCCATTTGCGAGTAGGAAGCAGGTTGTGCGTTCAAATTTTTTTGCGCATTCGGGCCATTCGCGAGTCGGGAGTGGCTCCCAGGACCTGCTCCAAGAACTCAAGTACTTTTAAAAGGAAGCATGTCTCGGAGGCCTCCGGAAAAATGCAGAACTTACGCATTTCTAGTAGCAACCACATTTGGCTGAGCCCAAAAAAGGCTTGCAGGGCTAGTGGTTTAAGCTTCCAGTTCAATATTATAACATTGAAAATAATAATATCGTCGGCAGAAAGGCTAATTGACGTAACCAGCAAATCCTCTACTTTCGGGAAAGTCGAAAAAACAAAAAAAAAAATTCAGAAAATAGTAATGGTAACCCCTATCTCGTTGATTTTTACAATGAACAACAGAATAATGTTTATGTTTCTACCAATATAATTAGATCTATGTAATTATTTAAAAAAATGATGATTTTGGTGGTTACATCCATTCTTTTTTGTGAAAATTTTACGACCGCTTGGCTGTAAGCAAAAATATCTAGTATGAGAAGCTCGGTGTGCGATTAATTTACGGAAAGGCAAAAGAGTGTAACCTCTTTTGTGTTATTTGTAGCTCCTAAAACCATGGTGTAACCCTCTTTGAAGGGAATCAGACTGACAATTAGTTGATGTAACCAAATTTAAATAAAAAAATTATTTTTGTAATAGGAGGTACGGCGAAATATTCTTTTAACAACCGTTTTTTTCATATCGAAGGCAATAAGTTGACAGCTCGCAACTGACATTTTTTCAGAAATAGAGTTATGCACATCATTTTTTTATTTTTTTAAGCTCTATTTAAATAACGACGTCATTATATCATTATATATCATTACTTTTTTTATATGCATCACTTATTTTTTTTAAATAGTTATAGAATAGAAGTTTTTAAAAACATAATTAAATAAAAAATATATAAGAAAAAATTAAAAAAAACATATCGAAAAAATTTAAAAAAACATATCGAAAAAATTAAAAAAAAAATTATTTAAAAAAAAAAAAATTGTACACCAAAAACGTCCAGGCTGGTGGCCGGCCGATCAAAGAACTCTTCAATGGAGTGTGATCTAGACTACAATAATTCGTTGGTTTCATTCATGTATTTGACTTAGTCGTTGCTAGCGGGGCACGCGAAAGCACTTTCCATCGTTTTCCAGGCTGCCGGTCGGCAGACCTGCTTTTTTCTCATTTACTAATCGACCCCTATCGTATGAGACCATTCTCAATGACCATGAGCACAAATATTCACCCACGAATTTACGTCTTCACGTTCACCCTGCATAGGAATGGGTACCGCCCCATGGCGGGAATGGGTACCGCCGCCCCGGGAACCTTTATTGGACAACCAACACCTCTGCCATAGGTCACCCCAAGTGGTTCGCTACGTTTGGTGATTTAGCAGGGTGCCCGGGTTCATGGGGTGAGGTTTGTCTAGGTCTTGGAGGCGGATGACCAGGACCTATTGAACCCCAGATTCCTACCCACCCCTTAAAACCTTTTCCTTTCCAGAACTCTCCTCTCCTTCCTTTCCTAAAAAAAAACCCTCCACACAGCATTCCCAAAGATGACATAGGCCTTGAGGGAAATTATTTTCCTCAGGGCCTCCTGTGTGGGGCTCAAGTAAAAAAAAAAAACGGTCGGATGCGCACAGAACGCCGAAGCAGGATGCAATAACACAATGTTTGAGCGTGACGCATTTTCGATTAAAACAGTGTAACGTTCTCCACAAAATAAAAGTCTTCAAATCTGTGGTAGTATTCAACTTTTAACCTTTCCCTTACTGTGCTAAAAAAATTGGCGCGCTCCGGTGCTGTGTAATCAATTCACGTGTTAAAATCATTGATTTTATATCGGAAATATATGAACATTCATAGCTAATCGCTTTTGTTTTTCGTAATTTGTGTTACAAGTGATAATAATTGTAATTTAATTGCTGAAAACATGAAAAAACCATCGTCCGTTGCTCAAAAAACGGGCGAGGAGACCATCTCAAAGGATTGCCCGCGAACGACTGAGGCGCTGGGCTGCTACCCAATACATATATACAGCTATGTATGTTTAGCTACTACGCGGTCGTAGGTATCGACGGTCGAAACACAACACGGCGGTCTCCGTTTCTCGTGTTCCCGTATAGCAAAGTAGAGCGAGACGTCACATAGCGTGTCATCTCCCCCCGCACACTCTTCGCGTATCACGGTCCACACTGGCACACGGTTGATTGTATTTGTGGTTTATTCCCGATATTTGGCAAAATATCTCTGATTTTTAATTAAATTTTCTAATTATTTAAAATATTATTTTTTAATTCAGTGTGTAAATGTATAACGGAGGAATACCTAAAATCTGAACCCAGAATTCATTATATTTATAGAGATATAAAAGTTATTAGAAGCAATGTGTAGTATTTACGCATTACAGACCAGGAAAGGTTAATAAAGGTTTTAAACTTACAAAATGATGTTACTAAAAACTTTCGATACGGCACAACTTATAGGATTAATGTAACCAAATAAAACTTAAAACTTTAGTCAGCCGTTTACCGTAAGCGAAAATATTTCCTAAAACACGGAAAGGCTATTTGACGTAACCATATAATTTTTTATAGTAAAAAAAAACTAAAACATGGATACGCCCGGGTTAAAGGGAGTAACCCGCATTTTATTAAGAAAACGTCGGATTTTGCATCACTTACATCAATTTTCGGTCGGACTTCCGGGAAAACAGTAGGTATTTTAAGGGGGTAAACTTTCAAATTTTCATAATATATAAACTTCGAGTATACAGATCGATGCAGTTTTTTTTTTCAAGTAAAATGGCATCAAACAGTGAAAATCGACAAAATGTTGGTTACGTCAATTAGCCTTTCTGCCGTCGATATGTTATTATTAGTAGTTCTATAAACGGTAGACCTAGCAACCAAAAAGTATGTTTATAATTTTTTAATATTTAATAAATCAAAAAAAAAAGATGTGGCCACATATCTTCAACTGCTGGTCTTAGATTCCTTTTCAGCAAAGATATCTTAGAAGGGCTCGGGTACCTGAACTGAGTACATTTAGGTATTATAAATATCATTCTCCTTTTCAAGCACATCTGAATAGTCAGATGCCAGGTCCGTTCTGCGTTCTGTAGCCAACATCTTGAGTGGTAGAGACACCTTTGTGTCCAGGACTCTTTTTTTTCACCGTTGGCTGCGTTCATCACGCAATGGTTGTGCCGGTGAGGTGAATATTTCAGAATAACTTCTCGAAAAACACGGTCTTCGGTTGACTGGCAATAAAAAATTATTGAAATCCGGTGTTTTTTTTCAACTCGTTTCATCAAATTTTTAGCACTACAGAAAACTATTTTGACACAAATTATTTTAATTTTTAATGATTTTTTTGCGGGAGCAAAATATAAACACAAACAGCTGTCACTTGTAATTATTGTTGATTATTAGTACAAAAATACAATGAAGCAGATTTTAATCGAAAATTATTTTAATTTTGATTAGCATCAAAGCGGATGAATTTTTGAATAAAAGACTAATTGAATTGAGCAAACTATTGAAGAACTGTACAAATATTTATAGGGACTCTCTCAGGCAATAATATATTGTATAATCTGTGATTTAACAGCGGGTGTATGCCATGTAAATAAAGCAATGTTTTAAATGTATAATTTAGTAAACAGCTGAAGAGATAAAAGGTAAATAAATTGTTAATAGAAATAATAAAGGTAATTTTCCTTGTGAATAATAACAAGCAGTGAAATGTATAATTTAGTAAGCAGACATAAAAGATAAATAATTTGTTAAATTGTAATAATAAAGGTAATATTCTCAAATTTTAAAGGTAATAAGAATAACATTAACTAGTCTGTAGTTTTTAAATAAAGCAAGGTTTGTATTTAATAAAAAAAAAAAGGATTTTAATCACCTGCTTCAGTTTGAGGAGTATTTCTTCTTCCCCATCTCACAGCTATTATTTGTGGCGTCATTCGACCTACAACAAAATTAACTAACTATTTTATTTTATTTGGTACACCGACAGTTTACATTAATAACAGAGCATAATAGTAATTGAACCATTTACAGATTTCCACATGTATTTTTATTATCACGTAAGTTGTTTCAAAAGTTAAACATCAAAGGTTTTTTTTCAGCTTTGCGGTGGTTGGCCGAGCGGTTTTTTCTGTAGACTAATGCAGACATAAAGGGAGTCTTTACTGAGGAGCTCCGTTCTCAATAAAGACTCTTCTGTGCAAAGGAGGGTGGTCCGTCTGATTGACAATCGTTAACAGACCGATTGTCATTTCTAAGGCACAGACGCAATGTAGGCATGCTTAATCTGTTCTACGGGTATTTTAATGGAGCCTGCTCTAAGGAGCCAGCAGCATTGATCCCCGGTGCACCGGTTCATGTGCGTGAAACTTGAGGGAAATGAGCGGAAAGCCCGTTCACAGTTGATGTTGGCTTCATGAGAATGGGTCGCTGAGATTTGAACCTGCGACCTTCGGATTGCTACTCGAGAACCTTACCCCGCGACTACAAAAATCGCTGACGACAGCAAACAAACCGAATACACCGCCGCCGTGATTTGTATGAAAGTCCTAGAGTGACACGTGTTTTTGTCTTTGTCCGTTAAAAATTAGAAATTTATTGCGTAAATACTTAACCTTTAAATGCTTGTGTGCCGCATGCAATAAAGGTAGCACAGTGCCCAAGCATTTTTTGTGAAATATTATAATTATAAATCAGTGCAATCTGCATGAAATGCACCATAATCACCGGTCCCGTATGGGACCGTTGGGCATTGAACGATGCTAATCTGCGGCCCCAGACGGGGCGTCTAAAGGTTAATATGTGAAGTGAATTGTATTTAATAAACATCCAAATAGAAAATTGGATGACTTCCGGGATGTTCATTGGTAAAAACACTTTTTTTCGATTATAATATTGTTCTGGAAAATAATCCAGCATGGCGAGAAATGTATGGCAGTATTATTTGAGCAACTTTTAAGTTAATATCTGTGACTACAGACAATTTTAGCAGACCATAGACAACATTCAGAAATAGTAATATGTATTCAATATTGCCCAAAATAAGAACAAGGTACGGCAATTTCGGTGACGAATTTACGATTTTATAAATTTTGCGATGGGATAAACGGTGAAATGTAAATGGATTCATTGGCTTTAAACGACAGTACACAGCTTATATGTTTCGATATTAATATTCGGAGGTACGATTCTTGGAATTGGGCGGCATTTTTTTAAATACGCTGTCACTCGAGTGGCTAAGCCCCACAACCTCGGGTTCAGAGACAAAGCACTTACCGCTCTGTCACAGAGCTTGTTGTAAAGGCTATTTAGAGCTTGGGAGATGGGAAAGAGGAAGAACTTGGCTATTCAGACCTAGTCACCAAACATGCAAAGTAGTCTCTCACCATGGCGATTAGTATTTAAATAATATTACAACTAGTTTATCTTACCGATCATCCTCCGTGGCACCAGCCGGTAAAGCCTTCGCACATTCCTCTCCATGATGACCACGGTCCTGTAACGGTCCTGCCTGTAGCCGGTGGACCACCAGGCCACAATGACCACAGCCACAAACAGCACTCCCAGCGCAAACTGGGTCACCTCGTCTCCGACTCCCTCAATCAGCGACATACTTATCGGCTGCGATCAAAAAAGATTTATCATTAGAAAAATAAACATCGAAATGGGATTGCATTAAAATGGGGTATTTCCACAAACGAGGAATTCTGTTGAAAATGTACGGAATATTTAAAGATTATTTTTCTGATTTTAATAATCCTACTAAAAATGTTTGATTTTTATGTTTTCATTCAATATTATTGATTTTAAAAACGATCTAAATCTAAATCTGGGTTTGTGACGTCACAAGTGTCGCTCAGCTGAACTAGCATAACAGTGAGCGTCCTCACTCATGACGTCACACGATAGCCACGCCCCAAAATATCGTTTTTGCGGTAATTCCTAAATGGGAAACTTTAACTCGCTGTAGAAAATTTATTCGTCAACATAAAAATAAAATAAAAATGCTGTAATCATCGTAATTTTTTGCTTAATTTTTTGAAGCATTAAAAAAAACACGTGGAAATACCCCATTCTAGGTATTTAGAATTTAATTAGTATTAGTAGAAAGAGTTATTTATTTTAAAACACTTTTACTTGGAGATTATGAAAACGGTGTGCAATGATGATTACTGGAAGCAAATGGATGAGCTTGTTTATTTGGGAAGTATGTTTAGGAGAGGCTGATAAAGAAATAAGGGTCACCGCAGGAAACTCCATTAATGGAGGACTGAACAAGGTTGGCACTAATTAACAATTGTCCAAAGAAGCGAGGGTAGCAGCCCACAATAGAATGCTGACACCAACCCAGAGAGGTATGAAATGCAGATAAGGCATGGAACTGGCAGAGGAAGAATGAAAATAGACTAAATAATGTAGAAATGAGATCTCTGAGGCGTGTGTGTGGTAAAACTTTGTACGAGCTTGTTAAATAGAAAGAATGCAATTCTGATGTAAGCGTAACGGATAAGATTAAGAAAGAGATTCTTAAATGGTTTGGGCATGTAGAGCAGATGAAGAAAGAGTGTGTAAGGAGAATCAACGCAAATATGAATAGTAGAAGAAGTTGGGGACGCCCGATGAAGACGTGGCACAATCAAGTAAATCTAATACTTGAGACGAGCCATGTCAAGCATCAGAATAACAGAAGAGTATACATATATGATAGATGTAAAAATGTGAATCAAGCAAGCTACCTATTCCTGCGGAGAAATGGTGTGTTGGTTACTTAGTTAACAGATTGCTTTTAAAGGTGATTCATAGTTAGAAAATGAAATATCAGTGGAGATTGCATTCAAATTGGATTGCGAACTTGTGCAGGTAGTTATCATTTAGAAACACTATTACCTTTTGTAAATCAATTACAACGCCAACTAACACTTGGACACAACCAAGCTTTCATCAGAGCAGTATAACAACTGTCTACAGTTTTTACGATAATGCTCTGATGAAGGCATAGTTGATCCGAAACTAGTTGGCATGCTAATTAGAAAGTGGCGCACACAAAATGATAGTAATTTATTTAGAAATTTTCGTTTAATCATCTTACTAGCAGACCCGGCCACACGTTGCTGTGGCTTACCCAACCTTTATAACCAACGCCATCTGTTAATATACATACAAATCAAATTCATACCGCCCGCTTGCCAGCTGCCTGAATTGAATCTTTGAATTTCTCTGCTATAATATGCATGTATTATACCTACATATAAAGCTTCCTCTTTAATCACTCTATCTATTGGTGAAAACCGCATGAAAATCCGTTGCATAGTTTAAAAGATCTAAGCACACATACAGCGGGAGCGACTTCATTTTATACCATGTAAAGATATGAATACTTTTGCGATTTTTCACTACTTCCAGTAGGGTCCAGAGGTAAGGCTCTTGACTCGCAATCCGAAGATCGCAGGATCGAATCCCGGGGTGGCAAATAGATTTTATTTGATTAATTTCACAATTTATTCATTTCAAATAATATATAGTATATTCGCGGCACGTTCCAGAGTGGAAGATACTCTCAGTATCGTCCTGTTGTAAGACCACCATTCAGAATTGAAACGTTGCTTGAAATGGCTTTAGCCGTGTTTGGTGACCAGATCTGAATAGCAAGGTACTTCCCCACCTCCCTCTTCCCTATCCTCTTCCACTCCCCACTACCTTCAGCCTCACAACATACCCCAATTGGGGATGCCATAGTCTCACTGGCTCCAGACGGGAGCAGTTGGAACTCTTGCACGGTATTCATATATATAAAACAAACAAAGAAATGAAATGACTACATAGTAGATTGCCCCAAACAGATAACAACGTAGAAAAGACGATAGCCAAATAAGTTCTCTAGATATTTAATAATACAGTAGAATCTGGATTTAACGACCCTCAAGGGGCTGGCGATACTTTGTTGTACTAACCAGACGACGCACAAAACGGCCACATAATTTAAGCTTGTTTTACATGAGACATGCCGAACTCTTTCGCGAGGGTTACATTTGACCCTCCGGCTCCTAAATGGTGTAATATAGCACTTTTTTTTCAATTGACAAACACTTTCGCTTCACGGAACATTGGGTCGAGCTTTAACCTAGTCACAACAGATGATAAACACTAATCGTGCTAATAAGGATAGATGTTAGCGCGCGGGGAGTAGCCGGGCGCGGAGCGGCGAGGTATTGGTGCTTAACTTGAGTTTACATTGTCGTCGTTAAAAACGGTAAGCCGTTATAAGCGAAGTCGTTAAATCCGAATTCGGTAAATTTTTGAGATTGCTGGCAATAGTTAATACGCACTTTTTTTTGAAAAAATCTTTTGATTCACCTTAATTACATTAAAAGACAACTAAATATTTCATTCTAAATTTCGATTACGTAAAATTAAAATTAGCTTTCATTCTGTGAAACAAGACCGTCCATTTTCAAACATTATTTTCAAATATCATTTTGTTATGTTGGTATTCTTGTTACTGTACGAAAAGATGCTAGAGCAAAGCGTAGCAGACTTCATGGGATTAATTGCAAACGGAAACCAACGGCTAGAGACAAAATCGCGCGGGCGTTTTTTTTTTAATGTTATAAAACTGAAATTCCGCCTCATTAGTATTACATACCTAATACACATGTATTGCGTGCGTTGATTAAAATTTATTAGCTTGAATTTTTTTTTACATTAAAATTTTATTTTTATAAGTCAACTATTTCTGCGATGTTGAGCGGCTACGTACGCTAAGTTTGTGTGATATGGTTTATGATACAAAAGAAAGTGCCCCCTTTATACCGCCTGCTCGCGTCAAGGTAAGAAAAACATCCCAGTTTTCAAGTAGTTTAGCGGCGGCGCTAGGTTTGTGTAACATGGTTTATGATTCAAAAGAAAGTGCCCCTTTATAACGCCTACTCACGTCAAGGCAAGAAAAACATCCCAGTTTTCAAGTAGTTTAACGGCTACGCTAGGTTTGTGTAACACGGTTTTTGATACAAAAGTGAATGTATTATTTATAAAAAATAATTACCGAAATTAAAAACATGTTTTTTTCCGTCATTTTATTCCCAAAACTCCGATAATTTAGTACTTACCTTTCCAGATTTCGTGGTACCTTTAAAATCTTCTAGCCGTTCGTTATATATTCAAGTGTATCAGGAATACCAACATACCAAAGTAACAGCGAATGAGCTAAATAACTAATGGCGTACAATCTCACAAGACGAAAGCTAGTTTTAATTTTACGTAATCGAAATTTAAATTTATCGAATGAAATATTTTCCACTTCCCCCAATGCAAATAGTTGCCTTTTAATGTAATTAAGGTGAATCAAAAGGTTTTTTTTCAAAAAAAGTGCATATTAACCGTTGCCAGCGATCTCCAAAAATTAATCCGAATTCTACTGTAGTTGGTATTCACTTATACTATTATGTAGGTACTTCACATATGATATCAATAATAAGAAAGCAGAGTGGTCTAGTTAAAAAAAAATCACAACATAATTTGTAAATAATGATACTGACACCAGAAATTGAAGTTAATCTTTGCAACGAAAAAAAAATTATAAGTGTGACAACACATTCATAAGTAGGATGAAGAAACCATGGAAGCTCAAGAATACGGCAAGTTACATCATTCAATTATTCAGAGATGTGTTTGGAATACTTTTCAAAATAAATATGACAAAAGCTTCTTTATTTTAAAATAATCTATGGAATTAATTATTAATTAATTCCATAGATTATTTTAATTAGGTATCTCATTATTTTGGGATTTACATCAAATAATTGGTATATTATTTTACCTGAATTCTGATCTATTTACATGCTGGTTTCAACCAGTTTTAATTAGTATTGAAATGCCTTATATGACCTCTTTCTAGGTTTGTAAAAAGATTAAGAATTTTATGAAATCAAATTCTACTTTCAAATAATAAAGGTAGGTAGTCGGATATTATATTCATTAATAATTTTGTTAATAACCGTTATATATTAATTCATATAAAATCCAGGTTTAATTTAAACATAAGGAATAATTAATTGGATTATGTTAAGTAATGACCGGAAGTTGGGAAGATTAAATTATCAAAAACCAATTTGTTGAAAACTTAAAATAACGATTACTCTTAACCCGCTTGGCCTGCTAACGGACGTGATCTCCTGACAGATTTGGGTGATTTTTACATACTTACTGTCACATATTTTAGTTTAGATCGTATTAAACATGAATTCCTGCAAGTATGCATGATTATTTATTCATTTAATGTACGTTGTACATAGAAAAAGCAAATAACGGCCATAAAAATCACACAAATCTGACAGGAGATCACGTCCGTTATCTAAAACGATCCCACAAAAGATATAGAATCGCTCGGCGGAATTAAAACTGGCAGAGGTAGAACATATTTCATGCTTGATGAAAATTGGTGGAGTTATTTGAAAATTTTTGGTACTTTTTTTTCACAGTACTTTAGAAGTCATTTAACTTTAATTCAAAAGAATTAAGTCTCAGAGGGCAAGTTTCACATAAAATGATGTATACTCTGTATACCAAAAATATAACATTTTATGAAATTAAAAAAAAAAAAAAAACATTGAAAAAAAAAACCTTCAAAATTTACATAAAAAAACGGGAGAAAAAACTTGGTTGAGATTTAACACAAAAATGACCTCTGAAAATATAAAAATGGCCACCGCCTGAACTGCTAGCTAAAATCCAACAAAAAAATAGTATGCAAAACCAGTTACACTAGCAATTAAGATATTTTACTTAAGGCGCCGCATCCGCGCTCAAAAAGAAGAAGATGGAGAGATATGTAATTACGAATGTTAGAGGAGCGTGCTAATATTTAAAGCGACAAAATCAATTCGAAAATTGCGAAAATGTTTAATAAAACATGACTCGTTTAAAATCTCGTGGAAGGTGTCTTAAGTATCATTTAAAGAAACATTGTGAATTTTTTCAGAACTATAACTTGTAAAATAACTAAAACATACGTGTTTATAATAATTTTCGGAGCATACTTAGCAATTTTTTTCTATCGGGGGAATTTTATATAATTTGCGTTTCGGCATGGAACGCATCTAGATATTATCTTAAAAAATAACATATATTTTTTTAAGAGCTAAAAACTTCAAATGTTTATGTAAGAAATCGGTAGAAATTCGGATAGCGGCCAATGACGTTATATACTGTAGACGCGTGGTAGAAATTTCAAAGTGGGAAGCCAAAAGTAAGGCAATTGCACTAGTCTCGATTTCTAGTACTTTAGTACTAGAAAACTGTCACTCGTCGTGTCAAGATCGTGTCTTACCAGTAGGAAAATTGCATTTATAAAGTGCCAAAATGCCCTCCTGCATGATGAGAAAATGTTTCCATTACACGGCAAACAGTAGTAGAAGTGAAGAAATAATATTTCATTTATATGTACACACAAATTACTTATTATTATCGATTATTATAAGCAATACAATTAATTTTCATGTTTCCCGTCCGACAATTTTATGCGTCATTAGAGAAAAACATACACATTCTTTGTGTAGAGGTGTAGTTCGTGTGTTGTAATAATTGAATACATGAATAACTTTTGAATTAAGAAATTACTGAAAACCGCTGAAAACTAAAGAGTGTTGCTTACTTGCCACATTATTTTGCGTGTATGAGACTATGGCGAGTCTATTTATATAATGTCATTGGTAGCGGCGGCTTAAAAAGGTATAAACTATTAACCCTTCCCTTACGGTGCCAGAAAAATCCTTGAGTTCCGGTGCTGTGTACACAGATAAGCTTTGAATTTTGTCATTTTAAAGTTGGATAAAAGTGAATAGTTTCAATTTATTACATAAATAATAATTGTATTGATAATAGTACTGGACACATTGAACTAAAGTAAAATATTATTATGCATTAATGTTGAAAATGAGAAAAAATATCAACCACGCATAAAACGCGTGATTCGTCCATTACAGCCGGCAGACCGCTGGTTACTACTGACAAGTGCGAACAGTGGCATGGTGAGCTTTCCTGTTACCCTGTTCCCCTCTTGCTCTCTACCACATCAATCGGCAAGTTATCAATGCACGCAATGATACGTTTATAATTGGCGACCAGACAACTCAACAACATACAACTTCAACTCCTCCTTTGAAAAGTCATTAAGTGATGAAAAAATAAAATTACATACATATTAATAAATGCTAGATATATAAAACAGAAGAAAACTACGAAAATTATATTAGAAAAATTAAACTAAAATTTTATAGTACCACCATATAATTTTTCACTTGTTCTTCAGTATATTACGTTTTGCTTATCATTTCTATTGTATTATGTACAATTTATATATTTTGCTTATTAAATTTATATATTATCTTACAAAATTACCATAACAATTTAAAATCTACAATTTGGGAGGCGGGTATGGGTACCGCCACCCCGGGAACCATAACCATTTATTGGACAACCAACACCCCTGCCACAGGTCACCCCAAGTGGTTCACTACGTTTGGTGACTTAGCGGGGGTGCCCGGGTTCACGGGTTGAGGTTTGTCTAGGTCTTGGTGGCGGATACGTTTGCCTAACCACTGCGTGGTGGGCTGGATCGGAGGAGACTGATTGAGGGAGTCCTTTTGGATCTATTCCTCACCGCAGTGTGAGGAATAGATTCATACGTCCGTCACTCCTGGCCATACTGACCCCCAAATTCCTACCCACCCCTCATACCTTTTTCCTTCCCATATCATATTCTCTTTCCTTTCCCTTAAAAAACCCTCCACACAGCATCCTCAAAGATGACATAGGCCCCTAGGGAAATTGTTTTCCTCGGTGCTTCCTGTGTGGAGCGAATGTAAAAATAAATAAATAAAATAACTCTTTTTATGAATTTGTTGTCTTCTTTATTGCCATGCAAAATATAATTTTAGAATATTTATTATTAATACTTTTCTAATAGTTGTAATAAAATATAAGTTGTCCTCTCCTAAGCACAAGTAATCTGCTTTATTAGGAGAGTGGATGAAATATTATTTAAAAAAAAATTTATGGAGAAATAATAATAAAAAAATATATATATACTTACATAATATATTAAAGGTTACGATAGGTTAGGTTATGGGCTATTTTTCAATAGTTGTCATGGAACCGTTCATATTAAACTTTAATTGCTGACATGGAAGTCTGTCAGACAGCATGCATACATTTAATCATATATTTCTGCCTCAAATTAATAAAGATATCCAGATAAACATTTTGAACAGATTTTTTAAGTTCGTACAAAATGTTGAACGAATTAAGTAGCCGGCGCAGTCCCTCCATACATACTGTGGATACTGCGCTTCGCACAAACGCACCAATACCAGCACCAGTGGGATCCTCTGCTTCATTCCGTATCCACGATATTAGAAAAAGTATGATATTCGCACATGCGCATTTAGTTCTGCCTGCCTAGTTTTGTCTGAAGCCGGATACACATTTGATAGGAGCATCGAACACGCAGAAAACGACTTTAATGCGCGTAGGGATAGTGCACAGAATAGCATAACCAAAACGCGTGGATTAATTCGGTAAGTATTAGAGATTTGTTCGCGCAACCATTTTGACAGTTTGGCTTGAATAACTGAAGCCGATTATACCCATTTACAGTTATGAACTAGTTATAAAATGAACTAAATAAAATAATTATATGTCATTCTAATTTTTCAGTATACTTTGCATCCTGATGAAGGAACCATTTTGACATTCATTATTAAAATAGTGGTTACAAAGTTATTTGATATCATTGAATAAGATAATAATAATAAATCTAAACGTAACATAAATCAGAACAAGACACAGAAAAATAAAAAGGTAACGGTTGCAACTGGGAATCGAACCCAGGATCTCTCGTCTTACTGGGACCGTGCCTTAACCGACTCAACCGTTGGGACCTATTTATTTTAAAACATTTTTTATTGCGCTCATATTTCAAATTCAGAATTGACAATATTACCTTTAACTAATTTTTACCATATTTTTGAGTATTATCTTTTTAAATTATCGCAAAGTTCTAACGAATTTATTTGTAACCTAGATAGTGTCCCCGATAAACATATTATCCGATTTTATTTATATTGGACACCTATTGACTTTTTCTGAAAGTCTAAATGAATATTCAATTTTATTAGAATAACTTTTGAAAATTACTAGCACTTCACACGTGGTAGAAGTGAAACCTTCACCACACAATCTCAACCAATAGGAGCCTTTAAAAGGGGGCTCATAATCAAAGCGGCCAATGCGGTACGGTTTCATTCTATTTCAATCTCTAGCAGACTAAATCCTACAGATGTATGTGTTTGTCTCTTTTTTGAAGTGAAACTTCTTTAGCACCGTTGTGATTTGAAACTCGATGAAACGGAAACGACACTAAAAAGAGACAAACACATACGTCTACAGGATTTAGCCTGCGAGATCTAGCGTAGGGAGTGTGGTGAACCCATCGTTAACAAACCTGCAATAGACATCCCAAGCCAAGGTGTGAGCTACCATGCTCAGGCTGAATGTCCTGGGGAACAGTGTCACAAACGGTGCCTCTGGGAAACAGGGTCGCATCTTGGAGTTTTTAGACATTACTCCAGCACTCAGGGCTCCATTGGAGTGGACCTTCTATTTCCCTGGTCCACTCGTGGGACAAAAAAATTTGGAATATTCGAAAACTAGGGGCCTTTTGAGAACCTAGGAGTGCTACCTCTGTGGAGTTACTTCCTGGGGCCTGTAGGAGGAACCAAGAGGAGAAGCTGTGGAGATGAGAGCTGAGGCCACCTCCATGAACTCTTCCCTTGTGGGGCCTTCAGGGGACCAAGGGGAGGGCACTCTTCCGGCGCAGGGCCTTTGGGGAACCAAGGAGGAGTGAAGTGGAGAGATGATATCCTCTTTGCATGTGGGCCTTCAGGAAACCATGTAGGAGTGAAGAGGAGAAATTACCATCTCTGTGAACTCTTTCCTTGTGGGGCCTTTAGGGAGCCAAGGAGGAGTGAAGAGGAGAGATGAAGCCCTCTTCCCTCGTGGGGCCTTCAGGGAATCAAGGACGAGTGAAGAGGGGAAATGAGACCTGGGTAGACACATTGTCGAACCAGAAGATATAGTTTCATTTCCAATGACAACTCTGGAGAACTTTATTAAAGGGACTGGGTTTTTGTTAAAGGATTGAGGTAAAATGGGAGATAGCACAATGGGCCTATGACCTAAGTGCTCACGGAACTGATCGTAAACCGTCTCTGCAAAGAATAAATTAAAAAAAAAAAATATCCTGTGAGAGAATGAAATCTTACTGCATTGGCCGCTTTGATTATCAGCTCACTTTTCAAGGCTCCTATTGGTTGAGATTGTGTGGTGAAGGTTTCACCGCATGTGAGCTGCACTAGATTTTTTAGTATCGTTTCCGTTTTATTGAGTTTCAAATAACAACAGTGCTAAAGAAGTTTCACTTCAAAAGTTCCGTAGCTTGTTCTGTTTCATGTTTCGTTTAGATTTTTTAGTATTATCTTCTTCTTCAATGATATATTACCTTCAATAGTTTTTAAAAATTTTAAAAAAGTTGTTACAATAAAATTGAATTCTTAATTTGTTATCGTTTAAATAATATGTAAATAAGTTTAATAAAAAATATACATTGCTTAAAATTTGAAAACATTCACAGACTGCTGAATTGAAAGAATGTAAACTCATGACTTGAAAACTGAACTATAAATACATGGTAATTATTCTACAAACCACCACACGTTTAGGCACTGATAATGGAAATAACACATTGTTTTAACAATTACTACAAGAAACAACTATTTCCATGCACAAAATAGGATATTAGATTCTTATAAGTAATTCATGCATATTTACCAGGGATGCTTGTAAAATAAGGTCTCCAAGGTACTGCAGTCATGAGGAACAATTTTACGCGCAATCCGGCAACACTGGCATGTAGCCAATAAATAATAAATTTTATTTGATTAATTTGTGTTATTTCACAATTTATTCATTTAAAATAATATGGTATATTTGCTGCACGTTCCAGAGTGGAAGATACTCTCAGTATCGCCCTGGTGTAAGACCACTATTCAGAATTGAAACGTTGCTTGGAATGGCTTTAGCCGTGTTTGGTGACCAGATCTGAATAGCCAGGTACTTCCTCACCTTCCTCTTCCCTATCTCCTTCCCCTCCCCACTACCTTCAGCCTCACAACATACCCCAATTGGGGATGTCATAGCTTCAGACGGGAGCAGTTGGGGACTCTTGTGAGGTATTCATGTAAAAAAAAAAAAAAAGCCCGGTTTCTTCACACCAAAAGACCACCATGCTGCACTCTTTGTGACGCTTAGTCTCTGCGTGCAGTCATTCGCGATGGAACTTCCGCTCACCACACGCGCCATGGCTACACGCCAGTGTTACCGGATTGCGCGTAAAATCATTCCTCGCGACCGCAGTGCCTTATTTCATGGACAGCCCTCGTAGATTGAAATGAAACTCACGCAAATGTCAACTAATACAACAACAAAAAATGGCAGCAAAGGAATCATTTTAATGCATCTTTTGCAATCTATTCAAACGTAATTAGTTGTTTCTTGTAGTAATTAACTTAAAATATAGTGTAATTTCCTAATATTGTGCCTAATAAAAGTGCGGCAGTTTGTAAGTGAAAGATATTATACAGGTATAATATTTATCTGACTACCAAAACTACACACGCCAAACTTGCCGACCTGAACTTGATACGATCCATTCTCAAGCAGATGTATGACTTTACAATGACCGTAATTAAAAGAGAAAGATGTGGGTGGGGAGGCGCGCTGCTTTTCTGACCTTAATGCCTACTGCGACGATTTCTGTATCAACGTCAGGTCGGTATTAAAGATTGGCGTGTACTACACTAGTAAACATTATAATTAAAGCATGCCTATATACCTTATTGTTATTGGCGGTGGATTTTAGAAGCGCAGCTTTATACAGGTTACAAAAGATACAGAAAACGTAGAACGTAAATAATACACAAAATATATAAAATAAGAATAATAATTATTGTTATGATAAACATAATGTACGCTGTGCAATCAGTGAAAATTTTGTAAGAATTCAGTTGTGTTTATACTAATATTTTAAATGTCTTATATATATGTATATATAAGATAGCACTACAATTTTCTAACTAGTATTATTTTTTTCCAACAATTATTGCTTGCTTATTTAATTTGCACATTCGATTTCCGTTTTGGAGGAATAAACTTTAGTTGTTGAATATTTAGTAACTGAAATGTCATAAACAATACAATATAAAAAAATTGAACGAACTTGAATTGTGCAAATTCTCGATAATTGTACAAAAATGGCACACTGTTTTATTATATACTCGAGTAAATTACCTTAATTTACGTGGAAACTCAAACCAGTCGGTTATGCAGTCCTATTTTGACAAAATACGGAAAGTACCATTTGACATTATCAAGGTAAATAGATCAAAGAATCTGTAGATTCCAGAGCAATATGGTTTCGGAACTATCGCAAACGGACAGTTTAAAAACGCTTGGGTTAATCCTAACAGCGCGCTAATAATAGAAACAATATCTGTATAAAACAATAAATTTACCCACACGATAAACACAATTTCACAATAATAATGTCATTAACATGTCTTGACAATATTGACGTCGTACCTCGACCATCAACAAGAAAAACCGAAGCATAAATAAACCAGTCATAACCGAAGGTAGAATTTTTTTTTTGCGAACTCTGGCAGGTGGTGTGTGGTTTGGTATTGGTTTATTCATGGGCAGGTGCTTGTCTTTTGAAGTTGTGTAAAACCTTTCCACCATGAAAATGTTTAATTTTTTAAACTTTCCAAAAGAATAACAACGGTATTTTAAATGGTAATTTTTTGGGATTGGTGGCCAAGGCTATTACGAATAATTTTTAGTACTTATTCAAAATATGGCGTGAAGAAAAGACGTCAAATTATTTGTTTTTTAATGTTACTAAAATGTATTATTTTCCACTTTCGGAAACTGAAATACTTCTCATTATTATCTAACTACTGAAAAGTGCTTTTATTTGTAGATATTGAGCGTGTCCCTATTAAATAAATACTTATCTTTATAACCTTAGATCACAAACCTTCGTCGAAATGACGACGCAGGATTAAAAAAACCTCGATAACTTTCGCGCGCCCGACCGCAATTCTTTTATACTCTGACTAATCTCAATCGACTCGTTACTTCTGCTACATACGGTAAAGTGCACGATGGGGGGAGCCCACGAGCGCCAATTCAGCAACCATAGCTCGTCGCATCGACGAAGGTTAGTGATGACGTGACTTTACTTTTACTAGATTTTCACAAAATTTTTATTAGTTTCTAGATTTTCACCAAAATGTTTATTTTATTAGTTATTTCAAGTCTTTGTTTTTTTTAATATTTGAATAATTTTTTTTTCTAAATTTAGTTAAAACTAATTCAATTACCATTTTTAAAAATGTTACAAATGTTGATTTTGCATGAAAACTATGATCTCATTCATAAGGCTTGATATACCTTTAGGTATTTTAATGTCAAAAATTCACGGAACTAACAAATGTGCACCATCTACAATAAGGTCGCCAGCATGGGAGTAGGCGGTAAACACAAAGAGCTTAGTCAGTCAAGGTACCGGAAATAGTCATATAGTTTTAGAAAGCAACGAAGGATGAGATAAAATCATTTTTACGAAAGCAGGATAATATAATAATAACATTTGTACCTAGCGGCAAACACAGAGCGGCGAAAGCAAAGCTGGACCGCAATAAAAATTGGAAAGCCAGGATATTTTCGGCAAGGATAAAATAAAACCCAATCGCCGCGCCGAGCCGAGCGACGGGCGATAAACCTTTGCGTTTGACCCTTGCCGCTGCCGCCGATGCAATTAGTTTTAAAGATCTACCCCAGAGCAGGAAGGAAGACCCGAGCGAGAATCACCACGAAGGCAGTCACCATTTGCCCGGCCTAGGGGTTGGTACTCCACTTCGCCAACGGAGTGTCCCGACCAGGGATAAAAAATTAAGAGTTTTTTGCAATCCCGGCCAGGGCTCTGCAACGCTCTCCAACTACACGCGACCGCGCGCAATTTCCCGACCAGGGAAATTAACAGACACGCTCGCGGATTTCGACCAGGAACCGCCGATACGTTCGTGAACTTCCGCCAGAGAGTCCAACCAAGTGACCGTGAATGTTCCGACCAGGAATTTGCGCAAGTTCCACTGTGCCCAAATTTTCACAACAAAGAACTCTCGCGACTCTACCTGTGCAATGACAAGTGAAAAAAATAGAACTTAAGTTTAAAGTGCCTAGTGACTGTGTGCTTACGCGGAGACTCCATCATCAGCAATCAAAGGGAAGTGACTGAACATTTTGTTTATTTCAACCACCGAAGTGATTAGATTCTGAACAATTACATGGGGACTTTACCGTAGAATTAAGCAAACAGACTTTCTAAATTTAAGACGAATTAATTAAGTAGTTTTAAGACTAACACTAGATTAAATATTAACACCCGCCTTTTGTATCCTAATGTAATAAATGTGTCGTTTCTTAAACCAGTAGCTTTTTTTAATTGTTCCTCCTTAATTTTAAGTTTATAGTATTAGTTTGAACCCGCCCTAAGGCGCGGGTGTATCAATTGGCGGCCCAGACGTGTGGCCTACCGGCATTTTTTGTCTGGTAGAAATCCGAGTGTGGATTTCCGACCCATGAACCCTGAGATTAGAATAGTTACGTCCAAAGGAGGAACAATAGTTGTTATCAATAATTATTAGTTAAATTCACACATAGCCACAAACTCGGTGGAATCTAAATGGATGCCGATAGGTTAGCTTTTCACGATACGCGTTAATAGTAATTGTTCTAAATTAATGATAGGTATTTTTTTTGGCAATTTTTCTTGGTTTTTTTTTTTTAATTAATAATTTATGTCTGGGTTTAATGCTTCCCGCCTCAAAGAGTATTTGGCGCCCAAATTAGTTTAGGTATAGTTTTAAAAATAGATTTAAAAATTAATTATACATGGCATCGGCAAACACAACGCGAACCACGCGACAAACCACGGCGGATGCATTGCAGGCAACCGTAGACGTCGGTAACCTCACACCAGCGAAGGAAAAGATGGAAAACAGGGGGCAGACCTCGTGCCATTCGAGGGTTCTGGAAGATCGATTCGAAGGTTTGCCGGAGGAAGAACCCGAAGAGTTTATCGTCGCGTGCGAAGAATTCTTCAGTGCGACAGGCTGTTCGTCAGCACTTAAAGTGGAAAAGGCTGCGAAACAACTGCAAGGAGAAGCAAGAAGGTGGTGGCAGCCTCATTCACGCGGGCGATGGAGCTGGGAGGACTTCGTTGCGCAACTACGGAAGCGTTACGGCGTAGTGGGAGCGAGGACCTCTCTATTAGTCACGCTGTACGGAGACCCGCAGAAAAGCGATGAAAGCGGCGTTGCTTTCTTACAGCGTAAGCGAGCAATCCACAAACGTATATTCGGACAAACAGGCTTGGATGAATTCTGCCCAGATCTGATAGGGCTGATGATGCCTCGTTATCGAGAGCTGCTGGAGGCGGGCCTAATCTTCGGCACGTACACCATGGAAACACTTACCGCACGAGTAAACGCCATCGATTTCCCGAAGGAAATACTCTTCCGTGCACCGCCGCCCCAACACCAGGAAAGGGCGAATACCCGTAATAACGACGCAAGGCGACCGCGTGACCAATTGCCCTGGTGTCATAACTGCCCAGGAAGACATTGGAATGCAGACTGCCCAGAACTGCACCGCCGCAGGGCGGAAAACTAGCATGGCCCGGGCGCCGACCAGGTCGGACAACGTCGCGTCCAGGGCCCCCATACATAGGTACGTATGAGTACCAGAGAACACAAGAAGTAGATCAAACCAGACCACAAACCGCTCTAGAGCCTCCACAGTGCTCCGCCGCGTACGCGCACGTCGTGGAACCACCACAGTACACACGCGGCCCATTTACACCGGATATCGCCTCCATTATCGAGCACAATATGCTCCCATTTCAAAAGCCCCCGCAATGTTCTTTTTCTTACTCACCAGTTGTAGACCCATCATATCACCGGCGTGCAACTGTAACACCGGATATTGCCTCCGCTTTTACGCAAAATATATCCATACTTCAAGAGCCGTACGCCGGGCCTAGCGGCCATAATATTTCCCCCCTAGCAACTGCTATGGACGGGGCACCCACGCTAGAAAGCGCTCAACACACGCCTTCAACGAATATCTGGCAAAACGTTATCAACGACGTGCCACCGCCTGTAGATACTTGCTATCCATGTGAATCTATACAAGCGGGCTCAGATAACTTCACCTGTACGCCAGCCGTAGAACCGACTAGCACAAGCAATCCTATTGTACCGGATATCGAGACGATTCCCGCAATCATCCCCATTGCGCAACATGCAATCGATCTGCAGCAATCGTTCCCCAGTAATTCGCCTACAATCGCTTCTACAACGGAGATGATTTCTCCACCCACTGCATCATTGCGCAATGCTACAGATGAACACGATGACGCTCCACAGCCACCCCCCGGCTCCAGCGGCCACAATACGCCGACGGAACCTGCATCAGGCAACCACAGCAGACCACGCCTTTCAACTATTCCTGAAGAAGAAACTCTTTCGGAAAATCACGATATGCCGTACACTCCGACATTATCTGAGGACCTTCCGACTAGGTATAAAATAGCTAATGTTTGGCCCAAATTCCCACCGAGAACGTATGAACCAATTGATTCCAGGAAGGTGCATAACCGAGGCTCTTATGACGCCAGGAAACCACCCGGCATAACATGAAAGCAGACAATCTCATACCGATAATGAGACCATTGTATTATGTAACTGGATAGATGCCTACATAGATCGTTAGGTAATATGAAGTTGTTAGGATAATTTTATAATTTTTTTTATATAGATAGTAGAATTGTTTTAGTTAAGTTTAATAATAGTTACTTAGTGCGTTAATAATATTAATTACCGTTAATTTTCGACAAAACACCCGGGGGCGATTGATATACCTTTAGGTATTTTAATGTCAAAAATTCACGGAACTAACAAATGTGCACCATCTACAATAAGGTCGCCAGCATGGGAGTAGGCGGTAAACACAAAGAGCTTAGTCAGTCAAGGTACCGGAAATAGTCATATAGTTTTAGAAAGCAACGAAGGATGAGATAAAATCATTTTTACGAAAGCAGGATAATATAATAATAACATTTGTACCTAGCGGCAAACACAGAGCGGCGAAAGCAAAGCTGGACCGCAATAAAAATTGGAAAGCCAGGATATTTTCGGCAAGGATAAAATAAAACCCAATCGCCGCGCCGAGCCGAGCGACGGGCGATAAACCTTTGCGTTTGACCCTTGCCGCTGCCGCCGATGCAATTAGTTTTAAAGATCTACCCCAGAGCAGGAAGGAAGACCCGAGCGAGAATCACCACGAAGGCAGTCACCATTTGCCCGGCCTAGGGGTTGGTACTCCACTTCGCCAACGGAGTGTCCCGACCAGGGATAAAAAATTAAGAGTTTTTTGCAATCCCGGCCAGGGCTCTGCAACGCTCTCCAACTACACGCGACCGCGCGCAATTTCCCGACCAGGGAAATTAACAGACACGCTCGCGGATTTCGACCAGGAACCGCCGATACGTTCGTGAACTTCCGCCAGAGAGTCCAACCAAGTGACCGTGAATGTTCCGACCAGGAATTTGCGCAAGTTCCACTGTGCCCAAATTTTCACAACAAAGAACTCTCGCGACTCTACCTGTGCAATGACAAGTGAAAAAAATAGAACTTAAGTTTAAAGTGCCTAGTGACTGTGTGCTTACGCGGAGACTCCATCATCAGCAATCAAAGGGAAGTGACTGAACATTTTGTTTATTTCAACCACCGAAGTGATTAGATTCTGAACAATTACATGGGGACTTTACCGTAGAATTAAGCAAACAGACTTTCTAAATTTAAGACGAATTAATTAAGTAGTTTTAAGACTAACACTAGATTAAATATTAACACCCGCCTTTTGTATCCTAATGTAATAAATGTGTCGTTTCTTAAACCAGTAGCTTTTTTTAATTGTTCCTCCTTAATTTTAAGTTTATAGTATTAGTTTGAACCCGCCCTAAGGCGCGGGTGTATCAGGCTGTTGATTAATAAATTTGATATTTTTGTTTATCTAAATATAAGAAATAATACACATAAACACTGTTCATTAAAAAGAAATATGTACATATTTTGTTTTAATAAAACCCTTAAACCCCCTTTATTAAGTACCGTAGTCGAAACGACGAAGGTTTGTGATAAGCGTCGAAAAATAAGGTTAGTGATCTAGGGTTAAATCACCGTCAGCAGATCGCCACGCGAAATTAAATTAAAAAAATATATAGGTACCTAAAAAAATAGCGACGGATTCAGAGGGTGCAATTTTAGTTGATCAACTCGACACTTATACAAGCATATTGATACGTGTGAACATTCTTTCAACAAAATTGAACAAGCTTTTTCAAACGTCTGAACCCGCTAGGATAAAATAATGTGTCTTAGGCAAAATATCCAATAAATTAAACTTCATGGCAATACCGTCGGCAACTGTCACTATGCTGTCACTTGTCAACACTTGTCAAATTGTCAAAGCAGTCAAAGCGAATAACAAAAAGAGGTAGGGGAGGTCGGACTGCAAGTTATTTTAGATGTTTTCATTAGTACGAAGCATTTTAAATGCTTATAGAAGCGAAAAGATTTCTCCTTCTGGTTATCAACAGTGGTATTTAGTTCGGTAGTGAAAATGTTTGCGTGACCAACATTTTGAAATATTTTTCGCAATATGTCGTACTTCTACTTAAAGCCGGTCATGGGAAACATCTCGTTACATTTACTGGAGGAGTGTGTCATGCAAAGGTGGCAGTACTTTCAAGATTCCGTAGACAAAACAAGCAAAGGCTTTTCTCAGTACATAATCGAGGGAAGTGCCTATGATAACATAGGCCATTTTATGTTGACTTTTCTGTCAAAATTTTCCAAAGACAAGAATTTAATTCATATTGTAACAAAGACTGAAGAATCATTGTTTTTTAAACGGATCCAATGTGCATCTCCGACTGACTTGAGAATATTGTGTAAACATATTTTAAAGGTTACAAATGATTCGCATCCAGAGGTTCCTCCTTATTTTGACATTTTAGGAAAACTCTGCAATACAATGGTGATAAAACACATAGCCCAGCATGTGTCAGAAGAAAGCCACAGTATAGAATGCAATACATATTCAATAGACTCTCATTACAAGATGTGTTTACCCCTAGTTGCTACCAGACAGGTAGAACTACACAATGGCATTGCACAAATACCGTGTGGCAAATGGAAGATATTTTTAAAAATACTATTTCACATGCATTTAACATGTAGAAATAATAATATAAAATTCACCGATTCTAACAACATTGACCCAAGATGGAGAGAACTTATTTTAAAATTAACCCAAACAATGTGCAATAATTCCAACATCAGTAAAACTGCTTTAAAACATACTGAAATTGATGAAAAATCAAAAATGTTTCCCCCGTGCATGAAAAATTTGCATTGGAGCTTGCGAAATAAGCACAGACTCTCTCATGATGAGAGATTCAGATACAGTCTTTTCTTGAAAGATATCGGAATGCCGATGCAGCAGTCCCTTTACTTTTGGCAGAGAGAATACTCCAAGCCTTGTGACAACAAATCGG
Organism: Limnephilus rhombicus; assembly: GCA_929108145.2. Classification (NCBI taxonomy): domain Eukaryota; kingdom Metazoa; phylum Arthropoda; class Insecta; order Trichoptera; family Limnephilidae; genus Limnephilus; species Limnephilus rhombicus. Next base: position 27,330,513 of record OV815284.1, read on the forward strand.
CCTGCACCCACCAATGGGATAAGGATTCAAGCAAATACATTTACGGGATTCGTCACTTGTATGGATTAGAAGGTTCCCGTAAGAACTATTGCATGGTCGGATGCAGTACTATACAGGCTAGGGCATCCAACGAGGGTGGCTGCCCCTTCAAACATTTTGATGAAGATAATTTGAAAAAGCACATTGACTTGAACTTAGTAACCGGACAAGACTGGTGTGATATTTTACAGAGTGTTAAACTTAAAAAAGCCACGCAAGCTTGTAACTTGTACAAAAATGCAATAATTTCGCATATTAAAAATAATAAGTTGCCGTCTTCTGATCATTTTGTATTGTCAACTAATTCCCCTGTTAGTTTTTTTAATGAAATAAATGCAATATTTTAAACTAGATCCTTTCTTAACTTTTTCCAAGTCATTACTTTAGCATTTTATTCTTCTGGTGCCTTCTCCTTTCAAAGGTTGGCTATTATCAGGCCTATCTTAATCCTTAAGGGTTAAGATTAAACGATTAAGGGTTCCAGGGTAGCGTGCTGATAGTGCCCTCCCATAAATCTGACTTTTCATAAAAAAATGTCAAAACTCAGAAAATTGTAAATAAGAATTCCACACTCCATGCTTCATTTGCATCCTTTCTCTGTAAGTTTCATGTCTAACAGCAATAGGTTGGTATCAGCACTCCGTAGAGGACTGCTAGTCTCACTCCATATATAAGTCAGTATATATACACTAGAAACAGGCATGCTAGCTACTCACATCTCAAGTTTAATGCGCATATCTGAAAGCTGTCTGAGATGGAGGCAAAGGAAGAAATAAGAAATGAACTGCAAATTTATTTATTTTTATTTTTAACTTAACGAGTAACACCTCAAATTGTAATATTTTAATTGAAGCGAAAATCGATCAAAAATATGAAAACAGAAAAATCAGAAAAAGATACGGCCACATCTAGGACTCGAACCCAGGACTTACGCCTTGCCGGAGCGGAGCTCTACCAACTGAGCCAATGTGTCCCTATCCGATTCGGTCATTTTTAACTGTGTCATATTGCTTCGACTGAGAACTACCAACATTATCTTCTTTTTATTAACGCATATTTTTATTGGCAAAAAAAATAAAAGCCAATAAAAATCGCAAAAAAAATCCAATTGAAATAGGGTTCAAGTAGATGTGACTGTATCTTTTTCTGAATTTTTGTTTTCAGATTTTCAATTGAGTTTCGCTAATATGTATTGTCTTCATTTAATTTGCAATTTTATTTTTGTAAAGAGGTGAATCTGTACTCCACAAGCACTGGTATAGCATTATACTGGTACAGCTGGTATGGCAGCTATACATTGCTGGTATAGCTGAACTTCATTATGCACAATTATGCATAAAGAAGTTCAAAGTCTTTTCATTGCCCCACCGAGCCATTTTGATTGCGAAAATATCAACTAACAAAAAAGCAACAAAACAGCTCGCGCACATGTTCATTCTGCTAGCTACTGGCAGAGCGCATTCTGACATGCTGTGCATCCCCCACCAGTCTCCCCACCTCACACCGTGTGCCACTATCATTCGAAAAATTAAGTACGCCATTTGCGATTGAATGGAATCCGAGTTACTAGCAGGGATACGATACACACGCCACTAAAGGCCACTACTGGCATGCTTTTGATCAAGTTACTTAAATTAAATATGCCATATGCGATTGAATGGCATACGAGTTACTAGCAGGGATACAATACGCATGTCACTGAAGGCCACTACTGGCATGCTTTTGATAAGTTACTTAAATTACATATGCCATATGCGATTGAATGGCATATGAGTTACTAGCAGGGATACGATACACATGTCGTTGAAGGCCACTACTGGCATGCTCTTGATCGAGTGTCTGTATACATGGTAGAAACTCGATCAAGAGTATGGTAGTAACTCATGGTTTAAGTCGCAGATACATGCGACTTAAAGAATAATACAAGCAGTGCCTTGTGGGCGTTTTTTGTGATACAAATATTTGCCTAATCAAGGCTTAAATTTTCAAGAATTCATATCAAGAATTAAAAATATCAGTCGGATTGGTGATATGGGGCCAGAGTAAACGACTGTTGAAATTTGACCCTAGGCCGTAAAAATAATGATTTTTTCACAAATGCTACTTTGGGTAGATTTTTTGATTGATTTCTATAAGGGCAATAGTTTTTAGAAAGAATCCAAAATTTCGGGCGGTTCGTAACCATAGAGCCTGAGAAAACATCAATTGAAGTTTGCTCCCAACTCTTACAATCTCTCTCTCTGGTTTCAATCCTGGGATTGGTTTGCAGCAATTTCATCTATTCGTTTCTTCCACTCTTCCCTGTCTTGTGCGGCTCTTTTGAATTCTGCATATGATAAGCAGCGCACTTCCACCAGCAGGTCCTCCAGGTACTCTCGGCGTGGGCGTCCCCTAGCGTTTGTCCCCTCGGTCATACCCTCCATTATGGCATGCAAGAGGCCTTCTTGTCTTATTGCATGGCCGATCCATCTTGCGCGCCTTTCGGACAAGGTCCTGAGCAGGTGCCTTCCTCCTTCGATTTTTTGGAGAACCTCCTCATTTGTGATGTGGTCTCTCCAGGAAATTCCTAGTAGTCTTCTATAGGACCACATCTCAAAAGCCTCTAGTCTCCGTTTATCTCTTTCGGATAAGCACCATGTTTCGCAGCCGTACATCAAGATACTCCATACATAGGTCTTGATGAGGAGTATTCTCAGTTTCAGGTCTATATTATTCGATTCTATTATTTTCGACCTTTTATTGAATGCAAGCCTAGCCTGGTGTATACGGCTGTCGACCTCGCTCTTAGACCGACCGTCCCATGTTATTTTGCTCCCGAGGTACACAAACTCCTTGGTGTTCTTTAGTGGAACTCCTGACATCTCTACTCTCATCTGATGTTGCGTTCGGCCTACAGTCAGCAGCTTTGTTTTGTCTTTATTTATCCTCATGTTGTAATTATTTTGAAGAATGCTTTGCATGGTTGTTAAGGCCTCTTGCAGTTCTTCTTCGCTTTCAGCAATCAAAGCAATATCGTCAGCAAACCTTATCATATCCACCTTTTGCCCGTGTATCTTTACACCTTTTCTGTGACTCATTCTCTCCCTCAAGTCATCAATCGCACTTTGTATATATGCGTTAAAAAGAACAGGTGACAGAGAGCATCCCTGTCTCACCCCTTGTCTTATACTGGCTTCTTTTGTATCATTGTCACATCTAATTATAGCGGCCTCATTCTTGTATAGCGCCTGGATTATTCGTCTATCTCTATATTTGATGTCAATTCTCTTCAGAATCTCGAAGAGTCTTTTCCATTCTACTTTGTCGAAAGCCTTCTCCAGGTCTATGAATGCGATGAATGTGTTTTGGTTTCTTTTTAATCTTTTTTCTAGTAGTATTCGTAGCGACAATATTGCTTCTCTGGTTCCTACACCTCTTCTAAAGCCAAACTGGTCTCCGGAAAGGATGTTCTCTACTTTTGGTTCGATTCTTTTTAGAATGATATTAGTCAATATTTTTGAGGCATGGGATATAAGGCTAAGAGTTCTGTGTTGTTCACATTTCGTCGTGCCCACCTTCTTTGGTAATGCGACAATTAGGCATTTCTCGAAATCCTCTGGTATCTTTCCAGTCTTATACATTGTCTGTATCATTTTAAACAGGGCATCTATAGTTCCTTTTCCTGCTGGCTTAATTAGTTCAGCCGGAACGTCATCGATTCCGGGTGCTTTCCCGTTTTTGAGATTTTTCAGTGCGAGGTCAAACTCTTCTCTAGTGATTGGATCTCCCAAATCATCTGCGTCTACCTCATTTTCTCTTTCTATCAATGTTTCGTTGTCATTATTTCCCTTTGCATTGTACAGCATTTCGAGATATCTTTTCCATCTCTCTCCTATTTGGTGATTTTCGAAAAGTATTTTGCCGTCTTCTCCTTCTATTGCATTACCCTTTCCAACTCTCATCCCAAAGAAGTCTTTCACCGCAGCGTGAGCTCTTTCTACATTTCCTCTCTTGAGGTCGTCATTTATCTCATCGCATTTATTCTGGTAGAATGTTTCTTTGGCTATTCTTGATTCTCTATTTATTTGGTTTCTCAGCACTTTGTATTTCTCTTGTGATTCAGCTCTTTTATCATTTTTGAGCTCTCTTCTATCCTTTATCATATTTAAGATCTCATCGGTTATCCATTCCTTCCGTGCTTGGGGTTTTTCCTTGCCTATAGTTTCCTCTGCCGTAGTTATAATCTTCGTCTTTATCACTTTCCAGATCGCATTCACGTTTTCCTCTTCCATTAGGTTGCACTCTTGCGTCTTTTCGCTAAAACTGTCGCTAATCTCTTTCATCTTTAATACTTTTGTATCCCATTTGAGATTTTTTCTCTTTTTTAATTTTTTCAGTTTTAGAAGACTTTTGGCCATTACCATATTATGGTCACTATCTATATCTGGACCGGAATAGCTTCTACAGTCTTTTATTTGGTTTTTAAATCTATGTCTAACCATTATATAGTCTATTTGCAGTCTTTGTCTGTCTCCAGGGGATTTCCAGGTGTATCGCTGTCTTGGGTGATGTTGGAAACAAGTGTTTGCTATCACTAGTTTGTGTTTTTCGCAGAATTCTGTCAATCTGTTTCCTCTGTCGTTTCTTGCACCCAACCCAAAGGGCCCAATGCAAGTTCCTTCACGTCCTTCTCCTACAACAGCATTCCAATCTCCTAGGAGAATCAGATTTTCACCTGCTTTTATCTCTAATATAAGTTTATCTAGCGAACTGTATACCTCCTCCACTTCTTCTTCGCTATGACTAGATGTTGGCATATATACTTGGATAATTACAGTGTCTACAGGCTTAGTTTCTATTTTGACTAGAATAATTCTTCCGCTATATTGCACGTATCCCTTAACCCGTCTTCCCCACTCCTTGCACAGCACAACGCCTACTCCCGCTTGGCCAGGTTTATCCTTTATGCATCCTGTGTGGATAATTCTGTAGTTGCCACTCCAGAAGTCTCCGCAATTGGGCCATCTCATCTCTGCTATACCTAGGGCATTCAAATTTACGTTTTGCATCTCAGCTTTCAGATTATCCAGTTTGCTGTTTTGCAGTAATGTGCGGACATTCCACGTTGCCCATCTCGCTATTTGGTTCTTTGTATTTGACTTTTGTTTCGCTATTGACTTTGTGTTTCTAGCATCTCGAGCAGTCCCCACCCGGAGATCCGAACGGGGGACTATTTTACCTCCGGAGAATTTTACTTGAGATTGGGTATTCATGTTTTGCTGGTTCTTGGGATGCCACTTGGACCTTTAATGTGGTAGTTTCCCGTTTCTTTCCACATCCTATGCCGTTGACCTCGAAGGTTCTTCCGCCTTTGGAGATTATTTACTTCTCCAGGACAAGAGGGTGCCCTAGACAACAGACGCCTGGTAGGGCGAAAGTTGGTGGTCAGCTTATTCCGGCCAACGCTCGGTCCCTGTCTATATTTGCCGATACGAGGTCGTTGCTCACTCCCCACCACGAGAAGGAAATAGATCAGGATTTTCCTTTCCTCAAACCTGAGACCAGAAGGCATTTCTCAGAGTTCTCCAGTACTTTAGGGGAGTAAATATGCCCGTGAAAATGATTTGATTTGATTTTTCCACAAACGCTACTTTTGGCAGGATTTTTGATTGATTCCTACAAAATCTTTCGGTTTTAGTAAGAATTCAACAGAACAGTCAGATTGGCGACATAGAGCCAGAGTAAACGACTTTTGAACGTCGACCACAAGCCTTACATTCGGACCGTGAAAATAATGATTTTTCCACAAATACTACTTATGCAGATTTTCTTACGTTTCCCACAAGGAATATGGTTTTTAGTAAGAATCCAAAAAGGGAGGTTCGGCAATAGAGCCCGAGAAAACGTCTATTGAAATTCGACCCCAAGCCTTACACTACACCAGTGAAAATGATGATTTTTCCACAAATGTTACTTTTTGCGGATTTTTTGATTGATTCCTACAAAATCTATCATTCCTAGGAAGAATCCGAAATCAATTCTCAAGCAGTTCAGATGCATAGGGCCAGAGAAAACGACTTGTGAAGTTCGACCCCAAGCCGTATTGCAAAGGCCCGTAAAAAAATTATGATTTTTCTTAAAATTATTTTTTAGCAATTGATTGATTCGTATAAAGATTGAAATTTGATTGATTCTTATAAAGGCCATGGTCTTTCGTAAGAATCCAAAATTTCAGGCAGTTCGGCCGCATAGGGCTTAAGAAAACGACTTTTTGAGGTCACCCCAAGCCCCCTGCCCGAAAATATGAATGATTTTCAAAAAAAATTCTTTTGGAAGAATTTTCATTGATTCGTGTACAGACCATAATTTTTAGCAACAACCCAAATATTCAGGTGGTTCAGTGCCATAGGGCCCGAGAAAAAATGTATTGAAGTTCGAACCCAAGCTATCATTACGCCCGTGAAAATGATGATTTTTCCACAAATGCTACTTTTATATGTAAAACGATGAATTTTTCTAAAATTCTTCTTTTGGAAGATTTTTTGATTGATTCGTGTACAGACCATATATGACCACAGATTCTTAGTAAGAATCCAAAATTTCAGTCGGTTCGGTGCCATAGGGCCGAAGTTATGACCGACCCCAAGTGTTAAAATGACCGTGTTAAAACAATGGTTTTTTTTTAATTCTTCTTTTGGCAGATTTTTTTATTGTTTCCTGAAAAGAGTAAGAATCCAAAATTTCAGTCGGCTCGTTGCCATAGGGTTTTAGTTATGACCGACCACAAGTGTTGATACAAGGGCCCGTAAAACGATGCAAAAAAAATCTTTTGAAGATTTTTTGATTGATTCGTGTGCAGAACATAATTTTTAGTAAGAACCCAAAATTTCAGTAGCTATTTCGGTGCCAAAGGGTTTTAGTAATGACCGACCTTTTAAATAAATCATCGTTTTACGGGCCCTTGTAACAATTTTATTAAAATTGATGATTTTTTTTAACTTCTTCTTTTGGCAGATTTTTTGTTTGATTCGTGTACAGACCATGATTCTTAGAAAAAATCCTGCATTTCAGTTGGTTCGGTGCCATAGGGCCGAAGATATGACTGACCTCAAATGTTAAAACGACCGGCCCCAAGTGCTAAAACGACAGAACCCAAGTGCTAAAATGACCGACCCCAAGTGTTGAAACTACGATTTTTTTTTAAATTCTTCTTTTGGCAGATTTTTTGATTGATTCGTGTACAGACCATGATTCTTAGAAAAAATACTAAATTTCAGTTGGTTCGGTGCCATAGGGCCGAAGTTATAACCGACCCCAAGTGTTAAAATGAACGGCCCTAGGTACTAAAACGACCGACCCAAGTATTAAAACGATGATTTAAAAAAAAATCTTCTTTTGGCAGAAATTTGATTCGGATCAGTGCCATAGGGCCGATGTTCAGACCGACCCCAAGAATTAAAACGACCGTACCCAAGTGCTAAAATGACCGACTCCAATTGTTAAAACGATGTTTTTTTTTTAAAAATTCTTCTTTTGGCAGATTTTAGTACAGACCATGATTCTTAGTAAAATTATGACCGACAACAAGTGTTAAAATGACCGGCCCCAAGAACTAAAACGACCGACCCTAAGAATTAAAATGACGATTTATTTTAAAAATTCTTCTGATGGCAGATTTTTTTTATTGATTCGTGTACAGACCAAGATTTTTAGAGAATCCAAAATTTCAGCCGGATCAGTGCGGTAGGGCCGAAGTTACGACCGACCCCAAGTGTTAAAATGACAGAACCCAAGTACTAAAATGACCGACCCCAAATGTTAAAACGATGCTTTTTTTAAATTCTTCTTTTGCGAGATTTTTTGGTTGATTCATGTACAGACCATGATTCTTAGTAAAAATCCTAATTTTCAGTTGGTTCGGAGCCATAGAGCCGAAGTTATGACCGACCCAAGTGCTGAAATGACCGACCCCAAGATTAAAACAAAGATTTTTTTTAAAAATTGTTCTTTTGGCAGATTTTTTTATTGATTCGCTAAAACGACCGCCCCAAGATTAAAACGAAGGTTAAAAAAAATTGTTCTGTTGGCAGAATTTTAGAGAGATTCTTAGAGAGAATCGAAAATTTCAGCCGGATCAGCGCCATGGGGCCGATATTAAGACCGACCCCAAGGGTTAAAACGACCAAAGTTAAGTGCTAAAATGACCGACCCCAAGTTTTAAAACGATTTTTTTTTTTAATTTTTCTTTTGGCAGCTTTTTTTGATTGATTCGTGTACAGACCATGATTCATGTTAAAGCAGGATTAATAAAACGGAGTGGAACAATTATTATCTCTATTTAGAAATGCAATATGTTGGTAACTGAACACAGTTGTTTATTTTTATTTTTTTATTTATTAATTTTCAACGCCCTGATGGGCTTTTACATGACAAGTTTATGATACAGAGACAGTTTTTTTTTTAATAAAAAAGATAAACTATAAAAACATAACAAGTAAACATCATATGAAAGGTAGGTATACAGATAAATTTAAGGAAAGATAGTGCATTACAATAAAAGAGAAAGTATCTTAGTTGTGAATGGCATAGAAAATAAATTAGTTGGTATGTTAGTAAATACACAGGTGACTGATTAAATGTCATAAATAATACATGACAAAATGCAAGATACATAAAAAGAAAACGTTAACAAGTTTTTACAGAGAGATAGAAATACACAAATATATGCAATAGACCCTACGTGATGCTCCTTAGACATCGAAATATTCTACATAAAAATATTGTTCAGATATTTCTTGAATAACGGTAAACTTGTATTAAATACATCGATATTTGAGGTATATTTTTGTTCCCTAGTGTGTGTAGTCGAGAAATTGATGTGTGTGTGTGGTAGTTGGTTAGAGAATTATTGTTGCAGAATAATATGTTTTGCCTTGTTGCTCGAGTTGGTACCTTAATGTGTTGAATAGGTATGTGTAACTTGAAGTTAATAAATCTTAAAAATTTGTGCTGCACTCTTTCGATATTTCTTATATGAATTTGATAATATGGGGACCAATCTATGGAATTGTATTCCAGCAAGCTGCGTACGAGTGACAAATATACGATTTTTATAACTTCCAACGAATCGAAGTCTTTGATTGTTCTGATTATAAATCCTAGTGTTTTCATGCCTTTGTTAGTTATTTGTTGTATGTGATTTATAAAATTTAATTGCGAATCAAACACAACTCCAAGATCCCTAATTTCTTTGACTTTTTCTAAGATTTTATTATCTATTGTGTATTTGAAAGATAGTGAGGTCTTTGTTCGACAAAATATTAGTGTCTTACATTTATCGATATTGAGGAATAAGTTGTTTGCGACACACCAATTTTGTAATTTGACGATGTTTGACTGTAGGATTAGGCAGTCACCTATATTAGATATTTCTTTGTATAATTTGATGTCATCGGCAAAAAGCAGAACTTCTACATCGTCGAAACAACTTATGATATCATTTATGAATATTAAGAAAAGGATGGGGCCGAGATGACTCCCTTGCGGTAGACCACTAGTTGCATATAATAATTTAGATTTAGAATGTTTAATTTTAACAAATAAGATTCTGTTAGACAAATAACTTGAGAACCAGTCTAACAACTTACCTCTCAGTCCTAAGGCATACAGTTTACTAAGTAATAATTTATGTGATACTATGTCGAAAGCTTTTGAAAAATCTGTGTAGATACTGTCAACTTGTTTTTTTTTTGTAAAAGATTCTGTAATATAGTTATGGTAAAGTAACAGGTTAGTAGCAGTTGACCTACCAGAAACGAATCCATGTTGGTTTTTATCAATTACTTTTAATATTGATGGATAAATTAAATCGAGAACAAGGGATTCAAAGATTTTCGGGAGTGCTGATTGTATGCGTATAGGACGGTAGTTTTTAATGTCTGTGTCATCACCTTTTTCGAAAATCGGGGTAATATAACTAGATTTCCAACGGATTGGAAAATGTCCAGAAGAAAGTAGGTGGTTAAATAGTGCGGTGAGTGGACCTGATATTGCAGATGGGCATTGTTTGAAAAATATTGGTGGGATGTTATCTGGGCCTGCAGATTTGTTAGGGTCAAGTGAAATGATTTTATTTAAGCATGATTCCTGTGTTATGAGGCAATTATGTAGATGTATTGTGTTTTGATATGTGTATGATGGTACATTGTTATTTGGTATTTCACCTTCGTATACACTTTGGAAATGATCCGCAAATAAATTAACAATATCAAAGGTGCTATTGGCTATTTTGCCATCATAATGCATTGTGGAGGGGTAGTCTGTACTTTCATTGTTTAATTTTTTAACAGAATTCCAAAGATTCTTTGTTCCTAGCGCAGTTTTCTCAACGGAGGTGATGTGTGCTTTATAGCACAGTTTCGATAGTGTTTTACATTTCTTTCTTGTTTCTGAGAAGTTTGAGTAGTCGTTGATTTGGTGAGTCAGTTTAAAAATTTTATGAAGCTGTTTTTTTTGTTTAAGTAAGAGTATAAGATCTGTGGAGAACCAAATTGGATATGTTCTGTGTTTTGGTGTATACGAGGGGACATAAGATTTTATATTTTCAGAAAATGTTTCATAGAGTTTTTCTAGTATTTGTTCGGTATCGCTGTTAGTGGTCAAGAAAGTCCAATCTGTATTAGTGAGTTGGTAGTTAATAGACTCGTAATCAGCGTTTTTGAAGTTGAGTGTTGTTTTTTTCAGTGGTGGATTGTTCGTGTACATATTTACTATAATGTGTAAGGGGGGATGATAATTATCCACCGGAACGAGCTGATCGTCTGACATTTCAACACACAGTTTAGAGCTGTTTGAAAGGGCAAGATCTAGAAAGCGATCACATATATTAGGTACAAAATTATGTTGATGCAAATTTAAATAGTTTATCGTATCTATCACTTCACGTGCTGGGTCGTTAGAACTTTCGTTAGTAATATAACCATTGTCACTAGAGTTCCATTTCAAATTGGGAAGATTATAATCGCCGACAATAATTATTTTCGATGTAGGATTTTTTGACATAAGAAATTCGATATCTTCGCAATGTTTCTTGTAGGTTTGGATGTCGGAGTTTGGTGGTATGTATACAGTTGCAATGATGATTTTTTCCATGGGAGTGACAATTTGTACAAATAATTGCTCCAATGAGGTATTTTGCGTTTTTAGTTTTTTCACTGAAATATTTTCCCTGATTGCAATCAAAACTCCGCCTCCTCTGGATTTGGTACTTTTTTCATTTTATTTTATTTTTATTTTATTTTATTTTATTATTTTAGCATATAAAATATAATGTACATTTAGATTATGTAATAATTTGCGTACATTCATGTTCAAATATCTTAATTAATACCACTCTTCCATGGAAGCATTAGCTTGTGTCTGGAAGAGTAGTGTACATTTTTTAAATGCTATATTATACCATAAGTTCTTAAATTACAATGTGAATGTAAAAAAAAAAACACTAAGTTGTAAGTTCGGTGTTATGTAATTATAAGTATTTATCAACTATCAAACAATTTTATTATTTGGATAATGTATCTAGAATTATTGTAATTAGTTGTTAAAAACAAAACAAAATTTAACTTAGAAGAATGGAGTATCACTAGGAAACTGAGTTATAAGTTATTCTTGAGATTAGATTAGTCGGATTTTTTTTTTTTTTTTTTGAGATTATCTTTAAAATATATTTTAACAGTGTTTATTAATTGGATTTTATCATTCATTTTTTAATTTCATCCGGTAGTCGGTTGAAAATAAGTCTTCCTTGATAAGTATAAAAATTTTGTGCGAAGGAAGTGTTTAATTTTGGGCATGAAAAAATATATTTATGTCTTGTACGGTTTTCAGTTATAAATTGATACTTTTCTTTTTCTTTTATAATTTGAATCAATGCATTTTTATTGTACAGATCTTTGAATGAAGGTACTTGGAATTCCTTAAATAGTTGATCCGTTGGGTAGTCAGAAGGTTTTTTTAATATAATTTTAATTATTAGCCTCTGCACAACTTCAATTGGGGAAAGATTAGTTTTGTATGCGGATCCCCAGCTAATGATAGCATATTGTAAAGTTGATTGAACCAAAGCGTAATATATTAGATATAAGTTTTTTACAGATAAAAATTTCTGATTCTTAAAAATATATAAATCAATTTTCTAATTTTTTTTACAACTTGACAAATTTGTTCCTTCCATTTCAAATTTTTATCGATAATAACTCCTAAATATTTGATTGTGTTTGTTGTTTTTAATATTGTGCAGTTTGGGATACAATAACTTTTACTATGTGTTTTGGAATTATCATGGATGATGATGTCAATGTTTTTAGGGGTATCATTTTTGTGTATTGCAAATGGAATTACAAATGTTTTGTCACTATTTAGTGATAGTAAATTTACGTTGAAGAAATTCTTTAAAATATTTATGCCTTCGGTGGCTTTAAATGTTACTTTTTCCCAAGTTTTATCGCTAATTATTAGTACCGTATCATCGGCATATGAAGTAATTTGGCCATGTAGTGGTGGAAAAAAATGTCATTAACATATATGGTGAAAAGGATTGGTCCGATTACTGTACCTTGCGGGATTCCAAAGTCTGATATTTCTTTATCGCTATTAATTTGATTTATTTTTACGACTTGCGGTCGATTTTTTAGGTAGTTCGAAATCCATTTAATCGCATTGTCTTTTATACCTACATTGTTCAGTTTTTTTAGTAGAATCTCATGGGATATACTATCAAAGGCTTTTCTGAGATCAATAAATATACCGGCACATTTTTCACCTTTATCCAATGATTCGTTGATGTATGAGGTTACATTAGCAATAGCATCTTGTGTGCAGAGTGACTTTATAAAACCAAACTGGTTTTTGTGAAGAATTTTATTACTTTCTAGGAAAATGATTGATTTAGGGTTTCTGTCACACCAAAATATCTTGTGGTTTGTGAAACCAAGTTCAGGAGATTTTATTTCTGGAACGAGCCATGTTTCAGTAAGGATAAATATATCATGTCCGTGTAAAGGTACCGTTACTTTAAGGCCATGTAGTTTTGTACGAAGTCCTCGTGTATTTTGATAATAAATTTTGATTTTATCAGGGCATTTGGTCCGGCATTTTCGGTTAGTTAGGCCATATCCAATGGTGGATTTTAGTTTTTTGAGACATTTACTATTGCTGGTTTATTATTTATAAATTTTATAGTTAGTCCGACTTCGTCTTCCAGGGTACGGTTTGCCAGAGTTTGTCTAAGATCATTTAGGTATTGCCTTTGTAGAGGGGTTTGGTCGGAATAGATTTTGCAATCGGTGTGTGTTAGAGCTATATTTTTTCGGCGCAATACAATACTGTCAATGGGTCGTTAAGGATGACTTTCATTGGCCTTATTTTATTTGGTTTAACTACGCCAATGCGGAAGATGTTGACAGAGTTTTCAACGAGCGTGGAATCGATTTTGTTGAGAATTTTTAAAACTTCCACTTTGTCCTGTTTAATTTGGTCCAATTGATTCGCCATGACGTTTCGGGCACATTTGTGATAATTAAATTTTTGGCTCTCACCTTTCTTTCTTCCAACTCGTCGGCTGCTTCGCACATTTGGGCTATTTGTGTCCCATTTGATAGGGACTGGGGCGGAGGCTGGAGCGGCTGGTTTTCTGAGATGCGTTGGTATGTCTTCAGTTCACCTTCTAAAAATCCCGTTTTAGCTGCAACAAGGCTTATATTGCCCAGTAGTTCGGAGAGTTTTGGCGATAATTTCCCCATTTGTTCTTTGGTGAACTTGTTGCTTAGATCCATTATAGTAGTATGTAAAGAGTTAATAATGTTGTTTGCCGCAGTGATAAAGGAATATGAATCACAGGTGTCCATTTTACTGCTTCAAGATGTGAGACGTGAGGTTTGAAAAAGGTTTGGCGACCCTGCGCTGAGTTGGTATGCACCTTTATTCGAGGACCTTCACAGGACTTAAGACCCAGAATCCGAGGACTCGCACGAATCCGAGGACGTCCTCGGATTCGAAATGCGAAAAACTGAATATGTACCCATAATCTATGCGTTCTGATTGGTCAACTGTCGAAATTTTGGGCCAATCGGAGAGAGTCCTCATTTTCGTGGTGAAAGATATCGTGTTTAATTTGACTAGTGTTTCATTAGTACGGGTGTGTGACCACCAGGGCGGCGCCGCTAATGCTGGAAATCACACACAAACCCTAATCCGAGGACTCTCTGAAAGTCCTCGGTTTCGTGTTAAAAGGTGCCGATCACCGGAATGTGAACATCAGGAGGCGCTGCAAGCTCGAGTGTCAAGAAATCTCACCTACGCCCTAAACCGAGGACCCGTCGTTCGAAATTCTTACGTGCATGTGAATATAATAAGTATTTCACTACGAGTATTAAGATTGTGCCGACAAGGAATTCAGTTTTTGACAGTTAAAACAAAATTCATTATTGCGTTTAGTTCGTATTGTGAACTATGTTCTGGAATACTGTTTAATTCGCTGTACGGTATTGTAATATTTAATAAGTAATTAGGACTGTTCAAGTATTTGATTAATCCGCGTCATATATTCTTCTTTCACTCCATTCTTCGTTAATCCGCTCTATGACCATATTACCTACACCTCACAAAAACGCCTCTGTCTGAATTAAGGACAAGGGATTGATATTGCCACCTGGATGGGTGATGTTGTCAAGCGGGTTAAGGAGGAGCTGTAGGAAGGGTTTTATTAATGCAGATCTTGAAGAGTCGGAAAAATTACTGAAAAAATTACCAAACGCAGAGTAACATTATCATCAAATAAAACAAACAAATCGTTAAAAAATTTTTTTATTGTTTTTTAGATTAGATTTACAAAAAAATTAAGACAATAAAGTCGTTTATATTTAAAATAATTGAGCCTATATTCTTTCCTTCCAGGCATGATCCTTTATATTTTATTTCTTGGCGTTCTTTTTTATGATATTGTGCACATAAAATTTTATGTTTTTCCATGTTCTGTGTCTTAAATCTGGTTCATTGGTCAAACATTCTTCGCACTCTTTCTTGTTTGGAATTTTTTTTCTTATCCAGAAGACAGCCCTTTGCCTTGATACGGCATCCTTCTCAGCAGAAGTCCACATTTTCCTTGCTGTTATTTTCTTTTTTCTTGTGACATGTGCATTTATTGTTGGAATTTCATCCGTACCTACTCCGTGGTCATCTGAATGATAAATAAAGATACGTTTATTTGTTTCAAATTTATTTATTTAGAAATACAATATGTTGGTAACTGAACACAGTTGTGTTGTGTAGTGGACCGCGGTTGATTCGAGACTGAAACACGCTGAACTCAATATGCCTTAACAATTCATAGTAAAAATCCTAAATTTCTGTTGGTTTGGTGCCATAGGGCCAAAGTTATGACCGATCCAAAGTGCTATAAAATGACCGACCCCAAGTGTTTAAACGATGCTTTTTTTGTTGTTAAATTCTTCTTTCGCCTGATTTTTTGGTTGATTCTTGTACAGACCATGAGTCTTAGTAAAAATCCTACATTTCAGTTGGTTCGGTGCCATAGGGCCGAAAATATGACAGACCCCAAGTGTTAAAACGTCCGACCCCAAGATTAAAACGATGATTTCTAAAAAAAATTCTTCTTTTGGAAGATTTTTTGACTGATTCGTGTACAGACCATGATTCTTAGAGAGTATCCAAAATTTCAGGAGGATCGGCGCCATGGGGCCGATATTAAGTCCGACCCCAAGTGTTAAAATGACCGAACCCAAGTGCTAAAATGACCGACCCCAAGTGTTAAAACGATATATATTTAAAAAAATAAAACAACACTTTGTATTTAACCACGAAATTCGTGGTTAACCCGGCGGTACTCACTAGGTATTTACGAACATGAACACTCGCTACCGGGTAATAAATACCACAGAGTTTAATTGCCGTTATTTTCAAAAAGACGCTTGAGTTTCAATTTTTGACAATGTATTTGTGTTATTGGTACTATTGTTCATAAATAAAACTACAAATGCAAGTTTCAATGTTTATTTATTTGTATTAGAGTTTATCCTAAAAAATAACCAAAAAATTATGTTTTTCTCAGTAATCTTACGAAAATCAACATAATATTTTTTTTTCTTACAAATTTGGCAAAATTGAGATCGGTATCGAAAATAAACTAGGTACACTCCTAAAATACTAAAAAATAATGATACCTTTATACTTTATAGGATCGTGGCTACCGGGTATTTTTTACCCATACTCACTTTACACGTCTGTCATTAATAAGCGCCGTGCGCGAACTGACCGCCCCGCCGGGTGAGGGTATGTGAACTATCGGTTTGAAGGTACTTAGAATCTTGGGTTGCCAGAACGCGTAGAAAAAAAAAAATACAACCAATTTTTTGTACTCTGTGGTATTTTTTACCCGGTAGCGAGTATCGCCGGGTTAAATACAAAGTGTTGTTTTATTTTTATAATATAATGTCTAACCACAAAGTAATTGCTTCTTATGAAAAAACGATATATATTTTTTTAAATTATTCTTTTGGTAGATTTTTGATTGATTCGTGTACAGACCAAGATCCTCAGTAAAAATCCTGCATTTCAGTTGGTTCGGTGCCATAGGGCCGAAGTTATGACTGACCTCAAATGTTAAAACGGCAAGCCACTAGTGCTAAAACGACCGACCCCAAGATTAAGACGATGATTTTTTTTAAAATTCTTCTTTTGGCAGATATTTTGATTGATTCGTGTACAGGCCATGATTCTTAGTAAAAATCCTAAAATTCAGTTGGTTCGGTGCCATAGTGTGATTGACAACAAGGGTTAAAATGACCGGCCCCAAGTGCTAAAACAACCGATCCCAAGATTAAAACGATGATTTTTTTTTAAAATTCTTCTCTTCTTTCAGATTTTTTGTCTGATTCAGCCGGATCAGCGCCATGGGGCCGATGTTAAGACCACCCCAAGTGTTAAAAAGACCGAACTTAAGTGCTAAAATGACCGACCCCAAGTGTTAAAACCATGCTTTTTTTGTTTAATCCTTCTTTCGCCAGATTTTTTGGTTGATTCGTGTACAGACAATGAGTTTTAGTAAAAATACTACATTTCAGTTGGTTCGGTCCCATAGAGCCGAAGTTATGACCGACCCCAAGTGCTAAAACGATGCTTTTTTTGTTTAATTCTTTTGCCAGATTTTTTGGTTGATTCATGTACAGACCATGAATCCTAATTTTCAGTTGGTTCGGTGCCATAGGGTGGAAGTTATGACCGACCCCAAGGGTAAAAATGACCTTGTGGTAAGTCATTTTAACGACTTACCACAGATTAAAACGACGATTTAAAAAAAAAATGTTCTTTTGGTAGATTTTTTGATTTATTCGTGTACAGACCAAGATTCTTAGAGAGAATCCAAAATTTCAGCCGGATTAGTGCCATGGGGCAGATGTTAAGACCGACCCCAAGTGTTAAAACGACCGACCCAGGGCCGGATCTATGAAATCTGGCGCCCTGTGCAGTAGGTACCGATGGCGCCCCCCCCTACATTTTTATTTTGATTAAAAATTCGTTCTCCCCAATTTTTTTATTTTTTTTATTTAATTTTTTTTTTACGCTAATTTATCAAATAAAATCAAGAACTATAAAGGTGTAACTTTTACAAGTGACCTGGCGGTAGCTCTCACACTCGTTTTTTTTAAAGAGAGAATTGGCAGGAGCCCTATACTCTCTGAATCTATTGGGTAAACATAAAATTGTGGTGCTATTTTAATTATTTTAGGAAAAACTCTTTTTGCAAGTTATGCTTTAAAATAACACAACGAATTGTTTGTTTGTGCCCGTACCATGATTTAAAATATAGGTTACGAGACAATGCGGGTGGTTTCGCTGAAGTAAGTCCATTAGACATTCTTGAGATTTACTGCGTTTATGTATATATCCAACGCGAATATTAATAGAAAAAGCAAATACAAATAGTTCTCATGGCAACGTACAACACAAGAATAGCATCTACAACAGGCAGTCCCAACGAGAGACAGTAAGCAGTGAGACGGAATAAGAATATAACCTCAAAGTTGTACCTTGCATTTCCCCTGTGTTGAGCGAACAAACACCAAATTGAGCGAACAAACACCATACAAACACTAAACACTGACGTATGGTATCAACGGCTTACGAAAAATGCTTACACTGACACCGTAAAATAACAAATCCAACAAATCTAATAGATATGAATTATACATTTAACGAACTTCAAATAATATGTCAAATCAATGATGAAACTGTCAATACGTTGCAACCTGCAAATCCTGCAAACTGTGCGATGCTTTTGTTAATGGAATTTACTGAAGATTTCATAAGAAAATGGTCTTTGACTACCTTTTCCTAGAGACTTAAATCGTACAAAATAAAACAATAGCGAGTGTACGGACGACACACTAACTAAAATTGTCAGCATTTTGAAAGGCGCAAGTCGGTTTGTTTGATTCACTAGAACAAAAATACCGCGCTGTGATTGGTTATTGAATTTGGATCGCACCCATTCGTCGTAAAACTCGTAAAAGATGTATGGAAAAATAGATCTTACGTGTACTTATGTGAAACAGCATTAAACGTAATTGTCGAAGAATGGAAGGAAGGAATGAATAATAATAAATTTATCTTAGCAATATTTTTGGATTTTCAAAGGGCATTCGAAACTATAGATCGAGACATACTAATAAGAAAGCTTAAAGAAATTGGTTTCTCACCTGTATCCATTAAATTAATACAAGAGTATTTGAGAGACAGAAAGCAGGTAACAAAAATAAATAATCAATTTTCAAAACCAATGGAAAATAAGTTAGGAGTACCACAGGGATCGGTCCTTGGACCTCTATTGTTCATACTCTAGATTAATGACATGGTGAAAATATTTTCAAAATGCAAAGTACGACTATTTGCCGATGATACACTAATATACTTAATTGGAGATAACTATGAAGAACTAATACACATTTTAAATAATGAACTAAATGATGTATCAAGATGGCTAAAAATAAATAAGCTTAAATTAAATACAAAAAAAAAAACAAAATGTATGGTGATTGGATACAAGAAGACATCCAGTGAAAGCAAAATTAAAATTGGTGGTGAAATTATTGAAAAGGTTACTGAAATGAAATACTTAGGAGTTATATTAGATTCCAAACTAAACTTCAATAGACATCCTGAATACACCCAAAAGAAAATTGGCAAAAAGATATCTTTTTTTGAAAGAATTCGGCCAAAAATTTCTAGAAAAACTGCAATCACCATATACAATTCAATTATTGCTCCACACTTCAACTACTGCTCAAGTATACTTTTCCTATGTAACGAAAGAGAACAAAATAAGTTACGAATTCTCCAAAACAGGGCAATGAGAATAATTCTTCGACAAAACAGATTTTCAAAAATAATTAAAATGTTAAAGGAACTAAATTGGTTGACCGTGAAACAGATGCTGACCTTCAACACGATGGTATTTATCCACAAAATATTGAATAACACGTTACCAAAATACTTCTCAAATAAAATTGTATACAATAAAGACATTCACAGATATAACACAAGGACGTGCAAGGAAATTAGGCTACAAAAAAAGGACAAAGCGAATACGCAGAACAGTCTACTGTACAAGGGAATGAAGTTGTATAACACACTACCAGAAACTTTAAAGTCCACACCAACTGGAAAGTTCAAGATGTATTGTAGGAGCTACATAAAACTTAAAAAAATATAGTGAATATGAAATATTATAATCAATTAGAAATTTGTAAACTTAAATGTACAAATTACTAAAATAAAAATTATTATTATTATTAACTAAATATATGGAATTTGTAAAAAAATTCTGTAACTGACTATAAATTCGTAAGCCGTTGATACCAACCTGATGCGTGCGCATTCTGTTTCTTTGGAAAGTGTTTCTAGAGCGTAATACTTATTTCGTACTATGGGTAATTTTTAAACGATTCAGGGAATATTAAAACTTAATTTTAATACAATATTTATTTTCTCACGGCGCCCCTTCGGAGTTGGCGCCAGGTTTTTTGCACGTTTTTAAACGTATGGCAGATCCGGCGCTGGACCGACCCCAAGTGTTAAAACGATGCTTCTTTGTTTGTTTAATTCTTCTTTTGCTAGATGTTTTGGTTGATACGTGTACAGATAAAACATTTCCGTCCTAAACATCCTACATTTCCGTTGGTTAGGTGCCATAGGGCCGAAGTTATGACCGACCCCAAGGGTTAAAATGACCGTCCCCAAGTGCTAAAACGACCGTCCCCAAGATTAAAACGATGATTTAAAAAAAATTCTTCCTTTGGAAGATTTTTTGACTGATTCGTGTACAGACCAAGATTCTTATAGAGAATTCAAAATTTAATCCGGATCAGAGCCATAGGGCCGAAGATATGACAGACCCCAAATGTTAAAATGACAAAACCCAAGTGCTAAAATGACTGCCCCAAGTGATAAAACGAGGATTTTTTATAATTCTTCTTTTGGCAGATTTTTTTATTGATTTGTATACACACCATGATTCTTAGTAAACATCCTAAATTTCAGTTGGTTCGTTGCCATAGGGCCGAAGTTATGACCGACCCCAAGTGTTAAAATGACCGGCCCCAAGTACTAAAACGACCGACCCTAAGTATTAAAACGATGATTTAAAAAAAAATTCTTCTTTTGGCAGTTATGACCGTCTCGAAGTGTTAAAATGACAGAACCCAAGTGCTAAAATGACCGACCCCAAGTGTTAAAACGATGATTTTTTTTAAATTCTTCTTTTGGCTGATTTTTTTCATTGATTCGTGTACAGGCCATTATTCTTATAGTCCAGTCAAATTAAACATGAACAGGGGGTTGTGCTTGCAAAAAGTCCAGTCATTCTGAATTTTTTATATGTTGTTAGGACCTAAACCAGTATTGCGAAATGTTGCATGTGTCGCGAAATGACTATCCGTCAGAACTGGAAAGTTTTTGCAGCATCTCATGTCCTACTGAAGAGCAGCATGTAGACATGAGACCTTCTCGAATCATCTGAGATAATAGTGATGTGGAAAAACTAAAAACTGGTATGCTCTCCACCCTCCATTTCCCAAAACTGACAGTTTGATTTCTATCAGTAGTGGTTTACTGGCAGGTCCTGAAATTAATTGCCACACAGCCCAGAGAGTTGGAACAGAGGGAGTGATGAAAATTGTGGGGCAAATGTACGACAAGAAAGTAATAAAATGGAAAAATAAAGTTACCATGCTGGCATCGATCACCTCAACCGTTAAACTGTTGGACAAAAACAGAAGAGTGGCTATGGATCCGCTCACAATTTTCCAGCGAATGTGTATTGCAAAGCAATTTAACAGGATTTACAGAACGACTTCAAGTATGAATTGGCCCCGTTCCCGATGTCTCTGTTCAATGAACAAGGGATGCGCAACGGCACAAAATCTACTCTTTCCTTTGCCTTCACTCCTCTTTCCAGCCACACGCCGAGAGATGCCAGCACTCACGTCATTTTGGATGGTGGCTACCTCTTGCACAAGGTCGTGTCGTGTGGCAGCGGAAGAGCACGGTTCGAGCACTTTTGGCGCGTTATACCATCTACGTCCGAAACCACCTTGGGAAGAACGTCTCCATCGTTTTTGACGGCTACCCCGAAGATGCTACCAAAAAAAACACCAAAAACAGCGGAATGACTCCGGCGCTACGCAGCTCATTCCTTCTACGAATTGATGTTCGATGAATCCACAGTAATTCAAATTGCTCAAGAGCATGTATTGGGCAATAAGAACATTAAGAGACGCCTTATAACTCTTCTCTGTGCCGCCTTTCAGAAGGAGGGAGTAGAAGTGGCTGTTGCCGAAGAAGATGTGGATACGGGTAGAGGGCCCAGGCGAGGAGTCAAAGAGTTATGGTACCCAGGCACTAGTAGTGGAGGCACTATCGGGAGTTCTCTTATTTCCTCTGGTTATCGGCTGAGTATCGCTGGCCCTAAAACTCTACCCCACTTTGCCATAAAATATCACGATATGAGGTAAAGAGTCATGAATAAGGAACTCCAGTGAAAAATATTCTGGGATGTGGATCGAGAGATCGTCATGATGGCGCTTTCAAAAAGAACAGTAGCCGATCGGGTCGTCATAGTGGGAGAAGACGTCGACCTGCTCGCTCTTCTCAATGGTTTAGGCGCTGAAGAGACAGACGTCTATCTTCAGAAGAGCACGAAGGGTGAAGTTGGTTGCTGTCACTACTCTACGACCTCCTACAACCACCAGGGCTCCCAGCGATTACCAGAAACGGTACTATTCACCCACGCGTTTACCGGGTGCGATACCACCTCAGCACCATTTGGCCAAGGAAATTGAAGTACCCACCACTGTCCCATCCCGGTATAGGCAACTTATGGTCGCCCCTTTGGAGTTCTCGCAAGAATCTAATTTTTTTGAATAAACGGCTCTACATTTAATGTAACGAATCTAGACCTTCAATGTCCCCTCATACTGTGTTAGGTGGCGGTATGCGGGCGCGCCTACAGGACTGTACTGTAATGGTCAATCTGTACAATTCTAAAGCCCATGGAGGTGTCAATGCAAAAGCAATGAGCCTCATGGACAGTCAAACAAGTAGTTAGTGACATGAACAAGAAAAAAAAACAAAAATAAACAGGAACCGTCATGAGTAATCAGCTCATGACAGAGAAAGACCACACACAATCCCGGGGGCGGCACCGGGCGCTGTACAGAAAAAAGAGAGAAAAAACAGGAAAATAACAGATATGTACAGAATAGAAAAGGTGTCACCTCAACGTGACTACCGGCAGTCCCCGAGATTATGAAGGAGGCTGATTGTCCAACCTCCCGACACCCACCAGCGTCATCCTTAAGCCAGCTAGCCGGTGGTGCCTAGACGAAAGTAAATGGAAGACATGAAAGAAGACCCTAGGGAGAAAAGCGTCGGGCAGCTGGAGGCGGGACGGACAGCTATCGGATACCGTTCAGCCTTCCCCCCAGCCTCTTCATGTCACGGGGGGTAGCGCGGTCGACAGGTGCAGCTCCACCAGATCCAGAAGACCGGCCATGGTTCATAGGCGGGGACACGGTCCATGGTCCAACCCCTTATATGGGGAAAAGGACGAAACAAGACCAACAACGGAGTTCAGTTCTCGCGTTAATTTATAACTGAAATAGGTAAAGAAAAGAAAAATAACGAAGAAAAAAAAATACATAATGTATACAGTGAAAGAAAAACATAATCAACATTGTTGTTGCGCAGTGTGAATTCTGATAAATTCTGCAGTGTAAAGCATAAAGAAATAAAATGTATGTACAAGGGAATTCTGCTGGTGACAAAATCCAGAAATTCAATATATGTGCTATGAAGAAAAGAGGGATATGTACATTGAAGTTCCCACCACTGTCCCGCCCCAGTATAGGCGACTTATAGTCGCCCCTTCGGAGCTCTCGCAAGAATCTAATTTTTTTGAATGAACGACTCTACATTTAATAAAACGAATCTAGACCTTCAATGCCCCTGCATACTTTGTTAGGTGACGGATGTGGGCACGCTTACAGACTGTACTGTAATGGTCATTTCTACAATTCTAAAGCCCATGGAGGTATTCACTGCTAAAGCAGTGAACCTCATGGACAGTCAAACAAGTGTTAGTAACATCGACATAAAAAAGTAAAATAAACAAAATAGACAGCAGCC
Source organism: Limnephilus rhombicus (assembly GCA_929108145.2). Taxonomy (NCBI): domain Eukaryota; kingdom Metazoa; phylum Arthropoda; class Insecta; order Trichoptera; family Limnephilidae; genus Limnephilus; species Limnephilus rhombicus. Next base: position 27,354,288 of record OV815284.1, read on the forward strand.
GTCATGAGTAATCAGCTCATGATGGCAAAACACCATACACAATCCGGCGGGCAGCACCGAGCACTAAAAGTAAAATAAAATATGTACAGAGTAGAACTGGTGTTACCGCAATCCGGCTACCGGCAGTCCCCGAGACAGTGAAGGAGGCTGATTGTCCGGCCTCCCGACAACCGGCAGCGTCGTCCGTAAGCCAGCTAGCCGGTGGTGCCTAAACGAGAGTAATTGGAAATCATGGAAGAAGACCCTAGGGAGAGAAGCGTCGGGTCGCCGGAGGCGGGACGGACAGTTTTCGGATGTCGATCCACCGGCTCCCCAGCCACTTCATATCACGGGGGTATGTACAGTAGTAAATAACAAAAAGAAAAGAAAAATCAAAACATACAGAAAACCAAGAAACATGTAAATAAAAGGTAGGAAAAGAAACATAAGCATATTAGTTTACGCAGGACCTGGAAATAAACAGTAACGGAGAATACGTTTAAACAAAAAGAAAAACATTCGAAATGAAAATTCAACTGTACATCCAGTGCAACATTAGTAAGAGCGGTAGAATAGCGAAAGTCCGTGGTTAATCAGGAACAAGTACACCCAGTAATCAATATTCTACTAATCAGTGACTCTAAGCTCAGGCCATCTCTCAACCCAGATCCTTGTAAACTTCCTCAGACACTCGAAGTTCACCTTGTTCGATACCAGATCAGTGTTCCACACTGGTCTAATGGGTACGTCCAAACCATCAAGCATTTCCTCTCTAGCATCCATCATGATCTCGCAGTGCCACAGAATGTGCTCGGCCAACAGGTTGGTGGAACCGCAGGCGCAGGTGGGGTGAGGGGACAGGGAGAGGGTGTGAAGCCTTCCACTGAATTCCCCATGACCGGATAGAAGCTGGGTTATGTGATGGTCCACTCTTGGAGCGACATTTCACGAAGCAGCCCAGGGAGAGTCCCCGGCCCGCCCGGTGTCAGAACAACGCCTAGGTGAGTGGCCGGGGTTCCTCTGGTTAACTTCAGCTTAGTAAGCACTTGCCTGATTTCTAGATCGATTGGCAATATGCCAGCCAAAACGGGTAAAGCGTCCGAAGCTACGGTTCTATACGCATCAGATAGTGCCAGCAAGGGGGTTCGTTGGCCTCGCTTGAGAGCCAAGAGAATGAGCGAGTTGCACAGACGGTGTTCCCACACAGAGGTGGCATACGAGACTTGCGCCACGTATACGCACCTATATAGAGTTCGCAGAGCCGGAATACGCAATCCCCACTCAGCTGTGGAGAGTCTCCTCAGCTTCAAGAAGAGAGCCTGAGCCTTGCTGGATAAGAGGACGATCGATCTAGTGTGACGCCTAAATATTTCACAGTCTCAAAAAAACGGATGTTGGAGTCTCCCATTCTGATGGTAGGATTTCTTTCTCTACTGAGAAAGCCCTTCATCAGGAGGCCCTTGGTCTTATGGGGAGCGAAGGTCATCTTATTTCTTTCCCCTCAATCCAGAAACATTTTCAAACCTTCACTGTCTTTGCTCTCAACTTCTTTTCTGCTGTCCCCAGCGACCAGATACAATTTGTCATCAGCGTAGTCGACAGAGATACATCCTTCAGGCAAGGGTAACCTGGAGGAGTCGTTCCACGGAGATGGAGATGTTCCACAGGTCAGGTCCAAGGATGGAGCCCTGCGGACATCCCATATTAGCTTCCCTCTGGATACAGAAGTCACCAAAGCTGATCGTAATGGTACGATCCGATAAGTAATCATCAATGGATTGGAACAGAAGATTGGAACACTGCCTGTTTTTCACCTTTGTGCGTATCATTGCCCACCACGCGTAATCGAAGGCACCAGTGATGTCAAGGAAGATCGCAACAACGTACTTCTTGGGACAAGCCTTCACCCATTCAAGCGCATACGACAGGGCGTGCACCGTGGATCTACCGGGGACGAAGCCGAACTGCAGGTCACTGGCCGGAGAGAGGGTTAGTCGGAGTCGCTGTCTTATTTATTTATTTATTTATTTACGGACTTACGTCCAATTTAAAACAAAGTATCACGAAGTATAGAAATGAACAATGTAAGGATTCGGATGGTACATGAAAGCAAAGACAAACAGTGAAAATAGAAGAAAAATAAGTGTCAAGTCACGTCAAGACCTTGCAAAAATTAGGGTGAATATTACATATCTTCATTTGTTTAAAGAGCGACAGAAATCATTTAAGCTAATACCAAAAAAATCAAGGTCTTGACGTGAGTTGACCAGTCTACACATTCTGGACAGTGGTGAGTTATAACCATAGTTAGTCGAGTGCTGATTGAGGAAAAGCAGGTCTTTATTTCTGAGTCTACGAGAAGGTATATTAAATGTGATGAGTTGTAGTAATGTAGGCGAGTCGATTAAACAGTTAATAATTTTGAAGAAACAAATGAGATCAGATTTTATCCGACGGTCTTCTAAAGGAGAAAGGTTTAGAGTTTGTTCAATTTCAGCATACGAGTAATTGCCTCGCTCTAATCCTAGCCTCCAAGCAATTCCCTTTAGGAACCGATGTTGAACGGATTCAATATGACGAATATGGACAGCATAAAAAGGAGACCATATAATACAAGCATATTCAAGATGGGGGCGAACCAAGGAGCAGTAAAGAGTTCTTAGGGTATTTATGTTTTTGAAGTCAGAAGTGGTTCTAGTGATAAAACCAAGTAGTTTGAGAGATTTATTAACAATCGTATTTATATGTTCCCGGAAAGAAAGCTTGCTATCAAGAGAGACACCAAGATCTTTAATAGATTGAACAGTTGTTAGGCAATTATTATTTAATTTGTATTCGAAAACAATCGGATTTTTAGATCTGTAGAGTCTTATAAGTTTTTCCAAGATCTTACCTAGAACAGGAAGGAGGGTGATCGGCCGGTACGCTTTAATATCCGTCAGTGGTTTTCCGTTCCCCTTTGGTATGATCCGGAGCACGCCACGCTTCCACTCTGAAGGGAAAACTCCTTTTCTCAAGCACGTGTCCATCACCTGGAAGAGCTCTTCCTTGGCGTGCACCCAAACTTGCTTCGCAATCACGCCGTTGAGCCTGTCATGCCCTGGTGCCTTCTTAGGACCCAAACCCTTAATTATCACTTCGATTTCTGCTTTAGTGACTCGAATGAAGTTATCCTCTTGGGCGAGGCCTCTAGGTGGCAGTCGTGACAGATTTCTAATCTGTTACGATTAGAAAGCCGTGACACAGGGGTTAAAATTCTTCACCGTAACAATAAAAGCAAAAAATTAGATAATTTAGAAGCACTAGAAATCAGAAAATCCCTAAATAATAATGCTAGTATTTTGAATAACCAAATTAATTTATCTTTCAGTCCCATTCTAAATATTTTTCCAATTAACCGCTCTGTTCTTTCCAGAAATCCCGCAATTACCCCCACCCCTTTGCTCACCTCCCACTCAAACACTTAACATTCTGTATCATAGTTTAGTTATAATATTCTCCTGATGAAGAGGTAGAGTGTTTTAAAATAAAAGTGGTCTTAAACAAATTTATGTGTTTTTTTATTGTAGATTTCTAATCTGTTTATGGTGGTCACTTTCCCCATCTACTGACTCTACAGGAACTAACTCGCCCAAAAGTGTATTGAGGGTGGAGGCCACATCCACCGTCTCAGCGTTCCTCCCATCAATATTCCCAATTACAGTTGACAAGTACCGTTCAGAACCTTTACCGGATTTTTCAATTGCGCTGTGGATTTCCCACGGGTTGGCGTTACCCACGTCTTTAACCCAATTATGCCAAGCAGCTTGTTTCGCTAGAAGAACGGCCCGTTTGAAGGCTGAACTGGCAGACCTGAGGTCCGCCCGAAGCGCAACCGTCTCCTCCTCCGTACAGCTGCCACTCCTGGACAGCCCCATTGCCATGTAGGCCCTCTTATAGCTCCCCTTCAGCGAAGTCAGCTCAGGTGACCACCACGGCGTCCTAATACTAGACTTCGGGTTTGATTTTCCCAGAGACGAGTTGGCAGCAGATACAACCGCCCTGTTAAAGAAGTTCCCCAAGTTGTCCGGATCAGTAGCTGCTACATGATGAAAATCCCTTAAAGTATCTCGTATCGCTAACCCAAAGTTATCCCAACTCGCCCTAGTGGTGTTGAAATTCCAGGAGGATCTTGGAAATTCAGTTTTTTTGACACCAACCGTAAAGGTAATTAATCTATGATCCGAATTTATTTCGCACTCATGGACTGTCCACCTTGAAATCCTGGTCGCAACTGATCCAGAGCAAAGAATTAGATCAATGTTGCTCTCACCATGTGTGTTCGAGAAAGTACAAAAAGAACTCATTGTTCATTGATGATGCAGAGACCATGTGCAGCAATAAGGTCCTCTACGGCGTCTGATCGTTCCATCCTACAGTCGCTAGTGTCGAACCATAATGGTGAGCGTGCATTAAAGTCACCTCCGATAACTATGTTACGGCCTTTAAGCGCGTTGAGCGTGCGCGTCAGACTCAGGATGATCCCAAATTTAAAGTAAACTGAGATCAAGATGATCTCAGTGTCGCCAAGTTTAATACATATACAGATTTGATACTCGTCAGAAAGACCGGCCAGAAGGAGGGGGCTGATCAACGAAGTGTTAACCAGGACACCCGCCCCCGGTGAGAGGCCAACTTCAAGTACCGCGCCCGGAAAATTAATAGGAGTTTTACCTTCCCAGGTGTACTGTTCCTGAATGAGCATTATATCAATGTTATGGTCAGACGTGACCGGCAGCACCTCCAAAGTGGCCATCCGGAATCAAAGCCAAGGGCCAAGGAAAGATCCAAATCACCACACTTCTGAGCAAGAGTGAACCACTTGCTGAGCAAGTGGAGGTCTTCCTTCAGCCAGACTCCACCCCACAAGCCGTGAGTGAAGCAGGCATCAAGTACTTTGCGGCTCTATATGGGGGGTGACATCGTCGGTTTGTCATTTCAACAAGCATAAACCTCGCCCGTTTGCCACCGACGGAAGATGCTGCATAGTGCAGCAAGGTACTACTTCCAAGTGCAGAAGTGGCGGGGAGTCAACTTGAATCCCACTGAATGGGGGTGGAAGCTGTCTTCTCAAGGACTCACCCCCATCCCTACCACGATGGATCCCGCACCTCCTGCCCTTCTGCGAAAAATTTCATGTAAATGCAAGAAAGGATGCTCTGGGAGCTGCTCGTGCAGAAAGGCTCGGCTCCACTGCTCAGTCCTCTGTCAGTCATGCGGTGGAAAATTGTGCATTAATGTGGTCCCGGATGTGGAGCTGAAATGCTCTGACGATGAAGATGACCCGACGACATACTGGGCGCCTCTCCCAGCGTCCATCACAGATATCGAGACACCTTCTTCGTGTGAGCCTAAGCCCGGGCCATCTAAGATAAAAAGAAAGACATGACATAATACCTACATGATTTATATTAGTTTTATTTTTATGTACATGTAATTTGTCCTTATAGTAGGTACCATAATGTTTGTACAAGCATTTTAGTTTGTAGGTATATAAAAAAAAGTTTGAAGATGACGTAATTCCCGATACATGTATTATATTTTCTTTTTTTCATAAAAAAATGTGTTTAAATTAAAAAAAATAACAAAAAAATGTAACTGTTTGATAAATGAAACCAAAAAAAGACGTGAGAACAGTTTATTTGCATTTCCCCCCAAAACCCATTTATTGTTTTTGGTTATCTGGCGTTCTTGAGAGAACCGTTAGGGAACGTACCCATACTACGTGACCAATTTTTTGCAATTTTTAACCCCCCCCCCCCCGGTGACCAAAAACCTAAGCAACCCGCCGCTCATTTGTATGGAGTGTGACATTTTGAAGACCCCCCCCCCCTAAATGTGTCACGTAGTATGGGTACGTTCCCTTAAGTCCACAGATATCAATCTAGTCTTAAATGAAAGCTAATTAAATTTACTACAACTTTATTTTATATAATATTTGACATGAGATGCGTGTTTTAGAAAATATTTTATAAATTAAGTGACCATTTCGAAAAAATTTCACTTTTTGGAAAAATTGCCAATTTTCGAAGAACTGAATCTTGGAAACCCAATATCTGTATATAGCTCGCTTTGGTCTCACATTGTAGAAAATGTAGTCTACTTTAAAAGTACGAATATAAACTATACCGGTCAGAGCCTTTCTTCACTGCGATCATGAGCAAAAACTGAAAAAAAAACCAGAAATTTCCTGGTTTTTTGGGTCCACCGCCGCACGCACAGCACTTTCGAGTTGCATTTTTTTTTTAAATACTGGTTTAGGTTCAAACAACATACAAAAATCAGAATAACTGAACGTTTTGCAGGCTCGGATGTACAGTATTAGTAAACATCCTAAATTTCAGTTGGTTCGGTGCCATGGTCGGAGGTTATGACCGAACCCAAGTGTTAAAATGAAAGAACCCAAATGCTAAAATGACCGACCACAAGTTTTAAAACGATGATTTTTTTATAAATCTTATTTTGGCACATTTTTTGATTGATTCGTGTACACACCATGATTCTTAGTAAATATCCTAAATTACAGTTGGTTCGGTGCCATAGGGCCGAAGTTATGACCGACCCCAAGTGTTAAAATGCCAGCCCCAAGTACTAAAACGACCGACCCTAAGTATTAAAACGATGACGTTTTTTTAAAATCTTCTTTCCGCAGATTTTTTGATTGATTCGTCTACAGACCAAGATTCGTAGAGAGAATCTAAAATTTCCAAAAGCCATAGTGCCGAAGTTATGACCGACCCAAGTGTTAAAATGGCCGAACCCAAGTGCTAATACGACCAACCCCAAGTGTTAAACGATAATTTAAAAAAAATTCTTCTTTTGTGTTAAAATTACCGGCCCCAAGTACTTAAATGACCGACCCTAAGTATTAAAAAGATGATTTAATTTTTTTTTCTTTTTTTGGCAGATTATTTGATCGATTCGTGCACAGACTAAGATTCTTAGAGAGAATCCAAAATTTCAGCCCGATCAGTGCCATAGGGCCGAAGTTATGACCGACCCCAAGTGTTAAATTGATAGAATCCAAGTGCTAAAATGATCGACCCCAAGGGTTAAAATGACCGGCCCCAATTACTTAAACGAACGAAACAAAAAATCTCTTGGTAAAAATCCTAAAATTTCAGTTGTTTCGGATCCATACGCCCGAAGTTATGACCGACCCCAAGTGTTTAAATGACTGGCTCAATGTACTTAAACGACCGAGCCTAATCTAAAATTTTTGCCAGATTTTTTGATTGATTCGTGTACAGACCAAGATTTTTAGAGAGAATCCAAAATTTCTGCCAAAGGTGTGAAAATACCGGCCCCAAGTACTGAAACGACCAACCTCAAGAATAAAACGATGATTTTTTTATATTCTTCTTTCTTCAGATATTTTGATTGATTCGTGAAGAGATCATGATTCTTAGTATAAATGCTAAAATTCAGGTGATTCGGTGCCATAGGGCCGAAAATATGAAATACCCCAAGTGTTAAAATGACAGAACCCTAGTGCTTATATGACCTACCCCAATGTTAAAACGATGATTTTTTTGTAATTCTTTTTTGGCTGATTTTTTTATTGATTCGTGTACAGACCATGATTCTTAGTAAACATCCTAAATTTCAGTTGATTCGGTGCCATAGGGCCGAAGTTATGACCGACCCCAAGTGTTTAAATGACCGGCCCAAAGTACTAAAACGACCAACCCTAAGATTAAAACGATGATTTTTTTTGTAAATTCTTGTTTTGGCAGATATTTTGATTGATTCGTGTACAGATCACGATTCTTAGAAAAAATGCTAAAATTCCGTTGATTCGGTGCCATAGGGCCGAAGTTATGACCGACTTAAAGTATTTAAATGACAGAATCCTAATGCTAAAATGACCTACCGCAAGTGTTCTTCTTTTGGCTGATTTTTTTTATTGATTCGTGTACAGACCATGTTTCATCATAAATTTCATTTGGTTCGGTGCCAAAGGACCGAAGTTATGACCGACCCTAAGTGTTAAAATTACCGGCCCCAAGTACTTAAATGACCGACCCTAAGTATTAAAAAGATGATTTAAAAAAAATTCTGTTTTGTTAATTATTTGATTGATTCGTGCACTTATCAAGATTCTTAGAGAGAATCCATAATTTCAGCCGGATCAGTGCCATAGGGCCGAAGTTATGACCCACCCCAAGTGTTAAATTGACAGAATCGAAGTGCTAAAATGATCGACCCCAAGGGTTAAAATGACCGGCCCCAATTACTTAAACGAACGAAACAAAAAATCTCTTGGTAAAAATCCTAAAATTTCAGTTGTTTTGGACCCATAGGCCCGAAGCTATGACCGACCCCAAGTGTTTAAATGACCGGCCCAAAGTACTTAAACGACCGACCCTAAGTATTAAAACGATGATTATTTAAAAAAATCTTCTTTTGCCAGATTTTTTGGTTGATTCGTGTACAGACCAAGATTTTTAGAGAGAATCCAAAATTTCTGCCAACGGTGTGAAAATGACCGCCCCCAAAAACTGAAACGACCAACCCCAACATTAAAACCATGATTTTTTTTAAATTTTTCTTTTGGCAGATATTTTGATTGATTCGTCTACGATTCTTAGTAAAAGTGCTAAAATTCAGGTGATTAGGTGCCATAGGGCCGAAGTTATGACCGACCCCAAATGTTAAAGTGTCACATCCCTAGTGCTTAAATGACCAACCACAAGTGTTAAAACGATGATTTTTTTAATTCTTCTTTTGGTTGATTTTTTTATTGACTCGTGTACAGACCAAGATTCTTAGAGACAATCCAAAATTTCAGCTTTATCAGTGCCATAGGCCCGAAGTTATGACCGACCCCAAGTGTTTAAATGACCGGCCCAATGTACTAAAACGACCGACCCTAAGTATTAAAACGATGATTATTTAAACAAATCTTCTTTTGCCAGATTTTTTGATTGATTCGTGTACAGACCAAGATTTTTAGCGAGAATCCAAAATTTCTGCCAAAGGTGTGAAAATGACCGGCCCCAAGATTAAAACGATTTTTTTAATATTCTTCTTTTGGCAGATATTTTGATTGATTCGTGTACAGATCATGATTCTTAGTAAAAATGCTAAAATTCAGGTGATTAGGTGCCATAGGGCCGAAGTTTTGACCGACCCCAAGTGTTAAAATGACAGAACCCTAGTGCTTAAATGACCTACCCCAAGTGTTAAAAACGATGATTTTTTTTAATTCTTTTTTTCCCTGATTTTTTTTATTGATTCGTGTTGATTCTTAGTAAACATCCTAAATTTCAGTTGATTCGGTGCCATAGGGCCGAAGTTATTACCGACCCCAAGTGTTTAAATGACGGCCCCAAGTACTGAAACGACAGATCCTAAGTATTAAAACGATGATTAAAAAAAAACTTCTTTGGCAGATTTTTTATTTAATTTGTGTACAGACCATGACTCTTAGTAAAAATCCAAAAATTTCAGTTGTTTCAGACCCATAGGCCAACAGTTATGACCGAAACCAAGTGTTTAAACGACCGAACCCGTGTGCTTAAATGACCGACCCCAAGTGTTAAAACGATGCTTTTTTTTATTCTTCTTTTGGCTGATTTTTTTTTGATTCGTGTTGTAATAAAGAAGACTCCTACCCCCCCCCCCCCTAATTAATTAAACTTTACAAGCTTTATGCTGTTACTTCAAAGCACATTCGAATTAAGAAAATTTAGAACAAGCTCGGTGTGGACGCTCTCTCCTTGGTCGCGGCACCACTGTAATAAATCTTCGACTCTTACCCCCCCCCCTACTTATTTAAAAGCTTTAAGAATATAATCCTTCTTGACTATCTCTGTATGTAGAGTTCGTCGCCTCGAATTCGTATTCGTAGCCTTGTAGTTCCGTCGCTCACTCTTCTCTCCTCTTCATTCCTTTGGCAGCGCCTCGACACCCCTTTACGTAATACGATTTAGGTATACGTGGCGAGATGCTCTCAATTAACCTTTCCCATACCATGCTAAAAATACCCTCGACAAACCGTCTTGTAACACAGCGTTACTCTATGGGATTTGGAAATTATTTCGGGATTTTGGTAAAAATATTGTTGTGAATATTTTTTATTTGGCTTATATTAATTTATTGTAAGAAAAAAATATCAATTTTGTGCCCTAAAACTGAAATATTAAAAAAATAATCATTCATAATAAATAATCAAATATTATTTGACACGCCCAACAAGGCGGGCGGCTGTGACAGCGACCGCCTAGGGTCACGTTAGCCTCTAGAATAGCACCATTGTTTCAGAAAGCCACATGTGGAATGCGCTAGGTACTAGTAAGGGCTGACACCGACCTACTATCATTTTTTAAATTCATTTACAAAAAATACTTTATCGTAAAGAGCTTTTTATGTTTCCTGATCTAAATTAATACCAGGTTGAATGGTTTTAACACTAGTTGCGCAGAGATGTAGATTACAAGAAAAATACAATATTAAAGAACACTTGAATTTTTTTTTTTTTTTACAGTTTTACGCGAAAGCAAACCATGAAAAAAATTATGTTATGATTACTTTTAAGTGAAAACTTCTTTAGCACCGTTGTGATTTGAAACTGGATGTAAAGAAAAAGCGACACTAAAAGAAACAATAAGCAAACCACGAAAAAAATAATTATTTTGAAGTGATAAACTTCTTTAGCACCGTTGTGATTTGAGACTGGATGAAATGAAAAAGCGACACAAAAAAAAAACAATAAGCAAACCAAGAAAAAAATAATGTTAGGTATAATTACTTTGAAGTGAAAACTTCTTTAGCACCGTTGTGATTTGAAACTGGATGAAACGAAAAAGCGACACTAAAAAAAGACAAACACATGCATCTATAGCATTTACAGAGAATGGGTTAGAATAATCGGTCTCCTCTTTATGCGGTGCTTCGTAGCCTTCCGACTCTTTTTTCTAAAGGTTTCGCTTCTACCGGTGTGAACTGCACACTAGTATTTTTTATAATACTCCTGTCTTTCCGAAATTTAGAGATAACCTTTAGGATAAAATTTACTTTTATGAGTGGAAATAGTTTACATAGCAAATTAAAAACATTTTTTTCACAGGAACATAACGACAAAAACCAATTAAGTAAATTCTTATTTAAACATTAATCCGACGTTTTCGTTATTTGTTTTTGGGGTGTTATGCCGTGTTGCGCTACCTCCTTCTTTAGCCAACGTTTCAGACATCGTTGCAGTGTCCATCATCACATCTACCGGATCTGCCGGATCTGCCCTGATGATGGACACTGCAACGATGTCCGAAACACTGCAACGATGTCCGAAACGTTGGCTAAAGAAGGAGGTAGCGCAACACGGCATAACACCCCAAAAACAAATAACGAAAATGCTTTTGGCCGTGAAAATCTTAAAACTTACCCATTAATCCGACGTGTTTATCATAACAAAATATAGGTTAAAATGTAGATGTAAAAGATTTTTACAAAAAAGCAAACCAAAGACTTTGTTCTTATATTTACCTACATATTATGTAATGCATTCATCTATAGTAAATCTACATTGAATCATAAAATGGCGACCACACGTCATCCAGTACTATACGAAACTATAAGAACTTAAACTGTGGATACTGTAGTGCAAACATACAGTATTTTTTTAACATTAACTTCACACATGAGACTCTGAGGAAAATAATTCGCTTCAGGGCCTATGTCGTCTTGGGGGAGAGGTCTTCCTGCTGGAGAGGTCAAAAGGTCTTCCTCAACCAGTCTCTCCCGACCCGGCCAGCCACGCAGAGCCAATTGGTAGGCAGACGTACCCGCTGCCAAGATCCGGAACCAAACCTACCCCATGAACCTGGGCACCCCTGCTAAGTCATCAAACGTAACAAACTACTTGAGTTCACTTATGGCAGAAGTGCTGGTTGTTGGTTGTGGTTTCCGGGGCGGCGGCATGCCGTTATTATTAAAAATATGCATTTTAGAAGATGATCGAAATAGCAAGTAAAACAAAAACAGTGAGCCTTATAAAATAGTAAAAAAAAAATAATTGTATAAAAAAATATTCTAAAAATCATAACATTCATTGCAAAGTGTACCTTTAATTTACTGAAACCTAACCATTTATATTTATTGCTACTTCCTTCCATGTAATAATCATTTGTAAAGACGTCACTTTGCTACTGTTTCAATGGAAAGAAAGTACCTTTTTAAAATAATTATTTTATGGGGGTAGTTTTAGGAATAAAATAGGTAGGTAAGATTCTACATATTGTACCCGACCCTCACAAAAGAGTTTTATGGTGGTGCAGTAATGTTTACAATCGTATTTTGGATGAAGTATTGTCTTCGATGCCGAAAGTACATCATGCAGCAGAGAGGATATACCACCAAAACCCTCTATCTCGACAAATACTCCTTGCTTCATTCGAATTCTTAAATCGTCTAATACTCGTCCAGATAAATCTGAATAAATAGATGCTTGGTTGCGTTACGGTGCACTCTATCGGAGGACTACCGCGAGGTAAGAGATACGTTCAAACATGCTCTTTTTAAAATGAATTATCTGTATATTTCTATTATTCTGTCTCTTGGCGTGGTCCGACTGAAAGTATGTGATTCACTTGACCATGCCATGACTTCCTTGGCTATTATTCACTTCGCGCATATCTTCCTTTTTGAATGCCCTAACTAAATAAGCTTACCTTTTAATCCCATCCATCAAGTACACTTGACGTGACTTTATCACTAAACGGCGCTATAAAAAGGTGGAAATTATTATAATTTTTATCGGCCTTGTATCCCTACCAGATCTTCACAAATTAACATGGCTCTACCTATAATGTAACTGTATGGTTTTACAACACGTACATATCAGGAATTTCATTTATAGAGAATGTCAACAATTATCCTTCCTTTGCCAGTTCAATGCCTTACTTTTCAATTTGGGAGGCGAGTATGGGTGCCGCCGCCCCGGGAACCATTTATTGAATAACCAACACTTCTGCCAAAGGTCAACCCAAGTAGTTAGCTACGTTTCGTGACTTAGTAGGGGTGCCCGGGTTCGTGGGAAGAGATTTGTCCAGGTTTTGGCGGCGGATGCATCTGCCTATCAACTGCATGGCAAGCCTGATCGGGAGAGAATGGTTGAGGACGTCCCTTTGACTTCTCCAGCTGTACTCTCTCGGAAAATCGCCTTACACCGCAGTGGAAGAGATGGATTCATACGTCCGTCACTCCTGGACACAATGACACCCAGATTCCTACCCACCCCTTATATCCTTTTCCTTCTCAGAACTTCCTAACCTTCCTTTCCTAAAAAGACCCTTCACACATCATCCTCAAGGATGACATAGGCCCTGAGGGGAATTATTTTCCTCAGGGCCTCCTGTGTGGAGCTTTTATAAAAAAAGCACTGCATTGTCAAGTCTTCGATGAAGAGATTATTTGATAAAAAGAAAATGACATTAAATAAATATTTATTACTTCTGAACTAATGAGGCATGACCCTGCAAATAACCCAAAACCCATAAAACTAAACAAAAAAACAACTCCCGTCATCTGATTGTCTACAATCGTAACATTTTGTCGTTAATTTTAAGGAAATACGCAGAAAGGGATTAAAAAATGACCCTGGTTTAAGGATCAGGTGGTCGGCCGGCCGAATCTTCCGATGTGGTTCCTTATTTTTTTTGTGGCTCTTTTTTTAATGAAAACGGAATGTCAAGCAACCCAAGTTTTTTTGCAGCAAGATAATTAATATTGTCATCTCTGTTTTCAGGCATTTCAAATTATTGCACTAGAAAGCGACGGCAAACGTATTATGATGTCAACTTTGAGAAGTAAAATAGTCTCTACAGATAGGCAAAAGGTTTTAACGTTTTATTTTACATCTCTTTTTGTCATACATAACTAAAAGGAGATCGTAATATTGGACGTAGGTTAATGAGGTTGGAATGAATTAATGTTTTGTCTTCTCTGTTATTCCCATAGAGATTTAAAATTTGTTGTCTCATCTGACAGAGAAATGTGTCGACTTTTAGGAAAACATTTTTTATTATTTTATACAGAATCGTCATAATTTTTTTAATATTTTTTACGGATGCAAAAATATATTTTTTAGGAATACCTAAAATGTTGATTTAATGATTGAAGCATTTGAGGAGTTATTGACGTTTTAAAGAGCGTTGTAAACTATAATCGCATCGTGGATCCGGGAGTGTTAATCAACTTGTAATTAACCCCTTAACGTTGTGTCATTTTTTGTTTTAAAGGTTTGGTATGGTTAATCCAATTTAATTAATAATTTGTTTGTGGTAAACCCTTTGTTCTTTTAGGTATGGCGTGTTACAATTCACTAGGGTCCGATTTACAATGACTGACTCTAGCTAACTTGAAAATAACTAATGCTATCGTTCGTGCAACTTCCTCCCCTACTAACGTCCGTGCTATACTTGTTTGTTGATGATTATTTCTTCGGAATTAACCCGCGTCATCCTCCCTAGTATCTAGTTCATAAATATACCTTTATACAGTGAATTGGGAAGATCCTACCATTAGTATAACGCTGCAAATCCTCTGCTATTCTTGAGTATTTTTTTCATAACATCCTGTTACTATACGAGTGTGACCGACCTTTCTTTTTGTGTGTTTGTTCTATTCACACATAGCGGTCAGTGTTTATCTTAATTTTTTGCTACGGTTGTCTTAAATTTTACAATTACTGGGGAACAGTATCACCCTAAATGTAGTTTTTAACTGATTAAGAAATGCCAACTGTCTGCAGTAATCATTTTATTCCCAAAGATTCATACGTTTAAGCAAGTAATTATTAGTGTTGTCCTTTTAACCTCGTGCATAATTTAAATAAAACATTTTGTATACGTTTATTCTGTAAGCCGGGTTACATGACGCCTGAATAGACCAACTACCTACTTCTTTTGTTTATTTATTTATTTCCAACTACGCCATATACTATCTTCCGTATCAGAACTCGAATATTTACAACCTATTTCGTATCGTTATTATTTTGACTAATCGTCCGGCCTAAACCCGAATTCTACAACCGTTCAAACTTTGAAAGTTGACTAACTTCAATATTCTCACCACGGTGAATTGATATTGAATGTACTTTATTGGAGGACTATCTCCCCTAATAATGTAACACCATTTCTCACTGTTTCTTATCGAAGGTTGGATACCATTAACTATTCTTGGTTAATTTTGTTCTAATATTTATTGACATACGGCGCGTCTCCCCTGATAATATGATACCTTTATCCGGTGGCTTATTGAAGGTTGGATATCATCAGCCTACCCTTCCTAATTTTATCTGGTGAAGCTAATGTAGACGCTACTGAACTAACTATTCTTGATTAATTTTGTTCAAATATTTATTGACGTGACGTCTCCCCTAATAATATGATACCTTTATCCGGTGGCTTATCGAAGGTTGAATATCATCATCCTGCCCTTCGTATATTTATCTGGTTAAGCTAATGTAAACATTATTGTTTCAAATTCCTCTGCTAAACATCTATCGTCCTAGTAATTACTTTGTATTTTTTTTTTATTATTGTTTTCAGTCATTTTTGATGACAACCGAACCGTCATACCTACTGTATTCTTTTTTTTCTATTCTTGTGAATGTCATCGTATAAAACCCCAGCAAAATGCAACACTTTTTAAAACCATACCTCCTGGTCACTTAGCAATACTGTAATAATTAATGGACTCTTACCCTCCCCCCCCTTATTAATAAAACTTTTCAAGCTTTCAGAATGTTTATGCTGTTCCTTCAAAGCACAATCAAATTAGGAAAATTTAGAACAAGCTCGGTGTGGACGCTCTCTCCTGGTCACGGCACCACTGTAATAAAGAAGACTCCTACCCCCCCCCCCCTAATTAATTAAACTTTACAAGCTTTATGCTGTTACTTCAAAGCACATTCGAATTAAGAAAATTTAGAACAAGCTCGGTGTGGACGCTCTCTCCTGGTCATGGCACCACTGTAATAAATCCGACCCTTGCTCCTGTAATTAATTAATTTTCCTTTTCTTTTAAAACTTGATTCTATGGTTTCTATCTTTCTACATCGTTCGTAGGCTCTGCAACGAAAGCTCTGTACGTAGAGTTCGTCTTCTCTATTCGTATTCGTAGCCTTGTAGTTCCGTCGCTCACTCTTCTCTCCCCTACATTCCTTTGGCAGCGCCTCGATACCCCTTTACGTAATACGTTTTAGGTATACGTGGCGAGATACTCTCAATTAATCAACTTGTAATTAACCCCTTAACGTTGTGTCATTTTTTGTTTTAAAGGTTTGATATGGTTAATCCAATTTAATTAATAATTTGTTTGTGGTAAACCCTTTGTTCTTTTAGGTATGGCGTGTTACAATTCACTAGGGTCCGATTTACAATGACTGACTCTAGCTAACTTGAAAATAACTAATGCTATCGTTCGTGCAACTTCCTCCCCTACTAACGTCCGATCTATATTTGTTTGTTGATGATTATTTCTTCTGAATTAACCCGCGTCATCCTCCCTAGTACCTAGTACATAAAATATACTTTTATACAGTGAATTGGGAAGATCCTACCTTTAATATAACGCTGCGAATCCTCTGCTATTCTTGAGACGCTAACATAAAAAATAATTTGACATTTGTACTCTAGTTACGGATTTTCAATCAAAATTCAATCAAAACAGGCCCGGGATGCACAAATTCTACAGTCACAGTTGTAAGTGGAGTTTGTTAGTTAGTTTTGAGTTTGAGTAGGTATTTTTGGGGAGATTACTAGGGATTGACATGAAACAAAATATGTCTTGCTACAATTGGACTCCTCCATTTCCGCAACTGACTTGGTGAGGTTCAATTAAAACCGCCCGGTCAGCCTCCAATTCCATCACCTCCAGAGAATATTTTGGTGGTCGCAAGCGACGAATGAAAAATCGACATGTTTTGCTTCCTGTCGGGAAAGGGTTTGATGTGTATTTCTGGTTCATAGGGTAATAGTGGGAGTGTTCTCAACCAATGCGCCGCCAAATTATAATGGTGATAATGATAATGTTGCTTGATGAAATGTCATCTCATATCGCTTGATGTGAGGATCTGCTTCGATTTATGGTGTGGTAGCCGATGTCCGGAAGTATTCAGGATTGCGTGGGTGGCACGAGGTTTTAGATCGTGACATCCTCTAAGCCGAATTGATGATGATGATGATGATGATGATGATGCTGTAGAAGTCTCTCAGCATGTCGATGACTAGAGTTCCGTTCACTCCTATAGCATCGAACATGAACATTAAACCGAAGTGGATTAGACAAGCGGCAATGTCAGGAGGTCGGTGGAGCCGCTCCCTCCTCTGATCTCGTGAAGTTTGAATTTAGTAAAGGTGGATTTTGATGTCATCGACCCTCGCCTCTGCAGTCACACAGCTCCTCAACAGTCCCGTTCTTCGTCCAGCATACCGCCTCGAACCAGTAGAAATGATGCTTACGTTTTCCTAGGCACGTTATAAACATGCGTCAGCCTTCAGCCGCGGTGAACATCGGTATTTGATTTGAATGAAAATACCTCCCCTCGCATGACGGAAACAGGCGTGACGGGGACGGTCCCCCATTTAGCGTCACGGGAATCCGCCCTACGATAGGTGATATCCCAAGCTCATCTCAAATATCAGCTCGAAGACGGAATGTCAAGCTCGGCTTCCAGGGTGCTGGGTCCAGGAATGAATGGCACCGAGTCGTGAATCCGGCTTCCATCCCTTCCATTTCCCCTGCTACGCTTTTGTCCAAAGTACATTCCCAACCTGATGCTGGATGGTGCCCTAATTCTAATTTTGGGGAAGATTATGAAAATTTATCCGATTTCCGACAAAGAGCCGCCGATCGCTTGCTAAAACAACTCTGTATGTCATGTTCTCTTCGTTCCGCTGACAAGGTAACTCCCACGAGCGTAACCAAAGAGTAGTGAAGCCAACGCGAGTTTCGTCACTTCTTTTGTTTTCCTAGGCACGTTATAAACATGCGTCTGCCTTCAACCGCGGTGAACATCGGTATTTGATTTGAATGAAAATACCTCCCCTCGCATGACGGAAACAGGCGTGACGGGGACGGTCCCCCATTTAGCGTCACGGGCATCCGCCCTACGATAGGTGATATCCCAAGCTCATCTCAAATATCAGCTCGAAGAAGAAATGTTCAGATCGGCTTACAGGGTCCTGGGTCCAGGAATGAATGGCACCGGGTCGTGAATCCAGCTTCCATCCCTTCCATTTCCCCTGCTACGCTTTCGTCCAAAGTACATTCCCAACCTGATGCTGGATGATGCCCTAATTCTAATTTTTGGGAAGATTATGAAAATTTATCCGGTTTCCGACAAAGAGCCGCCGATCGATTGCTAAAACAACTCTGTATGTCATGTTCTCTTCGTTCCGCTGACAAGGTAACTCCCCACGAGCGTAACCAAAGGGTAGTGAAGCCAACGCGTTTCGTCACTTCTTTTCCTTCATTACGAAATAGTGTAGCCCACCAGCAAATCGTTCACTTCGCCCCCGATCATAACTGCATAAAGTGTAACCTACATTCATGGAATAGGGAAGCTTAACTCAAAATTACTCCAGCAATGACCAGCTTCAGCGCCGTAACTCGTTCGGTTAAATTTGAAGGAAGGAAATTTGCTAAATAATGTGCGTAAAACGTGTCGCGTGTGAAATTTGAAAACCTACGGACGATTTCGTTCAACCGCAAATACTAAGGATTTAACCTAGAATGTAAATTTTGTATAAAATATACCTAACGTACAGTGCTATGCACACTTCCAAGCGTGAGTTTAAACGAAGTCAAAAGCTAGCTTATGTAGGTCTCTACATAACAGTTTTCCTGAGATCCCTGAAATTTGAGGTAAAAGGCGTGGGGTTTTATTTTTTTGGGAATGGGAATTCTATTGTATACATTTGTTAGTAAACAGAAGCCTCATGCAATGCATCATTTTTCCAAACCAATATACCTAGTACGTACAGACCTTGCCTAACAAATATCTTCAATTACTGGTAAATTCTAAAATGTTTTTGAGAATAGGTATTCCTAATGTAATGTAATTTATTATATTCAAATAAACCCCTAACCTATTATTTCTGATGTAATGTCTCGCAACACAATCGTAAGACACATAAATACCTCTTGTCCGTTAAAATTAACAAAACATCCCCAAAAGACCCTCTCCCCTTACAATCTTTGCACCTCGGCGACACCATTATGGTTATTGGTTTGAAAACTTCTTTAGCACCGTTGTGATTTGAAACTAGACGAAACGAAACGTGCGACACTAAACACATCTATAGGATTTACTCTGCGAGAGAATGAGATACTCTAATCG
Organism: Limnephilus rhombicus; assembly: GCA_929108145.2. Lineage (NCBI taxonomy): Eukaryota > Metazoa > Arthropoda > Insecta > Trichoptera > Limnephilidae > Limnephilus > Limnephilus rhombicus. Next base: position 27,373,651 of record OV815284.1, read on the forward strand.
GTTTCCTCTTTGTGAGGTGCTCCCCACTCCTGTCTCCTTGGGTTTTCTGAAGGTTTCACTCCTACGGCGTGTAAACTGCACAACTGTAATTTCTTTGTTTCTAAAATGCTGACAGCTGGTTTTTTTTAATGAAACTTCTTTAACACCGTTGTGATTCGAAACTAGATGAAACGGAAACGAGCGACACTAAAATCATTGGTTTTTGTTTCTTTATTCGCAAGGCCCGTACTAAGTATGTAATTTTTAACAAGCTTACCAAATCCTCCATGCTGCACAACACACTGAAAGCACTCTTGAAAACACAAGCCATTTCCACAAACCGTCATGCAACTACTCATTTCAAAACCAACTCTCGCGCCTAGGTTCAAATAGAATCTCCGTCACATGACCTTTCCCATTTATAAAACTCAATTTTCTGAATAAATTCTGCCAATAAACGAACTATCTCCGGTTCACCCGCACCGAACTAACTACTGTTATTATTCCCTGTATAACCGCGACTCTGAAACACGTCCGTCTTCGAAACCGAAATTACCCTGACTGTCATTCTTTAAAATTTGATTTCACTTCTTTTCCTTCCCTGCCCGTGTGTGCGGTCCAAAATCCCATCGTTTTTTAATTTATCATCTTCTTCTCTAAAAATCCTTCAAATATTGTTAAATCTCATGGCGATATATTTAACTTAATGACCGAATTTGTCAAATTTAATCACCATTTTCGAAGAATTCTGACGTTGTTCCATGTTTTTAGTTTTTTGTCGCAGTTTCAGAACTTCAAAATAGTAATTAATTATCATGTACTTGAAGGCCAGAATGCTTTGTAAAACAGAGGTGACGTACCTAATAGACTCGACCCTCACATGTGGCACTGTTTTGTAATAAATGTTACATTCCTTTAGTCTATTTTTTTGTGGCTTTTGCTGGGGTCGCCTGGGCGGATCAATAAATCAGCCCCGTAGATACTTGTGTTTCAGAAATTATTTTAAGTTGTACAGCGCTCTTAGAAAACGGCGCCGTTCAAACCACCCAAGTATTATTATTATTAAGGCGAGTTCATCACAGTGTACAGACGAATTAAATTTCAGTTGGTTCGGTGCCATAGGACCGAAGTTATGACCGACCCCAAGAGTTTTATTGACAGAATCCAAGTGCTTAAATGATCGACCCCAAGGGTTAAAATGACCGGCCCCATTTACTAAAACGAACGAAACAAAAAATCTCTTGCTAAAAATCCTAAAATTTCAGTTGCTTCGGACCCATAGGCCCTAAGTAATGACCGACCCCAAGTGTTTAAATGACCGACCCAAAGTACTTAAATGACCGACCCTAAGTATTAAAAAGATGATTTAAAAATAAATCTTTTTTGTAAGATTATTTGATTGATGCGTGCACAGACCAAGATTCTTAGAGAGAATACAAAATTTCAGCCGGATCAGTGCCATAGGGCCGAAGTTATGACCGACCCCAAATGTTAAAGTGTCATATCCCTAGTGTTTAAATGACCAACCCCAAGTGTTAAAACGATGATTTTTTAAATTCTTCTTTTGGCTGATTTTTTTATTGACTCGTGTACAGACCAAGATTCTTAGAGAGAATCCAAAATTTCAGCTTTATCAGTGCCATTGGGCCGAAGTTATGACCGACCCCAAGGGTTATATTGACAGAATCCAACTGCTAAAATGATCGACCCCAAGGGTTAAAATGACCGGCCCCAATTTCTTAAACGAACGAAACAAAAAATCTCTTGGTAAAAATCCTAAAATTTCATTGTTTCGGACTCATAGGCCCGAATTTATGACCGACGCCAAGTGTTTAAATGACCGGCCCAATGTACTAAAACGACCGACCCTAAGTATTAAAACGATGATTATTTAAACAAATAAGAACGAAACAAAAAATCTTTTGGCACATTTTTTGATTGATTCGTGTACAGACCAAGATTCGTAGAGAGAATCTAAAATTTCCATTCTAAAATGTAGTAAACATCCTAAATTACAGTTGGTTCGGTGCCATAGGGCCGAAGTTATGAACGACCCCAAGTGTTAAAATGCCAGCCCCAAGTACTAAAACGACCGACCCTAAGTATTAAAACGATGACGTTTTTTTAAAATCTTCTTTCCGCAGATTTTTTGATTGATTCGTCTACAGACCAAGATTCGTAGAGAGAATCTAAAATTTCCAAAAGCCATAGTGCCGAAGTTATGACCGACCCAAGTGTTAAAATGGCCGAACCCAAGTGCTAATACGACCAACCCCAAGTGTTAAACGATAATTTAAAAAAAAATCTTCTTTTGTGTTAAAATTACCGGCCCCAAGTACTTAAATGACCGACCCTAAGTATTAAAAAGATGATTTAATTTTTTTTTCTTTTTTTGGCAGATTATTTCATTGATTCGTGCACAGACTAAGATTCTTAGAGAGAATCCAAAATTTCAGCCCGATCAGTGCCATAGGGCCGAAGTTATGACCGACCCCAAGTGTTAAATTGACAGAATCCAAGTGCTAAAATGATCGACCCCGAGGGTTAAAATGACCGGCCCCAATTACTTAAACGAACGAAACAAAAAATCTCTTGGTAAAAATCCTAAAATTTCAGTTGTTTCGGATCCATACGCCCGAAGTTATGACCGACCCCAAGTGTTTAAATGACTGGCTCAATGTACTTAAACGACCGAGCCTAAGTATTAAAACGGTGATTATTTAAAAAAAATCTTCTTTTGCCAGATTTTTTGATTGATTCGTGTACAGACCAAGATTTTTAGAGTGAATCCAAAATTTCTGCCAAAGGCGTGATAATGACCGGCCCGAAGTACTGAAACGACCAACCTCAAGAATAAAACGACGATTTTTTTATATTCTTCTTTCTTCAGATATTTTGATTGATTCGTGAAGAGATCATGATTCTTAGTATAAATGCTAAAATTCAGGTGATTCGGTGCCGTAGGGCCGGAAATATGACCTACCCCAAGTGTTAAAACGATGATTTATTTGTAATTCTTTTTTGGCTGATTTTTTTATTGATTCGTGTACAGACCATGATTCTTAGTAAACATCCTAAATTTCAGTTGATTCGGTGCCATAGGGCCGAAGTTATGACCGACCCCAAGTGTTTAAATGACCGGCCCAAAGAAAGTAGAGGTGGGAATAACGGCTCTTTTCCGATACCTAATATAACGAATAACACCCCAACTCAATAACAGAGTATCATACCTGTTATTTAATAACAGGCTGTTATTAACAACTTGTAGATAATGTAGGTAGGTAGATACATATACGGAACGGAAAACGGCCAACGGGACGATATCGTTATTCGTTACTCGTTGCTGGGGATGAGTGTTGAGTCGATAACGACACGTTATACGTCATATTGTGATCTTAAATCTTTACCTCTATTAGTCCTCGGAAAATAATAATTGTTCAGATCTCTGGTAATATGCTTTTTTTTTTGGCTATCAAAAATAATGGGATCGAATCTAGGGATATTTTTTAATTGTATGAAATTTGTACATGTAGGTACTCACGATCCTCACCAATACTTACGTGCAGAGCGGAGGTGCTATTGAAAAATGCACTCCCTCGTTACATTATTAATTAGCACTTGATACGTTTAGGTTTCATATATTTTTTAAAGTTTGAAAGTATAGATTTCATGGAAGTAAAAAAAAACTTTGAAATGGCAAATAATTCCCGCCTGGAATGTGGATATAAATCCACACTCCAGGCTGGCTGCAAATTTAAGCATAGTTTGAATGAGAGTCAATGTCTTCCCTCCACTACTTGTTGTCATGGTAACTGGTAACGCGGTAAATGACTGCATTGAGGTATGTTAAATAATAAAATTACTAAATAGATTGTATTTTTCATAAACAATTACATTCATATAATATGAAGGGCCTTCATACACAAATCAAAATTTAAATGTATTATTCCATAAATATATATATATATATATCTATACGTTCCTAGTTCCTAGTACCTACTTACATACAAAAAAACAAGTTTCAGATTGTTTTGATAACATACGAGTATATCATACAAATTATTATAATAAAATGGTCTTGAAAGTATAAATCGTACTAATAATATTTTGAAACACTTTTATAACAACCAGGAGATCGATTGAATATTTAAAAAAAATTTAGTTTATTTGTAATCTAGTCATCTATACTATGTGATATGGATAAATATTTAACAAAATTAGGAAAAAGCAAGTACGAACAATATATAACGATAATTCATTGATATAATTCGTAATTATCCTGCGGCCGCTTGTGATATTAAATTCGACCACATGGGTTTTACTAAGTACATAGAATACATTATCGGCTTATCAACTAGCAACGCAAATTGGAAAAACCAAAGTGTGGCATTTATGATCGAACGTAAATATTGACATTCTTCTCTTCAATTGTTGTGGTTCAATATTTTAAAATCACCAAAAATACCCAAATTTATGAAAATAGCCTAATGACATGTAAGTGAAGCTAAATTTCTAAGAAATGTTAAATAACTAAATTGTCAGTATTCATAACGCCACTTTGTCATTTAATTAATGCCTTAACCACAATGAAATGGCCCACGAACCAAACAATTTTAAAATGTTTACATATTTTTATATGTAGGTATCTCAGATGGGTTACAATTAAACAAATTCATTCAAAATAGAATTTGTATTGAGATTTTACTAGTTTTTATGGTATGTGAAGGTCAGAATCTTAATATTTAAAACAAAGTCGGGTTATTTACACTATTTATAACGATCGGCTGGACCGATTTTGAAGATCTTTGAATTGTTGGATTTGCCTCCGCCCCGGATAACAGAATAATTAATATGCTTAGAACGACCACGGCTCAGGACCACTATTTGTATTTAGGTGTAAGATGGTACAATATATTATTATCCAATAACAAAATTAATATAACAGATACACTGAAATATGAATTATTCAAAAAACAAATTAAGTCCCTTAAATTGGATAATGACATATTGTACCCTTACAGCCTTACTAAAAAAAACCACAGCGCGACCAATTAACTGTGTTATTGCAATAACATAATTAATCCCCGTATACACTAAATCACGTTTTATTACCAATAACGTTTCTTGCGTGATCACGCTGTTAAAATGCATTAAGATCTGACAACATTGTAAATGGTTTTAATTTCCTAGGAAACAATGTTGTTTTAATTCTTCTCCGCTAGGGGCATTATTGGTGCGCCGGTGCATATCGGCCCGCGATGACAAAACAGTTCGGTGTGTTTATGGCGGGATATGGAAAATTTTGTTAGTGCCTAAATGTTGTGATTTTACTAAATAATTTCTATTGTAGTGACGAATTTACTCTTCTGTTCACATAATTGATATATTTACCATATTATTTGTGTGTTTTACATCAGTTTAATCAAGTTATTGTACAAACGCCGTACTTTCAAAGTTGAACTGTCAGAATATTGTTTTTTATAGGTTACTTAGATAAAATTTTCATTTTAAGATCTTTATTTTAAAAGAATTTCTTAAAAGTGATAATTTTTTATAATATTAAAATCTAATACATGTGTTCGTAAACGTATCAAAAAAATTAACGTCTTTAGAGATGCAAGAAATCTGTTTTACATTTCGGTATTATTTCTAAGTTATTTTTTTGGCAATAAAAAAAACTTTGAATTTTTTATTATTTTTTTATTGTATACACGATAAAAAAGTGAGGTGATAGTTTCCTTCCAAATTTACTACATAAAAGGACTGTGTTTTTTAAATTTTGATTTTATTTAAATTTCTCTACATTTTGGTCAAAAATGTTGTCGGAGGAAATTTTTTTCCATGTTTTTCCGAGTTTGAATCATAAAATATGGCAGTTTTTGAAAGCTAAAGTGTATTTCAAATACTCAAATCTAAAAGGTAATTTTATCTAGTTTTCATAAATGGTATTTGTTTTTACGACACCTTCAAAAATAAGAAATATATAGAACATTCAAAATACTATGGAAAAATTACAAATATCGTTCGGACATCAATGGTTAAAACAGAGATAAACTACCCTCTCAGGCCGTGGAAACCATGTGTATTTCTTTCAAAGAACAAATTCGTGATTCGTGTACAGATCATGATTCTTAGAAAAAATGCTAAAATTCCGTTGATTCGGTGCCATAGGGCCGAAGTTATGACCGACTTAAAGTATTTAAATGACAGAATCCTACTGCTAAAATGACCTACCGCAAGTGTTCTTCTTTTGGCTGATTTTTTTTATTGATTCGTGTACAGACCATGATTCATCATAAATTTCAGTTGGTTCGGTGCCAAAGGACCGAAGTTATGACCGACCCTAAGTGTTAAAATTACCGGCCCCAAGTACTTAAATGACCGACCCTAAGTATTAAAAAGATGATTTTAAAAAATTCTGTTTTGTTAATTATTTGATTGATTCGTGCACATACCAAGATTCTTAGAGAGAATCCACAATTTCAGCCGGATCAGTGCCATAGGGCCGAAGTTATGACCCACCCCAAGTGTTAAATTGACAGAATCGAAGTGCTAAAATGATCGACCCCAAGGGTTAAAATGACCGGCCCCAATTACTTAAACGAACGAAACAAAAAATCTCTTGGTAAAAATCCTAAAATTTCAGTTGTTTTGGACCCAAAGGCCCGAAGCTATGACCGACCCCAAGTGTTTAAATGACCGGCCCAAAGTACTTAAACGACCGACCCTAAGTATTAAAACGATGATTATTTAAAAAAATCTTCTTTTCCCAGATATTTTGGTTGATTCGTGTACAGACCAAGATTTTTAGAGAGAATCCAAAATTTCTGCCAACGGTGTGAAAATGACCGCCCCCAAATACTGAAACGACCAACCCCAACATTAAAACCATGATTTTTTTTAAATTCTTCTTTTGGCAGATATTTTGATTGATTCGTCTACGATTCTTAGTAAAAATGCTAAAATTCAGGTGATTAGGTGCCATAGGGCCGAAGTTATGACCGACCCCAAATGTTAAAGTGTCACATCCCTAGTGCTTAAATGACCAACCACAAGTGTTAAAACGATGATTTTTTTTAATTCTTCTTTTAATTGATTTTTTATTGACTCGTGTACAGACCAAGATTCTTAGAGACAATCCAAAATTTCAGCTTTATTAGTGCCATAGGCCCGAAGTTATGACCGACCCCAAGTGTTTAAAACGACCGACCCTAAGTATTAAAACGATGATTATTTAAACAAATTTTCTTTTGCCAGATTTTTTGATTGATTCGTGTACAGATCAAGATTTTTAGAGAGAATCCAAAATTTCTGCCAAAGGTGTGAAAATGACCGGCCCCAAGATTAAAACGATTTTTTTAATATTCTTCTTTTGGCAGATGTTTTGATTGATTCGTGTACAGATCATGATTCTTAGTAAAAATGCTAAAATTCAGGTGATTAGGTGCCATAGGGCCGAAGTTTTGACCGACCCCAAGTGTTAAAATGACAGGACCCTAGTGCTTAAATGACCTACCCCAAGTGTTAAAAACGATGATTTTTTTAAATTCTTTTTTTCGCTGATTTTTTTTATTGATTCGTGTTGATTCTTAGTAAACATCCTAAATTTCAGTTGATTCGGTGCCATAGGGCCGAAGTTATTACCGATAATATTACCGATAATATAATTCTTCTTTTAATTGATTTTTTATTGACTCTTGTACAGACCAAGATTCTTAGAGAGAATCCAAAATTTCAGCTTTATCAGTGCCATAGGGCCGATGTTATGACCGACCCCAAGTGTTAAATTGACAGAATCCAAGTGCTAAAATGATCGACCCCAAGGGTTGAAATGACCGGCCCCAATTTCTTAAACGAACGAAACAAAAAATCTCTTGGTAAAAATCCTAAAATTTCATTGTTTCGGACTCATAGGCCCGAAGTTATGACCGACCCCAAGTGTTTAAATGACCGGCCCAATGTACTAAAACGACCGACCCTAAGTATTAAAACGATGATTATTTAAACAAATCTTCTTTTGCCAGATTTTTTGATTGATTCGTGTACAGACCAAGATTTTTAGAGAGAATCAAAAATTTCTGCCAAAGGTGTGAAAATGACCGGCCCCAAGATTAAAACGATGATTTTTTTAATATTCTTCTTTTGGCAGATATTTTGATTGATTCGTGAACAGATCATGAATCTTAGTAAAAATGCTAAAATTCAGGTGATTAGGTGCCATAGGGCCGAAGTTTTGAACGACCCCAAGTGTTAAAATGACAGAACCCTAGTGCTTAAATGACCTACCCCAAGTGTTGAAAACGATGATTTTTTTTAATTCTTTTTTTCGCTGATTTTTTTTATTGATTCGTGTTGATTCTTAGTAAACATCCTAAATTTCAGTTGATTCGATGCCATAGGGCCGAAGTTATTACCGACCCCAAGTGTTTAAATGACCGGCCCCAAGTACTGAAACGACAGATCCTAAGTATTAAAACGATGATTAAAAAAAAAACTTCTTTGGCAGATTTTTTGTTTGATTCGTGTACAGACCATGACTCTTAGTAAAAATCCTAAGATTTCAGTTGTTTCGGACCCATAGGCCCGAAGTTATGACCGATTCCAAGTGTTTAAACGACCGAACCCGTGTACTTAAATGACCGACCCCAAGTGTTAAAACGATGCTTTTTTTTATTCTTCTTTTGGCTGATTTTTTTTTTGATTCGTGTACAGACGAATTAAATTTCAGTTGGTTCGTTGCCATAGGACCGAAGTTATGACCGACCCAAAGTGTTTAATTGACAGAATCCAAGTGCTTAAATGATCGATCCCAAGGGTTAAAATGACCGGCCCCAATTACTAAAACGAACGAAACAAAAAATCTCATGCTAAAAATCCTAAAATTTAAGTTGCTTCGGATCCATACGCCCGAAGTTATGACCGACCCCAAGTGTTTAAATGACTGGCTCAATGTACTTAAACGACCGAACCTAAGTATTAAAACGATAATTATTTAAAAAAATCTTCTTTTGCCAGATTTTTTTGATTGATTCGTGTACAGACCAAGATTTTTAGAGAGAATCCAAAATTTCTGCTAAAGGTGTGAAAATGACCGGCCCCAAGTACTGAAGCAACCAACCCCAAGATTAAAACGATGATTTTTTAAATATTCTTCTTTTGGCAGATATTTTGATTGATTCGTGTACAGATCATGATTCTTAGTAAAAATGCTAAAATTCAGGTGATTAGGTGCCATAGGGCCAAAGTTTTGACCGACCCCAAGTGTTAAAATGACCGAACCCTAGTGCTTAAATGACCTACCCCAAGTGTTAAAAACGATGATTTTTTTAAATTCCTTTTTTCGCTGATTTTTTTTATTGGTTCGTTTTGATTCTTAGTAAACATCCTAAATTTCAGTTGATTCGGTGCCATAGGGCCGAAGTTATTACCGACCCCAAGTGTTTAAATGACCGGCCCCAAGTACTGAAACGACAGATCCTAAGTATTAAAACGATGATAAAAAAAACTTCTTTGGCAGATTTTTTGTTTGATTCGTGTACAGACCATGACTCTTAGTAAAAATCCTAAAATTTCAGTTGTTTCGGACCCATAGGCCCGAAGTTATGACTGACCCCAAGTGTTTAAACGACCGAATCCGTGTACTTAAATGACCGACCCCAAGTGTTAAAACGATGCTTTTTTTATTCTTCTTTTGGCTGATTTTTTTTTTGATTCGTGTACAGACGAATTAAATTTCAGTTGGTTCGTTGCCCAAGGACCGAAGTTATGACCGACCCAAAGTGTTTAATTGACAGAATCCAAGTGCTTAAATGATCGATCCCAAGGGTTAAAATGACCGGCCCCAATTACTAAAACGAACGAAACAAAAAATTTCTTGCTAAAAATCCTAAAATTTCAGTTGCTTCGGATCCATACGCCCGAAGTTATGACCGACCCCAAGTGTTTAAATGACTGGCTCAATGTACTTAAACGACCGAACCTAAGTATTAAAACGATAATTATTAAAAAAAATCTTCTTTTGCCAGATTTTTTTGATTGATTCGTGTACAGACCAAGATTTTTAGAGAGAATCCAAAATTTCTGCTAAAGGTGTGAAAATGACCGGCCCCAAGTACTGAAGCGACCAACCCCAAGATTAAAACGATGATTTTTTAAATATTCTTCTTTTGGCAGATATTTTGATTGATTCGTGTACAGATCATGATTCTTAGTAAAAATGCTAAAATTCAGGTGATTAGGTGCCATAGGGCCAAAGTTTTGACCGACCCCAAGTGTTAAAATGACAGAACCCTAGTGCTTAAATGACCTACCCCAAGTGTTAAAAACGATGATTTTTTTAAATTCTTTTTTTCGCTGATTTTTTTTATTGGTTCGTTTTGATTCTTAGTAAACATCCTAAATTTCAGTTGATTCGGTGCTATAGGGCCGAAGTTATGACCGACCCCAAGTGTTCAAATGACAGAACCCTAATGCTTAAATGACCTACCCCAAGTTTTAAAACGATGATTTTTTTAAATCCTTTTTTTGTTTAATACCCCAAGTGTTTAAATGACTGGCGCAATGTAATTAAATGACCGAGCGTAAGTATTAAAACGATGATTATTTAAAAAAATCTTCTTTTCCAGATTTATTGATTGATGCGTGCACAGACCAAGATTCTTAGAGAGAATCCAAAATTTCAGTCGGATCAGTGCCATAGGGCCGAAGTTATGATCGACCCCAAGTGTTTACATGACCGGCCCAAAGTACTCAAATGACAGACCCTAAGCATTAAATCGATGATTTAAAAAAAAAATCTATCGGCAGATTTTTTGATTGATTCGTGCACAGACCAAGATTCTTAGAGAGAATCCAAAATTTTAGCCGGATCAGTGCCATAGGGCCGAAGTTATGACCGACCCCAAGTGTTAAAATGACAGATCCTTAGTGCTTAAATGACCTACCCCTAGTGTTAAAAGCATGATTTTTTATTGATTCCTGTACAGACCATGATTCTTAGTAAACATCCTAAATTTCAGTTGATTCAGTGACCGACCCCAAGTGTTTAAATGACCGGCCCCAATTACTAAAACGACAGATTCTAAGTATTACAACGATGATTAAAAAAAAAACTTCATTTGCAGATTTTTTTTTGTTTGAATCGCGTACAGACCATGACTCTTAGTAAAAGTCCTAAATTTCAGTGTTTTCAGTCCCATAGGGCCGAAGCTATTACCGACCCCAAGTGTTGAAACGACCGAACCCAAGTGCTAAAATAACCAACCTCAAGTGTTAAAACGATGCTATTTTTTGTTTAATTCTTCTTTGGCCAGATGTTTTCATTGATTCGTGCACAGACCATGATTCATCCTAAATTTCAGTTGGTACGGTGCCATAGGGCCGAAGTTATGACCGACCCCAAGTGTTTAAATGACCGGCCCAAAGTACCTTAATGACCGACCCTAAGCATTAAAACGATGATTTAAAATAAAAATTCTATCGGCAGATTTTTTGATTGATTCGTGTACAGACCAAGATTTTTAGAGAAAATCCAAAATTAAATCCGGATCAGTGCCACAGTGCCGAAGTTTTGACCGACCAGAAGTGTTAACAAGACAGAATCCAAGTGCTAAAATGATCGACCCCAAGTGTTAAAATGACCGGCCCCAAGCACGAAAAACTAGTAAAAGTCCTAAATTTCAATTTTTTCAGTCCCATAGGGCCGAAGTTATGACCGACCCCAAGTGTTAAAATGACAGAACCCTAGTGCTTAAATGATCTACTCCCAGGGTTAAAACGATGATTTTTTTTTATTCTTCATTCGGCTGATTTTTTTATTGATTCGTGTACAGACTATGATTCTTAGTAAACACCCTAAATTTCAGCTGATTCGGTGCCATAGGGCCGAAGTTATTACCGACCCCAAGTGTTTAAATGACCGGCCCCAAGTACTAAAACGACAGATCCTAAGTATTAAAACGATGATTTAAAAAAAAAACTTTTTTGGCAGATTTTTTTGTTTGAGTTGTGTACAGACTATGGGCATCACTTATATTCATTTTTACGTTTGGAATCCCCGCCACCTCTCCGACAAAACATCTCGGGACCGCTCCGAGAATGACCAAGCAGATTATTCCGTTCCCAGCACTCGATTCCACCGCTCGTTCCCGTTTCATACGTGAACACTAAATCGTGTAAATTATTAAATCTTAAATAAATGTTAAATCAATCAAATAAGATTAAAGTGTTATCAATCATCATCCAATATAATCTTTGGACACTGGATCGCGCCCTGAAAGTACCGTGATCCCCAGGAGCCTGACTATTCCTCATGGTAAAGTAATGGTATACACTCGTCTGATGAGAAGACGGAGCACAGGTCAAACATCTTCCACCAGCTCCTTAGCCCCGACCGACCCCAAGTGTTTAAATGACCGGCCCAATGTACTAAAACGACCGACCCTAAGTATTAAAACGATGATTATTTAAACAAATCTTCTTTTGCCAGATTTTTTGATTGATTCGTGTACAGACCAAGATTTTTAGAGAGAATCCAAAATTTCTGCCAAAGGTGTGAAAATGACCGGCCCCAAGATTAAAACGATGATTTATATTAATATTCTTCTTTTGGCAGATATTTTGATTGATTCGTGAACAGATCATGAATCTTAGTAAAAATGCTAAAATTCAGGTGATTAGGTGCCATAGGGCCGAAGTTTTGAACGACCCCAAGTGTTAAAATGACAGAACCCTAGTGCTGAAATAAACGACCCCAAGTGTTGAAAACGATGATTTTTTTAAATTCTTTTTTTCGCTGATTTTTTTTATTGATTCGTGTTGATTCTTAGTAAACATCCTAAATTTCAGTTGATTCGATGCCATAGGGCCGAAGTTATTACCGACCCCAAGTGTTTAAATGACCGGCCCCAAGTACTGAAACGACAGATCCTAAGTATTAAAACGATGATTAAAAAAAAACTTCTTTGGCAGATTTTTTGTTTGATTCGTGTAAAGACCATGACTCTTAGTAAAAATCCTAAGATTTCAGTTGTTTCGGACCCATAGGCCCGAAGTTATGACCGATCCCAAGTGTTTAAACGACCGAACCCGTGTACTTAAATGACCGACCCCAAGTGTTAAAACGATGCTTTTTTTTATTTTTCTTTTGGCTGATTTTTTTTTTGATTCGTGTACAGACGAATTAAATTTCAGTTGGTTCGTTGCCATAGGACCGAAGTTATGACCGACCCAAAGTGTTTAATTGACAGAATCCAAGTGCTTAAATGATCGATCCCAAGGGTTAAAATGACCGGCCCCAATTACTAAAACGAACGAAACAAAAAATCTCTTGCTAAAAATCCTAAAATTTCAGTTGCTTTGGATCCATACGCCCGAAGTTATGACCGACCCCAAGTTTTTAAATGACTGGCTCAATGTACTTAAACGACCGAACCTAAGTATTAAAACGATAATTATTTAAAAAAATCTTCTTTTGCCAGATTTTTTTGATTGATTCGTGTACAGTCCAAGATTTTTAGAGAGAATCCAAAATTTCTGCTAAAGGTGTGAAAATGACCGGCCCCAAGTACTGAAGCGACCAACCCCAAGATTAAAACGATGATTTTTTAAATATTCTTCTTTTGGCAGATATTTTGATTGATTCGTGTACAGATCATGATTCTTAGTAAAAATGCTAAAATTCAGGTGATTAGGTGCCATAGGGCCAAAGTTTTGACCGACCCCAAGTGTTAAAATGACAGAACCCTAGTGCTTAAATGACCTACCCCAAGTGTTAAAAACGATGAGTTTTTTAAATTCTTTTTTTCGCTGATTTTTTTTATTGGTTCGTTTTGATTCTTAGTAAACATCCTAAATTTCAGTTGATTCGGTGCCATAGGGCCGAAGTTATTACCGACCCCAAGTGTTTAAATGACCGGCCCCAAGTACTGAAACGACAGATCCTAAGTATTAAAACGATGATAAAAAAAACTTCTTTGGCAGATTTTTTGTTTGATTCGTGTACAGACCATGACTCTTAGTAAAAATCCTAAAATTTCAGTTGTTTCGGACCCATAGGCCCGAAGTTATGACTGACCCCAAGTGTTTAAACGACCGAACCCGTGTGCTTAAATGACCGACCCCAAGTGTTAAAACGATGATTTTTTTTATTCTCCTTTTGGCTGATTTTTTTTTGATTCGTGTACAGACGAATTAAATTTCAGTTGGTTCGGTGCCATAGGACCGAAGTTATGACCGACCCCAAGTGTTAAATTGACAGAATCCAAGTGCTAAAATGATCGACCCCAAGGGTTTAAATGACCGGCCCCAATTACTAATGACCGAGCCTAAGTATTAAAACGATGATTATTTAAAAAAATCTTCTTTTCCAGATTTATTGATTGATGCGTGCACAGACCAAGATTCTTAGAGAGAATCCAAAATTTCAGCCGGATCAGTGCCAGAGGGCCGAAGTTATGACCGACCCCAAGTGTTATATTGACAGAATCCAAGTGCTTAAATGATCGACCCCAAGGGTTAAAATGACCGGCCCCAATTTCTTAAATGAACGAAACAAAAAATCTCTTGGTAAAAATCCTAAAATTTCATTGTTTCGGACTCATAGGCCCGAAGTTATGACCGACCCGAAGTTTTTAAATGACCGGCCCCAAGTACTGAAACGACAGATCCAACGATGATTAAAAAAAAAAACTTCTTTGGCAGATTTTTTGTTTGATTCGTGTACAGACCATGACTCTTAGTAAAAATCCTAAAATTTCAGTTGTTTCCGACCCATAGGCCCGAAGTTATGACCGACCCCAAGTGTTTAAACGACCGAACCCGTGTGCTTAAATGACCAACCCCAAGTGTTAAAACGATGATTTTTTTAAATTCTTCTTTTGGCTGATTTTTTTATTGACTCGTGTACAGACCAAGATTCTTAGAGAGAATCCAAAATTTCAGCTTTATCAGTGCCATAGGGCCGAAGTTATGACCGACCCCAAGTGTTAAATTGACAGAATCCAAGTGCTAAAATGATCGACCCCAAGGGTTTAAATGACCGGCCCCAATTACTTAAACGAACGAAACAAAAAATCTCTTGGTAAAAATCCTAAAATTTCAGTTGTTTCGGATCCATACGCCCGAAGTTATGACCGACCCCAAGTGTTTAAATGACTGGCTCAATGTAATTAAATGACCGAGCGTAAGTATTAAAACGATGATTATTTAAAAAAATCTTCTTTTCCAGATTTATTGATTGATGCGTGCACAGACCAAGATTCTTAGAGAGAATCCAAAATTTCAGCCGGATCAGTGCCATAGGGCCGAAGTTATGACCGACCCCAAGTGTTTACATGACCGGCCCAAAGTACTCAAATGACAGACCCTAAGCATTAAATCGATGATTTAAAAAAAAAATCTATCGGCAGATTTTTTGATTGATTCGTGCACAGACCAAGATTCTTAGAGAGAATCCAAAATTTTAGCCGGATCAGTGCCATAGGGCCGAAGTTATGACCGACCCCAAGTGTTAAATGACAGATCCTTAGTGCTTAAATGACCTACCCCTAGTGTTAAAAGCATGATTTTTTTTAAATTCTTCTTTTGGATGATTTTTTATTGATTCCTGTACAGACCATGATTCTTAGTAAACATCCTAAATTTCAGTTGATTCAGTGACCGACCCCAAGTGTTTAAATGACCGGCCCCAATTACTAAAACGACAGATTCTAAGTATTAAAACGATGATCAAAAAAAAAACTTCATTTGCAGATTTTTTTTGTTTGAATCGCGTACAGACCATGACTCTTAGTAAAAGTCCTAAATTTCAGTGTTTTCAGTCCCATAGGGCCGAAGCTATTACCGACCCCAAGTGTTGAAACGACCGAACCCAAGTGCTAAAATAACCAACCTCAAGTGTTAAAACGATGCTATTTTTTGTTTAATTCTTCTTTGGCCAGATGTTTTCATTGATTCGTGCACATTTCGTTCACATTCATCCTAAATTTCAGTTGGTACGGTGCCATAGGGCCGAAGTTATGACCGACCCCAAGTGTTTAAATGACCGGCCCAAAGTACCTTAATGACCGACCCTAAGCATTAAAACGATGATTTAAAATAAAAATTCTATCGGCAGATTTTTTGATTGATTCGTGTACAGACCAAGATTTTTAGAGAAAATCCAAAATTAAATCCGGATCAGTGCCACAGTGCCGAAGTTTTGACCGACCAGAAGTGTTAACAAGACAGAATCCAAGTGCTAAAATGATCGACCCCAAATGTTAAAATGACCGGCCCCAAGTACTAAAAACTAGTAAAAGTCCTAAATTTCAATTTTTTCAGTCCCATAGGGCCGAAGTTATGACCGACCCCAAGTGTTAAAATGACAGAACCCTAGTGCTTAAATGATCTACTCCCAGGGTTAAAACGATGATTTTTTTTTATTCTTCATTCGGCTGATTTTTTTATTGATTCGTGTACAGACTATGATTCTTAGTAAACACCCTAAATTTCAGCTGATTCGGTGCCATAGGGCCGAAGTTATTACCGACCCCAAGTGTTTAAATGACCGGCCCCAAGTACTAAAACGACAGATCCTAAGTATTAAAACGATGATTTAAAAAAAAAACTTTTTTGGCAGATTTTTTTGTTTGAGTTGTGTACAGACTATGGGCATCACTTATATTCATTTTTACGTTTGGCATCCCCGCCACCTCTCCGACAAAACATCTCGGGACCGCTCCGAGAATGACCAAGCAGATTATTCCGTTCCCAGCACTCGATTCCACCGCTCGTTCCCGTTTCATACGTGAACACTAAATCGTGTAAATTATTAAATCTTAAATAAATGTTAAATCACTCAAATAAGATTAAAGTGTTATCAATCATCATCCAATATAATCTTTGGACACTGGATCGCGCCCTGAAAGTACCGTGATCCCCAGGAGCCTGACTATTCCTCATGGTAAAGTATTGGTATACACTCGTCTGATGAGAAGACGGAGCACAGGTCAAACATCTTCCACCAGCTCCTCAGCCCCTGGAAACAATCCTTTCAACAAGACCATGATTCTTAGTAAAAGCCCTAAATTTCAGTTGTTTCGGTCCCATAGGGCCGAAGTTATGACCGACCCCAATTGTTAAAACGATGATTTTTTTATAATTCTTCTTTTGGCAGATTTTTTATTTGATTCGAGTACAGTCCATGACTTTTTGTAAAAATCCTAAATTTCAGTTTTTTCGGTCCCATAGGGCCGAAGTTATGACCGACCCCAAGTGTTAAAATGACCGGCTCCAAGTACTTAATTTTTTTTTTCCTAAGTTTTTATTCCAGTAAAAAAGAAAATAACATTTTCACTTACTTAACTAGAATATTGAATTATGTACTTTTTACATTACATAGTTTTTACATTTCATAACCTTAGATTACATTAGATTGCAATACTAACATTTACATGATGTTATATTACCATACGATATTATTCACTATCACTAGTTTGTTTTTTGTGAATAAACATGAACAATTTTTTTTTGAATTTGCACTCACTTTTTTCGTTTTTGATATCATCTGGAAGGCAATTATATAAATTGCCCCCCTCGTAACTAATTAATTGTTTACCGTAGTAAGTATGAATGGTGTTTAAACGTATGTTATCGTGTAAAATGTTTGTGTACTTGGGACGTTTTAATGAATTATATTATTATTTATTTATATATTATATGAAACAGGAAAAATATCTTAATATACGTACATATACTCATTAAATATTTCTCTGACCGCGGCACTTTTAGGAACATATTATGGAAATTACATTTCATTTCAACAATTATTACAAGAAACAAGTATTAACGTGCACAAAATAGATTATTCGGTTCTTAGTTTGGGTTAACTATGTAATTCATGCGTATTTACATTTAAACATTTCTCAAAGTTATGAGTTATGTTAGGTTTTCCATACAAAACAAAATTAAAATGGCGGTTTTATAAGGGGAAATTTTGAACTTTGTATGAATAAAAATGGAATTTTAATGCGTCTTTTACCATCTATCCAGCTGTTTCTTGAAATAATTAGGTTGAAACATATTGTAATTGTCAAATTCAGTGCATAATAAAATTGCGGCTTGACATTTTGTCATGCATCGCTCTATTTCATAAATAAACCCATCCCTTCCATTTGGTGTGTTGGTAACATAAATACACCACGTCACTGGAAAGTATGTCATATGATGGTCATATGTGTATTCATATTCTTTAAAATCACAATTCTTAGTTTTTATCGTTCTGAATCCTAACCTTTCTTATTTATTACCATAATGAATTATGACTATCTCTATGATCAAGTTATTATATCGACATTATGAAAACTCGCGTGATTAAAAAGTTGCTACTTAGTTGTCTGGTTACCGTTCAATACATACCTGTCAGATTTTGCTGGCAACACTTAAAAAAAGAATATGAAATTCAAATTAATGTGAAAGAATTAAAATGTCAGAAAATATTGTTGTAAAATGACACTACAAAGATTGTAATGCAAAAATATGGCATCGGGATTTGATAAGTTGTCAACTGCTAGTAAGCAATCATTTGAAGATGCAATGTCAAATACTGGTACCGTATATTTCTATCAATGTGTCAAGAGTTTTAAGGGCTCTGTTTTAATTATTTTTAAATGCAAAATAAACAATTACTATTAATTTTTGGGGATCACTGGCAACGGTTAATATGCACTTTTTTTTAAAAAACCTTTTGATTCACCTTAATTACATTAAAAGGCAACTATTTGCATTGGGGGAAGTGGAAAATATTTCATTCTAAATTTCATTACGTAAAATTAAAATTAGCTTTCGTCTTGTGAGATTGTACGCCAGAATCACAAATCATGTTACACAAACCTAGCGTAGCCGCTAAACTACTTGAAAACTGGGATGTTTTTCTTGCCTTGACGCAAGTAGGCGTTATAAAGGGGCACTTTTTTTTGTATCACAAACCATGTTACACAAAAATATTTTCCACTTCCCCCTTTTTTTGAAAAAGATTTTTTCAAAAAAAGTGCGTATTAACCGTTGCCAGCGATCCCCAAAATTTACCCAATTACTTAGGTAAAACTAACCTTTTTGTTTAGTGACCAAAATTAAAATAATCAAACATACCTACTAAACTTTCTCCGCAGGTTTTGGAAAGTTCAATAAAATAAGTGTGGCATTCGTTGGGTTCATGCTTTTGGGAATGATTTCTGAAACGCTGGGTTTAAGTTATATAATTCCAGTTTGCCACTGTGATCTCAAAATGACACCTACAGATAAAATATGGTTTTCTAGTATTCCTTTTGTTGGTTTGTAATTTTTATAATATATCATTGTATTTATATAACATTTTTATAATACATCAACCATAAAAGTTTTTGGTAAATATGTAGTTAGTCCACCTCACAGATAATACGGAACTACAGAATGTTCGTGTTGTCGAAGTTTGATGCACGGATAATACGGAATGTTCCTTTTTTAACTAATAGACAATCAAATATGACATTTGTCGGAAGTACCAATCTTATAAAATAAATTCTCTAAAATAAACTCGCATGTCATCATAATTTAAAAAAAACATCCCAGGTTTTGAATGGTTTGTTTGGCAAAGCAGGGTTTGTCTAGCGGGTTTGTGTAATTACTCTAATACATTTATTTCCATGTTCTACGTTATAAATACAGGTAGACACTTGTCAATAACGCATTCACTTTGATTTACGCAATAGTATTTTTTCTATTTTTGGCAGCATTGATTGATTGTCTATGAAATGTTAAAATAAAAAATGATGAGTAAAACAAAATTTATATGTTAAATGCATATTTTTTGCATATTTTTTGGTCTCCCCCGACATAAATACTCACTTTTCATAATAATAAAGCTAAATCTAACTGTTTGAATAAAAAATATTCCGTATTAACGAGTAAGCGGTTCAATGCATAAATAATAAGTTTTTCTTTTTAAATTATGATAGATTTACTCTTCACTATAATGTACATAATATTATGATACATCCAGCTTCGCTGCCTTATTAAAAATAGCCTTTGCTTAGTGAAGTCGTTCAATTTTTGTCATAATGGTTTTCCATAAAAAAACCCTTTCCTAAAGATATACTTTTTTACATTAGCTCCACAAAATACATTTTCCTAAATATACAATTTTCAGTGAGTCCTGAGTTGTTGGCTAGTTTGGTGACTTACTAGGGGTGCCTGTGTTCAAAGGGTGAAGCTTGTCCATCTAGTTCTAGTGCGTGGCAGGCCCACTTGAGGGAGACTCTTTGACATTTCCAGCCGGACTCTCTTGACCCATTGCCTTGCACCACTAGTAGGGATGGATTCATACGTCCATTGCTCATGGATACGCTGAACCCCAGATTCCTACCCACCCACACCCCTCATACCTTTTGCTTCCCAGAACTTCCTCTCTTTCTTTTCCTTAAAAAAACCCTCCTCACAACGTCCCTAGAGATATGACATAGGCCTTATGGCCGATGATTTCCCCTGGGCCTCATGTGAGGAGTTTATGTAAAAAGATCCCCTATTATGACCTAAAAACACCCAACTATGTATTTAACTTCATTACCAACAACAAATCAAAAACATATTTGTAACTTAACAAACACTTTATTTAGACCACTAATTTATTTAAATTGTTTTCAACCACTTATTTTTAAAATAAACTAGTAGTTTAAAATAAAGTGTTTGTTTCATTAAATAATCACACCACAAAGTGACTGATAAAACAAAAACATATGGTTTTTATGAAGGTACGAGGGCTGTCCCAGAAGTACCCGACCTGACGTACTTCTGGTGGTTGTTGCTTAAAAAAAAATTATGGTAGAAAGTACCAACCTTATAAGGCTTAAGTTTCAAGTTTGAAGGCACTACGTTGTTTAGTGTTTTTTTGGCAGCCATCAAAAGCGAACCCTCTCAGTTAATTTGTAAACATGGAAAAATTGATCAAAATTATGTGATACAAAACTTTAATTTTAAATGTATAAGTCCAACCAATATCGAAGACGAGTTTAGATTCTACTCTGGGGGCGTCTGCTTCTTCGTTTACAGCAATAAAATATTGGGTGGAAGAGTTTAAACGAGGATGTACGAGCTGCTGAGACGAACATCTCAGTGGTAGACCAAATGAGGTGACCACACCAGAAAAAGTAAAGAAAATCCACAAAATAGTATTGAATGACCATCAATTGAAAATGCGCGAGCTAGCAGACACAGTAGGCATTTCAAAAAGTGCTGTACATCGCATATTGACTGAAAATTTGGACATGAAAAAGCTGTGCGCAAGATGGCTGCCGCGTTTGCTTACAATGGCCAAAAACAGCATCGTGAGGATGTTTCAATCGAGTGTTTGGCGATGTTTCACAGCAATAAAGCCGAGTTTTTGCATTGATTCAAAACCATAAGTTGTCACTTCACACCTGAGACGAAGAAACAGTCAAAACGATGGACTAAAAGGGGAGAATCGGCTGCAAAAAGGCAAAGACAGTTCCATCAGCAGGCGAGGTCATGGCATCAGTTTTTTGGGATGCTCATGGGATAATTTTTATTGATTATCTTCAAAAAGGAAAAACAATCAACGGCGAGTAATATGCGAACTTATTGGAGCATTTGAGTGATGAAATCAAGAAAAAACGGCCGCATTTGGCGAAAAAGAAAGTGTTGTTTCATCAGCAGAATGCACCAGTTCAGTCATCCGTTATCCCGATGGCCAAAATCAATGAATTAAAGTTCGAATTGCTTCCTCACGCACCCTATTCGCCAGATTTAACCCCCTCGCATTATTTTATTTTTCCAAACTTGAAAAAATGGCTCGGTGGTAAAAGATTTGCCAATAATGAAGAGGTGGAATCTGCGGTAGAAGGCTATTTTGAGGTGCTCGACGGTTCTCACTATAAACAGGGTATCGAAGCTATTGAACAACGCTGGGAAAAGTGTGTCGACCTGAAAGGAGACAATGTTCATAAAACACAAAAAAAATTCCCAAATTTTTTGTGTTTTCTTGGTTAGGTCGGGTACTTTTGGGACAACCCTCGTATAACAATGGGTATCCACCCTTTTATATTATTTTGAAAAAGCGTTTTCGGAAACCTGCTGAATAAATGCACTGGATTTTATGTATCACAGTGGAAACCACTTTTATGATGCTTGCACATTTTATAAAGAACTCTCGCACTGCAGGGAGAAAATTTGAAATTAGTTTACCTTAGATAAATTTAAAATGTTTCAGCAATAATTATTACGTCACACATGTGGGGTTACTTGGCTGATACAAAGGGAAGAAAGAAGATATTGTGTTTCTCTATGGTGGTGGGTTCTATCGTCTCCATCATTTCTAGTTTTTCCCCAAATCTTTATACCTTTGCTGTCTTAAGGTTTACCTGTGGATTATTGTGAGTTCATCTTCCTCTTGTTCTTAAGGTGCTAGTAAACGATCAAGATAAATTGTCTATTATTGCCAATCAAGTCGTCCGTTATTAGTCTTACCGGGCAATAGACAAATTCACAACACAAAAAAACCATCTCCTGCAATAACTCCCAAAACTCCCAAAAGCAAAATTGTGAAATTATTTATTAATATTAATCGCATTCTCATTAATCGAAATTATGGCAGTTTTGTCAGCAGACAAATGGCGAACTGGGACAAGATATAACAGAGCGAGAAAGAAATAGATTTGGCCCAGCAAAAATGTAATATCGGTAGCCGAGTGAACTCACCGGCAAGACGGGGCAATACTTCGACAAGAATAGGCAATACATGACAATCCTGCGCAATCTTGACCAACACTATAGAAGTTGTGACAGAAATATCTTGCAGGCAAGAAATTGTCATAAAAAGCTGCTCATTTACTAGAATCTTTAGAATAGTTTGGTCGAGTTTCATGCTTCCAAACTCTTTTCCGAAAGTGTTAAAAGCTCTTAGTTTACAATGCATAATGCATTATATTCCCGCTAAACTCATTATAGGATCATATCATTTTAATCTATCTTTATGTTTTGATACAATTCCCGTAATTGAATCTTTTGCTTAAGGATGATTTCGATAAGTAGTTAAGGAGTTTAGCTACCATCCAAGGGACAATTCCTTATCCTTGAGTAGAACTGCCTGAATGGTAGGGATAAGAGCTCATCTAAAATAATATTTGTTTATTGCTTCTCACAGAATATAAAACATAATTTTTCACAATAATCAACCTCATTAGGACTAAACCTGCATCGAGGTTAGCAATTTATACATTTGAGTGCAGCAACGCATAGGTAATCACAACATACATAAACACAATCATATTACGAGGAAAATAAACTAGAACCTTTTTATTTCTTTTGTTTTTCCGCGCAAGTGTAGCTCTTTCCGTAATATGTTCAACTTGGTTATATTGTGCAAAGAATTTTGTGGGTCTTTAAGATTCCCTGGTTAACTCTTGGTGTGCCGCCTCAATATTTTCATTGTGCGCCATCTGATTCTATTTTCGTCATAGTAAGTTTACTTAGTTCCAAAATTATATTTTTGTGAATTGCACTGTCTTACTAGATAATTTAAATTTATAAAAATAGTATATAATCTACCATATCATCGCTGCGCTTGCAAGACCAGCTATGTGAGATTTACCAAATCTTACAGGGAAAGCAAGAAAACTTGAATCAACAAACAACGTTTGAATGAGTTTTGTGCGAAAACGCTTAAATTCACGCACATAGCAGAGATTGGGCCTATTTTCTTAATTTAAAAAAAAAAAATTTTGAAAAAAAAAGTTTTTCTGAAATCTGGCACATAGCCATTTTTGAAAGCACAACGATGATATGCTGTTTCTCCAGAGTAGCTAGTCATATTCAGAGAAATTACATTTTAACAATGTATCCATATGGATATGCTGGTGTTTAAGAGGTTAAACAAGAGAGGAAAGACTTGCCGGTATCTTATTCCATATAATTTATATTTTACACAACGATTCAACTCATGCTGCCAACATCAATCGTGAATGTTTAAAATAATCCTAAAAACAACATGAATTGATTAACATAATACAAGTTTTTTTTAAATTTCCTTCAATATACATAACATTATAACTGTTTTATGTTTATCTTTCAGCATTTCTGGTCCTTCTGCACTAGGCTATGCATATTTAGGAGAACTGAACCCCATATCGCACAGAGACAAAATGATAACCCTTGGAAATGCATCAGTAATCTTGGGAACCGCCTTTGTTCCACGTATGTTTATTCCAATACTCGTTTGAGCTTGACAATCTGCAAATATACTGGAGGTAACACAATATCTCTTTATAAATTCTAGTGCTTTCCTGGGCAGTCCTACCTTTCGACTTCAATGTTAATTTGTGGTTTATAAATTATCGCCCTTGGAGGCTTTTAGTTTGCATTTTTGCTCTCCCCTACGTGATTTGCGCCTTTGTTATCACCAAATTACCAGAGAGTCCCAAGTTTCTGTACGCACAAGGAAGGATCCAAGAATCCCTGAAAAATTTGAGTTACATTTATTCTGTGAATACTGGAAACAATCCCTCGGAATACCCAGTAAGTACGTATCTACAATTTTTCTTTAAACACATTTCAGATGGGCGAAAACAAGGAATTCTTTTGAGAAAATGGAATTTGTTTAAAGTATATCTTCATAAAAAAAAATACATATTAATGATTTTTTTAATACAGGGTGTAACAGGACGTACCCGAGGGATTTTAACCAGTGATTCCTGAGCATATTTGGAGTAAAAAATGTATATGTCATTTTGCTATCAGATGACATTTTTTTCTATTAAAAAAAAAAAAAGTTTAAATCACATATTGCTATTGTTGCCATCGCTTTGGGTTCGTCCCGTCGCGCTGTTTCGTGTATTAACATTGTGTTAGAATGAGACGCAACGCTTATCAAACGCTAGGCTGTAAACTCGCCACTCTCCTAAGTACTCAGTGGGGACGTGTGATGGAAAAATATACTGCAAAATGACAAGTTTATTTTTTATTCCAAATATGCTCAGGAATCGTTGGTTAAAATCTCTTGTACGTCCTGTTACTCCCTGTATAATACTCACCACACCCAATAAAAGTATTGTCCAAAATTATAGCCTACTTTGTAACAGGACCCCAAAAACAGTAGAAGTCAGTGTTGGGCCATTTAGTGACATTTTATTTGTAAAAAATGTCATTTTTTTATTACATTACAAAAAAATGTATACACTTATAAAGAGATTGGTGTACAATATTAAAATTAAAATACTTGACCGCGATGCTTTTCCAGGCATTCAAGTAGGATCAGTGTAAAAGGTATAACTACCCTTCCCGCCCAGAGTGTGTTAATCTAGTTTAGATATCTACTTTGGTAGGTGTACAGGAGTGATGAGTCGGTGGTAGATTTTAATTTTATATTGTCATGTACATAACAGACAGGGATCAACATAAAAAATTTACAAAGAAATAACAATGAATAAACAACAATGGTATAAGTACAACAATAAGAATAAAACAATACATATGTAAAAATCAACAACAACAAAACTAGAGACAGTAAATTACATCAAGTGAAGTCAAGTGAAAACAAGAGATTCGAGTAATTTTGTGAAGTTCTGGGGGCTGTCGCTAAATATGTCCGGAATCTTGCCACTACAATGGATGTTAAACATGAGGGAGCGGCGGACTCTGGTTGCAGCAGAGACGGGAGATAAATGAAAGGCGAGCAGTTGTGTTGGGAGTCAAATCTTTTATTGTAGCTACATAGCGATGGTCAATGAGCCAGAAGTGTAGACGGATGAGTAGACAGAGATGCTGCGCCAAAAGATGTGATGATGGTCGATGAAGCTGAGGCAGTGAAGATCACGGATCTTCAGGTCACCAGCATGTTGCTCTACACTTTTGAGTCAATCTCGAGAAAAAATTGCCTATGTAAATAGTTCTATTCACAGTTTTTGTTTTATTGTTCCTCAATTAGGCCTAAATAAGAAAGCCCATTTTTCATGCCCTTTTATATATTATTTATTTGGAGCTTATATTGTAAATGGTCGCGCCTTTTTTTAATGTTAACTTTATCCTCATCTATGGTGAGTGACGTCACAAGTCCCCATAGAAAAAATTGTCAAATTATTGCACATTCACAGTGAAATATTGTCAAAAATTGACCCCTTCAAAAGCCCGAAGTTATCTTTCTAGTTTTAGTGTGTGGTTTGGTTTATATATGAGTCTGACTTGTAACTTGAAGGCGATACGAAGTTTATTAATAAATAGAACAAAATGAGTGCAGTGGAGAGATTCACTCTTAATTTCAAACCAGTTTTGTGATCAGAATGTCAAATTCCAGTTGCGGATTCATCTGCTGACACATTTCGAAGAAAAACATTCTCTTATTCGACGTGCAGTTATAAAATTCTAGTTGCAGACTATTTATGTACTGCCAGAATCAAAGAAAAACTATTTTCATGTTCCGAGTGTAGTTTTAATAAAACGATAAATTAAATAACAAGTTGCCGATTCATTGTGTACCGACTGAAGCTTTGTATTTGGGTTGCATGCCATATGCTGCAAAATTCTAGGAAATTGACGATTCCGTGTGTAACTATTATTTCGAGACTTTTGAGCAGAAGCAATCTTACTGCCTTGAGTGATGAAGATGCGAAATCCTGTTATTGGAAGAATACTGGCACATGTGATAAAAAAAATCGGCATAAAATGAAATCGCAATAAAAAAATAAGTTTTCTACGCACGGACCCCCCCCGGCACTTGAAAATCTGCGGTTGAAGTACCTAAATATGGGGGCGGTGAAATTTTCCTCAGCCCCGGACGGCTGACACCCACGCTACGCTACTGCACCTACCTTGCTGACAATCCTGCATCACATACTTGCAGCCTGTCAAAGTCGATCGATCGGAGTCTAGAAATATTGAGGTAGATCGCCAGCAGTTCGAGTTTGAGTACCCCTGCTCTACACCGTGTGAAGTGGAGGATGACCGGATCCAGGCAGTCGCTCGACATCATGGGGACGGAGATGACGGTTATGACTCCGGTGAGCTGGAGCCAACCGCAGGGCACGAAGAAACCTTGTGAGGCTGTGACGATGATCTCTGTGGCAGCAAAACACAACGGGCTTCGGTAGCCAGAGTTGCATCTCTTGCAACCAAACGCGAGATGGTGGATGAAGATGAGGGCCTCGAAGGTGGTACAGAAAGTCCGCGAGATAGTGCCGTAGGTCTCTGTATTCCCGGATGGTGCGCTGGAGAATGCGTAGATCATATGATTACACGGTGTTGCTTCTAGACTTGAAACTGGCTGGCAGGTAGGTATTGACTGCTTGACGACAGACTGAATTACGTCGAGCCCGTTGCGCTTATATAGGCAGCCGGTAGAGTAACTTCCAGAATGTCGGGTAATATGCAGCCGCTATGTTCGTAGGCGCCTGTTGGGTCACGGCCTTTCTAGGCGGAGGCGGACTAATTGTTGCCAGGGAGAGAAGTTCTTGAGGGGCACAAGGTACGGTGCTACCCAGCTAGGCACATAGGTACACCGGCAGCTGCTTGCACGGTGTAGTCAGGTAAGTGGGTAGCCGGCACCACGTTAATATGTAGATGGTTCTCGCGTGTTCTTTTGGTGGCGGAAATAATTGTGTGACCGCCACATACATATACATTCACATGAGAGATTGAAAGAGGGTTAACTTGGTTATTTGGAAAGGAGAATGGAAAGTTTAGGTATCTATCTATCTATATAAATAAAAATGAATCGCCAAAATGTATGTAAGCGCATAACTTCCGAACGACGGCACCAAATTGGATAATTCTTTTTTTTTTGTGTTCGTTAATGTCAAAAGGTTTGTATAAAACTACTGGTGAGCTCTGGGCATTATGAAATTTGTATAAAAAAATTGCAATAGGTGGCACGTGAGCTGTTTGAAAACTGAATGTACCGGGAATGAATGTA
Organism: Limnephilus rhombicus; assembly: GCA_929108145.2. Lineage (NCBI taxonomy): Eukaryota > Metazoa > Arthropoda > Insecta > Trichoptera > Limnephilidae > Limnephilus > Limnephilus rhombicus. Next base: position 27,401,561 of record OV815284.1, read on the forward strand.
TGGAATGCGGGAAGGGGGAGGGGGGAGGGGAACTCGGGTAGGGGGTTCACGCGAGGAGGGAGGGGAACCTGGGTAGGGGGAGGGGAACCTGTGTGGGGGGAGGGGAACTCGGGAGGGGGGAGGGGAACTCGGGAGGAGGGTTCACGGGAAGGGGGAGTGGAGTGAGGAGAAGGAAGGTGGAGGAGGTGGAGTTGGAACGCGAGAGGAGAAAGGACGTGGGAGAGGAAGGGGAGGCGGAAGGGGAACGGGGCGAAGGGGAAAGGACACGCAAGGAGAAACAATATCTTTATTATTATTTCAGGTTATTTTTGTAACAACATTCATTTAATGTTTCTAATTTGAAATATTTCAGGGGTTTTTTTATAGTCGGGAAGCATTGTGAATGTCATGAACCTAAAAAATCTTAGGCATTTCGTTACACACAATTGCTAGGTTTTTTTAGGGCCAGGCCCAGACTTAGGTCCAGGGGCCCTAGGTAATTGAAGAGTCGGTTCTCCCCCTAGGGCGGGGGGGGGGGGGGACATATTTATTTATTGCTTGGAACTGAAGAACTTACCATTCAGCATCCAGAAATGCAGTGTCGTCGCATTTACAAGATCACAAGACACATTTTTATTCCCATACCATATTAATAAAATTATACTAACAAGCAAAAACGAGATTCGAGACCTTGGCGTGATTTTTGAAGCAAATTTCTCTTTCAAATCTCACATATCAGACATTGTCTCCCGCGCCAACAAAATGCTCGGATTTGTTCTTCATAATGGGAGATCATTTACTAATGGAATTGCAATACGAAGAACATATGAAGCACTTGTCCGCAGCATCCTGGAATACAGCTCCATTATTTGGGCACCCTCTGAACAAAACCATATCCTAGAAAGAGAAAAAGTACAAAAAAGGTTTATGCGTTACCTGTATATGAGGTAATATACATACTACCCATTCCTGTATCCATCTTTGTTCTTAACAGGAATGCTCGATCTTAATACCTTAGAAGCCCGCCGAAAAATATTTTTGGGGAAACATTTTTTTAAGCTGATCTCCGGTACTGTACTGAATCCACCTATGTTGAAGGAGATTAACCTATATGTCCCTAACGCGTATACTCGTGGGAGATCCCACACACTTTTTTATGCTCCGAAAGCGAGAACTTCTTCCTTTCAGAATGCCCCATTAAATAGAGCAATTCAACTGCTTGACGATTCTGCATTGAGCATTGACATCTTCAATGTTACCTATAGAGAGTTCAGTAACTATCTTTTGACATATGTCTCAACATAGTGAAACTGCCCCCTTGCCTTTTTTTTCTCTTATATTTTGTAATCTTCTCCGTAATAATTTGGTGTATAACTGTTTTATGGAAAACCTGAAAAAATAAATTTACTAGCATTAGATTAGTGATTCAAGCTTGCGATAATATGTAATAGCTGGTTCCACGCCAACTCAGAATGAAACTCACTCAGAACCACCTCAGAAAGGTCATTAAAAGCTATGAAAAAATAATTTTAAAATAGCCGGTAACCTTAGGGACTTAACCTATTTAACCAATTTTTTAATATTTTTTTATCTTCACTCTTAATGACATTTTCAGAAACCTCACCTACCTCAGGGTAGTTCTGAGTTGGTTTCATTCTGAGTTGGCCGGTCACCGTTCTAGCTTACTAGCTCCATATGATTTGCAGGTAAAAGATCTGAAGTTAGAAGAAAATGACTACATGCTCAAGAGATCCTTCTGTAAGAGTGTGTGGTACCAGACTGCTCCAATATTTAGACCCAAATTAAGAATGTACACTTTTGCCACTTGTCTTATTCAATTTGGTATTTTTGCAACGTAAGTTATATAAAATATTTTTTGTTATCAAATATTGACCTTCAGACATGTTTCACATTCCCGATTTAATTTACTTAAGGGGAACGTATGCGTGGCCCATCTCTGCATGTTTCCAACCAAACTGAAAAATTATTTTTGTAATCAAAAGGTATATCAAATATCTGGTTAGGATGTGAGCTACTCTATTTATTTTTGCTTTTTAATATTAAATCCCGAAACATTCGAATCTTTTAATTTATTAAAAGATTTGAATGTTTCGGGATTTTAGAGGCGATTTGGGAAGTTATTTGTGAGTAAATAAAAAACAATAAAAAATTATTTTACTATATTTATCATATAAATATGATGAAATATAAAATAAAAAATAAAAATTTATAAAAAAAATAATTATGATGGGTGTAAATTAAAAATACAAATTAAAATTATATGTATACAATGTTTGAAAATGTACCAATGTTGTCATTATGTACCTGCTGACAAACTACATAAGTAGTTTAGCGGGTTTAAATGTAAATTAAAAAAAAAAAAAAAAAAACCTATTTACGGCGGAATAAAAAATAGTCGTTTATATATTAAAATTACTACCCAAAAAATGCATTTTTGAGTTTTTTTATTTTATTTTTCATTGTATTTTTAAAATAAATATAGTAAAATTATTTTTTTTATGTTTTTCTTTTACTCACAAATAAAAGTTGCGTCCAAAATAATGAAATACTAAATTTTTAATTTAAAGCAAAAATAAATAAAGTAGCTCACATCCTAACTAGATATTTGATATACCTTTTGATCACAAAAATAATTTTTCAGTTTGGTTGGGTATATTAATCTCAAATCCAAATCTAAGATTTGTATGAAACGGGCAGAAATGGGCCGCGCATGCGTTCCCCTTAATCCCCCAGGCTAATTTGTTCAGTTTTCAGAACAACTCACATAGGTCTCATAGAAATTGTTATGTCTCCCTTACACATCATGGTTAGAAATATTATGATCTAAACCAGTGATTCTCAAAGTGGTCCAGGTAGACCCCCAGGGGTCCACGGGAGACTCGATGGGGGTCTACGTTGGCGTGATAAAAAAATGGAGGTTCACAAGTTTGTAAGTGGGGGTCCACGACAATTTATCTGGTTTCCATAGTAAAGAACAAAATCTGAAGCCAAATATTGATAATTTGCTGTCAATCCATCAAGTACATCCCTCCCATTAAAATTAAGACTATTTTTTTTATTGTTGATTTGCATTGTTGAAGTTGCGGTACGTTATTAATGTTTAATTTTAATTCTATTAAGTCTCTAATTTTAGCGTAGGGAGTGTGGCGAACCCATCGCTCAGGGAGTGGAAACACAAACCTGCAGTAGCCATCCCAAGCCAAGGTGTGAGCTATGCTCAGGCTGAATGTGCTGGAGAACAGTGACACGAGCGGTGCCTCCGAGAAACAAGGTCGCATCTCGGTGTATTTAGACCTTACTCCAGCACTCGGGGCTCTGCTAGAGTGGACCTTCTATTTCCCTGGTAACTCGTGGGACAAAAAATTGGACCATTCGAAAACTAGGGGCCTTTTGGGAACCTAGGAGTGCTGAGGCCACCTCTGTGGATTTCTTTCCTGGGGCCGTAGGAGGAACCAAGAGGAGAAACCGTGGAGAGGTGAGCTGAGGCCACCTCCATGAACTCTTCCCTTGTGGGGCCTTTGTGGAACCAAGGAGGAGTGAAGTGGAGAGATGATGTCCTCTTCCCATGTGGGGCCTTTGAGGAACCATGTAAAATGCACCATGCAAATAATTTTATTTGATTAATTTGTGTTATTTCACAATTAATTCCTTAAAAATAATATATAGTATATTTGCGGCATGTTCCAGAGTGGAAGATACTATCAGTATCGCCCTGGTGTAAGACCACCATTCAGAATTGAAACGTTGCTTGAAAATGGCTTTAGCCGTGTTTGGTGACCAGATCTGAATAGCCAGGTACTTCCCAACCTTCCTCTTCCCCACCCCCTTCCCCTCCCCACTACCTTCAGCCTCACAACATACCCCAATTGGGGATGCCATAGTCTCACTGGATCCAGACGGGAGCAGTTGAGATTCTTGTGCGGTATTCACTGTAAAAAAAAAAAAAGGAGTGAAGAAGAGAAATGAGGCCATCTTGGTGAACTCTTCCTCTGTGGGGCCTTTAAGGAACCAAGGAGGAGGGATGAAGTTCTCTTCCCTCCTGGGGCCCTCAGGGAGCCAAGGTGGAGTGGACTCTTCCCTTGTGGGGCCTTTAGGGAACCAAGGGGAGGTGGACTCTCTGTCGTGGAACCTTTGGGGAACTAAGGAGTGGAGAGGAGAGATGTAGCCCTCTTCCGTCGTGGGGCCTTCAGGGAACCAAGGAGGAGTGAAGAGGGGAAATGAGACCTGGGAAGATAAATTGTCGAACCAGAAGATATAGCTTCATTTCCAATGACAATCCTGGTGAACTTTATAAAAGGGACTGGGTTACTGTCAAAGGAATGAGGTAAAACGGGAGATAGTACAATGGGTCTATGGCCTAAGTGCTCACGGGAACTATATATATATATGTAAACCATCTCCGATTATTTAAAAAAAAAAAAAAAGTCTCTAATCATATTATTTTAATAAATAGAACACAAGAAAATACACTATTTTTCTTTTTATTTTACCACTCCCAATTTAGCCTGTCTGCTTGGTTCAATATATTCGCACCTCACAATCCGGAAGCCTCAGTTTCGCGCACAAATTGAAACCGTCACTTTGGATCGAGATTGTAAAATATCTATGTAAGATAGCTTTCATATTCCAAAGACAATAAGAAGCATTATTTCGTTCTCTTTCTGGTTAAAAGAAAAAATACATATGTTTACATGAGAGGAAAAGAGATATAAAGCTTTGAAAATACAAGGTCGCTCGGGACTTTTTTGATCTTATGAAAGTATAACGCGATTACGTGTTTTGCGTTGTATTTATTCCTAAACAAGCAGACGGGTTAGGGTTGGAATTCAGCCGCGATGCAAATTTCCATCGTTAGATCTAATCTTCACATTTTTTGGCAAGTTTTGGGAATATGGTATTAATGTAGCAGCAGGAGGTCCACCGAAACCAGTAAAATTTTGGTCTACGAGAAAAAAAAGTTTGAGAACCTCTAATCTAAACAATCTAAACGGTGTTGAAAAGAGAAAACACCAAACTTTATATCCAAATCTAAAAATTAACTGAAAAGTAATTAAAATGTACACCTTTATGAAATTTAAGTTTCCGGTCGCAATTTGAAAACAAGTTGACGATAAGTTAATATATTTGCCTAATAAAATATGTGTGTGCTCTATTGTTTATCATTATCGGTAATCTTAGTTGGAAAATACGTGAGGTGAGCCATTTTTAAAACTTTTTTATGTTTACATTAAAAATAGTAAATAAATTTAATAAAAATAGCCAGGTACTTCCCCACCTTCCTCTTCCTTATCTCCTTCCCCTCCCCACTACCTTCAGCCTCACAACATACCCCAATTGGGGATGCCATAGTCCCACTGGCTCTAGACGGGAGCAGTTGGGACTCTTGCGCGGTATTCATGTAAAAAAAAAAAAAAATTGTATTTTGACTGTCCAACGAAATGAGGTCTGAGGGGTTAAATTAAAAATTATATAAAATATCTTTAAATCAAAGAGAAATGTGTGACTATAATAATAATTATGTTTTATCAATCGTATTATGTAGAAATTCAATCTGTTAACTTCACCCGCCATAACAAGGGAACATGCCGGAAGAAATACCATAATACTAAAAATATGTATTTACTGTACAATTTTTTTTGTATAAAATAAAAAAAAATTGATGTAATTTTTAACACACTAAAGCAATGGATGGTTAAGCTTTCATTTTTAAAGTCAGTTGTATATCAGAATGTCTAAAAAAAACAATTTTATTTCAAATGTAAAACACAAGTTATTCTAATTTTTTAGTGCAAACGGATTTTACATTTGGTTTCCCACAATACTAAATGATGTTTTGGAACATAAAGATCGAGGGACAGATGAAGGAAAAAACCTCTGTGAAATGTTGGGTGGTCCTGTTATCAATAATTCTGTGAGTATTCTACAGAAACCATATACAAATTATATTCAATTGATTAACCTCTCCACGAGTATGGGCGAAACGGTTCGGCGAAGCGAAAAGATGCCCAGAAGAGTATGGCCGACCCCAACACTCATTTACATTGAAAAATCTTCCGAGAAAAGATACTTGCCGCCATTTAACCTCAGTGGTCAATTCAACTGTAATGGTTCCATCCCAAGTCCAGGGAAACTACATTATAATGCAGGCGCCTGCACTATATTATAACATTATATACAACGGGTACCCGGCATGCGTTGCAAGGCCACTTTAACCTCGGGGTCCATTAAACTGTAATGGTTCCGTATAACATTATATACAACGGGTACCCGGCATGCGTTGAAAGGTCACTGTAATCAGGGTCAAGTCCTGGGAAACTACATTATAATGCTAGCGCCTGCACTATATAACATTATATACAGCGGGTATCCGGCAAAAGTTAGTGAAGATTTACTTCAGTCGTGTGGTCTAAAGCACACTTTTTTTAAAGTTAATTTTCACGTTCTGTGTTAGTTCTTCTTCGATTGCGATAAAAGTTTTGGGATTTGATGTGTGCATCCCCTCGATTCTTTCTGTATAAAATAGTGAGCTTTGGCATCATGAAAGTATGCATCACTAAACCGTTCATCCGATTGCGAGGAAACTTTGGGGACTTGATGTGCGCATCCCTTTGATTCTTTCTGTATAAAATAGTAAGCTTTGGCATCATGAAAGTACGCATTGCTAAACCGTTCATCCGATTGCGATGAAACTTTTGGAATTAAAAGTGCGCATCCCCTCGATTTGATGTGTGCATGCCCGCGACGCTTTTTGTATACAATAGTGAGCTTTGGCAACATGAATTTATGCATTGTTAAACCGTTCATCCGATTACGATGAAACTTTGGGGATGATTTCTGTGTACAAAAGTGAGCTCTGGCATTATGAAATTATGAATAGCTAAACCGTTTAACCGATTGCGATGAAAATTTGATATTTAATCGATTGATATTTAATTTAACACACACTCCTCGCTTTATCCACGTTCACACGCAAATCGCATAGTGTTTTAACCCGTTAGTTGCCTCTGCAACGGGCAAAACCTAGTTATTATTATTATAGACACTGGCATTGAATACACATTATAAAACTCAAAATAGATGAAAGACTCTGCGATGTAATGTGTAGAATCTATGATAAGATGTAATTTTTAAGTAAATATGTAGACATTAGAGTAAACATTTGACTCGGTGTGCAAAAATATTTTCAACCTTCTGTTTCTGTGAGAATTATTGCCAGGAAAGAACCATGTCTTTTATCATAAGTCTTAAACTAACACGACGTTGTGATAAATTATGCCAATATTTACGACTTAAAATCTGAATGTTGCAAATTGTTATTATTAACAGAGATGACCTTATAGTTTTAATCATGTAATATCACAACATTGATAACCGGGTTCACAGAAAAAAATAGGTTTTTTATGGCTAAAACATAGGTCCAACAAGTTGTTCACTGACCACACAGCAGTTGGGTTGCCAGTGGCCAAGCCCCGTATGCGGATGTCACAACAATTGTCTTGCGAACACGTATAAATGAAAAAGTAAGACGTAAAGGGACACCTAGCAACGAAACATCACACATTTAAAAAATTAATACATAGTTGCACAGACATTTTATAGAATAAATGGAGTACTTACATCAATACTGTTGGAAGTGTGAATGTGATGAAGAAATGTCACCTCTTCTACGATGCGAAAAAGGTTTAGATACAATAACCAGGATTGTCACACATAATGACAACCATGGCGGATTCCGTTAGGGACTGGGCTTAAACAGGGTGCGGCAGGGAAACTTGCTGATTTGAATTGGACGCCGACGAGCGAGGCATGGTCAGAAAGGGGCGGGGAGGGTCTCATTGAAAAGAGAGGGTCCTGAAGTTTTGTTACACCACAAGCCAGTTGTCATCATGCGTTGGACAAAGGAACAGCGTGCGTTTGCCGTCGAGGCCTACTGTTCTACTCTCTTCCACGAGCGCCTTATCACCTTGAGGGGTGACGTACCGTGGCCAGCGCGCTCCCCCGATTTGGCACCCTGCGATTTTTTTTATGGGGATATCTCAAATCCATCGTTTATAACGACAAACCCCGGACCCTGCAACACCTGAAGGACAACATCCGCCAAGCCATCACCAACATTCCCGTCGATATGCTCGAAAGAGTGGAGCGAAACTTCAAATCTAGGGTAGATCAGTGTGTCACTAAGAGGGCCGCCATTTGCCCGATGTCATTTTTAAAACTACTTAAAACAAAAATTCAGAATGTGTACTATACGATACAAAAATAATTAAATCGATATATAAAGTACTTTTTCTTTTATTGACTTTTCAAATCAGCAAGTTTCCCTGCCGCACCCTGTACTATCAAAGGAATACTGTGAAACGGTAACCAGATAAAACAGAACAATGGCAAAAAAGGATGTTTGTTTAGGTTAGGTTAGGCTCAATGTTTTTTGTTCCTTTTCTTCACTTTTCTTCAATGTTCTATTTTTTCACTGTTGTATTTTGTCATCACTGTTCTGTTTGTCACTGTTTTGTTTTATCACTGTTCTGATTTGTAACTGTTAAGAGTGACAAAACAGAATAATTACAAAGCAGAACTGCTGTGTAATTATCCTGTTTAATTATTACTATTGTCACTGTTATGTTTTGTTACTATTGTGTTTTGTCATGTACTGTTTTGTCTCTATTCTATTTTATCACTGTTCTGTTTTGTCACTGTTCTGTTTTATCTTTATTCTATTTTATCTCTGTTCTGTTTTGTCACTATTCTGTTTTGTCACTGTTCTGTTTTTTCTCTATTCTATTTTTTCACTGTTCTGTTTTGTCACTTCTGTTTTGTCTCTGTTCTGTTTTGTCACTGTTCTTTTATGTCATTCAACCTTGTGATACATGGGAGATAAACTATTTCCAGCAAGGGCTCTCGTACTGACGTCATCGACGTTCTCACGTGTCTTGAAAACTTAGAACGACAGAAGATATTAGAATGACGACAACATGTACGATCTTTCATAGGGAATAATATAGCATACTGTCCGAACTGCAAATTTTCTTTCAGAATTCAATCACTGTTTGCGATGATACTCTCAACAGTGGAACTTTCCCAATCTCAATTGGTTTATCTTGCTTTGGGTCCAGTGTATCAGTAATATCTGCATTTATGATCAACATTATCGGGAAGAGGAATATGCTATTTGGATTCTGCGCCTTTGCAGGGACTCTGTGCCTGATAATGCATTGGATCAGGGAGGTCTGGTCGGCCATCATTATACTTGCAATGATACAAAGTTGTTCCACATGTTCAGGATTGACTAATGCTTTTATTATTGAGCTTTTTCCCACACATATCAGGTAGAATCTTCGAAATATATATATAAACAATAGATTAGCCCTTTCATACCTAATTTCACTCTAAAAATAACACCACCTAAGAGTAATTTCATAATACAACTCCCCATCTTGATGAAAACTTGTTGTACAAGTCCGGGCCCGGATGTAACTAACTTTAATGTTAAGTCTGTTGTTCTGTATGTTTTTCAGAGCAATGGCTGTGTCTTTGGCCTTGATGATTGGTAGAATAGGATCCATGTTTGGAACAAACACAATAGGATATCTTTTATACAATGAGTGTCCTGTCAGCTTCTTTTTATTCTGTGGAATTTTGTTCAGTAAGTTAATTAATTTATTCGTACATGTTTTTTTAATTTCATTTATTTATTTGGACAAACAAATACATTATTTGTATGTTACAAGTAACAAGGTAAGTATTAAACTAATAAGTCATGTACGCCTGTGTGTGTGTGTGTGTGCGCCTCGTACGTCATTATATATGTCTAGTATTGTTGGAGATAGCTTGAAAATAAGCTTATGGGTCCAAGGGCGGATCCAGTGGGAGGGGGGGAGGGGGGAGGGGGGGGCATGGGAGTCATGACCCTCCCCCCCGGGCTGGGTCCAGGACCTAGGTGGACCACTAGTTAAAATTGTTAAAAATAATGCTTTAATGTATTTTTTGTACCTATTATTATCAAAATTACCTACCTAATTTTTACTTGTATCTACCAACTTTTTACTTGTATCAAAATTAAATTATAACTTCTTGTGACTTGAACACGACTATGTGACCCCCCCCTGGCGCCAAAGCTGAATCCGCCCTTGTATGGGTCCGAGTGGTTAAACATAGATTATATTATAACAATTATTACAAGCAATAATTGTCAGCCTGAAACACTCATTTACATTGAAAAATCTTCCGAGAAAAGATACTTGCCGCCAACGGGACTTGAACCCGTGTCCTTCCGATTGCCGGTCGAATGCTCTGACCACTGAGCTATGGCGGCTTATCAAATACCCGCCAAATAATTCAATATATACTAGTGTTTCATTCAACAATTACTGCTTGTTATATATATTTTTATTTTTTATATTATAATTTTTCAGCCCTTACAACTAGTTTCTGACCAATCATATCTGACAATAATATATATACAGGGTGTAACAGAATGTTTTTGATTGAATTTACTAGAGACTCCTAGCTTGTTTGAAGTAAAAAAGTAAGATTTAATTTGCTCGGCAATAATTTTTTTTTCTTTAAAAATAATGTGTAATACAATGGGGTGGGGGCGGCCCGCCCCAGTTGCCAACCGATAGGGGATGACACCCGACTGTGGAAAAAAATTACGAAGGATATTGTCAAAAAAATATTTTACAAATGTGTATTTTACTCTGTGGTTCCCCGTGGAGTGCCCCGAAACGGGAGAATTTTGTGTCTGACGGTCTTTTTATATGCGAAAATAGCCTATATTTATGGAGAAATTTTCATCCCTGAAATTCTCTAGCCACCTCCCCCCCCCAGGATAGACCAATTTTTTACACATTTGGCTAGGTAGTAATGTTTTTATTTTTTATACACCACATGCACATATTTATTTATTCATAAACAGAAACAAACCAGTACATTAGTCACATAGATGAAAATTTTTTACAATTAATAAGTATATTTTATGGTGGGTACGTATTACTTGTTTCAGTGTCTTATTTATGGTATGCATATTAAGTAATTACAGGGTGATGTGTGTAGTGGGAAGGTGTGTGTGTGTGTGGTTAGTATGGATGTATGTATGTAAGTATGCGCATTGAACAATTTATATTATTGAGATGAAGCTCTTTTTAAATTTGGGAAGTGAATCAGAGAAAATGTCGATGTTAGAATTTAGACCAATATTATTGAACATATGAGAGTTAGTAGCTGCATTTGTCTTGTAATTAAGCGTGTGGAATAGTTCTGTATGTCATGTACGTCTTAATGGTAAGTTAAAATTAACTAGGGAAAGAAGTTCGGTACAGTAAATGTTATTATTTAAAATTTTGTTTATAAATATCAAATCAGCTATTGCTCGCCTTTGTTGCAAAGTTTGATATGTGCATTCAAAGTTATTGTTGAATTTGAAGGTAAGATATTTTATAAATTTGTTTTGAATCTGTTCTCTTCTATCTATGTATACTTTGTACTGCGGGTTCCAAATTGGCGAGGCATATTCCAGTGTACTTCTGACTAATGCAAAATATAACATTACTACTTAACTGTACGTGGGTTACTGAACACTTTACTTATACGAAGAACAAAACCAAGCATTTTATATGACCTGTGAACGATTGAGTCAATGTGCTTATTAAATATAAGTTTGCTATCAAGGTAAACCAAGTTCTTTACATTCCATTTTATAGATGACAGGTTCATTGTTGAGTGAGTAAGAATACTTAAATACATGTTTATTTCTGGTGAATGTCATAATGTGACATTTGGAAACATTGATATCTAAACAGTTAACAATGCAATACTTGCAAAGCCTATCTAGGTCACTTTGTAACGCTTGTATACATATTCAATATTGTTTTTTCCAGAACCTTTGTTCAATCATAAATGCTTAGTGTAATTTAAGTTGCTAAACCATCACTGTTTTCAGGTCTAATTGCCCTAGCTACGATATTACCTAAGACGGATAGCAAGCCAAAAAATAAACCTCCACAGCCGCCCCTTCCTCCGTAAGATAGAATGTCCCAAACAAATATGTTTAATTTTTATTAATAAATAATGTAAAACCAAAAGTTTTTATTATTTCGCCCACATGGGGCATTTCTAAAGTTTTAAGAAATATAAACTTAGGTATATATCAAAGATATTCAAATACAGAAGAGATATGCTATGGTGTCCGCGCAACTGTCGCCGGACTACGCGCTAATTAGCGTAGTTTTCATACAAAAAGAATTTGTTCATTTCGTTGATTTTTTGAAAATGTGCATTAATATTGGTTAACAATCTATTTTGAATAAGGAAAGAATTCGTTCATTTAGTTTAACGTTCGTTTGGTTTATTTGTTAATTATTTGTTCTTTTAGTTTATTTGTTAATTGGTAAACAATATCGGCAACACCCGGAAGCGCAGACCCACATAGTAAAAACAGCAGATAGCACATCTACCTTATATTTCAATATCTTTGGCATATAAACATAATAATATTTCTGAAATATGGTAAAGACAATGTTATTTGAGAAAAAAAATTATGCTTACTCCGTTTAATGGTTTATAAAACTGCCATCCATGACTAATTTGCATAAAAATAGTTTTGATTGAATAATAGCATTGTTTACCATGCAACAGACTAGCATCCTTGAATTGCCAGATACATTTTTTGGTCATTTAGTAAAGAAAATTCACTTATCTTGTACCTACTATATTTAATAAGATGCCAATGCATATAAAAAGCTAATCAAATTGCAGCACTGAACTCAAAAAACTACAGAATAAATGGTTAATTGGCAGTTTCGCAGAAGAATAAAAAAATATGAAATGATGACATTCTTCTACTGTTAACTTTATTGTTCACAAATCCATTCTTATTTACTAAAAATTATCTTGCATCAAAACGTTTCATCTAAGTAATATTAATTATTTTGAGCCAATATTTGCATTTTGATAACAAGAAAGACGAGTTAAAAATTATAGCCAACTACATTATTTCATCTGTTAACTTCAGTTGTGTCGTGCTGTTTTCCACTTAGACATTATTTTTGATTACCCTTCAATGAGTTTATTTAGCATTTAAAAAAGATGTTGTGTTTATTAAACTTTAAAATGTGTCATGAAGTTTTTTTTTTAAATCTGTAGTTCTATATATTCTTTTGGGATTTAGCAAGAAAATTAAAACTTACGTAATGATCTAATAAAAATATATTTAAATTCACTAGACAGATAATTTTTTTAATATCACCTACTTAATGTGGCATTCAATTGATTGGGATTAATCTCAAATAAAAAATAATACATTTTACACCGAGTTTAGTGCCGAGGACAGTGAAAAAAATTGTAAAAATTGGTAAAATTATGAAAAGGTGGATAAAAACCAACCCTTATATACATTTTTGACACAAGCCATAAAGAAAGGCATCAAGATGATTATGACCAGAGGATTCTCAGAGGTGTCCATGGGACTGGACCATGATGATGTGGGGAGCACAAAAGTGTCTTTTGAAGAAGCGATGGAGAGCACGGGTGAGTACCTTAATTCTTCAAAAATGTAAAATATTTCAAAAATACTGGCCCATGTTTTGTGGGAAATTCAAAAGTATATAGGTAGCTTTCAATTCATAAACCCGAACTATTTTTCAGAGACTCTTTTCGTCTCTTACTTAGCAATACCCATTAGGGGTCGTCATTAATCACATGATGTTTTTTAGCAACTTTTTAACCCCCCCTCCCGGTGATATGTAGTGATGTTTTAGACTAAACCCCTCCCCTCAAAATCACCTGTATTTTTTTAGTACAAAGTATTTTGAAATTTTCAGAATATTATCACGAAAAATAAATACACGTGATATCTAATTATACTCCCCCCCCCCCTTGTGATATTTCGTGATTTTTTCTAAACCCCCCGCTCCCCTTTCGAGCCTCACGTGATTAATGGACGACCCCTTAAATAGATTTTCGAAATAAAATTTGTGAAATATTTTAATCTTTTTCATATTTGCTCTCTTACGAAAGTTTAAACACCATCACAACTATTTAACAATAATTATTGTTTTACAGGTATGATTATACATAAACAGTTGTGTTTTTTTTGTTGTTAGCATTCATCATCAAAATGTTTAGAGTTTTCTGTGTGTTTTTTATTATCAGAATTGAAAATTTTTGAACAAGCACTTGTGCCTTAGGCAACTCTACAATGATTAATTATAAACCTAATGAAGTTTAGAAGCTAAATTATTCAACATTAATTTCTTCAATGATGTTTCTGACTTCAGATAAAGACCTTTTCTGTCAGGTATATTATTGTAATTTGCAATTGGACTATGTACATATTGGTTTAAGGAAATACCAACCAAAGTTGAATCTCTTTTCAGGTTTCGGAAAATTCAACAGACTCAGCTTGCTGTTCTGCGGGTTCATGCTGCTGGGAGTTATCTTGGAGACTCTGGGGTTTAGTTTTGTGATACCAGCTTGCCAGTGCGATCTTGAATTGGACTTGACAGCCAAATCAGTGCTCCCCATCATCCCCTTTATAGGTTTGTGATAGAAATATTCTTGTAATTTACATACCAGACCTAATCATTAATCATAAATAATATCGCAAACATATTAGAGCAGTCAGTGGCCGAGTTAGCATCATGCCTGGGTCCCACCCCAGTGTCATGAGTCCAATTCCTCGGCTGGCTAAGTCCTCCACCACATCAGAAGCAACATTTTCAGCTTACTGCGGTGGTATTAGGAGATTTTTTATAATTGTCAGGTTATTCGTAACACGGGAATGTTTGTTTTTCTTAAAAAAAAACATTGATCACATCGAAAGCCATCAATAACCCATCTACCACGTGATATTTATTAAGGCTAAACAATACGTCATTGGTTTAAATATTCCAACAAGGCATACCAGGCACACCTGTGCTTCTTTATGTATAAGCCAACACCACTAGTGCAGTAAATAACTCATCAATTACTGGCGCAATCACAACATATAACCACTATGAAAAATTATCACACTTTGACATTTTTATGATTTTTTGCTAACATGAAAAACTATTTTATTAATTTTATTAGCATGATGTAAATTATTATAAAGTTCCTCACACTTAATTTTTAATTGAACTTTCATTAAGTCAGTTATTTGAGAGGACGGTTCTCATCCCAGGCGAAAATACTGATATTGTATGGGCCTACGTAATAGGTACTTAAACCAAAAAGAAAAAGAGTACTGAAATATTATTACAGGATTTCTCGAATTATGTAAATAATGAATTAAATAAAAAAATGCATGTTTTAGTATTATTTATAGATAATTCCAAGGCGTTTGACACAATTAACCCGCAAAAATTATTAAATATTCTAGAAGCAATAGGAATCAGAGGAAATCTACTAAATTTGTTTAAAAATTATCTATCTAATAGACATATCTGTGTAAAAATATTTGAAAAACTGAGTGGGAAAAAAAAATGTACACCGGTGTCCCGCAGGGGTCAATTTTGGGACCCACCCTTTATATAATATTTGTATCAATAATGAGTAAACTATTCTCACATGTTAAACACTTTGTATATGCTGACGACACGGCACTGATCATATCGGATGAACAATTATATACTGCGATTAAATATATGCAAGAAGACTTTATATCTCTGATTAAATGGTGTCATGATGTAGGATTAATTATAAATACAAAAAAAACCAAACTGATGCACATAAGATCTCCACATGCAAAAGTTTCCATCATTCCTGAAATAATTTCTCATAACTTTACCTGCATCCATCAAAATATTGTGCAGCCCTCTCATGTGAAACGATTGAGCTAGTAAAGGAATACGTTTATTTGGGCGTGACTGTTGATTGCTACTTTAAATGGGACATACAAATACACAAAATTTGTAAACGGCTGCGGGCGATAGTGGGTAGAATATACAAATTGAAGTGTTTCGTTCCTGTGAATACCTTAAGAATTATTTATATGTCACTCGCGGAATCAACCTTAAGATATGGATTAACCACTTGGGGACATTCTTGCAAAACAAATTTAAATTACGCACAATCAATACAAAATTCTATCGTTAAATTACTAGTTAAAAAAAAAAATTTTTCGCAGAGACGAAACATTTCACTTTTGTATCAAAATTTAACAGTTTTGCCGGTGCAGGCCTTATTATGGTATAAAATATTGATTCAGCACATATCTGACTCTGAGTATAAGAGGAAAGTTGAACATGGGCACAATACTAGGTTCACAAAGAATGAAGGCATGCTTGTACCTAAACATAATAATAAATACGGACAGCGAACCCTTGAGTATAATGTGCCTAAAATATATAATATGCTACCTGGTAATATTAAGAAATGCGAATTTCCAAATATAGTCAGATATTTGCTGAAAACATGGCTACTAGGTAGAAATAATTTGCATTAGACGATTTAGTTTTACTATTAATGTGTAAGTTTATTGTTATTGTATAAATTAAGGTCTAAGTTGTAATCTGTAAAAAGTTGTAATAAAAATCCTGTTGACAAACTACTTAACTGTAGTTTAACGGGATATATATGAAATAAAAAAAAAAATAAATAAATAAAAAATAAAATAAAAATGCATAATTTAACATGCCTTCCTTATCACTTGTATAGTAATGTACTGTGTAACGTTTTTCTTAATTAATTGTCAGAATTAATTCGGATATCGACATATTTAGCGTCAGTGAAGATGCCTTTAAAAGGCAAGCTCTATAATTGCTTATATAGTTTGTAAACCTAACTGTTCAATGTAATACTGTTACAAGTGTATTTTAAAAACGCATTAAAATGTTAAATTTTGTAATCTTTTTGAAATAATAAAATTGAACTGAATTGAATTAATAAAAAAAGTATTAATTTTTTTGTCAATAGTCTACTTATAATTTATTTATTTATTTGTTTATCAAGACATACACAGTACATTATAATACAGATTATAAGGTATGTTAAATTAAATTATTACATGGTTATGTACTTATTACGTAAGTCCATAGAATGTCATTTGATAATTACGCCTGAGATATGAACCAGTCTTAAAACTTAATTATTGAATGAATGAAGTAATAATAATAAAAGGGAAGAAAAGAGGGGGGGGGAGAGATAAGGACACATTTTGAAATCAAGAATTATATGCTCACTAATTGTAATTGACTGATTAAAGTTTAATGAAAAGTTAAGTGTAAGTAATTTTTAAACAATTATATCACGCCAAGAAATTTAATAAATTAGTTTTGTATGTTTGCAAGGAATCATGAAAAATGTCTAAGTGTAGTAATTTTTCATAGTGGTTATAAGTTATGATTGCGCGAGTAATTGGTGAGTTACTCGCTGCATTAGTGTTATTGGATTCTATATGAAAAAGAGAAGTGTGCCTGGTACGCCTCATTGGGACATTTAAACCAATAGTGGATAGCAATTCAGGACTATCTATTTTATTATTTAGCAGATTATACAGAAACAGCAGATCTGATAATGTGCGTCTTTTTTGTAAACTTAACATGTTATTTGTAGTTTTGTTGTATTTCTTGAATAAATATTTAGAGAATTTATTCTGTATACTTTCTACTATATCTATGTACACCTTATATTGAGGATTCCATACCGGGGACGCATACTCCAGTGGACTTCTGACCAATGAACAAAACAACATTTCAAGAGTCTTAGCACTTTTGAAAACTTTACATATTCTTAATAGGAAACCTAGCATCTTGTAGGATTTTGATATTATGTGTTCGATATGCTTATCAAAAATTAATTTGTTGTCTAAATAAACACCTAGATCTTTACATGTAGACGTAGATTGTAAAGGTTTATTATTCAAGTTGTAAGAATAGATGATTTTATTTTTATTTCTAGTAAATGTAATTGAGTGACACTTAGAAATGTTTAAGGAGAGTAAATTTGATTCACAATACGCGCACAAATGATCAAGATCGCTTTGTAATTCTATACAATCAGATAAAGACTGTACAGGTTTAAAAATTTTCATATCATCCGCTTATAACACAAAGTAACTATTTTGAAAGCATACATAGATGTCATTTATGTAAATATTAAATAAGAGTGGTCCGAGATGCGACCCCTGGGGCACACCCGAGACGATTTCCGTTAAACAGGATGCGAAACCGTTGACAACCGTGATTTGGTGCCGATTACTGACATATGATGCGATCCATCTATAGAGATCACCGTGAATTCCTAGACTAAATAACTTCTGTAAAAGAATATAGTGATTAACACGGTCGAATGCTTTGGAATAATCAGTATAGATGGCATCTACCTGGCATCGCATATCCATTTGAGCATGAAGAAAATTTATAAAAGACACAAGATTCGAGGTTGTGGAGCGATTTCTCATAAAGCCATGCTGATTAGTTAAGAGTGAAGGTGAGATGGTAGAATATAATTGATCGTAAACAATTTTTTCCAAAACTTTACTTAGAATGGGTAATTTGGATATAGGTCGATAGTTGGAGACATCATTTTTACTACCATTTTTAAAGATTGGGGTAATCAAGGCTGCTTTCCACTTGTCAGGAAATGTTCCTTCAGATAGCGATAGTTTGAAAATGGCAAAAATGGGGGGTGTCAGTTGTTTACTACAATAATTTATAAAGATTCCTGGAAGTTGGTCGTTCCCCGGTCCCTTTTTGATATCGATGGACTTAAGGTATTTGAAAGTTATGTCTTCATTGATCTCGATTGAGCTAATAACGCTATTTGAATTTAAACAGTCACTGGCATTGCTTGTATGAGCAGGTTGAACATTCGAAAATACAGAACCGAAATACTCGGAAAATAAATTGGCTACTCCTTTACTGTCATTAGCAGTTTTTTTCACCATAAATCATATGATCGGGGATGGTAGGAGATTTTCTTTGAGAATTGACATAGGACCATATTTTTCTAACATTATGCTGTATGCCGGATTCTATCGTAGAAATGTAGGTTTTGTAAGCCGCTGAAGCAACCGTTTTTTGTCTTTTGCGAAGCAAAGAAAATGACAGATTATCAAGAGGGTTCCGGTTACGCTTCCATGCTCTAAAGAATTTTAATTTTTCATTGGTTATTTTTATTAAGGCTGCCGTGTACCATAGTGGATATTTTCCAGATTTCACAACTTTCTTGGGAATAAACACATCGACAATTTGTTCAATTATAACGTAAAATTAATGTAACGCTGTATTTACATCCGGTGCATTTATAACGGTAGACCAGTTGGTCTCATTCAGTTTCTCATTAATCTCGGTGTAATCTGCTTTATGGAATAATTTTATTGTTCGATAATTTTGTTTTGTTTATTTCTTTTATTTACGTACTTTTACTTTTCAGCAATAATCTTGACGTCCCACATATGGGGCTACCTGGCTGACACGAAGGGGAGGAAGAAGATATTGGCCTTCTCTATGGCCGTGGGATCCTTTTTCTCCGTTTTATCCAGCTTCTCACACGACCTGGTCACTTTTGCAGCCCTTAGGTTCATCGCAGGCTTATTGTGAGTTCCTCCAGGTTTTGTTTCGAATGAAAAACGAAGCCCATTGATTTTATTTCAGGCAAGGTTATGAAATAATTCATTGCACTATACCTTACAAGTTTATTGCTCAGAGTACAACTTATAGTTGCCGAAGTCGATACCATGACCTGTACATGTAAGAGTTCCGCAAGACAGAACCCAAGTCCTTGGCAAAGCGTATAGAATGACCAAGGGGAGTGGTACTGTTAAATGAAATTGCAAACCATTTGAACGGGGATGACCATTCTTTAAACGCCATAAAACTATTTTTGAAGAGTTAATTGTTTGTAATACGGACTTATATGTAATTGTGACTAAATTGTACTGCAATCGGATTATTCTGTTGTACAATAATAATAAATAAAGTTACAAGTGACATCATAAAATACTTTTAAAATATCGTATAACTTTATCAAGTAACTGAGAAATCCAATAAAACTCAAGATTTATTTATTTAGGTAGGGAGTTTCACCATTTTGCGAGATTGTCTTATTTTTAAATATATTTTCTTTATTCATTCCCTTTGCTTATTTTTTAAATTTATTTCAAACTTATTTTAAGTTAGCTAAAGACCAAATCACTACTAAACTAGATTTACATTTGTCCTTTAAGAAATTAAAAAAAAAATATATTTCAAGACTTGGATTTTGTACCATGACATGACGTCTTCTTCCATAATAGAGAACTCCAGTCCAATTTTTTAAATTTTTTTAATGAATAATGACCTTCTATCTTAAATAACTGCATTTTTATTTTTAGAGTTAGTTTTAATAGTTAAAATAATTGTCAAAGTTTTAATTTTTCATGATCCTCCTAAGACCACCGTATGTACGGTGAATTGTGTGATGTCATCTCTCCTGAAAAATTACTATAGGATTGGGCAATCAGCTGATCAAGTGCCGCCATTTTGAATACCGTTATTTGAAGCATTCTCCCTAGAAGTAGCAGTAGTTTTTCAATGTTTTAAATAATAGAAATACACTAATACAGATAAACTAATAGAGATACCTCTGTTTTTGATACTGAATTATTTAGGCTTAAATATTATTTCAATAAACACAACAACTAAATCTCTATAAACAGTATGAAATAACGAATAACATGAAATGTTGTTAACACTGATGGCTTATGTCATACCTACATAATCAAAGATTTCAATACAATGACTGGTGATGCGTGACGTCAGCACTAACCATTCAGTAATACCAACTTTACAGTGTGTTTTGACGAGAGGTTTAAAAATGCACTTTTTAATAATTTTTTATTAACGTTTAATATTATGAAATAAAACTTATATATTCAGAATCAGCGTTTATTGGTCTACATGAACATATTTTTTTAAAGCCATAATATTTTTCACTGGAGTTCCTTATTGTCAAAAAAGTATTATTTCCACAATAATAAATTGTGTCCGAATTTACACTTCTTGAAAATTCCAGTTTGGTGATATGCAGATCTGAACAACTATATTTTTTAATGTTTTTGTTTTTCATTCCTATTCTATGAACCGATGGAAGAAATTAATCTAAAATTAAGTTTTGTTTCATTTTCAGTAACGCAGGGCCATCAGCGATTGGATATGCATATTTGGGAGAGCTGAATCCCAAATCACAACGAGATAAGATGCTAACTCTTGGAAACGCATCTGTAGCATTTGGAACCGCCGTTGTTCCAAGTAAGTTATTACCTAACAAAACATGTCTACTTTTAAAATAACTCTACTTAATAACTCATAAATAATAAATTTACTAAAATTAATTTTCTGAGGTAACTTAAATATCTTGAATATAGTTTTGAATCCTTGTCGTGAATGTAAGTACGCAGAATAGTATTATTCCAGATGCAGTAGTAAAATTCTGCTTGTATTTTTTACTGTTGTATTATTATGTATTTTTAAGAAAGTTTGCTTATACAAATGAAGTATGTATGAATGATATATAACAAGCTACCAGAAACTTTAAAGTTCACACCAATTGGAAAATTCAAGATGTATTGTAGGAGCAGTGGCGTAGCTGGTATGGGTGGCACCCGGGGCGGATAACGTGGTGTCACCCCCTCCCCCCCAAGAGTAGGGGTGGCTAGAGGATTTCAGAAATAGGCTATTTTATTTTCGTCAATAAAAAGCCCGTCAGGCACAAAATTCTCCCACGGACATTCCACGGGGAGCCATAGAGCTACGAAAATATAAATAACACCGTATTCAATATTTTTGCGACAATATCCTTCGTAACTTTTTAACGGTTGGGTGTCACCTCCCGTCGGGTGTAGTGTCACTCCCCCGTCGGGTGGCACCCGGGGCGGTCCGCCTCCCCCCCCTCGCTACGCTACTGTGTAGGAGCTTCATAAAACTAGAAAAAATATGGTTTGTTATATGAAATATTATAACTAATTAGAAATTTGAACAAATTACTGAAATACAAATTCATAAAAAAATTTAAAAAAACTTTTACAATGAAACATTAACTATCATAGGAGTGTATGTGAAAAAATGTAAATCTTCTAATTCCGATTGGGATTAAAAATAATAATAATTATTCCTATTATGTATCCTGAACCGTCATTTAAAACCTATATTGAGAGAAGCATTCTCAAATCCCCTTTCGCGTGGCCTTCCCCGATCTTTTTTAGTACCTTGTGGCTGTCAAGTGGTCACCAGATGCTAAACAAAAGTATCTACATACATCTAACTTTTGTTTATGGCATTTTTTTCTCATTAGCGTATTAAATTCCGTCGCTGGCATTTTCGTTTTGTAGTAGCTCCGAATTTATAACGATTTTTCCCCAAAAAAGCAAGAATTATTTCAAAATCATACTTTATGTTATAACAGCGAGGCTGTTCGAAGTATTTTAAAATTAAAAACAGAGTTTAAGACCGATAAATGACAATATATGTGGTGAACACAGCAAAGATTGTCTGCATTTTGGGTCCTTTGTTTCTTTGTCTGTTTTCTTTGTTTGTATCTTGTGTTGTGATTGACATGTGTTGTGTTGTGTTTGAAACAATGAGCGGGTCCGAAATTTTCTTATCCGATTCGGTAGAGATGACAGTATAGGAAATAAATAAAGTAATTTGATCAAAAGAGTCGAAGTGAAAGTTGCCGAAATTGGCGAAAAAAGATCGATCATCTTTCGGCCCAAGTGAAGCATATAAGCCATATATAAGCTCATTTATAAGCTCATTTATTCAAAACTTTTTGGCTTCAAAAACGAGCTTGGTAAAATATGGACAAGCCGCCGCATGCCGCTACACTTTAAATAATAAATAGGCATAAATTTGAAGACATTTGCGAAGTTTCGTTTCAAACCAAAAAAGCATTAATTACTTCATTAACCAAAACTAAGAACCTAATAACCCATTTTATGTTCGTAAATAGTTGTTTCTTGTAATAATTGTTGAAATGAAGTATAAGTTCCGTAATCTGTGCATAAAAATGCGGCGGCTTGTCCATGAATTAATACGAGCATGACTCAGAAGATCGGAAGATGCACGGGAGAGTGGTGCATCAACTTCTCTAGGGATTGGTCTCGTTAATCCTAGATAAATTCTGTGGGGCATTGAGCCATTCCCTCTTTCTGCAGAATGAGTGCCTCAGAAAATCTCTGCAGGAACTGTGAACTGGAGAGTAGAGGAAGGACTCCGGATACAGAGTAGCAGGCAGTGATTACAGATGTTCTGTAGATGGTCTGCGGAAAGAGAGCAAACGCGATCCAGCATCACAGGGACGCAATCCTCAACGAAGTAAAGAGTCAGTGTGTACGGGAAGCGGTTAAAAATATTCCTCCAGCAGCGGGTTATCTTTTTGACCCAAGCAAATTGGAATCTCAGATTAAGCGAATGGGAGGGCTGGATAAATGCCTCCCAATTTCGAGCTTCGCCCCTCAACCATCAACCAGCACGCAGCTGCCCAAGTATAAAGGGCCAGCGAGGAAGCCTTTTCGCGACAGCAGGCCCTTTCGGGAAGGCAGGACGTTTCGCGATAGCAAAGCCTTCCGTGGTGAGCGAACCAACTAACATGAGTCCAGAGGAGGAAGAGAGGACCAACCAGGCCAATTTTGGCAACAAGGATAGTCTGACTATCCAGAGAGAGTTTCAGGGGGGACAGTTAGGACAGTTCCTAAGCAATTGGGATGATTTAGGAGCCCCACCGATGCTGTTAACGATGTTGCGAGGGTACAAGCTACCCTTCCGTCAGAAATCCATGCTAAGTATACTGGCAGACACGGTAAGTTCCACATATAAAACTCATATCACAAAAGAAATGACGCGACAAATAGACAAAATGAAAAAGGAAAAGATATTGGCATCGCCTTCAATATCTCCTTCATTTCTGTCACGGATGTTTCTCATACCGAAGCAAGACGGGTCATTTAGACCGGTTTTCAACCTTCGTTGCTTGAACAATTTTTTAACCATAGGCAAATTTAGGGAGTGTGCCAGTCACAAGCTACCGGCATTTAATAAGATTGCACCATTTATTCAACCGGGGGACTGGATGGTTAAAGTGGAACCATCGCCCTTTCTTGAGACTCATTTTTAAGGAGAATTACTTCAAATGAGATGTTTGCCTTTACCTTTGGACTATTATCTGCTCCAAAGGTTTTTACTTATCTTACCAATTGGATAGCGCAAAAATTAAGAGATAAAGGTGTCAGAATAATTGTCTGCTTAGAGAATTTTTTGATAGTATATTAATATATTGAAAATTCATAAATTTGAAACTATTTCAATGTTACAAACTCTGGGGTGGATAATACAATTCCTTAAATCCACTCCAAGTCCAGTTCAGAAAATTGAATATCTGGGAATTATGTGGAATTCAAGGGCTGATTTAAAAGATCTCCCACAAGATAAAAGAGTGAAAATAACAAAGTTACTGAAACAATACATTAATCTAGGTAGATGGTCACTTGAGCAGGCCCAGGGCCTCTTGGGTACCCTCAATTTTGCTAGTTTCACCATTCGTAGAGGCAGGCTTAACCTTCGCATGTTACAAGCAAGCTACCTGCATTCAAACCCACGCAGCTAGACGACCTCAGGTTGAATGGAGCTTGGTCCCAAACACAACAACCACTCCACAGCAATGTCAAAGAAATGCTCGCCGTGCTGGCAGCACTTACTCCTCACGGGCCAGAGCTGTCAGACTCGGGTCTTCTTACCCAGTCAGACAACAAATTAGTGGTCGCATACCTTCGCAACGAAGGCGACAAACGATCCAAGGCATTGCTCGAAGCTACTCGTCAAGTCCTTCAAATGGCAGACACGTATCACATTTCACTTTCTGCCCACTACTTACCGGGAATTCGCCACAACCTCACGACTGATGCCTCGGACTGGGAATGGTGCGCGCAGCTAAACGACCTCAGGTTGAATGGAGCTTGGTCCCAAACACAACAACCACTCCACAGCAATGTCAAGGATATGCTCGCCGTGCTGGCAGCACTTACTCCTCACGGGCCAGAGCTGTCAGACTCGGGTCTTCTTACCCAGTCAGACAACAAATTGGTGGTCGCATACCTTCGCAACGAAGGCTACACACGATCCAAGACATTGCTTGAAGCGACTCGTCAAGTCCTTCAAATGGCAGACACGTATCACATTTCACTTTCTGCCCACTACTTACCGGGAAGGTTCAACGAGGTAGCAGATCAACTCTCCTGAAAACGTGAACCTCCGAAATGGCATCTTTTACCGGCTGCAACAAAATTAGTTTTTGCAAAATAGGGGGTGCCAACTATAGATCTGTGTGCATCAGAAGCCCATGTCGTAGAAGATTATGTGTCCCTCAATGCATTCGACAAAGAGGCAAAAATTTTCAATGCTTGGACTCAAGAGTGGGATTTTCCTCTAGTTTGGGTGTTCCCCCCGCCGTGCCTTATGCCGAGAGTTCTAGCACACCTGAACCGGGTCAAGGACCTATACTTGATTGTAGCCCCGAGATGGAAGAAGGTATTCTGGAGACCAGACTTAAAAAAAAATCGAGCAGCGAGTCCTCCATTCACCATATTGAAACTGATAGAAGTGCTGATAGATACCAGAACCTTGAAACCCCACCACAAGTAGAGGATTTCATTTTGGAGGTGTGGAAGTGCCGGGGTGGAGTCAGTCATTAACAGATTGGTCGGACAAACAGAAAGATTTTTTAAAGTCGGGTTGGAGAGAGTCCACCCTTAAAACATACAAACCGGCTTGGCTTAGGTGGCAAAGGGGGCATTAAATCATGGGGTAAACCCAAATGTCCCTACAGGAAGTAACCTAGCACGATTTTTAACAGATCTTAGTCTAGAAGATAGTCTCTCTCCCAGCACAGTTCGACTTCATAAATCGGTAGTAACAACTTTCAGTAGCCCTGAAGAAGGAAACCGAAGTTCACATCCTCTAGTCAGACAAGTACTCAAAGCCGCAGCATTAAGACATCCTAAATTGGCTAAATCTCCTATCTGGGATCCTTTAGTGGTGTTGACCTGGTTAGAAGCTAACCCACCCAAAAAGTTGAATCTCTTTGAAACATCAAGCAGGGCAGCGACTTTACTTTTATTAGCTTCAGGACGAAGAGGGCATGACCTGACCTTGTTACAGTGTTCACCAGACAAATTATCCATAGATGAGGAAGGGGTCTCGTTATGGCCAGTTTTCGGTTCCAAAACAGACTCCGCTACGTACCAACAGTCAGGTTGGAGGCTGTTAAATGGCAATCAACCAAATATAGACCAAACATACTGGATTAAGGAACTTGTTGAAATCTCCAAAGAACGGACAGAAGACAGAAACAAAGCAGAATTTAACAGAACTCTTCATCACTACATCAGGAGCAGTTAAGGCAGCTTCAAGAACAGCCATTGCCCGTTGGGTCAAAACGATTCTAGAAGAAGCTAAGACCACAGCTGCACCGGGAAGCGTACGGGCAGCAGTGGCATCACTTAACTGGCTGGATAATTTTAGACTGGATGACATCCTGGCTCGAGGGAACTGGAGGAGCCGGGACACCTTTGCCAAATTCTATAGAAGAGAAGTTAACACTTCTCTAGAGGTAAATAGGGCATTGTCTGTGACTTCTCTATTCCACCCACTGTAACACATGAGTAGGTATTCCAGTGTTTAACATATTTTAATATCATCACATTAGCGTTAGTGGTCACCAGTCGATAACAAACAGATCTCAATATAGGTTTTAAATGACGGTTCAGGATACATAATAAAATAGTTTTACCTACCAATAAAACTTATATTATGTACCTAACCTCATTTAAAACCTAGGCAATCACTGCCTGGTGAGAACTAATGAGAAAAAAATGCCATAAACAAAAGTTAGATGTATGTAGATACTTTTGTTTAGCATCTGGTGACCACTTGACAGCCACAAGGTACTAAAAAAGATCGGGGAAGGCCACGCGAACGGGGATTTGAGAATGCTTCTCTCAATATAGGTTTTAAATGAGGTTAGGTACATAGTTTTATTGGTAGGTAAAACTATTTTATTTTGTCTCACCCTCCGGTTTTTTGTTGTTGTTTTTTTTGCTTGGGTTCTCTTGGTTGGTACATATGTATCTTTTCGTAGATTTATTTATAATCTGTATCTATCTATATATAGGCTGCATCAACACGTACCTTAAAGATTGACCAGCGATTCCAGAGCATATTTTGAATAAAAAATGTAGATTCATTTTGCTGTTTTTTTTCAATTAAAAACAACAAAAAGCTATCTCATGTCGCTACTGATCACACTGCTACACGTCGTGGCGATATGGGCTCTGTCTCGTCTATTATCATGCCACCGGAACGAGACGGAATATGTGTCACGTGACCCGCTAGGCTGATTGACCAGTGGCTAGGAGCGAGGAAGAATATATTCTTTTTTTTCAACATCATTGGAGAGCTAACTTACAACTGGGTACAATCTAAAATCAAGGGCCTCACATGATACACTCCCCGTCTCGTCCCAAAAGCACCATATAGATGAGGCAGGTCGCGTATGAGGATATCTGTTGCGACGACATGTGGCAGTGTGATCAGATTAGATACACAGATATTTACTTCTACAACATTTATATAAAAAATCTTCTATATTTATTTCTACAATATTTATATCAAAAATGCGCAGGAACCGCAGCTTAAAATCTTCGGATATGCGCTGATTAACCCTGTCATACTGTAAAGAAGATTGTTTTCGGACTGTGCAGCGTGGCTTTGTTTTTTATACAAATCTACAGTTTTATTTCGAGATTGGTGAAATTTCGCATACTTTTCCTTTAAAAAAAGAGAAAGGTCACCACTGTCTGTTTGAGATTTCGAAAAACCACTCCATCCTCTTTTCACACCCCTTAAAGAAGATAATTCTTGATAAAATTTTGTCCACTTGACGTTAAAAATAAATAAATATAAGAGCAAAATTAAATTATATTATTGCCTATAAAGCCTACTATTAAAATTAAATTATTGCCTATAAAGCCGGGAACTTCAGCTATTTATACAATATTTTTACTTTCCAGTGCTCGCCTGGGCTGTCCTGCCTTTCGATTTCCGATTCCACATGATTTACATTGACTACCGTCCTTGGAGGCTTCTGATCTGTCTGTTTGCCCTTCCCTACATCATCTGTTGTCTCGCCATCACCAAATTGCCGTCCAGTCCGAGATTTCTCCATTCAATTGGAGACGAAGGAGAGACTTTGGAAGTGTTGAAATATATTTACTCAGTGAACACTGGAAGAAAACCTTCGGAATACCCAGTAAGTACCTTCAAAAGATTTCTCTTGACAAGTACCTACCTAACTACCTTCTGAATATTCCGATGAAGAGTAAATACGTATCTTCTAAATATTTACCATGATATGAAAGGACCTTCTGAATATCTCCCATGATTAGTAGGTAGGTACTTATATTCTGAAAATTTCTCTAAAAGGTAGGTACCTACCTTAGCATCAAATAATCAATCACAAACTTATAAAAGTGATCTAAACAAAGTTGTTTGTCTTTTCTTAAAATAAATAATGTCATCACAAAGTGAAAACCTTTCCAAAGAAGTTTTCTTCAAAAAAAAAAAAATATATATATATAATATGTATTTTCCTGCATTGCGCATTGCTTAAATTTTTTATTTTTTTAATTAACTCTGCACCTTGGGGCCTTGACGAAAATAATTTCAGTGCCTTTGTCATCTTTGGGGATGCTGTGTAGAGGGAAGACTGTGAAGAAAACTGTGTTATGAAGAGAGGAAGGGGTGAACAGTGTCGTAGAAACAACCTGTTCTCATGTGACAAATATTAACCGTGTAAAAATGTTGGGCGCGCTTTTGGCATGTTTCCCGACTATTCACTGATTTCGAAGGGATCAACAGCGCTAGTTCCTTAGAGCAGCTTTCATTGAAATACCGGTAGAGGAAGAACAGCATTCCCAACTGACACCAGTGCTCTAAATATTGCATTCTATTTGTTAAGATAGGGTAATCTATCTGAGGCCCGATTGACTCCCAAAAATCTAGTAGTTTTTCGGTTTCATGTTGACGAAATTTATTGTTTTGGACGTGAAGAAGTATCAAAATTGTTAGAGAAAGGTTGACATTGAAGGAAATTTCTCTGAAATTTTTGAGAGGAGAGCAGAAATCGAACAGGATTAATACCGTAGCGTCTGCGTGGTTGAATTTCAGAACCCAGCTGCGAGTTCATGTCGGACGCCACGCCATATGTGCCGCGCCACAAAAAACATCTGTGTACGTGGAATTTCACACAAAGCTACTGTTGTAATTCAGTTTCGAAATCAAGAATTTGACACAAGATGTCGCTACTTCCGTCAGCAGGACGGACGGGGACGTCTCCCCCCTAGGTATAACTGCTACGAATTTGTGTTATCTCTTCGGATATGAAAAGATTGACGGTAATACATGTTGTATCAAGTGGCTAAATATTACATATAACGTCATTGCTCTGTCTCGATTAATTTGTCCCGGTGACGGGCTGTTTTTAGAATCAGTTCGCGTTGGATTTATAAAATGGTCACCAACACTAACTGGGCGAAGCTGAACCAAAAGCCGCCCGCAGGGCCTAGCAGTAAAAACCTGCAGAGCGGGTTTTTAATAGCTAATTAATTAATATTTTCTGATGAAGCAAGATGCGGAGAGAATGTAGAAAATGGAATAACCCCCCCAAACAAAACTGGAGTCCCAGTTTTGTAATGTTAGCAATATATTTCTAAAGCACTGTTGCCCATGAAATAAAAAAATATCTGAATGTGTGCATCGTCCCATTAATGTGTTTACATATTATTATTTGAAACTGACTTAATTTATTTTGTTTGCAATGTTCATTCCTCTTATCACAGCTTAATGTATATTTCTTACCGAATGCCTCATTTGCGTCATAGTTGGAAATAATACCTAAGATTAACACATTATTTAAGAGCAAGTGAAAAACAAAAATACTGGCATTATTTCACAAGGGGGTAAAAACAAGCCTGGATTAAGTCTATAGGTAGGTAGGTGCATACTTTTTAAAATTTTATTTTTTTATGTGAACACCTCACAAGAGTCCCAGCTGCTCCCGTCTGGAGCTAGTGAAACTGTGGCATCCCCAATTGGGGTATGTTGTGAGGCTGA
This sequence comes from Limnephilus rhombicus, assembly GCA_929108145.2. NCBI lineage: Eukaryota > Metazoa > Arthropoda > Insecta > Trichoptera > Limnephilidae > Limnephilus > Limnephilus rhombicus. The sequence continues at coordinate 27,431,680 of OV815284.1, forward strand.
AGGTAGTGGGGAGAGAAAGGAGACGTGGAAGAGGAAGGTAGGGAAGTACCTGGCTATTCAGATCTGGTCACCAAACATGGCTAAAGCCATTTCAAGCAACATTTCTATTATGAATTCTTACACCAGGGCGATACTGAGAGTATCTTCCACGCTGGAACATGCCTCAAATATATTATATATTAAATTAAAAAACACACTTTGTAAAGCCCACTTTTTATTAGAATTGATATTTAACAGCCAACCAGGTTTCGCTCATCTCGAGCTTCATCAGGGCTTATTATAACAACTAAAGATAATTATCTACAGACATACATATATAAAAGAAATTAAGAGAATTAGCAAATAAGAAAGTTTTACAGTTCATTGGAAACAAATTATGGTAGTACTATTTTTTGTTGGATTATCTTAATTCATTTGTTTCTTAATTAATTAATTTTCTTTATTCAAGTACGTCCAACAATTGAATTTGGGAGCCACCTCTGGGCTGGAGCCCCAAAATACTTGACAAACCTACTTGATTCGTTGCAAAGGAGGGCGGTCCGCTGATTGACAATCCGTTGTTAACAGACCGATGGCCATCTCTAATTCACAGATGCAATGTTAGGCGTGCTGAGTCTGTTCTACAGGTGTTTTGATAGAGCCTGCTCAAAGGAGCTAGCAGCATTGTTTGCCTGTGCATCGGTGCACGCGTGCAAAACTCGAGCGGAACACCCATTCACAGCTGATTTTGGCTTCATTAAAAAGGGTTAATTCTTCAACTCGTTTTTGTGTAAGTCGGCATGTATCAAAGATATTGAAACACAAGAGATATGCTATGATGGACGCCCGACCGTCGGCGGACTACCGTCTAATGGGAATAGTTGAATACGGAAAGAATTCATTCGTTTAGTTGATTTTTTGAAGGAGTACAGTAGTATTGGTTAACAATATCGGCGATGCCAGGAAACACAGTCCCACCTAGTAAAAACTGCCGATAGCACATCTCTTATATTTCATTATCTTTGGCACGTATGTTGAATGGCTACCGGCATCTGTTTTTCCTCCTTCATATAATCCAGGCCCATTCAAGACCCGCATTAATAAATTCCATTCTTCAGGCCTTATCTTAAACGGGCTCACAATCCTGCCCTACTGGGTGGTGATATAGTTCCCCTGTCTGTACTATTTGCACTCTACAGACCGGTGTTTTGAATATATCAACAACATCTCTATAGTCATTACCCAAATTTTGTATACGGCGAACGGGGGTATACAATTGTGATTCTGTGTTGGAGTTGTCACAATAGAACAGTAGATATTGCGTCCATGTTGGTTTGCGAGGTATAAGTAAAGAAATCAATATAATAGTTCAGGGCTGTCAATTATTGAATTTATGATTTTATATACATATGTTAGGTCATTAATTATTCTACGTTCAGATAATTTTAATAAATTGAGTCGACATAGTAGATAATCATTGTTCCCTTGTAATAGCTATTCTGAAATTAATAAATCTTAAGAATTTATTTTGATATAATGATTTACTTGGTGTGTAAAGGTAACCCAATTGAAAATTCATCCTCGGAGCAGTGAGGCAAAGAGACCCTTCTTTAAGGACGTGTGGCACCAGACCGCCCCGTTGCTTGGACCCAAGTACAGAATCTACCTTTTGATCACGTGCCTACTTCAATTTGGGGTTTTTGCTGCGTAAGTATGCATTTTAATATAAAATTCACTAAACCTCATCTGGTGCAGTCAGACTTGCTAATTTTAGGTTGTAATGAAAAAAAATATTTTTAGAAATTCAAAATTTAAGTTGATAAAAAGTTGGCCCAGTTGAAAAACATTTAGTTCTCCTCCCGTGTTTCGAGTTTTGTTGTGCTTCCCATGTTCGACGGAAAACATTTCCTAAACACTCCATCCCGGGTGAAGCGGGAAGGCAGGCGGGGGCCGGCGGGGGGGGTATAATTCATTTAATTGACAGGAGCCGCGCGGTGTGGTCATATTTATGGAAGAACAAACCGAATGGCTTTTTGAGGTTATGTGTTATGTGTAAAGAACGAGCTTAAATAATCACGATTTTAAAATATTATTATACTTACGTATAATATTATAATAAATATATTTAATAATAAAATTATAATATACTAACAAATATTCATATAATTATTCAGTTTAAATCGAGAAACGCCTGGAATATTCTCCGCGCGGGAACGTGGATGCGTAACGTGTTTTTGTACAGTGCCCTTGAAATGATTTTACACAAAAACGCAAATTTCATAATTAGCCATATATTGTTATTACTATTTTATGACTTTGGGTCTTGCCGCGACCGATGCTCTCGGACAATCGTCAGTTGCAGTTTGAGCTTTGAGCATTCCCGAGTCCCGAGCGCAATGGAAAATCATAATACTTTGGCATTCATTTCCCTAATCAGGGAGAGACCAATCATCAATCATTTGGGACGTCCAGTGCCCAGATTTCAAAAATAAATTGAAGAGGTATGATGCCATAACAGAGGTGGCGACTATTCTAGGAGTTACAACCAAAACCGTAAATACCAAGTGGACCGTTTTCGGAAAGATTTCTGACTAATATCGATTATTACACGACCTAAAGTTTAAGAATTTAGAGTGCGTAAATATTTACATAAAAAACAGAATAATTATAAATATTTGATATTATATGTATCAAATATTTATAATTATTCTGTTTTTATAAATATTTGATACATATAATATCAAATATTTATAATTATTCTGTTTTTTATGTATTATAATTTTATTATGAAATATTTTTATTATTATATTATATTTAGGTATAATATTTTAAACTTGTGATTATGCCTGCTCATTGCACATAACCACAAAAGGCCGTTCAGTTAATTCTCCACACACGACCGCATTGCGCGGCATCTGTCAAAAAATGAATCCCCCCCCCCCCCCACCCCCCGCCTGCCTTCCCGCTTCACCCGGGATGGAGTGTTTAGGAAATGTTTTCCGTCGACTATTGACTTGTTATGGGACTGTCAAGGCAAATGACGAGCTATGGACCCGGCTTAAGATTTATAATTTTAAAAAAAATTCCATATTTTTTTGCACTAATTAAGAATAAAGTGCCTAAATTCAACATTTTATCTCTTCTAAGTCTGAACTCGACTCCAATCTTCCATATAATTATGAAATTTGCACATTTAAATAAAATTAATACATAAATTCAACTTTCCTTTCTCTATATTTCAAATGATGGCCTAGAACACCATTGAAGGGTGAAAGCCAGAAATAATTGAAAAAGAAAAAAGTGATCTTTTTTCAAGTTGAAAACTTTTAACAATAGGGTGTGAAATAAAAGCGAAATTTTTTTTATCTTATACAAGGTTTAGGTCTCCCTCACTTGGCCTACAATGGGATAATTTTAACAAATTTAGTCTATTTTCATAAAATTGAATGAATCTGACAATGGTTTTTTTTGCAAGTAACAAACCATACTAAATATTTTATTGAATTTTTTAAGAAAATTATTTAAGAAAAAAAAAACATTTTTTAAGAAAATTATAAACTTGAGGTTACGTGGGGAGACCTAAATGTTTTTCAATTGAGGCAGTTTTTTTGTGTGTTTGTGGGTATATCAACATAAAAATATTGAACTTTCAAAATACTTTTTCAATATACCCTACCATGCATTTACGACTTACAAATGTGGTCTAAATAATAATAATATATTTGGCTAATTTATATAGCTCCGTTTTCGCGAAAAATCACCTCAAGGGCGCTGTACAAATAAATACATAAAATAATAAAATTACTGGCTTACAACTAAGATTTACAATTATTACTAGTGACTTACATCTAAGACTTATAGCTAGTGGGTCTAAAGTCTAAAGGATTCTAAATTGTGTGAATGTGGACATCTTCAAACAACATAACACATTGTAGAAGAATGCCTCCTTCATCAGTTTACTAGAGGAACATCTTTGCTGAACCAGGTGACTCCCAATGCCATCGACTGACTAAAAAATCTCAATATCCCACCATGATCTCCACCAAATATCGCCAACCATAAGTAGAAGAATATAAAATTCAACGGACATATGCAATACATTATTGCTTACTCATTTTTTTTCTAAAATAATTTCTGAAATAGTCATAATTTCTGAAATAATCATAGGGTTGAAACATCATCCCCTCGATTGGTCATATTTACATTGCACATATCTTTTTCTTTAATTTACAGCAGCCAATTATTATTCAATGTGATTAAATTCTGTTCTAAATTACAATGTTGTATTCATGTTTTTTTTCAGTTCAAACGGTTTTTTAATTTGGTTTCCCGCAATTCTGACCAATGTACTGGACCACAAGGATGAAGGTACAGATCTAGGGGAAAATATTTGCACCATGCTGGGAGCTACTGCTGTTCCACCTACTGACAATAGTTCCGTAAGTTTCAAAAATGTCGAAATTATTACCATTGTCGAATAATTCATAGTTTTTTTGGTATCATTGCTCAAGATTTTTCATTAGAAAATTCATGTTAAAACAATTACAGAGGCGCTCGGGGAGGCGGGCGCGGGGACCGGTTTCGTTATTCGTTTCCTGTTAGAGCGTTGGAGATCAAATTTGACTAATTGGAAGTAAAAAGTGTAACCAAATTTTTAATTTCTTCGAATCCCTTCTAAATATAATACATCAATGGGGAACATCTGAATTCCCGTCCAATCAATTCCAATTTTGAAAACAACAATTAAAATAATTTTCCATTAAAAATAATATATTCAGTAATGTAGCAGGTTTGAATGTTAATATATTTTTTTTAATAGGTAGACACTTCATCTTGCTTGTATGAATTCTCCAAGTGAACACCTTGAATTTTGAAAATGACACTTAAAATCAAAGCAATACTTCTATATATTCTAATAATTATGTATATTCCCATAATCTTAATATACGTACATATGAAAAAAAAAAAAAAAAAAAAAATATATATTTTATTTTATTTTATTTAATTTAGTAAGGGGAAAGAATTCCAATAATCCATGCGCTTGATAGCTGCAAGACGAGTTGTTATCTAGCCTCCTACATAGTTAAGTAAATTAAAATACGTACACATAAAAAGCTATTTTATTTAATTTATTGGGGGGCTAGAATTCCAACAATCCATGCGCTTGATAGCTGCAAGACGAGTGGTTATCTAGCCTCCTACATAGTTCAGTAAATTGAAATACGTACATATAAAAATATATTTTATTTAAATTATGGGGGGCTAGAATTCCAATAATCCATGCACTTGATAGCTGCAAGACGAGTTGTTATCTAGTCTCCTAAGTTAAGTAAATTCTAATGTAAAATCCATGCTAATTTGTACAGCGCTTTTGAGGCGATTTTTCACAAAAACAGCGCAATATAAGTTGTCCAAATTTATTATTATTATTATTAGAGTTCATTGAACCGGAGTTATAGTCAGCGTCACAACCGAAATTAGTATTTTTAATAATTATTATTTTTCGACTATTCTCAGCTTTATTGTTTTTAGACCAAACTACTTTAAAGTTTTAAAAGTTTTCAGTGGCTATTTTTTTGGAAAATAAAATGTGTCCATTTGCGAGATCATAACTCCATCGATTTTTGAGATATCATAAAATTAATTTAACTCTTGTTAATCTATTTAAATATAATACATTTTTATCAAACAAATAAAAATCAATCAAAAAAATAATCTCAAACCCTTGGAATGCCAAGAGAAAAAGCCAATTGCCCGCCATACGTCGGCTGACACTATTTTCGTAATAATTTACTTGGTTTTTGCTAGATTATGTTGTAAATTGTATCTCATCAGATAATGTTTTTATATATCTATCCTATGAAGTTTATATCCTATGAAGTATCTATCTATCGTTCCCATGAAGTATCTATCCTATGTTATAAAAAAATATAATATAATGAAGACAAACGAAAATAACCTTGAGTGTTATTATATTTTTCAGCTAAATAAGCGTTCTTTACAATAAAATAGGTCATATAAAGCTTTCTTATAAATAAATACAGTACTATGAAAATCTGTATTATGCATTGTCATGCAATTTAGCAACGCGCTTTTTCACCCATTAAACATATTTGCAAGTGACGAAATGATATTAAGCTAGAATAAAATTCAAAAAAATTATTTCATTGCCAAGTGAATAAAATATATTTAAGTATGCTCAGATCATAAATTCAGAATAACATAAAATCAAGGCAAGTGCGGTGACCTACTAGCAAATCGATGGTGGATTTCTTGGCACACAGGGGGGTTAATATAAAGTGTTTGATTTGCAGGTTATTTCCACTGCCATCATCGCAGAATGTAATGATACACTCAACACCGGCACCTTTCCTATCTCCATTATTCTCTCCTCTGTAGTCTCCCTTATCACCGTCATATCGGCCTTTACCATCACCTGCCTGGGCAAGAGGAACATGCTGGTGGGCTTCTTCGGGATCACGGCCACTTGTTGCCTGGTCCTGCACTGGATCACGGACACTTGGTTCGCCATCGCTGTGTTCGCCACAGTTCAGATTGGCGGAACCAGTATCGGACTGATTAACGCATATGTTGTGGAGATCTTTCCGACGCACGTCAGGTAATGTATTTATTTTATTGACAGAGTTTGTTCGTTGTTTTGTTATTGGCTTGATTTAAAAAAAAGTGAATACCACACAAGAGCTCCAAGTGCCTCTGCTAACCGGAGCCAGCAAGATTATGGCATCCCCAACCAGGGTAAGTTGTGAACAGGAAGGTGGAGATGTACCCGGCTATTTAGATCTGGCCACCTTAAGCCGTTTCAAGCAATATTTTAATTCTGAATGGTGTTCATTCACCAGGGCGAATGCCTTCCTTATCTTATCTTCCATTCTGGAACGTACTGCATACATACTTCATATTATTTTGAATAATTGAGTCCTTGGCCGGAAGAATGTTGTATCCAACAATATTCTTGTTCCGAGAAAAATTGAAAAACGAAACCGGTTGTTTCATAACATTTTATATTTAAAATACATAAAACATACAATTCTTAAGAGTTTTAATTTAGTAGTGTAGAAAAGTCGTCTAGAAAGGCAATTAAATTAGAGTATAGTACTAGGATTCACGTTGAATTTGTGGAATAATGTTTCACATACTTTATTCCACAAAACGACTTTACACTTCGCACCTCATAGAAAACAACATGCTCATCTAACATAAATGTACACTTGTCATTGTTGTATTTGAGCTTTAAAAGCACACAAACGATATGAATAAATGAAACCATTTACATTCTAGATATTGTCTTGAGATAACATACAACATTATTCCACAAAACTGTTTCAACGGCTAAAAAGCAGGCTTAATAATATTTTTTCTGGATAAATTCTTGACTTTGAAGACTTTCTAGTTGAAGCCATAAGATGTTAGTTTTCTTTATTTATTTTCATAAATCAAACTACGCGCTGTGATTTTGATAAATGGCATTATACAACATTCTTCCATAAAACAAACTTTAAAAGGCAGCCACAGGCTTAAAAAAATTTCATTACCATGATCCTTACCTTAAAAGATGCATAATAATGTGCCCAACATTATTCCATCAATAACTCAACATTGATAATTTTGTTGGATAGAACATTATTCAGGGCAAGGGCTCAATTATGAAACACTACAAATTAATTAAATAAAATTTGCAACTGCGGCCTCCAGAATCCAGTAGTAGGTGTAATTCTCTCGATGTGTAATCCTTTTCTGGCATTGTAATATTAGTAGAATGCTTGTGTAATTTCATAATGTCATATACTCTGTCCCGATCGCTTGCGCATGTGCAATGTGGATTCCTCTCTATTCGAATCCATCTATGCCTCTTTATTTTTATTATATTATTTATGGCAGGATTTGTTAAATGTTTTCAGGGCAATGGCTGTCTGCTTGACTCTCATGGTAGGTAGAGTGGGTTCCATGTTCGGAACAAACATGATCGGGTATCTCATACACACAGTCTGTCCAGTGAGCTTCTTCCTGTTCAGTGGAATTCTGTATTGTAAGTTCAATTTGTATCATACATTTCTACATCTCTATTACAAAGGAGAAATCTGTTTGTCTGTATGATGTATCCAAAACTATCTGTTTGAAAACCTTGGATTTCGGAATATTTGAAGAAAAGACTTAGAAGTTTGGAATATTTGTTTTCATAACGACTTTCAGTTCACTTTGGGCACTTTTATAATTCCTGCAGCAACGACACGTGGCGTTTCATTTCTTACTACGTGTGAAAGAGATATATCCTTTGGGAGAAGCAGACATACATAATTCGTTTAACTCATTTTCAACAGCTCTTTCTTATACACTACATAATAATGTGCAGCATTATTGTGATACAGGACTTATCTTCGTAATGTGATAATTTGTTTTAATTCTGCTGTTACCGTGCCGTAACTGTAGGAATTATAAAAGCGCCCTTTGTCGTTTCCATCAAGAGCTATGGAGCTTTGAAATATGAAAACATTTGTTTAATTTATTGTACCTCAGATTAATCATCCATTTACAAAATACAAAATTTCTTATATTAACTTTCTTAAGATTTGAGAAGATAGGACAAACAAGTTTTATGGTTACTAGAGTAATTAAGTATTGGTATTTACTGTAATAGAAATTTCATCAATTGGCACATTCATCTTGTTATGCTATACTGTGCTAGAGCATCTGTTTTGCCATGTGGTATCTTGAACAAGCGGTGGTGACAACTACAGCTGAAGTTTTTGGGCACACATAAGCCATAGCATTTCGAGAGGAATGGGCCTTATCAGTATATTAAAACTAAGCATTACAAGATTCATGTAATGTCTTACGTATTGTACGGGTTTTGTTTTCTCTTTTCAGTTCTAGCTGGTCTGGTATTTACATTACCAGCTTCAGACGACAACAAAAGTAAGAAGTTATCTTCCGAAAAACCTCCGCCATACGAAGAAAGGACTGAATTATAGTATGATATTTATGTGAAAAAACAAAATACTTATAAATAAATACGATACTCGAATTGTTAATTATTATTTATTTATTTTATTCAGGTTCTCCATAAAACAGTTATACACCAAATTATTACAGAGAAGATTTCACTATGTTGTGATGTATGTCAAAATATAGTTACTGAACTTTCTATAGGTAACATTGAAGATGTCGATGCTCAATGCTGAATCGTTAAGCAGTTGAATTCTGTTTATTGGAAGGATAATATATTCTGATAGGAAGAAGTTCTCGCTTTCGGAGCATAAAAAAGTGCGTGGGATCTCCCACGAGTATACGCGTTAGGGACATATTATATGTTAATCTCCTTTAACGTAGGTGGATTCAGTACAATACCGGAGATCAGCTCAAAAAAATTTTTCCCCAAAAATATTTTTCGCCAGGCTTCTAAGGTATTAAGATCGAGCATTCCTGTTAAGAACAACGATGGATACAGGAATGGGTAGTATGTACGAGGGTGGTCTGAAAAGTTTCTGACCTGAACATGAAGATGGCAGCACTCATCAATAAAAGCTAGTGAATGTAGTTGTGCATCTTTTGACAGCTACTCACCAAAGTTTCGGTCATTTTGGACACGCAGTTTTTAGTTGACAGTCGTTTGAGTGAGTTGATGTGTGTGTTTTTATGAAAATGGAAAAAAGCAGCTTAAAATCAGCTGCCAAAAATTTCACTGTGGTAAATGATGGTGCAGAGTCCCCATACACAGAGTCCAACTCATCTTTGATTTGCGTAGGCGTATTGCCTTTCAAAAACAAAAATTTAATAACAGCTCGATACTCAATTTTTTCCATTTTCACAAAAACACACACATCAACTCACTCAAACGACTATCAACTAAAAACTGCGGGTCCAAAATGGCCGAAACATTGGTGAGTAACTGTCAAAAGATGCACAACTACATTCCCTAGCTTTTATTGACGAGTGCTGCCATCTTCATGTTCAGGTGGGAAACTTTTCAGACCACCCTCATATATTCCCTCGCATACAGGTAATGCATAAACCTTTTTTGTACACTTTCTATTTCTAGGATATGGTTTTGTTCAGAGGGGGTCCAAATAATGGAGCTGTATTATAGGATGCTGCGAACAAGTTCTTCATATGCTCTTCGTATTGCAATTCCATTAGTAAATGATCTTGCATTACGAAGAACAAATCCGAGCATTTTGTTGGCGCGGGAGATAATGTCAGGGTATGTGGGGTTTGAAAGAGAGATTTGCTTCAAAAATCACGCCAAGGTCACGAACTTCGTTTTCGCGTGTTAGTATAATTTTATTAATGTGGTATGGGAATAGAAATGTGTCTTTGGATCTTGTAAATGTAACGATATTGCATTTCTGGATGCTGAAGGGTAAGTTATTCAATTCCGACCATTTGACAAGAGAATCAAGATCATTCTGCAGAAGAATGGAATCTATATGACTTTTAATAGCTCTGAAAAGTTTGATATCATCAGCGAAGAGGAGATATTTTGAGCGGTTAATATAATTAATGAATAAAAGAAAGAAGAGGGGTCCTAGATTCCATCCCTGGGGAATCCCGGAGTTAGTTTTGTATTCGTGAGAAAGCTGGTGTCCGTAACTGACATACTGACGACGATTGTGTAAGTAGCTAGCTACGAAATGCTTTTTGAAGTCTGTATAAATCACATCGACATGCACAAAATTTTCAAACGATTTATCAATAAAGGTGATGAGATTCATCAGGTTTGTTGAGGGTGAGATGGTGGGGCGAAATCCATGCTGATTTTCAATAAGTGTATGTTTTGTTTGATTATATATTTGTGAGTAAATTGGTTTCTAAAAGTTTTGCAGGTGCTGATAAGACAGCTACAGGTCTGTAATTATCTATTGCGGACTTTTTGCCTTTTTTGTATATAGGTGTGACTTTCGTTAGTTTCCACATTTCAGGGAAGATATTATTACGGAGTGAAAGGTTAAAAATGTGTTTTATAGGTTGAATTAAATAATTTGAGTATAATAAGGAACTCCAGTGAAAAATATTATGGCTTTAAAAAAATATGTTCGTATAGACCAATAAACGCCGATTCTGAATATATAAGTTTTATTTCATAATATTAAACGTAGAGTTCTTAAAAAATTATTAAAAAGTGCATTTTTAAACCTCTCGTCAAAACACACTGTAAAGTTGGTATTACTGAATGGTTAGTGCTGAAGTCACGCGTCACCAGTCATTGTATTGAAATCTTTGATTATGTAGGTATGACATAAGCCATCAGTATTAACAACATTTCATGTTATTCCTTATTTCGTACTGTTTATTCCTTTAGTCGTTGTGTTTATTGAAACAATATTAAGGCCTAAATAATTCAGTATCAAAAATAGAGGTATCTCTATTATTTAAAATATTGAAAAACTACTGCACAAAAAAATAGTAATGCTACTTCTAGGGAGAATGCTTCGAATAACGCTATTCAAAATGGCGGCAGTTGATCAGCTGATTGCCCAATCCTATAGTAATTTTTCAGGAGTGATGACGTCACCACCAATAGAGAACTCCAGTCCAATTTTTTTATATTTTTTTAATGAATAATGACCTTTTAACTTAAATAACTGCATTTTTATTTTTAGAGTTAGTTTTAATAGTTAAAATAATTGTCAAAGTTTTAATTTTTCAAGATCCCCCTAAGACCACCGTATGTACGCTGAATCGTGTGACGTCATCACTCCTGAAAAATTACTATAGGATTGGGCAATCAGCTGATCAACTGCCGCCATTTTGAATAGCGTTATTCGAAGCATTCTCCCTAGAAGTAGCATTACTATTTTTTTGTGCAGTACTTTTTCAATATTTTAAATAATAGAGATACCTCTATTTTTAATACTGAATTATTTAGGCTTAAATATTGTTTCAATAAACACAACGACTAAACGAATAAACATTACGAAATAATGAATAACATGAAATGTTGTTAATACTGATGGCTTATGTCATACCATATTCGACGACCTCCGTAGTCCAGTGGGTAAGACTCTTGACTCACAATCCCGAGGTCGCGGGTTCGAACCTGGCATGCGCAAATAAATTTTATTTGATTAATTTGTGTTATTTCAAAATTAATTCATTTAAAATAATATATAGTATATTTGCGGCATGTTCCAGAGTGGAAGATACTATCAGTATCGCCCTGGTGAAAGACCACCATTCAGAATTGAAACGTTGCTTGAAAATGGCTTTAGCCGTGTTTGGTGACCACATTTGAATAGCCAGGTACTTCCCAACCTTCCTCTTCCCCACCTCCTTCCCCTCCCCACTACCTTTAGCCTCACAACATACCCCAATTGGGGATGCCATAGTCTCACTGGCTCCAGACGGGAGCAGTTGAGATTCTTGTGCGGCATTCACTGTAAAAAAAAAAAAACCTACATAATCAAAGATTTCAATACAATGACTGGTGACACGTGATGTCAGCACAAACCATTCAGTAATACCAACTTTACAGTGTGTTTTGACGAGAGGTTTAAAAATGCACTTTTTAATAATTTTTTAAGAACTCCACGTTTAATATTATGAAATTAAACTTATATATTCAGAATCAGCGTTTATTGGTCTATGTGAATATATTTTTTTAAAGCCATAATATTTTTCACTGGAGTTCCTTATTAAGAACTAAGGTGACAATCAGTCTGCCCGAAGATGGGACACTGCAAGGCTGTCCAAAACGTAGGTTCAAAGAGGAGGAAATGAAATATTCCAGGAGAAAAAACCACACTAAATTATATTGTTAAATGTTTTAACGTCTACTGTCTTTTTATAAAAAAATTTGTATAATGTAGGCAACAAATATAATGTATACAAATGACTGGTATATTCGTATTATTTTTATTTTATTTTTACAATTCTTACAGTTGTAAAGAATATCTCAAAACAGATGTAATCAACATAACCTTATAATAATAACCCATAGTTCTATCTGATATAAGAACTATGACTCAAAACCAATGTGTTGTATCTCCATTTAACAGGTAGACTGCCAGCTCCGGAATGTCTTGAAAAAATCCTCACTTGCCGATTGCGTATGCGTCAATATAACTTTCAACGCTTGGTGTAAATCCGGCAACTGTCGCGATGTGTTGTTTTTATGCTGGCCTTGTGCTTGAATTAATCAAAAAGGTTTTTACATTACCTATTCTAGTTTTTGAGTTCACTGACTGCCTTGAACTGTAAGGCGCCATCTTACTCTCATAGAAAATTTTATGTTAATTTGAAATCTGTAAATATCTTTGGAATGGTGTGAGTTAGAGATGCGAAATTTTAACAAATTAAAAAAAAATGGGGAGATACTATCTTGGCTTTACGACACCCACATATTATATTATTATATAAATTATTATTGATGAATGTCAGTTTTTGGAGACTATCGGACTGATGGTTGGTGGCAACTCTAGGTGCGAGCGACGAACTGCGTTTTGGGGGTGTTCCTTTCCAGGTAAAAGCATACAGAAAATCAAGCAAACTGAAAATAAAACATGATCAGTGTTAGATATGAAAAATAAACATTAAAAATCACGATTATAGCTGTTTACAAATAAGTTTTTTTCTGAAAAAAACGCACTTTGTAAAGCACCACTTTTTATTGGAATTAATATTTAACAGCCAACCAGGTTTCACTTAGCTCAAGCTTCATCAGGGCTATTATATCAACTAAAGTAATTATATACAGACACATATATAAAAAAATTAAGAGAATTAGTGAAAGAGATAGCAATAGGATAGGCGACACCCTATTGGTGCAAATAGAAAAGAGGGAGACAAAAATAATAACCAATAGGGTGTCGCCTATCCTATTGCTGTCTCTTTCACTAATTCTCTTAATTTCTTTTATATATGTGTCTGTATCTAATTTACTTTAGTTGATATATGTAATAGCCCTGATGAAGCTTGAGCTAAGCGAAACCTGGTTGGCTGTTATATTAATTCCAATAAAAAGTGGTGTTTTACAAAGTGTTTTTTCATTTAATAATATATAATGTCACACCACAAAGTGTTTGCTTCCTTCGATAAAATTAAGTTTTTTTCATTGTTGACCATTAAAAAAAAAAGATTCGAAAGTAGTTGAGAAACTATTGGAGCCGAGTCTAAGCTTCGATGCATTAAACATCCGATAAAAAGTACAAGAAAAACTTTAAAAAAAGAAAACTTTGAACTAGATTTACTAAAAAAAGTTATACCACAAGATCGACTGCAAACGTAATATAAATTCACCAGTTTCCCACTTGTACAACTAGTTTCCGGATACCATATACATATAATTTAGACATGACTCCAGGCGCCCGCAGGAGGTTTCTTTTTTTGGAGTCATGAGAATCATTGCTCGACCAATCGTAGTTATTCAGCAGAGTTAGTAAGCTGTCGATCCGGGTAGATACATATACCTATTTAGGATACCTAATCAATTGACCGATAAAGGATTTATCGATAATGTCAATAACTTGTTACGAATTACGATTGCTAACGAACAAACAACAGTTCATACTGAATAAATTTTTTTGTATTTATTATTAAATATAAATATATATAAAGTAACAAATGTATGTACAAAATTAATAAATTAAGACTTAATTAATTAACACTTAATCTTTGTGAACTGTTGTTTGTTCGTTAGATATATGCAGTCATGCTCGGGAATGATGACAACTTACCGACATTATTGATAAATCCTTTATTGATCGAAGGTGCTAGACACATAGATTCACTAGACATCGACAACCCAGAGGAATACGATTTAAAGACACTCAGCCTTACTAATAAAAAACACTTCCCAACTGTTAAACAGTGTTTTAGTTACACATTGTATAAAGACTACAATTTTAGATTTAATTTGGTACTAATAACTATTTTTTCAATCCTGCAACATCGCAATTGTGTTAATTTTCTAGTGCTATATGCGCTTGAAGCGTTATACATTTATTCAGGGTTACAGTTTCTGTAATATTTCCATAAATCTGTTTTTATTCATAAAATACTCAATTCATCATTATATTTGCATAATTCAATATATTTACAACTTATTTGTGTGTTTTTTCTTCAGTTTTAGTCAATAATTGCATATTGTAGTATATTTTAATTTTATGATAGAAAATGGGGTTTTACATTTACATATACCAATAATCAAATTGAATTTTATGGTCTTAATGTTATTAGGTTTTCACATTCACTCAGTTCATCAATTGCATAATATATTCATAGCATTTATAAGTAGGGCTGACTGTTCTGCCAATATTATCTACTTGCCTTCGGTATTACATAGGTACCTACTTCTAATATTTTCCTATATATTATTCTTCCTATAAAGGAAGGTGTATGTCTATGGTGTGTTCCATAAACATTAAATTCTTTGACTCAAAGAGAGATCTTGAGAATATGATATGAAACGATATTGATGAACTAAAGAAATAAGTGAATATTTTGGTACCTCCGAGTAATATGCCAAATCCCATGAAGTTTGCTGGGCAGTAAACCTCCATTAGGTAACCCACAAGATTCGTTCCTGTTATGACTCCCAAACGTCCAAAGATTAACAGCAAACACATTGCCATGGCTCTAAAAATTGATTTAAAAATGTATGAGGAAATGTAATAATAATAATTTTGTAAAATACTACAAGAAATGTGTGAACCAACACAACCATTCGAAGCGATGTGAAACAATTTCAACATTAAAAGTAAATAATAAACACTTCTTTTTAACTACTTTTTATTTTTTTTGATACGAACAACATGTATCGTGAGCAAAACTTACCTCTTCAGGGGTTTACATAAAATTAGATTACAAATATAGAATTAAAGATGTAATCGGAGAAGGAATGCTGGTGAGGGGTTAGGGGGGGGGAGGCAACAATTAAACAAATTTAGAGACCATTTCATCAAAAAAGATTTTCTGGTAATTGATAATATTTAAATTCTTAATTACACTTCTCCTTATCTTATTTTCAGTATCATGGAACAGAGAAACTGAACGAATTCCTAGACCATCTTAATTCACTTCACAGTAAAATTAAGTTCACAATGGAGCTGGAAAATAACCACAAAATCCTGCCTTTTCTAGATGTGGAAGTGATGCGAAAAGAAGATTGTAGCCTAGGACACACAGTGTATAGGAAACCAACTCATACAAATTGGTATTTACATGCCGATTCGCATCACCACCCAGCGCAGAAGAGAGGACTTATCCATACGTTGGTAACCCGAGCAACCAGAATATGTGAAGAAACGAAAATCGGAGCGGAATTTACAAAGCTCACCGATGCACTGGAGCGTAATGGTTACCCGGCAAGGCAGACAAGGCAAATCATAAGAGCCAAATCTACACCAAACGAAGACAGAATTGAACAAGAGTCAAAGGACTGCGCTTTCCTGCCTTACGTTCACAATGTGACAGACAGAATTGCCAGGCTTTTGAAAAAAGAAAGCATCAAGACTTGTCTTCGGAACCACTACAAAAATACAAGACTTTTTGAGGCCTGCAAAGACCAAGTTTCCTCTAGAAACAGATGGAGTATATAAACTCAGCTGTTCCGGATGTGATAAGGTCTATGTGGGCCAAACAGAGCGGACGATCTCTAATAGGATATCGGAACACTTTCAAGCGTGTAAACTTGGCCACCCTGACAAATCGGCAATCGCCGAGCATTTAATTGAAACCGGCCATTACTTTGGATTTGTTCCTGAAGTCCTGGGAAGACCCAAAACTTATAGAGCACGCCTAATTACAGAGGCAATTGAAATTCATAAAAATCCTATTAACATTAATAGAGACGACGGAGCTAAGCTCAATAGTTCTTGGTATCCGTTAATTGACGGCTACACCAAAGCTAAATGCAGAAAACCATCTTCAAGTTTACTGTAATTCCAGCTCGCAGTGGAGTGGAGCTGGCAACACGGTATTGCTTCGAAGTACTTAAGCACACATTTTACCACTAACATTTACACATCTGCCCTGATGATGGACTCTGTAACGCTGTCCGAAACGTTGGCTAAAGTAGGAGGTAGCATAACAAGGCATAACACCCCAAAAACAAACAACAAAAATATCATTACATAGCATAAAATGAAGTCGCTCAAAATGTATGTGCGCGTTAATCTTTTGAACTACGCAACGGATTTTCATACTGTTTTCACCAATAGATAAAGTGATTGAAAAGGAATGTTTATATGTATAATACATGTAAATTATATTAGAGAAAAGCCGAGAAATTTAAAGAAAACCTATTTTTGTGTGATTTAAAACGGCTGGCGGGCCATACTATAGTCACTTTTGAAATTCGTTCTGCGGAAGAAATAGAGCAGGGGTGGGGAACCTGCGGCCCGCGGGCACTTTTGGTGCGGCCTGCTGAAAGAACCACAAAAAATTTCACAGAACGGGGTGGTTTCTTCACGGTGTTTCAGATGCATCTTAAAGACGTTATCACAAATTCGTTACTATTAAGTAGTTAAGATACAAATAAAAATGTGATTAAACCTCCCATTTTACTTTTATTTTAATTTGTTATAGTGAAACGATAGTGAAATTCCATCAGAACTTTTAATTTTCTTGTACGGGACAGTCCCGATATTTCAGGATTGATGTCAACTCTATTCGGAGGGGAATCTATTGCAGTCTGTCATAAACATTATTTTCTAGTCATCGTTGCGGAAGTAAAGTGGATAGTAAATCAATAAAATTCTATTAATGACAACTACGAAGAAAAGAAAAGTTGAAGCTGAATGAAACGTGAAATCATTTGAAACTAAATTAAGGCTGTGGAAAGTAACTCGAAATGACTAACACGACGCATTTTCCAACACTGCAAGGACAAAAGCCTTCTCCATCGTTTGAATACACTGCACTGGTGAGTGCGCGAAATTAAGTGAGGCATTTAATGAACGACTTAAGGACGTGAAAAGAAAGCAAACGGATTCGAACATATTTAATACACAGTTCAACGTCGAACCATCGAATGTGCCTGATACTCTGCAACACGAAATTATTCAATTACAAAGCGATAGATATAATAATCTCCCCAAATAAAGTCAGGAATTACTGGTGATATTAAGTCAAGCATGTCCCTTAAGATTTTGTATACAATACAAACAATAATGCCATGATGATTGCCACACTTCTGGCATAAAAAATCATTAAATGTAATTTATTGTAATTAAATAATATAAAATTATATTGCGGACAATAAATATGCCACAAAATGTAAAAAAAAACCATTTACGTAATCAGAGTACAATTTAATTTAAGCTGATTGACTAGTGGACTTCTATGCAGATTCATTTTAAAGGTAAAACCAATCTTGTGTTCACAATGCAAATTTCCGTTGCGGGTTCATCTGCTAACCCTAACGCATTTCGAAGGTAAAACCATTTTGGTGTTCCGGGTGCAGTATTAATTAAAGCTGGGGACTCACAATCCAATTCGCTCTGACGGAAAAACCAGTTTTGTGTTCAAAACGCAATGAAAAAATTCCATATGTGGTTTCGTCTGCTTATGCATTTTGTTGAAACCCGTTCTCGTTTTTGAAGTGCATTTATAAAATTCTAATTGCTTTTGTGCTGCGAGTATTAGGGAAAAGCCATTTTCATGTACTCGGTAAAATGCCTACACTCTGTATTTTTAAGTCTCCGCGTACAGATTCAACCTATAACTGAAACCAGTTCTGTGTTTAGAATGCAACGAAAAAATTCCAGGTGGGGTCTCATTTTTTGACGCATTCCTCGTGTTAGAAGTGCATTTATAAAATTCTAGTTGCATACTTTGTGGAAAGTCATTTTTTATGTTCTGAGTGGAGTTTTAATTCCCCGCGTTGTGATGAACTCGCCTTAATATTAATAATACTTGTATGATTTCTATGGCGCCGGGTTTTTTGCAAAGGCACAACTTAAAAATAATTTCTGAAATCCGAATGGTGATGAATTTATGGCGGTCCCCAGCAAAAGTCACAAAAAATAGACAAAAGGAATGTAACGTTTCTTACAAAACAAAAATGACACGTGTGGCATTAAATGTTGAGGTCGTACCAGGGACGGCGATGAATGCTTATTTGTAAGGGATGTGATTTTGACGCGAAAATTAGGGGTTGGCACATTTAATATAATTGTCGAAATAAGATTAGTTGAAACAATGTTGCTTTATTTGAACCACGTATATGTTTGAGTAAAGCCGACCGGTTCCAGAGCGACCGTTTCATCTTCAGGGCAAACGTATACTGATTTGACAGCCACAAAGTTTTGATAACCACGAAGTTATAGTCATATTCAAAAGTTAAGATTAAGTAAGTCGATAAATGATGTCACTCGTAGGTAGAATGGACGCGTATACACACAATTAGATCTACTAATATTATGTAGCCGGTGAAGTCGACACGGGTGTTGGAACGCATAGACAAGTAGTTACGCCACTGGACCCTGTTCTGGGAAGATTAAAATACGTTCTAGCTTTTCAAGTACATGATAATTAATTACTATTTTGAAGTTCTGAAACTGCGACAAAAACTAAAAAACACGAAATAACGTCAGAATTCTCCGAAAATGGTGATTTAATTTGACAGGCTGGTCGATTAACGCTGAATATATCGGTAATGATATTGGATATTAAACCTAATATTTGAAAGATTTTGAGAAGAAGGTAATAAATAACACACGAGGGATGAAATCAAGATACAGGAAATGAGGCGAGAGGGTTTTTTGGAAAGGACAGTCAGGGAAAGATGACGGGAGCGGATGGTTGAAATTGCGCGGACAGTTTGCGGGGTGCGTGGAAATCTCGGGGGTACACGGGTGATAACAGCGGTTGGGGCGCATGAACAAAGAAAGTAATTTTGAAACTGACGAAAATAATTTAATTAACTTCGGGAAGTTCGCTATTTTGTGAAAATATTCGGACGTACATTCGGAATTAATTTGTTCTCAATTCAGTTCATAATTGCATGAGTTTTTGTGTCTTGCGAAAATGCATGTGGAGGTTGAGTCGGATTGTGCAGCATGGAGGATTTGGTAAGCTTGTTTAAAATTACATATTTACATTACATATTTAGTACGGGCCTTGCGAATAAAGAAACAAAAGCCAAGTTTAATTCTAGGTTTCGGAGAGTGTACCTACCCAAGGTCATGCTGAGAAACTTTATAGTGAGGGACGCGATTGTTTTGGGTTCGGGTCATAAATCTTAGACCACGAAGCACCGCCCGAAGAGAAGATCGATAGGCTACGAAGCACCACACAAAGAGGAGACCGATTAAAGTATCTCATTCTCTCAAGGAATAAATCCTATAGATGTGTGTTTAGTGTCTCTCGTTCCGTTTCATCTAGTTTGAAATCACAACGGGGTTAAAGAAGTTTCATTTAAAAAACAGCTGTCAGCATTTTAGAAACGAAAAATTACAGTTGTGCAGTTTACACGCGGTAGAAGTGAAACCTTCAGAAAACCAAAAGAGACAAGAGTGGGGAGGCTACGAAGCACCACACCAAGAAGACACCGATTAGTCTGTCTCATTTTCTAGCAGGATAAATCCTATAGATGTGTTTAGTGTTGCTCGTTTCCGTTTCATCTAGTTTCAAATCACAATGGTGTTAAAGAAGTTTTCATTAAAAAAACAGCTGTCAGCATTTTAGAAACAAAAAATTTACAGTTGTGCAGTTTACACGCGGTAGAGGTGAAACCTTCAGAAAACCAAAGGAGACAAGAGTGGGGAGGCTACGAACCACCTCACAAAAAGGAGGCCGAATAAAGTATCTCATTCTCTCGCAGGGTAAATCCTATAGATGTACGTGTTTCTCCTTTTTTGCGTCACTAATTTTCGTTTTATCGAGTTTCAAATAACAACGGTGCTAAAGAAGTTTTCAGATCAATAACCATAATGGAGCCGCCGAGGTGCAATGATTGTAAGGGGAGGGGGATTTTGGGGATGTTTTGTTAATTTTAACGGACAAGAGGTATTTATGTATCTTACGATTGTGTTACGAGACATTACATCAGAAAGACTAGGTTAGGGGTTTATTTGGGTATAATAAATTACATTACATTAGGAATACCTATTCTCAAAAACATTTTAGAATTTACTCAGTAATTGGAGATATTTGTTAGGCAAGGTCTGTACGTACTATATTGGTTTGGAAAAAGGATGCATTGCATGAGGCCTCTGTTTACTAACAAAATGTATACAATAGAATTCCCATTCCCAAAAATAAAACCCCACACCTTTTACCTCAAACTTCAGGAATCTCAAGAAAACTGTTATGTAGAGGCCTACATAAGCTAGCTTTTGACTTCGTTGAAACGCACACTTGGAAGTGAGCATAGTACTTTACGTTAAGTATATTTTATACAAAATTTACAGTTTAGCTTAAATCTTTAGTATTTGCGGTTGAACGAAACCGTCCGTAGGTATTCAAATTTCACACGCGACACGTTTTACGCACACTACCCGGAAAACTTCCTTCCTTCAAATTTAACCGAATGAGTTACGGCGCTGAAGCTGGTGATTGCTGGAGTAATTTTTGAGTTAAGCTTCCCTATTCCATGAATGTAGGTTACACTTTATGCAGTTATGATCGGGGGCGAAGTGAACGATTTGCTGGTGGGCTACACTATTTCCCAATGTGGAGGCAAAACAAGCGATGATTACGGGCTTGGTTCAATTAAATTGGAAACCTTTGTGATGTAGGCTTGGAAACCTGTGTTTCTGGACGGGCCTGAAGCAGTTGAGAGCGAGGCAGGAGCCCTTTCATGATGTCGACGTATATGCTATCACATGTATCGTCATAAAGGCATTGGGAGACGTCTGGAAGGCAAAGGACATGCTCTCACAACTCCCCCCTCCACCCCCCTCCAGAGGTATTAGCTGATAAAAGTCGCTGTCGCGGGAGGTCAATTAAATACAGGACGGAGATAACGATCTGGCCGGGCTACTTCGCGTTGGCTTCACTACCCTTTGGTTACGCTCGTGGGGAGTTACCTTGTCAGCAGAACGAAGAGAACATGACATACAGAGTTGTTTTAGAAATCAATCGGCGGCTCTTTGTCGGAAACCGGATAAATTTTCATAATTTTCCCCAAAAGTAGAATTCATTCATTCACAAATTAGAATAATCCAGCATCAGGTTGGGAATGTACTTTGGACGAAAGCGTAGCAGGGGAAATGGAAGGGATGGAAGCCGGATTCACGACCCGGTGCCATTCATTCCTGGACCCAGCACCCTGGAAGCCGAGTTTGACATTCCTTCTCCGAGCTGATATTTGAGATGAGCTTGGGATATCACCTATCGTAGGGCGGATGTCCGTGACGCTACATGGAGGACCGTCTCCGTCACGCTTGCTTCCGTCATGCGAGGGGAGGTATTTTCATTCAAATCAAATACCGATGTTCACCGCGGCTGAAGGCTGACGCATGTTTCTAACGTGCCTAAGAAAACATAAACATTTTTTCTACTGGTTCGAGGCGGTATGCTGGACGGAGAACGGGACTGTTGAGGAGCTGTGTGACTGCAGAGGCGGGGGTCGATGACATCAAAATCCCCCTTTACTAAATTCAAACTTCACGAGATCAGAGGAGGGAGCGGCTCCACCGGCCTCCTGACATTGCCGCTTGTCTAATCTACTTCGGTTTAATGTTCATGTTCGATGCTATAGGAGTGAACGGAACTCTAGTCATCGACATGCTGAAAGACTTCTACAGCATCATCATCATCAATTCGGCTTTGAGGATGTCACGATCTAAAACCTCGTGCCACCCACGCAATCCTGAATACTTCCGGACATCGGCTACCACACCATAAATCGAAGCAGATCCTCACATCAAGCGACATGAGATGACATTTCATCAAGCAACATTAGCATTATCACCATTATAATTTAGCGGCGTATTGGTTGAGAACACTCCCACTATCACCCTACAAACCAGAAACACACATCAAACCCTTTCCCGACAGGAAGCAAAACATGTCGATTTTTCATTCGTCGCTTGCGACCATCAAAATATTCTCTGGAGGAGTTGGAATTGGGGATTGACTCGGCGGTTTTGATTGAACCTCACCAAGTCAGTTGCGGAAATGGAGGAGCCCAATTGAAGCAAGACATATTTTGTTTCATGTCAATCCCTAGTAATCTCCCAAAAATACCTACTCAAACTCAAAATTAACTAACAAACTTCACTTACAACTGTGACTGCTGTGACTGTAGAATTTGTGCACCCCGAATCTGTATTGGTTGAATTTTGATTGTAAATCCGTAGCTAGAGCACAATGTCAAATTATTTTATGTGTTAGCATCCCAAGAACAGCAGAGGATACGCTGCGTTACACTAAAGGTAGGATCTTCCCAATTCAATGTATAAAAGTATATTTATGTACTAGGTACTAGGGAGGATGACGCGGGTTAATTCCGAAGAAATAATCATCAACAAACAAGTATAGAACGGACGTAAGTAGGGGAGGAAGTTGCACGAACGGTAGCATTAGTTATTTTCAAGTTAGCTAGAGTCAGTCATTGTAAATCGGGCCCGAGTGAATTGTAACACGCCATACCTAAAAGAACAAAGGGTTTACCACAAACAAATTATTAATTAAATTGGATTAACCATATCAAACCATTAAAACAAAAAATGACACAACGTTAAGGGGTTAATTACAAGTTGATTAATTGAGAGCATCTCGTCACGTATACCTAAAACGTATTACGTAAAGGGGTGAAGCGTGAGCGACGGAACTACAAGGCTACGAATACGACCATGGAGGCGACGAACTCTACGTACAGAGTTAGTTAAGAAGGATTATATTCTTAAAGTTTTATTAATTAGGGGGGGGATAAGAGCCAACTATTACAGCGTACAAACTCACTTTATAATTAAAACCATTTCTGTGTTAAAAATGTAACAAAAAAATTCCAGGTGGGGTTTTATTTTGCTAACGCGTTTCGTAAGAAACCATTCTCGTGTGTGAATTGCAGTTATAAATTTGTAGTTGCATAATATGCATATATGTAGCCAGTATTGGAGAAAAGCAATGTCACGTTCTGAGTATAGTTTTAATTCCCCGCTTACAGATTCAACCTGTAATTAAAACCAGTTCTGTGTTAAGAATGCAATGAAAACGCATCAGCATTAGGTGTGGTTTCATTTACTTCATTTATAAAATTCTAGTTTCGTTGTTTATGCTTTCAGAATTAGAGGAAAGCCATTTTCATGTTCCGAGTGTAGTTTTAATTCCCCGCATGCAAATTTAATCTAAATTGAAACTAATTCCGTGTTCAGGATGCAACGAAAAATTTCGGTTGTGGTTTCAACTGCTGAAAAATGTTGACGGAAACCATTCTCGTGTTAAAAGTGAAGTTATAAAATTCTGATTGCAGACTATGTGCGGAGTTATAGAGTGTTGACAGTTACGTAACTTTTTTTAAATTAGTTTTAGTAAAACCAGTTCTTTGATTCGAATGTGGCTCCCCCCCCCCCCCCAAGACGGAAATCGGAGTGCGGCCCGCGGGTTAAAGTATGAACATTAAATGGCCCGGGACGCTAAAAAGGTTCCCTACCCCTGTCCTAGAGTAAGTAGGTATTTGATTTGAATTATTTTATTTGATGAAGTCGCTCAAAATGTATGGCGCATAGATCTTTTAAACTACGCAACGGATATTCATGCGGTTTTCACCAATAGATAGAGTGATTCAAGAGGAAGGTTTATATGTATAAAAACAGCTTATTATAGGAGAGAAAAATCGAGAAATTCAAATATTCAATTCAGGCAGCGGGCAGCTGGCAAGCGGGTGGTGTGGATTTTACAAAGGTTGGGTAATGGCGTTGTGTTTCGTTAGCCACAGCAACGTGTGGCCGGGTCTGCTAGTTATTAAATAATTCAAATAAAAAATTCAGTAATATTTAATTACAACATTGATAACAATGCTCTTCAGACATTAACACAAATTAAAGACTTAGGCATAACTTTACAATCAAATCTTTCATTTGTTAACCACATAACAAAAATCTCTAATAAGGGCTTAAAAATGTTGGGATTTATAACTAGGCTAAGTAGAAATTTAACAATATAAAGTGTATTAAACTGTAATATTTTGCCTATGTTAGAAGTCAACTTGAGTACAATTCTCTCGTCTGGAATCCACATTATACTATACATGTACAAGCTGTTGAAAGAATACAAAACAAATTCTTACGTTTTCTAAATTTTAAAATGGGTATTCCAGCAATTATGTTGAACTACAACACTATTTTAAATGATATGAATATGCTTAAATTGTCTGACAGAAGAATTTTCACTGACTTGGTATTTCTATATAAAATTCTAAATGATTTAGTTGATTGTCCGAAAGAAATGATTTAGTTGCTAGAATTGATAAGCTTCCGGATTCCACTACGTAATACTAGAAATCAGGATTTATTTCAGTGCAGAAATTCTGGGACTAACTACCATATGTATTCCTCTTGGCTAAGAATACTAATGGAGGGAAACAATTATACCAAGTCAGTGGATATCTTCAATTTATGTTTAAACAAATATAAAATATTGTTACTGAGACAGATCAGTTATGTACAATGAATGCTGTGTATTTCTTATTATTCATATGTAATGTTTGTAAAAGCCCCGAAAAAGGGCGTTAATAAATAAATAAATAAAAACAAAAGTAAGGTTCGACTCCAATAAATGATTAGTAACTCCAAGAAACTATTGCTGTTTAAACACTTTCGATGCTGCATTTTCCTAATTTATCCGATAAGTATTTATCATTTGTTTACTGCAAAAATGACACAATTCAAAATAAGCAAATTTCTGTTATCAGTGGAGTAGCGTGCCTTGGAGGGGCCCTGTATCAAAATTAGTTGGGTAATCATCATCTGTATCATTTCCAAATGAAGGATAAAGATTTCTCACAAAAGAAACAAAAGGCCTCTGTAGCCCGGGGGCCCCGTATCATTGATACGGCTGATACGGCGGTAGCTCCACCCCTGGTCGTTACTGCAGCACACAAGCTGATTATAATAAACTACTAAATTTCAAAGTAATTTCATAATATTGATCATCAGTTATTCAATCAGAAAAATATGTTAATTTTGTAACACAAAATACTGACGGCAATTTTAGAGGGAAAACATCACATTTGTCGTCAAATGATCATTCAGTACCATTTTGCTTTTTTGATATTTGAAAGGTCTCCATTAAACGGTTATAGGTACGAGCTTTCTATCAAATTGTATTAAGCTGATCACAATTTGTTCAAAAGCTGAAAGGGACTTAGAATTGACACTTTCAACTGTCAAAAATAAAAAATGGCGCTCAATGGCCAGTTGATGACAATGTTACATTTGAATTTCTGTGAAACAAACCGTCGTTAGATTAATTAGATTAAAGTATCGCGTTATGAGCGTGGAACACTGTAGGCATAATTTGTGTCGACGCCATCTATTGACAAAATTTAGCACTTACAATGTATCTCTCATATAAATAAAGTTGGTTGTTTCCAGGTGAAAAAAATGTAACAAGCAATGAGTGTTGAATGAAACACTAGTATATATATATATTTTTTAATTTTAAAATTTTTTTCTTTATTCATTTTGTTTGTTACAAGTTTGTTTTACATGGTTTTTCGACTACCAAGCTAGGCAAATGCCCGTATTATGGTAGTCGAGATTCATAAGATGTTATATTAAGCATATAATATTAAGTATAATCATCCATATATGTAGATGAAAGTATAAACATACAGCATACATATTAAGGAAAATATTCATACTAGTATTAGGTACATGATCACATACAGGAAAGGAGTAAAACTAGGTGAATCTTGTATAAATACAAACAAAATAGAATAACAAATAAAAATAAAAGTAACAAATAAAAATTAAAGTAACAAAGAATAATATTTTAAGGATAATAGAAATAAAAATAAGAATAAATATATATTGAATTGTATGGCGGGCAGGAGATAAGCCGACATAGCTCAGTGGTCAGAGCATTTGACCGGAAATCAGAAGGACACGGGTTCGAGTCCCGTCGGCGGCATGTATTTTTTCTTGAAAGATTTTTTCAATGTAGATGAGTGTTTCAGGCTGATAATTATTGCTTATAATAATTGTGGGACACTGTGTATATGGAAAAAATTACCTATAGTTTGTTGGGAAAAGTTCCACACCATAAGCCAGGAGTACCCCTCTGAGAATCCCACAGCACTGAAAGACCACCAGGCACATCCAAGCCAGCCACGGGTTGCGGATCCAGTGAATGGACAGAGTGGCCAAACACCCCACCGAGAGTAGAGCCTGCAGGGCAGTTCTCTTACTGACCCAGCGGAGGCAGACAGCGAGCACCACGTTGCTGCAGCCCACAACCAGGGTGACGGAGAGCATCATGGGGTATGTGTTTAATCTGAGGGAGTCGTCGCAGACTGGAGTGGCCTGAGAAAGAAATGTGCCAATGCAACAGTAGTTTCGATAATATTATTTAAAAGTAATTGAAAAGTAATTGCATTTTTTCCATACAATCTTTGAAAGATAAAACATTACGTTAAACATGTAAACTGATTTATTATCTTCTTCAGCAATTGTAACATAAAGTTCCATGACAACTCAACAAAGTGATATTTCAACATTCCTTTGAAAAGTCATAAGTGATGGAAAAATTGATGAATGATAGTAAATTACTTGTTTTAACCACTGTTTAAAAAAATAAACATCCAAAAATGAAATAGTTATTATAAGTATAAAAATCGAATAATATTTATCTCCTGATTTTTCAGAGTTTGTGTTGTGTTTGCTAAAAAATGCTGACTCTTAAAAATTACGAAATCTGGCTTTTCTTGTCAAAATTAACACTAACAAATTTTTAAAAAAGAAACACCCATTTTAAATTTCTTACATAATTGAAATAATTTTCCGGCTAAAAATAATTAAAAATATCATATTATAGGTACTTACTATTTACTATATAGGTATGTACATACATCAGTTCCAATAAGGAAGTTGAGGCCATTTAAAAAAAAAAAATCAATGTTCACATTCAAACTTAAACACTAGTATTTTTTTTTTTAAAGTTCATTTTCATAATTAAATTAATTCTCTATGTTTAAATTTTATTAAGCCAGCCAAAACGAGCGGAATCCGAGCGGTAAGAGGCGGGGTGTGTGTGTGACGTCATTTGGGCTCTGAAAAACACGTTGCTTGGGCATTTTATATGGAGATTTTTTAAATTCTTCAATAAGGAATTCCAGTAATTTTTTTTATCAATGTCAACCATCTATCAGAATTAATGGTATTTAAAAAAAAAATTGTACAAGATTTCAACATAGTTGTGAATGATGAATTCTTGGAGAAGGTGGATGAATTTGTTTATTTGGGAAGTATGTTTACGAGATGTGGGAAGTCTGATATTTCAACTTGTTTTTTTCACATAGCTAAAATAAAGACTCCCGGGCGAACCAATTCTGTCGACATTTTGTAGAAAACTTGAGCTCGTAGCTAGCGCCACACGCTAGCCAGTAGCGATAATTACGACTCCCGCGCGACCTAATTCTGACAGTTACGAAATCAGCGGTTGGTGGGCCGCCATCTTGAGGCAAACACTAGCGAGTAGCAAGCAAAGTTGACCACCTTTCAACTTTTTTCGTAGGTTGTCCACAATCTGCTAGTTAGCTAGTAATACGATTACACTGAGCGAGTTTACTAACAGGTCGTGAATTTCCCAGCTAGTAGCTTGTAAACAAACTCTCTCAATGTCATTGAGGCTTTACTTAAACTAAAAAAGACTCATAACAAGATAGCAAGCAAAACTGTTTGGCCTATACCTCTCTTATCACAAACAAATCATCTCTCTTGTAAATAGAAAGAGATGCACCATAGACATTCCAATGATCGTACAAACTGGTGTACAGATGATGACAGAATTCTTTCGACCAATCATCAAGCGTTTTTAGCTTACAGCTTTTTAATCATTTTTGTAGAACATTTAATTAATTCTATGAATAATAGCATAGCAATACATTTATATATTTAGAATCCATATTTTTTGATCTACGTGAACATATTTTTTATAAGCCAAAATATTTTTCACTCAACTTCTCTATTTCGAAAATGACAATTAAAATGTTTTTCCCTGCAAATATTAGACCATGTGTAGGTACTTTATCGCTTGTCTGATTTTTTGACAAAATTTGTTTCAATTTTGAAAATGATACTTAAAATAAAATAAAAAAATACTTTATTTTTTATTAGTGACTATTTAATTACAGGTTTGATGAGAATTACAAGATATGATAATGAATATAAATATTTCATCTGTTTGTTCTTAGTCCTCCTCACTAGGTGGTCCTGTGCTGAGGCGGACTGGTAGATTTCTTTGATTTTCCGTTATTTAGTTTCTATGATGTTTTTAATACATTCTCTAGTATGTCTGCATTAATTTCTTTCACCCACGTTTTGATTTTTTCCTTAAACTTATTTATCTTTTCTATCTTTTTCAAACTTGGAGGAAGGATGTTGTAAAGTTTGGTTGCCAGATATATGTGGTTTCTTTGGCCAAAACTTGTCTTGAATTTTGGAACATCTCGTATATCCTTTTTTGAGGCTCTTGTGTCATGTATCCGAGTTTCATAAGGAGATTTTCTGTTTTTAAAATGATGTATAAGAATATTCTTGGCATATATTTGTTTTAAATTTAGAATGTCAAAACACTTAAAAATATCTTTTGAGGGGGTTCTGATGGGTAATTTTAGTATGGTTTTTATAATGCTCTTCTGAGCTATATCTTAGTGGTTAATATGATTTGCTGTAGCAGATCCCCATACTAGAATTCCGTACTCAAGACAGGAATGACATAAAGCATATAATACTTTTTTGATGTCTTTCCTAGGTAGTATATCTCTTAGGTTTTTGAAGAAATATACAAGTCTCGTAAGCTTTTTAGTGATTCCATTTATGTGTACGTACCATCTAAGGTTTTCGTCTACTTCCACTCCTAGATATTTCATACTTTTTGCCTTTGTTATAATAGGGCAAGAGCAATGTGACTTATTGTTTTGACACTCGTGCAATTTGAGAGTGTATTCTTTACCCAGGTGACCTCTTGAGTTTATTGAAAAGGCTAGATAATTAGTTTTAATTACATTGAGCGTAAGAGAGTTTAAGAGAGCGTAAGAGATAGTAAAACTATAAAATTTTTTTTTTTTAAATTCATAAACTAAAAGTTCTTAGTATCTCTGGTAGTATATTAACTGGTTCATAAGTTACTTGTCATGTAGAAAACTTTCTGTAAAAATTTAAGATTGCATTTCAAAGCAATTTGTGACTTCCAGTGGAGTTCCACAAGGTTCTCCTTTAGGACATGTATTATTTTTAATATTTATCAATGATATTGTAAAGTAATTTAGAATACAATTCCACTATTTGGTCTCCATACTATATAAAGCACATCAAATAAAAATTCAGAAAGTTCAACATAAATTTTTAAGGTTCATTAATTTCAAACTCTCCATACCCATTGAACAAATTAATTATGTTAAGTTAATGAAAATACTTAATTTAACTGACCTATCGTGTAGAGTGTGGAAGAACCAAGAGCGATTTGGTTCTTTTATTCAAATTGGTTAATGGATCACTTGACGCACCTGACTTAACAAAACTAATAACATTCCGAGTACCAAATCGTGACACGAGACTTCCAGAGCTGTTCTTTGTTTATCCGTCTAAAACTAACTATTTCATTAACTCCCCAATCCAAAGACTACATAGGCTTGGAAATAAATTCAGTTCTGTTAATATTTTCATTTATTCCTTACCTAAATTTATATCAGAAATTTAAAAAATTCTAAATTTTATTATTATTCTTCTAATATTGTTTTTGTTGTTATTTCTTTTTAATTCTGCTTCCTTTCTATTAGTGTAACGGAAGAGAAATAATAATTGGTATTTTATTGTTTCTATTTCTATTATAACTATGTTACACGATTGATGTAAATGCTCCAAGGGCGTAAATAAATAAATAAATAAATAAAAATAAATTCTAGTTAGCATGTTTGATCATTTGAAGATTGATGATAATTTGTGTCCTGATGAAGAAACCATTGGCTCTGAACATGTTGATATTTATTATTTAAATAGTATAGGTACTTTACAATACACTTTATTATCATTTAATTGATTCATTATCCACTTTAACCCGGCGTCGATGACGCTGGGTCATATTGACCAGAGGCGATTTAAAACGGCCATATTTTTTTTTCCCGTCAACCGTTCGACTCGAGCGCTTCAGTAGCTGAAGATACAACCCCCTTCTACTCGCACCGCCGGCGTGCTCAGTGCGACGCCGCTTGCGGAAGGAGATACACGTGCGTCAAGTTAAAACGGGTACATATTTCCTATAGTTGAAATGAAATTCTATAGTTATTTTTTCATAGTTGATTTTGCATGTGTTTCTTACTAAGGTAATAAAAAGTTGATTTATAAAATATAATGGTATTATTTACATTTTTTTTATGAGCAAAGAACCCATAAATAATAAATAATTTTCAAAATCAAGATAACCCTTTCAGTTTTGGTATAACCCATCGGTAAAATTCGGGTCACGGTTACCCGGCGTCATTGACCGTGTAATTATTTTCACGTCATTGACGCCAGGTTAATCATATTCTACGTACATTTGAAATATATTTTGAATTCAATATTAGCATGCTATATTCAAAATGCTTCTTTATTCACAAAAATACTCATAAATCTGCAACATCAAGTCGATCCAAAACACTTTTTATTTTTTTGAAATTTTGCACATTTGATGAAATGATGAAAATTTAATTCGGATACGAAAAGTTCTGGTTTTATAAACAGTTTTATTTAGTTTACTTTTTACTCACTGTGGGATTTAATTTAGCTGATGTCTCTCGTTCAGTTCTAACGCTCATCAGCTCACAAAACACCTTGTCATCCGCACCCTCGGATTCCAGCCCTTCCAAAAATCTGTCGACAATATCTGGAAGCCATATGATGAACGAGCTAGTACTGGAATTAATGGAAATTCAACATAATGGATCCAGTTTTTAACATCAAAAGGCACTTCATTATTCGGAAACATAAGATTAATTACTATATTCAAACTGAAAACAGAAATATTTACTTATGCTTGTTGGACAAATAATATAATTTTTTTTAAATAGTAAAAAAGGTGCAAATCATTTTAATCTGTGTTTTGCCAATATTGTTCTCACGAACGTGTCAATAGCGGAAATTTGAAATGCTGTAAAGGATAGTAAATCCAAAAAAGGGTTAATTTATTTTTCTCTTTTGATCTGGGTCATCGAAATATTTCTAGGAAAATAAATGCGTCTTCTATGACATGCATTTTAAGAGGATTTATTTTTGAAAAATATAAATTAAACTAAACATTGTTATTAATTAAATTTACCAAAATATAAAGTATTCTTTAAGATCTATTCAATGTTATTTTATTATTATCAATATTAATATAAAAAGACATTAAATAGATCTTAAAGAATACTAATATTATAGGTCTACAAAAACCGAAGATTCGATTTTTATGAATTAAAAAACTTTCTTTTCGCTCTCCTAAACAATTAACGTTTTGGCCTTTACAGCATTTCAAATTTCCATGGTTGATGTGTGTTAAGGTTCTGTTAGATGAAATATTTTTTAGTATGTAATATTAAAGATAGCTTTTTTTTTACTTATTCTTTGTTGATGTCTTTTTTTTTTTTACATTAACTCCACACATGTCTGAAATTAATGCATAAACATTAATGTTGAGAGAAAGCAATAAAAACGCTACTCATTAAAACTGAAACTAACCTGGCATAAACACCAAAGTTTAAGACGAAGAATATCAAAATGTATTTTAAATGGGGCCTGACGAACAGTGGAGCAGTTTGCCTCCATAATTTGTAAAGTACAGAGCCTTCTAATTTCTCTTTCAAGCGGTCCATGTCATCCAAAACTAAAGCATCTACCTTTAAAAAATATGTTATATTACAAGGACTGACATTATTTATAAAAATGAATAAAACTTCGTAGATTTTATTTATTTAATATTTTTTGTGGGTTTTTACAATAAGTATACATTTTTTTCATGTTATAAATGTGTTACAAATGGATATAAAAATAGCCTTTCCTCACCATACAGAGACAAGGCTCATAAGATAGATAATGAACAATCTCTAACAAGCCTTCGACTAACATAGTCAAGCATAAAATAAGGAACTCCAGTGAAAAATAACATATTCATATAGATCAACAAATACTGATTCTGAATGAATAAGTTATACTATATATTATTATTATGTGTAGAATTTATAAATCATCATTTAAAAGCAAATAAAAAAAACCATCATTACTGCATTGGCTGTTTCTAGCATCACACCGGAGTCTTTCGTGAGTTTTATTGTGTGAAAAATTTTATGTTTTGTTTATAAGAAATTTGTGTATCTTATAGATTTGCTATTTTTGAATGTACACTGAAATGAATTACTGGAGGGGACGTTAGAAACGTATATCCTTTGCACTTACCCTCCACTTTAGCGTAGGGAGTGTGATGAACCCATCGCTCAGGGATTGTAAACACAACCTGCAATAGCCAACCCAAGCCAAGGTGTGAGCTACCGTGCTCAGGCTGAATGTCCTGGGGAACAGTGTCACGAATGATGCCTCCGAGAAACAGGATCGCATCTCGGAGTATTTAGACATTACTCCAGCACCATGTAGTAGTGGAGAGGAGATATGAGGTCACCTCTGTGAACTCTTCCCTTGTGGGGTCTTCAGGCAACCAAGGAGTGAAGTGGAGAGATGAGGTTCTCTTCCCTCGTGGGGCCTTCAGGGAACCTTAGAGGCAAGTTCCTTTTTGTCTTTTCCTCAAGCAGTTTTAATTTAGGCCTCAGAGAAATAGATTTTTCAGGAGATCATTTAGTTTAATTATGTATACATTGTATACCTGTTTCAAAAACCCAATCTTGTCTGATTACGTCTAAAAGGGATCGAAATGAAAATCTAGTCTCTTTCAACGGAAGCAATCTTCCGAACAAGCCCTCCATTGATATGCTTGGTGTAACCCTAAGTGACCAGCTCAGGTATGGGGGGCTCCATCGAAGCCAGAGTAAAGTTAGCCTCCCAAAAACTGGGCGTACTGTACAGAGCCCGCAGATACATTAATAGTACACAACTGCTAACCCTGTACAAATCACAAATGCGCCCCACGGTTGAATTTGGCAGCCACCTCTGGTCTGGAGCTCCAAAATATCTGAAAAATACCCTCGACTCTGTGCAGAAACAGGCGGTCCGTTTGATAGATTCTCCCATCTTAACAGACGGATTGCAATCTTTAGAGCACAGGCGTCGGGTGGGAATGCTATCCTTGTTCTACCGGTATTACAACGGAAGATGCTCCGAGGAACTAGCATCATTGATCCCTTCAGCACCGGTGCATAGTTGGGAACAACGCCAAACGCGTGCCCAACATTTGTACATGGTTAACATTTGTCACATGAGAACGGGTCGTTTCTTCGACTCGTTCTTGTGTTCAACAGCTCGGCTGTGGAATGATTTGCCGACCTCTGTGTTTCCTCCTTCCTACAAGATGGGTCTCTTCAAGACCAATGTTCATTCCTTCCTCTCCTCAAAAAGACCCTCCACACAGCATCCCAGATGATGTAGGCCCTGAGGGAAATTATTTTCCTCAAGGCCTCCTGTGTGGAGTTAATGTTAAAAAAAAAAAAAAATACCTATCTATAATTTGTCAGTAAATTAATAAACTTGATTCATACTGACCGCATAAGTACTTGGATCCTTCTTTGTATTAACATGATACATGTTCCTCAATATAACTAAGGCTTCTTCCTCCTTTCCCTGGCTCATGAGGTACTTTGGACTTTCGGGAGACCAAAACAAGCAGAAGGTGGCCAGGAGAAAAGGCAAGGCGTAACAGATAACCAGGAGACGCCAAGGCCTGAATGTTATGCCCATAAAGTCAATAGGGAGAAGGAAGTCCAAGGAAAGAATGGCCCAGGCAATTACTGGAAGGGAGAGTTAGAGATATCATAGAGGTATTATTGCGGATCATAGACCCAAGAATGAATATTTCTGAACCAAAGCAGATCCCATACCCCAACTGCTCAGATCGAAGAGTTGTAGAAAAATAATGGCTGCATTATTATTTTGACAAGTATTTGGAAGAAGTCCAGGCTAGCCTTGGAAGCCCTAAATTGGCTTAGGCTAAGGGTTGCCCAACCGTTTTTATAATTTTTGTGATGCCTCCGTCTTTAAAAACCACTGGAGCGATTATGGTCGAAAAATGGACCACTTTTATTTTTGTGCTATTGATAGCCGTCCAAAATTGGACCATATTTTCCTACCATTGGTAAAACATTTATTTTAATTATTTAAAACTTTTCCCCGGCCAGCCATTTATTTTAAAACGAAGCTGTTGAAATGCTTTATCTATTATTATGACCATAGATGTCGCAAATCCGAACTTAATAGATTATTTTAGAACGATGTTAAAAATAAATTTTGAAAATATTTTTTCACGTCGAATTTTTGATCAGCTTTTTACGGTTAAAATGAAGTCCTTTTTTCATAGATTTGTACCTTTCATTATAAAGTATACCACAGACAGCATAAAGAAATCGAAAATATTCAATGTTGACTCGAATAAGCACCCCTCCTCATGGCAGTTTCAAAGTAACAACACGCAGGATTCGCGCCGTTATAAATTTAACGATTTTTTAATATTTTTTTTATAAATCCTACAAATATGAGGTAAACGGTAAAATACGGGTTAAGTCATTGGCTATATAGCACTATAAGTTTTTATGTTTCCACGTTAAAATTCGAAGGTATGATTTTTTTATGTTGGGTAAAAATTTAAAAAATGATCTTCTGTGAAATTGCGAGCAAACAAGGCAAATTTATTTATTTCGCGTGATCGCTCCAGTGATTATGACGTCTATGAAAATAAGGATACAGTGGCGTAGTAAATTGCCAGACAATTATTGCCAAAATCAATTAACAAAGAAACTCAGATTTAGTTGTTGTGTTTATTGAAACATTATTTAGGCCTAAATAATGTTTAAAAAATAAAGGTATCTCTTATTAGTTTATCTCTATTATTGAAAATATTTCACATTACTTACTTACTTGGGTTTTTTTAAACTTATTTTATTAATCACTTTAACAGATTACGAATAACCTGACAATATTTGAAAATCTCCCTCTACCACCACAGTAAGCGTAAAATGTTGCATGGTCTTGCCAAACGCGATGCCAACTCAGTCACTGACCAGTCAAAACTCCACAAAAGATTTGATGGAATGCTTCGTGGAGGGTAAAATTAATGCTCTTACTTACGTGATGCGATGGCTTGACTAAATATGATAATGGATGAAAGTACGGAAAGCATGCTGTCCACATACTTTTTTGGTGTAAATTCACCATAAAAAGCAAAAATAATAACATTGGCAGCTGACATCCTGCAAAACAATCCAAAGTTTACACCTTAGAAACTTTGAAAAATTCTTATGAAATAGTTCAAATACAGTGGAGCGTCGATTATCCGAACGTCAATCAACCGAGCCACCGCTTATCCGAAGCGACTTGTTAATCACTGTATGGCCCTTGCCGCCGCTAGTCGATAAACTAAATTTTGCCACGTGAAAGTAAACTCTCGATTTAAAATGCCTAAACGTAAACGTGTCGTCCTTTCTATGAAAATTAAATACGAGATTAATTAACGGTTAGAGGAAGGCGAATTCGCAACCAAGTTATCCAATGAATACCAAGTTAATAAGTCTACCATTATGGATATAAAAAAATAAAACAAAGACGAGCATAAGTAGCTTTTTATCCCAGCTTGATTCTTCTGACGGATCCGCGATTTAAATCAAGACATGGCATTCTTGAGCTTCAAATACAAGGAGAAAAACAATCTGCTGGTTCATCAGCAGCTGATTCTTTCAAAATCAAACTAAGGGATATACTGAAGGAAGAAGATTACATGCAGATGAAACCGGATTCAATTGGAAAGCTTTGCACGAAAAACTCCTGCTTCACGTTGTGAATTAGCAGCACCTCGTCCTAAAATAAGCAAGGATCGTATCACTGATGTGCTATTGCTACTGGCAGCCACCGATTGCCTATGCTTGTAATTGGTAAAAGCAAGAAACCACATTGTTTCAAACACGTTAATTTGTCTGCGAGTCCTATCGTTTACACTTCTCAAAAGTCAAAAGAGTGCTTGGGTGGATAGTACAATTGAAAATTTTTTTAAGCGTTAATTTTGCACTTTTTTTGTTTAATTCCTATTTGTCATATAAATGTAAATATGGTTTTCATTCACCTGTACGTAAATATATATGGCTCGATTATCTGAAAATACCGGTTTTCCGAACACTCACGTCTCCCAATTAGTTTGGATAATCGACGCTCTACTGTACCAGAGATTAATTAAACAAAACAAGAAATTACATTAATATTAAAGGATTAACATTAGAAAACAATCGCATCTTACGTCGCTGTTGATATCAGTTTAAATACAGCAAATGTAGCGAGGTTAGGGGAGAAACTAGATATTATGGAGAAGATTGAGCCAAAAGTCATAGAGACCATAAGAACGCTCCTACGCCCTCTGGTATCTGCCATATAACCCCAAAATTGGGAACTAACAATCAAACCTGAAAGTTAAAAGAAAAAAAATCAGAGTGTGCAATTCACACACGGTAGAAACCCTCAGAAAACTAAAAAGACAAGAGTGGGGAAGCTACGAAGCACCACACAAATAATAATAATAACGTAATATTTGTACAGTGCAATTTTGTGTTATTTCACTTCAAGTGCACTTAACCCGTCTACTTAGTTCATTATATTCGCACCTCACAATCCGGAAGCCTCAGTTTTGCGCATAACTTCTGAAACCATCACTTTGGATCGAGATTGTAAAATATCTACGCAAGATAGCTTTCATATTTCAAAGACAATAAGAAGCATTATTTTGTTCTCTTTCTGGTTAAAAGAAAAATACATATGTTTGCATGAGAAGAGAGATATATAGCTTTTAAAATGTAAGGTAGCTCAGGACGTTTTTGGTCTTATGAAAGTATAACGCGATTACGTGTTTTGGGATGTATTTATTCCTAAACAAGCAGACGGGTTCAATATAGAAAACTTTAAAGTAATCTGTGTTCTTTACGAGTCCTTACAAAATATTGATCAAATAATATGAAACAAAGAATATACAGTACAATCTCACTAATCCGGCACTTCAATAGACCGAAACATCCAATAATCCGGCACTCTCCGCCCGCGCCTCCCTCGCCCCTCTACGCCTATGTGCTCCATCGCCGCGTCGTCGTCTAGCAGTCTAACCTCAAAACTTATCTTATGTGCATGTGTGCACGTATTTACCTGTTGTTTTGAAGTGTGAATAGTGTGTATATTCTCTTTATGAAATGCTTTGTTTTATTTATTATGATTTTTTCTCTATAATCCAGTAATCCGAACATTCCAATAATCCGGCACCCTCTGGTTTTTAATAGTGCCGGATTAGTGAGATTGTACTGTATACAAAGCAATGCCGAGAGAACAAAATGAACAGTGCTATTTTGGCCCAGATAAAGATAAACAAAATCTCAACCAATAGGAGCCTTGAAAAGTGAGCTCATAATCAAAGTGGCCAATGCGGTAAGGTTTCATTCTATCTAATTCTCTGGCAGGCTAAATCCTATAGATGTATGTGTTTGTCTTTAGTTTCCATTTCATCGAGTTTCAAATCACAACGGTGCTAAAGATGTTTCACTTCAAAAATATTTGTTAAAACAACACCAACCTTGGCAAATTTCTAATTATTTTACATTAACATGAGTTCATAAATCAACAGTTAGGTCGGGTTGTTTCACAGAATTTGAACAATTCATCAAATTTCGAAAGTAATTTTCAAGTTCTATGAAAGTCCTATTCAAGTTCTGGTTCTGTTACTATTCAAGTACTGTGAAGCAACCAGCCCGTGTTGAAATAACAACAGTATATTCTATACCATATCCTTATTCATTGAGTAATAAGTTGGTTCCATAGGAACAAGGTCAACTTTAAGAATAAACATTAAAAGAGATGGTGCCGATCCAAGAAAAAAAAGCCAATCGCTACTTTTACAATACCAATGTCAGCAAATTGGCTATTAGCTTTTGATATTAAACTATACATAATACTATGTATATACCAAAAGGGGTTTGTAAACTGTCAGTAATCAAGGTCTCCGTGGTCGAGGAGCAAGACTCTCGACTAGTGATCCGTAGGTCGCAGATTCAAATCCCAGCGTGTGCAAGTAAATTTTTTTTGATTGATTTGTGTTTTCAAAATTTAATAATTTAAAATAATATAAGGTATACACATATATTTTTTTAATTAGCTCCACACAGGAGGCCCCGAGGAAAATAATTTCCCTCAGGGCTATGTCATCTTAGGGGATGATATGTGGAGGGTCTTATTTTAAGGAAGGAAAGGATAGGAAGATCTGAAAAAAAAAAGCTATGAGGATTGGGTAGGAATCTATGGGGTCAGTGTGTCCGGAAGGGATGGATGTGTGAATCCATCCCTCCAACTGTGGTGCAAGGCGATGGGTCGAGAGAGTCCGGCTGGAAAGGTTAAAAGGCCTCCCTCAACCAGTCTCTTTCGATCCAGAACGCCACGCATCCGCCGCCAAGACCTGGATGAACCTCACCCCATGAACCCGGACACCCCTTCAAAGTCACCAAACGTAGCGAACCACTTGGAGTGACCTACGGCAGAGGTTATCCAATAAATAAATCGCGGGGCGGCAGTATCTATACCCGCCTCCCAAATTGAAAAAAATAATATTTGCGGCAATATACTCTCGGTATCGCCTCAGTGTAAGTCCACCATTAAGAATTGAAACGATACTTGAAATGGCTTGAGCCGTATTTGGTGGCTAGATCTGAATAGCCAGGTATTCTCCACCTTCCTCTTCCTCATTTCCTCCCCCCACTACCTTCTGCCTCACAACGTACCCCAATTGGGGATGCCATAGTCTCACTGGCTCCAGGCAGTTGTAAGCAATTGGGACTCTTGTGCGGTATTTATATTGAAAAAAAATATACAAGTAGGTTTTTTTAAGAGTTAATTACCCATGAAGGGGATGGCCCCAATCCATCCCTTATCAGCAAGGGTCAGATTTAGATCACACTGGGCAGCCGGCATGATGTACCCAAAACCAATCGTTTCTAATACCATTGACATGGCAATTAGGCCACACAGTAGTGTCATCCGCAAATTGTAGCACCCAAAACCTGGAAATATATTGCTTAGAGACATTCTTATAAAATAGAAGTGATTTGTTGGTAGTTGTGTCATATATTTTTAAAACATTTTAACTGCTCTCAGAAGGTCCTGAAGTTTCCACCAGGGGTCCTAGCATGGTCGATCGATATAGGTTTTATCGAAAATGTCGGTAACTTGTCATCGCTCCCTAGCGCGACTGCAGGCCGCTAACGAACAAGCAACAGTTCACAACGACTAAGGGTTCTTAATTTATTTGACGTGAACTGTTACATATTTCTTCGTTAGTGGCCTGCAGTCGTGCTCGGGAGCGATTTTAAGTTACCGACATTTTTGATAAAACCTATACCGATCGACCATGCTAGGGGGCCAGGACTTATGATATATTTGTGCGTGGAGGGTCTTGTTATAGAGTGGGATGGCCTTGTTTTTTAAAAGACCCATGTTATTAGAGGGAGAAACACAGACAATAACGTATCTGGATGTCTAGAAAACCATCCATTTTACGGTTCCATGCCAACTCAAAATCAAGTCAATTTAACACCTCTTTGAAAAGTAATTTTTCTTGACTTATCAAAGGAGGTGTTGAGTTGATTTCATTCTGAGTTATCCGGTCACCTTTTAAAGGAATACACAATGTCAAGAAGTACAGTAATTATAATTATTTATTTGTGGCATGTACACTTAACCCGTCTACTTGGTTCAATATATTCGCACCTCACAATCCCGATTCAAAGTGAAACCGTCACTTGAATCGGGATTGTAAAATATCTATGCAACATAGCTTTCATATTTCAAAGACAAAAAGAAGCATTATTTCGTTCTCTTTCTGGTTAAAAGCAATATACATATGTTTGCATGAGAGGAAGAGAGATATTTAGCTTTTAAAATGTAAGGTCGCTCGGGACATTTTTGGTCTTATGAAAGTATAACGCGATTACGTGTTTTGGGATGTATTTATTCCTAAACAAGCAGACGGGTTTTAATGGTAGTTTACGTACAAGCTATCACATTGCTTGTTTTTCTATGGACGCAAATAGTCAAAGGTTGTTCTTCTTACTACTTTAAAATCCATGGTACCAAGGTTCCTTAACACCTCGCAGTTCTGCGCTGTGCGGAGAGCCAAGGACACCGATGTACCGGACACCAATGATACTTAGTCACTAATACACTCCAGCGCATTGACGACCTTCATCTGCGTCTCCTGCTTTCCACTTTGCCAGTGACTATGAGTTTTCCAAGTTGGATTCCTCAGTTTGGCAAGCAAAGTTTTTTTTTTTTTTTTTACGTGAGCTCCACACAGGAGACCCTGAGGAAAATAATTTCCCTCAGAACCTATGTCATCTTTGGGGATGCTGTGTGGAGGGTTTTTTAAGGAAAGGAAGGAGAGGAGAGTTCTGGGAAGGAAAAGGGTTTAAGGGGTGGGTAGGAATCTGGGGTTCAGTATGTCCTGGTCATCCGCCTCCAAGACCTAGACAAACCTCACCCCATGAACCCGGGCACCTATGCTAAATCACCAAACGTAGCGAACCACTTGGGGTGACCTATGGCAGAGGTGTTGGTTATCCAATAAAGGTTCCCGGGGCGGCGGTACCCATTCCTGCCTCCCAAATTGAAAAATTGTCCATAGTATCTTGAAATACGTTATACTCAGATAATTAAAAGTCTATTGTGGATGCCTAGCTCTTCCAGAATGGACATATTTGTGCGTCTGGCTGTCCATAGAATCCTGAGCATTTTTCTCCAGCACCATATTTCGAGGACGTCTATCCACTTTCTTTCCATATAGAAATACGTAAATATATACCGTATAGAAATATGGGGAAAATCAGACGAGTCTAATCTTAGTGGTCTTCGTCAAAGGTTGTACATAACTACAAATGTTTCGGTCCAGGGCCGTAGCTAGAGTTGAATTTAAGATAGGGCAGTGGTAATTACAGGTAGGGCGCAAGTAAAATTATCTGATCTGGGTCGGGGAGGAGGGGGGGGGGGGTGCGCTCCGGGCAGCACTTTTAAGGGGCGGCAAAATTTCACAATAAATAATAATAATATCTAATAAATATAAAATTTCAATCATTTCTTTCATATTTTTGTAGCATACATGATTCAGAGCGATTGAAATGGGCGCGGAATTTTTCATTACTTATTCTGTGACAAACCTGGGGAATCCCCTTTCTTCAAATGAATGTATAATAATCTCATCTTGATAACTGCAGCGACTGGCAACACCGTCCGGGTCGAATTTTGTTTTGCGCTTGGATTTGGTGAGAATGATTGAGAGAGGTCCGTGGGCGTGACAATTCTAAGAAAGTTTCATGGATCGTCAAATCCAATGAATGATCAAACCATCCATGTGTTCCAAGTACAAAAGTAAAAGGAAAACCATTTTCTTTTTCTGGGTTCAGTATCTGAGCTTAAGCTGAGGACTTAAATCCTGGGTTAAAACCAGTTTCATGTTCCGAATGGTCTGTCAAAATTCCAGTAGCTGATTAATCTGCTGACACATTTCGAAGAAAACCGTTCTAATATTTCGAGTGGAGTTAAAATTTTTATTTCAAACCATTCCACAAAATTCGTAATTCGTAGGAAAACCATACTATGCATTATATGATAGTAATACTAATTAAATCTGTGGACACGCAAGCAGATTCACCCTTAATTTAAAACCAGTTTTGGATTCATCTGCTGACATATTTTGAAGGAAAACTTTCTCTTATTCAAAGTGAATTGGAGGTTATCCACCACATACCCGCCCGGTGTAAGTAAGAGAAGGTTACTATTTAACAAAGACTCTTATTTTTTTATAGAACGACCCTCCAAATTATAACTAACTAAAACTAGACCCCTATTGTCCCTGCATACGTTGTTAGCGAGCAGTATGCAAGTGCTTGATCTGATGACAAACCGTTTAGTATGGAGAAGGCCCGAAGATATCGATCTAGGAATTGGTTTATTTATGACTCAACCGTTGAATAACATCCCCAAACTGTTTGGGAATTCCCCCTAAGCAGTGATTGCAATACGCGCACAGCCTCTCACCACTTACTTCAATTCCATCTATGGGCAGAATAAAGAATTGATATAATATGATTCTTTGGTTAATTCGAAGCTGTTTAGTTAGATGTCGCTACCCTAATAGGAAGTATTTTTTTTCAATCATGTCGAACAACGAACAAACAGTTTACTAGTATATTATCATAGTTGATGGTATTTCTTAAGGTAGGGCACAGGTATTTTAAGGTAGGGCATTGCCCCCTAATGCCACCCCCTAGCTACGGCCCTGTTTCCGTCATCCTAGCGCATATTTGACGGCAAATGTCAACGTATGTTATGCATTCGTTTGACATGCCTATTTGTCTTTTTTTTGATGTGTGTAATTTGGGACTGGTCATGTTTGTGCATGAGATAAGAATTAATTGAATTTATTGTGTCATTCTGACAAAAAAAATATTTTATTATTTTTTATTTTATTTTGCAGAAACAAACAGTACATTATTACATAATTGAAAATAGTTACAAAGTTATAGAATTAATACAATAATTGGTACCAATGACATGTCGCTGTTATATGCTTATGTTTTTGTGAGATAAATAATACATTATACCTAAATTAAATTAGTAAATTATTGAAGGAGAGGGGTGTGTGAGAGTGTTTGTATGTGTGAGATTGCACATATGAGTGTGTGGATGTGCAAGGGCGGATCCAGAATTTTTTTCTGGGGGGCCACAAGGGGCGGACGGGTAAAAAAATCAACAATTACTGTTACAATTTAGAAGTTCAAGTATGTATAGGAAGGTATGAAAGTGCCAAAACAATAGAAAAATTAAATGTTTAGTAAAGGCAGTTTTTGCTTATAAGTATGTACTGTGATGGAATTTCCACAGTACACAAAAATACCGTCTAAATCCGCCCTTGTGGATGTGTGTGGATGTGTGTGTTATGTGTGCGAATTCAGTGAGCTAAAAATGTTTTTCTTAAATAGAGGGAGGGAATCAAAAAATATATCGGTATTTGTGGTTTTTTGAATTGAGTTGAATCTTGGAAGGATGCGGGAAATGGGGGAGTTGGCCACAGCGTTCGTATTATTACTAGTTGTGTAAAAAAGATTGGTGTGGCGAGTTCTTTTAGATGGGATGTTAAAATTTATTTGGGATAGAAGTTCTGGGCAGTCAATTTCGTTATGTATTATTTTATGGAGAAATGTCATGTCAGCTACCGTTCGCCTGGATTTCAGGGATTGGAGAGTGCAGATGAAATCATTGTTGTATTTATAACCGAGATACTTAATAAATTTATTTTGTATGCGCTCTATATTATTGACTATGGTAATTAAAATAAACAGTTCACCTGTTAGACTCATAGCAGCTTCAAATTTGAATACTCTTTGTTTACTCCCTTCTTCCATGCTAAATAGTATTATTTAT
The DNA here is from genome assembly GCA_929108145.2 of Limnephilus rhombicus. Taxonomy (NCBI): domain Eukaryota; kingdom Metazoa; phylum Arthropoda; class Insecta; order Trichoptera; family Limnephilidae; genus Limnephilus; species Limnephilus rhombicus. The sequence goes on from OV815284.1 coordinate 27,476,391, forward strand.
AATCATCATAAATGACAGATGTCATTTTAACAGTTAATTTAAAAGTACTGTGCAAGTTTCCACATTTGAAAAAAGAAATATTTATCAGATAAGTTCCTACAAATTAATTGTTACAGAAATAGGTAGGTATTGATAATGAGTCGTTTGATGATTTTTTTTATCGGTCACGGAAGGTTTTTGACTTGGTACGCACAAGCATTCGAAATAGATGGACTTATTTTTCTTTTTTATGCCTGCTTGCAGATGTAGAAGTCCCCAGTCATAGCCGACTTAAGTGTAATAGTGCAGTTGTCTTTGCCCCAGTCCAAAGCAAAGGTTCCCAACCTTTTTGAAGTTGACAGCTACCCCTTAGTATAATTTTCAAGATGATCGACTTCTATCTTATAAGACTTTTGGTTCTTTTTTTTTAGTTTTCAAAGTTTAAAATATTCTTTTATTCAAAATCAATATTTTTTATAATATTTTCCTATTTTGTTGTAATATAAGTATAATTACCATGGAGAAATAAGGAAAAAAATCAGCATTTTTCATAATTCAAATAAATTTTATTAATACACAACATATAGGTATAAATGGTTAGGTATTTGCCATTACATAACATCATTGGCAAATCTGCAGTCATTCGTCAAATGTGTTCAATATTTGGATTGTAAAAATTTTAAAAGTGAAGATTCACATAAATATTTTTAGATACATACTTCCAAAACATGATAAAATTGGAAGTTAGACATTTCGATGTGAGGTTTTTTTACAAATTCAGTACTTTTCCGTAAATGAGCTAGATCCATTAAAAATTTGATGACATTGACCCTATCTATAGCAGGACCCGTAGCATGGTTGATCGATAAGGATTGTATCGATAACTTTTAGTAACTTCTCGTCGATCCCTAGGACAACTGTAGATCGCTAACATACAAACAACAGTTGACGTTGAATACATTAAGAACATTTAGTTATTGTTAATTGTTATTTATTTATTGGGGAGCTGCAGTCATGCTAGGGAAAATTAATTAACATTCGAGAAGTTATTGAAAATTATTGATCGACCATGCTAGGGGTTCTGAATTAGTGCTGCTAGTGCCAGGTGTAAGTAATGGGGGGAAAAGAGGTGGGGGAGGGGAGTAGGCAGACTCTACGGATCAATAATGGTATTGATGGTTCTTGAATATCTTCGGATACAAAATAGACAAGGCCAGATAGCCGATTGCATAAGTTGACCAGATTTGTTTATCCCAAAACCGGTTAGATGAACTCCACATAAGAAAACAGCTCCATTAAAGCAGATATTTACATTTTTAATTTAAGACTTAATTTTCATTTTAACATTTAAGGCATTTAACAATATTTGCTTGCGAATTTGCTCGGCATTCTTGTAAAGATTTCATCAATCATTTCACTAAAACACATTATTTCACAAATGACCAGTTTTTTTTATAATCGTGTTGATTCGGTTCTCCTTTTTTCCTTTGGCAATAAAAAGGTACAGCCGAAACAAACTGCAAAAAAAAAAACCAAAAATATTTAATGAATAATAAATAACTGACGAATATCTACAATCGATTTCACTAGGCAGACAAGTAGTTAATTGTGATTTTAAAATATAAAATTTTACCTAAAAAGAGGAATGCAGCACCATAGAAATTTGCTGAACACATTACTTCCATTATGTATCCAATAACATTCGTTCCTGCAACAGCTCCCAAACGGCCAAACATTAGAGTAAAGGATACAGCCATAGCCCTGAAATCAAAAATTCAGATGATGCAGTGCTTATTTCCAACAGTACGGAAATCAGATCTATCATAGTCTGTTGTCTCTAAAGGTGGATTTAGACCAAACGAGCAAATGCTTATTAATTAATTGCATAATGTTATTCTATTTCTGTTATAATTAGTGTAACTCGCTCATCAAGCACAAGAACTAGTTTCTTCTTTGGTGAGATTGCAATTTTAAATAATTTGTGTACCGATATGTAATTTATATAAAACCACTGTACTATATATCTATATTAAATAAAAAAAAATTAAAAAATAAATAGTCTGCTCTTATAAATTATTTTGGTGTAATTAGTTATAGATTATTCTTTCGGTGTTCCAAGTGCATTTTTGACAATAGAATGCTGTAAGAAAACTCGTTCATTGAAGTAAACCCTCGACTCTATACAGAAACGGGCGGTACTTTTAATAGATTCTCACATCTTAACAGACGGATTGTAATCTTTAGAGCACAGGCGTCAGGTGGGAATGCTGTCCTTGTGATACCGGTATTACAATGGAAGGTGCTCCGAGGAACTAGCGTCATTGATCCCCTCGGCACCGGTGCATAGTCGGGAAACACGCCAAACACCCGCCCAACATTTGTACACGGTTGACATTAGTGTGTCATCTGCGTTTCCTTCCTCCTACAACATGGATCTCTTCAAGACTCATGTTCACTCCTTCCTTTCCTCAAAAAGACCCTCCACACAGCATCTTCAAAGATGACATAGGCCCTGAGAAAAATTATTTTCCTCAGGGCCTCCTGTGTGGAGTTAATGTAAAAAAAAAACGCCGTAAGTGTGCCCAAACATTTGCCTAGAGCATTCATTCGCGTTCGCACACGATCGCTCTTAGAGGCGGCTCCACTAATTATGGATTGGAGTTATGAAAAATAGATACGAATGATAGAAGTGCACTAAAATTTCCGATATCTGTGGATGCTCATAAGGTTTCTAGATGTAGAGTAATTTGACCATAAGCAGTAAGTGTATGGAGAAATATCGCCAAAGTGGCTTAGAATATAGAAAGTGCCTTATCTAACAAGGTTTCCCAATTTTCAAGCAACCCAAGTAAATAAGAAAAAAATCTGTGCTAAATAGCACCCCCCACACGGACACTTTGGAGAGACCGTGCTATTCACCACTTCAGGCCGCCGTGCGGAAAAGTAAGATAACGGTTTACAGGGCAGTTCACTGTGAGCTTGGTACTTGGGTTTCTATTAACAGTTTTATTATTATTATCATTTAGGTACCTGTAATTCGTGGGAAAAATCTCAACAGCATAAGCATTTAATATTCCAATCAATATGATGCAGCTCTGTATAACCACAAGCAGTCCCCACGATACCCAGGGGGCACGAACCCAGTTCATGATTAGTGCACTAACGCAGCACAAGGCCAGGTTACACATTAAAACTGACTTCTTCCCGATGAAACGAAGGCTGAAGGCGAGGAAAATATTGGCAAAGCCTAAGACGCAGGTGATCATAAGCATCATTCCACGTTGAGAGAATCGTTGCAGGCCAGGGTCTCCTGAAAGCAAAGGAAAAATATAATCATCGCGATGTGCAAGGTTTGGTAATTTCATATCAGAACAGTTCTTTGCAAACTCTTGCTCGGAAAGTCATTTTATACCAAATTTCATATTATTGCACCTACAATTCTAGTGATTTCGTGAGCTTTATAAAAACTTTTTGTTTTTTATCGAAAACTAACAGACAACATACAAGAAACTTTGAAAGTATCTTTTGAATAAAATTTTTATTCTTACCGTAGAATTTTGAATGTCATCTTTTTCTCTTTCGCTACGGACGCCCATTAGCTCGCAAAATATTTTATTTTCTGAATCTATTTCTTCTAATCCAACGTAGAAACGATTAATCGTATCTGGCATCCAAACAAAGAAAGCGTTTGCGCTAGAATGTTTAAACAATTTTTAATAATTATTTATGTAAAAAAATATGTTGCTGAGGCAGAGTTTACTGAATTTTACTTACCAAGCAAAGACTCCAAAGTTTAAAAAGAAAAATATGACCATGTATTTGATATGAGGGGGTCTAAATAAGGGAACTGTCTGACTTTTGAGAGATCTCCAGAACGAGACATTCTTCAGTCCTAGTGTATCCATATCATCTAAAATCAGTTCATCAACCTATGAGAAATAATTATGATCTTTATTACGTTTGCTGAAAAATTTACTGATTTTTAATGAATTCATTAATTTGTGGTTTAACGCAGATTTAGTATGAAGATAGGACCTTGAATAACAATATTCATCTGAACACATATCATACCATTGAGATTTAAAAAGTGTCGAAAAGAAGCATGCTGAGATTTTTCCAGAGAATAAATATATATAATACAAGAAATACATTGTGGCACGTTCACGATCTAATATTTGCCCAATTTGGGCCTATATTTCCGTACAAAAGAGTGTTTTCGAAATTCGAATGGGATGGAGATCTACGATTTAAGGTGAGTGTAAATGAGACGAAACGGTGGGCGTTAGGGCTAAATTGAACATTTTTTACCCTTCATATTTGTGTGTAAGGTACTTCCAGTATTATTTTCTTTATTCTACGGAATGTTCCCTCAAAAGCTTCTATTTCAAAAATTAGGAGGCTGTAACATTCAAATCAATTTCATTTAATTCAATTCAATTCAATTAAATTTATTCATTTTAAAAACATTACAAAATTACAATTTCCAATCGTTTATAAAAGAGAAAATATTTACAGATAATCAGATAAAAAGATTTAGACTAACAGCAACAAAGCTTGTCATTTGAATGTATGACTTGTATAATTACCACAACACGGGCATTAGCCTAGTAAGGTAGCCAAAAAAAAAATCAAAAAATCTGTAACCAAAAAAATTTTATGAAATAAAAAAAAGCATTTTGCTTCATTGATGTTAAACATATCGATATTCGAAGTGATTCTATTTAACAACAAGACAGCTCTGCCGACTGGCATAACCATTGGCAAGTTAGTTCTGCAAGCCGGGAGATAAAACAGTCTATGCTGTCGGTGACGGAGATAACCATCGGGAACATAGAAACTAATGCTCTCCATGATAGTCGAGTTTTCAAACATTACTGTATAAATAAAGTAGACCTAGAAATTAAATGCGTAAAATCAGTTCAGTAGAAAAAATTGCGATCTTGAATAAATTTTCCGAATGAATTACAATTGGTCCAAATAATTTGAATAAGCGAATGAGGATAAAAATACAAAAAAAGGAGGGAACTTTGGAAATAAGAAAATATCATCTGAAGCTGTACAAATATTTGAATTCACTGAACCTGATCATGCTATGTGAGGTGTTTCCCACAAAATCTACAAATATAAAAGGTAGGAAGGAGGCTATTTAGAGAATGTTACAGACTGTCAATAACAGAAAATTCAAACCTTAAATGTAGATTCATCTTTTCCTGTATTTATACGATACATGCTCCTGACAATTTTCAGTGCTTCTTCGTTTTCTCCTTGACCCATAAGGTACTTTGGACTTTCCGGGGCCTGAAAGAGGGCAAGAGTGGCCAGAATAAATGGGAATGCAAAGCAGACAATCATCAGTCTCCAAGGTTTGTAACTTATTCCGAGGAAGGCAATCGAGAGGTCAAAGTCGAGAGAGAGAATTCCCCATGCAATAACTGAAAAAAAAATACAAAAAATTATATAATGGATGCTGACATTTACTTTCAACATTTTGTTAGGTCAGTCAGTTCAATTGGGTATTTTCACTATTTTTTTTTATTAGATTAAACATTACAACATTATTATTTTATTTTTGCAGCCAAAACGACATGTTCATTTTTGTTTGTGAATACGGCACTGTTAACATCATCGGCTAACGTTGATGGAAGCCGTCTTATCAGCAAGTAGAGTTTTCTACTTAACCAAAACAGAACACAGCCATTTGTGGCCGGGTATATTTTACATTTATATGTAAAATATACCCGGCATTTACATTACATTTATATGTAGATTATTGTTCATATTAGTATTCTGTATGTCAAAATTAGTATTTTATTTCAAAGAAATAGGTAGTTTATATGTTATTTATGAAAATTAAACAGTTATTTATTATAAAATTAGCGTATAATCATCAAAAAATAAGGAACTAAACAATATTCTCCCGAGATCAATTTCGTATAACATAACATAGAATATTTATTTAAAAAACAAAAAATAATAGCAATTGAGGAATAAAACTTTTTTTAATGCGATAATATAATCAAATAGTGAGAAACGAGGAGTAAAGCTTATGTATTACTTATATGCTAAGTTTCATACATAAACAACGCGTTCATTCAAACTCAGTATATACGTGGCCATTGTGGCCGGGTTTAAGTTACCTGAAAGCTCTTCACGGATGTGTAAATTCCACCATAGCCGCAGCGACACTAAATAGAATAGCTAATACACTCAAACAGGTCAACGACCGCAGCTACTGATAGCGCCAAATAACGCGCGTATTTTGTTTTCAATTTATTAGGTTTTTAAAAACCATCAGGTATTAGATACCCGACAACAATGACGCCGGGTTAACAATGATGTTGCAGCCAACGTTCATACATATACAAATATGTAACATATACCTATATTCTATGAACCTTGGTGGTGGCTAGTTCAAATCGTTTAGGAATGTGTGGTTTTGGATTGTTTTTAAAATCAATAATTATGTGAATGAAAATGTTAAAATTGTAAGTTTTTAGTAGGTATATTGATAAGAATCGGGAAAATAAACTTTCAATCTTTCACTCATTTTAAATGATTTCCACAAGCTGTGAGAATACCCCTTTCATCACAATCAACTAGCGGCATGGATGAATGTCCATATTTTAAAATTTGTTTATGACCATACATGCTACCATTCTGTAGTTGAAATCTAATAACATATATAATAGAATGTGGGTGAAATTACTTTATTTGAGTACCTATTTATGTTGTAATATTTAGGGAACACTCCACAGGGAAAATCTATACAAAATTGATAATGAATTCAAAGTCAAGATTGTTAAAAATACTATTAGAGACATCTATGATACGACCACTGTAGTTAATTGTTTTATGTCATTGATTTTAATTGTTTATTGGATTATTAAGAAATAGTGAAGACTGGCGACATCTATGTGCCTTTATTGTATCTAATTAGGTTGAGTTACTGATTAGCAGTTTAATACTCCACATTACCGTTAGGGGTCTCCAGTTGATTGCTTTGCATTGTTTATTGTTGTTTAGGGGCGCGTATCAGGGTAATTTCATCTTTTTTAGTGGTATAAAAAGGGTGGTTTCCTAAAAACTATCTTTTTTTTTTTTACAGTGAATACCGCACAAGAATCTCAACTGCTCCCGTCTGGAGCCAGTGAGACTATGGCATCCCCAATTGGGGTATGTTGTGAGGCTGAAGGTAGTGGAGAGGGGAAGGAGGTGGGGAAGAGGAAGGTTGGGAAGTACCTGGCTATTCAGATCTGGTCACTAAACACGGCTAAAGCCATTCTCAAGCAACGTTTCAATTCTGAATGGTGGTCTTACACCAGGGCGATACTGATAGTATCTTCCACTCTGGAACATGCCGCAAATATACTATATATTATTTTAAATGAATTAATTGTGAAATAACACAAATTAATCAAATAAAATTTATTTGCGCATGCCGGGTTCAAACTCGCGACCTCCGGATTGTGAGTCAAGAGTCTTACCCACTGGACTACGGAGGTCGTCAAAATGTAATCTCTCTCGCATTAAACAATCCCTAGGGTAAAGTTCGTTTAAATCCCCAAGCGGGGACCGGGCCAAGATTCTCCATAAAGTGTTGATCAAATGTTGTTATAAAAAGTGATTCTAAATAAAACGACTCAATACTTCAAAAGTGTTTTACAATATAAAAAAATCCACTACCCCGATCATGAAGCGGAAGTTATTAACAAAGACTATAGAAAAAAATAAATTATAATTATTGTTAGTCTGTATGTCTGAGCGGGTGATCAATTTAAGAGTAGAGGGGTGTAATGAATGTGGGTCAGAGATTATGGAATAATAGTGAATGTATGACGCAAATGAGGGATATAAAAATGTGTGTTTGCGTGTAAGAGAGTCTCTTTCATTTTTAACAGTCATGTTGTATTTTGAATATTGTACCAATTATCGGAGTCCATATGGTATTATACGTTTCTATAAACACTAACACAAATATTATTTATTTTATTTATTTATTGCACACCCTGATGGGCTTTTACATTATAATTTATAAGTTGAGTAACAAACAATGATATTAGTAATTAAAACAAACAAAATTATAGTATGCATATCGATCGTCTAGTTGATTAGTCAGACATCTCCAAATAATAAGTTTTGAAATAATGAGGAAAGCAATATTCAAATGCTCAACATAATTTTTTTTAATATGAATACCACACAAGAGTCACCAACTGCTCCCGTCTGGAGGAAGTGAGACTATTGCATCCCCAATTAGGGTATGTTGTGAGGCTAAAGGTAGTGGGGAGGGGAAAGAGATGGGAAGAGGAAGGTGGGGAAGTTCCTGGCTTTTCATATCTGGTCACCAAACACGGCTAAATCCATTTCAAGCAACGTTTCAATTCTGAATGGTGGTCTTACATCAGGTCTCACTCAGGTCTTACATACTGAGAGTATCTTCCACTCTGGAACGTGCCACAAATATACTATATATTATTTTTAATGAATTAATTGTGAAATACCACAAATTAATAAAATAAAATTTATTTGCACACGCCTGGTTCGAACCCGCAACTTTCGAATTGTGAGTCGAGAGTGTTACCTCAGGACCACAGAGGCCGTCAAAACATTATCAAACATCGTATGTGTCTCTGTTTTACATATTAAATATACGTACGTACTATAAAATGACACCGGGAAGCATAAAGGCCCCCTACATTAGAATGACTTTTATAAATATCTTAAAGCTCCACTACACTACTCGCGAAGTTGATCGAAGTTAATCGAATACGATAGTGTAGACACAAACTTCACTTCGCTTCGTGCAACTTCGCTTCGCCTCGCCTGACTTCCGATAATTGTCGGTATTTGCGCCCGAGTGAAAGGACTCGAAGTACTCCGAAGTTCGAAGCGAGTAGTGTAGAGTGTAGACGTTCGAACTTCGGCTATAACTTCGTCGAGGACTTTGTCGAAGCGTCGAAGTGAGTAGTGTAGTGGACGTTTTACAAGTGACCCAATGGTGATTTGGTGGTGTCTATGAGTAATCTATACCAGACAGAGGTACAATTTTAGATATACATATACATAACTACACACTCAACTCAAATTTCGATTTTTCGGAGATGTCTGACTAATCAACAATCGATATATTTATGTTATTTCTTAGTATCAAATGTGTTATTATAATTTTGTTAGATGTAATTGATGCTTTCAGTAGTTTGTTAGTGCATTATTTTAATATTTAAGCTTTCTTTAATTAAAAGGATTTGGCAAAGTCTCTTACGTGTAGAAACACCTGTGCTGAACATGGCTATGGAAGCCAACACAGATACCATTGTGTCTAGGTAGGCTTTAGGAGCAAACTCTCCATAGTAAGGGAAGATCACGTTATTAGCGGCAGACATTCTAAGAATGGTAAAAACAAACTCAGTGATGTAGAATGTAAATAAAAATCAATGTGTCCATAATGAGGGCAGGTCTGTTGTGCCCTGATGATGGACACTGCAACGCTGTCTGAAACGCTTGCTAAAGGAGGAGAAGCGGAATAACCCAAAAATTAATCACGAAATATTTTTTTTTTACATTAGCTCTGCACAGGAGGCCACGAGGAAAATGATTTCCCTCAGGGTCTATCTCATCTTAGGGGATGCTGTTGGGAGGGTGTTTTTATGGGAAGGAAGGAGAGGAGGTTTTTGGAAGGAAAAAGCGTACGAGGGGTGGGTAGAAATCTATGTGTCCAGGAGTGACATTGGAGGACCCACCACTTACCTGGTATAGGTAACAGCTTGTTACCCCTTCAAGGCTCTTGCAAGATCTCTAATTTTTTGTGTAAAAACGACTCTACATTTAATAAACTATACTAGACCTCCATTGCCTGCCATTGAAATAACAATAAAGAAAACAAAATGTAGGCAGTATGCCTACCCTAACATATTTATGTACATAAAGCACTAAGCAAACTTCAAACATTAAGATAGCAATCTGATAGACAGTAGATCCACAGACGGAAGTGTTACAGCGCGGATCGCCCGGCAGTCCTGCTGAAAGTTAGACGGTGATCAGGCAGGCCAGATACGAGGTTCAGATACCGCGCCCCTAAGCCGACATCCCGGTGGTGCCTCGACGATCAATAAGTGACAGACGTATGAATCCATCTCTCGATCGAGAGAGTCCGGCTGGAGAGGTCAAAAGGCCTCCCTCAACCAGTCCCTCTCGATCCGGTCCGCCACGCACTAGGTGGGTAGAAGCATCCGCTGTAAGATCCAGACAAACCTCACCCCATGAACCCGGGAACCTCTGCTAAGTCACCAAAGGTAGCGAACTGCTCAGGATGACGGCGACGGTACCCAAGCCCGCCTTTTTGTATGAATATAAAAAAATCTCCCAAATTGTATGTGTTGCCAATGGCAAGAACTTAATTCCAACACACTTTGACTTCTTCTCAATTGTTCCAAGTATTGGACAGAAGGGATAAAAATATGAGTGGGGGAAAACGTGTAATGCACATTGATATATGATTTTAGATTAGATATAAGTGAAAAATTTGGTTCAACAAAGTTGGAGGTCAGGTCTCTATTTCACTACTTTAGTCGACCTACAATATACCACGGAATGCAATTGATGTGTGACAGCTGTATTGTGATCTATGTTACTGTAAAAATAACGCCAGAAACATTGGTAAAGTCGAAGGATTAAATTTCATTGGTGAGTTCCATTTTTTACTCCAAAATAAGCTCAGAAATTGTTTATTTAAATGTGTTGGTTTCATCTTGTCTACGTGTCTTGTAACACGCTTATAAACTAATTCAGGTTATAGTCGCAAAATGATTATTGACTATGTAAATATTTAATGTGTTTTGAAGGCTAAACAATAATGACATTTGTTTGCAAATTCTTAAATTTATGCAGCGGATATGTACATCATTTAATTATATTTCTCACCAATAAAAACCTACGATATGGTTGGATATGTTATTAGAATTCCTAATTTATTCATAGATGGGTAAGTACTGAAATTATTTATAAAAATTTATTACTAAGGAAAAGTAAATTTAAAAATCAGATAGATCGACTCAAAAATATCTAACAAATTGCATTGTTCGTATAAAATATCAATTGTTTCAAGAAAGACATTCAACTAATACATTATTGTATTTGTTTGCCTTTCTTGAAGACTTGAATTTCATATGAACAAAACTGTGTATTCATATTCATATTGCCTATGTACGGGCGCAAACCAACGATTCGTCTTAATATGTTAGCAGGGGTGCCCGGGTTCATGGGGTGAGGTTTGTTCGGGTCTTAGTGGAGGATGCGTATGCCCAACAGCTGCATGGTAGGCCAGATCAGGAGAGAATGGTTGAAGGAGTCCCTTTGACTTCTCCAGCCGTACTCTCTTGGATCATCGCCTTGCACCGCAGTGGGAGGGTTGGATTCATACATCCGTCACTCCTGGACACACTGACCCCCAGATTCCTACAAACCCCTCATACCCTTTTCCTTCCGAGAACTTCCTGTCCTTCCTTTTCTAAAAAACCCTCCACACAGCATCCTCAAAGATGACATAGGCCCCGAGGGAAATTATTTTCCTCAGGGCCTCCTGTATGAAGTTAATGTAAAAAAAAAAACAATGAATTCATCTTAATATAAATGGGGGCCTCAGCATGAGTAAGTCACCTGGTGGCGTATTTCCTTTTCTGTGTTCAATAGGAGGCAACCATGCCTCGAAATCAACACGGGTTTGTAACGCTATTTCTCCTCCAAACCCGTGTCCCATAGAAGGCAAGCGGCATCCAATTGTGCACGGGTTTGTAACGCCAATTCTCTTTCCAAACCCGTGTTCAATACAAGGCACGCGTCCTCGGCGGTGCAGGAAACATGAAAATATAATTTCCATCTAAAACAATAATTTATGAAGTGAATGCATTATTGAAAAGTTTGTACCTATATTTATAACAGCAGAACATGGAAAGAAATGTATTAGAATAATTATACATACCCGCTAGACAAACCCTGCTTTGCCAAACAAATCATTCAAAACCTGGGATGTATATCTAAATTATAATGACACGCAGCATTCGTACTTTGAACTTCAACCCAATAATTCGAAGTGGGTACTTTTATGTTTGTATTTTGACGAGAATTTATTTTATAAGATTGGTACTTCCGACGAATGTCATATTTGATTGTCTATTACTTAGAAAAGGAATATTACGTATTATTCGTGCAATGAATTTCGACAACACGAATGTTCCGTATTATGCGCGAGGTGGACTAAATTCACTTTTACCAAAAAATGAATAATTATAAAAAATTATTAAAAAAATATAATATAAAAAACTTTTTACTTATGTTATACTTACTTTTTGTTTTTTAAAGTGTTTTTTTTAAATTTTTATTAGTAAGGCTGTTTGCGTTTCATTGCCCATCCATTATTTTGTGCGTGTATGCACACACTTCCTTTCCTTCCGCGAGGACGCATGCCTCGTACTGAACACGGGTTTGGAAAGAGAATTGAAGTAAAAAGCCCGTGCACAATTAGATGCCGCTTGCCTTCTATTGAACACGGGTTTGGAAGGTAAAATGCGTTACAAACACGTGTTGATTTCGAGGCATGGTTGCCTCCTATTGAACACGGAAAAGGAAATACGCCACCTGGTGAAGCCGACATTATTAAATTGTACTATAAAATGTAAAATATTGTAAAAAATATATATGTGTATTTTAAGCACGACTTGTAAAAAGCATTTTCCCCCAAATTAGTTATAATCGCGCCATCCATGAAAGAGCAGGATATGAATTCTTTTGAGTATCACCTTAACGCCATCTTTCAGATATAAGGCAAATTTTTAAATAGAATCCAATTAGAAAACCGTTTGTTTTGGAACTCAAGAACAGAGTTCCTCATGTAGGAAATAATTAACTATCCGAGGGTCCATTTTCCAGTGCGACCAAACAGAATTTTGATTTATTTTAACAATTCTTACAGAGCAGCAGCCAAGAGGCGCAGTATGGCGAAGGTGATCAGGTTTGGAGAGAAGCTGGAGATAACGGAACAAGTGCATCCCAGGGTCATGGATATCATCAGAATCTTTCGTCGGCCTCGGGTATCAGCCAAGAATCCCCAGAATTGGGAGCTGAGGATGAGACCTGAAAAGGTAATATTGGATTTTGGTATTGGGTTATCTTAGATGATTTAAATGCCTCGATGCCTTGGATTGTTAATTTATTGGAATAATTTTTTAACGTTATATTCATATTTAACCCGACAAGTGTAGACCAGACCAAGATAAATCGATCAATATTTTAATAGCGAAATATTATTATGCTCTGCGCGCCTGAGTAGCAGCGGGGGAGGTAAGGAAGCGACAAAAAACGAGGATTTAGTCATTCACCGGTCAGTGAGGCTGTTAGACGATGTCAAAGTCGTCGGCGGGTGAGTTTTACCCACCTGGCGCTCGGTGTTACAATTTTTCACAAGTACTAATATTAGTTGTTGAAGAATCGTAATTTGTGTTTGTTATGATTAAAACCTTATAAGATGTTAGTTTTTGTGATTATATTTAGTTTTATAAAACTTTTATATTTAATTTTATATTTAGCTTAGAAAACCTAAAAAGAGTGTACTATGCAACTGTTCAATCTATATTGCAATATGGTATTATTGGCTGGGGAGGAACAAATGACAATATTTTAAATCCCCTCAAAATTGTTCAAAGGTTGATAATTAAGGTAATCTTAAAAAAACCGTCTAAATTTCCTACTGAAATTCTTTTTTCAATATTCAATGTGCCTATAATAGACAAAATCTATAAAAAATATTCAATTCTTCAAATTTACAAAGAAATACAGTTAAATACTCGTAACTTCCAATTCAATACATCAACAAGATACCAGAAAACTATTAAAATTCCTAAATTTAATACTAAGCACATCCAAAATTCCTATCTTTATCTGGGCATAATCTATTATAACAACCTCCCATTAAAATTAAAAACCATCGAAAATATGCAGGAATTTAAGCCCAAATTAAAAAATTACCTGAAACTACTATAAAAGTCCCAAATATGTTTACTTTGTATCTTAAAGTCTGCTATTTTATAAATCATTTATTCCTTCTTTTTTCTTTCATTTCTTAGTTTCTAAATCTCTGAGTCTACTATTGTATAAATCTTGCGTTCTTTCTTACGTATCCTTTACTTACTTATTACAATAATTTTTGTTACTAACTTACATGATTCTTCCATTTATAATGATTTTTTAATTTATATTATGATTTTTTTAAACTCTTCAGGATTTTTATTTTTAAATTATACAAGATTTTTTAACCTTCTTATTATTTACAATAGCCGTTATTACTAACTTACACGATCATTAATTTACTAATTGAGCTAGAACTCCCTCACCAAACACAAGAGCATTGTCTCTTTATGGTGAGGAAAGGCAATTTATTTATATTTTTTGTTAACCTTATGTAACTATGTAACTGTTGTAACTTCATATGTATTTTTAATAAACATTGCCAATAAAAAAAAAAAAATAAAAAAAAAAATATATATATATAAAAATAGAGAATTAAGTGCCATAAGTTGAATTCTCTAAGAAAAATGTTGATTCTAATAAAAATGATTAAACTAATTATAACTATTTGTTCATATGAAGCGGATACTTTGTGATGTGACATTATTAATTTAAAATAAAACAATAACTTTGTAAACACCACTTTAATAAAAGTGGTGTTTACAAAGTTATTGTTTTATTTTAAATTAATTATAACTAATTATAATTATCTAATTATAAAACTTTCATACCAAGTTTCTAATAACAAGTTGTGGCGGCCACTTGTGCCGGCCACTTGTGCCGCATTAATTGCCCCGCCACTGAACTCTGACCGAACGCGCTGGAAACTACGAAGTACCTACAGTCAGTTTCTACGGCCGCGCCGCCTCGTATATAATAATTCCGCCACTTACGCGAAAGGCCTAGAACATGTGGCTGTACCATACAAGTGCCCACAGAAGGTTCGAGCGATTTCTCAGCTTTGCGTGAATTCACCCAGCCTTGCCTACCGTGAGAGTAATTACTCGCCGCGAGTATATAAGCAAGCGCTTGCTCGCTGAGTACCAGTTCAGTCTTCATTCATAGTTCGACATCTACACACCGGGCAGTGATTCAGTGTCGCTACGCAATATCCGCCCACGCGGGCTGATGTCGCTCTCGCAGCAAGTGATTTAACGCATATCCAGTGTGACTTCAGGAACATCTTCATAACACCTTCGAGGCCTCCATCTCCAACTACCATCTCGACATGAGATGTCAACCAACCAGCAACCGGCAACGAGCCAGCATCCGGCAACGAGCCAGCAACCGGCAACAAGCCAGCAACCACAACCAGTAACCAGCATCCGGCAACGAGCCAGCAACCGGCAACAAGCCAGCAACCACAACTGGCAACGAGCCAGCAACCAGCAACCGGCAACGAGCCAGCAACCACAACTGGCAACAAGCCAGCAACCACAACCGGCAACGAGCCAGCAACCGGCAACAAGCCAGCAACCTCAACCAGCAACCACAACCGGCAACGAGCCAGCAACCAGCATCCTCATCGCTTCTCAAGGTTCCTTCCTGCGTCACGTGTGTGTGTCGACTGAAAGACCACACAGCCGCCATACCTCGTCAACACGACGACGGTCGACCGCCTGGACCAAGGTCACTTCTACACCGCCATGGTGTAGAGCAACACGCCGGCTCCCTGAAGACCAGTGATCTTCACCGCCGTAGTCTCCTGACCTTCTTCACTCATGATCACGCTGCAGCAACACCAACGGCACCACTGCCGCTCCCGCTCCGCTTCGACCTCGCTACGTAGCAACAATAAAGACTGACTCACATCGACTGACGCCTTTCATTTCACGCCCCGTCTCTACCGATACGGCCCGCTCCCTCAAAGTTCTTAGAAAACAGGTCAAATAAGTATACTATTGAATTAAAAATAGTAATAAGTTGAGAATAAAAAAAATACCTTAGATAGAATTTCGGGTGCAAATTACCCACCTTACGCTCGATGCTACAAATTCGAACCTGATGCTCGCTGGGTTAATCATTATGAAACATGTAGCTAAACAGAAAAATTAAAAAAGAAAACGGTCGCAATGGAAATCGAAGGATCACTGTCTCACCTGGACAACGACTGGTCGAGGGGTAAGGCTCTTGTCTATCAATACGAAGGTCGCGGGATAAATTTTATTTGATTAATTTGTGTTATTTCAAAATTAATTAATTATAAATAATATAAAGAATTATATAGAATATATGACGCAAATGTGAATGAAAGAAGAAATCGGGGACGCCCGAGGAAGACATGGCACGACTGGCACGTTAGTTAGTTAGTTACAAATAATATATAGTATATTTGTGGAACGTTTCAGAGTGGAAGATACTCTCAGTATTGGCCTGGTCTAAGACCACCATTCAGAATTGAAACATTGCTTGAAATGGCTTTAGCCGTGTTTGGTGATCAGATCTGAATAGAGGTACTACCCCACGTTCCTCTTCCCCATCTCCTTCCCCTCCCCAATGCGTTCAACCTCACAACATACCCCAATTGGGGATGCTATAGTCTCACTGGCTCCAGAAGGGTTCAGGTGGGGATTTCGTACCTAGGAGAGTGTCTGTTTGTGGCGGGTGGGGAAGGGGGGAGGGGATGAGGGGGGGAGGGAGGGGAGGGGGGGGGGGGGGGGGGGGGTTGATGAAATTTTGTACACTTGACCTTCAAAACAAGATAGAGGTCACTGTCTATGTACATGAGATTGCAAAAAATTACCCTCATTCACTTTTCCCACACTTACAGCAGAATTTTTATAATTTTGATATTACTCGATGAAATTTGATGAAAATTATGTTCCACATCTGAATTCAAAAACATTTGCATGAAGTCCGGACAACTTCGGAGACTTCAATTATGTATCAATCTATATACATATGTATAGATAAGTGTCCTGGTGTAGTTTCGTTTTTTGCAAATCTACAGTTTTAATCCGCGATTAATGAAACTTTGCACAATCCATCTTCCAAACAAGAGGAAGGTCACTGTTTACATCGATTTTAAAAAAACTTCCCCCATCCCCTTTTCCCACCTCTCAAAGCAGAATGTTGATACATCGTGACATTTGACGTTCGAAATAAGAAATTAGATGGCATAAACTGATGGTAAAATCTTTATTAGATTCATAAAACTCACCGACAAATGGGATGGCCCCAACCCATCCCTTCTGAGTCAAGGTCAGACCAAGGTCGCACTGCGCAGCCGGGAGGATGTAGCTGAAACCCATGGTCTCCAGGACTATGGCAGTGGCCATTATGCCACAGAGGACAGTCATCCATACGTTGAACCTTCCAAAACCTAGAAAATGGTAAAGATATTATAGAATATCAATCGAATTTAAAAAAAATAATGCATCGCATTGAGAAATCTAAACACCGTGTTCCACGCTCATACGAATTTTGGAGGCGAAATTTGGGGGAGGGTTATTCACGAAAATCTAAGAAAAAAATCCTAACAAAGGTAACAAAGTCATTCTCATTTAAAAAAAAAAATTCCGGTTTAAGCAAATATTCTAAGACATTCCGTTTTTTTTTCATCGTGTTTTGAAACCCTGGCGATTTTTTGAAAATTTCAGTCCCATTTTTTATAAACCGGAAAGACGGGACATAATTTTATGGGTGCCAAAAAATGATTATTTCATAGCCGAAAACCATTTTAAAAAAAGAACGTTTTCCACACGAATGGCACAGGAGAATAATGAGGCATACCAAAAATATTACATCTGATAAATATTTTTTTCTTTGACCCATCTTATTGATCATAAATTATTAAAATGTTCAACGTCTAAATATGACTAAATCCAATGTAATATACTTGTGCTTGTAAAATATAATAATAATAAGAATATTGTAAAATATTCTTATTATTATTATAAAATTTAATTTTGTTAAAATCAGCACCATTACCATTACACCTCTAAAACAGGTACAGAAAACATAAATTGTACGGGGTTCTCTTCATAGCATCTGTCAAAACTTCAAACCAAATGATAAGTTCGCAGAGAACAAACAATAAATCTAGTGAACGAATTCAAAAACTCGCCTGTAATCAAAGTGCCGCAATATAAAAAAAATAAATCAGTGTGGAATTTTACAAAATTAATAGAAAATTTTCATTTAATGACGTGTCCCGATCCCAAATAATGGATTTATTTATTTTAAAAAAAAACCTGTACATTTCTAAAATTTTTTACTAACATTTTCGTTATCTTAGTAAAAAAATCTATCCACACGATTTTTTCCAAGTTGTTATGAAATCCATGCAAGTGGCCTATTATCAAAAATATTGTACAAATTAAAAAATTGTCCAAATGGCCACTCTTTCATTTCAAATCATAAATAAATTAATAATAAAATTTGACCGACTGCGAAGAAATAATACTTAATTGTGAACGTATGTTTATACGAATGCATTGTAAATAACAGGAAATTCATCATAACTTTCTTTATTTGGGCGCTAATGAAAAAATTGTTTTATTAGTTTTTCATGAAAATTTCCCAGGTATGTTTCGCGGTATGAGCTTGGAACACGGTGTAAAAAATGCCTTAGATCAGGGGTCCCCAACCCCCGGGCCGCGGCCCTGTACCAGGCCGTGGACCAGATGGTACCTAATGGGCCGCACAAGAGCCTGCTTAAAAATCAAAATTACATAAAAAAACTCAAACACACACAATAAAAAATTAAATAATTATCCACAAAAAAATACAGTGGAACCTCTCATGACGAGCACCTCCCATAACGAGCAAAACAGATTTTGAAGCTCCCTTAATGAGCAACTTTTCCCATAACGAGCGACATTTCGCATAAAGCAAGGAGAAGTCCCATCTTCACATCTTCCCTTCCCATCTTCGACTTCACTTCCTCGCCAATTCATCAGTCTCTGGTTAGCACTCATTCCGCTAGCACATTAGTATCACACGAGCTAATACAATTTTTCCAAATTTTTAATTTTTTAAAATTTGTAATTTTTTTTCATTATTTGTAAAATTTCGGAACATGAAAAAGGTTTTCTCCATAGTGAGTCAGCTTGTGGATTTTAAATTGACACTTTCGAGAACACAAATAGTCGCAGTCGGAACATGATAAAGTTTTTTCTCCACTGTGAGATGGCTTGTGGACTTTTAAATGTTCCTTTTGAGAACATGAATAGGTGCAGCGCTGCAGCCGGAACATGAAAATGGTTTTCCTCCACTTGAGTAAACTTGTGGGTACGGAAATGCTCCTGCAATGTCATGTTCGTTCGGACATGATCGACATGATCGTACGTGAATACTAGCCTTTGTAAATTAATCAATCGTTAAAAAACTGAAAAGAGTGAATTTTCTAAAAATAGGTCACTTGAATGGATTTCATAACGACTTGGAAAAAATCGTGTGGGTAGATTTTTTTACTAAGATTACGAAAATGTTAATAAAATTTTTTAGAAATGTACAGTTTTTTTATTTTTACATAAATAAATCCATTATTTGGGCTCGTGACGTCACTACATGAAAATGTCCCATCTCCGAAAATGTTCCTATTAATTTTATAAAATTCCACACTGATTTTTTTTTAATTTGGCATCACTTTGATTTCAGGCGAATTTTTGAATTTGACATTTAACGTTCAGTAGATTTATTTGTTCTCTGCGAATGTATCATTTGGTTGACTTTTTGACAGATGTTATGAAGAGAACCCCGTATGAAATTTAATGTTTTTGGTATGCCTCGTTATTCTCCTGTGCCATTCGTGTGGAAAACGTTATTTTCTTTAAATGATTTTCGGCTATGTAATATTCGTTTTTTCGCACCCATAAAATTATGTTCCGTCTTTCAGGTTTATAAAAAATGGTCTGATTTTTCGGATTGAAATTTTCAAAAAATCGCCAGGGTTTAAAAAATACGATTAAAAACATATAAAAAACGGAATGTCTTAGAATATTTGCCTTAACCGGATTTTTTTTTTAAAAATGTGATGCAAGTGGCCAATTGTTCTTTTGTTGCCCATATAAATTCATATACATAAAATTTGATTGTAGGAAAAAACTTACCTGTAAGATCCAAGGCATCATTAAATTTAACAATGTTTTTCTCCTCTCTCTCCAAGCTGTAGCTAATCGTAGCATCTTTCACAGACATCGTCACAAAATTTTATCTTACACCTACGTTACAAAACTCAAAATGACTGGTAAGTTTTAAAATACAACCGTTACCTAGGAAAATCTGAAAACATTGTATGTATTCCTCGACCTCTCTCCTCGTTAAATTTTAATTAACTGATATTTTTACACATTGTTGCACTTCAAAATAATAAACCTAAACTGAGATAACTAATATTTGTAAACCAGTGTTTCCCAAACTTATTTGGCTCCCCGCCAACTTAAAAAAAATGTTTTTCTTCAACATCTCCCCAACCAAAAGAATTAAAAAAAATATAGCACCAACAGGAAAAGCTACGCAGGTTAAAATTTTTTTCTTTTCGAGGCAAATATCTATCTATAAAGTAAATTTTTTTGTTCTTTTTTAGGTCCCCTTCTCTAGGGCAGATTTAGATTTTTTTTTAATATGAATACCGCACAAGAGTCCCAACTGCTCCCGTCTGAAGCTAGTGAGACTATGGCATCCCCAATTGGGGAATGTTGTGAGGCTGAAGATAGTAGGGAGGGGAAAGAGATAGGGAAGAGAAAGGTGGGGAAGTACCTGGCTATTCAGATCTGGTCACTAAACACGGCTAATGTCATTTTAAGCAACGTTTCAATTCTGAATGGTGGTCTTACACCAGGGCGATACTGAGAGTATCTTCCACTCGGGAACGTGCCGCAAATATACTATATATTATTTTAAATGAATAAAATGTGAAATAACACAAAGTAATCAAATAAAATTTATTTGCCACGTCGGGATTCGATCCCGCGACCTTCGGTGTGCGAGTCAAAAGCCTTACCGCTGGACTACGCCGGCCGTCAAAGATAACTAGTAAATGCACTCCTGCCCTACTTGGATTTTTACGAAACTTTTTGAGACTCTTAGATCATCTCCAATCGTTGCCCACTTTGAGAACCATTGGTTTAAATAACTTATCTCAGTTTTCATTATCTATTCGGAAGGATATTTGCAATGCAGACAAATCTTTATTATATCTTTGTTATGTTTTATCAACTTTTCTTCTTCTTAACTTGTCAACTATTTTACTTGATTGTGCAATGTTTAATTTGTTTAGATGACCTTGCATATCTTCTTATCATGAAAGATTGAATGAGTCTCATGTACCTACGTGCATTCAGTTTATTGAAGTATTTTTTTTAAAGAGAAATGTTCACCGGTTAAGAGAATACACGAACGCCGAGAATTTTGAATAATAGGCATTATATTAATACTGGACGAAAAGGACTGATTAAATTGATTATACCTGAACAAAATCGTTAAAATCGAGGTTTTAAAATTTCCCCGGCTTCAGACCCCCCCATTAAAGTTGACTTTCAGAAATTCAAAAGGCAAATTTCGATTTGGTCCGTCCTGCAGGGGGTGGTATTTCTCTATAAATATAGGATATTTTCGCCTATAAAAAGACCGTTAGACACAAAATTCTCCCTTTTCGGGGCACTCCATGGAGAGCCATAGAGCTACGAAAATATAAATAACAGACCGTGTTCATATGTAAAATATTTTGCCCAGTGCGGGCCGCCCCCACCGCCCCCACCGCCCCCCTAGCTATGCCACTGCTTGCTTTCTCCTCTAACTGAACTGATTTAAACTGTATTAGAAGAAAATATTACGAGGGCTGTCCGTAAAATAAGGAACAATTTTATGCGAGATCTGGCAACACTGGCTTGTTGCCTGGTTTCTCTACGCTAAATCCCCACCACGCTGCACTCTCCGAGACACTTAGTCTTGGCGTGGCAGCCTTTCGCGATGGAGCTTCAGCTCGCCGCATCCGCCAGGTGTGAATTATGCTCTATAATTAGTTTTTTGTGCAAGGAACTCAAGGAACAAAACCCCGGTAGAAATTCATTCTCAGCTACTTGAAGTGTACGGAAAACAGTATATGAGTGTGCAAATGGTGCAGAGAATTTAAAAGCGTGCCGGACGGCCATCAGTTTCAGACTAAAAAATTCCCAAAGTGGAAAAAACAATGATTGCAGATCGACAGCTAACGGGAGCTCTGTCATATGATCCCTGATGTCAGTAAGACCACTATTTTTTTTTTTTGACAGAACATTTGGGAGACCGAAAAGTCTGCCCAAGATGGGTCCCTAAATGCTCACTGAAGATCACAAACAACTCTGAGTTGAAGCAACCTGCGAATTCCTTGATTGCTACGACATCGATGGCGAAGAATTCTTGGACTCAATTGAGACTGGGGACGAGACCCGGATATACTACACGACACTAGAGACAAAGGAACAATCCCAGTAGCGTCATTCAGATTCGCCGAAGCAAAGTTTAAAATTGAATTACGTAGCGTAATTCACACTTGAAGCTCCATCGCGAACGGCTGCCACACTGAGACTAAATGTCACAGAGGGTGCAATTTGTGGATATTTGGCAAGGGGAAACCAGGCTGCACGACAGAGTTGCAGGATTGAGGGTAAAATCGTTCCTCGCGACCGCAGCACCTTGGAGACCTTATTTTAAGGCAGCCCTCATACATGTCAGTATATTTTGCTTTTTTAGAAATACATTATCAAATTATATCAAACGAGGCAAATATAAGGATTTTTAAAGGGTCTGGACTCCTGTAAGAAGTAACCTATTAAAAAGAGCAAAATGTAGGGGTATTCCAGTGGTTTTTATCTATATTAAGTACATTAAAAAACATTTGCACTAGTGTCAAAATCCGGCGAGGAAAAAGCGGAATCCGTTTATATGGAC
Organism: Limnephilus rhombicus; assembly: GCA_929108145.2. Classification (NCBI taxonomy): domain Eukaryota; kingdom Metazoa; phylum Arthropoda; class Insecta; order Trichoptera; family Limnephilidae; genus Limnephilus; species Limnephilus rhombicus. Next base: position 27,499,302 of record OV815284.1, read on the forward strand.
AAAACACCGCTTGGTTTCCTCATAAGCACAATCCGATAATATTTTAAAACCTCTTACCATCAATAATAATAATTATAAGCGGAAAATGTAGCTCAAACTTAGGATGGAGGACTTAGCTAGGAGAAGCAAATGTAATATTAATTGTGTGATCAACGATTTTGACAACTTTATATAGGTACTTATAGTAATATACGCCTGCAGTGGCATCTACAAAACATGTATACATAATTATTTTGTGGAACAGTAATCAATAGATAAATTATGTTAATTAAATTATACCAAACCCATGAAGAAGAATAGTAGTTATTATGCTCACATTGATTTATTGATTTGTGTTATTATGGCTTGTTTATAACATTACTAGCTGGTCCCCGGCATGTGTTGCAATGCCATTCAAAGAAATAAATTGATTCCCTCTGCATGTCCTCTCCCATGCGTCCCCGTTCCCTTCCACCTTCCCTGCCTTCCCCCTTCCTTGTCTCTTCCCTCTCCGCGAACCTTACCTCCCCTGTTCCCCTTCCCCCTGCCTTTCCACCATGCCACTAAAATATATGAAATAGACACATTTTCATTTATACAAATTTCATAACACCAGAGCTTACTATTATATATAGCCTGTATATTATTCTGATGTATGTGCTATATTATTGTAAAGTTTAATTAAAATCCCTTCTCCCTTGCTTGAAAGACTAACAAACACACATACATCCATACAAACTTTCGTGTTTAGTAAGATTCCGTGCAGTTGGACACATCTACTACTTCTGAGAAAGCATTTCCAACTGAAAGCATTTCCAACAGGTACAAGTGAGTATATAATTGACTCAGTCCTGATATTGTTTAGATAAAGTTTGATTAGTTTGCACCAATCTGGTGATTTATTTAAATTTTTTTAAATATGAATACAGTCATCTATAGTTTTTATGAGTATAGTTTTAGATCATCGGCGAAAAGCAACTTATAAAAACACAACGACAATGTCGTTTATAAAAAGTAAGAACAGTATTGGGCCTAAATGTGACCCTTGAGGAACACCGCTAGTAGCTATGAATTTGTGTGACAGATTATTCTTTTTTATTTTTTATTTATTGAAGAATTCTATTAGCTAAGTGCTCCTTATCCATTCCAATAGTTTATCCTCCCTATCCTGAATTTACTAAGTGTATTAATAAGGATAGGTAACATGTATTTTTACCTGAGATTTACTGTATTTCTGAATGGTGCGGCTTTGTTTAAAACATCTTCTTTATGCACGAAAGTTGCTTTTAAGTGATTAATTATCATGCACCCATTAAATTAAACATTCGATTCTCTGCTCCATTTAACGTAGTTGCTTTTCACACTATTCTTGTTCTCAGAGATTGCATTGTGTGGGGAATGAAACTTGCTCTGTCGACGTGTTTAACAATAAGAAGATTGCATCCTTCAAAAAGTATATATATAGTCTCGTAGAAATCGTTGTGTCTCCCTTGCATCATGGTTAGAAATATGATCTAAACGGTGTTGGAAAGAGAAAACACAACGCTTTAAATTAAAATTTCACGACAAAATAATTAGAATGTACACTTTTATGAAATCAAAGATTCCGTCCGCATTTAAAAACAAATTATGGAACTTTAAGATTTTTTTATTAATTATTTTACATGAAACAAAAAAGTGAGTCGACGATAATAATTGCATAATAAAATATTTATGTTTTTTTTCGTTTTCAGTAATTTTCATTAGAAAAAACTTACGGTTAGCCATTTATAAAACCTTTTGCATTAAAAAAAATTATATTTCAAAAATTGTATGTTTATTTCGATTATAAAATTTGAAAGCATATTTCATCAACTTTCAAAAATAGTTTTTAGTTTTCGGATGCATTCAGAAATATCCTATATATTTGGATTTTATTGCAAAGCGGAAATATTTTGATCTTCTGTCAAAATAGGTTCTAAGCTTGAGAAGTTAACTTTTATCAGTTTGTAATTACTTGTATTATGTTGTGGTTATTATGGTTAAAATATTATTATAAGCATTGTGAACTTACAATCTGCATAAACAAATTGTACCTTTGTATGTAAAAGCCCAATGGACTTTTAAATTCTGTTATAAAAACCTTTCATCTTATCTGGAAAGTTCGGTTTCTCACAAAAACGCGTGTCGATAAATTAGTAAGACATTTTGGGAATTCAAAAGCAATTTTGAAACTGAGTTGAAGGAAATTAGACCTCCGTAGTCCAGTGGGTAAGACTCTTGACTCACAATCCGGAGGTCGCGGGTTCGAACCCGGCATGGGCAAATAAATTTTATTTGATTAATTTGTGTTATTTCACAATTAATTCATTAAAAATAATATATAGTATATTTGCGGCATGTTCCAGAGTGGAAGATACTATCAGTATCGCCCTGGTGTAAGACCACCATTCAGAATTGAAACGTTGCTTAAAAATGGCTTTAGCCGTGTTTGGTGACCAGATCTGAATAGCCAGGTACTTCCCAACCTTCCTCTTCCCCACCTCCTTCCCCTCCCTACTACCTTCAGCCTCACAACATACCCCAATTGGGGATGCCATAGTCTCACTGGCTCCAGACGGGAGCAGTTGAGATTCTTGTGCGGTATTCACTGTAAAAAAAAAAAAAAAGCTATCAAGAGGATCGTCAAATATCCCTAAGCTTATCCATAAGATAAAATATTTTAAATAAATATACAAATAAATACTTGCAATGGGTATAAAACTCGGCTAACTTATATAGCCAGTATTCATAGGTTCGAGCACTGAAAAAAATTCACAATTTGGGAGGCGGGTATGGGTACCGCCGCCTTGGGAACCATTTGTTGGATAACCAACACTTCTGCCATGTTACCCCGAGTAGTTTACTACATTTGGCGACTTAGCAGGGGTGCTCGGGTTCATCGGGTGAGGTCTGTTTAACTTGTCACCAGCTGCGTGGCGGGCCGGATCGGGATAGGTCAGTTCAGGGAGACTCTTTGACCACTCCAGCTGCTCTCTTTCGACCCATCGCCTTGCGCCGCAGCTGGATTCATACGTCCTTACATCCATCGTTTATTTATTCTTCCACAAACTTCCTCTCCTTTTTTTCCTTAAAAAGAACCTCCACTTATTAACAACATTATTTTCCTAAGGGATTTGTGTGGAGGAAATGTAAAAAAAAACTCAGAAATAAATTATAATTCATAAATCGAAATGTACCTTATCCTATGGGTAAGCTATCAAGAGACTTTCTTTTGGGCATGCTCGGTATGAACCATTTGCGGGTCAGAAGGGAAGTGCTCATTGTAACACATTTCGTCAGACTGATTTGTCTATGGTTCGAAAACTCGACTATCATGGAGAGCATTAGTTTCTATGTTCCCAATGGTTATCTCTGTCACCGACAGCATAGACTGTATTATCTCATGCCAGTCAGGAGAGCTGTTTTGTTGTTAAATAGAATCACTTCGAATATCAATATGTTTAATTGTTTAACATCAATGAAGCACAGTAGGCCACTTGCATCAAATTTTAAAAAAAAATTTCCCGGTTTAGGCAAATACTCTAAGACATTCTGTATTTTTTTTTTTTAATCCTATTTTTAAAACCCTGGCGATTTTTTGAAAATTTCAATCTAAAAAATCAGATAATTTTTTATAAACCAGAAAGACGGGACATAATTTTATTGATGCGATACATAGCCGAAAATCATTTAAAAAAAAACGAAATTTTTTACAGGAGAATAACGAGGCATACCAAAAATATTACATCTCATAAATATTTTTTTCCTTGATCCATCTTATTGAAAATTAATCATTATAATGTTCAGTAACGGGCGGTCCGCTTAATAGATTCTCCCATCTTAACAGACGGATTGCAATCTTTAGAGGACAGGCGTCGAGTGGGAATGCTATCCTTGTTCTACCGGTATTACAATGGAAAATGCTCCGAGGAACTAGCTTCATTGTTCCCTTCGGCACCGGTGCATAGTCGGGAAACACGCCAAAGGCGTGCCCAACATTTGTACACGGTTGACATTTGTCACATGAGAACGGGTCGTTCTTGTGTTCAACAGCTCAGTTGTGGAATGATTTGCCGGCCTCTGTGTTTCCTCCTTCCTACAACATGGGTCTCTTCAAGACCAATGTTCATTCCTTCCTCTCCTCTAAAAGACTCTCCACACAGTATCCCAGATGACATAGGCCCTGAGGGAAATTATTTTCATCAAGGCCTCCTGTGTGGAGTTAATGTAAAAAAAAGTCTATTTAAGACTAAATCAAATGTAATAAACTTTTTTTTTTTTTTACTTGAATATTCTCAATTTGGTAAGCGGGAATGGGTACCGCCGCCCCGGGAACCTTTATTGGATAACTAACACCTCTGCCATAGGTCACCTCAAGTGATTCGCTGTTTGGTGATTTAGCAGGGGTGCCCGGGTTCATGGGGTGAGGTTTGTCTAGGTCTTGGAGGCGGATGACCAGGACACACTGAACCCCAGATTCCTACCAATTGCTTAAACCCTTTTCCTTCCCAGAACTCTCCTCTCCTTCCTTTCCTTAAAAAAATCCTTCACACAGCAAAGATTCTCCTGTATGGAGCAACAAAAAAAAATACAGCACCAGAGTCCCAACTGTTCCCGTCTGGAGCCAGTGGGACTATGGCATCCCCAATTGGGGTATTTTGTGAGGCTGAAGGCAGAGGTGAGGGGAAGAGGAAGGCGGGGAAGCACCAGGCTATTCAGATCTGGTCACCAAACACGGCTAAAGCCATTTCAAGCAACATTTCATTTCTGAATGGTGGTCCTTACACCAGGGCGATGCTGAGAGTATCTTCCACTCTGGAACGTGTCGCAAATATACTATATATTATTTTAAATGAATAAAATGTGAAATAACACAAATTAATCAAATAAAATTTATTTGCCACGCCGGAATTCGATCTTGCAACCTTCGGAGTGCGAGTCAAGAGCCTTACCGCTGGACTACGCCAGCCGTCAACTTGTACTTGTAAATTACAATAATAATAATATATTATAAAATTTGATTTTATTAAAATCAGTACCATTACCATAACACGTCTAAAAGAGGTACAGAAGGCATAATAATATGTATGGGGTTCACTTCGTAACATCTGTCAAAATCAAATGATAAGTTCGCAGAGAACAAACAATAAATCTAGTGAATGATGTCAAATTCAAAAATATGCCAGAAATCAAAGTGTTGCCATATAAACAAAATAAATCAGTATGGAATTTTACAAAATTAATTGAATATTATCGGAGATGGAAAATTTTCATGTAGTGATGTCACGAGTCCAAATAATGGATTTTTTTATTTAAAAAAAAAACCTACAAATTTTTAAATAATTTTAGTAACATTTTCGTAATCTTAGTAAAAAAAACTATCCACACGATTTTTTTCCAAGTCATTATGAAATCCATGCAAGTGGCCTATTTAGATGCAAGCTTTGATGCTGTGAGTATAATTTGCTTATCTTATCTTATCTATTTTAAAAATGCTTTGTAATGTTAATTTTGTAAATTTGCAAAATTAATGAATTGAAATAAATTAAATTGAATAGATTTAAACAACAGAAAAAATTGCCATGAAATTTCAGAAAAAAAGAGGATGGTTAAATACCCTGTAAATATAAATACTTGTAGAACATTTGGCCATCATTCCATACCTTCTAAGAATATTCTTTTCAGTGACTGTTAAACATATAAATCTTTTGTCCCTCTGTACATTCATGATCTTTCTTGGTAGTACAAGTAAGTAATGGCATAATGAGCACACTCTAAGTACAATACAACCACGCATATAGGGCGATGTTCCGCCCACGTTGGCAATGCAGAGCCTCGCAGATGTTCACAGAAGGAAGGGTACATGGGTTCGCAACTTTGATGCGCCACAGAATACCCGGGACGAGTCAGCGCTACCGAAGCTTGGAAAACACTCTCCTCCAGGTCGTGGCCCAGTGACAGAGGTACTCCAAACATGGAGAATCCACTTAAAACCTCCGTAGTATACAAGAACTAAATATGCTTACTATTATATTTTATTTTATCTTTTATCTTAATATTCTATTTTATGTAATTATTTAATGCAATTTTATGGATGTACACTTTTATATGGGTAACAGAGTATTGCACTCAGCTCTGTTCGGCTGAAATAAACACACTTACTTTTAGATATTAATAAAATATACAACGTGTCCAGAAACTCATAGTACAAGCGGGAAACTAGTGAATCTGCATCACGTAGAGAACCCATAAAACTTATTTTTTTCGACCTGATCATTTCGATTTTTATATTATTTTTCAATTTTTTCGGCAACTAAAGGGTTAAAAAAAACTTTTGAGCCTGGTTTACCATTCCATGCATTTTAAAAGACATTACACATCTGATATGAACCCCCTAGTGACCGATTTTTTCAAAAAATTTGACCAAAAAAATTCCAACTTCGGACCCGATTTACTCGAAAACGAAAGCTCAAATTAAAAAAAATATATCACGAATCGACTCCGAATGTGATGTGGATTGACCAGTTTCCCGCTTGTACTACGAGTTTCCGGACACCGTGTGTATCAAAATATTTTATTGTCTAATATTAATTTTCTATTAATATTTTATACATTTAAAAATAATTACAATAAGGGCTGCTTATACAAAACTCTTTACAAAATAATAATTGTGTACAATCAATTTTTAACAAATCTAATTTCTTCTCTAAGGAGTTTCTTAACCTTTTTTTACGTGAATACCACACAAGACTCTCAGCTGCTCCCGTCTGGAGCCAGTGCGACTACGGCATCCCCAATTGGAGTATGTTGTGAGGCTGAAGGTAGTGGGGAGGGGAAGGAAATGGGGAAAAGGAAGGTGAGGAAGTACCTGGCTATTCAGATCTGGTCACCAAACACGGCTAAAGCCATTTCTAGCAACGTTTTAATTCTGAATGGTGACCTTACACCAGGGTAATACTCAGAATATCTTCCACTCTGGAACGTGCCGCAAATGCACTATGTATCATTTTTAATGAATAAATTGAGAAATAATGCAAATTAAAACATTTTGCGCATGCCGGGATTCGATCCCGAGGCTTACCCCTCGACCACGGAGGACGTCAAAAGATGTAAGGAAATGATATGTAGATAATATAATGCTATCATTATACACATTTCTTCTCAAAGCCACTCACTTAGTTGATCTTGAATCATCTTCAGTATTGTTTTTGCCATATTTTAATAAGAAATTTCCCTTTTTTTGTATGGAGCTCTTGTCAAGCACTAATTATTTCCTTTCATTCAATAAACATAAATATTTATTATTATTTTATTTCTTAGTACATTGTCTTACCAATTTCGATGAGAACAATTTGGGAGGCGGGTATGGGTACCGCCACCCCAGAACCATTTATTGGAAAACCAACACCCCTGCCATAGGTTATCCCAAGTGGTTCGCTACATTTGCGTGCCCGGGTTCATGAGGTGAGATAAATTTTGTCTAGGTCTTGGCGGCACATGCGTTTGCTCACCTACTGCGTGGCCGGCCGGATCAAGAGAGACTGACATCGGGGTTGATGGAGATATTTTACCTCTCCAGCCGGACTCACTCGACCCATCGCAGTGGGAGGGATGGATTCACACGTCCGTCACTCCTGGCACATCGACCCCCAGATTCCTACCCTCCCCTCATACCTTTTTCCTTCCTAGAACATCCTTTCCTTCCTTTCCCGAAGACGACCCTCCACACAGCATCCCCAAAGATGACACAGGCCCCAAGGGAAATTGTTTTTCCTCAGGGCTTTCCATGTGGTTCTACTGTAAAAAAAGTTATAAAACGCATTTGGGGACCGGAGGAATTTACAAAACAATTTAATGTATTTTAAGAGAAATCAAATATATAAATTTTACGTGCACAATACAGTATAAAAATAAAAAAGACAGTTAATTTATACTTATATGGCTTTCACCCTTCAAGGATGCTCTAGGCAATATTTCAATTTATTGAGACAGGGAAGGCGAATTAATGTGTTCATTTAATTTAATGGGCATATTTAATCATTATTATATGGAAGATTATAGTCGGGTTCAGACTTAGAAGAAGTTAAATGTAGAATGGAGGGGAGGTAATTTAAATTCTAATGAATTTTATAATCTTGTCAAGGCAGGCTTCTTTTTTTCTGTTGGTAGTAAAAAGGTACAGCCGAAGCAAACTGCAAAAAAAAAAATAAAACAATTTAAGTCATGCAAATATAACTTATTAAAACATAATCGGAAAATAAAAAAAATTAATAGGGTAATTCACACGCCATAGAAATGAAACTAGAAAGTCGCTTTCTTTTGCCTGTTTATTTTAAAGTGGTTTGAAGATTGGATATTGATTTACAAAAATAAAAAATGTTTATTTTTTTTGGATTTCGTAGGGTTCGAACCTCCGTCGCTGGATTTCTCTGGCCGCTGAGATTTGCGACGCACTATAACGCTACGGTATGGGACGCGCTCGGCGAGGCGCAAATTTATGCATTACATTCTGACGATCCGTAAAAAACAAAGCGACCAATGAGCACAGACCTATCGTCGTTTCGTTTCCGTTTTAACTCAACCAGTAGGAGCCTTGAGCGCAGTTTGATGCTTCGCAGGTGCCGCAGAGCATCATTTCCGTTTCATCTGAATTTCAAATCACTCTAACAGGGCTAAGGAAGTTTCACTTTAATAAACAAGTAAATAAAAAACATGTAAATAAATATTTTGATATTGGAGGGCGATGGGCAAAACAAAAACGGTAAACAAAGAAGAAAGATACTAATAAAGAGTCTTCCTTATGTATTATGAAATTTGTAGCACAAAGGAGTGTTAGGAGACCTGTGCGCAGTTTGTTGCTTGTATTCTTGATTGTAATAAACTATAGCGTGACACCTGGAGACTAATAGCTGAGTTTTTGAACAGTCATTTGACATAATATCGTAGTGTCTTAAATAGCTAGTTCGCACGCATGACTATGTAATGATATAAGGGCTTTAAATGTTGTTTTATAATGATTTTTTATATTCTTGAATAAAACAAAGGCGTAATTGTGTTTCTCTGTGAAAACAAAAGAAACAACATTTAAAGCCCTTATTTCAGGTTTCTTTATATTATAAGATAATATTTTCAGGAATTTTTAATGCAATAATTCTGACAGTTATATTTTCATAACTCGATTCTCTTGTCCAGCTGTCAGCAGTGACATCTAGTGGGCCACTAATTAACTCAGTATTAAATCAGTGACGCAGCAAATACAAGCTTAAGGAAAGCGCTCATAAGTGGTTTTCTTTACATATATATTTACCTAAGAGGCAGGATGCAGAAATATAGAAATTGGCAGGACACATTACTTCCATCAGATATCCAACTATATTTGTTCCTGCAACCGATCCCAATCGGCTAAACATAAGCATCAACGAAACAGCCATGGCTCTGAAAATAAATGTTAGAATTCGTTAGTTTAAATTATTAAGTCACCTGCAAACTACATAAAAAAAACAAATATCCAAATATAATAAATTAAAGAAGTACCGTGGACATTTGAAATAGTGGAACAGTTAAATTCACACCATGGACCAAAGCTATTGGTATTGCACCAAACAGGTATAGATGGTGCCAAAACAAAAACGGGTATCGAAACAAAATGAGAATAACTTGGACGTACTGTTCAGGGTGTAACGGAACATGCCGGTAATTCTGTCAGCAGAGTAACAGCCCAACCCGCACCGTCCTGAACCGTTCAATGTTGCAGAAAAGTGCGGTGCATACCTGGTGCATATACCATGTGGCAATCTTTCAGGATAGCAGGTCATTAGATGCAGAACAGGGCTGTTTAAAAATAAATTCTGGGTAGTTCTGATTAATCTTGAAAATGTCTTGAATTAAAGGGTTGATGTTGATGGACTTGCAGAGCTTTGTTTTTGGGAGGCGGTATGGATACGCGTGCCGCGTTCGCGATAAGAATTTATTGACATATAAATTAAAGTATTTTAATTATGAATTTCTATTAATTTGGCTATAACTCAAATTCCATTTTTTGTCTGTGTATCAGCTAGCGGCATGATAATTTACAGCAAAATTTGTTTATGCATTTGACAATGATAATATTGCATAGTAGGTATTTGGATTTACTCACAGGAGAGTCTGAAAATGGTATCTTCCGAACACTTTGGACTTGGTATTAACTTGTTCCATTGAACAATTGCGATGCGAATCTTAGTATTAATAAAACTAAATTGAATTGTATTAACTTTCACGTGAATCGGAAATGCCTCCGGCTTGTACACTGCGTATCTCGGAACAGACCGGTCGGTAGGCGGGGGGGGGAAGACGGGAAGACAGGAGGGCACAATAATTATCACGGAAAACAATATTCTGGTTCCAAAATACACGCACAATAGATCGCTGAGCGCAGTCAAATTCTAAATGGCGCTAACTGTCTGAAAACTTCAGATTTGTAATTACCCCAAAAAAACATATATGAGGAAAAAATCAGAACTATCACAGAATTAAAAAAAAAAAACTGAGACATTTTTTTTTACATTAGCTCTACATAGGAGGCCCTGAGAAAAATAATTACCTCAGGGCCTATGTCATCTTAGAGGAAGCTGTGTGGAGGGTCTTTTTAAGGAAGGGGAGGATAAGGGTATGAGGGGTGGGTAGGAATCTGAGGGTCAGTGTGTTTAGGAGTGACAGACGTATGAATCCATCCTTCCAACTGCGGTGCAAGGTGATGGGTTGAGAGAGTCCGGCTGGAAAAGTCAAAAGGCCTTCCTCAACCAGTCTCCTTCGATCCGGCCCGCCACGCAGTAGGTAGGCAGACGCATCCGCCGCCAAGACCTGGACAAACCTCACCCCCATGAACCTGGGCACCCCTGCTAAGTCACCAAACGTAGCGAACTATTTGGGGTGACCTACGGCAGAGGTGTTGGTTATCCAATGAAAGGTTCCCGGGGCAGCGGTATCCATAACCGCCTCCCAAATTGCGACTGAGCTATCTGTTGGAGGCATCCAATAATACCCTGAAAAGTTTTCCAAGAAATTGCTTATATTTTGTACCTATAATTTGTAGGAAAAACCTCAACAGCGTACGCGTTCAATATCCCAACCAGTATGCCACAGCTCTGGAAGACGACGAGCAGACCCCAGGCTACCCAGGGATCACGGATAAAGTTAAGTACCAGCGCACTTATGCAGCATGTTCCTAGGACAGCCACCAGAACTGTCTTCTTCCTGACGAAACGAAGGCCGATGGCGAGAAAAATGTTGGAAAAGCCTAAGACGCAAGTGATGATGAGCATCATGGGGTAGGTTTCAACATTGAGGGTGTCGTTGCAAACCAGGGTATCCTGAAAGTTAAATTTAATTCTGATGATATCTTTACATGGTATAAAGCAAAGTCGCTCCTGCTGTCGGTACGTTTAGATCTTTTAAACTATGCAACGGATTTTCATGCGGTTTTCACCAATAGATAGAGTGATTCATGAGGAAAGTTTAAGTATTTCTCAAGGTTTTGTGTAAATTGGTTGAAATATATAATATATAAAGGAAGCGGGCTGGCAAGCGAGCGGTGTGGATTTGATATGTATGCAAATTAACAGATAGCGTTGGTTATAAAGGTTGGGTAATGGCGTTGTGTTTCATTAGCCACAGCAACGTGTTGCCGGGACTGCTAGTTTATACATAAAATAATAAACAACCTGTTACCAAAATACTTTTCAAGCAAATTTTTATACAACTAACAAGGATATTCACAGACATAACACAATGGACGCGTAATGAAATCAGACTGTTAAAAAAGGACAAACCAAATATGAAACAGTTTGTTCTGTAAAGGGATGAAATATTACAATGTTCTGTCGGAAACTATAAAAAATACACAAAATAATAAAATCAAAATAAATTGTAAAAATCAGATGAATTAAGGAAAAAATGTGGTAGTTTGTAAGTTTTAATTAGTTATTTGTAAACTTAAATGTACAAATACTCTATTTATTATCTTTGATGGTAATTTCTATCGGAAATTTGATTTACACTATGGTGCAATTTAAACCAACAACTTTAAAAAAAGATTTTGTTTTATAAAAATTTTTAGCCTACAAAAATAAATTAGATGGATAAACACTATAAACCGTTAATCAGTTCTTCAATTACAGCAAATGTAGTGTATGGTGTCATTTTAATCAAATAAAATTTATACTTTGCATCCTGATGAAAGAAAATAATGATGTAAACAAAATTTTGTAATTTTATTAGCCACTGGAGCGACAAACCGATCATAGTTCTATATAGCCAATGAATTCACCTATCTTTTGTAGATTATCACATTTATAAAAAAAATATTTTGAAATCGTAAACTTCTACTTAATTACTTACAAATAAGGGACAATTTGCCAAAATTGGCAGCGAAGCAATCCAAGGAATTTTAAAGAGTGACATATTGTGGAAAAAAGCACTCCAGTGGTTAGTTTATTTTGTCTAGAATTATTAACATTTAAACACCAAAAATCATTGCAAATGCCTGATTTTAAAATACCCAAACTTTAAACTTAACTTAACTCTTTAAATTTTTTAAATATTTTTTTAATACCCAAACCATCATCAACTAATCACTACATGTACTCTTATTTATTAATTTAGCCTAATCATTTCTTCTTACCGTAGAATTCAGAATGGCTCCTTTTTTTATTTCGCCACGAACACCCATCAGTTCACAAAATGTTTTATTTTCTGAATTTATTTCATCCAATCCAATGTAAAAACGGTCGATGGTATCTGGCATCCACACAAAGAAAGCATTTGCGCTAAAAATTAAAAAAAAATAGTAAAAGCCGATTACTTAAAAATATTAATGAGATTAAAAGAATTTGGCATTAGACTATATATTCTTTCATATCTGGGTCATATACTTCGAGGGGAGAAGTATCACTTGCTCCATTTAATATTGAAAGGCAAGATAGAGGGTCGCCGAGGGCCTGGTAGGAGACAAATGTCTTGGCTGCGTAATATACGAGAGTGGACTATTCCGGGCAGCGCAAGACAGAGACATTCTCAAGAGTGATCGCCAACGTCGGGGGGACCTGATACGGCACACAAAGAAGAAGAAGACTATAAAAATATTACCATTTGTTATTTTGGCTACTAGCATTATACCTAGCTCTCTCATTCAAAATTTAGGCTTATTAGATTTGTCAAAGAATTTATATATAAAAATGCAAAAATCAGACAAAAGATTTTTTAAATAATTAAATTGAGGGATCAGTAGGATTTATCGGTTCAGCTAGGAGTTCTACCCTTTGATATGAAAATATCTGGAGTCGGTGAATTATTTTCCCATTTGGTCTCTGGTAGGTTGACAAGTTGTTCTTGTATTATTTTGTATTTATTATACTTATATAGTGCAATTGCATAGCATGAATTGACTAGATGATTGTTTGTGGAAAAGTGTGTGGAAGAGTTTAGTTTTTCCTGTGGGGAAGATTTAACCCGGACATAAAATCGTAAAAAATAAAGTATAAAATACTCACCAGGCGTACACTCCAAAGTTGATAATGAAAAATATCAGTAAGTATTTTACATGCGGAAGTTTAAACAAGGGAACTGTCTGACTTTTGAGAGATGTCCAAACAGAGACATTCTTCAGCCCTAATTTATCCATATCGTCCAAAATCAGTTCATCAACCTAAGAGAAAAAATGTCTTCAATGAAATTGACGAGGTACGAATTTGAAGTAGATATTTATTAGCCAATTAAAAATAGCTAGAAAATCAAAGTGATAATACTGATTAATAGACACTCAAAATAGTCTGGCCGATTATTCCGTGATATAAAGGGATAGTCGTATTTGAATGCAACATAAGATTTGGATGTAGATCCCAAATTCAGTGATGAGCTGGACATTTGGAAAGAATTTCAAATGAGAGAACACCGATAGTGGGTGTTGCCTGAATACCTCTGCACAAAGATATTGAAATATAAGTAGATGTGCTATCTGCAGTTTTTACTATGTGGGACTGCACTTCCGGGTGTCGCCGATATTGTTTACCAATTAACAAATAAACTAAAATAACGAATAATTAACGAATAAATCAAACGAACGTTAAACTAAATGAACAAATTCTTTCCGTATTCAAACTATATTGCTAACCACTACTAATGCACATCTTCAAAAAATCAACGAAATGAACAAATTCTTTTCGTATGCAAACTACTCTAAATAGGGTGTAGACCGTCGACAGTTGCGTGGACACCATAGCATATCTCTTTTGTATTTGAATATCTTTGCCACTGCAGTAGGTCACCCCAGGGGGTTCGCTACATTTGGCGACTTAGCAGGGGTGCTCAAGTTCATGGAGTGAGGTTTATCCAGGTCTTGGTGGCTGGGAAGATGGGAAGAGGACAGTTGAGTTAGACTCTCTGACCTCTCCAGCCAGACTATCTCGAACCCAATTCTGATAGCCAGGCAGCTCTAATGGCACTGGAAAGTAACCGATGCGACTCCAGACTGGTGATGGAATGCAGGACTGTTCTTACAGAACTCACTACCATCAATAAAATAACCCTGATATGGGTACCAGGACATAAGGGTATTGAGGGCAACGAGCGGGCTGATGAACTAGCAAGGAAAGGGGCGAAAGCACCACTTGCGGGTTTCAAGCCGGCCTTAGGAGTAGCAGCTTGCCACACCAAATTACATATTGAGAGGTGGGTCAAATGCCAGCACAGGAAGAAATGAGAGAGGGCACCCGGAATAAGACAATCCAAAGTACTCATAAACGGACCGGAACTGACTGACCAGGAAACTAGGGAACTGAGTAGTGGTAGGGAACGCTGAGGGAATTAGTAGGACTACTAATGAGACACTGCCATCTCAGGAGACACATGCAGCTATTGGGAATGGAAAGCACCAATAGATTTAGAAAATGTGAAGAGGATGAAGAGACTCCAATTCACTTATGGTGCCAATGTCCTGCCCTGGTGGGAACTAGCCTCAGATACCTAGGGAGACACACTGTAAAACCAGAAGACTTAGCCACATTTCCAATGACAACTCTGGTGGACTTTATTAAAGGGACTGGGTTATTGTTAAAGTATGAGGTAAAATTGGAGATAGCACAAGGGGCCTATGGCCTAAGTGCTCACAGGAACTAGCCGTAAACCGTCTCCATAGAGAAAAAATAAATAAATAAAAATCTCGACACAACGCTTGTTCCGCAGAGGAAGCGATAGATTCACGTGTCATTTTGGACACACTGATTCCCAGATTCTAATACCTTTTTCCTTCCGAGAACTCAACCTCCTTCCTTTACTTAAAAAGACCCAACATACAGCATCCCTAAGTGTTTTTTTTTCTGTGTGGAGTCAAAGTAAAAAAACAGTATTACCGAAAATCACAACTACACGGTGGCACCCAAATGAAAATCTGTGGAAGCAACCCGGAGGCAGACAGAGGAAGGGATGAACTTAGCACTGGAAAGAAGATTAAAAAAGGGTGGAAAGATCTGGGGTCCGGAAAATAATGGCTAGGTACCGGAGTCAAAGCAAAACATTCTTTTGGGAGCAAAATCCAATGTTTGATGTAGCGCCACGATGATTAGCTCAGTGTCTACAAAATCCACAAATTGAATATCTAGCTATTTTAAGATATATAAAGTAACGAATTCGATTCAAACCTTAAATTTAGAGACATCATTACCCGTATTCAAGCTATACATGCGTCTCACAATTTTCAAGGCTTTTTCATTTTCCCCTTGGCCCATGAGGAACTTTGGGCTCTCCGGAGCTTGATAAAGAGCCAGAGTAGCCAAGATAAATGGGAACGCAAAGCAGACAACCATCAGTCTCCAGGGTTTGTAGCTAATGCCGAGGAAGGCAATCGGGAGATCGAAGTCGAGGGCGAGAACACCCCACGCAATCACTAAAGAATATAAATCACAAAATAAAAAAATGTAATATTTATCAAACCAATATGAAAAAAAAAATTAATATTCATCCTCGACATGTAAGACACTATCTAGATTGCAATTAAATTTGGGTAGAATCTTGCAATCACATGTAAAGATTGCATCCAAAAAAATATGCATTAGAAAAATTAAGATAATGTTGGTAGTTCTTAGTCCAAGTATGATACAGTTAAATAATAAAACCGAAGTGGTTATGGTCTGTTTAGCTCAGAGGTCAGAGGAAAGCCTGGCAAGGCTGAGGTACTGTCCTACATACGATTACTAGAAGAGACCGAATCTTACTCTAATTTTGCTGTTTCACATTTTTCGTGTGGGACTTATCACTATCTTCAATGGTTAAATAAAAATCATTTTTTTCTTGGAGCAGAGTTATATGTAAGTTATGGATTTAATATATTTATTTCACACAGACCATCACAAATTTTGTAAACTAAAAAGTTTGGATTTGTGCATATTTAAAAAAAAATGGGAAGTTTAATAAAAAAACTCTTACGTGTAGAAACGCCAGTGCTGAACATGATAATAGAAGACAATACAGAAACCATCGAATCCAGATATGCTTTCGGAGCAAATTCTCCATAGTATGGGTAGATAACTGTGTTAGCTGCAGACATTCTGTTGACAAATAAAACGGATTATTTATATAGTCAACAAAATTTGATTTCGTACAGAACAAATTAAAGAAATGTATTTCTTTTTTATTTTATTTATTTTGTTTACATATTCAATAATATTGTTATTTAATCTATAAAAACAGTAAATAAATAAACTAATAATAATATTATAATAAAAATTAAAATGGAATTCTACAAAATAAACCTGATGACAATAAATAAATAAAAGAAATATATATCGCTAGAACAAATTATTACTACAGTAAACAAACTTAGAAAATCAATATACAATACTATCTCACTATTCCGGCACTTCAATACACCGATTTTTTTTTTTATTTACATGAGCTCCACACAGGAGGCCCTGTAGGAAATTATTTTCCTTCAGGGCCTATGTCATCTTTGGAGATGCTGTGTGGAGGGTTTTTTTTTTAGGAAAGGAAGGAGAGGAGAGTTCTGGGAAGGAAAAGGGTTTAAGGGGTGGGTAGGAATCTGGGGTTCAGTGTGTCCTGGTCATCCGCCTCCAAGACCTAGACAAACCTCACCCCAGGAACCCGGGCACCCCTGCTAAGTCACCAAACGTAGCGAACCACTTGGGGTGACCTATGGCAGAGGTGTTGGTTATCCAATAAAGGTTCCCGAGGCGGCGGTACCCATTCCTGCCTCCCAAATTAGATACGTCCGACGACGATATGTCCAATAATCCGGCACCCTCCGCGCCGCTCCATCGCGCGTCGTCGTTTAGCAGTCTAATCTCAAAACTTATTTCATGTGCACGTGCGTACGTATTTACCTGTTGTTTTGAAGTGTGAATAGTGTGTATATTCTCTAAGAAATGCTTTGTTTTTATTTATTATGATTTTTTCTCTATAATCCAGTAATCCGAACATTCCAATAATCCGGCACCCTCTGGTTTATAGTAGTGCCGGATTAATGAGATTGTACTATACTTTCTCAGATATACTTGCTACTTTCTTAAGACGACAATATACCCTAAAATACATTCAGAATTTAACGATGTAAGTAAAGAAGCCGTGTATACAAATTGCGACTTGCGACCCATCTATCGTCTATTGGACGTACCTACTGTCGAATTTGCCGTATCAAAGAAAAGAAGAAAAATAATGTGGGAATCTTAACTACGCAAGTGAAGAAACCGTGTAAACAAAAATATGCCCATGGCACGGCGTATTGGACGAACGTCGGTCGAATTCACCATAGCAGGCCTGGAGATTAAACTTTTCTGTCGCATTCATATTAATTAATTCTGAAGAATGTGTTACTTTTATTTATTTATTTATTGTTTTGGAACATTTACAGAGTATTAACAGAAAAAAGTCATTGGATTAGCATTGTAAAAAGCGTACATGTTAATAGTCCACTTAAAAATGTTCACAGAATGCACAGTTTAACAGTTGTTAACAGAAATTAGGAATATCAAAATATAAACGGAGGTATAAAAAGAGATAACAAAAATAGTGATGATACAATATAGAGATGACAAAGATAAAAAAAGATCGATATACGATGTAAAAAAAACAGAAAAACAAAAAAAGTAAAGTACAAATAGAGTGAAGAACAGCCATTCACATTCAAGTTCAAGATAAGTATTAAGATAAGTATTTTCAATTCACAATTACATGTTAGGTTAGTCTATTGTTAATTTGCTTTTTAAAGTAAGCGAGACTATTTGCATAGATGTCTATATGGTTACATTCAATGGAATTATACAGTCGACACATCCGAGACAGTGGATTGAAGTATGCAATATTGTTTTTAAATAATTCAAGATGAAATATATTCTGATTCCTTAAATTACGTCTATTGGGGACCTTAATAAGAATATTGCTCAGGCAGTGATTTGTTTCAAGCTTATCATGAATGATTTTGTATAGACTCATTAAGTCAGCAACTTTTCTTCTTTTTTCCAGAGTTGTAAACTTAAAATATTGGAGTCGTTCCTCGTAAGATTGGAGTAAGGCATTTAGTCCAAGTTTAAATGATAACAATCTCAGAAATTTTTTTTGCACAGATTCAATAGTTTTTGAATATTTTAAGTAGTGTGGATTCCAGATAACACTACCATATTCTAATTTGCTTCTGACCAATGAGTTGTATAGGGTTATAATGGATTGGGGTTTTTTAAATGGTTTAGATATTCTATGTATAAACCCCATCATTTTCAAGGATTTAGTCGTGATATCACTGACGTGTACATCAAATTTAAATTTTGAATCAAGAATGATTCCTAAATCTCTGATGGTTGTAACTGCATTTAATCGAGCATTATTTATGGAATATGCATAATATTTTTGCATTCTGTTACGGCTGAAAGTCATAATGTAACATTTTTCAATATTCAAAAACATATCATTCTGAATACACCAGTTATGTAGTGTGAAAAGGTCTTCTTGAAGCATAACTTGGTCAGAATCATTGAAAATTTTACGGTAAATCTTTAAATCATCGGCAAATAAAACAAAATCACAGCGTAACATGGGGCCTAGGTCATTAATGAAAATTAAGAAAAGCAGAGGGCCAAGATTGGACCCTTGGGGTACACCAGAGGTTACAATTACGGGAGGTGACTCATACCCATTTATAAGAACGAGCTGTGTTCTGTTTTCCAAATAGGATTTAAGCCACCTAAATAGATCACCGTGAATACCTATACGACCAAGCTTCTGTAGTAAAATAAAATGATTTACTTTATCAAAAGCCTTTTGAAAATCTGTGTAAATAGCATCTACCTGAGTTCTTTCATTAAACGCATTGCAAACATAATCACAGAAATCGAGAAGATTGGAATTTGTGGATCTGTTAGGAACAAATCCATGTTGATTGATGCATAATTGTGGTTTAAAGTGTGCGAATATGGAACTATAGATTATAGATTCAAAGGCTTTTGCAAAACATGATAATATACTAATTGGTCGATAATTTTTCACAGAAGATTGATCGCCAGATTTATGTATTGGGACAATATGTGCATTTTTCCACAAATCTGGGAAAGTTCCCGTAGATAATGATTCGTTAAATATAATGAAAAGTGGCTTAATCAACGCGCTAGAGCAACATCTTACAAACAAAGGAGGTATTTTATCTGGTCCTGGGCCTTTATGTATATCAATGCTTTCTAAACAAGATTTGATAGTTCCCATGCTTACGTTAAGTTTACTAAGATTAAATTGGTTGAATTGAGGAACATTCAGTCCTGAAGTATTTGATGTGGGATTCGACTGAGTATAAACCGATCCAAAATAATTAGAGAACATATTGGCAATCTGCTGTCCATTGTTTGCAATCATAGAATCCATATGCATTGTTTTTGGAATCGAATTTGAATTACGCAATGATTTAGAATAAGCCCAGAAAGCCTTAACATTATCTTTTATCCCACGCTCAACTAGATTGATGTAGGATGTGTAGCATTCTTTTAGCATTTTTTTTGATCTTTTTCTAAGAGTAGCAAACTCGGAATAGTCTATCGGGTTGTTATATTTTTTAGCCCGAAGTCTTACTTTATTTTTCTCTTTGAGGAGCATTATTAGAGATTCGCTAAACCAATTGGGATAGTGATTTCTTACGTATGTTTTTTTTTTTGGAATGTGCTTGTCTATAATATACCATAGTGTATTGTAGAATAACTGTACCTTATTATTGAGATGACAGTTGTTAAAAAGTGAGATCCAGTTTACATTTGTTAGATCATGACAACATCCTTCATAATTACCTTTTTTGAAGTTGTATTTTACGGGAGAGTGATTTTCTTGTAGGAATTGCATTTTTTCTAGACTTACATTTATTTCAAAACAGGGATGATGGTGATCAATTTTTGATAAGTTAGCTGTCGTTGAAATATTAATATTGGTTTTATCGGAAAGAACAAGGTCAAGAATATTAAAATTTTTGTTAGGTAAATAATTAAATTGGTGAAGGTTGCACATTGAGGCCAAATTGACAAGGGAATGAGCTTTGTGACTAAAATAATTGGATGGAGCTAGTATTATGTTGTTATATGTTATGTCAGGTGTCCATTTAATTTCAGGTATATTAAAATCACCAATGATTATAAATTGAGATTTGGAATTAATATGTTGCAAATAAATATCCTGAATATTTTTGATTCGATTACAGTAATCATCAACAGATAAATTGGGGGGAATGTACAGAACACATATATAGATGAACGAGTTTGAATATTCATGCAGTTTTATAGCTAACCATAAATCTTCACCGTCACTTTCCCAAGATGATTTTCTAGTTGTTATTAGATTCTTGTTGACTGCCGCTAATACCCCCCCACCTTTTTTAGATGTAGAATTAGTTGATTCGCGATCTCTCCGAAAGACCAGGTAACGCTCATCAAACAATTCATTACTGAATACTGATGAACTCAACCAAGTTTCGGTGAAGCAGATTATATCATAGTTATTGATAATAACTTCGTTTTTTATGTCATTTGTTTTGGTTCTAACTCCCCTAACATTTTGGTAGAAAATTTTCAGATCCATTTTGAAATTTTTGACAAGACGTATACATTAGGTTTAAAGGACGGAGGAAGACGGGTTTGAGGGTGATTTGTCGGTAAGATTCTGTAGTACGGCCTTGTTCTTCACGAGCAGTGGTGGAGACATGTCATTCTTCCTTAAGAAGACGCGCCCATTTTTAATCCATACGTACTTGAAGTTCAGGTCCTTTGCTAATTTGGAGACACATTTTAAATGTTACAAATATTTAAAATGTGTCTCCATGTTGTCCTCCCGAAGTAATTAATTCATCGTCTAGAAAAATAAAATCCGGTGCTTACCGCTAACTTTATACTTGAAAAACGGGTTAAAAGTTTTATAATCATTGTACGTAAAATATATTAATGGTAAGGTACTATTTTTATTAATCTAAAATACAAATAACTCACATTTCTTATGTGGTATGGAAATAAAAAAGTTATTATAGTTAGGAATTTGTCGGAAATGATTAAAATGTGAGTTTTGAGCAAACAAAAATTATTAGGGTTGTGTACTGCCTTAAGTTGAATCATATCAAAACAATTTACAACGCACTATGTCAATCTTTAATCGAGTACGGTATTATAGCCTGGGGAGAGGCAAACGCTGCGGCCATTGATCCGATTTTTAAAGCTCAGAAACTAATTATAAAGATTATTCTAAAACTATAGATCACAAGCAGTTCGGATGAAATCTTTAGAAGAAATCTGTATTTTGGACATTAGGCAACTTTATACCAAAAACATACTAGCGTATCTCTTCTCATTGTCAACTGCTTTTGACAATGTCCAAACTGCTCGAGATACCAGAACCAATGCTAAATGATGATCCTTTCGCTTTATTTTATTTTTTTTATTTTTTATTTATTTTTTTATTCTTCATTTTAAGCACCCGCTAAACTGCCAAAGCAGTTTGTCAGCAGGTCAATTTAACAATATTAATATAACATTAAATCACAAATATAATAAGAAACCACAATATACAAAATAGATACAGAAGAATAACTTTTAAATAGCTACAATACAAAGGCATAAAATATACAGATAGACAGATATAACACAGGCAAATTACTCATATTTATACATAAGATTACAAACAATATCAGTATAAAAAGTTTTGATCCATTAGCCATTTTTTTTTTTTAAATCGGTGGTGCAATTTGATTCGATTTTTATGTTTACTGGCATCTTATTAAATATGGTAGGGACAAGATAAGTGAATGTCCGTTGTCCGTATTTATTTATAATTTTCGGAACGGATAAACCCTCATTTTTACTAAATCTAGTGCCATGTGCATGGTCAACTTTTTCTTTATATTTTGAATCCGACAAAAGGTTTCGGCATACAATCTTAAACCATAATATCCCTCGAACAGGTAATATATTAACTGACTCATATAATAATTTTATTTTTTGTGCATAAATACTTTTGCTTACCAAGAGCTTAGTCAAAGAGTTTTGAATTGTTTGAATGTAACCTATATTTGTCTTGCATGAGTTTCCCCAAGACGTTATTCCATATCTGATAGTAGATTCCGCCAATGACAAATAAATTATTTTTAACGTACTTATGGGCATGAAATATTTAATTTTGTAAATTCGCCCAGCAATAGCTCGTAGGTGTTTGCAGATGTTGCTTATGTGAGTATCCCATTTCATATGCGTATCTACAGTTATCCCCAAATATATATACGTTTGTACAATTTCAATGGTTTCGCATTTGCAGTATTGTGACGAATTGTGTATACACTCAAATGTATGCGATTTTATTACAGGCGTGATGGTATATTTGGCATGTGGAGATCGTATGTGCATTAATTTAGTTTTTTTGGAATTTATTATAAGACCCGCATCGTGTGACCATTTCTGTAAGGAAAGGAAATCGTGCTGCATGAGTTTTATTGCAATCCATAATTCTTCATGCGAAATGACTAGTGCCGTATCATCTGCATAAACGTAATGTTTCACAAATGTGAAAATTTTATTCATGAGTGAAACGAATATTATGTGTAATGTTGGGCCGAGAATTGAGCCCTGCGGGACGCCTGTTTACATATATTTAGCTTTGCTGTAAGTTTGAAAGAGTTTCACTTTAATTTGTCGATTATTTAAATAGTTTTTGAGTAGTTCTAGAAATTTTCCACTAATTCCTATCGCCTCCAATATCTGTAATAGTTTTGTCGGATCAATGGTATCAAACGCTTTAGAGTTGTCTATGAATAAAACCAGAATATGTTTTTTATTATTGAGTTCTTGATTTACGTAATTCGAAAAGTCTTGTAATAACATTTCTGTGCTTTTATTTTTTTGAAATCCGTATTGGTTAGGATCAATAATAGAGAAACTTTCTAGGTATTTTATTAAATTTACGGAAATGTATTTTTCTAGAATTTTTTCAATAGCTGGCAGTATACTGATTGGTCTGTAATTTTCTATATCAGTATGTTTTCCCCCTTTGTATATTGGCCTAATAATACTACATTTAAGCTCATCAGGTATAACTGCTTGAAACAAGATTTTATTAATTAAATGGGTAATTACCGGACATAGAAGAGTTATATGTTTTTTAATGTCAAACATTCGAATATTGTCAATCCCCGGCGATTTGGAATTATTCAGTTTAAAACAACTAAAAACAAAAGTACTAAAACAACTTTTAGCCAAATAAATTTTACATACTTTGCAACAAAGCTGTACAATGCACTTTCAATGACCATTAGACAGAACACATCTTTTAAATATAAATCAGACACCAAGTCAAGTCAAATCAAAGATTTTATCACAGGCAATTTATAAGTATGGATTTCCAATGGTACGATGCTGATTGTCTTTTATTTTAACCCGTCTGCTTGGTTCAATATATTCGCACCTCACAATCCGGAAGCCTCGGTCCTGCACGTAAATTCTGAAACTTTGGATCGAGATTGTAAAATATCTATGCAAGATAGCTTTCATATTTCAAAGCCAATAAGAAGCATTATTTCGTTCTCTTTCTGGTTAAAATATAAAAATACTTATGTGTGCATGATAGGAAGAGAGATATATAGCTTTAATGTAAGGTCGCTCGGGACGTTTTTGGTCTTATGAAAGTATAATGCGATTACGTGTTTCAGGATCTATTTATTCCTTTTATGTACTTTTGTTATAAATGGCTTATATTATAAACTGCGCATGTTCTCAACACAGGAGTTCCTAGTGAGTCAGGCACAGCACATCACCAAATGTAATATTTATGTAGAATAAAAAAAATTTAAAAAAAAAAAATTATCATTGTGAATGACTTAAAGTTAACATTTACTTATGTAATACCTAAGCTCTTAAACTTAATATAACTACTAGCCTAGGATACACCTGCCAACAGACCTTTTGCGCTAAAAAAATTCTTCTAAAAATGGAAAAAAAACATTTCCTTATCAACAACGTAAATAAATGAAGTCAAATGAAGACTAATGTTGAGATATCATGTTTATTATCTAAGTACATTTTTTATTTGTTCTTTTTATTGAAGTTCTTAAAAGTTTAAGATGCTGTGCAAAATTTATTTGATTAATTTGTGCAATTTCACAATTTATTCTTTTCATGTAATATATTATAGTGGAATATATTCCAGAGCGGAAGTTAATCTCAGTGATGATTCAGATACAAATGAATAACTTATCGAATTTATTTTATTAATTTAAAACGACCATAGTGCGCCCCACGGTTGAATTTGGCAGCCACCTCTGGTCTGGAGCTCCAAAATACCCGAAAAATACTCTCGACTCTGTGCAGAAACGGGCGGTCCATTTGATAGATTCTCCTATCTTAACAGATGGATCGCAATTTTTAGAGCACAGGCTTCGGGTGGGAATGCTATCCTTGTTCTACCGGTATTACAATGGAAGATGCTCCGAGGAACTAGCGTCATTGATCCCTTCGGCACCGGTGCATGGTCGGGAAACACGCCAAACGCTTGCCCAACATTTGTTCACGGTTGACATTTGTTACATGAGAACGGGTCGCTTCTTCGACTCCTTCTTATGTTCAACAGCTCGGCTGTGGATTGATTTGCTGGCCTTTGTGTTTCCTCCTTCCTACAACGTGGGTCTCTTCAAGACCAATGTTCATTCCTTCCTCTCCTCAAAAAGACCCTCCACACAGCATCTCAGCTGACGTAGGCCCTGAGGGAAATTATTTTCCTCAGGGCTTCCTGTGGAAATATATATATATATATATATATATATATATATATATATATATATATATATACATCCCGCTATCATTTCTGCGTCCTTTCATCAGATCGACATTACTGCGTCTATCTGAAGGACTTGATTTTACATAGTTCTAACTAAAGTATATACTCTCTTTTCAGTCTTTGATTGTAGTTAGGTATTTACATTTTTGAAAAACATTAATTTAAAAATATACAAAACGAAAAAAACGCCCTTTAACGTTCCACCAATCTGAACTCCTTTCATATTCAATGCAGAGAGGCATCCTGCGTATATTTACTTTAATTTGGTCCACAATGAAGCGTCCAATTATATATTCATTTTCATGTGTACGACAAACCGACGTCTTGCGACGTTGCCGCTTATTTCTTCAAGTTTTTGGTTGGACGACGGTATAGGTATTTATAGAATATGAAGGCGCCAAGATGACTGGCCCATACGTCGCGGACTCTAATCAACCCGGCGGCAATGCCCACATAAAATTTATTAAATTGGTATGAGATTTTTTTGAGACTTATCATTTAGAATTAAAACGTTGCTTGAAGTGTGATTTGTTATTTTTAGTGACTAGATCTGTATTGCTGGGACCTTCCTATGCATCCTCTTCTCCCTATTTTGATTCCGCATCACGACAGTGATTACCATATAAGAACTTTATTACTACAACACGATTATCAGTAGATATATTTTACGACCTATTCATTAAAAAAAAACCGTAGTCTTCCGAAAGATTCAATTTGGAAGTCGGGTATGGTACCGCTGCCCCGGAAACCCATTTGGATAACCTTACGATTAACACCTCTGCCATATAGGTCACCCCAAGTGGTTCGCTACCTTTAGTAACTTAGCAGGGGTGCCCTATAATATTCTATGCTCATGTGGTGTGGTTTATCTGGTTCTTCACCAGCTGCATAACAGGCCGGATCTGGAGAGAATGGTTGAGGGATTGGTTGGTTGATTCTCCAGCCGTACTCTCTCGGAACATCGCCTTGCACCGCAGTGGGAGGGATGTATTCATACGTCCCTCACTTCTGAACACACTCCCCCAGATTCCTACCCACCCCTGGTATCCTTTTCCTGCGCAGAACTTCCTCTCTTTCTTCACCTAAAAAGTCCCTCCAAACAGCATCGCAAAAGATGGCATAGGCCCTGAGGGGAATTATTTTAATAATTAATGAAGAATTAAATTATATTTATATAAATGCTTATCATATAAATGCTGTCACCCCAAGTGGTCCGCTACGTTTGTTGACTTAGCAGGGGTAACCGGGTTGGGTGAGGTTTGTCCAGGTTTTGGTGACCGATGCGTCTGCCCACCTGCTGCGTGGTGGGTATAATCGAGAGAGACTGGTTGAGGGAGGTCTTTTATCCTCTCCAGCCAGAATCTCTCGACACATCGCCTTGCAACGCAGTGGGAGGATTGGATTCATACGTCCGTCACTCCTGGACACCTTCCTCAGGGCCTCCTGTGGAAATGCCTCCTGCCCCCCTGGCTAATGAAAAAAAAAATCTTTATTTAAAAATGAATGTTTCTGTACCTATAGCATTCATACGATTACGATGATACTTTGGTGATTTGTCGTGCGCATGCCCGCGATGGTTTCTGTACGTAGTGGTGAGCTCTAGCTCTATGAAATTATTTCCTTTGGCATTCATCCGATAGCGATGAAACTTTGGTGAGTTGTTATGCGCACATAACAGCGCACATCCGTCAATTTTTCTATATATAATAGTGAGCTCTGGCGTTACGAAATTTGTATAAAAAATTACAATTAGTGGCGTGCGAGTTGTTTGAAATGTATGTTTTTCATTTAGTTTCGCTTTAAGGAGGGATGGAGGGAGGGGAAGGGGAAATTTGGGATTGGGAAAGGGGAAATTTGGGATTGGGAATTTCAACGAGGGACGAGTTCGCGGAAGGGGAGAAAGTAGGGAAGATGGGAAGGTGGAAAGGAACGCAAGAGGGGTGAGGGTCGCGAGAGTGGAACGAGGGCGCATGGGAAAGGACACACAGGAGAGGGTGAGCGTAAGGGATGGAGGACAAGGGATGGCAGAGGGAGGGATTGCAAAGGAGACATAGTAACGGTAGGGGATAGAAGGGAGTAAATTTGGAAAAGGGAAACTTTCCGAAATTCCAAAAATGTTTTAAAGATTGGATAAAGGCTAAAACAGTATTTAAAATATACAGTATTTAAAATATACAGTAAATGTATTTTTATTGAACAACGAACGAATCACCCATCAGGGCCTATGTCATCTTTGGAGATGTTGTATGGAGGGTCTTTTTAGGGAAAGGAAGGAGTGGAAGTTTTGGGAATAAAATGGTATTAGGGATGGGTAGGAATCGCGGTTTAGTGTGTCCAGGAATGACGGACGTATTAACCCATTCATGACGAAGGTTCCATATGGAACACGAAAAAGTATTGGCATTCATTTAGTCACATCATGCCGATATGTTGAAATAGCAGTGCCAAATATATTTTAATATAGTCTACAGGCATGTATGAACACGTTAGTCTTGGTTGCGATCAGTTCGTGTGTGTGTGCCGACGTGGACGGACGTGTCTTTATTGAGTTAGAAAAAAAGTACAATTTTTTCAAAATTTCAAAACAAGTGAAGTAAGTAATCCATTAAATTTGTATAGTAGATTTGATTTTTTTCTCCAAAACTGAATATGATTTGTAGAGAATGAAATTCTCGGCCTATTTACAAACATTTTGTTAGAAAAATAATCATTATTATATTAAAATGGGTACTGTGAATTAAAGGTTTTGATTTTTGGTTCCATATGGATCTTTCGGCAGATCTCACTATACATAAAATGTAATTTTTCAAAGATTTCATTGGACCATTCAAAAGTAGGGGCCTTTGGGAAAATTAGGAGTGCTGAGGCCACCTCTCTGGACTTTCTTCACGGGGCCTGCAGGTGAAACTAGGAGGAGAATCCGTAGAAAGGAGAGCTGAGGTCAACTCCATGACCTCTCCTCTTTTGTAGGTCCTTCAGGGAACCAAGGGGAAGTGCACTCTTCCGGCGTGGGGCCTTCGGGGAGCCAAGGAGGAGTGAAGTGGAGAGATCCCACATGGGGCCTTCAGGAAACCACGTAGGAGTGAAGAGGAGAAATGAGGCCACCTTTATGAGCTCTTCCCTGGTGGGGCCTTTAGGAAACCACGGAGGAGTGAAGATGAAGTCCTCTTTCCTCCTGGGGTCCTCGGGGAACCAAGGTGGAGTGGACTCTTCCCTTGTAAGGCCTTTAAGGAACCAAATGGAGGAGAACTCCCCATTGTGGAGTCTTCGGGGAACTTAGGAGTGGAGAGGAGAGATGAAGCTTCAGGGAACCAAGGAACCTTCTTTTCGGCGGAACTGATAGAATGGACCAAAACGTTCTGTATTACCGCATTGTTCGTTAATAGAAATGGTGGTGGTCCATTTTTACCTGGGTCATCGTAGTAACAATTCAGAATTGCTGGCTTCTGAAGCGCGAAGTCACTAGTAATTTTAAATTGGGACAGTTGGGATTCCGTTAAGAGATATCATAGCATTATTGCGAGAGGTATGCTACGAAGTACCACTTCAAGGCACCCGACAAACTCACCAAAATAGGTCAAACGGCGATTCAGTATGACACCTCGTCCCACATTATCCTGGGCCAATTTCAATTACGGAAACTAACAAGTATGGAAAAATATTTGTGCATCGTGTGTAAGGTTGGACTATGCGTGAAATGCTTCGAGGGTTACCTCAATAAATAAGTTTTTCTTTCTGTACGATAAAGTTGAAAAAAATAAATTTCCGACTAGTTATTTGCCGAAAGTGCCATATGGAACTCACCCTTCTCTAGCTTCCTGGAGGTTGAAGAAACCATTTTTTTAAATTCTGAGAAAAATGTCCGTTTTCTACCTCCAAAACCAACCCCCCTGTGAAATTTCAGCACGAAATTCGAGAAAAAAATAGTTCGTCATGAATGGGTTAATCCATGCCTCCCACTGCGGTATAAC
The DNA here is from genome assembly GCA_929108145.2 of Limnephilus rhombicus. Lineage (NCBI taxonomy): Eukaryota > Metazoa > Arthropoda > Insecta > Trichoptera > Limnephilidae > Limnephilus > Limnephilus rhombicus. The sequence goes on from OV815284.1 coordinate 27,528,596, forward strand.
TGCGGTGATATTCCCAGAGAGTACGGCTGGAGAAGTTAAAGGGACTCCCTCAACCATTCTCTCGCGATCCGGCCTGCCATGCAGCTGGTGGGCAGACGAATCCGCTACCAAGACTCGGATAAACCTCACCCAATGAACCCGGGCATCCCTACCAAGTCACCAAACGTAGCGAACCACTTATGGCAGAGGTGTTGGTTATCCAATAAATGATTCCCTGGGCGGCGGTACTCATACCCGCCTCCCAAATTACCACCACAGTAAGCAGAAAATGTTGCTTGTGTCGAGATGGAGGATTTAGCCACAGATGAACTGAACATACAACGCCTGAGTGGGATCCAAACGCGATACAAATTCGGCCATTGGCCGGTCGAATGTACTGCTCTGCTGGTCATACATGTGAAGAAAACACCAAAACACCATATCATTTTTATCGGCGTTGACTCATCGTAACTTGAAACAAAAAAGTCCAAGCCACAATAAATAAATGTTAGACTATTATGTGATAAGCGTCCTTGGGACAGCTGATCCAGTAATGTTTTCATAACTCAAGTGTTCATACGTATCCTTAATTATTTAATTATAAACAAACTGCCTCGTAAATCGTTCGAATTCTTTCCGAACCACAATTGATACCCATAATGTGATAATTTTTTATCTTAATCAAGTCATTTCATTTTTATTGTTTATCTTTCTATGGGTCATTGAATATTCAACAGTCAACCATTACATTCACGGAATACACGTGTCACAATAAGATGGGCATTATTTTGCTTTTGCTTAAAGATGAAGAAAATTGAATTATTTAAATAAAATAAAATTAGAATTGTATAAAAACTCAAAAAAAAATTTTAATGTAGGAACCGAAGTGATTTTTTTTAATTACAAAAAAGACATAAAAGCTTATAAAAATGTTAAAAGCGTATAAAACCTCTCAAAAACCGGGCGTTACTTTACAGGACCCGCAGATACTTTAATAGTATACAACAACTGCTAACCCTGTACAAATCACGGTTGAATTTGGCAGCCACCTCTGGTCTGAAGGTCTAAAATACCCTCGACTCTGTGCAAAAATGGGCGGTCCGTTTGATAGATTCTCCCATCTTAACAGACGGGCTGTAATCTTTAGAGCACAGGCGTCGGTGGGAATGCTACCCTTGTTCTACCGGTATTACAATGGAAGATGCTTCGAAGAATTAGCGTAATTGATCCCTTCGGCACCGGTACATAGTCGGGAAACACGCCAAACGCGTGCCCTACATTTGTACACGATTGACATTTGTCACACGAGAACGGGTGGCATCTTCGACTCGTTCTTGTGTTCAATAGCTCGGCTATGGAATGATTTACCGGCCTCTGTGTTTCCTCCTTCCTACAACATAGGTCTCTTCAAGACAAATGTTCATTCCTTCCTCTCCTCAAAAAGACCCTCCACACAGCATCCCAGATGACATAGGCCCTGAGGGAAATTATTTTCCTGAGAGCTTCCTGTGTGGAGTTAATGAAAAAAAAAGATGAGCACAAATACATATTAATAGTTTGCCCTGAGGAAGAAACGGTCGTTCCGAAACCGGTCGGCGTTAATAAAATATATAAGTAGTTCTAACAAAGATATATTGTTTATTTTAAAAATAAAATGTTACTTGCGCACTCCGGGATTTGAACCCGCGACCTCTAGACCACGGAGGCCGCAATTCATGATTTTAAAGTAATTTCTGTTTAAACTAACTAGAACCAGGACATCTCTTCGTTCTGTTCCATCTGATTACTTACTACACTACAAAAAATTGTCATCTTTATTTTTTTTTTTGGTTAATATCGCCAAATTCTTGGTAGTTTTTTTTTTAATTTTCCTCCGGATTTTTCATAAATGTGCAATTGTTGTCTCTGAAGATCTGGACATTTTCAGTTTAGTAATATGCGTTTTACATTAGCGCTGACATTTTTGAAATGCGTGTGGAGGGTCTTTTTAGGAAAGGAACGAAAAGAAAGTTCTGGGCAAGAAAAGCGAATGAAGGTTGAGTAGGTTAATCTGGGGGTTAGTGTGTCCAGGAGTGACGGATGTATGAGTCCATTCCTCCCACTTCGGTGCAAGGCGAGGTTCCGAGAAAAAACGGCTGAAGAAGTTAGAAGTCAGAGAGAATGGTTCCCTCAACCATTCTCTCCCGTTCCGGCCTGCCATGCACCTGGTGGGCAGACGCATCCAACGCCAAGACCCGGGCAAACCTTACCCCATTAACTCGGGCACCCCTGCTAAGACACCAAATGTAGCGAATTACTTGGGGTTACCTACGGCAAAGGTGTTGGTTATCCAATAAATGGTTCCCGAGGCGGCGGTACCCATGTCTGCCTCTCAAATTGAAATTGAAAAGTCAGAAGAACTAAACGAAACTAAAAGAAAAATACCACTTCTAGTAAATTAGTTTAGACAATTTCGTCTTTATTTTTAGATATAAGCATGGATGCCGTGATTGAATATTAGTTTAAAAATGAATTTCTTTTCACTATGCGAGTAAGAAGTAAAATCATTGCTTTAAAAAAAATGCAGCTTTGGCAAATTCAATATCAGCAAAAAAACTATTATTTAATGCGTAAACAACGACGATATTATTGCAACATTGTCTTGGTGAAATTAAAATATTAATTACATACGTTTGACAAAGATCCATCCTTATTGGAATCATATTTGGCGCCAATTTTTGATAGGTAATGTAGCTGAATTTCAGTGTAATCTTACGTAGCAATGTGCGATATTTTAGTATGATTGCTTTGTTTTCGCAGAGAACAGAAGACATGCTATTGAAAAGCGATGTTGCCAAATGTAGGAGTTGCGATACGCTAGTCAATGAAACGTATATTTTGCTAAAAATATACGCTCGTCTACTGCAGCGCCGCGGCTCGCCTACTTGGTGACAAAGCACTGAACTAAAATAGCATATTTCAGTTGATTTAGGTACCAATACCGCGTCTGGCTTATTTTCGTTTTTGGACTGTATGAGGGTACAGGAGTGGGGAAAACTTGAAATTACATGTGTTCAATCCTGCGTCCGTATACCGGACGCAGAATGACGGTCGGACGCAGGATTGAATGAAAGTGGACCATTAGAAGACGCAGCAATGATAGCGGGATGTATATATATATATACATCCCGCTATCATTGCTATATATATATATATATATATATATATATATATATATATATATATATATGTTATGATTAAGGTTTTCACGGGTGTAAGATGTAGAACAATTTTCTCGGTTTACCCGCGTAACGTAGTCCTTAAAAGGACTTTTTAACTCCTGACGTTTCGGACAGATCACACTGTCCATCTTCAGAGGCCTTATGTCTTGAGTTTTTGTCTCAAACTGATAGCTTTCGCATGTCTGTTCGGTCCAAAAGCTAAAACTTAAGTTAACTTAAGCTAAAACTTAAGTTTTAGCTTTTGGACCGAACAGACATGCGAAAGCTATCAGTTTGAGACAAAAACTCAAGACATAAGGCCTCTGAAGATGGACAGTGTGATCTGTCCGAAACGTCAGGAGTTAAAAAGTCCTTTTAAGGACTACGTTACGCGGGTAAACCGAGAAAATTGTTCTACATATATATATATATATATATATATATATATATATATATATATATATATATATATATATTTTAAGGTTATGGTCTATGAAACTTATGCTAACGAAACCCCTAAAACGCTTTATAAACCTAAGTTTGCGAAAGGAATCGTCTACTTCAAATTTAAAAAAAAAATTTCGTCAGCGGACAACCCTTTAAAAATCACTAATTATAGACCTACTCTTATTTTTAAACAGGTAAAATTTTTGAGAAAATTGTAAAAAATTAAAAAACAACTACAAAGTTTTTTTTACACTAACCCTATGTAGGAGGCCCCAAGGAAAATAATTTCCCGGGCCTAGGTCAACTTTGGGGATGCTGTGAGTAGGGTCTTTCTGGGAAAGGAAGGAGAGAGAGGAAGTTCTGGGAAGGAAAAGTTATAAGGGGTGATTAGGAAATATGGAGGTGGGTGTGTCCAGTAGTGAATCCACCACTCCACCTATTTGAATCCATCCCACTGCCGTGCAAGGATATGAGTCTGGAAAGTCCGGCTGGAGAAGTCAAACCGTCTCTCTCAACGGGCCCCCCCAATTCGACCCGCCATGCATCCATTCAGATGATGCAACCGCCGCCAAGACTTAAACAAACTTCACCACACCGCGCTCTCGTTCGGTCGCCATTAATTTGACTGAGTGTGTTCATTCTTTCAATGATCTTCGTACACTGAACGAAGTTATTTTGTCATTTATATTTGTGAATTGTGGCTTTGAGATGTAATAATTTTCACCATAATCGAAATGCGATTATTTATTAACTATGAAGTTCCTTGCATTATTAACATAGAAGGAGCAGTGGCGTAGCTAGCATGGGTGGCAAGAGATTTTGGATAATGTCCTATTATGATTGGCAGCGCTGAACGAAATCTGAGGACGCTCTTACATTTGGTAAATGAAGTACCCTACCTCGCCCGGCGAAGACGGGAAACTACCTCAGTATAAGCAGCTAATCGTTGTACGACTACAGTCCGCAGTCGAAGTTGACCAGATGTAAACACTGTCGGCAGTTGACTCGGTAATCGGTGTAATTTTTTTCCGTGTAACCGGGGTGGCGGTATACATAATCGCCTACCAAATTTAATTGTCTGCTTTGACCGTCTCCTGCGGAAAGCGACCAGTCGCTCGCCGAAAGTGACAGACGACCCAATGTAAGAGATCCATTAAAGTAACATTAAGAAATTCAAAACGCAAATTTCGACTACATCTATAATATAAAAATGAATCGCTAAATTTGTTGGTAAGCGCAAATCTCGAGAGCGCCTGAACCGATTTCACTAATTCTTTTTTTAGAATATTCCTTAAAGTTCGAGGATGGTTCTTACGGAGAGAAAAATTAAGAAAATTGCGTAGAAAATTAGATAATAACAGAAAACATCACACGTTTGACAGTTCGCGTGTTAGAGAATGACATTTTGCAAAACAATGAATGATTATGCAAACAGGATTCTATTTTTGAAAAGTTGAAAAATTTATTTAAAGTACGTACATCACACGTTTGACAGTTCGCGTGTTAGAGAATGACATTTTGCAAAACAATGAATGATTATGCAAACAGGATTCTATTTTTGAAAAGTTGAAAAATTTATTTAAAGTACGTACTCCCCTAATAGGTACTTTGAATCGAATCAAGAATTTTAGATATTTTAAAAAGGTATCCATGTTAGGTACCAAATTTAATATGCATGAAAAATGGAAATTTGAATAAAAATTGTAAAAGATGGCACGCGGGCTGTTTAAGAACTGAATGTACTGGGATTGAATATATGGAACGCGGGACGAGGGTTGGCGGGACGAGGGAGCGGTAAAGGGAAGAGGGAAGGCGGGGAAGGTGGAAGGGGAACGCGGGAAGGGGGAGGGGGACCTGGGAGGGGGAGGGGAACTCGGGAGGAGGGTTCGCGGGACGGTGAAGGGGGGGGGAGTGGAGTGGGGAGAGGGAAGGTGGAGGTGACGGAGTGGGAACGCGAGAGGGGAAGAGAACGCAGGAGAAGAAGGGGAGGCGGAAGGGGAACGGGACGATAGGAAAGGACACTCAGGGAGAAACAATTTATTTATTAAATGGCATAGCGACGCATGCCGGGACCAGCTAGTAAAAAATAAAAACATTACTAGCTAGTCAAATGTATAAAAATGTTTTTAGAAATCCTCCAAATTACTTATTATTTATTATTATTCCTTAATTATTTATTTATGTACACACAACAATGAAATACAGAAAAAAAAACATACAGGAGAGTGATAATTTTTTTTCAGTCAGTTATCGATCGGTTCTGCTATCGTTTTGCGTTTATTTATTATCGTTTATTACAAAAAAAAAATAACTACCCACCCACTCACATTGTTTTTTGAAAGACGTCTTCTTTCAATGCTTATAAAAACAATAACAGAATAACAATTTGTTCACTAATTCACGTCAATCATAAGTTAACAATTCACTTTACGTCAATCACAATGTACGAAAGAAATGAGAATGACAATGACACAGGTGACAACAAGTAATATTTCAGGGAAATCCCCAACCGAACAATAGTAAGAGCTAGGAAAAATAAAACAACACAATTTTTGGAGGGTCCCCGACCGACCGAGCCATGGCTACAAAAGTATAAAAAACACAGTGTTCATGAATAAAATATTTTTGGGACAATATTCTAACTTAAGCGCTCTCCTCACGACACTGCATGTAGTGACTGCGGCAGTGACTGCAGAGAGCGTGGAGTTGAGCAAACTAGCGCTGTCTCGTTTGTTAAAGGGCTGCTAGAACGAGACAGCGCTAGTTCGCTCAAACCCGCACTCTCTGCAGTCACTGCCGCAGTCACTACATGCAGTGTCGTGTGTAGGCCACTTTAAGTTTTTTTTTCACGGTCGGGTGTCACCTCCCATCGGGTGGCATCCGGTACGGGCCGCCCCCCGCCGTCCCCTCCCTAGCTACACCACTGGGAACCCTACCTTACCGATTACATTATATAATAGATTACCATGAACTAAAAAGTGATTTTATTTTGCTGTATTACAAAATTTATTTTTATAATGCGGTGTTGCGCATTTTTTAACGGATTTTATTTCATCTCCGTACCTAAAAATCTATTCGAATGTAGATAGATGTAATGAATGAATGAATTTTATGATGTAATAGATTGATGTTATAGATAGATTTAATAGATGGATGGGCTAGGCCCGTGGTACAGTGATTCATAACAAAGAATATAATATATGAAATTATAACTAAGAATAAATCAGTTTCTTACAGAGCAGCAGCGCTGAGTCTCAATATGGCGAAGGTGATCAGGTTGGGTGAGAAGCTGGAGATCATGGAGCAGGTGGAACCTAGAGTCATGGAAATCATCAGGATCTTCCGGCGACCTCGAGTGTCAGCCAGGAAGCCCCAGAACTGAGAGCTGAGGATCAGACCTGGAAACACAATACAATATTGGAAGATAAAATACCTACATATGTACGAGTATAATACTTGGATAAATATGACTTTTAATACATACGGCCTTACTAATAAAAAAACACTTCCCAACTTTTAAGCGGTGTTTTAGTTGAAATGAATAAAGACTCCATAAGCTCAGTTTCGAAATGATGCAAAAAAATGAAATATAAAAATGAAAAAAAATGCAAAATAATGAAAAAAATCTTTAACTTTGTTTTTAAATGCGGCAACATCGCATTTTGCACCAAGCAACCATCCCACGCTTGCGTATCGATGATTATTTTTACCGCTGAGTGAGATACACAGTATTAAGTGACTGCTATTAAATTTTATGTCTCGTATTATATTGTATAAAATGTTTACCACATTTATTAGTAAGGCTTGTGGCTTGTGGTGTATTACGGTACGGGAACTCAATTTTAGGACTAGAATTTAAAAAGAAAATCGCTTAAATGACATAGTGTTACTTCACTTCTTCACTGAGTGCCTATATTATTACTTGGACAGTGGACACCCTACGAAGAATCTTGTGATCCAGAAACAAATCACGATAGAGCCACAAATACATCACAAACAAAACACAAATAGAATATACTAGACTAGAACAACAAAAAATGTCTTTGTTCAACAATTTTGGTTTTAGGCTCTTTTTGCCCTAACTGCCTCAATAAGATTTCGCTATCGATATGAAGTTTGGCCAATGGCAAAAAAAAATTGATTTTATTTTTGTTAGTTTATTTGACTAACTTTGTTAAATAAAAAAAAAATTATAATATTTTTTTAATGTAACCATGTTTAATTTGTAGACCTTCATTCATATTCAGTTACACAGCTGAACTTGTTTATAAATAAACTGTTTTCATAAATTGAATAATAATATTATTGAATATGGAAAGAAAAAAAATATTGCAAGATATGTTTAATTATAAAAACATTTATTTAATAAAAAAAGTGTCTTTATTGGACCGAGACTGGCTATTTCCTATTTTATCTCGACCGTTTGGCATTTCATCTGTCTGTAAATTTGATGGTACATTCCGTTTCTGATTTTAAAAATCTGCTGCATCCAATTTATTATTCACAACTTTACTTTATGTACTTAATGTAACGAAATAAAATAAAATTAACATAAGATAATTATCATTTAAAATTTTTCAAGTAACAAAATTTTTGTCTACTTTAATAAGTATGGTCACACATGTTATTCATTTGGCGAACCAACAAAAGTTGAGTGTAAGTAATAAGATAAAAACAGCTTTTTTGAAAATGACAACATTATCAAAAAAAAAAAAAAATTGCTGTAAATGTTAACCAGCTGGAGAGTAATTTGCATGTGTGTATATTCTTAAAGGGAATTAAATTCTATACAACGACAAATTTCCGATAAATTTCTTTCTCTGATGAATATTTTAGACGATATTTTTTTTACATGAGCTCCACACAGGAGGCCCTGAGGAAAATAATTTCCCTCAGGGCCTATGTCATCTTTGGGGATGCTGTGTGGGGGGTTTTTTTAAAGGAAAGGAAGGAGAGGAGAGTTCTGGGAAGGAAAAAGGTTTAAGGGGTGGGTAGGATGGGGGTTCAGTATGTCCTAGTCATCCGCCTCCAAGACCTAGACAAACCTCACCCCATGAACCCGGGCACCCCTGCTAAATCACCAAACGTAGTGAACCACTTGGGGTGACCTATGGCAGAGGTGTTGGTTATCCAATAAAGGTTACCGGGGTGGCGGTACCCATTCCCGCCTCCCAAATTGATATGAAGGAATGTTTGATGAAAAATGTGAGGTAAAATTATATATTTAAACTGTGAAACTAAAAACAGCTGGGAATTCGAAAATTACGTACAGAATAAAAGTTGTGGAAAATTTTATGAGCTTTCGTTTACATTAAAAAAATTCCGCTGCGACGCACCGTTTTCGAGATATAGAACTATTAGTAATTAAACTCACCGATAAAAGGGATAGCTCCCACCCATCCCTTCTGCGCTAAGGTCAGTCCAAGGTCGCACTGCGCAGCCGGGAGGATGTAGCTGAACCCAATGGTCTCCAGGACTATGGCAGTGGCCATTAGGCCGCAGAGGACAGTCATCCATATGTTAAATTTTCCAAATCCTAGAAATATTAAGTGGATTACATTGAAATTGAATAAATGCTAAAAGGGTTGAGCGTGAAAATAGTTGGAGAATTCTTTGGAACTACGCTAGAAAATAGAACAAATAACATACAGAAAAAAATAAAATAGAAATCGTAAATTCTAAAATTTGAAATATGAGATTGACTATTATGACGGCTTGACAGAAGGTGGCAATAGCGAAGGTTAACGCGCACGTCCCGGTTAGACGAGAGGTCTGGGTTCGAGTCCCAGTTGCGACCATTGACTTTTTTCTGTTTTCTGTGTCTTGTTCTCTTTCATATTTTCGTTTAGATTATTATTGTTATCTTCTTCTTCAATGATATATTGCGTCGATGGGAATAACTTTCAAAAGTTAGAAAAGACAGTTTTTCTTATAAAAAATTGAAAAAGTTTTTAATTTTATTTTCTACTGTTATCACGTTTAATGTGTAGAACTCCATTTAAAAAAAAGTATAAATAAGATATGATTTTATATTTTCACCGCCAAAAGTATTATCGTTATTTATTTTTGGGGTGTTATGCCGTTTTGCGCTACCTCCTTCTTTATGATATCTCTTTAAAACCTTTGAAACATTTTAACACTCTTCAACATCTTCTTTTGACTTAAATTTTGACAAAATACAATTCACATCATTGTCAATTCTTGGTTTATATTCATTATTTATTTTCTGGTTTATTTTCTGGTAACTCACTTTAACATTTTTTTGTACTTTTTCCATTAAAAATAATGCACGACCTTTAACCTTTAAAATAATACTGATGAGAACTGAGAACGCTAGATTACGTAGACGTCGGGTATTTATATGCAATATATGGATAACGCGTCGGGTATTTACGAATACACGAACGGGAAGGACTAATGACTAGGCGAATAGTGTGGGACCGCAGCCAGTGGAAAACATTTGTGAAGGAGTTCAAATTCTACCCTGGAATATAGTGCCGTGACCATAAATGCTAAATTATTTACTGCATGATACATCATATCGCAAAACCTATAAAGAGCGTCTCAGATATTATCAATAGCATAATAATTCTTAATAAAAATAATCCCGAAAATTGCAGGCAAACAATAAAATTGTAATAAAACCGCCAATATAAAAAATATTACCATTGATAAGATTTCCCAAAGATCTGCTAAGAAAATTGAATTTTAGACATGACGGCTATTTCGCCTTCTGTTTTCTTCTTTAGTCTGATCCTCATTCAGATGTGACACTTGATCACTCCAGCGCATTGACCTTCCTCTAATTCTCCTACCAAACACTTTGCCGGTGACAGCTTTTCCATTCTGTACCCACTGTCAAATAATTTATTAAACTTCAAATATTATATAAAAAATATCTATATATATATATAAAAATCTCGTGTCACGGTGTTTGCGGTCGAACTCCTCCGAAACGGCTCGACCGATTTTTATGATTTTTTTAATGTATATTTGGTAAGTATGAGAATAGGTCGTAAATAGTGATCGACCGAAGCGCGAAGGTTCGGTTTCGGCAAGTTTCGGTAAAAAAATCTAGTTTCAGCATCAGTTTCAACCTTCGGCCGCACCGAAACCCTGCAAAAGATCTCAATAAATGGTAAATTTAGCCTTAAGAACGTTGTGATTGTAAACGCAATGTAAATTAAAATACTCAATTAATGAGGTCCTTCCTTTAAAATGCACATAAGTGTTGATTATTGACAAATTTTTGTTCCAAGCAGTAGTTAACATGTTTGTTAATTTTTAGTACCTATCTAGATACCTAATATAAAAAAAAGTTTTTTTCACATTCTTCAATTATTGCTTTTTTATTTCATTTAACGCATGTTAACTGTTGTATAAGTGTAAAAAATAAGCCAAACTTCAGTAAACAATAGATTTTTAACATGTCTAAAAAAGTTTCGGTTTCGGTAGAAAGTCTTGTTTCGGTCGGACACTAGTCGTAAGTTTCATACCGCTAGGTGATTAGGGTGTCCCAATTCAGATTTTTTTTTCTATTTTTTGACAATTTTTTTATTTTATTTGGCATCAAAAAATACATATAAATCCAAATTTTCACCTTCCCACCCCTCCCATTTTTTATTCGCGATTTTAGTATTTGTGTATGAACAAATTTAACCGTCGTTCTTATTTCAAACAGAACGATATTATTTATGTTGTTGAATGACAGATGGCGCTACGTCCACCTCATCGAACTTTCATACACATATACGCAAGTCATTCACGAGAAGCGTCAAGCGTAGCGTCATTTTGATATTTCATTCGGCATTTGTTATGTATCACGACGCAGTGTTTTTGTTTTTATCGGCGGTCATCGTCTACAGCGCTCCATTTATCTTTTTGTCGCAGAATCCATCCTATCACGTATTGTATTCGCAGATAAATTGACTGCGAAAATCAATGAACAAAAAAAAATGGGGTTTTCAAAAGTGACACAGCTGATGGGAAATGCTTGGTAAACAATGGACGTTAGGAAGGAATCTGACTTACATTAAAATCACACAGAACGTTATTGTGATATTTGATACTACGGCACCGATGCATCACTAGGCTGCAATCACTGCACAAGTTTCCCTAATAATCGATATTGAAGTCATCGAGATCTCAGCATAGTAATTGATAAACGAGTAGGTATATATTTTTTTAAAGAAAGACAAACATTCCCGGGTTACGAATAACCCGAAATTTTTGAAAATCTCCCATTACCACCACAGTAAGCGGAAAATGTTGCTTGTGTCGTGATGGAGGATTTAGCCAGTCGAGGAATCCAACACGCGACGCCTGGGTGGGACCCAAACGCGATGTCAACACAGCTATTACACCATTTATAACTCAATAACCGCCGCGCTTGACCGATTTTTATGATCTTTGATTTATTGGATTTGTCTCCGCCCCGAATAGCAGAATAGCTATTAAAATATCGGAAAAGTTCACGAAAAAAAATTATGAAGAAAATTGTTTTATTCATAAATTTTGTATGGAACGAATTCTCATCTTTTGAAAATTGTAATAAATAAATAAATAAATAAATAAATTGAATAGTGAGTGAATTCCAAAAATTCAAAAACATCAATTGTCAATGCGCTGATTGTTTTGCTTTTGTTTACATATAATTATGCCCCTTTTTCTTACACACTAAATGTCAACAGTCGAAAATGAGACAAACGGTGAACACAAACATACAATATTACCAACCAACAGTTTCACCTTCTCAAACCTACCTAACACACAACATAATGAAATGTAATATTAATATGTAAAAATGTTTTTAAAATATATTACATATGTAAAAATGTTAACAATAAGGTGTAAACTGTAATATATAGATATAAATAAATAAATAAATGTCTGCATCCCACCAAAGGAAAAATACAATCTATCTATATGCATAAATAAAAATACGCGCATAACTTCCGAACGACTGCACCAAATTGGATAATTAATTTTTTTGTTTTCGTTATTGTCAGGACAAGGTTTTTATAAAACTGCCACTGACTGGTCTTGCAATTGCACGAGCTCTTTTAATGAATTCCAAAAACACACTAAGAGATCACTATGAAGGTGGTAATTGCACAGAGGCTTCTTTAGCATAGTTGACATTAAGGCGCCGTATTCCAGCTCAAAAAGAAGAAGATGGAGAGATATGTAATTACGAATGTTGGAGAGAGCGCGCTAATATTTTAACGATAAAATTGAAGCGAAATTGTGAAAATGTTTAATAAAACACGACTCGTTTGAAATAGAGCAAAAATCTCGTGGATAACATCTAACAAAGTATTTAATGAAACACTGTGATTTTTTTCATACATATAACTTCTAAAATAAGTGAAATTAACGAGTTTATAATAATTTTCGGAGCATACTTTGCGATTTTTTTCTAACCAAGAAATTACAAATAATTTGCGTTTCGGCGTGGAACACGTCTAGATATTATCTTAAAAAATAACATATATATTTTTTAAGAGCTAAAAACCTCAAATGTTTAAAGGAGATATGTAAGAAATCATAGCACTGGTTACTTCAATAGACACCAGCTCCTTAATTTATTATTCTAAATTTCACATGTAGGTACTATTGGCAGTGGCGTAGCGTGGGTTTTGTAAGTATTCTATTTTTTATGCTGATTTTTATAATCCCATGTGCCGAGTACTCTTCCAACAAAATCATGCTCATAAATTCTATTATAAATTTATCTATAACTGCTATCAGCAATCGAGAATTGTATACCTGTAATAGAATTTCGCATTTTCATCACGCATACGTATGGAATGCAACTCAAATGCAAAGCTTCACTCGGTACACGACAAATCGGCAATTTATTATTATATTGATAACACAAAACTGGTTTAAATTAAACTTAATATGCGGTGTATCAAAACTAAACTCAGAACATAAAAATGGTTTTTCTTTGATTCTAGCGGCACGTACATTCTGAACACAAAACAGGTTTTAATTAAATCTGTATGCGGTGTAATAAAACTACACTCAGTCCATTAAATGGTTTTTTCTTTAATTCTGCCGGCACTTGCATTGTGAACACAAAACTGGTTTTAATTAAATCTGTATGCAGTGAATGAAAACTACACTCAGAACATGAAAATGGTTTTTCTTTGATTCTGGAATTAAATAAATAGTCTGCAACTGGAATTTTATAACTGCACATCGAATAACAGAATGTCTTCTTTCGAAATGTGTCAGCAGATGAATCCAACTGGAATTTGACATTCTGTATTGGTTAAAATTAAATCTCTACCTTGCGAATTAAAACTACACTCGGAACATGAAAATGGTTTTTCTTTGATTCTGGCAGCACATACATAGTCTGCAAATAGAGATATAATATATATATATAGCAAATATTACAACTGAACTTCAAATAAGAGGATGTTTTCCTTCGAAATGTGTCAACAGATGAATCCAACACTGGAAATTTACATTCCCAACACAGAATTGGTTTGAATTAAGTCTGTATGAGGTGAATTAAAAGTACACTCAGAACATGAAAATGGTTTTTCCTTTGATTCTGGCAGCACATACAGAGTCTGCAACTAGAATTTTATAACTGAACTTCGAATAAGATAATGTTTTAGTTTGAATTGTGTCAGCAGATGAATCCTCAAATGGAATTTTACATTCTGAAAACTGGTTTAAGCCTTCGAATAATTAGAAAAAAATATCTTTGAACTTTTGCCTGTCACTGTTTGCGCACAAAATTTCCGGTTCTTCCCATGCATTTTAAATGTTCCTTTTTATTGCTTTTTTTTATTCTTTTGCAAAAAACTAAATTGTTCTAAAATCTAGATAAAGTAATTTTTCCGACGTGCTTATTAGAACATTATTGTTTCTAAATATAAAAATTTTGATGTTGGAAATGTGGATTGTCTCAAAAATACACGCCTGCGAATATTCGAATTAAAGTACCTAAAATAGAAAAACTTAAAATTTTAAATAATGATTCTTTTTCTTAAAAAAACATGTAATAAAACTGTATCTTTACTTTTTATCGCAATCACTATTTTATTTTAAAAATAAATGTGTGGGACATAATTTCATAATTTTATTTTAAAATTAAATGTGTGGGACAATTTGCGTCTCCTGCGATTAGACGGGTTGAATTAAATCTGTATTCGGCGAATTAAAACTACACTCAGAATATGAAAATGGTTTCTCTTTGATTCTGGCAGCACATTCATAATCTGCAACTAGAATTTTATAACTGCTCTTCTAATAAAATAATGGTCTCTTTCGAAATGTATCAGCAGATGAATACACAACTGAAATTCATTCGTTAATACAATCTGAACACAATTCTGGTTTTAATTAAGAGTTAATCTGTTTGCGAGTTTTCAGCTTTAATTAGTATCACTCTCATGATATGCGTACGGTTTTACTACAAATTGCGAAATTTGCCGCTTAATAAAATATAATTATTGATATTTTTAATAAATAATGAAAAAAATTAGTTGGATTCGTAAACAAAAGTATCGTAGAACATTTTCAAATAATGATTTGAAAAGGTTTAATTTTTTCCTGTACATAGTTACATTTGATAACAATAATAATAAAAATAAATTATAATGCACGTATTAATAGTTCAAGGAGTCGAGTGTATATAAAAAAATAAAGAAGAAACAACACAAATAATGTAAAGATAATATAATTAATTCGCGTGGAGAGTTTATTCATGTCAATGTAATATTGTTTTATCTCCTGTTTCTAGAACACAAATGATTTAATGTGTTACTTTTTAATTGTTTCAAGGCCATCTTGAAAAGTGCCCTACAAATATCTTCACTTATATTATAATTATGAACTTGCGCAGAGCCGTAAAAAATCACGGAATATTATAATTATAGGATTTGTGAAGCTGAACGAATTTATAAAACATTTTCCTCAGGATCCATTACTTATCAAAACAAATAATTAGAGAGACGATCAGAAACTTGCCTTCCGCATGAAAACCACTACTAAACTTTTAAAAAATCATTAGTGAATCAGATTTAGATCTGCCAATTTGCGACAGATTTCGATCTGTTCAAAATTTAATTAAATAATCCGTAAGCCGCCGCAACGGATTATGGAAATGACACTTCATTGCAACAATTACTAAAAGAAACAATTATTTACGTCCACACAATAGGTTATTAGGTTCTTAGTTTAGGTAAATTAAGTAATTTATGTGTATTTAATTTGCAACGAAATTTCATAAATGTCAACTCCATACAAAAAACGGCGGTAAGGAAATTTTTAACTTTGATTGAATAAAAATCTAATTTTAATGCATATTTTTCCGTCCCCGACTGAAATCAATGTTTCCTTTGGTAATTAAGTTTAAAAGTAGTTTACTTTTCAAAATCTATGCCTATTAAAAGTGTAGCGGCATGCGGCGGCTCGTGGATTATTTACCAAAAATTGAACTCTTAAAAAAGAATTATTATTCAAATAAATATAATTTTGGTACCTTATTCATCGCTTGGTTTCCACAATCAGTTCCAATTTTGATATAAGGTTCACTGAACGTAAATAATTTTACGCGTTACATTACGCAGGAATATTCACATAACACACATGCGTCATCACAGAGAAACTTAATTAGTATGTTTAATGATAAGGCTGCTATTTAATTAGGAGAAATAAAATTAAAATAAATAAACATCTGAATACTGACACTCTTCAATCTAGGTACTTGGTACGCTTTCGTAGTCCAACGGCCGTTGTTCCCAATCCCACTGATCAACTGTTGAGCCGAAATTTTGGCTCAACACTTTTCACATGCGCAAATACGCTCTACCCAACGCAACCCTCCGACCAACATGCGAATCGAGCGTTACTAAACAAATCACTTAGCTGATCGGAGACTGATCGATCAAAATGTTGAGAACAACGGCCGTTAGTATGCATATTTGTTTAGAAAAGCAAACACTTCTCTGTCAATGATTATCCAGGGTTTTAAGGGACGTACTTGACTTAAATCAGTGATTCCTGACATTATTTGGAGTAAAAAATGGGAATGAAATTTTGGTCTGCGTGATGTTTTATTTTTATTTTTTTCAACTTACAACATTTAAAAAATCAGTAGATATTGGACGGTTAGGGTCGGGGGAGAGTTTATATATGAACTCGGTTGAGTGTCCAGTGATGACGGAAGATTTTTTTGTATTTTTAACTCCAAATAATCATTCAAGTAGGGGAGGGTGGGGCGTGTTGTGACGGGGGCAGGTTGTGATATCGCGTTTAAAATTCCCGCTAGTTAACTCCGTACCACCAGGTTCTGTCAAAACAGTAAAACAGTGGTGCCGTGCGGTTGCTATAAAAAGCTATTCGATAAAGAGTGATTTTTCAGTGCTAAACGAACTTTTCCTGCAAATATTCGAAGTCATCTACTAACCTGCAAACACTCGGTAAGTCGTTATATATTTTTTTCTCCAAACAGTGTGCCTTTTGACTGTGTTATTAGTTATAAATAAAATTCGTACGTCAAGTACGTTTACTTGCGTGGTTATTTTTATGTAAAATCGTCCGGTGGGGCGAGTTGTGACATCAAGGTGGGGGCGTATTTTGACACTCAACTCGCCCCTTAAATTTAGATTTTTACTAAATATAAATATATTTATAAATATATTACATAATATATTTTATTTACCTTTATATAAAACCAATGTGTATTAAAGACGAAGAGGAGGGAAACACCTCTGATGCTGATCTCACAAGAACACCATTGCAAGACATAACGAATGTAGACATTGAAGAAAAATTTTTGAACCCTCAACCATCAACTAGCAGAACCATTAAACCTGTGTGTCAGAAAACATCAGAACAAATCCGGCCATTACCCAAAGCTCAACCAAGAAAGAACTTTCCAAATAGAAAAAAACTTACGAGGGCAATTTTAACGGACACCTCTATAAAGAAAAAATAAAATACGAAGACAAACTGAGAAAGGTAAAGAAAGGGGAAAAAAATAGAAAAAATTATAAATACAAAACTAACTAAAAAAACTAACATCCAATAAATTAAAGGTGGTGACAAAAACAGAATTACATTAAAATTATTTTAGACGTAAAAAAAAAGAGTTTTTTGGTGTCCACATCATCCATTGAAACGGAAGAGGAGCCACCACTTTTGGAAACTGACGACTGCGATGCGAACGAAGAAGAGCAATCTATATATTGTCGTAACCCCTAATCTAATGATATTTCTGGTGAAAGGTGGGTCAGGTGCATAAAATATCTTAGATGATGTCATGAGTTTTTACAAATTTTATTACGTGCCTACCTATTTATTTTACTTAACTATATGTTCTTCACAACCTGCCCCACCCCTGTCACAACACGCCCCACGGGTTGGGCGTGTTGTAACAATTCCCATATTTTGTAAAATAATATTTAATAAGTATGTTAACAAGGTAAATAATACCAAAATAATGTAGCCAAAGAGTTATTTGTTTCTATTAAAATGTCAAATCTTTGATTTCATTAAAGATTTTTCTACTATATTCAGTTTTGTAATTTAGTCACAACACGCCCCACCTTCCCCTAATATTAAAATCCTCCTTTCGTTAAAAAATATACATAAATGTTAACTCTCTGTGGTAGAGGGTCGATACAGCATCCGTGGTCAAGGGATAATACTCTCGATCGGCAGTCCAGAGGTCGCAGGGTCTCAAATCCCGGCAAAATTTTATTTAATTAATTTGTCGTCTATAAAACCTTATATCAATAAAATATTCACCGAATTCGTCATGAACGATGAGCACGTCAGTACGATCAACCATTAAATTGTTTTCATAATAAATTAAGAACTTGTTTTTGGAAAATGATTTTTTTCGTACCAGAAAATGTGTTATAAAAAATAGACACCGTAAGGGGGCGTACATTAATTAGGTGAGCTCAAAATGGTGAGGGTCCAGTAAAATCTCACCAAATCTTGAATAGTTTTTCAGCGTATTGTCGCGATCATATTTACCTCACCGGGGGCCGTAATGGGATAGCATTGGGCGGGATGGGATAGGGTAGGACCCCAGATACACCACTGATCTCACGTGAGGGGAGGGGGGTCCCTGGTACCAAATTTCACTTAATCTCGCCAAGGGGGGGGGGGGGGTCTAAATTGGAAAATAAACGGCTCACGTAATTAACGTATGCCCCCTAAGTATTTTCCGCAGAACAGCTACTTATGTTCAGAGAAATGATTTTTTTGATCGTGCCTATCCGACAGGTTTAATCGGCCACCATTTTGGATCGGAACCGGAACGTAACAAACAAATTTACAGACAGATAAAATGCCAAATTTACCTAAATCCGCCCTCTCCCTACTCACAGCATACCTATGCCAAATGAGGATTGTCATAGTCCTAATATGGAAGATATTAGAACTATGACAGTCATATCATATAATAAAAAAACACAAACACCATTTCACTAACCTAAAAATTAATCTTCGTATTAATCTAAAAATAACTTTACTACAATTTGGGAGGCAGGTATGGGTGCCACTATCCTGGAAATCATTTATTTGATAACCAACACCTCTGTCGTAGATCACCCCAAGTAGTTCCCTACATTTGGTTACTTGGCAAGGAGTGTCCGGATTCATTGGGTGACGAATGTCCGAGTGGCCGAGGCGCCTGCCCATCAGCTGCGTAGCAGACCAGATTAGGAGAGGCCCTTTAACTTCTCCAGATGGGCTCTCCTGACCTATCGTCTTATCTCTATCGACCTCTCGAGGGAATCCCTTTAACCTCTCCAGTTGGGCTCTCCTCTTCTATCGTATTGCACAGCAGCGGGAGGTACGGATTCATATGTCCATCTCTCCATGGCCATTGATTCCTACCCATCCCTCATACCATTTTCCATCCCATAACTTCCTTTCCTTAAAAATATCCTCCGTGTATCTTCAAAGATGGCACAGGCCCTGAGGGAAATTATTTCCCCAAGTGTGGGGTGAATGTAAAAAAAGAAGTAACATATAACTGTTTATTTCTACAGATCAAAACCATAAGCCGACAAAAAATGATCAAGCTAATAATAAAGATACATTAAAATTCACAAATAAAACATGATTCACAGGGCTTATTTACTTGCATCAAACTACTAACTTACTTTAAATACTTGGAAACGTTTAGAATGATATTAAAGGTTTTCAATTAAAAAAAACAACTCACCAGTAAGATCCAAAGCATCATTAAATTTAACAATGTTTTTCTCTCTGCTCTCCAATCCATAGCTAATTGTTGAATCTTTCACTGCCATTGTCACAAAATAAAACTTATGAGTCTCAAAATAAAACTGCAAAACAAATAGCGTATTTTTAAATCCACAAAAAAACTTCCTGGTATTACTGTTTACAGTATTTTTTACTTCTCAACTTTATTACGAGTTATACTATATTTTGAAGACTTCATCGACATGTTGTTACACTTTAAAACTTTAAAACGTGACTGATGAATTATTGGTTGTACTCATCACCAATTGTCTTCCCGTCCCGGAAGATATTTGCGGTGAATATCATTTAATGTTATATAAATGGTACGTAATGGTAATAAAACATTGTTCCTAGGCCATTGTCGAAGGCGTTCACGAACATCATTCATATTCGTGTTGGTTTAACTTAGTTTTGCCCAATATAACACCTCAGTTTTTGCTTGATTGTGGATTATTTTATTTGCTGAGATGACACAGCACTAAATATTATCACACAGAGTCGAACTCAATGGCTCCACGATAACACAACAAAGTGGCATTTCAACGCCTCTTTGAAAAGTCATCAAAAGTTCTAAACTTCAACAGCAATCAATATTCTATTTTTTGTTTTATTTTTTTATTTTATTTGGTACAATACATACAATAGATACATAAATATAATGAAAGTATATAAAAAAAACTTAATACAATTATTATTAATACAAAGATAAATATTTTTTTAAAAATATTCTCCCATAATAAGTTAATGCTTGTGTGTACGGGAGGAAGTATTATTTGTTAGGTTATTATGATTTTTTGTTTTGTTTTTTGAAATTTAGTTTATATAAGGAATAAGAGAAACATATGTATATATATATATATATATATATATATATATATATATATATATATATATATATATATAAATATATATATAGTTATTAAAAAAAAAATATATATATATATATTTTTTTTAATATATTTTTTTTTTTTTTTTTTAGTTAAGGTTTTCAGTATATTTTTTTAATTGTGTTTTGAAATTTTTGAAACTGTTCTTAAGGGATCTTATATTTTATGGTAATTTATTAAAGAAATTTGTTCCCAAGTATTTGTAGTTTTGTTGACCCAAAGTTTTTTTACAAATGGCAATTGGTAACATGTATTTTTGCCTGAGATTTACTGTGTTTTTGAATGGTATGGTTTTCTTTAGGATATCCTCTTTGTAAACTTGTAAGGTTGAATGATACAGGAAGAGAGTATTTAATTTTCTGACTTCTTTGAGTATGAGTTCAGATGGATATAAAAATGATTTTTTTAAATATTATTTTGATTATTAGTGAACTAAACTAAAAGTTTGTACAATGTAAGAGATTGTGTGTGAGTTTTATAGGCGCCACCCCATCCTATTATACCATATTGGATTATGGATTGACAGAATGCGAAGTACGTCATTCTCAGTAGTTCTTTATTTAGAATGTGTCTCAAACAGCTAAAAATATATGTCAATTTTCGTACTCTGTTTTTAAGAATGGTTATATGCGTTATCCATTTCAGACATTGGTCAATAGTGATTCCTAGATATTTGGTTGAAGCATTCATTTCAATATTAGTACACAGTAAGTTACAGTGGTGTTGTTGAGTGTGTGGTGCAGAATGGATCCTTATGTTTATTTCATGCGGCGAGTTTTTTTTTTTTATGAAAAATGGTATGTAATGTGTTTTTTTAGAGTTTAATGTTAGTAGCTTATTGTCAAACCATGTTTTTAATTCATTTATGTCTGTGTTAGCCTTTTTATTCAGTTCTAACCATGTGTTTGCTTTTAGAAGAAGCACTGTGTCATCTGCATATGGGACAATTTCCCCGTATTTAGCAACTTCAAATATATAATTTACATATAATATAAACAAAAGTGGCCCTAGAACTGTGCCTTGTGGTATTGAGAAGTTACTACTTTCGGAATCACTTAGTTCATTTAATAATTTTACTTGTTGTGGTCTATTTTCCAAAAAGCTTATAATCCAGGATAGCACCATTCCATTTATTCCAATTGATTTGATTTTTTTATTAAGTTAGTATGAGATATACTATCAAATGCTTTTTTAAGGTCAATTAATATTCCAATGCATTTTTGATTTGAGTCTAGGGCGGTATATATATGGTTTGTTATTTTCGCAATGGCATCGTGGGTGCTGGTGTTTTTTTTGAAACCATACTGTTTAGAATTTATAATTTGATGTTGTTCTAAGAAGGCCCAGATTTGTTTTTTTACAATTTTTTCGAATATTTTTGATATATTTGATAAAAGGGATATAGGGCGGTAATTTTGTGAGTCTTTTGGGCAGCCTGCTTTATATTGTTCTTTTGTAATTATTTGGAAATACACCTTTTATAAGGCTTGTATTTATTATATGAGTTAATGGGAAAATTAGATATTGTTTCATTGTTTTCAATATGTTTACATTTATGTTGTCATAACCGGGATCAGAGCCCCCCTTTAAATCATCGATAATTTTTTCAACATCAGTTTCTGTTATTTTGTTGAAATTATTATATTGGTGTTGGGTAGTGTGGGGATTATTTTTATTATTGTTTGGACATGTTTTTATAGCGTTTGCCAGACAACACTTACAAAATAGTTGTTTAAAATATTACAGCATTTTTTAGTGTCGAGTTGGACATTGTACGTTTTTTCCCATCTGAAATTTCGGATATACAACTTCTCTTTTTATTTTTATTTATTATTTCGTTTATTGTAGTCCAATTTTTTTAATTATTATTTTTGGCCTCTTTAAGTAGTTTGGAGTAGTAGCTATTTTTAGTTTTTCGAATTAAAGTTGTTAATATGTTTTTATATTTTTTGTAATATGAAATAATTGATTTTTTAGCATTCGGTTGATGAGCTAGTTTGAAAAGTTTATTTTTATTCTAACTGCTTTTTAAATGATACAGGGTTTATTTTTTTTTGTTTTTTGAGTTTTGATGCTAGTTTTTAATTTCAGAGGCATTTAACATGTGTTCTGGTAATTTTTTTTCAAATTATTATTTAATCATTGAAGACAAATTAGCGATGAAAAATCAGAAAAAGATTAGGCTGCATCTAGTAATTTATTGAACAAATTAAAATAAAAAAGGTTACGTTTATCTACGACACTATCTAGATTGCATTTAGTTCGGGAAGAAAGCACTCAATAAAAATCTGCGTTAAGAAAAATGAAGTTTGCAGTTTTTAGTCGAAATGTAATACAGTTAAAATATGACCGAAGGGGTGACGGTGGTTAACTCAGTGGTTAGAGCAGAGCCCGGCAATGCTCCGTATCCTGGGTTCAATTTCTAGATGTGACCGAATCCTTTTCTGTTTCAAATATTCGTTTGAGAGTAGCTAATTGTCTTCAATGATTAAAAATTTTAATTTGTGGTTTTACTCATTAAGATATCCCAAAAAAATAGTTTTAATTAGAACACAGACCATAAGATCAGTTATTAGAAGTTCCTAGTTTTATAAAATTTTGCACAAGATGTATTTTATACCTGTAATTGTTTTGCATTAATTTTTTTTTTTTTTTTTACATGAACTCCACACAGGAGGCCCTGAGGAAAATAATTTCCCTCAGGGCCTATGTCATCTTTGAGGATGCTGTGTGGAGGGTTTTTTAAGGAAAGGGAGGAGAGGAGAGTTCTGGGAAGGAAAAGGGTTTAAGGGGTGGGTAGGAATCTGGGGTTCAGTATGTCCTGGTCATCCGCCTCCAAGACCTAGACAAACCTCACCCCATGAACCCGGGCACCCCTGCTAAATCACCAAACGTAGCGAACCACTTGGGGTGACCTATGACAGAGGTGTTGGTTATCCAATAAAGGTTCCCGGGGCGGCGGTACCCATTCCCGCCTCCCAAATTGAAAATTCAATGTGATGACCGACTTATGGCGATGGGTCGAGAATTAGGTGTCCCTCAACCAGTCTCTACGGATCCGGCCCGCCACGCAGAAGGTGGATAAACGCATTCGATGCCAAAACCTAGATCACCATGAACACGAGCACCCCTGCTAAGTCACCAAGCAAAGCGATACACTTGAGATGACATGTGGCAGGGATGTTGGTTATTATATTGGCAATGCAACTCGTAAACTCGTAAAAAAATAAAAATCGTTTTATTTAAATAGAATAGTAATATTAAAATTGAAGATAAGTTTAAAATAAATAAATAAAAAGCTTGTGTAGTGTGTAGATACCAAACTATTCGAGATTTTTTTGCAAATCTCCAAATGCTTCCCTATTTAATTTAGTCTTATAAAAAACAAATGTTTACACGAAATGTTTGTAGAGCAGGTAGGTAAATAAATAGGTTTCTTGTATTTCTACGTGCGACTGTACTAAACTGTACTAAACCACACGTAGATAAGAAAAGTATCTTTATTGTCGTCGCAACATTTCTTATCGATGGCTTTTGTCATCTAAAGAGCTGAATTGGATTCCTATTAAAAAAGTCGCTTATTTGATGTGTTGTTATGAAAATATATAATATTCACATAATAATTGTAATTGTTGACGACCTCCGTAGTCCAGTGGGTAAGACTCTTGACTCACAATCCGGAGGTCGCGGGTTCGAACCCGGCATGCGCAAATAAATTTTATTTGATTAATTTGTGTTATTTCACAATTAATTCATTTAAAATAATATATATGGCTTTAGCCGTGGTTGGTGACCAGATCTGAATAGCCAGGTACTTCCCAACCTTCCTCTTCCCCACCTCCTTCCCCTCCCTTCTACCTTCAGCCTCACAACATACCCCATTTGGGGATGCCATAGTCTCACTGGCTCCAGACGGGAGTAGTTGAGATTCTTGTGCGGTATTCACTGTAAAAAAAAAAAATCAGGTACTGATTACTAATTTCATTATTGTCGATGGGTTTTTTTTTGACAGTCGTATATCGGCGCGAATAGGTAGAAAACGGATTATTCTTGCGGGCCGCACTTACTTACCCTCGGGGTCTAGTTGGGCTCAGACCCGGTGGGAACGTCACAGTGCCTAGTTTGAAACGATGTGAATTTCTTTTTATTTAAAGTCGAGCGGAATAATTGTTCCTTTAATAGTGATCGAGGCATCCTGGAAAATTTCGGATAATCCTTTAGTGGCCGAATCGAGTAAAATACGTGTAATCGTGAATTAAAATCGCACCCGTAGGTGAAAAACGCATGTCGATGTGCACCCGGAAGTGGTCTTCCGTATCGGGAATAATCGAAGCTTTGGACTTGTTTAATGTCGGGAACAAGCTGTGACATTTATTTGATCGGATGAAATCCGTATTTGGGGGTGAACCCTCCTTTTACTGAATTGCCGCGCACGCCGTGGAACTAGCGCTAGCGCACGGATGGATGGATACCGGTGGTAATTGGTGAGGACCTGGATGATCCTCGGCCGGGGTTTGACCGAGAGACGGAGCTGGCAGGCTGGCCGCCCGCGCTGTAGCAGACACGGACCCGTGAAGAAAGGCGTCCCCATCCCTCCGCAGAAAATTAGCTAGGTAGCATAGGTAGTACAAAACGGTCTATGATGGGGGTAAGTGTATTGTATTGTGTGTAATCCTCTTAGTGAAATAGATGTATTTGTCATTTCGGAAGAACTTGTCTGTTGCGGCGGGTAGCAAATGATCCCTCTCAAGATCGAGGGATCAAATGCTGCGTGGATGTTGTGGACTGTATACTGTATGCGGTTCTTATTTACCTATTTTATTATATTTTAATCGCACTTACCCATACTGCTTCCCTCTTCGTTCAGTGTTCACTGGAAAGGTAGGTATATTAGTTTGGTTGAAATTTTGGAAGGGAATGGCGATTGGGAATGAACGTTTGATCGCGAAATAATAAGCGAGAATGGATGACGCTTGGCGATGGTACTTGCGAATAGCTGCGAGATTTAAAAGTTCACTTTGCGGTTTGATTACTAAAAACTGTAAAAGCGGTGCGGTTTTAGGACTTCTGTCCTGTGCGGCGAGGTAAATTCAACTGAACTAATTATGGCAGAGGGCACACAATACGTATTTTAGAAAGAACCACATGTAACAATAAAGGCGCGAACATGCCCCCCCGCCTTGACCAAGTGGTCAAAAGAAAAAGATAAATACAAAAAAGGAGAAACGCGATGCGATAGGATTCAATGAACAATTGACGTTTGAAAATAAAACAAATTGAGCATAAGCATCCAAAAATATAAAGAAATAAAATAACAACAGTTGAAGGCAAAGACCCCAATGGTCGCCAAGCAAAACAAAAAAAAAACAAAAACGAAGAATTGGAGTAGGTATCTCTATTTTAGATATATATCTGTATATCTGTTTAGATATACATGTGGTAAATCAACCACTAACGGAGGTGGTAATGCTGAAGAAGTTATCTTATGGCAAACAATGCATTTCGAAAGTTGTGAACGAATCTTATTTCGTGCCGCCATTATCCAAAACTTCCGCTGAATAGTGAATTGAAGACTTCGCGGGCCTACATGAAAATATAGTTTGTGATAATAACCTATAATTAAATAAGCTAAAAGACAGCTTTTCGGTAAAAAGTTGGGAAATTTGTTTCCGTGTGACAGATTTGAGTACTTGAGTCGACCGCGCACCTTGATAAAACCGTGGCTATCAAGAAACGGTTTGACGTTTAGAATGTACGTTGAACATGGAACGTTATTTGGCATGTTACGTATATCGACAGAGAAATATGTTTCCTGTTCGATGCGTATGATTTTAAAAAGCGAGTCATTTAACTCACGAGAGCTAAGATAAGTTGAGTTTGTATTATCCGTACCAGGAAGTTTACGACAATTATTAACGAAACGCATTATCCATGCGACTACGCGTTGCAATTTATGAAATGAAGAATATTTGCTAATAATTGAATTAGGTACAATTTGAGATGATACAAGCGCTTCAAGGTTGCGAGTTTTGATTTCGGTGGATCAGCTACGCGAGAACACATGCCAAAAGTAATTGGCGGTTCATACTGATTGGTTTTCAATTCCGGTAACTGTTCCGAATTTGCGTGCTTAAATGGCGCAATAGGCCACTCGGAATACGGCTGGCAAAGCCATTTTGGACCATTCCACCAAATATCATTTGCCATCAATTGTGATGGTAGCATACCTCTCGACAGACAGTCGCTAGGGTTCTCAGCACCTGCGACATGATAAAAATGACTACTATGCAAATTTTCGTGTATTTTTGCTACACGATTGGCAACAAAGGTTTGCCAGCGGTGAGGTGATGAATGAATCCAACTTAAAGTTACAGTCGAATCAGAAAAGGCAAATATTGAATGAACAATAAACCTCGCGGAGTAATTATCAATTACCCTTTTCAACAGTTGCGATAACAATAATGCTGCGCATAATTCTAAGCGTGCTAAGGAGACGACCTTTAACGGTGCTACCCTTGATTTGGCGCAAACTAATTGAACCTCAATTCGGTTATCAGGAGTGGTCACCTGAGCGTATATCACTGTTCCGTATGCCTTTTCGCTCGCATCCGCAAACCCAACGAGTTTTAACGTGCATCCTTCAGCGACTCCTACATGACGTGGAATCCGAATTGACGATATTGACGGCAATTCTGCGTTGAACTGCTGCCACTGGCGTGATATACTCGTGGGTGGGGTTTCGTCCCAATCGATTTTTAAAATCCACAGCTCCTTTATCAGAAGCTTGGCTTGTACAATTATAGGCGCCACCAGACCCATCACGTCAAAGAGTCTAGCGACAGATGATAAAATATTGCGTTTTGTACAAGTTCGATTGTCTGGAGTGACTTCAAATGCGAAAATGTCATCCGAAGGATGCCAGCGTAGGCCAAGGATTTTTAATTCATCTAAACGAAAGCACTCATCACTATCGAAAGTTACACTTTGCGACAAGCGAAGTTCCAATGGAATGTTTTCTAATACTTTGCTGGAATTGGATGCCCACTTAGCGAGTTGGAATCCTCCTGACTGGAAGAGCTCAATCAACTCTCCAGCCGCGCGGATAGCTTCTTGCTCATTTAAAGCAGAGCTAGCGATGTCGTCTACATAAACGTCACGATTGATAATACCCCTTGCTATAGGGAAGCGAGCGCTTTCATCTAACGTTAACTGTTTGATTGCTCGAAGGGCTAAGAACGGGCTGCACTTAAGGCCAAATGCCACGCGATTGTATTGATAAGCCTGAAGCGGCTTTTGCGGATCGAATCTATATAAAATTCGTTGATAACGACGATCTTCTTTGCGAACATTTATACATAAATACATTTGACGAACGTCGGCGGAAATTGCGATAGGAAAAAGGCGTAAATTCAGAAGAATGCAAAATAAATCATTTTGTAGGCTTGGTCCCGTGTGTAAAATGTCGTTTAAAGATAAATCATTTTTCGTTTTTGCGCTTGCGTCAAGAACCACTCTCACTTTCGTGGTCATTTTATCCTCACGCCTAACTGCGTGATGCGGAATGTAGTACGCGTTTTCTGACGGTAAAGCTTCTACCTGGGATAGATAACCTTTGTGAATATGTTCTCTGGTCACTTCATCATAGAGCGGTTTTAATTCTGGCAGATGCTTAAATTTTCTCTCTAGTGCATAAAACCGATTTTGCGCAGCTTGCAATGAATCACCTAAGTGACACCGGTTGCCTTTGAATGGCAAAGCCACTTCATAAGAACCGTCCTCAAGGCGAGTTGTGGTGCTTTTAAAAATGTTCTCAGTTTCCTTTTCTTCAAGGCTGTGAACCGGTTCCGAACCGATATCTTCGATTTCTCAGAATTTTTGAATTAAATTCTCAATTTCGTGCGTAGCGCAGAAAGTTAAAGTGGTGTTTGATTGAGAATTTACTATAGCATCACCCATGAAAACATAGCCTAATGTGGTTTGAATTGCGACTGGAAAACCAGGGGTGATTATCTTATTTGGTAACAACAGTTGAGAGAACAGACTAACGCCAATTAGCAAATCAATTGGACCAGGCATTGCCCAGGTGTCGTCTGCCAGCGGAATATTTATGAACTTATATGACGTCAAGTCCACTTTGCAAGTAGGTAAATTAGCGGTGATTTTATCTAAAACTAGAGCGGTTATGGAGTATTTGAAATAGGGATCAATCCTAGATTGAATTGTCAATGTGACACTTCCTTTTATTGATTGCGTTTTGCCACCTAAGCCCTGGACTGCGAGGCGCGTTCCTGGTCTAACCGCCAGGCCTAATTGTTCACAACAATGTGATGTTATGTAATGCTTTTGTGAGCCTGGGTCTAAAAGACAGCGAACGGTATTCTCTTCACCGTTTCGATCAACAGTGTGAACCTTGGCTGTAGCAAGTACTTCAGTAGTTGCACCTTGTCAAGTGGTTGCTGACATGGTACATACCGAGGGTTCTGACTCGTTAGGTTGAGTTTCTACATTGGATGTGTTGGTGTTTGCGTGACTGGATTTCTCAAAATGAAGGAGCGTATGGTGCTTTTTTTTTTTTTTTTACCTGAGCTCCACACAGGAGGCCCTGAGGAAAATAATTTCCCTCAGGGCCTATGTTATCTTTGGGGATGCTGTGTGGAGGGTTTTTTTAAGGAAAGGAAGGAGGAGAGTTCTGGGAAGGAAAAGGGTTTAAGGGATGGGTAGGAATCTGGGGTTCAGTATGTCCTGATCATCCGCCTCCAAGACCTAGACAAACCTCACCCCATGAACCCGGGCACCCCTGCTAAATCACCAAACGTAGCGAACCACTTGGGGTGACCTATAGCAGAGGTGTTGGTTATCCAATAAAGGTTCCCGGGGCGGCGGTACCCATTCCCGCCTCCCAAATTAATCTCCGCCGCTTGCCATGGCACTGATGACAAGTGCCTTTTGATTTACATCTTGAGACGTGTGTTGCGGGCTTAAGCAATTAAAACACAAAGATTTTTCCTTTACAAAGGAAAACCTTTCCTTTGGTGATAATTTCAAAAATTGTGTACAAGTGTACAGTTGCGTATGGCTCTCATTTTGACAATAAAAGCATTTCGATTGCGTACTTATGTAAGTATGATGTGTGCGGGGTTGAGTTGTGCGTGCAGTTCCACCGGAACTGGTTGTCTTTATATTAGCGGTGTTAGGTCCACGAGTTGTTGATATTCGTTGCAGAATTTTGACCTGATCTTGTACAAACGATACCAATTGCTTGCAGGTGGGAATTTCAATTTCTCGAACTGAGAGCTCAAATGCTTGAGCAGTTTGCGACTCTAATTTTTGTAAAGCGAATTGCAGTAATATAAAATCCGAAAGATCCTCTATTCCTAATTGTTTTAGCGCGGCGATGGATGCTGAATATTTTTCTATAAAAGCTGTCAAACTATTTGCGTTGTGTGTTACGGTTTTGGAATGAAATATATTATTCAGGTAGTGCGTGGCAAGTGATCGATTATCTTGATATTTATTAACTAGCGTATCCCAGATTATTTTGTACGTGTCTCCAGTTGGCACTAAACCTGACGTAACATTTTTCGCGGTTCCAGTTAATTTTCCAATCAAATATTGAACGCGTTGGGAGTCAGATAATTGTTGATTAAAATGAACATTTGTTTTAAACATCTCATAGAACAGGTTCCAATTATCGGCGCGACCGTCAAAGGTATGTAGTTCGATACAAGGTAGCTTAATGGAATTATTATTATTAGCAGCACATGCACTTGTAGACGCTTTCGGCTTTGCAGCTAAATTTGTTTTTAAATTGTTTCTTGTGCGTAGAATACGTGTGTATAATTCTTCAAATTGTTCCCAACTCGAATAATCTGGTTCAGAGTTTGGGTTTAACGTAACCGTATTCTCGTTAATTTGATCAATAATTAATTCAAATGCATTTTTAATTTCCGTTATACTCTCAGATTCTGACATAAAAAATTCAAATGAACGCGATGCTTCAAAACTGGCTGGCAAGTTTTTTGCAAGCACAGCTATATTTTTAACCCTTTTTAGAATAATTTCGCTTTTACCTTTTAGTAAAACTAATTGTCTTTTTAATTGGTCCTCCATTTTTATAAGTATTTGTAAACTAAAAGTTTTAATTATTTATAAAATAATGTGCAACAGTCACAAGTGCACTGTGCGGTTTTTGCCTTCGGACCAAAGTATACTGAACGATGATAGAACACAGTAGACAAGTTATTTACGAAATAATTAATTATATTGTAAATATTTTAATGACTCATAAATACGCGATGTTCATAAGTAAATACGTACGTTGGTATCTTTGTGACTATTCCAGTGAGCAAGTAGTTACCAGTTAGCAATAGTACCTAGTTAACTATACCACAATAAATCGAAAAGATAAATAATAATGGTAAGTTTATGCGATATGCGGCGTATAAATTTTCGACAACAATACTTGACAAGAATAAAATAATGACCCAAACTATCAAATGAATAACTTGTAGATATTGTAATAATTTTGGATAGCGGGTAGAAACTATAAGTTCAAATGGCAGGTAGGTATGACAATATGACACTGACAATCTCAAATTGCGGGTAGGTATTGTAATAATGATTTCAAACGAATATTGCTCATTGAATCCTTCCGTAAATATAATAAATACATACATCGATGTTATCCGGCTCGAATGGCCAAATGTTGCGGCGGGTAGCAAATGATCCCTCTCAAGATCGAGGGATCAAATGCTGCGTGGATGTTGTGGACTGTATACTGTATGTGGTTCTTATTTACCTATTTTATTATATTTTAATCGCACTTACCCATACTGCTTCCCTCTTCGTTCAGTGTTCACTGGAAAGGTAGGTATGTTAGTTTGGTTGAAATTTTGGAAGGGAATGGCGATTGGGAATGAACGTTTGATCGCGAAATAAAAAGCGAGAATGGATGACGCGTGGCGATGGTACTTGCGAATAGCTGCGAGATTTAAAAGTTCACTTTGCGGTTTGATTACTAAAAACTGTAAAAGCGGTGCGGTTTTAGGACTTCTGTCCTGTGCGGCGAGGTAAATTCAACTGAACTAATTATGGCAGAGGGCACACAATACGTATTTTAGAAAGAACCACATGTAACAATAAAGGCGCGAACATTGACTTTCATTTGAGTAGACCTACTTGTGAATAAGCACCATATGCCCACCTCTGAGGATGAGTACTCAGGCCACCGCAGAGTTCAGCATACTCTGTCGTCCGACAGGGTTTGGTGTCCTAAAGTTTCCCCAGGAAACTAAGCTGACCACTGGGATGGTTATTACTGTACGAATCTCAATCTTACCATGCACCAACTTAACAAGCGGTGTATAAGGCATCTTCCACTTGCCTCACAAAGTAGGTACATTACACACAGTAGTATTGCATATTAGATGCCATTAATCTCATTCTAAAGTACCCTAACAGAAGTAACAGATTGCTGCTTATCACTGTAAATTTTTATACATAAAATCTTTGACTATTAATAATTTTACTATTGGACTGGGTGGTCTTTTTGGTAGAAAACTTGATTTTGAATTTGAGGCCGAAAAACGCAAACTGAATAATTATTTTTTTAACCAAAAGGTATAGCAAATATCTAGTACGGATATGCTCGTACTTTATTTATTTATATTGTAAATTATAAATTATGAGCCTTTATTTTTCTAGAATTTTTATTTTATTTTTATTTTTTTAGAACTTATTTTTCTTGATATTAGAGGCATCTTTGACCATTTTCTTGTGAATTAATGGTATTTGTTCAAAAAATAATCTTGCCCCGTATAACATTTAAACGTAATGAAATAACAAAATAAACACATAATAATTATAATTGCCAGCCTGAAGATGTCCATAATAGGATGAAACCGGTACTGGTGAAATAAATAAGTGGAAATAAGTTAAAAAGTGTTTTAATTACAATTTTAAAATAAACACAATAAAAAAGCGTTTTTAAAAGCTTAAAATGGTTTGTATGTTATTTGAATTTACTTCCATGCTTTCTATAATTTTTTTTTAAATATTTAATTTCATCATATTTTTATATTTATATAATATAATACCTACAGAATTTCTTTTTAAATAAATATTATTAACTTACAAATAATTGCCATAGGTACTGCTAAAATATTTAAAATTAAATTCTTTAATGGCCTATATATTAAAATTAAAAACACAAATCAATAAAGAAGCACATAACGTAGTAGATATTAGCTGTAGGTACTTTTTGATTAAAAAAATACTTTTTCAGATTGGTTAGGTATTTAGGCCTCAAACCTAAAATTAAGTTTTGTATGAAAAGAGTCGAATCCCGGTGAATCAAATTTAAAAAAAAAAACAGAGTGTGCCATTCACACGCGGTAGAAGTGAAACCTTCAGAAAACTAAAGTAGACAAGAGTGACTACGAAGCACTTTTATTTATCAATGTGAAGGTGATTTTTTCCATATTTTTGTCGTCGAATTCCAGTGCATCTTTTCTTATACATATGATCTTATTATTAGTAACTATTTGTGTTTTCTTCTTCGGAGTCGCTAGATGTCGTTTTTTTCTATTTTCTTTTCCTTTTCATTTTGGAGTGATTTGAAGATTGGATATTTATTTTACAAGAATAAAAATGTTATTTTTTTTTTTGATTTAATATGATTCGATCCTTGGTGCTCTGAATGTCTGGTCGCTAAGTTCGTGAGCCGCTTTATAGCACTGGACTACAGGAGGCATGCGTGGTACGTGGATTTATCGTATTATATTGGAACTGGAATCCCGTGCAATAAACAAATATTTTATTGCTATCTCACTCTCTCGCAGGCTAAATCCTTTAATGTATGTGTTAGTCTCTTTTAAGTTTCACTTACGTTTCATCGAGTTTCAAATCATCAGTTTTCATTTCAAAAATACTCTCCAAAGGCTCGATGACACTAAACGAGTTTACAAGCTACTATTAAGTTTAAAAGCGGGTATATCGGCGAGTGAGATTGTCATGATGACACACAAAACTGTCCACTCGCTCAGTAGCGTAGGAAACTGAGGTCGCTGCTAGCGCCAGTAACAAGAACAACGACGCCTGCGTGAACTAATTCTGTGATGTTTGACAATCGAAATCAGCTGTTTATTGGCAGCCATCTTGAAAAACATAAATAAACCAATCACGAGCAAGCGTGTGGCGAGTAAAGTTGACGACCTTTCAACTTTTTTCGTAGATTGTCAACAATCTGCTAGTTAGCAAGTAACACGATGACACTGAGCGAGTTTACTAACAGATAGTGAATTTCCCAGATAGTAGCTTGTAAACTCGCTCTGTGTCATCGACGCTTTACATGACAGATAAGAAAACGGTAGCCGGATCAAACAGAACATGACAAAAATAGGTTAGGTTAGCTTAGGTGAGGTTAGGCATGTTTTTTTTTCACTTTTATTCGATGTTCCACGTTCATTCCAACACGGAATCGTGAGTGGTGTTTGGTTTATTTACGACGGAATCACAATTATTGTATCGTATCGCCGTATACAGAATTTGGGTAATGATTATAAGGAAGTTTTTCGTAAATTTAACGTAACAATCACTAAATATAAACAGATTTTTTATCGGAAAGCAGAACAACAAGACTAATTATACCAACTGTATAATTATAACATCGATAACAACAACTACCACAATTTAATTACAACATGGATAACAACGCCATTCAGACATTAACATAAATTAAAGACTTAGGCATCACTTTTCAATCAAATCTTTTATTTGTTAACCACTCAGAAATCTCTAATAAGGGCTTAAAAATGTTGGGATTTATAACTAGGCTAACTAGAAATTTTAACAATATAAAGTGAATTAAACTGTTATATTTTGCCTATGTTAGAAGTCAACTTGAGTACAATTCTCCCGTCTGGAATCCACATTATAGTATACATGTTCAAGCTATTGAAAGAATACAAAACAAATTCTTAAGTTTTCTAAATTTAAAAAATGCGAATGAACGAAGGAAATAGTGTAAGAAGAATATACGACGCGAATGTGAATGGTAGAAGAAGTCGGGGACGCCCGAGGAAGACATGGCACGATCAAGTGAATCAGATACTTGAGTCGGGTCATGTCAAAAGTCAGAATAATAGAAGAGAATGTATGAGACGATGTATGAATGTGAGTGAGGCAAAGAGTGTGTGCCAAGACCGAGTTGTTTGGCGGTCCGTCCTCTCTGCCTACCCCTGCGAGGAAACGGCGTGATGGTTAGTTAGTTAGTTAGTATTCCATCAATTATGTTGAACTACAACACTATTTTAAATGATTTGAATATGCTCAGACGGATTGCAATCTTTAGAGCACAGGCGTCGGGTGGGAATGCTATCCTTGTTCTACCGTATTACAATGGAAGATGCTCCGAGGAACTAGCATCATTGATCCCTTCGGCACCGGTGCATAGTCGGGAAACACGCCAAACGCGTGCCCAACATTTGTACACGGTTGACATTTTTTGTCACATGAGAACGGGTCGTTTCTTCGACTCGTTCTTATGTTCAACAGCTCGGCTGTGGAATGATTTGCCGGCCTCTGTGTTTCCTCCTTCCTACAACATAGGTCTCTTCAAGACCAATGTTCATTCCTTCCTCTCCTCAAAAAGACCCTCCACACAGCATCCCAGATGACATAGGCCCTTAATAGGAGTTAATGTAAAAAAAAAATTGTCCGACTTGTATGTTAAGTATAATTAATGTCGAGGGGCAAGGCTCTCGACGAGCGATCCGGAGGTCACGGATTCAAATCCTGGAGTGCGCAAGTAACTTTTATTTGATTGATTTGTGTTTTCACAATTTATTCATTTAAAACAGGGTTTCCCAACCAGTGGTCCGCAAGAGGCTGAAAGATGGTCCGCGATGGTCCGCCGATCAATAAACGAGCCAGCGCGTGAGCTTACGGTATTCCGTTTCGCCCCACCCCATCCTACCCTGTTCTACCCTCTCCGATGTGGTAAATATTCTGCTAAAACCCGTCCTACCCTATCCCATTACGCCCCTTCCGTTGTGCTATCAGTCCCGGGTGCCCCCATGCTAGCCTACGCCACTGTCCATAAGCACCTGGAACGGATAGGGCGGATAACGTAGTGTGGTGTCACCCCCCCCCCCCCCCCCACCCCCACAAAACAGAAAAACCATTCACAATTGAAACGTTGCTCGAAATTTGCGTTTTGGTAACTAGATCTGCATAGCCAGGTACTTCTCCACTTTCCTCTTTCCATCTCCTTCCCCTCCCAAACATGTTGGGGATGTCATAGTTTCACTGGCTCCAGTTGGTTGGAAGCTGTTGAGACTCTTATGCGGTATTCACATAAAAAGGGACCTAATTGGCACATTCTCTTATGCGGTATTCACATAAAAAGGGACCTAATTGGCACATTCTCTTATGCGGTATTCACATAAAAAGGGACCTAATTGGCACTTGGCACATTCCTTTATTTTAAATCACTAAATTATACATAGATTTTATTTATTAATTACTTTTTATTAATTACTATTTAAGGTACATTTATCATGTCGAAGAACTGCCCTTTCCGCACAAAAATTTAATTTAAATTTGAGGTTCAATTACTTGATCTTATTGAATAGTTATTTTTTTATTAGAAAGGTACCTATAGCAAATTTCTTGTACTAATTAATACTTGTATGTGCTTCTTTATTTATTTGTGTTTCAAATTTCAAAAATATAGGTCTTAAAATAAATAGATTTTTCACGGTTTTAGAGGCAATTTTGGCAAATATTTGCTTGTAGGTAAAAATAAAAAAAAAAAATTGCATGTTTTTCTCCATATTTTTATTTTATTTTTATAATAGCTGAAAAAACCTTTTTCACTTATTCTACCTATGTAATACTTATTTTTTATACTATCATTATATTTAATATGTTTCTTTAAGTCTAATTTATACTTTGGGTACTTGGAAATATAGTATTTTGTTTTAATATTACCCACACTCAGGCAGTGCCTTAGTGGGTTTTCATTTCTTGTTCATAATTGTTATTATATATTATGTTATTTTACAATATTTGCTATTATACATTATATGTACAAAGAAATGGAAATAAATAAAGTTAAAAAAAAAAAAAAAAAAAAAATGACACAGGTCTGCAAATTGACATTTTTTTTTTTAAATGGTAATGGGTGAATCATATGTATTTCGGGATGCTGAATTCGAGTATGCCATCCATTTCTACCCAACGCGTAAGGATTTTCCGCAAAGTGGAAATTAAAATATAGGCAAAACCCGCCTTACACTACTTCTGTAGGGAATGTTTAAAAGAAAATAAAAATCATTAAATTATACAAATTTAATTAATTTTAAGTCATAACATATTTTATTTACATTATATACAATAAGGAAATCCAGTGAAAAATATTACGGCTTTAAAAAAATATGTCCATGTAGACCAATAAACGCTGATTCTGAATATATAAGTTTTATTTCATAACTAGCTGACCCGACGAACTTCGTACCGCCTCAGAATCAATAGCTGTTGAATTAAGTTTTTTTATTAAGTTAAAAATTACGCAATGAAGCAATTATCAATGCGCAACTGTCCGTGTTTTGTTTTTGTCATTATCAGAGATGGCGTTGTGTACGGATTTATATTTTTGTGATTTTCTTACTTTTATAATTACTTACGGGAATTCGGGAGGCGGATACGGGTGCCGCCACCCCGGGAACCATTTATTGAATAACCAACACCTCTGCCATAGATCACCCCAAGTGGTTCGCTACGTTTGGTGATTTAGCAGGGGTGCCCGGGTTCATGAGGTGACTTATGTTCGGGTCTTGGCAGTTGATGCGCCTGTCCACCTGCTGCGTGGCGGGCCGGATCGAGAGAGACTGGTTGAGGGAGGCTTTTTGACCTTTCCAGCCGGACTCTCTCAACCCATTGCCTTGCACCACTGTTGGAGGAATGGATTCCAACGTCCGTCACTCCCGGACACACTGACCCCCAGATTCCTACCCACCCCTCATACCTTTTCCTTCCCAGAACTTTCTATCCTCCCCATTCCTTAAAAAGATCCTCCACACAGCATCCCCTAAGATGACATAGGTCCTGAGAGAAATTATTTTCCTCAGGGCCTCCTGTGTGGAGCTTATGTAAAAAAATGCGTTTCATTTCAGAGATTTATTATAATTATTGTATTTTTCCTTTGGAGGTGTGCAGACATACGTTCACCATTTGTCTCATTTTCGACTATTGACATTGAGTGTGTAAGAAAGAAGGGCAGCATTATATGATTAAAAACAGATGCACAACAATCAATGCATTGACGTTAGACGTTTTTGAATGTTTGGAATTCATGCACAGTTCAATATTATACCCCTCACAATATTATTTCATTTCGTTTAAGACACCAAAAGCTAATATTCTCGAAAACTCGGAGGGGTTAAAGAGATTTAGATAAATAATAGTTATTGTGTTTATTGGAAACAATATTTAGGCTCTCAACAATTAAAATTATGACGTAAAAGGGCTATATTTTAGGTTAAGCATAGTCATTAAATAGGTCATATGTCATATTTGACATATGATATCTTTTACTAAAAGGGCTTTTTATACAAGTTATTACACAATCGTCATGATCAGTATATTATAAATATCAGTGTTTCTGTATGTGTTATACATAAAACAATGAACAGTCACGCCTGAAGATAAAATTCGAGGCTTACGATGTCACTTGTATTTGCAATGAAAAAGATGATTTATTGTTTTTATATTACACTTTGTTAAAATACAATAACAGTACCGGTGAAATGTGGACATTTTACCAATGTTTTTCTATATTAAAAGCAGTTAATTTTGAATAAAAAACATACCTCACACCTAAAAGTCATCCCAAAGCATTCTGCCATTAATTCTTCTGGATTCTTCATTCAAACAGGGATGTTCTGCCCAAAAAAATTATTTACCTAGATTTCGAAGTGAAATTTCCCTAGAACTTCACATTTACGCAATTACCTACGTAGCCACCTGATTGTGTAACACTAATCCTGTTATATGTTAATTAATATGATTAATTAATTGGGAAGATATCGGAATTTGGTAAATGTACTTATAATACTGTGCTTTTCCAAATAAAACACTTTTTGCTACGTGAAATAATAATTTAAAAGTACGAATACACTCACCACTGAATTCCAAATAAAAAAAACACTTTGCACAATAGTAAGTACATGAACAATAATTAAGATTCATAGGCATTCCAAAAAATATATATACGTATATAAAATGATATATATAAAATTTATATAAAAAATATATAAATAATACCAGTAATATTGTCATATGTAATAAAAAATTTGCCAGAGTTCGAAATTTCCCTAGATTTTGTCCTGATTTCCCTTTTACCTAACTCCCCTAGATTTAGGGAAATTTCCCTAGACATAACATCACTGATTCAAAATGACAACTTGAAAATAAATAAACTATCGGTGGGTGAAGAAGTCACACAATTCACCATAGATACGGTGCTTTTCGTGGGGTCTTGAAAAATTAAAACTTTGACAATTATTTTAGCTATTAAAACTAACTATAAAAATAAAAATAAAAGTGCAGTTATTTAAGTTTGAAGGTCTTTATTCATTAAAAAAATAAATAAAAAAATGGACTGGAGTTCTCTATTATAAATCTATATAAAATCTGCTTTTTTAGTTTCGAAGCTTCGTTTTGTGCTTTTTCTTTTGTGGGACGTTATATTAAAATTGTTGAGGTCCACTGGAGTCGCCTACTTGAAACTCGTCACTAGAACTTTCTTCTGATTTACTTTGGGGTGCTTGTGGTGTATGAATGCGTAGGAATGCCAGATCCGTGAGGTACTGGGCGGAGTGCCGAAGTTGCCGTAACAAATTTGTTTTTTTTTTTTTAAATGTTTTTGGTACTATTATACCAGTGGCGTAGCGTGGGGGGGGGGGGGCGCCCCGGGCGGCACTTTTAAGAGGGGCGGCAAATTTTCACAATAAATAATAGCATTATCTTGGAAAAATTTAAATCATTTCAAATCATTATTTGAACATGTTATAAAATATTTTCGTTTACTCTTTTGTTAATTCATCAAAAATATCAATAACTATAATTTTTTAAGCTGCGAATTTCGCAATTCGTATGAAAACCGTTCGCATATTATGAGAGTAATACTAATTAAAGCTGATAACTCGCAAACAGATTCACTCTTAATTAAAATCAGAATTGGTTTCAGAATGTATTAACGACTGAATTTCAGTTGTGTATTCATCTGCTGATACATTTCAAAAGAGACCATTATTTTATTCGAAGTGCAGTTATAAAATTCTAGTTGTAGATTATGTATGTTGTAGCGGTCCCAAGGGGGGGGGCACCTACCTTTTGCTCTCGGCTAGCTCAAGTAGCTCAGGAATTCTCTCCTCGTCAGGGTCGTAGGTAACTAGGTTTAAATGGTACATAGGTAATTGCCAAGCCCGCCCACGTGTGATCCCATCAAATGAAGGAGGAAGTTGGGTGAAACATAACTATATTGTCTTGTATACACAATTACAACATCTTGCAAAACACAATATAAGTCACAAAACAACACAGTGCCTAACTAGGTATTTCCTAACGAAGGGGTCTCTCAAATCTCTCCGGGAATGTGGCTGTTTCAACCGAGAATTACTGTGGGACACATTAATTTAGAGGGGAATTGAGGTTTAACTCACAGCTGGTGGTCTGATGCAGGAAACCGGGGTAACAGGCCATGGTCAGCGCAGGTAGCTCCAACACTTTACCAGGCAATGGTAACTCTACACAGAGAGTGTCATCTTCGCGACCTCGTAATTTACTGTTCAAATCGGGTTTTAATGGATCGCCATTGCAAGCGGCGTCACGCGGGAATTAGGGAGCATACTCGACCGACACAGCTACTCGAGCGGCGGCCGGCTGGTTTCTGGCGAGTGCCGCGGAGGGGTGCGGTGTGTTCCTTTTTGCCAGGGGGGGAGGCGGGACACACCGACGGCGCAGCGGTTGTTTGCGGGACTATCTCACCATTATGTTCAACTGTTCTCTCATTCAAAATGCGTACTGTAACAATGTGCTGTCAGAAAAGAGAAACCATTTTCATTTTCTGGGTGTAGTTTTAATTCGGCAAATACAGATTTAATTTGACCGGTCTAATCACAGGAGATGCAAATTATCCAACACATTTAATTTTAAAATAAAATTGTGAAATTATGTCCCACACATTTAATTTTAAATAAATTTGTGATTGCAATAAAAAGTTAAGATACAGTTTTATAACATTTTTTAAGAAAAGGAATCTGTATTTAAAATTTTAAGTTTATTCTATTTTAGGTAGTTTAAATCGAATATTCGCAGGCGTATATTTTTGAGAGAATTCACATTTCCAATATGAAAATTTTAATGTTTAGAAACAATAATGTTCTAATAAGCATTTCGAAAAAAATTACTTTATCTAGATTTTAGAACAGTTTGGTTTTAATAAAAAGGAACATTGCATGGGAATAACCGGAAATTTTGTGCGCAAACATTGACAGGCAAAAGTTTATAAAATTTTCCTCCGCCCCGGGCGGCCGAAACCAACGCTACGCCACTGTATTATACCCTTGCACATTGCACGAACAAAAGTAGCAGTCATCGCTGTGGTTTCGAGGCTTCCTCCAGATCATGGGAACACCAAAGCGAAAAGATTTCCTTTACCTTTTGACCACATTCTAAGTCCTTCACCACACCACGAACAAACTCCATGCGGGGCACAAGATTTGTCCTAGTCCCCTATCTTCATACCAAATACGCAAAATACACTTTTTTAACAAAATCAGTAATATTTCTTTGTTGTTTTTTCACTACAAATTTACCACAAATATAGCAAAAACTCTCAGAAGAATTTACACAACCTCTTGAAGTCATTTTTGAAACGCACGTTACGAAAGTTGGAACAGAAATAAATAAATGAAAGGGCGTGGAAGGGAGTGGGCAACTTGGGAATTTCGGCATTTTCTCATCATACTTACTATGGAAAATCCCGATATATATGATTCAACGCTGACTTATTTTATCGTCAAGAGTTACTAAATGTTTTGTTTCAGTCTATAAAACATAATATTATCTTATAATATGTTGGAATTAATAAAAAATATATATTTCGGCCATAAACCCCGTTTTGCGCCTTAAGATAGGCAATCCCACAGTATTTTGAGTTTTCCGGAAAAACCTTACGTGATGAAAATTTTTTGATAATTTTCCCGAATTCAGTAATCAAAAATACATGGGAATTACCTCTTATTTCAAAGAAAAAAAAGTCGCAGACCTGTGTTATGAATGCATGAGGTAAATAATGATTTAAAAAATACACAATTTTACCCAAACTAGTATGTAAAAATATACGTATAATCATCATTATTAC
This sequence comes from Limnephilus rhombicus, assembly GCA_929108145.2. Classification (NCBI taxonomy): domain Eukaryota; kingdom Metazoa; phylum Arthropoda; class Insecta; order Trichoptera; family Limnephilidae; genus Limnephilus; species Limnephilus rhombicus. Next base: position 27,570,781 of record OV815284.1, read on the forward strand.
ATCATCATCATTACATAGTATAAAATGAAGTCGCTCAAAATGTATGTGCGCATAGATCTTTTAAACTACGTAACGGATTTTCATGCGGTTTTTACCAATAGATGGAGTGATTCAAGGGAAAGGTTTGTATGCATAATACATGCTTATTATAGTAGATAAAAGCCGAGAAATTCAAATATTCAATTCAGGCAGTGGCAAGCGGGTAGTGTGGATTTTATAAAGGTCGGGTAATGGCGTTGTGTTTCGTTAGCCACAGCAACGTGTGGCCGGGTTGCGTATTTACAATCCCTGCCGCGATTCAGTCACGCTACGGACTGAAACACGGTAGGGATTGTAACGCATAAATCACCTTACAAACACTACCGCATTTCAGTCCGTAGCGCGACTGAAATGCGGTAGGGATTGTAATCAGTAGCGTAGGGAGGGGGGGCGGTCCGCCCCGGATGCCACCCGATAGGGGGGTGGCACTCGATTGTATACATGAACACGGTCTGCTATTTTTTTCCATATGTTCCCCGTGGAGTTCCCCGAATTTTGTGTCTTGGTCTTTTTATAGGCGAACATAGCGTTTATTTGTGGAGAAATCTGAAATTCCCTAGCTACGCCCCCCCCCCCAGGATGGACCAATTCGAATTTTAGCGTTTTGAATTTCATAGGGGGGGGGGGGGGGGGTGACACCACGCCCTGGGGGGTGACATCCGCCCGCCTTACGGGCTTCGTTGCTCTATCTGTTTCTGTGAGAGTGACGACCGTAATTATAGATAGACTGGGAGGTGAGATAGGTAAACCCTACGTCATCGAGTACATGGATGAAACTACTTTGTAGTGATAATGGACATTTAGAAAACCTTAAAAAAGCTGGTCTGCCGGTATACACATCCTCCATACACATTCTGGCTGGTACTGCCAGATGACGAGGGAGGTATCCCACCCGACACAAGCGTTCTTCATATAACAATACTTGTTTTCATTATCTTTTCTTGCAGATGCTTGCAACATACGCAAGATGCCATTACCCTGCGAGCAGCTGCCTTTTATGTTTTTCTGGTATTTTTTTAAATTAGTTTATCCCTGATTTGCTTTATATTTTTCGCATTTTGTATATTATGTAAGCACTTGCATACTGCTTCCTAACACCGTATGCAGGGACACTGGAGGTCTAGATTCGTTCAAACTTAAATGTAGATTCGTTCTTTCAAAAAAATGAGTCCTTGCAAGAGCCTTGAAGGAGTAACCATCTGTTACTTATACCAGGGCGGGTAAGAGGTGGATTACCTCCACTGGTCTGCCGGTGCGCCTCTTGGCAGGAGCCGCGCAGTCATGGAAATAGTCAGCGATTTTTTTTGAAAAAATTACGTCATCGAGTACACGAACGGGAATGGTCTCATAATATGATAAAGGTCGATTAGAAAATGAGAAAAAAGCAGGTCGGCAGCCTGGCACGTTCGCAGGCAGCCGGTGTCAAAGTGGGTTAAAAATAGTAAATTTTATGTCATCGAGTACACGAATGAAACCAACGAATAACTATAGTCCAGATCATTACATTTAAGAATTTCTTGTTCTGCCGACCAGCAGCCTGGAAGCTTTTTGTGTACGATGTTTTAAAGTTTTTTCTTCTTAATTTTTCGTTTATCTTTATTATTTTTTTTTTATTTCACTATATTTAAAAAAAAACTTTGAATGCCATATTTTAAAAAAATAAGAGAAAAAAAAAATAATAATTTGAAATTTCCGAGTGTACCCATCCGTCAGGCGAGTCTTTCGACGCCAAACCACTTACGAAACCTGCCGCGGTGCCCCTCACCGCTGTCGCGTGTTAATATTTTTGTACAAATTTATAATAATAAGAGTCCCTTTACGATTGCTAATAGTCCATAGTAGTTGGAAGTTCGAACAACCAACTCACCGTCGCAGTGAGAGCTGCGTTCGTCCGAAAAACGACGGAAATTTCCGAACCCCGTCCGTTTCATATCGGTTTCGCTTGCCCTGCTGCATCGATTACATCGAATACAAGATCGAAACTAATGAAAACCTGTAGTCTAGATCATCCCGTTTATGACTTCCTTGGTCTGCCAACCAGAAACCTGTCAGTTTTTTGTGTACGATCTTTTAAATAATTTTTTATTTTTATTAAAATAAGTTGTAAGATTTTAAATAAAATAAGTTGTAATCATAAAAAAATAAATTTTGAGTGTTCCGAGTGTACCCATCGGACGGGAGAGCCTTTCGACGCGAAACAACTTACTAGAAACTGGCCGCGGAGCCCTTCGCCGTCAACGCGTGCCCATATTATTAAACAAATTTATAATAATATAAGTCTTTTTAAGATTAACTAATAGTCCATAGTGGTTGGAAGTTCGAACAACCACCGCACCGTCGCCATAAGAGCTGTGTTCGTCCGAAAAACGACGGAAATTTCAATTATCACTACAAAGTTGTTTCATCCGTGTACTCGATGACGTAGGGTTTACCTATGTCGCCTCCCAGTCTAAGGAGGGTTAGCAGAGAAGATGGACCGCGTTTTTTTATACTTCAAAAAAACATTTAAGTACATTAAAAATTTAATAAAAGGTACATTGAAAATTTATATTTTAAGTAAATTTTTTTTTACTTAAATAAATTTTCAATGTTAAAAAAAAAAGTAAGTTAAAAAAAACGCGGTCCATCCTCTCGCGGTTTGTAAGGTGATTTATGCATTACAATCCCTACCGCGATTCAGTCAGTAGCGCGACTGAAACGCGGTAGTGTATGTAAGGTGATTTATGCATTACAATCCCTACCGCGATTCAGTCAGTAGCGCGACTGAAACGCGGTAGTGTTTGTAAGGTGATTTATGCATACGTCGCGCTACGGACTAAAACGCGGTAGGGATTGTAAATACGCGGCCGGGTTTGCTAGTGAAATAAAAAAAATTTAACAAGTATTTTAATTAGCTTAAATTTAAAACACAAACGATTAAAAAAAAAATTATTTAAAAATATATAATTTTACCCCAACTACTATGTAAAACATATAATGAAATATTTATATGTATATTTAAATATCTCGTGTGATCGTACTCATCCGAAACGGCTCCACCGATTTTTATGCTTTTTTAATGTATATTAGGTATGAGAATTGAGAATAGGTTTTAAAGTATATTTCATACCGCTAGGTGATTAGGGTGTCCCTATGCAGAAAAAAATCATTTTTTTTGACAATTTTTTTTGTATTTTTTTTAAATTTGGCATCAAAAAATACCTATAACCCTTAATTTTCACCTTCCTACCCTCACCCTCCCACTTTTTAATAGCGATTTTAGTATTTTTGTATGAACAAATTTAACCGTCGCTTCGTTCGTATTTCAAACAGAACGAAATTATTTATGTCGTTGAATGACAGATCCGCTTCCTCAAACTTTCATCCACACATGCGCAAGACATTCACGAGAAGCGTCGCGTCATTTCGATATTTCATTCGGCATTATGTTCTCGCGTGGGGGCGTGGGCAAAACCATCGAGCTTATTTCTGTACCCGAGAAGCATACGGATGCAAGTCCAAATAGGTAAATGTTCAGGAGAGCCAAAAAACTATTTTTCTCTAACTATGGTCTAATAACTTCTTCGGATATCCATGCTGATAGATAAAAAAGTTATTATTAAATCAATTAGTTTAGAAATATTTTATATATTGTAAAGTCTTTAAAAATATTGTTTAAAAAAAGGCTGACTTGAGTCAAACAAAAACACGGACTTGAGTCCTTATGCTTCTAAATGAAGTGGAATATTTTGGTATGACATGTGGTGCATTATGAAAGGATCAATATTTGAAAATTGTTTCCTTCCATAGAAAGCGTAGTATTGTATAATTTGAGTCATAATACTGCATAATACTTAGGATTTGAGTAAAATGCAACTAAATCATAAAGTCCATGGTACATCCTTCTGCTTTAAAGATAGTTGTTGCATCATTGTAGTTGCATCCGTATACATTTTTGAAAATCCTATTTTTTCTTCATGATAGGACCTGTATCTTTCTGCCACTAATAAATATGATTATTTACTTCAAGTCTGCATCAAAAACTCATTTCTTAAAATTTTGGACTTGCATCCGTTTGCTTTTCGGGTACAGATTGGTGTTGGCTAAAGATGGACCGATAAAAAATATCGTACTCTCAATTGCTCTTTGAAATGAATATTGATTTTATTTATTTTATTTTCCTACTTTAGGATAAAAAAAATTAGTACTTTTTTTCACTTTACACTTTACTTTTAAGAGATCAAACAATGAATATGTCCGTCGTTACTTTAATAAAATATATTGAATTGAGAAAATGAATGTTTGGTGTTTTTTTTTGTTTTTATCGGCGGGCATCGTCTACAGCGCTCCATTCCTCTTTCTGTTATAGATGCCATCCCCACATACTTCCAATGCATTCGTTATAAAATTTTCACTAGAAATAATTTATATGGCAGAACAACGTTTGCCGGGTCAGCTAGTAAAATAATAAAATAAAATAAATTATCCAGTATTTTAATGGTCTTAACTTTAAATTACAAACGACCGATTTGTGTTTGCAAAGAAAAATTATCGTACTTATATAAATTTAAAATTTTGACCTTAAAACCGCTTTTTTTACGATGACTCATTGTTTAAATTGTGTACTTCATTTTATTAAAATATTATGTAGTTAATTTGATAGTGGTTCGGTAAGATTACTTTTTTAGTAATTACTATTGATTCACGAAATATCGTCAAAAATGACTCTAAAATCAAGAAAAATTGAATTATTTAGTGACCTATCTTCTATCTACAGGGTGTCCCAAAAGAAAGTTGATATTTAGTGGATCGATTTAAAAAAAGTAAGGGTTCTATCGAAAAAATACTTATTAAATACTAAAATACACAATTTGGGAATTTATTTCTATAAAATAATATCGTACAAATGTAAACCATCACGTTCGCGGCATTCATTTTTTAATCGAAGAGTAAAATTGGAGGCGTCTACTAATATCTACAGAAATTCCAAAAACTGAAAAAAATCGAACTAATATCTATGAGAACCAAAGTGTTGACGAATATCTACAGCTCAAACTGTTGACTAATATCTATGAGAACCAAAGTGTTGGCGAATATCTACAGCACTGGCAGAGGTTGGATTTGCAATTATGTGTAGCATATTGGAATAATGTAATATTGCGTATGCAGTTTAAAAAACTTAATTTATGTAAGTGTGTATGTAAAAATCCCTAATATCGGACTATTGGACACATTTAGCTGACTAGTCCAACCTACGCTCTGTAGATATTAGTTCAACGTACGCTCTGTAGATATTAGTCAACACTCTGAAGTTCGTAGATATTAGTTCAATATATGAGTTGTAGATATTCGTCCGACTTACAGGCTGTAGATATTAGTATCTGGAGTCGTAAAATTTCTTATGATGGTTCACCAGGTAGGCTTCGTGATGGCTGCCATTTCCACTTCCATTTTCTTTTAATTGCATCAGGGAAGTCGGCTTTTTGGCGTACACTTTAGATTTGAGATAACCCCACTTGCGCACTTCTGAATCAAAAAGTTTGAGTCGTCACAAAAAGAATGATAAACACTCTCTACGTTTTCTACCGTTCTCGATGACTTTGGTTTTGCCAGCGCTGTACCGAGCTTTTCAAACCTTTTGACCCATTTTCGAATGAGAGGAATGCTTGGCGCATCATTGAATTGACGAAAACCTAAAATATTGTAGAATCTTCTATGCGCTACAGTCGCCGAATCACCATTTTTGTAAAACTCACGCACGCACAACGCGCGGTCGCTCCCGAGAAATGCTTCATAGCGACTAAATTCCCAAGAGCCAGACTACTGATTGACACCCCCCGCGCCCCTCGGAAAAGTTGCTTTCACACAGAAAGCAAAACAAGTATCAACTTTCTTTTGGGACACCCTGTATATACTCGTATATATGTAAATATGAGTGTATATTTGCTCGCTTGTATTTAAGCATTTATAATATATATGTATGTATGTTTGTTGTTTATGAATTGCTTTATTAAGCGTAGGAAATGTTTGAAACTTTCAAAATATCTTCTTTATTATTATTACAACCACATGACAGTACATTTGAAAAGTTTTTCAATCATTACAAAAATCTCACGAAACCGTCTAAAATTTCCTAATTTTGCAATTCACCGATTGTTCAATCAAAATTCAATTTTCGGATAAACTCTTTCAAGTTCGCCCGGGTTAATGGGGTGAGATTTGTCCAGATCTTGGAGGCGGATGACCAGGACACACTGAACCCCAGATTCCTACCCACCCCATAAACCCTTTTCCTTCCCAGAACTCTCCTCCCCTTCCCTTCCTTAAAAAAACCCTCCACACAGCATCTTCAAAGATGACATAGGCCCTGAGAGAAATTATTTTCCTCAGGGCCTCCTGTGTGGAGCTCATGTAAAAAAAAAAAAAATTAATGAATTTATTTGAAGTACTCACCTATGGTACTAAACAAAATCGAATACTTTCAATCTAATCAATAATTACAAGTATTTTAAATAGGTACCTTTGTTAGGTACCAAATTTGATTGACTGTTCTTATTATACAAAAATAAATGTTTGTAATATATGAAAAAAGAATATTTATGTACTTAAAAAAATTACAATAGGTGGCACGCGAGCTGTTTGATACTGAATTTACCGGGACTGAATAAATGGAAAATAAACGGGAGAGGGGAGGGGAACGCAGGAAGGGGAGCAGGAGAGTCAGAAGGGGAAGGGAAGGTGAAAGGGTAACGAGACGAATGGGAAAGGACACGCAGGAAGAAAAAAATCTTTATTTAGGGGGGGGGGGGGGGGTAAGTTTCTAAACTTTTTTTTCTAAATTTACAACATGTCGAGAGTATTGTGTCAAAATTTCAAGTAAATCGGATCAAAACTAAAGAAGATACAGCTTTGCAAGCGACCGGCCCTCATGAACTCCAGATACTAATATCTACAGCCTGAATGTCGGACGAATATCTACAGCTCATATGTTTGACTAATATCTATGAACTTCAGAGTTAGGACTAATATCTACAGAGCTAAGGTCGGACGAATATCTATGACGGTACCAGTGGTGTCTAATATCTATGGAGCGTAGGTTGGACTAATATCTACAGAGGGCAGCTGAGCAAGAGGTCGTACGGAAAAGCATAAATTACTTCAATTACGTAATAACTAACCTAACCTAACTTAACCTAACCTAACCTAACCTAACCCAACCTAACCTAACCTAACCTAACCCAACCTCTGTCAGTGCTGTAGATATTCGTCCACACTTTGGTTCTCATAGATATTAGTCAGCAGTTTGAGCTGTAGATATTCGTCCTCACTTTGGTTGTCATACATATTAGTCAGCAGTTTGAGCTGTAGATATTCGTCCTCACTTTGGTTCTCATAGAAGATATTAGTCCGATTTGTTCAGTTTTTGGAATTCCTGTAGATATTAGTAGACGCCTCCCCCTCATGCTAACTTCTAGTACAAGTGTATTTCGAATATAACAAAGCTTTAAATCGATTTTCTCGCAAATAAATTTTTGTAGTTCGTGAACGTCATAACTCAAAATCCACTTGACCGATCCTTTTGAAATTTTGTACACCATTTCTACACATAAATCAACAGGTAATCAGAAAGAGTTTTTTTTTCAACATTTTTTTCCATTTTATAATAACAAATTTCCCGAAAATTTTTAGCAAAAATCGAAGTTTTGACTTCAACATGCTGCAAAAAAAAAACTCTTTCTGATTACCTGGGAAAACATATCACCATTTAAACGCATTTTGACTTTTATGTTTCAAATGATCCGGTAACGAGTTATGGAGTTCACCGCATAACAACTTTTTTTCGAGGCGCCTCCGGAGGTTTGCTCTCACGGACTTATTTATTGATATTTTTAATTGAAATTTCAGATGTCATACTATAACTTGTGTATGAAATAAATAAACTTATATTCTTCATATCTCAAAAAAAAATAAATTAAAATATGCCTTTTTTTCGCCTTTAAAACCTTACCCGCCCCCCCCTTCCCAAGTAGCATTAGTATTTTATAACTTACAATACAAATAAATTAATATAACCGTACTAGATATTTGCTATTCCTTTTGATTATGACATAATTATTCAATTAATTTGGTCAAGAATTTTACCTCAAATCTGAATATTATTAGTTTTGTGTGTAAAAGGTCACGCAGCTTTTCCCCGTATTTGTTATATGACATTCTAGAACGCTGCAATTTTTTTATTTTTTTTATTGCGGTTGCAACTGACGCAATTGTTTTTGTTCTGATATGGCGAATAGAGATATGAACATTTCAGGATTTGCGTCAATTTATGTCGAACCTTTTTTTCGAGCATTTTTGCTCTTGAGTTATTTGCCAACACCGAATTATTTTCACAAAACATATCCATTACTCAGATATGATTTGGCATTTTCACGGCCAAAAGTATTATTGTGAACCGGTCAGTGGTTGAGTGGGCATAGCGCTTGGGTCCCACCTGGGCGTCGCGGGTTCGATTCCTCGGCTGGGTAAGTCCTCCATCACAACACAAGCAACATTTTCGGCTTTCTGTGGTGGTAGTAGAGATTTTCAAACATTGTTGGGTTATTCGCAACCCGGGAATGTTTGTCTTTCTTAAATTATCTTTGGGTTTTTATATTATGCAGTATTGCCCTTCCTCCTTCTTCAGACGACGTTTCGGAAAGCGTTCCAGTTCATCATCAGACCAGGTGTAAATTGTGGTGAAGTGTGTGTTGGTGTATCTAGATGTAAAAGTGATACTGTATTACGGGCGATATTTCAATATAATAATTAGTTCATGTGGTTTTCGGCGTTTAGTTTTGATGTAGCCGTCAAGTACCGGATACCAAGAATTATTAAGCTTAGCTCCGTCTTCTTTATTATTTTATTAATATTATTGTTTTTTTTGTGGATGTGAATTGCCTATGAAGGTCGAAACGCAAAATGACATTATAACTCAAAATAAATCAAGATAATACCATTTTATCTTGTTTGATCTATTTACATAGGAAGAAGAATGTCTGCTACGGGCGGACAGCATGTGTTTAATTTTATACAAATCCACAGTATTATTCCGAGATTGATGAAATTTTGCACACTTCAGATAGGACTAACAATAAAATGTATATTTTGGCTTAATATTTAATATATTTTAATAATATTTATAATAGCAAACAATTTAGCAGAATATTCAACCAATTGTGTTCAATAAAATGTGCACTGCGGGTTGAAGAAAATTAAAACTGAGAACAAAGGTCGAAAACTAATAATGGAAACAATAACCACCGTTCTTAAAATTGTTGTAAAATAATACTACGTCGCCAAACATTGCAGATCCGACATTTTTTATCCCAAAAGTAGTTTAAATTTAATTTACAACTATTGACTCGACAGCTTAAAATACTTTGAAGTTAATTTACAACTATTGTGACGTTGGGGTGGCAGTTGATAAATGGAGTATTTAATAATACAAGTAGGTTCGCAATATGGTACACGCGACTACATTTTTACACATTCGCATTATTCTTCAGTAACTCGTTCAAGGAGCTATCGTCTTGGTTTTACACAGCCGCTCTGTGTCTACTATTGTGTACATTCATTTAGGTGAAGTAACGTAATTGTTGTTTATTATAGAGCCGGTGTTATATTATTTTTATTCAAGTTTTAAAAGTATATCAAAAAGCGTAGTAATAATATTTGGTTGTTTCTCACATTTTCGTATTCGATAACAAAAAACACATTTAATGGAAAGGGTGCTATACAAATTACATAACCAGTGCTTGTTTATTTATTTATTATAGAGATTAAGAGACATGCTTGACTAACTTTACCTTTTGACATTATTTTGAGTAAAAAATGAGAGTGAAATTTTAGTGTCCGGTGACATTTACGATGTTTTTTTAACAAAGAAACGTAAAAAGTCTTTAGGTATTGGACAGTAAGGGTCGGGGGAGTTGGGTGGTTATTTGGATCAGTGACCAGACATGTGAAAGATTTTTTGAAGTAAAACTTTTTTACGCACGCTTGACTTGGGGACTAAGCTGGTGAATGCGTGACGAGAACGTGAAAAGTGTGATCGGGCGTGGCGAACGGTCGGGCGAGGCGAACGGAAGTTGAGAGGGAGATCTAAGTTAGTGAAGTTTTACTTCAGTCGTGTGGTCTAAAGCACACTCGTTTTTTTTGTTGTTGTTTGACTTTGAAGAAAAAAAAACATAAAAAAAGTCACCGGAGTTCAAAATTTTTCTTGCATTTTTTAACCCAAATAATTTCAGGATTCACTAGTTAATAAAGTAAGTCATGTGCATCCCTTAAAATAGTTAAAATTATTTTTTTTGCTTGAAAAAGGTCGCCAAGCGGTTCCTTTTAATTTGTAAAACAGTAAAGAATTGATTATAAAACTTAAATTCATTATATGGTTACGTGGAGTGAGAATCCTTTACAGAACAAATAATGAATTACTTACAAATAACACCGTTAACTTGAATATTTTATTCCAATGTATAATCCATTTGCATGAAACATCGTTAATGAGTGAATTTTAAATGACTCGGTGACTGGACAACTCGGAATGAAATCAACTCGGATCCTCCTTTGTAAAGTCATTAAAAGAGATGAAAAAATGGTAAAATATGTTACGTTAGATTAGGATCATGGTTAGGATTATATATATATATATATATATATATATATATATATATATATATATATTGTTTAATTATTATTGTACAACAGAATAATTTCAATTACAGTACAATTACAGTACAATTTAGTTTCCCTATCAGCATTTAGGCAAGTGACTCTTCAATAATATTTTTAAGACATATAATGAACAGTTACTTATATCCAAATGATTTGCAATTTCATTTGACAGCACCACTCCCCTCGTCATGCTATGCTTTGCCAAGACGTTTGTTCTGCCATTTTGTACATTTGTCGACTTCGGCTGTAGTGGTCTGGTAAATATAAATCATAGGATCCCAAGAGAAATGGGCTATCGATGAAATTGTTCCAAAATTTTGAAAGACAGAATAGCAAGACTTGCTTTCCAGACTCACAGAATCAGTTTCCTCAAGTAAGTCAATATGGTGCATGAACCTTGGATAGGTTCCATGGTTCCGCATATAAACATACCTGAGGAATTTCTTCTGGATTTGCTTTAACATATCAATGTACTTCTGGTGGTATGGTGCCCAAACATCGCTCGCGTACTCCAGCTTGCTTCTCAGTATGCCATTGAATAACGCTAGCATAGCTTCTTGGTTATCAAACTGCTTACAAGTCCTGATGATGAACCCAAGCTATGTAGCTAATAATAAAATAATTTTATATCTAATAATAAAATTTTTAATGACTTTTCAAAGAGGTGTCGAGTTGACTTGGTTCTGAGTTGGCATGGAACCTTTTTATCACTTGAGTGAAGGCTAAAAATAGTATACAGGGTGTTAAGGGACGTACTTGACTTATTTAACCAGTGATTCCTGACATTATTTGGAGTAAACAATGCAAAAGACCCGTGACTTTTATACGTCTTTTTTTCAATTTTTTTTCTTCAAATTCAAATAAAAATATTTTTCTTCCACATGACGTCACTGGTCACTCAGCCGAGTAACCAACCAACCCCTCATCGTGCCCCTAGCTGTCAAATACCTACTGATTTTTTAATGTTTTATGTTGAACAGAAAATATTTTCATTGACATTTTTTATTCCAAATAATATCAGGAATCACTGGTTAATGTGGTCAAATACGTCCCTTAACCAATAAAATATTTATTAAAACTTAACCTAACCTAACCTAACAAAACAAGGGGACAAAAATAATACAGATATCTTGTAAAGATATAATAAATTTAAATAAGACAAACAGGATGTTATTATTTGTATTATTTTTGTCCCATTTTACTATTTTATATAATTTATTGTCTTTACAGGATGTCTGTAATATTTAATCCCATTTTTTGTTAGGTTAGGTTAGGTTAAATTAGGTTAGGCTGGGTTAGGTTTTAGTAGATATTTTGTTGGGGGACGTTTTGTCCGTAGGATATTAACCCCCTAATGAATGTATAGGTTCATTATACATTACGTTCGCCTGCAATCAAAGAAACAAATCAAAGTACTAAATTGATTGTTATTGATAATACCACACATTTTTATATACACGGTGACCGGAAACTCGTAGTACAAGCGGGAAACTGATAAATCTATATCACATTTGAAATCGATTTGTGATATAATTTTTTTGATTTGACCTTTCGTTTTCGAGTAAATCGGGTCCAAAGTTGGAATTTTTTCGGTAAAATTTGAAAAAATTGGTCACTAGGAAATTAATTTCAGCTGCGTAATGTCTTTTGAAATGCATCGAAGGATAAACCGGGGTAATTTTTTTTTAACCCTTTAGTTGCCGAAAAAATGGAAAATCAGTTAACCCTTCAAAAAATTGGCATTTTTTTCGGATGGTCAAAATATTTTCGCTTTACAATAAAATGCAAATATTTAGAATATTTCTGAACACACTCAAAAACCAAAAACTGTTTTAGAAAGGTGATGAAATACGCTTTCAAATTATAGAATTCGAAATTTTTTTTTTTTAAATTATAAATTTTTTTGCATACAAACATAAAAAAGTTTTCAAAATGGCTCACCTTATGTTTTTTACTGATAATAAAAAAAAATTAAAACACATACATTTTTATTAGACAAATGTATAACAAACACATATTGTAACCTCACTTTTTTGTCGCTCTATGAAAAATAATTTATAAAAAATTCCCGAAGTTTCATATTCTTTTTTCAATTTGCCATTCAAAACTTTGTGTACATAAAAGTGTACATTATACTTTTTTGGTGGCTATTTTTTAGATTGGAATATAAAGCATGATGTTTTTCCTTTATAACACCGATTAGAACATATTTCTAACTATGATAGTAAGGGAGTTACGGCGTTTTATATGAGACCTATGTGCGTTGGGACAAATATGGTCTCCTGTGATTAAACGGGTTAAAAAATAATATAAAAATCGAAATGACCAGATCGAAAAAAAAAAGTTTTTTTGGCTTCTCCACGTAATGTAGATTCACTAGTTTCCCACTTGTACTACGAGTTTCTGGACACTTGTATAGTGATTTTTTTATGTAATCTAATCGATGATTTGTGTGTTTTAATAGTATGTACGTGTGGACACCACCGCTGCATTATTAATTGTGATATTTTTGTTGAAGACAGTTTAAAATTAATTTAAAATCAGTGACAATGTGGACCAAGACGGTATCTTTCGATGAGGCGCTGCTTATGACAGGTAAATATGCAAGCAATAAGTTTTTATTAGATTTTTCAGTTTGTTTGTTTCTGCCACTAAACCACTAAACCGATTGTAAAAATTCTTTCACCAATAGAAAAAAGCTACATTATCAGCGAGTAACAGAGGCTGTATATAATGATAAGCTCTGGCGTTATGAAATTTGTATAAATGAAAATGTGTACATTTCATTTATTTTAGCGGCAGGGAGGAAAGGCAGGGGGAAGGTGGGTTTCGCGGAGAGGGAAGAAACGAGGGAGGGGGAAGGCGGGGAAAGTGGAAGGGAATGGGTAAGCACGGGAAAGGACATGCAGGGAGAATCAATTTATGGCATTGCAACGCATGCCGGGTACCAGCTATATTATACAAAGATACAATATATTTCCGAATACCTACTAATAGTTTTATATTCAAAATACTTCGAATGTGCTCACCTTCAAGATTGCTGTTGAAGTATATCGTAATACAGCGGTAACGGATTTAAACTCTTTTTAAATTTAAATTTAAAAATTTAAAGTCTTAAATTTTTTTTTGGATTTAAACTTTTCATAGTGGAAGATACTCCCAGTATCGCTCTGGTCTAATATCTCCATTCAAATTTGAAACGTTGCTTGAAATGGTACTTCCCACCTTCCCCTTCTCCATCTCCTTCCCCTCCCCACTACCTTCAACCTCACAACATATCCCAATTGGGAATGCCATAGTCTCACTGGCTCCAGAAGGGTGCAGGTGGGGATTTCGTACCAAGAAGAGTGTCTGTTTGTACTTGTAGTGGTAGATATTTTGAGTATCGCCCTGGTGTAAGACCACTATTCAGAATTGAAACATTGCTTGAAATTGCTTCCGCCGTGTTTGATGACCAGATCTGAATAGCCAGGTAATTGTAGCGGTTTATACGTTCAGTATCTCCCTGGTGATAGAACACCCTTTTTGATTAATTTACCCACACTTTCAATCATCTTTATGTTTTAATTGTATTCAAATTAATATCTATTTAACCTTAAATATTCTTATGATATTCTTAAATATTCTTATATATGAATATGATATTCATTTATGTACCTCTACGCCTGTCTCGACACAGGTATATCTTAGTGAGATAGGCATCGAATAATATAATGTAAACATATTGTACAGATAAATAAATAAATAAAATAATAAAAAAGGCTTTAGTTTACGTTCGGTGACCAGATCTGAATAGCCAGCTACTTGTATCCGAATAGCCAGGTAGATACTTTCAGTATCGCCCTGGTGAAAGAACACTCTTCAGAATCGTAACATAGATTGAAATGGCTTTAGCCGTGTTTGGTGACCAGATCTGAATAGCCAGGTACTTCCCAACCTTCCTCTTCCCCAACTCCTTCCCCTCCCCACTACCTTCAGCCTCACAACATACCCCAATTGGGGATGCCATAGTCTCACTGGCTCCAGGCGGGAGCAGTTGAGATTCTTGTGCGGCATTCACTGTAAAAAAAAAAAAAAAAAACTATCCTTAATCGCTGTGAAATTCTTCAATCAAATATAGACATGCTAAAAATTTGGTGCTCACAAAACAATCTATATTTAAATGTAGAAAAATGCAAGACTTTGACCTTTTCCAGAAAAAAAACATCACTGTTTTTCGACTATTCAATAAATAAAATAAATTTAGAAAGAGTATCGGAAATGCGGGATCTTGGCATAATAATGGATGAGAAACTAGACTTCACGGTTCACATTCAACAAACTGCAAATAAGGGTATGAAAACTTTAGGATTTGTATTAAGAACAATTAAAAACTTTGAATCGTTACAAATCATTTAACTACTGTATACATCCCTTGTTAGAAGCCTAATAGAATATAACTCCATAGTCTGGTCGCCCTTCTACAAAATTCATATTCACACTATTGAAAGAATTCAAAGAAAATTTCTACGTTTTGTAAATTTTAAACTTAACATCCCTTTAGAGCACATAAATTACCCGTCGTTAATGAATACTTTAAATATTCCAACATTAGAAAACCGACGAAAAATAAACGACCTAACTTTTTTATTAAAATTATTAAACTCTAAATTCGACAGTTGTGAACTCCTGCAATTATTAAATCTACATGTACCTACACGAACAACTAGACAAACATTGACATTTTATATACGTACATCTCATTCGAACTATGATTTACATTCTCCAATACAACGTTTGCATAGTCTTGGTAACAAATACTTAAACAATCTGGATGTATTTGACAATAATTTGAACTTAGCAAACTTCAAACGCCATATATATTTTTTTTACATTAACTCCACACAGGAGGCCTTGAGGAAAATAATTTCCCTCAGGGCCTATGTCATCTGGGATGCTGTGTGGAGGGTCTTTTTGAGGAGAGGAAGGAATGAACATTGGTCTTGAAGAGACCTATGTTGTAGGAAGGAGGAAACACAGAGGCCGGCAAATCATTCCACAGCCGAGCTGTTGAACATAAGAACGAGTCGAAGAAACGACCCGTTCTCATGTGACAAATGTCAACCGTGTATAAATGTTGGGCACGCGTTTGGCGTGTTTCCCGACTATGCACCGGTGCCGAAGGGATAAATGATACTAGTTCCTCGGAGCATCTTCCATTGTAATACCGGTAGAACAAGGATAGCATTCCCACCCGACGCCTGTGCTCTAAAGATTGCAATCCGACTGTTAAGATGGGAGAATCTATCAAACGGACCGCCCGACCATATGTGCCAACTATTTATTTCTACCTATCGCATAAACTAAGGAGAACAATAATTTTAAACATTACCTACTTTATGTCAACTACTATTATTTTATGGACTATATTTTGTTTCTTATATTTTATGTTACCTGTATTTTGCTAACGCTTATATCTAATGTAACCTAAATTTTAATATTTTTTTTAACCCTTATATTTTTTCTGATCTATATTTTGTTTTTAACAAATATTATGTTACTTGTATTGTGTATTGTATTTTGTAAACCCATTCTTTACACTGTAATTAAAAAAAATGTACTGCATTCTATGTAAAAGCCCTATTGGCGTTTAAAAAAAATAAATAATTAAAATTAAAAAAAAATAATTAAATTGAATTTGGAAGCCATCTCTGGGCTGAATCCCCAAAATACTCGATAAACCCACTTGATTCTGTGCAAAAGAGGGCTGTCTGTCTGATTGACAATCCGTTGTTAACAGACTGATTGCCACCTCTAATGCACAGACGCAATGTAGGCATACTGAGCCTGATATGATTTTTGATATGATTTTAGAGTTTCACGGCCAAAAGTATTTTTGTTGTTTGTTTTTGGGGTGTTATGCCGTGTTACGCTACCTCCTCCTTTAGCCAACGTTTCGGACAGCGTTACAGTGTCCATCATCAGGGCAGATGTGTAAATGTTAGTGGTAAAATGTGTGCTTAAGTACTTCGAAGCAATACCGTGTTGCCAGCTCCACTCCACTGCGAGCTGGAATTACAGTATACTTGAAGATGGTTTTCTGCATTTAGCTTTGGTGTAGCCGTCAATTACCGGATACCAAGAACTATTGAGCTTAGCTCCGTCGTCTCTATTAATGTTAATAGGATTTTTATGAATTTCAATTGCCTATGTAATTAGGCGTGCTCTATAAGTTTTGGGTCTTCCCAGGACTTCAGGAACAAATCCAAAGTAATGGCCGGTTTCAATTAAATGCTCGGCGATTGCCGATTTGTCAGGGTGGCCAAGTTTACACGCTCGAAAGTGTTCCGATATCCTTTTAGAGATCGTCCGCTCTGTTTGGCCCACATAGACCTTATCTACCTACTGAGCCTGTTCTACAGATATTTTAATAGAGCCGGTTCTAAGGAGCCATTTACAGTCGATGTTAGCTTCATGAGAACGGGTCGTTTCTTCGACTCGTTTTTGTGTAAGTCGGCTCGTATTTGGAACGAGCTACCGGCAACTGTTTTTCCTCCTTCATATAATCAGGGCCTCTTCAAGAGCCGCATTAATAAATCCCTTCCTACAGGCCCTACCTTAAACCACCTTATAACCTGTCTTTACTGTTGTTTAAAGAGGGGCGCCCTTGTGAGGCGTCACATTAAAAACGTATCTTCTTCTTCTTGTGTCCTGTCCGTTCAACGGACGTTGGCTATCATGTTGGCTATGCGGACTTTGTTTACTGCGGCCCGGAACAGCTCCACGGTAGACTGGCCATACCACTGTCTCAGGTTTTTCAACCATGAGGTTCTCCTTCTTTCCCTGCATTACGAGATGCAGGATCTCATACTTCTCTGGATGTCTCATCACATGTCCAAGATATTGAAGTTTTCGGATTTTTATAGTTTTAATTACTTCCTTTTCTTTATTCATCCGAACCATAACATCTTCGTTTGTAACCCTGTCCATCCAGCTTATTTTAAGTATTCTTCTGTAAATCCACATCTCGAATGCCTTAGTCAAAATATTTGTGTACATTCATAAAAAAAAATCAGAGTGTGTAATTCACACGCGGTAGAAGTGAAACTAGAAAGTCGATAGATGTTGCTTTCTTTTCTTATGACTGTTTTTTTAAAGTGGTTTGAAGATTGGATATTGATTTCACAAAAAAAAAATGTTTTTTTTTAGGATTTCGTAGGATTCGAACCTCTGCTCGCTTGATGTCTGTCTCTCTGGCCGCTGAGACTTGTCAAGCACCTTGCTCAATGCGTTATCGAAGGCCCGCGTAAAAGCGCGAATTTACCGCATTATATTAGAACCTTCGACCAAGTGATTAGAACCGAGTATTTGTGTAGAAGAGTGTTGTGACGCATTTCCGTTTCATCCGAATTTCAAATCACTAACGGGGCTAAAGAAGATTTACTTCAATTACATCGTTACAATTACATGTTACATCATAAAATATTCTGTTACAATTACATGTTACATCATAAAATATTCTGTTACAATTACATGTTACATCATAAAATATTCTGTTACATTCGTCTTCTAGGTCGGCAACTACGTTATATCTGTCGAGGGATATATATGCATATATTGACTTAATTTGATATGATTTTATTTGCGACAACTCTCTTGACTTAAGATAGAGTACATCTTTTCAAACAACTATGACACACTATAACATTATGCGATTTAATACAGTATTTTAAAAAATAAGTTTGTTTTCTTGTTACCAAGGGAGAATAATTATTTTTGTTCGACAAATCTTGTGGCATTCGGTTTTGAAAATTTAAAACTTAAAATTATTTAATACTAGCTGGTCCCGGCATGCGTTGCTATGCCATTTAATAAAGAAATTATTTCTCCCTGTGTGTCCTTTCCCGTTCTTCCCGTTCCCCTTCCGCCTCCCCTTCTTCTCCTGCGTCCTCTTACCCTCTCGCGTTCCCACTCCGTCACCTCCACCTTCCCTCTCCCCACTCCACTCTCCCCCCTTCCCCCGTTCCACGAACCCCCCTCCCCCCTCACATGTCCCCTTCCCCTCCCGCGTTCCTCTTCCACCTTCCCCGCCTTCCCTCTTCCTTTTCCCACTCCCTCGCCCCGTCAACCATCCTCCCGCGTTCCATATATTCAATCCCAGTACATTCCGTTATTAAACAGCCCTTGTGCCACCTTTTACAATGTTTATTCAAATTTCCATTTTTCATGTATATTAAATTTGGTAATTACCTAAAATAGGTACCTATTTAAAATATCTAAAATTCTTGATTCAATTCAAACTATTATGGGAGTACCTACTTTAAATAAATTTATTAAAGATTTTCAAAAATAGAATCCTGATTTGAACAATCAATGTTTTGAAAAATGTCATTCTCAAATACGCGATCTGTCAAACGTGCGACGTTTTCTGAAATTATCCAATATTCTGCGCAATTTTCTAAATTTTTCTCTCCGTAAGAACCATCCTCGCACTTCAAGGAATATTCTAAAAAAAGAATTAGCGAAATCGGTTCAGCCGATCTCGAGATTTGCGCTTACCAACACATTTAGCGATTCATTTTTATATTATAGATTTCCAGTAAATGCATCTACTAGTTTGCTGGTGCATTACATTATGTATAAAGCCTGTATAAATTTAATAGGGCTCCCGCGTTATTGTTATGTGTATTTTTATACACAATCAATATTTTGACTTGCTCTTTATGCACCGCGTCGATGGTCTGTTGATTTTAAAATTCATCAAAACCAGTTATACTCTGAATTAGTTTTCCAATCAATACACATGTAGCTACCTTTATTGTATAACCAAAGGTCGTCCAAAGTGGTTCACTACGTTTGGTGACTAAGCAGGGGTGCCCGGGTTCATGGGGTGTGGTTTGTCTAGGTCTTGGCGGCAGATGCGTTTGCTCAACTACTTCGTGGCGGGCCCGATCGGGAGACTGGTTGAGGGAGATCTTTTGACCTCTTCGGCCGGACTCTCTCGACCCGTCGCGTCGTCTTGCATCGCTGTGAGGTGAATGGATTCATAAGTCCTTGAACTGACCCCCCAGATTCCTACCCACCCCTCATACCTTTTTCTTTCTCAGAACTTCCTCTTCTTCGTTTCCCTTGAAAGACCCTTCAGACAGCATCCCCAAAGATGACATATGCCTCAAGGGTATTTGTATTTCTCGGGGCCTCCGGTGTGGAACTACGTAAAAAAATGCACAGATAACATGGTTTCATCGATCTATATATAAAAAAAAGTGTCTGTAGGCTAAATTTTTTTAACAAAACTCCAGTTTTATTCAAAGATGATGAAATTTTGCAAACTAGACTTTCAAAACTTGTTGAATGAATATGATTCTGAATGAACAATATTATAAAAAAACCGTGTAGAAACTTTCCCCTTGCCCACAATTAAAATCAATATCAAATACAGTTTACCAAGAAACCTCGAAACTTTTCATATTCTTTTCCAAAGAAGTAACTTAACCTTCTCCCAATCTCTTGTGCAAACCACAGTGGAAAGATTCCGGACATGTTTAACGATAGCGCCCCCTGAATACTAAATTTCTCAAATCTTTTATTTTCACTTAACTTCAATTGACCCAAACTTTATTGATTCTTGGTTTGTTATTTTTTTTACATACTCGTACATATTTTTTATTCTTACGTCATGTTGTACACCGCCATTGGATGATTTGCATAATATATTCTTTGTGTTTTGAATGTCAACCCGTTGTGTATGTGAAAACTATAAATAAAATAAAACTAGAGAGAGGTCACTGCAGTGGCGTAACTATACCATCTGATGCCCGTGGCAAATTCATTGGATGGGCCAGTGAAAATCGTCACGTTGTAATTGAATTTTAATAAATCACTTCACCACTGGAGCGACGACGTGAAAAAAATAAATTTGCCTCGATTGCTCGAGATTTCCAGAAGATCGTTTTTAAAATTTTTCATGGAGACATAAACTTTTTTTAGTGCTGTATAGCCAATGATTTGTAAAAAAATATATTAAAAAAATCGCAAAGTTTATAACCACGCGAATCCTGCGTATTGGTTACTTTGAAACTGCCGTGAGAGGTATTTATTCGAATCAACACAGAATGTTTTCGATTACTGTATGCTGTCTGTGGTATACTTGATAATGAAAGGTGCATATCTACGGAAAAAGGACATAATTTTAACGATAAACAGCTGATCTAAAATTAGTCATGAAAAAAAAATTATTATTTTTGTTTTTTAACAGGTAATTATTTCGGATTTGCGACATCTATAGTCGTAATAGATAAAGCATTTCAATTTCTTCGTTTTAAGTCCAAAATAACAAACGTGGGAGCTACAAATATAAATATTTTTTAATTTTGCCGAATAAATCGGAGATATTTAAAACGGCACCAATATATAGCAAAAATCGGTCGAGTGGTTATGAAGTTATTACTATTATTGTGCGCATTTTTTTAAATATCTAAATAATTTTATTTTCAGAAGTATAGATATTATATATTTATAAGTAATGAAAAAACAACATAATATTTACAAGATATTTATCAATAAAATTCTTTTCTCCTAGCTTTCTGTTCCGCAAAAGTATCAATAATGTCATCAAAGTTTAAAGATCGGGCCATAGAATTTTCAATAGGCAGAATAGCCAAGTTACGTGGCCTGTATTGTCCCATTGAGTTTCTTAAATACGTTTTTATTAATTTTAACACATTATAATTTTTTACAAAATTTTGTTAAAAATGTTAGGTTACTTCTGAGCTCGCGGCCTCTCGGGCCGGGTCCCCGGCCCCCGCGGGGTCCGTGGCATTTTGCCAGCCCTGTAACCCTGTAGTTACGCCACTGGGTCACTGTCTACGTGAGATTTCGGAAAAATAACCCCCGTACCTTTTTCCTACCACTTAAGCACCCGAATTTCACATTTCTACCGTTTCTCACGAAAAATTTAATTACTAAGTATCTAGCTCGTAGTGGAGTGGAGCTGGCAACACGGTATCGCTTCTAAGTACATAAGCACACATTTCACCACTAACAATCACACATCTGCCCTGACGATGGACACTCTAACGCTGTCCGAAACGTTGGCTAAAGGAGGAGGTAGCGCAACACGGCATAATACCCCAAAAATAAATAACAAAAATGCACTTCTTGGTTATATGTTATCCATGTTATATGTTAACCATGTTTTGTTTAAAAAACAACGCAATCACCAAAAAAATTCTAAAAATAATCGCATTTTTGTTGACAGTATCTTAAAAAAATATGCATGGGTCATGATCCTGCAGTATGGATATTTATAAGTTGACACTCGCACATTGATATCAGTACCTATTAATTTCATTCTGTACCAGTATCAAACGAACGTCACATTTCAATTTGAACACAGATTTATTTTATTTTATTTATTTATTTATTTATTTTATGTGCATCTATATAAAAAGGTTTACATATATTTTTTTGGCCTTGCCTGTCTCACTAGGAAATCCTGTGTCGAGACAGACTAGTTTACAAATATTTTATAAATATTAAATAAAGTACACTTTTCAATACAGCAAAAATATTTGACAAAAATTTTCAGGTTGGTTAGTGGTAACAATAATGAGATAGAGGATTATATTTGGGTGAGGTGACTAATTATTGCACGACCTTTTTCGATGATCCATTGTTTGATCAGTATTTTGTATTTGTTAATATTATTCGATTGTCTTGTTTTGTCAGGTAGGTTATTGTATATTTTAGATTGATTCGAGTTGCTTGAATTAATCTAAATAGTCTGGAGTTCAATTAATTCTCATACTAAGATATTAACTTCATGTTGTCCTTGATAGCTTTATAAATGCCTCAACTGCTGCTGATATCGTTTGATGTGTATGTATGATTATTTAACAAATAACTATCAACAGTACAAAACCTGCGTGTTTTGTACTTTAGGCAACATTCCTTCGCACGGTAGGTAATGGACAGGTTTTTTTTTTATGATACGAGAATGTTTATGAGGCTAATGTTAAAAATAGTGATGATAAATCTACCAATGGTGTTAAAGCCGGAACCATTGAAACATTATTGTCGGTATGCTTTAATGATGCAATGAAGTTCATTATTGAAACAGTATTATTAATATGAAAGCAATACCTATACATGAGTATTAGGACGTCTACGGCAGACTTTATTTAAACAGCGATTCCTGAGCTTATTTTGAGTAAAAAATGTATATGCAAGAAAAACAATAACAGCGTGCTACCAAAATACTTTTAAGGCGATCCACTAATCCTGGAAAAAATTGAAATCGGAATACCCGCCTCTTTTCGGGAGGGGTTTAAAAATACTTGACAAGACTTGAAAAGAAGCTCTTGGAAAGGTTGGATTTAAGAGTTGTTTTTTTACAGGATGATTTCGTAAAGGCCTCTAAAAAACGTTAACTTCTTTCTTGCGCTTTGTTTATTGTGATTTTTTATTTTATTGAAAGAATAAATAATACATATAATCAACAAACAAGTCCTGCTAAGCCAATTGAATTGGCTTGTCAACAGGTGCTTATATTTTAGTTACATATACATTTTTAAAATTTACATCTTATATCAACAGATTCAACATTTGTTCATACATATCAATATTTTGACGACCTCCGTAGTCCAGTGGGTAAGACTCTTGACTCACAATCCGGAGGTCGCGGGTTCGAACCCGGCATGCGCAAATAAATTTTATTTGATTAATTTGTGTTATTTTACAATTAATTCATTTAAAACAATATATAGTATATTTGCGGCATGTTCCAGAGTGGAAGATACTATCAGTATCGCCCTGGTGTAAGACCACCATTCAAAATTGAAACGTTGCTTGAAAATGGCTTTAGCCGTGTTTGGTGACCAGATCTGAATAGCCAGGTACTTCCCAACCTTCTTCCCCACCTCCTTCCCCTCCCCACTACCTTCAGCCTCACAACATACCCCAATTGGGGATGCCATAGTCTCACTGGCTCCAGACGGGAGCAGTTGAGATTCTTGGGGGGGGGGGGGGTTAAAAATTGCAAAAAGTTGGT
Organism: Limnephilus rhombicus; assembly: GCA_929108145.2. Taxonomy (NCBI): domain Eukaryota; kingdom Metazoa; phylum Arthropoda; class Insecta; order Trichoptera; family Limnephilidae; genus Limnephilus; species Limnephilus rhombicus. The sequence continues at coordinate 27,594,542 of OV815284.1, forward strand.
CACGTAGTATGGGTACGTTCCCTAAGGTAATACGTTAAATATCTTCGGTATGATGTATTCAAACGTTCTCTGTCCGTATAACAAAGAAATACAAAATTGATTTCACGGAACCAAACGACGCAGAGTCTAGGGACACTGACATCATATAAAATGCACAAAATCGTTATGCGAACGCAAACCATAAAAACTACGGCAATTAATATACAGGGTGTCCGGGGGTAAAGTGCATTAACTTCGGGAGGTGATTCTACATGATGGTAGGAGTAAAAAAGATCAGCAACTTTTTTCGAAATTCCATATTTTTCCCATACAAAAAGATCGACCTACTAAAAATCCTTAGTGTGAGGTACGATCTTATTTGCCGGGAGCCTGCCGGCCACGATCTTGGCAACATTGTATGGTAGTGATTGGCCCGTATCATAACTGCGGAAGATAATAATTTTATCTTTTTACCACAAAACTACCCCTAAAAGTTGGAATTTCTAAAAAGTTATTTATCTTTTTTACTTATACTATCATGTAGAATCACCTCCCAAAGTTAATGCACTTTATCCCTGGACACCGGACACCTTGTATTTATTTCTTTAATTATTTAACTTTCGTAGAGTTTTACAAACATACATAACAATCTCTACGTATTATAAATTAAAGTCATCCGCGGCATCTGCCTGCCTGTTCGCGATAAACTCAAAAACTACTGAACGGATTTTCATGCGGTTTTTTAATTTTTTTTTTTTAGTTTTATTTATTTAAACGCCATAGCATGGCTTTTACATTCAAGTGATAGGTACATGGTATTATAAGTATACAGGTGGTACACAGGGGATTATCAATAATAACAAAATAAGAATGAACCTAAAGCAAAGTACGTGTGATAAAAGCAAGTATTTGGGTATGGGATACTATTATGTGTTACTAAACTATTGTTATTATACTAAATATATATATATAAAATATAAATGTTATAATAACAGAGAACATAATATTTAAATAGGATTATTTAGAATAAGAAAGATGTAAACAAAGAGGACTTGTCAGAAAAGTTGTCAACAATATTATTTATAGACACTAAATAGAGTAAACTTGTATTGAGTTCATTGTTACCTTCAAAGTTATCTTTGTTTGGAATTATTAAGCAGGTATTGCTAATTAGCTTACTGTTTCAGGGCTGTCAGTTAAAGATTTAATAATAGTTTTGGTTTAAAAAAAAATCATTTTTAACAATATAATACATTTAAAGCTATCTCTCTTCAGTCTGATAGTAAATATATCTGAAGTAAGTACCTAGTTGAGAATCTATAGTAAAAGATTTATTTATTTTGAATTTTCTGCTCGGCTGGGCTTTTACGCTTTATTTTTTTTATTATTTATTACAAAGAAAATCTAAGTAAGCGAACGGGAGTATACAATTGTGATTCTGTGTTGGAGTTATCACAATAGAACGGTAGATATTGCCTCGATGTTGGTTTGCGAGGTACATATATGTAAAGAAATCGAGTATAATAGTTCAGGGCTGTCAATTATTGAATATATGATTTTATATAAACATGTCAGGTCATTAACTATTCTACGTTCAGATAATTTTAATAATTTGAGTTAACATAGTAGATAATCATAGTTGACACATTCTCTTGTAATACCCATTCAAAAATTAATAAATCTTAAGAATTTATTTTGAATTCTTTCTATCGTGAGCGAATGACTAGCGTAACTAGGTGCCCATAATGTCGAGTTGTACTCAATTTGACTACTAACCAATGACATGTACAAATTTTTATAGGTTTGAATATTTTTAATTTGACTGCAAATTATTTTTACAAAGCCCAACATTTTCAAAGCTTTATTTGATGTAATTTCTATATATTATAGTTTATAGGTAAAATTCAGTTTTTAATCAAATTTTTTACCCAAATCATTCACCTCGGTTACAGCTGTTAGAATTACATCATTGATGGAGTGTTCATAAATTATTGAATTTTTTATTCTATGAAATCTCATAATTAGACATTTGCTTATATTTAGTTGTAGATAGTTATCTTGGCACCAAACAAAAAGTTTAAAAAGTTATTTGGCAATGTTTGACAGTCATTGATATTTCTTATAGGTTTGAATATTTTCATATCGTCCGCAAACATTAAAACTTGGACATCGTTGAAAATAGAAAGAACATCGTTCACAAATATCAAAACTAAAATTGGTCCCAAATGTGATCCTTGGGGAACGCCGGTAGCAATAAATTTATATATGTAAAGTAAAACCATCAACTTTAACGGTCAATTGCCTGTTACTCAAATAACTGTTAAATCACATATATAAATACCCTGCTATTCCTAATTTATGTAGCTTTTTTAACAGCAGGTCATGATTAACTCTGTCGAATGCTTTGCTGAAATCAGCACTGAATCAACTTGTAACTTCTTAGACATGGATTCGGATATAAAGTTTTGGTAAGTTAAAAGATTGGACAAAGTAGATTTTCCAGAAGTGAAACCATGTTGGTTAGGTGAAATTACTGGCTTGATACAGTGAATGATTATATTTAAAAAAAGTTTCTCAAACAATTTTGGAATAGTTGATAAAAGGCAGATCGGTCTGTAATTGTTCACCTCATTTTTGTCTCCTTTTTTTTAAATATCAGGGTGAGGAAACTGTATTTCCATTTTTCAGGAAAGTGCCCTGTTTGTAATGACTGGTTAAAAGAAAATGTAGTGGATATGCAAGAGTGTTAGCGCAATTCTTTAAGAAAACAGGTGGGATATTATCAGGACCACCGCTCTTACTTCTTATCCAGTTGTTTTAGCTGAGTCAGTACATCGTTATATTCAATTATTACATTGGTTAAATTTAAGTAATGATCTGAGGAAAAACTAGGCGACTATTATTGAGTCACGGACATTATACACTTTTAAAGAAGTCGGCAAATAGGTTTAGCCACGTTTTGAGACTCGTTGGCTATTTTTCTTTCATGGCACATATTGGAGGGTATGCTAATATCATCATTTTTCAAAGATTTTGTGTAATTGCAAAATTGTTTTATGTCTCCTTTAACTGACATTTCTACCTTATTTATGTAATTTTTGTAGCAATTTTTTTTATATTTTTACATATTTTCACCAATAGATAGAGTGATTCATGAGGAAAGTTTAGGTATATAATTTTTGAAGGTTTTGTGTAAATTGGTTGAAATATATAATGTATAAAGGAGAATGTCTGTATGTTGTGAACGAGCGGGCTGGGAAGCGGGCGGTGTGGATTTGATTTGTATGCAAATTAACAGATGCCGGTGGTTATAAAGGTTGATTATAAACCATCCAGTAGATGGCGTTGTGTTTTGTTAGTCACAGCAACGCGTGGCTGGGTCAGCTAGTGCTTGATAAATCAAAATGAATTGTAGGAACCAAATTAAGCCGCCGCTACCAATGACGTTATACATATAAATAGACTTGCCATAGTCTCACAAACTCAAGATATAATGTGGCAATTAATCAAAACTCTTTTGTTTTCAGCGATTTTCAATAATTTCTTAATTCAAAAGTTATTCGTGTATGATAAAAATAGACGCTTAAAAGAATATGTGCATATGAACGAAACAAAAGATATAACGCGGGCGGCATTTTCGTATTCAAAATTCAAAAGTTCCGTCGGATACTGTCTCAAGGCCGACTAAAGTAGGAGGCCTGGGCACCAGTCGAATTTTGAGGTGTCAAATAGCTATAATGAACAACGATGGTTTGCAAATGGCGTTGATTGATATTGTATTTGTTGTTTCTGCTGATTTGTATGTTGTTTTACCGCAGGCAAGTAAATAAAGAATCATTAGATTATTATTATAAAAAGTAAATTTTACTTAGCGACGGCATCGACATTGTAATTTGGCTGTTGCGCATCCAGACCTGTACTTTAGTAGGCCTTGAGTTCTCTAATGACGCATAAAATCTTTGGGCGGAAAGCAATTGTATTATTTTTATAATCGATAATAATAAGTAATTTGCATGTATTTACAAATGAAATGTTATTCCTTCGCTTTTACGACTGTTTACCGTGTAATGGAAACATTTTCTCATCACACAGGAGGGAGTTTTGGCGCTTTTTAATGCAATTTACTTACTAGTAGGACACGACCTTACTCGACGCGCGGCAGTTTAGTACTAAAGTACTAGAAATTAGAAATCGAGTACTCTACAATTGTCTTGTTGTTGGCTTCCCATTTTGAGATTTCAACCCCGCGTCTAAAGTATGTAACGTCTTTGGCCGCTACCCGAATTTTTACCGATTTCTTACACATCTACCTTAAACACGTTAAGTTTTAAAGCTCTTAAAAAATATATATGTTATTCTTGGAGATAATATCTAGACAACCCCGCGCCGAAACGCAAATTATATGAAATTCCCTCGATAGAAAAAAATCGCAAAGTATGCTCCAAAAATTATTATAATCACGTTTGTTTCAGTTATTTCACAAGTTATATGTATGAAAAATTCACAGTGTTTTTTTAAATGCTGTTTAAGACAACCCCGCGAGATTTTTGTTTTATTTTAAACGAGTCGCGTTTTATTAAACATTTTCACAATATCGCTTCGATTTTGTCGCTTTAAATACTAGCGCGCTCCTCTAACTTTCGTAATTTCATATCTCTCCATCTTCTTCTTTTTGAGTTCGGTTGTGGCGCCTTAAGCAAGAGACAATAATATATTATTTGAATCAAATTCCAACACATGGTCAGTATGGTCACCCTACGTGTTTATTTAATTATAGTGTCAACTTAGTAGGTACCCATTATTTGTAAGAAACATTAATGTTATTGTTCTTGCATTATGCAATAGCATGTAACAACGATGATTTTTGAAGGCTTAAATATACAAATAAATAAATTAAATATGCTTTGCTTCCCATTGCAATTTTTTAATAGTGTGCCTTGTTGGAATTGTTCAATTTAATTGTAAAATTTTGGATGCTCAGTATTAGTGCTCATACGCTTGGTCTAGGGGTAAGGCTCTTGACTCACAATCCGAAGGTCGTGGGAATGAATCCCGGGGTGTGCAAATAAATCTTATTTGATTAATTTGTCTTATTTCACAATTAATTAATTAAAAATAAATAATTTGCGGTACGTTCCAGAGTGGAAGATACTCTCATTATCGCCCTGGTGTAAGACCACCTTTCAGAATTGAAACGATGCTTGAAATGGCTTTAGCCGTGTTTGGTGACCAGATCTGATTAGCCAGGTACTTCCCCACCTTCCACTTCCCATTACTACCTTCAGCCTCACAACATACCCCAATTTGGGGATGCCACAGTCTCACTGACTCCAGACGGGAGCAGCTGGTATTCTTGCGAGGAATTCAAATAAAAAACGTACTTTTAAAAAGCAATTGAAGATTGGAAATATCGATTCAACTATTCTTGTGGCTTGTGGCCTTAAACCGTATACTGATAATATCTAATCCAATTGATAAACAGAAAATTATCACATAATAAATCTTGAATCGTAATTTTGACTACTTTCAGGTTTCGGCAAATTCAACATTGGCATGCTGGTCCTGTGTGGCACCATCCTGATTGGTATGATATTTGAGACCCTGGGCCTCAGCTACATCACCCCTGCTGCACAATGTGACCTCGAACTAACCCTAACGCAAAAAGGATGGCTTGGGGCAATTCCATTTGTTGGTATGTATACAAATTTCCATAAAATTAGTGTAAATTCCGCCAAATACAGTCCAAAAATTCTCACGGTCTCTTTCAAAATCACAGTCTAGTCAATCTTGTTATTTTATACAATGAGGTATGATAAGATTTTAAACCTAAAAATTAGAGTGTTCTAATAGTGGATTTTTTTGCGATAAAACACACACACACCTTACAATTTACTTTAATTTCATTTGTACGCATTTCCATAGTTACAGAATATAATTTTATAATTGCACAATAACAGTGCTTTGCGCGGCGTTTTATAATGTGGATATTGATTTTGTGAATGGAAAATTATATACTTTGCTGAGATGTTCACGTGGTCTTGATTAAATACAATTTTGATTTGGAAGAGAGACAGATTAAAAAAGAGTCCCATTCTGCAAAAATATCCCGAAACCGGTCTATTTCCTCCACATAACTAGGCTTTAAGCCAATCTCTTCCTCTCGCTTTACTTTTAATTTGGCTTCTTTCTGCATTTGAGGACGGAAGAGCTCTAACGAAACTGGTTGACTGTTAAAATAAATTTTAAAGAATTTGTTTTATAGTCAAACAATTATGTCTAAATGGTTGCTTGTCATATTTTTTGTATCTATCTTTTAAAATTAAGTGAATATTTCAACATAATGGAAGAAATTTCTTTAGAGGAAATAAATTTCCTAAGATCTTTCGGTAAATATCAGCTCTATGTTATGGAACACAGTTCTGGAAACCTTGTTTTATTCAATTTTAACTGGCAGAAAATATTATTGTAATGTAAGCAACAGAATCTTATCACAAGGTCGTTATGTTTAACAATTTCACAAAGATAGTGCCTTGAATTAGTAAAATGTATACATTTATAATTACCGGACAGTTGTACCTACTTATTTTCTCTTTGTCAACAACTAACTTATTTTGATAGTAAAAAACTTAATTATTTCAATTTTCTCGTTTATTTGGTTTTTTAAATTCACAATGAATTAATAAATCAAATCTAAAGCATTTGACGTAAGACAAACGACTTTGTCTATTATGCAGAAGCTGTCAATTCAAACAATTGAAAACACTTGAACTAGAAATAATAACATGTGACCATGGTACTCAAACACTTGAAATGGAAGTAATAACATGTGATCAAGGAACTCAAACACTTGAATTAGAAATAATAACATGGAACTCAAACACTTGAAATAGAAGTAATAATATGTGAACATGGAACTCAAGTACTTCAATTAGAAATACTCTTAAATAATATTTGACCAAGGAACTCAAAACACTTTTTTTTTTTTTACATGAGTTCCACACAGGAGGCCCTGAGGAAAATAATTTCTCTGAGGGCCTATGTCATCTTTGGGGATGCTGTGTGGAGGGTTTTTTAGGGAAAGGAAGGAGGGGAGAGTTCTGGGAAGGAAAGGGGTTTAAGGGGTGGGTAGGAATCTGGGGTTCAGTGTGTTCTGGTCATCAGACCTAAACACACCTCATCCCATGAACCCGGGCACCCCTGCTAAATCACCAAACGTAGCGAACCACTTGGGGTGACCTATGGCAGAGGTGTTGGTTATCCAATAAAGGTTCCCGGGGCGGCGGTATCCATTCCCGCCTCCCAACGAGAAAGAACGAGAAATAATAATATGTGAACTAGAAATAATGACAAGGAACTCAAACATGAAACTGTAACTGGTGAGAAAATTGTGAATCAATATTATTTATTCATTTATATTGGTCCACAATTAAGTGGTGTGATGAATTCAGGACCTAAACTTAATATCCGAGAAACTTTAACCAATTTAGCTAATCTGCCTATCTATGTGTAAAGTAAATTTGACATTAAATTTTTATCAGAACAACTCTTTTTTTATAATTTTTGAAGGTTATTCCCAACAATGTAATCCACTATTGAAGAAGAAGGTAACACTAATAATCTAAACGAAAATATGAAAGAGAATAAGATACAAAAACATAAAAAGGTAATTGTCGCAACTGGGAATCGAACCCAGAACCTCTCGTCTTTCCGGGACAAACGCCTTACCAATTCGGCCACTGCCACCTCTTACTTGGACGTAATATTTGAAAATCTCATATTTCAAATTTCAGAATTAAGAACATTATCTTCGAGTAATTTTTTTTTCTCCATATTATTGATAACTACCTTTTTCATTGGAAACAAGTGTTCTTAGAAATGTTTTGTAACCTAGCCTAGATAGTTCCTATGAGGTTCTGGGTTCGAGTCTCAGGTGCGACCATTATCTTATTATTTTTCTATGTTTTGTTCTCTTTCATATTTTTGTTTAGATTATTATTGTTATCTTCTTCTTCAATGATATATTAATTTGGCATTAGTTTACGCGGAAAGTAAAAGGGTACAGACCATGGATTAAGGATTTTATCGGGAAATGTAGGTATATGTATTTTTTTTTTTATATGGCTTTCCCCTTCAAGTTCTTGACTTGAAAGGAATCCCAAGGAGAGATGCGATGATGAAAGGGAGAAAGCAGTTTTATCTGATATTAGTGTGCTAAAGACCAGTACTCACGTACGCAGCTGAGACGTGGATTAGTATCCACGTATCATTAAGAACACGTCTTTGAAAGGAAAATTTTGAGGCGCATCTTCGGACCGGTTCTAAAAAATGGATTTTGGCGCAGACGTTAGAACAATGAGCTATATACTCTGTAAGGAGCTAAACGTTACAAAATTTATTAAACTGGGAAGACTTCGGTAGCTGGTTCGTGTGGAGAGAATGACCGAGCATCAAGCACCAAAATCTCTGCTGAACTCAAGACCGATAGCGAAAAAGGAGCCTGGGAAGGCCAAGCTTAAGATGGAGCGACAACATCTTCAAAGATATATCTACCTTGGAGTTACTAAACTGGAAAAAGCTGGCACAAAACCGAGATGAGTGGAGGAAGACCTTGAGGAGGCCAAGACCTACCATGGGTTGAGTGATGATTAGTATGCTAAAAATAAGCGTCTTTGTTTACAGGATTAGACTTAATTAGACTTGGTTTGAACTTAGTTTTTTTTTTTAAGTGATTTTGCTCATTTTTTTATTTTATTAGTTTTTATACAGGGTGTTAATGGACGTACTTGACTTACTTTAACCAGTGATTCCTGGCATTATTTGGAGTAAAAAATGTGAATAAAATTTTCGTCTCCGGTGACATTTTTGATGTTTTTTTTTTTTTTTTTCTACAAAAACTTAAAAAAATTGTATTTGTTGAACAGTTGGAGGCGGGGATAGGGGTTGTTCGGTTACTCGGCTGAGTGAGCAGTGATGACATGCGGAAGAATTTTTTTTTGGTTTGATTTTGAAGAAAAAAAATTAAAAAAGAAAGAAAATAGTCGTCACCGGAGACCAAAATTTCATTTACATTTTTTACTCCAAATAATGTCAGGAATCACTGGTTAAAGTAAGTCAAGTACGTCCATTAACACCCTGTATACGTATACATGTAATATAGTCATGAGTAATTGCAATGAGTGGTTACAATCGGATTAAATCAAATCATTAAATACTAACACACAACATTGATTAGAAACAGTATAAACATATAAATGTATATAATATATAACCTTTACGAGAGTGTAACTACTCGTGCGTAAAGGGAAGAGAAAAAAAAATTATTAAAAGAATTTTAATTAAAAAAATTAAAAATAAAAATTATAACATATACATTATATAAACGTACTTACATAAATCAAATGTAATAAAAAAAAATAATAATTAAAAATAAATATATAAAATAAATTATTGAATAAGTATTGTTAGTTAAAGGTTAATGCGGTTCTAAGTAGTTAAATTATTTAAGATATTATTGTTTAATTTATTTTTGAATTTATTGTAGTCAAGATTCTAATCTCAGCTCTATTGCTAGTTGATTAAACCACACCACTCCATTGTACGTGTAGTAGTGTTGTGCAAAACTGGTATGCATTAATGGCGTACATAAGCGACCCACTGTGTTTTGCCTATTGCTCTCAATGTGTACCATGGCGTGGTGCGACTTCTAAGAATAGTCTTTGTGTATTTGAAGCAGCGTATTTTTTATACATGTATTTTTTAGAGGTGGGACTTGAAAGTCTTGGAAAAGTTGAGAGGTTGAATAATCTGATGGTTTCTTGGTAATAATTTTGATTATCAATCTTTGAGTAATTTCCAACGGCAAAATTGAGGTTTTGTAAGCTCCTCCCCATGCAACGATACCGTATTGTATTATCGAATGGGCTAGAGCAGGGTTTCCCAACCTTTATTTCGCCGAGCCTCCCCGAACCAAAAAAAATATTTTCACGCCCCCCTTAATTATGTTTCAACAAAAAGAAGAAACACATTTTTTATAATAACTAAATTATTTATTTGAAATTCAAATAGGTACAATACAGATACAATATATTTATTTATTATGGATCTTTAATAGAAGAGTGGGTACACTTTTAATCATTAATTACTTTTACATTTCTTAGTTTTCTTTTAATTATACATATTATTCTATTATTATTTTTTATTTATTTAAATTATATTTTTATTATTAGATAATGTCTAACAACTTTAAATAATTTTAGAACCAATAAATAAAAGCTTTTAAAGTGCGAATGATATACTTGAGCTTGCATGCTCTGTATCAGTTGGTCGATTCGGGGTTCAGTCTTTGCTAGAACTATGGTTAAAACCTATAACGCCCCCCCTGACATTTCTCTACGCCCCTCTAGGGGGGCGTGCCCCCCTGGTTGGGAAGTCCTGGGCTAGAGTATAGTATATATTTTTAAGAATTTTTAAGTTAAGTATATTTCTTAAATTAATAAATATGTATATAAGTTTTCGTAATCTATTTATAGTATTGGTAATTTGAGTCTTCCACTTAAGGTTACTATCTTTTATTATTATTTCTTTAACCAAAATAATTTTCTTGACCATCATTGTTTTGATACCGTATGACGAATTTCTAACATCAAGATTTCAAAGCTTCCATTTATTTTACAATTTAAGAGAACACCATGTTCATGATTCTAACATGAACCTTTTGTAATTGTCATTTTGTTTGTATCTGTCAGTTGATCGTTGTTACGAGGCGCAGTGGGAGGCGTCTACTAATATCTAAAGGAATTCCAAAAACTGAACAAATCGGACTAATATCTATGAGAACCAAAGTGAGGACGAATATCTACAGCTCAAACTGCTGACTAATATCTATGAGAACCAAAGTGAGGACGAATATCTACAGCTCAAACTGCGGACTAATATCTATGAGAACCAAAGTGAGGACGAATATCTACAGCACTGGCAGAGGTTGGATTTGCAATTATGTATAGCATATTGGAATAACGTAATATTGCATAGGTTAGGTAAGGTTAGGTTTTCCGTACAACCTCTTGCTCAGCTGCCCTCTGTAGATATTAGTCCCACCTACGCTCCATAGATATTAGTCACCACTGGGACCGTCATAGATATTCGTCCGACCTTAGCTCTGTAGATATTAGTCCTCACTCTGAAGTTACTAATATCTACAGCCTGTATGTCGGACGAATATCTACAGCTCAAACTGCTGACTAATATCTATGAGAACCAAAGTGAGGACGAATATCTACAGTACTAGCAGAGGTTGGATTTGCAATTATGTATAGCATAATGGAATGACGTAATATTGCGTAGGTTAGGTTAGCTAAGGTTAAGTTAGCTAAGGTTAGGTTAGGTTAGGTTAGGTTAGGTTTTCCGTACAACCTCTTGCTCAGCTGCCCTCTGTAGATATTAGTTCCACCTACGCTCCATAGATATTAGTCACTACTGGGACCGTCATAGATTTTCGTCCGACCTTAGCTCTGTAGATATTAGTCCTCACTCTGAAGTTCATAGATATTTGTCTAACATATGAGCTGTAGATATTCGTCCGACATACAGGCTGTAGATATTAGTATCTGGAGTTGGCGCAGTGTAGCCCTTCACTTTAGCTGGACAGGATTCCAACTTCGCCATACCCTGTTCCGATGTGTCAAATTTTGCAATGACGATTTCTCATAATCTCTACGACAATTTCTGATTTTAGGTTCAATCATGCGTAAAGTATTTTAGATTTCAGTTTAACATAGTTTAAGGGAAAATATTTAAATATAACGTGGCCCTGTCTTAGAATGACATTAAACGAATTAGAACCTTATACAATGAATTATTATACCCTAGCTGGTTGCATATTATGATTCTATTTGCATGTTATTTATACGTCCTAATTATATATTTTCCTTTCAAATTTTTTAAACTAAAATATTTCACTCAAGATTCAACCCCAAAATAAAAAAAATCGGTAACAATCATTTTTGCAAACTTTGATGCATCATTCTCAGAACAAGGTAAAGTGAAATTAGAAACTTGTCCAACAAAAGTGGCGATATGTACCAGATTTAAATGTCCGGGTTTAATTTTCCCCACAGGAAAAACTAAACCCTTTCACACACTTCCCAAATGATCATCTGGTCAATCCACGTTATGCAATTGCACTATATGTATTATAATTACAAAACAATACAAGAACAACATGTCAACCTACCAGAGACCAGATGGGAAAATAATTCACCGACTCCAGATATTTTCATATCAGAGGGTTCGGCTCTGTGGAATTCCTAATTGAACCTATAAATCCTACTGATCCCTCAATATAAATATTTAAAAAATCTTTTGTAATCCTACATGTATTTAAAATTACCGATTTCTGCATTTTTATATATAAATTCTTTGACAAATCTAATACGCCTAAATTTTGAATCAGAGACCTAGGTATAATGCCAGTAGCCGAAATAACAAATGGTAATATTTTTATATTCCGAGAATGCCAAATTCTTTTAATCTCATTTCCTAAATCTGTGTATTTTCTAATTTTTTCAGAAACAGTTTTTTGAATATTACAGGAATTTGGAATAGCGACATCAATGATATAAGTTATTTTTTTAATTTTGTCATGTAAAACTATATCAGGTCTATTATGACTAATTGTTCTGTCTGTTAGTATAGTTTTATCATAATATATTTTATAAAATTCATTTTCTAAAAATGAATTTGGTTCATATTCATAATATGGTACTATATTACGGCAGTCAATCAAGTTATGTTTAATTACCAAACTTTGGTGGATTATTTTTAAAACCTGATTGTGCCTAAATGTATACTCGGACGGCGCTAATATAGAACATCCCGATATAATATGTTCTATAGTTTCCGGAAAAGCCAAACATTTTCTACATAAATCATCAATTTGATTTATATCTTTGATTATATGCTTCCTATAATTTTTAGTATTAATGACTCTATCTTGAATGGCAAGCATAAATCCTTCTATTTCTGCGCTCAACTCTCCAATACTCAACCATTTGTTTGACGAAAGTTTGTCAACATACGTTTGGTTGAGATAATTGAAGTGTTTTGCATGAATAATTTTATTTGACCAGGAATCTAATAATTCCTGGTTAGTATTTATAAGAATGTTGGCATTCTCGTCATATAAATTTAAAGGTGTAATGTTTCTATCTGCCTTACAAATTATTTTGTGCATTTCTGAGCTATTAGCTTTCCTATGGAAAAAATTTCTAAGCATTTCTACCTGATTGTGTTTCAAAGATGTTATTTTGACTATACCTCTACCTCCTAAATTTCTAGGTAAATTAATTCGTTCTATAGCTGAATTTGGATGATGGCAATTAAACTTTGTTAACGTAGTTCTAATTAATCGTTCTAAACTATCTAAATCTGTATTGGACCATTTAATTATGCCAAATGAGTACGTTAATAAAGGTATTGCCCAAGTATTTATTGCTTTTACTAAATTTTTAGCAGATAGATTGCATTTTAAAATTTTTCTGATCCTAGTTTGAAATTTAATCCTAATATCATTTTTAATACTAGTGTGATCTAATCTATTCGATTGCGGGTATCCTAAATATTTATAAACCTCATCCCCTTTCATACTTTTAATTTTGAAATTTCTAAATATACCCTCGTCTCCATCTACAATTTTGCCTTTCTCTATATGGATCGTTTTACATTTATCTAAATCAAAAGTCATTTTAATATCATCTGAAAAAATTTTAACTACCTTAATCATTTTTTCTAAATTTGATGCAGAATTTGAAAATAATTTTATATCATCCATATAAAATAGATGTGAAACTATACTACTCTCTCTTGTATTACCCTTAATTTTTATTTCAAACTTGCTTTTAATTAACATTTTAGACATAGGATTCAATGCTAAGCAAAACCAAAGAGGACTCAATGAGTCTCCTTGAAAAATCCCTCTTTTTATTGAAATGCCCGGTACTACTATTTTCTTACCTTTTAAATTTACTAGTAAATCTGTATTCCAAAAGGACATAATATTTTTCAAAAAGCTAATTATAATTGGGTTAACTTTATATATTTTTAATATTTTTATTAGCCACGAGTGCGGGACACTATCAAAAGCTTTTTGATAATCTATATAGCAAGTATGTAAATTACGCTTTTGATTTTGAATTTGTTTTAAAATTACAGAATCAATAACTAATTGTTCTTTACATCCCATATGTTTTCTGCGACAACCTTTTTGTTGTTCAGATAAAATATTTTTTTCATCCAAATGAGTATATATTAAATCTGTCAAGCAAGAGGTTAAAATTTTGTATATTGTCGGTAGACATGTAATGGGTCTATATTGAGAGGGATTATTAATATTTTCGCTTTTAGGTAACATATAAGTAATGCCCTTAGTTAGAAAATTAGGAAAATTTTGAGGTTGTTTGACAAGTTTTGAAAGATTTTTTGCAAAAAGAGGATGTAAAGTAGTTAGACGTTTGTACCAAAAATTATGTATCCAATCGCAACCCGTGGCTTTCCAATTATGAGTATTTTTTATAATTTTGGCTAACAATTCAACCGATATATCAGAAAAACTCATTTGTTCAATGTCTGAACAATTGAGTTCTTCATTTTCTATCCATGAACCTGCCTCATTATGTTTTATATCTTTACTCCAAATGTTTGTCCAAAAATCGCGCATATCTGATTCAGATGGCAACGGAATATTATTATTCGAAATAATATTTTGTTTATCATCAAGTTTGGAATAAAATATTTTCTCATTTTTTTGAAATAATCTATTATTATTTCTTTTATTATATGTATAATTATATCTTTTTAATCTACTAGCTTTTACACCTAATTTTTGTTTTAATAAATCTAATAAATCATTGATTATATTTTCATTATTATTACTACCAATGTTATAACCAAATTTTCTCCCAATTTCATCTACATGTCTCAAAATATTTCTACTTCTATTCCCATTTTTATATTCAATTACTCTAGCTATACTACTTCTTAAAAATACTACATCATTTTCTAATCTAATCTGCCATTCTGGTTTACTATAACTATATGATCTATCATCAGAGGTTGTTAATTTAACTCCTAACCTAGTACATATAGTGATAGCACTAGCGTACACTAACGTATGAAGATCTAAAAAACTAATATCGTCAAATATTATTTTTGGTAAAATTAAATTATTTAATTCAGAAATTAATTTAGATAATTTTTTTGACGTATGCAATTTTGGTAATTTTGGTCTAACTGTGGGCTCTATATCTATATATCTATTTATATTATTATGAAGCAAGTTAGCTAATTCTATTACATTATCATCTAGTAAGTTTAAATTTGCAATGTTGATTTCCCTAAGATTATGAATAGCGTCTAAGTTATTTGAATCTACTGTAATATCATTAGATTCTTCTACTAGAATATTATCTAAACTGTCTTCATTCAATGTATCTAATATAACATTACTACTCGTATTAGTTTGTTCTAAATTATTCTCTAATTGCAATCTATCTCCTATTTCCTTTTTTATCTGATTTAATGTTACTACAGGGATTAAATTATTTTTGAAAATTGCCCTTTTTTGGTCAGCTAATCTTTGTTCGTTTACTTGGGCAACCGGATAATTTTGTGAGAAAAGTAAATGTAATTTTTTCCTATACAATAACATATCTGTTTCTAGTTTCGTCACATAAAAATATGAACGAACGATGAACATATTGACATCGTTCGTCCATTTCATTCTCTGCCTAGGAATACCTGCTTTTGTTTTTTTGGGTCTTAGATTATCAATGTTCATCTGTAAAGATGACATAATCAACCCATTTTCATTTCCGTTGGTTGAAAATGACATTTTGTCACCGTTCAAAACAACTTGGAAATGATTATTATTATTATTCCTACATTCCAGTAACCAAGCAACTGTCGTCGTTACCTAGCCTAGTACTGTCATTTGTCAACAAATAATTTTCAATTTGGCCAAATTAAATATTTTAATGTAAACTACCCTTCAATACTACAAATCTATAATAAATATTATATTTTGGAATAATGTTATCAAAATAAAATATATAATTAAATTTACCTGCAAAATATATTTCAAAGTAATCTCAAAATACTGTTGTTTACCTTGGTTACTGAAGCCCTCACAAAAGGAAAAATTTTATATCGTATTTATTTATCTAAATATCCTACGGTTGACTGGCAGTTTATTTATTAGGTTATCTAATATACTTATTTTCAAATATTTATATGTTTTGGGATCAAAGCTAATTCTTTTCTTTCTGATACAATAAAAAAATCAGAGAGCCAAAATACAAGCAAACGTCGAGGCTAGCGTTGCTAAGCAACATTACTTTTATTATTATTAACTTTTGAAACTGAATTTTCTAATGCAATTTGAATGTTGTAATCATGGGTTCTTACTTTCTTCCAGGAATTATCGTAACGTCCCACTTATGGGGTTGGCTGGCTGATACCAGGGGCAGAAGACCCGTCATGATGTACTCCATGGCGATAGGGTCGTTCCTCTCCATTCTTTCCAGCTTTAGTCCCGATCTGATCTCTTTCGCCATCCTTAGATTTGTTACAGCTGTATTGTAAGTGATCTTTTTTTTAAATTGTAGCCATTTAAAAATACATTCATTCCCGTCTCGACCTTTGGAAAAACTAGGTTCCATCTGATATGGCAATGATGTGCAATTATTGGGCACTATATTATAATGCTACTTTAAAGATGTAAAATTTACTTGGGGTTGTTTATTGTTAACCTTGTTATTCTAAGGGGTCGATCTGTTGTCCACGCTAATGTCATTGTTGATTAACGATTGAGTTTCGCTAATATTATCTTCATTATTTAAATTTTAGATTTTACTCACTAAGTTAAAAAAAAAATATATATATATATATTCATACTAGACTTGTAGAAAAGTCAACAGATGTCACATTTTAAATAAAAAATGGTTAAATTTATAAACTATCCAGATAGAATTTAGTTCTGGTTGAATCTTGAATCGTATAAGCATAAAGATATCAGCCAATAAAAAATATGCTTTAAGAAAATGAAGGTAATGTTGGTAGTTCTTGGTCGAAGAATGATGCAGTTAAATTGTGACCGAATCGGAAAGGAATACTTTAGCTCAGTTGGTAGAGCACTAACCCGGTAAGTCATAGGTCCTGGGTTCGAGTCCTAGATGTGACCGTTTATTTTTCTGATTTTTCTGTTTTCGATTTTCGATTGGGTTTCGCTAGTATTGTCATTAATTAAATAAAAATAATAAGTTTACTGAATTTGTTTAAACATTTTTTATAAAATATACTATGTGCAGTTATTATTGTTAAATCAAATAATGAAAAACCAGCTAGGTAGGTATTAAAATGCATTATATTGCATTAAGATAACTGATATGACATTGCATTGCATTTTTCCTCATCATTTGACAACAGACAATGTGTAAATTAAACTCAGTATTTATTTTTGATTTTTACTATTTGTTGTGGCCGTTTAATTTCAATGTTTTGAATCTAAAATTGGATATTGTTCACTACGGTATTTACTAGTCCCAGTGAGAGATCTTACATGTCATCATCGTTCTAGTATCTTCCGTCTTTTTCGTTTTCAAACCAGATGCATGTGAGGAAATTGCATGAACGTTGATTTCGTTAAATATGAGATTTCATTGGAACTAGTTAAGTCTTGGTCTCCTTACTATAAAGTAAGTATAAATTTTGTCAATGGAACAGCTTTCATTTTGCAGTGAAGTCCTTAAAGGTAAATGAATGTTATGAAATATTTCAGCATAGCTGGTCCGTCAGCAGTTGCCTACGCCTATCTTGGAGAGTTCAACAATCCAATGCATAGAGACAAAATGGTGACCATTGGAGCATCCTTCATCAGTGTCGGATGCGTCTGTTTACCCGGTACGTTTAATTTTATTGAATACTAGCGTTCATACAAATAAATTGTTATCAGCCTGAAACACTCATCTACATTGAAAAAATCTTCCGAGAAAAGATACATGCCGCCAACGGGACTTGAATCCGTGTCCTTCTGATTGCAGGCCAGGTGCTCTACCACTGAGGGGCCGTTCAAGTATTACATAACGCACTTGGGGGGGGGGGGGGTCTTGTGAAACGTTACTGTGCGTTACTAGGGGGGGGAGGGGGGGGATTCGAACAACGCGATACGTAACATGTATTTCTATACTTAGATAAAAAAAAAACTAGGTAATTAGAATCTTCCAAGTTGGCAACTCTTTTCGTTCTCAAAATCTCTTGTTTTATTTATTACTGCAAAATGCGATTAAAACAAGAAAAAAGGTATTTAAGCTACTTTACAGTACTTTGCGCAACTTAATTGTGACTTTCAGGTAAAAATTGTCACTTGGGCGTTAAGTGGGGGGGGGGGGGGGGGAGGGTACGGAAGGGGGGTCAAAAATCTTCAAAAATTGCGTTACGTAATACTTGAACGCCCCCTGAGCTATGTCGGCTTATCTATTACCCGCCAAATAATTCAATATATACTAGTGTTTCATTCAACAATTACCGCTTATTACATTTTTCCACCTGAAAACAACCAACTTTATTTTTGTGAGAGAGGCATTGTTAGTGCTAAATCTCTCGCTAGGTGGCGTCGAGACAAATTATGTCTACATTTTTTTGGTAAAATATTTTTACTTGCCAAATATTAATTATTATTTTTATTTGATAAACTAATGTTTTAAGACAAGATTTTTATGCATAGCACAAAGGGTAACAAGTATTATAAGCAATAATTATCAGCCTGAAACACTCATCTACATTGAAAAAATCTTCCGAGAAAAATGCATTGAAAATTGTTTCTCCCTGCAAGTCCATTCTCATGCGTCCCCGTTCCCCTCCCGCTTCACCTGTCCCCCTACGTTCCTTTTCTACCTTCCCTGCCTTCCCCCTCCCTCGTCACCCTTCTCACGAATCCCACCTCCTTCGTTAACCTCCCCCTCCTGCCTTCCCCCTGCCGCTAAAATATATGAAATACTCGCGCGCCATTTTTAGTAATTTTTTTATACAAATATCATAAAGCCAGAGTTTACCATTAAATATAGAAACACTTTTCTGCTAAAATGCAATGTTCTGTAAAAATTTTGAGTCAATCCATTGATTACATTTCGAAAATTGCGGACCCAAACGTATGGAACCTAAGTTTTTTTTTTTAATACAAATTTCATAACGCCACAGCTTACCATTATATACATATAGAAACACTCTTCTGCTAAAATGCAATGTTCTGTAAAATTTTTGAGTCAATACATTGATTGCTTTCCGAGGTTTGCGAACGCAAACATACGGAACCTAAATTTTTATATATATAGATAGTAGAAGTAAACAATCCATTTTTAAAAAAGAGTGCTTGTGATAACCATGTACGGGCATACAGATATATGCAATTATATTTATACTTATATATTTTGAAATTGTATACCTATCAGTGGCGGTCCGTGAGTTTTCAGTGAGCTAGAGTGCTAAGATTGAAAAATGCGACGTTATTGATATTGTTGTAACTGAAAACGAATTTTATTTTCTTTTCAAAATTTCAGCTTTTTGTATGAAAATATACTGAAAATCTTAATACAAAATGTTGATATTTTGAAAAAAAAATAAAATTTTCAGCTACAACAACATCAATAATGTCATATTTTACAATCTTAGCACTCTAGCTCACTGAAAACTCACAGACTGCCACTGACATCTATATTAAAAAACATTTAAATATCTCAGCCAACTATTTATTAAATTACAAGCTAAGCAACAGGTTATTTTGAGGATAATATGTATATAGAATAGTTTCAATTTAGGAGGTATGGGTACCGCCGCCCCGGAAACCATTTATTGGATAATCAACACCCTGCCATAGGTCACCAAAAGTGGTTCGCTGCGTTTGGTGACTTAGCAGGGGTGCACGGGTTCAAGGGGTGAGGTTTGTCTAGGTGTTGGCGGCGAACGCGTTTGCCCATCTACTGCGTGGCGGACCGGATCGGGAAGGTAACTAACCTAGATCTCTCCAGCCGGACTTTCTCGACCCATCGCATTGCACTGCAGTGGGAGGGATGGATTCATACGTTCGTCAGCCTTGGAGATATTGACTCCAGATTCCTAATCAGCCCTCATACCCTTTCCTTTCCAGAACTTCCTCTCTTTATTTTCCCTAAGAAGACCCTCCACGCTGCATTCCCAACACATTGACCCCCAGATTCCTATCCACCCCTCACCATTTCCTTCATTTTCTTCCTTTCTAAAAAAACCCTCCACACAGCAACCCCAAGGATGACATGGGTCATGAGGGATTTTTTCCTCAGGGCCTCCTGTGTGGAGCTAATGTTAAAAAAAGTAAATGCGCAAAATAAACGACATAATTCGTGCTTTCACGAAACTTGGGTTTTATATTGGTCTTATGGTTTAATTAATGTTATTCGGTTGATATTTTAATAGTTTTAGATTTTAACGCTAGCATTTCTACGGGAAAATTTTTTAGAATTTTAAAAGAAATTTTGATTTTATGAAACTATATGCATTCCATGATAACCTTTTAAGAATTTCCAATAATTCTTTTTAGATTTTATGAACTAATGTTTTTACATGTATGTGTATGATTACATGCATGTATGCGTATGCGTGTGCATGTATGTGTTCATTATATGCATGTATGTATAGAATATATATATTTTTTTTTTTTACCTGGCTGTTCGTATATATATATATATTTTTTTTTATTTGAGCGACTATATAAAACAATTCTACAAGTATACAAAATATAATGGTTATGTTAGGTAAAGATATTGTATTTCTTAGTCCTCCTCACTAGGGGCCGAGGCGGAGTTAAATTGTTTAATTATAGTTTATTTGTCTTCTATGTCATTTTTAGTGTCTTCATTAGAGTGTTTTCGTTGACCTCTTTCAGCCATGTTTTTATTCTTGATTTGTACTCATTAATATTTTTTATTAGTTTTATGTCTTGGGGAAGAATATTATGGAGTTTAGTTGCAAAATAAGTGTAGTTTCTTTGTCTGAAAGTGGTTTTATAACTTGGAATGTTTTTTATGTCATTTTTATTCGATCTAGTGTGATGGATGCGCGGTCTAGTAGAGGATTCAGTATTTTTGAATAGCTTCAATAATATATTTTTGGCATATATTCGTTGTACATTTGGTACGTCACAGCTATTGAAAATTTCAATTGAAGGCGTTCTAATAAGTACTTTCAGTATGTTCTTTGTAATTTCTTTTTGAATTATATTCAGTTTGGGTATGTATTTATGTGTAGTAGATCCCCATCCTAAAATTCCATATTCAATTCGAGAATGACACAACGCGTAGTAAACCTTTTTCAAATCCTTTTTATTTACCACATTTCTTAGATTTTTAAAGAAATATATAAGGCTTGTGAGTTTTTCAGTAATACCTTTGATGTGTAGGTCCCATCTAAGATTTTCATCAATTATTACTCCGAGATGTTTTATGTTTTGTGTTTTTTCTATGACTGGGCAGTGACATTGTTTCTACGGCATTCGTGTAGTTTTAGCTCTAGTGATTTTGCTGGTTGGCTCCTTGATTCATTGAAAAAGTTATATATTTAGTTTTGCTTATGTTAAGGGTAAGCGAGTTGATTTTAAGCCAATTTTGAAGTGCACTAAGCCCTTGTTCAGCCACATTAAATGTGTCCGTCCAATTTTCTTCTTGAAATAATAATACAGTATCATCAGCAAAACTGATTTTGTTTCCTTTAATCTTAAGGTTTGTTAAATCATTTATGTAGATAATGAATAGAATCGGTCCCAGAAAACTTCCTTGAGGGACGCCATAGTTTAAAGGTAGTAGTTCGCTCTTTTGTTTGTCAATACTTGTACTGTACTTGTTGTTCTCGCCCTGTTATATAAGACTCTAACAAGTTCATTGTTGTTTCGACTAATCCTATTTTTTTTAGCTTAGATAGTAATATTTTATGGTCTATTGTGTCAAAAGCTTTCTGGAGATCTATGATAAAGCCAAACATTTTTTCCCATCATCTATGTTTTTTATGGCTATATTTGTTAGATTTTCTATGGCATCATTGGTACTTAGATTTTCCCTAAAGCCATATTGGGATGGTGATAATAATTTGTTTTTTTCTAGAAATTGAACAATTTGCTTCTTCATGATAGTTTCCAAGATTTTTGTAAAGGAGCTTGAGACTTATGGGTCGGTAATTATATATATCCTTTTTGTTACCACTTTTATGGATGGGTATAACTGTGGTTTTTTTAAGGCATGAAAGGTAGACACTAGTAGATATAGACAGATTGACCAAGTATGTCAATGGTAAGGTAGTTCATTTTGTAATTGTTTTATTGTTTTATTCGAGATTATATCATCTCCTGATGATTTATTAGCATTGGGGGTGAAATAACTTTTTGATTTCAGTACTGGATATTTCAGTTAACTTTAGTTTATTTGTCTGGTTCATATTGTCATTTTCTTCTGGCAAAATGCTTGTTGTTATTTGCTGTTTGATTTTCATTGCTAGTTGTGACCGAATATTAGTAAAACATTCATTTACATATTCAAGAACTTTGTCCAGATGTTTTGTGAAAGAGATTTGAGTATTTTCAATTGTTAATTCGTCTATGGCCTTGTAATTAGGGTACGGTTTTGCGTTTGTAATTTCATTAATGATCTTCCATAATTTGCGCGAGTAATTTTTACATTCATCTATTTTCTTCTTAAAATAGCTTTCTTTCACATTACGTATAACATTTTTGCAGATATTTCTATATCTTTTAGAGTATCGCAGAATAAAAATATCACAGGGATTTAGTTTAACTTTTTTTTGTAATTCTTATCTTTTTCTAATGCAATTTATGACGTTTTGAGTTATCCATGGCTTAAGATGTTGGTCATTATGTGAAATCTATATTTCTGTTGATTTGGTACTAGACATGATGGTGTGTGTTAATTATTCAATGAATTTACTCCAGGCATTATTTGCATCAAGATTCTCCAGTAGGTTTATCCAGTCAGTGTTAAGTAACTGTTGTTTTACTTCAATCCATTTAGTTTCTGTTTTCTGCAGGATAATTTGGTAGGGGTTGTGATCTTTGTGTTTTCTTTTTGTTAATGGATAAAATTGTTGTATAGTGGTCGGTTATGGTAGAGGTGAATATGATAGAGTTTATTAATTTTGTAGTCTTACTGACTATGTGGTCGATGCAAGATTTGCTGTCATTAGTTACTCGTGTAGGTTTATTTATCGTACTTTTCAGTCCATGGAAGGCTAGGGTTTGCAGATATTCAGTTCTATTGGGATGACCATTTTCTAATATGTCAATATTTATGTCTCCGATAAGGAAAACATTTTTTGGGTTTTTTAGTAATATTAGTTGTAGCCGGTGATCGATAAAGAGCTAATATGGTGGTCTTATCACCCACTTTGATTTTTAAACAGTTTGCATTTGTGAATTTTATTTCTTCAACTTCAGTTTTAATGTCATCTTTAACCCGTCAAAGGCCAGAAAAAACATGGAAATTTCCTAACAAACCACCACTTTGAATTTTGAATTGAATGTTTTGTGGATTAATTTTGAGCTAAGTATCGTATATTTTATTGACCGAAACACATTCCTAGAACAATAAACTATGTACCAAAACAACATTACTTGCATTAATTACGTAAATTGATAGGTTTTGTTCACGCACAAGATTGTGACTGCGAGTCAAGAGCCTTACCCCTCGACTACAGAGGCCGTCAAATTGTGCACATTTTTTTTTGTTTTGCTACAAAATAATACACAACTGTTGACCCTGTGTAAATCGTATGTGCACATCGCTGTTGAATTTGGCAGCCTCTGGGCCGGAGCCTCAAAAAACCTTTGACTGTGCAGAAACGGACGGTCCGTTTGATGAATTTATCATTCTTTTTAAGCAGATTGCAATCGTTAGAGCACAGGCGTCAGCTGGGAATGCTGTCATTGTTCTACCGGTATTTCAATGAAAAATACTCCTAGGAACTAACCCCATTGATTCCTTCAGTATGGTCAACAGCTCAGCTCAGCTGTAGAACGAATTGCCGGCCTTTGTTTCCTCTCTCCTACAGAACAGTAGTTCCATTTTTTTGACCAGGGACCACTATGACATTTATTTGTTCTCACAGGGACCACAAGGTACAATAATGATAAACTGTTAATCGCGTCATTAAACGCGTCCTTGCAATTACTATAATTTTGCAATTCAATGTGCTCTTCTTGGAATTCTTCAGCTACCTCTCCATCATTAATTATAATAAATTGGACGTAAGTCCGTCAAAAAATAAATTAATACCAAAAGGATTACTAATCAGCTTTTGGATACCTATTCGGTTCTATTCGGTTTTGTAGTAAATGAATAAACGTTTCGTGGACCATATTTTAGATTTCGCCGACCACCGTTTGGGAACCACTGGTCTAGAAGAACCATGTTAATTCCTTCCTATCTGCTAAAAGACCCTCCATACCGTGTCCCCAAAGATGATATCTGCCCTGAGAGAACTTACTAATCTCAGGGCCTCCCCTTTGGAGTTGATGTAAAAAAAGAAAGTATATATTAAAACTAAAATGTCCGATTTTTTTTCTTTTTAGCATTGGCTTGGGTGATTCAGATATCTGACTTCAGGCTTCCAATAGAGTTTCTGGGCATCGACTACAGACCCTGGAGGTTGCTAGTTGCAGTTTTGGCCATGCCCAACGCTATTTGTGCATTAATAATGCTGGCAGCACCGGAGAGTCCCAAGTTCCTGGCTTGCTTGGGCAAAAACCAAGAAGCCATGAAGGTCCTGAGGTCAATGCACTCTATTAACGGAGAAAACGGTGACCCATTTGAGGTATATCTAAAATATTTCAGATTTTCTATTAAAAAATATGCATGTAAAATGAGAATTTATCCATGTGTAGCGGCACGCTACTGGGTCACAATTAACCTGCTGCCTACATTGCGTCGCCCGAGTTCTTAATTGTCCAAACTACCATTTGCGTATTTTACAGGAGGAGGTTTTCTTTGATTATTTCAATGAAACATTATGATAGGTGTGTAAAACGAAGCTATTTACGTAAAGGTAAAGGTCTCATAAGTTCAAATAATTCTTAATAAAGAGACTTATTTTCGTTTTCGATACTTTATTTTTAATTTTAAAATGGAGATTGAGCAAGAATGCAAAATCAAAATTATTCTTAAGGAGATTGACCACACTAAAATGGAGATAGAGCAAATTCTGCATAAATATTTTCCGTGCTTAATTGTGCAAACTACCATCTCAAGTTATATACAGGATGAGTTTTATTTTCAATATATCTCTTTGTGATATCGACAATTGTGGTGGGATATATATATATATATATATATATATATATATATATATATATAAAAACTTATTAATTATGTAGCTTGTCAGTCCGTCATTATTTTCTCTTCCATTTAACCGGTTGTGATGAAACTTTGGGTAGTTATTGTGCGCTTGCACGCTAAAACTTCTATGTATAATGGTGAGCTCTGACTTTATGAAATTTGCACACATATTCCCTTATTATTTTCTGTACCATTCATCCGATTCCGATGATACTTTCGTGAGATGTTTTACGCATGCCCGCGAAGGTTTCAATATATAATGATGAGTTCTGGTGTTATCAAATTTGCAATTAAGTGAGTTCTGGTGTTATTAAATTTTCCTTCATTATTTCCTAAACTATTCATCCGATTGCGATGAAACTTTGGTGAGGTATTGTGCGCACGCCTGCGAAAATTTCTATGTATAATGATGAGCTCTGGCGTTATGTAATTTTCATAAAAATTACCTTATTATTTTCTGCGCTTCCCGTGAAACTTTGGTGAGTTTTTTTACGAACGGCAGCGAAGGTTTATGTTAAGATTTCAGGTACTGAAATATAAATTTTTTGTGATTGTCACCCTAATGGTTGTGGCAACATTTTTTTTGTGTTGGCGATTGCCAGGGCGATTTCGTATTGCCACGGATTTTTTAATTTCTTCTTCTCTTGTTACCATCCGTCTTGGGCAGGTCGTTTTTGGCAAAACGTCTGCTGCCAGGTTTTCACTTCATGCGGGTTATAAAAACCGCGGAGAGAGATAGCATTATTGGGCTCACCGTACATGAGCTACCCTACGGGTCTTTTTATTGTTTGAATAAGGACCAATATTCAAGAGCTGGAGTTATTATTGAAGAGTTACTCCAGCCACACTTCCTTTCGGAATCAGGTGTTACCACGCCGGATTGCTCTGTCAAGAGAGCGGAAGTTGAGATCCTAAACATATGTAATGGTCAGATCTGGGGTTATGAAATTTGCTTAAAATTATCTTATTATTTCCTACACCATTTAACCGATTGTGGTGAAACTTTGGTCAGTTGTTGTGCTGAAACCACTAAGGTTTCTATGTATAATTGTGAGCTCTGACTTAATAATATTTATTTTTTAAAAAATACATTAGGCGGCTCGCGAGTTGTTTGAAAAATGTGTGTATTTTACAAAGTTTAGCGGTAGGGGGGAAGGGGGGGTGGGGAATCTGGGAGGGAGGAAGAAAGGAACGAAGCCGAGGGAGTCGGGGAGTGAAACAAGGGAGGGGCGACGAGGAAAGTGAAAGCGGGAGGGGGGAGGGGTTGGAAGGTGAAAGGGGAACGCGGAAGGGACCGTGGAAGGGGGATGGGGCGGGAACGGGAACGCATGGGAATGGACGTGCAGCGATAAATATTTTAAAAAATACCATAGCTATAATTGAAACACATTAAAATTTGTTAAAAATTTATAGAAATGCGTTTTCGTGAGAAAAATACAAACAATCTGAGAATAAGGCAGAGGGGACGCCTGAGGGGAACAGGGCGGGAACGGGAACGCTTTGAAAAGGTCATGCAAAGATAATAAAAAAAAAATAATAAAACTATAATTGAAACACATTAAAATATTTTTTGATTTTTTTTTGTGAGGAAAATAAAAACCATATGAGAATAATGAATTATAACATTTTTATACCGATTTCAATAATCTTAATCTTGAATACATATGAAAATGGCGTTACCGCGTAAATGAATTAATTTAAACATAATTAATATGTTGAATGCCTATTTTTTGCATGTTTTTTGTCTCCCCCGACATAAATACTCACTTTGCGTGATAATAAAGATAAATCTAACTGTTTGAATAAGAAATATTGCGTATTACCAGACGGCCGGCGTAGTGCAGCGGTAAGGCGCCTGACTAGCATTCCGAAGGTCGCGGGATCGAATCCCGGCGTGGCAAATAAATTTTATTTATTTATTTATTTCAACGCCATAAATGGCTATTACATCCTGTGATACATGATACACAGTGGTATAAATAGTGGTTATACATAGGTTATGATTATAACAAACAAAAATGAATATGAGCTCATACAAAATACACATTTTTATGCAGAATAAACATAAGTAAATAAATGTGAATTCTTAGAAAAATAATTTATTCATTTAAATTAATATATAGTATATTTGCGGCACGTTCCAGAGTGGAAGATACTCTCAGTATCGCCCTGGTGTAAGACCACCATTCAGAATTGAAACGTTGCTTGAAATGGCTTCTGCCGTGTTTGGTGACCAGATCTGAATAGCCAGGTACTTCCCCACCTTCCTATTCCCTATCTCCTTCCCCTCCCCATTACCTACAGCTTCACAACATACCCCAATTGGGGATGCCATAGTCCCACTGGCTCCAGACGGTATTCATGTAAAAAAAAGCGGCGTAATTCATAAATAATAAAATATTTTTCACAGAGTCAATAGTTATTGAGTTATAATTAAAATCCTGGAAAAACTCTTTTTTTTCATGTTCTTTAGCTAAAACTCAAATCCCAACCATATTTTTGTTGGCGAAACTCGGATCACCCCACAACACATAAATGAGGAAAAAATCAGAACTGCACCAGAATTTATATCAACAAACTGCCTAAATGACGGGACTTATTCTTAAATGTCAAACAAAGACTTCATACAAATACGGATTGACTGACAATTTCGAATCGAACTTCTAACTTTAATATGAAATGATAATCAACAAAACTGATTTCGACAATAAAAACTCTCGGAAAGGAGAACTGTGTTAAAACCGAAAAATGAACACGCTGTATTACAAAGTTCCTTGCCATTTATAAAACAAAACTGAAACGTCATTGATAAAGATACTTAAAACTAATACTAACCGCTCTATTTCAGCACTGCTGGGTGTGTATGATCTTTTGTCAATAGTTTTAGACATTTTGTTGTAATTTCGTTATTCAAAAACTCACTTGTAATACAATTAAATGCCTTTTGCTTCCTCGTAACACACCACAATAACAAAAACAATGTGAAGTAAACAAACAACATGGCGGCGCGGTATCGTGGATGGGCGTGCTGTGATTGGTCGATTGGTGGAGTTTGACTAATCTAGCCCGCAAATTTTATTTCGCGGCAGCTGAGATTGAACTAAGAAGGAGTTTAACTAATTAAGAACTCACTTTTAGAATATTGTTGTGGACATTGACATTTTAAAAAGCTTGTAATTAATTGTATATGGCTCGTAAAACTATTTTTTAATTATCTAACGATGCGAAATTTTATCCTTAACATGATTGCATTTAAAACTCATTTTCGATAAAATGGTAGTTTGCACAATTAAGAACTCGGGCGACGATTGGTGTCGCCCAACCCCGATCTACGACATTTTCAAACCGGGACAGAAACTTATAGTACCGCCCCTTGGTGGGGGGGGGGCTCTTGTGTCGATTAAATTCGATTAAAAATATATTAAACTATTTGTTATTTAGCAAGTTAAAAAGCATTTCTTTTTTATTTTAAGTACCGTGTTACTACCTCCTTCCTTCTTGTATTCATGATGTAGTGTCAATTCTTAATAATAAAAATGCACGTAACGCATGCCATATTTAAAGAAATACATTGTTTCTTCCTGCATATCCTTTCCCGTGCGTCCCCGCTTCCCGCCCGCATCCCCTTCCCCTCCCACGTTCTCCTTCCACCTTCCCTGCCTACCCTCTCCCCTCTCCCGGTCCCCCGTCCCGCCTACCCCCCTCACGCGTTCCATATATACAGTCCCAGTACATTCAGTTTTCAAACAGCTCGCGTGCCACCTATTACAATTTTTTTATTCAAATTGTCATTTTTCATTTATTACAAATATTCATTTTCGTATATCATAAGAACAATCAATCTAATTTGGTACCTATATAAAATATCTATGATTAAAAAAATCCATAGACAATTCTTTTGTTATAAAAAAAAAACAGCTGCCTGCTAAATTCACATTCATCAAACGCGCGAGCTGTCAAATGTGCGAAATTAAAATAGTCGTTAAGTTTTCTGAAATTTTCCAATTTTTTCCAAGAACCTTCCACAAAGTATTAAAAAACTTAAAAAAAAAGATGAATGAAATAGGCAAAGTCGTTCTGAAGTTACGGCGTGACCAAGGGAAACAGGGTTTCATTTTTATATATGTAGATTATATAATAAAAAAAATATCATATCATCCAATTTAATGTAGATTTGAATGTAATGGAATCTTGTAGTTCAATTTTCATCCACTTCCCGAACTATCGAAATAAGTGAATTTTCGTACACATGATAAAAATGATTACAACACATCATCATCATAACTATTGGCTCTACAACCCCTGGTGGGTCTTGGCCTCCTCAAGAATCTTCCTCCACTCATCTCGGTTTTGTGCCAGCTCTCTCCTGTTTAGAAGCTCCAAGATAGATATGTCTTTGAGGACGTTGTCGCTCCATCTTAGTCTTGGTCTTCCCAGGCTCCTTCGCCCTATTGGTCTTGAGTTCAGCAGGGACTTTGGTGCTTGATGCTCGGTCATTCTCTCCACATGACCCAGCCACCGAAGTCTTTCCAGTTTTATAAATTTTGCGACGTTTAGCTCCTTACAAATTATAGATTACAACACATACAAAAATAAAATTTAACCAATATTAAAGTTTACTTCGCTTTATTAGTACGTGATTACTTGATAACTTTTGGCTTGTTCTTTTTCGTCTGGATTTTTATTAATATCTTCTTTTTTATTTTTTTATTCTTCATTTTAAGCACCTGCTAAACTGCCAAAGCAGTTTGTCAGCAGGTCAATTAACAATATTAATATAACCCTAAAACACAATTGTAACAAGAAACCACAATATAGAAAATAGATACATAAGAATAACTTTTTGGTAACTACAATGTAAGGGCATGAAATACTCAGACATACAGATATAACACTCAAAAAACAAAATTTATCGGCTCACACCGCTCTTGTGCCATCTTAACACCCTATTTTTTATGGGTCTTCTACTGCCCCCCTGAAAGTCTCAAACTCCCACAAGAGGGCGCGATATCGCCCACGTTGAGAACCTATGACGTACATTATACATGCGTTCAAAATCGACGTAATTCAAAATTCAACTTAGGATGTGTTCAAAACTGAGCGTTTTAAAATCAAATGAATAATAAATTGATAGAACAACCTGCGCTGGATGCCAGGTGCTTTGTGAATCACGTTTGTTTTTCAATCAAACATATAAATTATTATGATTTTGGCGCCACCTAAAACTGCCGCCCGGGGCGGGTTCCCCGGTTTGCTCCCCCTAGGTCCGGTACTGGTGTCACCCAGTATATATTTCGCGGCCATTGGTCGACGCCAATGATATTTTTTTTAACTTTTAACCTTTTAACCGCTAAAAAAATATACCTAAGCAGTCGCCCCCACGCGGCACTTTCTTTTTCGAATGTCATTTTTACATAGACCCTTTTAGAAAACAAAATCATTGTCTGGATTAATCCTAAAAACATTAATAAATCTTGATAACATCATCCTCCAATATCGAAGTATCAATAAACATTAATTTGAGATCAACTGAAATGAAGATAACGTTATAATTGCGTTAATATAAACACGCTGTGAATATCAACAAACAAAGCAATCTCTAACATGGCCGCTTCTAGCAACGTATGACGTAACATATAGCTACCTACTGCTCGTGTAGTGAAATACGAGACGCGTCAAGAAGGGCCACTGCGCCGATGCTCTATTTTTATTAATTGTTTTTGTGTTTAATTCGTAGAACTCCATTTAATTTTTTGTTTTTTTTTTTTTTAATTTAATTAAAATTTAATTTGATAATGTTATAATGTTTGCAAAACCATTTTCAAACTGTAAACTGAAACAGCTGTAACAAAAATACACACTAAAATACTTGCAGAGCTTGATAATAACGTTATCAATTTTAATTTTATCGAATTTTAAAAGATGCTGTGGTTTTAGTTTATAGATACTTCTATAGTTAACATTTTATTGATATTTATGTTGTGAAATTATTTTATATTGTTTTCACTGATAAATTTGCATTAATAAGATCGAAATTTTACGGCAGTAAATCGTCGTAAAATGTTAATTTATGCGGTTGATATCGACCTAATTCGTATTATTATTTTATAAATCTAAATTGGTTTACACCGGAATGCCGTATTTTTACGAATTTACTTCGATTATATGGATTTAAAGAGCCGGCTGCGGCGGAAATCGGCCGCAAATTTCTATTTTCGAGGAAATTTACCGTATTTTTACAAATTTACTCGAAATATCTGAATTCACAGGGCCGGCCTCTGTGGAAACGGCCACAAATGTTTGATTTAAACAGAAATGGTGGGTATTTTTACGAATACTATGAACATCTTAATTAGAATGGACGCCTGCAACGGAAATCTGCCGCGAAATTTCGATTTACGCGGAAATATCGTATTTTCTGTGAATCAAACGGGTACCTAAATTTAGACGGCCAGCCACGACGTGATTCGGCTGCGAAATTTCGATTTACGCAGAAATATTTTGTATTTTTACGAATTTACTTCTAATTCCCGAATTAGAATGGCCGCCTGCAAAGGAAATCCGGTGCGATATTTCGATTTTTGCGGAAATATGGTATTTTTGTGAATTTATTTCAAATAGGTATCTAAATTTGGTGGGGCGGCCGAGATGGGATTCGGTTTCGGAAATTTCGATTTACGTGGAAATATATCGTATTTTTACAAATTTACTACGAATATCTAAATTTTAAGAACCGGTCACGGCGGCAATCAACCGCAAATATTTGGTTTACGCAGAAAATATTCGGTATTTTTGCGAATTTATTACGAATAGGTTTCTGAATTTAGAGGGCCGGCTGGGTTGAGATGGCAAAGTCAAAGGTTCAGCAGAAGAAGTTGTTGGCTGAACTGACGGGATTGAGACATAACTTTCATAATGCCCAACAAAAACAATATCTGTATTGTCATCAGTCATCAATTATTTCAAAAACACTTTCCGAATCTAACATTGCTTCAATATCAATTTCAGATAAGCCATGTGTCGACAATTTGAGTGTTGTTAAAAAAAAAGTTTTAAAATTCATACGTAAACACACAAACAAGATGTTTTTAAAATTGAATTAGTCAATTTTTAAATAATACAACAATTAAATAATTATGTACACAAAAATAAAGTAGATTTCAAAGTGGATATCGACGCACAAGTATTATTACTAATACGCTACGGGGTCCGCTCGAAAGAGACAATCAGATTCGCGCGCATTTTCAAAACTGTGACTGGCGGCTGGGGCCGCGCTCTTGGTTTTATTCATTTACCAAGATAAACAATGAAGTAGTTGATAAACATTCTCAGAGAGGTCGCACCACAAATGAATATTCTTATTTTTAATATAAATTTCGATCGTATACGGCATACATGTGCTTAGAAAACGAAGTCGAAACTTGAAAATGACTAAAGTCAGCCGCCGCGCGGTGTGAGCCACTTGATGAAATGACTTAGGTCAGCCGCCGCGGTGAAAAGATTAAAGATTAGTCCCGTCAATGAAAAATTAAATTATTGTTCCCATTAATGTAATTATACAATCATTGAAGAAGGAATTTCTAATAAATAATAAGTTTTTCTTTCCGAGTTGTTCTGTGTTCTGTGTCATATTTCGTTTAGATTTATTAGTATTTTATTCTTTGATGATTAGATATTAGGTTGGCGGGTATAACTTTCAACAGTTATTATAAAAAAAGTTATTCTACTAAAATTGAAAATAATATTAAAATTATTATTAATATTTTTCAGAACATTCAACTTGAGGTCAAACAGACCGAGGTACAAAAATCAGTTCTACGCTCCATGTGGGACCAAACCTACCCCCTATTCCAGAGACCACTTCTATTCTATACCTGCATCGCTTGCTTCGTCCAATTCGCATGCTTTTCTTGGTAAGATATTTATCCAAATATTTAACAACACAATGCAAAATAATTATATCATTGAAATTCTTCACAGTCCTGCAAATGCGGAACCATTGAACTTGTACAAACGTATGTTTATTTGGGAATAACTGTAGACACGCATATGAAACTCACATAAGCAATGTCTATCACATATGAGCTATCACGGGGCGAATTTACAAAATCAAATATATTATGCCCGTAAGTATCTACGCTAAAAATAATCTATTTGTCACTAGCAGAATCTACTATCAGTCACGGAATAACGTCTTGGGGAAACTCATGCAAGACAAATATATGTTGCATTAAAACAATTCAAAACTCATTGATTAAACTCTTGGTAAACAAAAGTAATTATGAACAAAGAAATATTATATGAGTCAGTTAATATATTACCTGTTCGAGGGATGTTATGGTTTAAAATTATATGCCAAAACCTATTGTCAGACTCAATATACAAAGAAAAAGTAGACCATACATATGGCACTAAATTTATTAAAAATAAGGGGTTGTCGATTTCGAAAATTATAAATAAATACGGGCAACGGACATTCGCTTAACTTGTCCCTACCATATTTAATAAGATTCCAATGATCAAATCAAATTGCACCACTGATTTAAAAAATAAAATTAAAAAATGGTTAATAGATCAAGACTTTCTATATTGATATTGTTTGTAATATTGTGTATAATACGACTATGAGTAATCTTCCTAATGTAATTTTTTTAGAGTGTTATATCTGTATGTCTGAGTATTTCATGCCTTTACATTGCAGTTACCAAAAAGTTATTCTTTTGTATCTATTTTCTATATTGTGGTTTCTTGTTATAATTGTGTTTTAGTGTTACATTAATATTGTTAAATTGACCTGCTGACAAGCTGCTTTGGCAGTTTAGCGGGTGCTTAAAATGAAGAATAAATAAAAAAAAGAAGAAGATAATAATAAAAATCTAGACGAAAAAGAACAAGTTATTACAAAAAGAGAATTGTTCTAATAAAAAAATTAATACTCATTTAGACTTTTAGAAAAGTGTCAATAGGTGTCCCATATAAAATAAAAACAGATATATTTGTCTGAGGCACTATCTAGGTTACAAACCGAAGCTGATAATAATATGGGAAAGAAATTAGTCAAAGTCGAAGTTTATCTTCGACTTTGACTTGACAATTCAGAAATTTCAAATATGAGATTGACAAAAGTGACTTAAAGTTGCGACCAGTTGCGACCGTTATCTTCTTATTATTCTGTGTCTTGTTCTTTTTCATATTTCGTTTAGGTTCAATGATATTGTATTACATAATATAAAGTGAATAAATAGCCTTCAAAAGTTATTAGAAAAAGAGAGTTGCTCTGGCAAAAAAATTAAAAATATTATACTTGAATTTTTAAATTAGATTGTGAATGGAAATTATTTAAATGGTTTTAATAATTTTTTAATAGTTATTTTAGCATTTTGCGTTCTATAATTATGTAGATCCAATTTTTCCAAAATATATATAAAACATTGACGAATGCAAATTTAATAATGTTGTTTTTTTTAATTTTTTTTTTTACATTTACTCCACACAGGAGGCACTGAGGAAAACAAATTCCCTCGGGGCCAATGTCATCTTTGAAGATGCTGTTCTTTGGGGTTCGATGCGGTTCAGAGGACCACTCGTGGTAACCTATGGCAGCGGTGTTGGTTATCCAATAAATGGTTCCGGGGGCGTCGGTATCCATACCCGCCTCCCATAATTGTTAAAAATATAATTTTTTCATAAAATCATATCTCCTATTTTTATGAATGCTTATTTTAAATTTACATCGAATAGATCTTCCATAATATTTTTTTGTAATTTTTTTAACAACTTAAAAAGTAATTAATTTATTTTTATTTTCCAGAAAAAAAAACCCACGTCGTAAAATGGAGAATTACATATTTAACTCATTTTTGCATTGATTGTCCTTTACGGCATTTGTAATCTCCACTATCGATATATTTCAAAGGGTTAAAATAATTTTTTCTATGAGTCTCGAGCCAAGTTTAAAATTTTTGTTTATCTCGAAATATTGGTTAGTGAAATACAATACATTACCTTCATTCATCGATATCAGAACTTAATTAGCAAGTTTCACAATCTTCCACAACTTTTTTATTTTACTTTTTATTATTTTATTGTTTGGATTAACATAAAACACGTTTACAATTTATTGACCCCTAAACGAGAAAACTAACTATTATAAGAAACAACAAAAAAAAATGTTTTGATTTCAGTGCCAATGGATTTTATTTATGGATTCCGGAAATATTAAACCGTGTTGTAAATGAACAACAGAACGCAGCATCATTAGGCACGGTTTGCGAGATTATTACTGTTCGGACGGTCGCCAATAATACATCTTTAATGGACGTTTATAATTCTACGGTAAGATGCACAGAATAAAAAATTAAAACAACAGGAGTGCCTTCCCTACAAATTTGAATGGTAACAAATGTGTCAATGACTACCTGTTGGTTCTAGACCATTTAGCATTCGGTCTGACTCTCTTACACTTGTCTGAAATTGTATATCACCATTCCATTTGAATTTCGTAATCATGGTAAAACACAGTTTTCTGTGGAAATATAGGACGAAATTAGGCAAATATTTAATATTTGAATCACGAAACACGTCCACAAGGCACATCTTGTGCTCTTCTTTTTTCTATGATAAGACATTATAGTTATTTAAATCAATTTTTCTGAATACCGTTCAAGAGTCCCACCTCAGGGAGAGTGAGTGCTTTCCGGCTCTTTTTATGTCTACTGTTTTCTTCCTGGTGGCATTTTTACACCTGGTGTTGCACCATCACTTTTCCTCGCTAGGTGGCATGTCATCGTATTTGCTAAATGGTATTATACATTTGTATATAGGTACCACCTTTCATAGAAACTCCAATTTTCAAACGCGGTGGCAGGCTTTTCCATAAACATATGCATTTACATGCGGATTCCTCTTTACAGATACCAGAGTTTCCTTTACTTGAAAAGCTATTCAATGGTTAAATACGTCCCAAGCAGTCACGGTTGCTATACATTTGTGACGTAGATATAAAAGGGAACTTTAACTTAACTCTGCATCGTGCGAATAAAGCATGGTTCCAAATCACATAGCATATTATAGAAATGTGTCTACTCCTCCAGAGGAGGCACAGCGATGCAGTAGTGTATTTACCGTTGAAAGGTTGAATAACCTTAAGCTCCCAATGTAAACACCATCACTCTTAAACCTTTTTAGGGAGAAGAAGTTAGAGTTTCTCATTATGTTGATTTTTGCGTTGTCTCATAATGATTTCAATTTGTTTTTAGATTCCAGAAATGATAACACAGTGTTCCGATAAAGTCTACTCGGGGACGTTCATGAGAACCATCATCATTGGCGGAATATTGTCTCCTTTCATGATCCTTGCTGGCTTTGTTGTGAACATCCTTGGCAAGAGAAATATTCTAATTGGAGTGCCCTTGCTCTCAGGACTATCGGCGTTTGCCATACACTGGTGCACCAATCAGAATGTATCTCTTCTTCTTTTGGGACTTTTCCAACTAGTTGGATGCTGCATTGGGATGATGAACGCTGTGGTAGTTGAAATATTCCCAACACATCTAAGGTACGAATTTAAAGAAAGCCTACTTTTAGTTTTATTTTTTTATTTTATTTTATTTATTTTGGGGAAAGTTGACAGTAAATCTGAGATAACACAATAATACAATAATAAGACAGTTAATTATGCCAATTCTGCATTGGGATGATGAACGCTGTGGTAGTTGAAATATTCCCAACACATCTAAGGTACGAATTTAAAGAAAGCCTACTTTTAGTTTTATTTTTTTATTTTATTTTATTTATTTTGGGGAAAGTTGACAGTAAATCTGAGATAACACAATAATACAATAATAAGACAGTTAATTATGCCAATTCTGCATTGGGATGATGAACGCTGTGGTAGTTGAAATATTCCCAACACATCTAAGGTACGAATTTAAAGAAAGCCTACTTTTAGTTTTATTTTTTTATTTTATTTTATTTATTTGGGGAAAGTTGACAGTGAATCTGAGATAACACAATAATACAATAATAAGACAGTTAATTATGCCAATTATGAACTTTCCACCAATGATAGTGAATGGTAAAGTATGAAATTGTAAGGGTGTTTTCAAAATTTATTTAATTTTTACTTACAATATAT
Organism: Limnephilus rhombicus; assembly: GCA_929108145.2. Lineage (NCBI taxonomy): Eukaryota > Metazoa > Arthropoda > Insecta > Trichoptera > Limnephilidae > Limnephilus > Limnephilus rhombicus. The sequence goes on from OV815284.1 coordinate 27,632,075, forward strand.
GAAAAAGAGGGTTAGAATTAAGAGGCAAAGGACGGGTAATACAGGGATTGAACTTTCTAGTTTGAGTCATGTTGCTTAGTGAGTTTTCTTTTTATGTCACGTAAAGTCGAATTAAAACTGTCAATGTGGTAATAATTTAAGTTAAATGAATGTGTGGATCTGTAGATAAATGAGTTTGGAGTTGGTCTTGCAAAGAGGGAAATTAAAGGTAAGCGACTGTCTGCTGTTGCGATTTGGAACATGGAATGATAGGAGTTGAAGAAGATCAGGACTATCGATAAAGTTATGTGTAATTTTAAATAACATTACCGAATTTGCTATATTTCTTCTGCAAGTTAGCGTCTGCATATTGAAGAACTTTGCAGAATCTTCATTACTAACATGAGGTCGAAAAGAGCGGAAGTTAAGACACCTTAAAAATATTTCAAATATGACACTTTCAATTCTATTTTTGTGTATTGCATAGCCTGGGTTCCACACTTGAGATACGTATTCAAGGATACTACGAAAAATACCTCTCTTATCTACTCTTATGCACGTTTTTTGCATTAAACAGAAGCTCAGTCTAGGACTGTATTGTTTTGAGGATTTTACTAATTTTGCTGAGTTGCACAATTTTCGAAAGTAATGCACTCATTTACGATAATAATAATTACGCTTGAACGTTTAAAAATTTGCTTTGTGCGACAAACATGTTTTAAACTCTAACTAAGATTATAAATTTCTGATTTATCAAACATATTACTATGTATAAACGGGTAGGTATTACCGCGAGCCGAGCCACGATTTGTGGCAACCGCAAGCGGTGTTTTGAGCCATTAAAAATATGTGGAAGATTTAATGTTTATTTTTTAAATTTTTATTTTGATACAATATTTTACATTTTAATATAATTTTAAAATGTTGGCCTCACTGGTTGAGGCCCGATTCATCGATTCATTGATCATTGTACTAAAAATGTGTAATTTTAATATTTTCATTCATAAGTATTGGGTTTAGAAATGGTCGAATTGGAGTACGTTTTAACTAAATGAACTATTCGATTTTGAGGTGCTGAGGCCCGATTTATTGATTCATTGATTGTCCTAAAAATGTGTAATTTTAATATTTTCATTCATAAGTATTGGTTTGAGAAACGGTCGAATTGGAGATCCTAGGTTAGATTCCTAGTTGCGACTGTTTCTTTTTTATTTTTCCATGTCTTGATAATGTCTGGCTAATATCTGACTGAAGAACAGCCAACAATTTCGTGATTTTCTAACGTATTTTGAACTTTTCAGAGCTATGGCAGTGTGTCTTTCCCTGATGCTTGGCAGACTGGGCTCCATTATGGGAAGTAACTTAATTGGCTTGCTCATTGAAGTATACTGCCCCAGCAGTTTTTTCCTCTTTGGAAGCATTTTAATAGGTGAGTAAATAATCAGGAATAAAAGAAAGTGTTATTTCACCACGTCTGAGCCTCTGAGTGACCAAACTGCCAAACAGAGCTGTGAGTAAATATAGGCTACCCATCGAGTAGCCCATACTATCTCATTCACCACCGCTGAATAACGAACAGTTACTCAACCATTTACTCAGAAGTGGGAAAACATGTCCTTAAGTCATTCAGACCAATCTGAAAATGAAGAATAAGCTTTTGGAACATATCATGCGATCGTAGTAAAATTAATTATCTGATTTTATTCCTTTCAGTATCATCTGGCGTTTGTTGGTTACTTCCAAAACCAAAAAAACAGACACCAAAATGCTAAAGAAAATACGAACATTAATCCTAAATAATGGACGCTTGAAAGAAGAAAAACAGTTTATAATGATAATACCAAAGATATTGAAATATAAGTAGATGTGCTATCTGCTGTTTTTACTAGGTGGGTCTGCGCTTCCGGGTGTCGCCGATATTGTTTACCAATTAACAAATAAACTAAAAGAACAAATAATTAACGAATAAACCAAACAAACGTTAAACTAAATTAACGAATTCTTTCCTTATTCAAAATATATTGTTAACCAATATTAATGCACATTTTCAAAAAATCAACGAAATGAACAAATTCTTTTTGTATGAAAACTACGCGAATTAGCGCGTAGTCCGGCGACAGTTGCGCGGACACCATAGCATATCTCTTCTGTATTTGAATATCTTTGGATAATACGTATTTATTTTGACTTAATGAGTAAAACCTTAAATTGTAATATTTAATCACTAAAGACAATATTAGCTACACTCAAAGATATTAAAATATAATAGATGTGCTAGCTGCAGTTTTTACTAGGTGGGACTGTGTCGCCGATATTGTTTACCAATTAACAAATAAACTAAATGAACGAATAATTGACGATTAACCAAACGAACGTTAGACTAAATGAACAAATTCTTTCCGTATTCAAACTATATTGTTAACCAATACTAATGCACACCTTAAAAAAATCAACAAAATGAAAAAATTCTTTTCGTATGCAAACTACCCTGATTAGGTCGTAGTCCGCTGACAGTTGCGCAGACATCATAATATAGCTATTTTGTATTTGAATATCTTTGGCTACACTCAATCGAAAATCTGAAACAGAAAATCAGAAAAAGATACGATTACATCTAAGAATTGATCCCTGGAACTTAGCCTTGCCGAGGAGACGCTCTAAAGACAAGGCTAATGTCCTAATTTTTCGAAGGAAAGCCGCTAATATTGTCTTCAGTGATTAGATAGCATAGGTACTAATGAACAAACATGAACAGACTGCGAGTAATACAATTAGGTTAGCTAGAAAAAAATGTTTTATGAGATTAATTATGACGTCTTTGGGAACTTGAAGAATAAGATGTATTACGTATTATTATACCCATGTCTACATTGATACATATCTTTTTCACTAAATAAAATATGTTATTTACCCACCTCGGAACAGACTTTGTCTAGAAGTGGGTAAAAGAAATCTATGTACATAAACGAAAATAAAATAAATGCTCGGGTTGCCGGCACTGAAACTGAAAGTATGTCTGTAGTATAATTTACATCATACATATTAAATTATTTAAAACTAAATCTGCCCATCTTTCTGCTAAAAAAGGCCCCTTTCCTCAAATTCGAGCTTCCATTGTATTAATCGGAAGCACGATTTTTTTTTTTACCAATTGCATTACAAGAACATATTCTATGTCTGTATGTTTTGCTTTTTTAAAAACACATTGTCTAGTTTGTGTACTGAAAGTCAGTTGATGGGTTCAAATAAGGCAAATTTAACGATTTTTGGAAGGTCCTAAATCCTACAAGAAGTTACTTAACAACAAAAGCAAAACGTACCGACATGCTAGTGGTCGCTAATCGTCCTTCCGTATATTAAAAAATATTAGCACTAGTATCAAAATCCAGAGAGGAAATTGGGCAATACGTTTGTATAGACAAAACGCCGCGCCGCCCAGTTTCCACTTAACTGAAAGTCCAACACCTTTGCACAGGTCACCCCAATTAGGCTACTTTGGTGACTTAACAGGGGTGCCCGGGTTCATGAGGTGATGTTTGTCTTGATGTCTGCCAATCTACTGTGTGGCGGGCCAGATCGGGAGAGGCCGTTTGAGAGAAACCCTTTGAACTCTCCAGCCGGAGACTCTCAGATTCATAAGTCCGTCACACACTTACCACTTAACACACTTACCCCCAGATTCCAACCCATCCTTCATGCCCTTTTCCTTCCTAAAATTCCTTCTCATTCCTTTCGTAAAAAAACCCTCAACCCCAAAAATCCTAAAAAAGCCCTGAAGAAAATGATTTTATGACCTTCTATGTTTTTTTTTGTTTTTTTATGTGAAAACCGCACAAAAGTACCAACTGCTCCCGTCTGGAGCCAATAAGACTATGGAATCCCCATTGGGTTATATTGTGATGCTGAAGGAAGTGGGGAGGGGGAGATGGGAAAGGGGGAGGTATAAATGAAGATATTAAAAATAACATTTATTCATAAAAGCATTGTAAAATTAATAAAACATGATGTAGAAATAAATGTTTCTTACTTTGTAAGCAGGTATTTAGGTACTTTGTACATTTTAAGAGATATTAAATAATTTTTTGAATAAAATAAAATTCTTATTTTAAACGATACTTTCTGATATTGCACTTGAATCAAACATTAAAATTAAAACTCTTTCCAGTGAGATAAATCGACGAATGGTATTTGGTGACTTTGGCAATCGATCGGCTCGTTCCTGAAAAAAAAAGAAATTAAGTCGGTTACTATAATACTGTCGCAGAACTTATTTGGAATTGAAAAACAAAGTGTAGCTTCATGGGGGTGGTTAATATTGAGATACAAGTTTAAATCTAGGATGGCTTCGCTGGGCAGGAAATTTAGCAAAAATGGAAGATAGTAGACTACCAAAGAGGCTTTTATATAAGCTTCTATAATAAGCCTGCAGGGTAAAAGGGTGTCGGGAGCATAGTATACTTGATTGAATAGTATAATATACTATTCAATCGAGGCTCTCGATTAAATAGACATAGATATATTATATCTATGATGTGGTGTACATATTTGGCCACTTTGGTTCTAATTTCGCATTACCATGGTAATGTGAAGTCAGAACCTATTCATGGTTGTTCACCTAAGAATTTACCATGGTAAGGCGAAGTTAGAGCTTTATCCAACCAAAGTGACGATTTGACGGGTTTTGCTGTTAAATAATAGTGTTTTTTATAATGCAAATGCTTTCTCGGAGCACATCTACATAGCACAACTGCACTGCACGGAATATAGTTACAAACAGGCTACAATAACATACCTCAATAAATCAATGTTAGCATAATACCTGCTATTGTTCTGCATGGGCTCCATATAATTAAAAAAATATATTTTTATTTTTTTTTATTTCATAAAATTTTATTGCTTACAGATTTATTGTTTTTTTTTGGCTACCACACTAGGCTAATGCCCGTATTGTGGTAGCCAAATTATACATAAAATTATACTATATAAGTAATTAAAATTATTATGTCAATCTCATTTTTGTAAATTCCCGTATATACGAGTATATATGCATATCTTTACATAGTACAAAGCAAAGTCGCTCCCGCTGTTTGTACGCTTAGATCTTTTAAACTAGAAGACGGATTTTCATGCAGTTTTCACCAATAGATGGAGTGCTTCATGAGGAAGGTTTGGTATATAATTTGTCAAGGTTTTGTGTAAATTGGTTGAAATATATAATATGTAAAGGGAGCGGGCTGGCAAGCGGGCGGTGTGGATTTGGTATGTATGCAAATTAACAGATGGCGTTGGTTATAAAGGTTGGGTAATAGTGCTGTCAGTAGATGGCGTTGTGTTTCATTAGCCACAGCAACATGTGTCCGTGTTTGCTATTATTACTATAAATAATTAATTGTTTCAATGTTCTTACCCGTGCAAAACAGGCCTCATAAAAGCGTTTGATGATTGGTGATGAAGTTCTATGTGGTCACTATTGTCACATATCAATCTGGACATGGACGTCTTCTTGATTTCGGACAGTTGAGCTGTAAAACGATACCGATTTTTTAAACATTGTATAATGTATCCATATCTACGGCTTGGCAGACTGGATCGGGAGAGGACGGTTGAGGGAGACCCTTTGACCTCTCCAGCCGGACCCTCTGGACCTGCGCCGCAGTGGGAAGGATGGATTCTTATATCCGTCACTCCTGGACACACAGCACACCAAATTCCTAACAATCATTCCTTCGGAGAACATCCTCTCTTTTCTTTCCTCAAAAAGACGCTCCAGACAGCATTCCCAAAGATGACGTAGTCCCTTAGGTAAATTAATTTCATGGATTCCCATCAACTCCTATGTGGAGCTAATGTAAATAAAATTAACGGACTTCGCGTTTTTTCATCCTGCGACAAACTAAAACTACTAAATCTACTAAAACCTAACCAAACCTAACCAAACCTAACCTAACATAACCCAACCTAACATAACCTAACCTAACAAAAAAGGGACAAAAATAATACAGACAACCTGTGAAGACAATAAGTAATTATTGTTCAAAAATAGTAAAATGGGACAAAAATAATAGACATCCTGTAAAGACAATAAATAGGTTAGGTTATGTTAGTTTTTAGTAGACATTTTGTTGGAGGATGTTTTGTCCGCAGGATATTTTGTCCTTGGGATATTATGTCAAGGGATATTTTGTCCAAGTGTTGTGTCGGGGATATTTTGTCGCGGGATGAAATCGCGCAGTACCAAAATTAAGAGATCAAGAAATTATTTTCTTATTTATTACCGAAAGTGAAATGTCCAGGATTGGAGAGTGGTCCATGCTCGTAGAAATATCTGTCTCCTTTCCTGAGCCTGGAGAACTGATCGGCAATGATCTCGCGGAAGGTATAGCCGACCAGGGCGTCTTCCTCCGGAGCCTCGAGCAGTCCTCCCAACCAGAGGTCTATGTCATCAGGAGATCCGTACACACTGCTCATTTGTTCGGCAATCTGAAAAAGAGTATAATGCATCATTTTTGTGTGCATATAGAACAAAATGTACAAAAGATACAGACCATGCAATAACCAAGAATGATAAATGAAGCAAAAATATGTACCAACAATTGCATATTTAACCCCTCAGACTTATTTGTTCGCTTTAAGGTACAACTCATATATGTACTTATGTCTCATAGAAATCGTTGTGTCTTCCTTACTATCATATTGACAAGTATGATATAAACGGTGTTAGAAAGAGAAAACACCAAGCTCTATATTCAAATCTGAAAATTAACCCCCAAAATAATTAAAATGTTCACATTTATGAATCCAGAGTTTCAGATTGCAATTAAAAAAAAAAAAACTCAAACTTTGGAAATTTTTTATTAATTATTTTTGCATGGAACAAAGTGAAGTAAAAATAACATTTATACATTTATAATGTATTTTGTCTAATAAAATATGTATGTGTTAGAAAAAACGTAAGGTGAGTCATTTTTAAAACTCTTTTATTTTTGCAAATTTAAAACTCTTTCATGTGTGCAAAATTTTTATATGAGTACTTCAAAAATTAAGTTTTTTTCGATTTATAAAATTTAAAAGCGTATTTCATTATAAATTAGCTGATATCCGGTATGCGTTGCAATGCCATTCAAAGAAATAAATTGATTCTCCCTGCATGTCCTTTCCCGTGCGTCCCCGTTCACACCCCCAGTCCCCTTTCCCCACCTTCCCCGTTGTCCTACATCTCCTGCCTTTCCTCCCTGCTGCTAAAATGATATGAAATACACACATTTTCGTTTATAGAAATTTCGTAACGCCAGAGCTTAAGATTATATACCTTCGCGGGCGTGCGCACAACAAGTCACCAAAGTTATAAAATTTGAAAGCGTATTTCATTATAAACTAGCTGGCATCCGGCATGCGTTGCAATGCCATTCAAAGAAATAAATATATTCTCCCTACATTCCCGTGCATCCCCGTTCACCTCCCGAATCTCCTTCCCCTCCCGCGTACCTGTTCCTCCTTCCCCCCCTTCCCCCTTTCTCGTCACCCCTCCCACAAACCCCACCTTCTCCATTCTCCTACACATCCTGCCTTTCCTCCCTACCTCTAAAATATATGTTATGAAATACACACATTTTCATTTATACAAATTTTGTAAAGCCAGAGCTTACCATTATATATAGCCTTTATCCTTCGCGGGCGTGCGGACAACAAATCACCAAACACGCAAATTTATCGCCTGTCTGAATTCTTGGCACAATCAGTTACAATTTTGAAAATAACAGTTGAATTGAAAACAAATTGTAGTTCATTGAACTAGAATAACAGTTAACTATGTTAACCGAAAGATTGATATGTTTTTATAACAGTCATAATCGTTAATATAAACATCGGTTATTGCGTTAAAACAGAATGTAAAACTTACAGAATGGCCAAAATCATGGAAACTTTTGATCCTCGGAAGACCCACCAACTCCCTATAGTCGTTATAGCTTCTGATACCGTGATCTCTTCCTCGCTGGATGTTGAGGGAGGCCAGGTCTAGGCCATGAGGGTTCCCGCCACGGAACAAGTATTGGGTCAACTGAAATCAAATATTAATTAGTATACCAGTTTCTCTAGATCAGTGACGAGCAACCCGCAAAAGGGTTTAGTGGAAAACTTCAGTTTTTCATTGAAGTTTTAAATCAGCCGCTCAAAATAATAAGATTTTTCTTAAAAAGACCATATTTTGGGTTCGACCTTGTGTAGAAAAAAATACACCTTCGCAGCGCGGCGCTTTTTGGTCGAGATTTATGTTTGATGCATTTTAAAGGATGCTTTATAAAATACGAGAGTTTTCTTGACTAAAAATTGTGTAACTTTCCGAACGTTGTTTAAAAAAGCAAACGTTACCCAAAATTCCAAGTAGGTATTTTTTAAATATGTTCTTAAATCCTAAGATTTACCAACTTTTAATGTTGGTAAATCTTAGGATTTACTGCAATACCTAAAATTTACCAATTTACAGGATTTTCTTATATGTTTATATTTTAAATGAGACACCACCTACTGAAAATTTTAGATTTTGTAGCAAGCCATAGGTAGGAACCCTACTGGATTAGGGGGCCAGCGAACATATTGAAATTGGATAAATTGACCCTCCGTCTAAAAAGGTTCATGTTATAGCGTGTTTTAATAAGAGTTTGACGAAAGTTCTTCTGATTGCATACATGTAACTAACCTGAGCGGTAAGAGAAGGATCTGTCTCCTGCATGGGCTGAGTTGTCATCGAAATAAGCATTCTGTCGTAGAATTCGTTCATCCTCATTCTTGCTGGATGGAACATTACTTCGGGAATAGAAATCACTTCATCTATCTCATGTCCTTGCGGGATACTGCGGATTGGTTTTAAAGGATTAATTTGTTTTTGTAAAATCGTGTGGTCAATAACTCGCATACTAACGTCGAGGCAGTATCTGCCGTATTATTTCGACAACTCCAACACGGACTACAATTATATAACCCCATTCGCCGTGTACAGAATTTGAGTATGATTATAAAGACGTTGTTGATATATTTAACGCAACAATTACTAAATATAAACAGATATTAGAATCTATGTAGTTGAACGAAATGTCTAGCTCTGCTTCGACTTATTAAGTTTATTTATTGTACAACTGTTACCTGTGTAAAATGTACATACCTACATCCTACATTAGAGATACAACGATAAAAGGGTGATCTATGCGGATTTGATCTTACTGCGAGTATACCAACAAAACATTTCTATTGGCTACTCCTTTAATGGTTTTTCCAATAGTGTTTCAGAATTCAGCATTTTTTCCATCTTGCATTGTAAATTATTTTGTTTTTATATTGTTGTTCACATATAATTATTTGTCTTCATAAATAAACATGTAAAAGCCCGGCTGGCCATAAAAAATCAAATAAATAACATATTCTGCGAATGGGTATTTCTTCAACTTACTGTAACTTTCCATTGACCGTCGAATGACCAAAACGAAAAGCTGCTGTTACGAACTCATTTGTAAGACTGGGATTTGTTTTCATGTCATAGTCAAGAGAGAATCCATGTCGTGGAGCAAGCTCAAACTCTTCCATTGCACGTTCACCTTAAAAAAACCATTTTTCACAGAAATGTGAACATATTACAGATTAAATTTCTGGAAATTAAAATAGTACAAGGGCTGGTTCCATGTTTCTACCTAGTTCCTGCCATTTATCCAGTTCCTATCTTTTCCTATCCATCAGTTATTAGCTGGAAACTGTTATGGGATATTTTCACTGTTTTTTTTTGTTTTTAATTCTGTAAAATAATTAAGGAAAAAATTACGATTCTAAAGGTATTTTTATATTGACCGTTTCCGATTAGCCGCCAAAACGACATGATCGTTTTTATTCGTGAATTCGGCGGCGTTGACGTCACGCCAGGCAAAGCTGGTGACACCCGTCTTACCAGATATTGGCGTTTTCCGTATCATAATGACATTGCAGCCAGTTGGAACCATTTTGGCAAGTGCTGTTTTTCAAATCAATGATTATTAATGAAAATATTAAAATTACGCATTTTTAGTGCAATGATCAGAATCGTAAAAATTAACTTTAAATTTTCCACTCATTTTAACCGTATTCACAGTTGGTGAAAATAACCCATTTTGGAAAATATTGTTAGAAAATTGTGCAAGTTCGAGTGCTGTTGTTTTTTGAACCAAAAAGAAGGAAACATAAACATATACAAATAATCATGGTAACACGTCGTAGATGTAATTTGTTGTAGAAACAGTGTTTTGTTGTAGATGTAATTTGTTTTAGAAACACTGTTTTGCTCTTGAGTATACTGTTTAATGTTAGTGTTTGGTTAATGTTACGTTAAGCGTTAATTTCTTCTAAGATATTTCTATCTTTTTTTAAAACATAACTATCGTATCTATGGGTCCAAACTCTTTCGCAGATGCTACCTTGGTGAGTGATTCAGTTATCCCTTTTCTCCCTTTTCTTGTTTATGTCCCAGTTCCATGACAGTTTCCCCCCGGCCTACTTATATACAATAAACAGTCGGTTTAGGGAAAATACGGAATACTCACTAACACAAAATATAAATAAGTGTCCCCCAAGGGTTGTGCAGGGAGAATGTACCGTCGAATAACAAAAGTGTAAAATATATTTCCAATCAATCAGTTTAGGGAGGCAGGTAAGGGTACCTGGTTTCATGGGGTAAGGTTTGTCTAGGTCTTGGCGGGAAATGTGTTTGCCTACCTGATACGTGGCGCGCCGGATCGGGAGAGACTGGTTGAGGTAGATCTAACCTAGACCTCTCCAGACAGACTCTCTCGACCCATTGGCTTGCACTGTGGTGGGAAAGATGGATTCATACGTCCATCACCACTTGAACTCCAGATTACCACCCAATCCTCATACCTTTTTCCTTCCCAGAAGTCCCTCTCCTTTCTTTACCTAAAAAATACCCTTTAGTGTCAATTGTTGGTACTTAAACGCTGTATATACAGTATATTATAGCCGAGTAGTTTTTCTTTGATTTTTTTTTACATTAGCTCCACATAGGAGGCTCTGAGAAAAAAAATCTCTCAGGGCCTATGTCGTCTTAGGGGATGCTGTGTGGAGGGTCTTTTTAGGGAAAGGAAGTAGAGGAAGTTATGGGAAGAAAAATAGTATGAGGGGTCAATGTATCTAGGAGTGACGAAATCCATCCCTTCCACTGCAATGAGTCGAGATAGTCCGGCTGAAGAGTTCTACGTTAGGTCCCCCTCAACCACTAACTTCCCCAATTTCCTCTTCCCCATCACTATTCCCTCTCCATTGCTTTCAGCCTCACAACATACCCCAATTGGGGATGAGTATCACTGGCTCCAGACAGGAGCAGTTGGAACTCTTGTGCGGTATTCATATAAAAACCAGTCTCTCCCGATCCGGCCCGTCACGCAGTTGGCAAGCAAACGCATTCGCCGGCAAGACCTAAATAAACCTCACCCCATAAAACCGGGCTCTCCTGCTAAGTCACCAAATGTAGCGAACCATTTGGGGTGACCAAAGATATTGAAATATAAGTAGATGTGCTATCTGCTGTTTTTACTATGTGGGTCTGCGCTTCCGGGTGTCGCTGATATTGTTTACCAATTAACAAATAAACTAAAAGAACAAATAATTAACGAATAAACCAAACGAACGTTAAACTAAATTAACGAATTCTTTCCTTATTCAAAATATATTGTTAACCAATATTAATGCACATTTTCAAAAAATCAACGAAATGAACAAATTCTTTTTGTATGAAAACTACGCTAATTAGCGCGTAGTCCGGCGACAGTTGCGCGGACACCATAGCATATCTCTTCTGTATTTGAATATCTTTGGGGGTGACCTATGGCAGGGGCGTTGGAATGTAAAGTGTTGGGTGAATATAGTAATTTACCAATAACAAGAGGGAGGTATTCGCTGTACACAATGTGTTGATACTCCGCAATGACAATTTTTCTTGCTTCCAAGAAAGCCAACTGATCTGACCAATGAGGATTAAGTTTGCATAAAATTTCAGCGATCCTATTATGTTCCCTTGTGAAGATCAAATGCACAGCCACTAGGGATATCATTTGATTGGCACGACCATCACCTGCAAAACAAGAAACTTAATTACCCTACATTCAAGGAAAGAAGAGAGGGGAGGAGATATAAACATTTACAGAATAATTGGAGAAATTATTGGAGGTCTGTGTGAAGTAATGGATGAAGTAAAAAGTAAAAATTAAGTCAAAATAATGTTAAAAGTCCGAGAGAACGTCCTTCCATCAACCTGGTCCAATTATAATCATAATTGCAAACACATGTGTCGACTGTCCAGATATGTCGTAAAAATTTAAATTTGAGTTGAGTATGCATTTATACGTGAAATTTAACCGTCTATTTGGTATAATACTAAGATCACTCGTAAATACCACCAAATCAATTAAAAAGCACAAAAACTTGTGGTGAATTAAACAAATGTTGATGTTTCTAGGTCACTCTAGGATCTCTTAAAATGTCATGTCATCAATGTAGCGGACCGTTTTACCCCCGGTATTATTTTATTGCATATTTATTATTTATGGAAAACATAGAAACATGTAAATAATATTTGATATATGGTAAGCATTAGAATATAACTTTCCTCGTTATCTCAAAACTTATTATTTGGCGACGCCTGATTAATCAACTGGACGATCAATTTTTAAGAGGATATTTTAATTATTAAAGAATATAGTAATAATAAATTTAAACGAAACATTAAACAGAACAAGGTGAAAAAAATAAAAATTAAAGGTGAAAGCTTTTCGAAAACTTCTTTGAGACTCGATGAAACGAAAAATAGATTTGTGCGGTGCTTTGTAGCCTATTGGTCTCCTCTTTGTGCGGTGCATCATAGCATCCCCACTCTTGTCTACTTTAGTTTTCTGATGGTTTCACTTCTACCGCGTGTGAATTGCACACTCTGATTTTTCATTTTCTGTCTTTTTTTTGTTTCGTGTTTCATTTAGATTTATTAGTAGTATTTTCTTCAATAATTGAAATATTATACTGATGGGTATAGTCTTCAAAACTTATTCTAATAAATTACATATTCAGGGAAACCAACCAGATTTAAAACAGGCAGATCCCTGTTCCATTGTAATACAGTCATTCTTATCATCGCTCAGGGGTAGTAGGTCTCTTCCAAAGTCTGTGAACATTTTCAGCCTTCCACCGGACCACTGTCTCAAGGGACTTAAAGTGTTGGGATGGGATCCATATATCAGAGACAGATCCAAAAAGTGGGTAACGCCATTCATCTATATCATAAAAACAAGCTTTTTTTAAGGTCTTTCAAAATAAATAATCGAAATCACAACACCCAAACCGGCAGCCCCATTCATAGTTTTCTTCTACTGATCCCCTTTGTAATTAATGGTTACCTATTAATAATCTGGTCTCTCTTCATACTGTCTGAAACAACTTATTGGAACTGCACTTGCACAAGGCACCCACCAAAGACAAGATTAGAGACATCGCTCATCAACCTTATTTCAACTAGATTGCTCTTTGTTATTTCTGTTATTTTTTATATTCTAATGTTATTTGCTCTAACGCGGTAATGCGCGTTTTGATCCCCCGACAAAATATCCCGACAAAATATCCTCCGACAAATAATATCCTCCGACAAAATATCCCTCGACATTAATATCATATTGTCTTGACAGGATGTCTGAATTATTTTTGTCCCATTTTTTGGTGGGTCAGGTTAGGTAAGGTTTAAGTAGATATTTTGTTAAGGGATGTTTTGTCGTGGGATGAAAACGCGCGGAACCGAAAACCGTGACAACCTGCCATTTTAAAAGACTTCACAAATCTTTGAAGCTTAAGCAGGATATCACATGCTATAAGAACCTTAAAAAAATTTATACAGAAGATTTCTAAAGGTTTGATAATAGGTACTACGCAATTAAACATCAAAAGAAAAGGATAAAAGAACCCTAAAAGCTTTTTTCTATTTAACACTGAATGTGATCTCAATTTTAGTATAGAGAAACATGCAAAGCAGAATTTTCAAAAGTTCAGTAAATTTGAAAACTAATGCACTTCATAGTTGAAAAAATCTTACCTGTTTAGCATACCCCAGGGAGCAATCATGATTAGGGGCGAGCTGGGTCCTGACAAAATTCATACACTTTTGGCCAAATTTTCCGTAGAAATCATCTTTCGAATCCATCTCTATGGGGAAGCAGGCGAAATGTTGGAGTTCTTTTGGTAGGACAGTCGTGCCATCTTCACTGCAACAAGATATCGCACTGCCATTCCCTGGAATCAAAATTTGCACAATCGGTTGGTTAGTTTGGAGTCAGTGACATACCTAAGTCACGTTTCACTCCGTGTAAGTAGAGTTGGTCATTTTGTCTCATATTCAAAATACAACTAGAGTTATTTGACAAACTCCCACCCAGTACCAAACACTAGTAAAAATAACTACATTAAGTCCATCAAATCTTGGCTTAATGAATTATCGGAAAAATAACTGAGTAGTACTATAATCCTACTAATATTATAAAGGTGAAAGTTTGTGTGGATGTTCGTATGGATGTATGTTTGTTACTCTTTCACATAAAAAACTACTGAATGGATTTGAATGAAACTTTACAATAATATAGCTCATACATCAGAATAACATATAGGCTATAGCTCAGGGCTCTGGCATTATGAAATTTGTATTAAAAAAATTGCAATAGGTGGCACGATCAGTAAGATATCTATAATTCTTTATTGATATGGGGACGGTGGAGGGGGGGAGGGGTTTGAGGGGGAGGGGTTGGAGGGGGGGGGGGGGGGAGAGGGCTATGTGGGAGGGAGAGGGGAAGGGGGAGAGAGAGGCGGAGGGAGGGGGGGAAGGGTGGGTGAAGGTTTTTTTTATGTGAATACCGCACAAAAGTCCCAACTGCTCCGTCTGGAGCCAGTGAGACTATGGCATCCCTAATTACTGTGAAGCTGAGGGTAGTAGGGAGGGGAAGGAGCTGGGAAAGAAGAAGGTGGGGATCTGGTCACTAAACACGGCTAAAGTCATTACAAGCAACTTTTCAATTCTAATTGGTATCTGAGGTGAAGGGCATTACTAAGAGTATCTTTTACTCTGGAATGTGCCGCAAATATACTATACAGTTCTTTTAAATTATTATTGTGAAATAAAACAAATTAATGAAATAAAATTTATTTGTAGACGGCGAGATTAGATTCCGCGACCTTGGGATTGCGAGTCGAGAGCCGTACCCCTCGACCACGAAGGCCATCGAGGGGTAAGGCTCTCGACGATATCTTCTTAAAATGTTAAAATTATTATGTATTTAAACAAGAAATAAAATAAAATAGAATCCAGTGAATTCCTAAAAATTTTTTTTTTAGTGTAAAACATGCAATTAATACGTCTAAATTGGATACGTGTTCCAGTGTATTTTTAACAATTTTAGTCACATGATAGTAGCTTAATTTTAAAAGGGGCAACGGCACTGTAAGACTTACATACGATGGTGTTGTTGGAACACAAACATTTCGTAGGTTTAATTTGTTCCTTGTTTGCTTCCAGCAGACAGCTCCAACCAGTGAATAAAACTACAATAGGTAACTACAACTACAATATTATAACTACGCCATAGTGTCTCTTAATTTACAATATTAATACAGCTTAAGATGTGGTGTTGGATATCTTCCACATCAGTTTGAGGTTCGTGTAATTACTAGTCGATTTATTAAATTATCATAAATATTACAACGAATATTAAACTGGATAGGTGTCATTACTAGACTAGGCTCTAAGTAGTTTTGCCGCTCCCGCTTGCTGATGTAACCATTCGTACCTAAAACACCAACGACGGTATATGGCACTCTTCTGATATCATAACTGCCATCTGTTGGGATATAGGAAAACTTCGCATTACTAACTTTATTTTTATTTATATGGTATTCTACGCTATCGACATCTATTGAAGAAAGCTGAAACTACATGGATAATCAATAAACTACACATATTGACTTAGTTCTGGGTTATTTATAAAAAAAAGACTTGTAATTGTGAGCAACAAAATGATGGAGACATGATGCCCAAATTACCAACGATGTTATGTTTGGGCAACACTTATTATTTACAGGTTCTTCAAATGACAAATACAGTTTTAAAAATTCTTACCAAAAGTGAGCGTGACACTCGACGATACATCATGTGCGATGAACTGTCCAAACTGCATAGTGAGGAGGTTGGCGCGTTGGTGAGGACGGTCCTTGTCGAGGACCAGCTTAGCCGAGGCTGCCCTAGCTGGAGGGAGGGGGGACGATGTTCCTCGGGGACTCCAGATCCCTGGAAGTCGATATTAATTAATGTTTACAATATTTTTTGACAGTCATAGGAGTTGAATTTCTGAACTAAGAGGTTACGTGCTCAAACATGTTTGTATTATAAGACCAATTTTTATTTAATGTTTAAAAATAAATTGGGATATTTAATTTGAGTGATAATATAAGATGTAGATAAGGGCACTTTCAGTGGTGGAGGTCACGCCAATAAAGAACGTTTTCTCCTCACTGGCATCGACGATTCGTTTCAGCCAACAACGGAAAAAAGTGTTGCTCCCAACTCCCTTAGGAAAGAAACCCAAAGAACGCGGGTTTCGTGATTACCGGCGCGCCCAGAGTCCGCCGGTTTGTACCGAGTTGTGGACATCTAAATCGGGCTTCACCGTGAGCGGATTCGTATGTTTACAACAATTTTGGAGGTGGTATGGGTACCGCCGCCCCAGGAACCATTTATTGGATAACCGACACCTCTGCTATAGGTCTCCCCAAGTGGTTCGAAATGTTTGGTGACTTAGCAGAAGTGCTCGGGTTTATGGGGTGAGGTTTGTCCAGGTTTTGGCGGTGGATGTATCTGTCCACCTGCTACGTGGCGGGTCGGATCGAGAGAGACTGGGTGAAGGAGCCTTTTGACCTATCCAGCTGGACTCTATCGACCCATCGCCTTGCACCGCAGTTGGAAGGATGGATTCATACGTCCGTCACTCCTATACACACTAATCACCAGATTCCTACCCACCCCTCATACCTTTTTCCTTCCCAGAACTTCCTATTCTACCCTTCCTTAAAAAGACCCTCCACACAGCAACCCTTAAGATGACATAGGCCCTGAGGGAAGTTATTTTTCTCAGGGCCTCTTGTGTGGAGCCAGTGGCGTAGCGAGGGGGGGGCGGTCCACCCCGGGTGCCACCTGACAGGAGGATGACACTCGACCGTGGAAAAAAAAATTACGAAGGATATTGTCACCAAAGTATTGTATACATGAACACGGTCTGTTATTTTCTTTCATATGTTCCACGTGGGGAGCCCCGAATTTTTGCAGACCTCAGTAGGTCTTGTATTTTGGTCGTGGTTCCGAAGACAGTCTTGATGCTTTCTTTCCTCAACAGTCTGGCAATTCTGTCTGTCACATTGAGAACATAAGGTAGGAAAGCACAGCCTTTAGACTCTTGTTCAATTCTGTCTTTGTTTGGTGTAGATTTGGCTCTTATTATTTGCCTTGTCTGTATTCACGTAGTAGTAGTCACGGTATTGCTTTGAAGTACTTAAGCACACATTTCACCACTAACATTTACACATCTGCCCTGATGATGGACACTGTAAAACGTTGGCTAAAGGAGGAGGTAGCGCAACACGGCACAACAAATAACAAAAATACTTTTGGCTGTGAAAATCTAAAATCATATACATATAATAGACATAAGATTAATAGATCGTAAACCCTGAGAAAATGAGTTTTGTTCACGGAACATGACGCTTTTTTATCAACAATAAACGTGATTAAAACTAACTAATCTATTAATTTTTAATAGAATTGGTGCCACCAAATAAGTTTGGTGTGTTTGAAGAAGAAATTTCATTGCTTACATATTTTTTTAAACTTGGCTACTGAATAGAGATTATCTTAAAATTTTTTTTTTTTTTTTTAAATTGCCGGCAACCCGGCTTTTATTGAAATAAAATTAACATATACAAACAAGTAAGTAACCCACCTCACTAGACAAGGTCTGTTCTGAGACGGGTACATATAAAAGCATACATATACACAGACATAAACACGTACACATATGCATGCACATAATCAGAAAAACAAGTATACAGATTCTAGATGAAATTATTGTAAATTGTTGTTAGTTATAGTGGGATGTACTTAATGTCGTAAAACCAAAAATATAAAAAGAATTATTGAAAATTGTTATAAGGTTATCATGGGATGTACACAGTGTCATAAAACCAAAATCTTAACAAAATTATTGGAAATTATTGTAGGTTTTTCATGGAATGTATATATAAAGTTTCATAAAATCAAGAATTTTATTAAAACTTTAAAAACTCATAGTAATGCCAAGATCTAAATCTAAACATAGTAACAATTCAGCAAAATAATATAAATAAACGTAAGAGGTAATAATAAACTTAACGTGCATAAAACATAAGCAGCAAAGGAAATAATAAATCTCTATAAATAAAAAACGAAGAAAATGAAGATTAGATTAGGATGGTATAAAAATAGCTTGGTGATGCATGCCCTTTTTTGAGTAGTAACCATGTGTTGAAATGTTTATATAACCTTTTTAGGTTTTTTTTTAGTGTTGCAATAAGTGGCTTCTTTTAGGAAGGTGTTGAAAATGAGAGGTGCGAGGATTCGTACTTTTTGGCAAAGGTTGACTTAATTTTTGGTACTTTAAGTTGATTATGTGATTTTGCTCTTGTGTTTTGTGGGTGAGTTATGAGGCCTGGTGAGGATTTTATGCAGTTTAATTGAATGATCTTTTTAATGAATAGTGTCCTTATAAATCTAGTATGTTATTTGTAATTAGGAGATTTTCCATTGGATGCCTAAGGAAATTAAAAGCCAAGATTGACATACTGCAATAGAGAACTCCAGTCCAATTTTTTTATTTTTTTTAATGAATAAAGACCTTCAAACTTAAATAACTGCATTTTTATTTTTATTTTTATAGTTAGTTTTAATAGTTAAAATAATTGTCAAAGTTTTAATTTTTAAAGACTCCCAGAAACGCACCGTATCTATGGTGGTCTTCACCCACCCATAGTTTTTTACTTTTTAAGTTGTCATTTTGAATCAGTGATGTCATGTCGAGGGAAATTTCCCTAGATCTAGGGGAGAAAAATATTTTTTAGGGATAAAGGAAATCAGGACAAAATCTAGGGAAATTTCGAACTCTGGCAAATTTTTTATTACATATGACAATATTACTGGTAATATTTATATATATATATACGTATATATATTTTTTGGAATTCCTATGAATCTTAATTATTGTTCATGTACTTACATGCAATGTTATTTTTAACACTGACAACTCAAAATGATATTATGGAACGTACCCATACTACGTGACACGTTCGGGGGGGGGGGGGTCTTCAAAATACCACGCTTGGTACAAATGAGCGGCGGGTTGCTTATGATTTTTATTTTGCAAAGTGTTTTTTTTTATTTGGAATTCAGTTTCTAATTCAGTGGTGAGTGTATTCGTACTTTTAAATTATTACTTCACGTAGCAAAAAGTGTTTTATTTGGAAAATCACGGTATTATTAGTATATTTACCAAGTTCCGATATCTTTCCAATTAATTATCATATTAATTAACATATAACAGGATTAGTGTTACACAATCGGGTGGCTACGTAGGTAATTGCGTAAATGTGAAATTTCACTTCGAAATCTAGGGAAATAATTTTCTTGGGCTGAGCATCCCTGATTTTGAATTTAAGAAAATGGCGGAATAAAATTAATATAGGATGACTCAATGACTTTTGTGTGAGAAATTGAGGCGTTTTTATTTAAGATTAACTGCTTTTAATATAGAAAAACATTGGTAAAATGTCCACATTTCACCGCTACTGTTATTGTATTTTAACAAAGTGCAATATAAAAATAATAAATCATCTTTTTCATTGCAAATACAAGTGACATCATTCTTCAATTTTGTGTTCAGGCGTGATTTTGTACATTGTTTTAAGTATAACACATACAGAAACACTGGTATTTATAATACACTGATCATGACGATTGTGTAGTAACTTGTATAAAAAGCCCTATACTAAAAACAATTTGAAAATACAATGTTAAATATGACACGACTTTAACCTCAAATAGGCAAAATTTATTGCAGATTGTCCGCAAATATAGCCCTTTTCGTTAATTGTTGAGGGCCTAAATTATGTTTCAATAAACACAATAACTATTATTTATCTAAATCTCTATAAACAGTATGAAAATAAACCAAGCACACGAAATGTTGAATTGCATAGGTACGTGTGCACTTCAAGTCATTTCAAATGTCAACACACTATCACCAAGTGACAGGTTAAGTGTGACGTCACAGTTAACCATTTCAGTAATGCCAACTTAACGCTGTGTTTTGTGAAGAGGTTTAAAAATGCACTTTTTAATATTTTTTTAAAAACTCTGCGTTTAATATTATGAAATAAAACTTATATATTCAGAATCAGCGTTTCTTGGTCTATATGAACATATTTTTTTAAAGCCATAATATTTTTATTACAAGCAATAATTGTCAGCCTGAGACACTCATTTACATTGAAAAATCTTCCGAGAAAAGATACTTGCCGCCAACGGGACTTGAACCCGTGTCCTTCCGATTGCCGGTCGAATGCTCTGACCACTGAGCTATGGCGGCTTATCAAATACCCGCCAAATAATTCAATATATACTAGTGTTTCATTCAACAATTGAATTATTTGGCGGGTATTTGATAAGCCGCCATAGCTCAGTGGTCAGAGCATTCGACCGGCAATCGGAAGGACACGGGTTCAAGTCCCGTTGGCGGCAAGTATCTTTTCTCGGAACAATTATTGCTTGTAATAATTGTTACCCTTTGTGCTATGCATAAAAATCTTGTCTAAACGTTAGTTTATAAATTAAAAAATAATAATTCATAATATTTTTCACTGGAGTTCCTTATTACTAAAAATTGAGGATTAAATAAACAGTGGAATTTAAATAAGTTGCTTACCATCATCATAATATGGAGGCAACAATCTCTCAGTGGCAGTGCGGGCAGCTCCCCATGAAGTGTGTATGAGGTTGTTGCAGGTCCCATCAAGAGTTCGATACTTGCTGAGGATCTGCTTTTGGCAAGAAGGCTGTGGAGGGCATGGAGGCTCTGAAAGACACCCATTATTGATAAATTTACCGATACCTACAGCCAGTATTGTGCAAATTAATGGAATAATTGTCAACCATTATGGTAAAATCATTTATTGCTTGTAAAATAATATTTTTACTTAATTATACAACAAACATTATACAAATTAATAGGAAATATCTCCACTATGACTTCAATAACTGGTTTCACTCGTTTTGGCTCGGACTCCGCTAGTTTTTGACAATTTTCAGAGATCCTCTCATCCCGAAATCAAACCTGAAAGAGCGTTTCTGCCATTTTTGTTCTTGTAGTGCAGTCGATTTTGCATACTCTAGCTTTGCAAATGGCCCTTAAATTCTCAATAGGGTTCATATCTGGGTATTCCCGGGCCAATCTAAAGCAGTTATCTTATAATTTCTACATTTCTACATTTTTATAAATTAAAGTCCTTCGCGTCGTCTGTCTGTCTGTCTGTTCGCAATAAACTCAAAAACTACTGAACGAATTTTTATGCGGTTTTCACCAATAGATAGAGTGATTCGTGGGGAAGGTTTAGGTATATAATTTGTTAAGGTTATATATGTAAATTGGTGGAAAAATAACGATAATACCTATCTTTTTACGGATAGCTTACTATCTTCCCTTCTCTACATATTATAAATTAAAGTCCTCCGCGTCCTGTCTGTCTGTCTGTTCACGATATCTATCTTTTACGGAGAGCTTACCATACCCATTCTGTCATAAAAATGGTCACGTACAATGCAGTAATTGGAAAGTTATTTAGACTGATACAGTATTAATCCTTATCAAATTAAATACCTTAGTTACCTCAAGCATTTTATGCACATTATTATAGTCTTTCGAACAATCTCTACGTATTATAAATTAAAGTCCTCCGCGGCGTATGTCTGTCTGTCTTTTCGCGATGAAATCAAAGATGATGGTGGTTATAAAGGTTGGATAACCATCCTGTAGATGGCGTTATGTTTTTTTTTACATGAATACTGCACAAGAATCCCAACTACTCCCGTCTGGAGCCAGTGGGACTATGGCATCCCCAATTGGGATATGTTGTGAGGCTGAAGGCAGTGGGGAGGGGAAGGAGATAGGGTAGAGGAAGGGGGGGAAGTACCTGGCTATTCAGATCTGGTCACCAAACACGGCAGAAGCCATTTTGGGATTCGATCCCGTGACCTTCGGAATGCGAGTCAAGCGCCTTACCGTTGCACTACGCCGGCCGTTTAATTAGCCAGAGCAACGCGTAGCCGGGTCAGGTAATATTTCATAATTTCCTTTAAAGTAAAATAATTTTTTTCCAGTGAAGTTGTCCTGGATTGGAGGACAACAGCTGGAAAAAGGGTGTGCTCGAATGGAGATCTCGAACTGGTGGCAGAAATCCGGGCAGAGAAAATATCCGACGGTCTAATAACATAAGATATGGAGCCGGTACAAGCTATTCGTAAATGAAGACTTGAGCTTATAATGAGCGAAGAAGTAAAATATAGACCTTAGTTCGATCCTGAACAGAGAGAGCTTAACCATTTGAGGAGTATTGCCGCACGTATGCGGCGGCACTCGGACGATCCAGATAGAGTATTGTCACATACGTGCGGCAATACGACTTTATTTAGTTTTTTCTATGCCGTGTTTGTAATTTCAATTAAATTATGATTTATAGATAATACAAATATATTTGTCAAACATTTTTACATTTTCTTACCAAAATTGTTACGTATTTCACGTTACGTATTAGGTAATTCAGTGGCTCTCAACATTTTACAAATTAAAAGTTTTAAATAATTTTAATTTTTTTATTTGTATAAAAAAATGTACAATAAATAAAGGGATAATACTAAAAATAAAAAGTGGACTAATCCAGTGGTTCTCAACATTTTACAAATACATTTTTTTCAAAAATTATTTTCTTTTATTTATATAAAAAGAAATAATAAATGTATAGTACTAAAAATAAACAATAATAAATGGATAATACTAAAAATATAAAAGTGAACTAATCCAGTGGCTCTCAACATTTTACAAATAAAAAGTTTTCAAAAATTTTAGTATTTTTATTTATATAAAAAGAAATGTACAAAAATGAAGGGATAATACAAAAAATAAAAAGTGGACTAATCCAGCAGCTCTCAACATTTTACAAATAGTGATTTCAAAAATTATTTTTTTATTTATAAAAAATAAATGTACGATAATAAAAAGATAATACTAAAATAGAAAAAAATATGTATTTAAATAAGGGCTTATAATAAGTTGGACAAATTTGGTGACTCTCAACTTTTTACTATGTATATACAAATTTAGGTTCCGTATGTTTGTGCCCGCAAACCTCGGAAAGTAATCGATGGATTTACTCAAAAATTTTACAGAACATTGCATTTTAGTAGAAGAATGTTTGCATATGTATGTATGTATCCGTGTTTTGAGGAATAGTAATTTAAATCTAACACTATTCACACGTTGAGAACTACTAAATTTATACCTTATTTTGATTTTTAGTATTATGTTTTTATTACTGTACATTTCTGTTTTTATGAAAAAAAATATTTTTTTTAAAACACTATTTGTAAAATATTGAGAACCACTGAATACGTCCACTTTTTTATTTTTAGTATTATCCCTTTATTACATTATATATTTATTTTCATATAAGTAAATAAAAAATAAAAAAAATTGAATACTTTTAATTTGTAAAATGTTGAGAACCACTGAATTGATACTTTATTTTTATTTATAGTACTATTTTTTTATTACTGTACATGTCTATTTTCATATATATATATATATATATATATATATTTTTTTTTTTTTTACTATTTGTAAAATGTTGAGAACCACTGAATAGGTCCACTTTTTTATTTTTAGTATTATCACTTTATTATATTGTATGTTTCTTTTTATATAAGTAAATAAAAAAAATTAAAAATTTTGAAAACTTTTTATTTGTATAATGTTGTGAACCACTGAATTGATACTTTATTTTTATTTTTGGTATTATGTTTTATATACATTGTGTACATATTATGTTCACTTCTTTTTTTATAGTTTTTTTTTTCGAAACACTTTTTGTAAAATGTTGAGAACCACTGAGTTTGTCCAACTAAATTTACAATGCAATAAGAAAAGGTTATATATAGTAATAAAAAAGCTCCGAAATTAACTTGTGTAGTAAAACAAGGTAAGAAGATAATTAATTAAATCGATTAAGAAATTAAGAAAAACTTGAAAAATAACTCACTCACACGATGTATGTAGATGACAAAAAATAATTCAATAATCAAAGGGTTAACGATAATTAGTAGAAAAATAATACTTTACCTTCTAGCTTCATTCTGCTGAGACCCAAAGCAATATCCTCATTGGATATACTTTCACGTTCCTTGAGAGCTTGCGTAGCGAACAAATTTAGAAAAGCTCCCGCTCCAATTTTTGATACTTCCAGTGGATTTATAGTGCGCTGGGACTAAAATAATTAAAGAGATAATAAATTTATAGTGAATTAATTTATATCACTCAAACAGTTCAAAATTTAAAACAACGAATCGAATCAAATATTTCGGAATAATCAATGATGAATAGAGTAAATGGAAAGACCAAATCAGTCAAGCTGTTAAAAAGATTAGAAAATTTTATATAAAACTAGCTGACCCGAAAAACGTTGTTCCGCCATATAAATTATTTGTAGTGAATATTTTGGTTGTTAAAAAAATAACTAATGTATTGTAAGTGTGTGGGGATGGGATCTATGACAGAAAGAGGAATTGAGCGCTGTAGACGATGACCGCCGATGAAAGCAAAAAATACCAACTATAGTAGGAAAATTAAATAAAGAAAATCAATATGAATTTCGAAGAGCAATTGAGTGTACGATATTTTTTGTCAGTCCGTCTTTAGCCAACACAAATAAGCTCGATGGATGAGCTCGAGCGAGAACATGATGCCGAATGAAATATCAAAATGACGCGACGATTCTCGTGAATGTGGATGAAAGTTCGATGTGGCGGACGTAGCGCCATCTGTCATTCAACAACATAAATAATTTCGTTCTGTTTGAAATATGAAAGACGGTTAAATTTGTTCATACAAAAATACAAAAATCGCGATTAATAAATGGGAGGGTGGGGGTAGGAGGGTAAATATTTGGAGTTATAGGTATTTTTTGATGCCAAATAAAAAATAAATATCTACAAAAACAAAAAAAAATCTAGGTAGGGACACCCTAATCACCACTGTACGAAATATACTTTAAAACCTATTCTCATAGGTACCTACCAATGTATATAAAAAAATCATAATAATCGGTCAAGCCGTTTCGGAGGAGTGCGACCACAAACACTGTGACACGAGATTTTTATATATAAGATATAATATCTTGTCATTTAAAAAGAACAAGAATATTTTTGTCATTTAAAAAAAGCTTGCATTTTACACCATGCACTATGTAATGTAATCATAGAATAAAGAATAATATAATATGTGCCTTATGGGGGTGTTTTGTGGTCCATTAAAAGTCTTATTTTGGACTGTATTTTCATAGAAGACTGTGCTTCAACATGATTACGAAATTCAAATGGAAAGGCGATATATAATTTCAGGCAAGTGTAAGAGAGACAGACCGTATGTTAAATGGTCTAGAACCAAAAGGTACGTAGTAAGTGGCGCATTTGTTTCCATTCAAATTTTTAAGGAAGGCACTTCGAGTGTTGTATGCTTTATTTTATGAATTTAATTAATTCACTTTACGATAGTTCGTTTTCAATCGGATATTTATAATTTCTAGTGTGAATCCAGTAAATACTGTACAAAAACTGATCATTAAAAGATTACTTTTTACAATTTTCAAATTCAAGTACCTACTTCGTATTTTCACAAAAAGCAGTGCGTTTTAAATTTGTCATCCATTTTCCTCGGGGCCTTCTCTCCCGATCTAATTACTGCTCGAAGAATTTCAAACACTTTGATTTCAGGCGAATTTTCGAATTTGACATTTTTCACTAGATTTATTGTTTGTTCTCTGCTTTTTGACAGATGTTATGAAGAGAACCCCGTACATTTTATTGTCTGTACGTGTTTTAGAGGTGTAATAGTAATGGTGCTGATTTTAACAAAATCAAATTTTATGATATTCTTATTATTATTATAATTTACAAGAAGTAGGTATATTACATTGGATTTAGTAATATAGACGTTGCACATTATAATGTTTTATGATCAATAAGATGGATCAAGGAAAAAAATATTTATGAGATGTAATATTTTTGGTATGCCTCTGTGCTATTCGTGTGGAAAACGTTATTTTTTTTTAAAATGATTTTCGGCTATGCAATTATCGTTCTTTCGCACCCATAAAATTATGTCCCGTCTTTCCGGTTTATAAAAAATGGTGTGATTTTTCGGATTGAAATTTTCAAAAAATCACTAGAGTTTCAAAAATACGATAAAAAAATACAGAATATCTTAAAATATAAGCCTAAACCGGATTTTTTTTAAATGTGATGCAAGTGGCCTATTGCACATATACACTTATAGTAATATTAGATTTTTTTAAATTACTTAAATGTTTTTAAACGTTACCTGGAAATGTCCAAAGGTTGGAGATCCTCTTGGAACGACAGTTTGGTAATTAGTTGAGCTCATAATATCACTTTCCTTTTCTAACAATCTCGCCAGTCGCAGTTTAGCTTTGATCGCAGCAGCTTTTAGAGATTTCAGATCATGAGCGAGGTTATGGCGAGCTTTCAAGTCTTCAACAGCTGGAAAAAGTTAAGGTACCGTTTTACTTCATAATATCATCAATAACGTAACATACAATAAAAATATATGACACCAGAGTGAAAGCTCTAAATTTATTAAGTACATTATATTTTCATATCAGCCACATAAATCTGCAAATTTATTTTGCAAGTTCAAATTATAACGCGAAGCACGGGCGGATTTAGGACGGTAGCCCCCGACGGTATTTTTGTGTTCTGTGGAGATTCCATCACAGTATATACTTAGAAGCAAAAACTGTCTTTATTCAACATTTAATTTTTCTATCGTTTTGACACTATCATAAACCTTCCTATACATACTTGAAACAGTAATTGTTGATTTTTTGCCCATCCGCGCCTTGTGCCCCCCCCCCAGAAAAAAATCCTGGATCCGCTCTTGATGCGAAGTAAAGTAAAATAAAAATGAATTTAACATAAGAACAAATAAATAGCTTCAATAAAATATGATGATAAAACTATACCTATATAAGTAAGCCATGAGGATTTGTTTTATTGTAAAGGCAATGCTAATTTTTAATCAAAATAACTACATATTGGTTAATTTTTATTACGACATAATATTTCACTCTTATCAATTATCAAATTAAAATAAATCAGTTTAAAAATCATCTAAAAAATATTTAAACTGATGCATGAAAACAGATTGAAACACCGTTGTATAAATTATAAATCTAAACACAGGTGTATAGATTTTTGCACAATAAACAACAATAAACAAACAAGTATTTACGCTGCACTATAAATACCTATATCAAACATTATAAATTTTACTGTGTACTTCCTGTAGCAACCGGCACATACCTAATAGAAGAGTAGTGTTATTACAAACATCAATTATATATTCCAAAAAAGTTGCTTATAATAAAACAATCTAATACTATAGAGAGGGAATCTAGCCCCGGACGGCAGGTAGCCCCGGACAAGGCAAAACTGGGATCTTCCGCTATGTGGCGCTATTTCCTAATAATAATAATTATTGGATGATTTTTATAGTGTCACTTTCCCGGGAAAATCACCTCAAGGGCGCTTTACAAATTCATTTATACATATCTATATAGTGGCTTATAACTAAGACCCTATCACCAATGACGTAGAGGTTAACCAGTCTTGACTTGACAAAATTTTAATGTGTCGTAATTCAGAGCTAAGGTCTATAATTTTTAATAATGTTTAATTAGTGGTCATAAGTATTTATTGATCCGTAAACCAGAGCATAACAAATATATTATTTTAAAATTATAATTAAAAAAAATCGATCGATTGGGTAGCCCCGGACACCATTCGGATGGTACCTCTGAAAAAATTTAAACACTCATTCAATTTGAAATAACTTTTCCAACACCTCTGCCATAGGTCACCCCAAGTGGTTCGCTACGTTTGGTGACTTAGCAGGGGTGCCCGGGTTCATAGGGTGAGGTTTGTCCGGGTCTTGGCGATGGACGCTTCTGCTCACCAACTGCGTGACAGGCCGGATCAGGAGAGACTGGTTGAGGAAGACCTGTAGACCTCTCCAGCAGGACTCTCGGAACATCACCTTACCAGCAATATGGGGAATTAATTAAAACATCCGTCCTGGACACACTGATTCCCAGATTCCTACCCACCCCTCATACCTTTTTCTAGAGATGAAACGGATAGTTGTTTGGCCGGATACCGGATACTGGATATCTGGCGAGCTGCGAGGCCGGATGGCCGGATATTAGGCCTATATACGATACACGATGTACGAAAACAAGTGAAATTTAGTCTTTATACACCACAATTTACCACTTGTTAATTTTGAGTATTAATTCAAAATATTCTCTTTGATAAGAAGAAGAACAAGATGTATATTATGGTGCTTCAATGTCAGTATTTAGTCATTTCAATAATCTCTGTGTTTTTACGATGTTTTAGTTCACGTATTGCGTGATTGCGATTAGTTAATCATGTTAATTTAAGTTTTCGCTACTCTGAGAAGTTTTTGTAAGTTTTTACTAAAAGTTTTTAGTTTAGATATTTACTACTTATGTATTTATCATTAGAGTGAATACCTAAGAAGAAAATTTTAGTTTTTTGGAATTCCTTATGGCTTTTTGTAACTTTTTCGACTTTAAATAAGAGCCATCATAATTATAAGACATTTTATTGATATTTACCTCACTAAGATTAATGTATTGCATTTTATTATAGGAAATTGTCGTAGTTTTTTAATATCCGGTATCCGGCCGGATAGTAAATTTAGGCCGAATAGGCCGGATACCGGATAGTTACCTATCTCTACCTTTTTCGTTCCCACGACTTCCTCTCTTTCCTTTCCCTAAAAAGACCCTCCACATAAAGCATTCCCATAAATGACATAGAACCCAATGGAAATTATTCTCCGCAGGGACTCCTGTGTGGAGCATATATAAAAAAAACTTTTACATTTCTATTTTTTACCTGTTATGTTTTTTTTTTTTTTTTAATTATGTACCTTATCTATTATCTCCAATTCCAGATGCATCGAAAAAGAGGTTGAATACCCGATAGAGGAGGACCCAAAGAGGGAAATAATGCCGTCTTCACAATATACAAGAATAGTTTAGTCGAAAAGAGCCAGGTCCAGAGAAAATAAAGAAAAATTACGGAAAACCATCGTAGTACCAGTTGAGGAAAAAAAACGTCGGACTAGATTACCTACATGATCTGGGGCGAAATTGTTTATGGTGACTAGATGAAATGCTATGGTATACATTTACGAAGAACGTGTGGATATAAACTCTGCAGACAATTTTTATTTTTGCGACGAAAAAAACTAATTGAACTTTGATTATGTGTCCGGAGCTACCTGCCACTTTTTCAAAACCGAATAAAAGTGCATTAGTTTTTTCGGTATTTAAAACATATTTTTGTTTATTTTGTGTGCATTGTTCACATTAATAAAAAATTGTATACTTGTATTTTGAATTCTATTTATGAAAACTTGAAAACATTTTAAGGTTTTAGTAAGGTGTCCGGGGCTAGGCTCCCCTATATTAAGAATGCCTGAACTTACTGGTATGGTTTTGTCCAGTGACGCAGCAGATGCCCTCCCTTCCGTGGGGCAGATGACAGCGGGTCCCACCATGCCCCATTCTCACGTGGGCAGGGCACTGCACTGGGGCCACGCACACGGAGTGTCCCGGGCACCCGGAGCAGCCGGCAGCCTCCTTACCTTTACCTGACTTGACATCTTCCGAATTCACTGAAAAAACAAATTGTTTCATAAACATTCATGAACGGGGAATTCTAACTGAAAATACCATTGAAACTATTCTTATCTAAATCTCAAAGTATCGATTTTATCACAAGCAATGATCCTTACAGTTTGCATTAAAAACTACAACTTCGAACCGACCTACGTCAGTTGTACGATTTTATGATAAATACTAGAGATGCCACGAATAGTGATTTTGCCGAATACCGAATATTCGGCTAGGCTCTCGGCCGAAGCAACGAATATTCGACGAACATTTGCGAGTAGGTCGTGCTACCACACGCATTATTTGTTGATTGCAGTGGCGGATACAGAAAAAAAAGAGGGGGGGGGGGCGCTAAAGATATAAGAAAACTAAAAAGTAGACAACAGTGGGGAGAACACGAAGCATCGCACAAAGAGGAGATACTATCTCATTCTCTCGCAGGCTAAAACATATAGATATATGTGTTTGTCAAATCACAACGGTGCTAAAGAAGTTTTCACTTCAATAAATAAATAAAAGATTGGCGAACCGCATATTTAAAACTTGACTGGCCACAGGGAGCTGTAGGGCTGCATTACACGATCAAGGGAATCAAATACTTGAGTCGAGCCATGTTAAGAGTACCTTTACATGAAACGTATGAATGTGAATGAAGAAAATGCAAATGCAGGTAACTCCGCATTTATGGAGGACTAAATGCCGTTGGCGCTAACAAAAAACTGTCATAAGAAGCGAAGCTAGCAGTCCACAACGGAGTGCTGGTACCAACCCTGATGTATGGCAGTGAAGCATGAAACTGGCAGAGGAAGGACTAAATGCTATAGAATTGAGATCCCTGCGGCATATGTGTGGTAAAGCCATGTATGATAGTGTGAGAAAAATATGAAAAGAATGCAAGGCTGATGCAAGCGTAATAAGTAAGATTAAGAAAGGGAATCTCAGATGGTTTAGACATATAGAGCGAATGATTAAAGAAAGATTTTCTTATATTTAGGGGCGGCAAAGGGGGGGGGGGGGGGAGGGGTGTGCGCCCCCCATATGTATCCGCCACTGGTTGATTGATACATCAAATTGTGTTGCTTATATTGTGTATATCTTAAAAAATACATTGAAACTTGTAGTGTGTACATCTTAAAAATACATGAAAACTGTTCGCCTATATCGGATAGCAGACCCTTACAAGTGATGGTCGCAAAACAGTATACAAAGATTTATTTATCATCTCCCGGGAGCAGTGTAGCAGTGTGGTGAGTGGCTTTTTTCGGAAGCAGATATAATTCATTATGAAAAGCGAAATCGTTTGCTATCAACAAACGCTGAAAAAAATATTTTCATTCATCATAACTTATTACTGATAGATTTTAAGTATAAAATATGCCGATTTTTTGTTCTAATAAAAAAATTTGTGAATAATATTGGGCGTTTTTTTTCCATGATTTGGTATTCGATATTCGACCGAATAGTTCGCAATATTCGGCCGAGTACCGAATAGTTATGAAAAAGTGGCCGAATAGGCCGAATACCGAATAGCAGCCGAATATTCGTGGCATCTCTAATAAATACCCATAGCAGTTAACATGCGGCTGTGAGTAAACAGTAATTTTCTATAATATTTAACTTCCGAAGTATGACGACTTTGACTGCAAAATTAGCAAAGTAAATTACGTAATTGGGGGGGCATTTCACTATCCTCCTCACAGATTATACATATAATAACTTATGTGCATTTACGATTAATTAAACACGATTTATTTATTTAAAAAACAGAGTGTGTAATTCACACGCGGTAGAAGTGAAACCTTCAGAAAACTAAAGTGGAAAAGAGTGGGGAGAATATGAAGCACCGCACAAAAAGGAGACCGATAGGCTACGAAGCGCCGCACAAAGAGGAAACCGATTATACTATCTCATTATCTAGCAGGCTAAATCCTATAGATGTATGTGTTTGTGCCTTTTTAGTTCCGCTATTTTTCGTTTCATCGAATTTCAAATCACAAAGTTTGTGTATCTGGGTAGTATGTTTACGAGAGATGGGAAGGCTGAAAGAGATATTGAAAGAAGGGTGAATGCCGGTAACTCCATTAATGGTGGACTGAATGCCGTTGGCGCTAATAAAAAACTGTCAAAAAAAGCGAAGCTAGCAGTCCACAATGGAGTCCTGGTACCTACCCTGATGTATGGCAGTGAGGCATGGAACTGGCAGAGGAAGGATGAAAGTAAACTGAATGCTGTTGAAATGAGATCCCTGAGACGTATGTGTGTAAAACAATGTATGATCGTGTGAGAAATGTGGATATCCGCAAAGAATGTAAGGCTGATGTAAGCATAATGAGTAAGATTAAGAAAGGGACCCTCAGATGGTTTGGGCATGTAGAGCGAATGAACGAAGGAAGTAGTGTAAGAAGAATATACGACGCGAATGTGAATGGTAGAAGAAGTCGGGGACGCCTGAGGAAGACATGGCACGATCAAGTGAATCAGATACTTGAGTCGGGTCATGTCAAAAGTCAGAATAATAGAAGAGAATGTATGAGACGATGTATGAATGTGAGTGAGGCAAAGAGTGTGTGCCAAGACCGAGTTGTTTGGCGGTCCGTCCTCTCTGCCTACCCCTGCGGGGAAACGGCGTGATGGTTAGTTAGTTAGTTAGTTAAGGTGCTAAATAAGTTTACTATTCGGTACTTAAACCTACGAATAGTGGCTAAATATCGGAAAAGTTAGCCAAGTTTTTTTACCTGTTGCGAGTATTCATTTGTTTATTTATTAATATTCGTTATGGTATTGACACGCTATCAGGAGGATGGTGAAATACCCCCTGTGTTTATTTTTGCTTTACTGAACTTACGAAATAATGTTCACGTAATGTTAGATATATTGCCAAATTATTAAAAACTAGCTTTTGCCCCCGGCTTCAAATCCAATAGGAACTATTTCCAAACAATGTCAACGTGTCAACCAGTGATGGCTAGTCACCGCGAAAAAGTAACCGGGACGGGCGATGACGTCATATGTAATATAGAGCCGCTTGATACAACTGAGTATTACCGTCAATCTTTCGAAATCCGGGAGATACTCCAGGTTCACAAATTCGTAGAACTTATACCAAGGAAAGGCACGTCCCTTTGCGTCTTGCCGACGAAAGTGGCGTCACCTTGTGACGAATTCTTGAATTAGAAACCGAATTACGACTGCAGTTTGTCTGAAAATCCAAGTACACGGATGTTTATATGGTGCGACGGGTAAGGCGCGGCGGCAGACATACGTGGCAAGCCGGATTCTTAATTTCAACCAGGCATATGTGAGGCTATTAATAACGTTTGTCATGGAATCTTAATACTCGTATAAAAATGTATGTTAGAACTTAAATGGGGATGAAATACACAGATGCATAAGGATGGGTATTTATAAGTAAAGAATATTTCAAGTTAAAAGGTTGTGTAAATGAGAAGTGTACAGGTGCAGGTAAAAGACAGACTTATTATGTAGTCCGTATTGCGGGAACATAGTATACCTATAGATATAATTACATTCTTATTATATTTTATCTTCAAACTAACGAGTGATGATTAAATATTATTACAAATTGGTTTACCTGTTGGAGTATTGTGATTATCCTCTTTAATTGATTTGAATACTTCATTAATATCCAGATGTGAAGATTCCCTTTGAAACCGAACATGGCCGTCAACTATCTTGTAACAATACGACGCTAACAATATTATAAAACTTATTCTAAATATCACAGACATTATCGAATACATATTAAAAATATCTGAAACAAATAAAAAATGTTTTATTAGTGACGAATTCAGCGAATATCCAAAAAAATACAGAGCCGATGAAAGTTTAAAAATGACATTGAGAGGTAGCCACAATTATAAGTACCTAATAAAAGGAAGAAAAAAAGTTTTCTTAGTGTGCCTTATATCCCTACGAATATAGGTAATATACATAAAAATTGCTTGACAAACGAAGTCTGTAGGTCATGATTTCATGCGCTAAGGTGTTTTTTTTATTTTATTTATTTAGTGAATACTTTTATAAGAAAGAAAAAAGTTAGAAAATAAATTGTACTAAGTAGATTACAGTTAGTAATAAGTAATTCAGTAACCGGAATTGAAAAATATTGCATTTTAATGGTTATTTTGTTATCTTTAAAAACGCGAAATGTCATTTCTCAAGGAACGCCATGTTGTTAATTACGACGGCAAACGTCTCGCATGATTTTTCGTGTTTATGAAACTGAACAAAATAATGATTAAGGCGCATTATTTATCATTTCCGAAGATAATTGTATAAGTGACAGAAAGTGATTTTTTCTTTTAAAAATGCGTATTTCATCGTCGTAATTAACATATCGGTCCTTAAAAAATGACAATTCGCGTTTTTTAAATAAAAATAATAATTAAAACGTAATATTTTTAGATTCCGGTTACTGAATTACTTATTACTAACCATTATCTACCTAGTACAATTTGTTTTAATTTTGTATAATGCGTTTTGAGCGTGGACTCGATGGGAAAATATTTACCATTAGTTATTCAATAGAAACTGTCTCAAATAATTTTGGACATAAAATTGTTTTTTAAAAATAAGATGTTTCTTACATGCATTCACACATTTCTAATGAAAAAAAAAGTTTTTATAGCAGTTAATGCTTACATTTTTTATAAAGTACCTAGTTAACAATTTTATTTTAATTCTACTCAATAGAAACGGTAGGGAAAACTTCAATTTATTCAAAGCATATTTTATTTATATTTATAATGTAATTCGGTAATTTAAAAGTGTAAAATAGTGATTTAGCATTAAACTTCGCATTTTCCTTAGGGCCTCCATGTGGAATAAAATTAAAAGAGCGTAAAGTAAAAATCTCCAGTAAAAAAGCGTAATGAACAAGATTAATAGATTAGATTAGATGGTTTGGACTTGTGCGGATCAACAGATAGAAAGGAGAATATAATATGACGCCCCAGAAAGACAAGGCAAGTTGGTTTCGTAAAACATGAGTACTTGTTTTAAGATGAAGTTACACGTGAAATCTTTTTTAGATACTATTTTGATTAATCTTTACGACGAATCGGCAGAGTATGAACATCAAAAATATGCTACGGATAAATTGAAGCTTTTACTAGCTTTTCTATGTACTGGAATTACAATAAAATTATTATTTACGTAACAAAAAATATAAGCGTAAACCACCAAAAAAAAAAAATTTTCATGACTTAACTATGAAGTGATACAAGAAACAATTTAAAAAAAATACCACTTTATGGCTAAGACTATTTTTAAGGTTTTCTATGTTCTAACTTTTTTCGTTTTTATGAAATTATGCATAAAATAAATAAAAACCACTTTTTCGCTTACTTGCCTCGTGCAAATAAGACGCTCGATTTAAAAATTTTGCAGGCATGAGATTCGAAATATTTCTAGCGTTTATATTCCTCCCATCCGATCTGCACACCCATGTGGCGAATGGCGTTATAGGTAGTTAGTTAAAATTAATTTCTCATGTAATTATTGTTTTTTAACTACGATTCAAAACAACTGGTTAAAAGAGCACGAAAATAATTTTATTACATTAAGTTATAAAATCATTTCTTACCTTTTCCACAAAGATATGGGTTTGACTACAAATTACACTGACGATTTCATATTATAAAAAAAACTTTTTGTAATCGTTTAAATGTACGATGTTCTAGACAGCACACCAACGAATGTAGACGAATTAATCTAATTATTTGAAATGCAACAATTTCATTCATCGATAATTCTCATTTAAAAAAATCAATATTGACCATAAATAATTATTATTAAACGGACAATATTCAGTGACGGTTTTATTTCACACAAAATAATAATTAACATACATTTTTAATAACCTTTAATTAAAGTGAATAGATTTTTCGACATAAAATACGGACGTGCTTTAAAATTGTGTAACCTTTATCAAAGACAAATTTAACAAATCCATGCTTTTAACCCGTAACGTAATCCTGTTAATTTTTAAAAAGTAAAAAAAAAAAAAAAATATTATTGTATAAAAGTTACATACAATGGGAATTTATATCCTCTAAGCTACTGCAAATAGCTTGTCAGCAACTTCAACGTCAGTAAAACTTCTTTACGCACGCTTGACTTGTTTGGGGAGTAAGGTGGCGAATGCGTGACGAGAGCGTTACGAACGCTTCGTGTATACAGTAGGGGCAAGAGCGAGAGGTGCGAGGACACATTTTCTTTCTCTTTTTCTCTCATAGCCAGTTACGTTACACAGTGGCCTATTGTCTGTATCACACTGTAGGAGCAAGAGAGAGCAGTGCGAGCGCACATTTTCTTTCTCTCTTCCTATCATATATATGGAGCCGAAGTTTTACTTCAGTTGTGTGGTCTAAATCACACTCCTTTTTTGTAATAAAATTTTCCACAGATTTAAAAAAATATATATTATTATGTTGCTTTTACATATAATAATAATATTTGGCTAATTTATATAGCGCCGTTTTCGTGAAAAATCACCTCAAGGGCGCTGTACAAATAAATACATAAAATAATAAAATTACTGGCTTACAACTAAGATTTACAATTATTACTAGTGACTTACATCTAAGACTTATAGCTAGTGGCTTATGACTAAGACATATAAACGCTAACCTAAACTGAACTCAATGACATACATGTTTACAATCATGACTTAAAGTTAGAGATTTACAACTAACATATAAATATTTACAATTAAAAATACTTCTACACATCTTATACATGTTATACTTTCGCCAGAATCATCCACAGCGCCAGAAGAAGAAGGAAGTTTTTACATAATATTACTTTTTAAGGACATGGACGCAAAAATTATCGGATTTACGAAAACGTATGGATATCTTAAATAAATTATTGAAATTAATCGCCAATCTTTACCGTATTAAGATGATTCACCGCACAACATTAAACAGATTGAGGTGTATGATTGAGATTGAGTATGATTGAGATTGAGGATATGTATAGTAAAAATTAAGTATTAAGATTTAATGAACATAACTGAACGTGCTTCATTAACAACATTTGTATTTGTTTAGTGACAAATTGAAGATGTCCACTGAATTGGTATAATTATTTCCCTCCATTAGTATTCTGTAGTTAGTCCCATTCTTACTTAGGTTGTATGTTATAATGTGATATAACATAGATACAATTTATAGATGAGAGTAATTAACAAGAATATTATAAAACAAAAACTAAAGAAATCACCTGCACCCTAACTAACTGCAGATAAATAAACATTTATAAATATTTTCGTTATTTGTTTTTGGGGTGTTATGCCGTGTTGCGCTACCTCCTTCTTTAGCCAACGTTTCGGACATCGTTGCAGTGTCCATCATCAGGGCAGATCCGGCAGATCTATATATATCTACACATCTACCGGATCTGAAATGCTTTGCAACGAAAATGCTTTTGGCCGTGAAAATCTTAAAACTTATTTATAAATATTTTTACATGTAAATAGTGAAAAAAAAAAACATCCATAAGAAAATCATTTTTCGTATAGAAAAATGAGAGAAATGCACAATGTCAATAAATAAAAGTTTACAAATGATTTTTAGAATAGTTTAGAAGTTATTTATGTTTATTATACATATTTTTCCAAAACTATAAACCACGTATATCTAATTTGTTGTTCTTTTATAGGAAACTTTCAAGGAATTCTTTCAATTTGAGAGGCGGGAATGGGTACCGCCGCCCGGGGAACCTTTATTGAATAACCATCACCTCTGCCATAGGTCACCCCAAGTGGTTCCCTACGTTTGGTGGTTTAGCAGGGGTGCCCGGGTTCATGGGGTGAGGTTTGTCCAGGTCTTGGAGGCGGATGTCCAGGACACACTAAACCACAGATTCCTACCCATCCCTTAAACCCTTTTCCTTTCCAGAACTCTCCTCTCCTTCCTTTCCCTAAAAAAACCCTCCACACAGCATCCCCAAAGATGACATAGGCCCTGAGGGAAATTATTTTCCGAGCTCATGTAAAAAAAACGCCTTCATTTTTCTACCAAAAGTACCTACAGCGTGTATTTGCACATTCTTCTGATTGGATCCATGACACCAGCATTTGAGCGCGTCCCGCTGATGTGGAAAAAATCGTTAAGCCTAGTTATTCTGGGTGGTATTTTAAAGTGTATTAGTTTGAGTAAGTCATCGACTAATTCCATATTATAAATAATGTAATTTAAAAAATACTATAATTGTGTAAATATGTTTTTTTTTTTAATTAGGTAGTCAATGGCCAGACTGAATTCATAAATTCTTTTTGAACCGACAAAAAAATCATCATGCTAGTAGCTCAGTGTGAATAAAATGCTTTCTATTATAATAACAAGTCTAGAGACATTGATAGTATGCCAATAAAACAAAGAAGTCACGTACTTTAATTATTTAACTTTCAAAATTGAAGCAAAGTATATATACAGAAATACGCTTCAGATTTTATGTCCGGGTTAAATCGTTCCCGCAGGATAAACTTAACCTTTTCCACAAAAGATCATCTAGTCAATCCACGTTATGCAATTGCACTATGTAAGTATAATAAATACAAAATAATACAAGAAAAACATGTCAAAGAGACCAAATGGGAAAATAATTCACAGAGTGTGATAGATATTTTCATATAAGAGGGTTCGGCTCGGTGGAACTCCTAATTGGACCTATAAATCCTACTGATCCCCTAATTTAAATATTTAAAAAATCTTTTGTAATCCTACATGTATTTAAAATGACTGATTTTTGTATTTTTATATATAAATTCTTTGACAAATCTAATATGCCTAAATTTTGAATGAGAGAGCTAGCTATAATGCCAGTTAGTAGCCGAAATAACAAATGGTATCTAATATTTTTATAGTCTGAGAATGCCAAATTCTTTTAATCTCATTTCCTAAATCCGTATATTTTCTTATTTTTTCAGAAACAGTTTTTTTGAATATTACAGGAATTTGGAATAGCGACATCAATGATATATAAGTTTTTTTTTTTTAAATTTTGTCGTGATATCAGGTCTATTATGACTAATTGTTGTCTGTTAGTATAGTTTTATCATAATATATTTTATAAAATTCATTTTCTAAAAATGAATTTTATAAAACCTGAACTCATCCCATTGCTAGCGGAATCTCCTATTCTCAGGTTTATCGACCATTAAATCATGAAGCATTCGTGAATTTTACCCCAAAAATCCCTGTAAGAACTAGCACCGCTGAAACCTTCAATAATCTTAACATCGTGTCAATAAATAAAATAAATAAAATAATTATCCTATACATTCATAAATAAAAAACACAAGAATAGCAACAAATACACAACATGTGAAAATCACACCTAACAAGAAACTACGAAAAAAACAATTGGACCAAAAAGCTTCTGAAATTATGATGCTAAACACTATAGGTGGGTCACAAACATCTGCACTTTTGAAATAATCATGAAAAATGTACAGATTTTATTTAAATAAATGATTATTGATAAGAATAAAAATATCCAGGAAAATCATTTCTTAAAAATAATTTTGTCAAAATGGCCGCCATCTCGCCGCTGGAATTCCTCAAAGCAGGCCCTTAGATTTTCGAAAACTTTCGACACAAATCTGGTGGATGATTTCTTGATGGATGTTCTCCTTTAATTGGAGTATATTTACGTATTTACGTGGAGTTTATTTACGTACAATTGACTTGTAACATAAAATGTATATACACACAAATATATTCCATAAAAAAGTCAGCTTGGGTTAAATCCGGGCTGCGGGAAGGCCTTGGAATATCTCCTCTGCGCGAGATCAGTTTGTTACGGATTTTTTTTTTAAATCAATTTATTTTACTCCATGGCCGCCCTGTTTGTTTTCCGGTCGGTTTCTTTGTTTTAACAATGATTTAATTAAATTAACACTTGGGCATGGATTAATACTTTGTAATTGGTGATGATAGTCGAATTGGCGAAATAGGCGGCGTGCATCATTGTTTTGTAAAACAGAACAGAATCATTGTTGAACAGAAAAGAACAAAATCATTGTTTTTGTAAAAATGTTTTACCCAGAAAGCGCGTTGCTCTCCCGTAAAGCGATCCATTGTGACTAAATTTCCAAGAAGCGAGGAACTAAGCATAAGTGACCCCGCTCTCCTCTCCCATTCGGAATCGCCGCTAGCACGATTACAAAAATGCATATGTTTATGGCCCACCCTATACATCAATATGGTACAGAAACTTATCAAAATAAAAATAATCATTTAAAATCAAATAAAAAGGTGCACATAGAACATACGAGTAACATATGGAGATCTGAATTATAAAACATGGATACTAACACCAAATGCAGACTGAAAAACATACAACTGTATTAATATCAACATTGTTAAGAATAGTTAGTGGCATCTATGAGATAAATATTGTAATTAATTCCATTTGGTTAATTATTCTTAGTTTATTAGAAAAGTGTGCATATTAGAGACCTCTGTGGGAATTTTATAGAAGCTAGTGTTATCAGCCAACAAATTTAGGGCACGTGACCTCAGTGGATATTTGCTACTTGTTATTATTGTATTTTAAAACAGTCTGAAAGACGGTATTTTTATAGTTTTTAGTAGTATAAAAAGGGCTATACTCAAGAAATTTGTTCTCTTCCATTAACCCTTACCTAGAGTATAGACGCCGTACCGCTTGAGGCGGGGTCCGGGCTGAATTTAGTTCTAAAAGTGTTGATTTCATTATTGCTCAAAAAGTGTTTGTAAATAAAACGACTCTTCAATGTAAAAGTGTTTTACAAATAAAAAGTCCACCACCCTTGATGAGATTGAAATGATCCTAACAAACATAAAGAATTTATTCCAGGATGAGGGGAGGATAGTGGAATCCCATATACTTATATGTTGAGAATACACTACACCTTTACAAAATAAACAAGTATAATAGAAAAAGATAGAAAGTTTAAAAAAACGTAATAAAAAAAAACAATAATAAAAAATCAATTATGTAGGGCTTGATCTTGAGTGAGCTCGGGCCCGACGATCACTCAGGAGTGGCGCCTGGTGCTGGAGGAATATATAATTCTTACAACAGCTTCGTATAAATCAAATAATTACATTTTATTAAATAAATGAAAACATCAGCACTGCTCATCGAAGTGAAGACAACATATATCAACTTGTTAAAAAATAAAGATTATAAAATATTTATTTAAAAAAAAAACAATACGTAGTGAAGCAATTCATTAACTACTTAAATTTAAATCAACTTAATAATGACCACGTTAAATGTCTCCAAAATTAGTAATCCAGAACGGCATTAAAACAGAGCTCTTAGCCAACAAAAACATTTTCGTTATTTGTTTTTGGGATGTTTATCAAAAACATTATTTATTTGTATGGTGGTGCCTTCCGTATAAGAGTTCCAACATCCCCGGGCATGTTAAGGCGCCGCTACCCAAATTTCTACCGATTTCTTACATATTTCCCTCAAACATGGTTAGTTTAAAGCTCTGAAAAAATGTTATTTTTGAAGATAATATCTAGACATTGCCCGCGCCGAAACGCAAATTATATAAAATTCCCTCGATAGAAAAAACTCGCAAAGTACGCTCCAAAAATTTTTATAAACACGTTTGTTTCAGTTATTTTATAAGTTATATGTATAAAAAAATTAACAGTGTTTCTATAAATGCTGTTTGACAGCCCCGCGAGATTTTTGCTCGATTTTAAACGAGTGGTGTTTTATTAAAC
Organism: Limnephilus rhombicus; assembly: GCA_929108145.2. Lineage (NCBI taxonomy): Eukaryota > Metazoa > Arthropoda > Insecta > Trichoptera > Limnephilidae > Limnephilus > Limnephilus rhombicus. Next base: position 27,673,993 of record OV815284.1, read on the forward strand.
ATTTACGAAATTTTCGCATCGAATTCGTCGCTTAAATACTAGCTTTTTCCCGCGGCTTCGCTCGCATGGTATTAGGGGATATCCACTCAGCCTCGTCCACCTTCCCTCCCCCCACTCCACTCCCCCCATCAAGCCCCCTCCCTCTCCCCCCACCCCTTCCCTTACTAGCGCGCTCCTCTAAAATTCGTAATTTCATATCTCTCCATCTTTTTCTTTTTGAGCCCGGTTGCGGCGCCTTAAATAGCTCTCCGATTCACCACAGGGTTCTTCGTATTATTATAGGATATTGTTCATAGAACATTGTGTACTTTTGCAACATATAATGTAATACATCTGTAATAGCCATTTTAAAATAGTTAATGGGGTTGCCAAAAACGCTACACTTATTTATTCTGTAGTACAAAACGAACCGCCTTTGGAATTTTGAAGAGAGACAAGATATTGTCTATGAGTTAAACTTGTCAATAATTCAAGGGCAGTGGCTTAGACTAATAGTCTAAAAAGTCAACAGTATTTCATTAAGATCATAAGTGGTATGATTACAGTTATTGAACAAATTATAAAAATATTTTTTTAAATACATAAAAATATTTGTTCATATATTTTGGTATTTATGTGATTGTCGTTGAATCGGTGTTTTCGCTTTAAATAAATGTTTTAACAATAGTTAAACATTAAAACGAATAAAAAGTTTAAATCTGTGCATCGTAAAAGAAGGAAGAAATGTATTATGAATGCTAAAACAATCAACAAAATAATTTAATAAGAATCTGTGTGGGTAGTCAAAAAAAGTTATGATGTCTTTGACATTATCAGGAGAAACCAAGTTATATTTGAATAAATAAAAAAAATTATCTGCAATATGAGAAATAAATATATTAGTGCGATAACGTGAAAACTCTTTTTTAAAAAGTGATTTAAATTAAATTTAGTAAAGTGAAAGTAATTATTTTAAAAACTTTACAGTTAATTTGTTAGGTTGTTTTATGTTTCTTTAAATTATACGTTTATCTCAGCAATTTATTTTGAACAACGTAACTAACAGAATGGGTAAGCAAATTTATATACTTTTATTATTTTAAAAGGATTACGATTATAAGAAAAAAAAATGATGATAATAATGCTAAAACTACAATCTGAAATAAAACTTAAAAGAAACTTTTTATACATGTTAATTTATGACATATCATTTTCAGCGATGATTATTTTAATATTTCGTGATAAAATATTTTTTCAGAGGCTTGGAATATAATTTTAATTTGTAATAATTTTTATTGTATTATTTGATTTCATATAATTAGTACTAAACTTTAGGTACGGATGAGCTGATTTAATATTTATAAAAAAAATATATTTTTATTTTATTTATTTAAACGCCCACAGGGCTTTTGCATAAAATGCTCTGAATCTTTTTTAAAAATTAAAATGAAAATAAAGAGTTGATAAAATACGCAACGTAAAATATTTAAGAAAAATATATGGTAAATATTCGGAACAAACGTCAACGGTTATGTAACGGGATTGTGTATGTTATCTTTACTTTAAAAAACAGCCAACGTTTTTGAATGATTTGTTTGGCTACGCAGGGTTTGTGTAGCGGGCTTGTATATATTATCTTAATTTTAAAAGTTTTATCAAAAAAGTGCGTTGACGTTTGTTCCAACTCCAAACAGAGTGATTTGACAGTGTGAAAGCAAATTTTAAATTTACTAAATAAAATTAAAAATGTAACATTTTCAACCTCCCTCAATGCAAATAGTTGTCTTTTATGGTAATTAAGAAGAATCTAAAAGTTTTATCAAAAAAAAGTGCGTATTAACCGTTGACGTTTGTTCCGAACAATTAATAAATATATGTAGGTACCTAAGTAAATAAAAGAGAATATAAGAGTTGACGCAAAGTAGTTATAACATAGAATATATGTACATAAGTGAAGTAAAAATAGATAACTGCCAATATCTTCCAAATCAACAATTATATTAATAAATGTTTTAAAGAGGTGTTCACAATAGTTTAAGAAATAGGTACAAATAGTTCGCACATGCGGCATTTGAAGTTTGTCAAATTCAAATTGTTGTGAAATAAAACCATATTGTTTATGTTTTTCTTACCAAGGCTATGAAAATATTGTATTGGGGAATGCAAACTATAGTTGGAATGTAGTTGGTGTGTATATAAAAAGTTAATATTTGTCTATTTATTCGTGTACCTAGTACCTACGTGTAAATATAGACAATCGAATTTACAGTTTAATAATTTTAATAAAATAGGTTAGTTAGTTTATTTTTGGTCTGTTTTCTAAAGTGAGAATATTCATTAACGACGGGTAATTTATGAGCTCTAAAGGGATGATAAATTTAAAAAATTAAAATTTTCTTTGAATTCTTTCAACATTGTGAATGTGAATTCCGTAGAAGAGCGACTAGATGCACGATTAATTGTCAAGTCCATGTTCATTGAAATGTATTTTTGTCTTTTGGCAGACCATGAGAAGTTCGAGAGAGCAGATTTTGAGACGGCAATTCAACACGCAGGCGAGTGGATTTTATTGTTTTCCAATACAAAGCATACATAGGTACTTACCCATGACATTATAAATACATTATACAAGGAAATAGAGGAACATCTGACGTCGGTGATAAATCTAATCACAATTGTTTTGGTGTGAATATAAACACAACACGTCAAAAATACAAAACATCTCTTTGTTGTTGTTTACTTTGGCATTTCTTAAAATAGCACAGAATAAATAAACAGGTCAATAATAATAAGGGACAGTGAAACAATATAAGTGTTGTCTGAAATATCGCTCAATCTTAATTTCGATAACAAAATTATGTGATTAGTATTAAATCTTGTTTTTTTTTTTTTTTTTTTCTAATGAGAAAAACATAATGCCATGCTTTGTGCGTAACTCACGTACGGAAAAACTTATATCATTTGCACTATAAATAATAGGTATGGAGCACCAGGTAAAACACAAAGGAGAGCTAATAACCTGAAATTAGATATTAAAGTTCTGTTATTATTGCAGTTTTATGAAACAACTATAATAACAGAACTTGAAAAGAACCTTTACAGTACTTGAAAATTAACATGGAAATTTGAAAAATTCATCAAATTTCAAAGTTAAATTTCAAGTTCTGTGAAAGTTCTATTCAAGTTCTGTTTTCATCATTTCAAATACATCAATTAACTGGCCGAAAATGATATAATAACAGAACTTGAACCGAAGCTTTCGCAGAACTTAAAATAAAAATTTGGAGAACTGTTAAAATTCTGTGAAACAACTGGCTAATTCTTTTACTAGATTTTTCCCGATGGAACATTGTTTTGGGGGAAAATAGATACAGTTATGTAAAAGACAATAGAAAAAAGCGAGTAAATAAAAAAATAAACCTTTTGAAATTGAGTAACATTTAAAATGTTTGATCACCGTATTACTTAACAAAAAAAATACTTTGTTGAGTTGTAACGTTCCTCTTGCAAAGCGTAATCGGTGGCACCCTTGCACAAAAAATAGGACCTCCGTTTTTTTTCTTCATATTATGATAGCATAGGATGGGGTACTTGCTGGCCATCAGGCATTGCGTTATATTTATTTGCTGATACATACTAAATATTTAACATGTTTGACGTACTAGATATACGCCAATTATTAAAACATAAAACTACATTTTTGGACAAAAATAAATTTCAGCAAATACACACTATCACTAACAGACCAGTTGGACAAGCGTACAAAAAAAATTTTTAAAAACCCGACGGTAAAGACAAGCTTTGTACAAAGACTCCATGTCTCCTTCAACGGAAGCAATTTTCCGAACAGGCCCTCCATTGATATGCTTGGTGTAATCCTAAGTGACCAACTCAGGTATGGGGGCTCCATCGAAGTCAGAGTAAAGTTAGACTCTCAAAAACTGGGCGTACTGTACAGGGCCCGCAGATACTTTAATAGTACACAACTGCGTACCCTGTACAAATCACAAGTGTGCCCCACGGTTGAATTTGGCAGCCACCTCTGGTCTGGAGCTCCTAAATACCTTAAAAATACCCTCGACTCTGTGCAGAAACGGGCGGTCCGTTTGACAGATTCTCCCATCTTAACAGACGGATTGCAATCCTTAGAGCGTAGGCGCCGGGTGGGAATGCAATCGAATGTATCGGTGAAGATGCTCTGAGGAATTAGCGTCATTGATCCCTTCGGCACCGGTGCATAGTAGGGAAACACGCCAAACGCGTGCCCAACATTTGTGCACGGTTGTCATTTGTCACATGAGAACGGGTCGTTTCTTCGACTCGTTCCTGTGTTCAACAGCTCGGCTGTGGAATGATTCGCTGGCCTCTGTGTTTCCTCCTTCCTACAACATGGATCTCTTCAAGACCAATGTTCATTCCTTCCTCTCCTCAAAAAGACCCTCCACACAGCATCCCAGATGACATAGGCCCTGAGGGAAATTATTTTCCTCAAGGCCTCCTGTGCGGAGTTAATGTAAAAAATGCAATGAAAGCATTCAACAATCTTTCACTTGATGTAAAAAAATGAGGTACTTAAACAAAAATATATTTACGAGTACATTCAAAATTTAAAAAAATGGGTTATATGTATAACAAAAGAGCAAGTATGTAAAAGGGTTATATCATAAAAGATTAAAACATATACCTTACACGTAATACACAACACCGTTATAAAATACACATTCATATACAATCATAACTCATAACATATGCCGATTTTTTTTCATTACTGACTTTATATATTTTATTAAAATGTATTATTTTATCTTATTGAATTTTGTATTATAAAATGGGGGGCCCAGCAAGGGTAAGCCACCCAGAGAGTCCAACGTTAGCAGGTTATGTGCGATGTAAATTATTGTACAAAAAAAATTGAAGTTACAAATATTTCAGGATATGGGCGCTACCAAGCAAGATTGCTGTGCGTGTGTGGCATCATCTATGCCACTTGCGCCATGTCCACCACCACCCTCAGCTTCGTGCTGCCCTCCGCTGAGTGCGACTTCAGCCTCACCTCCGGGGACAAGGGGAAGTTAAATGCCACCCCCCTGATAGGTATACCATTAGTTATCTTTCTTGGTGACACCTTTAAACTCTTCAGAGATCCTGGATCATCGCAGATGAATCAACCACTTCTTTGCACAAATGTAAAGTCATCCCCTTAACTTGCATTCTTCTTTTCTATCGCAAACGAACAAGTAATGGGATCCATTTATTGGATAAATAATAGGTCACCAAAAGTGGTTCACTCTTCACACCCCTTAGCAGGGGTCATTGAGGTCATGGGGTGTGGTTTGACTAGGTCTTGGAGGCCAATGCGTTTTCCCATCTGCGTGCAGAATCGGGAGAGATTTGTCGTGGGAGACCTAACCAAGACCTCTTCGGCTGAACTCTCTCAACTGATCGTCGTGCACCGCAGTGCATTCCTAGACACATTCAGCCCCGGATTCTTGCCCACCCATGGGCGTAGCTAGGTTTTGATTTAGGGTGTGGCAAAAAATAAAAACTTAGAGTAGGTATCGAAAAAAGAAACTTCTAAAACATATTCATACTTTAGGCTACATGAATAGAAAGAATATGATCGGAAGAAGGAAAAACCATCCTATGAAGTGCTGTAAATTTGAAAACGCGACTCGTTCAACAATCCCAGACGTCACGCATCGACCTTACCCCACCGTACCGACATACCCACACCTCATACCTTTTCTTTTCCAGAACTTTCTCTCCTTCCTTTCCCTTAAAAAACCATCCGTAGATGATATAGACCCTGAGGGAATTTTTTCCCCCAGGGACTTCTGTGTGGAGCTAACGTAAAAAAATATGTAAATTTAACCCGACGCCGACGTCGCTAGAAGAGCTTGGAAGACATTGGGAAAATTAATTCATTTTCTTAAAGCGTCGGTAGGCTTTCTTTCTACCGTGCGACCTGAGTAAGCTGAAAAGCATTAGTGGTAAAGTAGGTATGATTTTTCTAGTTGGATATAATATATAATGTTTGGTAGTTTCACCAATTTAAGTCTCATGTACGTTGTGTATTCCGAGTAATATCCAAATGCCTTTAACATCAGAGCATTGTTGAGTTATTCATCTGCCTCTTCCCTTACGGGTCGTACAATCGTAGATAATTATATAAACAATGGGAGATATTGCATGAAAGTGTGCCAGTCATCGATCTGCGACCAAATTTAATTTAATATCAATGGTATACAAATACCATAAACACAGATTACGTGTCACAAAATCATAGTTACATAAGAAATAATAAAAAAAAGAGTAGGTAAAAAAGTTAATTGTGGCATTTGGTTGAGAAATGACCCAAAGAGATACATACATTTACATACAATTTTATAGTATGAATAAAATTAAAATTAATAAAATTAATATTGATTGAAAATATTTGATAGTATAGCCTTCCTGTACGTACCTTCCGTGCAGTTAACTAGATCCGCCACATCTGCGTATCTATTACTAACTTCATGCAACCTAGGTACAAGCGAGTGTTTCGTATACTCAGTTTCTGTTTTTGTTGCATTGAAACAGGATTTTGGAGCGAGTTGTTCTAGTGGGTATATGAAACTCTATGAAGTTAGTTAAATCAGGACTGTCTACTCTACCATTTACAATTTTGAACATAAATATTAAGTCGGATATAATTCTTCGATCTGAGAGTTTTAAATTTTTTTTTACACGAGCTCCACACAGGAGTCCCTGAGGGAAATTATTTTTATATATCATCTTTGGGGATGCTGTGTGGAGGGTTTTTTAAAGGAAAGGAAGGAGAGGAGAGTTCTGGGAAGGAAAAGGGTTTACGGGGTGGGTAGGAATCTGGGGTTCAGTATTTCCTGGTCATCTGCCTCCAAGACCTAGACAAATCTCACCCCATGACACCGGGCACCCCTGCTAAATCACCAAACGTAGCGAACCACTTGGGGTGACCTACGGCAGAGGTGTTGATTATCCAATAAAAGTTCCCGGGGCGGCGGTACCCATTCCCGCCTCCCAAATTGAAATGGACTATTAAAGCAGAGGAGTCAATGAATGTTATGCCTTTACCTTGGGATTTGCAGTAGTATGGGTGGATGATGCCAGCAATATCTGTCTATGGCCGAGATAGGCCATAATTGTTCACGGCCTTTCTCCTTTCCTAGTATCTATTGCTACGACCATTGCAAAAAAATATGTTTTATTTTATTTGTGCAGGGATGATATTCGGTTCCTTCGTCTGGGGCACCATGGCAGATGCAAGAGGTCGCAGAACCGCCATCATGTGTGCTCTACTGTTGGATGCTTTGGCTGCCATCTCGTCTTCCGTAGCAAACAGCTTCCCTCTGTTCTTGGCCTGCAGGTATTCATGTTTTCATAGTTATAATCAAATGAGAAGATCTTTATTACGATATTTTCATGGGAAAAGCGCTCCAAAATCTTTTCGGAGCTGCGACGCTAAAATCAAAGTAGGCTTTTCATCGACCGCAAAAAATAAAATCGCCAAAATTTACAGGGTGCAAAAAGGTTGGTTCAGGTAAAAGTCCAGAAAAGGTTGGTTCAGGTAAAAGTCCAGAAAAGGTTGGTTCAGGTAAAAGTCCAGAAAAGGTTGGTTCAGGTAAAAGGCCAGAAAAAAATAGCTGTGGTTTTAATTGCTTTTTCATGTATCATTAAAAAAAATAGTATATGTAATTCACACGCGATATAAGTGAAACTAGAAAGTCGCTAGATGTCAGTTTCTTTCAGTTTTAAAGGGGTTTGAAGATTGGATATTGATTTACAAAAACAAAAATGTTTATTTTTTTTGGATTTCGTAGGATTCGAAACTCCGACCGCTGGATTTCTCTGGCCGCTGACTGTTCGTCCCATAGCCAATATATTCCGACGACCCGTAAAAAAACCTATCGTCGTTTCCGTTTTATATCTCAACCAATGGGAGCATAGAGCGCAGTTTGATGCTTCGCACGTGCCGTACTGCGTCATTTCCGTTTCATCCGAATTTCAAATCACTCTAACGGGGCTAAGGAAGTTTCACTACAAAATTGTAAAATAATAGGAGAGGGAAAGGAAAACATTTATTTAACATTTTTGTAGATTATTTACCATTATTGAAAACAATATTGGCACCTCCTAAACGAAAATTTGAAACGGAAAATTCAGAAAAAGATTCAGTCATATTTTATTTTTTTTATTTAAGTTTATTTAGAAAACATACAGTTGTAAATACATCCATTTTACATTTTATATTGAATATAGTATAAACCAGTGAAGTTCCATTTATGATTTTAAAAAAAAAGAAAGGAAATGGTTACTGATTAGGAAGCAAGTAGATAGTAATAATATTATAATATAGTATTAGTAAAAAGTGAGTCAAAAGAAAAAATAAACAATGAAGAAATAACAAAGAAATAATCGTTTTGGTTTAAGTACATTGTAAGGTTAATTTAGTTTTAAACGTTTTAAGAGAGCAGTGGAAAATATCGATATCTCTTAGGGCGTTGTAAGATTTGCAGATACGCCCGAGCAAAGAATTTTGTGCATATTTCGATTTGAAATGCTGTATAAAAAATAGGGTATTCGACCTGGTATTGCGTTCAGGGCAACGAAATGCAATCCTTTCTAATAGATCTGGTGAGTCAATAAGGCAGTTCACAATCTTGTATAGAAACAGTACGTCAGAAATGTTTCTCCGTTTGTAAAGAGCAATAGGTTTACACTGGTGATTTTCGAAACGATACGAAAGGTGTTTCAAAAATTTTGTTTGAATATTTTCAATACGCTTAATGTAAGTTTGGTATTGTGGATTCCAAATGACAGATGCAAATTCAAGATGAGATCTTACATACGCCATATATAGTAGTTCAAGTGTAAAAGGTTTGTTGAATGGTTTTGTGATGCGTAAGATAAAACCCATTTGTTTGTAGGCTTTTTCTAAGATGTATTCAATGTGATCTTTGAATAGTAATTTGGAGTCAAGTAATACTCCAAGATCTCTAATTTTATCCACTCTTTCAAGCGGAACGTTGTTCAGATGGTAAATATGGACGATTGGGTGATTTTTACGTGAAAACGTTATCGCATTACATTTCTTTACATTGAGAAATAGTTGATTTTCTATGCAATATTCATTAATTTTATTAATATCTTCTTGTAATTTATTGCAATCATCTTCTGAGCTTATACATTTGTATATTTTCATATCGTCAGCGTAAAGAATAAAATCAGAGTTACAGATGACATGTTTGATGTCATTTATGTACAAAGTAAAGAGCAGGGGTCCTAAATGGGAACCTTGAGGTACACCCGAAGGGACGGTTATTTCCTGTGACATGTAACCTTTGAGTGCAACAGCTTGACTTCTATTTTTAATGTAAGATGAGAACCATCTGAGAAGATTTCCACTTATACCAATTTTTTCAAGTTTGCTTAGGAGTATATCATGATTCACTTTGTCGAAAGCTTTAGAAAAATCAGTATAGATAGAGTCAACTTGTTTCTTTTTATCCATAGTATTCAGAACAAAATCGGTGAACTGACCCAAGTTCGACTCGACAGATCTGCCTTGAAAGAAACCGTGCTGTTGAGGATTGATAATGGTGTTTTTACATAAATTAAAGAGTTGGTCGTATATCTAGGCATTTATCCCATAAACCACAATCTCAAATCTTGCCAAGGCTTTGAGCTAGTTCGATTAAAAATGACCAACATTATCATCATGTTCTTATTGTTCGTATATTTTTTTATTGGCTGCTATATTTACGTATTATGATTGTAAGATTCTACCCAAACTAAACGCAATTTCGGTAGTGTCTTGGATAAATATATCCGTTTTTATTACAATTTGAGGTTTGCTGATTAAGTTAAAATTAGCTATAACGTAAGTGCGAATATGTGTACTTGCACACTTTGAGTCAAAACATTGATTTTTGTTGATATATTATCATAAATAGCCACTCTTAATTAAATGGTGAACTGTGTTTAAGGCGATGCAAAATTCGGGATCAGGTAATAGTCATAAATAACACTACTTATATAGATGAGATGATAAGCTTTAAATTCACTTTTAACACCAGCCGCCTATTTTGATTTATTCAAGAAAAAAACATCTCCAAAAGCGGATATTATTTTATTTTGCAAAGTCCATGCACAAATATTTATATGTTTTACGATCATTTTCTAAAGAATTTAATTTGTCAGATTATACAATAAAATCATAACAAAGGAGGTTTAGAACTTTAAAGCAGTGTTTATTGGCCTGATACTTTAGTTTTTCCGAGCTTATAAAAAGACTAATAAAATGTATCTACTTGATTATTTCGAAAGCAAATAATATGTGTTTTACTCGCAGTTACATTGAAGCATTTAAAATGTTTCAGAGCGATCTATTTTTCAAGTCAAAATCATGTAATTTTATGTTACTCAGTGGTGGATATCCCATAGATTTGATGTTAATGTTCTGATCTGGAACGATATTTAGTTTTTATATTAGTCAATGCGGAGAAAGCTGTCTCACACAGGTATGCAGATGCAAATAATAGTAACTTCATTTGGGATTTTTTTTTTAAATAACGGTGGATACTATTTTTCAGTCACGATCCAGAACTTAGAACTGAGCTTTTGTGAATACCACGAAGGCTTTCATTAGACATTAATTAACTGCTCCCTTTCTTTTAAGTGGATTTTTTTTTTTTTTTTTTTTTTTTTATTGATTCACCTGATTTATAAATGTGTGTTACATATTTGACTAATGTGGGCCTCACTGGGTGCTTTACCCGTGCTGAGGACCTCATTTTACAGTTTGATATGATTTATTTTTTTTTTATTTAAGATACATATAAAATAAAAACTAAAGAAAAAAGAGACTCAACAATAACATATGAGAATTGAAAGAAAGAAAATAGAGCAAAACAAAATAGAGTAAAATAACACTAAAATAAAACAATAGAATAAAACTATATAAATAGGATAGATACATATGAATGAATTAATAATCTATTGTTTTCCGAATCGTATTTTAATTACTTGTCAATTAAACATATTTTTAATAAAATTCGATTACTACAAAGTCTTGTTGACATTTTTGGCGACCCCATTATTATCAATTGCAACCCAATTTGGGAATCCGACCTTGAGGATGCGAACCGCTGTTCTAGTCAATCATAGGATGAAGATCACCAGAAAATATTATTAAAAAATCTGCTGTGCAACCCATATTCTGATCAAGGGATGCAATGGTTAGTAGAACCTTGATAAAAACAACACATTTTTTACATTAGTTCCACACAGGAGGCCCTGAGAAAAATAATTCCCCTCAGGGCCTATGTCATCTTGGGGATGCTGTGTGGAGGGTTTTAAAATGTTTTGAAAATGTTTGAAAACATTTAAAAAAAAATTACATCCCCTATTTAGTTCATTTATAACCATGAAAGAGAGTTCAAGCTTATACACACTATTTTAAAACTGTTTAACTAAGAGTCAATAATATTTATCATAAGAAAAAACTGCAAGTTTCGCGTTTGCTGTGAACTTTTTTAAAAGTTCAAAAGAAATTCCACCAAATTAATAAAAAATAATTATCACCTTCTCTCCCGCATACCATACGGGGTACGCGTGACGTCACTCGTACCTAGGGTTCCCAGATCAAAAAATCAAAATCCCGGAGTAAATAAAAATTCCGGACTTTCTTGAAAATATAATGTCGTTATGAAAACCCGCGTCACAAAAGAAAGGAACAGGATTTCTGTAGAGTCTGTCAAGTCGATTCTCTTAACACAGTATAATTTAAAAAGTATGACTTGCGAAATGTTCTACAAAACTATTATTAAAGATTCGGAAGTGTTGAACAAAATTTCTGGGAGCATTAAATATCAGAAGTGATATTTTTACTTTGATTTGTAATAAAAATAATTTGGTTTATTTAATTTTTTATATATTCACTTAATTGTAGAAATTCCAGACTGTTTAGAATTCCCCCCGCATTTCGGACAAAAACCTATATTTCCGGACTTGTCCGGAAAATTTCGGACGTATGGCAACCCTACTCGTACCTCGGCTTTGTCAAGGTTTTATCGGTTAACAGTAATGCAATTCCCACATGGGTCGGTATGAAATCAACAAACTCCAAAATAAATATTAAAAAGAATAATTAAAAAAAACAATTTGAAATAATTTGTACACCGAATCATCGCGCGAAATTGCCGACATTCGTCTGTTCATTTATATGAATAAGCTTAGATTGCATATTTTAAATGTTTTTTGCTTAGTAGATTACGCTGTCTAACCAGTCGAAATGTTTGTAAAGCTGGCATATTTTTTGTAGTCCTCTCTTGGGTTTTCAGGTTTTTCAACGGAATGGGAGTGATCGGGGCTACCAGCCTTGTGTTCCCCTACTTCGGAGATTTCCTCTCCGTCAGACATCGAGATGTGATGCTGTGTCGACTTGAGGTGTTCTGGACCATGGGAACTATATTATTACCAGGTAATCTTGATTTCGTAATACTGATAACTTTTAAGTTAATTTGACTATTATATAGTTAAATATTTTGGCACTGCAGCTGTTTAGTTCTGAAACAGCTTATGAACTGAAACTCATTTTCCGAAATTCCTTGCATTGTTATTTTCTCCCTTTCCATTTCCCTCTCCTTCCTTGAAAGGCCCTACTTACTTACTAGAAGAAGAGGAACATGATGTCTACCTACTGGGCACACATGCCCAGTATTATTGCACAAAATCGAAAATTTCCCACATTTAATTGAATCTAAAAATTGTCGTGACATCGTTCACAGCTCTTGCTTGAAATCTAGCTCAAAAGTGAAAGTAAAGTGTAACCACCCTTTCTGCCACCATCGTGGAAGACCAGTCACCAACAATAAAGCAGCATATGAACACAGCAAAGGTAGGTGCTTTCTCCTTTCCAATTGTCATTACCTGTGATTTGATTTTAAAAAACGCGGTCAATTGTCTTGCATCGCATAAATATAGATTTACAGTCCACACCCTCTCGTGTCACGATATTGTTCGTTGACAGCAGCCCATACTTATAAGCGATATCAGAATTTAGTACCCAACACTTCAGACATATACTTAACCAGGCATGTTACTTTAGGACTAGCCAGGACTCTTAACAAAATTCCGCCTGGAAAAGCTTGAGTATTGGCTCGATTACCACGATGTGATTATTACCGTGACGTATCATGTTTGTGGCGAAAGGGGCAATAAACAGACGTTCCTTATCGCTGTAATGCTGCAGCTCTCTCTTACACATTAAATAATGGTGAGACAAAAGATGAGACACACAAAATACGTGTGTCTGTTTCCTTCAAAGTACTACTTTTTTCCATTGGAGGAAACATATATTTTATTGCGACGAGGGAATGTCGTTTCTTCTCTTCTCCTTACTTGTGCCCTATCAGATCCCTCCGACGTTGCGATCACTCTTGAAAATGTCTCTCTGTCATGCGCTGCCCGGAATAGTTCCTCCACACTTCTAATGCCGGTCCACTCTCGTACATTTCGCAGCCAAGACGCTTGTCTCCTACCAGGCCCTCGGCGACCCTCTATCTTGCCTTTCAATATTAAATGGATCAATTGATACTTCTCCCCTCGAACTCCCTTCTCACGTCTCCAGTTAGCCTCCCAAAAGCTGGGCGCACTGTACAGGGCCCGCAGATACTTTAATAGTACACAACTGCTAACCGTGTACAAATCACAAGTACGCCCCACGGTTGAATTTGGCAGCCATCTCTGGTCTGGAGCTCCAAAATACCTGAAAAATACCCTCGACTCTGTGCAGAAACGGGCGGTCCGTTTGATAGATTCTCCCATCTTAACAGACGGATTGCAATCTTTAGAGCACAGGCGTCGGGTGGGAATGCTATCCTTGTTCTACCGGTATTACAATGGAAGATGCTCCGAGGAACTAGCATCATTGATCCCTTCGGCACCGGTGCATAGTCGGGAAACACGCCAAACGCGTGCCCAACATTTGTACACGGTTGACATTTGTCACATGAGAACGGGTCGTTTCTTCGACTCGTTCTCGTGTTCAACAGCTCAGCTGTGGAATGATTTGCCGGCCTCTGTGTTTCCTCCTTTCTACAACATGGGTCTATTCAAGACCAATGTTCATTCCTTCCTCTCCTCAAAAAGACCCTCCACACAGCATCCCAGATGACATAGGCCCTGAGGGAAATTATTTTCCTCAGGGCCTCCTGTGTGGAGTTAATGTAAAAAAAAAAAAAAAAGTACATGACCCAGATATGAAATTTTCCTGATTGCGATTGATGGCGTTTCATTTTATTTATATGGGGGGGGGGGGGGGTACATACATACTTTCACCGTTCATCTCATTTAGATTATTATTATTTAGTGTGTAAGATAGAGCTGCAGCATCATATGTTTAAGAACAAAAACAAAACCAACAGCTAATTGAAGTTTGAAAATTTTGAATTTTTGGAATTCAGTCACCCTCATTGACATGGATATACTACGTCAATGCTCACACTTCAATATATTATCCTTGTAACTATATTTATCGTCACGGCTAGTAGAGGTCTAAGGAGACGTGACGAGACGCGGTGTGTGAGAGAGATGCAAGAAAATTATTGCTTTGTTCCTTTGCAGAAAACAAACCTACGTACATTGTGCATCTCATCTTTTGAAAGAGCTGCAGCATTATTGTGATTGTTTATTGCTTTTTTTGCCGTCACGGTACCGTAATCGTGAATCGTTACGTTAAAATATAACCGCTCATTATAATTCATACGGCAACGGCACGGCGACGGCAACAACACATGGCATCTTATTTCTTTGATACGTATGAGGGAGATGCAAGAAAGTGTTTACTAGCATTTTTGTGATAAGGGAACGTACCCATACTATGTGACCCGTTCAGGGGGGTCTTCAAAATACCGCTTGGTTTCAATGAGCGGCGGGGGGCTTAGGTTTTTAGTCACCGGGAGGGGGTTAAAAATTGCAAAAAGTGGGTCACGTAGTATGGGTACGTTCCCTAGGGATGTACGTTTTGTATATATATATATATATATATATATATATATATATATATTTATGTGCGCCCAATCGCTTTATTGTTCTACTTTTGAATTGAATAATATATATTTTTTAAATGCGAATACCTCACAAGAGTCCCAGACGCTCCCATCTGGAGCCAGTGAGGCTATGGCATCCACAATTGGGGTATGTTGTGAGGCTGAAGGTAGTGAGGTTGGGAAGAAGATGGGGACGAGGATGATGGGAAGGTACCTGGCTTTTCAGACCTGGTCATCAAACACGGCTAAAGCCATTTCAAGCAACGTCTCAATTCTGAATGGTGGTCTTACACCAGGGCGTTACTGAGAGTTTCTTCCACTCTGGAACGTGCCGCAAATAAACTACCTATAAAACAAACATAACATTATTTTTTAATTGTTAAACTAATGTTTAAGACAAGTTTTTATGCATAGCACAAAGGGTAACAATTATTATAAGTAATAAATATTAGCCTGAAACACTCGTGAGTGTTTCAGGCTAAAAACGTCTTAAACATTAGTTTATCAATTAAAAAATAATAATTAATATTTGATGAGTTAAAGTATTTCACCAAAAAATGTAAACATAATTTTTTGTCTTGACGCCACCTAGTGGGAGATTTAGCACTTACAATGCCTCTCTCATATAAAATAAAGTTGGTTGTTTGCAGGTGGAAAAATGTAATAAGCAGTAATTGTTGATTGAAACACTAGCATATATTGAATTATTTGGCGGGCAGGAGATAAGCCGACGTAGCTCAGTGGATAAGAGCAGTTGACCGGAAATCAGAAGGACGCGGGTTCGAGTCCCGTCGGCGGCATGTACCTTTGCCCGGGAGACTTTTTCAATGTAGATGGGTGTTTCAGGCTAATAATTATTACTTATAATAATTGTTACAAATTGAACAGATAAAATTTATTTGCCTTTGGGATTCGATCCCGCGACCTTTGGATTCACGCCGGCCTCCTACTTTTTATCTTAATTTATTTTCACGTTTCAGCAAGAAGTCACCAGCCGAGACTTGAATAATTAAGCTTGATTGCTTATTTATATACTCGTAAATAATCGATTTGATCCAGACATGAGACATGAGACTTGCATGTGACATTTGTGCGGAAAGCAACACGAGGATGCAACTCTCTGCCAAATATTTCTCAGAGCTCTTGCCAAGGTGGAAAGTTTTCAGTCGCAACGCGTCTAGCGGCGAGTGAATTGAACAGATTATCTTAAAGCACTCTTATCTTAGCAATCAAATCAAATTTGTCACAATCAACTAAATGTATTCAGCATTGAAGAATGAGTAACACCTCAAAGGGATTAGAAGCGAAACTGTAAACAAACGTTTTCCCGAGCTCGTGGTTCATTCAAATTCTATTAGTTCCATTTACTCGACATTAAAAAGTATTTTATTTATTTATTTATTTATTTACGCCCTAGTGGGCTT
Organism: Limnephilus rhombicus; assembly: GCA_929108145.2. NCBI lineage: Eukaryota > Metazoa > Arthropoda > Insecta > Trichoptera > Limnephilidae > Limnephilus > Limnephilus rhombicus. The sequence continues at coordinate 27,690,464 of OV815284.1, forward strand.
TTACAAGGATAGATAATAATAGTTAGGCAGGTACGTAGTACACAATTATAATGATTAAAATAATAATAAAAAATAAAATTAATTAAAATCAAAATCATACATTTCATTAAACTAATTATAAAGATTATATTTTATAACTAATACAGAATCTGCAAACATGTCTACAATATTCCCAAATTTATTACCAAAATGATGTAATCTATTTATAGGTGTATGAGCCTCATAGTTTGTTTTAAAATTGTCTCAGAAGAAGGTAGCACATTGCCTCGTATTTCTGGTCGGTACGTAAAATTTTATTTTGGCGAGAATTTCAGGGTTGTCAATGCTGAATTAATTATTAATGATTTTATTTAATAGTACAAGGTCAGAGATGATCCGCCTATCTGACAGCGTAATTAAGTTTAGTTGTTTCATCAAAAGGACATAGTTAATATTTTGAATTGGAATATTCAGCTTAAAGTTAACAAATCTTAAAAATTTGTGCTGTACCCTTTCAATATTGTCGAAATGTATTTTATACAATGGGGACCAAATGGGCGAATTATACTCTACCTGGCTTCTTACTAAAGAAGTGTACAATATTTTCAAACACTCTAGTGACTTAAAATCACTTGCTGTTCTGCATATAAAACCAAGCATTTTTATAGCTCTATTTGTTATTTCATTTACTTGCAAAGTAAATGTTAACTTTTCATCAAATATAACACCTAAGTCCCTGATCTGAGTGACCGGTGTCAATATTACATTATTTAAAGAGTATTCATAAGTTACGTGACTTTGGATTTTATAAAAACGAATAACTTGGCACTTTTGAATATTAAGAAATAGCGAGTTGATCACACACATTTGATTATTTTGATCAAATGCAGCCAAAAATGTTTGAAAATTAAACCTAATGACTAGATTATTATTTGTAGATGATGATCGGGTCGAGAAAGGAATCAGGATTGACTACAGGCAGATTACAGTATTTACCTAAAGTAACAACAACTATTTATTAGTGTCCGACCGAAACAGGACTTTCCACCGAAACCGAAACTGAATCTTCGGTGTATGTTAAAAATCGATTGTTTACCTGTCATTTGGCTTATTTTTTAAACTTATTCAGACAGTTAACGCGTGTTAAATTAAATAAATAAAAAAACAATGATTGAAGTATAATATATGAAAAAAAATTATATTACTTCTATAAAACAAACAAAATTTATAAAAAATAACAAAACATGTTAACTACTTCTTTGAACAAAAAATTGTCAATAATCCCCACTTACTCGCACATTATAAAGGAAGGACTTCGCTAATTGAGTATTTTGATTTTTATTGCGTTTACAATATCAAAATTCTCAAAATATTTATTTTTTGACATTAGCGCTATAAAACAAAAATCAAAATTAACAAACATGTTAACTACTTCTTGGAACAAACATTTATCAATAATCAACACTTAAAGGAGGATCTCATTAATTGAGTATTATGCTGATGATAGCGGGTGACATACGAGCCACGAACTCACCCGATGTCAGCCGAACGAGAAGTTTCAAGATGTAGTTAACATGTTTTGTTATTTTTTTATAAATTTTGTTTGTTTTATGGAAGTAATATAAAAAAATATTATTTTTTCACATACTTCAATTTATTTATTTAATTTAACACGTGTTAAACGTCTGAATAAATGTAAAAAATAAGCTAAATAACAGTAAACAATCGATTTTTAACATGTCTGAAAAAGTTTCGGTTTCGGTTTCGGCAGACTTTCGCCGAAACTAATTTTTTTTGCCGAAACTTACCGAAACCGAAACTTCGGTCGGTCACTACTATTAATAAATATCAAGATGGTATGATTTCAGAAGGTATCATGCGCCATGGTTTTTGAGCCTTCAATAACGTTTTATTTTTTTTAGAATTCAATAACGTTGTCGTGACAGCTGTTTTCGTTTAAAAGGCCATTTTAAAATTGTAGTTCGACCATTTGGAGACGACTTATTTATATGATTCTAAATTTCAATTTTGAAGGTGGCTAAATTGAATTATTACCAGTTAAACCGATTTATTGAGAAAATAATTGTGACGGGATACCACGGGGGTACAGATGTCAAGACGGGGTACAGATTTCAAAGTACCCCGTCTTGAAATCGGGGAATGAAGAATGACGATCGCATTCTTCATTCGAAGAATGCGATCATCACCGCCATGACTGCCTGGATGGAGTCTCCCCTGATGACCCTCTGGAGACGGGAGATGGTGAAATACCCCCCGTAAACGGCTGTTTGCATTAATTTAAGTATTTAATATTTCATTTCTCATGCTTATTTGTTTTTATTTAATTTATGTGTTGATGTTAATTATTTTTTACCTCATCTTATTATTTGTCTTTCTTTTGTTATTTCAAAATATGGAATGTATTGCATTGCACTTCCCCTGCATACATTCTGGAATAAACTATTATTATTATAAGCCTCCCTCACTAACTTCAGCCTCACAACACACCCCAATTGAGGATTCCATAGTCTCACTGCTCCAGATGGTTGGAAGCAGTTGGAACTCTTGTGCGGTATTCATATTTATTAAAAAAAAAAACATTTGATCAGATGGTGTTAGATCCCAAGATTTGTCAAATGGTTTAATATCTTTTCAAATTGTTTATCCTCTCAAATGGTTACTGAGATTTAAATATTACATCTAATACCTTCCAGGTCTAGCCTGGGCCGTGATCCCCTCGCCGTGGTGGTGGTTCGGCGCCTCGGCAGCGCCCGTGGCGCCGTGGCGCGCTTTCGTGGCGCTGTGTGCCGTCCCGCCGCTCCTGGCCGCCGCGGCGCTGGTCCACTTGCCCGAGGCACCGCGCTTCCTGCTCGACGCCGGCCGCAAGGACTCGGCGCTCAATGTCATCAAGAATATCCACACGGCTAATAAGAACAGGACACGTTTTAAGGTAACCAGGAGGTACTCATACACACACCATTATCTTTTCCATTATGTTAAATAATCTCCAATACTCTAAAATAAAGTCCGAATGTTAACGACTTAAGTCGAATAAAGTATTGTAAAGTATTAATTATTATTTTTTAATTTATAAACTAACGTTTATACAAGATTTTTATGCATAGCACAAAGGGTAACAATTATTACAAGCAATAATTGTCAGCCTGAAACACTCATTTACATTGAAAAATCTTCCGAGAAAAGATACTTGCCCCCAACGGTCTTTTCTCGGTATCTCAAGTATCTTTTCTCGGAAGATTTTTCAATGTAAATGAGTGTTTCAGGCTGACAATTATTGCTTGTAATAATTGTTACCCTTTGTAAAGTATTGTCGAATTTGTCCAAGCGGACTTAGAAACGGGATGTTATTATTTCTGATGAATAGTAACATTACTAAAATCTCAAATGTTTTAGAGTGAATGCTTTGGGAAGTTAATGGAAAAATAAAATCTGGCGCTTACCGCAAATGATATAGTTGAAAAACATTTTATAAATGTTTCAACCGTTTAACGTTAAATATTTAAATGGTGTACTGTTTTTATAAATTTTGTTTTTTATTTAGAAAAGATACATAAAATATAATAAATTTTACACAATAATTAATTACATAATACCTGTATTTGATGTACCCCCATAAATAAGCAGGGCTTGTGTGTATGGGGGGTGTTATTACATTGGTTCAATTTATTATTTTTTATTCAGTTCAAATTTTCAGTATAATTTTTAAGTTGAGTTTTAAATTTTTTTAAGTTACTGTCCATGTTTCTGATTTTTTCAGGTAGTGAATTAAAAAAATTAACTCCGAGATATTTATGATTTAACTGTCCTCTTGTTTTTTTACATTTTGGAATCGGAAGTTTTGATGTTTGTCTAAGATTTCTGTTATTTTTAAAGGGTGCAACTTTATTTTGAATATTATCTTTATAAATTTGTAATGTTGCGTGATAAAATAATAATGGTCCCCGGCATGCGTTGCTATGCCATTTAATAAAAAAAATTGTTCCTCACTGAGTGTCCTTCCTCATTCGTCCCGTTCAGTTTCCGCCTCCCCTTCTTCTCCTGCGTCCACTTCCCCCCTCGCGTTCCCACTCCGTCACCTCCACCTTCTTTCTCCTCACTCCACTCCCCCCCCCCTTCCCCTGTCCCGCGAACCCCCCTCCCGTGTTCCCCTCCCCCCTCCCAGGTCCCCCTCCCCCCTCACAGGTTCCCCTCCCCTCACTAGTTCTCCCCCCCCCCATCTCTCCCTCCCTCCCGCTTTCCATAGCAACATGCGCTTCCTCGCGTGCCACCAATAGTATTTTTTTTACAAATTTCATAATGCCAGAGCTCACCTGAAGTTTATAAAAACCTTGTCCTGACAATAACGAACACACAAAAAAAGAATTATCCAATTTGGTGCAGTTGTTCGAAAGTTATGCCCTTAGCAACACATTCAGCGATTCATTTTTATATTATAGATATAACTAGCATACCGTGTGCATCCGTTTAAAATAATCTAATCTCTATACTATATACAAATCTCGTGTCACGGTGTTTGTGGTCGCACTCCTTCGAAACGGTTCGACCAATTTTTATGAAATTTTGTATGAATATTTGGTAGGTATGAGAAGAGGTCGTCAAGTATATTTCATACCTCTAGGTGATTAGGGTATCCCTATCCAGAATTTTTTAAAAGTAAAACTTCTTCGTTGCCACGCTTGACCTGGGGAGTAAGCTGGTGAATGCGTGACGAGAGCGTTACGAAAAGTGTGATCGGGCGAGGCAAATGGTCGGGCCTTTACGCACGCTTGACTTGAGGAGTAAGCTGGTGAATGTGTGACGAGAGTGTTACGAAAAGTGTGATCGAGCGAGGCGAACGGTCGGGCGAGGCGAACAGAAGTTGAGAAGGAGATATAAGTTAGTGAAGTTTTACTTCAGTCGTGTGGTCTAAAGCACACTCGTTTTTTTGTTGTATTTTTTTTAAATTATTTTTAACTAACCAAAATTTTCACTAGAAAACATTTATATGGCAGAATAACGTTTGCCGGGTCAGCAAGTATATTATAGTTACGAATTCGTCGAAATCAATTAAAATGTGTGCTTCCGGTAAACACCTGATAAAGGCGGTGATGTGTCTAAATAGTCAACAAGAATCATTTTTAGGGAACCATTTGGAACTCTTCCCTTTCCTCTCCTTATCTTATTAATTTCGTCACACAATTTTGCCAAAAATTGTGAGTTACACAAATCCAACATCTGGCCCATAGAATAAAGAACAACGTCTGGACTTTTAACGCACCCTAAAGTAGTGCACAATAACCAACTAGTAGGTGCTCTGCGTATTGGCAGATGAACTGAAAAAGATATCCGCAAAGTAATAAAATACCAATATATAAATATTTCTTTTAAGTACACAATTTGTTTAAAAGACAATAGGTTTAGATCTCTTAACATATTTTTAATATAATCCAGTTCATGGGCGTAGCCAGGGGGGGGATTTTGGGGGTTAAACCCCCCCCCCCCCCCGAAAGTTAAGATATCAACATCAATAATATTAAAAATAAGGAGATGCGGAGAACGGCATAACTTATTTTATTACTAATAATTACACTGATAATGTATTTTGGATTCGCCCTCTCTACCACTCGCCGCTGGCCGTCGTCGATTATCCGATCGCATTCGGTAACCTTTGTACCTATATTTTCGTGCCGTCTAGGGAAATTTGACTAGATCTAGGGGAGAAAAACATTTTTTAGGGAAAAGGGAAATCAGCACTAAATCTACGGAATTTCGACCTGGTAAATTTTTTATTGCATAATATGACAATATTACTGGTATTATATACTCATATGTTTTTTGGAATTCCCATGAATCTTAAATATTGTTGATGTACTTACAAGCAATTTTTTCAAGCAATGTTGTTTTTAACACTGACAACTCAAAATGATATTATGTATCTAAAAAGATAAATGGGGACCTCTGAAAGAAAAAATTAATTTAACTTGCAAGTTCCGTTTTTTCGGTACTCCCCCGATACTAAAACCTGGCTACGCCCGTGATCCAGTTGATACTAACTTTATCCAATACGTACTCAATGGACAATTTGAATACAAGCCTGAAGTTTCTAATTTCATGAAAACTTTAAAGTCGTTTTTTCGAGATATTATTTCAGTGCATTTAGAATTCTTCATAATTGCTCTTTCAGGTACCATTCCGCGTCACCTCGCTTAGTCGCAGCGGAAAGGAGGGAGACAGCCCCCCGTCCCAGCGTCGTTCTTCCTCGGCCCCCCCGAGCTTCGGATCCAAGTCCAAATCCCGCGGTGCCATGTTGCGCGCCTCGGACGGAGAGCTCCCCAACTACTCAAAGGGTAGCGCCACGCTAAGAAGAAAGCTCGAGGATCTACTGGCCTTGAGCAAGACACTATTTTCTCCGCCGTACCTGCAGTATATTCTGCTGGTGTGCTTCGTGGATTTTGGATTGATGTTCAGGTAAAGAATACAACCTTTTTTATATTATTACACAGTGCTTAATGCCTCTTATGGAGAGGCCTTGAACTTCTCCAAGCACACTGAGAAGCAAACCCGAGGATAAATGTAAACAAAAGAAACTAGGCGTAGGTATTATGAACCATAGTGGGTGATGGATTACTAAATTTATGATATTCCGGGAAAGATTGATGAAAGACATTCTTTAAAAAGACAAAACACAAAGTAGTTGAAAATCAAGAAATAGGAAGAAAACTGTGTGTAAGGTATATCATTATTTCATCTGTGCAGGGTGCAGTTATCATTGCCATCTCTGGTCATAAAGCAAATTTCTTTTTTTTTCAGTTACTATACCTTGATGATGTGGTTTCCTGACCTCTTCGAGCGGTTTGGTGCCTTCGGCAAGATGCACCCTGGAGAGTCTGCTGGCGTTTGTCAGGTTACATCTGTCGTCACTCTTGCTTTGGAAGGAGAGGTAAATTTGCACAATGATGATTTCTTTTGATCAAAGTTGATTAAGGCACTTTTTCGTTATCAGATAAAACTTATAGACTTTTTTTTCCCTTTCTCAATCTTGGTTACGCTCATATCATTCTTGCGTTATTTTCGTTCATTTGCAATAGGCTCGTACATGGTTTGAGCACTGGGATAAACAATGCCAGTTTTAGCCTACATTCTGAACAACTAGAAATAGAATCACCCAGACATTTTTTGTTTGTTTTCAGAATGATATTCAAAATTGCAGCTCTGCCGTGAATTCAGAGGTCTTCCTCCACACCCTGATCGTTGGATTATCTTGCCTTCCCACATCCATTTTGGTTGGATTAACCATTGATAAGCTGGGGAAGAAAGTTTTACTAGGTAGGTTCCTATCCAGTATCAATACCAAATTGAAATATCTCAAATTTTATATCTTCAACTCTGTTTCTTTTCTTGGTTATTGTTCTCATGGCATTGACGAAGCGAGAAAGGGTTACGTCAGAATTATTGTACTTGTAAAATAAATCGAATGACGTATAGCGTCGAATCTCGACTACCTTTGTTGGGGAGGAAGGAAGGCCCCCAAGTGATCTGTTTTCATAAATCCAAGATTTGTGGAATGTTTTGTGTGAAGTTTCGTTATCTATCACCTCGGGTGATCTTTGGTATTATTTATTTTTAATGTGAACTTAGCGCACCGTACCTTTTTTCTACAAAAGTGACACTTGTTCTAGGCGTTAAAATAATCGAATATTACCAAGTAGTAAGGTTTACTTTTATATTATTGCGTGTTTTTTTAATTCTTCCAGTGTTCATGCTGATAACGTCTGGCTGCGCAGCGGTTGGTTTAAACTGGGTAAACAGCTCCTTCCAGAACTTGATACTGTCCTGTATTTTTGAGGCCATTATCAGCTGCACCGAAGCCGTGCTCTTTTGTGTCATAGTTGAGATCTTTCCTCCACACCTCGGGTAAAATACTTTGGAATATTTTTTCCTAGATCCCAAATATGCCGACTAACTACCGTATAATCCACACAGTCCAGAAAGCAGAATTTCTCAGAATTCAGAGCCCAGAGTAAACCTACTTGTGCAGTTCAGAAATGTAAATGGAATAATAATTTACAAAATGTGGGAGGCTGATAGGGGTACCGCCGCCCTGGAAAGCATTTATTGGATAACCTCTCTGCCATGGGTCACCCCTAATGGTTCGCTGCGTTTTGTAGCATAATAGGGGTGCCCGGGTTCATGGAGGGTGAGGATTGTCTAGATCTTGGCGGTGGATGTGTCACTTACTGCGTGGTAGACCAGATCGGAAAAGACTGGTTGAGGGAGACCATTTAACCACTGACGCAGATTCTTACCCACCACTCGCACTTTTTTCCTTCCCAAAACCTTCTCTCCCTCCTTTCCTTTTGAAGACCCTCCACCTAACATCCCCAAAAAAGTTGGCACAGGACCTGAGTGAAAATTATTTTCCACAGCGTCCCCACGCGGAGCTATCGCAAAAGAAAATGGATACCAAGCTATGTACACCTAAAATATTTTGGTATTTTTGTGCGTTCAATGAATGAATGAGTACAAACATATATATCTGAATAGGCCATTTTAAAGCCAATATTTTTCTTACATTTTTTTTGGATTTTAAGATTTATAGAGTAGGTACGTAGTAGCGTGGGTGTTTATTTGTAATTAATTGTGTTGTATAAATTATTTTCTCAGGGCAGCAGCAATGTCGCTGACAGTGACGTGTGGCAGGATTGGAGCTATCGTCGGCAACGTCATATTTGGTCTCACGATAGATCTCAACTGTATTATACCAATTTATACATTCGGAGCTTTATTGATCAGTAAGTCTCCATCTATTTGTCCGTAAATAAATAAATAAATTATTCTTCAACAAATATGTGCTGTTGAAACCCTTGAATCGGCAGCTTAATGTCTGCGTACATGAGCTTGTGTTAATCTCTTCAGAAGTAGTTCAGTACATAAGACAGGCATAATGCTCAAAAATGTATATACATGGATGTTTAAATCTAGAAATACCAAATATATTAACCACAATAATTAGCTAAATATGCAAAAGTTAATGAAAACAAGATTGGGCAAAAGGTAGAATACAAATAGGTGCATAAACAATTTATTGCTGGCACCTGTGCTGTTAAGTCACCGATTTGGTGATATAATATTGCCTGTCTTCAAATAAAGGGCTGTCACAATTTTAGCTTGACATGATTAATGGTAAAACATTTTTTTAAAGTGTTTAAAGGGGTTATTACAAATATCTATCTCATTATTACAGCTGTATATTGTGTTATAATTTCTTAAGATTCGCAGTACATTTCTCCCCTGTATATATAAAATGTCTTCCATCCTCCTTGTTGTTTTTCTTGATCGTGTTTTGATGTTAATTTGGAATACAATGTTTAGTTTTTTTCAACTGATGCATATATAATTTTGTGTAGAAGCAATAAATCATAAAGTTTACGTCTGGCTGTGTAGTTTATAGTGCAAAATTCGGTCATTATAAGTTGTAGCAAAGATATTCAAATACAAGAGATATGCTATGGTGTCCGCGGACTGTCGGCGGATTACTTACTAAAGGGAATAGTTTGAATACGGAAAGTAGTTGGTTATTTTAAGGTGTGCAGTAGTGTTGTTTAACAACATAGTTTGAATTCGGAAAGAATTCGTTCATTTAGTTGATTTTTTGAAGGTGTACAGTAGTATTGGTAAACAATATCGGCGACACCAGGAAACAGTGCCACCATATTTCAATATCTGCGTTGTAGTTATGGCTTCAAATTTTGTTAAAAATTCACCGAAATCTTGTAAAATCGTAAAATCTTTTCGACACATCTTCAGCTGTCAATTTTAATCTAATGAAAGGATGATGAAAGCTTAACACCCGGCATTCCGAAATTCTTCTGATTTATCACATATTTTTCTCGAACACTTTAGGTTTTAAAGTTCTTAAAAAAAATGTTATTTTTGAAGATATTATCTATACATTTGCTGAGTCGAAACTAAATTACATAAAATGCTACTTAAGACATTTATCGAGAGATTTTTTTCTCTACCTGTTCAAAAAGTGAAGGCTACTGCCATCTAGCGGTATTTTTGTAGCTTGACTGTTTGGATCACAGATTACAGGCTACGGCCATAGGGCCGCACTGTTTTAAGGCTAGACGATAAAGCAGATTTCTGGAATCTGTATCGTGATGTTGGTTGGTTTTTTTGTTTGTTTGTATGTGAAAATTTGGTTATAAATAGGACAATTTTTAGTTAAAAACACTCTCTTAATACGTGGATCTCCTGTAAACAGCTAGCATTATCTAGCAAGTGGTCGAAGTGGCCAAATTCAGTGTTTTTGTCGGGTCGGGAACAAATTTATTGTAAAATGTGCTTGTGAATAAACGAGAAGAATTCCTCCTTGAAGCCAGATGTTTTCCTTGAAGTCTTTCTGCTAAATTACCAAATTATAACACTACCTAAAATAAGTCGTGGGTTATTAAGTTTTTTCACTGCAGTCGCTTACGTTTATTCTTTCCAATGTGTTGTAATATTATCTCCTTTTCAAACCGTCATCGTAATAATAATAATAATAATAATTGGATAATTTGTATAGCGCCGTTTTTGTGAAAAATCACCTCAACCATCGTAATGGTCATTCGTCGCATGGAACCCTGGCCTAACGGACCTATGCGTTTTGTTTCGGCACCCAAAATTACGTGATTATATTATAAAATAGATTTTACAGGTTAAATAATATTAATTTAAGCGTGGGAATTAACAAAAATATCTTGTAATTTTAAGAAACGATTACATTTATTATTTAAATATAATATCTTTGTATAAATAACATATTAAATATAAGGGAGGTGTATTCCCCCTGTTGTTTGCTTTTAACACTAAATATCTCCTCTCATCGAAATAGAATTTTTTTACCGGAATGCCGGGTCGTAAATACCTAACTAATAAATTAACCGCTAAATAATCATTTGTGTGCAATTTCATCTGCTTAGTAAGCCAACGTCTAATGTCCGGCATTATTTAAAGATTTCCCTTAATTTGTATCCTTTATTATATTTTTACAGTTTTTATGGATTGAATCGGTACTAATTTGTTTATTAATTTTTTTTCAGCGAGTGGTCTTCTTTGCTTATGGTTGCCAAAGCATGTTACTCGAAACAATAAGTGAAAACGTGGCTTCATTTTATTTTATTAACACATGTGTGTAACAGATGTGTCATTATTATTATGATGTTTATAATAATGTTATTTATTATAATAATTTTAGTATTATTTTTTCTGCTTAATAATTAGCTTATTTATCACAACTTGTAGGTAGGTAATTCCAGAGACTCTAAAAATGATCATCATATATGTATTATATTAAAAAAAATTTAATTTTATCTTTTTTTACATGAGGTCCACACAGGAGGCCCTGAGGAAAATAATTTCCCTCAGGGCCTACGTCATCTTTGGGGATGCTGTGTGGAGGGTTTTTTTTAAGGAAAGAAAGGAAACGCGAGTTCTGGGGAAGAAAATGGTTTTAGGGGTGGTTAGGAATCTGGGGTTCAGTATGTCCTGGTCACACGCCTCCAGGACCTAGACAAACCTCACCCCATGAACCCGGGCACCTCTGCTAAATCACCAAACGTAGCGAACCACTTGGGGTGACCTATGGCAGAGGTGTTGGTTATCCAATAAAGGTTCCCGGGGCGGCGGTACCCATTCCCGCCTCCCAAATTGCATCTCTTGTTTTCTTTCTCCGTTTGGGCATATTATTTTGACTGAAAAATAGTGACTTATTTTATATTATTTTTTATTTGTAATCCCTTTGATAGGGACTAAATTAACATTGATAGCAAAAAAAATAATGAAATAAAATGAATTTAAAAAAATTGAATATTCGTATAGTTTTCAGCAATAGTACATACATATTATAAATGTTATCAATATAGTAGATATAATTTTTAATGAATGATTGTGAAAATGTTATTGTGTTGTTCATGAATCTAATTTTATGTCCGTGAATTTAAACTACTCGTATTTACTATTTAAATTAATTATTTTCTTTCATGTTAGATAATGTACTCCCTTTATCACGGATACAAGAAGGAAACTAGTGAATCTACATTACAATCTCTATGACAGAGAACTCAAAAATCTATATGTTTTTAGATCTGAGCAGTTAATTTTTTTCGGCAACTAAAGGTTTACAAAACTTTTGGAGCCAGGTCTAAGCTTCGACGCATATTAAAACACAAAAAAACTATGATTCTAACCTCGTAGCAACCGATATTTTTCAAACTTCAGATTCGATTTACTTGAAAACTCAACAAAGCTCAAATATAAAGTTTTACCACGAAATCGACTCCGATGCTGTCGTAGATTCACGAGTATCCCGCTTGTACAACAGGCTTTCCGGACACCATGTTTGTTTCATAAAATAATAGCCCCATGTTTTATAAGTTTTCACCAACCAAATTATAATTAAATAAACTTAATTTAGAAGATTTCGTGTCTTGATTTTTCATATACACGTGTGTAGAAAACTTTTGACGACTGTAGTCTACATTTTATTATTTTTATTTAAGTTTTTATTCCAGCAGGACTTGAAGGAGAGTGCATATTACCTAAAATCCCAGTCTGCCACATTATCTTAACATTGATTACGCATTAATAGCTTTATGTGACTCTTTAGGCCTATTCCATCCTCGGCACTTAAATGTTCATGACCACAATGACTGACAAAGACATTGACACTGGCAGGCCGAGAACTGTGGTCATCGGTGACCGTTCAGTTATCAAAACATTCAATATGATGATTTCAAGGTCAAAAAAAAGATTGTTTTTAAAAAATAACAACTATAGAAGAATAACTTTTCGGATTAATGGTTCCAAAATAAACACCAAAGCTCTCATCGCTTGAGCATAAATTATTTATTTATTAAATTGAACATTCGCATTCTTATTTCAAGTAATGCCTTGGAAACACTTTATTATCTTTCGTTCTTCGTTTGTTTTATATTAGGTATCGCAATGATACCACTTTGTGCAAATATGCTGTATATATGCCTCTGCCCCCCCTGCAGACTTATACTGCCAACGAATAAATAATAACATCATTACGATATCCGCAACATGACGTGATACCATATTGTTGTCTTACCTAGCAGAGCTGTAGGTATGCTCTTTAGCTCTGGATACAATGGTCGTGGGTCCAATACTGGTCATTCACTGAGATCATCAAGACACTCCTGAAGAGTTAAGGCAGAACTCGGACGTAAGCAACAAGCACCTTGTCATGACCAACTACTAAACTGACAGAGTCTCCACTCTTTCCCTGAGAAAACGTGGGCTCATCGATGTAGGTACTCTTATATTATATCCGATTTGGTTACGGACGTTGACTACAATGTACACGGTAGAAGAAAGTTCCCTTCACTTGTTTCCAGAGACACGTCACCGCTGATGATGATGATAACTCTCCTCCACCAAACGAATAAGAAGAAGAAAGGTAGGAAGGTTTTAGCAGGCCACTGGCCGTGAGACTCTCACATCATAATATATTATGATAATTTTACTGTTTGTTTACAGAAAACCTTTGGTTAATCCTTTGCAAACTTGCATGAGGTTTTCAACGACTTTGCATTGTAAGAGTGCGTGTAAATGATATGAGGTATCATTTACCTCCACCATATTATATACGGTAATTCATTTTTATTTTCAACTAGCTGACCCGGCCTCGCGTTGCTGTGGCTAATAAAATACAACGTCATCTACTGAATAGTTATCCAACCTTTATAACCACCGCCGTCTTTGAGTTTATCCTAAAGAGACGGACAGATGCCGCGGAGGAATTTAATTTATAATACGTAGAGATGGTGTGAAAGATTATAATAATGTGCATAAATTGCTTGGGGTAACTAACGTATTTAAGTTAAATTCGTCTAAATAACTTTTCAATTACCGCAATGTACGTGACCATTTTCTTAGGAGATAGAATGGGTATAGTAAGCTATCCGTAAAAGATAGATATATATGCCTTCGAGGACTTTTTTGTAGATCTCTAAAAGAGGAATATCCCACCATGCATTGTTTTGTTATATCCCAAAAGGATAAGGCAGCGTTTTCAATAAAAACTACCAGGCGGCTTGACTTTTTCCGACACTTCTAACAATTATCGTTATGTTTCAACAAATTTACACAAATCCTTGACAAATTACATACCTAAAACTTCCTCACGAAACACTCTATCTATTGGTGAAAACCGCATGAAAATCCGTTCAGTAGTTTTCGAGTTTATCGCGAACAGACAGACAGACAGACGGACTGACAGATAGACGACGCGGGGGACTTTAATTTATAATACGTAGAGATCTAGCAACCACACCTACTATTGCTATAACATAAACAACAACGTCCTCCTTTTTTGCAGTCTTATACTGTAGCACTATGTTGTGTATAAATTTATGTTGTGCCTTGTAAGGACAGTCGGGGGCTTTTAGAATTACTAATAGTAACTCATCATCATCATCATCACTATTGGCTCTACAACCCCTGGTGGGTCTTGGCCTCCTCAAGAATCTTCCTCCACTCATCTCGGTTTTGTGCCAGCTCTCTCTAGTTTAGAAGCTCCAAGATAGACATGTCTTTGAGGACGTTGTCGCTCCATCTTAGTCTTGGTCTTCCCAGGCTCCTTCGCCCTATTGGCCTTGAGTTCAGCAGGGACTTTGGTGCTTGGTGCTCGGTCATTCTCTCCACATGACCCAGCCACCGAAGTCTTCCCAGTTTTATAAATTTCGCGACGTTTAGCTCCTTAAACAAAGTATAGAGCTCATTGTTATAACGTCTGCGCCAAAATCCATTTTCTAGAACCGGTCCGAAGATGCGTCTCAAAATTTAGTAACTACGAATTATAAAAACATAGCAGTGAGAACCAATCAGGGTCAGAAATGTGGTGGGTGCCTTCGGCTTTCCAATCACCTCAATAAAATTTTAAAAGACAGACAATTCCACTGAAAAATTGAAAAAGTTATGCTAGCTGCTAGCAGAGCTTTCCCTTCGTGCGTTCTGACTTCAGGAGGAGTTTGTAATGAACTTCTGCTGCAAACTGCTAGAATCATAGGAGAAATACAGTCGATGATATATACAGGTTGAATACGCTAGCATTCAATAGACTGAATGCGCAAGCAGTGGCGGCCGCTGCCCTGAAAATATGGTGGTTCACTGATAATCCGTACCTATGAGATAACGATTACTAAGCAACATTAGGTAAAAATGATTCCACTAATCTTATTTGGATAGAAGGTCTATTCTAAGCTGTTTTCGAAGGGCGAAAACTTCTACATATCGCTTTTAAATTAAAATTTAAAAAATGTTGTACAGATCTTTTTTCTGTACTAGGAAAATAAAAACACAGCACAAATTTTGCGTAAATAAATCTTAAATTTCAACCCAAAAAACTCTTTTTTTTTACAATGTTTAATTTATTTTATTTTATATTTCATAAAGTAAAATAAATTTGAAAGTAGTGTAAGAAGAATATACGACGCAAATGTGAATGGTAGAAGAAGTCGGGGAAGCCCGAGGAAGACATGGCACGATCAAGTGAATCAGATATTTGAGAAACGGCGTGATGGTTAGTTAGTTAGTTTTATATTTCATTATAAACAGTACACAAACAGTATTTATAAACAGCATGTGGGCAAAATTGTCAAAGTTACCTATAAAAAAATTGAATTCCTTAATTATCTGCGTTTTATATTTAAAACACAAATCAATTAAAAAGCAAATAAATTTAAAATGTAGGTATTTGCTGTACCTTTTGATTAAAAAAAGAATTATTGAGTTTGGTTAAGTATTTTTGCCTCAAATCCAAATTTAAGTTTGTATGATAAAGGCCGCCCGTGTGGCACACGAATACAGCTTAATTTTTCATATACATGGCTGGCGTTGCGCGCTGGCAATGTTTGGGATATTCGATACAAAAACATAATTCGTTCCGCTTGCAATCGATCTGCACACGGGGACAGGGCAACTTAGCGCGGAACTTTGAGAATTTGCTCTCCCTGATTCATATTATATTAGGCATTATGTTAGTAGATGATATTTTTAATGAAATTCTTAGATTTTATATTTTTCGGTAAGATATTATAAAGTAATTTTAGGCGATATAATTTACCAGTGCTGCACACGAACACACTGTGCAACCAGCCGCCCTTGTGCGCAAGTACATGGGCTTTGTCTTGTTGTTGAAGAATGATGAATGAAAAGACGTTCTTGGTAATCTAAACACTCCCAGTTTGATATCTCAGATAATTATTTTGCTTACTTATTTAAGTCAGGCGAAAAATATCACATATTTCTTATCTCTCATGGACTGGACACTGAAGAAAATCAAAATAAATACCAATGAACCACAAAATTATGTTTACCGAGCCCAACTTCTCATCTTGTGTCAAGATGAAGAATGGCGTCATTGTAAATATTAGATTTCCCAGTTTAGTTAATTTATGATTATTGCCAAGAAAACATTTTATTTTAATCAAACAAAGAAGGCCATAATATTTCAATGATAATAATTATGACGCATAAATGTTGGTAAAAATAACTTATTTCATTTTCACGTAGCAATTTTCTCCGTAACAACAAATAATTGATAAAGGAAGCATTGTTTGCTTTATTACCGTACAATTTTCACCTCACGCGATCACGAGGAATAATCATATTGTTTGTGTTCTGTCTTTGTGTACTTTGTGAATAAAATATGGCCGGTTTTCAAACAAGAGTAAAAGCAAATACTTAATTAAGCGAATAACAGTCAAATTTTCAGAACGAAAGAATAAGGACAGAAAAATGCGTAGACCAATATTTGCACCATTACCAAAAATGTTATTGTTGAGCTAAGTTACAATGTTATGATTGGTTTATTTATTCTGCCATCTAATATTATGTAAAAGACAGTATTCTTTATATAATCTCTCTTCGTACGCAATTAACGATTTTTCTATATATTATTATTATTCTAAAAAAATTAATTAACCGATGACATTGGATTTATTCAATTGATTAGACGCGAGTGTGCAATACGAGTGCATAGTGTATAATCTCTTATAATCTGTTCAGATTTCACTTAATAATTTACAAAAAAAAAATGTTTACATGCATTACGATGCTTTCAAAATATGTATTATGTATGTACATATGAATGGTAAATTTTAATAAAGCGCCGTTTTCGGATGAAATTACCTCAAGGTGCTTTAGATTTTCTTAAAGTTTTTTTTTATTTTATTTCAAAAGTTACTTGCCGATCTCAAACTATATGGAAGGTCATTCCAAGAATAAGTTAGTTTATTTTGAAAGCTTTGTCCCCAAATTTGGCAGCATTCGTACGAGAGGGTTTAACCAGTCTGTTTGATGCATCACACCTGGAGGCTGATTCTGTATCATTTGCGACAGCGTAAATCCATCGGCCGTATACGACACATTTTGACAGTTTTCTTAATTGCAGTATTCCGTATCGCACTCACGAGTTACATATTGCGCTTGCGTTAAGACACCGACCATATCTCTGGAAATGAAAAGGCCGATACATTTTTAAACCCCGATGACATTTTCATAATTGAAATAAAACATGATTTCTACATGGCAGAATCATTGGGAGAATCTAGTAAAACAAAATGATATAACTTTTTCATAATTCAGCCCATGATTCCTTCAAAACCGTGGTTTTCCAGACTCTCTTTGAACAAATTCTCAACATCCTCCATTTACCGCCTGCGGATAGGGCATTGTTGCCACAATGTTCACGTGACAAGAATTCATGTTAAGAATTGTGCGATGTGTGGATGTCATCTTGGTGAAGAGGACCTCATTCATATTTTTTTCAGTTGCCCTATAAATAATTCATGCAAAAATTTCATCCCTCACCTAATCAGTTCGGGCATATTTCTCCCCTGCAACATTGCATGCCTGTTATCTTATGTGGACAAACGCGTTTATAAAGTCTGGGCTAATTTCCTGAGTATTAACAGCATCAATTTGTAACTGTAAGTTTAGTTTCATGTATTTATTAATTTAGTTCATTTTTTACGCATAATAAATTATTTCAACATATTTATTAATTTCCTGTTATTTCGCATTGTTATATAATGTAATTAAAATCATCTCGTATTGAAAGAATTTTGCGTATTACTATTATTAATTGCATAGTATTTTTATATCATGTAGATAGGTTACTGTTATTAAAACCAAATTTGTAAATATTAACCCAAAATTACACCCATAAAATCATTCACTTGACACTGGCCAGAACACTTCTATGGGGTGAAAGGCTATCAAAAAAAAAGTCACCGACCAAAAATTTGCGAATCGAATGTCATTGAATACAAACACCAAAATAATACGACAAACGAACAGTTTTTTATGGACCCCTATTAGGATTATATATAAGTAGTTTTATTATTTATGCATTAAGCGGCTTACTCGTTGATACGGAATACTTTTTATCCAAATAGTTAGATTTTGTATATATTTTTTTCTGATTTTTCTGTTTCCAGATTTTCGATTGAGTTTCGCTTATATCATCCTCATTTATTTAAATATTACAATTTGAGGTTTTACTCATAAAGTTAAAATAAAAATAAAATTGTTAGATTTAGCTTTATTATTACGAAGAGTGAGTATTTATGTCGGAGAGACCAAAAAACATGCAAAAAATATGCATTTAACATTTTAATTTTGTTAAAATTAATTCACTCTCGCGGTAATGCCATTTTTAATCCATCGTTTTTATTTTAACATTTCATAGACAATGCTGCCAATCATAGAAAAAATAATTTTTGCGTAAAACAAAGTGAATGCATCATTGACAAATTTGTTCCTGTATTTATAACAGTAGAACATGGAAAAAAATGTATTAAAATAATTACACAAACCCGCTAGACAAACCCTGCTTTGCCAACAAACCATTCAAAACCTGGGATGTTTTTTAAAAGTATGATGAAATGCGAGTTTATTTTAGAGAATTTATTTTACAAGGATTGGTACTTGCGACAAATGTCATATTTGATTGTCTATTAGTTAAAAAAGGAACATTCCGTATCATCCGTGCATCAAACTTCGACAACACGAACGTTCCGTATTATCCGTGAGGTGGACTAACTGCATATTTACCGTAGTTTTAATTACTAATAAATAGTAATTCGTGTTTTTATGTAGGTAATTAATCCATTTATAACACAGCTTAGACAAGCCATAGAAAATCACAGAAATTTGACAGCAGATAACGCGCGACAGAGAGATGCCTCCAGATATACGTTGGATTTTGTCTTAATTGTCTCGTAACGCTGTCATAACGCAAAAAGATACAGAATCACCCTTCATGACCTGAGCGTCAGTTTCCTCTGAGTAAGTTTATCTCTCACGCTGACATCAATTACCTAAGTACGATGATTGCCAGCCCGATCGGTTCCTTATACCCTGTATAAAATAATTATTAACTGAACTCTCTCGAAGCTAGAGTAGGTAATCACGTAGAAGAGATTCCTTATTTTAGCTGCCCAAAAGCAACCATTTCCGAAAAAAAATTCTTAAAATTTTAGAAAACTTTTTATAATGACCCCAGATTAGAGCCCTGATGAATTTTTGTAAGCCATTTAGAAAAAGACGAGTTGAATAATCTATAATTATTCTTTTGTTTTCCGTGCCTAAAATAGACATGGAAGGAAAATTCCAAAGGCAAAGATTTAAAAATAAAGAAAATATTAAATACAGTAAAGCAAACAGCCTCTTATCGTTCAGATTGTTTATTTAACTAGACCGTCAGGTTTTGATCCAGCAAGATTTATTATAGAGAAATGAACTAATTTACGACCTCCTGTGTTAATGTTGTTTTCAGAAGTAGCCATGTCCACCAACTGAGCAAGGAAATATTCAGATTGCATCACCCCGTGTGCCCACAATACAAACATTTCCCAAAGAAATTTACTGATTCTCTTGGTTGATATAGGGTCAAGGTTTATTATTTACTGGATTGAGGTTAAACCACATTTAAGCCAACGTAAAAAAAAGAAATTACAAGTATGATAATATAATTTTTTTATGTACCCACCAGCTTCAATTTGGCAGACCGCCGCACCGCTTCGGGAACCATTTATCGGATAACCAATACCTCTGCCAAAATGGTCACTCCAATTGATACGTTTGGTGACTGAACAGGGATGCCCGGGTTCATGGGATGAAATTCAGCCAGGTCTTGGCAGCGGATGCGTCTACTCTCCTATTGAGTGGCCGGATCGAGAGAGACTATTGAGGAAGGCCTTTAGACCTCTCCAGCCGGATTTTCTTGACCCTTCACCTTGCACCGTAGTTGGAAAGATTGATTCATGCGTCCATTACTCCTGGACACACTGACCCCCAAGTTCCTATCCATACCATTTCCTTAACAGAACTTCCTCTCCTTTCTTTCCCTAAAAGACCCTCCACACAGCATCCCCTAAGTTGACATATGAGCTGAGGGATTTTTTTTTCCCTGGGGGGGGCCCTATGTGAAGAGCCTTATTAATAAGGCTCTCCACATACGTCAGTTAACTGACGTTGACCAAGATAAAGATTAAATAAATAAAGGTTAAATTAAGAATAACCAATCCTGTCTTCTTTTGCAACTACTTTACAATAAAAATGTGACTAAGCATTTAAAATTTATGATTTGGAGCCTTTCAAAGACATGTTTACGTTAATAAAAGCAGGGTTATAAATTAATAAATTAACTTCCAATTACTCTCTGTACTCGGAACAAAAAATTACAAGTGTGCAGTTCACACGCGGTAGAAGGGAAAAATCAGAAAACTAAAGTAGACAAGAGTGGAAAGACTACGAAGCACCGCACAAAGAGAAAACTGACTATTCTAACTCATTAGCAGGCTAAAACCAAAAGATGTATGTGTTTACTTATTTTTAGTGTCGCTTTTTGGTTAAATCGAGTTTCAAATTTCAACAGTTCTAAAGAAGTTTTTACTTCAATAGCAAAAACTTACTAGAAATTCCTGTAACGAATACTACTTTTGGTCAACGAAACTACAAATACCTTGCGACAAGACTTTAGAACATTCTTCCAAATAGAATAAAAAAAGTGATTCACAAAACAATACCATTCGACCAACATAACACGGGCATGAGCCTAGCATGGTGGTCGAACAATCCACAAATGATGTAACCATTCAAAGCAATGAATAAAGAAAAATTAATAAATAAAAAGTTACAAAGCTTAAAATTTGGATCAAAGGTGATAGGGCGTTTACTAATGTACTCACCCAAATTAGAAATTAACTCAACAAACCCAGAGAGTGAATATATTTTAATACAAGTGTAAGTATATTCAGAGGTATTATAAATGAACTTCCTAAATTACTGCCTCAACCACAAACATATGAATATTAGTAAACCAGAACATAAAGGTGAGGGGGGAAACCAACTACAGCGGGGCGCAGAGCGGGAAGATGTCTTTGGAGATATGTGATTCGTCGATAACTCAATATGACAGTATATAGGCATCTCACATTATACTCGTAATATCACCATTTGGTTCTTAAAAGTAAACTCTGCTTTTGAATGAATAGACCTTTTTACATGGGAGCGCGAATTGCTCGACGCGTATTGAACAAATTTGGGAAGTCTAAATACGGCAAAGTACAGTTCGTTTATTTTTTAAGTCTCCAATATTTTTTGCCGTATTTAGTTAGGACACTTTTACAAATTTTTCGAAGAAAACTTCTTCTAAAAGGTTGTTACTTTGTGATGTCATTATTTATTTATTAAAAGAAAATAACTTAGTTTACATCACTTTATTTTTTATATTTTATAATATCAACATGTTTCGTGAACCAAGTTCACTTCTTCAGGAATAAAAGTATACTAAAGTTAAAAAATTAATTATAGATTACATATGGAGAGAAGAAATTGAAGGAGGGGGAAGGGTTGACAATGGTGGGAGTTTCGAAGAATTGGGGATTACCAAACTATTAGAAGTAAAAGGCTGGTTAAGTGGGAAGATATTTAAAACAGGGTTAACAAAAATTTTTTGCTTATTAATTATGTCAGCTTTGGAATTAACATTTTTTCTTATTTCTAAAATTTCTAAATTATTGATTTGCGATGTTTTATATCCTGTATGTAATATTTGAAGACCTGAATTTATGTCAAAGCTATGATCATATTTTAATAAATGGTCTGCGAACTCAGAATCGCTATTGCCATTTAGTGCTCTGAGGTGCCCTTTAACCCTAATCTCAAAGTTTCTATAAGTTCTACCTATATAAAACGAACTACAATCATTACAATTGAGTTTGTAAACCGCTGATTTTTTTGTTTTAATTTCGCTATCTTTATTGTTGAGTATATTTTTTTTTTTGTGTTCTCCAATATTTTTTTTATTTTTTTTTTATTGGCAATGTTTATTAAAAATACATATGAAGTTATAACAGTTACATAGTAACATAAGGTTAACAAAAAAAAAATTGCCTTTCCTCACCATAAAGAGACAATGCTCTTGTGTTTGGTGAGGGAGTTCTAGCTCAATTAGTAAATTAATGATCGTGTAAGTTAGTAATAACGGCTATTGTAAATAATAAGTAGGTTAAAAAATCTTGTATAAATTTAAAAATAAAAATACTGAAGAGTTTAATAAAAATACTGAAGAGTTTATATTTCATCAATTTGTTATTTGTGTAAAACGCTGGTTGAATAGTACCGGGAATATTTTTACTAATAATTTTTGACGTATCGTTGTCGACAAATAAAATTCTACGCCAATGTTTATTGTTATCTTTAGAAATAGGGTAAATATATAATTTGAAAAAATTCTGTTTAATTTTTTTATTTAGTATTTCATCTATCAAATTAGTAGAATAGCCATTATTAATTGCTATTTGCTTTATGAGATTTAATTCAAAATTATAGTTAAGAGCTGACAAAGGAATTGTAATTAGTCTATTAATCATAGAGTGGAAAGCCGCTAGTTTTTGAGAAAAGGGATGATTTGAAGAATTATGTATAACAATATCAGTATACGTATCTTTACGGAAATTTAAATCTAAGAAATTTAAGCTCTTATCTTTATCAATTTCCAGTGTAAATTTAATGTTTTTGTGTAATTTATTTGAAAAATTTAAGAACATGTTCAAATGTCTTTCTGAACCTAACCAAATGCAAAATATATCGTCAACATATCTTTTCCAACAATACACATTTTTAAGTAATAACGCACCGCTATTAAAAATCTTATTTTCTAAATTATTTACAAAAATATCTGAAATCAAAGGACTCGTACTACTTCCCATAGCTAAGCCATCCTTTTGTTTAAATATAGTAGTATTAATTGAAAGTAATTTTGTTTAAAAATAACATCAAATAATAAAGTAAAATCATGAATTAGGTCTTTCGGCAAAGTTGAAGAATTTAACAAATTATAAATAATGGTTTGTTACGCTGTAATTAAGCGTTGAGTATAATACTGTATGGTCTATGTTTTCACCACGAACTTTACGGTATTACCGAGCGCCAAAATACTGCTTTGTGCAGAATTATGCCCGTGGTGAAATAAAAACATGAAACTACATCTCAGGAGGGGGCATAGGTATGTGATCTCCAGCGTGTTAGGGTATTAAATAAATACAAGTATCTCATTTCCAATTTAAATGTTAAAGAACTTTTATATTATTTTAATAATATCAGGTACAATAAAACGTAAAGTGACTCTACTCACCCTCAGGGACCGATTGAGGTTATACTATCTAGCTATTTCACTATATTCCTGACCGAACCGCGTCTCGTAGTTCGCCACAGGATGATGGGCAGGACCTCCAGCCGATTCTCATCTCGGCCAGTCCGCAACAGGATAATCGGCAGGACCTCCAGCCGATTCTCGTCTCCACAGATCGCATCAGGTTAAACGGCCAGTTCGCAACAGGATGATTGGCAAGACAGGGCTCTCAGCAAAGCCAGGGCTCCAAGAGAAGTGGAACTCCAAGGGAACGATGTTACGGGGCTTACGTAGCAAGCCAGCGGGACCGTTAGTATTCCCGCACGTGCATTTTCTCTCATACAAGCCGGTGAGCGGAATTATTCTTCTCCACGCGTTTAAATAGGCATTCTTATTGTCGGCACCCGACAAGTACATACCGGCGCGTCTCGTGTGGCGAAAATACTCATCCCGATCGCCTTGATAACTTTACGGTAAACTTCTCGTAATATAAGAACTACCGCGGAGAGCAATCTCGCGACATTATTCAATAAAACTTTGGTGCACTTTCGCATCCTGAATCAGAGATCGTTCCACATTAATTATTACGTGCCAATCGACTGAAATTTAAATCTTCGTCCCTTTTAATAACTTAATACTATCCGACTGTCACAGCCATGATCTGGCCCAAAAGATCATGCCGGCGAGAGTGGGTTCCATTGCCGGACCCGGAAAAGAAAAGAAACTCCCCCTTCCATAACGACTTGTGTTGCCAGTCCTCCTGTTGTAACTATCAACAATTAATTCACTCAATAGTTCGTGCCGCTAGGTTCGACGTTATAAAGCAGTGTTCATATTTTAAAATAAGAAAAGGTAATGATTTCAGCACTGCTTCATAACATTACCCCCCGCGCCACACAAATGTTTGCCCTCAAACATGTTTCGTTTAACTAACAAATTCCTAAGCTATTCCGGTCAATCCTCAGGGTGTTCTAAAAAAGAAATTATAAAATACACATGAATAAAAATGAAAAAGTGAATCATCAAATGTGGTAGGCACACCATGTTAAACTTAAAATTGATGATAGCAAAAGCTAATAGTGATAGAAAAAGAAAAATCAAATAAATACGAATGAGTTCATTATGATTCCAATCGCACCCATGTTGTCCGGCAAGATGGTGGCTTCACAATGCAGTCATTCAAGACCAACACTTAAAACTAGAAGAACTTAATCTAAAGAACAATGTGAACTAATGTTCCGTGAACGGGGTCCGCAAACACCCACAGCATTGAAAATACTGGGTGAGGAACAGCTGACTTTATGTCTTGGACTACCGTTAACGTTACATCTACAGCATAAACAACATTAATTATGTAAGTATAAACACTAATCAGTGGACAACACATCCTTAACCTTAATTATACCTATGTGTGTCCAGCACATTAATTAAACACCACCATATGCATTAATGCATCACTGACCCATAATAGGGTTTTAGAAAGCCATTTAGGCAACACTTTGGGGTGCAAGCAACCCTCACTTCACTGAATTTACGTCCCTTTTAGGAGATATAAGAAATGTTCACTACGAAGAGTTTCCTATTCTACCTAAATCGGTCGTTCGAGCGAGTATATGAAGTGAAGTAGTATTGTAGGTACTAAGACTAATCAA
Organism: Limnephilus rhombicus; assembly: GCA_929108145.2. Lineage (NCBI taxonomy): Eukaryota > Metazoa > Arthropoda > Insecta > Trichoptera > Limnephilidae > Limnephilus > Limnephilus rhombicus. Next base: position 27,715,808 of record OV815284.1, read on the forward strand.
CGAATTTTATAAAATAATATAAGTATGACTAAACTATTCTTTAAGTATACTCACAAGCATGTGAGTTGTTATTACGTGTTGAATTCACAACATTTCAAAGAATTTATTTATATTTGAAAACAATCATGTTTCAGATGGGAAGAGATAAACAGAAAAACAATGCTCAAAACACAAAGAGGTGTAGGGCTGGCATCCCTGTGTGTTCCGAGTTAAAACTTAAGAATAAACACAAAATTCAATAACCATGAACGCAGTTCAATGGGATGTACCCTGAACACAAGGGGAAGTGGGCATGTGTTCCCCTTGTATTCGAGGTTAACAAACATAATAGACAAAAGGAAAATAAATTATGTCATTTATTTTGTTATTTTGCTCGTGCTCAGTCCAAAAATTATACAAAATTTATTCCAAATAAATTACAGATTATTACGCCTAACGAAAGCGAAAACTTATAAAACAACTCGAGTAAATCTTACCAGAGTGGAATTTGATTGCAATGAATCATAACAAACTACGTGAGTTTGCGTAAACGCGCCCCAAGAAAACCTGAATGAACAAAAGAAATATTCCTATGACAGGATTTTGACTGTCAGAATGTCGGGTCGTTTCAACTCGGTTGATCAGGCCGGGTTAAAACTCCCAGGCATCAAATATTAGCTAACAGATATGATAATTTGCAGTACTCGGTAGGGATGGCCAGACCCTCCGAAGTATTGCCACAATAAGACTATACCGGTATGTTATTTGATTTTACTATGTCTTTCACATGAAAATCACCCGCAACTTTTCCGTTTAAGTCTGCAAGTGTATAAATTAAGTTGGATTTTTTCTTTACTACCACGTTCTGAACAAACCGGGGTGCCAATTTTTGTGCGAAATAATTCAATGCGTTAGATTGCGCAAAATTCCTCCGCCACACCACATCACCAACCTGATAGGTAATGTGTTTTCTGCGCAGGTTGTAATGGTCAGCTCCTTTTTGAAAAGCTTTAAGAAGAGCATTCGAGACTTGCTCATAAACCGATGACAACTCTTCCAATTTCTGTGCATAAACCTTAGGTTGAGCACCAATTTGCGAATTGGTTTCCTCATCCGCTATTGGATTACGGTGCAGATCACCGTCTAGTATCTGCTCCCGACCATGCATCAGAAAATAAGGTGTATAACCTGTAGCGCAGTTTACCGTGTTATTCATCGCTGATTGAACTTGCGGAAGAAATTTAGACCAGTTTCGGTGGTCTGATTCAACTAAAATGGATAACGCCGTGCCCAGGGTTTGATTATAACGTTCGACTACGTTGTTTTGAGGCGTATAAGATGAATTGTAAAATGGTGGCGGCATGTTATAACTATTAAGTAATTCTTTAAATTCTTTCGAAACAAATTGACGACCATTATCACAGACGATAGTTCGTGGTACGCCGTGAACAAGAAAGATGTTTTCTTCTAAGATTTTTATTATGCTTCTCGCGGTGCCATTGCGCAGCGGAAATAGCCATGTAAATTTAGAAAAAACGTCTACACATGATAGAATTACGGTAAAACCTGAGTAACTCCTAGGTAAAGGACCTACCAAATCTATCGACAACATTTGCATGGGTCTTGTGACCTTTTTTGGGTTTGAGGAGATTCCGTTAGGTGGGGCTGTACTTATTTTGTGGGCCTTACAGACTGTACAACGATTAACAAATTGCTTAACATCCTTGTACATATTAGGCCAATAGTAACGCAATTGCACCTTTTTGTAGGTTTTGAATACCCCAGGATGACAAGCTCGCGAAGATTCATGTAAATTAGATAGAATTGCCTGTCTACCTTCTTGCGGAACTACTTTTTTCCAGGCAGTATCCTCGCACAGAGCTAGACGAGTCTTTGTGTGTCGGAACAATTCATTATTACGTATTTGAAAGTTCTGGAATCGTTGTGGGAATTCTTCGCATCCTTTCCAAGCTTTCAAATACCACGTATCCTTTGTATTATCAATGTCCACACCTGTTAATACGGCAAGGTCCATTCGTGAGAGTACGTCTGGAACAACATGCTGTGTCCCTTTGCGATGAACAACGTCAAAAGAAAATTGTGAAAGGCGAGAGCTCCACCGTGCAAGACGGCCACTAGGGTTAGACAAGGACCCTAGCCATTTCAAGCTTGAGTGGTCAGTAACTACCGTAAAATGAGCTCCTTCTATATAAGGTCTAAAGTGAGTCACCGAGTCTAGCACAGCTAGGAGTTCCCGTTCAGTGATGCCATAATTGCGTTCATGCGCATTTAAGCAACGTGAGTAATAAGCAATGGGATGCTCTTGCCCGTCCACGTTCTGAATCAATACCCCTCCAATTCCCGCCGAGCTCGCGTCGGTGTGGATAGAGAAAGGCCTGGTGAAATCCGGGCAGCATAAAACTGGAGCCGTCGTCAACGCGCGTTTTAAATCATTGAAAGCAGTTTCAGCTTCCTGGGACCACTTGAAATTGCTGATTCCATTTTTTTGAACCTGTGAGTTTAGTAAGAGGGGCAGCTATTCCCGAAAATCCTTTAATGAATCTCCTAAAGTAACCGCACAAACCAATGAATGCCCGGATTTGTTTCGCATTTTTCGGGACTGGGAAATTTTTGATGCTTTCTATTTTTATTGGATCCGTACGGAGACCCTGCGCATCTACTAAATACCCTAAATATTTAAGTTCAGATTTGCAGAACTCGGATTTTTTAAGGTTTATTGTAAGGCCTGCGTCTCGCAAACGTTCATATACACGATTCAACAGATTAAGATGTGAATCCAGGTCTTCTGATATCAAGATCAAGTCATCCAGATAGCAAAAAGCATTATCGTCAAATTCCGGACCAAAAAGGACATCTGCCAATCTTTGCAACTCACTAGGGGCGTTTTTCAGTCCGAAAGGCATACGGGTGAACTCAAACAAACCCCGTCCAGGTACGACGAAAGCTGTCTTCTCGCAAGAGTCCTTGTCTAAGGCAATTTGCCAAAAGGCCTTTGAAAGGTCTATAGAAGAGACGTACCTAGCTCCACCTAGCTTGTCTAGAATCCGCGATATATATGGCAAAGGGTACGCGTCGCGAATCGTGACATTATTAATTTTGCGAGAGTCTAAGCAAAAACGACCTGTACCGTCCTTTTTTGTAACGATCAATACCGGACTCGACCATGGAGAACGTGAGGGACGTATAACTCCTAATTTTAGCATTTCATCTACTTCTGCTTCCAATTGTTTTTGTCTTGCTGGAGATAAAGGATAATACCTCTGTTTGATCGGAGGCCCTGTCGTATTAATTTTGTGCTTGACTAAATGCGTTAGACCTAAACCGCGCTTTTCGAAAGAAATCGATTCAAATTTTTTAATAATAGCAGAGAGTGACCGACTCTCTGAGGGACTTAGAGATGAGGCTGGCTGAATTGCCCGCAACCCATTGATTTTGTTTTCCGAAGAATGACAAATAGCTTTTGGAAGCAGCTCCGGTGCGATATGGAATTGCTTCCAAAAGTCTATACCTAGGATAAACGATGGTGACAATGTCGGGATGACGTAGAAAAGAATTGTCCGGGTAATTGATTTGTACGTCACCGGCAACGACATTGTACCCAGGACAGGCTGACTCGCACCGTCCGCTGTTGATACACAAAAATTAACCTTAACTAATTCTACACCTAATTTAATAAAAATTTTATAACTATCACCTCCCAAACACGATAATGAGGCGCCACTGTCCAACAGTGCGCTGTAAAAATTGTTTATTATATATACATTTACATACGGACGACCATCGTTTTCAATCTCCATCCCCTGTGGCAGTGGGCCCACTGTTCCAGACGATGGGACCGAAAGAAACTGATGTACTAGTCGGAGCCAACTCTTCCATTCCCGATTCCTCTGCGCATAGGATGGGACGTGGTAAGAGAGACTCCGCCCTAGTTTTCCGACTTACTGTTATTAAATCTTCCTTTAACTGCTCCCACTTTAGAATTATTTCCCGCTGCGGCTTTTTTCCTACAGTCAGCCACAACATGTCCCGGTTTATTACAATATAGACAAACTTGAGTCTTAACAAAGGTTCTAGAAGTTCGTTCAGTATTTTGATTATTTGTATTGAACGAAGACGAAGGTTTGTTATTGTTGCAACCAGCATTGGTATTAACGTAGTTACGCCCAGCATGACTATAACTATTACTATTAAACGACCGTCTATAGTTATTCTGAGAGAACCCAGTACGTCTATCAGTACCGGTATTACTGTTTGTCAAAGTTTTATTAGTAGGCACGAATCTATCCTCTTTATTAGTACCGTAGTTTTCATTAGATTTTTTTGAAAAAGAAGTTGAAGAAGTAGCAAATTCCTCTGGTGGTGTCGCATAAGACTCTAAGTTCCCTGCGTAGATTGTTAACTGATCGAATGTATCTATATCTCTAGAAACTAAAATGTTAGTGTACATTGGCAGCAACGCCTTTTTGGCAAGTCGCAAAAGTTCCTGCTCAGGAAGTTTAGCTTCCAACATGTTATTTAGGGATTTCATCCTAAGGGAAAATTCAAGTACCGACATACCTTTGGGTTGCCTCATATTGAAAAGTTTAACTTTTAAATCTGTTTGTAGGTCATTTGCCTCAAATTGATTGATTAAAAGTTTAGACAGCTCGTCCCATTTCAATTCTGAGTGATATATTGACCTGAACCAAAGTAATGCTAGGCCATCTAGAAGATCAGGAAAAACGCGTACCAGATTATCATGACTAAAATTTTTTGTCCTACATTTTTCTTCAATTAATAAGAGAAATTCTCTTATGCTTGATTTACCGTCAAATTTAATCTTCCAATTTTCTACATTGATGGAGGGTGATTCTCTATAAATAATTTTTGTATGTTTAATTATTGTAGGGTTGTGAACGGTCCTACTCTCTGAATCTGAATCAGAAGAATCCATATCTATTTCTGATATTGTTGGCATCTTAAGGGCTTTATTATATGCACGCGCCTGCGAGCGCAGCGCGTGAGAGGTGGTTGCCGGTTCGAGAGAACGACTTGATAGTTCTCTTATGAGATCCTCTTTAGAAGCGTTGTTGACGTTCGAAATAGGAGTTGACATTGTTATTGATGACGTACAATATTGATTGTTGATGATGTAAAAAAAAAATTTTTTTTTTAAGTACGAGGGAAAAAAAAGTTTTTGGCAACCCTGATTTTTGCAAAAAAAATCGAGATATTAATGTGTTTAGTCGATTTAATTTAAAATTGACAATAAAAATCGTGGTTACAAAATAAAATCCCACATTTGAAATACTAAAAAAAATTATTTTTTTAATAAAAGAAAAAAAATATCCCAACAATTAAGTTAAGTATGTCAAACTATTTCACCGTATAAGATGTACTCGTGTTGTTGATAATTTATGACACTCTTGTGCATAATGGAATTTAACGGAATAGATTATAAATTTAATCTCATTAATTACCATTCACTTGATTATAATGAATTATTTATTTAGTTAACTAGTTCATTTAAATTTGTATTAAGAATTCATCTACGATATAAACACAACATACCGTAATCTGTCACTTTTGACATTCGCTTTTCCACAATAAACATCAACTTGCATAGATGATGTTTACCTTTTATCATAAACCTTCAACCATAGACAATAAAAATTTTTTTTTGAATAAATATATACTTTTTTTTTTCAAACTTATCATAGAAGAAGCATTGTCTATGATTGAAACCTGACACTTCTATGAAAATATCATTTCAAAAATTGAGGTTATGTTGACATGTTGACAATGTAACCACACACTGGGATACTGAGCACGAAAAAATACAAAACATGACCAATGTAAAACACCAAACACCAACGTAACCCGCAGGAGATCAAATAAACGAGCTAAACCACGTTGGGCCCAATTTGTTACGCTGTAATTAAGCGTTGAGTATAATACTGTATGGTCTATGTTTTCACCACGAACTTTACGGTATTACCGAGCGCCAAAATACTGCTTTGTGCAGAATTATGCCCGTGGTGAAATAAAAACATGAAACTACATCTCAGGAGGGGGCATAGGTATGTGATCTCCAGCGTGTTAGGGTATTAAATAAATACAAGTATCTCATTTCCAATTTAAATGTTAAAGAACTTTTATATTATTTTAATAATATCAGGTACAATAAAACGTAAAGTGACTCTACTCACCCTCAGGGACCGATTGAGGTTATACTATCTAGCTATTTCACTATATTCCTGACCGAACCGCGTCTCGTAGTTCGCCACAGGATGATGGGCAGGACCTCCAGCCGATTCTCATCTCGGCCAGTCCGCAACAGGATAATCGGCAGGACCTCCAGCCGATTCTCGTCTCCACAGATCGCATCAGGTTAAACGGCCAGTTCGCAACAGGATGATTGGCAAGACAGGGCTCTCAGCAAAGCCAGGGCTCCAAGAGAAGTGGAACTCCAAGGGAACGATGTTACGGGGCTTACGTAGCAAGCCAGCGGGACCGTTAGTATTCCCGCACGTGCATTTTCTCTCATACAAGCCGGTGAGCGGAATTATTCTTCTCCACGCGTTTAAATAGGCATTCTTATTGTCGGCACCCGACAAGTACATACCGGCGCGTCTCGTGTGGCGAAAATACTCATCCCGATCGCCTTGATAACTTTACGGTAAACTTCTCGTAATATAAGAACTACCGCGGAGAGCAATCTCGCGACATTATTATAAAACTTTGGTGCACTTTCGCATCCTGAATCAGAGATCGTTCCACATTAATTATTACGTGCCAATCGACTGAAATTTAAATCTTCGTCCCTTTTAATAACTTAATACTATCCGACTGTCACAGCCATGATCTGGCCCAAAAGATCATGCCGGCGAGAGTGGGTTCCATTGCCGGACCCGGAAAAGAAAAGAAACTCCCCCTTCCATAACGACTTGTGTTGCCAGTCCTCCTGTTGTAACTATCAACAATTAATTCACTCAATAGTTCGTGCCGCTAGGTTCGACGTTATAAAGCAGTGTTCATATTTTAAAATAAGAAAAGGTAATGATTTCAGCACTGCTTCATAACAGGTTTTACTCTCTTCTATTGGAATACTTGGAAATAAATTAACTATATCGAAAGAAACCAACATAGCATGGTTAGGGATTTCCAAATCCTTTAAATAATTAACCAATTCTAATGAATTCTTAACGGTGTATGTTGGTTGGAAAACATTAGTATTAATAATTAAATTATTTATTGTTGATGCTACTTTGAAAGTTGGGGCATTACAATTAGAAACGACTGGCCCAATTGGTTTATTCAATTTATGTATTTTTAACAGACTATAAAGCTTAGGAATCTGTGGGTTACTTAAAATTATTTTTTTATCATTTTTCAACTTTACAAAAATGTCACTTTTACAATTTTTTACTGTTTGTTTCAACATGTCTTGACACTTATTAATTGAGTTAATATGGATAATTTCGAAATTGTCTCCTTGCAGAAAGTCCATAGTCTTGGTTATGTAATCACCTCTATCCATAATAATAACACTGTTCCCTTTATCAGCCTTTGTAACGATTAAATTTTCTTCCTTCACAATTTTTGAAATATTCTTATCAATATTTAAGTTCACGTTAATACTTTGGTTTTTATCACGATTTGAAACTGTTTTCATGTTAATGTTTTTTATCACTTCGGCACATTTATAATGAAATGATTTAGGTTGTTTATTTAGCGCATTGTCCAAATCCACTGCTAATAACTCCAGTTCTAACTTATTTTTAACTTTTGAACTGTAATGCAAGTTATGATTAAGTCCTTTATTTAATAATTTTAACTCTTCCTCCGCAAACTCATGATTAGACATGTTAATCACTCGATTATGGAATTTATATTGATTTATTTCAGTTTTTAATGCTTCCGGATTTAGTTTTTTTTTATTATCACACAATTTTTTAATTTTTTTGTCTAGAACAAGTTTCTTTTTGTATGCTTTGATACTTGCAGTAGATCTAACTTGATCATCAAACAAATCCCATTCCACTGGGTGTAATAAACTTGCTAATTCCATATGTAAGAATTTAAGTTGAAGTTTAATGACGTTTCGTTTTTTATAACCACTTTTTAAGTCCTCTTTTACCCAACACACTTTGGCTTTTTTTGCCGAATTTGAAGATGATTTAAACATAAAATTTACGTAATTTGCTTTCAGATTTTTTTGTAAATAATTTAGAAAATAAGATTTTTAATAGCGGTCCGTTATTACTTAAAAATGTGTATTGTTGGAAAAGATATGTTGACGATATATTTTGCATTTGGTTAGGTTCAGAAAGACAATTGATCATGTTCTTAAATTTTTTAAATAAATTACACAAAAACATTAAATTTACACTGGAAATTGGTAAAGATAAGAGCTTAAATTTCTTAGATTTAAATTTAACATTAACAGGTACAAAAATAGATTTCAATATTTTCCGTAAAGATACGTATACTGATATTGTTATACATAATTCTTCAAATCATCCCTTTTCTCAAAAACTTGCGACTTTCCACTCTATGATTAATAGACTAATTACAATTCCTTTGTCAGCTCTTAACTATAATTTTGAATTAAATCTCACAAAGCAAATAGCAATTAATAATGGCTATTCTACTAATTTGATAGATGAAATACTTAATAAAAAAAATTAAACAGAATTTTTTCAAATTATATATTTACCCTATTTCTAAAGATAACAATAAACATTGGCGTAGAATTTTATTTGTCGACAACGATACGTCAAAAATTATTAGTAAAAATATTCCCGGTACTATTCAACCAGCGTTTTACACAAATAACAAATTGAAGAAATATATACTCAACAATAAAGATAGCGAAATTAAAACAAAAAAATCAGGGGTTTACAAACTCAATTGTAATGATTGTAGTTCGTTTTATATAGGTAGAACTTATAGAAACTTTGAGATTAGGGTTAAAGAGCACCTCAGAGCACTAAATGGCAATAGCGATTCTGAGTTCGCAGACCATTTATTAAAATATGATCATAGCTTTGACATAAATTCAGGTCTTCAAATATTACATACAGGATATAAAACATCGCAAATCAATAATTTAGAAATTTTAGAAATAAGAAAAAATGTTAATTCCAAAGCTGACATAATTAATAAGCAAAAAATTTTTGTTAACCCTGTTTTAAATATCTTCCCACTTAACCGGCCGACATCTTGCATAATCGCTGCTGAAAACTTACCTGCTACCGTCTTTAATGCCCCGAAACAGCCTAATAATATAATATGGCGAAGGACTAACAACAAGAAAATCAATGAATATACGTCTGTGGCAGAAGCATTACTCCATGTAACATATCAAAGACACTCAGAATCCATATGTAATTCTGAGTCTACATGTGATAAATGCGATCATATGCAAAGCATGGACAATATGTACACAGATATCGTGGAAGCCCTAAGAAAGGCTGCCGACATTGTATTCTATCTGGAGAGCAATCAAAGCGAACCAAAAACATATCGTCACATTTCCTGGTGGAATCAAAAAGTCAAGGAACACTACGAAAAATCGAGATCGGCATTGATGACGTGGATTCAAAACGGGAGACCATCACAAGGCCCCATTGCGGATGAAAGAAAACAGAAAAGGAAGGAGTTTAAAAGAGCCCTCAAACACTGCCAAAGCTCTGCCGAACAAACAAAGATGGACGAAATCGTAAAATCGCTTGACACAAAACAGTTTGCTCAATTCTGGAAGAAAAGCAACAATCTGATCAAACCAAACGCTCGAATCGCCAGCCAAATTGACGGGTCCACAAATACGGAGGAAATTGCCAGGACATTTAGAAGAACCTTTGCAGATATTTCTGGAAACGAAGCACTGACTGCTCCTGATATTATGGAATATGATGGACAAAACGTCTTCCTCTCTGAAAAAAAGTATAATGAAGGCCATCAAAGCTACTAAGGCTGGTAAATCTCCGGGACATGATAGTTTAAGTATTGAACACATAAGGTATGGAGGTAGATACATACCTAAACTACTAAACATTCTGTTCAATACAATCCTCAAACACAACCATCTACCAAGTGCAATGACGAAAACCATTATAACCCCGATCCTGAAATCAGGAAAGCCCGATATGACCAACTCCAGCAATTACCGGCCAATATCCCTGGCAACTATAATTGCAAGACTATTTGAAAGGGTCATTCTGATTGAAATAGAAGGTAAACTCAATTCTAAACACAATCAGATGGGCTTTAAGTACAGATTATCCACTAATATGGCAATATACTCCGCTAAGCAAATAATAGAATATTACAAGAAACGAAAAACTACTGTATACGGATGCTTCTTAGATCTGAGCAAAGCGTTCGACAGGGTCTGTCATAAAACCTTATGTCAGAAATTGAAAGCTAGAAATATACCTACTATGTATATCAACACACTATCCCGATGGCACTCTCAGCAGGAAAACGTTGTACGGTGGGCAAGTACGTACTCCCAACCGATATATTTGCGATCAGGAGTAAGGCAAGGAGGGTGTATGTCCCCAATCCTGTTCAATGTATACATGGACGAATTATCAAATCGCCTGGACACCAGGGCGGGCTGTCGTATTAATAATTTATCCCTAAATCACATAAGTTATGCGGACGACATGATTCTCCTAGCTCCGTCGATCAAGGGGTTGAGAACATTATTAAAAATCTGTGAAGAATATGCAAATGACTACAACATGATGTACAACCCCAAGAAGACGGAACTAATCGCATTCCACCATGGAAAAAATCCCGAGAAAATGCTCCCTGTAAAACTTAATGAAGAAAATATAAACGCATCTAAGAATGTAAAATACTTGGGACACATTATTACTGAAGACCTCTCGGATGACGGTGATATTGAACGACAGCGGAGAAGTATCAGTATACTGTCTAATATGATTGCCCGAAGATTCTTCAAATGCAGTAACAATGTAAAAAAAACATTGTTCAATGCATTTTGCACTAACCTATATACATGTGAAACATGGTGTCACTACCGTACCAGCTCAATAGAACGACTGCGGATCCAATATAATGATGCTTGCAGAATTATATTTGGATATAGAAGGTACAGCAGCGCATCTTCAATGTTTACGGAGCTAGGACTACACGGATTCGCCGGTCTGAGGAGACACCGGGTCACTGGAGCCAGGATGCGGCTAATGGCTTCCGATAACAAAGTGGTGATCGCAGCCTTCCAGCACCAAGCGCCACTCCTGAGCGAGCGCTGGGCCCTAGCTCACTCCAGACCACGTCCTACATTATAATTGATTATTTATTTTATTTCTATTATCGCTTATGTCTTTTATATTTGTTTGTTCTATTTACTTTTTTTTTTTTACTTTATCGTGTAAATATGTACAACTTTATGGGACGTGTGGGATTGCACTATCCTCCCCACATCCTGGAATAAACATTATTATTATTATTATTATTATTATTAACCAGCCTTTTACTTCTAATAGCTTGGTAATCCCCAATTCTTCGAAACTCCCACCATTGTCAACCCTTCCCCCTCCTTCAATTTCTTCTCTCCATATGTAATCTATAATTAATTTTTTAACTTTAGTATACTTTTATTCCTGAAGAAGTGAACTTGGTTCACGAAACATGTTGATATTATAAAATATAAAAAATAAAGTGATGTAAACTAAGTTATTTTCTTTTAATAAATAAACTTTTACAAATGTTTCATAATTTACTTACCCCGTAAACATCGACGAGCACACGCCATGTATCTCGAGTGATAGTATATATTTACACGTTTTCAAAACACAAACCATGTTTTTTACAGTGTTATTTCGTAAAATGCACCGATGAGCGCTCGACGCTGGCTCACAGAAGAATGATGACGTCTCATTTTTTAGATTCACGCGAAGCCATACTCAATCCCATCCGGTTCCAAAGAACCGGTATGGGGAGGGGAAAATAATACGCTTTTATCACTTAGGGCAGGTCTACTAATATTCATATGTCTATGGCCTCAACACAGACTAGCCTAGTGAGGCGGGCTATGAGAAACCTAAACTTATTTCTGTTCTTAGGGAACGTACCCATACTACGTGACACGTGTAGGGGGGGGGTCTTCAAAATGTCACGCTCCATACAAATGAGCGGCGGGTTGCTTAGGTTTTTGGTCACCGGGGGGGGGGGTTAAAAATTGCAAAAAGTTGGTCACGTAGTATGGGTACGTTCCCTTACCTACTCTTACTTACTTAATTTTACCTACTGTCTACTTGTATATTATTTTCTGTTGTTAACTTTTGATACTCATGTAATTTATAAACCAACTAGCTGGTTTCCAGCATGCGTTGTAATGTCATATTCAAAGAAATTGTTTCTCCCTGCATGTCCTTTCCCGTGCGTCCCCGTTCCCCTCCCGCGTCCCCTCCCACGTCCCCTTCCCCTCCTGCGTTCCCCTTCCACCTTCCCCGCCTTCCCTCTCCCCTTTCCCGCTCATCCATCCCGCCAACCTCCCTCCCTCCCGCGTTTCACGTACATCCCACCTGGGCGTCGCGTGTTCGATTCGTCGGCTGGCTAAGTCCTCCATCACAACACAAGCAACATTTTCGACTTTCTGCGGTGGTAGTTGGAGATTTTCAAATATTATTGGGTTATTCGTAACCCGGGAATGTTTGTCTTTCTTTTAAAAAATATATATAATGGCTATTATAACGGATCCATCTTGCCGAGCCACTAAAGATCAGCAGATCAGGATTCAAAAGGAGCTCATCAGTGTTCTCTCCATTTCCAATATGATGGCTCTGGAAATGGGTAAATGGGCTAATTACAAGAAATAATGCTCTTCCTGGCCCTGCTAGACCTTCAGTTCTCGTGTTTCCGGCCAACAACACCCATTCCACTTCCAAGGCCACCATGAAAATCTTGAAAACTGCGGTCAATCCTGCCACACTTGGCATACGAGTAACGGGTATGCGTGAACTGAAAAGTGGTGGGGTGATAATCCACCCTAACACTTCTGCTGAAGCGACGAAATTGGCAAATGCTCCAGCTCCATCCGAGGCTGGTCTAAAAGCAACGATCGCCCCAAATCGCCTCCCTCATGACATCCCTCAAGATATTTCGTCTGAGGATATTATCTCGGCGATTCATCATCAATCCAACGACACCGGTCTCTCACTAGAAAATTTAAAAGAAAACATATCTTTCTCTCATAAATCGGGCCCTCGCACTGGTAACTGCATACACATTTATAGAGTCCCTTCATCTGTTCGTCACTCTCTAATATCCCGTACAAAACTTGCCATTGACTGGCAGCTACACCGTTTAAGAGACTGGGTAGATAGCCTGAAATGTGGCCACTATCCACATGGCCTGAAATATGGCCACATAGCTTCCAAGTGCCAAGCAGACTTACCCACCTGTGCCCACTGTGCCAAAATTGGTCACAACCGTGATGCCTGCCCCAAAAAGGAGAAATCTCCATTATGTGCCACCTGCACTTTCTTCAGAAAAACGGCTTCCCACAAAACTGGAGCTCAAGAATGCCCTGCCCGCCAAGCTGCTGAGAGACGTGAACTTTCTAGGATAAATTTTTTAGGTTGAACCTGAAGAATCGTTCTATGAATAATTCCTTCTCAACGTACTACCAAAACGTTCGTGGCCTAAATACAAAACTGAACACTATTCGCTGTAACATCAGTGTATGTCATTACGACTTTATATTTCTTACCGAAATATGGCTCTCTGATAATGTCTCATCTGCTGAACTTGGACTGTTGGACTACAACATTTTTCTTTGTGACCGTTCTACTTCTTCTGTGAAGTATAAAGGTGATGGAGTGATGATATGTGTAAATAAAAAATACCCTTGCCATATTCTAGAAACATCTGACAATGTTTCTGATCAATTGTTCCTATATGTTATTTTTGGTACCAAAAAGCTTGTACTTGGTTGTGTTTACATTCCTCCTTTCTCTTCGGTAGAAGTCTACAAGTCGCATACTGCTTCAATTGAGCGTGTCTCTAGAAATGCTGATTCCTTACTTATTTGTGGCGATTATAATTTACCTAAAATATTGTGGCTGAATGACAACCAAGGGGTCAAAACTCCTACTAGTAATCTTTCCCAACAAGCTATTGAAATTGTAAATTTTTTGCCTTTATGAATATGTTTCAAGTAAATCCAGTATTCACTCAACGTGTAGTGACATTTATTAACAAGGAAAGTGTTTAGTGACGATTTGAATTTGTGTGTATCTTGTATTTGTTTAATGTTATGTGGAAGGTTGTTATATACTTTAATGGCCATGTAGTATGGTCCTTTTTGGAATGTTGTTTTGTTTGCTTTTGGTATTAATAGGTTTTCTGTGAGCCTTGTAGCGTATTTATGTGTTGAGTTTTTTAGTGGGAACTTGTCTCTAGATGATCGCACTAACATGCATAACTCCATTATATATATGTCTGTGACTCTTAGAATTTTCAGATTTTTAAACATAGGTCTACATGAATCTAAACGACCGGAGTTTGTAATTTTTCTTATGCATCTCTTTTGTATGATGAAGACATCTTTGGCGTTTACCGAGTTTCCCCAAAAAATAATACCGTATTTTATTATTGAATATACATAACCATAGTATGCGGCTATTACTGATTCGGTGTTCAATATTTTTCTCAAGGTACCCAGAACATAAGAAAAACTACTGATTTTTGCTACAATTTTTGAGACATGTTCTTTCCAGTTTATGTTATATAATATTATACTCATAGTTAAGTGGAGGGATGGTGCATGAAGCATCAGAATATACAGAGGAAAAGTGTTTAGCAAAAAGGTTGGCGATGTCGTGATCATTTGTAGCGTGAGTTTCTTGATAATACATACTTGAAGGGAAATTATTCATTATCTGTACGCTTTTGCGCAACAAATTGCCAGAATTGTTTAGTCATTTTTTAGTAATTTTGTCTCTGTAACTTCTACAAAAGATTTATAGCATTTGGCTGATTCGATTTTAGACAGTTCCCTTAATTGAGAAAATTTTTGATAAAGTTTTTAGTTGCCAGTTTCCTTAAATATCTTATGAGTTTCCTTTTTTTCAATTATTAACTGCTTAAGTTTCGAGCTAAACCAATTTGGAAACTTGGGTTGAGAGAAACATCCCTCGGGAACAACCAAATCTATAGCACGTGTTACACATTCATTAAATTTAAATACGGCGTCATTTATATCATAATTTAAAAATAGTTTTGTCAAATTAATCAGGGAAAGATATTTGTTCATGTTAGAATAGTCACCGTTAAGATATTTGTAGTGATACGAGACACTTGGTTTCAAAGATTCAAATAAAAAAAAATTGTGATGTTAATAGAGAGAGATGGATGATATTTATCAATAGGTAACAACGAGACATCAGCTTCACTTACTATGACATTAGGTATGCTAGTGAAAATTAAGTCCAGGCAATAACCTAGATAGTTTGTCTCAACACATAAATACGCTACAAGGCTCACAGAAAACCTATTAATACCAAAAGCAAACAAAACAACATTCCAAAAAGGACCATACTACATGGCCATTAAAGTATATAACAACCTTCCACATAACATTAAACAAATACAAGATACACACAAATTCAAATCGTCACTAAACACTTTCCTTGTTAATAAATGTCACTACACGTTGAGTGAATACCTCACGTAAATGAAACGCCTATTTTTATTGGTATATATATTTGTATTTTTTTTTTCATTGAAATATTGTTATTTTATCTGTATAAACATTGTAACTATAATAAAACAAACAATATTATATAAACATTGTAATTAAATAAATGTGGTTAGCTGGAAGAAATGGGGTCTACCCATAAGCTACACCTTTTGTAATTTTTATTTTACAATAAATATTTTTTGATTTGATTTGATTTGATTGACTTGAATGATTGCCAAATTTCACTTGCAGAGGTTTACCAATCCTTAAATAATCTTTCTAACAAAAAAAGTACCGGACCTGCCCCCCTAGCATGGTCGATCGACATAGGTTTTATCGAAAATGTCGGTAACTTGAAATCGCTCCCGAGCACGACTGCAGGACGCTAACGAAGAAATAACAGTTTACGTCAAATAAATTAGGAACCCTTAGTCAATGTGAACTGTTGTTTGTTCGTTAGCGGCCTGCAGTCGTGCTTGGGAGCGATGTCAAGTTACCGACATTTTCGATAAAACCTATATCGACCGACCATGCTAGGACCCCTGATGGAATTCCAGAAATCTTGATAAAAGAATGTAAATGTTCATTATCTAACCCAATTTGTATGTTGTACAATTTATCACTCTCAACCGGAACATTTGCTGACTCGTGGAAAATTTCATTTATTCGACCCATTTTTAAGTCTGGAAACAAGTCAAATATTGGAAATTACAGACCAATATCAATTATATCTAATATTCCAAAAATATTTGAGTCGATAATTACAAAGAAAATCACTCCTATTTTCAAAAATGTTCTGATCGAGGAACAGCATGGATTTAGATCGGCGAAATCTACAACAACTAATTTACTGTCCTTTATAAAAATACCATTCTTAAAGTCTTAGAAGACAACACTCCGGTTGATGTCCTCTACACTGACTTATCCAAAGCCTTCGACAAAGTTAATCACCATATTCTCATGGCCAAACTTTATGCTATAGGCATTAGAGACCCATTGTTATCATTCTTTCACTCTTACTTGAGTAATAGAAAACAAAGGGTTAAAATAAATAACTTTGAATCCTTTAACATTGATGTAACTTCCGGCGTTCCGCAAGGAGCCCATTTGGCCCCGCTTCTTGTTAACCTTTTTATTAACGATATCATTAAAGTTTTTTCTCAAACACGTTTTTGACTTTTTGCCGATGACAATAAGATTCTTAAGATAATTAAATCCAATCTTGATTGTTTACTTTTTCAACTTGATATTGATTCATTTAATGATTGGTGCAAAATTAACTGCATGGAACTTAATGTTGATAAATGCAAAATTTTGTCCTTTTATAGAACCAAAAAACCTATTCAGTTTGATTATAAACTAAATAATGTTCGTGGCCTAAATACAAAACTGAACACTATTCGCTGTAACGTCAGTGTACGTCATTACGACTTTATATTTCTTACCGAAATATGGCTCTCTGATAATGTCTCATCTGCTGAACTTGGACTGTTGGACTACAACATTTTTCGTTGTGACCGTTCTACTTCTTCTGTGAAGTATAAAGGTGATGGAGTGATGATATGTGTAAATAAAAATTACCCTTGCCATATTCTAGAAACATCTGACAATGTTTCTGATCAATTGTTCCTATATGTTATTTTTGGTACCAAAAAGCTTGTACTTGGTTGTGTTTACATTCCTCCTTTCTCTTCGGTAGAAGTCTACAAGTCGCATACTGCTTCAATTGAGCGTGTCTCTAGAAATGCTGATTCCTTACTTATTTGTGGCGATTATAATTTACCTAAAATATTGTGGCTGAATGACAACCAAGGGGTCAAAACTCCTACTAGTAATCTTTCCCAACAAGCTATTGAAATTGTAAATTTTTTTGCCTTTATGAATATGTTTCAAGTAAATCCAGTCACAAACTATCTAGGTTCTTGCCTGGACTTAATTTTCACTAGCATACCTAATGTCATAGTAAGTGAAGCTGATGTCTCGTTGTTACCTATTGATAAATATCATCCACCTCTCTCTATTAACATCACAATTTTTTTTTATTTGAATCTTTGAAACCAAGTGTCTCGTATCACTACAAATATCTTAACGGTGACTATTCTAACATGAACAAATATCTTTCCCTGATCCCGGTACTTTTTTTGTAATTCTTGTTAACCTTTTTATTAACGATATCATTAAAGTTTTTTCTCACACACGTTTTTGACTTTTTGCCGATGACAATAAGATTCTTAAGATAATTAAATCCCATCTTGATTGTTTACTTTTTCAACTTGATATTGATTCATTTAATGATTGGTGCAAAATTAACTGCATGGAACTTAATGTTGATAAATGCAAAATTTTGTCCTTTTATAGAACCAAAAAACCTATTCAGTTTGATTATAAACTAAATAATGTTTGTCTCTCTACTGTCACATCTATCAAGGACCTTGGGGTCACTCTGGATTGTAAACTTTCTTTCCGGGATCACATTAATAACATCGTAAACAAATCACTTAAACTACTCGGCTTCATTCATAGAATTACCTCTGACTTTAAACATATAAATACACTTAAAACTCTTCACTGTTCGCTGGTCCGCCCTCACCTTGAATATGCTTTGGTCTCCTTTTTATGTTGTCCACATTTGTTACACCGAATCTGTACAACATCTGTTAGGACTTGAAAGAGGAGAATACTCGTAAGATGAAATTGAACAAACTTTAAACATTTCCTCTTTAGAAAAACGTAGAAAGGACTCTGATCTAATATGCATTTTAAAAATTATCAACAGTATTACTGACACACCTGCTTTGTTACAACTCATCCAGTTCAACATTCCTTCCCGTAGACTCCGAAATAATGAATTGCTGTTCCTCAATCAACATTCTACTAATTATGGATATCATTCTCCTTTATCCAGAATGTCGAGACTTGTCAACGCAAATCAAAGCATTGAATTTTTGGTGTAAGCCTAAATGACTTTCGGCAGTCGTTATGAAATGTGGTTTTTTAAGGTCTTTTTAAATCCATCTTCAAGCTACTTGTAGTTATCTTCTCTATGTACTTTTATATTATATGTATTTTGTCAATGCTCTTCATCTTTATGTTTTTTTTTTAATTGCACAACAGATTTTTATCCAATTACTGTACAATTTTCTCATTTTGACAGTCTTAACACCTAGGAAGATGATTATTAAACAAAAAAATCTTAAGGCTATCTAAAGAAGAGTTATATATATATATATATATATATATATATATATATATATCTAGTGTTTCCGATATTTCGTTCAACAGCACCATTCCTCTTGTCATGCTATGCTGTGCTAGAACATCTGTTCTGCCGTATGGTATTTTGAACAAGTCGTGTCGACGACTACGGCTGAAATTTTCAGGCACGTATAAGCCATAACATTCCAAGAGGAATGGGCTGTCAATACGATTATGGATTATGTTAAAACTAAGAATTGCAAGATTTGCATAACATCTAGTTTCCAAGCTAAATCTATTTGTTGCCCCAAGTAATTCCATATGGTGCATGAATCTCGGGTACGTTCCATTCATCCGCATATAGACATACCTAAGGAACTTTTTCTGAATTTGTTCTAGCATATTAATATATTTAGCTTGGTGCGGAGTCCACACACCACTGGCATACCCCAGCTTACTTCTTATGACTCCATCAAACATGGCTATCATTACATCTGGGTCATCAAATTGCTTACATATTCTGATGATGAAACCCAGGAGTTTGTAGCATGCTGGAGTGAGCCGTGATATATGATCCGAGAATGTCAGTTTGGGATCAAAGACGATACCGAGATCTTTAAAGCTATTGACTCGGCATAATGTTTTCTTCAAAAACTATGGGCTTCTGGGAGCGGGGGGTATATGTCATAGTTAAACATTTTTTTATATTGAATTCTAATTTGTTTTTTACTTACCATTCTGCAATAGCATCAAGGTCAGATTGCATTGTAATCTCCTTTCATTGTGATCTCTCTTTTTTTTCTATTCGTGTTATTGTTATATTGTTAATTGGACTATTTGGCCAATTAATAAAAAAATAAATATACATTCAGTTTTTTTTTTATATATACAATTCCAATACATTCTTTCAAACAGCTCGCCTTCCACCTATTATAATTTTTTTATTCAAATTTTCATTTTTCATGTATTACAAATATTCAATTTTGTATATTATAAGAACAAGCAATTAAATTAGGTACCAATTTAAAATATCTGTAGAGTCTGTCAAATAAGAGTAGAAAATATAAAAAATTGAATTATAAAATTTGCAACACCAATTTAACTGTCAAATATTCTTAAGTGCAATGTCACTGAATGTATAGAACACAGTAAACCACATTTTAAAAAACATTTTTTGTTCATGACATAAATTTGATTAAAAGGTGTTTTATAAAGCGATTTGCTTTCATTTAATTTAACATAAATTTGAATTTAACAGTAGATAGAAAGGAAGAATCACTAACGGTGAGTTTAGTTACACTACTTTTAGATCTGAATGAGTTAAATATATATTCAGATCTAAAATTAGAGACACGATCAAAAGCCCGGGCAACTCTAGGTACTTAAACTGTGCTTTATATTTTATTACATTATCTTCTTTTTCTTCATTATGTTAACACAAAATTGCGAAGGTATAATAATAATATACCTATACGCAATTCTAATTTTGAGATCAGTGGGTAGCTATATTGTAATGAAATTTTTTTTTTTACTTTTACGCCTTTTTAATTTTTTATAAAAATGTAGGTTACACAGCTTTACATCAACACCATGAGTTATATGTTTAGTATTTCCATTTGAACTACAGTGGTGCCCTCATATATTTTCTACTCTTATTTGACAGACTGTACTTCTTGATTCGATTCAAAGTATTACGCGAGTACTTCAAATAAATAAATTATTTTATAGAGTTTTTTTTCGTTATTTGTTTTTGGGGTGTTATGCCGTGTTGCGCTACCTCCTACAAGGAGGTAGCGCGACACTGCATAACTGTTGGAATCTCCAGGTTGGATTTAAAGGAAAACACGTGTAACTTATTTAATCAGTGATATATTTATTTTACTACAAAAAAAATGTTTATCCAACGGGATTCTGTTAACTAGTAACGCAACAAACGACGTTTGCTAGGAATATAATTCTTCAAACCACATACTTGCGGCAGCACCATACAGTACAAATGTAATTTGTAAACACAACTTCCAACACGCTCCTTTTCATTTGTATTTGTTATAGTCATAAACATTTTTTGTTAGTCTTTCAATTTCAACAGTTTTCTTAACTTAACAAACTTTGGCTTGCTCAAGGATTTGGTTAATATATCAGCAATATTTTCATCAGTATCGATCTTTACAATATCAATATTTCCATTCTCATAACTCTCATGTACGTAGTGATACTGAACCTCTATGTATTTAAACTTTTTAGAAAAATTTCCGCTTTTAGCAATTGATACCGCTCCAGAATTATCCTCATATCCTCATTTTGACTGGATCATTAAATTTAATTTTGAACACTTCACTTACTAAACCCTTCACAAACTTCAATTCAGTCAAAGCGTCAGACAATGCTACGTACTCTGCTTCAGTGGATGACTTAGTTACAGATGTTTGTTTACGAGACTTCCAATAAACAGTATTGCCAAACAATCTTATTAAATACCCCGATGTAGACTTTCTATCATTAATATCTCCAGCCCAGTCTGAGTCTACTAAACAATCCAGTTCATCATTTTCACTTGAGCTTGAGTACAGCAATTTCAAATTTCTTGTTGAGTATAGATATTTTAGAATTCTCATCGCGTACTGGAAATGAGTCTCATTGTAACTACTCTGGAACCTACTTAAATAATTTACGCTGAAGGCGATATCTGGTCTCGTTCCAGTACTTATGTATAACAGTTCTCCAATCAAATTGCGATACTTGACTTGTTCATTTAATTTGTCAGCTGGCTCTAGTCTCAAGTTTGTTTCCATTGGTGTATTGTACAGTTTAGCATTTTCTAAGTTATACTTTTTGGCTAAAAAATTAATATACGTTTCTTGACTTAGACTCATTACATTTGACTCGAGATCATGCTTAATGTCAATTCCGATATAATTACTCACTGAACCCATGTCCTTCATTTTGAAACGTTTAGATAATTCATCTTTAACTCTTTGTACTCTCTTCAAGTCTTTGCCACATACCAACAAATCATCAACAAATATCAAAATATAAATCGGATCATTTCCTTCGTTTCTCACGTACAAACAATAATCATGAGTGCTTCTACTAAACTTTGATTCAACCATGAAACTGTGAAAACATTCGTACCATGACCTCGGACTCTCTCTCAACCCATAAAGTGATTTTCGTAATTTATAAACTTTACCGGATCCATCATCATAACCAGGAGGTTGTTTGATGTATACTTCAGACATTATTTTTCCGTTTAAAAAAGCTGTTTCCACATCCATTTGTTCAACATTCAATTTGTTTTGACAACTATGCGATAATAAAATCTTAAGAGATTCCATTTTTACAACTGGTGAATAAGTATTTTCAACTTGCTCATTTTGTTGATATCCCCTTACAACCAATCTAGCTTTAAACAAATCATCAGACTTCTTTTTAAAGATCCATTTAACATCAATAGCTTTCTTATCATCAGGTTTTTCTATCAGACTCCATGTTTCATTCTTCTTAATACAATTAATTTCTCTATTCATTGCATTTACCCATTCACCGGACTCTTCATGTTCAATTGCCTCTTCAAACGTATTCGGTACATCTCATTCTCTCCATTTGACTCAGCAGACTCATAAATGGATTCATTTTTATTTTCTTCCCCAACAATATCATCCACACTTTCATCAGACTCATTTGCAATCATCTCATTCTCTTGATTATCGAACTCACTGTATTTAATATCGTTTTGAACAATATCAACGTGTCGCGCTACGATTATTTTGTTGTTTATCAAGACACGATAGCCAACTTCGCAATACCCCAATAAAATTCCCAATTTCGCTTTATCATTCCACTTTGATTTTCTCAATGGCTCTGGTGTTTGGACATAAAGTGTACTCCCATACAAACGTAGATTGTTTACATTTGGTTTGACTTTAAAAAATATTTCATAAGGCGTTTTCATTTCAATGGTATTTGCAAGTGTCCTGTTTCTCAAATACGTTGCTGCTTTAATCACTTCGGGCCAATATCGAATATTTACTTTGGCTTCTTTTAACAAAAATCTAGCATTGTCCATAATTGTACGATTGAATCTCTCAGCTACCCCATTTAATTCTTGAACATATGGCGAACAAGGCATAACTCGAATTCCCTTTTTTCTCGCAAACTGATCAATTTTCCTGTTAATAAACTCGGTGCCATTGACACATCTTAGCCGATCATGCCAACCATTTTTTCAATAACATCGGCACGAACTTAGCCAACAAAATTCTAAAAGCAACAAACATAACACAACAGAGCTCTCTGCACCCGGAACTAATCCTAGCCCCTACCCCCAATAAAGAAATAGTTGACACAATACTCACCATTAAAATAAATAGTGCTGCTGGTAATGACAATATTTCTCCTCATATAATAAAACACATAGTTCACTTTATTACAACGCCGTTAAAACATATGGTTAATCTAAGCTTTAAAAGCGGTTCTTTCCCACACCTACTAAAACATGCAACAGTTATCCCAATCTATAAAGGTGGCGATAAAACAGATGTTGAAAACTATAGACCCATTTCTTTGCTAAGAGTCCTGTCAAAAATCATTGAAAAAATTGTTAAAAGTAGGCTTGTCTCCCATCTTGAATCCCAGAAGTTTCTCTCGCCTATTCAGTTTGGCTTTCAAAATAATTTAAATACAGAATCTGCAATCTTAGACTTGACGGATAAGATCTCTAACAGTCTGGACGAAGGTGATTCCTGCTTAGCCATATTTCTAGACTTAGCCAAAGCATTTGACACGGTTTCCCACCCCATACTTCTAGAAAGACTATCTCAAATAGGCATCCGAGGTAGAACTCTTAACTTGTTATCATCATACCTAACCGACAGATCTCAAGCTGTGAAAATTAACAACACAACAAGTAACCCCTTACCAATCCACTTCAGAGTCCCACAAGGAAGTGTTCTAGGCCCTATTCTGTTCCTCATCTACATTAACAATCTCTGTAACCTTCCCATAATCGGGAAACTAATATCTTTTGCAGATGACATTGTACTGATAACTAGACACAACATCTGGAAAGCAGCATTCGACGTAGCTCAAAACGACATAGGCCAGATAAAGAAATGTTTAGATGATATTCTCCTAACCCTTAATGCTGGAAAAACAAAATTCTTAACCTTCAGTATTTCTGCTGCAACCCAACCTACCAACCATCAGAAGATAATAATTCACTCCTGTCTAAGAACTTGCACTTCCTGTAATTGCCCAAACTTGGAACACGCCACCCACATTAAATATCTGGGGGTCATCATTGATCAACACCTTCGTTGGGATCAGTACTTGGCCAGTCTAACCCCACGCATCCGCAAACTCTCTTATGTTTTTCAAACCCTAAAAAATATCCTTACTACCTAAACTCTTAAAACTGTTTACTACGCTCTCTGCCAAGCCCTACTAGCATACAGCATTATAACTTGGGGTGGCTGTGCACAATCTATCATCGAACCTCTACTAAAAGCCCCAAAAATGGTTATACGTGTCATTAACAAGCGACCGACAAGATACCCCTCTAAACGACTCTTCGTCGTGTATAACGTCTTAGACATACGGCAACTTCATCTAAAATTTATGCTAATACATTTCCTGTTCAAATACAAAAACAAAACTCTCTTACAACACCACCAGAACAATAACCAACAGACACTACAATGTACCTACACTACACACCACGTCAGCTCAAAGACAATTTTTCTTCCTAGCTCCTAAAATCTTTAACCTTATCCCTGAAAACCTAAAAACGTTGAGTCAACCCCATTCCTTTAAAAAACAAATAACGAAATGGATCCTTACAAATGGAATACATTACAATTTTAACACCCATTCACTTTACACTCTATCAATTTAATCACCTTTCAGACAAAACATAATATATCTCTATTTTCTAAATTAGCGGCATTGTATGTACAAGATTAATTAGTGTGACCTATAGCTAACAACTCCTCAAATTTTTCATTTTCTAATAATTCTCTAACTTCTCCATCTTCTTCTTGTAACCCAATCTAACTATAAGTATATCATTTACTTATCATAGAGGATCTGTGTGCATAGTATTAAGAGCAGGCAAAACATAATATATTTTTTATTTACTATCTAAGCAGCATTATATGTATAAGACTGATTACTGTGAACTATATATCAATAATTCCTTAATATACTAGTAATAACTTATCTTTTCCAATAATTCTTTAACTTCTTCACCTTATTCTTGTAATCCATCTTGTTATTATTGTAATTCATATAACTACATAAACTCTCTTATTATAGAAGAATGTGTGTGCATAGTATCAATTAGTGAAAAATTCAACCTATACAAATGAATGTATATCCGCAAACTGTAAACTTCACCCGCCATAACACAGGGTCATCCCTAGCATGGAGGGTGAAATATCACAAAAAACTATATGTACTTTCGATAATTCATGTATTAAATAAATAAATAAATATCTCAAAATTTTTATTCTTTTCCCTGTAGTGTTCTCGACTTCATTTACATAACTCACAATGCAATCATAGACTTGATCTTTGAATTTGATACAATAAACTCTCGCCAATTTACTGTAATCATCAATGAAACTCAAAAAATATTTTTCCCCGCAATTTCCGACTGTTGGGGGAGGCCCATTAATATCTGTATGAACGATCTCTAGTACTTCAGTTGCTTGTATTCTCTTGTTATCGAAAGGCAAATTATGCATCTTTGATTCAATACACGTAGCACATTTCAAAATCTCAGACTCTAGTTTTTTTGGCAATCCAATTACAAGTTCTTTTTCACTCAATGTTTTTAAATAATTGAAATTTACGTGACCCAATGTACGATGCCATTTTTCTTTCAAGGTCATTCCTCCATCATTACTACTAGACATTGTATTATTTACTTCACTCAATTTTCCGTCTCTCTTGATAAAGCTTGTCATGAAATACAAATTATTCGCTTTTACCGCAATTGCTATCAACTCATTATTTTGATTATACACTTCGGAAACATCATCGTACGAAATAATTGAATTGTTCATCGTGACTTTTGCATAGCTCATTACATTTGATCTCATGGCACGTATATAAAAAACATTCAACAAAGTTACCATACTCTCTCTACCATTGACCACAAACAATGCTTTTACTTTACCAATTTTTGTCGCTTTCATTACTCTACCATATCCTAATTTTACATCAATGGGATTTTTTAAAATTATACATTCATCGAATAATTCATCGTTATTAATAATATAGTCAGTACATCCACTATCCAGGATCCAGTTTATTTCATTTTCATTTCTGTTCCTCTCATTCTTAATTTCAGTTTTATTCACGTGAGTCACAAAAACATTACCAGAGTTCCCAAATTGATTTTGCTCACTACTCGACGCAGTGTTGACACTCCCATGGTATAAACCTCTGTTGCCTCTGAAGTCGCATCTGCCTCTGTTGTTGTTATTACCTCTGTAATGACTGTTGCCTCTGTAGCTGTTGCTCCTTCGATAATTCTTACTGCCTGGGTAACTGTATCCTCCTCTGTTTGACCGACCTCCTCGATATGTTTGATTTGACTGTCCTCTGCTCATGCATTCCCTCGATATGTGACCAGCTTTGCCGCAGTTGTAACACTTTTTCGTCTCTGTACTAAAAGCACTCGCTTTCACAGATTCATCACCATCTTTGTTCTTGTCTTTCACTTCACTTTGATTTTTTTCCCATTTTAACTTGATTTTGCTTTTTAGAAATTCCACTGTTCTATCCTCTGTCGGTAAAACATCAATCAAGTCCCCAATATAACTATATGATTCTGGGAGAGACTTGATCAAATAATTATTTATGCATTAAACCGCTTACTCGTTAATACGGAAAACTTTATATCCAAACAGTTATATTTAGCTTTATTTTTACGAAAAGTGAGTATTTATGTCGGGGGAGACCAAAAAACATGCAAAAAATATGCATTTAACATTTTAATTTTGTTAAAATTAATTCACTCGCACGGTAACGCCATGTTCATTCATCGTTTTTATTTTAACATTTCATCAATGCTGCCAATCATAGAAAAATATTTTTGCGTAAAACAAAGTGAATGCATCATTGACAAGTATTTGTAACAGTAGAACATGGAAAGAAATGTATTAAAATAATTACACAAACCCGCTAGACAAACCCTGCGTAGCCAAACAAACCATTCAAAACCTGGGATGTTTTTTAAAAGTATGATGAAAAGCGAGTTTATTTTAGAGAATTTATTTTATAAGATTGGTACTTCCGACAAATGTCATATTTGATTGTCTATTAGCTAAAAAAGGAACATTCTGTATTATCCGTGCATCAAACTTCGACAACACGAACGTTCCGTATTATCCGTGAGGTGGACTAACTGCATATTTACCATCAAATAATTTAATATTTCTTCGTCCTGAATTTTCGCCCCTGCGGCTTTCATTAACCGATTTTATCTACGTGTCGACGTCGACCGTGTCTGAATAATTCACAAGTTTTATTTTTTCTAGTTCGTTTCTTTTCACAATTTGTAGGGCTGTCGATTCTTTTAAGTACTCTCTGTCAAATTTTTTTATTATTTCAAATGTGGACGGTAGGTGCTTCACATACTATAACTGCTTGTTCGAAATGGCACTGTAAATATAATTTTTTGCTTGTATGTCTTTATCATTCCACTCGGTTTCACTTTCAGTTGTTTGTCTCTCTCATGTGGCCATAACATAGCACTTTTTATACTGTAGGAACTTCAAAATTCGGGTTTTCCAATTTGAATTGTCCATCAAAAATTGGAATAAGCACATCATCTTGTTTCACGTACGTCATTTTTTTTTCGCCACAACGGTTCACCGCATTCACGTGTTCCACAACTTCACAACTTTATCCATTAATTTTTGGGGATCGCTGGCAACGGTTAATATGCACTTTTAAAAAAAAAACCTTTTGATTCACCTTAATTACATTAAAAGGCAACTATTTGCATTGGGGGAAGTGGAAAATATTTCATTCTAAATTTCATTACGTAAAATTAAAATTAGCTTTCGTCTTGTGAGATTGTACGCCAGAATCACAAACCATATTACACAAACCTAGCGTAGCCGCTAAACTACCTGAAAACTGGGATGTTTTTCTTGCCTTGACGCGAGTAGGCGTTATAAAGCGGCACTTTCTTTTGTATCACAAACCATTTTACACAAAAATATTTTCCACTTCCCCCAATGAAAATAGTTGTCTTTTAATGTAATTAAGGTGAATCAAAAGATTTTTTTTTAAAGTGCGTATTAACCGTTGCCAGCGATCCCCAAAATTTACCCTTTATCCTTTTTCTTTATCTTTCTATTTTTCCGTATCAAACCACAAAACTGCTACCATGTTGGAATCTCCAGGTTGGATTTAAAGGAAAACACGTGTAACTTATTTAATCAGTGATATATTTATTTTACTACAAAAACAATGTTTATCCAACGGGATTCTGTTAACTAGTAACGCAACAAACGACGGTTGCTAGGAATCTAATTCCTCAAACCACATACTGGCGGCAGCACCATACAGTACAAATGTATTTTGGACACAACTTCCAACAATAACACCCCAAAAAACAAATAACGAAAATACTTTTGGCCGTGAAAATCTTAAAAAGTATCTATTTTAAAGAGTTTCGAAAATTGAATTTTGTTTTGTAAATATCAAATTGCAAATCATTCTTAATTTTTTACAGTTTTGCAAGAGTTTTTGTAATTATTAAACTTTTCAGATGTATTGTCATGTGGTTGTAATAATCCAGAAACCTTCGCGGGGGTTTAAAGAAGGTATTTTGAAAGTTTCAAACATTTCCTAAGCTTAATATAGCAATACATAGAAGTCTCATATACTCACATATGTATATATGTACAATTGCTTCTGTCTATGTACATTGTACATAGACAGAAGCAAGCATATTTTGATTTTTATATTTTAACCAATGTAATATATTATCACTGCATTTATTTTTTTAATTATAAATGATACAAATTTCTTTCAATAAAGATATATTATTATTATTATTAGGTACTTATTGAAAATATTACTAGAAAATGTTGTTATCTCCATAGTAAAATGTTGCCAACTCCTCGCGTGACTTCAGAACCAAAACCAACAATGACGGCAGTGTTTGTGTGATGATGGTGATACCTGTCACTCTCAAAGAACGTTTCGTTATAAAAGCTACCGTTACCATGCGAAAAGTTCAGTTGATTTAATTATTTGATTAGAATGAGTACTGAACCATTTTGCAACCTCAGACCCAACAAGAGATTTTCTAGTAAAAGGACTTCGATGAAATCAATCAAACGTGTCAGTAAACCTTGTCCACCCTTCGACAAAGGATTAGGAATCTCATTTCAGTGTTAAATCAAACAAACTCTTTTTACACAGTTTAATTTTATTTTTGTTAGCATTTTACTATTTCCGAAGAGTGATAGATATTGATTTTAAATCATTGTTCCTAAAAGACTTTTTGTCAAGTGATATTTTCTGTGGGACAGTTTTGATATTCACATCTTTTGTGAAATCAAGTCGTTTTTATCAGCCGTTTGAAATTGGCTAAAAATGGTCGAGGTTACTACCAAATCGTCTGAAAAGATGGGATCCCGCAGGACTTCAGTGTGCGTCCAGGACTTGTTCGCGGTTAAAATTGAACAACCTGAATCTCGAAAGACATCTTTGCTTACGAAAGATAATGGTGAGTAGTTTTTTTTCTAAAATAATAATGAATATATATATATAGATAAATATAATCACGTAAGTAATGTAGGATTTGAGATTTTCACGGCCAAAAGTGCTGTCTTGATTTATTTTTTAAAATATTCTTTAGCCAATGTTTTGGACAGCATTAATATAATTATTTTTTTATTAATATACATGCGATTTTTTATCACTAGGATATACCTGTGTCGAGACAGACAAATTACAATGTCTATCTTCAAATATAAATCATGACATTAAGGACGGGTTGTTTAGAAAAATTTAAACAATTCATCAAATTTCGTTGTTAATTGTCAAGCTCTGTGTGCGTTCTATTCAGGAATTCAGGTTCTGTTATTATTTCAATTTTATGAAGCAACTGGCATGTAACGATAAAATAACAGAACTTGAATAGAAATTGCATAGAGCTTTAAAATTAACTTTAAAAATTGATGAATTGCTCAGATTATTTTAATCAACCCATCTTACGGGGGGGGGTAAGTTTTTAAAACCTTTTTTTATTTTTTTCTAAATGTACAACATGTCGAGAGTATTGTGTCAAAATTTCAAGTAAATCGGAACAAAACTAAAGAAAATACAGCATATTTCGAATACAAAAACTTTAAATTGATTTTCTCGCAAACAAATTTTTGTAGTTCGTGAACATCATAACTCAAAATCTACTTGACCGATCCTTTTGAAATTTTGTACACTATTTCTACACATAAATCAACAGGTAATCAGGAGGAGATTTATTTTTATTTTAAACATTTTTTCCCGCTTTATAATAACAAATTCAACGAAAAATTTTAGCAAAATCGCATTTTTATCTTCAACATGCTGCAAAAAAAAATCTTCCTGACTACCTGGGAAAATGTATCACCTTTTAAACGCATTTCGACTTTGTTGTTTCAAATGATCCGGTAACGAGTTATGGAGTTCACCGCATAACAACTTTTTTTCGTGGCGCCTCCGGACATTCGCTCTCACGGACTTATTTATTGACATTTTTAATTGAAAATTTTGTCATCCTATGAAATAAATACACCAACATTTTTCATATCGCCAAAAAAAATGAAAATATATATTTTTTCGCCTTTAAAACCTTACCCCCCCCCCCCTTCCCCCCCCCCCTCCCCCCTTCCCCTTAAATAATATCTTTTGTACTACCTCAGCCTTTGCTCAAGATTCATTTTCAGAGTAGGTAGCAGCGAAAAAACCGATACCTACTCTGAATATTTCGAAAGCTTGTCGAAAAAAAATTGTTGATTCTTGAGACATGGTTTTCATTTTTATCTGTATATTTTGAATATTTTTAACTTTCTTTGAGGCTTCACTGGGTGGTTGGCTAAGGGACACGGATGCTAAGGCTGGATATACTTGGTCGAAGGGCTGAATGCAATTTACATTTTTTATTGGTACTTGCCAAATAAATCATTTGAGACTTAATTGTTTATCGTATGTTCTGTATATATATGTATCTATTTATACAGGTGCTTACAGGATTTTTTACATGATGCAATGCTGCCTCGTGAGCCTCTTGAACGAGTTTTATTTGGATTTAACTATTATTTTTGCTTGTATTACTAACCTGATTTATTGTATTATGTTTTTTTCTTGTTAAACACTTGCATAATGCTTTCTAACAACGTATGCAGGGACACTGGAGGTCTAGATTGGTTCAAAACAGCTTAACTTCGTTTAACAAAAAAGTTAGAATCTTGCAAGAGCCTTGAAGGAGTAACCATCTTTTATTTATACCAGGGCGGGTAAGTGGTGGATAACCTCCACTGTATATTTTGAAAGAACTCCACTAGCACGATTCGATATAGCAAATATTATAGATTTATTGTGCATTCTTCTCTTTTCGGATTACCTCCAAACAAAAGTTTTCAATGGATGGATTAGTATTGAAATACAAAAAAAACCTAGCACTTTAAAATTTTAAGAGCTTGTGCATAATAATGGAAGTATCGTTTAAATTCTTTCTGTAAATAATATAACGAAAGCATTTGATTCTATTTCGTATTCTGGGGAAACTATTCACATAAATTAATTTTACGAACTTGGTATTTTTAACGCCTTCTAAGCTTAGATTCTTTCTTTTTCATTGTAAAATTCATCTCAAATCCAATCGTAGTTCCTATGTTTTATCGGTGAATTTTAATACAATTTCATAAATAAAAGTTTTCAAATCAATAAACAATAATTATTATTTTTGAATGTAACATAAAAAATATTGACATAAATGTAAAAAATATGAAAAAATATCTTTAATAAATCTAGTAACTTAAAATACAAACCAAAAAAATCTTCTACCTGGTTCTGGGTTTTCGTGTATAATAATTTAAAAAACGTGTCACATTTGCACAACATCGAAATCCTGAAAACTAAATGCTATTTGAACGCACTAAATAAATGTTCACATAGATAATTAGTATCAACAGTAAAATAGTTAACACGAGACTTACTATTGCCAAATTTGTCCAAAATACCACCGTAGTACCACTCCTGTCGTCTATAAACTCATTTTCAGAGATATATGTTTTAGGGGTCGTGTTTTCTTCGCCACTCCTCGTCAAATAGGCGGGCTTGTCTCGATAGTTCTTCTTGCTTTTCCAACTCTCCGTGTTGTGATTTTTTATTTTTTCGTCGGACTCTTTATCACCAGCATCAACACCTTCACTGCCTTTTATCTCTCTGTAAACAACTGCAGTATTAGGCTTTTGAGTTCTCTCTGGCGGAACCAACAATTTTATCGACTTGAATTCATTTTCTTCTGATGACATTGCCCAACTCGTGCCTTCTTGTGCTGTTGATATCTCTCGACTCGTGCCTTTTTTAGACGTCCCTTTTGTTATATCCTGACTGGTGTTTTCTTTAGAAATCCTTGTTGATATCTCCCGACTCGTGCTTTCTTTAGACATCCTTGTTAATTTTGCCTGACTATTTTTTTCTGTAGTTTTTTCTGGAAACATGTCTACTAATGATGGCTTGGACGCAGGTTTTACTATAGCCGATTTTTTTGCGGTTTTTGGTGTAGGTGCCGGTTGATGCTTTTGAACAGGTGATAGTGTCAAGAATTTCCGCAAAGGGCGTGTTATTCGAAAATTGTCAATAATGAGTAGGGGCTTACCCCCAAGGGCTAGAGCCGTAATTTTTACCTGTAAAAAATAAATCCTTGAACACATATGTAATTTTTTTTAGGTGTTTATTTAAAAAAATATACAATCCCACACATATTTTTGAAGATTAAGTGTGGCACATTTACAATGTCGGATCTGCTAAAAATTGGATATCGTTTTGTTGGCTTTTTGTAAGTAATTTCCTTTAGATGATTTAAAGTCTGTATTTTTGGAGTTTTTAATTAAATGAAATGCAAAATGTCAAAACAACATTATATTTCTTCATTTCAAAATAGTCAAAACACAAAAACGAAATATTAAACAAATTTAATTACTACAAAATCGTGCGCCCGACATCGTACTTCGAGACCGTCGATGTGGTTAACCAAACTCAAAGCATGTATTAATTCTTGGGTGTACAACACATTAAGAGTGTATTGCGTCGAATATTTATGAAAAATTATGTACTGGTATCTAAAAAAATAAGTCCGGTCACATCTCGATAAGTCTGTTCAACTGTCAGTGTATCCCTCCAGGTTATATATATATATTTTTTTTATTATTTTATACATTTTACAAATATAAGACAAAAAGTCCCGATAAACTACTTTTTAGCAGTTTGTCTAACGGGTTCTTTACATTAAAGATCTTATAGCGATTTAATAGTTACATTTTTACAATTAAAGACATAAAATTAAATTAATTTTTTTACAGAAATATACTTAGATACATTTTTACAATTATAGATATAAAATAAAATTAATTATTTTACAGAAATATACTTAGATAAAAGAAAAATTATGAAACCATGAATAACAATTTTAATGTCTTTGGAATAAATAATACGTTATTGTAAGCTAATACAAATTAATTCTTTCCGTAAGCCAAGTCTTCAGTAAGTTCACCAATTGTTTGTTTTGGGCACAGTTTTTAATTTCAGCTGGAAGCATATTTAAACACTTCTTCAAATTTAGCAAATTCACTTTGTGGCACCATTTTATTAATGAAATAATTAAAAACACTTTGTTTTTACCACAATAAACTTTATTTAAAAGTCAACATGTTTCAAGAACGATGTTCTCTTCATCAGGACATAAACTGTACTAAATACTAAATGATCAAACATAGAACGGCGTGGGTAGAAATGGAAGTAATGGGGGAGGAGAAAGGTGGAAAGGGGAGGTGCTTAGAAGATCAACAAGGGGGAGGGGGGGGGGGGTGGTGGAAAGGGGGTGCTTAGAAGAACAAAGACAAAAAATTACAATGGAAATATGTTTAAGATAGGGTTACTCACAAAATTAATTTGATTGTTAATAATATTTAAATTTCTATTGACATTTTTCCTAATTTCTAATATTTCTCAAAGATCTAAGTGAAAACCACTAACGTTAGTATGTAAAATTTTAAAACCAGTATTTATATCAAATGAATGGTTAAATTCAATTAAATGGTTAGCAAATTCCGAATAATTATTGCTATTTAGACATCTCAAATGTTCCTTAATCCTCGTTTCAAAATTTCTGCAAGTTTTACCTACGTAAAAATGATTGCAGTCATTACAATTCAATTGGTAAACTCCAGATTTTTTCATTTTTTGGTCTTTGTCCTTGTTATTTAAAATATATTTTTTTAATTTATTATTCGTATAAAAAGCAGGCTGTATTGTATTAGGAATTTTTTTCATGATTAAATTGGAGGTTTGATGATTTACAAACAATATTTTTCTCCATTGTTTTTTAATATTATCAGTAAGCAATGGGTAAATGTAGGACAAATGAAATTTTTTCTTATATTTTTTGTTTAATAAATCGTCTATTAATTTGGAGTTATAACCATAATGGTTATAACTCCAAATTAATAGACGATTTATATTTATTAGTTTTTGTCTTTGTTCTTCTAAGCACCCCCTTTCCACCACCCCCCCCCCCCCCCCCTCCCCCTTGTTGATCTTCTAAGCACCTCCCCTTTCCACCTTTCTCCTCCCCCATTACTTCCATTTCTACCCACGCCGTTCTATGTTTGATCATTTAGTATTTAGTACAGTTTATGTCCTGATGAAGAGAACATCGTTCTTGAAACATGTTGACTTTTAAATAAAGTTTATTGTGGTAAAAACAAAGTGTTTTTAATTATTTCATATTTAAACAATTGGGAATCATGTAATTTAACGTTCTTTGTCCATATTCATTTGTATGTTTAGGTACAATTAGTCCTTCATTAAAGTTAAAGCGAGTATTGTGGTTGTGTTCCAGCCTGTTCATATATAAAGGGTTATTTATGTGCTGAAATATAATTTTGTACCACATAATTGCTCTCACTGAAAGAATTTTGAGACTTGACGAATATTATGGTTATAAGGATGCGATATTTGCTTCCAAAACTTCCTTTACAACGAGTTTAGGTCTCCAAAAATTTCCTTCTTTAATAAAAACTTATTATAAAGAAACCTCTATGGATGATTGGCTGATCCAACAGTTGATCCCTGACAGTTGGCCCCCGAAATTATATATATATATATATATATATATTATGATTAAGGTTTTCACGGGTGTAAGATGTAGAACAATTTTCTCGGTTTACCCGCGTAACGTAGTCCTTAAAAGGACTTTTTAACTCCTGACGTTTCGGACAGATCACACTGTCCATCTTCAGAGGCCTTATGTCTTGAGTTTTTGTCTCAAACTGATAGCTTTCGCATGTCTGTTCGGTCCAAAAGCTAAAACTTAAGTGAGTGCAAGTCACTTCTTATGTCTAGAACGAAGTACCCGGGTTGCAGGTGATTGAAGGTGTAGGGGGTGGGGGGCGGGGCTGGCAGTAGATACCTGATTGGTTAAGCTAATTGGAGACACTACTGGTAATTTTGGAAATGGCGTTTTTGGGGTATTTTCATCGATTAAGACTTTCCAGGTATTGGGAATTCTGATTGAGTCATTTCTAGTATTCATATTATTTTTATGTTTATAAATTTCTATTGCTTCGCGGTAAATTCTTTTTGGCTCATTGTATATGCTAGCTATTGTTTTTGTATTATTAAAGTCTGTTTTATGACCTTCATTAAGGACGTGTTGCACTGTGGATGAAGTTAAGCGTTTATTAGTGACATCTACTTTATGTTCTGCAATTCTACATGATATTTTTCTATTGCAACGTCCAATATACACCTTTTCACATGCCCCACAAGGTATTTTATAAATACCATGTGACTCAAGTGGAATGTGGTCCTTCGGACTTCTTAATAGAGACGAGATTTTATTTTCTGATTTATAAATAGTTTTGATTTTATTGCTTTTGAGGATTCTTTTCACTATGGCGTCGCTATGTGGATGATACCTTCATTATTTGGCACAGACGCACATTATCAGATCTGCTGTTTCTGTATAACCTGCTAAATAATAAAATAGATAGTACTGAATTGCTATCCACTATTGGTTTAAATGTCCCAATGAGGCGTACCAGGCACACTTCTCTTTTTCATATAGAATCCAATAACACTAATGCAGCGAGTAACTCACCAATTACTCGCGCAATCATAACTTATAACCACTATGAAAAATTACTACACTTAGACATTTTTCATGATTCCTTGCAAACATACAAAACTAATTTATTAAATTTCTTGGCGTGATATAATTGTTTTAAAATTACTTATACTTAACTTTTCATTAAACGTTAATCAGTCAATTACAATTAGTGAGCATATAATTCTTGATTTCAAAATGTCTCCTTATCTCCCCCCCCCCCCCTCTTTTCTTCCTTTTTATTATTATTAATTCATTCATTCAATAATTAAGTTTTAAGACCGGTTCATATCTCAGGCGTAATTATCAAATGACATTCTATGGACTTACGTAATAGGTACATAACCAATAACCATGTAATAATTTAATTTAACATACCTTATAATCTGTATTCTAATGTACTGTATATGTCTTAATAAACAAATAAATAAATAAATATGTAGATGAAAGTACAAACATATAGCATATATATTATACTAGTATTTGGTACATGATCACATACAGGAAAGGAGTTAAACTAGGTGAATCTTGTATAAATAAAAATAAAATAGAATAACAAATAAAAATAAAAGTAACAAAATAATAATATTTTAAGGATAATAGAAATAAAAAAATAAGAATAAATATGTAAATCATCTATACAGATGAACAATGATAGTCTTAGACCCCAAAAAACAAAAGCAAGTACTCCTAAGCAGCGTATGAAATGGACGAACAATGTCAAAAAATATTAAAAAAAGCATCAGCGTAATATAAAGTTTTGGTTGAAAATTAATTTAGAGATAAGATTTTTACTCGAGAAATATGAAAAAATAAGAACAGTTTTTAAGATGTAAGGCATTCTTTATAATATTTCCTTCCCTGAGTAAATAACCAGTTCTGTATATTAATGGCATAAAGATCATCAGTTTTCGATGTCTTAATATCAATACTCAGTAAGTAAAAATTGTTCTACATATATATATATATATATATATATATATATATATATATATATATTTTATTTACATTAGCCCCACACTGCCCTGATGAAAATAATTTCCCTCGGGGCCTATGTCATCTTAGGGAATGCTGTGTGAAGGGTTTTTTTAAGGAATGGGAGGAGACGAAGTTTTGGGAAGGAAATAAGGGATGTATAAGAATCTGGGGCTTAGTGTGTCCAGGAGTGACGGAAATATGAAACAATCCCTTCAACTGCGGTGCAAGACGATGGGTCGAGAGACACTGGCTGGAGGATAAAATATCTTCCTCAACCAGCCTCTCCCGATCCTGCCCATCATGCAGTAGGTGGGCAGACGTATCGGCCACCAGGACCTGGACAATCCTCACCTCATGAACCCGGGCACCCCTACTAAGTCACCAAACGTAGCGAACCACTTGGAGTGACTTATGGCAGAGGGTTGGGTGATCCAATAAAAGATTCCCGGGGCGGCGGTACCCACACCCGCCTCCCAAATTATTACAAAATTATTATTTTTTATTATTTTTGTCCATTATTTACCAATTTCAAACCTAAAAACGACTTCAAAATTTTTGTACTTATAGGCTTGTGCAGTATGCAGTAGCGTAGCGAAGGGGGGGCCGGGGAGGGGGGGGACCGCCCCGGATGCCACCCGATGGGGGGGGGGGGGGTGACACTACACCCGACGGGAGATGACACCCGACCGTTAAAAAAAATACGAAGGATATTGTGGAAAAAATATTGAATACGGTGTTATTCACATTTTCGTAGGGGGCCATTCCTTTATTATGTAAGACGAATTTTGCTAGTTTTCGATCACCTCCCACCCTATTATAAGAAAAAATAAGAAGAGACCGACCCCCTCCCCCCGTTTAATATTTATTACGCAAGAATCTAAAGGAAAATATGAATACACGTTTGGTTTGTTTTCAAAGTAACAATATTTAGAAATGTTTATTTGTACTGACAAAATAATTTTAACTTTGCGCATTTTTGAGACTCCCTCCCTCCCTTGTAAGAAACAATTTTCTACACATTTGTAAAGTCGAAATTGGGGGGGGGGGGGACACCAAGTTATACGCCCCGGGTGCCACCCATGCTAGCTACGCCACTGACAGTATGTAGACAAGTAGTTTTATCCTTGATGCATTTGAATGAAAATATGTTTTATCCTTTTGTTATTCGGCGGTATATCCTCTCTGCACTTTAGTTATATTTTATGTAAGTAGGTATACGGTTTTTTCCCTAAACAATAGGGAATGTAGAATAATAGTAGGGAATAGCCTGCATATTGTATATGTATAAGTATGCCGAGGGGCCAACTGTATTATCGGGGGATCAACTGTCATGGAATCGGATATCTTCTGTCATTTTTTCCCTAAACAATAGGGAAAACAGCCTGCATATTGTATATAAGTATGCCGGAGGGTCAACTGTACTACCAGGGATCAACTGTCATGGAATCGGCTATCCTTTGTCATTTTTTTCCCTAAACAATAGGGTAAACAGCCTGCATATTGTATATAAGTATGCCGGAGGGCCAACTGTATTATCGGGGGACCAACTGTCATGGAATCGGCTATCTTCTATCATTTTGACTAGTGGATTCAACACAATAACATAAATAATATATTTATTGACTTTTCCAACATTAAATTGTTTAAATACAAATTATTTTTAAAACAAAGAGTAAACAATTATGGAATTATGTATTAATAAAGGTGTTTTAAGCATTTCAACCATTAATGTATCGTAAATGGTTGTTCGTCAGTTGCATAAATTTTTAAACATGTTTATTAGTAAGGTGGTTAGGGTTTAGAGCAACATTTAACAAACAATCTCATTATTTATTCATTAAACCGCTTACTCGTTAATACGGAATATTTATTATTCAAACAGTTAGATTTAGCTTTATTATTACGAAAAGTGAGTATTTATGTCGGGGGAGACCAAAAAACATGCAAAAAAATATGCTTTTAACATTTTAATTTTGTTAAAATTAATTCACTCGCGCGGTAACGCCATTGTTTATTCATCGTTTTTATTTTAACATTTCATAGACTGCAATCAATGCTGCCAATCATAGAAAAAATATTTTTGCGAAAAACAAAGTGAATGCATTATCGACAAGTTTGTACCTGTATTTATAACAGTAGAACATGGAAAGAAATGTATTAGAATAATTGGTAAATATGCAGTTAGTCCACCTCACGGATAACACGGAACGTTCGTGTTGTCGAAGTTTGATGCACGGATAATACGGAATGTTCATTTTTTAAGTAATAGAAAATCAAATATGACATTTGTCGGAAGTACCAATCTTATAAAATAAATTCTCTAAAATAAACTCGCTTTTCATCATACTTTTAAAAAACATCCCAGGTTTTGAATGGTTTGTTTGGCTACGCAGGGTTTGTCTAGCGGGTTTGTGTAATTATTTTAATACATTTCTTTCCATGTTCTACTGTTATAAATACTGGTACAAGCTTGTCAATGATGCATTCACTTTGTTTTACGCAAAAATATTTTTTCTATGATTGGCAGCATTGATGAAATGCTAAAATAAAAACGATGAATAAACATGGCGTTACCGCGCTAGTCAATTAATTTTAACAAAATTAAAATGTTAAATGCATATTTTTTGCATGTTTTTTGGTCTCCCCCGACATAAATACTCACTTTTCGTAATAATAAAGCTAAATCTAACTGTTTGCATAAAAAGTTTTCCGTATTAACGAGTAAGCGGTTTAATGCATAAAGAATGAATAATTACACAAACCCGCTAGACAAACCCTGCTTTGCCAAACAAACCATTCAAAACCTGGGATGTTTTTTAAAAGTATGATGACATGCGAGTTTATTTTAGAGAATTTATTTTATAAGTCTATTAGTTAAAAAGTAACATTCCGTATTATACGTGCATCAAACTTCGTCAACACGAACGTTGCGTATTATCCGTGAGTTGAACTGACTGCATATTTACTAAATGCATAACCGCTTACTCGTTAATACGGAATATTTATTATTCAAACAGTTAGATTTAGCTTCATTATTACGAAAAGTGGGTATTTATGTCGGGGGAGACCAAATAACATGCAAAAATATGCATTTAACATTTTAATTTTGTTAAAATTAAAATTAATTCTCCAAAGAATTGTGATATTTACCTGTTTATTACTTGTTATATTATCAATCTTCTTAATGAAACTTCCCCAGGAAGTGAATGTCGTATCAGGCTTAAATTCCTGATCCCCTATAATTATTTGGAGCTCTATTCCCGGAAATACCATCATATAGATCATGATAAACTGCGATCCTGGCTCCAAAGGCAATGGCCTGGTTATCATACATCCAGACTTATCGATTTTTAGAAAACTTCCCTTGGATCCGTGCGGTTCTGATATATTCGGATGATTATTATACAGTTCTATGGCGAATGTATCAACTGCACACTCTCCTTCTGTCACAAACATCGACGTATCCCCACTAAAATCTTCCACCATTTGGCAAAATTCGCCCGTGAAACTCATCGCAAAAGTCAATATAAAAATTAAATCATGCCAAAAAGACATTTTTTTTACAAATTATATCAAAAAACAACAATCAAAAAGTTCAACACACACTCTGCGAGTATTGTGAAGCTTGAATTTTTTTCGGAACGAAAACAAAATATATTTGAAATTAGAGTCTGTCAAATAAGAATAGAAAATATAAAAAATTGAACTACAAAATTTTGTGGGCTGGCAATACCAATTTACCTGTCAAATATTATTTTAAAGCGCAATCACACTAAAAATGCAGAACACCGTTTACACATTTAAAAATTATTTTTTTTGTTCTTTAAAAAAATTAAATCTATGAAATAATTTGATTAAATTGTGTTCTACAAAGTGATTGTCTTCCTTTTAATTTAATATAAATTTGAATTTAACAGTAGGTAGAAAGGAAGAATCATTAATGGTGAGTTTAGTTACACTACTTTTAGATCTGAATGAGTTAAATATATTCAGATCTAAAATTAGAGACATGAACTAAAGCATGGACTATTAGGTACTTAAGCTAATATTAAATAAATGTGAGCAATTTCTAAAGTGTGCTTTATATTTTATTACATTATTGTTATTCTTCATTATGTTAACATAAAATTGTAAAGGTATACTAATAATATACCTATATTCAATTCTAAGTTTGAGATCAGTGGAATGAAAAAAAAATTTTTTTTCACTGTCATGCCTTTTTAATATTTAATAAAAATGTAGGTTCACAGCTTTAGATTAACACCATGTTTATATTTTTAGTATTGCCATTTGGCCGACAGTGGCGCCCTCCTATGTTTTCTACTCTTATTTGACAGACTAAATAGCGCTGTGTTATGAATGTTATTTAGGTAGTTACCAATCATAGCTTCACTAGAGTCAGCGAAATTTTGGAAAAAAGAAACAAGAAAAAAAATATCACATCAGCAATTCAAACATTCCATCTCTATCTATTACAAGGCATTTTTTTCAAAATTTTCTAAAAGCAACCCGTTCCAAAATTCACCTCTGCCCGTTTCCTCAGAAAAGATAAAAATATCTACCATTTATAATTTGAAGAACTATTTTGAAGAACAGCCTCTCTGAAATATGCATTAATGATGTAAAATGGTTCATTATTCACTAATGACCAAAAGGGCTCAAATATGCATTATGAAGCAAATGTGTGGCATAATTCTGTCTACAAATTTATCAATGGAGAGTCTCTCAAATAAGAGCAGAAAATATTTTTAAAAAATGGAACCACAAAATTTGTAGGCTGGCTACACCATTTTACCTGTCAAATATTCGTAAAGTGCAATGACACTGAAAATACAGAACACTGTATACACATTTAAAAATGCATGTTTTTGTTCTTATTAAAAAAAAAATAAAATGGAAGAAGTACTGTTGTTATGTTACCTAATGACATAAATTTGATTAAATTCTGTTTTACAAAGTGATTGACATTTAATTTTCACTTTTTATTTTAACTTTCATTTAATTTAACATAAATTTGAATTTAACAGTAGGTAGAAAGGAAGAATCATTAATGGTAAGTTTAATTGCACTACTTTTAGATCTGGATGAGTTAAATATATTTAGATCTAAAATTAGAGGCATTATCTAAAGCCTGGACAACGCTAGTAGGTACTTCAGCTAATATTAAAAAAAATGTGAGCAATATCTAAAGCAGCGGTCGTCACACTTTTCTTGTCAAGGGCCACATAGGACAACGTGAGGTATCACCGCGGGCCGCACACTTAAGATTTGATTTCGGCGGGGGGGGGAGGGGGGGGGGGGGTGTTGTACCTTTTTGTTTAGCAAGTTAAAAGCAATTATTTTGTAATTAAGTACCGGTTTGCTGTTTCCTTCCTTCTTGTGTTCATGATGTAGTGTCAATTCTTAATAATACACGTAAAATCATAATTTTATATAAAAAAAATTGTGTAGATCTGTAATTGAATCTTTCAGTTCAATTTTCATCCACTTCTCGAACTATCGAAATGTGTGAATTTTCGCACATGTGATAAAAGTGATTACAATACACACAATAACAAAAATTAAACAATATTAAAGTTTATTTTGCTTTATTAGTACGTGATAAGCGTGTTTTTTCGGTCTTTTTTAGATCATTTTTTTTACCTGCCTACACCCTCACTGTGCCATCTCTACGTGCCACCTCTAATTTTCTCTTGGTCTTCTACTGCCCCCCTGAAAGTCTCAAACGACAATATAATTAATTGTAAAAAAATGGATAGTATAATTGTACATGAAAAAATACATAATTAAAAAGAAAACGGCAGATATTTGTGCGGGTCACAAAAAACAGATAGTATAAGTTTACTTGAAAAAAAAATATATTTAAAAAGAAAACGCCAGATATTTGTGCGGGCCGCACAAATATCGGCCGCGGGCCGCAGTTTGACGATCACGGATCTAAAGAGTGCTTTATATTTTATTGCAATATCGTTATTATGTTAACACAAAATTGCAAAGATATAATAATAATATACCTATATGCAATTCTAATTTTGAGGTCAGTGGAATGAAATTTTTTTTTTCACTTTTATGCCTTTTTAATTTTTAATAAAAATGTAGGTTACAGCTTTAGATTACCACCATGATTATATTTTTAGTATTGAACAACA
Organism: Limnephilus rhombicus; assembly: GCA_929108145.2. Taxonomy (NCBI): domain Eukaryota; kingdom Metazoa; phylum Arthropoda; class Insecta; order Trichoptera; family Limnephilidae; genus Limnephilus; species Limnephilus rhombicus. The sequence goes on from OV815284.1 coordinate 27,759,225, forward strand.
GTGGCGCCCTCCTATGTTTTCTACTCTTATTTGACAAAAAGTACTCGTCAATTGGAAAAGATATACAATTACCCTTATCTTTTGTATGCTGTTTTCGTTTCTTTTGTTTCAATTCAGTAATAATGATTTCTTCTTAATTTATAATGTTTTTCTTCAACGAATGAGTTTTTATAACTAATTAGGTAGGTATAATATATTAAAAAATAATGTACTTTTAAAAAAATATATACAGTTTGTCAAATAAGAGTAGAAAATGGCAATACTAAACACATAACTCATGGTGTTAAAAGTAAAGCTGTGTAACCTACATTTTTATAAAAAATTAAAAAGGCATAATAGTGGAAAAAATATTTTTTATTGCAGTATAGATACCCGCCGATCTTATAATTAGAATTGCATGTAGGTATACTATTATTATACCTTTGTAATTTTGTGTTAACATAATGAAGAATAACTATAATGAAATAAGATATAAAGCACAGTTTATAAATTGCTCACATTTATTTAATACTAGATAAAGTATCTGGCGTTGCCTGAGCTTTAGATCATGTCTCTAATTCTAGATCTGAATATATTTAACTCATTCAAATCTAAAAGTAGTGTAACTAAACTCACCATTAGTGATTCTTCCTTTCTATCTATTGTTAAATTCAAATTCATGTAAAATTAAATTAAAGCAAATCGCTTTATAAATCACCTTTTAATCAAATTTATGTCATGAAGAAAAAATGTTTTTAAAATGTGATTTACTGTGTTCTATACATTCAGTGTCATTTGCACTTCAAAAAAATATTTGACAGTTAAATTGGTGTTGCCAGTCTATAAATTTAGTAGTTCCAGTTTTTATATTTTCTACTCTTATTTGACAGACTATATGTTTATTTTTATTAATTAAACACAACTAGGTACCTACTATGAAATTTAAGGCTTTGGAATTTGTTTATAATTTTTATTATTATTCGTAACACCTGTCAATGCACGCAGAAACACAAACACCTGACAGTCGTAAGTAGGCATATTTTGGTTCTGCAAGTTAGTGAGCTATAACCACTATACTATAATACAACACGACCTTTGCAAGCTTTCTGGCTTCGGGTGTTTCACAGCTTTGAATCTAACAACTACTTTATCACATCTACTATTGATTAGATAAAGGGTTACAGAAAACATGCTAGTTAATAATAAGACGGAAACTACAAAGCAAGAAACGTAAACAGTTCTCCAGAAACAAAGTTCTTTGTTTGTATTCATTTTCTTCCGGGGTTTAATTATTCGTATATGGCTTGAATTCCTGTGAGCGTGGTCTGATCGCTCCATACTTTTTATAACCGTTATCTGAGAATAATCCTCTTTCTTTTTTCTGACTACCGTGGATTGGGTCAAATTTTTCAGATTTTTTGACTTCAAGGATAAGAACATTCGCCCCTTTATTGTCGAAGAAGTATTTGCAATTGTTTTATCCATTGCTGTTTTCTTTACACGAACAGTTGTCAAATACGAGTATGTTTCTGCAACGTTTGATACGATTGTAGGCCAGACATGCTGTAGAATTGTTTGACGACCGGTTTTTTGAGGGCCATAGTATGTTCTTGTTGTCGAAGCGGGTGCATCTTTTATGTTTGATAAACTTATTGAGCCTTTTAGTGGACTCATTTGTAGGCTTTCTGTTTTGACTGATCTCGATTTTTCTACCTGCTTGTTGGCTGTTCCTGTTATTGGGGAATGATTTACCATCAATGTTGCTGTGTTTTGGTTGACTGTAGTTCCGAAATTAAGCCATAGGTGGTGCATTGCCTGAAAGTTGCTAACTTTTGTTGGTTCAAGTTTGGTCGAATTCGGGATTTCTGTCATAAAAACAGATGTCAGTTTCAGTACAGTGAACTCAGAATCGATATTCATATTGCAATTCGTTTCACAGATAAGGTATAAAGTTAAATACATTAATAACATATTAGTAAATTAATATCACTTTATTTTAAAGCAGAATTCATAAACTTTCAACGAAATTACGTTTCGAAGATGGTATTATTTATTTAACTAAAAAACAAAACAAAACTTTTTGCTTTTAAACTGTAGAATTTCAGAAAAAGTGTGTTTCGAGAGTACATTTCCCGATTTTTTAAACAATTCTGAACCTACCTACTTACATTTAATTGATATTTATTATCAATTTTATATATTTAACCATTTTTTACAAATTACGGGGAGGCTGGTATGGGTACCGCCACCCCGGAAACCATTAATTGGATAATCAACACCTCCTAATGTAAAAAAAATATAATTAATATAATGATAATACAAAATATATATAATAATGAGACAAAAGTATTTTGAAACCTTTTATTGTAATATTTAAAGACACGTAATTAAAAAGGTTGTTATCTGATAAAAATTGTCACTAAGAAAATGTAAAAAAAATAGAATTTCGGGATTATTAATTAACGAATCTTCAAACATCACTTCGTAATTGAATGCTATATCTGATGTACTGTTTAGTGATATCGCCTAGCACCGGAAAGCTCTACATTCCCGAATCTGCGCGGCTTCAGCCGGAGACAGCTGTTCACATCGTCGTTTCAGTTTTTTATTGACCTCACATGCATCTTCGATGTTGCAGAGGAAAATAAAAACGCAAAACATAATGGTGAGGGCTGCAACAGACACGACGATTGCCGCTACCGCAAAAGCCTTTAATCCGTCATAATTTGACGGGGCTTCAGTCTGAGTGTGATTTAAAAACATGTCAGTAGTATTCAAAATCGAAGCTGCGACTGTTGATTTTTCGGCCCTAAACATTCCGCCGCGAGCTTCCGCTTTATCCGAAGGTCTTTTTTTCCATTTAAATATTTTGTTCTCGACTTTTTCGGTTGTTTTGTGTGGCTTAAGTTTTCTCTCTTTGAGTGTAAATTTTTTTTTGTGAGTTTTTGGTTCTGAGCGTGTGAATTGCGTTGGTTGTGTTGATTTTAGTGACACTGATTTAGGTATAAGTATTTTGTGGGTTAGTGGTTTTACAGTCGTTTTTGGTTCCTTTGTCGTTTCAGGTGTTTCTGGTTTCTGTGTCTTTTTAGGTGTTTCTAGTTTCCGTGTTATGTTAGCTATTGGTTTCGAAGACACAGTGAACACAGAATGAAGCGGCGGCATAATGTGAAACCGATCAATGATAATGAGTGGCCTCCTGCTTTCATCTGATGTTCGCTCCGATACGAATTTCATCTGAAAGAAAACAAAAATAATCAGATTTACAAAGTACCTTCAATAAGGAACTCCAGTGAAAAATATCATGGCTTTACAAAAATATGTTCATATAGACCTATAAACGCTGATTCTGAATATATAAGTTTTATCTAATAATATTAAAGTTTTTAAAAAATTATTAAAAAGTCCATTTTTAATCGGGTCGTAAAAATACGCCATCAAGTTGTCATTATTGAAATTTTAGTGGTGACGTCACTGTTCGACGTGTTGTGACGTCACCGTAAATTCATTGTATGGGAATGTATGATATGACACAAGCCATCGTATTAATTTATTCGTTTATTTACATACTGTTTATAGAGATTTAGTTGTTGTTTTTATTGAAACATTATTTAGGCCTAAATAATGTTTCAAAAATAAAGGTAACTCTTATTAGTTCTCTATTATTGAAAATATTCAAAAACTACCGCACAAAAAAAATAGTAACGCTACTTCTAGGGAGAATACTTCGAACAACGGAATTGAAAATGGCGGCAGTTGATCAGCTGACTGTCCGAACCTATAGTATTTTTTCAGGAGTGATGACGTCACACGATTCACCATACATACGGTGGTTTTCGGGAGGTCTTGAAAAATTAAAACTTTGACAATTATTTTAACTATTAAAACTAACTCTAAAAATAAAAATGCAGTTATTTAAGTTAAAACGTTATTCATTAAAAAAAAATGGACTGGAGTTCTCTATTTAGACCATGTCATGGTCTCTCATTCTTATCTGATTAGAAAACAAATCTAATCAAATACGCAGTAATATGAACTATGACTCAAATTACATGAATGTCAAAATACTTTTCCACAATGTTCCTGCCCGTCTATAACCCAAACCAAAAGTATTAAATATCTTGGGATTGAAATTGATGAAAATCTACAGTGGAATTCACACATTGAGCTTACCTCAAAAAAGCTAACAAAACTCATCTACTTCTTCAAAAAATTAAGAAACATCTTGTCGATGAGGGATCTAAAGAGAGTATATTATGCTTTATGGCACTCTCGATTGGAATATGGAGTAATAGGATGGGGCTCAGCAGCATCTAATCACTTAAAACAACTTAAGATAACTTAGAATTGCATTATAAAGACCATTCTAAAGGTCCCCATAAGGACGTCAACAGCAGAAATTTTTAAACAGTTTGATGTTCCAAGCATACAGAAAATCTATGCCAAAAACATTCTAGTACATCACCACAAAAATGATTCAGAGGCAGACACCTCACACGCTCATAAAACCAGAGCTAAACAAACAGACATACTTAATATACCAAAGTGTAACTCTTCATTTGGTCAAAGAAGTTCTGCATTTTTAGCAGTAAAGTTATATAACAAACTCCCACTTAGTATCAAACAAATAAAAATAAAAAATAGCTACATTAAGGACATTAAATGTTGGCTGAAGAATCTATCGGAAAATGAACTTACTAGTATACTTAAAACATCATAGAAGTTTCTGGAAAACCTTATCCAATGAAGTAAAACCATAGAAGTCGCTGAAAAACTTATCCAAAGCATAGTCCCCCTCAGCACAGGATCTCCTAGTGAGGAGGACTACGAATATATTTTATATATACATCTAACTAACATGTTTCATATAAAAATGTAAAAAATATTATATAGTTACTAAATAAAAAAATAAAATAAAAAATTGAATTTAGGACCCTTTTTCAACTTTAAAAAGTTTTCATTTACCTGTGCGTGCCCTGAGACATTGTTGATTATCTGGACGAAGGTTTCCCAGGACTTGGAGTTCATGGGCGGCTCGTACACATTTGTCTTGATGAATAACCTCAGTTTGATTCCCGGAGACATAACCCGATACACCACCACGAGCTGGGAGTCGTCCTCGAAGTGATAGGGCTTTGTCAGGAAACACCCCGAATCCTCCACCCTCAGGAAATAGCCAGTCGACGCGAATGGAGCCGTCATCTGAACAAAATTATAAATTTTTCGTGATTTATTTTTGGGGTGTTATGCCATGTTGCGCTACCTTCTTATTTAACCAACGTGTCGGACAGAAAAAATCAGAAAAATCCCATTCATATTAATGACGACGGGCTAAGCTCAATAGTTCTTGGTATCCAGTAATTGACGGCTACACCAAAACTAAACGCAGAAAACCATTTTAAATCATAACCGTTAGATGCTGGCAACGCGGTATTGCATCTCATAAATAAGCACACACTTCACCACAATCGTTTGCACATCTGCCCTGACGATGGATACTGTGACGATACTGTAAGGTGTCAGAAACGTTGCCTTTTTTACATTAGCTCCACACAGGAGGCCCTGAGGAGAATAATTCCTCAAAGGGCCTTTGGGGATGCTGTGTGGAGGGTCTTTTTAGGAAAGGAATCTGGGGGTCAGTGTTTCCAGGAGTGACAGAAGTATGAATTCATCCCTCCCACTGCGGCGCAAGGCGATGTTCCGAGAGAGTATGGCTGGAGAAGTAAAGGGGACTCCCCATTCTCTCCCAATCCGGTCTGCCATGCAGCTGGTGGGCAGACGCATCCACTGCCAAGACCCGGACAAACCTCACCCCATGAACCCTGGCACCCCTGCCAAAAGTAGCGAACCACTTGGGGTGACCTATGGCAGAAGTGATGGTTATCCAATAAATGATTCCCGGGGCGGCGGTAACCATCCCGCCTCCCAAATTGGCTAAAGAAAGAGGTAGCGCAACATTATTAGCCGGTTATGGGTATGTTCGGTGTTAACGATCTACGTTTTTATGCGAGCTCAAAAGAAAGCGACAACATTTTCAGAAGTAGAAAAAACGATCTTTTTACGCAACTAAGAATTAACTGCAGAGTAGCAAGAAGACCATTGCATCGAGATGAGCAAGTTGTATCTGAGGAAGAAACAGAAGTGGAAACAATCTATTATGCCAGATCTTGCAAAAACATCAAATGAAATCTTTTCATTGGCAGGGCAGCTAACTAAAAGACTTCTCCTCGGTTTGTACCATTTTACTGAGGAATTCAAAGTTCATTGCAATTTTGGCAATTTTTATCAACACGATAACCTTGCTTCCATTGTATAATTGTTCTATGATTAACCTTCCAAAAAGGTTTACGTACAACATATTTCGTTAGTTTATTTAATATGTTTATTATGCAATCTAATACCAACTAGCGACCATTATATAAAAGACGACCGAAACACCTTTTAATGTTGTAATTTGGGTACCAACGATACATACATTTTGGTAGTTTTCATACTTGTCAATTTTAAAGTCTTCACTTCTACATTCACTACCTGAAACCAAATCTGTTTTGTTTGGTTCAAAGTTCACCGTGACGCCAAACACTTCATAATATCTGTTAAGTAGTATTAAAACAAACAAATATACCGACACCGCTTGAAAGGGCATTTTAATTATACACGAGCATATCTATAAATTTAAAAAATGTCTTTAAAATTAATTTTACGGGACGTCATCGGTGAATATTTGAAAATAGATCTCATTGAAACCTTGTTAACCACGACTAAACAATAGGTTAGGAACTTGATAGTTGAGAAATAGATTTTTTTTTTTAAATATTCACCCAAATTACACTTAGAAATAGAAATAGAAATAGAAATAGAAATAGAAAAAGAAAAAGAAAAAGAAAAAGAAAAAGAAAAAGAAAAAGAAAAAGAAAAAGAAAAAGAAAAAGAAAAAGAAAAAGAAAAAGAAAAAGAAAAAGAAAAAGAAAAAGAAAAAGAAAAAGAAAAAGAAAAAGAAAAAGAAAAAGAAAAAGAAAAAGAAAAAGAAAAAGAAAAAGAAAAAGAAAAATAAAAATAAAAAGAAAAAGAAAAACAAAAACAAAAAGAAAAACAAAAACAAAAACAAAAACAAAAAGAAAAAGAAAAAGAAAAAGAAAAAGAAAAAGAAAAAGAAGAAGAAAAAGAAAAAGAAAAAGAAAAAGAAAAAGAAAAAGAAAAAGAAAAAGAAAAAGAAAAAGAAAAAGAAAAAGAAAAAGAAAAAATCATTCATTTGACACTGGCTAGAACACTCCTTTGGGGTGAAAACCCATGAAAGAGGAAAAAAAGTACAAATTTTAAACATGTGGGTATAGAGTGGTTTTGCCTACGAGGTTAATTAATAAATGCTCTGGAGGAATTTATTTTTCCTTTTTTTCTTTTTGCTTTTGTTTTTGTTTTTCTTTTTTGTCTTTTTATTTTTTCCTTTACTTTTTCTTTTTGTTTTCTTTTTCCTTTTCTTTTTATTTTTATTTTTCTTTTTCTTTTTATTTTTCTTTTTATTTTTCTTTTTCTTTTTCTATTTCCATTTCCATTTCCATTTTACGCACCAGATTTAAATGTCCGGGTTAAATTTTCCCCACAGGAAAAACTAAACCCTTTCACACCCTTCCCCAAATGATCATCTAGTCAAACCACGCTATGCAATTGCACTGTATAAGTATTATAAATACAAAACAATACAAGAACAACATGTCAACATACCAGATACCAAATGGGAAAATAATTCACCGACTCCAGATATTTTCATATCAGAGGGTTCGGCTCTGTGGAATTCCTAATTTGACCTATAAATCCTACTGATCCCTCAATTTAAATATTTAAAAAATCTTTTGTAATCCTACATGTATCTAAAATTACTGATTTTTGCATTTTTATATATAAATTCTTTGACAAATCTAATATGTCTAAATTTTGAATAAGAGACCTAGGTATAATGCCAGTAGCCGAAATGAGAAATGGTAATATTTTAATATTTCTATTTCTATTTATATTTCTATTTCTATCAACCTTGGTATCAGTCAGGGACACTTCCGCTCAAACCTGAAACAAGATATTGTTATTCCTATACATCAAACAGGTAACAAGATAGACTTAAACAATTGATTGGTTGCTGACCAGTCTATCAAAAGTATTTGAAAAAATTATCAATGCTCAGTTGGTAAAATTTCCCGCGAGCCATAAACTGTTCTCAGAAAATCAATACGGTTTTCAAGAAAAGAAGAGTACCTCAGACGCTATTGCCGCCGTAACTGATTTCATTGTTAAAAACCTTGATAAAAGCAAACAATGTATTTCAATCTTTTTAGACCTTTCTAAAGCCTTTGATAGAATATCACACAGTAAATTAATAAACAAATTTGTAAAAGTCGGTATTACAGGCAACGAACTTAACTTCTTTAAAAGCTACCTTAATGAACGCAAGCAGGAAGTTAAAATAAATAACACACTTAGCAACAAGTACTCAACCAACTGTGGTATACCACAAGGTAGCATATTAGGACCGTATATGTTCCTTTTATACATTAAAGATTTATGCGACTTTAATATTCAGGGGAAAATCGTTAGTTATGCCAATGACACTGTCTTACTGTTTGAAGCTGACACTTGGCTAGCCGTCTACAAAAAAGCTGAAACGGATATAAACATTGTAAAAAAGTGGTTGGATACAAAAACGCTCACACTGAACACCAAGAAAACTAAATTTGTCACATCAAGCATAAGATAATATTGTTAATTCTAAAATTTGAAATGACAGTTTGGCTATTGTGATGGTTTGACAGTAGGGCGCAATGGCGGAATTGGTAAACGCACGTCCCGGATAGACGAGAGGTTCTGGGTTCGAGTTCCAGTTGCGACCATTATCTTTTTCTATTTTTCGGTGTCTTGTTCTCTTTCATATTTTCGTTTTGATTATTATTATTATCTTCTTCTTCAATGATGTTACATTGATGGGAAAAACCTTCAAAAGTTATAAAACGAGAGTTTTTCTTATAAATATTAAATATTATAGAATTTGATTTTGTTAATATCAGCACTACTGCAGTTTGGCAATTAAGTCTAGAAATTTATTAAATTGGAACTAAATTTTTTCATTACTATGGCAACACCGAATTACTCGCTCTGTCTATGATGGCTGTTGGCTTTCACCCGATTTACTATCTTAAATCCGTGAAGAACACACTGAAGATCGCTCATTTAATAATTTTTTTTTCATTGTTTACCTGTGCATTGTTTGAATTGAATAAAAATGAACAAACCAATACGTAGTGGTGCAAGAGAAGTTATATACTGCGTTTTTCAACGCTGCCTAGCCGATTATCGCGCGAAGAAGCTCATGTGTAATTTGGAAGATGTTTACAAATGAACTACAGAAATGACTGGTACATAGTATAGTTTTTTCATAAATTTCATTAGTATTACAAGATGTATGCCAATTTTCGAGCGATCATAACCATTACAATTTGATTTGAGGTAAAATCCAAATTTGACACTTCCATTTGACAGTTCATTTAAGGCCACAGGAAAAAGAGAATAACTAAATTTAAAAAAAAAATAATAAATGCAACTTCTTTACTCATAGAAAAGTTACTTTTTTCTTAATTTTCTCTTTCTTTATTTCTAAGTGAATATTATCTATTGTGTTTTTATAAACTACCTTCTACAAGGTGGCGCAAAATTAATCACCCTATCGGAAGATGTTACAATTTTTGCAAATGGCGTTGTACGTCAATCGTATTTGACATTTGTGAACTAGAGAGCTGCAGAATACAATAGACAAGCAATGGAGCGCTATACTCCGCAAGAGCGTGGAATAATTGTGTCGATTTAAGCTTTAACGCTTTTAGCGATTTTGTGTCGAAAGTCATCATGAGCGACGAGGCGCATTTCCACTTAAGCAAAATATTAATTTCTAGGGCACTGAAAATCCTCGTATGATGCACGAAAAGCCATTACATCCACTCAAAGCCACTGTGTGGTGCGGCGTTTACGCGGGAGGAGTGATTGGGCCGTATTTTTTAAGGACGCCATTGGCATTACGGTCACTGTTACTGGCGAACGCTACAGGGTCATGATAAACGACTTCTTACTTCCGGAATTGGATGAGCGGGGCTTGGTGAACACGTGGTTTCAACAAGACGGTACAACCGCGCACATAGCACGAGCCACAATGGATATTGTGAAGGAAGCTTTTCCTGGTGGCGTAATCTCTCGTTTTGGCGATTTGGTATGGCCAGCAAGATCGTCCGATTTAACCATCCCAGACTTCTTTCTTTGGGGCTATTTAAAGTCGCGGTTATGCCAACAAGCCTCAGATAATCGCAGCCCTTAAGGAGAATATTCGACAGGAACGCGAACAGTTATCACCGGAAATCTTGCGGAAAGTCATGGAAAATGCGATAAAACGGGCACAAATGTGTATCAACACTGGCGGCAGCCACTTCACGGATATCATCTTTTCCACTAAACAAAAAAAAATTCAATAGTCGAAATAAAGATTTCTATTACTCAAAATCTTTTTTTTTATTTAATAAAAAGGTTATTTAAAAAAAAAATGATGATTAATTTTGCGCCATCCTGTATAATTATAATTTTAATGATGTTTTTCGCACACTGTTAAATTTGAATCAACGGTAAGATGAATCGTCAAGGAATGGGAAAAGGCAGATGGGAAAACGGAAAATGAGCATAATAATAATAATATGTAATAGCATAAGTGCTGATGATTGGAAAAATTGTTGCAAACACGTGATGAAAATTGGGGCAGAATATTATGCACGAGGCAGTACTATATATGATGATATAGATGAACTGATAATACATTTAGATGAAGATACGGAAGAAGAAGAAGCACATGAGGACGAAAACATTAATTACATGTCGGGTGTTGAATTAATAGACTCAAATTTTACATAACTACGTTTTTATATCGAAATAAACGCCCACTTAAAACTTGTTTTGTTTTATTTTACTTCTATTATATTACAGTTTTATTGTCCAATTTTTTTTAAAATACACATACGCAATGAAATATGCATTTTAAGCCCAAGTGTTTTATATATATTTATTGTCTTAAGAGCCATCTTGGTGTTTAATACCTAGAAATTTAATAATTTATAGAAATAATACCTAGAAAACGATCGCAGCGCCATAATTTATTTTCTACACTGTACCATTATGCTCCTAAGTCAGCCGCTGCGGAAAGCATTTGTGCGATGTTCACTTTATAACATCTGTCAAAACGTCGAACCAAACATAAGTTCGCAAGGTAACGTACAATAAATCTAGTGAATTTTAAGTGTCAAATTAAAAAATTCACCGAAAATCAAAGTGTTGCCATATAAAAAAAATTGTGTGGAATTTACAAAATTAATTAATTAATTCGGAGACGGAACCTTTTCAAGTAATGACGTCACGAGCCCAACAAACAGATTAATTTATTTAAAAAAAAAAACTATGAATTAAAAAAAAAACAGTCACATTTTCGTAATCTTAGTAGAATAATCTATCCACACGATTTTTTCCAAGTCATTGTGAAATCCATGCAAGTGGCCTACTGGGGAATTCATGAGGATGAAGGTGTTGGGAAAAGGGGAGATAAGCCAGAGGAAAAAGCACGCTATTCAGAACTGGTAACCAAATATATATTTTTTTACATTAACTCCACACGGGATGCCCTGAGGAAAATGATTTCCCTCAGGGACTTTGTCATCTGGGATGCTGTGTGGAGGGTCTTTTTGAGGAGAGGAAGGAATGAATATTGGTCTTGAAGAGACCCATGTTGTAGGAAGGAGGAAACACAGAAGCCGACAAATCATTCCACAGCCGAGCTGTTGAACACAAGAACGAGTCAAAGAAACGACTCATGTGACAAATGTCAACCGTGTACAAATGTTGGGCACGCGTTTGGCGTGTTTCCCGACTATGCACCGGTGCCGAAGGGATCAATGATGCTAATTCCTCGGAGCATCTTCCATTGTAATACCGGTAGAACAAGGATAGCATTACCACGCCTGTGCTCTAAAGATTGCAATCCGTCTGTGGCGGCCACTTTTGCCGAATTCATTGCGCCGCCACTGACGCCGAAAGAACACGCGAGAAATACAATGGAATACCTACAGCGTAAGGCACCGCGCGTTGGTACCTAGCTACCTACCTACGCCATAATTGACCGGCCGCCTAGGTAAATAATAATTCCGCCACTTACGCGAAAGGCCTCGAACTAGTGGCTGCTCAATACAATGCCCGCAGAACGTTCGAGCAATTTCTCCGCTTTGCGTGAATTCACGCAACATTACCTGGCGCTCTAGCTACTCATCCGGTCGCGCATATAAAAGCAAGCGACCAAGCACTGCGCTCAGTCAGTCCCTCCATTCTTTGGTCGACACAATACACACTGGGAAGTAATACAAATAGTGCAGTGCCGTAACTCAGTCAGCATCGTGTGATTTGCAAGTTTATCTAGTGTGACTCCAGGAACATTTCCAACACCTTCGAGGACTCCTTCTTCAACTACCATTCGCTGTCCGGCCCGTTTGCGCCTCGACATGAGGTGTCACCCGACCTATCAACTACCAAGCCCGCTCGCGCATGCTGTCTATATAGGTGCAATCCGTTCTCTGGAATTCGAAACCCATCGCGTTCCGCTGCCAGAGATCATCTTCATGGCCTCTCAAGGTTCCTTCCTGCGTCACCTGTGTGCGCCGACTCAAAGGACACACAGCCGCCATATCCCGTCAGCACGACGACGATCGACCGCCTGGACCAAGGTCACTTCTACACCGCCTCGGTGTAGAGCAACACGCCGGCTCCCTGAAGACCTGTGATCTTCACCGCCGGAGCTTCCTGACCATTATCACGCATCAGCAACGCAGCAGCATCACTCATGGCATCACTGTCACTCCGCTCCGCTTCGACCCTCGCTACGTAGCTAAATAAAGACTTACTCACTACACCGACTGACGCCTTTTATTTCACGACCCGTCTCTACCGATCCGGCCCGCTCCCTCACGTCTGTTAAGATGGGAGAATTTATTAAACAGATCGCCCGTTTCTGCACAGATTCGAGGGTATTTTTTAGGCATTTTGGAGCTCCAGACCAGAGGTAGCTGCCATTGGGGCGCACTTGTGATTTGTACAGGGTTAGCAGTTGTGTACTATTAAAGTATCTGCGGGCCCTGTACAGTACGCCCAGTTTTTGGGAGGCTAACTTTACTCTGACTTCGATGGAGCCCCCATACCTGAGCTGGTCACTTAGGGTTATATCAAGCATATCAATGGAGGGCCTTTTCGGAAGATTGCTTCCTTTGAAAGATACTAGATTTTCATTTCGATCCCTTTTAGACGTAATCAGACAAGATTGGGTCTTTGAAACATTAAATTCAACGAGATTATTTTTACCCCAAGAGAAAACACTCTCGAGGTAACCGTCTTTTCTTTGCTTTAAAGCCCTCCGAGCCGTTGAAGTTTGTGAGCCCTTTGGGGGCTTGTCAAACAAAAAGCTATCATGGACTGTACTGTCATCCGCGTAACAGTGAATTGGTGCATATGACAAAAGGTTGTTGATGTACAACACAAACAAAGTCGGAGACAGAACCGATCCCTGTAGGACGCTAGCATTTATCGAGTGTAAGGAAGAGGTGAAACCATCGGCTACCGTCTGAATCAACCTCTCCCTCAAAAAGTCGGCAATCCACGTACACAAGGATGCGGGATGTCCGTAAGAAGGCAGTTTGTTGATAAGTCCTCGGTGCCAAACCCGGTCATAGGCCTTGGAAATATCCAGTGCAAGCGTTTGGGTCTCACCGAAACGTTCCAAGCACCGCCCCTAAACATGCGTCACATACGCGAGAAGATCATCGCACGAGCGGTTCCGCCGGAATCCGTATTGACGGTCGTTAATAATTTTATTCTTCTCAAGGTATGTGAGCAGTTTGTCGTTGATCACACGTTCCATCACCTTAGACAGAACTGATGTGATCGCTATGGGTCGGTAGTTGGCCGGGTTGGAGCGGTCACCCTTCTTTGGAATATGATGGATAACCGCTTTTTTCCAACCAGAGGGCACAGAGCCAGCCTTCAGGGACATTTTAAAAAGCTTCGTCAAAATTGGAGCTATTTCTGCAGCGCACCTCTGCAGTACCAGGGCAGGTATTCCGTCAGGCCCACTAGCTTTATTAACATCAAGCCCTCGTAAAACATGGAGTACTTCACGATGCCGGATCCTCAGCTTTTTCATACGAAACTCGCAGTGAGGAACAGACGTCGGGACAGCACCTTGGTCATCGAGGGTTGAGTTATTTATTTTATTTTATTTTATTTTTTTATTCGTTTATTCCAGTTCTCGGGGAGGGTGGTGCAGTCATTTTATCCGCAAACATTTTACCTAATAAGTTTGCCTTTTCAGTAGCGGTGTTTGCTAGTGAGCCGTCAGGTGTGGTGAGAGGTGGCAGACTGGATTTGCAGAAATTGCGACTTATTGAGCCCGCAAGCGACCAGAATTGCCTGCTGCCATGCGGGCATGCAGCCAGCTTTCTGCTGATCTGCTGGTGGTGCTCGAATTTTGACCTATTTATGATTCTCTTGGTTTCCTTTGCCATTTTGTTGTAAGCTGTTCTGTCTTCGGATGTTCTAGATGTGTTGTAGGCTCGGTGAGCCGCGTTTTTTCATCGCACTGCTTCAGCGCATTGTCGACTGAATCACGGCGTTGAGCCTACACCAGTGTCCTTAACAGTAGATTGGATGAAGCCATCCATCGCGAATGTGATGACTTCACCAATTTCCTGGGCACATCTGGGATCCGAAGTCCGAAAACAGACAGCTGACCACGAGAGAGCATTAAAATGTCCCCCCAGACCGAACCAATCTGCTGACCTATAGTGCCACACTTTTCTCTTCAGCCTCTCGTTTGGCGGTCTGAAGTTTACAGGGATTGATGTCGTCACCAGGCAGTGGTCGGACGATCCTAAAGGCGCTGTGACTTCAATCCTGTAACCGTGTGGCACAGTGGTTAAAAATAGGCCTAACAGATTGGAACGGTGAGTCTGGACATCAGGAACCCTTGTGGGCTCCTGAACCATTTGCTCCAATCCGTAGCAAAGGGCAAAGGATTCCGCTTGTCGTCCAGCCGAGTCTGTTGATCCTGAGAACTAAAGCCATTGCAATCAGCGTTTCAAGTTTCAATTTTGAATGGTAGTGGACCTATTTTTAAGGAATAAATTAATTGTGAAGCAAACACAAAATAATTTAATAAAATTTGCTAGCGCCTCCCGGTAGGTATTTGACCCGCGACCTTCGAATTCCAACAATTATATAAATATAGATAAACATTCTTTTGAATTTGTTGGAAATATTTTTTTTATTTAGTTTCAGGTTTTCCAATAAAGGAAGTCGGAAGCGACTTCGAAGAGGCGATGACCGCAACCGGTTATGGAAAGTTCCATATTCTGATACTCCTGTGCTCACTTCCGGGGTTCTTAACTGCTGTCTACGTGTCTACAGCTCTGTCCTTCATAATGACCAGCGCAGAATGTGACCTGAAGATGACTATGGCTGAAATGGGGAGATTAAATATTTTTACTTATGCAGGTCAGTTACTTCGTAATTATTTATAATTAATTGGGTAATTGTAGATGGTGGGGAGATGAATGGGTACAAATTAATGGAAATGCCAGAGTATGCATTCACTGCTTGGGATTATACTTCGTTCCTTTCCAGTAATTCGGGACTCGGTTTTTTGTCCCGATAGTTCTGGAAGCTGTGGAAAGCCGGCGTGTTTTCGCCGTGCGCCTCGAATCGTTTTTACGAGTATTCTGTGAAGACTGGTGATACGTGATACGTGGCTAGTAGGCAGTTGTGCAGCAGGCTGTAGAGCTGCGAGTTTGCAGCAGGGCTGCTACCAATATATTTCCCACTGAAACTACTCAGCCCGGTCTCGAGGCTTGTACATTGATCGTTCAGTCCTGATTTGAGTTCAGACCTATCACTTCCACTCTTGATGTAAGTGCTTTTCGACGGGCCAGTCGCCTTTTGATGTTCTGATAACTTTATATGCCAACTTATTAAGAAAAAAAAACTTAAAAGGGAAAACGAGTTGGATTGATGATATTAATATTGAAATTTCATTTATTAACGAGGTTCCTCGCAAATATAACCCACGAATACTGGTAAAAACTAACGTATATATCACTCGGATCAAAAGATTCAATCAACCTACAACACCCGGACATCATCAGCCATCTTCAAGATTCCGTCAACCGTATCTCCTATACAGATCACAACCATTTTAATCTTATTACTAACGCAGACCCGTGAAGAATCGTGGCATTTTTCTTTCAAATACAATTATTATCGTCAATTTTCTTTTGTTTTTTATATATATATATATTTATTTATGTTGACAATTTAGAGAGAAGACGATCAGAAATAAACAGTTTACCCTTCGTTTTCGATTACCCGGAAGACAATTTCTGGATTCGAATCCGCATTCTAATCATAAATTAACCGGCTCTAGCAAAGAAATCGTCACTGTAACGTCACACCTAGTCACTGCGGTATCTCTGGAAATGAAAAGACCGATTCATTAGTGAAAGATGCCATTCTTTCCGGAGATTTTTTTTTAAATTTTTAAACACCGATAATATGTTCGTGAAATTGAAAGAAAACATAATTTCCACGTGGCGTTGGGATAAATCTAGTAAAACAAAAGGCAATATTTTTTGCAAAATACAGCCCACGGTTCCTTCAAAACCGTAGTTTTCAAGACTCTCTTTGAACAAATTCATGTGAATAGGACATTGCTGCCACAATGTTCACCTGACAAAAATACATATTAAGGATTATGCCATGTGCGGAATGTCTGCCCATGTTTTGCCCAATATAAATGATATCAACTTATTTATTAATTACTATTGCTATATTTACATATATATTTACTAGTTGAAGCAAGTGATTGTGTATTCAGGGTCATCGAAAAATATGGACAAAATTTAAAATGACTGTTATAAATAAACTATTAGAGGTAATTCAATGGTTTTGGTCTTAAAATGTGCGGACAAAGATTTAAAAAAAATCATACCTTAGTATGTTTCGATGTGTGCACCGTTCGTCGCTCTGCAGATGTCTAGTCTGTAGGCGACTTCTTGCCACGTACCTACGTGCAATCATTTCGGGAGTAACTGTCAAGATAGCGGCAGAAATTCGCTCCCGCAGGTGATCCAAATCCCGAATCTTTTCTGCGTACATAATGTTTTTAATGTACCCCCAGAAAAATAAATCCAAAGGGGTAAGGTCAGGACTTCTTGGAGGCCAGGCAATGGGGGTCCTCTACCAACGATACTGAACGGCAGTCGTAGGCGCGCCCGCGGCCGACCTTGGCTACTGCGCATCTAGTGTGCGTTATTTTTTGTATTATCATTAATATCTAATATAGATAGGTTCTTGCTTTTATTGCCAATTTTTTAATTTTTTTTTAAATTAACTCCGCCCTAAGGAAAATAATATCCTTCAGGGCCTGTGTCATCTTTGAAGATGTTGTGTGGAGAGTCTTTTTTAGGAAAGGAAGGAGTGAACACTCAAATCATTCCACAGCCGAGCTGTTGAATACAAGAACGAGTCGAAGAAGCCACCAGTTCTCATGTGACAAAACCATGTACATATGTTGGGCACGCGTTTGGCGTGTTTCCCGACTATGCACCGGTGCCGAAGGGATAAATGACGCTAGCTCCATGGAGCGTCTTCCATTGAAATACCGGTAGAACAAGGATAGCATTCCCATCCGACTGTTAAGATGGGAGAATCTATCAAACGGACCGCCCGTTTCTGCATAGAGTCTAGGGTATTTTCGAGGTATTTCTGAGCTCCAGACCAGAGGTGGGTGCCAAATTCAACCGTTGGGCGCACTTGTGATTTGTACAGGGTTATCAGTTGTGTACTATTAAAGTATCTACTGGCCCTGTACAGTATGGCCAGTTTTTGAGAGGCTAACTTTACTCTGGCTTCGATGGAGCCCCCATATCTAAGTTGGTCACTTAGAGTTACACCAAGCATATCAATGGAAGGCCTGTTCGGAAGATTGCTTCCGTTGAAGGAGACTAGATTTTCATTTCGATCCCCTTTAGACGTAATAATTTAGACCGGTCAGTGGTTGAGTGGGCATAGCGCTTGGGTCCCAGCCGAGTGTCGCGTGTTCGATTCCTCGGCTGGCTAAGTCCTCCACCACAACACAAGCAATATTTTCGGCTTTCTGTGATGGTAGTAGGAGATTTTCAAACATTGTTGGGTTATTCGTAACCCGGGAATGTTTGTCTTTCTTTTAAAAAAAAAATCAGACATGATTGAGTCTTTGAAACATTGAATTCAATGATATTATTTTTATCACAAGAGAAAACACTCTCGAGATAACCGTCCATTTTTTGCTTCAAAGCCCTCCGAGCTGTTGGAGTTTGTGAGCCCTTTGGAGGCTTGTCAAATAAATTTGTACATATATTTACCAAAAATTAATTTTACTAAAATTACTTACAAACTCATTCACCTGACACTGGCTGTAACACTCGTTTGGGGTGAAAGCCACGTAAAAAAGCGTGATATTGGTCGTTGGTTTCAAATGTTTATTATGTTTTTTTTTAATTAATACCTCCTTACCTGTCATTAAACATTACAGGAATGATGTCCTCAGCTTTATTATGGGGGTTCTTATCAGATACTCTCGGAAGGAAGAAAATAATGGTTTGGGGCTTCCTAGCTTTGACTCTTTGTGAACTAATTGCTGCTCAAAGTCAGACTTACTTAGTTCTTTCCATGGCCAAATATTTTGCTGGATTTGTGTAAGTATTGGAAATTAAACCCATTTATGTGCGAACAAATGTTCAGCATACGTATCTTAAGGCTCGATGACACAGAGCGAGTTTACAAGCTACTATCTACTAAATTTAAAAGCGGGTAAATCGGCGAGTGAGATTGTCATGATGACACACAAAGCTGTCCACTCGCTCAGTAGCGTAAGAAACTGAGGTTACTGCTAGCGCCAGTAACAAGAATAACGACGCCTGCGTGAACTAATTCTGTGATGTTTGACAGTCGAAATCAGCTGTTTATTGGCAGCCATCTTGAAAAACATAAATAAACCAATCACGAGCAATCGTGTAGCGAGTAAAGTTGACGACCTTTCAACTTTTTTCGTAGATTGTCAACAATCTGCTAGTTAGCAAGTAACACGATGACACTGAGCGAGTTTAGTAACAGATAGTGAATTTCCCAGATAGTAGCTTGTAAACTCGCTCCTTGACACAGACGCTTTACCATAGTATTATAACTTGTAATTCATTTCATTCCATAACTTTGATAACGTGCTTGTGGCTGGTTTTTCAGCTCGGTAAAACAAATTTTAAACTTGAAACAAATGGCAGGTAGTTTATAAGTTTAAAAAATATTTTTCAGCTTTAATGGTCCATTTGCGGTGATGATCTCTTATATATCTGAGATGCATGCAGCATCCATCAGGGCTAAGGTTCTGGTATACACGGGCGCCTTTTACTCATTAGGCAATGTGAATCTCCCTCTCATAGCTTGGGGAGTCATACCTCAAGATTGGACCATTTCTTTCTTCGATGGAGCGTATGGTAAGATGTTTATTATAGATTTTCAATTTGAAAGTGGGAGACAGATATCACGACGTAAATAAAAATCATCCGGCTTGTAAAACCATTCATTTTTTATTTTTAATTTTTAACTTTATGAGTAAAACCTCAAATTGTAATATTTAAATAAATGAAGATAATATAAGCGAAACTCAATCGAAAATCTGGAAACAGAAAGATCAGAAAAACATATTGACACCTCTGGGACTCGAACCCAGGACCTCTTGCTTTCCGGGCAAGCAAGCAAAACTTTTTGCCCGGAAAGCAAGAGGTCCTGGGTTCGAGTCCCAGAGGTGTCAATATGTTTTTCTGATTTTTCTGTTTCCAGATTTTCGATTGAGTTTCGCTTATATTATCTTCATTTATTTAAACCATTCATTTTTAATTGTTATTTCATCGTCTAGAATAGTTTTCTTTAGATTCTTAATCATCATGGGGCAAAAAGCTTTGATTGTTTCCAAAATATCACTAATAGACCGGTTAGACAAACGTACAAAGAAAACATAAAAACGACGGTAAACACTACCTTTGGACAAAGACATCATAAATACCATGCTACAAAAGCATTCAACAGTATTTCACTTGAAACAAAAATTGAGGAAAACAAAAATAATTTCAGACAAAAAATAAAAAAATGGATTAAAGAACAAAAAAGACAATATTAACAAAACTTTATAACATAAAATAATAAAACATATATACGCAACACACAAAACCAATATAAAACACGTAACACTCACAAACACATAAATCATAGTACTTATGATTTATGTGTTTGTTATAGAAAACAGATTTAAATCAGATTTTAGACGTATTGACTCTTTTCCACAAAAAAAATTATAAATGGATTTCGAAAGATTGTTCTTTTATCTAGCATTCGCATGTTTTAAATTTTGAGAAAAAATGTTTATTTTTAGCATAATAAGGTTATACCGTAGGTCGTTGGCAGATTTGTTAAATTTTCAAAAAATATTTTGTATTAAACCACACCCATTTCAAATAATATAATCATGCAGTAAAATAAATCAATGCATTATCTAGGTATCGCATGTTTTAGAATTTTAATTTTAGTTTAAATAAAATCATTAAAAATTACATACGTACATGTGTTTCTTGACGAAAATTGGTCAGTTTGTGTATTTATTTGCGCACTTACAAACTAATATATTCCAGATTTTTTTAACATTCTTATTTAACTTAGACATTATTGAAAAATGATAAATTCTTACAATCAAAAAATAATTACAAAAAGTACATTATTTTAATAGTTTTATCATCACGTCTTTCAGCATTTTTGAAATTAAAGCAAATTTGGAATGAAATAAAATCGATATTGAGTTATAATTTTAAAAAGCTGGTACGGAGAATAATTAATCTTTCTCATTGCAACCGCCCTGCAGGATCGTAAGAACAACTTTCGACGAAATGTGGATTTTCAGCCGCTGGCTGGTTAAACGCTCTTAAGTCTTAAAAGCCATCCATAATTTGAATTCTACAACTCAAATTCCACAATAATATGATTCCACAATTTGAGTTCCACAAGATATTTATTTGTTTTCAGTTTTTCATTCTTGGCAGATTTTCCTTGCCTTATTCAGTATTCCCCCATTGATTACTGGATTCGCATTTATGCTTCTCCCTGAGAGTCCAAAGTTCCTGATGTCGAGGGGTAGAAATGATGAGGCGCTACAAGTATTCAGAAAGATGTTTGCAATGAACAAAGGGCTTCCAGAGGATCAGTATCCCGTAAGATTTTTCTTAATAAAATAATAAATTTGTTCTTTTATAATATCTTGCTCTTCAGTTTTGAAAACCAGTTGGAATCAGAAAACCAAAGGTTTTTTCACATGAACTGCATGTTAGGCTAGGGGTCGTCCAACAATTACGTCATGTTTTTTATCAACTTTTTAACCCCCTTTAGACTACCCCCCCCCCCCCCCCCCCGTACCCCGTAAAGGCTAACTTACTAGGTAAAATGTTTGCGGATAACTCAACCCTCGATGACCAAGGTGCTGTCCCGACGTCGGTTCCTCACTGCGGTTTTCGTATGAAAAAGCTGAGGATCCGGCATCGGGAAGTACTGCATGTTTTACGAGGGCTTGATGTTAATAAAGCTAGTGGGCCTGACGGAATACCTGCCCTGGTACTGCAAAGGTGCGCTGCAGAAATAGCTCCAATTTTGACGAAGCTTTTTAAACTGTCCCTGAAGACTGGCTCTGTGCCCTCTGGTTGGAAAAAAGCGGTTATCCATCCTATTCCAAAGAAGGGTGACCGCTCCAACCCGGCCAACTACCGCCCCATAGCGATCACATCAGTTCTGTCTAAGGTGATGGAACGTGTGATCAACGACAAACTGCTCACATACCTCGAGAAGAACAAAATTATTAACGACCGTCAATACGGATTCCGGCGGAACCGCTCGTGCGGTGATCTTCTCGCGTATGTGACGCATGTTTGGGGGCGATGCCTGGAACGTTTCGGTGAGACCCAAACGGTTGCACTGGACATATCCAAGGCCTTTGACCGGGTTTGGCACCGAGGACTTGTCAACAAACTGCATTCTTACGGACTTCCCGCATCCTTGTGTACGTGGATTGCCGACTTCTTGAGGGAGAGGTCGATTCAGACGGTAGTCGATGGTTTCACCTCTTCCTCTCACTCGATAAATGCCGGCGTCCCGCAGGGATCGGTTCTGTCTCCAACTCTGTTTTTGTTGCACATCAACGACCTTTTGTCATGTGCACCAATTCACTGTTACGCGGATGACAGTACAGTTCATGATAGCTTTTTGTTTGACAAGCCCCCAAAGGGCTCACAAACTCCAACAGCTCGTAAGGCTTTGAAGCAAAGAATGGACGGTTACCTCGAGAGTGTTTTCTCTTGGGGTAAAAATAATCTCGTTGAATTTAATGTTTCAAAGACCCAATCTTGTCTGATTACGTCTAAAAGGGATCGCAATGAAAATCTAGTCTCTTTCAACGGAAGCAATCTTCCGAACAGGCCCTCCATTGATATGCTTGGTGTAACCCTAAGTGACCAGCTCAGGTATGGGGGCTCCATCGAAGCCAGAGTAAAGTTAGCCTCCCAAAAACTGGGCGTACTGTACAGGGCCCGCAGATACTTTAAAAGTACACAACTGCTAACCCTGTACAAATCGCAAGTGCGCCCCACGGTTGAATTTGGCAGCCACCTCTGGTCTGGAGCTCCAAAATACCTGAAAAATACCCTCGACTCTGTGCAGAAACGGGCGGTCCGTTTGATAGATTCTCCCATCTTAACAGACGGATTGCAATCTTTAGAGCACAGGCGTCGGGTGGGAATGCTATCCTTGTTCTACCGGTATTACAATGGAAGATGCTCCGAGGAACTAGCATCATTGATCCCTTCGGCACCGGTGCATAGTCGGGAAACACGCCAAACGCGTGCCCAACATTTGTACACAGTTGACATTTGTCACATGAGAACGGGTCGTTTCTTCGACTCGTTCTTGTGTTCAACAGCTCGGCTGTGGAATGATTTGCCGGCCTCTGTGTTTCCTCCTTCCTACAACATGGGTCTCTTCAAGACCAATGTTCATTCCTTCCTCTCCTCAAAAAGACCCTCCACACAGCATCCCAGATGACATAGGCCCTGAGGGAAATTATTTTCCTCAGGGCCTCCTGTGTGGAGTTAATGTAAAAAAAAAAAAAAAAAAAAAAAAAAAACCCAAAATCACGTGTATTTTTTTAGTACAAAGTATATTGAAATTTTCAGAATATTATCAACAAAAAAAAAAATACACGTGATATCTCACGTGGAATTATAGGGTGGGGAGGATCTTACGAAAACAATCTAAACTCAGTAAAAGTTTCACAAAGAATCATCATTACTAATATTTAAAAAAAATCTATCTTCTCAACAGAATCACTTTTTAAATTGTTTCCAGTAACAAATGTCGATGACATATTCTAGCAAGCTTCTATTATAAAAATGTGTAAAGAAAAAAATAACAAAGAATATCAAGAATTTTACAAACTAATGAGAAATGGAAATTACACCTAATTTTAAAGCAACTCAAATGCAACATCATTATATTTTCCAAGCCATAAAAAACTATAATAACCTCCCTTATGAATTACGCTGTATCATCACCGAATCAGAACAAATAAATAAAATTAAACAATTTTTCAAAAAAAAGTTACAGTTAAAAGTAAATATTTTATGTTATATTTTATATTATATTTTGTATTAAAACTTAAAACTTAAGTAAGAATCGTGGCTCCATTATCAGGCACAAGAGCACCTCTTTTCTGATTAGGTATACATGACTAAATACGACCTTTAATATGATATTTTGTAAAATATATATATATGTTATGATTAAGGTTTTCACGGGTGTAAGATGTAGAACAATTTTCTCGGTTTACCCGCGTAACGTAGTCCTTAAAAGGACTTTTTAACTCCTGACGTTTCGGACAGATCACACTGTCCATCTTCAGAGGCCTTATGTCTTGAGTTTTTGTCTCAAACTGATAGCTTTCGCATGTTTGTTCGGTCCAAAAGCTAAAACTTAAGTGAGTGCAAGTCACTTCTTATGTCTAGAACGAAGTACCCGGGTTGCAGGTGATTGATGGTGGAGGGGGTGGGGGGCGGGGCTGACAGTAGATACCTGATTGGTAAAGCTAATTGGAGACACTACTGGTAATTTTGGAAATGCCGTTTTTGGGGTATTTTCATCGATTAAGACTTTCCAGGTGTTGGGAATTCTGATTGCGTCATTTCTAGTATTCATATTATTTTTATGTTTATAAATTTCTATTGCTTCGCGGTAAATTCTTTTTGGTTCATTGTATATGCTAGCTATTGTTTTTGTATTATTAAAGTCTATTTTATGACCTTCATTAAGGACGTGTTGCACTATGGATGAAGTTAAGCGTTTATTAGTGACATCTACTTTATGTTCTGCAATTCTACATGATATTTTTCTATTGCAACGTCCAATATACACCTTTTCACATGCCCCACAAGGTATTTTATAAATACCATGTGACTCAAGTGGAATGTGGTCCTTTGGACTTCTTAATAGAGACGAGATTTTATTTTCTGATTTATAAATAGTTTTGATTTTATTTCTTTTGAGGATTCGACTGATTTTATCTGTCGAGCCTTTGATGAATGGGAGATTTGCTATAGAAAGGGGTTCTTCTTTCGTTTCAGAAATAGTTTTTTTGCGTTTATTTATGGATTTCACTTAAGTTTTAGCTTTTGGACCGAACAGACATGCGAAAGCTATCAGTTTGAGACAAAAACTCAAGACATAAGGCCTCTGAAGATGGACAGTGTGATCTGTCCGAAACGTCAGGAGTTAAAAAGTCCTTTTAAGGACTACGTTACGCGGGTAAACCGAGAAAATTGTTCTACATATATATATATATATATATTTTTTTTTTTTTTTTTTTTTTTATCCCCCCCCCCCACCCCGCTTTCGAGCCTCACGCGATTAATGGACGACTCCCTAGGCTGTGTTAGTGTAATTTTATCTTCAGTTGATAATCCGGTGGGTAAGATCTTTGTTTGGCAGTGCGACAGATTTAACAACTTCTGCTAAGATTATACATTAATAATCGGGTTTGTAGTTCATTTTAAAAATGAATAATTTTAAAAAAAAATGTATACTCGAGGAATAAATTGTGTTGTAATTAAAACCAGAACAATTTGAGAGTTTCTAAATTTGTTTCCCATTCAC
The DNA here is from genome assembly GCA_929108145.2 of Limnephilus rhombicus. Classification (NCBI taxonomy): domain Eukaryota; kingdom Metazoa; phylum Arthropoda; class Insecta; order Trichoptera; family Limnephilidae; genus Limnephilus; species Limnephilus rhombicus. The sequence continues at coordinate 27,784,581 of OV815284.1, forward strand.
CTCCAGCTCGAAAATATATTTTTAATATTTGTGACCAGAGTTAAAAATGGAACAGGTATGAATTGCTGTCTTTAGTGACATGGTCTATTTCTTTCTAGATTAAATTACTCGTGAATGAGAGGAGCGCCTCCGGAGAAGGAAACGAGCAGGCTCCACAAGGGTGGGCAGCCATCCAGGGAGGGTTGAAGCAATTGAAGCCTCTGGTGACCCTCCCCTACGTGGTGCATCTATTCCTGGTGTGCTTTGTCATGATGTCAGGTATGCTTGGGTAAGTTCTCATTCTTCGCTTTATTTAAGTATATCTTACGGTGGTATTTTAAGAAGTTGGTATACTTCTTTATTAATTTAGGTTTTTGCTTGTAGGAAATATATTTATATTGAGATAACTTTTATCATTGTATCATCAGTGTATTAGTGCAATTTGCATAATGTTAGTAACACAATGGTGTTAACATCTGGGGAGAAAAATGGAGAACAGGGGAGAAAAACACAAACAACAAAAACACAAAACACAAACAACCAGTGACTTGGGAGAAGTTATTTATGAAGACTGGCATACTGTCAAAGGTACAAGATAAAACATGATCTAATGACCAGAATGCGTAGAGGAGCTATCAAGGGCGGATCCAGGATTTTTTTCTGGGGGGGGCACAAGGGGCGGACGGGTAAAACATCAATACTGTTAGGATTTTTTTCTGGGGGGGGCACAAGGGGCGGACGGGTAAAACATCAATACTGTTAGGATTTTTTTCTGGGGGGGGGCACAAGGGGCGGACGGGTAAAACATCAATACTGTTAGGATTTTTTTCTGGGGGGGGCACAAGGGGCGGACGGGTAAAACATCAATACTGTTAGGATTTTTTCCTGGGGGGGGGCACAAGGGGCGGACGGGCAAAAAGTCAACAATTACTGTTAGGATTTTTTTCTGAGGGGGCACATGAGTCGGACAGGCAATAAAAACAACAATTACTGTTAGAAATAAACTTGAAGTATCATACTTCAAGTTTATTTCTACAAGTTCAAGTATGTATAGGAAGGTTTATGATAGTGTCAAAACAATAAAAAAATTAAATGTTTAGGTAATAAAGACAGTTTTTGCTTCTAAGTATGTACTGTGATGGAATCTCCACGTGCCCCCGTGCCCCCCCCCCCCCCCCCCCCCCCCACCCCTAAATCCGCCCTTGGGAGCTATGTATGTCGTTTTCTTATCATCAATATTTATTTTAATATGATGCCACTGATCAGCTAGTGATTGTAAATGATCACTCAGATAGGTTGACCTAAAACACTTTTTCAAACTTTGCAAAAACACATTGTGGCGTCATTTTTAATTAAATGAAAACAAACAACTTTGTGTAAACACCACTACACAAACAATATTATCAACATGTTTCGAAAACAAAGCTTTCTTCGTCAGGATAAGATTAATATTAAAAATAACAAAAGAATAATAAGATAATATTAATAATTTGATAAGATAAATATTAAAAATAACAAAAAAATATAGACATATAATATTTTACACAAAATTATTTGTTTACATTTAATTAAAAAAACTTTTTTTATTGAATGAAATAAATCAAGTACTTTGTTAATAACAACGAATTTTTTTAATACCGACCGGTTTCGCTTAACACAAGCGTCAGGGTATAAATTAAACAGATCAAAAAATATATTGTGTGAACTTATATATACATACAAAAAAAGAGAAACCATAAGACAAAGGAACAGGTAATAGAGATCTCTCTTCCTTTCTCTTATCTTCCTTTTCTTATCTAGAGTCCTTTGTCTTATCTAGAGATCTCTCTATTACCTGTTCGATCGGTATTAAAAGTATATATATATAGAGTGCGGTTCACAAGCGGTAGAAACGAAACTTTACCAAAAACAATCTCAACCATTAGGAGCCTTTAAAAGCGTAATAAGTCATAATGACCTAGAGTCATTTCCGTTTCATATCTCAACCAATATAATCAAAGTGGTCAATGCTTCATTTCCGTTTCATCCGAATTCCAAATCACAACGAGGCTAACTTTAAAAAAAATCGTCGTTATAAATAAAGTTAAGTTAAATTATATATGTCAAACAAACAAAGTGACGGTTTTCTATCAAAATATACTTTTTTATTTCATTTTCAGATCAAACACCTTGAGATTGTGGTTCCCTCAAATGGCAACAATTATTGAGGATTATGATTCAAAACACGAAGACACCGCCCCACTCTGTGAAGTTCTTGAAACCTACGTCGCCAATAAGACGACACAAGTTGTTGGGGAGATAAATGCTGAATGTGTCGTGGTGGGTAGACCATTTTCCTATTTTCTTCAACGTTGTCAATCGTGGGCGATCAAATGGAATCGAATACTATTTATTTAACTTCCGGTTCTGTTTATATTTTTTATGTGTGTGATTTATGTGTGTGAGTGTGACGGCATGAGAGCGAGACAGCGAGTATGGAGATGTATAAAAGGCATGTACGAGCTGTTGTGCGCTCTCTCCAGATTAATCTCTTCAACAATAAACATAGTAACATTGTCGTTTGTTATTTACTACCTACAATAATCCACACTACAAGATACCACAATGTGACACCTCTTAGTGGCCGTACTGTGTGTACCTACTGCAACATTAGGAAAACTACAGGTTGAGAAACATTGGAGGGTTAAGGGAGGGACCCACAGGAACGGAAGCGTCCATTTTCATTAAGAATATGTTGGAGTTAGAATTCGTTCGATTCGTTCTCATTCAGCCGACAACAACAAGGCAGGTAGATGGATGCTTTATTTTTGTCAGACTCACAGGTTAAGGTCGCGGAAAGCAGGAAGCTGGAAGCGATAAGAAACGGGAAGCAAAATAAGCGAAATGCGAGAAACGAAAACCAAAGCTCACAACCAATTCCTTTATTCCTGCCCATCCTTCATTCCAATAGTGGCTTATTAGGTTGCCATGTAAATCGGTCGATTAATCTCCAACCTCCTTTCCGTCCTTAGAGCACGTGTTCCAAGTCTTAACAAAACAGTGCCCGCTGGGGTACCGGTCTCCCCAGGACAGGGGTACTCCTGGCTGGGGTGGTACTGTCGTATCGTATCGACTCACAGGTTTATCGGTGGCAATGCTGGTAGTTTCTATGAACTGGGCGAAGGCGACACTGAAATAGACGTAAAACAGTCTCAGTATATTTAACTGTCTTCTTTTGAACGGAGCCTACCACGTTAACCATACATATAGTTCAAACTCAACTGACGATTATTCGCTAACGTTACATTCTATACGATTCGACATTATATACAATTCTAAAAAATTGATTTTAAATTGGCTTTTTCAACTCTTTTTCAGTATTTTTTTTTTATATCTGGTGTCTGATTGACATGTTCAATCCATTGAAGCATTTGTCTGTTTGGCTTTCAGTTGATATCTGGAAGTGACACCTATGTCAACAGCATGATCATTGGCGGCTCCAGCTTCATCGCTTATCTCTTCGGTGGTATCTTAGTCAATACTCTCGGCAAAAGGAAGTTGGCTGCATTGGGTCTTATCGGGAGTAGTGCCTGCACAGTGGCCATCTATTTCTCTACCAGTCTTACTGAAGTTGTGGTGTATTTCGCCATATTCTTGTCCATCACAAGTCTTGCTGGAAGTGTCCTGTCAAGTATTGCAGTTGATTTGTTTCCCACGTCAATAAGGTCTGTTCATTCACATTATTTACTTGAAATTATTTAATCACATCATATTCACATTCTTCAACTTATTTGCTGTTTTGTAATTTGTTGAATCCTCTTGGTCAATGAGTCCTTCTAAATGTGGTACTGTTCTCCGGCGACATGTCCAGCACAATATTTACTGGGAGCATCTTACTAATTATTGCAGTTGATTTGCTTCCCTTATGTCCAAAAGGTTTAATTTTATTCATAACATCGTCAATAATCTAATGCACATTACTTACAAGAATTGATTTCCCATTGTATTTGGCTGTCTTTCAAATTCTTTGCAAACGTTAATATTGTAGGGTGATGGGTGGGTATATCGAGTTTTCTCTCGTTGATTGAGCAAAGACAGAATCTTTTTTCGGAATGGTAGAGAAAACGTCCATGGAGAGTTAAGTTGGTGTTCCTAAATGTCTCCCACAATATGACAGCGGAGTAAAAAGATTTTAATTTAATATTCGTCTATTTTAGGGCAATGGCCGTAGCCATCATGATGATGTCAGGCAGAATGGGCACGGTCCTTGGTGGCATCACCTTCCCTTACATGCTGGAGACGGGCTGTCTCTTTCCCTTTGTGTTCATTGCAACAGTTTTAACAGGTAATCTCAAAACTTATCTTTTTTCCACATCAGGGAGGTCAATTTCTTACTATGTATACATCATCTTGGTCTAGTTGACTCTTCTGGAAATGCGAGAATACTCTCATCCAGGCTATAGGCCAGCGCGTCCTGACATGGAGAATTTCCATCCACACGTGGAGAGTTTCCCTCAAACTTGAGTAACAATTTCAATTTGGAAGACGTGGGTTCAATTCGGCAATGGGAGGGATGGATTTATACGTCCGTCACTCCTGGACACATTCACCCCAGATTCCTCATACCCTTTTCTTTACCAGAACTTCCTCTCCTTCATTCCCTAAAAGACGCTCCACACGGCATCCCCAAAGTCGACAAAGGCCCCGAGGGATTTTTTTTTCTCAGGACCTCCTGTATGGAGCTAATGTAAAAAAAAATTGCCATCAATATGTTGTATAACCATATATACCTAAATTAAGGAGGGTCATTTAAAAAATATATATTTTTTAAAATTCTAAGAGCGATAAAAGAGTGCCAAATGGTTTCAAACGACGTGTATAAATTTTTTTTTTAATTCTGATACGATCTTCTTCCTCCGGATTCACTTCAAAGTTCTGAAAATTTCCATATTAAGGGGTTATTTCTAGTGTATATAAAAGTTACTATGAATCCTTTAAACCATATTTTTTGTAATCTTCCATAGCAAATGTAGTATATATTTACGAAATCATTTACAAAAAGGTCCCAAGATTGAGTTTCGCAAAATAATGCCGAAATTTGGAGTATGAAGGATTTTACTGGTATTTGAATATACTGCCTTGAGATAATTCGAATTATCTTTTATATAAAAATGAATCGCTAAATGTGTTGCTAAGCGCAAATCTCGAGAGCAGCTGAACCGATTTCGTTAATTCTTTTTTTAGAATATTCCTTACGAGGATGGTTGATGGTTGAAAATTGGATAATTTCAGAAAACCTAACGACTATCGCACGTTTGACAGTTCGCATGTATGAGAATGACATTTTAAATCAGGATTTTTTTTTGAAAATCCTTAAGTTGATAAATTTATTTAAAGTAGGTACTCCCCTAATACTTTGAATCGAATCAATTTTAGATATTTTAAATAGGTACCTATGTTAGGTACCAAATTTAATATACATGAAAAATAGAAATTTGAATAAAAATTGTAAAAGGTGGCACGCGGGCTGTTTAAATGCTGAATGTACTGGGATTGAATATATGGAACGCAGGAGGAGGGTTGGCGGGACGAGGGAGCGGGAAAGGGAAGAGGGGAGGCGGGGAAGGTGGAAGGGGTACGCTGGAGGGGAAGGGGACGTGTGAGGGGGGAGGGAAACTCGGGAGGGGGGTTCGCGGGACGGGGGAAGGGCGGGGAGCGGAGTGGAGAGAGGGAAGGTGGAGGTGACGGAGTGGGAACGCGAGAGGGGAAGAGGAGGCAGGAGAAGAAGGGGAGGCGGAAGGGGAACGGGACGAATGGGAAAGGACACTCAGGGAGAAACAATTTCTTTATTAAATGGCATAGCAACGCATACCGGGACCAGCTAGTATTCTATATTTTTTAATTAAATAAATCAAAATATTCCCTCTATTTCGTGTTTTATTGAAAAATTGTTCATTTTTAATGCTTTATCTAACATTTTTAATGCTTTATCTAACATTTTTAATGGTTTATCTAACATTTTTTAAGTTTTGACAAGGGTGGGTTTTGTTTCTATTATGTGAAATTTCAAATTCAATCCGGAGGAAGAAGATGATATCCAAATATTTAAATAAATATATATTTATATTTTATATCTTCATTTAACACCCTTTTATCACTATTCGTTAAATCAACACAAGAAAAAAAAATCCCATACAGCGTGACCCATCCTAAGTGTGGGTGAGAAAAACCCGTATTATTTAGTCATGCGAAAGTTTTCTGCGCAAAGCTGTCATGTAATTGTATCTCTTTTTTCTCACACATAGATTGCGTTTATCGATATTGTGTTTTATCTACATTAAAGTGATACTTAAAATAATTCATAATTTACTCTTTCATAGATGGCGCGAGTTTAATTATTTTAGGGAAAAACACTTTCTATAAGGTAAGCTTTAAAATAGATGAACTAATTGTTTGCGCCGCGCCCGTACCAACACAATATGAAAATGAATACAATATTGTAACGGTAATTTAATTCAACGTTGTATTTGTTAGTCTTTCATGGACAAAACTATTGATTCACATTTATGTTGCGTTTTTACGGGCGCAAACAATTAAATAATCTCAATATTTTAAAGCATACCTTGTGAAAAAGTGTTTTCCCAATAATTAAACTCGCACCATGCGTGAAATGTAGAGTTTGAACTCTTTTCAATAAAACAGAACCGTTGATCTAATTAATGATTTTAGTTAGAAGGCTTTAACAACCTGGCTTTTTTTTCAGTAAGTGGAATACTCACCATGGCCCTTCCGAGAACAACGCTAAAAAAATTGGCATGATCAAATATTAGCTAAATTATACATGTATTAATTAATAATATTATACGATATGTCACGTTATATTGTGATATATTACGCTTTATTAAATGATAAGATGTGAATAAAACATTTACAAAAATAAATTAATATTTTTATTTCGATTGTTTAATTAATCTTTGGTTTTGCAGTCCTGAATTTCATTAAATCAGGGCGACCTCTATGGAAAGACTCGGGTAAGGATACTTAAGGAAAGGGAATTATCCATAACTTTGAAATAAACTACTTTTTCGTTACCTAGGGGCGATTCCGTTTCTTTTTAAGGTCTTTTTTGTGTCCTTTTGATTCCGGTTTTTCTTAAGGAAGAGGAATTGCCCTTAACCTTAAAGTCAGTGAGTTCTCGTGGATGTAAGTTGTTAATTATAAGACCAATTACAATTCCTCTTCCGTAAGGGCGCCTTCAATTTAGACTTTTAGTGTCGGACCACTGCAGTGCCAAAGCGGCGCATTTGTCGTATGGCGCAAGGACGGTCGTTTGTTTTCGTACAAAGTGCACGGAGTGGCAACAGTGCAGCGTCGGTACCGAGAACGCTCGACGATAGGACGGCAACGTCGCACAGTGATTCGTTTCATACATGCTAGACGCTAAAAACTCTTACACATGATTAAATTGTTTTTAACCCTCTATTGAGGTGTAGTCAACACTAATTTTATGAAAATTAGTGTTAAAAATGATTAATTTTTTTCCTCATCGTTTTTTTTTTTTTTAATAATTTTTAAATAATGTAGAGTATTTGAGGTTGATAATGAAACAATTATATGCAAAAAAAGTGTATTTTGAGTGTAATAAATTGCTAAAATTACGGTCCATTTTCTGCTTATATTCAAAGATATAACCCTTATTTGGTTTTTCAACTTTTTTTCACCACTTGCACTGAGCTTATTAAGTTCAAATGTACTTAAAACTTTGTTAAACATTCCCTCAAGCTTTTCTTTCTTCGGCAAACTCTTCCATGTCACGAACAATTCCAGCCTGGAAATCTCATATGTGGTTCCTGTAAAATGAAAAAAACAATAATAATGTAGATTCGTGCGTATTAATATCGAACTGATATGAACAGAATATTAGTTGCACTATTTAAAAAAAAAGAAAATTATCGTGCGATTTTGATATACTCTCTGAGATAAATTCTCGAGAAGTTAGAAATTTAATATTTTTTAGGCCAAAAAAAACACAAAACTTATTTATTATTTAAAAAACAACTAAAATTATTTACACTAAAGTTTTAAGAAAAAACTTTAAAACATAACTTTCAAAGTAGCCACCATTTTACAGAACCGAAAAAAAAAATTTTTCAAACTTAGTACGCAATTTTAAACCCCGAGCTGCGACGAGCGAATAAATGCAAATGATAATTTCAAAACACTTTTTTTTTAATTGGTTTTCAAGGTACAATCCCGTTAAACCGCAATAAAGCAGTTTGTCAACAGGATGTTAATGTTAAGTTACAATTTAAACATTACATAATATTATTACTATAACCATACAGATTATAACAATTAACACATATGAATTAATATAAACTATCTCTATTTAGCAGCCATTGTTTCAGCATATATCTGAATCTATTTGTAGAATCGCAATTTTTTATATTAATTGGTAACATGTTAAATATTTTTGGCACGTTATATTCCAGGGTTCGCTGTCCGTAGTTATTATTATATTTTGGAACAATCATTCCTTCATTCTTCGTGAACCTTGTATTATAATCATGTTCTACTTTCCTCTTATAATTAGACTCAGACATATGCTGAATCAATATTTTGTACCATAATAAGGCCTGCACCGGTAATATTGTTAAATTCCCATACAACAATGATATGTTTCGTCTCTGTGAAAAAATATGTTTTTGAACTAATAACTTAACCATAGAATTTTGTACTGATTGTAGATAGCTCAAATTGGTCTTTATTATTATTTGACTTTAGGCCTCTGGTATGAGTCAATGCGTGCACTAATCGCCCCAATTAAGAATGCATTTATTATTCTATCTATCTGGTAATGTCGCCATGACGTCATTGTTTGGTAATTCAAAAGTGAATTATTAGCGTCCAGCTTGTATGAAACGAATCACTGTGCGTCTCAAGCTCCACGTGTTCATTTCGCTGTTGAATAGTGCGGTGACAAGACGTGAGAGCTAATTTCATCGAATTTTCATGTTTATTGTTTGCTTAAAATGGATGAAATAAACATGGAAGAATTTATAAATGAAATTGAAATACGTCCTATGAAAATATGGAAATATGGAACTCCAAAAGCGACACACACAGTAATCGCACGGAAACAAAAAACGCTTGGGAAGGTATCTGTGAAAAAATCATAGAGGATTTTAAAAATAGAACTACTGGTGAAAAAAACTCAGCGACCCGACATCAAACGACCCACGTCTAAACATCACTAGCATACAAACGCATGGCAGTCAGATACGCTTTCAATATAGGTGTTTGGTATCGGACTGCTACCGTACTGCAGCGGCACGGCAGCGGGTTATAGCGGCACGGTAAACGTGCGGCAGCGGTCAGACACGAAACGTCTTAATTGAAAGAGCCCTAAAACCTGAATCGTCCCTCTGGAGTTGTTAAAGACTTTTAGGAGATCTCACTCGTCCAGGAATGTTCTGTTTTGTATTTCTAGCTGTATTATTATTTCATTAACTGTAAAAATTTCTAGACATTTTGTTTTAAAAGTTTTTTTCTATGTACATTGGTTGCCTAATTTTTTTTTAATAAAAAAAACGTAACAAATGTACATAGGAAATTAAAATTTTCAAAACAAAATACATAATAAATCATATTTAGGCAATTAGGGAACGTACCCATCAAGGCCGTAGCCAGAAAAAAAAATTCGGGGGGGGGGTTTTGTTTGGCGGAACAGTGATTATTAAAAGAAATTAAATGGTGTTACGTATCAATCTTATCATGTATTTTTATAATTACACAATTACATTTTAGCTTTCTTTGCAGCGAACAAATCAATTACCTTCTCGATGTCAATATCAATTTCGGGGGGGTTTGTTTGCGGAACAGTGATTATTAAAAGAAATTAAATGGTGTAACGTATCAATCTTATCATGTATTTTTATAATTACACAATTAAATTTTAGCTTTCTTTGCAGCGAACAAATCAATTACCTTCTCGATGTCAATATCAATTTCGGGGGGGGGGGATTAATCCCCTCTGATCCCCCCCCTGGCTACGGGGAGGGGGGGGGGGTTAAAAATTGCAAAAAGTTGGTCACGTAGTATGGGTACGTTCCCTTACCTACCTAGTCACCTGATTATATGTTATATTATGTTAATCAATATGAAAGATATCGGAACTTGGTAGATGTACTTATAATACTGTACTTTTCCAAATAAAATACTTTTAGCTTAGTGAAATAATAATTTAAAAGTATACACTCACCACTAAATTAGAAACGGAATTCCAAATAAAAAACACTTAGCAAAATAAAAATCAACCGCAGTCACCGAAAAAACGGAACTTAAAACTTAAATTTAATTTTTTTTCAGAGGTCCCATTTATCTTTTTAGATACCTATATAATGTCATTTTGAGTTGTCAGTGTTCAAAATAACATTGCATGTAAGTACATCAACAATTCATCAGATTCATGGGAATCCCAAAATATATATGTACAATACCAGTAATATTGTCATAATGTAATAAAAATTTTGCCAGAGTTTGAAATTTCCCTAGATTGCTGATTTCCCTTTTCCCTAAAATATATTTTTCTCCCCTAGGTCTAGGGAATTTTCCCTAGACATACCATCACTGCTGAGTTTAAACAGAAATGGGAGAAAATTATAAAATGCGACATTATGTGGAATGAGTGACATCTTTTAACAAAAAATAAAACTTAATTACTGTTAGCATTACTCTCAGCTATTTTGACTTAGGTAAAGTAATAATGTATGGATTCATAGATGGCGCCAATTAACAAAAACCAAAATATTTTTGGTTTTAAAAAAAAGTATTCGCCAAAAAGTATTAAAAACCAAAATATTTTTGGTTTTTAATACTTTTTGCACGTTATGCTTTAAAATATTAATGTGAATTATTTTTTTACGCCTGTACATATTTAATATGAATATAAATAAATAGTTTTGTCCATAAACAAACCCAAATCTTTCAAGAAAGGCTGACAAATCCAATTTTGAATCGGTGACTCAATCCAATATTGCATTATTTGTCAGCTTTTCTCGAAATATTTGAGGTTGTTTATAGACAAACCTATTTATTTATATTCATATTAAATATGTACGGGCGCAAACAATTAATTCACCTTAACATTTCAAAGCAAAACGTGCAAAAAGTATTAAAAACCTAAAATATTTTAATTGGCGCCATCAAATCTGCGAATGCGTAGATTATAACGTACCTACTTTACGTTTAACCTTAAGGTGATACTTAAAAGAATTCTTTATCTACTTTTTCACAGATGGCGATGGTTTAAAATATTTTAAATTTAAGCACTTTTTGCAAGTTTAGTATTATGTCTTAAAATATTAAGAAGAAATCATTGTTTGTGCCCTTACATACTCAATATGAAAACTAAATAATTTTGTTCATAAACAAACTCAAATCTTCATTTTTTTATAAGAAAAACTCTCTTTTATAACTTTTGAAGGTTATTCCCATCAACTTAATATATGATAAATATTTATATTATTTTTTCAATGATAAACTCAAATCTTTCAAGAAAGACTAACATATACAATTTGTATCGCTGATTCAATCCAATATTGTAATTGTTAGCCTTTCTTGAAAGAATTGAGTTTGTTTATGGTCAAAACTATTTATTCATATTAATATTTGTAAAGGGACAAAAATTTATCCATCTTAATAAGCATAACTCGTAAAAAGCGTTTTTCTTTCAAATAATTAAACTCGAGCCACGTATGAATGAGTAGATTATGGTATCATCTTAAGGCGCCGCATCCGGGCTTAAAAAGAAGAAGATGGAGAGATATGTAATTATGAATGTTAGAGGAGCGCGCTAATATTTAAAGCGATAAAATCGATGCGAAAATTGTGAAAATCATTACATAGTATAAAATGAAGTCTTCACCAATAAGTAGTAATCACTCTACCTATTGGTAATCACTCTACCTATTGGTAATCACTCTACCTATTGGTGAAGGTTTTCACCAATAGGTAGAGTGATTCAAGAGGAAGGTTTATATGTAATAATACATGCTCATTATAGTAGATAAAAGCCGAGAAATTCAAATATTCAATTCAGGCAGCTGGCAAGCGGGTGGTGTGGATTTTATAAAGGTTGGGTAATGGCGTTGTGTTTCGTTAGCCACAGCAACGTGTGGCCGGGTCTGTTAGTGTTTAATAAAATACGACTCGCTTAAAATAGAGCACAAACGTGTTTATAAGAATTTTCGTAGCATACTTTGCGATTTTTTCTATCGAGGGAATTTCATATAATTTGCGTTTCGGCGTGGAAATCGTCAAGTCAAAAATAAAATATATTTTTTTAAGAGCTTAAAAACTTCAAATTTTTAAGGGAGATACGAAAGGAAACGGTAGAAATTAGGGTAGCGGCGCTTAAACTAAAACATTATGTCACATTATTTTTTGTGATTTTATTAATAAACATTAAAAATAGTCTGTGTGGCATTATTTTTAACTGTGCTCGACAGTTGATCCCTTGATAGTGATCCCTTGGCCCCCGGAAATTTGATACTCCAGACATTCCATCCCTCTGCCAGCTGATCCCTCGGACCTTGATCCCCTGAAGGATTATTTCTGCTGTACGTCCTCAGTGGTAAAGTAAGTATACAGAGGGGATATACGGCCGTATAACAAAAGTCAACATATTTATATCTGTAGGTGTCATGTGTGGAAATCTGATATACAAATATTTTTGTATATAGATATACAATAATTTTATTATTTTTAAAATAAGTTTTTATTCCAGTAGGACTGGGAGGATAGTGCAATCCTAGTCTGCCATATTACATAAACAACTATAAACTATGTAAGAAAAAATGTGAATACACATTATGTAGGTACCTAATTAAAACATAAAATGAAAATAAAATTCGTCACATAAATAACAAAAAATAAGCATAGATTTAAAATTAAATTAAATAGAATTAAAAAAATATATAAATATTTTAAGATCGTCCATCAGGGAGGTCAACTACATCTCATCTGCATCCATCGCTCATTTAGTGGGGAACTGAGCCACTTGGATGCAGCCACGACAATGATGTTGGTTGATTTCCGTGTCCTGCTCCAGAAGCTGGCTAGTCTGGCTTAGTCTTCTGGTTAGAAGGCTGGGAATAAGTGCACCCTCCCTTCAGTGAACATGGTGGAGGCACTGCAGAACCTCGGTGGTTGCATACGTTGCCTGTATGCAATATTATAGCACACCCTCAGTTTGACCCATTGCGCTGCTGGTTTTGCGTTCACAGTTCAGATGTGTAAAGGGCAGTGCAGTAAGTCTTAAAGAGTAATTTTCTGACATCGTCGCCACAGTGGTAGAACAGTCTTGAGAGTATTCCGGCCCGTATGTTAATTACTCTTATTTTTCGTATCATATATTTTTATATCCTTCATATCTTCGGTTAGGGAATGGCCCAGATATTTAACCTGTGAGGCCACTAGCAGTTGATTTCCTTCTAGATAATATATTGGAGGAATATTTAATGCCTCCTTGTTGAAAGCGACGATGACTGATTTTTTTGAATTATACAACAAGTAGGTATATGAGTGTTTGCGTACTCTTGGCGTATTTTCACAAGTCGTCTTATTGCTTTAATCGAAGGTGCTAGCAGCACCATGTCGTTGGCGTAATTAATGTTATTACTGCCTTGTCCGCAAATATGACAACCAATTCATGTATCGTTCAGCTCTTGTAAGAGGTCGTTAATGTTCACATTAAATACACTGGGAGACATATTTCCCTTTCGCCTGACTCCGCTTTTGAGGAATAAAGGTCTTGAAGAAGCTTCTGCCCATTGAATATGATTTTCCTGTTTTCCGTACCAAATAACCAGAATATTGATAACTGCTGCTGGGACATCACGCTTTATGAGTTTTCCCCATTATAATTGATGGGAAACACGATCAATGGCTTTGCTTAGGTCAAGAAAACACAGATAAACGGTATTTTTCGTTTCTTGTAGTAGTGTTTGTTTGAGTCCATAAATGGCCATATCGTTTGATGAGGCGCTCTTGAAGCCAAATTGGTTATCCAGGGTAAATTGTTTATCTTTTACTAGCGCGAATACGATTTTTTCAAATAGTTTCGAAATCATTGTCGCCAAGGAAATCGGCCAGTAATTTCCTAATATCGATGCATCCAGCTGATCGGATTTCAGGATTGCTACGATAATAGTTTGGCTCATATCCATCGGCATATGTGTGTGTGTCTTAAAAGGCTTGAGTACAGGTCAGCTAGAAGACTATGAAGTTGACCTCCTGCGTATCTTATGTGCTCAATACCAATGGCGTCGTACCCTGGACTTTTACCGTAGGTGGTTTAGTTAATCGCGCTTTCAATAATTTCAAGAGTAACATTCATGACCAGGTCATCATTGGCCGCAGGTGGGCATGCCATTATCGAAGGTTTCGTGGATCTCCTTGATCCTCGCAAAGAAAAAAGTCTCTAAATTCGTTAGCTATGTTTTCATCCCCATGATGTTGTTGACACACAGTGGAACTTTGCTCTTGGATTTCAGCACAGTTGAAGTTTTTTGCCAAAATTTTCTGAAATTTGTTTTCCGAGTGTTGATAAAATTTGCCAAAATTTTCTAAAATTTGTTTTCCGAGTTTTGACATTTTCGGCGAGTAATTTTAAATGATTTCTTACTACTTTTCCTTTCATCTGCCAAACGGCCTTCCGTGGGTATTCCGGCTTGAACCCAGCAGAGGAATGCATGCCTTGAATAACGGTACAAAGTGGAGACTTCATTATTCCACCCAGGAAAAATGTCATACTTTTTTTTGGGTCCTTTATTTCTGAATGCTTTTACATCAGAGTTTTTTAGTATATTCACAATATTGGCGTAGAGAGAATCTAAGTTCAAGTTTATGAGCCTCCTTATCACAGTTAAGTCTTCGACATCTTACGGCATCTGGGGGGTTTATTTTTAACAATAATTTATTGGCCAGGGCGTTGTAAGTTTTAATATCATTTTCGGACTTCGCCGTCCAATTTCCAAAATCCCGTGGTCGATTCTGTCTGTTGGAAATAATGGGGGTTAGATTTAGATCTATTTCGACAGTTAGAGGGAGATGATCTGACCACGGTCGAACTGGCTGCGATTTTTACACTCCTGACTGCAGTATTCAACCCCTGTGTAACAATGCAGTGATCAAGCCATCTGGTTTACGTGGGAGTCACTTACATTAGTGAATAATTGCACAATATCAGTGTATGTATAGTTATTTTCTATACAGAACTGTGCAAGTTCACGGCTAAAAAGTGACCTCGTATCTGCATTAAAATCTCCTATAATAATTGAGTTGGAGCTGTTTTGTTTCTCAATAATGGCGTATATTTTTCCCAACTCAACTGACTTGGTCGTGAATAATGCCGTGTCTTCAAAGATTATGCAGTGAGGATATACGGCCGAATAACAAAATACGTATGCAGTCTATTTATGGAAATACGCTATATCTACTTACATGTGAAATACAAAGTGTCCCCGAACGGGTTTGCATATAGGATATACGTCCGTAAGAATAACAAAGTCGATATACTTGTATCTGCACCTGCAGGCGTCTTTAGTGGAAATCCATTACAAATGTTTTTTACAACAAAAATGAGGTGTCCCGGAAGGAATGTGTAGTGAATAACAAAATACGACATACTTATATATGCAGTCCTGCTTAGGGAAATACGCTATATCGACCAAAAAAATTAAAATATAGAAGAATATTATTTATTTATTAATTTTTGGGAAATCGACAGTTTATTTAGACTTCTCCGGAAACCATTACAACATTACAACTCAAGAAATTAATGATTATATAAAAAACAATAAAGCAAAAACATTAAAAATACTCCACCAAAATATACGAAGCATCAATAAAAATTTCGTAGAGCTGACGGTGATGCTACAGCAATTTGATGAGGATATCGACATCATCATACTCACAGAGTGTCGTATAAAAAAAGAAACATACTCACCAAAACACCTAGATAAATATAAGGTATATAACTCCACACAACATAAAAATCAGAATGACGGATAATTTATATTAAAAATGAGATCCAAGGAATTGTAAAAGAAATTCAACTCAGAGATGCTAACTGTCTACTAATAAACATTAATAATGATATCTCAGTATTAGGGATATACAGATCACCTTCAACAAGAGACATATCTCCATTTCTTCACTCCCTGGATGATGAGCTAACCCAACTACGAGATGTTCGGAACGTGTACTTAATTGGGGACATCAATATTAACATACTAAATACTGGACAGAAACACCCCCAATGTGATGACTACCAATTACTCTTACTGCACCATGGACTGATCAGTGCAGTTAATATACCAACAAGATTAGGATATAACGAAAATGCTCAAAATGTATCTGCCTCCTGTATTGACCACATCATGATAAAAACAAACAAAGCTTACGGTACCAATATTACTGACCACTTTACACTGCTACTTACCATTCAACTTCAAAATACACATACTTACATTAAAAATACAATAGTCAAAAATAGAATTAATATTAAAAGGTTTAAGGATTTATTAAAATTGGAAGATTGGGGAGAACTATTTAAAAATAATGATTTTCAGGATTGCTGGCACTCATTTACAAGCATTGTTCAAACAAATATTCATAAATGTTCAGAATCATTAACTATACAAACTCCACACAAATGTAAAATAAAAAAACCTTGGATTACTCAAGGACTTCTAAAAAGTATAAGAGTTAGGGACAAATTACACTTAAAAACTAAAAAAAATCCACTTGATCTTTCGTTTCTAAATCTTTACAAACATTATAGAAACATGTGTTCTAAACTTATAAAATTTGCCAGAGGTAACTATTACAAACGTCAGATTCAAAACTGTAATAATGACCCTAAACTTGTCTGGAAAATTATTAAGGAGATGACATACACTAAAAACAATAAAAGTAGTGATATTACCGAACTTGATACACCAAATCAAAAATTAAATATGAAAGAAAATCCAAAGGAAATAGTTCAATTTGTGAATGAATATTTCTCCAAGGTGGGTTCTAATTTAGCTAAAAAAATAATTAAACCTCCTTATACTGATAATGAAATTAACAACACACTTACAAATAATATCACCTTTAAATTAAATACAGTTACAGCAGATGACATTAAAAGCATTATAGATTCAATGAAACCAACACTAACTTCAGGATCAGATGGCATCTCAATGAGAATAATTAAATCAACTAGAGATGAAATAATTCAACCACTCCTCCACCTTGTGAACAGATGTATCATAGATACCCTATCTTTCCCGAAACGCTTAAAATGGGTTCTGTTATACCAATCTTTAAAACTGGCAATAAAGCGGATATAAATAACTATATACCGATAACAATATTGAATAATCTTTCAAAAATAGTAGAGAAAATCATAAAGAAGCAGCTCACTCAATATCTTGAAAAAAACTTCATACTATCTGAAAATCAATACGGATTTAGAAAAAATAGGAACCTCCGATGCCATCGCCTCTATTGTAAAAAGTATAAAACATAGTCTCGATAACGGAAATAAGTGTATCGGAATATTTTTAGATCTAAGTAAAGCCTTCGATACAATTGATCACACATATCTTCTAGAAAAACTCAAAAAGATTGGAATCTCAGGACGTGAACTAAACCTCATTAAAAGCTACATGTCAGAAAGGTTACAGTTAGTCAGGATTCAAAATGAATCAAGTCAACCAATACAAATCCAATATGGAGTCCCGCAAGGCAGTGTCTTAGGCCCGATTTTATTCCTGATATATATAAATGATTTTTTTTTTTTTTTTATTTTTTTTTTTTTTATTAGAAGAAAAAAAGTTATAAAATATTACAGGAAATCAAAATAAAATAAGATATTACAAAAAAGAAAAGTCCCAATAAACTACTTTTAAGTAGTTTGTCTATGTGAACTAAACTGTCACGGCTCAGTCATTAGTTTTGCAGATGACGCAGTCCTTCTATTCCATGGAAAGTCATGGGAGACTGTATTTGAAAAAGCTGAAAAAGGGATGAATCGGGTAAAAAATGGCTTGATTCAAATTCACTAACACTAAATGATACAAAAACTAATTATATTAAATTCAAAATCCACAACAAACAGACGGATAACCTCAATACAAACCTAAACATAAAAATTCATAAAGACTGTATAAACGTGAACCGAGAAACTCCTTGCAACTGTCCAAAATTGAATGAAATACAAACAATAAAATATCTTGGAATAATAATTGATCAAAACTTAAATTGGAACTCCCAAGTGGAAAATGTGAGCAACAAATTAAAAAAACTAACCTATTTTTTCAAAACAATAAGAAACATTTTAGATAAAGAACAGCTAATTAAAATCTATTATGCCTTAGCCCAATCTCAACTACAATATGGTCTTATCGGATGGGGAAGCTCATGCGATTCCACTATAAAACCAGTCCTCATAGCACAAAGGGCAATTCTGAAAATTATACTTAGAGTACCCATCAGAACCCCTACAGACTATGTTTTTAAAGCGCTGAATTTAATGTCACTGAAACAATTATATACAAAAGATATTCTAATGTACGCATTCAAAAATCAGGATAACTTTACACAGACAAACTCGGGCCGATTCACAAGATCTACATTACAACATATATTCTACCAACCTACAACTAAAACGACTTTTGGACAAAGAAATATGGAATACTTCTCTGTAAAATTATTTAATTTACTCCCTCTTGCAATGAAAACCACAAAAAAAATAACCGCCTTCAAAAGAAGCATAAAAATATGGATTATGGACATGGGAAGGAAGAAAATAGATTCAATTTTGCAACCCAACAAAGAATAATGCTTTGTTTTGTACTTTCTTTTAGATCTAACTTAATAATTTTCCTTGGCAATATTCTAACATAGATTAGATATTTACTTATAATTCAAATAATAAAACTTGTACAATGTGTCCTTAGAACGGGGTACCCCAGTTAGGACACATTTTCTCTAAAAAACTGTAAAAAAAATATATATAAATAAAAAAAAAAATAAAAATAAAAAAAATAAAAAAATATATATTT
Source organism: Limnephilus rhombicus (assembly GCA_929108145.2). NCBI lineage: Eukaryota > Metazoa > Arthropoda > Insecta > Trichoptera > Limnephilidae > Limnephilus > Limnephilus rhombicus. Next base: position 27,803,654 of record OV815284.1, read on the forward strand.
TTTCAGTTTGTACATAAGTATCGTATAGCAAAATAACCAATTATGGATTTCCTCCTTGTGACTGTACCTCTAATGAGAGAGCATAATAAGGAATAAGTAAATTAAATTTATAGAAAGTAATATGAAATCAAAAATTATATAAAATAAAAAAAGATATAAAACGAAAAATTACAAAACAAAAAATTTATCAATACATATATTGTTATCCACGGAAAGAGGTTGTAGATAAAAATCAAATCATTACAGAAATATATACAATAATGTACATCAATATTTCATTTATATAATTAGTTCCTCCGTTTACCCCATGCCCGCTTTACCTCGCTATCACAAGATGGAGAAAATTAATCGAAAGTGATGTGAACACGATTTTGTGTAAAAAAAATTTTTGATGTGAGCTTTTGTTTTCAAGTAAATCGAGTTCGAATTAGGAATTTTTATCAAATTAAAAAAAAAACATGAATCGCTTTTAAAATGCGTCATATCCAAGTGCGTTATTAACCCTTAAGTTGCTGAAAAACAAGGAAAAAGTTTAAAAAAAAAAACGAAATTGTAGATCAAAAAAACCATTCCCCATTATCTCTACTATCTGCAGGTAGGTAGGTACACAAAATACATAAATTAGGTGTCACTTACGGCGATCCAATAGTTCGGGAAAAAGTCGAGATCGAAAATCACGCCCCTATAAAGGGGCGCGATTTTTAAACTCTAATTTTCAAATATTTTTGGAAAGGTTGGAAAAGGTATTTAAGAATTTTTTTTACAGGTTGATTTTGTAAAGACCTGTAAAAAACATTAACACCTTTTTTACGCATTGTTTATTGTAATAAAACGGAAATTAAAAATTGATCTCACGAAACCAAGTGACGCGGAGCCTAACAGCCTCCGGAAGGAGAGGAGAGTTCTGGGAAGGAAAAGGGTTTAAGGGGTGGGTAGGAATCTGGGGTTCAATGTGTCCAGGTCATCCGCCTCCAAGACATTGACAAACCTCACCCCATGGACCCGGGCACCCCTGCTAAATCACCAAACGTAGCGAACCACTTGGGGTGACCTATGGCAGAGGTGTTGGGCGTTACGGCCGGGGGTTGAAAATGGTAGAACCTGAAAATAGTTGTGGCGCACTTTGAAAAACCAAATTCGTCGACTAGCGACCGTATCGCAAAATAACAACGCGAAATGCATATTTTATTTGATTTTGCGAAGTTCGGGCGTAAATGCCAATTTTTTTGCGATTATTATAAAAGAAACTGAATTTCCCACATTATACAATAAAACCATATCCGAAAAGGAGTTCATAAATAGGAGAGTTTGGACTTGAAAGTGTTTTTTATAGAACGTATACTATATTTTTTTATAGGCTTATTAAAAGTCTTATAAAAAAAATTACCGATATTTTTAAGGACCAAGGTATGTTCTACACGCAGTATTTGATTGAAGCATCTATTATACTTCTAAGCGATCCAATTTTCAAAACAAAAACATCTGATATTGTATGATTTTGCATTATTTAGTATGGCTTCATCCCAAGGCAAACCTATCAGCGAAAAATCAATACTTTCGATTTTTATGTTTCCTAATAATTCCTCATAAAAGTCCCAGCTGCTCCCGCCTGGAGCCATTGAGACTAGGGCATCCCAATCGGGGTATGTTGTGACACTGAATCTAGTGGAGAGGGGAAGGAGATGGTAAAAAGGAAAGTGGGGAAGTACCTGGCTATTCAGATCTGGTCACCAAACACGGCTAACGCCATTTCAAGCAATGTTTCATTTCTCAATGGTGGTCTTACACCAGGGCGATACTGTGAGTATCTTCCACTCTGTGGCGCAACGGGCCGCAAATACATAATACTAAAGATATATTATTTTTAATTAATCAATCGAGAAATAGCACAAATTAATCTAAGAAAATTTATTTTCCCGCGACCTTCGGATTGCGAGTCAAGAGCCTTACCCTTAGACCACGCCGTATAAAAATAAAATTATTAATTAAAAAAAATATTTAGGCCACTAAATGATCTATTTTTAAATTAGAACATTATGAACGCATGTAATAAACTTTCTATTAGGGAGGCGGGTATGGGTACTCCCTCCCCGGGAACCATTTAACAAACAAGTGGTTGGCTACTTTTGGTATCTTTGCAAAGGTTCCCGGAATCATGGGGTGAGGTTTGTCCAGGTCTTAACGGTAGATGTGCCTACCAACTGCGTGGCAGGCCGCACCAGGAGAGGCTGGTTGAGGGTGACCTTTTGACCTCTCCAGCAGGACTATAACCCCTCATACCTTTTTTCTTCCCAGAATTTTTTTCTTCCTTATCTCAAAAGACCCCCACACTGCATCCCCAAAGATGACATAGGCCCTGAGGGGAATTATTCTCCTCAGGGCGTCCTGTGTGGTGCTAACGTAAAAAAACGACTATAAAATAATATTTGTTTCACTTGTTTTTTTCATATAAAATTACACAATTTATTTTTTAAATACTTGTTATAAATACTCTCGTTTGCCAGACGATTTTCACGTTTATTGCCTATTACCCATGTTCGTGATGATGAGACACATTAAGAACAGACTTATTTTGAACCTCTCAGGCCTCGGGCCTATTTTGTCGGAAGGTCAAAATATTTCCGATTTGCAATAAAATCTAAATAAATGAAATATTTCTGAAAGCATCCGAAAACTAAAAACTAAATAAACGTATTTTTTAAGTATGAAAATGTTAAATACAAATATTAAAAAGTTTTAAATTTAGCTCACCTTAGGTACATTTTTTCTAACTAAAATTACTGATAACGAAAAAAAACAGAACCCTATTTTAGTAGGCTAATGTATCATAAATGTTATCATCTAGGTACCTACTTACTTTTTTGTCGTTTCATGTAGAGGCTGTCAAATAAGAGTAGAAAATATTAAAAAAATGTTTGTAGGCTGGCAACACCAATTTACCTGTCAAATATTATTTTAAAGTGCAATCACTCTGAAAATATAGAACACACTGTATACACACTTAAAAAAAAAATTGTTCCTAAAAAAATAATTAAACCCAGGAAGCACTGTTCTTAATGACATAAATTTGATTAAATTGTGTTTTACAAAGTGATTTGCTTTCATTTAATTTAACACAAATTTGAATTTAACAGTAGGTAGAAAGGAAGAATCATTAATGGTGAGTTTAGTTACACTACTTTTAGATCTGAATGAGTTAAATATATTCAGATCTAAAATTAGGGACGTGACCTAAAGCCTGGACATTGCTAGTTAGTAGGCACTTTATTAAGCTAATATTAAATAAATGTGAGCAATTTCTAAAGTGCGCTTTATATTATATAACAATACCGTTATTCTTTATTACGTTAACATAAAATTGCAAAAATATAATAATAGTATACCTATATGCAATTCTAATTTTGAGTACAGTGGAATGAAAAAATATTTTTTCACTTTTATGCCTTTTTAATTTTTAATCAAAATGTAAGTTACACAGCTTTAGATTAACACCTTGACATTGTATTGCCATTTGGACAACAGAGGCGTCCTCCTGTGTTTTATACTCTTATTTGACAAACTGTAAACATAATTGTAATTAATAAAAAATTCCCAAATTTCAACTTTTGTTTTTTCGAATTGCGGTCGGAATCTTTGGATTCGTAAAGGTGTACATTTTAATCATTTTGCGGTTAACTATAGACTTGAATTTAAAGCATGGTGTTTTCTCTTCCAAACACCGTTCAGAGTTTAGATCATATTTCAGACCATGATATAAGTAAGGTAATGAGACCTATATGAGTTGTTCCGAAAGCCGAACAAATTATTAGCCTGAGGGGTTGAATAGATAAAATGGTGTAGGACCCTGCAATGAAAAGTGCTGATAGATTGATTAGTTATTTATATACACTATTGATTGTTCCAAAGATATTGAAATATAAGAGATGTGCTATCGGCAGTTTTTGCATTTCCTGGCGTCGCCGATATTGTTAACCAATACTACCTACTGCCCACCTTAAAAAATCAACTAAACGAAAGAATTCTTTCCGTGTTTGAACTATATTGTTAACCAATACTACTGCACACCTTAAAAATCGACTAAATGGACGAATTCTTTGCGTATCCAAACTATATTGTTAACCAACACTACTGCACACCTTCAAAAATCAACTAAATGAACGAATTCTTTCCGTATTCAAACTATTCCTGTTAGACAGTAGTCCGTCGATGGTTGGGCGGCCATCACAGCATATCTCTTATATTTCAATATTTTTGGGTTGTCCATAGCAGAATGAATTCACTGACAGTGTACTGAGTATACTGGGTTTTGTCCTACACACTGCGAGAAATTTCAGGGACACCCGGGTTCTCACAGTAGGTACTAAACAGTACTTTGGCTAGGAGTAAGCTTGAGAGTGAGTCGGTGGTTTGAGGCCCGCACGACATATTCCCTCATGTTGGAGAAGAATCCGAAGAAATTTCTGAGATTTCTCTACCTGAGGGAGTATGGCTTCTACCCGTGGCTCTATCCCACAGACTTTCCGTTAAAGCAGCGGTCGGGGAACCGGGGTAAATTACCCCAAATGGGGTAAAAATGTTTTTTTGGGTAATAAGGAAATGTTTCTAGTTTGCTATTTCAAAAACGTGTTAGTATTTTTACAAACTTAATCAATTCAGGTGTGTGCGTGCTTGCGTATCGTTGTTTCTTGCATCGGCCACTAGAGGCACTGCGTAAGTTGTAATGTTTAAACTTGACACTCACAATTGGGTTGTAGATCCTTTTAAATGTGAAATTGGTAACATACCAGAAGAACCTCCGGGTTTGGCAGAAACAATACTTGAACTTCGATCTAATACTGAAGCACGGATTCAATTTTAGAGCAAAGCCAATCTGTCGTCTTTTTGGATGTCAAAAGCTACAAAGGCTTTCACAATTGCACATGAGGAGGCGGTAAAAAACTTGCTACCATTTGCAACAACCTATCTTTGTGAACAAGGCTTTTCCACTCTAATGAACATAAAAATGAGGAACAGAAATCGATTAAACGCCCAAGACTGTATTCAAATCGCTATTACATCAAAAAGTCCCAATTTTGAAGTAATTGTATCAAACATGAAGCAACATCATTTCTCCAAAAACTGAAAGGAAAACCTGAAAATCTGAATTTTTGTTTGATCCAATTTGAGAATTTTATTTTGTTTGTCTATTACATACTTAGTATTTTCATGTAACTTTTTTTTAATTTTCCGTGTAAATTAATTTTATTTAAATATACATTGATTGTCTTCTTTTCAAAATGGGGGAAGGGGTAATATCGACTTACGCAAAAATATTTTGGGGTAATGGTTAAAAAAGTTCCCCGACCGCTGTGTTAAAGCCTCAGAATAACAATTTAAAGCATGCTCGGTATGAACCATCTACGGGTCAGAAGGGATATGCTCAATGTACCTAACACATTTCTTCAGACTGAATCGTGGATGGTTGGAAAACTCGAATATCATGGAGAGCATTAGTTTCTATGTTCCCAATGGTTATCTTCGTCATCATAGACTGTTTTATCACCCGGCTTGCAAAACTAACTTACCAATTGTCATGCCAGTCTTTTTGTTAAATAGAATCACTTCGTTATTATTTTTAATTTATAAACTAACGTTTAGACAAGATTTTTATGCATAGCACAAAGGGTAACAATTAAACAAAGGGTCCTTTGTAGAACCCTAACTGATTTTAAGTCCATGGATTGCATGAAAACACTCTACATTTCATTAGTTAGATGTCAAGTAGAATATAATTCACCTATTTGGTCCCCTTTCTATAAAGTACACTCTAACAAAATAGAACGTGTTCAACACAAATTTCTTAGGTACTTAAATTTCAAACTCAAAATTCCAATAGAAAACATTAATTATTTAAGTTTAATGAATCGACAAAATTTAATTACGCTGTCTGACAGAAGAATTATTTCAGACCTAATTTTATTGTACAGAGTTATGAACAACCTAATTGATAGCCCTGCCATCGTTTCTAGTATTAAACTCCATGTACCGACAAGGAATACTAGACAAAATATAACATTCTTTTGCAACACATACACAACCAACTATCAATCACACTCACTTACCAATAGGATGCATGATTTAGGCAACAAGTTTGGTGGTATTGTAGATATATTCGCTGATTCCCTTTACATTCTAAAATGCAATTTTAACCAACACTTTGTGGAATCCTACAAATTATTGTAACGTGGGTATAATATATTTAACGATTTGATGTGTTATTGTAATGTTTTATATTATATTTTGTTCTATGGTATTGTGAAATATTACATTGTTTAAAATATTTCACAGTTTTAAGCAAGAATATACAAGTGGTTTTTTCTTTAAAAACTACTTGTATATTCTTAAAAGTTTTTTCACTTTTATAACGTTTGATATAAATTCTATGTATGTGTAATCCTCGATATCTTAAATATTATTTTATAATCTATGTAAAAGCCCCTACGGGCGTATAAGAACAATAAATAAATAAATAAATAAATTATAAGCAATAATTATCAGCCTGAAACACTCATCAACATTGAAAAATCTTCCGAGAAAAGATACTTGCCGCCAACGGGACTTGAACCCGTGTCCTTCTGATTGCCGGTCAGCTGCTCTTGACCACTGAGTTATGGGGGCTTATCAAATACCCGCCAAATAATTCAATATATACTAGTGTTTCATTCAACAATTACTGCTTATTATATTTTTTCCACCTGAAAACAACCAACTTTATTTTTGCGAGAGAGACATTGTAAGTGTTAAATCCCTCGATAGGTGGCGTCGAGACAAATTATGACTACATTTATTGGGGAAATACTTAAACTTGTCAAATATTAATTATTATTTTTAATTTATAAACTAACGTTTAGACAAGATTTTTATGCATAGCACAAAGGGTAACAATTATTATAAGCAATAATTATCAGCCTGAAACACTCATCAACATTGAAAAATCTTCCGAGAAAAGATACTTGCCGCCAACGGGACTTGAACCCGTGTCCTTCTGATTGCCGGTCAGCTGCTCTTGACCACTGAGCTTTGGGTGTTTCAGGCTGATAATTATTGCTTATAATAATTGTTACCCTTTGTGCTATGCATAAAAATCTTGTCTAAACGTTAGTTTATAAATTAATTAATTGCTGTTAGTTTAAATCTGCTTATCCTATTTTAAATATTTTCTCTCGTTTAAAAAAGCTTTGAAATGATGATTTTGTAATGTTTTTAAAGTGAATAAATTGAATTGAATCTTCCTCACGAGTTACACGAGATGTTAATACTCACATTCAAGAGGCAAAGTTTAATTCAACGGAACCATAATATGTAATTTATAAGTATTTATGTAGATAATAGTTACAACGGTAATAACTGCTGTAGATGTCTTTTATCAGTAGCGCAGTCCAACTCTGACCGGAGAGTTGTTTGTAGTTCGCGCATTGAAAATAACAGTAACTCTCGACTATTCAGCGGTTTCAGCACTTTACACGGTGATTTGGAGCTAGTTTCAATAATGGTGCAAGTAAATAGTGCTGACAAACAAAATAGTAAGTGCATTAAACTGTTATTTTAATATTTCTAATACAATACTAATACAATTCATTATTATTAGTTTTGAGTAAATTAATGGAGTAACCACCGGGTAACGTAGGTAATACAGAAATCGGTCAATATGTAATGCCTATATCAACTTGTATATTTCTTTGATATAAAACAATAATGTCACATCACAAAGTATCCGCTTCATATGAACAAAAATTATATATTTCTGATTTTGTCACAAATGATCGTTTGAAAGAGGGGTACTTATAAAATAAATTTTGGTAAAAAAAATTATAACGTTATGAAATTTAATATGATCGTGGAAAAAAATAATCAAGTTTATACTCACTTCATTTAAGACCGCATCAAAATTTTAAAAGCGCTTTCAGTAATAACTAATAACATTAAAAAAAAATAAAGATGTATTTTATTTCAGTGTTTTTTGCTTATGTTAGGGCGGGTGGTTTCACAGAAAATCAAATGTAACATTGTCATCAAATGAAAATTCAGCGCCATTTTGTTTTGATTGACAGTTGAAAGTTTCCTGTTAAATGCTGATTTGGTCCGTTTCAGCTTTTCAACCAATAAGATCAGTAGAAGAGGATAACTACCAAAGCTTGTTATCTTATACAAATTTGATAGAAAGCTGAAACGCATAAAGAATCGGCGTTCAACGGGGACCTTTCAACTATCAAATAAAGAAAATGGCACCGAATGGCCATTTGATAACAATGTTACATTTGAATTTATGTGAAACAATCGGCCCTAAGTCTTTTATTAATTATTAACACGGTGATATACGTAATGTTCTATAAAGAGTTAATTTCTTTGTTTAATAAAAAAAAATAATGACCGGTCAGTGGCTGAGTGGGCATCGCGTTTGGGTCCCACCTGGGCGTCGCGTGTTCGATTCCACGTCTGACTAAGTCATCCATCACGACACAAGCAACATTTTCCGCTTACTATAGTGGTAGTACGTGATTTTCAAACATTTTTGTATTATTAGTAACCGGGGAATGTTTGTCTTTCTTTAAAAAAAAAATCTTAAAATGCTGAGCAGGTAGTCGGTTTGTTTGTATTACGTAATTATTATAAGAATTTTGTTTATAAGTTTCGCAGTCACGAATACGCCATGATATCATACTATGGGGGTATTTCACCATCCTCTTCATATCTTATCCATAAGATAACGTATATTTCAGATTTACGGTTTATTTTTTTTAAATGTCGGAATTAACTGTTCGGTACTCGAACCTATAAATAACTACTTTATATCGGATAAGTTGGTCGAGTTTTCTAACTGTTGCGAGTATTTTATTTTTATTAATATTCTTCATGATATGGATATGCTATCAGGAGGATGGTGAAATACCCCCTATCTATAGTCTATTAATAATGTAAGTTACATCTACCTGCATCCTAAACGCATATTATTTTTGCAGTAATGCATTCAAACATACAGGTCGTTATTAATGATTGCAATATTTCTCCTTCATAACCATGTCTTTACTTGTATTATCCAATCTTACTCTTCTAATGGTCTTCAAATGACTTTAATGTTCTTCAGGGTGCTCCATTCCTAGATGTTGGCGATGCCATTTTTCATTGCAAACACGTTATTTTAATTTTCTAGCTATTTGCTAGTATATTTAAAAAAAATGTTCCATTTCATTAAGTCCTTAGTCTTTTTAATGTACTTGATTATTTTTTGATCACCTTCAATTCACGTTATTATTCTTCACGGTGCCTTATTCTAACCACTGTAATGCTTTTTGCCACAATATAGCGCCATTTAAAATTTCACCGCTTGGCTGGCTGCCAGCCAGTTTTGGCAAATTTTCCCTAGATATATTAAACATTTTTTTATAATATTTTCAAACACACCCGCGGTTCAATTTTGAGGTTTTTTAGAAGGCGAAAGATACTGCTTATATTCATATTCAACAGATGGCAGTGTAGTCGAGTTATTTACAAATTATCTCATTTTTCAAAATCTTATTTTGTAGATTTGTTTAAAACGATCAACTGGCAAAATGCTTCAGTGTAAGGTGGTTTTAGTGGATTTTTCTAACATATTTGGATACCAGTGTAATAGTGATTGAATTAGTAATGCATTCAACGTGCAAGTGGTTCGCTACGTTTGGTGATTTAGCAGGGGTGCCCGGGTTCATGGGGTGAGGTTTGTCTAGGTCTTGGAGGCGGATGACCGGGACATACTGAACCCCAGATTCCTACCCACCCCTTAAACCCTTTTCCTTCACAGAACTCTCCTCTCCTTCCCCTTTCCTTAAAAAAAACCCTCCACACAGCATCCCCAAAGATGACATAGGCCCTGAGGGAAATTATTTTCCTCAGGGCCTCCTGTGTGGAGATCATGTAAAAAAAAAAACGTGTTTTAACGTGTTTCAATCTTTAAAATTAAGTGTATATTTGTAAAAAAAAATATTTTGTGGTTATGTTTACTTGTTTTTTCGCCTATCGGACTGTGATTTACAATGCAGTATTTTTAATAAATAAACCTATAATCGAGCTAATTAGTATTGTGGATTTTAGTTAATTAATGTATCTGTTTGTAAGTACTTTATAAATTCCATTTTAGTCCATTTTAAAGTGTGGCCATTTCTCGACCATAATTTCTGTCAAAACTGTATTCAAAGGGAACATTAAACACTTCACAACTTATCAAAATTCAGTTTTGTTATATATATATTTGTAAATTGTAATAATCAATTGGACCGTTTAAAAGAAACTTCATAGAAAATATTTAATGTGAACTCAAAATTGAACTACCCACGAGAGTTTATATGTAGAAAATCTTGAGAATATTTCTGTTTCAAATGTTTACGATTTTATAATATCTTTTTTTTACAAATCGACCTACGAATATGTGATAATCGACAAAAGATAGGTGAATTCATTGGCTATATATAACTATAATCAGTTTGGTGAGTTAAGGTGGGTATTTGTAAAGAAAATTTAAAAAAACATGGCTTGACCCCCTAGAGCCCTAGAGTTTCCTACAGGGGTATTCCACAGATTTTTTTAATTTTATGTGGACTCTGCAGATCTTCGTTTCTACCGCCAAAAATAATGTATGACTAAACTTTCAAGAATGCACGAATTTTGTCATTTATTTGTGCATTTTGGTACAATTTTGCTTGTACTAAATATTTCAAAAGCGTTAACCATGTCGATAAACTTGCTGATATTCCACTAAATATGGCTGATTATTTTCAACACGTCGCAGGCTAAACTCATGCACCACTATTTTGATTGGCAAACAGAAACAAAAGTTCTGAACTAACTAACTAACTAACCATCACGCCGTTTCCCCGTAGGGGTAGGCAGAGAGGACGGACCGCCAAACAACTCGATCTTGGCACACACTCCTTGCCTCGTTCACATTCATACATCGTCTCATACACAGTGGCGGCTGGTGCTCATAAAAATTGGTGGTGCGCTAAAATAAAAATAATAATAATAATAGTCTTTATTTCAGGATGTGGGGAGATGAGTGCAATCCCACACATCCCATAGAGATATCCCATAAAACTTGGACCTACCTACTCTAATTAAAATAAATTCAATTATGAAAAATTCATACCTATTTGTAAATTAGGTCGATCTTCCATTGTCTCTGAGTGCATGCAATACATTGTTAAAGAAGAGAAAAAGAGTTATAAAATAAATATTGATCCATCAGTATTTGTAAAGTCGCCGCGATCGTAAATTCAATAACAGTTCATTCCTTAATTTAAACTTATCTAGAAAATTGTATGGAGATACTCTGGGTCGAAAATCGAGTTCAGAAAATAGAAAAAAAAATTCAGTTTATCCACACATCCGAAAGTCTTCCTAACGCTCCGAAACTCGAATGAATATATATTGTCATCATAACAAATGTCGGCATTGTTATGTTGTTACGCTGTCGTTGGTCGATGCTGAGTAAAACATTGAATGAAAAAGAGTAGACATTAAAATAAAGACACGATATGGATAATAATATGACACAAATGTGTCCCCGTTTAACATGCTACAGAACGAACCGTTCCTTTTGATGTGGTGGAAATTTTTCGGGTGCCGTCCAAGATTCGTAAAATTTGCAAAGCATTCAACCTACCTACGATTTTGCCTCAGTAAAGAATTATGGAAGAACTCCTGTGATCGATTTGCGAAATGAACCACCAAACTGAAGATAGGCACACAACGATCTGCTTTGTTACGCGCGCAGTCCAGCAGGCACCTATAGGTACATGATAGGTACTATGATGTATGCATTGGTGATGACTGTGATGAGACGTGTCGGAAATAAGTATGTTTTGTTTGGCGCTCGGGAATTTTTAGATTACCAGAAATTTTGGGAGTGCGGCGCTCCTCCGCACCTTAGAGCTGGCCGCCACTGCGGTCATACATGCTCTTCTATTATTCTGACTTTTCACATGGCCCGACTCAAGTATCTGATTCACTTGGTCGTGCCATGTCTTCCTCGGGCGTCCCCGATTTCTACTTCCATTCACATTTGCGTCATATATTCTCCTTACACTCCTTTCTTCGTTCATTCGCTCTACATGCCCAAACCATATGAGCGTCCCTTTCTTAATCTTACTCATCACGCTTACATCAGCCTTGCATTCTTCGCGTATCTCCACATTTCTCACACGATCGTACATGGTTTTACCACACATAGGCCTCAGGGATCTCATTTCTATAGCATTCAGTCTAATTTTATCCTTCCTCTGCCAGTTCCATGCCTCACTACCATACATCAGGGTAGGTACCAGCACTCCATTATGGACGGCTAACTTCGCTTCTTTGGACAGCTTTTTGTTGGCGCCAACGGCGTTCAGTCCTCCATTAATAGAGTTGCCTGCATTTACCCTTCTTTCAATATCTCTGTCAGCCCTTCCATCTCTCGTAAACATACTTCCCAAGTACACAAACTCATCCACCTGCTCCAAATGCTCATCATTCACAACTATGTTGCACATTGTTTTCATACTCTCTCTTTCAAATACCATGACTTTAGACTTACTTACATTCATCATTAACTCATTCTTCATACATACTTCGTTCATCCTAGACACGAGAGACTGTAGATCTTCCACACTGTTAGAAATCAGCACCGCATCATCAGCATACAACAGGCAACATACTTCCAGATTTCACAATTTCGCGCCCAATCCCATCTCTTTCAATTCTTGCATACAATTATCCATGTATAGATTGAATAACCACGGTGACATTACGCAGCCTTGTTTAACGCCTTTTGTGATGTCAAACCATCCCGTAAAATCGCCGTTCACTCTAATACACGCAACGCTTCCCTCATACAGAGGATCTACAAAGGCACAGAAAAGTTTCTGGTTTTTTGCAAGAAACTTCTCGGTAAGCATACCCAATGAGAAGATCTGGTCCATGCACCCCTTCCACTCATAAAAGCTCCTTGCACATCCCATATTTTATCCTTTGTTTCCATGCGTACCCTTTCAATCAATATTCTGCCATACAGCTTGCCGACTGAACTAAGCAGGTTAATAGCCCTATGATTCCTATAATCCATACGTGACCCTTTACTTTTGTATAATGGCATGATTACAGTCCTTCTCCAATCTAATGGCGTGTAACCCTCCTCTAAACACTGGTTAAAAAGTCTGCACAACCATGTGAGAATAATATGGCTTTCTCCTTTAAAGTATTCGGCAGCAATACTGTCAAAACCCGCAGCCTTACCATTCTTCATACATTTAATTGATCTTTTCAATTCATCCGTGCTGATTTTGCTAACATTCACTCCATCATCGTTCATAACTGATTCACCGCTGGAATCACTGTCACCCGGGTTACTTTCAAAGACTTCCTCGAAGTATTTCATCCATCTCTCTTTTATTTCTTCCTCATTCGTCAACATTTGTCCATCTTTTGATTTTATCACTTTCATGATTCCGTTCTCTGGACCGCTCCGGGACTTTTTGACTTCCTTCCAAAACATCCTATTAACATTAATAGAGACGACGGAGCTACGCTCAATAGTTCTTGGTATCCGGTAATTGACGGCTACACCAAAGCTAAATGCAGAAAACCATCTTCAAGTTTACTGTAATTCCAGCTCGCAGTGGAGTGGAGCTGGCAACACGGTATTGCTTCGAAGTACTTAAGCACACATTTTACCACTAACATTTACACATCTGCCCTGATGATGGACACTGTAACGCTGTCCGAAACGTTGGCTAAAGGAGGAGGTAACGTAACACGGCATAACACTCCAAAAACAAACAAGAAAAATACTTTTGGCCGTGAAAATCTAAAATCATATCTCCTTCCAAAACAGTTTGATGTTTTCTTGAAAGTGGTTTGTCATTTTGATTCCCTCTTCCTCTTCCAGGCATTTCTTTCGTTCTTTCACTCCAATACTTACTCTTTTCTTGCATACCTTATACACTTCTTTTGCTCGCTTTCTCTCTTCGCTTGAAGCATTGCCAGTCGCTATCAGACATAACCATGCTTTCTTCTTCGCTGAGACCAGTGCTTTAATCTCATCATCCCACCATGCGTCACCTTTCTTCCTACCTTGCTTACTGTCTTGAGGGTTGTAGGTATATTTCTTATTTAGTTATCTTAGCACTTTTGCACGGAAATTTCGGATAAAGTCCCATTTCAAAAGCTTTGATCTTGTATAACGTGGCTTTCATAAGATTTTTTTGAAAAGCCGAAGGTAAAATATTTATGCCATTTTTCGATTGACAACCGATTAGATACCATTCCTGTCTTAGAATATCCATCGATGTTGAATGACGAGAGACAGCACTAATGCGATATTATTTACGTAAGAGGGATGACTTTGGGTTTTATTGTTCGTGGACCTTGGGTTCATACATGGTGTGTAAGCAAAATATAGGCTACAAAGATGTCGATTTTTCATGCTTGTGTAAAAGTGTTCTCGAGCTAAAAATCAACTTAAAATATACTATTTTACATAATATCTTTACATATAATGCCTTTATATATAGGCACCTTGTGGCCTGAAAGTGACACTTCACCAAAATAGCGCTGCATAAATTAGCCAAGTGTTTTATTACTTTATATAGAACATATTATTATTCGATCCGATTCTTCATAGAATGGGATAGAACCCGCAAGTTCCCATATCAATTTCGGAAATGTAGATATACCATAATTCCATTGATGATTTTTTTCTGTGAAGATACAAGTCACCGTGTCAACAGTTCAAATCAAATTTAATTTCAATAAAGTAGAGACATGTTTCATTTGTTTAAAGGAAATTAATAAATAAAAAACAAAGCAGTAATAAATGTTAAATTCACGTTTTTCATACATGTATCGGTGCTCATAATGCCATGTTCGTTACTTGATACGATATTGATAGGATATGTCAAAGATCACGACTTGTGTGAAAGGTTGTGAAGAAACTAATGCAGTCTGAGATAGATTATGCACTTAAGTGCATCCATACGCTTCCTTACGAAAGTGCACCGAAAAATAAACATATTTCGGATTAAAAAAGATAAATTTGATTTCTGCGCACTCCCAGCTGAAATTGTTGCTTGGGCAATTATGGAGGACTCAGTAGTGTACAGAGGATGGAACGAGCGACGCATGTGTCGGAAATCACCGCTTTGGACCATTCGGCTACAAACGGTTACAGAAGAAAGTATTAAATGCAACACTGTAACTATGCACATCACTTTGTTCATACGAACACGTGTAATAAGCTGCATTCGTTTTAAAAATGTATAATGCAATGACAAAGGCGCAATTGCGCCGAAACCGGTTGGCATGTTCGTATAAATAAAATGATGTAAGTAACTACACCTATTCAGAATTACAGCGTTTCATTTTAAACAAATACCTGCTTAGAATAAACCCTTTTGCTTTTTGTACTCTGTACCAACCTGTATTGTTATAACTTTGAGTTTAATTATGTTAATATTTTTTCAAAGATTTAAAACTTTCCAGGATGATTCAATCATTGAAAATATAAGCAATTCATAAATAAATAATTAATACATACTATCAGAAGAGAGATAACCCTTACTAAGTTCAGCATACATCATTATTTTATTTGATTAATAATTGATGTAAGTAATTCAAGATATCGTATTTACCACTTCCTTAAAAGGTAATAACATCATGAAATCGTAAGCAATCAGTAAAAATGTAACCTTTATTTTTAAATCTTTAAAGCAAAACCTCTTGAAAATGATTCAAGGTGTGTTGAGATTTTGCTCACCTTCGCTTTCTGGAATTTCTAGGTCAGAATATTTGCCGAACCCGAAAAGTAAAACTTTGACCAAAAATTAGAGAAGGGCAAATTCTTTTAAAACCATCGCCGTAAACTAATAAACCACTAAACAAAGATTTTTTAAATATATTATTCAACCTCAACAAATTCTGATATAATTTTCATATTAACAAATTTTGATTTGCGTAAACAACCGTCGGTAAAAAACACAATAATCGATTGAAGTAATCTAAAATTAATAACATTATTAAATTATTACTTATGACCGTTATCTACTTCTGTCTGGGTTGTGGTGCGAAGGTTGGCAATCGGCTTTTCAGTTTACATTTTCACATCAATGGGTGTACATTTCCAATCGGGACCGCAAAGAATTCGATTCATTTTCAAATTTTTTTTAAATCATTTTTATGAGTGGGTCTTTTCCAAACATAGAACAAGCTTAATTTTTTTGTAGCTTGGGCTGACCTCTTCTAATTTCAAAAGTGGAATTTTTACAGATCGGGCTGACCTATTCTAATTTTAAAAGTGGATTTTTTTTATAGATTGGGCTGACCTCTTCTAATTTCAAAAGTGGATTTTTTTACAGATTGGGCTGACCTCTTCTAATTTCAAAAGTGGGATTTTTGTATAGATTGGGCTGACCTCTTCTAATTTCAAAAGTGGATTTTATTTTAGATTGGGCTGACCTCTTCTAATTTCAAAAGTGGAATTTTTTACAGATTGGGCTGACCTCTTCTAATTTCAAAAGTGGGATTTTTGTATAGATTGGGCTGACCTCTTCTAATTTCAAAAGTGGAATTTTTTTAAACTTTTTGAAGGGCTTTTAAAAACTCTTTTTTCTTTGCAAAATGTCGAATTCAAATCTGAAAAGCTCCACACGGAATTATTACAACAATTTTTCAACTGGGAGGAAAACTAAGGGGAATGGGGCAGTCATGAGCAAAACTCAAGCGTACTTAGCGGCGTGCAACGAAAATAAAAGTTAATATTACTTTCATCTTGTGTGTTTAAAAAATATGAGACAATATTTTTTTAATATCAGCCTACCTAGTTTAAATTATTTTTCATTTATGTTTTATTTTAATAATTTATCTATTAATATTGTAACTAGATGCTTTGAGGTAATATTCTTAATTGTGTTGTGTTTAAAATATGAGTTTCTTTTTGTGTTTCCAGTGGCGCGTAAAAACGAAAACACCGATAAGACAGGATTTCCGAAACTAGAGTCGGTGGCCAGAATTACTTCCATACCCATCGTGGAAACTGGTATTGAACTTGGAGAAAAATTATACACCACACTGAGAGTAAGTTTTTATTTATTCAGTTTGTAATTTAAAAAATATTTTTAATTTGTATTTCGAATCCGGAAGTACATAGTATCTCCGAATCATTAAAGTATTTTGATATTGAAATGATTAAGGTCCAGTTGTTTCGTAGAAATTGGCGTCAAATGCCATTGAGCGCCATTTTCTTTTTTTGACATTTGAAAGGTTTCTAGTTCTCAAAGAAATTGTAATAAGTTGACAAGATTAACAACACGGTATTTGTCCTCTACTGCTGGTCACAGTTCAAAGGCTGAAAAGGACTTAGAATCGGCATTTAATGGGAACTTTTCAATTGTTAAAAATAAAATAAAAAACGGCTCTGAATGGCCATTTGATGGCTTTGCCGCATATGAATTTCTGCGAAACAACTGGGCCTGAGTTAATTAAATTGAATCTTAGACGAAACACGAGAAACTTATCGGTTTTTAAGAAAATATATAATTGTATAATTTCTTTCCTACTTGTCTTGAAAATAAATAATGTTGGTAGGTACCTGTTTTGAGATGCGAATTACTTCTAGTCTATGCTGTTGCCAAAGCTATGTTGTTGCATAAAATGCATATTATTTTCATTTTCTCTTCAAATATTTATAAGAACTTGTAGGATGTTTTTATGGTAATAATGTCACATAAATTAATGATTAATTGGTAAGAGCACGAAACCTGCTTTACTTACTTGTAAGATTGTCAGTATTTGTAAGATTATCGTTAATTTTTTTAACATACTTTAAAAAAAAGTTGCTTGTTATAAACATTTTTATAAGTACCTGACTACCCAGATAAAGAAATAACGATTGTCTTAGCTTTTAGTAGCCGCTGATTATTGTACAAAAATAGACTCGTATTGTTTATGAAAAACAATCATCGAGTTCTTGGCACAAAGGATAAATATGATGATTGACAATTTGACCTTTGTAAATACTAGATATCAGTGCAAATTCAAAAATATGTTTTTAAATACGTAATATGGGGAGCAAAATACTAAGTTTAGTGGTGATGAATTATATTTGTATTTGTTTTTAAGGCTCCGCAGCCGGGCCCGAAAAGAATAAGATGGAGAGGTACGAAATTACGAATGTTAGAGGAGAGCGCTAACATTTACAGCAACAAAATCGATGCGAAAATTGCGAAAATGTTTAATAAAACACGACTCATTTAAAATAGAGCAAAAATGTCGTAGGGGCTGTGTCAAGTACAATTTAAAGAAACATTGTGAATTTTTTCATACTTATAACTTTTAAAATAACCGAAACAGACTTGAAAAAAATAATTTTCGGAGCATACTTTGCGATTTTTTTCTATCGAGGGAATTTCATATAATTTGCATTCCGGCGTGGGGAATGTATAGATATTATATTCTAAAATAACATATATTTTTTTAACAGCTTAAAAACATCAAATTTTTAAGGGGCAAGAAATCGGTAGAAATTCGGTTAGCGGACCCTTAAGGAGATAAAATACTTGTGATTCATAATTGGACTAAATTTATGATTGCATTTTACCAACGGCCAGAAAAAAGCAATGATCAAAGAAAATCAAGGTAGAGAAATTGAAAGTCACACTAAGGTGGGCAGCGCATGTAATATTGAGAGGAAACCCTCCATATCTTTATCATTTGCTCATGGAATCCTTCTTTTCATTTCTGTTTCACTACAGAGGGCGAATTAATAATTACGAAGTTAGTCACCGAAGTCTGTGAAAGTAATATGTCGGTATCCATATATTTAATAATTACGAAGTTAGTCACCGAAGTCTGTGAAAGTAATATGTCGGTATCCATATATTTAATAATTACGAAGTTAGTCACCGAAGTTTGTGAAAGTAATATGTCGGTATCCATATATTTAATAATTACGAAGTTAGTCACCGAAGTCTGTGAAAGTAATATGTCGGTATCCATATATTTAATAATTACGAAGTTAGTCACCGAAGTCTGTGAAAGTAATATGTCGGTATCCATATATTTAATAATTACGAAGTTAGTCACCGAAGTCTGTGAAAGTAATATGTCGGTATCCATATATTTAATAATTACGAAGTTAGTCACCGAAGTCTGTGAAAGTAATATGTCGGTATCCATATATTTAATAATTACGAAGTTAGTCACCGAAGTCTGTGAAAGTAATATGTCGGTATCCATATATTTAATAATTACGAAGTTAGTCACCGAAGTCTGTGAAAGTAATATGTCGGTATCCATATATTTAATACAATTTTTTTTATAGGATTCGAACTCGATAACGAAGTGGTACCTCACCAAAGCTGAGCATTCTCTCCAGGCGTCCATGAACCTCGCCATCCCCGCTGTAAACATGTTCACCGGACCGATTTCTACCTTGGACAAACTTCTATGCAGAAGCCTAGATATTGTTGAGCAGAGGGTGCCGAATATGTATCTACCCCCCGAAATGGTAAGCATTTTCTTCTTTCTATAATATACTTTACTTATTAGATTGACAATAGAAAATAGAAAAGATGAATACCGCTAGATTAATGGAGCCCATTGATGTATTATATTCTATGCTCAGTCTTTTCAAACCTCATATTTCTATGCCATATCTCCCTTTGTTTCAGTTTTCTGTGGTTAATAGACATGGGTTATAATCTTTGAGTATTGCGCGAATAGAGCAGAGCAGACATAATTCTTGTATTTTCGTCAACAACCTTTGAAAATGTCCAAATTGCTCGAGGATACTAGAACCAAAGGTAGGGTTGCCATAAGTCCGGAATTTTCCGGACAAGTCTGGAAAAATAGGTCTTTGTCCGGAATGCGGGGGGAATTCTAAACTGTCCGGAATTTCTACAATTAAGTGGAGATTGATATAAAAAATGAAATAAACCAAATTATTTTTATTACAAATTAAAGTGAAAACATCACTTCTGATATTTAATTAATTTTAAACAAAATGTGTAGAAATTTTTACACTTAATGCCCAAAAAATACAAAAAAAGTTTATTATATATAAAAGGAATACCTACCACTTTCCAAATCTTTATTTCAAAGTCCCCCCCCCCCCCCTACATGGGTTTTGACATGCCACGATGCATAACGACATTCATATTATATTTACAAGAAAGTCCGGAATTTTTATCAAATGTCAGGAATTTTCTCCGGGATTTTGATTTTTTGATCTGGGAACCCTAACCAAAGGGCATAATCTCCTACTTATCCCTTTTGCTAAAACAACCTTTGGCCAAATAAATTTTAGATACTTTGCAACAAATACTCTTCCACTGGCAATTAGACAAAACATATCTATCATATAAATCTGACACCAAGTCCTGGATTACCTACCAGCCAAAACAGATCCAACATCAAAGATTTTATCAAAACTAACTTATAAGTATTTATTTTTTCAATGGTACGTTGATGATTAGCTGGTACTTGTAATATTGTGTTATTATTTGTATTTTATATGTGTTATTATTATAAACTGCTCATGTTAAGCGCCTGCTCTCAACACAGGTTCTCCTAGTTAGACATGCATAGGATAAAACAAATTGTATATCTAAAATTAATAAAGACGAATAATAAAAAATAATAAAAATAAAAATTATCACAGTTCCCATAACACCACCACCTGAAAAAGTTATAATACCTCGTGGGATCATATGGAAAAAGGTATTTTTACAATTTGTTTTATATTTCATAAGGCGCCAAAGTTCAAGCTACTCCAGGCGCCATTTGTCTCAGAGCAGGGGCTGATTGTAAGTGATGGACTTCTGTTTTTTTCACATTCGATGAATTTTATTAAAATATACACATTGGTGTCCATCTGCCTAAACATATGTATACGAACATAGATAGGTAACACAAATCACACATATTCAATAGCTTAAAAAAATAGCAAAAAATATACAAAATCTAATTGTTTTTAATTTGAACTTTTTGCAATCAAATATAGCAGATGACAAATCTCGTGGCTTCAAAACCTACGCGACTGGTACGAGTGCAATCCGCTGATTTGTTTCTATTTATAGCTTGCTAGGTAAATATTTTCTCGTTTATAATCAACCACTCACGGAAATAATATCAAAAGAAGAAGACGACTCAATAAATGGATATCTTCACAGGGATAGGTTCCTACCTAAAAGAATTTATTTTTATTTTTTTCATAACAACTATTGATTTTAAAAACGACAAATTCCTAAATGGTTCGATCAACGTCATTATAACGTACCTAGGCAACACAACTGACTGAACCGGGACCCTAATGTCATTCGTACATGAAGATACATACAAGCGACTCGAGTTTCGTGCGCGTAGCATACGCACCGATCGTAAGTAACCCGCCATACTATTTGGCTAGTGTTCGTAGATATACGACGGTATGCGTCGACTACGGGTTTGACGTCAGTTGCGTGCTGACAGTACTGGTAGCGCGCTACGCTAGTTACATTCGCGTATAATTTGACAGAAATATAGTTTGACAGAAATGGTGTCCGAACATAATTTGAAAGTAATTTTTTTTCTGGAGGTGGGAAAATATCCATGTTTGTATACTGAACTAAAATTTTGCGGAATACGTGACAAGGGATTTAGCTGAGAAGGCGTATTTTGAGGTTAGAAAAAAGTCATTTTGTTATAACTCTTACGTAGTATCTTAGCGGCGACGAATGGCATACAATTCTTATTTATTTCACTGTATGGGCGAATCCAAAATCTTCTTTTAGATTGTTTTTCTAATAAGCACAACATTATTGTCTCTTCGTCGCTAGAGTCACTTGACATCGTATGAATTCCTCGTGAAAAATGCCCAAATTCAATACATTTCGGGTAACGCCGTGTACGGAAACAAGCACTAAATATTACCACATCGGTAGGCTACTTGTGATTGCATCACAGTCACGTAGCTTTTAAGTATCTCCATGTACGAATTGCCTAACAACGTTGGACGCCCTACGCAAGAACACAAATTAACATTTGGTTTTGGCGGCAGACCAAAAACGGCATAATATATATTTCAATTATTCGTCAACGTAAAAAATAAAACAAAACTTCGGTTTTCATTGTAATTTTTTTCGTTATAAAAAAATCTGGAAACATCCTTTTCAGAGGAGCACTTTTACGATTATTTTTTCCATTACAGATGTACTCCAGCGCTCAGGATTACATGAGCTCGCACATCGTGAAGCCCGTCCTGAGACGCGCCGACTCCGTGAAGCAACTAGGCACTGCGGTGCTCGACTCCAAGATGACTGCGCTAGCTGCCGATAAGGTGGACAGCATGCTCGACAGGGCCGATCTGTATGTCGACAAGTACCTGCCTCCCGACGTGCAGGATGCCAAAGAACGTAAGAACCTATAAAAAATTACTTGTAGTTTAGTTACCAACGGGTTTCGTCACTTTTATCGAAAACTTTAAACATTTTATTTTTTAAACTTTTTATGGATTTTTAAAAGCTCACTAGCTCATGGTGGAAATCTGGATTTTTCATGACGACATAGCTCACAGTTCAAATGTTTATGCTGCTTAAAATTATTGCTCTTTATGCATGATAACTTGATTGGGGATTACTGATTCTGATTAGCGTTATTTGATTTTTTGACATTTGAATGGTGCTGTTAGCCGCTTATTCTCGGCCCGTTTCAGCGTTTGCTCAATTTTTATCGATGATCGACAAAATGACCGAAAAAATGCCCCGGTAAGACAAGAGATCCTGGGTTCGAGTCCCAGTTGCGACCGTTCCCTTTTTTTTTGCTGTGTCTTATTCTGCTTCACGTTTCGTTTAGATTTATTAGTATTATCTTTTTTTTCAGTGAAATATTACATTGATGGGTAGAACGTTAAAAAATTATTGAAAAGTTATTCCAATAAAAAACAAATAATAATAATAATATTTATTTATTTCACATAAAATTATACAATGAAACATATATGGAAACTTTGACTAGCCAACTAGGAATGGATCCTGTTTTAGGCCAGTCAAATTGACAAATTTAGTTCATATCATAATACATTGATTAATTATATAAACATATTATTTATTGAATGAAACAAGTGTTACGATTGAATTCCTCGTAGAAGCTTTAGTTAATAACTACAATTTTGAACCCATAAAAAAAAAATAAGCGAAGAGAAAAAACAATGTCTTAAAGTACAAATTTAGTATCGAATGCTTGTTTAACAATAGATAAATGTTTGGTCATTTAAATCGCTTGCAAAAATTGAGAATCGAGACAAAACAAAAGTGTTCTGTGGAAAAATCGTTAAATTGGTTCATTTCAAATAGTGAGAAAGATTTCCTTAAGAGGGAATAGGGAAGATGGAAAAAACTAGAAATATGTCATTTTTAAATAAAGTTGTCCAAACTTTAAATAATTATCTGTTCTACAAAAAAATATAAATTGATTTCAAAAGATTGTTATTTTATCTCGCAATGCTAAGTTTTAAAATTTAAGAAATATATATTTTTATTATAATAAGGTTACAATTTGGGTTGTTGGCAGATTTGTTAAATTTTCAAATAAAATATTGCATTGTAACAAATCATATAATCATACAGTAAAATACAGGGGGTCCGGGGGTAAAGTGCATTAACTTCGGGAGGTGATTCTACATGATAGTATCGACAAGTAAAAAAAACTTTTTTCGAAATTTCAACTTTTAGGGGTAGTTTTAAGGTAAAAAGATAAAATTAGTCCGGCGTGTGCTGCCAGATTTATTATTTTCCGCTGTTACGATACGGGCCAATCACAATCGAGTCGGGCGCGCGGCAGGCTCTCAGCAAGTAAGATCGTACCTCACAATAAGGATTTTTAGTAGGTACGTCTTTTTGTATGGGAAAAAAATGTTGTAATTTCGGAAAAAGTTGTTAATCTTTTTTACTCCTACCATCACGTAGAATCACCTCCCGAAGTTAATGCACTTTACCCCCGGACACCCTATATATCAATAAATTATCCAGGAAAGCTACTATGTATTCAGAATTTATATTTTAGTTAAGCCGCGGCATACCCCATTTATAGCGATTTATTAGATACATATGTATCTAATAAATCGATAGATGTGATTTTCGATAGTTTGTTTGGTTTATTTATGTATGACAGTGAATTTTGTGCGGCTGAAATAAAATGGAATATAACGGAGACAAAGCATTCTTAGCTTTTGGATTAGCTTTGAATTTTAATAAAAAATAAACGAATTTGGTGTCAAGAATGGTACAATTTGAGATCCCGCTTTACTCATAAGCATTTACAAAGCGTATTACAGGCACAGCACCAAATGATTACATGCATTTTTTTTCAAAGTAGATGACCGTATTTACAATAAGGAACTCCAGTGAAACATATTATGGCTTTAAAATGATGTGTTCATAGAGACCAATAAACGCTGATTCTGAATACATAAGTTTTATTTCATAATATTAAACGTAGAGTTCTTAAAAAATTATTAAAAAGTGCATTTTTAAACCTCTCGTCAAAACACACTGTAAAGTTGATATTACTGAATGGTTAGTGCTGACGTCACGCGTCACCAGTCATTGTATTGAAATCTTTGATTATGTAGGTATGACATAAGCCATCTGTATTAACAACATTTCATGTTATTCGTTATTTCATACTGTTTATAGAGATTTAGTTGTTGTGTTTATTGAAACAATATTTAAGCATAAATAATTCAGCATCAAAAATAGAGGTATCTCTATTAGTTTATCTCTATTATTTAAAATATTGAAAAACCACTGCACAAAAAAATAGTAATGCTACTTCTAGGGAGAATGCTTCGAATAACGCTATTCAAAATGGCGGCACTTGATCAGCTGATTGTCCAATCCTATAGTAATTTTTGAGGAGTGATGACGTCACACGATTCACCGTACATACGGTGGTCTTAGGGGGATCTTGAAAAATTAAAACTTGCCAATTATTTTAACTATTAAAACTAACTCTAAAAATAAAAATAAAAAGGCAGTTCTCTATTACGAAGCATTGTTGTATATTTCCGTTGATATTATGAATAAATGTTGTAATTAATATTTTAAAATAACGTTAATTGATAAAGTTGATAAAGGAAAATTATTTATTCCCTATTTCTCAGATGTTCACAAGACCTTACAATAAGAAAACAAAAAAATACTTGCAGAACTGAATAATAACATAATTAATCGATAGCAGTTACAATATTATTAAACAATAAGAGAACAAAAAATAAAATACTCGCAGAACTTAATAATATACAGGGTGTTAAGGGACGTACTTGACTTAATTTAACCAGTGATTCCTGACATTATTTGGAGTAAAAAATGTAAATGAAATTTTGGTCTCCGGTGACTTTTTTTGGCGACCTTTTTTTTCAATTTTTTTTCTTTAAAAAAAAAAAATATTCTGGTCACTCAGGATGAACCCCTTACCCCGCCTCCAACTGTTCAACAACTAACATTTTTTTTTTTGGAAAAAAAAACATCAAAAATGTCACCGGAGACCAAAATTACATTTACGTTTTTTACTCCAAATAATGTTAGGAATCACCGGTTAAAATAAGTCAAGTACGTCCCTTAACACCCTGTATAATACTAGCTGATACCCAGCATGCGTTGCAAAGCCATTCAAAGAAATAAACTAATTCTCCTTGCATGTCCTTTCCCGTGCGTGCCCGTTGACCTCCCGAGTCCCTTTCCGAGAATACCGCACAAGAGTCCCAACTGCTCCCATCTGGAGCCAGTGAGACTATGGCATCGCCGATTAGGGTATGTTGTGAGGCTGAAGGTAGTGGGGAGGGGAAGGAGATAGGGAAGAGGAAGGTGGGGAAGTTCCTGGCTATTCAAAACGGCTTATGCCATTTCAAGCAACGTTTCAATTCTGAATTGTGGTCTACCAGGGCGATACTTAGAGTATCTTCCAATCTGGAACGTGCGGCAAATATACTTTTTATTATTTTAAAAGAAAAAATTGTGAAATAACACAAATTAATCAAATAAATTTTATTTGCCACGCCGGGATTCGATCCCGCGACCATCGGTTTGCGAGTCAAGACCCTTACCGCTGGACTACGCCGGCCGTCAATTTTTCTTTCCGTAAGATCTCTCCACAAAGTATTGGAAGACTTAAAAAAAAAACTTTCAATTTCTTTCCCCTCCCTCCAATTTTCTTACTTTTTAAAAAGATTAATGAAATAGGTAAAGCGGTTCTGAAGTTATAGCGTGACCAAGGGAAACGGGGATTCATTTGTAGAAATCCATCTGATTTTTCTACAAATTAAACACAACAACAATTAATACTTATTTTACATTCATTTTATCTAATTTATAGAATTGTTTCATGGTGCGTAAAAAATGTAAAAAAAATTTGAAAAAAAACTGTTCTTTTATGTCGAAGAACGCTTACTAAAATTAATGTACATGGGTTCCTATTTTATGATTCTGCGATTGTTTCGAAAATGTAATTAATTTCAAGAAATGGCCAAGATCACCCTTAATGAGCGATAGCCAAATAAATAATTTTAAAAATATATAAGTCCATGAGTTGTCTACGCTCAAAAAATATCAATTCGCATCAAGCTCTCCGCCAGCACGTAGATTATTGCGTAACGCTTGAAGCAAGCCACAAATTTCCTCTGTATACTGTCAAAACGCTTGGCTCAAACAAACACTACGCGCAGCGTTGCCAACTTAACAAAAAACTACGTGCTTGAAAGAAACTGCTATTGATAGTGTCGGAATCTCCTAATGGGTCTTAGGGCTAGTCGTATCTTGTAATACCTACTTTGCATTCGCGGGAATTCTCTAACTAACTACATGTAGTTGCCCATAGGTACTGAACAATAAAATTGTCATTTAAATTGCACGCAAATAAAGTCATTCTTTGGTGTCGTGATTTTTCCATCCATAATAATATTTTACACCTTTAGCACTATAATCAAAGGTGAACATGACTCAACTTACAGCGATGATTTAATTCTTGATCTGTAATTTATTATGTCATATGTTGTTTACATTTCGTAATGTCATCATCATCATCTTCTTCCCCTTATCCTATTCGGGTCGGGGACCCACTGCACCGACAAGGATCCTCCATACGTCCCTGTCTTGTGCTGCTATCTGTTCCATGGCAGTCCCATCCTCTCCTCACACAGTTTCTGGAGTTACATCGCCCAACTGTGTTTGGGGCGGCCCACTGGACTTCTACCCTCTGGAATCGCACTCAGTATATTCCTCGGAATTCGGTCTTCAGACATTCTTAGTACATGCCCAAGCCACCTATGTTGCGATTTTTCTATGAAGAGTAGCAGTGGTTCGATGTTTAGATCGTCTCGGATCGTCGAGTTTCTTATATGATCCCATTTCGTAACCCCCGCCGCTCCTCTCAAGTATCTACCTTATTTCGGCAGCTTGGACTCCAAGTGTCCAATTTCATAATGTAAATAATATATTTGGTCAATGATGTTCAACCTTTTTAACAAGAGGGCCAATTTATACACTTTCAGCTCGCGGGCCGCAGGAGATGGGACAGTGGGGCATAGGGATGTCGAAAGTGAAAAAAAATATCGATGTATCGATATGTATTAAAATATCAATATCGACGTCGATATATCGAGGAAAAAATATCGATATATCTATATATCGGTCAAATTTTCAAGAGATTTTGCGTTTTTAAAATAATAGTGTATTCAGCGCAATATTATCAATAGTAATTTTTGTACACAATGTGCTTTTTTTAATGTACAAAAATCTCAATGAAAATTAAGATATTTTTATCAGTAAGTATTCATTTTATTTGGTAATAATTACAAAAATATCAAAAACTAAAAAGCTGTCTTCTAACTTATATGTAAACTGAGACACATACAAAGTTTGTATGCGTCTCAGTAACATTCTATTGGCGTATTAATCTGTCAAAAAGGACTTCGTGTTTGGAACAAGGTATAGTCAATAATCACAGACAATTGGGAACCAACACATAGGAGTGGCTTAGAAAAAAATGGCGAAAAATAGCATACATTTCTGTGTTGGCTTCGTTTGTAATTGGCTTCGATCAAGTGATATCATAGGTCAATGGTAATTGGTGATCACAAATTCTAATGCAAAGACAATAGATTTGTAAGCTATTAATAGTTAAAATTTCAACCGCCAGATGTCATGACCCAATACAGTTAATTTTTTCCGTTCGTTCCTATACGGTTTTGGATTCTAGTGACTTTAAATACATAAATTTTAAAAAAATATCGTTTTTGATACAATTTTCGATATTGGATATTTTGTATCGATATATCGGATCAAAAAATATCGGCTAAAAATATCGATATATTGAATTAAAAATATCGATATATCGATACTTTTTCAACAAGCCTAGTGGGGCACCTGCCGATTGAGATTGTTAAATTTGATTCCAAGTCAGTTGATCCCTCGAAGTTGACCCACAGGCATAATTTATACAATATGCAGTCGGTTTAGGGAAAATACTGTATACCTACTTACACAAAATATAAATAAGTGTCCCCGAAGGGGTGTGCAGAGAGGATGTACCGGCGAATAACAAAAGGATAAAACATATTTTCATTCAAATGCATCAAGGATAAAACTTCTTATCTATATCTCTACATATTATAAATTAAAGTCCCCGCCGCGTCTGCCTGTCTGTTCGCGATTAACTCAAAAACTACTGAACGGAATTTCATGCGGTTTTTACCAATGGATAGATTGATTCACGAAGAAGGTTTAGGTGTATAAGTTGTCAAGGTTTTGTGTAAATTAGTTGAAGTATGTAATATAGTGGTGGACGAGCAGGCTGGCAAGCGGGCGGCGTGGATTTGATTGGTATGCAAATCTACAGTTTTATGCCATGGTTGGAAGGTCACTGTCTACGTTTGATTACGAAAACTCTGTGTAAAGCCCGGGCATCACCGCGCCGGGGATTTCAGCTAGTATTGTACTTGCCATCGTACAAGTGCAAAAAATCGACACTGTAAATTAATTACTTTGATATCCAAATTGAAGATTTTAGATTTCAAATTGGTAAAAAATACGCAAAAAATTATAAATTTATGATAATTATAATTTCTGGGGTCAACTGACGGGGGATCAACTTGCAGTTGGTGGTGTCGCAAACCTATTTTCTCATTTTCTAAAATTTTCTTATTTAATAAAGCGTGGCAGGCGAAAATTTTATATCTCCCTGCCAAACCAATGAGGTGAAGGGTTGATCGGTCAGTCGGCTGAATGACCAGTGACGGCACGTGGAAGATTTTTTTGTTGTTTAATTTTGAAGAAAAAAAAAGGAAAATTAAGACATCAAAAAATTCTCCAAAGACCAAAATTTCATTGACATTTTTTTCTCCAAATAAAGTCAGGTACCACTGTTAAAGTAAGTCAAGTAAGTCCCTTAACACCCTGTATGTAATTAGAAAATTTTTCAAAATGCGGCTTTTTCCCCGAGGTCCTTAACTTTGCGATCATAAGTTTTAGCTATTTCAGATTAATATTAGCTATTTTTTGCAAATATTGGGACACAATAAAAACGATTGTAAAAAAGTTTTTCGAAGAATAAATCATTCCATAACGAAATAAGTAATAAATCGTCGCCTTAGTTCTTAATTGTCCAAACGACCATTTTAGTTTTTGTTCAATCTCCATTTTAAAATTAAAAATAGAGTATAAAAAATGATAGTTAATCACCAATTAACTACGAATTATTTAAAAAATGAGACCTTTACCTTTACGGAAATAGCTTTATCTTAAACACCTATCAAAATGTTTCAATGAAATAATTAAAGAAAACCTTCTACTCCTGTAAAAGTTTCTAATTGTCGTTTGGACAAAGAACTAACTGAGGCGACGAAATATGAGCATTTTATCGTTAGAGATTATTATTTTGTTAGTAAACTTGATCCATGCAAATGCACCATTTTGATGATAAATTTAAAAACGGATTCACAGTTTCTAACTAACCTTTTTTTTTAAATTAGCTCCTCACAGAAGTCCCCAAGGATAATAGTTTCCCTCATGACCTATGTCATCTTAGGGGATGCTGTGTGTAATTACAGATGTGTTGTGTAAAATGTTGTTATTACAGATCACTGAATGACTGAGCTTGTTTATAAATGATTTCTGCATGATTTTCAAACACCCCCAATCAATCGGCAATCGGATTAATAGCAAAAATTGTTGAACTTTATTGTCGCGAGATTTGATCAGTTTTTCTTCCATTTGACATTTTCATCATGAATGACGCCAGTGATAATTAATATAAGCAACTTCGCACCGCCTCAAAACTCAAAATCAATAACTGTTGTGTTAACTTATAAGGGCGGATCCAGCTTTGGCGCCAGGGGGGGGGTCACATAGCGCCAGGGGGGGGGGTCACATAGTCGTGGTCAATTCACAAGAAGTTGTAATTTAATTTTGATAATAATAGATACAAGTAAAAAGTAGGTTCTCCTAGGTCCTGGACCCAGCCCAGACCCCCCCCCTGGATCCGCCCTTGTTAACTTATTAGCTGAATTAAATTCAATTTTTTATTAAGTTAAAAATTACACGATGAAGCAGTTATTATCAATGAGCAACTTTCGTGTTTTGTTTTGTCAATATTAGAGTTATTTATTTTTTTTTACAGTGAATACCGCACAAGAATCTCAACTGCTCCCGTCTGGAGCCAGTGAGACTATGGCATCCCCAATTGGGGTATGTTGTGAGGCTGAAGGTAGAGGGGAGGGGAAGGAGGTGGGGAAGAGGAAGGTTGGGAAGTACCTGGCTATTCAGATCTGGTCACCAAACACGGCTAAAGCCATTTTCAAGCAACGTTTCAATTCTGAATGGTGGTCTTACACCAGGGCGATACTAATAGTATCTTCCACTCTGGAACATGCCGCAAATATACTATATATTATTTTAAATGAATTAATTGTGAGAAAACACAAATTAATCAAATAAAATTTATTTGCGCATGCCGGGTTCGAACCCGCGACCTCCGGATTGTGAGTCTAGAGTCTTACCCACTGGACTACGGAGGTCGTCATGGTTGTGTATGGATTTATATTTTTTATGATTTTCTTTCTTTTCCACTTACTTACGGGAATGGCGTTTCATTTTCTTTATACGTGTGAGAGAGGTTTATTATAATTATTGTATTTTGCCTTGCAGACATACTTTCACCGTTTGTCTCATGTTTGACTACAACATTTAGTATATGAGAAAGAGGGACAGCATTGTATGTTTAAGAACAAAATCAAAACAATCACCGCATTGATATTTTATCTTTTTGAATTCTTGGAATTCACTCACTATTCAATACTATACCTACTTTTCACAATATTGCTGCAGCTCTTTCAAAAGACGAGAATTCGTTCCACACAAAATGTACGAGGAAAAGAATTTTCATTATTATTTTTTTTCGTGAACTTTTTCAGCCGTTCTCGAGTTATAAAATGGTGTAAATAACCCGACTTTGTTTTGTCTATTAAGATTTGACAAGGCTCAATACTGCTTGTTTACGACGACGGTTCAGAATTACCGAACCATCTTATGATTTATGATTTCATGAACTAGTTACTAACTTTGTCCCATTGGTACCGGGCAGTCTGGAGTCTTTTGTTTGCATAAAATACTTTATAAAATCATTGGTGAATAATAGAGAGGTAGGTACAAGGTCCAGTCTTGTTGATTCCACATCTTCTATCCCTGAAACTAGGGCGATGACTTTTGATCAATACAGGGGCAAAGTTTAAGTCCTTCGATCAAAAATATTCTTGTAATTATGTCTAGCCGGTTTTAATTGTGTCATTACCATTATCTGATGTCTAACAGTGTCCGCGTTCATCTTATCACGCTTGGAGTTTGATTCCGTTGTAAACTGGAATATCAGTGAACTGGGAGTGACCTCTTGACTGCCGACACTGACACGATGTACGAAGTGTATGTACATGTTTATTGCCTCATAATAATTATAATTATGAAGATTTATGTTTACCTATCTACATCCGGATCAAAGGCGATGTCTGTTGAAAATAAACCTACGAAGCGTACATTGTATTTTCTGCGCCTCGGACACGATCAATGTCAGTTGAAAATGTATTACTTAGGGGCCGTTCAAGTATTACGTAACGCACTTTGGGGGGGGGAGGTCTTGTGAAACGTTACTGTGCGTTATGGGGACGGAGGGAGGGGGGTTCGAACAACGCGTTACGTAACACGTTTTTTTTTATTTGAATAATAAACTAGGGAATTAAAAACTTCTAAGTTGGCAACCCTTTTCGTTTATGTTGTACGGGGAATCCCTCGACTGTATTGTATGTCATTTTATTTTCGTTGTCGACATTCGTTAGTGTTTTAAACTCGAAATAAGCATAAAGACTGTAGTCAGTGTCGTGAAAGGTACTAAAATGTCTTCAAAAGCGGGAGATTTACACCATCAGCTGTTCTTGGCCTATAAAGGCTCTCATGCTGACTTGCCAGCGCAACAATGCCAACGAAATTTGGAAAACTGCAAAAGAATAGAGAAAAAATAAAGAATAATTTATGGAACATATAAATCGATGTTATTAAAGGATAATATGGAACATATACATGATGTTATATAAGCGATTAAAACAAGAAAAAGGGTATTTAGCGACTTTCCAGTATTTGCGCAACTTATTTGTGACTTTCAGGTAAAAATTGACACTTGGGCGTTACGTAATGTTTAGGGAAGGGGGGGGGGGTGTACATAAAAACGTTACGGCGCGTTACATGGAGGGGAGGGGGGGTCAAAAATCTTCAAAAATTGCGTTACGTAATACTTGAACGCCCCCTTAACGCGATTGACGTAAAAAAAGAAAATCAGCAAGAGATTAGGTACTCGTGCTTTTGCAGTGCAAGATTTCTCATTTTGACATTTTTAACATTTGGGAAGATAGTTATACAAATAAATATTATTTTTAACAGGTTATACCTAAATAAATAAAATAGTAATTAAATATTTCCGCAGTTTTAGAAATTTCATGCAATAGCACCAAGGGCGTGACTCTAGCATTCTCATGAGAGGGGAGCGATTGGGCACGATCCTGGGGGGAGGAAAGGGAGTCGCTGAGAGCCTGCCGGGAACGATTGTGGCAACGTTGCATGGTTGTGATTGGCCCGTATCGTAACAGCGGAAAATAATAAAGCTGACCGTACATGCCGGTCTAATTTTATCTTTTTACCACAAAACTACCCCTAAAAGTTGGAGTTTCGAAAAAAGTTATAAATCTTTTTTACTTTTTTAATGCACTTTACCCCCGGTCACCCTGTATAAGCTCAGTCAAAATACCGATCATTCTCCCGTCAATGACACTCGTAGGAGTAGGTAGTAGTAGTTATATCATTATATACCACCGTACTTCATAATATTTGCCGATTTTTTTTTCATAACCGCTTTTATGTATTTTATTTCATCATACAATTTATTGAATTTTATTAAAATGTAAAATGGAGACTTCAACACGGGTAAGACACCCAGTGAGGCCTACATCATCAAATAATGTTTTAAAATGTAAATATATTGCATAAAATAAAACATAAAAACGGGAAGTCGCAAATGTCAATCGCTTCAATTGACTTTTTAAACGATCAATGAGCAATTGTCAATCGCACCATTGTCGTAACCATTGAGAAAATATTTTGATCGTCTTTGGGCTCATTATTATGAATAGCTAAAAGCTTTATAAATGAAAATTTCATCTTTACCTGCATCAGTGGCGTAGCTAGGGAGCGGGGCGGCGGGGGCGGCCCGCACCGGGTGCCATCCGATGGAGGGGATGACACCCGACCGTGAAAAAAAACTCACGAAGGTAGAATATTTCCAAACAAATACTTCCCACATAACCTTCTGTCTGTTATATATATATATATATATATATATATATATATATATATATATATATATATAACAGACAGAAGGTTATGTGGGAAGTATTTGTTTGGAAATATTCTACCTTCGTGAGTTTTTTTTATATATATATATATAAAAAAAATTATTTATATATATATATATATTCGTAGCTCTCTAGCTCCCCAAAAGGGGAGGTCGGTTATAGTCCATTCACATGGTTCATTTATCTTTCATTTCGTGATTTCATTCCGCCTCTTTCCCTCGAAATGAACCGTGTGAACACGAAAGTGAAGAGAGACAGTGCCGAATGAAGCATCCCCCCCCCCCCTAAATGTTGGAATGCTTCCTTCGGCACTGTTCACTCGCAACCGGAATTTAACATCACGTGACGCGAATGATGTGTGTGAACAGTCTTTCACTCGCGAATTAGTCGGCCGTGAATGTTTTGGCGCGAGGACGAGTATCCGGAGCGGCTTAAACGTCAAAATGCTCCGTTTAGTTCGCTTTTCGAAATAACTCCTACACGTCTTATAGAAATCGTTGTTTCTCCCTTACTATCATAGTGAAAAATATGATCTAAACGGTATTGAAAAGAGAAAATAATGCTCTTTATATTCAATATAACAATTAAACACAAAATTATACGAATGTACACTTTTATGGAACCAAATTTTCTGATCGAATTTGCAAAAAATGTTATGAAATATTGTGAATTTTTTATGAATTATTTTTATATGAAACGACAAAAAGTGAGGTGACAGAAACGTTTATAATTTATTTGTCTAACAAAATAAATGTGTGTTTTTGTATTTTTTTGTTACCAGTAATTTTAGATAGAATAAAAGCAAGGAGAGCCATTTTTTTAACTTTTAAAAGTTTACATTAAAAATTATTCTATTTAAAAAAATACGTGGTTATTTCTAATAATAAATTTTGGAAGCATATTTTATCACCTTTCCAAAACAGTTTTTAGTTTTTGGATACGTTAATAAATATTCCATTTATATGGATTTTATTGCAAGCCGAGGCCTATTTTGGAATAAAAAAATTTCATGGTGCAAAAATACTGTTAGATATCAGTTTTCAGGTTATTATTTAACCATATGTTCATTTTATGGTGCTGAAATTTATTTACTGTTTACAATAATCGCCAATTTCTCGTAATTTAGTTCGACGTTATCGGAAATGTCAATTGAAATCGTAAATATTCCCTAACTTAGCCGTCAGCGCCGGACGAATTCCAATGCGCGCCGCGACTACGCTCGACGACTTCGTAGCGAGAATGTCGAGTGAACTCTTCCTTCGAAGGAACCGTCTGAACACGCGGTGAAACGAGAATGAAACATTTCATTGAGTAAACCTTCATCCGAGTGAACCACGTGACTTCTGCATTAGGGATTTTCCTGAAATATTCTTTGCTCGTCACCTGGATCATTCTCATTTCTTTCATACATTGTGTTTGGCGTGAACTCGTGAAGTGAAGGTTACCTATTGATCGGCGTGAATTAGTGAATAGGTTGTTAATCTATTAGTGTTTTTAAAAGTGTTGAAAGACATCTTTTGAAAAAGAAGATAAGTGGACTGGATAAATCATTTTTTGTAATAAACGAAAAACCTGAATGCAATTATAGCAAATTCGATCGATAACTGACTGAAAAAAAATTATCAAATATCTGTTTATTTTTTTTTGTATTTCGTTGTTGCGTAAACATAAAAAAATAATTAAGGAATTATAATAAATAATAAGCAATTTTGGGGATTTTGAAAAAGTTTTTACACACTTGACTAGCTAGTGGGGTTTCTATTTTTTATGAAGTCGAAATTTGCGTTTTGAAATTCTAGTTATTATTTTCTAGTTTGAAGTTACATTGGGTCTTCTGTCACGCTAGCCGCCAAATACCTAAATTATTTTCTTCAATATTAGGAAGTAGGTACGTCATCCAAAATCTAGTCTGAGGATTACTAACTCTTGGGGTGACAACACGTTTATTCTTGGGGTGACACCACGTTCATTCTTGGGGTGACACCACGTTATCAGCCCCGGGTGCCACCCATGCTAGCTACGCCACTGAGCTACATCTACCCCGGATGAAACAACCCCGTACAAAGGAAAGACACACTAAAAGTTTTTAAAAAGCTATTTAAAATGAACTTTTTAATTCATGGTATTTTTGTGCTGGAGCGAGCACATTGTTATTCTAATACTTATTTTACAGAACCAGAAACTACTTCTGCCATTGTTATTTTTGTAACAACGTGTTATTATTTTATTTTACGTAATGGATATCTACTTATATAATTTTATAATACAATATCAGGGAGCTGAAATGACCTTACCTTAGCGCAGATAATGATCATTATATTGATTAATGATACTTTGAGTTGGTAGTTAAAACATAAATATTGTTATTATGCTACCTGTGAATCTGCAAAAACTCTTGAATGTTTATTTGATACTGTTGTAGGTATTGGTACCTATTATTGAAATATATCTACACGTGTTATTTACTTGCTTCCACTATTTGTTATTACCTACTACTAATTTGTTTATAGGCAGGGCCGGTTTTAGCGCTGCCAGCGCCCTGGGCGAGATTTCCAGGGCGCCCCCCTAACTGCAATTCAATTCCATACCAAAAAAGGCATTGGGTATAATCAAATAACCGTTTATTAAAGAAACAAACTATTTATTTTTAAAAACTAACGTAATTTCACTTTTCTAGTCTTTCTATCGGCGAAATTGATAACCCAATAAAATTCTTGAATAGGTTTTATCAAATCGATGTTTTCAGCAATTTCGTTTTCGATTGACAAAGTTGCCAAGTTTGTCAATTTAGATTGAGTTATTGTCGATCGCAGATAGGTTTTTATCTTGAATGAATTGCTTCATTGTTTGCTACTTTTTTTCTATGAAATGAGAATAAGAGAAATGTCGCCCTGTATCATTCTTCGGATAATTATCAATGTGAGTTTGCACTGGGCTACTAGTTATTATATGATCAATTATTTTGCTATTTTGAATGAGTGGCCAAGTGGCTGGATCCGCTATATTCGGGAAAACAGTAGTAACGTCATCTAGCATTTGTATTTGTTATATATCACCAATGGAGTCATCCTAAGCAGCATTTGTAATTGTAGCACAACTTATTCCCTTACTTCGGGAAACTTCATCCACAATCTCTTCAACAGCTATCTGATCTGACTTGTCAGACAGAGGCTCCATTACCGATGAATTCTTTTGTATTCCAGATGTAGATGCCGCTTTCAGGTCTTGATTTTTTGTTATGATATATTTATAAATATTCATAAACTTTTTGTTTTTTGAAATTGCTTTTCTTTTTCTGCTTTTCGTTTTCTATATTTTGACCCAGATTTCTTTTGATTAGATCAACGTGTTCAGACATTTTGTACTAATTAGTTAAGTAGTAATCAATAAAACCTGCAACAAATTAAATCTCTGTAAGTCGAAACATTTCTAAAAATAAATTGATTACAATAAAATTTCATTATAACGCTATCCAGCGAGGACGACCAAAAACGCATTATACATATTTTGGATCGCGTTAAACACGGGAAGGAAGATCAGAAAATGTAGGTAACATTGACGTGGCAGCAGAATATTTGTGAAATATTTTACTTTCACAAGCTTGTGTTTCGCGACAAGGCTAAGATTTGGACGAAAAAATCACGATCATCCACTCGTTCCCGTGGGAATGATATTTTTCCCGCATTAAAAAGTAGGTAATCTATATATTTCTTCGGGATCAATATAGTATAATTAGTTCCAAAGATTACCCCGCCCCAAACGTATAAACATACAAACAAATGTTATAGAGATCGATAGATAGCAGAGAGAAAAAAATATAGTAGAAGAGAGTGTTTAGTAAAGTATGTTAAAATAAATTTGTACTTACCTAATAAAATGATCCGTCAAAATATCAAAAAACAAATACCTACTTTTACACTTGACACTAAGTATTTATATTTCAACTTTTTAGATAAAACTAATGGCACTCCCTAGTCGGAACCAAGAGTGACGAACAAGAGCATCGCAACGTGGCGTGAAACGTCTGATTACTGCGTTTGTTTGATTTAAAAATAATTGGAATAACTGTTTTAAGTGCGTCCACTTATGCAAAGAAAGCTGGATTTTTTTTACACGAGCTTTACACAGCATCTTTGGGGATGCTGTGTGGAGGGTTTTTTTAAGGAAAGGAGGGAGAGGAGAGTTCTGGCAAGGAAGAGGGTTCAAGGGTTGGGTAGGAATCTGGGGTTCAGTGTGTCCTGGTCATCCGCCTCCAAGACCTAGACAAACTTCACCCCATGAGCCCGGGCACCCCTGCTAAATCACCACACATAGCGAAGCGTGTAGTCTTGGGGACTCCAGATACTAATATCTACAGCCTGTATGTCGGACGTATATCTACAGCTCATATGTTGAACTAATATCTACGAACTTCAGAGTGTTGACTAATATCTACAGAGCTAAGGTCGGACGAATATCTATGACGGTCCCAGTGTTGACTAATATCTACAGAGCGTAGGTTGAACTAATATCTACAGAGCGTAGGTTGGACTAATCAGCTAAATGTATCCAATAGTCCGATATTAGGGATTTTTACATACATACTTACATAAATTAAGTTTTTTAAATTGCATACGCAATATTACGTTATTCCAATATGCTATACATAATTGCAAATCCAACCTCTGCCAGTGCTGTAGATATTCGTCAACACTTTGGTTCTCATAGATATTAGTCAGCAGTTTGAGCTGTAGATATTCGTCAACACTTTGTTTCTCATAGATAAGTTCGATTTTTTCAGTTTTTGGAATTCCCGTAGATATTAGTAGACGCCTCCGTCTTGGGCTGACCTATGGCAGAGGTGTTGGTTATCCAATAAAGGTTCCCGGGGCGGCAGTACCCATTCCCGCCTCCCAAATTGAAAGTGAAGTGAAACTCTTTTTAAATAAAATGTTAAAAAAGAGATAGATAATGTGTTTCTCTATGGTTGGGGATTCCCGGTAAAATGAACTGCAGGCAGGGCTCCGATCGAAGAGATTGTACACTACGTTCCAGTTCTAGTGTTGCCACCATAACAATTTTTTCCTAAATTTAGGGAATTTACGAGTTAGTAGGCCTGGCTCAAAGAGCGAGGGAATATAAAGGGGCGCCTGTTGTATATACCTACTGTTTGTAGGTATATACATTATCGATCGTCCAGTTGATTAGTTAGACATCTCCAAGTATTAAGTTTTGAGATAAAGAGGAAACCAATATTCGAATGCTTACCATAAATCAAATATTATTTACACGTGTCTGTGTTTTACATAAATATTAAATACCTACTTGCTTTTGCCCCGGGCTTCCGCTCGCATAGTATTAGGGGGTTTCCCACTCCGCCTCCTCCACCTTCCCTATCCCCACTCCCACCATATATATAGCCTATATCCCTATATGTTATTCTGGTGTATGAGCTATATTATTGTAAAGTTTCATTAAAATCCATTCTGTAGTTTTTTCCGTGAAAGAGTAACAACCACACATATATCCAATATCCATACAAACCTTCGAGTTTATAATATTAGTAAGATTGTGTTTTTCTTTTGGGGGGGTGCAGACATACGTTCACCGTTTGTCCCATTTTCGGCTATTGAAATTTAGTGTGTAAGAAAGAGGGGCAGCATTATAAGTTTGCAAAACAATTAGCGCATTGACATTTGAGGTTTTTTGAATTTTTGGAATTCACTCAATATTATATTACTTATCAGTATCACAATATTCCTGCAGTTCTTTCAAAAGATGAGAATTCGTTCCATACAAAATGAATGAGGAAAAGAATTTTCTTCATAATTATTTTTTTCGTGAATATTTGCGATGTTTTAATGGCTATTTTGCTATTCGGGGCGGAGACAAATCCAACAAATTAAAGATCATAAAAATCGGTCCAGCCGTTCTCGAGTTATAAATGGTGTAACTAACCCGATTTCGTTTTGTATATTAATTAATTAATAAAGATGTTTTATATATTAAGATAAAAATAGTAGGTACAAAAAGAAAGTAGGTGGGACCGGTCAGTGGTTGAGTGGGCATCGCGTTTGGGTCCCACCCAGGCGTTCCGTGTTCGATTCCTCGGCAGGCTAAGTCCTCCATCATGACTCAAGCAACATTTTCGGCTTACTGTGGTGGTAGTAGGAGATTTTAAAATATTGTCGGGTTATTCGTAACCCGGGAATGTTTGTCTTTCTTTAAAATAATAAATAAATAAAAGGTATCATGATAGTAGTGACTGTGCAATGTTTGGTAGTGTGTTATTATAATAAAAATAAAAATGCATAGTTGTAAGTTGTTTAAGGTGCAGTGTACCCCTCAAAAGAAGAAGATGGAGAGATATGTAAATACGAATGTTAGAGAGAGCGCGCTAATATTAAAAATGATAATATTTGATAAAATTTAACCTTTTATTTATAAAACACGGCTCGTTTAAAATAGAACAAACATCTTGTGGGAAATGTCTAAAATAGCATTTAAAGACACACTGTGATTTTTTTTTCATATACGTAATTTGTAAAATAACTGAAAAAATCGTGTTTATAAAAATTTTCGGAGCAAACTTCACCATTTTTTCTGTGGAGGAAATTTCATATGATTGCCGTTTCGGCGTGGGGAATATGTAGATATTATCTTCAAGAATAACAAATTTTGTTTAAGTGCTTTAAGTGTATTTAAGGAAAATATGTAATAATAAATCGGAAGAAATGCGGGAAGCCGGGTTGAAGGTTGTAAAGCATGTTTGTAATACTTACGGCAAACATTTATTGTCCGTTGTCAAGCAGGACGCTGACGGAGGCCAGAGTTCTAAGGAGCATGCACAGTATGTCTGTAAATAAGAAAACCTGACCTAACTGAACTCACTTTCAACAGCTGAACCAGCCAAGGTGGTGGAGAAGGGGGCCAAGCAGCGCGCAGTGGTCCACACTCTGCAACATGCTGACAGGCTCTCCCGCAAGCTGGGACGCAGGATTTCCCGCAGGACTCTGATGGAGGCCAGGGCTCTCAAGGAGCAGACCACGGAGGCCATTCATGTGTTGGTTTATGTGGCTGAATTGGTAATTATTGATAATATGTAGTTAGTAGCGAGCTTATGTACTACGACAAAAGATTAAGCCGTAGTTTTAATTAACGCTTAAATGCAATCCAGGTAGGTACCTATTTCTATTTTTGAAACTGACAATAAATTCATGGTGGAATTCCTTTATAAAAATATAATAAAACAAATATTGAACTTATTCCCAGATTAATTTATTTGACCGTAACCGGTTTCAGCTTGTTAAAGTCACTTCCGACTGATCATATACTTAATTAACATAATATGAGGAAGGGGTGTTAAAAATACTATTAGAGACATCTATGATATGACCACTGTAGTTAATTGTTTTATGTCATTGATTTAATTGTTTTGAATTATTAAGAAATAGTGAACACTAGAGACATCTATGTGCCTTTATTGTATCTAATTAGGTTGAGTTTTGAGTTACTGATTAGCACTTAATACTCCGCATTACGTTAGGGGTCTCCAGTTAATTGCTTTGCATTTATTATTGTTGTTTAGTGGCGCATATCAGGGTAATTTCGACTTTTTTAGTGGTATAAAAAGGGTGGTTTCCTAAAAACTACCCCTCTCGCATTAAACAATTCCTAAGATACAGTTCGTTTAAATCCCCAAGGCGGGGGCCGGGCCAGATTCTTCATAAAGTGTTAATTAATGTTGTTATGAAAGGTGATTGTAAATAAAACGACTCCATGCTTCAAAAGTGTTTTACAATATAAAATAGTCCACTACCCCGATCATGAAGCGAAGTTATTAACAGGGGGGAGAGGGGTAGTCTACAAGGATTTTATTATTTTCTGACTGCCAAATAAATAAAAATAAAGTGGAAATAAGTTAAGTAAATATTTGTTTTATAATTACCAGATACCTATGTGGCAACAACTTTGGGTTCCACCCAGGCGTCGTGTTTCAGTTGAGATTGAATAAGTAAAAGAATTACGTTTCATAATATAAAAATAACTACTCTCTAAACTGGTATCAAGATTTTTTTTTCATCAAGGGTTTTTTCATGTTTCTTAAGCGGTGGTATTGCATTTAAAACAAAGATATGCTGTACTGTATTTATGTTGTATTAACTAAGAAATATGATGTAATCGCAGGTGGTGACAGACCCCAAGCTGGCCTATGTGAAGGCCTGCGAGCTGTGGAAGGAACTGAGCAAGGACGAGCCCGACAACCAAGCCAGTCCCGCCACCCTGGAGCAGCTCATAGTCCTGCTGACCAGGGAGTCCGCCAGGAGGCTGGTGCACCTGATCAACTTCACCAGCAGCGGTGTTGTGAAGCTGCCCAAGTGAGTTGCACATACATCATAACATATTATTTATTTATTTATTGCACGCCCTAGTGGGCTTTTCTCATAAAATTTTACAAACTATTTGTATCAAAGTAAATACTTACAAATTTAAACAATAAAGAAAAATATAAAGATAATGACAAAAAAGGTTGCTGCAAAACACAAAACAAAATTCACAGATAAAGATGTAAACAGAAACTAAGAATCCTCACGCATATAATTGAATGTAAAAGATTCTACAAAACAAAATAGTAGTCGCATAGAAGTTATTTGGTAGGTACATAGGTCTATTTGTGTCTTAAATAATAAAAGTGATGTAATATACAACATTTATACCGATTAGTTTTAAGATGAAATTCGTCGCCCAGGATCAGAATTTTTTGGGAACATGGATATTGATAAATTGAAGTAATTCAGGACAGTCAATTTTGTAATGCAGTAATTTATGTAATAGTATTAAATCTGTACTTATGAATATCATTGAATTGAAGATACTCTGGATAGAATTATATTTTTTTTAACATTAGCTTCACACAGAAGGCTTTAAGGAAAATAATTCCCCTCAGGACCTGTGCCATCTTTGGGGATGGTGTGGAGGGTCTTTTTAGGAAAGGAAGGAGGGGAAGTTCTGGGAAGGGAAAAGGTATGAGGGGTGGTATGAATCTGGGAATCAGTGCGTACAAATTATCCCACTGCGGTACAAGACGATATTTCGAAAGAGTCCTGCTAGAGAAGCCAAACCTATGAACCCGGGCACCAACGCTAAATCACCAAACGTAGCGAACCACTTGGGTTGACTTATGGCAGAGGTGTTGGTTATTCAATAAATGGTTCCCGGGGCAGCGGTACCGATACCCGCCTCCCAAACTGAGATGAAACGCTATATAGTTGTCAAAGGCATATTTGTCGTTAGATTTAATTAAAAAAATTTCAAATAGCCTGTGAAATTTGAAGGTTTCGACATTTTCGCAGATTCTCCTATTAGTATCCAAGCATTTTGTTTTCACTAATTTATTTTTTGTCCTTCCAGAGGTGCAGTCCGCAGCATTCGTAATACATCCCGTCAGTTCCTCAGTGTGGCCAGCTCTCTCATTCAGGTAACTACCAGAATTACCAACATTCAGTTAACAGCCTTCACCACGCAGAGGCGAGAGGATATAATCCATAATCAAATGTTTGCCGAGGGATTCAGAAATATTTTGAACATCAATTTCATCATACTCATGGAATTGTCACAAAATGGAGGGTGAATGAATCTAATAATAAATACATAACATAATATATAATACCACACGTACGTAGATAAAACAGTTTGATTTTTGTTTATTTATCTCATATTGATTTTATGATTACCCATTTTTCACACATGAACCAACAAAAATGTTGGCACATTGTATTAAAAAGCTTATTATTAAATTTAATTCATTTTTGTCTATTTACATCATTTTCTGTGTGAATGTTTCTTAGGATAGTAAAATATTTACACATGTATCTCTTTCGATGTCTTATTTTTGTAAAATTATCTCGTTAATAAATATTTTTTAAATACAATAAATCTTCTTCATTTTGAAAACTGACATCCCTCAATTCAATACCTCTCATTTTCATACGAATAAAGTTTAAAAGATTTCATTTTAGAAGATGTAAGACGGTCAAAGACACTATTATCAACTTTAATTGTAAAACTATAGTTTTAATTAATATTAAGCAATTTACACTATCCAACTAGTTACATGAATTTTCAAAATAATTGCATTATGTCGCAATACCGTGCTAGCACGATTCAAATTTTGTAAGTAATACATGCACGATGAAACATATGTGAAACTAGCAGTGCAACTAATGACATGAA
The DNA here is from genome assembly GCA_929108145.2 of Limnephilus rhombicus. Taxonomy (NCBI): domain Eukaryota; kingdom Metazoa; phylum Arthropoda; class Insecta; order Trichoptera; family Limnephilidae; genus Limnephilus; species Limnephilus rhombicus. Next base: position 27,847,833 of record OV815284.1, read on the forward strand.
TCAACTTGTGCGCAACTAGTTGCTTAATGTAAATTCGGATTTAGATCCCTTCAAAACTTTGTCTTAACAATTATTTCAAAAATCAAAACATTATAAAAGTTATTTACCACGAAATAAAAATGCATTACATTTTATTTTTTTATTGCAGAAAGTTCCCTTCGAAGAGATAAAGAAGAATGTCTCACAGAAGACATTGGAATTAAAGGGCAAGTTTCAGATCCTTTTGCAAGAATTGCAAATACACTCCATGAAAATTTTGGTAAGTTTTGAAAAACAAAAACAATTTTTTTTTTAATCTTCGAAAAACAGTATTGCCAAATTATTTCTATATCTACGAATATTGAGTCTGAGAATGTCTCACAGAAGACATCGGAAAGGGCAAGTTTCAGATCCTTTTGCAAGAATTGCAAATACACTCCATGAAAATTTTGCTAAGTGTTAAAAACAAACACAATTTTTTTTTTAAATCTTCGAAAAACAGTGTTTCTTTTTTTTTTTTTTTTTTTTTTTTTTTTTTTTTTTTTTTTTTTTTTTTTTTTTTTTTATTAGGTTTGTCAACAGTGATTTACATCAAAGCTTTCACAGATAAAATTACACTGAACATGGTTGATGCTATCACTAATTAAAGACAAACACAGCATTGATAATATAATACTTACATATACATTACATTCATTCACACAAACACATACTATATGTACATTACAAAATAATAATTAACAAGTTTTACAAGGAACAAGTTTTTAGAACAATGAGTTTATAGGTTCACAAGTTTATAGAACAACGTAATAGGGAGAAGTTTTGTTCTTAAACCCCTGACTTGCACTTAACTCACTGTTAATTGTGTATTTAATGCATTTGATTGCGAAACTGGATTGATATAATGCACTAGATTAATGTATTTTAGTATAATTTGTCTTTGCACAGGTATGTTTAAGGTGATTAGAATTAAATGTTGATTTTTCGGAACAACACTTGACACATTTGACAGTTGATTTAAACACTAATAATTACCGTGAAATTAGAGCGTTTAGATTTCTCTAATTTCGGTTTTTAAATTTACTGAACTTCGGGGACACGTTCCACGATGAATTGTATGGTTTTATTAGGAATTATAAACTGTAATTTTATATATTTTTGTGGAGCGATTTTTGACATGCACTCTGTTGAATAAAATAATAATAATATGTTTCCAAATTGTTTCTAAATCTACGAATATTGAGTCAGAGTTGAAAAAGCTGATGCTCAGGTAATGGATATTGTATTCTTAGGCAGCGTCGAAAGCGGGTGTTCGAAATTCGTTAAAACGATGGAAAACAAAAAATGTTTTAGTCCCGATTCAACATTTTTGTTTTTGTCGGATGTTTTAAAAACATTTTGTGATCATCTCGTTTAATATTTGCTACAGCTCTTCATGTCATTCTTCATAAGCCTTCTGGCTTCCAGCTTTAGAATAGTCCCCCCTCACCCATCAGAAGCCTGTTAGTCGTTCTATGTACCCAGCATAGTCTCACTCTAGTGTGACTATTGTAATGGTAATGTTGGCAACCTTTGTCTTTCTCCTATTCCCACATTTGTCTTTCTATCTCGCAAGGAGATACTCTTAATCGCAGTTTATTGTCTCTATACTAAATAATGTGTTGTATTCTTGTATATTTCAGGAGCAGTTAGCTCTATTCATCGCTGGAAATTCAGAGAGGGAGAAAGTAAGGACACCTCGCTGCCACTTACGCAACAATCACTTTAATGCAAACACCGTTATCAACGGAGTCAACTGATTTCAATTTTTTGCTTTGTATTGAAATAATAAGTACATTTTGATAAGGTCAGTTGTGAAAACCAATGGCTAAATAAAATACCCTAAGAGAGGACTTGGCATACAGTAAAATATTCTTTCCGAACGGTTTTACAAAAATGGGTGCTGATAAAAAATTTCATATTTTATTTATGTTACATTCATTAAATAAGCTCCTAACAAAAACTAAACCTTAAAAATATGTATTAATTAGGTTTTGGAACAAAACTGAGTTCAATCGTTTCATCATTCAATTTCACTATTCGTTCAATACAACTGTTCAATCGACAAGAGTAATCCTTAACAGAGAGAGTAGACTCTGTGTTGCTTCTGCAAGTTCAAGAAGTTCCAATAGTCCTGATTACCAATAGAAACGGTCCAGCATTGGGGCCATCTTGACCGCCAATGTTCCCAATGGCCCATCTTGTGTGCCATGTTCTTTTCTTATGTATTTTGTTTATAGTCATTGGGTAAACACGTCTTACGGGGCATCATGTCAAATCAAGCTCAATATTGAATGAAGGAGACCAACTATTAAACTACCAAGGTTCTCTCTCCCTTGGAAGGTGTGAATCTCACTAAATCACATCAGTGTGCATATTATGTAATGCACAAATGGGGCCTACAGGGTGTGAATGCAGACCAACAGAAATTGAAGAAGACTTTCCCTTTTTCAGTTTCCCGGTGTAAATCTGTAATTATTGAACCAAATGACTCCCACTGCCGTTGACTGGCAGAATAATCTCAACATCCCACTTTACTCCACCAACTCTTCTCCATCATTAGGAGTTGAAATGTCGCAATTGCCTCATTTGACGCATTTGTCCCCATTGAATTAAATTAACTTAATATTAGAGTAAAGTTAAAGAAGATGATCCAATGGTTGATTCCATGGTAATGATTTTAAATGTAATAATTTATAAGCAGTTTGCATAAATTAGATATCAAAATAATGACTACATACGTTGTGCAGGGTATATATATATATATATAAATATATACCTATACTTGTACTTGACACGATATGTAGAATTGTGTACTAACTAAATAGAGGGGGGATAAGTATGGACACAAAAAAATGTGTATCTTATTGATATATCAACACCTCGTAAAAAAATAGATATTATGTTAAATGATGTATTTACTAAATTTAAAGTTTAGTATGTAATAATTGCAGCCCAATACATATTTTTTTTAAATAAAAGTTTTACTCACAATTCATAACATTAGGTACCTACTTACTAATGTTTATTTACTTATTTAGATAATATTATGTTTATGTGTGGTTAAAAAATGTCTACCAACTTAAAATCGCGAAATGGGTGAGAAATAATTTATTTTCTAAGAATGATTAACGCAAGAGTTCTTTTTAAGAATAATTACGTAGGTAACTTAACTAATAAAAAAAACATTAAAATTACTTTCACAAAATAAAATACCTAGGTATGTAATTATAAATTTTATACCGAATAATATAATTATTTTATACATAGGTAGATAAGTATGTAAGTGTATGTATACTCGTATTATAATAATATAACAAAACAGACGAAATTTTATTTTTAAAACATATCAGAAATATATAGGTTTATATGTATAAATAAATAAATTATAAGAAATGTTGTTTTTATTTTCCTCCTCAATAATATTTCGACAAATCAAAAAGCTAAGACCGGGGACTACAAGATCCCCAAGATCCACCTTTTTTGCGATATCTCGTTAATTAATTATACAATTTCATTCATATTTTTTGTAATCCTTGAGAAAATATCAACATTTTTTTGCCATTTTTTGTTTTTCAATATTCAAAGCACATAACATTGAAAAAAATGTTTTTGATAAATATTAGTGCAAATCGCGATGTCCGCTAGCATTTCGATACCATTATTTTGTCCTTACTTTACGTTCTCGAGTCATGTTTTTTTTTTCAGTCTAACTTACCCGGATGGCCACCCGGGAAGGAGCGAGACAGTTATACTGTTTGTACATTCTGCCAGTTATACCTATGCTGCAATTATCTTTCAACAGTCTCGGTCAGTTTCGACCTTTTTCGGAAAACACGTGTTTAGTTTCTGAGGATGTGGGTGGTTTGGTATATTTATGCTGAGGTTGTTAAACTTTTGTTATGTTTCCGATACTATTATTTATGATAATGTTTTTTTGTACATACAAATATTATCTGTAGGTACACTCCTTTAAAGCTTTCTTCGTCGTATTACTTAAAATTTGGGATGGGTAAAAATTTGGCAGACGGGTATGGGTACTGCAGCTCGGGAACCATTTATTGGATAACCAACACCCCTGCCGTAGGTCACCCCAAGTAGTAAGCTTCTCTACGTTTGGTGGCTTAGCAGGGGTGCCGGGTTCATGGGGTGAGGTTTGTCTAGGTCTTATGTACCTTTTATAGTTTGAATAATAAAATATTTTAACAAAAAAACAATGTTAGTGCACTGTAAAAGACAAAACACCTGTAAAATACACTTTGAAAATAATCCGGAAGGTATTAGGAAAAACCATACTAATCAACTGCTAAAAATAAGTATAAAAACAATAGTATTATATAAAAATGTAACAAAACCCATAGGATTCAGTCAACCAAATGCAATGCATCCCCCAGAAGGAAATAATCGAAGGAATGATGAAAAAATGTAACAAAGCCGCAACGCCGACAATAAAACTAAATAAATCATAAATGTTCAATATTGCAGAGAACCAATGATGGCCTGACATAATTTAGTTCAAATTTTATTAGTCTTAACAATCCTTTAAAAGTCTTTTCCTTTTTACAACATCGAGTACAACATTGCATATTAAAAGGGGACAAGCTTTTTAAAGATTACATCAATTGAAAATTACGCTTCACATATTGATATCATTATTATTTTGTTTTAATTTTAATACATTTTAATCTACTTTTTTATTGGTCGTTTTTTCATGGGAGCACTTTACCGCTCCAAATAGTTGTGTGTCGATTTCGGCTTCCTTCAGAATGGAGATAGTATAATAGACTTTTGAGTGTTTTTTTATTGAACATAACAATGTGCATATTATTATACAATGTTTACAATTATATTACAATGTTTCTGGTCTAGGAATGTAATTTCTAAGTCTCATAAATATATTTATATATTTTCATTTGACAAGTTCACAAGTATACAGGCAAGCTGAAATCTCTGAATGTGAAATAATTTTTTTAAAGAATATTTGCAAAAGTTACCTATCTATGTAAAGAAATTATCGTTGTTATGTTAACAATACTTTCTTTTTAAATTTATCGAAATACTATCGAAAGTTTAAATAAAACATAAAGAACAATCAAAACTGCAACTGTTTACAAATTATTTTTATTTAAAAATATATCCCACTGTTTAGAAAGCGCTGGCTAGCTATAGCTTCAGTGGCTATTACAGCTCCGGTCACATTCCTCGTCAAGCCAGATGGTTGACATGACGTCACTTAGAACGCATAATATTTTGCGATTTGTACAAATACGAGCGGGGACTTGCGATCCCCCGGTTCGGTACATGCGGAATTTTTGGATGCTTAGTATGGGGAAGGTTAATAACACTAGAAATACCTTCAAGAAAGATTTGATTTTTCTTTTTTACATTAGCTCCACACAGGAGGCCCTGAGGAAAATAATTTCCCTTAGGGCCTGTCATCTTAGGGGATGCTGTGTGGAGGATCTGTTTAAGGGAGGGAAGGATAGGAAGTTCTGGGAAGGAAAAAGATATGATGGGTGGGTAGGAATCTGGGGGTCAGTATGTCCAGGAGTGACGGACATATGAATCCATCCCTTCAACTGCGGCGCAAGGCGGTGATCGAAAGATTCTGGCTGGAGAGGATACAAGATCTCCCTCAATCAGTCTCTCTCGATCCTGCCAACCACGTAGCAGATGGGCAGATGCATCGGCCGCCAAGACCTAGACCAACTTCACCCCATGAATCCGGGCACCCCTACTAAGTCACCAAACGTAGCGAACCACTTGGGGTGACCTATGGCAGAGGTGTTGGTTATCCAATAAATGGTTCCCGGGGCGGCGGTACCCATACCCGCCTCCCATGATTAGCCACTGTCGCCACTGACTACTTTTGATTATAGTTTACTTAGACACATCTGTCTTTCTACACGGGGGGGGGGGGGGGGGGGGGTTCAGCAAAATCTCACGTTACTTGAAAAGAATAATATACTATGTGGCCCAAATTTATCTCACTAAGGGGGTCTAGATTGGAAGAAAACTGCTCACGTAATTAATGTTTGCCCCCACAGTAGTTCGAAATTTCAGACCCGATTGGTCAGACTTTTAAACCACGAAACACGTCCACATCTCATTATTTCCTATTAGTGTTATTTTTTTATTATATGGGGTAACATTGTTTAAAATAACTTTTATTGATTATATCTTCCCAATAAGCCTTCCATTTACATGACCGGTGTAACGTGTAATCTTAAGTGAACGAACAGCTCAGGCAAGGGGGCTCCTTTGAAGCTAGAGTCAAGTTAGCCTCTCATAACCTGTGTGTATTGTACAATCGGCCTCAGAATTAAAAAGAAGCAATAGAACCCACTTGTGGATTACATTTCTGGAAAATACAATACCAGCACTGACCCATGAAAAATCCAAGGGCGGATCCAGGATTTTTTTCTGGGAGGGCCACAATGGGCGGACGGGCAAAAAAATCAACAATTACTGTTAGGATTTTTTTCTGGGCGGGCATAAGGGGCGGACGGGCAAAAAATCAACAATTACTGTTAGAAATAAACTTGAAGTATCATACTTCAAGTTTATTTCTACAAGTTCAAGTATGTATAGGAAGGTTTATGAAAGTGTCAAAACAATAGAAAAATTAAATGTTTAATAAATACAGTTTTTGCTTCTAAGTATGTACTGTGATTAGGATTCGGAAGTGTTATTCCGGACTGTTAAGAATTCCCCCGCATTCCGGACAAAGACCTATATTTCCGGACTTGTCCGGAAAATTCAGGATGTATGGCAACCAATATTAGCAAGTCATATTTTTTAAATTACTATTTTTTAATACTGTGTTAAGAGAATCGACTTGACAGACTCTACAGAATGCCTGTTCCTTTCTTTCGACCATTGGGTACATTTGTTACTTAAATTTTATTTAATTTATTTCTAAATTTAAAAAGAAAATTAAGAGTAACCAATGTACATAGAAAATAAAACAAAAGGAATAAGTTCGGTTTATGTCCGAAATTCTAGGAATCAAAATGCTTCCAAAATGGCTATTTTCCTGTATGTGTATAAAAATTTTTAAAGTCCTGTAATTCAGTTAATATTGCTTGCCGCCGCCTAATTCTTTCAGATTCGGATTCCCCGACCCCAAATTAGTATAAAAATAACTAGTTTTATTTTTTAGGAATTTGGCCCATAAACCGAACTTTACCCAAACAAAATGCCTACATTCATATTATATCTACAAGAAAGTCCGGAATTTTTATCAAATGTCAGGAATTTTTTGCTGAAAAACTGCTCGAAATTTGTGAAGCAGTACTGGACTTATTCCTCTGCCAAATAACAGCTAAGGAAATAGCTTCCCAGGCTGGGATAGATTCTACGTTTAAGCCAGTCCGATCCCGAAGAAAGAAGCGATCAGTGTTGCCAACTCGAAATCTTTGTTCCCGCTAAATCGTGACGGATCAACGGTCAGAAATCCGTCAGATACACAAATTTTCGTCCATTCTGGGGGGTGGGGGGTGGCTAGAGAATTTCAGGGATCAAAATTTCTCCATAAATCCATAAATATAGGCGATTTTCGCCTATAAAAGTATGTAATTTGGCACTTTTTTCGAATCCGCCAGAAAATCCGTCATACTGTAAATTCCGTTATACACAAAATTTTCCCGTTTCGGGACACTCCAATCCGCCAGATATGACGGGAAATCCGTTAAGTTGGCAACACTGGAAGCGATTATTTGAATATGAAGCTGCAGATGAGACACCAACAAATCCCAAAGAACTGTTTAAAATTAACGTATTGAAAATGCATTGGTCACTCGGTTTGAACAATTATCTAAATTCAATGATACTTGGTCTTTTTTGTATAACATCAAAATAATTCCTGATAAGTCTTCATTAGAAAAAGCCTGTGCAGATTTGCAAATCATGTTAGCCGATGGGAAAAAATTTTATGTCTCCAGTCGCGAATAGAGAACTCCAGTCCAATTTTTGGTAAATATCGGTTCGGACTGGCCACGCTTATTACGAATAATTTTTAGAAAAAAACTTTAGATTCGCCTTAATTACTATAAAAGGAAACTTATTGGCTTTGGGGCGGCGGAAAATAATGCATTTTAATTTTCAATTGCATAAAACCAAAATTCGCTTCGCGACTGACACAGCGAAAATCCGCGGCCGTACATGTCACTGTGATGTTGGTATCCTTGATAAATTAACAAGAGCTAATACGACTGTAGCCGACTTCGTGTGATAAGGCGCGTAATTATGAAATTTGTCTAGCGGGCTTGTTTGTGTAACATGGTTTGTGATACAAAAGAAAGTGCCCCTTTATAACGCCTACTCGCGTCAAGGCAAGAAAAACATCCCAGTTTTCAAGTGGCTTAGCGGCTACGCTAGGTTTGTGTAACATGGTTTGTGATTCGCGGTATTTCATGTAGGTATCCCACGAAGTCAGCTACAGTCCATAACAGTGATAGCAAGTGACAGCTACGGCCGCGGATTTTCGCTGCGTCGGTTCGCGAAGTGAATTTTGGTTTTATGCAATTGAAAATTAAAATGCATTATTTTCCGCCGCCCCAAAGCCAAAAAGTTTCATTTTATAGTAATTAAGGCGAATCTAAAGTTTTTTTCTAAAAATTATTCGTAATAAGCGTGGCCAGTCCGAACCGATAATTACCCAATTTTTTTTAATGAATAAAGACCTTCAAAACTTAAATAACTGCATTTTTATTTTATAGTTAGTTTTTAGTTAAAATAATAGTCAAAGTTTTAATTTTTAAAGACTCCCAGAAACGCACCGTACCTATGGTGGTCTTCACCCACCGATAGTTTTTATACTTTTTAAGTTGTCATTTTGAATCAGTGATGTTATGTCGAGGGAAATTTCCCTAGATCTAGGGGAGAAAAATATTTTTTAGGGATAAGGGAAATCAGGACAAAATCTAGGGAAATTTCGAACTCTGGCAAATTTTTTATTACATATATGACAATATTACTGGTATTATTTATATATATACTTAAATATATATTTTTTGGAATTCCCATGAATCTTAATTATTGTTGTACTTACCATGCAATGTTATTTTTAACACTGACAACTCAAAATGATATTATATGTATCTAAAAAGATAAATGGGACCTCTGAAAAAAAAAATTATTTATGTTTTAAGTTCTATTTTTTCGGTGATTGCGGTTGATTTTTATTTTGCAAAGTGTTTTTTTTTTTTTTTTAATTTGGAATTCAGTTTCTAATTCAGTGGTGAGTGTATTCGTACTTTTAAATTATTACTTCACGTAGCAAAAAGTGTTTTATTTGGAAAAGCACAGTATTATAAGTATATTTACCAAGTTCCGATATCTTTCCAATTAATTAACATATAACAGGATTAGTGTTACACAATCAGGTGGCTACTTAGGTAATTGCGTAAATGTGAAATTCTAGGGAAATTTCACTTCGAAATCTAGGGAAATAATTTTTTTGGGCAGAGCATCCCTGATTTTGAATTTAAGAAAATGGCGGAATAAAACGAATATAGGATGACTCAATGACTTTTGTGTGAGAAATTGAGGCGTTTTTTATTTAAGATTAACTGCTTTTAATATAGAAAAACATTGGTAAAATGTCCACATTTCACCGCTACTGTTATTGTATTTTAACAAAGTGCAATATAAAAATAATAAATCATCTTTTTCATTTCAAATACAAGTGACATCGTTCTTCAATTTTGTGTTCAGGCGTGATTTTGTACATTGTTTTTATGTATAACACATACAGAAACACTGGTATTTATAATACACTGATCATGACGATTGTGTAGTAACTTGTATAAAAAGACCTATACTAAAAACAATTTGAAAATACAATGTCAAATATGACACGACTTTAACCTCAAATAGGCAAAATTTATTGCAGATTGTCCGCAAATATAGCCCTTTTCGTAAATTGTTGAGGGCCTAAATTATGTTTCAATAAACACAATAACTATTATTTATCTAAATCTCTATAAACAGTATGAAAATAAACCAAAAACACGAAATGTTGAATTGCATACGTGTCAATTTTCAAATGTCAATACAACATTCAACACGGACGCTATTACCAGGTGACAGGTTAACAGTGACGTCATCGTTTACCATTTCAGTAATGCCAACTTGACGCTGTATTTTGAGTAGAGGTTAAAAATGCACTTTTAATAATTTTTTAAGAACTCTGCGTTTAATATTATGAAATAAAACTTATATATCCAGAATCAGCGTTTCTTGGTCTATATGAACATATTTTTTTAAAGCCATAATATTTTTCACTGGAGTTCCTTATTGGTTGGAGAACTTTTGAGCCTAAACCCATTACTAAAAAATCTTGACTCAGCAGAGCCACTACAAGTTCTTAAACTTATTAAAAAAAAAATGGTAGGATATATTCCCGAATGTGTGGACAGCGCTTCGGATTTTGCTGACCATCCCTATAACTGTCGCCAGAGGAGAACGATAGTAAATTAAAACTAATTAACGTACTTACGTTCGGCTGTGTGTCAAGAAAGACTATCAGATCTTGCAATTTTATCAATTGAGAATGATATTGCCCAAGGGTTAAGTTATTCTGATTCAATAAAAAAATTCGCAAGCGCAAAAGCAAGAAAAGTTGTGTTCTAGTGTTTTTATTGATTTCGCAGATTTAATTAAATAAATGTAATCAAACTTTTTTTCTTTTATTTTTTTTTCTCATCCGCTCTACTAGGTACTTCAATTAAAGTTGCATAACTGCATAGAAAGAGCTCTATTTTATGTTAGGGTGGGAGTGGCGCCACCAAGAGATTTCGCATCACCTAATAATTTAGCTAGGGCCGCCCCTGAGTAGAGGTCCCAAAAAACTGTCTAAAAAAGGTGTTTAGCCTCTCTCTTTTTAAAGTTTTGCAGTTGTTTTTCAAGAGCACAAGCTAATTTAAAAATATATATTTGTAGTTTTAGCGTTCCAATATTTTCCTTCGACATGTATGCCACCTTTAGTATTTTTCCAATACCATCTGACATGACTTTTCCTCCCTTTCGGCGATAGCTTCACACTAATCAATAAATTACAGTATGCAGAAATGGAAATATTTTTCATTCTGACAACCTTCAGACACTAATCCAAATCCAAGATGACAATATAAAAAAAATATCTCCATATATGTCACTTAGTGAAAAGCGTGTTTAATTTGTCGATTTTTCTTCCTCTCAGTTTATTATTGAAAGTGGGTCTTATTTCCCTCAAGTTAACTAACAAATTTCAAAGGAATTTGCTACACACGTTTTAATTATACGCAAACCTTTTTTTCAATACTAAAATGGACACAATTTCATCTTCTCCCGGTCAGGGTATGCAGCAAATAGATTTAACCAAACTAAACTTACAGCAATTAACACAGCTGAAACAGCAAGTCGACCAAGTAAGTCACACTTTCATCTATATTCTGATATGATTCTTGATAGTATTGCATGATAACTTGATACAAAAATGTGTTAGGAAATCATTTTATACATACCTTCCTTCTGTTGCTTTGAAAGTGAATATATCCCAACCGATGTGTTTTAGGAACTTAATTTATATCAGGACTCACTCCAAACACTGAAATTAGCCCAGACTAAGTTCATAGACTCAGGCGAGAGTGTTGAAAAAATAACCCCAGCAACAAAAGGAAAGACTATTATGGTGCCGTTGACCGGCTCAATTTATGTCCCTGGAACAATTACTGATACAGAAAATGTTATCATAGATATTGGAACCGGTTATTACGCCGAAAAGGTAAGATTTTAACTATTATTTTAATGTGCAGTTGCAATACAGGAAACTTAGTAAATGGGCGGCATTAGATAACCTAACAACCACAGAAAGCATTAATAATAATACTTAGATGATTTATATAGCGCCGTTTTTGTGAAAAATCACCTCAAGGGCGCTGTACAAACTTATAATACATTTCTAAAATCTAAAAAACTACAAGCTAGCAAACAATTAAAAACAACTTATGGCTAAAAATTGCATACACCGGTTCATTGATCACCGATACGAAAATATATGTACAATATTTTGACCAATGAACGCGATGCTTCCTAAAAATTAATGAAAACAGGACCATACTTACCTGGGAGGTCGCTTGAAATTAACACTGTATATTGTCCATTTAAAGAAATTTAGATAGAGTTCGCATGCAGAGGACATAATTGTGAACACATGTTATTTAATCCTGAAAAATACTTTAATATTAATATGTAATGTATTTGAGTCGAGCAACTAATACATTCGGATCATTTACAAGAATAACATAACTTTGTGAATTGTCTTAGTTGATTTTGGGTGATCAAATTACTTTTTTCTTTTCATCCGGCTTTTTGGATCCCCATTTTTATTTATTTAATCAAAACCTGCGCAATGTTTTCAGAATCAGGATTAAATCAGTTCAACAACTAATTGTTAATTTATAACTAACTAGCGAATTCCCGGCATGCGTTACTATGCCAATCAATAAAGAAATTGTTTCTCTCTGCGTGTCCTTTCCCATTCGTCCCGTTCCCTTCCGCCTCCTCTTCCTCTCCCGTTCCCACTCTCCTCACTCCCTTCTCCCGCTTCACCCCTCTCGTGAACCCCCCTCCCGAGTTCCCCTTCGCCAGAGCTTACCAATATATATAGCCTATAGATCTCGCAAATAATGTAGCTTTCTATTAGTGAAAGAATTTTTAAAATCTATTTAGGAATAGTTTTCTCAACAGGCTTTTTAAAGTACTGTACTCTGAAAAAATGTAATCTGTAATTTTTATCGTGATTTATTTTAGGGGTATTATGCCGTATTGCGCTACCTACTTCTTTAGACAACGTTTCGGATAGCGTTATGGCAAGAGCTGGCTCTGAGCCAAACGATGCCTGGCGCTAGTAAAAACCTCAAGGGCACTGTATTAGGTGTTTATCAGCACCTTGGTTTAATTGGCCCCTTTACGCTTTGGCAAGTTAGTGCCCGGAGCGGACTGCACCAATTATGCCTGCATAGGACCTTCCCTAATGATGGGACACTGTAACGCTGTCCAAAACGTTAGCTAAAGAAGGAGGTAGCCAACCACGGCATAATACCCTATAATATAAGTAAATCACTATAATATTGGTTGTGAAAATCTCAAATCATATTGAATGCTATTTTGCAAATAAACAGAGTATTTTAAGTAGGGACTTCAATATTATTTTACTATACTGAAATAACTCATAGAAACTTTACCTAAAATAGAGTGATGTTTAAAAAAAAATTAAAAAAATTATTGTTTATAAGGAATATGCTTGAATTCTTCATAATATAATATAATATTAACTTGCCTTCCTAATTATTTTGAGATTTTCCAGGGAATTGCCAGCGCCAAAGACTATTTCAAAAGAAAAGTTGAATTTCTCACTCAACAAATGGAGAAAATCCAAGCTTTAGGTATTGAGCGATCGAAAATCCGAGATGCCATTTGCGATGTGCTCGAACGCAAACTGCAAGGACAGATGGCCGCACAAAAGTCCCCCGCTGCTTCATAAGAACTACATCAATCATCACCTCATACAAACTCCTACTGATATACAAACCTATCTGGTCAGATGAAGGCATCACAAATAATATAGACATCACAGATATATGAAAAAAACATGTTTAACCTTAACAATACAATCTATCCCAATGCATAACGTGTTAGAACCTATCCGGTTTTCTTTAACCTATTTGACATCCTCCTACGGAGATAGTCGTCGAAGGTTCACATTTGTGTAGATAATGTTAAAAAATGTGTTAATTAGTTATTTGGTCTTTTTTGCCGCCTATGGGTTTGTTAATTCATACAATTTGAGTTCCCTCCAAGTTTCTCTCGAGATCTTGTGCAACTCTAATATTACTACAGAATTAATTTCACTTTGCAGGGCACAAATTTTTATTTAAATTTAATACCAGCTTTAATATTTAACTCATTGACTTACGTATGTTAGAGGCGTGCCATGCATATAGGCAAATGGGAATTGCCTACCCTGCCTTATTCACATGGCACTACTTTGTTGGGCATAGAGTCTGCTGGTATAGAGGGAATATTGTTTACAATGTTGCAGATAATATGGATTACTTATTATGTATTATTTATACATATTGCCAACTCTGTCCATTTAGTGATTCTTGCAAAACTTCTCGGAAGCAAATTATATGTGTCCTTGGATTAAGTGAAACCAACATACCGTTTGCTTTCTCTCAACATCAAATATGCATATTATTTTTTTTGTCACCTTATCGGCATATTTTTAATGCTACTAACTCATTTTTGTTTTTAGTGAGAACAAATTTCATCCACACAAATTATTGTTCATTAATTTATGAAAATGTTATTTAGCGCCTCATGTTTCATGTTCACGTTTGCTTTTGCTATTTTTAACCCCTTTTGCATAAATAATAATTTTAAAACATAATTCTTTTATTTCACTGAAAATTGTATGTCTGTTAGGCCCAATTGTTTTGCAGAGATTCAAATGGATCATTATCATCAAATGGCTATTCAACGCCTCATTTTTTTTTTTTTTACATTTGAAAAGTTCCCGTTGAACGCCAGTTTCTAGGTGCTCTTCAGTTTTCTAGCAAATTATAATAAGCTGACGAGCTTACCAACATGATAGTTGTCCTCTTCTGCTGATGACAATCTGTTCAAAGGCTGAAACTGACCGAGAATCAGCATTTAACCTTTGTATGTTGACGAGATTCCGTAATAAGTATTCTCTCCTCTGTTACTGCGCTGCTGGAACTTGAACGAGACGCAGCGCGTGTCATGTGACCCTTACGGACTGCACCCAACTACTCAGTTGCGACGTGTGATGGAAAAACATTTTTTTAATTTTTAATGAAAAAAATATCTGACATCAAAATGACATCGTTTTTACTCCAATACTCAGGAATCGCTGGTTAAAATCCTTCGGGTATTATTGCTGTTACATCTTTCATAAAAAGGTGTAAAGGTTTGTACTTTGTGAATCCAATATGTAGCGCCCAGTATCAAGTGATTTAGTCAGTAAAGTAGCCCTTAGCTGTTAATCATTATAGCAGCCCTAATACCAACGCCCCAACAGTTACTGTTGAGGTGTTAGATGTATTGGTACAGTCGATTCTGATTAATTGGGACTCATTAGGGCGCAAACATTTTGACTAAATTAATCGGCTGTCCCAAATACAAGAACGAAAAACTGCTCAGAGCACTTTATTAGCATTGCCATTTACACCGCGCGCTTTTTAAAATTTGTTGTCTTACTTTCCATTGAGATGAACAACCTTCAGTTTCATTCATAGAACATCGTGGCCCAGCTTTTTAGCAAAGTCGTTTGACTTTGCCTTCGATACAGGACCGTTAATATTCGCGCTTCGACCAGTAACTTTAGAAAACTGATGATTTAGTGAATGTCCCTACTTTTTCTTCATCTAACACCCATTCTTCTTAAGAGCGTTTAACCAGCCAGCGGACGAAAATCCACATTTCGTCGAAAGCTGTTCTTACGATCGTGCAGGGCGGTTACAATGAGAAAGATTAATTATTCTCCGTATCAGCTTTTTAAAATTATAACTCAATATGGAATTTATTTCAATCCAAATTAGCTTTAATTTATACCTTCATCCAAAAATGCTGAAAGGCGTGATGATAAAACTATTAAAATAATGTACTTTTTGTAATTATTTTTTGATTATAAGTATTTATCATTTTTCAATAATGTCTAAATTTAATAGGAATGTTAAAAAAACTGAAATATATTAGTTTGTAAGTGCGCAAATAAATACACAAATTGACCAATTTTCGTCAAGAAACACATGTACGTACATATTTTTTTAATGATTTTATTGAAACTAAAATTAAAATTCTAAAACATGCGTTTGCTAGATAATGTATTGATTTATTTTACTGCATGATTATTAGCATGGAGTGAAATTTTATTTTTGAGAATTTTGAAATCGGCATAGTTAGAAAAGATGCTCCATATATTAACAATTACAACAAAAATGATAAAAAAAAATATATTCATAAAACCTGGACATCGCCAGAGCTTTGTATTTTATCATTTTCACGATTTTACCTAAGTATTTATAGCTTATATACGCGAAATAAAACACACGTAAAATTTGTATTTTACCATTTATTTTACAGATATGCATTCATTGATTGGTAGAACAGAACAAATAGTGGAAATAAAAAATGTACTTACCACATTGAAAATTGCAAAAGTTACTATGAACGTACTGCATTTTGGTGTCAAAAAGTAGCATAAGGTTTGTGACTATAACCTTGTTTTTATTAAGTCATCTCATCTCAAGGGTTCACTGACAGCAGCTGAGGCTTCTGTTACAATTTTCACACATCCTTCTATGCCTTGAGTGGGCAAGGAAAATTCTTTACCATGACATCGACAATTATCGTGTGATCGGTAATGGCTTGTCAAATTGTCTCGTCCCTAACAAATTTGATGAGCGGTGACTCGGTTACATTATCCCAATTCATAACACCAATATAATTTATTTTTAATACGCGATGGGTTCCGTAGCTCAATCGGTAGAGCTCTTGCCATGTAAGCAAAGGGTTCTGGGTTCGAGTCCCAGCGAGCCAATATCTTTTCTGATTTTTCTGTCTCCAGATTTTCGATTGAGTTTCGCTAATATTGTCTTCATTTAATTAAACCAATATAATTTACCGAAAAATCAAAAAGGCACTTTGAAAGTACGAATAACAACTGATTGCGTTTACATTTGCCGGGCTTCCAATATTCTTCTTAACCTTTCCTGGTCTGTAATGCGTAAATACTACACATTGCTTCTAATAACTTTTATTTCTCTATAAATATAATGAATTCTGGAATCAGATTTTAGGTATTCCTCCATTATACATTTACACACTGAATTAAAAAATAATATTTTAAATAATTAGCAAATTTAATTCAAAATCAGAGATATTTTGTTAAATATCGGGAATAAACCACAAATACAATCAACCGTGTGCCAGTGTGGACCGTGATACGCGAAGAGTGTGCGGGGGGAGATGACACGCTATGTGACGTCTCGCTCTACTTTGCTATACGGGAACACGAGAAACAGAGAGCGCCGTGTTGTGTTTCGACCGTCGATACCTACGACCGCGTAGTAGCTAAACATACATAGCTGTATGTATGTATTGGGTAGCAGCCCAGCGCCTCAGTCGTTCGCGGGCAATCCTTTGAGATGGTCTCCTCGCCCGTTTTTTGAGCAACGGACGATGGTTTTTTCATGTTTTCAGCAATTAAATTACAATTATTATCACTTGTAACACAAATTACGAAAAACAAAAGCGATTAGCTATGAATGTTCATATATTTCCGATATAAAATCGATGATTTTAACACGTGAATTGATTACACAGCACCGGAGCGCGCGTATTTTTTTAGCACAGTAAGGGAAAGGTTAAAGCCAACTCTCTTAACCATTTTCGGTTGTCGGGCAAGATGGTTAACAATACATTTGTGATACCCAGAAAATCATTGCGCTGGATTATTGTATTACTGATTATTTGAAATCACTGGACAAATATCGTGAAAGCAATATTAACTAACTCCGGAAATACATATTGGTTTGGTCTTGTTTAACGTTGAACCACATAGGTACGTAAACTGTCGTTAAAGTTAACAAATTTTCTGATGGTTTTAGGGTAGGAATGTAAAGCCGAAGAACCCGCTTCGTTTTAGTGAGCAACCTGGAATGTACAATCTTACCGTTTTTTTTTTGACAAGTTTTCATTGCGGAATCTGGAATTATCAATCTCATCAACCAGTCAATGGTTTTACATATTTTCCATATATACAGCTGAGCTGTACTTAAATCCTGTTCATTTTTCACACAAGCCGAAGAACATTGAATGACTTTAAATTTCAGGATAGGAAGTTGTTCACACTTATTTAAGGATTTTCCAATAATTCCAGTGAAACTTTGCGGTCCAGTCGATGCAGTTAAAAAGTAGTCGCAAAATGAGCTCGTTTGCGTGTAACTGACAGACAATCCTGTGTAAAGGCCGTTTGAGAAGTGATTCAAGACACCAAATCACAACTCTTTTGTAGCCCGTATTGACTGCAGTTCCATAGCAACCAATTGCAACAAACTATATCGACGAATATTACTCCCATACACAACATGTATCGTTCTGTGAAATTGAGCCAACATCTTGTAATACAGCAGAAAAAATATCTGCCTAACGTTCTGGCTACAACTGGGAAGGCTTTCACTGCAGCATGGTCAGCATGATGATGAATATTTTTTCGTTATGCTTTCACAAAAAACCACGTAATACATCTTCACAAGTAGGCAAAACATTCAAAGGTAATTCTCATCCAGATAACACCTCCGTAGTCCAGTGGGTAAGACTCTTGACTCACAATTCGGATGTCGCGGGTTCAAACCCGGCATGCGAAAATAAATTTTATTTGATTAATTTGTGTTATTTCACAATTAATTCATTTAAAATAATATATAGTATATTTGCAGCATGTTTCAGAGTGGAAGATACTATCAGTATCGCCCTGGTGTAAGACCACCATTCAGAATTGAAACGTTGCTTGAAAATGGCTTTAGCCGTGTTTGGTGACCAGATCTGAATAGCCAGGTACTTCTCAACCTTCCTCTTCCCCACCTCCTTCCACTCCCCACTACCTTCAGCCTCACAACATACCCCAATTGGGGATGCCATAGTCTCACAAAAAAAAAAAAAAAAGTTGTCACATTGCCATAATGTTCAAAGTTCAAAGAACAGTTAATATAAACCCATAAATAGCCCATCGAAAAATAGTTGAATATTCTAATGCAGCACACAATTAAAAATACTACGTAAACTGTAACTCGACCGACGCGCACTTTGATAAACAAAAATCATCGAAGAGACGAAGGCCTAACACATACCCCCAATAAACACATTAATTCTCTGAGTTCCTTCAGAAGGGAAGGTCCTAGTCCGTTTAGAGCAGTGGTTACTAACCGGTGGTCCATGGATCAAAGGTGGTCCACGAGATCTAAAATGTGGTCAGCGTAACATTTATTCATTTTACTACAAAACCGAATCGAAAGGAGTCCTAAAGCTGATTCGTAACCCTTTTGATATTAGTGTTGGAGAGGTAGCTGAAGAAGTCCAAGAAGAACTGATTTTTGTACCATGTGGTCCCTATGAGAACAACATTGTGGTCCCTGGCCAAAAAATGGTCGGGAACCACTGGTTTAGAGGGAAGCCCAATGCGCTAGATATGATGGAAAATTCATCTAGATTCTAAATCAAATCACCGTGATTGAAACACGTTTGGGGTGGGAGGATTGAGTCAATGGAGGGAATAGTTTAACTGTTGATACGGTGTTTCTTTATAATTAATCAAAGGAAAATAAATAAATACATATTCTTTTTTATGTAAATACAAGCATTTCCAAGAATCTGGAGAACATTTTTGTGTTTTCAATATTTTCATGAAAAATTGAATGTGGTGGCGATGTCCTAATTATAAATATTTATTTTTTATTTAAGATAAGTACATAACGGAGCACCAATCCCGCGTATGCCAAATTCTATATTACGAAAAAAAAAATTCTCCATAGTAGACCGCTCCACCCTAATGATTATATTATTTGAAATGGGTGTGGTATAATACAAAATCTTTTTTGAAAATTTAACAAATCTGCCAACGACCTATGGAATAACCTTATTATACTAAAAATTTAAAAAAATTCTCAAAATTTATTACATGCGAATGCTAGATAAAAGAACAACCTTTCGAAATCCATTTATAATTTTTTGTGGAAAAGAGTCAATACGTTTAAAATCTGATTGGAAAATGACATATTTCTGGTTTTCTCTGGTAATGCCCTCCTGAAACACGTTTTGCTTCGAATTTAGATAGAAATTTGTCCCAATTAAACTGAATGGTGTCCCAGATAACTGAATTAAATTAGTAGTTTCTTTATTAGGTTTTACTCCAAATAACCGGCTGTCCCGATAAACCGGTGACCCGATTAAGCAGAATCGACTGTATTCATAAATTTATTGCGCTGACAGCTATTCTTTGTTATAAATATAAAAAACATCTAGTAAGACAGTGCGTAACCAAAATAACATTCCGAATTATGCATAATATAAAGTATATAATATAAGTGTATAAAGTGTAGCGTACAAATTTTGCAGTGTTATTTGTTTTTTACTTATTATATTTAGCATTTAGAAATCTTTTGGTCTCATTTTATTACTAGTAAATAAACATTTATTCAAATCGCAGGAATCGAGCTAGGTTTTGTTTGGTAAGGGGCCGAAGGCCAACCTAACCATGTGAGTGCTAAAATAATAATCTTTACACTGCAATCTGTATAAATTTTAGTAGTTTTATCACGTCGATTGAACCTTGCAAATTATTTTGATATTTAGCAGCAATGAATACAAATAACTTAAAAATAATACAGCAGGATTATAAATAAAATTTTATTTTATTTCAAATAAAAAGATCTAGTCGGTGTACATGGTTTGATCGCTGTATATAAGTCAGAATGGAAGATGAGTCCACAATACATGATATTATGACTTGAGTGTGGATTCCAATTCTCCGGCAGCTAGCATCTCCTTGATGATGTCGAGACCTCCGATCAGGTCTCCCTTTACATAGACCTGAGGGTACGTGGGCCAGTCCGAATAGGTTTTAAGTCCTTGACGTACCTCTTCATCGTTTAGAATGTCGAAAGTTTCGTATTCCACACTGCAAAATAGAAAAAAAAAGTTTAAACAAATGCCAAAAACATTCCGACAATATGGACAACTGTGATACTCGTAACCTTTAATGTGAAATTGGTGGAAAAGTTTAATAAGGACATAAAAAAATATCAGTCTTGAATTATGTCAACAAGCAACACCATACCAATCTACATTATGGGGAATCATCAATACGACGGAAATAGGTTAATTTTCTATCATTGTTCTGTTGTGTGAAATGCAAAATATTGTTTGGTAAATATTTCCCTTTCGAGTCCACGCTCAAAACACTTTAAAAAATTAAAACAAATTGTACTAGGTAGATTACAGTTAGTAATAAGTAATTCAGTAACCGGAATTGAAAAATGTTGTATTTTAATGCTTATTTTGTTATCTTTAAACGCGAAATGTCATTTCTCATGGAACGCTATGTTGTTAATTACGACCAAGGGCGTAGCTAGAATTTTGTTACAGGGGGGGGGCAGGTACAGGCAAACCAAGAATATATCTAATGTAAATGCTGCAACAAAATAATACCCACTGAGGGGGGGGGGGGGGGGGGGGGTTGTAATTTCAGACCGTCGGGCACTAAAGGGACATTCCACGGGGAGCCATAGAGCTACGAAAATAAAAATAACACCGTATTCAATATTTTTGTGACAATATCCTTAGTAGTGTCACCTCTCCGTCGGGTGGCGGTCTGCCCCCCCCCTCCCCCCTAAGCTACTGCGTTCAAACGGTTTTTAGTCATCGTTGATCTCAGCCATGTTTTATTTAACACGAAGCAGTGTAGAAAAGGGCCTCTCTATGTTACTCGTAGTGCAAGGTTGTGCCAAGGAAATAGTATTGCTTTTTTTTGTGGGAAAGAAAATGTTCGCCTCCTTAAACACTTCAGTAAAATCTAGTTTTTCGAGTTGTTCCGCCATTTTTTATACCATAGTTCGGCTTCTTGATTAAAATTAAGTAAATCGTAGTATAGGCAAAAACTTTGTGATTTTTCTTTAAAATCAATTAATGACGTATTCAACAATGCATTGTACAGGGATGTAGCGACATTAATCCGAAAGCAGACAAATTTTGGTCACCAAAACGCTGCTCCAATTCCAAAGGCAGCTGCAGTTCTAGTTGAAATATCTAAAATATTTTGGCTCTCTATGTCTACGATGCTTCGATGATCATTTATAACAGAAATTATACCTTTAATAGACCCATACATGCGTACATATTGATAGTTTCCGATTGTAAAGCATCGGCAATAGGTTCCAATATGCCCGAGTACTTGGCTATCAGTTGAACTCATATAATGAAAACTGATATAATAACAGCGCAATGTAACTGATAGGCACATTTTCTTGATGCTTCATTAATCATGATAAACTAAAGAGGTAATAATAAAAATTAAATTGATTCTCACAAACAATAGGCTATCGACGTAAACTTTACGGTTTGTGAGCATTCCTGCACCTTCTAGGTTCTTCTTCACCTCGCTACGCCCTTGATTACGACGGCAAACGTCTTGCGTGATTTTTCGTGTTTATGAAACCGAACAAAATAATGATTAATACGCATTATTTATCATTTCCGAAGATTGCAATTCATACTTATTATTGTCTAATTGACAGAAAGTGATTTTTTCTTTTAAAAATGCGTATTTCATTGTCATAATTAACATGGCGGTCCTTGAAAAATGACATTTCGCGTTTTTAAAATGAAAAAAAAAAAACATTAAAACGCAATATTTTTCAATTCCGGTTGCTGAATTACTTATTACTAACCATTATCTACCTAGTACAATTTGTTTTAATTTTTTAAAGTGTGTTTTGAGCGTGGACTCGATAGGGAAATATTTACCTATTGTTTTTGTATATATTATTCAGTATGAACGTCAGAATGGTTCGATTTGAGGTTTGGATGGATTCCTATTTCCTCATTCAACTGGGGATTTAGTGGTCAAAGATTAATACATACAGAGCAAAGTAAAGAAATACAAATTTTGAGGATTAGGCAGGCTACAGATTTGTTGGACATCAACAACACGGGCAATAGCCTAGTGTGGTAGTCAAAAAATACCAACAATGTACCTATCATGTAAACATTTATTAAATAATAAAAAAAAAAAAAAAAAAAAAATAATTTATTATTACATACATAATATTATGATTGATGAGAGAAATGATATGACAAGACAAAAACACGAATTGACCAAAAGGTCAACAAGAGGTCATCGTGGCTATCAAAAAAGTAC
This sequence comes from Limnephilus rhombicus, assembly GCA_929108145.2. Lineage (NCBI taxonomy): Eukaryota > Metazoa > Arthropoda > Insecta > Trichoptera > Limnephilidae > Limnephilus > Limnephilus rhombicus. Next base: position 27,870,835 of record OV815284.1, read on the forward strand.
TATAAAATCAAAACAATCTGTTCTCTCAATAATAAAATGTCGACAGTACAATGCACTTATATTTGCGTGAAATTGACTATGTATTACATATTTTGAATAATGATTTCATTTTTTACTTTTTCATCAAAATCTGATGTATACAGAATAACAAAAGGCACTTTACTCTTTAAGTATATCTAATGGCTTGTTCGCACTGAGCTAGTAGTTAAGTCGTGTAGCGAGTAATAGCATTCGCACTACGGTCGAGTGGAGTACATTAGTAAGAGGCGCGTTGCAAGATGACGGGCTGCAACGCAACGAAGTAAATGCATGTTTATTTTAGAAGAGGTGGAAAAATAAATTAGTGAGATCAAAATAAATAAACAATGGACACGAAAAGAGATTAAGAGCAGCAAAAAATAAATAATTATATAGTAGCATCTTCGCTTCAATGGGATGACATATCTGCGTCTTCTAATAGGCCACTTGCATGGATTTCATAACGACTTGGAAAAAATCATGTGGATAGATATTTTTACTAAGATTACGAAAATGTTAGCAAAAATTGTTAGATATGTACAGTTTTTTTTTATTTTAAAATAAATAAATCCATTATTTGGGCTCGTGACGTTACTACATGAAAATATCCTGTCTCCGAAAATGTTCCTATTAATTTTGTAAAATTCCACACTGATTTATTTTTTTATATGGCATCACTTTGATTTCAGGCGAATTTTTGAATTCGTTCACTAAATTTATTGTTTGTTCTCTGCGAACTTATCATTTGGTTCGACTTTTTGACAGATGTTCTGAAGAGAACCCCGTACATTTAATGATGTACGGGGTTCTCTTCAGAACGTGAAAATGATGTCGGTACGTGTTTTAGAGGTATAATGATATATGGTGCTGATTTCAACAAAATAAAATTTTATAATATTCTTATTATTATTATAATTTACAAGTACAAGTATATTACATTGAATTTAGTATAGACGCTGTACATTATAATAATTTATGATCAATAAGATGGATCAAGGAAAAAAATATTTATGAGATTTCATATTTTTGGTATGCCTCGTTATTCTCATGTGCCATTCGTGTGGAAAACGTTATTTTTTTTAAAAATGATTTTCGGCTATGTAATTATCGTTTTTTCACACCTATAAAATTATGTCCCGTTTTTCCGGTTTATAAAAAATCATCTGATTTTTCGGATTGAAATTTTCAAAAAATCCCCAGGGTTTCAAAAATACGATTAAAAAATAAATAAAAATACAGAATGTCTTAGAATATTTGCCTAAACTGGATAAAAAATTTAAAAAATGTGATGCAAGTGGCCTATTAAAATGACAGTGCGTGGTGGGGGGCGCTACTCGCCCGAAAAAATAGAATGAAATGGATTGACTGTACTAAAGAGCTGACTAAAATTGTAGCGTTCCGACGCGTTTAGTTACTAATATATGCGCTACTCGACTAAACTACTTGCCCAGTGCGAACAGGTCTTAAGAGATATGCAGACCATCGATAAAAGATAAAAATAATTGGTTAAATTCTAGAGCGCCGTATTTGTGAAAAATCACCTCAAGGGTGTTGTACAATTTATTCTGAGTTCTTAGGCTCTATCTAATTGTATGATTTATAAAAATATACATAAAACATACTTGCCTGACAGTTCACGTTTGATAAACACACTTTTATTAGAAAGCTCATGCTTGGAGAAAACACGACTTTGCAAACAGAGGGCAATTGGACATTGCATGGTTTTACATTTGCTACCCTCCATTATGTTGTATTTCATTTATGAGAAGATTAGTGGCAAAATTACAGTTGATATTTATTTTGAAAGACTGGAGAATTTTTCGTATTTACTTTCATTTTTACACAATTAGTTATTTACAATGTCGTGGGCTGTGAAGGTGAAGATAAAAGGTTTTTGACTTTATGGATCCGACTGTCTGAAAAGGTGAGTTTTTATTGTAGCTCTAAATTCTGCCGCATTTGTGATCATTCTTAAATCAATGTTGATAAACTAGCAGCTGAAAATATAGATACCTAGATGTTGTGCTAATCAATACTGTAACCCTAGGCATAAGAAACTTAAGGACCGAACAGCAGGTGTGGAGAAGAATCGTAGAGTCGCCCAGGATTCTTCAAGATTTGTAGCGTCAATGATATGCATGTATGAAAAACCCGATAACGTGAATATTATTAATGGTTTTACCCTGTGTCTTGCAAGATCTGTATGAGTGTCCTGCTGAATCCACACTTGGGAGTGGTCCTGTTCCCTTTCATGAATACCATGACATTGTGTTTATTGATCAGCTTCTTCAGTCTCTCCTCCAGGGGCTCCTTGGGCGAGGCTGGCACGGACACGGAGCTGAGGTGCTTGACCTTAGCCGTGAGACTGACCACGTCCGCTCCGTCTATTCTGTCCACCAGTTTGCTATTTCTTATAAATATGATGGTAGGAACGGCTTCAATCTGTAAAAGTAGTACATTGTCGTGAAAATCAAGTCAAGGCTGCTTTACAAATCTATAAAATACTTCAACTACGTATAGTTAAATTACCCTAAAAAACTAAGATTGAACAAGCTTTCGCGAGGTGCTTTTAACTGATTCGATGGGGATCCCGATAATATACGGTTAATATAATATACCTTTGCCGTCAGTGTGGGTCATAAACGTAACAGTTGTTTATTTTTATCACTGTATCTGCATGTGTGTGAGAGTTGTAATTTTTTTCATTTCAAAGATGTGACATTCTCCTGTTGGAATCACCTACTACTAAAGTTGATATTCATAATTATTCATAGGGCATGGGCCCATTACCGTTCTTCATGCACAGTGTATGCATGAGACAATATATTGATGCTTGATAGGATAAACGACTAAAGCGCCATACAGCTGGAAAGGAAAAATGGCTCAAGCACCCTACAGCTGTATGGCATTTGAGCTGCTGTTCTTTTCCGATACTGAACAGCCAGTGTGGGATGTCATAATCCCGATCCGTAGTGACTGAGTTAAAGATCTCAAGGGCTAAGAACTAATTATTATTTTTTAATTTATAAACTAACGTTTAGACAAGATTTTTATGCATAGCACAAAGGGTAACAATTATTATAAGCAATAATTGTCAGCCTGAAACACTCATTTACATTGAAAAATCTTCCGAGACAGAAGGACACGGGTTCAAGTCCCGTTGGCGGCAAGTATCTTTTCTCGGAAGATTTTTCAATGTAAATGAGTGTTTCAGGCTGACAATTATTGCTTATAATAATTGTTACCCTTTGTGCTATGCATAAAAATCTTGTCTAAACGTTAGTTTATAAATTAAAAAATAATAATTAATATTTAACAAGTTTAAGTATTTCCCCAATAAATGCAGACATAATTTGTCTCGACGCCACCTAGCGAGGGATTTAACACTAACAATGTCTTTCTCGCAAAAATAAAGTTGGTTGTTTTCAGGTGGAAAAAAAATAAAATATATAACAAGCAATAATTGTTGAATGAAACACTAGTATATATTGAATTATTTGGTGGGTATTTGATAAGCCCCCATAGCTCAGTGGTCAGAACATCCGACCGGCAATCAGAAGGACACGGGTTCAAGTCCCGTTGGCGGCAAGTATCTTTTCTCGGAAGATTTTTCAATGTAAATGAGTGTTTCAGGCTGACAATTATTGCTTATAATAATGGCTAAGAACTAATTATACAGGTACAATCCAAATATGCACAATGCAAAAAATATATTTTAGTTGTAATTTTGAATAGGTACCATGGATTAGATTAGAAATAAGGTTTTCAACTGTTGTAAAAGTCTGGAGAGGTGAGTTTTTTCTGAATTCTGTTATTTTATTAATATTATTAGTTCGTGCGGTGGCTATTCCAACCAGGGAAATTGTACTGTCTAAATATTGAAAACCTTAGTTTTTAAAATGCATATTAAATGTTATACAGGAGTTCTACAACATAACTTTTTTCCATATCTTCAATCAAGATTAAAAAAATCATTATTTATGCATTAAACCGCTTACTCGTTAATAACTTTTTATCCAAACACTTATATTTAGCTTTATTATTACGAAAAGTGAGTATTTATGTCGGGGGAGACCAAAAAACATGCAAAAAATTTGCATTTAACATTTTAATTTTGTTAAAATTAATTCACTCGCGCGGTAACGCCATGTTTATTCATCGTTTTTATTTTAATATTTCATCAATGCTGCCAATTATAGAAATATATTTATGCGTAAAACAAAGTGAATGCATCATTGACAAGTTTGTACCTGTATTTATAACAGTAGAACATGGAAAGAAATGTATTAAAATAATTACACAAACCCGCTAGACAAACCCTGCGTAGCCAAACAAAGCATTCAAACCTGGGATGTTTTTTTAAAAGTATGATGAAAAGCGAGTTTATTTTAGAGAATTTATTTTATAAGATTGGTACTTCCGACAAATGTCATATTTGATTGTCTATTAGTTAAAAAAGTGTAGAGAACGATACAAAAGGAAATTCCGCATCAAACTTCGACAACACGAACGTTCCGTATTATCCGTGAGGTGGACTAACTGCATATTTACCAAAAAATCTTATTGAAGATTTTTAATCTTCGTATTTATTGCATGTGAAAATATTTTGGAAATGAGTCGACCACTATTTTATTTGGTAAAATCTATTGATTAAACTTTACGATTCATACCTTAAGTTTAAGAGATATCTCTGGCATATCCTCAGCTGGGCAGACACAGAACTGTGTACCACTTGGCTTCAATTCGGGCAGATTTGCTAATTCGGACATCACATCGTTTATTTGCTTGCATTGTGGTGCCCATTCTGCCGCAAAATGTGCAACTGACAAGTTGGGCGAGCTGAAATATCGAATAAAGCAGGTGTTAATTAATTATAACAACAAAAAACGCTATGCAAGTATTAATTAATATTCAGTACGGATTACTTGTAATTATATATTGCCACAACATTCAAAGACAATAAAACTTCATGTTTCTCAAAAATATATTACATAAAATAGACAAATTCCTCCGTTAGCATTATGGCACAAATAGTTTACCTGTAATTTAACACCAGCATGAAGAGATAAGGAAAATAATTAACGATGGTAATGCGTGATTCAGAAGTAAATTTTACCTGTGCCATACAAACTTAACCCTATTGTTATTATTTGTAATAATTATAATTCGAGAAGTGAGTCAATGCATACCTTATAAATTTGCTGAACTCATCCGAAGAGGTAATATTCTTTACCACCGACATTATTGCTGAGTTTTTCAATAAACTATTTCAAATAGTATGCGGTAAAATCCTGTTATCAAGGTACGTCTAGTTTACCGATTTTTGCCAGCTTCGGCTAGTTCGCTGGTTTTGTCAAAGCACGTAGACCACGAGTGTTGCCAGTTGTCAGTGTTGTCAGTTGTCAGGGATGCCATTGCCAGAGTAATAAGTGCATCATAGACAATAATATATTTTTCCCAACATAATCAATAGGGATGTTTTTCTTATTGACCGATATTATTCCACATCCTTGTAAAGCCGAGATCTCACCTGATTTCTTTAATTAGAATCTATGAATCAGATTAATGAGAACAGGCTTTTCTATGAAATCGGAAACCGAAAGTTTAATGGACTTCAACATTACTTTCGTTCGGTAAATTGACCATGTAGCGGGTTCAGACATTTTAATTTTAGTTGATCAACTTTTATTGAACGAGAAAAATTGATCGAAAAAACTTGTTCAACTTTGTGGGTTCACGCTTGTCAATGTGCTTTTACATATGTCGAATTCATCAACTAAAATGGTAGGAAAGATCAGGGGGAAAGCAGTATGTAACGTCTTTGGGGGAAAGCGTTGTTATTAGGTTTATGCTGTTAGTGATTCAATCGATATTACTATAAATAGATTGTAGCTGCTGCAACAGGAAAAACTAAACCCTTTCACACACTTCCCAAATGATCATCTGGTCAATCCACGTTATGCAATTGCACTATATAAGTATTATAATTACAAAACAATACAAGAACAACATGTCAACCTACCAGAGACCAGATGGGAAAATAATTCACCGACTCCAGATATTTTCATATCAGAGGGTTCGGCTCTGTGGAATTCCTAATTGAACCTATAAATCCTACTGATCCCTCAATATAAATATTTAAAAAATCTTTTGTAATCCTACATGTATTTAAAATTACCGATTTTTGCATTTTTATATATAAATTCTTTGACAAATCTAATACGCCTAAATTTTGAAAAATAATATTATTATTAATATTGATACGAGCATGAAGAGTGACCCAAAACCCCGTCACTAAAAAATAAACGCAAAAGGGAATCAGTCACGGCTCGAATCGAGCTACCCAGTGTAGTCTAAGTACTTTCGTACGGTGGTTACACAAATCCATTTTTTTTTTAAACGCACCAGAATTCGAATTGAATTGTTTTGTTTCATTTTTCTTTTTTTGACAGATAGGAGTTTTTTTTTTAAGAAGCGTCATGTGAGACTATAAAAAAAACATTAACTTATATTCTGTGAACTTGTAAAATAAACTATCGTACCGAGATATTTGTGTTTTGTTTCTGAGCCCACTAAATTGATACTCGACCCTATCAATTGGCGCCCAACGTGTTTGTCAGATCAATGAGTTTTAACGAATAAATTCAAAGACAAGAGAGGCAACAAACCGAACAAAAGTGGGCTCAAAACACTGAAAATGCCACAAACACGTAGCACAACAGCGGGCAACGCTACCACAGTGGAGAATGAGGATAACAGTCCTCTAGCTCAATCCTCAGCGGATGTACCAAATGGAGAAACCTTTACGAGAGACACCCAGACGACACGAATCCTTGAAATGTTAGTAACAAAACTCGCTAACATAGCCGTGTGTCAAAGGGAGCCTCGCCTGGAGGCAATATTTTCTGGGAGACTGGAAGAATTTCCACGACTTTTCCTGGAACGGTGCGAAGAGTATTTCCAAATAGCTAACACCTACGAGGAAAACAAAACGAGGGTGGCAACGGCCCAGCTCCGGGACAAAGCGAAGGACTGGGCGAATACTTATAAACACCCAGAATGGTCGATTTTTAAAAGATTTTTCCTTCGGGAATACGAGGGACCAGAAGTGGAACTCCGACTTCAAAACCAGATCTACCATAAAACACAAGAGAACACGGAATCCTTGGCAGAGTTTATTGCTAATAAACAAAAAATGTTTGCACGACTCCACCCGGCAAAACAATTATCGGAGTTAGATGTATTCGTGCCTGCGTTTTGTAATAGCCAAATGTTACCCCAGTACATACACATATATGCCACCACCATGGAAGAGTGGATGAACCAGGCCATGAGGTTTGAAAATTCTAAAGGCAGATATAAGATCCTAGGCCAACGCCAAACAAGAAGCAATTTATCTCCTCGCCGGTCAGCTCAACAATATTCTCCGCGTCACCGTTCACCTCAGCGCAGTTCACATCAGCGTCAATCACCGCCACGCCGTTCACCGAATCGCCAATCGCCATACCGCCATCCCCCGGCCCAGCGATCCCCAGCTCAACAAAATAGAAGAGATAGAAACTCGGGAAACCGGTACCGCCCGGGAGCTCGTTACTAAAACGGCAACCCGGGCAAAGAAGGAAGAAACCGAAACAAACCGCAGAGTGCCACACGGCAATAGCAGGTTCCTTCCTTCCAAGGGTGAGAGTCACCATAGAGGGGCAAACCTATCAGGCATTGGTAGACTCTGCATCTTCATACTCTATAATAAGAATGGGCATCGCCCAAAGTACCAAATTACAACAATCCTCGATTCCATGCCTCAAGTTGGCGAACAAAAGAAACGTGATGCGAATAAAGGGTATGATATCGATAAAATTCGACATCCAGAATACAACACGGGAATGGAACTTCCTCGTGGGAGAGAACCTAAGGGAGGAAATCATCTTAGGACGCGATTGGCTGTCCAAAGAGGAAGCTTCAATAGACTTCATGCGGAACTGTTTAAATTTCGGAAGCTCAATCAGGACTTCCACCCACTTTGTGCCCGTTCGCCAGGGACAAAATAGTAACGATGTCCACGGGCCACTATTAGATCGAGTCCCAGAACAGGAGAAAAAAGGATTCACGGATCTATTATCCGAATATAGTGAAGTATTTTCCCCCTTGACAGGCACAGCGAAAGTACCACCGCACAGAATCCACCTGAACACCGACAGACCAATCTGCGTTCCACCACATCGCCTTTCGGACGAGAAGAAAAAGGATTTATACAAACAACTGGAAGGGATGCTAGCGGATGGAGTAGTAGAATCCAGCAGATCCCCATACAGTTTCCCAGTAGTAATGGTGGCCAAAAAGGGAAAAGAAGGGCGACGATTCTGCATAGACTACAGAAGGTTGAATCAAGCAACAATAACTGAACCCTCCCCACTGCCAATCATCCACGAAACACTTAAAGACCTGAGCACAGCCAAGGTATTCACAGTACTGGACCTTAAAAGCGGGTACTGGCAAGTGCCGATGGCACCAGAAGACAGAGAAAAGACTGCCTTTACCACACCAGATGGGGGCAGTTACCAGTTCCGAGTAATGCCATTCGGGTTAAAAGGTGCACCCAAGACATTTCAAAGAACCATGAGCCAGCAAGTATTAGCCGGGTTCCTTAGAAAATTTGCCATGGCCTATCTGGATGATATCGTCGTATATTCCGAAAACTTAAAAGACCACTTACGACACCTCCGCCTCATCCTAGAACGATTGGCAGAGTTTGGGTTAAAATGCTCTCCAGAAAAATGTATCATCGCCACAGATGAAATCACATACTTGGGACACACAGTCAGTGCCACGGGCAACACTCCCCAGAGGCCACACGAAGAAGCCATTAAAAATACACCATCACCTCAAACAAGAAAAGAACTTCGCAGTTTTCTAGGAGTGTGCAACTGGTTGAGGGAATACATACCAAACTTTGCTGAAATGTCAGCACCCTTAACAAATCTTACCAGAAATAAGATAAAATTCCAATGGACCGGAGAAGCCGAAGAAGCCATGCAGCAAATAAAAAATGCAATGGCGGGGCCGCTGGAACTCAAGAGACCTGATTTTAGTAGGGAATTCGTGCTACAAACGGACGCAAGTAAATTAGGAGCCGCAGCAGTACTCTTCCATAAAAATGAAGATGGTTCACGAGATGTGATATCATACTCGAGCACCCGGTTCTCACCAGCTGAAGAAAGGTACCATAGCAATGAACAGGAAGCACTGGCAGCAATATGGGCAATTAAGAAATACCGGCCTTACCTAGAAGGGAGGCACTTTAAGCTCATCACAGACAACCGAGCTCTAACATGGCTAAACGAGGCAAAGAACGAAAGAGCCAAACTCACAAGATGGGCCCTACTCCTACAAGACCACGACTTTACTGTAGAGCACTGTCCGGGGAAAGCTAATGAGCTCGCCGACGCGCTGTCTAGAAACCCAGGACCAACGCAAATGATACTCGAAACGGTTACCGGAAACACCCGAGAAAGCTATCCGGAAGTCGGCGGAGATAACGGCATAAACCAAATAGACTCAGAAGAGGAGGAAGAGCAACAAACCCTAGCAAGTGCGGTAAAATCAGGACAACCGACAGATCGGGAAACACGGAAAAGAATAGATCGATGGAACACTCTAAACGACAGAGAAATCCTAAACAATGCCGTCGATATAAATCACTACACAAGGTATAACGTCCACCAAGGAATACTTTGGAAAAGAGACGAAGGAAAGATGGACCGGCTGTTCGTCCCTCGAAGCACAATTCCAAGAGTTCTGGAAGAATACCACAACTCGGACACCGCAAACCACCCGGGAGCAGCAGAAACAACGAGAGCAATATCAGCACATTACTTCTGGCCAGGAATGAACGAAGAGATCTGCAGACTGGTACGCCAGTGCATGACATGTGCCACATCAAAACGTGGCCCAAATAGACCCGCGGCTCCTCAAGGAGGCACGAAACCAAATAGACCATTTGAAGTGGTCGCCGCCGACGTCATGGGACCGTACCCAAGAACCCTGCAAGGAAACAAATTTATTCTTGTAGTAACAGACTTATTCACAAGATGGGTGGAAGCATTTCCGATTAAGTCTAGTATAGCAAAGACCATAATCCACCAGTTAGAAACTGAAGTATTTCCAAGGTACGGCTACCCGAAACGCATTCTCACGGATAACGGACGACAGTTCATCCACCGCCAATGGTTAGCCGCAATAGAAAGATGGCAATGTAATCATTGGACAACAGCTATATACCACCCACGCTCAAACCCCACGGAAAGGAGAAACCAGGAAATCAAAAAAGGCTTGAGAATTCTCCTCAGAGATTCACCTCACAACAAATGGGATGAGAAACTGCCGGGAGTAATAATGACGACCCGAAACAGAAAGAACGAAGCGACAGGCGTATCACCCAGTCAAGCACTACTGGGATACGATATACCGCGACCAGGAGAGTGGCAAGCTTTCCCAGAAAACGCAAACGAGGCAACCGTTTTACCCCATCAGCGAGAACCAGCAGATGAGGAAATAAGAAGGAATCAAGCAGCGTACCAAGAGAGGTACGCCCCAGCGGTGGAAGCCTTACTTAGATACCAACAAGGAGAAGAGGTGTTAGTAAAGGAACACCAATTATCTGGGTCTCCAGAAGGAAATTTCGCAGGGTTTGCACCTAAATGGAGTGGACCTTACAAAATCCTCATGAAAAGTGGAAGAGGTAATATATACTGGGTAGACAAAAGAGGTAAACCCACTAAAATCCACGCAGATGAATTAAAAAGGGTACCAACAATCCAAGAAGTCCGAGTGGAGGATCAAGATAACGAGGTTTTGACTCAAGAAGACCGGGTGGATTGATACGAGCATGAAGAGTGACCCAAAACCCCGTCACTAAAAAATAAACGCAAAAGGGAATCAGTCACGGCTCGAATCGAGCTACCCAGTGTAGTCTAGGTACTTTCGTACGGTGGTTACACAAATCCATTTTTTTTTTAAACGCACCAGAATTCGAATTGAATTGTTTTGTTTCATTTTTCTTTTTTTGACAGATAGGAGTTTTTTTTTTAAGAAGCGTCATGTGAGACTATAAAAAAAACATTAACTTATATTCTGTGAACTTGTAAAATAAACTATCGTACCGAGATATTTGTGTTTTGTTTCTGAGCCCACTAAATTGATACTCGACCCTATCAATATGAATAATATTTTTTTATCATGAGACATGAGACGCTCCAGAATAAAGATTCAATAAAATGTCACTGGAAACAACTAGACAACTTTTACTTATTTATTTATTATTTTGCTACATACTGAGTGCCTAGTACAAACTGAGTGTAGACTTACCCAAGAAACCTTAACCGGTGATTCCTGAGTTTATTTGGAATAAAATATGTAGATGGCATTTGGTCTCCGGTAACTTTTTCTTAACCTAAAACAAAAAAATCTGCATGTATTGAGCTTTAGGGTCCAGAGACCGAAATGCCGTTTACGTTTTTACTCCAAATAAACTTAGTAATCACTGGTTAAACTTTGTCAGGTACGTCTTTTTACAACGCACCTGTATAAATGTACTGTCAGACTACGCCATAAAGTAGCAAGCGCTTCCGGGCTTGGCCTAATTCAGTATATCGCTCGCCATACATTCCCAATGGGACATTTCCAAGCCATGAAAATATAGTGCGTATATGGTGTGGTCATGATTGGTTTATTTATGGTGTGGTCTGGCATAAAGATAGACCCACTGGGCCCACGCACGCTATTCACGCAATACTACGTTCCTAAGTCAACGAGCACACTAGTCTTACGCAGGCATCATGTGTGACCGCGTGAAAAAAATTGGTCTCTAGTTATTGCATACGTGGGGCAGGGGCGCGTGTTTATTTGATATTTATTTTTAAATCATGTTTATGTGATTCACTTCTTAGAAGACAATTGATGGTTTCGTCATGTCTTGTGATTCTGAAAGCGAATTTGAGGAAAACTTAATAAGATTATTATTTTTTAATAAATATTTTCATTAAAAAAAGATGTAAGAATTCTTTGGATTCACGAAATAAATAAACAAAGACAAATGTTTGGAGAGTTTCATAATCCAGTAAAGAAATTAGAATCTGATGACGGGATGATTTTTTGTGTACTTGTACGAGTAAAGTGAAATTTGACGTGTTTCACAAAATTATTGAATGTGACACGAGAAATGAAAATACACGCCTCCTAAAGTCAATGGGTTCCAGAGAAAGATTGGCAGTTTGTATATGGTACAAATGTCATTCATTATAATATTGAAAATAATTTATGTTTTAGAATATTTTTATTCAATATCAAAATAGCGATTGCCATACTTGTTCTTGTTCTTGTTCTTGCTAGCGAGCTCTGCTTCATTTACTGCCGAATACAGATTCATTTCTGATTCGTATCTAACCTATTTTTTAAATTTTTTAACCGTCTTACACCTGCACAAATTAATATGGTACATTGGAATGGCACCACTTTCTAAAAGGACTCAGGAAATAATATATCAAATTTTCCATAGTGCCCTAATCTCGGAGGGGCCCCGGCTACGTACACAGGATACACTTTGAGGACACTTGAAAAATATTCCAAAATTTAATTTAAGCGGAAAATATTGCTTGTGCAATGAAGGAGAACTTAGCTAGCGAAATTCGAAGCATTTGTCCTCTCAATGCTCAAAGGTATATATTTAAGAAAATACTGAAAGATTTACGTCTAAGTCTAAATATTGTTCGGGGTACTGATTTTCCGAAAAAAAAGATAGCATTTAATGGTTTGCCTTTAGACCTAGTAAAAAATTCACCCACAGAGCTTTTTTGTGTCTTTGTGAATGTAATAACTCATATTCTACCACCTTCTCCCACAACATACTTCCATTACATGGGTAACAATGGCAGTCCGTGAGTTTTAATTGAAATAGAGTGCTAAGATTGAAAAATACGACATTACCGATGTTATTGTAGCTGAAAACGAATTTTATTTTTCTTCAAAATTTCAACTTTTTGTATGAATATCTTTCAGTATGTGGATGCGACGCATCCCTTGAATGAAAGAATCCTGGAGATCTTCAAACAAAACGTTAAAATTTTGAAAAAAAAAATTTTTTTTCAGCTACAGCAACGTTAATAACATCATATTTTTCAATCTAAGAGCTCTAGCTGACTCCAGATACTAATATCTAGAGCCTGTATGTCGGACGAATATCTACAGCTCATATGTTGAACTAATATCTACGAACTTCAGAGTGTTGACTAATATCTACAGAGCTAAGGTCGGACGAACATCTATGACGGTCCCAGTGTTGACTAATATCTACAGAGCGTAGGTTGGACTAATCAGCTAAATATATCCAATAGTCCGATATTAGGGATTTTTACATACATGCTTACATAAATTAAGTTTTTAAAATTGCATACGCAATATTACGTTATTCCAATATGCTATACATAATTGCAAATCCAACCTCTGCCAGTGCTGTAGATATTCGTCAACACTTTGGTTCTCATAGATATTAGTCAACAGTTTGAGCTGTAGATATTCGTCAACACTTTGTTTCTCATAGATATTAATTCGATTTTTTCAGTTTTGGAATTCCTGTAGATATTAGTAGACGCCTCCCTCTAGCTCACTGAAAACTCACGGACCGCCACTGATAGGTTTCTCAATTGGGGACACCATATAAAAAAATTCACCTGAGGCGTTTTTCAGTGTCTTTCTGAAAGTTATAACAAAACCACTCTCTTTGCTCTCGTCGCTTACCTATTCCAGTTGGGGATGCCATTGTTTCATAGGTTCCAACTTAATCGAATAACTGGAATTAATGTGCGAGATTCGCAATTTTATAATATGTTTTTATATCTCTGCAGGTATCACACAAAAAATATATATTCGTCCTTCAGATACTCAAAATATATTTTCATACCACAATTCGAAATAATAATATCGGCATTATGACTTTTAAAAATTACTGGCGAGTTCAATCTTTTGTATGAAAATCATATTCAATTAGACTTTTTGGCCCCTCGGTTATGTTTTCTGACTACCTTTTGAGTGTTAGATCGGCCCCTGCCATAACCCGTGGATATAGACTGTGTAGAAGTTATGAAACATTCTCAAAGATGGATTAAACAGGCAGTGGCGGACTACCGGGGGGCAGAAGGGGCGGCCCGCCCCGGGCTTCTGGTGCAGGGGCCCTCCAAACGCCCCCACGTTCCCATGATCAAATTCTTATCAAGGCTTTAAGGCACTAGGACACCGTATTTTTTTTTCCTTTAGATTTATAATGTTATCCTTCCCGAAATGAGTTTCATTAAACTCATTGGGAGTAATGTATTATAAATTTTATGTAATAATTTTGTAATTCTAAAAATTGACGGAGGTACAGCATTTTATATGAAACCGCTTTATAAATTATCCTTCAACAAAATATTGAATGCGTTTTTCTCGAAACTTTTTTAACACGTTTTTCAACCATTAAAAAAAAATGGTTGAAAAACGTTTGACAATATATTAAAAAAAACTATACATGCGATTTGCATGCACCAAATCTTAAACTGTTTTAGAATCCATTGTCTGTGGCACCACGAAGTGGAATTTTGATATCTAAAAAAATGTTATTATCGATGTTTTATGCAAAATTTTCATCGTTCATTAAAAAAAAATAGAAGACAAAAATAAATAATAAAAATTATTAAAAAATCCCTACGTGGTACCATAGTGAAACAAGTTTTCAAACAGTTAGACTTGGTGCATAGAAATTGGATGTAGTCTAATATGTTGTCAACCAGGTTGAAAAACGTAGTTTCGAGAAAAACGCGCTCAAAGTTTTGCTGAAGGATAATTCAACATAGAAACTGTTTCTTGTAAGATACTGTTTTTTTTTGCAATTTCACGAATTTCCTTAAAACATTTGAAAAGTGCTTTATTAACAAATCTATCTTTCAGAAAATTACATTTTTTTACAGTGTCCTGGTGCCTTAAAGCCTTGTTTAGGATTGATCAAGCGAACGTGGAGGCGTTTGGAGGCCCCCAGGACCAGAGGCCCATGTGAACTGAATAAAAAGCTTCTAAAATTACATCAACTTCTTAAACAGGGGGCGGGTGTTCATTCAGCTTTGCTGCCCCGCCACTAGTCCGCCACTGTAAACAGGTACTATTGGTTAGTATCCCGGATCAGTGTTCAGACAATTTTCAGAGGCTGTAAAAATGATGGGAAATAAAACACATAATAAAATTTGCTTAATATAATATTATCGAACGTTTTACTGTACAGTTATCGATAAAGAAATAAGTATGAATATTGTAATAATTATGTACATTAAACCAAAAAATAACTGTATTTTTAAAAATACTAGTGCTCTAAAGTATTTTACAAGTTTTTCTCTGAGCTATGCGTTATTTTTGTGTGAAAATATGTGAAACTTATTGTGCAATTTTTATGTTAACTGTTCATAGGAAGCTTTTAAAATAATAATTATAACATTTTTATATTAAATGTAAACATATATAATTTAAAATCAGATGATCTTACATTTGATATTAGTTTAAAGTTATAAACCTTTCTGTGAACAAAATCAATTTTGCTATTATTTATAGTGTAAAAAATGTGACATAAAATCGTAATCAAATGAAAAAATGTTTATTTTTACAGTATTTAATATGTATAATATTATGTATAATGTAGTTAAAAAACCTATTGTAGATATTTTTAATTTTATTTCTATAAATTAGAATATAAATATACTCGTATGTTCACATGTTGAGTTACGTTCGTCGAGAAATAAAGCTTTAATATTTGCACCTAACCATATTAATTTATTATAATGCGTAATTTTATTATCAAAAACTTTTAAATGCCATGAAACCATATTTTCTTATTATTGTATTATTATTAAATGTACAAGTTTTATAAACAGCTCATAATGTAAACATGAATGTAATGCAATGCCTATTAAACTAAATAAAGGATCAGTATATATGAACAATCTTATAACTAAACTATTTTCTATCTACGTGAATAATTTTAGAATTTAGCTACAACAGAACCATTATTATTAGTTTATTTAGCAATTTGCATGATTTTTTAAGTGCCCTTCTAGCAATTAATAATATTTAAAATGTTTTTTTATAATCTCGTGCTTTTATTACTGTACATATTTGTTTGAATGAAAAAAAAGATCACCGTTTTAAGATAAACAATTTTTGTACCGTAGTTCATGTAATAAATCATTGACTGCAATATCCACTCGGACCATAAGCTTGTTTTTACGGTAATTTATTGTTGCCAGACATATACACAATAAAACATTTAAAAATTTTAAAACCATTCCATGAAGGGTAACATTTTGAATGCTTACCCCTTTCAACATGTAAATTATTGAACAAAAATGATTTTTTTTAAATATAAATGGTTGAAATCTGTGTTTTGTAACTTTTTCACTATTGTACAACGTAGCTATTATTTTTTAAATTAAAACTGAGGCACTATCGAGAGCACTTATAATTATATGGGTATTTTAATTAATCACGGCAGTGGGAAAATGTCTATGGGAACAGGTTATCAACCAAAATCCCATTGTATTCTTCGACTCAAATGCTGTAGTATTCTGGAGCAAAGTCGTTTGCCAAATTACTGAGAAAGTGGAAGTCGGAAGAACTGTTGCTATTGTCCCCCGCGGAAGCCGGCTGCACCTGAGACGCCTCGTAGAATTGGTGGAATGAACTGTAATTATCACTGGAGTCTGTCTGAACACTCGTGGGTGGTGTCATCACGCTGGTGACGTGGTTGGCGCTGGGATTCGCTGTCGGGAAGGCCTCGTTAGCGCTGTTGCTGTAAGCAGCTGCGTTTATGGGAGCAGCCTCTGCAGCGCTGTGGGCTGGAGCGTGATTATAAGCAGCTCCCTCATAGTACCCGTGCTTGCTGGAGTATTCCATATTGTGGTTGTTTTTGTGCTGCAGAGGATCGGCATTGTAATAAGGCGGTATAACGCTGGACTCGTTCTGCACAGGACCTGCCACATTCATAGCGTGACCCATTTCAGCAGGGTAGTGATACCCGAAGTGGCTGTTTGGATGGTATGGACCATGTTCAGAAGCGTAAGCTTGTGCCTGCGCGTAGTTGGTGGGGTTGTGATGATAGGACCCTTGATCGTGATGGTTTTTATAAGTGTTGTAGTTGAAGTTCTGCTGGTGATACACTTGGTTCAATGCACCTGTGTAGTTGTGTCTTGTCGCTCCTCTCGCAGGAGCCCCTCCTCGTGGCGCAAGTTCATGGCTTCTACCATGGGCTGGGATTCTCGAGAAATGGTGCGGCTCCATACTCGACACCCCTTGTTGACCAGTGTGATATATTTCATGAGCGTAGTTTGGATGCATTTGTTGGAATTGTTGCGCTTGTGCTTGCTTACTTCCGGTACGGCCCAAAGGCGGAGCTACGACGTCGTTTCTATAATCAGGGTGGGCTCCAGCGTAGTTATTGGCTAAATTGTTTAGGTGAGCACCTCTTATGATGTAAGGAGGTATAGCATTAGGCACATTTTGAACAGTGACTGTTGAGGCCGCGTTGGTCGCTGCCGCAGGGGGGGAAGGCCGAGGGTACAGTGCCCCAGGAGGAGCCCCAAGGGGACTAGGGTGCATAGTGGAGGGAGTCCCCGGGGTGGATGAAGGTGTCAGACTCATTGAAGAAAGCCCTTTTCCAGGAGCCATATTATCTAGAATTCCCGGCATGGAGTTGGACGCGTGTCCTTCTTTACTTGATTGCGGAGAAGTTTTACATAATCCGATATTTTCGAGGTTTGGTGAGTTCCTTCGATTTTCTTGTTTTACTTTTTTGGTACTAGGAAGGCGAGGGCTGGTGAGGTGAAGACCGCTGGATTCATTCGATCTAGAATCTTCCTCACCTCCTAGTTTATCAAATGACCCGGAGCTGGTAATACTGGAAGCTCCATTGCTGTTGGTATTGAAGTTGGTGTTATTGTTGTTAGTTGCACTTGGAGTGTTGTTATTGTTGCCTCTAGAAGCATTCATATCGGGAAGTTCTTCGTTTGGTCCTAATAGCCCTGCTGGGGGCATCTCGCATCCCTGGCAACTCTTTTTACTGCTTGGTCCATCTTCATCCATGAATTTATCGGATGACATCTTCGAGCTTTTACCTCCTTCCGAAGTTGTGGAGTCCTTATCATCTCCGTCGTCTCCTTTGGTCAGCGTTTGGCGTTTGTGTTTCATGCGCCGATTTTGAAACCAAACCTTGACCTGGAATTTAAAACACAGTATTTATTATTGCAGTCGCTGACAAGCTAAAATTATTTCGATTTTAGGAAAAATAAAACAGATATTTGGAGAAAATTACACCGGATTAAGCTTTGCAAATCATTGAACTATAGCTACAAGCATGGGCGTAGGCACCCTGGCTGGCTGATACAGGACTGTGGGATTGTCGACCGAGTCGCGTTTTCAAATTTACAGCACTTTATAAGATGGTATATTCATAGAGCCTAATGCCTAAAGCATGAATGTGTTGTAGAGGCCTACTTTTTTTTTTGATACCTACTCTAGATTTTAATTTTTTGCCCCACCTTAAATCAAAACCTGGCTATGCCCATGCCTACAAGTCTTTGAAATTACTGGCAATGATTCCAATTACTGAAAGTTGTGCTAAAGCTCGTGATTTTCAAAAGAAAAAAATAGTTACCTGTCTCTCAGTAAGGTCCAAGGAAGCTGCAATCTCTATCCGCCGGGGTCTGCAGAGATACTTGTTGAAGTGGAACTCCTTCTCTAGCTCGAGCAGCTGGGTGTTGGTATATGCGGTGCGTAAGCGACGAGGAAGTCCATTTTCTGGAGAAAAGAAAAAGTATTGGTTAGAGACAATGAATAAAACTTATGCCCATTTTTTTTATCCTTAGGTTTATTATTATTACGCAATGCGGAATTCAATTCTTAAAATAGTATTTTTTTGCTGCACGTTTCCAATGTTAAATTATTTTAGTGAAACTCTTCAAAAAGGCCAAATTCGAGGTTGATTACGTGACGTCACATGAATCCAAATCATTTTCCGGTTCAACTGTCGTAGCTAGTGTCGCGGGCTCAAATGACGTCAGGCGTATGTACCTCGGCTTTCAATCTGGAGGTTGCGGGTTCACATCCCAGCGTGCGCAAATAAATCTTAATATGTTAATTTGTGTTTCACAATTAATAGGTACATTAAAAAAACACATACAGCCTTACTAAAAAACCCCGTGAAATTTTTATTCAATTGATAAACGGCCGCGGATGTGAAAACATTACTAATTAAAAAAATTGTTCATAGAAAGAAATACACATTGTTTACACGGCCTGAGAGGGTAGTTTATCTCTGTTTTAGTAATAATGTCTGAACGAAATTTGGAAGTTTTTCAAAGTATTTTGAATGTTCTACATATTTCTTATTTTTGATAGTGTCGTAAAAACAAATAACATTATGAAAACTAGATAAAAATAACTTTTAGATTTTTGTATTTGAATTACACTTTAGTTTTAAAAAACTGCCATGTTTTAAGATTCAAACGCGGAAAAAATTGGAAAAAAATTTCTTACCAAAATATTTTTTATGAAAGTGTAGAGAAATTTATAAAAAAAACTAAATTTAAAAAAAACAGTCCTTTTATACAATGAATTTGAAAGAAAACTGTCACTTCACTTTTTATATCGTTCATACAATTAAACATTATAAAAAAATATAACAATTGTTCCGAGAGAGTATTAGAAAAATTCTGACACTTTGAATTCACTTCCAAACAATATAAACGTTGGTAACCCGAATTCGGTATTTATTAACACACGCACAAGCCTTTTATTTTATTAAATATTATTACTTTTATGGAAGTTTTATTTAACTTATGTGGATAAAAAATAATATATTCGAAATAACCTATATGTTTATTTTAACCAAATTAAAGTAACAACAGAGACATTATAAAAGCACAGAAACCGACAAAAATGTCGCAAATAATAGAAATTATATTCATTTATTTCATTTTATTTTATTTTATTTTATTTATTTGAGACACAAACAGGATATTTATAAAACATTTTTGTGGGTAAAATATAATAAATTAAAATACAAATATAAATATCCCTAGACTAATGTGTCTGCAGTAATTACATTTGAATTTTTACAGAAGCAAACACATGAAAAACAATGCAAGTATTATTTATACATAACTTTAAAAAAAAACTTAAATACAAAATTGAAATACATTATAAGTATACAATATTTATGAAGTATTTCCTGAGATATAATAAAACAACAAATTTTTATTTTTATAATTTTTTTTTTTAGGTGCACAATTCGTGGAGATATTTTTTGAAACATGTTACATTATTTAGAAAAATATCTATGAAAGTGTGTATTTTAACAAGATCGTTGTATGATCGACACATTCTGGACATAGGATTAAAATATCCAGTATTATTGGTAAAAATTTCAGTCCAGAATATGTTAAGGTTTCTGGTAGATTTGGGCCTGGCGTATAACTTGATTTGGTTGACTAAGTTACTGTCTACACGATTACTCACAATTTTATAAAGCATTAAGAGGTCATTTATGTTTCGTCTTTTAACCAGACTTTCTAATTTGAAATGTCCAAGTCTTTGTTCGTACCCGTCTAGAAGATGATAGACACCTGATCGGTAAGACAAAATCCGTGTAAATTTTCTTTGGACTGATTCGAGTCTAGATATCTGTGTAATATAATGTGGATTCCAGACTGTTGACCCGTACTCAAGAACACTTCGGATTAAGGAATTGAATAGAATTATTAGACTGTTAGAATTCTTAAACAGTTTGGTTGATCTTACAATAAAACCAAGTAATTTATTTGATTTACACACAATGTATTCAATGTGTTGATTGAATGTTAGTTTATTGTCAAATATAATTCCTAAATCTTTTATTGATTCAACTGTTTCTAGATTGTGACCACATATGCTATATGAATACAGAGTTTTGTTGGTGTTCTTGGTGAAATTTATAACTTTGCACTTAGCTATATTCAGTTCCATTTCATTGTCAACACACCAGGTAGATATTGTGTTAAGGTCTTGTTGTAAGAGTTCACAATCTTTCATAGATTTAATTGCTTTATATAATTTGAGGTCATCAGCATATAGAGAAAAATTACAGCGGAGTTTGTATGTAAGGTCGTTAATAAAGATTAAGAAAAGTAAGGGTCCAAGGTGAGATCCTTGGGGTACGCCCGACGTAACTAATATTGGGGAAGAGTTAAAACCGTTGACAGTAACTAATTGACTTCTATGTGATAAATATGATTCTAACCAACGAAGCAGATTTCCGTGAATGCCGATTTTATCCAGTTTATTCATTAAGATAGAGTGACTAACTTTGTCAAAGGCCTTACTGAAATCGGTGTACACGGCAACTACCTGTATTTTATTATTCATCGATTTACACAGAAAGTCCATATACTCGAGTAAATTAGTATTTGTGGGTCTTTTAGCTACAAAGCCATGTTGGAAAGGACTAAGTATATGTTTTACATGGTTAAAGATGGTTTTGTATACAATGGACTCGAATATTTTGCCAAAACAAGATAAAAGGCTGATAGGACGGTAGTTTGTTACATCATTTTTACTGCCAGATTTATGGATCGGAATGACGTGGGCAACCTTCCACAGATCCGGAAATACCCCATCGTTCAGACTTTTGATGAATATTTTGTGTAATGGTACTGCAAGCTGATCTGCACAATTTCGAATAAATAGTGGAGGAATTCCACCTGGGCCGGAACCCTTATTGATATCAAGAGTGTTCAATTTCTCTTTGACCTCGTCTAAAGTTATTTTGATTTGAGACAGTGGGTAATTATAGAGTGGGGAAGAAAGTTTAGAGTCACTTTTAGAATTGGATGGTGAGCTAAAAACAGAAGAGAAGTAAGTAGATAACAGTTCACATGTATCTTCTCCATTTGTTGCTGATTTGTCGTGGAGATGCATGATTTTGGGGAGAGAATTAGAAATTCTTTTCGAATTAATAAGGGTTGAAAGATTTTTGATACTGTTAGGGAGAGAATTTTCTATTGAATCTACATGGGCTTTAAGGCATTTACGTATGGATACTTTTACTCTAGCCCTCAAGATAGAAAAACTTGCATAGTCACATTGATTTTTGTATTTTTTCCATTTCTTTCTGAACTTTTCTTTTTCTCTGAGTTGGTGGATCAGAACATTGCTGAACCAAATTGGAAACTTATTATTCCTGATTCTTAAGCGCGGAGTGTATTTTTCAATTGATAGCCATAACAAGTTATAAAAATGTAGTAGGGAGTCATTACAATTCAAGGTGTTAAGATCGTCCCAGTTATTAAGTGATAACATTTCATTACATTTATGATAATAATATAACAGTGAATCTATCATAAACAGAAATCATGTTTAAAAACGTTAAATAACTTCACATGATATTTTACACGTCACGAAAGTAAAAAAGCCGCGAATTTATAGAAAAAAAATGCAACTAACCTAATAATGTGATCATCTTATTAGTAAGCATGTAAAAACGCAGTGCACCGCGCAAGTAACAAATATGCAGGTTAAACCATCGTTAAGGCGTTTTGTTATTAGTAAATTTGCCGCACATTCTATAGTTGAAGATACTTTCAGAGACAGATCACCATTCAGAAAGTCACTTGATGTGATTTTTCCGTATTTAGCGCCTAGATCTGAATACCCAGGTACTTCCCCTTCTTCCTCTTCATCATCTCCATCCCCTCTCCGCTACCTTCAACCTCACAGCATACCCCAATTAGGGATGCCATAGTTTCACTGGATCCAGACGGTTGGTAGCCTTTGGGACACTTGTGTGCGATATTCACTTAAAAAAAGCTTTTAAACATTATCATTATATCTATCAAATTTGGGCACAACTATATCAATAATTAATTAATGGGTACAAGTAATATTTTTAAACAAGATTGATTGTGTTTGTAATTTTAATATATTCATTATTAATTAATTAATTAATTAATATATAGTATATTTGCTGCACGTTCCAGAGTGGAAGATACTCTCAGTATCGCCCTGGTATAAGACCACCATTCAGAATTGAAACGTTGCTTGAAATGACTTTAGCCGTGTTTGGTGACCAGATCTGAATAGCCAGGTACTTCCCCACGCTCCTCTTCCCCATCTCCTTCCATTCCCATACGCCATAGTCTCACTGGCTCCAGACGGAGACAATTTGGGAGGCGGGAATGGGTACCGCCGCCCCGGGAACCTTTATTGGATAACCAACAACTCTGCCAAAGGTCACCCCAAGTGGTTCGCTACGTTTGGTGATTTTGCAGGGGTGCCCAGGTTCATGGGGTGAGGTTTGTCCAGGTCTTGGATGACCAGGATACACTAAGCCCCAGATTCCTACCCACCCCTTAAACCCCTTTTCTTCCCTCTCCTCTCCTTCCTTTCCCTAAAAAACCCCTCCACACAGCATCCCCAAAGATGACATAGGCTCTGAGGGAAAATATTTTCCTCAGGGCCTCCTGTGTGGAGCTCATGTAAAAAAAAAATAAAGACGGGAGCAGTTTTTTTTTATATGTAAAAAAAAATAGATTTATTAAATTTATCGTTGGTCTCATTATTGTAATATAAAGAATATGAGTTACATTTACACATAAATATTTTACAGAAAGTTATATTGAAGGTCATCATTGTCATGTATACCTTATTCGAATAGAGGAGCTCTTGTGCCTGACAAGGGAGCCACGATTCTTACGTGAGGTGTTATAATATGTTTTGTATAAAATATTTACTTTTTTGATACAAGTTTTTTTTTGTTTAATTTTATTTATTTGTTCTGATTCATTAGTTTTTTGTTATTTTATTATCGTCATTAATTTTCGTCAACTGCGATTTGCAAATAGTGTCACGGACTCTTTTTTCTACCTTCTATTGAAGGTGCTTTTCTCGCTGACAAAGTTTTCTCCGACTAATATTATGGAATCGTACCGAGTTTCGAGGATCCTAAAGTTTCAAATTATATTTCATCTGACGTCGTAATTTGGTTCAATTTGAACTGTCATAGGCGTCTACGTTTAGAGAAATACAGGGTGGGATTGAATTATTTTTATTTAAAGTCCAGTTATTCCGAAGATTCGACTGTCAATATTACTTAGTCAATCGATTTTTTGAAGCCCCTCTGTGATTTGGATTTCGGATGAAACCAAAATGACGATTACTGCACCTGCGACGTATCAACTGCGCTCATTGGCCGCTTTGAATATGATGTCACTTTTAAAGGTCGGCGCTCATTGGTCGCTTTGATGATGACCTTACTTTTCAAGTATTGGTTGAGATTGTTTTGGTAAAGTTTCGCTTTTACCGCGTGTAAACTGCACTCGATTTTTTTTCCCATTTGTCTTATTCATCTCCTCAAATGTAAAGTTATCAATGATATTTTCACATATTTATTTATGAAATCACTGCCTGATGATAATTTCTCTACCGGTTCTCGAGGGCGAGTTTCAAAACTATATTTTTTATGTTGTCAATTTGGGAGACGGGTGTGGGTTATAGGATAACCAACACCTGTGCCAAGGATCACCGTGGTGATTCGTTACGTTTGGTAACTAAGCATGGGTTCAGGGTTCATTGGGTGAGATTTGTTCAGAGCTGCCCACCAAATGCGTAAGAGACCCTTTGAATTCTCCAACCGGACTTTCTCGACCCATCGCCTTGCACCACAGTTGGAGGGGTGGATGTGCATATTGTGTCCGTCACTCCTAGGTACACTGACCCCCAGACTCCTACCCATCCCTCACACCTTCTCCTTCCGAGAACTTCCTCTCTTTTCTTTCTTAAACACCCTCATCACAGCATCCTCAACGATGAGAGGGGTCTTTAATTAAATTATTTTCATCAGAGACTCCTGTGAGGAGTAAATATAAAAAAAATCAGAGTGTACAATTCACACAAGGTAGAAGTGAAACCTTCAGAAAACTAAAGTAGACAAGAGTGGGGAGACTACGAAGCACTGCACAAAGGGGAGACCAATAGGCAACGAAGCACCGCACAAAGAGGAGACCGATTACACCACCTCATTCTCTCGCAGGCTAAATCCTATAGCTGTGCGTGTTTGTCTCTTTTTAGTGTCGCTATTTTTCATCGAGTTTCAAATAAGTGCTAAGGAAGTTTTCACTTCAAAAACAATTGAAGATATATGGAATAAAAAATATGACGTTGTACCTTACTTTCGAGACCTGACTTGGTTTTTTAAAGTTCTTCAGTTTATCATAGGAGGGCAGTTCGTAAAATAAGGTCTCCAAGGTGCTGCAGTCGCGAAAAACGATTTTACGTGCAATCTTTTAACACTGGCGTGTAGCCTGGTTCCCCTTGCCAAATCCCCACCACGCATCCCCACCATGACGCTTAGTCTTGGCGTGGCAGCCGTTCGCGATGGAACTTGCGCTCGCCGTACCCGCCAGGGGTGAATTATACGATTATCTCGTCCCGTCTGAAAATACAAGCGTTTAACTCCAGAGCCGGATGAATTAGAGTATTTGGTACTATAACTAAGTATATCTATTTTTTATACTGTGTGGGTACATACTGTGTGGGTACATACTGTGTGGGTACATACTGTGTGGGTACATACTGTGTGGGTACATACTGTGTGGGTACATACTGTGTGGGTACATACTGTGTGGGTACATACTGTGTGGGTACATACTGTGTGGGTACATACTGTTTGGGTACATAAAATGTCACCACGTAAAAGACCAAAGATATATTGCGTTTAACTCCAGAGCCGGATGAATGAGAGTATTTGCTACTATAACTAAGTATATCTATTTTTTATACTGTGTGGGTACATACTGTGTGGGTACATACTGTGTGGGTACATACTGTTTGGGTACATAAAATGTCACCACGTAAAAGACCAAAGATATATTGCGTTTAACTCCAGAGCCGGATGAATGAGAGTATTTGCTACTATAACTAAGTATATCTATTTTTTATACTGTGTGGGTACATACTGTGTGGGTACATACTGTGTGGGTACATACTGTGTGGGTACATAAAATGTCACCACGTAAAAGACCAAAGATATATTTTTAAACTGTTCACATTCTTTCAACCGTAAGGTTGGTGGAGATATATTATTCTGAATCTAGAACCCTTCCTGCGTCACCCAACCTTGCGAAAAGGTGAATAAAAATAAAAATATTGAAAACATAACCCGTAAAAAAAACTACATGAACAACTTATTACAAATTTCGAGTTCCACCCATAGACAAGAAGCGATTAGATACAGAAGTGACAAAGTACTGTCGCCAACTGACGCCTAGGCAGGTGAAATTTAATATCAGGCCACCCTAAAGGCCCACCCTCTTATCTCCTCTTCCCACTACACCAACAACACCCCTCTAAACTTGGGCTACTGAGCCGAGTCTCACCAGGCTGCGCATACACACGTGAGCCGAACCACGAATTACGGTAAAGGAAAGACATTTCGCGATGCTCGTGGTTGCTTTGTTCCTTTTCCATAATTCGTAGCTCGGCTCGCGCTTGGGTTCGCAAGCGAATACGCAGCTTAATGGCGCATACTTCAGATGTCATTGTTGATCTGATTGAAAATTAGTGATTATTCGTATTTTTATTTGATACCTGCCACGATGCCTGGCACGAACGCGAAAGAAATTTTTATTTGAGAATTTGAAAGAAAGGTTTTTTGCTTTTAGAAAAAGAGTTGGCAGATTTCTTAGCTTTAGAAAGAAATTGAAATATATAAAGTAATCATTTGAAAGACACAAAGTAATTAACTGAAAGATACAAATTAATTAACTGAATGATATACAGTAATTAATTTGAAGAGATAAAGTAATTAGTTGAAAGATATAAAGTAATTAATTGAAAGATATAAAATAATTCATTGAAAGATATAAAGTAATTAACTGAGTGATATACAGTAATTAATTTGAAGGTATAAAGTAATTATTTGAAAGATATAAAGTAATTCATTGAAAGATATAAAATAATTCATTGATTGATATAAACTAATTACATAGTTGAAAGATGTAAAGTAATTAATTTATTTCCCTTAATGAGTTTTGATAACTCATGGGAATGCAACATCGTTGTATGTTTTATTTAAAAAAAAAAAAATTAAATAAAAAAAAAATATATATATATATATATTTTATTTTTTATTTTAATTAACTTACTGCAATTTCGTTGCATTTTCAAAGTTAACAGAACTAGTTTCAGCTCGAAACGAAATTTCAGTCATGAGCTAAGGAGTTTTGAAATATCTAAAACACTGTTGAATTCTGCATTTTACAGTGAAGTATTAGAAAATTTCGAGATACAAATTTCTAGGCAAAGGGGGTAATATAATTTTTTTTTGTATAACGTGAAGAGTAATATCTAATAATAACGCTGTATCGTTATAGCACAATTTTGTGTCATTTCACTTTAAGTGCCTAAAAAAAACCTCAAATTGTTAAATTTCTCAATGAAGACAATATTAGCGTTAAAAAAAAAATTCACCAATAGACTTGCAGAAAAGTCAATAGATGTCGCACTTTAAAATAACAATGGATATATTTATCCACGCATTTTATTGATTTCATTTAGGGTAAAATCTTGTAATTTTTCATAAAAATAGCAGCCAATAAAAATATGCGTTAGTAAAATTAAGATAATTAAATTATTAAATAATAAATATATATTATTAAATAAAAATATATATTATTAAATATTATATTATATTATAAATAATATAATAATAAAATATATAATATTGGTAGTTCTTAATCGAAATATGACGCAGTTAAATATGACCGAAGGGTAGAGGGTCGAATTAACTCAGTCGTTAAGATTCTGGGTTCAAATCGTAGATGCGACCGTACCTCATTCTGATTTTTCTGTTTGAAATTTTCGTTTGAGAGTCGCTAATATTGTCTTCATTGATATAAAATAATAAAAAATGTTATTTTTCTGTAATATCAGATAATACGTTGAATTCCATCAAGTAAAAGATACACCTAGTTCGTATGTATTTGGTTTTATTCCCACTTCCCACAAAGGAGTATCTAGGTTTCATTAATTTTACTGAATTATTCAATAGACCTGGTTATCATTATAAAAGACAAAGTTTTTTTTTAGATTATCTTTCAAAAGATAGTCTAAAAAAAACTAGCTTTCAAAAGATGATCGCTAGATACTGTGAACGTTGTACAAGTCTATCAAATAAGAGTAGAAAACATATGAGGGCGCCAATGTTGATCAAATGGCAATACTAAACACATAACTCATGGTGCTAAAGTAAAGCTGTGTAACCTACATTTTTTGTAAAAAATAAAAAACACATAAAAATAGGAAAAATATTTTTTTATTGCAATTTTGATACCTACCGATCTCAAAATTAGAATTGATATAGGTACCTATCTTAGGGAACGTACCCATACTACGTGACACGTTTAGGGTGGGGGGGGGGGTCTTCAAAATGTCACGCTTGGTACAAATGAGCGGCGGCGGGCTTAGGTTTTTGGTCACCGGGGGGGGGTTAAATATTGCAAAAAGTTGGTCACGTAGTATGGGTACGTTCCCTTATACCTTTGCAATTTTTGTTAATACAATGAGGAATAACGATATTATAGTAAAATAAAAAGCACAGTTGGAAATTGCTCACATTTATTTAATATCTACTGGCTTTAGTACCCAGCGTTGCTCGGGTTTTAGATCATGTCTCTAATTTTAGATCTGAATATATTTAACTCATTCCGAACTAAAAGTAGTGCAAATACTCACCATTAGTGATTCTTCCTTTTTACCTACTGTTAAATTCAATTTTCTGTTATGTTGAATGAAAGCACATCACATTATAAAACACCATTTAATCAAATTTATAAGATACCTTAACAACAGTGCTTCTTCGAATAAAATTTTTTTGTTTTAAGAACAAAAAAAAGGTTGTTTAAATGTGACTTACAGTGTTTTATACATTCAGTGTCATTGCGATTTGAAAGAATATTTGACAGTTAAATTGGTGTTGCCAGCCTACAAATTAAGTACTTCAATTTTTTATATTTTCTACTCTTAATTGACAGACTCGTAAGTTGTAAAATACTTGCCTGTCAAACGTACCTATATATTTTTAACTGGCCACAAAAAACGTTCGATTTTATTTGGAGGCCATAAAAATATTTTCATTTCTTTGAACGACTAGCTAGATACTAAATAAGAAACGTGTAGGTAATGTTGGTAGGTACCTACCTTTCACACAAGAAAGAATGCGGGTTTACCGTTCACGCTATTAAATTTTTAAAGAGGGTTTGTGTTGTTTATTAAAATATTATAAACACAACACACACACAAATTTAGTAAATAATACCTATGTGTTGGTTTTTTTCTCACCCTTCATCAGGTTTCGGAACCCAAAAGGGCAGGGCAGGGTTTTGATTGACAGCTCCGGTCTGGCCAATGGCGGGGCCGGAATACTGATGAGGTAGTTGTCAATCAAGCACCCTCTACCCCCTGCCTTTACCCCCTTCCTTTCTGCTGCCGCGGTGCAAGCCCGTGACATGCAGCCCCGTCGCGTTGAGTCGCCACTGTTATACCGATATGACATCGTGACTTAAGGTGATTGAGATGATTTTAGGGAATACAATATCTATTTATACAATATCTATTTATCGCAACTATATTTGACAGGCAAAGTCCTGTTTTAACTCGACCATTTGGGATTTCATATGTCTGTAAATTTGTCTGTTACGTTCCGGTTCCTGTTCAAGATGGTGGCTAAATGTGGGATAAATCTTTTTATCCCGCCGGAATTAGCGTGATCGTGGTTTACTTTCATGGTAGGTACATAACGGCCTGAAGAAAGTTTAAAAAAATAATTGTGATTGAGATGGTGAAATTTCTTTGGACAAATTGTATAATTCCTTATATCAAATAAAACAAAATGTTACGTAAAATATTTATATTTTGTAATTAGGTAAGTAGGAATGTATTTAAGTAGGTACCTTTTTACAAACCTTATGATTTCAGAGGAAATTTTGGTTTTGATTTATTAAATAACAGGAAATTATACAATATAATAAATGTAAACCAATTTATAACCAAAATATGTTAAAAATAGCGCAGACTCGTCAAAAAACACGCAATTTTATAATTGTAGGTTTTGTGTAGCTGAAAGTTTAAGCAAAAAACAAACCAGAACGACTATTGTTGCAGAAAAATCAAGAAAAAATGTTTTCAACAGCATCGCTTTAATACCAACATATTTTCTTTATCAATTACGCAAGTAATCAAATTATGTATGAATTCTTCACACATCAGTTTCAATTTTCAAATTTAATTCAAAACAAATCTGAGTTCATTGAACCAGAGCTACAATACTCATGGCGGACCGACAACCAAAATTGGAAGGCATATTATTTGATAATATATGATAATTTTTTACTGACAAGAAAAGCCAAATATCGTGAGAAAAATGGTGTTTTGGGTATGTGTTTTGTCACAAAGTCCACGCATGAAAATGCGTCTATAAATTGCCTCGCCTGGTGAGACAAAACTTAGGTACCTACCTACATAAAAAAACAAGCAAATCTTTCGTAAAATCTAACCGCCATGTTCCCATGCAAATAATAATATTATTTTTCCAACAGTTATAATTTAAACTCAGGATGAAAGAGAAAGGTTCCTTTCTGGCCCCGAGCTCTGTATGCCAATATATAAAGTCATAAGTCATATCTTTGTTTATGCTAAGGTGTCCACTTCTGTATTTGAATATCTTTGGTGTCCACAGACACAAACTGGGTAGCTACTACCTGTCTGCTAAAGTTCTCAGTACCTACCAAGGCATCTAAGTAGGTATAGTAAGAATATATAAACGTACCACCCTAAAAGTTTCTTTGTTCAATGGGACGAACAGGGAACAGCTAAAACTGAGTAGTGAGTAGGTACCAGCAACTTTACTGGCAACTGGCAACATTACGGCAGTTCGTCTGATCAATATTGGAGAGTGACAGCTCCGGGCGACTCGGCTGTGCCATCTATTTGAGGAAATTAATTAAATTACTTTCTGCTTATAAAGTATCCCGTGTCATTTTTTGAGAAACCAATTTAAGTCTTTCGGTTCTCGGTAGGATTAACGAATAACGGGGGAATGGCTGTTTGTTTTTCTTTCAAGATTTCACAATCCATTTTATATCAATGAAACTCTGCCAAGCACAAAAATAAAATCTACGTAATATTAAGTTTATAATAACATTTACCAGTAGTTCTGTGAACAGTATTTAGGCGTCACATCCAAAAAAGTACCCACGTTTCTAATATTCTCTTATTTAATAATAAAAACCAAAATTTCTTCTAAAATCATAAGATTTATAAGAAGATATTTAAATACCAATCCACCCAATTAATAAACACGGCGATTCAACGATGGATTATATTTGAACAAAAATATTCACTCCTCGTGTGCTGACGTTAAATTTTCATGAACTAAACATTCAATGAGTCAGCTAATTCAATTTTCGCAGAGAAATGAGAGCCAGTGAGACTTCGGCATCCCAAATTGGGGTATGTTATGAGGCTGAAGGCAGCGGGGAGGGGAAAGAGTTGTGGAATGTACTAAATATAATTATTAATTAATTAACTGTGAAGAATTAAACCACGTGTCGTAATTTTAACACCCGTAAAAATTATAAATTTTCAAAATATTGTTTGGTACAGACCCTGGTTTTTAGTAAGTAAGAATCGCAAGCAACGGCAAAGTTAAGTATGTCAAGATTTTTTTTATCGGTCAACTGGCTAAGTATAACGCAAATTAACCGAACATAATAAATTTGCATTAAATAGCCCTAACCTAACCTAAAGTAACCTATCTAACTAAATTTTTTTTATTTATTGAAGTGAACACTTCTTTAGCACCATTGTAATTTGAAACTCGATGAAACGAAAAAACGGCACTGAAAATAGACAAACTGCGAGAGAAATAGATAGTATTACCGGTTTCCTCTTTGTGCGGTGCTTCGTAGTCTCCCCACTCTTTCACTTCAAAGGTTTCACTTCTACCGCGTGTGAAATGGATACTGATTTTTTTATGACTTTTCAAAGGAGACTGTTTATTGGCTATCGTCTACTGCGACAGCTTAAAACGGCCAACATCGTACAGAAAGACGAAATGCAAAACGCTCAAATAGTCCCAGTTAAATTAGAACTTCGCTACGTTCAGATAATTATCTAAGTGCGATAATTATCTATTAGCTATTAGTAGATAGTACCATTCAGCCGGTTATCACCGGTTCATATAAACCGGTTGTAAGAATTAAACAATTTTCTAATCCCAAAATAGAAAATTAATTAGATATCTATTTTCAAATATTATATTGACCATAAACTTGCAAAGCATTACAAAAGGAGAATTTTTTTGAACAGCATTCTTACACGATTGGGAACATTTACCTAAGCTTTAACAAGAAATTTCGATTACGGTGCTTACTTTTTAACGTTTAAACCATTTTAAACATTATGTTTTAACGTTAGTACCGCACGAGACACAGTCACAGTCGCACAGTCTGGAGCAGTGAGACTGTGACTTCCCCAATTGGGATATGTAGTGAGGCTAATATAGAGGGAGAGGAGATGGAAAAGAGGTAGGTGGGGAAGTACCAGCTATTCAGATCTTGTCACCAAACACGGCTAAAGCCATTTCAAGCAAATTTCTTATTTTAAATAATTAATTAATTAATTAAAATTATATATTTTAAATAATTAATTGTGAAATAATACAGATTAATAAAATATAATTTATTTTCGCAAGCCGCAATTGAACCCGCAACACGTCCTATGAGTGTCCTACATTCATAGAGCAAAGATGAAAGATTGTTAATAGTTTTCTTGACCATTTTAAAACAGTATTAAGATTCAAATAATATGTAAAGGGACAAGCTAGAAGCCACATGACTGATTATGACTAATGAATATTGTGATGAATTATTGAAAAATAAACAAAGAACTGTGTCAAAAAGTCTGAATGTCGAAGAAGTCGTGTTTTAGATATTAGAATCTCGGTGGCGGCAAAAACACAAAGATTAGAATAAGTGATTATTTGCCTTTAGATCAAAATAAGCAACGGCAACAAAAGAGCATCCTGAACATGTTTTGTTTTGTATCTTTTAAGCCCACGAAACGGTAGTCGGTACGAGTAGTCCATATTCCCCGAAATATCCATCAATCATTATTTACATATTCAGCTTGACTCATAGAACAGACACAGTCAGGGCCGCCGTGAAGAACACAATTTTCTTAAGTGCCTCCGTTCACGGAGATACTTACAAGATACTCGATCCTCGTGCGCGTATGATACGCGCCGATCGTAAGTACCCCCCGTACGATTTTGCTGGTGCCCGTACACGGCGCTACGCGGTGGCTGTCAGATTCCAATCAGTATCACGATACCGACAGTGCTGATCGCGCGCGACGCTCGCATCATTTGTGTCCGATACTTATTCGTTTGACGTTTGACAGAAATGGCGTCGGAACATGAAAGTAATGTTAGATTTGTTCTGGAAGTGGAAAAAATGCATGTTTACATAACTATACTTTACCAGAATACGTAAGAAACGATTTAGTGGAGAAGGCATGGATTGATGTTGGAAAAAAAGTCACATGACATCGCATGACAGCGTGTTCACTCCACGGCTGCACGTGAAAAATGACCAAGTTCAGTACATTTCGGATAGCGCCGTGTACGGAGACTAGCATTAAAAAGTGATATATCAGCAGGCTACTTGTGGTTTCGTCACAATTACGTAGATTGTAAGTATCTCCATGAACGGAGGGCCTAATACAGAAACCAAAAAAAGTCGCCCCAAACATCCTTTCTTTACCTAGTATAAAATGAAGTCGCTCACGCTGTCTGTGCGCTTAAATCTTTTAAACTACGCAACGAATTTTGACGCGGTTTTCATCATTAGATAGAGTGATTCAAGAGGAAGGTTTATAGGTATAATACATGCATATTATAGTAGAGAAAAACCGAGAAATTCAAAAATTCAATTACTGCGGGCCGGTGGGATTTTGTATAAAGGTTGGGTAATAGCGTTGTGTTTCCCTAACCACAGCAACGTGTGGCCAGGTCTGTTAGATTCTAATAACTATGTTTTTATATGCTGGAGAACAAACTCTGTGACAGAGCGGTAAACTCTTTAGGTTTGCACCCAGAAGCCATTTATTCCGGCGTTAAACCTGGGTCAATTCGTGATACTACTCGTATGTACTCGTACCATGTATGTTACTTGGTGATAGTTGAAACTTGCTTTTTTACGTTTTTAATCGGAAAAAAATATACTTTTGAATGTAGTTGTAACTTTGTAGTTATCCATTATAAATAAATTAAACAATATAACTTTATTTGAACCACTATATTTCTTTAAAAAAACAAGACCTATTTATGATATAAAGTGAGGTTATTATAATCAAAAACGTACAAAAGCTCTTGGAGTACCCACGTTAAAATATTATCAAAAGTGTGGTCAAAATTTGTCAGATGTTATTGCGTCCAATATTTGAAAACATTTTGTGATGCCATCTAAACTAGAAATAGAGATGTCGGAATTATTTGATTTTTTTGTAATACTTTAATTGGGAATAAATGTTTTATGTTTCATTACAGTTGTACTTTGGAATTTTATTATGATGAAGCCATAGTAAATAATGCGAAATCATACAAAATCATGTAGTTTTATTTTTAAAATTTGATCACTTAGAAGTATTATAGATGCTTCAATTAAATACTGCGTGTAAAACATACCGTGGCCCTTAAAAATATCGGTCATTTTTTTATAAGTATTTTAATAAGCATATAAAAAATAAAGTATAAGGTCTATAAAAAACACTTTCAAGTCCAAATTCTCCTATTTATAAACCCCTTTTCGGATTTGGTTTTATTGTATAATGTGGCAAATTCAGTTTATTTTATAATAATCACAAAAAATTGATATTTACCCACGAACTTCACAAAATAAAATAAAATATGCATTTTCTCGTTGTTATTTTTGACATCAATCAATACAGCCCGCACTATACGAATTTGGATTCTTAAAGTGACCCTTATGGCATGGGCACAAGAACCATGCACTGGGCACACCTATTTCGTATCAGTCACGCCCTGGCAGGAGCGAGAAACAGACGTGTGACTCCGCGTCGCTTAGTTTCGTGAAATAAATTTAAAATTTAAGTTTTATTACAATAAACAATTCATAAAAGCATGTAAAAAAATATATCAAATACCTTTTCCAACCTTTCCAAAAGCTTTTTCTCAAGTATTTTTCAACTCCTCCCATAAAGGGCGTGAATTCCGATTTAGATTTTTTCCTGAACCATTGGATCGCCTTAAACCGAAGATTTAAGTTATAATAATAATATTAGTTTAGAATATATGCAGGGGTAGTGCAATGTAATATTTACATTACAATATTTCGAAATTATCAATTATCCATTTTCTATTAACATTTTCTCGTAACAAATTTTAATAGCTCAGTATCACGAACTAACCCACTTTTACCCTAACTTATTTAACGTAATTCATACATGTGCTATTAACACGATAAAATCTCGTATATTTACATCTTTTTCCTGAGTGGCAGACACCTGCACTCATTGTCGCTATAAGGAAAAGTTTTGAAACCAGATCTGAATTACCAGTTTCATTTCAACCTTCCTCTTCCCATCTGTTTCCTCCCCCAACTTCCTCCAGCCCCACAACGCAGCTAAAACTGGTGCATGTATTGTTATTTGTGTATTTGAATTCATATCAATATAAAAACTGAGAAAACAAAGAAACTGAAACTGAAAAAGTTATATAGGTTTGTAGCATATTTAAAATTTTACAAGAATACCGATTTAAAATTTTTCTCTTGTTATAAGAATAAGTAATTGGAATATATTTGTAATAAATTCTGCTTTCAGTCATTTAAGTTTTAAAATAATGTGTTTAAAGTGTAAAATTTTCAACTTGTGGTTTTCGGGCTACGGCCGCCTCTAACTTCGGCCGCCCGTGTGTGACGTGGCCGATGCCTTCACTGTTTTGTGTAAGGCGCCTCTGCATTTAACATATATATTATATTATAATACAGAATAGACAGTTCCGTCCGTCAGCACTGGTTGCACTGTGACCGATTTCTAGTTAAAATGTAACATTTTTTATTCAGAAGTCTCACTCAGCAAGAACGTTCAAACATTTTTCAAATGCCGAACAACGAAAACAAGCAACGTCTTCAGAACATTTTAGTCGGCGACGAAGGATGAGGAAATCCCCCGCATTTAATTTTGTGTTTTTTCTCCACCGAATCGACGATTTAAGCGATGTTTTGACGTGAGAGAGACGTGATGTAACAAAATAAAATCAAATATTTTATAACATGGGAAAATAACGAAATTCGTCATGCAAGAGGTCTCCCGTATCTCAACTTGGTAGTTTTAAGCTTACGACTTTCGCCGCTAGATGGCAGTGCGCCCACGAAATATCACGATTAGCTGGTTAGATACCTACTATAGTCAATTTTGTACAAATTTTCGTTGGTTCTAACATGAGATCATTTTTAAAAATCTCTATCGTCGCATTTTTATTTAGGTAGGGCAGTTTCTTTGAAAAAATAGATTTTACACACATTTTACATACATATTATAGACTTACGGTTAGACGTAAATGTATGTACCTACCCACAACTTGATGCGGATAACTTTGCAGGCGGACAGAAAAGAGACTAAGGGGGTATTTCACCACCCTCCTCATAGATTATTGATACGGTTACGTACATTTAGATTAATTATACAGAATTTAATTTATTTAAAAAGTCGTTTTCTATTTTCAGTAGTTCATCGGTGGACGGCATAGGGTTTACTTTGAAAAACCAAATTCGTCGACTAGCGGCCGTATTGTAAAATAACAACGCGAAAATGCATATTTTATTTTAATTTGGGAAGTTCGGGGGTAAATATCAATTTTTTTTGCGATTATTATAAAAGAAACTGAATTTGCCACATTAAAAAATAAAACCATATTCGAAAAGGGGTTTATAAATAGGAGAGTTTGGACTTGAAAGTTTTTTTTATAGATCTTATATATTATATTATACTAGGCTTATTAAAAGACTTACGAAAAAAAATGACGGATATTTTTAAGGGCCAAGGTATATTCTACACGCAGTATTTAATTGAAGCATCAATAATACTTCTGAGCGATCAAATTTTCCAAACAAAAACATATGATTTTGTATATTTAGTATGGCTTCATCTTAATTGTTTATTTATTAATTTTCGTTATGATGTGTATGGATTAGCTATGATGAGGATGGTGAAAAACCCCCTATGGAAGTTTAAGATTTTTGTAATTTGGCCGTCAAAGTTTTGTCAATTGGGTTTATTCAAACATAACTGTTTTTGAGTTTAGGTACGATAATTTATAAAGCGAAACAAATAATTGCGGAAAACTATGAAAAGCGATGCATGAAACATTATTGTCAGGCATTCATAAACTTTAAAAACCTAAAAAATTACATATAATTCCAGCATTGGGCATAGGTAGACATGTCACGCAGATACTTTCATAGTACACATCTGTTGACCTAGTACAAATCGGAAGTGCGCCCCACTGTTGAATTTGGTGGCCACCTCTGGTCTGGAGTAGGTACTTGGAAAAAACCCTTGATTCCGTGCAGAAACGAGCGGCCAATTTGACAGATTCCCCTTTTTTAACAGACTGAATTCTATAATACGGGCGCTAGGCGGGAGTGCTGTCCTTGATCTACCGGTATTTCAATGGAAGAAGCTCCGAGGAACTAGCGAAAATTATGCCTTCGGCACTGGCACATAGTCCGACGCCAAATACGCACCCAACGCACACGGTTAACATTTGTCACAGCAGAACGGGTCGTTTCTAAGACTCGTCCTTGAGTTCAAAATCTTGATGGTAGAAAGGTTTGCCAGCCTCTGTGTTTCCTTCTATAACGTGCTCACTCCTTCTTTCCTCTCAAAAAGACCCTCCATACATCAATCCTTCTATAACATGAGTCTCTTCAAGACCCATGTTCCCTCCTTCCTCTTCCCGCCTTCCCCTCAAAAAGACCCCCCACACAGCATCCCCAAAGATAGATCCAGTGGGAAATTGTATTCCTCAAGGTCCCCTGTGTGGAGTCCATAACACTGGACGAAAGTGACTACAAAGTTTTCCTAGTCAAGCTGTATACATTTATACCTCTATGATACGAATGGGTAGGTACGAAATTGTGGTGAAATATCTCAAGATTTTGTTTAAAAATTCCACTTTTGAAATACGTAGGATGCTGGTATCTTCGTGGATGTTATCTTTCCAGTCTAGACATATGTCTGTCTTGTGAATGACACATTTAAATGAGTGGCGAAGAAAATACTAAATTAAACACCTTCGTCATAAAGCGGTATTTTGGGAAATGTAGGTTTATTTGGCCCGCAACGCCCGTTATGAGTTTCCCGAAGTAAATGGAGTAAATTGAGTAGGTATGTACATCTAGTGGGTGGCCGATAACCAATTTTATGTAATGATTTAGGTAGAAGAAGGTATTTGCTGTTTCTGTACGATCGGGCCATGGAAACGATAATTTTGAATCTTTACTAATAACTAGATAAAGATATTGCTATTACACTAAATTTGATCATTTTATGCCAGTTTTTATTCTGAATGAATAAGTAAAAAAAAATAAACAAAAATATGAACATATTTGACTAAAACCGGTGATTCCTTAAATTATTTGGACTAAAAAATATACCTAAATGAAATTTTGGTCTCGGTGACTTTTTATATTGCTTTTTTATTTCAAAACCAACCAAAAAATTTCTTCGCATGTCGTCACCTAAATTTCGTTTACATTTTTTATTCCAAATAATGTCTGGAATCACCGGTTAAAGTAAGTCAAGTAGGTACCTACGTCCCTTAACACCCTGTAGATACATATATTTTTGTTTTATTTCTGAGTAACCTCAAACTGTAGGTAATATTTGATCATGGAATACAAAATTTTAAAAATATGTTTGAATAAGCATTTCCCAGATGCGACTGAATTTTTGGTGATTTTTCTGTTTAAAGTTTTTCATTTGAGAAGCGTTAATATTTATTTATTTATTTATTATTAGTTTCAATAGCAAGGTTTGTACATGTATGTATAATGTATAGTATAAGTATAGATTCTTTTTTTTTTCACAGACCTCCTCACTAGGATTTCCTGTTCTGAGGTGGTCTGTAGTTTTTTTAAAATATTTGTATTTGGTTATGGATTGTCTTCATATCGTCTTCACGATGTTTGTAATTTTATTATTACTTTGATCTCTCAGCCATGTTTTTACTTTTGTTTTAAATATATTCATTTCCTTTATATTTTTGATTTGATCTGGTAGAGCATTGTATTGTCGTCAAAGTTTAAATATATACTTTAGTTCTACACCTTGGGTCATCTTTGGGGATGCTGTGTAGAGCGTCTATTTGGGAAAGGAAGGAGAAGGAGGGAAGGAAAAGGGTATGTCAACGTGTCCAGGAGTGACGGATGCATGAATCAATCCCTCCCACTGCGCTTCAAGCCGGCGATGGGTCGAGTGGAGAGATCTAGGTTAGGTCTCAACTCCCGACCCGGCCCGCCGCGCAGTAGGCGGGAAAAATTTTGGGCATTGGCCGCCAAGATCTGGACAAGACTCACTCCATGAACCCGGGCACCCCTGATAAGTCAGCACCAAATATATTGAACTACTAAACACAATCCAATAAATGGTTCCCAAATTGTATGTAATTGACATTTACCGACAAGAATAAAACTGAAAACTTGCTTTTTATGTGAATATCTCACAAGAGTCCCAGCTGCTCCCGACTTGAGCTAGTGAGACTATGGCATCCCTAATTGGGGTAAGTTGTGAGGCTGAAAATAGTGGGAAAGGGAAGAAGATGGGGAAGAGGAAGGTAATGAAGTAACTGGCTATTCAGATCTGGTCACCAAACACGGCTAAAGTAATTTCAATTCTGAATTTTGGTCTTACGCCAGGGCGATACTGAGAGTACCTTCTGCTCTGGAACGTGCCGCAAATATACTATATATTATTTAAAATTAATTAAAACACAAATTAATCAAATAAGATTTATTTACGCTCGCCGGTATTCGATCCCGCGTCCTAAGATTGCTAGTCAAGAGCCTTAACCCTCGACTATGTAGGCCGTCTTGTCATTCGGTGGAAGTGTAATTATTATTAGTAGATACCTACTTAGACGATTTCATTTAAATAATTTTAGATCTTTGAAACAGCTAACATCTGCCACTATTAAATATTACTAATTAAAAATATAAATCGCATATTAGAATATTAAAGTAATTAATAGTAAAAATGCAGTCCACATGCAGTTAGGTGACCATTACACCCAGCCTTCTCGCCCTTCTATCTATTATTCTTCCACACAATCCATTTAAAGGGGCGCTAGAGTGTATGTTCTTACAAACAGTATGCAATTCATTTATCAAACACAATTAAGTGTGGGGAGTTAACAGAAATCATCGAGATATTAAGTACTACATTTACATTTGCGGGGTCCTTTTGGTTCCCGGGGGCTGCTTGACCACCCCTGGTCAGTGGCCACCCCTTGACCGAGAGAAACACCCCGCTTTACGGCACGGTTGAATGCCCCTGGATGACCCCGTTTGTTAATCTCTGGAGTTGAAAGCGATCTTTGCTGACTGGGAAAGTTTAATAAGTAAAACATTGTGAAGATGCATGGGTGTGGAAGATGTGAAGGATATTATATTAGCTAAGGTTGTGGGTTAAATGACACATGGGTCAAATGGCGCCTATGTCAAACGGCGCCTTTGTCAAATGGTGCCTATGTCAAATGGCCCTATGTTGAATGACGTCAATCTCAAATGGCGCCTTTGTCAAATGGCGTCCATGTCAGTTTCAAATGCCTCTGAGTTAAATGATGCCTGTGTCAAACGGCGCCTGCATCAAATGGCGCCTATGTCAAATGGCACCCGTGTTAAATTATGCATAATATGTCAAATGGCGTTTGTGTCAAATGCTGCCTATCTCAAATAGCGCCGATGTTAAATGATGCACCGGCGCCATTTGACCAGTGTCAAATGTCGCTTTTGTAATATGGCGCCTTTGTCTAATGGCGCCTGTGTCAAATTGCAACTAAACAAATGACACCAACAATTCTTGTCCACTCGAAATATAACGCCTGTGCTAAAAAGACACCCGAGCGGAGAAGATGGCACTTGAAGGAAATGTCACCTGAAGCAAATTGTACATGAAGTCAATGGCACCTAAAAGGAGCCTGGAATACAAATGGCACCTGTATAAAAGTAATAGATTACCGCGTGCTTGATTTTCTCCTTTTCAGGCCATTTTATTTATATTGCATTCCTCGTCCCGTGTTGGTATATCTCATTAATTAATTATATAAATATTATTTTCTATTTCTCTTTACTACAACGAAACAAATATCACACTTTCCAACTCTCGAACAATTTTCAAAATCATCTTCACATCCTGTTAAAACATAACATTTCGCATTAATCGCATCTAATAAAAAACGCCACCTAACGTAGATCCCTTGTGTCCGGTGGTCCAGTTGTCCATTGGCGTTTAGCACGCCCCGCTGCCCCATTAGCCCGGGGCTCGGGTTCAATTCCCGGCGACCCCCCTCCGGAGTCACTGTGCCCTGTGCGCTGGGTTTTGCATGCATTCGGGTAGGTACTGGCTACTTGTTAAGGATGGGGATGTACTTTGATGGGACACGCTAATGGGCATTCAAAGTTGGGAATGGGGTAGGGTTGAGGAATATATTATATTTGAAAGTTATTTTTTACCAACTACATATGAAGTTCTTATGATACGTACACAAATTTTATGAATCGGTAGCTGATGTAGGTTTAAAAAAATAATTTTTCTTAACTCATTCGAAAATAATTTCTAATTAAATTAACTTAATTAATTGTTAGCGAAACTCAATCGAAAATGTGGAGACCAAAAAATTCGAAAAATATATTGGCACCTCTGAGACTCGAACCCAGGACCCTTTGCTTACATGGCAAGTGCTCTACCAACTGAGCTGAGGTGTCGATATCAAATTCGGTCACTTTTAACTGTAGGTATCATACTTCGACTAAGAACTACGAACACTATCTTCATTTTCTTAACGCACATATTGGCTGCTATCTTTGTATATGATGGCAAGATTCAACCCGAACTAAATGCTATCTAGATAGTGTCTGGATAAATTTGTATCCATTTTATTTTTTAATATGCGACATTTATTGACTTTTCTGCAAGTCTAGGATGAATATGTATTTTTAATTTTTAACTTTATTAGAAAAATCTCAAATTACGATATTTAATTAAATGAGGACAATATTAGCGAAACTCAATCGAAAATGTGGAGACAGAAAAATCAGAAAAAAGATATTGGCACCTCTGGGACTCGAACCCAGGACCCTTTGCTTACGTGGCAAGTGCTCTACCAACTGAGCTAAGGTGTCGATTTCAAATTCGATATAAAAAATAATTTCCCTCAGGGCTTGTCATCTTTGGGGATGCCGTTTGTAGTTGAATATTGTAGAATTCAATCGCGAGTCTAAATTTAAACGGATTTAATAAACGATGCTAGGCATCCAGGCATCGTAAGGAATTTGTGGGGTAAGAGGGGAATGCGCGCAGGTGTTTTAAACTAATTTCATTTTTTTTTAACTTTCTTACCATCAGTGTGAACAAATACATTCGATAACTTCCATTAAATGATTTGCCGGTGTATCCTGGAAAAAAAAATATGTATCGAATAGATTAAACAGGTGTTTTTTTTTAAATTTAATGTTTTTAACCTCTCTGCACTTGAACTTATGTTTTAACGTCATTTTCAAATCTTGTGCGCTCTTTATAGCGAGGGGATGCGTAATATTTTCACATAGAATAGATATTACAGAATAAAACAATAACAACCATGTTCATTTAAAAAGGTTTTTTTTCGTAAAATTTTTTTGCAGGACTGAAGATTATATTTTCCGTCGATTCATTGATTAAAGAAAACACAATATTTTTTTAATATAATTTAATAAATAATAATAATAATTTAAGAAAATATCAATTTATGCTGGCCTCTTTGGACAACCCTGCGCTCGGAAATGGCGATTACAGCCTGGAAAATGTGCAAAGTTGTCTTACATCCGCTATCCGGGTAAAAAGGACATTGGTCATTCAGGGACGCAACTGGCAAGTTACTTGATGATACCATCGAGTAAAAGGGAAATCTTAAACTATTGAAACGTTCGAAGCTTTATTGCGTTTTGAGTCATTTTTTCATAAGGTGTCCAAATTCACGTGTACCACATTATAAGGATAATTATTGACATTCAAACTTATCACAATGTAGTGAAAATCGGATGTTGAGAAAAATCGTTTATTATTTTTTGTTTCTTATTTAAATCTGATAGGAAGTTGAAGGCAAATATGCGTAGATACATATTAAATATTTTATTTTCAAATATCAAAATAAATATTATGCGACAATTCACCATTGCTTGATGAGGTCATTTTTTATCTGACAATTTTATATGTATAAGTACGGAATTTGTTATGTTGAGAACTTTACCTACCTACATCACTTTTTGACTATGTTATTATTTTATAAATAAAAGCCCCAAGAGTCCCAACTGCTTTCAACCGCTTGGAGCAATATGAGTTTGTTTTAAGTCATTTTTGAGAAATATCACCATACAAAGGCGTTTTAGGGCCGGTTTTATAACCATCCGTTCGTCATGCTTGATCCAATTTTTAACTAATATTTGGTTTGCCGCTTGATTTTGCCGTTTTTAGATTTGTTTATAATACGTAAAATAAGATAACGAACGGATAGCGGTCCGTTAACAAAAAACGGTTCGTTACGTAACTACTTGGTAATTCGTTTATAAAACCGGTCCTTAAACAGCTAAGAAAGAACTTAAAATAACAAGAGTGAACATTAATTTACCTTACTTTATATGAAATGTGAAAATTTAAATTCTCCATCGTACAACATGTTCAATTAAATTGACTTGTCATAAGGTAATTATTTTTTGTATCCTTTCAAATTCCAGTTATGTGGCTTAAAATGGGTATTTTATTTGCTTCCATGACAACTCAGAATCATGCAATTTCAACACCCCTTTGAAAAGTCATTAAAAGTTATTGAAAACAAATTAAAAAATAGCCCTTAACCTCACCTAAAATGACCTATTAAACCATTTTTTTCATCACTTTTAATGATTTTTAAAGGAGGTGTTGAAATTTCATGATTTTTAGTTTTCCGGTTACCATTTTATTTTCAGTCCAGGAAATCAATAATTTATCAGGTATAAGTTTTGAATATGCAACGGTAGTTAATGCTAATCACGACAACATAATTTATCTTCTTCTTCTTGTGCCCTGTCCGTTCAACGGACGTTGGCTATCATGTTGGCTATGAGGACTTTGTTTACTGCGGCCCGGAACAGCTCTACGGTCGACTGGCCAAACCACTGTCTCAGGTTTTTCAACCATGAGGTTCTCCTTCTTCCAGGGCCC
Organism: Limnephilus rhombicus; assembly: GCA_929108145.2. NCBI lineage: Eukaryota > Metazoa > Arthropoda > Insecta > Trichoptera > Limnephilidae > Limnephilus > Limnephilus rhombicus. Next base: position 27,915,487 of record OV815284.1, read on the forward strand.
CGTCTTCCGGCAATCTTTCCCTGCATTATGAGACGCAGGATCTCATACTTCTCTGGATGTCTCATCACATGTCCAAGATATTGAAGTTTTCGAATTTTTGTAGTTTTAATTACTTCCTTTTCTTTATTCATCCGAACCATAACATCTTCATTTGTAACCCTGTCCATCCAGCTTATTTTAAGTATTCTTCTGTAGATCCACATCTCGAATGCCTCAAGTCGCCTAATTAGTTCTTCAGTAAGCGTCCATGCTTCCATTCCATAAAATAATATCGAAAACACGTAGCGTCTGACCATTCGCATTCACACAATTTATAATAGAATTACGCAAATAAATTTAAAAAAGTGACTACTATACTAACTTGATGATATATACGTAGATAAAATCATGCAAAGGTATTTGAACAAGGGAATAAAGGGCTGCAGTGCCAAGTGGCCAGTGTTAGGGGTGGTTGCGAAGGGTTGTCCGCGCTGGTCCGAGGACCCTGTCGGGGGTAAGTGCCTCGCTAACTGTTGGTGCAGATTAATGTCGGTAGCACCCTTACACCTTGGCCCTACATCCCTTAAGTAATAATTTAAAGCGCTCAACGGACTTTGTGGAGAATTAGCCACTTAATAAGTGGCTGGACCCTCAAAATTTTGTAAAATGTTGAATGTTATTCCTTACATAAATTATTAGTATGTAGATTTTTGATGTCAGAGATCGAGGGAAATTATTTTCCTCAGGGCCTCCTATGTGGAGTTAACGTAACGAAGTTGTAGCTTTTAAACCAGTGGTAACAAAAACTCTTTAAAATGTCTGAGAGCTCAAATAAAAAGACGCAGATAAGATATCTCATCTTTGTAGTAGAAAATCTGTGTGCTGAAGTAGTACCTAAATCTGTGTGCTAAACGAAATTGTTTTTAGTTCACAACGTCTACCATGAGTTACGGAGCTTTGAAATATCAATGTAACTGTGAATAGTTTGATAAAAAAATAAGAGAAGTAAAGCTATTATATACACAAAAGTGGTATGCTCGTATGCTATGTGATGGTTATAGAAGAATTGCTTTCGTCTGACGTTATAGATTTTGATAGTTTTTACTGAACTGATCAAGATATTTTCTCTCCGCGTATGATGACTGTCAAAATAGACTCGCAGTTAAAAACAGTAAATAATAAATGCATAATATTATCATTGATATAATTATGATATTACCAACGTTATGGTTAAAATGCTACGGTTAAATTATTAGTTCAAAAACATATTTTTTCACAAAGATGAAACATATCATTGTTGCATCGGAAATTAACAATATTACCGGTGCAGACCTTATTATGGTACAAAATATTATTTCAGCATATATCTGAGTCTGATTATAAGAGGAAAGTAGAACATGCACATAATACAAGGTTCACAATGAATGAAGGAATGCTTGTTCCAAAATATTATAATAACGACGGACGGCGAACCCTGGAATATAACGTGCCAAAAGTATTTAACATGTTACCAAGTAATTTAAAAAATTGCGATTCTTCAAATAGATTGAGATATATGCTGAAACAATGGTTACTAAATAGAGATGGGTTATTTTAATTCATGTGTGTTAATTGTGACAATCTGTGTAGTTATTGTAATAGTATTATGTATGTATGTTTAAATTGTAAATGAAAATTTACATCATTTTTACAAACTACTTTATTGCGGTTTAACGGGATTGTACCTCGAAAAGCAATGAAAAAAAATGGTTAACAGTACAAATTTTCTGTTATTAAATAAATTTTAATAAATATGTGCATTACGAAGCTGGGATGCATTGATTTTGGAAGCATTTATAAATAAAAATAAAAATCGTTCAAGCCTTCAATATTATCGTGCAGCACGAGGAAGTCTGTACCGAATCCATCGCCCTCTATTGAACTCAAATGCTTCGTCAGTGATCTTGGGAAATTCCTTTTTTTTTTTTTTTTTAGTATATTTATTCAGTTTTTTTTTTAAATTTTACAATATTAATCTTTAAAATCTTACAAAACTGATCAATCTACATTCAGGTGATAGACAGTCGCCTTCTACAAATCAGCATATTGGTAAAAATGGCTTCGATGAATTTAGTACAACCCCTTATAAATGCAGCAATCGTGCATGCGCACCTCACAAACCCTGTTATCTAAGAGTTTATCCATTTTAATTCCACAAGTTAAAATACTCAATAAATAACAGCAGTAGTAGGTTGCCTATGGCGCGGCGGGTGGAAGTGGAACCGTGATATATTAAACAAAACTAATGGAGGGCAGTGCAGTGGAATTCGATAAGTGAATTTACCTCTTTACTCTAAAGGAAACTTGGCTCGGGGGCTCGCGCTAATGGAATTAAAGCCACTGGGGCCGCCGACCGCAGCCATTATCTAAGCGTGAGATGTACCTACTTAACACTATACTACATGGGGTAGATTCAGTAGGTACTTATAGGAAAGACATAATATCATATAAAATACAGATATTATCACAAAATATTTATATTGAGGGATCAGTAGGATTTATAGGTCCTATTAGGAGTTCTACCGAGTCGAACCCTCTGATAAGAAAATATCTGGAGTCGGTGAATTATTTTCCCATTTGGTCTCTCGTAGGCTAACATGTTGTTCTTGTATTGTTTTGTATTTATTATATTTATGTAGTGCAATTGCGTAGCGTGAATTGATTAGATGATCATTTGTGGAAAAGTGTGTGAAAGGGTTTAGTTTTTCCTGTGGGGAAGATTTAACCCGGAAATAAAGTCTGAAGAAAATTTTCTCCAGTTCTCAAGAATTGTTGAAAGTTTGGTTGGAATCAAATTATTATGAACTTGGCTGGAAGTCTTTACATTTTATTATTAAAACATATTTTGATGAATTTAGTAATAGGCCACTAAACAGTGAGATTCTGGCACTATTTAACCTTATTATTTGCCGGGTCTTACACTTGGGGACGTCGTCACAACTTGTTGTTTTGTCGAGCAAATCGTTCAAATCTGTTTCTGAATTCGCCTATGAGAGAATCGTGAAATTTAAACAGCTTTTTTATAAAGAATTTTCAGGTCAACCAACCGTGGGATGAAGTTTGTCTAGGTCTTGGCGTCGGATGTGTTTGTCCATATACAGCGTGGCGGGCCTGATCAGTAGAGACTGGTTGAGGGAGACCTTTTAACCTCTCCAGCCGGACTCTCACGACCCTTCGCCTTGCACCGCGGTGGATGGTTTCATACGTTCGTCCTTATAAAGACAATCATACTTTCCTTAAAAAGATCCTCCACACAGCATCCCCAAAGATGATTTAAATGTGTGTGTTTATGTATTTCAATCTATTTTGTTATATATCTTGCATTTATAAAATATGTATGAAGAACCCACATATTATTAATATACGTAGGTATATTTTATATGATATCTGCAATCTAAAAACTATATTTTTTCTAACTCCTTTAATGTATATTGTTAAAATGCACCTCTTCACCTAGGTGCCACGTGTCATATCCATTTTCAACTTTTTTTTGTTATCTGTTACCTTTAAAACTGTTTTTGATTCGTGTATGCACCTAATCACATGGCATGTAAAAATGTGTAAAAACCCGAAAGGTCATTGATAAATAAATAAATTTCCACTTTTTAAAAATTTTCACTAAAAAGTTATAATAATTATATTCTGAGAAGATATACGAGTATTATGCTTGTAGATATTCATGCTATCAAATACTGTTACCTAGTACAATCAATAAAAGTTCTCATGTAAAAATATTTCACACTGCAATTTTCTTCCTCATTTTCAAATCGTTGATAAAATATGATCAAGCATGTTCAATATGCAAATTCATTTATCACACAACATAAAGTATCGAGAACCCGCTGTTTTCAACTTACAATGTGTTTTATAGGGTCGCAAATAATAACATAAACATACAAATTTCGCCCTCGATCGAACTGCAAATATCAAGAAAATATGCTCGCCCAATAAATAACGCTGTTTTCGTACGGAGAAAGATTTCCAATGCAGTTTCGCATCATTTTTCATAAGATTTTCCAAGCCGCTCCGGGGCGCCTCTAAGTTTTTCCTGTGGATTTTCAATGATATGGGTAATAAGATTTTACGAGAGCTCCCTGAAAATACTGGCAGTATATTTTTTCAGCCATTAGATGCGTCTGAGGTAGTTTATCATATTTTTACATCTTGCTGGGGGATATTTGCAAGTGTTGATACAATCGTTATGTTCCTACTGTGAATTTATTACCATAATATTTTGTAGGAAACTTTTCGAGTGCAATGGATGCGATTGTTTAAATTGATGCTTGTTTGCGCGTTTTATGTTAGATTTTTTAATGTTTCATGAAAACAGTCTTAAATATTTTATATTTAGAAATGACATTTTACGTCATAATGTTTAGTATTAGGTACCTAATTCAACTAACTAACCCCACGAAGAACTTATTTAAGGCGATCCAATAGTTCAGGAAAAAATCGAAATCGGAATTCACGCCCTTTTATGGGAGGAGTTTAAAAATACTTGATAAAAAGCTTAAGGAAAGGTTGGAAAAGGTATTTGAGATTTTTTTTTACAGGTTGATTTCGTAAAGGCCGGTAAAAAACATTCACTTATTTTTTAAGCATTGTTTATTGTAATAAAACGGAAATTTAAAATATATTTCACGAAATCAACCGATGCGGAGTCACACTTTCATCTCCCGCTCCGTTCGGTGAGGTGTGGCGACTGTGGCGTGGATAGTAGCTCTTCGGTGGACGCCATAGGGTTCACTTTGAAAAACCGAATTCGTCGACTAGCGGCCGTATTATAAAATGACAACGCGAAAATGCATATTTTATTTTATTTTGGAAAGATCGGGCGTAAATATCATTTTTTTGCGATTATTATAAAATAAACTGAATTTGCCACATTACACAATAAAATCATTTCCGAAAAGAGGTTTATAAATAGGAGAGGTTGAACTTGAAAGTGTTTTCTATAGACCTTGTACTTTATTTTTTTATAGGCTTATTAAAAGACTTATAAAAAAATTACCGATATTTTTAAGGGCCAAGGTATGTTCTACACGCAGTATTTAATTGAAGCATCTATAATACTTCTAAGCGATCAAATTTTCAAAACAAAAACATATGATTTTGTAGGATTTTGCGTTATTTACCATGGCTTCATCTTAAAGACTTCAACGTACTTAATATAAAATCCTTACATGTCAGATACATTTCCTATTTTAAATTTAAAATACATGTATTTGAATCAAACCGTAATACAATAAACAATCCAGAAATATTTTTCCAGTAACAAAAACCTCAATGGCCCAGTAACAGTTTAACTTTCTTGCTCCTAAAATATTCAAAAATTGACAATTGCAAAAAGTCGATAACCAAATATCACACTTTCAGAAAGGCGCTTGGGGTCTTTTTGATGAGTGAATGCGATGGTGCTAGTAGCCTGTTTCTCGTACTCAGATAGAGGTGTATTTATTGTTTATATTTGTGTGAAGTTGTATGTATATGTAAATGAATGTATTATGTGTGTGCATGTACGTATATATGAATGTGAGGGTGTATAGTGTATATGTGTGGGCATGTATTTACACATGTATGCATGCACGCACACATGTAAAACTAGAAAAAGAATTATGTATATATGATCTAATCCTTATGCATGCCTTTTATCTTTTCGATTTTCTGCTTTCTATTGTAATTTTTACAATTTTCTTTATAATTTTTCTACAACATTTTTCCAATTTTACAGCACTTTTATATATTAAATCCATATTTGTCACCATGAAACAGGCAGCCACCTAGTATGGTGATTTGATTTGTTATATGTTTGTAAATGTTTAATGTTTTATTGATTGAACAGTGGGCCTCACTGTACATAAAATCATACTGTTTTAAAAAGAATAAAGATTTTAAAAATAAGAGTGTTATAACATAGGCGAAGCCGATTATTAGTAACAAATGTAAAATTCTTGTTGAATTTATTATTTTGACTTATTATTTTTAAAAGTAGTTGTTTTCAAAGCGTTTCATTACCAAATAATATCGAAAAAATTCCAACGACTTTTCAATATAATACGGATGAGAAATGCCGACATTAGCATTTTCGGCGACATTTATACACCTCATCGCGCAGTCCGCATTCTGTAAATATTTATAGGAATGCCGCCGTAAATTCTCGATTCGCGAAAATGAAACGACAAAGGGGCAAAGTTAAGACTGCGCCACCTACCCTTAAAAATCCTAACAACCATAAACGATCCTCCCTGGCTCCTGCCCCCTCCCATTCTGTAGGGGTGGAAAGTAGAAGGCACCCCAGTTGCTTCCTCCCACGTTTATAATAAATGAGTGCGGAAGAAAAATGTGGTACCGTTCTTTAAATACCTTCCAATGCCCTCCAGATCGAACGCTTCCTATTTTATGGTCTCCTGGAAGGTACCTATTTTCTTTCTGTTATGTCGCGCCGATATTCGATATCACGCTGGGTGAAATTTAAAGTTATTGCGAAGAAAGGTGTGGTGTTGAATTTATTACGTTTTTTATTGTAAGTCGTTTATTTTTTATTCAATTTAAATGTATTTCTGCGCTGGGGTTACAAATATGGTAATTTAGCGACGGAGCAGAAGATTTTTAACAGAAATTATAATGAAAAGTAGCTACCAACTTACATTCTCTCATAACAACCCGGATCTGTGGTCTTAGATCAATTTATGACACCTAAAATGGTACTTTATTTCTTTGAGTTTGAAACATATTTTATTTGATTTAAACTCTGACAACTAAACCAAACAAGCCAGTAAATATTTTAATTCAAAGGAACAGTTCAAAGTTTCGAATTGTTCCTGAGATTGCAGATGTGTTTGTATATGTGATATTATACAAAAAATCTTTTTAGTAACATAATTTTGGATGATACGACATGACAAAATAGACATTTAAAAAAAAACTCAACACCCATTCTAATACGTTTCAATAATGTTATAGACATAGTGTACTTACTAGTATAAAATACATTTTTAATACAACTCTTTTTCAGTAGAAAGGGCGAGTTTTTCTTTGATTCGATCCTTTCAAAGTTTCCAATGAAAACAAAGAAATGCGTTTTGTATTTACTTTAAGACGATAGCTTCTGCTGCATATCTTCAAGGATTAGCTTCGTTGCAGCTGTGGGCGGCAGATCCACCACGTGACACATCAATTAAGGGCGGATTAGTTGGGCGGGAAATCTAGAATCCGCCCTCCACGCCGGTACTCATTATCGTCGTTCGTCATCGGGAAGATACAAAATGAATCGATGAAAGAAGGGCCTGTCGGTTTGGAAGTACAATGTGAATAAAATTGATTTTTTTTTAAATGTAGCAATGCAAATTGAGCACGGTCTTCTATTTGTAATCTTGAACTGATTTGTCCAAATAAATTAGATCATATTATTAGCGAAAAATATCTAAAATATATATTTTTTAAAATAGCATATCTTATTCCAGAAACATTATTTAAATATTTCCACACCGTTTTGTCACAAAGGTATTTGAAGTTTTTAAAAATTCACAATCATTGGCATTCTTTGTTAACCGGAGCAAACGAAACCACATAATGTTAAATATTATAAGTCTAAGTTTTTCAATCATCTCCTGAAGTATTAAGTATTATTTTTTTGGATAACCTGAGCCATACGTCACCCCAAATAGTTCACTAAGTTTGATGACTGAGCAGGGGTGCCCGGGTTAATATAGTGATGTTTGTCCGGGTGTTGGAAGCGAATGCATCTACCCACCAACTGCGTGGCAGGCTGGAACGGGAGAGACTGTTTGAGGGATACCAAACCTAGATCACTCCAGACGGACTCTCTCAACCCATTGCCATGCACTACAGTGGGAGAGATGGATTCATACATCCATCATTCCTGGACACATTGACTCCAGATTCCGACTCACCCCTTATACATTTTTCCTTCCCAGAAATTCCTTTCCTAAAAAAGCCGGCCACACAGCATCCTTCAAGATATCGTAGGCCCTTGGGGGAATTATTTTCCTCGAGGCCTCCTTTCTAGAGCTAATGAAAAAAGTATCCTTTTACATTTAATTTTTTTTAAGTACCTACGTTATTACCTAAGTACTCGTTATTCAATTTAAAATATATTTATTTATAAACAAGATCTTCTGCGTAACCAAAAATTACATGTGATAGCTGTTTTGTTTAATGTCCGTGTAAAATCTGGTTTAATGAACTTAATTTTGCTTTGAATTTAGTTGTCGTTTTCAAAATTTAAACTGATTGTGTGAATGTGAAGAATTCAGACAAGAGATAACACACATTTTACCTATAATGTAACGTTTTAACGAAAAATTCAGACTGCCTTGATTTTTCACGGGTTTTCGCTTGTTTAATCTAAATGAAGTTCAACAAATTAAACTTGATTACATTAAATAATAGTGAAGGTAAGATTTTCGTATAAAGCACCCTCAGAAGGATATTATTCCCGTAGTCTTGATCCTAAAACGCAATATCTATTAAATGGTATATTTTTCTTTAAATAAATTGTTTGTTATGTTTAAGTCGAACACAAAAACTTTTTAAAATGTTAACATATTAATCTCCCCACCGGGATTTAAGGCTCAGCTATTCATTCGTCCGTCCTCCTCTTCTAAAATCAGAAAGGTTGCCCTCAGTGATATTATAGATCCAGGACCATAAAACAAAAGTTTGACACAGGAGCCTATTTAGCGCAGTGCTTTAAAAATGTACGCACAATTAAATTTGGTTTACAGTTGGGGAAATAAAAATCCCCTTTGGCGATAAGAAATTCGCGGGTGTACAAATGCTTAGGTAGGGGATGGAGGGATGGGGGGGAGGGTGAAGACTGCATTATTATTCCCGCGGTTTTAATGAAAATATGCCGCGCAATAAAAATAAAGCCTAAACCGGATTAATATGATGCAAAGGTCACATTTCTAAGCTTTTGGGGCAAAATGCGAACATCATGTAATCCAAAAAAGTTCTAGTTTTCTATACGATATTTTGTATGAATTTAAAATACCGAAAAATATAAATGTATCGGAATTTATTTTTGTATTAAATGAAATATAATAAAATAACTCTCTTAGTACCTACCCACCTATATACATCTTGGAAGAATTTATACATCAATACTAATAAAGAAATGCATTTTTTCTTTTACTTTGAAATTGCAGAAACGCCCTGGAAAATTTTCGTATCTTATCACAATGAAACAGACGATAAGGCATTAGGTTTTTTTTTAAAGTTCAGTGGATATTTTAAAACCCAGCAACTCATGATGGCAATGACTTAGGAAAAGTAGGAAAAGTAGCTGTATTGCATTAGAATTTCATGTATAAAAATCTGTTCAAATTCCATGATGATCTGATCACTCGGAACATTTTTTGCTTCAAAAAATAGATTTCTGCGTTATAGCACGTAATCTTTAAGTCCAAGAATGTTTGAATTAGTTGTTGTATTTTTATTGAAATTAAAAAAAAAAATATGTATATTTATATAAACTAATATTATTTAGGTACGAACAAAATACGGTAAAAACAATTCGCTTTTCTTCTGTACCAAATAGGTACCAAGAATTACTGAAGTTAATATGATTCGTAACTTCATAATTTAACTCTCCATATTTTCACTGAAACTCCGAATTAATAAGGGTAGAAAAAGAAAGTCTCCCCTATTTGCATATACCGCTTGTAATATAAAGTTTATTGAGATATGGAGTAAACATTTCTTAGGTACGCCGTAAAAGTTGGAGCTAATTACCCTTAAGACATATTTTTAATTTCATGGTTCGTATAATTCCCCCTTAAGTTGTGCCGCAAGGGGCTGGCTGCTAGAGTTGAATGCAGATTTTAAATACTCTTTTATAGATAATATGCTCTTAAGCTAATTTTAGCTCTATAAAACGAGCTCTTCATTTAGTGAATTCAAACAACCTACTCTTGCAACAGTTTTAAGGTCGTTTTTACGGTGAATTATTTTAATAAATAGTCATTTAATTTATTAAAGCAGAAAGTCAGAGTGCTTGCAGCAGGAAAATCTGTGGAACGGTGAGTTCCGACGTAATTAAATTTACACAGATCTTTTGTAACAGTTTTGTAACGGTTAATCGTGTTATTAAACAATGCTTTGTTTTGATATTACGTACAACGTAAACAATAATAGTGTTGTCTGCAGTCGGAAAAAATCCAGGCCCACTAGCATGGTCAATCAATAAGGGTTGATAGGATAAGATTTCGGTAACTTGTCAACGTTTCCCAGGACAACTGCAGATAGTTAACGTACAAACAACAGTTGACGTCGAATATATTAAGAACACATAGACATTGTGAACTGTTACTTATTCTTTGGCGATCCGCGGTCATGCTAGGGAACGATGAGAAGTTACCGAAAGTTATCCCGTCAATCCTTATCGATCGACTGTGCTAGGGGGCCAGAACGGTGGGCTCTGGCATACTCTAATTTGAACATCTTTTATTAGGATTTTCTAGGTCAACGCAACTGTCTACGCAGCTTTATATTATTATTTTATTTTTTTATTTTTTTATTTTAGACATCAAGGACTACTCGGATTTATATCAAAATAAACTTTTGATATTGGCGTTGTTGTATTTTTGCCTAACTCATAAGGTATAACACCCTGGATTTAAATATTCATTAAATGTTCCATATTTTTAAATTTAACAGTGCAATTCTCTTTATGAATTTGTCTTTGTCATGGGGGTACCACACAAGAGTCTCAACTGCTCATAACCGTCTGAAGCCAGTGAGACTATGGCATCCCCAATTGGTGTGAGACTATTGTGGTGGTGGAGGAGTGGAGAGGAGGGGTAGTGAGAAGAAGAGGAAGGTATGAAAATATCAAGCTATTGAGATCTGGTCACCAAATTCTTGTGGTATTTCACTGGGGCGACACTGGAAGTATCTACCACTCCAGTGTATTATTTTTTTTTTTAAATTAATGAATTATGAAATAACACAAGATAAGCAAATACAATTTATTGTGTGCCGGGATTTGTACCCGTGACCTCCGTAGATCCGTAACTGATGATCGTAACCACTCAACCACGACGGTCTTCAACCAACTACCTACCAGCAAACAAGCAATAGAATAATGCCGAGATTTCCACAATAATATTTAAAATGCATTTCCATTTCGTGAACAATAGTGTGAAAATATATTTCTAGAGAAGTTTTCAATTTTCGTGTTCTCATTAAAAATATCCCACAGTATCTACACTCTTATATTCCATCACAATTGAATGTCAGTAACGAAATTGTTCAAAACATGGCATTTATTATTTTAATAAGTTTTGTCATTTTGTCATTTTGGATTGAGAAATAAGCTCACTAATAGAAAGTAACTTACCTTAAAAGAAATCGGATATTTTTCGAGAAAAAGGGTATTATTTTTTTATTTGAATTTGGTCAAAAACAATAGCCGTAATCGTTCAAGCAATGTTTTAAATTTGTAAATTCGTCTTTCATCAAAAATAAATAATCTTTCACTCAAAAGAAACGGTACGAATAATTAAAATTTGCAATAATTTAAACTTCCTTCGGGTGGTGGAGATTGATTTTTCCTCGGTTTGATATTTGTAGGTGTAAAAGAAATACATCAAAAATCAAATTTTCAATTCAATTAAAATTTAACAAATATTTAAAATTCCATTTATTTATTTATTTACGGACAAATAGTCCATTAAACACCAATAAAAACACGAATAAAAAAAAGAGAGTTGACAATGAAAGGAGAGTATATATAGATGAAGAGCACTGACAAAATACTCGTACATATAATATAAAAGTACATATAGAATATAACACGGGCATTAGCCTAGTATGGTAATCAAGAAAAAAAACCTAAAAGTGTATTTTCAAAAATTGTATGAAATAAAAAAAAAATAAAAAAAAAAAAAAAAAACTAACTACAAGTAGCTTGAAGATGGATTTAAAAAGACTAAAAATTCACATTTCGTATCGACTGCCGAAAGTCATTTAGACTTACACCAAAAAATTCAATGCTTTGATTTGCCTTGACAAGTTTCGACATTCTGGATAAAGGAGAATGATATTCGTAATTAGTAGAATGTTGATTGACGAACAACAATTCATTATTTCGGAGTCTATGGAAAGGGATGTTGAACTGCATGATTTGTAATAAAGCAGGTGTGTCAGTAATACTGTTGATAATTTTTAAAATGCATTTTATATCAGAGTCCTTTCTACGTTTTTCTAAAGAACTCGCCTCTTTCAAGTCCTAACGTCCAAGAAATTCCTCGTAGGAAGCGATGTTGTACAGATTCGATGTGACAAATGTGGACAGCATAGAAAGGAGACCGAATGATACTAGCATATTCAAGGTGAGGGCGAACCAGCGAACAGTAAACAGTAATTTATATACCAGCATGTAACAGTAAGTACACGCTGGTATATAAATTATTTCTTGAGAAGTTATTTTTTTTAAAATATAAAACTATTGAGTGATGTTCAGCTCAAACTGGCTTATAAAAACAGGACTATAAAAAAATCCGTTTATTAATATAAAAAATATATACACCTGTTCACATCTCAAATGGAACATTGATATTAAACTAAATAAAATCCAATATGCCTGCTCTATTCAGAAAGCAGTCCGATAACGTTTATGAATTTATGAATAAGAGTCAATCAAAGATGAATAAAAATACATTTGAAAAAGCCTTACATTTTGAAGGCTTCTTTGTGAGTTATTATTAATAATAATAGTGGTCGGTCGTTGGCCACCGTTGCAAGTGTCTACAGAGTACAACCAAAGAAATGATTGTATAGAAGCCTCTGCCTCTGCCTCCGCTGAATGAAAGTCTGTCCGGTAGCCGAACAATATGCTTATTGAATAAGCCGTATGATAAATAGTCGCGTATAGTCAAGTCATTTTTTATCCAATGTGATGACTGGACCGGGTCCGGGAGACAAGGGGAGCAGGGTTGACCACTGTCAGTGAAGATATTTTTTCAATTAGATATTTTTGAATGGTTTATATTTGATGGCCTCCGTGGTCGAGGGGTAAGGCTTTCGACTAGCAATCCGAATGTCGCAGGTTCGAATACCGGCGTGCGCAAGTAAAATTAATTGTATTGATTTGTTTTAGTTCAATTAAAAATAATATAAGGTATATTTGTGGCACGTTCCACAGTGGAAGATACTCTCAGAATCGCCCTGGTGTAACCATTACTCGTAATTGAAGCGTTGCTTGAAATAGCTATAGCTGTGTTTATTGACCAAATCTGAATAGCCAGTCACCTCCCTCCTCCCCATATTCTTCCCCTCCCACTACCTTCAGCTTCACAACATAACCCAATTGCCATAATTTCACTGGCTCCAAACGAGAGCAATTGGGACTCTAGTGCGGTGTTCAAAAATATAAAAAAATATTAATTACCCATTTATAATTATTCTAATACAACCATAACTAGATGACCGTTACTTTTAACTTTATATATATACAGGGTGTCCGGGGGAAAGTGCATTAACTTCGGGAGGTGATTCTACATGATGGTAGGAGTAAAAAAGATTAACAACTTTTTCCGAAATTCCAACTTTTTTTTCCCATACAAAAAGATGTACCTACTAAAAATCCTTAGTGTGAGGTACGATCTTACTTGTTGAGAGCCTGCCGGGCGCCCAACTAGATTGTGATTGGCCCGTATCGTAACAGCGGAAAATAATAAATCTGGCCGCACACGCCGGACAAATTTTATCTTTTTACCTCAAAACTGCCCCTAAAAGTTGTAATTTCGAAAAAAGGCATTTATCTTTTTTTCTTGTTCTATCACGCAGAATCACTTCCCGAAGTTAATGCAGTTTACCCCCGGACACCCAGTATACAGAATATAATTATACTACACAATGATTATGCCCGCATTTATAATATACTTAATATAAAATACCAAATTTCGACTGCCATAATAAGGGCTTGTGCCTAGTTTGATAGACGAAAATCAAGTTAAAAAATTTTTGCACGAAATCATTGTCATGAACAAAAAGAGAAAAAAGTTTAACCTCACTCGACTTAATACATAAATAATAATTTATTTGAACCTCGTTTAAAAGTGGGTAATACTCTCATATTCATATTACACAATCGACAATAAGCCAATATCAAAGTGTTTTGATATTTCTTTCTGTTCCTCTTTGCGAGGTTTCCGACTCGAACTCGCATCCTGATGGTTAAGCTCTTGTGCCGTGTCACACAAAAAATCATCGTTACCTTGGTGACTTTATGGGAGGTGTATCTTTATTTATCAAGAGTAATTTACAATAAAAACACATATTATTCATTTTCGAAGTAAGAAAAAAGGAGATCCAAGATAAATCAAATGCCTGTATTTATTTTTAAAGGTTTTAAATTAGACGTTGGCTGATAGAGATATTGAAAGAAGGGAAAATGCCGGTAACTACATTAATGGGGTACTGAATGCTTTTGGCGCTTATAAAAAACTGTCAAAAAAAGCGAAGCTAGCAGTCCAAAATGGAGTCTTGGTACCTACCCTGATGTATGGCAGTGAGGCATGGAACTGGCAGAGGAAGGATGAAAGTAAACTGAATGCTGTTGAAATGAGATCCCTGAGACGTATGTGTGGTAAAACCATGTATGATCGTGTTAGAAATGTGGATATCCGCAAAGAATGTAAGGCTGATGTAAGTATAATGAGCAAAATTAAGAAAGGGACCCTCAGATGGTTTGATGGTAAAAAGAATATATGATGCAAATGTGAATGGTAGAAGAAGTCGGGGACGCCCGAGGAAGACATGGCACGATCAAGTGAATCAGATACTTGAGACGGGCCATGTCAAAAGTCAGAATAATAGAAGAGTATGTATGAGACGATGTATGAATGTGAGTGAGGCAAAGAGTGTGTGCCAAGACCGAGTTGTTTGGCGGTTCGTCCTCTCTGCCTACCCCTGCGGGGAAACGGCGTGATGGTTAGTTAGTTAGTTAGTTAGGTTTTTTTGTCGTACTTCTTCAAAGCATTAGCAGTATGTGGTTGTATTGTGTGGCAACTACTAGAGGTACACGTATTATTTTCATAAGCAAGGTATGTAACGGCACTATGACGCAACTGCAGATTTTTTATGTATAACATTTTTTTAAAACATAATTTTAAAATCGTGAGCATAATATGGTGGTCGAAAGGGGTAAATTAACATGTCGGTGGTTAGTGGCAACCCTGTGTAAAGGCCAGTGAATAAAAACACACAGTGTGAACACTATTAGGCTTGTACGGGTCCCGTTCTTTATGCTTTCATTTCAATAAGGTCTGAGGAGACTTCGGAAAATTCTTTAAACAATATCTGTTAAAACAATGTTTTTGAAAAAAATATAGCAAACTTTTTCGAGAAAAAACTATAATTTTTTGATTAAAAAACGGTAAATTCCCGATTATGGTTCATCTAACTGCAAAATTTAGTAAAAATAAAGCAATTTGTTTTTTTTTTTGGTTAATGTAATTTCTTTCAAAACTTATCTACATCAAATGGCGAAAAGATTAGCAAACATTGATTGTTCCTTTTTTGAAGTGAAAACTTCATTAGCACCCTTGTGATTTGAAACTCGATGAAACGAAAATAGCAACACTAAAGAGAGACAAACACATACATTTATAGGATTTAGCCTGCGAGAGTATGAGATAGTATAATCGGTCTCCTCTTTGCGGGGTGCTTCGTAGCCTCCCCATTATTGTCTACTGTAGTTATATGAAAGTTCACTTCTAACGCGTGTGAATCGCGCTCTGATTTTTTTTTATCACGAACTAGAAATATATTATCCAGATTTTTAATTTTTCGTTCACCTTATAAGAATAATTCGTATATTGTTTACAAAAAGTCAAATTCTAATATAATAGGCACATAACATTACGTTATTGAGGCACACTTTTTAGTGTGCTTCAATCAAAGATATTGAAATATAAGATGTGCTATCTTCTGTTTTTACTAGGTGGGTCTGCGCTTCCGGGTGTCGCCGATATTGTTTAACAAACAAATAAACTAAAAGAACAAATAATTAACGAATAAACCAAACGAACGTTAAAATAAATTAACGAATTCTTTCCTTATTCAAAATATATTGTTAACCAATATTAATGCACATTTTCAAAAAATCAACGAAATGAACAAATTCTTTTTACATGAAAACTACGCTAATTAGCGCGTAGTCCGGCGACAGTTGCGCGGACACCATAGCATATCTCTTCTGTATTTGAATATCTTTGGCTTCAATAAAAGGATCCTCCAAAGATGGTGTTCAGGAAAGATTCAACAAATTTTTGACTGAGCGTTTTAACCCGACAAGTTGGAATTTCATCTGTCTGTAAATTTGTTTTTATATTCCGGTTTCGGTTCGAGAAGGTGGCCTTATTGGTTACTACCTTTTTATCCCGCCAGAGTTCGGATGATCGTGGTCCCACTACAAGCTGTCAAATCGGAATAATCAATATTATCGTAGGTATTTACCGGCCTGAAGAAAGTTTGAAAAAATAATAAATTGTTTATTTAATTCCTTATTTGAATTTTAAAAAAGTCAGAAATATTTATGATTTATAATTAAATTGGTAGATATTAAAATACCGACTTAAACTTACGTGATTTTCAGAGAAAATATTGGTTTGAGTTTGAGTAAATTTAGAAAAATATTTTAATAAATTGAGTATTATAGATGAATGCCAGTACGGGTTCCAGAAAAAAAAAAGATGTGATAAATTGCTGGAAAAATTTTCTGATTTTATAAATTCACAGCTTAATTCCAAAAAAACATGTACTGGTGCTTTTTATTGACTACTCAAAAGCTTTTGATACTCTCAGCCATATACAATTAATTAAGGTATCTACTTGAAAACATTGGAATCCGTGGTAAACTCCTCTCATTTTTTAAAAACTGCTTAACAAATAGAAAAATGAATGAGAAGATTTGAAATGAAATGAGTAAAGCAAGATATATTAAATCAGGAGTACCGCAAGGATCAATTTTAGGTCCAAAATTGTACATTATATATGTTATTGCTATGTCAAAACTCTTTAAAAAGCCTTTAGATTCATTTTTGCTGACTACTGATACTGCACTTGTAGTATTCAATGAAAAACCTATCATAGCTATTCAACAATTGCAAAGTGACTTTAACGAGCTACTTATATGGGCTCTTGATGTTGGATTAATTAGGTATAAATGTTAAAAAAACCAAATGTATGTTTATAAGATCACCGAGCTTGGGAATATGGGATATACCCAAAATAATTGCTCATAATTTTGAATGTATTCATCGAAAAATTGAAAATATTTGCTAGAAACAGTTGACTTTACTAACGAATATACTTATCTGGGACTAATAGTAGACAATAAATTTAAATGGGATAAACAAGTGGCTAAAATTTGTAACCAGCTCCGATCTTTAGCAAGTAATTTTTATAAATTGAAATTTATTTTGCCCCATTGTACTCTTAAAATTATCTATTTTTCTATGGTCAAATCCAACCTTAGATATGGAATACGAACTTGGGGGCACACAAGCAATATTTATATTAAATATATACAAAATTTACAAATTGCTATAAAAAAAAAATTGTATCACCGAATATTTACAAACAAAAATCTAAAACTACTGTATGGTTCTGAGGGGCTACTTCCAATAAAGGGTCTTCTTTTGCACATTATTATAATGGATAATGGGGGAGAAAACAAGTACAAAAAGCAACTGGTGCATAATCATACCACAAGATTCACTGAAAATAAGGGCCTCATTACTCCAAGAGTAACAAATAAGTATGAACGCTTCAATACTTAATACCAGAGATTTTCAATAAATTCAATAAATTTTTTAAACCTCAGAATAATAAGAGACCCTGCTCCAAAAACACTAAGCGTTGGCTAATAAGTGCCGAATCAATGTATTTCTGAACATCTCAACGTACCTGCCTAAATAATTTATATATAGGTAGGTACATTGAGATATATTACTTTATATATAATATTATGTTGTAAATGTATTAAAATTAAAAATATATTTATATTATTTTCTAGAACCTATAGACAAGCCGTCATGTGTGACAGCTTTGTGGGTCTACATAAAACTTGTATTTAAAAATGTCTTTTCTTGTATTAAATAAATAATAAAAAAATATCAGTTTTTCCTCTGGCAGGTTTTGTATTAAGTGCAGCACTCTTAGCAAAATATATACTAATCTAAAATAAATACTGAAATATACCTAGATGAAATCTTTAGGAGAATCTGTGTTTTGGACTTTATGTAACTTTATGCCAAAAAGATACTAGCATACCTCTTCAAACACAGAACTGCCTTTGAAAATGGCCAAACTGCTCGAGATACTAGAACCAAAGGGCATAATCTCTAACTTATCCCTTTTGCTAAATAACTTTTTGCCAAAGAAATTTTAGATACTTTGCAACAAATCTACACAATGCATTTCCACTGGCCATTAGATAAAACAGAACTGATTTTAAACACAAATCAGAAATCAAGTCTCATCAGTCTAAATATGCATTTCCAATTACTAACGCTGATTGTTATTTTTTAAAAATTTAAACGTATCATTGGGTTGTTCTTCTTGTTTTAAATTGATTATATTATAAAATGCTCCCCCACTTAAAAGTATGCATTTCCAATAGTACGATGATGATGGTCTATTATTTTTAATGTAATATTTGTGTTGTTAATTGTATTTTTACTATAAACTGCTATGTTTTAAACTGCGCTTGCTTTTAACATACGATTTCCTAGGGAGACAGGCATAGCACAACACTAATTGTAGTCTAGAATTAATAAAGTTGAATTATTAAATAAAACACTTTACAGGCTTTTTTGAAATATAACCAATCAAAGTGTCCTCCGGGTGAAAATTTTGTTTAACAATACAGGTGGCGTTTGCTTTGTTTCAGCAGCAACAGAAACCACAACATTATCAGTAGTCTTTATTTCAGCTGCCGTAGCCAAAGCCGTGTCTCTAATACATGTTCATTCCTCGGAGGTCACATTGCGGTATTATAATAATAACACCAACTTTGGTATTGCAGGCCGGAGTCGTGAGAAGCGTTTTGGTCGGTCTTAGAAAAAGCTCCAGTTATTTATTGTATGTTTCGGAACCATTAACGAAAACAATTGCTATGTTTTGTTAGTATTATTATATTGTTGCGAAGACAGTCTGCATTGCTACCGAAACAGGACATTGGTCTTCCGTTAACAGTGTGTTATGATATAATTAATTCCATTTCATTTATAATTGATAGCACTTCCCCGATTGAGGAATGGTGAAATGAATTGTGGAGTGGCAAGAATGTGGTTGTCTCCAAATTTAAAAAATGTTATTTTGATGAATATTTAAAGTGTAATAAGTGAATTATTATTTTTAATTGTTAAACTAACGTTTGAGACAAGATTTTTATGCATAGCACAAAGGGTAACAATTATTTTTTAAGCAATAATTATCAAAATCTTCCGAGAAAAGATACATGACGCCAACGGGACTTGAACCCGCGCCCTTTTGATTGCCGGTCAGCTGCTCTCCCAATTGAGCTACGGCGGCTTATTCCACATTGAAAAAAATAAGCCGCCATAGCTCAATTGGGAGAGCAGCTGACCGGCAATCAGAAGGGCACGGGTTCAAGTCCCGTTGGCGTCATGTATCTTTTCTCGGAAGATTTTTCAATGTGGATGAGTGTTTCAGGCTGATAATTATTGCTTAAAAAATAATTGTAATAAGTGGGTAAAATTAGTTTTTCCATGTCTCCAAAATAACGAAGTTATAAACTTTCAAAGTGAACTTGGTCAAAACTCACGCGATAGTGTCTCGTGCGTCACACAATACACGAATCAGTACAATAATTTTATTCATAATTCGAATGGCAGTTCTGCAGTACCGCGCCGCTCGTGAACCTTGACGTCACATGCTTTTCGAATGAAAAAAAAAATAGTGAAAATGCCCTATTGTATAAATGACAATAAAATTGTATTCTTGGTATACTCCTATATTTTCTTTGTCAAGTTATTTACAATTTACTAACTTTTGGGTTATCGAGGTGACCAACACGTATGTTTCTCTCTGAAATTTTTAGGTTAATTTTTATTCTGACGAAAAAAGATTTATCCCAAATTGGTCAAAATGACAGTTTAAGTAAATGAAATGGTCAAAATAAAGCATCTGTTTAAATTTAACAAGGTACAAGGTGAGCCATAAATAGAAACTAGAAACTAAATAGCAAAAATATAAAAAAACTACAGGCTATCTCAGAAACGGAAACCCTAGTGAGAATGCCTATGAAAGCTGCGACATTATTCTTATATTGGCTCCATGATAATTGATCCCCTGATAGGTCCTAGTTGACCCCCCGGACAGATGATATGTCTGCCAGTTGGTCCCTCGAACAGCTGATACTTTAAATGATTATTTCTGCTGTACAGTTTCATTAGAAAAGTTAATGTGCAGGTAGGATATACGGCCGTATAACAAAAGTCGATATATTTATATTTGCAGGCTTATTGAGTGGAAAATATCCGTGTATATAAAAATGAATCACTGTTTTCCTTGGTCACGCCGTAACTTCAGAACGACTTTACCTATTTCATTCATATATTTTTTTAAAGTTTTCATATACTTTGTAGAAGGTTCTTACGGAAAGAAAAATGAAGAAAATTGCGCAGAAAATTGGATAATTTCAGAAAACTTAATGACTATTTTAACTTCGCACGTCTGACAGTTCGCTCGTTTTATGAATGTTTGTTCTTATATAAAATACAAAAAATAAAATTTGTAATATGAAAAATGAAAATTTTAATAAAAAAATTGTAATAGGTGGAACGCGAGCCGTTTGAAAAATGAATGTTCTGGGACTGAATATATAGAACGCGGGAGGGGGGTTGGCGGGACGATGGAGCGGGAGAGGGGAGACGGAAGGCGGGGAAAGCGGGAGTGGAACGGGGACGCACCGGAAAGGACATGCAGGGAGAAACAATTTATTTCATTGAATATGGCATTGCAACGCATGCCCGAAACAAGCTAATATTGGTTGATATACCTATTCATTTAATTTTAAAAAGCTGTTGAAAGAAGCATTTATTTCATAGTTGACTGTAACTTGAGATGAGATAAGAGCTATGAGGAATCCTGTTTAAAATATGCATAAGTCTGAAATCAATATTTGAACAACATTGCAACGGATACACTGAAGGAACACGAGCGCTGGAAATGGTTTCCCAGATCTGCCCTAGGCCTAGGGGTCGAACAAATATATTTGATAGGTGTTTATGAAGTTACGAACGGTTTAATATAACTGAACTGTTGAACAAAATTTTTGATAAACAATAAACAGTATTTCCGTCACTAAAACTAACAATTTGGGAGGCGGGTATGGGTACCGCTGCCCGGGAACCATTTATTGGATAACCAACACCTAATATGCCATAGGTCACCCCAAGTGGTTCGCTCCATTTGGTGACTTAGCAGGAGTGCTAGGATTCATGAGGTGAGGATGCTTCTGCAACGAGAATGGTTGAAGAAGTCCTTTTGACTTCTCCAGCCGTAGGCACTCTCTCGTAACATCGCCATGCACCGCAGTGGGAGGGATGGATTCATACGTCTACCACTGAACGCACTGACCCCCAGATTCCGACCCACCCCTAATACCCTTTTCCTTCCCAGAACTTCCTCTGCTTCCTTTCCTAAAAATACCCTCCGCACAGCAACCCCAAAGATGACATAGGGAATTATTTTCTCAGGGCCTCCTGTGTGGAGCTAATGTAAAAAAAAAACAGGAATTAATTACGACTATGAAATTGATATTTCAAATGTGTAAAACACTTTCCAGTAAAACTTTGGTATTTTTATTTAAGTTTATAATCGAGCAGGACAGTGTGGATGGTGCAATCCCAATCTCCACATATTATTACATCGTAGAATTTATATAATTACGTATTACATGTCAAGAAAAAACTAAACATAATTGGTAGGAAATGATAAAAAAAAAAAAAAACATAATATAATAAATATTATTTGAAGAATTATAATTCAAGCATTCTATTAGCCCCTCCAGACTCACGGCGAGAAGCCCCGAGAACACCCGAGAAGCGTGAATGTGATGAGTTTCTCGCATTCTCTTTCTCGGGCTCGCCTGTTCTCGGATAGCTGTCGGTAAATTTGGCCGCTTCAAAGGATTTCTCGGGCGAGAAGCGAGAAGACTACTACACTCACGTTTTATCTCAGTGTTGTTTAGTGAGCGGTTGAGAGTAGACGTGCGTCATATTTTTGTTTTTGTTTCGAAAATTTTGTTTCCTTGTGTTAAAAATGTGGAACAATCAACAAGAGTTGCAACTTATCGCACAGAGCCAAACCTGCAGCATTTTGAATATCGTCTGTAATGTCGTCCATACCGGATGGGAAACAGATCACAAGTGAGAAAAATGAGAGTGTGGATAAGTGCTTGTTCTCGCGAGAAGTCTCGGCGAGAACTTCTCGCCGAGACTTCTCGCCGTGAGTCTGGAATAGCCTTTTAAATTATTACGATTATTATATTATCGGTAAACTTATATATACGATTATGAACAAATGATTGATATGTAATAAGTTAATACAATTGACAGGTACTAAGCACATACAATTGATGGGTTATAAGTACAATTGATAGGTAATAAGTAGTTTTTTTTACATGAATACCGCACAAGAGTTCCAACTGCTCCCGTCTGGAGCCAGTGGGACTATGGCATCCCCAATTGGGGTATGTTGTGAGGCTGAAGGCAGCAGGGAGGGAAAGGAGATAGGGAAGAGGAAGGTAGGGAAGTACCTGGCTATTCAGATCTGGTCACCAAATACGGCAAAAGCCATTTCAAGCAACGTTTCAATTCTGAATGGCGGTCTTACACCAGGGCGATACTCAGAGTATCTTCCACTCTGGAACGTGCCGCAAATATACTATATATTATTTTAAATGAATAAATTGTGAAATACACAAATTAATCAAATAAAATTTATTTGTCACGCCGGGATTCGATCCCGCGACCTTCGGAATGCGAGTCAAGCGCCTTACCGCTGCACTACGCCTTTCGACAAAACTAGTCGGTACTGGTCGTCAGATATTATTGATATGCACTAAGTAGATACAATTGATGAGTTATAAGTAGAATTGATAGGTAATAAGTAGATAGTATTGATAAGTAAAGTAGATACAATTTATGGGTTATACGTACAATTGATAGGTAATAAGTAGATACTATTGATATGCACTAAGTAGATACAATTGACGAGTTATAAGTAGAATTGATAGGTAATAAGTAGATACTATTGATATGCATTAAGTAGATACAATTGATGAGTTATAAGTAGAATTGATAGGTAATAAGTAGATACTATTGATATGCATTAAGTAGATACAATGGATGGGTTATAAGTACAATTGATAGACAATGAGTAGATACTATTGATAGGTAAAATAGATACAATGGATGGGTTATGAGTACAATTGATAGGTAATAAGTGGATACTATTGATATGCATTAAGTAGATACAATGGATGGGTTATAAGTACAATTGATAGGTAATAAGTACATACTATTGATTGCATTAAGTAGATACAATTGATGAGTTATAAGTAGAATTGATAGGTAATAAGTAGATACTATTGATATCCATTAAGTAGATACAATTGATGAGTTATAAGTATAATTGATAGGTAATAAGTAGATACTACTGATATGCATTAAGTAGATACAATGGATGGGTTATAAGTACAATTGATAGGTAATAAGTAGATACTATTGATATGCATTAAGTAGATACAATGGATGGGTTATAAGTACAATTGATAGGTAATAAGTGGATACTATTTATGGGTACTAAGTAGATGCAATTGATGGGTTATAAGTTAGTACAATTGATAGGCAATAAGTAGAGACTTTTGATTGATATTAAATAGATACAATTGATAGGTTATAAGTACAATTGATAGGTTATAAGTACAATTGATAGGTAATAAGTAGAGACTTTTGATAGATATGAAGTAGATACAATTGATGGGTTATAAGTACAATTGATAATAGGTAATAAGTAGATACTATTGATAGGTAATAAGCACCATTGATAGGTTATAAGCAAAGATATTGAAATATCATAGCATAAACATCATAGCATAAAGCATATCTCTTCTGTATTTCAATATCTTTGGTTGTAAGTGTTAACCAATTTTAAAATTGGTTTCAATACACAATATATTGAATTCCATCAAGAATAGATAGTTGAAAAAAAAACAAAATAAATTTATCACTAATAAAAACAATGGTTTCTGGCACAAAATCTCCGCTTCGCTTCGCTTTTATTCAAATAGGTTAAAATGCAAAAAAATATGTATTGAACATTATTATTATCCAAAAAAGCTGAGCAAGTTCCCGAATACCCTGTAGTTCAGCTCGACACGAGACAGTGGCGGACAGTTCCGCCGACTGGGTGATTGATTGCCTCTGGCACAGGGCACAGGGTGTGCGGGACGAATCTGTCTACTGCTCATTTGCATATTTCACCCGTATTTACATAATCTCCGTTTTATTGAATGGAACGTAGGCTGTACACGAATAAAAAACACGTATGAACACTGAAGTGTACACACAATTATTAATGTATTATGCTAGTTTTTTAATCATTTTATGCGGGTTAAATCAATGAGAGAATAGTTCCTACTTATAGGCGTAAGTCGTATTTAAGAGCAGACGAACGTAGTCAGATATGATTTAGGGAAAAGTCCTAAGTGTTCGGATTTAGTGAAATAAAATTGCAGGGAGAAAGTTGTTTGGTTGTCAGAAGTGGGGACGGTAAGGAGAAGTACCTGGTTATTCAAATCTGGCCAATAAACAAGGCTACAGTCAGTTAAAACAGCAGTGGTCTCTCTCTGAAAAAAATGGAAAACTAAAGGATGACGGAGTTTGAGGGGGGTGCGTAAAAAAGTAAAAGCTATTATTGGTAATAAAGTTATTTACAGTTTGGCAATTAAGGGTGGGTTTCTTCATTTACCGAGAAT
Source organism: Limnephilus rhombicus (assembly GCA_929108145.2). Taxonomy (NCBI): domain Eukaryota; kingdom Metazoa; phylum Arthropoda; class Insecta; order Trichoptera; family Limnephilidae; genus Limnephilus; species Limnephilus rhombicus. The sequence goes on from OV815284.1 coordinate 27,940,544, forward strand.
GCTAATTGTAAAAGTAAACGATCTGACCGTTTACTTTTACAATTAGCATTGCATTTAGCATTCTCGGTAAATGAAGAAACCCACCATAAGTGTAGAAAATAAATGATGGCGCTTCGATCGTTTTTTAGGTTTTAAATGACAACACCAAGATGGCTCATAAAACAATGAATATATGTTTAAAAAAACACTTCGGTCAAAATGCATATTTCATAACGTATTTGTATTTTCGAAAATTTTGCACCAAAAACTATAATTTAATAGAAGTAAATAATAGATGTAAAATTGTAATTTAATATAAGTAAAATAAAACAAAACAAATTTTAATTGGGCGTTTATTTCGTTATAAGGTAATAATAATAATATTAAAACAGCATTATATGATGGGGCGATACATAATGTATAAATCAAACACAAAAAATTTACATATCACAAAAACTAATAATAAAAACATTAAAAAAAACCCTAATCATATTTGTCAGAAATTTTATTCAAACAATTTAAGGTCAGAAAATTAAGTGCATTATACTTTTATCATGCAACATTACAAAGTTATAAAAATAAAGTGGCAAAGTTTATAAACAAAGCCGATGAAATGCAAATTTTTTCGTAAATATTCCCGGCTACCATCAAATCCAATGTCTTTTTTGAGTACGGTTAGTAAAGTTCTTAAAGTTGGGACTTCTTTACGTACTATGTAAAAAAATGATTTTTTTGACGAATGGCACAAATATCAAAATCATCCAACTTTTTTTAGGGCGCCCCATTGTCCGTTTTCCCGGTATTTCAAATTTTCCATCTGCTTTTTTCCCTTCCTTGACGATTCGCCTTACCGTTGATTAAGATTTACCTGTGTGTGAAAAACATCATAAAAATTATTATTATAGAAGGTATTTAAAAAAAACACAGTAGATAATATTCATTAAGAAAGAGAGAGAAAATTAAGAAAAAAGTTTCTTTTCCATGAATTTAAAGAAGTTGCATATTATTACTTTAAAAAAAAAAAAGAGTTATTCCCCTTTTCTTGTGGCTTCACATGAACTGTCAAATGAGACAGTCAAAACCGAATTTTTAAACATAACCTCAAATCAGATTGTAATGGTTAAAATCGCTCGAAAATTGGCATAAATCTTGTAATACTAATGAAATTTATTAAACAAACTATACTACTTACCAGTCATTTCATACAGTTCGTTTGTAGACATCTTCTAAATAAGACAGAAGCTTCTTCGCGTGATATTCGGCTCGGCAGCGTTGAAAAACGCAGTATATAACCCCTCTTGCATCACTATGTAATGGTTTATTCATTTTAATTAAATTCAGGCAAACAATGAATAAAAATATTATCAATTCAGCGATCTTCTACTCAGATTTAAGACAATAAATCAACCGTAACGTGCGATAACATGACAGCCATAGGTAACGTCAGAGTAATTCGGTGTTGCCATAGTAATGAAAACATTTAGTTCCAATTTATTTAATTTCTACACTTTATTGCCAAACTATACTTACCTTTTCATAGGTACTATAGGTACCCACCGCACAAGAGTTCAAACTGGTGAGACTGAAGGTAATGGGGAGGGTAAGGAGATCGAGAAGAAGAAAATGGGGAAGTGTCCCATTCAGACCTGGCAAAAGCCATTTCAAGCAAGGTTTTGTTTCAGGTCTATCACCAGGGCGGTACTGAAAGAATCTTATCACTCTGAGACGCGCCGCAAATATACTGTTTATAATTTTAAATTGATAAGTTGTAAAATAACACTAAATAACAACAACAAAAAATTACTCGCGCGTGCCGTATTTGAACTCGCGAATCCGGATTACCAGACTCTGAGTAAAGATCCGAGTGAAAGATCTTGAAGTTATTTCTCTCATTTTCATTAACTTGTGTTTATTTCATATTTTTGTACCTGTATCTTTGAACATTATTTGATAAGAATGCCTTATTTCTAAATATGTACTTACTTAGTTTAATTTTATATTACCCATATATACCTATATATGCTTTTAACTCTGTTTCTTTATATGATTTTCTTTTTGTACCAACTCCACTTTACATTTTTCTTTAATCATACTCTTTTTTTGCAAACGATATGAATCTTAGGGGAAAACTTCACCGGTTAGTGCAACTATATAACGTGTAGTTATTTTAATAAAATATGTATAATAAACTAAATAAAATATAAAACGAAAAATTTACACTCAAAAAGTTGTATAGAATTACACTTTGTAGGGTAAATATTTCCCCGATGATACCCAGCCTCTCATTATGAGAGACAACTTCAGAAAAAGATAGACGAATAACTAGGAATTTTTGTATCTAAAATCTAAATGGCGTTAAGTACCTATCTACCTATCCTCTTTGACAAGGCACGTACATAAAAAGAGTATTTTGACTAAAATGCTTGAAAATGTTTTGTTCATAGTGAAGCAACATTTTAGTATATTTATTTTAAGTTTGTTCGTGTTTCACAGGCAGTCGTTGACGTGAATGTGATATTCTTAAACGTGACCTTTGCATAATTCACAAAAAATACTCAAGTTTTGTGATTTGTTTGGCTGAGTCACATTTGTCTTTCGTTCGCTCTCTTTCCCGACTCCGCTGCGTAGGAAGATGTTTTGTGAACTTTTTTTGGAACCAGACATTGTGGCAAAATTTAAGCTTGCTAAGCCATTTAAATTCTTTCTCGGGACGGGGAAATTGTGAAATTTACTTGAAGATGTGCAAATGTCAAAATTTTTATCTAATGAATTAAAATAAGGATCTAAGAGCTGACTTATCGAAGCAATTTCACCAAATAATACCTGTAAATGAAATCTAAATACTTTCATATTGAAGAATTGAACAATTAAAAACGGAGCGTATTCCATATTTTTATACATCTTTAGATATGAAAAATATTCATAACCCAAGATAGAAATGACATTGCAAACTGAAGAACATGCATTGCACTAGAAATATCAGACGGAGAAATGTAAATAATAAAATACATACTGTTACAAAAGTGGGTTGTGACACAGAATTAGAACAATAAAGTACTCCAGTGAAAAATATTATGGCTTTAAAAAAATATGTTCATATACATTCACCAATAAACGCTGATTCTGAATATATAAGTTTTATTTAATAGAGTTTTTAAAAAAAATTTTAAAAGTGCATTTTTAAAAGTCTCGTTAAAACACAGCGTCAAGTTGGTATTATGAAAATGGTTAGTGGTGACGTCACTGCTAACTATTCACCTAGTGATAGCATGTAGAAGTTGTATTGAAATTTGAAATCACGACTTGAAGTGTACGACGTACGTCATTCAACATTTCGTGTTTTTGGTTTATTTTCATACCGTTTATAGAGATTTAGATAAATAATAGTTGTTGTGTTTATTGAAACATTATTTAGGCCTAAATAATGTTTCAAAAATAAAGCTAATCTTTTATTAGTTTATCTCTATTATTGAAAATATTCAAAAACTACTGCACAAAAAAAAAGTAATGCTACTTCTAGGGAGAATACTTCGATCACCGAATTCAAAATGGGGGAAGTTGATCAGCCGATTGCCCGATCCTTTTCAGGAGTGATGACGTCACACGATGATTGAGTGATGATTCACTATACAAATAGTGGTTTTCGGGGATCTTGAAAAATTGAAACTTTGACAATTATTTTAACTATTAAAACTAACTATAAAAATAAATAAAAAATCTGCAGTTATTTAAGTTAGAAGGTCATTATTCATTAAAAAAAATTACTTAGCCCTTTTCAAGTTTTGTTATTACCCGAGAACCATACAACAACAGCCAATGATTACGTTATAACAAAAACTTAATAGAACCTTCAAAGAACATAAATTTTAACTTCTTCGAACTTAGCAAATTCACTTTATGGCGTCATTTTTAATTGAATGAAAAGAAATTACTTTCTATAACACCATTATATAATCTATGTTATCGATATGTTTGAAAAACAAAGTTTTCTTCGTCGGGATAACAGATTAATATAAAAATAACAGAAGACAAAGAAGTTTAGACAAATAAGAACATAGACAAAATATTAAATTATATATATATACATATATACATATACAAACAGAGCGGACGATCTCCAAAAGGATATCAGAACGCTTTCGTGCCTGTAAACTTGGCCACCCCGACAAATCGGCAATCGCCGAGCACTTAATCGAAAACGGCCATTACTTTGGATTTGTACCTGAGGTCCTGGGAAGACCCAAAACTCACAGAGCACGCCTGATTACGGAGGCAATTGAAATTTACAAAAATCCTATAAATATTAATAGAGACGACGGAGCTAAGCTTAATAGTTCTTGGTATCCGGTAATTGACGGTTACATCAAGGCTAAACGCAAAAAAACATGTTGAAGTATATTGTAGCGCCAGCTCGTAGAGGAGTGGAGCTGGCGACACGGTATCGCTCCTAAGTAGATAAGTACAAACATCGTCACCCCTAACTATTACACATCTGCACTGATGATGGACACTGCAACGCTGTCCGAAACGTTGGCTAAAGATCCTAGGTAGCGCAACACGGCATAATACCCCAAAAACTAATAACAAAAATATTTTTGGCCGTGAAAATCTAAAATCGTATCTGATATATATACATATTATTTTTATATTAATCTTTTATCCTGACGAAGATTGAAACATGTCGATAATGTAAATTATACAGTGGTATTATACAAAGTAATTTGTTTTTATTTAATCACAAATTTTAACTTTGATTTTGATAAATTGTTCAAATTTTGTGAAACAATCCGTCCTAAGGTCGATACGCAATCTACACAAATTACTGAACACATAAGATAGGAAAAAAGCTCTTAAATTGTCATGATGCCAGAAATTATCGCTCGAGAGTTACTGCTACTCTAAACAAACAGAATAGGTACAGGGTTACGGTAAGTTAATTGGATTTAAAAAAAAATAAGGCAATTCAAGATCATCTACGGTGAAAGAGCAAAATCCCACGACAATATTTCTTCCTTTCGGAAAAATGTGTCCGAAAAGAATATTTCCGTGTTTATCGAAGCACGGCTAAGTTTTTATTCATCACTCGCATCACGCGCGCACATATCAATAAATCCGTCCATCTGACGTCATGACGTCTCGGCCACACGCCATTTGTTCCCGCTATAAAACAACACGGCGGGTATTGGCGGGAAAAATCGTCGCGAGAAATCAGGCGCGAAATATTATTAATCAATCCTCACAGGAGGGGTTCCCCCAGATATGAAAAACTTTTTCTTCGTGTGGGGTGGTTGTATTTTTATCTAATAAAATTTTCTGTGGTGATTTTTTGATCATTGTTTATTATGCTTGTCTGGAGAGACGTGGTTTATTGACTTGTAGCGAAACATAAAATATTATTATTGACAGGCATAAAAATATATCTATCTTATTACCTATTATTTTCAATTTGGGAGGTGGGTATGAGTACAACCGCTCTGAGAATCATGTATTGAATAGCCAAAGCCTCTCTCATAGGTCACTCCAAGTGGTTTACCACGTTTGGTGGTGTTTAACTAGTTCATAGAGTGAGGTTTGTCTGGGTCCTGGCGGTAGAAGCTTCTGCCCACTTATTGCGTAGCGGGTTGGATCGGGAGAGACTGGTTGAGGGAGACATTTGGCCTCTCTAGTTTGTCTCTCCCGAACCATCGCCTTGCACCGCAGTTGGAGCGATGAATTCATACGTCTGTCACTCCTGGACACACGGATCCCCAGATTCTTACCTAACCTTTATACCTTTTTGCTTCCCAGAACTTCCTCTCTTTCATTTTCTTTAAAATACCCTCTACACACGGCATCCACAAAGATGATATAAGTCCTGAGGGAAATTATTTTCTATAGAGCCTCATTTGTGGAGCTAAAGTAAAAAAAGTGTGCAATTTAAGTGCAAGTGAAACCTTCATAAAACTTAAGTAGACAGGAGTGTGGAGGCTATGCAGCACCACCCAAAGAGGAGACCGATTTTACTATCTCATTCTCATGCAGGCTAAGAATGTATTTATCTCTTTTTAGTGTTGCTACGATATCAGCTAGCCAGGGAAACATAATCGAACTCATGAAATATTCCGGTATAATTCTGGGAGGACTCATTGGGTTCGGGTATGTAGTGTTTGAACCGGATACAGCCCTTGCCGTAAACCCCTCTTCAACCCAACACGTCCACATTTATTGCCCTTATGTGGTGTATGAAAGGCCAGGAAAACATAAGTAGTGGAGGATAGATAACTAAGAGCAGATAGCGTCTGTTGGCATTTTGATCCGGAATTTGCCGGCAAGTTGGGCGTCGTCAGCAGCTAACTGGCAAACTATCCAAACTAATACATAATTAAATAGCGTTTGAAACTTCGTCATGGTTACAGCGGATCTTGCTTGATACTTGATGTTTATGTCTTGGTGTCCTGGGGAGTAAGGGTGGCCAGTTTGAGTTTTGGATGGGCCTAAATCTCTCGACGTACTGTAGATACGAGTATGTGGACATATAATTAAAACATATTTTTGCGATCACACATAAGATTTTTACTGATCGAAGTTATGAAGGTACCTACATAAGAATGGGATTTTTCGTGTAATTCATAATATACACATGCTCACTAAAGGTGATCGTCCATCTGTCCGCGCCGGCCGCAACGCACGCACGGCACGCAACTGATTTTCTATATCTTTATATAAATTAGTACAGCACTGCGTCCACTATCGGCAAATATGGGCGGTCGGTGCGGACCAAAGATATTGAAATGGTGCCGGCGGTACGTGCGTTGCGGCCGGCGCGGACAGATGGACGTTCACCTTAATGTAGATCCATTCATCTGAAGCCATTTTTTTATTACATCGAAGCGATACTCATAGAAAGACAAAGAGCTTCTTAATTTATTAGACCAATTCATAATCCGACTAATTACAATACTGAAGAAGTAGATAGTGTTAATAAATCTAAACGAAATGTGAAACACAACAAGACACAGTTCAATAGCGTTGGCAAATTATTATTTATTTTTTCTGGTGAACTGTTAATTCCTCTGGTTAGGTATTCACGATTAATATTTAACTGGACTAAACGTCCGTTCTAAAGGAGGCATTCTGTTAATCTGCAGCAGGGGAACCTTTCATTGAAGGTGCCCTCACATAGATCGGATAACTTCGTAATCGTTGGGGTGTTAGACCCAAATGTCCTACAGTCGTCTCTATCATGTAATATTACCAATGACACCTATTGAAACACCTTAAAACTACATATACTAATGATTTCCGTTGAGAAACATTGAAAATTTATATTTATGCATTGAATCTCATACTCGATATGATCGATATTGAAGACATTGATATCTATTTACAATTACCTTATTTATTTTTTTATTTTTCTGTCTGAGTATCTGTTTCAAGTTTTGTTTGGTTTTATTAGTATTATCTTCTTCTTCAATGATATATTACATTGATGGGTAAAAAAAGTTATTCCTGAGAAAATGAATTACAATACTGTTAATAACATAACTATTGACATCAAATTGCCAACCGGTTTCGGCACGATCATTGCCATGCCATTGAAATGAAAAACATAAAACTGGTCAAAATAACTCACAATTAAGTGTTTAACGTGTCAAATAATATATGCTTATAATGTTTATTATGAAATTGAACCAAGCCGCTATAAATTTAAAAAAATAACTGATCGAAATTAGTTAATGTTTGTATATAGTAAAATGTCGATTTTTAGTACAAACTTTATTGATTAATGCATTTTACAAAAGACACTACATAAACTTAATGATTAAAACCTCAGACTTCAAAGTTCAGGAAGATTGAAAGACTGTTTATAAAGTAGCAGTGGTGGGAATCTAAAGTTGAAGCGGTGCAAGTCTATTATACACAAGCGGTGCTTTCTACAGCAGATTATGGAGGGGGAAGGGGTGGGTTGGAATAGTAGAAGAAGAAGACGGCTAAGAAACAGCCCCTACCCCAGAACGTAACGACGCTGAAACTATAACTCCGCCCGGGTAGCAGGAGATGTAGGAGACAATACGCTTTGTGCTGGAGTTTGTCAACAAACATTATAGACACAAGCTTCTCTAGGCGACAGTCCTGTCTTATGATGCCCGCGTGTAATGTTATATGTGCTTGACACATATTTTTGTAAAATATATATTTTCTTCTATATTTTGTTTAATTATTTCTGAATTTTGGTTTTTAGACGAAAAATGCTGTACGTAATAGGTAGGTGCATGAATTACATAAATGTGCAATCAGATTTCAACATAGAATATTCAAATGACTTGAGCTAGTAGGAAGTAATGAATACTGCCCAAGAAAATACAGGACACTTTTAACTACTCTCAAAAACTACTCTCTTGCAAAAAAGGCCAACTTCATAAGTGATATAAGGGAAATCTTAGATCTTAAAACAAGGAAATTGGTCTACAAATTTATCAAGGGTCAAGTTTAGTATGCCTCCAAGTTGTTAAATCATTATTTTATTAATAGGTAATTTATTGTGACAGTAGGTTTTAAAACGTAAACTACTTAATGTAAAATGTATAATTTTATAACAAAATAAAATCTATATACGAATGTCTGTGGTGGGCGGGGATATGATTTTTATACAAATCCTCAGCTGTATTCCGAGATTGATGAAATTTTGCAGACTTCACCTTCTAAACAAGAGGAAGGTCACTGTCTATACGAGAATTCGAAAAACTCCCCCCCCCCCTGCTTAAATATTTTCCCACACCTTAAAGCAGAATTTTGATTATTCTAGATGAAATTTTGCATGCTTCACTTTATGTATAAGCAATTATTACCGTCTTCATCTGATAATGGAAAACTGTGTCGGGAGTCCAGCTAGTATACTATAAACAAAAAACTATTGGGATAAATTGCGAGATTGGATATATTGGGGAGTGGGAAAGGTTGGGAAGTGAGATACCGTAAATAAAGCTGGGAGGGATGGATTCATACGTCCGTCACTCCTGGAAGGCACTGATCCCCTGAATCCCATATTCTCTTAAACCCTTTTTCTTCCCAGAACGTATTCTCCTGCTTTTCCTTAAAAATATTCTCCACACAGGTCCCCAAATATGACATAGACCCTGAGGGATTTATTTTCCCAAAGGACTCCTGTGTGGAACTTTTTTTTTTTTTTGTACAGTGAATACCGCACAAGAATCTCAACTGCTCCCGTCTGGATCCAGTGAGACTATGGCATCCCCAATTGAGGTATGTTGTGAGGCTGAAGGTAGTGGGGAGGGGAAGGAGGTGGGGAAGAGGAAGGTTGGGAAGTACCTGGCTATTCAGATCTGGTCACCAAACACGGCTAAAGCCATTTTCAAGCAACGTTTCAATTCTGAATGGTGGTCTTACACCAGGGCGATACTGATAGTATCTTCCACTCTGGAACATGCCGCAAATATATATTGTAAAAATAAAAATATTAGTAAAATAAAATGAAATAGTTTTCCAATACGTAAACGAAAACACGATAACAGAATATACTACCAACAGAGAGCAATTCGAGATCAAGAACCCAAAAAAACGCCAAATGAGTTGGTGAAAACGTTTTATATTTGTGATATTAATAAATAATCTCGATCAGTATTGTGTTCTGTTTGTCCGGCGGTTAAGCAAGGAAAAAAACAAATATATATCGGTAGACCTCCATGATATAAATAGTTGGTACTGGGATAACATGCAAGATTTGTGTTATCCAATCTATTATTAGTAGACATCGGTGGTATGTTGTTAAGTCGGTGCAAGTGTTGGATTTTGGGCTGCTGAGGGGTTCAAAATAGCAAGTCAGCAGTATCAATATCCGGAAAAGCGAACTGATGGTTCTTACTATTTCCACTTCTACTTAGTAATTGAATGCGCTATATTCCTTAATACGGGTATTATATTCTTGTGGATTGTGGCTACATTATGTAGAAAATCAAAACCTCAAGGATTCCGACTTATTTTTTGATACCTGCAGTACCTTTTGTAGAAAATTGGAGGCTGTTTTCCTACAAAATACAATAACTTAGACATTACTTTTTTTTTAATTTATGTATGACATTATTTTTTTTATCTATATTTATATATTTTTAGTCTTACCATCAAAATTCCAAAAACAATTTGTAAACTTTTATAAGGATATTGCGCACATTTTTTTCATCTCTCTATTTGTAAAATAATATTCTTATGTATATACATACGTCTTGTCCGTATTTAAAAGTAAAAATATTTGTATATGTTTTTATCTGCTGTTAATGTTAATTCGTGAGAAATAGTTTGGATGCAGGTGAATTCTCTATTAATTGTTTTGTATATTCTTGTCAATTGACATCTGTATCTGTATTTTCTCCTTAATAAAAAAAAAATGAACGTCGATAAAGCCAGAGGTTTTTGGCAGGTTACGTCTTCAGAAACGATAAAATTTTGACATCTTTGAGAAAATGTTATTTCATTGGCTTTTTGGTGAAGATCGAGATGTTTGGATAAGTAATAAAATGTTAAATTTTAACGTTTTATATGTACTCGTAAATGATCAAATCAAAGCAAAACTTGGTGATACAAAGTGAGTTGATTAACAAAGTAAGTAGGGTAGGGGGAGGGAGATGCAGATGGGGAGTAGGGGGAGGAGTGGAACTCGGGAGGAGGGGAAACTAAAAGCCGCCCGCAGGTCCTTGCAGCAAAAACCTGCAGAGCGGGTTGTTAACTGCTAGTTGTTAATTATTACTTACAGCGATATTATATATGTCATTTGAAAGATCAGAGTTATCTTTTGAGGACATCAACACCACGATGGTTGGTAGATGATTTCTCGGTTTTGTCCACCGATGTACCGAACATATATCTTTTCATTGTGAACATGAGAGGATCTCTACGTTTACTACGATATTCCGGCGTTTGATACAATTCGCAGATTACATTATTCAGTATACTGCTATAAGTAAGTACTGATAATAAATATAATAAAAAAGTAAGGAGACAAAATACACAATTTTGGAACAAGTCCGTTGAAAACTGCCCCTAATCCAAACCATTTGGTAAATAAGGAGACAGCCAAATTCCAAAAATGGCCACAAAGATCCAACATTTACAAAATATCTACAACAATTAGCAAAATACAATAAAATATTTAGAAAATGCTAGCACGTCATAATATGATGACGCGCAAACTGAAGGAAAATTAATTAAAATTTTGTAACACGGTATCTCAACGATTTATGTAGGTTTATTTAATGAATTACAAGCAAGTTAAAAAAAAATTAAGTGAGGATGTTCGCAAAATTAACAGTTTAAACTAACTCAAAATTTTAATACCATAACCTGATATCTGACATCACATCCCACGTATCAATTTCCACCCATAAGCGCATCCCATTGATTAAATATCACCCAGCAAACAAAGTGTGTTTGCATTTTCAAAATCAACCATGATCATCCCAAAGGGGATGAAACCCTCCAACCCCCGCAACCCAATCCTCTCCCCATCCCCTAAAGGCTCCTGTGGTCTCGGATGATGATAACATCAAAATAATCAAAGTATCGACCTCTGAAGGTGACTTGCAAAAGTCACCCCTCTCCTCTTTAGGAATAAGGGATGGTGTTGAAGGCAGTGGTGGTCCTCTTCGGTGTAATGTGAGGATTACATGATGACTTGACTGAGGAGCTAACTGTCTACTTTTGAACTTGTCACAGCTGCGCCCGTTCATATAGAAAATATATGCTAAATCCGTAAGTTGAGAGGTATACAGTTTTTGAATTTATTTTTGTCTATAAAGTTATTTCATGAGCATTTTGAGGTACCAAAATAGAGGTACAAACTTAAAACACGCTAATGATATTACTTCTATGTACATATATAATAAATCTGTACTTTGTCGATTAGCCAATTTTTAGAAAAAAAAATCATTTCATTCAATGCTGACTCTTTTCGTAGCAGAATTCCTTCGCCAGGGCAAATTAATTGCAATGGCTGATTCATAATGAACTTTGAAACCGAATGGCGTTAAAACAAAAAATAAAATAGTAGTAAAACTATGCATCTCCGTTGCATTTTTTTAGTTTACACAAGCTTTCTGCTTATAAGTGTAGTTACATGATATCTCAAAAATAAAATTCTTAACTAATTAAAGCGGATATCATTTTAGTAATTGAAGAAGATTATCAACATATATTACAAAGAAAATGTATAAAAGAGTGCGTCCCGCTAAAACTCAGAAATTAGTCCCGGTACGATCAAGGGGGTTATACATATAGTATGGTAGCCCTCTATCCCCATCCATGAAAAAGGTTCCCGTTTTTACCTGAAGGGAGTGCTTTTGAAGTTTCGCCCTCTAGAAATTTCTAAAATAGTCCAGAACATTCTAGAGTATTCGAAAGCATTCCACAACATTCCAGAACATCCCGGAACATTCTGGAATGTTGTGAATTGGGAACTGGGAATTGGGAATTGGGAACATCATTGTGGAATATGCCAGAACACTCTCGAATGTTGTGGAATGTTCTGGAACATTGTGAACCATTCGAAGTCTTTTTTGTATGTGTAGGGTTAACCATTGATATGGGGTATACAAAGCAAGGTTTGTCGTGGGTTCGAACGTCAGTTAGGGATGTCGAAAGTGAAAAAAAATATCGATATATCGATATATTTATTAAAATATCAATATCGACGTCGATATATCGAGGAAAAATATCGATATATCGGTCAAGTTTTTAAAATAATAGTGTATTCAACTCAATATTATCAATAGTCATTTTTGTACACAATTTGCTTTAATGTAAAAAAATCTCAATATATATGAAGGTATTTTTATCACTATTCATTTTTATTACGTGATAATTACAAAAATATCAAAAACTAAAAGCTGTCTTCTAACTTATATGTAAACTGAGACGCATACAAAGTTTGTATGCGTCTCAGTAACATTCTATTGGCGTAGGTATTATTCTGTCAAAAAGGACTTCGTGTTTGGAACAAGGTATAGTCAATAATCATAGACAATTGGGAACCAACACATATGAGCAGGGCCGGATTAACCATGTAGGGGACCCTAGGCAGTGCACGTCTCGGGGCCCTTTACCAATGCCGGACTAACGGGGGGGGGGGGGGGGGGTTGAAGGGGCCTTGATCAAATCCTTAACAACGCTTTAAGGGGGGGGGGTAAGGTTTTAAAACTTTTTTTAAAAAATTTATTCTGAATGTGGGGGGGGGGGGGGGGGTTCATTCGTTCAACTTTGCCACCCGGGCTTAGTCCGCCACTGCACTTTACCTTTTTCTTATTTCCAAAATTATTTTTTTTCTACCAAAACGTAATTTTATTCATAATTACGTTTTACTACATTACGAAAGGTATGCCATCACCTCATTCAATAAAAAAACGAATACAATACAATAAAATACAATATTTTTATTGCACGTAAAAGGACACACACATAGAAACAAAAATATATAATATTTTAAAAAAACATTGCAATGAACCGTCTTGTCACTAAAGTGATCTCTTCCAGACAACCTTTCCTTAAGAATTTTAGCAAGCAGATAGGTAGTGCATACTGAAGCTTTTACAACATCTATATTTTAAACATATAATTAGAAATAAAACAAAACAAATGCCAATATAAACCACGCACGGCACCTTTAATCACTTCAGATACTAAGTAATGTTGCACCAAATAGAAGGAAAGAAAGGTACAACTTTGTTTATATATTTCTTTTAATTCTAGACTTTTTATTTATTATTTGTACATATTTATTGGGTTTTAACCTGTTTATTAAAATTTGTTGTTTTCTTTAATGCGTGTACCTAATGTTATTAACCTGTAAATGCTCCTAATAAAAAAAATAAAACATCTTGAAAGCTGACTTTTTCCGAAATGGGTGCTGGAGTTGCTCACTAATTGAAGCAAGTCATTTTTTCTCGGGACGCTGGGCCCCTAGCCGATGCGGGGCCCCTAGGCAGTTGCCTACTCTGCCTTAGGGATAATCCGGTACTGCATATGAGTGGCTTAGAAAAAAATGGCGAAAAATAGCATACATTTCTATGTATGTACCTACACACATGAGATAGTATTGGTGATCACAAATACTAATGGAGATTTGTAAGCTATTAATAGTTAAAATTTCAACCGACAGATGTCATGACCCAATACAGTAACTTTTTTCCGTTCGTTCCTATACGGTTTTGGATTCTTGTGACTTTAAATACATACATTAAAAAAAATATCGTTTTTGATACAATTGTCGATATTTGATATTTTGTATCGATATATCGGTTCAAAATATATCGGCTAAAAATATTGATATATCGATATATCGATACTTTTTCAACAAGCCTAACGTCAGTTCAATCTCATATCAACGAAACAGAACTGTACACAGAAAATAAAACAAAGGGTATCAACTGTCGCAATTGAGGAGAACCCTAGTCTCTATTTTACGATGACAACACTCTAACCACTATGCTATAGATTTATTGATTTTATCTTCTTATTTAATGATTAATTAATACTTTGATTTGTACAAACTTTAAAAGTCAATTGTTTTTCCAATAAAGTGAAAATAACTTTTTTTTCTATATACCAATGCCTTTATTAATAAGAAGCCTTTTTTGATTTATGTTAATAATTATTAATCGTCCCTTCCTTCCTGCGCCACTGGTAACATCCCTGTTGTGTAAACGCCCCAAAGTGTAGAAAACCGAGAGGAAATTAGTAATTTTAACTGGCTTTAGACTTTGCAGCACAAGGGATGTTTTACACGAAAATACATTAGTATTATATAACTTTAAACGGTGCACTTTGAAAGTTTTTTAAGGGTATTACAGATTTTTTTTTCAAAAACATGTGTTTAGATAGATTTATTAGATTTATACAAATACACGTGTTCAAATATCGCATGTTTAGGTACCTAGTTTTAGCAAGTAGGCAAAAAAACATACGATAATTTAACGAATAAGGTCATATTCGAGAATCAGTTTCATGTAATTAAATTTTAAATGTAAAAAATCTATATGTAACTAAAATATAAGCACCTGTTGACAAGCCAATTCAATTGGCTTAGCAGGACTTGTTTGCTGATTACAATATGTATTATCTATTCTTAAAATAAAATAAAAAAAAAAAAAAAAATAATAATAATAAAAAAAAAAAAAAATAAAATAAAAATGATTTATTTAAAACAGTTATAACAAACTAAGCATTCGCAAATTCGCTTTGTGGCGTCATTTTATGTAAGTAAATGAAAATATTTAATCATTTTTAATTTTAACCTGATGAAGAAACCGTTAGTTTTGAAAAATGTAGATAATTTTAATAATATAAATGGTGTACACAAAGTGGTTCGTTTTCATTAAAATTAATTTGTAATTACATTATAACATATTTTTTTGTTAAAAATTTGTTTGAATCAGCAAAAAAATATTTTCTATGGAAAAATATAAAATGATTAAGTAACTGGTTGATGGAGGACTTTTGACCTATCCAGCCGAACCATCGCGACCCATCGCCTTGCACCGCAGTTGAAGTTGTATTCATACCTCCATCACTCCTGGACACATTGACCACCAGATTCTTCCCCAACCCTCATACCTTTTTCCTTTCCAAAACTTCCTCTCCTTCCTTTCCTTGAAATGACCCTTCACATAGTGTACCCTAAGATGACATAAGCCCTGATGGAAATTATTTTCCTCAAGGCCTCCTGTGTGAGGCTAATGTAAAAAAAAATACCTTAGAACTAATTAACTTAGAAAAAAATTAAAATATCTACGGATATACTCAAAGAGGCATCGATAATAATGGGGTATTTCCACGTGTTTTTTTTTGCGTAAAAAAATTAAGCAAAAAATTACGATGATTACAGCATTTTTATTTTATTTCTATATTGACGAATAAATTTTCTACAGCGAGTTAAAGTTTCCCATTTTGGAATTACCGCAAAAACGATATTTTGGGGCGTGGCTATCGTGTGACGTCATGAGTGAGGACGCTCACTGACAGTGTTTATTTATGCTAGTTCAACTGAGCGTCACTTGTGACGTCACAAACCCATTTCCCAACCATGGGCCGTTTTGATTTGATCAGTTTTAGATCGTTTTTAAAATCAATAATATTGAATGAAAACATAAAAATCAAACATTTTTAGTAGGATTATTAAAATCAGAAAAATAATCTTTAAATATTCCGTACATTTTCAACAGAATTCCTCGTTTGTGGAAATACCCCATTGGTGAAGCTCATTCTTTTTACTTGTGTTTTATTGCTCAGAAAGATTACACTTGGGCAGTAATTCAGCTTATTTTAGACCAATTTCCGTGTTTTGATGTCTAACTTTCCCATTTTTAGCAATTTTTAAAAATAAAATTAACGTTTCAAAGTTAGTGTTAAGTTTAAACTTGTTATCAATTATGATTCCAAAGTATTTAATTTCTTCTTCTTCTTCAATTTTTTGATTACCTATATTTAGGGTAGTGATTTTGTTTAGTTTCTTCCCTAATACCATGAATTTACTTTTAGTTACATTTAATTTCAGTTTATTCGAAGTATAATATTCTTTAATATATAATACAGAAGTATTCTCTAATAGAAATTCACTTTGTACTTTGGACAATGCATCTTCGATATTATTTGCTATAATATATAAAAGTGTGTCATCAGCAAAAGTTTGACGGAACAGTACTTCAGGCACTTCACTATATCATTAATATATATTATATCTAACTGAAACACTCATCCACATTGAAAAATCATCCGAGAAAAGATACATGACGCCAACGGGACTTGCTTATAATAATTGTTACCCTTTGTGCTATGCATAAAAATCTTGTCTTAAACGTTAGTTTAACAATTAAAAATAATAATTTATATCTAACTGAATCAGCCATGATAGTTGTTATAACACTTGCTAAACTCCTTTTTTAAACAAATGCTCTGGGAAGTATATCAAGTATTATGGCCAAAATAGAAGAGTAAAAACATTGAAATAAAGGATAAAAAAAAAACAGGCAGCAGAAAATTAGTCCAGAATTTATTTAGAGTGATGTTTCTGCTAGTCATGGCACAGAACAATTCATCACGGAATTGGGTATTGGGTAGGTGTAGGTAGCCTCTTTTCGAGACCCTCCTGTCAAAACATTATGAACAAATACCTAAATAATTATTTAATTTATTGCTATTCATATTTCTGCTTTGTATTTACTATTGTTGTTTTCTTCAGACCTTGAGAACCAATTCTTATGTAGAAAATACAACTATTCTCATTATTGATTCTTTCAGTATCGCCCTGGTGAAAGAACACCATTCAGATCCGGTAGCCATGATTTTTGACTAGATCTGAATAGAAAGATACCTACGTCTTCATCTTCCTCTTACTTGTAATCTTTAGAGCACAGGCGTCGGGTAAAAATGCTATTTTATTTATTTATTTTATTTTAGTTTATTTAGGAAACAAACAGTTATACATATTTTAATAAGAAAGTAACATATTACATGATTGCATTAACCAGCG
The DNA here is from genome assembly GCA_929108145.2 of Limnephilus rhombicus. Taxonomy (NCBI): domain Eukaryota; kingdom Metazoa; phylum Arthropoda; class Insecta; order Trichoptera; family Limnephilidae; genus Limnephilus; species Limnephilus rhombicus. Next base: position 27,958,035 of record OV815284.1, read on the forward strand.
AAGTTTCCGCTACAATTTATAATATATAAACATGGATTAAAACATTAAAGAAAACATAAAGTGGTAGAAAAAAAAAGAAAAAAATATATATACAACAGAAATGAAAGAAAAAAAAACACACACAAATTAAAGCATATGGGATATATAAATCATCCAAATATTATTATTATAATAAAAAGAAGGAAAACCAACATAATGAGAATGAAAAAAAATAACATGCAGCAGGGGTGGAGAGTTCGTAATTAACAATTTGTTTTAATTTTTTCTATTATGGTTTTAATAAATTGGCCTGAGGACAAATGGAAAATATCAGCGTCGTAAAAGATATCATTGTATTTTGTGCACGTCCTTCGGAGAAATGAATGTTGTGTGTAATTTGTTTATCCTTGTTCTACCGGTATTACAATGGAAGATGCTCCGAGGAACAAGCATCATTGATCCCTTCGGCACCGGTGCATAGTCGGGAAACACGCCCAACATTTGTACACAGTTGACATTTGTCACATGAGAACAGGTCGTTTGTTCGACTCGTTCTTGTGTTCAACAGCTCGGCTGTGGAATGATTTGCCGGCCTCTGTGTTTCCTCCTTCCTACGACATGGGTCTCTTCAAGACCAATGTTCATTCCTTCCTCTCCTCAAAAAGACCCTCCTCACAGCATCCCAGATGACATAGGCCCTGAGGGAAATTATTTTCCTCAGGGCCTCCTGTGTGAAGTTAATGTAAAAAAAAAAACATATCTGCTATATAACCAATTACCTACAATTACTTCCACACCGCATTCACAAAGATTTAATAAGTGGACTTTTTTAATGTGAAAACCGCACAACAATCCGAACTGCTCCCTGAGCCCGTGAAACTATGGCATCCCCAATTGGGGTATGTTGTAAGGCTGAAGGTATAGGGAAAGGGAAGAAGATTGGAAAGAGGAAGGCGGAAACTTACTTGGCTATCATATCTGGTCACCAAAGCCATTTCAAACAACGTATTAATTCTGAATGGTGATCTTAGATACATCGAATACACTACTACATTTATATTATTTTTAATTACTAAAATGTAAAATAACACAAATTAATCAAAGAAAATTATTGCGTACGCCCGAATTTAAACCCGTGACCTCCTGATTACTAGATGAGAGCCTTATGCAAAATCACACAAAATCATACGTTTTTGTTTTGAAAATTTGATCGCTTAGAAGTATATAGATACTTCAATTAAATACTGCGTGTAGAACATACCTTGGCTCTTAAAAATATCGGTCAGTTTTTTTATAAGTCTTTTAATAAGCCTATAAAAAAATAAAATATAAAGTCTGTAAACAACACTTTTAAGTCCAAACTCTCCTATATATAAACCCCTTTTCGGATATGGTTTTATCGTTTAATGTTCAGTTTCTTTTATAATAATCGCAAAAAAATGATGTTTACGCTCGAAGTTCACAAAATAAAATAAAATATGCATTTTTCGCTTTGTTATTTTACAATACGGCCGGCAGTAGACGAATTTGGATTTTCAAAGTGAACTCTGTGCATAACTAGAAGGGACATAACTAGACACGCCCGTTTTTTTATCAGTTCGCCCCCGAACGGAGCGGGAAACGGACGCTAGGTTCCACGTCGCTTTGTTCCGTGAAATCAATTTTAAAATTCTGTTTTATTACAATAAACAATGCGTAAAAAATGAGTTAATGTTTTTTACGGGCCTTTACGAAATCAACCTGTAAAAAAAATTCTCAAATACCTTTTCCAACCTTTACAAAAGCCTTTTCTCAAGTATTTTTAAACTCCTCCCATAAAAAGGCGTGAATTCCGATTTCGACTTTTTCCTGGACTATTGGATCGCCTTAAAAAAAATACACGAAAATATTTTTCTATAAGTATCTAATTTTATACTTGAAGTACAAAATTGCGTTAAATAAATAGTTTATGGTTAAAATTTATTTTACACGAATATATTTTTTTAAAACCCTATTTCTGACATTTCATCAAACACCGACTGAGTGAATGCTGACGTCACATTGATGGGGTGGATTATGTTTTTGGTCCAGAGGGATGTTAAGGGGAGGGGGGAGGGTGAGGAGGGAAAAGGGCAGGAGGAAGGGAATTAGCCACGGGTCACTGCCTCAACGCCAACCATTGCGGCGGACATACATCAAAACATCAGAGTCGATCTACCAACCGACCAAGTTATGTACATTTTAGAAGGAATATTAAAGGGCCAATTCTATATAAAATGTTTAGGAAGAATTCAAAAGCATCTAATATAAATATCTACATGTCATATTTCATTTTTAAATTTTCATTTTCATTTTGTTTTGAAGTGTTTTACTTTCTATGTAAATTTGTTAAGTACTTAAATTTTTTTTGTTCTGTTACCGGTAGCAGAACACTTAAGGCTCTGCAACCGGGTTCGAAAAGAAGAAGATGGAGAGATACGAAATTACGAATGTTAGAGGAGAGCGCTAACATTTAAAGCGACAAAAGCGATGCGAAAATTGTGAAAATGTTTAATAAAACACGAGTTGTTTAAAATAGAGCAAAAATCTCGCGGGCATTATCTTAAACAGCATTTAAAGAAACACTGTGAATTTTTTCATACATATAACTTGTAAAATAACTGAAACAAACGTGTTAGTAATAATTTTTGGAGCATACTTTTCGATTTTTTTCTATCGAGGGAATTTTATATAATTTGCGTTTCGGCGCGGGCAAAGTCTAGATATTATCTTCAAGAATAACATATATTTTTTTAAGAGCTTTAAAACTTACCGTGTTTAAGGGAAATATGTAATAAATCGGTAGAAATCCGGGTTGCGGGCCCTTAAAGGATGTATTTGACGGCCGGTTGGTCGAGGGGTAAGGTTCTTGAATCGCAATCCAAAGATCGCGGGATCGAATCCAGACGTGTGCAAATAAATTTTATTTGTTGTTTTTATTTTTATTATTTATTACATTAGATACCTACATTTATACAGCAAAAATAACATAATAATAATATTTCAAAACATTAAATATTAAAAATATGTACAAGTATTATTATGTATTGTAGGTCGATATTAGTTCCTAGCTAGGCAGATTGCCCCTTCTAAGGAATAAATGCTGGTGAAAAATGCCAAAAATGTATTCTTTAAAAAAAAATGTTGTTTTTTTTTCGTTTTTTTTATACTAAGTTTTTACTGATTGTGCCATTAATAGTTAATCATGTAAAATTTTAAGTTATAAGTGACATTTTTTAACGATCTGTTTAACTTATGTTATTTCACAAATAATTCATTTATATCAATATTACAATCAATACTTGATCTTGCAAAAGCATTTGATACGGTCTCCCATTCCTTACTACTTAAAAAATTACAACAGATTGGAATAACAGGAGTAGCCCACACATGGTTTGAAAACTACCTGATAAACCGAACACAACAAACTCTTATCCAATCTGATAAAAAACATATAAGTAATAAATTATCAGCGTCCTATGGTGTACCCCAAGGCAGTATACTAGGACCAATTTTATTTCTTATATACATTAACTCACTATGTGCCATGAATATTGGAGGTAAGATATTATCATTTGCCGATGACACGGTCTTAATATTCGAAGATGAAACGTGGCAATCCGTTATTAACAAAACTAATAATGGCCTAATAAAAGTAAAGCATTGGCTAGACACTAACCTCCTCACACTTAACATCGACAAAACACAATATATGACTTTTTCCATACGTCAAAATAATATACCTAACAACTGCCCTAAACCAATCATTCACTCATGTTCACTCAACTTACACACTCCAGAAATCACACCTAATACTAATTGCACTTGTTTTGTTCTTAAATCATCAAAGGAAGTCAAATATCTGGGGATAATCATAGACAACCAACTGCGTTGGGAAGCTCACATAAGTGACACAGTAAAAAAACTCCGTAAACTCTGCCATATATTCTGCTCCCTTAGGTCCATCTTAGATTTACAGACCCTAAGAACCGTATACTTTGCCCTTTTCCAATCCATAGCAACATATGGTATTGTGGGATGGGGTGGTTGTGCTGAATCCATTATCAATCCAATTATTACAGTTCAAAAACTAATTTTGAGTATCATATTTAAATGCCAACCTACCCATCCCTCAAACGAACTCTTTGCTAAAATCAAGGTCTTAGACATTCGACAGATATTTACAAAGATAAGCATTTGTTACATATGCCAAAAAAATCTACTGGTGGCTCCACAACATCAAGCACACACACGTTTTTCATCAAACCTGGGTTGCGTGGTCCCTAAAACAAAAACCTCATTCGCCCAACGACAATTCTGGTTTATCGCTCCCAAAATGTATAATGCTCTGAGTGCCGATATAAAATCACAGAATAATTCTAAATCTCTCTTTAAAGCCCGTATCAAACATTGGATATTTGAAAAGGGAAGAGATTTCTTCAAACAACACATGAGAGCTTAATATTACAATAAAAACAAATATATTAATATTAAAAAAATATTAAAAATTAATACAAATTTAATTAATTAATTAATTTAACTTAACATTACATTTAAAAAAATTACAAACAAAAAAATTTACTTTCTCTAACACTCTTTCCAACTTCTTTCAGAGAAAGAATATCAAAAGCGAATACAAACATGTACTCTCGTGCAGAAGAATACTTACCAATTTTTATTTCTATTTTTATTTCTATTTTTATCTCGAGAATAATAATACTTACCAGAGTTTATTTCAATCTTCTTAAAATTATCTTTTTATTCTTTATTTCTTAACTTACTTTTAATTGTTATATCTTTATTTTTATCTGTTTTTAGTTTTATTTATCCCTAAATATGTTATTTTTTCTTTCCTCTTCTCATATTTTTTTTATCTGTTATATAAAATAATATGTCATGTATGACTACCACAACACGGGCAATAGCCTAGTGTGGTAGTCAAAAAACACCAACAATGTACCTATAATGTAAAAATTTATTAAATAATAAAAAATAATAAATAATAAATATTTAAAATAATGTATAATACATGTAAATTATATTAGAGAAAAGACGAGAAATTCAAAGAAAACATATTTTTGTGCGATTTAAAACGGCTGGCGGGTCGTACTATAGTAACCTTTGAAATTCGTTCTACGGAAGAAATTGGAAAATAGATGTCCTAGAGTAAGTAGGTATTTGATTTTCCCTTTTCAAATATCCAGTGTTGCATTGCAAGCATTGTATAATTAGTGGAGAGTTAATTAGTTTATATGTATAATACATGCTTATTTTAGTAGAGAAAAGCAGATAAATTCAAATATTCAAATCAGCAGCGGGCAGCGGGCAGCGGGCAGCTGGCAAGCGGGTGGTGTGGATTTTATAAAGATTGGGTAATGGCGTTGTGTTTCGTTAGCCACAACGTGTGGCCGGGTTTGCTAGTCAAATATAAATATAAATAAAAATGGTGAAAAGAAAATTCGATTATGAAATTTGAATATTTACACAAACTACAAACAATACGTCATTTTAATGCCTTGCGGTCCACATCAAAAGATACAGAAGCTCCCCTATTTCCACAATTAAATGAGTGTAACAAGGTATAAAAAGATGTAACGCCATAAAAGATGTCTCCATTGGAACTGTGGGATAGAAAAAGAACCCACTTCCCCAACTTCCCCCAACTACTCCCCAAATTTTCCACCCATAGCTATAACATCTCTCTACACAGACATAGATTCTTTTCTCCGTAAAACCATTCATCATATTTCTGTATTGCAAAGTCCATGTTTAACACAGAGGCGTGGGTAACGTTAAAAAATATGCTGTGAAGCTGTCTATATTTCGGGAAAGATCTGAAAGGTTATAACGATGTAAATTGTTTATCAAAACAAAAACAAAAAACACGCCAACTAAGAAATAATGCAAAAAGAAAGAGATCTCGTCTGACCTCAATGAATTTTGACTCTGCGTATTTACCAACTGTACAAAGACAGGCAAGACTACTTACCTCACAAAAGTCTCAGCTGCTCTCGTCTGGAGCCAGTGAGACAATGGCATCCCCAATTGAGGTATATTGTGAGGCTGAAGGTAGTGGGAGGATAAGGAGATGGGAAAGAGGAAGGTGGGGAAGTACCTGCTATTCAGATCTGGTCACCAAATACGGCTAAAGCCATTTCAAGCAATGTTTTAATTATGAATGGTGTTCTTACACCAGGGCAATACTGAGAGTATTTTCCACTCTGGAACGTGCCGCAAATATACTATATATTATTTTTAATGAATTTATTGTGAAATAACACAAATTAGTCAAATAAAATTTATTTGCCAAGAGCCTTTATTACCCCTAGACCACACCGGTCGTCGTGACGTATCTGAGTTTTGTAGATTTTTTTATTCAATATTTGTCTAGTAACAACAATGCTTCTTTAAATCCATAGATGAAAGTTTTGCTGGTTTTTGGTTTTTCATTGTGGAAATGAAAAACATTTCTGATTTTCCCATACATGACTGTGATAAATGTGTTGGTCACTAATAGCTCTCTGCTTATCGTATATAGATTTATATAATTTTTCCTTTCGACCTTTTCGAGTTTTATTTATTTATTTATTACATTAGATACATTTAGGTTTACAGCAAAAATAACATAATAATAGTATTTCAAAATAACTAAATACAAAAAAAGTATTCTATGAAAATGAAAAAACAAAATTTTGTTTTTTTTTGTAAATTTAATATATACTAAGTTTTTACTGATTGTGCCATTAATAGTTAACAATGTAAAATTTGAAGTTTTAAGTGACATTACTTAATAATTTTTCAGACTCAACCCTACCAAAGCCAATCAACCATTAAGTTATTATTGAACCGATGCTTGTCATTTTGCGAGTTTTAATATTTAATTCTGGGAGAATTTTATTATACAATTTCGGCCCCAGATATGTAAATGTCTTTTGAAACTTTGTCGTATGCTCCTTGGGACCACGAGATTTCTGGCGTGAATTCTTGTGATATACGAATATTTATGATCAATTTTATTAAGATTTTCTAGTTTTTTGTGTACTTGGATAATAACCCTTTTTATGTAGTTTTGACCAACATTAAGTATATAAAATTTTTTGTAGATCTGATGGCTATAAAACCTATCGGGTTTACGCATAATGACCCTAATTATGGATTTGTGTATAGTCGTACCATCATAACAGTGTGAACATATGTCACTTCTTGAATGTTTTACATAGATTATAATGTTTAGTATTGTTTGAATCATTAATATACACAATTTTATATTCTGAGGAGAGGGGGTCGCATAACTTTTCATATGTCGCATCAGGAGCGGTTACGACGTAAGATATGTATTGTCTATGTTTGATCTGCGCATTAACCGCTTAGGTGTGACAGGTCTGAAGGAATTGTATGGAGATCATTATTTGGCTTGCGATAATCTTTTATATTGTATAGCTGTGTGTGGCAGGGGTCTTTTGTATATGTGGAATGTTTAGGTACCATTAAAGTTATAATTTGTATTAAATGATTTATTTACCTAAAAATAAATTTATCTATCTATACTATTACATATTTCATAATAATTACAAAAACATTTATAATATATCATAATAAAAACAAACTTAAATTATCCAGCTGTTTTGTGTGTCGTCTGATTAGTATGACAAAGTATACAAAGTATACAAACTTGTACAAATTGTTTTTCCTACTTGTTTATGGATTTTTTTTACCACTTAGGAATAATTATTTTGTACCTACCTTTATGTATTCTACATACCTACATAAAATCGGCCTTTGTATTTACTCCTCTTTAAGACCAATGTTCTTTCCTTCCTCTCCTCAAAAAGACCCTCCACACAGCGTTTCAGATGACATAGCACATAGGCCTTGAGGGAAATTTTTTTCCTCAGGGAGGAATTTTTTTTATTAACTTCAGGCAGGAGTGTGGAGTTAATGAAAAACAAAATAAAGAAAAAATATCTATTATCTGTAATACATTGATAATATTTGACAAAAATAAATCTGCATATTATTTGTTGTGCATGTGACAAGTTCGTTGGTCGGTAACATCTAATATTTTTGCTTGAGAAAAATACTTTTTTTGGTCGTTAATTAAATTTTATATTACGATGAGTCGGCCAAAAAACTGAGTTACTTTATAATTTATTTGTGTGCCACTGGGCTTCTTAAAAAAACATTTCGCCACCCCTTCACAGAGGGGTGGAATCAGAATCGTAAAATGGCCGAAAGAAAAACGTTTAAGTTTCTTTTGAAAACCCCTAATTGAGAAAAGCGTCAGTATTACTTTTAAAGAAAATGACTCGTCTTTGCCGGGTATTTTTATACAAGGACTAGATGACTCGGCCACGCGTTGCTATGGCTAACGAAACACAGCGCCATCTACTGGATGGTTACCCAACCTATGTAGATAACCAAGTGATAAATTAACTCACATCGCCTTCCGTTAACTTGCATACAAATCAAATACACACCGCCCGCTCGTCCACCACATACAGAAATTCTCCTTTATATGTTATATTTCAACCAATTTACACAAACCTTGACAAGTTATATACCTAAACCTTCATCATGAATCACTCTATATATTGGTTAAAACCGCATGAAAATCCATTCGGTTGTTGTTGAGTTTATCGCGAACAGACAGACAGACGCGGTGTAGGACTTTCATTTATAATATGTAGAGATTATATAATGATTGTAGCACTCTTCGAGTGCAGATTTTTGTATTGATTAAAAAACTTTTATAGTGTAGGACAGTTAAAATCTTTTAAATATGTTCAAAGCGCAGTTTGTGAATGAATAGTATTTACTTCGTCACTCGAATTCTTCCCAGTTTCAATACTATAATCGAATCCTTTTGTACATTGGAACGAAACAGTCGTTTTTTAAACGGGTAAACTGATATTTCAAAACTTCGCGCAATAGAAAAGATATAGCTAACTTAAAAGAAAAAATTAACCCTTTTAAAAAAAAATTGTGTTTAAAATCGCTGCCAAAATTTTATAAAGTAAAATCTCATTCGGTCCAGTGTTTTAGAATTAGCTATTAGATTTTTTTTAAATTAAGATTAGTAGTTAATATAGGGTTACTCAATTTAATGGAAAAAACATAATTTATTTAATGAACCACCTGATTAGTATAAAAACTTTAACATTGAGAAACCTTCATCAGAATCTCTCAATCTTTTGATTGATTGAATTCTACGTAGTTTAACTTTGTTTTTAACCAAGGCTTTAATCAATCTGGCATAAAAACATACCTACTAATAATATCTGTCTTTCGAACATAGGAAAGAGAGAGACGTTACATTTGAGATCCCAGCGGTAGGACTATCTCGTTTTATCCTATTATCACTGAACGAAAAATCCATAGAACTCCTTTAAAAAAAAACTGATCTTATTAATTTACAATAGGCCACTTGCATGGACTTCATAACGACTTGGAAAAACTCGTGTGGATAGATTTTTTTACTAAGATTACGAAAATGATAATTAAATTTTTTTAGAAATGTACAGTTATTTTATTTTTAAATAAATAAATCCATTATTTGGGCTCGTGATGTCACTACATGAAAATGTCCCGTCTCCGAAAATGTTCCTATTAATTTTATAAAATTCCACACTGATTTATTTTTTTATATGGCATCACTTTGATTTCAGGCGAATTTTGAATTTGACATTTAACGTTCACTAGATTTATTGCTTGTTCTCTGCGAACGAATCATTTGGTTTGATTTTTTAACAGATGTTTTGAAGAGAACCCCGTACATTTTACGTTGTCCGTACGTGTTTTAGAGGTATAATGATAATGGTGCGGATTGTAACAAAATCAAATTTTATAATATTCTTATTATTATCTACTATAATTTACAAGTACAAGTATATTACATTTGATTTAGTAATATAGACGTTGAACATTATAATGATTTATAATCAATAAGATGGATCAAGGAAAAAAAAAAATGAGATTTTATATTTTTGGTATGCCTCGTTATTCTCCTGTGTCATTCGTGTGGAAAACGTTATTTTTTTAAAAATGATTTTCGGTTATGTAATTATCGTTTTTTCGCACTTATAAAATTGTCACGTCTTTCCGGTTTATAAAAAAATGGTCTTATTTTTCGGATTGAAATTTTCAAAAAATCGCCAGGGTTTCAAAAATAGGATTAAAAAAAATACAGAATGTCTTAGAATATTTGCCTAAGCCGGATTTTTTTTTTTTAATGTGATGCAAGTGGCCTCTTGATCTCTTCGAGACATTACCACTTGCAGGCCCCTCAGGGAGATAAATGAAACTGATTTTCAAAAATCATTTTTCATCCACTATTTTAAGAACCTGAACTTATCTTATGTATCGATCGTACAGTTGATTAGTCAGACATCTCCGAAAAATCTATATTTAAGTTTAGTATGCAGTTATATATAAAAGTGTCCCCTGTATCTGATACAACGCTCAGATTCCTCATAAACACACTTACATCATACTTCATAAAAACTTGTAGTGAATTAAAAAAATGTTAATGTTGTCTGGGGTACTAGTAGGATATTTCAAAATGTCTTAACAATGTACCAGACCGTTATGACTCCCAGTGTTATTTCAAACCATATTTAATAAATAAAATACAGACACATGTAAATAATATTTGATTTATGGGAGCATTCGAATATATTGGTTTTCTCAGTATATGAAAACTTTGAATTTCGAGATGTCTGACTAATCAACTGGACGAACGATTTATATAAATATATATCGTTTTACTACCAGCCTCGAATTTTTTTCATATTTTTCTCACACTATCATACATGGCTTTACCACACATGCGCCGCAGGGATCTCAATTCTATAGCATTTAGTCCTTCCTCTGCCAGTTTCATGCTTCACTGCCATACATCAGGGTTGGTACCAGCACTCCATTGTGGACTGCTAGCTTAGCTTCATTCGACAGTTTTTTGTTAGCGCCAACGGCGTTCAGTCGTCCATAAATGCGGAGTTACCTGCATTTACCGTTCTTTCAATATCTCTATCAGCCTTCCCATCTCTCGTAAACATACTTCCTGAATACACAAACTCATCCACTGTCATTTTTGGGTAACTATTACAAATTGTCTTTGGAAATGCTATGTGAAGGGTCATTTTAGGGAAAGCAAATAGTGGAAGGAAAAAGGTGTGATAGGTGGTTAGGACTCCCTGGGTTAGTGTGTCCAGGAGAGATGGACGGATGAACCTTTCCCTCCCACTGCGATGCGAGGCAATGGGTCGAGAGATTCCTGCTGGAGATGGCCTCCCTCAACCAGTCCTTTCCAGCTCGCCATGCAGTACTTGGGCAAACTCATCCGCCGCTACCGTGGAAAACCACATACCAGGAACTCAGGCATCCCCCTGCCAATTCACCAAACTTAGCGATCCACTTGGGATGACTTATAGCAGAGGTGTTGTTTATCCAATAAATAATTCCCGTAGCGGCGGTACCCACACTCGCCTCCTAACTTGAAACTTTTGCTTCATTCACATTCTATTCCGAAAAAGTTCGATATTTGAAAATTTACGATCAATTTCACCAGAAGTAAGATTAAATCGAGCTTACTTTGGCAACGGTTTATTTTATCAGTGCCTATGAATTTTGAATTGGTATGATTTTTGACCGCGACCAAAATCGTTCCACGGGCAAGCAATTAATAGGCTCGCTCGAGGCACGGAACCGGAGACCCGGGGTCACGAGGCGGTACCTTTACCGCCCGACCGAGACGGCACCGTGTTCAACCGAAACGGACAAGATAAATGATGAAATATGATGGAATGACCGTGATGAAAAATCACATCTGTCACTTAGGTGGGGTACGCCATCTTATTTATTCGCTGCCTTATGGCTTGGATTCTATAGGTATGTCATTGGGATGGTAAGGGAAAGGATTGCTTTAATGGTTCCTTTAAAGCAGCGGTCGTCACACTTTTCTGGTCAAGGGCCACATATGACAATGTGAGGTATCACCGCGGGCTGCACACTTAAAATCATTAAATTATATATTTTTTTAAATTATGTAGATCTGTAATGAAATCTTTTCGCATACGTGATAAAAAAAAGTTTACAATACATACAAAAACAAAAATTAACCAATATTATTTGCTTTCTTATTACGTGAAAAGTGTGTTTTTTGGTCTTTTTTAGACCATTTTTTTCCTACCCACGCCCTCACTGTGCCATCTCTACGCCCTCTAATTTTCTCTGCGTCTTCTACTGCCCCCCTGAAAGCCTCAAACGACCACAAGAGAGCGTTATCGCCACGTTGAGTACCTATGACGTACACTATGCGCGCGTTCAAAATCGACTTGGATGGCAAATCACACATCTGCCGGATCTGCCCTGATGATGGACACACCAACGCTGTCCGAAACGTTGGCCAAAGAAGGAGGTAGCGCAACACGGCGTAACACACCAAAACAAATAAGGAAAATACTTTTGGCCGTGAAAATCTAAAAACGTATCTGACGTAGGATGTGTTCATAAACCAGCTGGGCGTTTTAAAACCAATTGTCAATCAATTAAAATCAACGTTTCAAAATCATACGTACACAAAACATTTGAAAAAAAACGGATAATATAGTTGTACACAAAAAGAAAACGGCAGATCTTTGTACGGGCCGCAAAAAACAGATAAAATAATTAATTGTACATGAAAAAAATGTGTTTAAAAGAAAACGGCAGATATTTGTGCGGGCCGCAAAAAAATGGATAGTATAATTGTACATGAAAAAATATATATTTTAAAAGAAAACGGCAGATATTTGTGCGGGCCGCACAAATACCCGCCGCGGGCTGCATGCGGCCCGCGGGCCGCAGTTTGACGACCACGGCTTTAAAGTATCCGAAAATCTAAATATAAATGTAATAATTACAGTAAAATAACTCTGTTTGAATACCACTTACTATATATCTTAAACCAACCGGTTTCAGTTCAACTTGAACCTTCATCAGCGGTGTATAAAACATCCTATTATCCTGTTATTCCCATTTATTTATTTTTATTAATATTATAAAGGTGAAAATTGGTATGGATGTATGTTTGTTACTCTTTCACACAAAAACTACTGAATGGACTTTAAAAATTCTTTCACTAATGGAGAGCTACATTATTTGCGAGTACTATATGCTATATATATTGGTAAACTCTGGCTTTATGAATAATCTTTGGAGTTATGAAATTATTTATCACACGTTTTCTGTCTCTAACAAAATCGAGTTATTGCAAACGTCAGAAGAAAAGCAAACAAATTGTTGCCTTGGAAACGATGTTTTTTTTCTGAATTAGGCAATTTGCCCTAAAAATAGTGCTTTGTTGGCGTCGCAGTTAATATCTATCTCTAAAAATGAATCGCCGAAATGTATGTATGCGCAAAACTTCCGAACCACTGCACCAAATTGGATAATTCTTTTTTTTTGTTCGTTATTTTGTATAAAACTGTCGTTGAGCTCTGCCATTATGAAAATTGTATAAAAAATTGTAATAGGCACGCGAGCAGTTTGAAAGCTGAATGTACCGGGAAGAAATGTGTGGAATGCGAGAGGTGGGAGAGGGGGGGGGGGAGGAAGGGGAATGGGGATGGGTGGAGGAGCGGGGGGGGAGTATGTGGAGGGTGGAGGGGTAGGGTTATGGGGTGGGGTGGGGGGAGGGTGTCTTCTAATACCATGCGAGCGAAGCCGCGGGAAAAAGCTAGAATTAAATAAATTACAGAGTTACGGAGTATTTAAAGTTAAAATAGAAGAATGAGAGAACATAAAATTTGGTGAGGGGTGGGGGAGGGGTACCTAAGAGAGGAGTATTTAATATGTTTTATACACCCCTGATGAAGGTTCAGGTTGAACCGAAACCGGTTGGTTAAAGATTTATAATAAAGGCGTATTGAAACAAAGTTATTTTATTGTAGGTAATTATTATAATGATGTTTACCCAAAAAGCGTTTTCTACACGTGAAAATTTGCTAAATATAAATTTTGAGGGTTAATTTATTGAGCACTTTATTCTATTCTAATATATTTAACTCGTCTGCTTGGTTCAATATACCTATTCACACCTCACAATCCAGAAGCCTCAGTTTTGCGCGTAAATGCTGAAACCGTCACTTTGGATCGAGATAGTAAAATATCTATGCAATATAGCTTTCATATTTCAAAGACAATAAGAAGCATTATTTCGTTCTATTTCTGGTTAAAAGAAAAAATACATATGTTTGCATGAGAGGAAGAGATATATATAGCTTTTAAAATGTAAGGTCGCTCAGGACGTTTTTGGTCTCATGAAAGTATAACGCGATTACGTGTTTTGGGATGTATTTGTTCCTAAACAAGCAGATTAGAGATTAAAGTAAGACGATTTGAATAGCCAACACCGTAAATAACCATGAAGGCTATTTATTTAATATCGTGGTGTTATTGAAGTTTTTGGCGTCTACACAACTATTCTAAATACACAGAGAAAGCAGAATTCAATTTGGGAGGCGGGTATGGGTACCGCCGCTCTGCGAACCATTTATTGGATAACCAATCACCAGGTCAACCCAAATGGTTCGCTACGTTTGGTGATTTAGGAGAGGTGCCCGGGTTCATTGGGTGAGGTTTGTTCAGGTGTTGGCGGCACCAACTGTTGGCTGGTCGGATCGGGAGAGACTGGTTGGGGGAGACCTTTTGACCCCTCCAGCCGTATCCTCACGACCTATCGCCTCGTAGTGGGAAAAACGTCCGTCGTTCTGGACACACTGACCCTCGGATTCTTGCAGTGACTGCCTTCCTTACAAATACAGCTTATTGTAAGAACATAGAAAACATTTTACCTTTAAATGTAAAAATCACCAGCCGAAACAACCTGAATATTTTACAAAATATCATTGAACAAGAAAATAACAATAATAATCCAAACGAAAATATGAAAGAGAACAAGCCACAGACAAACAGTAAAAGATAATGGTCGCAACTGAGACTCGAGCCCAGAACCTCTCGTCTAACCGGGACATGCGCGTTTACCAATTCCACCATTGCCACCTTCTGTGAAACCGTCAATCTCATATTTCAAATTTTAGAATTAACAATATTATCTTCAACTATTTTTTTCCATATTATGGGCAACTACCCCTTTTATTGGAAACAATCATTCTAAGAATTTGTTTGTGACCTGGACAGCGTCTCGGATAAATAATATATCCGATTTTATTTATATGGAACTATTGACTTTTTATTACGTCTAAATGAATATTAAATTTTTATAAGCAAAACTTTCTTTTTATAACTTTTGATGGTTGTTCCCATCAATGTAATATATCATTGAAGAAGAAGATAACAATAATAATTTAAACGAAAATATAAAGAGAACAAGACACAGAAAAACAGAAAGAGATAATGGTCAAAAATTTTCCAAAATTTTCGACTTTTCAGCGTTCAATCTCAGCGATTTCCATCACTATCAAATCCTCGCGAGTCGCTTCCTCGTATTCAAAAATGAAGTGGTGTGTTGTGCGGCACACAGATGTCAGCGCTGCATGTATTTAACGTTTGTCATTCATTATGGGCTGAGTAATAACCCCTTTGATAGAAAATGGCCCGAGAAAAGGCTGCATTCAAAACATATATCATCTCAAGCTTGGAAACTAAGAGAGAGAATTTGATAATATTTATATTAAATATGTACAGGGTGTTAAGGGACGTACTTGACTTACTTTAACCAGTAATGATTCCTGACATTGATTGAAGAAAAAAATTTAAATGAAATTTTGGTCTCCGGTGACGTTTTATTTTCCAAGTAAAAACTTAGATCAATAGGTATTGAACAGTAAGGGGCAGGTTGAGGGGGTGGTTGGTTAGTCGGCTGAGTGACCAGTGACATCATGTGGGTAATTGTAATAATAATATAAATAATTAAACGTCTCATTTTATTTTCCGCCTACTAATTCTACAGGATGTAAGTATTTATTGAATATCAAAATTTTTTGTTTTTTTTGGCACAGAAATACAAACAGTAGACATACAAAGTATTGTTTTTGAATTGCGTTATTTTCAACGTCTCTTTATGATGATTTAGTTTATTTTGAAAAAAAAAAGTTTAAAAAAAGTTCGGTTTTTCATTATTATTTTTTTTAATGTGAATTCAGCACAAGAGTCCCAACTGCTCGCCTGGAGCCAGATGACATCACCAATTGGGAAAAGTTGTGTGGCTGAAGATGGGCGTTGTGAGGGAAGAGGAAGGGAAATACTGAGAGTATCTTCCACTCTGGAACGTGCCGCAAATATACCTTGTTTTATTTGTAAATGATTAAATTGTGAAATAACACAATTCAAACAAATAAAAATTACATGCACATTCCGGGATTTGAACCCGTGACCTACGGGTTACTAGTCGGGAGCCCTGCCCCTCGACCTATATACAGCTAATTCCTAAGTACAGCTTTCACACGAAGATTACATTTTCTCACACCTACGTGTTACATTTTTATTTCCGCAACGAGGCGCAAACACTCCCAAATAATATCTATTCAAATTATTATACACAACTAGCTGGCTCCCGGCATGAGTTGTTTCTCTCTGCATGTCCTTTCCCGTGCGTCCCCGTTCCCCTACCGCATCCCCTTCCTCTCCCGCGTTCCCCTCCCGCGTTCCTCTTCTACTTTCCCCGCTTACCCTCTCCCCTCTCCCGCTCCCCCACCCGCCAACCCCACCTCCCCTCCCGCGTTCCATATATTCAGTCCCAGTACATTCAGTTTTCACAATTTTTTTTTCACAGTTTATTACAATTTTTTTATACAAATTTTCATTTTTCATATATGTACTTACAAATATTCATTTTTGAATATTATAAGAACAATCAATCAAATTTGGTACCTAACATATGTACCTATTTAAAATATCTATAATTTAAAAAATCCCTAGACTATTCTTTTGTTGGAAAAAAAACAGCTGCCTACTAAATTCACATTCCTCAAACGTGCGAAGTTAAAATAGTCGTTAAGTTTTCTAATATTATCCGATTTTCTGCGCACTTTTAATTTTTTTTTTAATTTTAATTTTTCTTTCCGTAAGAACCTTCCACAAAACCTTCTATAAAAATTTAAGAAAAGATAAATGAAACAGGTAAAGCCGTTGTGAAATTCTGGCGTGACCAAGGGAAACAGGGATTCATTTTTATATACATGTATACAGTATTCCTTGAAAAATAAATATTTTCCGACATGCATTCAACCAATGTTGAAAAAAAAGGGGCCACGCGTTTGTGTACTCCGTCCCACAAAAAGTTATAAAAACTAAACACACTAAAGCATTGTTATTTATTTGTATTTTTAGTAAGGGATTAAATCTTTTAAGGAAATCTTTCAGAAACTATTTGGAACTAACATGCAAATCTAAGGAACTGTAATAATTCATCTTAGCCACAAATCTGTAGGTGACATTTCACATTTCCATCCCTTGCCCATTTTCCAAGGAGAATGTAGAAAAATCAACATTCTATCTCGGTATGTGACGTCAGGACCGGGGGCGAACAACATAATATGTCCATTCTATACTGTGGGGTTACAAATGGGGTCACATTAGCGGGGGCGCTGCAGGGGTGCGGGGGCCATCCGTCTTGCGATGCGCCACTGCTCGGTCCCGCAAGGACACATGTAAAACGAGTTTTATACGAGGTGGGCATATATTAATTGATTTACAATTTTTCTCGCGATTAAGCTGTTTTAAATGGTTTCGAGATTTTAACTTCACAATAGAGAACTCCAGTCCAATTTTTTTATTTTTTTTTAATGAATAAAGACCTTCAAACTTAAATAACTGCATTTTTATTTTTATTTTTATAGTTAGTTTTAATAGTTAAAATAATTGTCAAAGTTTTAATTTTTAAAGACTCCCAGAAACGCACCGTATCTATGGTGGTCTAATTTTTTTACTTTTTAAGTTGTCATTTTGAATCAGTGATGTTATGTCGAGGGAAATTTCCCTAGATCTAGGGGAGAAAAATATTTTTTAGGGATAAGGGAAATCAGGACAAAATCTAGGGAAATTTCGAACTCGGGCCAAAATTTTATTACATATGACAGTATTACTGGTATTATTTATATATATACGTATATATATTTTTTGAAATTCCTATGAATCTTAATTATTTTTCATGTACTTACATGCCATGTTATTTTTAACACTGACAACTCAAAATGATATTAGGGAACGTACCCATACTACGTGACACGTTCGGGGGGGGGGGGGGGGGGTCTTCAAAATACCACGCGGCGGGTTGCTTATGATTTTTATTTTGCAAAGTGTTTTTTTTTTAATTTGGAATTCAGTTTCTAATTCAGTGGTGAGTGTATTCGTACTTTTAAATTATTACTTCAGGTAGCAAAAAGTGTTTTATTTGGAAAATCACGGTATTATTAGTATATTTACCAAGTTCCGATATCTTTCCAATTAATTATCATATTAATTAACATATAACAGGATTAGTGTTACACAATCAGGTGGCTACGTAGGTAATTGCGTAAATGTGAAATTCTAGGGAAATTTCACTTCTAACTGTTGGCAACACTGTGAAGAACCCAGAATAATTATGGCGGATAATGACTTTTAGGTGTGAGGTGTGTTTTTTATTCAAGATTAACTGCTTTTAATATAGAAAAACATTGGTAAAATGTCCACATTTCACCGCTACTGTTATTGTATTTAATCAAAGTGCAATATAAAAACAATAAATCATCTCTTTCATTGCAAATACATGTGACATCGTGTTTTGTGTCAGGTGTTACTTTGTCGGTACATTGTTTTATGTATAATACATACAGAAACACTGGTATTTATAATACACTGATCATGACGAGTGTGTAACAACTTGTATAAAAAGCCCTATACTAAAAACAATTTGAAAATACATAAAAACAAACGTCAAAATATGACACGACTTTAACCTCAAATAGACAACATTTATTGCAGATTGTCCGCAAATATAGCCCTTTTCGTAAATTGTTGAGGGCCTAAATTATGTTTCAATAAACACAATAACTATTATTTATCTAAATCTCTATAAACAGTATGAAAATAAACCAAAAACACGAAATGTTGAATTGCATAGGTACGTGTGCACTTCAAGTCATTTCAAATGTCAATACAATACAATACACAGGTGACAGGTTATCTGTGACGTCACGGTTAACCATTTCAGTAATGCCAACTTAACGCTGTGTTTTCCGAAGAGGTTTAAAAATGCACTTTTTAATAATTTATTAAAAACTCTGCATTTAATATTATGAAATAAAACTTATATATTCAGAATCAGCGTTTCTTGGTCTATATGAACATATTTTTTTAAAGTCATAATATTTTTTACTGGAGTTCCTTATTGCCCCAAATCTAACATTGACTGAAAATTAAAATGTTACTTGGTTAAACAGAAATCTATTTTCGTGAAGCAGTGGTGAGTTCTGGCTTCTTGAAATTTGAATCGTTTATGTTGTCTGAAATTTATAGAAGAACGCAACAATTTTAAGCCCTAAATGTCATTTCGATCATGAGTTGAGAAGCATTAAAATTTCCATTTAATTATAAAAAAAGTCATGATACAATTTTCTTTCCACCACGTTTTTCAAATAGTAGATCAAAAGAAGGGAGTAAAGCTCGTGCGAAAACGGACAGTAACTATTTTAGTGGCCTGTAATTTTTACAAATCCAAACTATGTTTGAGAAAATCTTCAGAAAAAATTACAATGGATTGTACAAATTGTTTACAAAATGCATAACTCCACCATTTTGTCATTAGATCAACGACAATTTTTTTTAAATGGTTATTGCCGAAAACTTGAATACTTTTTATGGCCATATTTGTATTAAAGTAGCTCATTTGTTGAACCTCATTTATGCTTATTCCGAATTGACCCAATAATTTTGTTTGCATATTTAAGCACAGACAAAAATATTTTAATTGAAAAATGAAACCAATTATGTTTCATTATATTTTTATTCCATGTTTTATTACATTTCTTCAGAGTTATACATGAAAAGTGATAAAGAAAAGCAATTAAATTAGTATTCTATCAACAACCCAACATTTATAGTTTTGTTGGAAACAACATTATTCCTTATATTATTAATATGGCAAGGGGCTCAATTACTTGAAAGATACATCTTTTGACATAAAAAATGATCGTAACACGCTTTTCATGTGTTAAGTCTACATATTTATTTTTATTAGTTAGTATCTTGACTGCTATAACATTTAAGTCCTCTGTAACCTTCTGTAAACGGACAAAGCGCCGACTTTTCCGGGAAAGTCGAGGAAAATGTCAACCAAATGGCGAAATTTTCTCCGGAGCGCAGAAGTCAGAGAGGGAGGTTGGGGTGGAACGCCATTCTGCACCCGACACATCATTTTTAATACAAATGAGAGGAAATACGGAGACGAATAAATGAATATGAATTAAATGTAAGAAAGAATGTTGACGTGCGTAAGTATTTGTCATTTGACGTTTGAAAAAGATTTTTCTTGGAATCTTTTTGCCGTTTTGGAAAAAAGTATTTTTATTCTCGAGTTTTCATATATTTTACTAAGAAATAGTAAGAATTAATACATGCAAAATATTTAATGAAGGCATTTATTACTGGTTTGTATTCCGGTGTGTAAATTGCTAACATTTTCAAAACGAACGTTTTTCTGTCTTTTGGTGTAATTTTAGATCGAATTTTCCAATCATAATGGGCATAATAAAGTCACGATAAGATGCGGCATCTTTCATACAAAACTTAAATTTGGATTTTAGGTAAAAATGCCTAAACAAAATGAATAATATATTTTTTAACAAATTGTGTAAGAAATATCTGGTACGGCGAAGTGTTACTTTATTTATTTATGTTTTAAGTTATAAAATATAGGCCATAAAGAATATTACTTTTTACGATTTTAGAGCAATTATTTGTGAGTGATTACAAAAATAATTTTTCAGTTTGGTTAGTTATTTTGGCCTCAAACCCAAATTTAAGATGTGTATGAAACGGGCCGCGCGTTCTTTTCCCTTACGACAGGGGAAAGGATGGGCGACTTAACATCTCTGTATTTGTACACACTCCATGTGTTATTTTCATTAGTATATAGCATTCATACTCTTAACCATAAACCATGTTATGGAACCTGTGCTTTTAGTGACTTTAGTATGAACTTCCTTGAATCTTTCCCGTCAGCACTCCCTTCAGCCTCACTTTATACCCCATTTTACATGAGATGCCACCGTCTAACTGGCTCCAGGCCGATTTTTTATATCATTTTATAGCAGCGTATGAATTTAACAAATACGCTTCATGGTTTGGGTATTGAAATGATGATTTTAAAAAAACTTCAGAAATGGCTCTACAGCTGTCGTAAGAAAACTTGAAAAATAAGCTCTGATTTAAAATTAAAGTAAAATTCAACCCCTGTTTTCAAAAAGAGTATCTAGGTACCATCTTACCAGCAAAAAAAACAACCCCATTATGTTCCGAGAGATTACACAGCAACTGTAACACAGCCCTTGTTCTTTAGTTTTTCGTCAATCTGTTTTCAGAGTTAGGACTTTGCCTTTGTTTTATTTTAAAGAAGCCTCTATGTCAAATCTTTTTCTCCCCAATTTCACAATGATTTTTTGGTTAATTGTTGAATGCTGATTTTCGTTGTTGAATTCTGATTTTTTGGTCACAGTATTTCTTTTGAAAAAATATAAATATGGATTTTAAACATAGAATAGGCCTCTTGCATTGAATTCATAACGACTTGGAAAAAATCGTGTTAATAGATCTTTTTATTAAGATTGCGAAAATGTATATATATTTTTTTTTTTTTTAAATAAATAAATCCATTATTTGGGCTCGTGACGTCACTACATGAAAATGTCCCGTCTCCGAAAATGTTCCTATTAATTTTGTAAAATTCCACACTGATTTATTTTTTTTATATGACATCACTTTGATTTCAGGCGAATTTTTGAATTCGTTCACTAGTATTATTGTTTGTTCTCTGCGAACTTATCATTTGGTTCGACTTTTTGACAGATGTTCTGAAGAGAACCCCGTACATTTTAGAAGTCGGTAAGTGTTTTAGAGGTATAATGGTTATGGTGCTGATTTTATCAACAAATTTTATAATATTCCTATTATTATTATAATTTACAAGTACATGTATATTACATTGGATTTAGTAATATATACGTTGAACATTAAAATGATTTATGATCAATAAGAAGGATCAACGAAAAAAATATTTATGAGATGTAATATTTTTGGTATGCCTCGTTATTCTCCTGTGCCATTCGTGTGGAAAACGTTCTTTTTTTAAAAATGATTTTCTGCTATGTAATTATCGTTTTTTCGCACCAATAAAATATGTCCCGTCTTTCCGGTTTATAAAAAACGTTCTTATTTATCGGATTGAAATTTTCAAAAAATCAAAAAATCAAATTTTCAAAAAAAAAATTAAAAAATGTGATGCAAGTGGCCTATTACTCTTTCTAATAATTGAAATTCTCTGATGGTTTTGTTTATTTGTTTGTAATATTTCCGTCTTCATTCCAATAATTTTTTCCTGATTTGGTTACTTATTGAAAAATATGGAACATCCAGAAAAGAAATTCTCAGATTGTTTAGTTTAATTATTTTGTAATATTAATTATAGTAGTTAGTTCCCGACTTCGTTCCAGTAATTTTTTCCTCACTTGGTTACCAATTGAAAAATATGGATTAAACCATACGGAGACTTATTTTTTGAGAGTTTCATGTATATTTTTTGGCGCCAAAGAAAAGGATGGAATTATCTTTGCGGGTAAAAAAAATAAAGTTTAAAAAAAATTCCAGACGGAAACTGTTAATCGAATTTAATGACGTTTAAACTCATGGATTGATAGATGCTGTTTCAAATAAAATATAATAAAAAACAGTTAGAATAAAAAAAACAGAGTGCACAGTTCACATGCGGTAGAAGTGAAACCTTCAGAAAACCAAAGTAGACGAGAGTGGGGAGGCTACGAAGCACCGCACAAAGAGGACACCGATTATAATATCTCACTCTCTCGCATGCTAAATGCTATAGATTGTAAAGATGTATGTGTTTGTCTCTTTTTAGTGTCGCTATTTTTCGTTTCATCGAGTTTCAAAGAAGTTTTCACTTCAAAAAAACAGTGTGCAATTCACACGTGGTACCTTCAGAAAATTAAAGTAGATAAGAATGGGGAGGCCACGAAGCACCGCACAAAGAGGAGACCGATTATACTATCTCATTCTCTAAATCCTATAGATGCATATTTTTGTCTCTTTTTAGGGTGGCTATTATTCGTTTCATCGAGTTTCAAATCACAACGGTGATGAAGAAGTTTCACTTCAAAATGGTCAAAATGTGTTGATACCTACACCAAGGATATTCATTATTTAATTTATCTACAATACAATAAAAATCATTTCTATCAAAATCGCTCGTTCGCGCATATCTACACAAGAAAAATGATTAATTGTCAATCGTCAATTGTCAATCACGTCAATTGGTCTAATGACGGAATCAATCAATATGAAAATCAATCGTATTCAAAATACCCACTTACATTCAGTAATTCTTTTCAACAACACAACGCTTTATATAAATATGGCAATATAATTTTACAATAGGTATATAATAACTATCAATTATTATTATTATCTACGTGTTTTCTTTTTGTTGTAATGATCTTGCATGTTGATTTTAATTACTGATATCGACCTTCAGCAGCCATTTATGATTCTATAAAAAGCGTAGTCTGCAATTTGTGTGCAATTTTCCTTTACACTTGGTATAAACGTTACACATATTAAATTACCTGACGTACAAAATGGCGTCAACAATGTTTGAGAGGTCATAGTCGGGTGATCTTGCATGCAATAAAAGAGCATTGGTCTTACCGTTGGTGCATTGTCTCTAGACGATACCAGGGATGTACCAACACTACATAAATCACAATATTAATAATAAATATTATATTTCAAACAAAATAGAATTTACCATCCTCTGGCTTTTGTGAAGGTTTGCTATTATCGGGGCAATTTTGATTTGTAACGCTCGATTCGCCTGTTGGTCGGAGAGTTGCGTTGGGAAGAGCGTGTATCTACATTTAAGATGAAGCCATAGTAAATAATGCAAAATCATACAAAATCATATGTTTTTGTTTTGAAAATTTGATCGCTTAGAAGTATTGAAGATGCTTCAATTAAATACTGCGTGTAGAACATACCTTGGCCCTTAAAAATATCGGTCATTTTTTTTATAAGTCTTTTAATAAGCCTATAAAAAAATAAAGTATAAGGTCTAAAAAACACACTTTCAATTCCAAACTCTCCTATTTATAAACCCCTTTTCGGTTATGGTTTTATTATATAATGTGGCAAATTCAGTTCATTTTATAATGATCGCAAAAAAAATTGATATTTACACCCAATCTTCCCAAAATAAAATAAAATATGCATTTTCGCGTTGTTATTTTACAATACGGCCGCTAGTCGACAAATTCGGTTTTTCAAAGTGAACCCTATGGCGTCCACCGAAGAACTACCGTTCACGCCACAGTCGCCAAACCTCAGTCACGCCCCGAACTGAGCGGGAAATGGACGCGTCACTCCGCGTCGCTTGATTTCGTGAAATCAATTTTAAATTTCCGTTTTATTACAATAAACAATGCGTAAAACAGGAATTAATATTTTTTACAGGCCTTTACGATATTAACCTGTAAAACAAAACTCTCAAATACCTTTTCCAACCTTTCCAAAAGATTTTTCTCAAGTATTTTTAAACTCCTCCCATAAAGGGCGTGAATTCCGATTTCGATTTTTTCCTGAACTAGTGGATCGCCTTAAGGAGTGTTGAGCCAACAATTTCTGCTCAACAGTTAATTAGTAGGATATTGGGAACAACGGAACAACGCCCGTTAGTCTCTTAAATTTCAAAGCCATGCGGTGCTCCGTCTTCTTCTATCAATTGTGAAATGTTTACCAATTTTTTTTCTATCAATGTTTACCTATCACCTGGATTATCTTATGTTTTTCACCTTTCGTGATGTTACCAAGATATTGGCGTTTTCTTTTATAGGTATGTTTCTTGTTTAAATTTGAAAGATTTCGTCAAATAATGAAGAACATTACGTCAGAGGTTTCCAGCTTACCTGGTTCATTGCCCACTTTCCAAGTAAATTTTTCTTTAACGCCCCTCCCCACCATTAACAAAATTATGAAAGCAGAGAAGGAAAAAGCGCCGCAGGCTAAATTTGAGTAAAAGTGAAAGTTACACGAAGTTTGCAAGGGGAACCATACCATGACGCGTTTTTCAGAATCATGACTAACAGGTTAGTAATATGGTGGTGTTCGATCCTCTAATAATTTAGTCCTCCAACGCATAAGCCACATTTTCCGATTACAATGATGGTAGTTTGAACATTTTCTATATGCTGTGATTATTTGTAAACCAGGAATGCTGCCTTTCTAAATTAAAAAAAAAAAACTCATTGAAATTTTTTCATTATGTGAATGATTTAAAAAATATAATAATTAATCCATCAATGACAGATACCTAATTACACAATTACATATTCGACATTAGGAATTTTTTTTTCAGATTCCTCTGATCCCAATACCAGCCTTTCACCGTCCCCTGAAAGTGAAAGGCTTCACCGCCCACCATTTGCCCTAGGAGCCACTACCGCCCCCTGACTCTCACCAACGCCCCGGGGGGTGATATCGCCGATGATCACTGATCTACATCAAAATTTGTGAAGGCATTTATTTATATATAAAAATTGTTCTAACCTAACCTCACCTTGCTAACAAAAAAAAATAATCAGAAACAGAAAACTGTTGTTTTCAAACATTCTTCAACATTTAAAAAAGATTTTTTTAATATGTATAACTGTGCTCAAAAGCCAAAAACAGAGATAAATTTTCTTTAGTTCGTTACTTCAATCATTATCGAAAAGAAAATCAATGGCTTTTAATTTAAACACAAGTTGATACGAAGAAGAGAAATTATACAAGTTAAACTACAAACACACAATATAAACATAATCCCAATTACTTGTCGTCAATTAAACCTTCTCACCGTTGGTTTAAAAATACTGCTTTCCACAAATTTATTTTAGCACAACCCTGCTTAAGTCGCCTATCGAAAACGGAAATCTACATCTGTCAGCCAAATGAGAAATGGAAGAGAAAAGTCGTTTTAAGCTCAGCTCAGCTGATAATGTCTGTAATGTTAGAGAAGCCGAACTGCTCATTCTAATGCCGTGAACAAACTGAGGCTGATCATAGAAAGATACAATTTATAGATAGCTATTCTACAAGTAGTATCTTTCTATATTCTATACAGATTGAATTTTGCGCTTATTCTATGGAAATTGATGGAAGGTGACCCAAATAACGGAAGATTTTGATTCTAGTAGTAGTCTAATAAGATTCTAGATAATCTTTATTTTATTTTATTTTAAATCAGATCTCAAAACTATGGTCACCGTAAAAGTCTACATGTTTACATTAATGCACTTCCTAGCGCAATCAGTTTAGTAGGTACCCATAATCTCAATCTGTAAGAAATACAACAATATTGTTCTTTCAATTTATGTATAATTTTGTTCATTTGTATAACACAGGCTTGTCCTAGCAAGGTGAAAATTTTTAATGTTAACATTTTACCTGCAGCGTAAAGAATTAATAAATAAAAATAAATGATTCTTTGCGGTCGCCGGAAAAGATGAATATGAAATTAAAAAAAAAAAAAATTTATTCACTTTAGCCCCACACAGGGTGCCTTCAGAAAAATAATTAATTTCTTCCAGGGTCTATGTCATCTTTGGGGTTGCTGTGTGGGGGACCTTTTTAAGAAAAGGAAGGCGAGAAAGTTCTGGGTAGGAAAAAGTATGAGAGGTGGATAGGAATTTGGGGTCAAGGCATCAAAGAATGACGGACGTATCCTTCAAGAATCTATCCTTCCCACTGCGGTACAAGACGACAGATCGAGAGAGTCCGGCTGGAAAGGTTGAAGAGTCTCTCTCGTCCAATCTATCCCGAGCCGGTCCGCCACGCAGTATGTGGGCAGATCCATCATGTACCCTGGCACCCCTGCTAAGTCAACGATAGTGAACCACTTGTAGTGACCGCTACACAAATTGAATATTATTATTAGTAATTTAAAAAAACATACATAAGAAATATGTAGATATATTTGAAGTAGCAATATCTCTCTAATTGTTCACACTGCTGATCTGATATTTGAAAGACTTTTATGCCTATAACTTATATGTCAACAAAACCAATATTAATGTCAATTACATTACTAGCTATATACCTAGAGAAGTTTTGTCATATTACCTATTTTTGTTTGAATTTTTGAAGTGCAAACTTCTTTAGCACCGTTCTGATTTGAAACTCGATGAAACGAAAAATAGTGACACCAAAAAGAGACGAACCATACAACTTTAGGATTTAGCCTGCGAGACAATGAGGTAGACTAATCGGTCTCCTCTTTGTGCGGTGCTTCGTAGCCTCCCCACTCTTGTCTACTGAAGGATTCACTTCTACCGCGTGTGAATCGCACACTCTGATTTATTTATTTATTAGTATTACATACGAATTATGTTTCACATTCTAAATTATGTTTAACTCCCGACAGGCCAAGATGCCAAACATAACGTCCGTAACCATGAGGTCGGCCGATGACCCCATGTATTTTTCTTTCTTATGGGTATTTAAACCATAGAAATACCTTTTTTTGTTATTTGTCCATTTATTGAACAGGGAATATTACCGATATTTGACAAAATATTTTTTTTCCTACAATCGACGATTTTTTTTAAATGGCACAATATGTATTAATCCTTTGCGCAGGAATACCTATAATACTAAAAATATATTTCATGTAGAAAAAAAAAAATGAAACAATACAACTTTGTATAAACCACTTACATAATGTGCAAATCCGACCGGTTTCGGAACAAACGTTCCTTCGTCAGGGAAAGCTTATACTAATTTGACAGTTTAGAACAATGTTTTATTATGGTAGGGGTATACAAAGTTGTATTGTTTCATTTTTCTATAATGGATAACCACAAAGTAATAGCTACATTCAAAAATATATATTTCATGTATTTAATTTAATTTTAAGGCCCCAGTTGCCCGCAACATTTCACATTTCATGATATGTCTTTTGCTTCCATTAAATCATTTTCTTGTGAATGAAAGAAGGGTATAGGTGCATTAAATGTTGTTAACAGTTATTTAATAATAGGTTACGTGCATACTTAGGTTCGATAGTAAGATATTAAGTTCATATTATAATGAATGTTGTATAGAGGGACATTAATATTTAGTGAGGGTAAGCAAAATAAATAAATTAAAGAAATATATAAAGACTCGCAAGACCTTTCAAGAGATTCTGTATTAATTTACTACTAAGACCAGTAACTCCAGTATTATTATGTGCTTATTAAAGTACTTAAAGGTTTTTGAAATTATAGTGACTTGTTTGTTGCTGTTTCGTACTGTACAAATATAGTTTAATATTTGACGAAAACTTCGTAAAACCTATCAATTTACGTAATTAACGCAAGTAATGCTGTTTTGGTACATAGTTTATTGTTCTAGGAATGTGTTTTGGTCAGTAAAATATACGATAGCTCAAAATTAATCCACAAAACATTCAATTCAAAATTCAAGTTCGTGAAATTTCCGTGTTGTTTCTGGCATTCAATAGGTTAAAAGGTTTAAAAATTTTGCTCCTGGGAAGCTATCTTTTGTCTGATTTGAACCCGCCTTCGGTTTCTTTCGGTACATCTCGTAAAAAACAATACCATATGATCCGAATGGCATATAGACAACTAAACACCATAGACTACTATTTACTAAATACAATTTATGCGTTGAGAAAAGAAAAACAAAATATGGAAGATGTTACATAAATAAATTCAAGTGAAAATAGTGGAAACAGGTTATTTGTAAGAAATTTCTAGAATATTCTTTAAATTCATTAATGTTGAACACCTCGGACGAAGCCGGTTAAATTTAGCACCCAACTAAGACGATCCAATAGTCCAGGAAAAAATCGAAATCGGAATTCACTTCTTCAAATCAAGAATTCAATTCTTCCCTTTATGGGAGGAGTTTAAAAATATTTGAGAAAAAGCTTTTGGAAAGGTTGGAAAAGGTATTTGAGTTTTATTTTACAGGTTGATTTCGTAAAGGCCTGCAAAAATATTAATTCCCTTTTTACGCATTGTTTATTGTAATAAAACGGAAATTTAAAATTGATTTCACGAAACTAAGCGTCGCGGAGTCACACGTCTATTTCCCGCTCCGGCCGGGGCGTGATTGAGACGAAGTAGGTGTGCCCAGTGCATGCCATAAGGGTCACTTCAAGAATCCAAATTCGTAGAGTGCGGGCCGTATTGATTGAAGTCAAAAATAACAACGAGAAAATACATATTTATTTTTATTTTGTGAAGTTCGGGCGTAAATATCATTTTTTTGCGATTATAATAAAATAAACTAAATTTGCCACATTATACAATAAAACGAAATCCGAAAAGGGGTTTATAAATAGGAGAGTTTGGACTTGAGAGTGTTTTTTTCTACGCTTATTAAGAGATTAATAAAAAAAAATTACCGATATTTTAAGGGTCAAGATATGTTCTACACGCAGTATTTAATTGAAGCATCTATAATACTTCTAAGCGATTAAATTTTCAAAACCAAAACATATGATTTTGTATTATATAGTATGTCTTCATCTTAAATGAAAAAAATGGTGAAATTCAAAAACCCCTTTTAAATGCTCTTCTCCTTATTCTTAGAAGATGTTTTCCTGTTCGGCAATTATGTGTGAGGTGGCCAGGGGTTGAAGAAATTAGTTTTGAACGTCCTCCACCGCACATAAATAGTTCCACCCCTCCCCAACCCCCCGCCACTCTAGCTTATCTGCATTTAAACTGCCGACCTCTGGCACACCTACCCATAATTTAATCATAGTTTTATGCAAATAGCAGAGTAAAAATGGCCACGAGCAGGAGTATTAAAGCAGGGTGCTGCAGATGACACAATTTCCAGGCGAAGAGAGTTATGCGCCCTCAGACGAATCGATATTATGACGAACCCGGATGGGACGGAAACTGACGGGGTTGAATGAGGCCTGTTTATCGACATTAATTTTTCAGGCGTTTTAATTTTGAAAATTTATTATGTGTGATCGTGCTTGGCAGCTGAAATTGTGTATTAAAAAATGTGACAAATTTAAAATTTAGAACATGCAGGTAATGTGTTAAGAATTTATATTTTTATTTTCTTATATTTTTAAAAAATATTTTATTCACACCTTATTCAAGAACTCTAAACGTAGCTAAGTATAGTTTCAGTTTTTTTAAAGATCGTTGAAAATCTAACTATCAAATGATTTCTATATGAATTTAAAGACAAAAAATATCGGAATTTCGATGATAATACTGTAAAAACAAAGATATTTAAATATAAGGGACGTGCTATCGGCAGTTTTTACTGGGTGGGACGGTGCTTCTTGGTGCCAATATTGTCAACCAATACTACTGCACACCTTCAAAAAATTAACTAAATGAACCAATTCTTTCCGTATTCAAACTATATTGTTAACTAATACTACTGCACACCTTAAAAAAATGAACTAAATTGCGTATAGTGACCATTAGACCTTAGTCCGTCGACAGTAGGGCGGCCATTAACTTGTTAAATATTAATTATTATTTTTAATTTATAAACTAACGTTTAAGACAAGATTTTTATGCAACAATATTTAACAAGTTAAAAATGTTTCACCAAAAAAATGTATTCATAATTTGTCTCGACGCCACCTAGCGAGAGATTTAGTACTAACAATACGTCCCTCACAAAAATAAAGTTGGTTGTTTTCAGGTGAAAAAATGTAATAATCAGTAATTGTGGAATGAAACACCAGTATATATTGAATTATTTGGCGGGTATTAGATAAGCCGCCATAGCTCAGTGGTCAGAGCATCCGACCGGCAATCAGAAGGACACGGGTTCAAGTCCCGTTGGCGGCAAGTATCTTTTCTCTGAAGATTTTTCAATGTAAATGAGTGTTTCAGGCTGACAATTATTGCTTTTAATAAATGTTACCCTTTGTGCTATGCATAAAAATCTTGTCTTAAACGTTAGTTTATAAATAAAAAATAATAATTTAAATGATGTGTTATTTCTATAATACATGAACGCATATTAAGAAAAAAACGCTTTTTGTACGTTATGCTTTAAAATATTAAGATTAATTAATTGTTTGCACCTGTGCAAATAACTGTTTTCATATCGTGTATGTACAGTGTACATACACGATATGAAAATGAATAAAAAGTTTTGTCCATTCTTCTTCTTTGTGTGCCGTATCAGGCCCCCCGACGTTGGCTATCACTCTTGAGAATGTCTCTCTGTCTTGCGCTGCCCGGAATAACTCCTCCACACTTCTAATCCCGGTCCACTCTCGTATATTACGCAGCCAAGACATTTGTCTCCTACCAGGCCCTCGGCGACCCTCTATCTTGCCTTTCAATATCAAATGGAGCAAGTGATACTTCTCCCCTCGAAGTACATGACCCAGATATGAAATTTTCCTGATTTTTATTTTGTCCATTAACTAACTTAATTCTTTCAAGAAAGGCTAACAAATATAATATTGGATAAAATCACCGACATAATATTATATTTGGATTTGTAGGTGGCGCCATCTGGGAAACAGAATATTTTGAATTCTTTTAAGTACCACCCTAAGAAAGAGTCTGAGTAGTAAAACTTTACTAATATTTTTTTATATGTCTAACTTTTATATGTCTAACTTTTATATGTCTAACTTTTATATGTCTAACTTTTATATGTCTAACTTTTAGATGTCTAACTTTTATGTGTCTAACTTTTATATGTCTAACTTTTATATGTCTAACTTTTATATGTCTAACTTTTATATGTCTAACTTTTATATGTCTAACTTTTATATGTCTAACTTTTATATGTCTAACTTTTATATGTCTAACTTTTATATGTCTAACTTTTATATGTCTAACTTGAATATGTCTAACTTTTATATGTCTAACTTTTATATGTCTAACTTTTTTTATATGTCTAACTTTTTCAAATTCTAAATAAGAAAAAGTTTATTGCAGCTTCCGAAAGTACCGGCGTTATCCTGAATATTGAGTCTTGAGATTGTATCTTACCAAATTGATTTGATTGTTGGACTTTTATTAAATAATCACGAAATTTTATTCCTAATTTTGTCTGAAAATTACAATTTTAGTTAAAATCTTGCATAGTAAAATTAACCGCCCTGAAGTCTTGGCGCTCATAAATTTTAATGTGCCAGCCAAAAATAAAAGGTCAGTACTACCGTTTTATTGTGGCAATACTACGACCATGTCCCATTTCAATATACCACTTCACAGAATACAAAACTAAGGCAATTTATTTTCGCACATAGATATATGGAATGTGTCCCTGATAAAATATAAGTATGAAATAATAAATCATTTATCCTCTTTAAGATAAGTTATTTGCATGTATTATATACAAATATATTTTTTCATTGTTACAATATTGTAATATTTAAATATCGTAGCATTTATTTTTGTTTTGTTATCTGAAAATCTACATATGTCTTTCTCAACTTTTCCTTTCTGTTTTACAAACTCACTTTTATTTTTAATGTTGTTGCTAAACACTATGTTATATTATGTAAAAGCCGACAGACGTTAATAAATAAATAAAGCCATAAAGTTCTTTGTTAAACTGTTTGCAGTCAAAGGGTTTAAAATGCCGCTTAACTGAAATGCATTTCACTAAAAAATATAACCATTCAGTAGAGATCTCGCGCATTCACCGTTTCCAAATGGAAAATTGTAAATGCCAGGAGGAAAATGGTGTTTGGAGAGAAGAATAAGGGACGTGGGAGGTTCCAAGTAGTAAAATAGATAAGAAGAATTCAGGAGCAAGAAATAGGAGAAACGTATGTAAATATATTTTCTACGATTCCGTGGGAGATATTTTTGCCTGCAGGTTTATAAACACATAATAAAAAGACGACGAACCACTTTTTTAGAAGATTTATAACAATGTTATTGATAATTTGTTACTACAGTTTGAAATAATGCAAAGAAATTAAATAACCTAAATTAAATAATATAAACAGAAATTAAATTTATCTTTAATTTTTCACAAATGATAAACAATCGTATATCATAGAAACATTGTTGCCTTATCAGTTGTGTATACATTACCTTACTAATAACTTTAGAAGAGCTGTCAGTTCTAAAATATAACAAAAAAACCTTATAATATTGCTTAAATCACAGATATCAACAAAACCTTGTTAGGTCATCATCTTTCTGAAGTTTGTTGTTGAGATGAGATTTCAAACTATTGGTGGAAATTTCATCTCATATGTGGGTGTCTTCAGTTTCTGGATGAAAATCAAACCCCCACTTGATGATTTGGTTGTAATATTCTGCTTCAGTTTCGGAAAGGTCACCTTTTGGCGTGCCCAGCTTCAGGATTGGTAGTAATATTCATCAGTGTTAATTTTGCTCCCAAACCAATCATCTAGCTATCAAGTAAATCTAGCCAAGATCTGTATTACGACATTTTTCAAACTAAATCATTTCGAATTAAAGATCGTGGAACAAACAGCGATCACCGCAAAACCTGAAGAAATTTTTAATTAAAATTTAAACCCAAAAAATGTTAAACTACAGAAATCCGACGCAATTTTTTCCCCATTTTAATAAATCTACCCTTGCCCGGGGTAGCGTGGCTCAAAAAAACTCCGCTTACATCCGAATAATATAATTTGTTTCGCCAAAAGCAGTTTTTTTCGGCCAGCGTCCTTCGCCGCCGATATTAAGTCCCGGCCTAGCACCGGATTTGACTTTAATTTTTTCCTTCTAGCTCGGATTTATTCCATATTTTTTTCAATTCCATCGCCGAGTTTTTGTTGTATGCGAAGCAAATATACGGGGTGCTTAAAATAATTAAATGCAACGAACTAAATTACTAATTTACAATCATGCAGTTTTCACACTGGAATAGGTAAATATGACGGGACGAGGCACATTATATTGAGTCCTATAATTTCAATACCCGTTATATCCGATTTTTTGACAAAATGATCAGAATATGACATCTTGTTCACATTTTGTGCGAGGAACAAGACTAACCTAAATTTGAGTTTCAAAACCCCTCTTATCACGACCAAAAATCATGTTAAAAATGCGAGTGCCCGCTATATCAATCAATAAATTACTATCAAAACCCACCATATCGGAATTCAACCAATCACGAGCCGTTATTTTGCCAAGATGGCGGGTTTAGAAACACGCCCCTCAGGTCAGTTGAGTTTCAAAAGCCTCTTTATTCCATACAAATCACGAAGTGAGTATCAAAATCCGCTGTATATTTATCCAAACTACTTAAATATTTCTAGACATTCATTGAAAAATAAACACTTTTCGAATGTATATTAATTACTCCAATTCAATATATAAAAATAAAAAATACAATTTTTTATTTACGCTAGTGATGTGACAGTTTTTTGCGGTTTTCTCCGAATCAGTGAAAGTTGATATAGAAATTGAGCGACTCATACACTCATACACTCCTCGCTTTATCTACAATCATCCCTTCTTTTAATCGGACTCGGATCGGACGTGATCCTATTTGCATATTTGATTCAATTCATACTGCTGTGTCTTTGTGGGACGTCCTCGAATTCTTCTTCCCTTAACTTGCTCACTATAACGCAATCTGTCGACCCTTCATGAACCGTGTAAGCGTCCATTTATGATTTCGTTCAATGTGCCTTAAACGTACAGTTTATTAATAAATAGAACCATTTCAAAGGAATGAGCAAGAAACACAAACTTTTGCACGCTTTTCGAAGAAGAGTTTCAACCAAATGAAAATTGTCAGAAATTCTACAACACATTTCCGTGATACAAGAATAATTTAAATATTATCAGATCGTGCATTGAAATTACGATACATGTTTTTAGACCATGCAAAATTAATGGTATCAAATCTCATCGCGAGTATCTCGAGTATCGAGAATCTCATGCATTAGAAGAGCGTCTAATATTCATCACCGTAAACTATTACAATAAACTGCTTTGTTTACGGTCAGCTGCAAAAATATCCCCTGTGAATGTTAAAATATCGATTTTCTCAGCGTCAAAAGTAAACTACCCAAGACGAAGTTTTAAACAACACAACTTTATAGACACCCTATACTCCCACACTCGCAAACACTCACACACGTACATAGCATAATACGTATATAATACAGCACCGACGCTTTAGTAGATTGTGCCAAGGGGAAGTTGGAAGGAAGGAGAGGGTACTAATGACCGCGGGAGGGGAGGGTATCGCCAATGCGCATGTGTTAGTGAGGCATTCTTTATTACACAGAACCAATACTAACACAAACAATCCGTCCACACGCTGCAAGCTTACATGGCGGCACCTGATGAAAAACTCCATAGCATTACTATGAAAATATTTCAGATTTCGTTTTGATCGTTGAGTGTTTTTTCGTGGTGGCTCGCTTTTTTTTCCTTTTTGTAGCTTTGTCGTTGCTTTTTCGTAGTTTTTCCAACAGCGGCTTCCTCTTTGAGAGTTGTGCTTGAGAATGAAATATAAATAAAGATGGTTTTGTATCTCTTGTGACTGTTTGGTGGGATGTGTGAATGGATCACTTCTTTCAGTTTGGCGGTGGGTGTATTGAGACGAAGCTTTTGAGACACGCATTGTTCTAGAACAATATTTGGATTGAAAACGTGCCTCTTTTTAGACAATCGAACATCCGGGAAAACGCAGGGAAAATTTTAAATATTTAATAATTTTCGTGGTGTTGGACTTGAGAATCGGTTTAAATTTCAGGATAAAATCGAATAACCAAGAAAATAGTAAGTAGCTTCTATTCGCACTAATATTATTCAAAACTCGATAACTCACGTAGTAAATGATGTTGCGAAATGGTGTTGATCTAGAAATTCTAGGCAGAAAAAGCTGTGCAAATGTGCAAAGGATCGCCGTACGAGAGTTTTTGTTTTTTTGATGCTTCTGCAATCTGCTTAAAAAAACTCTCTTAAATGATTATTAATAATTTTTTAAATCTGAAGGTAATTTAAAATCATGGGAGAACAAACGACAGAGACATATAAGTGAGAGGCGAGAAGAGAAACTGGAAGGTTTATTGGGAATAACATAAATTTTAATTACTCCAGATCGTGTATTTCATGTAGTATTTTTAATTTGTTATTATTTATTTTTTTACATTAACTCCACACAATAATTTCCCTCAGGGCCTATGTCATCTGGGATGCTGTATGGAGGGTCTTTTTGAGGATAGGAAGGAATGAACATTGGTCTTGAAGAGACCCATGTTGTAGGAAGGAGGGTACACAGAGGCCGGCAAATCATTCCACAGCCGAGCTGTTGAACACAACAACGAGTCGAAGAAACGACCTGTTCTCATGTGACAAATGTCAACTGTGTACAAATGTTGGGCACGCGTTTGGCGTGTTTCCCGACTATGCACCGGTGCCGAAGGCATCAATGATGCTAGTTCCTCGGAGCATCTTCCATTGTAATGCCGGTAGAACAAGGATAGCATTCCCACCCGACGCCTGTGCTCTAAAGATTGCAATCCGTCTGTTAAGATGGGAGAATCTATCAAACGGACCGCCCGTTTCTGCACAGAGTCGAGGGTATTTTTCAGGTATTTTGGAGCTCCAGACCAGGGGTGGCTGCCAAATTCAACCGTGGGTTATTGGTATGAAATTTAGGTTCCTTGAATACCCAACAATGGGGCATTTCAACATCCCTTTGAAAAGTCATTAAAAGTGATGAAATTTACAAAAAGCCCATAATCTAACCTGACGTAACCTATTTAAACAAGTTTTTTTTCATCTCGCGTCACAGAAAATTTATTGCCATTTGTGAAAATTTTATCCCCTTTCCTATACAAAAAATGTGTTTTTCGTGATGAAGCGATCAGCGATATCAATGAAAAACATATATTTAAGTTTTCTATTGAATAGCTAAATTTCAACATTGATTGTGTAGTGAAAGTATATAGAAGATTGTCGATTGTACGTATGTCTCTGATGAATGTACGGGTGTAAAAAAGGTATAAAAGGCCTGTAAGCGGGTTCAAAAGTCTCCTCCATTTTTAACCACCATTGAGTTTGTTGTACAATCCGAGTATTATTTGTATCAGACGGGAATGTAACATCAAAACACTACTCATGGTGTCCTAGCATGAATATAATCATTTTTTTAAATATGTACTTAGATTAATTTAAAGTAAGATTTTGTTCAGTGTAAATTGGCTTCTGTTATGGTTATGGGAGCTAAGGTCACTTGCTCAAACGTCCAGTCACTAAAGCGGCTTTGACTGTAACATCGGACCACGTCAAACCGTGTGGTATGCGGTCTGTGTGGTGTGTGGTGTGTTTTCTGTGTGGCCGCTTGCCTCACCAACTCCTTTGTCACTCGTTTCTTTCAGTGATTATTCCGGCTGTGAGTTCAACGAATTCTTCTATATCTCTTTCTTCAGGTGGCGCCTACTCTACGGGAGAAAATATCTTACGACATTGTTGTGACGCATATCATACAAAATGGAATTTCAAGATAGATATCACCTTTAAGAAGCCTTATTTATTTGAAATTGAAATATAACACTGTTAAAGTAATGTATTTAGTTACTATATTCGAATAGAAAATTTCCGACAGTGCTCCTGAAACTCTTTCAATACAATTAATAAACCTATAAATTATTTTTGCAAATGTTGAAAAATAATTAAAAAAACGTACTTAATGCTAAAAAAAAATTGATAATTAATGAAGCCAATCAAAACGCAATTTCTCAGCTGAAGTGCGCGAAAGATTGGAAACTCCCACAACTTTGTCGTGTCACACACAATACTTTATTCACATTCATTCATCGTCTTACAGTCTTTTAGAGCAATATTTGATTCACCTCAGCAATTTCGTGCCGGATGGCATTGACTGTTTCTTTCATCCTACTTGTAAATCCACAATCCACAATTAGTTAACTTACACAAAAAAAAGTCAAATGGATTGAACTTTCTAGTTGCCCTTTTATTAAACCTAGAAAGATAATCATATTTTGCTGAATGTTAAAGATATACGTAAAATTGACGCATGAGTTTTAACTAGCTGTAAAATTTTATTTTGTTAAAATTGATTTCAATAAAGCAATCGGTATTATATTTTTAGAAACAAATAACATACGAAGTACAACAATTTGTGAATATGTATTTATTTGTTATATGAAAAAAAAACGAAACGTGAAATTTCTTCAATAATCAACAAAACTCAGGAATATATTTTGTTTCTCAAATCACATATTTATTACTAATAATAATCAGCCATTTTGACTAATGTACTAAATAATTAAGATATATTATATTTAATAATAACATATACTTATATAAAAATTAATCAGATACAGTTTTGGAACCGCGGTCGTTATATCTCAAAACTGGTGACACCTACCTCAGCAAAGCGCGTGCCCCACGGAAGGTCCAAGCACCGAGTGAGATGTCTGAAAAGAACATCGACAGATTCGCACTTATTAGAACGAGAGAGCAATAATTCTAACACGCATGTGTAAATTTTACGTAGAAGGTTAAAACGTTTAAACTTATTTTTTTTTTTTTACATTAACTCCACACAGGAGGCCCTGAGGAAAATAATTTCCCTCAGGGCCTATGTCATCTGGGATGCTGTGTGGAGGGTCTTTTTGAGGAGAGGAAGGAATGAACATTGGTCTTGAAGAGACCCATGTTGTAGGAAGGAGGAAACACAGAGGCCGGCAAATCATTCCACAGCCGAGCTGTTGAACATAAGAACGAGTCGAAGAAACGACCCGTGCTCATGTGACAAATGTCAACTGTGTACAAATGTTGGGCACGCGTTTGGCGTGTTTCCCGACTATGCACCGGTGCCGAAGGGATCAATGATGCTAGTTCCTCGGAGCATCTTCCATTGTAATACCGGTAGAACAAGGATAGCATTCCCACCCGACGCCTGTGCTCTAAAGATTGCAATCCGTCTGTTAAGATGGGAGAATCTATCAAACGGACCGCCCGTTTCTGCACAGAGTCGAGGGTATTTTTCAGGTATTTTGGAGCTCCAGACCAGAGGTGGCTGCCAAATTCAACCGTGGGGCGCACTTGCGATTTGTACAGGGTTAGCAGTTGTGTACTTTTAAAGTATTTGCGGGCCCTGTACAGTACGCCCAGTTTTTGGGAGGCTAACTTTACTTATACTATAAGTTCAAAATAAATTAACTTCGTATGACCAATATTATGTAAAAAAAAATCACGAACATAGAAGCATAACACAAAAAACGTACTTATTCCATATATTTTGAAATACACGTATAATTGTCCCAATTCTATATGCGTTCATCCCACAGCAGGTCAAATAATGATTATTACGTAACAAGATTGATATTTTATTATGTTGTAACTAAGCACGTTATTCTGAGATTTCTGTTCGGACAGGTTTCCGTCACGTCAGAGTTTTTAGACGAGAGGAGAGGTAGAAGGGAGAGGGAAATGTGGAGAAGGAAGTGTGGAGAAGAGGGGGGAGTTGGGAGGGAGAGATGGAGGGAGGTGGGAGAGGATTGAGGCTGTGGGAGGAGGGAATGAACTCTGCTCTAACTGAAATATGCGGGGAAACACTCAAATAATTATTATATTAGTACGGAACGGATTGTGGGATAATTTAGAGAAGAATCTCCTAGCAAAAAGCCATGTTGTCGTGAACGGGGATTGGGGTCATGAAATGTCAAAGCAAACGTTGCTGCTTAGGATAACTATTTCATATTGAAGATTATTTTCCTTGATTCTAAGAAACTTTTTTAAAGAACATTTTATTTTATTTTGCTTGGGAGACCAATGGTTACATTAACTAGCTGACCCGACAAACGTTGTTCTGCCATATAAATTTATTTCTAGTGAATATTTTGGTTGTTAAATAAAAAATAACGAATGTATTGTAACTGTGTGGGGATGGGATCTATGACAGTAGATGATGACCGCCGATAAAAACAAAAACACCAAGGAAAGTAGGAAAATCAAATAAAGAAAATCAAAATGAATTTCGAAGAGCAATTGAGTGTACGATATTTTTTGTCAGTCCGTCTTTAGCGAACACAAATAAGCTCGGTGGTTTGCCCACGCGAAAACATGATGCCGAATGAAATATTAAAATTTGCGGATGTGTGGATGAAAGTTCGATGAGGCAGATCTGTCATTCAACAACATAAATAATTTCGTTGTGTTTGAAATACGAAAGAAGGTTAAATTTGTTCGTACAAAAATACAAAAATCGCGATTAAAAAATGGGAGGGTGGGGGTAGGAGGGTTAAAATTTGTCGTTATAGGTATTTTTTATGCCAAATTAAAAAAAATACAACGACAAAAAAATTGTCGAAAAATTTTTTTTTTTTTTGGATAGGGACCAAAGATATTCAAAGGGACACTGTAATGACCTAACGTTATATAAAAACTTCAAAACCTATTCTTATACCTACCAAATGTACATACAAATTTTCATAAAAATCGGTCAAGCCGTTTCGGAGGAGTGCGACCACAAACACCGTGACCCGAGATTTTTTGTATATAACATAATAGAGCATAATAATATTTGAGTCACAATAATTGTACCATTTACAGGTTTCCACGTGGGTATTATATGTACGTGATGTGGTTTGAGAGATGATTATGAAAAATTATATTACAAGAAACAGGTTATTTAGGTGGGAAAGGGGAGGGGGTCTGACGGGAGTGGGGGTTGCATAGGGGGTAGGATGGGGGGATCGGTTTATTTAATAAACAACAAAAAGATTTTAAAAGAAGAAAAAAGAATGGAAGAAGTTGCATTAGATGGATATCTGTAAAGTATCGAGAGACTGCATATGTGATTTTAAGGAGTGTGATTTTATGGAGTGTGGTGCAGAGTTAAAAATGTCAAATTTTGTGTAGTGTGTTTTGAAAGTGCACGATAAATGAAGGAGTTTTGAGTATAATTAGTGTTGCATTTTTTTTAAGGAACAATGGTTCTAAGTAACATCATCTCATGTAATACAATTGACTGAAAAAAGCGACAACTGTGGCTGAGTGGAAAGATTTTTGGCTCTGTGCATAGAGGTCACTGATTTGTTCTCGTGAGAAACCACATTTCATAGACACATCTATGGCTATATGCACACCTCTGCCATAGGCCACCACATATGTGACTCAGCAGGGGTGCCCGAGTTTATGGGGTGAGATTTTTACTGGTCTTAGCGGCGGATGCATCTGCCCACTAGCTGCTTGGCATGCCGAATCGGGAGAGAGAGGTTGAGGGAGTCCCTTTGATTTCTCCAGCCGTTCTCTCTCGGAGCATCGCCTTGCACCGCAGTGGAAGGAATGGATTCATACGTCCTGTAAACACTGACCCCCAGATTCTTACCCACCCCTCATACCCCTTTCCTTTACAGAACTTCCTCTCCTTCCTTTCCTTATCCTTCCTTCCCTTTAAAACCCTTCACACCCCATCCCCAAAGTTGACAGGCTCTGATGGGAATGCATTATTTTCCTCAGGGCCTCCTGTGTGAAGCTAATGTAAAAAAGTTTTATAAACAAAATAGAAATTATTTACCGGAGGGTTTGTGCTTGTTATAATATTATAATATCCATTAAACAATTGTTCAGAGGACTCTTGACCCATTTTGCGAAACGAAGTCGAAGAAAATTGAAAATCAATATCCGGTTTACGGAGTTTTAAATAGGTACGACGCTGTTCAGGCTCTACGAGTGTTCTACTAACGCTTTGGGACGATCGACCTCTGTAATGTTGTTTACAATGTGATACGAAAATATGACCAAATATGCACACAATTAGCAAAAACACAGTTTGCATGTTATTTCTTTCTTGCACTTTTATTATAATTATAAATATGTCTGAATTTGAAGCATTCAAAATAACTGGTTACTCCTGCTAACTTCACATATGATGTAAGTATACATGTACACCTTTTCTTGGTTAACATGTTTAGCTATAGACCTTATTTTTTAAAATTCCTAAAACATGTTAAGAGACCAATTTTTTTTTGTCCATATTTCACATGATAATGCGCGTTTTCATCTCGCGACAAAATATCCCCGACAAAATATCCTGCGGACAAAACATCACCCAACAAAATATCTATTGTAACTTAACCTAACCTAACCTAGATAAGTTTTAAGAT
This sequence comes from Limnephilus rhombicus, assembly GCA_929108145.2. Classification (NCBI taxonomy): domain Eukaryota; kingdom Metazoa; phylum Arthropoda; class Insecta; order Trichoptera; family Limnephilidae; genus Limnephilus; species Limnephilus rhombicus. Next base: position 28,000,369 of record OV815284.1, read on the forward strand.
TTTCACGGCCAAAAGCATTTTCGTTATTTGTTTTTGGGGTGTTATGCCGTGTTGCGCTACCTCCTTCTTTATGTGTCACACATCTACCGGATCTACCGGATCTGCCCTGATGATGGACACTGCAACGATGTCCGAAACGTTGGCTAAAGAAGGAGGTAGCGCAACACGGCATAACACCCCAAAAACAAATAACGAAAATAACCTAACCTAACCTAACAAAAAAATGGTCAAAAATAATACAGACATCCTGTAAAGAAAATAAAATCTATTCTTTAAAAATAGTAAAATGGGACAAAAATAATACAGATAAAAATAATTTATTGTATTTTAGTGTAAAAAAAATCCCGGAAAAATCCCGGAAAAATACTGGGAAATTGTGTTCCAAATTTTTACAAAAATATACTTCTATAACACTCCTCTAAAATAAAAAGTTTTTTTTCATTTCTGCCACAGAAGGTTATCAAACACAAAATTCTTTTCTCGGACTTCTCAATTTTCACCAAACGAATGACATCTTTCCGGAAAATTCGTAGTAGCTATCTATTTGAAAAAGTATCTCGGAAGTTTTGTCTTTATCAGCCGTGTCTAACCGATTGCAGGTAAACGTTCCACTAAACTGCAAGAAGCCAGCTAAAGGGAGAAATCTCCCAAATCTATCAGCATAAATCCAGCGGCCGCCATTTCTCCCAAACCAGGCGATAATGGCGGTTAAGAAAAATAATCCTCAATAGCTGCATTTAGATAAGAGGAATGAGTTCAAATCGAGGATAGGAAATTAATGGATGCCTTCAGTGACAAATATTTTGTCGAATAAGCAGGTACGTATAAATAATTACAATTATGGCGTTTTTCTCGGCATTATCCGCTTACCCGTATACAAAATAAAATATAAAATCTTGTAAGTACCTAAAGAGCAAAAACTCTCGAAAGTTAGATCACACGTCATAAAAATATCACGCCACTAACCTATTGTTAAAATAAATAAGACGTGACGCCTTTTTTAGTTTAGTCATTCGACCTAAGAGAATTCACGTAATACAAAAATATTTCAAAATATAGAAATCCTATCAAAATCTCACCAAATTTTTGAAGTGAAATTTAACAAACTTTAGCAACGTTGTGATTTGATATTCGATGAAATAAAAACCCTTAAAAAGAGACAAACGCATATAAGATTTAGCCTGCGAGAGAATGAGATAATCGGTCTCCTCTTTTGTGCGGTGCTTCGTAGCGTCCCCACTCTTTTCTACTTTTTTTTTTTTTTAAGTTTCACTTCTACCGCATGTGAATTGCAGACTATGTTTTTTTTCTAAAACGTACATAGAAAATATTAAGCATTTTCTTAATTCTGTCTCTTTTTAGAAATTCACGTTTTCCGCATTGTATGGTTTCATACAGCATTGAACATTACTGCGCCTCATCAAACAATATTAATAGCCTTGCATCTGCGCGGTTGAAATTTAAGAACCCGGCATCGAGTGCATGTCTGACGTGGCGCCATATAAACATCTGTGTAAGCGAAATTTCAAATAAAAGCTACCGTTGTAATTCGGTTTCGAATTCGATAATTCGTCAAATGATGGCGCCACTTCCGTAAGCAGGTCACATGAGAACGTGCCCCTGGCAGGTATAAATACTACGTTTTGGTAAATTTGAGTATCTCTCCCGAATGAAAAGATTGACGGTAATACTTAGTTGTGAACAATAGTATCATGCGGCTATATATTGCATATGACGTCATTGCCTGTCCCGGTTACTTTGTCCCGGTGACCAGTATCACTGAATCGCAATGGATCTGAGGAACGGGTTATTTTTGGAACCAGTTCCTATCGGATATATAATATGGTCACCAACACTCTAACTGGGCGAAGCCGAACCAAAAACCTGCGGAGCAGGTTTTTAACTGCTAGTCAGAAAATTATTGTCGCGACTTCTAGTCAACTTCTTAGCAAAATTTAAATTTCTGAGTTGCAAGTTACAACACTGGCCAGTCAATTTTTGCCAAATCTTTAAATCCAGCGTCCTCCCAGATCTGTTACCTCTTTACTCCAAGCCAAGGAGTTTCCCCTTTGTGAAGGGGGTTAGCGCGGGGGCATTTAGGCGCAGTATTTTAAATTTAAAGAGCCCCCCGGTGGCGTACAGCGACTTCACCGCATTAAAAGCGTTTTATTATCTGTTTGGTGCTAAATTGCCGAAAAGAAATTCAGCCGCGCGGTTCCTACGCGGTACTAGGCGACTAGCGGAGGGTGCTCACTAGTAGTAAACGGATCAGTGGTGGTTGAACTAAGTGGGAAATCTTTGATCGTATTGTTTTTTTAGAATTTTGATGGTAAAGTTAAATCAAATACATCGAAATTTTTGAAGTGAAACTTCTCCACGCTGTGATTTGGATTTCGGAAGAAACGAAAACTACGATTAATGCACCTGCGACGCATTGATTATGATATCACCTTTAAAGGCTCCTATTTGTCGAGATATGAAACTAGGTCTGCGCTCATTGGTCGCTTTGATTATGACCTCACTTTTCAATTATTAGTTGAGACTGTTTTGGTAAAGTGTACTGCACTCGAATTTTGAAGTGAAACTTCTATAGCCCCGCTGTTGGATTTCAGATGAAACGGAATTGACGATTACTGCACCTGCGACGCAACAACTACGTCATTGGCCGCTTTGATTACGATGTCACTTTTAAAGGCTCCTGTTGGTTGAGATATGAAACGGAAATTCACTCATTGGTCGCTTTGATTATTGATGATTTATTTATTTTAAGGAAATCAACAGTTTACAATTGGATTAATTTATACATGTATAATTTACCAAACTGAGAAACCAACTATAGATTTCCTCATTATACTGTTATATTGAATCTAGAAATTAAACTGTAATCTAACAACTAAAAAATATTATAACAGGATGTAGGTAGTACATAATATGTTATTAAATAATATATAATTACATTTATGCAGTTTTGTACTCATTTAATACATTTTTGACAGAGTTTTTATATTTATTTTCGTCATAATTGAAAATATCGAGAGAGAATGTTATTATATGTTTAACACAGTCTTATCTTCTTCTTTGTTTGCCGTATCAGGTCCCCCCAACGTTGGCGATCACTCTTGAGAATGTCTCTCTGTCTTGCGCTGCCCAGAATAGCTCCTCCACACTTCTAATGCCGGTCCACTCTCGTATATTACGCAGCCAAGACATTTGTCTCCTACCAGGCCCTCGGCGACCCTCTATCTTGCCTTTCAATATTAAATAATTTTCCTGATTTTGATTAATGTATGCAGTTCTGTATCTGCTCTAGCCCGCCTGAGAATTTCTGTGTTGGTGATCATGTCGGTCCATGGGACCTTGAGCTTTCTCCGGTGAAGCCATATTTCAAAAGCCTCTAACGTGTTCATGGTATTTACTTTCAAGGTCCATGATTCACATCCATAGGGCAAGACCGACTACACATAACATTTTAGCATTCTCTGCCTTAGTTTTAAGCTGATATTGTCATTGCAGAAGAGGGATTTCATTTTAATGAACGCAGTTCTTGCTGCTTCAATTCTGCATATAACCTCTACATCTGGGTCAAGAGTCTCCGTGAGAATACTGCCGAGGTATCTAAATCTTTCCACCTTTTCGACATTGCAACCATTTAACTGTATCACTGATTCAGAGTGATCTAGTCGTCCAAATGTCATCCATTTAGTTTTATTAACGTTGATTGTTAGGCCCAGTTGGTCTAACAGGTCTTGGGGGTCATCGATACAGTCAGCTAGTAATACAGTATCATCTGCGTATCTTATGTTATTAATGACAACTCCGTTGATCTTCAGACCCTTCTCAGTATTACTTAGGGCTCTTTTAAAGACATAGTTGGAATAGAGATTAAACAATAGTGGCGACAGGATACAGCCTTGTCGTACTCCACGCTAAATGGCAAATGCATTAGATCTCTGATTCCGTTGTCTTATTTCAGCTATTTGGAACCAATACAGGTTTTAATGAAATTCTGGTCTTTGGTGTCAACCTTACAATCTGCAAGCATTTTCATTAGGTCAGCATGTTTTACCCTGTCAAATGCCTTTTCGTAGTCAATAAAACAGGCAAAGACTTCCTTTCAGACAGTCTTATACACAGTCCAAAGACAGTCTTATAAGGCAAGCATTTTGATTTGAATTTGTTTTACAGTGTTTTTCTTTAAAAATATCACACGAACGTGTGTGCCGTGTGGGTACTTTCAAATCTATTCTGTTCAATAATTCAGGACAGTCAGTTATGTTATTTACGATTTTATATAGCAACATCGCATCAAAGAATTGATTGTCTTCGTAGACTCAATGTATAAATTTTGAAAATTTTTGTTGCATCAAGATAATTATTAAATCGATTGTGCGATTTATAAGAAAGGTATATTATGATTTTTTATCCATTCAATTTTGTTTCTATGTACTGCATAAAATGGAGACCACACAGTTGACGCAAACTCTAAATGGATACGTACATATAGTATAGTGTAGTAGGATATTTCAAAATGTCATAATAATATACTGGACTGTTGTGCCTCCCGGAGTTATTCTATAGCATATTCAATACGCAAAACACAGTAGGTATAAGTAACGTTTGATTTATGGTGAGCATTCAAATATTGGTTTACTCATTATTAACCCCCGATGCAAGTCTGTGTGTCCGTCTGTGGCATCGTAGCTCCTAAACGAATGGGCCGATTATGATGCGTTTTTTTTGTTTGAAAGATGACGTAATCGAGATGGTTCTTAGCTACAGATCATGTTATGTTCAAAAAATGTTTTAAGGTCATCAGCTCTTTTTTGTGTCGGGGGTTGCTTAAAATTTTGAAAATTTTACTTATCTCAAAATTAGTATTTGGAGATATCTGACTAATCAACTGGACGATCGACATGTACGAACAGTGGTTTCATATGTATGCAAATTTTAAAATTACATAATATAAAACGATAAAGTTACAATTTTTTTTTTTTTTTACGTGAGCTCCACCCAGGACGCCCTGAGGAAAATAATTTCCCTCATGGCCTATGTTATATTTGGGGATGCTGTGTGGAGGGTTTTTTTAGGGAAAGGAAGGTGAGGAGAGTTCTGGGAAGGAAAAGGGTTTAAGCGGTGGGTAGGAATCTGGAGTTTAGTGTGTCCTGGACATCCGCCTCCAAGAACTAGACAAACCTCACCCCATGAACCAGGGCACCCCTGCTAAATCACCAAACGTAGCGAACCACTTGGGGTGACCTATGGCAGAGGTTTTGGTTATCCAATAAAGGTTCCCGGGGCGGCGGTACCCATTCCCGCCTCCCACATTGAATTGATTTTGATGTTGATTAAGTTTTGACATAAATTCGGAACTTTGTTGGCCGTAAAACATTTAAAAAAGAAAAACTATTATATCAGTGGCGTAGCGTGGGTGTCGGACGCCCGGGGCGGAGGAAAATTTCGCCGCCCCCTTATTTGAGTACTTTAAGCGCCGATGAATCTGCAACTATTCATTTATTTTTTCGTGTTATTCTAAACAAAAAATCTGTTGGTATGCGTTAAATTAAAATTATACTCAGAACATGAAAATGGTTTTTATTTGATTCTGGCATTAAATAAATAGTCTACAACTAGAATTTTATAACTGCACATCGAATAAGTGAATTTTTTCCTTCGAAATGTGTCAGCAGATGAAACCACAACAGAAATTTTACATTTTGAACATAAAACTGGTTAAAATTATATCTGTATGCGGCGAATTAAAACTACACTCAGAACATGAAAATGGTTAACACACTGCCAACTACACTCAGAGCATGAAGTGCCCGTAATATGAAAGTGTTTTTTTTTCATGATTGGTGGTGATCATCTGTGGTTTACAACCTAATACAGTGGTGGAAAACTACAACTCACGAACCACTTTCGGCTCTTTGAGTACTAAAGGGCCCGCAACCCGGATTTCTATCGATTTATTACATGTTTCCCTTAAACACGGTAAGTTTTAAAGCTCTTAAAAAAATATATGTTATTCTTGAAGATAATATCTAGACTTTGCCCGCGCCGAAACGCAAATTATATAAAATTCCCTAGATTATTATAAACACGTTATTATAAATTATTATAAACACGTTATTATAAATTATTATAAACACGTTTGTTTCAGTTATTTTACAAGTTATATGTATGAAAAAATTCAGAGTGTTTCTTTAGGTGCTGTTTAAGATAATGCCCGCGAGATTTTTGCTCCATTTTAAACGAGTCGTGTTTTATTAAACATTTTCGCAATTTTCGCATCGATTTTGTCGCTGTAAATGTTAGCGCTCTCCTCTAACATTCGTAATTTCGTATCTTCTTTTCGAGCCGGTTGCAGAGCCTTAAGTGCGGCCCTTCAATAAATAACGTGTGTAAAAAATATATATTTAAAATAATTTTTCGTAAACCATTTTTTTTAATAAAATATTTACAGTAATTTTTTTTTTAACTTTAGTTTCGCACAAGAGGCCTACCGGAAAATAATTTTCTTTAAGGCCTATATGAATCCATTCCTCCAACTGCGGTGTAAGGTTAAGAGACTCCGGCTGGAGAGGTCAAAAGGCCTCCCTCAACTAGCCTCTTCGAACATGTTTCTTGATTGCAAATTGTATTGTTGATTCGGATTTTTAGTTTATCATGAGGTTTGTTTTTAATGTTTTTATAAAAAGTTAAATAACATGTTTTGCTATAGTTTAAGATGAATTTGTTAAATTTTAACTATGTTGAAACAAGTGCAATACATTATGGTTACGCCCATACATATACCCACACATACACATACCTACACAGCACGCATACATACTGTCACTGCTTGAGATTGGTATTAATTATTGTTGCAAGTCCTTTGTCCTACCTATTCCCTACCCGTCAATCTTACCCACAATCTTAATCAGTCTGCAATATACTCCCGCCGCATATAGCCATTTTGTGCTTCCGCTCTCGGTTAATCCGCTATAAATAACTCCGCTGTGTACTATCAAAATAACGAAAATTCACGCCTATTGTGATTGTGCCTCTTGGATGGGAAAGAAATCATACAAGTGCATTGCCAGCCTACAAGTTTTATCCTTTTCCGGTGAGTCCTCTCCTTTCTATGCAACATGTGTTTTATCATTTTTAAGCAGTGATAGTAACACAAAATCAAGGTCCTTCGCCAGTCATTCTTTGACACAAACACATAAATTCACTCTCACAACATAAAATACCATTCACATTATTTTGCCTTAGAAAATGTTTCAATCCAAAAATTTCCATTTACTATTATTGCCGTGTCATCGGCGTAAGAAATAATTTGTCCAGGGATTACAAAATTACATAAATCGTTTATACATATCAAAATAGAATCGGGCCAAGTACCTACATTTCCTTGCGGAACTCCATTTTTTATCTGAGTTTCTGAACTACACACATTCCCAATTTTTGTTTTTTCTGTTCTGTCTTTAAGATAGTTGGTGAGTATTTTTAGTGTGATTTTTGAAATCTGATTATGTTATTTTTTGTACGTTGTATTCATGGTACGTTCATTTTAATAATTTCACAAATAATTAATTAAAAATAATATGTGGTATTTTCGTTATTTGTTTTTGGGGTGTTACACCGTTTTGCGCTACCTCCTTCTTAAAAACGTATCTAATATGTAGTATATTTGCGGCACGTTCCAGAGTGGAAGATACTCTCAGTATCGCCCCGATGTAAGACTACCATTCAGAATGGAAATGTTGCTTGAAATGGCTTTAGCCATGTTTGGTACCCAGGTACATCCCCACCTTCCTCTTCTCCATGTCCTTCCACTCCTCTCCCATAAATTTCAAACTGCGGTCCCAAATTTTGGTTTCATAAAAATGTTCATTTTAATTCTTCTATGGTTAACTTTTATATTTGAATATAAATCATGGTACTTCCTCTTTCTAACACCATTTAGATCAAATTTCTATTCAGATAGTAAGGGAGACAACGATTTCTATGAGACCTATATGAGTTGTTAATCAATAAAAAGTTTTGTATTATTTTCAAATTACAGAAAAAAATTGTGTGAAAAATAACGTAAGAGATTCCTTAAATCTACCCTGTGTAGATTTCCTTACCTACCCTACTACTGGGTAGGTACATAATATTATATAAAACGTTTTCCATACGTGAATATATTTAAGAAAAGACTTAAATAATATTAGGGTAGCATTATCTGAACGAACTGTCATCACCGCACCTCTGAACTTAGCAAAATGAATTTCTATCTCGCGTCTAATCTATAGCTTTCGTTAAGATACATGAAAACGGGAAAATCGGTTCCCTTCCTTCCCCCTCCCCTTCCTGCGGGGGGTGATGAAGTGCGAGAGAGACCGCGAGGGTGTAAACTACCCCCGGTATCCGTCGCAGATAACGAATTACGAGTATTAAACGTTTCAATGTGTATTTACGACGCGGTTACTGGGAACATTCTACATACTTTCTTTATTCGCTGGTCCTTCGAGGAAGGTAGGAAGTTCGTATAATATACCCAAATATGAGGTGGTATGCCTTGATGTCATTATTGTTCTTCGTGTTATGGTTTTCACTGTCTTTGATCTTATTTATCTATATATTTGTCTTATACAAGTACACCGATCGTCCAGTTGATTAGTCCCACATCTCCGAAAAATCGAAATTTGAATTGATTATGCAGTTGTCTGTAAAAGTGTATCCCTTATCTGGTAAAATATTAAAAATTTCTACACTTAGACATTTTTCGTGATTGCTTGCTAACATACAAAAACATATCTTTTCTGTGCGATATAAAATATCGCAAAACTATTTCTGTTCCCGAAAAGCATACGGATGCTAGTCCAAAATTTGAAGAAATGAGTTTTTGATGCAGACTTGAAGTAAATTATCATGTTTATCAGTGGCAGAAAGACACAGGTCCTATCATGCAGAAAAATAGGATTTTCAAAAATGTATCCGGAAGCAACTACCTTTGATGCACCTTTACCTTTGATGACTATCTTAGAAGCAGAAAGATGTACATGGACTTGCGTCTTTATGATTTAGTTGCATTTTAAGTATTATGACACGTCTCAAATCCGGATGCAAATGGATTTGATTCCTCCTACCTCCAAAACTACTACGCTTTCTATGGAAGTAAACAATTTTCAAACATTGGTCCTTTCATAATACACCACATGTCATAACAAAATATTCCACTTCATTTTGAAGCAGAAGGACTCAAGTCCGTGTTTTTGTTTGGCCCAAGTGTGCGTTATTTTTAAACAATATTTTTAAAGGCTTTACATATAAAATATTTCGTTTTATTTGCTCGGTTTTAAAACAAAACTAATTGATTTAATAACTACTTTTTTTAATCTATCAGAATGGATATCCTAAGAAGTTAGGATCTACCATAATTACCTATATACATAAGATACCATAATTAGAGAAAAAATAGTTTTTTGGCTCTCCTGAACATTCACCTTTTTGGACTTGCACCTGTATGCTTCTCGGGTACAGATTTAAACTCAATTTTTCATTAAACTATTATTAACAATAATTTTTATTCTTTATTCTTAAAATAACTTTTGCATACAGCTTTTACAGGTTTTCGACTACTAGATACATGCCCGTATTGTTAGTTGAAACTTTACAATTAAAATTGTTAAATTTCGAAAAGTCAAAAATTACATTTCGTGAGCATATTTAATTCATGATTTAAAAAATTTCTCTTTAAATCTCCACACACTTTCTTCCTTTTTATTATCATTGGTCTTATTATATGCGTTAGTTAAGGTTATACTTAAAATAAGTCGTAATCCTCTCTTTCATAGATAGCGCGAGTTTAATTATTTTATTGAAAAATGCTTTTTACAGTTATGCTTCAAAATATTAGGATTAATTTATTTTTGCGTCTGTACATACGTAATATAAATATGAATAAATTGTTATAAATATGGCCGAGGCCCCCGGGGTTAACCATCTATAATTTAATATACTTTTTTACTTGTAGTTACTAATGTACTGTAATGTAATATCTTTAACAAATTTCTCATAAGATGACTGAAGGTGAATCTTATCGATTTTGACATTATTGATGAATTAATCACCCGCTCCTGTGATGATGACAATTTATAAACCAATGTTCTTTATGACAGTCAACAAGGAACTCCAGTCCAATTATTATTATTTTTTTAATGAATAATGACCTTATAACTTAAATAACTGCATATTTATTTTTATTTTTAGAGTTAGTTTTAATTGTTAAAATAATTGTCAAAGTTTTAATTTTTCAAGATCCCCCGAAAACCACCGTATGTATGGTGAATCGGGTGACGTCATCACTCACCAAAAGTTTGTTTTATTTTCAACAGGTGTTGTCATTTTATATGACAGTTATATGGAAGAAGCTATGAAACTATTCAATGAGTAAAAACATTATTTAGGTGGAAATATTTATTTATTATAATATATTTATTCTATTATCATATTTTTAAATATTATTACGGGAGAGTGATATAAAAATTGTTTGAAATTATTATTTTTTAGCTTTAAGAAACGAAATCAATATTATGGAAACCGAGCATCGCCTGCACATACAGCTGTTCGACGTCCGCCATTTTGGAGGATTGGCCGCAGCCACCACACGATCGGTGTGGAGTAGCATTACGATTTTTAAAGTTTTTGAATATTTTAAATAATAGAGATAAACCAATAGAGATACCTCTATTTTTGATACTGAATTATTTAGGACTAAATAATGTTTCAATAAACACAACAACTATTTGTCTAAATCGCAATGAACAGTATGCAAATAAACGAATAACATGAAATGTTGTTTCCTAATACCGATGGCTTGTGTCAAACAATTCACTATATTGACTGGAAAATTATGGAGAGCAGTGACGTCAGCACTAAACATCCAATAATGCCAACTCGACAGTGTGTTTTAATGTTACGATTAAAAATGGACTTTTTAATAATTTTTTTAAAACTCTACGTTTAATAAAACTTGCATTTTTTATTTTTACATGAGCTCCACACAGGAGGCCCTGAGGAAAATAATTTCCCTCAGGGCCTATGTCATCTTTGGGGTGCTATGTGGAGGGTTTTTTTAAGGAAAGGAATAAGAGGAGAGTTCTGGGAAGGAAAAGGGTTTAGGGGGTGGGTAGAAGTCTGGGGTTCAGTATGTCCTGGTCATCCGCCTCCAAGACCTAGACAAACCTCACCCCATTAACCCGGGCACCCCTGCTAAATCACCAAACGTAGCGAACCACTTGGGGTGACCTATGGCAGAGGTGTTGGTAATCCAATAAAGGTTCCCGGGGCGGCGGTACCCATTCCCTCCTCCCAAATTGTATACTCCGAAACAGCGTTTATTTGTCTATATCAGTGGTTCCCAACTGGTGGTCCGTGAACCACAGGTAGTCAGCGAGGTGTAAAATGTGAAACTAAAAAACCGAATCGAAAGGTATCCAAAAACTGATTCGTAACTCTTTTGGTATTAATGATGGAGAGGTAGCTGAAGAAGTGATAAGAGTACATTGAATTGCAAAATGAAAGTATTTGCAAGGACGCGTTTGATTACGCGATTAACAGTTTATCATTATTGTACCTTGTGGTCCCTGTGAGAACAAATAAATGTTATTGTGGTCCCTGGTCAAAAAAAGGACTAGGTATATATGAACATATTTTTTAAAGCCATAATATTTTTCACTGGAGTTCCATATTATGTGTTGATTTTAAATCATAGAAGATAATATTAACAAATCTCCAGCGAAAAGTTTGAAATCGAGGATAGTTAATATTATCTTGAAAGATTAAAAATTACATTTTGAAGATTTATTCAATTCAACAAAATTTATTCAACAAAATAAATTATAAAAATATTGAATATATATAAATTAGATATTAGGTAGTATTATAGTTTATAACAATACCTAGAATGATGATTACGAGTAACCCGACAATATTTGAAAATCTCCTACTACCATCACAGAAAGCTTAAAATGTAGCTTGTGTTGTGATAGAGGACTTAGCCAACCGAGGAATTGAACACGAATAGAATTTAATTTAAATACTTTTACAACAACCTAACACTTAGTGTCATGGTGAAATAAGCAATTATCTAGTTTTATTCTGGTTTCAATTAACAACGGACATGATGTTAAAAATATATAAAACATATGAGCGACCTCTCCTGTAATATGCTTTCCAAATATGGAGTCCTTACTTCGCAAACGATATAAATCTGATAGAGGGAGTACAGAGGCGTTTCACTAAAATACCAAGAGCTTTGAAAGATCGGCGATATGAAGATAGACTCAAGGAACTAAGATTTTACCAACCTTAAAATAAAGAAGAGAAAGGGGTGACTTGATCGAGACTTTCAAAATTTTATCTGGACACTACAGCTGCCCTGGCATCCAAGGAACCTTCACTACTAATAAAAAATATAGTTCTCCGTGGAAACTAAAAAAAAATTACTAAAACACCTTAATAATCCCAGAAAACACTTCCTTGCAAATAGAGTGGTGGATGCTTGGAACAAACTCCCACAACATGTCATCGATGCAACCAATATAAACCAATTCAAAGCTCCATTGGATTCATATTTGGAGAGAAGAAAGGACTAACTTAGTTAAAAATTAAAAGTTCCTACTCATTTACTGTCCAACTATTGTGAAATTAGATATGAACGCATCAGCAGAATGCTTCCTGCTCATTATATAATAATAATAATAATTTGTGACCCTGTAATATGTGATTAAAAAAAAAATTCTTCGTGCACTGATATGCTAAAACACTTGTTTTTCTAATGTTCACAAGGGTTTATTATAGGCTCGAGCACCGCGCTGATAACTGATACCGTTATTTGTAGAGGGAAGGTTAGACTCAGCGTGGGGTGGAGAGGGAGAAGAACAGGGGAGGGTTGGGTGGGGAAAGCAAACTGATCAAAGTGATCAGGGATGGGGGGTTTAGAAATTCCCATTCAAATGGGCTATTGGGAAGCTTAACTATAAGCCAATCTCAAAAATGTCTTATATATCTTTTTTAACAGAAGTTCAATAACGCTCTATTTTCATGGGAGAAAAATACAGGTAATCTTTATTGTACAAATTTTAATTTAAAAAAACGAGTGTGCTTGTGACCACACGACTGAAGTAAAACTTCACTAACTTATATCTCCCTCTCAACTTCCGTTCGCCTCGCCCGATCACACTTTTCATAACGCTCTCGTCACGCATTCACCAGCTTACTCCCCAAGTCAAGCGTGCGTAAATAAGTTTTACATCAATAAGTCTAAAATTTATTAGGTATGAAATTGAATTGTCTCTAGGTATTGTCATATTTATTAACAATCTTTTTTGACTTTTATATGGAACTCGCTGACCCGGAAAACGTTGTTCTGCCATATAAATTATTTGTAGTGAATATTTTGGTTGTTAAATTAAAAAAAAAATGAATGTCTTGTAAGTGTGTGGGGATGGGATCTATGACAGAAAGAGGAATGGAGCGCTGTAGACGATGCCCGCGGATAAAAACAAAAAAAAACATCATTCATTCATTTTCTCAATTCAATGAATTTCATTAAAGTAACGGACATATTCACTGTTTGATCTGTTAAATTTAAATGTATACTGAAAAAAAGTCATATATTTTTTAAAGTACGAAAATAAAGAAAATCAATATTAATTTCGAAGAGCAATTAATTGAGTGTACGATATTTTTTGTCAGTCCGTCTTTAGCCAATACCAATAAGCTCGAAAACATGATGCCGAATGAAATATCAAAATGACGCGATGCTTCTCGTGAATGTCTTGCGCATGTGTGGATGAAAGTTCGATGAGGCGGATCTGTCATTCAACGACATAAATAATTTCGTTTTATTTGAAATACGAACGACGGTTAAAAAAATAATAATTTCATACAAAAATAATAAAATCGCGATTAAAAATTGGGAGAGTCGCAATTAAAAAATGGGAGGGTGGGGGTAGGAGGGAGAAAATTTGGGGTTTTCGGTATTTTTTTATGCCAAATAAAAATAAAAAAATTTAAAAAAGTTGTCAAAAAAATAGTTTTTTTTCTGGATAGGGACACCCTAATCACCTAGTGGTATGAAATATACCTTAAAACCTTTTCTCATACCTACCAAATATACATTAAAAAAATCATAAAAATCGGTCGAGCCGGTTCGGAGGAGTGCGACCACTAACACCGTGGCACGAGATTTTTATATATATAGATTATACATTTAGTTACAGTACGAGTATGTATGTAGCATTAAAGCACAATATGATACATCTAATTAGGTAAAAAATAATTAGGTAGGCAGTTGGTGTTTGAAAATTACTTCATCATAAGTTCATTTCATTAGAATTTTAATGACCAGTTTTTTAGCTTGTAAAAATAAATAAGAAGAGTCAAAATATAATATGGACGTGTTTATAGTAATATTATTCTCATTTATAGAATTTACCTGCATTTTCTATTTTTTTTTTGTTTTTATTGGAAAATTATTCTATGAACCTTAAAGAAATATTGCGAAAAGGTATTATTTTTGTAAGCATTTACGTACCTCCTTCTGTCGCGACATGGTATTTTCTGGTGATGCAGGCATCGAAAAAAATACTTGCAATCAAACTAAACATAAAAAATTAATGTAGATAATACAAATCATATATAAAACACAACATCTTCATATGAATATTAAATTTTTAAGTAAAAATAAATACGTGATATAATTGGGTTGGTTTAACACTTCTCCCCAAGAAAACCTTCAATTTATTTTATCCCAATCGATTTTTTTAATAATACATCCCCTTTCCATTTTTCTTCCCCACTTCCCGAATTGGTTTCCTCCCAGCAGTAGGAATCGGGTTTTTCTCTGATTGGCTTTTCCCACTTTGAATAAAGATAACGGAAGGCAATGTAAGATTTAACGTCCTTTGTAATGGGTAAACATTTAAAGTAAGCGAAGAGGAATAATGAAATGAGGCGACTCAATTCACCCCCCTGAGCTCAATATTTCCATGATTTTACAGCGAAATTATTTATTCAATACAAAAATACTAATTTAAATATTATGGAGAAGTACAATGTTTTTAAAAAAATCTTCAGTGATCGCAAATTCACTTTGTGACGTCATATTTATTATTTGTTATTAATTTGACTTCCTTGCAAGTACTGCCTACCGCCCGTTAAGCATTTTAGAAGTTGAAGCCTTTTTTTCATGATAATAATAATAATATATATATCTTTATTGAATTAAATTTGCAAGATTATAACTAAAAAGTACATATTCAGTGTTAATGTTTACAGTGGTTTAAAATTACATAAGTACAAAAGGATATCAACAGAAAAAAATATAAATATGAACAGTAGATAAATGAAAAATAGAAAATAGTTATACATTTCGGTTTTTCAGTAGTCTGCCTCACTAGGCTAGCCTGTGTTGAGGCAGTAATTTTTAAATCAATTTATAATACTTATAAACATAACTACACTTTTATTAAAAAAGTAATCACATAATAAATTGGTTACATTAATAATAATTTTAAATAAAAGCAACCAATACATTGATTGTATATTTCCATTGTATAATACCAAATCATTCATAATTTCGAATTTGGGTGAGTGCACCGGTAAAGGCCCTATCATTATTTTTGATCCAAATTTTTATGTTATTTTTGAAATTTTTTTGGGAATCACATTTTTTTATTCTATCTGGAAGAATGTTGTAAAGTCTTGTTGCAAGGTATCTGAAATTTCGATGACCAAAAGTAGTATGCGTTTTGGGGATTTGTAGTAAGTCTTTGTCATTGTCTCGAGTACACCGAGTATTTAATCTTTTTTCATAGTATTTATGTATATTTGTGTATAGATGAGTAAGGATTGTTTTTGCATATATCTGCCGAACGTCAAACACATTCATAATATTGAAGATTAAGTTCGAGTCTGTAATTAGAGGTAGTCTAAGCAATTTTATAATAAAATGAAACAATGTAACTTTGTATAAACCACTTATAAAATGTGCAAATCCGACCGGTTTCGGAACAAACGTTCCTTCGTCAGGGAATGCTTATACTAATTTGACAGTTTAGAACAATGTTTTATTAGGGTAGGGGTGGAGCCGTTGTTATTTAATAATGTAGATTGGGTGGGTAGGTATTAGTGTAGAGTGGGTGGGTAGGGGAACAAATCCATGATTGGGCTATATGACAATATTTTTTGTTTGTTGATAATAGATTCATTATTTTTAAGGGATTTTTTAATTTCCAAAGCTTCTAAGTTATCTAAACGTTTTCCTTTATGATTAATATGAAGAATATTTATCCCTGTGTTTTTTTCAAAACTATGGTTATTTTCAATGATATGGTTAGCGAACTCAGAAAAATTATTATTATTAAGACACCTTAAATGTTCTTTGATTCTGATTTCAAAATTACGAGTTGTTTTTCCAATATAAAATGAGGGACAATCATTGTATTTGAGTTTATATATTCCGGAATTAGTTAATTATTAATTATTAATTATTATTAATTATTATTAATTACCCAATCTACATTATTAAATAACAACGGCTCCACCCCTACCCTAATAAAACATTGTTCTAAACTGTCAAATTAGTATAAGCATTCCCTGACGAAGGAACGTTTGTTCCGAAACCGGTCGGATTTGCACATTTTATAAGTGGTTTATACAAAGTTACATTGTTTCATTTTATTATAATGGATAACCACAAAGTAATAGCTACATTCAAAAATATAATTTTATAATAGTTTTCTGTACCTTTATGATTGGGTCTAGTGCTGATGCAGTACCGCCTCCCCATGCAATGATACCATACTCAATAATAGATTGACAGACTGCAAAATAAATCGTTTTCAAGTGTTGTAAGTCGAGAAAGTTTCTTATCGTTCTGAAAAAGTGCATGGTTTTTCTTATTTTGTTTGCAATTATTTGAGTGTGAATATTCCATTTGAGATATGGATCAATTGTGAGGCCGAGATACTTCATCTATCAATGTAGCTCAATGTAGGGACACTGACAAGATTCATTGGAATTAAAACATTTGTGTATTCTAATGGAGGCATCATCATGAGGTTGACCTGTTATATTTATGCTTGATGTGACCTATTTAGTTTTCTCGGTATCGAATTATATATATTTTTTAATTACTTGCAAGTTATTTTTATTTTTTATATTGGCAATGAATCTAATTTTTTTAAAAATAATATGCACTAGTATTTAAAAATCCTGCGTCGTCGAGTTTCAATACACACTTTTCGTTATATTTTATAGAACAATTGGAAAAAAGCTGTGCAAACTTCATTACGCTAGAACTCATAGTCGTATATATATAATATATGTACATATATGCTGGCAATACGAGAGTAGCTTTGCGACAAACTTCACGTACGAAAATCGTTTTGAATAAGACGCGGCGTCAGAGATGTACTCGAAGTCGGGTTCTTAAATTTCAACGTGCAGATGCTAACATATTAATTTTATCAGGTATAATAATAACTCTTGGTAACATTATTGCATGGATAAGAAAGAGACGCTCAGAATTACAATGCCAAAAAATTGCATTTAGGTACGCGAATGGTACCTATAGATATTTTTATTTTCAAACCCGGTTTTCCAATGTAAACATAGAGAAAGTTCTTATTAGTTAACATCTATTAAAAGTGCACAGTAGTGTACAGTGTAATATTAATTGAATGAGCGCAGCAAACACCTGCTTTAACTCGAGCGCTTTGCCTTTCGTCTGTCTGTAATTTTTGATGTGTTTTCCATAATAATAATAATAACGTATTTGTATAGCGCAGTTTTGTGTTATTTCACCTCAAGTGCACTAAACTACAATAAACGTAAAAATAATCGTACAATGCTCCTAACGAGTCCTTACAAAATAATGATATTCTCGAGACTCAAGACGGTAGCCGTGTTGGGTAGTACCTTTTTTCTCCACCAGAGATCAACATTACGCGAGGTCTACTGTGCACATTTCTGCTAGTTTGTACTTGTAAGTAGAATCAAGAGTCCATGAGACGTCCCGGTATCGACACGAGATACAAACAGCTGATGTTTCTTAATAGTGTCGTGCCGCTCATCCATTAGTAGCCTCCCCCAGAGGCCGCGAGCAGAGGGCGGGGGGCAACCCTGCTGACTATTAGTGCATTCCATCATTAGTCTTTCCACGGGGTAGGTGGTTGGCGGCGTACAAGCCTGTGGAATCAGACAACCAGGGTTGACACAAATTAATTTAAAAAAATAATAATTTTACACCTTTTCAAATTTTTGTGTAAGTTTGGCCATTTCGCTAGATTTGATGCCGGGTAAAAGAGATTTGACCCTAAATTCAGCAGGTACACCGAAAACGGAACAATCATCATATCTTACTTTATGGTAAACAATGTCATGTTCTTGTTTCTAATAATACGTAGCCGGACGGATCGAGAGAGGCTGGAGTGATCGAGGCTGGAGTGTTTCGAGACCGATCGCCATGCACCACAGTGGAATGGATTCATACGTCCGTCACTTTCGGACCCACCAAACTCCATATTATACTCCCCTCATACCTTTTTCCTTCCCAGAACTTCCTCTCCCAAGAATACCCGCCACACATCATCCCCTAAGATGACGTATGGACAGTGTTGCCAACTTAACGGATTTCCCGTCATAACTGGCGAATTGTAGTCTCCCGAAACGGAAATTTTTTGTTTATAACGGAATTTACAGGATGACGGATTCGAGAAAATTGACAAATTATATGCTTATATGTGCAAAAATAGCCTACATTTATGGATTTATGTAGACATTTTGTGTGCCTGACGGAATTCTGACCGTTGATCCGTCACGATTTAGCGGGAATGGAGATTTCGAATTGGCAACACTGCGTAGGGATAGTACTTTCTTGAGGGCCTCATTTCTGGAGTTAACGCTAAAAAAAACTCACGGACTAGCGTTCAAGTCTTTCATAATTACATTGTTTCTCTCTTTTCAGGCGATCTCTTTCACGCATTATCCCAGACATTGCCCAGGAATTTATCATTTCAAACTGCTGACATGATCACAAAAATTATATTGTGTGCCCAAAAAATTGTGTACATTTCAAGACGCCAGAGAACGATAAATATATTTAGATGGTACTCATACAAATTATACGTTACTTCATAATTACACATGGGTAGTTTACGTACCAGCCAAATTAATATAAATGAATTTTCTGTACCTTATAATTTTAAGATTATCAAAATAAATGCTTAAAACCCTGGCAAAGTGCTCCTTGTTAGAGGGATACTTTGTGGGTGTTTAAGGGTGGCTCCGGGTGGATTCTGGGTGAATTCTGGGTGTTGTGGTGCGTCGGGTTGTGGGAGAGCTCAGATGCCGGTCATTTGCGGTGTTTAATATTGCAACTTCTCTCGTATGGAGTAAACTACCGCCTCACCCCCTCTCCCACCAACCCACCACTCTCCTACCTACATATTCTTACTTATTATGCCTTTGTCCTTGTACAAGGCTCTGGTTCATTATGAAGGCTACGGATATTGTTTATATTTTATGTTACATTTTAGACCTCTGTGTACTTTTCTAGCCCACTAGAAAACATCTTAAACCTATTTTAGGCTCAGGTTGCGAAAACGCAACGGTCAGCTTGCCATGATATTCTAAAAATGCGTTAAGGTATCACCATTATTTATTCAAGTAGAGGTACTCATTAAAAATATGTTACTTTATCGTTCTAACCGTTTTACACCAGCTCCGTTTTCAGCCCGAGAGTCCAAAGTCAAAATTTTTCGCTTTACGCGATAGCTGTTTTCATCTCTATTTTCATATCTACGATTTCAGTTGGCATCACAGCAAACAGCATGGTTCATGCGTTGTTTGCAGTGATGACAATTGAAATCGTCGATATAAAAATAGAGATGAAAATAGCGATCGCGTAAAGCGAAAAATGTTGACTTTGGTCTCTAAATGGAATCGGGCTGAAGAGATGGCGTAAAACATAATTTAGAAGCGGACCAACCAAAAAAATCGTTCAGTTTCAAGATAGTAATAAATAAAGCTAAAAAATGTATTTTTCTATATTTCTTTGACTTAGTAATTTCTTAAAACATACGCATTTTCTTCATTTTTTTTGTATCACGTATCCAAATTTCATAAAAATGTCAATATTGAAACTGGTAATGGCAAGATATGGTTTAAAAATTATTGTGTTCTTCATTTTTCTTTTAACTTAACGAGTAAAACCTCAAATTGTTATATTTAATCACTGAAAACAATATTATCTACTCTTAACCGAAAATTAGAAAAGATACGGTCGCATCTTGGAGTTGAATCTTGCTAATGGGACCCTTTCCCCTTCGGTCATATTTAACTATACATACTTCTCGTTATTTGATTTTGGGGTGTTATGCCGTATCGCAATACAGGAGGTAATATCTGGTGTCCCTCAAGGTTCCCATCTAGGTCCACTCATGTTCGACATTTATATAAACGACATTTTTTTTTAAAGAAAGACAAACATTCCCGGGTTACGAATAACCCAACAATGTTTGAAAATCTCCTACTACCACCACAGAAAGCCGAAAATGTTGCTACTATATTATCTATATTATCTACTCTTAACCGAAAATTAGAAAAGATACGGTCGCATCTTGGAGTTGAATCTAGCTAATGGGACCCTTTCCCCTTCGGTCATATTTAACTATACATACTTCTCGTTATTTGATTTTGGGGTGTTATGCCGTATCGCAATACAGGAGGTAATATCTGGTGTCCCTCAAGGTTCCCATCTAGGTCCACTCATGTTCGACATTTATATAAACGACATTTTTTTTTAAAGAAAGACAAACATTCCCGGGTTACGAATAACCCAACAATGTTTGAAAATCTCCTACTACCACCACAGAAAGCCGAAAATGTTGCTTGTGTTGTGATGGAGGACCTAGTCATGAAAATGAAAATATTCAAAGTTGTGCATTTTCTCTCTCTACCATTGATAACATAATGGTATAATATAACCTATGGCATAACACCCCCAAAACAAATAACGAAAATACTTTTGGCCTTGAAAATCTTAAAACATATCTATACATACTTCGACTAAGAACTACCAACATTTTCTTCAAAGCTCCGGCAAGGCTAAGGTTCTGGGTTTAATTCCTAGATGCGACTTATCTTTTTCTGATATTTCTGTTCCAAATTTTCGATTGAGAGTCGCTAATATTGCTTCGATGATTAATTGTTGTTTTTGTTAGCTATTTTAAATATGTTCGAGTGCATGATGATCTATCTGTATAATTCGTTCAAAATCTTTATAATAATGAATACATTCGTCGACTATGCTCGTTTCTACGTCAGAAAATAGTGCTTCCGTTGTCGCCTGGGGTGGAATTTAGCGAGTATTTCCATAAATTTTTCCGAAAATCAAAATCAATTTAATATAAAGAGCTTGTGACTAAATTGCTTAATTGAATCGATTCGTTTTGGAGTATCTAACTTTATACCACTATACTCACAGCAAACACCCCTATTTCCGCCCTTTTAAAACGTCATTTTATCCTAACCAAATTTAGTTTAATTTTATTTCATTCGATTTTTATTAATTAAAAAAGAAACGAAAAAAGTGATGTAGGCATATACAGTTATAGGCACATGCTATCCTTGTTCTACCTAGCCTTGCCGGGGCTCTCAAAATAATGTTGGTAGATCTTAGTCGAAGTATCATATAGTTAATTATGACCGAACGGGATAGGGTCCCATTAGCTCAGTGGCAGAGCAGGGCCCCGGCAAGGGTAAGTCCTAGGTTCAATTTCTAGATGCGACCGTATGTTTTTCTGATTATTCTGTTTCAAATTTTCGTTTGACAGTCGCTAATGGAAGATGCTCCGAGGAACTAGCATCATTGATCCCCTCGGCACCGATGCGTAGACGGGAAACACGCCAAAAGCGCGCCCAACAATGTTCTTGAGTTCAACAGCTTGGCTGTGGAACGATTTGCTTGCCTTTGTATTTTCTCCATCCTTCAACATGGGTCACTTCAAGACCAATGATTGTG
This sequence comes from Limnephilus rhombicus, assembly GCA_929108145.2. Taxonomy (NCBI): domain Eukaryota; kingdom Metazoa; phylum Arthropoda; class Insecta; order Trichoptera; family Limnephilidae; genus Limnephilus; species Limnephilus rhombicus. The sequence continues at coordinate 28,022,432 of OV815284.1, forward strand.
TACCATACATATTCTGGCTGGTACTGCCAGATGACGAGAGAGGTATCCCACCCGACACAAGCGTTCTTCACATCACAATAATTGTTTTCATTATCTTTTCTTGCAGATGCTTGCAGCATATGCAAGATGCCATTACCCTGCGAGCAGCCACTTTTTATGTTTATCTGTTATTTTTTTAAATTAGTTTATCCCTGACTTGCTTTGTATTATTCGCATTTTGTATATTATGTAAGCACTTGCGTACTGCTTCCTAACACCGTATGCAGGGACACTGGAGGTCTAGATTCGTTCAAACTTAAATGTAGATTCGTTCTTTCAAAAAATTAGAGTCCTTGCGAGAGCAAGCAAGGAGTAACCATCTGTTACTTATACCAGGGCAGGTAAGTGGTGGATAACCTCCAGACCATGATATTTTGTGACTGTCTACCTGTCAAACAATACGGGGGTTAAAACAAACAACAACCCATACGCAAACAAACAAGAACTCATATAGGTTACTGATAACGCACAAATATCCATTCTGATCTATTCTAAATGTTGTAACACATCAATAAATTTCAAACGGGGGATCATTTATCCAAGCTCATACTAGTGAATTTATATTAATGATAGAAGTGATGGTATTATTGTGGCTAAATGCTTTGTCTTTAGTATCCAATAAGGCGTAGGCTCTATTAGCGGGGGTTGCAGTTTGACAAAACCTGTTCATTTATTTCCCAGATTAAATGCTCCCCCTTTCGCCCCTCTCGGGTGGTCATGTTAAGGGATGAAGATTCATTAGGGCTCCCTTAAAGGGATGATATTCCGGATCGTCATGGGGATGGATAGGTGATATGAAGAAGTATTAAGACGAATGTAGGAGAAAAAATGATAAGGGAGAAAAACAGGGATATAGGAAATGGTGAATTTGTAGAGATATCTGTCTTCTACGAACAGAATCTTTGTCAATTTTGTAGATTTTGTACGATGAAATTGCATGTTTATATTGGATTCCAAAGATTAGGCATGAAAATTTACTTAACTATTACAATTTGATAATGAAATTCATGTCTGCAAAATCGTAAAAATATCGTGTTATTATTATATTTTTTTAAATTTAATGCCGCAAAATAGTCCCAGCTGCTTCAAACCGCCTGGAGCAATTGAGACCATGGCAACCCCAATTGCGGGATATGTTGTGATGTTGCAGGTAGTGGGTAAGAGAAGGAGATCAGGAAGAGGAAGACGGGGAAGATTTGATCTGGTCACCAAACACGGCTAATGCCATTTCAAGCAATGTGTCAATTCTGAACTAGGCCCTTACACCAGAGCGATGCTGAGAGTATATTCCATTATGGAATGTAGCGCAAATACGGTATTATAAAAATAAAAACAATATTTAAGTAGATATTCTGTTCCATCCGCAACTTGGAATATTTTTATATATGTAGGTGTTTTTTCTTCTTTCTAGTGTGAACAAATGATACAATCAGAATAGAATCGAAACTTAGATTACAATGACTCCAACAATGTTAATTCAATGATTAGATCTGAACGCTTGTCTTCCCAACACCCTATTCCTTTAACCTATTCCAATCGTCTTCCTCCTATAATACCAGAAGTTGTGCATCATACAAACAAAAAAATTGAAATGAAAAAAAAAATAAGAGGTTTTTTTTAATAAATTGTTTTACGACATTTCAAATGAAAATATCCATGAATGGGTTTCCATAATAATATATCACGTGTTCAACCGCAGTAGTGACATGATTGCAACACGTGACCCCACAGAACCGCGCGGGTCAAGAGACAAACAAACACCCGAAACCCGACCGCATTCCTTTCAGGGGATTTTCTCAACAGGCCTTCCTGGGGTTGGCCAGAAACAAACCGAGAATTTTCATATAATTATGGGTGAGTACTAAACTTGTATGGGTTGGTAAAGGGTTTTCATTTTAAGACTAGTGTTTTATAAACTTAAAATATTTACAATTAGTCATTGATCACTATTTTTCCATAAGATGTGCAAACCACAACGGCATTGAATTTGGAAGAATTTAGAACGTGAACAATAAAGTCACCCTTATAAGATTGCTTTATTTAAGAACTAAGAATTTTGTGCAACTTCCCAAATATTAGCATAGAAATGGAATTTAACATTACCTAAGAACCATGCGAAATAATTCAAAATCGTACAAAATCATGTGTTTTTGGTTTGAAAATTTGATCGCTTAGAAATATTATATATGCTTCAATTAAATACTGTGAGTAGAACACATCTTGGCCTCAGAAATTTTCGAGTATTTTTTTAAGGTCTTTTTGTAAGTCTGGAAAAAAATAAAGTATCAGGCCTATAAAAAATACTTCCAAGTGCCAAAATTTCCTTATAATGAATCCATTTTCGGATAAAGTTTCATTATACTATAAGGTGGAAAATTAAGATCTTTATAAAACAATCCTTTTTTTAATATTTGTGCCTGAATTTCACAAAATAAAACAAAACAATGCAATTTAGCGCTTTTGTTTTAGGCATGAATCAAAATGGGGGGCGTTCAACGAATATGGATTTGAGAATTAAACCTTACGCCGTCCACATAAGGACTACACGCACATTTTGTATTGGCTACCGCCCCAAAACGGTGGTGTATGCACGTCGGTTCCACGTCGCTTGGTTACGAGCAATCGATTTTAAATTTCCTTGTTATTACAGGACTTTACGAAATCCACCGGTAAAATACAATTCTCAAATACTTTCTCTAACCTTTCAAAAAGAGACTTCTCAAGTATTTTTAAATGCCTCCCAAAAAGAGGCGTGGATTCCGATGTCAGATTTTTCAAGGACTAAGGGATCACCTTAAACCATTTATCACTATTTTCCCTAACTTGCTCATATCGAGAATCGTAACACCTAAGAATCTTGGAAGAATCTAGAACCTCAAAAACATGGTCATTCTTGTAAGATTGCTAAGAATTTTGTGTGTAGCTATCTTCCCAAATATTAGCACATGTTTTTATACCGTAAATGTATGGCTTACGTACTGTAAATATTAATTAATTGTGGGAATAATCTTTAATATTAAACTGCATAATTTAATAATTGTTATCATGAAGCATACGATGTAAAATTTGAATCCGAAAACTTCACCCACCGTAACACAGGGGAATCCCTAGCATGGCGGTTAAAGTAATACTAAAAAATATACATAATATTTTTTTGTATGAAATATAAAAAATGTGTGCGAGTATGTATATAATTTTTGCATTTTAGACTACCAAAAGCTTATTCTAATCGGAATTCCTTTAAATTTTAGCTGATGAAAACTATAATGGTAAAGTATGAAATCTGAAATTCTTTAATATCAGTGGATATTTTACGATTGCGATTTTTTCATGAAAAACATTATAACAGTGTGAATTTGAATTATTAAAAAGGAAGTACAAAAACAGAAATAAATTCTACGTTCAAGTGTTATTCGAAGAATAGCAACTTTAGATGGATACGTACTGTTAATTTTCGAAATAATAATAAAAAGCTGACCTCATTTTAAAACAACCTCAAAAAGCCACCTTCAAACACTTGTCCAGTTTTCCACAATTGCCAGCCGTTCATACATCCCTTACCATTTTGGTCCGGAGGGTTGATAGCCCAGAGAGTCTGTTAGAGTTATTTATGTGCGAGAATTGGGGCGCACAACTGTACCGTGTATATTGTACGGGGCCCTCCCAAACTAACCACTTTGTCACCCGGAAGGGGTCACCACGACACCTCTGGGAACTGGGCGCACGTCCGGAACGGATGGGAATTTCAAATTTGGAACGTTTAGATTTAAACGTCACAAGATTAAATAAAACAAATGATTTTTTTGCTAATGTTGCTCAATAAGCAATAATTAAAAATACTAATTTCAGTCATTATTTTTTTTAATGTGAATACCTCACAAGAGTCCCAGCTGCTCCCGTCGGAGCCAGTGAGACTAAGGCATCCCCAATAGGCCACTTGCATCACATTTAAAAAAAAATCCGGTTTAGGCAAATATTCTAAGACATTCCGTTTTTTTTTTAATCGTATTTTTGAAACCCTGGCGATTTTATGAAAATTTAAATCCGAAAAATCAGAACATTTTTTATAAACCGGAAAGACGGGACGTAATTTTATAGGTGCGAAAAAACGATAATTACATAGCCGAAAATCATTTTTAAAAAAAGAACGTTTTCCACACGAATGACACAGGAGAATAACGAGGCATACCAAAAATATTAAATCTCGTAAATATTTTTTTCCTTGATCCATCTTATTGATAATAAATCATTATAATTTTCAACGTATATATTACTAAATCAAATGTAATATACTTGTACTTGTAAATTATAATAATAATAAGAATATTATAAAATTTAGTTATGTTAAAATCCGCACCATTATTATTATACCTCTAAAACACTTACGGACAACGTAAAATGTACGGGGTTCTCTTCATTACATCTGTCAAAAAATCAAACTAAATGATACATTCGCAGAGAACAAACAATAAATCAAGTGAACGTTCAATGTCAAATTCAAAAATTCGTCTGAAATCAAAGTGATGCCATATAAAAAAAATAAACAAGTCGGAATTTTATAATATTAGAGGAACATTTTCGGAAACGGGACATTTTCATGTAGTGACGTCACGAGCCCAAATAATGGATTTATTTATTTAAAAATAAAAAACCGTACATTTCTAAAATATTTTACTAACATTTTCGTAATCTTAGTAAAAAAAGTCTATCCACACGACTTTTTCCAAGTCGTTATGAAGTCCATGCAAGTGGCCTATTGGGATATGTTGTCAGGCTGAAGGTAATGGGGAGTGGGAGGATATGGGGTAGAGGAAAGTGGGGAAGTAGCTGGCAATTCAGATCTGGTCACCAAACACGGCTAAAGCCATTTCAAGCAACCTTTCAGTTCTGCATGGTGGTCTTACACCAGGGCGATACTAAGAGTACCCATCTCACTCTGGAACGTGCCGCAAATATATTATATATTATTTTTAATGAATTAATTGTGAAATAACACAAATTAATCAAATTAAATTAAACGGAAAGCAAGAGGTCCTGGGTTCGAGTCCCAGAGGTGTCAAAATGTTTTTCTGATTTTTCTGTTTCCAGATTTTCGATTGAGTTTCGCTTATATCGTCTTCATTTATTTAAATATTACAATTTGAGGTTTTACTCATAAAGTTAAAAATTAAAAATAAAATACAAATTAAATTTATTTTTGCACGCCGGGATTCGATCCCGCAATCTTCGGATTGCTAATCAAGACTCTTGATTACTCATAGGCAGAATCGTAATTGGGCTATTTGAGACGGCCACCGTGGTCGAGGGGTAAGGCTCTTGACAAGAGCATTACAAGACATTAGCAATCCGAAGATTGCGGGATCGAATCCCGGCGTGCACAATATAATATAATATATAACCTTCCAAAAGGAAAGATTTCAACACTTTCGGAATAAAACTGTAGATGTTTATAAAAATACAAGTCACGCCACCACATTCACTATTCTTTATGTATAATGGAAGACAGATAAATGGATATGCTTAGTTTATCTATTATAGAAATCAAATGGTAATATTACCCACTTCAAATAACGACTAATAATTATTGTAAAAACGTGTTTAACATTATATCCATGGACAAACAATAGAATAAGTGAGGATATCCTACAGCCGTAGAAAACAATAGTTTTAAAATAGTGCTTTGGGATTATATTATACCCCATAGAATAAACAGATGCAATTTATGTTATTACAAAATTATTGTGTTTAATGCTAGTAGGTTATGCTTTCATTCAAATTAATATAATGAGATATGGATGGAAACGTATAGTGGATAGCCCATTTATTGTAAATGTTTAAATAAGGACATGCTTGGACTGTTATACATGGTGCCTGTTACTTGATGCGATATATTTAAATATAAAACACACGGGTAATAAGGAAGACTCATTTTTTAATTAAAAAAATATATATTTATTAAATTGAATATAATTTATTTATTTATTTATTTATTGCTTCTTCACAATTTATGTACATATATTTTTAGCATGTAATTATTAACCCTACTAGGGTTCGCCTGTATCGGGGTTAATAATTTCACAATTTAATAAAAATAACACACGCAAATATCGGTCATGCAAAACAGTTAAGTAAAAGCAAAATAATAAAATTTAAAAATAAAATGATAAACAGAGAAAATAATAAGTGATAAAAATATATGAATTAATAACAAAGTGTTGAGAGATCAGACAAAATGTTCTCATTCATTATATCATTAGTTCATACCATTTTCAACAATAGATAAAAATTTTAAAAAATATATGTCCTTAGGTTTTTTTTTTTAAACATGTGTAAATTACATCTAATACATTATAAGATATGGGTAGTCCCAAAAAGCTGTGACAGATCAGCTTGTCTGTAGGTTCTACCATTTAATATTATTACATAACACACATTAGCTTAAGTATAATATTAAAACCTAATATAAGATTTAGGATAGATAAATGTGTTGTTCATTTTTTAACCACTTTTTTGTCAGTTTAGGGCAGGGTTTTCATTATTTTATAAATCAAAGGTATCATATATTCGAGCGTTCTGTTACCATACTTATTTGATATTCGTGGTATTTTTAGGCCTTTGTTTTCGGTAAATCTTGTTGTGTGACTACGCACCAATAACTTTTTATACGCGCTTTCTCCCGAATTATCCATAATTATAATGTTCCATAGAAGCCCTTTAATTGGGAGTAGGCCCTCAGGTCCATATAGTAATTTTAAGTTGTTTCTTTGTTTGTAAATGCTAGGTTTAACAATTTTTTTTAATTTTAGCAGTTTGTAAATTTTGTATGCATTTAATATTAATTATGCTCGAAAGTCCCCAAGTTCGAATTCCGTATCTAAGTATGGATTCGACCATAGAATGATATATAAGTTTGAGAGTGCATCGAGACAACACAAATATTTCATGTAAACTTTTTGCAGTACCCTTTTGTACTTAAATATATCGCATCAAGAAACAGTTTTAGATTCTAAACCATTGAAATCATCGACATATGACTAAGTAAACACTAGATGTAAAATGAGATGAGGAATTCATTAAAATTATGAAGTGACGCTAACACAATTCACAATCAACAAACAAAAGATGTGGAAATCAACAAATATGAATATAAGGAAATCTTGATACAATACCAATACAAATACCTACAGTCCTCCTCGGAACATGAATCCTTAGTAAGGAAGACTGTGAATAAACTACTTTAATTTGTATTTTAACGAACACGCTCTAGAGTCCAAGCTGCCGAAATGGGGTACTTGAGAGGAGTGGCAGGGATTACGAAATGGGATCATATAAGAAACTCGACGATCCGAGATGATCTAAACATTGAACCACTGCTACTCTTCATAGAAAAATCGCAACTGAGGTGGCTTGGGCATGTACTAAGAATGTCTGATGACCGAATTCCGAGGAAGATACCGAGTGCGATTCCAGAGGGTAGACGTCCAGTGGGCCGCCCCAGACACAGTTGAGCGAGGCAACTCCAGAAACTGTGTGAGGAGAGGATGGGTCTACCATGGACACAGGCCGAACAATTAGCACAAGACAGGGACATATGGAGGAACCTTGTCGATGCAATGGGTCCCCGACCCGAATAGGATAAGGGGAAGAAGATGATGATGATGATGAATTTGTATTTTTTAAATATTCATTAGTAAAATTAAAATAAATTGTATTTTAAAAAAACATATTAAAAAATGCATTCACATCATTTAAAAAATATATATTTCGAATATTTTATTTCAATATTTCAGAAAATAAAGTGTCTGAAATCAACCCCCGAGAGATTCATCTTAGTAAGTCACCCGCCGAGGGCTGTAAATGCCAAGAAGAGGTCTGTAAACTCGTAAAGTGTAAGTATTAACGTACTACTAGACTGGAGGCTGGGGTCGCCGCTTTCACCCCCAGTCAGATGAAAGCGCTGCAGGGGATGCAAGGCAAACATGAAAGGCTGTACCTAACACTGAATTCCTGAGAAGAATCTTCACACTGATTTTTATTAACTGAAGATCTGTGAACAATGGATCTCGAGTTAAAAAAATGTTTCTAAATTTTCCCTTATTTAATAAAACAAAAATAAAATTTCCTCTGAAATCATGAGCTTGTAAGTATGTAGCTACTTAAATACCTACTCAATTAATTATAACTACTCACTTATTTACCTAACATTTTTTTAAATTCAAATAAGGAATTAAACAATTTCTCTAAACAAATGTCACCATCTCAATGACAATTATTTTTACAAAACTTTCTTCAGGCCGGTAGTTACCATGATATTTACTTAAATGAAGACAATTTTAGCGAAACTCAATCTGGAAACAGAAAAATCAGAAAAAGATATTGGCTAATATTGTCATCATTTAACTAAATATGACATTTTGTGGTTTTACCCGTAAAGTTAAAAACAAAAATAAATACCATAATATTTTTTCTTCGATTTTATAGCTCTTAGTAGCACCCCGATCATGTGAAATCTGGTGGCATAAAAATGAAGTATCAAAAAAGGCTACCACCTTGAGACAGAACCGGAATGTAATAAACAAATTTGTACATAGATGGCATGCCAAATGGTCGGATTAAACAGGTCTTTGCTACGCTTAGTCAATTAATTTGTTTATTTTATTATCAGGCCCTGGGGGAAATAATTTTCAATTGGGCCTACGTCATCTTTTCATACTGTTTACTTTGTTCTTGACCCAAAAATTTAAACCGTTTCTGACTAAGAATTACAATAAAAAAATGGCTTCGGTTACAGAGTTAAAGATTTTAATTTTTGTGGAACAAATGACAATTAATTCATTCTCATTGGAATTTGGAATATAAAAAAACATCTATAATTACGTTTAAAAGCGAAACAATCAAAGATTTTGAAATTTAAACCAAAAGTATGTACCTAGCTATCAACTTTCACTATTTCGAAGAAAACCGCAAAATACTGTCATATCTCTAGCGTAAAAAAAATCGCATTTCTTTATTTTTATATAATGAATTGGAATAATATACATTCGAAAAGTGTTCATATTTCAATATATGTCTAGAAATATAAAAGTAATTTGGATAAATAAAATGGATATAGCGAATTTTGATACTCACTTCGTGATTTGTATGGAATATAGAGGCTTTTGAAACTCAACTGACCTGAGGGGCGTGTTTCTAGACCCGCCATTTTGGCAAAATAACTGCGTTGAATCGTGATTGGTTGAATTCCGATATAGCGGGTTTTGATAGTAACTTCTTGAATGATATAGCGGGTTTTGTTTCTCACTCGCAGTTTTAACATGGTTTTTGGTCGTGATAAGAGAGATTTTAAAACTCAATTTTAGGTTAGTCTTGTTCCTTGCAAAAATGTGAACAAGATGTCATACTCATTTCGTCAAAAATCGGATATAGCGGTTTTTGAAATTATAGGACTATATTTAAGTGACCGATATCCCCCAACCCTTACAGTTTTCATCATTTTCCACCCTCGTTGTTGTATCCAGTACCCTGTTTGGGATCCCGGGTGATATATTGTGTGATCCGGACTCCAACAATCACTTGCCTGGTTAACAACAGGTCGCGGCCATTAATTAGCCACATTCCTCATTTGCATTTATCCCAATTTGCGTTGTTTACAATGGGTGGATTGTGGATTGATTCGTTTTCTTTGGCGTTTCAATTTCAGAGTGTACTTGATGACCAACTAGTTGATTAGCAATGACCTTTCGGAATTGCGATGTACCTGGATGCAATTAATTGCGTACTTAAGTAATTTTTATTCTGAAGAAAGCAGTATCTAGTGAATACGATAGGTTATGTAAGATGCGTACCATGGATAAAATAATAAGTTTGTGGAACCGGAAACGTGACGTATGGAAAGATTGAGTAATTCGTTTGAAACATGATCAAGGAAAGAGTCAGAATAACAGACGTTCAAGGATTACAAGAAGAAACAACTTCAGTTTCTGAATAAGATCTTTAATGTAAAGAACCCGTTAGACAAACTGCTAAAAAGTAGTTTATCGGGACTTTTTTTGTCTTTTATTTGTAAGTGTGTAAAATAAAAAAAAAAATAAAAAAAAATAAAAAAAGTAAAAATCAACTTCAGTTTCTGTAAGTACTTATTTCAATAACTAGTGCTAAAGCTTTAAGTCTAATCAAAATGACAATTTTAACCGATGCATCTGACGAGCTGATGGGCACATTTCAATCTAGCTTGCGAACTATACAAAACACAGCCAGCTACGATTAGACAAACAGAATCAATGACCAATTTCAAACACGAAATAACGAAATGGATTGGGATTTTAGGACAACACACTATTCGTAAAATAAATTTCACTTTTCAGAAATAACAATTTATACGACCTATAAAATATAATAAAATAATAGAATCCTGTCAAATCTAACTTGGATACATCACAGGGTTTACTAATTTATTTCATCTCTTCCTACATTTGCAAAATCACTCTTTATGGGATTTACCCACACTTCTAATTACGTTTCATTTTGATTGTATTGATATTAAAATGTATTTAACCTCAAATTTTCATATAACTATGTACCTCTGCGTCTATCTCGACACAGTAGGTATATCCTAGTGCGACGGGCATATAAATAAACTTTATATTGATTAATTTAAAAAAAATCTAGTTGCCACCCGTACTTTATAACGAGAGCTTTATAACTCTCACATTCTGATCGAATGTATGCTTCTTAGATAAGTAGACATTAAAGTACTTAAGTCATATTAGACAGTTAAATCACAAGTGTTATTATAACATATAAAAAAATTGGGTTCACTAAAAACCTTCAAAACACTGTTACTGTAAGCTTATTTTCACGATAATATAACATCACCAGACATATGTATATGTGTAACGTAAGAGGCGTACCTGACTTATTAAAATCGTGGTAATTGATTAAAATATACCTGTGAGTACCTATGTTCAACAGCCTACAACCAGTTATAACCTTCAAACAGGCGCTTTAGTCGGATAATTTTGACTTTATATAATTAAAAACATATAATAAATTGCACAAGGAAATCAGAGCCAGAAATAACAACATATTCCTTTATAAATATAATCGTTTCTGATTGATTAGCCAATTTATTCAGTTCCTAGTTCGGCGCCTCCTTTTGACTCAGTCTACCCGCCGAATTAGTTTGAATATTCGTCCAAATTAAAAATCGAACCGTAAATTAGTTGCCAGGTAAAAAAAATGCCAAAAAAACTACGGCAGGTCATACCTGAACCTGGCAACAATAAATCACTTTCACTTTTCAAACAGAAGAAGTTGAGTTGGTTTTTCAATGTGGTTTTTGTTGGGTTTTGTAGCTCATCGGCGCGGGCGGCTTCCTTTCATTGCGTAACGCTCTTATTCGGTCCATTGTTGCGAGATTTTTACAGCAATTAGCTAAATTTAAAATGATTTACCTGCGGCGCAAACAGGATTATCCGCCCCCTTTTCATCTCGGATCCTATACCTGTTTTCTATTGTGTTAAATACGCCCGATCTCCTTACATGGGTATTATGTGCCACAATACAGACAATTAAGAAACATAACCTTACTAAAATCTACACACCTACATCCATGTTACAGTACAATACCAATAATATTCTTACAGAGAATTTTTGAACATTAAATAGCAAGTATAATTGATATACTATTTTGTACAAGCAATATAGGTAGGGTTATTGGTAATGTAGTAGGTACTTATACATAAACTGAGTATATTATTTCAAATCAAATTTCAACACATGGTCACCCTACATGTTTAGGGACCATCATATAATTCAGCTGTGGGTTTTATTTGTAAAACCATTAATATAACAATATTGTTCTTTTAACTTATTATTTTCTGTTTATTTTATTATTTTATGAAATTATTAACCTCAATCTAGTGAGGTTAAACATTGAAATATATAAAAAAAAATAAACAATAAACAACAACAAGTAAAGAAACAATAAATAACAAGGTATAGGCAGGAATCAATTCATTCATTAGATTTTGTATTCTACGTTGGTTGAATATTTCATTGATTGATTTTTGCATAGTAACTTCCCTAATTTATGAATCAACGTGAGGTATTAATCATTATGGTGGTGTATTCACAATCAGTTTATTGAATGGAACATTGATTAGCAGTGTAGAATAAACAATGAATCACATTTAAAAAATATATATATATATGTAAGATTAAATATTTGATCATGCTTGTAGTAAAACCGTGGATAGATGGTTTTCATTTAGTAAATTGTTTTAGTGTATTATTTATTAATAATATTTCCGAAATAAAATAGTATTAAAAGAGACTTGTGGCCATCTGAAGCAAGTGATATAAGTAGTAATAAACTGTAATAAATCGATTGCGCTCAGACAAAAGTTTTTAATTTTATGTGTATTTATTGTATGCACAATTATACAATTTATCTTATATAGGGTTGTTTAAAAATATATTAAAAGTTCGAAGGTGTTATTGAATTTCAGAAAAAAATATTTATAATATTGTTAAGATTTGTATTTATTCCCTACGACAAAATATGTATTTCCTTATTTATCTTATTTATCTGTAAATGTCATTTTGCTTTAGTACCTAATCTAACCTAACCCAACATCATCTTTTTTATTACTATCACTTGGCCGAACCCGTGAAAACGTAAATAATTAACCAGAATGTCAAATCCAAGAAACCTTTGATATTTACGATTTATTAAGGATGATGTGCCATGCCATTTTACCGTGATGTAGATATATGTACATTAAGGTACATTAAGGTGGGTCACGTCACGACTGTACATTAAGGTGGGGTAACTGTACGTTAAGGTGGGGTAACTGTACGTTAAGGTGGGGTAACTGTGCGTCACGACTGTACATTAAGGTGGGTCACGTCACGACTGTATGGGAAAAAAATTCTTGTTTTGATTTGTCTTATAGTGAAAACAGGGTATTAAATGAAGATATAAAATCACGTAATTTTTTTAATAATATTTGGATATCGTCTTCTTCCTCCGGATTGACTTTGAAATTTCACAAAATAGAGATAAACCCACCTTTGTTAAATCTTAAAAAAATGTTGGATAAACCATTAAAAACGAACAATTTTTCAATAAAACACGAAATTGAGGGAATATTTTAATTTATTTATTTAAAAAATATGTGAATATCCTTCAAATTATCTCAAGGCAGCGCATTCAAATACCAGCAAAATATTTCTTATTCTCAAATTTCTTTTTGACTTTTTGTAAATGATTTCGTCAATATATACTACATTTACTATAGAAGATTACAAAAAAATGGTTTAAAAAATTCATAGTCACTTTTATATATACTAGAAATAACCCCTTATAATGAAATTTTTCAAAACTTTGGAGTGAATCCGGAGGAAGAAGACGATATCCGAAATTTGAAAAATTTTATACGCGTCCGTCGTTTTGAACTCATTTGGCACCCTTTTATCGCTCTTAGAATTTAAAAATCATATTTTTTTATAAATGACCCATCTTAATGTATATTGCACTTGGCACGTTGTCATATATATTTCATTACTATTCCATCCACGTATAATTTCATGACTTTTTCTATCCACATATCATAATTTCATAACTTGTTCATGAATTATTCCACTCAATTTCATGACTTATTCTATAATATGATATTTTATGTGGGTATAAAAACAAATTCAATTATCACATGTAAATATTTTAAGTCCTTCATCCTGTTTTGCGGCTCCTCTAAAGATAAAACGAAAGGCCCGATCCCTTGGACCTGGGGGTCCGCACTTCATGAATCAACGTCCGACAGGTAACATTGATTTATTTTTGAAAAATGGCCATAAATTTGGGTCTGATTGGGAGGACCCAAGCCGTTGGACCCTAATAAGGCTAATTTAGTCAATAGAAACCTCAATGGTCCAAATTTATGGTGCTTTTTTTACCATTGCTTTGCACTTTTCTTGATTTAGTGCAAGTTATGCTTACGAGAAGTGAGAAAAATATTATTTATGTGTTTATATTGTGGCTAAATAATATTTATTGAGGCAAAATGGTTGCATTATGTGAAATATTGTTATGATTTTTCGGAAGCAATTTTTTGATTTATAGTTTTTGAAAGTGTGGCGATTTAAAAATATATTTGTTTTTGGTTATTATAATTTTCGCTCCTCAAATTTATGCGTTCTGATACCAATTCTTGTGATAAAAAAAAAAAAAAACAAATTAAATTTTTGATAGATATAGAAAAAACTTATATTGAAATTTCATCAAATATATTAATTTCGATTATTTGTGCGTCCCCGTGTAACATGGTTCAATGAACTCCAATAAAAAAGGCATTTTCAAAATTGGAACTCATTTTGCGAAGGAATGATTCAGATATGTCATAAAGTACGTACCTATAAAAGAAAACTAATTTAATTATCGTTTTCAAAATTGGAATTTTAATATACCCTGATTTTTGAAGGGTCTGCGCTAGTTCACAATATTGTCATAAAATAACATAGGTATGAATGATTACAAAATTACACAAATGAAAACGTTGTTAGCGCAACTGGGTCTTGACCCCAGGACCTTTTATTCTTCGGGCGACTTTTATAACTACTAAACTACTTATATAACTCATGCACTTTCCCACTAATATTTTTCTCATTTATAATTTTTATACTTACCTACATATATTTATTATATTAATGTATATTCTGTATTCATATTTCAAAGTATTGTAATTCCTATGTAAAGCCCGTTATTCGTCGTTAATCAAAAATAATAATAATAAAATAAACTATCTCTTTAATCTTCATATATAGTCTGTCAATTAAGAGAGTACAAAATATTAAAAAAGGAATCACAAAATTTGTAGGCTGGCAACACCAGTTTAACTGTCAAATATTCTTTTAAAGCGCAATGCCACTAAGTATTTAAAACACTGTAAATAACATTTAAAAAAATATTTTGTTCTTAAAAAAAAATTAAAATCGAAGAAGCACGGTTGTTAAGGCACCTACTTAATGACATAAATTTGATTAAATAGTGATTTACAAAGTGATTTGCTTTCATTTACGTAAATTTGAATTTAACAGTATGTAGAAAGGAAGAATCACTAATAGTGAGTTTAGTTACACTACTTTTAGATCTGAATGAGTTAAATATATTCAGATCTAAAATTAAAGTCATGGTGTAAAGCTCGGACAACACTAGTATTAAGTTAAACGTGAGCAATTTCTAAACTATGCTTTATATTTTACTACAAATTGTTATTTTTCATTATGTTAACACAAAATTGCAAAGGTATAATATACCTATATGCAATTCTAATTTTGAAATCAGTGGGTGTCTATCTATATTGCAATGAAAAAAAATATTTTTCACTTTTATGCATTATTATTTTTTTACAAAAATGTAGGTTACTCAGCTTTACATTTTCACGATGAGTTATATTTTTTTATATAGAGTTTTCTACTCTTATTTGACAAACTGTATGTAGTGTTACTCCAATAAGTACCTACACTAAATAGTCAGTGGTATTTTACTCTCTGTACTATTTTTGATCACACATAATTTTTTATTAAGTACGTTGGAAGGTAGGTACCTAACCTACTTGATTTTTCAAAGATTATATATTAAATATGTAGGTACCTTCCTAAGATCCTAAGTCATAACTAAGTACCTACCGAAGAGGACCCAACGAAAGTAAATTATTAGCTATATAGATGTATTAAATATGTAGGTACCTTCCTAAGATCCTAAGTCATAACTAAGTACCTACCGAAGAGGACCCAACGAAAGTTAACTATTAGCTTTATATATGTATTAAATATCTAGGTACCTTCCTAAGATCCTAAGTCATAACTACATAAGTACCTACCGAAGAGGACCCAACGAAAGTAAATTCTTAGCTGCGATGTAGCCACAAGTTTTTTTCACGGAGAATTTTGTTCAAATTCGGAACTTTTTTAAATGCATTTTCAACCATACATAAATCTCGAGCAACAGACTCCGAGCGTCATATCAGTCGCTACAAACTTAGATTATGTTTCCTTATTATATGATTGGGCCGGGGCAAGTTCGTGTCTGGGGTAAATCGCCCGCAGCCACGCGAGGGTACAACCCTCCTCACTCTGCTCTTTATTTTTTTTTACCGTAGAGGGGGGGTTCAAGATTACCGACGTGGAAAGTTTTTAAAACAAAGACCTTCGTGCGGCGAAACAAAGCAGTTTAAATACGGTATATTATTGCTGGGATCGTGTTCACAGTCATTCCAGTTACTGGTTGTTATTCGTATAAGATTTCATTTTGGTGTTATGCTAATTTATTCAAACTACGTCAATCAAGGATAAAATTGAATAGTTGTACTTTTGCAGTAAGATGTTGGGGTGGAGGAATTATAATCAAGAGAATGTATTTGTAATTAAAACAATGTTTTATCTCGGATGATTGGTGATAACGAATGGACAATTTTATACCTATATCGTTGTCTTTTTTTCATCCTGACAAACTTTTTGACATGTATGAATATAACTCCGTTATAAGCGTTTAAAAAGGAGAGAAACATTACTGAAGATAGTTTGAAATGGAGATAGGTATATAAATACGAATAATAGAGGGAGTGCGCTAATATTAAAATACGGTTATAATTATTTAATTGACGTAAGCGAATGTAGTTTTGTTGAAATATTTAATAATACACGATTTATAGAGCAAATGCGTCTTGATAACTGAGTTTAGCATCATTTAATGAAATACTGTTAATTTTTTTCATCCCAAAACTAGTTAAATAAAAGAAAAAGATTTTTTTTTAATAATTTTAGGAGGATAGGTAATGTGCGATTTTTTTAGATGGAATTTCATGTAATTATTTTTTTAACTCGGCATCTGAAAAGGGATTATTAGATAGAAATTAAAACCTTAAAAGAGTTCAAGGGATTCATGTTATATCGGGGTTCTAACTCTTAACCACTAATACTATTTCTCGAATTTTGTTACATTAATTTAGGCGGGATTTGAGCCCCGGGAACCATTTACTGGATAACTAACACCTCTGCCATAGATCACCCCGAGTAGTTCGCTATGTTTGGTGACTTAACAGAGGTGCCCGGGTTCATGGGGTGAGGTTTGTCAAGGTCTTGGTGTCCGATGTATCTGCCCACCTTTTTTTTTTTTTTTACATGAATACCGCACAAGAGTCCCAACTGATCCCTTCTGGAGCCAGTGGGACTATGGCATCCCCAATTGGGGTATGTTGTGAGGCTGATGGTAGTGAGGAGGGGAAGGAGATAGGGAAGAGGAAGGTGAGGAAGTACCTGGCTATTCAGATCTGGTCACCAAACACGGCTAAAGCCATTTCAAGCAACGTTTCAATTCTGAATGGTGGTCTCACACCAGGGCGATACTGAGAGTATCTTCCACTCTGGAACGTGCAGCAAATATACTATATTATTTTTTAAATGAATAATTGTGAAATAACACAAATTAATCAAATAAAATTTATTTGCCACGCCGGGATTCGATCCCGCGACCTTCGGAGTGCCAGTCAAGAACCTTACCACTGGACTACGCCGGCCGTCAAACCTGCTGAGAGAGACTGGTTGAGGAGGTTTTTTGACCTCTCCAGCCAGAATCCCTCGACCCGTAGTTAAAGGGATGGATTCGTACGTCCGTCACTCCTGGACACACTGACCCCCAGATTCCTACCCGATTATACATATACAGATACCTATTTCATTCTTAGAACTTCCTAATAATGATAATAAGAATAATGTAATATTTATACAGGACAGTTTAGTGTTACTTCACTTCAAGTGCGCCTTTTCTTTCCTCTTCTCCCTTTCCTTAAAAAATCCTCCACACAGTATCTCCTAAGATTACATAGGCCCCGAGGGAAATTATTTTTCTCAGGGCCTCCTGTGTGGAGCTAATGTAAAAATATCAAAATGGTTACGTGGAGACTTATAATTTATTATTCTTTACAAAAGAGATTAAACCGTTGTCTGTTAACTTAATTTCATCATCTATCAAATTTCCTGGGCCATTCGACATGATGTAACAATACGAATATTCTTCTCAATATCCAATATCAATGCATCATAAAGTAGGCGGGGATTGTACGCCCACCAAGCCCAGTACAGCACTGGTCACGCATACTATATTCTGCTCCGTTCATTAGTACAATCGGGCCCGCCCATCGCATGCACTTTTTTGTATTTGTAACGATTTTATGTTTTGTGGTTTAAAAATGTATCGGATGATTCAAATAGTGATTTTAACTAATACAATTCATTAAATCTAAAACTAGATTTAAACTATCGCATTTTATATTTGACATGTTTTGCAGGAGAGCGGTAACAATGGCTATAATATATGCCCACACCTCGAAAGTAGACATGCGACAGTATACAAAAGGGTAACTTCATTCTATTAACTTGTAAAAATACTCTAAAATGAAGCCATACTAAATAATACAAAATCATACAAAATCACATGTTTTTGTTTTGAAAATTTGATCGCACAGAAGTATTATAGATGCTTCAATTAAATACTGCGTGTAGAAAATATCTTGCCCCTAAAAAACTTTGGTCATTTTTTTATACAAGTCTTTTAATAAGCCTAGAAAAAAATAAAATATAAGATCTGTAAAAAACACTTTCAAGTCCAAACTCTCCTATTTATAAACCTCTTTTCGGATATGGTTTTATTGTTTAATGTGGAAAATTCAATTTCTTTTATAATAATCGCAAAAAAAATTAATTTACGCCCGAACTTCACAAAATAAAATACAATATGCAATTGCGCGTTGTTATTTTTGACATCACGGCGACAATACGGCAGTCGACGAATTTGGATTTTCAAAGTAAACCTTATACCGTCCACCGAAGAACTACTGACTAGTCGCACCCATTTTCTGTTAGTCCTCCCCCGGCCGAAGCGGTGGACAGACGTTAGGCTCCGCGTCGCTTGGTTTCGTGAAATCGATTTATAATTTCTGTTTTATTACAATAAACAATGCGTAAAAAAGGGATTAATGTTTTTTACAGGCCTTCACAAAATCAACCTGTAAAAAAAAAATTCTCATAGGTATACTTTTTCCAACCTTTCCAAAAGCTTTTTCTCAAGTTTTTAAAACTCCTCCCATAAAGGTGCTTGTATTCCGATTTCGTTTATTTCCTGGACTATTGGATTGCCTTAATAATTTACCTAAATTTAGACATGAAATAGTTTACCTTTGTGTTACAGAAATTGAGAGGTATAAATATTAGGTAATAAAAACAATATCATTAAATTACAGAACCTACCTGGTTTCGGTTACCCGACAATTGATCCCTAGTTTGTTGGCCCCAGAAATTACAATTATTATAAAACTAGCTTTTTCCCGCGGCTTCGCTCGCATGGTATTAGGGGTTTCCCACTCCGCCTCCTCCACCTTCCCTCTCCCCACTCCACTCCCCCCCATCAACCGCCCTCCCCCTCCTCTTACCCCTGCCCCACTCCACTCTCCCCATCAACCCCCTTCCCCCTCCCCCCCTCCACCCACTCCTCCCCCCCACTCCCCCCCCCTCCACCTTCCCTCTCCCCACTCCACTCATCCATCAACCCCTCTCTCCCTTCCCCTCCTTCTCCACTGACCTCTCCCCCACCCCATACCCCTCCCCCTATCCCTCCACCCACCCCTCCCCACACCCTCCTCCATCCGTCCCTCCCCCCTCTCCCTCCTCTAACCTCCTCTTCCCATCCTCTTCCCCCTCCCCTTCCCCCTCCACCAACACACTCCCAACACCCCCTTCCCCCCTCCCCACTCCTCCCTCTCACATCTCACATTCCACACATTCATTCCCGATATATTCAGTTTTCAAACTGGTCGCGTGCCACCTATTATAATTTTTTATACAAATTTCATAATGCCAGAACTCAACGGTAGTTTTATACAAAATAACGAACAAACAAAAAAAAGAATTATCCAATTTGGTGCAGTCATTCGGGTTTATGGCGCATACATACATTTCGGTGATTCATTGTTAGAGAATAAGTACGACGCGAACAAAGCACTCTTTTTAGGGTGAATTGCCTAATTTAAAAAAAAAAAAAAAACATCGTTTCCAAGGAGATCATTGGTTTGCTTTTTTTCTGACGTTTGCAATAAATCGATTTTGTTAGGGACAGAAAACGTATGATAAATATTTTCATAACGCCAGAGATTATTCATAACGCCAGAACTTAATAACGAGCCTATAGATCTCGCAAATAATGTAGCTTTCTATTAGTGAAAGAATTTTTTAAATCCATTCAGTAGTTTTTGCGTGAAAGAGTAACAAACATACATCCATACAAACTTTCGCCTTTATAATATTAGTAGGATGTAAATCTTTTGTAAGTCATTTTCCAATTTCAAACATAAAATCGGCTTCAACTATGGGTGTCTACATACTCCTATATAAAAATTTAGGTTCTGTATGTTCGTGTCTGCAAATCTCCGAAAGTAATCGATGGATTGTCTTAAAAGTTTTACAGAACATTGTATTTTAGCAGAAGAGTGTTTCTTTATATGATGGTAAGCTCTGGCGTTATGAAATTTGTATAAAAAATTACTAAATTGCGGAAGGGAGGAAAGGCAAGAAGAGTTCGCGGGAAGAGTGACGAGGAAGAATGAAAGCGGGGAAGGTGGAAGGGGAATTCAGGAGGGGAAAGGGTCGCGGGAGGGGAACGGGCATGCACAGGAATGGACATGCAGGGAGAAACAATGTATTTCTTTGAATTTTCTTTGAATTGTTACCAGCTAGTAAAATTATAATTTTTAGTGCATTATTTACCAATTTCAAACAAATAAAGTCGATTAAAAAATATCTCTAATAATAAGTTTGTATACACAACAAACGAATTTATTTACAATATCATTTTTTGTACTTATTCGCTGGTATACACAATATAGACAGGTAGTTTTATGCTTGATGCATTATAACGAAAATATGTTTTATACTTTGGTTATTCGGCGGTACATCCTCTCTGCACGCCCCTTCGGAGACACTTAGTTACATTTTGTGTAAGTCGGTATACAGCATTTTTCCTAAACCGACTGCACATTGTATGGTCGCAGAATTCCCAGTTTTACTAAGGTTTCTGTTATATCAATAACTCAACTATTATTAATATACTGTATCGCACAACACACCATATCGCATTTCTTGTATTTTTTTTATTCTATGGAAATAACGAATTGAGATTAACTATTATTAGTATGAAAACGCCCGCAGAAAGGTGTGGACCGCATCACTATTTTCATTACTATTGCAAATCGGATCAGTGCACGGCGGTAGGTACACCGCCTTTGTTTCTACCTGCACTCCAAGTGCGCAACTTTCAGTGATTCTGTCGCTTTGATAGTCCGTGCCGTTTTGTTCGTAGCGACAGTCGGCCAGCTTCCAAGCCGGTCCCATGATAGTTAATTCCGCCGACAGTTTGGCCCCCGGCATACTTACATACAATATGCGTCGGTTTAGGGAAAATACGGTATATCTACTTAAACAAAATACAACTAAGTGACCCCGACAGGTTGTGCAAAGAGAATGTACCGCCGAATAACAAAAGGATATTTTCATTAAAACCAGAGGGATAACCAGACAAAACCGGAAATACGACATGTATAAATCAAATTTTAAACGTATTGACACTTTTCCACAAAAAAATATAAATTGATTTCGAAAGACTTCTTACTTTTTTTATCTAGTAAAGCTGTGTTTTAAATTTTGAGAAAATACGTTTAATTTTAGTACAATAAGGTTTTACCATAGGTCGTTGGCAGATTTGTTAAATTTTCAAACAAAATTTTGTATTAGGTACACAACACACATTTAAAATCATAAAATCATGCAGTAAAATAAATCAATACATTATCTGGGAAAGCTACTCGTATGTCTCAGAATTTTAATTTCAGTTTAAATAAAATCATTTAAAAAAATAACCGCACACGTGTTTTGTGACGAAAATACTTCATTTTTTAAATTTTTTTATTTACGGTCTTCCAAACTAATATATTTAATACTTTTGAATGTAGCTATAACTTTGTGGTTATCCATTATAGATTAATGAAACAATTTAACTTTGTTTGAACCACTTACATAATGAGTAAATCCGACCGGTTTCGGAACAACCGTTCCTTCTTCGGGGAAAGCGGATTTACTATTACATAAGTGGTTTAAACAAAGTTAAATTGTTTCATTTATCTAATAAATTCAAGATTTTTTTACATTCTTAATTTGCTTAGCCATTATTGAAAAATTATAAATAATTACAAAATGTACATAATTTTAATTGTTTTATCATCACGCCTTTCAGCATTTAAGCAAATTTTGAATGTGATAAAATCGATATTGAGGTATTATTTTAAAAAGCTGGTACGGAGAATAATTAATCTTTCTCATTGGAACCGCCCTGTGTGATCGTAAGAAGTTTCTCGGCCGCTGGGCGGTTAATGGCCGTTAAGGATAAAACTACTGTATACAGCCTGTACCAGCGTACAAGTACAAAAAATCGACACTATGTAAATTCGTTTTATATTCTTACTAACTTATTATTAGATATTTTTGAAGTCGATTTTAAGTTCGAAATTGGTAAATAATGCGCAAAAAATTATAGTTTTACAGTAAATATTATTTCGGTTGATAACTGTCCGGGCACCTTCCAAGCCACATATTCCTTTAGTTCTATTATCTTCATATGTTTGGACTTGCTTCTTTTTTTTCTTTGTAATGGTGAATCGACCATATCAACATGTACAAAAAAAATCTATAACTATAATATACAGTCATACGCCTACCTATGTTTTTACATGTACCTAAATACGATTATTTTCGAATATTTAATAATGGTTTATCAACGACCTTTGGCAACCATTATAATCCTTTCAAATTAGGTGAATACGAAATAGCATTACCGCTAAGAATTTCAATTGTTAATTTTAATTTCAGAATGTACCAGGGTTAATAATATTTCAAAGCCCAGCAACACGAAAAATTCTAAATAATAATACCTCACAAAGGAAAATTAGGTTGGAAAAATTATTTTAATATTTCGCAGCACGCAATTGGTTGATTTCGTATTCTGAAATTATATGTGAATGGGGCCTTTTATCAAAATTTTGAATCGCGAGATTTCTCGAAAGATCGCTCAAAACATCAAAGCGGCGTAAAACTTCACGTGGTAATAATAATTACTGGTATACTGGTTGTCACGATACGCGTAAACTTGGGTATACACCTGGTGATTTGTTGTCCATCTAGAAGGACTGCTGTAACTGAGTCGCATATATCTATAAGGTATAAGTAAGTGCATTAAGTTTATTACATAAATCACAGAACATTAGCAAAAATCCTGCAAATGATCAATTTTTAGAAACAAAACTATGTAACTTTATATAGTTTCTCACATATACCTGTATACACAAAACAAACGTAAACCGATTTCGTTTCACAAAGAAAATTGTTTTTTCACCTTATTTTTTGATAGACCATACTTGTATTTTATATTTTACTAGCTGGTTCCCGGCATGCGTTGCAAAGAAATACCTTGTTTCTCCCTGAATCACCTATCCAGTGCGTTCCCGTTCCTTTCCCGCGTCACCTTCCTAGCTAGCTTCATAAATTATAGCATATAGTTATTCTGATGTATGAGCTAAATTATTGTAAGGTTTCATTAAAATCCATCTTGTAGTTTTTGCGTGAAAAAGTAACAAACACACATACATCCATACAAACTTTTGCGTTTATAATATTAGTAAGATTATTTGTATTTTATATTTATAAAATGCCCATAACCTTCATATTATATTCCCAATTATATTTTCAGATAAAGACGAGGTTTTGTGAAACCGGTTGGCGTACTGCTTTTACCTTTAACATAACTTATGTAATGTAGGCACATAGAGTTTCAGGTTTATATTTCGCAAAAAACTACTAATTTTCAACATAATAACGTTAAAAATCATTCATCTTCATTAATGCGTTATTTTGATATTAGGCTAAAAATGCAGTTCTTCTGTTAAATATTAAAACGCTGATTTTCTACTAGGTTTTAATAGATTTCCTAAAATGAAATATATAAAAGCAAAAGATATTTATTTGAAAACGTTAACCTAATAGGAACAGATAAAACCAAGTCAAAAGTATCATCAACATACCCGTATCGTATCATTGTAAACCTCGTAGCAAAAACCCTAGCGAAGACGCTAAAAACGACATAGAAGACAAATTAACTATATTTAAATAACTTTAGTCCGCCTCGGCACAGGACCCCCTAGTGAGGAGGACTAAGAAATACAATATTTTGTACTTAATTTCACATTGCATTTTGTATGTAAAAAATTTTATATAGTCGCTATAATAAAAAATAAAAAAAAAAAAATAAAAATTTCACCCAACATGTTTGACGACAGCTCTCACAGTGTGCGGCAGGTTTTACGCGTAGTCGTAGCACGAACTGTATGTACCAGATTTGATCAGCTCCTGGATGTATAATTATTTAATTTGTTTCGACGCTTACCAGCAATTTCAGATCTACAATGTGCGGCTTTGCGGAAAACGTAATTTGAAGAATTGTAGCTGTAACATATTATGTTGGTTGGAAACTCGAAAGAAAATTATATTCTAAACTAAATCACTCTTATAAATTATTCTTGATATTATTCACGCATTGAATAATTTCAAACTTTTCCTATAGGTCGCCTTGAGTAGAATTTAAATAAAATTGTTAATTACTAGAAGTACTAAAAAAATTTGTTTCATTAGAAATGTATGAAACAATATAAAAAACTACTTTTTAAAAATAAAATTTAAATGCTCGGATTGTCTGTGATAGTTTCTATGAATTAACTTCTTTTCTTACTTAATTTGGGAGGCGAGTATGGGTACCAACGCCAAGGGAACAATTTATTGGATAACCAACACCTCTGCCATAGGTCACCACAAGCAGTTCGCTACGTTTGGTGACTTAGCAAGGGTGCCCGGGTTCATAGGGTGAGGTTTGTCCAGGTCTTGGCATATGCATCTGCCCATCTGCTGCATGGTGGTACGGATCGAGAGAGACTGGTTGACGGAGCCATTCGACCTTTACAGCCGGATTCTATCGACCCATCACCTTGCACCGCAATTGGAAGGATGGATTCATACTACGTCCGTCACTTCTGGACACACTGACCCCTCTATTCCTACCCACCCCTGATACCTTTTTCCTTCGCAGAACTTCCTATCCATCCCTCCCTTAAAAATACCCTCCAATCAGCATCCCCTAAGATGATATAGGCCCTGAGGTAAATTATTTTCCTACTGTGGGCGAATAGTTCTTCCAAAATGGACACATTTGTGCGTCTGGCTTTCCATGGAATCCTAAGCATTTTTCTTCAGTACCACATTTCGAGGGTTCACGGCGAGTTCATCGAAAATCAATTCATCGAAAGCAAATTCATCTAAAAAAAAGATTAGGTTAGATTAGGTTAGGTTAGGTTAGGTTAGGTTAGGTTAGGTTAGGTTAGGTTAGGTTAGGTTAGGTTAGGTTAGGTTAGGTTAGGTTAGGTTAGGTTAGGTTAGTCTCCTTGTCCAAAGTTTTATCATCAATTTTTTATATAAAAATTTATTTCAACTTTAATTGACCAACGCTTTTTTAACTTCCCGGTCCGCTCGGCATTTCTCTCAAATATCTACAAAATATATTTATATGAATACAAATCATATATGAATTGGTTTTCGATGAATTGGTTTTCGATGAATTGGTTTTCGATGAACTCGTTTTCGATGAATTTGCTTTCGATGAATTGATTTTCGACGAACTCGTCGGTTTACCCTTTTCGAGGGCTTTGACGCCTTCGTTCTTTACGTTTCTATACGGTGTGGAAACATGGACAATAAATGTCCATGTTTACACACAGTAAAGAAATATGGGGAAAATCAATGCGTCTCATCTTGGTGGTTGGTCTTCGTGTCTCTGTCACTCCATATATTTTACATTTTACTTCTGGTATTCTAAATGCACAATATTATGTAGGTATCTTCTTCTATAATACATCACAATCTTACTTACTCATTTCCTCTCACCTTTAAAAAACGTATACAAAACAAAATTAATACAAATCAAACACACGAAGTAGGTGGGTACGTACCTACCAACAATAAAAATAATTTATGAATTTATTTTCTGTTCTCGCGCGGCTACCGGTTTTGAATTAGTACCACCTATGAATCAAAAGATGTAAATTCATTTATTAAAATATCGATACAGACCTTCCGGCGTGAATAGGGCGGGTGGGATTACACGGAGGCGATGACTGGCGGTAAAGGGGCCACACACAAAAATTATTATTGTTGTACGGATTGGAGGTTATGCAGAGTCACGGCGTGTGTGAAGTGCGAAGCAGGCGGTGTCAGAAGGATCATGCGGTCAAGTTGCGATCAATGAATGATTTTTATATTGCTTCAACTTTTTTAAGAATTAAAAAACAAAGTACAAATATTTTTGAAGTAAAACTTTTTCACGCACGCTTGACTTGGGGAGTAAGCTGGTGAATGCGTGGCGAGAGCGTTACGAAAAGTCTGATCGGGCGAGGCGAATGGTCGGGCCTTTACGCACGCTTGACTTGGGGAGAAAGCTGGTGAATGCTTGATGAGAGCGTTATGAAAAGTGTGATCGGGCGAGGCGAACGGAAGTTGAGAGGGAGATATACGAGTAAGTTAGTGAAGTTTTACTTCAGTCGTGTGGTCTAAAGCACACTCGTTTTTTTTTTTTAATTTTACGCTAGTGAGCTTAGCCTGCAGACTGAAATTTTCCTTTTATTTTGAATGTCAAGTGCGGAAATTTTCATCAAAAATTATCAAAATTATGCTTTGTGGGGTGGAAAAAGACGATGGGGTGGTTTTTCGAAATCTCATGTAAACAGTAAGCTTCATCTTGTTTTGAAAGTCAAGTGTGCAACATTTCATCAATCTCGTAATAAAACAGCAGGTCTGTATAAAAATCCAATTCACACCATCCGCACGGTGTCCACTCGACCGCCACAGGTGACGGATGCTCTTCTTTAAATAAACAGATTTTCAAAACATCGTTTGAAATGGCTTTAGCCATGTTGGTTAATCAAATCTGAATATCTAGTTACTTCCCAACCTTCTTCTAATCTTTCTCCTTCCGTACAGTCTCACAATCTACCCCGATGTGTGATGCCTTAGTCCCACAGACTCCGGATAGTTGGGACTCCTATCGGAGTGCGGTATTCACAAAAAGACAGAAACACAATATACTTCGTCAATATTTCTCATCCACCATCCGTTTTAAAATATATGTTTGATTTGAAACCTTCTCATATTCAATAATACATCTTACCAGCTATGTTACCTAATACTATTCTACAACACAATTTTGTGAAAATTGATTGAAACACGTTTGGACTGATACTAGAATCGTTCTCGTAAGCCGGTTATTACAATATAATATTTAATATTACATACGTGTGGCCAGCCAGGGCTAGTCAGAAGAATTCAGAAGCCACACATAATAATAATTGACGTTATTCTTCTGTGAATTGCTTCGCTTGTTGGGTCTACTGCATTCTCTTGAAAGGATTTAGCTTCGTGTAGAGTTAGTTGATGGTACCAGCCATGAGAACAGAAAAATATTTCTAGGAAAACATTATTAAACATACTAGTTTTGTTTGCTATTGAAACTGCCTAACACTACTAACTCTAAAAATTATTTATATATCCATTTTGAAAATCTGAAATGATTTGTTAAGAATGAGGTCATCATCCATAGCGAAATTTAATGTTTACTACACATACGCCTCAGGGATCTCATTTCTACAGCCAATTCTGTCGATCACTAAAAAATGTAGGTGTAAGGAAGGTGGGTAACAACTCGTACGTTTTTAACATATGTATTACGTATCTTTTTATTGAATGCGCTATTGGGTCGTTAGCTAAAATGTTGAAGTTATGAAAATCTTCCACCCCAAAGTTAAATTATTATTTTTAAAGATCGATCATTTTTTTATGTTTCTCTGTTGCAGGGTGAGAAAAAACCTCACGAACGCTCTACATATCGTAACAAATTACCAAAAAACATGATGTCGTTTCGATTCGTTGTGATTGCATGTGTGGATTTTTTTGTGAAAAAACTAGATAATTCCTTTCATTCAACCAAAACAGTTCAATCACATTCCCGTCCGGTTGACAAAACGTCTCCACTGCTTGCAACGCCACGCCACGGTAAGCATTGCGAGCAACACTCTTCAACGGTTGATACAGAATTCACTAGAGGACCCACTGATATTACTTTTGGACACATGTAACGGAAATTTAAAAAAAAACTCTTTTATTTGTGTGAAATTATGTTCAGAGCATTTCCAAATATCGAATAATATTTGAAGGCAATCAATGCCAATCGATAATACTAAATAGCCAGTAAACTATTTTCTTTGTATTAATAAAAAAAATAATAATTTCAAATTTAAAAGTGTATTTCTTTCGTTTTAATTTTTGACAGATTTCATGACTTTTCTTGTTTAATACCGGTCTTCATTCGAAATGTAAATTTATGATCGTCTCTAATAATAATAATAATAATTGGATAACTCATATAGTCCCGTTTTTTGTGAAAACTGTTCCCAAGGGCGCTGTGCAAATATGATTTCCAAGATTTTAACATATTATTTACAGATACAGAAATCGTATTGTTAGATGACAGGTCATTTTAAATAAACATGCTTTTATGAGAAATTTTAAACATGGAGAAGATACGACTTTGCACGCAGAGGACATTATATTAAAAACATTGCACTTTGCATTATTTAAAGTTGATATTTCATCCTCCATTTTTATTGATACTTATTACATTATTTATTACTCTCAAATGTTTCAACAAAAAATATCATTATATCATAATGAAAATTGACAGTATTTGTCTTGAATCGCAAGGAAAATATTTTATTAATTCTTTCAGCTTCACTTCAGCATCATTGATAACAGCAGATTAGCCCTCTCAAATCTAATTTCATTCTAAAAATAACACCACCTGAGAGTATTTTCATAACACTACCCCCATCTTGATGTAAACTTGTTATACAAGCTTCTAAAAACGTACGTGGTATAGGTCTCTCAAGTTAAGCTGACTTCATCACAGTACTCACACAGATGCAAAACTTTCATACAGCGTGTTTCGTTTTAGGCTTTAAAAAAAAAAAAATTATGATTATTTCACAATTGAGAATACGAATCCAAAGCGTGTTGAAGTCGGTCACATAAAACTTATTTTGTTTTACAACATCGTTATTGAAATACTGAAGGTTATCAATTTTTTTTTTTTAAACTAAATGTGATAATCTTCAGGATTGAATTCAAATGGGCATTCATAAAAAAAGACAACGGTATTGCTAGTAAATCTTAGCCATTTATTTAAGAATGCTGGAAATAACAAACTTCCATTGATAATGTATTCACGGAAATTACGGCAATAGGAAATTATACCTAATTGTTTTTCGGAGAATAATTATTTATTATTCTGACCAGAAATATTTATTTTACAAAGCATGCTTAATGTTAATTTGTTATAGGTATTTCCTATTTGTATAATTTACCTACATTTCCAAAGTTATATTGTTTCCTAGAATATCCCACTGGACGACTGGACCTTTAGCACATTAGTCAGAATCATCTAAAAGTTCACCTATACCACTTACTTCCCCACTGATTGAAGATCCCAAAGATGATCCAACGGAGGTATCTTCATCTGATTCCCCGAGATGTATTGTGAATTCATCAGTGTAATTATCGATCTTGGGTTCTAATTTTTCGTATTTATCTTCTTGTTCCTTGACCTTTCTAAAAATGTCTTTGAATGTCTGCACATTAATTGCGACAACTTCTTCTTCAAGTAAAGCCTGGAAGGAATCCATCGTAAAACTAACATTCCTGGCAGCCACGCGTCCTTTTATTATTCCCCAACAGAGTTCTATTGGGTTATACTAGCGAAGATCCTTAATTTTGTGGCAAAAGTGTTGTCGCATTTTTTTGGGTGACCTAATTGTTTTGCTAGATATAAATAAAAGAAATATTTCCAACTGACTCGTGTTTCGTGTTTGAAAAATTCGTGTTTGAAAAATGATCTTCACAACTGGTCTTTTGAACTTTGAGACGAACTTAGAAAACCAATTTACTCTGTGCAAACCAAAAAAATGTAAAAAGAGGTGCTTCTTCCGATTTTTGAGAGATAATGCACTTGTCTGCTTGGAGAAGACATGACTTTGCACGCAGAGGACACTATATGAAAAATACTTCTCGGTGTATTATTTATTGCTATTTTATCGTCCATACTAACATTTATAATAGCCTGTCTTTATTTGAAAGGCAATGACCCTGAGGCAAATATTTTATTAGTGCTTTTAGCTTGAATCCTACAATCTTTATAATTTCGCGTGTTTTTTTTACGGGTCGGAGAGTACCCACCTAGAGATTCAAGATTGTCATTTTCGCAGTTGTAATCCACAATCTATTTTATTCCGTATCAATCGTGCGACCAAATTGCATTGTTTGCCCGCGATATCGTTGCTCCGCGTCTGTTTGCGGATCTCATTTTGATCACATGTTCCTGGAGACGGCGTGACGTTGATTGATGAGGCGGCCCTCCCCCGACTGCGCCCCCCAACCCTCAGCGCCCTGCGGCCCCGGCGGACCTTTTTAAAGGGCTCATCACAAATTAAGTGACATCCTACAGGGTACAGGCAGCGGGGTCGCGCCAATCGATTGTTGCTCCCTTTGTGGTATCGACCTTTCATATGGTAATCGATGCCACTGTGAACTGTGCTTGCTTTCTCGCTTCCCTACTTCCTTGTGGGAAATCTAAAATATTCCGGCTTTTTTTGGCGTGATGACAAAGTGCATTTTTGTGGAGAGGATATTCAATACTGAGACTGTTATATTATTATAAAATATTCTGTTGTTCTCATAAATATATTTTTCTATTTATTATCTATATATAAAATGCATCCCCGTTTCCCTTGGTCACGTCATAACTTCAGAACGACTTTACCTGTTTCATTTTTTCCTTTTTTTAAGTTTTCTAATACTTTGTAGAAGGTCCTTACGAAAAGAAAAAAAGAAAATTGCGCAGAAAATTTAATAATTTCAGAAAACTTAACGACTATTTTAACTTCGCACGTTAGACAGTTCGCGCGTTTGATGAAATTGAATTTAACAGGCAGCTGTTTTTTTTTTATACTGAGAGAATTGTCTATGGATTTTTTAAATTAAAGATATTTTAAATAGGTAGGTACCTATGTTAGGTACCAAAATTGATTGATTGTTCTTATAATATACAAAAATTGATATTTGTAATATACGAAAAATTAAAATTTGAATAAAAAAATTGTAATAGGTGGCACGCGAGCTGTTTGAAAGCTGAATGTACTGGGACTGAATATATGGAACGCGGGAGGGGGGTTTGCGGGGACCAGGGAGCGGGAGAGGGGAGAGGGCGGCCGGGAAAGGTAGAAGGGGAATGGGGGAGGGTAGGGAATGCGGAAGGGGAACGGGAATGCACGGGAAAGGACATGCAGGGAGAAACTACTTCTTTGAATATGGCAAGCAACGCATACCGAGAGCCAGCTAGTTTCATATAAATATCACATTACAATTCATTTGCATTTTCACAACCACCATCCTAGGCTCATACCGTATCATGGCAGTCGAATTTTTTTTTTTACATTAAATCCACACAGGAAGCCTTGAAGAAAATAATTCCCCTCAGGGCCTATGTCACCTTTAGGGATGCTGTGTGGAAGGTTTTTTTAGGAAAGGAAGTGGAGGAAGTTCTGGGAAGCAACAAGG
Source organism: Limnephilus rhombicus (assembly GCA_929108145.2). Lineage (NCBI taxonomy): Eukaryota > Metazoa > Arthropoda > Insecta > Trichoptera > Limnephilidae > Limnephilus > Limnephilus rhombicus. The sequence goes on from OV815284.1 coordinate 28,054,334, forward strand.
TATGAGGGACGGGTAGGAATTTGGGGGTCAGTGTGCCCGCAGGAGAATGACGGACTAATGAATCCATCCCTCCCGCTGTGGTGCAAGGCGATGTTCCGAGAGAGCCCTGCTGAAGAGGTCAAAAGATCTCCCTTAACCAGTCTCTTCCGATCAAGGCTGCCACGCAATTGGTGGGCAGTCGCATCCGTTACCAAGACCCGGACAAACCTCACCCCATGATCCCGGGCACCCCTGTTCAGTCACCAAACGTAGCGAACCTCTTGGGTGACCTGTGGCAGAGGTGTTTGTTATCCAATTCCCGGGGCCGCGGCACCCAAAGCCGCCTCCCAAAATATATATGGGCTTTATTACAATAAGAATAGTAAATTTAAAAATAAAAATGAAAGCAATTTTTAAAAAACAAAAAATATATATGCAAAACCATAACGAAATTCAAAACTCAAATTAAACTAAATGATAAAATAAACATTTCAAAGAAAATAGAAATAAAATGCTAATTAAAAAGCAAGATTAAGTCCTCCCTTTTGAGAGAAGTCAAAATCACATAACTCATTGCAACTGTATAGAGCAAATAGGGACATAGTTATGTTATGATGAATAATTTAATCGAATCACATGCAGTTGGGACTTCGAATCTAAAGCCGAATTGAGATTAAAAAAATTGATACCAATGTCAGTAGGTGCACACACAAATAATGAATATGAAAAATATGACATTAAATAGGTAGTCGATTTAATTAAATTGGGTTAGGTTAGGAACCTACAGCCAAAACAATTTACACATTACATCAAATGTGGGAAATGATAATGGAGATAGGCATGCTCAGTGAAAACAAAACTAGAACTGATATGGTTATGCGATCAGTTGATGAGAATCTCTCGATTTACATACATCAAAGGAGATGCGACAGATATGTATGATAGAAAAAACTTAAAGTGTTTTAAGTTTAGCTATATCACCTGGGTACGTAACATTGTAATGTATGGTTTCTTTGAGCCCGGGGATAAGGAAAAATAGAACGGATTTGTAGGTTATCAGTTATCATTATACTTGTACCTAACCCCATGCTAACAAAACATGCAAATCATTTTCTCTTCAGATAAAACAAAGTAATATCAAGTGTAAAATATGAATTCGGCAATACATGCTCGGACTCAGTCGAGTATCGCTTCAAAGTAAAAATAAAATGGGTCGATCAAAAACTCCACACTTCTCTTCCACAATAAACTTGTGAATTGAGACGTAGATAGGTACCTACAAGTAAACTCCATTTATCAAAGCTTCACAGATGAAAGCACAGTTCACATCAACAAACAATAAAATCGTCGAAAAATGAAGGAAATCGTCCATTCCTCTCGGTCCTTAGAAATGCGACGACGTTAGGTACTCTTACCTCCTACCTAGGAGTATTTTGAAGCGAAGGGTCCCGTGTCGCTCCCCAGGGAGCCCTTTATCTCTGGGGTCCAAATCTTTAACGCCCTTATATCGATTATCGAAACCCTTTATACTGATTCGATCCACATCCGCAGGAGGATAAAAGAAAATCATAATAATATTTGGAAATGGAAGCGTTCGAAATCGGAAAGGCTTCAGAAGTAGGACAATGGATTAATTTATTCTAAATAGGAAAGTAGCGGATTTTCAATTTCATTTTTGGTTTTATGTTATTCGGAGAGTATGTCACCCTTTATCTTTTTCTTTTAAGGCGATCCAATAGTCCAGGAAAAAATCGAAATCGGAATTCACGCCCCTTTATGGGAGGAGTTTAAAAATACTTGAGAAAAAGCTTTTGGAAAGGTTGGAAAAGGTATTTGAGAATTTTTTTACAAGCTTTTTCTCAAATATTCTAAACTCCTCCCTTAAAGGGGGGTGAATTCCGATTTCGGTTTTTTCCTGGACTATTTGATCGCCTTAAGTAATGTGTAACAAGGCAAAGTCCAATTCTCCTTTATATATTACAAACTTATCATCATCATCATCATCATCTGTGGCTCTACAACCCAGGTCGGGTCTTGGCCTCCAGCAGAGCCTGCCTCCATGACTGTCGGTGTTGTGCTGCGTTGCGCCAGTTTCGGATGCCGATGGTGCATGCATCCTTCACCACTCCATCCAGCCATCGAAGCTTTGGTCTTCCAACTCTTCTCCGACCCCCAGGTGCACCATCCATAATTCGCTTTGGAATATCTCCTTCGCTCATTCTCTGCATATGTCCAGCCCACCTGAGTCTTCCAGTTTTGATTTCCTTGGAGATATTACAAACTTATACAAATTTAATATTTATAAGAAATCACAAGCGATATTTGAAAAAAAAATATATGTAAATTACTCCCTTTCCTCCTCACACTTTTTACCAAACCCTTCTCATTGTATCATTTTCCACTCCAGAAATAGGTGGTTCGCTACTTTTAGTGACTTAGCAGGGGTACCCGGATTTTTAGGGTTAGGTTTATCCGGCTCTTGGCTGCGGATTCTTTTGCCCACCAACTTAGTGGCAGACTGGCAGAGACTGGTTGAGAGAAACCTAACCTAGACCTCTCAGCCGGACACCTCGACCCATCGCTTTTTTTATATTAGTTCCATACAGGAGACCCTAAGGAAAACAATTTGCCTCGAGGCCTATATTATCTAAGGGGATGCTGTGTGGAAGGTTTTTTTCAGAAAAGGAAGGAGAAGAAGTTCTGGGAAGGAAATAGGTATGAGAGGTGGGTAGGAATCCGGGGGTCAGGATGTCCAGGAGTGACGGACGTACGAATCCATCCCTCCAAAGGCGGTGCAAGGCGATGGATCGAGGGATTCTGGCTGGAGAGATCACAAGACCTCTCTCAACCAGTCTCTTTCGATCTGACCCGCCATGCAGCAGGCGGGCAAATGTATCGGCCGCCAAGACTTAACCTTACCCGGGCACTCCTGCTAAGCCACCAAACGTAGCGAACGACTGGGGGTGACCTATGGCATAGGTGTTGGTTATCCAATAAATGGTAGAAACCGCAATGGGAGGGATGGATTCATACGTCCATCACTCCTAGACACATAAGGATCCCAAAAACCTTTTTCCTTCCCAGAACTTCCTCTTCTTTCTTTCCTAAAAAGCGCATCAGCATCCCCAAAGATTACAAAGGAACGGAGGAATTTTTCCTCAAATAAAAAAAATCAGAGTGTGCAATTCACACGCAGTAGAAGTAAAACGAGAAAGTCGCTAGATGTGGCTTTCTTTTCTTTTGCCTGTTTACTTTAAAGTGGTTTAAAGATTGGAAATTGATTTTACAAAAATAAAAATGTTAATTTTTTTGGATTTGGTAGGTTTCGAACCTCCGTTCGCTGGATGTGTCGTCTCTGGGCGCTGAGAGTCGGGCGCTTCATACCACGGCGCTATTGGAGGCACGTGAATTTACCGCATTTTATTAGAACCGAGGACCGTCAAATAATAATTTTTTGTGACGCATTTCCGTTTCATTCGAATATCAAATCGCTAACGGGGCTGAAGAAGTTTCACTTCAAAGAGGGAAGTAGTTTAACTTTGTCCAGATAATGTAACAATACTTTCAAAGCCAGTCAACACTTTAAATAGATACATTCAATTGGTTGATTGAAATAATGAATGAACAATTAAAATTGGCCACAGTCTCAACTACCAGCCTACTTCAAGGAAACAACAGAGTCAGTCGTACCTCCCGGCGTTAAATAATAACCAATCACCACCATACAGAAAAACGCTTCTCATTACCGACTTCTAATTAACAATTTATTTTCCGGTGCACTTGGGTTCATGTTTAATTTATTCGTGCAGTTGGCTCGCGGCGAAGTGTCGGGCTTCCAGACTACAGTGGCAGTGACTTTTTTGGGTATATTGCTTCTAGTGGGTATATTGGGCACAGTGGCTACCCGAACAGCGGGGGCCTAGCGGTGTTGTAGCTTTAAGCCTGAGATTATTCTGTCGGCTTGTTTTATTGCTTGTAAATGCAGGGGTTGTTAATCTTTGTAGGCTGAAAACTATTGCTCTAGTGTAAACGATTTTTGTAAATAAATACAATTATATTATACTTAATAGAACAAGACGATTGAATAAAGATGTAATATACTTATGAGTGAGTAAGCACGAGTAATGCATAAAAGGGTGTGATTGTTGTCCATTCGTTCTCTTTGCACGTAGGCTTCCTGGAAGAACACATTGTACATAGCTCACAATAAACGTAACTGAGTCTACCTACAGAGTATTATTGTCTTTTCACATCACAGTATTGAGATCACCACAGATTGGGCATCCGGATCATTACATTTTTTATTTTTATTTATTTATTTTACATTTACACAATATAACATAATAAAGCTTACATATTTTATACACTCTCATAATAAAGCAAATGCTTGTGTTTAGGAGAGGAACTCTTGTTAATAAATTAAGAATTATTTAAAAACAAATCCTTATCACAAACTTAAGAATTTAACTTATGAAGAGATTTAGACTTAACATATTTTTTAAAGATTATAAGGGTAATTAAAGAAGAAAAGTATATAGGACGCACATAAAAAATTAGGAATAACAAACAGTCAAAAATATATCTACAGAAAGTTAAAATTATATGGTGGTACTACTAAAATAAGATTTTTTTTAAATATTTGTCGTAATTTTTTTCTGTTCGCATATCAGCGGGTAATTGATTAAATAATTGTATTCCTTTATATACATAGTGATTCTGTGCTATTGTGGTTCGTACGGGTGGTACAGTTAGTCCAATTTTTACAACCGGTAGAATATTCCAAAGGGAAGATCATCACAATTGCCACAGCCGGTAATCTTGAGATCTATAAAAGATTGATAATTACAATACTACAAACTCTTCACCTATTAATCACACAAAAAAAACACTTATATGAGTTTAATCACTTCGACCATTGTTTTAAGGATTTGTCGTTCATTTTATTTCAATTCGGTAGAAATTAAGCAAAAAAAATTAAAAAAATGTACAACAATATCGATGTACAATAATATGTTAACTTAAAACAAGTAAAACGTGACATATAAAGTGCGTAAAACAACAACCACTTATAACAACAGATGATAAAATAGTAAAGTCAAGTGAAGACAAGTTGAAGAGATATACCTAGGAGCTTGCAAATAAACTATGTTAATACAATTTTTTTGTAAGAAAAACTCTCATGTAAGAACTTTTGGAGGTTATTCCCATAGATTTTATCATTGAAGAAAAAGATAATTCTAAATAATCTAAACGAAACATGACAAAGAACAAGGCCCAGAAAAATTAAAAGCTAATTCGTCCACTGAGTTTGTTCTCAAGTATATAAAGCTGCCCCTCTTTTTTACACACCAAATGTCAACAGTCGAAAATGAGACAAACGGTGAACGTATGTCTGCACCCCTCCAACGGAAAAATACAATAATTATTATAAATCTCTCTCATACGTATAAAGAAAATGAAACGCAATTCCCGTAAGTAGGTGGAAAAATAAGAAAATCCATAAACAACACCATCTTTGATACTGAAAAAACATAACACGGGCAGTTGCGCATCGATAATTGCTTTATTGTGTTATTTTTAACTTAATAAAAAAACTGAATTTAATTCAGCTAATAAGTTAACACGGCAGTTGTCGATTCTGAGGCGGTACGAAGTTCGTCGGGTCAGCTATTTATATTGATAGTGGAGTGTCTGACCGAAAATTGCCAACCCCTGTTCTTGATCTACTAGTCCTAGCTGTTGTCCCTCCCGCTAAGAGGTGTTATCATTGCCAGCAGTAGTCGGTGGCACCTGCTGTGAGCGTCACAGTCACCACAGAACACCACGACAGATTGTAGGATTATTGGTAGATTACAGAGCAGTCAATACAACACCCATCGGTGATGTCTTTAAATTTAGTTTATTAATGTAATAAATACAATAGGCACGGCTTAACAAAAAACAATACACGGAAATAACAAAGAATGAATACGAAACGTCCAATAACAGGGTGCAACAATGTATATACTGATAACAACGATAAAATAGTAACGGTCTTACTAATAAACGTGGTGTAAATTGAATTCAATTGACAAACAACCGTGTATGTAAAACCTCATCAATGGAAAGGTAAAAAAAAATTTAAAAACTGACACACACGCATAAGGTTTTTATGCAATTAAAAACGTCACTTTCATGGAATTATTGAATAATTCACGTGGTAAGTCAATTATAAAATAATATGTCAGAAATAACCTAACTTTTACAAGACGGAAAACTCATTCGTCAGTCTGCCTAAAATGCAACGTTACCAGCTCTTTCGCAATCAATTAGAAACATTTTTTATTTGTAAGAAAACGATACACGGAATTTGTGCATTCTTTATTCAATGTGTAACAAAAAACAGTTTAATGGTTGGCAAGTATATGGCTGTAAGTATGTAAAACAACAAAAAACAAGAGAAAATAAAGCGAAGGTGTGTTAAAACAAGAGATTCAAGATTTTGTCTGGATGCTATCGCAAATATACCCAGATCTTGCCACTACAGTGAATGTTATATATAGTCGACACATTCGCGTAGGAGATTGGTAGTAGGTAGGTGAAGTTGGTTCTTTGAAAAGGAATATGAAAAGTTTCGGGGTTTCTTAGTAGATTGGTATTGATTTTGATTGTGTTCGAAATTGAAGATTCTACATCTTTATTTATAATATTTTTTAAAAGACATTTGATGCCTTTTTAATCTCAACGTTAATGTTTCTGATTTGTAATATTCCAGGCGTTCCTTATAGTCGGTAAGCACTGTGGTTTTTCCACTTAAGGCGATCCAATAGTTCAGGAAAAAATTCAGGAATTCAAGCCCTTTTATGGGAGGAGTTTAAAAATACTTGAGTAAAAGCTTTTGGAACGGTTGTAAAAGGTATTTGAGAATTTTTTTTACAGGTTGATTTCGTAAAGGCTTGGAAAAAACATTAACTCATTTTTTCCGCATTGTTTATTGTAATAAAACAGAATTTTAAAATTGATTTCACGGAACAAAGCGACGCGGAGACTAGCGTCCGTTTCCCGCTCCGTTCGGGGGCGAACTGATAAAAAACGGGCGTGACTAGTTATGTAGCCCTTTGGTGGATGGCATAGAGTTCACTTTGAAAATCCAAATTCGTCGACTGCCGGTCGTACTGTAAAATAACAACGCGAAAATGCGTATTTTATTTTATTTTGTGAACTTCGGGCGTAAATATCATTTTTTTTGCGATTATTATAAAAGAAACTGAATTTGCTACATTAAACAATAAAAGCGTATCCGAAATGGGGTTTATAAATAGGAGAATTTGGACCTTAAAGTGTTTTTTACAGACTTTATATTTTATTTTTTTATAGGCTTATTAAAAGACTTATAAAAAAACTGACTGACATTTTTAAGGGTCAAGATATGTTCTACACGCAGTATTTTATAGAAGCTTCTATAATACTTCTAAGCTCGTGGTCGTCAAACTGCGGCCCGCATCAGAATAAAATAATTGCTTTTTTAACTTGCTAAACAAAAAGGTACAACACCCGTTGTGTATGAGACGATGTTTGAATGTGGTTGTAGCAAGGAGAGTGTGCCGAGATAGAGTTGTGTGGCGGTCTATACTCTTTACCTAACCCTACAGGGAAACGGTGTAAGGGTTAGTCATCTGATTAATACTAAAAACATCAATTTGCCAAACTAAATTCGTTGCGGGTAAATACGTATTTGTAGGTAGGTACATGACCTTCCGAATAAGTTGTTTTAAAATATCGGAAAAGTAATTTAGGCAGTTATTTATTTGTTTGTATCTTCTACAATAGGTGAAGTATAACATCTGAATTCTCCTTTTTGTACTTTTCATGACATTTTAAGCACTAACATGTTTTTTTTTTGTAAATTGTTGTTTTATTTACAAAAAATGTGGAAAACGGTTATTTTCTAAAGGTACAACACAACAATTAAATCTACATTCGATAGTAGGTGATGATGTTCACACGAAATTCGCATTTGATTGATCAACACATGGTGGTCGAAAAATCCTAAAATTATGTAATTACAAAGCAATGCATAAAGTAAAAATTTAAAAAAATATAATAAAATAAAATTCGGTTTTTAAATATCTTGATTATTCAAGTTGTTTATAAGTAGGTACATACATTGATTATTAATGTGGGTAGGTACCTAAAACACGGGTTTAGCTCAAGGTTTCTAAGAGCCTTCGGTTTAGTAAAGGATTTTCCCTGTTTCTTACAGCAAACCCAATAGAAATAGATTTTTTTTTTTTTTATAGTGTGATATCTCACAAGAGTCTCAGCTGCTCCCGTCTGGGGCCAGTGAGACGATGGCATCCCCAATTGGGGTATGTTGTGAGGCTGAAGGTAGTGGGGAAGGAGATAGGGAAGCGGAAGGTGGGGAAGTACCTGGCTATTAAGATCTGGTCACCAAACACGGCTAACGCCATTTCAAGCAACGTTTCAATTCTGAATGGTGGTCTTACACCAGGGCGATACTGAGAGTATCTTCCACTCTGGAACGTGCCGCAAATATACTATACATTATTTTAAATGAATAAATTGTGAAATAACACAAATTTATCAAATAAAATTTATTTGCCACGCCGGGATTCGATCCCGCGACCTTCGGAATGCGAGTCAAGAGCCTTACCGCTGGACTACGCCGGCCGTCACTCTAGGTACCTGGTTTAAGCAATGTTTATGATTGTCGATGTTATTAGAAAAATTAATCTTACTAATATAATTATTTTACAGAATGTAATTTCACGTACGTGGCTTGGGGGGGGGGGGGGGTGCATATAAATCATCCGTACTTCCACTGGAGACAAATAAAAATATATTAATAAAAATCATCTTAAAAAGCCTTATTACTACCCAACAATTTCCTGGATTTCCCGGTTCCCCCACTTACAAAAATTTATGACAAAATCGCATTATTAGATTTACTTAATAAAAATAATATACCACAATTCAATATTAGCAAAAGAATTATATCTGTTTGAGGACTATTCTTACCACTAATACGAACCAAAACAGTATCACTATTTACATATTTTAGGGTATAAAATTATTCAATAAATTACCCCTAGATATTCGATCGGAAGAAAACTACAACAAATATTTAAAAAAAATTAAAACACTCTGGTAACACCTCATACTTTTCTTATTATTTAGATATGTATTTTTGCTTTTTCAATCCTTTGTATCATTTATAACTAAACTGTCTTTTATTACTTTTATTGTATTTTCTCATAAAATTACTAATAGTTTTTGTAATAATATTTTTAATTTAAATAGATGTAAAAATATTTAGTTGTCCTTTCCTAAACACACTCGCAGGGGCGTGCACTCCATATAGGCACATAAGCACTGCCTACCCTACCATATTTGTAAAACATAAGCATGTAAATAGTATTATAATATATTAAATAATTGCTAAAAATAAATACACACTTTCAAAAATAAGCGCGAAAAAGCTGAGCAACCGAAACTCCGTGAGCGCCTCATCAAACGGCATACTACAAACGTGGCGTAAACTGGAACTAGAAACTACACGCGCGCCCTCCGGTTACCTCACTAAAATGCGGCCTAAGCAGGAATTATTTCTGCTTGGAGCTAACTTCATACAAGATATAATATCAATGTTTACGAAATGCACATGGCATAGAGTAGAACTGTCGTTTTCAATTTACTTCTATGAGTTTTTTTTGTTAGTATTAGGCAGTGCTTTCTGGAACAAAATTAGCAAATGGCAATCAGTGACGACAGTGACATCTGTTGTCATCTATTTATATCAACTAGTTGTTTTACCAGCAGCAAGCACACTTAGCGAAAACTTGTACGAAGGGAGTTATTTGTAGTAATTTTTTAAAAAAATTTATTTGAATCAATTCGGCGGTTTTCCTACTGCCTACCCTGATCAAAAACTCTGAGGACGCCACCGAACACAAGTAGCTGCTTTATTAGGAGAGTGATTGAAATATTATGTTATAAAATTGTAACTTTAATGAATGATTCAATTAATAAAAAATAAATTTTAAAAACGTACAATATGTACACACGCATGATATTGTGTATACGTGGATTTTAGGCATTTTAAATAATCTAACCGAATAAAAGGCGAATCAAATTTGACCATTTCCAAATAAACAGGATGGTACGAGTATTTGTGGAGGCAGATTGTTATTGGATCCATTGTTTTCCCACGGACAGTTGTTGTTCGGAATACAAACAGAAGAATCGACTCCGGTTCCCGAAGTTAAGCACCATGGAAATAATGATTGAAAATAATTGGACGGAGGTCAAAACGAAGTGATTGTTCCCATTTTTCATTGTATGCACAACCGTTTTGAAAAGTGTATTTTGCTGGTGAATAATCACGGGCTGTACCGATTGTTTGACTGATTGTTGAGAAATTCAATTATTGTAAGTACTTCAGAAACAGAGGATAACGCAACATAAGTAGGTACCTACTTATCTTCAGAGCAAATTTTACTTTCAGTCATAACCATAGAATAAAGAATATAGCACTAGAAGTGCCTTCTGTACAAATTTGAATGTTAAAGTACAATTTGGTTTTAGACCCTTTGGTATGTGATCTGTCTCTCTTACGCTTGTTTGAAATTATATAATGCCATCCCATTTAAATTTCATAATCATTGTGAAACACAGCATTGTATAGGTAGGCTGAAATTAGGCCTATATTTGTATCACGAAACACGCCCACAAGGCAGTCCTTGTGTTATTCTCTATTTTATGCCTATGGAACCAAAATGAGAAAACGCTGTCGATTTATTTTTTGAATGGAGAAAAAATGCTTTTAATTCCTAGCTGTTACCTAAAATACTTATTAGTAGGTATTGACTAATGGGAAAGTTTTTGTGTGATCTACTCGCAAGTTTCATTTGGGTTTTATTAACGACATTCGAGTGAAAGCATGTTTCAAGTGAATTATTTTTTTATTAATGGTGAAGTGCTCTGATCGTTGGCATCAAAAATGCTGAAAATAGTAGATTAAAGAAGTAAATTTAATTAGATATTTTTAAAATTGTTACACAAAACGCATTTATTTCCTGTTAAAAAAACATTGTAGATGACAAGTCTGCTCTATGACAACTGACAACACGGATAGAATAGATACAATTGATCACTCACCTTGCTGGCTGTTCTTCCTGGTGGTTTTCTTCTCCTTCATCCAGGGATACTCCGGCACCGGGAGACCTGGAGAACCGGGGCCCTGCATCTGGTGCGGGTGGGGGTACATGTTGGGGGGCGGGGACCTGCTAGGGCTGAGCCCCCCTCTCAGGGCGGGCGGCAATGGCGGGAGCGCAGTCATGAACTCCGCCATCGAGGGCTGACTGTTTATGAACCCTGTCTCCGTACACCCTGGACCCCCAGCTACAGCAGCTAGCCAGAACCCTGGCTCAGGACCTGGGCCCCCATTAGGACTCCTCGGCTTCATCGAAACGAAGTCCTCTTCTCCCATGTCTTCAGGCCCCATCACTTGCTGCCCGCGCATATTGCTAAATTCTTCGCACTTTATTTTCCTCGTTAGCGGGTTTGCCTCCAAGGGCATCGGAGCCGTATTGCAGATCTCTTGCATTTTAAAATTTTTAATTAAAACACTGCTGTACTTTTAATAATGAAGTTTTTCACGATGTTGAATGTTCACCACATGATATTATTCCTTAATTAAATTGTTCAGAGTTTTATATTCTAGATTACAGTTTATAAGGTTCCGTTTATCATCTGGAAAGAGAGGGAATCATTTAGAAAATATGTTAATTATGGTTGTGACAATGAGCTCCATGCAATTCGCACGAAGAAGGGGTGGAATTATCGCCAATTAACGGGGAATGGAATGCGAGGGAAGCACTGGAAGTGCCGAGGTTTAGCGACGTGAGGCGTCGGCGTCGACTTTATAGCGTCGGTAGCGCCGCCAATTAACATTCAGGCGGCGTCGAAGCCTCCGCCTTCCGCCGGAAGCTCCCTCTATACCTCTATTTATACCTCTACAGCTTTTACTGCCTTTACTGTGGCGCAGTTCACTTGGGATCTGTTCATCTGTTAGGGGATGCGTTATTTTATTACCGACGATCATTTTTATAGGTCGTTTAAAAGATTTGTAAACTGTGTTAGCTTTTCCACTTGATAAAATAAGTAGGTGTCTAGACGCTGGCTACTAACTTGAGTGGGAACTCACAATTAAATAATTTAAATAAAAGAAATTCAAATACCTATCCATTTGATATCAATAACTTAATCTGTTGAGGTGAGACACACCACAGTACTATCAAATTTTATTACGATTAAAATGCAGTTCGCATAAGAAAATTAGTTAAAGTTTATGATTAGTTCATAACGTATGTACCTTCCCAATTAAAATAAAATGAGCCTCTGTTTGATTATAAACAATCTAATATTAAATTAAAAAAAATACAAGCAATCGTAGGTAACTATCCTTTTCTGAAAATATTAAAATTAATAATGCACTTATTAGGTACTTTTCTCTAGGTTCGGTATTGCACGAGATATGTAGATATCTACCTATCTGCCATTAAAATGAGCATGACATATATATGACAACCGTCGGAAGCGATCTGGTATATGAAAAAAAGTTATAATTTAAGATAGATACAATACAAAGAAAGTAGATTTACTGTGAATAAAGAGATTCCTCATTCAGTCATGTATATGAAATTACACGCCTATTTACAGTCGTTCATCCAATTCATAAACTGCCAAGTAAAACCAGTTAAATCGTCCAAAATTAAAATGGCCGTCTTGGGATCAATTTAATAATCAAATCGTGAAGCCTTATGTACGGGTTTAAGGCCTCGTGGGGCTCCGTGTGTCGTGGGAGGGGCGGATCTCCGTAGGGCGGGGCGGGAGCAACGAATCCCGACCAGCCCGCCCTCCGCTGAAGCCGCCCAACGCAGGATAGCAACCACCTAAATAACTACTTGCTATAATAACAACCGGGTAACTGTACAAACTATATGCAGCCCTAAGATGAAAGAATAACATTTATATGGTAGGTAACTATAAGATAACTATCCAACAAATTTATATTCGTTTTTATTTTCTTACACCTACCTACCTACCTACTCGAAGGCGCACATTTAAAACTGATTTTATGTAAATTTAATATTTTTTTAATATTGTAGGTATAGAAAAATTATAATTTATTTTAAACATAACCTAATCTAACAGAGTCTTATCACGTGTATTTTAACAATCGTTCAATAAAAATCACTCAAACAAACATTTAAATAATCATACCCCTGGGAATGATTATTTACGTTTTAATATGCAGATTAGACAAAACGATTTTAACAAATTAATTTTAGGTAAATTTTAGGTACTTTTACAAATACATTGAAAAGCTTTATATTTAATACGATTGTATGTAAGAAACTAGTATACAGCCTTTATTTGTAAAATTATAGTTACCTAGTAACATATCCTGAACGTTTACTTCGTAGGAACATTTATAATGCATATTATGCACAATAATACTTCTTTATTGTATAAAAATATTTTGAATCGGCATGAGGGCACGATTGTGCCGAAACCAGTTAGCATGTAGTTATAATATAATTTGATATGCCTGCACAATTTTAAGGTATCTATTTCCCAATTTTGAAAGAAAAATCTGAGAGTGCAATTCAAACGCGGTAGAAATGAAACCTTCATAAATCTAAAGTAGACAAGAGTGGGGAAGACATGTAGAGAGCACCGCACAAAGGGGAGACTGGTCATACTATCTCATTCTCTCGCAAGCTAAATCCTAGGTATTTGTCTCTTTTTATTGTCGCTATTTTTCGTTTAATCGTTTTTCAAATCTCAACGGTGCTAAAGAAGTTTTCACTTCAAAAACAAATGCATAATATTTAAAAGACAATTTAATTTAAACACGTTTTAATGTACGGATTATAAAATTTCATCGCTTCGCCAGGGCCTCCTGTTCAACCATCGCAGCCCTGCCCATGTGGCTGTACATAATAATACGTAGCTCCGGGTACATAGCGTGCAGAGATGGTAATCGCATGCACGAAACATGCTATTATCGTGTTTATTCCACACACAGGAATTATGTGTAATTTTTGACATGAAACATATGGCCGCCAGTGTATTTATATTAGGTATATGGCTGTCGCGAGTAGATTGGAGATGTGAGATAGGACTGGGAGGGGCGACCGACGAATTTCAGGGAACCATATTTTTTCAGAGTTATTATTACCTACGGCAAATTATGGGCAGTTATAGAAATAGGCAATGGAGTCGCAAGTAAAAATTCTCGGATGGTTAAAGGTAGGTAGAAACACTAGAAACCTGCGTAGCTAAATATAAAATTTGTACTATCAGTGAATAAGGGTTAGACAGATATTGATATATTCCACCCTAGTAGATATTCCTGAAAAATCTGAACTAACATGCTCGGAAAGAGCGGATAGAGAGTGAGAGCGGATAGACTGCTTCTGTAACTTTGTCGTAGCATAAATACACACCTTGCTTCGTTTACCTAGCTAAATAGGTACTAAATTTGATCTATCAAACGAAATGTACCAATAATTACGGTGGAAGAACCCTAAACTATATTGTACCCAAAATATTTAATAAACTACCAATGATAATAAAAATAATAACGTTTTTACTTAAGTCAAATATAATCTAAGGAAATGGCTATTAGGTACTGATGATTCACATCATCACGAGTAAGATCAAAAAAGGAACGCTCCGATGGTTTGGGCATGTAGAGCGAATGAACGAGGAAAGGAGTGTAAGGAGAATATATGACGCAAATGTGAATGGTAGAAGAAGTCGAGGACGCCCAAGAAAGACATGGCACGACCAAGTGAATCAGATACTTGAGTCGGGCCATGTCAAGAGGCAGAATAATAAAAGAGAATGTATGAGACTTTGTATGAATGTAAACGTTAGTTGATTCATATTGATGCCCTACCGAAACCCTTGTATGCCCAATTGGAATTCACTATCGAGGGAAATGGGAAATCATTAAAATTTTGTAATACCTCATGTATACGAAACTACTCATTTACCATATTGATTATATGCATTTGTTCATGTTAAATTCATTTGTACTTGTGTACGTAAGCTACTTACAGTTATACCTACTATTCTGCAATTTAAACTATTTATCTAATCGTTATTTTATCATCAACATTATACATACACTGTTTGAAAATGTAGCGTAAAGTGTTGTCGTTATGTACCTGCTGACAAACTACATAAGTAGTTTATCTGGTTTAAATGTTAATAAATAAAAAAATATCTATGTATTCTACCAAAGTATTCCTGAAAATATAAACAAACATGCCTGAAAAGGGTAGTGATAGCGGATAGACCTCTACTGTATATCATCGATACACTACTTGCTTCATTTACACTCATACATAAGTAGATAGGTATTAATGACGTTACCCGACTCAAGACATTGATTTGCTTGGTAATAGAATATATCTACGTGGGATGTCTCTAAATTTCCATTTGCTTGGGCATCATTTATGATTACTTTTAAATCATTAATATTGATTTAGTATGCATACGTAAAGAAAATAATAAATTCATATAAAAATAATGGGTAAATTTTCCACATTCAGTAGGTTTGGATAAAAAATGAACATAATTTAGAAATCTACCCATATTTCTAACAAGAAAGAAAGTATTTGAAAGTGGTTTTTTTAAAGCAAATTTTAAAAATGGGTAGGCACTATTTGCACACGTACCTTTCTACCAGTTGAAATGAAACGTATAGTCTGTCAAAAAAGAGTAGAAAATATTTAACAACTGGAACTACTAAATTTGTAGACTGGCAACACTAATTTAACGGTCAAATATTTTTTTGAAAAGCAGTGACACTGAATGTATAGAACACAGTAAACCACATTTAAAAAAAAACATTTTTTCTTCATGACATAAATTTGATGAAAAGGTGATTTATAAAGCGATTTTCTTTAATTTAATTTAACATAAATTTGAATTTAAACAATAGATAGAAAGGAAGAATCACTAATGTTGCGTTTAGTTGTACAACTTTTAGATCTGAATGAGTAAAATATATTCAAATCTAAAATTAGAGACATGATCTAAAGCCCAGGCAACGCTAGGTACTTTATCTAGTATTAAATAAATATTAGCAATTTCTAAACTGTGCTTTATATTTTATTAAATTATAGTTATTCTTCATTATGTTAACTCAAAATTTCAAAGGTATAATAATAATATACCTATATGCAATTCTAATTTTGAGATCGGCGAGTATCTATACTGCTATGAAAAAATATTTTTTCCACTATTATGCCTTTTTATTTTTTTATAAAAACGTAGGTTACATAGCTTTACTTTAACACCATGAGTTATGTGTTTTGTATTGCCATTTGATCAACAGTGGCGCCCTCATATATTTTCTACTCTTATTTGACAAACTGTATCTACCTAGTATTTAACTAAAATAACAAATTAATTTTTTTGTAATTTTTTGGAAAAATACACCAAGTTTTCAGGAAACTGAATTATAAAAATATATTTATGCGCATAGAGTTACGTAAAAACAGGTGTAGCTAGGTACCTACCTTACTAATATACAGATACTATAATTATTGAAAAGGTATCTATAGATCAAATACTTTTATTAATTCGATTAAATCGATATGTAGGTACGAAAAATTTGTACTTACACAATACTGATTGCAATTTTTACAGATGACTTTGTTCCCTAATATTGTTTCTAGGCTTTGTGATTGGTAGGTACTTATGTACAAATAATGGTTCTTTAAAATAGCTACAACCGCTGTAAAAGGTTTTAAAGGTATTATTCACATCAGGCTTTCAAATTCTGCGACCCTTATCTTTAATGTAAACTAAATTCAACCGAGTGCACCACGCGTTGAAATCTGTTTTATTCAAAAGGGGCGTGTTTGGTATATAGAACCTCACAAAACAGGCGTATTGTAGACCCTAATATACCACAGTATCATATAAACAGAAGAAAGCGTTTACAGATTTCGTGAAAAGGGTAAAAATAAGTATATAAAGAAAATTCAAATTACCTATTAATTAGCCACTTAATTTTCAATCGGTTAAGTATTATTTTCTTTTAAACCTTAGAAAAAATGTTTAAAAGAACTTTTTTAGAAGGTACGTAGATGAATGTACCTTTACAGGTAGGTAGGTACCTGGCTATAAAGGAAGATAGGTAAAACGTTTAGGTAGGTAGGTACCTAACGCTAAAACCACTTTTTAACTTAAAATCATAGTTTACATCACTTACACTTTACACAATATAATTTTATATGTTTATTAGTTATTTTCAAAAATGACTGTTATCACACAGAAGAAGACATTGGATCCATTGTTAAAATATATATTAAACAGTTTTTTTTATCACTTTTTAGTTCGTCTTCGTGTTTTGTTTTTCGATTTATTTATTAAAATTATTGCTGGTAGGTCCCACACACAAAAAAACAGTTGTCGCAAACCGCCGGCGACGAATCCCACAATAAAAGTTTCACCATCGATGGCGCACTATAATTTCCTTACTTTCATCGTCGAGAACTCGCCACTGGAAAATTCCGCGATTATCTAATTATTTGACAGGTGTCAAATTCGAATTCAGAACGCCACCTGTCAACTTGACGTTTTGGATCTGCAGCAGTGTCTATTTATGTATTTATCTGTGGGTATGTGACCTAACCGGCCGAATGCGGCGATCAACTGCCCGCGACTGGCGCGTCGCTAGTAGGCGTTTTCTGTCTTGTTTTTTTTTCTATGGCATTTTCCGTCTAGCGGTCACGTGGGTTCGTGCCGGCCAATGGGAGCGTTGGGCGGATTTTGGAGGCGGGGCAAAGCTGCGCGCGACGTCCCTTTCCTTTCCCTTCCACCCTCGCCCTTCCGCCTCCTGCCTGATTCTTACAAACAGCGGTTGCAAAGAGCAGAATTATTTTCCGTGGGTTTTCTCATAAGCTCACGGCACTTGGAGAGGTGGACGTTGCTTTTAGACTCTTTTTGAATATGAATAAGAGTTTATTAAATTGTTTTTTTTCCAATTTGCATTATTGCTTCGAAGCAAACAGATTTAGAAAAAATAATTTTTTTCAAGAACCTTAAAAGAACTAAAGATGATAAACGAAAATTAGATACAATCGGTAGATACTATTTTTTTGGTATACCTATACGATTATCTTTTTAAATTGTAAAAATGTATTTTAGAAATTAAATTTATGATTTATAGAAATACTAGCTGACCCGACAAACGTCGTTCTGCCATATAAATTATTTCTAGTGAATATTTTGATTGTTAAATAAAAAATAACTAATGTATCTATTGTAAGTGTTTGGGAATGGGATCTATGACTGAAAGAAGAATGGAGCGCTGCTGTAGACGATGGCAGACGATAAAAAAAATAAAAAAAAAAACACCAACTAAAGTAGAAAAATGAGATAATGAAAATCTATATGAATTTCGAAGAACAATTGAGTGTACGTTATTTTTTGTCAGACTGTCTTTGGTCAACACAAAAAAGATCGATGGTTTGCCCACGCGAGAAAATAATGCCGAATGAAATATCAAAATGACGCGACGCTTTTCGTGAATGTCTTGTGTAGCGCCATCTGTCATTCAATAACATAAATAATTTCGTTAAAGACGGCTAAATTTGTTCACACAAAAATACTAAAATCGCTATTAAAAATGGGAAGGTGGGGGTATGAGAGTTAAAATTATAGGTATTTTTTGATGCCAAATAAAAAAAATGTTAAAAAAATACATTTTTTTCTGAATAGGGACAACCTAATCACCTAGTCGTATGAAATATACTTTAAAACCTATTCTCATACCTACCAAATATACATAAAAAATTTCATAAAAATCGGTCAAGCCGTTTCGGAGGAGTGCGACCACAAACACCGTGACACGAGATTTTTTATATATAAGAGATTATAAACTCTTACAACCCTTAAGTATCTAATATTATTAATTTATTTTATGTAGCTAATAAATAATTCTATATTTTAAAGGTAGGTACCTACCTACAAAAGGGCTTATTCTTGCTATGTTATTGACAGACATTCTAGGTTTTATTGTTTCATTGGACATTTGGTTTATTACATATTTGTAATACGTGGACATCTTACCACACAAGAGTCGCAACTGCTCCAGTCTGGAGCCAGTGAGACCATGGCATCCCTAATTGGGGTGTGTTATTAGTTAGGCAGAAGGTAGTGGAGAGGAAAAAAGATGGGAAATTGGAAGAGGAAAATGGCTATTCGCTATTAAATTAATTTTATTAAATTATTAAAACTATTAAATTTGTTATTAGGCATTTTTCAAAAAAGGTTTATTTTAGATAATAATTAATTTTACATCTATTTTTTAAATATATTTTTTTTTATTTCTTTATTTTTCCCATATTTTACAATTTATATTTACATATTTTGTAAATTATAAACAATAATGTGGGAACTCACTAAGGCGCAGCCTGTGGGTGGGTAATATAGTTAATATAAGTTTTATTTAGTACATAGAAAAAAACAAACAGGGGCATATAAAGCAAAAACAAAAATTGTTTGAACAGTTTGTACAAAAAGTGTATACAATAGTGTACGTTTGAATACGTGTAAAGTGTAATAAATGATAAATTGTAATAATAGGTGTAAAGTTTGTGAGAAAAGTGATATAAAACTAAATAAATTGAGTTTTTAGAAACATAAAGTGAAATTAAAACTAAATAAATAGAGTTTTTACATCTGTATGGTTTAGCCATAATTTTAACTCTTTTATGAAATGCGGAAGTTTAGTTGCAACTTGAATATGTTTTGGTAAACTATTGAAGGTACGAGGTCCAATAAAGCTACTGTGATTTTGCATTTGTTTTGTGTGTGTTTGGGGGGTATAGAATACATTATTATTTCTAATGTTGATTCTGTTTACATTTTTTTCGAATTTGTTTACATTTTTAAAGATATATTTCATAGTTTGCAGTATAAATAGTTTACGGAGACTGAATAGTTTAGATTCTTTGTACAAAGCATCTGTCGAAAATGTTTTAATTCTATTATACATAACTTTGATAATATAATTTTATTACTGCGTAAGTACCTACCTACAGACTCTCTTATAATTTATTTATATATCTATTTAACTACTACAATTAAGGTGGGTACTAAGTTTAATTTTTAATATTATTAGGAGTGTTGCTTAGTTATTGCAAGCTCAATAGGTAGGTACCTACACAATTCTTCAAGTTAAAAGCTGTTTTATATAATATTACATAATCGAAAATCTCATAGGTGGAAACACACCAACATAATACCTACCCGCGTAGATACGAATAGGTAGCAAAATACCAACCAATTCAAAACATTCTTTTGAAAGGTGGCAATATATTTTTTCCGTCTAATATTTTCAGTATAATTACCATGAGTCACCTTGCTTTCATTCCATTAAACGGTGTTTAGTTTTTTTTTCAGATTTCTTTGCAAATAGAAGACGTCGTTGGTGTTGGTTGAAGATATGACCGCGGAGAAGCGGAGAATTTTTTAATGGTGGAGGATTTATGCAATTTTTTAAATTTTAGTTAAACATGTCCATAACTTGTTCAAAGAAGATATTTATTGGACTAGTGGAGGATTATTCTAATATACGAAGTTTTACTAACCCTTTAATTAATAAAGTTAAGCGGCTACCTACCTTGCTACCATGAAAATTTTCATATTTAAGACATTTTAGATTCCATTTCTTAGTACACGATTTATCAGTTGATCATCCAGGGTCCAGGGCAATAATTATGCAGGACACGGCAGAGGTAGACACACTTAAGATGAATGCAAAATCATACAAAATCATGGGTTTTTGGTTTGGAAATTTGATCGCTTAGACATATTATAGATGCTACAATTAAATACTGTGAGTGAACACATTTTGGCCTTTGAAATAATCGAGTATTTTTTAAATCAGTCTTTTTTTAAGTCTGGAAAAAATAAAGTATCAGGCTTATAAAAAATCCTTTCTAGTGCCAAAATCTCCTATTTATGAATCCATTTTCGGATAAAGTTCCATTATATAATGTGGCAAATTAAGTTCTTTAAAAAAATAATCGAAAAATATTCAACATTTCTGTCTGAATTTCACAAAATAGAACAAAACAATTTCGCACTGTTGTTTTCGACATGAATCAAAAATGAGGGCGTTCAACGAATTTGGATTTAAGAATTAAACCTTACGCCGTCCGCATAAAGACTACATGCACATTTAGTACAAGTTATGATTAGACGTCCCTTATGACCGTGCTTCCGTGCAATCGATTTTAAATTTCCTTGTTATTATAATAAATAATGCGTAAAAAAAGAGTTAACGTTTTTTACAGGACTTCACGAGATCAACCTGTTAAAAACAATTCTCAAATACCTTCTCCAACCTTTCCAATAAGGTCTCCTCAAGTATTTTTAAATACCTCCCAAAAAGAGGCACGGATTCCAATGTCGAATTTTTCAATGCTAGGGGATCACCTTAATATAGAATTGCCTACATGGCAATTTAAATGACTGGTATGAATTTAGTTTCCCAAGTTTTCAGTTTGGATGATGAAATCAGTCAACCTTCGATAAGGAATAACACCAGAAGAAGATGAAAGTAAAAGCAATGAAAGGATACCATTTTAATAGGTGAAGAAAGGTTATTAGTTACCAGTGGCGTTCCGTGACTGTTCAGTGAGCTAGAGAGCTAAGATCAAAAAATACGACATTACTATTGTAGCTGAAAGTTTCAGTTTGGGGAAGCACAGCTTCAATAATATTCATTTTCAGCTGCAACAAAATCAATAATGTTGTATTTTTCAATCTTAGCACTCTAGCTCAATGAAATGTCACGGACCGAAATTAAAAAAAAAATATAGGATGTAGGTAGGTATATAATCGTATACCTACCTACATCGATCGTCCAGTTGATTCATAAGATATCTCCAAATACTCAGTTTAAAGAAAATGAGGAATGCAATGTTCAAATGCTTGCCATAATTCAAATATTATTAACACGTGTCTGGGTTTACGTATTAAATACACTATAAGATAACACCGGCAGGCACGACGGTCCGGTATATGACGATGATATTTTGAAATATCCTACTAGTGATTCAGAAAATATAAATATTTCACAACAACTTTTCTGCATTCTAATTAATTTGGTGGCGTTTATGAATAATAATCTGAGCAGTGTACCAGATAGAGGGCACACTTTTACGTTTAAGAGGGTATTACCAGAGAAAACCAGAAATATGTCATTTTTAAATCAGATTTTAGACGTATTGACTCTTTTCCACAAAAAATTATAAATGGATTTCGAAAGATTGTTCTTTTATCTAGCATTCGCATGTTTTAAATTTTGAGAAAAAATGATTATTTTTAGTATAATAAGGTTATACCATAGGTCGTTGGCAGATTTGTTAAATTTTCAAAAAAGATTTTGTATTATACCACACCCATTTCAAATCAAATAATCATGCAGTAAAATAAATCAACACATTATCTGGGTGTCGCATGTTTTAGAATTTTAATTTTAGTTTCAATAAAATCATTAAAAAATCTTTACGTACATGTGTTTCTTGACGAAAATTGGTCCGTTTATGTATTTATTTGCGCACTTACAAAACAAATATATTTCAGATTTTTTTAACATTCTTATTTAACTTAGACATTATTGAAAAATGATAAATACTTATAATAAAAAAATAATTACAAAAGTATATTATTTTAATAGTTTTATCGTCACGCCTTTCAGCATTTTTGGATGTAGGTATGAATTAAAGCAATTTTGGAATGAAATTAAATCGATATTGAGTTATAATTTTAAAAAGCTGGTACGGAGAATAATTAATCTTTCTCATTGTAACCGCCCTGCACGATCGTAAGAACCACTCTTCGACGAAATGTGGATTTCCGACCGCTGGCTGGTTAAAGGCTCTTAACTGCATACTCAACTCAAATTTTCATTTTTCGGAGATGTCTGATTAATCAACTGGGCGATCGATATTTTATGTTTATGTGTGTTTGAAGCTATTACCAGTTAAACGTAGTTTGAAAATATATAAAAGCTTACATACCTAATAGCTACATTTCAAAAAAGCCTATCAGATGCCTAAAACAACTTAAGTAACTATAAAACCGACTAAAGCATCAATATGATTGATTTTCAGAAAAATGTAGTAGTTTAAAGTGCAGTCATATATACCAACCAACGTTTTTTAAATTAAAAATAGTTTGTTTTTTTTTACATTAACTCCACACAGCAGGCCATGAGGAAAATAAGTTCCCTCAGGGCCTATGTCATCTGGGATGCTGTGTGGAGGGTCTTTTTGAGGAGAGGAAGGAATGAACATTGGTCTTGAAGAGACCCATGTTGTATGAAGGAGGAAACACAGAGGCCGGCAAATCATTCCACAGCCGAGCTGTTGAACACAAGAACGAGTCGAAGAAACGACCTGTTCTTATGTGGCAAATGTCAACTGTGTACAAATGTTGGGCACGCGTTTGGCGTGTTTCCCGACTATGCACCGGTGCCGAAGGGATCAATGATGCTAGTTCCTCGGAGCATCTTCCATTGTAATACCGGTAGAACAAGGATAGCATTCCCACCCGACGCCTGTGCTCTAAAGATTGCAATCCGTCTGTTAAGATGGGAGAATCTATCAAACGGACCGCCCGTTTCTGCACAGAGTCAAGGGTATTTTTCAGGTATTTTGGAGCTCCAGACCAGAGGTGGCTGCCAAATTCAACCGTGGGGCGCACTTGTGATTTTTACAGGGTTAGCAGTTGTGTACTATTAAAGTATCTGCGTGCCCTGTACAGAACGCCCAGTTTTTGGGAGGCTATTAAAAATAGTGTTGAAATATTTAAAAATATATATTCAACATTTATAAAATATGCTTGCTTTATACTCTAACATACACATTTGAAGCCAAAATTAAAAGGGAACACAATAGAAATAATCACAAACAACCTTTTACTTTGTAAAAATTCGAAAATATCTTTGTAAGTTGGAAGCAGAAAACATTATGTATAAAATTTAATGAAGAAAATTCTTCTTCCATTGTTATTTAGAATATTCCCGTGAAATTTGGCAAGAATTCTTATTTTCCAGAACGCTGCATATTTATGATTTTCTCCGCCGCATTCAAGCGGTTAGTTATTTTCTTTTTGCGAAAAAGAAGACGAAAGAATCTACACAATACCTACCAGCACAAGTATACACAGCCATAATAAAACACGTTCAACGGTACAAATGCTAAACAACGCAGTGCCGGGGTTGAAAACAGATCGACGATGAAAAAATTGAGAATTTTTTACAATATAAAAATTTTTGCTTATTTTTTTCGCAGAAGCAGAATTCAAATTAACAAAATGAATGAGACAAAGTCAGCAATTATCACGAGAAAGATATTAAAATAAAATAAAGTAAACCAATGGACACCGCAGCGCTGTCCCAAACGTTGGCTAAAGAAAGAGGTAGCACGACACGCCATAATACCTCAAAAATAAATTACGATAGGCACAATAAGTTTTTAGATTTTCACAACCGAAAGTATTTTCGTTATTTGTTTTCGACTCTGCAACGCTGTCCGGAACGTTATCGAGGTCTAGATTCGTTCTAATAAAAATAAATAAATGTAGCTTCGTTTAACACAAAATTAGAATCTTGCGAGAGCCTTGAAGGAGTAACCATCTGTTACTTATACAGGGCGGGTAAGTGGTGGATAACCTCCACTGTCCGGAAAGGCGTTGGCTAAAGGAGATAACGCAACAGGGCACAACACCCCCAAAACAAATAACGAAAATACGATAAAATGAGTAAACATTTATGATGTACCTACTGCGGTTTTCTCTGATGAACAACACTTCTCAGACGATCAGGAGATTCAATGCTACTCGATTCGTCAGGTTACGAATCGTGGTTATTTCTCGTCTTGTTTACCATACATATTTAACTGGACTAAACGTCCGCTCTAATGGATGCTCTGAAGGTGCCAAGTTGTCAACCGAATGTGATCGGCTATTTCCGTAACCTTCCGGGTATTAGACACGAACGGACGACAGTTGACTATCTCCTATAATACAACTTAACTGATATCTGTTTAGTCACCTCAAAACATGTACAATTAAAAAGCAATTCCCACCACCCACCTACTTTATTTCAATTTACTGAAAAGGTAAAAAAATGTTTGAAATTTGAACACCAAACTCTTAGGTATTTAACCTTGATAGAAGGGAATTGTTATTTACGCGTAATAAAATGATTTTTCTTGAACTCACCGATTCTAAAAGGTTTTGGTTCAAGGTTTTTTTTTAATATCACGTGGGAATACGTAGGTAGGTAGGTACATGACTAAGGATAAATGATGTGATTGTTATTTTAAGGAAAAGTGTCTTTTAAAACACCACTTTTATAGTTTTAATCACAACTTTACAGTGTCATCTAGACAGATATTAAACTTTATTAAGACGACACCATACCCTAAAACATATTCAGAATCTTAACGACATAAGTAATGAAGCCGTGTATACAAATTGCGACTTGTATTGGACGGACCTACTGTCGAATTTGCTCTATCAAAGAAAAGGAGCAGAAGATAAATATTGTGGGAATCTTAACGACGTAAGTGAAGAAAGCGTGTAAACAAATATGCGTCCGCGGTACGGCGTATTAGATGGACGTACCTACGGTCGAATTCACCCTAGCAGGCCTTGAGATTCGACCTTTCCGTCGGGTTCATTTTAATTAATTCTGAAGAACGTGTACACTAATATTTAAGAGGTTTCTAAATAAATACCTCCCAAAGTTATTAATTCATCGTCTAGAAAAATAAAATCTAGTGCTCACGCTAACTTTATAGTTGAAAAGCGGGTAATAAAGTTTTAAAATCGTTGTACGTAAAATATATTAATGGTAAGATATTGTTTTTATTAATATTAATTTTAAAAAAACTTACATCCCCAAGTGTCGGTTTGAAAAAATAAGTTATTATAGATAGTTACGAATTCGCCGGAAATGATTAAAATGTGAGTTTTGATCAATCAAAAATTATTAGGGCTGTGTACCGCCTTAATCCGTTATAAGTTATAATACCGGTCTAAATAAAAGCACACACCCGTATTCAGAGTCGATCCTTTAGTTCAAGAAGCCTTCCTTTCCTTTAAGATGAATATATACGTGAAATCCTATTTAGATACTATTTTGATTAACCTTTACGACGAATCGGCTTACAGTATGAACATCAAAAAATATGCTACGGATAAATCGAAGCTTTTACTAGCTTTTCTATGTATTGTAATTACAATTAAATTATTATTTAGGTAACAAAAAATATAAGCGTAAACCACCAAAAAATGTGTTTTTTCATGACTTAAGTATGAAGTAATACAAGAAACAATTTTTTAAAAATACCCCTCTATTGCTAAGTCTATTTTTGAGGTTTTCCATGTTCTAACTTTTTTTCTTTCTTATAAAATTATGCACAAAATAAATAAAAACCACTTTTTCGCTTACTAGCCTCGTGCAAAAAGTCGCTCGATTTTAAAATTTTGCAGGCATGAGATTCAAAATATTTCTAGCGTTTATATTCCTCTTAAGGAACGCCGTTTTGTTTTCAGAGACACATCTAAGGTCGGTGTGACGTCACTTAATAAGGTAGCTACCTTCCTTAAGATTTACAAAAATTTTGTATTCAGAGACGTCACTACGTAAGTCTTTACGATACTGCGCATGCGCATTCTTGCTAAGTTTGCTTTTTAGCTGTCAAAAGTCAAGGTTGGTGGGAAGGGTACCTTTAACTTGTCAAGTCGGTTTTTTGTTCCTGTCGTTGTTACTGTCGTAAACATAAAATAATGGAGATGGAAATGAATCTTATGGAAATGGATAACGAGTTTTTGGATTACGTCGTTGATCCATACCATACACGTGGCGACATTGGCACGGGCACCATGGGCAGCGTACGGCGATATTTACGCGATTTTGAAAATTCCGTGGAGTTTTGCAGTGAGATCCAATTTAAGGATCGTTATCGGTTGGAGAAAACAACTGTGATGCATGTATTAAATCCTCTATTATTTCCAAATTATGCTTTAGTAAATAATAGAGGCTCGCCCATACCTCCTGTTATTCAGGTAGCTATCGCGCTGCGATTCTACGCTACTGGTAATTATCAGGTAAATACATCTTTTTACTAGATATCTATTGTAAAATTCTATTCTACTTTTTTGAAACTAAAATATTGCACTATGTGAAAAGCTATGACGAAACTTGTTCTTTACATTATGTCAATACTGATTTGAAATCGGAAAGAATTCATAAATGAAAACATGATGTGAACCTAAAATTAACCAGATGCCCTTAGATGTATAAAATATCTAGATCATCTTGTAATTATTTCCATTTTCCATTAACTACCTACATATATATATGCATGATTCCAGATTGTTGCGGGAGATCTTCACAAGCTGAGCCAACCAACCTCCAGCAGAGTGGTGCAAAAGATTTCCTCCGGATTAGCACAACGGTTAACGGAATTTATTCATTTTCCTCAACGACCCGAGAACTACACTGAAAATCGGAAACTCTTTTATTCAAGAGCGCAATTTGCAGGAGTCGTCGGGTGCATAGATTGTACCCACATTGCCATCAAGAGCCCAAGCCGAACAATAGGGGAATCTTTTCGCAACAGGAAAGGATGGTTCTCTTTGAATGTGCAAGCTGTTTCAGGTCCACGTTTGGAATTTTTGGACATCGTTGCCAGGTGGCCTGGTTCTACCCACGATTCCAGGATATTCCAAAACAGCGCGTGCCGCCTAAAGTTTGAGGAGAAAAGAATTACAGGCATTCTTCTCGGGGACAGCGGATATGGGCAGACAAATTATATGTTCACTCCAGTGTTAAATCCTTCTAACGAAGCGCAGGAAAAATGTAATAAGGCCCAAATTTCCACACGGAATGTAGTGGAAAGATTATTTGGTGTGTGGAAGAGGAGATTTCCTTGTCTGAGGAGGAAATTAGAAAATAAATTATCTAATACTACGAACATCATAGTTGCGTGTGCCATTTTGCATAACTTATGTATATCTTCAAACGACCAGCATCTCTACTAGTGTATCTAAAGTTATATTTAGTATCTATTCGAATTTCCAATGTGGATATATGCATGGAAGAACTAAATTCGTACCTCAAAACAAGGCATGTTTTATGGTGAAAAAAAAAAAAACAAGAAACTTAATAAATGTTATTATTTTAATCTAATGTGTGATATTCTAGGATTTCCGGTGCAGGGTTTTTCATTTTTTCGTTTTCTTTGAAATTCAAAACAATTTAGTTAGCGGATGTAAAACCCAATTTATTAATCGTTAACAATTAAGAATAGAGCCTTCTCATGTGAATGGAAACAAGACACATCCGCCTTGCTTTAATGGTGGTCCACATAGAATATTATTCTCTTATGCCTTGTATTTAAAATCAGAGGTTTGATTCTAAGTAGGACTACTTTGATGTCATACCATCCGGATTAGCAGGTACCATTTACCAAATTATATGGACATTAATGAGTTCTTTCTTAGAAGCTTCAGTTTTAGTAGGAAATACATATCTACCTACTGATTATCTTCTAATTTAGCATGTTTGAATAATATATGGCGCTTTACAAAAAGATTAGGTAGGTATACCTATCTACAAATGCCATAACCGAAAAGTCATTCGATTATAATAAACTACCTTTTATTTATTTATTTTATTTATTTATTTATTTATTTACTATAGATACATACAAAAGAAAGTACAAAACACATATTAGGAAGCTTTGCCTGTCCAACTAGGAAAGTTTCCCGTACCAGGACAGACAAATTTACAGGTTTAGTTCATATTATACATAATTTTTTAATTTTAATTTCCACTTAATTTTTTTCATAAACTCCACACAGGAGGCTCTGATGAAAATAATTCCCCTCAGAGCCTATGTAATTCCCTGCTAAATTACCAAACGTAGCGAACTATAGTATATATACGTAGCTATTATACGCAGCGTATAGCACTTGCATACTGCTTACTAACAACGTATGCAGGGGCTCTGGAGCAAGGGCGGATCCAGCTTTGGCGCCAGGGCGCGGTCACATAGTCGTGGTGAAATCACAAGTTATAATTTAATTTTGATAATAATAGATACAAGTAAAAAGTAGGTAATTTTGATAATAATAAGTACAAAAATATATAAAAAGCATTATGTTTAACAATTTTAATTAGTGATCCACCTAGGTCCTGGACCCAGCCCTTGGGGGGTCATGACCCCCATGACCCCCATGACCCTCCCCCCCTGGATCCGCCCTTGCTCTGGAGGTCTAGAATCGTTCCAAATAAATAAATGTAGCTTCGTTTAACAAAAAAAAAATAGAATCTTGTGAGAGCCTTGAAGGAGTAACAATCTGTTTTATACCAGGGCGGGTAAGTGGTGGATAACCTCCAAAGAGGTGTTGGTTGTGCAATAAATGCTTTCTGGGGCGGCGGTACCCATATCCACAATAGTGACATATATGAAAATTTTCGAGTGATGTAGATTTAACTCAGTCGCAGAGCTAACGTATTATATTTATTATATTAACTTATTATATTTCTTAACCCTTAATGCTTTATTTTGACAATCCGGGAGTCGATTACGCAAAATCAAAATGTTCGCATGAACTTTTTTTGCAAATTAAATTGTTGAAATATTCGAGCAATTAAAAAAGGATATACCTACTATGTATACCTACCTATTGTTATAAAAATACATATTTCTGCGTAATTTTTAACTTATCGTAAGAATGTTAATGGTGGTGTAATATGTATTGAACGGTAGCTAGATAGTTACTTACAAAATTAAAATCGCACTATTTAAACAATTCAAATTCGATTAAAAAAGTGTTTAAACGGCGCCCTTGGTTCGGCCGCCCGTCCGAGAACAAAACACAAAAAGAAGGAGCCGAGATAGAGAAGAGAAAGAAAACAAAAATCCGCAGCGGCAAGGGAAAAACGGGGAAAACAAAAAAGGGTTGTTTCCTCCAATTCAAAACTGTGCCGCCCGGTCAAGATAAATGATTAATGATTCCAAATAAGCGGGTCCGGTCCTCGGCTCCGTGAGATTACCAGCCTCCGAAAGGCCTAGGCGGGACTTGGACCAAACAACATTCTTCAATATGACTCGCTTCGGTTTTTTCCATCGCCTTTATACTTTACAACTTCCCGCAAATATCATAACTGTTGTCGATTCGTCTTGGCTCCAGGCCTCTTTGCCCGCTAGCGCTTTGTTTCTGCTTCTAAATTAATAAACATCGAAAAAGGTTTGGAATTAAGCATGTGGTAGCCACAGTTTGAAACGTCCACTCAAAAAGTTTTTACAATATTGTATTTTTTTAAATGGTTACTAATTCTCTGTAATTGGAGATAATAGTTTTCATTTTGTATTAATTATGTAGAAAAGGTGACTTTTTAGGCTTTGGTATGAATTTATGAAGATATTATTTAGTGGCTGTTATAAGAACAAACGAAACAAATAAAAAAGATTCGGTTTAAGTTTACCATTTAAAAATGTGCATTGGTTCCCTGCCATAACTTGTAATTGAAAATAGGATTGGGTGTGGTGTTATTTTATCAAATAAATTACAATTAACTTACAAAATTAAAACGAGTGTGCTTTAGACCACACGACTGAAGTGAAACTTCACTAACTTATATCTCCCTTGAACTTCCGTTCGCCTCGCCCGACCGTTCGCCTCGCCCGATCACACTTTTCGTAACGCTCTCGTCACGCATTCACCAGCTTACTCCCCAAGTCAAGCGTGCGTAAAGAAGTTTTACTTCAAAAATTCCAAATTTTTCTCCAAAATCATGGACAATTGAATTTTCATGGCCTATATTATATCATTTATAATAAAAATTAGTAAATTATTACATATGCGTAATAGATATTTACCATATATTTTGAATAAAGGAATAATTATTCTGTTTTGTTGGGTATTTTGGTCTCAAATCAAAATTTAAGTTTTGTATGAAAAAGACCGCGTAGCCATTCGTCAAGTCTAAGGCAATTCATCAGGTTAACTATTTTATGACTGTATTGTATTGGTGATTTCGGTTTCTGCACCTTATTTAAAATATTAATTTAATTTAGCATGCGGTAGCCACAGATCGAAACATTCACTCAATAAGTCGCATCAATAAAAATAATATATATTGGTTCGCTGTTGTAACCAATAATAATTGAAAAGGCATATCTTTGTTCGCATTCGCGTTGAATGTGTGGCTTATTAAGGTGATTTATTATATGCATTTATAATCGTGTTGCATAGCTGATGTCTGCTGTGTGATGTTCAACAATATCTTTAAGCAGTAGAGTCAGTTATAACACTAAAGCTCTCTCGTTTGTGGCAGCAATAGACTAGAATCACAGTTGAAAGGATGAGCTCAGAATGGAGTTCTTTTTCAATTGAATAGATATAATATTAATCGTTTAATTCAGCTTTGTGCATTCAGTGGGAGTTTACAGTTGTTAATCGCAATACGAATGGATAAATCAAAAGTGTGGTCTCTATGGAAATATGCCACAATTCAAAATTATGTTTTAATGGGGTCGAGTTTTTATTGTATATGGATTGATGTGTAATTTTTTAAACGAGTCGAATTAAAAATAGGTTGATTTTGTTTGTAGTATGATTATTTGAAAGGTTTTCAAAGCCCAGTAACGGGAAATTATTATATATTTGAACTACATAACTAGTTTTTCTTTTATTGTAGATATACCTATATTACCTACCAATCACAAGAAAATTAAAAAAAGTTATGAAAGACTAATATTCCCGGAGTACATATGACCTGACGCTATTTGAAAATCCCCTACTACCATCATTGTAAGAGAAAATGTTGCTTGAGTCGTGATGGAGGACTTGGCACAGCCAGGAATTAAAATCACGATGCCTGAGCGGGAAACAGATGCGATGCCAACTCAGCCACTGGCCGATCCAACTGTGATAACTATTCTTACTTTATAAACATAGATATTGCTGGTCAAATTTAGGTTATATAGGAAAACAAAATTACATGTGGAACTGGGAAAACTTCTTATGCACCATTGTGATTTGAAACTCGATGAAACAGAAGCGAGCAACACTAAAAAGAGACAAACACATACACTTATAAGATTTCTCCTATGAGATGCCTCCGAGAGAATGATATAACAATAAAATATTTATTTATTTCACGGGTACTCGGTTCCAGTATAATACGATTAATCCACGACCCAACGAAAGTCTCCTTTGGTATAGTGGTATAAAGCATCTGACGAATTTTAGCGGCCAGACATTCAGCAAACCAAGCATAGAATCCTATGAAATACAAAAAAGCAATATTTTTTTTTTGTAAAATCAATATCCAATCTTTAAACCACTCCAAAATGAACAGGCAAAAGAAAACACAAAAGAAAGCGACATCTAGCGACTCCGAAGAATAAAACACAAATACTAATAAGATGACCAAATTTATAAGAAAAGGTGCACTGGAATTCGACGACAAAAATATTGAAAAAATCATCCTTCACATTGATAAAAAAAGTGCTAAAAAAGTGTAGTTTCTCCACTATTGTCTACTTTAGTTTTCTGAAGGTTTCACTTTTACCGCATGTGAATTACATTTCTATTTTATTTTATGTGAATATCGCACAAGAGTCTCAACTACTCCCAAACGTCTGAAACCAGTGAGACTATTGCATTCCTAATTTGGGGTATTTATTTATTTATTTACGCCCTTTTTCGGGGCTTATACAAACATTACATATGACTAATAAGAAATATACAGCATTCATTGTACATAACTGAACTGTCTCAGTAACAATATTTTATATTTATTTAAACATAAATTGAAGATGTCCACTGAATTGGTGTAATTGTTTTCCTCCATTAGTATTCTTGGCAAAGAGGAATACATATGGTAGTTAGTCCCAGAATTTCTGCACTGAAATAAATCCCGACTTCTAGTATTACGTAATGGAATCCGGAAGCTTATCAATTCTAGCAATACCGGACTATCAACTAAATCATTTAGAATTTTATATGTATAGAAATACCAAGTCAGTGAAAATTCTTCTGTCGGACAATTTGAGCATATTCTTTGAGCGTATGCTGTATGTTGCGAGGGTAAAGGGAGTGGGAAAAGGATGGTGGGGAAGTAACTGGTTATTCAGATCTGGTCACCAAATGCGGCTTTAGGCATTTCAAGTAATGTTTCAATTCTGAATGGCTTTAAATTATAATTACAAATTTCATTCCCTCGAAGTTCAATTTAGAATGCCATTTAAACTGTTATACATCTATTGGAAAATTGGAAAAATAAGAAAGCTATTCGTAAGTTGATTATTAAAGAGACATATGAAGTGTATGTAATTTCAAATACATTTTATTTGGAAAAGATTTATTTTTCAAGCGTTTTTAATATTAGTAAAACCATACGAAAAGAGTTCATAAAATGAGTTAGGTCAGATGTTCCCTCCTGACCTCCGTACTCGAGGTTGAGAGGTGTGAACGTAATATTTGGTGTGAACCTTCCTGACGTTGATTAATATTCTTTAATATTACTCCTTTAAAGCGAGTTTTACCATATCTACTTGAATCTCAACTCATAAACAAAGGTACAATTAAAACAATTCCAGATATCTGCCGGTTACCGCTGAAAGGTCGAAGTGATATTAAAACATTTATTGTATTGCATCTTTCGACTTATACTCTTAGCTTACCTGCGTAAACTAATATTTAGTTATTTGATAATGTTTCATGGAGTCATTTTGAATATTTGTTTCATGATAATTTTAATTCCATAATTATCTAATTTTTGTTAGAACAACTCTCTTTTTATAACTTTTGAAGGTTGTTCTCATCAATGTAATATATCACTGAAAAAGAAGATAACACTTATAATCTAAACGAATATATGGAAAAAATCAAGACACAGAAAATAAAAAGATAACGGTCGCAAATGGGACTCGAACCCAGAACCTCTCGTCTTACGCTCTCGGGCAAACGCCTTTAGCAATTCGGCTACTGTGAACTTTTCATATTTTCGTTTAGATTATTAGTGTTATCTTCTTCTTCAGTGATATATTATCTTAATTATCTTTTTGTGAAATTGAAATTGGTTAATTTAATAGAATTCGAATTTGTCTACAAGTCAGAAAGGTCAGATCTGATTCCCACGCAATTTAAAACACATATTAATATGTTTTTCAATGAAATACAAAGATCTGCGTAATGAGGTATCGTTGTTCAAAACCAGTTTCTTGATTGAACGCAACAAAAAAACATATAACAATAATACCGTGATGTTTTATTTGAAAAAAGTTAAAATGACATTTTGAAATATAATATATCTATATTCGATATTTCTGACAAAGTAATTGATTTTTGAAATTTAGATATGTGCAAATTCACCATGAACTCACCGTTTAAAAGTTTTTGAAATTTAGATATGTGCAAATTCACCATGAACTCACCGTTTAAAAGTTTTTGAAATTTAGATATGTGCAAATTCACCATGAACTCACCGTTTAAAAGTTTTTGAAATTTAGATATGTGCAAATTCACCATGAACTCACCGTTTAAAAGTTTTTGAAATTTAGATATGTGCAAATTCACCATGAACTCACCGTTTAAAAGTTTTTGAAATTTAGATATGTGCAAATTCACCATGAACTCACCGTTTAAAAGTTTTTGATATTTCAGAAAACATATTTTCCAATTTGTAATGACGATACTAAATAAATCGCAAAATTTCCCGAAAATTCCTCTTCTCATATCCTTCTCCTTCAGCTTCTTACATACCCCATTTCAGGGTGCCATGTTACCACTAACTATAATAGGTAGTAGGGACTAATGTGCGGAAACCAAATAAAATTAAAAATTATACATTTACAGCCTTACTAAAAAACCCCGTGAAAATTTTATTCAATTGACAAACGGCCGCGGATGTGAAAACATTACTAATTAAAAAATTGTTCATGGAAAAAAATACACTTGGTTTACACGGCCTGAGAGGGTAGTTTATCTCTGTTTTAGTAATGATATCTGAACAAAATTTGAAATTTTTCCAAAGTATTTTGAATGTTCTATATATTTCTTATTTTTGATAGTGTCGTAAAAACAAATACCATTTATGAAAACTAGATAAAAATGCCTTTTAGATTTTTGTATTTGAAATACACTTTAGATTTAAAAAACTGCCATATTTTAAGATTCAAACGAGGGAAAAAATTGGAAAAAAATTTCTTACCATAATATTTTTTATGAAAGTGTAGAGAAATTTGTAAAAAAACTAAATTTAAAAAATACAGTCCTTTTATATAATGAATTTTGAAGAAAACTGTAACTTCACTTTTTATATCGTTCATACAATTAAACATTATAAAAAAAATATAACAATTGTTCCGAGAGAGTGTTAGAAAAATTCTCTCACTTTGAATTCACTTCCAAACAATATAAACATTTATAACTCGAATTTGGTATTTATTAACACAAGCACAAACCTTTTATTTTATTAAATATTATTACTTTTATGGAAGTTTTATTAAACTTATGTGGATAAAAAATAATTTATTCGAAATAACCTATATGTTTATTTTAACCAAATTAAAGTAACAACAGAGACATTATAAAAGCACAAAAACTGACAAAAATATCGCAAATAATAGAAATTATATTCATTTATGATAATAATATAACAGTGAATCTATCATAAACAGAAATCATGTTTAAAAACGTTAAATAACTGCGCATGATATTTTACACGTCACGAAAGTAAAAAAGCTGCGAATTTATAGAAAAAAATGGCCGCTAATGATTGCGCGCACGCGCAGATCAAGCAAAAACAATGCAACTAACCTAATAATGTGATCATCTTATTAGTAACCATGTAAAAACGCAGTGCACCGCGCAAGTAACAAATATTCAGGTTAACCATCGTTAAGGCGTTTTGTTATTAGTAAGGCTGTTACTATTTAAAGTTAAATAAATATAAAAATAAAATAAAACAAAAAAATTGCCAGATATTTAGAAATCTTTTAAATAAGTCACAACTTCTCTACCAGCTGACACACAAACAACAACTTTCAATCTATAAAAAATGCATTGTCTGACCCTAATGCGATGTGCCAATTTTTTCCTGCTCACCAGGGCTAAGAGACAGCACAACAACAAATAATGTGTGTCTAAAAACACAGCCCATATCTCAACTCACAAATAGCAAATCGCCAGTCAGCAGTTTGCAGTTTGCCCTCTGAACCGCCGTCTATTGTCGATGAAGCCAGATTGATTGATCGATGATTGCTGCTCGGATGTATTCGTCTTTCGTTGATTTTATAACTCTATAGGATACAGAAATGCATTGAAGGAATATATATTTTTTTAAAATTGTTTTTATTTCTTGCTAGAGCAATCCCGATGAGTTACAGAACTCATTTTAGGACAGGAGGAACATACAAATCATGGGTGAGAGGAAATAGTTAAAATTTTACATAAGAATTTGGATATTAAAATATAAGATTCACATACAATATAGAAGAAAAATAAAAGACAGGTTGAGTAGAATAAACAGCAATGGAAAACAATTAAAGAAAAGAGAACAAGGTTATACAGATATGGATGATTACAACTTAATGGAAAAGAAAAGAAGAGAAAAGAAACAAGACAATTGAACATGGCAAGAAAATTACAAAGTTTCATCCTTATACATACTTAAAAAATATTCTTTTAAAGAATTACTCTGATTTTTTTTTATTTTGCTGGATTCCCTTGTACATATCTGGTAGCGAATTATATAGTGTATAGGCAACATAGTTCAGAGATTTTATCCCATATTTTGTAGTGTGTGTTTGAGGTATGCGGATTTTATTGCTATTTCGAGTATTGTGAGTGTGGATGTCTTGATTGTAAAGTCGCTTGATGTTAGTGTGAGTTGATTGTTGGGTAATTTGTAGGATGGTGCTTGTGATTTCATGTTTAGGAAGGACTGTGATTGGAAGAATACCGGAAACTAAATAGATGTCTCTGACATGGGTATCCCATGGAAGTCCAAACAAATTTCTGAGAGCTCGGTTTTGAACAACCTGCAGATCAGCTATCAATTTCTTTGAGGCAAATCCCCAGATACAGCAGAGATAAGAAAGGTGTGAATGTACCAAGGCGTAGTACACTGATGTTAATAAAGGTACAGGTAGTAATCCTTGGAGTCTATAAAGTACACCAGTTATGGTTAATATATGTTTTCACTTTTATCTCTTTTCACTATATCTATTTGTTTGATTGTTTTTGAATTTTTATTTAGATGGACGCAATTTTTTTTTCATACATCTAGTATGAAAATATATTCAAATACAATTTAGATATACAGTTACCTTTTTACAAATACATTTTAAGTTGAAAAAAAAAGATAACTATACAAAAATACATTTTAATTAAAACAGATAACTATGCGACTAAAATAATTTTGGTAAGATTGTTACAAATCAAAAAAGTGCTAAGATTTGAGGCTTCCTTTACGGCATTCGGCAGGCTGTTATAATGTTTTTGCCCTTTATAAAACGCGCTATTTTGTGTGCACAAAAGTTTAGTTTTGGAAAGCCTAAAGTCTCCGCGTCTTCTCGTAGGATAATTGTGAACATTTTCTTGAAACATAATATTACTCTGCAGACAATTTGGGAGTATATTATTTTTATGTTTGTATATCACTGTTAATGTATTATATATTATATGTTGTTTTGGCATCATCATATTTAAATTTTCTATCATAATTTTAACTCTAGTAAAAATGTTGCATTTATGTCATCGTTGGCGATGCTAGACGTATGGTTATTCCAAGATTATAAGAAATGTGAGTGTTGTGGTTTCGCTACAATGTCTACGACCACTCGTACGACCATTTGAACTACATAATACTCGTATTACGTGCGGAAGCCAGAACGGATTCTGTCGGAACTGCTCATGCCGTGATCTGTTCGCGAATGTAACGCATGTTTAAAGTCGTTTTCTGGAATGTTTCGGTGAAAATATTATGTTTGGTTTTCATATTATTGAAATACAAGAGATATGCTATGATGACCGCCCGTAGTAGTGAAGTAGTTTTAATACGGAAAGAATTCGTTAACAATATGTCAATATAGTTTGGATACGGAAAGAATTCGTTCATTTAGTTGATTTTTTGAAGGTGTGCAGTAGTATTGGTTAATAATACAGTCCCACTTAGTAAAAAATGTGGATAGCACATCTCTTATATTTCAATATCTTTGGGTGAAATCCAAACGGAAAAACCCTACATTTTTTGAAAGGCCTTTGACTGAATTTTTGGCACCAAGAGCTTGTCAATAAACTGATGATTTCGAACAAGCGGTAGCTGACGGTTTCGCCTCTTCAACAACATTAAAAAATACTGGTGTCCCACAGGGATCGGATCTGAATCCAACTTTATTTTGACTGCCCATTAATGACTTGTAATGTCCGTCAATATTCTTTTCACAGATGAAAGTACAGTCCATGATAACTTTTCATTCATTTTACAGCCCTCAAAATGGCACATATATTACAAAAAAAACATTTAAATTGACAATGGACGATGAACCTCGCCTATCTCTACTTCACAATGTGCTCTCAATATTGACCATTGTGACACATCCTCTTCTATATTTTTCAATGTATTTCCGTAGCAAAATAATTTCGCCCATTTTTACACTCATTGTTCAATTATTATGTATCATTGATGTATTACAGGCGATTGATTGGGACATTTGACGCCTCCAGCGACAGTAGCATTCATTGGTATGTTCACTGTTCATACTCTGCTAACTGCGATACGTTGCGTCGTAACGGAACTGGATACCCAAAGATAGCAACGTAACGTGGGAATCGGACTACCTATCAATCTGAAGTTATTGTTTCTCAATTTTAGCGGTCGTTTGCTGTAATTAGTCACGAAAAGTACCTACATAACGTTTGAATTTTACTTGCTTACTTACGTTTGATGTTCGTTGAATGAGGAACGAAACACAGGAGGCCTCCAGATATACAACAAATAGAACTTTAATTAGCACAAATAAACAATAAAAAATCTGCCTTAAAGAGGCCAATGAAAACACAATGCTTTACGCAGTCACTAAAATAAAATAAAATTGTGGGAGTATTCTTACATTTATGCATTACATGACTCAAGTATTTACCAATTTTTTTAAATCACTTAATAGTGGCTTTCTTAATTCTCATTATGGTAGGCAAGATTTGTTTTAAAGTAATTACTATTAATTCTCAAAAATGGCAAAGTTGCCTCTAAAAATCATGGAAGAAATCTTTGATCTTCAATTTATTTTGTTTCATAAAGATAATCTTATTAAAAAATAAATTATTCCGTTCTGTTCATTGCCTGAAATCCAAAATTAATTGTATAAAAACGGCCGCACTGCCGTTCCTCTTAAAAGTGTGTAAGATATAAGAAGTGTAACATCACGACCTTATGGATTATTTCACGTATCACGTAGCCACAGTGATTCCATGAATATTTCCATACGCATAAAAATAAAACACCGAGCAGCAAATAGACAGTTGTGACGTGACAGCAGTGCGATAGATGGGTGGAAGGAGGAAGGAGCATTGGAGTTTAATATGGTAGGGAGGGGGGACAGAGGGGACGGGGGAACGACAGATGTAGTGCACATCCTATCCTTGACGTGACATTGGGCAGAAGCGGATTTGACTTAGCTCGTGTCAAACGGTAAAATACTAGTAATACAATGTACCTCTCTGAAATATGTGTAGATTGTAGGTTAATAATAATTTAATGACAATGGTTATGGTAATGGTTACTTGACTTTGGAATATACAAATTATACGTTTCAGTGTCCATCAGCAGTAGGGTGGGTCAATTATATCTCAAATGTCGCAACTAACAAAGAAAATGAGAACTGTATGTAAATTTATTTTTTTACATGATTATTAATTAGCTCGCTAAAATGCATTGAAAATCAGAAAAACAAAACCTAAAATATGTACATACTTTGAAATTATGGTAATCAATATATTTTTACGATAATTTATATTTCAACATTTGTTTGTTATTAAAAACTGCGTATAGCTGACAAAAATTAAAAAAAAAAGTTTATTGATACAAGTAAGTCTACAAGAATACTGATTTTATCCAGAAAAGGTGTTATTTTTCCCTATTATATTTTTAACAAACACATCACATATGTTTAAAAAAAAAAATTTTTTGTGAAAAAAAAAGTTTACGACAAAATTTAAAATCTTTGTTTTATTTTTTTCCACATTACGAAATCTATTTTTTTTTTTTCAAAACTTCCAGCCGTTATAGCGAGCTAAATACCAATTTAATTTATTTTTACGTTTTCGAATACCTAGCTACTGATTATACGCAACTTTTGAGACCCCAGGCGTTTAAAAAAGAGGCAATTTTTTTTTCTCTCTATGGAGAGCGACACAAGCTGACGATGGACACTGTGATGCTATCCGAAATGTTAGCTAAAGAAGGAGGTAGCACAACATAATACTCAAAATAAATCACTGTAATACTTTTGGCCGTGAAAATATAAATTAGTTTGACGGATGTCCTAATTTTTCAACTTTTTCTAACATTTGAAAAGTAAATTTCTTCTTTTGAAAGGCAATGATCTTGAGGCAAATATATATTTTTACAAATACTTTCAACTTCACAAAGTTCTGCGGTACTACCAGAAGTGTATATGCATGTAATTGTTGGACAATATTTTTGTGTTTATTTTTATAAACATTTATTTTTTGCAGATAAGTAGATCTCAAAGAATGTTTAGGTTTAGGTATGTATTACAAAATCATCAGAAGGATTTCTACAATTTTATTTACTGCATGGTTAAGGTTCACTTTAAAAATCCAAATTCGTCGAGTGCCGGGCGTATTGATTGATGCCAAAAATAACAACGAGAAAATGCATATTTTATCTTATTTTGTGAAGTTCGGGCGTAAATATCGATTTTTTGCGATTATTATAAAATAAATTGAATTTGCCACATTAAACAATAAAACCACATCCGAAAAGTGGTTTATAAGTAGGAGAGTTTGCACTTGAAAATGTTTTTTTATAGACCTAATACTTTATTTTTTTCTAGGCTTATTAAAAGACTCGATGACCGATGACTCGAAAAATGACCGATATTTTCAAAGGCCAAAATATGTTCTACAAGCAGTATTTAGTTGAAGCATTTTTAACACTTCTAAGCGATCAAATTTTCAAAACAATTCGCATGGCTTCGTCTTAACCATTTTTTATAATCACTTTTAATGACTTTTCAAAGGAGGTGATGAATTTTTATATTGTTGAGTTGTCCGGTCACCTTCCGGCAGATGAGCGTGTTAATTATTTTATTAGAATTTGGAAGTAAGGGAACGTACCCCTACTATATGACCCGTTCGGGGGGGGGATCTTCAAAATACCACGCTTGGTCACAATATGGGGGGGGGGGGCTTAGATTTTATCACGTAGTCAATCTAGAAATCTAAAATTTAAAGTAAGTTTTATCTTGATAATATTTTTTTAACTTGCAATTTGCAATAATTATAGGTATGCATGTACTCTTGCCGTAACGCAGCGAGCGCCGTATTAATATAGACAAATATAAGCCAAATATATTTTTTAAACTTTTTTGTTAGCAAGAAATGATTCAAAACCATATTTATGAATTACTACGTGAAAACTGTAGCGGGAGGGGGGGGGGGGTCTTGGAATATACTACACTGGGTCACCGAGGCGGATGGGGGGGGGGGGGGTTAAAAATTGCAAAAAATGGGTCACATAGTATGGGTACGTTCCCTAAGGTACCTTAGGTATGTATGATTTATTTGTACGAAAACTCGTATCTACTTACCTAAAATTATGAGTTCAGCTTTCCAGTTCCTCCCTGCACATTGTAAGGGGTTGCGAGATTTGAACGCCATCCTGCGACAAAATACAAATTTTATTTTATTAAATTCAAAAAAGCTATGATTGATAGGTGAACACCCCGCCGGAAAAATGCGCATCTCGATGGCGGGGGTTGTTGTGTGAGTAGCCACCTAGTTCCTAACCCCTACCCTTATTTCTTACAAGTAGGTACCTACGCTTACTATTTAAGTAAGTTTGTAATTTTTTGGAACCATTTTCATATTTCCAACCTTTTCCTTTTAACAGCAAACTAGATTATGAAACCATTATTGGATAATAATTTGATAATTTGTAGATCGCCGTTTTTGTGGAAATCAACTTGAGGGCACTGTTCAATTTATTATAAGGCTTAGGCTATATTTAATATGATTATTTACAAACGAATACAGAAAGCATACTTACCTGATGGGACAAAAACACACTTGTATTCAATTACTATCTGACACGACAAACGCTGTTTTGCCATATAAATTATTTCTAGTGAATATTTTGGTTATTAAATAAAAAATAACGAATGTATTATTGTGTGTGGGGATGGGATCAATGACTGAAAGAGGAATGGAGCGCTGTAGACGATGACCGCCGATAAAAACCAAAAAACACCAACTAAAGTAGGAAAATGAAATAAAGAAAATCAATAAGAATTTCGAAGAGCAATTGAGTGTTTGTCAGTCCCTATTTAGACAACACGAATAAGCTCGATGGTTTGCCCACACGAGAACATGATGCCGAATGAAATATCAAAACGACGCGACGCTTCTCGTGAATGTCTTGCGCATGTGTGGATGAAAGTTCGATGAGGTAGACGTAGCGCCATCTGCCATTCAACAACATAAATAATTTCGTTCTGTTTGAAATACCAAAGACGGTTAAATTTGTTCATACAACATTTTAACATTTTTCTTTTAACATGCTTAATCTAGGTGTATTTTTAAGTTCACTGGGAACTAAGCTATTCATTTGGATGCCTTTATTCAGTAAAAAATTCGGTTATTTTTGATTTGCTCATTCTTTTTGGTCTAATGTTTTCTTTCTTGTGTGTGGAAGTCTTTATTGTAATAATGTTTGTCTCCGTAAGTCGGTAGGAACTTGTTAAAATCTTTGTAGTAAAATATAAACGTTTCAGAAAATTCTCTGATTAACAGCCATTATATCTAATTCCTGTAGCATTTTCAACTTTCAACATCGAATTACATTTCTTACAATTGTAAATTTGTCTCATTCTGGATTATTTGGAATTTTTTAAGCTACATTTATAACATAAATTAACAGTTTTTTAACACAGCCTCACGGTGGGCGTAAATTTATAACGTTAATTATATATTAAGTACTGCGTGAGTTCGAACAGAGAGCTTTTATTCGGGGAAAAAATATAATACAACAAAATAATAATAAGTACACAGTTATAGGTTTACGAGTTTAACGATAATTCGATATACGAACGCGGCGCGTAATCTCCGACTGAGGTCTGACTATCTCTGAGACTCCTCTGCCCTATCAATGTGGACAAGAAAATATCTCACAGTTGATCCTTGGTATTGAGCCTTAGGACTGTCTTCTAGATCTCTCTATGAGAGATATGGGATTCCACTGGATACTCTTTCCTCTCACTAAAGTGGACTTGAACGCATCATATCTCACTTTAGCTCTTGGTACAGAGCCCTTGGAATATATCTGGATATCTCTTAAATAGGTAAATATGTAGATAATACTACGTCCGTTTGGTTTTGAAAGCATCTACCGGGATGTTATTTATCCAGTTCCTATATCTCCCTAACCACCACTTGCTGGAAAAGTTTTTGAAATTTAGAACAATGGTGAGAAAAATAGTAAATACTCGAATCATTTGTTTTGAAAACAGAATACTATATTAGGGATGTGTCTTACGCTCCTTCGCAGAGACATAGGGGAAATTATTGGTCATTCCTTTTTCCTTACATACCTTGTTATTCCTGCACATGCTATCATCCAATTCCAACAAACAACATTTAGTTTCGTTTCCTTTTTCGTATATACCTACTATCCATTACAAGTGTATCTGAAACTGTATTTCCTAAGCAGTCCGGATCATTCTCACTCTTAACTCTTTATAAATATACAGGGTGTCCGGGGGTAAAGTGCACTAACTTCGGAAGGTGATTCTACATGATAGTACA
Organism: Limnephilus rhombicus; assembly: GCA_929108145.2. Classification (NCBI taxonomy): domain Eukaryota; kingdom Metazoa; phylum Arthropoda; class Insecta; order Trichoptera; family Limnephilidae; genus Limnephilus; species Limnephilus rhombicus. The sequence continues at coordinate 28,098,491 of OV815284.1, forward strand.
AGTAAAAAAGATAAATAACTTTTTTAGAAATTCCAACTTTTAGGGGTAGTTTTGATTTATACGATACGGACCAATCACAATCGAGTCGGGCGCCCGGCAGGCTCTCAGCAAGTAAGATCGTACCTCACACTAAGGATTTTTAGTAGGTACGCCTTTTTGTATGGGAAAAAAATGTTGGAATTTCGGAAAAAGTTATTAATCTTTTTTACTCCTACCATCATGTAGATTTACCTCCCGAAGTTAATGCACTTTACTTTTACCGGACACCCTGAATTTATATGCTCTTATATTTACATTTATATCAAAGAGTGGTTTAAAATGGCTTACCTAGTTTAGTGACCAGTTTTGTATAGCCAGGTACTTCCCTATCTCCCTCTCCACAACTTCTTCCCCTCCTAACTCCCATCAGCCTGAACACCTATGCTACGTACCCCGATTGAGAATACAATTGTCTCACTGGTCTCATGGAATCTTACGTCTGTTACTCCTGGACACACTGACCCCAGATTCCAACCCACCCCTCATTTTTCCTACCATCCCCCAGATTCCTACCTACCTACCCTTTTCCTTTCCAGAACTTCCTCTCCTTCCTTTTCTAACGCTCCACAGAGCATCCCCAATGATGACATAGACCCTGAGGGGAATTATATTCCTCGGGGCCTCCTGTGTGGGGCTAATGTAAAAAAAAATCAACTTTTGTGCAGTGTTCACATAAAAGTAGGTAGGTTAATAAAAATAAAATGTTTATTAATTTTCGGAATAGGTAAATGAGTGAAACCTCAAATTGTAACATTTAATCAATTTTAGACTCTCAAACAAAAATTTGGAACAGAAAAATCAGAAAAAGATTCGGTCGTATCTAGGAATTGAACCCGGGACCTTAGCCTTACCGGGGCTCTACTCTAACCACTGAGCTAATTCTATCCTATAATATTACTAAACACGACAAAAGTCAAACAATGTTTCCGTATTGAGTGGTGCTCTCTCACAAGGTGTACATTGAGAATAGCTACCACTCTACAGGCTTTAATGTATTTATAAATTTAAATTAATAAATCAAATTAAGACCGTAGTTATAAATTCGACATTATCCCCGACAGCCATGATGGAAAATGGCCGCGCAGGTTTTAAAAAAAGGAACGATATAATAATAATTCATTCCCGCGCACCTTGCAGGAAATGGCGCCAACATCCGGGCCGGAAGTGACGCGAAAAGGACGGCCGGTGAACACAAAGGACGGCTAAGGTGAGAAAAATATTATATATGAACGAGCCAAAGTATATAGGTACCTATGCAACGAATTAATAGTGAACCTGCTAACAGTGTTGGTGGTAATTCAGTAAATTAAGCGGGAAGTAAAACAATATTATTATTGAATATTATTAGAAGGTACATTTGTACCTAGTTCCAGATAATTACTCTCAGTATCCCCCTGGTGAATTGCAAGGTACTTCACAATATTTCTTTTCCCTATCTCCATCCATATGGAAAACTGCACTCACTTCAGCTTCATATCATACCCGAATTTACTGGGAATGCCATAGTAGTCCTGGCTTCATACATTGGTGACCCTTAGTCGGTATTTACTTAAAAAGGTGATCAGACAGCACATATAGATAAATACCAAGGAACTTTCAAAACCATACCTCCTTCTGTTTCCACTTCCTTTTATAGAGAGGAATCTGGGGGTCAGTGTGTTCAGAAGTAACCGAAGTATAAATCTATCCCCCCCACTGCGGTGCAAGGCGATGTTTCGAGAGAGTCTTGCTGGAGAGATTCAATTCAATTAAATTTATTAAATTAATTTATTGACGGCCTCCGTGGTCGAGGGATAAGGCTCGTGACTCACAATCCGTGCGCAATTTTTTTTTTTAATAAATTTTTGTCATTTCACAATGAATTCATTTGAAAATAATATAGTATATTTGCGGAAGGTTCCAGAGTGGAAGATACTCTCAGTATCGCCTTGGTTTAAAACCACCATTCAGAATTGAAGCGTTGCTTGAAATGGCTTTAGCCGTAGGTATTTGGTGACCACTTTGGAATAGCCAGGTACTTCCCCACCTTTCTCTTCTCCATCTCCTTCCCCTCCCCACTACCTTCGGCCTTACAACATACCCCAATTGGGGGGTGACATAGCCTCACTGACCCCAGACGGGAGCAGTTGGGACTCTTGTGAGGCCTGTTTACAAATAAAAAATAAATAATTCATTTTAAAGACATTACGAAATTAACATTAATTTTGTCTTTTTTAAAAAAGAGAAAATGAATTTAAATAGATTTAAACTAACAGCAACAAAGTTTGCCGTCTAAATTGATGTTGAACATATCGATATTCTAAGTGATTCTATTTAACAAGAAGACAGCTCTCCCGACTGGAATGACCAATGGGAGCAAGCCGGGAGATAAAACAGTGTATGGCGGTGACGGATCAAAAGGACTCCCTCAACTAGTCTCTCCCGATTCGCCCCGCTACGCAGTAGGCGGGCAGGTGCAACTGCCGCCAAGGCCCGAATAAACCTCACCGCATGAATCCAGGCACCCCCGCCAAGTCACCAAATTTAGCCAACTATTTAGGTTGACCTGTGGCAGAGGCGTTGGCTATTCAATAAATGGTTTCCAGGGCGGCGTTATACATAATCTCCTCCCAAATTACTTTCAATGCCCTCCCCTCAACGAAACAGAGGTATCGGTGTCTTTAAATTTAGTATCTGTCGGTTTTAGAGCTATGGAGCTGTCAAATATCATTTCGACTATCCAAAATTGATGAAAGACAAAAATATTGTATGATAGGTAAAAAATCCGTACATAACAATTAATCCATAAGATAGTATTTGCAAATAGCTGAACGGCTGAGATTGGATTTTTTACATACTGCCTCACATATCTAACTTTCGTAAAACATATCGAAAACCATTCGAAAAATCAATTGTCAATCAAACAGTATTAATACGCTTGCATCTGCATGGTTGAATTTCAGAACCCGACTTCCATTGCATATCCGAAGGCACGCCTTACGCGCGGCGCCACAAATAACCTCTGTGTTCGTGAAATTTCAAGCAAAGCTACCGTTGTAATTCGGATTTTTAATTCAAGAATCTGCCAAAAGATGTCGCTACTGCAGTCAGCAACTCGCATGAGGACGTTTATTCCCTAGTTATAAGTACTAGGATTTATTGGCCACTATATGCGATATACATAAAATATATATTAAGTATGGTGTCTTTGCGTGTCTCGGTTACTTTGTCACGGTTACTTTGTCTCGGTGACTCGCTGTCACTGAATCACAGAGGATCCGTGGAACTGGCTATTTTTGAAACCAGTTTCTATCGGATTTATAAAATAGTCCAACACTCAAACAGGGCGAAGCTGAACTAAAAGCCGCCCACAGGGCCAAGTAAATGATTATTCCACATTTTGTGATTCAAATTTCTTACAAAATAAGTTCTGCATTAAATTTAAGCAAAAAAAATTTCAACCATAATTAAATTAAGATCTAGTTCAATTTTACCTACGCGGTTAGAACTTAAGATACTACTTTGTAGCGCAGATACGTGTTTATCTTAAACATGTTAATAATGGATGCAATAATGATATTTTGAAAAAACCGCCGTGTAATAATGTTGTTATGAGTACGTTATGTTAATATGGCAGGAAAAACGCGCCAGTAATTATTATTACAACCTACATGCTCACAATCTCGTGTAATTATAGAGGTGGGACATTTTTTATATTAGTGCAGAACATGCAACGTTATTAAATGGCATGGAGTTGCTATCAATACAAATAAATACACAGAAAAGAAACAAAATAAAAAAGTAAAAAAGAGTGTCTCTTTGCAGGAAATACCTGATTTCTAAGTTCTTACGTGAATATTTTAATTAACTATGAAGAATTGTCGAAAGTTTCTAGGCCAGTTGTTTCGCAGAATTTAAACAAATCATTAAATTTCAAAGTAAATTTTCAACTTCTATAAAGATTCTATTGAAGTTCTGTATTATTTTAGTTCTGCGAAACAACTGGCCCATAATTAAATAATAACATAATTTGAATATAACTTTAAGGCGGTACACAATCCTAATAATTTTTGTATGCTCAAAACTCACATTTTAATCATTTCCGGCGAATCCGTAACTAAAATAACTTTATTATTTCCATGCCGCACAAGAAATGCGAGTTATTTATATGTATATTAGATTAATAAAAACAGTACCTTACCATTAATATATTTTACGTACAACGATTTCAAAACTATATAACCCGTTTTTCAACCATAAAGTTAGCGGTAAGCACCAGATTTTATTTTTCTAGACGATGAATTAATAATTTCGGGAGGACAACATGGAGACACATTTTATATATTTGTAGCACGTTCTTCAGAATTAATTAAAATGAACGCGGCAGAAAGGTCGAATCTCTAGGGTGAATTCGACCGTACGTTCGTACAATACGCCTTGCCGCGGCGTACATTTGTTTACACGCTTTTTTCACTTACGTCGTTGAGAATCCCACATTATTTATCTTCTTCTTCTTTTCTTTGATACGGCAAATTCGACAGTAGGTCCGTCCAGTGCCCGGGTCGCGAGTCGCAATTTGTATACACGGTTTCTTTACTTACGTCGTTAAGATTCTGAATATATTTTAGGGTATATTGTCGTCTTAACGGAATTTTAAAATGATAAAATTCAAAAGTTAAAAATCGAGTTCTGTGAAAGTTTTATTCAAGTTATCTTGTTATTTCATCTTGTGATGGTTCTTTCACAGTACAAGGATAATAATAGAACATGAATGTGACTTTCACAGAACTTGAATATTATGAACTTTGATGAATTGTTCAAATTCTGAATGAACCCTTCCTTCAAATTAAGTATGTAATTTTATAAAATTCCTTGCCTGATTAAAAGATATTTGGGACTAAAGTGCCCTTATAAAAGTATAAAATATATGAAAAGTGTGTATAAAAATATATTGAACTAGCAGTTTTGGCAGGCTTTTTCAGAAGTTTTTTAGAATTTCTCTTACGGGCACTAAAGTCGAAAACCTTACGATACAGACGTATGTACTCAAATAATTTATTCTTTATTCACATAATAATAATTAATATGATGGTACAAAATCATTGTGAGCCTCGCTGATTCCGCTTACAGAGTGATAATTTCACAAACTTGTGTTTCCGTTAGAAATGTTGGGAATATTAAAAGCTTGTTTTAATGACTCTGATCACCGTTCTAAATATGTGTGTAATTTTAATATCAAGTTAATTAATAATTATTGATTTTAAAACGATCCAAAAACGTGCATTACTGAACGGTTCAAAATGGCTACAACGTCATTATGATGTAGGAAACGCTACTGGCTGGGGTGGCTGGTAAGACGACTGTCACCGACGTTGGTAGGCGTGACGTAAACAACGCCATTTTCACGAAATAAAACGAAATGCCGTTTTAGCGGCAAACCAAAAATGTTAAATCCTGTATTCATCAATATATATATAAATAAATTAAAATGCCTTATCAAATATCACATTTCTTGCATTATATTTTTTTTACACTAAAAAACAACGAAAATATCTAATATGTTTTTTATGTGGCCTATGTAAGTCAATAATTCCTAAAACTAACTACTATGCTTACAACATCAAATTATTCCGTTAAAGGAAAACAATCACTTTGTTTGTAACCAACTGTTAATCAGTTTTAATTTATACCCTGAAGATGCTTGTATTAAGCGAAACCGGTCGGTAAATAAAAATTAAATCAATAAATCGTGGTTACAAACAAAGTGATTGTTTTCCTTTAATTAATATGTCAAACCACAAAGTGACTGCTTTCTACCAAAAAAAAAAAAAAAAAAAAATTATTCCGTACATAATAATTTTCTTTAGTATTTCGTTATTATGGGAACAACTAAATTTTACTTCTTCTAATAGTGCAAAATTATTTTGTGGTAACATTTTAAATTCAAATTAATAGATAACTTTGTATTAACCACTTAATTATTTACAAAAACCGACATTATTTACGAAAACCCTGAAGAAGTCAGCTTTGCTGACGAAACATGTCGGTTTTTGTAAATAATTAAGTGGTTAATACAAAGTTATCTATTAATTTGAACTAAATTTTTATTTTTATTTAAAGATCTTTGTACTGTAATATTATGATGTCACTCTACTTATGAAAAATAGTATGTTAATATTATTATAATAATAATATGTGTGATCATCGCAATTTTTTTCAAGTAAAATATTATTTTATTGTAATATTGGTATAAAGCATGGTATATTATATCTTTTGGATCTGAAACCGGCCAACCGAAAGAGCTCCTCCTTGAACACCTGTCCACTGTCAAAGTTCTTCAACCGCGAAAATGTTCTACGCCCTACACCCCTTTGACCTTCCACTTCTACATCCGAAACCAAATTGGCATGTTCCGCAGCTTGTGTCTGATACATGCAATTTTAATTTATTTTTTTCCTTTCTGGAACCCACTCAATTCTTTTACATTGTTGAGCTAACTTGGCACCTGCTTTTTCATGGCCCCTGTCCGTTTCACTCGTAGCATTCAAGGAGGATTCCTATATATACTATAGCTGTCCAGAGTTTGATGATGGATTCAAACCTGAAACGGTTTGAAGCAAACGTAATGCTAGCCCGTTTAATCACGGGAGATCAAATTTGTCCCAGCTCACATAGGTCCAAGTTAGGAACAACAAGATACACCTATGCGACCAAAGTTTTGTATCGGATTTGAAAAAAAAATTTCAAATTTGGAATTTTTCTATTAATTGTATTCACATAGACGACAAAAAGTGAGGTGACAATAACGTTAAATAAAATATGTATGTTTTTTTCGTTATCAGTAATTTTAAGTAGAAAAAAACGTAAGGTGAGCCAATTTTAAAACTTTTTTATTTCTGCATGCAAAATTTTTATATTTAATTGTGTGTTTATTTGGAATCATAAAACGGTAAGATTCTTTTATCAACTTTCAAAAACGGTTTTTAGTTTTCGGATACATTCAGAAATATTCCATTTATTTGCATTTTATTGCAAAGCGGAAATATTTTGACAATCTGAAAAATACGCCAAATTTCTGAGGGGCTAGAATGGCTAGATAGTAGATAACTAATGAACTAACTGCTAAAACCATATGTTTAATTTGTTTTATGTGGAAAAAGACATCATAAAAATAGTTTGAAACTCGGCAGACAGAGTAGTACCTACCCATACACGATCTCTGATTATCCTAAAGGCGGTTGTTCCCAATCCTACTGATCAATAATTGTTGAGCCGAAATTATTTTCAACATTCCTCAAATGCACAAATACCCCCTTCCGCGAATCCGCAATCCGCGTCGAATCGGGCGTTACGAAACAAATCACTTAGCTGATCGGCGACTCAGATTGATCCATCAAAATGTTAGGAACAACGGCCATCAGAGTGTAAATCGTTCTGTTCTGGTTGAAATTCTTGAATTTGGTTGAATAAATTGTTGCTACTCTCCATGGATGAAACTATTAAAAATATATATCAGATGGGTAGGTACCTACCTAAGTACGAAAGTACTCATCTTCAATGTGAGCTAAAACGTAATTTTTTTGGTAGAAGAGATTATTATTTGAACGAGATGTATGTACGGTCCCTTGTAGGTCTCTGGAGGTCTTGAGTCGGGCGTAAATCGAGCTCCAATGTTGGCTTCTTTCATCTTCCAACAAGGGGGTTATCGCACAGTATTGTTGGGGGTTATGCTCGTTTTAATAAAACACTTTTGTTAGATTAATGCTGTTACTAAAGGATAGAGGATATACTAGATGGTCAGATGCTACGTGTTTTCGATATTATTTTATGGAATGGAAGCATGGACGCTTATTGAAAAACTAATTAGGCGACTTGAGGCATTCGAGATGTAGATCTACAGAAGAATACTTGAAATAAGCTGGATGAACAGGGTTACGAATGAAGATGTTATGGTTCGGATGCATAAAGAAAAAGAAGTTATTAAAACCATAAAAATCCGAAAACTTCAATATCTTGGACATGTGACGAGACATCCAGAGAAGTATGAGATCTTGCATCTCATAATGCAGGGAAAGATTGCCGGAAGGCGGGGCCCTGGAAGAAAGAGAGCCTCATGGCTGAAAAGCCTGAGATAGTGGTTTGGCGAGTCTACCGTAGAGCTGTTCCATTCTGCAGTAAACAAAGTGCGCATAGCAAACATGATAGTCAACGTTCGTTGAACGGACAGGGCACAAGAAGAAGAAGAACTAAAGGATAAACCACCCATAGTTTTTATTTTTTTATTATAATCTTTATTTATTAAGTTACATAGGTAATTGTGCTGTGCCTATCTCACTAGGAGTTCCTGTATTGAGAGCAGGCGCATTTTAGGATAAATAGTTTAAAACAAAAATAAGGATAACAACAACAATGTTATTTACATTTAAAGTAAAAGTACAAGGACAATCAGCATCGTACCAATGGGAAAGCATGCATTAAGAGGTTCTAAAAATATTGTTAATGTATGATCTGTCTTTGCTAGTGATCCAAAACTTGGTATCTAATTTGTATTTTACGTGATTAATGTGCTGTCTAATGGTCAGTGGAAGTGTATTATAAAGTTTTGTTGCAAAGTGTCTACCTGAAGTTTCTTTGACCAAACGTTGTTTTGGCGAAAGGGATAAGAGATTTTGCCCTTTGGTTCTCATATCTCAGTTTGGATATTTTCAAAAAGAGTTCTATGTTTGAATAGATAAATTAGTATATTTTTGGCATAAAGTTGCCTAATGTCCAAAACACCGATTCTCCTAAAGATTTCATCCGAACTGCTTGTGATCGGTAGTTTTAGAATAATCTTTATAATTAGTTTCTGGGCTTTAGAGATCGGATCAATGGCGGCAGCGTTTGCTCCTCCCCAGGCTATGATACCATACTCGATTAGAGATTGAGAAAGTGCATAGTAAATTATTTTGAGTTGTATTGACTTAGCTATGGACTTACGTGGTTTATCCTTTAGGGTGCATAATGGTATATTGGTTAGTTGCGTGTTCAGATGAATTCAAGGTGAGATGTTTTGAATGATTGAATTTAAGCAAGGAATTGATAACAAGAAGTTTTCAATGATTTGACACTTTTGCACTGAGACAGAGACGTGAAATTGAAAGTAAAAGAGTCCATAGATGGAAATGTAAAAAGATGAATTAAAATTTAAAATGACAGGTAGAAAATGAAGTAAAATATTGCAGCAATCAAAACTTACTGTGTTGGTACACCTACTCGTATATTTAAGTTTTGGCCACTGGGTACTGGATGTAGGTATGTAATATCCCGAGTAGATATATCTGATATGAAATCGCACCAAGGGTCCGGCCCAAATAATTCAACAAGGCACTTAAAGTGTCGGAGCACTTACCGCGGAACTAAAAAGTCCCACTTGTTCGTAACATTTGTTGTCACCCCACCGGCCATAGATGTCGCTGCAATCGGCTGCGAGATATATCTTACCGCCGGACCCTAAACAATTAGTGGTCACCCTGAAACCTGACCAACTCTTATATGAGTCCTATACATACATACGTACAGTGTACATATACAGGCTGACTCTGTACGTATATTATAACTTCTTACTAGGTAGGGTAGGTATGTGTGTGTATCGATATAGAAGTCGGCATTTTTAAGCGTGTAAGACCTTTAATTTAATGAAAATAAATTAAATGTTCAATTCTAGCTAAGTTTATAGATTAATATAACTAAGAAAGTTAACAATTTCTATGAAAGAGAGATGAGCTCCTTGGATTTGGATCTGTAGGTCACAGGTTCAAAATTGTGAGGAAATTATATTGAACGTTTGCATCTTGTTCTAGAGTGGTAGATGCTTTCTGGAGGCTTTTGTGAGAAACCATAACACAGAATCTGTCGCTTTAAATTCAATTAGCTATATTTAGCAACAGCAAAGTCTTCAGTGAAATACAACAAAGGTGTTGTCAGGAATTCAAAATATTTGTGTCATAATATGCTCGTGAATTTTCTTGCTTTTGGTTTTTTTTTTAGAGTAAGAACATAATTACAGACTCTACGGGCTGCATACCCCAGATATTTGGTAGCTAAATTCGAAGAGTAATTTTTTTCTTCTTTTTTACATCAGCTCAACACAGGAGGCTCTGAGGAAAAAAAATCCCTCAGGGCCTATGTCATCTTTTGGGATACTGTGTGGGTTTTTTTTTTGGGATAGTAACAGAGGAAGTTCTGAGAAGGAAAAGTGTATGAGGGGTGGTTAAGAATCAGGGGTCAAAATGTCCAGAAGTGACGGACGTATGGATCCATCCCTCCCACTCCGGTGCAAGGCGATGTGTCGAGAGAGTCCGGCTGGATAAGTCAAAAGGTCTCCCTCAACCAGTCATCCGCCTCAAAGACCTAGATGAATCTCACCCCATTAACCCGGGCACTGCGGACACCCCTTTTAAGTCACCAAACTTAGCGAACCATTTGTGGTTCCCGGGACGGCGGTACACGTACCTGTCTCCCAAATTAGAAAAAAGTTAAATCTACTTACTTTCATTCTGTTTCCTTAAGTCCCGATCAATTGAGTGTGCCATAGTCCCACCGGCTCCGAGAAATCCATTTCAAAGGAAAGCACTATTGTTTTATTTTAAACAACAACCCCCCTGTATAAAAAATATATCTTGTCCGACATATCAAAAGGTCAAGATACACCTTTCTATCAATATTACCCACATATCTACACATACAATATATTATATGTATATGTATGACTGGTATAGGTGTGTAACGTCTGCACGTGTATACGTGTTAAAACGAACCCCTTCTAGACCCCCCCCCCCTTCCTGCACACTGTGTCCCACTACATTATAAAGTATTAAGCTTAAAACTCGAGAATCGCAGAGGCTGGCTTTATAACCCCTAAATATCAGTGCTTCTCAAGTCTATACCAACAAGACCTTAAAAATACTTGGTTGTATTGAGTTGGATAATAATTGATAAAAATATATTCTAAATAAATTTACAAAATAATCAAAATCGACCTAATCTTACACCAAAGGTTTTCAAGCATTCAATAATATTCAAAACATCTATCGATCAAACTCTTTTATTTTGCGTAATAATTACATGCAGGCGATCAAAATTGAATAAGTTAGGCCAAAAAACATTGTACTCTTTCATCAGTACGGTTTCTCAGTCGCAACAAATGAAGCAGTACCTTGCCACGATGAGCTCTGGCATCACGGAAAATGGATAGCTTTTATTTTCAGGAAATTTATGGGTCAACGCAACAATTATCAGCATACAAATTTATTGAATTATGGAGCGTCGAAAAGATCAATTTTGTGCACAAATAATAAGACGCTATTTTGTTATATATAAATTTTCCCATAATTTGTATGAAAAAAACATCAGAGTGTGCAATTCACACGCGATAGAAGTGAAATCTTCAGAAAACTGCAGTACACAAAAGTGAAGAGACTAAGAAGCACTTCTTATCAATGTGTAGGTTGATTTTTTCCCATATTTTTTCTTCAAATTCCAGTGCACCCTTTCCTGATACATTTGGTCATCTTATTAGTATTTGAGTTTTCTTCTTTGGAGTCGCTAGATCTCGCTTTCTTTTGTCTGTTAATTTTGGAGTATTTTAAAGATTGGATATTGATTTTACAATATTTAAATAATAAATATTTTTAGTTTTTTGGATTTGGATTTGGATTTGGATTTGGTAGGATTCGATCCTTGGCCCGTTAAATGTCCGCAGAGATTCGTCAGGCGCTTTATACAACTACTCCAAAGGAGGCTATTTTATTGCTATCTCATTATCTCGCAGGCTAAATCCTGTAGATATATGTGTTTGTCTCTTTTTAGTGTCACTCGTTTCCGTTTCATCGAGTTTGAAATCACAACGGTGCTAAATAATTTTTCACATAAAAAAACACGGAAAAAGCGTTGAACGGTGTCTACTGATTGAATGTGGTAACTTGATCTAATTTGGATTTTGTCGAATTTATATTTGGCTAGTCATTTCACTAACGGTTTTTTTAAAACTTCGGTTACAATCAACACATAAAGTTTGAGAACCCCTCCTTTCGCAGCCACGTGTGTCACTGGTCAGTGGCGTGGCCCGCAGGGTGGCCATGCCTCACCCGGGGCAATAAACCTGTCTTGAGACGGCAGTGGCGCCGCGGCCCCTGCCCCGTGTAATTTATACACCCGCAAGCACTTTATCGGCGGACACCGCAGCATATTTCACGAGCAAGTGGGGCCGGCCCGGCAAGATGTGGCGGAAAATTATATTGAATTTAATGTGGAAAATTTCAGAGTTTAAAGTCTTGTAGAGTTGTAAAGTACGATGGAAAATGTTGGATGAAGATGAAATATCTTCTACTTCTTCTCGATTCAACAGCTGTGACGAGTGATCATCCTTATTGGGCTTCTTAATTTTTGATGATTATCTAGCGGTGACGGTTTACGTAAAGTTCCCGTGAGCACTTAGGGAGGCCATGGGCCCGTTGTGACATCTCCAATTTTACCCCATTACTCAGTATCCCGGTCCTTTTATAAACGGTTTTTAAGGCTATTTCTTCTGGTTCCACAATGAGTCTTCCCAGGTATCATCTCTCCTCTGCACTCCTCCTTGGTTCCACGAAGACCCCACAAGGGAAGGGTTCACAGAGGTGGCCTCAGCTCTTCTCCAATCCTCCTTGGTTCCCCGAAGGCCTTAGGAAGGCGGCCTCATCTCTCCTCTCCACTTCTCCTCGGTTCCTTGAAAGCCCCACGAATGAAGATGGCCTCATCTCTCCTCTCCAGTTCCCACGAGGGAAGAGTCCACTCCCTATTGGTTCCCCAAAAGCTCCACAAGGAAACAATTCACAAAGGTGGCCCACAGTACATAAGCTACATTTTTGTGAATTAATTTTTAAAATTTGCCAACGTTTTTGTGAAGGTTGTCTTTACATTTCCCATCAATTGTTTCGGTGTCAATTTTTTTGTATTCCTTTTTTAAGCACCGAGGAGTTGAGTTAGATGTCTGTTTAATATCGTTAGGTGGAATGTGGAATGACTAGTTGACAGTATCTACTAGGATCGTAAAAAAAAAAACAATTAAACTATGTATGTGACATGATAAACAACTCGTTTCTATGAAACCATATCAAACAAATCAAGCTCTTAGATGAAAGTCTTATAAAATATCTACTTTTTTGTCAATATTATCAAATCAAATAATGATTTTTTTATTATTATGTTTTTTTTTAATATTTTAAAGAGACCCTTTGCCAATGTTTTAAAAAGAAAGCATCTCAAAATCAAATTTATAAAACAAAACTTTTAATGTCTTTCTAATTTGCTATAAAATATTGAATGGAGATATGTGCTCAAAGTCATTATTGAAATCGAGTTTTCGGCCAATCAACAAAACCTGCACCGTCTTATATATTTTTGTCAATACATCTGGTAAATATCAGAAATCTGGTAAATATCGCAGAGATATCAGAGACCTAGTAATGCTTTATAAGATAATCCACAATTTTATTGATAGCCCTTACCTATTACAAAATATCAATTTCAGATATCCAATAAGAGTCACTCGATCTCCAGACATATTTTATATTCCTAAGAGCAATGCTAATTATCTTCAAAATGTGTTTATAAGAAGAATCTGTAGCACTTTCAATAGATTATGCACAGACATTGACATGTTTAACACGAACCTTGCTAACTTCATAAAATTTAAGTGAGTAGATGCACTTTTTCAGAACTGTTTATATTACATTCATATATTGTTTTGTTTTTTTTTTCTTTTTATTATGGTCTCAAATTTTTATGTCGTTATTTTATTGGTCAATGATATGACTATCTCTAACACTGTTATATATGAACTTGTAATGACTGTTTATAACGCTAACAAATAAAATAAAATAAAAATAAATAAATATCATGATTGTGTGCAAAGTACTGCTGTATCATCAGCTGCTACCTCAGCATTTCAGAAAAAAAAACGTAATAACAACATTTGGCGAAGAGTGCGTTTATTAGTTATTTTTGTTAACTGTTCGTGGTTAGTGTCTGTTTATATGGATACCATTCAAGAGGAGGGGGGGGGGGGGGACGACGCTACACACCACTCGCTACATATTCATTAAAATGAATTATTATGTTTTTCCTGTTAATTTCAAGGAAATTCTGAATGAAATCTTGACAAAGAATCAACAACCTCGGGTTGGTTCCTGGCTTCCATCCTTACGTCTTTTAGGTAGCATGCTTTGTTACGCTAAATGAGTCGTAGAGAAAATACATCTATTCATTCTGACTACATATTGGTACAAGTCCGTTTCAATGATGACAAAAAAATAGAGGATATATATAAAGTAAAACCAGGCAGAGGTCTTATCCACGTCATCATGAAGCATTTGAAAGGTAAAAGCGTGGTAACTTCAATATTTTACTCACAATAGTCCCATCTGCTGCCGTATGGAGCCAGTGAGACTATGGCATCCCCATTGCAGTATGTTGTGAGGCTGAAGGTAAGTGGTGATTCGAAGAAGATGGGGGAGAGGAAAGTGGGGAAGCAGATCTAGTCACCAAACACGGCTAAAGCCAATTCAAGCTTTCAATTCTGAATAGTGATCTTACACCAGAGCGATACTGAGAGTATCTTCCACTCCGGAGCACGCCGAAAATATACTATATATTATTTTTAATTAATTAATCGTGAAATGACATAAATTAAATAAATAAAATTTAATCTCAAATTTTTAGAATTAACAATATTGTTGCGACAAGTTGCGACCATTATCTTTTTTCTATTTTTCTGTATATTATTTCATATTTTCGTTTAGATTATTAGTGTTATTTTCTTCTTCTATGATATATTACATTGATGGGAATAACCTTCAATGCGACAAGTTGCGACCATTATCTTTTTTCTATTTTTCTGTATATTATTTCATATTTTCGTTTAGATTATTAGTGTTATTTTCTTCTTCTATGATATATTACATTGATGGGAATAACCTTCAAAAGTTTATTCAAGAGTTGTTCTTATAAAAAAAAAATCGAGTGAAGTTTACACGCGGTAGAAGCGAAACTTTGCTAAAACAATCTCAACCACTACTTGAGAAGCGAGGTCATAAAGCGACTTCATATCTCAACCAATAGGAGCCTTTAAAAGTGGCATCATAATCAAAGCGGCCAATGAACGCAGTAGATGCGTCGCAGGTGCAGTAATCGTCATTACCGTTTCAACCGAAATCCAATCACAGCGGGGCTAAAGATGTTTCAATCCAAAAATTATTTGCCCACTCCGGGGTTCGATCCGGCGACCTTCGGATTATGAGTAGAGAGCCTTACCCCTCGACCACGGATGATATCAAATTTGATGTTTAAGTTGAAAAAAATGGTTAACAGGACTAACTAAAGAAAGCAAATGTGAAAAGATTTCACACGATCGCATTATCAACGAGAGGAAAAGGGGAAGAGAAACAATATACACGAAATATAAACGCCATAATATGTCATCTATTGTTCAAAAAGTGAAGGCTACTGCCATCTAGCGGCATATTTTTGTAGCTTATTGTTTTTGTTGGTACAGATTAGCGACGTATGGCGACACTAAATTAAATGCTAGACGATAAAGCTGATTCCTCGATTTCTGCCCTGTATCGTACGATGACTGATACAATGGTGTTTTGTTTTTATGTGTATTAGAAAATGTTGTTATAAATAGCCTGCGTCTATAGTTAAAAACTCTCTTAATACGTGGATCTCCTTGTAAACAGCTAGCATTATCTAGCAAGTGGTCGAAGTGACCAAATTCAGTGTTTTGTTCGGGTCGGGAACAAATAAAAAGTATTTGTAATGTGCCGTGAATAAACGAGAAGAATTCCTCCTTGAAGCCAGATGTTTTTCTTGAAGTCTTTCTGCTAAATACCAATCATAACAAGCTCGTTATATATATATATTATAGACGTTATTATTTATCAATCATTGAAGAAGATAACACTATAATAAATCTAAACGACGCATGAATCAGAACAAGACACAGATCAGAGGGTAACGGTGACAATTGGAAATCGCACACAGGATCTCTGTCTTACCAAGACAAGAACGTCTCAATCCACTCTTTTTGTCGATTAGGTATTTCAAATTTTGAATCTTATCTTTTTGTATGATTACAAACATCTAAAAAATTCATTTGTAATTAAGATAGCAAATTCATCACAAATCAGATTTTCTTCATATGGTTTATATTTTATTTTATTGGTGTTAAGGCATACATTAATTACGTGAGTTCAATAGGGGGAGAGGGGGGGGGGGTCCAGCAAAATCTCACTTTACTTTAAAAGAATATACGAAGTGGCCCAAATTTATCTCACCAAGGGGGGGGGGGGTCTAGATTGGAAGATAAACTGCTCACGTAATTTGTATGCCCCCTTATCTTCTTCTTCAATGATTTTACCTTCAAAGGTTATGAAAAAGTGATTCCGGTAAACTTGGATATTATCGGACGTTGTTAATAGGCTTACGTCTGTACGGTTGAAATTTAAGAATCCGACTTCGAATACATTTCTGACGCCGCACCTTATGCGAAACCATCTTCGTATTTGAAGTTTGTTAAAAAGGCTACTTTTGTAATAGAACTGAATTCAAGCAAGTAGCCAATAATGCCAAAATAAAGCCCCACAAGATAGATTTGTAACTTCGTAAATCTTTTCGGGTAAGGAAAGATTGATGATAATATGATTATTATTGTAACTGGCAATACCACGCGTCTATATATTATATATGACGTCATTGTCTGTCGCGGTTACTTTGTCCCGGTGACTTGCTGTCTCTGGATCCGAGGAACCAGCTATTTTTGGAACCGGTTCCTATCGAATTTATATGATGGTCACTCAAACTGGGTGAAGCCGAACCAAAGCCGTCCAGCAAAAACCTGCCAAGCGAGTTTTTAACTGCTAGTTACCAATTATTAGATATTATTTGAGTTGCCATAGTCTTGAAAATAAAAATCATAGTTTTGCTGGGCGCTCTGCAATTTTAAATCTTCCGCCTGTTTGTAGGTTTGGTCGAATATGACAATAGAATGATGGCTATACTGCCGCGGTGAACGGTGGGGGGGGGGGGGGGGGGAATGCCGGCGCTCATTTGTTAATTACTACCCACGCATCAGTAATCAGAAGCTACTATTTAAATTTCAAGATGAAGGTTGAGATTAATGATAACAGTGTAGTTTTGTAGTTTTGTAGTTTTCTTAAGGTAACAACTACCTACTACTTGTTAAAATTGTTTGTACCTGCGATGGCTTCATTTCCTTCTCCAAACTTTGTACATTTTCATTGCCCTATTCATACCTTCATGATTGACTGAGCGTTGCGAACGGCTTTAATTCGTCCATTTTGCACTTCGTCTGTCTGCAAAGTTGTTTTCGCGTTCCATTTTTGTTTCAAGACGCTGGCTGTTAAAATGGATCAGTTAGGATTTTTTTTCAGTGTGAAATTGACTTCAATTTTTATAAGAAACACTCTCTTTTATAACTTTTGAAGGTTATTCTCATTAATATATATATATACGAGAGGTGTCCCAGTTGCGACCATTGTCTTTTTTCTGTATTCTGTGTGTTGTTCTCTTTCATATTTTCGTTTAGATTATTATTGTTATCTTCTTCTTCAATGAAATCGACTTGTTTATTTGGACTTTTTGAAGTGAAAACATCTTCAGAACCCTTGTGATTTGAAACTCGATGAAACCAAAAATAGCGACACTGAAAAGAGACAAACTCATACATCTCTAGGATTTAGCCTGAGAGAGAATGAGATAGTATATTCGTTTCGTAGCCTCCCTACTCGTCTACTTTAATTTTCTGAAGGTTTCTCTTTTACCGCGTGTGAATTGCACACTCCGTTTTTTTATTTGCATTTATAAAAATACAGTGCTTACCCGCCTGAAGAAAGTTTAAAAAAAGAATTTTCGTTGAGACAGTGATGTTTAATTGGACGAATTGTATAATTCATAAGAAATTTAAAAAATATTATGGTTTATATTAAGGTAGGTAGGTATTTAAGTACGTATTCACAAAATTTCATGATTTCAGAGGAAATTTTGGTTTTGAATTTGGTCGAGGGAGACCTCTCCAGCCGGAATAAACTATAATAATATTAAAAACTATTGACTCGTATTTATTTAGTAATTAATACCTGTCAGGGTGTTTTCATTCGAATTTCTAATTGTTAAAATTGTTTCATAATTAGCTCTTTTTGCAGTAAAACCGCAATATCTTTATTCTTAATTAAAACATTTTAAAAACTACCCCACAGTGTAACTTTTTTTAATAACTTGCAAGGTTAGCTATACTTAAGGCGATCCAATAGTCCAGGAAAAAATCGAAATCGGAATTCACGTCCTTTTAGGGGAGGAGTTTAAAAATACTTGAGAAAAAGCTTTTGGAAAGGTTGGAAAAAGTATTTGAAATTTTTTTTTACAGATTGATTCCGTAAAGGCCTGTAAAAAACATTAACTCATTTTTTACGCATTGTTTATTGTAATAAAACAGATTTTAAAAATTGATTTCACGGAATAAAGCGACGTGAAGCCTAACGTCCGTTTCCCGCTCCGTCCGGGGGCGAACTGATAAAAAACTGAAGTGACAAGTTATGTAGCCCTTCGGTGGGCGGCATAGAGTTCACTTTGAAAATCCAAATTCGTCTACTGCCGGCCGTATTGTAAAATAACAACGCGAAAATGCATATTTTATTTTATTTTGTGAACTTGGGGCGTAAATTTTTTTTTTGAAGAAACTGAATTTGCGACATTAAACAATAAAACCACATCCGAAAAGGGGTTTATAAATAGGAGAGTTTGGACTTAAAAGTGTTTTTTACAGACTTTATATTTTATTTTTTTATAGGCTTATTAAAAAAACTGACCGATATTTTTAAGGGCCAAGATATTTTCTACACACAGTATTTAATAGAAGCTTCTATAATACTTCCAAGCGATCCAATTTTCAAAACAAAAACCTACGATTTTGCATTATTTAGTATGGCTTCATCTTAAATTGGACAAGGGAGCCGAGTTTTTCACATATTGCAAATACATATTTATATAATAATCATCGATGATATACTTGGTCGAAGATTATAATGCATAGTTATCGAGAGGGTGGTGAAATACCTCGTTAATAACAAGATCTAATTAATTTTATTACGTTGTTGAACATCATTAAATTAAATATTAACTGAGACCCCACCTTCTCGAGATATGAACCCTTACACAAAAAAAAAAACAAATTTCCGTGATGAAACGGGTCAAAGTATTTTCCTAATGATTTAAAAAATAAAACACACCTGTAATTCCGTTGTTCGGAGTGTGTGTTTTGCCTCTTAGTGTTGACTCTCGGAAGTATGACATAAGCCTTAATAAATAAGGAGGGAAACCTAACCTCACCGCCCTACTCGACGGCAAACATTTGGGCCTAAATGCAAATAAGCGTTGGATGGTGTTGGCTTAATCTTCCAAATATAATTTACCTAAGAGCTTTAGGTATTATGCTCAGTAATCGGGGATGTATGAAAATAATGCGAAGTCGAACTCCTTATTTGGAAGATAATTTAATATTGTCCATGATACGACTGGACATGATTACAATTTGGGAAGAGGGTATGGGTATCGCCGCCCCGAGAAGCATTTATTGAATAATCAACACCCCTGCCATTGATCTCCCCATTTGGTTCATTACGTTTGGTGACTCAGCAAGGATACCCGTGTTCATGGGATGAGATTTAACTAGGCGTTGGCGATGAATGCATTTGACCACCTACACGGTGGCGGGCCGGTTCGTTAGAGACTGATTGTTGGGGATCAATCGGACTTTCTCACCCATCGCCTTGCACCGCAGTGGGAGGGGTGGATTCATACGTCCGTCACTCCTGGGTACATTGACCCCTAGATTCCTACGCACCCCTCATACCCTTTCCCTTCCAGAACTTTCTCTCATTACTTTCCCTAAAAGACCCTCCACACAGCATTCCAAAAGCTGACGTAGGCCATGAGGGAACATTTTTCTTCAGGGCATCCTGTATGGAGCTAATGTAAAAATACACATGGTGCAAGCGGAAAACTGGTAAATCTACATCATATTTCGAGACGATTTTGTGTTGAACATTTTTGTTCTGTAAATCGAATCCGATGTCGGAATTTTTTAAGTGAAATTTGAAAAACGGTCGCTAATATCAGCTGTTTAATATTTCAAAATATGTCGAAGTGTATACCCGACTACAGCTTGATAATCCAGAGAGTTTAATATTTAATATTTTTATATACTAAACATAATGCATTCCCTTTTCCAACTTCGCTCCTATTATATTGACAACATAAAATCTTGCATCACAGAAAGCTAAAGTTGTAATACCTTCGTATTAAAAAGAGACCAGTTTAAATGCAACAGCACTGTAGGTATAATGTGTAAGAATTTAGTATGGTTGTATAATTGGCGCTAACGGTGATTTCAATAATAATATAAACACATTTAAATACTTGTCGAACTATGCTCAAATTTCTGTGGTCAAACAATCAACCAAGTAACAAAAACGTCGTTGCCAAGATTAAAGAATTCAGTTTGTCACATGTGGCACAATCCCTCGTGTCCTCCAGAAAAGGGAGCATCTCCTCATCCCAAGAGATCACTCTATCTTTCTCCTTTCTGTCTTAGCACCCCGCCCATAAGGGAGGTTTTATGGACCCGCACTGACCACCTAACCTGACCGGGGAAGGAAGGGTTCAACGGTCATTCAAAACCAACCCGTTCCATCAATTATCATATGCCAATTTTTTCGCCAACTTCAAAGGGCACTTCTGGGTAATTGATGAATCGCAGACTCCGATTGCATTTTCTGGCTTTTGCGGTCACTTTGAGGGTTAACTTCAAAGAAAGAAAATACAATAATCGTTTCATTTAACCTTTCAAGTAAAAACATTGTTATTTAGAAGCCCGGTAAAATTTAGCTTATTGTTTTAAAAACCAGCAAATAAATCATGTATGATTTTAAAGGGTAGTTAGAAACTTTGGTTAGATAAATGCTTTGTAACTTCTGGGGATAATTTTGAGGGAGGTACTTACATAAATCTCAATATTTTTTTCTATGGTTTGAACCGATGGAATTTAGGTTATTTTTTTACCAATAAATTATTGATTAAATAGTGAATTGCCCATGTGTGCAAAGGCAAGGCTCAAATAATGTTTTGTCATTGGAAGTATGTTTCAATTATTGTTTTACCCCCAAAATGAGAGAGGAGCCTGCTATTTAATGTGTTAATTTTAGATAAAGTTATGAAAAACCACATGCCAAAATACTATAAGGATGAAATTGTTTTAAGTGATGATATACACAATTACGAAACCAAAAATATAATTAGAGTTAGATTGCCACATATGAAAAATCAAAATAACAGAACGGTCTAATGCGTAGAGGACAAAAGATGCATGATGAAATGCCTGAAAGTACGGAGAATGAATGTATTTAAAAAGAAATGTTATGCTTACTGTAAAAATATTTAAATTTATGAATGAAATGTTACCTTGTATATATTAATTTAAATTATGTAAAATAAACTCAATCAATAATTAAAAAAATAAATTTCTAGGTTGATGCAATCTAGTTCACACCTGTCAATGAAGTTTCTTCGGCCCAACAAAAATTAAGACTTCCGTTGGAAGTCCGTAAGTAAAATTTTAACACACGGTTAGGAATTTATAATTTTATGTAGATTTTTAAATCTTTATGTACAAGAACAGAAGGAAATAAATAAAATACAATAACTTTTTCAAAGACAGCAAACTTATTTTGTTAGTTTTATTTAATTTTAATGGTGTTTATTGTTTAAAAAACCAACATGTTTCGTGAGCATTGCTTACTTCATCGAGCTTTACTTAAAACTAATTACAACAATAGACAAAATTATACTTAAGGTGTTAATGATGGGGCATAATTTAAAAGGGAACAAGTTTCATAAAGGGTCATTTAAAAATATTTTTATGTTATTTATAATATTTAAATTCATATTTATGCTCTTTCTAATTTCTAAGGTTTCTAGTTCGGCTAAATAAATGCCTACTTATAAAATTACAAGTGTGATTCGTCTCAAATAAATAATTGGCAAACTTCGAGAAACTATTATTGTTTAAACACCGCATATGTCCCTTTATCCTAATTTTAAAATTCCTCAAAGTTTTACCTATGTAAAAGAATCGATAACCGTTACAATTTAATTTATATTTATAGATTGATTATTCAATTTTAAGTCTTTACCTATCCTTATTTTTATAAATGTAGTTTTTTGTTTATTATTTGTGTAAAATGAAGGCTGAATTTCATTTGGTTCATTTTTTGTTGTGAAATTGGAAATTTGATTATTTAAAACATTATTTTTCCTCCGTGTTTTCTTCCTGATTTTTTTGTACCGGATAAAATTTTCTTGTATTTTTTGTGAAGAATGTTTTGAATTAATTTGGTGTTATACCAATTAGTAATTGCAATTTGTTTAATAAGATCAAGTTCTATTGGGAAATTACTAGGAGACAGAAGAACCTACATTAATTAATGTAATTAATCATTGAATGGAAAGCTGACAATTTTTTGGGAAAATGGATGATTTGATGTTTTGTGGATTATTATATCTGTATATGTATCTATCTTTTGCGAAAAATATTTAATTCAAATTTATTATTAATAATTGAAATATTTAAGCCTAAAATATTTATTATTGTTATTCGATAGAATATCACTTATAAAAAATTGCATTTGTGATATTTTCCGATGGGATACCGAGAAGATAAAAGTACACCGTTATAGCCCGCACCAAACTAGACTAATTTTCAAGTTTGTATGTACGATTTAACTTTTTTTACACACTTTCGGTTGATTATCGTAGGAGCGCTTAATAGGCTACTTGCATGGATTTTGTACACATTCTTTTCTTCAGCTTACTACAAACATTACACGGTCACTGTTAATAGCGTTTTATGTCGTATAAATCAGTTTTTTTTAGCTATATTTCACTTTCTTAAATGGAGCAGAATAAAACATGAGAACCATAATTTTATCCAAACTCTATATTAAGTTTGTTTAATAAATTATGAAAAATATTGAGTTGTCTTTCTGTACCAGTCCAAACAATGCATTGCTAACGAAACGTATTGGATTTTTAAACAATAAACGTGGTTAAAACTGGATATTCTACTAAATTTTGAAAATACAAAAAAAAATATTATAAAAAGTATATCTAATACAGGGATGAGATATAAATTAGCTGAACCTTGTTCTCGTACAATCACTCCATGCACTTCAATTATTTCCTCACTTCCTGTTGGTCGGATAAAAATATTTTCGGATGGGAGTGACCCAATGATTTATTGTTGTTGTTTAATCATCCTTCAAATTAAAATAACCTTTCAGAGGGCTTCGAAGGGGAATCGGGGTTTTTATTTACTAATGAAGGCACATTTTTGTATGTCTACATCTGGAAATCAGTAGGTAATTCTTAAGACAGTATGGAAACAAGTAGAAGTTATTAATTTAGAATGGTTTTATCTTATATATATAAATCTCTTGTCACGGTGTTTATGGTTACACTCCTCCGAAACGACTCGACCGATTTTTATGAATTTTTTTTAGTATAATTTGGTAGGTATGAAAATAGGTTTTAAACTATATTTTATACCGCTAAGTGATTCGGTTGTCCCTATCCAGAAAAACAATTTCTATTTTTTTGACAATTTTTTTTGTATTTTTTTTTTATTTGGCATCAAAAAACTACTTATAATCCCAAATTTTACTCCTACCCCCACCTTCTCATTTCTTAATCGCGATTTTAGTATTTTTGTATGAAGAAATTTAACTGTCTTTCGTATTTCAAACAGAACGAAATTATTTATATTATTGAATGACAGATAGCGCTATGCCCGCCTCATCGAACTTTCATCCACACATGCGCAAGACATTAACGAAAAGCTCGCGTCATTTTGATATTTCATTCGGCATCACGTTCTCGCGTGGTCAAACCATCAAGCTTATTTGTGTTCACTAAAGACGAACTGATAAAAAATATTGTACACTCAATTGCTCTTCGAAATTCATATTAATTTTCTTTATTTAATTTTCTTACTTTAGTTGGTGTTTGTTTGGTTTTATCGGCGGTCATCGTCTACAGCGCTCCACTCCTCTTTCTGTCGTAGATCCCATCCCCATACACTTGCAATAAATTCGTTATTTGTTTATTAGAAATAATTTGTATGGCAGAATAACGTTTGTCGGGTCGGCTTGTAATATATAATAAACAATTTAATGCACTTATAATAATTTTAGTGTAGGTTTTGTGAAGCTAAAATCTTAATACAAATAAATTAATGTTTCATTATTTGTCCCTTATGCGTTCCTAAACCATTCAACCGATTGCGATGAAACTTCAGTGATTTGGGTTGAGTTTTACAGTAATGTGGGCGAATGGGAAAAAAATGTTTTATCTAATAGTGATAAAAAGGTATTAAATGAAGATGTTAAATCACGTAATATTTTAAAATAATATTTGGATATCAACTTCTACCCCCGGATTGACTTTGAAATTTCACGTAATAGAGATAAACCCACCTAGTGAAATCTTAAAAAAATGTTAGATAAACCATTAAAAATGAACTATTTTTCAATGATACATGAAATAGCGGGAGTATTTTGGTTTATTTATTTAAAAAATATATTATAACACAATTGTTGATAAAATGTTATTTATTTAAAGAAAGTTCACAGATCACATATAGTAAAAATAGTCACAATGTATCAATTCACAATAGTAATAATTAACTGAGCAAGGGATCGGAGGGATCCTTGCTGTTTAGTCTTTGGGAACAACAAAACTGACTGTGGTTTTGCTTAGAGGGTCGTACCATAGGACGAAGCGCAACTAAGGCAGCAGTCGGGGTCTGGTTGGTGCTTTACTTATGGTAGTAGAATACTCCTTAGAGGGTCGTGCCAAAGGACGAAGCGCAACTAAGAGAGCGTACTAGTCAAGAGCGAGCTACAGACGAACTGGTTTAATTTAGGGCTTGCAGCTCTTTATATGGGCCATTCCTTGTTGCGGGGCGTGGTTTATGTAGCGACTCGAGAGTAGGAAATGCGCAGAAGGCGTCTGCGCAGCCTGGTTCGCCTAGTTTTGGGTGAGCAGGATGGCGCTGTACGGGGGAAAGAGATGGTGTAGTGGCAAGCGTAAAAACAGCGCGCTACAATATTAATATAATTCAAATTATGTCAAGCCAGTGTATTCAAATACCAGCAAAATCCATCTTAGTCTCAAATTTCGGCATTATTTTGCGAAATTTTGGGACTTTTTGTAAATGATTTCGTGAATATATACCTACTACATTTGCTCTGGAAGATTACAAAAAATATGGTTTAAACGATTCATGCTAACTTTTATATACCTACATTTCCAAAACTTTGAAGTGTATCCGGAGGAAAAAGATCGTATCAGAAATTTAAAAAATTCTTTTGAACCCATTTGGCACCCTTTTATCGCTCTTAGAATTTAAAAATAACATTTTTTTTAATGATCCACCTTATATGCCGGTAAAGGTTTCTTCTATGTTCAGCTCTGGCGACAAGAAATTATTTTATACTAGCAGACCCGGCCACACGTTGCTGTGGCTAACGAAACACAACGCCATTACCCAATCTTTATAAAATCCACACCACCCGCTTGCCAGCTGCCCGCTGCCCGTTGCCTGAATTGAATATTTGAATTTATCGGCTTTTCTCTACTATAATAAGCATGTATTATACATATAAACTAATTAACTCGCCACTAATTATACAATGCTTGCAATGCAACACTGGATATTTGAAAAGGGAAAATCAAATACCTACTTACTCTAGGACATCTATTTTCCAATTTCTTCCGTAGAACGAATTTCAAAACTGACAACAGTACGGCCCGCCAGCCGTTTTAAATCGCACATATATATGTTTTCTTTGAATTTCTCGGCTTTTCTCTAATATAATTTACATGTACTATACATATAAACATTCCTCTTCAATCACTCTATCTATTGGTGAAAACCGTATGAAAATCCGTTGCGTAGTTTAAAAGATTAACGCGCATATACATTTTGAGCGACTTCATTTTATACTATGTAATGATAATGATACCAATCATTCGATTTCGATGAAACTTTGGCGAATTGTTGTGCGCACGACCACGAAAGTTTTTATATCTATATACTGATTATTGGTGAGCTCTGGCGTTATGAAATTTGCATAAAAAATTTACACTAAGTGAAGCGCGAGTTGTTTGAAAATGTATGTATTTAATAAAGTTTATCGGCAGTTTGGTAAGGAGTGAAGGAGGGAGAAATCCGGGAGGGAGGGAAATCCGGTTTTTCATACAAGTACAATTTATCTCACCTTCGGTGATTTTTATATCACCCCTCGGTTACTTCTGTGCCTATTTTACCTTCTGGTCACTTCCTCTTCCCTCTCTGCCTTTGTGGACACTTCCGCCGGTTATGAAGTCCCAGGGGATGTGGGGCGGCTCGGGCCCTGAAGGTTTGTTTAACTTGGGAAATGGGGGTCAGATGGAAATGTTTCCCTGGTTATAACAGTTGGGATTTATTTATTCAAATTGAGAATTGCTGGAATAAAGCCCACTTACATGTCTCTTTTTAAATCTTTTTAGCAATTCAAAGTTATTATATTAGGTACTAGCTGACTCGGAAAACTTCATACCGTCTCCGAATCGATAACTGTTGTGTTAACAAATTAGCTGAGTTAAATTTAGTTTTTTTTATTAAGTTAAAAATTACACAGTGAAGCAATTACCGTTGCGCAACTGTCCGTGTTTTGTTTTTATCAGTATCAGAGATGGCGTTGTGTACGGATTTATATTTTTTGTGATTTTCTAACTGTTCCAGTTACTTTCGGGAATTGCGATTCATTTGCATTTTACGTGTGAAGGAGATTTATTGTATTTTTCTTTTGGAGGGGTGCAGACATACGTTTACATTTTGTCTCATTTTCGACTGTTGACATTTAGTGTGTAAGAAAGAGGGGCAGCATTATACGTTTAAGAACAGAAGCAAAACAATTAGCGCTTTGACATTTGACGTTTTTGAATTTTTGGAATTCAACCACGTGAGAATTCGTTCCATACAAAATGTATGAGGAAAAGAATTTTCTTCATAATTTTTTTTTCGTGAATTTTTCCGATTTTTAATAGCGATTCTGCTAATCATGGCGGAGACAAATCCAACAAATCAAAGAACATAAAAATCGGTCCAGCCGTTCTTGAGTTATAAATGACTTTGTTTTATACATTAAGATTTATTTTTTTAGTATCGCATATTTATGTAAAATGTTTTATTCAAAATGTTAATTACGTCCTCAATCCATTCATTTTACAACAATTATATTGCAAGTTAAATATTATGCAGGTTGTAAACTCGATTGTACATAGCGGAGCTATGTTTGACAGTTGTATAGCTACTAGTTTTGCCAGTTAGTAGCTGTAAATACAAATGCATCGGGTTCCAAAATTTCCCAAATTTCCCAAGGTTCGAGCAATATGTTACGCTTATATTTTACGCAATATTTTACGCTTATATACGCTTACGATAGTAGGTGTTAAAAATCTTCGTATCTTGCCTTTAATAAAAGATAGAAATACAATTATGAATTAACACTAATAACATTGAAAAGTGTTTACGAGTGCATGATGAGAAATTTTGTATAAAATCTTAAAACCTGTCCTCCATCCATTCCTTTGTGTCTTGATGAATTGTGTAGGTACATACATAACTTATAAAAATGCCTTTGGTAATACGATATTTGAAACAAACACCCCCTTTTCACATGGAAATACGAGAAAAATAAAAAAAGAAGGAAAACAAATAATTAATTTTAGTGATTTTTCATAGCATTTTTAATCATAGTTTATGTCAGAATGTGGTTCATACTCGCCTGTAATTTTAAATATTTCACATGGTGGACTGGAATTTGATACTCCCACCCATTTATTACTTCGCTACTTTAAACATGGTTCCTCGCCTTCACCAGAGTCAGCTGCGGGAGTTTATGATACCTTATATCACCGAATCAGTTGAAATTAATATACATTTGTAAACGCTTTGTTGGGATGTCACCCATACAAATTGTCACAAAATCAGAGTCGATTAAATTAAATTAAAATAAATTCTCAACTTTTTATTACAAAAATTCTCTTTTTATAACTTTTGAAGGTTATTTCCATCAATGTAATATATCACTGAAGAAGAAGATTACAATAATAATCTAAACGAAAATATGAAAGAGAACAAGAAACAGAAAAAAAACAATGGACGCAACTGGGGCTCGAACCCAGACCTCTCGTCTATCCGGGACAACATAATTAATTCTAAAATTTGAAATATTAGATTTACAAATATGACGGTTCAACAGAAGGTGGCAATAGGGAAATTGGTTAACGCGCACGTCTCGGTTAGACGAGTGGTCTGGGTTCGAATCCCAGTTGCGACCATTGTTTTTTTTTCTGTGTCTTGTTCTCTTTCATATTTTCGTTTAGATTATTATTATTATCTTTTTCTTCAGTGAAAATAAATAATTTTGTGTACATCACTATTTAATCAACATAATCAATGGCTTCTGCGTCAGCAGTAATGTACATTCCCATACAAATTATCACAAATGCAGAGTCGATTAAATTAAATGAAAATAAATAACTTTACATTGGATACACCCAAAGATATTGATATATAAGTAGATGTGCTATCTGCTGTTTTTACTATGTGGGTCTGCGCTTCCGGGTGTCGCCGATATTGTTTACCAATTAACAAATAAACTAAAAGAACAAATAATTAACGAATAAACCAAACGAACGTTAAACTAAATGAACGATACTTTCCTTATTCAAAATATATTGTTAACCAATATTAATGCACATTTTCAAAAAATCAACGAAATGAACAAATTATTTTTGTATGAAAACTACGCTAATTAGCGCATAGTCCGGCGACAGTTGCGCGGACACCATAGCATATCTCTTCTGTATTTGAATATCTTTGGATACACAACTATTTAATCGAAATAATCGACGTGTTTCAAAACCACAACATTAGAGTCGATTAAATCAAATAAAAATAAATAACTTTGTATATGTCGTAGGCTGATCGTAAAATCAGGCAGATCATGATGCGCCTCGGGCACATCACGACCTGCCGCCATTTCACGATGCGGCAGATCATAATGTGGCTAGGCGCATCATGATCTGCCTGATTGTATGATTGGCCTGCGACATACACCACGACTATTCAATCAAAATAATCGACACTTTTCAAAACCGTAATAAATTCTTTCTTCGTCAATGAAAATTAGCAAATATAAGAATAGTCAAAAAACAATATAATGAGTTATTAATTAGTTATTAGGCATCACAAAAGTCATTGTAGGTTATCGATCACTTACCCGCCCTGGTATAAGTAACAGATGGTTACTCCTTCAAGGTAATTAATTAGTTATTAGACATCACAAAAGTCATTGTAGGTTATCCACCACTTACCCGCCCTGGTATAAGTAACAGATGGTTACTCCTTCAAGGTAATTAATTAGTTATTAGGCATCACAAAAGTCATTGTAGGTTATCCACCACTTACCCGCCCTGGTATAAGTAACAGATGGTTACTCCTTCAAGGTTCTCGCAAGGACTATAATTTTTTTGAAAGAATGAAGCTACATTTAGTTTAACCCGTCTGCTTGGTTCAATATATTCGCACCTCACAATCCGGAAGCCTCAGTTTCGCGCGTAAATTCTGAAACCGTCACTTTGGATCGAGATTGTGAAATATCTATGCAAGATAGCTTTCATATTTCAAAGACAATAAGAAGCATTATTTCGTTCTCTTTCTGGCAAATACATATGTTTGCATAAGAGGAAGAGAGATATATAGCTTTTAAAATGTAAGGTCGCTCGGGACGTTTTTGGTCTTATGAAAGTATAACGCAATTACGTGTTTTGGGATGTATTTATTTCTAAGAAAGCAGACGGGTTAAAACGAATCTAGACCTCCAATGTCCCTGCATACGTTGTTAGTAAGCAGTATGCAAGTGCTTACACAATAAACATGTTACAAAGGTGTTAGTAAAACATCACAAAAATAAATTATAAGTTATTTATCTTCATTTGATTGAGATGACGTCACAAAGTGAATTTGCGATTATTAAATAAATTAAGTACGTACTTTAAGCCAATAAATTCCATAATTCCATAATAATTTATAGAACCAGTTATCATCAAGACAAATGCATCGGAGCTATACAATCACATATACAGAGCATACAGAGCGCTTTATCAAACGGAATGAATATTTGACAAACTCTATATCAAGGAATAAGGCTCTCGTCTATGAATCCAGTCGTCGCGGCGTTGCGGGTTAAAATCCCGCGGTGTTATTAATCCGGGTGTGATTTTATAAAAAAAAAATTACATGAATACCGCACAAGAGTCCCAACTGCTCCCGTCTGGAGCCAGTGGGACTATGGCATCCCCAATCGGGGTATGTTGTGAGGCTGAAGGCAGTGGGGAGGGGAAGGAGATAGGGAAGAGGAAAGTGGGGAAGTACCTGGCTATTCAGATCTCGTCACCAAACACGGCAGAAGCCATTTCAAGCAACGTTTCAATTCTCAATTGTAATCTCACACCAGGGCGATACTGAAAGTATCTTCCACTCTGGAACGTGCCGCAAATATACTATATATTATTTTAAATGAATAAATTGTGAAATTCACAAATTAATTCAATAAAATTGGTTTGGTTTCACAATCAATTGATTAAAAAATAATATATATTATCTATATTTGCCGCACAATCCAGAGCGGAATATACTCACCGTATTACTATGGTGAAACCGTAATTCAGAATTTAATTGTTGCTTGAAATGGCTTTAGCTGTTTTTGCTTGCCAAATCTGAAGAGCCCATACCTTCAGCCTCACAACATAGCCCAATTGGAATGTCATAGTTTCACCGGCTTCAGATGGTTGGAAGCAGTTGGAACTGTTTCACATAAAAAAATCTAGATGTGTATTTGCTATATAAACTCTCGAACGCATTTGTGAGCTCCGAAATTTTCGGGATCATCTTTCAGAGAATTAAAATTGTTGAAATGGTTTAGGCCAGGGGTCACCAATTACATTCACAAGGGGTCCGTTTTTTTAAATAACATGACCGTCGCGGTCCGGAAGGGAAAAAGTCAACCCTCCCCCCCCTCCCCACCGGCTTAAGAATTGAAATAATAAACTTGTGTAGATACAATATTTAAATTTGTGTAGATACAATATCAATGAACAAATAAAACGAATGGGTTCCGGAACATAATTTTATTAAATAATAAACAAATGTTATGATTAAAAAGACGTACCAAGGGTTTTTTTTACAATATTAATGAGAAAATTAACATTTTTTGCTTTGGACTTTCCCTCCGAAGTTTGGACTAAAGATTGTGCAGGCTATTGTCATTATGTTGGAGATGTTCATCGGTAAGTCTGCTACGGAATTTATTTTTAAAGAAAATTCGTCTTGGAAAATGCTGCTTCACAAATATATGTTGACCCAAACATTTTTTTTTAATTCTGGGTATTTATTAGCACTAACAAATTTTATCCAAAACTTTTGACAAGAAACTTTTTGTTTTTGGTGTTTTAAAACTGCATTTTCTTGGAAATTGATCATTTCCATCTGGAGAGCAACTTTATTCCCGAAAATATTTGCAGCTTCATCACCAGGATGCAGAGAGTAAATGTTAGTGACGATGTCGACGACATTCTCAATATTCTTAAATTCTGTGAATCTGCTTTCAAATTCCGCACCGCGAATCCCACCCATCCGTTGGCGAATCGACATCAGCAAAGAAAAAGCGCGGGAAAAATGATCAAATTACGTACTCAAGTTGCCTGTGTAAAATATTTTGTATTGTTACTCAAGGTCTCCACAAAACAGGTCGGCGGTCCGGATCCGGACCGCGGTCCGTCATTTGGTGACCCCTGGCTTAGGCAATGCTTATTGTTTCGGTACCTGATCTGGGGTCCTAGCATGGTCGATCGATATAGGTTTTATCGAAAATGTCGGTAACTTGCCATCGCTCCCGAGCACAACTGCAGGCCGCTAATGAACAAACAATGATTTACAATGACTAGGGGTTCCTAATATATTTGACGTAAACTGTTGTTTATTCGTTAGCGGCCTGCAGTCGTGCTTGAAAGCGATCGCAAGTTACCGACATTTTCGATAAAACCTATATCGATCGACCATGCTAGGGGGCCTGATCTGGTTATCCAGACTTACAATCTTCTTCCACCCTTTCTCTTCACCTCCTCTTTCCTTTTACCCCAGCAAGACCGTAAATATTCTAGTTGCTAGTTCCTAAATAGTTCTGATGAAACCATGCTTTCATTTCGAATTTTTTATAAATCAAATATTTGGGGCCTTGATTCGACCCTTTGGGCGTAGGTATTATTATCGTAATTGGCTACCTACTTAATCAACAAACGTTTGCTTAATAATAACACACGTCAGAAACTGCGTACGTTAAAAAAAATACGTGGGCAACTAATAACTCGAAAATGAAATATTCTCAGTATAAACGCCTCTTTACAAAATAATGCATTTTCTAACGCAGTTATGGCAGGGATGAAATATTTATAGAGAATTAGCTAAAGTCCCTGGCGTGGTTCGGGGAACTTAGCTAGTTCTTTTTGTTTTTTGAAGTGTGCAAAATTTCATCAATATTATCATAAAATTGTAGATTTGGATAACAAAGCAACGTTGCCCTCCCGCCACAGATATTCTTCGTAATAATATAAATAGATAGATTACCATGTATCGTTCGAACAATCGTAGAAAATATTTTATATCTTACCAAATGATTCTTTTCATATTATTATTAAACGACTTCAAAAAGGTGGAGGTTTTTTTGGAGTCGGTGTCAGCCAAGGTACCCGGCCCGGCGTGTTTACTTGACAGCTCCCCTCCCGCCGCGGCCCCGCTCACGCCTCTCGCCTCTCGCCTCTCGCCTCGTCAAGTCGCGCGTGCGACACAAGCACATCTCAACAATAAATATGTATGTAGTTACAAACCTACCTTGGCTGACATCGATTCTAAAAATAACAATCGTACCTACATATTGATGAGTAGAAAAAGTAAGTTGATTATTAAGTTTTAGAAGAATACGAAATTATTTTTTTACTTTTTAGTCCATTTTTTAAAGTCGTTTTTTTGTCCTGTTAAAATTTTAGTTTTTTTCATTATAAGTCAAGCAAAATCTTAATTGATGTCACTGCGTGCAAACTTTATCTTGATTTCCACAATAAACAGTGTTAATCTCAAGTGACCTCTCAATTAAGTATGGTTCAAAATATTTTCTACATTTTAACGCAGTATCACTTTATTGTACATATAGTTTCGTATTGGTGATCGACAAACCGTTGGATTTAACCTGTTAGCCATAAGTTGTCATAATAGTTTGTCTACTCAAGAAATAGAAGTAAGATAGAGCATTGTAGAAATATATCATAAATTTGTACATCGCCCTTTAGACGATTTTTCACAAAAGTGGCGCTATACAAATCATCCCAATGTTATTATTATTATTTATTAAGTACCTATACCTATAGGTACTTTATTAAATACTCACGTCTTATTTCAAAGTGGAAGATCGAGAATTGATTTGTCTTTCGCAATGTTTAGTGACCAGATCTGATAAGTAAGGTACTTCCCAAACTAATGGAGTAGAATACTGTAAAATGACATTAACTTACCACATTATTAATTACTACTCTACCTACTATGCATTTCGCATCTTCGTTAAAACTGAAAAAATTGCACATCAGCAATTGTATCAAATTTGTCATCGTTGTGCGCATCCTCCATTTGAAAAATTACGAAACAAAACCAAATAAAACCAATAACGCCATTACGTGACGTCAAAACTACTTGTCACGGGCCTGATTTATAGTTTTGTGCACAAGGGCACAGGGGTGTGGAGGCGCAATGCCCCGTGGGGTAATCGGCTCAATTGACCGAATAGTGGCAGCCCTGCGCCCGAGGGTGCAGCGTCATTCTTACTTATTGGCACACTGGGATACTGGGACATTGAAGGGATGTTACATTCTGTATTACTTAAGACTGCTTGAATTTAACTGGTGAAAACAGGAACCACGTTACGTTTTTTTAGCTGAGCTCTTGAGAATCTAAATATGTATTTGAAAATTAGTTAATTAATGCAAAAATCTATGGAAGCCTTCGAATCAATTAGGTAGGTACCTTAGTCCTTATAATATGCATCGGTCGAGATATTCGATGATCTTGTTTATCTTAGATCTAATGATTTAAAGTAAATTATAATCATCACTCTTGGCTCTAAAACCCCTGGTGGGTCTTGGCCTCCTCAAGAGTCTTCCTCCACTCATCTCGGTTTTGTGCCAGCTCTCTCTAGTTTAGAAGCTCCAAGGTAGATATATCTTTCAGGACGTTGTCGCTCCATCTTAACCTTGGTCTTCCCAGTTCCTATCGGTCTTGAGTTCAGCAGGGACTTTGGTGCTTGATACTCGGTCATTCTCTCTAAAGTAAATTATAAAAAATAAATTCAATGTCGCCAACATAATAATGACAATTTTTATTAGTAGCAAACCGAAGATAGTGATTTGGGGAGGATAGTGCAATCCCACACGTCCCATAAAGTTGTACATATTTACACAACAGATAAAGTAAAAAGTAAATAGAACAAACAAATATAAAAGACATAAGCGATAATAGAAATAAAATAAATAATCAATTATAACTCGCTCAGGAGTGGCGCTTGGTGCTGGAAGGCTGCGATCACCACTGTGTTATCGGAAGCCATTAGCCGAATCCTGGCTCCAGTGACCCGGTGTCTCATCAGACCGGCGAATCCGTGTAGTCCTAGCTCCGTAAACATTGAAGATGCGCTGCTGTATCTTCTGTATCCAAATATAATTCTGCAAGCATCATTATATTGGATCCGGAGTCGTTCTATTGAGCTGGTACGGTAGTGACACCATGTTTCACATGTATATAGGTTAGTGCAAAATGCATTGAACAATGTTTTTTTTACATTGTTACTGCATTTGAAGAATCTTCGGGCAATCATATTAGACAGTATACTGATACTTCTCCGCTGTCTTTCAATATCACCGTCATCCGAGAGGTCTTCAGTAATAATGTGTCCCAAGTATTTTACATTCTTAGATGCGTTTTTATTTTCCTCATTAAGTTTTACAGGGAGCATTTTCTCGGGATTTTTTCCATGGTGGAATGCGATTAGTTCCGTCTTCTTGGGGTTGTACATCATGCTGAGGTCATTTGCATATTCTTCACAGATTTTCAATAATGTTCTCAACCCCTTGATCGACGGAGCTAGGAGAATCATGTCGTCCGCATAACTTATGTGATTTAGGCATAAATTATTAATACGACAGCCCGCCCTGATGTCCAGGCGATTTGATAATTCGTCCATGTATACATTGAACAGGATTGGGGACATACACCCTCCTTGCCTTACTCCTGATCGCAAATATATCGGTTGGGAGTACGTACTTGCCCACGGTACAACGTTTTCCTGCTGAGAGTTCCATCGGGATAGTGTGTTGATATACATAGTAGGTATATTTCTAGCTTTCAATTTCTCTCATAAGGTTTTATGACAGACCCTGTCGAACGCTTTGCTCAGATCTAAGAAGCATCCGTATACAGTAGTTTTTCGTTTCTTGTAATATTCTATTATTTGCTTAGCGGAGTATATTGCCATATTAGTGGATAATCTGTACTTAAAGCCCATCTGATTGTAT
The DNA here is from genome assembly GCA_929108145.2 of Limnephilus rhombicus. NCBI lineage: Eukaryota > Metazoa > Arthropoda > Insecta > Trichoptera > Limnephilidae > Limnephilus > Limnephilus rhombicus. Next base: position 28,134,386 of record OV815284.1, read on the forward strand.
TTAGAATTGAGTTTACCTTCTATTTCAATCAGAATTACCCTTTCAAATAGTCTTGCAATTATAGTTGCCAGGGATATCGGCCGGTAATTGCTGGAGTTGGTCATATCGGGCTTTCCTGATTTCAGGATCGGGGTTGTAATGTTTTTCGTCATTGCACTCGGTAGATGGTTGTGTTTGAGGATTGCATTGAACAGAATGTTTAGTAGTTTAGGTATGTATCTACCTCCGTACCTTATGTGTTCAATACTTAAACTATCATGTCCCGGAGATTTACCGGCCTTAGTAGCTTTGATGGCCTTCATTATATTATTTTCAGAGAGGAAGACGTTTTGTCCATCATATTCCATAATATCAGGAGCAGTCGGTGCTTCGTTTCCAGAAATATCTGCAAAGGTTCTTCTAAATGTCCTGGTGATTTCCTCCGTATTTGTGTACCCGTCAATTTGGCTGGCGATTCGAGCGTTTGGTTTGATCAGATTGTTGCTTTTCTTCCAGAATTGAGCAAACTGTTTTGTGTCAAGCGATTTTACGATTTCGTGTTTGAGGGCTCTTTTAAACTTCTTCCTTTTCTGTTTTCTTTCATCCGCAATGGGGCCTTGTGATGGTCTCCCGTTTTGAATCCACGTCATCAATGCCGATCTGGATTTTTCGTAGTGTTCCTTGACTTTTTGATTCCACCCGGAAATGTGACGATATGTTTTTGGTTCGCTTTGATTGCTCTCCCGATAGAATACAATGTCGGCAGCCTTTCTTAGGGCTTCCACGATATCTGTGTACGTATTGTCCATGCTTTGCATATGATCGCATTTATCACATGTAGACTCAGAATAACATATGGATTCGGAGCGTCTTTGATATGTTACATGGAGTAATGCTTCTGCCACAGACGTATATTCATTGATTTTCTTGTTGTTAGTCCTTCGCCATATTATATTATTAGGCTGTTCCGGGGCATTAAAGACGGTGGCAGGTAGGTTTTCAGCAGCGATTATGCAAGATGTCGGCCGGTGATCGGACCAGTCAGTATCGTAGTGAATATGCAGATTATGTATTTTGTCCTTGAGATTATTAGTGCATATACAATGATCGAGCCAGGAAGTGGTATTGTGTGCATCGCTAACATATGTATATGTGTCGTTGGGTAGTCTTTCCATATCGATACAACTGTAGTTATTTTCAGTGTAGAAAAATGATAGTTCTTTCCCAAATACAGAAGATGGGTGAGCGTTGAAATCTCCCATCACGATGGTTTCAGAGTATTCATTGTCTTGAATGATCGTATGTATTTTGGACAGGTAGTTGGTGAAGTCAGTAAGGTTGTCCGCATGACATAACGGCATGTAGACAGTCAGTACACATATTGTCCCTCCTTTTGTTGTTATCTGAATACCAGCGATGCGGTCATCTCCACATGGTATTACGGAAGCTTGCAACTCATTCCTCCAAAGTGCCGCGACTCCTCCATAGGGTCGTCCCCTCAGCGGCCCGTTAGCTAAATCTACGGCAGATGTGCCCCATCCCTGAAAGTTTGGATGAATTTTGGATAGATTAGATGTTTCGTTTTGTAATAGCCACGTTTCTTGCAAAAGTATTACATCGTATATATCGCACATATCTATAATGAAATCAATGTTTCTTTTAAAGCTTTTGCAGTTTATCGAGATTATTTTAATTTTGTTCCTTTCCATTGTATTTTTTTTCAATAAATTTTCGGAAAACGGTACCTGTTGGCCAAAATTCTTTGTTCATGTAGGTTTTGAAATCCTTATTCGGTATAGTCAACTTAAAGGATCCAAACCGTGTGGGATTTCGTTGAGTAATTTTTTCCACTTGGATGTTATTCGCTGTTATTTTACTATCAATAAAGTTTCGAATATTATTCTCAGTTACACTATTGTCTAACCTTGATACGTAGAGCGTTGTTTTTAGTTCGGCTATTTTAAGTGAGTTATCCGTTGCTGTGCCTGTTATATTTCTCGATCTACGTGGTTTTATGGTAACAGTTTTAAAACCTTCCGCATTAGAATTCGTTGTCACTGATTTGTACGCATTTTTATCATATAGTGTGCGTATATTTTGATCTAAATCAGGGTACCTGTGATAGTTTCTGTTGTGCATGAGAGTTAGATGCAGCTATTTTATTCCATTATTTAGGGGTATGCAAGAGAGGCGGCGTGTGCTGTATTATCACATTACTGCAGTGGGCATCGTCAAATTGTAATTCTTTAAGTGGCGGGCTTGGGATCGAGCGGTTCTTCTCTAGTGCTACTGGTATGGTGACCTTTAATGAATTCAAGGACGGAGATGTATTTACGTCTTGATTTCAAACATGGTTGTGATTGTTTTTTTTCAGTTCTTCTCTTAAAAGGGCCATTTCAGAGCGCAAAACTTCCAGATCGCTTTGTTTGGACATTTGCGATTGGATTGTAAAAAGTTCACCCTTTAGTAACATGATATCTTTTAATAGACATGTTACGTCTATGTGATCGAAATTTACAGGCGGTAATTTGTGCAGATTCTGAGCCACAAAGGTTGGTAGGGCTTCATTTTCTGTTTCCTTCAGTATTTTAATAATGTCGTATAGATTCTTGCACTTCTTACCTTCACCTTTCCTCATAATTCTGCGCCCAACTGTTTCACTGCACAAATATCTTTCGCTGCCTCCACATCGTCTTCGGAGAAATGTGTGGAGCATATTTGCACAGCAGTTAGTTCATCTAAGACATCAATTTTATTTTGAAGAAACGTTAAAAGTTCGTTAATAATCAGTTTTTCACTTTTTTTCGTGTTATTCATGTTGTTTTCGTAAACTGCGGCGGCACATGCAATTCGATCCTGCGCCCGAGCAGACAAAATGCTGCAAAAACTACTATTATCTTGTTTATTTATTGTTCTTATACGCCCGTAGGGGCTTTTACATAGATTATAAAATAATATTTAAGATATCGAGGATTACACATACATAGAATTTATACCAAACGTTATAAAAGTGAAAAAACTTTTAAGAATATACAAGTAGTTTTTAAAGAAAAAACCACTTGTATATTCTTGCGTAAAACCGTGAAATATTTTAAACAATGTAATATTTAACAATAACATAGAACAAAATATAATATAAAACATTACAATAACACATCAAATCGTTAAATATATTATACCCACGTTACAATAATTTGTAGGATTCCACAAAGTGTTGGTTTAAATTGCATTTTAGAATGTAAAGGGAATCAGCAAATACATCTACAATACCACCAAACTTGTTGCCTAAATCATGCATCCTATTGGTAAGTGAGTGTGATTGACAGTTGGTTGTGTATGTGTTGCAAAAGAATGTTATATTTTGTCTAGTATTCCTTGTCGGTACATGGAGTTTAATACTAGAAACGATGGCAGGGCTGTCAATTAGGTTGTTCATAACTCTGTACAATAAAATTAGGTCTGAAATGATTCTTCTGTCAGACAGCGTAATTAAATTTAGTCGATTCATTAATCTTAAATTATTAATGTTTTCTATTGGAATTTTGAGTTTGAAATTTAAGTACCTAAGAAATTTGTGTTGAACACGTTCTATTTTGTTAGAGTGTACTTTATAGAAAGGGGACCAAATAGGTGAAATATATTCTACTTGACATCTAACTAATGAAATGTAGAGTGTTTTCATGCAATCCATGGACTTAAAATCAGTTAGGGTTCTACAAAGGAAGCCAAGAATCTTTAAAGCCTTATTAGTTATATCATCTATATGTGCTGTGAATGTTAAGTTTGAATCGAATATAACTCCCAAGTCGCGAATTTGTAATACTGGTGTTAATTTAACATTATTTAAATTATATTCATGTAAAATATGAGAATGAGTTCTGGAAAATCGTATTACTTGACGTTTCTCAATATTCAAAAATAACATATTTTGTTCGCACCATTTAAAAAATTCATCTAAATTAGCTTGTAAAATTAGGCAATCATATATATTTCGTATTCTTTTAAAAAATTTTAGATCATCTGCAAAAAGTAGGACTTGTACTTGTACTTGACTTTAAATATGTTTACAATGTCATTAATGAATATTAAGAATGTTATATTATATACTTATCTTATTATATACTTATCTTATTAATTTAGTCACACACCGACAGTAAACATTGAGTTCCAAGTTGTATTCTTCTACTTACTTCCTTCTTCTCAATTCAACGTTCTGGAGAGCATTACAGTTTTTATCAACAGGTCCAGGGGTATAAACAAGACCCAAGAAGACGTTTCTTCACATCTATTTGTTTCCTTTTTGATCCATTTTTCATCAATTTTACGGAATTCAATTTGAATTGTCTTTTCTTTGTAAAGGAAGATGTTGTGTAATTTGGGTATTTAATTTTATATATTTAACGTTAAAATAAAAATGAGTTACACTTAGGTACCTATACCTACATACATATATTTTACAAAAATATAATATTTAACAGCATTATTAGTTATGTATTCAGTATACCCGTCAGAAAAGAGGAGTTCTTGTGCCTGATTAGGGAGCCACGATTCTTGCATTCAAATTGAGTTCATGAAATTAAATTGAATTCTTATAAAAGTTTTGTATACAATATTTACATAATAATACATATTAATTTTTTACGTAATTTATTTTTTACGAAAATTTTGCTTAATTTCATTTATTTGCTCAGATTGGCTTTAGAAAACGGTCACTGTGGATATGGTCCGCGTCAAATGGTTCCAGTCTTTCTTTAGAAAATGGTCACTGTGGATACGGTCCGCTTGAAATGGTTCCAGTCATTCTTTAGAAAATGGTCACTGTCGATACGGTCCACGTGTAATGGTTCCAGTCATTCTTTAGAAAATGGTCACTGTGGATACGGTCGGCGTGAAATGGTTCCAGTCTTTTTTTAGGAAATGGTCACTGTGGATACGGTCTCCGTGCAATGGTTCCTGTCTTTCTTTAGAAAATGTTCACTGTGGATACAGTACGCGTGAAACGGTTCCACTCTTTCTATAGAAAATGGTCACTGTGAATACGGTCTAGGTGAAATAGTTCCAGTCTTTCTTTAGAAAATGATCACTGTGCATACGGTCCGCTTGAAATCGTTACAGGATTTCTTTAGAAAATGGTCACTGTGGATACGGTCGGCGTGAAATGGTTCCAGTCTTTTTTTAGGAAATGGTCACTGTGGATACGGTCTCCGTGCAATGGTTCCTGTCTTTCTTTAGAAAATGTTCACTGTGGATACAGTACGCGTGAAACGGTTCCACTCTTTCTATAGAAAATGGTCACTGTGAATACGGTCTAGGTGAAATAGTTCCAGTCTTTCTTTAGAAAATGATCACTGTGCATACGGTCCGCTTGAAATCGTTACAGGATTTCTTTAGAAAATGGTCACTGTGGATACGGTTTAGGTGAAATAGTTCCAGTTTTTCTTAAGAAAATGGTCACTGTGGTTACGGTCCACGTGAAATGGTTCCAGTTATTCTTTAGAAAATGGTCACGGTGGATACGGTCCGCGTGAAATATTACCAGTCTTTCTTTAGAAAATGGTCACAGTGGATACGGTCTCCGTGAAACGGTTCCAGTCTTTCTTCAGAAAATGGTCACTGTAGATACAGTCCGCGTGAAATGTTTCCAGTCTTTCTGTAGAAAATGGTCACCGTGCATACGGTCTACCTGAAATGGTTCCAGTCTTTCTTTAGAAAATGGTCACTGTGGATACGGTCTAGGTGAAATGGTTCTAGTCTTTATTAAGTATTGAAATTTTTTACGCCTTTGTGAATATAATTGTTTTGCATTTTTATTATGTTAATGTCAGGTATTATCAATTAGTTTAATTAATGAAACAATTGAATACATCTTTGAGTTTCTTATTTAAAACCGAAATTGTTTAAATATATCCACTTATGTATTTCTGCTTGAAAAAACACCCCTTTCAAATCCAAGTCCACTGAATAAAACCTTTTATTATACTATAAAAAGAGTTCCTAAACTGTCTTAACAATCTTCCCTTTTGTTTCCCCAAGTATTGTGTGACTTTTCACCCCGGTCCCTTGGCCCGGGCTTCAACCCCCGGGGGTAGGACCGAGGGTCACAGGTTCGGACACTGATGGTCGAAGGGCTGAGAAATGGTTACTAGGGGTCGATCCGAGTTTATGACTCCTTTTATCGAAGGTAGTCCATAAAAATGCTATGTGCAGGAGAGGCCCGTGATTTTGTGTCACCTTGTAAGTGAGACGTGAAAATACCTTTAAGAAGAGGGTGAATTATAAATACACGTTTTTTTTCTTTTATTATAGTATTATTTTAAACATTTTTTTAAATGATTAAGCTTATCTTTAGTGACCGACCGAAGGTTGTTTTCGGTTTCGGTTTTGGCAAATTTCGGCAAAAAAAATTAGTTTCTGCATCAGTTTCGGATTCCGCAGAAAATCTCACCGAAAATCTACGTTCGTGAATTATCGCGCGTCGTTCGGCTGACTTCGGACGAGTTCGTGGCTCGTGTGTCACCCGCCATCATCAGCTGAGTTTATTTAACACAAATCAATTAAAATTAAAATACTCAATTAATGAGGTCCTTCCTTTATAAAGTAAAATGTAAGTGTTGGTTATTAACAAATTTGTCTTCGAAGAAGTAGTTAACGTATTTGTTTAATTTTTATTTGTTTTGTAGTAGTAATATCAAAAACATATAATTATTTTTTCACATACATAAGTATTTCATTTATTGTTTTTTTTATTTCATTTAACACGTGTAATAAGAATGTTATGATTGTAAATGCAATAAAAATTAAATTCTCAATTAATGAGGTCCTTCCTTTATAATTTACCTACTAGCTTTAGCCCCGGCTTCGCTCGCATAGTATTAGGGAGGTTCCCACTCCACATTCCCTATCCCCACTCCACTCCCCCCCCCCCCTCTCCCCATCCTATTTTATGTATTTATTTAATTTATTCTTTTTATTTTCATTAATTTCATTTTTTTTACGTTTCTTTATTCATTGAAAAAATCTTTTTTTACAAAAGTTGGGGATTTTTCGACCACCATGCTAGGCACATGCCCGTTTTATCTTTAAAGAACCACTTTCTTTTTATTATTATGCAATTAGAATTGTAATAATAATGACTATAATACCCACGCACAGGTTTTGCCTGAATTTTTTTCTACCCACTACACTGTACTTGTATAATTGTTTATATGTATGTATCAAAAGTTTCAACAGTTTCTTTTTAATAAGTGTTTATTTTGTATACCCATGCAAGGATACCATTCCAAAAGACAATGCATGTGAATTAGTCAAAGAAGCAAGTGAGTCATGACATAGAACTTTGTCTTATGCCATTCATTCATCGGGTGCAACTTGTAAAAAACACACACAATCGCTTTACACAGCACTAAAATTATTATTTAAAACAATTCTGCTTAAACCATATACATATTCATCAGTCATCAAAACTTCTGTTTAAAGGATTTAAAGTAAGAAAATTAAATGCATTGTACTTCTACGATGCAACATTACAATTTTATAAAGACAATATTCTAAATAAATCTGCACCATTTAAAAATAATAGAAAACTCAGACAAACATCAATACTACCAACTTCAAAATATAAAAAAAAAACTAATGGGGTAATTCAACTATAAATATCTTGGGGTAAAGTTTTTTTTATACTTTACCAGAATGTATCACAAGAAGGTATAAATAACAACAAAGATTTTTAATTTCATCAACTCACTGAAAATATCAATTGAATGTGTTAACATATTATACTTTAACAATTTGGGAGGCGGGTATGGGTACAGCCGCCCCGGGAACCATTTATTAGTTAACCAACACCTCTGCCATAGGTCACTCATAGTGGTTCGCTACGTTTGGTGACTTAGCAGGGGTGCCCGGATTCATGCGTTAGGTTTGTCCCTGACTTGGCGGCGGATGCGTCTGCCCACCAGCTGAATGGCAGGCCGTATCGGGAGATAATGGTTGAGGGAGTCCATTTGACTTCTCCAGCCGTACTCTCTCGGATCATCGTCTTGCTCCGCAGTAAAGTGATGGATTCATACGTCTTTCACTCCTGGACACACTGACCACTAGATTTCTACCCACTCCCAATACCCACCCTTTTCCTTCCCAGAATTTTATCTTCTTTCTTTCCTTAAAAGACCTTCCACACATATGACGTAGACTTAGAGGAGAATTATATTTCTCAGGGCCTCCTGTGTGGAGCTATTGTAAAAAAAAAGAATTAAAAAATTAAGAAATAACATGCGCAATAAAACACCCCCATACGTACAAGCCTAGCTTTATTACTGGGCTATATCTTATACACCTATAACCATTGACGTAGGATATACTTGGTCTAAGCCTAGAACAATATGTGAAATGATTACTACATACATTGAAATAAATTTTCTGTAAATGATTTAATTTTTTTTCTTCATAAACATTAAAAAAAACTGAATATTCATTGTTGATGGACATTCGAAGTAGGAGGACTGGTTGGGAGACGGTACTTATTTAATAAATTTAATAAATAGGTTCATTTTTATGTATACTAGTTGGTACCCGGCATGCGTTGCTATGCCATTTAATAAATAAGTTATTTCTCCCTGCGTGTCCTTTCCCATTCGTACCGTTCCCCTTCCACCTCCCCTTCCTCTGCCGCGTTCCCTTTCCCCTCTCGCGTTCCCACTCCGCCTCCTCCACCTTCTCTCTACCCACTTACATATATCCACTCCCCGCCTTCCCCCGTCCCGCGAACCCTCCTCCTGAATTCCAGTCCTCGTTCAGTCCCGGTACATTCAGTTTTCAAACATCTCGCGTGCCACATATTACAATTTTTTTATAAAATTTCATAATGCCAGACCCCACCAGTAATTTTATACAAACCTTGTCCTGACAATAACGAACACAACAAAGAAAGAATTATTCAATTTGGTGCAGTCGTTCGGAAGTTATGCGCGTACATACATTTCAGGGATTCATTTTTATTTATATAGATTAAATATGCAGAAGAAACGTCTTATCTAAAGTAACACCATTTTCTCGAATTATGAACCTCGGCTTTATGATAGTAGTATGGTTTTTTTCTGCGGGTAAGTCAAAATATTTTCTGCGAACAACATCATGTCTTCGAAGACACCATTGACTTGCTAAAAAATACATAATACATAAAAAATATACAGTATTTATTATAAATAACTTAACTGCTTCAGTAACAACATTTTATATTAGTTTAGTGATAAATTGAAGATGTCCACTGGTTCGGTATAATTATTTCCCTCCATTAGTATTCTGGATAAAGTGGAGTACATATGGTAGTTAGTCCCGGAATTTGGCCCAACATAAAATGGTTTAAATGCCGTACAGCTGTATGGCGCTGAAGCCCTTTTTTCCAGTATGTGGCTCGTTCGCCATTCTTCCTTTTTACCATCGATAATATTTTAAATAGTATTGTAGTTCAACAAAGTATGCTGAAATATCCATTTTAAAACTTAGAAAACATAAGAATTTATTTTGCCTTATTTTAATAACTTGTATACAATATATATAATGTGGGTTCCAGGAGGGAGACTTATACTCAAGTTGACTTCTAACAAAGGCAAAATATAATAGTATAACACATTTAAAATTGTTGAAATTTCTAGTTAGTCTCTTCCCAGCATGTATATGAGAGATTTGATTGAAAGGGTTGCCTAATGCTTAAGAGGGCATTACAAGAGAAAACCCGAAATGTCATTTTCAAATCAGATTTTAGACGTATTGACTCTTTTCCACAAAAAAATATAAACGGATTTCGAAAGATTGTTCTTTTATCTAGCATTCGCATGTAATAAATTTTGAGATTTTTTTTTAAATTTTTAGTATAATAAGGTTATTCCATGGGTCGTTGGCAGATTTGTTAAATTTTCAAAAAAGATTTTGTATTATACCACACCCATTTCAAATAATATAATCATGCAGTAAAATAAATCAATACATTACCTAGCAAACGCATGTTTTATAATTTTAATTTTAGTTTCAATAAAATCATTAAAAAATATGTAGGTACTTATGTTTCTTGGCGAAAATTGGTCCATTTGTGTATTTATTTGCGCACTTACAAACTAATATATTTCAGATTTTTTTAACATTATTATTAAATTTAGACATTACTAAAAAATGATAAATACTTATAATCAAAAAATAATCACAAAAAGTACATTATTTTAATAGTTTTATCATCACGCCTTTCAGCATTTTTGGATGAAGGTATAAATTAAATATTATTTTTAATTATTAAACTAACGTTTAAGACAAGATTTTTATGCATAGCACAAAGGGTAACAATTATTATAAGCAATAATTATCAGCCTGAAACACTCATCCACATTGAAAAATCTTCCGAGAACAGATACATGACGCCAAAGGGACTTGAACCCTTGCCCTTCTGATTGCCGGTCAGCTGCTCTCCCAATTGAGCTATTACTGCTTATTATATTTTTCCACCTGAAAACAACCAACTTTATTTTTGCGAGAGAGACACTGTTAGTGTTAAATCCGTCGCTAGGTGGCGTCGAGACAAATTATGTCTTCATTTATTGGGGAAATACTTAAACTTGTCAAATATTAATTATTATTTTTAATTGTTAAACTTTTAAAAATATTAATGGTTAAACGCTCTTAAGTCTTCAATTTATTGATATCACATACATTAATTATATTGACATCACCGGCAAAGCTGGTAGTACATAGTTAAATTTAAAAATTCGGCTACTCTAATAAAGCTTCAAAACATTTGTTTTGGTATTAGTTGATACCGGTCAGCATTTTAAAATATTCCGAAAAATGAAGGAAGTAAAAAATACCTTTCGGCAAAATTTTATGCAAAATACCCGGGCAGCATAAAGAATTACGGGTAGGTGGCAAGGTACGTGGAAAGGAAATTTAAAAAGGTTTATTCCCCGAACAGGGAACAACAGGTGAGCCATTATATTCACATCATCCCACTAGAACAGAGAACATCCGCGATCCTTTGTATGCTAAAAAAATATACCCTGCTATGTATGCTAGCCTGGTAGAGGTGAAATTTTATTTCGTAAATTATATTTTAGCGATGTTTATTTTAAAATATTTTTAACGAAATGTTTTTATTTGTATACTATTCTCTCCTTGATTCAATGGACAGCCCAGAACAGCCCGGTCCTTTTTGTCTTCCTTCACTCATCTTTTTCTATTGGCTTATCACTAGGTGCGCCTCGTCATCATTATTGTTACTGCAAGAGAGTCCTAGCCATCTCTAGGACGCATATATATAAATATGAGCGCATTGAAGTCCTAGTTTATGTATATGCTGTACCCCACTGCAAAACTAGGTTGTCTCAAAGGCATATTAGCTTTATAGCTCCAAAAATGTATAATTTATTATGTACCTACAACCTTTAAAGAGACCACATGTCAAAATCTTCAATCTTATAAAAATTATACCAAAACTTGGATAAAAAACACTGAAACAGATATTTTTTTCTTATAAGTTTTAACAAATCCATTAATTATATCTATCATTAGACATAATTATATTTAGAGTAGATATATTGTTTGGTATGTTCTTTTTTTGTCTTTTAACTGAACTTATTACATTCATTCTTATAAATTTTCAACATATGCGATAATAACAGGGCAGACGGTTATTATGTTGTAGTTTTTAATTGCATTTATTCGGATTCTCTTTTTAAATCCCTAATTTATATATGTATACCTAAAATCTTCAATTTAACCATAGAAATAAAAATAAAAAATCAATTGCCTTTGCGGGATTTTTTTGTTCATACATTTATTGTATTAAGCTTTATTATATAATTTAATCATTTTATGTAGATAACTATTATACGTATTGTATTAAAACTTTTATATAAAAAAACCTCTAATCGGGCGTCTTGAAATACGTCTTTCTGTAAATTTCCGGTTCAAGTTATGGTGCCTGATAACAGTAAATATTCTTCTTTCAAGTGTACAGAAGCTACATGCAAATCTTTTTTTTTCGAAGGACATTTTGGTTTTGATTTAAAAAAATATAAAATTAGAAACATGCTTTTTTGGATCAGAGGTCTGGTTTTCATTCATCAAATGTGTACACATTTAAATTTTGTGATTTGCTAATGTTTGTGGTACAATATAGGTATACAAAATTGTAAATCTGTGTTTATTTTTAAAACTGAAAGTATGTCATAGCAATTGTTCTTGTATCCAACTCTTAAGCCGCCACTACCCGAATTTCCACCGATTTCTTACATATCTCCCTTAAACACGTTAAGTTTTAAAGCTCTTAAAAAATACATGTTATTCTTGAAGACAATATCTAGACATTCCTCGCGCCGAAACGCAAATTATATAAAATTCTCTCGATAGAAAAAAATCGCAAAGTATGCTCCGAAAATTATTATAAACACGTTTGTTTTAATTATTTTACAAGTTATATATATGAAAAAATTCACAGACTAACTAACTTACTAACTAACCATCACGCCGTTTCCCCGCAGGGGTAGGCAGAGAGGACGGACCGCCAAACAACTCGATCTTAGCACACACTCCTTGCCTCGTTCACATTGCAAGGTCATACATGCTCTTCTATTATTCCGACTCTTCACATGGCCCGACTCAAGTATCTGATTCACTTGGTCGTGCCATGTCTTCCTCCGGCGTCCCCGACTTCTTCTTCCATTCACATTTGCGTCATATATTCTCCTTACACTCCTTTCCTCGTTCATTCGCTCTACATGCCCAAACCATCTGAGCGTAGCTTTCTTAATCTTACTCATCACGCTTACATCAGCCTTGTATTCTTCGCGGATCTCCACATTTCTCACACGATCGTACATGGTTTTACCACACATACGCCTCAGGGATCTCAAATTCACAGCGTTTCTTTAAATGCTGTATAAGACAACCCCGCGAAATTTTTGCTCTATTTTGAACGAGTCTTGTTTTATTAAACATTTTCACAATTTTCGCATCGATTTTGTCGCTTTAAATACTAGCGCGCTCCTCTAACATTCGTAATTTAATATCTATCCATCTTATTTTTTTGAGCCCGGTGGCGGCGCCTTAAGGGCGATTAATCAGCGGCCGAGAATTCAAATTTCGTCCAAAGGTGGTCTTGCGATTGTACCCTTGCTACTTTACAGGGCGATTCCGATGAGAAAGATTAATTCTTCTCCGTACCAGCATTTTTAAATAATAACCCACTATCGACTTTATTGCAATCAAACTTTGCTTTAATGTATACCTATTCAAAAATGCTCAAACGTGTGATGATAAAGCTTTAAAAATTATGTACCTTTCGTGATTATTTTTTGATCATAAGTATTTATATTTTTTCAATAATGTCTGAGCAAAATAAGAATATTATTTTTTTTTTATATATATGTTAGTTTGTAAGACCGTAAATAAATAGAAAAAATGGAGTATTTTCATCACAAAACACGTGCGCAGATTTAATTTGAACTAAAATTAAAATTCAGAAAAGTAGCTTTTCTAAATAATTCATTGATTTATTTTACTGCATAGGTATGTGATTTGAAATGTGTGTCGTATAATACAAAAATTTGTATGAAAATTTAACAAATCTGGTATGATAAGGTTATACGACAGGTATCCTTATTATACTAAAAATAAACATTTTTTCTCAAAATTTAAAACACATCTATCTTTACTAGATAATAGAACAATCTTTCGAAATCGATTTATACTTTTTTTATGGAAAAAAATCAATACGCCTAGAATTTTATTTAAAAATGACATGTTTTCGGTTGTGTCTAGCAGTATCATTATCAACAACGCCCACAACAGATGTTTCAAAGCAAATATCATTTTTCAAAAACAACCCTTACCGACGGAAGTCAAATTTCAGTAATAACTTAGTTTTTATACTCTTTGAGATGGGATAACAGAGGTTTTGAACATTTTGTGCTTTAAATGTATAAGCACATGAAAAATTATTGAAAATATTTTATTATATGTGTATGTCGTGGCTTCTTAAAGTTAAACGTTGCTTTTATCCCGATATGTAGCATTAGTTTGGACACAACAAAAATATTACATTAAACATTGTTCGAAACTGTCAAATTAGTATAAGCTTTCCCTGAAGGAGGAACGTTTATTCCGAAACCGGTAGGATTTACGCATTATATAAGTGGTTAATACAAAGTTGTATTGTTTCATTTTTCTTTTTAGATCAAATCAAAATCAATAATTAGTATTTTTGCTCCCAGTTTATGAAATTATTAATACACTAGCTGGTTCCCGGCATGCATTGCAATACCATATTCAAAGAAATACATTTACAAATACAGAGGCAGCCACCTCTGGCCTGGAGCTCCAAAATACCTGAAAAATACCCTCGACTCGGTGCAGAAACGGGCGGTCCGTTTGATAGATTCTCCCATCTTAACAGACGGATTGCAATCTTTAGAGCACAGGCGTCGGGTGGGAATGCCATACTTATTCTACCGGTATTACAATGGAAGATGCTCCGAGGAACTAGCATCATTGATCCCTCCGGCACCGGTGCATAGTCAGGAAACACGCCAAACGCGTGCCCAACATTTGCACACGGTTGACATTTGTTACACTAGAATGGGTCGTTTCTTCGACTCGTTCTTGTGTTCAACAGCTCGGCTGTGGAATGATTTGCCGGCCTCTGTGTTTCCTCCTTCCTACAACATGGGTCTCTTCAAGACCAATGTTCATTCCTTCCTCTCCTCAAAATAACCCTCCTCACAGCATCCCAGATGACATAGGCCTTGAGGGAAATTATTTTCCTCAAGGCCTCCTGTGTGGGGTTAATTAAAAAAAAATGTTTCTCCCTGAATCACCTTCTGCGTCCCCTTCCTAGCTAGCTTTGTAAATTATAGCCTATATGTTATTCTGATATATAAGCTATATTATTGTAAAGTTTCATTAAAATTCATTCACTAGTCTTTGCGAGAAAGAGTAACAAACACACATACATCCATACAAACCTTGGCGTTTATAACGTTAGTAAGATAAGATGTAATTTACAAATTAATTAATTTTTTTTTTCTCTTCGATACTCGATGGCCATTGTGGCACAACTGGCTTTAACTCTTCGATTCCCGACTAGCATAGACCAATAAACCATGTGCGAATTTCATGACGCCAGAGCTTACCATTCAAGAGTTTTTGCTGCTCCTAAAAATAGATATCTTCTCTACTTTATTCATCTTGATGATATATAATACAAATGATTCTTTCATGCCTTCAATTTGGGAGGCGGGAATGGGTACCGCCGCCCCGGGAGCTTGTATTGGGTAACCAACACCTCTGCCATAGGTCACCCCAAGTGTTTCGGTACATTTGGTGATTTAGCAGGGGTGCCCGGATTCATGGGGTGAGGTTTGTCTAGGTCTTGGAGGCGGATGACCAGGACACACTGAACCCCAGATTCCTACTCACCCCTTAAACCATTTTCGTTCCCAGAACTCTCCTCTCCTTCCTTTCCTTAAAAAAACCTCCGCACAGCATCCCCAAAGATGGCACAGGCCCTGAGGGAAATTATTTTCCTCAAGGCATCCTGTGTGGAGCTCATTAAAAAAAATAATGTCTGTCCCACTGGGAAATTCTTGTTTGTACTTACAATAGCGGTGTAAACATTGCAAAAACTCAACTTTTTATCACGGCGCGGCCGGCGCAGAGTGCGTTCGGTTAAAACAGCCTTAAACCGATCTTAAGAACGTCTTGACTATACCAACGTTGAACCGGCGCACCTTAAGAAACGAATAGACCACTAATCCTCACAAAACATGTTCTTTCAAATAATACTATGTGGGTTGTATCCAAAGATATTCAAATACAGAAGAGATATGCTATGGTGTCCGCGCAACTGTCGCCGGACTACGCGGTAATTAGCGTAGTTTTCATACAAAAAGAATTTGTTCATTTCGTTGATATTTTGAAAATGTGCATTAATATTGGTTAACAATATATTTTGAATAAGGAAAGAATTCGTTCATTTAGTTTAACGTTCGGTTGGTTTATTCGTTAATTATTTGTTCTTTTAGTTTATTTGTTAATTGGTAAACAATATCGGCGACACCCGGAAGCGCAGACCCACATAGTAAAAACAGCAGATAGCACATCTACTTATATTTCAATATCTTTGCGTCCACCCAATACTTGCCACAGCAATTTTTTTTATCAGTTTCGGCCCCGGATGGAGCGGGGAATAGACGTTAGGCTCCGCGTCGCTTGGTTCCGTGAAATCAATTATTAATTTCGTTGTTATTACAAAAAACAATGTGTAAAAAAGGAGTTATTGTTTTTTACAGGCCTGTACGAAATCAACTTGTACAAAAAATTCTCAAATATCTTTTCCAACCTTTCCAAAAGCTTTTTCTCAAGTATTTTTAAACTCCTCCCATAAAGGGGCGTGAATTCCGATTTTTTTCTGGACCATTGGATCGCTAAAAAAGTAAACGAAGTAGGTATGTCTTAGTTGTTGTTTGGTTTATTCGTTAATTATTTGTTCTTTTAGTTTATTTGTTAATTAGTAAACAATATCGGCGACACCGAAAGCGCAGACCCACATAGTGAAAACAGCAGATAGCACATCTACTTATATTTCAATATCTTTGGTTGTATCTATGATTGTATGTATCTGGTAGGTGAAGGTTGGTCGGCGCAGCAAGGAAGTACCAACGTCGGGTATGTTTTTATTAAATGGCCGCTACTTCCTTGTGCCTGCGACAAGGATAAATCGCCCTTGCCTTTCCTTCGCCTTATATGAAATGTTGCATACAAATTTGCCCGACAGCCTTCGTATCGTATTAGAAACGCCCTCGTTCCTAGAGAACACTGATTTTCATGTTTATTTTTCCTGTATTGCCGGCACAGCGGAAGATTTAAGCGAAATATACCAGTATGTAAATGTACCAATGTATGTACATTATTGTGTCTATATGTATTACTTATGCCCACGCATGTGATGAAAAATGTAGGTTATACCCATTTTATTTAACTATTTCATGCAATTTCGTAAAATTATATTAATCTCAAACACAAAGAAAATACACTTCGCTCCAAGTTAATACTCTCAATAAATAAATAAATAAAAATAAAAAAATAAAATAATGCCCTGGTACAAGACCACCATTAAGAATTGAAACATTGCTTTCAATTTGTAAGGCGGGTTTGGGTTCCGCCGCCCCGGGAACCATTTATTGGATAACAAACACCTCTATAATAGGATACCAAAAGTGGCGACTTAGCAGGGGTGCCCGGGTTCATGGGTTGGGATTTGTTCGGGTCTTAGCAGCTGATGCGTCTGCCCACAAGCTGCATAGCTGGCCGGATCGAGAGACTAGTTGATGTAGACATTTTGACCTCTCCACCCGGACTCTCTTGACCCATTGCCTTGCACCGCAGTTGGAGGAATGGATTCGTCCGTCACTTTTGGACACATTGACCCCCAGATTCCTACCCACTAGGAACTTCCCCACCTTCCACTTCCCCATCTCCTTCCCCTCTCCATTACCTTCAGCCTCACAACATACCCCAATTGGGGATGCCATGGTCTCACTGGCTCCAAGCGGTCGGGAGCAGTTGGGACTCTTGTGCGTTATTCACATCATTACATAGTATAAAATGAAGTCGCTCAAAATGTATGTGCGCGTTAATCTTTTAAACTACGCAACGGATTTTCATACGGTTTTCGCCAATAGATAGAGTGATTGAAGAGGAATGTTTATATGTATAATACATATAAATTATATTAGAGAAAAGCCGAGAAATTCAAAGAAAACACTTCTTTGTGCGATTTAAAACGGCTGGCGGGCCGTACTATAGTCACTTTTGAAATTCGTTCTACGAAAGAAATTGGAAAATAGATGTCCTAGAGTAAGTAGGTATTTGATTTTCCCTTTTCAAATATCCAGTGTTGCATTGTAAGCATTGTATAATTAGTGGCGATCGCTAACTATATTATTATATAAATAAAATAAAAAAAATAATAATATAGTTGATTCAAGAGGAAGGTTTATATCTATAATACATGCTTATTATAGTAGAGAAAAGCCGAGAAATTCAAATATTCAATTCAGGCAGCGGGCAGCGGGCAGCTGGCAAACTGGTGGTGTGGATTTTATAAAGGTTGGGTAATGGCGTTGTGTTTCGTTAGCCACAGCAACGTGTGGCCGGGTCTGCTAGTTGAAAAATGAAGTAAAAAAATTAAAAAGAAAAAAAGGTTTAGACCGTTAACAGCGCATGTCTGAGTAGTCCAAAGCGTCGGGTTCACAACCATGTGTCGAGGGTCAATCCTTTGCAAGTCAAGTCTAATATAAACCGGTAGGTTTTTTTTCACTCATTTACGAGTAACTAGAAGTAATGAAACACATTAAAATAAACTAAATATTTCAATACAGCGCTATTCTATTTCATTATTTTGTTTATCAAGAATAAATATTAATAATATAAGTTGCCCCCCTCTTAACCAATGGATTGTTTACCAGAGTTAGTGTGGACGGTGTTTGTCTACTTGGGACGTTTTAATGAATTCTGTTTTTGTGTGTAAGAGTTTATTTTGAATATAAGGAGACATTTATTGTATTCATATAGTTTTCTTATTGTTAATAGTTTTGTTTCCATATATAATTTTTCGTGGGACCTTGTTTTGTGTTACCTGTAATTCATATATAAATGTTTCACATGCGTTTCCCCAGGTTTCAATGAAACAAAGTTATTTAATTGTGTTTATTATAATTATGTATTCCCACAAAGTGTTTGCTACATGTGAAGATTAAATAATTTAAATGTGAGTGTATAAAATCGGTTATATTCAATATTATTGTGTTTCTTTAAAATACATGTTTTATGTATCGCTATACCCGAGTTTATAGGAGTAACTAAGATAACACACCCATACAATGTTACCCTGTATTGTAATTATATATTATACTTGGCAGTATGTGCCAGGTATTCCTCGGGTCACTTACGTCCCCGTAATCATTTTAGTTTATTTTATCGACGCCATCTTGAGAGCACGGCATTACAATGGTGTTTTCGTTTTTCCAACAGCCTTCATTATGGGGGTTGTATAAAAAATATTCATGATATTCGATGAGAAATTATTATCGGAGCCGTCTCGACCGTCCGACCGGGAATAGCCGCCTATCAAACATGACCGGACCAGCGAATGTAAAACTTTTACTCGCTAGACACCCTTTTACGGAAATAAATAAATTAGTGGAAAATTCAAAATATATTGTTGCACTTGTACTCGTTACTAAAAAACAAGTGCAAATACAGTTTAGAAATATGAGGGTCAGCCAAAAATTCATGCATCCTATTTTTTTCTACTTAAATAAAGTTAGTTAAGTGAAAATTTAGAGTTTGGTGCTATTTCTCAAACTTTCTACAATCTGCTGCAGTGGTAACTGATTACGTCAAAAGGTGGCATCACTGCAGTCGCTTGCAAAATGGCGGACATCGAAGTTCGTGTTAGACAGGGTTCTGTGATTGATCCTTGACTGTAGAAGGTAAATCGCCCAATCGCATTCATGAACGACTAAAAATGTGTACAATGATGCAAGAGTGGATGGCAGCATTTCTAGATGATGGGTTCGCCGCTGTAACGAAGCTGAAGGACAAACACCGCTGGCTGACGAAAAGCGGAGCGGCAGACCATTGATTGCAGTGACTGCACGCAACATTGAGCGAGTTGATGAAATCATTCGTGGTGACCCCAGATAACTACAGTTGCCGCATTCTCTCCCTCAGTAAAGGTAGTATGATGAAGATTATTCGACAACTGATTATTCAACCAAACAAAAGTTTGTGCAAGGGGTACCAAGAAAGTTAACCAAATATGGGTTAATTTTTTTGAACCTGAATCAAAGAGGCAATCAACGGAATGGCATCACACAAACTCACTAACGACAAAAAATTCAAACTGTGTGATCGGCGGGGAAAGTTATGGGGATGGTGTTCTGGATGTGACTGTGCTTTTTATAACACTGTGATACATGCCCTTGTTAAAAGATGGACCAAAGCTGTGGAATTGAACGGAGATACTCCTAATTGAGGTATGTTGTGAGGCTGAAGGTGGTCGGGAGGGGAGGGAGATGGGGAAGAGGAAGGTGGGGAAGTACCTCTGCTAATCAGGTCTGGTCACCAAACACGGCTAAAGCCATCTTAAGCAACGTTTCAATTCTGATTGGGGATCATACACGGTGTTTATTTACTCTGGAATAGGCCACAAAAATACTTATAACACCATAGTTCAGGCGGATGCATGGCAGGCCGGATCAGGAGAGAATGGTTGAGGGAGTCCCTTTGACTTCTCCAGACGGACACTCTCGGAACATCGCCTTGCACCGCAGAGAGAGGGATAAATTCATACGTCCGTCACTCCTGGACACACTAATCTCCACATTTGATCTTTAGATCTATGCTTTAGCTAGACTCAAGGCAAGTCGTTCGAAGTATTTCATTGAGTTGTCATTAGGAACGTTTTTTGGTTGTTATATATTTTTTTGGTAATTCTCAATGCTATTTTTGCGTCGTAGAAGTGAGTTTTCTACGAGAAAAAATTAAAATTCTATTGGAAGCAAAATGATTCTACCTTGCCTCTATGAATTGTATAATAAATTGATTTATTATTAAAAACAATAAATACCATGTATCTACCGCAATATTATGTTGACTTATCAAAAAGTTTTTGATTTAAAAAAAAGTCTAATCTAAAACGTTGAACCTTTTATTCACCCTCATATTGTATAAAATGATAATTTAGATTATTCAGAAGACGTTTGGAAGAAAAGTAATTTTCATACATTGACTAAAAAGTTTGTAATATTTTGGATTCACGACACTCGCATTATTATTCGATAGTGTTTCTCAGTCTTTTAGCGACCACGAAAACTAACCTCGAAGCACGCGACATTTTCCATGAAAAAAATTCATAATATATCTGTTAACTAGTCTTATTTATCTAGTAAGATTAGTTGGAATTATAAACATTTACCTTTTTTAACTAAATTAATTACAAATGGTACCTACCGCCTCCAAATTGAAGAAGCTCAGTCACGACCTCCCCTCCCCCGCCACGGGCTCAATACTTTATTACATCAGCCATCCGTAATATGGAATTACCAACCTACCGGGCAAGAACTGGCAACCCGGAGCCGCGGCACCAATTTATCATAAGTATAGGCTTGGTGCGGACCCGGACTATGGAGAGCCGCCAGCGGACGTGATACGTGTTCCAACACTGCCCGAGCCGCGGAGTTTTTATTCGTCGAGGTTTGGAACGGGTTTCCTTCCCGCCTCGATCGGAGACGGCCATTTTATATTATAGTCTATGGTGGGTTTTTTGTTGATTGTGTTTTTTTTAGAATTGATAGGTAGCTTCCAAAAGATAAATTCGGATTATCCTTTCATGACTTTAGAATGATTTTTTTAATTTTCATCGTTTTTATGGGTACGATAAGAAACTACAAAATTGTCATCTTATATGCGAAGTTACAAATATAATTCAGTAATTAACACGCTAAGAAGAAATAAAATTAATAGTTAGAAAATAATATAATAATTGTACATATACGAGTATTTATAACTTTTTATGGTTTAACGGACTAGACAGCTTTTCAATTTTTACTTTTTGTATATTCTACAAGATTAATAAACGTATCTGTCACACTTTAACCAGTGACTCCTGAGCTTATTTGGAATAAAAAATTTAGATGTCATATTCGTAGAAAGCGTTTTTTGTTTGTGTTAAAAAAATTTAAAAAGCAAAAAAAAACTCATAAAGTCAGGAATCGCTGGTTAATAAAGTAAGTCAGGTACGTCTCTTATCATTCTGCAATTACCTGTAACTTGCTTTGTTACCCAGCTTCGTTCGAGTTTCGAAACACAATTTTTGAAGTGAAGCTTCTATAGCCCCGCTGTCATTTGGATTTCGGATGAAACGGAAATGCGACGCATCAACTGCGCTCATTGGCCGCTTTGATTATGATGTCACTTTTAAAGGCTCCTGTTGGTTTTTTTTTTTTTTCATATATATCCCGTTAAACTACAGTTAAGTAGTTTGTCAACAGGATTTTTATTACAACTTTTTACAGATTACAACTTAGACCTTAATTTATACAATAACAATAAACTTACACATTAATAGTAAAACTAAATCGTCTAATACAAATTATTTCTACCTAGTAGCCATGTTTTCAGCAAATATCTGACTCTATTTGGAAATTCGCATTTCTTAATATTACCAGGTAGCATATTATATGTATATTTTAGGCACATTATACTCAAGGGTTCGCTGTCCGTATTTATTATTATGTTTAGGTACAAGCATGCCTTCATTCTTTGTGAACCTAGTATTGTGCCCACGTTCAACTTTCCTCTTATACTCAGAGTCAGATATGTGCTGAATCAATATTTTATACCATAATAAGGCCTGCACCGGCAAAACTGTTAAATTTTGATACAAAAGTGAAATATTTCGTCTCTGCGAAAAAATATTTTTTTTAACTAGTAATTTAACGATAGAATTTTGTATTGATTGTGCGTAATTTAAATTTGTTTTGCAAGAATGTCCCCAAGTGGTTAATCCATATCTTAAAGTTGATTCCGCGAGTGACATGTAAATAATTCTTAAGGTATTCACAGGAACGAAACACTTCAATTTGTGTATTCTACCCACTATCACACTGGTTGAGATATAAAACGGAAATTACGCTAGGTCTACGCTCATTGGTCGCTTTGATTATGACCTCACTCTTCAACTATTGGTTGAGATTGTTTTGGTAAAGTTTCGCTTCTACCGCGTGTAAACTACACTTATATTTTTTTTATTGATAAATTTATTGAAAAATAAAACAACAGATAAACACGAAGCAAATAAAATCATCATTTACGGAATTCATTACTTCGTTTGTGTGAAAGTACTATGAAATGATACACGTTGTCTTGTCTTATCTTTTGATAAATAAATTGAAAGCTCTTTAGCTCATTATGGAATTTATGTTGTGTGCTAAAAATTTAGATAAACCGGTGTGCAAATTTCATGACGGCAGAGCTCACCGTTAGAAAATTTTTGACCGCTTCAATGAAGATATTTATTAGTAAATACTTATGAAAATAATTTTTATATGGTAGGTACGAGTACCTTACCTTAGGTATGATGCTTCTTCACCCACAGTCGGCGCATTTACCACTAAGCCACGCAGGTAACCATTCATTGAATCGCATCCAGTCTGCAGCTTTAAAACATCGAAGGCAAAGCGCTACAACTGCATCCAATTACGCGTGATTATTGTCATTACTCGTTTTTATTTACGGTCTATTCGGCCGTAAAAAATCAGGCACAAGAATCGGGTATAATTATTGTTCATGGCATCAGAAGATACGGTCGAATGCAGACGGTGAAATAAAGGCGTGTGATTGGTCTGGGCCCGACCAATGGCAGGCCATATCAATAAGGCTGTATGGATGATAGAGCCTTCATTGATTTATAGCGGTTGATCGACCAATCCCTATTGATTATTGATTGTACAATGTGATTATCATTGATTTATTTTTTTATCCTGTCATGGAACGCCTTTTGGAGTGTTATTATTTTGTTATGGAGACACCCTTCGAAGATTTATGTTTAGAAAAGTTGAAATTAATGAAATAAAGTGAATTGAATATGTTATGGTGAGGTTGTAAAATGATAGTCTATCACTCATTGTCTAAGAGTAGATAGTAGGTCATGGCAAATAGAAGTATTTGAACTAAATCTATATATATAAAAATTTAGGTTCCGTATGTTTGCTTTCGCTAATCTCGGAAAGTAATCGATGGATTGACTCAAAAATTTTATAGAACATTGAATTTTAGCAGAAGAGCGTTTATACATGCTTTTTATTTGGAAGTTCCAAAGGAAAAGGATAATTTTATGCTTTTTAAATTGAGTCATAATTTGTCATAGTAAAAAACGGAAAGACAGTTCTAGACAGTGTTGCCATTTTATTAATTTTATTAAAAGTTACAAAAATTTATGATGCCAACAATTAGGAATTAAAAGAATTTAATCGGATTTAAAAGTAGAATTATATCTAACAAATTATATTACTATTTTCACTCATTTGTTTTCTCTGTGCGTTTTAAATTTACTCATAATAAGGAACTCCAGTGAAAAATATTATGGCTTTAAAAAAATATGTTCATATAGACCAAGAAACGCTGATTCTGAATATATAAGTTTTATTTCATAATATTAAACGCAGAGTTTTTAAAAAATTATTAAAAAGTGCATTTTTAAACCTCTCCTCAAAACACAGCGTTAAGTTGGCATTACTGAAATGGTTAACGGTGACGTCACTCTTAACCTGTCACCTGGTGATAGTGTGTATTGTATTGACATTTGAAATGACTTGAAGTGCACACGTACCTATGCAATTCAACATTTCGTGTTTTTGGTTTATTTTCATACTGTTTATAGAGATTTAGATAAATAATAGTTATTGTGTTTATTGAAACATAATTTAGGCCCTCAACAATTTACGAAAAGGGCTATATTTGCGGTAAATCTGCAATAAATTTTGTCTATTTGAGGTTAAAGTCGTGTCATATTTTGACACGACTTTAATTCATATGTATTTTCAAATTGTTTTTAGTATAGGGCTTTTTATACAAGATGTTACACACTCGTCATGATCAGTGTATTATAAATACCAGTGTTTCTGTATGTATTATACATAAAACAATGTACCTACAAAGTAACGCCTGACACAAAACACGATGTCACATGTATTTGCAATGAAAGAGATGATTTATTGTTTTTATATTGCACTTTGATTAAATACAATAACAGTAGCGGTGAAATGTGGACATTTTACCAATGTTTTTCTATATTAAAAGCAGTTAATCTTGAATAAAAAACACACCTCACACCTAAAAGTCATTACAAAGCATTCCGCCCAGTGTTGCCAACTGTTAGCTATGGCAAATTGCTAGACATCTTACAAAATGTTGCTAGATTGCCAGTTTTTTTTACCCCAAAAAGTTGCTAGAAGTAGCTAAACGTTACAGTAGGTAGATAAGTTAATACAATAAAAGACAAATTCTGACAATCGTTTTTATTTCCATTAAATCCAACAAAAGAGAATAAATATCTTATACACTTATTGAATAAATAAATAAATTGAACATTCATATTTTAAGAGGAAGATCAGAAGATGTCGATGGCTGGGGTTCAGTATCTTTCAGTGATTTTGAATATTTTTCAGCGGTACCCATTTTATGCAGTACATCTTTAGGCAAAACACAGTTATAGCGTCACCCACGGCATGTGGAGTCTAGGAGGTTTTGGTTATAGCCGCATTTACCACTTTTCCTGAGAGTCTCTAATGCAGAGGATTGAGTTAAGAGGTTTTTTTTATTATTATTAAGTTAAAAGAAATATAATATTTCGCGTTTCGAGTTGTCAAACTCATTCGGTTTCTTTACTTATTTTAAACTAAATTCATCTGAGAGAATAACCTCTCTACCTCTGCATTAGAATGTGGCAGTGAAAGGCAAGTTAAAGCAAGAGTACTTATATCTTGGTATGTTTTGTCACCGGAAGAATTGCTTTAAAACAATGACTAAAAGTTGCTATAAAAAGTAGCTAAAAAGTTTAGCTACAAGATTCATTAAAATGTAGCTGTCTGACATCAAATAATAGCTAGATCTAGCTATAAAGTTGCTAAGTTGGCAACACTGATTCCGCCATGACCGCAAACATGTTCTGCCCAAAAAAATTATTTCCCTAGATTTCGAAGTGAAATTTCCCTAGAATTTCACATTTACGAAATTACCTACGTAGCCACCTGATTGTGTAACACTAATCCTGTTATATGTTAATTAATATGATAATTAATTGGAAAGATATCGGAACTTGGTAAATATACTAATAATACCGTGATTTTCCAAATAAAACACTTTTTGCTACGTGAAGTAATAATTTAATAGTACGAATACACTCACCACTGAATTAGAAACTAAATTCCAAATTTAAAAAAAAACACTTTGCAAAATAAAAATCATAAGCAACCCGCCGCTCATTTGTACCAAGCGTGGTATTTTGAAGACCCCCCCCCCCCCCTCCCCCCCCCCCCGAACGTGTCACGTAGTATGGGTACATTCCCTAATATCATTTTGAGTTGTCAGTGTTAAAAATAACATGGCATGTAAGTAAATGAACAATAATTAAGATTCATAGGAATTCCAAAAAATATATATATAAATAATACCAGTAATATTGTCATATGTAATAAAATTTTTGCCAGAGTTCGAAATTTCACTAGTTTTTGTCCTGATTTCCCTTATCCCTAAAAAATATTTTTCTCCCCTAGATCTAGGGAAATTTCCCTCGACATGACATCACTGATTCAAAATGACAACTTAAAAAGTAAAAAAACTAACGGTGGGTGAAGACCACCATAGATACGGTGCGTTTCTGGGAGTCTTTAAAAATTAAAACTTTGACAATTATTTTAACTATTAAAACTAACTATAAAAATAAAAATAAAAATGCAGTTATTTAAGTTTGAAGGTCTTTATTCATTAAAAAAAATTAAAAAATTGGACTGGAGTTCTCTATTGTACTGAATGTCAGTTAGTAACTTTGAAAAAAATAAAAAAAAATCAGATTAACAAATCGAATTATATATGACAAATTTTCAAAGGGTCAAAAAAGTGTAACTGTGACCAGTTGATTGATGTGTAAGGTTTTTCAAAGTTGGTCACCATTCGTGGGATGCCTCGCTCACGTTCAAACATAGGCTGTCGTACTCGACACGCAAACGCAGATTGTCAGAGAAGATCAAACCGCAATAATCAAGAACGTTTAGACGATAATGAACATGTTCGAGTTAGAATTATTCAGAGGCGAGCAGAAGAACTGGCGAATCGTCGGGAAGAAAGACTTAAAAGCTTACGAGTAGAAGCGCGAAGAAGACGAGCAGCACATTCATCTCAACAACGTCAAGAAGAAACAGATCAACGCCGAAGACGAATGCAAGTGCAACTTTTGAATAACCATGCTTCGTACCATAGAATTGCTTTTGATACGAACCAGATATTCAATACAATACCTCATGTAAATTTGTTCAAATCGGTAAAATGGATAAAGTTTGTCAACACTGCAAAGCGATGAAATTTAAAGTAGAAACTCAAGGAATGTGTTGTGCAAGCGGCAAAGTGAAGCTACCTGAAATTGATCAGCCAATAGCACCACTCATAAATTTGTTGCAAGGAATTACTGATGATTCAAAACATTTCCTCAAAAATATTAGAAAATACAATTCATGTTTTCGAATGACTTCATTTGGCGCTAACGTTATAACAGAAAATTTTATGTCGACGTTTAAAATTCAGGGACAAATTTACCATAAAGCTGGCTCTTTGCTTCCTTTTCACAGCAACCAACATACATTTCTACAAATATATTTCACGGGAGATCAAAATGATCAGTTGAATGCACGCTGTCAAATCTCTACTAAAGTCAAAAGGCATATTGTTGAGGCGTTGAAAAAAATGTTACATGATAACAATAATTTAATTCGAATTTTCAAAAATGCAATTGATCTCATGCCATCAGACAGCCATAAAATTATCATTAGTGCTGATCAAACACCAGCAAGTGAGCATGTCAGACTATATAATGCGCCAAAAATTAATGAGGTGGGAATTGTCATGGTTGGAGAAGAATTACATCCTCGCGATATCGTTTTGCAACGCAGAAATGATCAACTACAAAGAATTGGTGACAATAATAGGTGCTAATCTATAATAAAGTGATATTGTAAAAGCATTTAAGGTCTGAATAAATAAATAATTTAAAAAAATTTACGAATGTTTTTTTTTCTTCCCTTATATTCTACAATACAGTATAGTCACAGCAGATATTCAATTAAGCAACGTGTCTTCTTGGAAAATGCACAGTTTCTAGACAATTTTTATTAACTCCTCTAATAATTAAAATCAGACAAAGCCACAGCGAAGCGTGGTCGGGTTCAGCTAGTATTATATATTTAATTAAATGAAGACAATATTAGCGAAACTCAATCGAAAATCTGGAGACAGAAAAATCAGAAAAGATATTGGCTCCGCTGGGACTCGAACCCAGCACCCTTTGCTTACATAGCAAGAGCTCTACCGATTGAGCTACGGAAACCCATATCAATTCGGTCACTTTTAACTGTATCATACTTCGACTAAGAACTACCAACATTTTCTCCATTTTCTTAACGCACATATTTATTTATTTATTTATGTATTTATTTATTTAAACGCCCATAGGGCTTTTACATAGAATGCAGTACATTTTTTTAATTACAGTGAAAAGAATGGGTTTACAAAATACAATACACAATACAAGTAACATAATATTTGTTAAAAACAAAATATAGGTTACATAAAATATAAGCGTTAACAAAATACAGGTAACATAAAATATAAGAAACAAAATATAGTCCATAAAATATAGTAGTTGACATAAAGTAGGTAATTTTTAAAATTGTTGTTCTCATTAGTTTACGGGATAGGTAGAAATAAATAGTTGGCACATATGGCGTTTGTATATTATTGGCTGCTATCTTTATATATGATTGCACGATTCAACTCGAACTAAATGCAATCTAGATAGTGTCCGGATAATTTTTTTAACCATTTTGTTTTTAATACGCGATATCTATTGACTTTTTCTGCAAGTCTAGGATGAATATTTAAAAAAAAAAAATTTAAACTTTATGATTAAAATCTCAAATTATAATATTTAATTAAATGAAGACTCTATTAGCGAAACTCAATCGAAAATCTGGAGACAGAAAAATCAGAAAAGATATTGGCTCCGCTGGGACTCGAACCCAGGACCCTTTGCTTACATGGCAAGAGCTTAATTAATTATTATAATTTAAGATTTTACTCATAAAGTTTAAAAAAAATAATTATATAATTGCTTTATTATTATTATGTTTTTTTGTTTTATTTCTTTATTTCTTCTCTTTCTCTGTACTGCATAATTACTACGTTTTATATTATATTTTGCTTATTAATATCTGTTATTTCACTACTATTATCTCCACCTGGTAACAACTAACCCTTTATTTTCGCACTTGAAGTGAAATATCATAAAACTGCGCTACGTAAATACTACGTTATTATTATTATTATGCTGTGAACATTTAAAATTTGAATATTAATATCAATGCATATTGCAAACCGCTATGGCAATTTCATTAATGAAATAATGGTTAACAATCAGTAATGTATCAAACAATAAATGAAAAAATTTAAAATTATTTCAATTGATTTATTATTCTGTACACCTCCCCGAAGTGGTGAATACTCTGTGATAGTCCTTGTGAGAAATGAAACGTTACATGTAGTTTGAAACAGTTAGGTAGGTTGGTACATCTTAACCTTCGACTTCCCCATCTCAGCATACATTAGCCCCATTACAGAACCCCAAGATGGGAATATTATATTTATACATAGAGACACAATTGCGTACGTACTAATATTTCGTCGAAACGTTTTCCACTATTATCAGTATTATCACTATTGGGGACCGGATTCGTTAGTCTGTTAAAAGCTTTAGAGGTCAAACTGCACGAATTGAAGATAAACAATTGGAACTCTTTTCACTTCGTATCTCATCTAAATATACGAGTATAAGATGTTTCTTCCATATCCTGTGTCTAAATACAATTCATCGAAGAGGATAGTTCCCATTTTGAAACTGCCAATTAAAATAATTTTCAGCTCAAAACATTATTATATTAAAGGTACTTGTAGCTCGTAGGTAGGTAACTATCTAAGTTATCGCTTTTCTGAATTCTCTAAACATAATTATGAAAATGAAACTTTAATTCCTAGCAAAAGTTCTAGTTTTTCATTTAACCGGAGTGACAAATAGATTTACAACCGAAATTAGTACCTATTTTGCATGATTTCTTGTATTTTTTAAAAACCATTTAGGACCAGACTGGGTTTTGTTAAAATTTTTCAAGCCACATTTTGGGACATTTCATGTAGAACAATCGTCAAAGTACAATACGGTGAAATACATTTTTTTCTAATTTAGGCATTTTTAATATTAAAACACAAAATTTACATGTAATTTTCTTTTTTGGTTTGTTTGAAAAAAACTTTAGATGGAAATACTCAATCTTCAAATCTTTCATAATTTTAAATAGAATTGCAATATTTTATATCCAAATTTTGAAAAACTAATTGTCAATTTCAAGATTTTTAATTAGTTTTACAAATTTGTAAATATACCTTTTTATCGCCTCCTGTAAAGTTTTAATTTTTTTTCTAGTGGGGCTTTACCAAACCCATTTATAAACAATTAGATTAATAAATTACAAAAATATGCCTACTTACCATAATATAATATTGTATAAAGTTACACATAGGCAAAAAAGGTTACATGTAGGTATATCATTGGAAGTTAAAACATATTACTTTATTAAACCTGTTGAAGGACACGCGAAAATATCTTCATTTCCTGCGAGACAGTTAATTAACCAAGTATCTACCTACATAAGTCTTCCCAGGGGCATGAGTATTGGTTAGTTAGTTACGCCATGGTCCTATTGGCTCCATGCATAAACATATGTAATTACATTTTTTAGTGACAAAATTATGTTTCTTAATCTTGCAAAAATGTGCTAACAAATTTAAAAAAATAATAATAAACAACATTATGATGTTTTATTAAATTCTATCTTCATAAAGCATTCAGCATACTAAATAGTTCTGCAAGTGAGAAAAAAAGTCATTTTCTTATTCGCATTTCGAACAAGTAGATGGGTAACTTTCATTGCAATATTTATGTTCAACATTATACTTGTAAAAAAACAAGCATTCCTTGATATAATTTGGAAGTGCTATCGCAGTGATGTTGAGTAAAAACAATTTTCAGCGTATGTGCGTGAAATTAGGGAATTAATCCAAATGGTTGAAACGTGTATGACATATGCCATTTTTAATGACATTCCTTTGTAGCCACGAGTTTATAGTCGAGGCTAATCGAATGCACGATATTGCCATTATGTGTGACCAAATGATGTTATAGACTTTAAATATTATTTATTCAAAATGTGATAAAAATGTTAATATTTATCAATTTGGGTGGCGGGTTTGGATACCCAGCGCTGTCCCAGGAACTATTTATTGGATAACCAACACTTTTGCCATAGGTTACTCCAAATGTTTCGCTACGTTTATTGATATAACAGAGGTGACCGGGTTCATCGGGTGAGGTTTGTTTAGGTATGGGCGGCGGATGTTTTTGTCAACCTACAGCCTGGCGGGCCAAATTGACAGGAACTGATTGATTGAGACCTTTTAACCTCTACAGCCGGAGTCTCTCGACCCATCGCTATGGATTCATACTTTCGTCACTCCTGAACACATTGACCCCCAGTTTCCTACTCATCTTTCATACCTTATCCTTCCCGGAACTTCCTATCCTTCTTTTCCATAAAATTCCCTCCACATAGTTTACCCACAGATGACATAGGCCCTGATGGAATTTCTTTTGTGTGGAGATAATGTAAAAAAAATGATAACAGTAAAATGAAGATGAAGTAAAGTGTTTTATTTATTGGGTAATTATTAGGTATTTTATTACTGGTCTGGGTTTCAAAAGATAATTTATATAATTTGATGATTTTCATCACACACAATGAAACACCATAAATTGGTACCTAGGTAGGTACCTACCTACATCGGACAAGAAATTCATATTGTATGTTTCAGGTGTAGTACCTACGTGAATTTTGACATGCATGTTTGCAATTTTTCATGAAGAAATGATTCTTACCTAGTTTCAATCTTTAGGATCTTTGGTACATAAAGGGACCTAGTTTTTAGCTTATTTTGAATGGCGTCAAGTAACTAACTACCTAGGTACTATTAAATTCCTGCTTTGCCTGATTTGGTTTTATTGTATAATGTGGCAAATTTAGTTTCTTTTATAATAATCGCAAAAAAAAAATTATATTTACCCCCGAACTTCACAAAATAAAATATGCATTTTCTCGTTGATATTTTTGACATCAATCAATACGGCCCGCACTCTACGAATTTGGATTCTTGAAGTGACCCTTATGGCATGGGCACAAGAACCATGCACTGGGCAACACCTATTTCGTATCAGTCACGCCCCAACCGGCGCGGGAGACAGTCGTGTGACTCCACGTCGCTTAGTTTAGTGAAATCAATTTTAAATTTCAGTTTTCTTACAATAAATAATGCGTAAAACAGGAATTAATATTTTTTACAGGCCTTTACGAAATCAACCTGTAAAAAACTTCTCAAACACCTTTTCCAACCTTTCCAAAAGCTTTTTCTCAAGTATTTTTAAACTCCTCCCATAAAGGGCGTGATTTCCGATTTCGATTTTTTCCTGAACTAGTGGATCGCCTTAAAATGGAATCTCAAAGGATGTGAGAAATACAATCATTAACTTCTAAAATAATTTTTAGTATTTATTTTTTATAATTTTTTTTATGATACCTTTAACTAATTAATCATTAGGTACTCTTTTTAAAGTTTAGGTACTTATTTGTTTATTTATATTGTGTTTTGGTTTATTTTCATTTTATTCTAACGAAGAAACCATAGGTTTCGAAAACCGTTGATAATTTTGATGAAATAATTGTGGTTTATTTTCATTGAAGAAGAAGTTAATAATAATAATCTAAACGAAAATATGAAAGAGAACAAGTCTCAGAAAAAGATAATGGTCGCAACTGGGACTCGAACCCAGAACCTCTCGTCTATCCGGGACGTACGTTTACCAATTCCGCCATTGCGCCCTACTGTCAAACCGTCATAATAGTTAATCTCATATTTCAAATTTTAGAATTAATGTTATTATCTTAAACTAATTTATTTTCCATACCATATGCAACTACCCTTTTTTATTGGAAACAATCATTCTAAGAATTGGTTTGTAACCTGGATAGCGTCACGAATATATATTTGATTTTATTGAGAGGTTCTGGGTTCGAGTCCCAGTTGCGACCATTATCTTTTTCTGTTTTTCTGTGTCTTGTTCTCTTTCATATTTTCGTTTATATTATTATTATTATCTTCTTCTTCAATGATATACTACATTGACGGGAATAACCTTGAAAAGTTATAAAAAGTGAGTTTTTCTTTTAAAAATTGATCTATCCACCGGAGCGCTTTTTGCCACAATATGGCACTAATTAAAAAACCTCGGATTGCTCTGCTGCCAATTTTGGCAAATGTTCCCTTATTTGTAAGTAATTTAGGAGAAGTTTACGATTTTATTATATATTTTTTTTTATAAATCCAACGAATGTGTGATAATCGACAAAAGATAGGTGAATTCATTGGCTATAAAGAACTAGAATCAGATTGTATGTCCCCATATTAAAATTCGGAGGTATGATTTTTTTAATGTTGGCGGAAAATATTCAAAATGGTCTCACAAAAAATCTCTAGCAAATCGGAAAAAAAAGTTTTAAATTGCGCTGTCGGTCCAGTGGTTATTTTCATTTAAGTAATTGTACATATTATTGGCTGCTATCTTTATATTAAATATTATAATTTGAGATTTTACACATAAAGTTTAAAAAATTAAAAATAAATATTCATCGTAGACTTGCAGAAAAAGTCAATAGAGGTGGATAAAAAAATGATAAAAAAATGGATAAAAATTTATCCAGACACTATCTTGCAATCATATATAAAGATAGCAGCCAATAATATGTGCGTTAAGAAGATGAAGATAATGTTGGTAGTTCTTAGTCGAAGTATGATACAGTTAAAAGTGACCGAATTAATATGGGTTCCGTAGCTCAATCGGTAGAGCTGTTGCCATGTAAGCAAAAGGTCCTGGGTTCGAGTCCCAGCGGAGCCAATATCTTTTCTGATTTTTCTGTCTCCAGATTTCGATTGAGTTTCGCTAATAATGTGTTCATTTAATTAATTAATATTTAAGTTACCAATTTTGCCAAACATTAGTTTTGCTGAGAAAGTCTTGTTTAAAAATAAAAAAATAAAAAAATATTTTTTATTTTCAGTTTTACATAATCAGGTTTTATTCGTTCGTTATTCTTCACCATATTATTTGAGTCAATGAGATGCCAAATTTCTATTAATTATTAAGATTCACAACATCTCTAAGCCCTAAAACCCCTTTGGCATTTAGGTTCTACCTACTGCAAGAAGCCTTCACGTTCATAACCCATCATCAAGGTACTGCTCTTTTAACCACCAACCATTTATTATATTTTTAATTCCGTTCTCCAACGTGCGTAATGCGCAATTAGCATTAAAGGACGTGTTATCAGATGGTTAATGATACGTCATACTAGCTCTTATCGCACGATACGTTATGGCCTATAATGGGACCTAATAATATATAACTATTAATGGGACTGAGCATGGAAGGCCTCAACGTATACATAAGTTCGAGAGTATAATTGCACTTGAATAACTTTAATGAAGGAAATAGTACCAGTTTCTCTGGTAAATACTTGTAATATGGAATCGTTTATTTTTTTCAGTCTTCTTATTGCACGTACCCTTCCGGAGGATGGACAGCATCACGATTATTTACTAATGTATGTCGCATTCATTTTTATTTTTTAATTAAATGAAGACAATATAAGCGAAACTCAATCGAAAATCTGGAAACAGAAAAATCAGAAAAAGATATTGACACCTCTGGGACTCGAGCCCAGAACCTCTTGCTTTGACCTCAGTGTCGATATCAAATTCGGTCATTTTTAACTGTAGCCTACTTCGACTAAGAACCACCCACATTATCTTCATTTTCTTAACGCATATATTATTGTCTACTATCTTTATGTATGATTGCAAGATTCAAACCCGAACTAAATGCTCTCTAGATGTGGGTTGGAGTCCCAGAGGGGTCAATATCTTTTTTTGAATTTTCTGTTTCCAGATTTTCGATTGAGTTTCGCTTATATTGTCTTCATTTAATTAAATATTACAATTTGAGGTTTTACCCATAAAGTTAAAATAAAAAATATTTTTATTTAGTCCTTTATACTACTGACACCCTCCTGTGCAATCACTGTATACTGTAAAAGCCATTTTATGGAGTTAAAATAAATAAAAAAAGAAATTCAATACCTACATTTATTACTTTTTTATGTGAATACCCATAAAAACTGCTCCCATCTGGAGCCAGTGAGACTATGGCATCCTCAATTGAGTATTTTGTGAGGCTGAAGGTAAGTGGAGAGGGGAAGAGAAAGGTAGGGAAGCACCTGGCTATTCAAATCTGGTCACCAAACACGGCTAGAGCCATTTCAAGCGACGTTTCAATTCTGAATGGTGGTCTTACACAAGGGCGATACTGAGAGTGTCTTCCGCTCTGGAAGGGGCCGCAAATGTATTATATATTATTTTTAATGAAATAATTGTGAAATAACTTAGTCAAATAAAATTTATTGCCCACGCCGGGAGTTGATATAACGAAAACATTTATTATTTTTTGGAATAACTTAACGAGTAAAACCTCACATTGTAATATTTCATCATTGATCCCGTCTGACTTCAGGATCGTGCATACATAGAAGAACATTGGAGAAAGACACTGGCTCCCACAATCTCAGGTCCCATAAGACTAATAAGACTTTATCATATTTTTTATGAATAGGTACTTATTATCTAATGATGCCTTCTACTTTTTTATATATTTATTTTTATATTTCTCTGAATTTTATTTTACTATATTCTTTTTTTCTTTTTTGTGTTTCTTTGCTTTCGTATTTACTTTCAATTTTGACTCTGTTCCATCTTTACTCTATTATATAAATACAATTCAATTTATGTAATTACACTCTATATGTTGTGTGGGATTGCACTCACCTCCCCACACCCTGATTAAAGACCATTATTATTATTATTATTAAAAACGATTCTAGCGACTCTTCAACATAATTTTGTAATTTTATATTATGTAAGTACCTATGCTTTAAATGAGTAGGTTATATAACAATATACAGTTTGTCAAATAAGAGTAGAAAATATATGAGGGCGCCACTGTTGATCAAATGGCAATACAAAACACATAACTCATGGTGTTAAAGTAAAGCTATGTAACCTACGTTTTTATAAAAAAATAAAAAGGCATAGTAGTGGAAAAAATATTTTTTCATTGCAGTATAGATAATCGCCGATCTCAAAATTAGAATTGCATATAGGTATATTAATATTATACCTTTGAAATTTTGAGTTAACATAATGAAGAATAACTATAATGTGATAAAATATAAAGCACAGTTTAGAAATTGCTCATATTATTTAATACTAGATAAAGTACCTAGCGTTGCCTGGGCTTTAGATCGTGTCTCTAATTTTAGATCTGAATATATTTAAATCATTCAGATCTAAAAGTAGTACAACTAAACTCACCATTAGTGATTCTTCCTTTCTATCTATTGTTAAATTCAAATTTATGTTAAATTAAATTAAAGCAAATCGCTTTATAAATCACCTTTTAATCAAATTTATGTCATGAAGAAAACATGTTTTTTTTTTAAATGTGGTTTACTGTGTTCTATACATTCAGTGTCATTGCACTTCAAAAAAATATTTGACAGTGAAATTGGTGTTGCCAGTCTACAAATTTAGTAGTTCCAGTTTTTATATTTTCTACTCTTTTTTGACAGACTATACGAGTATCAACTGAATTCTTACTGGATAAGAGCACTGAAGGTATAAATAAATTGGTGTTCGGTCAATAGGTTTTTACTGGGGGATCACATAAATAAAAGTAATCTGGAAAAAAATATCAGGCCTACAAAAAAAAAAATCAACCGCAAAACCCTCTTCGAATAAAGTTTTATTGAATAATATGCCAAAATTAAGTTCTTTAGAAAATGATCGGAAAGCATTTTAATATTTCTGCCAGAATTTCACAAATAAAACAAAATACTGCAATTTCGCGCTGTTTTTTCGACATGAATCAAAATGGGCGGCGTTCAATTGAGAATTAAGCCAATGGCGTCCGCATAAAGATTATGAGCATTTTGTATCAGTTAATGCCCCCATTACGGTGGCGAACGGACGTCCTTAGACTCCGCGTCGCTTGGTTCCGTGAAATCCGACACTAAATTTCCTTGTTATTATATTCAACAATGAACAAGAAAGAAGGCAGTTTTTTACAGGTCTTTACGACTGTAAAAAACAACTCCCAAATACCTTCTCCAACCTTTCCA
Organism: Limnephilus rhombicus; assembly: GCA_929108145.2. Classification (NCBI taxonomy): domain Eukaryota; kingdom Metazoa; phylum Arthropoda; class Insecta; order Trichoptera; family Limnephilidae; genus Limnephilus; species Limnephilus rhombicus. The sequence continues at coordinate 28,171,630 of OV815284.1, forward strand.
AAGGCGTCTTCTCAAGTATTTTTAAATCCTTCACAAAAAGAGGCGGGGATTCCGATTTCGAATTTTTTAAGGACTAGTGGATCACCTTATAGTTTTTTAATGTCTTGCCTCGAGAGCTTTGTTGAAATCTCTCTCTCTGTTAAATGCGCTCTTCTTAAGATATGATGAATATAAAATATTGTGGCAAATTTTTAAATTCTAAAGATAAAAATGCTTTTTTTTTTAAATGTAATAATTCTCGAAGGTCTACAATTTACATAATAAAATAAATACAGCTATGATCGTGTTTAGTATAGGGTGGCCCACCACTCGAATGCTACCTCGTGGACTTATTGACGCCGGTATAAAGGCCTAATGGGGCCTAATAACTGGGTGAGGGCCGCCGTCGCCATCATCAGGCGAGTCAGCTAATAGCATTACCAATATTCATAAGAACACGCTCCCAGCGGCCGCATCTACTGTCCTGAATTCTGCAAGAAATTTAGGATTTTGTTGAATAAAATAGTATCTACGATGTTTACGTGGAAGTAAAGCAAACTTGATGGATAATTTTACGGAAAGTCACTAATTACGGTCATTGCTAACCGGTTTCGCCCGTGATAAAGATGTCAATGATGACAAAGAAGATGCAGTTATTAGTAGTAAATTTTTACGGACCAAAATTTACAAGGAACATTTTTGTAACTAAAATTATACATTATTCAACTCTTATGGATTTATTTATTGGTGGAAGTGACGTTAGCAACATAAAATATTTGGTTTGTCATTTAAATCTTATAATACATTAAACAAAGTTGGGTTAGTTAAACCATTTATAATTCGAGAACGGCTGGACCGATTTTTATGATCTTTGATTTGTTGGATTTGTCTCCGCCCCGAATAGCAGAATAATTATTAAAACATCGGAAAAACTCACGAAAAACATAGTTATGAAGAAAATTCAAATTTTCATACATTTTGTATGGAACGAATTCTCATCTTTTGAAGGAGCTGCAATATTGTGATAAGTATAATATTGAATAGTGAGTGAATTCCAAAATTCAAAAACATCAAATGTCAATGCGCTGATTGTTTTCCTTTTGATCTTAAACATATAATGCTGCCCTACTTTTTTACACACTAAATGTCAACAGTCGAAAATGAGACAAACGGTAAACGTATGTCTGCACCCCTCCAAAGGAAAAATACAATAATTATAATAAATCTCCCTCACACGTTCAAAAAAAATGAAACGCAATTCCCGTAAGTAAGTGGAAAAGTAAGAAAATCACAAAAAATATAAATCCGCACACAACGCCATCTCTGTAACTGACAAAAACCAAACACGAACAGTTGCGCATCGATAATTGCTTCATTGTGTAATTTTTAACGACAAAATAAAAACGAATTTAATTCGAGGCGGTCAGAAGTTCGCCGGGTCAGCTAGTTTTTCATAAAAAGGAGTGATAATTTCAGGATGCGAAAGACGACCGTTTAAGAGTTTTCGCTCCTCCAGACTGTTCACAAAGAGATTTAAAGCCTTATAGATAACGTGTGTAGAATAAATGATTACCTAATATTTAATATAGATAACTCGAATGACCGCCGTTATTAAACTTTAAAAATCATTGGTGATTTCAATCTCGATTTGACAAAAATTTAAACAGAAGAAATACTATTTTTGTTAAGTAATACTAATTTTAAAAAGAATTAAAAAAAAGTGAAATAATGTTGTTATCTACTCTACTTCATTGCTTGGTTCCCACAAATCTCTAACAATTTTTAAAATGAAAAGTTCATTAATTAATAGTGATTTTTACGCATTAATAATGATAATAATAATATATCTTTATTGAACAAAAATTTAAAGATTTATAACTACAAAAAAAAGTATACAATAGTTTAAAAGTTGCATAAGTACAATAGTTAATAATGGTAAACAATATACATATAACAGTAGGTACTTAAAGAATAGAGATTTATAATTATAAACGTAGGTTTCTCGTAACCTGCCTCACTAGGCTAGCCTGTGTTGAGGCAGCAATTTTACGTCAATTTATAATTCTGTGAAAATACCTACACCTATATTAGAACATAATCGCACAATAGATTGGTTGCATTAATAATAACAATAACATAGGTGCAATAGTGACAGCATTGGTTCATTACTAATTTCGAATTTGGGTGAGTGCACCGGTAAATGCCCTATCATTATTTTTTATCCAGACTTTTATGTTTTTTTTTGAAATTTTTTTGTGAATCACATTTTTTTATACTAATTGGAAGAATGTTGTAAAGTCTTGTTGATTAAATGATTACATTACACGGGTATACGAAGGAATACCTATTTCACATCATCGCAGACAACCAAGTTAGTACGTTTGATCATTAAGAGGAATATAATTAACCACGGCTCAGCACCACTATTTGTATTTAGGTGTAAGATGGTACAATATATTATTATCCAATACCAAAATTAATATAACAGATACACTGAAATATGAATTATTCAAAAAACAAATTAAGTCCCTTAAATTGGATAATGACATATTGTACCCTTAATGTTTACCCTTTATGTAATTAATTAATTTACCCTTACTTAAACAGCAATATTTAATATTTAAAAAAATTGTATTGATATTGTCTAAATTGTGTACCTACCTAAGATATTTATTTCATTAGTTCTTTGAAAATTGTTTACATAATGAACATTATTATAATTTTTTTGCATGTAAAATACTCCTCCCATAAACACGAACTCCTAGAGCTCAACTTATGGAGTAGTAGAATAAAACATGAATTATTTTGTAATCTTGCATATATTATCATTGTAATGTATAAACAAAAATCTTGAAATAAATAAATAAAAAAATAAAAAAAATAAACGCTAGAAATATTTCAAATCTCATGCATGCAAAATTTTAAAATCGAGCTTCTTTTGCACGAGGCTAGTAAGCGGAAAAGTGGTTTTTATTTATTTTGTGCATAATTTTATAAGAACAAAAAAAAGTTAGAACATGGAAAACCTCAAAAATAGTCTTAGCCATAAAGGGGTATTTTTTAAAAATTGTTTCTTGTATTACTTCATAGTTAAGTCATGAAAAAACTTTTTTTTGTGGTTTACGCTTATATTTTTTGTTACGTAAATAATAATTTTATTGTAATTCCAATACATAGAAAAGCTAGTAAAAGCTTCGATTTATCTGTAGCATATTTTTTGATGTTCATACTGTAAGCTGATTCGTCGTAAAGATTAATCAAAATAGTATCTAAATAGGATTTCACGTATATATTCATCTTAATCTTGTCTTAAATATATATTTGTAACTCAGCGGTATAATTACCTACGTTAGCTTGGTACTAGGAAGAATTCGCTAGTTTTCTTTATGCTCTGTCAAACAATGTTACTTTGATAATCTATTGCATAATATCATAATTTTGTAAAGTTAACTAACAAAGTAATTCAACTTTTCTAATTTGTTTCCCCAAATGAATTGATAAATTTGTTACAAAAAAACGACTTGTCACCGATGGGATGAAGGCCGCATATAAATTTTGTCAAAAAAATGTCGAATCATCCCAAACGAATTTCAACTTTTCTTACTGGAAACGATTTGCCGGTAAGACATTTTTGGCACCTAGTTTATCAAAAAACCGTGAATTATCCAAAACTTTTCCGATTATATAATTTTTTTCAAATTGAACGAGTCTGTCCGAAATATTGGCTAAAGAAGGAGGTAGCGCAACACGGCAAGACACGCCAAAAATATATAACGATAATACTTTTGGCGTGAAAATCTAAAATCATGAGTCCCTTGAAGTCAAATCACCTGTCTATATAATATTTAAACATAGGTAGACCCTTTGAAATATTTCTGTAGGCATGGCACGGTGATCAAAGATTCCATAAACATGTTTCAGGTCAATTATAAAACAACGCAGAAAACAATTTAGAGGTTGTTCAATAGATTAAAACATTTTTTTTTATAACTTAAAACGTGAAAAATCGTTAGGTATTTACAGTCAGCAGTCAGGGTAGGGGAACTTGGCTGAATTACCAGTGATAAGATGTGGTAGAAAAGAAATTGGTTCTGAACAAAAAAAATTATTGAAAAAACAAAAATTACATCAAAAGTCACCGAAGATAAACATATACATTTTTTTACTGCAAATGATGTCAGCAATCACAGATAAAGTAAGATAGGTACGTCACTTAACGCCGTGTATATATATTTTTAAGAAAGGCAAAAAACATTCCTTGGTTACGAAAAACCTGACAATATTTGAAAAACTCCAATTTGGTAGGCGGTTATGGCTACCGCCGACTAGGGAACTATTTATTGGATAACCAACACCTCTGCCAGAGGTCACCTCAAGTGGCATGCTTGGTGACTTAATAGAGGTACCCGGGCTCATGGGGGTGAGGTTTGGCAGGATCTTGGCGGTGGATGCGTTTGCCCATCACCTGTGAGGCAGGCCGAATCGGGAGAGACTGGTTAAGTGAAACCTCTTGACTCTCCCAGCAGAACTCTCTCGGAACATTGTCTTGTACCGCAGTGGTAAGGATAGATTCGTGCGTCATTCATTTCTACACTGACCCCTAGATTTCTGACCATCCCTCATACCATTTCCTTCCCAGAAATTACTTGCCTCCTTTTCCTAAAAATACCCTCCACGAAGCATCCCCAAAGGGGGCATAGGGTCTGAGGGGAATTATTTTCCTCGGAGCCTCCTGTGTGGAGCTATAAGAGTAAAAACATCCTACTAGCCTAATTATAAGAAGATGTTGTTTGTGCACTGACAGAGGACCTAGTTAGCGGAGGAAATAAACCCACGACGATTGGATAGGAACCAGGATTAAATTGCTTTTCAATTTGATAATTTTTTTATTTTTTATTATTACTGGCCTTAATCTTGTAATAACTTTTGGCCTTTTATTTTTGTTGATATTCGATATTATTATATCTAACCACTAGAAAAATAAAAATTAAATAGTTATGTGATGGTTTTGTTAACAATCTATTAATCGATGGGTTTCAAAACATTTGTCATTTTTTTCGTTTGAAGGGCTAAACATTACTCATTTGTTTCATTTACACAAAACAACCAATTCCATTATTTTAGAAGGAGCGGCAAATACAATATTAGATACCCGACCTACCCGATTGATAATACTTTTTTCTTACTCGCAGAGTACTTGATTATAGCTTACCTCCTATAGGACAGGGCAAAGAAGAAGATATTTCTGTTAAATACGTCTGTATTGAAAAGACTACCACATCGTAAAACTTTGGTTTCATAGGCGTTGAATGAAATCAACATCGTATTGAGACATTAAGAGAGGTGGCGGTCTTTCCCCTAGGTCAATTAGTCAATGATCTCCCAAAATTATAACATGACAATAAAACATAATATTCTTTGAATCAAAATAGCTGGTATTATTGGAGAGGACTCCCAACCGTTTGCCATGGCCTTATTACTTATCTACTGTCTTCCTCCCAAACAGGTGCTTGAAGGATACGCTGGATACAATCACCAAGCGCTTGCCACCTCGTGGACTTTACGATACTAACACATATTGTATCTGTATTTCCCGCTAAGCACTTGCATACTGCTTACTAACAACGTATGCAGGGACATTGGAGGTCTAGTTTCGTTATCAAATGTAGAGTCGTTTTACCAAAAAAAAGAGTCCTTGCAAGAGCCTTGAAGGGGTAACCATCGTAAGTAATGATATCTATCGTCGCAAATGCAAAATTCCTTTCCCACGCATCTATGATTGGCTGGGTCAATTTATCAGATATCCCAATAATATATCTCTGCGCGCTATACAATAAGCGAGATGGCACTATGTCGCCTAGTAAAAATAATTTCGCATTCTGAGGACTGCTTGGGTCATTGCCGTGAGGGAGACAGCATGATGAATATTATGCAATTGAAAGAAATGGCTTGATAAACGTAGGTTGGTTTTGCATGGTTCACGCTTGCCGCATGAAATAATTAACTAGATATATTAAATGTAATTTGACTCTCGAATTCGTGAGGTACCTACAATTGAATGTTGATAATATTAGTCGCGCTTTTCTTTTAAATTATCTTCCACTTCTGGTCACCTAGAACCGCCTCTGATAAAGAGGCTTATTTTAAATACTTCCAAAAAATTATTGGTAGATTGTGAACATCCCATAACAATTTTCATTTTATATTATACGTCTGAACTTGCTTACCACGAGGCTCTGAAATACATACGGAGCTACGTGTATAATGTATAAGCAACCTTTAATTTTGTCCAATTTGCCTACGAAGGCTTTCGGGAATGGAGTAAATAGGTAATAATAGAACATTATAATATTTCGTCTAGGGCTATGCCCATTTACTGTACCTAATGGTAGGTTTTGTTCAGAAAGGGCAGGCGTGGGGTGAGTTGAAGTATTATATTACGAGTATGTCTTCAGGCGGGTTGTGTTTTAGTATCTGCATGACATATTTTGTACGTGTGTTTATATAGTTTTCTATACGTTTGTAAGGTAAGACTAAGACTTGTAATCTCTCAAAAAAAACACAAAAATCACTATTTTGGCTAATACCAGCGCAATAGTTGTCCTGTTTACTGCAGCCAGCGAAAAGTCAAAGTGAGTTTCGAAGCCGCGAGTAATAGCATCTTCCCCTAAGTTGGATAATCTTGTGTTTGTTGCCTCTCGTAATGCAACCATGATAATATTAGAGCTCCTTCTTGTTTGAAAAGCACAAAAAAAGCCATTGAAACAGCTAGTTTTATTTGAAATTACACCGTCTTGTGCGTTTGTAACTTTTCGTACCAAACTTGCACAGTAAAAAATTGTGGTTTATAATTTTAATAAAATAATAAATTGTCATTTTTAAAGTAAGAATCTAAAAAAATCCCGGACGGAATAAACTGCTACGGAGGCAACTATGTTGACCATCACATCACCGAGTATTGTAAGAACGGCTGTAAAAATTCTTCATATATTTTTTTATTGTACAACAGAATAATCCTAGTAATACTAATAATGTATAGTACAATTTAGTTTCAATTACATATAAGCAATATTACAATCAATTTATTATTTATTTATAACAGCATTTAGGCAGGTGATGCTTCAAAGATAGTTTAATGGTATTTAGAGAACAGTCACCCACATCCAAATGGTTTGCAATTTCATTTAACAGCATCACTCCTCTTGTCATGCCAGGACGTTATGCTGACGTGCAGTACTCTGAACAGGTCGTGGTATCGATTCCGAATACTTTACAGGTATTTACTGGAAATATAAGAATTTTGTATTTGCAAACATCCCAAATTATATCTGTAATATAAAAATCAATCGCTGAATGTGTTGCTAAGCGCAAATCTCGAGAGCATCTGAACCGATTTCGCATTTTTTTTTTAGAATATTCGTTGAAGTACGAGGATGGTTCTTACGGAGAGAAAAATTAAGAAAATTGCGCAAAAAATTGGATAATTTCAGAAAACCCGCACGTTTGACAGTTCGCGTGTTTGAGAATGACATTTTGCAAAACAATGATTGTTAAATCAGGATTCTATTTTTGAAAATCTTTAAGTTGATAAATTTATTTAGAGTAGTAATAGTTTTAATCGAATCAAGAATTTTAGATATTTTAAATAGGTACCTATGTTAGGTACCAAATTTAATATACTTGAAAAAATAGAAATTTAAATTGTAAAAGGTGGTACGCGGGCTGTTTAAAAACTGAATGTACTGGGATATATATATGAGGGGAAGGGGAACCTTGGGGGGGAGAGGGACCTGGGAGAGGGGAGGGGAACTCGGGAGGGGGGTTCGCGGGACGGGGGAAGGGGGGGGAGTGGAGTGGGGAGAGGGAAGGTTGAGGTGACGTAGTGGGAACGCGAGAGGGGAAGAGGACGCAGGAGAAGAAGGTGAGGCGGAAGGGGAACGGGACGAATGGGAAAGGACAGTCAGGGAGAAACAATTTCTTTATTAAATGGCATAGCAACGCATGCCGGGACCAGCTAGTTATTTAATAAATACCTCGCCATCAAACTAAACTTAAACATAGATGGTTTTCTGATAAATTGTTCCATGTTTTTAAATTCAAATCTTAGGAAGAGCCAGTTAGTAGGTATTTAGTATCTAAAGTTAAAGTTTTCAGTTGAAATTAATGGTACCTGTGACTTGTTACTCTACTTGGTACTCTTTTAAACAGTGAAACAATGATGGATTTTTGAATAAATTCCCGGTTTCCACGAGTGTTTCTTTAACATATTTTAAAGTAATATTGGACACCCCTGACTTCGTGAGGAGCACATTGCTCTATGGGCGGGTGGTGACGCCCACAGTCAGGGGCGCTGCGTGCAACCCTGATCTCAGGCCGCAATCTCGATACAAACCCATTTATTACATAACTTCTACATATTTATACATATACATAAACGCCATTTCGAGTACCTACAATACATACCTTAGTTTCATTATGATAAGAATAGGTGATGAATTTCTTACCTTATTTTAAAGATTCAGAGTTTGGGAAGGAAAATGTGGAAATGTACCCAAGTATTCATTTTTTTTTTTTTTTACAGTGAATACCGCACAAGAATCTCAACTGCTCCCGTCTGGAGCCAGTGAGACTATGGCATCCCCAATTGGGGAATGTTGTGAGGCTTAAGGTAGTGGGGAGGGGAAGGAGGTGGGGAAGAGGAAGGTTGGGAAGTACCTGGCTATTCAGACCTGGTCACTAAACACGGCTAAAGCCATTTTCAAGCAACGTTTCAATTCTGAATGGTGATCTTACACCATTTATGGTTATTAAACAATATTTTTTTACATTAGATCCACACAGCAGGCCCTGGGGAAAATAATTTCCCTCATGGCCTATGTCATCTTAGGGAATGCTGTGTGAAGAGTTTTTTTAAGAAAGGGAGTAGAGTAAGTTTTGGGAAGGAAATGGGTATGAGAGGTGGGTAGGAATCAGGAGCTTAGTGTGTCCAGGAGTGACAAACATATGAATCCATATCTTCAACAGCGGTGCAAGGCGATGGGTCGAGAAGTACTGGCTGGAGGATAAAAGATCTCCCTCAACCTGTCTCTCTCTATACTTCCCACCACGCAGCAGGTGAGCAGACGTATCGGCCACCAAGACCTGGACAAACCTCACCTCATGAACCCGGGCACCCCTGCTAAGTAACCAAACGTAGCGAACCACTTGAGGTGACCTATGGCAGAGGTTTTGGTTATCCAATAAATGATTCCCGGTGCGGCAGTACCTACCCATACCCGCCTCCCAAATTTAAAACGCTATTTTCATTACGAAAGCTTTGTTATCGCTTTGCTAGCTGTCTTATGCTATGTGTATTGTGTTAGATGTATTTTTATAGCTGTCTCTTATTAGTGGCAATCTGATACTAGTTGTCTCGTTCTAGCTGTATCATGCTAACGTGCAGATTAGCTGCCTAATAGTAGCTTATCTTGACAGCTGTCTCTTACCAGTTGCTGTCTCAGTCATGATAGTTGCTTCATGCCAGCTGTATAATAATATCACAGCTATCTAGCTAGTTGTCCTGTAATATTAGATGTATCGTGTTAGCTGTGTCATGATAGCTGTCTCCTACTAGTAGCTGTCTCAGATCGGCTACGTTGTGTTAGTTGCTTCACGCCAGCTGTATTATAGTAATACCTACCAAAGCTGTCATGCTTGCGGCCTCATGCCAACTGTCTCATAATAGTTGTACCTTGATATTTGTTTCTTACCAGTGGCTGTCTCATGATAGCTGTATCATGATACCTATCTTACAATGCAGGTATGTATCGTGATATGTATGTAGCTGTGTCCTGTGTCGTTTAAGCTTTCTCTCATTAGTTGCTTCTCCATTTTAGTTGCTTCATGCCAACTGCATAATGATACCATCGCTGTCTTGTTAGATGTCTCGTGCTAGCTATCTCACATAGTTGTATCGTGATAGCTGCATCTTATCAGTAAATGTGGCATGTTGGTTCCTTCATACCAGCGACAGCTGTATATTAAATAATACCATAACTAAAAGCTAGTTGTTTTATGCTAGTTGTGTCATATAAGATATCTCATGTTAGTTGTTTCCTTGTGAGTTCGATATTTTAATCTACATACTAACGATACTTCTGAAATCCAAATGGAACCCTTCTTGGACTAAATAATGGCATAATGAAATATTGCAGAGGTCGCCCACAAACGAGATGGGCTGAAAACACAATGAGATATTTGCGTTCCGGGTTAGTAAGAGATGCACATGTGGAACGAATTATATTATTGAGTCGTGTCTATTTAAAAATAAAATAAACTGATTATGGAAATGCTCATTAAGGAACTGAAGAAGTTGAAGATAGTTGAAAACAGACCTAGAAATTCTAGACTCACCATTCGAGAGTATTTACTGATTCATTTACACAGATTTTCGGATTCGAAATAGAAAATATGATTTACAACACATACAATGAATAGTATTTAACAGCTAATTTAAATCATCATTTTTAATAGAAAACCGGCCAATTGTTTTACGATAACCCTATATTTACCAGCATTGTGCCGCCATGTTGTATATCGTATTATAAACCGGGCTTTATATATATACCTACGTACATTAAAATAAAAACGAATTGCGTGACCCGTGGGAGGGGCCACCATTCAAATTCTAATATCGAATATTATTCTTTATTCCGTCCGTCGTCTATGGTTCGTGTTCGAATTTCAAACGTGCCTGGAAATTTGGAACGTAGGTACCTACCTACCTGGCCATGCGTGAGAAACTTAAATGTATTAGAATATGAAATTCGTAGTTTGAATTATTATTCGAACATTTTTCGTGGTTCGTGATTTCCTGAATTATTAAAAAAAAACTATGTAAAACTGGGTAAGAATAATTTATACTGGGTAGGTACCTAGTACCTACTACCTACCTATGTGAGGTACCTACCCAAAGGAAGTAGATGGGTTGGTACCTATCTATTTTTGACAAATTTTAACTTGGTCAGGAGGACCATAGTAAAGTCATATTTAACCTATCTTCGCTCCAATATTATAGGTTTATGACAGTTGATCCACCGACAATTTGCACCCGGCATACTTAAGTATATACAATATGCAGTCGGCTTAGGGAAAATACGGTATAACAATTACACAAAATATAACTAAGTGACTCCGAAGGGATGTGTGGAGAGGATGTGCCGCCGAATAACAAATAATAAAACATATTTTCATTCATTTTTTTAAATTTATTTTTTATTTATCTTTGGCAATGCTGATCAAAAATACATATAAAGTTACATCGGCTACATAACTATATAATCGTAACATAAGGTTTTAACAAAGAAAAAAAATCCCTTTCCTCACCGTAAAGAGACAATGCTCTTGTGTTTGGTGAGGGAATTCTAGCTCAATTAGTAAATTAAAATATCGTGATCGTTAAGGTTAGAAAATTATGTATAAATTTTAAAATAATCGTCATGAGAAGTTTAAAAAAATCTTAATATTAGACTTAAAGATATAGAAACTAAGAAATGAGAGAGAATGAAGGAATGAACGATTTATAAAATAGCAGACTTTAAGATATAAAAAGTAAACATATTTGAGACTTTTATAGCAGTTTAAGGTAATTTTTTTAATTTGGGCTTAAATTCCTGCATATTTTCGATAGTTTTTAATTTGAATGGGAGGTTGTTATAATATATTATGGCTAGATAAACGTAGGAAAATGCATCAAGGAAACCATCTACTTGTCTATATACTGTGCATACCACCGCATAAATACAAAAAAACGACACTGTATATAAATTCGTTCACACCCACTGCACAAATATATATTTTAATAATTACGTTATTTATTTATTTTATTTATTTATTTATTTACGCCCATTTAGGCTTTTACATACATATATACACTTAACAATATTTACGAAATTATACTAGTAAATAGTGCAGGAAATGACTGTTTTCAACACTTGCACATAAACAAATATACAGCAAAAATACTATTGAATTTGATCCACATAGTATGCAGGCATAAAATATAAAAACAAAAAAAAATACAAAAATAGCTCTCTGCTTCAGCCGACAAAACACCACCAATATGCTAGTCAATTCAAACAGTTTCATCAACACATTCCCCTACTTGATGAAAAAAACTTCAATAAGGTATGCTTATATATTGAAATTGATGTATTAAATATATCAACAACATCGGAGTATTTGTTTCCAAGCTGTTGAATACGTCGCATAGGAGTATAAAATTGGCATGTTGACTTAGAATTGCTACAATAATATGGTAGGTACTGTCTTGTGACTGACCTGCCTGGAGTATGAAAGGAGATTACATATAATAAATCAGGGGTGTCAAACATTGAATTAATGATTTTATACAAACAGGTTAAATCGAAAATGATTCTACGATCAGATAATTTTATTAAATTTAATGAACGAAGTAGGTTATCGTTATATAATAATACCAGTGATTTCTGACATCATGGTTTTTGGAATGAAACATGTAGCTGGTCTTCGGTAACATCTTTTATTGCTGTACAAAAAAAAAACAAACAAAAAAATCATTAACATGATCACTCAGCCGAGAAACCGTCCAATCCCCCAGCCCGACCCCAACTGTGCAATAGGGAGGTACTACAACTTTTTAATGTGTTTAGTTTAAAAAAATATATTTTATTCACACAATCCACGTTATAGCGTTGCCTTCGACTGCAAAGTCAATTACCTATATCAAGCCGTAACAAAGACAACGCCTTCCATCAACCAATTGTATTGTAAATTCGTGCATAAAGCAAGGTGGAAAAAAAAATTCCATAGACAACTATGCCAATAGTTATTCTAGGTTTAGTCAGAAAATATTGCAGAATATGGCCACACAACAAAACCTAAACTCTCTCCCGCCCGGGAGACCGAATGAGGACTACAATGACAAAACCCGTCAGTTTTAAATAATAATATACCTACCTAGTACCTACCTACAGCTTTTCATCCGCATCAGTCAAAAATCAAAAACGCCATATTATTTATGATCAAAGGCCCATTGTGCCCGGCCACAATGGCGGACAAAGAGGATCCGTCTGTGAAATGACTTAATAGTCATTTTAATACTTTTTTGGTCATTTTTCTTTTATTGTAAAGTAAAGGCCACCGTTGGTGACATCAGACTTGCGGTTCCTATTATATTTTAGAGTTGACCAAAGATGAAAGAACCACTGGTTGAGTTACGATTTTACTTCAAGTTACAAATAATCAGTGTAATTTGAATTATTTCTCATTGGGATACAGGGCTTTAATGCATATCTGAGGGTGTCTGATGCCAATCAAACTAACCGACCGTTGAGTTAAGCTTTGGTTTAACGTTTGCCTAACGATGCTATAAGAAAATAAATAATGAGGCAATGCGTAATATCTATAGCTTCAATTTGGAGACTATTGGTACCACGCCCCTTGTACCATTTATTGTGTAACCAACACCCCGGTTACTCCAAGTAGGTGCAGGGGTGCCCGGGATCACGGGGTGAGGTTTGTCTAACTTTTGGCGGCACATTTTGCCCACCTATTGCATGGCGGCCCGGATCGGGAGACATTTTACCTCTCCAGCCGGACTCTCTCGACCCATCGCCTTGTACCGCAGTGGAAGTGATGTCTCTTGGACACGTTGGATCCAGATTCCTACCCACCCACTTATTCCTTATTATTATTATTTCTTCCCAGAACTTCTTCTCCTACCGTTTTCTCAAAAATACCATCCTCATGGCATCCCCAAAGATGATAAAATCCTTGAAGGATTTTTTTCCTCAGGGCCTCCTGTGGGAAGCTAAGTTAAAAAAAAATAATAAATAACGGATGGAGCAAATACCTACCTATACATAGACTTATACAGACTTAGTAATCTTAAATTAATGGGCACCTACTAATAAAAAATCTGTATATATTATTTGTCTGTTCAAGTTCATTAGTGGGCCTGACGGAATACCTGCCCTGGTGCTGCAGAGGTGCGCTGCAGAAATAGCTCCAATTTTGACGAAGCTTTTTAAAATGTCCCTGAAGACTGGCTCTGTGCCCTCTGGTTGGAAAAAAGCTGTTATCCATCCTATTCCAAAGAAGGGTGACCGCTCCAACCCGGCCAACTACCGCCCCATAGCGATCACATCAGTTCTGTCTGGAACGTGTGATCAACGACAAACTGCTCACATACCTCGAGAAGAACAAAATTATTAACGACCGTCAATACGGATTCCGGCGGAACCGCTCGTGCGGTGATCTTCTCGCGTATGTGACGCATGTTTGGGGGCGATGCCTGGAACGTTCCGGTGAGACCCAAACGGTTGCACTGGACATCTCCAAGGCCTTTGACTGGGTTGGGCACCGAGGACTTGTCAACAAACTGCATTCTTACGGACTTCCCGCATCCTTGTGTACTTGGATTGCCGACTTCTTGAGGGAGAGGTCGATTCAGACGGTAGTCGATGGTTTCACCTCTTCCTCACACCCGATAAATGCTGGCGTCCCGCAGGGATCGGTTCTGTCTCCGACTTTGTTTTTGTTGCACATCAACGACCTTTTGTCATGTGCACCAATTCACTGTTATGCGGCTGACATACAGTTCATGATAGCTTTTTGTTTGACAAGCCCCCAAAGGGCTCACAAACTCTAACAGCTCGTAGGGCTTTAAAGCAAAGAATGGACGGTTACCTCGAGAGTGTTTTCTCTTGGGGTAAAAATAATCTCGTTGAATTTAATGTTTCAAAGACCCAATCTTATCTGATTACGTCTAAAGGGGGTCGAAATGAAAATCTAGTCTCTTTTAACGGAAGCAATCTTCCGAACAGGCCCTCCATTAATATGCTTGGTGTAACCCTAAGTGACCAGCTCAGGTATGGGGGCTCCATCGAAGCCAGAGTAAAGTTAGCCTCCCAGAAACTGGGCGTACTGTATATGGCCCGCAGATACTTTAATAGTGCACAACTGCTTACCCTGTACAAATCGCAAGTGCGCCCCACGGTTGAATTTGGCAGCCACCTCTGGTCTGGAGCTCCAAAATACCTGAAAAATACCCTCGACTCTGTGCAGAAACGGGCGGTCCGTTTGATAGATTCTCCCATCTTAACATACGGATTGCAATCTTAAGAGCACAGGCGTCGGGTGGGAATGCTATCCTTGTTCTACCGGTATTACAATGGAAGATGCTCCGAGGAACTAGCATCATTGATCCCTTCGGCACCGGTGCATAGTCGGGAAACACGCCAAACACGTACACGGTTGACATTTGTCACATGAGAACAGGTCGTTTCTTCGACTCGTTCTTATGTTCAACAGCTCGGCTGTGGAATGATTTGCCGGCCTCTGTGTTTCCTCCTTCCTACAACATAACATTCATTCCTTCCTCTCCTCAAAAAGACCCTCCACACAGCATCCCAGATGACATAGGCCCTGAGGGAAATTATTTTCCTTAAGGCCTCCTGTGTGGAGTTAATGTAAAAAAAAAATGTGCTAACGCAGCAAAAAATTGGTGACAAAGAAATTAATTTACGAAAATAGTTCTTAGCTTGGTCTTCCACTAAGGGTAGCTACATATTGTATAAATAACGAAACTATCGCTAAAGTCGATTAGTGAAAGCTACCGGGGAAAGCAGTATTTTAATAACACCTCGCATCAAGAATCGCACCTCGTTTCAAAAACATATTATTTTTAAATTCAGTTTCATAACTGGAAAGAATTTTGGTTCAGTTTCATAACTGAAAAGAATTTTAGTTCAGTTTCGTAACTGTTCTCCGTTACATAATATCTTGTTTTATTAAAGTGATCCCCTAGTCCCTAGTTCTTGAAAAACTCGAAATCGGAATCCCCGCCTTTTGGGGAGGGATTTTGTATTTGAGAGTGTTTTTACAGGTTGATTTCGTAAAGGGGTCGTCCATTAATCACTTGAGGCTCGAAAGGGGGGGGGGGGGGGGGTTTCGGAAAAAATCACGGAATATGACGACGGGGAGGGGGGGTATAATTAGATATCACGTATATATATTTTTCGTGATTATATTCTGAAAATTTCAAAATACTTTGTACTAAAAAAATACACGTGATTTTGGGGAGGGGGGGGGGGGTTAGTCTAAAACCTCACCACATATCATTCAGGGGGGGGGGGGTTAGTCTAAAACCATCACATTGACCGGTCAGTGGTTGAGTGGGCATAGCGCTTGGGTCCCACCCGAGCGTCGCGTGTTCGATTCCTCGGCTGGCTAAGCCCTACTTCACAACACCAGCAACATTTTCGGCTTTCTGTGGTGGTAGTAGGAGATTTTCAAACATTGTTGGGTTATTCGTAACCCGGGAATGTTTGTCTTTCTTTTTAAAAAAATATCACCAGGGGGGGGGGGTTAAGAAGTTGCTAAAAAAAACATCACACGATTAATGGACGACCCCAAAGGCCTGTAAAAAACATTTAATACTTTGTAAACCATTGTTTATTATAATAACTTGGAAAATTTGTATGATTTTGCATTAATTCGCATGGCTTCATTTTAAACTAATGATGCATCCTCTATCTTTAACTAATCCAACATTCTCGCGGTCAGCATTAATATTCGACACATTTTTTCGTCACGTCTACTTTGGTTTATTATTATGTTACGAGTACCTACCTGCCTATTTTCTTGCCTTTTTTACTTTTTTTGGGCGCGCATAGGTACGGGACGAGGCAGAGCGGTGCCTCTAATGTTTTATTAGATGACCTTATCTGACAGGCCGTATCAGGAATATAATTACTCAACGCCAGGTTTGACAGGCCTGCGGGAGCGGACTGCGGAGAGGTAGAACGTGAGTTATATCTTAGAATGTTTATTCGACTCTGGTGGAAAATAGTTATAACGCCAGATGTTGTCAAGATTTGAACAATGATTCAAAAGTATTAAAAATTGTGTCGGTGCATGTTTTTTTTTTACATTAGCTCCACACAGGAGGTCCTGAGGAAAATAATTCCCCTCAGGGTCTATGTCATCTTTGGGGATGCTGTGTGGCGGGTCTTTTTAGAAAAAGACGGAGCGGATATTCTGGGAAGGAAAAGGGTATTAGGGGTGAGTAGGAATCTGAGGGGTCAGTGTGTCCACACTGACCCCCCAGATTGTATGAATCCATCCCTCCCACTGCGGTGCAAGGCAGTTTTCCTAGAGAGTACCTACGACTGGAGAATTCAAAGGTACCCCATCAATAATTCTCTCCCTATACCCACCTGCCATGCAGCTGGT
The DNA here is from genome assembly GCA_929108145.2 of Limnephilus rhombicus. Lineage (NCBI taxonomy): Eukaryota > Metazoa > Arthropoda > Insecta > Trichoptera > Limnephilidae > Limnephilus > Limnephilus rhombicus. Next base: position 28,188,862 of record OV815284.1, read on the forward strand.
AAGCAATCGCATCCGCTGCCAAGACCCGGACAAACCTCACCCCATGGAACTCTACTAAGTCACCAAACTTAGCGAACCACTTGGGATGACCTATGGCAGAGGTGTTGGTTATCTAATAAATGGTTCCCGGGGCGGCGGTACCATACCCGCCTCCCAAATAATGGATGCTGTAGAAATGAGATCCCTGAGGCGTACCTATGTGTGTTAAAAACACGTGTGAAATGTGGAGATTCGCAAAGAATGCAAGGCCGACGTAAGCATAATGAGTAAGATTAAGAAAGGGACCCTTAGATGGTTTTTGTATGTAGAGCGAATGAACGAAGATAAAAGTGTAAGGAGAATGGATGATTCGAATGTCAATGATATAGGAGACGTCGTGGTCGCCCTAGGAAAACATGGCACGATCAAGTGAACCAGATACTTTAGTCGGGCTATGGCAAGAGTCAGAATAATAGAATAGTATTTTTTTGAAAAGGTGTATGAATGTGGATGAGATAAAGGATTTTTGCTGAGACCGAGTTGTTTTGCGGTTCGTGCTATCTGCTTACCCCATGGGTAGAGAGTAGGGCATGTTGAGAGTAGAGAGAGATATTGGAGAGTAAAATTGGGCGGATATGTTTATTCAGATGTAGTCAAACGCAGCCCCAATGAAATAAATAGCTGGATCAATGTTTTCTTTTTTCATAAATGTGAAGCCAAAATTAAGTAGATGGCTGTTGCCCTATATTCAGACTGTTAAAAGTGATTTTTTTATTGAAAATAGTTGAGTTGACCTAGATATTTCTGTGAAAAAAAGCTATGCAAATTTCATGACACCGAAGCTCACCGTTAGCAAGTTATGAAAAACAAACAATTTTTCGTTTATTTTAATTTGTTTCAATTTTATATTCATTTTGGCATATAATGTACAATTTTTTTAAAACAATGATTTTCATACGGTGTATGCATAATAATTCATGTCTCTACATCTCTACATCATCATCATCACATCATCATCATCACTATTGGCTCTACAACCCCTGGTGGGTCTTGGCCTCCTCAAGAGTCTTCCTCCACTCATCTCGGTTTTGTGCCAGCTCTCTCCAGTGTAGGAGCTCCAAGATAGATATGTCTTTGAGGACGTTGTCGCTCCATCTTAATCTTGGTCTTCCCAGGCTCCTTCGCCCTATTGGTCTTGAGTTCAGCAGGGACTTTGATGCTTGATGCTCAGTCATTCTCTCCTCAAGACCCAGCCACCGAAGTCTTCCCTTCAAACATCTCTACATATTATATCTCTACATAAAACTACTGAATGGATTTTCATGCGGTTTTGATGGAAGTATGAACGCCCTCTAGCTTTTGTTTTTTGCGCACTGTCATTTACGATCTTTTACGTTGTCCAATTACATAAATAAATAATAAATAGTTCTAGAGTCTTAACTGCCTTTTCCTTCATTTCATCAGGTTTTCACCAATAGATAGAGTTTTTTGGATTGAATCCTAATCCTATCCACGAGAAAGTTTTTACCCGAATGACGTGCTTTTGATGATACAAGGACTGAAAGTTTCACCCTCTAGAAATTTCTAGAACAATCCAGAAGGTTCGAGAGCATTCCACAACATTCCAGAACATCCCGGAACATTCTGAAATGTTCGGGAATAGGAAATCGGGAACATCATTGTGGAACATTCCAGAAGACTCTCGAATGTTGTGGAATGTTCTGGAACATTGTTGATAACTTGAAGCCCTTTTGTATGGGTGGGGCTACCCATTAGTAGAGGTATATAAAGTGTAGTATATGTAATTATCCATGTATTGGATCATTCGGAAACGTTCGGGTTCCGACGAAGTTTGTCGAGCGGCCCGCGGGGCTCTCTGAGCCGATGCAGCCGTCGGCGCGCCCAGAACTATTCGAGAAGCCTCTGTAATCACTCGCTACGTTAGACAATAATACAGTACTATCGAATCCATTGTACATCACAATAAAATACGAAAAGAACTTACGTGTACATATTATTATTTGTGGGCTAGTAAGGCCACAATAAAGAACATTACATAAAGTAAGATCCGTCGTGGGTTCAAACGTCATGTCAGTTCAATCTCATATCAACTCCCTGAGCGAAGCCGGGTACCCCAGCTAGTGTACGAGTAGTTATTTATCTAAAAAAAACTCTTTAAAATATTGTCAATTTGTTGTTAAGGAAGTTAAAATTTTGCCTTGGGGATGGAAGTTAGTTACCACGCCACTGATCAATGAAATATTATAACATTTTCATTTAATAATAGTGCACGATCCAAAACAAGTTCGAAAAAATGTTTTCCATTTATATAATTTGATTAGTCAATTAATCTTGGAACAAAGTTAATACGTTTTACATATATAATGCGTAGGATAGCCAGTCTACTACTAAAATAGTCAGAGTAATTTAATCGAATTGCTTTCATATAAATGTATTCGTATTCATACGAGCCGACTCTCATATTTCATTTGAGATTAAAATTTAATCAAGGAATATGCAATTAGATATTCGAAAATAAGTCATTAATCGGTAGGTTTATGGAATTTGTATTCCGATCTGTGAATAAATGTAAGAGTCGTGATAGAATGTATAAATGTAAGTTAAAAACTTTGACAAAATTATGAAAGTTCAATAACATTTTGATTGGGTTTTCGATATAAACCGATTGCAATCTTTAGAGCACAGGCATCTGTTCTATCGATATTACTATGGAAGACGTTCCGAGGAACTAGCGTCATTGATCCCCTCGGCACCGGTGCATATTCGGGAAATACGCCAAATGAGTACGGATCGTTTCTATCAACCCGGATTTGTACCGATTTATTACATATTTCCCTTAAACACGGTAAGTTTTAAAGCTCTTAAAAATATATATGTTATTCTTGAAGATAATATCTAGACTTTCCCCGCGCCGAAACGCAAATTATATAAAATTACCTCGATAGAAAAAAATCGCAAATTATGCTCCAAAAATTATTATTAACACGTTTGTTTCAGCTATTTCACAAGTTATATGTATGAAAAAATTCACATTGTTTCTTTAAATGCTGTTTAAGATAATGCCCGCGAGATTTTCGCTCTATTTTAAACGAGTAGTGTTTTATTAAACATTTTCGCAATTTTTGCATCGATTTTGTCGCTGTAAATGTTAGCGCTCTCCTCTAACATTCGTAATTTCGTATCTCTCCATCTTCTTCTTTTCGGGCCCGGTTGCAGAGCCTTAAGTTCAACAGCTCGACTGTGGAACGATTTCCTCCCTTCTAAATATATTTCTAGGCAAACATTTTTTTAAGTTAATCTCCGGTACCATACTAAATCCACCAATATTGAACGAGATCAACTTATATGTCCCTAACGCGTATACTCGTGGGAGATCCCACGCACTTTTTTATGCTCCAAAAGCGAGAACTTCTGCCTATCAGAATGCACCATTAAGCAGGGCGACTCAACTGCTTAACGACTGTGCATTGAGTATCGACATCTTCAACGTCACCTAGAGAGAATTCAGTAACTATATCTTGACATTCGTCACAACATAGTCTCTGTCCCCGTGCACTTAAAAAAAAATTGTAGTCTTCTCCATAATTTTTTAGTGTATAACTGTTTTATGGAGAACCTGAATAAAATAAATAAATAAATATGTGCAGTTAAAGTAAAAAAAAGATATAAACTATTTTGCAGTCTGTCTATGTTATTGAATACATTTTTCAATCAAAACTTGACAGTGTTCTGAAACTTTACTCTAATTTGGACGGCGGATACGAGCACCGCCGCTCGGTAACCATTTCTTTGATAACCAATTACTCTGCCGAAGGTCACCCCAAGTGGTTCGGAATGTTTGGTGACTTAACAGGGTGCCCGGGTTCTTAGGGTGAGATATGTCTAGGCCTTGGTGGCGAATGCGTTTGACTACTTAATGCGTGGCGGGCAGTATTGGGAGAGGCAGGTTGAAGGAGATCTAACCTAGACCTCTCCAGCCAGACTCTATCGACCCACCGCCTTGCACCTTGGATGGTTTCGTACGTCCGTCACTCCCTGACACATTGACCGCCAGATTCCTACCCACTCCTCATACCTTTTTCTTTCCCAGAACTTCCTTTCCTTCCTATCTCCTTAAAGACCCTCCACACAGCATCCCCAAAGATGACATAGGCCCTTTTCAATGTTATTTATTTAATTTTATTCCTCATGGCCCCCCTGGTGGAGCTTATGTGAAAAAAAAGTTTCGCGAAGAATAACCTTTTTTTAGTGTGATTAATTATTTATCTCAAAATTTAGGTTAAAAACACGAAATCAAAATATACATACAACGTAATCTTCACACGAGTGTGTAATTATTAACACTTTTCATTAATTAAGACTAACGATTCATCTAAAACACCTCACTCAGTGTCATAGGTACCAGAATAATAATAATATTTGGATTTGGATTTATATAGCGCCGTTTTTGTGAAAAATCACCTAATGGGCGCTGAAAAATCCCAGAACTTTCTATATGTGGAACAACTATAAATAAAAAATGTTCATACTGGTGTAACTTAGATGAAGCCATACTAAATAATGCAAAATCATGCAAAATCATATGTTTTGTTTTGAAAATTTTATTGCTTAGAAGTATTATAGATGCTTCAATTAAATACTGCGTGTAGAACATACCTTGGCCCTTAAAAACATCGGTCAGTTTTTTGATAAATCTTTTAATAAGCCTAGAAAAAAATAGAGCGTATGGTCTATAAAAAACACTCTCCTATTTATAAACCGCTTTTCGGATATGGTTTTATTGTTTAATGTAGCAAATTCAGTTCTTTTCATAATAATCACAAATAAATATATATATTTACGCCCGAAGTTCACAAATTAAAATAAAATATGCACTTTCGCGTTGTTATTTTACAATATGGCAGGCAGTAGACGACTTTGGATTTTCAAAGTGAACTCTATGCCGTCCACCGATGGGCTACATAACGTTCGCCCTGGGGCGGAGCGAGGAACGGACATTAGGCTCCGCGTCGCTTTGTTCCGTGAAATCAATTTTAAAATTCTGTTTTATTACAATAAACAATGCGTAAAAAATAAGTTAATGTTTTTTTCAGGCCTTTACGAAATCAACCTGTAAAAAAAAATCTCAAATACGTTTTCCAACCTTTCCAAAAGCTTTTTCTCAAGTATTTTTAAACTCCTCCCATAAAGGGGCGTGAATTCCGATATAGATTTTTTCCTGGACTATTGGATCGCCTTAACCTAACCTAACCACCAACAACTCTTAAAACGGATAAAATTAGTTACGATTTCCAAAATTTTTAATATCTAGGTTCCAAAATATTATGACCTCGCACAACGAGTTCGTTTAGATGAGAAAAACTAGAATAATGTTTATCGCTTCCTCAAAACAAAACTCTCATTATGAATTTGTAGAAAAATAATTTGGATGAAAAATCATACTTTTCTCTCGAAGTAAATAGTTACCTCTAATAAATAAAGCAGTTTTTGAAGTGAAAACTTATTTAGCACCGTTGTGATTTGAAACTCCATGAAACGAAAAAGCGACACCAAAAAGAGACAAACACATGCGTCCATAGGATTTATCCAGAGAGAATATGAGGTAGAATAATCGGAATCTTCTTTGTGCGTTGTTTCGTAGCCTCCCCACATTGTCTACTTTAGTTTTCTGAAAGTTTCACTGCGTGTGAACTGCACACCTGTATTTTTTTGAAGTGAAACTTCTATAGTCCCGCTATGATTTGGATTTCGGGTGAAACGGAAATGACGATTACTGCACCTGCGACGCATCAACTGCGCTCATTCCTCAATTTTTACATTTGGCATATACAATATTATAAAAATCATAATAATGGGAAATGGGAACCCACTAAGGCGCAGCCCGTGTGTGAGTAATATAGTTAAATAAATTATATATATATATATATATATTTTTTTACATTAACTCCACACAGGAGGCCCTGAGGAAAATAATTTCCCTCAGGGCCTATGTCATCTGGGATGCTGTGTGGAGGGTCTTTTTGAGGAGAGGAAGGAATGAACATTGGTCTTGAAGAGACCCATGTTGTAGGAAGGAGGAAACACAGAGGCCGGCAAATCATTCCACAGCCGAGCTGTTGAACATAAGAACGAGTCGAAGAAACGACCCGTTCTCATGTGACTAATGTCAACTGTGTACAAATGTTGGGCACGCGTTTGGCGTGTTTCCCGACTATGCACCGGTGCCGAAGGGATCAATGATGCTAGTTCCTCGGAGCAACTTCCATTGTAATACCGGTAGAACAAGGATAGCATTCCCACCCGACGCCTGTGCTCTAAAGATTGCAATCCGTCTGTTAAGATGGGAGAATCTATCAAACGGACCGCCCGTTTCTGCACAGAGTCGAGGGTATTTTTCAGGTATTTTGGAGCTCCAGACCAGAGGTGGCTGCCGAATTCAACCGTGGGGCGCACTTGCGATTTGTACAGGGTTAGCAGTTGTGTACTTTTAAAGTATCTGCAGGCCCTGTACAGTACGCCCAGTTTTTGGGAGGCTAACTTTACTCTGGCTTCGATGGAGCCCCCATACCTGAGCTGGTCACTTAGGGTTACACCAAGCAAATCAATGGAGGGCCTGTTCGGAAGATTGCTTCCGTTGAAAGAGACTAGATTTTCATTGCGATCCCTTTTAGACGTAATCAGACAAGATTGGGTCTTTGAAACATTAAATTCAACGAGATTATTTTTACCCCAAGAGAAAACACTCTCAAGGTAACCGTCCATTCTTTGCTTCAAAGCCTTACGAGCTGTTGGAGTTTGTGAGCCCTTTGGGGGCTTGTCAAACAAAAAGCTATCATGAACTGTACTGTCATCCGCGTAGCAGTGAATTGGTGCACATGACAAAAGGTCGTTGATGTGCAACAAAAACAGAGTTGGAGACAGAACCGATCCCTGCGGGACGCCAGCATTTATCGAGTGAGAGGAAGAGGTGAAACCATCGACTACCGTCTGAATCGACCTCTCCCTCAAGAAGTCGGCAATCCACGTACACAAGGATGCGGGAAGTCCGTAAGAATGCAGTTTGTTGACAAGTCCTCGGTGCCAAACGCGGTCAAAGGCCTTGGATATGTCCAGTGCAACCGTTTGGGTCTCACCGAAACGTTCCAGGCATCGCCCCCAAACATGCGTCACATACGCGAGAAGATCACCGCACGATCGGTTCCGCCGGAATCCGTATTGACGATCGTTAATAATTTTGTTCTTCTCGAGGTATGTGAGCAGTTTGTCGTTGATCACACGTTCCATCACCTTAGACAGAACTGATGTGATCGCTATGGGGCGGTAGTTGGCCGGGTTGGAGCGGTCACCCTTCTTTGGAATAGGATGGATAACCGCTTTTTTCCAACCAGAGGGCACAGAGTTAGTCTTCAGGGACAGTTTAAAAAGCTTCGTCAAAATTGGAGCTATTTCTGCAGCGCACCTTTGCAGTACCAGGGCAGGTATTCCGTCAGGCCCACTAGCTTTATTAACATCAAGCCCTCGTAAAACATGGAGTACTTCCCGATGCCGGATCCTCAGCTTTTTCATACGAAAACCGCAGTGAGGAACCGACGTCGGGACAGCACCTTGGTCATCGAGGGTTGAGTTATCCGCAAACATTTTACCTAGTAAGTTAGCCTTTTCGGTGGCGGTGTTTGCTAGTGAGCCGTCAGGTCTGGTAAGAGGTGGCAGACTGGATTTGCAGAAATTGCGACCTATTGAGCCCGCAAGCGACCAGAATTGCCTGCTGCCATGCGGGCATGCAGTCAGCTTTCTGCTGATCTGCTGGTCGTGCTCGAATTTTGACCTATTTATGATTCTCTTGGTTTCCTTTGCCATTTTGTTGTAAGCTGTTCTGTCTTCGGATGTTCTAGATGTGTTGTAGGCTCGGTAAGCCGCGTTTTTTCGTCGCACTGCTTCAGCGCATTGTCGACTGAACCACGGCTTTGAGCCTACACCAGTTTCCTTAACAGTAGATTGGATGAAGCCATCCATCGCGGATGTGATGACCTCACCAATTTCCTGGGCACATCTTGAGGGATCCGAAGTCCGAAAACAGACAGCTGACCATGGGAAAGCATTAAAATGTGCCCGCAGACCGAACCAATCTGCTGACCTATAGTGCCACACTTTTCTCTTCAGCCTCTCATTAGGTGGTCTGAAGTTTACAGGGATTGATGTCGTCACCAGGCAGTGGTCGGACGATCCTAAAGGCGCTGTGACTTCAATACTGTAACCGTGTGGCACAGTAGTTAAAAAAAGGTCTAACAGATTGGAACGGTGAGTCTGGACATCAGGAACCCTTGTAGGCTCCTGAACCATTTGCTCCAATCCGTAGCAAAGGGCAAAGGATTCCGCTTGGCGTCCAGCCGAGTCTGTTGATCCTGAGAACCTCAACCAAGGTTCGTTATGAACATTGAAGTCCCCCAGGACCACAAACTCTGCCATAGGGTAGCGGGGCAAGAGGTCATCAATAGTGACGCTTAAATGTTTGAAGAGCTCGGACGTGTCTGATTCGCTAAGGTTCGGTGAGCGGTATAAACACGCGTAGAATCTTACCGTACTGGCAAGATTGACGCGTACCCACATTACGTCGAATCTGGAGTTTTCCAGATTCAACAGTCGCACACAGTTGACGTCAGCTCGACTATAGAGACAGACACCTCCTTTAGGTCTGAACTTGCTTGCGAGGGTGAAGCCCGGGCAGTCCAGATAGGAGGCGTCTACAGGCTCGGCTATCTAATATATATATTATTGTACCTAGAAATAAACAATACAGTGTGATGTCATTTTTAAAGGCTCCTATTGGTTGAGATATGAAATGGAAATTACGCTGGTCTGCGCTCATTGGTCGCTTTGACCATATTTTTCAAGTATTGGTTGAGATTGTTTTGGCAAAGTTTCGCTTCTACCACGTGTAAACTGCACTCGATTTTTTTTCTTCATTTAAGAACTAAATAATCCGAGTGTGCAGTTCACCCGCGGTAGAAGTGAAACCATCACGCAACTAAACTTCGAAAAAACGAGACGAATGCTTAGTATCAGGAGTAGGATAAATGTAGGGTTTACTTATTACTAGCAGACCCGCCCACACGTTGCTGTGGCAAACGAAACACAACGCCAGGCCATTACCCAACCTTTACAATCAACGCCATCTGTTAAATCAATCGAGCGCTGCCCCCTGCCGCTTGGCCAGATGTATTTTACCTATATTTCAACCAATTTACACAAAACCTCGACAAATTATATCTTTAAAAACCTTCCTCATGATTCACTCTATCTATTGGTGATAACCGCATGAAAATCCGTTGCGTTGTTTAAAAGATCTAAGCGCACATACAGTGGGAGCGACTTCATTGTATAGATAATATTGTTACAAAGTTTAAAAATTATTTTACATTTTATTCTATGAAGCACCGCACGAAGAGGAGGCCGATAAGCTACGAAGCACCGCACAAAGAGGACACCGATTAGTCTTTCTCATTCTCTCAGGGTAAATCCTATATATGTAGGTAAGTGTTTGTCTCTTTTTAGTATCGCTCGTTTAAGTTTCATCGAGTTTCAAATCACAATGGGGCTAAAGAAGTTTTCACTTAAAAAAGTCTGTTATTCTTATTTAATGATTGAATAATTAAGATGAAAGCTCAAATCATCAGCATACAACAGCCTCCGTTAGCCAAGTGAACCCATTCCCGAAAGAATCATGCGGAATCAAGAATCATTGAGACCGCGACTGACCGGACTGACGCGTGACGGGTCCCGAGTCCCGACTGACGGGTCCCGGACAAGTATTGATGGACGCGATATATAATGTCCGCGCGCCGCGTTCATTTTATCGGTAGGATATTATTTTGACAGATCGCCCCGGGGGCGGTAGCTGTGAAATCGCCACTAATAACACTTTCTTCCAATCATTAACGGAACACAATAGAAAGGTCACTGGGTTTAACGGATGCAGTGAAGGCATGAAAAGATTTATTCTTGATTGAAACATTTGTGTTTTGTCTATTGAGGTGCCTTTTTTATACGTGTATGTAGGAGATAGCAGAAGATAATAGGTAGTACCTATTACCTAGCCCAAAGATTTCTCAGTACATAGATAAGACATTTGTAGATACTAATAAAAAAAACCTTTATTTATTTATCGATAGATTTTTTACAAATTTACATTTTGTTTGGTTATCATTGATTCTATTGACATTCAAAATTTCTCCTGGAGTGCAGCTGGTTTTCAGCAGTGCCTTTAATATAAAAAACAAAATATAAAATGAATAATACAAATAATTAAATCAAGTCTCGAATATAATACACATAATTTCGTAATACATATTTTTTTCTCTTTTTTTGTGAAAATTATATTATTATCAACCATAGTAAATAGTATAACCATGTTTGTAAACAATTTTACGTTTTCTTTATTATGTTTTATGTTCTTGCTTTTTATGTTTTTCTTTATTATGTTTATTCTTTTTTCTTTTTGTCATTTAATAAGTTGAGTAGGTAAAAATACTGAACCAATATTTAACATAATGGAACTTAATTGGTCTACAACATATTATGAAATTTTATTGTTATAAAATTATTTTACTGTATGACTGTTTGTTTCCTCAATAAAGAGAAATTTAAAAAAAAAAAATATAATATAAATAATTGAATTAAAATTAAGTCATATAAATCAAAATCTTTAGTGCACAGGCGTCGGGTGGGAATGCTATCCTTGTTATACCGGTATTACAAAGGAAGATGCTCCGAGGAACTAGCGTCATTGATCCCTTCGGCACCGGTGCATAGTCAGGAAACACCCCAAACGCGTGCCCAACATTTGTATACGGTTGACATTTGTCACATGAGAACGGGTCGTTTCTTCGACTCGTTCTTGTGTTCTACAGCTCGGCTGTGGAATGATTTGCCGGCCTCTGTGTTTCTTCCTTCCTACAACATGGGTCTCTTCAAGACCAATGTTCATTCCTTCCTCTCCTCAAAAATACCCTCCACACAGCATCCCAGACGACATAGGAGTTAATGTAAGATTTAATATTAGGAGTTAATGTAAGAGTTAATTGACACGGGAGCTCCTGCATGGAGTTAATGTAAAAAAAGCAAATTATGTTTCGATGCATTTTGCACTAGCCTATACCTATACATGTGAAACATATACATGTGTCACTACCGAACCAGGGTACCTAGCATGGTCCATCGATATAGGTTTTATCGAAAATATCGGTAACTTATCATCCCTCCCGAACACGACTGCAGGCCGCTAACGAACAAACAACAGTGCACAACGACTAAGGGTTCCTATTTTATTTGACGTGAACTGTTATTTGTTCGTTAGCGGCCTGCAGTCGTGCTCGGGAGCGATGACAAATTACCGACATTTTCGATAAAACCTATATCGATCGACCATGCTAGGTACCCTGGTCGATGGAAGGACTCCGGATCCAATATAATAGGGGATGCAGAATTACATTTTGATACAGAAGATGTAGCAGCGCCAAACTTTATTACCTGCCTAACCCATGAACCTGGGCACCCCTGCTAGTCATCAAACATAGCTAACAACTTGGGGTTGAAATGGCTCAAGCCATGTTAATGTCTGATTAGCTGGTATTTCCTTACCATACTCTTACCTCTTTATCAATGTGTTTTGAAATATAGGTGTGTGAAAGACCACTGTAGAAAGAATGCACTTAAAGGAAAGGAAGGAAGGGACTTACTGCGGTAACTTGTGACACTCTGCTATCTTGGCTGGTTTATTCATGCACTTATATACTTGCGGTATGCGGATTCAGTTTGAGGATGCGGGGAGCGGAAAAATATATGCTTACGCGGTGAGTTTCGATTGACGACACTAATTTGTTATGGTAACGAAATAACAGGTACATAGGGATGGGATAGGATGGGGAAAAGAAACATGATACGGATGGATAGGAAAGGAATATTTGAGAATCAAGCTACAAGCACAGAGTCTATGGTATATGTAGATGTATGTAGGTAAGTGTAGCTAGGTATTGTGTAAACGCCCAATCATATTATATAGGTTTTTTTAAAGAAAAGACGGTTTGTTTCACAGAATATGAACAATTCATCAAATTTCGAAGTTAAAATTCAAGTTTTGTAAAAGTTGTATTCAAGTTGTTGTTATTTTATCACAGGTCGGTTGTCTCACAATAATTGAAAATTAAAAGAATTTAATAGGACTTAAATTTTAACCCATTTGAAAATCTCCTAAAAACCATACCATCATGGTAAAAGGAAATTGTTTCTTGTATCGTGATGGAGAACTTAGCCAGCCGTGGAATTGGACTCACGACTCACGACTCACACCTGTGACAACTATACACGACATCAACTCATTCACTGACCGGTCATACATTTAATAATATCCTGCTCTAACTTTACGAACGCCCTTTTTTTAAGGCAATCCAATAGTCCAGGAAAAAATCTAAATCTGAATTCACGCCCTTTTATGGGAGGAGTTTAAAAATACTTGAGAAAAAGCTTCTGGAAAGGTTGGAAAAGGTATTTGAGATTTTTTTACAGGTTGATTTAATTAACATGAACTCATTTTTTACGCATTGTTTATTGTAATAAAACATAATTTTAAAATTGATTTCACGGAACGCGGAGCCTAACGTCTGTTCCTCGCTCCGTCCGATGGCGAACTGATAAAAAAAACGGGCCTGACAAGTTATGTAGCCCTTCGGTGGACGGCATAGAGTTCACTTTGAAAATCCAAATTCGTCTACTGCTGGCCGTATTGTAAAATAACAACGCGAAAATGCATATTTTATTTTATTTTCTGAACTTCGGGCGAATATATATATATATATATATTTTTTGCGATTATTATAAAAAGAACTGAATTTGCCACATTAGACAATAAAACCAAATCCGAAAAGCGGTTTATAAATAGGAGAGTTTGGACTTGAAAGTGTTTTTTATGGACCTTATACTTTATGTTTTTCTAGGCTTATTAAAAGACCTATAAAAAAACTAACCGAAATTTTTAAGGGCCATGTTATGTTATATCCGCAGTATTTAATTGAAGCATCTCTAAATCTTCTAAGTAATCAAATTTTCAAAACAAAAACATATAATTTTTTATGATTTTGTATTATTTAGTATGGCTTCATCTTAAAATAGGACTTCAATTTCCTAAGAGAAGAATAACTTTTTACTTTATACCACGCAATTTTTTTGTTTTACGAAGCAATGGGTTTTCTTACTAGATCAATCTAACGAAACGTTCATTCGCTCTTTCGTCATTTTAAAACACAATACACTCAATCAACTGGAACACATGAAAATGAAAAAAGAATGATAAATATTGTGTTGTTCCTACTCATTTGGTTAACGGCTCCGACGGTCGGGATTGCTTATTAGACTTATTACCGATGCACGGTTTTGACACAGAAGCAATTAATGATCTAAAATCTAAATGTTCCAAAATCTGCACAAAAACTGGGTGAATGATGCTCTCCTATGACTGAGTTGAAGCGTCAATTAAGTACGCTTGGTTCATTTAGTTACACGTATTATTTTAGGTTCAGGTAGATATGAAGGTCGGCTTTAACGATTTTTTGAAAAGCTACCAGAATCGTGAAGGTGTTAAAAGTTTATCTGTTTAATTGATTTATCTGTACCTTCCGAAATAATTTTAGTAGGTACTCGTACCTACTTGAAGAATTTTAGCACCCACCTAAAGAATGTTAGAAACTGCCTAAAGCATTTTAGTATCTTAGTAGCTAGTTTAGTGCCTTACTTTAGTACCTACGTAAAGAATTTTAGTATCCACCTAAATAATTTAACTAGTACTTAAAGAATGTTAGAACCTAATTTAAGATTTTAACTACCGACCTACCTACCTAAAGAATTTTAGTACCTACCTAAAGAATTTTAGTACCCACCGAAAGAATTTTACTATCTACTTAAAGAATGTTAGTACCTACCTACCCAAAGAATGTTCGTGCCTACCTAAAGAATTTTAGTACCTTCCTAAATAATTTTACTACCTACCTAAAGAGTTTTAGTATCTACCTAAAATAATAAAATAGTGAACCTGAAGAGATGGAGTTCATTTGTTATTGCCGTTGGGGAGTATGGAAAAAACTGCAAAGAACTTCCAAACACCAACTGCAAAAAGCCCAAAATTTTAATAACCAGATACTTCCCAACCATCTCCATATCATTTTTTTTATTTTTTTTTTTATATATTATTAAGTAAAAAGAAATATAATATTTCGCCTTCTGACACACTTATATTATATACTAGCTGGTTCCCGGCATGCGATGCTATGCTATTTAATAAATAAAAAAAATTCTCCCTGTGTGTCCTTTCTCATTTGTCCCGTTCCCCTTCCGCCTCCCCTTCCTCTCCCGCATCCCTTTCCCCTCTCGCGCTCCCACTCGGCCTCCTCCACCTTCCCTCTCCCCACTCCACACCCCCCTTTCCCCGTCCCGCGAACCCCCCTCCCGAGTTACCTCGCCCCTCCCGCGAATCCCTACCCGAGTTCCCCTCCTCCCTCCCTCATTCCATACATTCAGTCCCGGTGGATTCAGTTTTCAAACAGCTCGCGTGTCACCTATTGCAATTTTTTATACACATTTCTTAATGCCAGAGCTCACCAGTAGTTCTATACAAACCTTGTCCTGATAATAACGAATACAACAAAAAAAGAATTATCCAATTTGGTGCAGTCGTTTGGAAGTTATGAGCGTACATACATTTCGTTGATTCATTTTTATTTATATATATAGATAGATTTTAGACCTAGGACTCTTGATGGGGTATTGATGTATTGCTTTAAAAATGCCAGGCGCATGGCCGCAGTATGAATTTATTTTCGCAATCAATTCCAACCAGTAGATATATTTTTTCTGCACATTTCACGGAAGATCGAATCAACTGACCTGATTTTAATAAGTGGAGGGTGAGTGCAAAGGACACACGCAGGCGCATGAATAGTCAGTTTTGCCTTCTAGCGATGAAGGTCACGGTTTCACAATAACGCACCCCTGGTTAATACACAGGTTATTTTAATATAATCTATTTAAAAAAATTGGATTGTACATTCAAAGTCAAAATGGCTCACAAATTAAAATACAATGTCATATTCCGATATTTTTGGGTGGTTCGTTATGCTACCTGTTTGTGACTTTAAAACGGGGGGGAGTGAGGTGGGCTAATTAGGACGCCTAGACTTCGCCGGTAGCATTTCAAAAAGCTCGGTTACATTAAACATTACATTCTAGTTATGAGTGTGTTGTGACCTGCGGTACGTGGCTTACGGCATGTGCTTAAATTGTCTACGTGATAATACAGTAATGAGTTTACGTTAGAATAGTTGAGATATTATTCTATGTTAATTTAAATGTTTGACACATGATGCATCAACACAGTTGAGACGTGGCTCTTAATTGTTTAGGAAAAGAGTTACATTAAATATATGTAATGCCTACCTGCATACCTACATAGGTACCCGCAGTTATAATTTCGACGTAAAACATTTGAATTTATTTATATCAACGTTTATAAAATGCGCTAATCAACAACAATGAACCCAGATTGGGAGCGGCTAAATCTATGAACATAGATAAAAATCAATATTTTTCCATGTATGTGAGTTGTCTATGCATTGCTATTAAGCATAGAAATGTTTGAAATTCTCAAAACACCTTCTTTCCACTCCCGCAAAGGTTTTTGGATTATTACAATCACATGACAATACATCTGAAAAGTTTTTTTAATCATTACAAAAACTCTTGGGAAATTGTCAAAATTTGAGAATGACGTTTTGCAAGCCATCGGTGGTTAAATCAAAATTAATTTTCGAATAAACTTGTGGAGGTCGAACAATAACACCGATATGCAGTCTCACGGCAATCCGATTGGTCCCCCGTACACCAATAGGAATTAAGCCTTATCTCAACTCACTCTCACGCGCCGCAACAAAAATCGTCGAGATCATTCTACCTTAAACACCAAACACCCGGCTAATACACTGCCTTGTAAATCGTACTTGTTCGCTCTCCACTTCTATATACAAATGTTCATATTTAAATAATAAATTATGGTGCGTTATGTTCGTTTGTAGTTTGTTAAATAAGCCTGTAAGTATTGTAACTTATATTTGATTTACCACACATCAATCCCACGTAAACATACCCCCTTAAACTCTTTAAATTAATGAATTTTATCGAAGTACTCTCCTACGGTACTAACGAAAATGAAATACTTGGAATCAAATAAAAAATTGTATTTATTTTAAATAGGTACCTTTGTTAGGCACTAAACTTGATTGATTGTTCCTACAATATACAAAAATGAATGTTTGTAACATATGAAGACTGAAAATTTGTAAAAAACAAATTGCAATAGGTGGCACGCGAGCTGTTTGAAAATCTGAATATACTGGGACTGAATATATTGAACGCGGGAGAGTGGAGTGGATTGCGGGAGGAAGGTTCGCGGGAGAGGGGAGAGGGAATGTGGGGAAGGTGGAGTGGGAACGCGTGAGGGGAAGGGGACAAGGGAGGGGAAGGGGAGGCGGAAGGGAACGGGACGAATGGGAAAAGCCACGGAGAAATAATTTCTTTATTAGTGGCATTGCAACGTACGCCGGGAACTCGCTAGTCAGATATAAAAACTGAAAAACGAAAATATCGATTTTTCCCGTTTTTAAAACTAACAGTGAATAGCTAAGAACCTACCATATAGCAATGACTTAATGAGTATATATCAATATAGCAATGACTTAATGAGTAAATTCTCAATTTGTAATATATAATTATTATTGAAGACAATATTAGCGACCCTCAAACGAAAATGTAAAGATGAAGCCATACTAAATAATGCAAAATCATACAAAATCATATGTTTTTGGTTTGAAAATTTGATCGCTTAGAAGTATTATAGATACTTCAATTAAATACTGCGTGTAGAACATCCCTTGAAAATATCGGTCATTTTCAAGTCTTTTAATAGGCCTATAAAAAAAAAGTAATCAAAGTCCAAAATCTCCTATTTATAAACCCCTTTTCGGATATAGTTTTATTGTTTTATGGATAAATCAGTTTCTTTTATAATAATCGCAAAAAAATGATATTTACGCCCGAACTTCACAAAATAAAATAAAGTATGCATTTTCGCGTTGTTATTTTTGACATCACGGCGACAATACGGCAGTCGACGAATTTGGATTTTTAAAGTGAACCTTATACCGTCCACCGAAGAACTACTGATTTGCCACACCCATTTTCCGTCAATCCTCCCTCGGCCGGAGCTGGGAACAGACGTTAGGCTCCACGTCACTTGCCTTCGTGAAATCAATTTTAAATTTCCGTTTTATTACAATAAAAAATGCGTAAAACATGGGTTAATGTTTTTTACAGGCCTTACGAAATTACCTTTAAAAAATATTCTCAAATACATTTTCCAACCTTTCCAAAAGCTTATTCTCAAGTATTTTTAAACTCCTCCCATAAAGGGCGTGAATTCCGATTTCGATTTTTTCCTGAACTATCGGATCGCCTTAAACAGAAAAATCAGGAAATGATTCGGTTGCATCTAGAAGTTCACAATACCTAGACGCAACCGAATATTTTTCTGATTTTTTTGCATCTTAATTTGTGTTTTAACTCTAAGTTTTTCGTTTTTAGTTTTAAAAATAAACCTTGACTCCACGATCGACCCGCATTAAGAAATGTTATAAAAACATACATAATCACAGGATTTTTTCTTCTTCTGGTGCCCATTCCTATCGCAGGTTAGCTAACATCAGGGTATTATTTACCCTGCAGACTGCAGTCCGGAGCAACTGGGCAATTAAATAACTAATTATATTTTTTATTGCCTGCCTTTTTGAGACAAGCAACCCTTTGGGCCATAAGGGTGACATTTCGTACGTAATAGTTGTTATTCCTTTTTTCTTACCCGCATATAAAAAAGGCGCTTCGGTTTTAATCCCAGCGGCCACATGGCGTGCCGTGTACTGGACGTGCCGCTGTAAGCTAATTGCGAACAAATTGCCATGAAAAAACGCCCCAACCCTGTTTTTTTCACTAAAATGCACCCCCACAATATATATCCCCCTTTATTTTATCTCCCACCAAACTATCCTAGCGTCGTTCTTGATTTGCATATTTTCTAGTTTTTTTTTATGCATAAAATTATTCAAATAAATGTTAATTCCTGCGCGGGATTAAATATTAAGCAGCAATAGAAGTACTTAAATACGAATTTTATAAGATTAAAGTACAGCAGTTAAATTATTAAGATTATTCAGAAAATAAACTGTGCGAACAGTTTTCAAGAAAGCTAAAAAAACAATAGATGCTGGTAACTTTGATGAAAATTTTAAACAGAAAATGAGTAAAAGATACGTTCGCACCAAGGAAATTAAAACAGGACCTTTACACCTCGGGGCTCGGCTCTAATCACTAAATTAAATATCGACCCTGTCCCCTTCGGTAATACATAACCTTATCATACTTCGATTAAGAACTGCAAACATTCTCTTCATTTTCTTAACTCATATTTTTATTGGCTATCTTTGCGTATGATTACAAAATTCTACGCTGGATGCGATAGAATCTTTTTTTGATTTTCTGTTTCATATTTCGGTTTGAGTCAACTCATTATATTATTCCAAAAATATAAAATAATCCTTTTGAGTTCGAAATTCATGATTGGAAACACTAACTGTGGTTAATCACAAATTAATTCTTTTTATATTGCTTGTCTACCGGTTTCGCATCCAAGCCATAGTTCCTTTCGCCAATAACTTAACCTCCTGGAATATTGATGCATCGTTTTCAGTTCCGCTCTTAATTTGTAAATTATTATTATAAAGCACAAATATAGTTATCGGTCAGAATTTGAAGTAACTTTAAAATTCTTAAATATTGATCATTATATATTTCGCCATGAGCTATGGAGCCATGAAGTGTTCATTTAAGTGACAAAAAACAGGAAGACAAACTAGATGTTTGTTTCATATTTTTCGATTTGTTACCCATTTAAAAATAAAACTGAAAAACTTTACTGATCCCAACCATTTGGAGCCAGTGAGACTATGGCATCCCTAATTGGGGTAGGTATGTTGTGAGGCTAAGATTAATGGCGAGGTACCTGGCTACTCAAAACTTTTCCCCAAAAATGGCTAATACTCGTACAATTTCAAACTAAAAGTTTCAATTCTAAATGGTGGTATTTCAACAGGATGATATTAAAAATATCTTCCGCTCTGGAATAAGTAAATTAATTGTCAAATAGCAAAATTTAATTAATTACCGTTTACTTGAGTAGGCCAGAATTCGAACAATTCATCATATTTCAAAGTTAATGTTTAAGTTTTGTGAATGTTCTATTCAAGTTCTGTTATTAAGTCATAGTGGATTAGTTGTTTCACTAAACTGAATTAATAACAGAACTTAAAATGATATGATTTTAGATTTTCACGGCCAAAAAACGTTATTTATTTTTGGGGTGTTTTGCTGTGTTGCGCTACCTCCTTCTTTAATCGACGTTTCGGGCGGCATTACAGTGTCCGTTGTGTCATCAGGGCAGATGTGTGACATATATGTAGGTATAGATTAAATGTATAAATGAATGTTTAAAGCGCCCTTGAGGTGATTTTCTCACGAAAATGGCGCTATAGAAGTCATCCAATTATTATTATTATTATGTACGTGTATGACACACTTCTGCCCTGATGATGGACACTGACACGCTGTCCGAAATATTGGCTAAAGAAGGAGGTAGTGCGGCACGGCATAACACCCCAAAAATAAATAACAGAAAAAAAAGAAAAAATAACAAAAATAACTTTAATAGATTTTTCACATAAAAATTAACTTCGTCTTTAAAAATATAATAATTTCATATGATTCTGCGACAAATATATCAACTTTTGAACTGAATCACAGAGTTTGCCGCAGGGAAAAATATCAGAGTAAATAAACACATAATAATAAAATAATCCGCAATTCAAAGGCATTATAGCGCCATACTCAGTCATCTTTGAAGGCGCGCGATAATGTAAACGCACATAAGAACGATGCTTTAAAATATATTTGACAGCGCAAATCATTTATCCCGTATAATAGAAACACGTATCATTTGTAGGAGAAACATTTAATACACGCGGAGAGAGAGAGGCTGCTTGGCGCGGATCCTTCCTGGAGATCGCGGAATGGGTAAATACAGTGAACTTGTGTGTAACTTTGTTCTAAATGAATTATTTACTCAGAGTTGGCGGTATACAAATAGCTCGAATAATCATTATTAGTACGAATCAAGAATAAAAATCTGAATGAAAGAGGTCAATGAAAAAACCCTAAAAATACTGAAAACGATCTCGGAGACAAATAAAATAAAATAAAATATCTTTATTCCTCCTCGGCACAAGAAATTAATACTAATAAAAGAAGAAAGAGTAAGACTAAGAAAATTAGACCATGTGAGGAAGACAAAGAAGTAATATTTTGTATGTACAGTGTTTTAAGTCTCTTTTTTTATTTTTGGAATAACTAAGTGAGTAAAACCTCGAATTGTAATATTAATTTTGTATGCCTATACTGAAGTTTAAAGCTGTATTAATTAAACAATTTAGCACCTATGCCTATACTGAAGTATAAAGCTGTATTAATTAAACAATTTAGTACCTATTTTCACAAGATCTGTATAACAGGTTGTTTCTGTTTGTTTCTTCTTCACTGCTTTTATTAACTTTGTATTAATAGGTATGTATTATTTTTCTTTTGGTTTATTTACAAGTAATCTGATAATTTTACATTTCTTTCTTCTTTCTATATTTTAAAAAACATGTACGTAAAGGACACTTAATTAAAAATAATTAAATATTTTTTCTTGAGCTTCAGTAAGTAAGATGAAGTTTTTAGGCCATGATTTTTTGATTTGTGTCCCAATATAAATCGGTCATTTGTAAATTAAATTTATGCCCACCAAAATGTTTCTGTCAATTTGATTGTCCTAGAACGGGAGACCTTCCTAGTTGGAAAGTAAAAGCTTCTTTGTACTGATGTATTCTTTACAACAAAAACAAATAAATAAATAAAATCGTTAGCGACATTTTCTTTTTCAAATGTTGGTTTTTGAGTCGCTAATATTGTATTCAATGATAAATACCTAGTGGCTCAAATAAAATTTAAATACTCCTGTTTTATCCCTTTGTTATCATATAATGTACCTACGAGAAAACGCACTTAAGATGAATATATACGTGAAATCCTGTGAAATCTTTACGACGAATCGGCTTACAGTATGAACATCAAAAAATATGCTACGGATAAATCGAAGCTTTTACTAGCTTTTCTATGTATTGAAATTACAATAAAATTATTATTTACATAACAAATATAAGCGTAAACCACAAAAAAGTTTTTTCATGACTTAACTATGAAGTAATACAAGAATTTTTTTTTTTAAATACCCCTTTATGGCTAAGACTATTTTTGAGGTTTTCCATGTTCTAACTTTTTTTCGTTCTTATAAAATTATGCACAAAATAAATAAAAACCACTTTTTCACTTACTAGCCTCGTGCAAAAAGACGCTCGATTTTAAAATTTTGCAGGCATGAGATTCGAAATATTTCTAGCGTTTATATTCCTCTTAAAATCAATAAATACTATTCCATCAAAATCGAGAAATGAGACTACAGTATCTTCAACAGCCATAAGGTAGACTCTTAGTACTTATGCTCAATACCAATACCAATTTCGTAGACCGGTGTTTAGAGCTGTTTGGCTTACAGAGACTTTTAATTGTCGTATCCAGAATAACGACCGTATTTCTTCAGTGGTTATGTCATTACTCAAGCCAAGGTTATTTAAATTTATTTTTCCTTGATAACCTGCTAATTAACCTCCTTGATTAATATAACATTGTATTAAGCTTAAACTTTTTAATACTTTATGCCACTGGCAACACGGGCAGTATTCACAAAAATTTTTATTGTATGTGTTTGTAAAAAATCAAAATAATTATGTTAGTGCTAAGTTTAGTTTTAAGCCATAGCTTAAGTCATTTTATGACAGTTTTGTGTATTAAAACCCACTTGGCCATAAACATATATATTTTTAAGTCACTAGTTATCAGCGTTAGTTGTAAGTCACTTAAAGTAATAAATCTTAACCACACGGACTTATCATTTATAAGTTATAAGTCTAAGTGATAGGGTAAAGGTTATTTACATGTATATATAAATGAGGAAAGTGATTTTCTCACGAAAGCGGTGCTATAAAAATGATCAAAACATTATTAATAATTTCAAAAGTTACAGAAGTCCACTGGGTTACAGCATCCAGCAAAGTCATTGGGGTGGCTTGTTCCGACTTTTATCTTTCATCCCTGCTCGGGATGTTCATATTCCATTAACTATGCATAAAGAGCAAGTGGAAATTTGCCATCCTCATGACTGCCTTGTGCCTTGCGTCTTGCGCCTTGAGGGAACTACCACTGAGACTGACTAGTGAGACGTCACGCAAGGAGAAGGATGGAGGGAGTGCAAAGATTCAACCGGAACGCTGCTCCGGATCTTAAAAATCGTTGGCACTACCGTTCCGGTTTTAAAATATAAAGTTTTAAAAATTCTGTTTTTCCCTGTAAATCAATTTTATTTGTATTACAACTAGTTTTAGTAGTTTTTGGAATCCAATTTACAGTCGAAATTTTTCGAACAGTTGCTACAAATAGCTTCATCTTGTTATTTATCGTGGAAAGGTAAAATGGCCAGGTGCCTGCATCCCAACCTTCTCCTTCTTCTTCCCAACCTCCACTTCCTGCAGACTCATAAATATTAGCTAATAGAGAAGCCATAGTTCCACTGGCTCCCGGCAGTTTTCATCAGAATTAAGATGAAGCCATGCGAAATAATGCAAAATAATACAAATTCATGTATTTTTGTTTTGAAAATTTGATCGCTTAGAAGTATTATGGATGCTTCAATCGAATACTGCGTGTGGAACATATCTTGGCCTTTAAAAACATCGGTCATTTTTTTCAAGCCTTTAATAAGCCTAGAAAAAAATAAAGTACTTGTTCTATATAAAAACACTTTCAAGTGCAAATTCTCCCACTTAAAAACCCCTTTTCGGATATGGTTTTAATTTATTGTTTATGTGGCAAATTCAGTTTCTTTTCTAACAATCGCAAAAAATGATATTTACGCCCAAACTTCACAAAATAAAATTGCATTTTCTCGTTGCATTTTTGGACGAATTTGGATTTTTAAATTGAACCTTATGCCATCCGCGTAAGAACCATGCACTTGGCACACCCATTTCGTATCAGTTACGCCCCGCCTAATACGGGAATAGACGTCCTAGATTCAGTGTCGCTTGGTTCCGTGAAATCAATTTTAAATTTTCTTGTTATTACAATAAGCAATGCGTAAAAAAGAGTTAATGTTTGTTATAGACCTTTACAAAATACCAAAAGCTTTTTCTCAAGTATTTTTAAACCCCTCCCAAAAAAAGGCGTGGATTCCGATTTCGATTTTTTTCCTGGACTATTGGATCACCTTAATGTGCGATAAAACAAAGTGTATAAAATATATGTAGAAACTCTTCGTATCACCCTGGTGAAAGACCACCATTCAGAAACTAAACGTTGCTTGAAATGGATTTAGTCGTGTTTGGTGATTAGCCGGGTTCTACCAACCCTCACTTACCCACCGTTTTCTCTTCCCTATTATTTTCAGCCTCACAACATACCCCTATTGAGGACGCCTTAGTCGTACTGGCTCCAGAGGGTTGGGAGCAGTAGGGACTCTTGTGCGGTACTCAAATAAAAAAAGGTAAGGGAAAACATAAAATACTTCATAATCAGCTCGTTCGTGCATGGCGGTAATTTTAAAAAGTTTGCAAAAATGGTTTTTTCCAAAAATAATTAAATTGCGCACCATCTATGAACGAGCAAATTATGAATTATTTTTAGTTTACTCTTGGTTCCTACGATATCTACCATGGAAAGTGTGCCTTCATTTTTGTAAGTAATTTAATGCAGTTTTTAATTACATAACCAACTTAAAACATATTCTTTGCTGACTCCAATTATTCCGGAAGTTCGCAGCTCGGAAGGGGGTTAGCAAAACGGGAGAGATAGCAAGTAGCAGCGGCAAGGCACTAGGGGTAGCAGGGTAGCAGAAGGGCTGAGGGGATGAAGCCGAGATAATATGTGCGAGAATGTTTGTCGGAAACCAAAAGCGATTTATCACAATGGGAGGATAGGATAGCGTTGTCATACAAGGAAGTCATACCGCCAGAACACGACTCGCTTATGTGAGAAAGCTTATTGTGGGTGTTGGACCCTCAGATTATTTCAGAAGATTCTCAGCTAGGAATTTCATCTGGTGTATTTGCCTAAATTAATTTCTTAGATTATTTGGAAGTGCTTTGAGAATTTGGATTTTGTCTGCCACATAATATGTGGCGAAAATATTACGTTAATATTATTAACGTAATATTTTGGAGGGAAAGATGTTAGACTTATAAGTTTTGAGATTTTCACGGCCAAAAGCATTTTCGTTATTTGTTTTTGGGGTGTTATGCCATGTTGCGCTACCTCCTTCTTTAGCCAACGTTTCGGACATCGTTGCAGTGTCCATCATCAGGGCAGATCCGGCAGATCCGGTAGATGAGACTGTCACATTTACCGGATCGGACCGTAAGCAGATTTTTTTTAAATGATTCAGAAAAATTATGCCCGTCTGTCAAAATCTACTAACCAATCTAGCGCAATAACCCATAAATTAGTCACAATAATAATTTGGGCCGCGAAAATCTAATGGCATACACTTTCTCCATAGTTTCCCAGAAGAACATATGGATGTCTCAAATATAATAATTGCATATCCCCAGTTTTTTACCAGTTAAACAAATGAACCTTTCACAAACTTTCGCGAATAATATATACGGTTCCATGACAGTTGGTCCGGCGACATTTGGTCCGGCGACAGTTGGTCGTTTAGTAGAAAGTTTAGAAGATGTTTTCTTCAAGTATGCAAAGAGGATATGCGGCCGTACAACCAAAGTTGATATATAAGTACATCTCCTTCCCATCCCCACTACCTTCAGCATCACATCATACCAAAATTGGGGATACCATAGTCTCACTGGCAGGAGACGTAGGGAGCAGTTGGGACTCTTGTGTTATATTCAGATATAAAAGTTATATTATATGCAAGTAGGAATCTTTAGAGTTTTTTTGCTAAGCTGACTGCACATATAATTATGTCGTATTTTGTGATTGCTGCATGCTACTTCGGAGAGTCGAAATTATTACTAAAAATATTTTTACAGCGGATTTTCACTCAAGATGCCTTCAGATATAAGTATATCGACTTTTGTTGTACGGTCGTATATTCTCTTTGCATACTTACTTGAAGAAAACATCTTCTAAACTTTTGGCCGGACCAATTGTCGCCGGAGCAATGTCGGCCGGACGAACTATCGGCGGACCAACTGTCGCCGGATCAACTGTCGCCGGACCAAATGTTGCCGGACAAATTATCGGGTCACCAATATATACATATGTGAAGTAAGTGGGTCAGTACGAGTATGTAAATTACATATTATTAAGTTGTTTTCTAGCTTTTTAACTTTGATTTCACATTTAACGAATATTACGCACCAAAAAATTGCTAAGTACGATCGTATATCTCAGATAATTTTTCTCTCAATTAATTAATAAATATGTAACAAGATTCGATATAATTACGATGTTTTCAGTCAAAAAGTCTCAAGTCATCTAAAACCACCCTTTCCAAAACAAACCACCTTTCAAAATCATCCCTGTAAGTTACCCTTTCATCCGGTTGACAAGACGTTGATTGGCTCTCATTGGAGGCTTAATAAGCCACCACCCCCATAGCACAGGGCTGAGAAGGCTGTGTATATGATACCATCGAGACAGGGGGTTGGGGATGGTTTCTGCTCCTTGGTAGGTAGGTTTTACATTCTGTAAGGCGCTTCCTTACTGCTTCCTGTTGAAGTGCCAAGCTAATGTTATTACTTGTGTAATATGTGTTCCTGGTAGTGATTATTATTGAAAGTATGGAAATTTCGTTGTATTATCTTAGCAAAATAATATAAGTATAGTTTAAAAATGAATATGTACTGTTGATTCGTGACATGCTCGGGGGTCAGAATAACTTTGCGGCCACTCCTTGCTAAATAAAACGCTTTTCAACTTCAATACGAATTATGCCTGATCACCAAACGAGATACGGTATACACAATTAAGTAATACTCACTACTGTTGTGCTCGTGGCTTGATCTCCATTCGGTGACAGTCATAGGTGTATCCAAAGCGTGCGATACAGATTGTCTGGTCGGTTATTAAAACCACCGCAGAGTTGAGTCATGAGACGAATAAGCGGTTCACATAAAGCATTCAATGAACGACGGCGATATAATGCTTCATATTACACACTTCCGATTGATAAATAACATTTCAACGTAGAGCGAAATGTCACGTTACGATGTGTTACGATGGTTGTTGACAGACTGGCTATATTGCGGAACTTGACTAATATCCACCGTGTAGGTAGGTACACTTAATGTGCGGTAGTCCAAAATCTGGATTCCTCCGATTTGCTAGGCTGATTGGAACACAAATACAAATAAAATCCATCAGCGTTATGAAACATTCCGCCCACCAAAATACAGCAAAGGTTGTCGGTGGTTTTCTCTGATGAACAATACTTTTCAGTTGATCAGCAGTTTCAATGATACTCGGTTTGTCAGGTTACGTTGAATATTTAACTAGATCAAACGTACGTTCTAATGGATGCTGTGTATATTTCTGAAGCAAGGGAACTTGGTACTGAGTGTGCCCAACTGTCGATCAGATGTCTTCGGCTGAATACGTAACCGTTCGGATAGTAGACACGAACGGGCGACAGTTGTCTCTCTTGTATAGTACAACTTTACTATCTGTTGAGACACGTCAAAACTACATGTAACTACCTACATTAACGACATCTGTTGATGGACATTTAAATTACACACATGTTCCTTTACATTACATGTACCTTCCGTGGATAATCAATCATGAATATAAAAATTCAAAAAGAGTCAGTAAAATACTCTTCAGAAAGAATCGACAATACATGAAATATTCACAAACATCTTTCATAGTTGCGGCTTACTTACTTTATGGAGTATTTGTAAGTTTGTGTCTTATTAAATAAATTCCATGAAACGTATCATGTTCGTATTAAAAGGGTAACCTTGCGGCAGAGCAGAGACCAGGGCTCAGGATAGTGGGCCAAGTAGTTATCTGTCATGTAGGTAGGGTTTTCAATCAAATAAAAGAAGAGGAACTTTATAAAAATGTATTGAATCCAAAACCACAAAAAGTAACAAGGAAGTGTACAAAACTTCGTACCAAGTTAACAAAAAGGAAATACAAAAATACACATACCAGATGGACTCCTAATGGACACGCTAAGCTAACTATACGGAAATAACCCCGGTAGACGAACGCGATCTTGCTTCGCAGTGAGAAAACACGAGACGGGACGGGAACTCCAGTCTTCCCATATGGGAACGGCGCGGAACCCAGAGCACCAAGGTCGTCCTTCTAATTGGGCAGGAGGACGCTATACCTCCAAGGAGCGCATTCAGCCACGGGCCATCTCTACGAACTCCAATCCAAAGGCACGTGGTCCCCATCAGTAGCCAAGTCTGGCGTATTACGGTTAGCAGACCGTGACATTGCGACGCGGGGTCGTGAAGGCATATTATAGTAGCCAACACCAGGAGCAATTCACTTCACGATTCCTTTTCCAGAAATACATCCACAACACGGCCAACCAGCCACATCGGAAAAAAGTGGGACTTACATGTCATCCACTAAAAATAACTCGTACACGAACCTCGCGTGTTACGTAAAAAACACCCCGCGTTCTTTTAGGTTTAAAATCGACTTAGATTCTCATGATTAAACGTAAATTTAAACACCAGGATGGTGAGTGACCAATTTCCGACCCCCCTGCCCAAGTTGATCGGAAGGAAGTGACCATAAACAAAAAAGAACTCTTTCTTTTCCAAAAATTACCAGTGTCCAAAAAAAACACCATAGACAAAATAACCACCTAAGCAAGAACTGCATTAGTCACATAATTATTTATGTGACATCCATTACAATACTCGTAACTTCCAGATACAATTATTTTTTAATATATTTTTTTTTATATGAATACCGCACAAGAGTCCCAACTGCTCCCGTCTGGAGCCAGTGAGACTATGGCATCCCCAATTGGGGTATATTGTGAGGCTGAAGGTAGCGGGGGGGGGAGAATATGGGTAAGAGGAAGGTGGGGAAGTAACTGGCTATTCAGATCTGGTCAAAAAAAAACTTCAAAAGCCATTTCAATCAACGTTTAAATTCTGATCGGTGGTCTTACACCAGGACGATACTGAGAGTATCTTCCACTCTGGAACGTGCCGCAAATATGCTGTATATTATTTTAAATGAATAAATTGTGAAATAACGTAAATTAACCGTATAAAATTTATTTGCCTCGCCGGGATTCGATCCCGCGACCTTCGGATTGCGAGTAAAGAGCCTTACCGCTGGACTACGTCGTAATTGACGAAAGTAGTACACAAAATTAACAAAGTCATGGAATACAAAAAACGGAAACAGATAGAAAAAACTTTTCCCTATGACTTCAGTTAGATTTTTGCTAAACACAAAGAAGCTCATATTTTCGTTGAAGTTTTGTAATACAATTTGATATGTACAATGTTTGTAACAGGTAATCAAAATTTAGAAACTTTTATAATTCTCAATTTTTGGAGGCGAGTATGGGTACGCCACCTCGGGAACTATTGAATAACCGACACCTCTGCCATAGGTCACCCTGAGTCGTTCGATATGTTTGGTGATTTAGCAGTGGTGCCTGGATTCATTGGGTGAGGTGTGTTTAAATCTTGGCGGCGGAAGGGCCTGAACACAAGCCAGATCGGGATAGGCCGGTTTGGGAGACCCTTTGGCCTCTCCAGCTGGTCTTGCACTGCAGCGGGAAGGGTGGATTCATACGTTCGTCCCCCCTGGACACACTGAATCCCAGATTCCTACCTACCCTAGGTAAAAGTACCTCGATACAGCATCCCTAAAGTTGACATAAGCCACGAGGGAAATTATTTTTCTCAGAGCCTCAGGAAAATACTTTCCCTCAGGGCCTATGTCATCTGGGATGCTGTGTGGAGGATCTTTTTGAGGAGAGGAAGGAATGAACTTTGGTCTTGAAGAGACCCATGTTGTAGGAAGGAGGAAACGCAGAGGCTAGCAAATTATTCCACAGCCGAGCTGTTGAATACCCGTTGTATGACTAATACTGTTGAATGACCCGTTCTCATGTGACAAATATCAACCATGTACAAATGTTGGGCACGCGTTTGGCGTGTTTCCCGACTATGCACCGGTGCCGAAGGGATCATTGACGCTAGTTCCTCGGAGCGTCTTCCATTGTAATACCGGCAGAACAAGGATAGCATTCCCACCCGACACCTGCACTCTAAAGATTACAATCCGCCTGTTAAGATGGGAGAATCTATTAAACGAACCGCCTGTTTCTGCACAGAGTCGAGGGTATTTTTCAGGTTTTTTGGAACTCCAGACCAGAGGTGGCTGCCAAATTCAACCGTGGGGCCCACTTGTGATTTGTACAGGGTTAGCAGTTGTGTACTATTAAAGTATCTGCGAGCCCTGTACAGTACGCCCAGTTTTTTGGAGGCTACTCTGGCTTCGATGGAGCCCTGAGCTACCTGAGCTGGTCACTTAGGGTTACACCAAGCATATCAATGTATGGGGTTAATGTAAAAAAATAATATTAATTCAAAATAAAAGTAATAATTTTTTTTTATTTTGTACACTTTACGATCGTTAAATTCTGAATTTGTTTGGAACTACATATAAACCATTATAATATAAAAATAAAAACGACACTTTAGAAGCCTTACCTACACAGCCTTGAAAGCCTTATTTAATTCACGAACCTCCAACCACACAGCCTCAAGCCCGGCATACCTACAAAATATAATCGTATCGTTTATCGTGTCTCCAATTATTATAGATTGTACAGTTATTTCCCCGTGGCATGAATAATACGAAGTTACGAAGGCGGGCCATCGGGTATCGAGCCGCGGTGCGGACCTACTACCCGGGCTAATCAGCCAGCAGATTGCCTTTTAATAACTTATGGCCGATGGGTTCTGGTGGGTTGTTTAGATCCGATGCGATGGGCTGCATCTTGAAAAATTGAACCAAATTACATAATCATCCATTTCGGAACATTCGACAGAGAGGCGGAACAGGCCTAAACTAGTTATACCGATTAGTGTGGGATGGGCAAACTGTGGTTGACGGACGTATTAATATTTGGCTTATTTATATAATATGGCCGTTTTTGTGAAAACCACTTCAAGAACGGAAATATTCATACAGGTAATGTAAATATGTATTGATCCCCCAGTTGATTAGTCAGACATCTCCAAGTGCAAAGTTTTGATATAATGTGGCAAGCAATATTCGAAAGCTCACCATAAATTTATATGATTTAGACACATTTATTATGTTATATAAAACCCTTGTCAGATGCCAACTTGAATATAACTCTTGGTTATGGTCTCCCTTTTACAACATTTATTCAGACAACATTGAAAAGATTCAACAGAAGTTTCTTAGGTTTGTAAACTATACATTGCATATTTCTATACTAAACATTTACAATTAACTCCTGGATAAAACGTCATTGAACCTTTAGTAAGAAGAATAAGTACAGATTTAATACTATTACATAAAATACTGCATTACAAAATTGACTGTCCTGAATAACATCAATTTATCAATATCCATGTTCCCCAAAAATCAGGTCGACATTTATAATAATAAATTTGGACAACTTATATAGCGCTGTTTTTGCGAAAAATCGCCTCAAGAGCGCTGTACAAATTAGCATGGATTTTACATTAGAATTTTTATTACCTATTCTACTTCAATAGCACCAGGACACTAGCTTATCAAAATTCACCTAGATTAGAATATTTATTTCCGAGACTGTGAAGTCTCGGAAATAAATATTCTAATCTAGGTGATATATTTCATCTTAAAACTAATCAGTATAAATGTTGTATATTCTATCACTTTTATTCTAGGCACAAATAGATTTACATAATTTCTGCAATTTTTGTTTATATTGAATATGAGACTTCTTATCATTTTTATATAATGTGTTAAGAATAGTGACATTTATGAGATAAATACTGTAGTTAATCCCATTGGTTTAATTATTCTTAGTTTATTAAAAGAGTATGCATATTAGAGACCTCTGTAGGAATTTTATAGAAGCTAGTGTTACCGACCAACTAAATTAGAGCACGTGACCCAGTAGTTGTTTAGAGCCATTATTTATTATTCTTGTCTTTTTAACAGTCTGAAAGACGGTATTTTTACAGTTTTTAGCAGTATAAAAGGGGTGCTACTCAAATATTTCATTCTCTCGCATTAACCGATACTGAGAGTACAGACCCCGTGTTGCCCAGGCGAGGTCCGGGCCAAAATTATTCAAAAAGTGTTGATTTCATTGTTACTCAAAAGTGTTTGTAAATAAAACGACTCTTCAGTAAAAAAGTGTTTTACAATAAAAAGTCCACCACCCTAGATGATATTGAAGTGACTTTGACATAATGTGTATTTTTATTTTATTATTTGTTACATTGTATTGTGTATTTTCTTTTCACATTGTATTATATGTTTTCATTTTTTGTTACTCAACTTATAAACTATAATGTAAAAGCCCATCAGGGCGTGTAATAAATAAATAAATAAAATACATAAATAAAGAAAGCAAATATTATTTATACGTTTTTGAATTTTACATATTAATCATGATATAAAATAACACCGGGAGACGTAACGTTTCGGTGCATTAGTATGACATTTTAAATATCCTAATAAACATCGAAATTTTGTTTAATTCACCACAAGTTTTTCTGCATTATAATTGATTTGGTAATGTTTATGAATAATCTAAGTATTGTACCAGATATATTGTACACTTTTAAAAAAATTGATAATGCAATGACGTTTACGGTTGAAATTAGTTGCTTTTATCGTTAAAATATTCAGTTAGACAATTTTACGCAATTTTCATGACACAGGGATATTTGATTTCATCGGGCAAATGGGCATTCTGCTTTAGAAATAGGAGCGACCGGACAACTCATAAACTTGCAAATTCAACACCTTCTTTGAAAAGTCATTAAAAATGATGATTGCGGTTGCGTTAGATTAGATTATGGGATATTTTTCAATTATTTTTTTCATAACTTTTAATGAGTTTTCAAAGAGGTGTTGAAATTACTTGATTATGAGTTGTCGTGGATCCAGAAATAGGTACAGTTAGAAATTATAATTATTATTCGGTGACAAAAATCGGTTGGACTGTGGAACTTTGGGAAGCTGGTATGGGTACCGCCACCCCGGGAAACATTTATTTGAAAACCAACACCTGTCTCTGTCATAGGACACCCCAAGTGGTTTGATACGTTTTGTGATTTGGCAGTTTTGTGATTTAGCCCGGGTTCGTGGGGTGAGGTTTGTCCGGGTCTGGGTCTACCCACCAGCTGCATGGCAGACCGGATCGGAAAAGAATGGTTGAGGTAGTCCTTTTGTCTTCTCCAGCTGTACTCTCTCGGAACATCGCCTTGCACAGCACTGCGAGGGATGGCTTCATTCGTACGTCGTTCCTGGACACACTGACCCTCAGATTCATACCCACCCCTCATACCCTTTTCCTTCCCAGAACTTCCTTCCTTCCTTTCAATAGATGACATAGGCACTGAGGAGAATTATTTTCCTGAGGGCCTTTCCTGTGGAGCTAATGTAAAAAAAATCTGTTCAAATTTATTTTTCCGTATTTTTGTCCCGGTTCACAAAAGGACTCTACCCACAGTTTACAAAAAAAATATTCACTCATATCTACGAAGAAGATTGTGTACTTAAGTTCCTATCGACTTAATTTATTTTTTTATTTTGTCTTTCTTATTATTTCTCAATTTCGTACCTATGTGTTTTATGAACATTGAATGCGTATTTTCATGACTTTATTATAAATTATGCAGAAACTATAAGTCTTTAAAATACTTCAATATTAGATTTTGAAAAGGTTTCGAATCCCTAACTTATGTAAGATTGTTATAAATTACATAATACGTACCTATAGGTAATGCCATTATGTAATATCGCTTGAACTAGCCGATACAGAGTTAGGAGGGTACCTATAACTATTTTTAATTTTTCCTGTGAGAAACGCCGCCCAAACATTTTCGAACGAGGAAACAACGTTGGACTTAGCCGTACTAATTTATTAATTCGGGTGGTGCAATTTTAAATTGAATAAACCAAGAAAATGGTTTACAGAAGATTAGAAGTTTTAAAAAAATGTCAGGCACAGCGAGAGCCAATAAGAGTGGGCAAGCGATCAAGGTGTTAAGCAAAATTCAAACAAGTTTCTCTTGAATAAGTTACCGCCATTTTTGGTAAAGTAAATTTATAGTTAAATACATATCTACTAGCTGACCCGACAAACGTTATTCTACCATAAAAATTATTTCTAGTGAATATTTTGGTTGTTAAATAAAAAATAACGAATGTATTGTAAGTGTTTGCGGATAGGATCAATGACAGAAAGAGAAATGGAGCGCTGTAGACGATGACCGCCGATAAAAACAAAAAACACCAACTAAAGAAGAAAATGAAATAAAGAAAATCAATATGAATTTCGAAGAGCAATTGAGTGTACGATACTTTTTGTCAGTCCGTCTTTAGCCAACATAAATAAGCTCGATGGTTTGCCCACGCGAGAACATGATGCCGAATGAAATATCACGCTTTTCCTGAATATCTTTTCGATTCGAATGAAATTTCGATGAGACGGACTTAGCACCATCTGTCATTCAACGGCATAAATAATTTCGTTCTGTTTGAAATACAAAAGACGGTTAATTTGTTCATACAAAAATACTGAAATCGCGATTAAAAAATGGGAGGGTGGGGGTAAGAGGGTTAAATTTGGGGTTATAGGTATTTTTTATATAAAATTTTAAAAAATACCTACTACAAATATTTTTTTTTCAAAAAAAGTAAGTTTTTATCTGGGTAGGGACACCCTTATCTAGCGTTATAAAATATACTTTAAAACCTATTCTCATACCTACCAAATATACATAAAAAAATTTCATAAAAATCGGTCAAGCAGTTTCGGAGGAGTGCGACCACAAACACCGTGACACGAGATTTTTAAATATAAGATGGACTAGCCAGTTTCCGGCATGCGATTCTATGCCACTAATAAAGAAATTGTTTCCACTAATGAGAACAATCAATTTTGGTAACTAACATAGGTACCTATTTTAAATATCTATAATTCTTGATTCGATTCAAAGTATGAGGCGAGTACCTACTTCAAATAAATCCGTTAATTTAAAGATGTTCGAAAATAGAATTTTGATTTAACATTCATTGTTTTGCAAAATGTCATTCTAAAGTTTTGACATTTTTTTCAGGTGTTGTTATGAAGCGATTGTATTAATCGTAAGTTAGGTACTATTTTTAAATGCATTTTAATTGGTTAGGTTGGCAAAGCTGGGGGAGTTTCGTTCAACGCGTCGGTAGGCGGCGTTTGTTTTTTTCCGTTTCCGTACTCTGGTTTTGACGGCGGAATGTGCGGTACGCCGTGAAAACAACGGTCACTTAATTATTAAGTTTTAAATACGATGTGATTGAAATCCAAGTTTTGGGCATCTGCATCCGGGGGAAGGAAACACGTTGTGTTTTTTTAAAAAATATATATTAATTTCGAAGATTTATTCACGTATAACGTGAATTTCGCGCGGGTCCCCAAAAGTGAACACGAGTTAATGGCGGTGTTCGATTGTTATGTTTAAAGTACCTCTTTATCCGAGAGATCGGTGTAAATAATTACCCGCCGCGCCTGTCATTGAATGCAGGGCAAACATCGAATTCCCACCGGGGGTTTATTTATGGAACATACCCGAGATTACCGCAGGGTTGAACGATACTCCGCCTCGATTGCTGACGAGCCTTCCTATACAATTTGGAGGAGAGTTTGGGTACTTCTCCCTTTCTCTGAGGGTCCAGGCCCACCATCCCTTCCGGGCGACCGCCGTGGAGGTCGCAGGCACAAGCTGAGCCGCAGAGGTTGGGACCTCCCTTGCCACCAGGAGGTGGTGTTGGTTCACGCGACATCGGGGGAACGGCGGCAGTAAAACTTAATTAGTGTAGCTAGGAATAGCATAAATTACGACATTGGTCCCGGGGGTGAGTCCATCCAATTTGTTTTATTATATTTTATAATGTCAATACAGTGTACCGATTGTCTACTCTACTCTGTGTTTTATTATGTAGATTCCTTGTGCAGCCTTTTCAGGAATGCTATAAAACCATGACCCACACTCTGAGAATTGAGTATCGTGATCTCCGCTAGTTGACATACCCAGACATTAGACTGGGTTTGGCGTCCAAGATTTCCTGAGAAGAAATCAAAGTTGACTGGCAGAATACACCCGAGCCCGACCAAGGCTCATCGTTACTTTTCCCTTTAAAATATAACACACACACATAACAATATGTCATTACATACAAAATTGATAACAATATGGCGCTCCATACGCTGTCTGGTCCCGATTTATAGCATTCCTGAAAATGTTTTCTTCGCCCTGTAATGTAAAGAGCCCAAAAAATTATTATTCATCTGTTCAGTGGAGGTCTTAATTTCGTTTGTTATTATTAAACTTGGTCGCTGTCATAACCTATGATTGCAGTGACGGTGATTGGAAATGACAACAAATCTCATTATTTCAATTCGCTGGCACTATTACCGGCGTGAATTCGTAAAGAGATACTATGCGTAATAATATTGTGGGTACCTTATAAATGATTAATCTCGTATTTATGGGTTTTTTTTTTTCAATACCACACAGTTATGCATAGTATCTGAAATACCTACCTCCTATAACCTAAAATGGATTGTCATTTTCATTGTTATTGTTTGAATGCATAGAAATCGGTCATAGACTATGGACAATGTGCTAGGTAGAGCTCTATATTTTTTTTTTTTCTTTTTCTTTTCGGAACTAATCAGTGCCAGCTGTTCTAAGAATACCTCGGATTGTCTATGACGGTTTCTCGTTACATTTTATCTATGACTTCGGCTTATGTTGTGTTTAATAATAATAATATTTGGATGATTTATATAGCGCCGTTTTTGTGAAAAATCACCTCAAGGGCGCTGTACAAACTTAAAATACATTTCTAAAATCTAAAAAAACTACAAGCTAGGCAAACAATTATAAACAACTTATGGCTAAAAATTGCATACATCGGTTCATTAATCACCGATACGAAAATATGTGTACAATATTTTGACCAATGAACGCGATGCTGCCTAAAATTTAATGAAAACAGGACCATACTTACCTGGGAGGTCGCTTGAAATTAACACTGTATATTGTCCATTTAAAGAAATTTAGATAGAGTTCGCACGCAAAGGACATTATTGTGAACACATGTTATTTAATCCTGAAAAATATTTTAATATTAATATGTAATGTATTCTTTGACGAGTGTATTTTGGAAAGTAAAAGCAACATATAAAGGTGGGAGGTGCAGTAGTACCAATAAAGATTTGATCTTTCTAAATGTGATTCGTCAAGAGACAGATTGATGTGTAAGGAATCGAGTAATTTTAATTCAGTAAGAAAAGTGTGATTAAGACATATCATAGACAATACAAGTATGATACTCTCAAATAGGTATATTTAAATTACGGGTATGAGAGCCCAAAAAGGAAGGTTTTTAGTTTGGACCTAAACTCTGTTGGGCTTGTTATGCATCTTAATTCCTGTCAAAATACCTGATAGCCGAAGACAAATCAATTTATTATGTGTTTAAATAGGAATGGAGGATGATTATTAAAGATTATTCAAATATTTAAGATATTTATTGAGATTTTAATGACAATGCGGGTAATTCATTTTTGCTTCGAGTGGAAAATTTGTATAAGGCTCTGTCAAAACCTACTATAAATTATACTTGTAAATTGTTTATTTACTAATGTCTAACTGACGTTTTAAATTTTATTTAAATGAGCTACTTACATATTAATTTAAAAGGACAAAAATTTTTATATTTAAATGAGCTACTTACATATTAATTTAAATGGACAATTTTTTTTTTATTTAAATGAGCTACTTACATATTGATTTAAATAAACTAAAAAAATATGCATTTAAATGGGCAACATACACATTTAAAAAAAAAAAAATATAGCAATAACAACAACAACGTACAACTACAACGTTCATTAACAGCAATAATAATAACAACAACATCAAAAACAAAGAATAAAGTAATTTTATTTTATTTTCTTCTCTTTCTTTCCAATTCTGCTTTCGTGTCAAGCTTATCACATTACCGTTACAATGTCTACTCCGATTCCAAATGTAAATAATGCATCCAAGGATGAACTTATAAAGGAATTAACTTCACGATCCATCGAACCGGAGGGCACTGCCCAAGCGTTGCGTTCGCAAGCGCGCGCCTTTAACAAAACTATGAAGAAATCATTAGATGTGGTTAGGGAGGAAAGTGATTCGGATCTAGATTCTGACAATGAAACAGAGGAGAAGGTCACGGTTATTAAACATACCAAGGTTATTTATAAAGACTCATCATCGCGGGGGCTTACAAATTGGGATGTCAAGTACGATGGTAAAAGCT
The DNA here is from genome assembly GCA_929108145.2 of Limnephilus rhombicus. Taxonomy (NCBI): domain Eukaryota; kingdom Metazoa; phylum Arthropoda; class Insecta; order Trichoptera; family Limnephilidae; genus Limnephilus; species Limnephilus rhombicus. The sequence continues at coordinate 28,226,716 of OV815284.1, forward strand.
GCGTGAGAGATTTTCTGCTTTTGGTCGAAGAGCGTTGTAGGACACGCAACATTTCACACAAAGACTTAGTTAAATCTTTCAGTGAAATTTTAGACGGGTTAGCACTTCTATGGTATAGGTCAATTTATAGTCCAGACTTAGAATGGGATGACTTATCCAGCTTATTAATAAAACAATTCGAGGGACAGGATAGACAATTAGATCTGGAAAATGAGATTCTAAATTATAAACAGCCAAAGGGAATGTCAGTTTTGGAATTCACTTTGAGACTTAATGGGCTTAACAATAAATTGGATTGCAAAATTCCTGAGGTTAAACTTTTGCGGGTAGCCATGAAAGCATTGTTGCCTATGTATGCTAATTTGCTGTCATCCAGAGACTTTTGTTCGTTTGAGGAACTTACGAGGTGCGCTGCTAAACTCGAGTCGTACACTGAAGCCTCAACATCCACAGCAATTCCAAAATTAGTTGACACTCAAAATAAGCCCAGTAACTTTAAAAAATTTAACTCGTTCCCCAATAGTTACAATAAGCCTTTCACTAATACAAACAATTACAGGTCATTCAAAAATAATAACAATAATAATAATTTTAACCCTTCTAGGAATTCAAGACCTATGGGGAATAATACGAATAATTTTGCTAAACAGGATATAACAAATCAACAAAATAAATCTCTTGTTTGTACTTATTGCAAGATCAAAGGTCATTCGTTAACAAATTGTTGGAAAAAAGATAGCGACAATAGGAAACCGCATGTTAGTAGTATTAACAATAAGAAACATACCAATGATCCAAAAAACTAGAAATGAGTCAATCTTACCGCGCCCCTTCTTGTGCACAAAGAAAGAGGGAGTGGAAGCGTTGGCTCCGCCTAGTGCAACAATTCCTTTCTAGCCCGTCTCCTCAAGCGGTGGACGCACTGCCACAGGAGAAGGATAGTACAGAGGATGAGCGTCCTTATGCCGACATTTTTATTCTAAATAATAATTTTAAAGCACTGCTAGACAGTGGTGCTTCCTTGTCTTGTTTAGGGGGGGATAGTTATAAGATTTTTTTAGAGTTAGGAGTAGAATTACTAAAAACAGATTTTAGCGTTACGACAGCAGACGGTACCAGCCAGCCTGTTTTAGGGTATTTAACTTTGCCGGTGACGTACAATTCAACCACAAGAGAAGTTATCTTTTACGTCATTCCAACGTTAACACCTAATTTCGTATTGGGGGTGAACTTCTGGAAACAGTTTCGGATCGCACCGGAACTGTTCTCAAAAGTTCGCGTACCTCAACAAAAAGGTCAAATCAATGAGGTGAGAGCAATTCGGCCTGCCTCTTCTCTAACAAATTCGGAAAACAAAGCCCTTTCGGACATTGTCAAAAAATTCGAATCCATTTCTTACGAAAAGAAGGGATTAGGGTTGACTCATCTAGTCCAACACAAAATACATACAACAGGTCCGCCTATTAAACAACGTTATTTCCCACTGTCTCCGGCAAGACAACGTCAACTTGACGCAGAAGTAGATGAGATGTTAAAACTTGGAGTCATCCGTCCTTCGCGATCTCCATGGTCGAGTCCAGTGCTCATAGTACAAAAAAAAGACGGAACGGGTCGTTTTTGTCTGGATTCCAGGAAAATTAACAATGTTACAACACGCGATTCCTATCCATTACCATTTATAACAAGGATCCTAGACAAGCTAGGCGGTGCCCGATACATCTCGTCTATAGACTTATCTAAAGCCTTTTGGCAAATTGCATTAGATAAGGACTCCTGTCAGAAGACAGCGTTCGTTGTACCCGGTCGTGGATTGTTTGAATTCACCCGGATGCCCTTCGGACTTAAAAACGCACCAAGTGAGCTGCAAAGACTGGCCGACGCTTTGTTCGGTCCAGAATTTGACGACAATGCCTTCTGTTATTTAGACGACCTGATCTTGGTATCAGAAGACTTAGAATCACATCTTTGTTTATTGAACCGTGTCTATGAACGACTACGAGACGCAGGTCTAACCATAAATCTGAAAAAATCGGAGTTCTGCAAAGCCGAGCTCAAATACCTCGGGTACATGGTTGACTCGCAAGGTCTTCGTACAGACCCCATAAAGATAGACAGTATAAAAAACTTCCCGGTACCCAAGAACGCAAAGCAAATCCGAGCCTTCATTGGATTATGTGGTTACTTCAGAAGATTCATAAAGGGTTTCTCGAGCATTGCCGCCCCTCTTACAAGACTCACTGGTTCGAAAAAAGGAATCAGCAACTTTGCTTGGTCTCCAGAGGCCGAGACAGCTTTTAACGTGTTGAAAAAAGCATTGACATCAGCTCCGGTTTTAAGTTGCCCGGATTTCTCAAAACCCTTCGCGATACACTGCGACGCCAGCTCCGGTGGAATAGGCGGAGTTTTAATTCAGACCATTGATGGGCTGGAGCACCCGATTGCATATTATTCAAGGTGTTTAAATACTCACGAACGCAACTACGGAATTACAGAGCGTGAACTATTAGCAGTATTGGATTCAGTAACGCACTTTAGACCTTACATTGAAGGAGCGCATTTCACAGTTGTTACTGATCATTCAAGTTTAAAGTGGTTAGGTTCGTTATCTAATCCTAGTGGCCGTCTTGCACGATGGAGCTCACGGTTATCGCAATTTTCCTTTGATGTTGTTCACCGTAAGGGAACTCAACATATTGTACCGGACGTCCTTTTGCGTATGGATGTAGCTCTTATATCGGGATCTAACCTTAGTGATACCACTGATAAATGGTATCTAAATGCTTGGAAAGGTTGTCAGGAATTCCCTCAACGATTTCAGAACTTCCAAATTAAAGACAACGAGTTGTATCGTCACACAAAATCCCAGTTGGACTTATGCGAGGACACCGCATGGAAACGGGTAATTCCTCAAGAGGATAGGAAAAATATTATTTCAGACTCCCATGACTCCGCGCGCGCCTGTCACCCAGGGGTCTTCAAAACCTATAAAAAGCTTCAACTTAGGTATTACTGGCCGAACATGTATAAAGATGTCAAGGAATTTGTAAATCGTTGCCAAACTTGTAAAGCCCATAAGATAAGCACGGCACCTCCTAATGGAATATCCTCAAACCCTAAACGTGTCACTAGACCTATGCAAATGCTGTCATTAGATTTAGTAGGTCCTTTACCGCGGAGTTACTCCGGCTTTACGGTAATATTGACATGCGTTGACGTTTTTTCCAAATTCACTTGGTTATTTCCGCTGCGCAACGGCTCCGCGAAAAGCATAGTTAAAAATTTGGAAGAGAACGTTTTCCTGGTTCACGGGGTGCCTCGTACGATAGTGTGCGATAACGGTCGCCAGTTCATCTCACGGGAGTTTAAAGAACTACTACAAAGTTACAATATACCACCTCCGTTTTACAACTCTCTGTATACCCCACAGAACAACGTGGTTGAGAGGTATAACCAGACATTAGGTACTGCTTTATCAATTTTGGTCGAATCAGACCATCGTAACTGGTCAAAATTTTTGCCCCAGGTTCAGTCCGCGATGAATAACACTGTCAATTGCGCGACAAACTTCACACCGTATTTCCTAATGCACGGCCGTGAGCAGATACTTGATGGGGATTGGCACCGTAACCCTATTCATGATAGGGATAGCGACGCGCAAAAGGAAGCTTCGCCTTCCACATATGCACAAAAGCTGCAAGGTTTGGCAGACGTGTATGAACAAGTTTCAGATGCTCTACTCAAGGCATACAAAAAGGGGGCTAACCACTACAATTTGCGTAGGAAAAACGTTACTTATCAAGTTGGTGACGTCGTGTGGAGACGAAACTTTGTTCAGTCTAACGCGTTAAATTACTTTTCTCAAAAATTGTCCCCACGATTCGTGCAAAATGTTATAATAAAGAAAAAATCGGACTTAGTGTATACCTTAGCAGACTTGAATGGTAAAGTGTCTGGCGACTTTCATGTAAAGGATATCGTCAAATTGGACAACATACCTATGTAGTCCCTCCTCTTCAGTACCTTAGAAAGTCTGGCCATCTTTCTCGGGGACTGTTGGATTTGAGGAATTTTATACTATTCTTTTTCTCTTATTTTTTTACAATGCACAGAACTTCATCCGGCCTGATCAACCGAGATGGAGATTCCATGCGTTCAGACAGTCATTAGTCCTGTCATAGGCTCATTTCTACGGACGTGAATGCCGCACAAGAATCTCAACTGCTCCCGTCTGGAGCCAGTGAGACTATGGCATCCCCAATTGGGGTATGTTGTGAGGCTGAAGGTAGTGGGGAGGGGAAGGAGGTGGGGAAGAGGAAGGCTGGGAAGTACCTGGCTATTTAGATCTGGTCACCAAACACGGCTAAAGCCATTTTCAAGCAACGTTTCAATTCTGAATGGTGGTCTTACACCAGGGCGATACTGATAGTATCTTCCACTCTGGAAATGCCGCAAATATACTATATATTATTTTAAATGAATTAATTGTGAAATAACAAAAATTAATCAAATAAAATTTATTTGCGCATGCCGGGTTCGAACCCGCGACCTCCGGATTGTGAGTCAAGAGTCTTACCCACTGGACTACGGAGGTCGTCAAAATTCATTTAGAAGCAGAAGGACTCAAGTCCGTGTTTTTGTTTGACTCAAGTCAGCGTTTTATTTTAAACCCTATTTTTAAAGGCTTTACGTATAAAATATTTCATTCTATTTGCTCGTTTTTAAAACACAACTAATTGATTTAATAATAATAAAAAAAATATCTATTAGCATGGATATCCGAAGAAGTTATGAGACCTTAGAGAAAAAAATAGTTTTTTGTCTCTCCTGAACATTTACCTTTTTGAACTTGCATTGCAACTTCTCGACTCAAAGTCAGATGCTTTGATCATCACGCTATAGATGCCAATTTCTACTTTTCTGTCCTTATTTCCATCTGAGTGTTCTTCACACATCCTTCTTACATGAGGTGTTTGACTATTGTGCGATATAAATCACTAAAGAAAAAATTGTTGATTTGTAATACTTAATCAAAATATTGATAAAATAGCCTGAACAATCTTCGTAATAATTTACCACTTTCTGTGGATTACTAACCTATCTAGGCTTACATCAATACTCTTATATTCATATTTTTAAGGGAAGAACATTTGGAATTGCGTGAAACTTAATTTGATTATTAATTCATTTGATGTCCGTGGTTTTAGACAATAAAATTTGTTAGGCAAAGCTTTTAGTATAACTCCATCCGCTCATGGGACAGCTGAAAAAAAAGCAGTTGGCAACTCAATCGCTATCCACAGGAAAGCAACCTGCGAATTTCTTTGGCGGTTCGCACACAGGCGACTTCTCAAAATCCAGTTGTCGAGGACGACGCAACCAGTCACTCGCAACTTGCAGCGCTAGCCACCGCGGCCGACACGTTTCAGTTGCCAGGTTGACAGGTTGCCATGGGTGACGACCTCTTAACGTTTCTCGTCGAGAATAAATACTCGAGAAAATGCTATTGGAAAGGTTGGAAAAGGTATTTGAGAATATGAGTTAATATTTTTTACAGGCCTTTACGAAATCAACATGTAAAAAATATTCACTCATTTTTTACGCATTGTTTATTGTAATAAAAGAGAATTTTAAAATTGATTTCACGGAACTAAGCGACGCGGAGCCTAACGTCCGTTTCTCGCTCCGTTCTGGGGCGAACTGATAAAAAAACGGGCGTGACTAGTTATGTTGCCCTTCGGTGGACGGCATAGAGTTCACTTTGAAAATCCATATTCGTCGACTGCCGGCCGTACTGTAAAATAACAACGCGAAAATACATGTTTTATTTTATTTTGTGAACTTTGGGCGTAAATATCAATTTTTTTGCGATTATTATAAAAGAAATTGAATTTGATACATTAAACAATAAAACCATATCCGAAAAGGGGTTTATAAATAGGAGAGTTTGGACTTTAAAGTGTTTTTTACAGACTTTATAGTTTATTTTTTTATAGGCTTATTAAAAGATTTCTAAAAAAACTAACCGATATTTTTAAGGGCCAAGATAAGGCAGTATTTAATAGAAACTTCTATAATACTTCTAAGCGATCCAATTTTGAAAACAAAAACATACGATTTTGTAAGATTTTGCATTATTTAGTATGGCTTCATCTTAACAAACACGCATTCTCTACGAATCTTGTATGGGACTTTTTTTGTGTTCATTTTATGAAATAGTAAAGGGGATCCACAATGATTTCAAATGATAAATTAACTTTATTCTCAAATCAAAAAATCAATCCGCCCAGCAAAAATTTAATCAACCTCAACAAAACCAAAAAGATTTTCAAAAATAATCATTGATTAAAATATGCTTTTTTGATTAATTCCTCAAGTCATTTCGATCGCGCCATAAAAAGTGTAGGTACTCCCGGTCCGGCCAGTAAATAATGAAGTTCGTGTTGAACTAATCAAAGTGGCCGGATAACCTTCCAACCAAAGAGTGATCATGATTGATTCGACTGGCCGCGGCGAGATTCACGCCTTAAAGCTATGGAATAATGTCCTGGGGGGGGTTTTTTTCGCCAGGACTATTCGTAATTTTTTCATACAGTCAAATAATAAGTCAAAGCACATTTTGGCAGTGAAATTGGTCAACGTTTTGCTCATAAATCGACCACCTTGCTTAGCTACCACTAACTGCTCTACTTTTATTTATTATTGAAGTGAAACTTCTTTAGCATCGTTGTGATTTTAAATTCGGATAAAATGACGCATTTTAATGCACTGTAGCACCTGCGAAGCACTCATTGGCCGCTCCTATTGGTTGATATATGAAACGGAAATGACGATGGGTCTGTGCTCATTGGCCGCTTTGATTATGGCCTCACTTTTCAATCAAGGCTCCTATTGGTTGAGATTTGGTTGAGAATGTGCTGGTAATGTTTCGCTTCTCCCGCGCGCAGACTGCACCTGATTTTTTGTATTGAATTCCAAAGGAAGCCCACGAATCTTCCTTCAGGGTTTCCCCTGTTAATTTTGAATTGCTAACTAAAATTGGCCCAGATTTTGCACGACATATCTTTAAAGTATTTGCTCTACACCTAACTATTCTTTTTTCACTATTTTAGATGTTTATAAGATCATTAAAATAGCCGTAGTTTGAAAATCAATCAAAATAGAACTATTTCTCAGAAAACATACTTCTCCAATCAACTTTAACATGGAAAAGCCTAATCAAATGAAATATTTCGCTCTCTGTACTATTATAATTACATTCGAAGAGTATGAATATAAAACATAGCTTCTTTCCTAGGATATTCGATCATCTGCTAGCATGGAAGTAGGTACTAGAGCGACGCGTCCCTAGGGACGCCCCGAGGCTCAGTGGTTAGGTTTGAGGTGATGTTTATATTTCCCTAGGTCCTTTTTGAATTTTCTTTTTTTAATTGTTACTATTTATGAAATATCACCTAAAAAAACTGTGCAGCTGGAATATAAACATTTTTACCCAGTTTGGAATGTGCCCTCCTGATCTTTATACAAACCAAAGCGCATTTTTTGAAGTGAAACTTCTTTACGCACGCTCGACTTGGGAAGTAAGCTGGTGAATGCGTTACGAAAAGTGGTGATTGTTACGAAAAGTGTGATTCGAAAGGTAATCGAAGCGAACGGTGATCGATGGCGAGGCGAACGGTCGGGCCTTTACGCACACTTGATTTGAGGAGTGATAAGGATAAGAATAAGGATAAGGATGATCTAGGTCACCCCAAAGTCGTAGGTCACCCCAAGGTCGAAGATCACCCCACGGTCGTAGGTCACCCCAAGGTCATAGGTTACCCCAAGGTCGTAGGTCACCCCAAGGTCGTAGGTCACCCCAAGGTCGTGGGTCACCCCGATGTCGTAGGTCACCCCAAGGTCGTAGGTCACCCCAATGTCGTAGGTCACCCCAAGGTCGTAGGTCACCCTAATGTCGTAGGTAACTCCAAGGTCGTAGGTCACCCCAAGGTCGTAGGTCTTCCCAAGGTCGTAGGTCACCCCAAGGTCGTAGTTCACCCCATGGTCATATTTCACCCCAATGTCATAAGTCACCCCTAGGTCATAGATCACCCCGTTCGCTACATTTGGTAACTTAGCAGGGATACCTGGGTTCATGGGGCGAGGTTTGTCTTGTAGTTTTATTTCAGTCGTGTGGTCTAAAAAAGCACACTCGTTTTTTTTCTCCTTTGTTGCCTCTTGGCGTACGACATTGGTTATAAGTATAGACTACCTCATGTCCTCCGATATTGTTGGTTTGTAATCTTTATTTTTATAGATATAATATATGTATCTGGTATCCCAGAGATGGCAAGAGAAGTAGAGGACGTCAACAAATAAGATGGGAAGATGACCTAAAACTCACGGCTGGACATCATTGGAGAAGAGTAGCGGGTGACAGGTCCCAGAAGAAAATGTTAGAGGAGGCCTATGCCAAGAGGCAAACTGAGCTTCGGGATATATTATAACAAACAACATTTTTTTTTAAGAAAGACAAACATACCCGGGTTACGAATAACCCAACAATGTTTGAAAATCTCCTACTACCACCACAATGTCTAGTATTCATACCTAACAGAAGTCCAGATTAAAAAGGCTTATTATTATTATTATAATATATGTAATACATAATATACGAAATAAAATATATTTTATATGTTATACCCAGTATAAGAAATATAGTTATTTTAATACAAAAGTTAGTAAAATATATTTATTTATTTATTTTATGTAATATCTTACAATTCAAATACAATTTAGCAATGTCAGCCTCACTGGGTAGCTCACCTGAGCTGAGGCCTCCATTTTACAAAACAAAAATGTATACATAATACATTAAAAATAATGCTGCATAAAAAAAATAAGCTAAAATTAAACTAAAAATAAAAATTTTAATTATATAAAGGTAAAATTATAGGTAAAATGAATTATGTTATGATGTGTTTTATATTGGTTTTGTGTGTCACGTTGTCACAGCTGGATGTGTTTTATTCTTATTATGTTATGAGATTTTGGTAATATTGTCTTTTTTGTTCTTTAATCCATTTTGTAATTTTGAGTATTAATTTATTTTCAACGGTAAGACTGTTGAATGCTTTTATAGCATGTTATATGTATATAGTGCCTTTGGCCAAAGCTTGTATACATTTGTAGATGACGTCTCTCCGATAATAATTCCAATGTTCATACCTTAGTCGTGCTTCGTTGCCAGTAAAATCACACGGGTAATAAATATCATTTTCTTTTGTCTTGTTTCTAAACCAACAACCAGTATTTCTCTCGCAAGCGAATAAATTTTTCCATTACTTTGTGAGGATTACCATTTTCGTTATCAATATTCATGGTGAAAGTCCACGTTGGCGTTACAAACTATAAAAAGCCAGTTGAACTAGAATACAACAGTGCAAAAATTTTAATGTTTTTTCTTCACACATCCCATCACAGTGGGTATTTCCCAAAAGTCCTGGGGATGGTTGCCGCCCACTTCCTTAGACAAATCGTACGTCAAGCGCTAATAAGCAACTTGACCGTCCGGACAAATGCGTCTGCAATCCAACCTACCTACCAACTAACAACCTTCAATCATCAAAAGGCCACATCAGCAATAGTCCCAAATGTCGATTTCTGCTGTTATGTGCTTCTTTAGTTGTTTTCTACTCACAGTGGATTTATTTCTTTTGTGGTTTTTTGTTTAATGGTCAATCTGTTTTGTATTTTCTGTCGTTGTGTCCGGAATAAAGTCAGCTCTTTTAGTTTTTTTTCTGGAATAAACTCTGTTTTGCTAAACGAAACGTATCTTTGACCTTAAATTGGTCAGTATGACTTTGAAAATGTTTGTCCCTTGTTCGGTTATCGTATCTGTAAGTTTTTTTTTAAATGATCTCCACACAGGAGGCCCTGACGAAAATACTTTCCCTCAGGGCCTATGTCATCTTTGGGGATGCTGTGTGGAGGGTTTTACAAGGAAAGGAAGGAGAGTTCTGGGGAGGAAGATGGTTTAAGGGGTGGGTAGGAATCTGGGGTTCAGTGTGTCCTGGTCATTAGCCTCCAAGACCTAGACAAATCTCTGCCCGTAAACCAGGGTATCACTGCTAAATCACCAAACGTAGCGAACCACTTGGGGTGACCTATGGCAAGGGTGTTGGTTATCCAATAAAGGTTCCCGGGGCGGCGGTACCCTTTCCCGCCTCCCAAATTCCAATAAGTTGATACAATTGAATAATAAAAGTATTTATTTAATTACGTGAAGACTGTAATTCTTTATTTACTATTATTAATTAAAAATATTCCTTTATTTAATATTAATTAAAGAATCTGAAAAAGATATTTTTCAGATTTCTGATTCTAGATTTTGATTGAGGTTCGCTAATATTGTCTTCATTTAATTAATATTGCAGATTAAAGTTTTAATATTAAAGTTAAAATATTACAAATTAAACCCAGATGAGCCTGTCTCTTTTTCAGTTATTTCTGTTTCCAGATTTTGATTGAGTTTCGCTAATATTGTCTTCATTTAATTAATATTACAAATTAAAGTTTTACTCAAAAACTAATAAAAGTATTTCATTGGGATACATTAAGTTTTGTGCTGTGAACATATATGAATCACAAGTTCCTTATTTTTACCAGTTCTATACATTTACTTTTTCAGTAGTGTTGTACTGACTTGAGTGTTAGCAAAATATAAAAAATGTAACTTATAGCGTTTTTAGACATAACTATTGTAAACTAAAAGATTAATCAGTAACCATGAAGAAGAAGAAAACACTAACCAATCTATACGAAATATGAAAAAGAACAAGAAAATAAAAAGCTGACGGTCGAAAGCCGACGATGCACGCCTTATTAATTCAGCCACTGATACCCCTATTTTTGTCAAACTTATATTTCTAATTCAGAATACACAACAATATTATCTTATACATAATATGACAAAAATGACTTCAAAATGAGAGGTCTCAGTGACCGAATTGATTTAGGCGTTCGTCCCGGTAAGACGAGAGAACCTGGGTTCGAGTCCTAGTTTATTTTTCTGTGTCTTTTTATTTTTCATATTTTATTTAGTTTTGTTAATTTTATCTTCTTCTTCAATTTGGGAGGCCGGAATGGGTACCGCCGCCCCGAAAACCTCTTTTGAATAACCAACACCTCTGCCATAGGTCACCCCAAGTGGTTCGCTACGTTTGGTGATTTAGCAGGGGTGCCCGGGTTCATGGGGTGAGGTTTTTCTAGGTCTTGGAGGCGGATGACCAGGACATACTGAACCCCAGATTCCTACCCACCCCTTAAACCCTTTTTCTTCTCAGAACTCTCCTCTCCTTCCTTTCCTAAAAAAAAAACTACCATACCTCATCCCCAAAAATAACATAGGCCCTGAGGGAAATTATTTTCCTCAGGACCTCCTGTGTGGATCTCATGTAAAAAAAAAAAGTATATTAAATTAATGGGAATAACCTTCAAAGGTTATTTATTATAAAAGAGTATTCTAATGACAAAATAAAATATTAATATTTAAGGTTAACATTTTTAATATATGTATTAGATTCAAATATATTAAAATTTAGAATAATCCAAGGAACATGCTACAAACCTCAAGAAATCCGGTGACACTTTTAATCATATACTATATACTATAATTATTATATAGGGGAGACCGAGGGGAGTTGAAACAATTTTCTCATTTTGTTTCATACACCAAATACTAAAGACAGAAATCGTATGATATTAGTACCAATTGATAGGTCATTCTTTTCACTTGTGAATGACTAATATAAAGACATTGTAGGCGTTAAACATTGTGGTGAAAAATCGACTTATCCGTAACAAGTCAACTTGTTTCAACTCCCCTCATACCGAGGTAAGATGAAACAGGGGTCGAGGAGAGTTGAAACATATGATTTTTGAGAAGTATTGAGGGCAGTAAAATAAAAATTATAATATAATTTAAAGGTATTTATTAAAATAAAACTTTTCAAGTACAAAACAAACTGACAAAAATAAAAATATGAAAATAAAAAACGTCAATCTGAAAAGCAGTTGTGGCAAACAGGTATTTATTAAAATTAAACTTTTCAAGTACAAAACAAACTGACCAAAATAATCAGAAATAAATAAATACTTTTATAATCAGTAGGCATTCTGAAACAAAATAAACAAATTAAATCAACGAAAAAAAAACATTTTATTTTGTGCCCGTTATTTATTGACTGCTGTCCGATATAAAATTGAAAACGAGGAGAGTTGAAACAGTCTGTTTCAAATCTCCTCAGTAGGAAAAAACCTCCCAATTTTTATTTAATCCACAATCAAGAAGCTAATACACAAAAATCAATTGTACCAAACATATGTAATAAAACTTTAGTTCATGAGCTTTCGAAACACATACAATTTAAACCAAAATACAAAACCCTTATCAAAATATAGGCATCGTAAAAAAACGTTAAAAACTTATTTTTCACGATTTTTGTCAGGTGGCACGCACAACTCCACAACCGCACGACTCACGCCACCGAAGCGAACTGACAAGTCAGCAGAAGGAGGTAAATGCTTGAAAAGCGACGTTGCCAATTCGCTAACTGTTTTAAGTCCCGAGAAATCGGTACTGTTTCAAGTCACTTTTGTTTCAAATCCCCTCGGTCTCCCCTACCTACTTACTTAATGCTTTCGAGTGGACATTAATGACATTATAGAAAATAATAATAATAGAGATGTATCGTACCAAATTTAAAGAAGTATTTGGCAGAGGCTTCAAAGTTTTATCTAAAAACCTTAAAAGTATAAAGTATGACACCATAAGATTGAATATTTCACGGCGTAGAATCCGCAGAGCTACTCGTATTTCACAATGGCGCTTAGATCTCTTTATGTCCAATATCCCAGATCATGATTATCGTGAGGATATAATGGACTTCAATTACAATAAAACCCATATAAAATCTGGGCTAAAATATTATATTTGGTATTCGTAACATCCATTGGGGAGTTTGAGACGAAGTCTTGGATTGTGTAACTGGAGATGGTTGGGGATGAAGCCCAACGATATATTTTTTTTTGTGATGTGTGCACATAGATTCTTCATCCCACAGATACTTTAATAGTACACAATTGCTAACCCTGTACAAATCACAAGTGCGCCTCACGGTTGAATTTGGCAGCCACCTCTGGTCTGGAGCCCTAAAATACCTGATAAAAACCCTCGACTCTGTGCAGAAACGGGCGGTCCGTCTGATAGATTCTCCTAATTTAACAGACGGATTGCAATCCTTAGACCACATGCGTCGGGTGGGTATGCTATCCTTGTTCTACCGGTACTTCAATGGAAGATGCTCCGAGGAACTAGCGTCATTGATCCATTCGGCACCGGTGCATTCTCGGGAAACACGCCAAACGCGTGCCCACCATATGTACACGGTTGACATTAGTCACATGAGAACGGTTCGCTTCTTCGGCTCGTTCTTGTGCTCAACAGCTCGGCTGTGTAACGTTTTGCCGGCCTTTATGTATCGTCCTTCCTACGACATGGGTCTCTTCTAGACCAATGTTCATTCCTTCCTCTCCTCAAAAAGAGCCTCCACACAGCATCTCAGATGACATAGGTGGGATTTTTTTTTGTTACTTACATTTTTTGTTATTATGTATTTACCCATATGTAAATGTACCAAAAAAACTTTGCTAATAAAAAAATAAATAAAATAGGCCCTGAGGGGAATTATTTTCCTCAGGGCCTCATGTGTGGAGCAAAATGGATATAAACAGGTTTAAAAAACAGTTCTAGAGACGAAACTAGAGATTTAAATGTCCGGGTTTAATTTTCCCCACAGGAAAAACTAAACCCTTTCACACACTTCCCAAATGATCATCTGGTCAATCCACGTTATGCAATTGCACTATATAAGTATTATAATTACAAAAGAATACAAGAACAACATGTCAACCTACCAGAGACCAGATGGAAAAATAATTCACCGACTCCAGATATTTTCATATCAGAGGGTTCGGCTCTGTGGAATTCCTAATTGAACCTATAAATCATACTGATCCCTCAATATAAATATTTAAAAAATCTTTTGTAATCCTACATGTATTTAAAATTACCGATTTTTGCATTTTAATATATAAATTCTTTGACATGCATTTTTATATATAAATTCCTTGACATGCATTTTTATATATAAATTCCTTGACAAATAAATAAATTTTGAAATAAAAATAATAAAAATAAAATTATTATTTTAAAATAATTTGAATTTTTATAAATTTTTATATATAAATTCTTTTTTTTATTAGAACGATTCTTTCATATATTTTTATTTTTAGTATTTTATTTAGATGTGTTGCACTTTATTCTTCTTCAATTACATTGAATAACCTTCAAAAGTTAATATAAAAGAAATTTATTCTAATTAAAAAATATATTATTCATTTAGACTTTTGAAAAAAGGTCAATAGGTGTCCCATATAAATAAAATCGGATAGGTTTATCCGAGACACTATCTAGGTTACAAACCAGTTATTCGAACATTTGTTTCCATTTTAAAAGGTAGCTGCCAAAAGTATGTGAAAAAAATAGTCAAGAGATAATATTGTTAATTCGGAAGTAGAAATTTGAGATTGACCAAAATGACTTAAAAATAAGAGGACTCATAGCCGAATTGGCTAATGAGTTCGTCCCGATAAGACGAGAGATCCTGGGTTTGAGTCCCAGTTGCGACCATTATTTTTTTTTAAATTACTGTGTCTTGTTCTTTTTTATATTTCGTTTAGATTTGTTAGTATTATCTTCCTCAATGATAAAGCATTTCAATCATAGTTTTGGTCAACTACGGACTACAATGTCTTTGGTAGAGTAATAATATACTTGAAACTATTTTTTAAATATTTGTTTAAATCATAGTATGTGAGATTTTTTATTTACAGGATTAGTATAATTTCGTGTATTTCCATATCTTTTCAGGGTGCGACATACCTACTCATTGCACTTTATCAAGAACAGAAAGAATGTTTCTTTGAGATAGATTAAGAATGAAATTTTTTAAATTGTTAATATTGGTCGATAATTGGGGTAATGAAATGAATGACAAGAGCGACGATGAAATTGGGCGAGTTACAAGCTGCTATCTGGTAAATTCACTATCTGTTAGTGAACTCGCTCAGTGTAATCGTGTTACTTCCTAACTAGCAGATTGTTGACAATCGACGAAAAAAATTAAAAGGTCGTCAACTTCACTTGCTACTCGCTGATTATTACTACTACTACTACTACGACTACTTGTGATTAGTTTATTTATGCGTTCAAAATGGCTGCCAACAAACAGCTGATTTCGATTGGCTAGCAGCGACCTGCTAGCTCAGTTTCCTACAAAAATGTTCGCTACGGAGTGAGTGGACAGTTTTGTGTGTCATCATGACAATCTCACTCGCCGATTCACCCGCTTTTAAACTTACTAAATAGTAGCTTGTAAACTCACTCAATGTAATTGAGGCCTTAGGGCGGATTCTCTATTAAAGTAATTTAAACAATTCCTCAAATTTCGATGTTAATTTTTAAGTTCTGGGTAAGTTCTATTCAAGTTCTGTTATTATATGGTTATAGGTGTGATGTTTGTCTTTTCTACTCTCTTATATTTGTCTGTATTTTATTTACTCCTGGGCACTTGGCACCAGTCGTAATGTTTCGTCTTTTCATACTTATTTAACTCTCCTTTCATCGGCAAGACAGTTGTAATATTCTCGCCTTTTCTCTTGGCTCTGATCGATATTTAAATTCTTAAGGCTTTGCATATGTGTGGTAGGGATGGAAAATTCCTCCCCTACGTCACACAAGCCTTTATAAAATTGGACCCTTATTTCCTCTGATAACTACAGAAAGCCACTTAAAGCTCCCTTGTACTACATACCTTTAGCGATATATGCACTTAACCAATAAATACGTTATTTACGACTTTGAACGTAAACATTTTCGCATTTAGGTTGTAATTAAACTCCATCAAACGTTGTGTAATTTTTTGACTTATGATATAGAACTTTAATTACTTTAAATTTTGTGGTAACCCTCTTGATTCTAAACAGAGTGTTGAATTTCAAACTGTATTGGTCTCTCTCTTGCAAATTTAACCTTAAGTAATTTCTCTAAATGAACTAACTTCCCTTTGACGTTTATTATGATTCCCTACATCCTAATGAATTCATGAATAAGCAATACTAATCGAAACTACACATGACTAATTGAACAGATAATTAAATATAACTCAAATGGTTAAATGTTAGTAAATTTGATCATGATTGTATCTCGCATCTGCTGGGCGCCCCTCCGTTTAGATTCAGCTGCTATAAGGCACATATAAAGATGGATTTAGTAGGTCAATGTAATCAGTCAATTGCATATTTGACGAACTCAGAATAACCCCTTTTCTGGCAAAATTTGGCTCCGGCCTCCATCAAGTAAGCAGGGTGATCAGAAGTCAACCCAAAATTCGCACAGTCTTTTGGCACGGTTCAATTGATTGATACCTAAGTTATCGCGTCCCAATGAACCTTCCTTTCGCCATCATGCACTGCCTTCAGGTCTTCCTCCAAGCCCAGATACCTCCAAATTCCTACTCCTCCAAAGTTTACTATTTACTTAGGGCGAACCGGTTTCGTCCTATATGCAATCATATACTCACGGGTTTGTGTGGAGTTACGGGTCGTGAATCCTCCCTCCACGTTCAAGAAATGAGACGAGAGTGACCCGACAGGCCCAAAGCACCAATTGTAAGTGAGTTCGTTTCATTCAATGAACAGTACATAAAAAGATATATATGTAAACATACGTTTTGGGAAGGTTTATAACTCGCAATGCGAAACTACTTGCAACGCATCCCGAGCTCGGATCTCGCCCATCAAATTCTGCGAAATTTTCAGATTGATACCGAATATATACGTAAGAATAGTGTGAAATATAAATATATATTAGTACATTAAGATCCTATCTGGCGATGTGTTCTGGAGATTCGCCATAACTCCAAGCTTTTGTTTGGTTTTGTTGACGGTTTTGTTTGAGAGATCCGCCATCTCTATGGTTTGATTAATGGTCCTTGTTACAGAAGCGAACACTGCCTTCTGTTGGTTGAACTGTATTTTTTTTTTTCTTTCCCTCCCCTCCAATGTTCAACTTTTGATAAATTCTTGCTATCCCGTGATTCTCAATTGAAGCATGTAAATCCTCATTACCCCTTATTAAGCTATCCCGTGATTTTTCAACTGTTTCATGTAAGTCTTCAATACACCCTATTAAGCTATCCCGTGATTTTTCAACTGTTTCATGTAAGTCTTCAATACACCCTACTTTTTACTATCCCGTGATTTATCAACTGTTTCATGTAAATCTTCAATACACCCTTTTGAACTGCTATAATAAATCTGTTAATTTTCAATTGCTTAAGTCTGTAGATACCTCTTTACGTTCAAATTAAAAATAGTGTTTAATTTTTTTTTTTTTCTTTTGTTCCTAATAATTGCGCAATATAATAATTTTATCCCGTTCCTAGAAGTTAATACCTAAGTACGATATCCATTAATCAAGGTCATTTTTTTTTTCTTTTTACTGTATTCGAACTAGTGCCCCAGTGACCGATTTATTTTGTAAACAATTTGAGCTTTGTAAACATTCTCGACGGCCTCGTGGTTCCTAATAATTGCGCAATATAATAATTTTATCCCGTTCCTAGAAGTTAATACCTAAGTACGATATCCATTAATCAAGGTCATTTTTTTTTTCTTTTTACCGTATTCGAACTAGTGTCCCAGTGACCGAATTATTTTGTAAACAATTTGAGCTTTGTAAACATTCTCTACGGCCTCGTGACCTAGATTCAAGCGTATGAGGTATGTTTACTTTAGACATTCCGGAGACGTGTGAGATGACTCTAAAATTTTCTTTGTTTGATAATGATGTACTTAGCGCAATTGTCTAGTCTGATACCCGATTACGTATACATATTTATTCATTTATATATACTTTGTCTCAATAAATAATTTATAATATGGATATGTACATACATAAATTTTATGATTGAAATAATTTCTAATATCATAACTTATTTCAAATGCTCTGGATTTTCTGAAATTATATTAATACATACATAACATTAAATATAAAATATTGATTTGTAAATTTATCACACATAACTACTTTCAATAGTTATTGATGAATTCAGAGGTAGGAATCGATACCCTTTTCCTCTTTTTTATATAAGTGTTTTTCTTTTTTTTTTTTTTTTTTTTTTTTTTTTGATTATAATTTTTCTTGGGAACAAAATTACATATATATATGTTTATATACTTACATATATAAATATAAAAATATACTTATTAAATTTATAATATTTTAATATAGTTACATATCACATATTAAGAGAGTAATATCTTGGTCAAATAATTAATCCAAATACCAATGTTTGCTGCATTCCGTTATCTCCTTGGAATCTGTAAAATTTTATAACGGAAAAGACTTACCCCTACCAAGGTTTTTTCCGACCGGGAAATACACGGTAACCTTGCTGCAATTTTCCTAAATTAATTTTTATTTTCCTAAATTTAATTAAATCTTTTTGACTTCAATTTTTTTTTTTTTTCATTTAATCTAATTAATTAAAATGATGCATGAACTCTATCGTTCTAAACTGTATTTTATCTCAAAACTCGTTGGTTAGATAACTCTTTAAATGATAGTTACTTCACGATTAATTTAGAGATGGTAAATTGTTGTTAAATTAAATTTTTATCCCTCCGAACTTTTATGTATTAATAAATATTATTTTGTTTTATTATTATTATTTAAGATAATTAATTTAATTATTTATTATTTGTTAGAACACTTTCACTTAGATTGAACACACGTATTTAATTATAACTCCTTCACGCTAAATTATCACATCACTTCAGTTATTTATTGCACTAATATTAAACGCGAAATTTCTAAGTTTAAAATTACGATATTAGGTGATTATAAAATCCGAATTTTCCACTAAAACAAATTGTATTTATCACGAGCACTTTTATTTTTCACAAGTAATTAATGCGTTGGCTTTAATTTTATTTTTCACTGACTCTAACTGCAAAGTATTTTTTTTTTTTTTTTTTTTTGACTAGAATGTGAAATTTTTCTAAGTATCAAAATAATTATCACTTAGAATTTTTCAAATTTAAATCACCCACCGTTTCGTCACGTTCCGCGAAGTTACAAACTTTTCGACCACGACCGTAGACTGTCCTCAACTGGCATTTGTCTAGACTTTTATACCCCTCTCAGGTCCAAAAGATCGTATCTGAATCTCCTATAATAAACCAATCTAATTACTATCAACTCGTAATTTCTTGAAACCTCTCCATTATTGTCGAATGCGGTCTCTTTGTACGTTTTGCGTTTGATACATTAAATTCTGTCTCGTACTTCCATACTTACAAGATCCGGATTTAGTAAGATCCATGTTTAATGGCCCAACTTCCTTTGTCCTGTTGTTCATACAAAACTAGCTTGAATTTAATAATTTTAAAGTTCTATTTTCATATATTTCGTAACATGTCCGTGCGTACGGCATCTACCATATGTTCCAAATCTGTCCCCAAATTCGCCTATCAGAGATATCTTCATGTCGAAGTCTTTCTCGCAAATTGTTCATTTTTATTTTATTATTTTTCCTCGAGTTTTTCTGTATTCTATATGAACCTTTCCATTTAAAACCGAATTTTCTCTATTTACGTCGTATATTTGAATTTTCCATTTTTTCTCGAATTTTCTTTTATTCACGACACTCTTTCCATGAATTTCCTTATTTATTCTTACGCTATTGTTCATATCTCTATAGATTTTTATATTTCAAGCCGTATTTATTTTATTCACTGTTAATCTAAGATTTCCTTTGTTTTTCTCTGTCGTATCTCCTTTCCCCTCACTTCCCCGTACTTCCCTGATATAACCATATCGTTTTTTGATGTTTGCTGCCTCTTGGAAAATTTCATTTTCTATTTGTTATTAATAAATATATCATTTTTTAACATCTTTATAGGGGATACCCCCACTTCGGCCCTTAAATTCCTGTCATTTTTATTGCTTCATAGAGAACGCCTTACAAATTTCGTCCCGTTCTTACGAAAAATCCCATAAACCATATGTCTTGACAGTTGTATACATTAGTTCCTGTACCCACCTGGCAATAAATCCTTTTTTATTTCAGTGTCGTTAACTTTTATGAGAATTCTTTAACATAAATATTTCATAAGACCCATGATAATTTTTATTACCTTTTTTAACGGCTAATCGTCCTTATCTAAACAATTTTCATGTTCGAATATTCCTTGTTTATCACAACAAAATACATCTGAAATCGACAACCATTGTAATGCCTCATTTTTATCTGCAATTCGCGTACTATGTTACTCTATAAACTCCATTTTAATTACGTAAAATGACTCCTTTTCCTGAGTTTTTCTATCGCAATGTTTTCAGCATTTTCCACTCCCCTCCGTACTGCACTCTATTTTCTTCTCTAACACTTGTTACTGCTCTAGACATCTGAAATGTACTCTCGCCTATCCTTTAAACTCTCATTTTTTTTGACGTTTCCTCCCTAAATCTTTCATCGTAATATTCTAGCTCCGTCTAGAATTGATAACAATAATTTTCCATTGTTTTTTCAACATTTCCATTTCCTTTAGCACGTTTTCCCTCGAATCGATCATCTCCGGTCGTCACAAACAATCGTATTATAGATGAAATCTCCCTAACACCTTACAACACGTTTTCGTCACTTGCTATGCAATTTTCCACTTAAACTTTTTCCATCGTGTTTACGTGTATCCTTTTTTCCGCACCTGATATGCTTTAATGCGTTCGGGAACTAGGGTTTCTGATCCCTGGAACGTACCGGTTAATCATAACATTTCTTGGGGTCATCGTTCTTTTGTCCCTGAACAGATTATTTCTTCCCATGGAGTTTATTCACCTCTCGGTTTGGTGGGAACGTCAAACTCATTAATCACATTACTAATTGCCAAGTCCAAAGGTCGTTCCTTTGTTCTAAAAATGGGCTCGGCCCTCTTCCCGTTGATAGGCTGAATTGGTTTTTAATCGCTTTTGCTGCAATTCAATTGGCTGTCAATATATCACGGCCTAAAGCATACTGGGGAGTCCCTGTCTTTGATTATTAGTTGATACCATCTGTGATTTTTTTATCAATACTCGTCTCACTTTGTCTAATTATAGATCCCTACCGTAAATATGAATTCACTTTACTCTAATCCGATAGATGTCGTAGACGTGTCCGTTTTATAAGTAATTGATATTTTCTTTTTAAATTAAAGTGGGAAGCTACGATATTTCCTAGTTTTCACTGTTGATCAATGCAATTCATCACAGTTCCCTCCTCTGAACTCAATTTGCTGTGGCTAACGTTGTATTTTATTTTAATGTCCTCTTCTTTTTTTTTTTTTTTTTTTTTTTTTTTTCGTTAGACACCGAAATTGTGTTCAAATTTAGACTAGCTATCTTCCCCTCCTCATTTGGTTATCCCCTATCTCTACTCCGTGTCATATTAATTCCTATCTCCCCCTCCTCATTTTGTTATCCCCTATCTTTTTTCCGTATCCTATTACTTCCTATCTCCCCCTCCTCATTTTGTTATCCCCTATCTTTTTTCCGTATCCTATTACTTCCTATCTCCCCCTCCTCATTCTGTTATCCCCTATCTCTTTTCCGTATCCTATTACTTCCTATCTCCCTCTTCTCTTTTGCTCGGATTGTTAACAATCTTGAATTTGAATCTCATTGTATTCTTTATTTTCTTTTCGCGTAGATTTTACTTTATGAAATTTTCTTTAATTTTGATAGATTCAAAATTAATTTCTTTTTGCTGGAACACGCCCCTCGACTCGCGTGTTTTGATGGTCCCCAACCAAATTGGACTAAGACCTCCCTTTTTTTTCCTTTTTTTTTTTTTTGAAATCTAAACTATTTATACCTTAATTCAAATGTTACCTTTTTATCTCTATACTTAATGTCTACCCTATATCTATAGATAAACTTTCTTATTTCAATATTTCAAAAAAAAAAATCCCTAAGCATTGTTTATTTTTTTTTTCAAAATGTCCCTTTTGTGTGCCATATAATATCTCTAATTCTCTCCTTTTGAGTGTTCTTACTTATCTAACATTTTTTTTTTTTCTTTTTTTTTTTTTTTTTTTTCTCTCACTAACACATAAAAAAAAAAAAGTCAATTTTTTTTTTTTTTTTCAACTAGAAAATCAAAATTAACGAATTTATTTGCCTTACTCTATTTCAATAATTGAATATGATTGTCGCTTATTAAGAACTTGTCCACTCACCCTCAAAGACTTGACGACGATCCGCCCCTCGCAAGCAATCTGATAATCTAATATTTTAGTAATTTTCTTTCTTCCCCCTCCCCAATTATAATGTACCCTAACATATTTTTATTTGTATTTCTCAATCGTTTATTTATTTATTAACATTTACAAATATTTGTAAACTTCGCACTCTATTCGTTGACTTCCACTAATTGTAAACCTGATTTTTGTTTCTTATTACTTGTGTAATATCTAGCTAAATGTAAAGCGCTATAATCTCCTTTTATCTCCCGAGTTGGCTGCGACCACTAGCTCCTTCCCGGCTGTAGTTATTGTAGAATTTTCTTTTGGTGAACTGTTAACATCGGTGCACTTGCTGCAACTAGCGTTTTCGCCCACACTTTCAATTGCGTGTATCCTCCTTTTTATGGCGCGGTAACGGTCACGGTATTTGTCCTTCTTGCTGGATTCCTCCCCACTCCTCTTCTTCATGTTCCGTTCTTCTGGTGTACATACCATTGTATCTAGTTTTCGTAGAAACTCAGCGGCGACAATCTCATCTCCTGATTGCCCCGAAAACCATAGCGATTGAATTTCCTTCGGATAATGTCTCATAATTTCGTCAACTATGCCCAACGGTGTGTCAATAATCTTTAAAGCCTTCGCTAGCTCCCAATAGTTTGCGAAATGAGTAAGCATGGATATATTTTTCTTGGCATCATATACCCCTTCTGCAAGACGACGGCGAACTTCATTTTTCTTTATGTCTCCCCAATAGGTAGCTAAAATATCTCGTTCGAAATCTAACATAGTCTCCCATCGTTTATTGTACAATTTTGCCCACGATTTAGCTTCCCCTTTCAAATTTTCCCGTACGACGACTAATGGATCCGTTCGTTTCACTTTTCTAGTGTATTCTTTTAAATCTTCCAGGAAACTAATGGGATTTTGATTTCCACCGGAGAATGATGGTCGTTCCTGCTGTGGTAACATTTCCACTACTTGGAGAACGCTTTTCGGCGCACTATCCTCTCCTATCACCGCCACTGTTGCTGGGATTTCCAATTGTTTCTCGAGTTCTTGCATCTTATTGACGAGCGGTGCCAAAGCTGCCTGAATTATTGTAGTTATATCTCCTATGTTTATTGTTGAAGTCTCGGTTGTGACATTTTCCCCGATTGCTGTCACTAAAGCCTGGGCTCGCCTACTTGTTCCACGTTTCCCAACCATTTTCTTTATTTTCCGAGTGTCGCCCGGTTAATGTTTATATTTTATCTTATTAAGCGACAACCTTATAATCTCTATTTTAGTTTCCTAAATTACCTTATGTAAATTATGTTGCCTTCCTTATTCTATTTATTTACTTATTTTATTTTTTTTTTTCAATTTTCTCGTTTTTCTATATTTTTTATTTTATTTTTTTATTTTTCCTTTTACTTCGTTAACTTTTCTTGTTCCTTTTCCTCGGGTTTTTCCTGTAACATACCATGTGTGAGTCTCTCTTCACACTCTCGCTTATTTTCGCCCTGTTCCTCCGATTTTGTGTCGGTCTCCCCCTCTGGCTGAACGACTTCTATCATATCCTCGACTCGTAACTTAGACCTCTTTGAACGTCTAAATATCTCCCGTAATTCATCTCCCAACGGTATTTCTTTAGCTTCTAATTCCGTCGCATCCACTTTCCTTTTTTCCGCCATTTTTTGTTTAAAATTTTTAATGAATTTAACTCAATACCAACTATTTATTATAAATATACCTATATATATTTGTTAAGATTTCAGGTACTGAAATATTAATATTTGTGATTGTCACCCTAATGGTTGTGGCAACATTCTTTTGTGTTGGCAATTGCCAGGGCGAGTTCGTATTGCCACGGATTTTAATTCCTTCTTCTCTTGTTACCATCCGTCTTGGGCGGGTCGTTTTTGGCAAAACGTCTGCTGCCAGGTTTTCACTTCATGTGGGTTATAAAACCGCGGAGAGAGATAGCATCATTGAGCTCACCCTACATGAGCTACCCTACGGGTCTTTTTATTGTGTGAATAAAGACCAATTATT
Organism: Limnephilus rhombicus; assembly: GCA_929108145.2. Taxonomy (NCBI): domain Eukaryota; kingdom Metazoa; phylum Arthropoda; class Insecta; order Trichoptera; family Limnephilidae; genus Limnephilus; species Limnephilus rhombicus. Next base: position 28,251,133 of record OV815284.1, read on the forward strand.
CAAGAGCTGGAGTTATTATTGAAGAGTTACTCCAGCCACACTTCCCTTTGGAATCTGGTGTTACCACGCCGGATTGCTCTGTCAGGAGAGCGGAAGTACAGATCCTGAACATTGATCCATTCGAGCCGGGTGATCATTATTTGGATTGATTCATTCAAGCTGGGTGATCATTATTTGGATTGATCCATTTGAGACGGAAGATCATTATTTGGAGTGGCCCAGTCAGGCCTCATCATCATCGGGAGTGGTCCAGTCGGCGTCCTCATCACCATCATTGGATTGATCAAGCGAGCCTCATCACGACGCTCGCATGCACAGAAAATCAGGTTGTAGCCTTCCTTTCATTGTCCTTTCAAATTCCATTTTAATAAGCTAAAAATCTGTGTAGATGCCACATTATTTCGCATTGATTATATCGAATTACATTCGGGTGTTCATAATCAGATGCTTTCAATATAGCATAAATTTATTGGTGATAATAATTTTTATTGTTGTATTCAGTCTGCCGAATAACTTTGCTTTGCCTACCTACATTTCTAGCCACGCGTTTGCAAGTTTCGTCTTTGTATGCCATAGTATTGTGATTGGGTTCTCTATGATCTATAGTACTAATCATTTTTGTTTACGTCAAACCGCGTCAAACTGCCGTATTGTGTTTTCAGTTTTTAAATCAAGTTAGTGTTATTTCGTTAAAAAATGGAACTCGACAGGTTGATTAAACGGCGCGGGGTTTTGAAAGGTTCATTAACGAGATTCGAAACCTATTTAAGCAACGAAAATGATATTACACCTGGCGTATTGTCATCGAGGTTAGACGCCATCAAGCCTTCTCTGATAGAATTCTCCAAAATTCAGCTGGAGATTGATTTATTGAACAAATCAGAAGATAATGACGCGAGGGATAATTTTGAAGGTACATATTTTAATATAATTGCATTAGGACAGGAAATGTTATCAAAATTTAAGAAGATTGAAAATGTCCCAAATATCTCAGTAAATTTACCACCAATCTCTATTCCAGTGTTTTCAGGTGACAACCATAAATGGTTGACTTTTAAAAATTCGTTCATTGCCTTAATTCATGATAACAGTAAATTAAATAATGTTCAGAAATTTCATTACCTTATTAGTTATGTGTCCGGAGAGGCACTTGATTTGATTAGTTCTCTAGAAATAACCGGGGATAATTACAGTGCAGCTTGGACAATGCTTATTTCGAGATACGAAAATGTCCGACTTATAGCGAATAGACATTTGAATTTCTTATTTAATTTTACACCGTTAAAACGACAGAATCATCATGAATTACGGAATTTAATTGATCAAGCAAACATTCATTTGAGAGCTTTACACAACTTAAAGCTACCAACAGAACATTGGGATACATTAATCATACATATTCTAACCTCAAAGTTAGATAATCACACACGTAGCCTTTGGGAATCAATAGAGTGCGACAAAATTTATCCTACATTCGTGCAGTTTAGCAATTTTATTTCACAAAGGTCTCAGATCCTGGAAACTATCCAAGGTGACATTGGTGGAATGCAACAGAAATCGGAACCAGTTGCAACAAAACCAAGGTTTTTTAATTTTAAGGAAAGGAATTCTACAAACAAGGTTATGTTAGCGTCGAGCAACGTTAATTGTATGCTGTGTAATGACAGTCATTTCATTTATTCGTGCAAAATATTTGTTAACAAAGAACCAGCGGCACGAAGAAAGCTCGTATCAGAGAACAATTTATGTTATAACTGCCTAAAACCGGGGCACCCTTCAAAGGTGTGCAGGTGGAAGGAAAAATGCAGTGTTTGTGATCGAAAACATCACACTCTGTTACATATCAATACTGATAATGTACAAGCGGGTACTTCAGCTGGCAAGGGTCAGTCGGAGGCACCAGTAAATTTAACATGTCATAGTGACATGAACGGGCGGGAAATTTTACTATCTACCGTAATAGTAAAAATAGAAGACGCGTATGGTGGAACACACAAAATACGCGCACTTTTGGATTCGGGTTCAATGTCTAATTTTATTACAAAGGATACTTGTAAAAGATTAAATTTGCATTGTACAAAGTTGAATATACCTGTTTCAGGTTTGCATAATAATTTAATTCATGCAAAGGAAACAGTTGACATTAAATTTAAATCATTATGTTCTCAATACCGGGATGAAATATCTTGTTTGGTATTAGATGAGATTTCTTGCAATCTTCCGCAGACCTTGATTAATCCAAAAATGTTGAACATTCCAGACGGTATCCAGTTAGCTGATCCGCAGTTTTACCAGCCAGCTTCTATTGATATGCTGATCGGAGCAGAGATATTCTGGCAGGTGGTTCGTACGGATCAGATACAGTTAGGAAAGGATAAACCTACATTGCATCGAACGGAGCTAGGCTGGATAATATCAGGAGCTGTACAGAGGCGTCATAATACGAGGCCAGTTAAAGTTTGTCATATTTCATTAAATTCTTTGCAGAATCAAATAGAAAGGTTTTGGAAGGTTGAAGAATATGAAAATAGTAAGCATCACTCTCTGGAAGATAGTGAATGTGAAAGGATTTTCAAAGGCACGCATAAACGCGTTGCAAATGGTAGATTTGTAGTCAACTTACCATTTAAATCTAACCTATCTCAATTAGGAGATTCATTTAGTATTGCTAAAGGTAGATTAGTGTCAATGGAAAGAAAATTCTTAAGACAACCTAGTTTAAAGGAACAATACTCGGAATTTATTGATGAGTATCTTGCATTAGGTCACATGACTGAATGTGAACCTCCAAAACGCGATGAAACTACTTATTATTTACCACATCACGCTGTATTTAAAGAATCAAGCACAACTACTAAAATTCGTGTTGTTTTTGATGGGTCGGCTAAACCCGCTCGAGGGATTTCTTTGAATCGCGCTCTAATGATTGGGCCCACCATTCAAAATGATATATTTTGTCACTTGGTATTTTTCAGAAAACATCAATATGCAGTCACCGCAGATATTGCAAAGATGTACCGCCAAATTAATATCAACCCAGAACACAGAAATTACCAACGTATATTATGGAGAAAGGATGCGGAGGATTGTTCGAAACACTATACGCTAAACACGGTGACATATGGTTTGGCTCCTTCGCCTTATTTAGCAATACGTTGTCTGCATCAGCTAGGTAATGACGTTTCATTTACTCATCCATTAGCTAGTAAATCCCTTAAGGAAAATTTTTATGTAGATGATTTTCTTTCTGGTAGTGACTCCATTGATACTTGTCACTTGCTTAAATCACAAATCATTAATGCGCTTGCTACAGCAGGCATGGAGATTAGAAAATGGAGGTCTAATGCGCCCTCGATTAATGATTCTAAAGATAATTTAGAATTATTGCCAAATGAATCCAATGAAGCTAAGATTCTCGGATTAATATGGGACACCAAACTTGATGAGTTTACCTATCAGGTAGAAAGCATAGACGCAAAGTTAGAAGTAACAAAACGTCAAGTTTTATCATTAATGTCAAAAGTGTTTGACCCTTTAGGACTGGTAGGCCCAGTAATCATTGTCGGTAAGATAATTATGCAAAGATTGTGGAAGCTAAAAACATCCTGGGATGACAAGCTACCCAATGACCTTTTATTGGCCTGGCAGACTTACACGCTGAGTCTCAGTAAAGCAAATCATATTCGGGTACCGAGGAAAATTTTCTGCTTTAATAAAAAATCTTTTAGCTTACACGGTTTTTGCGATGCATCTCAAGGAGCAGATGGCGCTTGTCTGTATTTAAGATCTACCGATGAACACGGCATTCACCAATCACAGTTAATATGCGCTAAATCTCGTGTAGCCCCACTAAAAAATTTATCGTTACCAGCGTCTGTGAGTAATGGAAGATTTGTATCTAGGCGAAGCAAGGTAAAGGCACTAAATCCTTTTATGCAGGATGGGTTGTTGAGTGTTGGAGGTCGACTATCACAATCCGATATTACCTCGCTCTCTCAAAGACATCCAATTTTGTTACCACAAAATCATAAGTTGACTGACTTAATAATAACCCATCTGCATTATGAGAATTTACATTTAGGATGTAATGCTCTGCTCGCATTACTGCGTTTACGTTTTTGGCCAATATATGGTAAAAACGCAGTGAAGCGAGCACTGCATAAATGTATTGTATGTTTCCGAGTCCGTCCGCGCGAGTGTCGCCAGCTCATGGGTGACCTTCCTGCTGACCGATTCCGAATCCAAAGATCATTTTATGTAACCGGCATAGATTTTGCAGGTTCAATGTTAATTAAGTCTGGTTTAACCAGAAATGCTAAGAGTGTAAAATCTTACATATGTTTATTTATTTGTTTTTCAACAAAGGCAATTCACCTAGAATTAGTGACTAATTTAACTTCAATGGCATTTATGAATGGATTGAAAAGATTTATAGCTAGGAGGGGTAAACCCTCACGACTCTTTACTGATAATGGAACTAACTTTACAGGTAGTTATAGGGAACTTACTGAACTATTTGATTTTTTGAAGGCATCTGATAAAGAAATCCATAATTTTTTGGCCCAGCAGAATATTAGCTGGAGTTTTTTGCCTCCCCGCTCACCGCATCACGGGGGACTTTGGAAAAGTGCAGTTAAAATGACCAAGCAATGCGGTCAACTGTTTTGACATACGAAGGCATGAATACCATACTAATACAGATTGAGGCTTGTTTAAATTCCCGTCCTCTGACTCCATTAACATCAGATCCAAATGACTTAAACGCACTCACTCCGTCACACTTCCTTATTGGCGACAACCTGTTAGCATTGCCTGAGCTTGATATCCACCATCTGCCTACAAACAGGCTTAATATTTACCAAAAGATGTCTACCGTTGTTCAATCTTTTTGGCACAGATGGAGCCGGGAATACCTAGCAGAATTGCAGAACCGAGTCAAATGGCAAGAAGGACGTCAACGCAGTTTACAGCCTGGTGACATGGTCATCATCAAAGACAACCAACTACCTCCGCAGTACTGGAGGATGGCGCGAGTGACGGAGATCCACCCTGGCCAAGACGGACGCGTCCGCGTCGTCTCCTTGAGGACGGCCAGAGGTGTCACCAAAAGAGCCGTGACACAGCTCTGTCTACTTCCCATGGAGGATCCTTCCTCCAACCTGGATTAAGAACCAATTACAACACTAAAAGTGATGTGATGTGTAAATCAAAGTGCCGTCAGGCTCATCAGTGCCAAGTGTTAAACTATTTTCTCATAAGTGGGTGCAGCGCACCAGAAGGTTCTACGTTATTAAACTTTATTTTTTAATGTCAAGTCTGACATAGGGTTATATACTTAGTTATAAGTTTTTTTGTTATTATTTTGATATCCATATATTGAATATTGTTTATTTTTGTATGTGAACTCGTTGGGTAAATTCTGGGTACCAATGTTGCAATCTCTTCTTATATTATTGTATGAAAAACAACTATTCCTTAATACTCGTTTTTGGGCGGGAATATGTTAAGATTTCAGGTACTGAAATATTAATATTTGTGATTGTCACCCTAATGGTTGTGGCAACATTCTTTTGTGTTGGCAATTGCCAGGGCGAGTTCGTATTGCCACGGATTTTAATTCCTTCTTCTCTTGTTACCATCCGTCTTGGGCGGGTCGTTTTTGGCAAAACGTCTGCTGCCAGGTTTTCACTTCATGTGGGTTATAAAACCGCGGAGAGAGATAGCATCATTGAGCTCACCCTACATGAGCTACCCTACGGGTCTTTTTATTGTGTGAATAAAGACCAATTATTCAAGAGCTGGAGTTATTATTGAAGAGTTACTCCAGCCACACTTCCCTTTGGAATCTGGTGTTACCACGCCGGATTGCTCTGTCAGGAGAGCGGAAGTACAGATCCTGAACAATATTTATAATTTATTTTATTTTTTTTTTTTTTTTTGGAACCTGTCCCCCTATAAAACACAATATTTTTAATTATTTATATTTGTTTGCATGATGATTGTAACCCAAATTAGATCAACTCTACCATCACTCTTCATTTCAATTAAATGTAGGTAATTGCAAAAAAAAACGGAATGAATATTGTTACTCCAATGTTAATGAATATCCCGTGATTTTCGTTCAACCAATAATTACTCATTGTTTAGAATGCCAACCATTCCTTCAAGTTCCGCAATACCTACGATATTTTCGCAAAATCTGTTTAGAGTTCGCAATACCTATCTTGATGTTATTTCGTCAAATCCCCTCCTTTTTTTGGTCCGAATGATCAAATGTTCCCTTAAATAGGTATATACCTATAAAACATTCGTCTGTGATATTAAAGCTCTCAACTCGACACTATCCCCAATCAAATATTTTATGTTATTTTTATTTTATGTTCCTTATCTTTTATGTTATGACTTTTTATGTGATAATCCTCACATACAAACCCACAACATTAACTATAAACAAAGGGTCACTTCATGTAGGTAAGTTCCCCCGTTTTTATCTGTAAAGTCTGTTTATTTTTTCCGTAACCGAGTGTTGATATCATTTTCGAGTTTGTTTATTCTACAATCTCTTAAAGCGATGCGCGTTACCCCCGATGTCACCTACTTCAAAATTTTTCGATGTTTTGTTATCACTTTCGATGCTTAGGTTATCAATCTTTCGATGCTTACAAACACCGCGGTATCTCGTATCAGATTGTTTACATTACGGTCATTAACATTCTGGATTCAGGAATGTCAATACCATTATTCTGTCAATTTATGGCCTGCCTTGAATAAACTGTTTACGCTTGTATCTGACCTACATTCTTTGTTACGATATTTATAATCTCATAAGCAATCAACAAATTCATGGTCACTTGATTTAAACTTTATCGACACTTTTATAAATTATTTTAAAACATGTAGAGTTTATTCGTTAACACTTTTTTTTTTTATATTTAAATGTATTGTTTATATATTTATTTTCGTATATTTATTTATTAATTTATATATTTTTTTCGTGTTTATTTAACGGCGCACTGTTCTGATTTTTATTTTATTTTTATTATCACTTCATTTAACATAACGTCCTACTTATTATTATTATTATTTTTTTTTTTTTTTGCAATAGATTGACCAATAAAAGTTTTTTTTTTTTTTTTCTAAAACAACTTGTAAAACTCTGATCTCCTGTCACGGCTGTGCAGTTGTGATGTTTGTCTTTTCTACTCTCTTATATTTGTCTGTATTTTATTTACTCCTGGGCACTTGGCACCAGTCGTAATGTTTCGTCTTTTCATACTTATTTAACTCTCCTTTCATCGGCAAGACAGTTGTAATATTCTCGCCTTTTCTCTTGGCTCTGATCGATATTTAAATTCTTAAGGCTTTGCATATGTGTGGTAGGGATGGAAAATTCCTCCCCTACGTCACACAAGCCTTTATAAAATTGGACCCTTATTTCCTCTGATAACTACAGAAAGCCACTTAAAGCTCCCTTGTACTACATACCTTTAGCGATATATGCACTTAACCAATAAATACGTTATTTACGACTTTGAACGTAAACATTTTCGCATTTAGGTTGTAATTAAACTCCATCAAACGTTGTGTAATTTTTTGACTTATGATATAGAACTTTAATTACTTTAAATTTTGTGGTAACCCTCTTGATTCTAAACAGAGTGTTGAATTTCAAACTGTATTGGTCTCTCTCTTGCAAATTTAACCTTAAGTAATTTCTCTAAATGAACTAACTTCCCTTTGACGTTTATTATGATTCCCTACATCCTAATGAATTCATGAATAAGCAATACTAATCGAAACTACACATGACTAATTGAACAGATAATTAAATATAACTCAAATGGTTAAATGTTAGTAAATTTGATCATGATTGTATCTCGCATCTGCTGGGCGCCCCTCCGTTTAGATTCAGCTGCTATAAGGCACATATAAAGATGGATTTAGTAGGTCAATGTAATCAGTCAATTGCATATTTGACGAACTCAGAATAACCCCTTTTCTGGCAAAATTTGGCTCCGGCCTCCATCAAGTAAGCAGGGTGATCAGAAGTCAACCCAAAATTCGCACAGTCTTTTGGCACGGTTCAATTGATTGATACCTAAGTTATCGCGTCCCAATGAACCTTCCTTTCGCCATCATGCACTGCCTTCAGGTCTTCCTCCAAGCCCAGATACCTCCAAATTCCTACTCCTCCAAAGTTTACTATTTACTTAGGGCGAACCGGTTTCGTCCTATATGCAATCATATACTCACGGGTTTGTGTGGAGTTACGGGTCGTGAATCCTCCCTCCACGTTCAAGAAATGAGACGAGAGTGACCCGACAGGCCCAAAGCACCAATTGTAAGTGAGTTCGTTTCATTCAATGAACAGTACATAAAAAGATATATATGTAAACATACGTTTTGGGAAGGTTTATAACTCGCAATGCGAAACTACTTGCAACGCATCCCGAGCTCGGATCTCGCCCATCAAATTCTGCGAAATTTTCAGATTGATACCGAATATATACGTAAGAATAGTGTGAAATATAAATATATATTAGTACATTAAGATCCTATCTGGCGATGTGTTCTGGAGATTCGCCATAACTCCAAGCTTTTGTTTGGTTTTGTTGACGGTTTTGTTTGAGAGATCCGCCATCTCTATGGTTTGATTAATGGTCCTTGTTACAGAAGCGAACACTGCCTTCTGTTGGTTGAACTGTATTTTTTTTTTTTCTTTCCCTCCCCTCCAATGTTCAACTTTTGATAAATTCTTGCTATCCCGTGATTCTCAATTGAAGCATGTAAATCCTCATTACCCCTTATTAAGCTATCCCGTGATTTTTCAACTGTTTCATGTAAGTCTTCAATACACCCTATTAAGCTATCCCGTGATTTTTCAACTGTTTCATGTAAGTCTTCAATACACCCTACTTTTTACTATCCCGTGATTTATCAACTGTTTCATGTAAATCTTCAATACACCCTTTTGAACTGCTATAATAAATCTGTTAATTTTCAATTGCTTAAGTCTGTAGATACCTCTTTACGTTCAAATTAAAAATAGTGTTTAATTTTTTTTTTTTCTTTTGTTCCTAATAATTGCGCAATATAATAATTTTATCCCGTTCCTAGAAGTTAATACCTAAGTACGATATCCATTAATCAAGGTCATTTTTTTTTTCTTTTTACTGTATTCGAACTAGTGCCCCAGTGACCGATTTATTTTGTAAACAATTTGAGCTTTGTAAACATTCTCGACGGCCTCGTGGTTCCTAATAATTGCGCAATATAATAATTTTATCCCGTTCCTAGAAGTTAATACCTAAGTACGATATCCATTAATCAAGGTCATTTTTTTTTTCTTTTTACCGTATTCGAACTAGTGTCCCAGTGACCGAATTATTTTGTAAACAATTTGAGCTTTGTAAACATTCTCTACGGCCTCGTGACCTAGATTCAAGCGTATGAGGTATGTTTACTTTAGACATTCCGGAGACGTGTGAGATGACTCTAAAATTTTCTTTGTTTGATAATGATGTACTTAGCGCAATTGTCTAGTCTGATACCCGATTACGTATACATATTTATTCATTTATATATACTTTGTCTCAATAAATAATTTATAATATGGATATGTACATACATAAATTTTATGATTGAAATAATTTCTAATATCATAACTTATTTCAAATGCTCTGGATTTTCTGAAATTATATTAATACATACATAACATTAAATATAAAATATTGATTTGTAAATTTATCACACATAACTACTTTCAATAGTTATTGATGAATTCAGAGGTAGGAATCGATACCCTTTTCCTCTTTTTTATATAAGTGTTTTTCTTTTTTTTTTTTTTTTTTTTGATTATAATTTTTCTTGGGAACAAAATTACATATATATATGTTTATATACTTACATATATAAATATAAAAATATACTTATTAAATTTATAATATTTTAATATAGTTACATATCACATATTAAGAGAGTAATATCTTGGTCAAATAATTAATCCAAATACCAATGTTTGCTGCATTCCGTTATCTCCTTGGAATCTGTAAAATTTTATAACGGAAAAGACTTACCCCTACCAAGGTTTTTTCCGACCGGGAAATACACGGTAACCTTGCTGCAATTTTCCTAAATTAATTTTTATTTTCCTAAATTTAATTAAATCTTTTTGACTTCAATTTTTTTTTTTTTTCATTTAATCTAATTAATTAAAATGATGCATGAACTCTATCGTTCTAAACTGTATTTTATCTCAAAACTCGTTGGTTAGATAACTCTTTAAATGATAGTTACTTCACGATTAATTTAGAGATGGTAAATTGTTGTTAAATTAAATTTTTATCCCTCCGAACTTTTATGTATTAATAAATATTATTTTGTTTTATTATTATTATTTAAGATAATTAATTTAATTATTTATTATTTGTTAGAACACTTTCACTTAGATTGAACACACGTATTTAATTATAACTCCTTCACGCTAAATTATCACATCACTTCAGTTATTTATTGCACTAATATTAAACGCGAAATTTCTAAGTTTAAAATTACGATATTAGGTGATTATAAAATCCGAATTTTCCACTAAAACAAATTGTATTTATCACGAGCACTTTTATTTTTCACAAGTAATTAATGCGTTGGCTTTAATTTTATTTTTCACTGACTCTAACTGCAAAGTATTTTTTTTTTTTTTTTTTTTTGACTAGAATGTGAAATTTTTCTAAGTATCAAAATAATTATCACTTAGAATTTTTCAAATTTAAATCACCCACCGTTTCGTCACGTTCCGCGAAGTTACAAACTTTTCGACCACGACCGTAGACTGTCCTCAACTGGCATTTGTCTAGACTTTTATACCCCTCTCAGGTCCAAAAGATCGTATCTGAATCTCCTATAATAAACCAATCTAATTAATATCAACTCGTAATTTCTTGAAACCTCTCCATTATTGTCGAATGCGGTCTCTTTGTACGTTTTGCGTTTGATACATTAAATTCTGTCTCGTACTTCCATACTTACAAGATCCGGATTTAGTAAGATCCATGTTTAATGGCCCAACTTCCTTTGTCCTGTTGTTCATACAAAACTAGCTTGAATTTAATAATTTTAAAGTTCTATTTTCATATATTTCGTAACATGTCCGTGCGTACGGCATCTACCATATGTTCCAAATCTGTCCCCAAATTCGCCTATCAGAGATATCTTCATGTCGAAGTCTTTCTCGCAAATTGTTCATTTTTATTTTATTATTTTTCCTCGAGTTTTTCTGTATTCTATATGAACCTTTCCATTTAAAACCGAATTTTCTCTATTTACGTCGTATATTTGAATTTTCCATTTTTTCTCGAATTTTCTTTTATTCACGACACTCTTTCCATGAATTTCCTTATTTATTCTTACGCTATTGTTCATATCTCTATAGATTTTTATATTTCAAGCCGTATTTATTTTATTCACTGTTAATCTAAGATTTCCTTTGTTTTTCTCTGTCGTATCTCCTTTCCCCTCACTTCCCCGTACTTCCCTGATATAACCATATCGTTTTTTGATGTTTGCTGCCTCTTGGAAAATTTCATTTTCTATTTGTTATTAATAAATATATCATTTTTTAACATCTTTATAGGGGATACCCCCACTTCGGCCCTTAAATTCCTGTCATTTTTATTGCTTCATAGAGAACGCCTTACAAATTTCGTCCCGTTCTTACGAAAAATCCCATAAACCATATGTCTTGACAGTTGTATACATTAGTTCCTGTACCCACCTGGCAATAAATCCTTTTTTATTTCAGTGTCGTTAACTTTTATGAGAATTCTTTAACATAAATATTTCATAAGACCCATGATAATTTTTATTACCTTTTTTAACGGCTAATCGTCCTTATCTAAACAATTTTCATGTTCGAATATTCCTTGTTTATCACAACAAAATACATCTGAAATCGACAACCATTGTAATGCCTCATTTTTATCTGCAATTCGCGTACTATGTTACTCTATAAACTCCATTTTAATTACGTAAAATGACTCCTTTTCCTGAGTTTTTCTATCGCAATGTTTTCAGCATTTTCCACTCCCCTCCGTACTGCACTCTATTTTCTTCTCTAACACTTGTTACTGCTCTAGACATCTGAAATGTACTCTCGCCTATCCTTTAAACTCTCATTTTTTTTGACGTTTCCTCCCTAAATCTTTCATCGTAATATTCTAGCTCCGTCTAGAATTGATAACAATAATTTTCCATTGTTTTTTCAACATTTCCATTTCCTTTAGCACGTTTTCCCTCGAATCGATCATCTCCGGTCGTCACAAACAATCGTATTATAGATGAAATCTCCCTAACACCTTACAACACGTTTTCGTCACTTGCTATGCAATTTTCCACTTAAACTTTTTCCATCGTGTTTACGTGTATCCTTTTTTCCGCACCTGATATGCTTTAATGCGTTCGGGAACTAGGGTTTCTGATCCCTGGAACGTACCGGTTAATCATAACATTTCTTGGGGTCATCGTTCTTTTGTCCCTGAACAGATTATTTCTTCCCATGGAGTTTATTCACCTCTCGGTTTGGTGGGAACGTCAAACTCATTAATCACATTACTAATTGCCAAGTCCAAAGGTCGTTCCTTTGTTCTAAAAATGGGCTCGGCCCTCTTCCCGTTGATAGGCTGAATTGGTTTTTAATCGCTTTTGCTGCAATTCAATTGGCTGTCAATATATCACGGCCTAAAGCATACTGGGGAGTCCCTGTCTTTGATTATTAGTTGATACCATCTGTGATTTTTTTATCAATACTCGTCTCACTTTGTCTAATTATAGATCCCTACCGTAAATATGAATTCACTTTACTCTAATCCGATAGATGTCGTAGACGTGTCCGTTTTATAAGTAATTGATATTTTCTTTTTAAATTAAAGTGGGAAGCTACGATATTTCCTAGTTTTCACTGTTGATCAATGCAATTCATCACATAGGCCAGTTGCTTCACAAGACTCAAACAATAACAGAACTCTCACAGAACTTGAAAATTATCTTCGAAATTTTAGGAATTATAAAAGTAGTCCTAAATGTTTGTTCTTCTTAATTAAGGTATTTTTTTATATTTTACACATACGATCTCCACATGCTTCATCTCAGAAAACGCCTAAAATAATATCTCATGACTTTACATGTATTCATCAAAACATTTTGCAGCCCTGCATGTGTGATAGTATTGAACTTGTAAATTAATATGTTTATTTGGGAGTGACTGTTGATTGTAATTTTAAATGGGATGTACAAATAAACAAAATTTGTAAACGGCTGAGGGCGATAGTGGGTAGGCTGTACAAACTGAAATGTTTCGTTCCGGTGAATATTTTAAAAATCATTTACTTATCACTCGCAGAATCAACTTTACGGTATGGATTAACAACTTGGGGACACTCTTGCAAGACTAATTTGAGCTACCTACAATCAGTACCAAATTCTATGGTTAAGTTATTAGTTCAAAAACATATTTTTTCACAGAGACGAAACATATCATTGTTGTATGGGAATTTAACAATATTACCGGTGCAGGCCTTATTATGGTACAAAATATTGATTCAGCATATGTCTGAGTCTAATTATAAGAGGAAAGTAGAACATGATTATAATACAAGGTTCACGAAGAATGAAGGAATTATTGTTCCAAAATATAATAATAACTACGGACGGCGAACCCTGGAATATAATGTGCCAAAAATATTTAACATGTTACCAATTAATATAAAAAATTGCGATTCCACAAATAGATTCAGATATATGCTGAAACAATGGCTGCTAAATAGAGATAGTTTATATTAATTCATATGTGTTAATTGTTATAGTAATAATATTATGTAATGTTGAAATTGTAACTGAACATTAAAATCCTGTTGACAAACTGCTTTATTGCGGTTTAACGGGATTGTACCTTGAAAACCAATAAAAAATAAATTAAAAAATACTTATTTTTAATTTTGATTCAATTTTCTTTGTGAGAAAACCGTTAAATTCTCTTATCGAACAATATTGGTGTTTCTAGTCGAAAGCTCTTACCAATCGTTGATAGATCTCGACACGTATTTCATATTTATATTTCTCTTCTTTTGTTGGGTATATTTGTACTTTCGTATGAGATATTCTTATTATTTGGAAAGTTTTTTCATTTTATTCCTGAGCGTACATTCCTATTTTTTCTGTTTACTACGCTCAATTTGAAAAATTTTCCATTACCGCTGAGAGATTAGATTTATGGGTGACCGGACAAGTCGGAATGAAACCAACTCAGAACCATCTCAGAAAAGTCATTTAGAGTGTTGACAAAAATGTATTTAAAAAATTGGTTAAATAGGTTACGTTAGGTTAGGGTTATGGGCTATTAAATTATTTTTTAATAGCTTTTAATGACTTTTCAAAGAGGTGTTAAGTTGAATTTATTCTCTGTTGGCATGGAACCAAATTTATGATGGTCATTTGTGCCAAAGTTAATTTTTATTACAACTATATCAGAGACAAAAAATGACTTATGTAAAACGTTGAACTTAATTTAAATTACTTATTATAGAGCGATCACGCGAAATAAAAAAAAATGCCTCGTTTGCTCGCGATTTCCTGGAAGACCAATTTTTATATCTTTCGCCAACATTAAAAAAATCATACCTTCGAATTTTAACATTGAGACATAAAAACTTATTGTAGTGCTATATAGCCGATGAATTAAGCTGTTTTTTACCGTTTATTTTATATTTGCAGAATTTATAAAAAAAATATAAAAAAATCGTAAAGTTTATAACCGCTAGAATCTTGCGTTATTTACTTTGAAACTTTGGTACTTAATCGAGTCAACATAGAATATTTTAGATTTTTGTATGTTGTCTGTGGTATACTTGTGAAAGGTGCATACCTATGGAAAAGGGATTTCTTGTAAACAGCTGATAAAAAATTCAACGTTAAAAAAATATTTCATAAAATTATTTTTTACATCGTTCTAAAATAGTCTACGAAGTTCAGATTTGCGTCATCTATGATAATAATAGATATTAAAGAATTTCAATAGCTTCCTTTTAAAATAAATGGTTGGCCGAAGAAATGTTTTACGAATGGTAGGAAAATGTAGTCCAATTTTAGACCGCTATCAATCGCAGAAAAATAAACGTGGTCCATTTTTCGACCATAATCCAGTGGTTAAAACAAATACCTACAATTAGAATTTCAATATTTTCAATGATTATTATCATTTATTGGATAGCCAATACCTCTGTCGTAGTTCAACCCAAGTGATTTAGCAGGGAAATTGTGAAAACACAAATCAACAAACAAAAACAAATTTTAACCCGCGACCTCCGGATCGCTAAGCGAATGCCTTACCCCTCGACCACGGATTCTCACCCACCCCCATTTTTCTTTTGCAGATCTTCCTCTCCTTATTTTCCTTCTTTTCTTTAAAAAAATCCTTCACACAGCATCCCCAAAGATGACATCCAACTGTTATGAAAATGGACAAACAAATATTAATTTAAACATAAATGAAGAAATATCCAAAGCAAGTACAAAATCACATCCTCCAAAACTACATTACCATTCCGAAGAGCTATTTCTCATTCAGGTTATCAAACACAATGAATTGCAAAAAATCTTTTCCAATTCAAACCAAAGCCCTTCCCTTTCGGCGATTGCTGAGATTTGGTTGGTATATCCATGGAAATAGTAACACCGGCACCGTGCTGATATCTATCCCTCTTCTCCTTTGGCAAATCCAATTGTGCCAGAGGATTGTTGCTGAAAAAAGAGCCCGTTTTGAGACGAAAAGTAAAGTTGCCCTGTAGAATTGGAGCTTAAACAAAATGATGCAAGTAAAAAAATATTTATCTGTTGTTGTTCTTTGAAATTATTTTTATTTTTCTTGAAATATACTTCCCGGCCTTCCTAATCCTCATATCTATTCTTTCGCCGCAATTCTTAATTTTCACAATATTAATTGGTCTCACTGATTCCGGACAGTCGGGTGCAATTACGAATGTTGTGCGGTATTCATATAAAAACATTTTTTTAAACTAGTAATCAAATAGGTACTACCTCAAGAACTATTTAATTTATAATAGCTACAATTAAATTTGTCTTCCAGCTAATAAATAAAATTAACGATTCTATGACAACTGAACAAAGTGGCATTTCAACACCCCTTTGAAATGTCATTAAATGTGAGGTAAAATTTTAAAAAATACCCCATAACCTAACCGTTTAAGATGAAACTATGCGAATTAATGCAAAATCATACAAAATCACGTGTTTTTGGTTTGAAAATTTGATCGCTTAAAAATATTATAGAAGTTTCAATTAAATACTGCAAGTAGAACACTTGGAAATAATCAAGTATTTTAATAAACTTTTTGTAAGTCAGGAAAAAATCAGGCCTATAAAAACACTTTCAAGTGCCAAAATTTCCTACTAATGAATCCATTTTCGGATAAAATTTTATTATATAGTGTGGCAAATTAAGTTCTTTACACAATAATTGAAAATATTTTAATATTTGTGCTTGAATTTCACAAAATAAAAAATAAAAACCAATGTAATTTCGCGCTGTTCTTTTCGCCATGAAACAAAATGGGCAGTGTTCAGTGAATTTTCATTTGAGAATTAAACCTTACGAACAATAACATTTGGCTGTCAACAGTTCTTTTGTTTTGCTCTTTCAAAAAATATTCTTAAACCAATCTTTTTATTGTGTTTTGGCTCTAAAAAGTTTAGTGTGTTGGAATCTTCTCCCCCCTGATCTTCCAGGAGTCACTTCTTGCTGCTCATTTTCAGATATTTATATAATTTTTTTACTTCTGTCACTTTTTATATTAGCTGTAATTTTTTGAACAATGGAGGAGGATTTCCCTCCTGTACCCCTTACAAAGCCCCCAGATCCCCCCCTCCTGACCCTCCAGATGGAGACATTTCAGATAAAATAGACTTTTCAGAACATTCAAACATTTCAGACAATGAATCTGTCATCCTAACCTCAATTAAAAAAAGAAAATTTAGTCCCCTTTCCCCAAAAAAACATGATTCGCCTTTGTCTTCTCAGTCCCCTCCAGCTCTTCCTCAACCTCCTCCAACAATCTTTTACTCTACTCATTCCCGTGGCCCCTACATTGTATATGCGCAAAAAACTGAACAAGGTAAAACCATCCATCCTCTTGAATTTGGTAAATTTCTTTCAAATAACAAGAACCTTTCGATTAAACCTGGAGGTGTTAAAGCCGAGGGTCGCTTCCGAATCTCTGTTGAATTCCTGTCAGGTTCAGCCGCCAACAACTTTATCAAAAATATATTTATTTCATCAAATTCTAAATTCAAGGCGTACATCCCAACTTTCAATGTCACTCGAATGGGCCTGGTCAGGGGTATCTCGACCGATCTGTCCATTCCAGAAATCCTGTCCTCACTTTCAACCCCCCAACATATCGGCAATCCCATAAAAGCCAGGAGGCTAAATTATAAGGACACCTCTGAGGGCATCGTTTCCTGGAAGCCCTCCCAATCTGTCGTCATCACATTCGAAGGACAATCACTTCCCTCCCATATTTATTTATTTTTCAACTCCTTACCAGTTGAAATGTACACTTATCTCACCACTCAATGTTACAACTGCTGCCGTTTTGGTCATACCAAAGCTGCATGCAGATCCCCTCCCAGATGTTTCAAATGTGGAGAAAACCACTCGGCTGACCAATGTTCTTCTCTCTCTTCACCTAAATGTTTTAACTGCTTAGGCGCTCATTCCGCCATTAACTCTTCTTGCCCCGAACAATCTCGCCAAAAAAATATAAAAATTTCTATGGCCTCTGAGAACTTGTCTTTTCTGCAGGCTTCTAAATTATTCCCGCCTGTCAAAAAATCATTTTCCGAGGTTTTATCCAGTAACTCTTCATCCAACCCTCTCGCCTCCTCCTCAACATCTTCCCGTTCAACAAAATTCACATACAAAAACCCTATCTCTAAACAGGCTCGTGGATACGATCAGCAACAACACAACTCACTTCTCTTAAATCCCAATGGTTCTCCTCTTTCACACGCCACAAATGGGTGCGCAAACAATTATAATTCATCCTCAACAAACTATCAAAAGCTTTCTGAACAACTCTCCCAAGATAATTCTTCATTTATTCAAACTCTTATTATGCTTCTAATTGACCTAATTTCTTCTCAAACTAATCTACCGTCCAACGCTGCTTCTATTATTTCCACATTAAAATCATTTATTCAAAATGGCTCTTCAAGATGTCAGAATTCTTCAGTGGAATAGCCGCAGTGCTATTTCTAACAAATCAAACCTTCTTAACCTATTAAATTCAAACCTTGTTTCTGTGGCTGCTGTCTCGGAGACATGGTTTACTCCATCCACCCACTTTAATGTGGGAGGGTACTCCTGTCTCCGCGATGATCGCCCGGAAGGTACGGGCGGTGGTGCTGCCCTTTTTATTAAAAAATCCCTTCCGTTTTTCCCAATAAATAATATCAAACCCCCCAATGCTGACTTTCAAATGGTTGCAGCTAAAATAAAGGACACTTCCTTTGTTTCTATCTATCTTCCCCCAACATCGCACTTCAATAAACAAGCGTGGTTGCAAATTGTCCGTCAACTAAGCCCTCCTTTCTTTTTATTGGGTGATTTTAATGCCCATTCCCCCGTCTGGGGTTCTGCTTTCTGTGATCGAGACGGTCGAAGTGTGATGGATTTCCTAGATGAATCCAACCTTTTTCTTTTGAATGACGGATCTCCTACTAGAATCTCTCGCCCCAACACAAACCCCAGTGCAGTGGATCTCTCCATATGCTCTATTAATCTGGCACCTCTCTCCTCGTGGGTGGTGTCCCCCGACCCTTGCTCCAGTGATCATTTCCCGATCACCATCACTTATCAAACTTCTTTCCATTCAGACAAGTCCCATATTTCGACAAAGATTAAAACAAAACACACCAAATGGGACGAATTTAACTCACATATGGATAAGTTTATACAAAATTTATCCTATACCAATACATTATCTGTCAAAGATGACTACGATAACTTCAAATCAATGCTCGTAACTGCAATCAATAAATCAAATCCTCCCCCTAAAACCAAATCTCTCAAAAAACTCCCTCCAACTCCCTGGTGGGATGAGGAATGTTCCAAAGTAGTGAGAATTCGGAAAGCTAAATCTCTTTCCTATCGTCACAATATGACTATGGAGAACTATCTCATATACAAAAATGCCGAAGCCAATGCCAAAAGGGTATTGAGGTCAAAAAAAAAATCCGGGTGGTACAACTTCTGCAGTTCAGTATCTCCGAACACTCCAATTTCGGAAGTTTGGTCTATGATTCGAAGATTTCGATCCTCCTTCAGTCCAACATCTCCTCGAGCTTCTCATTCTAAATGGATAGACGAGTTCTTGGACAAAATTGCCCCCCCTTCTGTACCTAACTTAGATGAAATAACTCCAATCCACAACACTCCTATGTCTGATCATTGGCTTGACTCTCCATTCACTTTAATTGAATTAAAAAATTGTTTATCAACAGTCAAGGACTCATCTCCAGGCAGAGATGGTATACCTTATAGCATTATCAAAAATAGTAATGATAATGTTCTAAATCACTTTTTAAGCATCTTAAATAAAATCTTCCAGACTGGCATAATACCTGATGACTGGAGTTCTCAAATAATCATCCCAATTCTAAAATTAAACAAATCACCCAATTCTGGATCCAACTATAGGCCAATTGCTCTTTCATCCACCCTTAGTAAAATTTATGAAAAATTAATTAAAAACCGGCTAGAATTTTTTGTCGAGAGTAATCATCTTCTCTCTCCATCCCAATTTGGATTTAGGAAAAAGAAATCTACACAAGATAACCTTGCCATCATCAGCACTGATATTAATTTATCCATTTCTAACAAAGAAGTATGTCTTGCAGTCTTTATAGACATAGAAGGCGCCTTTGACAATGTTTCCATCCCAATTCTTAAAAAAAAACTTTTAGGCCTTGGCTTACCCCTCATGTTTGTCCAATCTATTATTAATCTTTTTCTCGATAGGAAAATTTTCATTGAGCTACCAGATGTTACTCCTCAGAGTAGGTCAATTTGAAAGGGTTTACCCCAAGGCGATGTATTATCCCCCTTACTGTATAATATATACACACACGATATGCATGTCACCATTCCCCCTCAAGTAAAAGTTGTTGAGTTCGCAGATGACATAGCTTTCTTCTTATCATCCAAAATCATTCCATCCGCCGTCAAATATCTTAATGAAGCCATGGATGCCCTTTACACATGGCTTACTTTAAATGGTCTTGAACTTTCAGTACAAAAAAGTCTGTGTGTTACCTTCTCAAATCGTCATAATAACCCCCCTGTTCAAATTTTATTTAAAAACTCTCCAATCCCCAATGCTTCTGAAGTAAAATTTTTGGGAGTAACATTTGATAGGAAACTTAAATGGTCTTCCCACATTAATAATATAGTTACTAAATGTGAAAAAAAAATAAATATTATCAGATCATTGACTGGCGTTTGGTGGGGTGCTCATCCTATCTGCATTAAGTTGCTCTACAATGCACTTATTCGAAGTCATCTCGACTATGCCTGCCCACTTTTTAGTACTGCATCCAAAAATGCACTCAGTAAATTAGACAAAATTCAATCTAAGTCATTGCGAATAATAACTGGCGCGATGCAATCGTCGCCCATCAATTCCCTTCAAGTAGAATGTTCTGATCCTCCTCTTTATTTAAGGCGTCAATTATTTGCTGACAAATTTGTTCTTAAATGTTTAAATTCTAAAAGTCATCAGATTATTCCCAGAGTCTCGTTGTTCAACGACTCAACACATTCATCTACAATCAGAGCTCGAACTAAACCTCTCCCTGCCATCTGTAAAAATTTTCGCTCTCTCTCAGAGCTTCAAATTATCAAAAATGATCTTCTTCCTTTGTACAAATTAAAATATAGTCACGTCACCCTATCCCCAACGATTTTAGAAGGGATCGGCATCCTTAAAAGTCATTCCAATCTCCCAGCCCGTACTGTCAATAATATGTTCAATGACATTATTTCTTCTAAATGGCCCAACTCTTCTCTTTTATTTACTGATGGCTCCAAATCTCCGGACTCTCCTAACTGTGGTATTGGTATTAACGTTTACCACAATAATTCTAATGAAAGAATATTTTATTCAATTTCAAACCAATTTTCAATATTTTCTGCTGAGTGCATTGCAATTATTGAATCTCTCAAATATATAATAAAAAATAATTTTGAACATTGTCTTGTTCTCTCTGACTCTCTCAGTTCCCTCCAAAAACTTAAAACAAGTCCTCTTCTTCATCCTGATGATCACTTTGTATGTCTTATTCGAGTATTGATAACCTCCATTCAAAGCTCTGGAAAAACAGTCACTCTGATTTGGATTCCTGGACATGTTGGCATAGTGGGTAACGATATTGCTGATTCCTTGGCAAAACAAGGAGCGTCTAACCCTACCGTTACCCTCGTAAACCATATTCCCCTGTCTGATATTTTTTCCATCATCAAAGATAGATCCCGCAATGTTTGGACAGAGTATTGGAACATTGCTAGTCAATCCAAGGGTGCCCGTTACGCCTCAATACAAAGGACTATCCCATCAAAACCGTGGTTTCAAAAATTCCCCCATTTTTCCAAAAAAGAAATTTCCTTACTTATTCGTATGAGAATCGGACATTGTTCCGTTCCTTCTCACCTTTATAAAATTCATGTGCTTGACTCCCCAGATTGTACGTTCTGTGGTCTAGATGTGGGAACTTTAGATCACATATTTTTTGATTGTCCCTCTCTAAATAAATATCCTCTCTTCTATCAAGCGTTATCAAAAATTGCCTCTCCTCCATTCAACATCTCATCTCTTCTAAGTCTGAACTCTACTCCAATCTTCCATAAAATTCTGAAATTTGCACATTTAAATAAAATTAATATATAAATTCACCTTTCCTTCCTCTGTAATTATAAATGATGGCCTAGAACACCCTTGAAGGGTGAAAGCCAGAAATAATTGAAAAAAAAAAAAATTAAACCTTACGCCGGCCGTCCGCATATCTAAAGACTACATGCACGTTTTGTATTAGTTAACGCCCTGCCGCGGGTGCGTATGGACATTTCTGGACTCTATGCCACATGGTTCCGTGCAACCGACATATAAATCAATTTTTAAATCAACCCGTAAAAACAACTCTTAAATACCTTCTCCAACCTTCCCCAAAAAAGTCTTTTTAAGTATTTTTAAATCTCTTCCAAAAAGGGGCGTGTATTCCGTTTTCGAACTTTTCAAGGTCTAGGGGATCACCTTAACTTGATGACTGATAAATAATAATAATATTTGGATGATTTATATAGCGCCGTTTTTGTGAAAAATCACCTCAAGGGCGCTGTACAAACTTATAATACATTTCTAAAATCTAAAAAACTACAAGCTAGGCAAACAATTATAAACAACTTATGGCTAAAAATTGCATACATCGGTTCATTGATCACCGATACGAAAATATGTGTACAATATTTTGACCAATGAACGCGATGCTGCCTAAAATTTAATGAAAACAGGACCATACTTACCTGGGAGGTCGCTTGAAATTAACACTGTATATTGTCCATTTAAAGAAATTTAGATAGAGTTCGCACGCAGAGGACATTATTGTGAACACATGTTATTTAATCCTGAAAAATATTTTAATATTAATATGTAATGTATTCTTTGACGAGTGTATTTTGGAAAGTAAAAGCAACATATAAAGGTGGGAGGTGCAGTAGTACCAATGAGGATTTGATCTTTTTAAATGTGATTCGTCAAGAGACAGATTGATGTGTAAGGAATGTGATGAATTGTACATTGTTGAGTTGTTCTGTCACCAAAATTAACCTAAGAATGATTTCTAAGGAACTGAAAATAGAAATAAATTACAATCACGAGACTTATGGACACGAGACGAGAAATGCAAAACAAATTAGATTTGAATAAGAAAAAGTCAAACACCCAGAAATCTCTTATGTTCCAGGCATTCCAATTATCTATAATACAGGGTGGGGCAGAGAGGAGTTACTAGTTTAAAAAAATCACGGAAGGCCCCCCAGAACCAGCAAAAGGAGCGGGCGGGTCGTTTTCGATCAAAATGATGCCGTTTTTTTCGTAATATTTTTAAAATGATATCGTCCGGCGTGGCGGCCTTGGTGAGCAATACACATATTGAGCCTTTCACAGAAGTTTTCGGCCACTCTTCTCAGCATATCTTGCGGAATTCCAGCGATGACGTCCTCAATCGCCTCCTTCAGGCTTCAAAAGTTCGAGGTCGAAGTTTGTTTACCTCAGATTTGATGAATCCCCACAGAAAAAAGTCACTCGGAGTCAAATCGGGGGAGCGGGGAGGGCATGGAATATCCCCCCCGAAAAGAGATCCGGTGACCTGGAAAGAGCTCTTGTAAAATTTCGCGTGAACGATGGATCGCATGGGCCATAGCTTCATCTTGTTCAAACCAGAAGGCTTCTGTGTCATGTTCCTCGCCATACTCTTTCATTTTCGGACCCCGAAGATTCTCCAACATCTCACAATAGCGAGACGAAGTCACGGTACCTAATGGTTAATCCTTCGTCGCTAGTGCACAAAACAGCTCCGAGGGATACAGCAGTTACGGTTGCAATGTAAGCATCTCTACGTTTCACAAAATCTTGTGGGCTCAATTCCCGTGTACGCATCATCTTTTAGGGGTACAGATGAAGGTCTGAGTGTAGGATTCGCCTTACAATTCTGGACGATATTCCAAGCGTAGCGGCATGTTTCCGCGCTGATCGGGTTGGAGACTCTTCAAGTGACGCTCTTACTACCGCGATGTTTTCAGGTGTTCGAACACTTTTAGGTCACCCAACTGGTATTTTAGAATCTGCATTTCCGTTCAACCTTACATTACTGATCCATTTCCGAATGGTTTTAGGGTCAGGAAAACTGTCATTACAATTAATCTCGAACCGGATCCGAAAAGCCCATTGCGTAGCCACAACGCTTTCTCTGTTTTTAAAGAATGTATCCACAACAAAACCCCGGTACTTACCTGGCCATGGCATGGTCACTACAACGAACGGCATCACACTACCGACCTAACGGCACCAGCCCCACCCTTTTGCTAGGTCTGGGGGCCCTTCAGTGATTTTTTGGAACTAGTAACTCCTCTCTGCCCCACCCTGTATAAAAATGAATTGCTGAATGTATTGCTAAGCGCATAACTTTCGAACGACTTCACCAAATTGGATAATTATTTTTTTGTGTATTCGTTATTGTCAGGACAAGGTTTTTATACAACTTTGAGCTCTGGCATTATGATATTTGTATTAAAAAAATTGGCTATTGGTGGCACGCCAGGAAGCGGCTATTGCTATGGAAAGGGGAGGGAGGGAGGGGGACCTGGAAGGGGGGAGGGGAACTCGGGAGGGGGGTTCGCGGGACGGGAGAAGGGGGGGGAGTGGAGTGGGGAGAGGGAAGGTGGAGGTGACGGAGTGGGAACGCGAGAGGGGAAGAGGACGCAGGAGAAGAAGGGGAGGCGGAAGGGGAACGGGACGAATGGGAAAGGACACTCATGGAGGATAAATTTCTTTATTAAATGGCATAGCAACGCCATTTAATAAAGAAATTGTCAACGCCGGGACCAGCTAGTATTATAATAAAATTTAGAATGAAACTGTGTATTACGATTTAAAATATGTATAATTTTAAAAAGGAAATAAGAACGTACGTATATCCACAAATAAATAAATAAAAAATTTAAAAAAAAAACTCGGTCTTTGATGTTGCGTATGAACAAATTTAATTTGGATCATAAGTTCCAACAATTATTTTTTTTTAAATATTTTTGATGATAGTTGTTACATGGTCCATTTTTCTAGAGATGCATCTATTTGGGGGGAGGGCAGCCACCGCCCACAAGACACCAAGATATTTCAGCGATGACAATTCTTTTTTGTTACCGCCATTCGGTAGAGACCCCCTCCCCCACCTCTATCACCCCCCACCCCGGCTGCCACCACCACCCGTCAAACCCAAAACGTCGTATCAAACGTACACATACCATTTTTTGCGATTTTTCCCTAGACTGGGGTGACAATGAATTGAGGAAAATGGCGGATTGTCTTTATGAAAAATATGTTGTAATTAGACTTTACTTTGTGGAGTGAGCGCATTGAATATTGCTCCGTATACAGAGATTAAGAGATAATTCCAATGTGCAATTAAATTCGTACTGTTAAACTCATTTAACTAAGCTTCATAGCTCATGATAAAAATTGTGTTGCGGGCCAAAAATTGTAATTTGTGTAAATCTAGATTTTTTTAGGGTAATTGTAGATTCTATACAGAACTATCTTACCTATCTTATCGTATTGATGGATGACACGTAAGCTTTCGCTTGAACCTCAACCAGTATTACTGTACCAGTATTAATTTATTTTTATAAGGTTGGTACTTCCGACAAATGTCATATATTTGATTGTCTATTAATGAATAAAAAGAGTGTGCTTTAGACCACACAACTGAATTAAAACTTCTACTCCATCTATATAATAGGAAGAGAGAAAGAAAACGTGCGCGCGCACTGCTCTCTCTTGCTCCTACAGTGTGATACAGACAATAGGCTTGCACTGTGTAACGTAACTGGCTATGAGAGAAGGAGAGAAATAAAATGTTTGCTTACACCTCTCTCTCTTGCCTCTACAGTAATATACGAAGCGTACTCCCTCTCAACTACCGTTCGCCTCGCTTTTCGTAATGCTCTCGTCACGCATTCGCCAGCTTACTCCCCAAGTTTTACTTCAAAAAGGAATATTCCGTATTATCCGTGTATCGAGCTTCGCCAAGGAACGTTAGGGAACGTACCCATACTACGTGACCCACTTTTTGCAATTTTTAACGCCCCCCCCCCCCCCTCCCTCCTCGGTGATCACGTAGTATATTCCAAAACCCCCCCCTCCCTTAGTTTTCACGTAGTAATTCATAAATATGGTTTGAATCATTTCTTGCTAATAAAAAGTTTTTAAAAAAATATTTGGCTTTTATTTGTCTTTATTAATACGGCGCTTGCAGCGTGACGGCAAGAGTGCATGCATACCTATAATTACAAGTGGAAAAAATATTATCAAGATAAAACTTATGTCAAAATATATTGTAACCAGAAGTTAATTTAGTTTTCTAGATTGACTACGTTATAAAAACCTAAGCCCCCCCCCCCCCCTCATTGTGACCAAGCATGATATTTTGAAGATCTCCCTCCCCCCCGGGGTACGTTCCCATACATAAGTATTATCCGTGAGGCGGGCTTGTACAGTTTTACCATTATTTTATATGCATGTCAATAACCTTTTTATGAATGTTAACTTTGGTACACAGCATAGCAGTACATTATGATTCCAAATACTAACGCATTTCAACACAGCGTTTCACGTGTATCAAATAAAAACGTTCCAGAAGTCCTTCGATCTCACGTCACCCCTGCAGCTGTGTTACCCCCTACCGCCCCCCTCCCCCTGGTAACGTTTCGCGTCACGTGATTAATGATGGACGTTTGGTAGATGGTAGTCGGTAGATGGTAGGTGGCAGAATGGTGGCTGGTAGATAGATGTCGGAATATCGCGGAAAGCGCCTAACTACGGACAAAGTAGTACAGCTACAGCAGAAATGATATCTTCCCTCATAAGGATATCATAAAACGTGTACCGTGTAGGTACAATATATCTACAATAAGTTGGCACTAGACATTTACATTGGTTACACGAGATCATTCATGAAGTCTAGTTGGTTTGAAAACCAGACTCGCTGTCCTCTTCATTTTTCATAGATTTTTTTGGTGGCCAAAATGGTAACGACGGTAACGAAACTATTCAAAATAGTACCTACCTACATTTAAAACATAAAAAGTTGTCTAGAATTTACAGGCAATAAGGAAATACAGTCCAATTTCTGTTTTTAATGAATAATGACCTAACTTAAATAATTGCATATTTATTTTAATATTTATAGTAAGTTTTAATAGGTAAAATAATTGTCAAAGTTTTAATTTTTCAAGATCCTCCGAAAACCACCGTACATATGGTGAATCGAGTGACGTCATCACTCTCCAAAAGTTTTATTTATTTTCAACAGTTGTTATCATTTTGTATGGAGAAGCTACGAAACTATTCAATAAGTAAAAACATTATTTGGGTGGAATTATTTATTTTTTATGGTATATTTATTTATTATGTTTTTATATTTTTCAATATTATTCCGGGAGAGTGGTACGAAAATTGTTTGAAATTATTATTTTTTAACTTTACTAATCGAAGTCAATATTATGGAAACCGAAGCATCGCCTGCACAATTGTAGGCATCTGATAAGATACAGCATACAGCGTAGAATCAGCTGTTCGACGTCCGCCATTTTGGAGTTCAGAGTTGGACCCACCACAGGATGCGTGTGGAAGTAGCATTACGATTTTTTTTGTACGGTTTAAAGTTTTTAAATATTTTAAATAATAGAGATACCTCTATTTCTGATATTGAATTATTTAGTCCGAATTTTGAATTTTTTCTTAATTTTTATACATTTCAATACAACTTCAATATACCAGGTGACTGTAGAATTATGTAGAGCAGTGACGTCAGCACTAAAAATTCAATACCACCAACTTAACAGTGTGTTTTAATGACACGACTTTAAATGGACTTTTTTCGTTTTTAAAAACTCTACGTTAAATATTATTTAATTAAACTTATATATTCAGAATCAGTTTATTGGTCAGCCATAATATTTTTCACTGAAGTTCCTCATTTTTTTCAAATAAGATTTGAGAGATTTAGATTCCGTCATTCGATTTAATTAATATGATACCTCCAAATATGAATACAGAAACATATGAACTGCTTCCTGTGGTTTAAATCCAATGTTTCCACATATATTTCGCAGTTGATCCCATATTTTTAGGATTAACAAATTGTTATTTTTTTGATTCTTTAAATTTATAATTAATTTGATTTATAAAAATCACCTTCGTAGCTATCGCTCGAGTGGTTAAGTAAATAAGTTCTTCCGAAGAGAAGTTAACTTCATACATTTTATATTATTTATTTTTTATTGTCAGATTTCATATACAGATACAGAAAAAGTAGATAATACACAAAATACGTGATTCAGCCAAAATGTATGTCCATTGCAACAAATTACAATTAAATAGGTCAACGTACATATATTCGCTTATCCGGTTTATACATATTTAATAAGATGCCAATGCATATGAAAAGCGAATCAAATTTTTTTCAAGATTTTTTTCATATTGATATTATTATTTCTAAATACATTAGTATCTATATCCATTGATTGTATGCATGTAATCTTAGGTATAAATAATATTCCTATGAGACTTGAAAATTATGGTGCCTTTGAGAGTATGTTGCCCGTGTTATGTCTATCCGTCTATGAATTTTATGCATCGTATTGTAGTCACTTGTAATTTTATTCTTCCGTATCGATTTTAATAGAGAATATTTTCAGGCGGGCTAGGGCAGATAGAGAACTGCTTACATTAATAAAAATTAGGAAAATTTCTTATCTGGGTCATATACTTCGACGGGAGAAGTATCACTTGCTCCATTTAATATTGCAAGGCAAGATAGAGGGTCGCCGAGGGCCTGGTAGGAGACAAATGTTTTGGCTGCGGAACGTACGAGAGTGGACCGACATTAGAAGTGTGGAGAGCTATTACGGGTAGCGCAAGACAGAGATACATTTTCAAGAGTGATCGCCAACGTCGGGGGCACCTGATAGGGCACACAAAGAAGAAGTATCGATTTTCTGTTTTAAAGTTTCTCGTGAAGACTCACCCCATGAATTTTATTTCAATGTGTTCAGTACTCTAGCAATACATTGTGGTTGTCATTCTGCAATCACAGTTGTGTGATTTAATATAAGCAAAAGCATTATCTTCACAATACAAGAATAGGATGATTTATTTTACAAAAAATACCCCGCATTACGAATTTTGCATCTTGGAATGTTGTTTGTTCATTTAATGGGTATTTTGCCTTATGCACTTTTTTGGTTAAGGCGATCCAATAGTCCAGGAAAAAATCGAAATCGGAATGCACGCCCTTTATGGGAGGAGTTTAAAAATACTTGATAAAAAGCTTTTGGAAAGGTTGGAAAACGTATTTGAAATTTTTTTTACAGGTTGATTTAAAGGCCTGTAAAAAACATTAACACATTTTTGCGCATTGTTTATTGTAATAAAACAGAATTTTAAAATTGATTTCACGGAACAAAGCGACGCGGATTCTAACGACCGTTCCCCGCTCCGTCCGTGGGCGAACTGATAAAAAAACGTGCATGACAAGTTATGTAGCCTTTCGGTGGACGGCATAGAGTTCACTTTGAAAATCCAAATTCGTCTACTGCCGGCCGTATTGTAAAATAACAACGCGAAAATGCATATATTTGTTTTGTGAACTTCGGGCGTAAACATTTTTTTTTTGCGATTATTATAAAAAGAACTGAATTTGCCACATTAAACAATAAAACCATATCCGAAAAGGGATTTATAAATAGGAGAGTTTGGACTTGAAAGTATTTTTTAAAGATCTTATACTTTTTTTTTCTAGGCTTATTAAAAGACTTCTAAAAAAACTAACCGATATTTTTAAGGGCCTGGATATATTCAACAGGCAGTATTTAATAGAAGCTTCTATAATACTTCTAAGCGATCCAATTTTCAAAACAAAAACATACGATTTTGTAAGATTTTGCATTATTTAGTACGGCTTCATCTTAAGAAATAATGTTTATACAGAATTGAAGAAACAGTGTGAATTAGAATGATTTGATTATATATAAGTTAGTCTAAAGTCCAGGGGTCGGCAAACTTATTAGCCAAAGAGCCAAATATGTACATTACAACAATTTTTAAAAAAATTGAGAACCAAATCTGTTTATTACTTAGCTAACAACCCTACATCTCTTCTTTACATATTTTAAATTAAAGTCCTTCGCGTCGTCTGTCTGTCTGTCTATTCGCGATAAACTCAAAAACTACGAACGAATTTTCATGCGGTTTTCCCCAGTATTAGAGTGATTCGTTAGGAGGGTTTAGGTATATAATTTGTCAAGGTTTTGTAAATTAGTTGAAACATAACGATAATTTTTAATCGGAAAAAGTGAAGCAGCCTGGGAGCTTTCATAGAAAACACTGTCTAATCCCTTTGAGATAATTATAACAAAACAATGCATGGTGGGATATTCCTCTTTGTCTCTCTCTTCGCGATAAATTCAAAGATGGCGGTGGTTATAAGGGTTGGATAACTACCCAGTTGATGGCTTTGGGTTTAGTTAACGACAGCAACGCGTGGCCGGGTCAGCTAGTTTATTATAATTTTAGCACTTCATTAAATTATGGGTACGCTAAAGAAAACTTGTTTTTATACTTAACGAAGATTTTATTCATTGATAAAAAACAATATGTATTAAGGAATTCATATATTTAAATCATGACAATGACTGACAAACTGTGTCTCCTTGGATAGTTTGAGTAAGTCAGGTTTGTATGTTGTTATTTTTTCATTTGAGGCACAATTCCGGGTTCTCATCAATAAGACGACTACACAGTTAACTCTTGATAAAGTTAATGATTGAAAAAGATAGTTCGCATGAATATGTAGAACCGAAAAGGAAAAGAACAGCAAACACGAATTTTTTCAGAGTCAGGCACGTTGTTCCAGGCGTTGAAGATGATCATGTCTTCCTTCTTTATGTCTTTCAAAGCAGACCACTTGTGTTGTGAACTAATAAATCAACAAAAAGACGTTCAAGTTTAGAGTTACTAATTTCCTTGTTTTTTTTTTTTTTAAATCCAGCAATTGTATTTCAAAGAGCCGCACTTGAGGGGCCAAAGAGCCGCATGCGGCTCCGGAGCCGCACTTTGCCGACCTCTAGTCTAAAGTGTTCGTATTAGAAGAAAATAGTCGTCAGAAACGCCCCTAGATCTCGTGGTACGATCAAGTGTATGAAATAACTTATATTTATCAA
The DNA here is from genome assembly GCA_929108145.2 of Limnephilus rhombicus. Classification (NCBI taxonomy): domain Eukaryota; kingdom Metazoa; phylum Arthropoda; class Insecta; order Trichoptera; family Limnephilidae; genus Limnephilus; species Limnephilus rhombicus. The sequence continues at coordinate 28,282,250 of OV815284.1, forward strand.
CTACGTTTAAATGCAAGATTTTTTTATTATTGTGACTGCTGTTCCTGCTTACAAGGCCATTTTCAAACTGAGGTAAAACCACTTCGATTCACTTAATATTCAAACTGCATTTAAATAAGTGGTTCCAAAGTAGTCTAATCACAATGACTTTGTGACAGCTGTCACAATAATAAAAAAAACTAAAATACTCGTACTTGCATAACTTAATAATAATATTATTAAATTTGATTTAAATAATAAAAAAAATACTTGATTTGCAGTTAGATATTTCGATCTCTTGGCATTTTTTTATTAGGGAACCTCATTCCATTAGAACTTGTCAATCTCATTTTTTAAATTTCAAATACAATGATATAAAAAAAATCCTATCTAAAAAGGCCAATTTACGAAAGATTCCATCAATATACTCACTAAACTCCGCTCTTTAAGTTCTCACTTCTCTTCTATCACTTTCGATTCCGTTTTATTACCGGTATCTTCTAAATAAATAAATGAAACGGCATAAGTTGATCGTATTAACAAGGTGTTTTAAGACGCGTCATTTGCGGCGTAACGGCGCTACGGCGTTCGATAGCGCCGGTTTAAGTGCCGGCGTCGCGGCGTCAGCGCCGTTACCCATCGAGCCTCTGTAACGGCCATCGAAGCCTTCCGATACCTGCCTTATCGATGGCAGCCACGCACCTAACAAATTGAATTACAACCGCTGTAAAATCGGGGAAAGTCATTTGATCATTTTAGGGGTAGAGAATGAAGTCATTCTGAGTTTAAAATATGTGAAGTGTGCACAATTTTAACCATCAAAACGGGAGGAAGGAAACATCGTGGTAACGTACCCATTTTTCTAGGGAGGTACTAACTTATAAGTAACGCTGTGAGTTTATGTACAAAGATTGCTTTGCTTTAGAGTCTGCATTCTGCTTAAACTTTATTTAACCCCTCAACCCGTTAACTCATACAGGTCTTGTGGAAATCGTTGTGTCTCCCTTATTACCAATGTGATCTAAACGGTATTAGAAAGAGAAAACACCACGTTGTACATTCAAATCTTAAAGTTAAGCGCAAAATAATTAAAATGTACGCCTTTATGAATTTAAAATTTCAGACCGCAATTTGAAAAAAAATTATGAAACTTTTTTTAACTAATTATTTTTACTCGGAACAAAAAAGTGAAGCGATCGCAACGTTTATAATACATTTGTCTAAAAAAATAGGTACGTGTGTTTTTACTTTTCATCATTACTAGTAATTTAAGTTAGAAAAAAAATAAGTTGTGTCATTTTTAAAGCTTTTTAAGGTTTGCATAAAAAAATTATATCAATTTAAAAAATTACTTTGTTATTTCAAATAATTAAATTTGAAAGCGTATTTTATCACCTTTCAAAATCAGTATTTAGTTTTCGGATATTACGTTGACAAATATTCCAATTATTTGGATTTTATTGCGGGGCGAAAATATTCTGACCTACTGAAAGAATATGGTCGGGGCCTGAGGGGAAGGTAACTTTTGGAGGATATTATTCTTAAACTGCCATTTTTATTTAAAGTTTTTAATCTAACAAGATTAGGAGGGTAGTGCAATCCCGTCTACCTTATGACATGAGCAACATATGCAACTATTACATAAAAAGAAAAATTTAAAAAAAATGATAGATGGATACCTAATGATCACATAAAAAATAATGAAAATAAGCAAAATTAAGAATAAAATTAAATATGTTTAAAATGAAGTGCAATAAAAACCTCCAATTTAACCGAACAACTCAACAGTGTGCAACTTCACTCCTTTGAAAAGTCATTAAAAGTGACTTTGCACTTGTGACAAAGAAGCATTTATTATAAACTAGCAGACCCGGCCACACGTTGCTGTGGCTAACGAAACACAACGCCATTACCCAACCTTCATAAAATCCACACCACCCGCTTGCCAGCTGCCCGCTGCACGCTGCCTGAATTGAATATTTGAATTTCTCGACTTTTCTCTACTATAATAAGCATGTTTTTATTCATATAAACCTTTCTCTTGAATCACTCTATCCATTGGTGAAAACCGCATGAATATCCGTCATACATACATTTTGAGCGACTTCATCAAATAAAATAATTCAAATCAAATACCTACTTACTCTAGGACATCTATTTTCCAATTTCTTCCGTAGAACGAATTTCAAAAGTGACTATAGTACGGCCCGCCAGCCGTTTTAAAAATATGTTTTGTTTGAATTTCTCGGCTTTTTTCTAATATAATTTACATGTATTATACATATAAACATTCCTCTTCAATCACTCTATCTATTGATGAAAACCGTATGAAAATCCGTTGCGTAGTTTAAAAGATTAACGCGCACATACATTTTGAGCGACTTCATTTTATAGGTACTATGTAATGAAGGCCACTTGCATTACATTTTTTTAAATTTTTTTTGGGTGTCGGCAAATATTCTAAGACATTCTGTATTTTTTCATCGTATTTTTGAAACCCTGGCGATTTTTTTAAAATTTCAGTCCGAAAAATCAGACCATTTTTTATAAACCGGAAAGACACGACATAATTTTATGGGTCCGAAAAAACGATAATTTCATAGCCGAAAATCATTTAAACAAAAATAACGTTTTCCTCACGAATGGCACAGGAGAATAACAAGGCATACCAAAAATATTACATCACAGAAATATTTTTTTCCTTGATCTATCTTATTGATCATGAATCATTACAATGTGCAACGTCTGTATATGACTAAATCCAATATAATATACTTAAATTATTAATTATTAAATTATAATAAAAATAAGAATATTATAAAAGTGATTTTGTTAAAATCAGCACCATTACCATTACACCTCTAAAACAGGTACAGAAGGTATAAATTATGCGGGGGTTATCTTCGTAGCATCTGTCAAAACGTCAAACCAAATGATAAGTTCGCAGAGCATAAACAATAAATCTAGTGAATATTAAATGTCAATTTCAAAAATACGCCTGAAATCAAAGTGTTTATTATGTTTATTAAAAAAAAATCAGTGTGGTATTTGACAAAATTAATAGAACATTATCGGCGACGGGACATTTTCGTATAGTGACGTCACGAGCCCAAATAATGGATTTATTTATTTAAAAAAAAATTGTACATTTCTAAAAAATTTTACTAACATTTTCGTAATCTTAGTAAAAAAATCTATCCACGCGATTTTTTCCAAGTCGTTGTGAAATCCATGCTAGTGGCCTATAATAATATCCACCACTCGGCCAGTCGGACCTAATCCCGAACTGTGTTTTTAATCGATCTCGTATTTCAAATTCATAATTAACAATATTTATTATCTTCAACTAATTTATATTTGGCATGTTTCAGAACTTTTCCCAGCAGTAAACGTTCCCTTTTTTGTCCTGTTTCATGTTTCGCTTAGATTTATTAGTATTATCTTCTTCTTCTTCAATATTTAATATTAGGTACATTGATGGTATAACCTGCAATGTCTTATTCAAAGTTATATCTTTGCTCTATGAATTTCAGTTAAAAAAGAAGTAGGTAGTTTTCTGGACGCCAGACTGAAGTGCCAGCTCTGTGCAAGTGCCATCGGTACAGTCATTTGCCGACTTGCCAAGGCGCCAATGAGCCAAGGAGCTAAGGCGCTGATAGTAGGTACCTAAAACCCAATACAGCGCCCTTTAGGTTTTTCTTAGCGCCAGGAGCCATTTGACTCAGCTTATCGGCTCAATTTACAAGGCTTTTCAGCTTCTTAATATAAGCTTTATTATTAATTTACAACCCCGTTTGAGAATCATTAAAATCGCAGCAGAAAACAGCGCCCGGCTGTCATAAACACATCCCGCATTAATCTAAAGCCTCTCCCGTATTAAGATTACATTTCTACAAGCGGCATGAACGTCGCGTAGAGGCATCTGTACATATTTTGCGGCCGGCCACATTCCCGGGGAAGGAACGAGTATGTTTACAAGGGGGTAGCGCAGTACAGGACCGCAGTAAGAGGTACAGCCTAACGAGATTGCCGCCCAAAATATAAATCGTCTAGTTGTAAGAATTTCGATCACGGAAATTTAAAGGACAAATTATATAGTATATTGTAACATTATAGGTATTGACAAACAGATTTTTCCTTGATGCATTTAAATGAAAGTATGTTTGTGTTATTATTTTTTTTATTCGGCGGTACATCATCTCTGCACATCCCTTCGGAAACACTTGGTAATATTTTGTGTGATTAGGTATAAACTGACTGCACATTGTATATAAGGACGCCCGGGGGGGCAATTGTCAGCGTATCAACTTTCATTGAACCCAATTTAACAGAGGGCCACGGAGTTTTGAATAAATTCTATAACGCAATAGTGGAGTTCAACGAAGGACAAAACTCGTCAGCAGTATTGGTGAGATGGGGGTTTTTACAATATAAGGCTATTTTTAGCTCTGTAATTCAGTAGATAAATAGTTCAACAGTTGCTGATATTATTATGTCAATAACTACTTAATCGACGTATTGTTATTTCTCTGCGCCTCGAAAAGGCTGACAAGCGTTAGCAGTAGCCAGGCTACTCACATCGGCATAATTCTTCAACAGAGAACGGAGCCATGACCATAGTCAGACTCCTTAAGATGTAGAACTTTGTGGTCGATAAGTAAGGCCCTCGACTAGTAAATCCGGAGGTCATGGACGCAAATCCCAACAAAGTAAGTTTTATTTGATTAATCTGTGTTATTTAGCAATTAAATCACTAAAAATAATACAAGATATATTTGCGGCAAGTTCCAGAGTGGAAAGTACTCCTAATATCACCCTGTGTATAATACCACTATTCGATATTGAAACGTTGCTTGAATGGCTATAGACGTGTGTGTTGACCAGATCTGAATAGCCAGGTACTTTCCCTCCTCACTACCATCAGCCTCACAACATACCCCAATTGGGAATACCACAGTTTCGCTGTCTCCAGACGGTTGTGAATAATGAGAATGGGACTGTTGTGCGGTATTTACATTTTTTTTTTTAAGATGTAAAATCTGCCACCCAGCTTTGAGATGCGCCCCTCGGTTCGGCCGCCCGAGAGCGTCGCACACCTTGCACAACATTAAAGGCGCCCCTACACGACACTTACTACACACGGTAAGGAGAGTGGCAAAGATCTCAGCATCCCCCTCTTCCCACACGTGGTTAGTTAGCGAGAAGTGATATCTTATTCTGCATACTACCCCAACCCCTCACCGCTCCGGAAAGGATAATTCTAACCCTTCAAGTTGTAAGTTACCCCACGGCAGCAGATTGCCTTTGTAAATAAGATGAATTATTGGAGTGTGGTGGCGGTTGTGATATGATTCAATTATCATTTGATTTTGGTACACATTCATGTGTGCTTATGGTATTTGGCCTTAAAAATAAAAACCCTGAGGTATGAATCAAATCCGGAAATAATTCTAGGTGAAATGTAATGTCATATAAGCGTGTTGAAAGTTTCCGATTGCCGTCGACTCAACCGCTCGCGATTAGCTCCAGTGCTTCTGATAAACAATCTTATACAAATGTAAAGTACATGGTTGAATATCTCAAAATATAAAATCAAAATATGCTCGCTTCTGGGTTTGTATGTGAGATGGCTATGCGTTGCTAAACCATTTATATCCGATTGCGATGAAACTTTGGGCATTTGATGTGCGTATACCCGCAATGGTTTCTATAAACAATAGTGATTTCTATGGCATCATGGAATTATGCATTGCTACTGCAAACTTTGGGGATTTAATGTTTGCATGCCCGCGATGGTTTCTATGTATAATAGTGAACTCTGGCGTCATGAAAATGCGTTGCTTAATCGTTCATCCGATTGCGAGGAAACTTTGGTGAGTTGTTGTGAGCAGGCCCGCGAAGGTTTCTATATATATATATATATATATATATATATACTGGTGAGCTCTGGCATTATGAAATTTATATTTAAAAAAATGTGACACGGATGCTGTTTGAAATCTGAATGTACGAGGACTAAATTTATGGAATGCAGGAGAGGGGAGGGGAACTCGGGAGAGGGTTCGCGGGATGGGGGAAGCGGGAGAGAGGAGATGAGAGAGGGAAGGCGGAGTGGGAACGCGTAAGGGGAAGGGGATGTGGGAGAGGAAGGGGAGGCGGAATGGGATCAGGACAAATGGGAAAGGACAAGCAGGGAGAAACAATTTCTTTAAGTGGCATAGCAACGCATGCCGGGAACTCACTAAACCTTTAATTACAAAGTCTTGCTTATTTGATTTACACACGCAATAATAAAGTAGAGGAGACGTCTTTGTGATGGGATTCATAATTTTTATTTTGTTAGCATAAAACTTGGACTTCGCAAGTTAAGTAACAGTTTGACGGCCTCCATGGTATAGGGCTCAAGGGACAAGGCTCTCAACTGCAATCCGTAGGTCGCGGGTCCAAATCACAAATGGGTGTTTAGATTGCTTGGAAATGTAGAAGTGTTGGACGGTGAAAGGAGTGACAAACCAGAGGGAGAGATACAGATACCTACCTTCCCTGGTGAAAGACTTATTATTAATTTTTTTTTTAAATAAGAGCGTTGCTTGAAATGGATTTAGCAGTGTTTAGAGACCAGCTCTGAATTTCCAGGTATTTCCCTCCTTCCTCTTAGATATTTCCTTCCCCTGCCGACTACCATCAGTATCACAACTTGCCCCAATATGGAATGCCATAGTCCCACTTGCTCTAGTCACAGTTGGGGGCTGTCGGTGTTACTCTGGCGCGTTATTCACATTAAAAATTTGTAAAATCGGAGAGGTAGGAAGATATAAAATGAATCAATTGTGTTTAATTGAATGAAGACAATATTAGCGACACTCAATCGAAAATGTGGAGAGAGAAAAATCCGAAAAAGATATTGGCACCTCTGGGGCTCGAACGGAGTAGTAAGCCATCCTGGGTTCGAGTCCCAGAGGTGCCAATATATTTTTCTGTCTCCACATTTTCGATTGAGTTTCGCTAATATTGTCTTCATTTAATAAAATATTATAATTTGAGGTTTTAATCATAAAGTTAAAAATTAGAAATAAAAGGATCAATAATGATTTTTAAAAAATAGAAGATTGTTTGAATGATAAAGAAAGGGGTAAGAACCTTTCTTTACATTAGCTCCACATTGAGGAAAATAATTTCCCTCAGGGCCTATGTCATCTTTGGTGATGCTTTGTAGAGGGTACTTTTAAGAGAAGGAAGGAGAGGAAGATATGACGGGTAGAGGAAGGAAAAAGTATGAGGGGTGGATAGGAATCTGGGGGTCAGAGTGCCCAGGAGTGACGGACGTGTGAATCTATTCCATCCACTGCGGTACAAGACGATAAGTTAAAAGGTCTCCGTCATCCAGTCTCGCCCTTTCCGGCCTGCCACGCTGAGTGGGCAAACGCATACGCAACCAAGACCTAGACAAACCTCACCTCATGAACCCGAGCACCCCTTCTAAGTCAAATAAACGTTGCGTACCACTTGCGTAAAACATCATAGAAGTTTCTGGAAAACCTTATCCAATGAAGTTAAACCATAGAAGTCGCTGAAAAACTTATCCAAAGCATAGTCCCCCTCAGCACAGGATCTCCTAGTGAGGAGGACTACGAATTATATTTTATATATACATCTAACAAACATGTTTCATATAAAAATGTAAAAAATATTATATAGTTACTAAATAAAAAAAAAAATTTAAAAAAAACTTGGAGTGACCTATGGCAGTGGTGTTGGTTATCCAATAAATGGTTCATGGGGCGGCGGTACCCATACCCCCTCCCAAATGTTAAAACCTACTTGCCACAAAAAGTTTTGCGGCGTTCTATTATATTTGCCTTCGCCTACGTAAAAATGACGCGATTTTAAATTGGTTAATTTTATTTTTTTAATTTGTTATCGCATTTTTATTTCCAGAGCAGAGGGTTTTGGTTTGAATATTCGAATTTTAGCCTGAATCATCGCCAGTAATAAAATCTTTGAAAATCCTCCCTTATCTTTTGTATTTGAGAAGGACAACTTCCAGAGGCTTTTATGATTGTTCAGAAAATAAGCAGCAAAGTATTTTTCTATTATTTTCACCCTTCAGCATTATTTTTCACCACCCTTATCAAAATCTGTCATCAAGTAAGTAACAAAACTGTTGAAGTAAAAAATTAAATATTTGTTTATAGGCATAATTATTAATAAATTTTAAAAAATATTATTTTTAAAAACAATAAATTGGTATCAGCCAACAATTTTTCGACTCGTCGTCATAATCAAAATTTCATTCTTAGTTTATTGTTTCATTTTGATGAAAAAAAGCCTAAATATTATGCTGTGTTGCGCTACCTCCTTCTTTAGCCAATGTGTCGGATAGCGTTACAGTGTCCATCATCAGGACAGTTGCAGGGCAGTTGTTGCGTGTAGCGCAACACTGCATAATACCCCAAAAATAAATAACGGTAATACTTTTGGCCGTGAAAATTTAAAATCATATCCCAGCTTAAATATTATTTTGTAAAAAAAAAATATTTTATTTATTTTTGGAATAACTTAATAAGTTAAACCTCAAATTGAAATATTTAATCATTGAAGATAATATTAGTTACTCTAAATCGAAAATTTGAATCAGAAAAATGTACTTAATTAAATGAAGACAATATTAGCGAAACTCAATCGAAAATCTAAAGACAGAAAAATCAGAAAAGGGTATTGGCACCTCTGGGACTCGAAGCCAGGACCTTCTGCTTACATAGCAACAGCTCTACCAACTGGGCTAAGGTGTCTATATCCAATTCGGTCACTTTTAACTGTATCATACTTCAAGAACTACCAAACTACCAACATTATCCTCATTTTCTTAACGCACATATTATTTATTGGCTGTTATCTTTATATATGATTGCAAGATTCAAACCCGAACTAAATGATAGTGTCTGGATAAATTTTTATCCATTTTATTTATAATATGCGACATCTATGGGTTCGAGTCCCAGAGGTGCCAATATCTTTTTCTGGTTTTTCTGTACTCAGATTTTCGATTGAGTTGCGCTAATATTATCTCCATCTAATTAAATATTATAATTTGTGATTTTACTCATAAAATTAAAAGTAAAAATAAAAGAAAAGGGTACGGTCGCAGTCAGGATTGCATCCAGACCTTAGACTTGCCGGGGTCGTCTATTTCAAATATTCGATTGAGAATCACTAGTATTGTCTGCAATGAGTTTAGAAAATAGATTGTCAAAGAGCAGACGAAAATATTCAAACTCTACATGGTCAGGCATAAATCAAATGTGCCCTAAATTTGAATCATCTGCGTATGCGCATTCAGTTATGTCATAAAAATATTTTGAATATTTTCCGAAAAATTTACGTTCACATTTCGCTATTTTATGAGCAATAAAATAAGGTCATCATGGCATTGTTATTTTCATATTTTTTCTCCATCCCAGGTTGATGCATTTATATATTTATTATTACGAGAGCAGGTATATGGAGTGGAGAGGTCGACTACCTGTGCCCTTTGTAGGCGCACACTCATCGCCATATCCACATTCAAACATCGTTTTTTTCTTCGTATATTTAATTCAACAAGCGTTCCTCGCGTCGTCCACATCCACACGTCAATTTAACCATAAATATAACAAACCACCCACGTTTTAAGCTAAAGTTAGGTTAGTTCCCGTTAGTTGCCTCTGCAACGGGCAAAAGCTAGTATATTTATTATTATCTAGTTGAGTCTATCTTATCTTATTATTATCTTATATTTATTTTTTATCTATCCTAAATCTTATATTAGGTATTAATATTGTAACCTAGGCTAATGTGTGTTATGTAATAATATTAAATGGTAGAACCTACAGACAAGCTGATCTGTTACAGCTTTGTGGGACTACCCATATCTTATATTGTATTACATGTTATTATATTCAATTAAATAAAAAAAATAATAAAAAATTAATACGTAGGTAGTTATATTACTTTAGTGCTTATTGTCTAGTGACAGATTATCCTGAAAGTTTATGTAGTATACATATAGTTTAGTTTATAAATGTCCTTAGGTTTCATTTCATATGGGCTCCAAAATTTTTAATGCTTAATGATTTTATTTTATTGATCGCATACACATAAAACATACACACACACATACAACGCATACAACAGAGATACATAATATAAATAAATAGAAAGAAATATGGAGTACATTCCAAACGTCCAATAACTATGTACATCGATATGTAAACAATAAGGGCCTTACAAATAAACGCTCGTTTATCAGTCATGTAAAATTTAAAACGCATTTATTAGTAAGTGGGCCAGTATGTAAAACTACAACAATGAAATATAAAATTTTTAAAAAACAATGTCAATAAACTGAGATCGTGAAGTCAAGTTTTTCAAGAGATTTAAGAAATTTTGTAAAAGTTCTGGGGCTAACGTTAAAAAAGTCCTGAATCTTGCCACTACAGTGAATGTTATGTTGAAAAAATGTTATGAAAAGGTCAATGAAGTTGGTTAAAGAATATGGAAAGTTTCGGGGTTTCTTAGTGGACGATGACTGAAATTGAGTTTGCTTTTGGGCTAAGAGAGAATATTCTAGGTCGTTTATAATTTTGAAAAGGAATTTGAAGTCATTTTTAACACGACTATAATTTAATGTTTCAAATTTGAAATGTTTTAGGCGTTACTTATAATAGTCGTTTGTATGGTTCCACGACAACTCAACATAGTGGCATTTCAACACCCTTTTTAAAAGTTATGAAAAAAAAAATTTAAAAATAGCCCGTAACCTAGTCAAACGTAACCTATTTAAATAATATATTTTTTCATCATAAATTTAAATTACTTTTAACATGAGGTGTTGAAGTTCCATGATTCTGAGTTGTCCGGCGACCGTTCATATATAAGTGTTGCCTATGTGTTCCTTAGTAAACTTTCAAGTACGTATTCAACATTTTACAAACATAAAAAACATGTCTGTAAAAAACAAATTTCATTTAAAACTACCCTCACAAAACAGGGTTGCCAAAACCTGCAAGGGAGGCTACAAGGCCACAAAGCTCACAAGCCGCGGCCACAATACTGATATGTTATCAGTTATCAGCAACACCACAAAACATACTTTCTCAACCGGATCTTCCTACGTTTGACTTCGCGATATTCTCTCTCCGGAAGTCAGCCCCGGTCGGAAGAGGGCGGAGCGGGGGAGCCTTCGATTCTTCGCGGCCTGTTATTTGCGCGGGTATTTTAAAATTGAAATTAGAACAGTGCGTTCCACCCGGAAGTGGGGAGGGAACAGGACTCGGCTCCCGCTGAAGCGAAGGGTGGTTGGGTTTTTTTTTGGGTAAATTAAATACGGGCTGCGGTCTTGAGGTGGCAGTTTGTAATTAACGATTTCTTTAAATATGCCCCGCATTCTTGGAATTGAAATTATTTCGGTATATTATTTCGTTAGGTTGGTATTGAAAACCTCTTTGAAATATTTTCTTTATAAATAGCTAGCTGACCTGGCGAACTTCGTACTGTCTCAGAATCAATAACTGTTGTTTTAACTTATTGGCTGAATTAAATTCAGTTTTTTTATTAATTTTAAAATTACACAATGAAGCAATTATCAATAGAGTTGTGAACGAATTTATATTTTTTGTGATTTTATTATTTTTCCACTTACTTGCGGGAATTGCGTTTCATTTTCTTGATACGCTTGATGGAGATTTATTATAATTATTTTATTTTTCCTTTGGAGTGATGCAAACATGCATTCACCGTTTGTCTCATTTTCGACTGTTGACATTTAGTGCGTAAGAAAGAGGGGCAGCATTAAATGTTTAAGAACAAAAGAAAAACAATCAGCGCATTGACATTTGACGTTTTTGAATTTTTGGAATTCAATCACTATTCGATATTATATTTATCACAATATTGCTGCAGCTCTTTCAAAAGATGAGAATTCGTTCCATACAAAATGTATGAGGAAAAGAATTTTATTTATAATTTTTGTTCGTGAATTTTTCCGATGTTTTAATAGCTATTCTGGTATTTGGGGCGGAAACAATTCCTACAAATCAAAGATCATAAAAATCGGTTTAGCCATTCTTAAGTTATAAATAGTGCAACTAACCCGACATTTTTTATATTTTAATATTATATAAGGTGTGCCGGTTAAACTCAGATTTATAAAGTAAAACATTGCGATGTGTGTTTTATGACCAGAACTGAATATGTATGTACTTCTAGTGATGTCGTGTATAAAAATATATTTGCATACCTACATACAAAAGGTATTTGAAGAGAAAAATACTTTTTTTTGCTAATTCACGCTATTCCCTTCCTTGGAAAGGGATTAACATACATTTTCGCAAATATACAAGAAGCGAAACATACTCGTATTTATTTGAATTGTATTGGTTCGTTTTGTCTCCAATTTTAACCCGTCTGTTTGGTTCAATATATTCGCACCTCACAATCCAGAAGCCTCGGTTTCGCGCGAAAATTCTGAAACCATCACTTTGGATCGAGATTGTAAAATATCTATGTAAGATAGCTTTCATATTTCAAAGACAATAAGAAGCATTATTTCGTTCTCTTTCTGGTTAAAAGAAAAATACTTATGTTTGCATGAGAGGAAGAGCGATATATAGCTTTTAAAATGTAAGGTCGCTCGGACGTTTTTGGTCTTATGAAAGTATAACGCAATTACGTGTTTTGGGATGTATGTATTCCTAAAAAACTTAAGAAGAGAATTGCAAACTTTTTTATTTAACTTGTACGTGTACATGTGTACATCTTTATGATATTAATTCCACGCAGTATCAAACAAATTAAAACACAAATTGAGGACATTAAATCTTGCTTAAGGAAGTATCGGAAGAAGAACTTACTAGTATATCATTATTATTTTATTTTTAAATAATCGGAGACGGTTTACATATATATAGTTCCCGTGAGCACTTAGGCCATGGACCCATTGTACTATCTCCCATTTTACCTCATTCCTTTGACAGTAACACAGTCCCTTTTATAAAGTTCACCAGGATTGTCATTGGAAATGAAGCTATATCTTCTGGTCCGACAATGTGTCTTCCCAGGTCTCATTTCCCCTCTTCACTCCACCTTGGTTCCCCACGACGGAAGAGGGCTTCATCTCTCCTCTCCACTCCTTAGTTCCCCGAAGGCTCCACGACGAAGAGTCCACCTCCCCTTGGTTCCCTAAAGGCCCCACAAGGGTTGAGTCCACTCCACCTTGGTTCCCCGAAGGCCCCAGGAGGGAAGAGAACTTCAACTCTCCTCCTTGGTTCCTTAAAAGCCCCACAGAGGAAGAGTTCACCAAGATGGCCTCATTTCTCCTCTTCACTCCTACATGGTTCCTCGAAGGCCCCACATGGGAAGAGGACATCATCTCTCCACTTCACTCCTCCTTCGTTCCTTGAAGGCCCCACAAGGGAAGAATTCATGGAGGTGGCCTCAGCTCAACTCTCCACAGTTTCTCCTCTTAGTACCTCCTACGGCCCCAGGAAGGAAATCCACAGAGGTGGCCTCAGCACTCCTAGGTTCCCAAAAGGCCCCTAGTTTTCGAATGGTCCAATTTTTTTACCAGGTTACCAACGGGTTACCAGGGAAATAGAAGGTCCACTCCAGCAAAGCCCTGAGTGCTGGAGTGAGGTCTAAATACTCAGATGGGACCTTGTTTCTCGGAGGCACCGTTCGTGACGCTGTTCCCCAGGACATTCAGCCTGAGCACGGTAGCTCACACATTGGCTTGGGATGCCTATTGCAGGTTTGTGTTTCCACTCCCTGAGCGATGGGTTCGCCACACTCCCTACGCATGACTAGTAGATATATTAAAAACATCGTCATTCAAGTTTCTGAAAAAAACATTACACAAACCACGAAATAGAACCGTAAAACTCGCTGAAAACTTATCTAATATAATTTTTTTCTTTTTTTCATTTTCATTTCTCAAAGTTTTTTGTTTTTATTTAATTTATGTTTTGTTCTTCTTAATTACTTTTTACCGCATCTTATTATTTGTCTTTCTTTTGTTATTTCAAAATATGGAATGTATTGCATTGCACTTCCGCTGCATACATTCTGGAATAAACTTTTATTATTATTATTATTATTATTATCCAAAACATAGCCCCCTCAGTACAGGATCTCCTGGACTAGGACTATAAATAAGTCTATCTATTTTATATTTATATTTAACATGTATCTTCTGTAAATGTAACAATTAAAATGTAGTAATTGAAAAAAATTGCAATTCACACGCGGTAGAAGTGAAACCTTCAAAAAATTAAAGTAGACAAGAGTGGGTAGGCTACGAAGCACCGCACAAAGAGGAAACCGATTGGCTACGAAGCACCGCACAAAGAGGAGACCGATTAAACTATCTCATTCTATCGCAGGCTAAATCCTATACAGATACGTTTTTGCTTCTTTTTAATGTCGCTTGTTTTAGTTTCATTAAGATTCACATCACAACGCTGCTAAAGAAGTTTTCACTTTGAAAAAAAAAAACGCCATCCGATTTTGGAACAAGATTTGCTTCTCAGTCGTATAAAAACTAACCTTTCTACCGAAACCGGTTTGGATGGTGTTGTGAATAAAATGTTTTACATTTGGTTATTTAAAATTCAAACATTATTGAACCTAATAATTATTTTTAAAAAAACGAGTGTGCTTTAGATCACATAAAACTTCCGCTCCATCTATATGATAGGAAGAGAGAAAGAAAATGTGCGCGCGCACTACTCTCTCTTGCTCCTACAGTGTGATACAGACAATAGGCCTGCACTGTGTAACGCAACTGGCTATGAGAGAAATAGAGAAAGAAAATGTTTGCGCGCACCTCTCTCTCTTGCCCCTACAGTAATATACGAAGCGTTCGCCTCGCTCTTCGTAACGCTCTCGTCACGCATTCGCCAGCTTACTCCCCAAGTAAGTCAAGAATGCGTAAATAAGTTTTACTTGAAAAAAATCAAGGGTTGCGTTTTAATCTAATTTACTTGATAAATCTACCCAATTAGAAAACCTTATTATTAATTTTCGTCGATTTGATCCTCCTGCCACATTTTTTAATCTCGCTTTTATTAGTTTCTGGAGCCAAGTCGGCCAACATCGACACGAGTTACTTGTCCGCGGTGGAGAGAGGAGGAAAAGAGGAAAGAACGAAAGTATTAGTTTTAAAACGGAGCGGAGAATGGCGCTGGCAAAAATAAAAGTAAATTATGGAGAACAACTTTGTGGAAATAAATGGTCGCGCTTCGTTGGGAGATTCGATTTCGGGCACTTTGTTTGCAAGATGTTTGAAAGCGGAAGATGCTAATGTCTGTCGGTTGGGGGAATAAATGAAAACTGGACTGGTTTATTTTATTTTTCTCAATATCTGTGTGATTACGATTTTATTTTGTACTAGCGCAAAACCGTGAAAAATCACGGGATAATTTAATTTCAGGATTTGTGAAGCTCGAGTTTGTGTATCTTTTTTAATTTATTTTTTTTATTTAGTTATTCATTATTATTTTTATTGGGGAAATTGGAATTTATTGGGCAATCGGAAGGACACGGGTTCAAGTCCCGTTGGGGGCAAGTATCTTTTCTCGGAAGATTTTTCAATGTAAATGAGTGTTTCAGGCTGACAATTATTGCTTGTAATAATAGTTATTTATTATTTTTATATGAAAATGTTAGGTATACAATATATAAAATGCTTTGGATAAGTTTTCAGCGACTTCTTTGGTTTAACTTCATGGTTTGGATAAGGTTTTTCCAGAAACTTCTACGACGATGTTTTAAGTATAATAGTAAGTTAATTTTCCGATAGTTCCTTCAGGCAACATTTAATGTCTTTATTTAGCTATTTTTTTGTTTTAATTTGTTTGATAGTAAGTGGGAGTTTGTTCTATAACTTTACTGCTAAAAATTCAGAACTTCTTTGTCCAAACGAAGAGTTACACTATGGTATATTAAGTATGTCTGTTTGTTTGGCTCTGGTTTTATGAGTATGTGAGGTGTCTGCCTCTGAATCATTTTTGTGGTGATGTACTAGAATGTTTTTGACATAAATTTTCTGTATGTTTGGAACATCAAAGATCAAAGTATGTTTACGAGAGATGGGAAGGCTGATAGAGATATTGAAAGAAGGGTAAATGCAGGTAATTCCATTAATGGAGGACTGAATGCCGTTGGCGCTAATAAAAAAACTGTCAAAAGAAGCGAAGCTAGCAGTACACAATGGAGTCCTAGTACCTACCCTGGTGTATGGCAGTGAGGCATGGAACTGGCAGAGGAAGGATGAAAGAAAACTGAATGCTGTTGCAATGAGATCCCTGAAGCGTGTGGTAAAACTATGTATGATCGTGTGAGAAATCTGGATATCCGCAAAGAATGTAAGGCTGATGTAAGCATAATGAGGAAGATTAAGAAAGGGACCCTCAGATAGTTTGGGCATGTAGAGCGAATGAAAGAAGAAAATACTGTGAGAATAATATATCACGCAAATGTGAATGGTAGAAGAAGTAAGGGGCGCCCGAGGAAGACATGGCATGATCAAGTGAATCAGGTACCTACTTGAGTCGGGCCATGTCAAAAGTCAGAATAATAGAAGAGTATGTATGAGACGACGTATGAATGTGAGTGAGGCAAAGAGTATGTGCCAAGACCGAGTTATTTGGCGGTCCGTCCTCTCTGCCTACCCATGCGGAGAAACGGCGTGATGGTTAGTTAGTTAGGTAGTTAAAGCTCGAAGTATTTTGCCTTAGGATCATTCATTGCCTTTCAAAAACTTTTTTTATTTTAGGAACGATCGGAAACAATACACATTTCAAATATACAACAATTAATTTAATTTGATAGCCTCCGTGATCGAGGGTTACGGCTCTCGACTAGCAATCCGGAGGTTGCAGGTTATACCCCGCGTGCGCAAGTAAATTTTATTTAAGTGGTTTATTTCACAATTTATTAATTAAAATAATACATAATATATTTCCGACATGTTCTGGAGTGGAAGATATCATTTCAGTATCGCCCTGGTATGAGACCACCATTCAAAATTGAAAGGTTGCTTTAAATGAGTGTTTGGTGATCAGATTTCAATAGCCAGGAATCTCCATGTGGGATGCGATAGTCTTACTGGCTCCAGGAGGTTAGGAGCAGTTGGGACACTTATGCGGTAATCACGTAGTACTTATATACAAACATAATTATAATAATTTAAAAAAAAAATAATGTTATTACTGGTTCGCACAATCAGTTCCTATTTTTAAAATGTCACTTAATTTCAAAGCAAATCCAAATTCTAGAGAACATTGAACCGATGGGCGTTACACACAGAGTCACATCAGATGTTCTTTACGAAGCCCATAACTTTAAACTTCATTGAACATTTTTTTTGGAATCTTTTATTATAGTATACCCAACGTGGAATTGGAAAAATGTTAGCATATAAGTACCTACCAATATTATGTAGATAGATTGGTACACGTACTCTCAGTATTGTTCGAGTGAAAATCACGTTAATTCGTATTCGAAAAGTAGCTCGTTGCTTTTAAAGGCATTCGCTGTGTTTTGTGACCGGATCTGAATAGTCAGGTCTCTTCCCCATCTCCCCCCCCCCCCCCCCCCCCACCCCCGCCCCCCTAATTCATTTAACCTACAAGGGAGCAGTTGGTACTCACCTGCGGTAATCACATATTATATTTTTTAAATTTTAATTTTGCAGGCGGTAATGGGAACCACCACCCCAGTAAGCTCTGCCATAGGTCGCCCCGAGTGGTTCACTTTGTTAGGTGATCTAGCTGGGGTGCCCGGGTTCAATGGGTGAGGTGTTGGCGGCGGATGACCTGGATACACCGAACTCCAGATTCCTATCCACCTTTCATACCTTTTTCCTTCCCAGAACTTCCTCTCCTTCCTTTCCTTAAAAAGACCCTCCACACAGCATTCCCACAGAAGACAGGCCCTGAGGAAATTAATTTCCTTATGTGGAGCTAATGTAAAAAAAAATGATTCGTGAGAATTAACGTTCTGAGTTGGCTATAGTAGCGATGAATTATGATCTTTAGTGTGCAATTTGCATAGCGCCATTCCTCGCTGTTAAAGAGTTTTTGCTGCTCTATGATTTCTAATTTACACCCAGTGTATTTTTTTCATTCATATTTATAAATTAAAGAAAAAACTTTGACGATAGAATGGCAAACTTCGTGTCAAACTTAAATATTATATCCTTATTAATTTTTCAATTGCTTTGTTATGTACAAATTTATTACTTTTTTGTAGTGACCGACCGAATGTTCGGTGTCGGTTTCAGTTTCGGCCAGTTTCAGCAAAAAATCTAGTTCCGGCATCAGTTTCGGTTTCGGCAGATTTTCTGCCGACCTTCGGCCGTACCGAAACTCTGCAAAAGATTTCAATAAATGGTAAATTTAGTGTTAAGAATGTTGTGATTGTAAACGCAATTTAAATTAAAATACTCAATTAATGAGGTCCTTCCTTTATAATTTACATAAGGGTTGATTATTGACAAATTTTTGTTCCAAGAAGTAGTTAACATGTTTGTTAATTATTAATAATATCAAAAAAAAATTTCACATATCTACTTCAATTATTGATTTTTTATTTCATTTAACTCATGTTAACTGTTTGTATAAGTTTAAAAAATAAGCCAAATTTCAGTAAACAATAGATTTTTAACATATCTAAAAAGTTTTGGTTTCGGTTTCGGCCGAAACTGAGACAGCTACCGAAGATTCAGTTTCGGTAGATAATCCTGTTTTGGTCGGACACTACTTTTTGATTAATTTTTATGATTTTTCAGAAAGATAAGTAAGTTTTGAAACAGTTAGATCGCAAAAGTATCGGGAGCGCATAACGCAGAGGAGATATACTCGTACCAACTCCGACTCCGGCTAGTAACAGAAACCTGGTCCCACACTTCCACACACAAGTCCTGATTCCCATCTCTCACACAGGTTCCTCTCATAGAAAACTTATAACCTATCACAGCTTCCCATCACGATCTTTGAATTCATTCTCTGGCTCGCTCCGACACGTGCCGGCCCCATCGCCCGTCTCCCTCGCGTGGCAGGTGCCTTTGATAGCCCCAGATGAATAAATTTCATCATTTTCAATATCTGACTTTTTAAAATGCGAATATATTCCCGCGCCTCACGCAAAAACCTTCCATCCTCGTCCGGGAAATCACCCGGAGCTTTTTCGGCGAAATGTGTTTCAGATATTCGGAGCTTTATTGGAAAATGCCTCGGAGATTTCATAACATATTTGATGCGAAGGTTTCCTTTGTATCATGTTTTATCTCTTAAGGCCGCCAGATATTTTCATCATTAGGAATGTGAATCTCAAATAAAAGGACTATATTGATGTTTCGGATCTTTCTTTTGTCAGCTTGGGGTATAAATAATATACGCAATATTTTACGTAACGTCAAAAGTGTCTAGAGTACTTATATGATGTAATGTTTTTTTGTAATAATGTTGATATGTTGGTAAATATGCACGGAGTCCACCTCACGTATAATACGGAACGTTCGTGTTGCCGAAGTTTGATGTAGATACAGATAATACGGAATATTCCTTTTTTTTACTAATAGACAACCAATTATGACATTTGTCGGAAGTACCAACCTTATAAACTAAATTCTCGTCAAAATACACACACACAAAAAAGTAATAATCCTTCGAATTATTCGGTTGAGGTTCAAACTACGAAAGCTGCATGTCATCATAATTTAGATATACATCCCAGGTTTTGAATGGTTTGTTTGGCAAAGCAGGGTTTGTCTAGCGGGTATGTGTAATTATTCTAATACATTTATTTCCATGTTCTGCTGTCATAAATACAGGTACAAACTTGTCTATAATGCATTCACTTCACAGCGTGCATAAATTATTGTTTTATATGGCAATAATATTTTTACTACGTTGGTAGCATTGATTGATTGTCTATGAAATGTTACATAAAAACAATAAATATAAATATGGCGTATCCGGGTAAGTGAATTAATTTTAACAAATTTAAAATGTAACATGCATATTTTTTACATATTTTTCGTCCTTCCCGACATAAATACTCACTTTTCAAGCTAAATTTAACTATTTGAATTAAAAATATTTCGTATTAACCAGTAAGCGATTCAATACATAAATAATGAAATGTTTAGCGTTTCATTAATTTATGAATTGTCAGGTTAACTAGCGCAGACTCGTAAAAAATCAAGGGATAGTTTTTTTTGCGATTTGTGAAGCTGAATTTTTTTACAAAAAATTTGTTCCGGATTTCAAAAACCAATATTTTCAATTTGGTTTTTTGTTTGATGTTTTTTTGACAAATTATAGAGACAATCAGAAATATATCGTCGAATGAATTTATTAAGTGTATCTACTTAGTAGGTAAATATTGACACTATTGAAAATAGAAAGAGCGCAGATCCTTGAAAAATCACGAAATCTAACTACAGTTGTTAATAAATAACAAAATCCATATGAAATAACAAAATAAAAACACATTTTAAATATGTTTTCAATAAAAATAATTTTCTGGTAAAAAATTATTACTATCTCTCTATCGCTTAATTATTACTCTATCGCTTGTTTGAATTCTTCATAGATTCAATTCAATTTTGAAAATTGCACTTACTCGTGAATGCAAAATAAATCTGAGTTCATTGAACCACAGTTGCACAGACAGACAGACCGAAAATAACATTTTCGACGATGATAGTCATATATTATTTTCGAAATCTTAACACTAATCTTCAATAATCATAACAATCATCAGAAAATGGTTATTTGACCTTGGGACCTTCCGCCTCCTAGGTGTCTTCTGTAAACATTGACCCATCGCATCAACCATCAGAAAATGGTTATTTGACCTTGGGACCTTCCGCCTCCCAGGTGTCTTCTGTAAACATTGACCCATCGCATCAACCATCAGAAAATGGTTATTTGACCTTGGGACCTTCCGCCTCCCAGGTGTCTTCTGTAAACATTGACCCATCGCATCAACCTTCAGATCTATCGTATTTCTTCAATACATAAAAAGGATACTCCAGCAGGACTTTCTCGACCCATCGCCTTGCTCATAGGCGCAGTGGGAGGGATAGATTCATAAGTCCGTCAATCCTGGACTCATTGACCCCCAGATCCCTACCCACCCCTCTTTCATTTTCCCATCCCAGAACTTATTTTCCTTCCTCTCCTTAAAAAGACCGTCCACAAGGCATCCCCAAAGAACCACAAGAAACAGGCCTTTGAAAGAAATTATTTTCCTCGTGGCCTCCTGTGGAGTTAATGTAAAAAATCAAAAAACAAAAAAACTAAAAACAACATTGATAAATGTTTAATTTGCATATTCTTGTTGAAATCTGTAAGTCACACAATCAATCAATCTGATGTTTGGGGTATTTCTTTACAGCTATTTCCCTTGTTTTTTTATGAAATAGAATTCAACAATATGGTTTTAATGTGTAAAGAGTTTCAATTATCATTTAAATTCCTCCTCAAATTATTAATATAGGGTCAGTCTGTTTCAACGCTCTCTAAAGTAAAAGTAAAGCAAAAAGCAGTTCCTAAAGTTAAATTTCACCAAAATGCGTTTTTCAATCAATTTAACTGTTTGTTTTACGTTACTTTTAACTTTTGTATTTACTTTCCGAAAACCGGTAGTTACTCTAGAGTTACTCCGCCATGTTGGAATATTTGACAGTTCTATTCGAGGTAAACTACGAAATTGCGTGCTTCAACATTGATTACTAATAAGTAATCATGATAGATATTGTAGAAGACGATGATAGTGACTGGTGACAATGAATTCCTCGTCCAATATTCGTCCTTTGTCTCAGCGAAAACCAAAAAGATTTCGACCCCGCATCAATAATTTGGTTATCTGGGATGATCTCGAATTTTTAGCGCGGCACCGCATGTCGAAAAAATCTTGAACAGAATCAATTCTAATATCGACATATTTAGCGTTACCTTTTAAAGGACAAGCTTTAATAATGGATGTATCGCAAGTTTTACAAGATCTTCAAATCAATTTATTGTATCATAAACATTACAAAAATATAACATTAGTAGGTAGAGCCTGAACAGAATCATTTCTGATATCGACATATTTAGCGAGTGAAGCTGCCTTTAAAAGACAAGCTCTATTAATGCTAGTATATTTTGTACACCTACTACTTACGTTTAATGTAATAGTCTTACCAACAGATTTTTAAAAAGCTATAAAATGTATGTTTTTTCTGACGTTTTCGATACCATAAATAAATTAAATTGAAGATATCGTAAAATATGTGACAATTCATATCCAAGGAGATTTCACAACTACTGGAAAGTAAATTACATTCAAATTGTATATTACATGTATTTTAATAGGTCGTCATTTATTGGTAAATATTCATACAAATACTTTTTATCGGAACAAAGCTGTCAGATCCTATACGCAACACAAAATACAACCGGATATTTTCGTATTTTGACAGTTGTTCTGATTTAGTTTCCGGTGTTGCAGCATCAAAAAATATTTCTTTGTGTTTTTTCATATAATTCCGACGAATATTCTGCTTTTTAGACTGGCCACACTTACAAATATTACTTTAGCGAAAACACACTTGAAAGTGCGCGTGGTCCTATTTAACATCGTCGTTACTTTAACTGACAGTTAAACTTTAACTTTGGGATACGATTTAACTTTCTGTTGAAACAGACGGCCCCAGCTGTGGTACCCGGCTTCGCTCAGGGAATTGATATGAGATTGAACTTTTGAACCCACGACGGATCTTTCTTTATATACCCCTACCAATGGGTAGCCCCACCCATACAAAAAAAGGCTTCGAATGGTCAACAATGTTCCAGAACATTCCACAACAATTGAGAGTGTTTTGGAATGTTCCACAATAATCTGGGATGTTCCAAAATGTTTTCGAAGGTTCAAGACTATTCTCGAACATTCCACAATATTCCAGAATGTTTCGGGATGTTCTGGAATGTTGTGGAATGCTCTCGAATAATCTCGAATGTTCTGGACGGTTCTAGAAGTTTCTAGAGAGCAAAATTTTCAAACCATATATCTTCCAAAGCACGCCCTTCAGATAAAAACGGAAACCTTCATTGGATGATGCAAAAATTTTAACATTACATTTTTTGTTCTAAATTTTTCAAGTTAGCCGACTTGTTCATTTGCATGATGTCTTTGTTCTATATTTACGATAATGGCTCCTTCATTCGAGGAGCGTAATTACCTTTGCTTGGGAAATTAGCGAACATTTGGAAGAACCTAACCTAACCTAACATTTAATAAATAAAAATAATCATTTTTTTACATTAGCTCCACACAGGAGGCCCTGAGGAAAATAATTTCCCTCGGGGCCTGTATCATCTAAGGGATGCTGTCCTGGGAAGGAAAAGGGTATGATGGGTGGGTAGGAATCTGAGGGTCAGTGTGTCCAGAAGTGGAGGATGTATGAATCCACCCCTTCAACTGCGGTGCAAGGCAGTAATATGCTTTTAACTAGTGATTTGATAATCGTACAATAATCGTGTATCTACTATTAATTTATAATAATTTATTTTACCAACTGTCACCTCAAGGGCAGCAATACTGTTTTTGCTTGTAGTACCTAGTTATTTGACAGTTCAGATTATTTGTTGTAACTTGTCACTGAATCGTGACAATGACAGTAAATAATTGTTAATTTCAAGTAACAACGAAATTTCACAAAACCTTCGTATTTTAGAACCGTTGTTGTGTTAAAATAATAAACGTATAAACGCACTTATGAAAAACCTTACAAATGTATGCCATGAAGGTGATTTGGACAAATATTTATTTTTTATGTGACACCTCAAAATAATGATCGTGGCTAGTGTTAATTGAAGTATCGAATCGGGATCTCTGTGATGCGGGTTAAACCTCGATTACATTGAGTGAGTTTTCAAGCTACTAGCCAGTAAGTTTGAAAGAGGGAAAATCAGCGAGTGCGATTGCGATGCTGATACATAAAACGTTCCAGTCGAACTAGCTAGCGAAAAGCCGAGCTAAAATAATGACTCCCGCGCGAACTAATTCTGTCGACATTTTGTAAAAAACTGAGATATTCGCAGTTAGCTCACCGCCAGATTGTCCAACGAATAATCCAGATTAGGCAGTGGTTTGGCAGTTACGAAATCAGCTGTTCGAGGGCCGCCATCCGCCGTACATGCTAGCGAGTAGCGAGCCAAGTTGACCCCCCTTTCAACTCTTTTCGTAGGTAGTTCACAATCTGGTAGTTAGCTAGTAATACGATTACACTGGGCGAGTTTATTAGCAGACAGTGAATTCAGCGGCTAGTAGCTAGTAAACTCGCTCAATGTCATCGTGGCTTTAAGAAAGGAGAGAGGTATTTGATACTGAGACAAGAGATTGAGATGAAAATATATTCGCGGACTAATCCAAATAGGTAAGCAGATTCACCATTATAAGATCCTCGGGTACAGGATGATTATTATTAGCATTCTATAGTTTTGGTCAAAATGTGACCGGTTAAGGTGATCCCATCATAGTCCGTGAAAATTCGATTTCGTAATCCACGCTTCTTTTAGGTAGGGATTTAAAAATACTTCATAATACTTTTTTTTAAAGGTTGGAGTATTTGAAAGTTGTTATTTATAGGTTGATTTCGTAAAAATCTGAAAAAATCATCAACTCCCTTCTTACGCATTATTATTATAATAAAAAGGAAATTTATATTTACGGAACCAAGCGACTTAGACTCTGAGGTCTCCATTCGCCACAGTGGGGCATTAATTAAAACAAAATGCACATATTCTTTATGCGGACGGCATAAGGTTTAATTCTCAATTCCAAATTCATTGAACGCCGCCCATTTTGATTCATGCAGATAAAACAGCGCGAAAATGCATTATTTTGTAAAATTCTTTCACAAATATTAAAATGTTTTTCAATTATTATAATCAATAATTGTCAGCCTGTAACACTCATTTTACATTGAAATATCTTCCGAGAAAAGATACTTGCCACCAACGGGAATTGAACCAGTGTCCTTCTGATTGCCGGTCGGATGCTCTGACCACTGAGCTATGGCGGCTTATCTAATACCCGCCAAATAATTCAATATATACTGGTGTTTCATTCAACAATTACTGATTATTATATTTTTCCACCTGAAAACAACCAACTTTATTTTTGTGAGGGAGGTATTGTAAGTACTAAATCTCTCGCTAGGTGGCGACGAGACAAATTATGTCTACATTTTTTGGTGGAATACTTTTAACTTCTTAAATATTAATTATTATTTTTAATTTATAAACTAATGTTCAAGACAAGATTTTTATGCAAAGCACAAAGGGTAACAATTATTATAATCAATAATTGTCAGCCTGAGAGAGTGGTTATCTAAGATTTTGTAGTAATATTATGAAAATGGCAGGTTAATATTTTTTTTTTCTTTAAATATACAATTCAAGTATGTTACATATATATATATATAAAAAGAAGATTGCAGTAGGTACATGGTTACATATATACACACAGTAGGTATAAAGGTAAGTCTGTTATTAAATACTTGTGATGGTTATGTTTATTTGAGGTGATCAATGATTTTACTTTTAAATGTACTTTTGGTTTGCGTGTTTCTAATTTCAGGAGGTAGAGAATTGAACAGCTTTGTTGCATTATATTTAAAACTTCTTTGCCCATAAGAAGTTTGACAAACTGGGATGTTGAAAGATTTTACATTTGACTCTCTTAAGGCTCTTGTGTTCATTCGTTCTTCAAACATGTGTGTATTTTTAAATTGATGAAGCAGGATATTTTTTTAATACAATTTTTGCAGGTTCGGAACATTTAGTGTCTTAAAAATAAAATCAGTGCTCGTTCTCAACGGGACTTTAAGAATAACCTTCAAAATTAGTTTTAAATTATTATTATAATGGTGAAACTATTCTACGAACCTATATAACACCATCCGCGAAAGGGCGTTTTGCAGCCATTTCTGTTTGTAATTTCGAGATCTTTTCGAAACGTCTTTTCCATCACGCATCATCAAAATATCCTTTAAAAGCCAATAACTGTTTGTGTTTTCAGTATTTTGTTCCTACTCAGGCATTGTGAGTTCAATTCCTCGGCTGGCTAAGTTTCCATCACGACCCAAGCGACATTTATGCTTACTGTGATGGTAGTAGGAGATTTGCAAATATTGTCATGTTATTCGAAGAAAAAATGTTAAAAAATACTAATACCTACAATATATCGAACTCTTTGTCAGGAAAATAAATAAACAGAGACATATACTAGGGTCTTGGAGACACCCACACTATTAGAAGAACGGAATAAGGAAGCCAGTTACATTACACGAACGTCTAAACCACATCGGGGGTTTGGGGGTGAGATTTACAACTACCAGAGTGGGGGGTTCACTTAGTCCCTACATATTGTACTGTACGAGCACATTCTGTATTTTAACTACAGACAAATGTGCGGAGAGCGTTTCCATTAGATTTCAGAAACAAAAAATTTGCATATCAGGATTCATTTCGAAGTTTTCAAAATTTATTTATTTTTAATACTCATAGAAAAACTTTTGAGATAAGGTACGTGTGCAAATGTCCAAGATTTTTCAAATAAAGAGAGGAGAAATCAGTGCTCTAAGATGGACCTTATTACATATTTAATTACATTCAACAGAACAGAACGCTATTCTCATAATAGTACAAAATATATCATTTAAAAGCACATATATTAAAAAAAATTATGTTATTACACATACAATATATATCAAGAAAGGCAGCAACACAACCTTAATATAGGTTTCATTTATGTATTGAGGTTGTGTTATTTTTTATTAATATTATATTGAGTTTCATTTCATCAAATAATGTATAATTTTGTGTTAAGTGCTTTTCTAGATAAGCTACTAGAAATTTTAAAAAACTACAAACAGAGTGAAAGGGGGTTATTTATGTGTACAATACATGAGCATTCACAGAATTAATAATATCTGGAATCGTGTTAGAAGCACTGACTTTGGCAAGTTGGGACTATTGTTTGGAAAACCTTCGGAAAAAAATCAGTACATAAAAACACCAGTCACGCTTTACTTCACCAAATTTTCAGAATAAAAAATAATAGCCTGTGTTCTTTATGTGCACCGTGGTCAAAGTTATTATTGTTCAAATCAGTTTTTATCGAATTTTCAACTCAACGACTGTTGATTTATCACAAGTTGATAGTAAACCTTCCACAGGGTGCAATGCACCCTTTCTATCCCCTCAGTTCCTGCAAGAGTTAAACGCCCCCGTCTCTAACAAGTCTCCTGCAATTGTTTTTACTGCCCTCTTTTTTATACTCGAAGCAATTTCAATTTTAGAGTTTTACTCCCTTTGCGGGCAAAGTGCTTCGGAAGACTGAACTAAATCGTACAGTACTACGGAATGAGAATTCGGCCAGAAAAAGGGATTATACGCTAAACAAAATAATGGAGAAGGAAAATATCTCTTCAAAGGGAAAGCAATAATGGTTGAATAGTAAAAGAAACAGATTTTTAAGGGGATTAGTTTAAATTTCAGCAGCTGTTTCAGAGATTTTTTGGATTTATTGTTTTTTCCAAGGCTGCGTAACAGACACAGGACTAGTTTTCTTTTCTAAATCTTTATATTATTGAAACAAAAAATATGACAGCTTGCCTCATTTTCTACAATAATATCGATATTAAAAGCTTCATTGTCAAAGATGGAAATGACATTTTGAGCTGAAAGTAAGTAAAGCGTCGATGACATAAGTTTACCAGCTACTATCTGGGAAATTCACTATCTAACAAGCAGATTGTTGACAAACTACGAAAAAAGTTGATAGGTCGTCAACTTTACTTGCCACTCGCTTACTCGTGATTGGTTTATTTATGTTTTTCAAGATGGCTGCCAGTAAACAGCTGATTTCGACTGTCAAACATCACAGAATTAGTTCACGCTGGCGTCGTTATTCTTGTTACTGTTTCTACGCTGACCTCAGTTTCCTACGCTGCTGAGCGAGTGGACAGTTTTGTGTGTCATCATGACAATCTCACTCGCCGATTTACCCGCTTTTAAATTTAGTGGATAGTAGCTTGTAAACTCGCTCAATGTAATTGACGATTTAAGGTTACAATTATATGATTCCTGAACTCACTCACACAGAGTTTTTGCTACTAGAACGATTTGACCATTCCAAATTGGAACAAGCGAATTAAATTCCGCATCATCATTTCATTACATAGTATAAAATGAAATCGCTCATCTGTATGTGCGCATTTATCTTTTAAACTACGCAACGGATTTTCATGCGGTTTTCACCAATAGATAGAGTGCTTCAAGGGGAAGGTTTATATGTACAATACAAGCTTATTATAGAGGAGAAAAGCCGAGAAATTCTAATATTCAATCCAGGCAGCGGGCAGCTGGCAAGCGGGTGGTGTGGATTTTATAAAGGTTGGGTAATGGCATTGTGTTTCGTTAGCCACAGCAACTTGTGGCCGGGTTTGCTATTATTATATTACATAGTATAAAATGAAGTCGCTCAAAATGTATGTGCGCATAGATCTTTTAAACTACGCAACGGATTTTTATGCGGTTTTCACCAATAGATAGAGCGATTCAAGAGGCTGGAAAGCGGGTGGTGTGGATTTTAAAAAGGTTGGGTAATGGCGTTGTGTTTCGTTAGCCACAGCAACGTGTGGCCGGGTCTGCTAGTTAAATATAATTGACGCTACATTTCGGTAAAAGGTAACAGTTTGGATTAAAATTTGCTAAAAATGAAGTTACTAAAGTTAGAATTTCCCATCAAAATAGGCAGAGTACATATTGAGATTTTCAGGAGAGTGGCGAAAGACTTCGCCGTAGACGATACTTTTAACGTTCTGAACGGGTAGGTGCTTTTGAGCCTCTGCAACGCCCTATATAAACAACACGTGAATAAATTTATTAACGTTCGCTTAAAATGATGAAACATTTATGTAGGTAAGTATTACATAAGTTAACCTTCGCCGTAAATCTTAAGGGTTCGTGCGACCATATTTGGGATTGTCTGCAGTACATTTATTCGTAATAAAAACATCCCCGTGTTAAAAGTGGCGGCGGATAAGGGCACATCTCGGTAGTCCCTGGTTCCGGTGTGTGGGTATGACGGCGGGGTCACCCCTGAAGGTTGTGGCACGTTTTGTTAGGTGAAGAGGGCGCCATCTCGTACTCATATCATTCCATAAAAAGGGCATTGACAACCGTGTGATTTTTGTACTTTTTTCTGTCTATTTGAACTACTCAAATCCAATTTATAACAGCTACCTACATAACAACAAGGAATGACTCCAAACGTTTAATTTTACAACCGTAGAAAAAAGAAAACAATTAGCTGGTGTAATATGTTTACACTGACTAGCGAGTACCCGGCATGCGTTTTTATGCCACTCAATAAAGAAATTGTTTCTCTCTGCGTGTCCTTTCCCATTCGTCCCGTTCCTCTCCCGCGGCCCCTTCCCCTCTCGCGTTCCCACTCCGCCTTCCCTCTCCTCACTCCCTTCTCTCGTTTCCCCCGTCCCGCGAACCCCCCTCCCGAGTTCCCCTCCCCCTCCCGTATTCCATACATTCAGTTCCGATACATTCAGTTTTCAAACAGCTCGCGTGCCACCTATTGCAATTTTTTAATACAAATTTCATAATGCCAGAACTCATTATTATGTATATAGGAACCATCGCCGGAAATGCTCACATCAAATCCCCAAAGTTTCATCGCAATCGGATGAATGGTTTAGCAACGCATAGCGGACATACAAACATTTTTAGATTTTTATATAGGCATATATAGAAGAAGATAGATAGATAAGCTTGAAACACTTATCGGACTTTAATGACCTAATTACGATAAAACCCGGTGTTTATCCTAAAAATGAGTTGTTCAATTAGTACCTAATACAGCGGTACCCCCATTAATCACTTACCTTCCCATTCCGCGAACTTAAAAACCTCCCCTCGTAGCTCGAAAATAAAACGCGAGATTTCTAAATTGAGTACGTGATAAAAACCTAAGCCCCCCCCCGTTGTGACCAAGCGTGGTATTTTGATGACCCCCCCCCCCCCTGAACAGGTCACGTAGTATGGGTACGTTCCCTAATACGCATGTCATGGAGAAAACTTATATTTTAACTCGAACAAGAATTTTGTTATTTACTCAATTTATTATTCACTTTTTACATCACATTTTAATGTTCATGTTGTACTTTTCATATCTCCTTTTACAATTTTATTTATCAATATCTTGTTATTTCTAATTGTTGTTATTTCTCTACGTAGAAAAAAACAAATCTTAATCTGTGCTTTCTGTGAACATTTTAAAGAGGATTACTAACATTTACTCTCTTTACAATTTGTTGATCTTATAACTTTTTCATGATAATACTAAAACACTAATAAATAAAAATCATTTTAGCATAGATATTTAAACATCTCGTTCTTTTCAAAGTTCTTTTAGTGTGGTGTATAATTATAATTTTTCAGACGCTTACCTTAAACTCCACAACAATACAAGCTATTAATTGCGTCATTCCAGACATTGTTAATAATTCTTTCCCATGGCCATACCGATGTCATTGAATTTTATCCAACAATTTTTTAAGATTCCGAACTTTTTATTTCCAAAAAAAAAATTTATGGTCTCAGCCTCATGTTGCCCACGAAGCGTTGTCTTGTCTCACCAAAAATTTGGTACAAAATTGATTGGCTCTGTACTCTGTCAATATATCGTCGATAGTTTCGAGCTCAGAACCAAATTTGTCCCAGTAGACACAGTTCTCATATAAATCGTTGGATCTCCCTTACCATGGTCAGAAACATTATCTAAATCAGCGGTCGGGGAACTTTTTTAACCATTACCCCAAAATATTTTTGCGTAAGTCGATGTTACCCCTTCTCCCCATTTTGAAAAGAAGACAATCAATGTATATTTAAATAAACATTATTTATTGAATTATTTTACACGGAAAATAAAAAAAGATACACGAAAATAGTAAGTATGTAATAGACAAACAAAATAAAATTCTCAAATTGGTTCAAACAAAAATTCAGATTTTCAGGTTTCCCTTTCAGTTTTTGGAGAAATGATGTTGCTTCATGTTTGATACAATTATTTTAAAATTGGGACTTTTTGATGTAAGAGCAATTTGAATAGGCGTTTAATCGATTTCTGTTCTTCGTTTTTATGTTCATTAAATCGGTGGTGAAATGATGTTCCTCGTCAGTAATTTGCGCACAGTCAAACGACGATGAGTGTTAAGTTTAAACCATAAATATACCAAACCACCCACGTTTAAACATTACAACTTACGCAGCGCCTCTAGTGGCCGATGCAAGAAACAACGATAGCAAGCACGCACACACACAACGCGCGTCTCTTACTTCTCACGCACACACCTGAATTGATTAAGTTTGTAAAAATACTCCCACGTTTGTAAAATAGCAAAGTAGAAAAATTTCCTTATTACCCCAAAAAAAACATTTTTACCCCATTTGGGGTAATTTACCCCGGTTCCCCGACCGCTGATCTAAACGGTGTTAGAAAGAGGAAACACAACGCTTTATATTAAAATCTAAAAAAATAACCATGAAAAAGTAAAATGTTGAAACCAAAATTTCGAATCGCAATTTGAAAATAAAAATTAAATCTTTGGAAAAATTTTATTAAATATTTTTACATGCAACGACAAAAAATTGAGGTGACAACAGCGTTTAAAAAACATTTTTCTAATAAAAACAAGTGCGTGTTTTTTTCTCGTAATCAGTAATTTTAGTTAGAAAAAAGGTAAGATGACCCATTTTTTAAACTTTTTTATGCTTGCATACAAAAATTTTAAAAATAAAAAATTATACTTTAATTTCAAATTATAAAATTTTAAAGCGTATTTCATCACCTTTCAAAAACAGTTTTTAGTTTTCGGTTGTGTTCAGAAATATTCCATTTATTTTGATTTTATTGCAAAGCGGAAATACTTTGACCCTCAGATTTCTGAAGGCTTAAATAAGCAGGTTCTAATTTCAACCATAGTTTCGAAAATGCTTACAAAATTTTCGTGAACTGTGAGTCGTGCTTTCAGTTAAACGTTATAATACTCGTATGTATGTTTGATAAGTTAGTATTATGACGCAGATCTAAGAAATTAAAAATAGGTTGTTTCTCAGACCAATGATTTGTACCCCTAACACCGTATTGCGTATGAAACATTTCCGCTGTACGTATGTGATGCAAGTCTTTTAACATTTAGCGGAGACACAAACCCCGCAACCAGCAGCTGGGGCGGAGAGCGTGCCTCGGGTAACAGATGGCGCCCCAAGCAAACTATTTCTATCGGAACGATAAAAATGCACAACGATAATTTAGAATTCTTTCAGACTTATTTTATTATTACAAATATCATCTATCTATTATAAGAAATGAAATTATGCATAAGAAAATGGATAATGGAAAAAAATGCTAATTAAATAAAATTCTTCATATTTTCTAGTTGGATTCCGTTTAGAAGTTGAGAACTTATATTTCAAATCTATTTGATATAATATTAATAGGTATAATTTTTATTACAGAGTTTTTGATATTTAATAATGCGTTTTTAACTAACAATAATCTATACGATCAACGTGCATTAAATGATGTTAAGTGGTATGAATCGAAACATTAATTTGAAAGGTCTAAATCTAAACAATCTTTAGCCTTTATTTATTCCCAAAAATATTCTGATAAAAACAAAATTTATACACGTAACAAAAGTTTAAACTAACGAGGTAAAGCAAATACTGATTTATTTTTTCAGTTCCATATCATAACAAAAAAATACATTAATCAAAATACAATAATAGATACAATTCATACGCGAGAGAAGTGAAACCTTCAGAAAACTAAAGTAGACAAGAGTAGGGAGGCTACGAAGCACCGCATAAAGAGGATACCGATTGTTCTATCTCATTCTCTCGCAGGCTAATCTTTTAAAGGCAATTTGGAACGCGGGTATAGGTACCGCCACCTCGGGAACCATTCATTGGATAAACAACACCTTTGCCATAGGCCCATAGGTCATCCCAAGTGGTTCGCAACTCACTGGCGACTTAGCTGGGGTAACCAGGTTCATGGTTTGAGGTTTGTCAATGTCTTGGTGGCAGTTGTGTATGCCATCTCCATGGCGGGCCAGATCGGGAGAGGCCGGATGACAGAGACCTTATGACCTCTCTAGCCGAATTATCTCGTCCCCAAACGCTTTGCATCGCAGTGGGAGGGATGAATTTAAACTACATTTGTCAATGACACCGACTACACACTGACCCCTAGATTCCTCTCCGTCCCCTGTACATTTTTTCTTCCCAGGACTTTCTCTCCTTCCTCCCCTTAAAAAGACCCTCCGCACAACATCCCCAAAGATGGCAAAAGTCCTGAGAGAAATAATTTTCCTCAGGGCCTTCCGTGAAAAGTTAATCCAATAAAGAGAATAAAAAACCCTTTGTTTTAGTACCTACCTACATACAAGAATCGATTAATTTTTCCTTTCCACATATAATTTTCTTTCTTTTCTCCTGCCTAGTTTTTTATCCTTTTATGCACAAATCAGTATTTCAATGTACCAATTAATTGTAATTCCGTAATTAATTTTAGCAATTATATTTTATGTTATATCTAGGTACATATTTTAAAAGTGCAGATTTGCAGCAAAATCATTGCAATCATTACGAATACAAGAACTTCGTACAATTTTTTTAGGTAATTCTGAAAACTGGCTTTTGTGATATATTTGGTACGTATCCCATAATTTGAACCTTTTCCGGGATTTATTGAGCACCCTACTATAGGCGCACCTTTGAATTTTTATTGCAGTTTCATTGTTTTGTGTGCCGACGGGGTAGCATTTCACCCCAAATCATAATATACATACATACATGCATACTTATGCCTACAGAGTTACGTGCGGGTTATTCTGGATTACAGAAGTGTATAGAATCAGGACGGATTACTGTACAAGAAAAAAATAGGTCACCTGTGTTTCTTTTTCTTTTAAGACCCGGCTTTCCGAATTTCTTCCGATTTATAACATACGGTACCAGTATAAAGTATTTTGTCTTCTGAAATTGAATTCTTTAAGCAGAAATTCTTACGATATGTAATTGATCAAAATAGAATCACTTTGAATATTAATTTTAGTGCGGTGCCAGTCGATAGTGTGTATTTTTTTTAAAATCAACTTCGCTATGTATCAACACATAGAAATTATACAAAGAACCCACACATTATTATTATTTGTCATATAAAGATTATGCTATCTGCAGCTCTAAAACTGATTTTTTCTGTCTCTATTGTATAATACTATACTTTTTACCTAACATCTTTACTCCTATGTACCATGTGTAAAACCTATTTATGTTTTCTTTGTCATCTAAACACACCCGTGTGCACTAAAACATAAAAAATGTAAATGTACGTAAAAGCTCATAAGGGCGTTAATGATTAATAAAAATAAAATATATTTTGATAAGTTTTAAGATTTTCACGGCCAAAAGTATTTTCGTTATTTGTTTTTGGGGTGTTATGCCGTGTTGCGCTACCTCCTTCTTTAGTCAACGCTGTCCGAAACGTTGGCTGAAGAAGGAGGTAGAGCAACACGGCATAACACCCGAAAAACAAATAACGAAAAAAATATATATTTTGCCTGGAATTTATGTTTTTTTTCTTAAAAAAATTATAATATGTTCTTTTTGAAGATAATATCTATACATTTGGATCGTCCAGTTAAAAGTCAGACATCTCCAATCCTTGGAAACGAACCAGGAGGTCGCGGATTTAAATCCCGGCATGCGCAGGTAAACTTTATTTGATTAATCCGTGCCGTGTCAAAATTTATTTAATAAAAATATATTTGCGGCACGTTTCAGAGCAGTAGATGGGTCGCCCTTGTCGTCACTACTATTCAGAATTGAAACATTGCTTGAAATGGATTTAGCTACTAGCAATCCGAAGGTCGCGGGTTTAAATCTGCAGGTAAATTTTATTCGATTAATTTGTGTTACGAGTACTTTCCACTTTATTAATTTATAATATCCATATTTGCGGCACTTTCGAGAGTGGAATATTCTCCCAGTATCACCCTAGTGTGAGACAACCATTCAGATTTGAAACGTTGCTTGAAATAGATTTAGGTGACCAGATCTGAATAGTCAGGTAGTCTCTTTCCCCTCCCCACTATCTTCAGTCTCACAACATACCCCAATTGGGTATTTTTGAGAGGCAGTCCTGTTGAGAGGTGCATGTTTTCAGGAAAGCCAAGCGCTAGGGTCGGTTTCCGCGCCCCTAAGCCAATTTCCCGGTGATGCATCGACGACACTGCTAACGGATGTGGGTGGCAGAACGCCCAAAGACTCTAAGAAGGATCAGCGCCGGGTTGTCGGAGGCAGGGCGGAGGGTCCCCTTACTCGCGCGAGACATCCTTACGACCCACACCTCCCCCCAGGTGAGGCGCGGGCCATCCATGAGACATCGCTCCGGGTCGTCCTCACTCCGGTGTCCACATGCAGGGACGGGGTCACAAATATCCAGTGCAACCGTTTGGGTCTCACCGAAACGTTCCAGGCACCGCCCCCAAACATGCATCACATACGCGAGAAGATCACCGCACGAGCGGTTCCGCCGGAATTCGTATTGACGGTCGTTAATAATTTTGTTCTTCTCGAGGTATGTGAGCAGTTTGTCGTTGATCACACGTTCCATCACCTTAGACAGAACTGATGTGATCGCTATGGGGAGGTAGTTGGGGATGCCATAGTTTCACTGGCTCCTGGCGTTTGGGAGCAGTTAG
Organism: Limnephilus rhombicus; assembly: GCA_929108145.2. NCBI lineage: Eukaryota > Metazoa > Arthropoda > Insecta > Trichoptera > Limnephilidae > Limnephilus > Limnephilus rhombicus. The sequence continues at coordinate 28,318,110 of OV815284.1, forward strand.
GACTCTTGTGCACAAAAATTAAATAGTCAAATGTTACATCTGAAATTACAAGTAGGAACATTGAGAATACAATGAGAAAGAATAGGTAATCCTCTATTAGTTCTTTCATCATCTGTAGATAGGTACCCACTCGAGTATCGATATTCTCGATGTTTATTGCGATTCACATATTGCATACGATTTATCAAAATCGACAACACGAGCGCCTGTCAGGCGGGTTTATATTAAAAATATTTCATAAAAGAGCTACAGGATGAAAATTAATAGATACTTACCCACCTATGCCTACTATTATTGAGTTGATCAATTTATTTGCAAAAAAAATGCAACAAATTGAAAATGAATATAATTGAAGCATTATCGCAATATGTTTATAATTTTTTCATTACTATGAAAATCTACTATGAAAAATCAAGTCATAGTTTTTACAAATACCACTTTATAACCAACCGGATTTGGTTCAGACTGATTGATCCTTCGTCAGGGTGTTCTATAAATACAATAACAAACATACCAATTTCGGTTATCTCTATTTTTTTACATTATAGCTCCACACACAGGAGGCCTTTAGAATAACATAATTCTACTCAGGGCCTACGTCATCTTTGAGGACGCTGTGTTTTTTTTTTTTTTTTTTACATTAACTCCACACAGGAGGCCCTGAGGAAAATAATTTCCCTCAGGGCCTATGTCATCTGGGATGCTGTGTGGAGGGTCTTTTTGAGGAGAGGAAGGAATGAACATTGGTCTTGAAGAGACCCATGTTGTAGGAAGGAGGAAACACAGAGGCCGGCAAATCATTCCACAGCCGAGCTGTTGAACATAAGAACGAGTCGAAGAAACGACCCGTTCTCATGTGACTAATGTCAACTGTGTACAAATGTTGGGCACGCGTTTGGCGTGTTTCCCGACTATGCACCGGTGCCGAAGGGATCAATGATGCTAGTTCCTCGGAGCATCTTCCATTGTAATACCAGTAGAACAAGGATAGCATTCCCACCCGACGCCTGTGCTCTAAAGATTGCAATCCGTCTGTTAAGATGGGAGAATCTATCAAACGGACCGCCCGTTTCTGCACAGAGTCGAGGGTATTTTTCAGGTATTTTGGAGCTCCATACCAGAGGTGGCTGCCAAATTCAACCGTGGGGCGCACTTGCGATTTGTACAGGGTTAGCAGTTGTGTACTTTTAAAGTATCTGCGGGCCCTGTACAGTACGCCCAGTTTTTGGGAGGCTAACTTTACTCTGGCTTCGATGGAGCCCCCATACCTGAGCTGGTCACTTAGGGTTACACCAAGCAAATCAATGGAGGGCCTGTTCGGAAGATTGCTTCCGTTGAAAGAGACTAGATTTTCATTGCGATCCCTTTTAGACGTAATCAGACAAGATTGGGTCTTTGAAACATTAAATTCAACGAGATTATTTTTACCCCAAGAGAAAACACTCTCGAGGTAACCGTCCATTCTTTGCTTCAAAGCCTTACGAGCTGTTGGAGTCTGTGTATAGGTCTTTTTAGAATAAGAAGTTCTAGGAAGGAAATAGGTATGAGCGGTCTGTATAAATCTGGGGGTCAGTCTGTCTAGGAGTGACGGACGATAGAATCCATCCCTTCCACTGCGGTGCAAGCCACCGGGCAGAGGCATCCGCCTCCATGAACACGGGCACCCCTGATAAGTCACCAAACATAGCATACCACTTGGGGTGACCTATAGCTGAGTTGTTGGTTGTCCAATAAATGGATCTCAGGGCAGTGGTACCTAAACCGTTAATTATTCCTGTGTGATTTTTTTTTACTTTCACGTTCTATAAACTCTAATTGTAAAAAAATTGGAGGTCTTCACTCAGGAGAATTTCTTTGGGTAGACTGGTTTTTTTATAAATGAAGCACTTTTTGGTTTTAACTTTAAGTTCTTGATTTTTTATTGTTATGATTTGAATATTTACAAACTGACGACAATAACTTTCCCCACCCAACGGACAAGGGTTCAGTAGTATTTTAAATTCTTAGTGCAAGTTTTCGTAAAGAAGTAAGTTAATTTTACTGATGCAAGCCTTTTTATAAAGGTTTCGTACATCTATATTTACCTTGTTTGTTGTGTGAGAAAGGGACAAAAATAAAATGATTCTATCGACATCTAACGAACAAATCAGACAACTCTTGGATCGCAATCCAACCTTTGATGGTAACTCAACTTCATAATTGGTTTGAGTCCTGGGTTTAAATCTAAACACTAATTTATTTTAAATTTAAATTTTACGTTTACAAAATTGGAATCAGTTGTATGAAAAAAAAACACAGAAAGCAATAAAGTAGGTTCCAAAATGATTGTATTTTGTTAATAAATTAATTAATGAGTATGTATTTGAAATGTGTTTCTTTTATTTAAATTTTATACAGATTTCGTGATTTTTGAAGTTTACTTTGGTTTTCATTCGAAAGGTAAATTTCTAATCATCTTTACTCTAATTTGTCAACAAAAAATATATCTTCTTATAATATAAAAATGAATCGCTAAATGTGTTGGTAAGCGCAAATCTCGAGATCGGCTGAACCGATTTCGCTAATTCTTTTTTTAGAATATTCCTTGAAGTGCGAGGATGGTTTTTACGGAGAGAAAAATTTAGAAAATTGCGCAGAATATTGGATAATTTGAGAAAACATCGCACGTTTGACAGTTCGCGTGTTAGAGAATGACATTTTGCAAAACAATGAATGATTGTGCAATCAGGATTCTATTTTTGAAAAGTTGAAAAATTTATTTAAAGTAGGTACTCCCCTAATATTTTGAATCATATCAAGAATTTTAGATATTTTAAATAGGTACCTATATTAGGTACCAAATTTAATATACATGAAAAATGGAAATTTGAATAAAAATTGTAAAAGGTGGCACGCGGGCTGTTTAAGAACTGAATGTACTGGGATTGAATATATGGAACGCGGGAGGAGGGTTGGCGGGACGAGGGAGCGGTAAAGGGAAGAGGGAAGGCGGGGAAGGTGGAAGGGGAACGCGGGAAGGGGGACCTGGGAGGGGGAGGGGAACTCGGGAGGGGGGTTCGCGGGACGGTGAAGGGGGGGGGGAGTAGAGTAGGGAGAGGGAAGGTGGAGGTGACGGAGTGGGAACGCGAGAGGGGAAGAGGACGCAGGAGAAGAAGGGGAGGCGGAAGGGGAACGGGACGATGGGAAAGGACACTCAGGGAGAAACAATTTCTTTATTAAGTGGCATAGCGACGCATGCCGGGACCAGCTAGTTAATAATATTATAAAGAAAATTGATAATATTTTATTTCAGATGCGATGATTCCTAGAAAAGTATTTTTTAAGTACTTTCGGCATAGCAATACAGACGACAATATACCATAAAATATATTCAGAATCTTAACGACGTAAGTAAAGAAGCCGTGTATACAAATTGCGACTCGCGACCTGTGTATTAGACAGACCTACTGTCGAATTTGCCGTAACAAAGAAAGGAAGAAGAAAAATAATGTGGAAATCTTAACGACGTAAGTGAAGAAAGCGTGTAAACAAATAATACACGCTGCGGAACGGCGTATTGTATGAAGTACGGACCAATTCACCCTAGCAGGCCTGGAGATTCGACCTTTCTGCCGCGTTCATTTTAATTTGAGAGGCGGGTATGGGTACCGCCGCCCCGGGAACCATTAATTGGGCAACCAACACCCCTGCCACAGGTCACCCCAAGTGGTTCGCTACGTTTGGTGGCTTAGCAGGGGTGCCCGGGTTCATCGGATGAGGTTTGTAAAGGTCTTGGTGGCGGATATGTTTGCCCAACCAATGCGTGGCGGGCTAACGCGGGTGGAACTCTCATTCCTTGTGCGGCATGGAAATAAAAAAGTTATTATAGTTACGAATTCGCCGGAATTGATTAAAATGTGAGTTTTGAGCAAACAAAAATTATTAGGGTTGTCTACCCACGAGGTTCGAGGTACAATTCGCGTATGTGAAACATACGTTTTATAAGAATAAATGCTGACTACTAACTGAACTGGTGATCGAAAAGGTAACTTTCTATTCTTATTGATCAATTAACCTTCCCTTTCCTAGTCCTGTTGACGGAGGCATCTACTAATATCTACAGGAATTCCAAAAACTGAAAAAATCGAACTTATATCTATGAGAACCAAAGTGTTGACGAATATCTACAGCTCAAACTGTTGACTAATCTCTATGAGAACCAAAGCGTTGACGAATATCTACAGCTCAAACTGCTGACTAATAATATCTATGAGAACCAAAGTGTTGACGAATATGTACAGCACTGGTAGAGGTTGGATTTGCAATTATGTATAGCATATTGGAATAACGTAATATTGCGTATGCAGTTTAAAAAACTTAATTTATGTAAGTATGTATGTAAAAATCCCCAACATCGGACTATTGGACACATTTAGCTGATTAGTCCAACCTATGCTCTGTAGATATTAGTTCAACCTACGCTCTGTAGATATTAGTCAACACTCTGAAGTTCGTAGATATTAGTTCAACATATGAGCTATAGATATTCGTCCGACATACAGGCTGTAGATATTAGTATCTGGAGTCCTGTTGACTATCTTTACATCTGTCGTGCATCATTTTCGAGTATCCTTATCCGTAATATCTACCTAAGTACTTAATAAATTTATAAATACCTCAATGATCTCATTTCTGCTGTTTACTGAAGATATTCTTCCATCTTGCCATATATATAATATATTAATATTTGTATAGCGCAGTTTTGTGCTATTTCACTTCAAGTACGCTTTATGATAGGTACTAAACTTTATTTATTTTTTATGTTTCACAAGAGTTCCAAATGCTCCCGTCTGGAGCCAGTGCGACTATGGCATCCCCAATTGGGGTATGTTGTGAAGCTTTAGGTAGCGGAGAAGGGAAGGAAATGGGGAGAGGAAGGTAGGGAAGTACCTGGCTTTTCAGATCTGGTTACCAAACACGGTTAAAGTCATTTTAAGCAACGTTTCAATTCTGAATGACGGTCTTACACCAGAGTGATACTGAGAGTATCTTCCACTCAGGAACGTGCCGCAAATATGCTACATATTATTTTTAATAAATTAAATTGTGTAATAACAGAAAATAATTTGAAAAAAAATACGGAGTGTGCAATTCACACGCGGTAGAAGTGAAACCTTCAGCGAACTGAAGTAGACAAAAGTGGGGAATTTACGAAGAAACGTACAAAGAGGAGACCGTAAGGCTACGAAGCACCGCACCAAGAGTAGACCGATTATACTATCTCATTATCTCTCATGCTAAATCCTATAAATGTTTGTGTTTTTCTCTTTTCAACTTTTCAAATCACAACGTTTTTTAAGCTGTTTTCACTTCAATAAAATTTATTTTGCACACACACGTCCTTCGGATTGCTGGTCGAGAGCCTTGTCCCTCGACCACCGAGGCCGACAAATGATTCTGACATGCATCAGGATTGCCTTTAGAACTAAAATTGCCATATCTTTATGTACTTAGTACTGGTCTTTCCCAATTTGTCGTATTATTTTTAGTATCCTGCTGCATGCTAATAAATATAAAGCAAAACAGAAATTTAAAAAAAAAACTTGGTAAAAATATTGAGTTCAATTTTAATGTTCAATCCCAGGACCCTTCAAGTCAGGCCTGCGGTCCCGGGCCGGGCCTGGCTAGCTGTCAGGCGGCGCCGACGGAGGAAGATGGATGACCTGACGATGGAAATCTGAAGGGGGATGTTGCAGACCTATGATGGGCGCGTTAATATGGCCCGTGCATTAAACACCACTGTGAATTATTTCATCAATGTTGGTTAAGCCAGTTGTTTTGTGCCAGTTTCACAGAACTTCAATAATTCATCAAAAAATTTGAACTATTCATCAAATATTTTAAGTTGATTATCACATTCTGTGGAAGTTCTATTCAAGTTGTGATTATTTCAGTTTTATGAAGTAACTGGCCTAAAAAGATATAATAACAGAACTCGAATAGAACTTAAAACGTGAAACTTATTTTCAAATATTTGATGAATTGTTAAATTTTTTTGTCCTAAATGCCAAAATTACACACTGGATACAAAAAAAATCGAGTGCAGTTTACACGCGGTAGGAGCGAAACTTTACCAAAACTATCTCAACCATAGTGGAAGATACTCTCAGTATCGCCCTGGTGTAAGACCGCCATTCAGAATTGAAACGTTGCTTTAAATGGCTTTTAGCCGTGTTTGGTGACCAGATCTGAATAGCCAGGTACTTCCCCACCTTCCTCTTCCCTATCTCCTTCCCTCCCCACTAACTTCAGCCTCACAACATACCCCAATTGCACTGCAGATTCATAGCAAATCCAAATCACAGCAGTGCTATGAATCACAGCACTGCAGATTCATAGCAAATCCAAATCACAGCAGTGCTATGAATCACAGCACTGCAGATTCATAGCAAATCCAAATCACAGCAGTGCTATGAATCACAGTACTGCAGATTCATAGCAAATCCAAATCACAGCAGTGCTATGAATCACAGCAGTACAGAAGTTTCACTTCAAATAGTAACGTCGTGCGCCAACGTACCTGACATTATGACATTGTGATGAACCACTAAGCAATGCAAAATATTGGTTTAAAACTTTGATCGCTTATAAACATTTTAAATGCTTTAATTAATTACTGCGAATGCAAAATATTTTTGCTTTTGAAATAATCAAGCACTTTTTAAAAATCCATTTTATAAGCCCAGAAAAAATAAAATATCAGACTTATAAAAATTGCTTTGAAATACAAAATCTTCTACTTACGTACCCTCATTCGTTTATGGTTTTATTGTACAATGTGTTCAATTTACTTTTTTAGAAAATGATCGGAAATTTAAAAATATTTTGGTTGCTGAACCTTGCAAAATAAAATAAAACGCTATTTGACAGTGTATTTTTGTTAAATAAAAGAAAACATGCGGTTGGGTGGGAAAATCACAACGGGAATTTAAACCTTATTGCCATCTACATAAAGAGTGTAATTGTTAGCGGCCTGATTCCGAATTTTACACGATATGGTGCATCACTTTAATATATTTTGTTCATGGGATTTATGCCCTTTGCACACTACGGAGGTATTAGGTCGCATTACTCGGCATTACTCGGCATTCTAAATGTTCTTTCTGTGAAGTTTTATTAAGTTCTATCATTATGCCACTATCGGAAAGTTCGCGGAACTTGAATATTAACTTTGTAATTTGGTGGAAATCAAATTCTGTAAAACGACTGGCCCTTAATCACGTTTGATTAATGATAGATGCAACTCTAGCCTTGCAATCAATATTCCAAACCAATAAATATTTGACTGGTCAGTGGCTGAGTTTGCGTTGGGTCCCGCGTTAGGTCCCACCCAGGCGTCGCGTGTTCGATTCCTCGGCTGGCTAAGTCCACCACCACGACACAAGCAACGTTTTCCGCTTACTGTAGGTAGTGGTAGTAGGAGATTTTGAAATATTGTCAGGTTATTTTACATTCAATGACGCAAACCAAATAATTTTTAAAAATCGTCGTGGTGCATACCACCATTCAGAATGAAAAAATTGTTGGAAATTACTTTAGCCGTGTTTCGTGACCAGATATGAATAGCCAGGTACTTCCCTACGTTCCTCTTTCCCCATCTTATTCCCCTTCACACTACCTTCAACTTCACAATATGGGGTACCTAACCTATATTGTGAATTGGCTCACTGGCCCCAGACAGGAACAGTTGACACTCTTTGCAGTATTCAAATAAAATATATTTTATATATCTTAGAATTCCATGTATTCATGAAACTCAGAGGAAGAGTCAATTTTGATTGTTTGGTTCGATTATTAATATATCATTTAATATTACGTAAAACTCATTTTTAGGCAGCATCGCGTTCATCGGTCAAAACATTGTACATATATTTTCGTTTCGGTGATCAATGAACCGGTGTATGCAATTTTTAGCCATAAGTTGTTTTTAGTTGTTTGCCTAGCTTGTAGTTTTTTTACATTTTAGAAATTTATTATAAGTTTGTACAGCGCCCTTCAGGTGATTTTTATTATATCAAGTATTTTTTAAGTATTATTATTATTACGTATTACAAATTCGCAGAAAAATGAAAACTTCAAGAATATTTTCAATTATTTATTAATATGACCATTTATGAAGCAAATTAAATAATTATTATTTTTACAAGTAAGCTCTTTTCCTGGGCGACCATATCGACGTACTCCTCTAACAGTTACCTACAGACAGATCGGCAACTAGGGGTCGCATCACCCAACACTCACACACAAACACACAACACACCTCACACACGCACATTCACCCTTACATTATGCACACATGCTTGTAGATGCATAGCTACGCGCCTAATAAGGTTTTCACAATTACCAGGCCAAGGAATCAAACCGTGCATGTGTTACGTTCATATATCGATGGTTATATTACTTTTAAAAAAATTACTAAGTAGGTACCTACGTAGTTATTCTTCAAAAAAGCATCAGCTTTTCTATCTGCAGCTTTATATGTATAATATAGCAGAAGAGGAGCAAAATACGTCATGTTTTTGTTATTCGGCTGGCAAAATATTTTCAATTTTGTTTCCTTCAAAGTTATTTTGTGATGTAAAGCGAATCACGTAACGGGAAAAACTAACACGACCTTAGTAAATTATTTTAGGTGTGTCGATCTCAAATGCTGCGAATACGTTTCCTAAAGCGAGCCACGAATTATGAAAAAGGAACGAAGCGACCGCAAGTGGCGTTTCGAGATGTTAACTGCGGCTAACCAATTTTATAAGCACACTAAGATAAGGACGGGTTGTTTCAAAAAATTTTAACAATTCATCAACAATTTTAGATTAATTTATACGTCGTGTGTAAATTGTTTTCAAGTTCTGTTATTATATCATTATAGGCCAGTTGCTACATAAAATTTAAAAAAAAAATAGAACTTCAATAGAACTTTCACAGAACGCGAAAATTAACTTAAAAATTTGAAAAAAATTAACCCATCCTAACATTCTCGAAACAAAAGTCACCAAGACCATTATTTCGGTTTCTCAGTGGACAACGGATGAAAACACAAGCCGCCTTACATGTAATCGCAGAATAAGTTAATACCACGGTAATACGAACGGGTTAGGTGAAATTGTAGTACAAATTTCTACTAATCTGTTCGCATTACCGTGGTATTATCTTATTCTGCGATTATGAGTAAGGCGGAAGAAGTTCAAGAAAAACATCAACATAAATAAAATCAAATAAAAAATAGTAATAAAAATATAGATTTGGTTTTATAGGTTTATTTGCTAAAAATATCAATCAACAATAAAATACATTGTTCATAATAAAATTAATATTGGCATCAATTTCATAATAAATATCATCAGTCAGTTGCGTTAAATTTTCATTATTGAACTAAATAATAAGTACTAGTCAACTGAACATCATAATATACAATATATAAAAATTGATTAATAATTACAATAAACTTTAACTAATGATAAACTTACTGTAAACAGTTAAATCTAATGTTTTTCCTGTATTCATATTTCATTGTAATACAGTTTTTTTTCAAACAGTAACCAATCAAAAAACAATGACAATGTCGCTTACATTTTAGTTATTTTACCTACTGCAAGAAACTTTAAGTTTTACCTAATAAAATTAATAGTATGTATCTAAGTTCAGTAAAGAATCTTTCGAAGCAATATTGTCACTGTTTCTTTTTATTGGCAATCAATAATTTATTGAACAAAGTAGAATAACTGTTGTATAATGTTATCATAGATTTAGTAAATTAATAAATACTGATTATTCTATGAATTTACGTAATCGAAGCTTTTTAACAGCGATTACGGCACTTTTGATGGAAGGGGCGAGATTTTGATTTTAATTAACTATTCGAAAACAATTTATTTTGTTAGTTTGTTTCCGAAATTTTAATCACTGTAATTTATAATATTAGTTTTGTGTGCCCACAACCCCCATAATTTCACGAATTTCCAATAATAACAATTGGACCTTAAGCTTTAGTAGCAGATAACTAATATTTTTAATTTAATCGTCAACTTTTGGACGAAGCATAGATTTTTTTCTATAACTAATTACTCGCACAACACAAAACATATTAATATTATGTAGATTTTGTAAAAAATATTTAATTTCCTTAATTTATATTTATGTCCACTTACCTATGTATGTAATCATAAATCAAATATTTAAAAATGCAGTTATTTTTTAATGATTTTTTTTTGTAATTTTGGTTCGTAAAATTAATGTACGCTTTCTTAAAAATAAATATTAACAACCTATTTTTGCCATTTTATCGGTCGAATAATACATTACTATTATGAATCAAAATTAAATTATTGAATTATCTTGATATCTTATTGTTTGCATTATAGCGATGAATTTATTTTTTAATTCGTTATATTTTTTTAATCGTTCTTATCATTTTTGAAAACTCAATACATTTACAAGGACCATTGAAATCGAAATCAGAATTTCAACCATTTAACAAATTTCAAATTCTGTGAAAGTTCTGTTATTATTTCAGCTCTGTGATGCAACTGACCCCCAATGGCGTACTAATAGAACTTGAATATAAATGTAACAGAATTTTAAATTTAACTGTGAAATTTGATGAATTGTTCAAAATCTATGAAACAACGGGCCCTTAACCAAATATTTTGTCCTTTGTCGGCAATTCATTCACCCAGCGATTATTTTAACGGGAATGCAAATAGTACAATTAGTCTTAAAATCTTTGAAAGGTGTCGTTTTTGAGTATCTGTGCGTTTACGTAATACATATATTGTTAAGTTATTACAATTACCCAAATGGATTATATTTTTTTAGAAAAATTAAACGTTTTTTGATCTTCAAAATCTAAAGCTGACAACATTTTGGAGTGAAAATTCATTGGAGCACTTTAACAGCAATAAACGTTATGAAAGTAGTTTTTTTTTAAGTAGGAACATTGTTAAATGAAACGATATATTTTTGTTTACATCACAATATTATAAATAAAGTGAAGTAAACTAGGATACAGTGTTTCATGAATAAATATTTGAAAACGTTTTTAAAATAAGTAGGTAGTAACTGTGTGAAGGAATATCACCTCTTTGTGTACATCACTTTACAATAAACATTATAAATAAAGTGATCTACACAAAATTACTTTCGTTAAATAAATAATTGTAAAAAAATTCACAGGCTTTTCATTGTGTTTATTGATGTTTTTAGTGTTGAGTCTCATGTGATAATGTTCAACTTTACAAAAGTTGTCCCGTATGTAAGTTCAAGTTAAATTGGATCTTCAACACTAAAAACATTGATCTACATTGATTGATTGAATAAATATTATTATTTTAAGTCAACAATAAATAAAATCTACAAAAAAAAAAAAAAAAATGTACTTCTTATAATTGTGCATCTGGTTGATCTGACCACATCATGGTGTTATTCTGCTGTGGAATAGCGGTGTAAGGAGCAGTGTTGAACTTCAGATCCGGAGTTTCCCTAGACCATCCAGGATTTCCTCCATTCTGATGATGGGGGGCATGAGCCATCAGCCTATCAACAAGAGCCTGTTGGACCTTGAGATCTTTCTCTGTTCCAGGAGACCCCGAGCCAGAATGACTCGAAGCAGCAGGCGAAGAAACCATCCTATCAGAATTAGTTCCCTTATTCTCTTTCTTGTACTTCATCCTCCTGTTCTGGAACCAGATCTTGATCTGACGTTCAGACAGGTTCAAATGTGCTGCCAGTTCGATGCGGCGAGGGCGGCAGAGATACCTGTTAAACAGAAACTCCTTTTCGAGATCCACAAGCTGAGAGCTCGTATAAGCTGTTCTTGCCCGCTTGCCAGAAGAGCCAGACTGGCTGCTACCACTACTGCTATTTGTCAGGCTGTTATTGACGTCAGCACGAGGAACCTGGCCTTCTGTAAAAAAAAGAAAAAAATCTTTAGTGTCTTGTAACTTTTTTACTGTTGTGGGGAAACTAATTACATACATAATACAATTAAACAATAAATTTTATTTATTTATTTACGACTTGATGGCTTTTACATGTAACATTGGTAAGTTGTTGGCGGCGTATCAATTTGGGAGGCGGGAATGGGTACGGCCGCCCCGGGAATCTTTATTGAATAACCAACACCTCTGCCATAGGTCACCCCAAGTGGTTCGCTACGTTTGGTGATTTAGCAGGGGTGCCTGGGTTCACGGGGTGAGGTTTGTCTAGGTCTTGGAGGTGGATGACCAGGACACACTGAACCCCAGATTCCTACCCACCCCTTAAACCCATTCCTTCCCATAACTCTTCTCTCCTTCCTTTCCTTAAAAAAACCCTCAAGGGAAATTATTTTCCTCAGGGCCTCCTGTGTGGAACTCATGTAAAAAAAAAAAAAAGTTGTACAGGAGCATCATAAGAAGTAAATCATCATTACATAGTATAAAATGAAGTCGCTCAAAATGTATGTGCGCATAGATCTTTTAAACTACGCAACGGATTTTCATGCGGTTTTCACCAATAGATAGAGTGATTCAAGAGGAAGGTTTATATGTATAAACATGCTTATTATAGTAGAGAAAAGTCGAGAAACTCAAATATTCAATTCAGGTAGCGGGCATGGGTAGCGGTGGATTTTATAAAGGTTGAGTAATGGCGTTGTGTTTCGTTAGCCACAGCAACGTGTGGCCGGGTCTGCTAATAGTATATAAATAATAAACTGAGCATGAAAGACACAAGCAGGCACAACACAAGTAGGTACCTATAAGCAGTGGCGGCTCGTAACTTTTGGGTGTGCTTGGGTGCTAGTATTAAAAAAACTGGCATCATGGATGTTGTCGTATGCGAAATTTTTTTTTTCTTTTCAAAAATCGGTGTTTTGTATGAAGATTTTTCAGGAAATCGGTGCGGCACACCGCCAAACTGAAACTCTCTGGAATTTTTCGTACAAAAAACTGATATTCAAAAAAAATATATTTATTTTTTTCGGCTACAGCAACGTCAATAAAGCCATTTTTTAAATATCAGCACTCTAGCACACCCAAAAGTCACGAGCCGCCACTGCCTGTAAGTATTCAATAAGTTGTACAAAGGATTTTTTTTTTTAATTGAATTAAAATTAAATTTGGTAAAGTCATTATTAAGTTCTGCAAGTATTTAAGTAAGTATTTTTGTTACAGCTGTTTCGGTTTACAAGACTATTTTCAAACTGTATTTGCAGAGCTTGATAATAACATTATCAACTTTAATTTTAATTAAATTTAAAAAAAAATGTAGTTCTACGAATTAAATACAAATATAATACGTCACTTGCATCACATTTAAAAAAAAATCCAGTTTAGGCAAATATTCTAAGACATTCCGTTTTTTTTTTAATCGTATTTTTGAAACACTGGCGATTTTTTAATAATTTCAATCAGAAAAAACAGACCATATTTTATAAACAGGAAATACGGGACATAATTTTATAGGCGCGAAAAAACGATAATTACATAGCCGAAAATCATTTTAAAAAAAAAATGTTTTCCACACGAATGACACAGGAGAATAACGAGGCATACCAAAAATATTAAATCTCATAAATGTGTTTTTCCTTGATCCATCTTATTGATCATAAATCATTATAATGTTCAACGTCTATATTACTAAATCAAATGTAATATACTTGTACTTGTAAATTATAATAATAATAAGAATATTATAAAATTTGATTTTGTTAAAATCCGCACCGTTATCGTTATTCCTCTAAAACACGTACGGGCAACGTAAAATGTACGGGATTCTCTTCATAAAATCTGTCAAAAAAATCAAACCAAATGATAAGTTCGCAGAGAACAAACAATAAATCTAGTGAACGTTAAATGTCAAATTCAAAAATTCGCCTGAAATCAAAGTGATGCCATATAAAAAAAATAAATCAGTGTGGAATTTTATAAAATTAATAGGAACATTTTCATGGAGTGACGTCACGAGCCCAAATAATGGATTTATTTATATAAAAAAAAACTGTACATTTCTAAATAATTTTACTAACATTTTCGCAATCTTAATAAAAAGATCTATCCACACGATTTTTTTCCAAGTCGTTATGAATTCAATGCAAGTGGCCTATTGTACAAAGGAGTTCAACAAGCAGATTCGTATTTGGGCCTAGGCTTACAGTATAGGATTCAGCAATTATTGTCACAATACTATTCAAAACATGATTCCAGTACAGCTTAAGTACTAGAAAGATACCGGTGGATGTATTAATTTATTTTTTCGTGCATAATTATCATAAAAAACTTATGTTTTTACGAATCGTGTAAATATGTAGCAATCTGCGTTTACCTACTGTGTAAATTTGTTCAGAAGAGCAATAAGGTATTTTTGGTGTACGTTAGTTTTATTTATTTTGGAAGTGTACATTGAAAAGTAATAATGGCTTTATTATGTCAAGAAATGTGTTGGCTCTTAATATTTTTTTAATGGTGGTTACCAGTCAAACAGTAATTTAGGATTGAACACACTAATTTAGAAAAATCGTTAAAATGTTTAAAACGTTGCGGGAATATAATAATAATTTTATTGGTTTACTTTTACAGAGGTGTTTTCGTGAGAAAAACACCTAAAGGTCATTTTACATGTTTTGTAATCTAACCTTCAACCTACGACAATCTATCGCTTAGACCAGGGGTCTCCAAACTACGGCCCGCGGGCCAAATCCGGCCCGCCAGTATCATCAATCTGGCCCGCGACAGCTACTGAACAGTGTCACCAATCAGGCCCGCGACAGCTAATGGCTTATTGTTGTTGTGATAAGTTGGACAAAAAACAAAAAATGATAGTTTTTTAAATATTAAAAAAATTATATGAAAAAGGCCTAGGGACATGACGAGGTAATGCCATCTTGCCCTCTCCATTATGCCGTCCCTTCCTTACGATTATTTTTATTTATTTATTTATTATTTAAAATACGAAACGAAAAGCTGCAAACAGCAAAAAAAACTGAGAGAAGTCAAGCGGTCGCAAAAAATTTTTGTTTCCTGAAAACAAAAAAATACATGTTGCCCTTATTTAAGGTAAAAGAAGATAGTTTGATTTAATAACACTTTTTATAGCTTTTTTTAAATATGTTCAAGATTAGCATTTTAATCTAGCACATATACTACAGCTACATGATAAAAGATTATATGCATTAAATTTTGTAATATTTGAAGAACAATTTTTTATTTATCATTAAATGTTGGCTACCTCCTCTCCTACTCGGTGACTGGTCTAGAAATCATAGATAATTGCATGAAAATTAAAATGGTTTCCGCCTTTGGTACTCATTGGAGTGATCAGTATGGCCCTAAGGCTGGAAAGTTTGGAGACCCCTGGCTTAGACCTTTCTAGAATATCTGGTGTCTTATAAGATATTGAAATACAAGATATATCTATACTTTGATTGCAGCCCGACCATCGACGTAGTACCTAAAGGTCTGGCGCATACATCAGATTTTTCAATCCGATTGTCTGATCGGACAACCGGAAGGCCTTCGCGCCATACATTTCTTATGAAAATCGGATAAACACCGCACACATCCGATTCATAAACCGGATCGGTAATGAAACAGGTCACGCCTTTCCGCGCAGGCCGTCCAATCCGGTCCGATAACGGGCGTGGCCCAGGTATTATAACCAATCCGGTTTTCGTATCGATTTTTGTCTGATCAGACAATCGGATGGAAAAACCTGTTGTATGCGGCCAGCCTAATGGGAACAGTTTGAATACGGAAACAATTCGTTCATTAAGTTGATTTTTTTAAGGTGTGCAGTAGTATTGGCCACGCTAGGAAACACAGTCCCACCCAGTAAAAATTTATATTTCAATATATTTGCCTATATAACTAATCAGCGACTAACAACTACGCCTTTTGCCTAATTTATTATATTTCATATATATCATAAAAACAATAAATTAATTAAAATTTTGAAACAAGCTAGAAACTTGTTATTTCAAAGCTCCATAGCACGATGTTTGAAAACAGTTTCAATGATCTATAAATTTCAGGAATAAAAATGTGTTTTTACTTCAGCACACCAGTGCTCCCTGTTCGCTTGTTTTTAATGGTACGAATAAGTTAGCCTCTCAGAAACAGCGCGTAGGTACTGCACAGGACCCGCAGATACTTTAATAGTACACAACTGCTAACCCTGTACAAATCGCAAGTGCGCCCAACTGTTGAATTTGGCAGCCACCTCTGGTCTGGAGCTCCAAAATACCTAATAAAAAAAAACTTGACCCTTTGCAGAAACGGGCGGTCCGTCTGATAGATTCTCCCATCTTGGGAGTGCTGTCCTTGTTCTACCGGTATTACAATGGAAGATGCTCCGAGGAACTAGCGTCATTTATCCCCTCGGCACCGGTGCATAGCCGGGAAACACGCCAAATACGCACCCAACATTTGTACACGGTTGACATTAGTCACTTGAGAACGGGTCGTTTCTACGACTCGTTCTTGAGTTCAACAACTCAGCTGTGGAACGATTTGCCGGCCTCTGTGTTTCCTCCCTCCTGCAACATGGGTCTCTTCAAGACCCATGTTCACTCCTTCCTTTCCTCAAAAAAACCCTCCACATAGCATCTTCAATGATGATGAGGGAAATTATTTTCCTCAGGGCCTCCTGTGTGGAGTTAAGGTAAAAAAAAGAAGCTAATTATTTAATAATGTTGCTTCATTGTTAAAATCACAAGTGCTAATGAGGAATGAACTGTTCAATTATACATATAATGAAATGACCCTTTCTCAGTGAACATTGTGTTGGTTTACATTCACAATCGATGAATCGTCATCCAGGGGTGGTAAATCATATTCACCAAAGTAAATCGAAGATTTCCCGACGTCGCACCTTTGCTTATCCTTTCACTCATCCCCTTCCTCCCTCCCCCCCCCCCCCTCCCCTGCCCCCCTCCCGGAATATTAGATCAGAATACAAACACGATCCAAGGAATACATAAAACTTTTTAAAAGTTATTTCATCCCGCAAAGAAACGGCCGGATTGGAGCCTTTGTGCACGAAAAGGTGGGTTTTATTCAAAGATGTGAGAATACAGTGTTAAACACGAATCGATCATATGCTGCTGACTACAACAATGCTTTGGAATAAAGACATTTTGGCAGACATCAGCCGGTTTAAAACATAGCTTGCAGTACTGCATGCAGAATTTCTGCAAATCGGATCGTTTGTAGGCAAAACCGCCAACCGAATTACTATTATTCGCTTTGTAGGACGGTCGCGTCGGATCGTGGGTAGCGCGTTTAACAATGCCGCCAACCGAATTACTATTATTCGCTTTGTCAGACCGGCGCGTCGGATCGTGAGTAGCGCGTTTAACAATGACGTTAGCAAAACGATTGCATTATTTTATTCTTAGAAATTTTCCTCCAGACTAACTAACTAACTATCACGCCGTTTCCCTACATGGGTGGGCGGAAAGGACAACCGCCATATAACTCGATCTTGACCGCCGAACGACTCCGTTCTTCATTGACGTCTCATGCATACTAAAGCATAGCTTGCAGGACTGCATGCAGATCTTCTGCAAATCGGATCGTTTGTAGGCAAAACCGCCAGCCGAATTACTAATATTATTCGCTTTGTCGGACCGTCGCGTCGGATCGTGAGTAGCGCGTTTAACAATGACGTTAGTAAAACGATTGCATTATTTTATTCTTAGAAATTTTCCTCCAGCCTAACTAACTAACTATCACGCCGTTTCCCCACATGGGTGGGCGGAAAGGACAACCGCCATACAACTCGATCTTGACCGCCGAACCACTCCGTTCCTCATTGACATTGATACATCGTCCCATGCATACTATTCTGTTACGCTGACTCTTGGCATGACCCCAGATTAAGTAATTGGTTTACTTTCTTTCCAGCCTTTCCTCGGCGCCCCATCAAGAATTTGATATTTAATGAATAAAAACATAAAGATAGGTAGGTACCTACATACCTACCTTAAAATTTTGGAAAAGAATGTCGTTAACACATATTAGATAATATTGTAAAACAAAATAATAGTAGGTACAATAAAACATATAAATTTGTTATAGAACACTTAAAGTTGTTTATAACAAATGCATGTGTTTTATTGTAAATTATGATGAACCACACAGTTAACGCTTTACACAAATATGTAAAGCGAGAGTTTAAGGATTTTTTGATTAGCACCGAAATAATCAAAACGTTAACAATTATTATAAGCAATAATTATCAGATTTTTCAATGTGGATGAGTGTTTCTGGCTGATAATTATTGCTTATAATAATTGTTACCCTTTGTGCTATGCATAAAAATCTTGTCTTAAAACGTTAGTTTAAAAATTAAAAATAATAATCAAAACGTTATTTAATTTTCTTCTTTTGGCTTCATGGAAAAAGAATGCATTATTTTCAGTTTATAAGTTTTGAATATTTGAAACAAATAATAATTTGCTCTAGATTTATTAACTATTTACGAAAAAAAAATGTTTAAAGTAGAGACCTCCACGGTATCATATCTCCGTAGTTTTGTTTTATTCATGAAGCCACGTCCCCATCTGCCAAATCTATGCGCGGGATCTACACCGATATATTCCTCTTTCCATATTGACCGATTGGTCAAATACACTATCTATATACCCCCTTACTAATAAACGTGTTTAAAATTTTACATAACTCACAAGCAACCTTGTACGTACGATACACAAAAAAGACTTTATTAGTAAGGTCCTGTATCGAGGTTATAGGTAACTAAAAATAAAGAGATTCCTACCTACTAACGGTGATCAATAGCAGTAGCACTGGAGTGCATGGACATGTATGTCAATCTGTTACAAACGAGGGGGACCCAAAAGTAACGCGAGTTGTGCTGTGGTGGAGAGGAAGAATGGGGGAACATAATTTTCGACCAGGTATCCGTTAGGGTCACTCCTACATATAGATGTAGTGTAGCAACCAACCTACCTTGAAACTTAACAAGTGATGCACAATCATTTGACATGTTTGTCATTTTCTAGTGGCAACTAGCAACAAATTATCTGTCACTTTAGTTTATACTTAAGGGCCCGCAACCCGAATTTCTACCGATTTCTTACAAATCTTCCTTAAACACGTCTAGTTTTAAAACTCTTAAAAAACTATATGTTATTCTTGAAGATAATATCGAGACATTGCCCGCGCCGAAACGCAAATTATATAAAATTCCCTCGATAGAAAAAAATCGCTAAATATGCTTCAAAAATTATTATAAACACGTTTGTTTCAGTTATTTTACAAGTTATATGTACATAAAAATTTACAGTGTTTCATAAAATGCTCTTTAAGACAATGCCCGCGAGATTTTTGCTCTATTTTAAACGAGTCGTGTTTTATTAAACATTTTTGCAATTTTCGCATCGATTTTGTCGCTGTAAATGTTACGGATCTCCTCTAACATTCGTAATTTCGTATCTCTCCATCTTCTTCTTTTCGAGCCCGATTGCGGAGCCTTAAGATATTTTTTTAGCTTGTAAGGTATGTGCCGATATTGGGAGTGCGAGTGTGTAGCGACGTCTACCGTTATCTGGAGTTCTTTGAAAAATAGATATTCTGCCCGATTCATACAAGAACCAGAAAATGTTACCATTTTTTTAAATCTACTTATATTTATAGGATTAATACCTACGTGCCTACGGCTAATCTATTGAGAATTATGTGCTATACGGTACCCATTGAAACCGTTCAACTGAATCAGTGGAAACAAATATTTTTTTATAATTTTGTAAATTTAGGTTAGTTAGCCACTTACCGCTTAAGCCATATATCCAAAATTTTATTTATTTTCCTTTGATTATAAATCAAAATTTTCCGAATAGTAAGGGGGATGGAGTGTGGCTAGAAAATTTCCCCCGAATTTTTCAAAATTTCCCCAAAATTTAGGCATTAAGTATCTATTCAACATTTTTTAACTTTCCCGGATATCTGTGCTCTTTCCCTTTTCCCTAAAGAAAATTTCCCTAGACATACCATCATGATGGCCTCCGTGTTCGAGAGGTAAGGCTCTCGACAATCAATCGGAACGTCGCGGGTATGAATCCCGGCGTGTGCAAATAAATTTTATTTGATTAATTTGTACTTCACAATTGATTCATTTAAAATAATATATTATAGAATATTTGCGGCAGGTTCCAGAGTGGAAATTACTCTTAATATCGCCCTGGTGTAAGCCCACCATTCAGAATTGAAACGAAGCTTGAAATGGTTTTAGCCGTGTCTGGTGACCAGAACTGAATAGCCAGGTACTCCCCCACCTTCGTCTTCTCCATCTCCTTCCTCTTCCCACTACCTTCTGCCTCACAACAAATCCCAATTGGAGATGCCATAGTCTCACTGGCTCCAGACGGTAGCAGCTGGAACTCTTGTGAGGTACTTATTCATATAAAAAAATCGAGATCAGTTCACACGCGTTTAAAGTGAAACCTTCGCCAACACATTCTCAACCAATAGCAGCCTTGAAAAGTGAGGTCATAATCAAAGCGGCCAATGAGCTCAGACCTAGCGTCATTTCCGTTTCATATCTCAACCAACAGGAGCCTTGAAAAGTGACATCAAAATCAAAGCGGTCAATGAGCGCAGTTTGATTCTTCGCAGGTGCTGTAATGCGTCATATCCGTTTCATCCGAATTTCAAATCACAACGGGGCTAAAGAAGTTTCAAATACTGTACACAGGCCGCTAAGTGGCTTTACCCCTTTTAAAGCTTTCTCAGCAGTAAGCGTTCGAAACGGGCCTGATAATGAATGTTATTTACAAAATTACAAGACAGAGAATACCCGGAGTTCAGAAGCTATGAGAAGATAAGCTTCATGAAGGTTACGAGTTATGAATGATAATCCGGAACAAGTCAACCCTTTAAGTGCGCAGAACAATGGGCCCGGCCGATGTGATTCATCGCTCTCGTGACAAACTGTTGACAAATTTATGGCCGTATTGTTCGCATTGTTGCCGCAAACTAACTGTTGAACGTTAGTATCATTGGAGGACATAGTACTTTGTTGGGAATGTAATGGACGTCTGGACTTTTGAAGGGTGGGAAAAACTAATTAAATATCAATGATGAGATGATATATTTTCTATGATTAATCTATACGAGAGAATAAACTACTCAAATTTGGATTAGATGTATTTGTTTTGACTTCCAATATCTTTTACAAAACATTTAAAAAAATTGTAGCTAGGCTATCATCATTTTCCATTAATCTTCAATAGAATCGGTTTTCTTTGTGAATACAAAAAATACACGATTGATAAATTGACGTTTTTCTTACAGTTTTGGTAAAATAAAATGACGTTATTAATTTCGAGTGTAATTAAAATATTGTTGTTAATTACGAAATATAAGTGTAAATTACTAAATAATTTCTTTTTTAATTAGAAAATTATGAACGAATATCTAGGTATTTGATAAAAAAAACTTCAATTTTTATAAAATTATAAACAAAATAAATAAAAACCACTTATGCGCTTGTTGATCATTTCTAGACTACGCTTGTATTTAAGACTTTTTTTTACATGAGCTCCACACAGGAGGCCCTGAGGAAAATAATTTCCCTCAGGGCCTATGTCATCTTTGAGAATGCTGTGTGGAGGGTTTTTTTTAAGGAAAGAAAGGAGAGGAGATTTCTGGGAAGGAAAAGGGTTTAAGGGGTGGGTAGGAATCTGGGGTTCAGTATGTCCTGGTCATCCGCCTCCAAGACCTAGACAAACTTCACCCCATGAACCCGGGCACCCCTGCTAAATCACCAAACGTAGCGAACCACTTGGGGTGACCTATGGCAGAGGTGTTGGTTATCCAATAAAGGTTCCCGGGGCGGCGGTACCCATTCCCGCCTCCCAAATTGAAGACTAACGCATAGCACAGATAACCGACAGTATAAATGAAATTATTGACACGTTTTAAATTACTTCAACTGTGTTTGGTGACCAGATCTGAGCATCTGGTGGCTAGTAGATAGTACTAGTAACTAGTACTCTCCGACCTTCCTCTTCCCATCTCCTTTCCTTCCCCACTACATTCAGTCTCACAACATACCCCAATTCCAGGCGGTTGGGACTCTGATACCTATTGGTATCTGAACTTGGTATCTACGCACAGATATTTTTTAATATATGTCTAAGCACCTTTTTTTTTCAAAAATTATTTATCGTGACTTGTCACAGGTCAGCCAATACGATAAAAGTACAATTATCAAAAAAGGTACCTGCAATAAACATCAAATTGTGGAACCCTTCACACCGTAGGTATTTATTAAAAAAGATTTTAAAAAAAAAACGTAAACAACATTCGAATGAATAGATAAAAAAAATACATGCGGTGTGTTTTATGTGTGTGTGTGAACACAATCAAATACGTATATCATTTTTAGGTGTGAGTGAAATGGAAATGGATTCCTATCTACAAAATGATTGACAGCAGCCACTTCGCTCTAACATGTCGGTATAGAATGCTACCCCCGGCGACATCGCCGTCCCTCTCGCCCCCCATACTACCCCCGGGGGAGGGACTGCGAGGTAGATATTAAAATATACATAAGAATATACCATTCGATATTATTATTTGCGAATCCAATTTGTGGTAGGGGAAATATTAATTTCCTCCCCGTATGCATATTGAGCCGAGATTAAAGAATATTCTGGATATGCCTTAAAAAAAATGAATTTTAAAACGTTCACCGCTATTTTGCATTTATATTTTAACTAGCTGAAGTTCCCGGCGACGCCCGGACTTTACACAGAGTTTTCGAAATCATTTGCAGACAATGACCTTCCTCTTGTGTTGAAGGTCACATGTGCAAAATTTCATCAACCTCGACATTTATCGGGGGGCTAGAATTCCAATAATCCATGCGCTTGATAGCTGCAAGACGAGTTGTTATCTAGCCTCCTAAGTTAAGTAAATTCTAATCTAAAATCCATGCTAATTTGTACAGCGCTCTTGAGGCGATTTATAAGTTGTCAAAATTTATTTATTTATTATAAAACTATAGATTTGCATACAAATCAAATCCACACCGCCCGCTTGCTCGTCACCACATACAGACATTCTCCCTTATATATTATATATTTCAACCAATTTACACAAAACCTTAACAAATTATGTACCTAACTATACCTTCCTCGTGAATCACTCGGTATATAGGTGAAAACCGCATGAAAATCCGTTTTGTAGTGTTTGAGTTTATTGCGAACAGACAGACAGACAGACGCGGCGTAGGACTTTAATTTATAATACGTAGAGAAGATATATCTCTAATTTTCTCCAAGCAATATACGTTAGATCAGTCAGATGTTTTGGAATCAAAAATACTTCCAAACTTAAATGCAAACTTCCTGTGTAACTACGCATAGATTCTGATGAATATGAAAAGCAACAAAATAATTTAAGCAAAATTCAATAAGTCGCGGACTCCGACATATTTTTTTGATACATTTGACACATGTCTTTTGGTAGAAAATTGAAAGCGGTTTTACTTTAAAAAAACAACAACTAAGACATACCTACTTCGTTTACTTTTTTAGCGATCCAATAGTCCAGGAAAAAATCGGAATTCACGCCCCTTTATGGGAGGAGTTTAAAAATACTTGAGAAAAAGCTTTTGGAAAGGTTGGAAAAGATATTTGAGAATTTTTTGTACAAGTTGATTTCGTACAGGCCTGTAAAAAACAATAACTCCTTTTTTACACATTGTTTATTGTAATAACAACGAAATTAATAATTGATTTCACGGAACCAAGCGACGCGGAGCCTAACGTCTATTCCCCGCTCCATCCGGGGCCGAAACTGATAAAAAAAATTGCTGTGGCAAGTATTGGGTGGACGCAAAGAAATTGAAATATAAGTAGATGTGCTATCTGCTGTTTTTACTATGTGGGTCTGCGCTTCCGGGTGTCGCCGATATTGTTTACCAATTAACAAATAAACTAAAAGAACAAATAATTAACGAATAAACCAAACGAACGTTAAACTAAATGAACGAATTCTTTCCTTATTCAAAATATATTGTTAACCAATATTAATGCACATTTTCAAAAAATCAACGAAATGAACAAATTCTTTTTGTATGAAAACTACGCTAATTAGCGCGTAGTCCGGCGACAGTTGCGCGGACACCATAGCATATCTCTTCTGTATTTGAATATCTTTGGGTGGACGGCATAGGGTGGTCCTTGGGTGGAAGGGCGTAAATATCAAGTTTTCTGCAATTATTATAAAATAAAATGAATTTGCCACATTAAACAATAAAACCATATCCGAAAAGGGGTTTATAAATAGGACTTGAAAGGGTTTTTTTATGAACCTTGTACTTTACTTTTTTCAAGGCTTAATAAAAGACTAGGGCCAAGATATTTTCTACGCGCAGTATTTAATTGAAGCATCTGTAAAATGCTTCCAAGCGATCAAATTTTCGAAACACTAACAATGATTTTGAATGATTTTGCATTATTTAGTTTGGTTTCATCTTGACATTATTTTTGATTTATTAATTGTTCTCAACTTTTCAAAAAATTATTTATAAAATTTTATTTAAAGACATTGCACATTTCTGTCATATTTCTGAATGTAAAATAATGTTCTTACATATTGGTAAATATTTTTTTTATTTGTTCTTTAAGTCAATCGGTAATAAATAGTTAGGGTGCAGGCGAATTCTCTAGTTATTGTTTTATATTATAGTCTTATTAATTACTGTCTATATCTGCGTATTCTCATAAATAAAAATAAAATTAAAAAAACTTTGAAATACAAGAAATTTTGATGCGCAAATCCTAATAAATGCTGTATCCTTCCAACGACTAAATATTTCATAGCACACATGCAAAGTATGTATTTAGTTTCAGTACCTATTATTTATTTTCCCTCTTCAGGCATCAAGGAAACAGCCTAACGGAAGAGCGTAGGTAGGGAGTGGAAAGAGATTGAGGGGACAATTGTGGGGGGAGGTGTTCTTATAACTTTTGTGTTGGATTTGTTCCCGGGTCCCTTTTAATCCCTGAACAAATTGGTTCGCGCTTCCTTGTTTGAGAATTGGCGTTATTGAAACACTGAAACAAATCGAAGATATTTAAATTTATAAAGCGTCAATATTAACAAAACAAATAAAAAAAATTCTGGGCCGTAAGTTTCTCGGACCAAAAATATTAGCATCTAAAAATTTAAAAACGTTGTTTTTTGATAAAGTTATTTTGAAATAATATTTTATTTTAATGGTGATGTTATGTAAAGTGGTCCCGTATTATTATTATTGTAAATAATTATTTCCTATAGACACATAAATTTCTTGTTGGAATACATTGCCAAATGTTCTAGAATCTATCTGGAATCTATATATTTCTGGATAGTTTAAGTATTGGGCAGTAGGCAGTCGGTGCAAAACATTAGACGAAGAAGTTAAATCTACTACCCTGCCACCAACGATTTAATAAACTCTTTTTCTAGTGTCATGTTTATATCAAAGCTCCATAGCACATGGTGGAAATGACGTTGTAAACTAAAAATAGTTGCAATTTCATTAAAATTTCTCACATATTTCTCAGACGTTATTGACGAGTTTTGTAACTTAACGTTTGCTATCCTGTGTAAAATATGCATTAATGCCTACAACACACCACTTTTTTTTTCAGACCGATTCCAATTAGAGACCAAAGTCAACATTTTTCGATTTACGCGATCGCTGTTTTCAACTCTATTTTCATATCTACGATTTCAGTTGGCATCACGGCAAAGAGCATGGTTTATGTGTTATTTGCATGATGACAATTGAAATCGTAGATATGAAAATAGAGTTGAAAATAGCGTTCGCTTTCAGCGAAAAATGTTGACTTTGGTCTCTAATTGGAATCGGGCTGAAAAAAGATGTCGTGTATTGTAGGCATGGAAAAACATTTTTTTTCAAAGAAAGACAAGCATTCCCATATTACGAATAACCTGACAATATTTGAAAACCATCTGCTACTATCATTATTAGCGGAAGGTGTTGCTTGTGAAATAATGGAAGACTTAGCTAGGAGAGAAATTGAACGCATTTGTTAACTCGGGTATTATCCAACTCTGCTACACAATATCCATTAATATTGTGAAAAGATTTTTTTTTATAGACAAAAAAGTCCCAATAAACTATTTTTAGTATTTTGGCAATGGGTTGTTAATGATTAAAATGATTTAATATTTTGAGTGTATATGTTACAGTTAAAACCCGTTCTTAGTTACAATGCGTTTTCTCTAGTAAAAGCTAGTTTTCACTAAATGCCTTTGTTACAACTAGAATTAACTGCTGAATTTCAGTGAAAACTAGTTCTAACTAGACAAGACGCGTTTTGTCGAAATGATTCAGTTAAAACTGTTTCAACCGATGTCAAAGTTCATCGTACTTTATTATGATTGGTAGAGTGACATTAGGTTAGGTTAGATTTTTAATTAACAGCTATTAAATATTTTAATAAACAGTATCTGTATTTTCAATCCTTTCAACTTCAGTTTTAACAAAGGCAGTCAGTAAAAACTAGTTTTAACTAGAGAAAACGCGTTATAACTAAAAACGAGTTTTCACTGTAACATATTTATGTTGAGAGCCATTCATCACGGGTGTCTCTTTAGACGTAACACTGGGAGCTTCGATTTGCATTCGATTCAATCCAAACGAGGGTGAATACATTATTTATTTAAATTTCTAAATATAATGCACAGTTTAAAGGTTCGCGATACATACCTACATTTATATATGAAATTGAATTGAATTGAAAACCACATAAGCTAAAGAAATATGGAAAGCCTCGGCTGTTTGAAGGATGGGGCAAAGCCTAATTGAAATATAACTTTAAAATATCAAAGGTTTCAATTTTATTTTGTCAGTAGAAAAATTTGATACGTATTAATCGTGATAAGTGATTTAGAGGTGAATTTGATACTCAAGAAGTGTCGATTATAATCGATTTTAAATGTCTATGCCAAAAAAATTTACTTTTCCTCAATTTTTTTAACTTAATTTTTGTTAAATCAAAATCATATATATGCAGACATTTTTTTAGTATTTGTTCCTGCTGCACAATCGCTACCGATGCTTTCGCCGGGTAAGTTTAATTTTTTTTTTATTTGTATTAATATTTACATTAATATCTCACAGTATTAGGTTTTTTAGCGTTGATTAATAAAATAACGTCCAAAAAAATTGATGCCAAAATTAAAAAAATTGTAATAGGGTTATTTCAATAAACCCAACATAAAACAGTTCTGATTATGATTATCTAAGCTAGGTTTACATTTAAACATGGAAAGGGTGTCAATAATAATAATAAGGGGAAGTGATGAAATTAATTTCAAACAGCTGATACATAGCCAAGAAGGATGAAGGAAACGAAATGTAAAAAAAAAACAATGTAATTCAATTTCGATTTAATGTTATTTTTTATGATGAAGCCATACTAAATAATGCAAAATCATACAAAATCGTATGTTCTTGTTTTGAAAATTTGATCGCTTAGAAGTATTATAGATGCTTCAATTAAATACTGCGTGTAGAACACACGTTGGTCCTTAAAAATGTCAGTAATTTTTTTAATAGTCTTAATAAGCCTAGAAAAAATAAAGTATTAGGTCTCTAGAAAACACTTTCAAGTGCAAACTCTCCTACTTATAAATCCTTTTTCGCATATGGTTTTATTGTATAATATGGCAAATTAAGTTTCTTTCAAAATAATCGCAAAAAAAATTACGTTTACGCGCTAACTTCACGAAATAAAATAAAATATGCATTTTCTCGTTGTTATTTTTGACATCAATCAATACGGCCCGCACTCTTACGAATTTGGATTCGTAAAGAGACCCTTATGGCATGGGCACAAGAACCATGCACTGGGCACACCTATTTCGTATCAGTCATGCCCCGGCCGGAGCGGGAAATAGACGTGTGACTCCGCGTAGCTTAGTTTCGTGAAATAAATTTTAAATTTCCATTTTATTACAATAAACTATGCGTAAAAAGGAGTTAATATTTTTTACAGGCCTTTAAGAAATCAACCTGTAAAATGAAATTCTCAAATACCTCTTTTTCTCAAGTATTTTTAAACTTCTCCCATAAAGGGCGTGAATTCCGATTTTTCCTGGACTATTGGATCGCCTTAAAGTATAATATTATAAATTTAGTGAGATTTGCTTTAAATACATCCATGTCTTTGCATAAGCTACTAAAGGTGTTACAACTTCTTCTTATAATATATTTGCTAGGATTTTATTAAAATATAAGTCACTCACCTGAGTGGAATTCTAAAGTAAAAATCTAGAGCAGGATATATAGTGCGCTTGAACTTGTCAATAAGTTATAACTATTTTGGGATGCGATGTATGTATACGATAATGTCTCTTTCTATTAAAGGATGCTATAAAATTAATATTACTATACCATATATTGGTAAGGTAAAAAAAAAAATAATCACATTCTTATAAACACGCTCCTTGTTTTTTCCGGCTTAAATGTCTTGGATTATATTTATTCTAAGAAATTTATTGAATTATGAAAATGATATTACGATCTCCGGTGTCTACAATTACATACAAATTGGGCGAATAAGATATAAGATTACGGATAGAAGTAAGAATTTGTCAAGTTGTTACAAAATATTTCGTTTAACGATCGTAAAATACACGTCGTTGTATATAAGCTGTAAATACCTAGATGATGCATGGAAGTAGGAAGTTTTCGAAATTACCCCCCGTTTGAAATAATGTCCATTTTGCATGTCGCCCGCTACTAAACCTGTTTATCTAATATAAGGGTAGTTTCGATTTCTTTTTAGTTTGGCGACGTGGAAATATAATAAACAATAATTTATATTTTTCCGACATCGCGTGTGTAAATTAAACATTTAAAATCTAAATATAGCGGTATAGCCGTTCCAAACATGAGTAGTAGGATTTCTCCGTGTTGGTGGGGAGGGGGTGAAACAGGGAGATGGGGGAGGATTGTGGGAGGGATGAGTTGCCAAATCGCGAAATAATGACACGCGGCGCGCAACCGCTCGGGGGGACTCCCTGAAACCCCCAACCCCACTCCCCCATTCACCCACCACTCCCCCAAATGTGGGGGAGGTTCGTTTAGGCGGTGGGGGAAACACGGCACCCTACGTGACGATATTATAGAGGAAAAATTCTAAAAAGTTTAAAGTGATTCCGACGAGCAGTACCGCGATTGATTTTTCGACTCTGTAGCCAGATACCTGATAATATTAATAAGATCTACCCACGCAATTTTTTGAACACTGGCGCGTTTTTCTATTATTTTGAATTTCATCATTCTATTAATAAGCGTTTGTCTTCATCTTACAGCAACAATACTGCATAAAATTTTAACTAAGACACAACTAAAGAAAGCTTTTGAGTGAAAGTTTCCCAAACCAGCGCCAAGTTCAATTTTGTAGCCAATAAATCAAATTTCAAAGCATCGTTGTCCATTGACTCAAATTACTTTAACTGCAATCATATGTTTACGAGAGATGGGAAGGCTGATAGAGATATTGAAAGAAGGGTGAATGCAGGTAACTCCATTAATGGAGGACTGAATGCCGTTGGCGCCAATAAAAAAATTGTCAAAAGAAGCGAAGCTAGCAGTCCACAATGGAGTCCTGGTACCTACCCTGATGTATGACAGTGAGGCATGGAACTGGCAGAGGAAGGATGAGAGTAAGCTGAATGCTGTTGAATTGGGATCCCTGAGGCGTATGTGTGTAAAACCATATATTATCGTGTGAGAAATGTGGATGTCCGCAAAGAATGTAAGCATAATGAGTAAGATTAAGAAAGGGACCCTCAGATAGTTTGGGCATGTAGAGCGAATGGACGAAGAAAGTAGTGTAAGAAGAATATATGACGAGACGAGTTGTTTGGCGGTCCGTCCTCTCTGCCTATCCCTGCGGGGAAACGGCGTGATGGTTAGTTAGTTAGTTAGTCAATCATAAAATATTCTTTAAACCATTGAAACAACTTTTTCGATAATGGATTCAAAATGTGCATTAGAAAATTATCACTATTGGATTGCGTTAATTAAGGGTGAATTATAATGAACTAAATTGACTGCTGGAAACACACTTTCATTTGAGAAATTTCTAACGAAAACTGTATTTTTAAAAATTCAATTAGGAATTACTTATGGAAGCTTATAAACCTCATTGTAAATCTCACCAAAACAATGACAGCCAAGGAACATGGGAAATAAATGAAAAGTAATTTAGTAATTAAAATGGAAGTAAGAGATTGATAGATATGAGGTGGCAATAGTTTAAATGGTAGAGACGCTAGTCGCGGTAAAACTAAAGGATCTGAGTTCGACTCCCTATTACGACCGTTACTTTTTTGTTGTTGTTTTCGTTTAATGTTTTCAAAGAGAGTGTTTGATATTATCTTCCTAAATGATTAAATAAAACCGTTATTTTGAGTATAGATAAGACATACCTAGAGCAATTTTGTCTTAGTGACCATCTGAATTAAGCACACATAATATTTTTCTTACATGTTTTCAATAAAGATACTTCGAGTTCGGTCATAAGTCTTTCACACGGCGGATTTTTGAAGTAGTACGGTTATATATTCGGTTTCAATAATATTGTGACTTTTTTTATTATATCCTTTTACCAAACTACACTGGCGAGTCGAAATCAGTGTTTTCACTCGAGCGGGCTACGATTCACGTATATTCCGGATAAGAGGTTCGTCACAATTCGCATTTTCGGAGAAAAATACGTTTACTTACATCTAGCTCCGCCTAAGTAGCGGAAGTCGAGATAAACTGGAAAAGGATGCTGTGAAACTGTGTCTTAGAGATAAACTGGAAAAAGGATTTTTCTGAAATCGTATCTTTACTTACCCTGCCTTGCACCAACAACTAACGCGTGACAGGGAAATGATGGAAGAAAGGCAGAGATATTGACCCAGTTGGCATCGCGTTTAGGTTCCACCCAGGAATCGTAAGTTCAATTCCTTAGTTCATTAAAAAATAGGCACCGAATAGTATGTGAACTTCAGAACACTATTTTATACGGATTCGCCGATCAATAGATTAGGCACCAAATATCAACATGTAAGTAAGGGATTATTTTACGAAGAGGTTTAGTGGTTGTATTATTTGGTTCTAGGTACAAAAAGAACTATAGACAGATAAAAACCATTAGGTAAGTAAGTCTGTTTAGCACCAATATTTGTTGCTAATATATAGTTGTGAGTATGATATGAAGTGAAATGATATTTTCTGATGGGAATATTACATTGGTATTGGGTGATCAAGCTAATATTCAAATTATTATCATTTTTTTGTTAATCGAAAATGTACCTGCATTACTTTTGGTTCAATATATTTTTTGGGGTAAAGGGTTAATATTTCAGCAATGGTCGATTAAATATAAGCCAATTCATGCTGTGCTATATATAGTGAGTTTGATCAAGAGATTACCAAGAAATTTGACAAAAATACTCGTTTTTCAAATCTTTCGTAAAAATTACAGGAAAGTTTTCACTCCCGTTTTAATGCATGAAACATATAAAATAAGTTGAATATTTCATCAGTGGATCACATCCTGTACTGTACATTTTTATAATCCAGGGTAAGAGGCAGTCAAAAGTAAGACAACCACCCCGTAGCAGAATGACAGCCATCCAGCAAAACTTTGACAGGCTGGCGTTACGATTGGCCAATATTCTGTAGCAAAACTGGATGTAGACGTTGAGAACCTGACTCCCCCCTCCCAAACCCCCGCAACTGTCAAACCAGCCCCCGAACTGTCACTCATTCGTCACTCGTCAAAATAACGGACGAGTACCAAAGCATCCCGGCGCTACCCTACATATCGCCTTCCCGCTCGCGCGCGCGCCAATGCTACCTCCTTCTCACTCGGTTCACGGCGTCGATCGGGGTAAAGTTGATCGCGGCGGTGAAACCACGCGGAAGTACATAATCCGGGAACATGTACTGATGAAAGACAAGTTGAAAGATGAATAGGGTAGGAACGTTTCCTGTCTCGTTAGTGTATATGTACTCGTATGTGCTCTCGAATAGATGCCCCGCGAAAGAGAAATACAGAGCGCATTAAATAAACAAACACACTGCCGCGAAATTATAACTGTTATAAACAACTATTGTAATGGTCATATTAAAGTATGTATTTACCTTGATCAAAAAAATACTCTCAAAGATAATATCTTTTTCTAGATTGAAAGGAATGAAAGGATAGCAAAAACTTCAAATGTAAACCTAAAAAAATATATTTTTACTTTAAAAAATATATATTACCATGAGTGTGGTATCCAATCGATTTATTTATTTTATGAGTAAATGAATGGCGCTAAAACCACATTCCACCAAAGTATTTCTGGAATTGCAATACATTGATGTTAACCTGTATGCATTCAAAAATAAGAAAGGCAGAAATGTTAATACGAACGTAAGAGGCAGCGCGCTAAATCTAAAAGACAATTATAATTAGAAAAATATGGGAAAAAAAACTCCCGTCATAATGCTTAGGTTGCATTTAAAGATACACTGTGATTTTTCCGTAGCTATGAAATGTTGAATAACAGAACAAAATGTGTTTTAAATAATTTTCGGAGCATAATTAGCACTTTTTTTTCGATGGAATTTCATGTAATTGAATCGGCTCTACAAATGTATAGATATATTATCTTCAAAAATAATATACCTATACTTTTTTAGGAACTTAAAAACTGAAAGTGTTCGTGAGAAATATATTATAAATCGATAGAAATGCGAAATGCGCGGACTCAAGTCTGATAATATTAAATGTGTTCATACTCCTATAAGAAATACGAAAGGGATGCAATGTAAGAGTATAATATTTCTACCAATGATTTTTGACAATAATACTTCACACCACATTCGTCTACATAACTGTGGATATATTATTCATACTCTTATAAGAAATACGAAAAGGATGCAATGTAAGGGTATAATACTTTTGCATTCGTCTACATAACTATTATACCTTCTTTATTCAGAACTAGCTGGTCCCGGCATGCGTCGCTATGCCACTTAATAAAGAAATTGTTTCTCCCTGAGTGTTCTTTCCCATCGTCCCGTTCCCCTTCCGCCTCCCCTTCTTCTCCTGCGTCCTCTTCCCCTCTCGCGTTCCCACTCCGTCACCTCCACCTTCCCTCTCCCTACTCCACTCCCCCCCCCCTTCACCGTCCCGCGAACCACCCTCCCGAGTTACCCTCCCCCTCCCAGGTCCCCCTCCCCCTTCCAGCGGTCCCCTTCCACCTTCCCCGCCTTCCCTCTTCCCTTTACCGCTCCCTCGTCCCGCCAACCCTCCTCCCGCGTTCCATATATTCAATCCCAGTACATTCAGTTCTTAAACAGCCCGCGTGCCACCTTTTACAATTTTTATTCAAATTTCCATTTTTCATGTATATTAAGTTTGGTACCTAACATAGATACCTATTTAAAATATCTAAAATTCTTGATTCGATTCAAAGTATTAGGGGAGTACCTACTTTAAATAAATTTTTTAACTTTTCAAAAATAGAATCCTGTTTGCATAATCATTCATTGTTTTGCAAAATGTCATTCTCTTACACGCGAACTGTCAAACGTGCGATGTTTTCTGTTATTATCTAATTTTCTGCGCAATTTTCTTATTTTTTCTCTCCGTAAAAACCATCCTCGAACTTCAAGGAATATTCTAAAAAAAGAATTAGCGAAATCGGTTCAGGCGCTCTCGAGATTTGCGCTTACCAACAAATTTAGCGATTCATTTTTATATTATAGATGTATTCACCTGAACATTTTAATTGTTTTTTTTAATCAAAAACTCCGATTGAATAATTATTAGCCGAAACGTCACCGGATTTCCATCAAATCGCGTATTTGAAATTCAAATCTGCCAATTTGCAATCAAATCTTGTTTGTCCACAGCCCTTGTCCGATTGAGGGGGTTTTTAATATTAAAAAAGATTGAATAACTGAAATGGATACAGCACAACTTTAAGAAACACAGCTAATCCTAATCAGCACTTTCTAAAACTCTCAACAGGCACAAGACTAAAATATGAAGGTTTCAAAATAAGAAGGCGTTAAGTCTTTGAAATCCGGAAAACTATAAAAAACCTCAGAAAAATAAAGTAAAGCACGGAATATTTATTAACTATTTTTTTTTTTTTATTACCTACTATCTCATTCTCAATTATCTACAGATATAGATTATAGATGCTTCAATTAAATACTGCGCGTAGAACATACCTTGGCCCTTAAAAATATCATGTCTTTTAATGAGCCTTTTTATAAGTATCTATGTATAAGGTCTACAAAAAACTCTTTCAAGTCTAAACTCTCCTATTTATAAACCCCTTTCCGGATATTGTTTTATTGCATAATGTGGAAAATTCAGTTTCTTCTATAATAATCGCAAAAAAAATTTATATTTACGCCCGAACTTCCCAAATTCAAATATAATATGCATTTTCGCATTATTATTTTACAATATGGCCGCTAGTCGACGAATTTGGTTGTACAAAGTGAACCCTATGCCATCCACCGAAGAACTATTGACCACGCCACACCTATTTCGTATCAGTCACGCCCCGGCCGGAGCGGGAAATAGACGTATGGCTCCGCGTCGCTTGATTTCGTGAAATAAATTTTAAATTTCCGTTTACAATAAACAATGCGTAAAAAATGATTTTTTTACGGGTTTTTACGAAATCAACAAAATAATGTCTCAAATACCTTTTCCAATCTTTCCAAAAGCTTTTTCTCAAGTATTTTCAAACTCCTCCCTTAAAGGGGCGTGAATTCCGATTTAGATTTTTTTCGCCTCAAATTGTTTATTGAATCTCCGATTTCGTAACAATATCTCTGTGACTTGGGTCGATAATTCCAAGAGCGGCGAAAATGGAACTAGTTCTTTATAGTTCTTAGCCGCTTTTTTTAACGGTAAAATCGGCTTATTGGCAATGCGATCGTGTTACAAATCGAAAAGCGTTCAAATATTTAACCCATTTTTATTTGTTTTCATAATGAAGTAATAAAATTCTGCCAGCGTCGTCCAGCCACATCGCACCATGTGGATGCCATTGAATACATAATACAATTAGCTATCTACTTTATATTTTATAGTGAGTTTTTATCTACTTGTAAAGTACTAGCAGTTAATTAATCGAATGATTAAATTAATGATACATTCATTAGCTTCATTAAAAATATTATGCGAAAGTGGTAAATTTGGTCTCTACGTATACGTTGTCCGGTAAATCGAGTACAAGCGGGAAACTGGAGAATTTTGGTCACATTTGGAGTCGATTTTGTCTGAAAAAAATATCAACTCCAGAAAGATATCTTCCAATACACACGACGCTGTAACGTTGAAATCAAATATGTTAGAGAAATACAATACGTACATATGTAAAGTATGTAACAAAAGCAATACTTAAAAAATACCTGCGAAACCGCGAATTAGAAGTAGTTACAAAAAGTTACAAAAAAGGTATGTTTTCTTATTTTTTCTTATGATGACGTCCAAGAATAATTTTTCAGCTTGCTGGAATAACAATTTAGTCCATTTATTTATTTGCTTGAGCTCAATAGCGACCCCTTCATAGCAATAATCTGGCGTTAAACTACCTAAGCAAACACTTTTTGTAATCGTGAAAGTCGCTCTGTTTGTTTGTACCTGGTTGCATATTATGTGACAATCTGCGGGATGACATCACAGCGATAAAGGCTTAAACTGTTTAAAGGTATGACAGCGGTTCAACGCAACACCTGCTGAATTGTTGAAACGTTTAACAGTAGGGTGGAGAATGTAAACTGGGTTTAAAAAATGCAACCGATATGTTTGTCAATCGATCTAACTGCAAATTTTAATAACTAACCTCAACAATTATTACCAGAATTAATAACATTAAATTGTTTTTGGTAAGCTTTCGGGAGAGGCTTATAGTTTGTCAAATACGTGTAGACAACATAGGAGGGTTAAAATGGCAATACTAAAAATATAACCAAGGCGGTAATCTAAAGCTGTGTAACCTACATTTTTATTAAAAATTAAAAAGGCATAAAAGTGAAGAAAAAAAAATTAATTGCAATATCAACCCACTGATCTCAAAATTAGAATTGCATATAGGTATACATTATTATTATACGTTTGTAATTTTGTGTTAGCATAATGAAGAATAACGATATCGTAATAAAATATAAAGCACAATTTAGAAATTGCTCACATTTATTTAATACTAGCTGGTCCCGGCATGCGTTGCTATGCCATTTAATAAAGAAATTCCTCTTCTCTCTCGTTCCCCTTCCGCCTCCCCTTTTTTCTCCCGTTCCCACTCCGTCACCTTTACCTTCCCTCTCCCCACTCCACTACCCCCCCCTTCCCCCGTCCCGCGAACCCTGCTCCCAAGTTCCCCTCCCCCCTCCCAGGTTCCCCTCCCCCATCTCTCCCCCCCTCCCGCTTTCCATAACAATAGCCGCTTCCTCGCGTGCCACCAATAGCAATTTTTTATGCAAATTTCATAATGCCAGAGCTCACCGGAAATTTTATAAAAACCTTTTCCTGATAATAACGAACACACAAAAAAAATAATTATCCAATTTGGTGCAGTCGTTCGAAAGTTATGCGCTTAGCAACACATTCAGCGATTCATTTTTATATATGTACAAGATTAGCTAAGTACCTAGCATTGCCCGTGCTTTAGATCATGTCTCTAATTTTAGATCTGAATATATTTAACTCATTCAGATCTAAAAGTAGTGTAACTAAATTCACCATTAATGATTCGTCCTTTCTACCTACTGTTAAATTCAAATTTATGTTAAATTAAATGAAAGCCAATCACTTTGCAAAACACAATTTAATCTAATTTATGTCATTAAGCAGGTACCTTAACAAACGTGCTTCTTTGATTTAAATTTTTCTTTTAAGGAACAAAAAAAGTTTTTTTTAAATATGTGCACAGTGTTCTGTATTTTCAGTGTCACTGCACTTTAAAAGAATATTTGACAGATAATTTGGTGTTGCCAGCCTACAAATTTTGTAGTTCCATTTTTTATATTTTCTACTCTTATTTGGCAGACTATATTTTTAGAATAAAACCTTTTGATTCACCTTTATTATAAAAGTCAATGACTTGCATTTAAGGGATGGAAAAAGTAAAAAGCTAGAGTTAAAATTCAATACAAAATATCGTAGAATACGGACTTCAATTATTGTAAATGGCTATCAGCTGTCGTCCCATGCGTAAAAAAGCAAATTTTCATTTTAAAGGTTTTTTGAAGTGAAACTCGATGAAACGAAAAATTGCGACACTAAAAAGAGAAAAACACAAACATAAATATATATAGGATTTAGCCTGCGAAAGAATGAGATAGACTAATCCGACTAATATTTTTTCTCGGGACAGATTACCGATGCCAATTTCGTTTGAATCGAAGAAATTAATGCTCCATACATTGAATTACCAGAATTACTTGACATATTGTCATTACTATTACCAATCCTACGAAAAATATGTGATTTTCATTATTTTTAATTTTAGATTTTGTATGTTAATATGAAAGGTTAATTTTATTTATGAATTTTACTAGTGTTTGTAATCGTTTCAAGAAGTTAAAAATCATTTCTCTCAAAAACCCAAAGTTGCCATGTTTTCAGGAGAACCAATTATTTATTTAACGTTTTTTTAGGGGCTTTTACGTGAGAATAGTATACTTTACATTAGGTATACATAACTTACTGAACAGCCTCAGTGTCAACATTTTATTTGGTTAGTGATAAATTGAAGATTTCCACTGACTTTGTATAATTATTTATGGAGAATATAAATAAATAAATAAAACTTACTAACTAACACGCCGTTTCCCGTAGGGGTAGGAAGAGAGGACGGACCGCCAAACAACCCAGTTTTAGCACACACTCTTTGCTTCATTCACATTCATACATCGTCTAATACATTCTCTTCTATTATTCTGACTTTTGTCATGGCCCGACTCAAGTATCTGATTCACTTGATCGTTTCCATGTCTTCTTCGGGCGTCCCCGACTTCTTCTTCCAATTTCATTTGCGTCATATATTTTTCTCATACTACTTTCTTATTTCTTTCGCTCTACATGCCCAAACGAGGGTCGCTTTCTTAATCTTACTGATTATGCTTACATCAGCCCTACATTCTTTGCGGATGATATCCACATTTCTCACACGATCATACATGGTTTTACCACACATCCGTATCAATATTAATATAATCACATAATATGGACTAGGTTTGAAGATGAATTATCCCTGAATTTATATTCACAAAGAAGCTGTAGCTTCAACGCCATAGATAATTTAACATATTAATTTGGGTTGTCGGTGCTTGCGTGAAGCGATGTGAAATGTTCCTGTGTATTATTGAATAATGCGTAAAATTATTCAGTTGACTAATTGTTTCAAATAGGTGATAAAAGAGGGAGGTACCAAAATGATTTTATTGTAATAATAATTCTATAAATGTTGAAAAAATCGCACACCTAGATAAAGAGTAGCACAACTCGAAATAACCCAAAATTGAGATATTGCCATTTTCGGAATCTGCGTCGAAAACTACACAAACCACAAAGACACCTGTTTAAAAATCTCCATCAATAAAATTTCAAAGAAAGTCAGTCTTTCTGAATTGCTCTACGATAACCCCCACCAACAATAGTAACGCATCACCAGTTACGACATACCAGCTGTAGGGAAAGATGCTGTCAATACGCACAAAGACTGGATTATTTCGACTTAGTCTTGAATTCGTGATTTACCGCAGTCATAGTGCGTGAATATTTTGAGTTGATTTGGTATTCGTGTTTGAACTTGTCTTGTTTCTCGGGCGTTCTACATATCAATTCCACTTACTCCGGTATTGTGACGATTATAAAACAAAATATACAGAATAAGAGTGCATTAATTTAAATATGGAATCAATTTGAGTTGATAAAATTATTAAACAATGATTTTGTCACAAATACTAAAATAACACGAAACTAATTAATAAACGTGAATTTGATGGTTAAGTAATTAAGCAAATAAATATCCTAGTAAAATAACATACAACATCGTATAACAATATTTTTAATCGGTCAAATAGAAATCGAGTAAAACGTTTTTCGCTGTTCCTGAAAAAAGAGGTATTTTGAGTTGTACTACTCTTTATCTAGGTGTGCGAAATGTATTTCATTCGTTTAAAAGTTATTTTTAATACATTCATTAGCGGTGTTCATTCGATTGGTAAATTTCTGACGCCTATAATTTGACAATTTTTATTACCCTATTTTTTTTCACATTAAATTGTTTCACGGGTCTGCCCGGTATATTAATAATTTTACTAAACTGCACGTATATTCAATTGATCCAAGAGCACATAATTCTAATAAAACAACCCAAGAATAACTGGATCTAACCTGGAGTAGTGCTGGCACGGTAGTTTTGCCCCTCCCTATTGCTGACAGGGCCGCATGAAGAAGAACAAGACGTGTGGCAGCCCTGGGAAGAAGTCGAACTGGGGAGTTCCCCACCACCCACTCCGGGGCCAAGGGTTGACAAGTCTGCCTGGTTCCACGTGAAGTTGTGCGGTGTCATCTGGAATGAAATAAATAAAAAAGTTAAGGATTGTTAAAAAAATATAGGTGAATTTCATTCTTCTTCTTCTTGTGCCCTGTCTTGTTCAACGGATGTTGGCTATCATGTTTGCTATGCGGAATTTGTTTACTGCGGCCCGGAACAGCTCTACGGTAGACTGGCCAAACCACTGTCTCAGGTTTTTCAGCCGTGAGGTTCTCCTTCTACCAGCAATCTTCCCACGCATTATGAGATGCAATATCTCATACTTCTCTGGATGCCTCATCACATGTCCAAGATATTGAAGTTTTCGGATTTTCATAGTTTTAATAACTTCTTTTTCTTTATTCATCCGAACCATAACATAACATCTTCATTCGTAACCTAGCGTAACCATAACATCCTCATTCGTAACCCAGCGTAACCATAACATCTTCATTCGTAACCCAGCGTAACCGTAACATCTTCATTCGTAACCCAGCGTAACCATAACATCTTCATTCGTAACCCAGCGTAACCATAACATCTTCATTCGCAATCCATCCAGCTTATTTGAAGTATTCTTCTGCAGATACACATCTCATTACTTTTTTTTCATTACATTGGATTTCATTAAGTACTTTTTTATGTAGGTATTTGTTTTGATCAGATGTGAACATAAGACATATCTGAGTCTTATGCTGCGTATACACATGCGAACAAAAGGGCGAGCCGAACCAAGAATGAAAGGAAATGAACGAAAGGAATGACAACCACATGCGGCGTTTTACATTCTTTCTATTTTCAATCAACCACGAAGATTACTATTCCGAAGAATACTAACCTATAAATCTAAAAAAATATTAGGTTCGTTGTGTGATGAGTTTAATTTAGGAATGATTTGTGCCTGCCTAAGGTTAAATGATTAAATTTGACGGCCTCCGTGGTCCCGAAGTAACACTCTCGACTCACAATCCGAAGGTCGCAGGTTCGAACCCGGCGGCGTATTTCTAAAACCTATACCGGTTCAGTCGCGGTAGCGACAAATTAAATTTAAATGCACCTCTATATTTTGTTTATTTTTTATAACTTTGCAAAAAAAAAGATTGTTCTAAAATCTAGATAATAATCTTACCATTGGTTATATTAGAAATTAATAATTTCATTTCTAACCCGGCGTGCGCAAATAAATTTTATTTGATTAATTTGTAGTATTTAACAATTAATTCATTAAAAATAATATATAGTATATATGTGTCAGGTTCCAGAGTGGAAGATACTCTCAGTATCGCCCTGGTGTAAGACCACCATTCAGAATTGAACCGTTGCTTGAAATGGCTTTAGCCGTGTTTGGTGACCAGATCTGAATAGCCGGGTACGTCCCCACCTTCTTCTTCCCCACCTTCCTCTTCCCCATCTCTTTCCCATCCCCACTACCTTCAGCCTCACAACATACCCCAATTGGGGGTGTAATAAATATATAATATATATAATAAATATAATATAATATGTATAATAAATTGTATGTGTAATCCTCGATATCTTAAATATTATTTTCTAATCTATGGAAAAGCCCCTACGGGCGTATAACAACAATAAATAAATAAATAAATAGTCTCACTGGCTCCAGACGGGAGCAGTTGGTGACTCCTGTGCGCTATTCACATAAAAAAAAAAAATTCAACAATTTACCAGTAAATACTAGGCACTAAACTTGGCTTCATCCGAGTTTCAACAGTATTTCATATTATTGAACAATAATTGGAATGCATATTTCTTATTCCTTTTTGTACTGTCTTATAAGAGGTAAAGTCACAAGGAGGAAATCCATAATTCGTTTTATTTTGGCTATAGTATTACTCATGTACAAACTGAAAAAATAAATATATGAATCGGGCAATAAGGTTTGTATTATTTTTTAAAAAGAAGCAACAGATATCGATAACAGAGTAATATAAGTGATTCCGATGGAAATAACAAAGAGTGCTAAAAATGCTTTCGTTGTTTAAAAAATTGTAAACAAAGATGGTGTACATTTAGAGAACCTGAGATCATAAATCTTTTTTTCTTAATAAAGTTATATTGCTCTATTATTTTTATTCCGAAATGTCAAAATATCTATTGTAATTCAATGGAGGACTTCGCTTTTGAATAATTAAACGACCATTACCACAGAATGTTAACCTGACAAAAAAACTGGTTAGATTCCAGAGCAAAATATTGCGATCCAAAAGGGGTTTCGTAATAACTAACTAAATAGGTTAAAATCACATAAAAATAATATTGAACAATAATATACTCGTACCAGCCGTAGTAAATGCGTTGTCCACAAAGATAACAGATCCATACTAAAATCCAACCGCACATTAATAATTAGGCACAAATCTTTACTTCACGAAAGAAACATAAATGACTTTTAACGAACGCGCACTATTCAAATACGTTACAATGATTTTTACAAAAAAAGAGCTAAAATTCGCTTCAACTTTTCCTACTGCCACTCTGATATTACTTGCCAAACACGCGACAATAAAAATAATAAGAACAATTACATTTAACAATAAATCATCTGACTTTGTTTACATTTCAGATACGACAATCTACTTGGTTTAAATTTTAACTGAATGCTGTTTGAAATATGGAAATCTAAAAATCTAAACAAACGATTGTTACAAAAAACTTTAAAAACAAGTATAAATGACTTACGTGATCATAATATGTCGGAAAGAGTCCGGGATGTCTCATCGGCTGATGCTGCAAGTAGTTGTTGATATAACCACCCCCATAGGGTATGTGAGGAGGGTAGCCCACCCCCATATCAACATACTGTCCGTAGGTCGGAGAACTTTCTTCATTTAGAGTAGACACTGAATACGTCACATCAGGCCTAGGTGGGCCCAGCACCTGAAGGTTGGAAGCATGAGCCATCTTCAATTCGTAATCACTCGGAGAGTGAGGATGATATTCTTGCTTCACAGGCATCGAATCTTCTTGCTCTCCGTACTGCTGCGAAATTCCTAAGATCTCTTGTATACTGAATCCAGTTGAGTCTTTTGAATCTGTCAAATTTTGTTGATACTCCGGTAAGAATCTCGAACTGTAAGCCACGTAATCTTCT
Organism: Limnephilus rhombicus; assembly: GCA_929108145.2. NCBI lineage: Eukaryota > Metazoa > Arthropoda > Insecta > Trichoptera > Limnephilidae > Limnephilus > Limnephilus rhombicus. The sequence goes on from OV815284.1 coordinate 28,360,839, forward strand.
TGTGTTTGGTTGAAGGCTTCTTCGTCTCCCACTGTATAACTCACTTGGTTGTTATCTGATAGTATATCTTCGACACTGTGCGTAATATTATTGTTTTTGTTCGCGTAGAAGTCCGCACTAGTCCTTGAGATGATGCCCTCAGGGTGTTGTATTGATAACAAATTCGGTTCGACTGATACCAGAGTATTTAACAGGCGACTTGACCCCACCCCTTCCACTTCTTCCTGGGTTTGAGCCATTTTCGGCCAATAAGGACGGAGGATTATTCGTCACCAAAAGGATTAGCCGAAATGGCATCTAATGACCTATTTCTGTTTCACGCTTCCATTGTTACGAGTGATAGTAATTACACCGAGGTGTTTACTTTCGTTGGTTGGTTTATACGCTAGTCTTATGACTCATCATTTCTTGGGGAATATAATTTGAATATTACCTGTATTTTTACTTTTTGGCTTCCGAGTTATTTATTTTGATTGAAACGTTGACATGTGTTAACCTTAGTATAATTAAAAACCAGGATAGTTATTTTGGTAATTGTTCGGAATAAACGTCAACGGTTAATACGCACTTTTTTTATAAAACTTTTAGATTCTTCTTATTTACAATAAAATACAACTATTTGCATTCGGGGAGGTTGAAAATGTTACATTTTTAATTTTATTTACGTAAATTGAAAATTTGCTTTCACACTGTCAAATCACTCTGTTTGCAGTTCGGAACAAACGTCAACGGTTAATACGCACTTGTTTTGATAAAACTATTAAAATTAAGATAATATACACAAGCCCGCTACACAAACCCTGCTTTGCCAGAAAAACCTTTCAAAAACGTAGGCTGTTTTTTAAAGTAAAGATAATATACACAATCCCGTTACATAACCGTTGACGTTTGTTCCAAATATTTACCGTTATTTTTAAAAAGGAAGGGAAATTTAAAAAATAGTGCCTTTCAAAACAAAAAATAAAACAACTCCACTATTTAAAATACGCTCTTTAAAGAGAGAAGTAAAAAATAACATAAACAGAGCAATTATCTAATTATTTATTATTCGATTCAATCGTAAATATTGTGTATAATTTTATGAATGGGGAGAATTCATTCATACGATTCGATGACGTCAGAAATGGTTGGAATACTATAGCTTTTATTCCAAGAATGGCAAACCGATTTCTCAAAATTTGTAACGAAATTCCTTGAGGCCTAATAATCAACAATATTTTAGTAATATGTGTCGTTCGTATGCTTCAAACAAACAATATACATACAAGAATGTTAGAAATATTTTTGAGTTTTGTTATCACGATTAATTATTTTTTTTTAATTACAATAAACTTCTGAAATCCAGTATTATTTTTCAATTGTTTTAGCTTAGTCAAATTTTCTTGCTTCACAAAAATATTATTTACGCACTCTTTACAAACTAAGAATTATTAAATTTCCCGTTAATTAATAAATCACTTTTTTCGACATATTTGTCTACAGAAGCCTACGTTTTAACTAGGATTTTCTTTGGATTGTCCATGGATTGTTTCCCAAAATAGCACAAGACTCACCTTGTCAAACAAAGAGAACGAACTATATGGAGAAATGAAGTATTGCTTTGGTGGTATCACACGGCTCGGACATGACAGGTTTCAGAGACACTGACCTTACAAATCGTAGATATTTTTCAAAACAGCCCGGTGACATATCTATATTTGCCATAAGCGCCTCGTGACTATTAAAAGTGGGTTTGAGTAAGTACTAATAATAAATATTCGAATTATATTAATTATTATTAATATGTTGAACTCATCATATTTCAATTTGGGAGGCGTGTACGGGTACCGCCGCCCCGGGAACCATTTATTGGATAACCAACACCTCTGCCATAGGTCACCCCAAGTGGTTCACTACGTTTGGTGACTTAGCAGGGGTGTCCGGGTTCATGGGGCGAGTTTGTCCGAGTCTTGGCGGCGGATGTGCCTGCTCACCAGCTGGGTGGCAGGCCTGATCGGGAGAGACTGGTTGAGGGAGACCTCGTCACCTCTCAAGCAGAACTTTTTTGGAACATCGCCTTGCACCGCTGTGGGAGGAATGGATTCATACGTCCGTCACTCCTGGACACATTGATCGCCAGATTCCTACCCAGCCTTCATGCCTTATCCTTCCCAGAACTTCCTCTTCTTCATTTTTTTAAAAGACCCTGCCTCCACACAGCATCCTCAAAGATGACATACGACCTGAGGGAAAATATTTTCCTCAGGGCCTCCTGTGTGAAGCTATTGTAAAAAAATATATATCTTATAATATGCTGTCTAAAATACAATTTGAAAAATCATTTAAGTCAAAGTTAAATGGTCCCGATTCTATAATAATGGAAATGGTAAGAGAGTGCTATAAAATTCTACACCGGGATTTTTTTTTTTTTTTTAATTGACTCAATTTCACCGATTTGAAAATGCTGCTTATTTGACGGCTTTCGTGGTTAATTTCACAATTTATTAATTTGAAATATGTAGTATAGAGTATATTTGCGGTATCTTCCAGAGTATTTTAGCATCGCCCTGGTGAAAGGTCACCATTCAGAGCTGGTCACCAGATCGTCACCAGATGGTCGTCTTTCGTGACCAGATCTGAATGGCCAGTTACTTCCCAACTTTCCTCCTTCCCTTCCCCACTTCCTTCAGCATCACAACTTATACCAGTAAGGGATGCCATAGTATCACAGGCTCCAGACGGTGGGAGCAGTTGGGAAGTTGGGAGATTAATGGAGAGTAAGTTCCTTTGTCCGAAAGCTGTTTAAAATTAGAATAATCATAATTTTCATTCTGGTTAGCTCTTGCCTTGTGAAAGTGCATTTTCCTTGTTTTTATTTTAGTTATTTAAAAAAAATTGTTAAAACATTCTTAGCGAAGAAATGCTAAATTTTTGGGACTGCAAAAGACTTGAAGAACTCTTTTCTTGGTGTCCGATTTTCGATTTCTATGGTTTTAGGATTTTTTTTTCTAAAAAAAATGAAAGACAAACATTCCCGGGTTACAAATAACTCAACAATGTTTGAAAATCTCCTACTACATACCACCGCAGTACGCGAAAAATGTTGCTTGTGTCGTTATGAAGGACTTAGAAAGTCGAGAAATTGAACACGCGACGCCCGGGTGGGACCTCAACTGGGTGCCAACTCAGCCAATGACCAGTCTTTATAATATTCTTCTGGGTTTAAGATAGTTGCTTTACATGCTTTGAGATCGCATTTCTAGTAGTTAACTAGTAGTTCTGTGAACAGTAGACATCGCATCCAAAAATCATGTTTTTAATTTTATCTTATTTAATAAATCAAAATCAAAATGTCCCCTAAAATTATAAGATTTATAAGTACTTATATACCTACCCGATTAATTATGACCCGTACATATTTCGGGTCACATTTTTTTTTATTTCAATTCAGCAATTATACAAATTGTCCAAAGAAATGTTACCATCATAATTTTCTTTAAACTTTCTTCAGCCGGTAGGTACCATAATATTGATAGCCGGTAGGTACCATAATATTGATAGCCGGTAGGTACCATATTCCGATTTGATAGTTCCTAGTAGGAACATGCGAACTCTGGCGAGATAAAAAGATAGTATCCAATAAGGCTACCGATAACCGAAAAGTAACAAACAAATTTATACACAGATGAAAACGCCGTCGAGGTAGTCAAATTAAAATCTGTAAAAAACGCGACCATGTTGAAAAGTGACTTCTTTCTTCTTTATGTGCCGTATTAGGTCCCCCCGACGTTGGCGATCACTCTTGAGAATGTCTCTCTGTCTTGCGCAGCCCGGAATAGCTCCTCCACACTTCTAATGCCGGTCCACTCTCGTATATTACGCAGCAAAGACATTTGTCTCCTACCAGGCCCTCGGCGACCCTCTATCTGTAAAAGTGACTGCTATAATAAAATATTATATAATATCATCTTGTTTCGATTGATCACCTGATTTAGAACTCATCCTGGTAGCAAACAGTGGTGACAACAACACAATATTTACGCTTTTTGCCACATATAAATATTATTATGAACAAAGCAATGAAAATGCTTGGTTTCATAATAAGAATTGCCAAAGATTATTGTAATATATCTCCTTTAAAATTTTGTATCATTAGTCAGGAGCCATATTGAGTATAACTCACCTATTTGGTCACCGCATTTTACCTATTGAAAAAATACAGCACAAGTAAGACATGTAAATTATAAATATAATACTCCTATTGAAAATATAAACTATAACTGCCTAATGAAAAATTTGTAATTAATAAAGCTGTCCGATAAAATATTGGTATCCGACGTCATTTTTCTTTTTAAATTGATTGATTCTCCATTTGGCAGCCCTGAATTATTGCAATTGATTTCGTTTCATGTTCCTAATAGAGTCACACGAACCACAAATAATATCTTTCACTGCATCAAAATCAATTCGTTTATGAACTCCCTCATACTACGCGTAAATAAGTTATGTAACCAATATGCAGAATTAGCAGATATTTTCAATAACACCAAAGAACTTACGAAAAAGCATTTCAAAAGACATTTTCATCATTTCGATACATGGGAAGTGTGATAGAGATATTTTAAGAAGGGTGAATGCAGGTAACTCTATTAATGGAGGACTGAACGCCGTTGGCACTACCAAAAAACTGTCCAAGACGCAAAACTAGCCGTCCATAATGGAGTGAGGCATGGAACTGGCAGAGGAAGGATGAAAGTAGACTGAATGCTGTGGAGATGAGATGTGTGGTAAAACCATGTATGATCGTGTGAGAAATGTGGAGATCCTCAAAGAATGATGTAAGCGTAATGGGTAAGATCAAGAAAGGAACGCTCCGATGGTTTGGACAAGTAGAGCCAATGAACGAGGAAAGAAGTGTAAGGAGAATATATGACGCAAATGTGAATGGTAGAAATAGTCGGGAAGCCCGAGAAAGACATGGCACGACCAAGTGAATCAGATACTTGAGTCGGGCCATGTCAAGAGTCAAAATAATAGAAGAGCATCTATGAGACGATGTATGAATGTGAACGAGGCAAGGAGTGTGGGCCAAGACCGAATTGTTTAGCAGTCAGTCCTCTCTGCGGAGAAACGGCGTGATGGTTAGTTAGTTAGTTTTTTCATCAGCTTGCATTTTGTTTACAAAATTGTGAATTGTGAGTTAATTTTAAAATACAACTATGTTTAACCCGTCTGCTTGTTTAGGAATAAATACATCCCATAATTGCGTTATACTTTCATAAGACCAAAAACATCCCGAGCGACCTTACATTTTAAAAGTTATATATCTCTCTTCCTCTCATGCAAACATATGTATTTTTCTTTTAACCAGAAAGAGAACGAAATAATACTTCTTATTGTCTTTGAAATATGAAAGCTATCTTGCGCAGATATGTTACAATCTCGATCCAAAGGGACGGTTTCAGAATTTACGTGCGAAACCGAGGCTTCCGGATTGTGAGGTGCGAATATATTGAACCAAGCAGACGGATTAAACACTGTTTCATGTTTTATAATCCAGTTTTTATGTTTACAAAACTTCTGTATTTAATTTGTATTTAAAGATATTTGTATCGTAAATAAATAAATAAATATAACGCCGATTCAAAAACTGCACTCGGAATCAAATTCCTTTAGTTGAATCTCGGTGCGCCACTGGTTTTGTGATAGTGCATTCGTACAGGATTGCAGATAGCGCAGAAGTTACATGTGCCGCAGGGTTAGTTTCAGGTTTTACCACCGTATCTACCTGCACTGTCCATCGATATACTTCCCACTAGGAGTCCATCAACCTACACCTATGAACCGTCCGCTCGCATAATTTCATATTATGTACATTTTTGAAGCGAAAACTTCATTAGCACCGTTGTGAGTTGAAACTCGATGAAATGAAAAACCATCACTGAAACAAACACACACATCTATAGAATTTAGCCTGCGAGAGAATTACATCGGTCTCCTCTTTGTGCAGTGCTTCGTAGCCTCCCCACTTGCCTACTTTTGTCTTCTGAAGGTTTCACTTCTACCGCGTGTGAACTGCACACATGTAGTTTTTTTTTTTATATTTGCCTATTATTTACATAATTTTTAGAGCTACATTTAATCTTTATTTTATTTTATTTATGATACTAACAGTATAATATTGAAATGATAATATTTAGGTTACGTTAAGTTTACCAATTACAAATTTCCACGTGGATTTTATAATGTAACTAGCTGGTTCCCAGCATGCGTTGCAATGCCATATATTCAAATAAATACATTGTTTCTCCCTGAATCACCTTTCCCGTGTGTCCCCGTTCCCCTCCCGCTCCCCTTCGTAGCTAGCTTTTATAAATTATAGCCTATATTTTATTACGATCTATGAGCCATATTATTGTAAAGTTTCATTAAAATCCATTCAGTAGTTTTTGCGTGAAAGAGTAACAAATATACGTAAATCCATACAAACTTTCGCGTTTATAATATTAGTAAGATTATAATAAATAATTTTATAAGAAGTGAGTTAAGTGATAATGTAATTAAGATTATGTATTAGATTTTGTAATTAAGAAAGTTTACAGAATAAATGATTTATGTGGGAGAGGGGTAGGTTGCTTGAAATGGCTTTAGCGGTGTTTGATGACCAGATCTGAATAGCCAGGTACTTCCCCACCTTCCCCTTCCCCGTCTCCCTCCCCACTGCCTTCAGCCTCACAACATACCCCAATTGTGGATGCCATAGTCTCACTGGCTCCGGACGGGAGCAGCTAGGATTCATGTGAGGTATTCACGTAAAAAAGCAGTTAAAATTCTTTTGCGGCAATAACATAATAAAATATAATCAAAAATCTCAAGTGACGGACCCTTATTGTGTAATCTTGTGTATTTTATGTCAATGGACGGATATATTACCAACTACACTCTATTATTATATTTGAATATTGTTTTATAATAAATAATATTAAACTATCACCCCTGGCCCCTGAAGGTCATCAGAAGCCGGTGAAGGTGGCCGCTGGTGCTGGCGCCCCGGCAGTTGTTCTCTCGTGGTCTAAAACCGGACTGAAACACCTGAAACGTGAACCTTGGAAGTCGATTCCAAATACTGGAACCGCTTCGGGAGCTCTAGCGACAAGGTGGGCGATGGACACCAAGATCCAAGACCCGTATCAGTGGATATATTGAACGAGCAACTATTAAAAGATAAACAGAAGGAAAAAGACTGAATATTGACTTACAATTTCTAGTTTTGAAGAAGACTTGATAAACAAAAGACTCTGAGTTCCTTGACTCCGCGACTGTAGGTCGTGGGTCTGAAACCCGTCTTAGAATGCATTATCTTTCGACGTTTTTCCAGAGCAAAATATCATCTGAATGTCTTCCTGTTTCTGTGTTTTTTTTTAAATTTCTTTTTGTGTGAATACCGCACAAGAATCCCAACTTCTTTCAACCGCCTGGAGCCAGTGAGACTGTGGCATCCCCGATTGGGGTATGTTGTGAGGCCGAATACAGTGGGGACGGGTAGTTTGTGGATATTTAGATCCAGTCACAAAAATGAAAGGTATATTTGTGGCACGTTCCAGAATGGAAGATTCTTTCAGTATCGCCCTGATGTAAGATCACTCAGCATTGAAACATTGCTTGAAATGGCTTTAACCGTTTTGGTGACAAGGCCCTTCCCACCTTTCTCTTCTCAATTTCCTTCCCTTCCCCACCCAATTGGGGATGCCATAGTCCCACCAGCTCCAGAAGGAAGCATTTGATCTCTCCAGCCGGACTCTCTCGAGACATCGCCTTGCACTGCAGTGGGAGGGATGAATTCAAACGTCCATCACTCCTGGACACATTGGTTAACAGATTTCCACCCACCCCTCATACATTTTTCCTTCTCAGAACCTCCTCTCCTTCCTTTCCCTTAAAAAAAACCTCTACACAGCATCCCCAAAGATGACAAAGACCCTGAGGAAAAATATTTTTCCCCAGGGAGCTAATGTTAAAAAAATTAAATCTTGTGCGGCGAACATTAAAAAAATAAATAAAATTAAAATAAATTGAGAAAAAAAATTTAGACAATTTTTTCTGAAGAGACATTTGTGATCATATTTACATCAGTGGTTTTAAACACGTCTTTTTTTAATATCATATATACCTGACTTTTGAAGTGAAATTTCTTTAGCACCGTTGTGATTTGAAACCCGATGAAACGGAAACGAAAAAAGAGACAAGCACATACATCTATAGGATTTAGCCTGCGAGACAATGAAACCATACCGCAATGGCCTCTTTGATTACGAGCTCAATTTTCAAGGCTTCTATTGGTTGAGATTGTGCGTAAGTTATTGTGAAGGTTACACTTCTACCACGTGTAAACTGCACTTGATTTTTATTCTTAAATAATATTTCTCTTGCATACCATTTATGGTTTTTTAATGTTCATTAGTGACTCATCATATGAACGCGAAAATTGGCAATCAAAATGATTAATCCCACCATAGGATTCCCATCCCATGAGACAGGACCGTAGTCGAGGTTTATATCTGTTTGTGTGACATGTTGTTCAAGCGATGCACCACATCGTTTAACTTTTTAGAATCGAGTCGCTAACAATTATACTTCTTATGTAGATGACGATAATGTTTACATTCCCGCAAAATACCAACCGCCTTTTTAGATTTATATAAGAAGAAAATGCGTATTAATTTCTTTTGCGTAATTCAGGCTTTATTGATCATTTTGTGAAGAACTTAATTTTTTACGTTTTTCGATAAAACCATTCCGTAAAGGGGTATGTAAGATATTTGAATTTTAAAGCACTTTTTTATGCCTTATACTTTATTTTTTTCTCTATTTATAAAAAAAATCAGAGTGTGCAATTCACACGCGATAGAAGTGAAACCTAAATAATACTCAAGTAGACAAGAATGGTGAGACAACGAAGCACTTTTTTTATCAATACGAATGATGATTTTTTTCCGTATTTTTGTCGTCGAATTGCAGTGCACCTTTTCCTATACATTTGGTCATTTTATTAGTATACAATTGTGTTTTCTTCTTCGGAGTCACTAGATGTTGCTTTCTTATATGTTTTCTTTGCCTGTTCATTTAGGAGTGGTTTGAAAATTGAATATCGATTTTACAAAAAAAAATTTTTTGATTGGTCCGCTATTGGTCCCTTGGTCCGCTGAATGTCTGGCCGCTAAGGTTCGTCAGGCGCTTCATACCACTCGACCAAAGGAGGCTTGCGTGAGACCGTGGATTTATTGTATTATATTGAGTACCCGTGGAAAAAATAAATATTTCATTGCTATCTCATTCTCTCGCAGGCTGAATCCTATAGACGTATGTGTTTGTCTCTTTGGGGCCATCCATAAATTACGCCACACCTTAAGAAGGGGGAGGGGAGTGTGTAACAAGAGGTATGGGGGGGGGGTCATCAGCTCTGTGACGTCACACGTAAAAATCTAAATATTAAAACACAAAACTTTTTTAGATGTAAAAATTGCAAAATGTGTGACGTCACGCAATGGGGGAGGGGGTCTCACATATGTGACGATGTGTGACAGGGACGGGGGGGGGGGGGTCAAAAAATCATGAAATTCGTGTGACGTAATTCATGGATGGCCCCTTTTAGTGTCACTCGCTTTCGTTTCATCGAGTTTCAAATCATAACGGCGCTAAAGAAGTTTTCACTTCAAAAATCTATCAAGAAAACACACAATAGTTTCAAAGGCAAATACTTGTATGTGTTCTGCTCCCAGTATTTAATGAAAGCATCAGAAGCATTGCTAAGCCCTGAGAAAAATAATTTCCATCAGGGCCTATGTCATCTTTGGGGATGTTGTGTGGAGGGTTTTTTTAAGGAAAGGAATGAGAGGAGAGTTCTGGGAAGGCAAAGGGTTTAAGGGGTGGGTAGGAATCTGGTGTTCAGCGTATCCTGGTCATCCGGCTCCTAGACCTAGACAAACCTCACTCCATAAACCCGGGCACCCCTGCTAAATCACCAAACGTAGCGAACCACTTTGGGTGACCTATGGCAGAGGTGTTTGTTATCCAATAAAGGTTCCCGGGGCGGCAGTACCCATTTCCGCCTCCCAAATTGAATTACTTCGTGGTGCTTTGCCTTAAGCAATATCAAGAACTACAATAGAATTTTAAAATATATAAGTAATATATTATATTACATCACCATTGCGGAATAACTTATCGGCAGGAAAACTTTTGTACTTTTAAAAGATGAGGGCCATTCTAATAACTTGTTGTGGTTATGTAAATACATACCAAGAAGGTTTATGCCAACTAACTCTAACAATAGAAAAATTATATTGAAATAATATATTTACTAATGAGGTAAAGTAAGTGCTTAATAACGATTCACAGTCTAAAACAAATAAAAATAAACAAATCTACATAAATACTACACCTATAATACCTTTAATACCAATAAAAGTATGTTTCCATTTTTCTCTTATTTAATAAATCAATAACAAAATCTTATTAGAAAACATAAGATTTGGTACCCTATACAATTTTTTCAAACTTTCTTCTGGCAAGTGCATAGGACGGTAGGTTCCATAATATTGAAAAAAAAATGGAAATAATAATCTTCAGTGAACCAAAAAAGGTTATCTATCTTGAAACGGAAACGGAACATAAAAACAAATATAAGAACAGAAAATTCAAACATGCTTATTTATGATTGGATGTTTCATTCTGCTTCGGGCATCTTCAAACTGATCAAATAAAGCAAAGGTGTACTTTAAGCCACAAGCCAAAAATGTATGTATTCTTAGTGTGCCTTATATCTCCACGAATGTAGGCAATAGACATAAAAATCGCTTGGCAAACGGAGTCTAGAAGTCAAGATTTCAAGCGCAAAATTGTTCTTTATTTATTGTGTGTACAATTTTATAAGAAAGAAAAATAATAATCAGTGGAAACCATCATAATTTTAGCCATAAAATTGTGTGTTTTTAAAAGTTGTTTCTTATAAGCGTTCAACCATGTCAAATGAAAAAATATTTTTCTTATTAGTTTACGTTTTTTGAACTGAAACTTTTTTATCCCCGCTGTGATTTAGAAATCGGATGAAACGGAAATGACGCATTACTGCACCTGCGACGCTTCAACTGCGCTCATTGACCGCTATGATTATGATGTCACTTTTAAAGGCTCCTATTGGTTGAGATATGAAACGGAAATGACGCCAGGTCTGCGCTCATTGGCCGCTTTGATTTTGACCTTAGTTTCCGAGCTTTGATTGAGATTGTTTTGGTTAAGTTTCGCTTCTACCGCTTGTAAACTGCACTCGATATTGGACCCGTATATTGGACGGACCTAATGTCGAAGTTGCCCTAACAAATAAAAGAAGAAGAAGACAAATAATGTGGGAATCTTAACGACGTAAGGGAACGTACCCATACTACGTGGCCAACTTTTTGCAATTTTAACCCCCCCCCCCCCCCCCCCTCCCCGGTGGCTAAAAACCTAAGCCCCCCGCCGCTCATTTGTAACAAGCGTGGTATTTTGAAGACCCCCCCCTGAACGGGTCACGTAGTATGGGTACGTTCCCCAAGTGAAGAAAGCGGAGCAGGCATGGATATTCGACCTTTCTGCCACGTTCAGTGTTATAAATATGTAAAATGTGTCTCCACGTTGTCCTCCCGAAGTTATTAATTCATCGTCTAGAAAAATAAAATCTGATGCTTACCGCTAACTTTATAGTTGACAAACGGGTTATAAAGTTTTAAAATCGCTGTACGTAAAATATATTAATGGTAAGGTACTGTTTTTATTAATCTAAAATGTAAATAACTCGCATTCCTTGTGCGGCATGGAAATAAAAAAGTTTTTAAAGTTACGAATTCGCCAGAAATAAATGGAGTTTTGAGCAGACAAAAATTATTAGGGTTGTGTACTGCATAAAAAAATCTAATGATAATAGTACCTAATACATCGTTGGAGATAAATATGAAAGATTGGTGAAATTCTGCCTAAATTAATATTCTACTACTAAAGTTTTAGGAAGGAAAAATGTTTATTCAATGATTTTTTGCAAGATTTAGTTGTGATATACAGAATACAGGTATCTACTTGCTGGTGTGGCAACATTCCTTTTTCTGTCAGCATTTCGAGCAACCCACACCTATATTGTTACTCTGAGCCCACACCGTAGCTGATAGGCAAAACAGAAAAGCTTGTCGGAGGTTCCATGAAAAGATTTCCCCGCGGGCAGCCAGTAATGTATTTCTCGCGAGATATCAGAACTGCGTTGTAGACTAGTGCAGAGTGTTGAGTGTGGAGTAAACGGGTACTTGCCATGCCTCACAACTCACAACACTATAGGATCTAACCAGCAAGAGAATTAGATAGTGAAATCGGTCTCCTCTTTGTGCGGTGCTACGTTGCCTGCCCACTCTTTTCCACTTTAGTTTTCTGAGGGTTTCACTTCTAGCGCGTGTGAATTGCACACTTTTTTTAAACTACACACAGGTGGTCGTCATTATTCATAATACATCTACATACGAGTACCTAATTACCTACTTTATTTTTCTGGTATTGCTGTAAGTACCTACCTAATGGTAACCAGATAGGTTATATTAAGTAACTTTTTTTAACCTTAGCTCCACAGAGGAGACACTGAGGGAGAAAATTCCCTCAGGATCTATGTCATCTTTGGGGATGCTGTTTGGAGGGTATTTTAATGGAAAAGAAAGAGAGTAAGCTCTGGGAAGGGAAAAGGTATGTGGGTAGGAATCTAGGGCCTATGTGTCCAGGACTGACGAACGAATTTATGGATCTATCACTCACACTGCAGTGCAAGGCAATGTTCCGAGAGAGTCCTGCTCTCCCTCAAGCAGTCTCTCCCGATCCGACCCGCCTTGAAGTAGGTGAGCCAACGCGTTCGCCGCCAAAATTTAGACATACCTTATCCCAAGAATCCGGGCATCTCTCCCTAGCGAACCTCTTATAAAAACATGGGGTGACCTACGGCGGGGGTGCTGGTTATCAAATAAATGGTTCCCGAGGCAGCGGTACCCATACCCGCCTCTTATATTGTAATTCATAATTAGTACCACAAGTATAAAAATAAAAATTTGCGGCACGTTCCAGATTCGAAGATTTTTTTTTTTTTTTTTACAGTGAATACCGCACAAGAATCTCAACTGCTCCCGTCTGGAGCCAGTGAGACTATGGCATCCCCAATTGGGGTATTTTGTGAGGCTTAAGGTATTGGGGAGGGGAAGGAGGTGGGGAAGAGGAAGGTTGGGGAGTACCTGGCTATTCAGATCTGGTCACTAAACACGGCTAAAGCCATTTTCAAGCAACGTTTCAATTCTGAATGGTGGTCTTACACCAGGGCGATACTGATAGTATCTTCCACTCTGGAACATGCCGCAAATATACTATATATTATTTTAAATGAATTAATTGTGAAATAACACCAATTAATCAAATAAAATTTATTTGCGCATGCCGGGTTCGAACCCGCGACCTCCGGATTGTGAGTCAAGAGTCTTACCCACTGGACTACGGAGGTCGTCGAAGATACTTTTAGTATTGCCCTGATTAAAGACCACCATTTGAAATCAAAACGATGCTTGAAATTGCATTAGCCGTGTATGGTGACCAGATCTGAATAGCCAGGTACTTCCCCGCCTTCCTCTTCCCCATCTCCTTCCCTCCCCACTACACTAAATAGCCAAATAATATGTTACTTTTCGGTGAGCTATGTATTCATGCCTCAATAAATATTTAAAATTAACTAATTTTATTGTTATAAATGTAAATAATCTGTTGATTTTCCCAAATTAATAAATTGAAATAAAATAAAAATAAAATAAATCTAACCGGGATTAATTGAGATAAATTATTATTTTATGATTTCTAGTTAGAAAATAATTATTTGTAAATAAGAACAATTATTTTCATAACAAACCGACTTTCGAATGAACTATTTAAAACAACCGTTAGTTTTATTTTTAACTAACACCTGCAATAACACCGACTGTAAACTTAATTTAATCGTGAATACACATTGCGTAGAATTGATGACTCATAAAGACATTAAGCGAAATCTTTAATATTTTAATTACCCTTTTGGCTAGTCCATTGATAAACAAATAATAGAAGTATCTAAGAACATCAACTGCATAAGGGTTGGTAATAAAATACAGGAAACACCTAATTACCCAATTACGGTGAGTCACCTGAGGGATTAACCCATAAGGCCTTGGCCTATTTATTTAAAATCTAAATAAATGGAAAATTTCTAAAAACATCGTAAAACTAAAGCTGTTTTTGAAAGGTGACGAAATACACTTTCAAATTTTATAAACCGAAATAAACATATAATTTTTAAAATATAAAAATTTTGCAAGCAAAAATAAAAAAAAAGGTTTAATAGTGACTCACCTTATGTTTTTTCTTACTAAAACCAAAAAATAAATAAAAACCCATGCATATTTATAGTAACTAACCTAGTTTTTTTATCGTTCCATGTAAAAATAAAAAATTAATAAAAAATATTCACAATTTTTTTTCAAATTGCGATCCGAAATTTCGATTTCATAAAGGTCTCTATTTTATTTATTGTTTTGTGGTTAACTTTTATATTTGATTAGAAAGCGTAGTTTTTTCTCTTTCTAACACCGTTTATATCATATTTCTTACTACGTTAGGGTGGTAAGAAAATTTGTATTATTAACGCCATTTAGGTATTTTTTCATGTAGCTGTAAAACGGCGTTATAAAAAGCATCCACTTATTGTTATATTCCGACAGACATAGATAGTATGTACTCGTGAAAAAATCACATTAGTTTAAATTTTGAAATTTACATAACATTCTGTTAAGAGGAACGGCGCGGCGCCGCGGCCTTTTCATTCTAAACTTAATTTTGGATTTGTCATCAAAAAAATATGAAAAATATTTTTTTAATCAAAAGTTATATTAAATATCTAGTACGGATATGTGCTATTTTATTTCTTTTTGTTTTAAATAATAAAATATAATGAAATACCTACTTGTAAATATCATTGTATAATACCTAAATAAATGATATAAGTTTACTACTACTCTTCCATTCCACACTATCTTTAGCATCACCACTGACTCCTGACCGGAGTTGCCAGGTCTTTTCCAAAAATATACCGAACAGTGAGTGAAATTTCCACAGATTTCACGGTGGCACCTTGGCAAAACCCGCAGTGGGGGGTGGGGGGGGGGGGTGGGGGGGGGGGGCGAAATGGCTTGAAAACAGTAAGCGCGTGCACAAATCGGCAACATCGCGCAAACTAAGTAAGGATGCTACGCAACATCGATTGCCGATTGCCGATTGCCGATTGCGTCAAATCTGATAGTTGAATCGCTTATTAATCTGATAGAAAAAATAATCAGAAAAAATACCATACGCCCATACTTCGGTATTTTTGACATACCGAACACGGTGCTAAAATACCGAACACCTGGCAACCCTGCTCCTGACAGTTGGGACTCTCGTATGGTATTTACGTAAAAACCAAATTAAAAATACAAAGTAATAGCTAACAATAATAGATAACAATAATAATAGATAACCACAAAGTAATATTCAAAAATATAAACATACAAAACCCGAATAGATAGCAAAAACAGATAATTAAATTAGATACTCGTATATACCTACAGGTTATAAATTAATATACTTAAATTACCTATTATTATTTTGAGAATGTACATGACATTTAAGCGAGGGAAGAACAAATCAGTAAATCAAATACTTGAGTCTATTAAAGCACGAACGTGAAAGACAGAATTGTGTGGCGTTCCATTGTTTCTATGTATAAATTGTGATGGCTAATGTTAAATGGCAAACTCTTTTACGTTCTTATTTGGAGATAATAAAGGGCTTGATTGAAAACAACTCAATTACTATTAAGCATATTCGCTAGCACATCAAACAGGAATAATGTACGATTTGTGAATAAACGTCGAGATTTGCAAATATTTCAGGTATACGGATAGAAACCGATTTTGGCCCTAACGATAAATTATTAAGCCATATAAATAAAACA
Organism: Limnephilus rhombicus; assembly: GCA_929108145.2. Classification (NCBI taxonomy): domain Eukaryota; kingdom Metazoa; phylum Arthropoda; class Insecta; order Trichoptera; family Limnephilidae; genus Limnephilus; species Limnephilus rhombicus. The sequence continues at coordinate 28,376,890 of OV815284.1, forward strand.
TCAATTTGAGGGCGTTATATGGATTTGCCTTGAGAATAATATCTTAACGGTACAAATAAAAATACACTAAAACGTGAAATTATATGATTAGTAATTTATTATTTCAATTTCCTGTATTTCCTGTGAAATTATTTAATTTTTCGAAGAAAACTTCTTCGGAAAGCTTTTCACTTTGTGATGACATTATTTATTTTAAGAAAAGACAAACAACTTTGTTTACATCACTTTCATTTGTACACAATCTACATGTTTCGTGAACGATGTTCACATCATCAGGATCAAATGTGTACATTTGTATAGATTTGATCCTGAATGATGATGTGAACATCGTTCACGAAACATGTAGATTGTGTACAAATTGTGTTGTAAACAAAGTTGTTTGTCTTTTCTTAAAATGAAATTATTTGTTCAAATATGGTGACATTGTTCCTAATATAATATGTTGTCGAACTCCTGATCATATTTTTTTATTTTCGGGAAATCGACAGTTTAACATTTACATTTTACATTTTTCATTACAGTTTTACATTTTTTTTACATTTTTCCAGTTTGTACATGTTCTTATAGCCAAAATTAAACCAATTATGGATTTCGTCCTTGTGAATTTACCTCTGATTTAATCAGCATAATAAAAAATTGAAATAATGAAATTTATAATAAAGGAGTACGAGACCAAAAAATTTATAAAACAAAAGATTAAGTACATAAAACTAAAATTTACATAAAACATAAAAATATCAATACATTAGTAACCCTAAGAAGCCAGGTTGTAAATATAAATCAAATCATAACGGAATTATAAGTAGATAGTAACATATTTGAGGGTATTTTTACGCAAACCTATTTTGCCGTCATGAACATATTCGTAATTTAATAAAAGTTTATCAGTCAATCCTGATAATTCGCGTCCAAACATTTATTGGGCCAGCGTTTCCTGTTAATTTTTTTTGCGAGGCCTGCAATCCTTTTTAATCGAATTTATGAATAATTTTCAGAGAATTCTTAATAATTTAGCAATACGTTTTTCTCAGAACAAAATATTTCAGGCTGTGGAGAAGGTCGCTTCACTAGGCAACCGACTATTTTAAAGGAATGCTAAGATATGAGTAGATAGGTATATACACACAGACTCATTAAAATTCAATTAGTTATCATAACACATCAGATAATCAAAGTCCGTGAGTGGTTTTACCGACCAGGTTTATTTGTAATACAAAGGCACACTACAAGTTTATTCTTAAGAATTTGATAACATATTATCAAATTCAAATATTTTGGTTGGCAAACTAACCCAACCTTCTGGAGCATATTTATTTTATTTCATTAGGAACATTTACGGGTTAATAACATTACATTCATTAAAAAAAACAATAAATTATAATAATTATTAGTGATGCAACGAATACTACTTTTACGAATGCGAATACGAATACGAATATCAAACCTACTATTCGGCGAATACGAATACGAATAACTTGGCAGAGTAATAAAACACTAATTTATTTAACCTTGTTCTGTTTGTTTTATTACAAGTACTAATAATTAAAATTTACACTTTGATCACGTTTACGAGAGGACATTTTATTAAATTTAGTTCCTTTTACTTCGCAGCTAACTCACATGTAACAATATACTTGCACTTGACCTGTGCTATCGACTGTCGAATACTGAAACTACTAAGAGAAAGAACGCGTATTAAATGAAAAATTCGAGGTTCATAATACAGTGCCACAAATTCCATAGATATTTTGACATTTCTGTGACAATTTATTTATTCAAAAGTTTTTTTTATAGTATTCGTATTCGTAAATATATAGGTATTCGCCGAATACGAATATTCGGTAAATGTCTACTATTCGGCGAATACGAATATTCGTATTCGTATTCGTTGCATCACTAATAATTAATTATGTTACAACCTAATAACAAATGTTCACATCATGCCCAAAGAATAAATAAAAAGTCAATAATTATTAACTTTTTTGTCTAATATTATAGAGATAGGAACTAGATAAACGATGAATGAAACTTTGGGGATTTAATGTATGCATGCTCGCAATGATTTTTGTATACAATAGTGAACTCTGGCATCATGAAATTATGCATTGCTAAACCGTTCATCCGATTGCGATGAAACTTTGGGGATTTGATGTGCGTACGCCAGCGATGGTTTCTATGTAAAATAGTGAGCTATGGTGTCATGAAATTATGCATTGCTAAACCGTTCATCCGATTGCGATGAAACTTTGGGGATTTGATGTGCGTATACCGTCGATGGTTTCTATGTAAAATAGTGAGCTATGGCGTCATGAAATTATGCATTGCTAAACCGTTCATCCGATTGCGATGAAACTTTGGGGATTTGATGTGCGTATGCCGGCGATGGTTTCTACGTAAAATACTGAGCTATGGCATCATGATTTTATGAATTGCTAAACCATTCATAGTCTATATTTACTGTGTGATACATAAACGATACAGATAAGATAAGATAAAAAACAAGAAAACTAGAAAAAAATAAATATAATATGTATACATATATAATAATAATGATTCAAACTGAAAAACACCAAACGTAGGATCGAGAAATAATATATACACTGTGTATATATTATTTAATGACTGGTCGGTGGTTGAGTGGGCATAGCGCTTGGATCCCATCCGGGCGTCGCGTGTTCAATTCCTCGGCTGGCTAAGTCCTCGATCACAACACAAGCAATATTTTCGGCTTTCTGTGGTGGTAGTAGGAGATTTTCAAACGTTGTAGGGTTATTCGTAACCCGGGAATGTTTGTCTTTCTTTTTAAAAAGAAAAAAAAAGAAAACATTTATAAAAAAACAAGTAAAAGTAAAGTGATAGGACTCACAAAAAAACAGTAATACTTAGTTTGCCAGTTATATGGCTATTAAAAAAATATATTTATAAAACAACAAAAAAAATTGAAAAAACACCAGACGTCAAGTAGAAAAATAATATATATACACACATATACGGTATTAAATTCTTTTAAATTTCAAATGTTAAAAAAATACATAAAAAGTAAGGTATCAATTTTTTAGTTTTGTTACAGTGAATTAATCTACGAGTATATTTAGTAATGAATTGGTTAATATAAGGCTCCATTAACTATATATTTGAAAGAGCTTAAAGTACACGACAAGATCAGAATCGATACATTTTTTGTTATGATAATAGCAAGTTCTCAATAATGTAGAATAAAGAAGAACACATGAAATGCGAGCGCGTTTTTCGTGATCCAAAATTTCGAGAATTCTCTGCAAATTTTATAAGCAGAACTATGTTTCACAATTATATGAAATTAAAATGTATAGCGATATTCAGGCAATTGTAAAAGAGATAGAACACGTGCCGAATGAATGCTAAATTTACGTAAAAGTTAAGTCGTTATTGTTGTTCCTTTTAAATATTTATAAGTATTTTAATGACTTTTCAGGGGGATATGTAGATAGTTGTACGTTGTTGAGAGTTCGGTCACCATACGTGCATATGTATTTAAAAAAAAAATCAAATATCCCGGCACGCATTGCAATGCCCTTAAATTAAGAAAATGTTTCTCCTTGCGTGTCCTTTCCCATTTGTCCGCGTTACCGTTACCGTTCCCGTCCCCATTCCCTCCCGCGTCACCCCCCTCCCCTTCTTTAACCCCCCTCCCGGAAAACCTATGCCCGTCCTTCGTTCCCCGTCTCCATCCCAATCCTTCCGGATATTCCTCCCCCTCCCTACTTCCCACCCTTCCACTATATATGAAACACAAGCATTTTTCAAAGTCGCGCGCCGACTGTTATATAATTTTAATACAAATTTCATAATGCCAGAGCTCACCAGTATATATAGAAACCTTTACGGGCGTGCGCACAGCAACTCACCAAAGTTTCATCGCAATCGGATGAACAGTATGGAAAATAATTTCATAACGCCAGAACTCGTCCGTATAGCGTCCTCTCTACAGCTCAGTGATAAGGAAAGCCGAGCTCAGCATCAAGACAAAGATGGCAGTGTTTAAAACGGTATACCGCCCGACGCTCACTTACGGCCACCAGACATGGATGCTAAATGAACGAACACGCTCTAGAGTCCAAGCTGCCGAAATGAGGTACTTGAGAGGAGCGGCAGGGGTTACGAAATGGGATCATATAAGAAACTCGACGATCCGAGATGATCTAAACATTGAACCACTGCTACTCTTCATAGAAAAATCGCAACTGAGGTGGCTTGGGCATGTACTAAGAATGTCTGATGACCGAATTCCGAGGAAGATACTGAGTGCGATTCCAGAGGGTAGACGTCCAGTGGGCCGCCCCAGACACAGTTGGGCGAGGCAACTCCAGAAACTGTGTGAGGAGAGGATAGGGCTACCATGGACAGCATAAGACATGGACGTATGGAGGAGCCTTGTCGATGGAATGGGTTCCCGACCCGAATAGAATAAGGGGAAGAAGATGATGATGATGATCAAAAAAACAAAAAAAATTTCACGTACTACAATTATTATTTTTTTAATTTCATTTAACACATGTTAACTGTTTGTATAAGTGTAAAAAATAAGCCCTATAACATGCTAAAAAGTTTCGATTTCGGTTTCGGCCGAAACTGAGACAGCTACCAAAGATTCGGTTTCGGTTTCGGTAGAAAATCCTGTTGCGGTCGCACACTATTTATTACTAATACTTTTATTAAAATCCCCGTGAGATGAAACCATGAGACGGTTTAAACAGGTTCAGAAAAGGTTTAATGCATCGATATGTCTTATGTTAAAATAACCATTATCTCTTCATTATCGGTAATAAATCGGTTGGATATTTTCAGCTCACTGAATAATGGATAGGTAATTACTATAAATTAATTTAATTTGCATTCTAAGCTAAATAATCGATTTTCAAGTTAGTGTTAATATGACAGTTTTAACTTAATTTCTGCTTAATGGCAAAATATCTTTTTGTGTATAATATGAATGTTATACTTAGAAAAATATAATCTGTTTTTTATGTATGTGGTTCAAATATTCCAGATAATAGATGGAACATCTTGTCAACTAGGGATCTAAAGAGAGTGTATTATGCTTTATGCCACTCTCACTTGGAATATGGAATAACAGGATGGGGCTCAGCAGTATCAAAATATGTAAAGCAACTGAAGATAACTCGGAATTGCACCATAAAGCTATCGACCACCACAACACGGGCATGTCCTAGCATAGTGGTCGAAAAATCCCCAAATGTTCAATGAATAAAGAAAACTTTAAAGAAAGACCATACTAAAAGTCCCCGTAAGGAGTCAACAATAGAGTTTTTTTTTAATATATTTTGATGTTCCAAGTATAAAAAAATCTGTGCCATAAACTTTCTGGTTCATCACCTCCAAAATGACAGAGAGACAAATACCTCACACATTCATAAAACCATAGCCAAACAAACAGATATACTAAATATACCGAAGTATAGTTCTACCTTTGGACAAAGAAGCTCTGAATTTTTAGCAGTACAGTATCAAACAATTTAAAACAAAAAATACCTCATTGAAGAAGCAGATATCAATAATAAACAAAACGAAAATATGAAAGAGAACAAGACACAGAAACATAGAAAAAGACAATGGTCGCAACTGGGACTCGAACCCAGAGCTCTCGTCCAACCGGGACGTGCGCGTTAACCAATTTCGCTATTGCCACCCTCTATCAAACCGTTCACATTTCAAATTTAAGAATTAACAATATTATCTTCAACTAATTATTTTTCCATATTACGGGCAACTAGCCTTTTTATTGGAAACAATCATTCTAAGAATTGGTTTGTAACCTGGATAGCTTCTCGGATAAATATATCCGAATTTATTCATATGGAATTATTGACTTTTTATTAAAGTCTAAATGAATGTTCAATTTTTTATAAGAAAAACTGGGAAACGAGAGGTTTGGGTTCGAGTCCCAGTTGCGACCATTGTCTTTTTCTATTTTTCTGTGTCTTTTTCGCTTTCATATTTTCGTTTAGATTATTATTGTTATCTTCTTCTTCAATGATATGTTACATTGATAGGAATAACCTTCAAAAGTTATAAAAGGTGAGTTTTTCTTATAAAAAATCAAAAAAATAACTACTTACATCAAAGGCATTAAATCTTGGCTTAATGAACTATCGGAAAAGGAACCTACTTATCAGGGTCACCCCGAGTGGTTCGCTACGTTTGGTGAGTGCATGGGTACCCGGGTTCAGGGGGTGAGGTTTGTCTGGGTCTTGGCGGCGAATGCGTTTGCCCTCTTACTGTGTGGCGGGCCGGATCCGTAGAGGCTAGTTGAGGGACATCTAACCTAGACCTCTCCAGTCAAACTCTCACGATCCAACGATTTGCTCCGCGAGGGAGGGATGGATTCATGCGTCCGTCGCTCCTGGACAATATGACTCCAGATTCCGTAATTCCGAAATAAACGCCCGGGTTGCCGGCACTGAAACTGAAACTGATTCCTACCCACCCCACATACCTTTTTGTTTCTCAGAAATTCCTCTAGTTCCTTTCCCTTAAAAGACTCTGCATACAGCATCCCCAAAGAAGCCATAGGCCTTGATGATTTTTTTGCTCAGGGCATCCTAATATGTACCTATATTAAAAACATCGTCATAGAAGTTTCTGGAAAATCTTCCCCAAACCATGAAGTTGTACCACAGAAGTACCAAATAATAGCCAGCAGTCACAACGTCATATTAGGAAGAAGCTTCACCTCAAAGTAATCCATCGCTGAGCATTCTTTTTTGGCAAAACACCGCAGCAAGGGGATGTTCCAAGAGAGTAACTGGAGAAGTCAAAGGGATTCCCTCAACCATTCTCTCCCGATCCGGCTTGCCACGCAGCCGCCACCAAGACCCGGACAAACCTCACCCCATGAATATATATTTAATGGTTCCATGCCAACTCAACGCAACCTCTTTGAAAAGTCATTAAAAACTATGAAAAAACAATTTTAAAATAGCCCATAACCCTAACCTAACGTAACCCATTTAACCATTTTTTTCATCACTTTCAATGACTTTTCAAAGGAGGTTCTGAGTTGATTTCATTCTCTGAGTTGTCAGGTCACCATATTTAACATGTATCTTCTATGAGTGAACAAATTAATACTAGCAGTTAAAAGTTTTTCTGCTAGGCCCTGCGGGCGTCTTCGGGCTTGGCTGCGGCTTCGCCCAGTTAGAGTTGGTGACCATTTTATAAATCCGATAGGAACTGGTTCGAAAAATAGCCCATTCTTTGGATCCACTGTCATCCAGTGATAGCTAGTCACCGGGACATTGCCTTTTTCTCCGGGACGTCATATGTAATATATACCGTCTTTCCATATCCGAAGAGATACTCAAATTCACAAATTCGTAGTAAATACTTATACCTGCCAAGGGCATGTCCCTGCTAACCTGCTAACGGAAGTGGTGACATCTTTTGACGAATTCTTGAATTCGAAACTGAATAACAATGGTAGCTTTGATTTAAATTTCACCTACACATATGTTATTTGTGGCGTGGAGTCAGACATGCACTCGAAGCCGGGTTCTGAAATTCAACCAAGCAGACGCTAACCTAATAATAACTCTTCGATATAGTAATTAAATAAAAAAATTGCATAATTTGGCGCCAACTTAATACCGTAAAATAATTATTGTTCCTGAATATTTGAATTCTCAGGTAGGTACCTTCAATTTCGTTTCAAATGGTACCTAACCCTAACCTCCCTACTTGTGTGATTAGAAAGCAAACTTTCTTCTTTATAATGAAATATTTTTCGATTGGCTTTTACTTTAACGGCCCCGTGGTCGAGAAGTAAAGCTCTCGACTAAATACGAGGGGTAAGAATCTCGCCCAGCAATCCGAAGGTCGCGGGGTCGAATCCCGGCGTGCGCAAGTAAATTTCATTTGGTATATGTATATATGACACAGTAGTTCGTATTAAAACCGAGTCAACCAATCGAAAATTACATGCAAAAAATAATTTTAATTAAATCTTTTATTATTTATTTATTTATTATTTATTTATTTTTTATTTATTAAATAATTTTAATTAAAAGTTTTCGTGGCGGTTACGACATGCTTTTGATCATGTTTTGCATGCCCTTCTTACATTAAACCTAAACTATTCCAAGCCAACATATTTACTGACGAATTTCGCAGGTCGCGGGTTCAAAGCACGCGAGTGCAAGTAAATTTTATGTGACTAATTTGTGTTACTTCACAATTTATTAATTACAAATAATGTATAGTATATTTGCGGCATATTCCAGAGTGGAAAATACAGGAAAATACCATCAGTGTCGAACACCTTTCAGAATTGAAACGTTGTTTGATATTGCTGTATCCGTGTTTGGTGGCCATTGGAGGTTATTCACCACTTACCCGCCCTGGTATGAGTAACATATGGTTACTCCTTCAAGGCTCTCGCAAGGACTCTAATTTTTTTGAATGAACGAATCTACATTTAATTTTGAACGAATCTAGACCTCCAGTGCCCCTGCATACGTTGTTAGTAAGCAGTATGCAAGTGCTAGGGCAAATCAAGATACAATAAGTGTTAGTAAGACTATAGACAAGATTGGTGACAGTCCACGAGGAGGCAAGCGCTGGGTGATTGTATCCAGCGTATCCTGCAAGACACAGTACATAAATAATAAAAGTATAGCGCTGAAAAATGGGTGGGATTCTTCTCCAACCGATTGGCAGCAAGAATGCGCATGACATTCGATCTAGCCGTAAACTACACTCCGCTTTTGCGCCCCTTAGCCGGTTCCGGTTATTGTTTAGTGGTCAGATATGAATAGCCAGGTACTTCCCCATCTCCTTTCCCTCCCCACAACCTTCAGCCCCACAACATACACCAATTTGGGATGAAGTGGCTTCACTGGCTCCAGACGGGAGCAGCTAGGACCCTTGTGAGGTATTCACATAAAAATAAACAAATTAATTATAACTGCTCTGATGTAAAACCACCATTCAGAATTGAAACGTTGCTTGAAATGGCTTTAGTCATGTTTGATGACGAGATCTGAATAGCCAGGTTCTTCCCCACTTTCCTCTTCCCCATCTCATTCCCCATCCAACTATCTTCGGCCTCACCGCATACCGCTGTTAGGGATTCCATTATCTCACTGACTCCAGACGGGAACAGTTGGGACTCTTGTTCGGTATTCGCATAAAAAAAACTTAAATTGCAGGCTGCATCATTGCATAAGAACTTGAAGTCGATCCGTACAACCTCTAGTTGAGAGTTCTACCCACCGGGACTTCTTTTAAGTTCAGTGAATGATATACCAGACGCTGAAAAATATTTAAATAAGTTAAAAAATTTGGTTGGAACTAATAATACCAGGAAATATTTAGAAATTCTTTTCAACTCATTCCGTATTAAGTTATAAATTGTTTCCACGAATTATATCTTGGTAGTAATATTACACTCCCCCACAAAACCAAATTTTACGCTTTTTAGCGGCGAATGTAAAATCAATTGCCTAATTAGTATTTATAATAATGTAAGACCGCCATAAATATATTTAACTAGTACCATTTGTAAGCTCTAAGAATCATTGTTTTATTGCAATCTTAAGTGTTTTCAAAATAACAACACTGCCTTAGGTAATTAAAATATCACTATTTTATTCAAAATGCTTAAGATGGTTTGGTTCAGTTAATGTAATTTTATATTGAGTCAAATAAAGTTGAAAATTCCGAACGCGTTTTACTAAGAACCTGAAATTTTGGTTAGTGGCTGTTTTTTTAGGGGTGCGATTTATCTACTACATAAAGTATATGTAGAGATTATGTTAATTATTGTGAGATTAATTTAACCCTAAGAAGATATTGCAAGATAACCATACGTTTCAGAGGCGCACGTTCTTAAAATAGTTTTTTTTTCAGATTTCGATAATTGTATTTATTTTATTTTATCACTAATGAAGTTAAGTTCTATTTTTGTAAATAAATGCAATGTACTGGGAAATTTCTTTATTTTAAAGATTTTACAGAAAAAAGTTGACCTCTCAAAATATAGTAAAAACTGTCTTCTTTTTAAGAGCTTTGTGATTAGAAAAAATATGAGCTTAGTTTTTTTTCTTCATATTATCTTATCGCGATGTGATAAGTCCGAATTCAGAAAATCAAAATAACAACACATCACTAAAAGTTACACAAAAGTGTTAACCATGCGCCTCTCGAGTGCATCAGATAGTCTTAAGAGCCCGCGAGGGATTTTTCAATATTTTATGTTTTTTTTCGTATTTTTGCGTATTTTCGAAGTCATCTGTGTCGATAACAGCACCTCAAAAAAAAAGTTTCTTATTATTTTTTTTTAGATACATGCATTTTCGATGCCCCAAGTTAATATTAAATATTTAAAAAAATATTTTTTCTTACTTTATAACTGTTTATAAAAGATCAGTTTTCAAAAAATCGTTCATGTACCACTGATTTTTTTCCATCTGTCGTCATATACGAAAAGAAAAAAAATATTGAAAAATATTTTTTTATAGAAAACATATCAACCTATACTTTTACATTTTTATTTTTTTTATGAAATGCGCAAATAATGATGTAAAATTATTTTTAAAAACTACGTTAATCGATGTACTTTGAAATCGATTTTATGTATTAAAAAACAATTATTTGAAAAAAATAAAAATAATGTGTATGAAAACAATATTTAAACTATAAAAACTGATAAATAAATAAAATTAATTTTGCGATTTATTGTGTAATATTCCATTTTTATCTGTACCCAAAACAGATAAATGCGATCCCATTTTCAACTTCTATTCATTACGCGAAAGTCAGTCGCCACGAGAGGTTGTTTCCTAACGCTCTGTTCCGTAAAGTAGTGTGAAGAATATTTGCATGTGTTGGTTTTTGTATATAATACGTATACTCTGGAGGGAAGAAATTCGACCACTGAATTTGTACGGGGAAAGTGAATGAAGTGTGTCAAAAAGATATATTTTAAAACGATTGTGGCAAGGATTGACTGTCATATACTTGTACCTTCTTACATATTGCCCTGTTCGTAGACCCAAATATGAATACAGTGATCACTCGGTTTTACGAATCAATTTTTAACTGCTTTTATGTTTATTTTTATACGTGGGATTTCGAAAAATATTTTTAATGTTATTATTGAAATCAATTACTGTAAATTAAGTTCTGCTAGATATTTTTAATGATTTTAATTATATGCGTACCGGCAACAATTGTTGATTTGGCGATGACTTTGGTAGGCAAAACTGCCATTAGGTACTTGTAAACAGTAATAAATGAAATTTGAATTATTTTCAATTAGCTTTTATTATTCGGAAGTTTTATTCGTTTTGACCATTTTTACTTAGTTTATTTAATTACGAATGCATTACAGAGCAGATGAATGAAGAAAATAGTGTAAGGAGAAGGAATGAGGTGAATGTGTAGGTATGGTAGAAGAAGTCGGGGGGAGAATGGGACGATCAAGTGAAACTGCGCCCTAGGGGTGATTTTTCACTAATACGGCATTATACAAATCGTCCAATTATTATTATTAAATAGTTGAGATTCAGAACTGTACCTAGCTGTATAATATTTTTCGATATCTCTGTATCTGGCAGTAAAACCACGTAAAAATTAAACATTTTGTAAAAGCCCATCAGTGCTTTTACAAGAAATAAATTTCCGTGTTGTCTTACTTTTTCGAAGAAGGCATGTATATCATCAAGTCAGGTTAAGTGTCGAGTGTCAAGTTACACACGAAATAGGGCTGTCCAAATAAATGGTTAATAAGGAACTCCAGTGAAAAATATTATGGCTTTAAAAAAATATGTTCATATAGACCAAGAAACGCTGATTCTGAATATATAAGTTTTATTTCATAATATTAAACGCAGAGTTTTTAAAAAAATATTAAAAGTGCATTTTTAAACCTCTTCTCAAAACACAGCGTTAAGTTGGCATTACTGAAATGGTTAACGGTGACGTCACACTTAACCTGTCACCTGGTGATAGTGTGTTGACATTTGAAATGACTTGAAGTGCACACGTACCTATGCAATTCAACATTTCGTGTGTTTGGTTTATTTTCATACTGTTTATAGAGATTTAGATAAACAATAGTTATTGTGTTTATTGAAACATAATTTAGGCCCTCAACAATTTACGAAAAGGGCTATATTTGCGGACAATCTGCAATAAATTTTGTCTATTTGAGGTTAAAGTCGTCCTATTTTGACATTTGGTTATGTATTTTCAAATTGTTTTTAGTATAGGGCTTTTTATACAAGTTGTTACACACTCGTCATGATCAGTGTATTATAAATACCAGTGTTTCTGTATGTATTATACATAAAACAATGTATCTACAAAGTAACGCCTGACACAAAACACGATGTCCAATGTATTTGCAATGAAAGAGATGATTTATTGTTTTTATATTGCACTTTGATTAAATACAATAACAGTAGCGGTGAAATGTGGACATTTTACCAATGTTTTTCTATATTAAAAGCAGTTAATCTTGAATAAAAAACACACCTCACACCTAAAAGTCATTACAAAGCATTCTGCCATGACCGCCATGATCAGTGTTGCCAGCCGTGTCTTGTAAAAAGTCACCTAAAATATATAAAAAAAGTAACCTTTTTGTGTGAAAAACAACCTTTCGTATTTTTTCCAGTGGAATGGTAAAAAGTTGATAGAATACATGAGGATATAAATAAACCAATCATCATGAGGAGCTCAGTATTAAAGTGGGACATAAGCCATTTGGATTATTTTTGAGTAGAGCGAGTTTTTTGTTTTGTATATACCGGTATGAAAAATCTGATATTTTTTCTACCTGCATAACCTTGCCGGCGTAAATAGCGAGTACTCAAAATGCAAAAAGTCAGATTGAGCGATCAATCAAATTTGTCGAGTGAGCGAGAAGCTATGGTTAATTTGTAATTTACACATTTTTTTTTTTTAGTTTATTGAGGTAACAAACAGTAATACATATTTTAATAATAAAGTAACATATTACATGGTTGCATTAACCAGCGAAGTTTCCGGTAAAATTTATAATATATATATAAAAACATAGATTAAAACATTAAAGAAAACATAAAGTGATAGAAAAAAAAAAATATATATATATATACAACAGAAATGAAAAAAAAAACATACAAATTATAAAGCATATTATAGGATATATAAATAATCCAAATATTATTATTATAATAAAAAGAAGGAAAACAAACATAATGAGAATGAAATAAAAATAATAACATGCAGCAGGGGGTGAAGAGTTCGTAATTAACAATTTGTTTAAATTTTTTCTATTACTGATTTAATAAATTGGCCTGAGGACAAATGAAAAATATCAGAGTCGTAAAAGATATCATTGAATTTTGTGCACGTCCTTCAGAGAAATGAATGTTGTGTGTAATTTGTTTTTGAGTGTGGGATGTGGAATAGTTGGTTTGATCTTGTGTTACTTATTGGACAGTGGAAATTAATGTTTTCTAGAAGACAGTTGTTGTCAACAACGTTGTTAATGATTTTGAGTAAAAATTTTTGGTCGGATATATTTCTTCTATCTTCTAAAGTTGATAAATTATGGAATGTTAATGAGTCTTTTAGGTTTTCTGATGTTCGAAAAGATTTAAAGTCTAGGTGTTTCAATGTCTTTTTTTGAATTCTTTCTAACCTTTCAATATTTACTTTGTATTGGGGATTCCATATGACTGATCCGAATTCTAATATTGAGCGAAACGTGTTCCTCTTTCACAATAGTGTGAAAGAGAAAGAAGTAAAGTTTTGCAATAAGTGTATAGTCCATGATTTAGCAAGCCATTAGCCAACACGAAAAAAAAACAAAAGAGCATTCCGTTTGACGTTGGTTCTGAAAAATCACCTAAAAGTAACCTTTTGAGTAGTGTAACCTGAAAGAAACCTTTCAGAGTAAAAAATCACCTAAAAGGTTACAAAAGTAACCTTCTGGCAACGCTGGCCATGATTCTTCATTCAAACAGGGATGTTCTGCCCAAAAAAATTATTTCCCTAGATTTCGAAGTGAAATTTCCCTAGAATTTCACATTTACGCAATTACCTACGTAGCCACCCGATTGTGTAACACTAATCCTGTTATATGTTAATTAATATGATAATTAATTGGAAAGATATCGGAACATGGTAAATATACTAAAAATACCGTGATTTTCCAAATAAAACACTTTTTGCTACGTGAAGTAATAATTTAAAAGTACGAATACACTCACCACTGAATTAGAAACTGAATTCCAAATAAAAAAAAACACTTTGCAAAATAAAAATCATAAGCAACCCGCCGCTCATTTGTACCAAGCGTGGTATTTTGAAGACCCCCCCCCCGAACGTGTCACGTAGTATGGGTACGTTCCATAATATCATTTTGAGTTGTCAGTGTTAAAAATAACATTGCATGTAAGTACATGAACAATAATTAAGATTCATAGGAATTCCAAAAAATATATATACGTATATATATATATATAAATATTACCAGTAATATTGTCATATGTAATAAAATTTTTGCCAGAGTTCGAAATTTCCCTAGATTTTGTCCTGATTTCCCTTATCCCTAAAAAATATTTTTCTCCCCTAGATCTAGGGAAATTTCCCTCGACATGACATCACTGATTCAAAATGACAACTTAAAAAGTAAAAAACTAACGGTGGGTGAAGACCACCATAGATACGGTGCGTTTCTGGGAGTCTTTAAAAATTAAAACTTTGACAATTATTTTAACTATTAAAACTAACTATAAAAATAAAAATAAAAATGCAGTTATTTAAGTTTGAAAGTCTTTATTCATTAAAAAAAATTAAAAAAATTGGACTGGAGTTCTCTATTATTATTATTCATAATTTAACTAACAAACCATCACGCCGTTTCTCCGCAGGGGTAGGCAGAGAGGACGGACCGCCAAACAACTCGGTCTTGGCACACACTCCTTGCCTCGTTCACATTCATACATCGTTTCATACATGCTTTTCTATTATTCTGACTCTTGATATGGTCCGACTAAAGTATCTGATTCATTTAGTCGTGCCATGTCTTTCTTGGACGTCCACGACTTCTACTATTCACATTTGCGGTTGTATATTCTCCTTACACTATTTTTCTCGTTCATTTGCTCTACATGCCCAAACCATCGGAGCATTCCTTTCTTCATCTTACTCATTACACTTACATCAGCCTTGCATTCTTTGTGGATCTCCATGTTTCTCACACGATCCTACATGGTTTTACCACACATACGCCATACATCTCAGGGATCTCATTCTACAACATTCAGTCTACTTTCATCCTTTCTCTGCCAGTTTCATGACTCACTGCCATACATCAGGGTAGGTACCAGTACTCCATTAATAGAGTTACCTGCATTCACTCCTCTTTAAATATCTCTATCAGCCTTCCCATCTCTCGTAAACATACTTCCCAAATACACAAACTCATCCAATTGCTCCAAGTTTTCATCATTCACAACTATGTTGCACATTGTTTTCATATTCTCTCTTTCAAATACCATGACTTTAGACTTTATTTACATTCATTATTAACTCATTCTTCGTACACCCTAGATACGAGAGACGGTAGATCTTCCATACTATGAATATCTCGACCCATCGCCTTGCACTGAGATGGATTCATACGTTTGTTACGCCTGGTTCGATACACTGACCCCCAGATTCCTACCAATCCCTAATACCTATTTCCTTCCCAGAACTCCTTATTAGAACTTCGTCTCCATATTTTAAAAAAACTTAAAAAAAACTTTTTAAAATCCTTAAAAAACCCTCCACACAGCATTCCTTAGGATGATAGTGATGATGACAGTGTGACATAATAAGTCATTTTTATACATCAGCTTTCACAGGAGAATACCTTTATTTCATAGGAAATAATAACAATGTTAATAATAATACATAACGACTACTTAATGTTAAAACCTAAACTTTTAAATAAACAAATATATTTTTCAATGGTGTTTTATATTTCCGTGTGTTGTGACGCCCTGGGGATTATTCAACTGGCGGGCGCAGACATCCATCGCGAAGACTTGTCACAATGCAGGTGTTCTTCTTGGGTGTTGACAGTTAGCCGAAAAAAATCCCGTATTTTTGGAAAATTTAGTTTGCTTGTAAAATTTGGGAATATCGATTATCATGTAAAAGAAATCAATATGTCGCAAATATTTTTCATATTTAGAAGATACAGATTTTTATAGAACTTCTATAACCTTTTGTAGTTTATATTTTTTAAATAAAAAATATATATATAGATTGAAGTGTTAAACCAATAAACAACTCACGATTTGCTTCTAAAACCAGACCAGTTGCATAGTGAATTTCCGACAGTTTTTAAAAAGTTGTTCAAATAATATTTTTTTAAATAATTTTCTTCGAAATAGGGAATCTTAAGGGAAATTTTCCCACGTTATGGGGAAAAATAGAAATCCAACGTTCGAAACGACCGGCCAAGATATAATATGCCAATATTTAATTTGTTATCGGGAATGATCGTGTAACTTCGGATTTTTACGAGCGGATACTATTATCAAATCCATTTTTAGTAACCATTTACAATAAATTTTGATAGAATTGAGTTAAAAAGCGATGAGGGCGACACAAGCGACAAACAATTAAACTATTTTAGCAAATTTCGATAAAACCGATTGTCCTGCTAGGCTCTTAACAGCGAAACCAATGTACCCACTGCATCAACGCGATCGTCTTGCAAGATTACTGACCGATTACTGAGTTGTGTGCGTTGCGTAAAAAGATGTTTTTTTTTGCGTGCGCTTCTGCTACGTAGTTTATCTTTCTGGGGTTAATAAATTAAGATTCAAATAAATTCATAAATAGAAAGAAGAAAAATTATGCACGGCAAGTTGTCGTTTAAAAAGTTGTGACAATAATATTATTTCTAAATTATACCTAGCTAAGGTTTAGCATCACTCTCTTCGTAACTACCATTCTCGCAAATAATGGATTTTAAAATCATATTTTTACGGAAGGGTGCAACGGGGAAACTCAAGGACACCCCTTAGTTATTCCTTCCATCCACCCTTACCCACCCAGCCTCCTAGCCACCTAGTTTCATCTGCCGGGATATTCGTCCCTCTCGAAATTCACCCCTTTCATTTTTGCACACTTTGCATCTTGTGATGACACTCTTTAACTGAAAGAGCAGTAAAACACACAATTTAAAATATTTATCCAGTAGCTTATGTTCCTGATGGACAAAGAGGGAACCAATTTAATGTAACACTCACAGATAGCAGCTAGAAGACACGTGTCACAACAGATTTATTACGATTCATCGCAAAAGTTTCATTTTTTATTATTACAAAACTCACATTTTAATTATTTCCGGCGAATTTGTAACTATAATAACTTTTTTATTACAACAGAACACTAGGGATGTAAGTTCTTTGTATTTAAGATTGATAAAAACAAGGCCTTTCCATTAAGAGCGTTTAACCAGCCAGCGGACGAAAATCCACATTTCGTCGAAAGTTGTTCTTCCGATCGTGCAGGACGGTTACAATGAGAAAGATTAATTATTCTCTGTACCAGCTTTTTAAAATTATAACTCAATATCGAATTTATTTCAATCCAAATTAGCTTTAATTTATACCTTCATCCAAAAATGCTGAAAGGCGTGATGATAAAACTATTAAAATAGTGTACTTTTTGTAGTTATTTTTTGATTATAAGTATTTATCATTTTTCAATAATGTCTAAATTTAATAAGAATGTTAAAAAAATCTGAAATATATTAGTTTGTAAGTGCGCAAATAAATACACAAATGGACCAATTTTCGTCAAGAAACACATGTACGTACATATTTTTTAATGATTTTATTGAAACTAAAATTAAAATTCTAATACATAACTTTGCTAGATAATGTATTGATTTATTTTACTGCATGATTACATTATTTGAAATGGGTGTGGTATAATACAAAAACTTTTTTGAAAATTTAACAAATCTGCCAACGACCTATGGAATAACCTTATTATACTAAAAATTTAAAAAAATTCTAAAAATTTATTACATACGAATGCTAGATAAAAGAACAATCTTTCGAAATCCATTTATAATTTTTTGTGGAAAAGAGTCAATACGTCTAAAAACTTTTTTGAAAATTACGTATTTCAGGCTTTCTCTGGTAATGCCCTCTTAACATATTTTACGATAACGATTTTAAAACTTTATAACCCGTTTTTCAACCATAAAGTTAGCGGTAAGCCCCAGATTTTATTTTTCTATATGATGAATTAATAACTTCGGGAGTGAGACACGGAGATACATTTTAAATATTTGTAACACATTCTTCAGAATTAATTAAAATGAACCCGGCGGAAAGGTCGAATCTCCTGACCTGCTAGAGTGAATTCGACCGTACGTTCGTCCAATACGCCGTGCCGCGGGCGCATATTTGTTTACACGCTTTCTTCACTTACGTCGTTAAGATTCCCACATTATTTGTCTTCTTATTCTTTTTTTTGATTCGGCAAATTCGACAGTAAGTCCGTCCAATACAAGGGTCACGAGTCGCAATTTGTATACACGGCTTCTTTACTAAAGAGGAATATAAACGCTAGAAATATTTCGAATCTCATGCCTGCAAAATTTTAAAGTAGAGCGACTTTTTGCACGAGGCTAGTAAGCGAAAATTTTTTATTTATTTTGTGCATAATTTTATAAGAACGAAAAAAAGTTGAACATGGAAAACCTCAAAAATAATCTTAGCAATAAAGGGGTATTTAAAAAAAATGTTTCTTCTATTATTTCATAGTTAAGTCATGAAAAAACTTCTTTTTTTTGTGGTTAACGCTTATATTTTTTGTTACGTAAATAATAATTTTATTGTAATTCCAATACATAGAAAAGCTAGTACAAGCTTCGATATATCCGCAGCACATTTTTTTAAGTTCATACTGTAAGCCAATTCGACATAAAGATTAATGAAAATAGTATCTAAATAGGATTTCACGTACATATTCATCTTAAGTCGTTAATATTCTGAATACATTTTAGGGTATATTGTCGTCTTAATTGGAATCATCGCTATAACCACATTGAAAATGTAAATTAATGTAATAAATATATTGTGATGTAGTCTGTTGGCGAGCCAATAAATAAAATTAAAAATATGTATTATATATATAATGCCTATCTTTTTTATGTGAATACCGCACAAGCGTCCCAACTCATCCCACCCGCTTGGAGCCAGTAACACTATGACATCCACAATTGAGGTATATTGTAAGGCTGGAGGTCGTGGGGAGGGGAACAAGTAGGGTAGAGGAAGTGGGGGAAGTACTTGGCTATTCAGATCTAGTCACCAAACACGGCTAAAGCCATTTCAAGCAATATTTGAATTCTGAATGGTAGTTTTACACCAGGGAGATATTGAGAGCATCTTCCGCTCTGGAACGTGCCGCAAATATGTCTTATATATGTCTTATATATATATTTTGAAATTATTAAATTGAGATATAAGTTTATGGCGAAGAGACAGACAGACGCCGCGAAGGACTTTAATTTATAATACATAGAGATGGTGCGAAAGATTATAATAACGTGCATGAAATGCTTGAGGTAACTAATGTACGAGTATTTAAGTTGATAAGGATTAATACTGTAACCGTCTAAAAAACTTTCTAATTACCGCATTGTTAGTTACAATTTATTTAGAAGATAGAATGGGTATGGTAATCTATCCGTAAAAGATAGTTATATGCCATCGCGAACTTTTTTTTAGATCTATAAAAGAGGAATATCCCACCATGTATTGTTTTGTTATATCTCAAAGGGATTACGCAGTGTTTTCGATGAAAGCTCCCAGGCGGCTGACTTTTTCCGACTTCTAACAATTATCGTTATGTTTCAACCATAATTTACACAAATCCTTGACAAATTATATACCTAAACCTTTCTCACGAATCACTCCATCTATTGGTGAAAACCGCAAGAAAATCCGTTCAGTAGTTTTTGAGTTTATCGCGAATAGACAGACAGACAGACGACGCAGAGGACTTTAATTTATAATATGTAGAGATGTAGAGATTTTCAGCAATATTACTTACTAACTCAAAAGTCATAACTTACTCATTTATTACAATCGTTATGTTCATCATTAACATATATATAATAACAATTACTTAATCTTTTTTGATCATAATAAAGGCTTTCGTAGTTCAAAATTAACCTCTTCACCATCGTAACCTGTTAACATCATTAACCGACCCCTTGAAGTCGAATTTTTATACGGCGGCCATGTTGAATGATGAATGACGTCACAATCCCCTCCGTAACTCAATAATAAGTGTCTACCTTTGTACAAAATATCTCATATTTAATTGCAAGTAAAATGAAAAAATCGTTAAAAAGGTGTTGATTAATTTCATTGTTTACCTTATTTGAACTTAGTTTAGCAGTCTCCTTTTTACGAAATGCCTGCTCACTGAATGAAAATGATATTATTATTTTATTGGAGGTTATTTTAACGTACAATACAAAATCCTTTTATATAAATTGGTATAAAACACGCAATACTTCCCATTACGTTTTCAAATTTTTTGGGTAAAATAATGGCCTGAGTGCTCGATCTGCAGATATATTTTATGAATATCTTTTTTGTACTGATCAAATAATATATTTTGTGAATAACATTTACAGCAATAAATATTTAATAGAAGCTTGTAAAAAAACTGATGCCGATTGTTGATGCAGGTCAGTTACAAGACAGTACCTACCATATTATTGTAGCAATTCTACATCTACGTCCCAATATTACACTCCTATGCGACGGATTAAACAGCTAGGAAACAAATACTCCGATGTTGTTGATATATTTAGTACATCAATTTTAAGAGCGTTTAACCAGCCAGCGGTCAAAAATCCACATTTCGTCGAAAGTTGTTCTTACGATCGTGCAGAGCGGTTACAATGAGAAAGATTAATTATTCTCCGTACCCGCTTTTTAAAATTATAACTCCATATCGATTTTATTTCATTCCAAATTTGTTTTAATTTATACCTAAAGCCAAAAATGTTAAAAGGCGTTATGAAAAAACTATTAAAATTATGTACTTTTTGTAATTATTTTTTGATTATAAGTATTTATTATTTTTCAATGATGTCTAAGTTAAATAAGAATGTTAAAAAAATCTGAAATACGTTAGTTTGTAAGTGCGCAAATAAATACACAAACGGACCAATTTTTGCCAAGAAACACATTTTTTTTATATTTTTATTTTAATGAAATCTACCCAATTTAAAAGAGAAAACATTTCTCGTGTTTAAATTGGGGAGTCGTGTCATTACAGAAAAAAGATAAAACAATAAGTTTTTTTTTTGAATTAAGAAACAAATAAAACTTATGATTGATAACAAATATTAAATAAAGAAATATACTAACGTAGCAGTTACTAAATTAGATATACATGTAGTATAGATATTTTAAAGTAATAATAATGAAACAAATAAACTTATGAATAATAACAAATATTGATAAAGAAATATACTAACGTAGCAGTTACTAAATTAGATATACGTGTAGTATAAATATTTTAAAGTAATAATATACAATAGATGTAGTAAAAATAAAAATAATATTTTATTTTTTATTTTAACTTTATGAGTAAAACCTCAAATTGTAATATTTAAATAAATGAAGACAATATAAGCGAAACTCAATCGAAAATCTGGAAACAGAAATATCAGAAAAACATATTGACACCTCCGGGACTCGAACCCAGGACCTCTTGCTCAAATTAATAATTAACCTCCTCTCTAATTTCGGAATATATAAACTCAAATGCAATGAATTGTCCCTCATTTTATATTGGAAAAACAACTCGTAATTTTGAAATCAGAATCAAAGAACATTTAAGGTGTCTTAATAATAATAATTTTTCTGAGTACGCTAACCATATCATTGAAAATAACCATAGTTTTGAAAAAAACACAGGGATAAATATTCTTCATATTAATCATAAAGGAAAACGTTTAGATAACTTAGAAGCTTTGGAAATTAAAAAATCCCTTAAAAATAATGAATCTATTATCAACAAACAAAAAATATTGTCATATAGCCCAATCATGGATTTGTTCCCCTACCCACCCACTCTACACTAATACCTACCCACCCAATCTACATTATTAACTAACAACGGCTCCACCCCTACCCTAATAAAACATTGTTCTAAACTGTCAAATTAGTATAAGCTTTCCCTGACGAAGGAACGTTTGTTCCGAAACCGGTCGGATTTGCACATTTTATAAGTGGTTTATACAAAGTTACATTGTTTCATTTTATCATAATTATTTTATTATTTTTTGCTTTTTTTATTCCACTTATTCCAATTCCTAGGTTAGGCGCTTTTATTGTTTTTGTGATAATACTCTTTATGTCTTCAGATGTTTCTTTGCCTTCAGAGGTGATTAAGACCGCAAATTTGGGTTCTTCGATCGGAATTATCCTTTCTTTTAGAACCATTGCATAGGATTTTTGTTCAATATTTTTTTCTAGCTTGATGATTCCTTTTTTTGAAGTTTAATAATTTGTTCTTGAAAATGGTTTTTTCCCGTTTCCATGCTTCTTCTAGTAGTTGAATCGTTTGTTCAAGGTTATTTCTAATTTTTGTGTCCTTTACGGTCGATTTGTTTTTTAGTTCACTTTTAATGTTTTCTATTAATGTTAATACATCCATTTTTTATTAAACTTGAGTTGCCGTGCGGACGCACGTCACTCTGGATCGAACTATAATCGAGTACTGAAACATGTACGTATATATATTTTAATGATTTTATTTAAACTAAAATTAAAATTCTAAAACATGCGATACCCAGATTATATGTATTGATTTGTTTTACTGCATTATTATATGATTTGAAATGGGTATGGTTTAATACAAAATCTTTTTTGAAAATTTAACAAATCTACCAACGACCTATGGTATAACCTTATTATACTAAAAATAAACATTTTTACTCAAAATTTACAACTTGGGAATGCTAGATAAAAGGACAATCTTTCGAAATCCATTTATAATTTTTTGTGGAAAAGAGTCAATACGTCTAAAATCTGATTTAAAAATGACATATTCCTGGTTTTCCCTGGTAATACCCTCTTAATATATAACATACATTATTGAAGTTTTTTTCATCAAGTAGGGAAAATTTTTGTTTAGATTGACTAGCACATTAACAGTATTTTGTCGGCCTAAAGAAAAAAAAAACATACATACTGTGTGGATCAAATTCAATAATATTTTTTACTTTATATTTATTTTTGTTTAAGTGTTTTAAACGTCGTTTCCTGCACTATTTACGAGTATAATTTCGTAAATACATATTGTTATATATACGTAAAAGTCTAAATAGGCGTTAATAAATAAATAAAAAAATAAGCAATGTAATTTTTTCTGCGTAATGCATAACATTATTTAAGTTCAATGAACTTTTGGTTTTGAAATTTTGAACTAGGTACTTATTGTAATTATTTATTAAAACTTCCATCTGTTTAATGTTAAGCGATGAATCGTTTTAATGCGGTAAAGATCGATAATTAATTTCGTTAATTTATTTAAAACGTCTATGCCTTCCCGTAAACCCAATTAACTCATTAAGAACATTTTTGCACCCGTGTTCTTAAATTGTTATATTATATAAAAACTTCTTCTGGCGCTAATCTTATTGTAAATATGTATGTTAGTAAGTCACTAGTTTTAGGTCAGAATTTATATTTCTTAGTCATAAGTCTTAGATGTAAGTCACTAGTTATAATTGTAAATCTTAGTTGTAAGACAGTAATATAAGTCACTAGCTATTAATCTTAGATGTAAGTCACTAGTTATAATTGTAAATCTCAGTTGTAAGCCAGTAAGGGAACGTACCCATACTACGTGACCTGTTCAGGGGGGGGGGTCTTCAAAATACCACGCTTGGTACAAATGAGCAGTGAGGGGCTAAGGTTTTTAGTCACCGGGGGAGAGGGGGTTAAAAATTGCAAAAAGTTGGTCACGTAGTTTGGGTACGTTCCCTAATATAAGTCACTCGCTATAAGTCTTAGATGTAATAATAATAATTGGATAATTTGTAGAGCGCCGTTTTTGTGAAAAATCACCTCAAGGGCGCTTTACAATTTATTATGAATCTTAGGCTCTATCTAATTTTATTATTTACAAATAGATACAGAAACATACTTACCTGAAGGACATTTTCGATAAAACACACTTTATTAGAAAGTTTATGTTGGGGAAGATACGACTTTGCACGTGAAGTATCGTGGAGGACATTATATTTAAAACATTGGACGATGCATGACTTTACCTTTGCTACCCTCATCACTGTTGCTTTTACATTTATACTTATAAGAAGATTAATGCCAGAGTTGAGTTAATATTTATTTTGAAAATCTGGAGAATTTTTAGAATTTGATTTATTTTTAAACTTATGGATACGACTGTCTGAAAAGATGAGTTTTAAGTTTCGCGTGATCATTCTTAACTCGTGTGCCAGTCCATTCCAGGCTTTAGGTCCTGAAACTCCGAAAGCACGCTCACCGAATTTAGTATCTGGTGTGCGCTTTGGTTCCTTCAACCTTCCGATCGCTGATGTTGTTGCTGACCTGAAGGTTGATTGTCGAGAATTGGAGTTTTCTGGAATACACATTTCCGATAAGTAGGTCGAAGCCATTCTGTTAAGGGACTTGAATACTATCCAGCAGATAAAACTGGATTCTCTCGGGGCACTTGAGCCAGTGCAGATTTTTGAGATGCTCAGAAATATGGGAATATTTAGACACGCCAGTGATGAGTCTTGCCGCAGCGTTGAACACAGATTGTAATTTGTTAATTTGATATTTTGGGAGACTAGCATATATTCCGTTGCAATAATCTAGACGTGGAACAACATATGAATTGTTCGGTGAAGTGAGTATTAACTTCCTAACCTCTTCAAGGGATGTAGGTTTGAAGGAAGAAAAGTTTCCGCTATTGCATTTAAGTGTAAGTCACTAGATATAATTGTAAAACTCAGTGGTCATCATCAGCACCACCCTTGGCTCTACAACCCCTTGTGGGTCTTGGCCTCCTCAAGAGTCTTCCTCCACTCATCTCGGTTTTGTGCCAACTCTCTCCAGTTCCGAAGCTCCAAGGTAGATATATCTTTGAGGACGTTGTCGCTTTCTTCGCCCTATCGGTCATTAGTTGTAAGCCAGTAATATTATTTCTTTTATATATTTATTTGTACAGCGCCCTTGAGGTGATTTTTCACAAAAACTGCGCTAAATAAATTAGCCAAATATTATTATTCTTATCATATAGGAAGTAGGTACCTACTAACATTTTCTTATGAATTCATAATTCTTTACTAAAATTAACTACTTTGTATTTGTTGAATACCGATCGTAAGTCAGATCATGAAGCGCCTTGCCATGTCATGATCTGTCATCATTTCATGATATGTCTAACTTACATCTGGCGCATCGTTCGACTTCACCATTCGCCGACTTGGCTAACCACGTTTAGCGATTTAGGAAGAACAGTTTTAGTTAAATAAGAGGACATATTTTACTCAACTTTAATAAAGTTTATTCTTCAAACTTCATAAAATGACACGTAATTAAAACCTTCGTAATATTCATTATTTTAATATGCCTAACTAACCGTTCGTTTTTCATGATGTGCCTGACTGGCGGCTTCTTCTTTGGCTACTGGTGACTGGAAAACTCAACAACATACAACTTCGATAAAGGTGTTGAAATGCCACTTTGTTGAGTTGTCGTGAAACCATTACTACTGTGCATGCTATGTAAACATACTTATTTTAATATAGAAAAAAGTGTAGATTTCTAGATATTCTGGCAAATTTTTAAAAATTCCCACCAATTCCAATTTAGGGATTTGGGGAATTTCCCACGAGTTGGCAACCCTATCGCGCTTCACTTGTTTCTCCATCAATAATTTCACTTACGTTTAAGTAGGTACATACAAATTCTATAACTGTACTGTGAGATGTTTTAAAAAAACATTTTTTTTTTACATTAGCTCCTCACAGTAGGCCCTGAGGAAAGCAATTTCCAGGGCCAATGTCATCTTTGAGGATGCTGTGTGGAGGTTCTTTTTAGGAAAGGAAGGAGAGGAAGTTCTGGGAAGGAAGACGGTATTAGGGGTGGGTAGAAATCTGGAGGGGGGGGGGGTCAGTGTGGCCAGGAGTGACGGACGTATGAATCCATCCCTCACATTGCGGTGTAAGGCGATGTTCCGAGAGAGTACGGCTGGAGAAGTCAAACGGATTCCCTCAACCATTCTCTCCCGATTCGACCTGCAATGCAGATGGTGGGCATCCGGAATCCGCCACCAAGACCGGGACAAACACAACCCCGTGAACCCGGGCACCCCTGCTAAGTCACCAAACTTAGCGAACCACTTGGGGTGACCTATGGCAGAGGTTCATTTTAATTACCTTTTTTACATTAGCTCCACACAGGAGGAACTGAGGAAAATAATTTCCCTCAGGGCCTATGTCATCTTAGGGGATGCTGTGTGGTGGGTCTTTTAAGGGAGGGAAGGAAGTTCTGGGAAAGAAAAAAGGTATGAGGGTTGGGTAGGAATGTGGGTGTTAGTGTGTAAAGGACTGACGGACGCATGAATTCAAAGCCTCCTTTACCCAGCCTCTCTTGATCTGGCCCACCTCGCAGTGATAAGACCTGGACATACCTCACCTCATGAACCCGGGCACCCCTTCTAAGTCATCAAACGTAGCGAACTACTTGGAGAGACCTATGGCAGAAGTGTTGATTATCCAATAAATGGTTCCCGGGCGGCGGTACCCATACCCGACTCCCAAATTGAAGAATATTTCGTACATCTAAAATGTAAATACCAAAAATTCGTATAGATACCAGTTGATCAAAACAAACCAACACCAAATACCTCAAATCGGCTTGCTTAAACACTCAATAAATACCCAAATTTCAGCATCTTATTATAACAGATCACCCCCGCCCCCGAGTGCATCCACTCACCCCGTTCTACTCTACTTGTCTTTAAAAACAAATACGGGGGATGTTATTACAAGCCTTATGAAGTTATGGTCTCAAAAGTGATAGTATATCAACAGAGATATTACAAAACTTGTGGTTAGCGGGGAAATTGATTTATAGCATAGAAGTGGCTCTGTGGGGAGATGGGGGAGAAGGGCCACGCGGGGTGACTTCGCCTTGTGATTTATGAAGAGAGAGATTTTGTAGGTAGCGGCGCTTTGTAGTCCTTGACGAATTTGGCAAAAACGCAAATGTTAGCAGAAAATTATAGAATTATTCATGCGGAAGTATACGTAAAATAAAAACTTTCACCTTCACCTTCACTACCCGCGTCATTGTAAATAACTTTTGTAAAAATGTTATCAAATAAGAACTTGTAATCTTTTTGAGGTCATTTTATAAATATTCTCCAGTTCGAAAGTGTTCTCAATTCTCCAGTCCTTCAAAATAAATATTAACTACTTTTGCCACTAATCTATCTATCTTCTGTCTTCTATCTTCTATTTCTGCCTTCTATCTTATATCTTCTATCTATATAAATAAAAATGAATCGCCGAAATGTATGTACGCGCATAACTTCACAGTTACCATTTTCAGGAAGCTTTATCATGAAAACCCTCGAGAATATAAAGCAGTGATGAGAGTGACACCTGACCAAGTCGAAAGACTTTTAAATTTGATAAAAACCAAAATAGAACGTCAAGACACATTGATGAGAGATGCCATAGCAGCAAGGATACGTAAAGTTACCTCGCTCGCTGTCTAGATGCATTTCTTTAGCAATGTGTTCCAAAGATGCTTTTCTCATGTCTCTATTTCTGTAATTTTTATCGAAACAATTCCACAGGTTTTCTTGTTGTCTGTAGAGTTTCATGAATGATATATTATTATCAGAAGACCATCTTTCCGCAGCCATTTTGAATTCGCAATACGCTCGTAGGCGCAGCACACAAAAAAAACACAGGTTCCGCTCACAACTGTCCGGCTGGCACTGGCGAGCTACTGCCGAACGCGTCCAAACGATGCGAGTGATGACCGAGCTGCTGCCATGTGCGAGTTGCTGCCGGGCGAGCATGCGAGTGAAAACAAAAATTGTTGAAGTAACTCGGATGCGAGCTACTACTGTCCAACTCGCACGTACGAGTTACTCGTAAGTTACGTCCAAACAGTGCGAGTTACTGCAGTGCAGTTACTCGGCAGGCTGACTCGCACGCTAGCTCGCACTGTGTAAACCAGCCATAAGAATTTATAAGAGAGTGTACAGCGCCTTTGAGGTAATTTTTCACGAAAACCATGCTCTAAAAATAACAAAATTATTATTATTTACTTTTTGATAGGACATTATAAGAGTAATTAAAAATAAAATTACAAGTGTGCAGTTCACACGCGGTAGAAGTGAAACCTTGAGAAAACCAAAGTAGACAAGAGTCGGGAGGCTACGAAGCACTACACGTAGAGGAAGGAGATCGATTATTCTATCTTATTCTCGCGCAGGCTAAATCCTATAAATGTACATGTTTGTCTTTTTTGGGTTGCTTTTTCATTTTATCGAGTTTCAAATCTCAACGTTGCTAAAGAAGTTTCCACTCCAATAAAACAATATGTTCGTTAAATTTTTTAATTATTTACACTTTTTTCTTTTATTTGAGAATCTTGTAATTAATTACGTATTTTGTTCTCATTTGATAGATATTTCAGTACCGTTTGAATGAGGTGAAACTTGTAGTTCCTTTTTCTTTGTTTATTTTTGGGGTGTTAGTTTTTATGGGCAAGATATTAAAATTGGCGTCGTGGTTTTTTATTCATTATCATTATTATATGTCTGTCAATAAAACTTTATTGTGTTTTTAGACAAATAACTTGAAAAAAATAAAGTATGCAACATCATCGTTTGTCCAGCGCTGTACAGCTTGTACACCGTGACTCGTAATGACATCAGACCGTCAGGGGTCAATGAGGTGACATTGCAAACACCTCAAACAACTGTTTTATTGTTGTTTCTCAGCGAACTTTAATCAAAATTAGACATCTGGGTATATCACTTTACTAATAATGGGAAAGTACTGTTATTAATTTATTCTAGAGTCTAGAGCACTGGCGCGTGGACCGAAAGTGGTCAGCAAGATCTGAAATGTGGTCCACAAAACATTTATTAATATACTTCAGAACCGAATAGAAAGATATCCAAAAGCTTATTCGAAACCTTTTTGGTTTTAATTATGGTACCTGAAGAAGTCCAAGAAGAGCATATTTAAATGAAAAATGACAGTAGTTAATTGCAAGGACGCGTTTAATTAAGCGATTAACAGTCTATCATTATTGTACCTTGTGGTCCCTGTGAGAACAAATACGTTCCAATAACCTGGAACCAGTGTTCCTCTCAGCCGTTTTGGTTAATTTTGGAAGTGTTAAGACAGTGGGAGGGGCAGGAGAATGGGAATTTATATTATGTATATTTCTTTTTATGAAGTTAAAACTTCTTTAGCACCGTTGTGATTTGAAGCCCGATGAAACGAAAAATAGCGACGCTAAAAAGAGACAAACACATACATCTATAGGATTTAGCCTGCAAGACAATGATATAGTATAATCGGTCTCATCTTTGTGCGGTGCTTCGTGGCCTCCCCATTCTGGTCTACTTTGGATTTCTGAAGGTTTCACTTCCACCGCGTGTGAATTGCACACTCTGATACTTTTTTTTCCCCATAAATTTTTAAAATATTAAATTTATGAATAATCCCTTATCCAATTAATAAGAGAAGCTAAAATTTTACACTAGGTAGGTACTACATATATAGTAAATATAACATTTTCCAACATATATGAGGTGGGTATGTTCAGAAAGTTATTATGTCTATGTCTCAATAATATTATCAAATGATTTATGTGTAACAAACTGACATTTCAATTACCATTGCTGATTTTAGACCTATCAAGTACAGAATCTAACTAAAATGGATTTGACCTACCTAGTCAATGTATCTACAAGTTTATATTCACACAACTCCGACAATAACTATAAGAATGCAAAATTGCAGACTTATGGCCGTTATACACGACATCTTTTTTGAGCCCGATTCCAATTAGACACAAAAGTCAACATTTTTCGCTCTACGCGATCGCTATTTTCATCTATATTTTCATATCTACGATTTCAGTTGGCATCACAGCACACAGCATGGTTCATGTGTTGTTTGCAGTGATGAAAATTGAAATCGTTGATATGAAAATAGAGATGAAAATATCAATCGCGTAATGCGAAAAATGTTGACTTTTGTCTCTAATTGGAATCGGGCTGAAAAAAGATATCGTGTATAACGGCCATTACTGTCACCATCTTTGCAATGCAGTGACAATGATAAATTTTAGACAATAGTTTGTAATAAATCCACCGTTATCTACTCGTGCCTACCTACCCACTGAAATTTCTATAGGTACGTGTATATAGGTACCACAGGCATCAAATTAGATACTTTTAAAACCTTTCTTAAATTGTCCATTTCGAAAGTGTCCTATGAGATCAACTTTGCCTTGCAAACTTGCCCACATAACTTTCCAAATTGCGCCCGAACTTTCTAATAATTCCAATTTGCATTCTATGAACTCTGTTCCTTTAGTCCACCGCAAGTTTTGGGTGGCACTAACCACCGATGAACAACGAACAACAACAGCTATTGAATGGACACCGCCGGTTGACTTGATGATGTCAGCAGTGAAGGAGGGGAAACGTCCCCTAGATCCCTAAGTTCCCAATACCTGTTCCCTCAAGACACCGAGGTCATAGTTCAGGGAACAAGGATGCTTGGCGTAACGACGCTATGAGAAAATCGACCAAAATTATGCTTGGAACTTGAACACAATATTAATAATAATATGTTAATATAAATATGTTTTAACAGTATCAAACTTATTAGTAATTAAAACCTGTACCTAGTCATTTCGATTTTACACGAAAATATAATATTTTGATGTATGAGTAGGTATCCAGTTTATTTATGTTTATTATACAATAACAAAATTAAATAATAAATTGTTGTGAACAAAAATAATTAATGGTGGTGTTACCGACATCTAACGATGGTTTGTTGAAAGCAGGTGAAAACTCGTAGGCTGTGTTGAAATATTAGCTGAGGCTCAAACCTTTACCCGAGTCGTAATTTTCCATTGTAATTTTCATGTAAAAAATATTTTATTATGAATAATTCGTATTCAGCGTCAGCATTCGTATTCAGCCTCAGCATTGTTATAGGTGTACAACATCAGTATATAATAAAGGTAGCGTTTTATATTTTGGGATTAATTATCTAATTATGTGCAACATGATGTGTGAAACCAAGACAAAGTGACAATAGATGTAACCAGTGCGGTGAGGCCAAATAAAAGTGTACTGAAAAGCTATGTTTTTGAAGTGAAAACTTCTTTAGCACCATTGTGATTTGAAACGCGATGAAACAAAAAGTAGGGACACTAAAAAGAGACAAACACATACATCTTTAGGATTTAATCTGCGAGAGAATGAGATAGTATAATCGGTCTCCTCTTTGTTCGGTGCTTCGTATATCCTCCCCACTCCTGTCTACTTTATTTTACTGAAGGTTTCACTTACACCGCATGACGACCTCCGTAGTCCAGTGGGTAAGACTCTTGACTCACAATCCGGAGGTCGCGGGTTCGAACACGGCATGCGCAAATAAATTTTATTTGATTAATTTGTGTTATTTCACAATTAATTAATTTAAAATAATATATAGTATATTTGCGGCATGTTCCAGAGTGGAAGATACTATCAGTATCGCCCTGGTGTAAGACCACCATTCAGAATTGAAACGTTGCTTAAAAATGGCTTTAGCCGTGTTTGGTGACCAGTTCTGAATGGCCAGGTACTTCCCAACCTTCCTCTTCCCCACCTCCTTCCCCTCCCCACTACCTTCAGCCTCACAACATACCCCAATTGGGGATGCCATAGTCTCACTGGCTCCAGACGGGATCAGTTGAGATTCTTGTGCGGTATTCACTGTAAAAAAAAAATGTGAATTGCACACTCTAATTTTTTTTAAATCACGGTTATTTCGCATCTCGTTCCAGAGAAGAAGTTACCTAGTAATATTGGACGTTCATTGTTTCTGGCCGGTGGTCCCGAATTCAAGTCATGAAGAGGTGAGCAAATTAAAAAATATACTTATCGAAAAATTCAGCCTCAACATAAGCTCTATACCTATATCTCTAAGCTATATTACCTACTTACCTAAAAATAAGTTTATATACCAATATATTCTGATAGTCTCTCCAACTGCCGCCGCCTAAGCCAGCGTGAGTTTAATCTCGTGTCAACATGATCACAAATTATTTCAGAACTGTTTGGTATGATCAACACTCTGATGTCCGTCAAATAAAAATAAGCTTCTTAAGAATATAATCAAATCTTTCAGATGTTACACGTTCAGTAACCAAATGCCTCACCCTCTTGCTGATTTCCTCTCATTTCGCCAAACATAGGCAGAGATGAAGGTTTACTTTAACTTGACAAATCACCATATTTATAAGATCTGCAATATTGAGTTATAAGTTATAAGTTATAACGAAAAATATCTACGAAATTTTACTCATATTTCTACTTGTTGCGGGGGAGTAGGTAGGTATCCGTAACCAGTGGTCCGCTTACCAGGGGCCCGTGTCTTTTCAGTGAGCTAGAAAGAGCTAGGAAGCGGTGCCTCTTTAAATTGAAAAATCTTCATACAAAAATTATCATTAAAAATATAATTAAAAAATCTTTTAGTGGATTGATGACTTGGCCAAATATTGCTAAGGACTTAAAAATTATGTTTCCCAGACCAAACTTCTACTAAACTATGAAAATCCTGTCATAATCCGGTCCTGTTAGTACTTGACAAATAAAGAACTAAATTTACGTTTTTCACTATATTATATTATTTTTTCCCTCAAGAACTTGGGTAAACGACGAATAATATTTCTTTTCAGGAGAGTGGGAGATGTATTTAATAGAACTTTCACAGAACGTTAATATAAAGAATTGAATATAAACACGATATAACAACCAACAAAATCAACTATTTCTAAACGTTTCAAAATGTCATCACATTGTCTTTTCCAGAAATAAAAACAAAACATTATTTAATTATTCTTTAAATAACAACAACATTGCTACAATCTCAGATATTCGTGATCTTGGTATAACCCTTGATAGTAAAATACAATATAACCTTCATATATGACAAATCACAAATTAATAAATCTGCTAAAATGTTAAGTTTCATCATAAGACACACAAAACTTTTTAATAGCATCGACGTCATTGAGCAACTCTACTTTGCCTACTTACGGAGTCATTTGGAGTTTGCGTCAGTTGTTTGGACTCCATTTTCTAAAATCCACGTAAACAAAATTGAAGCAATTCAAATCAAATTCCTCAAATATCTTTGTTACAAGTCATATAGGTACATAAGATTTAATAATTATGCAGAGGCAGCTTTATACTTTAAAATTGATTCATTGAGTGTACAAAGGCATCATTATGGATGCAATATTCCTGTGTAAATTAGTGAACAATAATATTCAATGCCCAGAGTTGCTAAATAAAATGCAATTTAATGTACCTGCGCGTACAACACGCTCTTATGTACTGTTCGGGGTGGATCAATGCAAGACAAACTGTAAGCAGAATTCTTGTCTGAACAGACTTTGCAATAGTTACAATAGCGTATTAATCCAAGGTGGAAATTTTTATTTTCGAACTTACCAAATATAAGGGGTACAAAAATAATATTTCTGTGGTGTTTCATGAATATGTTATTTGTCTATTTTCTTATGTTTCTATAGTTTGTGCGTATAATTCTGTTATGATTTGATTTATATGTACAACCTGGCTTCTTACGGTTACCAATGTACCTATTGATATTTTTTTATGTTTTATGTAAATTGATATTTTATATACTTAATCTTCGATTTTATAAACAAATTGGTATCATTCTCCTTCATCATAAATTTTTTTATTATGCTGTTTAAGGCGATCCAATAGTCCAGGAAAAAAATCGAACTCGGAATTCACGCCCTTTAATGGGAGGAGTTTAAAAATACTTGAGAAAGGGCTTTTGGAAAGGTTGGAATAGGTATTTGAGATTTTTTTACGGGTTGCTTTCGTAAAGGCCTGTAAAAAAGATTAACTCATTTTTTACAAAAGCGACGGGAGCCTAGCGTCCATTTCCCACTCCGTTCGGGGGCGAACTGATAAAAAAAACGGGCGTGACTAGTTATGTAGCCTTTCGGTGGACGGCATAGAGTTCACTTTGAAAATCCAAATTAGTCGACTGCCGGCCGTACTGTAAAATAACAACGCGAAAATGCATATTTTATTTTATTTTGTGAACTTCGGGCGAAAATATCAATTTTTTTGCGATTGTTATAAAAGAAACTGAATTTGCTACATTAAACAATGAAACCATATCCGAAAAGGTGTTTATAAATAGGAGAGTTTGGACTTTAAAGTGTTTTTTACAGACTTTATATTTTATTTCTTTATAGGCTTATTAAAAGATTTATAAAAAAACTGACCGATATTTTTAAGGGCCAAGATATGTTCTACACGCAGTATTTTATAGAAGCTTCTGTAATACTTCTAAGCGATCCAATTTTCAAAACAAAAACTTACGATTTTGTATGATTTTGCATTATTTAGTATGGCTTCATCTTAATCAGAGGTAAAGTCACAAGGAGGAAATCCATAATTGGTTTTATTTTGGCAATACAAACGTTTACAAATTGGAAAAATGTAAACTGTCGATTTCCCGAAAATAATTGAATAAATAAATAAACATTAAAATTAGATCAATTGTTTCAATTCTGTTTAACTACCCGTTCTCAATCTTTTACCAAAATAGTTTTTAAAGAATAGTAATACATCACTCTGTAGAGGATTTAAAATCATTCCTGAACAACTAGGACGGGTTGTTTAAAAAAATTTGAACAATTTATCACTTTTTTTAGATTAATTTTCAAGTTTTGTATAAGTTCTATTCTATTTCCGTTTTTATATCATTTTAGGCCAGTTTCTTCATAAAAGTGAAATAATAACAGAACTTTCATATAACGTGAAAATAAAATTGTAATATTTGGTGATGTGTTCAATTTTTTTTTAATTACCCATCCTTAAATGTCAAGTTCCTCCACTAAGTGAGGTCCTGCCCTGCGTGGAGAACCGCGGATAGGAACTGTGATATTTGATCAGAACAAAGCATCGGTAATCTTCTTCTGATTCTCCTGCTTTCCACTTGTTGTCCTCATGTTGTTACTAAAAAAGAGTAATTCATAAAATTGTTTTTCAATAATAATACAATGGTGGCCTATCACTGCCGGAGCGAAACATGAAATATATTGCTTGACTTGACGTAATATGGAATATGAAAGAGGCGTGCGACATCAGTTGTACATCATTTATCTCTCGTGGGGTAATATCGCCCCATCCGATGGAACTTTTTTTTACACACAGCATTTCATTTAGCTATCATCTTATATTTTACTTTTACGTGTTATCGGAGTTGAATATTTGGAGGGATATGCTACATAATGTACTGGATTAAGAAAATATACAGACAAAATAAGAGAAAACTAGTACCAATCCTATGTATTAGCATAATTCTGTGAACACTGAACAGTAGACCTCGTGTCCAAAAAAGGATGTTTCTATTTTACTCTAATTTAATAAATCAAAATTAGTATTATCAAAGTCATAGAAAAAACACAGAACATAAAATATCTCGGAGTAATAATTGATGAAAATCTTAGATGGGACCTACACATCAAAGGTATTACTGAAAAACTTTAGGCCTTTAAAAATCTAATAAATGTGGCAAATAAAAAGGATTTGAAAAGGGCTTACTACGCGTTATGTCATTCTCGAATTGAATATGGAATTATAGGGGATCTACTACACATAAACCTGAATACATTTCAAAAAGGAATCAGAAAGACGACACTGAAAGTACCTATTAGAAGTCTTCGATTGAAATTTTCAATAGCTTTGACGTACCAAATGAACAACGAATATATGCCAAAAATATATTATTGAAGCTATTCAAAAATACTGAATCCTCTACTAGACCGGGTATCCATCACACTGGATCGAATAAAAATGACATTAAAAACACTCCAAGTTATAAAACCACATTCGGACAAAGAAACTACACTTATTTTGCAACTAAACTCCATAATATTCTTCCCCAAGACGTAAAAGTGACAAAAAAATTTTATGAGTACAAATCAAGAATAAAAACATGGCTGAAAGAGGTCAACGAAAACACTCTAATGAAGACACTAAAAACGACTTAGAAGAAAAATAAACTATAATTTAACAATTTTAGTCCGCCTTGGCACAGGAACCCCTAATGAGGAAGACTAAGAAATACAATATCTTTACCTAACATAACCATTATATTTTGTATACTTATGGAATTATTTTATACAGTCGCTTAAATAAAAAAAATAAAAAAATAAAATACCTCAGAAATCAAGATTTGTAAGAAGGTATTTAAATACCTACCTACGTATTTAATAATATTTTTACATTTGAAAAAATAATCTTTTTTGAACACTTTAATATTCTATTTTCATAATAACTAGCTCGTTTTTTGCAAAATGACGTTTTTGTAAATTGTACCGTCTTACCAGATAATTTGTAAATATATATTTTTTTAAAGATTGTATGTTATCTACCTCAAGTATTTTCCCATTAAATGCTCCTTATAGGTATATATTTAGAGAAATAATTTTTCGACTGTGCCTATCGGCTGCGACCGCGGCGCACGACAGGTTAAAAGAACGTAACAAAGAAATTTACAAACAAATGAAATTCCAAATGGTCGAGTTAAAACAAGACGTAGCTACAATCAATCAATTGCATAACATTATTAATATTTACTTCAGCCGAATTTCTGAATAGTTTTTTATACCCAAACGGTAAGCAATCAATCTTGTAGGCACAAAAGATTTTGCACAAGAGTGCGATTTTTACATTTCTAATAGTTGATTTACGAAATGCCTATGTAATATAGCTACAAAAAAACAAATGCAACGTAATAAAATGAGGTTATCTTAGTATTAACTCATCTTAACCAAAAAAAAGAACAGTTTTTCTAAACAAAACCCTCGAACGGTGAGCTCTGGCTTCATGAAATAATATTAAAATTAAATCCTCCGCGGGAGATTCTAGTGTCGATATCATTTTTTACAAAATTGTAAAAAATCTAACTTAAGCAATTTCTTTCTGGATTTTGTTGCTCAAAGTAACTCTTTTCAGCTTTTTACAGCGTCATTTCCATCGTAAGCTATGGACCATTGAAAAAACGTTTCTTAAAATAACAATTTTTAATTTAGCAACTATTTTTTAGAATTGCTTTTAAAATTATTGATGACAACAATAATTTTAGGTAGGTACTCATTTTTATTAATATTAACTTTGATTTGGTGAACATAGGCGAATAATCTATTTTTAATAATATTAAGGCTATCCAATAGTTCAGGAAAAAATCGTAATCGGAATTCACGCCCTTTATGGGAGGAGTTTAAAAATACTCCAGAAAAAGCTTTTGGAAAGGTTGGAAAAGGTATTTAATAAAATGTTTTTACGTGTTGATTTCGTAAAGGCCTGTAAAAAATATGAATTCCTCTTTTATGAATTGTTTATTGTAATAAAACTGAAATTTTAAATTTATTTCACGAAATTAAGCATCGCAGAGTCACACGTCTGTTTCCTGCTCCTGCCGGAGCGTAACTGATACGAGATAGGTTTGCCCACTGCATGGACTTGTGCCCATGTCATATAAGGGTCACTTCAAGAATCCAAATTCGTATAGTGCGGGCCGTATTGATTGATGTCAAAAATAACAACGAGAAAATGCATATTTTTATTTTATTTTGTGAAGTTCGTGGGTAAATATAATTTTTTTTGCGATTATTATAAAATAAACTGAATTTGCCACATTATACAATAAAACCATATCCGAAAAGGGGTTTATAAATGGGAGATTTTGGACTTGAAAATGTTTTTTATGGACCTTATACTTTATTTTTTTATAGGCTTTTTAAAAGACTTATAAAAAAAATGACCGATATTTTTAAGGGCCAAGGTATGTTCTACACGAAGAATTTAATTGAACCATCTATAATACTTCTAAGCGATCAAATTTTCAAAACAAAAATACATGATTTTGTATGATTTTGCATTATTTACTATGGCTTCATCTTAACATTGATTTGTTGGATGTAAGCAGATTATCTATTTTTTTTAATAGT
This sequence comes from Limnephilus rhombicus, assembly GCA_929108145.2. Taxonomy (NCBI): domain Eukaryota; kingdom Metazoa; phylum Arthropoda; class Insecta; order Trichoptera; family Limnephilidae; genus Limnephilus; species Limnephilus rhombicus. The sequence goes on from OV815284.1 coordinate 28,415,280, forward strand.
AAGTTTGATTTGGTGGACATAGGCGGATTATACAATTTTATTAATATTAACGTGAATTGGCATATTGTCTTTTTTTATTAATGTTAACATTGATTTGGTGGATATAAGCGGGTTATCTATTTTTATTAATATTAACGTTGATTTGGTTGATATAAGCAGATTATCTATTTTTATTAATGTTGGTTGGGTGGACATTATCTATTTTTTAAATATTAACATTGATTTGGCGGATGTAAGCAGATTATCTATTTTTATTAATATTAACGGTGGATATAAACAGATTATCAATTTTTATTAATTTTATGTATTTTATTAATATCATATTTTTATTATAAATGGTAAAAGAAGTCGGGGGCGCCTGAGGAAGACATGACACGATCAAATGGATCAGATACTTGAGCCGGACCATGTCAGGACTCAGAATAATAGAAGAGTATGTATAAATTTTAATGAGGCAAAAAGTGTGTGCAAGACCGAGTGGTTTTGCGATCCGTCATTTCTGCCTAACTCTGCGGGGAAACGGCGTGATGGTTAATTAGTTAGTAACAAACATTAACGTTGATTTGGTGGATATAGGCAGATTCTCTATTTTTATCAAAATTAACGTTGATTTGATAAATGTAAGCAAATCATCTATTTTTATTAATATCAACGTTGATTTAGTAGATAAAGGCAGATCGTCTATTTTTATGATTTGGTGAATATAGGAAAATTATCCATGTTTGTGTATCCTGTATTTTGTAAACTCGTGTATTTTTATTATTATTTTCATTGTAATTTCTATAAAAAAAAATTGTGCACTTATCAAATGCTTTTTTTATAATCCTTTGCTATAAACGGAATGCTCCATTAAACATGCTGTTTTATTTAGGCAACTTGCGTACACTCAGTTATGTTTTTTTAAAACGGCCATGAATCTCTTGACAAAAACATAAGTGATATTTTCGCCTATCAAAACGTTTGTAAGGGTAGCACCCCCTCTTCCCTTCCTATCAAAGTACCCCTCCCCCTCCCTATTTAATTCGGTAAGAGGGATGATCACCCCGGCACCCTCTGTTTAGGGAAGGGGTTGCACTAAATATTGAATTAAATGAGTGCAGTTTATGCATTTTTGGATCGTAGGTATTTATGCGTTGCTAGTTATTGATTTTCATAATCGTTAAGATGAAGCCATGCGAAATAATGCAAAATCATGAATTATAATATAATTATAATTTTAATAATAATTAAAATCACGTATTTTTGTTTATAAAATTTGGTGGCTTCACAGTATTATAGATGCTTCAATTAAATACTGCGTATAGAACATATCTTGGCCCTTAAAAATGTCGGTCATTTTTTTTTTTTATAAATCATTTAATAAGCCTATAGACAAATAAAGTATTAGGTCTATTAAAAAACATTTTCAAGTCCAAACTCTCCTATTTATGAACCCCTTTTCGGATATTATTTTATTGTTTAATGTGGCAAATTCAGTTTCTTTTATAATAATCACCAAAAATTTATATATACGCCTGAACTTAATGAAATAAAATATCCATTTTCGCGTTGTTATTTTTGACATCAATCAATAAGGCTGCAGTCAACGAATTTGTATTTCCTTACGCCGTCCACCCAAGGACTACAGACTTGCCATACACATTTTTTATCAGTTCCGCCTCGACCGGGACGGGGAATAGACGTATTAGGCTCCGCGTCGCTTGGTTCCGTGAAATAACAATGTGTAAAAAAGGAGTTAATGTTTTTTACAGGTCTTTACGAAATCAACCTGTAAAAAAAATTCTCCAATACCTTTTCCAACCATTCCAAAAGCTTTTTCTCAAGTATTTTTAAACTCCTCCCAAAAAGGGGCATGAATTCCGATTTCGATTTCTTTCTGGACTATTGGATTGCTTTAACAAATTTAGTTGGTAAACATAAATATTCTATTTTTGTTATAAATATTCTAACCATTTTTCGTGACAACTGTTGTATAGTAGTTTTTGTAAGGTAAATTTCAAACTAAAAAACAATGACACCACACGCAAACAGCAGTACTAAAAACAAGCTGGTAAATCTAAATCAAATTGTGAGACGATTTTGTTATATAAGTTTTTTTGATTTGAGCTTTCGTTTTCGAGTAAATCGAGTCCGAAGATAGAATTTAAAAATCGGTTGCTGGTGGGTTAATATCACTTGTTCAATTTGTTTTAAATGCGACGAAGAGTAGTCCGGTCTCCAAAAGTTGTTTTAACCGTTCAGTTGCCAAAAAGTGGAAAAAATTTTTAAAAAATCTAAATTCTTATCGAAAATGATGATACATTTTATGATATAGGTATTATGCCATACTAAATAATGCAAAATCATACAAAATCATATGTTTTTGTTTTGAAAATTTGATCACTTGGAAGTATTATAGGGTAACCGACGAGTTCATCGAAAATCAATTCATCGAAAGCAAATTCATCGAAAACGAGTTCATCGAAAATCAATTCATCGAAAGCAAATTCATCGAAAGCGAGTTCATCGAAAATCAATTCATCGAAAATCAATTCATCGAATGATCAATTCATCGAATCGCCAATTCATCGAAAAACTTTTTTTGTAGATATTAGAGCTGTCAAAATTAAATACCCAAAAAGGTCTGTTTAACTGAGTTAAATGTGTTTATCAACTGTCAGTTTCGTAGTGACAATGTAAAATTTATAGGTTATCTCTTCGATTTCTGATTGTCTGATACTGCAAAAAAGGGATATCTAAGGAACGGTGACCAGACAACGCATAATGAAACCAACTCATAAACAGCTCAGAAAGGTCATTAAGAGTGATGATAAAAAATATTTAAAAATTGGTTAAATAGGTTAAGTTAGGTTAGGTTAGGTTAGGTTAGGTTAGGTTAGTTTAGGTTAGGTTAGGTTAGGTTGGATAAGGTTAGGTTAGGTTAGTTTAGGTTGACCAATGCTTTTTTAACTTCTCGGTCCGCTCGGCATTTCTCTCAAATATCAACAAAATATATTTTTTCGATGAATTAGCAATTCTATGAATTGATCATTCGATGAATTGGTTTTCGATGAATTGATTTTCGATGAATTGGTTTTCGATGAACTCGTTTTCGATGAATTTGATTTCGATGAATTGATTTTCGATGAATTGATTTTCGATGAATTCGTTTTCGATGAACTCGTCGTGAACCGTATTACAGATGCTTCAATTAAATACTGCTTCAAATAAAATAAAAAATATATGTTTTTCATTTACTCACAAATAATTGCCCAAGTTGCCTCTAAACTCATGAAACACTAAAATCTTTAATGGCCTAATTCTTATAATTTAAAGCAAAACTAAATAAAGTAGCTCACATCCGTACTAGATATTCGATATACCTTTTGATAACAAAAATAATTTTTTAGTTGGGTTGGGTATTTTGATTTCAAATCCAAAATTAAGATTTGTATGAAACGGGACGAAAAAGGCCGCACAAATGTTCCAGTTAAGTGCTCAAATTCCGAAATATAATTACAGAATCTAATTAAGGTAATACAAGACATGTTACATCCCCGATTCCCAGATTGATCCTGCCTGCCCTTATTCCTTACACCGTATGTAGAGTGTAGAGGTAGAGTGTAGAACAGAGTGTGCAGAGAGTGGGGAGAGGGGAGGTGAAGGTAGGTAGGTACCAGTGGGACGGCAGCTGCGGGCCGACACCGCTTCCGATTGTCTTCCCGGATGATTGATGATCTTAGTCGCCCCTCTAAACTCACAACCCTGGATGCTATGCAGACAGGGTTGCCTCAAATCTTCATATGTCTGTTTTCAAATCGAGATATATATATTACGAAAAAATGTCACCAAAATTAATTTTATTTAGAGTTTTATAACAAATCCCAAAACTGCAAGGTTTTAAATTTTAAAGAGAAAAAAAATGTCTTTAATTTTTTAAATGCCTTTTTTGAAATCTTGAGTGAGATAACTTTATATTGTTTTTTTAAATATTTATTATTTTTACATACTTATTTTATTATAATATTTTATGTATTGTTATCATGATTATTTCGTAGAACTCCGCTTCATTTTAATGTTTTCTAAATATTATTATTCAATTTACGAAAACAGTTTGTTTACAAAGAAGTTCTGCTGTGCAATGTGCTGTGAAGACAGCTGTTTCGCCTTCAATAGTGCCTTCAGAAGAAGAAACAGTTGTCACGCGTAATAATAATTAAGCAGCGGAACTTGTTTATAAATAAACTCTCTCTATAAATTGAATAATAATTTTATTCAATATATGAAAGAAACTCTTAAAAATCCTAATACATAATATAAAAAAATATATTTACTGTACGACTTCCCCTGTGATTTGAATCTCAAAATAACGCTCTCACACTATTCTAAATCGGATGAAATATTTAATTCGTCTCAGAAGCTTTAAACAATTTCTATCGAAATTTGGGAGGCGGGTGTGGATACCGCCGCCCGGGAACCATTTGTTGGATAACCAACACCTCTGCCATTCTTCACCCCAAGAGGTTCGCTATGTTTGGTGACTTAGCAGGGGTGCCCGACTTCATGGGTTGTGGTTTGTACGGGTCTTGGGGGTGGATGCATCTGCCCAGCTGCTGCGTGGCGGGCCGGTTCGAGAGAAACTGATTGAGAGAGGCCTTTTGACTTATTCAGCCGGACTCTCGACCCATCGCCTTGCACCGCAGTTGGAGGGATGAAGTCATACGTCCGTCACTCTTGAACATACTGCCACCCTAATTCCTACGCACCCTTCACACCCCTTTTACCTTCCCAGAACTTCCTCCCCCTCCCTTCCTCATAAAAACCATCCCTTAAGATGATATAAGCCGTGGCGGAAATTATTTTCCTCAGTTCCTTCTATGTGGAGCTAACACAAAAAAAAACTTGATTTTGAATGATAAAAATGGCGGAACTTCGTAACTCTAGTGCCATTCAAGAGTTTAGCGGGACATAATGTGTACAAACCAGTTTTTAATTTATGCAAGCTTTGAATAAAGACTTATTCTTATTTAACTCATAAAAAAACATATATATTTTTAAATCAGTTAATTCAACGCAAACATTTCTTGTTACGCTTTGCACACTGCGCAGCCCTGCTCCAACAAAGTCATCGCAATCCTCTCTTGATTCCTTTGAAATGAATGACTTTTTCTCTTTAAAATTTTAACTCGTCGAACAATAGTAGTCATAAACAACATTTCTACCGAATATATTGTTGAAGTCACACTCTCCATTCTCGGGGCCGTTGAAGGCCGGTCGTTAAAATTGCTGGAAAAAATCACCCCAACCATATTATAACCATGCCGGGGGTATGTTGTGGATTCATTAGTATTTAGTACGAAATAGTTGCTTGTGATAGTAGCATCGAATGCCTACATTTGGCCCATAAGTATTTGTGTGGTTTTGATGTTAACATTTTTTTTATTGTGAAATTATGATTAAATATGAATAAAACTAAATTCAATCATATTTCGATTATAAGTGATTTCTTCTCGTTTTGGGGTCATCCCCTATCATCAAGGTTACAGGCAGAATACGTGTTCTAAACATAATAAGTTTTCCCAGCGACACACTAACATGATCTACATTTTTGGCAGTTCGTTATTTAATGTGTTATTTATGTAAACATGAATCATGGAACATTTTCGCAAACCGTTACTATTGAGAGTAGTGTTTTTTTTTATAATGCGGTGATGAATTTGAAGGCAAGTCAAACTTTATCTTTTTTTATTTTAAATATTATCAGTACAATGTTTATATTTTTATTTTGTTTTACATAATATGTGTATTGAATTGAGATTAATAAAAAGTGGTGCTCTACCTGTCACCTGTTGGCTGTTCCTAAAAGTTGCCGAACTGTTTTCTTCGCGTAGAGCCTTTCCAAATAAAGAATATAAATAAATTTTCAGGCAAAGATGAAAATGCTTTACGATAAATTGATACAGACCTGTATTATTTGAATTTGGTGAAACCTGAGCATAGTTAAAAATAATTGCAGCAAATAATTCGTGAAAATTATGCATGTTTCAAAAAGTTTTCCGAATGAAATACGTTTGAAAAAAATTCATTGCTTCTAAAAGAGTTAGAATTTTCTTATTGGATTATTTCAACCGGTATTTCGATTTTCCTTAAAAGCCTTTCAAACAGTTTGGAAAGCTAACGGTAGATGTCTCTAGTTTCAAAATGGATTCTACATCTTGAAGAAACAAATAATTATAAAGTTTTCTTCAGGGAGCTCTCTTTCGTTGAGTATTATTATTGACTTTCAATTTTATTGTTTGGTTTACTAAAAAAACTTAAGTGTATTATAACGTACACAAAACAACGCTACCGTCAACGGTGGTACTTACGTAATATACATATCTTAGTCGATGCTCTGTTTTAGCAGTGTTCTAGAAGGGTTTTAGCTCTAGCTTGCCAGCAAGGTGGAGTTAAACCTTTTCCCAAATAGACTATTCTAATAAGAAAATACGCCCCTAGATGGCTCTTGACAAATAAAACAGATATCGTTACGAATCTGAAGTCCGTAGAAGCTTTTGGATTGAATAACGTAAAGCCTACCCCAGTTGAATTGTAGGTAATATTCAGTGCTTTAGAAAATAAAAATTATTCAGATAAGTTTTAAGATTTTTACGGCCAAAAGCATTTTCTACCGGATCTGCCGGATCTGCCCTGATGATGGACACTGCAACGATGTCCGAAACGTTGGCTAAAGAAGGAGGTAGCGCAACACGGCATAACACCCCAAAAACAAATAACGAAAAATTATTCAAGTTATAAATCTCTGCTCCATAATAATGAGAATAAATTGTAGGTGTACGTTTGGAAAACAATATTATTAAATAATATTCACTCATTGATTAGCCGACAAAGAAACATATAAAAGGTTTCGAACCGTAGTAATTTTTATTAATTACCCATCTTCTAGCTAGGTCATCTTTTTTTTACATGAATACCGCACAAGAGTCCCAACTTTCACGTCTGGAGCCAGTGGGACTATGGCATCCACAATTGGGGTATGTTGTGAGGCTGAAAGCAGTGGGGATGGGAAGGAGATGGGGAAGAGGAAGGTGGGGAAGTACCTGGCTATTTTGATCTGGTCACCAAACACGGCAGAAGCCATTTCAAGCAACGTTTCAATTCTGAATGGTGGTCTTACATCTTACACCAGGGCGGTCCTGAGAGTATCTTCCACTCTGGAACGTGCCGCAAATATACTACATATTATTTTAAATGCATAAATTGTGAAATACAAAAATTAATCAAACAAAATTTATTTGCCACGCCGGATCAGTAGATTTAATAAAAAATACAACATGTGGATCCGATCCAATAGCAATTAGCAATCCAATAACTTTCTGTTTGTGGCACTGATTTAAGGTTACTTTGATGCCTCACAGAAAAAACAGTTTTGCATAAACGAACAAAATAATATCGACTTATATCTTTTTTCAAATAACCATTTTTGAGAAAAACTCTCATGGTTGCTTCAAAATTAATGAAATCAATCATTGTGGTAAAAAATGTAACAATCCATATAATGTAACATAATATTTGCAAATAAAATGCAACAATATTAAATACGTTCTCTAAAAAAAGTTAAATACTAGAAAAAACATAATCGACGACCTCCGTAGTCCAGTGGGTAAGACTCTTGACTCACAATCCGGAGGTCGCGGGTTCGAACCCGGCATGCGCAAATAAATTTTATTTGATTAATTTGTGTTATTTCACAATAATTAATTCATTTAAAATAATATATAGTATATTTGCGGCATGTTCCAGAGTGGAAGATACTATCAGTATCGCCCTGGTGTAAGACCACCATTCAGAATTGAAACGTTGCTTGAAAATGGCTTTAGCCGTGTTTGGTGACCAGATCTGAATAGCCAGGTACTTTCCAACCTTCCTCTTCCCCACCTCCTTCCCCTCCCCACTACCTTCAGCCTCACAACATACCCCAATTGGGGATGCCATAGTCTCACTGGCTCCAGACGGGAGCAGTTGAGATTCTTGTGCGGTATTCACTGTAAAAAAAAAAAAAACTTTTTTTTTTATTCACGGTATCCAGAAAATCGCAGTACAAGCAGGAAACTGTCGAATCTACATCAGGCATAAACTAGGACCTAAAAAGAGCATATTTTTCAATCTATCTGAGCAAACTTGATTTTTTTTTTTGCTTTTTTTCCATTTTTAAGGTAAAAAAATGCATCCATTTAAAATACATTTATCAGCAGACAGCTCCCTAGCATCCGACCTTTTTAAGATCTGACCTAACAATTCCCACTTCGATTTACTCGAAAACAAAGCTCAAATCAAAAAAGTTATACCAGTAATTGACTCCAAATGTGATTCAGATTAACCAGTTTCCCGCTTGTAATACATATACGAGTTTCTGGACACCGTGTAGGTAGGTATATGTTGAGGTACCCACCCACCTAAAAAAAACAGACATTACTAATTCGAATAATGTAGTTGATTAATAGGAGTATTTTTCAATATGATTATGATACTCGACGGCCGGCGTAGTGCAGCGGTAAGGCGCTTGAATCCCGGCGTGGCAAATAAATTTTATTTGATTAATTTGTGTATTTCACAATTTATTCATTTAAAATAATACATAGTATATTTGCGGCACGTTCCAGAGTGGAATATACTCTCAGTATCGCCCTGGTGTAAGACCACCATTCAGAATTGAAACTTTGCTTGAAATGGCTTCTGCCGTGTTTGGTGACCAGATCTGAATAGCCAGGTACTTCCCACCTTCCTCTTTCGTATCTCCTTCCCCTCCCCACTACCTTCAGCCTCACAACATACCCCAATTGGGGATGCCATAGTCCCACTGGCTCCAGACGGGAGCAGTTGGGACTCTTGTGCGGTGTTCATGTAAAAAAAAAGATAATTTACACGTGTTTCATAATTACCCCAATTAAATGTTTTTTTACTATAAATGTGTGGGTAGGTAAAAAAAAGACTTCCTCACAATCGAGAAATAACTATTGAACCTTTACGGTTAGAAACAGTTGTACGCAAGTCCTTTTCGCCGGTTGTAAATAGTATTTACGTAGTATCTAAATATAACAGCGTACGACGGGTATCGTAGTAAATTCAATGAATGCAGGTGAAAAGGTAAACCCCCAAGACAATGTGAAGAACACCGTAGCGAAGTAAGTCTCCTTACCTATCTACGTACCTACGATATTAACGAATATAAAAAGATGTTATTTTTTCAAAAGAAGCAAACACATTGTGACTTGACATTTTAAATAAATAAAAAGAAAATACTTTGTTTTACGTCACTTTATTGTTATTTTTTCTGTCTTCCGGTTTCGGTACCTCCGTACCATCATCAGGACTGAATATAAAAAATACTTTCAAATACAGGAAAATACACATATATATATACAAATTGTGAAAGAAAGAGACAGTAAATTAGAGTGGGACAGTGCGTTAGTTGTGGGAGGGAAGTGGGGGAGGAGCGAGTGGGATAACGGGAAACACACTTATAATAGGGCTGAATGTTAAATTTAGTTGATTATTAATGATTTCAGCCTTTGTATTAACTGATTTTTTTTAACGGAGGTACCGAAACCGGTAGACGGAAAAAATAACAATAAAGTGACGTAAAACAAAGTATTTTCTATTTATTTATTTAAGTTGTTATTTAATCAAATCTTAACGTAAATTCGAAAATTTTTAACAGTTAGTAAACCTCGCATCCGAAAAAGTATGCTTCTAATTTTCTCTTATTTTTAATGAAAACCAAAATTTCCTCTGAAGTTATTAAATTTGTAAGTGGGTACTTAAATTCCCAGGAGACCCAGCGGAAAACAATTTCGTAAGAAGTCTGTGTCATCTTTTGGGATGCTGTAAGTATGATATTTTTAAGAAAAGGAAGTTCTGAGTGGGTGGGTATTAATTTGGGGGTCAATGTATCCACGTGTGATGGACGAATGAATCTATCTCTCCCACTACCGTATCTGGGGGTCAATGTGTCCGTCACGTGTGAAGGATGAATGAATCCATACCTGACACAGACGACCAGTCTCTCCAAATCCAGCCCTTCACGCAGTAGATGGGCCCATCCCATGAATCCGGGCACCCCTGCTAAGTCACCAAATGTGCCGAACCACATGAGGTGACCTACGGCAGGGGTATTGGTTATCCAATAAATACCTACTTAATTAATTAACACGGCGATTTGACATTTGAAAAAATATTCATTTACGATAAAAGACGTAATGCAAAGTCAATTACATTTCAAATTTAATATGACGTGAAAAATGTTTATTTTTACATTTCAGTTCCAATGTTTGTGTAGGCACTTGGCTAAATAAATAAACATTTGACACGAAATGATGACACATTTTAAAATTGTGCGTTATTTCAGGTTTGAATAATGACAACGTTATAAAATACAATAAATTGCACTTAATTAACTTAGAAATATTTATTTCCGCTTTCTTGTAGAATTTTAGACCTCTTGAAAATTTTAGACACAATATTAAGATGAAGCCATAGTAAATAATGCAAAATCATACAAAATCATTATTTTTGTTTTGAAAATTTGATCGCTTGGAAGTATTATAGATGCTTCAATTAAATACTGCGTGTAGAACATACCTTGGACATTAAAAATATCGATCATTTTTTTATAAGTCTTTTAATAAGCCTATAAAAAAATAAAGTATAAGGTCTGTAAACAATACTTTCAAGTCCAAACTCTCCTATTTATAAACCCCTTTTCGAATATGGTTTTATTGTATAATGTGGCAAAATCAGTTTATTTTATAATAATCGCAAAAAAATTGATATTTACTCCCGAACTTCCCAAATTAAAATAAAATGTGCATTTTCGCGTTGTTATTTTACAATACGGCCGCTAGTCGACGAATTTGGTTTTTCAAAGTGAACCCTATGGCGTCCACCGAAGAACTGCTGACCACGCCACACCTATTTCGTATCAGTCACGCCCCGGCTCGAGCGGGAGATGGACGTGTGGCTCCGCGTCGCTTGATTTCGTGAAATCAATTTTAATTTTCCGTTTTATTACAATAAACAATGCGTAAAAAAGGAGTTAATGTTTTTTACAGGTTTTACGTAATCAAACTGTATTTTTTTTTCTCAAATACCTTTTCCAACTTTTCCAAAAGATTTTTCTCAAGTATTTTCAAACTCCTCCCTTAACGTGAATTCCGATTTCGATTTTTTCCTGGACTATTGGATCGCCTTAAATTAGTTTTGTAACGTATTAGTGCACCATGATGATTATTGCATCAAAACAATATTTAACTGCAACAAACATAACATAATGTATATTAAAAAATGTCGTCCTTTTCCACAAATTACTAATAATTTTTTATCTACTTCAAATAGTTTATTCTTTATTGTAATTATAGGAAACACTGACTTATACGAAACCCTGCTAGTTTCATAATATGACTTTATTTCTTTATTATTTCAGACTTTGACATTAGAAAAGTTTTAGAGATAGATATAATCATCAATAGTAATGTGACGCCGTTTACTTCGAACAAAATAATTAGAAAAATGAAAAAATTCAACCTTGTATAAACCACTTATATAATGCGTAAATCCGACCGGTTTCGGAACAAACGTTCCTTCTTCAGGGAAAGCTTATACTAATTTTACAGTTTCGAACATTAACACCTACCCACCCAATCTACATTAATAACTAGCAACGGCTCCACCCCTACCATAATAAAACATTGTTTATAAATATCTACATGTTTCGATAACAATGTTATCTTCATCAGGATATGTTAATATAAAGAAAAATAAATGACAAACAAGTATTGACAAATTAGAATAAACTATAACATAGACAAAATATTAAAAAGTAGAGGTGATTAATTACTTACAAATCATAAAAATTGTTATACAAAATTAAAAATAAAAATTATTTAAGGAAAAATAAAATTGCATTTAGATAATAAAAAAACTTTTAACAACAAATAATTAAAATAATTAGTCTAAATAAAAAAAATTATAATTATAATTAATTGTAAGTATTAATAAGAAAATAAATTTAAAAGATTTTCGTTATTTGTTTTTGGGGTGTTATGCCGTGTTGCGCTACCTCCTTCTCTAGCCAACGTTTCGGACAGCATTGCAGTGTCCATCATCAGGGCAGATCCGGCAGATCCGGTAGATGTGGTAATTTAAAAAATGGCTATTTTTTAAAAAATTTTGGTTATTTATAATATTTAATTTACTATTAATGCTTTTTCTAATTTCTAAAATTTCTAAATTAAATATTGAAACATGTAGATATTGTTTATAATATAGTGGTTTATACAAAGTGATCTCTTATTCATTATATTTATTATAGAAGCTATTAACTCGTATACCCGTAGGTGTATATTGAATATGGTTGTAATATATACGATAAATAAATTCGAAAGTAGCATCGGAAGGACGATTATTTGTCTCCTTTTTTAATCGGAGTGCAGAAAGATGTAAGTCTACCGAATAAGTACGGCGGCAGATAAGTAGGTTCTGATAGCGGATAGGAAACTTGTTAATTTATTTGTACCATTAAAATTGTCTCCTAGAACGAAAATGTTCGCTGAAAGTCTGGGACATAAATTAGTTTTGGTTGGGGGGACTGGGAATCTTTGTAATTTGTCATTTAATCGCCGTTTACTTTGGAGCACACGAAAAATAATATGGGAATGATAGCAATAAATTATTTTATTTATGATGGAAATAGGCGCACAAAAATATTCGGTCATTGCATAAGTTTTTAGCTTGTGAAAAAATTGTTACACGACGCTTAAGAAAGCAGAGATTTTTTTACTTTGACTACATTAAGATTGTGATATAAAATTCAATGTGAAACGTGGTGAGAATATTCTCTAATTCTCTTCAAATCTCGATTGATAGATGTAAAACTGTATAAGGTATCCGGAGGAAGTGCAGTACCTTCGAAGCTTTAAGCTTTAAGCTGAGCTTAAAAATAACTTGAAGCTTAAAGCTTGGAACATAAATTTTTAGCTTAAAGGTCGGAGTTAACGCTCGGAGTTTCCTCGGAAGTTAAAATCGGATCTTTAAGCTCAGAGCTTAAAGTTTTGAGCTTGAAGTTTAGATATTAGTACTTGGAACATAAAGATCGGACCTTGAGGCTTGGTGCTTAAGACATTGAAAGCTCTTAGACCGAAGTTTAAAGCTTGGAGCTTAAAGCTTAAAGTTTAAACATGGAGCTTAAAGCTTAAATCTTGGAGCTTAAAGCTTATAACTAGGAACTTAAAGCTTGGAAATTAATATTTAAAGCTTGGAGCTTAGAGCTTGGAGCTTAAAGCTTGGAGCTGAAAGCTTGGATCTTAAAGCTTGGAGCTTAAAACTTAGAGCTTAAAGCTTGTTGCTTAAAGCTTTGAGCTTAAAGGTTGGAACTTAAAGTTAGATAAAGCTTAGAGTTTAAAGCTTGGTGTTTAAAGATTGGAGCCTAAAGCTTGGAGCTTAAAACTTGTAGCTTAAATCTTGGAACTAAAATGTAGCATTCCGTTCCCACTGTCTACCCTCTGGGGAAATCTAATGACGATAGTATTAAGTAGTTAGGTACTGTATTTTAAATTAAATTTTATCGTGTCTCAGTTTTGTTCAGTTATATTAGTGCCCCCTTGTAGTCTGAAAGATCTGAAAATAAACGAAAAAACACAATCGTAAATCGTTGTTTCCGCTTATTAATCAAATACGCCGTTAAGATGATTTATTTCAGCGTTATTGGCTCTTCAGAGATTTCTATCAGGATTGAAGAACAAAAAAGTTATTAATTCAATGGGATTTATGAACGTACCCACGATAAGAGTAGTAAGAGTAGTATATTGTGGTGTTTATTTATATATTTGGTTGAAAGTCAAAATTAGCATATCGTTAAATATAATAATCACATAAACAGCAAAAAATGGTGTTCTGGGAAACATTAATTTTGACTCCCACAAAGGCAATCTAACAAATGAAAATTAATATATGCAATATTGCAGTTCTACAGTATGGTGTAGTAAAGGGGTATTTTATAAACAATGATTTTTTTAAACTTTTTTTTCATTAACTCGACACAGGAGGGCTTTAGGAAAGTATTTTCCCTCGGGGCCAATGTCATCTTTGGGGATGGGGAAAGGAAGGAGGGGAAATTCTAGGAAGAAAACTGGTGTGAGGGATAGGTAAAGGACTCTAAAGATTAGTGTGTCCAGGAGTGACGGACGTGTGAATTCATTCCTCCCAATGGAAGGCGGGTATGGAACCATTTACTGGTTAACCAACACCTCTGCCATAGGTCACCCCAAGTGGGCTGCTACGTTGGTCACTTAGCACGGTTGCCCGGATTAATAGGGTGAGGTTTGTCAAGATTTTGACGGTCGATGTGTCTGCCCACCTGCTGCTTGGTGGGCCGGATCAGGAGGTCTTTTGATCTCTCCAGCCAGCATCCCTCGACCCCTCGCCTGGATTTATACGTCCGTCACTTCTGGACACACTGACCCCCAGATTCCTACCCACCCGTACTCCGTGTAGGCTTTCTGTGTAGAGCTTTTGTAAAAAAAATACGATGAGATAGACCTTCTGGGGAGGTCTAAAGTGTCTCCCTCAACCAGCACGTACCTACTTAACCAACAAAGCATGTACCTAACCGCAAAATACGTGATTTAATTAATAATAATAATTATTATTTGATCATATTTACAGCGCCATTTTCGGGAGAAAATCACCTCAAGGGCGCTCTAATAGAGTCCAATTTTTTTTTTATGAATAATGACCTTCTAACTTAAATAACTGCATATTTATTTATATTTTTAGAGTTAGTTTTAACGGTTAAAATAATTGTCAAAGTTTCGATTTTTTAAGATCCCCCGAAAACCACCGTATGTGTTAGGATCGGGAAATCAGCTGATCAACTGCCGCCATTTTGAATTCCGTTGTTCGAAGTATTCTCCGTAGAAATAGCATTACTATTTTTCAAATATATTCTAGAGATAAACTAATAAGAGATACCTTTATTTTTAAAATGTTATTTAAGCCTAAATAATGTTTCAATCTCTATAAACAGTATGTAAATAAACGAATAAATTAATACGATGGCTTGTGTCATATCATACATTCCCATACAATGACTTTACGGTGACGTTACGACTTGCCAACTTGACGGCGTTTTTTTACAACCGGATTAAAAACGGACTTTTTAATAATTTTTTGAAAACTCTTTGTTTAATATTATTAAATAAAACTTATACATATATTTAGAATCAGCGTCTTCCAGACTTGTTTCATGTTCTAACCATGTCAGATAAGCGATTCTGTCTCTTTTGTGGATATAGAAAAGATTCCATACGGAATCGGCTGTCAATCGGCTGGCAAAAACACATGAATCGTACCTGGCTCCTCACATTTTCAATTTCTTCCTAACACAAACAAAAACTTATGCCACCCCAAATAATCTGAACTGGCTGTTCAAAAGTTTTGTAATATGGTTGACTGAAAAGGAAAGAACAGACATTCGAAATATACTAAAGATCTAACAGGAGTAAATTTTATAGACATTCTGTTTTCATATAATACCTATATCACTAAATTGTATAATATTCAAATATAATAAAATATGCAGGGTACTGCTTGCTAGCTACATTAATATTATAATTATTTACCTAATGTATTTACATTTTCTTATCTCCATGTGTAATCTTATATTACCTTTTTATGGAAATTTTAATAAAAACAATATGTGAATACTTAATATAACAACGATACTTATGTGCATGTATGTGTACATATATACATATATTTATATCTTTTTATATACATACATATCTTTGTTGATATATATCTTTTTAATAAATTAATATAATATGTTATTTACCCGCCTCAGAACAGACGCTGTCTAGTGAGGTGGGTAAAAGAAAACTATGTACATAAATGAAAATAAAATAAACGCCCGGGTTGCCGGCACTGAAATTGTATTGAATTGAATATGCTATTTCTATAGATGACATGAGCCTAAGTCAGATGTAAGTTTAAAACACGAATTTCTGTAAGTATGCATTATTATTTTTTCGTTAAATGTACGTATTAAGTTGTTTACCATGGATTTGACATTTTTGTGTAATTTATTTTGTGCAAATGTCCCATCCATGCTATACAACTTAAACGTATGTTAAATGAATAAATAATAATCATGTATACGTACAGTATTTCGTGTTTCAAACCAGCTAACTAATCGGTGACAGTTGACATTACCCATAGAAAAGGCAATTGAAAGTCATAGAATATCACACAAATTTGACACCCTATTCCGTATGGAATCTTTTCCGTACCGTACCGCAGAATGAGGAAACGAATAAAACAATAGGTTATATTATTAATTATAACTTAGAAGCCTTGGAAATAAAAAAAATCCCTTAAAAATAATGAATCTATTATCAACAAACAAAAATATTGTCTTATAGCTTATAGCCCAATCATGGATATGTTCCCCTACCCACCCATTCTTCAGCAACAGCTCCACCCCTACCATAATAATACATTGTTCCCATCCAGATTTCTAAACTGTCAAATCAGTATACATTTGCCCTGAAGAAGGAACGTTCGCTCTGAAACCGGTCGGATTTACTCAAATATAAAAATGGTTCAAACAAAGTTAAATTGTTTCATTTATCAATTATTTATTTATTTAAATACTTAGTTACTTATGGTAAAAACATTCTTAATCGCACAGTTTTGCATATATCTATACGTAGAATGTATTTCCGTACGCCATGCGTCGGGATTGAACGTGTTTACGGTGAAGATGTAAATCACAAGTTCTCCCCCATCTGATCATTCCATACCTCGACACAGACACAGACTACAGGGCATACCACTAGCGAAAACGAACATATTTAAGGTAGACTTTTTTTACATTAGCTTCACACAGGAGGCCGTATCATCCTTGGGGTCTTTTTAAGGAAAGAAAGGAGAGGAAGTTCTGGAAGGAAAAAAGATATGATAAGTGGGTGTGTCCAGGAGTGACGGTCGTATAAATCAATCCGAACTGCCATGCGGTAGGGCAGACGCATCCGCCGCCAATATCCTGACAAACCTCACCCCATGAATCCGGCACCCCACCTATAAATGGTTATCCAATAAATGGTTCCCGGGGCGGCGCGACAGTACAAATACCCGCCTCCCAAATTTCTACGCCTACCAGACTTGTTAGCAAACTTAGAATCAATGCTAGTTGACATATAATAGCTAAAAACGCAATTTTTTTACAATGTTTTTTGCCCCATCGAAATAGAAAAGTTTGTAAAAGAGCACGTTGTTTTGCAGAATAACCGACTTGGATAGATACGCGTTTTGCTGGATCATTTTCCTTGCACAAAAATTCTGTTAAGTTCGTAAACTTGTTTCGCATTTACTCTGATGAAGGTAACCATGGATCTTGACTAATAAACCGAAGGTCGCGAATTCGAATTCGATTTGTGTTATTTTTATTCATTTAAAATAATAAGCAGTATATTTGCGGTACGTCCCAGCAGTGGCGCACACAGAAAAAAAAATTCGGGGGGGGTTTACAAAACATAAAATGCATGCTGTATCCATATCTATTCAAACGTTTATATACTGATGTACAGTGTATATCAGAGGTTCCTAGCCTTATCTGGCTCACTGCGCACTATCCAAGTATAGTATTCTTTTCAACGGCCCTCCCCCCTTCATTAAGAAATGCGTGACAATACGCTGTTACGATACACCCTACAAGCATTATGTCGCCACAGTCCCGCGGAGCGGCGAAGTGTATTACGTCGTTTCCCCTTGCAAGGATTGACATGCCTCCCCTCCCCGCAATGGTCCCGCGGAAGGCTAGCCGCAAGCCGCTCTACGAGGAAATTCTTGCTTCCCCCCTTACAAGGATTGACATAACGCACCCCTCCCCTGCGGGCCTGAGATCCCCGCCGAGAGATCCCAACCGGCCGCCGACTCGATAGGTCGCGCCCCTCGCTGTGCGCTCAGTATAATTCCCGCGCGAGTCGATCTCTACAGAAATATACACAGTCGTGGACCATGGCCCGCTCCACTCGAAATTTTTTTTTTTTAAGTAGGCACGAGTACATTTCTTCGCGCGATGCGAAATTATTTGACTCTCAATAAGCCATGACACTTTACATCCGCAATTAATATAAATTATAAAACTATGTAACATAAAATAAGAAGCTCCGATAACAATCCAAAAATAATCTGGCAATAACTGTGAAATAGAAAACAATTAACAAAATAAACCTGCCAAAGAAATTGAAGACGAAAATAAAGTTAAAAAATGCTAATGAAAATCAAAAATTGGGCTAATGTATTCAACTCCTTCTTCGCAAAAGTTGGGCTAAACCTCGCCAAAAAAATTAGAGTGACAAAAGGATCGACTACATTGATGATATACAAAATCTAAACTAATTTATTGATTTATTATGGTAAATAAATATTATTATAATTTTCATACTGATTAAATTAAACAAATAAATAAAAAAGTTTATTCAGTTGAATGTCTAATTTCCTTGTTTTTTTTGCCAGTTTATCTAAAATAGAATCGACTCTTGGAGTCATGTTTCTGTACACATGCAGAAGAGTCAACCCATTTAACCTATTTTCCGATGTAGAACTCATTAAATATTTTTTTAATCTACGCAATCTGGAAAATGTTCTTTCATTTTCTGCTGTAGATACGGGTAATACTGCTAATATATGCAGCATTGTTTTTATATTCGGAAACATATTATTATCTCCACAATGCTTCAGGGCACTTAAAGCATCTCTTGGCTATTTATCTTTTTCCAGCCTAGCGATTGCTCTGTACCAAAACTTAAGCTCCACCATTAGTTCGTCAAGGTGACCATCCAGATCGTTTTTGTAGAATGAAACCAATTTTTTAAATTCGTTCAGTGTTTCATCTGTAAGTGTAGTGGGATATGTTGGCATTAAACTTTGGAATCCAATCAAAATGGATTTATGCTATGAAAATCTTTGATCTAAATTATTTATAGTAGCATCTAAAAATGGGATATAAATTGAGATGCGGTAATAGTCCTCTGGACTCGCAAAATTAACATTGCATCTTTGTTTTTGAGTATTTGTGGTTCTTGGTTTGATCATGGTAAAGTCAAATTTTTCTGCTTTTTCGTTTTTTATTTCAAGTACAGTATCTTCCGCCAAATTGGTTGCCTTTTTTAAATCAATATTTCTTTGCTGTAATAACTTACACAAAACACTACTGTATCTAAATACTGTATCGGTAAAAAAAAACAGGTTTTATTAGAAATGTTTAATTTTGTGTACCATGGATGTATAAATTAACCAAAAAACAATGCATCTGGCAGCACTAGCTGATAATTGCAAAAAGTTGATCACGTAGTATGGGTACGTTCCCTAACCTGCGCAAAAAAATATCTCCCTGGTTATTCTGATTATTAAGACATAGGATTGTCCCTTTACACATCTTCAATTGGAGTATCTGTTGTGCCTCTCTGTTTCGCAGCACACCCGATATACCTGAAATATAATATATTTATGACAATCACAGTTTAACCCCCTGATAACGGGTAGGTACCAAATAGTATTTACACTACGCAAAAGGTAGGAGTATAGTAGAGATACGGTGGTAGGTGGTACTCAGCCCCCTTCCCCTCCCCCCCGGGGTCTGGCCAATTAGCTGCTCATGTTTGGCACTCGCTGTACTGACCAGGGCCGGTAAGGGATGCTGAAAGGGGTTACCTAAACATGCCGCAACATGTCCAACGATGAAAAACATGGACTAAAAGCGTAGGTTAATTATTATAAAAATCTACCTCCAGGAAAATAATTATTGAAATGTAATATTTTATTAAGTATTAATTACCTATTACCGGAGTTTTCAAACATATATCGCAACTTTGATAGTTGATAGTTTTCAATTTGGAAGGCGGGTATGGGTACCGCCCCGGGAACCATTTATTGGATAACAACACCACTGCTCTAGGTCACCCCAAGCAGTTCGTTACGTTTGGTGATTTGGTGTGCCCGAGGACATGGGTGAGATTTGTCTAGGTCTTCGGCGGATGCGTTTGCTAACCGTTTGCTCACATTGCTTGGCAGGCGGGAACGGTAGAGAGCTCCAGCCGGACTCTCTCGATCTGTTCCCTTGAATCGCAGTAGGAGGGATGGATTTATACGTCTGTCATTTGCCTATTTCCTTCTTAGAACTTCCTCTCCTTCATTTCCCTAAAAAGACCCTCCACACAGCATCCCCAGTGATTACTGAAATGCCCCGAGTGAAATTATTTTCCCCAACGCCTTCTGTGTGCAGCAAATGTAAAAAAAATTGAAAGAATATTTCAAGGTTCTGAGAGCTAAAAATGGGTGCGATAGCCAAGAAATTCCAGACCAAAATGCTATGTAAATTACTGGAAACTCTGGCTTTTTACCGTTAGAGAATTTTTGCTTATTCTCCAAACAGATTTCTCGCCGATTTCTTCGGTGTACGTAAGCTTCCTAATATCGAACCTGGAATTTTATCCGATAACGAAGTAATATCTACATAATGTATTTTAGTTTGTTCGTAATGATTTGTAGAAATGTCTTCCTTGAAATATTTTCTGGAATCTTCTTACCGATAAGCAGTTGATTTTATTCAGCTTAGCTTTTGCCAGAACTAGTGTCGTTCAGCTCAGCATTCTGCTTTAAATAATTGCTTTTGTTCAGCTAAGATTCCTGTTTCCTACAACTAATTGTGTTCATCTCAACTTTCTGACTTATACAACTAATTTCGTTATGCTCAGCGTTCTTTTTTCCACAACTAGTGTTTGTAAGTTCAGCTTTTCATAAAGTTGTAGTTCAGCTCAGCTATTTGCTTTACGTACATTATTTGATCAGTTCAGCTCTCTGCTATATAAAACTACCTTTGTAGTTTTCCTTAGATCAGCATTACACTTTGTGGGCATCTTTTGCTGTGTTCTGCTTTATGTTTTACATGACTCGTTTTGCTAAGTACAGCTGTATATACTGCACAATTTTTTAACCCCCCAGTAGCAGCCTGAAAGCTCGTAATATTAAAGCGATTTTAACAAATGCGAAAATCGCTACATTCGCTTATTAATAACAAACAAGCAGCTTTATTGAATTTTTTCAGTGGTATTGGCTTTGTTGATTTATTTTGAGATCATTTTAAGGATTGGAGTGTAAAAGCAATTATTATTAAAATGCGAAGTGATGTACAATTTTGTTTATACAATGAAAAATTAATGATAGTGGGTACATTCTGGTTTCATGTTTGACTGAAACATTTAATTTGGGCATCGTGTGTTCGCATAAATAATAGATATTAGAAGTGACTTGGAAGTGACAGTTATACAAGATTTTTTTAAATCAAGGTAAAAATATGTGTATTTAAAAATACGATTCCGGCTGAAGCTTAAAAATAATAAAAAAGAGTGTCCAATTCACACGCGATAGAAGTTCAACCTTCACAAAACTAAAGTAGACAAGAGTGGGGAGGCTATGAAGCACCTCACAAAGAGGAGACCGATTATACTATCTCATTCTCTCGCAAGCTTAATTCTGTAGATGTGCTAAAGAAGTTTTCACTTCAATAAATATTTTTTTTCCTTTATATTATTTTGGCGCAAGTTAGGTACCTACCTTTAAGATTAGACTGTACGAAAACAGAAAAATTATAAATAGTTTTGTTTTTGATTTTTAATATACAGTATTCATTCCTTTTTTGATATATCCATACATAGGTAATCGATAATAAAAACAGTTAATGTAGACACTAAAAACTAAACACATAATTCTTTAACCTGTTTGCCTCTCATTTTGCATGCTACGCAATATTTCGTCAAATAACTCGTCTAAAAAGGTGTTCCATCCGAGTACGCCAATTCAAAATTTAATGTTTTTTTTATGAGAATCATGTTTTATCTTTCGACAAGCTCCGACCGGCCGTATTTGTAATTCACCCCAATCTACCCCGCGCCATCTTTACCCGCCGCATTCGGCCGGAATTAAGCAAGCTCCTCTCCTTAGCTCTGTCGTATGAAATGATAACATATATCGCAATAAAATATGTTTACGACTTCAGGCAACGGACAGCGTTTCATCACGGCCTCCGAACGGACGAACAGCCGTGGAAGCCGCTGGTTTATGTAGGACGCCGCCATTTTGAACACGTTTTTCCTGACCCGACATTTTTCCCAGAAGGAAAGCTGCGCGCATTTATTCATAGTCAGCTGCGAAAAACGCCGTACTATCCGCTGAATTATTCCGGTATTTCGAGATTTACGCCAGTAACACGCGTAAACCCCCTTCCTGAATAATGAAATCGAGCACCCCTCGGCGCGAGATGGACTCGCCCCATACAAAGCGGCCCTTAAGGATCAATATTTCGTACCAGACTATATCGCCCTCTCCCTCCTTTATATAGATGCGTCTCTCTCTGGCGACGGCGGCCATGATGATTTCGCGGCGTGACGTCATAATGACGTATGGCAAAGGAAAATGGTTCGACGGTTGCACATTCTGTAGCGAGGAAAAGCTTTGGCGATAAGGTTCAAATTCATTTGCGCTGCATTTCTAAAATAGCCATGTATCCTTGAAGCTCTTGCGGGAAATATAATCGGGCTTTGATTGATAAAGGTCATAAGCAGTGCGAATGATTCAAGGGATTTTAGCCAATCGGTGATTACGCTTTGATATCCATTTGCGCTCTTTATTCCTTATTTCACATACATCATTATTCTCTGAAAATTGATGTCCGCTTTCCGTTTAACTTCAGCGATACATGAAGGACATCTTTTTTCTTTGGCTTGTGATATTTAAAGGATACCTACTTTTTAAGTGCCTTTGGAAAACGCGGATAAATTTTATATAATATTGATGCGGTCTATAAATATTATTTTAGTAATATTTAAATATTGAAAATGTTTGGTTAATAATATTATTTTCATATTTATAAAAGTTACATATATACATTACGTAGATGCATGTATCAATATAAATTATGAATATGAGTAGGTACTGATATGGAGGGTTTTAATAATTCCATTAGTTGTGGGTATCATAAACTTTGTATTTTACAGTTTATTGTAGTGTTATTGAAAAATTTATAAAACTATCACTTATGGCACATATCATTCGTGATAAAATGTAGAAAATATCTTCGTATTGAAAATCGTAGTTTTTTCATTATTTTCCAGGTTCCATTATGAATCATGTTGAAATCACCCTACTCACTGTTGAAAAAATATTTTTCCAAACTTTTAAAAATATTTTCACACACGAGAACCTCGCGCGATTACTGCAGATGCTGGGCGCAGAGTCGTTTCATTGTATGAAATTTGGACTTCATTTGTTTGCCGACTGAGCATCTTTACAAAATGCATGTTCTCAAAACTAGATTCACAAAGCACGCTGTATTAAAATACTGGTTTAATGTGTACAGAATTACAATCTATCATATTATCTGTTGCAATCGGTTAAGATAGGAAAATATATCGGATGGTGTTCTTGTTTCACAAAGTAAATGTTTTGTAAATACCTACGTTTGCAGCAAAAAGACAAATTTTGGCGAGAATTCCATTGAGAATCTAATGTCTATTGACATAATAAATAATTGTATTTAATGAATAGAATTTAATGTTGATACATACCATATCTTCATAGATTTTAAGGCTGCCTATGACACGGTAAATAGAGAAAGACTGTACAGAGCCTTGGATGAATTTAATATCCCAAGAAAACTGGTAAACTTAGTAAGGCTCACAATGTCTAATGTTGAGTGCCGAGTCAGAATACAACAGGATCTGTCAGACATCCTAAAGACCTTCATTGGACTAAGACAAGGAGATGCACTTGCCTGCATTTTATTCAATTTAGCGCTGGAAAAGGCCATCCGAAATGCAGGTATACAAACCACAGGCCATATTTTTAACAAGTCTGTTCAGCTCCTTGCTTATGCTGACGATATAGATATCATCGCACGCTCAGAATATGAACTAAAATCGTCGTTTAAAAGCTTAGCTACGTCGGCAAGGAACATGGGATTGGTCATCAACGAGGGGAAGACAAAATATATGCCGTACATGGACGCCAGAAACCACCAAGTATACAGATAGATAATTATACATTTGAAACTGTCAACGAGTTTGTATATCTCGGTACTATGGTGACAAATGACAACAATGTATCCAGCGAAATCAAAAGAAGAATAGTAGCTGCAAATCGATACTACTTTGGGCTACAGAAGCATATGAAATCTCGCCACCTTACCAGAAGAACTAAAGTCCTGCTTTACAAGATCCTTATACGACCTGTTCTTATGTATGGTTCGGAATGCTGGACAATCAGTAAGGGTGATGAAGGAGCCCTAGAAAGCTTTGAAAGGAAGGTGCTGCGAAGGATTTACGGCCCAGTCTGTGATAATGGAGAATGGCGTATCAGATACAACCAGGAGCTATACGATCTTTACGAGGACCCTAATATCTCCAAGGAAATCAAAACTGGAAGACTCAGGTGGGCTGGACATATCCAGAGAATGAGCGAAGGAGATATTCCAAAGCGAATTATGGATGGTGCACCTGGGGGTCGGAGAAGAGTTGGAAGACCAAAGCTTCGATGGCTGGATGGAGTGGTGAAGGATGCAAGCACCATCGGCATCCGAAACTGGCGCAACGCAGCACAACACCGACAGTCATGGAGACAGGCTCTGCTGGAGGCCAAGACCCGACCTGGGTTGTAGAGCCACAGATGATGATGATGATTTAATGAAACAAAGTCAGAAACTTTAATATTTTCATCGAAGTGAAATAATTTAAATTTTAATTGGAATAATAAAGAATAACGTTTAAAATTAATAAAACTAAGATATTTGTTCTGTACCTTTTCTATATTGTGGGAATTGTGTAAAATGGGGACCAAATAGACGAACTAAACCATACCCGACTTCTGATTTATGAAATGCACATTGTTTTCAAACATTCTAGTGACTTGAAGACACTTGCAGTTCTGCAATAAAACGAGTTAAATCTTTATTAATTACTAGCTTGTTCCCGGCATGCGTTGCAATGCCATATTCAAAGAAATAAATTGTTTCTGCCTACATGTCCTTTCCCGTGCGTCCCCGTTCCCCTCCCGTATCCTTTTCCCCTCACGAGTTCCCGCCTCCGCCTTCCCTCTCCCCACTCCCCTCCCCCTTCCCGCATAATATACATTCAAACAGCTCGCGTGCCACCTATTGCAATTTTTTTATATAAATTTCATTATGTTAGAGCTCTCCGCTTCTTTTATACAACCCTTGTCCTGACAATAACGAACACAAAAAAATAGAATTATCCAAATTAGTGCATTCGTTCGGAAGTTAAGCGCGTACATACATTTCAGCGATCCATTTTTTTGTATAGATAGATAAATATATTTATATAGATAGATTTAATTTACATGCGGAATTAACGTTAACTTTACATCAAATATTTTTTCATTGGAAATTTATTTGTACACAATATAAACATGCGGTGCAAGTCGATTTTCCGCGAGAGTCCTCCTGGATAGGTCAAATCCCGATGGTCTCTCCAAATCCGGCTTTCCACGCATCTGTTGGGCAGACACATCCACCGCCAAGACTTGGACAAACCTCACTTCCTGAACCCGGGCACACCTGCTAAGTCACCAGACGTAGAGAACCACTTGGGGTGACCTGTGGCAGAGATTTTGTTTATTCAATAAATGGTTTCCGGGACGACAGTACCCATGCCCGCATTCTAAATTGTGTAATATATGAAACATTTCGTTTTCATAATTTTGTACCTATATTGTTCATTTAAAGATGTACTCCCATAAAAAGCTTTGTTTATACGAATGGAAAGAAGGTTGTTTATGTTTGTATTAAAGGTAATTGTTTTTTTTAGCTGAAGTTATCAGTACATATTATGTTTTTGTTCGTGGTTTGAATTCTTTGAAGTTTTTTTTACAAATCGGAATCGGTAACATGTAGGTATTTTTGCCGGAATTTTTTCAAGATACCCAAGCCCCTTATTTAATATTATTTAGATTTATTTTATGATTAAAAAATTCGGATAAAGGGTGTTAATTGTTAATATCTACTCCTATTCAAATGAAACCAATTAAAAGCACAACTATTCATGAAATAGTTCCGTTATTTCTTCTCTACTCTTTCCTATCTTCCTGTACCTGTTTCTCTCTTCATCATCCTTTTATCGGCAGCAAAATGTAAAACGTCACCGAAACTCCTGTAGCACATCAATTTCCGGGGAGCAGGGCCGGCAGCCTTCGGTGGCCCAATTGTGTTTTGCGGGAATCTACAGTTTCCATTTACGGGAACAATCGGTCTCCGGGGCCTACTTGAGCACGGGCCCCGTGGCCCAAAACACGGAACTGGTCGAGATCGATCATATGTTCGTATTGTGACCAAACATCACGTCGAAAATTATAATTTAATATTTAATTAAATAAAAACAATATTTGCGAAAATTAATCGAAAATCTGGAGACAGAAAAATCAAAAAAAGATATTGGCACCTCTGGGACTCGAACCCAGGACCTTCTGCTTACATGGCAACAGCTCTACCAACTGAGCTAAGGTGTTGATATCCAATTCGGTCACTTTTAACTGTATCATACTTCGTCTAACATTATCTTCATTTTCTTAACGCACTTATTATTGGCTGCTATCTTTATATATGCAAACCATTTGGATGTAAGTGACTGTTCTTTATATGCCTTAAAAACATCATTGAAAAGTCACTTGCCTAAATACTGATAGGGTAACTAAATTGTACAGTAATTGGAATTATTCTGTTGTACAATAATAATAAAAAAATAAAAATAAATAAAATATGATTGCAAGATTCAAACCGGAACTAAATGCTATCTATATAGTGTCTGGATAATTTTTTATCCAGACACTTTTCTGCGCTTTTATCCAGACACTTTTCTCTATTGACTTTTCTGCAAGTTTAGGATGAATATTTATTTTTATTTTTTATTTTAACTTTATGAGTAAAACCTCAAATTGTAACATTTAATTAAATGAAGACAATATAAGCGAAACTCAATCGAAAATCTAGAAACAGAAAAATCAGAAAAAGATATTGACACCTCTGGGACATCAGAGGTGTCAATATCTTTTTCTGATTTTTCTGTTTCTAGATTTTCGATTGAGTTTCGCTTATATTGTCTTCATTTAATTAAATATTTATTTTTATTTTTAACTTTATGAGTAAAACCTCAAATTGTAATATTTAATTAAATGAAGACAAATATGTACATTGTGTTAATTACAGTATATTGTCTATTATTATTAAATTAATATAATATGTACATTGTGTTAATTACAGTATATTGACTATTGTTATTAAATTAATAAGATATGTACATTGTGTTAATTACAGTAGATATATTGCATATTATTATTAAATTAGTATATTATGTTCATTGTGTTAATTACAGTATATTACCTATTATTTCGCCATCCCAATTTCAGTGTAAAAGGCCAATATACCAACGATGTAGACATGAAACACCATCTTAAAGGTGTTACTCTGGAAGAACCAGAACCATTTAAGTCCATTCATACTTCTTTTGACATATTATTTTACGTGACGTAATATACACGTTAATTATTAATAATAGTTAGCACACGAATTACCTACAAATAACATAACCTCAACTTGTATCGTGTCGATATTTGCGCAGGTGTTGCCGTATTTTTTTTTCTTGGAAAACCCAGAGATGTAAAAAAATTAGATTTAATAACAAGAAATCTAACAAAACTTAAATAATTTAATAATTTGCGCATTGCCCCTCCAAATATTCAAATTGTCTGCCGGTGAGGCGTGCTTAAAATTTGACTAAATGTGATTAAAATGTGCTTAAATGACCTTAAAATTACTGGACAACTCAACAACGTACAACTTCATCCCTCCTTTAAAAAGTCATTAAGGCGATCCAATAGTCCAGGAAAAAATCGGAATTCATGCCCCTTTATGGGAGGAGTTTAAAAACACTTGAGAAAAAGTTTTTGGAAAGTTGGAAAGGGTATTTGAGATTTTTTTTACAGGTTGATTTACAGTAGGATTCACTTTGAAAATCCAAATTCGTCGACTGCCGACCGTTTTTGAAATGCGAAAATGTATATTTTATTTTATTTTGTGAAGTTCGGGCGTAAATATAATTTTTTGCGATTATTATAAAAGAAACTGAATTTGAACTTGAAAGCGTTTTATATAGACCTAATATCAAGTCCTAATAGTCCATGGCCTGCATTTTATGCGGCCATGGCCTGCGCGGCCCTTATTTTTTAATGATCCAAAAACTTTATCTTCCGATATTATTTGATAATGTGGGCCTCACTGGATGCTTACATGTGCTGAGGCCCCATTTTACAATTTTATAAAATCCAATAAATAGTTTAGATAAATTAAAAAGAAGTAATAAAATTAAATTACATTGAACAAAATAAGAAAAGCAGTAAATAATGACAAAAGGCAATATATTTTGTTCCAACAATGTATCTCTAAAACAATGTTTTATTCTTTAAAGTTTTTAAATTTGTGTAATATTGCCATTTTTTTATTTTATCCAAATCTTAAATGTGTATATGAAATGTTTTTGTTTACCTCATTTTTTTCATCGGGTGTAAGATAGATAGACACGTTTATTTCCTGGTGTTTAGGGTGTATTTTTACAAAATATAAATTTTATTTAAAAACCAACAATTTTCTTTTAATATTTTAGAATCCTAAAAAATAATGACGTCGTATTGTGTGCATGGTATAAATAAAATACAAGATGATTTCATTTTCAGCGGGAAGAGGGCCTTTGTTACCCTCCGTCACAATATTTTCCGCTGAGTCACCAAAACCGGGGGTTTCTCAGATTTGGTCCATCAAAACATCTCGTAGGGCTTATTACCTCCCTCATCTCTAGTCCCAAATCAAAACACAGTTTCTGAGACCAAATTTGAACTATCTTTTCGCTGAGTGAAACCAATATTTTAGATGTTTTCTCAGCTAATAGATACGTATTTTATTAAAATTGATAGGTCAAATTTGACACCGCCATCAAGCCGTCTGTTCGTGTAGCTATGCTCGGATCGTCAGCTTTTGATGAAAATTTTGTAATTATAATAATACTTCGATGATTTGTATAGCGCCGTTTATGAGAAACTTCTCTTCAAGAGCGCTGTACAAATATTTTTTTCCAAAGCTCTATCCCACCACTAAGTTGGGTTATTTCGTTCGTTGTGAACAAAATACGTTGAAGTCCGTAGTGAGAATCGGTGTGTAACGGAGCCGTTTTTTAAGTGGCAAAATAAAATGTTGTTGATTGCTTATTTAATGACAACGTCAGATATGATGGGGGTCCCAACGGCTGGGCAAAAAAGACCATTTTTTTTAAAAATAATTCTCTGATATTAAAAATAAAATAATATCAGAGAACAATGGTCTTCCTAGCCCGATGTACCTTCCATCTCAGGCATTGTACCGTTGATAAACACGCCACAGCGAAAGATTGCCACCGTAAACAAGTTTAACTTTGGTTTCATCCGACACGTTATTTGTCTGAAGCCGACCAGCAGCGATCTGTCCAAACTTGGTGTAGACAACTAGACAACTACTAGTAGGAGACGAGACAGTAGTGGACAAGAAGACAGTAGGCAGTAGACACATAGAGACAGACACGCCAAAGTGACGTTGACGTAATGGACATTAGATGGAGAATAAAAGTTTGATGATGAATCTCATACTGTAGAAACGTAGAGGATACTATGAAACCATGCTACTTTTATTTTATTCAGAAAAGGGCCAGCAAAATTCTGTCCAAATTTCATCGAGATAACTAGTACATCCTAGTTACTGATGGACAAGTAGAAAGCAGGTAGTAGACACCTAGAGACATAGATATGTCAGCGTGGCGTTGATGTAGTGGACATCAGATAAGAAATGACACTTTGAAGACGAATCTCATACTTAAGAAAAGCAGAGGATAACTATTAACTGACCGGTCAGTGGTTGAGTGCGCATAGCGCTTGGGTCCCACCCGAGCGTCGCGTGTTCGATTCCTCGGCTGGCTAAGTCCTCCATCACAACACAAGCAACATTTTCGGCTTTCTGTGGTGGTAAAAGGAGATTTTCAAACATTGTTGAGTTATTCGTAACCCGGGAATGTTTGTCTTTCTTTAAAAAAAAAAAAAACTATTTTATTTTAGATTTAAAATTTCATCAGCCACGTTATTTGACTGAAGCAGACCAGATCTATCCTAATTTGGTTGGTGGTGGACAAGTAGACATTCAGTGGTAATGTGTAGACACATAGAGACACTGATATCAGTCACGTTATTTGATTGATGCAGACCAGCAGCGATCTATCCTAATTTGGTGTAGGCACTAGACAACTAGTAGAGACTAGACAGTTGTGGACAAGTAGACATTCAGTGGTAGAGTGAAGGCACATAGAGACATTGACACGTCAACGGACATTAGATAGAGAATGAAACTCTATGAAACTATTCTACTTTGAACTTTGATTTCATTCTCACTTTATTTGTCTGAAGCAGGTCAATAGAGATCTGTGCAAACATGGTCAATTCAACTAGTAGAAGATACTAGAAAGTGGTAGACAGTAGACACATAGAGATATTGACACGTGTAGCGGACATTAACGGAAATAAAACTTTTTATGATTAATCTTATGACGTGGAAACGGAAAGGATAATAATAATTATAAATGAGTTTGATCAAATTTGGTACAGAAAACAAACGGTGGACTAGACAGTGAGGACAAGCAGACAGTAGACACTAGATACATTGTCACGCCAGCACGCCACGGGCGTGATGGTGATAAAATTATTATTTCGATATCAATATTCCATACACAATTCACTCTTCGTCTTCTGCTGGTGTCCTCTCTCAGAGGTTGGCTTCTATCAGGGCATCTTCATTCTGCAAACTGCAGTGGTGGAACTAGGCTCTCGTATCAGTCAGGTAAGTTTCAAAACCATTCGATGCGGCCTCTCCTTCTACGTTGTTTTCCGTAAATCTTCTAAGCTGGAATGTTTCGATTTCCGCCATGTTTGACTGACGTTAAAATTATTTTATATATTTTTAATACTTGAACTGTCGCTTCCGTGTTAAATGCTGGTTCTCCAAACTTTTTAATGATTGTTAAAAAAAATTATCAGTTAAGCTTAACGGTTATGCTATTATGCTTGAAAGCTGATCAAGGTCTAATCACAAGAGCTGACACGGGCCAAGAACTGGCTTTTAAGATGACCGTTCAAATTTTTAAAGTTAAAAATGGCGCTAACATCAATTGTTTCATCTGTCAGATATGCCGTAATAATGGTGCAATTCGCCATCTCAACGCGAATTCTTCCAGCGTGTCATTAGCCCAAGAACTTATGTACATATGTGCTATGTGCTTACCTAATCCTCATTAAGATGAATCCATAATACTAAATTATGCAAAATCATACAAAATCATATATTTTGTTTTGAAAATTTGATCGCTTAGAATTATTATAGATGCTTCAATTAAATACTGCGTGTAGAACATACCTTTTCCCTTAAAAAATTCGGTAATTTTTTTATAAGTCTTTTAATAAGCCTATAAAAAAATAAAGTATAAGGTTTATAAAAAATACTTTCAAGTCCAAACTCTCCTATTTATAAACCCCTTTTCAGATATAGTTTTATTGTATAATGAGGCAAATTCAGAAAATTGATATTTACGCCGGAACTTCCCAAATTAAAATAAAATATGGATTTTCGCATTGTTATTTTACAATACGGCCGCTAGTCGACGAATTTGGTTTTTCAAAGTGAACCCTATGCCGTCCACCGAAGAACCACTGATCACGCCACACCTATTTCGTATCAGTCACGCCCCGGCCGTAGCGGGAAATAGACGTGTGGCTCCGCGTCACTTGATTTCGTGAAATCAATTTTAAATTTCCGTTTTATTACAATAAACAATGCGTAAAAAAGGAGTTAATGTTTTTTACAGGTTTTTACGAAATCAAAATGTAAAAAAATTCTCTAATACCTTTTCAACCTTTCCAAAAGCTTTTTCTCAAGTATTTTCAAACTCCTCCCTTAAAGGGGCGTGAATTCCGATTTCGTTTTTTCCGGTACTATGGGATCGCCTTAAAACAGGTAAATTTATCATAAAAATTACTACAAAATATATTGTATTTTACGTAGATACTGGTACGTATCCTCTTTAATTCTAGAACAAACCTCACCATTGATTGTCCTAGTTTTCTGGCTGTGAATAAGAGAATGGGCGCGTAGTGTTGTAACGCGCATGTACGTTGTACGTGTACGGATCGCTTAGGAAGGTCGCATCTCAAATAGATTGAATGGTTTCATTCAGAGACACGACTTTGATTGATTGGCCATGAAAAATCATATTTAATTGTGAGTTTTTCAAACAAACAATGATGAAGGATACTAATTGAACTGTTATTTTTTGTTAATGCTGTATTTTTATTGAATGTTGGGAAGTAATTGAATTAGATACTAACAAAACTTCATGTAGAAACCTCTGTTTTGATCAATCTTCATATTTTATGTTTTCTGTCCTCGGAGAGCCTTCTTGAATATTAATGTTAGTCTGTATTACAGAAAAAAATTATATGGCTCCATTCAAATATGAAACTTACAATGGTTTTTCTAAATTCGGATTCCAGATTCAAGATTGCGATGGGCTTGTTATGAGGACAGAATCCAGGTGACAGGAATTCGGAATCGTGATCTAAGGAAGCAATCCAGAAGGCAGACAGAATAAGAGGTGGACTGAATGTTTAGAAGAAGATTAGAGCAGGATGGGAAGGTCTGGGAACTATAGAAGAAAATCTAAGGACGTGAGTTAGTGTAGAACATTTGCGGAAGAACCTAAATCCTACTGAAGATATTAAGATATACTTAGTACTCGTACCTACATATTTAGATGGGTACTGGTGTTCAATAAACTTTATTTTATGGGCCATGTCAAGAATCAGAATAATAGAAGAGTAGATATGTATGAGACGGTACATCAATGTGAATTAGGCAAGGAGTGTGTGCCAAGACCGAGTTTTTGGGCGATCCGTCCTCTCTGCCTTCCCCAGCGGTGAAACGGCGTGATGGTTTTAGTTGGTTAGTTTTTATGTGATTACCTCATTATGGTGTCAATAGCTCAGACCCTATAGTTGTGGCACCCCCAATATTGAGCATGCTGGTGAAGCGTTAGTACGAAGTATGAGAGAAACTTAGTGGAACCAATGAAAAAAAAATATATATTCCTCCAAGACTTGCAGAAAACTCAATAGATGTCGCGTATTAAATAAAATGGATAAAAATGTATCCAGACAATATCCAGATAATGGCAGCCAATAAAATATGCGTTAAGAAAATAAATATAATGTGGGTGTACGATATAGTTAAAAATGACCGAATCGAATATCAACACCTTGGCGTAGTGGTCAGCGCACTTGCCCGGAAAGCGAAAGGTCCTGGGTTCAATTCCAATGAGAGAGGTGCAAATATCTTTTTCTGATTTTTCTGTTTCCAGTTTTTCGATTGAGTTTCGCTAATATTGTCTCCATTTAATTAAACAATTCAAAAATGTTCACCGAACACAACCAAAGCCATTTCAATGCTGAATAGTGATTTTTATCCATAAAAATAAGTTTAAAATTTAGGCTCGCAGTGTTATTTCAGTGTAAGAGCATAAAGTACTTTAATAATTTCAAAGAAATAATGTTTGTAAACATTAAAAATTAGCCTTCCCTCGTCGCATCATGAAAAGTCACAGCTCTGAATAATATTTTGGTTTTATGGGCAACTTATTTTTACGACGAGCATAAGTTTTTTTGTATTTTTTATCGCTGTTGTAGAATCAGAGAGCTTACTGGATATACCTTGTAAAAAGAAGACATTTCGCAGAGAACAAAAACGTATAATGTTTATGTCGTAAGGTGCCCATCTCAAGTGGAAGATTTAAATGTCCTTTGTCAGTGGGTTCACAAAAACGAAAATAAAACGATGGAATTCCTTTAAAAGATTTTAAATAATTTCGCTAAAATGCTTTTAATGGGCCGTAAAAAATGGCGTAGTTCAAAATCCTAATTAATGCATTAATTACTCCTTGTTTTCACGAGAAGGGGGCAGATTATATACAAAACCCACAAAGTTTGTTTTTTATTTCAAACTAGCTGGTTCCCGGCATGCGTTGCTATGCAATTTAATAAACAATTTTTTTCTCCCTGCGTGTCCTTTCCCATTGGTCCCGTTCCCTTTCCGCCTCCCATTGCTCTCCCGCGACCCCTTCCTCTCTCACCTTCCCTCTCCCCACTCTACTCCCCCCTTCCCCCGTCCCGCGAACCCCCCTCCCGAGTTACCCTCGCCCCCCTCCCGCGAACCTCCTACCCGAGTATTCAGTATTCAGTCCCGGTACATTCAGTTTTCAAACAGCTCGCGTGCCACCTATTGCAATTTTTTAATACAATTTCATAAAGCCAGAGCTCACCAGTAGTTTTATACAAACCTTGTCCTGACAATAACGAACACAAGAAAAAAGAATTATCCAATTTGGTGCAGTCGTTCGGAAGTTATGCGCGTACATACATTTCGGCGATTCATTTTTATTTATATAGATAGATAGATTATGGAAAAAATTGTCTAAAAAACCAGTAGGTAAATAAAGTACTCGTTGTGATGCCCAAATTTCAACAATTTTTCTTTATTTGTTTTCTGAACAATTGTATCAGTAAAAAAATGTGGAAACTATATGGCGTCTCTTTTATGACAGTAATTGAGATTTTAACATTCTATAGCTCATGATAGAAATGGCGTTGTGAGCTGAAAATTGTTGGGTTGGCCTATCACACCCAGAAACAAAATTGTTTCTAAGTTTTGAGAGAACCTAATCTTTGTATTGATAAATCATTATTTAAATTTTTTTCAATTTAATTTTTTTTTTTTTTAAAGAAAGACAAACATTCGCGGGTTACGAATAACCCAGCAATCTTTTAAAATCTCCTACTACCACCACAGAAACGCGAAAATGTTGCTTGTGTTGTGATGGAGGACTTAGCCAGTCGAGGAATCGAACACGCGACGCTCGGGTGGGACCCTAGCACTATGCCCACTCAACCACTGACCGGTCAAAATTATTTATCAATACACAGTCAAGTAGTGTCGGGATTTTACGCAAGTAACAGAAAATAATTTTAATAAGCGTTTCAAAGAGTGGCGTAATGTTTTTTACGAATTTTCAAAATTGGCGAGGTATTGATGCACACTGGAGAAAAATACTGGCTCCTTACGTGCTCACAGAATCCTGAAAGCTTAATATTATTATTTCTTTTGTTTTCCTTTTACTACTATTAGCTTATTATCTTTTTTTGTTTCGTGTACATTCATATCCACCTTCTTTTTCTTTTTTTCCTTTCAAATACTTTGTACATGTATGTGTATATTATATCCTTATGGAATGTGTGGGATTGCACTCTCCTCCCACATACTGGAATAAACACTTATTTATTTATTTTATTTTATTTATTTATTGGAATATTTCACAAACACAAGCAATATCTCAAGTTCTCAGCGGAGAGAAAAACTGAAAACCTCTTATCGAAAACCCATTTCTACATCTTGGCGAAGTGCACTCCAAATGTGATTCGCCAAGTCATCTAGCTGGGAAAACTCTCCGTCTATTTCAGGGAAAACGTTTCAACGATCTAGAGCCCAAGTGGCTGAGAGGAATCGCCCGAGCCCGGATGCTGTGGAGATTTTCATGGTAGAGCAAATTGAACAAACATTTCGATGCCAAATATTCCGGAGAGGGAGCTCAGTGCATTCACTGCAGTAGGGTTACTCGGTAATAAATGATCGGTTCAAGAAATTTTCATTTTTAACTAGTAATAAAAACTACAAAAAGTGCGTCAAATTTCTGAGTGCTTTCTCTTTAATCATGTTCAACCCAGAATTTATTAATTAAAGGTAATAATATTTTTATTTATATATGGTTATTTATCGTGCTGTAGGATTGGTAACTACAAAGGAGGGATATGAACTTATATAATTTCTTTTCTAATTAGTATCATATCTTTGATCCCAAACTGACATTCTCTTGCCATATATCGCAGCTCACTCAGTTTTGTTACAAACTTCTTGGGTTCATCATCAGGACTTGTAAGCAGTTTGATAACCAAGAAGCTATGCTAGCATTATTCGATGGCATACTCAGAAGCAAGCTGGAGTACGCGAGCGATGTTTGGGCACCGTACCACCAGAAGTACATTAATATGTTTGAGCAAATCCAGAAGAAATTCCTCAGGTATGTTTAGTGCGGAAGCATGGAACCTATCCAAGGTTCATGCACCTATTTGACAACTGATTCTGAGAGTCTAGAAACTAGGCGGAAAGCAAGTCTTGATATTCTGTCTTTCAAAATTTCGAACAATTTCATCGATAGCCCGTTTCTCTTGGGATGCTACGATTTATATGTACCAGATAACTACAGCCGAAGTCGACAACATGACTTATTTAAAGTATTGAACGGCAGAACAGACGTCTTTGCAAAGCGTAACATGACGATGGGAGTGATGCTGTTAAATGAAATTGCAAACCATTTGAATGTAAGTGACTGTTCTTTATTTGCCTTAAAAAAATTATTGAAGAGTCACTTGCCTAATGCTGATAGGGTAACTAAATTGTAC
This sequence comes from Limnephilus rhombicus, assembly GCA_929108145.2. Lineage (NCBI taxonomy): Eukaryota > Metazoa > Arthropoda > Insecta > Trichoptera > Limnephilidae > Limnephilus > Limnephilus rhombicus. Next base: position 28,452,009 of record OV815284.1, read on the forward strand.
TGTAATTGAAATTATTCTGTTGTACAATAATAATAAAATAATAAAAATATCATATCCAATAATTTCATATCCATAGCCAATTTCATACGAGTACTGATAAAAATCATCAAAATGAAAATCAATGACAATCTCTACCTTGAAATAACTGCCACCTTTGGACACCGACAAAATGTGACGCATTTGGTTTCTAGATTAATGCTGGAGAGATCAATCAATCTGACAGAATATGTATTTTTGAAAATACCGCCAAGGGTCGTAACTGCTCCCAACCGTCTGGAGCCAGTGCGACTAAAGCATCGCCAATTGCGGTATGTTGTGATGTTGAAGGTAGTGGGGAGTGGAAGGAGATGAGTAAGAGGAAGGTGGGTAGATCTACCTAGCCATTCAGATCTGGTCTTAAAACACGGCTAAAGCCATTTCAAGCAACCTTTTAAATCTAAGTGATGGTCTTTCGCCAAAGCGTTACTGAGTGCATCCTCTACTCTGGAAGGTGTAATTATTTTTAATTAATTAATTGTCAAATCCCGCATGCCTACATTTGAAACCTTGACCTCTGGATTGCTGGTCGAAAGCCACACTCCTTGAATACGGCCTTCGTGGTCGAGGGTTACGGCTCTTGACTCACAATCCGAAGGTCATGGGATCGAATCCCGGCGTGCCCAAATAAATTTTGTATTATTAATTTATGTTATTTCAAAATGAATTAATTAAAAATAATATATACCTATTATATTTGCAGCACGTTCCAGAGTGGAAGATACTCACAATATCGCAATGGTGTGAAACCACCATTAAGAATTGAAACGTTGTAACCTTATCGCGTGCGTGATAAGAAATGTGTAGTAACTACCTACAACTCGCACCGGCAAGAAGGAACCAAATCGACATTATTCAATAAAATAATAAGTCTGCTGTTGAATAAGGACATTTATTGATAAGCATGATAATGAAATCAGGTAGAGCAAGAAACATAATTCTCAAAGCGTGTCAGGTTAGAACCTGATAGAGGTTAAAACATTTAAATTTCAAACGGTAGGAAATCTATGCCATCAAAGCTATGGAGAATTTAATCAACAGGGCGCCAGCCAGGGAAAACATCCTGACATATTTTAAAACAGTGACCATAATCTAAATTATAATTATATTCATTTGTCTCACACATTTGTTTCCAGAAACCACCAAGCTGCGGCCGTAGGGCACGACCACCTTCACAGCACCGGCTCTCCACGCCAACTGACGGTTGCGGATATAACTCAAACTATCGAACCCCGAAACTCAGGCGTACCACCGTCGGGAATAAAATGCGTAGTTGTCACAATGCGGAATCATCCAGTAGCTACCTGCTACAACGTTTCCTGAAATTGCTTTAGCCGTGTTATCTTTGCCATATCTAAAATGCCAGGTACATCCCCATCTTCCTCTTCCCCTTTTCCTTCCCCTCCCCACTACCTTCAGCTTCACAACACACCCCAATTGGAGATGCTATAAATCTTATTTAGGCATCATTCCTGTCTTATGAAAAAAAAAGAAATAAGAAATTTCATTTCCTGCAAGGAAATTTCTGTGCGAAGGTGGCGGGTAAAAATTAAAAAGGTGAACTGCATTTTTTTTTTTAACGGCGATCCAATAGTCCAGGAAAAAATCGAAATTGGAATTCATGCCCCTTTAAGAGAGGAGTTTGAAAATACTTGAGAAAAAGCTTTTGGAAAGGTTGGAAAAGGTATTTGAGATTTTTTTTTACAGGTTGATTTCGTAAAAACCTGTAAAAAACATTGACTCCTTTTTTATGCAATGTTTATTGTAATAAAACGGAAATTTAAAATTGATTTCACAAAATAAAGCGACGCGGAGCCACACGTCTATTTCCCGCTCCGGCCGGGGCGTGACTGATACGAAATAGGTGTGGCGTGGTCAATAGTTCTTCAGTGGACGGCGTATTGTTCACTTTGAAAAACCAAATTCGTCGACTAGCGGCCGTATTGTAAAATAACAACGCGATAATGCGTATTTTATTTTAATTTGGGAAGTTCGGGCGTAAATATCGATTTTTTGCGATTATTATAAATGAAACTGAATTTGCCACATTATACAATAAAACCATATCCGAAAAGGGGTTTATAAATAGGAGAGTGTGGACTTGTAAGTGTTTTTTATAGACCTTATACTTTTTTATAGGCTTATTTAAAGACATATAAAAAAAGACCGATATTTTAAAGGGGCAAGGTATGTTCTAAAGGCAGTATTTAATTTAAGCGTCTATAATACTTTTAAGCGATCAAATTTGCAAAACAAAAACATATGATTTTGTGTGATTTTGCATTATTTACTATGGCTTCATCTTAAGATTTACTTGACTGTAAGGAAACAATGTAGCCTTGTTTACACGACCAATCATTTAAAGTATAAATAATAAGGTTCCACGGTTCTCGAAACACTCTGTAGCCACGTTTTCCGAGCAAGGAGAGCGGCCCATCTCCTTCTCCCTCCCCCTCCGTCCTCCCTCGCCGACAGCCCCATCCCCCTCCCCCAACCCCTTCACCCTCCCAACCCCACCCCCACCCACATCCAGCGCCGTGCAGTCTCGTTCATATTTCGACCACCTATTTTGCGCAGCATCCCCGGGAACATCTCGCGTTCCCTACACTCATAACAGCCCAAGTCTCGGTTGATTCAAGCGAAATTCATTCTTATAAACGCTGTGCTCATTGTTTGAGAGTTCGGTGTGCGTTAGGGTGGCTTTTGGCGGTTGTGTCGTTTGGGGTGGACCCGTGATCCGGAGGAGTAGAGAATTGGGGTAACTCTGGCTGATTCTGCGTACTAGTGCAAAGACTGGGGTGCGGTTCGGACCGGTGTTCATCTGTCGCCTCCAATTCTCTCAAATGTCGCTTATTCCTTCATCATCTTTGGGGAAAATTAGATATATTATTGTATCTGCATCTTGTTAGCCGGGACTGGACCGGCGTTACCCGGGAAGGAAGACCCCCGAGACGACAAAGACGCCTCTTTTTTTCTATTTTAATCTCGTGTCAGAGTGTGGAGAGATTTCCAGAGAGGGGGTAAGTGAGAATATTCAAATGCTTGGAGGTGGAATTTTCCTTTTTAGTGACGCATATAATGGCATGTAGAAAAAATATCAATTTTAAATAAAAATTATTTACTTACTTATGGCTATTCGTAGTAGAAATTTCTCATCTTAAATGTAATTTCTTGTGTTAAATTTGAGCCATTTAATTAATTAATTTACAATTATCATTCATTTTTTTGGCAACGTTTCTCTTTGATTCCAATTTATTTGCACATTTCGTGAACAATTAATTTAAAATCGATTGCATGCTCCTTTGTTCAAATTTGATAACAGGCCGGATATATAAAATACAGCGCTTGGCAATCAGTGGCTCGCGACAAACTCACAGTAAAATATGTATTAATTCTTCAATAATGTCAAATCCACTATGTGATCATTTTAATTTATTGAAATTAAATAACTTTGTATTCACCGCTATTTAATAAAAGTAAATAAACAATATAGGTATATCTAGATTCAATATTATATGTTAGTTTTAATGATTCTTGTTTATCTGCATCCTGTTCTATGTACTATTTTAGTTTCAATGATTCTTGTTTAATGGCACCGTTATTGTTTATCATTATCTACCGTCCTGTGCCAAAACAGCACTGCTGTTGTAGGCATTGCTTTCTAGGTATATACCGTATATTCTTTGTTTCATATATTTTAGTCAATTTTTATAAGGACGCGTAAGGAACACTACAGGATTACTTTTAAGTTTAAATATAGATAAGCGCACTTGAAGTGAAATTACACAAAACTGCGCAATATAAAATACAACGTTATTATTATTTTTATTAAATAGTGGTGTATTCAAAGCTATTTTTTTCGTAAAATCGGCTTAAAAAATACCTTTAATAATGAATTCGTATGAATACTAAACGAATTTATAGAGTCGATTTTTTGTACTTACGCTCAGGTATACACAGTATTTAGAGAAACAGATTTTACCTTAATTGTTATTCGGCTTTTACATCCTCTCTGCACATCCTTTCGTGGTCACTTAGTTATAATTCGTGTAATTAGGTACACCATATTTTCCCTAAACCGACTGCACATTGTAGTCCTGTAGGCGCGCCCGCATACCGCCACCTAACACAGTATGAGGGGACATTGAAGGTCTAAATTCGTTACATTAAATGTAGAGCCGTTTATTCAAAAAAATTAGATTCTTGCGAGAACTCCGAAGGGGCGACCATAAGTTGCCTATACCGGGGTGTGACAGTGGTGGGTACTTCAATGCACATTGTATATAGGTACACCGGGGGGCAATTGTCGGCTGGTCAACTGTCATGGAAGCCTTTTTTCTATTGTTTCCATTTTGCATAATTGCCACATTGCTTGCTAACTTTGTAAGATTTGGGAAAAAATAATATTATCAGTTTAAATTGTGCTAACTGGAATAATCCTTAGTTTTGTGGATTTTTTCGTTCAAGATAAAAGAAAGTGCGCCGTAAAAGAAGAGGTGTAGACAATACTTGATATTTTTTGGTCACAGTTTGAGAATCACCGGTTAGAACTTACAAGTTGTGGGCGGGATTTATTTACCTACAATACCTGTTTACGTAATCCGTTTGTATAATCTGTACTCTTATTAGCTTTGTTTCCGTGCTATGCTTTAGACATAGTAGGTAGTTATGTTCAAATGTAAATGGTACCTACTTCTAAAGTGCTATTTCGGATTTGATCTGAAATAGCTCATTAGAAGTATGTACCTAGCTAGCTATGACGTTACCATATACATTTGAACTTACCTACAGCTGATATGATTTTAGTTTTCACTGCCAAAAGTATTATAGTAATTTGTTTTTGGGGTATTATGCCGAGTTGCGCTACGTCCGTCTTAAGTCATCGTTTCAGAAACCGTTACAATGTCCATCATCAGACAGATGTGTTTTATTATGTTAATGAATCTGAAATCTAGTTGATTATCAAAACGGATGTCGACTTAGTTATCGATGAGAAATTTGGATTTAAAAATATTTTTTTCATTCTCTTGTCTTTCCTGCGGGGTATATTAAGTTCAGCCTCTAAAGTATTGCTATGGCAACATCTGTAAGCGTTTTTAACATCGAAAAATGTCTAAATTATTGTAATTATTAAGGTGCAAAAAAGATTTCAACATTCGGTTAAATTTAACAAAACTTCACCCCAACTCTGATTTATAACTCTAATGTACCTAAGTATCATCAACTGGCACATTTTCAAAGAGAATGTACATAAATTGCTCATATTTCTTCAAAACATGTCATGGTTTTGTCAGATTTTCGCAAAGAAACGTAAATAACGGAACTTTATAAATAAAACGAACCGTTAAGAAAACTTTAAGAAGAATTTTTGTGTTATATTGTTTTTTCATAAATTTTAGAACATGTTTTCTGTCTAGAAGTATGATAAACTTTGGCCATTTTCTAATATTCATAGCACAATTCATACCCGAATATTTAAAACTATGCAGAACCTTTTTTAAATATGATTACCGCACAGGAGTCCCAAGTGCCGTAGACTCAGTGAGACTATGGCAACTCTAATTGGGATGTGTGGTGAAGCTGAAGGGAAAGGGGTGGGGATGGAGATGGGGAAGAGTAAGGCGGGAAATTTTCTGGCTATTCGGATCTGGTCGCTAAGCACGGCTAAAGCCACTTCAAGCAACGTTTCAATTCTACATGGTGGTCTTCTGTCTGGAGATACTGAGAGTATCTTTCACTCTGGAACATGCCGCAATATACTCAATTTATTCTAAATGAATAAATTGTGAAATAATACAAGTTAATCAATATGTGTTATTTCAGCCTATCTTTGGTCACAGATCAATGCACGCCACTGTGCTGCGTTTTCGTTAAACGTCATTTACATCACGTATATCCTTATTTCTCGGCAATATGGAATCGAAATATATAGTAACTTTTTTTAAAACAATACCGCAGATTCCCACCGAAAACTTTTGTGTAAAAAAATGTAAATCTGAACGTAAACGAATAATTTTCTGAGTTTATTTATTGTTCTGTTATACGTGGTGGAATTATATTGTATTAAAATTGAAATTTAAACACTTTTTAACTTATTTCCACTTTTTTATTTCACCAGTAATAATTTTAAATAATAATAATTTATAATAATTAAATAATTTTGAATAATTTTCTGTATATCCTTCGTTTCATTACTGTCGAATCGATTCTATGTCAGTTGTTCCCCCGACAGTTCGCTTCCATAACAACCAGGTAATTTACAACCCTTTAAAAATTCATTAGCGAGGATGTTTTTTTTAATAGTTTATTACCTAACCTAACGTAACCTATTTAAACAAGTTTTTTTCATCACTTTGTTGTAAATTTTAAAAACTAAATTGAATAATACCCGTACGCTACACCTCCTGTTGTAAGTTTTAATCACAAAATTTGTCCACTGCTCTAAATCGAAAATTTTCATGCGGAAAGCGGGGTCTTAAGTTACATTAGAGAATTCTTTGAGTCTTAGTGATGAAGTTGTACATTTATGAATTCCGGTCACCATATACAATATTCAGTCGGTTTAGGGAAAATACTGTATACTTACTTACTCAAAATGTAACTAAGTGTTACCGAAGGGGTGTGCGGAGAGAATGTACCTCCGAATAAAAAAATATACAACATATTTTCATTAAAATGCACTAAGGATAAAACTACTTATCTATGTTCTGTATTAACTGGGGTATAAGTAGGTACCTATAAAAAATCGACACTATCGCATCATCCTTGAGACCCGTTGTAATTTGTAAATTCAAATAAATACAATTGTTTAAGTATATTGATCTGTAAAAGTTCTTTATCATTACTAACCGCACCTTGAAATGGCAAACTTTTTTTTGTTATTGCACATCGATAGTTTGTGAAACCGGTTCATCAATATGATTCGTTCTCGATGAGGCAGAGTGTAGATGTATTTCGTTTTATGTTGCAAAAAAGCAATTTCCAAACACTTCTTGCACCTGTGGCACAATCGAATTGAATTGCAAATTTGTTTGTGGGCGTAGTTTTTTACGTACGAATACTAGACTCGCACCAATACTGGTGCAATCTCATCACCCCTATCTAATCCCAGTATTTGAATAAAGCCACACATATATAAAGGCTTTAAACTCACACCTTCATAGTACGAGTCATGCAACGTTCATCCCCTGACCAGACGGGGATAGGTAAGGAATTGCTCCAGTGTTAGTACCGAGGGTAGTATTAGGTATCCAGCACGTGTGTATATTCGATAGGTGTGTACGGTGTATAGGTGTGTTGGTATTACAATCCAGACGGGGCTATACATACAGATAATTAGATAGACAAAGGGGTGACTGCGAATGGTGGGTAGTTCAAATGCAGGGGTTCCTATTTCGGAATTCCGTGTAAATTAATACGTCTTTATTGTTTTCAAATCTTATTTTCATGTTTTACTAATCAAATACAGCCAAATGCATTTGGTATAAACTATTTATTGCTTGTTTGAATTTCATCAAGCCTTGCCAAATATTGCACTTTCCTTTTTTAAATTTTTAACACGCTCAATTTGGGAGGCGGGAATGGGTACCACCGCTCCGGGAACCTTTATTGGATAACCAACACCTCTGCCATAGGTCACCCCAAGTGGTTCGCTACGTTTGGTGATTTAGCAGGGGCACCCGGGTTCATGGGGTGAGGTTTGTCTAGGTCTTGGAGGCGGATGACCAGGACATACTGAACCCCAGATTCCTACCCACCCCTTAAACCCTTTTCCTTCCCAGAACTCTCCTCTCCTTCCTTTCCTTAAAAAAAACCTCCACACAGCATCTCCAAAGATGATATAGGCCCTGAGGGAAATTATTTTGCTCAGGGCCTCCTGCGTGGAGCTCATGTAAAAAAAAAAAAAACGCTACTTTCTCAAAGTTTAAAATGAAATAACAGATTTTATTTTTGCATTTCGTAGTTTTATGTTGCTTTTTTAATAATATTGACTGTTTATTCAACAAATTTTAATGCATTTATATGAAAGCGAAATCTGAGTTTTCAATTTACCTACTTAACTCGGTTTAAAATATTTTTTTTTATTATTATTATTTTTCAAATTTCGGAAAAGCGAAAAAAATACTTAAAAGGATCTTCTTCATTTATTATGAACAATAAAAAAATTCTAGTCTTTGCTTAAATTTCCAATACAAAATTGTATTTTGAAATTCAAATGTTAGGCGATAACTGAGATGGAGTCCTGGGTAATTTTTTCTTCTGAAAGGTTCACACTTTGTGATGGCATTATTTAATTTATTAAAAATCAAATAACTTTGTTTACATCACTTCATTTATATATGAATACACAATCTACATGTCATCAGGAGTAAATGTGAACACTGTTCACGAAACATGTAGATCGTATATATAAAGTGATGTAAACAATGTTCCTACTTGTCTTTTAATAAAATACATAATATTTATAATATTGGGTAAAATAGAATTTGACCGGTCGGTGGCTGAGTTGGCATCACGTTTTGGTCGCACCCGCGTGTTCGACTCCTCGGCTGGCTAAATCCTCCATCACGACAAAAGCAACATTTTCCGCTTACTGTGGTTCTAGTAGGAGATTTTCAAATATTGTCGGGTTATTCGTAATAGCGATATTACACGGTTCAACCAAATTGCTTCACTTTGGTTGAATGACGCAGAAGTGAAATAGAATGCTGTTCACACGTATCCTGAAGAAGTGCACTATTCTATTAATATTGCTGCAGCAATATGTTTAGTCTTCGAATCAGGTCGTCGTTTGGGAATTTTTACGTTTATTTGTGATCATTTAAATAACGAATTAATTCAATGAAACTCTCCGCTTTAAAACGGTACTTCATAAAATGTTCCAAAAACAGAGACGTACGCTCGTCTTTCCATTTATAAACCATTTTGACTACATTGACAAAGCAAATTTTCGTGTGGTTGCAGCGCGCACGAATACAGATCGAGTGAATCATTCAATACTTGTGTTTACAGTTTCTTTTCTCATTCAACCGCATTGAATGTTGAACGTTGTATTCAATTGGGTTGAATTCAATGTCTTTCTTTAAAAAAGAAAAAAAAATAAACATTTGCTGTTGTTCAAATTTGTATGGAAGGCACTTCTAGTGTTCTTCTTTATTCTTTGCCATGACATAGGCTGCGTTCCTTGTTTAAAAAAACTATATTATTTAAAAAAATTATAATACCTTCGATTTTTCTGGAAAGTATGCACTGAAGTGTAAAATAAATTATACCGAATACTAAGTAAATTCTGGATCAACTACCAACCCTATTTCTGCTTTTCAGGAAGGTATGAGTCCAGACAGATATATTATGTACAGATACATTCTCACTTGGCTTTGTTCAAGAACGATCTCGACATCCAGTAGCGGGATTTACATAAACTGTGCCTGTGAATTTCCATACAGCTCCCTAGATACTGGATGCAGGGAACGGCTATTACATTAAATGCACCCATACATTTGCATACTTAGTATTGGCAAATGTTTGCGTAGGTAGGTACCTGCGGTTAGTAAGCACCTACTTGGCACGTCCGCATACAGTACCTAATGGTTCGTGTGTTGTTTGCAGTGATGACAATAAGGAACTCCAGTGAAAAATATTCTGGCTTTAAAAATATGCTCATATTGACCAATAAACGCTGATTCTGAATATATAAGTATTATTTAATAATATTAAACGCAGTTTTTTTAAAATTATCCATTTTTAATCGGGTCGTAAAAACACGCCGTCAAGGTGACGTCACTGTTCGACGGAAATTGTATGGTAATGTATGATATGACACAAGCCATCGTATTAATTTATTGGTTTATTTACATGCTGTTTATAGAGATTTAGTTGTTGTGTTTATTGAAACATTATTTATGCCTAAATAATGTTTCAAAAATAAAGGTATCTCTTATTAGTTTGTATCTATTATTGAAAATATTAAAAAATTACTGCAAAAAAAATAGTAGTGCTATTTCTGAGGAGAATACTTCGAACAACGGAATTCAAAATGGCGCAGTAGATCAGCTGATTGCCCGATCCTATACTAATTTTTACGGTGGTTTTCGGGGGGTCTTGAAAAATTAAAACTTTGAAAATCATTTTAACTATTAAAACTAACTCTAAAAATAAAAATAAAAATGCAGTTATTTAAGTTAGAAGGTTATTATTCATTAAAAAAAAAAAAAATTGACAGGAGTTCTCTATTGAAATCGTAGGTATGAAAATAGAGATGAAAATAGCGATCGCGTAAAGCGTAAAATGTTGACTTTGGTCTCTAATTGGAATCGGGTTGAAAAAAGATGTCGTGTATTGTAGGCTTTAGATATCCTAAAACACGACCTAATACTACTTCCAGTTCTATTTTGTAAGTAGGTACTTGGTATTCGAGGATTTCTGTTAGCAGATGCCGCTAAGGTATTTATAATTTGGGAGGCGGGTATGGGTACCGCCGCCCCGGGAACCATTTATAGGATAACAAACGGTGGTTTATGAGGTGAGGTTTGACCGGGTCTTGGCGGTGGACGCGTCTGCACACCAGTTGCCTGGCAGGCCAGATCGGGAGAGAATGGTTGGGGGAGTCCCTTTGACTTCTACAGCCGTACTCTCTCGGAACATCGCCTTGCACCGCAGTGGGAGGGATGGAAAACTTCCTCTCCTTCCTTCCTTACATAAAAAGACCCTTCACACAGCATCCCCAAAGATGACATAGGCCCTGAGGGGAATTATTTTCCTTAGGACCTCCTGTTTGGAGCTAATGTAAAAAAAATTTAAAATATCCAACATTTCTTAAATGTTTACATCTGTACTATATGCATCTGTTTTTACATTAATTTGACTATACAGTAAGTGCCCTGTGTATGCGGTCAAAGCGCCAATGTTTTCAATTTTGGCAGGTGGGTACCTCCTTGGTAGTTTTTGGTTGACTTTGTAAATAAGTGTGTAGATAGATACCTACTAACTCTAACTGGAATCTCATCGTAAAGTAAATTTATGGGTAGCATATAACTAGTATACCAATTTAATTCAAGAATTAGTGGAAAATTTTTATTGGCAGTTCGTATTCAGTTTTATTACTTCATGAATCAGTAGGATTTTTGGGACATTCAATTAAGATTTAGGTATGATATAGTAATCGTTAGTTAACCACACAACGATTCCTGGATAGTTGATCCCCCAGCAGTTGGCTCCCGGGCATACTTATAAGCAATAAGCAGTCGGTTTAGGGAAAATACGGTATACCTACTTACACAAAATATAAATAAATATCAGAGGGGATGTACCGCCGAAGAATCTATATAGGAATATGAAAATCAAATTATGCTTGCTTGGGTGTATATGAGCACATGAGTTGGCTGTGCGTTGCTAAACCATTCATCCGATTGCGATGAAACATTGGGGATTTGATGAGCGCATGCCCACGATAGTTTCTAGATACAAAAGTGAGTTCTGGCATCGTGATATTATGCGTTGCTAACAATTCATCCGAATGCGATGAAACTTTGGGAATTTGATGTGTGCGTGCCCGCAATAGTTTTTTTATACAAAAGTGAGCTCTGGCATTATGAAATTTGTATAAAAAACGCAATAGGTGGTATGGTACGCGAGCTTTTTGGAAACTGAATGAACCGGGACTGAATGTATGGAATGTATGGTGGTTCGCGGAACGGGGTAAGCGAGAGAGGGGAGTGGAGAGAGGGACGGCGGAGAAGACAGAGTGGGAATGCGTGAGGGGAAGGGAGGTGGAAGGGCAACGGGACGGATGGGAAAGGACATGCCGGGAGAATCAATTTCTTTATTAAGTGGCACAGCAACGCATGCCCGGGAACTCGCTAGTAAAAGTATAAAACACGTTTTCATTAAATTGTATCAAGGATAAAACTACTTGTCTACATACCGTATATACCAGCTTGGGTAAGGTTGCGACATAAATTCGTTTGCTATCCATACCAACTTACATATTATTAAAGTTTTTTAATACGATTTCTAGGTTTTAAATTGGTAAAGATGCACACAAAATTATAACTTTAAAATAATTATAATTTCGGGGATCCAAATGTCGAGGGATCAACTGTCGGGTCACCCTACAAAACATCTAATTCAAATTTCTACAACTTAAGATGAAGCCATACTAAATAATGAAAAATTATACAAAATCATATGTTTTTGTTTTGAAAATTTGATTGCTTAGAAGTATTATAGATGCTTCAATTGAATACTGCGTGTAGAACATACCTTGGCCCTTAAAAATATTGGTCAATTTTTTTAAGTCCAAACTCTCCTATTTATAAACCCCTTTTCAGATATGGTTTTATTGTAGGTATAATGTGGCAAATTCAGTTTCTTTTATAGACAAACTCTACGGTGTAAAAAAAATACATTATCGCGTTGTTATTTTACAATACGGCCGCTAGTCGACGAATTGGGTTTTTCAAAGTGAACCCTATGCCATCCACCGAAGGACTACATACCGCACCTTCGCACGTCACACCCATTTTTTACCCCGGACGGAGCGGGGAACAGACGTTAGGCTCCGCGTCGCTTTGTTCCGTGAAATCAATTTTTAATTTCCTTTGTATTACAATAAGGAGTTAATGTTTTTTATAGGCCTTTACGAAATCAACCTGTAAAAAAAAACTCAAATTCTAAAACCTTTCCAAAAGCTTGTTCTCAAGTATTTTTAAACTCCTCCCATAAAGGGGCGTGAATTCCGAATTCGATTTTTTCCTGGATCGCCTTAACTAGATTTTGGCTCGTTTATTGCATGGATCACCAGGTCCTGCTTTACAAAGACAATAATAAAAATAAGATCAAACTAAGTATTGACCTATCTTCTTTTTGGGATCGGTTTCGGTTGGGATCAGTTTCGTTCAATAAACGAATTTCGGCCGCGGTATTGGATTCGGCCAAAAATTCTTGATTTTTCGGATCACATTCGGCTTTACTTGAACGCATATGTGCTTCTAGAATAACATAAAAAATATTTTAAAACCAGACGTTATGTAAAAGTCATCTTAACGTTCAAAATTTGAAGATTTAGAGTATCATTTAAATCAGTGATGAGCAACCCGCATCCCGCGAGCCCTTTCGTGCTGCCCATTTAGCTAAATAAAATATAAAAAATTCGCGGTAAAGAATATTCAGTTTGGCAAGAATATCTTCATCCTTCATCAAAGTTTTGAATCAGAAGATTAAATTTCGTGACTCAATGAAGTGTACAAAATTTTGCAACGCTTTTTATTGAGGTTATGTTAAGGTTTATAAAATACCAAAAGTTTTCTTTACAAAATTTTATTTAGCAATTTAGGAGGCGTGTATGGGTACCGCCACCCAGGGAATCATTTACTGGATATCCAACACCTCTGCCATAGGTCTCCCCAAGTGGTACGCTACGTTTGGTGACTTTGCGGTTTAAATAGTCATAGTTAGTTAATCATATTTTGCTATTGTCTAACATAAAGGACCTGTTTTGTTCGCTAAAAATCGTTAGTAGTCTCGGACGGTCACCGGAGCTATTACCGCTTCCTCGGTCAGACTTTGGGGCGTTTTTATTGGGTGGCCATCTCCGTCGTGATTTTATTTTTTTGTTTATTTATTTTCTTTTTTTAATATTTGTATATTTTTTTACAATAAATACATTTTTTTAACTTTATAAAGGAAAATAAAAAAAGCCTTTCTTCAACATACGAGTATGTAAATATATAAGGCCCATCTTGAGGAGGGAAGTCCAATTCAATTATATAAAATCAACTAACTAACTAACTAACCATCACGCTATTTCCCCGCAGGGGTAGGCAGAGAGGACGGACCGCCAAACAACTCGGTCTTGGCACACACTCTTTGCCTCACTCACATTCATACATCGTCTCATACATACTCTTCTATTATTCTGACTTTTGACATGGCCCGTCTCAAGTATCTGATTCACTTGATCGTGCCATGTCTTCCTCGGGCGTATATAAAATCATGTAAGTTAATAATAAAATATTGCAAATAATAACAAAAAGATAAGTAATAAAATGAAAAATTTATCAATAGCAATTTCAAGATTTAAAAAAATAATAATAATAGGTATGGACTCGTATAGTAGATTTGGGTCATTTTTCAATTCAAGGTGAAATTCATGAATATTTTCGATAATTTTTAGATTTAGTGGGGGGTTGTTAAAATAACTTACAATTAGATATAGATAAGTATTTTGAATGTGCGGAATTAAATTTTGGGATTTTAATATTATTCTGATGGGAGGCGTCTGCTAATATCTACAGGAATTCCAAAAACTGAACAAATCGGACTAATATCTATGAGAACCAAAGTGAGGACGAATATTTACAGCTCAAACTGCTGACGAATATCTATGAGAACCAAAGTGTAGACGAATATCTACAGCACTGGCAGAGGTTGGGTTAGGTTAGGTTAGGTTAGGCTAGTTATTACGTATTTGAAGTAATTTATGCTTTTCCGTACAACCTCTTGCTCAGCTGCCCTCTGTAGATAATAGTCCAACTTACGCTCCATAGATATTAGTCACCACTGGGACCATGGGCGTAGCCAGGGGGGGGGTTGGGGGTTCAAACCCCCCCCCCCCCCACCCACCCCCCGAAATGTTAAGATATCAACATCAATAATATTAAAAATAAGAAGATGCGGAGAGCGGCATAACTTATTTTATTACTAATTATTACACTAATAATGTATTTTGGATTCGCCCTCTCTACCACTCGCCGCTGGCCGTCGTCGATTATCCGATCGCATTCGGTAACCTTTGTACCTATATTTTCGTGCCGTCTAGGGAAATTTGACTAGATCTATGGGAGAAAAATATTTTTTAGGGAAAAGGGAAATCAGCACTAAATTTACGGAAATACTGACCTGGTAATTTTTTTATTGCATATGACAATATTATTGGTATTATATACCTACCCATATGTTTTTTGGAATTCCCATGAATCTTAAATATTGTTGATGTACTTCCAAGCAATGTTATTTTTAACACTGACAACTCAAAATGATATTATGTATCTAAAAAGATAAATGGGGACCTCTGAAAGAAAAAAATAATTTAACTTGCAAGTTCCGTTTTTTCGGTGATTGAGGTTGATTGGAATTCCGTTTCTAATGAGGTGACCGCTTAAAATAAGATTTATATTCTATATACATTTGTTACTTTAATTAACCAATGTACATAGAAAATAAAAGTTTTCAACATAAAATGTCCACAAATTTTTATTAGTTAATGGTCAAGAAATACAATACAAAGTCATCGTCTCCCCCCCTCCCCCCCCCCCCCCCCCCCCGACACGAGTTTTGATTTTTGAACCCCCCCCCCAATACTAAAATCTGGCTACGCCCGTGACTGGGACCGTCATAGATATTAGTCCAACATATGAACTGTAGATATTCGTCCGACATACAGGCTGTAGATATTAGTATCTGGAGTCTTCTGATGTACTGCTGTTATATTAAATTGTAAATTATTAAACTGTAGATAAGAGGTATTGAAAAGAGGATAGCAATACCTCGGCAGTATTCTCACGGAGACTCTTGACCCAGATGTGGAGGTTAGATGCAGAATTAAAGCAGCAAGAACTGCGTTCATTAAAATGAAATCCCTCTTCTGCAATGACAATATCAGCTTAAAACTAAGGCAGAGAATGCTAAAATGTTATGTGTGGTCGGTCTTGCTCTATGGATGTGAAACATGGACCTTGAAAGTAAATACCATGAACAGGTTAGAGGCTTTTGAAATGTGGCTTCACCGGAGAATGCTCAAGGTCCCATGGACCGACATGATCACCAACACAGAAATTCTCAGGCGGGCTAGAGCAGATAGAGAACTGCTTACACTAATAAAAATCAGGAAAATTTCATATCTGGGTCATATACTTCGAGGGGAGAAGTATCACTTGCTCCATTTGATATTGAAAGGCAAGATAGAGGGCCGCCGAGGGCCTGGTAGGAGACAAATGTCTTGGCTGCGTAATATACGAGAGTGGACCGGCATTAGAAGTGTGGAGGAGTTATTCCGGGCAGCGCAAGACAGAGAGACATTCTCAAGAGTGATCGCCAACGTCGGGGGACCTGATACGGCACGCAAAGAAGAAGAAGAAAAGACGATTTCGTTAGAAAATGTAGATTATTTTTTTTCAAGATTGTCTACCTTAATTATTACTCCTTGAAAGTGAATTTGAAATATTATCATATGTTACTCCCCAGTCAATACTACCATATTGAATATTGGGCATAGTACACTCACATATAGTCTTTTAGACAAACGTATTCGTTCATCCCACTCAAAGACTTTTAATTAAATTGGTTCATTCCACCGTGGACACCGATCTTCTTCATCTCTTTCAACCCCGCAATCTCAGTAGAAAGAACTTTTCACAAACTGCTCTCTATGAATATTTTTATCTCCTGTATCTAGTTCATCAAATTAATAGGTAGGTATTCGTAATACCTACCTATTTGTTAGCATTTTAATATACCACCGTGCAAATCGTTTCGCAGGGGTATATTCTATCCCGTCCCATCTGTTAGGGTCAATGCACTTTTAATGGGAATATTGGATACAGTAACAACTGCCCGAACCAGACGGAACTTCTACCCGGCGAGTTGGTTCAAATAGCTACCAGTTAGTATCTACCACAAGCTGCACTAGTATTATTTATAGTTGGTAGTTACTCCTGTATCCTGCTGCGCTCCTATTAATTAGGGTGCAAAATTATGCAACTAATGTCCCTGTAGTCCCGACGGTTTACAGATTAAATTTTGTAATTATTTTTTTTGCTTCGAATTCGAACAAATTTCACTGTGTCGTTTGTTACTTGTAGGTTAAATTTGAGATTATTGCATTTTTTATTTATCGGGTTATCTACAAAATCACTTGATGAAATAAGCATAATTTTTTTGGCTGGAATTTCGAGATCATAATGTTTCTAAGTGTTTTAAAATTCCCGTTTTTATGTTTTTTTAACGTTTTGACCGTTTCTTAATGTTTTCGAGGTCATGACGTTTCCATAATGTTTTAAAATGACCGTTTCGAGTTTTGAAAAGTTCGTTTTAATTTTATAAAGCCGTGATAATTATTTTTCTTTTTTTTTAAATAAACTAAACTAAATCCAAACTCCAGCGAAACCGGAAAGTAACTAAAAGTGAATATACATATTATATATATATATATATATATATTTTTTATACATTAGCTCCACACAGGAGGCCCTGAGGAAAATAATTTCCCTCAGGTCCAATGTCATCTTTGGAGATGCTAGGTGGTGGGTCTTTTTACTGAAAGGAAGGAGAGGAAGTTCTGGGAAGGAAAAGGGTGTGTCTAGGAGTGACGGACGTATGACGCCATCCAAGAGGATGCGTCGAGACCAGCTGGAGACGTCTAAGTTAAGTCTCCCTCAACCAATCTCTCTCAATTCGGCCCGCCATGCAATAGGTGGGCAAAGGCATTGGCCGCCAAGAGCTAGACAAACTCACCCCATGAACCCGGGCACCCCTGCTAAGTCACCTAACTCACGTGGGGTGAGTCACCAAACTCGCAAACTATCCAATAAATGGTTCCCGGGGCGGCGGTACCCATATCCGCCTCCCAAATTGTATGCAGTGTAACAAGAACAAAACCGAGTGAGCATGAATCTTTTCTCGCTCATAGTACGGAATCCTTCTAATAGAGAACTCCAGTCCAATTTTTTTTTTTTTTTTTTAATGACCTTCTAACTGAAATAACTGCATCCGTATTTTTATTTTTAGACTTAGTTTTAATAGTTAAATAATTGTCAAAGTTTTAATTTTTCAAGACCCCCCGAAAACCACCGTATGTATGGTGAATCGTGTGACGTCATCACTCCTGAAAAATTATTATAGGATTGGGCAATCAGCTGATCAACTGCCGCCATTTTGAATTCCGTCGTTCGAATTATTCTCCCTAGAGTAGCATTACTATTTTTTTGTGCAGTAATTTTTGAATATTTTCAATAATAGAAATAAACTAATTTAGGCCTAAATAATGTTTCAATAAGCACAATAACTAAATCTCTATAAACAGTATGTAAATAAACAAATAAATTAATACGATGGCTTGTGTCATATCATACATTCCCATTCAATGACTTTACGGTGACATCACGCCACGTCGAACAGTGACGTCACCACTAAAATTTCAATAATGCCTACTTGACGGCGTATTTTTACGACCCGATTAAAAATTGAATTTTTAATAATATTTTAAAAACTGTGCGTTTAATATTATTAAATAAAACTTATATGTTCAGAATCTGCGTGTATTGGTCTGTATGAACATATTTTTTTAAATCCATAATATTTTTCACTGGAGTTCTTTATTCACAAAATAACAATACAACAATAACAATACGAAGAGTGTACACGCATTATTTTTATCCCAATAAAATCATCTTAAGCAATCGCAAAAAGTATTAAAATCAAAGTGTTTCACTAAATTATATTAAATTAAAACTGGCTTAAAGTATACGAATCATAAGAACAGTATATAGTGCATTTAAAGTGTATAAAAGAACGATTAGTGCAATCAAGTGACAGTTCTTATAAGCCCCCCCCCGCGCCCGCACCTACACCGCAGCCGGCGACAGTACTTACACGCCGTACCAAAAATCCAGGGGTATACAACTGTTTTAATCGAAGTAAAAAAAAAAAAAAAAATTTTTTTTTTAAAAATGGCTCTAAGTGACAAAGCTTCACAGTACATTACCAAAGTAAATGCCATAATCAGTGGATTGATCTCAATTGTTCATGATCCAAACAATAAATTTTCGAAAGAAAATATCGTAAAAATAATACCAAAAACTACCGAACTAATGGCTACCATTGGTGAATTGGTAGTTGATTTTGGAGTAATGCAAGGCGAATTGAATTCAATGAAAAATAATACGCAACTCATGACGCCAATCGGGACTAATCCGAAGGACATAAATATGTGTGATATTGTTACCGAGATGGAAGAGAGGGCAATCAGATCCAAAAACGTCATATTGTATAACGTTCCTGAGAGCTTGTCAGATGAAAAGGCTGTCATCATTACTGAAGATAGAGAGAAAATTTCTTCGGCTATAAAAACCATTGACCCGTCATTAAATCTAATCGACGTCAAAATATTCCGACTGGGTGCCAAAAAAATTGCTAACAAAAATCGTCCAATTAAAGTGGAATTTTCTGACAATATCGCACCGAGAACTCTCCTACGTAATAGCATAAAATTTAAAGACGGCATCAAGGCCAGTAATGACTTAACTATCCTCCAACGTAACCAATTGGTGGAGCTGAGAAAGCAATTATTGTACCGTCAAGAGAATGGTGAACCAAACCTTACTATAAAGTACATAAACTCCAAACCAACTATTGTTACAACTATTCCAAAAAACGACACAACCAAAACAAATTGACGTGCTATTATCAAAATGTCAGAGGCATGAAAACTAAACTTAAGGAATTCAAAATACATGCCCCGACACTGCAACATGATATTCTCATTCTAACGGAAACCTGGCTGGAACCATCAATTAACTCTGCTGAGCTTGGTCTACCCCACCATCATATTTACCGGTCTGACAGAAGTCAACATACCAGCTCTAAATCTAGAGGCGGTGGTGTCATGATAGCTGTCAACAAGGCACATCCTTCAAAACTTCTGAAAACCAAAAATTGTAATGTGGAGCAAGTTTACATCTTACTAAACGGTAAAAATCAAAAAAATATCATAGGCAGTGTTTATATTCCACCTTCATCGGATATAAGTGTATACAAGAGTCATTTTGAGGATATTGAACAACTGTCGTACAAATTTCCAAACAGTAAAATCACTATCATCGGTGACTACAATTTACCAAAAATTAATTGGGGCACCCGTGACAATTCTACAGTATCACAAAACGCAAGCTTATCTGAAACAGAAAAAGAAATAGTTGAATTTTGCGATTTCCTTAACCTAGTTCAATTAAACAATGTAAAAAATGACAATAATAGATTACTAGATCTTGTTCTTTGTACCGACATGGCAACTGCGGTTGGTAAGTCACTCGACTCAGTTCTTACCCCTGATTCTCATCACCCACCTCTAGACATTACTATACTATGTAACCCTATAAAATGCCAAATTAAAAACCAGACTCAATTTCTCAACTTTAATAAAGCCAATTATGTCGCAATATGCGATTATCTACATAACACTGACTGGTCTATATTAGAAGGAGGAAACCTTGATGAAAATATTAAAGTCTTTTATGATCACCTATATAAAGCCATAGAAAAATTTGTTCCGATTAGTTATAAATTATCTTCAAATTTCCCTAACTGGTTTAGCAAGGACCTCATTAACTTAGTAATTGAGAAGAAAAAAGCCCATAAAATATACAAAGAAACAAAAAGTCTTTCTGATTTTACAATTTTCAGCAAGTTTCGAAAAGATTGTAATAAATTATCAAACATTTGTTATAATAATTATATTAAGAATGTTGAATTTTCGATTGTTAACAATGTAAAACATTTTTTTAACTATTGTAAATCCCAAAATAATAATAACCTTGGCATACCTGAAACTATGCACTACAAACTGAAAACTTCCTGTAAAATCAATGAAATTGTTAATTTGTTTGCAGACTTTTTTAAGGATGTGTATGAAACCGATATCCCTGATGATGACATTCCAAACTTCGAGTCAGATATAAATTTACAACTATCTCAGGTACATATTGAGATTAAAGAAATTGCAGTATGTATCAAACGACTGGAACCTAAATCTTGCTCAGGGCCAGATAAAATTCCCCCCGTATTTCTTAAAAACTGCGGGGCTAGTGTCTCTTACCCACTGTACCTACTATTTAATCAATCACTTTTATCAGGCAAGTTCCCGCAAATATGGAAAAATAGCTTTCTCACTCCAATATTTAAAAGCGGAGACAAGTCTTTAGTTGAAAATTACAGACCAATATGCATACAATCGTCGATACCAAAAATTTTTGAAAAGTTAATTCTTCGAAAAATATGTTCTTGCATAAAATTTAATATCTCATCGTTTCAACATGGTTTTATCTCTGGACGATCTACTTTAACTAACCTTACACTGTACGAAAATTTTATCTCAGGTGCTCTTGCTAATAGAGAACAAGTTGACTCAATTTATACGGATTTTAGTAAAGCCTTTGATAAGGTTTGCATTAAAATTCTTATAAATAAATTGTCTAAACTAGGAATAAGTGGTAAATTATTATGCTGGATTAGGAATTATTTATCAAAACGTGTACTAACTGTCTCTATTAAAGAACACTTGTCTTACGAATTTGAAGCAACTAGTGGTGTGCCTCAGGGTTCGCACCTTGGTCCAATATTTTTTATACTATTTATAAACGATGTCACCTCCATATTCTCTGATGTTAACATATTATTATTTGCTGATGACATGAAAATTTATAAAATCATTAAAAATATATACGACTGCTTGTCCCTTCAATCCAATTTTGTAAAATTCGCAGAATGGTGTACCATTAACAAACTTACACTCAACATTAAAAAATGTCAAATCATGAGTTTCTTTAGAATAAAAAACCCCATCAAATACAGTTATTCACTTAACAATCACAGTTTAATGTCAGTACCTGTAATAAGGGACCTCGGAATAACCTTCGACACTAAACTACTATTTATCAACCACATTGATATCATTACTAATAAAGCTATGAAAATGCTGGGTTTCATTCTAAGACTATGTAAAGATTTCAAAAACATTCATACATTTAAATTACTATATACAACTCTGGTTAGGAGTCATTTGGAATATAATTCCCCCATATGGAACCCTCTCTACAAAAGCCACGCAAACTCCATTGAAAAAATCCAACGCAAATTTCTCCGAGCAATTAATTTCAAATTAGGAATTCCCGCGGATGACATAAACTATGATTCTCTATTACAAAAAATGCGACTCTTATCGTTAAAAGATAGAAGAATACTCAATGATCTTATTTTTTTATTTAAAATAAACAATAACTGGTTTGACTCCCCTGAATTGGTATCGTTAATAAATTATCATGTACCTAGTAGAACAACTCGACTCAAAACACCTTATTATTGCAACAACACTCTCAGTAATGCAGAACAAAATTCAATAATACATCGTTTACACACTTTAGGTAATGAATTTGCTCATATCGATCATTCCGAAAGTCTGTCATCATACAAAAGATGCATTAGACAAAATTTATCTGCTAGTACTACATAATAAATAATAAGTATAATCATGTAACCATAATATTATGTCCTACCAGTATGCACTCTAATACCTATGGCTTAGAAACATATCATAGGTACCTATTTTTCATATCGCTTTGTATACTCCGTAATACCTTCCTTTTATTTATTATATATTTTTTTTTAAATTTTGGTTATCTTCAATATTTGGCTCCTAAGAGCATTTCTTACTGTTTACTTGTCATACTTTTTTTATATTTATAACTCTTGTACTTTATATTATTTACAAAGGTAACTTATAGTTTATATTATTTCCTGCCTTTCAACTTTTTATCTTAACTTTTTACTTTTACATTATACTTTATATTTTATAGTTTACACTTTTACTTTATACTTCCATTTTATACATCATAATTCTATTTACTACTCATTACCTTAACTCCTTTCTTTTACCCTTTGTTTTTATATTTAACTTTACATTTATATGTCACTTTCTTATGTTATTGTATTATAATATATATAAATATAATTATGTAAATGGCACATGTTGTGCCGTATGTTTTGAAATAAATAAATAAATAAATAAAATCAGTGGCTAACCTTTCCGCTACCTACCAAATGATGCACCACGGGCAGCCTATTTAAGCGGATGCACGGCCCTGAACTAGCAGAGATCCAGAGCCGGCCGTAGACTCAAAACTGATTCTGATAGCGATGTGTGACGTCCCTTCCAGTGAAGTCATAAAGAAGGTTTAGGTTCAATACTTGATACTGATAGCGAGATGTATCATCTGTTTCAATAAGGTTGATGAGTACCTAGAGCTAGAGAAATTCTTTATCTTTCGTGTAGATTGGGGAGATAGGGCGCCGTCGAGCAGTTTAACAGTTACATACCTTCTATTATTTACTTTTGCAAAGTTAGTAGGTAGTTATTGCTTACTTTTAAAAGCATTATTTTGCACGGATTTACGAGCTTATCACAGCACACATTGTTCTTCAAAAGATAAATAATTGAGGAACTCTATTTATTTAATATACAGACTTAAAAGAGCCGTATTCTTGATTTCGTAGCACAAATAATAATTTAAAAAATTATGCAAACTTAATTCAGGAGCAAATAAATAATATCCAACAATTTTTTTAACAGAAGACAAAAAGTTTTGCCAAATAAATAAGTCTTTATGTACCATCTTCTATATCAAAACCTTTGCAATCTTTGAAACGTTACCCAATAAATATAATGTAATTATTCCATTAAATTAGAAGATAGCCCTCACCTATTTCTATATTTACCTTTCTTAAATATCTTTTGTTAACAGTTCTTTCAATTTCTCACTACATAAATCCTCGACCGAACACCTCGGAGTTCAACAAAGAAAAGTCATAAATTTTACCGAAAATCCGTTGCACGAATGTCCCTTTTACATGAATTGTTCAAAAATGCCCTGGATTTCAGGGCTTTTAATTCAGATTTAAAAATATTATTGCAAACAAATTATATCGTACAAGTATATACAAAGTATATTCGTTTGTATCTTATCTACCAACCGTTCTGTTATATTTTTTTCGTGAATTACAGATGTTTGCTTTGACAAGAGTCGGTCTGCGGTTCGAATGGGACGCGTCTATCCGTCCATGGCTCGTGGCTTGTTTTTTAAATTACTATACAAATCACTATAATACTAATACAATAATAAAATCTAAAATCATTTCGGATTTCTATGTATTTTGAAAACAGACCACCGGACCTGAATTTGCTTTGTTCGTGGTATTTTTATAGAAAATGCTCCGTACAAAACGTCATTGATCCCTTCAGCAACAGTGCACTACCGGTAGATACGATAGAAATATGTATATTTATTTAGCCCCACAACGTCCTGACTGCCAACTCAGTTCGATTCCTCGGCTGGTTAAGTCCTCCATCACGACGCAACATTTTCCGTTTGCAATTGTGGTAGTAGGAGATTTTCAAATAATCCCAGATTATTCGTAACCTGGGAATCTTTGTCTTACTTTTTAAAATAAAAAAATAAATATTACATAATGTTTTATGGAATATATTATACCTACCTGATAAACATATTTAGGTGTCAAATGTTCAGCTATAGCTGCTCCTGAAATTCCCGCATAAAATAATTAAAACACAACATTTTGGACTTTACCAACGAGTATATATATATTTTAAAATAAATCAATTATTAAAGCATGTTTGCGAACAGTATACGAGAAAGTGCACAATGCTGGTGTTTTAAAACCTCTTAGGCCACTGGCATCACTTTTTTTTTAAATTCCGGTTAAGGCAAATAATCTAAGACATTCTGTATTTTTTATTTTTTTTAATCTTATTTTTGAAACCCTGGGGAATTTTTTAATTTTTTTTGAAAAATCAGACCATTTTTTATAAACCGAAAAGACGGGACATAATTTTATAGGTGTGAAAAAACGATAATTACATAGCCGAAAATCATTTAAAAAAAAAAGAAAACGTTTTCCACACAAATGGCACAGGAGAATAATGAGGCATACCAAAAATATTACATATCATAAATATTTTTTTCCTTGATATATCTTATTGATCATAAATCATTATAATGTACAACGTCTATATATTATTAAATCTAATGTGATATACTTGTACTTGTAAATTATAATAATAACAAGAATATTATAAAATTAGATTTTGTTAAAATCAGCACCATAACCATTATACCTCTAAAACACGTACCAACATCTAAAATGTACGGGGTTCTCTTCATAACATCTGTCAAAAATACAAACCAAATGATAAGTTCGCAGAGAACAAACAATAAATCTAGTGAACGAATTCAAAAATTCGCCTGAAATCAAAGTGATGCCATATAAAAAAAAAAAAATCAGTGTGGAATTTTACAAAATAAATAGGAACATTTTCGGAGACGGGACATTTTCATGTAGTGACGTCACGAACCCAAATAATGGATTTATTTATTTAAAAATAAAAATAAATGTACATTTCTAAAAAATTTTACTAACATTTTCGTAATCTTAGTAGAAAGATCTATCCACATGATTTGTTTCAAGTCGTTATGAAATCCATGCAAGTGGTCTATTATTATTAATTCGGGTTTTCAATCCGTAGAATATTTAAAAATTGAATAACCCCATTATGTTGGTAGGTTTTTGTGTTCTGTGTCGTGCTACGATATTTTATGATATTCGCGTTTATCAAAGCATTATTTGACAAAGTGTTAAACTAGGGGAATTATTATCTACAGCACTCAAAAATGGCCCTAAACTTCCATTTGTAATCTACTAACTCAAAAATTAGTATAAATGACTTTTCTGTAAATTTTATAGGTGTAGTTAAGAAAATATACATGCTTTTCTTTCCAGTGATAAAAAAAAACATCAAGCTGTACCTAATCTTTAAATTATATTAAGTACCTACTTAAGAAAATGTCTGTAACAGGCACAGTTTGAAAACCGGTGAAGGCAACTTCAAATATTTTACCTATATTTCAGTATGTAATTCACATTGAACTTAAAAGCTTACGGTCCAAGAACTTATGTCACTGGATTATCCTAATTAACATTGTCCTAACTAAATGTAGGTAAAGGCTTTACAGATAAATCATTGAAGGTACATACATGTTTTTTTTACATTAGCACAATAAAAAAATTGTCCCAAAAGAGAAACTGACGATTTCAATTTCTGAACCAAAAATTCCATATTTCGATAAAAATATTTTTTTCAATATTTTTGAAAAGCATTAATTTTGTGGCTCGCCATTATTTCAGAATTTCAGAACTGTTCTAATAAGTTCTAATATTCTCCTGACGAAGGAAGGTTTCTTCCGAAACCCGTAGACCACCAAAAATGTGCTATCATTTCAAGCACTGAAATTTAGGGTATCTATCATCAGGGTAATCTTCAGCAGCCTGATTTTCCTCCTTGATAAGATCTGGGCCGCTTCTAATAAATCCCTCCCTACAGCTCCTATCTTAACCCGCCTTACAACGCTGCCCAACCGGGCGACTATACAGTTCCCCTGGCTTTACACTATACAGACAGGGGAGCCCTTGTGAGGGGTCACATAAAATTATTTTTTTAAACTTGTACCAGACACGTTAAGACCAAAGACATGGGGTGTTAAGTCTTCCAGAATCTTCCCCTGGAGAATAAGTTGAGTTGTATAAATCACTTCTTATGATGTGATACACAATATTGGAGTTTCTTATTATAATATTTGGTTTTAGTATTGGTTCTGGTATCATAATATAAATCACCGATATAAAGTACAACTTGACTGTATATACATAATAGAGAGCGTATAGAATAGGCGTAAACGCCTTTTATTCAATGTAATTCAAGTGAGTTTATTATTTTTAAAACATTATAAAATGGTTCATTTTAGTGCATTTTTAAATACATTTGTAAATGGAAATTATAATTAATAATTAAATAGTTGGTATTTCAACTATTCTAGTGGTATCAGGGCGTTTACCAAAAAAAATGTCCGTTACGTAATGGAATTCCACCAAAATAAAATTTTTTTTTAGAAACAAACGATTTTTTATTGAGTTAATAATATATCTAACTTCGTAAAAATAGTAAATATAAATAAGAAAATTTACTACTATTTAGTAGGAAATTAATGTTTTAATGAAGTACAGGTGATGCGAAGTTCCATTACGTCACAAACTTTAGGTAAGATTTAAGTAAAATTCTGTGGCAATTTTAATTAATTATTTATTAAACTATCATTTAAATTAAAAAACACATAACTTAAGATAGGTAATTAAATGAAATAATATCTTTTCTTAATAAAACTATTCCACAACGCTACTATATGGTAAATTCAACGGCACAATTTAGTCTTTACTTTGGCATTTTTGTTTTAAAGTAATATAATTTTAAATGTATACAGATAATAAAATTATCATGTTTTTTATAAATCTAATCTTTGAGCATTATTCTAAACAAATTAATATAAAAAAAGTTAAATCTTTTATCACATCACAATAGGACAAGTGGCGTTAATGGAAAAGACGTCACGGTTTAGGAACTATAAAGACAGGTTTACATCCTGCACAATTTTAAGAACACTTTGTATTATAAATTTATAATTTAAATAGTTAGTAAGTTAACCACATAAATTCAACCATAAGTTTTAAGATAACCAATTTAATTAAATATTTTTCTTTTTTCATAACATCACTTCTAGCCAACGAAGTCTCTGATGGTTCAAGTTAGTTATAAGCTTATGAATTCGAAACCTTTATTTCAAATGGATTTTGTAGATTTTTTTTCAATTTTTTTAACGCCAACTGACGTAACTAATAACTGAATAACGAAAGAGACTTTACCGAGACACCGTTCAGCAGGGATTATTTTCAGAAATAAACTGTAAATAAAAACTTAATTCCTACTTTCAATAGACTTAAAAATAAAAAAATTAATAATATGACAAAACATAAAAACCAGCAGTAGTTACTATATATGTATAGAATTAAATAAATCATTTGGCACAATGTAAACCATGCTTAATAGTTCTATTACGTCACATTTTGCGTTCCACTAGTATATCACGTCGCGTTTTGGATGTGACGTATGATGGCGGAATAGAAACAAACTCAAAAAGCACTTCTTTTTAAGACCGATTTCACTAATTGGCATATTTAATCATACATATTCTACATGACTTAAGTAATTAACCTTCAAATGCTGTAAGTAAAATCTTTATTACTTACCAACAAAAACCAAGTTCGTAGTGGAAAATAAAACCAGCACAACGTGACGCCCAACCACTCAGCGTGTCACAGGAGACATACACGGCGGCTCAAAACTAAGATGGCGATTGTTTATAGTGCAAATGTTGCCATTTATCAAAATAAACCGATTCCCACAATGCCTTTAAAGGTAATTTTTAATTCAAAATTTATTGTTGTAGCGTTGCGGAATTTTCCACCTACATCATTTTTAGGCACAGAATAAAACCGATTTTATTTATTATTTTCAACTCCACTCTGCTAAAAGTGATATGTGTTAATGAATTTGGAACATATGACCATTTAAATTAACACAAAATGTAAAACAGGGACTGGGTAAACATTAATATTATGCGTTCGGAATTTTGCAAAAGTAGGGTAGGACACTCAAAAAATCGCCTCTCTTCTAACTTATTTGACGAATATTTATGTTAATTATATGTATTTTATGGTTTTTTGCTATGTAAATAATTAGTTTTATAAATTATTTTATAGGACTTATTTTAAGAAACATGTTCTAAAATTATTAACCTATAGAATATCTTGTTGAAAGTCGTAGGACACGTCATTTTCGAGTGGTCAATTTTTTTGGTAAATGCCCATCAAACTTGCCTTTTAAAGGCAGCTTCATTGATGCTAAATATGTCGATGTTCGAATTGATTCTGTTCAACAAGATTCGCTCTTCCCATTGGCAAGTTAGTCCTACAGGCTGGGAGATAGAAGATGCTGTATGATAGAGATGATATAAATGAATGCTCTACATGATTTCAACACATCTAAGAATTAGATATATTTATGCATCCGTTAGCAGTGTGTAGATACATCTATTCTGACCAGTGTTGGGTGTTGCTACCTTGGAATCTACATTTCCGTTTAAACCTACAGGAAATTCCGTCTAACACCCGGTGTTGAGAAATTATTAAATATTTTCGCATCCTGGAGGGAGGGAGGGGATTGCCAGAGGATTTCATAGATATGATTTTCTCTATAAATTTTATCGTATCCTGGGGTGGCTAGTGGATCAGGCCATTTACGTATCCTGGGGTGGCTAGTGGATCAGGCCATTTACGTATCCTGGGGTGGCTAGTGGATCAGGCCATTTACGTATCCTGGGGTGGCTAGTGGATCAGGCCATTTACGTATCCTGGGGTGGCTAGTGGATCAGGCCATTTACGTATCCTGGGGTGGCTAGTGGATCAGGCCATTTACGTATCCTGGGGTGGCTAGTGGATCAGGCCATTTACGTATCCTGGGGTGGCTAGTGGATCAGGCCATTTACGTATCCTGGGGTGGCTAGTGGATCAGGCCATTTACGTATCCTGGGGTGGCTAGTGGATCAGGCCATTTACGTATCCTGGGGTGGCTAGTGGATCAGGCCATTTACTTATCCTGGGGTGGCTAGTGGATCAGGCCATTTACGTATCCTGGGGTGGCTAGTGGATCAGGCCATTTACGTATCCTGGGGTGGCTAGTGGATCAGGCCATTTACGTATCCTGGGGTGGCTAGTGGATCAGGCCATTTACGTATCCTGGGGTGGCTAGTGGATCAGGCCATTTACGTATCCTGGGGTGGCTAGTGGATCAGGCCATTTACGTATCCTGGGGTGGCTAGTGGATCAGGCCATTTACGTATCCTGGGGTGGCTAGTAGATCAGGCCATTTACGTATCCTGGGGTGGCTAGTGGATCAGGCCATTTACGTATCCTGGGGTGGCTAGTGGATCAGGCCATTTACGTATCCTGGGGTGGCTAGTGGATCAGGCCATTTACGTATCCTGGGGTGGCTAGTGGATCAGGCCATTTACGTATCCTGGGGTGGCTAGTGGATCAGGCCATTTACGTATCCTGGGGTGGCTAGTGGATCAGGCCATTTACGTATCCTGGGGTGGCTAGTGGATCAGGCCATTTACGTATCCTGGGGTGGCTAGTGGATCAGGCCATTTACGTATCCTGGGGTGGCTAGTGGATCAGGCCATTTACGTATCCTGGGGTGGCTAGTGGATCAGGCCATTTACGTATCCTGGGGTGGCTAGTGGATCAGGCCATTTACGTATCCTGGGGTGGCTAGTGGATCAGGCCATTTACGTATCCTGGGGTGGCTAGTGGATCAGGCCATTTACGTATCCTGGGGTGGCTAGTGGATCAGGCCATTTACGTATCCTGGGGTGGCTAGTGGATCAGGCCATTTACGTATCCTGGGGTGGCTAGTGGATCAGGCCATTTACGTATCCTGGGGTGGCTAGTGGATCAGGCCATTTACGCCGATAAAATTATGTAGGTACTTTGTTCTTGTATTTTATTACGCCAGGAAATCCGTCATCCCTTAAATCTCGTTAGACAAAAATTCTCCCGTTTCGAGGTTCGAGGACAATCCAATCCGCCAAATGTGCTGGGAATTCCGTCAAGATAGCAAAACTGATTCCGACTCTTACCGTTTATTATATTTTCGTTCAAGTTTGAGTCATGTTTGTGTTCATTACGCTACGCATAACAATATAGTAACTTTTTGTTAACCCCTCAGGCCTCGACCATAATTGTAAAAGGGTCAAAATATTTCCGTTTTTCAAAAAAATCCAATTACCTAAATGGAATATTTCTGAATGTATCCGAAATCTAAAAAACTGTTTTGAAAAGGTGATGAAATTTATAATTCGAAATAAACATAAAATTTTTGAAATATAAAAATGTATGCAAACATAAAAAAGTTTTAAAAGTGTCTCACATTACTTTTTTGTAACTAAAATAACTGATAATGAAATAAAAACATTCACACACAAGTAAAAATAATTCATAAAAAATTCCTAAAGTTTCATAACTTTTTTTTTCAAATTGTGCTTTGTAACTTTGGATTCATAAATGTGTAGATACATTTTAATTATTCTGTGGTTAACTTTAAAATGTGAATATAAGGCGTGGTGTTCTCCATTTCTAAAGCCTCGATGGACACAGGGCGAGTTTACAAGCTACTATCTGGGAAATTCACTATCTGTTAATATTAAAATTAATAAACTCGCTCAGTGTCATCGTGTTACTTGGTAACTAGCAGATTGTTGACAATCTACGAAAAAAGTTGAAAGGTTGTCAACTTTACTCGCTACACGCTTGCTCCGCTTGCTCGTGATTGGTTTATTTATGCTTTTCAAGATGGCTGCCAATTAACAGTTGATTTCGACTGTCAAACTAAATACTCGACTGTCGTCTAAATTTCCTACTGAAATTCTTTTTTTCAATATTCAATGTGCCTATAATAGACAAAATCTATAAAAAATATTCAATTCTTCAAATTTACAAAGAAATACAGTTAAATACTCGTAACTTCCAATTCAATACATCAGCAAGATACCAGAAAACTATTAAAATTCCTAAATTTAATACTAAGCACATCCAAAATTCCTATCTTTATCTGGGCATAATCTATTATAACAACCTCCCATTAAAATTAAAAACCATCGAAAATATGCAGGAATTTAAGCCCAAATTAAAAAAAATTACCTGAAACTGCTATAAAAGTCCCAAATATGTTTACTTTGTATCTTAAAGTCTGCTATTTTATAAATCATTTATTCCTTCTTTTTTCTTTCATTTCTTAGTTTC
This sequence comes from Limnephilus rhombicus, assembly GCA_929108145.2. Classification (NCBI taxonomy): domain Eukaryota; kingdom Metazoa; phylum Arthropoda; class Insecta; order Trichoptera; family Limnephilidae; genus Limnephilus; species Limnephilus rhombicus. Next base: position 28,483,638 of record OV815284.1, read on the forward strand.
TAAATCTCTGAGTCTACTATTGTATAAATCTTGCGTTCTTTCTTACGTATCCTTTACTTACTTATTACAATAGTTTTTGTTACTAACTTACATGATTCTTCCATTTATAATGATTTTTTAATTTATATTATGATTTTTTTAAACTCTTCAGGATTTTTATTTTTAAATTATACAAGATTTTTTAACCTTCTTATTATTTACAATAGCCGTTATTACTAACTTACACGATCACTAATTTACTAATTGAGCTAGAACTCCCTCACCAAACACAAGAGCATTGTCTCTTTATGGTGAGGAAAGGCAATTTTTTTTATTTTTTGTTAACCTTATGTAACTATGTAACTATTGTAACTTCATATGTATTTTTAATAAACATTGCCAATAAAAAAAAAAATAAAATAAAAAAAACATCACAGAATTATTTCACGCAGGTGGCGTTATTCTTGTTAATGGCGCTAGCAGCGACCTCAGTTTCCTACGCTACTAAGCGAGTGGACAGTTTTGTGTGTCATCATGACAATCTCACTCGCCGATTTAAATTTAAATAATAATAATTTTAAACTTAGCAGATAGTAGCTTGTAAACTCGCCCTGTGTCATCAAGGCTTAACACCGTTTAGATCTTAGAAGAGGGCATTACCAGAGAAAACCAGAAATATGTCATTTTCAAATCAGATTTTAGACGTATTGACTCTTTTCCACAAAAAATTATAAATGGATTTCAAAAAATTGTTCTTTTATCTAGCATTCGCATGTAATAAATTTTGAGATTTTTTTTAAATTTTTAGTATAATAAGGTTATTCCATAGGTCGTTGGCAGATTTGTTAAATTTTCAAAAAAGATTTTGTATTACACCACACCCATTTCAAATAATATAATCATGCAGTAAAGTAAATCAATACATTATCTAGCAAACACATGTTTTAGAATTTTAATTTTAGTTTCAATAAAATCATTAAAAAATATGTACGTACATGTGTTTCTGGACGAAAATTGGTTCATTTGTGTATTTATTTGCGCACTTACAAACTAATATATTTCAGATGTTTTTAACATTCTTATTAAATTTAGACATTATTGAAAAATGATAAATACTTACAAAAAGTACATTATTTTAATAGTTTTATCATCACGCCTTTCAGCATTTTTGGATGAAGGTATAAATTAAAGCTAATTTGGATTGAAATGAATTCGTTATTGAGTTATAATTTAAAAAAGCTGGTACGGAGAATAATTAATCTTTCTCATTGTAACCGCCCTGCATGATCGTAAGAACAACTTTCGACGAAATGTGGATTTTCGTCCGCTGGCTGGTTAAACGCTCTTAGGGAGACAACGATTTCTATGAGACCCATATGATTTGTTCCGAAAACCGAACAAATAGACCTGACTGGTTAAAGGAGGACTTATGCACAAGTCACCATATATTTTGCCACCATACATTTTGTCACCATTCTCCAAGATATTTTGAGGATGCGAGAAGATATCCACATTTCAAAAGTTTCATTCTATAGTTTTTTCATGCCATATAGAAGAAAAGAGATATCACAATAACTACGTAATGTCTAACGGCCACATACTATGAATTAAATATTAAAAAAATGCTAAAATTAAATTTGTTTTTTTTTTACACTTTGAGACAAAAAAGTTATTTTTCATGACATTTAAAACATCGTATATTGTGATCGGCCGAAAAAAAAATAATAGAAACCTGTCAAAGATGAAAAAATAAGTAACATTACGCCCTGCTGGGTATTTGTCATATCAATGATTAATACCCAGTGCTTTCCAACGTTAATCAGAAACGTTTAATCCATTCGATTACCCGCTGATTAATTTACTATTTCCCTTCACCACAGTACACTTATTTTCCTAGCCCGGTTTATTGGCTACTCTCAGCTTTGCTTCAAAAATGTCGGCAGTTTTACTTTGATTGTGATTATTGATTGAAACGGGTTGCAACTTTTTTTCTGTGTGTTTTGTATTTTTCATGAGATTGTTTTATTTTTAATTTGTTTGTAGCTGATTTTGATTAATTGAAATGTTAAAAAGGTATCGTATATATCGTTAATATTAAATTTCTTGAGTTTTATCATAGTTTGTTTATTATGTTTTAACCCTATAAGCGTCGCTGTATCGTATGTGTGATTTGGATGGCACGCCTCATACGCGACCATCGCAAGAAATATTTTGATGTTATACGTGCCGGCATGTTAACATCATGCTAATAAATTATTTGGGAATTATTCTTAAAATACTTAAATTAAAGTCTTCTCAAACCTACCTAACACACAACATAATGAAATGTAATATTAATATGTAAAAATGTTTTCAAAATATATTACATATGTAAAAATGTTAACAATAAGGTGTAAACTGTAATATACCAATAGATATAAATAAGTATGACATGTAGTTCAATGTAATTATGCCAACCCTGTAATGCACTGCAATATGACTGCAATAATATGCAGCCGTAGACAAGAGACCCAACTGCTCCCAACTATCTGGAGCCAATTAAACTATGGCATCCCCAATAGTGTTATGTTGGGTGGCTGAAGGTAATTGGGAGGGGAAAAAGATGGGGACAGGGTTCAGATCTGGTCACCAAACACGGCCAGAACCATTTCAAGCAATGTTTCAACTCTGAATACAAAAGATAGTTTTACTGGTACTGATTGTATCTTCCACTCTGGAATACTTGGTGCTTATTTCCGACTCCAGATACTAATATCTACAGCCTGTATGTCGGACGAATGTCTACAGCTCATATGTTGGACTAATATCTACAAACTTCAGAGTGTGGATTAATATCTACAGAGCTAAGGTCGGACGAATATCTATGACGGTCCCAGTGGTGACTGTCTAATATCTATGGAGCGTAGGTTGGACTAATATCTACAGAGGGCAGCTGAGCAAGAGGTTGTACGGAAAAGCATAAATTACTTCAATGACGTAATTACTCATTACGTAAAGGCTTAAACGTTTATACTACGTACATGAGTTTTTGCATAATATTACGTAATTTGCTGTTTACGAGGACAATAATTTATTGAACAAACATGGAGGTCATAATACAAAGATATTTATTTATTTCGAAATACACGGCACTACAACCTAACCTAACCTAACCTAACATAACTGACAAAGAAATGGTCACGGTAATAGACTAAATAATTTAAGAAAGCTGCAAATCCTTAAAAATTATAATCAGCTAAATGTGTCCAATAGTCCGATATTAGGGATTTTTACATACATACATACATAAATAAAGTTTTTTTAACTGCATACGCAATATTACGTTATTCCAATATGCTATACATAATTGCAAATCCACAGTGCTGTAGATATTCGTCCACACTTTGGTTCTATTAGATATTAGTCAGCAGTTTGAGCTGTAGATATTCTACGCACTTTGGTTCTCATAGATATTAGTCCGATTTGTTCAGTTTTTGGAATTCCTGTAGATATTAGTAGACGCCTCCCTTATTTCCTCCGACCACGGAGGCCGTCGAGTTTAGATAATTCTCACTTTTATTTTTATTCCTTTAGCAATTAAATTAATTATTAATCAATTCGTTTCATAGAACTTCATACTACTTTGATTTAATTTACTTTAAATTATGTAAAGAAATATTGATAACTAACTTTTTTTATTTCATCTACCTAAATGACGTCATTTGGTTGTTTACAAATAGAAAGTACCTATTTCTATTTAAAAGCAAAATTTCCTGGTTTATGCTTGAGCACTTTAAAAAATGTGATTATATAATGAAAACAATTTTTGCCGTAGGTATGTTATTTTGCTGACTGAACAGTCAATGGTACAACAACTTAATCGATGGAATTTACAGTTAAAGGAATGCCTACTTGTGTTTGTGATTATATTTTGAACTTTAATATTTGATTTTAATATTATTTGGTTGAAAATGAATTTTGATGGAAATTTTTTTTTAAATTAATTTTTTAATATTATTTAATGTGTATTAAATTAGAGATTTGATTTAATATATTGTATACTATATTAGAGGCACTGCTGAAAATCAACTACATTCCGGGAGAAATCCTTAGTGTATGGTTGAGCAGTGACCTTTTTGTCAATAGAATCAATGACAAGTAAACACGATGTATAAAATTGTAAAAATCTATTGATATATAAATATTTTTATTATTATTATATTGAAAATGAGCCATAATTTTAAGATGCTATTGTAACAATTTGGGAGGCGAATATATTAATTAATTGGATAACCAACTCCGATGCCATTGGCCGCCCCAAGTGGTTCGCTATGTTTGGTGACTAAGCAGAAGTCTCCGGGTTCATGGGGTGAAGTTTATCCCAGTCTTGACGGCGAATGCGTCTGCCCACCGATAGGCCGGTTGAGGGAGACCCTTTGACCACTCCAACCGTTCTCTCTCGAACTTGCACCGCACTGCTGGACACACTAACCCCTAGATTCCTACCAATTCCTAACTCATGCCTTTTTTTCTTTCCAGAATTACCTCTCCTTCCTTTCCTTAAGACTCTCCGTTCGGCATCCCCAAGGATGGAGGGAAATTATTTTCCATGGGGCCGTAACGCCTTGGAGTTAAGATGAAGCCATAGTAAATAATGCAAAATCATACAAAATCATATGTTTTTGTTTTGAAATTTTGATGGCTTAAAAGTATTATAGATGCTTCAATTAAATAATGCGTGTAGAACACACCTTGGGCCTTAAGAACATCGGTCATTTTTTTATAAGTCTTTTAATAAGCCTATAAAAAAATAAAGTATAAGGTATATAAAAAACACTTTCAAGTCCAAACTCTCCTATTTATAAACCCCTTTTCGGATTTGGTTTTATCGTATAATGTGGCAAATTTAGTTTCTTTTATAATAATCGCAAAAAAAATTGATATTTACCCCCGAACTTCACAAAATAAAATAAAGTATGTATTTTCTCGTTGTTATTTTTGACATCAATCAATACGGCCCGCACTCTACGAATTTGGATTCTTGAAGTGACCCTTATGGCACGGGCACAAGAACCATGCACTGGGCACAACTATTTCGTATCAGTCACGCCCCGTCTGGAGCGGGAGACAGTCGTGTGACTCTGCGTCGCTTAGTTTCGTGAAATCAATTTTAAATTTCCGTTTTCTTAAAATAACCAATGCGTAAAAAAGGAATTTATATTTTTTACAGGCCTTTACGAAATCAACCTGTAAAAAAAATTCTCAAATACCTTTTCCAATCTTTCCAAAAGATTTTTCTCAGGTATTTTTAAACTCCTCCCATAAAGGGCGTGAATTCCGATTTCGATTTTTTCGTAAACTATTGGATCGCCTTAATATAAAAATAAAATGTGTGTTCATCTTTTATAATAAATCAACCAATTGGATATTTTTTCTGAGAATTTAATTTTCACATATAAATAGGTATAACGTAAAACCACCAAACAGTATGTGGAGACCTCACCCTTAATATTTCCAACCGATTTTAAAATAAGTCAATTTCCCAGCTACCCTCGTAATTTTTTTATTCGGAACAAGTGACCCGGGCTTAAGGGATCACAAAATAACACTTCTACCCTCCTGAAAAGGGGATCAAATAAAAAACAAATTATCATCCAGCCAGATAAAGTGTCGCTCTTAAATTTGTACTCCGCAATGTACATATGCATACCACATACATACATATACATATAGGCCTCAAGCAGGGGCTGGCCAAGTGAGTGGAGAAACGAGGCAGGGGTAGAAAACATTTATGGATATATTTGAAAGGGGCTCTTATTGAAATGATTGAAAGATATTCTGTAAAGTGTTACAAATATTTTATAAATAATATTGTGGAGTTATAATTGCTATAAGATTTAATTAGTTAACATTATTAACAAGTCTTTGTTGTTCATTTCATAAGGTATACGTAAAACAGTTTTAGTATACACTGTAAAACCATAGTAAATCTGCATAAACAAGATGTATTTTTTTTAAATATAACGGCTATGAGTTTTATTAACATTACATGCACAGGAAAACGAAAACACTCTAATGAAGACACTAAAAACGACATAGAATACAAATAAACTGTAATTAAACAATTTTAGTCCGCCTCGGCACAGGAACCCCTAGTGAGGAGGAAGAAATACAATATGTTTACCTTATATAACCATTATGTTTTGTATACTTATAGAATTATTTTTTATAGTCGCTTAAATAAATTTTAAAAAAATTTAAAAAAACATTTGAAGTAATTAGTTACGTAAAATATCTAAAAAAAAAACAACGATGTATCGTAATAATTTACTTTTAACTCAATTTATCTTTAAAAAAATATAAAATATTGTTATTGAGGCAGTTCAGTTATGTAAAATAAAGACTTTTCGTTATTTGTTTTTGGGGTGTTATGCCGTGTTGCGAAAACACTTTTGGCGTGAAAATCTTAAAACGTATCAAAATAAAGACTATACAAATTTTACTATTCGTATGAAAAAGCTCCTAAAACAGGCGTAAATAAATAAGTAAATATAAAACGTAATTGTTAAAAAAAAATGTAAGCTAACTTTCACAAATTTGTTATTGAAGAAGAACATAATTTTAACAAATTTAGCCGAAAATATGAAAAAGAAGTCACCAACAAAAATGTCGAATGTAATTTAGTTAATTATGTATTTGAAATATGAGATTGACAAAAATGACTTTAAAAAAGAGGTTTCGATGGCCGAGTTGGTTGAGGCGCTTGTCCGGTGAGACGAGAGATCCTGGGTTTGAGTCCCAGTTGCGACCTTTTCATTTTTCTGTGATTCTTGTTCTTTTTCATATTTTGGTTTAATACTTACACTGGAATAACCTTTAAAATTTGTTATAAAAGATAGTTAATCTTACATAAGTTGATTTTTGTATTGTTCTGTTCAATATATGCCGTTGAAACATTTAACGATTGTAGTTCGCTTACCAAAAGTTTAGATCGCCAAACCAAGCGAATAAAACGACCCGATTTGGCAGCGTTCCCGGGTAAATGCCTGTTTGATGTCCGGGATATACGCTGGTATGTCCTGGAATACCCCGGTATGTCCTGGATACCTCCTGGCTGTAATAACGAGTCCTGGAATATGTCCTGGGAGTGTATTTAGCCGCCTGACCCCGGCATGTTAACGACCGCGCAGTAATCCGCATTTACTTGTTATTTAAATTAAAATTGCCTTTTTAATAAGTGTCGCGGCTCACGGATGGCATTTTTTACCCTGTATATTTTTTGCGCCGTATTAACAGCGTCAGGACTTAATGATTATTTACGGTGCCCCCATTAAGGAGACAAAATACTAACATGGAAACAAAATATATGAAAAACTGAAATTCAGATGTTGTGACAAAAACCAAAACATATTTCGCCATGATTGATAAAGATTACTAGTTTTATTGTGCGGCTAAACCGGAGATTCGACTAAACACTCGTATTATCGAAGAAAAAATACTTTCGAACATTCATCATCTTCTACATATATATATAAAAATCAAAATATGTTTGCTTGGGGATATATGAGATGTCTATGTACCATTTGCTATATTAAGCATAGGAAATGTTTGAAACTTTCAAAATACCTTCTTTAAACCTCCGCGAAGGTTTGTAGATTATTACAACTGCATGACAATACATCCGAAAAGTTTTTTAATCAGTATAAAAATTCATGCAAATCTGTCAAAATTTGAGAACGACATTTTGCAAAACATTTTGCCATTCATTTTTCGAAACTCTTTAAATTAATGAATTTATTTGATGTAATCGCCTAATACTTTGAACCAAATCGAGAATTATAGATATTTTAAATAGGTACCTATGTTAGGTACGAAATTTGATTGATTGTTCTTATACTATACAAAAATGAATATTTGTAATGTATGAAAAATTAAAATTTTAATAAAAAAATTGTAATAGGTGGCACGCGAGCTGTTTGACAACTGAATGTACTGGGAGCGGGAGAGGGGAGAGAGATGGCGGAGAAGGTGGTAGGGGAATGTGGGGGGAGGAGGAGACGCGGGAGGGGAAGGGGGACGCACGGGAAAGGACATGCAGGGAGAAACAATTTATTTCTTTGAATAATGCATTGCAACGCTTACCGGGAACCAGCTAGTTAAAAAATAAAGAACATATTGCAAATTTCTAAGTGCCAGTGTTAGTAGAGCTGTTAGTGAGCTTTAGTTAATTCAAGCTTCATGCGAACGTAATAAGTTTTACTCTTGGCTCTTAAATTATACATTTTACATATATTATGTTGGTTAATGGATTATTTATTTTCTTATAGTTGAGTTTTCAGTGATTATCTCAAAGAATTTTAATTTTAAAAAATCATAAATTATTATCGGTAAATATAATTTTCAGTAATCTAATGATCCCAGAGTGGGATTAAATAAAAGGCAACTGTAATATTTATATGTTTTAATCACACTTAATACCGACCTTCCAAAACTTTTAATTGGCTTAGGCAACTTGCTTGAATATTCGTACCACGGTGCTAATCTGAATTTAAATTCACCAAACCTGCGATTAGTAAGGAACAAAGATTAGGAGTTAATAAAGGCATGGGATTAGCCAAGCAAGACTTTATTTCTGGTCTCTTCTTTTACTACCTAATCATACCATTCAAAATAAAATAGAAGTTTGAATCATTTATTATAATTATCCTATTGTTGAAACGTTCTACCAACATATTAGAGGAACTGCTGCGCCGCCCTTTTCATACAAAATTTAATTTTAGATTTGAGGCCTAAATGCTAAATGACCAAACTGAAAAATATATATTTTTAATCAAAATGTAAGTATAGCAAATATCTAGCACGGATGTATGCTACTTTATTTATTTGTGTTTTTAATTAAAAATAGGTAAAAACAAATCCATTTTTGTGATTTTGAAGGCAAATTTGTCAATTATTTGTGAGTTAATGATAATGATTTAAAATTATATTTTTGCTTTATTTACTGTAGAAAAAAATTATAAGCGTAATTGTAAATTACAAATTATTTAGGCTGTTAACACAAATTTATTATTACCTATACGTAAAACATCTTTCTGTCATCTAATCTTTAGCACGTTTAACGACTTTCATTTTATCGAAGATGTTTTTAGTAAACTCCCCGGAATTTCATTAGGCAACACCATTTTCATCAATAGTAATTATTTGCAATATCCATAAAAGCTTATTACTTATTATCAACCTCTTGAAATCTTTACATTTCTTTAATTTTATTCTAATCCCAATGATACAAAGTAGCGCAAAAGTCCTTAATCGATACTCTAAGACTGAAACTTTGTAAACAAATATAATTATTACTACACACTTATTCCACGTTGTTGAGGAGTATAAAGCGATCCGTGGTTTTTGAACATTGTTCTGCTTCCGTTTACTTCACAAAAAATGTCAACGTAACGACATAAGACGCCATTTGTAAAAATGAGAGCATCTTCCGATAGGGTGATGACTTTTGCGCCACCTATTATAAAATAAATAATGAATAAACGTAATAACCCAAACATATTTAGCAACCTTAACATTGTGTACCTACCTTCCTAATTTTGTATAAATTCTGTAACAAAAGAATGTCAATTGCCAGCCTGAAGATGTCCATAATAGGACGTAACCGGTACTGGTGAAATAAGTGGAAAAAAGTTAAAAAGTGTTTAAATTTCAATTTTAATACAATGGAATTCCACCACGAATAACAGTACAATAAATAAACTCATAAATAAAATCGTTATAGGAAATTCTTGGAAGGTCATTTACTTCAACAACTCAACATGTTTCTGTAACTTCTGAATAACAACTGACCTACATATTATGTTTCGCGATATATTACCTAATGGAAAAGTTTTCCTCTATTCAACAAGTTTGAGAACATAATGTACCTATTTTATCAATTTATGCAATTACCGCATAAATAGCTTTCTACTATTAAAAATATCTTACTTATTATGTATTGTGCAAAGATATTCTCTTTTCAAAATTGTATTTATGGAAACATTTGACTTGGTCTGTTCTTCTCTACATTTGTGTGTAATGTCTATTTAACAATAAGTTTCTTCCTTATTGAAGATTGATTGAAAAATTCATGTATTATTTTACTTTTTCAGTTTTCACGATGGGATTTTGACATTTTTCGGGAACATTTGCATTTGGTTTAGGCTTCTATAATCAAACAGTAAATGAGTTTCTTCAGGTAAGTATGTATTTGTATCTAATAATCATTGTATAGCGCCCTTGAGGTGGTTTAGTTTATCAAATTGAATTACCAACATATTACCGATTTGAATTAGGATGCAAACAAATCAAAATTCTTAGATTAAAGGAAATAAAAATAATAGATACCGATGGTTAATGGTCCGTTAATATTAGTTATTCGATTCATTACAAAAGTATATACTAACATATCAAAATTAAATATAATACAATGTAATCGTTCAATTCTGTGAGAATCACAGCTTTCCAGAAGACTGATATTCACGTTTTAAAGCAACTTCATCAATTACCAACTATCCCACGGAAAACTCAAATGGGTTAAGACCTGAGAAATGGTCGGTAAAAAACAGAGGACTTGTTCAAGACTACAATAGTTTTACCGTAAAGAAAGGATAATAATTTATGAATTAAGAAAATCCTTTATCTCGTAATAAAAATTCTCTGGTGTCAGTTTTAGCTATCGTAACTATGTTTTTAAAAATCATGAAATTCTTGTACCTATAGAAGTTACCTAGTCTAAATACTCTAGGAAAATGTACGTTTTTGTAAACATGTCCAACAATGCTTTGTTTGTTTTTGTAAACAAATCTAACATTGCAACTTTGTCTGTCTTAAATTAAACCTTGACATACTATTTAGACATACCCACCACACCAAACTATTTTACACATTAAACAGCAAAACGAACGCTGCAGCAAACTCACCAATTTCTCGTCTTAGTCAAACGTTGTATAATCTTTTTCCCAACTCAATCCTCAACATATTTTTGATTCCCTACTGCCATTTAAGAAAAATATTGCTCGTAATTTAATCGATGCGCATTTATCATCCACTACAATACACATATCGACTTATTTACAAATACCATGAACAATACACACCTGTACAGTGCACACTTACACACCACGTAGATTGTTTTTTATATATCGTTTATCTTTCCCTCAAATCATTACGAGCATGAAGGTACTAACCCCGTCCGGTAAAATGTATAAATATGATCATTCACCAGATATATCATAAAGGCGAGGCATTGGTACCGATGCTTGTAATAATTTCAAAAACCTTTTAAACTATCTACTACTCATTTATCCATGAAGTGTTCGTTTCTATAAAATAATAAAAAATAAATAAAGAGCAGAGTTTTTTTTACATTTTATTCACTATTTGGGGTATAAATGGATTTCAAAACACACGAGAAGATTGGGGAAAATGTAAAACGTTCTACTAGATTATATTTAAAGATCAAAGATAGATCCAAATGCTGGTTAAAGATTCAGAGATTTAATATAAGTACTGTGAAATAATATTTGAACTATCGATCAGCGTTTCGCTGAAATCCGTACCTCGGTTTAATAAGTTCGTGAAACTGGCAAGATTAAATCTCAAATAATCCCCCATTGCTTGGCGCAGAGAAAGCCATTGTTGGTTTTGAACCATACAAGATTAATGATGTCGTCTTTTCTAATTTTGCCTTTGGCTGTCGGCGAGGCATATCGGCGCGTCCCCTGACTGCCTGACTGCAAGCTGCCAGCCACCCTACACCGAAATGTGTTGGGAAAATATTGATTTTAGGATTTCGGCAAACACATTATTCAACTTTTTGATAAACGGGACAATACCGCCTTTAAAATGGATTAAATTAAATTGGTGTACTCACGAATTTAACTAACTAATCATCCTTTATTTTCCGCACAGGGGTAGGTGAGAGGATGGACCGCCAAACAACTCTGTCTTGACACACATTTCTTGCTTCATTCCAATTCAAACATCGTCTCTTACCTACACGAGCTTTTTTTGGTAAGACTATAGACTATAGACTAACCACGAGATTCCAAACGCTTTTTATAATGTAAGCCTATGTGGAAGGACCAAGAACAAGCAAATGATGAAACATTTATAAAAAGGATCATACTAGATATTCTACCAACAGAATAAGTTCCATAAACAAACCACACTTTGTTATTGGTTTGCTTTTACTTCGTTATTTAAAAACACTGTGCTTGGATGTACATAACGCAAGTATAATGTTAACCTTTTGAAATCTGGGAAGACACCCCTACTGCCATCTAGCGATGTAAAAATAAACACATTTTGACAGTTTACGAAATGTTCCGAGGGTATTATATACGCTTAACATGGCCCGACTCTAGTATTTGGTACACTTGATAGTGCTATGTCTTCCCCAGGCGTCCCCGACTTGTTTTAACATACAGATTTGCGTCATATATTCTCCTTGAACTCCTTTATTCGTTCATAATCTTACTCATTAAGCTTACATCAGCCATGCATTATTTTTGAATCTCTGTATTGCTCAAACGATCCTAAATGGTTTTACAATACATACACCACAGGGATTTCGTCTCTCCCGTATTCAGCCTCCTTTCTTCCTTTGTATGCATTTAAATTGCGTAATTCTATTTGTAAACATTGAATAAGTAATCGAAAGTTTCTCTATTTCACAAGTTTCTATCTAAAAATATATCTTATAATATCAGTAGTCGCGAAAGCTCGCTTCTGTCCGATTCTAATGTAATGCGAAATATGACATCCCCACCCCAATTGGGGTAAGTTATGAGGCTGACGGAAAGCAGATCAGGAATGGAATAGTTGAGAAGATATTTATATCTTGTCACCAAATACGACTAAAGCCTAACAATTATTATAAGCAATAATTATCAGCCTGAAACACTCATCAACATTGAAAAATCTTCCGAGAAAAGATACTTGCCGCCAACGGGACTTGAACCCGTGTCCTTCTGATTGCCGGTCAGCTGCTCTTGACATATATATATGGGGCCTTATCAAATACCCGCCAAATAATTCAATATATACTAGTGTTTTCATTCAACAATTACTGCTTATTATATTTTTTCCACCTGAAAACAACGAACTTTATTTTTGCGAGAGAGACATTGTAAGTGTTAAATCCCTCGCTAGGTGGCGTCGATACAAATTATGACTACATTTATTGGGGAAATACTTAAACTTGTCAAATATTAATTATTATTTTTAATTTATAAACTAACGTTTAGACAAGATTTTTATGCGTAGCACAAAGGGTAAGAATTATTATAAGCAATAATTATCAGCAATTTTTGCTTATAATAAATGTTACCCTTTGTGCTATGCATAAAAATCTTGTCTAAACGTTAGTTTATAAATTAAAAATAATAACGACTAAAGCCATTTCAAGTTTCGAATAGTGTCTTACTGAGATTATATTTACCACTCTGAAACGTATCGTAAATATACTTTACTGTACGTACATATATATGAGAATCTTCCACTCACACGGAGGTCGTCAAAAACTAACTATCAGTTAAAATAAAAGCCTTGTTCAAACAGATATGTTAGATCTAGCTAGATATACGGTAGATGGTATAGATATTATTTTTCTAAATAAATGAAGACAATATAAGCGAAACTCAATCGAAAATCTGGAAACAGAAAAATCAGAAAAACATATTGACACCTCTGGGACTCGAACCCAGGACCTCTTGCTTTCCGGGCAAACGCGCTAACCACTGCGCCACGGTGTCGATATGAAATTCGGTCACGTTTAACTGTACCATACTTCGACTAAGAACCACCTACACTTTCTTCATTTTCTTTAACGCATATATTATTGGCAACTATCTTTATGTATGATTGCAAGATTCAAACCCGAACTAAATGCTCTCTAGATAGTGTCTGGATAAATCTTTATCCATTTTATTTAATATGCGACATCTATCGACTTTTCTGCAAGTCTAGGATGAATATTTTATTTTTAATTTTTAACTTTATGAGTAAGAGGTCTTGGGTTCGAGTCCCAGAGGTGTCAATATGTTTTTCTGATTTTTCTGTTTCCAGATTTTCGATTGAGTTTCGCTTATATTGTCTTCATTTATTTAAATATTACAATTTGAGGTTTTACTCATAAAATTAAAAATTTAAAATAAAATATTATTTTTCATTTATTTAATTATTTACATCTTTTTATGGGCCTTTATATAAGAATAGTAAATAATACAGCAACAATATTTCGTATTTATTTAGTGATTAATTAAAGATGTCCACTGAAAGTGGCGGCTCGTGACTTTTGGGTGTGCAAGGATGTTATTAAAAATCGGTTTTTCTATGAAGATTTTTCAGGAACTTCCTGAAATTTTTCATACAAAAAACTAATTTTCAAAAAAAAAAATTTTAAAAATTTCGGCTACAACAACATCAATAATGCCATTTTTTGTAATATCAGCATTCTAGCACACCCAAAAGTCACGAGCCGCCATTACTTTAATTATTTCCTTCCATTAGTACCTATTCTGAAAAATGAGGACATTATGTATGTACTATGGCGGTTAGTCCCAGAATTTTTGCACTGAAATTAATCCCGACGTCTAGTTTTACATAATGGTATCCGAAAGCTTATATCTCTTATTATGGATTATCAAATGCATCAATTTCTGCCAATTTCCAACCGACGATTTCAGCATAAACAGATATTTTAAAAAGTTCAATAAAATTGCTGGAATACCCTTTTTAAAACCTAGAAAGCGTAAAAAATATTTTGTTTTTACGTGAATATTGTAATGTGGGTTCCAGACAGGTGAATTGTGCCAAGTCGACTTGTAGTTATTATTATAATGTACAGTTATGTTATGATTTCAGATCGAGTCCTCGGTGAGATGAAATATAGATCCACAAATAATAGATAATTATATGGCACATCCGTGATCTACCCTGTAGATCCGGGCTTTTGTAGTTTTGTCTTTTGATATCAGAAGCTCGTCTCTACAGGTATCTCACGGATGGAAGACCACACGGCTGGATCTGCTACTTCTTCACAATCTAATGCTCTTCTGATCTTCTGTTATCCTGGTCTCCTGAACTTCTGAACACCTGCCCGATGGAGCCTCATGGCTGTCTTAATATTATATCCCAAAGGGGCGATTCAGGTTCTAAGAATGAGGAATTGTTTGGCTTTGACATATCTACATGGATGGGTACAGGGTAAAAACTTCAAGGGCGGTGTGTTTTGTTATTGGCCTCTTGTTATTATTATACCTTCGTTCCTTCGCTTGTTGGTTCCCTGGCGCTTAGGTAAGTCAGTGCTCGGAGCGGACTGCTCCAATTGCGCTCGCATAGGACCGGCCCTGCCCTCCCAGCACTGTCGATCGATAAGGATTGATAGGATAACTTTCGGTAACTTCTCATCGTTCCCTAGCTTGATTACAGATCGCCAACTAATAAGTAATAGTTCATAATGAATAATGACTAAGTGCTATACTAAGTGTAAGTCGAATATATTATGACTAAGTGTTCTTAATATATTCGACCTCAACTGTTGTTTGTACGTTAGCGACCTGTAGTTGTCCTAGGGAACGATGAGAAGTTACCGAAAATTATTTTATAAATACTTATCGATCGATCGTGCTAGGGAGTCAGGATGGGTATATTGGGGACACTCTTGGAAAATTTTAAGGTTAAGGATAATTATTTATCCTTAAGTAGAACAGGAATCGCCCCCTCAGAATTCGATTTACGTTAAAGTATTAGTTAAAATTTTAACAAGGTGGGATTTAGCCTGTTCCTGTTCTCCAAATGCTCTCCACTGGCTGCGATCCCTCCATATCCCCTCCAATCCTCGGGCCTTCGTGTCCTGCTTCAATCCTCTTCCACACAGTCTATCTAACTCGTCCTCAGACTACCTCAAAGATCCTTTACTGGTTTACCATTGTACCAATACATAAATAATAGAAACAAAGGAGGATGTGGAATGGAATGACTATCAAAGAGGCGAAGCCAATGAAAGTTATGCATTTGTAGTATACGATTTGTGGTAGTAGATATGACTGAACCATGTTGAAGACACTTTTTCGCGTGCGGTTTTATCTTTTCCCTTATTTCTATTAGGGTCTGATTATACATGTCGTGCACCTACTTTCGTATTCACACCAGATAATACGCACGAGAAATGCCTTTCATGTATATTTCAATGGAAACCGATGCCGCAACTGACTACACGACATCTTTTTTCAACCCGATTCCAATTAGACACAAAAGTCGCCATTTTCGCTCTACGCGATGGCTACTTTCATCTCTATTTTCATATCTACGATTTCAATTGTCATCACTGCAAACAACACGTGAACAATGTTATTTGCTGTGATGCCAACTGAAATCGAAAATATGAAAATAGAGATGAAAATAGCGATCGCATAGAGCGAAAAATGTTGACTTTTGTGTCTAATTGGAATCGGGCTGAAAAAAGATGTCGTGTATAACGGCCATTAGTAGGTACTTTTTACTTAGTAGCCCGTTTAACACGAAATCTGTCTCTCTTGCATTGCCTGACAGAATATACCGCCATTACATTCGATCGAAATTAATGAAACGAATATCTGTAAGTATTTGAAATTCAAGCTAAGTATGATCAGACTTTTGGATTATGAAACACGCCTACATCGCATTTCTTATTTAATGAAACTATTATAGTCATCAACGCCGTCAATAAATTCCCATATTTCTGGGAGGAGGTTTTTTTAGTTACTTTTTCATAAACTCTTTATAATATTTTAAATTCTAAATTGTTAATTCTGTATAAATTATGATTATTAGAAAACCCTCAATTTTTTATTACCTATATTTTGTCAGAGGGAAAGTGGATCATATTATTCAATAAAGATGCTTTCAATAATAATGCTTAAAGCTTTTTTTATATACTGAAAACGGTTTTTATTTCGACATTTTAAAAACTGGAAAAATTATAAAAGGCAGCGTCAAAAATTTAAAATATGATAATTGACTTACCTCGTCATTATTCTTGAGATTCTAGTAAAAGTATTTCACGATAATTACCTAATAGAAATTATTTATTAATTATAAACACACTTTTCATTAAATGTTATTTAAAATATAGCTTACCTACTAAAAAGAATTACTATGTACTTTTTATGCAAAATAAATAATTACTGTGTCGCCTAACTTTATTTTGTAATCCCCATTTCTTCTGAAACCCAAATGCAATACGTTACTAATTTAATCATGTTTAATTTAATCTTGTTTATTTAAAATTCAAATAGATAATACATTCTATTATAAGAGATTTCTATAAGAGGTATTATAAGAGGTATTCTATTCTGCCGTCATAAGCAAAGGGGCAATTCGAAATTTGCCATAGTCACATTCTGGTATATGAGACCATTATTATAATAAAAATATATCAGAATGTAACTTTTGTAAATTCATGGCTGCCGTTTTTGCTTACATGACATCAGTATTAGTTTCTGGTTTAATTGAAATTAATTCCAATACGAAAAATATCTACCTATTTGAATTGATTTTGGTTTCTCGAATACGTAGATTATTATTCAAACATTTTTTTTTGTAACTTAGGTCTGAGTAAAACGTACAATAAAAGACATATTTTTTCAGCCCGATTCTAATTACCTAGAGACCAAAGTCAAGATTTTTCGCTTTACGCGATCGCTATTTTCATATCTACAATTTCAGTTGGCATCACATCAAATAGCATGGTTCATGTGTTTTTTGCAGTGATGACAATTGAATCGTACATATGAAAATAGAGATCAAAATAGCGATCGCGTAAAGCGAAAAATGTTTTGACTTTAGTCTAATTGGAATCGGGCTGAAAAAAGATGTCATGTATTGTAGGCATAATATATTAACCACAAATTACTCATGCGAAATGGAATAATTCAAGATTTACTTTAAAAATCCCAGACGAATTAATTGTTCGAATTTTTTAATCCCGTTATCAAGGCTTCTTACTAGATATTATTTAGGTAGATCGAAGATGAGTGACGACACCTTCCGGAAAGCAGATAATAAGATAAGTAAGTAAGGCTGGTAAGAAAAATGGTAAGTATTAGAATTAAACTATGAAAAATATTGATTGAAATAAAAATATGGATTGTGGAAATTTTCTCAGTTTTCTCGCCCATACTAGTCTTTCAATTTAACAAAAAACTTTCAAGCTTATGAAGTGTTAGTACACGTAAGACGATATCAAGAAATTTGCCGAAAACACCTTAAACTAAGAGTTCAATAAAAATAATTATTTTAAATGAGATTCTTATTAGAATTCTGTTTTATTATTTATCGTTTCTTTACATGGTGGGTATTATTGTTTACATTTCAACTTTTAACCTCAGACAACAAGTTGAGGTTAATGTCTTTATAAAATTATAAAATAACACAAATTAACATATTGTAAGAACAATATTGTTACTTAGGGCTGCCACCTTTCAAAAACAGTAGACCCGGAGATTTTAGAAATATAGTTTTTTTAATTAAAATAAAAAAAATTAGTACGAATTATTTCTAATTATTTTTTTGAGCACCAAAATTCACCGTCTGCAGAGAATGCACACAACAAAGTTGTGTCTAAGTCGTGTTGAAGCATAAAATTTTCAATGTTCTGAAAAATCTTTTGAGATGTTTCGTTGGAATCCTCATAAAAATCCATTCATTAATCTTGAACACCTTTTTCTTGGTCAAACTATCTGATGACTATTGGATACATTTTCTGGGATCCTTTATTTGAGGCGTCGATAGCAATCGAAAAGTGAACTCCATTTCCAGATTGAGAACTTTGTAGGTCTTGTATTTTAGACTCTATTGAGTTCGGTGCTTGGACATTCAAAACAATGATTCTGTCACAGTGAACTTTATGTGATAGTGGTGAATCGGAATAAAGAGAGGCATTCAATTTAATTCCGCAATCGGTGCTCAAATAACTGTGGTGGTGTCTAATTGCATGATAAATCGAAGAAATTTCGATTGACGCTATGTTTAGCTCTTCGAAATAATTTTTCTTTGGCAGAAATGCTGTCGTAAACGCCCGGTCTGACCCGGAGATATCGATGTTAAACCCGTAGCCCGGACATGCACCATGCAAACCCGTAGACTCCGGGTCAACCCCGGAGAGGTGGCAGCCCTAATTGTTACATAGAAGCAGTGGGTAGGTACCTACTAAGCTGGTGGTAATGGAGTATCTACACATGTACTCGTAGAGTTGTCGTGTTGATATTTAATGTGAAGAAATATTAGCAATCTTAAAATCCTTATGGGCATTTTCAATAAGATTCCAAAATTTTCCAAAACACGTAAATGAAGAATAATGGCTCACCGAAATAATTTCACGATCTTTTTAAAAAGAACACAAGGAATTAAATGTTCTTAACATGTTCTGGAAGGCTACTAAATATAAATGGAGCCTTATACAATTAACTTATTTGACCAAAAGAAGATTTAGTTTGAATTGCCACAAACTTCAGACCAGAGCCAATTCTAGTAGTACGAATATGCTGAGTTCTTTCTGCAATGTTAAAATTATTATTAAAAATCTTCGAAGTGTTTGTGTACATATAGTCAAGGGCGTAGCTAGGTTTTTCTTAAGGGGGGGGGCAGGCGTAGACAAACCAAGAATATATCTAAGGGAACGTACCCATACTATCCGTTCAGGGGGGGGATCTTCAAAATACCGCACGCTTGGTCACAATGAGCGGCGGGGGGGGGGGGGGGTATTAAAAATTGCAAAAAGTGGGTTACATGGTACGGGTACCTTCCCTAAGGAAACGGGACAGGTTACGTTAAAAATGAAAAGCAAAATATCCATCAGTTAATTTATTTTACAAAAAAATTAGTCTACGAGGTTCTTCACAAAACCGTTTTAACACCTCAGATTCAATTGTATCCTTAGTTTTTTGTACCATGGTTCGATGTACACTGAGCATACGAGTACAAAGGGCGTTCAAACGGTTTTCAGTCATCGCTGATCTCAGCCATGTTTCAACACGACGCAGTGTAAAAAAGGACCTCTTTATGTTACTTGTAGTGCAAGGTTGTGCCAAGGAAATAAGTATTGCTTTTTTTGTTGCGGGAAAGAAAATGTTCGCCTCCTTAAACACTTCAGTAAAATCTAGTTTTTCGAGATCTTCTCTGGTCATAACCCTTGTTCTGACATTTTTTATACCATAGTTCGGCTTCTTGATTAAAATGAAGTAAATCGTAGTATAGGCAAAACTTTGTGCCTTTTCTTTAAAATCAATTAACGACAAATTCAACATTGTACTGGGATGTAGCGACATTAATCCAATAAAACAGGTAAATTTTGGTCACCAACACGCTGCTCCAATGCAGATATTAGGGAATCTAAATAAGGAATAATAATCGATCGCTTCCAAAAATCGTATGGAATCTCAGCAAGGTGATTGGGCCGATGTTGTTGGTGAGATACAATGCGTGGGACTTGTATATCAGTTCCAAAGGCAGCTGCGGTTCTAATTGAAATATCTAAAATATTTTGGGTCCTATATTGCTTTATTTGTCCTATTTCCTACGTTGCTTCGGCGATCATTTATAACAGAAATTATACCTTTAATATGAGTCATACATGCGTACATATCGATAGTTTCCGATTGTAAAGCATTGGCAATAGGTACATATAATGAAAACTGTGAAAACTGATTTAATAACAGCGCAATGTAACTGATAAGCACGTTTTCTTGATGCTTCATTAATCATGAATCATGATCAACTAAAAGGGTAATAATAAAAATTAAATTGATTCTCACAAACACAAGTAATATTACCGACGTAATATTACTTTACGGATTGTGAGCATTCCTGCATCTTCTAGGGGGGGGGGGGGGCAGCTGCCTCCCCCCCCCACTAGAAGCCAGCTGTAGTGTTCTGTTGTTTTACGGACACACTAACAGATTCTCCCAATCCTTCGGATGGAGATTACTTCGGAATAAAATAGATTCTTCTTCGTATCTGGCTTTATTTAAACTTCGTGTATACAATTGGGACTGCGGTAGTCTACCTAATTAGAAGTACGGGCAGGGGGGGCAGCTGCCCCCCCCCCTGCCCGTACTTCGCTACGCCCTTGCATATAGCTGTTTTATGTTTTTCATGACATAACATTATTTCTTATAATAATAATAGTTTATTCTAGAATGTATGCGGGGGTTATGCAATCCAATACATTCCATATTTCAAAATAACAAACAGAATTTAGACAAACAATAAGAAATGATAAATAGAAAATAACAATACATTATGTTTGTTTTACATGAACTCCACACAGGAGGCCCTGAGGAAAATGATTTCAAGCAGGGCTCTGTCATCTTTGGGGATGCTGTGTGGACTGTTTTTTTAGGAAGGAGAGGAGAGTTCTGGGAAGGAAAAAGGTATAAGGGGTGGGTAGGAATCTGGGGTTCAGTGTGTCCTGGTCATCCGCCTCCAAGACCTAGACAAACCTCACCCCATGAACCCGGGCACCCCTGCTAAATCACCAAACGTAGAGAACCACTTGGGGTGACCTATGGCAGAGGTGTTGGTTATCAAATAAAGGTTCCCGGGGCTGCGGTACCCGCCTCCCAAATTAAAAACGAATTGGCTCGAAAAATGCGAAAAATTAAACTGAAAAAATATTGTAAAAGAATTGAATATTCTATTTTTTTCTTGAACATAGCTAAGAATCCGCCCAAACTTAGAATTAAAAAATACCAAATTGATTTCTTAAATTTAACAACATCAAAAACCTTTATCATTGATTTAGCAATAAATGAAGGTGGTCGGTTTGTTTTAAAGACATTGATGCCTTTGAATTGTTTGCTGCAGGTAGGTAGATTCGTATAAGATATTTTAGAGAAGTCGAAAAGAAAACTTGGTTGGAAAACTAAGTAGGAATGGTTTCTTTCAAGAATCAGAGACCTACGTGATACGTACAAATTATCATAATAAGGCACATATACTATTATGTAAGTAGGTACGTACCGCCGTTTAGAATTGACGTTTTATTTAGTTTGAATAAAATTTTCGTTGTCTTGCGTCTTGTACATTTAATTTTAGGAAGACAGAATGGAAAAAATATCCACGAAATTAGTTGCTGTAAGCATTTCAAAATTAGCGCCATCTATGTCATTAGCAGTAAAGTTAACATTTTTCTTGTTTTCTTACCTGCGAGCTTTTAATTATCTATGTTCTGAACCAAAGCAGTATGTGGAATCTACTCGTTCATAGATGGCACTAGTAAATTTTCTTCAATGATTTTGAAAACCTAAAATCAAACCTTTGAGCCAAATTGAAAGGGAAGATTACCATATAAATTGTAATACAACTTTCCTTTTCCTGCGTTTACATAAATAAAATAAGTTGAACTTATAATTACGATGTATATTACATATTACGATTTGTGTCCATTAGCAGTTTTCGAAAAATAAGAATTTTATCCTGTATGGGCGTTATGTAAGGTTAGGTTATATTTCAGAGGGTACTTAATAGGTTGGTACTACCTATCTTGACCATAGAACTGAAAATCTGTTTTCTGTTACAGTCTGAGTCTGAAATGCTGTCATGAAATTTGCACAATCATTTATTTTTTAGAATATAGCGCAACTTGTCAATTTTCAGTTCGAAGTGTAATTTCCACCACGCACAATGAATGTAGGTACCTTTCAGATATATAATTTTTTCTGCCAAGAGTACTCAAGACGCTGTATTATTAATTCCATGTTTTCAATTTTGCACATGAATTTTATAGAAATGAAATTTGAGTGAAGCAGAATAGTAGGTAACAAGAGAAAATTAGTAAGTATTTAATAATTATTACTTCGATAACTTAAACACAACTGAAACAAATAATAAAGACAAAGTTCTTTGAAATTAAAAATCATTGTCCTGTTCACAATATCGATACCCCCGCCCTCCCTCCTCGCATTCTTTATAATTTCACACAGGCGAATCGACCCAAGAAGACACTTTTGAAAGAAATAAAGAATAAAAAAGGCATAGGTAACGGGTGGAAAGCATGACTGTTTTTATTGTTGTATCATTTCGTGTAGTGTGCTCAGAATCATTATCAAATTTAGAGGATGCTGCACTACGATGAATTCAGTTTTTAAAATTAATTCACTTATACGAGTAGTTTCTTAGAGCAGGCTTGAAATTACCCGCCCTCATTAAAAAAATCATACCTGCGAATTTTTAGGCGATCCAATACTCTAGGAAAACATCGAAATTGGAATTCACGCCCTTTATGGGAAGAGTTTAAAAATACTTGAGAAAAAGCTTTTGGAAAGTTGGAAAAGGTATTTGAGATTTTTTTTACAGGTTGATTTCGTAAATGCCCGTAAATAATATTAATTCCTGTTTTACGCATTGTTTATTGTAATAAAACGGATATTTAAAATTTATTTCACGAAACTAAGCGACGCAGAGTCACACGTCTATTTCCCGCTCCGGCCGGGGCGTAACTGATACGAAATAGGTGTGCCCAGTACATGGTGCTTGTGCCCATGCCATAACGGTCACTTCAAGAATCTAAATTAGAGAGTGCAGGCCGTATTGATTGATGTCAAAAATAACAACGAGAAAATGCATATTTTATTTTATTTTGTGAAGTTCGGGCGTAAATCAATTTTTTTTTTGCCATTATTATAAAAGAAACTGAATTTGCCATATTATACAATAAAACCATATTCGAAAAGGGGTTTATAAGTAGGAGAGTTTGCACTTGAAAGGGTTTTTTAGAGACCTAATACTTTATTTTTTTCTAGGCTTATTAAAAGACTTTTTTAAAAATGATCGACATTTTTAAAGGCCAAGATATGATCTACGCGTAGTATTTAATTGAAACATCTATAATACTTCTATCTATAATACTTTTTTATCCTTATCCTTATCCTTATCACTCCCCAAGTCAGTGAATTCATCATTTTCCCCTACACGACCCATGCTAAAAAAACGTATCCCGAAAACTGCCTAGGTGATCGGTAAAAAAAAACAGGTTTTATTAGAAATTTTAATTTTGTATACCATGGATGTATAAATTAACCAAAAAACAATGCATCTGGCAGCACTAGCTGTGCACGGTTTTGGAGAGAAGTGCCACGGGCGGGAGGGCAGAGCGGGCGGGGACATCCGGTCATATCGTAAACTTTTGCATTTCGCACAACGCACCGTGCGGCGATCGCGAGTGATACTGGTAGCCGGCCAGCTATACTACCGCGAGCACCGGAGTTCTTCCCTAAGAAATTTTGCGTCTACAAACATGAGTAAGATGTAATACCAGCACAACAAAGTCTGCCTCGTAACAACAATCCCTACTAAGGCAGACTGCGAATTGTCAAACAACAAAAAAAAACGAGTATGCTTTAGACCACACGTAAAACTTCACTAACTTATAAAAGAACATATGATATATGACATTGACATTGTGGTGACATATTACATTGGGGTGACATATGAGCATGGGGTGATCTATGATCCTGGGGTAATCTACGACCGTGGGGTGACCTACCACCTTGGGGCGACCTACGACCTTGGGGTGATCTATGACCTTAAGGTTACCTACGATTTTGTGGTGACCTACGACCTTGGCGTGACCATCCTTATCCTTATCCTTGTCCTTATCCTTATCCTTATCCTTGTCCTTATCCTTATCCTTATCCTTATCCTTATCCTTATCCTTATCCTTATCCTTATCCTTGTCCTTGTCCTTGTCCTTGTCCATGTCCTTGTCCTTGTCCTTGTCCTTGTCCTTGTCCTTGTCCTTGTCCTCGTCCTCGTCCTCGTCCTCGTCCTCGTCCTCGTCCTCGTCCTCGTCCTCGTCCTCGTCCTCGTCCTCGTCCTCGTCCTCGTCCTCGTCCTCGTCCTCGTCCTCGTCCTCGTCCTCGTCCTCGTCCTCGTCCTCGTCCTCGTCCTCGTCCTCGTCCTCGTCCTCGTCCTCTTCCTCGTCCTCGTCCTCGTCCTCACCCTCACCCTCATCCTCATCCTTATCCTTATCCTTATCCTCACCCTCACCCTCATCCTCATCCTTATCCTTATCCTTATCCTTATCCTTATCCTTATCCTTATCCTTATCCTTATCCTTATCCTTATCCTTATCCTTATCCTTATCCTTATCCTTATCCTTATCCTGATCCTTATCTTTATCCTTATCCTTATCCTTATCCTTATCCTTATCCTTATCCTTATCCTTATCCTTATCCTTATCCTTATCCTTATCCTTATCCTTATCCTTATCCTTATCCTTATCCTTATCCTTATCCTTATCCTTATCCTTATCCTTATCCTTATCCTTATCCTTATCCTTATCCTTATCCTTATCCTTATCCTTATCCTTATCCTTATCCTTATCCTTATCCTTATCCTTATCCTTATCCTTATCCTTATCCTTATCCTTATCCTTATCCTTATCCTTATCCTTATCACTCCCCAAGTCAAGCGTGCGTAAAGGCCCGACCGTTCGCCTCGCTATCGATCACCGTTCGCATCGATTACCGTTCGCATCGATTACCGTTCGCATCGATTACCGTTCGCATCACACTTTTCGTAACATCACACTTATCGTAACATCACACTTATCGTAACATTACACTTTTCGTAACACATCATCGCTTTTCGTAACGCATTCACCAGCTTACCCCCCAAGTCGAGCTTGCGTAAAAAAGTTTTACTTCAATAATAAAAAAAGATCAGCGCATAAATAATATTTGAAAGAAATACATATAATTTTTAAATTTCCACTTTCAACTACTGGTTGAACGACAGTAATATTAACATTTCCAACGCATCCTTCAACTCTTTCGTCGGTGTTATTATGGTATTACATAGGTATGAGGTATGGTATCGGTTGTACAAGGTATTGAAGCCATGGTGCCGCCATCCACCATGGAAACAGTTGCTGGTTACTGTTGGCGATATGGCTGAGTCATGACACCTTGCCACTTTGCCAGTCTCAGGCTAATATAATATAACATAATGCCACGGCACAGACAACAAGCGCGGCGCGGGTTCGATACACGGCAAGCTGCAAACAACTGGATACATATTTCCTTTGGTGCAAATATAACCAAAATTCAGAAATGCAGAAGTCATGATTTTATTTTGATGTGAACATAAATACCTTCCGTACCATTTTAAGCAGTACTTACCGTACATTTTCATACTCAGATTATCTTCCACTACGCAAGGTGGAAGATAATCTGGACGTTCTAGACTTATTTGGAGTAAAAAATGTGACAAAAATGTGCGCCTTTTTGAGGTATTTTTTTTTCCGATTTTTTTAAACGTTTTTAGATTAAAACAAAAAAAAACATCAAAATAATGTCAGGAATCACTGGTTAAAGTAAGTCAAGTACGTCCCTTATTACCCTGTATTGAATAAATTGTGAAATAACACAACTTATCCAATTAAACATACTTGCGCACGCCGGGATTTGAACCCGCCACCTCCAGACCTCGACCACTGAGGCCGTCAAAAGTAAAGCCGAATAACGTGATGTCAAGGTTTATTTGTGCAACGTCATATTTATCTACCAGTTTGCCAAAGTGGTCAAAGATGTATGCATCTACCTACAATGTCTGAGATATTGGATGGTGCTACCATACATAAAGTTAGGTACTGTAAGTAGGTACCTAAAAACTCCTTTCAGGCAAAAAGCATAGTTGAAAAATTTCATGTAACCTAGCGGTTGGGTTATTGGAAATTTTAAGCCTTAATCTAACCTAACACGTACACTGTTTATAAAAGATGGGTATGTCTTTCGTTGTTTCCGATTTTACAATGCCTTCAGAAGTCAAAATTTCTTGATAGCAGAACTATAAACGTCTTCCTTTTTACATACAATAGCTGACATTGAGAAGGTGATAATTGTAATTTAATAAAAAAATTATGTTTTTTTTTATCCCTAAACCACTCATCCGATTGCGATGAAACTTTGGTCATTTGATGTGACAAGCCCGCAATGGTTTCTATATGAGCTCTAGAGATATGTTATTATTTTCTGTATTATTCATCCAATTGCGATGAAACTTTGGTGAGTTGTTGTACGCACGCCCCCCAAAGGTTTCTCTTCAAACTGGTGAGCTCTGGCGTTATGAAAATTGTATAAAAAAGTCGGAATCGGTGGCGCGCGAGTTTTTTCGAAAATGTGTGTATTTCATATAGTTTAGCGACAGGAAGGGAGGGGAAGGGGAATCCGAAAGGGGGGAAGGCGGATGGGGAACTCGAAAGTGAAATGGGTCGGGGGAGTGGAACGGGGGCGGGAATGGGGATGCATAGGAAAGAAAACGCAGAGAAAAACAATTTCTTTCTTTGAGTGGCATTGAGCAACAAAATATGCAGTCTCATGTTAAATTCTTTATTCATTTATTTATTTATTAATATTAACGGTATAAACATACCATAAATACATATTACGTGTCATAAAATCTTGTTGTACATAAAAAATATTAAAAAAGAGTGTATATGTTACCGTAAAAGCCCGAATATGGGTAAATCCTAAGATTTTTCCGGTAAATCCTAAGATTTACCAAGTCTTAATGGTAAAAGTCCGAACCGTTTTATAATCATCGTTCACCAACCTAACCTAACCCAACCTAACCTAACCTAACCTAATCTAACCTAACATGTACTAAATTCTAATGGTAAAAGCCCGAAAAAAAAGTTTCTTATTTAAATATTATAAACGATTTTTTCGGGCTTTACCATTAGAATTTAGTACATGTTAGGTTAGGTTGGTGAACGATGATTATAGAACGGTTCGGACTTTTACCATTAAGAGTTGGTAAATCTTAGGATTTACCGGAAAATCTTAGGATTTACCGTAGTTAGGGCTTTTACAGTAGCATATATGTATATATATATATATATATATGTATATATATATATATATATATATATATATATATATATATATATATATATATATATATATATATATATATATATGTAGAACAATTTTCTCGGTTTACCCGCGTAACGTAGTCCTTAAAAGGACTTTTTAACTCCTGACGTTTCGGACAGATCACACTGTCCATCTTCAGAGGCCTTATGTCTTGAGTTTTTGTCTCAAACTGATAGCTTTCGCATGTCTGTTCGGTCCAAAAGCTAAAACTTAAGTGAGTGCAAGTCACTTCTTATGTCTAGAACGAAGTACCCGGGTTGCAGGTGATTGATGGTGGAGGGGGTGGGGGGCGGGGCTGACAGTAGATACCTGATTGGTAAAGCTAATTGGAGACACTACTGGTAATTTTGGAAATGCCGTTTTTGGGGTATTTTCATCGATTAAGACTTTCCAGGTGTTGGGAATTCTGATTGCGTCATTTCTAGTATTCATATTATTTTTATGTTTATAAATTTCTATTGCTTCGCGGTAAATTCTTTTTGGTTCATTGTATATGCTAGCTATTGTTTTTGTACTCAAATCATAACCCATCTCA
Source organism: Limnephilus rhombicus (assembly GCA_929108145.2). Lineage (NCBI taxonomy): Eukaryota > Metazoa > Arthropoda > Insecta > Trichoptera > Limnephilidae > Limnephilus > Limnephilus rhombicus. The sequence goes on from OV815284.1 coordinate 28,512,090, forward strand.
GTTGTCATCAGTTATAAATACCCTAGTTACCCGGTCAAAACGACTAGCGGACAAAGATCATATTCATGAAGAACTGGGTCTTCTTAGTAGTGCTCTTCAAGCAAACGGTTTCTCCAAATATTTAATAGACAAATCCATAAATAAACGCAAAAAAACTATTTCTGAAACGAAAGAAGAACCCCTTTCTATAGCAATTCTCCCATTCATCAAAGGCTCGACAGATAAAATCAGTCGAATCCTCAAAAGAAATAAAATCAAAACTATTTATAAATCAGAAAATAAAATCTCGTCTCTATTAAGAAGTCCAAAGGACCACATTCCACTTGAGTCACATGGTATTTATAAAATACCTTGTGGGGCATGTGAAAAGGTGTATATTGGACGTTGCAATAGAAAAATATCATGTAGAATTGCAGAACATAAAGTAGATGTCACTAATAAACGCTTAACTTCATCCATAGTGCAACACGTCCTCAATGAAGGTCATAAAATAGACTTTAATAATACAAAAACAATAGCTAGCATATACAATGAACCAAAAAGAATTTACCGCGAAGCAATAGAAATTTATAAACATAAAAATAATATGAATACTAGAAATGACGCAATCAGAATTCCCAACACCTGGAAAGTCTTAATCGATGAAAATACCCCAAAAACGGCATTTCCAAAATTACCAGTAGTGTCTCCAATTATCTACTGTCAGCCCCGCCCCCCACCCCCTCCACCATCAATCACCTGCAACCCGGGTACTTCGTTCTAGACATAAGAAGTGACTTGCACTCACTTAAGTTTTAGCTTTTGGACCGAACAGACATGCGAAAGCTATCAGTTTGAGACAAAAACTCAAGACATAAGGCCTCTGAAGATGGACAGTGTGATCTGTCCGAAACGTCAGGAGTTAAAAAGTCCTTTTAAGGACTACGTTACGCGGGTAAACCGAGAAAATTGTTCTACATCTTACACCCGTGAAAACCTTAATCATAACATATATATATATATATATATATATATATATATATATATATATATATATATATATATATATATATATATATAGCTTCCGTGCAGTTAAATAGATCCGCCCATTGACGTAGTATATCGTATACTCGGTCGAAGTATCTATTACTAACTTCATGTAAAATTGTGTTTTAAAACCCACTCCAAGAAAATACTATAAAATAATAATCGGTCTCCAAATTATCAACTCGAACATGTTATTATGAAAAAATGTCATAACAAATTCCAAGTGAATAATTTGAACAGGACAAAAAACCGTCCAGAAAAAAAAGAAGTTTAAAAATTTGATGTATCGATGCACCGGACCCCACTTCTCGTCGTAATCAGCTAATAGGCAGACTTTTTATGCTCCTGTTTATCAGTTGTAACCCACGCAGCTAAAGACAGTAGTCAGGTGGAAGTCCTCAGGAGGTTGTATTGCTTTTGCTGATATGATCAGAGTTTGGTTGTCATTTATGCTTTTGGTGTAGGGAGAAGCTCACTTTAATGATGGCTATTAATTATTTTTACAGAATGAAGCTTTAAATATTTTTAAAGTAGAGCTTTTATAAATACAGATAGGCGAAGTTCTCACGTCTTCAATATCAATGTATTTTTGGAGTATAGGATTAGTCATGTAGTTTCTACAACCTTTAACAGATGTCTTTAGTATAGTAAGTTTTTTTTACATTAACTCCACACAGGAAGCCTTGAGGAAAAAAATCCGACAGGGCTTGTGTCATCTTTCGGAATGCTTGCGGAAGATATTTTTATGGAAATGAAGGAGAGGAAGCTCTGGGAAGGCAAAGGGTTTGAGAGGTGGATAGGATTCTGGGGGTCAATGTGTCCAGGAGTGATTGACAAAAGAATCCACCCTCCCATTGTGGTGCAAGGTGATGGGTCGAGAAAAGAGTCCGGCTGGAGAGTTCTAGATTAGGTCTCCCTCAACCAGTCTCTCAACCACTTTGGCTGACCTATGTGGTTTTCGTTATGCAATAGATGGTTCCCTGGGCGGCGGTTCCCATACCACCCGCCTTCAAAATTGTAAAACCCGCCTCCCAAATTGTACGTACATGTAGTTTTGTGAAGCCTCAACAGATGTCAGTAAAGTAGTACCTTAGATGAGTAGATATCATCTATCGTCGTTCTAGTTAGTGTACGAACGGTTATAGTAATAGACAAAGGCATATGGTAGACAGCTGGACTTCATCAGTGTCGCGAATCCAGCCGCAGAATAACTTAAAGCCTCATATAGAATGAACGTCTGGTCCAGTTAAGACGACAATAAAAGTCAACGACATCGTCATCGACAATCTAGTTAAGACACATAAAATATATTCAGAATCTTAACGATGTAAGTAAAGAAGCCGTGTATACAAATTGCGACTCGCGACCCGTGTATTGGACGGAACTACTGTCGAATTTTCCCTATCAAAGAAAAGAAGAAGAAAATAAATAATGTGGGAATCTTAACGACGTAAGCGAAGAAAGCGTGAAAACAAATATACGCCCGCGGCACGGCGTATTGGACGAACGTACGGTCGAATTCACCCTAGCAGGCCTGGAGATTCGACTTTTCCGCCTCATTCATTTTAATTAATTCTGAAGAACGTGTTACAAATATTTAAAATGTATCTCCATGTCCCGAAGTTATTAATTCATCTTCCAGAAAAATAAAATCTGGTGCTTACTGGTTTCTGGTGGTTTTAAAATCGTTGTTCGTAAAAATATATTAATGGTAAGGTATTGTTTTTATTAATCTTAAATACAAAGAGCTTTCATCCGCAGGGTTCTGTTGGAATAAAAAAATTATTATAGTTACGACTTCCCCGGAAATGATTAAAATGTAAGTTTTGAGCAAACAAAATTATTAGGGTCGTGTACCGCATTAAATATTCATTGTAAACATTACGATAAACGTAAATAAACATGTAATCTCAACGCACCTCGATTTTATTTGGAAGTTTCCGAACATAATTTAAGTAATCTTAATCACTGGGATTAGAAAAAACTTTACCAAATTAAAATAAAATATGCATTTTCGCCTTGTTATTTTACAATACGGCCGCTAGTCGACAAATTTGGTTTTTCAAAGTGAACCCTATGCCGTTCACCGAAAAACTACTGACCACGCCACACCAATTTCGTATCAGTCACGCCCCGGCCTGAGCGGGAGATGGACGTGTGGCTCCGCGTCGCTTGATTTGGTGAAATCAATTTTAAATTTCTGTTTTGTTACAATAAACAATGAGTAAAAAAGAAGTTAATGTTTTTTACAGGGTTTTACGAAATCAACCTGTAAAAAAAATTCTCAATTACCTTTTTCAACCTTTCCAAAAGCTTTCTCTGAAGTATTTTCAAACTCCTCCCTTAAAGGGGCGTGAATTCCGATTTAGATTTTTTCCTGGGCTATTGGATCGCCTTAACCCCACTAGGATTCGCGTGTATTAGTTTGACATTTAGAAATTTCCTACTATTAAACCCAGAGAGCTTTAATTTTAACTGTTTAATTCTATTCTAATAAGAATACGCAAATGACCACAACATGATTTACAACCCCAAGAAGACGTAACTAATCATATTCCATCACGGAATAAATCCAGAAAAGATGCTCCCCATACAACTTCATAAGGAAAACTTAAATACAACTAAGAACGTAAAATACTTGGGGCACATCGTTACTGATGACCTCTGGGATGATAGTGGTATTGAACGACAGAGGAGAAGTTATCAGTATACTAACATGATTGTCCGAAAATTCTTCCAATGCAGCAATAATGTTTAAGATGAAACCATACTAAATAATGCAAAATCATACAAAATCGTATGTTTTTGTTTTGAAAATTGGATCGCTTAGAAATATTATAGAAGCTTCTATTAAATACTGCATGTAGAACATATCTTGGCCCTTAAAAATATTGGTCAGTTTTTTTATAATTCTTTTAATAAGCCTATAAAAAAAATATAAGGTCTGTAAAAAACACAAGTCCAAACTCTCCTGTTTATAAATCCCTTTTCGGATATGGTTTTATTGTTTAATGTAGCAATTTCAGTTTCTTTTATAATGATCGCAAAAAAAAATTATATTTACGCCCGAAGTTCACAAAATAAAATAAAATATGAATTTTCGCGTTGTTATTTTACTTGGATTTTCAAAGTGAACTCTATGCCGTCCACCAAAGGGCTACATAACTAGCCACGCCCGTTTTTTTATCAGTTCACCCCCGAACGGAGCGGGAAACGGACGCTAGGGTCCGCGTCGCTTTGTTCCGTGAAATCAATTTTAAAATTCTGTTTTATTACAATAAACAATGCGTAAAAAATGAGTTAATGTTTTTTACAGGCCTTTACGAAATCAATCTGTGAAAAAAAATTCTCAAATACCTTTTCCAACCTTTCCTTAAGCTTTTTCTCAAGTATTTTTAAACTCCTCCCATAAAAGGGCGTGCATTCCGATTTCGATTTTTTCCTTAACTATTGGATCGCCTTAAAAAAACATTGTTCAATGCATTTTGCACTAGCCTGTATACGTGTGAAACATGGTGTCAATACCTAATAAGCTCGATGGAACGACTACGGATCCAATATAAAAATGCATGCAGAATTATATTTAGATACAGCAGCGCATCAACGATGTTTATGGAATTAGGACTCCATGGATTTGCCAGCCTGATGAGACACCGGGTCACTGGAGCCAAGATGCGACTAATGGCCTCCGACAACACGGTGGTGACCGCAGCCTTCCAGCACCAAGCGTCACTCCTGAGTGAGCGTTGGGCCTGAGCCCAGACCAGCTAACTCAAGACCACGATCTGCATATATAGCTAATAATGGATTATTATTTACGTTATTATTAATTTTTAATTTTTTTATTTGTGTACTTGTTTCTTTACTGTGTAAATATATAAATATGGGACGTGTGGAATTGCACCATCCTCCCCACTTCCTGGAATAAAGAATTATTATTATTATTAACCCCTCTGCAACGTAAGCAGATATAAGCGTTAGAAATAGGACAGCAGTCAAGTACAATAAGCGTGTTTATACGTCAGCGCGTGTGTTTCCATATAAATCGTCAAAAATGTTTACCCGCGCAATTTTGCTACCGGCGGCTCCACCGCGCTACACATTTAAAATTTTTATTAAATATTTTTATATGAAATGATAAAAAAGTGAGGTGAGAGAAGTGTTTATTACACATATATACAAATTTACATAATCTTTGATTTTAGTACCGTTTTCACATAAAAACATCACGTGAGTCATTTTTACCTATTTTTAATGTTTGCGTTCTAAATTTTAATATTTACAAATGCTAATATTTATTTGTAATATAATAATTTGAAAGCCTATTTTGTAACCTTTCTAAACCTTTTACTATTCGGCTACGTTCAAAAATGTTTCATTTGTAGAGCTTTAATTGTGAAGCGGTAATAACAAAAAGTTTTCGTAAAATGTCATTTTGTTAGACACCAAAAGCGTATATTCTGGAAAATTCGGAGGGGTTAATTCCCTTCCAGTTTTTGTGCATTATAATTGATCTTTTGGTGTTTTTGAGTAATCTGAGTGTTATACACTTTTACATATAGCTGCATACCTACTCAACTCAAATTTCCAATATTCAGAGATGTCTGATTCGTCAACTGGACGATCGAAATATTTGATAAGGCTGGAGGCAGTGCTTGGGCAGGGGAAGGAGATGGGGAAGAGGAAGACGGGGAAGTTGGAGAAGTAGAGTAAATATAAGTACATGGCTATTCACATCTGGTCACTAAACACATCTATTGCCATTTCAAGCAAAGTTTCGGTACTGAATGGTGGTCTTTCGACGGGGGCGCGCACAATACATATCGTATTGTGCGCGCGTGTATTTTATCCGATATTCCTACGTCTTTTGGTTAGATAATCTTACATCAAACCTTACGAAGAGCGGAAATAACTGATACATTTTCAATTATGTATCAGGAAATATTTCAATAATTAAACAGCGGACCATTAATCCTCCTTGGTGAGGGCGTGGGCGCAAGATCTGTCCACGATTCTGCCATTACCGCACTGCAACAAAACTAACTGATGTTTTATTCCGCGAATCACGACCAAGTAAAACTGTTAAAAGCTTTATTAATGCTATTTTCAAACAATCATTCGGTGGTTTATGTTTTATGGTTCCTACGATTTGTACTCTAATCTATCTGTTTGTAATATGAAAAGGGAAAACGTTAGAGGAACTATTGGTAGATTGGTGTTGGTAGGCATACCTATGTGACATCACTTGCTTTCAATAGTAATTATTTTTCTGTGGACAAGCAGACAACCTAAAATACAAAAAATGAAGCCACTTTGATTTTGAAATAATTTTATTATTGTTCTTCGGTATGTATAAAATCTATATTTTCCGCTTATTGTTCAGATGATGTGAAGAAGTGAAATTCTCTAAGCGTCATTACAATGGTGCAGTAGGTGCCTACTTCTCTCCAGATTTTAGAGTTTAACCATAGACATCCAAATGGATAGACAAGAAGTTACAGATGAGGGGTAAAACCAAACTATGGAGGGCGAAGGGGGGAAAGATGACTGTGATTCGTTATACAATCAATCTGACAGTAAATAGGCATCTCGCATTACAATATCACCATTTAGTTCTTTAAAGCAAAATCTGCTTTGAATGAATAGACCTTTTTACATGGGAGCGCGAATTGCTTGCCACGATAATAACATATTTGCCAAGGCCAAATGCTCGCCCCAAAAAGACTCGCCCCAACACACATAGCAATATTTTGTTGCCGTGTTTAGTTAAAATACTATTACAAATGTTTCATAATTTACTTACCCCTGTAACCAGCGACGAGCACACTGAAGAACCGCCCACATTCGCTATGTGCACATTGATATGTAGATATATTGTATAGCATACGCTACCGTTTTGGCGTTGTATTTCGTTAAATGTATGGATGTTACCTTCTAGCTGTTCACGGCAAGAATGATGACGTCACACATTTTAGATTCAAGCGAGTCTCTATCCCCTCCCCATGGAGCGAGCCGGTTCCAAGGAGGAGCTCCAGCCGGCGCCATGTGGAGGGGGAAATAATACGTTTTTATCACTTAGGGCAGGTCCATATATATTAGCTAATAATATTTATAATATTTAGCTTGAAAGGTCACTTCTATAATGAGCTATGGAGTTTTGAAAAAATATTATTATTATTTAGAAAAAGACAAGACGTCAAATGAATCGTTCCTTATTAGGTATATTCTTTATTATTTTTTCTACAAGAAAAAAGATCTTTTAGTTAGATTATTTTAATGTATGCAGAATAAATAGGTATCTACCTCACTACCTATGAATACCGAAATAGGTTACCTACATAAAATATTTTCATTGTGCTGAGACTCGATTAGCCTAAATGACGAATAAATTTTCGACATTGTTTGTTGTAGCTTGTTTCACTAAAAATCGTACCAGTGATGACGTCAAAATCGTAGTCAGATGAAAATGTGAAATTAAGAAATGTGAAAACTGTCTGCTACAACCCATAAAACAGTCATAAAATAATAATCCCTTCTTTTCCACGACCTGATTTTTCAAACATCTGGGGGCCTTGATTGATCAACATCTAGTTTGGGATAAGCAGGTAGCCAGCCTAATGCCTACAATACACGATCGCTATTTTCATCTCTATTTTCATATCTACGATTTCAGTTGGCATCACAGCAAACATCATGGTTCATGTGTTGTTTGCAGTGATAAGAATTGAAATTGTAAATGTGAAAATAGAGATGAAAATAGCGATCGCGTAAAGCGAAAAATGTTGACTTTGGTCTCTAATTGGAATCGGGCTGAAAAAAGATGTCGTTTATTGTAGGCATAACTCCCTCATTCGCAAGGTCTCTTATGTTTTTCAAGCTCTTAGAAATATCTTCTCTCCTACAACACTTAAAACAGTTTTCTCTGCCAATCCCTTCCTTCGTATTTGGGATGACTGTTCTCAAACTATTTTATTAATTTACAATAAAAAACACATAAATTTGTTTAAGACCACTTTTAAAAGTGGTCTTAAACAAATTTATGTGTTTTTTATTGTAAATTATGGCGAGCCACAAAGTTAGTGCTTTTTACCAATATATTTTATTAATCATCTACAGCAGCGGTAATCAACCTTTTTGAGCCTGCGGACTCTATCTATCTTATGTACGCGTGTAATGAAAGGAATGTTTCGTTTTTAATTTTTTAATACTCTCATTATTACACGAATTTAACAATCAAATCACGACAATACAATTAACGCAATTTTGTGCACAGTGTATAACGACTTTGAGCATTTTTAACCACGTTCGTCATTTGTACCACCACGTCATTTGTACCACGTCTAATTTTGTGAAAATAATTAATTGTTTTAGAAAAAAAGTTTATCATGTATCAGTAGTTAAAATAAAAACCCGATTTCCTGTAATACCCTGTGTAACCGATCATACAATGTTAACATACAATCAAAGAGACTCTTGAGGTTACTTTGCAGAACAAAGTTTTCTCAATTTCACAAATAGGTAGAGCTGAGTTTTGAACCCCAAGGGGTACGCGTACCCCAGGTTGAAAACTGCTGCTCTACAGAAAACACAAACAATGCTAATTGGTGCGTGTTAATAATAGTTAAGTTTAGCGCATTTGAAGTGAAATAACACTAAACTGCTCTTTATAAATATTACGTTATTATTATTTATGATTATCAACAAGCGACCGACAAGACTCCTCCATTCGGTTCTTCATCGTAACCATACTAAATAATGCAAAATCATATGTTTTTGTTTTGAAAATTTGATGGCTTAGAAGTATTATAGATGCTTCAATTAAATACTGCGTATAGAACACACCTTGGCCCTTAAAAATATCGGTCATTTTTTTTATATATAAGTCTTTTAATAAGCCTACAAAAAAATTAAGTATAAGGTCTAAAAATAACACTTTCAAGTCCAAACTCTCCTATTTATAAACCCCTTTTAAACGAACACATTTCTTGTACAAATACAACAACAAAACACAATCATACCACCAGAACAACTGTAACCAACTGACACTAAAAAGTGCACTACATACCTACATACTACTTCAGCGCCAAGACAATTCATCTGCCTAGCTTCAACCTTCCTCCTATAATAACCTAAAAACCGAAACCCAACGTTTTTTCTTTTTTTTTACATGAGCTCCACACAGTTGGCCTAGAGGAAAATAATTTCCCTCAGGGCCTATGTCATCTTTGGGGATGCTGTGTAGGGGGGTTTTTTTAGGAAAGGAAGGAGAGGGGAGTTCTAGGAAGGAAAAGGGTATAAGGGGTGGGTAGGAATCTGAGGTTCAGTGTGTCTTGGTCATCCGCCTCCAAGACCTAGACAAACCTCACCCCATGAACCCGAGCACTTCTTCTAAATCACTAAACGTAGCGAACCACTTGGGGTGACCTGCGGCAGAGGTGTTGGTTATCCAATAAAGGTTCCCGGGGCGGCGGTACCCATTCCCGCCTCCCAAATTGAAAACTCCATACTTTAGAACCGAAACCCAACTCCATACTCCATAAAGTATAATAATAATAATATATATTTATATCGCTATAATTTCTTACATCTGTATTACATGTCAATCACAATATCTATACATTTTAGACATTAACCACCTAAATCCCCCTATGTAGGTACTTTTCTCACAATCGCTAGACAATTTTCCTAATTTAATAAAATAATATATTTGAACGCAAAAAAAACAATGTAATTCATATATATTATGTACTTACCTTATTCCTCTAATAAAAAATAGATAAAAAATAGCCATATAAAATATTTATAACTTAATCTGAGGTATATAATTTAATTCGTCGTATAATTTTATTATTATTTTTATCAAGAATACTACGTTAAATTTCTATCTCTAATCCCACGATAACGCAGAGACATTCTTAGCATGGCGGGTGAAATAATACTAAAAAATGTAAGAAATAAATGTAATAGTTTGTACATAAATACACCCTAGAATCCAAATCCCTTTGGATGCCGGATAGTAAAGCTAACATTACATGAAACCAAAAGTCTCCATGATTTATTATAAAAATAATATCAACGGTGTGTTATTCTCATTAAGTGTATTCATTTTATAATGCGCTTATTGTGTTTGTAATCGCTTGTCGATAACGGAATAGATGTCCGTGTCAGACAAAATGTCATCCCGGCTACCGACGATAGGTGGCCAAAAATGTCACATGTCACAAGTGGTTGTCGCCTCGATGGCTCTTCCCGGGACCCGAAACTGCCACGGTCAGACTGTGCAGCAGAGGCGTGCATTCCACACAGGAACATAAGCACTGCTTATTGAATATCCTACCATATTCACAAAAATATGTTAATAATATCCAAATATATGAAATTATTGCAAAAAATCAAACTAGGTACATACGAGCGAAGTCCAAGGAGGCGTCTACTAATATCTACAGGAATTCCAAAAACTGAAAAAATCGGACTAATATCTATGAGAACCAAAGTGCGTACGAATATCTACAGCTCAAACTGCTGACTAATATCTACGAGAACCAAAGTGTTGACGAATATCTACAGCACCGGCAGAGGTTGGATTTGCAATTATGTATAGCATATTGGAATAACGTAATATTGCGTATGCAGTTTAAATAACTTAATTTATGTATGCATGTATGTAAAAATCCCTAATATCGGACTATTGGACACATTTAGCTGAATATTAAGGATTTGGGTTTTTGTTTTAACAGCTTTCTTTATTTCGAGTGCTTCTAAATTATTTAGTCTGTTACCATGCTCATTTCTACGTCAGTTAGGTTAGGTTAGGTTATGTTGTGGTGCCGTGTATTTCGAAATAAATAAATATCTTTGTATTATGACCTCCATGTTTGTTCAATAAATTATTGTCCTCGTAAACAGCAAAATACGTAATATTATGCAGAAACTTCATGTACGTACTTTAAACGTTTAAGCCTTTACGTAATTAGTAATTACGTAATTGAAGAAATTTATGCTTTTCCGTACAACCTCTTGCTCAGCTGCCCTCTGTAGATATTAGTCCAACCTACGCTCTGCAGATATTAGTTCAACCTACGCTCTGTAGATATTAGTCAACACTGGGACCGTCATAGATATTCGTCCGACCTTAGCTCTGTAGTTATTAGTCAACACTCTGAAGTTCGTAGATATTAGTCCAACATATGAGCTGTAGATATTCGTCCGACATACAGGCTGTAGATATTAGTATCTGGAGTCAAGTCCAACACCAATCGCACCACTATTAAGACTACCCCCTAGTCCTGGACCCATTCGTAATTGGGCTGAGCAAGCGACTTTAGCGTTGACCAATAAAAACCATAATCAATAGCCAACAACAGTGTTTTGTTATTTCGCAAGTACATTTTTACAGAACGAAGCGACGCACGCGAAGAACAAAGCCGATTCGGCCCGAAATCCGGGCGGCTAGTGAGAGCGACAATATGACGCGCTTTCGTTCCTTCTGTGGATCACGGAAGGGTTAAATTCGCAGTTGGGTAACGCCTCTTTTAATTTATCCACTTTTAATTAAACAAATATTACCATGTTTTCCCATTATTTTTTTAAGAAAGTTAATTTCCTACTTTATACAATAAAACCATATCCGAAAAGTGGTTTTTAAATGGGATATTTTGCACTTCGTTGCGTTTTCTTATAGGCCGGATAAATTATTTTTTATAGACTTATTAAAAGACTTATCAAAAAATTACTCAATATTTTCAAAAGCCAAGAGATATTTTCTACTTGCAGTATTTAATTTCAGCATCTGTAATATTTCAAAGCGATCAAATTTTTAATGCAAATCACATGATTTTGAAAGATTTTGCATTGCAAAATGACGTAATTTTCAAGTGTTCACTGTATATGTGTTAACGCAAATGTGTTGCGTATTCAAGGGACTATTAGTTTGTGCTAGTGCCAAAAAAGGTACTAATTATTATTATATAGTAACTAAACCTAAAAGGCTTTTTAGGTACAAATAATAAATAATATACCGCGCCTGCCAAATGCGGCAATCGGTGCCATCTCTTGGTGCCTCCAGTAGGTCCTAATTAGTATAACTAACGAAATAATTATTGTATTGTGTTATGCTGGAAAAGTCGGAATCCTTTCACGACGTGTCCAGAAATTGTCTTGCATAAATGAAATGATTATTTGGATATTATCGTTATTTGTTTTTGGGGTGTTATGCCGTGTTGCGCTACCTCCTTCTTTAGCCCCAAAAACAAATAACGAAAATACTTTTGGCCGTGAAAATCTTAAAAAATATATGATCTGGATGTAAGGTTATAATTGTTGTGACAGCAATCCCAACCAATATCGGCTACCACCAGCAGTTTAGCCATTCTCAGTATGATAACTTGCGCGAAGAGGTTTGTCGGTGGCAATTTTTTATTTAATTTCAATGAATATACTGATATCCTGATCAAAAGCTTTGTGCACGCCACTGATCTGCAGTACCTACCTACTACCTACTGCCTACCAGGGGCACAAACTGGAGAGTTAGTAGGTGTAGGAGTTCGAGCATACTGGTATAAGATAAATAAGAGATAAATACTATCGAGATAATGTATCAAAGTGATGTAGAAAAAAAAAATAATGCTTTTTGAAGCAGGAATTTTATGTATATACTTTTATTATTACATTGGTTATTGGTTATTTACTCAAGATGAAGCCATACTAAATAATGCAAAATCATACAAAATCATATGTTTTTGTTTTTAAAATTTGATCGCTTAGAAGTATTATATATACTTAAATTAAATACTGATTGTAGAACATACCTCGACCCTTAAAAATATCCCTTGAAAAAAATAAAGTATAAGGTCTCTAAAAAATATTTAAGTCCAAACTCTCATATTTATAAACCCCTTTTCTGATATGGTTTTATTGCATAATGTGGCAAATTTAGTTTCTTTTATAATAATCGCAAAAAAAATGAACTCCACAAAATAAAATAAAATATGCATTATCGCGTTGTTCTTTTTACAATACGGCCGGCAGTAGACGAATAAGGTTTTTCAAAGTGAATCCTATGTCGTCCACCGAAGGATTACATACTTGTTGAACCCATTTTGTTATCAGTTACGCCCCGGACGGAGCGGGGAACAGACGCCAGGTTCCGCGTCGCTTTGTTCCGTGAAATCAATTTTAAATTTTCGTTTTATTACAATAAACAATGCGTAAAAAAGGAGTTAATGTTTTTTACAGGTGTTTGCGAAATCAACCTGTAAAAAAACTTCTCAAATCCCCGGGAACCCGGGAATGTTTATCTTTCTTTTGAAAAAAAGAAATCATTTCCAATTTGCCGGAATCATTTATTGGGTCACCCCAAGTTATTCGCTACGTTTGGTGACTTAGCAGGGGTGCCCGAGTCATATGACGAGGTTTGTCTATGTATTGGCGTGTAACCATCGATTGATTGGAACCATTTATTAGATAACCAACCCCCTGCCTTGGGTCACCCCAAATTGTTCGCTGCCTTTTGGTGACTTAGCAGGGGTGCCCGGGTCAGAGGGTGAGGTTTGTCTAGGTCTTGGCGGTGGATGTGTTTGTCCACCTACTGCATGGTGGGCCGATCGGAACTGGTTGAGGAAGACCTTTTGAGCTCTCCAGCCGGACTTTCAACCGCAGGTAGGATTTATACGTCCGTATCTGGATGAGGAAGACCTTTTGAACTCTCCAGCTGGACTCTTTCGACCCATCACCTTGCACCGCAGTGGGAAGAATGGATTCATACGTCCGTCACTCCTGGACATATTGACCCCCATATTCCTACCCGCCCTTCATACATTTTTTATTCCCAGAACTTTCTAGCCTAACTTTCCTTAAAAATACTCTCCACACAGCATCTCTAAGATGACAGGGAATTTATTTTCCTCGGGGCCTCAGGGGTAGATTAAAGGAATGTTTACATTATTTATAAGTATTTCACTCTCACCCAAAAGGGTAGGTAGAGTAAACGCACGTTATATAATCTTCAGTCGTGATATTATCAAGCCGTTTCTAAGGCGATCCACTAATTCAGGAAAAAAATCGAAATCGGAATTCACGCCCTTTATGGGAGGAGTTTAAAAATACTTGAGAAAAAGCTTTTGGAAAGGTTGGAAAACGTATTTGAAAATTTTTTTTTAACAGGTTGATTTCGTAAAGGCCTGTAAAAAATAATAATTTCCGTTTTACGCATTGTTTATTGTAAGAAAACTGAAATTTAAAATTGATTTCACCAAACCAAGCGAGGTAGAGTCACACGACTGTCTCCCGCGCCGGTTGGGGCGTGACTGATACGAAATAGGTGTTGCCCAGTGCACGGTTCTTGTGCCCATGCCATAAGGGTCACTTCAAGAATCCAAAAAGTATTGATTGATGTCAAAAATATCAACGAGAAAATGCATATTTTATTTTATTTTATGAAGTTCGATTATTATAAAATAAACTAAATATGCCACATTATACAATAAAACAAAATCCGAAAAGGGGTTTATAAATAGGAGAGTTTGGACTTGCAAGTGTTTTATAAAGACCTTATACTTTATTTTTTTAAAGGCTTTTTAAAAGACTTATAAAAAAATGACCGAAATTTTTAAGGGCCAAGGTGTGTTCTGCACACAGTATTTAATTGAAGCATATATAATACTTCTAAGCTATCAAATTTTCAAAACAAAAACATGTGATTTTGTATGATTTTGCATTATTTAGTATGGCTTCGTCTTAACTATAGGTACCTACTACTCGAGTTTCTTTGTTATTTGTTTTTGGGGTGTTATGTCGTGTTGCGCTACCTCCTTCTTTATCCTTTAGCTACCTCCTCCTTTGGATAAAGAAGGAGGTAGCGCAACACGGCATAACACCCCAAAAGCAACATACCCCAATTGAGGATGCCATAGTCTCACCGACTCCAGACGGGAGCAGCTGAGACTCTTGTGAGATATCACTATAAAAAATATAAAAAATAATCTTTTATAGCTGTGTATGACACATGCATCAAGGTTCCACAATTTGTAATATATACTTTTCAAAAAATTTATTTAAGTTGTGTTAGACCAGCATTATCAGCAACAAAATGGTTTTGGGCAAAATCACGGCAAATAAAAAACACACACATTTTTCCATACTCATTGAAATTGGGTAGAGCAAATTTATTGCAGTTATTATTAAACTGGATGTTAGCATTCCCATGTTGGTATCATCAATATCAATCGTCGCATAACAACGCTATCAATGACATCTTCTTGAAAATACATTATGCATTTTAATAAGGTCACTGGCATCTGCGAGTACTACAAACCTTCCCGTAGCTTATACTATGACATAGACACATGCAAATATAAGCATATACCTATCTATACAAATAAAAACAATAGATGCAAACAAATCTTTATATATCATTTGGCGGGTATAAGATAAGCCGCCATAGCTCAATTGGGAGAGCAGCTGACCGGCAATCAGAAGGACACGGGTTCAAGTCCCGTTGGCGTCATGTTTTTTCTCGGAAGATTTTTTCAATGTGGATGAGTGTTTCAGGCTGATAATTATTGCTTATAATAATTGTTACCCTTTGTGCTATGCATAAAAATCTTGTCTTAAACGTTAGTTTAACAATTAAAAAAATATATTATAATAATTAAATCTTTATATATTACTTTGTTTTTCTTTTTTTTTCTCTTTTATTAAGATTCAAACATGTTCAACTACTTGTGTAGTTTATCAGCAGATACATAATGACAACATTTTTTTTCAACAACATGGTACAATGGTAAACAGTGTGGATGTATAATTTTCATGATAAATCTATAATACAAAAATGAATCGCTGAATGTGTTGCTAAGCGCACAACTTTCGAATCAAATTTTGTCAGGACAAAGTTTTTATAAAACTTCCGGTGAGCTCTGGCATTATGAAATTTGTATAAAAAAATTGCTATTGGTGGCACGCGAGGTTTGAAAACTGAATGTATGGAAAGCGGGAGGGAGGGAGGGGGAGGGGAACCTGGGAGGGGGGAGGGGGAAGGGAAGGTGGAGGTGACGGAGTGGGAACGCGAGAGGGGAAGAGGACGCAGGTGAAGAAGGGGAGGCGGAAGGAGAGGTTTAAGCCTTATATAACAAACAAGTATAAATGTACTATAGTAGGTAGAACAATACAACTAAAATATAAACATCTACATGTATCTAATAATCTAATAGTCCTTATGTAAACAGTGAATAGTTATTATATATTGAAGAAAAAGGTAATACTAATGAATCTAAAAGAAAATATGATAAAGAACAATAGACAGAAAAATAAAAAGGTAACGATCAGCAACTGGTACTCGATGCCTGGATCTCTTGTCTTGCCGGGACAAACGCCTTATCTAACTCGGCCATTGAGACCTTTTATTTTAAAGTAATTTTGGTCGATCTCATATTTCAAATTCAAAATTAATAATGTAATCTTCGACTGATTTTTCCCTTGTGTTTAGCTGCTACCTTTTTAAATAATTACAAAGTTCTACAGAATTGGTTTGCAACCTAGATAGTGAACCTGGACACCTATTGACATTTTCTAAAGGTCTAAATGAATATTCATTTTTTATTGGAATAACACTTTTTTAAACTTTTTTGTTTTATCTAAGAAAACTTAACATTATCTTCATTTTCTTAACGCATATTTTTATTTGCTGCTATTATTACTCCAGATTCCATTGTTGAATTCGGTAGCCACCTCTAGTGAGAAAAATAAAATCTTTTAAATCGAGATCGCGTACCTATTCCCCTGTTTTCTCCTCTAAAACTGAACTGATTTTTAAGATTTTTCACCGACTGTATTGGAAGAAAATATTATGTCTGCACATTTTGCTTATTTAAAAAGACATTGTCAAATTTGAACCTATACTGAACGTCTGCTGATTGCGTTCGCACCGGGCAATGTTAATGATTTTTGGAGGCTCCTAACTTCTATAAGAAGTAACTTAAAAAAAAAAAAAAAACGTAGCACACCACTTGTTTATATCGAAATTAGGTATTATATAGTTTTATTTTTTTATTTGCACTAGTGTAAAAATTAAGAGAATCATTGGTGCATTCATTATTTCAAATATACTCATATTACAATAATTTCTCTGGGCGTGGTTTTTCTCCGCTGCACTTAACGCGATCCAATAGTTCAGGAAAAAATCGAAATCGGAATTCACGCCCTTTATGGGAGGAGTTTAAAAATACTTGAGAAAAATCTTTTGGAAAGGTTGGAAAAGGTACATATTTGAGAAATTTTTTTTGCAGGTTGATTTAGTAAAGGCCTGTAAAAAATATTAATTCCTTTTTTACGCATTGTTTATTGTAAGAAAACGGAAATTTAAAATTGATTTCACGAAACTAAGCGACGCGGAGTCACACGACTGTCTCCCGCTGCAGTAGGGGCGTGACTGATACGAAATAGTTGTGCCCAATGCATGGTTCTCGTGCCCATGCCATAAGGGTCACTTCAAGAATCCAAACTCGTAGAGTGCGGGCCGTATTGATTGATGTCAAAAATAACAACGAGAAAATACATATTTTATTTTATTTTGTGAAGTTCGGGCGTAAATATCATTTTTTTTGCGATCATAATAAAATAATCTAAATTTGCCACATTATACAATAAAACCAAATCCGAAAAGGGGTTTATAAATAGGAGAGTTTGGACTTGAAAGTGTTTTTTATATACCTTATACTTTATTTTTTATAGGCTTATTAAAAGACTTATAAAAAAAATTCCGAAATTTTTAAGGGCCAAGGTGTGTTCTACACGCAGTATTTAATTAAAGCATCTATAATACTTCTAGGCCATCAAAATTTCAAAATAAAAATATTTGATTTTGTATGATTTTGCATTATTTACTATGGCTTCATCTTAATACATTTGTGCATTCCTCACCATAAAAAAACACAAAGAACTTTCAACCAATCTATAAATAAATCCTTCGCATTATGTATTATTATCAATTGAATCGCAGCGCGTGACATTCAGTCCATGTTTCCACCGGGTTATGCAGTGAGCCTGTACTGCCCCCGACAGACAATCAATAACGGGCTGACACCTTTCAACAACCGGATTCCAGTTCCAAGCGCGGGCAGCAGATAAGCGGCGACACTTGGGTGGCTCTGTAGTATAAGTTGGTCCAATTTTGTGAGCCTGTGTGACAGATTTCGATATGATCTTGTCGTGTGAGACAATGCAAATATGAATGGATATCTGAGTCGTTATTCGGATCGGAGCGATCTTGATGCCTGTGACTTTTGAGTATCTTAATTGATCTGAAATGCTTGAATAGTATTGTGCTTAACAAAGGTTACAATCGTTGTCGGTAATTGAGAGTTGTTCGATGGAAATTAATGACGAATATAATATATTATAAATAGGCTGATGCTATCAGTGTAAAGTTAGAAGTGTATATTCATGTTCTGTTCTTGACACTTGTTCTTACGTAGGCATGGGAAAAAATAATTCAATAATAAGATGATATTCTGACAAAAAATTCACACAAGAAAATGATAGTTTCAAAATACGTAGATAGATACTTAGAAGATTCAAGGTACGTATCTATACTTTCATTGTTTGGATATCGTAATGCGAGTTGTATGCTACACCAGGGATAACAAAAGAAAGAAATCGATTTTGGCGCTCACGATAAATTATTATTCCTTATTTATAAAATATCAATTTAAGGATGTTTTATCGATTTGACTTAATTATACATCATAACGATACAAAGAAAAAACACGGAGTAATAACAGTCTAGGAAAATGTGATAAATTTGAAGATTAATAAATTATTCTTTCAATTTCCTAATGAAATATACTCGTACCTACGTCCCAAATCACAAAAATTAACTAATTAATTATTTTTTATTTTAACTTTATGAGTAAAACCTCAAATTGTAATATTTAAAAAAAATGAAGACAATATAAGTGGAACTCAATCGAAAATCTGGAAACAGAAAAATCAGAAAAACATATTGACACCTCTGGGACACGAATGAATCTTGCAATCACACATAAAGATAGTTGCCAATAATATATGCGTTAAAAGAAAATGAAGATAATGTAGGTGGTTCTTAGTCGAAGTATGGTACAGTTAAACATGACCGAATTTCATATCGACACCGTGGCGCTGTGGTTAGCGCGTTTGCCCGGAAAGCAAGGGGTCCTGGGTTCGAGTCCCAGAGGTGTCAATATGTTTTTCTGATTTTTCTGTTTCCAGATTTTCGATTGAGCTTCGCTTATATTGTATTCATTTATTTAATTACTTATTGTTTAAAAAAATATATTTGGCTTATATTGTCTTTATTTATATAGCGCTTGCTGCGTGACGGCAAGGGTGCGTGCATACCTATAATTACAAGTGGAAAAAATATTATCACGATAAAATTTATGTCAAAATTTAAATTTCTAGATTGATTACGTGATAAAAATCTAGGCCCCCCGCCATTGTGACCAAGTGTGGTATTTGGAAGATTCCCCCCCCCCCCCTGAACGGGTCACGTAATATGGGTATACGTTCCCTAACCAGGACACCATAGTGTCGCCACACTGGTGTCCCAGTAAAATGGAACCCCTTTGGTGTGAAGTAGTTTGCTTCTGAACAAATTTTACAATTTTCAAAAAAAATATGTTGTAGGTATCAATTTGCCTATACTCGAACATTAATATACCTGCTGGTGGAACAGGAATGACTTAATGTTTGAAAAATAATTATTTTGCTATATTACTATGTTTTGCCAGAGAGTGCCGGACACACGCGTCCAAAAAAGAATTATGACTGGACACCTACATAGGTAGAAGGAGAAAAGTGGGTGGATCCAGGCTGAAGTGGAAAGACGAGGTTTGCAGGGAATTCAGCATAGCTTCTCCAGGTACCGAACTGGAAGTCAGCCGCTGAGGACAGGAGGAGTTGGAGGCGACTGTCGCAGGGGCCAAAGCTCGATATGGGCTGTAGCGCCATGAAGAAGAGGTACTATTTTTTATCAAACATTTGACCACAATTGGCGGAACATCGTCATTTGAATTTGGTGAGCCTTCGAATCAGTATCTGGCTCGCTCTAACGCAATCGGAAAACCTTTTTTTTACATTTAGCTCCACACGGGAGGCCCCGAGGAAAAAAATCTTAAGGTCTATGTCTTCTTTGGGGGTGCTGTATGGAGGGTCTTTTTAAGGGAAAGGAATGAGAGGAAGTTCTGGAATAAGGAGTATGTAGAAATCTGAAGGTCAATGTGTCCACGAGTGACGGGAGTATGAATCAATCCCTCCCCTGAGGTGCAAGGCGATTGGTCGAATGAGTCCGGTTCTAAGTCTAGGTTAGGTCTCCCTCAACCAGTCTCACCGGATGCGGCCCGCCATGCAGTAGGTGGGCAAATTCATTCGCCGCCAGGACCTAGATCAACCTCACCCCTTGAACGGGCACCCCTGCTAAGTCACCAAACTCAGCGAACCGCTTGGAAGCTTGCAGGAAACGTATAGGATATGATGTATCATATTATGACGAATTGCACAAGATCATATTTTAATTTAAGACGTGGATAAAAATTACTTGAAAAATATATTGAAATTCGATTTTTGCTAGGTGTGGGTGGAAGTCCCCCATCACCGCTGCTTGTTGTTTTGTTTTAACCCACAGAGTTTTACGAATTAAAAAAAATAATAATAATATTTTCTGAGGGTAAATTTTATTTATTTAACACCCGAGTATTTCTTAATCCAGACAAGATCGAACGGGTATCCGGGCAGTGGCACTGGCGAACACCTCAGAAACCTTAATATTAAATACCTCCAGCACGCTAAGACGAATAATTAATTATCACCTTTTTTTACTCCAAATAGTGTACTGGTTAAAGTAAGTCCCTAAATACCCTGTGTACGAATTTTTTTTAAAGACGCCGATTTTCTCCACACCACACACAATGCCGAATTATCTATTTACGAGGCCAAAAATATTTTAATTTGATATTCCGATCCAAGGAGACTTATCTAAGAAAATCTTTCAAAAAATATCTTAGATATTAGTTATTAGTGTTAGTTGGGATCAGGTGGTCGTTGTAACCTGTATAATTTAAAAAATCTAATAATATAATAAGCAATAATTATTGAATGAAAAGAATTTAAAAAATTGAAAAAATATAATAAGCAATAATTGTTGAATGAAACACTAGTATATATTGAATCATTTGGCGGGTATAAGATAAGCCGCCATAGCTCAATTGGGAAAGCAGCTGACCGGCAATCAGAAGGGCACGGTTCAAGTCCCGTTGGCGTCATGTATCTTTTCTCGGGAGATTTTTCAATGTGGATGAGTGTTTCAGGCTGATAATTATTGCTTATAATAATTGTTACCCTTTGTGCTATGCATAAAAATCTTGTCTTAAACGTTAGTTTAAAAATTAAAAATAATAATTAATATTTGGCAAGTTTAAGTATTTCCCCAATAAATGAAGACATAATTTGTCTCGACGCCACCTAGCGAGGGATTTAACACTAACAGTGTCTCTCTCGCAAAAACTAAAGTTGGATGTTTTCAGGTGGAAAAAATATAATAAGCAATAATTGTTGAATGAGACACTAGTATATATTGAATCATTTGGCGGGTATAAGGTAAGCCGCCATAGCCTAATTGGGAGAGCAGCTGACCGGCAATCAGAAGGGCACGGGTTCAAGTCCCGTTGGCGTCATGTATCTTTTCTCGGAAGATTTTTCAATGTGGATGAGTGTTTCAGGCTGATAATTATTGCTTATAATAATTGTTAAAAAAAAATCTTATTAAATTATTTCTGTACTTTGAATTACTGATATAGGAAACTAAAACATATAATTTTTAATAAATTGTAGTAAGTATGACTATAACTTGTAAAACTGTTCTTTATTAATTATTAATATTATAAATATGTGGTTCTTTTCTCTTTCCTCATTTCCTTTAGAGCGGGGTCGCAGAGACTGCCTGAAAAGATTGCGCTCGATTTAACAAATGGGGAAAAAGGGGGACATATGTTTAATGTTTTTATATTATAATAGTAATGAGATATTTTTTCGAACTTCTAAAAAAGAGTAATGGAACTCGGTGGAACTTTTTTTATAACTCTAGCCAAAGTAAATAATGAAATCCATTTTTTTCATAACATCATTGTTTCATAAAACATGTATTACGTATAACGTATAACTGTTATGGTGCCATTCATTTATTGCGTAAGACGATTTAGGGGGGGAGGGGTTTGACCATGTCTTATTTTTTCTGTTACGTAAGATCACAAAAATGCGCAAAGTTAAAATTATACTTTGAAAAAGAATAATTTAACAAAGTTAAAATGTTTATTAGTACCTTTTTAAGTACAAATAAACATTTCCAAAAATTATTAAGTGCTTTGAAAAATAAACAACCAAACGTATTGTATTCATTTTTTCCTTTAGATTCTTACGTAATAAATATTAAACAGGGGGGAGGGGGTCGGCCTATTCTTATTTTTTTCTTATAATAGGGAGGGAGGGGGTCGAAAACAAGCAAAATTCGTATTACGTAATAAATGAATGGCCCCTGTTCTGTTCAATTTGGGAGGCGGGAATGGGTACCGCCGACCCGGGAATCTTTATTGGATAACCAACACCTCTGCCATAGGTCACCCCAAGTGGTTCGCTACGTTTGGTGGTTTAGCAGGGGTGGCCGGGTTCATGGGGTGAGGTTTGTCTAGATCTTGGAGGCAGATGACCAGAACACACTAAACCTCAGATTCCCACCCACCCCTTAAGCCCTCTACATTCCCAGAACTCTCCTTTCCTTCCTTTCCTCAAAAAAAACCTTAAGTATCCCTTAAGATGACAAAGGCCCTGAGGGAAATTATTTTCGGCACAAAAACGTTTACTATCGCTGTCGCACATTCTACAACGTATATCAATAATTGATTCAGTTTAAAAACGATTTCATGACTAGATTAGCATAAGCACTCAGTTTCACTCTTGAAAACACTTACTTTTTTAAACGCATAGGAGGTGTGACCTAATATAACTTAGCGTAATAACGACGCGAGTTGTTCCTCGGGCAACCATCTCGCCGAGCAATAGGTACGAGCCTATTATCAAATATAAATATAGCAAAACAAAGTTGGTATTAAGAAGTGTGTCTCTGTCATGATTGCTTGCTTCTTGCGGCCTTTAGAGACAACTTACAATGCAGCTACTACCGTATCGAGAAATTCAGATATAGGCTATTTTCGTCAATAAAAAGACCGTCAGGCAGAAAATTCTCCCCGTTTCGGGACATTCCACGGGGAGCCATAGAGCTGCGAAAATATAAATAACACCGTATTCAATATTTTTGCGACAATATCCTTCGTAATTTTTCAACGGTCGGGTCACCCCCCCCCCCCCTCCCCCCACCACCGCCCCTTCCGTCGGGCACGCTACTGGGGGGGGGGGGCGCTGGATAATTTTACTGTAAAGGGGGCGGTTCTTGGGCAGTTTATAATAAAAATACGAATAACACAATATTACACCGAAAATAACAGACAATCATCATCGTTGCATTGGATAGGGTAAGGTTGCCACTATTGGACCACTTAAGTTTAAAATGACATAACAGCGGAATTATGATAGATAGGAGAAACGTGATTCAACATTTTAATAAACCTTCCATATAAGAACTTGCATGTGTCATTTATGATTTTTAGCATTAACCATAAAGAGAGAAAATAGAAAAAAAACTGTTTGGCCATGGTTGCTTTCTTTGGACCACTGTTTCTTTAATTGGACCAGTGAGTTGCTATCATTGGACTTAAGAAATTTTCTGCAGTGGTCCATTCGACGCAACCATGAGAATTCAAATAAAAAAAAGACAATAATATAACTATCAATTTTAATTCTATAATCAGTCAACGTTTTTTAAAATTAAACGGCACAGAAACATTAATCAGTCTTAAAAATAGAATTTTTATAATGTTTTCAGTCGTAACATTATAACGTATGAAAAACTAAATATTCTTAATCTAAATTTGTAAGAACGTATCCAGGTTTCACGACCTTTAGAATCAACAATAAAAATATTAATTTAAAAAGTTACAGACGTTTAAACGTTTTTTTAGTTAAAAGACGTTTTAAACGTTTTGCACCTTTAGCTCTTAAATTTTTGTCATCCAGCCTTCGTTTTAGCGTCGCTTTCGGTACACCATATATCCTGCTTGCCTCATTAAGTCCAACTTCTTGTTTACTTAAAGCTTGCAGTGCCAATGTCATGCTTTCTTCGTTCCACGCATAGTATACAAATCTACTTGAACAACTAAATAAGGTGTGCGATTCACAAAAAAAAACTTTAAAAACCTTTATTAAACTGTACTTACCTTGTAAATTGTGTAATCAGATAATTACAACGGGAGCGGGCCGGGGGTTGGTACTTGGTACTAGCTCAAATAGCTAGCGTTTCGGGTAAACGGTTGATTTTTAAAGTTCTTCGGTTCCGAGAAATCAAAGTGGTCCAAAGAAAGAGCTGGTCCAATGATCGCAACCTTACCCTATGTATTCTTTTAAGTGGTTGCGCATTTTACAATACCTACAAATACCTACAAATAACAACATGATGTTACGTTCAAATTAAAACAAAACAATCAGCATCGTACCTACTATTGGATATGCGATATATTTAAATTTGGGAGGCGGGAATGGGTACCGCCGCCCCGGGAACCTTTATTGGATAACCAACACCTCTGCCATAGGTCACCCCAAGTGGTTCGCTACGTTTGGTGATTTAGCAGGGGTGCCCGGGTTCATGGGGTGAGGATGGTCTAGGTCTTGGAGGCGGATGACCGGAACATACTGAACCCCAGATTCCTACCCACCCCTTAAACCCTTTTCCTTCCCAGAACTCTCCTCTCCTTCCCTTTTCCTTAAAAAAATCCCTCCACACAGCATCCTCAAAGATGACATAGGCCCTGAGGGAAATTATTTTCCTCAGGTCCTCCTGTGTGGAGCTCATGTAAAAAAAAAATATATATATACAATGAATTTATTATGCCGTCGCCGTTCGTAATAGTTGGAGGTGTAACGGTCACAATCGTTGCCTCCCAAGCAATTGATCGGGGTTCGATTATCGGCCGTGGCAATTATTACACCTACATTATTTATTATTCCCACATACATTGAGTTTTGACGTGTCTGCGCTAGATATATACAAACCGTGTACATGAATGTGCATGGATGGATGCAGTCACGTTTTGATAGGCGATAGTTTATGATATCCCTTCACTCTACCGGCTTGGTCTTGCTTGACCCGGCCTGTCCTAGCTATCAGATGCCTAGGAACTAAAAAGGTATATGAATGGAATGAAGTCTCGCTCAAATAAATATTCTGACAGTTCCGAATGTTTCCGCTTTGCAATAAAATCCAAATAAGTTGAATATTGAAGGCGATCCAATAGTCCAGGAAAAAATCGAAATCGGAATTCACGCCCCTTTATGGAAGGAGTACAAAAATACTTGAGAAAAAGCTTTTGGAAAGGTTGGAAAGGGTACTTGAGATTTTTTTACATGTCGATTTCGTAAAGGCCTGTAAAAAACATTAACTCCTTTTTTACGGATTGTTTTTTGTAATAAAATGGAAATTTAAAATTAATTTCACGGAACCAAGCGACGCGGAGCCAAGCGTCTATTCCTCACTCCGTCCGGGGCCGGACTGACAGAAAATGGGTGTGCCAAGTCAGTAGTTCTTCCGTGGATGGCATAAGGTTCACTTTAAAAATCCAAATTCGTTGACTGCCGTATTGTCGCCGTGATATCAAAAATTACTACGTGAAAATGCATATTTTATTTTATATTGTTATGTTCGGTCGTAAATATCTTTTTAAAACATATCCGAAAAGAGGTTTATAATTCGGAGTGTTTGCACTTGAAAGTGATTTTTTAGTTATTATTTCGAGACGAAACTGGCGTGCTCACTTCGGTTTGCGAGACATTAGTCAAGCACCAAGCCCAAAGTTGGAAATGGGTCAAAATGTTTGAGACCACCGGCTCAACAGTAAGAATAATGAACGAGGGCCATCCGAAGTCGGCGAGGATATCAGAAGTAATTCAGCGTGTTAAGAATCAGTAAGAGAAAACCCGCAACAATCGACTCGTAAGAGAAATCGCCAAGAGGAGTTGCTACGACAGTGAAATCTGAGAATTATTGTCAGATGCTTCAGGAGTTCTTGGTCCCAGCTCTTCAAGAATTTCAAGTTCACAATTTCAGGACCTGGTTTCAGCAGGACGGCGCTACTTTTCACACTGCTAACTGTCCATGGATCGTTTGAAAGAGATGTTCCCCGGGAAACTCATTTGACGAGGGGGAGACAGTGAGTGGCCCTAACGGAGTCCGGATCTCAGCCCGTGAGATTATTTTTGGGGAGATACTTAAAATCAAGAGTATATGAAGACAATCCAACAACAATAAATCAGTTAAAACAAAGCATTGTACGGGAAATTAACGCCATCCCACGGGAAACTTGTTAACGTGTTTTTGAGAATTTTCGAATCCAATTAGACAATGCCAACAAGCCGGTGGAACTCACTTGGACAATATAATTTTTAAAACTTAGATATATTTAAAATTGAAATTTATTGTAGTTTATGTAAATATAAATAAAACATTTCTTAGTTCAACAATTATTTATTATTTGTTAATTGAAACCAGACATACAGTCAAGGCCCATCGTGTATATCTGTAAGGAATCTAACAATTCTAATGCTAGCGTCATGCGTCACTAGAAAAGGGCCCTTAACGCAAGCAGATCGATAAAAATGTCTTAATGATAATTTGTTGACACAAATTTTAGTCGAAATGAGTGTTTGCTCGTTGCCGATCTGCGAACGTCCTCGGTAAAATCGAGAGATAATCAACATTGATATATGTATGTAATTTGTGATAAGGGCTCAGATCACGATAATACCTACAAAACCTACATAGTTACCAAAGCACTAAACTGCGTTGGCACCATTTTACACATTCACCAGTCATAAAATTATAAAATCATTGTTTGTATAATTGTTTGCACTGTGTGATATCGGTTACGAAAAACGCTGGTTCCCTATTTATTTCGTTTATTTATGTATTTAAATGCCCAAAGAGCTTTTACATGTAATGTAGCACATGTTTTTTCAAATTAAAATTCAAATAAAGACTTGACAAAATACGGGTAACATAAATAAATAATATAAGAAATAAAATATAGTTTACATAAAATATAAGCAAAAAATGACTCAAAGTAGTTAACATGGAATATGGAATGAGAGTTAAATAAAAATAGATAATCTGCCAATATTCTTTAAATTTTAAATCGACAATAATTAGTAAAAAAAATATGAAATTCGTGCTCACAATAGTTTACAAAATAGGTAGAACAAAAGTTGGCACATACGGCGTTTGAAGTTTGTCAAGTTCAAATTGTTGTCAAATACGACCATATTGTTTAAGCATTTGTTACCAAGACTAAGTAAACGTTGTATTAGGGAATGCAAACTATAGTTGGAATGAGATGTAGGTATGTATATAAAATGTTAAGAGCGTTTAACCAGCCAGCGGACGAAAATCCACATTTCGTCGAAAGTTGTTCTTCCGATCGTGCCGGACGGTTACAATGAGAAAGATTAATTATTCTCCGTACCAGCTTTTTTAAATTATAATTAAATATCGAATTTATTTCAATCCAAATTAGCTTTAATTTATACCTTCATCCAAAAATGCTGAAAGGCGTGATGATAAAACTATTAAAATAGTGTACTTTTTGTAGTTATTTTTTGATTATAAGTATTTATCATTTTTCAATAATGTCTAAATTTAATAAGAATGTTAAAAAAATCTGAAATATATTAGTTTGTAAGTGCGCAAATAAATACACAAATGGACCAATTTTCGTCAAGAAACACATGTACGTATATATTTTTTAATGATTTTATTGAAACTAAAATTAATATTCTAATACATAACTTTGCTAGATAATGTATTGGTTTATTTTACTGCATGATTACATTATTTGAAATGGGTGTGGTATAATACAAAAACTTTTTTGAAAATTTAACAAATCTGCCAACGACCTATGGAATAACCTTATTATACTAAAAATTTAAAAAAATTATAAAAATTTATTACATACGAATGCTAGATAAAAGAACAATCTTTCGAAATCCATTTATAATTTTTTGTGGAAAAGAGTCAATACGTCTAAAAACTTTTTTGAAAATGACGTATTTCAGGCTTTCTCTGGTAATGCCCTCTTAATGTACGTCTAGTTGTTCGTTTAGATACATGTAGATTTATTAATTGCAGTTAATTGTATTGTGCTGCGACCTGCAACTATGAGTTGGCGAAAACAAACTGCGCTGTTGTCAATGACATAACAACAGTATGTTGTGATTTCCGGATTTAAATATAAAGATATGGCATTAGTTCATGTTTACGCCACCGCCAACTTAAAAGTGTATCGCTGTACAGTCAAGTGTATACAGCTTCTAATATCGCCAACATTGAAATTTCGTCTTCAACGGTTTATGCAGGTACCTACTTATTTAAATTGTTTACATTTAGAATGAAATAAATATGGAATTCGATCATGATATGGATTTTGATTGACAGCGCGCATGTATTAAAATAAAACGTCTGGCGCTCATTGTGAATGGCTCTGCGTCAACTCCCACGCCATAAAAAAGTTCCGGCGCCGAACATTGTCCTTCCTTCTGAATAAGACTTTACGTCAATAAAAAGAAAGTGGTACTCGTAGATACTCTCAGATCGCTCTGGTGAAAGACCACGAAACGAAGCTTGAAATGGCTTTAACCATGTTTGATGACCAGATATAAATAGGCAGGTAGGTACTTCCCAACCTTCCTCTTTCCCATCTACTTCTCACTCACTTCAGTCCCATAATGTGCCGTAATTTCAATGAGGCTTATAAAAAACATTCGATTAATTTGACAATGTCAACATTGGCCAACTTCAAATCAAATCTTAACAAGCTTTAAAGCTCCCTATTACGTTGTTCTATAAACTTATGAACCTATAAACTCATTGTTCTAAAAACTTGTTCCTTGTAAAACTTGTTAATTATTATTTTGTAATGTACATATAGTATGTGTTTGTGTGAATGAATGTAATGTATATGTAAGTATTATATTATCAATGCTGTGTTTGTCTTTAATTAGTGATAGCATCAACCATGTTCAGTGTAATTTTATCTGTGAAAGCTTTGATGTAAATCACTGTTGACAAACCTAATAAAAAAAAAAAAATTAAAAAAAAAAATAACATACTCAAATGGGATATATATTTATTGCCGAAAAAAATTACGATAATGATGACAATAATGATGGTCCTTTTTATAAATATATTCTTTAATATTGACTAATAACTAGATATTTAAAATGTGCAATTTTTGAATTGCCGCAGAATCGACATGTTTGTTTTTGTTTGTAATTACGGCATTGTTGACGTCACGCGTTTTCATCAGCCTTGGTTAGCATTTATAACTCCCATGACAAGGCAAGGCGACGGCAAAGGCACTCGGCGTCTCATTTATTTAATACTAGCAGACCCAGCCATAAGTTGCTGTGGCTAACGAAACACAACGCCATTACCCAACCTTTATAAAATCCACACCACCCGCTTACCAGCTGCCCGCTGCCCGCTGCCTGAATTGAATATTTGAATTTCTCGGCTTTTCTCTACTATAATAAGCATGTATTATACATATAAACCTTCCCCTTGAATCATCCTTGAATCTTCTATCTATTGGTGAAAACCGCATGAAAATCGTTTTGTAGTAAAAGATCTATGCGCACATACATTTTGAGCGACTTCATTTTATACTATGTAATGCAATTCGAGCGATCGCCACTAATTATTCAATGCTTGCAATGCAACACTGGATATTTGAAAAGGGAAAATCAAATACCTACTTACTCTAGGACATCTATTTTCCAATTTCTTTCGTAGAACGAATTTCAAAAGTGACTATAGTACGGCCCGCCAGCCGTTTTAAATCGCACAAAAATATGTTTTCTTAGAATTTCTCGGCTTTTCTCTAATATAATTTACATGTATTATACATATAAACATTCCTCTTCAATCACTCTATCTATTGGTGAAAACCGCATGCAAATCCGTTGCGTTGTTTAAAAGATTAACGCGCACATACATTTTGAGCGACTTCATTTTATACTACACTAGCTGGTTCCCGGCATGCGTTGCAATGCCATTTAATAAAGAAATTGTTTCTTCCTGCGTGTCCTTTTCCATTCGTCCCGTTCCCCTTCCGCCTCCCTTTCCTCTCCCGCGTCCCCTTCCCCCTCTCACGTTCCCACTCCGCCTACCCTTTCCCCACTCCCCTCGCTTCCCCCTTCCCGCCAACCCACCTCCCGAGTTCCACCCTCCCGCATTCCATTAATTCAGTCCCGGTACATTCCGTTTTCAAACAGCTCGCGTGCCACCTATTGCAATTTTGTATACAAATTTCGTAATGCCAGAGCTCACCAGTATTTTTATACAAATCTTGTCCTGACCATAACGAACACAACAAAAAAAGAATTATCCAATTTGGTGCAGTCGTTCGGAAGTTATGCGCGTACATACATTTCGGCGATTCATTTTTATTTATATAGATATATGTAATGATGGTGAGTGAGGGAGATAAAAGAAAGTATTACTTTTTCCCTTGGAGGAAGCAAATATACGCATGCATTGTTTGTCTCTTCATTTATCTAGCTATTATTCAGTATGTAATAAAGAGCTACAACATTAATATCATAAAGAAAGTACGTTATTCATCTTTTTGTGCCGTTGCTATACCATCGTGGAATTCTAAAAGCGCCCAGGTGCATTTTATACATCATAACATGGTAGCCAATCGAATCATGCATTATTAGTACTTACCTACGATCATCAAAATCATAAAAATAAGCTTTAAATCTTCCACGCATTTTCAACTGTATTCCATCTAAATTTGTCTCACTGGTTCCGAGCAGCCGGGACTCTTGCGATATTCACATAAATGATCAGTAATGCATATAAGATCACCTAATGCCAAATTTCAATTTAATCCTAATATTATATCTCATAATTTTAATTGCATTCATAAAAATATTCCAACTAATTGTAAATGTGAAAGCTTAGAATTAGTTTCGGAATACGTGTATCTTGGTGTTACTGTAGATTGTTTTTTTAAATGGGACAAACATATAAAAAAAACCTGTAAAAGACTCAGATCGATTGCTGGCAGAATGTACACGTTAAATTTTTTCCTATCAATTGAAACACTTAAAATATATTATAATAAAACGAATATAAAACTTTATTCCACTTAATTTTATTGGACCGTAACCGGTTTCAGCTCGTCAAAGCCATCTTCAGACTGGTACAAATATTTCCTAGTCTACGGTTTATATACACAACATATTGGGGAGGGGGAGGGGGGTGGTCTACAAGGATTTTAATCAATTACAGTAATTATATTTGTTGCTAAGTCATTTTAGACTATCGAATTTCTAAATATTTTGGTTATTCCAGTAAGCTAATTACATTGGGTTTGCAGCTCACTTCAATGATGATTAGGGAAAAACCTTACAAGTAATATGAGTTACTAATGACCTAATTTAGTAACTCATATTACTTGTAAGGTTTTTTCCCTAATCATCATTGAAGTGAGCTGCAAACCCAATGTAATTAGCTTACTGGAATAACCAAAATATTTAGAAATTCGATAGTCTAAAATGACTTAGCAACAAATATAATTACTGTAATTGATTAAAATCCTTGTAGACCACCCCCCTCCCCCTCCCCAATATGTTGTGTATATAAACCGTAGACTAGGAAATATTTGTACCAGTCTGAAGATGGCTTTGACGAGCTGAAACCGGTTACGGTCCAATAAAATTAAGTGGAATAAAGTTTTATATTCGTTTTATTATAATATATTATAATGGAATTCCACCATGAAATATCACTCTCAAAAATAGACACTTAAAATAATTTATATGTCACTAGCAGAATCTATTATAAGATATGGATTAACAATATGGGGAAATATTTCTATAACCAATCTGAAACAAGTGCAAGTTGTACAAAACGCAATTGTAAAATTATTGGTCGTCCCTAATATTTTCAAACATAGACAAAATAAACCGTTGCTGTTTCAGAGTGCCAAAATTTTACCTGTTAAGGCAATACTTTGCCACAAAATTATAATTCAGCATATTTTCCCCGCAGCATAAAGAGAAATTAGAACATAAATACAGCACTAGATTCACGCGTAACGACGGGTTAATAGTTCCGAAATTTAACAATAAGTACGGACAGAGAACGTTTGAATACATCATACCGAAGATATTTAATTTATTACCTGACACTATAAAGCAATGTAATTCTATGAATAAGGTTAAATATATGGTGAAAAATTGGTATCGGAAAAAAAAGATTTATATTGATTTTGATATGTATGAAAAAATGTTGAATCTGTAGATATAAGATGTAAATTTTAAATTTTAAAAATGTATAAATATGTAACTAAAATATAAGCACCTGTTGACAAGCCGATTCAATTGGCTTAGCAGGACTTGTTTGTTGATTATATTATGTATTATCTATTATTTCAATAAAAAAAAATAAAAAAAGTGACCTTCTCAATTTAAATGCTTAGGTAGATGGTAGACTACTAGAAAATATTGTTATAAGATTGAGATTTTCTATTCATAACTTTTGAATGAATGAATAACTAAAATAGGGTGCATACTAGTGTTGCAACAGAACTCTGCTTCCGCTTCTGCAGAAGTTCCGCAAGTTGTTTCACTTCCGTTTCCGTTTCTGGTTCCGCAAACTTTAAAACAGAACTCTAAACGAAGAATAATTTGCGACTGAAGATATCGAAGTGCAGCCTTCTACTTCAAAATCATCATCATCATTACAAATATTGAAATCGATGTTAAGTGTAAATGAAGTCCAGGAGGAGAACTCTTCTACAAGTGACGATGGCGACAATTTATTTTTAGAGATACAGTCACACCTTCGGGAGTACAAAAAAGAGAACAGACTACCTCTCCATGAGGATCCCCTTATGTGGTGGAAAGTAAATTCGCACAAATACCCCCATCTGTTGCCAATAGTTCGCCAATACTTATCAGGTCCCCTAAGCAGTGTAGCCAGTGAGCAATTATTTATTGGAACTGGTTTAATGTATGAATAACACCGAATCAAACCCAAAGGTGAAAAAGCAGCAAATTACTTTTTATTAAATATAATTACCTCTGTTTGATATTCGACTACTAAAAGTACAAAATACAAATTTAATTAAACAAATCTTAAAAAATAAAATTGTCCTTTTTCTTCATAGTATTAACACTTCCGCTTCCGGTTAAGCTTCTGCTTCCGCTTCCGCTAAGATTTACTTTTGACATCTGTTTCCGCTCCTGCTTCCGCTCCTGCTTCCGTTCCGTTGCATCACTAATGCATACCTAATAACTAATAATTAATCATTACATAGTATAAAATGAACTCGCTCAAAATGTATGTGCGCATAGATCTTTTAAACTACGCGGCGGTTTTCACCAATAGACAGAGTGATTCAAGAAGAAGGTTTATACGTATAATACATGCTTATTATAGTAGAGAAAAGCCGAGAAATTCAAATATTCAATTCAGGCAGCGGGCAGCTGGCAAGCGGGTGGTGAGGATTTTATAAAAGGTTGGGTAATATAATTATTTAAAAAAATACTACATGATATATGTTACGTCGAATTCATATTATTCTTATAATTAAATTATAAAATGTAAATGAAATCCTCAGCACGGGAGATCCCAGTGAGGATATCATTATCTCTATTTGTTATTAAGAAATGAAGACAATAAATAATAATTATTATTATTATCATATTAATAGTAATGGCGTTGTTTTTCGTTAGCACAACAACGTGTGGCTGGGTCTGCTAGTAATATATAAAACACTCACTATGGGCGTAATAAAGGTTGGTAATTATGTACAAAATTTACAACAATCTAGTCGCGTTTATTTTTATAATAATAATAACAAAATTACTTTAATGACTTATACCTACTTCCTATTTATATTTTGATACTCTCGTTACTACAATATATTTTCGAACTCATTTGTCCTTTCCGTGATAGTGTAACTTACCTTACTTTTTTTTTGGTTTGAGTAGAATAGAGAACTCCAGTCCATTTTTTTTAATGAATAATAATCTTCAAACTTAAATAACTGCATTTTTATTTTTATTTTTAGAGTTAGTTTTAATGGTTAAAATATTTGTCAAAGTTTTAATTTTTCAAAAAAAAACCACAATAACTGGAAAACCACCGTATGTATGGTGAATCGTGTGACGTCATCACTCCCGAAAAATTAGTATTGGATCGGGCAATCAGCTGATCTACTGCCGCCATTTTGAATTCCGTTGTTCGGAGTAGTCTCCCTAGAAATAGCATTGCTATTTTTTTTGTGCAGTAGTTTTTGAATATTTTCAATAATAGAGATAAACTATTAAGAGATACCTTTATTTTTTAAACATCATTTAGGCTGAAATAATGTTTCAATAAACACAACAACTAAATCTCTATAAATAGTATGTAAATAAATGAATAAATTAATACGATGGCTTGTGTCATATCATACATTCCCATACAATGACTTTACGGTGACGTCACGATACGTCTAACAGTGACGTCACCTTGACGGCTTGTTTTTACGACCCGATTAAAAATTGACTTTTTAATAATTTTTTAAAAACTCGGCGTTTCATTTTATTAAATAAAACTTATATATTCAGAATCAGCGTTTATAGGTCTGTAATATGAACATATTTTTTAAAGCCAGAAAATTTTTCACTGGAGTTCCTTATTGTTTTGAATATTAATTTTAGCGCTGTGCAAATCGGTAGTGTGTGTGTTTTTGTTTTTAAATCTACTTCGTTATGTATTTAGCACATACAAATTATATATTAAGAACTGCAGTTCAAAAACTGATTATTTCTGTCTCTTTTATTGTATGTTATCCTTCACCTTTACACCTAGGTTCCATTTATATTATTTTTGTCATCTGTTTTTGACACCTGTATGTACTAAATCATAGAAAATGTAAAAGCCCATAAGGGCGTTGATGATGAATAAATTAATAAATAAATAATTAAAAGTAGGTACCTAAGTCCTTCAGACGATTCTATAAGGTTCTATCACAGTGTGCAGTGTATATAGACGGATCGGTCTGTGGAATCTGTATAGGTACCGGTGTCCACCTTTACTATCCAGAGATGGGTTGTGTAGTAGGCAATATTAAGTTAGGTAGGTACTATAGAAAGAGGTAGGTTATATACCAACATTTCTCAACGTGGGGCGCACAGCGCACCCACCCTATACACGGAGGGGAGAATTTAGGTTATTAAACTTATATATAAAAATCTCGTGTCACGGTGGTCGCACTCCTCCGAAACGGCTTCACCGATTTTTATGAAATTTTTTATGTATATTTGGTAGGTATGAGAATAGATTTTAAAGTATATTTCATATCGCTAGGTATTTGGGGTGTCCCTATCCAGAAAAAAAAAAGAAATTTTTTTGCCAAACTTTTTTTTGTATTTTTTTTTACTAAGCATAAAAAAATACCTATAACCCCACTTTTTAACCCTCCTACCCCCACCCTTCCATGTTTTAATTGCGATTTTTGTATGAACAAGTTTAACCTTTCGTATTTGAAACAGAACGAAATTATTTATGTTGTTGAATGACATGATGGCGCTACGTCCGCCCTATCGAACTTTCATCCACACATGGGCAAGACATTCACGAGAAGCGTGGCGTCATTTTGATATTTCATTCGGCATCAAGTTCTCGCGTGGGCGAACCATCGAGTTTATTAATGTTATATAATATATTTTGGCAGGGCGCTAATCGTTAAATTATTAATATTTTCATTTTGAAAATTGTTAAAAAAATTAACTAAAAAAACCAACTAGCCATCCCACCGTTTCCCCGTTTTCTATGCAGAGAGGACGGACCGCCAAAAAACTCGGTCTTGGCATACACTGCTTGCCTCATTCACGTTGATACATTGTCTCATACATGCTCTTCTATTATTCTGACTCTTGACATAGCCCGATTCAAGTATCTGATTCACCTGGTCGTGCCATCTCTTCTTCGGGCGTCCCCGACTTATTCTACCGTTCATATTTGCGTAATGTATTCTCCTTACACTCCTTTCCTTGTTCATTCGGTCCCCCATGCCCAAACCATCTGAGCGTCTCTTTCTTAATCTTAATCATTACGCTTTCATCAGCTTTGCATTCTTTGCGGAGATCACTTACGCCTCAGGGTTCTAATTTTTACAGCATTCAGTTTTCATTTCATCCTTCTGCCAGTTCCATACCTCACTGTCATACATCAGGGTACATATGTACCAGCACTCCAAAAATATGAAATTTCACGTATTTTGTTGTACTCTGCTCTTTTTTTTTTTTCAAATTTTCCATTTATTAAATTTCTAATAAGATCACAATAAAATTTATTTGGGATATAACTGGCGAAGATACAAATCGTCAGCGTTTTTAATGATTTCTTTAACCGCGTTAAATTTATCGCAGTTTCTTTGTGAAAATTGTAATTCACATCGCAATTCGTTAAACAAAAAAACAATTAAACATCCAAACATATCCTATTACTTCTTCTTCTTCTTGTGCCCTGTCCGTTCAACGGACGTTGGCTATGCGGACTTTGTTTACTGCAGCCCGGAACAGCTCCACGGTAGACTGGCCATACCACTGTCTCAGGTTTTACAACCATGAGGTTCTCCTTCTTCCAGGGCCCCGTCTTCCGGCAATCTTTCCCTGCATTATGAGATGCAGGATCTCATACTTCTCTGGATGTGTCATCACATGTCCAAGATATTGAAGTTTTCGGATTTTTATAGTTTTAATTACTTCCTTTTCTTTATTCATCCGAACCATAACATCTTCGTTTGTAACCCTGTCCGTCCAGCTTATTTTAAGTATTCTTCTGTAGATCCACATCTCGAATGCCTCAAGTCGCCTAATAAGTTCTTCAGTAAGCGTCCATGCTTCCATTCCGTAAAATAATATCGAAAACACGTAGCATCTGACCATTCGCATTCGTAATCCAAGGTTGAGATCATGACTGCAGAACATTTTTTTCATGCGGATAAAGGTTGCACGAGCTTGCTCAATGCGGCATTTGATTTCAACTGAAGGATCCCATTACTAAGCACACGTATTGGAGATCCTATTACTAAGCACACGTATTGGAGATTTTTGAAACATTAAAGCGGGGCATGGCGAAATTAAGGTTGAGAAACACTGTTTACAGGATTCCGTATAATGCCCGACGAGCATGGAAACCTGTTTGTTTCTTGTACGACGATCTGGACTGAGGGGTGGTTCAAAATGAAATATTAAGCCATAATAATTCATCGAAAATAATATATAGTGAAATAATGTATTGGGTAAGTACATAGTAACTACCATACATATTTTCCTTTTTAATGAAAGACAAACAAAGAATAACCTGATAATATTTATTTATTAAGACTCCAATTACATATTGGGAAAATTCTGCATGCATGCAATGATGAAGGACTCAACTGGCGGAGGAAATAATATCATTTCTCAGTTATTACTCAACTCAACTAGTAACTGGTCAAAATAAATCACGATAAAGAGTCGATTGCGCTTAATTGGTAAATGCTTCCGCTTAATTGGTACATGCTTCCGCTTATTGGGACAGTCGGTTATTTGGGACAAAACCCAAGGAACAGAAACTAAGTACAGAAACTTATACAAATTTTTAAAGTTAAAACTTCTTTAGTACCATTGTGATTTGAAACTCGATGAAACGGAAACGAGCGACACTGAAAAGAGACAAATACACATAGGTACATCTTTAGATTTTAGCCTGCGAGAGAATGATATACCTAGACTAACCGATGTCCTCTTTGTGCGGTGCTTCGTAGAATAAAATATAAAACATTTTTTTAACTTTAAAACCTGTAATCATTCTATTCCTGATGCTATGCATTTGTCTCATTCTCTCGAAGTTTAGTTTTCTGAAGGTTTCACTTCTACCGTTTGTGAACTGCACACATTTTTTAAAATTAGAATAACTCTCTTTTATAATAACACTAGCTTTTGCCCCCGGCTTCGCTCGCATAGTATTAGGGGGATTTCCACTCCACCCCCTACCCGCCCCCCTCACACCACACTTATCACCCCTCTCCCTCCCCCATCACCCCCCTCTCCTTGCCCCACTCCTACCTCCCCCCCCCCCCCCCTTCGCCCACCCTCCATACCCTTTACATTCATTTTTCAACTTTTCGCGTGCCACCTATTGCATTTTTTTAATACAAATTTCGTAATGCCAGAGCTCTGAACTATAGCCTATAAGTTATTCTGTTGTACGAGCTATATTATTGTAAAGTTTCATTAAAATCCATTCAGTGGTTTTTCGTGAAAGAGTAACAAACATATATACATTCATACAAACTTTCGCCTTCATAATATTAGTAGGGTAGGATTTGAATGTTATTGCCATTAATATAATTAATACATCATTGAAGAAGACGATAATAAGTACTTATAAATCTAAACGAAAATATGAAAAAGAACAAGAACAAAAAAAATAAAAATCTCACGGTCGCAATTCGGACCGGAATAAGAATAAAATCGAATTTATTTATACGAGACATTATTTAGGTTATAAATCAGTAGGTACTTCAAAAATTTGTTATCATTTAAAAAGTTAGCAGCCAAAAATACGGGAATATATTAATCGTAGATAATATTGTTCTGTAATAAATTCTGAATTAGAAATATAAGATTGACAAAAATTACTTAAAAATAAGAGGCCTCAATGGCCGAAATGGTTAAGGCGCTTGGTCCGTAAGACGGGAGATCCTGGATTCGTGTCCCATTTGCGACCGTCAGTTTTTCATTTTTCAGTTTCTGGTTCCTTTTATTCATTTTCTATTTTTGTTTAGTATTTCTCCTTCTTCAATGATAAACTGATACTAATTTACTTCGGTTATTTGGAACACCATTCTGTTTTTTGTTATTAGTTTTTGGAATACTATGCCGTGTTGCGCTACCTCCTTCTTTAGCCAACGTTTCGGTCAGCGTTACAGTGTCCATCATCAAGGCAGATGTGATCAGACCATTCTGTTTTATTGGAACAAATTCTCGTCTCATGCAAAGCGTGTCTCGGTAAACGAAATTTTCAATTTCACAAGTCTTTAATTAATTCACAACCGATTAAATTGTTTTTTTTTTTGTGTCGTTCATTTTGATAGTCGTCTTTTAGGAATATCTGTTGGGCCGGTCAGGTAGGGTTAGGTAGGTATCGTACCGGGTACAGTATGACGTGAGGCGGGTTATCATTTGATATGCAGACCACCGGCCGTCCTATATTATTGTTGGCCGGCTTTCGGGTATCATCGACTTTGGATCGGGAATCACCGTCTTCCGTCGGAAAGTGAACGGTATTGTTGCTGTCAGTGTGTTCTTTTTATAAAATACTAGCTTTATGGTAATAATACTAGCTAGCTACTAGGCCCGTGAAACATCGCGGGATTTTTATTATTTTTTTTACTTTAGCTCCACAGGAGACACCGAGGAAAACAATTTCCCTAGGGGCCTATGTCATATTTGAGAATGCTGTGTGGAAGGTTTTTTCAAGGGAAGGACGGAGAAGAAGATATGGGAAGGAAAAGGGTATGAGGAGTGGGTAGGAATCTGGAGGTCAGTGTGGCCAGGAGTGACGGACGTATGAATCTATTCCTCACACTGCGGTGCAAGGCGAAGGGTCAAGAGAAACCGGCTGGAGATGTCAAAAGGCCTACCTTAATTGGTTGGGCAAACGTATCCGCCACCAAGACCTAGACCCATGAACCCGGGCACCCCTGCTAAGTAACCAATCGTAGCGAACCACTTTATTTTAAATGTATCATAAAAACAACAAGAAAAAAAACTTAAAAATTCGAGAATCAAACCCAGTTCAACTGCTTGAAAAACTACTATGTTCAGCACTACACCACAAACTATATATACTAGGGCGAAATAAATTCATTATATATATATATATATATATACTGAAAAAAAAAGAAAATAAAAGTACACATTTTAGAATGTTACGTATAATAGATGTTATAGTGAAGCCTCGAAGTTACGGCGCTCCTAGGTTTGACTAATCAATCCTCAGGTCTGACTTGAAGTCTTAGTTTTAACTTAGCTTTGGTCAAACCTAGGATACACCAGTCATTCCGCGAAGAGACTGCATATCGACCTTTGACTATGACATAGACACAAAACAAACAACACAAATTTAAAAAAATAATTTTAAAAATATTTTCGTGTATAAGAATAAAGTTTGAAAATAGCTTTGTAGTTTACCATTTTTTTGTAATTTCTCCAAATGGCTTTTAATTACGAACGGACGATTTATAGTGGAACACAAAATTTTAGTATATAAATAAAAATTTCTATATAAACGAAAAATCTGAAACACAAAAGACAGAAAAGAATTCAGTCGCGTCTAATTAAGAAAATAATGAAAACGTTGGTGGCTCTCAGACGAAGTATGATATACATAGCTCAGTGGACAGAGTACTTCCCCGGCTTGGAAGAGATCCTGGGATCAATTCCTAGATGCGACTGAAACTTTTACTGTCTTTTCTGTTTCACATTTTTTCGTTTCAGAGTCGTTAATATTGTCTTCAATGATTAAATAATATATTTTTTTAAATGGTGTTCTGCAAATGAAACATGATAACAATAAATAAAGAAATAAATAAACTTGTAGAAATAAACTACCTAAAACAATGGTTGGATGACAACTACCTTTCCTTAAACTCTGACAAAACCTATTTCATGACTTTTACATTATCAGACAAAATCCATCCAACAATAAATTCCAATATTACTATTCATAACTCTTGTAATAATTATACGTACAACTGCAATTCACCTAAATGCTCAAAAATCTCAAAAAAGTGGTAAATATTTAGGCATAATTATAGATCAACATGTTAAATGGACAGAACATTGCACAAACTGTAAACAGAATACGTAAACTTTATTACGTATTCCTCAAACTAAGAAATATTCTATATAAATCTATGCTACTAAAGGTTTACTACGCATTAGCCCAATCAGTTCTACAATACGGAATAATAGGCTGGGGAGGAGCGTAAGAAACAATTAGACAATTAGCTAGGACTACACGGATTCGCCGGTCTGATGAGACACCGGGTCACTGGAGCCAGGATGCGGCTAATGGCTTCCGATAACACAGTGGTGATCGCAGCCTTCCAGCACCAAGCGTCACTCCTGAGCGAGCGCTGGGCCCTAGCTCACTCCAGACCACGTCCTACATTATAATTGATTATTTATTTTATTTCTATTATCGCTTATGTCTTTTATATTTGTTTGTTCTATTTACTTTTTTTTACTTTATCTGTTGTGTAAATATGTACAACTTTATGGGACGTGTGGGATTGCACTATCCTCCCCACATCCTGGAATAAACATAAAAATTATTATTTATTATTTATTATTATTATTATTATTCACAAAAATTATTCGATGAATTCAAAGTATTACCACTAA
The DNA here is from genome assembly GCA_929108145.2 of Limnephilus rhombicus. NCBI lineage: Eukaryota > Metazoa > Arthropoda > Insecta > Trichoptera > Limnephilidae > Limnephilus > Limnephilus rhombicus. Next base: position 28,553,757 of record OV815284.1, read on the forward strand.
ATAAAATTTATCAAAAAATGCATTACTTCAAATCCACAAATCCACAAAGTCTTTTAGCACCAGGCCAAGAACCTTAGGACAAATAATAATCCCTAAACCTAATACAACAACAGCCCAACATCATTACACATACTCAGCCATAAAATGCTATAACGAACTCCATAAAGAAATACAATCCGAAAAGAATGATTTTTTTAAACAAAAACTTAAAAAACATTTTACTATTAACTAGATTTAAGTATGTGTTACGATGTGCCAAATTATATTTCCATTATGAACAAAAAAATGCCAACTAATATTTTCTCTATGTAAGAAAATTCACATTATGTTTCATTATGTGCAAAAAAAAAATGCCAACTTATTTTTTCATTGTGTATAAAAATTTTCCATTATGTACAAAAAAATGCCTACTTATTATTCATTATGTATAAAAAAAGTAGTTGTTCTACATACATCCAACTTGTAACAACTGTTAAGTATGTATAATACTGTCAATATGATAGTGCTTCCTCTCTAAACACGAGAATTTTTCAATTAGGGAGGTATTGTTACCACTAATAACATATATTATATGTATTGGTTAATTATATGTATCTATTAGTTCACAATTTGGGAGGCGGGAATGGGTACCGCCGTCCCGGGAACCCTTATTGGATAACCAACACCTCTGCCATAGGTCACCCCAAGTGGTTCGCTACGTTTGGTGATTTAGCAGGGGTGCCCGGGTTCATGGGGTGAGGTTTGTCTAGGTCTTAGAGGTGGATGACCAAGACACACTGAACCCCAGATTCCTACCCACCCCTTAAACCCTTTTCCTTCCCAGAACTCTCCTCTCCTTCCTTTTCCTAAAAAACCCCTCCACACAGCATCCCCAAAGATGACATAGGCCCTGAGGAAAATTATTTTCCTCAGCGCCTCCTATGTGGAGCTCATGTAAAAAAAAAAAAAAAAAAAAAAAAAAAAAAAAAAAAAAAAAAAAAAAAAAAAAAAAAAAAAAAAAAAAAAAAAAAAAAAAAAAAAAAAAAAAAAAAAAAAAAAAATTTAAAAAAAATTATAATAATTCTTCTTTAAAATTAGTATGTCTTCACATCTCAGCCTAACGTATTTATTTAGTAAACTTCAATACAAACCATTTCTGCCTCTACTATCTTCTCACTCTAAAAGAAATGACGATAGTTCTGCAATGACCCATTTAAAATTCTTCATAATTTCAATGCATCCTAAAAACCGACAAAATCATTAGTTACATTTAAGCCTATTATTTTGTTTCCTTTGTCAGTCAAAACGCAGCAGTCTATTCAAATGACGGCATTCAGCAAACAGAGGAGAACGGTAAACAGGGGGGCAGTTGGCACAATCAACCCTTCCCGGAACATCTACAATAACGGAAGGGTAGTGACCTACATCCCCCACATTGATTTCTTCAAACTCTTACAACTCTCTGTCAATGATTAATTGCCTGCGATTCGCTGTGCGATATTAGCACAAAGTTTGCCTGGCTTACTGTTCTTAACTGATATAATAAGTGAACTTGTTCAGAGTTTGTATCGTCTGAAACAGATGTGGGTGACAGATGCATCTGAATATTTAAGGGATGCTACGTTATTAATAACTCGTTTTGCAGACTGAATATTTTTAGTTGAAAATGTTTTCTTTGCTTTGAGTTCATGATATTTGCATTTGAACGAGATTTAAAGCAAATATTGATTTAATTTGTTCATATACTTTACAAATACCTTTAAATATAGAGAAATAATCAATTTTCATTAAAAAAAAACATTACTGTACCTTAAAGGATAAACCATGTAGGTTAAGTCCATAGCTAGGTCTGTAGCTACGTGTGATTTATCCTTTAAAGGCCCGCAACCCGAATTTCCACCGATTTCTTACATATCTCCCTTAAACACGTTCAGCCTTACTAAAAAACCCAGTGAAAATTTTATTCAATTGACAAACGGCCGCGGATGTGAAAACATTACTAATTAAAAATTTGTTCTTTGAAAGAAATACACATGGTTTCCACGGCCTGAGAGGGTAGTTTATCTCTGTTTTAACCATTGATGTCCGAACGATATTTGTAATTTTTCCATAGTATTTTGAATGTTTTATATATTTCTTATTTTTGAAGGTGTCGTAAAAACAAATACCATTTATGAAAACTAGATAAAATTACCTTTTAGATTTGAGTATTTGAAATACACTTTAGCTTTCAAAAACTGCCATATTTTATGATTCAAACTCGGAAAAACATGGAAAAAAATTTCCTCCCACAACATTTTTGACCAAAATGTAGAGAAATTTAAATAAAATCAAAATTTAAAAAACACAGTCCTTTTATGTAATAAATTTGGAAGGAAACTATCACCTCACTTTTTTATCGTGTATACAATAAAAAAATAAAAAAAAATTTCAAAGTTTTTTTTATTGCCAAAAAAATAACTTAGAAATAATACCGAAATTTAAAACAGATTTCTTGCATCTCTAAAGACGTTAATTTTTTTGATACGTTTACGAACACATGTATTAGATTTTAATATTATAAAAAAATATCACTTTTAACAAATTCTCTTAAAATAAAGATATTAAAATGAAAATTTTATCTCAAGTAACCTATAAAAAACAATATTCTGACAGTTCAACTTTGAAAGTACGGCGTTTGTACAAAAACTTGATTAAACTGATGTAAACCACACAAATAATATGGTAAATATATCAATTATGTGAACAGAAGAGTAAATTCGTCACTACAATAGAAATTATTTAGTAAAATCACAACATTTAGGCACTAACAAAATTTTCCATATCCCGCCATAAACACACCGAACTGTTTTGTCATCGCGGGCCGATATGCACAGGTGCACCAATAATGCCCCTAGCGGAGAAGAATTAAAACAACATTGTTTCCTAGTAAATTAAAACCATATACAACGTTGTCACATCTTCAATGCGTTTTAACAGCGTGACCACGAAAGAAACGTTATTGGTAATAAAACGTCTTTTAGTGTATGCGAGCTCTATTTATGTTATTGCAATAACACAGTTAATCGGTCGCGCTGTGGTTTTTTTTAGTAAGGCTGGTTAAGTTTTAAAGCTCTTGAAGATAATATCTAGACATTGCCCGCGCCGAAATGCACATTATATAAAATTCCCTCGATAGAAAAAAATCGCAAAGTATCCTCCAAAAATTATTATAAACACGTTTGTATCAGTTATTTTATAAGCTATATGTTTGAAAAAATTCACAGCGTTTCTTTAAATGCTGTTTAAGACAATGCCGGCGAGATTTTTGCTCTATTTTAAACGAGTCGTGTTTTATTAAACATTTTCGTAATGTTCGCATCGCTTTTTTCGCTGTAAATGTTAGCGCTCTCCTCTAACGTTCGTAATTACGTATCTCTCCATCTTCTTCTTTTCACTTCAAAAATATGTTAAATCCTTTTTTGTAAGTTTTTCGCGTTGCTGTTAAAAATATCTGATACTTACGCAAATTTGTGAGAGTTTATTCGAATTTGTATTGACATTATTGTTGCAGCTTAACATATTTTAGTTCGCATGACTTTAATATTTATTTTAAGACAAGATTTCAAGCAAAGAAGAGGATAATTTCTCTTTGATGGTTTAAACACGTACAGAGAATGGACGAAGAAATGGGTGACTGGAGAATATATAGACGGAAGAAGGAGGAGGGAGTGTCTCGGAAAGATATGGCACGATCGAGTGAATCAAATACTTGAGTCGGGTCTTGTGAAGAAACTGAATTTATGAACATGAATGCTAATGAGTGTGCCGGGCAAAGAAGGGTCTCCACCTCCCCAGTTAGAAGACATGGTGTGACAATATTTTTGTACAGCTTTTGATATGACTTTGAATTTTTTAACCTTAGCGTACAAAAGAAAGATTTAGATGATCTTATAGGTGTAGAATTATGCAGAAAAATATATAAATTTTGGTGGGTGAATAACAAAATGTTGCGGGAGGCCAAGGCTCTACATGGGCTGTATCCATCGGAGAGAGAGAGAGAGAGGGAGAGAGAATAACAAAATGAGAAAATAGTAGGTTCATATCCCACAACGTACCTACGTAGGATTTTTTTTATATTTTACCTACGAACACTTTTTTCGAATATTTCTAAGTAAATATAAATTTCTTAGTGACATGATGGGTCAAAACTGAGAACCTATTTAACCAGTTTTGTGATTAATTACCACACTACCTACATGGATTGTGCGCAGGTAGGAATATTCCTTAGGTTAGTAGGCACGTGTCTTTATTACCTATGAATTCATAAAATACTCAATTAAATGAACCATGTAGGTACATAGGACCATGTAAGTACATATAACCGTGTAGGTACATAGAACCATGTAGGTACATGGAACCATGCAGGTACATAGAACTGTATAGGTACATATGAACGTGTAGGTACATATAACCTTTTGGGTATGTAGAATCGTATAAGTACCTAGGACATAGTTACATAGGTACATATAACCTTTTGGGTACATAGATTCGTGTAGGCACATAAAACCTTTTGGGTATATAGAACCGTGTAGGTACATAGGAACGTTATATAGATACATAGAACCTTTTGGGTACATAGAATCATGTAGGCACATAGAACCGTATAGGTACATAGAATCATGTAGGCACATAGAACCGTATAGGCACATAAAACCAGTGTAGATGCATAAAACCGTACAGGTAACCATGGAGGTACATAGAACATGCAGGAAATATTTGTTTAAACCAAAGATATTCAAATACAAAGAGATATGCTATGGTGTCGGCGCAACTGTCGCCGGACTACGCGCTAATTAGCGTAGTTTTCATACAAAAAGAATTTGTTCATTTCGTTGATTTTTTGAAAATGTGCATTAATATTGGTTAACAATATATTTTGAATAAGGAAAGAATTCGTTCATTTAGTTTAACGTTCGTTTGGTTTATTCGTTAATTATTTGTTCTTTTAGTTTATTTGTTAATTGGTAAACAATATCGGCGACACCCGGAAGCGCAGACCCACATAGTAAAAACAGCAGATAGCACATCTACCTTATATTTCAATATCTTTGGTTTAAACTATATGTAGTAGGTACGTACCTAACTAAATGGTAGATATAAGTGGTGTGTTCATCTCAAATTTATGTTTATAAGCTAATTTCTACATTTCCAGATCGCACAATCCAGAGAAATAGACTCTTTATTAAATTTAGGTATTCTATGAAGTAGACTCTTTCTCCAAGAACACCGATCCAGCCCTGTCCCGGCTACCGCAAGAAATAGCAACTGTTGCCTGTCAGCTTCTACATGACATGGCAAAATTGCATTCATGAGTTTACCAGTGGGGTAACGATCGCCTTAGCCTAGGCAAAACTCCAAGAATGTTCAAATATCAAAAATTATATTACATTATTCTAATACTTTGCACGAGGCGCTTACTTACCGCACTGTTCTTCAGTGGTATGCGATAGATATGTTCGTATAATTATTGTTCCTACCTACGTTCGTTTAATTGTAAATTGTAACATTATTTAATCTATTGTAAAAATAAATTATAAACGATTTTTATTTTGTTTTCATAAAACCAGCGTGAACTATAATAACTCTCAAACGGGGAGGTTGCGTGGGACTTAAATTTCTAAGTCTTGGTGGCTTAACTACAACTTAATTTTTAAAGTGTATTAAAAACAATAAAAACTACTGTGGTTATTAAGTAGTCAGGGGACTGATGTAGGTATGTTGCTACGCCACTGGCAAATAATATATAAAAACTATGAAAAGTATCGAACGAATGTGGTTCTTGTAGTGTCCGACCGAACTTTCGGTTTCAGTTTCGGTTTCGGCCTAGTTTCGGTAAAAATACGGGTTTCGGCTAAGTTTCGGTTTCGGCTGCCATCCAGCCGAAACTATGACCGAAACCGAAACTGAATTCGGGAGGTTTCGCGCTGCGATCGGACATGTTTTTGCTCCGCCCGCGCTTGTAGTCCTGTCCGGACCTGTTTATATGAATACTGATATTAATTATTAATCCATTACAATTATTAATTCGTAGTTGTAGCTCAATGAAGCTCTTCGCAGTTTTTTTTAATTTTAGAAAATACTCTTTGTATTTTAATTTTTCATAGATACATTAAGTATTTTTTGCATTAAAAATATTCAGTTGCTGGTTGCTGTACCTACTTAGTAGGTACTTTTTAATTTTAATTTTATTGTAGTTCATTAAAAAGAGTGCCATAAAAGTGACCACAGTTTTTATAAGAAATGTTTTTGCTCTTAAAACAAAAGAGTATTTTTTGTTTAGTTGTACCCAAAGTGTACCTAAACAAATTAGGTAAAAGGAAGTAACTTAGTTTGTACCTTTTATTTTATGTTTTTGGAGTTGATTCGAAATAAATATTCCTGGTAAAGTAGGTTTATTTTTTATTTCAAATCAACTCCTTATTTCAAAAAGCACAAATAATTTATTTGAAATAAGGAGTGAAAATTATGTCATGTTTATTATTAATTCAAATATCAGAGACTGAATGATTAATATATGATTTAAAAATAAAGACTGACTGATTAAGATTGACTATTTTTCCCGCGAAAACATGACCTTATATGGAAGTTTTGGTTTCGGTTTCGGTTTCGGCCGAAGCTGAGATCCCGGGCCGAAATCTACTAATCCTTGAAAAATTCAAAATTAGAATCTTCGCCTCTTTTTGGTAGACTTTTTAGGATGGGGTGAAGAAGATATTTTAGAGTTGTTTTTTACAGGTTGATTTCATAAAATCTTGTAAAAAACATTAACTCCTTCCTTATGCAATGTTTATTATAAAAACAGGGAAATTTAAAATCGATTACGCCGAACCAAGTGAAGTAGAGTCCAGGGTCATCCAAACACCGCCGTGGCGGGGCGTTAACTAATATACCTAACACAAAATGGTACATGTAATCTCAAATCAAAATTTGTTGAACGCCACACATTGTGATTCATGCCGAAAGAAACAGCGCGAAATTGTGTATTTTGTGAAATTCCAATATAAAAATGTTTTACGATTACTTACTAAAAAATTTAATTTGCCATATTATATGAAACTTTATCCGAACGTGGATTCATTAGTAGGAGATTTTGGCACAAGAAAGTATTTTTTATAGGTCTGATACTTTATTTTATTCCAGAAGAAGACTTACAAAGAAGACTTATTACCTCCTTAGTCCAGTGGGTAAGACTCTTGACTCACAATCCGGAGGTCGCGGGTTCAAACCCGGCATGCGCAAATAAATTTTATTTGATTATTTGTGTTATTTCACAATTAATTCATTAAAAAAAAATATGTAGTATATTTGCGGCATGTTCCAGAGTGGAAGATACTATCAGTATCGCCCTGGTGTAAGACCACCATTCAGAATTGAAACGTTGCTTGAAAATGGCTTTAGCCGTGTTAAGTGACCAGATCTGAATAGCCAGGTACTTCCCAACCTTCCTCTGCACCACCTCCTTCCCCTCCCCACTACCTTCAGCCTCACAACATACCCCAATTGGGAATGCCTTAGTCTCACTGGGTCCAGACGGGAGCAGTTGAGATTCTTGTGCGGTATTCACTGTAAAAAAAAAAAAAATAAAAATAAAAAAAAAAAAAATAAAAAAAAATAAAAATAAAAATAAAAATAAATAAATAAAAAAAAAATATATATATATATATATTTAAAAATACTCAATTATTTCCAAGGTCAAGATGTGTTCTACTTTTTTACTCCTCTTTTAGTTACTTACTTCTCAGATGAGGGGTGCCAATGAAACTCGGTTCAACAGGTTACGAGTTGTTTTTATTTATCGTTTACAATTAATATCTAACTGGACTAAACGTCCATTCTAATGAATGCTCTGTGTTTATGCGAAGCAGGGGAACTTCCTCCAGGTCGGGACTCCAAATGGCTGGGAGTAGTTGGGACTTCTGTGAGGTATTCACGTTAAAAAAAAAGTATTTTTCATTGACCGTCTTATACCTACTTTTGAGTTTATCTTATAAATATACAGGTAGGTAGGTATAACAACTATCTTACTGAAAATACTCCAATTTTGGGTTACTTTTTCACATACGATTTTGACATGTGTGACATATTGAAGGGCCGACTTACGAAATAAGTGAAAAATATTATGGCTTTAAAAAAATATGTTCATATAGACTATAGATCAACAAACGCTGATTCAGAATATATAAGTTTTATTTAATAATATTAAACGTAGAGTTTTAAAAAAATGAAAAAAGTGCAATTTTAAACGTCTCGTTAAAACACACTGTAAAGTTGGTATTATTGAATGTTTAGTGCTGACATCACTCGTCACCAGTCATTGTATTGATTTGTAGGTATGACACAAGCCATCGGTATTAACAACATTTCATGTTATTCGTTATTTACTACTGTTTATAGAGATTTAGTTGTTGTGTTTTTTGAAACATTATTTAGGCCTAAATAATTCAGTATCAAAAACAGAGGTATCGCTATTGTTCAAAATATTGCAAAACTTTAAACTGTACGAAAAAATCGTATAATATGCCAATTCATAATGCTACCTACTCGAAATCCAAAATCACCGTCATCGTTCAGCTGATCGACGCCACATCTTATTTGCCTACAATTGTGCAGGTGATGCTTCGTTTTCGATAATATTGATTATAAAAGCTAAAAAAATAATAATTTCAAACAATTTTTATACCACTCTCCCGTTATAATATTGAAAATATAATAATTTAAAATATATACAATATAATAAATAAATAATTCCACCTAAATAATGTTTTAACTTATCGACCTAGTATCATACATAATGAACACATGTTTAAAATAAAAATAACTTACACGTTGTGACTGATGACGTCACACGATTCACTATACAAATGGTGGTTTTCGGGGATCTTGAAAAATTAAAACTTTGACAATTATTTTAACTATTAAAACTAACTCTAAAAAAAATGTTCAGTTATTTATGTAAGTTAGAATGTCATTATTCATTAAAAAAACAATAAAAATAATTGGACTGGAGTTGTCTATTATAAAGGATTGCTATTTTTGTTTTTTGAAAAAAAAATTCCTAGCTATTTTGAAGATAAGTTTACGGAGAAATAAAATGTCATGCTAGTTGTCGTGATGATGGAGATATCAGATACCCAATGATGTCATTAGTGATTATTACATGGACCAATAATCGTTTGTCATTTTTACGATGATTTCTCTCGTCAGCGGAGGATTCATTGAATTAAAATCATGATAAATGATATATTATGCTATTTTGCGAACACACTGCAGATGTTAAAACTGTTTATATTCATTCCACGAGCCTCCAAATTAAATGAGTATAATATAATTATATGGATGATGCTCTTAGTAGATATCGCTCTGGTGAAAAACCACCATTCGGAATCGAATCGTTGCTAGAGATGGGAATTGCCATGTCTAGTGACTTCCCAACCTTCCTCTTCTCATCTCCTTTCTTTAACCTCTTCCCTCAGTCTCCTAACTTACCCCAATTGGGGATGCCGTAGTTCCACTGTTCTATTCAACCTTGCCAATGATTTTTCTTAACGATATTCGGGTATTTACTAAAGTTTGGTAGATTCATACAAAGAAAAAAAATTCTTTTTCAAATTTGCAATTTATGTGTAAAAAAAACTACCCTCTTGTCACTAATACAGCCCGTTGAGAGGAAAAGCTAACCATTATATTTATTTAGGTAGGAAAATGGGTAAAAAATTAAAGATTGACAAGATATGACGAATGTCAGATTATTTTTATCTATTTTATTTTATTTTGGTACATAAATTAGACATGGTGTTCAAAACATAAATAGGTTCATGAATGTTTAAAGAGTAATAATTATTACTTATATGAAATTTCGCATTTAATAATAAGCAACAATAAAATTCGCTAAGAAAAAAAATATTAATTTAGGTAAACCCGTCTGCTTGTTTAGGAATAAAGACATCCCAAAACACGTAATCGCATTATACTTTCATAAGACCAAAAACGTCCCAGAACGACCTTACATTTTAAAAGCTATAGGTACATCTCTCTTCCTCTTATTCAAACATATGTATTTTTTTTATATTAATGAAAAGAAAGAAATTCTTCGGAAAGTGAAAACCTTTCCGAAGAATTTTTCTTCGAAAAAAAAAAACAAAAAGTATTTTTCTTTTAACCAGAAAGAGTACGAATGAGAACGAAATAATGCTTTTTATTGTCTTTGAAATATGAAAGCTATCTTGTATAGATATTTTACAAAGTGACGGTTTCAGAATTTACGCGCGAAACCGAGGCTTACGGATTGTGAGGTGCGAATATATTGAACCAAGCAGACGGGTTAACGCCCTTTTAGGGGTTTTTACATATGAATAGTAAAAATTACGCACTATTATTTATTATATTTGTTTCGTGATAAATTAAACATTTTCACTTTATATAATTATTTTCCTCCATTAGTATTCTGTGTGCAGATCACACGTGGTAGATGTGAAACCTTCAGAAAACTAAAGTAGATAAGAGTGGAGAGGCTACGAAGCACCGCAAAAAGAAAATACCGATTATTCTATCCTATGGACAGGCTATATCAAGGCTAAATCGTATGGATGTGTACGTTTTTAGTGCCGCTTTTTCGTTTCATCGAGTTTCAAAAAGTATACAAAGTAAAAAGTATACAAAAGTTAACGACACGTATGTTAAAAGGAATACAAAAGATGAACACATAAGTACACAAATAATTTATTAATGTGTGTAGGTAAGTAGGTACCTAATTCTTGTAAGAAATTTTTCATGGGACATGTTCATTGTTATATTATTTATTTGAGTTGTTGTGATATTGCAATCATAGGTGAAGGCAACCAACGCTAATTTGTGGTAGGTCAGTTATAATCTTGCTAGTCATCGAACGATAATGATCAACCTAATATTATCTGTCTAGACCCGTCACAAAGTTTTGTACACAACTAGCCATCAAGGGTTTTATTTATTTATTTATAAAACTCATGATACATAATATAATTAGACATTTTACATAGAGTAGATATATTAGATCACCATACTAGGAGGCTGCCTGTTTCATGGTGAGTATAGTTACTTTGTATGAAATATGAAGTCTAGTGTAAACAAATGGATTTAGTAAAAATGATGCTAAAAGTTGGAAATATTATACTAAAAAGTAGGAAATAGAAGAGGTTATGTAGGTACTTTCTTATTAGCTTCAATGAATACACGTAAGTATGAATTTACTAGCGGACCCGGCAACGCGTTGCTGTGGCTAATAAAACACAACGTCATCTACTGGATAGTTATCAAACCTTTATAACCACCGCCGTCTTTCAGTTTATCGCGAAGAGACGGACAGATGCCGCGGAGGACTTTAATTTATAATACGTAGAGATGGTGTGAAAGATTTTAATAATGTGCATGAAATGCTTGGGGTAACTAACGTATTTAAGTTAATAAGGATTAATACGGTATCCATCTAAATAACTTTTCAATTACCGCAATGTACGTGACAATTTTTTTAGAAGATCCGTAAAAGATAGATATATGCCTTCGCGGTCTTTTTTGTAGATCTATAAAAGAGGAATATCCCACCATGCATTGTTTTGTTATATCCCAAAAGGATTAGGCAGCGTTTTCGATGAAAGCCACCAGGCGGCTTGACTTTTTCCGACACTTCTAACAATTATCGTTATGTTTCAAACAATTTAGACAAATCCTTGACAAATTACATACCTTAACCTTCCTCACGAAACACTCTATCTATTGGTGAAAACCGCGTGAAAATTCGTTCAGTAGTTTTCGAGTTTATCGCGAACAGACAGACAGACGACGCGGGGGACTTTAATTTATAATATGGAGAGATAGAGAAGATGATGTAGGTAGATAGTTTTCAATCAATCTATCTATCTTCTATCTATCTTCTAACTATCTATCTATCTATCTATCAATCAATCTATATAAATAAAAAATGAAACGCGGAAATGTATGTACGCGCATAACTTCCGAAGGACTACACCAAATTGGAGAATTTTTTTTTGTGTTCGTTATTGTTAGGACAAGGTTTGTATAAAACTTCTGCTGAGCTTTCGCATTATGAAATTTGTATAAAAAAATTGCAATAGGTGGCACGCGAACTGTTTGAAAACTGACTGTACAGGGACTGAGTGTATGGAATGCGTGAGGGGGGGAGGGAGAGGGGAAATCAGGTAGGGGTTCGCGGGAGGGGGGAGGGAGGAGAACCCGGGAGAGGGGAGGGGAAGCTGGGAGGGGCGAGGGAAACTCGGGAGGGGGGGTCCGCATAGGGAAGGCGGAGGAGGCAGAGTGGGAACGCGAGAGGGGAAGGGAACGTGGGAGAGGAAGGGGAGGCAGAAGAAGAACGGGACGAATGGGAAAGGACACGCAGGGAGAAACAATTTCTTTATTAAATGGCATTGCAACGCATGCCGGGAACCAGCAAGTTGAACATAAAATATATGTTCACTTGAAGCATGTACAAGACTTTTGAGACAACCACTAAAAACATAACTCGAAACTACTCGAACCTAGGCTATAATAGATAGGTACTTATATTATAAAGAAGATATACTGGCACCGTATAGAAAGGTTACATATAGGTTATCACCGTCCTACATAGCTAGGTTCCTCTGTAAAATGTACATTGTATTGAATGTTTAGATTTATGATGCATATATCTTTTAATTTAACTTTATTAATTATTTAACATCACATTGGTGATTGTGATTAGGGTTTTCAATCCCGGGAATGTTTTTAGAGCGCGTATGGCATCGGGAATTTAATTGTTTAAATAATTGAAAAATGAGAGTTGGGACAAATGTTTTAATTTTAGTTTTCAGATATTATTCATGGATTAGGTAATATGGGTATATTATTTACTAAATTCCACAAATATGGGGTGTTTCAGATTGTTTTTCGTTTTTGATACTTAAAAATAAAACACAAGAATTATTTCAAAATCGTTATAATGACGACCTCCGTAGTCCAGTGGGTAAGGTAAGTAGGAATCTTTTACGGTTTTATTGCTAAACTGACTGCACGTATAAGTATGTCGTATTTCGTATTGCCGCATGTTTCTTCGGAGAGTCGAAATTTTTGTTAGTAAAAATATTTTTACAGCGGATTTTCACTCAAGATGCCTTCAGATATAAGTACATCGACTTTGGTTGTAGGGCCGTATATCCTCTTTACATACTTACTTGAAGAAAAAATCTTCTAAAGGATCAGGCCAGATCAATTGTCGCAGGACCAAATGTCCGCCGGATCAACTGTCCGCCGGATCAAGTGTCGGCCGGATCAAATGTCGGCCGGATCAAATGTCGCCGGACCAACTGTCGCCGGACCAAATGTCGCCGGATCAAATGTCGGGTCACCAAAATTTTGAATATCTCGCCGTAGCATCACTCTTGGAATAGCGTTAATTTCGTCTGTGATTCTTTGCTTTAAAACATCCAGATTGGGTGGCAATGGGTTGTAAACTTTACTTTTTCAGTAGCCCCATAGGAAAAAATCAGCAGGCGTTAAATCTGGGTTTCTCAGTGGCCAGTAGATGTCTCCTCGGCGATTTATTACTCTTTTAGGGAATAATTCGTGAAGAGCAGCTAGGAAGTCATTTGTAATATGAGAAGTGGCTCCATCTTGTTGGAAAAATGTGTTACAGTTGTAGCCGATCTGATTTTGCATTTCTGTAGCCAGAAAAGTCCTGATCATATGGCAATATCGATCAGAATTAACTTTCCGGCGCGACCACGATCGTCTTCCAAGAAGTAAGGGCTGATAATTCCTTGCCTTGCGAACGCGGTCGGCATTCGTGTTCGTCCTCGATGTCCTTTTCCGCCCAGTTGATTTATCCGGCGTTGTGTTCACAGTCTGTTCAAACTTGCACCCAATGTTTGATTAAATTCGCACTTGGCACATTTCTCAGTGGTTAAATGAAAATGTGTCCTGTAGAGACGTCGAACAATAGTGTACGAATCGTTGTTTTTTATAAAATGCTCGCACGCAAAATGCGTGCCGCGGTCCCGTGAAGCGATCCATTACTACTAAACTAAACAAGCCCGCCAAGCGTTTGAGACCTTTCCCCTCCCCCCACTATCTGTGTTTGGCGCGTGACGGTCAAACAAAAAACGAAAAACAATATGAGACACCCTATATAAAAATAGCTGCATAAATGAAGTAATCTGAAATAGGGAAAAAATACATAATAAAAAACCTATTCAACATTTTATGAGACTTAAAACGGGAGCTCAATGAGGTCAAAGTGTCTAAGGTTTTATCATTAAATGACATCATCACAATATAACCTAATCAATACAACAAAATAACCTAACCCCAAATCTTTATGACCTGGTATCCCAAGATTCCTAATATTGTGCAATAAACGATGTGCTGCCAATACAAAAAGATGTTCCGAGGGTTAAAACAAGGTTGTGAAACCAATCAAATTCACCAATTTCTTTTGTTTTTTTTTTTATGAATTTAAGTTAGAACCTTCTAACTTAAATAACTAAAAATTATTTTTATCTTTAGAGTTAGTTTTAATCTAGTTAAAATAATTGTCAAAGTTTTAATTTTTCAAGATCCCCGAAAACCACCGTAAGTATGGTGAATCGTGTGACGTTATCACTCCTGAAAAGTTACTATAGGATCGGGAAATCAGCTGATCAGATGTCGCCATTTTGAATTTCGTTTATTTAGCATTACTATTTTTTTGTGCAGTAGTTTTTAAATATTTTCAATAATAGAGATATACTAATAAGAGATGCCTTTATTTTTGAACCATTATTTAGGCATAAATAATGTTTCAATAAACACAACAACTAAATCTCTATAAACAGTATGTAAATAAACGAATAAATTAATACGATGTCTTGTATCATACCTACATTCCCATACAATGACTTTACGGTGACGTCACGACACGACGAATAGTGACGTCACCACTAAACATTTCAATAACGCCAACTTGACGGCGTGTTTTTACGACCCGATTAAAAATGGACTTAATAATAATTTTTTAAAAACTCTGCGTTTAATATTATTAAATAAAACTTATATATTCAGAATCAGCGTTTATTGGTCTATATTCTATATAACACATTTTTTAAAAGCCATAATATTTTTCACTGGAGTTCCTTATTCCGATATCAAGACAAGTGCAGCACCGGGATTACGATTCCCGAGATCCCGGTTCTCGAGTTCCCGGGATTGAAAGCTCTGTTGGTGATGTACTATGCCTGTCTCAATGGGAAATCATGTGTTGAGAGCAGGCGCAGTTTATAACACAAGCTAAAAAGTCAACCCAATATTGCATGTAAAAAAGACAATACTTATAAATACGTTTTATTAAAATCGTTGATGTTTGATCTATCTCACACGTTTTACACTCATAAAATATTAAATACATCTTTGATTAGAACACAAAATTTAACCCTACATGAAAACCTATGTGTACCTATAAGACTTATTATAGATTTATATGAAAACCACTACTTTAAGATACGAGTATATCAAGATACGGAGGACCAATTCGGTGAATAAAAGAAAAATAAATATTTGATTTGGACATCACTATTCGTTGACGGAAGCCCGTACAAAACTGTTGGGGTAACCTATATCTACCAACAAGATGTACAGATGAACTAGGTGGTATAAGGAGGTATAGGCACTAGTAGTGTATAGGTAGGTGCCTCCCGTCGGACATTCTGAAGTGACTGCCAGAAGATATAAACTCATCAAAAGTTTTCTCGGAACAAAATAAAGTTTTCCACGTCTCGTTATTTCCGCCCAACAGCTGCACCTACAGAAACCGTCTTACCGGGAATATCCAACTTTGAAGTAAATTAATAAAATAATTACTTTCTACAGTAAGAAAAAAAAACCAAAACGGCCGCTTTCAAAAAACAAAACTGAACTAAAGCTTAGTTATAATTTGAAATTTTGGTTCTATTCCAACTCAGAATCAGATCAACTGAACACCTCTTTAAAAAGTCATTAAAAGCTACGAAAAAAATTGAAAAAAAAAATCGTAACCTAACCTAATGTATTAGGGAACGTACCCATACTACGTGACCGGCTTTTTGCAATTTTAACCCCCCCCCCCCCCCCTCACCCCAAGTAATGTATGCCCCCATACATAAACATAAGTCATAAACACACACTTCGATACAATCTACAATATCTAAAATCTCTGATGACGAACACTGTAAGGCCCTCCATTCATGGAAATACTTACAATCTACGTAAGGGTTCGTCCATTAATCACGTGAGACTCGTAAGGGGGGGGGGGGTTCTGAAAAAATCACTAAATATCACGAAGGGGGGGGGGTATAATGAGATATCACGTGTATTTATTTTTCGTGATAATATTCTGAAAATTTCAAAATACTTTGTACTAAAAAAAATAGACGTTATTTTTGGGGGGGGGGGGTTAGTCTAAAACCTCACCATATATCACCAGGGGGGGGGGTGTAAAAAGTTGCTAAAAAACATCACGTGATTAATGGACGTGTCTAATTGTGACAAAACCACAAGTACCCTGCTGATATACTACTTTTTAATGCTAGTCTCCGTACCTACACGGCGCTATCCGAAATATACTGAACCTGATCATTTTTCACGTGCAGCCGTATAGTTATCACGCTGTCAAGCGATGTCATATGACTTTTTTTCCAACATGAATCCATGCCTTCTCCACTAAATTCTTTCTTGCGTATTCTGGTAAAGTATAGTTATATAAACATGCATTTTTTCCACTTCCAGAACAAATCTAACATTACTTTCATATTCCGACGTCATTTCTGTCAAACGTCAAACGAATAAGTATCAGACACAAATGATGCGACGCGTCGCGTGCAATCAGCACTGTCGGTATCGTGATACTGATTGGAAACCGACAGACACCCTGAAGCGCCGTGAACGGGCACCTGCAAAATCGTACGGGGGGGTACTTACGTGAACGGAAGCACTAAATCTGTCTAAAACTTTGGCTAAAGAAGGAGGAAGCCCAACGCGATATAATAACTCAAAAATTAATCAGGATAAAGCGAAGTTTATTAAAAGTTTTTCCCGGAGACTGAATGTAAATTTACTGACATCGGTTTCAGAAAAATGTGATTTTTGACTTCAGCAAGTTTTTCATAATACCTAATAAAAAATTAATAAAATAAATGATTAGTTAGTTACTACTTTTTATACTAACCGGCCTCGCAAAGTTTCGAAACCTTTTTCTTATTGAAGAAACAAACGATTCATAGTTTTGTCTATTTCGAAATTTAATTTCGCAAATTAAGTATCATCCCTAGAAATGTGATCCAAAATGATAGTTCTAGACTGGTCAGTGAAATCAGTGAAATCGGCATCTGACATGTCAGCCCATTGAAAAAGCAATTGCAAGCAATAGACAATCACACAAATTTGACAGTCGATTACGTAAGGAATCGATTCCGTATGCACTAAAGATGCACAATCGCATGGCAGGACGAAGCCGGGTAGAAATAAAAACAAGTAGGTATCAACTATTAGGTACATAAATATTTTTTAATTACATATTTTTATTTATGAAGTTTGAGAAGCCTGTATTCGTTTGTTAGTTTATTTTCCTTGTCTTGCCAGGACCGTGTTACAGGGAGCGCGGGAAAATTGGAAAAGGGCGGGAAGGCGGGAAACGGGGGTCGGGGGGATCGATTGAATAAGATGTCTTGCCATCAAACTGGAGGGAGATCGCACTTCGCGATTACTATAATTGGGGAGAAATTCCACGAAATGCTTCAATAAATAAAACAAATAATCTGGATGCAAACGATTCTAATCTACCTCCAAACGATACTTTGTTGATAAAATGGAGGTTTTGATAATGCTTAGGTTATATATACGAAACAGCCCTAAGGAGGGGGCAATGTAAAGGGAAGAACATTATGGTGCCAACGTAGAGTAAATAAATGCATCACCATGGTAACGAAAAAAATAACAAGCAGTACAAATAAAAATGTTATGGATAAATCACTGAAATATAAATACCTCTGTAATAAATAAATAAATAATAATATGTGGAATGAGCATTTTGAAAATTTATCTGCCAATAAGGGCGTATGGTATAGAAAGCTTCAAAAAGAACCCTTTAAAACACCATGGTTAACTGAAACCAATCTGAAGAGATCAGAAATGAGAGTCATTTTTAGATTAAGATCCGGACATGCACTAATGGGAAGAATATTGTGTCTGTTAGGCCTCTCTGATTCTCCAATGTGCTCTATATGTGAAGAATTTGAAGACATTGAACACACTCTCACAAAGTGCATTAAATTTGAACAACAGAGAGTAACAATATTGATGACCTCAAACCCATCGGAAATTCATAATTTGATAGCTTCAACCGACTACTATGCCATTTCAAGACTCATGAAATTCATTAGATGGTGCAACATGGAAAATATATGATACATTGTTTTATAAAGATACATACATATGTTAATATTGCAACATTAATATATAGGATATATTTAAAAAAAAAAATGAAACCTTAAAATAAATAAAACAGATGAGGCAAAAAATGACAGCAGTATGCGAGTCAGAAGCCTCGATTAAATATTATAATTAAAAAAAAAATAATAATAATAATGCTTAGGTACAGTTTTTTTTAAATCAGCAATATAATTCCTGAATTCCTGAATTATATTATGTCACAAGACCAATAGCCTACCTTGGCGAAGTTATAGGACCGCAGTTGGCTCGGCCTTCATCAAAACCTTCATCATGAACCGTGTTTCACAATTTTTTGTTGTTTAGTTCTCTTGACCACCATAATATGACACTAGGCTCACGCCTGAATCGTGTTAAATGCAATAAGTTTGTGAACATTTCTATGAATAACAACCAGGTAGAAAAATATCTCAAGATCAAAAATGAAACTGAAAATATGGTGAAACGAGATGCAACTAGATACCTATGTTATGAAAAATAAAATTTTAAATCAATTTTTTTTATAATTTTTTGTATTTGTTTGGTTGATAATTTTTCCTAAAAATAGTGGTTTAAACAAAGTTCGTTGTATATATTTTGAGATTTCAAATTTCGTAAATTTTGATAATTAGATATAATGAAAGTATGGATTATTTAAGATCATAAACTTTGATTATTAGAAGAATATACGACGCGAATGTGAATGGTAGAAGAAGTCGGGGACGCCCGAGGAAGACATGGCACGATCAAGTGAATCAGATACTTGTGTCGGGTCATGTCAAAAGTCAGAATAATAGAAGAGAATGTATGAGACGATGTATGAATGTGAGTGAGGCAAAGAGTGTGTGCCAAGACCGAGTTGTTTGGCGGTCCGTCCTCTCTGCCTACCCCTGCGGGGAAACGGCGTGATGGTTAGTTAGTTAGTTAGTTAGTTATTTAAGATTGTAATTTTTTATTATTTATGATTGTAAATTTTGAAAATTTAAGATTGTAAATTTTGATTATTTAAGATTGCAAATTTTGATTTTTAAAGTTTGTAAATTTTGATAATTAAAGGTTCTTATGAAGCCATACTAAATAATGCAAAATCATATGTTTTTGTTTTGAAAATTTGATCGCTTAGAAGTATTACAGATGCTTCAATTAAGTACTGCGTGTAGAACATATCTTGACCTTCAAAAACGTCGGTCATTTTTTTAATGAGTATTTTAATAAGCCTAGAAAAAATAAAGAATTAGGTCTAAAAACAAAATACTTTCAAGTGCAAACTCTCTTATTTATAAACCCCTTTTCGGATATGGTTTTATTGTTTAATGTAGCTAATTCAGTTTCTTTTATAATAATCGTGAAAAATATATATATTTACGCCCAAACTTCACAAAATATAATACAATATGCATTTTCGCGTTCTTATTTTTGACATCACGGCGACAATACGGCAGTCGACGAATTTGGATTTTCAAAGTGAACCTTATGCGGTCCACCCAAGAACTACTGACTTGCCATACCCATTTTCTGTCAATCGGGCCCCGGCCGGAGCGATGAATAGACGCTGGGCTCCGCGTCGCTTGGTTCCGTGAAATTTTTTTTTTTTTTTATTGAAATAATAGATAATACATAATATAATCAACAAACAAGTCCTGCTAAGCCAATTGAATCGGCTTGTCAACAGGTGCTTATATTTTAGTTACATATTTATACATATTTAAAATTTACATCTTATATCTACAGATACAACATTTTTTCATACATATCAAAATCAATATAAATCTTTTTTTTCCGATAGCCAATTTTTCACCATATATTTAACCTTATTCATAGAATTACATTGCTTTATAGTGTCAGGTAATAAATTAAATATCTTCGGTATGATATATTCAAACGTTCTCTGTCCGTACTTATTGTTAAATTTCGGAACTATTAACCCGTCGTTACGCGTGAATCTAGTGCTGTATTTATGTTCTAATTTCTCTTTATGCTGCGGGGTAAATATATGTTGAATTATAATTTTGTGCCAAAGTATTGCCTTAACAGGTAAAATTTTGGCACTCTGAAACAGCAACGGTTTATTTTGTCTCTGTTTGAAAATATTAGGGACGACCAATAATTTTACAATTGCGTTTTGTACAACTTGCACTTGTTTCAGATTGGTTATAGAAGTATTTCCCCATATTGTTAATCCATATCTTATAATAGATTCTGCTAGTGACATATAAATTATTTTAAGTGTTTCAATTGATAGGAAAAAATTTAATGTGTACATTCTGCCAGCAATCGATCTGAGTCTTTTACAGGTTTTTTTTATATGTTTGTCCCATTTAAAAAAACAATCTACAGTAACACCAAGATACACGTATTCCGAAACTAATTCTAAGCTTTCACATTTACAATTAGTTGGAATATTTTTATGAATGCAATTAAAATTATGAGATATAATATTAGGATTAAATTGAAATTTGGCATTAGGTGATCTTATATGCATTACTTTGGTTTTTTTAGCATTTATTAATAGTCCTGCATCATGTGACCATTTACAGAGTTGATTAAAGTCAATTTGCATGAGTTCAATTGCAATTTTTAGATCTTTATGTGATATGACCAATGCCGTATCATCTGCGAATACAAAATGTTTCACAAAAGAGAAAAGTTTTTTCATTATGGTTACATAAATTATATATAGTGTAGGTCCTAATATGGAACCTTGTGGAACTCCTGCAGATACATTTTTTGTTTTACTAAAAGTATTATTTATTTTGATACATATTTTTCTATCTGTAAGATAATCTTTAAATAAATTTAACACATTTCCTCTTATTCCAATTTTTTCTAGTGTTTTAAGCAGTTTTTTGGAGTTAATTGTGTCAAAAGCTTTAGAGTTATCAATAAATAAAACAATAACATGTAATTTATTATTCAATTGGTTATTTACGTAATTGGAAAAATCTTGCAGTAGTTTTTCAGTATTTTTTTTTCTTTGGAAACCATATTGACTTGGATCAATGATAGAGAATTTTTCAATATAATTATTTAATTTATTTGATAAAAATTTTTCAAGAATTTTTTCTAATGCTGGTAGAATACTAATAGGCCTATAATTTCCCAGTTCAATGTGTTTTCCACCTTTAAATATTGGTCTAGTAATGCTACATTTAAATTCTTGTGGAATTTTTGATTGATTTATTATCAAATTTATTAAATGAGTAATTATTGGCCCAAGAGTTTTTATATTTCTTTTTAAATCAAACATTCTTATATTGTCAATACCTGTGCTTTTAGAGTTTTTCATTTTTTTAACAATGTTTTCAATATCGGTTATAGTAGCTCTTGGTATATATAAACTGTGAGGTAGTTCTTCCAGTACTATATTAGTAGCTTTGTGATTGCATTTATGTAACATGTTGCTGATGCTATCCGAGAAGTAATTCACAAAATCATTTGACACAGAATCCTCAGTTCTATCTTTTAACATATATCGTGTTATAGTTTGATCACAATCGTTTTTGGGTTTACGTCCTAAAATATTATTTATCTCGTCCCAGGTTTTTTTTGTATCATTAAAACAGTTTTTAAATTTATTATTATAGTAGTTCGTTTTATCTTTATTTATGAGTTTATTGACAAGGTTTCGTGTTTTTTATATTCTGTTTCATATGTTTTGTTTGTTGGTGTACTTTTCCATTTTTTATAAAGTTTATCCCTTTTATTTATATGACATAATAATTCACTGCTTACCCATTCATTTATTGCATAAGGTCGTGTATTCGGTTTTTGCACTATCGTTTTAGAACTACTCTTGTAAAAATTGTTAAATAAAGATTTTATTTTTTCATATAATGAAATACAATCCCTCTCCTCTATAAGTTTACTCCAGTTATAATCTTTGATATACCGATCAATAACCTTTTGTGAGATGATTTGAATATACTTATTTGAAAAGTCTACCTGACGTTTATGAGATTTTATATTAATAGCAGTGATATAATGATCGGCAATATTATTTTCACAGACGCAAGCTGTTATTTTTTTGCCTCTAAATTTGGCAAATATATGGTCAATACACGTGCGACTAATTTGTCCATTTAATACAGCTTCTCTGGTTACTACATTAATGCATTTAGTTAAATAATGATTAGTAAGTAAGTTTTCATATGAAGTTATGATATAATCTTGGTCATTAAGCAAATTTAAATTTATGTCTCCAAGTAAGATCATATTTTCCTTACTATTAATTGTATCAAGATACGATGATAATTCCGTTAAAAAAGAAGATTTACTCAAATTAGGAGGTCTATAGATAGCTACTATATTAACTTTGGTTTTGTCCTGGAGTATGAGCTTTCCCGTTATATTTTCAAAATGAAGTGATTGGAACGATGTTGGTCTAAATTCAAATTTATTTCTTATATATAATATAATCCCTCCTCCTGACTTATCAGTCCTGCAGTAGTTATATGCATTATATCCGGGAATATTGTATAAACACGTAATTTCAGTTTGAATAGATGTTTCACATAGCATTATAATGTCAATATGCTTCAAACAATTAAGTAAATATATATGCAATATATTCCAATATTTTTGTATAGATCTTATATTTAATTGAATACAAACAAGATTGTCAGACGCATTTATGTTTTGTTTTTTTATCCAATCTTCTAAATTATTTACTGTACTACATTCTATTTCGTTATCATTATCTATATACGAGAAATTATTCTGAGCCATTTAATTCATATTTAAATTTGATGCAACACAATAAGATTGTGATACGAAGTTTGGTTGATTTTATATATTGAAATATTTCTATAAGAAATAACTCTATATCATAATTAAGTGTAAGCTTCAATTTAATAGTTGATATAATTACATACATATTTTTTCTGATATCCGTGTTTATACTTAGCGTAATACAGCAATGATTAATATAAAATATGATAAAGCATTTATTTTTATCAAAGATACCACAATTCTTTTTCTTAAAGTAACAGCCCTTAGTATAATATAATGATACAAAATGGTTTTCCATGCTTTTAACCTTACATAATATTACAAATATTTTATTTTTAGATAAAACAATAAAATTTAATATTATTGTTAGGTTGGTTAAATCCCATACATAAATAAATAATTTAACACATATTTTTATTATCTGTCCGGTGACATGAAAAAAGAGCGAAATAGAATAACTTCATTTATGAAACCAATACAATAATTAAAATCTTTTGTAGGTTTCAACCAGTAAGAAATTTTTTTTTTTTGTTTTGTTTAACAAGAGAAGTATTTTGAGTATAGATTGAGGAATTTAATGTTAAATATTTAACAATATAAAAGTGATTGTATCTAGAGCTAATTGGTACAAGTACTTTTTGATAAAGACTTAATAAATATAAAATAAGTATGTTCACATCTAGTGTTATTTTAGAATATTTATGATCTTTTAAGATTTTTATAAAATCTGTTATATTTATGAATGTGAAATATAGTACACAGTGAATATATGCATGATTAAGTAAAGAAAAAAAAGTTATTGAATGTATGGTTATGATATTACTGTTCAAAAAATAATGTAAAATAATAATGTTATTTTTGTTAGTTATTTCGTGATCTTTTATAATTTTTATAACAATATTTAAGTAATAAAATGAATTTTTAATAACAGAATATAACGACGTTTGGAAATCTAGTGTTTTTATACAATGTATTTTTTCTTCAATATAATATAGAAATAGAAATGTATAATGTTTAGCAATAATAACGTAAATTGTATTTATTGAAATGTAGCAAATTCTACGAGAAAATTTCATATGTATTATAATAGCACTATATCTACTTTGAGACAGGTTTAATGTTATTTCTAGTCAATATTCTATTTTTTCTTTTGCTAAAATGCTCATTTTTTTATACACATTGCATTTCGTATTATCGTTTGCAGAATGCCTGATGTCAATATTCCAGTTCATTTTTTTATTTTTGCTATCACAGTTTTTACATTTAGGTTCTTTATCTTTGTTAGCACAATCTTTGTAGGAATGATCACCAGCGCAGTGTGTACACGACGGTTTGTCCTTTTCTTTATGAAGACACCTGACAGAAGTATGTCCAAAGCCCAAGCAGTGAAAGCACTGAACCACAGGACGGGCATCCTCTACTTGTATTCTCTGGTACCCCAAATAGATTTTACCGGTAGAAACTAACCATCTTCTTATTTTAGTACTAACTTCTATTATGTAATTAGAAGTGTTATTATATTTGTTTTTCAAGATCTTTTTTAACGTCATCTCAATTTCTGGTTTATCTATCATCACAGCCTTGATATCTTCATTCTGTTCGATAATATCTTGTAAAATATCATCCTTATTATAGTCATTAGCAACGCCCTTAAGTATTATAGTTGGTCTTTTCTTTTTAATTTCTGTAGCACTGATGTCTTTGAACTCGTCCCCAATAGCTTTACTCATTTTTTCCGCATCGTACTTTGTCGAACATTTTATAAGTATTCTATTGTTAGATATCGCATTAACACCAATGACTTTGGCACCAATCTTACTTAAGTTAATTTTCTTCCTGATTTTATTTTGTATATTTTCTGAAGATTCTTCAGCATTGTTCGATGAAACTATTAATTTGTAATCACTTTTCAATATTTTATTTTGGTTTTCAGCTACTTTCCCGTATCCAAATGTTGGTTCAATTATTTTTTCTTTTGCTTCAGATAATTGAATAGTTAAATGTCCCATCCAGTTTAATATAGCACTTGTTTTCGTTGTAATTAGGTGAATTTGTTCCTTATTAAATTTATAAACTTTATCTTGAACACAATTCAGCAAATCATCAATTGCCTCCTTCGCAGAATCCATAAATTGATGTGGGTTCATTTTTTTATAAGTTATCGCCTTTTTTCTCAAGTAAAAAAATCACTGTTTTTATTGAGGTTCTAGATTATTTAGGATACACTTTATATTTCGTTGTGTTTCACTGATTATTATTTATTTACTTCACTAGGTATATTGTTGTGTGTTATTGACCTTTTTTCACAAACTATGAAATAGAGCACAGAGTCGCTTTTTTTAAGTTTAAAAACGCACAGACAACGCACAATCGCGAAATCAATATATTCCACACTTTTTATTGCTTAAATATAGCTTTATTTGTGTTTATTTCTTTAAATTCGTATGAGCAAAGATGACACGTCTAGTCTGTAGGTAGATGTTAATTGTTATCAATTGACATCAATTTCAAATTTCCGTTTTATTACAATAAACAAAGCGTAAAAAAGGAGTTAATGTTTTTCACAAGCCTTTACGAAATCAACCTGTAAAAAAAATCTCAAATACGTTTTCCAACCTTTCCAAAAGCTTTTTCTCAAGTATTTTTCAATTATATTCATAAGACATTGAGTCGCCTTAAATGGCTAGACATTCGTGATTTTAACTTCCGCTAACTATGGGCAACCGATCTAAATCATTGAACTACATAGGCAACATTTGAGTGCGCCGTAGAACTAGCTACAGCAATAAGGGTTTCGAAATTTATGTAGGTAACAAATGTGATTTCTATTATTCATGGTACACTAGGTACGCTATTCAAAATAAAATGAGAAATGAAGGAAAATTAGATTATTGATGAGTAGGTAGGTAGGCATATAACAAAAATTTAAGTTGAACCAAAATTTTATTCAAATTGATAATGTATGCATCTCTACACATTTTAAATTAAAGTCCCCCGCGTCGTCTGTCTGTCTGTCTGTCTGTTCGCGATAAACTCGAAAACTACTGAACGGATTTTCATGCGGTTTTCACCAATAGATAGAGTGTTTCGTGAGGAAGGTTTAGGTATGTAATTTGTCAAGTAAATTGGTTGAAACATCTCTACATCTCTACATATTATAAATTAAAGTCCCTCGCGTCGTCTGTCTGTCTAACTGTCTGTTCGCGACAAAAACTACTGAACGGATTTTCATGCGGTTTTCACCAATAGATAGAGTGTTTCGTGAGGAAGGTTTAGGTATGTAATTTGTCAAGTAAATTGGTTGAAACATCTCTACATCTCTACATATTATAAATTAAAGTCCCTCGCGTCGTCTGTCTGTCTAACTGTCTGTTCGCGACAAAAACTACTGAACGGATTTTCATGCGGTTTTCACCAATAGATAGAGTAATTCGTGAGGAAGGTTTGGGTATGTAATTTGTTAAGGATTTGTGTAAATTGGTTGAAACATAACGATAATTGTTAGAAGATAATTGTCGGAAAAAGTCAGAGCGCCTGGTAGCTTTCATCGAAAACGCTGCCTAATCCTTTTGGGATATAACAAAACAATTCATGGTGGGATATTCCTCTTTTATAGGTCTACAAAAAAGTCCGTGAAGGCATACATCTATCTTTTACGGATAGCTTACTATACCCATTCAATCTTCTAAAAAAATGGTCACATACATTGCGGTAATTGAAAAGTTATTTAGACGGATACAGTATTAATTCTTATTAACTTAAATGCGTTAGTTACCCCAAGCATTTCATGCACATTATTATAATCTTTCACACCATCTCTACGTATTATTAAATAAAGTCCTTAGCGGCATCTGTCTGTCTCTTCGCGATAAACTCAAAGACGGCGGTGGTTATAAAGGTTGGATAACCATCCAGTAGAAGACGTTGTGTTTTATTAGCCACAGCAACGCGTGGCCGGGTCAGCTAGTATTACATAAAATCAAGTCTCTTTAACATGAAATATGGATTATTACACACGTTCCTACGTCTTTCTACAAAAACCCTATTAAAATAATCGCGTTTCATAAGCGAGTTCAAGACGAATCACTTTTACGATCAGTATCAAAAATAACGTTCAAGCCCAGGTTATTCATTAATCGTACATTAAGGTAACACTCAAGAAACTTTTGTGTGGTTAAAGCCTACAGGCTATAGGGTGCCCTCTACGGGGTGTGTCACAATTTATGGTCCCACTGCACGCGATGTGGCTACATGTGTGGCTGAAATATCACGTGAGGAAGTCGTTTCGTGTTACACGGAAGTAGGAAATGGAAACTGTGTGAGGAAAATACTATTTTTGATATCGCTCATAACTCATGAACAGGGAGGTGGTTATTGTATTCAATTATGAAAAAAATTACGCGAGATTAAAATACACAATATCTAAATCACCCGGAATACCCGTTCACAGTAAAATTGATGTTGGCATTATGAGAGCGGGTCGTTTCTTCGAATCGGTTTTGTGCAAGTCGGCTCGTACGCGAATTGGGCCTCTTCTAGACCCAGATGAAAATCCCTTGCCACAATTTATCCTTAACTTAACTTAACCTTAACTTAGCTTCTCTACCTCACAACACTACCCAATCGGGTCACGATATAGTTCCCATGTCTTTACACTGTACAGGGCGCTCTTAATAATAATAATAATAATAATATTTGGCTAATTTATATAGCGCCGTTTTCGCGAAAAATCACCTCAAGGGCGCTGTACAAATAAATACATAAAAATAATAATATTACTGGCTTACAACTAAGATTTACAATTATTGTTAATCTTGTAAGGTGACACATTTTTTTTAAAACTTCAGAAGTCATAAGGTATAAGAAAGAATAAAATATTCACTTCATTAGGATTAACTTATTGAAGCTTTATGTATGAGACGATCTATGAATGTGAATGAGGCAAGGAGCGTGTGCAAAGACAGAGATGTTTGGCCGCCTTTTCTCTCTGCCTATCGATGCGGAGAAACTGCCTGATCGTTAGTTAGTTCAGCTGATAAACCTAAATGTGAAGGTTGCAATTGGGACTCAAACCCAGATCCACTGGTCTTACCTGGCGCCTCCATCAATTAGATGGCGATAACACATTTGGTAGAGACGCCAGTTCCGGTAACATGGAGTTATAGAGGATCTGGATTCAAGTCCCAGTTGCGACCGTTACCTTTTATATTTTCAGTGTCTCTATCTCTTTCATATTTTCATTGGGATTTGTTGATTTGCTTCGTCGATGATTAGAAAGTAAAACGTGATAAAGTTTACTAACTATTTATTATGTATTGTTGACAGTTGCCCCCAAATAAGTATTATTAATTTCAACAACTTTTCAACACTAACATTCAACTTTTTAGGTCAAAGGAGAAAGGCTATTTTTATTCCTAGCAGTTCTATCACCACAACCCTTAATTTCCACCCACCGTAATTCCAACCCTTTGTTATCCCTATCCCCCTCCTTACATTATGGCTTTTGTTTTATAATAATAATAATATAATAACATATTTTTAACCTACTTAGCAGTTTATTTTAAGTAGGTAAATGATGTTTGATCGATTTAGGTTATTTCGTAATTTGTTAATTTAAAATAATAGATATGTGTATAATAGATTACTAACATTACTTGAAATGATTTGAGTCGTGTTCGGTGGCCAGATCTGAACAGCCAGTTA
This sequence comes from Limnephilus rhombicus, assembly GCA_929108145.2. Taxonomy (NCBI): domain Eukaryota; kingdom Metazoa; phylum Arthropoda; class Insecta; order Trichoptera; family Limnephilidae; genus Limnephilus; species Limnephilus rhombicus. The sequence goes on from OV815284.1 coordinate 28,582,668, forward strand.
CACCCCCAATACTCCCCCAGTTACTCTGCTTATAACCCCCCACCTTCTGATAAACAACCATTTTCCATATAAGATTGGTTGTCATATATCAGTTGTGAAATATTGAAAATGCATTTATAGGTAAGGCCCATAATATTTATCTTCTGAACGCGATAAGAACACCCAGAACCTTAATGTGACGTAATTTCTGTAAACATTCTCGTAAGTCAATTTTAATATTTTTTCTCATTACTCATTTTCGTAAAAAAAAACCTTTGGCTTCTGGCGTTTAAAGGATTCTTAAAATGATAGTTATTATAAAGAAGAATTGTTCATGAAAAGAAGAATTTCTTAAGAGGAAACGGTAAAAATATTTCTATTCTTACGCTTTCAAAATTTAAAAGCGAGCGTCTGGCAAGGTTTTGGTCTTATTTGCACGAGGCGAGTAAGCGTTAAAAGTGGTTTTTATTTATTTTGTGCATAATTTTATAAGAATTTAAAAAAAGTTAATTCGTGGAGATTGTCAAAAATAGTGTCGGTCATAAAGTAGTATTTTTTTAAAATTGTTTCATATATTACATCATAGTTAAGCCATGAAAAACTCTTTTTTTTTCGTGGTTTACCCTTATAATTTTTGTTATGTAATTAATAATTTTATTATAATTCCAATCAATACAAAAAGTAGTAAAATCTTCAATTTATCTGTAGCATATTTTTTGATGTTCATAATGTAAACCGATTCGTAGTAAAGATTAATCTAAATAGTGATTTCACATCTAGCTACATCTTAACCAAATAAATAATCTTCGTAAGAACAGCCCTCGTAGAGACTCTTAATAAAATAGGACGGGAGTCAAAGCGTTGTGATTTCATAAGATTTTCGTCTAAATCACAAATCTCAAACGACTCAATATTTCATCTCCAACCCACCGCACTATTATCTCTCACATTTCCGATACGTCCTCTGACACTGTCACGCGAGAAAATGACGAAAAATGAGAAAACAAAATTGACAATTCCTCCAAATTTAGAGTGGTGCCAGATAGATCCCCCGTTTGCCCATTCACCGCCCCCTCCCTTTCCACCCCAAACAACCACCCCTTCCCCCAACATACCCCCTGCGACCGCCAATCCAAAGACGCCCCCCGGCGTCTGATATGCCAGCCCCCCCAGAGTGGGAAAGATTGCGAAGAAAGAAGCGACCGGGCATGAAGTAAATGCTTTTTTCGAAAGAATGAAGTATTCTTGTACGTGCGTCATATAATAAAATTTCAAATTACTTTTTTAAAATCAATGTGCGTGATTAAAAAATCTTGCGTAGTAAATAAAAAATAATTCACCCATTTTCATTCAAGCAGACAATAAACATATTTATTATACCTACATCGTTATTCCATACTCAAAGTAGACTGAATGCTGTAAAAATCCCTGAGGCGTATGTGTGGTAAAACCATGTACGATCGTGTAAGAAATGTGGAGATCCGCGAATAATGTAAGGCTGATGTAAGTGTAATGAGTTAGATTAAGAAAGGGAAGCTCAGATGGTTTCGGCATGTAGAGTGGAAGGAGTGTATGGAAAATATATGATGCAAATGTAAATGGTAGAAGAAGTCGTGGACGCCCGAGGAAGACATGACCCGACCAAGTGAAACAGATACTTGAGTCGAACCATGTGAAGAGTTGGAATAATAGAAGAGCATGTATGAGACGATGTATGAATGTGAACGAGGCAAGGAGTGTGTGCCAAGATCGAGTTGTTTGGCGGTCCGTCCTCTCTGCCTACCCCTACCCCTACCTGCGGGGAAACGGCGAACGTTAGTTAGTTTAGTTAGTTACCGAGGTACTTTGGGGATTGAAAAATGAAGAATTTTTGTTCGTTAGTGCATAAATAATAATAAATTTCTTATTTTTGTGTGGTTTACAAAGCGTTCATATAAATATAAAGACACCTTTATAATTATTATTTCTTCGCAGTCGGTCAGCTGTTCTACGAGTATTTGAGATTTAAAATGAGGTTGACCATTTTTTTCATCCCAACACTAACATTACTTTCAAAAGAAAAGCTACGATTACACTAGTATTTAAAACATTTTTTTTAAAGTATTTATAAAATAAAAAAAATTTCAATAATTTAACTTTTTAACGTTTGTTTGTTATTAAAAAATGCGTACCTATAGCTGACAAAAAGTAAAACAAAATTTAAGTTTTAGGAATACAAGTAAGTCAACAAGAATACTGATTTTATCCAAAAAGTGTTATTTTCCCTTTCATATTTTTAACAAACGCGTCACATATTTCAAAAATAAAAATAAAATATTCATTTTTTCGACTGCAGTTATGGAATCAAAATTAACTTTGGTACAAAATATAAAATACGGACCCTTTGTATTATTTTTTTCCAAATCACGAAATTATTTTTTTTCAAAACTTCCGGTCATATTAGCGGGCTAATAGTGAACAACAATTTCATTTATTTTTACATTTTCGAATAGCTACAGATCATACGAAACTTTTGAGACCCCGGGCGTTTAAAAATAAAGCCATTTTTTCTCTATGGAGAGCGACACAAGCTATTGGAGAAGTAGGTACCTGGCTATTCAGATCTGATCACCAAACACGGCTAAAGCCATTTCAAGCCTTACTATCTTACGTATCTTCCACTCTGGAACGTGCCGCAAGTTATTATTTTAAATGAATTTATTGTGAAATAACACAAATTGATCAAATAAAATTTATTTGCGCACGCCGGGATTCGACCACAGGGGCCGTCGTCATGCGTCAGTCTACTGGTATTCTATTATGTGTTTGCCAAATCTTCAATTATCAAAAAAATATTTATATATACATATATTTTATGAATCAACGCACCTAGCTACATACTATGGTTGTTTAAATATTGTGATTTGACATAACCCCACATGTTTTTTTTTTTTTTACATGAGTTCCACACAGGAGGCCCTGAGGAAAATAATTTCCCTGAGGGCCTATGTCATCTTTAGGGATGCTGTGTGGAGGGTTTTTTAGGGAAAGGAAGGAGAGGAGGGTTCTGGAAAGGAAAAGGGTTTAAGGGGTGGGTAGGAATCTGGGGTTCAGTGTGTTCTGGTCATCAGACCTAAACACACCTCGTGCCATGAACCCGGGCACCCCTGCTAAATCACCAAACGTAGCGAACCACTTGGGGTGACCTATGGCAGAGGTGTTGGTTATCCAATAAAGGTTCCCGGGGCGGCGATACCCATTCCCGCCTCCCAAATTGAAATATATATGTATAGCGATGTACAACGATGTTATAAAATATTTTTTTATTTAATCGATGACGCACTTTCAAAGATACTTCTTCGCTTTCCATATAAAATACTCTCCTCAGCTGTAGGGAGAGACGTCGAGAATTGCAGTGTCGCGCTTCGCCAGTGATTGATGGTCCCGTGTCCTGGGGAGGGGGGGTTGGGGGATAGGGTGGGTTAGGGCGAGCTGGGGGGGGGGGGGTGATGAAATGGGGTGATCACCTCTCCACGGGAGGAAGGGATGCTGCTTAGGAAATTGATATTTATAAGACTGTCCATGAACTAAGAATTTCGGTTAGATGATAATTTTCAATGTTAATGTTATTTTTTATTTATTCTTTTTGTTTTGTTTTTTATTTTACATTAGCTCCACACAGGAGGCCCTTAGTGGAGAGTCTTTTTAGGAAAGGAAGGAGGGGAAGTTCTGGGTAGGAAAAATTTATGACGGGTGGGTAGGAATCTACTCTGACGGACGTCACTCCTGGATCCATCCCTCCCACTGCGGTGAAAGGCGATTTTTGGAGAGAGTGCGGCTGGAAAAGTCAGAGGGCCTCCCTCAATCATTATCTCTCGATCCGGCCTGCCATGCAGCTTTTGAATAGACGCATCCGCCGCCAAGAACCGGTCAAACCTCACCCCGTGAACCTGGGCACCCCTGCTAAGTCACCCAATGTAGCGAACCACTTTGGGTGACCTTCTAGTCAAGTGTTGCGAATTTTTGGTTTGGGTTGTGTAAAGTTCAGACAGATAATTGAATATCTAGCAGATTTGTGAGTTTGTGAAAATATTTTTAGGATGAAGATAGATTCCAACAATTTACTGATATGTTCACGTGAAAAATAAATATGAAAATAAAGCAAACATAGCTTTCCCCACCTTCCTCTTCCCCATATCCTTCTCCTCCCCATACCCTCCAGCCTCACTTGTAGCCGAATTATTGAGGATACTATAGCCTCACTGGCTCGGTTCTTCTTCCCCTTCTTCAATGACGCTACCGCCCATTGCTAGCATTGGCATCCTTCAAGATAAGCCTCCACCGCCCTCTCTCCTCGGCCGTCGTCTTCCGATCTGCGACATGGAGTAGTCCTCTTGCATCCTTCCTGACATCATCCTCCCATCTCAGCCTAGGTCTGCCCGCCTTTCGTTTACCTCCCAGGTGTCCTGTTAAAACCTTCTTCGGTAGGTGCTCGTGTGCTTTGCATTCGGTTCACATGTCCGGCCCGTCGTAGTCTTATACTTGGTCTAAGCTTTGGAGCCTTAAATGGGTAGAAAGTCTGGCAGCATGGTAGATATCATAGAGCTCATTATTGTGGCGGATTCTCCATGCCTCTCCCTCTTGCACTGCGCTAAGATTCTTGGAAGTACCTTTCTTTCGAAAGTGTCCAACTGTCAGTGTTCCCGCCTCACATCCATAGGCCAAGACCGTTCTAATAATTGTTTTGTATAGGTTTATTTTGTTTTTCCTATGAAATTTTTCACTGGCTCGGTTAACAGAATAAAATATCTAAAAATTAACCTTATCGGGAACGAATTCCCATTGCATAAAAATAATATTATTTAATACTGTTAGTTTATCAATTAAAAATAATAATTATCTAATATTTGACAAGTTAAAGTATTTCACCAAAAAATGTAGACATAATTTGTCTCGACGCCACCTAGCGAGAGATTTAGCACTAACAATGCCTCTCTCACAAAAAAAAAGTTGATTGTTTTCAGGTAGAAAAATGTAATAAACAGTAATGGTTGAATGAAACACTAGTATATATTGAATTATTTGGCGGGTATTATATAAGCCAGTGGTGAGAGCACCTGACCAGCAGAGAGCATCAGAAGGACACGGGTTCAAGTCCCGTTGGCGACAAGTATCTTTTCTCGTAAGGTTTTTTTTTAATGTAGATGAGTGTTTCAGGCTGCTAATTATTGCTTAAAATAATTTTTATTATTATTCCATTGAAACTATACTGTGTTAAAGTATACAGACGTCAATTAATTTGCAATTCTACTTCGAAATCTTATATAAATAAATTTTAAATAAACTATATCTAGTGTCTGCTTTCACATTTCTCAAATTTCTATAATACACCACCATAAAATTATATTATATTCTTGCATACGATATAAAATATAAACTATATCCACTATTCGTCCTCCTCAAACTGTCTACTTCTACACACTCCCCTTCCCCTCCCACTCCTCCCTTCCCCTACTTCACACAAAGCAGTGGCGCTGCAATTCTTTTCAGATTCCAGTCCAGGGGCGGGCGTCGAGGGGGATGATGACACATGATGGGGAGAGTGAGAAGAGGTGGTGTGAGAATACGAGGGATGATAAGTGATATAGGTACTCCTATTTTTTGCAATCATTTTAAATTATTATTTTGATTGCTTACTCGTATTTATAGCCACCATCTGGATGCAATTTAGAATAAATTAAGATCTGGTAATTTTATTCGTTATTGTTTTTCAATAAAATTTTACCGCATTTCTGGGATTTTCTCGTTTGTAGGGGAATTTTAAAATTTCCTGATAGACACATTTTGTATTTAATAAGTCAGGTACGTCTCATACGTCATATATACTTATGTCTAGTAATCTTTGACCAAGTATATCTAGACAGGGCGTGTGGGTCTTAAAAATGACACCGAAACCAAAAATATTGGTTAACGAAAACATTTATCAAAAAGAAAGTCCTTTATCTCACAGTCAAAAGATCGCAAGAAGCATTGGTTTGTAACTTTAGTTGGTCTGCGTGGAGCTAATTTGTTTTCCAGCAAGTTCCCGGTAACGGAATTACTAGCTTTGTGAAGATCATTTTTTTTAAAACACAAATTTCAGGCAGTTAGAAATATTTTAAGTGTGGGCTATCGCGGACTTTATAATTAACAATTTAACCAGTTATATGAATATCTAAAAAATGTGTACATAACATATGAATTCGAGGCAGCGTATCGAGAAAAGTAACAATTGATAAAAAAAATGTTTAATTTCTTCCTAGTAAAAAAACTACGTCACGCAAGAGATGCAAGGAATTCGATGGGTAGTTGTATTATGAAATTACTCGTAGGTGGTGTCACTTTGGGATTGGAATTGGGTATGGGAGGGCTCATCTATAGTTAATATATCGATGCTAGTAATGTATTATCGTGAAAACAAGCTTATGGGTGCGAGTGGTTTTTCAATAGTCCATGCATTAGACTTTAAATTGGCAGATTTTGGGTTCAATTACAACTTATTACTTACCTTCTTCGTAAGTCGGTTCCTCATAGCTTTTTTTACATCAGCTACACACAGGAGGCCTTGTGAAAAATAATTCCCCTCAGGGCCATCTGTCATCTTTGGGGATGCTACGTGGAAAGCCTTTTTAGGGATGGAAGGAGAGGAAGTTTCGACGAAGGAATCTGGGGGTCAGTGTGTCCAGGAGAGACGGACGTACGACCATACTCCCAAAGCAATGTTCCGAGAGAGTCCGGCAAGGGGTCAAAGGGACTCCCTCAATATTTTTCTCTCGAACCGGCTTGCCGTGCCGGTGGTGGACAGACGCATCCGCCGCCAAGATACGTACAAACCTCACCTCGTGAACTTGGGTACCCCTGCTAAGTCACCAAACGTGGCTATGTATGACATGTAGGGACGGGGGTACCCATACTCGCCTCCCAAATCGAAAATTGCTGATCATAGAATAGTTGAGAATCGTGACCCCCTACTCCAATGGCTTATCAGTGCTGAGCCCCCAATTAAGATTTCCACTTAAACTTGCCTGCCATCATTACTATATTATTACATATTTACTTACAAAACTATCTGTGCACATTTACTTCAAATCACACTTCCATTTGTACCTTCATAAACATGACAAAAATAATGTTAAATAACTTTTATGAAAATCCGTAAATGAAACCCAAGACTGGATAGTCGTTGGTATTAATTCGCCTTTAAAAAGATAGCTTTATAGTTTTCGAAATACACGGGTTGTTGCTTGAAACATGGACCCAAAAAAATTCCAAGTTTTATATTAGTTATGAATATCGCCATTACTAAATATCTCCATATTATAATTATAAATATACGTATTGCAACCCTTTCTACCAACCAACGCCATGAAGCGTGTCTACCATTTTCGAGAGTAGACTCGAAACAAGCAACTATAACTAGCATCAACACCCGTCCCCTCCAGTGTTCCACCATGGAGAGTGTAGAACTCCAGGTTATAGGGGTGGGGGTGACTAGAGAGGGTGGACCCGCGATTCACACGAGCTGTGAGGACATGAGGGAGGATATTCTGTAGACAAGATATATGTAAAAGTAATGTACATATTATTAGGAATTTTGACTAAGAAAGCATATGTAAAATGTTAAAAATTACATTTTAGATAAGGTATTTAATTGATTTTATTCTTGTAATTCATAAATTTCTCACTTTACAAGAAGGGTATAACTTATAAGATTTCTGGATTCCCACTAACCTAGCTTTGAAATTCGCATTTCGGAAATTGATTAAAATGATTTTCCCACATTAATTAATAAATCACCAGGTCGATTTTGGCAATTTTACAAAAAACCGTTTATTTTTTAAATGAACCGCGAACAGTCCTGTTTGTGATAAGTCTTATATCCTTTATATATGTTTAGTTAAAAATGTTTAAAAATAAAATTTATTTATGATGTTAACGTTTTGTCACGGCTTTTAACCTTAGGTCTTTCAAACCGTTTCTTTAAGAAGAAGCCATACTAAATAATGCAAAATCATACAAAATCGTATGTTTTTGTTTTGAAAATTGGATCGCTTAGAAATATTATAGAAGCTTCTTTTAAATACTGCATGTAGAACATATCTTTGCCCTTAAAAATATCGGTCAGTTTTTTATAAGTCTTTTAAAAAGCCTTAAAAAAAATAAAGTATAAGGTCTTTATAAAACACTTGCAAGTCCAAACTCTCCTATTTATAAACCCCTTTACTGATTTTGTTTTATTGTATAATATGGCAAATTTAGTTTATTTTATAATAATCGAACTTCATAAAATAAAATAAAATATGCATTTTCTCGTTGATATTTTTGACATCAATCAATACTTTTAATAAGCCTATAAAGAAATAAAATAGAAGGTCTGTAAAAAACACTTTAAAGTCCAAACTCTCCTGTTTATAAACCCCTTTTCGGATATGGTTTTATTGTTTAATGTAGCAAATTCAGTTTCTTTTATAATGATAGCAAAAAAAATTGATATTTACGCCCGAAGTTCACAAAATAAAATAAAATATGCATTTTCGCGTTGTTATTTTACAGTACGGCCGGCAGTCGACGAATTTGGATTTTCAAAGTGAACTCTATGCCATCCACCAAAGGGCTACATAACTAGTCACGCCCGTTTTTTTTATCAGTTCGCCCCCGAACGGAGCGGGAAACGGACGCTAGGGTCCGCGTCGTTTTGTTCTGTGAAATCAATTTTAAAATTCTGTTTTATTACAATAAACAATGCGTAAAAAATGAGTTAATGTTTTTTACAGGCCTATACGAAATCAACCTGTGAAAAAAAATTCTCAAATACCTTTTCCAACCTTTCCTTAAACTTTTTCTCAAGTATTTTTAAACTCCTCCCATAAAAGGGCGTGAATTCCGATTTCGATTTTTTCCTGAACTATTGGATCGCCTTAAACTAATATTTCTTTAAAATAACACTAATCGCTGACAAATATTTCTCAGATTAAAAATGTCACATTCTTATAAAATTAAAATAGAATCTCTTTTGTCCTCAGTATTTCTTAATTTTTAATATAAACGAGTACCTAAGTATACTTACCAACTTATACTATTTCTTTCTGTATATGCACCCATATTTTTTTTTACCTTTTCTCATTTATCTCTACGTTTATCTCTACGTTTATCTCTACGTTTGCTAAATTTCGTATCTTCTCTGTAATATATTGATTAAATTGGTGTATAACTGTTTTCTGAAGACCATATAAAATAAATAAATAATTATAGAGTTATTAAACGAAAACAAATCACTTTGTACCAATAACTTATTTAATCATAATTATCAGCATGATTCGAAGTCAAATTTTCATCGTATCCTGACGAAAAAACCATTGTTATCGAAAAAAGTGATATCTTTGATTATAATTGGTGTATTTAACATGATTTGTATTTGTTTTCTTAAAAATGACGCCAGAAAGAGATTTTTTTTTACATTAGCTCCACACAGGAGGCACCGAGGAAAACAATTTCCCTAGGGGCCTGTGTCATCTTAGAGGATGCTGTGTGGAGGGTTTTTTAAGGGAAAGGAAGGAGAAGAAAAAAATGTATGAGGGGTGGGTAGGAATCTGGTGGTCAGTGTGGCCAGGAGTGACGGTCGTGGGAATCTATTTCTCACTCTGCGGTGCAAGGCGAAGGGTCGGGAGAATCCGGCTGGAGAGGTCAAAAGGCCTCCCTCAATCAGTCTCCTCTGATCCAGCCCGCCACGCAGTGGTTGGGCAAACGTATCCGCCGCCAAGACCTAGACAAACCTCATCCCATGAACCCGTTCACCCCTGCTAAGTCACCAAACGTAGCGAACCGGTGGGGTGTTGGTTTACATTTTGAATTTGCGATTATTGAAGAAGAAATTTAACTTTTGTCATGTTTATTCCATTCCTATATGTCGGAAGCTCATTCTTCACTCCAAAATCATTAATTAATAACACTTATTGCTTATATTTTTTATTTTATTTCTAGTATTATTTGAAATCAAACTTCTTCCAGATAATGTATCTAAAAACTAAATAATAATTTACTCAAAGACATGTGTATCGTATTATCGTATATGTATATGATATGTGTGTAACTTCATATTGCACTGTACGAGTACCCACGAAGGTATGTAGGTTAGGTTAGGTACAAGCTACTGTACTGGCTGCTAGCTACTAGATGGGTAACTACATACGAGTATGTAATCCGACCCATCTGAGATCGGTAAGCACTCTGAGCAGTCGAGGAGTTGCCAAGGGGATGAAAGTTTTCCGAAGAGGGTAAGCCACCCCTATTTGCAGCGCGCAACTCTGTGACTATGTGTGTAGCTATGCCTCTGTTTCAGAGTGTGTATTTGTGACGCGATTGCAGGAATAAGGACCCTTTTGAAAAAATAAAGATATATAAATCCACAGTAGGTACCTATGTACCGAAGAAATAATGGCATTTCACATCTAACTAGCCCCGGAATGAGATATTAGAAAACGTTAAACTGTGTAAAAAATAAAACTTTTGAGTAGGTACGGATAAACTGTAGATATATGGATTGAGATATATTTTTCCCTTGCTTTAAAATGTTAAAGACATAATTTTTTTCCAAAATCAGCATATTCAATACGTGTCCTACCGCAACAATCAACGGAAACAAACGTGAGTTGAGCCTTTTATACATTTACCAGACGTAGGTTCCTACCTTTTTTTATGTGAATACCTCACAAGCGTCCCAACTGCTCTCGTCGGGAGTCAGTGAGACTATGCAAACCCAATCGGGGTATGTTGTGAGGCTGAAGGTAGTGAGGAGGGGAAGAGGATTGAAATGAAAGTGGGAGAAGTAACTGTCTATTCAGATCTGGCCAAAAAACATGATTAAAGCCATTTCCAGCAACTTTTCAATTCTGAATGGTGGTCTTACACCAGGGCGATACTAAGAGTATCTTCCATTCTGGAACGTTCCGCAAACATGATATATATTATTTAAGTGAATAAAATTGACTTAACACAAATTTATCAAATAAAATTTATTTGCTCACTTCGAGATTTGAACCCACTTCCTCCGAATTGCTAATTGAGAGCCTTGCCCCTCTACCACGGAGGACCTACCGGAGGGGTTTTTTCAACTATAATTTCTTATAAAGCGCACTCTTGTCGTGTACCAGCTTTAATTTAAGCATTTTAATGACAAGAAATAGCATTGGTCGAATAAAACTTTTGTAGGTACCTAATATATATGAGAGATTTAACGATTTTGAAAATATTATTTCATGGGGAAATTCTTCCCCTCAAATGTCGAAATGGCTAAAATACCCCAACCCACAAATTCACAAAATGGTGCATTTTAAAATGAAATATAATGGGATTTTTTTGATACGGTTGCTATTTGAGCTCGAGCATTCCGGGCTGCATTAACGCCCATTTTGAGATCCATTTTTTTAATGCAGAAACACTTTCCAGAGAAAAAAAAATCAGGTGTCCGCATCTGGGAAGTGTATTGTATTCCTACAATGCATTTATTGATTATTCGTACCTATCTATGTTCTGTAAGAATATTTTCCCTAATAAACTAAAATAAATAAATAAGTATTTAAAAAAAAAACAATAGGCCACTTGCATCACATTTTTTAATAAAAATTTCAGGTTTAGGCAAATATTCTAAGACATTCTGTAATTTTTTTAATCGTATTTTTGAAACCCTAGCAAAAATTTCAATCCGAAAAATCAGACCATTTTTTATAAACTGGAAAGACGGGACATAATTTTATGGGTGCAAAAAAACGATAATTAGGTAGGTACATAGCCGAAAATCATTTTTTAAAAAATAACTTTTTCCACACGAATGGCATAGGAGAATTACGAGGCATACCAAAAATATTACATCCCATAAATATTTTTTTCCTTGATCCATCTTATTGATCATAAATCATTAGGTACAATGTTCAACGTCTATATTATATGACTAAATCCAATGTAATATACTTGTACTTGTAAGTTATAATAATAATAAGAATATTTTAAAATATGATTTTGTTAAAATCAGCACCATTACCACCAGTATACCTCTAAAACAGGTACAGAAGACATAAAATGTACCTACGGGGTTCTCTTCGCAACATCTGTCAAAACGTCAAACCAAATGATAAGTTCGCAGAGAACAAACAATAAATCTAGTGAATGTTAAATGTCAAATTCAAAAATTCGCCTGAAATCAAAGTGTTGCCATATAAAAAAAATAAATCAGCGTGGAATTTTACAAAATAAATAGAACATTGTCGGAGATGGGACATTTTACTCACGAGCCCAAATAATGGCTTATTTATTAAAAAAAAACTGTACATTTCTAATAAAATTTACTAACATTTTCGTAATCTTAGTAAAAAAAATCGATCCACACGATTTTTTCCAAGTCGTTACGAAATCCATGCAAGTGGTCTATTGCTAAATCAAGCATTGAAAAAATTGTAGTACCTAGGTATCTACTTACTTACACATAATGTCGTTTCGTATGTACCTACCAACTAAAATCACATAAATCCTTCGTATTTCCATAGTCAATTAGTTTCTTCAAATTCCAAAAGTTTTTTCATACACCTACCAAGACTTTTTCTTAATTTTACAGCCATTTTAGCCACTGGAGCGAAGGAAAGTTAAAGATTTTACCATAAACATTTTAAACATTTTTGAACATCGGGGAACATGTGTATATAAAAATGGCTCTAGGGCAGGCCGATTATTTCCCTCTAGCAAGGTTGCTTGTCAGTAAATGTCTTGACGCGCTGTTTTTATTCCTCGGCCAGTTTTTATGGCTATATAGTGGCAGAGACCCGAGAGCGGGTAGGAACTAGGCAATAGGTAGGAATAGGTACCTACCTCGGGATAAATTCTAAAAGATATAATACCCCCCAGACAAGAAAAATACTTTGAATAGATTGGTTATTATTTCGGCAGGCTCTCGCGAGGGTTGGGTGGGTAGAGGGAGGGGTGGAGGGAAGGTAGGGATGTTATGAAGAGAGGGGATGAAAGACGCGGCCTTTAGAAAAGAAATGGAAGTCGGCGGGATGTAAAGGAATGGTTATTTTTTTGTTTTAAATTTATTAGAGTAGATTGCGTTAGTGTGCAGATGTGAAGTGTAGACGAAAATACATAGGCTTCTTTATGGGTACCTACCCAATACACACACATTGACATTACATTATTATGTAGATATGTTAAGACTCCAGATACTAATATCTACAGCCTGTATGTCGGACGAATATCTACAGCTCATATGTTGTAGGTACTAATATCTATGAACTTCAGAGTGAGGACTTATAGCTACAGAGCTAAGGTCGGACGAATATCTATGACGGTCCCAGTGGTGACTAATAATATCTATGGAGCGTAGGTTGGACTAATATGTACAGAGGGCAGCTGAGCAAGAGGTTATACGGAAAAGCATAAATTACTTCAATTACGTAATTACTAATTACACAAAGGCTTAAACCTTTAAAGTACGTACTTGAAGTTTTTGCATAAAATTTGGCACCACAACCTAACCTAACCTAACTGACGTAGAAATGGTCATGGTAACAGACTAAATAATTTAGTAGCACTCGAAATAAAGAAAGCTGTTAAAACAAAAACCCAAATCCTTAATAATCAGCTAAATGTGTCCAGTGGTCCGATATTAGGGATTTTGCATACATACATAGATAAATTTTATTTATTTATTGCTTCTTCATAATTTATATACATATATTTTTAGTACGTAACTATTAACCCCACTAGGGTTCGCCTGTAACGGGGTTAATAATTTCACAATTTAATAAAAATAACACACGCAAATATCGGTCATGCTAAACAGTTAAGTAAAAGCAAAATAATAAATTTTAAAATAAAATGATAAACAGAGAAAATAATAAGTGATAAAAATATTAATTAACAACAAAGTGTTGAGAGATCAGACAAAATGTTATCATTCATTGTATCATTAGTTCATTCATACCATTTTCAACAATAGGTAAAATTAAAAAAATATATGTCCTTAAGGGTTTTTTTTAAATATGTGTAAAAAATAACTTAATGAAAAAAACAAAGATTTATAAGCGATTACATTAGAGCGAATCTTTCCTATGCAGTATAGTGACTATCAAATAATTATGAAATAAATATGAAAGAAACCGTTTTGATCACAACATTATTGTTTTCATTCCATTTAAGTGCCCGTTTTCATTTTTTACTCCGATGTTGTTGATATATTTAGTACATCAATTTTATTATATAAGCATACCTTATTGAAGTTTTTTTCATCAAATAGGGGAATATTTTGATAAAGCTATTAAAATTGACTAACACATTGACAGTATTTTGTTGGCTGAAAGAAAAAAAACTATTTCGGATTTTTTGTATTTTGTACCTACATCCTGTGGGGTTCAAATTCAATACCTAATATTTTTACTTTGTATTTATTTTTGTGCAAGTGTTTTAAACAGTAGTTTCCTGCACTATTTACTAGAATAATTTCGTTAATATTTTTATATATATGTATGTAAAAGCCTAACTAGTCGTAAATAAATAAATAAAAATATGATTGTATTTTATAGTGTAAGTGACACCTTAGAAATGCCATCCGTGTGATCTTTTAGTTTTGACAAAGTTTTGGTATACGATAACCCCTATATATTTATTTATTTGTTGTTTCTTTACCTTTTTAATTTAGGTGTTATTGTTTAAATTGAAATTTTGAACTTCATTTTGACTTGAGATTAACAATTTTATATGCTATACATAATTGCAAATCCAACCTCTGCCAGTGCTGTAGATATTCGTCCACACTTTATAGATATTAGTCAGCCGTTTGAGCTATAGATATTCTTCCTCACTTTGGTTCTCATAGATTTTAGTCAGCAGTTTGAGCTATAGATATTCGTCCTCACTTTGGTTCTCACAGATATTAGTCCGATTTGTTCAGTTTTTGGAATTCCTGTAGATATTAGTAGACGCCTCCTATGTTAACATAATACTCTCCCATGCGTACCTACATACTCGTATATAGGTAGGTATATATAGGAGTTAGGTTAAGTTGGGTTGGGGTATCGGCTAGATGCTCGTAGATGGGTGGGTTGATATTATAAAGTAAAACCTCAATTAAAACTTTTTCAGAGATTTGCCGTTGGATAAGGTGAACCAGAATAATTTAGTCAAACTCATAAAACTTTCCGTGTACATAATCGCAGCTGAAGCGTGGCGGATATTTTTCGTTTAAAACTTTAACTTCTTTCTTTAAATTATTCCATATCGAGTTTGATACCTATAATTTTTTTGTTATAACAAACAATATTATCTAGATAGAGGCTAAGGCTGAAGTCACACGGTTCACTCGGATGAAGGTTTACTCGATGAAATATTCCATTCTCGTTTCACCGCGTGTTCAGACGGTTCCTTCCAAAGAAGAGTTCACTCGACATTCTCGCTACGAAGTCGTCGAGTGTAGTCGCGGGGCGCATTGGAATTCGTTTGGAAGTCGTCGCAATAAATGGAATATTTATTAACGTATCCAAAAACTAAAAACTGTTTTGGAAAGGTGATGAAATATGCTTCCAAAATTTATTATTACAAATAACCTCGTAATTTTTTAAATAGAATAATTTTTAATGTAAACTTTTAAAAGTTTAAAAAATTGCTCTCCTTGCGTTTATTCTAACTAAAATTACTGGTAACAAAAAAAAACAAAAAGGCACACGTATTTTGTTAGGCAAATAAATTATAAACGTTTCTGTCACCTCACTTTTTTGTAGTTTCATATAAAAATAATTCACAAAAAATTCACAATATTTCATTAATTTTTTTTCATTTTCGATCAGAAACTTTGGTTCCATAAAAGTGTGCATTCATATTATTTTGTGGTTAATTGTGATATTGGAAATATAGAGCATTATTTTCTCTTTCCAATACCGTTTAGATCATATTTTTCACTATGATAATAGTAAGGGAGAAACAACGATTTCTATGAGACGTGTAGGAGTTATTTCGAAAAGCGAACTAAACGGAGCATTTTGGCGGCTAAGCCGCTCCGGCTACTCGTCCTCACGCCAGAACATTCTCGGCCGATTAATTCGCGAGTGAAAGACTGTTCACTGAGTGTTCACACACATCATTCGCGTCACGTGATGTTAAATTCCGGTTGCGAATGAACAGTGCCGAAGGAAGCATTCCAACATTGTTGGAATGCTTCATTCGGCACTGTCTCTCTTCACTTTCGTGTTCACACGGTTCATTTCGAGGGAAAGAGGCGGTATGGAATCACGAAATTAAAGATAAATGAACCGTGAGACTTAGCTTTAAGAAAAAAAAATGAAAGATATTTTCGTTATTTGTTTTTGGGGTGTTATGCCGTGTTGCGCTACCTCCTTCTTTAGCCAACGTTTCGGACATCGTTGCAGTGTCCATCATCAGGGCAGATCCGGCAGATCCGATACATCTACCGGATCTGCCGGATCTGCCCTGATGATGGACACTGCAACGATGTCCGAAACGTTGGCTAAAGAAGGAGGTAGCGCAACACGGCATAACACCCCACTTATCTGAAAGATATTTGTTCAAATATCTTTTCAGCGCAGAAGGTATTTTAAAGCAAAAAATACGTAGGTAGGTGATTAATTCTATTTTATTGGAATAACTCTTTTTACAACTTTTGAAGATTATACTCATCAATTTAATAGGTACTCATTGAATAAGAAGATAGTACTAATAAATCTAAACGAAACATGAAACAGAACAAGACACAAAAAAATAAAATAAAAAGGTAACAATCGTAAATTGGGAATCGGACCTAGGATCTCTCGTCTTACCAGGACACAGCGCCTTAACCAACTCGGCCATTGGGACCTAATCATTTTAAGTACGTTTTGACGATCTTGTGTTTCTAATTATCAATATTATCATCAACTATTTTTGCCGTATTTTTGGCTGTTATCTTTACCCGATCACAAAGTTCTAACAATTTTTTTTGTAATCTAGGTAGTGTCTCTGACTGTTTCTAAAAGTCGAAATGAATATGAAGGCATCCTGGGTATGATTCTCAGTTGCGACCATTATGTTTTTATTTTTCTGTGTCTCGTTTTATTTCATGTTTCGTGTAGATTTTTTAGTACTACCTATTAGGTATCTTCTTCTTCAATGACAAAAAAATGTAGTTGGAAGGCAGTTAATAATTTCGTCGGGAAACTAGCGTCTAACGTCATAAATTATAGGTACAACATACATAGCTTTCTGTTTCAATTTTTTTACACAATTTTTCTCAGTTTGCTACATGCGTCAGTTTACCGTCTAAACGTCTAACAAAAAAAACTATTTTTTCGCGCACGTAAGAAAATGCTTAGAAGAATTTAGTATACTATAAGCCACGAGTAATATAATATGAAGCTAATCAATTGTTTTATAGGAATACCGCAAAAGAGTCCTAGCTATGAAGTCATTGGAAGTAAGGCATCCCCAAATTGGGTTATACTTATATATGTTGTTAGGCTGGTGGAGTAGGAGGGAAGGAGGGGGGAAATAGGATGGTTGAGAAGTACCTGCCTATCCAGATCTGGTTACCAAAGATGGCTAAAGCCACTTTAAAGAACGTTTCATGGGCTTACATCAGGGCGATACTAGAGTATCTGCCACTCCATGTTGATAATAATTTCGTGTTTGCAATGGGGTTTTATTCACGAAAAGTAAATAAAGCCTTTTGCTAAATTAATTCAATTTAAAAAATTAATATTATAGCAGGTAGGTGGCAGGTGTGCCTTACTAATTCTGAACACGCATAATAACTATTTTGTTATTATTTTGTAGGTACAAACATGTGTTGAAAATTACCTACCTAATTAAATAAAATTAGGAAATATAACAAAAAAATTTTTAAAAAATTAAAATACTAATTTTAGCTAACTCTTCTGATAAGGTTAATACCTACCGATCTACCTACCCGTTTTATTTGTGGGAAGAATCCAGGGTATACTAAATACGCCTACTTTAAGCAGACTCCTTCCCCTCCCCTCCAAATCCAGTTGTTTCTCGCAAAGTTTGATTAAAACGCCTGTCCTCCTGTTCATTTAACTTCGATTAAGTTGCCAGGGAGAAAACGGCTCAGTTACTGAACACTAAATACTCGTACTGTAGCGAGAAACAATGCGAGTTGAGGGTGGAAATTCGCCTAAAGAGAAAGAAGTTCGAATTCGATTAAAAATGAATAAGGTACGAGGTAGATATTTCTCATCGATACATTAAATTCGAAGCAAATTAATTAATAATAATACAAATTTATCTTTATTAAAAGAAATTTGCTGTAACTACTTAAAAATATGCACGTTCAATCCATAGATCTTTTGACTAGATTTTATCGACCAGCACAATTATTTTCAGCTGACGATGTAATTGTCATCATGAGTTGTGGAACTTTAAATATAATTAGTTAATGTAACAAAACAGATGCCAAACCTACCTAGAGTTATTTTCAGCTGACGATGTAATTGTCATCATGAGTTGTGGAACTTTAAATATAATTAGTTAATTTAACAAAACAGATTCCAAACCTACCTAGAGTTATTTTCAGCTGACGATGTAATTGTCATCATGAGTTGTGGAACTTTAAATATAATTGGTTAATGTAACAAAACAGATGCCAAACCTACCTAGAGTTATTTTCAGCAAGTTCATGTCGTTGCCGGGCATATTTCATAATGTCAGATTTTTTAAGTGGAAACTTATTTAGTACATACCGTTGTGTTTTGAAACTCGATGAAACGGAAGCGAGAGACACTAAAAAGAGACAAATACATACATCTGTAGGATGTAGCCTGCGAGAGAATGAGATAGCAATAAAACATTTATTTATTTCATGGGGAGGTACTCGGTTCAAACATAATACGATAAATCCGCAGTCCCACGCAAGCCTCCTTTGGTCTAATGACGAACTACTAGAACCAGATGAACCTCGGCGGCCATGCAGAGACATTCAGCGGATCAAGGGACGAATCAAAAAAAAAATATATTTTTGTAAAATCAATCTTCAAACAAAATGAACAGACAAAAAAAAGCGACATCTGCCGCCATATCAAAATTCAGACTTACGGTTTTCTAAATAAGGACGGGAAATTTCCAAATCGAACGCACATAAATCCCGTACGCTATAGCGACTCCGAAGAAGAAAACACAAATACTAATAAGATTACCAAATGTACCTACCTACCTGTAGGAGAAGGTGCACTGGAATTCGACGAGAAAAATACGGAAAAATTCATCCTTCACATTGATAAAAAAATGGTTCTGGAGGTTGCCCACCACTTTCCCACGGCGTTCTAAGGAAACAAATGGTTTCCTCCTTCACCGTACACGTCAGGACTCTAATTTTTTTTATTTATAAATAAGCTATTTTTTTATTAAAATGACTCTAGACCTCCAATGTCCGGGCATACATTGTTAGCAGGCAGTATGCGAGTGCGTACATGGTGTTAGTTATTTATTTCACAGTATCGCGTCTCATCTCCGCCACTGGATATAGCTGAAAACAAAGTTTATTAATAGAAAAGAGGGAAAGTTACTAGAAAAAAAAAAACATTATTATGATGAGATTGTACGACCTAACCAAAGCAACTGAGTTGCAGTCGTCCGGCAGTCCCGCCGAGGATAAGCGGAGCCATCAGTCCAGTCGCAAGCGGGACTCGGTGTCCGCGCCCCTAAGCCGGCTTCCCGGTACGCCCTCGAAGAAAGTGTTGGAATTAAAGAGGGAAAGACCTGAAGACCCTAGGGATAAAAAAATGGTTCGTAGTCTCCCCACTCTTGTCTACTTTAGTTGTTTGAAGTTTTCAAAAACTTCACTGGCAACGCCACCGACTGCAAATTTAAGTGCGCCAAGCTGTTTTGTTTGTATGTTTTTCCGGTTTGACATATACAGTATTTTAACTGATAAGTTAGTTGGTGCCTAATATTAATAATAAACTGAACGTGTTAAACAAACAGTTTTGGTATTCAGTATGAAACTGAACCCATTCAGGCCGAGTTAGGATATAATTAATGACAGTGTGCGCGTTTATAAGTGAGTATATTTTGATGATTGCGCTCGTCTCGCAGTGAATGAACTGCGGTACAGGGTCATCAAGAACACTCTGTACCTCCCGCAAGTGTCATTTTTATTCCACAAGTGCCATTAATATATTTTTTTTGTTTTAACTTACCTAGTAATAAAATTGCTAGGTACCTACATTTTATCGCACTAGAAAATTATATCACACATGAAAATCCTACAGGAAGATGCACGCATTACTTTTGGTGTACATATACCTACCTAACCAAGAAGCAAATAAGTCATAAGTCCTTTATAAAGACTAACATGTTTTTCGTTAAAGATGTGTAAATACAATTTCACTATTACCTATTAGTATCTACCTATAGGTAAATAATTGAAGATGATATTTGCATGATTTGTACAGCGCCGTTTTTCTGAAAATCACCTCGTGGGCACTGTACCTACTTCCCAACAGGGTTTAGTGTGTAGGTACAGGAGTGATGGACGTATGAATCCATCCCTCCACTGCGGTGCAAGGCGGTGCGTGGGTCGAAAGAGTCCGGCTGAAGAAGTCTCCCTCAACCGGGGTCTCCCAATTGGTGGGCAGATGCATCCACGGTCAAGACCTAAACAAATCTTACCACATGAACCCGGTCCAGTCACCAAACGTAACGAACTACTTGGGGTGACCTAGGTACAGCAGAGGTTTTGGTTATTCTATGAATGGTTCCCAAGGCGACTGTACCCATACCCACCTCCCAAATTACAAAATATATATAATACCTAAAGAGAAAGTTGCATTTTTTGGGTTCTAACTCATCAAGGTTTATATTATGCACCTACCTACGAAATTTAATTAATTAAATTGAGCGTATATGGGAACCGCCGCCCGGAAACCATTTATTGAATAACCATCACCTCTGCCATAGGTCACCCCAAGTGGTTCGCTACGTTTGGTAAATTGGCAGGGGTGTCCGGGTTCTTGGCGGCCGATGTATCTGCCCACCGGCTGAGTGCCGGATCGAGAGAGATTGATTGAGGAGGTCTTTTGACCTCTCCAGCCAGAATCCCTTGACCTATCGCAGTTGAATGGATGGTTTCATACGTCCGTCACTCCTGGACACACGGATCCCCAGAGTCCTACCGACCCCTCATACCTATTTCCATCCCAGAACTTTGCCGGCTTCCTTTCCTTAAAAAAACTCTCCACCCAATATCCCTTAGGTAAGTTGAAATAAGCCCCGAGGGAAATTATTTTCCTCAGAGCTCTGTGTGGAGCTAATGTTAAAAAGAAATTAAGACACTGAATGCAATAATTTCCCAATAACCCTGTAGGTACATTCATTCGGGCAACATTATGGCAATGACGCGACAAAATGTACACGGTGACTATGAAAATGTGTATTGTTGTTTTTTCGTCAAGGTCAAATGATGCACCGTTAGTAAACGGGCAAAGCGTTGATCGATTACTTAATAAGGACCACCACATCGCGTCTGGACAGAGAGGTATGCACCTCGGAGTAACTGTCGAGGAGAAGAATACCCAGGCCATTACTATCGGTACTCGTTAGTACCTACCTTAACTCGAGTATTTGTGCGGATTAGCTACTCTTACTTTCATTTGGTATTGAGATGTCTTGGATGCAAATATTGATGATTTTTTTTTCAAAACATTTTAAAAGGTAGAGACATACCTATTTATCTTAAGATGAAGTTATACGTGAAATCCTATTTAGATACTATTTTGATTAATCTTTACAGTATGAACATCAAAAAATATGCTCCGAAGTATCTATAAATCGAAGCTTTTACTAGCTTTTCTATGTATTGGATTTACAATAAAATTATTATTTACGTTACAAAAAATATAAGCGTAAACCACGAAAAAAAAATGTTTTTTCATGACTTAACTATGAAGTAATACAAGAAACATTTTTTTTTTTAAATATCCCTTTATGGCTAAGACTATTTTTGAGGTTTTCCATGTTCTAACTTTTTTTTCTACTTATAAAATTATGCACAAAATAAATAAAAACAACTTTTTTGCTTACTTGCCTCGTGCAAATAAGACGCTCGATCTAAAAATTTTACAGGCATGAGATTCGAAATATTTCTAGCGTTTATATTCCTCTTAACATACATATCTATCTATCTATAGGTATGATTTCCTACGTGCTTACAAAATATTCCTCCACAGTGTCACCTAATTATAATTAATTTAATTTAATTTCTAAAATTATACTTAGAGACCCCATTGGAGCTCATACGGACCACGTTTTTACAGCCCTGAATTTAATTCACAAAAGATATTCTAATCTAGGCTATCAAAAACCAGGATAACTTTACACAAACTCGGGCCGCTTCACAAGATCCACATTACAACATTGGTAGGTACCTACATTCCACCAACCTACAACTAAAACGACTTTTAGACAAAGATATATGCAATATTTCTCTATAATTTTTTTAGGTAATATACCTACTCCCTACTCCCTCTTGCAATAAAAACCATTAAAAAATCAGAGTTTGCAATTCACATGCAGTAGAAGTGAAACCTTCAGAAAACTGAAGTAGACAAGAGTGAGGACACTACGAAGCACCGCACAAATAGGAGACCGATTATACTATCTCATTCTCGCGCTGGCTAAATCCTGTAGACGTAGGTACCTACCTGTGTGTGTCTCTTTTTTATGTCGCTATTTTTCGTTTCATCGAGTTTCAAATCACACATATTTTTGTATACGGGTGTAAAAAAATATCTGTAGTTAGATAGGTAAAGGTGCCTAAAAGAATAAGAAGTAATAGTGATAGAACTAACTGTTTTTTACCTATTCAGGTAGGTAGGTAGAAATCGATTTATAATAGGTATTTTTAAAATAATTTTTAGAGTAGGAGAGATTCACCTAAGCGTCTAGCGCAAAATTATTGTTTTTCAAAATTAACTCCACACAGGTCCTGAGGAAAATAATTTCCCCCGGGGCCTACGTCATGTTTAGGGTTGCTGTGTGGACGGTTTTTTTTAAGAGAGGGAGGAGTAGGTACCTACACATGGGTCTTGAAGAGACCCGTGTTGTAGGAGGTAGGAAACACAAAAGCCTGCAAATCGTTCCACAACCGAGCTGTTGAAGAAGATATAGTCGGTAGGTACCTAGCTATAAATCGACCTAATTAACATCATGTTTTGTTTTGTTCATATTTCGGGAGGCGGGTATGGTTACATGCCTACTACGATTTTTACCTTTTTTTTATGAGTAAAACCTCAAATACCAAGAACATATATCTGAAACTGGAAATCTTATTATTCTTATTTTTCTTCTTGCATAAAATATCTTGTGGTTAATTTAGTTTTAAGTACCTATCTTATCCTTTATTCTGTCCACCCTTTACGGGTTTCTGCCAAGGTGGCTCAAAAAGCAACGTAGGCATTACTAATCACTTTAATGTGGTTCAAATAATACACGCCACAGCCTCCGTAGTACCTAGGTACCTACCTAACAACCTATCCCTAAAAATGCCCTCCAAGACAGACGCTTCAGGCAGCAATTCCGTTTTATGATATCCTGGCAAAACCTACCCCTAAAATTTACATACCTACAGATATTTAAAAAAATAATCTACCACCAAAAAACATGCCAAAATTAAAATACCTAATTGAACCTGTGACTGTGAGCACTTAGTGATATTAATATTTTTTGCAAAAATATACCTACGAATGTCAGATAAATTTTCGCGAGGAAAAATAAATTTTATTCATTCCACCATAGCAAAATTAAATACATAAACACGCCTCACTCGAAAACCTAAAAGCTTCTAAGAAAATGTATTATGAAAAAAGCTTTGTTAACCAATAATAAAAGGCAGCAAATACGCTCCCTCCCTTTCACAAGCACGCGAAAATCACTTGCGCAAAAGAGACAAATATACTGACAGTAAAAACTCTTTAAACGTTTCGTATAGGAAAGATTGTTGTTTCACTCTAGCATGCATGAAAAATTACGCAAACGAAAGAGATGGTATTTTTCACGCAGCCTTTAAAAGCTCTTAAAGTTTTTTGTTGAAGGCACTATAACATTTTGGGTGAATATTTTTAAAGTCTATTTTTGCTTGCGGGTTTCGTGTGTTATTCTTTTCGTTGCATTTTGATATTTTGTATCGGAAAAAATGGATCTGTCTTGAAGCGAAACGATATAGCTATAAGTACGTACCGGGGAGATGGGGAGGGGATGGATGGTGGGAAGGAGGTGGGGTAGGATCTGAGAGAAGCAATGGCACTCGTCCTGTGGCGGTTGGAGCGTGGTGACGTTCCTTGACAACTGTCAAATACCACAAATTGACAGATCAGACATCGATAAACCAAACAGACAATCAAATAGTGACACGGTAAAATAACCCAGTGAAAGACATTGACGTGTTCCATCAAGAGTTTCGCAAAGAGTGTACAATCTATCCAGCAAAATAATAGAAGAAAGATAAAAAGTTTAGTGCAAAGTGAAAAGACGATCGATTTTGTTGGTTCGAATAACAACCTTGTGAAAACAGATAAGGATTTTAAACAATTTTCAAAAAAGAGACAGTGTAAAAGCATTTAAGACATTTTGTAGTCAAAAAGGGTCGATAAAAAGATATTAAGTGGCAGATAAAATAAAACAATTTAAACACCTAGGTAATTGTTTAAATTAATTTTAAACGTAAAAACAGCGGCAATTGAGAACTTGCCTATAGGATCGAGATAATAGTCTGGTGCATCGCGCAGCAAAAAATCTGTCGTCCAAGGTACGGACGGTCGTCATTTATGCGACGTCATTGTTATTGTATTATGGACTGAAGATGCACCGAAGACAAGCGGTTCTCCTTGAGATTCACTTGCCATTACACCGCAGTCAATAGCGACACAAAACACAGCTTGTTCAAAGAAACGTTCGATTGTTCGATGCATCTCTTCACGTTTCTGTTATCCGGGGAATCAATTCATCTTGTTGCATCGAATCAAGTGGTTTTAATGATATTTAAATGACTATAACACATTTCAAATTGTTTGACGTCATTATTAGGTTGAACATGAAGTTATTGACTAATAAACATAGTTTTGTGATCTAATTGAACAAAATTTGAAACCTTATTGGACAAGTGTTTTTGTCCATCAAACTTCTTCATACATCGATGAAAATTTCATCAAGCTTTTGTAATCAATTTTTATAGAAGAATCTTATTATTTGTATGGACACAAATAGTATTTAGTTTAGTTTCGGCCCTGTTTCTGGAGTGACAGCAGCGTGGGCGCAAGCGCTCCCATGACGCCCGGGCGGCCGCCATTGGTCGCACAGCTCCGGGGGGCGGGGCTATGAGCTCCTTCCTCATGCCGGGGGGCGGCGCGGGCTACCACCACCTGCAGCCTGAACCCAAGTTCCCTCCTACCGAAGAATACCAGCCTGACTACCTCCCAGGCCCGGACTTCTTCCAGAATCACCACCAATACGGCTACCACCACCACAATGCCTATTCTGCACCGTTATACCACAACTATGCATACTACCCTCAACAGATCCAACACCCCCCTGTTGAAGAACATCTTCCACAAGTCCAAGGGGTGCAGGGCGGACTTCCTGGACTTACCGAGCTCGGTCTTAGACTTGAGAAGCGAATTGAAGAGGCCGCTCCCGCAGCCCAGCAGCTGCAGGAGTTGAGACTGCGGCTGGAGGACTCAGGGTCAATAGATGAGAGGTCTGAGCTCGACGAGGATAGACTGATGATGGATGGCAGTCCGGAGTTAGACGAGGAGGAGGAAGATGAAGGATCGGATAACGGGGATAGAATCATCTATCCCTGGATGAAGAAGATCCATGTTGCTGGTGTTGGTGAGTAAAATATTGGGAATTGCTTGTTTTTTTGTTTACGTCCTCTCGAGAATAGGTAGGTACATATAACTAATTACTGACTGGTACTTATCACCGCGTTATCTTAGGTAGGTAGGTATATATCATAGTTTTGTAAGTATCTAGAGCAATATAATAAACTCCTATCTTTAAATAAGGTTCCAAATACCTAGATACATTTCTATCTTGAACTCAATGGCATTCTACAACTTTTTAGTATCGTTAGTATTTTTTTACGATAGCTTCACACAGAAGCCCCTTAGGAAAAAAATTTCCGTCCGATCCGATGTCATCTTAAGTGATGTCTTTTTAAGGAAAGGAAGGAGAGAAAGATCTGGGAAGGAAAAAGGTATGATGGGTGGGTAAGAATCAAGGGGTCAGTATGTTCAGGAGTGATGGACGTATGAATTCACCTGGTGCAAGGCGATGTGTCGAGAGAATTCGGCTGGAGAAGTTAAAAGGTCTCCCTCAACCAGTCTCTCTCGATCCAGCCCGCCACGCAGTAGCCAAACCGCACCCCATGAACCCGGGCACCCCTGCTAAATTGCCAAATGTAGCGAACCACTTTGGGTTACCTATAGCAGAGGTGTTGTTTTTCAATAAATGTATGACGACCTCCGTAGTCCAGTGGGTAAGACTCTTGACTCACAATCCGGAGGTCGCGGGTTCGAACCCGGCATGCGCAAATAAATTTTATTTGATTAAATTGTGTTATTTCGCAATTAATTCATTAAAAATAATTTATAGTACATTTGCGGCATGTTCCAGAGTGGAAGATACTACTAGTATCGCCCTGGTGTAAGACCACCATTCAGAATTGAAACGTTGCTTGAAAATGGCTTTAGCCGTGTTTGGTGACCAGATCTGAATAGCCAGGTACTTCCCAACCTTTCTCTTCCCCACCTCCTTCCCCTCCCCACTACCTTCAGCCTCACAACATACCCCAATTGGGGATGCCATAATCTCACTGGCTCCAGACGGGAGCAGTTGAAATTCTTGTGCGGTATTCACTGTAAAAAAAAAAAATGTAACTAGGTATGGTGAAAAGCCATCGGCATTGTTGTGGAAATAAATTATTATATTACTTATAGTGAATTATTCCTAATATACCTATGCTACGTATTCTTGAACTAGGTAGGTATACCAAACCGACATCTTGGCAAAAATTGTTATTTAGCTAGTATGTATAAAGATACAAATTCACAAATAACATTATTAACAAAAAATCTTTAAGCCAAGAAGAAAAGCTCTGAATGCCGCAGTCGCATGAATCGACCGCCGGTTTTTTCAGCAAGTAACATTATTTCAACGCATGTGAATTGGGTTGATACCTACATATCGAATTATGAGTAGGTAGGTACTTGCATGTTATGTTGGGATGGTCCGATATACCCTAAAGTTTTTAAGTTTAGACCTAAGAAATTCAATATACAGGTAGGTACCTACTTCGTTTGCATGAATGCATGACTCTGAAACAGTAGGTACCTACCTACCTACATGATTATTTTATTACATAGATACTTCAACGGCCCAAGACTTCGGTATGTTATTTTTCTTTGGTTGCTCTTATGTAGGTAAGTAGATATGAGCCTAATATTCAGTAGTAGATAAAGTCTGACTTGAAAATAAATAACTTTTCCAAAATAATTCATTTGATTACATGAACGTACAATTCATTGCCCCGGGTTGGTAGGAGTACCTACCTATGTATCTCATAGTGAATTTTCGTCCGTTTTTCGTGATTTTCCAGAACAAAATTTTTGTTTTGTACTTTTACTTGTTAGATACCCACTGTAAGAATATGTAGATATGTGTTATTATGAAAATCATTTTCTTTGTGAATTGATTGACAACAGTTGACGACCGAGTAAAATTTCATTGATAGGTAGAGAATAATAATTCCTGCGGGTATAGTTTACGGTTCCATGACAGTTCATCCTGCGACAATTCATCCGGCGACAGTTCATCCTGCGACAGTTCATCCGGCCAACAGTTCATCCTGCCGACAGTTCATCCTGCCGACAGTTCATCCCGCCGACAATTCATCCGGCGACAATTCATCCTGACAATTCAACCTAACCTAACCTAACCTATAAGTATAAGTATGTCGTATTTTGTTATTCACGCATGCTTCTTCGGAGAGTCGAAATTATTGTAAGTAAAAATATTTTTACAGCGGATTTCCCCTCAAGATGCCTTCAGATATAAGTAAAACGATTTTGGTTGTACGGCCGTATATCCTCTTTGCATACTTACTTAATAAAAATCTTCTAAATGATCAGGCAGGATGAATTGTCGCCGGATGAATTATCGGCGGGATGAACTGTCGGCAGGATGAACTGTCGGCAGGATGAACTGTCGGCCGGATGAACTGTCGCCGGATGAATTGTCGCAGGACGAATTGTCGGGTCACCATAGTTTACGAGCTAAGACTTGAAAAGTTAAACGCTCAAAAGTTGGAGTAGTGAATAGTGAAGTAGATGAAACACAACAGGCATGCGTATTCTTTTATTGGCATAGGCACCTACCTACCCACTAGCATTCTGTATTATGCGTA
Organism: Limnephilus rhombicus; assembly: GCA_929108145.2. NCBI lineage: Eukaryota > Metazoa > Arthropoda > Insecta > Trichoptera > Limnephilidae > Limnephilus > Limnephilus rhombicus. The sequence goes on from OV815284.1 coordinate 28,611,115, forward strand.
CTCGGTTGTCTCTTTCATAAATTTAGACAAACATTTCATACATTTAGGCGTACGTTCTCTTACACTTTCAAAAATAATTTATGCCCTTCGGCTCAGAGACTTCTGTCAGGCATGTAGGTATATCTTGGGTTTGTTTTACGTTAACTCCACACACGAGGCCCTGAGGAAAATATTTTTTCTCAGGCCCTATGTCATCTGAGATGCTGTATGGATGGTCTTTTGAGGAGAGGAAGGAATGAACATTGGTCTTGAAGAGTCCCGTGTTGTAGGAAGGAACGAGTCGAAGAAGCGACCCGTTCTCATGTGACAAATTTCAACCGTTTACCTACATATGCGGTATGCTGTACCTAGTACCTACCTAATACGTTAAGGCGATGTAATAACGTCGTGTGAAATTCGACATCGGGCCGCAAATAATAACACTCCTTATGCAGATGCCGGTAAGGTTTAAATTCCCTCTTAACACCAGCCGCCTGTTTTCACGCAAGAAAAAAACAACGCCGAAAAGTGGGTTTTGTTTTACTTTTTTATGTTCAGGCACAAATATTTAAATGTTTTAAAAGCACTTAATTTTACACATTATGCAATAAAACCATAACCCAAAATGGGTTTTTAGGTACCTAAGGAGGAGATTTTGAACTTTAAAGCAGTTTTTACCTATAAGTCTGTAACTTTATTTTTTCTGGGCTTACGAAAAATACTCGATTATTTCAATAACCAATGGTAATATAATTAGTAGCCCATAGTGTTCTAATAGAAGTATTTAATTGTAGCATCTGACATACTTTTAAGCGATCAGATTTTGCATAGTTCGTAGATGAAGCCATGCAAAATAATACAAAATCGTGTGTTTTTAGTTTGATGATTTGATCACTTAGATATATTATAGAAGATTCAATTAAATACTGCGAGTAGAATACATCTTGGCCTTGGAAATAGTCGAGTATTTTTTTAAAAGTATCAGGCATGTAAAAATAATTTCAAGTGCCAAAATCTCTAACCATTAAATCTGTTTTTTGATAAAATTTTATTATTTACTTAATGTGGCAAATTAAGTTCTTTAGAAAATAACCGGAATTTTTTTTAATATTGGTGCCTGAATTTAAGGCGATCCAATAGCCCAGGAAAAAATCGGAATCGGAACTCACATTCCTTTATGGGAGAAGTTTATTTTGTGACGTTCGGGCGTAGGTAAATATAATTTTATTTGTGATTATTATAAAAGAAACTGAATGTGCTACTTTAAACAATAGAACCATATCCGAAAAGGGGTTTATAAATAGGATAGTTTGTACTTGAAAGTGATATTTTATAGACCTTATAAGTACTTTATTTTTTCTATGCTTAGATATTAAAAGACTTGCAATTTCGCGCAGTTTCTATCGGCTTGAATCAAAATGGGCAGCGTTCAATGAATTTGGATTTTGGATTAAAACCTTATAAACTAACTCGCATAAAAACTACATGTATATTTTGTGTTAGTTTACGCCCCGCCACGGTGGCATATAGACGTCCTTTGACTCCACGTCGCGTCGCTTGGTTCCGTGCAATCTTTTTTAAATTTCCTCATTATTATAATAAACAATGCGTAAAAAGGAATATAAAAAAATAATATTTTTTACAGGCCTTTCCGAAATCAACCTGTAAAAAACAACTCTCAAGTACATTCTCCAACCTTTCCAAAAAAGTCTTCTCCCAAAAAGAGGTGGTGATTCCGATTTCGAAAGTTTCAAGGACTAGGGGATCACCTTAAGTAGTTTTAGTCAGTGTTGATATTTGACTAGCTAGGTACCTATATAAAAAAAATCATCAATAAAAAGTCAAATAACACATTTTGATACAGAAAATCATGAAAAGTGGAAACCTAATGTCCCAGCTCGTCTTGGGTAGGTACCCAAAATACTTATTTTTTTCTTACCATGCTTGCGTAACACGCTGAGTAGAAGTGGGTTTAAATTTCCTTCAGGCCTTGTTAAGATGAAGCCATAGTAAATAATGCAAAATCACACAAAATCATATGTTTTTGTTATGAAATTTTGATGGCTATGAAGTATTATAGATGTTTCAATTAAATACTGTGTGTAGAACACACCTCGGCCCTTAAAAATATCGGTAATTTTTTTATAAGTCTTTTAATAAGCCTATAAAAAAATAAAGTATAAGGTCTAAAAAACACACTTTCAAGTCCAAACTCTTAGGTATATTTATAAACCTCAAAATTCAGTTTATTTTAAGTATAATAATCGCAAAAAAGTTGCGTCGCGTTGTTATTTGACGATACGGCCGCTAGTCGACGAATTCGGTTTTTCAAAGTGAACCCTATGGCGTCCACCGAAGAACTACTGTCCACGCCACAGTCGCCACACCTCAGTCACGCCCCGAACAGAGCGGGAGATGGACGCGTGTCTCCGCGTCGCTTGATTTCGTGAAATCAATTTTAAATTTCCGTTTTATTACAATAAACAATGCGTAAAAAGGGAGTTAATGTTTTTAACAGGTTTTTACGAAATCAACCTGTAAAAAAAATTCTCAAATACCTTTTCCAACCTTTCCAAAAGCTTTTTCTTAAGTATTTTCAAACTCCTCCCATAAAGGGGCGTGAATTCCGATTTCGATTTTTTCCTGGACTATTGGATCGCCTTAACGTAAAAGAAAATCTAGCGTGCAGAAAACAATAATTGAGTTCTATTAACGTTAATTACCTATCTATCTCAGTTGAGTAGGTATATTTGTAACTACCACTTTGCAGCTAACTAGGTATAACGAATAGTTTTACTAAATTAGATACCTTAGGTATATGACAGAAAACCTATATATTCTGGTAAATTACATTAATAAATACCTGTCTAACTAGACTAGATTGGTAGGTACCTACCTATACGCGATTACTCAATTAGGTGAATTAGTTAGGAGAATTAAGCATTAAGGTAGAGAGGTAGACATTAACTAATAACTTGATTAAAATAATCTCGTCTATGACAGGTAGGTAGGTACTAGGTACTATTAAAATTAGTCGTGGGTATTTTTGGATGATTGTTTCCAAATTTCAACAAAGCGTCATTCATTGTAATTGTTCTCATAATGATAATATTTATGCGAGTGCTGTTACCACATCAGTCTGTTTATAATTGGTTTTTAACTTTGGTTTATCGTAATTTTTTTAAGATTTAGAGAATTTTGGCAATAGACCTTTACTAGGGTAGACCTTTAATTCGTTAGGCGCCCTCAGTAAATAAGAAAAAAAACTCTATTGATAGTTTGTTGTAGGTAACACAACGAGAGTTGGAAGCAATAAAAATGCTTAGAATTGATATATTATATGCATAATATAAAAAACGGTGGTTAATTTTTCAGCATGGTTGACTTATATGATTTGACGTCTAAGGCAACTGGAGTATCACAGACTAGTATTCAACAGTTAATCTTTTGTACCTTTGTGTTAGTAATCCGTTATACCCACCTATCCTAATATACGTATAGATAGTTGCTGATGATGATTGATACATAACTACCTATATAATTACTGTTGCTGATGATTGCTAACACATAATTATAAAAATTAAATAATCAAAAGTAGCCGCACTTTTAAGGCGATTCAATAGTTCAGGAAAAAATCGAAATCGGAATTCACGCCCTTTTATGGGAGGAGTTTAAAAATACTTGAGAAAAAGCTTAAGGAAAGGTTGGACAGGGTATTTGAGTTTTTTTTTCACATGTTGATTTCGTAAAGGCCTGTAAAAAACATTAACTCATTTTTTACGCATTTTTTATTGTAATAAAACAGAATTTAAAAATTGATTTCACGGAACAAAGCGACGCGGACCCTAGCGTCCGTTTCCCGCTCCGTTCGGGGGCGAACTGATAAAAAAACGGGCGTGACTAGTTATGTAGCCCTTTGGTGGACGGCATAGAGTTCACTTTGAAAATCCAAATTCGTCGACTGCCGGCCGTATTGTAAAATAACAACGCGAAAATGCATATTTTATTTTATTTTGTGAACTTCGGGCGTAAATATCAATTTTTTATGCGATCATTATAAAAGAAACTGAATTTGTTACATTAAACAATAAAACCATATCCGAAAAGGGGTTTATAAACAGGAGAGTTTGGACTTTAAAGTGTTTTTTACAGACCTTATATTTTATTTTTTTTATAGGCTTATTAAAAGAATTATAAAAAAACTGACCGATATTTTTAAGGGCCAAGATATGTTCTACATGCAGTATTTAATAGAAGCTTCTATAATATTTCTAAGCGATCCAATTTTCAAAACAAAAACATACGATTTTGTATGATTTTGCATTATTTAGTATGGCTTCATCTTAAGCACAGATTATGGAAATCCCACTTCATTTCAACAATTACTATAAGAAACAACTATTTACGTACTCAAAATAGGTTTTAAGGTTCTTAGTTTAGGTAAATTAAGTAATTCATTCGCATTGAGTTTGAAACGAAACTTTGCAAATGTCAACTCCATACAAAAAAAATGGCGGCAATTAAGAAGTTTTATACGCGAAATTTTTAACTTTGATTGAATGAAAATCGAATTTTAATCGATATTTTTCCGTATATCCCGACTGAAACCGATGTTTCTTTTGGTAATTAAGTTTAAAAAACTAATTTACTTTTCAAAATATAGGTATGCCTATCAAACGTGTAGGTAGGTTGAGTATTTTTCTTCTCGCATGGTTGCGAGATGGTATGATTGGGTTAGGTTAGGTTTAATCTTTTAACTAACACAATATTTTTTAACCTTGTCGTTATTTATGAATACCCATTTGAATTCAACCCTAAAGATTATTACATTTAGTTAATAAACTTTATTTTGATAACCTTCAGTATTTCAATAAAAATGTCGTAAAACAAAACAAGTTTTATGTAACCGACTTCAACACGCTTTGGCTTCGAAGTTTTTTTAAAGGCTAAAACGAAACACGCTGTATGAAATTTTTGCATCTGTGAGTACAAAGATGAAGTCAACTCTTGCGAGACCTACCTGTACCTACATAACAAATTATTATAGACTGAGCGAGCGTATGTAAATTTATTAGAAACGTTCCGGTTCCCGTTCAAAATGGTGGATTTTTGGACACTACCTTTTTATCTCGCCAGAGTACGCATGGTTGTTGTTCCTACAACAAAGTGTCAAATAGGAATAACCAATATTATGGTACCTGTCTACCTACCTACCATTGGCGTCTGTGAGTTATCAGTGTGCTAGAACGTTAAGATGAAGCCATAGTAAATAATGCAAAATTATACAAAATCAAATTTGTTTTGAAATTTTGATGGCTTAGAAGTATTATAGATGCTTTAATTAAATACTGCGTGTAGAACATATCTTGGCCCTTAAAAATATAGATCATTTTTTATAAGTCTTTTAATAAGCCTATAAAAAAATAATGTTTAAGTTATATAAAAAACACTTTCAAGTCCAAACTCTCCTATTTATAAACCCCTTTTCGGATTTGGTTTTATTGTATAATGTGGCAAATTTAGTTTCTTTTGTTATAATCGCAAAAAAAAGATATTTACACCCGAACTTCACAAAATAAAATAAAATATGCATTTTGTCGTTGTTATTTTTGACATCAATCAATACGCGCCGCACTCTACGAATTTGGATTCTTGAAGTGACCCTTATGGCATGGGCACAAGAACCATGCACTGGGCACATTTATTTCGTATCAGTCACGCCCCGTCTGGAGCGGGAGACAGTCGTGTGACTCCGCGTCGCTTAGTTTCGTGAAATCAATTTTAAATTTCCATTTTCTTACAATAAACAATACGTAAAAAAGGAATTAATATTTTTTACAGGCCTTTACGAAATCAACCTGTAAAAAAAATCACAAATACCTTTACCAACCTTTCCAAAAGATTTTTCTCAAGTATTTTTAAACTCCTCCCATAAAGGGCGTGAATTCCGATTTTTCCTGAACTATTGGATCGCCTTAAGATTGAAAAATATGACGTTTTTGTAGCTGAAAATGAATTTTATTTTATTTTTTTATTTAAAATTTTTGTATGAAGATCTTCAGGATTATTTCAGTCAAGGGATGCGCCGCATCCACATTACAGCATAGCTTCATACAAAATGTTGAAATTTTGAAAAAAAAAAAAAAAACTATCTACTAGCTACCTACCTACTACTACCTACTACCTACTACTACTGTCATTGAGATGGTGGCATTAGTTGGAGAAATTGTATAAATCCTTATTTGAAATTTTGAATTTTAAATTTTAAATTTTGAAAAATTTTCGTAAAACATTTGTGGTTTATATGTAATTATGTAAGTTGGTTATTAATGATTTTAATACAAATCTTACGATTTCAGAAGTAATTTTGATTTTCGTTATATGTTTTTGGGGTGTTATGCCGTGTTGCGCTACCTCCTTCTTTAGCCAACGTTTCGGACATCGTTGCAGTGTCCATCATCAGGGCAGATCCGGCGGCACACATCTACCGGATCTGCTAAAGAAGGAGGTTGGCTAAAGAAGGAGGTAGCGCAACACGGCATAACACCCCAAAAACAAATAACGAAAATGCTTTTGGCCGTGAAAATCTTAAAACTTATCTAATTTTGATTTGATTTATTGAATGAGAGAAAATCATTGGAAAACTTTTTTGGGCGCGAGGTTTAGGTACCTACTAACTAGTTTATCTAGATGGGTTATAAACCAACCTCTGAATATATTTTTAACACCAAAAACTCACTTACCGATACCTTCTTAACTACCAGTGGCGGTCCGTGACTTTTCATTTAGTTGGACTGCTAAGATTGAAAAATACCATGATAATAGATGAAAAGTAGATATAGGTAAGTCGATGAAAAAAAAAAATTGTTTTTCAAAATTCGAACTTTTGTATGAAGATTTTTAGGATTATTTCAGTTTGGGAAAGCGCAGCATCCCCAAAACTGAAAAATCTTTGTACACAAATTGAAATTTAAATAATAGATCATCTTTTTCTGTACAACATCAACAACGTATTTTTCAACACGGTATTTTTCAATATTATCACTCTAATTCAATGAAAAGTCAATCCCTACTAACTACATAGAAGTGGCGGTCCGTGAGTTTTCAGTGAGCTAGAGTGCTAAGATTGAAAAATACGACGTTATTGATGTTGTTGCAGCTGAAAATGTTTTGTTTTTCAATATGTCTATGTTTTGAATGAAGATTTTCAGGAAAATACTAAAATATTTATGCATCGCAAATAAAATTCGTTTTCAGCTACAACCACATCAATAAGGTCGTATTTTTCAATTTTAGCACTCTAGCTCACTGAAAACTCACGGACCGCCACTGCTACAAGGTATACAATAGGTACTACCTATTTTGTAAAGTACCTAGGTAGAAATGGAATATCTTATATTTCTATTTCAAAACGCATGATGTGTGATCTATATCGTTTAAAAAAAACTGATATCACCAGTTGACCTCTAACTCCTAGGTCCCACGCAGGCCAATGAAAATGAAAAAAATAAATTTAAATTCGTATTTTTTATTATAAATTTTGCTTTCTTCCTTTAAGGGTGATCTTGGACATATAAAGTTTCTGTAATTAGTTACATTTTTTAAAACTACAGTTATATTGAAGAAAAATATACCTACATATTTATAAAAACAAATACAGATAACATTCAGAAGATTCTAGAAGAATTACTGACAAATAGTAGGTACAGAGTTGGTATTAATTTAATAGTATTAAAATTAATTACATTTTTAAAACCAAACTGCGCTTACATTGAATAGGCAAACTTATATATCAGGTCGCCTAAAAGTATCTTTTAAAAAAAAAAAGTTTTGTCACCTCCTTTGCGATCTATTTTTGGGCGATATTGCTAACAAATACAGCAAATGAGAGTTGATAAATATAGGCATAAGATTAAAGAAGTGTCATTAAATAAACAGTAATTTATAAAATTATCAAAAATACTTTGTGGTAACATTATTAATATAATGAAAATCAAATAACTTCGTTTAAACCACTATATAATTAACAATATCAACATGTTTCAATAACAATGTTATCTTCATCAGGACAAGATGTTAATTTGACATGTTAACGTATAGTGGTGTGAACGAAGTTATTTGATTTTCAATACATAAAAGAATTAGGTACCTACCTAGTACCTACCTATTTGAAAATTTCAATTCATTTCGCCAGAATTGCTTACTTACCAATATAAAACTTATGAATACCCAAGATTCATAGAAAATGCGTTTAAGGCAATCCAATAGTCCAGGAAAAAATCGAAATTGAATTCACGCCCCTTTATGGGAGGAGTTTTAAAAATACTTGAGAAAAAGCTTTTGGAAAGGTTGGAAAAGGTATTTGAGAATTTTTTTTACAGGTTGATTTTAAGAGCTGTAAAAAACATTAACTCCTTTTTTACGCATTGTTTATTGTAATAAAACGGAAATTTAAAATTGATTTCATGGAACCAAGCCACGCGGAACCTAACGTCTATCCCCGGCTCCGTCCGGGAGAGAAGTGATAAAAAAATTGGTGTGGCTAGTAGGTATGTAGTCCTTGGGTAGACGGCATAATTGGAATTCGTCGACTACCGGCCGTATTGTAAAATAACAATGCGAAAATTTATATTTTATTTTATTTTGTGAACTTCGGGCGTAAACATAATTTTTTTGGGATTATTATAAAAGAAACTGAATTTGCCAAATTAAACAATAAAAACCATATCCGAAAAGGGGTTTATAAGTAGAAGAGTTTGCACTTGAAAGTTTTTTTTATAGACATTATACTTTATTTTTTTCTAGGCTTATTAAAAGACGTATTATTGTTAGAGCTTATTATTTTAAGGGCGAAGGTATGTTCTACACGCAGTATTTAATTGTAGCATCTATGTATAATACTTCTAAGCGATCAAATTTTCAAAACAAAAACATATGATTTGTATGATTTTGAATTATTTAGTATGGCTTCATCTTAAACAAGGTTAGCTAAAAAATCGTGACGTAGGTCACAATCCATGTTCCACTGGGAGATTTAAATTAACTGCAATAAAAGTGGCAATTTTTTACTTCAAGCTACGCCACGTGTTTGAAATTTTAAAAGCGGCCCGTAGTTTTTTTTTTCAAAAAAGGCCCGTATGAGCTTAAAGTATCTATTGTTATTTTCTACGAACCTTGATGAATAGGTACCTACGTACCCACCTCCCTACACGTCTACCGATTTATTTCTTTAGTGATCTAACCTAAATAAATGTAATTATTAATTTTGATACCAAATGCATTATTTTATTTTTATTATTTTAATAAAGTTTGTAGGTAGACGGTACCTAGTAAGATACGAAACTACAAACGCACTGTGCTCAAAGCTGACGTGTCAGGCGTCAATTAGTGGAAACTAAGTAGGAATGCAGGAAATATTATTATTTTAATAACCGCCTATTAATATCCAACGTCATAGGCGACTCGCGCCAGTCGACGGGCCACCATTTTGTTTTGCGATCACGTGGTCCGTTTTGGCGCCAGTAATTTTCTTTGTTTAGCGATGGCCGATAAATGGCAAATTGTCTCATAGGTATATATACAACTGTTTTATGAAAGCTTGACGAAGACTGATAATGTGTTTGATTTCGTGAATTATGAATGGGTTCTTCTTATTCGTCTACGAAAATATGGTAATTTTTCGGGATTAGTGTCCATGGCTATTACGAATAATTTTTAGAAAAAAACTTTAGATTCGCCTTAATCACTATAAAAGGAAACTTTTTGCATCACGGCTGGCGGAAAATAATGCATTTTAATTTTCAATGTCGTTAAATAAAATTTCACTTCGCGAACCGACACTACGACAGCCCGCCTGCTGCCGTCCGCCATTTTGTCCCATACACAAGCCCGCTACACAAACCCTGCGTAGCCAAACAAACCATTCAAAAACGTAGGCTGTTTTTTAAAGTAAAGATAACATACACAAGCCCGCTACACAAACCCTGCGTAGCCAAACAAACCATTCAAAATTGCGGGCTGTCGTTGTGTCGGTTCGTGAAGTGAAATTTTATTTAACGACATTGAAAATTAAAATGCATTATTTTCCGCCAGCCGTGATGCAAAAAGTTTCCTTTTATAGTGATTAAGGCGAATCTAAAGTTTTTTTCTAAAAATTATTCGTAATAGCCATGGACACTAATCCCGAAAATTTACCGAAAATATTATTGCTATAATAAAGCTATTAAATAATCCCATTTACCTAATTCCAATAAACTCTTTTAATGTGGTTCCATCACAACTCAAAAAGTGGCAAAATGTTTTAACACCCCTTTGGAAAGTCATTAAAAGTTTTTAAAAAAATAGCCCTTAACCTAACCTGAATTTATTTAGGTATATTTAACCTAGTTTTTTAATGACTTTTCAAAGGAGTGATGAAGTGTCATTTTGTTGAGTTGATCGACCAAATTTTAATTTTGTAGTTATGTATCTACGTAGGGTATCTATAGGTGACATGAAGAGGCTATTTTTTTTCTATACCTATCATAATAGGTATATTTTTTACGAATGCAAATATACTAGGCAGTAAAAAATATACTTATTAAACAAAAATTTACTTAACAAAGTAGGTACATTTCGAATCTTTTCGAAAGGCTAATATTTTTTTAATTTAAAAAACATCCAAATTTGACTCTTTCATAATCAGTGTGCAATGAAAAATCACATGAATTATTGGAAGAGACGAGTAGTAGGTAAACATAAATAATGCCCCCCCCCCCCCAAACTCATTGAATCTATAAATTATAGGCATTTAGGAATACGAGTTAATTTTAGTTTTACATAATAGATAATCAAATATAATCATTTTCTTAGTTAGGTGCTGTAATATAATGTTCAATAACAAAAATAAAGAAGGTTTTTTTTTTTTACCTATACCTATATTAGCAATTCACACAAAAAATCTGTAAGACCATTAATGACACAGAATTCATATGGGCCCATCATTTACTTTATATTTGTACCTGTCCACTGAACTTTGTTTTTAAAAGCGAAGATCAGGGGTCTCCAAACTACGGTCCGCGGTTCAAATCCGGCCCGCCAGTGTCATCAATCCGGCCCGCGACAGCTAAAGACCAGTGTCATCAATCAGGCCCGTGACAAATTGGTTAAAAAACACAGAATTTTAGTAACTCGGTTTTATTTATTTGCTAGGTAAGTTTAATGACAAGTATAATAAGCAAAAAAATTAACTTAAGCGAGGTAACTAACAAAGAAATTAAATGAATCCAACTAGCATTATAAACATTATAACATGTAACATATAAACATATAAACATTATAACATGTAACATATAAACATATAAACATTATAATATATAAAATTCTAATGAGATTTATGTATTTGTGACTTTCCACTGACAAAAGTTTGTAGTTGTGAACCAATTTTATTTTTAACGATGTTATTCTCGAAAAATTACTACTAGCGCTATTTGTTAGGATCCTAACTTGCCCAAAAAATAGAACGAAATGGATTGAATCTACTAAAGAGCTGACTAAAATTACCACTCTACTAAAATTGTGGCGTCTGGACGCGTTTAGTTACTAATATACTCTCTAGTTGACTAAAATACTCGGTGTGTGCGAACGGCTCTTTAGCGATGGATAGAGGGTAGGTACTACCACAACTTATGTCCGTGTGTAACCACCAGATGTCAAGTGTTGCAGTTGTGACATACAATTAGGAATGCTAGGTTTTTAAAAATATCGAAATATCGATATCGATATATATCGAATTAAGTCGATATTGATATATCGATATATCGGTCTAGTAGGCCGATATATCGATATTTCTTATTTTTTTAAAAGCTTATAGAATTCTACTGTAGTTTTAGTTAGATACTTTATCAATCGTCTATCGATTATGTATGTAGGTATATATTTTTTATACTTACCTATGTGAATAATCACAAAATATGGATAGGTATTTAAAATGTGTTTTTTTTCTTAAATTTTTTTTTTTTTAAATAATTCCAGAATTTTGTACCAGCTAAATAGTAACTTTGACAGTCTGCTTCCTTGTAGCCGGTTTCTGGTTTGAGCTATAGTGGCTCTTGTCTTTGAAAAAAGACGTTCAGAAGGAACACTTGTTGCCACAATTGGTAGATGACTCATTGTCACTTTGAAAAGTTTGGGATATACACCTAGCCGTGTTTCAAGAATGTTTATTTTTATAGGAGTATATCTACATATTTACAGGAGCAGAAAGATATAACGTAAGCTCGTCATCACCGTCAGTTTTTTTCTTATTATTTGCGTGTGAGCCAAACATTTATCGTACCGATATTTCGATACGATATATTGAGTTTTTCGATATTGATATATCGATATCGGCGTATAGTCAATATCGATAAATTGATAAATATCGATATTTTTAGGGGTCGATATATCGATATTTATCGGTTTTCCGATATATCGTTGCATCCCTACATACAATACAACACAATGGTAGTTGAACTAGCGAATTTAGCAAGCGTATTCTCGCTCAGGGCGCGTACTCGGCAACTAACCTAGAAAGTATAGATAATGGCAAGAAAATTAAAACGGTTTTGACCATTGGAACTTAATGAAGTAATCAGTATAGCCCTACAGCTGGAAATTTTGGAGACTCCTGGCGTAGATGATAATAAATTGTTTGATATTATATTTTTCAAAAATGTCGCTGTAATGCACGATCAAAAATTATTAATACGAGCTCACATGTTGGTTAAGTGGGTGGGTTCCTAGACAGCCCTTAAGTTGTAAGAAATTTTCCAATTTTTCATTCTCTACGTTACCTCATTAAAAACATATTTTCTCATTACTTAGCATATTTCGCAAAAGCCAAATTATAGCATAATTAGGGGCCTGCGTTTGCAAGTCTGAAGGTCTTTCATTTTACCAAAGGCGTTTCATCTCACACGTTTCCTTTCACAATACACGCAACACGACACCTAACCGAATTACCAAGGTAGGTACTATGTACTTACACACTACACACGTCCGAGCCTTGATCCAAATAAACGGTCTCTATTTCACTGGCACTAAATTACAGGATGAACTCACTTTACTATGTAAACATTCCTTCATGAAGCCAGAAGCGTACTAACTATATGGTAGTTAATAATACCTATCTACCTACTTACAAGAATATTTGTGGGACATTGTACCAACCTTGATAGGTAGGTAGGTGTACATTACACAGTGATTTTAATAGCTTCTAATAGCGAATTCCCGGCATGCATTAGTAAAGAAATTGCGTGCCTGTCCTTTCCCATTCGCTCCGTTCCCGTTCCTCTCCATCGCGGGCACGCGCACATCAAATCCCCAAAGTTTCATCGCAAACGGATGAATGGTTTAGCAAAGTATAAGGAACAAACATACATACATAGGTACATGCATTCAAGCAAGCAATAAACCAAACAAACCTTGATATTTATATCCTACAGATGAACAAGTGCTGGGTGAGTAGGTCTTTGTCTTGATAATGTGATAATTGCAGGTCAAAATGATAGGCCCAAAATTTTTTAATAATCATTTACTTATAAAAGTGTTTGTGTTTTAATTCTGTTTCTTTTGGATACACAACTTTTTTGTTGTGTATCACAGCTGTCCATGTGAGATTTTTTTTCACGATTTTTTCCAACTACCTCCTGATATCCCCTACCATGGGCGCCCGCAGGGGGCGGCAAGGGGGGGCACTTGCCCCCCCCCTGGATTGATTGAAAACAGTCAGATTTCTCTAATTAACTCAATGGAGAGTCGATTTTGTGAAGCCCACCGTACACAATTTAACTTAGCGTTGCTACATCCTTCGAAATTGTGCAAACTGAATCGTCAACATTTAAGGACATAATGTCTACTATTAATCAGGTATACCATATTGATAATTTTGAAACTGAAGCCTTGAGTTGGTTTGATTTTTGGATAGATTTCATCGACTTGTTACTAGAGATGCCACGAACAAAGATTTTGCCGAATACCGAATAATCGGCTAGGCTCTCGGCCGAAGCGACGCCGCCGAATATTCGGTGACACTTAGTACATTTCGTGGGTCACAGGTTCCTATCTGCATCATTGAAATGCGTTGGGTAATTATTTATTATTGTATGTAGTGGGTCATGCCACAACACGCGTTATTTGTTGATTGTTCAGGTTATTGCATCAAATTGTGTTACTTATAGTGTGTATATCTTAAAAAATACAATGAAATTTTTAGTGTGTAGTGTATATCTTAAAAATACATGAAAACTGTTCGCCTAGAAAAGTGGTGGTCAGCAAACGCAAAACAGTAAACAAGTCTAGCAGAATTTGCTAACATTTATTTATCATCTCCCGGGAGCAGTGCATATGTATAATGAGCGGCTTTTTTGGAATCAGGTATAATTTATGATGAAAAGCGCAATCGTTTGCTATCAACAAATGCTGAATTTTTTTTCATTCCCTGATAGATTTTAAGTGTATAACAATCTGATTTTTTTGTTAAAATAGCAAAATTGTGAGTAATTATGGGCGTTTTTTTTCTTCATAATTTAGTATTCGGTATTCGGCCAAATAGTTCGCAATATTCGGCCGATTACCGAATAGTTAAAAAAAAGTAGCCGAATAGGCCGAATACCGAATAGCAGCCGAATTTTCGTGGAATCTCCACTTGTTACCTTTCACAAAGTTTATCCGAGTGTCAGGTATGCCTTACTAGTTTTGCTAACATTACCAGCAACAACATGTTGGAGCAATCATTCAGCACATTACGTCGTGTAAAAACATGGCTTAGATCTACAATGTCAGATGAACGTCTGTCTGAATTGTGCATGTTAAGCGTACACGGGGACAAAGTGAACTGCAACAAAAAAGACTTTATGGACAAAATTGTAGATATGTTTGGTAACGATAACAGACGACTGCAGTTCTTGTGTAAAGAATAAATTTTATTTAAAATTTATGATGTATTATTTTTTGTTATACCTATACATATATTGTGTTAATAAAAAAATTGTTGCTACAGTATGCCCTACATTATTACAGTGTCCTGTTCGTTCATTCGTCATACAAATACGCTCTAGTAAATTATAACTACATTAAAACATTACTAAAAATATTTTGCCCCCCCCTAAAAAAAATTCTGCGGGCGCCCATGTCCCCTACCTCTACTATGTCTCCTTAGCAATCCCTTCCTGTGTCCCCCGCCACCCCTCCCCTGCGTGTCCCTTCCCTGGCGTCTCCGCTCCCGTCCCCCCCTCCTGCCTTTCATCCCTGCCGCTAAATTATATGAATTAGATATATTTTTGTATTTTTTGTAATTTTTTGTAAGTCCAGATCTCACTATACAAAAACCTTTGCGGACATGCGTATAACAAATCACCAAAGTTTCATGGCAATCGGATTAATGGTATAGGAACGCATATGGAACAAACCAAAAAAACATTCATTTTTATATATGAAGTTTTAATCAAAGGTAATTTTCAATTCGAATCGAATATAGGTACCTACCTATTAGGTAAATGGATAGTTATTAAACAGGTACCTAACAACTACATATATAAAAAATTTGAGCTAACACGTCTATGATATAATAAATACACATTTATGAGATAATTTATGATTTGTAGATAGGAACGTGTGAGTTCGGTTATATTAAAAATCGTTTCGAAAATATTTCTGCAGATGATGTAATAGGTGCCAATCGCCAAATTATATATCCCTACAAAAATATTTTAGCCTCAACACTACTTTGACTAGATACTACCTAATACTACTGATTGATTATTAAGGCATCTCAAACAAACATAAAAACCTCATACGGTTCATAAATCAAAAAGTTATATAAAAAAGTTTACATGCATGTCGATTGCGTACACCATCCCCCATGTGCGGGGTAAGTATTCGCATACCGTAAGGTAAGTTCGCACCGCGAACAGTTACCCCTATTGCAATTATCGCACTTAAATTGCCCCTTACCGAAGTCTGTCCAATAATCATGTTCTCATACCACCATGCTTTACACAGAATATATTCTATCCAATCTTTTGTTGGCGGATCTCGATATTTTTCCTTGCATTGTGGGCTAAAATAGTCCTTACAAGCCTTTTTTGTGCTCTTAAAACAGTTATACACCCTTAGTCGGATTTCCATGGTTTTATTTATCGGTTTTTCGACCATTTTTGCATCTGCCTCTCTCTGTTTCTGCCGAAGTTTCTTTTTATATGGACTTGAAGTAATTGTTTCAGACATGCAATAATTTTTTCGTCGTTTTTATGTACGTGTTGCTTTGGCCGAAGACTTATATCAAACATTGGGACGTGAAGACTGAGCTTGTGATGGGGAGCTGGCCTGAACTTCAATAACATCTTCATAACCGCAGCAGTAAGGACCAGACGAATAATATTTTTATTAGGTCTGACAGACGTTTGTGGGCTCCTCAGTGCCGTATGTATTTCGGCAAGAGATCTGATTGTTCAGAATATCCGTGCTAATTATTGATAACGAGAGTTGAAATATTATGCTACAAAATCAATTTTATGTAGAGGGGTTTCGATAAATTCGATAAACTTTAAAAATCAGATTAGTGGTTATCTTTATTAGAATTACCACTTTGCACCCGTGTAACTAACAATATTACATCAAAAATTAACATAGACCACATCGCTCTGATACAAAATAGCACACATCGGTAACGGAGATGAAAAATTTAAGAAAAGCACGAATAAAGTAATTTACCTACTAATTATTATTTTCAAATTAGGATTCGCTGTAGGTATATCTACTTATATCCTGCTTCAATCGCTTCAGTGCGATCATGTACGATATTGTCGGAAACATCACTGCGAACACTTACACTCCTCGTACGGTTACCCCACGTGACTCTACAGGTTATTCTAAGTTATAGCACCCTTTTGGATGTTTTTTTTTTTTTAATTTAGCATCTACAAGTTTAAAATGAGACACAACATAGATGGCGGTTTTGAATGGGAGTATATAATATAAAATATGTATAGGTACCTTCTTATACATTTTTGACTTTTGATATACTGGCATACTGGCCAAAAAAGGCCCCTTTTTCTTTCATCATGATTTTATATTACAGTTTTCACACGAAAAAGTAACAAGTTAATAATGACTGACTATTCAATGTCGCCTAAATACTAATGTGTTCGCTACCCCTGAAAAGCTACTTCTAACTTACAAATTTTACCAAAATTTTATAACATAAAAGAATAAAACATATACACGCAACACACAAAACCAATATAAAACACGTAACACTCACAAAAAACATAATATACGCCGATTTTCATTTAATTATTTTTAGTTTTTTTTTAGTTTGTTAATTTTATTTAATTTTAATTTTTGATCTCTATTTTTTTTTTAATTTATCTTTATTTTAAATGTTTTTTTGTTTCGTCGCCAACATTGTATATTTCTTTTTTTTTCAAACTGTATTATGTATAAATTATTATATTATAAAATGGGGGCCTCATCACGGGTAAACAACCCAGTGAGGCCAACATTACTGGATTGTACTATGAAATTTTGTAAAATAATGTATCAACAATAAAAAAACTAAGTATTGAGTAAAATAATGCATTCTTCATAACTAGCATTATTTTCCTTGAAATTAAATATGTACCTACTCATTCTACTCAATCACAATACTATTAGGAAACGAATATAGCAAATTATTTTTAAAAAAAATGAAATAATATCTTTATTATATGATAAATTTAAATCAAAGGCAATAAGTAGATAAAATCTATTTAATTAAAGCCAAATTTGCCTCAGCATACGAAGAACTTCCGTATATAATTTGTTGTTATGTTTGAAAAAGTACTGAAACTAAATATTTTTTAAACATTTTTTTTTAAATTCAAGTCGGTAGGTATCTGCATTATATAGGTACCTACCTTACCTACCTACCTAGCTGTGCCCTGTTTGTTGTAAAACGCTATTTTTTGTTTTAAAATAGCGCTTTATCAAGTTGAAACTAACAATAGGAAAGTACAGGTAAATTTACTTAGTTAATATTTTATCTGAACAATCGATATCTAGCAAAATTCAATAGATATATATTTTTTCATTAAACTTCCGAAAATATCATGATTGAAAATTTGTAGCTTGGGTATTCTACATAGCTGTTTATTCTACATAGCAAAATTCAATAGATATATATTTTTTCATTAAACTTCCGAAAATATCATGATTGAAAATTTGTAGCTTGGGTATTCTACATACACCGTTTGGAGAGAGTACAAAGAAAATTTCTTCGATACGTTCAATTCAAATTGAGACAGCCTGTAATTGAAATCCGCTACAATGCATTAATGTCTGATCTAAACCTACCACTACTTTCTACCCGGCGTACTATTAATGACATTCTTATACTTTTTAAATTACTGAACAATCTCATAGACTGCCTTCAAATGTTAAGTGTTATAAATATTCGTGTCCCTGTTAAATCAACTCGACTCCACCACCTTTTCCACAGTGACAATCATAGCACTAACTATTCCTATCATTCACCGCTAGTGCGTTTTCACCGAACCGCCAATACGTATACAGACCTTTTCGATATTTTCAATACCTCACCGTCTTGCATCAAAGCAAAAATAATTAGTTATTTATGTAACTGATATGTTTGTAAAATGATAAATATTTGTTGTACTAATATGCATCGTATGTATGTACTGTATGTTATTCTATATATAACATACAGTACATACATACGATGCATATTAGTACAAATAATGTTTGTAAATGTTCGATACACTTGTATTATGTATGTAATAGCCCTATGTACAGGCGTTTAAATAATAAATAAATAGCTATTATAAAACACATAATTACAAAAAATATATATTTTATTCCTTTATTCCTTGATTCTGAAGTGCCCATAGATTGTTAATGCCTACCTACGACTCTCGTTTGTAATTCAAAAATTGGGTTGGTAATTTTTATTTGCCATTCAAAATAACTCGATTCGATATTATGGTTTGCAATCTATTTCATCAATGCGATTGAAACCTTCCCATCAAACATTCACGGTCATCAAACAACAAGCAAAACATATTTAGAATTCTTTTCAAGACAGTTTGTTGTCCCGCCAATATTGATGTATTTTAAAAACAGAATATAATTCAAATTTCACGAATCGTGACTGAGCATTCCCAATACGATTTTCAAAATATCAAACAACCGTTCCCCTGGCGCCGATCGATCAAACCTCTGTGCAAGCATTTCTTACCGCTATACAATTTATTATATTCTAATGTGAATTGCTCCCACAAAACGCAAAATAAATGTGCAGGAATCTAGAAAAAATCTGTGTGCTTTCAGCAAAAGCCGAAGACATTAGTAAAATGTCAAAACACCGAGCGAACAAAACTTACTTGCGGTTTGGGACAACAAACATTGCATATAATTGATTGGGGTAATTTGTTTCAAAACCCTTCGACAGTGCTAAGGGATTTCACAGACCCGTGAAATACTTTTCGGTCCTTTGATTTCGAGGGTTCCTCTTTGTGTCCTTAATGTCAGCTCATTATCCTAAGTAGGACTCTTCAAAATTTGTAAATAATGTCAAATCAATTCGTCTTTTGGCCCTTCGGGGTGGTTTGGAAACCTGCCTACCGATTAATCTTGCAGGAAATAGATAAAAGACGCTCGTTTATTTTATTATCAGTTTTGAATTGAAGAGGTAATAAATTAATCTTTTGTCGTTTGCATTGTTGGAGATATTGACTAATACCTTCACACTTGAACTTGTGAAAAAAATGGTTCTTTGAATCGTGTGATCGATGACGCGCGGCATCCAAATGTAATGGCAATGCGCCGCTATATTGGAAATTCTATACATTTCATATTGACTGTAGGTACTCGTACTTTCATACACATAAGTTGAAACCATATGTATATATTTACTTTGTCGGTTACTTTCAGCTATACCAACTAATTCTATACAATTATTTAACAATGTTAACGCAATACGGAAGACGAATATTTTTTTAATATCTATGACTTTGAATATTGATTAGCTACGTATTTTTATTCACGTGAATATGTTAATTTTGCACAAAACCTAGAAATATTGAAGGTTATTTTAAGAATGACAAACGTTTTTTTTTTAATCTTTTTCATTTATCATTAAATTCAAACATTTTTATAACAATAATTATTGTCTGTGCATTTTTTCACAAGAAAATATTCTGTTAAATTGTAATAAAAATTATATTCATAAAAAATGAATGCACGTTGATCCCTTTTCTCGTGAACCAATCACAGTTACCGCAGCATTCCTTCACCAACCTCGGACAGACCAATATTTCAAGCGACCCTTGGAATTGTTGAAAATACATTTTACACTTGTGTACTTGTGCAGGGGTCAAACTGTATTCAATGGTCTGGGCGGAAAAAAAGGTTTAAACCCAAACAATCTACTCGGGTTGTTTCTAAAGCCAATCCCACATTCCTTCAGTGCCTTCATAGGTAGACAACCAAAACCACTTTTATAAATTATGTAGATTTGAGTCATCAATGAAATTTTGGCGCATAGCCTTTCTGCGTATATTAATATTATGATATAGATAAGTGTGTTTCTATGCTACCCTAATGTTAAACTTCTTAGGATGTTTGCTATTGTACTAACACTTTTTGAAAACCAACTCTTGTTTTAAGTTCTTCTCCCTTTTCTTAATCCACATTCTGGTGTCCATCTTTTGGTATAGAGCTCCCTCAAATGTCTCCCTGTCAGTCTTGCAGATCCAAGATCGGCAGTTTTCTTTGGGTCATCAGTCCGTTCGCCTTTATTGCTCTTTCCCCATATAGAAACTTTGTTATCTGGGAGTTCCTCGATGAAGAAGGATTTTTAAGAGCGTACCTATTACTAACTTTTTTTTATTTCTTTCCAGCGAATGGCTCCTTTCAACCAGGGATGGAACCAAAAAGACAGCGGACAGCATACACCAGACACCAGATACTAGAACTAGAGAAAGAGTTCCACTACAATAGATACCTCACCCGAAGACGGAGAATAGAGATAGCTCACACGCTGGTCCTCTCCGAGAGGCAGATCAAAATATGGTTCCAAAATAGAAGAATGAAATGGAAGAAAGACAACAAACTCCCCAATACAAAGAACGTGAGACGGAAAACCAACCCCGCCGGCGTCACCACCACTAAAGGGGGATCCACACCAAAGAGTAGAAGTAAGAACAATAGTCAAGACAAGAAGAAGAATGTTAACCACGGAAGACCTGATAGTATAGAAAATGTAACAGATAACATAATGACGGATATGCACAGCCAGAGTCTACATCAGCCTCAGCACAACCCGAGTGTCAGCCCTTCCTCCACCCACGGGAGCTGCATGTCTGCCAACCCTCATCAGATGGCTCACCACGGCATGGGCATGCACCCCAAGATGGAGCATCCCATGGCAGGACACATGGGGCTATCAGGTTACCCCAACCACACAGGAACTCACCCAGAAGGCCACATGTCCCCGATGAACCAAGCCGGCTGCGGCCTGGGGATGGGCCAAACAAACCAACCTGTTATCAAATCGGATTACGGATTGACGGCGCTATAGAACTTCAGAAGAAGCCAAGTCCGTGCCATGACCGCGCACTTTTAACAATCAATTGTGATGTTCATTCAAATTGCTTCGGACATGTTTATTTTTAACAAAGTGATCGAATACTTGAATTCATTCAGGCGTACATTGTCCTGTTGATTACACCGCCATCTATCAATAACAAAAAAAAATCAGATTGACCGTGAAATTTCAGTTTAGTTATTATTTATCCAATGATAAATAAATAACGCTTACAAACGGTGAGTGCTATTTTTACAACCGAAGTGAAAAAAACTCTCAGTGACATTTATTTTAATTTGTTAATGACACTATTTGACAATTTAATGAGAGGCGTTTGAGTGCGTAATGAATTGATTTTTTTTTTAAACTTTACCAATTAATTATTGTACTAAATTAAAATTGAAAACAAACTGATTCGGGCGGAAAATAGTTTAATGAAATAAATGTGTTTAGCTTTATTTTTGTATCATCAGTAAATATAACGTGTGACAATACCTATTAATTTTAATTGAAATGTTTAAGATTTATAGTGTCCTTTTAAATGTTTCGTATAGGAAGCGAAAACTTGTGTATTTTGTTGTTCCAGAACTATTTTAACTTATTTCATCTCTCTAAGAAAATTATACAATATTAGACCTATCCCGTGCTTTCAATGATTTATGTGAGAAAAAACATGTAATAGATATATTAAAATATAATTGTCGATTATTTTTATCGTACTACATTGCAGATTGCAGGGTTGTAACATTTTCAATTTGATGATAGGGGGGTGATTTTGGGTTTAAAATTTTCTTAGCTTGGTTATTCGATTGTACAGTGCATTGGGGTTAGTTCTTTCAGAAAATACTTTAACAAAATCTGCTCCGCTTTTCCCTAGTGTAGTCAGTAAGCGATCATTATAGCAAATGAAATGGTTAAACAACTACCACGAATCGTAAGATATGGTTAACTGAATTTTTTTATAATAATTGATTTGCCTGACTACATACACCATTTTGGTTCTAACGATGTTTTAGAACGTTTCACCTCTATTAGATACTGGTGCCTATGTTTTGACAATTTCCTAAAATGACTTTCGTTGTCTAAAACCTCGTTCAGTTACGATCCTGTAATATCGATCCTGTAATGTTTAGACAATTATTCTATTTTCATTGTTTTATCAATGCAAATCATTCCTAGAATGTCTTTCTTTATCCATAACCTCGTTCTTTCGTTCCTAAAATGTCTTTCGTTGTCTATAACCTCGTTCAGTTACGATCCTGTTATATCGATCCTGTAATGTTTTGACAATTATTCAATTTGCATTGTTTTATTGATGCAATCATTTCCTCAAATGTCTTTCGTTGTCCATAACCTCGTTCAGTTGCGATCCTGTAAAATCGATGACTTCAAATTTATTAGAGAATATTAGGTATTTTCTGGTGGTAGATATGTACCGAAGCGAGTATGGAAAATTTTTGTTTTCCCCGCAGTTTTCAGAATTTTCCTACCTATGAAAAAAGTAGTTAAAACAATGCCTACCTACTTACATTATATTCCGTAGGAAACTACTTGTAATTTAAATACGTACGAATTATTCCTAGAATCAGATATTTTTGGTGATTGACTATCTAATAATCAAAAAAATCTCTCAAAAAATTTTCCGTACAAACATCTCCCCTATGAAAAATAGCCTTAAATTGTTTAAAAATGTGTTAGTACCTACCTTTGTAATATTTCTTTAATTTAAAATTAATATTTTTACCAACCAAACCTTCCCAAAACTATGTGTAAACAATCATAATATAAGTTTTCTCATTATCAAGTTCCTAACATCCTGGTGTTAATAAAAATAATTGTATATTTGCAATGTGCGTTTAAATGTTTATAATAAAATAAAACTTAATTTATATTCTGTTAAAAATAGTTTGTGCAAACAATATCAATGTACCTACACGATGGTCTAGTGTTGAATTATACCACATCGTCTATAATTTTTTTCTCCATAATGTGTAATTTGTAGAAATAAAATTAAACAATATATATTTTTGAAGAGAGCTTGTCATTATGGATAAGATAAAATAATGTAAATATCTCTATTGTAATAAATAAAAATGTCAGTAATAACATGGTCTTTCTTTCATGGTATTACAAATCCTTATCGATAACTAATTATTTAATTCAATTTATTGGAATAACTTCTGAAGAAGAAGATAATATGTGGTAAGTGCTAACAAATAAATCTAAACGAAACATGAAAGAAATGGAACGTCACAGAAAATTAAAACGGTCGCAACTGGGAATCGAACTCAGGATATCTGCCTTTCCTGGACAACGCCATAAAACACTCGGCCTTTGTGACCTATTTAATTTATGCCATTTTTGTCGGTCTCACATTTCAAATTCAGAATTAACAATATTTTCAGCAACTGATTTATTTATTTTTCCCGTATTTTTTTGGCTGCTATATTTTTGAATTACAATTACATTTACTATTTCATTAATGTTTCGTTTAGATTTATTGTTATTATCTTCTTGTTCAATCATTAATATCTATTATTTAATTTATCAGAAGAATCTCCACCTCAAAAAATGTTGACTATCATCTTTGAATTTAGACGTAGCTCAAATATCTTTTGTTTTATTTTTCGAATTTGGCGGCTTCCACATATCTGAAGTTAGGGTCAGGAGTTCTCATTAGGTAATCAGTTCTCCTCATCTTGTTGGCCTCTATTTGTCTTTCCTATCCGATAATACCGATTCAAACGGTCACCAGTTATTTTTTTTTTTTTTTTTAATTAGGTTTGTAGTGATTAACATCAAAGCATTTACAAATACATTTATACTGAACATGGTTGATACCATCACTAATTAAAGACAAACACAACATTGATAACATAATGCTTACACATACATTACATTCATACACATTCACACACACATACCAGAGCTGTCGATGTTAGTACGTTGTATTAGGTAGGTAGATTAATGTTAATTAATTTAGTTATGGTGCTTTCCCAACTGATCTATCCTATGAGAATCTATGGTCAATTTACAGAAGGAAAGTTGAAGTTGATTATCATTGGGTTTCTATTTCATAGAAATGCCTGTTCATAGATTCTATGTATTAGAATATATTAATTAGACCCGTGAGAATAGGCTTTTCTTTTAACAGGATCAAAGAATAGATCAGGTGGGATCCTGCTTTAGTTGTATGATCTCGCTCAGCAGAGACCCACCTGAGTCGTTGTTTGGCTTCTGATCTACCCAAATCAACCTATTTGTGCTTGAGTCTCACATTCTGGGACGTCGCAAAAACTTAACTAACTAACTAAACATCACGCCGTTTCCCCGCAGGGGTAGGCAGAGGCAAACAACTCTGTCTTGGCACACACTCTTTGCCTCACTCACATTCATACATCGTCTCATACATTCTCTTCTATTATTCTGACTTTTGACATGGCCCGACTCAAGTATCTGATTCCCTTGATCGTGCCATGTCTTCCTCGGGCGTCCCCGACTTCTTCTACCATTCACATTCGCGTCGTATATTCTTCTTACACTACTTTCTTCGTTCATTCGCTCTACATGCCCAAACC
Source organism: Limnephilus rhombicus (assembly GCA_929108145.2). NCBI lineage: Eukaryota > Metazoa > Arthropoda > Insecta > Trichoptera > Limnephilidae > Limnephilus > Limnephilus rhombicus. The sequence continues at coordinate 28,636,273 of OV815284.1, forward strand.
ACCTGAGGGTCCCTTTCTTAATCTTACTCATTATGCTTACATCCGCCTTACATTCTTTGCGGATATCCACATTTCTCACACGATCATACATTGTTTTACCACACATACGTCTCAGGGATCTCATTTCAATAGCATTCAGTTTACTTTCATCCTTCCTCTGCCAGTTCCATGCCTCACTGCCATACATCAGGGTAGGTACCAGGACTCCATTGTGGACTGCTAGCTTCGCTTCTTTTGACAGTTTTTTATTAGCGCCAACGGCATTCACCCTTCTTTCAATATCTCTATCAGCTTTGCCATCTCTCGTAAACATACTACCCAGATACACAAACTCATCCACCTGCTCCAAGTATTAATCATTCACAACTATGTTGCATACTATTTTCATACTCTCTCTTTCAAACACCATGACTTTAGACTTACTTACATTCATCATTAACTCATTCTTCATACATATTTCGTTCATCCTGGATACGAGAGACTGTAGATCTTCCATAGTGTTAGAAATCAGCGGACATCAGCATACAACAGGCAACATACTTTCAGATTACTGTTGTATTATTATCTAGCAAGTGCTTTAAATGTTTCAGAATTCATCCATGAGAAAAGCAATTCCCCGTCTAAATACAGTAGATGCCAAATTCAACATAGGGGAAGTGGGGCAAAGTGGAAAACTTAACTTCAGTGTACAGATTAATTAAGAAAATGTATTTTTTTTTAGTTTTTAAAAGTTTATTAAAACAAGAAACTTACATATTTTTGCTAATTGAAAAAAAATAATACTAAAAAAGAACAGTTTTGGTAATGGAGACCCAGTTTTGAAATCTTATCTTTTTTCCACTTTGCCCGCATAGCAGGGCAAAGTGGAAACGTGGAAAGGGTAAAGTGGAAACATATAATATAGAACAATAAAATACAGAATACGATAGCATGATTCCTCTAATGGAATTGGCAATTAAAGCAGGTAAATTTTCCACCATTGTCAATATCGACACACAGTTCGTGTGCCCATTCTTGACAGACATTACATTGAATCCATTCTTCAGTTGGAGGATCAATGTAAATATCTTTGCAAAACATGCAAAGTGTAAAATGTTGTTGTTTTGATGTGCCAGGCTGAGGTTGAAAATTAATTTTCTCTGTAACTTTGTTTCTCTTCGAGAAAATGGTTTCTCATCTTTCTTGCAGATTTTTTGTTTTTTTTTTTGAAATTTTCTTTTTCTGTTCCATTTTCTCAATTTTTATTTTCTTTTGTATTTTTTACTTTCTGCTCTCTTTCCTTGATAATTTTAATTTTTTTGGCTACTTTTTCTTCCAATTGATTTTTGTTATACCTATTCTTTGAAACCCGCAGTGAGTTTACTTGATTTTTGGTGCAAAGTAATTTTACAGCCAATTAGTTAAAATTATACAATCTGTTTGGTTGTAATACCTATTATGTAGATATAAATAAATTAGTCATTTCTGTCTTGCAAAAAGATATAATGGACAGCATTTTATGATTATTGTGGGATACCATTTTCATCTCTACGTTCTTTATCAGAGTCTATAGGTAGTAGGTGCCTGCCTACCTAAAACACCAAACGTGAAAACCAATAAACTGATACCCATTTTTAGATGAAAAAATATTCATTTATTAACAGTTTTGAAAATAAAATACATACGGTCAGAATTCAGGTCCTTTCAATACACGTTTTTTTTACATTAGCTCCACACAGGAGGCCCTGAGGAAAATAATTCCCCTCAGGGCCTACGTCATCTTTGGGGAAGCTGTGTGTAGGGTCTTTTTTAGTAAAGGAAGGAGAGAAAGTTCTGGGAAGGATTATTAGGGGTATTAGGGGTGGGTAGGAATCTGGGATTAGTGTGTCCAGGAGTGACGGACGTATGAATCCATCCCTCTCACTGCGGTGCAAGGCGATTTCCGAGAGAGTATTGCTGGAAAAGTCAAAGGGACTCCCTCTACCTTTCTCTTCCGATCCGGGCAGACACAGCCGCTGCCAAAACCGGGACAAACCTTCCGTGAACCCGGGCACCCCTGCTAAGTCACCAAACGTAGGGAAACCGCTTAGGGTGACCTATGGCAGAGGTTATCCAATAATGTTCCCGGGGCGGCATTGAACATTGAGGCGAAAGGTTATGAGTTCAGTTTCACGCATAAGACAAAATAATGGTCCCAGAGATAAGTTGTTTGTGACGTCATCATTCTAGTATCATCTGTCTCTTTTGCTTACATACAAGACGTGTGAGAAAGAAGGTTTTTATGTCACTATTTAGGACTATCGCGATGGCATCACGTACGACCTCTCTGTGAGACTACTTTAAAGTACGTTCGGTTGACACGCTTTTGCTGCCAGCAGTCTGGGTGTTGACGAACAAATTGCCAAAAACTATATAGGTATATTTTTTCAGGATTCTTGTCATTAACATATTTTTCTCAAACACAACGGCATGCGGTTCGGCACATTCGAAAAATTGAATGCACACAAATTTACATAAAAGGTAGGTGCACATAGCTAAAAAGGCAATAAAAATACTGCAAACTGTGACATTTATTGTTTCAAATCCCTTGAGTTTCAACGGAAGTTGAATACAAGATTGCAAACAGTAGCTCGCTCAGAATGCGGTGCGCAGATTAGACAAAGGGTAAGGAATGTTTTCTCTTTGTCAAAACACTTGCTGATAATTTAACTGTATCCGTAAATTTATGGCCCTTTGACAGAGTATTTGCATGCCATGTAAAGGGTTGAATTTTGAGTTATTTATTGACAGTATTTCAAAACCTTCGAGGATGTCAGAAGCCGTGCATTGATTTTAAGGAATTCTTTGATAACAATGCACAATTCTCATGCTTTAATTGGATTAGAGATTGAAGAATTGAAAGAGAGTAGGTATAAAAACATATTTTTAAATTTTTTTAACACAATTTAATTAATTAAACATTACAGGTACCTAGGTAGGTAGTTATTAATAGGTGCCTGAATTAGAACTTTGGCATTGGATACGGAATTAAAGTAGCTCCAGTAGAATCCAGTAGATCCTTCTCCTTTGGTAAATTTAATTTTATTATATTGATGCCTATGCCTAGGTTCATGGGGTGTGGTTTGTCCAGGTCTTAGCGGCGGATGCATCTGCCCATCTGCTGCATAGCGGGCCGGATCAAGAGAGACAGGTTGTTGGACGCCTTTGACTTTTCCAGCCGGCCTCACGACCCATCGCCTTGCACCGCAGTTGAAGGGATGGATTGATACGTCCGTCACTCCTGGATACACTGACCCCCAAATTCCTACACACCCCTCGTACCTTTTCCTTCCCAGAATTTCCTATCCTTCACTTTCTTAAAAAGACCCTAAACACAGCATCTGCTAAGATGACATAGGCCCTGAGGGAAAATATCTTCCTCATGGCTTCTTGTTTGTAGAAAAAAAATCTAAATTGTACGTAGCTTATTTTATTCACATTTCACCTGAACCAATGTCAATATTGTGCATGATGTGTTTAGCCAATAAATTCAGTGAACTCTTAAAATATCTAATGATTTAATTTTGCTATAGATAAACTAATCAACTACCAGCTATGTTCTTATTATTAAAAATAGCCTAATAAAGCCACACATTGTTAAAAAATATGGGTACTTAAATGTGGATTTTGGCAGAGGGCTGACTGACTTTGAAGACATTTTGATTTTTTCCACTAGACTTGTATTGGCCAAACAAATTCAAAATAAATATTCCTGGTGGGCAAATTCTTTTCTGTTATTCGTAATTCGTGCGTGTATTTCTAAGAACATTAAATTCAAAAGTCCTTCAGATCAGACGCCCTCTGCCACCAGCGAATTGAAAGATTTAAATGTAAATATCATTAGGTACGAGTTCCTATGGCGGAAGAAGTGTGTAGCTCCATTTTATACCCATTGAGAAGAATCATTTGATTTCGCCGCCGAGTCGGAATGTGTTTAATGCTCTGCGTATGTTGGCACCGCTTCATGTTTTTAATTTAACCCTTAAATGCCAGATGAAAAAGCAAGTGAAAATTTTTCATCCAGGGTTTTCACCAGCCTTTCATTAAGCCTCTCGTATCGTAGTATCTACGGATCCTCTCGCAGAATAAACGAAGAATTCATATATTTTGCCTGCCTATACAGGGTGTTAAGGGACGTACTTGACTTACTTCAACCAGTGATTCCTGACATTACTTGGAGTAAAAAATGTAAATGAAATTTTGGTCTCCGGTGACATTTTTGATGTTTTTTTTTTCTACAAAAACATAAAAAAATGGTAGTTGTTGAACAGTTGGAGGCGGGGTAAGGGGATCGTCGGACACTCGGCTGAGTGACCAGTGACGACATGCGGAAGAAAATTATTTATGTTTTTTTTTTTTTTACATGAGCTCCACACAGGAGGCCCTGAGGAAAATAATTTCCCTCAGGGCCTATATCATCTTTGGGGATGCTGTGTGGAGGGGTTTTGGGTGAAAGGAAGGATAGGAGAGTTCTGGGAAGGAAAAGGGTTTAAGGGGTGGGTAGGAATCTGGGGTTCAGTGTGTCCTGGTCATCCGCCTCCAATACCTAGACAAACCTCACCCATGAACCCGGGCACCCCTGCTAAATCACCAAACGTAGCGAACCACTTGGGGTGACCTATGGCAGAGGTGTTGGTTATCCAATAAAGGTTCCCGGGGCGGCGGTACCCAATCCCGAATCCCAAATGTTTGAATTTGAAGAAAAAAAAATTGAAAAAAAAAAATCGTCAAAAAAAGTCACCGGAGACCAAAATTTCATTTACATTTTTTACTCCAAATAATGTCAGGAATCACTGGTTAAAAGTAAGTCAAGTACGTCCCTTAACACCCTGTATATCATATTATATATAGCCACCGATTATTTATTTCTTAACATAAGTTGCCTCCTGTTTTTTTTATTATATTTAAATTATGTTATTTTGTCATGTGCCTTTTGCATTTTGTCATTTCATTTTGGGAGCCGGGAATGGGTACCTTTATTGGATAACCAACACCTCTGCAATAGATCACCCCAAGTGGTTCGCTACGTTTGGTGATTTAGCAGGGGTGCCCGGGTTCATGGGGTGAGGTTTGTCTAGGTCTTGGAGGCAGATGACCAGGACACACTGAACCCCAAATTCCTACCCACCTCTTAAAACCTCTTCCTTCCCAGAACTCTCCCCTCCTTCCTTTCATTTTAAAAAAACCCTCCACACAGCATCCCCAATGATGGGAAATTATTTTCCTCGGGGCCTCCTGTGTGGAGCTCATGTAAAAAAAAAATTATTGTGCCTGTATATCACATTATACTATTTATGTGTTGCTAAACATAAATTGCCTCCTGGTTTTAATTATATTTAATTTTGTTATTTTTTTTTTTATTTTTGAGAAAGTTGACAGAAAATCAGAGATTACAAAATAATACAATAATAAGATGTTAATTATGCCAATTATGAACTTTCCACTGATGATAGTTAATAATAAAGTGTGACATTGTAGGGGTATTTTCTTGTTACAAAATATAAAAAATGGGGGGGGGGGGAAGAGAAACATAGGAATAGGATTAAGAGGCAAAGGATGGGAATATACAGGGTGTTAAGGGACGTACGTGACTTACTTTAACCAGTGATTCCTGACATTATTTGGAGTAAAAATGTAAATGAAATTTTGGTCTCCGGTGTCATTTTTGATGTTTTTTTTTTTTTTTTTTTCTACAAAAACATTAAAAAATGGTAGTTGTTGAACAGTTGGAGGCGGGGTAAGGGGTTCGTCGGACACACGGCTGAGTGACCAGTGACGACATGTGGAAGAAATTTTTTTTTGTTTGATTTTGAAGAAAAAAATTTTTTGAAAGTAAGTATTTTTGAAGAGCCGTCAAACCAGAATTTATAAAGTATAATAAAGAGATGTTCTGGAAGGATATATACCAAAGATGAAAGACGTGGAGGCAAATCCAGAATTCTTTGGAAAAAAATGACTAGAGGAAGACAGTAGGAGACTGTCAGGAGAGTTGATGTTTTCTAAATGCGGTCAAGATTCTTCAAGGGCTGTAGCGTGAACGATAAAACTCATAGTGGTGAAAGGTTACTACTATATCGATGGTTACTACATATTAATTTAGCAAGTATTTTCAAATAGTCGTTCAATTTAGGGTTATGAATATTATTGGCGGCTACTTCACTTTCATACACGGTACACTGGAGACTTGATACTGTTGCTGATTTTAATCTCAGAGCTGCACATTCATTCATTTAAATAATTATATCTTTAATCTTTTTTTTACATTCGCTCCACACAGGAGGCTTTGAAAAAATAATTTCCATCAGGGCCTATGTCATGTTAGGGGATGCTTTGTGGAGGGTCTTTTTAAGGAAGGGAAGGATAGGAAGTTCTGGGAAGGAAAAGGGTAGGAGGGATGGATAGGAATCTGGGAGTCAACGTGTCCAGGAGTGATGGAATCCCTCCAACTGCGGTGCAAGGCAATGGGTCGAGAGAGTCCGTCTGGAATGGAGATCAAAAGGCCTCAGTCTATCTCGATCCGGCGCGCCACGCATCAGGTGGGTAGACGCATCCGCCGCCAAGACTTGGACAAAACTCACCCCATGAACCCGGGCACCCCTGCTAAGTCATCAAACAAAGTGAACCTCTTGGGGTGACCTATGGCAGAGGTGTTGGTTATCCAATAAATGGTTCCCGGAGCGGCGGTACCCATATCCGCCTTCTAAAACTTTCCACCTATTTAAACACAATTTTTTATTACTAAAATTTTCTTGTAAATTTAGTTCAAATATACCTAGATACATATGAGAAATGGTTAGGATACAGGCCAATTATTCTCCAGTGTTTTATATCGTCTTGTATTTTCTTAACTTTCTCCTTAAATAAAAATTAAAATCATTAAAAATGTAGGCACCTACGTAAATGTGCTACCCCTGGGAATGACTTGATTACTAGTAACTAAGTTTTACAACATTCTCATAATTATTTTATTTTATTTTATTTATTTAGCTGACCCGACGAACTTCGTACCGCCTCAGAATCAACAACTGTTTAATTAAAATAAGTTTTTTTATTAAGTTAAAAATTACACAATGAAGGTATTATCGATGCCCAGCTGTCCGTGTTTTGTTTTTGCGAGTATCAGAGATGGCGACTATCATATCGTTGTGTACGGATTTATATTTTTTGTAATTTTCTTACTTTTCCACTTACTTACGGGAATTTTTGAAAGGAAGCGGGTACGGGTGCCGCCGCCCCCGGGAGCCATTTATTGGATAACCAACACCTCTGCCATAGGTCACTCCAAGTGGTTCGCTAGGTTTGGTGATTTAGCAGGGGTGCCCGGGTTCATGGGGTGACTTTTGTGCGGGTCTAGGCGGCGGATGCATCTGCACACCTGCTGCGTGGCTGGCCGGATCAAGAGACATTGGTTGAGGGAGGCCTTTTGACCTTTCCAGCCGGATTCTTTCGACCAATGGGTCGAAAGAGTCCGGCTGGAAAGGTCGAGGTATAAGGTCAATTCCGGTCAAGGCAATGGCCTTGCACCGCAGTTGGAGGGATGGATTCACTCCCGGATACACTGACCTCCAGATTCCCACCCACCCCTCATGGCTTTTTTCTTCCCAGAACTTCCTATCCTACCCTTCCTTAAAAAGACCCTCCACACAGCATCCCCTAAGATGACATAGGTCCTGAGTGGAGCTTACGTAAAAAAAATGCGATTCATATCAGAGATTTATTATTATTGTAGTTTTTCTTTGGAGAGATGCTGAGACATACGTTCACCGTTTGTCTCATTTTCGACTATTGACATTTAGTGTGTAAGAAAGAGGGGCAGCGTTATATGATTAAGAACAAAAGCAAAAGAATCAGCGCATTGACATTTGACGTTTTTGAATTTTCGGAATTCACGCACAGTTAAATATTATATCTATCACAATATTGCTGCGGTTCTTTCAAAATATTAAAATTCGTTCCATACAAAATGAATGAAAAAAAAATAATTTTCTTCATAACTTTCTTATTCGTGAATTTTTGCGATGTTTTAATAGTTATTCTGTTATCCGGGGCGGAGATAAATCCAACAAATCAAAGATCATCAAAATCGGTCCAGCCGATCTCGAGTTAAAAATAGTGTAACTAACCCGACTTTGTTTTATATATTAAGATTTTCGGGAAATCGACAGTTTACATTTTTCCAGTTTGTACATGTTTGTATAGCCAAAATAAAACCAATTGTGGATTTCCTCCCTGTGACTTTACCTATGATTAAACAACATAATAAAAAAAATAGAAATAATAAAATTTATAATGAAGGAGTATGAGACCAAAAATTTTATAAAACAAAATCTTAACAGCCTTACAAAAAAACCTTTCACGGCCGATAACCTGTGTTGTTGCAACAACATAAATAAAGACCGTAAACACTAAAACACGATCTGTTACTATTACTAATAACTAATAACCTTTTGTTCCGCGGCCACGCTGTTAATACGAATTGCATTATTTTAGATCTGACAACGTTGTAATTTCTATTATGAGCATTTCAGAGTCCCACTGGCTCCGAGCATAAGCAGTTGCATTTAAGTTAGTTACTGTTCAACGTACAGTGAAATGAGAAAATCCTCGCTGACAGACTTCTGCATTCGCACATTTAGGGTTAACGTCGGCTACTTCAGACCCGACTGACCAACTGACCAGACAATGTCGGACCCTGGTGCGGGCCTAATCCCAGCGGGGACCTCCCCAGCCCATCCTCCATGAGATCACCTCTACAGACTGCAGTGTTTACTGCTCAGTATTGTCCACTGTTCAGTGTTCACTGTGCGGTGCTCACCGTGTTCATTCTGCCGCGCCCGTGACACGCCGTCCTTGGGGAGCGGTCACACCAAACGCTGGTAGCCGCCATCAACTGCATTATATCGCCATTTAGGTATAATTTTTTGAGACAGGAAAAATATTTCTCAAAATTTGTATTAACTTATTTAATAAAAAAAGCTAAAACAAAGCTAAAACAAAGCTAAAACATGGCTACCGTCCCATCAGGAACTCAGATCTCACTAGTTATAAGTCTTAGGGGGTGTTTCACCATCATCGTGATAGCTTATCCATACGATAATGAATATGTATAAATAAATAAACAAATAAATATTTTTATTTTTATTTTAACTTTATGAGTAAAACCTCAAATTGTAATATTTAATTAAATGAAGACAATATAAGCGAAACTCAATCGAAAATCTGAAAACAGAAAAATCAGAAAAAGATATTGACACATCTGGGACTCGAACCCAGGACCTCTCGCTTACCAATAGTATATGCGCAGCCAATAGTATATGCGTTAAGAAAAATGAAGATAGTGTGGGTGGTTCTTAGTCGAAGTATGATACAGTTAAAAGTGACCGAATTGGATATCGACACGGTGGCGCAGTGGTTAGCGCGTTCGCCCGGTAAGCGAGAGGTCCTGGGTTCGAGTCCCAGATGTGTCAATATCTTTTTCTGATTTTTCTGTTTTCAGATTTTCGATTGAGTTTCGCTTATATTGTCTTCATTTAATTAAATATTACAATTTGAGGTTTTACTCATAAAGTTAAAATAAAAATAAAAATATTTTTCCTAGACTTGCAGAAAAGTCAATAGATGTCGCATATTAAATAAAATGGATAAAGATTTATCCAGACACTATCTAGAGAGCATTTAGTTCGGGTTTGAATCTTGCAATCATACATAAAGATAGCAGCCAATAGTATATGCGTTAAGAAAAATGAAGATAGTGTGGGTGGTTCTTAGTCGAAGTATGATACAGTTAAAAGTGACCGAATTGGATATCGACACGGTGGCGCAGTGGTTAGCGCGTTCGCCCGGTAAGCGAGAGGTCCTGGGTTCGAGTCCCAGATGTGTCAATATCTTTTTCTGATTTTTCTGTTTTCAGATTTTCGATTGAGTTTCGCTTATATTGTCTTCATTTAATTAAACAAATAAATATTCGCAACAGGTAAAAAAAACTCGGCTAACTTATCCTGTATATAGCGATATTCATAGGTTCAAGTACCGAATAGTAAATTCAGACTTTCTAAATGAATAAATCGTGATGAATTTGTCTAAAATGTACGTTATCGTATGGATAATATATGAGGAGGATGGTGAAACACCCCCCCTTAGTTATAAGTCATATTAATCTTCGTTGGAAGCCACTAGTAATACATTTTATCTATAGAAGTTACCAGTTATAAGTCTAGTGATAGGGTATAGGTTATATATGTAAATTATGTTGTAAAGCGCCCTTGAGGTGATTTTATCACGAAAACAAAAAAAAAAACAAGAATCTTTTTTTTTATATGAATACCTCACAAGAGTCCCAGCTGTTTTCGTCTGGAGCCAGTGAGACTATAGCATCCCCAATTCGGGTATGTTGTGAGGCTGGAGGTAATGGGGAGATGCAGAAGAGGAAGTATCTGTCTATTCAGATCTGGTCACCATACACGGCTAAAGCCATTTCGGTTTTCATTTCATTTACTGGTGTAAGACCACCATTCAATTCTGAAAGGTGGTCTTACACCAGGGCGATTCTTAGGTTTTCTTCCACTCCTAATGTATGTAGGATGTATAAATATGGCAGAAGCTTGTGGGTTTTACAATTTTTTTTAATAGCAAGATAAAATCATGTTCAAATAACCATCAATAGACATTCTTGATTAGTTTCAGGCATAGAATATCAATGAATCGACATTTGATTTGAATAACAGGTAATTACTACCGAGATGAGTGGGAAAAGGTACCTAAGTATATTGCTATATCTACTTACGTGCTATTATAGTTCTCCACTCTAATAGCACTTTTTTATATTGAGCTTAGCGAAGTCTCGTTTTAACTCGACCATTTGGCATTTCAAATGTCTATTAATTTATTTGTGCGTTATTTTCAATTTATCGAAATCTGCTTTATTAATTATATTCAACCAAGCTTAACTTTAAGATGAAGCCATACCAAATAATGCAAAATCATACAAAATCACGTTTTTGTTTTGAAAATTTGATAGCTTAGAAGTATTGTAGATGCTTCAATTAAATACTGTGTGTAGAACATACATTGGCCCTTAAGAATATGGGTAATTTTTTTTATAAGTCTTTTAAAAAATAAAGTATGAAGTCTATAAAAAAACACTTTCAAGTCCAAACTCTCCTATTTATAAACCCGTTTTCGGATTTGGTTTTATTGTATAATGTGGCAAATTTAGTTTCTTTTATTATAATCGCAAAAAAATTGATATTTACGCCCGAACTTCACAAAGTAAAATAAAACATGTATTTTCCCGTTGTTATTTTTGACATCAATCAATACGGCCCGCACTCTACGAATTTGGATTCTTGAAGTGACCCTTATGGCATGGGCACAAGAACCATGCACTGGGCACAACTATTTCGTTTTATTTTATTTTATTTTTATTTTTATTTTAAATACATAAACGGCTATACTGCCTTTTATAAATAAACATATAAAAGAGTACATAATAATATATAATAGAGTAAGAAAAATAATATCATTACATAATAGTAGTTTTAAACTTTAAAATAACATACAATTATTTTGTGTATCACAACAAAAAATAACAAAAAAGAACAATGAGAAATATCACATTTCATTTCAACATGTCCATATTGCGTATATAAAGTTACATTATGGAAAAATAATTTTTGAGTGCATGTTTATATTGCGCTAATTTTAAGAAATAAATGTCGCCGATGTTAGCATATTCATTTCCCAAAATGTGTAATCGACTGATTGGTGAGTAATAATGTGATAATGTATGTGTGTTATTATAGTAGAACGGTAGAGTCAGTCTATTGTTAGCGCGACCAGGGCAATGAAATCGTATTAGTTCTATTAAATCAGGGGTATCCAGGACCGAGTGAATTATTTTATATAATATTAATAGATCACAGATTTTTCTGCGATCTGATAAATTTACGAGATTAGTCCAGTTTAATAACAAATTATAGTCCACGGATTCTCTTGGAATACCTAATTTAAAATTAATATACCTAAGGAATCTATGCTGGACTTTTTCAATCGCTTGAATATGGATATTGTAATGTGGAGCCCAAATCGTAGAATTATATTCTAAAATGCTTCTCACTAGCGTTATGTATAAAATGCGAATAGTATCAATGTTACAAAATTGTTTTGTTATTCTAATAATAAATCCTAAAATCTTCATTGCTCTATTAATATTATTATTTATATGGCTAATAAATGTAAGTTTTGAGTTAAAAATAATACCTAGATCATTTATTGTTTCTACTGAGTTTAATATAATTTTGTCAAGATTGTATTCATATATGATCGGTTTCTTTATTTTATAAAATCTTATTATTTGACATTTACTAATGTTAAGTGCCAGTTTATTGCATGTACACCAATTAAACAAGTTGTTTAAATTTTTTTGTAAAATTATGCAATCAGAAACATTTTTAATTTTTTTATATAATTTTAAATCATCAGCAAATAACAGGATATCAACATCGGAAAAAACGTCTACAATGTCATTAATAAATAAAATAAACAGTATTGGTCCTAAATGGGAGCCCTGTGGCACACCACTAGTGGCAGAAAAGGCATTCGATATGACGTCATTTAACCTTACAAACAGTTGCCTATTTGTTAAATAACTCTCTACCCATTTAAGAAAGTTCCCGGTTATACCCATACTCCTTAATTTATTTATCAATATTTTATGACAAACTTTATCGAACGCCTTGCTGAAGTCAGTATATATCGAATCTACTTGACATTTATCTGCAAAGGCATTCGCTATAAAGTTTTCATATATCAGTAGATTTGTCAGAGTTGATCTATTCTTCATGAAACCGTGTTGAAACCTTGTTATAATCCCATTTAATTTAAAAATAATTTTATCCAAAATAATTTTTTCAAAAAGTTTTGGAATAGTTGACTGTATACACACAGGTCTATAGTTGCGTATATCGCATCTGTCACCTTTTTTAAATATGGGTGTGATGTAACTATTTTTCCATGCAATTGGAAAATATCCCGATGACAATGACATATTAAAAATTAAATAGAGGGGATACGACAAGGCATGTATACAGTGTTTCAATAGAATTGGTGGTATTTTGTCAGGACCCGAACTTTTTTTTACATCTAATTTGTTAATATGGGTTTTAATTTCATTTATATCTATGTGAATGTTAGAAATTTGTAAATTGATGTTAGATGAAAAAAAAGGAATTTCACTATTATCAATTGTGTTGTCGTATACATCTTTAAAAAATGAAGCAAATAATTAACAATAGTTTCTGCATTATTTTCATTTATGCCGTTATAAAACATGCTAGCAGGTATATCTATTTCATTTCTTTTTAATGACTTTGAGTACTTCCATAAAGTGTTGATGTCGTTATTTGCAATTGAATTTTCCACATTATTTAAGTATTCTTTGTAACACTTTTTAGAAAGATCATGACATTGGCGTCGAATTGAATTGAATTGAATATAATCTTTAATTGATTTAGAATTTTTGTACTTTTTATGTATTTTCTTCTTCAATAGAGTCAAGTCAATTAAATCTTTATTGAACCACTGAGGGAAAACATTATTTTTACATTTAATGTAAGGCACACTTTTTTCTATGATATTGTGAATTATTTTATAGAATACGTTGATATTTTCGTTAATATTTTCTTGTTTTAAAAAAGTCCAATCAGTAGCATTTAAGCATTCATTAATATGATTAAAATCAGCTTTATTAAAATTGTGAAGTGATTTTTTGCACTGTAGATTTGGTATTTTATTTAGTGATACGCTAATATTTAATGGAGGATGATAGTTATCTACAGGTAAAATTATTTCACTTGATTTTACTACAGTTACCGAAGTATCACTTGAAAATACCAAGTCCAGTATTTTGTTATAACAATTTTCAATTTTATTTAATTGTGTTAGATTTATAAAATTTGACATGCTTATAACTTCTTTGTTTATAGTTGACAAGCCAGCGTTTTCTATACCTGTCAATTCCATAAAGTTTTGATTCCAAATGATGTTCGGAAGATTAAAATCGCCAGTTATAATTATTTTTACTTTTGGATATTTTAATTGTAAAATTTCAATATCTTCAAAATGCTTAGTATAAATACTAATATCCGATTTAGGCGGAATGTACACATTACCCAATAAAATTCTGTTTTTACCTGTATTAATCATAACAAATAATTGCTCTATTTCTACGTTTTTTGTATTTAACTGTCTGGAGACAATATTTTTCGCTACTGCAATCAGAACTCCACCACCTCTTCTTTTATTGTTTATAATGTCATCGTTTGTAGATTGATTTCTATCCCGGCGGAAAACGTTGTATCTTGACATTCCTAGTTCTGCAGTGTGAATATCCGGATGTAACCAAGTTTCTGTGAAAATCAACACATCAAATATTGAAGTAGTTATTTCTAGTCTGAGAGTGTCCAGTTTAGTTCGAATTCCTCTGACGTTTTGATAATATAGGTAACATTGATTTAGTTTATTCTGTAGTTTTTTGGTGTATGCTGTTGAACGATTTTCGGAATAGAATGAACATATTTTATCGTGAGATTTGTTTCACCGCTATTTTTCCGTTGTTCTAATTCTATTATCAGATTCTTCATGTGATTTCGTTGAGTTATTGTCAAGTCCGGTTTTATCTTTATTCCATCGGTAATTTTAAATTTATTCCGAAGAATGTATTTTACTTGGAAAGAATCTTCAAATTCCACTTTAATTGGTCTGATGACTCCAGGTTTTTTAGCACCAAGTCTGTATATTTTTAGATTTTGTGTTGGTATGTCATCAATTTTTTTGATAGTGGATATTATTATTTTTGAGTCATTTGTCAAATTTTCTTCTTGAGACAACTCACTTTCCGGTACGTTTAGAAAGATTGCATTTTTCGATTTTTCCTTCCTTTCTTCCAATTCCATTATGGTTTCACAAAGGTCTGGAATTTTTTGAGTCGGTTGATTTTGAGACAAGTTTTTGTAAACGGCGAGTTCACCTTCCAACTTCGCCATTATAGCCGCCATATGAGAAATTGAAGCCATGATGTTGTTGGACTCCGGAATTATTTTTGCAATCTGCTCTTTGTTAAATTTATTATTAGGGTTCATCATGACAGTTGTTAGTTTGTCAACTGCTTCCTTTGCAATTGTGACGAAATTAATGGATTCCATATTAATTTGGATAGCTGAAACTTTTCGTTAATATTTTTGAACCGCACAGTGTAACACCCCTGATTTATATTGGAATAGGTACTGCACAGGTAAAGTTTAATGTAGGTAGGTGCCTGCCGCAGAGTTCGCACTGTATTATTGGCACCTTTATGATTAATTTCGCCTTTTGCTTTAAGCAATATTCGAGAATATAATTTTAATAATAAAATTGATATTTAACACTGTAATAGGTAGTATGTTTATGTAATTTTAAATAGCACTTTCTTTAACCTATACTGGTAACTGTTTTAAGCCACTATTATTAGTATAAACACTATTTAATAATATTATTATGAAGAGGTTAAGGGATACGTGTACTCACTTTGACAGTTTGACATTTATTTTCGTACCAGTCACGCCCCGTCTGGAGCGGGAGACAGTCGTGTGACTCCGCGTCGCTTTGTTTCGTGAAATCAATTTTAAATTTCCGTTTTCTTACAATAAACAATGCTTAAAAAAGGAATTAATATTTTTTACAGGCCTTTTCGAAATCAACCTGTAAAAAAAATTCTCAAATACCTTTTCCAACCTTTCCAAAAGATTTTTCTTAAGTATTTTTAAACTCCTCCCATAAAGGGCGTGAATTCCGATTTCGATTTTGTCCTGAACTATTGGATCGCCTTAATGTGATACATACACAATAACATACCTACACAGTTAGCTTGGTTCTTTATCGGCAAGATCTTCTGCCCCAGGCAATAGTTGCGCCACTGGGTCCAGCACACCGGCACTGGTAGCATAATGTCGACAGACACAATAAATAAATTCAGCTGGTCATGTCCATAAAGCCTACTGTGCACAGTGCGCACTACACACTGCGCAGTGACGGGCAGAATGACTAGAGTTGGGCATTATCATAATCCGTAATACGTTCCATTGCCACTCCTTGCTTCTAAAAAATCAATGCACCTGTCCCGCGTCCCGATGTCCCATGAGTAATCTGCCTTATCAAATGCCGTTTCTACGAGTATCAACAAAAACTAGAAGAAAAAATTTTAAGTCGTTATTATTTATTATATTTGACGAAATTTTATATATAAAAATCTCGTGTCACGGTGTTTGTGGTCGCACTCCTCCGAAACGGCTTGACCGATTTTTATGATTTTTTTATGCATATTTGGTAGGTATGAGAATAGGTTTTAAAGTATATTTCATAACGCTAGGTTATTAGAAAATCCAGATTACTTATCCAGAAAAAAAAAATTTTTTCGACAATTTTTTTTTTTATTTGGCTACAAAAATTTTTAACCCTCCTACCTACCCACACCATCCCATTTTTTAATCGTGATTTTATTATTTTAATATGAACAAATTTAACCGTCTTTCGTATTTTAAATAGAACGAAATTATTTATGTTTTTGAATGACAGATGGCACTATGTCCGCCTCATCGAACTTTCATCCACACATGCACAAGGCATTCACGAGATGCGTCGCTTCATTTTGATATTTCATTCGGCATCATGTTCTCGCGTGGGCAAACCATCGAGCTTATTTGAGTTGGCTAAAGACACTCAATTGCTCTTCGAAATTCATACTGATTTTCTTTATTTCATTTTCCTACTTTAGTTGGTGTTTTTTTGTTTTTTTCGGCGGTCATCGTCTACAGCGCTCCATTCCTCTTTCTGTCATAAATCCCACCCCCACACACGTACAATACATTCGTTATTTTTTATTTAACAACCAAAATATTCACTAAAAATAATTTATTTTTTCAAAAGAAGCAAACACATTGTGACTTGACATTTTAAATAAATAAAAAGAAAACACTTTGTTTACGTCACTTTATTATTTCTTCCGTCTACCGGTTTCGGTACCTCCGTACCATCATCAGGACTGAATATAAAATACTGACAAATACAGAGAAATATACATATATATATATACAAAATGTAAAAGAAAGAGACAGTAAAATAGAGCGGGACAGTGCGTCAGTTGTGGGAGGGAAGTGGGGGAGGAGCGATTGGGATAACGGGAAACATACTTATAATAGGGCTGAATGTTAAATTAAGTCGACTATTAATGATTTCAGCCTTTGTATTAACTGATTTTTTTTTATTTCTAAAGCTTCTAAGTTATTTAACCTTAAGCCTATCCCATTTTTGTGTAGGACTTTAATACCCGTATCCCGGTTAAAGGTATGATCTTTATTAATTAGGTGCTCTGCGAATTCTGAAAACCCTGTACTGGTTAGGCACCTTATGTGCTCTTTTACTCTAGTTTCTACATTGCGTGACGTTTGTCCAATATAGAATGCTGGACAATCGTTGCAACTAATTTTATAAACGCCCGAGTGGCTTAGTACGTCCTCATTGTCTTTAGCATTAATTAAAAAATTTGAGTGGAATGCGGAATGTTTATGTGAGGTTGGGTGGTTGGATGTATTATGAATTGCGGTGTCTGTGAAGGTTGGTTTTCTAAATATATTAAAGTGAATTTTATTATCAATAATCGATAAAGTCAGATCAAGAAAGTTTAGTGTCGAATTTATACCTATTTCTAGTGTGAATTGGATCTGTTTATGTAAGGATTTGAGGAGTAATAGGAAGGAATTCAGTCCTGATGATGGTACGGAGGTACCGAAACCGGTAGACGGAAGAAATAATAAAGTGACGTAAACAAAGTGTTTTCTTTTTATTTATTTAAAAATAATTTATATTGCAGAACAATGTTTGTCGGGTCAGCTAGTATTTAATAAAATTTCGTGCGCAGTTAACACGCGGTAGAAGCAAAACCTTACGAAAACAATCTCAACCAAGGAGCCTTGAAAACTGAGGTCATAATCAAAGCGGCCAATGAGCGCAGACCTAGCGTCATTTCCGTTTTATATATCAACCAATAGGACCCTCGACAGGAGGTTGATGCTTCGCAGGCATTTCCGTTTCATCCGAATTCCAAATCAATACGGGGCTATACAAGTTTCACATCAATAAGTCAGATAATTGGCAGATGTTTTCAAATTACTTAGTTTCATGTTCACTATCATATCAAATTTAATTAATTTCAAAACGAATTCACAGGAATGATTTTTTTTAATCTGAAATACCTAGGCAGGTTCATGATAATTTAAAATCTTTTTTTTATATATCTTTACACATAATATCAAAACGTATTTTTGGCAAGTGGATCTTTACGACGAATTTAAGATCAGTTCAAACTTGAATCACGAAAAACCTTCGATCAAAAATCTAAAAATCTTCGACAAATTTTATGTTCACTAATAAATAAATTGTTTCTCCCTGCGTGTCTTTGACATTCGTCCCGTTCCCCTTCCGCCTCCCCTTGCCCTCCCATGTCCCCTTCCCCTCACGCGTTCCCTCTCCACCTTCCCCGCCTTCCCTCCCCCTCTCCCGCGAACCCCCCTCCTGAGATCCCCTCCCCTGTCCCGCGTTCAATATATTCAGTCCCGGTACATTCAGATTTTCAAACAGCTCGCGTGCCGTGCCACCTATTGCAATTTTTTTTACATATTTTCATTTTTCATATATTACAAACACTCATTTTTTATATAAATTATTATAAGAACAATCAATTTTAAGCGCCCTTGAGGTGATTTTTCACGAAAACGGCGCTATATAAATTAGCCAATTATTATTATTAATTATTAATTAAATTTGGTATCTAACATAGGTACCTATTTAAAATAAATATAATTTTTGATTAGATTCAAAGTTATCGATTTTGGTTATTACCATAGGTGAGTAGGTGGATACCTACTTCGATTAAATAAATAAAAAATTATGTATTAACATTCAAACCTGCTAAACTACTTATGTAGTTTGTCAGCAGGTACTTAATGACACCATTTTTGCAATAAAATGGTACAATGGTAAACGGTATGTAGGTAGGTATGTATAATGTTAATGATAAATGAACAATAAAGATAAGTTGATTAATTGAAAGAGTTTATTCGATAATTGAATTTTGATTAAAAAATCGATGGTTTGCAAAATATCATTCTCAAATTTTAACATTTTTGACGGTTTCGTAAGAGTTTTTGTAATGATTAAAAAAAAATTCAGATGTATTATCATGTGGTTGTAATAATCCAAAAATCTTCGCGAGGGTGGAAAGAAGGTATTTTTAAATTTTCAAACATTTCCCATGCTTAATATAGCAAGCAATGCGTAGACAACTCACTATATAGAAATTGATTTGTATATTCTACTAGCTGGTCCCGGCATGCGTTGCTATGCCATTTAATAAAGAAATTGTTTCTCCTTGAGTGTTCCTCCCTGAGTGTTCTTACCGTTCCCCTTCCCCTCTCGCGTTCCCACTCCGTCACCTCCACCTTCCCTCTCCCCGCTCCACTTCCCCCCCCCCTTCCCCCGTCCCACGAACCCCCCTCCCGAGTTCCCCTCCCCCCTCACACGTACCCTTCCCCTCCCGCGTTCCCCTTCCACCTTCCCCGCCTTCCCTCTTCCCTTTCCCACTCCCTCGCCCCGTCAACCATCCTCCCGCGTTCCATATATTCAATCCCAGTATATTCTGTTTTTAAACAGCCCGCGTGCCACCTTTTACAATTTTTATTCAAATTTCCATTTTTCATGTATAATAAATTTGGTACCTAACATAGGTACCTATTCAAACCTATTCAAAATATCTAAAATTCTTGATTCGATTCAAGCTATTAGGGGAGTACCTACTTTAAATAAATTTATTAAAGATTTTTAAAAATAGAATCCTGATTGAAAAATCAATGTTTTGCAAAATGTCATTCTCAAATACGCGAACTGTCAAACGTGCTCATGTTTTCTGAAATTATCCAATTTTCTGCGCAATTTTCTTAATTTTTCTCTCCGTAAGAACCATCCTCGTACTTCAAGGAATATTCTAAAAAAAGAATTAGCGAAATCGGTTCAGCTGCTCTCGAGATTTGCGCTTACCAACACATTTAGCGATTCATTTTTATATTATAGAATAGATACATTATCAACCTAAATAAACTTTATTTGTATTCCATTTGTTTCAATACCATTATAAAATCTTTGTGATCAGATTTTCCTTTAGAGTTTTAGACATACGATTAAATATTTTATTAGATGTCAATCATATTGCACATGTTCTGGTTGGTTCTGACGAATTGTTAAATTGGTATTCGGAACACCAAAAATGGTTTGACTTTTGGTTTGAAGAAAAGGTATCGCTATTCGTATTATGGCTCCGGGACTCTTCAGGTAGATTTATCGGGCGCACAGTCATTAGTCATTAGCAACAGGTGATTTTATACAAAAGGAGAATAATCTCCTTAAAAAAACGAATAAAAGATACTATGTATTGGCTAAATAATGTTTCAAGCGATGTTGGTGGGAAAATACGATCTTAGTGAAATGGAATTAAAGATGTAGTTTTGTAGATGAAATAATGGTACCTAGTTATTATAGAACACTAATGGCTTTACTAATAAACATATATCAAATCTTACACAACTGATAAACAACCATTAATGTATGGTAAATAGTTGTTTAACCCCTCCGAATTTTCCAGAATATACGCTTTTGGTGTCTCTAACAAAATGACATTTTACGAAAACTTTTTGTTATTACCGCTTCACAATTAAAGCTCTACAAATGAAACATTTCTGAACGTAGCCGAATAGTAAAAGGTTTAGAAAGGTTACAAAATAGGCTTTCAAATTATTATATTACAAATAAATATTAGCATTTGTAAATATTAAAATTTAGAACGCAAACATTAAAAATAGGTAAAAATGACTCACGTGATGTTTTTATGTGAAAACGGTACTAAAATCAAAGATTATGTAAATTTGTATATATGTGTAATAAACACTTCTCTCACCTCACTTTTTTATCATTTCATATAAAAATATTTAATAAAATTTTTAAATGTGTAGCGCGGTGGAGCCGCCGGTAGCAAAATTGCGTGGGAAAATATTTTTGACGATTTATATGGAAACACACGCGCTGACGTATAAACACGCTTATTGTACTTGACTGCTGTCCTATTTCTAACGCTTATATCTGCTTACGTTGCAGAGGGGTTATAGCTGTTTAAAATTTTAAACACTTTTGTTAGTGAGAGGGTAAATATAAAATCATAGTTAGTTAGGTACTCTAAAATACTAAATTTTCTTCAATGCCTTCTTTTGTGTTTATATTTACATTAAACATGATTTTGATTGTGTGTAAAAATTGATCGTTGCATTTCAAATATCTGGATTTATTTAATGGTAATCGATGTTAAAGCTTCGATGAATGTGTCTAAAAAAGCGGGTAGTTTAATTTTAAAATGTTATAAAAGATATTTTATATAATACTAGCAGACCCGGTCAAACGTTGCTGTGCCTAACGAAACACGACGCCATTGCCCAACCTTTATAAAATCCATTGCCAGCTGCCCGCTGCACACTGCCTGAATTGAATATTTGAATTTCTCGGCTTTTCTCTACATATAAACCTTCCACTTGAATCACTCTATCTATTGGTGATAACTGGTGAAAACCGCATGAAAATCTGTTGCGTAGTTTAAAAGATCTATGCGCACATACATTTTGAGCGACTTCATTTTATATTATGTAATGATACCTACCTAACGCTGCGTATACATTTGCGAAACGATGCGAAAGGAACGAAGCAACAGCAAGCGGTTTCGCGCTGCTTACGGAAGCTTCGTTCCTTTCGCTTAATTCGTGGCTCGGCTCGGCTCGCAACTCGGTTGGCAAATTATTTATTTATTTATTTAATACAAACGGCATAAGTATGCCATAAACAGTAATTACATGTCACAAATTCATATTCAAAATATTAGTAATGGTAAAACAGTGTATGTATAACAGTTAATTGTGACGATACATTGGGAAGTGACACCAGAGATACATTTACATGCAAAAATCTATAATAGAAATAAAATTAATAGTGACTAAAAAAATATGATAGCATAGCCGTCTTGTACCTCTGTTCCGTGCAGTTTAATAGATCTATCACATTAATGTTCGTCAATATATAATATACCTAAGGCTGCGTGTACATTTTCAAAACGAGTCGCAAGCCGAGCCACGAATTATGCGAAAGGAACGAAGCAACAGAAAGCGGTTTCGCGCTGTTTACTGAAGCTTCGTTCCTTTCGCTTAATTCGTGGCTCGGCTCGCAACTCGGTTGGAAAATTAATAAACAAATTAATGTTCGTCAATTTAATACGCAAATTAATATACAAATTAGAGTTTGTTCACAAATGAAAATCGTTCATTCTATAGATCGATTTTTTGTGACGCTCAATTACAATCAGGCGCTAAACATTGCCAGTATGGTACCAATAGTTACTTGCCAAAAAGTTACTCACAAAATATGATATTATTTCGAGCAATGGCAAATGTACCTAACCATACATAGGTAGGTACATCATTTCACAGTTCTTACCCAAAGCTCTCATCTCGATTAACGTTTTAGAAAAAAATATAAATAAAATAACACAGCAATACCATTAATTTTGTCGGTTTTTCTAAAGTTTTATCAAATATGCATATTGTTGGCGGCGTATTTCCTTTTACCACTATTGGTTTGAAACAATTCTCAAAATCCGGAGAGCTTCGATCCCAGAGGCAGACCTCAGCATCCTAGGGATCTCACCATTACTACTATAAGGGTATAAGGCTTAATATATACCCACTGTAACGATAGGGTACCGGGTTCTATTCCCCGGGCGGTAATTCGCCGAAATTCTCCGGGGTATTATTAAATATATACGGACAGGGAAGAATTCTTTCGGTGCTTTTTGTAACATTGCTCTGGGCTTTGGGGAGATGAAAAAATGGGCGGGAAATGAATCGGCCGAATGAAGAAGACGCGAGTGACGCAAAAAATGATAGAGCCATTTTAGAAAAAGATAAACGGTACCTACCTAAGTAGTTAGTAATGATTTTAGTGGCTGCATTTCCTTGTAAATATGATTTCTAACAAATTACGCTATTAGAAGTTTTTAACCAATTCTATATATTTAGATATCTAGTAATATATTTGTTTCGACAAAAGATTTTATACGACCAATTTATTTTATGTTGCTCGAGGTCATTACTTGGCAATAAACTAACTGTATTTGAAAGGATGGTACTTACAATAGATAAAGGTTTATCTACTATGTGGATTACTCTGTTAGTCAATGATTTCACTTCGAAAAATGAATTGTGTGATGCGATTTTACATGCGGTTTATGAATTCACTGCGTGACTGTATTTCAATCCCGTTGATTGCAAACTGGAAACTGAAACAAATGGGAAAGAAGTGGAGGAGGGCAAGAAAATAAGCAACAATTTATTGCCATAGAATAAATCCTAATTCCCACTCAAAACTCAAAATTAATTAAACCTAATCGCAAACAATAATAGAAAATTAAAAAATAAATAAACACCCTAGGTAGAAAGGAAGGTATCAACCTTAAAACTTCGATTTTGGTAAATAATATAGTGATCAAACAAGAAGAAATAAATTAATGTTACATAATATAATAATAATCATTTATTCCAGAATGTGTGCAGGGGTAGTGCAGGGCAATACATTCCATTTTGAAATAACAGAAGAAATTAGACAAATAATAGTATGACGTAAACAGTAAATAACAAAACATAAAATAAAAAACGAATAAGCATGAAAAATATGAGAAATGAAACTGAAAAAAAAATAAACAGTAAAATAAATTCAAGCAGCTGTTTACGGATGCTATTTCATCGTCTCTCCAGAAAGCCATCAGGGAGGACTCCAACCATATAAATTTAAACATCGTTGGTAGATGTGTGGACAAAAACATATGATTCTTAACCAAGCGTCGTGGGATTAATCATTTACTAATAATCACTTATAATGATGATAGGCAGGAATCTACAATAAGAATATTTCAAATATATTATGTACAGGATGAATTTGTTTAAAATTTGGAATTTTTGTTTTCCTTTAGAAAACTTCATAATTTTAATATCATTAAATAATTATTTTTTAAACTGTTCTTGGTGGAACATTATGGAGTTTTAACTATCTATATTTTTTTACATTGGCTCCACACCGCAGACCCTGAGGAAAACAATTTTCCTTGGGGTCTGTGTCGTCTTTGAGGAAGCTGTTTGGAGGATCTTTTTAAAGAAAGGAAATTCTGGGAAGAAAAGGGGCATTAGCTGGGTAGAAATCTGAGGGTCAGAGTGTTCAAAAGTGACTGACGTATGAATCCATCCACTCAATCCAACCCGCCCACCCCTGGTATGTCACCAAACGTAGCGAATAACTTGGGGTGACCAATGGCAAAGGTAATCAAGTAAATTGTACCCGGGGCGACGTTACCAACACTCGCCTCCCAAATTGAAAATTCTGTTTGGAGCTACAATTTAAAACCTTTTTTTCCCTGCGCTATCAATATTTTTGTCCACCTGCTATTAAAAAATATCAAACTATGTTTTACCTTTAGATAATAATGAAAAATGGTTTCGTGATATTATTCCCATTTATCTAATTGAGATATGCTCTAAAATGATTTAAACTGAAATTTACACACCAAAATGCGATTTCTAAATCGTTGCATTGCAGCTGTGATGGGTTCATACCTAATACCTGAATGATGTCTACAATTTTTTTTAATCTGTACAATCATATTACCATTGCCTAGTAGGTACCGTACCATTAATCTTCAGAATCGGTTTCCAAATTCTGGATACTTGCTGTTTCGGAAAACCACTATTATTTCGATACGAGACCTTTACTACCATTACCTACAAATGGTGAATACGAAATAACAATGCATTCTGCAATCGAAAATTTACAAAAGCATGTCGACATTCCGACAGAATACTATGAAAATATTATCAATTTTCATGATTACCATATTGGTATGTTGGAATCTATATTGTATTATTGCATTACAATTGCATACTTAATTTTTTTGTGCTTGAGCGCTTGAGGTCTTGGGCTAAAGGGTTTTTTATGATTATTTTGTTGATTTATTATAGTGGGGGCGGAAGGGGTGACCCCCCCTGGGCGACATTTTAGGGGGCGGCAAAATTTCACAATTAATAATTATAATATCTTGTAAAAATTTTACCCATCTCATTTCATATTTTTGTCGTACCTACGATTCGGACCGATTGAAATGAGCATGGAATTTTTCATAACTTATTCTGTGACTAAACCGGAAATCCCTTTTTTTAAATGGATGTATAACAACAACATCTTGCTCATTGAAGCAACTGGCAACACCGTGTGTACTGCATTGCAGAAATTTCCCGTATTTTATTTTGGGCTTGGATTGTTTTTGACTAATATTCAGCGAGAATGAGTTCAGGTAAGTCCGTGAGTGATGCTTTGACAATTCTGAGAAAGTTTCATTCTCTTTGGATAGTCTGTCAGTGTTCCAATTTACATTACCTTAATCGTTTATATGTATGTGCTACTAATTGAAAGTAGTCAATTTGAGTTGTATATTCAATTCGCTAATAACGTTATCTTTTTGATCGTCATGGTATAATCATAAGTTTTTTATTCCTATTATATCAATATAAGTGGTATACGTGTAAGAATGTTTGTAATAAATTTGATTATTATATTGTAAAATATATACCTACATGACTTTTTTATTTTGTATTCTGTACAATAAACAACAATGATGATTGTTCTTGCCGAAAATTTCTTACTGTATATTTTAGTATTTTAAAATGTAGTAGGACCTAAATAAGGGGACGACAAAATTTTCTTCGGCCCCGGGCGGCTGACCCCACGCTACGCCACTGGTTGGTACCTACATACATAGTTTTAAACAGATATAAAAGTAAATTACAAAATCATTATTTATAAATATTTTAAATACATTTTTTTTATTATAGGCAACATTTCATTCCATTTTTTATAAAGATATCGATCCCTTATTATTCAATTCGTAACAGCGACTATTTTTATAGATGCGAGAAATTTGTGTATTTCAATATAGATAATGTTTATATGTTGTAGGTATTATAGACAGTCCTGATTTGCCTAATTACCTTCATAAACCAACATGAACTGTTCGAACTAAAATTATTTTTAATTGCAACAATAATATCAGGATTTAATCATTTAGATACTCGCTTGCACCTAGATTGCATGCAGTTGGCAATACTTTCTCGCAAGTAGTAGACTTGTTCAACTGCACGGAGTGTAGTTATAAGAGGGTTAAAATCATACTTCAATAATTATAAGTAGTCAAGGTGACCGTAATGCTATTCTTCTGCATGGGTTCTATATAATTTAAATGATTCCATGCCAACTCAGAATCAAATCAACTCAACACTTCTTTGAAAAGTCCATTTAACCAATTTTTGATATCACTTTTAATGACTTTTCAAGGAAGGTATTGAGTTGATTTCATTCTGAATTTTTTTTTTATTTTTATTTTAACTTTATGAGTAAAACCTCAAATTTTAATATTTAATTAAATGAAGACAATATAAGCGAAACTCAATCGAAAATCTGAAAACAGAAAAATCAGAAAAAGATATTGACACATCTGGGACTCGAACCCAGGATTTTTCTGATTTTTCTGTTTTCAGATTTTCGATTGAGTTTCGCTTATATTGTCTTCATTTAATTAAATCATTCTGAATTGTCCGGTCACCAATATAAATATCATATTTTTCTTCGATTACTGTTCCACAAAATATTATTTATATCACATGTTTGTAAAAGCCCGTATTTGCGTAAAATAACATACATTTTAAAGATATGATACCTATTTATATAATAATTATAATAAATGACTTAATTATTTACATATCAATAAACAAAATTATGAATTAAAAATAATAATTTGTCAAAACTCTAACCTGCCGACATGATCAAATACCAGGAACACAGAAATATGATTGGGTTATTTCCATTTGGTTGGGTGTTATCATAAACATTTATTGCTCTGTCACAATAGTAACTGAATACATTATTTTAATTTTTTCCATAAATTTTCACGGGTTTGTGCTAGCATTTTAAAAAGGAGTTTAAAGGTGTTTTAATTCATATAAAATTTCATTCCCCCATGAATTAAAGGCTTCAAAATTAAAAAAATCGCAAAATTTTTTGGGTAAAATGTGCACAAAACCGCCAAATTATTTCTAAGTGCAATATTTTGCTAAAAATCTTTATTTACATCAGCAATCCGAAGTGCACCAATGCAGGAGTTACGACTGGGGTAGGTTGGAAGATTGGAAGTCCGTTGAAGTGATACGTTAGTAGATTTATACGAGGGATTTGAACATTTTTATCCCCTCGACGTATTATTATATTCTCCCTATTCGGTTCCCCCCTGTTCCCCTCCGTTCTTGCTATATATTGCACGGTATGTGTTGTGTTCTGGGGAAGTGAATATCGAAGGGAGGGAAGGAGAGAAGGTATAAAGGCCGGGCAAGGGGCCTCCCGGGGGACAAAAAATAGCGACCCCTGTATTAACAGCAAGACTCAAAGTTTTCGACAGCCCGACTACCGCCGGGCATTCTACGAAATTACAAGCGCAAAGGGGCGCACAACCAGGGCTAACATAAAAAATAAACTTTTTTTTTAGATGTTTTCGAACCGCCAGGAATTAAAAAATCTCAATTGGGGAATATTATGAGGCTAATGGAAGTGTGAGAGCACCTGGAAAGGGGAAGAGGAAGGTTGTAATTATATGCACTGAATCGATTATGCACAAAATAAATGTTTTCCTTGTAGATTTGAATGGAAACTTACGTCGCCACTGACGTATTGCCTTATGGTTCTAGTTTTATCACGCGCTCTGCCTCTTATATACCACCTGATATCGTATATCGGCATTCCATTTGATCGAAATCAAAATTCCATAACGATTATGAAACGAATTTCTGTATTTGAAATTTATGCGAAGAAAAGTCAAACTTTTGGATCACACTTAGCATTTTTTGTGTTCTTCTTTATACCATAGAATATGGCTATGGAACACAACATATCATATTATAATAAACATTCAAGATGTTAATTTTAACATATGAAACTGGATAAAATCC
Organism: Limnephilus rhombicus; assembly: GCA_929108145.2. Lineage (NCBI taxonomy): Eukaryota > Metazoa > Arthropoda > Insecta > Trichoptera > Limnephilidae > Limnephilus > Limnephilus rhombicus. The sequence goes on from OV815284.1 coordinate 28,664,508, forward strand.
TTATAACTTTTATTTTTAAATTAGAAATCGATTTTATATTTTAATTTTTATTGTTTCTTTTTTTACTACCGTTTGGTTTACTATTTTCAATTAATAATTTATAATTTACAACTGAAAATGACATCAACGACACAGGTGTACTCCTAATGTGGAGGCCAAATACTTTACTTTTTTGTAATGCAAATATAGTAAGAATAAGTAAAAAAATAAAATTAAAAAAACTTGTATTTTTATTACCCTCTTTTTTAGTTGTAAATGAATGCCATTTTTTGGATAAATCGTGAAATTAAGTGATAACTTCTTTAGCACCGTTGTGACTTGAAACTCGATGAAACGAAAAAGCCTCACAAAAAAGAGACAAACACATACATCAGTTGGATTTAGCCTGCGAGAGAATGAGGTAGAATAATCGGTCTCCTCTTTGTGCGGTGCTTCATAGCTTCCCACCCTTGTCTACTTTAGTTTTATGAAGGTTTCACTTCTACCGCGTGTGAACTGCACATTTGTATTTTTAATAAATCTACTATGGCATTCCCAAGTTCCCAACGACCCCAAAAATAACGATTTCGAGAAGAGGTGAAAGAGTTTTTGGGTAAGGGCCCCTGTTTTTTCGACTCCGGTTTATGGATAAGCCAATCCTTTTTTTTTTTTAAGTGAAACTTCTTTAGCCTCGTTAGTGATTTGGAATTCGGATGAAACGGAAAAGACGCATAACTGCACCTGCGAAGCATGAAACTGCGCTTATAGGCCGCTTTGATTATGATGTCACTTTATTGGTTGAGACATGAAATGGAAATGACACTAGGTCTGCGCTCATTGGTCGTTAGATTATGACCTCACGTTGCAAGCATAGGTTGAGATTGTTTTGGTAAAGTTTCGCTTCTACCGCGTGTAAACTGCACTCGATTTTTTTTATTAATGTACTATCCATGTTTTTTTTTTAAATTACAAGAAAAATTAAATTGTCCGTTCACCTCTGTTGTGAAGGACATTTCAAGGCTAAATTGATTTAGAGGTAACCCGACAGATAGCCCCCCTACAGTTAACCCCCGACAGTGCCCACCGACAGTTATTCCCCTGGTGAACCCTCCGGACTGCCGAACTCCCGGACAATTGATCCCTCTGCCAGTTGATCCCTCAGACACTTGATCCCCTAAAGGATTATTTCTGCTGAACGTCCTCGCAGAAAGGATATACATTTATAAAACAAAAGTTAACATACTTACATCTGCCGTGGAGGTTATCCACCTCTTACCCGCCCTGGTATAAGTAACAGATGGTTACTCATTCAAGGCTCTCGCAAGATTCTAATTTTTTTGTTAAACGAAGCTACATTTATTTATTTTGAAAGAATCTAGACCTCCAGTATCCTTGCATACGTTGTTAGTAAGCAGTATGAAAGTGCTTAACAGGAAAAACAAAATGCAAAAAAATAGGTTAGTAAGACAAAGATAAATTAAACAGGGCAAAAGAAAAACTCATTCATGAGGCGGCATTGCATCTGTAAAAACCTGCAAGCACCTGCATAAAATAGAGAACATAAGTAATACAATAAATCTCAAATCAATTGGCAAGTACCAACAAAAATGTGAATGGCTTTCGGTCTGACCATAAACTACACACTACTTACATCTGCAGGCGCCTTGAGTGAAAATCCGCTATACTATATATTTTATAACAATAATGCCATGTCCTCGAAGGAGTATACAGCGAGGAAATACCGCCGTGTAATAAAAGACAACGTATTTACATATGCAGTCGGCTTAGGGAAAATAACCTATTTACATATAGATAATAAACTGAACTGATCATATGTCATGGAATCGATTTAGATTGTACAGCAGAACACAAAAAAAAAGAAAAAACAATAAAAAATTTAAAAGCAAACTCAAAACAACGTTTCGCACGATGGTCTGTATATTTCGTGCTAATATATTGTATTATTGAGAAAAAACACATTATTTATGCATTAAACCGCTTACTCGTTAATACGGAAAACTTTTTATCCAAACAGTTAGATTTAGCTTTATTATTACGAAAAGTGAGTATTTATGTCGGGGGAGACCAAAAAACATGCAAAAAATATGCATTTAACATTTTAATTTTGTTAAAATTAATTGACTAGCGCGGTAACGCCATGTTTATTCATCGTTTTTATTTTAACATTTCATCAATGCTGCCAATCATAGAAACATTATTTTTGCGTAAAACAAAGTGAATGCATCATTGACAAGTTTGTACCAGTATTTATAACAGTACAACATGGAAAGAAATGTATTAAAATAATTACACAAACCCGCTAGACAAACCCTGCTTAGCCAAACAAACCATTCAAAACCTGGGATGAAAAGCATGATGAAAAGCGAGTTTATTTTAGAGAATTTATTTTATAAGATTGGTACTTCCGATATGTTCCGACAAATGTCATATTGGATTGTCTATTAGTTAAAAAAGGAACATTCCGTATTATCCGTGCATCAAACTTCGACGACACGAACGTTTCGTGTTATCCGTGAGGTGGACTAACTGCATATTTACCAAAAACACTTTTAGAGATGACCTAACACAATAAAGTTTTTTGTTTGTTAATTATTCTATCCTGTATTTTGAGCATCAGAAATCAAAAATGTCTATTTTTTTTTAAAATAAACAGCAAAATTGATATTAAAAATGTATCCATCTCTGATAATTCAGCGAGTGAATTGGGATATACAGTATGGGAGTGTAGTCCTATAGTATAATGGGGGGTTCCACCAAGGGAGGTGGGGTGACTGGGGAGGCGAATGGGAGAGAAGGAGAGAGAATGGTAGGAGGGGGGAGCATGTGATACTGTTGATGGCTGCCAAATAAGAGCGTTTTGAGGTACCTTCCAATTGGAGCGATTGCAGGGGCAAACTAAGAATAATTCTAATAATAAATAAGATATTTACACTTAATCACTGAGCGACAGAGTATTTTAAAACTTTTTTCTCCGTTAGCTCAACATTTTCAGAAGATTATTTTTAAAATTTTAGCATGGAGACATAAAAACTTATTATAGTGCTATATAGCTAATGCTTTAACCTGTATTTTACCGTTTACCTCATATTTGTAGGATTTACAAAAAAAATATTAAAAATTCGTCAAGTTTGTCACGGCAGTTTCGACGTTACAGTTACAGTTACCACGCGCGATCCTGCGTGGTTGTTACTTTGAAACCGCCGTCGTGAGAGGTAGGTAACTACTTATTCAAGTGAACATAGAATGTTCTCGAATTCTGTATACCTACTGTCTGTGGTATATTTGATATAGTCATAGTGAAAGGTGCATATCTATGGAAAAGGGACTTAATTTTAACCGTAAACATGCTGATCAGAAATTTATTAATAAATTTATGTTTTTAACATCGATTTGCGACATCTATGGTCATAATAGATAAGGTATTTCAATAGCTTCGTTTTAAGGCGATCAAATAGTCCAGGAAAAATCGAAATCGGAATTCACGCCCTTTTATGGGAGGAGTTTAAAAATACTTGATAAAATCCTTTGGGAAAGGTTGGAAAAGGTATTTGAGATTTTTCTTTACAGGTTGATTTCGTAAAGGCCTGTAAAAAACATTAACTCATTTTTTACGCATTGTTTATTGTAAAAACATAATTTTAAAATTGATTTCACGGAACAAAGCGACATGGAGCCTAGCGTCCGTTTCCGAACTGATAAAAAACGGGCGTGACTAGTTATGTAGCCCCTCGGTGGACGGCATAGAGTTCACTTTGAAAATCCAAATTCGTTTACTGCCGGCCGTATTGTAAAATAACAACGCGAAAATGAATATTTTATTTTTTTTTGTGAACTTCGGGCGTAAAAACATTTTTTTTTGCTATTATTATAAAAGAAACTGAATTCGCTACATTAAATAATAAAACCATATCCGAAAAGGGATTTATAAATTGGAGAGTTTGGACTTAAAAGTGTTTTTTACAGACTTTATATTTTTTTTTTATAGGCTTATTAAAAGACTTATAAAAAAACTGACCGATAATTTTAAGGGCCAAGATATGTTCTACATGCAGTATTTAATTGAAGCACCTATAATACTTCTAAGCGATCAAATTTTCAAAACAAAAACGTATGATTTTGTGTGATTTTGCATTATTTACTATGGCTACTATGGGAGCTACAAATGTTTTTCAAACAATTTTTTGCCGAATCAAGGAGATAATAGCAATTTATCCCGAAAACCAATCGGAGACATTTAAAATGGCGCCAATATAATATAGCAAAAATCGCTCCAGTGGTTAATAATTTTACTAAAAATATTGTAAAATAGGTGCGCCTGGATGTTATGCAATTTTAGTAGCACCGTTATAATTATAATGTAGAAATATTCTTATTTTCCGTCTAAAATTAGATTAAGTGAGCTCTGGTGTCATAAATTAAATGCACTACCTTTCTGACTGGAAGTTCTGAAGTCTATTTTTTTTTAAATTTCCTACGAAAAAGCATTATTACCCAATAGTTTGAACTTCTGACAAAAATTTGTACAGGTAGATAAGTATGTAGGTACTTAGGGAACATACCCATACTACGTGACCCGTTCAGGGGAGGTCTTCAAAATACCACGCTTGGTACAAATGAGCGGCGGGGGGCTTAGGTTTTTAGTCACCGGGGGGGGGGGGGGTATTAAAAATTGCAAAAGTTGGTCACGTAGTATGGGTGGGTACGTTCTTTTTTTTAATTATTAATATTTTCATTTTAAATTATGTTTATTTTTATTTGTATTATGTACCTACCTAACATTTCCTGTTTTTTTTTTAAATTTATAACTTTTTTAATTATTTTTTATTCTAAAATTAGATTTTTCTGGTCCTGTATTTTACATTTTGAAACCTCTTTGACCCCGCAAAAAATTTAAATGCTTAAAAATAAAAATTCACAATGTTTAATAGAAAAATACAACAATATAACTCTGTAAAAACCACTTATATAGTGTGCAAATCCGACCGGTTTCGGAACAAACGTTCCTTCGTCAGGGAAAGCTTATACTAATTTGACAGTTTCGAACAATGTTGTATTATGGTAGGGGTGGAGCCGTTGTTAGTTAATAATGTAGATTGGGTGGGTAGGTATTAGTGTAGAGTGGGTGGGTAGGGGAACAAATCCATGATTGGGCTATATGACAATATTTTTTGTGTGTTGATAATAGATTCATTATTTTTAAGGGATTTTTTAATTTCCAAAGCTTCTAAGTTATCTAAACGTTTTCCTTTATGATTAATATGAAGAATATATTTTTGAATGTAGCTATTACTTTGTGGTTATCCATTATAATAAAATGAAACAATGCAACTTTGTATAAACCACTTATAAAATGTGCAAATCCGACCGGTTTCTGAACAAACGTTCCTTCGTCAGGGAACGTTTTCAGTATAAGCTTTCCCTGACGAAGGAACGTTTGTTCCGAAACCGGTCGGATTTGCACATTTTATAAGTGGTTTATACAAAGTTGCATTGTTTCATTTTATTAATATGAAGAATATTTATCCCTGTATTTTTTTCAAAACTATGGTTATTTTCAATGATATGGTTAGCGAACTCAGAAAAATTATTATTATTAAGACACCTTAAATGTTCTTTGATTCTGATTTCAAAATTACGAGTTGTTTTTCCAATATAAAATGAGGGACAATCATTGCATTTGAGTTTATATATTCCGGAATTAGTCAATTTATGGTCTTTATCTTTAGTATTTCTCAAAAAATTACCGATATTATTTCTTGTATAAAACGCTGGTTTAATATTAGAAGGGAGATATTTGCAACATTGAACTGAAAAATTACTGGATTTGCACACTATATAAGTGGTTTTTACAAAGTTATATTGTTGCATTTTTCTATAATGGATAACCACAAAGTAATAGCTACATTCAAAAATATATAATAATAATAATAATTATAAAAAATTTGGACAACTTATATAGCGCTGTTTTTGCGAAAAATCGCCTCAAGAGCGCTGTAAAAAGGAAGAGGGCCAAAGGCACGCGGTGTTCCCAAGCGGTCACCCATCCAAGTACTGACCGCGCCCAATGTTGCTTAACTTCGGTGATCGGACGAGAACCGGTGTGTTCAACATGGTATGGTCGTTGGCTACTTAACTCTTTATCAAGAGATTTTTGCTGTCTGCAAGTGGTGTTTAGTTCAATATTTTCATTACAGTTGCTTACTCACGCCTATTCATTATAATATACGGGTGTCCGGGGATAAAGTGCATTCATCAACTTCAGGAGGTGATTCTACACGATATTATAAGTCAAAAAGTTAAATAACTTTTTCGAAATTCCAACTTTTACGGGTAGCTTAATAGTAAAATGATAAAATTAGACCGGCGTGTGCGGCCAGCTTTATTATTTTCCGCTGTTACGATACGGGCCAATCACAACCATGCAATGTTGCCACAATCGTGCCCGGCAGGCTCTCGGCAAGTAAGATCATAAGGATTTTAGTAGGTAGGTACGTCTTTTTGTATGGGAAAAAATGTTGGAATTTCGGAAAAAGTTGTTAATCTTTTTTAATCCCACCATATGCAGAATCACCTCCCGAAGTTAATGGACTTTACCCCCGGACATCCTGTATAAAGGATCTTCAGTAATCTTTTTCTGCTTTTGAAAAGCTTATAACATATTTCTCTGGACCATCTTTAAGTTTTTAAGTTTTAAAAAAAATATAGTTATGTTATTTTTAATATATATTTATTATTAATTATATGAAATTCCCTCGATAGAAAAAAAAACTGCAAAGTACGCTCGGTAAATTATTATAAACACGTTTTTTCTGTAATTTTTGTAAGTTACATGTATGAAAAAATTCACAGTGTTTCTTTAAATGCTGCTTAAGACATTTCCTATGAGATTTTTGCTCTATTTTAAACGAGTCGTGTTTTATTAAACATTTTCACAATTTTCGCTTAATTATTATCGTTTCTAATATTAGCCCGCTCCCTCTAACACCGGTATTTATATACATATTATAATCATATTTGATAACATTAAAATAAACACTTCATTAAGATCATATTATATATGTTTTCCATACGAGATTTAAAGTGAACCTTAAAAAGATTAAACCGCCGCTACCCGAATTTCTACCGATTTCTTACATATCTCCTTTAAATATTTGAAAAATAATATCTAGACGTGTTCCACGCCAAAACGCAAATTCTATGAAATTCCCTCGATAGAAAAAATCGCGAAGTATACTCCGAAAATTATTATAAACACGTTCATTTCACTTATTTTGGAAGTTATATGCATATGCAAAAATTCATTGTTTCTTTAAATGCTCTTTTAGGTGTTCCCCATGAAATTTTTGCTCTATTTTAAACAAGTAGTATTTTATTAAACATTTTCACAATTTTCGCTTCAATTTTATCGTTTTAAATATTAGCGCGCTCTCTCCAACATTCGTAATTATATTTCTCTCCATCTTCTTCTTTTTGAGCGGGGATACGGCGCCTTTAAACATTAAAAACATTGAGACCTTACTGGCTACAGCCCTGGCGGCACAATACCAAGCTGCGCAGAGTTGCTTTGTTACATTATTTGTGGAGAGCTGGTAGCAGGATACCTAATCCAGATATGGGTAGGGCCAGTATTGTATAACTTAGCCAGCTAGGTACCTACCCCATATCTAGTTCCTACCCACAAACCAGTTGGCAGTAGGCACTATACGCAGGATAAAATATAAAACCTCCCTGGAGATTTTCTCAACTAGGCTTGTATGGGTGGGTTAGTTTTTTTTTATATAGATATAATATGATTGTACATTGCGCACGAATATGTTGTTTATTTATATGCAATATGACATGTGTGTGTTTCATGCATTTATCATTTTGGGGATCTATTGAATTTTTTACTGCGCTGCGCTGTGTAGGTAATATTCGTTCCTACATTTGAAGATGCATTTTCTACTAAAAAGTCTTTTGATTTGTATAAACTAAAGCAAGATCCTACCATAAGGAAACCACGTTAGGGTGCATACATTAAGATGAATCCATACTAAATAATGCAAAATCATACAAAATCATATGTTTTTGTTTTGAAAATTTGATGGCTTAAAAATATTATAGATGCTTCAATTAAATACTGGGTGTAGAACACACCTTGGCCTTTAAAAATTTCGGTCATTTTTTTTATAAGTCTTTTAATAAGCCTTTAAAAAATTAAAGTACCTAAAAGGTCTATAAAAAACACTTTCTAAGTAACATGAGATTTTGTTGGACCCCCCCCCCCTTTTGAGCTCACGTAATTAATGTATGCCCCCTTAATTTGAATATCGTAAAAATCAAAATTGTTATCCGTGAAAAAGTAAATACAATATCTAATACCTTTCCCTTACCTATATACGTAAGAAAGATATAAATACTACAGTAGATACTCTCAGTATCGCCCTGGTGAAAGACCAGTAATTCGAAATGACTTTATCCGTGTTTGGTGACCAGATCTGAAAAGCCACATACTTCCACACCATCCATTTCTTTATATTAACCCTACACTGGAGACCGTTAGGAAAATAATTTCCCTCAGGGCCTGTGTCATCTTTGGGGATGCTGTGTGGAGGTATTTTTAAGGAAAGTAGGGAGAGGAAGTTCTGGGAAGGAAAGGGGTGTTAGTGTGGGTAGAAATATAGGGGTCAGTGTGTCCAGGAGTGACGGACATATAATCCATCCCTCCCGCTGCGGTGCAAGGCGATGGAGAGGTCAAAGGGTTTCCCGGCCACTCTTGATCTGACCCGCCACACAGCTGGTAGGCAGGCGCATCCGCCGACAAAATCTGAGCACACCTAATCCGATGAACCCTGGGGCCCCTACTAAGTCACCAAAGGTAGCGAACCACTTGGGGTGACCTGTGTTGTCCAATAAATGGCTCCAATGGTGACGGCACCCACATCCTCCCTCAAGGGAAGGAAATCATCTCTTTCTTATTTTTTAAAGTTACCTACGGTAATATTTCAACACTTCATAGATAATGATGAATATGATGCAGTGAGCTAAAAATATTTGCTTTATTCAAGATACCACAGGCAGAACAGATGTTCTGGTACAGCAAAGCATGATAAGAGGAATGATGAAATTGAACGAATTTTCTTAAACAGTACCTAGATATAATTACTTACTATTAATTAGGTAGGTAGTTTTTAAATATCATTAAAACTTTTGCGTTCAGATAGGCCATCTTCCCAAATGTCACTAAGAAATCTTGTAATACCGTAAAAGTCCAATATGCCATAAAATAAATAACAGAGTGTGAAATTCACACGCGGTAAAAGTGAAACCTTCAGAAAACTAAAGTAGATAAGTCTGAGAAGGCTACGAAACACTGCACAAAGAGGAGACCGATTATACCATCTCATTCTGTCGCAGGCTAAATCCTAAAGATGTAGATACCTATGTGTTAGTCTCTTTTTAGTGTCGCTATTTTTCGTTTCACCGAGTTTAAAAAAATCACAAAAAAGTGAATTTTAACTGTTCTAGCTGACCCAACAGACGTTAGTTATTCCTGTCTTAGCTATGAATATTTAATTCGAACTAAAATAACTAATAATAAAAAATAAATATTGTTTCAGAACATATTGTTTATTGTAACGCTTTTTGGAACAATTGTTTCTCCTGCGTGTCCTTTCCCATTCCGCCTCCCCTTCCCCTCCCACGTCCCCTTCCCCTCTCGCGTTCCCACTCCCCTCGATCGCTTTCCCCTTCCCGCGAACCAACCTCCCGAGGTCCCCGCCCCCCTCCCCCCTCACCGCCTAACCTCCCGCATTTCATACATTCAGTCCCGGTAAATTCAGTTTTCAAACAGCTCGCGTGCCATCAATTGCAATTTTTTTCATAAAATTTCATAATGCCAGAGCTCACCAGTATATATAGAAACCATCGCGGGCGTGCTCCCAACAACTCACCAAATTTCATCGCAATCGGTTGAACAGTTAGCAATTCATAATTTCATGATACCAGAACTTACTACTTTTGGTGCCAGAACTCACCAAACTATATAACAACCATCGCGGGCATAGACACAAATCAAATCCCCAAAGTTTAAATGAAATAGGTAAAGTCGTTCTGAAGTTACGGCGTGACCAAGGGAAACGGGGATTCATTTATATATACCTACATAGATTTCTGCAATAACATGCCTCCTTGGTTAAATTTTTTACTAGTTTTTCCAAGTACATTGATCATACATAGTGTGTGCGAATTCTTGAAAAAATTATTTCAATACCTACCTCGTCTAAAACGTTATTTAAGAAAACTCTTTCCTCCGATATAACATTGAACACTTTGTAACATGGATAGGTGGGTTGGTACTGACTGATGTCTTAATCTATCCTGGATAAAGGAAGGTGAACACTTTATTGGGGGGTTTATTTCTTAGCAGACAATTCAATCGATCACCTCTATCTATTGGGGTAAAACTTCAACTACGCTAGAAAAATAACTTTTTTATTCATTTAAATGGTATGTGAAAGTTGTGATACCACCAAAGCTCTTATTTAAGGTGATCCAATAGTCCAGGGAAAAAAATCGAAATCGGAATCCACACCTCTTTTTGGGAGGAGTTTAAAAATACTTGAGAAAAAGCTTATGGAAAGGTTGGAAAAAGTAATTGAGATTTTTTTACAGGTTTATTTCGTAAAGGTCCGTAAAAAACATTAACTCCGTTTTTACGCATTGGTTAATATTAACAAGGAAATTTAAAATTGATTTCACAGAACCAAGCGACGCGGAGTCTGGGACGTCTATTCCTCATCGCAGGCTAGGCGCAACTGATATGAAATGGGTGTGCCAAGTTTGTAGTCTTTAGGTGGACGGCATAAGGTTCACTTTAAAAATCCAAATTCGTCGAGTGTAGGGCGTATTGATTGATGTCAAAAATAACAACGTGAAAATGCATATTTTATTTTATTTTGTGAAGTTCGGGCGTAAATATATTTTTTTTTGCGATTATTATAAAAGAACCTGAATTTTCCACATTAAACAATAAAACTATATCCGAAAAGGCGTTTATAAGTAGGAGAGTTCGCACTTGAAAGTGTTTTTTTATAAACCTAATACATACTTAATTTTTTTCTAGGCTTATTAATTTTTAAGGGCCAAGATATGTTCTACACACAGTATTTAATTGAAGCATCTATAATACTTCTAAGCGATCAATTTTTTTTTAAAGTAGATAATTTTGTATGATTTTGCATTATTTTGCATGGCTTCATCTAAAGGTGTTTTTCTAAATTATTCATATGGGCAGGAAGCTATCTTAACAGTAAAATACAAATTATTCAAATACAGCAAATTTATTTTGAGACACCATGTAATTCAAAATTAATAAACACCTTTATTGTTGAAAAAACCAACATGTTTTATAAGCAATGCTTACTTCATTGGGGTTTCCTTAAAACTGAACTGATTTAACTAAACCCTAATGAATTGAACATTGCTTACGAAACATGTAGGTTTTTTTAACAATTTAAGTAGTTAGTACTGTGTTTATTCATTTTGAATATAATACAATCTTTATATTTGATTCAAGTTAATAATATTAGCATTTATTGACCAGTTTATTTTTTTGGATCTTGCGATTGCCCTGAGCTGAAGTTGATTGGGTATTTTTTTTAAATATTTATCAATGGCGTGCGGTCCATACACGCTGGAAAGCTGTGCGTACCCTAAAAATAGTAAGGATCTATAAAAAAGGTAGTAGAAAAATAAAGAAATGTGACAAAGATATGATGTAAGATTTTCACGGCCTAAAGTATTTTCGCTGTTTATTTATAAAAAAATGCGATAATTTTCTAAGAAATACGCATTTGTAGAAGATAATAATAAAATGCCTATTTTTAAATACTCAATGCAGAAATTCATACTCGAACTAAAAAAATTCTCACAGTCTTCTTTGATCAAATTGCTCGCCTGCTAATAAGGTGCCGACCTGACGTTGATACAGAAATCGTCGCAATGAGCGATTTTAAAGTCCGGAAAGCTATATACTATATAGGAACGATTTCCGTCTTTATGATTCGAAACAGCAAAAGTTTTTGGGTCACCACCTTAAAAATGACAAGCTCACTTGTTTCAACGCAAAAAGCATTTGATTCAGAAAATTTCCACACTGCAAACAATTTATAGTTTTTCGGTTTCTTTTCGGAATCGAAATCGGTATCGGCCACAAAATAGGCAATTATGCAGAAAAGGTTCCCATATCACTTTTATTATCTTCTTCTTGAGATGAAGCCATGCAAAATAACGCAAAATAAAACAAAATCGTGGTTTTTTGTTTTGAAATCTTGGCCTTTGAAAATATCGGTAATTTTTTTATAAGTCTTTTAATAAGCCTAGAAAAAAATAAAGAATTAGGTCTATAAAAAAACGCTTTCAAGTGCAAACTCTCCTAATAAAACCCTTTTCAGGTCTGGTTTTATTGTTTAATGTGGAAAATTCAGTTCCTTTTATAATAATCGCCAAAAAAAATGATATTTACGCCCGAACTTCACAAAATACAATAAAATATGCATTTTATCGTTGTTATTTTTGACATCAATCAATACGGCCCGCACTCGACGAATTTGGATTTTTAAAGTGAACCTTATGCCATCGTCGCAAGAACCATTCACTTGGCACACAAATTAAGTATCAGTCATTTAGACGTCCTAGATGCAATAACAATGCGTAAAAAAGAAGTAAATGTTTTTTACAAAATCAACCTGTAAAAAAAAATCTTAAATACCTTTTCCAACCTTTCCAAAAGCTTTTTCTCAAGTACTTTTAAACTCCTCCCATAAAAAGGCGTGGATTCCGATTTCGGTTTTTTCCTGGACTATTGGATCACCTTAAAATACGTTGTAGGCAGATAGTTGAGAACCTATAGCTCTTCCAGAATGAACACACTTCTGCGTGCATTTTTCTCCAGCATCACTTTTTTATTTTCTATTTTGGTATCAAACAAAACTTTTCTGTACACGGGGAAGGGTCGCTACTGCAAAACCTGCAAATTAAAAAAATATATTTAAATAGTTCATTATCTTTAGTTCCTATTTTGTCCGCCTGCACAGATAAGTTTATACATATAAGTATAGCATTACTTAACTATAAAGCGAGCTTCACACAAAGCCTTCGTCGCTGTAATCTCTTGGCTATAGGTTTCGGAAAAGAAGAAAGAGCTTGTAACAAAAACACGGTTCCGCTAATAACAAAACGGAATAATAAAATCTGTACGTCGTTGAAATATTTCACTTTGAACCAAATCAAACGTCATTATGATTTATTGTTGTAATTCTTTCCGTATAATGAAAATGGACACTTCTCCACAGTTCTGTGCTTATAGCCCATAGGTATTACTCTGGATTTAGTACAGTCGGGATTTTTGTGATGGACGTGATACTTAGCTTTTTCGAATTGTTTATATTTTATTTGAATACTGGTTCTCGGCGTGCCTTGCAATGCCATATTCAAAGAAATAAATTGTTTCTCCATGAATGTCCTTTCCCGTGCGCCCCCGTTCACCTCCCGCATCCCCTACACGCCCGCGTTCCCCTTCCACCTTCCCCGCCCATCCTCTTCCCTCTTCCGCTCACCCGTCCTGCAAACCCCGCTCTCGCGATCCATATATTCAGTCCCAGTACATTCAGTTTTCAAACAGCTCGCGTGCCACCTATTACAATTTTTTTATTCGAATTTTCATTTTTCGTGTATCATAAGAACAATCAATCAAATTTGGTAGTTAACATAGGTTTAAAATATTTATAATTAAAAAAATCCATAATAGACAATCCTTTTAAAACAAAAAAAAAACAGCTGCCTGCTAAATTCAATTTCATCAAACGCGCGAACTTTCAAGGGTGCCAAGTTAAAATAGTCATTCAGTTTTCTGAAATTATTCAATTTTCTGCGCAGATTTCTTATTTTTTCTTTCCGTAAGAACCTTCTACAAAGTAGGTAATAGAAAAACTAAAAAAAAGATGAATGAAATACCATGAGTAAAGTCGTTGTGAAGTTATGGCGTGACCAAGGGAAACAGGGATTCATTTTTATATAGGTATATAGAAGATAGATTCTACGAAATTGATGTTCCCGTAGAACAATTTCAGATGTGCGATTTTGTGGTTTTGCAGTAGAGCTGTTTAAAGTTTCGTTTCGCATGCATTTTTACTGTTTTTGAGATCATGAGAGATAGTGTTATTTTCATATTTGTTTTAGTTTTCATAGTGTTGTTTTCATTTCGCTAAAAATTCTGTAAATATTGACTTTTAAATCAACAAAATAAGCCAACAGAACGATTTTCAACGACATTGTTCTTCGGGACCTTGGTCCAGGAGTTGATATATCTTGGACGGTGTTGGTCTGAGGCAGTAAAAACATGGTTAAAACTCTTTGAGTTATGTTTTCTTCGAAGCTTCTATAACGTTACTATTTTCACCTTACAGGTTCATTTTCTTTATGTGTTATGCAGCTTTGAAATATAATTTTAACAACCAAACCGACGTCATACTATTTGTTCCGCATTTTTCGATTGTAGCGCGCCGTTTTTACGCTTGCCACTACACCATCTCTTTCCCCCGTACAGCGCCATCCTGCTCACCCAAAACTAGGCGAACCAGGCTGCGCAGACGCCTTCTGCGCATTTCCTACTCTCGAGTCGCTACATAAACCACGCCCCGCAACAAGGAATGGCCTATATAAAGAGCTGCGAGCCCTAAATTAAACCAGTTCGTCTGTAGCTCGCTCTTGACTAGTACGCTCTCTTAGTTGCGCTTCGTCCTTTGGCACGACCCTCTAAGGAGTATTCTACTACCATAAGTAAAGCACCAACCAGACCCCGACTGCTGCCTTAGTTGCGCTTCGTCCTATGGTACGACCCTCTAAGCAGAACCACAGTCAGTTTTGTTGTTCCTAAAGACTAAACAGCAAGGTTCCCTCCGATCCCTTGCTCAGTTAATTATTATTATTGTGAATTGATACATTATGACTTTTGTGTTATACGATTTATTTATTTATTGTGAAACAAGCAAACTTACTTTCTAGTTCTGTGAACATCGTGTCCAAAAAAAGATGTTTATAATTTTCTCTTATTTAATAAATAAAAACCAAAATTCCAAGATTTGTAAGAGAGTGGGTAGGTACTTAAATATCCCTGCTTAATTATAAACCATGCATATTTCGTAGATTTATTTTATTTAAAAGAAGGAATTATACAATTTATCCAAAAAAATCGTCACTCTCTCACTGATAATTCTATTTTCCAAACTTTTTTCGGGCAAACACGACGATGTCAAAATTGAAAAAGAATCTTTATTGAACCATCATAACTGCCACAGTCTTGAACTGGGTACGGAACGTAGGAAAATACCAAATAGTCGAGTTAAAACAGGACTTCGCTGGGCTCAGTCAATTATCAAATCCCTTTTTTAAAACCGTTTAATGTCCTCAATTTTTTTAAGATGCATTTACCTGGATAAGTGAAAAACATATTGTTTTTTATTGTTCTTTCATAACTTTTACAAGGAAGCGCAACACGGCATAATAGCAACAAAAAAACACAGTGTGCAATTTACACGCAGTAGAAGTGAAAACTTCAGAAAACTAAAGTATACAAGAGTGGGGAGACTACGAAGCAACGCACAAAGAGGGGACCTATTATATCTATTATCTCATTATCTCGCAGGCTTTTTTTGTCTCTTTTTAGAGTCGCTATTTTTGGTTTCATCGAGTTTCAAATCACAAAAAATGATTAACGTAAAGCTTCCTTTATCTTACCAATACGAACAAAATTGATCTAATAAAAACATGGCTGCTATTCTTGAGTGCAATGATGCGTTGTAGAGTCAGTCACGGCCTTCCCACCAATAGCGAGAGCCCTACACTATCCACTCGTATCGTGAAACATGCACTCACTCATACTAAGGCGTGTCACTACTCTAGCGGAACACATACGTGGATAGTGCCTACATGTGTAAAGCCGGGTGTATAGGGACCAATCGTGATTATTTTAGCAAACAAATATTACTTTTTGAATTAAATCTTGGGATTTTTTTTTCAATAAAAATACAAAAACAGTTGAAACTACATGAATGTTGCCGCCCAACATCCGGTCGAGTTGATAATCGCAAAATAGACTTGTCAATGACAATGCATTCTGTCAACTTTTGGTGGCAATCACGTGAACACATGCGGACATACACCCATTTTTCTGAAGTTCAAAGTCATTCCACCTTCCACCCCTTAATAGATATATCTATTATGAAATAAATGTCGACGAATCCATTCAGCATTTAGTTCACTTTAAGCTTGTTCCAGTTCCTGGGTAGGAAGGTTCAATTCTCAGTCAATACATTAAAAAATATATGTACATATTAAAATTTAAAAAAACTTTGTCTTTTACGGGTTCATCTTTTTAACTGTATTTATTTGAATTTCGATTTCCTTTTCTTGATTGAATGAATGAGTGAAATTGAATCTCAGAAGTGGAAATTAACCCACTTCCCGACATCCAACCGGGCTGAAACTCGTCAGAAAGACTTTTCGACAATACATTCCATCTTTTGGTGGCAATCGCTCATGTTCATGCCGACGTACACGCATTTCACTGAAATTGGATGACATTATATAAAAACTTACACCAGTTAGAATACGAAATAAATCTCGGTCCAATTGATATTTGGCTCTGTTGTTAGCGTCGTTAACGGTGTTCACTTAGATTAGTCAATTCCCGGAGACGAACGTTCAATAAACTTTTAAAAGACATTCTAAAAGTTTTTTTACATTAGCTCCACACAGGAGGTCCTGAAGAAAAAAATCCCCTCAGGGCCCTGTGTCATCTTCTCTCAACCATTCTCTCCCGATCCGGCCTACCATGCGTCTGCCCACTAGACGCATCCGCCGCCAAGACCCGGACAAACCTCACCTCATGAACCGGGCACCCCATGCACCAATGCAAACTCACCAAATGCAGCATTTCACAGCAGTTAAGAGCTAGTCCCTGGAGAGTAGGCTTCAATCCTCATTCAAACCAAAAAATTCAAAAGAAAATTGACGTACCATATTAAAAAAAAAAACTTTTTTACCTGTTAATTTTTTCTCTCTGGTTTCCTATTTACTTTTTTCTGGTTCTATATTCATTTTTGTTTAAAAATAATAATGTAAGAGGAATAATATTTAATTCATTTAAATATATACCTAAGTAGATTGTTTTTATAAAAACTATTACTATAAAAACCCGTTGACACTCTGATATCTAGAAATTTAACGGAATTTCATTGGGATTAAGTAATAAATGTAAATAATAAATTTGTTAAATAAAATCAGTGATTCGTGTCCGGCTGGCTTTACAGCGTACACACGTACTCATTCCACATACACGCAGGCACAATAACACAACACACGTAAAGCCAGCGACACACGATACCACAATCCACATGAAAGGGAGGCCAATCCCTTTCAGCCCGCTCGCTCTCTGATTGGCCATACCCAGCCGGCCTTATTATTCTAAATTCAAAAATTAAATGGCCTCCACACTTGAAAAGAGAACAAAGGAACTGATTAAGATTCTGCATACAATAACACGTTATAATTCATAAGAAACTAGATTGCGGAATTCAGATATGGAAATATCTCATTTTTGCTAGGAAGGTCATCTCGCTAATTATCTGGGCTATTTTTGCTTTTGAAGTTGTTACAAATTAAAATATCCTTTGTTTGTTAGCGTTGTGTAATTTTTTGTTTTTTTTTTTAGAAAGATGGGCAATTATTATTGAGTACCTAGACATGGACACTTACTAAAGAACTGATAAGGCAACTTGAGGCGTTCGAGATGTGGATGTACCTACAGAACAATACTCAAAACAAGCTGGATGGACAGTTACGAATGAAGATGTTATTAAAACAATGAAAATCCGAAAACTTCAATATCCAAGACATGTGATGAGACATCCAGAGAAGTACGAGATCTTGCATCTCATAATGCAGGGAAAGATTGCCGGAAGACGGGGAAGAACCCTGGAAGAAGGATAACATCATGGCTGAAAAACCTGAGACAATGGTTTGGCCAGTCTACTGTAGAGCTTTGTTTACTGCGGCCAACGTCCGTTACGTCCGTTGAACGGACAGTGCACAAGAAGAAGAAGGAGACATGGATATTGGATAATAGGGTTTTTGGAATAGATTTGGAAGAAGATAAATAGGTACTGACATACAGGCATGACTGAAGCATGTAGACATATGCTGTAGAGGTATGCTGTAGAAAAGAGATCCCTAAGTTGTGTGTATGGTTAAACCATGTATGACCATGTGAGAAATGTGGAGGTTCTCAACAAATGCACGGCTGACGTAAGCGTGTATATAATGAGTACCTATAACCTATAAGATTAAGAAAGAGGCGCTTAGATGGTTTGGGCATGTAGGGCAAATAAGGAAAGGAGTTTAAGGAGAATATATGACACGAATGATAATGATAGAAGTCGGGGACGCCCGAGGAAGACGTGGCACGATCCAGTGAATCAAATACTTTAGTCGGTCCATGTCAAGAGTCAGAATAACAAAGGGGTATGGGTGAGATAATGTATGAATGTGAATGAAGCAAGGAGTATGTGTCAAGACCGAGTTGTTTAATCAACCATCCTCCGGGTAAACAACGTAATTGTTAGTTGATTAATTAGGTAGGTACGTTTTTCTTAATTATCTACATAATATTAACAAATAAAATCTGTTTTTTACCTATATCTCACTAAGAATTCAATAACGGTTAGCCCTGGCTTCATGAAATTTGTTTCTGTACAAATAGAAATATTATAGTTAACTATTAAAACTCTTTCTAACCTTTAAAATAAATGCATCATATCGAAAATAACATGTTTACTTTTTTCTGTCGATGGTTAGGTCAACGCAACTATTTATACGTATTTAGTTCGCAATTTCATTTTCAATATCAATTTAAGGCGATCCAATAGTTCAGGAAAAAATCGAAATCGGAATTCACGCCCTTTATGGGAGGAGTTTAAAAATACTTGAGAAAAATCTTTTGGAAAGGTTGAAAAAGGTATTTGAGAATTTTTTTTATAAGTTAATTTCGTAAAGGCATGTAAAAAATATTAATTCCTTTTTTACGCATTGTTTATTGTAAGAAAACGGAAATTTAAAATTGATGATGAGTCACACAACTGTCTCCCGCTCCAGACGGGGCGTGACTGATACGAAATAGTTGTGCCCAGTGCATGGTTCTTATGCCCATGCCGTAAGGGTCACTTCAAGAATCCAAATTCGTAGATTGCGGCCCGTATTGATTGATGTCAAAAATAACAACGAGAAAATACATATTTTATTTTATTTTGTGAAGTTCGGGCGTACCTAAATATCAATTTTTTTTCCGATTATAATAAAAGAAACTAAATTTGCCACATTATACAATAAAACCAAATTCGAAAAGGGGTTTGTAAATAGGAGAGTTTGGACTTGAAAGTGTTCTTTATATACCTCATACTTTATTTTTTTATAGGCTTATTAAAAGACTTATTAAGGGCCAAGGTGTGTTCTGCACGCATTATTTAATTGAAGCGTCTATAATACTTCTAAGCCATCAAAATTTCAAAACAAAAACATATGATTTTGTATGATTTTGCATTATTTAATATGGCTAAGTAATTTTGTACTTTATTCATTTTCATAGAGGAAAAAACTATGTATCCATATACCTACTATTTATACCATCATATATGTAAGTACAAAAACCCGCCAATAAATTCGTTTGATATCCCAAGTTACCAAATTATGATTATTTTTGAAGTCCGTTTTAGGTTTGAGGTTGGTAAACACGCCCAAAAAATCATAATTTTATAATAAATACCATTTCGGGGGGGGCAACTGTCGGGGGATCAACTGACAGGTCACCCGTTTTGGCGAGACCAAGGTGGTTATGAGTAACGTATACGTAAATAATACATACGTATATTTTACATGTTGCTTAGTAGGTACTATCGTACCCATGGGCGTAGCCAGGTTTTGGTTTAGGGTGGGGCAAAAAATAAAAATCTAGAGTAGGTATACCGTAAAAAGTAGGCTTCTTCAACATGTAATATGAATGTAAGAAGGAAAGCTCTCTTATTCAGAGAATTTAATGTACTAGATGTTCGACAGTGTTACATTAAAAAGATAATAATTTATGCTCATAAAAATAAATATAAAATGAAAAAAGTCGAACACAAACATCAAACCAGAAGTAAGGGCAGAAATGACCTTTCTATTCCAACAAGTAACACAGCGGCTTATCAAATGATATTCTCATACCTGGGACTGAAATTGTATAACAAAATCCCTTCACAACTAAAACTGTGTGAAGTACTATCCTTCGGCCCAAAAATAACAAAATGGTTACTAGATTTGGGCAGGACGGAGTCAGAAATATTATTAAAAAATATTATCTGATAATTATATATTACAGCGCCTTATATATATATCTATTGTTTCCAAATCATTTTTTTCCTTTACTGTCTCTCTTGTATGTATATTATTTTTCATGTATCCAAAAATAACAAAACCGTCACAAATTGAGTCAGAAATAATTATTAAAAAAATTGCTATGTGATAATTATGTATTACGAATGCCCTATATATTTCTTAGATTCCATTTTTTTTTTCTTTACTGTTTTTTCTTCTATACACTCACTGCGAAAACACTGTTTCTTACATATTCGATAATAAATTGATTCTAGAACCTAGTCTACTACTACTATCCGACTGTATCATAAATTATAATTATGTGAATGGAATCTGTGAATGTTAACTTTACTTAATACTACATATATGAATAATCATGTAGGTACCTACATAAGTACATACCCAATATAAACGAAACCTGTCAATTTGACTGTCCTAGAACGAGAGACCTTCCTAGTTGGAAAGTCAAAGCTTCTTTATACTGTTAATGTATTCTTAATAACAAAATAAAACAAATGAAAAATAAATAAATAAAAAAAAACTATCCTATGAAGTGCTCTAAATTCGCAAACGCGACTCGGTCGACAGTCCCAGGGGTCATTCATCGGCCAGTTAGGGTGGGGCGAAAGCCCCACTTAGCCCCACCGTGAATACGCCCATGATACTACCTAGAAAGGATTATGATTAGCCGATTGATAAGTAGTTTATTAAAACAAAACGAACACTTCCAACAGAAACGAGAAACGAATCCCCGACGTTTAAGAAAAATGGCCAAGAATTATTATTATCAATCTTGTCGATCCAATCGTTTATTTACATCTAGAATCTCCGATATGTCAGTGGCCTGTCAATCCAACCCAACCTCCTGTGGAAGACGTGGAAGACGTGGACCGGTTTCTCGAGATCTGATCCGTGTAATAAATATGCGATTTTAAGTAATTTATCAATAATCGTTTATCTGTATCTTCTATTCTCCGACATAATGTGATATATCAAAAACAGCTTGATGGTTCGATCTTAGATTGTATAACTACCTGTGATTTGTTTGATAGGAAGGTAGGTCCTACTCACAGCTTGAGTACAAACCTCTCGAGTACAAACCTAGCAGCACAGGCAATAGATACTGCTAACAAAAGTTAGAAGCAAAAAGGCAGCCGGATTTTTCAACGATTACATTCTGAAAGATCACGTTGAAAAACATGAAAGTTCTCGTATGTTGAAAAATTCTAGCTGCCTTTTTGTTTTTGCAGGATAGGTGGCTACTCATTTGTCACCCTTTCGATTTTCAAACAATACTGTATTGGTAGGTAGGTAAGTTGGCTAAAGGAGGAAGCGCAACGCGTAATAACCCAAAAATTAATCACGGTGTGACAATCATGTCCGACATTACACCAAAGCATATCATTTTGATATTGCTTACACCATAACTATTTTATATCATTAGGTGTGCAGGTATATTGCTTACCTATTGATTATTTGTAAGAGCCCTTGAGGTGGTTTTCTTCAGAAAATGGCGCAATAGAAATGATTCAAACATTATTATTAGTTAAATAAATGAAGACAATATAAGCGAAACTCAATCGAAAATCTGGAAACAGAAAAATCAAAAAAACATATTGACACCTCTGGGACTCGAACCCAAGAAGAGGTCCTGGGTTCGAGTCCCAGAGGTGTCAATATGTTTTTCTGATTTTTCTGTTTCCAGATTTTCGATTGAGTTTCGCTTATATTGTCTTCATTTATTTAAATATTACAATTTGAGGTTTTACTCATAAAGTTAAAAATAAAAATAAATTATTATTAGTATTACCCTATGTACGATATTTTCCATGATGATTGGGTTTTAAGAT
This sequence comes from Limnephilus rhombicus, assembly GCA_929108145.2. Taxonomy (NCBI): domain Eukaryota; kingdom Metazoa; phylum Arthropoda; class Insecta; order Trichoptera; family Limnephilidae; genus Limnephilus; species Limnephilus rhombicus. The sequence goes on from OV815284.1 coordinate 28,686,806, forward strand.
TAAGGTTGATTTCGTAAAGGCCTGTAAAAAATATTAACTCCTTTTTTACGCATTGTTTATTGTAATAAAACGGATATTTAAAATTGATTTCACGAAACTAAGCGACGCGGAGTCACACATCTATTTCCCGCTCCAGCCGGGGCGTGACTGATACGAAATAGGTGTGCCCAGAGCATGGTTCTTGTGCCCATGACATAAGGGTCTCTTCAAGAATCCAAATTCGCAGAGTGCGGGCCGCATTGATTGATGTCAAAAATAACAACGAGAAAATGCATATTCTATTTTATTTTGTGAAGTTCGGGCGTAAATATCAAAATTTTTTGCGATGAATAAATGAAGATATGTTCTACACGCAGTATTTAATTGAAGCATCTATAATACTTCTGAGCGATCCAATTTTCAAAACAAAAACATATGATTTTGCATTATTTAGTATGGCTTCATCTTAATTTTCAAAGTGCAATTTTTTTCTCTGTTTTAAATAATTATGAAATACAAATACCCTGTGGAAATATCAGTACCTAGAAAGGTGGTTATAATCAGAATTACGCAGTTAGTTTGTAGTAACATGTTCCTCAATGATTTTGATACATTACTATCTCCGGCCAGTTGTTTCGCACACGGACGATACGTGAGTTACGAAACAAGATTGGACGACAGCCATACAAAACCAGGTAAAACTACAAGGAGCCGTATTCACTGCGTATATCTACCTGAAGAAGGTGCCTTAATCAATAATCAGAAGACGGTACCTTCGGGCACTATCTACAACATATCAAAATCCAGCCTGTCAAAATATTGTGTTCGCAATATTGGCATTAGAATGTGCGAATAGTTATATTGGTGATTCTACCTGTGAAGCGCAGATAATACCTTTGACCTATGAATAACCTTCAATATATCGCACCACGGGTTTTATTGTATTAAGTAAAAAAAAAATCGTATGCAGTTTTATGTACCATTTTTGGTTTATTTATTGCTTTAACATAGCAACTCAAATACCATTTGAAATAACTTAACTTTTAAGAAGTTGACCGCTTTAGTACCTACCTACATTATTATCTTAATATATAAGACAAAGTCTGGTTAGTTACCTACACCATTTTTAGCACGGGAACGGCTGGACCGATTTTTATGATCTTTGATTTGTCTCCGCCCCGAATAGCAGAATAGCTATTAAAACATCGGAAAAATTCACGAAAAAAAAATTGTGAAGAAAATTCTTTTCCTCATTCATTTTGTATGGAAATAATTGTCATCTGTTGAAAGAGCTGTAGGAATATTGTGATAGTAGATATAATATTAAGTACCTAGTGAGTGAATTCCGAAAATTCAAAAACGTCAAATGTCTATGTGCTGATTGTTTTTCTTCTTAAACGTATGATGCTGCCCCTCTTTCTTACACATTAAATGTCAACAGTCGAAAATGGGACAAACGGTGAACGTATGTCTGCACCCCTCCAAAAGAAAAATAAAATAATTTTAATAAATCTCAGAAAAATTTTTAGATTTTCACGGCCAAAAGTGTTTTCGTTATTTGTTTTTGAGGTGTTATGCCGTGTTGCGCTACCTCTTTCTCATCTGCCTTGATGGTGGACACTGTAACATGGCATAACACCCCAAAAATAAATAACGAAAATAATTAATGTGGGTGGTTTGGTATATTTATGCTCATACGTATAAAGAAAGTAGGTAAGTGGAAAGTAAAATTATATATCCATACACTTTACAAAAATTATAAATCCGTACACGACGCCATCTCTGATTCAGACAAAAACAAAACACGGACTGTGTAAATTTTAACTTAAAAAAAACTGAATTTAATTCCACTAATAAGTTAACACAGCAGTCATTGATTCGGAGGCGGTACGAAGTTCGCCGGGTCAGCTAGTTATTATAATATAATGCGTCAATTGGATGTATAGGTATTTGTTTTGCTTTGGTGTATTTTTTTTTTAATTAAAAAACTAAAGTATTAAACACATGAGAAGTTACACTTACCACAACAAACCAGTACACAATTGAATATTTTTATGTATTACCGTATTAATCTAAAATAATTATTAGAGCACCCCGAAATTTAAAAAAATATTTTAATACTGTACTGTATTAAGTCACAAATAAAAACAAATAATGCAAAAATCATTTATTCAATATTTTTTCGAGTGTGAGACAACCCAAATCCCTGCGATATACAAAAATTCCGAAACAATTGATTGAAAATCAATTTGATAGACATTCGTAACTTCAAACGCTGATATATTACTTCGAAAATATACTTTTTTGACTGAATACCTACACTATGTGGTACTTATTATGAAGTACGCAACGTATACTTTGTCAATCAAATTGTTGACCCTATTAAACTCTTATCAAAAGGGTAAAATAAGATCTATGATATTTTTTTCTTCTTTTGATGCAATTTCCTATCGTGGTTTGGATGATGTTATGAATCTTGAAACTGCAGCTGGGAATAACTCAGTGAAACTGCACTCATATTGTATTATCTATTGATTGACATCAGTATCTAGACGACATATCGTAGCTGTAAAAATTTTTGTGAGTGAACAGATCTTTTCTTTCTGAAATGCCTAGGTTAGCGCCAAGGGCGGATTTAGGGGGGGGGGGGGGGCTCGGGGGCACTTGACCCCCCCCCCCCCCCCCAGATGGTATTTTTGTGTACTGTGGAGATTCCATCACAGTACATACTTAGAAGCAAAAACTGTCTTTATTTTGAACATTTAATTTTTTTCTATTGTTTTGACACTATCATAAACCTTCCTAAACATACTTGAATAACAGTAATTGTTGATTTTTTTTGCCCGTCCGCCTCTTGCGCCCCCCCCCCCCAGAAAAAATCTTCCGCCCCTTGTGCCCCCAACCCCCAGAAAAAAATCCTGGATCCGCCCTAGGTTAACGCAAATGTTTTCATCACTTAAAGTAATTTCATGTGGTGCTTTGAAGTACGAGTAGCCTTTTTTAGCGATCAGATGAATAGAAAAAGATGCCATCTTCAAGTTTTTATAAGGAAAACTCTCTTTTTATAACTTTCGAAGGTTATTCCCAGCAATGTAATAAATCATTAAAGAAGAAGATAATAATAATAATCTAAACGAAAATATTAAAGAAAACTAGACACAGAAAAATAGAAAAAGATAATGGTCGCAACTTGGATTCGAACCCAGACCTCTCTCGTCTAACTGGGAAGTGCGCGATAACCAATTTCGCCATTGCCACCTTCTGTCAAATCGTCATGTTTGTCAACCTCACATTTCAAATTTTATCTTCAACTAATTATTTTTTCCATATTACGGGCAACTTCCCTTTTTATTGGAAGCAATCATTCTAAGAATCGGTTTGTAACCTGGATAGCGTCTTGGATAAATATATTCGAGACGTGAGATGACGGTTTGACAGAAGGTGGCAATGGCGAAATTTGTTAACGCGCACGTTCCGGTTAGACGAGAGGTCTGGGTTCGAGTCCCAGTGCAACCATGATCTTTTTCTATTTTGTCTGTGTCTTGTTCTCTTTCATATTTTCGTTTAGAAAAATATTGTTATTTTCTTCTTCAATGAGATGCAATATTGTTTGTGATATATTTAAAAAATAAATTTTAGTAAGAAATAAGAGTAGAAAACCTTGGGTAGCTTATCCTGACATTATAATTAAACTAACTGAAGTCCCCGGCAATGCCCGGGCTTTACATAGAGTTTTCGAAATCAAATATGAGCAAAATTTCATCAACATCGGCATAAAATAAACAAACAACGATTTGCATACAAATCAAATCCACAACGCACCCACTTGCCAGCCCACTCGTCCACCACATACAGACATTCTCCTTTAATTATATATTTCAACCAATTTACAAAAAATCTTGACAAATTATATACCTAAATCTTTAATTGCATTTAATCCACTTTTTCCCCACGTTGATACATTATATGCCTGGGTATATTCTACGATTCTATCCATTAGTATTTACGTCGGTAGGTGTTTTACATTCTACATAAATGTTCGTTATTATACCTAAGCCTTAGATACCGAGGCAGGTTCATAAAATCGTATTTTTTTCAATTTACCAAAAGAAACCCCGCTGCTAACTTGGAACGTAGTTTTATTTTAACAAAAGAACCGTAGTATTCCAGTTTTTATTTTTACAATTTTATTTCCATTTCTACCTTGGTTATAAATGACTGCTCATAAAAAACCGAACAGAAATGTCTGCTACCATTCCTTCAAATGCGTTCAGACCCTCAAATTCTTTTATTTTTCCACTCCCCTTTGGCGAAATTATGTTTTATAAATTGATTTTTGTATTCTGAACCATCCCACCAAATTAGACAAGGTTGAATTATTTTAAATGGAACTATAAATGATCAATTAAATCTATTATTAATACACAATAAACTTATTTACTAATTAATAGCTTTTATTTATATTTTTGGTATTAATTTTATCATTATGTTAGGAAGACAAAAAATGCACAATGCAATCTGTTTGAAGTCGATAAAATTAGCAGTTGCTACCTATCTAGGTATGAAATGTAATATTTCTTGTTAATATCCAACTCATTTTTATCAGATAGCTTTAGATAATATTAATAAAAATATTTATTTCATTTACTCGCCATTAGCTAAAAATAGTTTATGAAAACCTTTTTTTAATTATTGACGTCCTTTTTAGGGGCGTTCAGTTTTTACGTGTAACAGTAAAATTATACAGTTCTTTTCTACTTTTTATAGATAGCTGAACTGCCCCAGCAACAATCTTTTGTATTTATTTAGTGATAAATTGAATTTGTCCACTGACTCGGTATAATTATTTCCCTCCATTAGTATTCTAGGCAATGAGGAATGCATAATATTGTAGTTAGTCAAAGAATTTTTACACTGAAATAAATCCCGACATCTAGTATTACGTAATTTAATTCGTCAGCTTATCAATGCAAGCAATTCTGTAACAAATGCATAATTAAGAATTTTACTCGGTAAAAATCCTTGTCTTTTAATTTTATTCAGATTATTTAAAAGGGTTTGTTAAAATAATAATTTGTTAATTATTTAAAAGGGTTTGTCAACGAAATTTCTGGAATTCCCTTTTTCAAAGCGAAGCCCTTTTTTAACTCAACTATTTAGCATTTCATGTGCTTGTAAAGTTGTTTGTTAGTTTCCGGTTCAAGATGGTAGCTATTTTAATAGTTCAGAAAAGATTATTTTTTCAAATCTGAAAAAGTCGTGTTTATTAATTAAGTGGATAGGTATTTAAGTACCTACCTACTTACAATTCTTGTGATTTCAAATTAAATTTTAGGTTTAATTTTAAATTAGAAAATACACTTTTTTATATCTTATATATCTGTTCACAGGACTATTAGTTCCAGACGGAAGAAACATATTTATTATTTGTAAATCGACCGGTCAGTGGTTGAGTGGGAATCGCGTTTGGGTCTCACCCAGGCGTTCCGTGTTCGATTCCCCGGCTGGCTAAATCCTCCATCACGACTCAAGAAACATTTTCGGTTTACTGTGGTGGTATTAGGATATTTTCATATATTGTCGGGTTATTCGTAACCAGGGAATGTTTGTCTTTCTTTAAAAAAAAAATAATGATTTATAAGTACCTACACAAATTTTTGTTAACCGGACAATACAGTAGGCACAGTGGTATAAAAGTGATGGAAAGCAATAAAAAATTAGGTTACCTAGGTAACGATCGGTTAGGTTAGGCTAGTTTTATATCACTTTTCAAGACCTAATATCACTTTTCAAATGTTGTGATTTGATATGGAACCGATTTTTTTATTAAATTTATTAATCACATCATTTTAAAAGTAAGTTTATCAGAGTTCAGTTTAGTGTTCCACATTATAGCAGGCCAATTATTCTAAAGGCCCTGTAACGGATTAATAAGAGAACAAAAATGTGTTTAACTTTACAACATGATATCAAAAAATTAATGACATTTATGTTAATGTATTCCAACTTTACAGCTGCAAGCAACCGGTAGAGTTAATTGAAAAATTACATGAACCTACATACATGTGGATCTAGAACATGTTTTAAGCTTTAGTACCTACAAGAAAGATCATTTGAGAAATGTTGCATTGAAGGATCACTATTGAAGCATTGTAGAACGCCCTTGAAGTAGGGATGGACATTTAAAAAATACATGTTTTTTTCGGATGTAATATGCATCGATCGGTTGCATCGATGTGAATAAACAATCGATGTTTCCAAAACATCGATTGTTTTTCGCAATAGACATGTTTAGGCTTTAAAGAAATTAGGTAAGTTAAGTACCTACAAGGAAAAATATTTATTAAAATTCACAATCACACAGCAAACACAGCTTTATTTCGTTTACAAATTCCAATATTTTTTTCAATGCTACGTAAAAACAAAAGTTTAATTAATCTTTTTCCCTTCAATCGGTTTCTTTGCTCAGTCAAAAACTAGCCCTGTCTGTGAAAAGAGTCTTTCTTATGGCATAGATGTGCCAACAATTGTTAAATACTTAAAAGCTATTTTGTACAGCTTTGGGAATTGTAATTTATAATCCCTCCATTAATTTTATTTAAGTTTGACTTTACCGGCTTCGCAGCAAAGGGAACATAACCCATTCAGCCAAACCGATAAATGGTAGGCGTTTTATATTGACTGAACTGATAATTACGTTCCGATTCACGAAACGTCGTGAAAATCACTGCAGTCGTAAGTCACTGTTGGTCATACTCATAGACACTCATCTCATAGTTTGCGTATTCGATGCATCGAATAAAAAACATCGATATATTTTCGATGTTGAAGTATTAACAATACATCGGTTCAATACTATGCATCGGTACTATACATCGACAGCCTTACTAAAAAAAAACCACAGCGCGACCGATTAACTGTGTTATTGCAATAACATAAATAGAGCTCGTATACACTAAAAGACGTTTTATTACCAATAACGTTTCTTTCGTGGTCACGCTGTTAAAACGCATTGAAGATGTGACAACGTTGTATATGGTTTTAATTTACTAGGAAACAATGTTGTTTTAATTCTTCTCCGCTAGGGGCATTATTGGTGCACCTGTGCATATCGGCCCGCGATGACAAAACAGTTCGGTGTGTTTATGGCGGGATATGGAAAATTTTGTTAGTGCCTAAATGTTGTGATTTTACTAAATAATTTCTATTTTAGTGACGAATTTACTCTTCTGTTCACATAATTGATATATTTACCATATTATTTGTGTGGTTTACATCAATTTAATCAAGTTATTGTACAAACGCCGTACTTTCAAAGTTGAACTGTCAGAATATTGTTTTTTATAGGTTACTTAAGATAAAATTTTCATTTTAAGATCTTTATTTTAAGAGAATTTGTTAAAAGTGATAATTTTTTATAATATTAAAATCTAATACATGTGTTCGTAAACGTATCAAAAAAATTAACGTCTTTAGAGATGCAAGAAATCTGTTTTAAATTTCGGTATTATTTCTAAGTTATTTTTTTGGCAATAAAAAAACTTTGAAATTTTTTATTATTTTTTTATTGTACACACGATAAAAAAGTGAGGTGATAGTTTCCTTCCAAATTTATTACATAAAAGGACTGTGTTTTTTAAATTTTGATTTTATTTAAATTTCTCTACATTTTGGTCAAAAATGTTGTGGGAGGAAATTTTTTTCCATGTTTTTCCGAGTTTGAATCATAAAATATGGCAGTTTTTGAAAGCTAAAGTGTATTTCAAATACTCAAATCTAAAAGGTAATTTTATCTAGTTTTCATAAATGGTATTTGTTTTTACGACACCTTCAAAAATAAGAAATATATAGAACATTCAAAATACTATGGAAAAATTACAAATATCGTTCGGACATCAAAGGTTAAAACAGAGATAAACTACCCTCTCAGGCCGTGGAAACCATGTGTATTTCTTTCAAAGAACAAATTTTTAATTAGTAATGTTTTCACATCCGCGGCCGTTTGTCAATTGAATAAAATTTTCACTGGGTTTTTTAGTAAGGCTGCGAGTGTTTACAATACATCGATGTATATCGTCCATCCCTACCTTGAGGTGGTTTTTCTCAAGAACGGTGATGCCGTACAATAAAATAAAATATTATTTTGTTTTGAAAAGTTTTGGAACATTTGTTACTTAATTTTAATTCATCTGCTACCGGTTTCGACACGTCCGTGTCATTCACTAACGTAAAAATTATAAGTTCAGAAATGATTAGATTTTGTTAGGTGGGGGTAGTGGAGGAGTGATTTAGGGGGAGGAGGAGAACGATGGAAGGGAACTAGATAACAGGGGAACATTTCAATAATGGTTATTTACAAGGTGCTATTATTTTGTAAACTAAATTAATTTTTGATTTAATTTTTTTGTTCATTTCTAAGATTTCTAAATAAATATCATTATTAAGGTTATTATTATTAAGGTCCAGGAAAAAATCGAAATTGGAATCCACACCTCTTTTTGGGAGGAGTTTAAAAATATTGAGAAAAAGCTTTTGGAAAGGTTGGAAAAGGTATTTGAGTTTTTTTTTACCGGTTGATTTCGTAAAGGCCAGTTAAAACATTAACTCTTTTTTTTTACGCATTGTTTATTGTAATAACAAGGAAATATATACAACATACCGAATTTAGGAATCACGCGAGTGAAATCATGGCTAGACTCAAACATACTTACACTAAACATATCGAAAACAAAATTCACAACGTACAGTATAAATAGCACAGGACAGCCAAAAAATAACACAAACACCATAAAAATACACGAATGTTTAATCACCAACATTTGCGTTTGCCCTCCTCTAGAAAAAAAGAACAAATAAAGTATCTAGGAATCATAATTGACCATAACCTTAGATGGACACATCACATCCAACAAGTCACAAATAAACTCCTCAAAACGATACACAGTTTCCTAAACATAAGAAACATATACAAAATACAACAAATGAAAACAATATATTTTGCTCTATGTCAGTATATAATAGAATATGGAATAATTGCTTGGGGAGGAGCAACAAACTCAGCTATCGAACACCTGGAAATTGCGCAGAAAACGATCATAAAGGTAATACTTAAAAAACATAGACTTACTGATACAGACCAAATATTCAACCGTTGTAACGTACTAGACATACGACAATTATATGTTAAATCGCTACTAAATTACATTTTTGACCAAAAAAACAACCTTCAACAAACACAAAATATCACAAACAGACCAGTTAGACAAGCATACAAAGAAAACTTAAAAACTCCGACGGTAAATACAAGCTTTGGACAAAGACATTACCAATATCATGCTATAAAAACATTCAACAGTCTAACACTTGAAAATAAAATTGAGGAAAACAAAAATAAATTCCGACACAAAATTACAAAATGGATTAAAGACCAAAATAGACAATACTACCAAAATATCATAGCATAAAATAACAAAACATATAAGTAACACACAAAACCAATATAAAACACAATCACCCACAAACACACAACACGTATTAAAAATATCGTTATTAACCTTATATAATATTATTTATTCTTAATTTTATGTTAATTCTAAATCTCTAATTTTTAAGTTTAATTTATCTTAATCGTATGTTTTTTATTTACTTTTTTCCTTTTTTTCACCAATATTATGTATATATATATATGTATTGTGTATAATTTTGTATATGAAATGGAGGTCTAGCACGGGTAAACCACCCAGTGAGGCCAACATCATTGAATTATGTAAAAAATGTAAATAATATTACATCAAATAAATAAATTTAAAAATGATTTCACGGAACCAAACGACGCGGAGTCTAGGGCGTCTATTTCCCGTCGCAGGCGGGGCCGGCGATGGCATCAGGTTCAGTTTAAAAATCTAAATTCGTCGAGTGCTGGCCGTATTGATTGATGTCAAAAATAACAACCAGAAAATGCATATTTTATTTTATTTTGAGAAGTCTGGGCGTAAATATTTTTTTTTGCGATTATTATAAAAGAAATTGAATTTGACACCTTAAACAATAAAATCTTATCCGAAAAGGGGATTATAATTAGGAGAGTTTGCACTTGAAAGTGTTTTTTTTTTAAGACCTAATGCTTTAATTTTTTCTAGGCTTATTAAAAGACTTATATTAAAAATTACTGATATTTTTAAAGGCATATATGTTCTACCCGCAGTATTTAATTGAAGTATCTATTATATTAGTACTTCTAAGCGATCAAATTTTCAAAACAAAAATACATGATTTTGGATTATTTCGCATGACTTCATCTTAAGGCGCCGCTACCCGCATTTCTACCAATTGCTTACATATCTCTCTTAAACATTTGAAGTTTTTAAGCTCTTAAAAAATGTATGTTATTTTTGAAGATGATATCTAGACGCGTTCCCTAAAAATAAAATAAAATAAAATTCCCTAGAAAATTCGATAGAAAAAAATCGCAAGACACGCTCCGAAAATTATTATAAACACGTTTGCTTCTTTAAATGATACTTAAGATACGTTCCACGAGATTTTTGCTCTATTTTAAATGAGTCGTGTTTTATTAAACATTATCGCATCGATTTTGTCGCTTTAAATGTTAGCGCGCTCCTCTAACATTCGTAATTTCATATCTCTCCATCTTCTTCTTTTTGAGCCCGGTTGCGGCGCCTTTAGACACAGGATTTAAATTTTCCTAAACAATTTAACAAAAACCAAAACTTAATTAATTATACAGGGTGTTAAGGGACGTACTTGACTTACTTTTAACCAGTGATTCCTGACATTATTTGGAGTAAAAAATGTAAATGAAATTTTGGTCTCCGGTGACATTTTTGATGTTTTTTTTTGTTTTTTCTACAAAAACATAAAAAATGGTAGTTGTTGAACAGTTGGAGACGGGGTAAGGGGTTCGGCGGACACGCGGCTGAGTGACCAGTGACGACATGCGGAAGAAATTTTTTTTTGTTTGATTTTGAAGAAATTTTTTATTTTTTTTAAAAGTGGTCAAAAAAAGTCACCGGAGACCAAAATTTCATTTACATTTTTTACTCCAAATAATGTCAGGAATCACTGGTTAAAGTAAGTCAAGTACGTCCCTTAACACCCTGTATATAGATACTATAGATAGCTTACATATAGTTTTGTTTGTTTTAATCACCTTTCTTTTACTAGAAGGGAGCAAAAAATTATTCCATTTCTACAGAGAATGCTTTCTATTAGGGTGGATTTTCCTAGATAATACAGAATGGCTACGTGTTGATTGGGCGGATCAACGGTGGCTTAGGCCGGAGCAATATTCGAGAGTGACCAACCCCTTTTTGTTAGTCCGGGAATGATTCATCCCCAATATATACCGAACCCCCCCTGAACCCCCCTAAACCCCCCACCGAACCCTCTGGACACTCCGGACCGGGCTTTGGGAGGATTGAATGGCATTAGCATATTTTGGGCGTTCATTCGACGAAAGCGACGTCTCGTGTTTGCTACGAAAGTGGAAAATGTAACAATGAAAATGCCAAACAATGTAGTGTGGAACAATGACCCTTGTAATACGGCCAATTTATGCGGCCGTATAGCCGGTGTATAGGAATCTACATCAAATCTGTCAAATGGGAAACTCTCTCACGAATCTCTTCTTTAGTGCACATGTAGGTACATCTACATATTTAAATTTTAGTTGAAAGCCGTCAATAACGTCAGGGAAATTAATAAATAATTTCTGTAGGCAGGAGGTCCTCGCACCTACCTAACAAATCTGTCAAAAACAAAAACTCTCATATTTCGCTTACCGTTTTTTTCTTTTATATCGGCCAAGACGGAAAGCAAAAACATTGTGGCACCGACCTATCCAATTTATCTATTAGACCGGAGGCGAGATAGGTAAACCCTACGTCATCGACTACACGGATGAAACTACTTTTAAGTGATTTTGGGCATTTAGAAAACCTTAAAAAAGCTGGTCTGCCGGTGCGCCTCTTGGAAGGAGCCGCGCAGTCATGGAAATAGTCAGCGATATTTTTGGTCAAAATTACGTCATCGACTACACGAACGGGAATGGTCTCATATGATAAAGGTCGATTAGAAAATGAGAAAAAAGCAGGTCTGCCAACCGGCAGCCTGGCAAGTTCGGAGGCAGCCGGCGTCAAAGTGGGGAAAAAATTGGTCGATTTTACGTCACCGACTACACGAATGAAACCAATGAATAACTACAGTCCAGATCATTCCATATAAGAATTTCGCGGTCTGCCGACCAGCAGCCTGGCAAATTTTTGTGTACGTTTATCTTTATTATTATTTTGATTTCACTATATTTTTAAAAACTTTGAATACCATATTTAAAAAAAATAAGCGAAAAATATTTAAAAAAGTAATTTAAGAGTTCCCAGTGTACCCATCCGTCAGGCGAGCCTTTAGACGCCAAACCACTTACGAAACCTGCCGCGGTGCCCCTCACGGTACACTCGGAACACTCAAAATTTATTTTTTCATGATTACAACTTATTTCATTTAAAATCTTGCATTCTAAGTTTTTAAACCATATTCAAATAAAAATGATAATAAAGATATTGAAAATATTTTTTTTTTAATTAAAAAAAGAAAAATTTAAAAGATCCTACACAAAAACAGCCAGGCTGCTGGTCGGCAGACCAAAAAAATCATAAATGGGATGATCTAGACTACAGGTTTTCGTTAGTTTTGATCTTGTATTCGATGTAATCGATGCAGCAGGGCAAGCGAAACCGATATGAAACGGACGGGGTTCGGAAATTTCCGTCGTTTTTCGTACGAACGCAGCTCTTATGGCGACGGTGCGGTGGTTGTTCGAACTTCCAATCACTGTGGACTATTAGGTTATCAAATACTTATATTATTATAAATTGGTTTAATAATATGGGCACGCGTTGACGGCGAAGGGCTCCGCGGCCAGTTTCCAGTAAGTTGTTTCACGTCGAAAGGCTCTCCCGTCCGATGGGTACACTCGGAACACTCAAAATTTATTTTTTTATGATTACAACTTATTTTATTTAAAATCTCGAATTTTAATTTTTTAAAACCATTTTCGAATAACAATAATAATAAAGATATTGAAAATATTTTTAATTAAAAAAAAAATTTAACTTTAAAGATCGTACACAAAAAACTGCCAGGAAGCTGCTCGGCAGACGAAGGAAGTCATAAATGGTATGATCTAGACCCGTGGTCGTCAAACTGCGGCCCGCGACGAATATTTGTGCGGCCCGCACAAATATCTGGGGTTTTCTTTTTAATTTTTTTTTCAAGTACAATTTATACTGTCCGTTTTTTTGCGGCCCGAACAAATATCTGCCGTTTTCTTTTTTAATATATATTTTTTCGTGTACAATTATACTATCCGTTTTTTGCGGCCCAGACAAATATCTGCCGTTTTCTTTTTAACAATATTTTTTTTCATGTACGAGTACAATTATACTATATGCGTTTTTTTGCAGCCCGCACAAATATCTGCCGTTTTCTTTTAAAATATTTTTTTTTCATGTACAATCATAGTATCCGATTTTTTGCGGCCCGCACAAAAATCTGTCGTTTTCTTTTTGACTATATTTTTTATCATATACGAGTACAATTATACTATAACCGTTTTTTTGCGGCCCGCACAAATATCTGCCGTTTTCTTTTTAACTATATTTTTTTTCATGTACAAGTACAATTATACTAATTATATCAGTTTTTTTTGCGGCCCGCACAAATATCTGCCGTTTTCTTTTTAAATATATTTTTTTTCATGTACAAATTATATTATCCGGTTTTTTGCGGCCCGCAATATCTGCCGTTTTCTTTTAAAATATATTTTTTTACGTACAATTAAATATACTATCCGTTTTTTTACAATTAATTATATTGTCGTTTGAGACTTTCAGGGGGGCAGTAGAAGACCCAGAGAAAGAGAGCGTGGAGATGACACGGTGAGGGTGTAGGAAGGTAAAAAAAAAATTCAAAAAAAGACCAAAAAATCACGCTTATCACGTACTAATAAAGCAAAATAAACTTTAGTATTGGTTAATTTTTGTTATTGTATGTATTGATATCATTTTTATCACGTGTGCGAAAATTCACACCTTTCGATAGTTTCCCGAAGTGGTTGAAAATTGAACCGAAAGATTCCATTACAGATACAAACAAATTATTTTTTTTATGTAATATTATGAATTTACGTGTATATTATTATCAAGAATTGACACTATGTCATGAACACGAGAAGGAAGGAAGTAGCAACCCGGTACTTAAATACAAAATAATTGATTTTGTAACTTGCTAAACAAAAAGGTACAACACCCCCCCCGAAATCATAAGTGTGCGGCCCGCGGTGATACCTCACATTGTCGTATGTGGCCCTTGACCAGAAAAGTGTGACGACCGCTGATCTAGACTACAGGTTTTCGTTAGTTTCGATCTTGTATTCGATGTAATCGATGCAGCAGGGCAAGCGAAACCGATATGAAACGGACGGGGTTCGGAAATTTCCGTCGTTTTTCGGACGAACGCAGCTCTTACGGCGATGGTAGGTTGGTTGTTTGAACTTCCAACTACTATGGACTATTAGGCAATCTTAAAAGGACTATTATTATTATAAATTTGTAAAAAAATACTAACACGCGACAGCGGTGAGGGGCACCGCGACAGGTTTCGTAAGTGGTTTGGCGTCTAAAGGCTCGCCTGACGGATGGGTACACTGGGAACTCTTAAATTATTTTTTTAAATATTTTTCGCTTATTTTTTTAAAATATGGCATTCAAAGTTTTTAAAAATATAGTGAAATCAAAATAATAATAAAGATAAACGTACACAAAAATTTGCCAGGCTGCTGGTCGGCAGACCGCGAAATTCTTATATGGAATGATCTGGACTATAGTTATTCATTGGTTTCATTCGTGTAGTCGATGACGTAAAATCGACCAATTTTTTCCCCACTTTGACGCCGGCTGCCTCCGAACTTGCCAGGCTGCCGGTTGGCAGACCTGCTTTTTTCTCATTTTCTAATCGACCTTTATCATATGAGACCATTCCCGTTCGTGTAGTCGATGACGTTATTTTGACCAAAAATATCGCTGACTATTTCCATGACTGCGCGGCTCCTGCCAAGAAGCGCACTGGCAGACCAGCTTTTTTAAGGTTTTCTAAATGCCCATTATCACTTAAAAGTAGTTTCATCCGTGTAGTCGATGACGTACGGTTTACCTATCTCGCCTCCCGGTCTATATCCACAAAATGTGTAATAAGAGCTGCCTTTGTGTAACCGCGAATGTAGGTAGGTTCGAGTAGGTATATAAGTAGGTATAGAGTAGGCATAAAATTCGCTTGTCAAGCGGAGTCTAGAAACAGTCGGTGGTGTTTTTGCGGTGCAGAGGTGTTTTTTTTTAATTTATTTCGAGAATAATTTGAAAAGAAAGAAAAAAAAATAATTAAAGAAAACTCTGGCAAATAATTATAGACAAGAAATTTTCTTCTAAAGAAAAACTAAATTTTATGGTAGTTTATGCACATAGTTTAAATAAAGTAATTTGCAATTTTATTTAACTTTTACTCAAGCGAATCTATAGGAAAAGCTTTGCTTTATCTAATACATATTTTTGATATTTATAACTTAAGATGAAGCCATACTAAATAATGCAAAATCATACAAAATCGTATGTTTTTGTTTTGAAAATTGGATCGCTTAGAAATATTATAGAAGCTTCTATTAAATACTGCATGTAGAACATATCTTAGCCCTTAAAAATATCGGTCAGTCTTTTAATAAGCCTATAAAAAAATAAAATACAAGGTCTGTAAAAAACACTTTAAAGTCCAAACTCTCCTGTTTATAAACCCCTTTTCGTATTAGCAAATTCAGTTTCTTTTATAATGATTGCAAAAAAATTGATATTTACGCCCGAAGTTCACAAAATAAAATAAAATATGCATTTTCGCGTTGTTATTTTACAGTACGGCCGGCAGTCGACGAATTTGGATTTTCAAAGTGAACTCTATGCCGTCCACCAAAGGGCTACATAACTAGTCACGCCCGTTTTTTTATCAGTTCGCCCCCGAACGGAGCGGGAAACGGACGCTAGGGTTCGCGTCGCTTTGTTCCGTGAAATCAATTTTAAAATTCTGTTTTATTACAATAAACAATGCGTAAAAAATGAGTTAATGTTTTTTACAGGCCTTTACGAAATCAACCTGTGAAAAAAAATCTCAAATACCTTTTCCAATCTTTCCTTAAGCTTTTTCTCAAGTATTTTTAAACTCCTCCCATAAAAGGGCGTGAATTCCGATTTCGATTTTTTCCTGAACTATTGGATCGCCTTAAGCCGATTTGTAGTAAAGTTTAATCGAAAATAATAATAAGGGCCCGCAACCCGGATTTATACCGAATTATTACATATTTTCTTTAAACACGGTAAGTTTTAAAGCTCTTAAAAAACTATATATTATTCTTGAAGATAATATCTAGACTTTGCCCGCGCGGAAACGCAAATTATATAAAATTCCCTCGATAGAAAAAAATCGCAAAATATGCTCCAAAAATTATTATTAACACGCTAGTTTCAGTTATTTTACAAGTTATATGTATGAAAAAATTCGCAGTGTTTCATTAAATGCTGTTTAAGATAATGCCCGCGAGATTTTTGCTATATTTTAAACGAGTCGTGTTTTATTAAACATTTTCGCATCGATTTTGTTGCTGTAAATGTTAGCGCTCTCCTCTAACATTCGTAATTCCGTATCTCTCCATCTTCTTCTTTTCAGGCCTGGTTGCAGAGCCTTCACATTTAGTCGTCATCCGCCCGGTCGTAGGGAGTGTGACATTTACGTAAATATTCGAATAAATTGTATATTGAAACACATTTCTACCGTAACAATTAGTAAACAAGGGTAAGTGTTATTATGATTATTATCATTTTTTTAATAAAACTCGTGTGGTAAACCTTACGCAACGAGCATTACTTTTTTTTGATATACAAGGGCGAATCTAATATACAGGGTGCGGCAGGGAAACTTGCTGATTTGAAAAGTCAATAAAAGAAAAAGTACTTTATATATCGATTTAATTCTTTTTGTATCGTATAGTACACATTCAGAATTTTTGTTTTAAGTAGTTTTAAAAATAACATCGTGCAAATGGCGTCCCTCATTAGTGATACACTGATCTACCCTAGATTTGAAGTTTCGCTCCACTCTTTCGAGCATATCGACGGGAATGTTGGTGATGGCTTGGCGGATGTTGTCCTTCAGGTGTTGCAGGGTCCGGGGTTTGTCGTTATAAACGATGAATTTGAGATATCCCCATAAAAAAAATTGCAGGGTGCCAAATCGGGGGAGCGCGCCGGCCACGGTACGTCACCCCTCAAGGAGATAAGGCGCTCGTGGAAATGTTGTGAAAAGTAGACCTCGACGGCAAACGCAGGCTGTTCCTTTATCCAACGCATGACGACGACTGGCTTGTGGTGTAACAAAACTTCAGGACCCCCTATTTCCAATGAGACCCTTCCCACCCCTTTCTGACCACGCCTCGCTCGTCGGCGTTCATTTGTTTAGAAGGTAGAATAAGTATATTCAGCTATCCGTAAAAGATAGATATACGCCATAGCAGCCTTTTTTGTAAATCTATAAAAGAGAAATATCTCACCATGCATTGTTTTGTTATATCTCAAAGGGCAGTGTTTTCGATGAGAGCTCCCAGGCGGCTTGACTTTTTCCGACACTTCTAACAATTATCGTTATGTTTCAACCAATTTACACAAACCCTTGACAAATTATATACCTAAACCGTCCTCACGGATCACTCTATCTATTGGTGAAAACCGCATGAAAATCCGTTCTGTAGTTTTAGAGTTTATCTCGAACAGACAGACAGATGACGCGGAGGACTTTAATTTATAATATGTAGAGATGTAGAGACAGAGAAGATAAAGATAAATAAGTTGTAAATGTATAATAAGTATAGGTGACCTGTGGCAGGTGACCATAAAATTAGTATCTAGGTAATAGATACGCAGATATATCTATATCATTACATAAGTAATACCTACATATCAGTAGGTACAATAAATACTTTGTTACAAACATAATACAGAAAAACACAGCTAATTATTTTTGCTTTGATGCAGAATGGAGAGGATTTGAATGTTATTGAAAAGGTCAGTCTAAATATCTACACATACATATTGGCAATTCGATGAAAACGAACTGGAGGCGAATTATTAAAAAACTCTTCAACTATAACCCAGACACTTCCACAAAAAAACTATACCAGGAAATGAACCTTTTGAAAATAAGAACATTGTACGAATATAACATATGTCTTTTAATCTACAAAATACAAAATGGACTTATACACACAAACACAACATTTATAAAAACATCACAAGTACACGAACATTATACTAGACAACACAATAAATTGTACACAAATACTGTCAAGACTGAAAGTGGCAAGAGAAGTAAGTATTGGTCACGAGGGAGTTCATATATATAATCTCCTTCCAGATAGCCTAAAAACGGAAAATAACATAAAAACCTTTAAAAAAAACTATTTAAACTCAAAATGTTGGAACAAAATTAAAAATATTACTTCTTACTACTGCACTATATATATATGCTCTGTATTTAAGTTAAGAAAGCGAAATATTATGTTTCTTTTAACTTAATAATAAAAAAAAAATAATAATAATAAAAAAATAAAAAATGACATGAATAGTTAATAGTGCTATGGTTCTCGGAGTGGAAAAATGGTGGAGTCGAGTAATAACGAATAATAAGTAATAATCGCGTGCTTCACAAGGAGGTATCATAACCAAATAATATTAACACTTTCTGAGAATTACGTTAGTTTGTGAGCTTTTGTTCAAGTCGTTCCAGCGAATCAAAATACGTGAACAAATTACCTTGCTTTGTGATAATATGAAAGCATATGTAGTTTGCGTTGATTATATCTACTGTACTTTATGAAAGAACTATGAGAGAAAATCGCTAAATAGATGCTTACGTACGTAAAAAAGCATTAGAGGAAGCCATAAGCCAAAAATGTATCTATTCTGTGCCACTGTATACTGCCAATGTATATATCTATTCTGTGCCACTGTATACTGCCAATGTATATATCTATTCTGTGCCACTGTATACTGCCAATGTATATATCTATTCTGTGCCACTGTGTACTGCCAATGTATCTATTATCGCCACGAATATAGGTGTTAGGCATAAAAATCGCTTGGTTAGAGATCATGGTTTCAAGTGCAAAGGTGTTTTTTTTTAAATATATTTTGTGAATAATCTTATAAGAAACAAAAAAAAAGTTAATAGAAACTTAGTAGTTTACACAACAACTCGTTTAGAAACACGTGTTTTAGAAGTTTACGCTTATTTTTCTTATGAAGTAATTAATCATTTTATTTAATTCTATTAGATGGAAATGGTAGGAAAAGCCTCAATTTATCCAATACATATTTTTTGCATATATAATATAAACCAATTTGTATTAAAGATTAAACGAAAATAGTGATTTAGCTTTAATCTTCGCCTTATTTGGGGAGCTACTTAATTAAGTTCATCAGTTGGCTGAGGCGCAAGTATTCTATTTTTGGGTACCTCGTTTAATTTGGTAGATTTGAACTTAAGTATGTAGATAACTACGTACGAGTTTATTTAACACTATCACTTTGGTGTGCTATAAATAACTTTATTAATATTGGTAACCAGTTTTTAATTGCTTTATTCTTCTTATACTCCGCCACTATTTCTCCATCCACGATCCACGCCCTCATGTAGACTGCCTCACAATATTTTCCAAAATTTGGGGGGCTGTCCCCAGTTGAAACAACACTTACTGGTATTATGGAATCTATTGTAGTGATTCAGAAAACAAATTAAAATAACTTGTGGCTAGATGAGGGTATTCACGTATAATTGCACACTCAACACTCAATTTCGATTTTTTGGAAATGTCTGTGTTTAGTGATATTGAAACAGCTTTGGGACTAATCGATTTCCCAAAGTCATGTCATTATCATTGATCTCTATTTGTCCTTGTCCTTCTTAAAAGCCATGCTTGTGATAAGAAAGAAGAGTGAATAGGATGGTAAGAATTCCTACCCACTTGACCAGTGCAAAATATTATTGCATTTAATCGTTGTTGAAATACCCACATGACCAGTCGAAAATTTGTCACGCTATTGTTAACATCCATATTGATTCTCTATGGAAATTCACATCCAGATAAAATATCTGGAACTGATGGTAATTGTGCCAACCTGGATAACCATATTAAAAGGCAGTGCTTTTCCAGTCATTCTTGTCCTGTGATCTAAATAAAAACCCAATCAAGTGTCCATCGCCTCAAGTTTTACAGTCCACTTATGATTTACGACATCGGTCGTAACAATTGGAATAAACAACTGGACGGTTGATATATATAATTAACCACGGAAACCTGTGTATTTAATGATTAAGGTACCTACTTTATGACAATCATGACTCAAATTGTTTACCTTATAAATAACAATCAGCTGAAAGGGGGTTGGAAGTGTGTAGGTACCTTCCCGACACCTTAGAAAACGTTTTTTCCCCAAAATTGTAGAATGATAAATTATTTTCTTCAGACGTCTACCCAAGTGTATTGCATGCGGGCTCTTTTTAGAACTTCCTATAGTCATTTATAGAAACACAATTGTATAACCATGTTAACTACTTCATTTTGAAAAGGCGAGTAAAAGGTATTTGGGGACCATCATTTTTTACCACGTATGTTCATTATGAATATCTACTTTAAATAAACGTTCACTACTTGACATCTGCAACTTTGGACACAATTAATCTTACTCATTTTGGAGTGTTAGCCCTAGGAACTTTTTCAATAAATTTTAAACACAATCCTCTGTGAAACCCAATATATGCACGGACATTAAAAAAATGGAACATTGTACAATAATACTTCTTTTTTGAGAATTTTCACATTAAAATTTATCACGGTCGGCAGATATTTTACAAAAATTTTGGCAGATATTAATTAAAAAAATACAACTGTTAGAAAGGCTCAGCTCTAATACTCAATTATTAACCTCATCGAATTTCAAATAGATACCCACTAGGGCTACTCGTTCCATCGTTTTTAAATGTAACATTACCAGGACTGAATATTTTCAAACACACGCATGTACTTAGGTTGCATTAAGTATGTTAGTATTAATAATACTATTGAACTGCACAGAAGATAAATATAAGAAGACATGCTATTAAATCTTTTCAATCAATATTAATTCAGTCAAAGTCTACTTTACATAGATTATAATTTGTATTTACTTTTATCTCTTACTTTTATATCCGTCATAGCCATAGATATTGATCGGTCATAGCTATTAATCATTTTATGCTCTCTGATCAAGGTTGGTAGAAAATGATAGCTCATTGAGGGGATAGAGCGGTTATTGGCTAAAAAATCGTGACGTACTCGTAGCTTTCAGTCCATGTTTCACTGGGATTTTTAAATGAACTGCAATGCAAGTTGCAATGCTTACTTCAAGCTATATCACTATTCGAAATTTCGAAAGCTGCCCTTTTTCAAAAAAATGCCTGTATTAGCTAACCTCGTTAAACGCATTTTCTACGAACCTTGCTCTCTTTTTTATGAATCTTCCATTGAAATAACGGTAGAACAAGGAGGTATAGCATTCCCACCCGACGCGACGCCTTTGCTCTAAAGATTGCAATCCGTTTGTTAAGGCTTTACGGTGTCATTTTACATTATTTCTAATATTTTCTTATGCTTTTAACTGTGACATGCATTCATTGTTTATGGATTATTTATATCGTGGATATTAAATAAGTACATAAATATCAGAACCTACACAAAACAGCTCCATATTACTTTACACAATAATTAGAGTTGAATATCTCTTTCAGTAAACCTGTGTTGGTCACTATTTAGAATTGATGTGCTGCTTACAATTGATTTGATTGATTCATCGACGTTTTGCGAACTGGTGCACTGAAAAAACCCTTAATTAGCTCTAAATACTCGTACTTTTGTTTTTGTTTTTGTAGAGTTGGTTTATGGATGCATCCTCAAAATACTAATTCGGAAGCATCCAAAAATTTTGATATTGGAGTCACAAGATATGGAAAAAGGAAACCTGTATTATTTCGGCCATGTCATAATGAGCGATAAATAGATGATATCCCGCCAATAATCTAAGAGATGAATGATGAATGGCATAATAGAGGAAGACACTGCACTTCATTGCTTCGCTGTTGTTCGGGGATGCAACCTGAAGTTTGAAAATAATCCTCTGGCTGCTAGAAGGGGTCACTAGAAGAGGTATTTAGATCTGAAAAGCAAGGTTCGTGAAACCACTCTACCTATTCTCACCATCAACAACTTTCCCCCATATTGAAGGTGCCGCGATCCAACTGGCACTGAACGCAGCAGAGAGTTGAACTCCTATAAATATGTGGGAATGTTTTGTGTATTGTACTGAGTGTAGCGAAGTTCCGATTTAACTTGACCATCTGTAAATTTGTTTGCTATGTCTCGGATCCGGTTCAAACTGTTCAGAAATTTTTTTCAAGTGAGAAATCGTCGTGCAAATGTGAAATAGTCGTAATTAAGTAGATGGATATTTAAGTCCCAAGACAAAATATTTTAGTTTAGATTTAAAATAAGAGAAATTAAGAAACATATACAAGTTCAATTAATAATATTCTATTATGTAGGTACAGATATAGATAAGGTAGGTACATATATAGAATTTGTTTAATATTACGTCAAGTAAGAATGAACAACGAATGAGAATGGTAGTTAGATACTGTAAATGATTTATAGGTATAGTTACTGTGAGGGTATTAAGGGACGTACTTGATTACCAGTGATTCCTAACATTATTCGGAGTAAAAAATGTAAATTAAATTTTGGTCTCCGGTGACATTTTTGATTTTTTTTTTCCATAACAACATAAAAAATAATAGGTGTTGGACAGTTAAGAGGACAGGGTAAGAGTTCGCGCGGTTACTCGGCTGAGTAAAGTAATGACATGCGGAACAATTTTTTTTGTTTGATTTTGAAGAAAACAAAATAGAAAAAAAAATCGTCGAAAATAGTTTTAAAAAAGTCGTCACCCGAGATCAAAATTTCATTTACATTTTTTTCTCAAAATAATGTCCGGAAGCACTGATTAAAGTAAGTCAAGTACCTACGTCCCTTAACACCCTGTCGTCACTTCATTTGGATAGGGTTCTAACTTCGCTTCACCTTGTTCTGAGATACGAGGTGTCAAAGTTTGCAAAGATGATTTCTCATAATATGTTTACAAATTTCCGATTTTGATGTTGAACCTTGTGTTAAGTATTTTAATTGAACATATTTTAAATGAAAGTATTTAAAGAGGACGTAAACTAACCCTTTTAGAACATACCTAAACAT
This sequence comes from Limnephilus rhombicus, assembly GCA_929108145.2. Taxonomy (NCBI): domain Eukaryota; kingdom Metazoa; phylum Arthropoda; class Insecta; order Trichoptera; family Limnephilidae; genus Limnephilus; species Limnephilus rhombicus. The sequence goes on from OV815284.1 coordinate 28,710,234, forward strand.
ACAAATAGATCCATGTGCAACCAGCTAGAGCATAATAATTCATTGAAGAAGGTTCTAATTACATTACCCTAATGCTATTCCTAGCTAGGGCCAAGCCCTATTAAAGTATTTTCCATTCAAATATGATAAACTAAAGTACATAAACTAAAACCCTTACATAGATTTCGAAAATTCGTCTTTGGAAACTTAGAAACCTTAGAAAATGGTAAGACGTAGTTAGAACCCTATCCAAATGAAATGACGGACCATAATGCGCCTCATATTAAATATCAACTCTCAGATACAAACAAAATAGAGAGTGTAAGTGATGTTAGAACCTTGTAAAATGAATTATTATTGAAAAAGCTTGAAGTTAGAACTTTGTCATACTTATATCTACGAAAATACAACACAGATGGTTCTGAAAATTATTTTGGTTATAGAAATAAGTAAAAGAAATGCTTTGGCATTCAAAGGTCATTTTTGAAAAAAATGTCAGTTAGAACCCTATCCAAATGAAGTGACGCTGTATAATAGTGTTTCGTGAACACAAACGTGTACCGAAGTCTTCACGTGATTTTGATATAAGTAGCAATGTTATAAATTAATGCATTATTATGTCAAAGAATATTATAAAATACTAGCTGACCCAGCAAACGTTGTTCTGGCCGTATAAATTATTGTAGTGTATATTTTGGTTGTTAAATAAAAAATAACGAATGTATTGTAAGTGTGTGGGGATGAAATCTATGACAGAAAGAGGAATGGAGCACTGTAGACGACGACCTCCGATAAAAACAAACAACACCAACTCTTCATTTTCTCAATTTAAAGTAACTGTTAAATTTGTTCATACAAAAATACTAAAAAATGTGTCGTTATTAAAAAATGTGTCGTTATTAAAAAATGTGTCGTTATTAAAAAATGTGTCGTTATTAAAAAATGTGTCGTTATTAAAAAATGTGTCGTTATTAAAAAATGTGTCGTTATTAAAAAATGTGTCGTTATTAAAAAATGTGAGGGTGGGGGTTGAAGGGTGAAAATTTGGGGTTATGGGTATTTTTTGATGCCAAAAAAAATACAAAATTTAAAAATTTGTAACAACTATTATTAGCAATAATTATCAGCCTGAAACACTCATCCACATTGAAAAATCTTCCGAGAAAAGATACATGACGCCAACGGGACTTGAACCCGTGCCCTTCTGATTGCCGGTCAGCTGCTCTCCCAATTGAGCTATGGCGGCTTATCTTATACCCGCCAAATGATTCAATATATACTAGTGTTTCATTCAACAATTACTGCTTATTATATTTTTTTCCACCTGAAAACAACCAACTTTATTTTAGCGAGAGATTTAACACTAACAGTGTCTCTCTCGCAAAAATAAAGTTGGTTGTTTTCAGGTGGAAAAAAATATAATAAGCAGTAATTGTTGAATGAAACACTAGTATATATTGAATCATTTGGCGGGTATAAGATAAGCCGCCATAGCTCAATTGGGAGAGCAGCTGACCGGCAATCAGAAGGGCACGGGTTCAAGTCCCGTTGGCGTCATGTATCTTTTCTCGGAAGATTTTTCAATGTGGATGAGTGTTTCAGGCTGATAATTATTGCTTATAATAATTGTTACCCTTTGTGCTATGCATAAAAATCTTGTATTAAACGTTAGTTTAACAATTAAAAATAATAATTAAAAATTTGTCAAAAAAATTGAAAAATGTTTCTGGATAGGGACACCCTAATCACCTTGCGATATAAAATAAACTTTACGACCTTTTCTCATACCTACCAAATATACATGAAAAAATTCATAAAAATCGGTCGAGCCGTTTCGGAAGAGTGCGACCACAAACACCGTGACACGAGATTTTTATATATAGATTGTACGAAAGATTATAAAACACAAAGAAATAATTTATTTTAATTAATTTTAATGTTAGTATATGACTTGTTTTATTAATTTAAAAAAAAAATCCGTAATTTTGTTTTTATCTATATTATGTAGTTACCTATAGGTGTATTCTGTGTAGATTGCTTCAATGATGAAGTCATGTAATTATGGAGTATTATTGGGTAATACTTAAAACTCATGTCCGTGGGTGGTATATTTTAATGGGATATTAAGGGACAAGGGTGTAGATTTGCTTATTATTGATAATAGTGACTGTAGGGCAATATGAAAATTGAATTTGAAGAGATGAAGGGTTGCGGATTTAGAATATATTTTTTCAGGGCGTTAGATTCAAAATTGTTTCTTGCCTTTCGTAGGCACAACTGTTAGGTACAAGAGCTGGTGAATTTTGAGTATAAAGTCAGCCAGAATCGGCACAATAATAATAGTTAGAGTTGTGTGTTTCTCTTTTATTCCCCCTCCGCTGCCTGGCATAATAAAAATGTTTTTTTCTATTCAGCAGTCGAGAGAAACCGGCGAAGCATTCAAATTTCTTTCCTTTGAGAAATTTCCAAACGTCCTTACTCGGTAGTATATAATTAATGATTCCATCCACAAAAAAAAGATACGGAATATTTCCATGAGCCACACATGTCTTTCTTGCCATTTTAAAGCTCGCCAGGATGGAAAGATAATTAATCACGGGAAGATAAGAATGTACCTTTTCAAAATTAGACCGTGTCACATCTGGGCCCGAGTCAAAAGGACCAGAATCCTTTTCATGTGTTTTGGGGCACAATAAGGCTCTAAACACTGTACCGCTGCCTGCCAAGGAGGTTATTAATCAACAACTAACTGACTGTTAGAAACTAACTGTAATTGGGTTAAACCTGATTACTATTTAATTACACATTCAACTACAATCTCACCATGATCCTGATGGGTGGCGAACTGCTGCACTTATTTTTAACTTCTCTGTTTACAATTTTGATAACCGGATAACTCAGAATCATGCAACTTCAACACCTCCTTCAAAAAGTCATTAAAAATTATGAAAAAAAAAAAATTAAATGGGTTACCTTAGGTTAGGTTTTGAGCTATTTTTCAATTGCTTTTCATAACTTTTAATTACTCCAAGTGGTATTGAAATTACATGATTCTGAGTTTCATGAAACCAAAATTTTATATCTACTGTTATACAGTTTTCATCCCGACCTTCTTTAATTTACTCCAGTTTTCCTCATGTTAAAAGCTCAGGATGAACTCGAAGCCATTTCGCCTAAAAAGCAAACATTAAACCTTTGATTATATAAATGTCTAGATAGAGTGTTGCGCTGTAATTCCGGCAAAAAGAACAGGCCAGATTTGAAACACTTGTATGCGTGACACGCACACAAGTATGCCTAACTTATATTGTTGACGAAGCGCTTAACGTCACTGTAGGCGTGTCGAGTGATACCAGCCCCCGAATATTTCCCATAAGTGGGTAAAAAATATGTTTCGATTTTGGGGAACCTATAATTCGTTTGATTTTGAATACATTTATGTAAGATAGTTTTCTACGTATGATATAAATGAAAAGAAAATCATTGTTAAAAGAGATTTATTTTTATTTGATTATTTTTAACAAATAAATAAGAAATATGGAAAATAAGAAAGATACATTCCTAGACGCTGCCAACTGGCCGGCAGGTATCGCTGTTCTAAATTTAAATTTTGATGCAAAACTGTTGTCCACCAATCAGTACACAGTACATCGCCGGGTTACACTAACATGTCACACTAAACATGTCACACTAAAAAACACAATGCAACTTTTTAAAACTATAGCTATCGATAGTTATTATTTATTCTTAATGACCTTCCCTTTGAATTTGTTTTTTAAACAGTTTTCGTATAAATTTTACATCCCGGTTAAGATTGTCCAATTTTGTCTTAAAGTGATATCCTAAGGCCAAATATTTTTCCACGACCAATCTTATCAAATTAACTTGACGCAGTAGACCGTAAATATGATCGGTTTTTACTTCGCAATAATTATCGGGAAAGTTTAATTTGAAGAACGGGCAACCCTGTAAACATGGCGTCAAATGACGTTGTCCTAAGACCAAATTACACAATTAAAACTGAATTGTTTCTTTAACTAAGTGGTTATTTAAAGGTAACTAACCGATGATAGGTAACATTTTTAGTTGTTTTCAATCGTCCTATGTAATTCCTGCACAATGATATAGCGCAAATCGTCATTTTAAAATGTCACACAACACGTGTTCACCGTACAACGATAGTGTCGCCACTGAGCGGACAGGCCGAGCTTATCTGCCAACCTTTGGCAGATATTTTTTTTTGGCGCTTCGTCACTCGAGCGCTATATCTAGACATTTATATAATCAAAGCATTAAACCTATTTTCTCATTAGTACGACCTTCTACGCAGAAGATAAATTATTGATTGTGTGAAAGTCTGAAGCAACAAAAGCTCTCGAACGGTGAGTGAACTTTTTTACATTAGCTCGACACAGGAGGCACTGAAGAAAATAATTTCACTCAGGCCCTATCTTTGAGGATACTGTGTGGAGTTTTTTTTAAAAGGGAGAGGAAGATCTGGGAAGAAAAAAGGTATGAGGAGTGGGTTGGAATCCGGTGGTCAGTGTGTGCAGGAGTGAAGGGTTTTGAATTCACCCCTCTCACTATTGCTGGAGAGGTGAAAAGGTCTCCCTCAACCAATCTCTATCTTCCTCTTTTTTTAAAAGAAAAACATTCCCGCATTACGAATAACCCGAAAATATTTGAAAATCTCCTACTACCACCATAGTAAGCTGAAAATGTTTCTTGTGAGTAGGCAGACGCAACAGCCGCTAATATTTAGACAATCCTCACTCCATGAACCTGGGCACCCCTGCTAAGTCATAAAACGTAGCGAACCACTAGCGTTGAGCTACGGCAGGGGCTTGGTTATCCAAAAAATGGTTTTCCGGACATCGGTAACCATACCCGCCTCCCAAATTAAGTTAAGAACTAGCGTCAAGCAATTTTAACAACTTTTTCCTTTTGAAATGTCTGGTCAACTAGGTCAACTCAACCATCGTCAACTTCGAAATAAAAGCTTCCAATTTCATTTTTGTCTAAAAAATAAATAAAAATTGTACCACATTCCTTGATCAACATTTTAAAGTTGTTCCTTAAGAAAAATAAAGTATAATTTCAAGTTATAACCTTGTTTTTGTAATTAATAATTCAGTTTGTATTTTTGATGCAGGTAATCTAAAAATTATTAATTGATTTTTTAATGAAATAAGTTTCGTGTTTTATTTCAATTATAAGTTCAATCTATCTAATTTCTACTTCATAAAATAAATGAGCAGATGAGAACTATTTGTGTATCTTAATTTTAATTAATTTATAAGCCGTCTTATAAGTAGTTACGAACAAAACACGTCTACATTTTTATAATTAATTATGCTGGGTAATTATTTTAAAACAAATCTAACGCAGGTACCTAGTAAAATTTAATAGATTCCGATGTGTACAGTAGCCACATTTAATTTAGTAGAGAGTTTATGTGTGTTTTAAGCCGAGTGTATTTCCTATCTAAACAACTAATTAAATATCTTGTTTACTGAAACTAGCTTGCATATTAATATCCATCAAGTTGTGATGATTAATCAAAAACGTACTTAGACAACTTAACCTAATTTACATATGCTGTACACAACGAATTCGGTGCAGTCCAAACCCTTTGAGCTTCCGTTTACAAAAAAAAAACATATAGGTAAACAAAAGATTTAAACTTTCGAAATGTTTGTGTTCGAAAAAACTTTCACACGCGTCGCTCTGTCAACCGAAAAATTTGCCTATTTAAAATTTATGATGGGGTATACAAAAAAAACATACTTAACCCTTTTACTGGTAGCGCAAAGCAATTTTTGCAAAATTTCCTTTTGTGTCCGTCTTTTGTGCGGTTCTCTTGCGAAATAAGGCTCTTGGCAGAAATATGGTGGCGTTTTTTTTTCGCCAACTTTTGACTTTTGGCGCCTTTGTTTCAGTTTAGCCTAAATCTTTTGAGACGTGTCGCTAATGGCGGTCCTTTGTGTGTTTTCATTGCAAAACTGTGTACCGTTGGCTTTAAATACTGGAAGAATATACAACCCATTCTCGTATTTCGCAACGTCGACATGTAAATGACAGATTGACACAATTGACTTGAGATAAAAGAAGAACGAAACTGAAATATTATTGCAAGAGCACATTTCGAAAAGCTTCAACAAAAGTCTCATTAGGTAATTACCCACATTCTTATCTCTGCATACGTGTAGGAAGGTAAAGGCTGTAGTAGCCTTTACTGGCCCGCAAATACTTTAGTAGTAGACAACAGCTAACCATGTGCAAATCGCAAGTGCGCCCCACGGTAGAATTTATGGGAGCCACCTTTGATCTGGAACCCCAAAATACCGGTAGAAAACCCTCCACACACAGTGTAGAAACGGGCGGTCCGTTTGATAGATTCTTCCATATTAACGAACGGATTGCAATCTTTAGAGTAGGTACAGGCGTCGGGTGGGGATGCTGTCCTTGTTCTAACGGTATTTCAATGGAAGATGCTCCGAGGAAGATCCCCTTGGATCATTGATCCCCTCGGCACCGGTGCATAGCGGGAAACACACCAACATTTTCTTTTCATGTGAATGAATACCTTACAAGAGTCCCAGCTGCTCCCGTCTGTAGCCAGTAAGACTACAATATCCCCAATTGGGTATGTTGTGCGCCTGAAGGTAGTAAGGAGGGTAAGGAGATGAGGAAGAGGAGGGTGGGGAAGTACCTGGCTATTCAGATCTGGTCACCAAACACGGCTAAAGCCATTTCAAGCAACGTTTAATTCTGTATGATGGTGTTACACCAGGGTGATACTGAGAGTATCTTCAACTTATGTACACGGTTGACATTTTTCACATGAGAACGAGTCGTTTCCATGACTCGTTCTTGAGTTTGCCGGCCTATGTATTTGCTCATTCCTAAAACATGGGTTTTTTCAAGTCCCGTGTTCACTCCTTCCTCTCCTCAAGAAGACCCTCCACACAGCCACAGCATCTTCAAATAAGACGTAGGTACTGACGGAAATTATTTTCCTCTGAGCCTCCTGTGTGGAGTTAATGTAAAAAATGTATATATATATAAATATATACCACAATAAGGAAATATGTAGTAAGAATAATACACGCTTCTTAATAGATTCCCCGTAACGGCGTGTATCGTACCTACCCACCCCTGTAATATTATTCACCGAATATTGTGAAAGGAAAAGCATAAGAAAATTGCATTAAGTTCCAGTCTGGGGGAGATTCGTCCACTGCAGGGGCTGGATTAGGATATAACCTACTTAGGATAGGAAATCCGCTTAAACGCTGGCTAACGAGGTTGTCCAAAATGTAACATATATCATCACATCCACCGTAAAAGGTGAAATACCGAAGGAAAAGAGAGCAATTATTTTTGTATTAATCATGGGATATAAAGATATAAACAAATCTAGGTGCAATACCGTCTTCACCATAAGGGCACACGGGGCCCGTGCCCAGGGCCCCCATTCTCAGGGGGCCCCGAAGGACCGACAATTTCTCTCGCGAAACGCGAAAACGCGGGCGGTGTGTGCGCGTGCGCGCAGAAAAATTTTCGAAAAAAAAAAATTTATGCGATTTTGACCCTTCTGTGTACATAATTTGTATGAAGAATAAGGTCAGAATCGCTTGCGGCAACATCATTCATGATTTATCCACTAGTTTCATTCACCTGGCAACACCAGAATATTTTTAAATAATTTATCTTTGGAATCGAAATGTCAAATATGCCGCGATGCAAATCTGATGCGTGTTACTTGACGAAAACATCGTGAAACCTATCAATTAATCAATTTAACGCAAGTAATGTTGTTTTGGTACATAGTTTATTGTTCTAAGAATGTGCTTCGGTCAATAAAATTTACGATAGCTCAAAATTAATCCACTAAACATTCAATTCAAAATTCAAAGTGGTGCTTTGTTGGGGAAAGGGAAGGGAAGGGGGCCCCTTCTAACTGAAATATGGAATGATCTTTTGGGAGTTATGAATAAAACAAGTCTAAGTTTACAGAATATCACTATGACCATGGACGTTGTAACGAAACTTTACGAATCCCTGATCAGTTATGTCAATACCGCTCGCAATAATTTTGATCAGTACGAAACGGTTGCTAAAGAAAAAAATACATATGCTGACTACAAAGATACATTTGAAAGAAAAGATTTCGCAGCTCACGCATCACTTTTTTTGAAGGATCATCAGAGACTGCACAGTTGAGAGGCAAGGAAAAGTTTCGTGTAGATACTTTCATTCCCATAATTGACACATTAGATACACATTTAAAAAAACGTTCGGCAGCACACAGCAAAGAATTTGCAGAATTTTATCATGTAGACATTAATGCAGATGAGCTCAAAACAGAATATTTTCATTTAAGACAATATTTAAAAAACATAGCAAAGCAATCAGCGGATTTAAATGTCTCAACCTTACATAACCTAATAAAATCAGATAAATTGGAAGAAACTATTCCAAACGTAGGAATTGCTACAAGAATATTCCTTTGCCTAATGGTTACCAATTGTAGTGGAGAGCGGTCATTTTCGCAGCTTAAGAGAATAAAAAATTAATTGCGAACAACATTGTTACAAGAACGACTGAGTAATTTGTCAATGTGAAAGTGATATCCTTAAAAAAAATGACTTTAAGGATATAATAGAAGATTTTGCTCAACAGAAATCCCGAAAGAAACCGTTATCGTAATTGTAACCAAAAAACCAGCAGCATTCTAATATCATTAACGACATATTATATCATACTGTATTTGATTACCTATAATAAATGGTCATACTTAGTAAAAAAAATTATTATAATTCGCTTTTTTAATTTCCAAAAGGGCCCCAAATTCTTGTGTGCCCAAGGGCCCTAGCCTAGTTTAAGACGGCCCTGCCTAGGTGCAACCCTTCATAACTATTACAATGGAAGCCAGTCGATTGTACCCGTGTATCCGTAAAGCCTCGGAAATATTATCGTATAGGTGAGTATTTACCAGCAGCATTTTTATGTGAATAACGCCCAAGAGTCCCAACTGCCCGGAGCCATCCACTGAGAATATGGCATCCTCAATTGGGGTACGTTGTGAGGCTGAAATGAGTGGGGAGGTGAAGAGGAAAGTTGGCAGTTGAGTGAAAGTATCTAGCTACTCACTCTACTATACAAATATGGTTAATAAACATAGCAAAAGCCATTCTAAGCAATGAAACCATTTTCTATGTTTAATGGTGGACAAGCACTCTGCAATTGTAGGAAGGTAATTAATTTAATTTAGTGCTATCAATTTATAAATAAATTACTAAATCAAATTAGTATTAAAATTGAAAGAAAAAAATTAAAATAGTTGGGTCGTACCTCGCTATTCGGGTCTGGTCACTAAACATAGCCAAAGCCATTTCAAGCAACTTTCGATTGTAAATGGTGGTATTTATCCAGTATGTTGCTAAGAGTAGACATCTACCACTTTGGAACGTGTTCCAAACCCAAATATATTTACCTACCATAAATTATTTTTATTTTTTATTTTATTTTATTTATTTTGGAGAAAGTTGACAGCAAATCAAAGATTACAATATAATACATTAATAAGGTGTTAATTATGCCAATTATGAACTTTCCACTGATGATAGTTAATAATAAATAATAAAGTGTAACATTGTAAGGGTATTTTCGTAGTTTCATTTTTTAGTTACAAAATATAAAAGAGGGGGGGGGGGAGGAGGAACATAGGAATAGGATTAAGAGGCAAAGGACGGGAACATATGTAGGGATTGAACTTTCTATTTTGAGTCATGTTGCTTGGTGAGTTTTCGTTTCATGTCACGTAAAGTTGAGTTAAAAATGTCAATGTGGTAATAATTTAAGTTAAATGAGTGTGTGGATCTGTAGATAAATGAGTTCTGTTTGGAGTTGGTCTTGCAAATAGGGAGATTAAAGGTAAGCGACTGCCTGCTGTTGCGATTTGGAACATGGAATGATAGGCGTTAAAGAAGATCAGGACAATCGATTAAGTTATGTGTAATTTTAAATAACATTAGCGAATCTGCTATATTTCTTCGACAAGTTAACGTTTGTATTTTGAAGAACTTTGCAGAGTCTTCATTACTAACATGAGATCGAAAAGAGCGGAAATTGAGGTACCTTAAAAATCTATTTTGAACGCTTTCAATTCTATTTTTGTGCACTGCGTAGCGTGGGTTCCACACCTGAGATGCGTATTCAAGGATACTACGAACATATGAGAAATACAGTGTTTTGAAAGTACTAAGGTCTTTAAATTGTTTACAGGAGCGGATTATGAAACCAAGCATAGAAGATGCGTTAGTGACTATATGGTCGATATGTTTATTGAAATTCAGTTTACTATCAAGTATAACCCCAAGGTCCTTACTTTCGAATTTGATAGACAACGGTACGTGATTAATTGAGTATTCATGGATTTATTCGTTTTTATTTCTAGTAAAGCGCACGATGAAGCATTTAGAAATATTTATTTCCAGACAATGGGCATTACAATACGTGCTCAAACGTAGCAAATCATCTTGCAGCTTTTGACAGTCCTCGATTGAGTTTATAGGTGAAAATATTTTCATGTCATCTGCATACAGGATAGTTTGGGAGTTTAGAAAACAGTTACCAATATCATTGATATAGATGTTAAATAATAATGGTCCCAACAGGCTGCCTTGAGTAACTCCTGATGTAACAGCAACAGAATCTGATTTAAATCCAGCAACCACTACTATTTGGCTACGGTTGGAGATATAAGAAGAGAGCCAACGATAAAGATTGCCGTGAATACCAATCTCTAAGAGCTTGTTTAACAAGATTGAGTGATCGACCCTGTCAAACGCCTTACTAAAGTCGGTATATATAGTGTCCACTTGTATTCGGTTATCCAAATTATTCTGGAGGTACTCTGTGAAAGTCAAAAGATTTGTGCTTGTTGATTTACCACTAATGAAACCGTGCTGGTTCATATTCAGGCTAGGTTTAAGAGCAGCATATAATTGATTATATTAATTATATTATATTATTAGATATATGTATTTACCTATGTTATTCGTATCGTTTAAAGGGTTAAATAATTCCAAACAACCAACAAATAATCATAACACAATAAAATCTTTATATAACTTTAATGATATATAACAGTAATAATCCGATATTTAGAAGAAATCTTTATATACAAAAGTATATCATATTCTGGGCCAATTTCTAAGGGCTGTTAAATTCTAATCCTCGTTCTGTTACTATGAGGGGTTCCGCATCTCCCGTCAGTATTCAGTCTGTTCAGTACTCTCTACCCTCAAGTCAGATAACAGCTCCAACCCCCCCCCCCCCCCTCCCCACTTCCACTCCGCCCCCCTGGAAACGGAGTTCTGAAGTGATGAAAATAAGGGTGGCACAGATGTGAGGGAGGTTGATGTAATGAAACACCCCTGGAAGAAGAGATACGCGAAGTTTGAAACGTTATCATGATGCATCAGTAAGACTGACTTGCAGAAGAGTGGATTTAATACAAGATATTATACTGAAAATTGCGATATTTTTAAGTTTAATTATCTAATATTTAGATAAATTTATTTTGCCTAATCATATTTCGGACATAACATTTATATAAATCAACTAGCTGACCCGGCCACGCGTTGCTGTGACTAACGAAACACATTGTTATCTACTGGATGGTTGGTTACCAACATATATATATAACCAAGTGTTGTATCGATAAATTAACTCACACCGCCATCAGTTAAAAACTTATAATAATAATAATGTTTATTCCAGGATGTGGGGAGGATAGTGCAATCCCACACGTCCCATAAAGTTGTACATATTTACACAACAGATAAAGTAAATAGAAAAGAAAAAAAAAATAAATAAAAAACATAAGCCATAATAGAAATAAAATAAATAATCAATTATAATGTAAGACGTGGTCTGGAGTGAGCTCGGGCCCAGCGCTCGCCCAGGAGTGGCGCTTGGTGCTGGAAGGCTGCGATCACCACTGTGTTATCGGAAGCCATTACCCGCATCCTGGCTCCAGTGATCCGGTGTCTCATCAGACCGGCGAATCCGTGTAGTCCTAGCTCCGTAAATATTGAAGATGCGCTGCTGTATCTTCTGTATCCAAATATAATTCTGCAAGCATCATTATATTGGATCCGGAGTCGTTCTATTGAGCTGGTACGGTAGTGACACCATGTTTCACATGTATATAGGCTAGTGCAAAATGCATTGAACAATGTTTTTTTTTACGTTGTTATCGCATTTAAAGAATCTTCGGGCAATCATATTAGACAGTATACTGATACTTCTCCGCTGTCGTTCAATATCACCGTCATCCGAGAGGTCTTCAGTAATAATGTGTCCTAAGCAGTGGCGTAGCTAGCATGGGTGGCACCCGGGGCGAAAAATTCGGGGCACTCCACGGGGAGCCATAGAGCTTCGAAAATATAAATAACAGACCGTGTTCATGTGCATGCAATATCGTGGTGACAATATCCTTCGTAATTTTTTTTTCCACAGTCGAGTGGCACCCCCCTTCGGATGGCACCCGGGCGGGCCGCCTCCCCCCCCCCCCCCCTCCCCTCGCTACGCCACTGGACCCAAGTATTTTACATTCTTATGGAATTTACAAATAATTACGAAGCATATTGTCCTATAACAAACATTTAATTCGCAATAATAAATATTCAGGTCAATAATCGAAATAAAAATTACACACAGAAAGCTAAATTTCATCAAAATCGGTTAAGTAGGTTAGGAGTTATCCAGCATTGCGTATCAACGCGAGATTTTTATATATAAAAATAAAGATGTTTAATAATTATGGTTTACCTCGAGGGCGCTTTACTTTTTTTTAAATGAATACCTCACACGAGTCCCAGATACTCCCGTCTGGATCCAGTGAGACTACGGCATCCCCAATTGGGATATGTTGTGAGGCTGATGGTAGTGGGAAGGGGAAGGAGATGGGACAGAGGAAGGTGGGGAAGTACCAGGCTATTCAGATCTGGTCACCAAACATGGCTAAAACCATTTCAAGCAACGTTTCAATTCTGAATGGTGTTATTACACCAGGGCCATACTGAGAGTATCTTCCACTCTGGAACGTGCCGCAAATACATATTATTTTTTAAATTAATTTATTCTGAAACAACACAAATAAAATAAAATTAATAAATAAAATTTATTTGCGCACGCCAGGATTCGATCTTGGAGGCCGTCAACGTCCATTACTGGAAATAGCTTTGCCTACAAATTTTTAGTTTTCAGGGGTAGGTATCAACTGTTCTTTAAAAAAATCTTACAATGCTGCTTCTATAAGGTGACGCAAAGTCAGCACCCTATTGGATGATGCTATCATTTTTGCAAATGGCGTCTTATGTCATCACGATTTTGACATTGGTGAAGTAAGCAGAAACAGAATACCTACAACACGTTAACAAACCACTAAGAACGCGAAATAATTGTGTTATTTAAATTTTTTTATATACAAACAAAGTTAATGCTGTAAGAAATCGTGTGAGGATTTTTCAGCCTTTGTACAATCAAACAAAGTCTAGATCTTGAATAAATTATATTTTTTTATTTATTTTTTTTATTATAGCGACTATATAAAATAAATTTTACACACAAAATGTAATGTGAAATTAAGTATAAAATATTGTATTTCTTAGTCCTCCTCACTAGGGGGTCCTGTGCCAGGCGGACTAAAGTTATTTAAATTTAGTCCATTTGTCGTCTACGTCGTTTTTAGCGTCTTCGCTAGGGTTTTCTCATTGATTTCTTTAAGCCATATTTTTATTCTTGATTTGTATTCAATTGGATTTTTTATTAGTTTTATGTCTTGGGGAAGGATGTTATAGAGTTTTGTCCAAATGTGGTTTTATAATTTGGAATATTTTTTATATCATTTTTATTCGATCTAGTGTTATGCATACACGGTCTAGTAGAGGATTCATTATTTTTGAAGAGCTTCAATAATATATTTTTGGCATATTATTTGTTGTACATTTGGTACGTCAAAGTTATTGAAAATTTCAATTGAAGGCGTTCTAATTGGTACTTTCAATATGGTCTTTGTGATTTCTTTTTGAATCGTATTCAGGCTGTTTAGGTACGTATGTGCAGCAGATCCCCATCCTATGATTCCATATTCAATTCGAGAATGACATAACGCGTAGTAGACCTTTTTCATATCCTTTTTATTTAACACATGTACACGAGTAATATTTTTTTCGAGTTTTAGGATACATTTAATTTAAATAAAGATATTTGTAAAATATATAGCTTATTTATAAATTCATAATATATCTTAGTACCTACATAAAAACAAAGAATTTAGGTATGTACATTAAGGTATTCAAAGGTACGAGTACATGAAATGATCATTTATCAACCACAGCTTTATCGCTGTCTCTCATTATTATTAAAATTTAAGCTTTTATTAAATTTGTTAAAACTGACACCAAGTATTCAAGAGTTAGGCCTCCATACTTATTTAAAATTGGTTGAGTTTTTAGCCCCTTTCTTTCTATAAATCTTGTGATGTGCGCTTTGCAGAAGCTGTAAAAAAATGGCTTTTTGTAAAAGCTTTCTACCGCACCGTCTATAATAGTAACATACCAAAGGAGACCTTTTATTGGAAGTAGACTCTGCACCGTAAATTTATATTAAGACGATCCAATAGTCAAGGAAAACATCGAAATTGGAATTCATGCCCTTTATGGGAGGAGTTTAAAAATAATTGAGAAAAAGCTTTTGGAAAGGTTGGAAAAGGTATTTGAGATTTTTTTTACAAGTTGATTTCGTAAAGGCCTGTAAAAAATATTAATTCCTTTTTACGCATTGTTTATTGTAATAAAGCGGATATTTAAAATTGATTTCACGAAACTAAGCGACGCGGAGTCACACGTCTATTTCCCGCTCCGGCCGGGCGTGACTGATACGAAATAGGTGTGCCCAGCGCATGGTTCTTGTGTCCATGCCATAAGGGTCACTTCAAGAATCCAAATTCGTAGAGTGCGGGCCGTATTGATTGTTGTCAAAAATAACAACGAGAAAATGCATATTTTATTTTATTTTGTGAAGTTCGGGCGTAATTGCAATTATTATAAAATAAACTGAATTTTCCATATTATACAATAAAACCATATCCGAAAAGGGGTTTATAAGTAGGAGAGTTTGCACTTGAAAGTGTTTTTTAGAGACCTAATACTTTATTTTTTTCTAGGCTAATAAGCCGATTCTTATTAAACATCTAGGAAAATTTAATATGATGAAGCCACACTAAATAATGCAAAATCATACAAAATCATTTGTTTTTGTTTTGAAAATTGGATCGCTTAGAAATATTATAGATGCTTCAATTAAATACTGCGTGTAGAACATAATATCTTGGCCTATAAAAACATCGGTCATTTTTTAATAAGTCTTTTAATTAAAAGATATTATGTTCTACACGCAGTATTTAATTGAAGCATCTATAATACTTCTAAGCGATCCAATTTTCAAAACAAAAACATATGATTTTGTATGATTTTGCATTATTTAGTATGGCTTCATCATATTAAATTTTCCTACATGTTTAATAAGAATCGTATTATTTCTTTTGTTCTTGTGACTATACTTTTTAGATGTGACTTTTTACCTGCTCAGTCCATACTTTTGAGAAAGTCATAAAATGCTAGTCGACCAATCTAAAATGTGTGCTTTTTCTTTGTTTGTTTCTTTCAGAGGAAAACATGCGTCATTTAGAAAAAATATATTTAAAGTGATGGGTCGTTATTTCATGGGTGGTGTTTAAATTATTTTACCAAAATGGCGCCACATATTGACCTCTATTAGAAAAGCATAATAATAAATATTATTATTATTCATATGAACATGAATATTGATAGAATGTTGCTCAACTGCCAAAAAGATAATGATTTCCGTTAACCTTTTAGTAATGTTCGTATGTGAAATATTTCACACGTCACTTCGACTTAGAAAATACTAGATAATCCTTTCACAAGTGACCTATCGAATTAAATAGACCCACATTTAATACAGGGTCATAAAAAAGGTGTCCGTGATTTTAGAATTAAATAACTGAGGTGATCTGTCTTTTACAGATACCTACCAAAATTACTCTGAGGTAGTGATACAATAATAAGACGTGGGTAATCTTATTTTACGTTATTGCGAGAGCTGTACAATATTGTTCTTCTAGGAAGCCTGTATGATAAAGAGAACGAATGGACAACAAATACGCCATTTTATGCGTCTCACTTAAATACGCATGTTTCTTTCATATCTTAAAACACACGTTCACTACAATTTTTTTTTTTTTTTTTTTTAACAGTGAATACCGCACAAGAATCTCAACTGCTCCCGTCTGGAGCCAGTGAGACTATGGCATCCCCAATTGGGGTATGTTGTGAGGCTTAAGGTAGTGGGGAGGGGAAGGAGGTGGGGAAGAGGAAGGTTGGTAAGTACCTGGCTATTCAGATCTGGTCACTAAACACGGCTAAAGCCATTTTCAAGCAACGTTTCAATTCTGAATGGTGGTCTTACACCAGGGCGATACTGATAGTATCTTCCACTCTGGAACATGCCGCAAATATACTATATATTATTTTAAATGAATTAATTGTGAAATAACACAAATTAATCAAATAAAATTTATTTGCGCATGCCGGGTTCGAACCCGCGACCTCCGGATTGTGAGTCAAGAGTCTTACCCACTGGACTACGGAGGTCGTCAAAACTACAATAACTAAGTGCGTATAAATTTTCACTAATTATTTATACACCAAAACACGCAGATCTTGAAAACTATTTAAATTTGACGTTTTTGCATAGGCACGCATAAACAAAATATTAACGTATGATGATGACTTGTAGTTTAATACTGGGCTATCGATATCTTTATGCCAAAATGCCTGGTTTTGACGAGAACCCGGCTGCTCAAAATAAGTTTATTTGTATGAAAAGGCTACCTCTGTATAATTTATTTCAATGTTTATACTAATTTATCAAAGATATATCACTTCCTCATCAAAAATTCATTGCTGCCAGTTTTTAATCGATATTTTCTTAATTTCCTATTCGTGAAATAAAATCCTGTCACGGCCCGATGTATCTGGGAACATAATTAATAGTTTTTTTAGTTTATTTTTTTTTTCTGGAAACAGCCCTGGGCTCTTATTTTAAACGAAATATCGTGAAGTGAGATCGTGACGCGAGTCAAGTTAATGCGACCAATGTGAAGCTATCGGGGGCCAATCTGCCGCAAGTCGGTAGCACAGGGCCAGGAAACCGGTGTGCTACGAGATTATTGTATTTAATGCTAGGTGTGTCTCATCGTTTTGCTTTCAAAAAGAAAAATCCCAAATCCAAAATATGTGAAAAATGATCTTGGTAGGTACTTGCAATGAGAAATTCGACCTTTTTTTAACATAATTCAACATCTGATTTAACCACTCAGGCCTCGACTAAATTACGCCGGGGAGTCAAAATATTTCCGCTTAGCAATAAAATGGAATATTTCTGAACGTATCCGAAAGCTAAAAACTGTTTTTGAAAGGTGATAAAATACGCTTTCAAATGTTATAATTCGAAATAAACATGTATTTTTAAAGTTTCAACATCTGATTTAACCCCTCAAGCCTCGACCAAATTACGCCGGGAGTCAAAATATTTCCACTTAGCAATAAAATGGAATATTTCTGAACGTATCCGAAAGCTAAAAACTGTTTTTGAAAGGTGATAAAATACGCTTTCAAATGTTATAATTCGAAATAAACGTGTATTTTTAAAGTATGTAAATTTTGCATCCAAACATAAAAAGTTTTAAAAATGGCTCGCTTTATGTTTTTTCTAACTAAAATTATTGATATATACATATTTTATTGAACATTTATATATTTTTTAAAACACTTTTATACCTGCGAATTATAAACAGTATTGTCGCCTCACTTTCATATTCTCAACTAGATTCAAAGCACATGTACCTACGATGTTATAATAATAAAAACATTTCTTTAAAATTCACAAAACATCTCTTAGAGCAGTGTTCCTTGACCTGCCCACGAATCACAGGTCCCTGTCCGCTACGCAGTCTCATCTCTGGACCATTTAACAATAATAAATAAATGCCACCAAAAGTCTCGCAGGCAGTATCCGACAAAAATAAAAAATTCATATTACACCCTTTCAACTTAGATTTTACTGATATTTCTGGCTTGACAATGGCATAGGAAAACCAATTATTAGAAATATCTTGTGATTCAGCTTTGAAACATAATTTCGCAGAATCCTCTTTATCAAGTTTTTGGGTGAATGTTACGAGAGATTATAAGGAAACATCAGAAGAAGCACTGAAATATTTGCTGCTTTTCTCAACCACATACCTACCTCTATGAAAATGCATTCTCTGCTCTTGTATTTACTAAAAACAAATACAGAAACTGATTTCAAGTCGATTTGAGATTACAACTTTAGTAACATCAACCCGAATATCACTAATTTAGTTGCAAAAAAGCAACATCAACCTTCACATTAATTACCCTTTAATTAATGTGAATGTTGGTGTTGCTGTTGTACGTTAATTATAAATGTATTTTTAAACGACTTCAAAAAGGAGGAGGTACTCAATTCGACGGTATTTTTTTTTAATGTTTGACTGGGTGAACCGATATTGGTGATTCTTTTTTTTATTTGAAGGCCGTTGCTTCCCTTGTGATCCCATTTAAATTTGGTCTAGTTCTGACAATGACATCCATGAGAAAACCATATAAGTCTTAAATTTGCATTAAGTATGTGCGCGACAAATGGACGAATAACTCAATATCACGCCAACCGATTTCGATGATTCTTTTTTTATTGGAAAGGATGTACTTCAAGGGTAGTTTGATAAGAGTTTGGTTATGTTCTGATTATGGGATCCATGACAAAGTAACGGAACTCTTCAATTCTTAGGAGCAATATCTCCGATACTCGGCCGAATCTTTTATAGGCTATCCGGATCTTTGAGTCACCAACCGTAACGTCGTTATGGTCAAGTAATGTCTGTCTCATATGAGCAGCACGTTTAGTAGGTCTACCCATATTCAGACAAATTAGTTAGTGTACTCAGATTCACTAAAAATCAAAAAATAAACAGAAATTTTAACAAAACAAAAAAACGACTTAAAAAAATGCACTAAAAAGTAAAAAAATTATTTCGTATTCTTCTGAAACCTAGTACCTAATCAACTTACTTTTTCTACTCATCAATATGTAGGTACGATTGTTATTTTTGGAGCCGATGCCAGCCAAGGTACCAGGCCCGGCGTGTTTACTTGACAGCTCCCCTCCCGCCGCGGCCCCGCTCTCGCCACTCGCCTCGTCAAGTCACGCGTGCGACACAAGCACAGCTCGCCCATAACAACGTATGTAGTTACAAACCTACCTTGGCTGACAAAAATAACAATCGTACCTACATATTGATGAGTACAAAAAGTAAGTTGATTATTAAGTTGTAGAAGAATACGAAATTATTTTTTTTTTTTACTTTTTAGTGCATTTTTTAAAGTAGTTTTTTTGTTTTTTAAATTTTTTGTTTATTTAAATTATAAATGATTTTTTTTTTTTTGTATTTGTTGTAGTAAAATAATTGGTTCGAAATTCATTGCTGGTTTTTTTATTAAGGGAGTCCTCGAAAATTGTGCTAGATTTTCTAGGGGTCTGTGGCTGAAAAAGGTTAGAAAACACTGGCTTAGAGAATAATCACGTTCAATTAAAAATATCAATCCTAAACCTTTACATGTAGAAAGAAAGTGTGTTAGATTAAATTTGTTTGAACAATTATTTTTTTTATTTACTTATTTAACGCCTAGAGGGCTTTTATATTTACCTTCTTCTTCTTTTTGAACGCTTCCTTTGAGGCCTTAATTGCTTTACGTATATTATATTTTTGTAGGTTCTCTTTTTTGTTTGTCGTGTGCGGGAGAGAAAAGATTCCGTAGCCCTGCCGTGGCACATAGCATCAGACTAGGTGCTAACGCAAGCACGGTACAACCGGCTACTGGGCATCTGGTTATTGGTGGACAAATCGGTAATCATTGTAATAACTCATAAAGGACAAAATGACCGGCTTTTTCTCAATTGCCAATCAGAATGCTCGAAGTCATGGTGTGTGCCCGAACGGGCGTTCTGAAAGGTGCACAGTACATAATACCAATTATTTAGGATTGAAATCATCATATAATATGCATGTATTATATTTGATTTTCATAAACGCGCTCCTCACGATCCGATTTAAATCACTGCTTGCAGGACTGCACGCAGAACCTCCGTCCAAATTATTACTATTCCCACAGCACGGTAAAAGGGAATAATAATATTTAATTAAATGAAGACAGTATTAGCGAAACTCAATCGAAAATGTGGAGACACAAAAATCACAAAAAGATATTGGCACCTCTGGGACTCGAACCCAGGACCCTTTGCTTACATGGCAAGTGCTCTACCAACTGAGCTAAGGTGTCTATATCAAATTCGGTCACGTTTAACTGTATCATACTTCGACTAAGAACTACCGACATTATCTTCATTTTCTTAACGCACATATTATTGGATGCTATTTTATATATATTTGATTAAGAATATGATGGATGGATATGTAGATGGTTTGGGCATGTAGAAGCGATTGAAAGAAGAAACTAGTGTGAGAAGAATATATTACGCAAATGTGAATGGAAGAAGAAGACATGGCACGATCAAGTGAATCAGATACTTGAGTCGGGCCATGTCAAAATCCAGAATAATAGAAGAGTATGTACGAGACGATGTATGAATGTGAGTGAGAATTTTGTTGTAATCAAATATCGTGTTATGCATAAAATATCTATACTCAAATAACACATATACTCAAATAATAATAAGGTACCTATATATAATGGATTGATATTTTTTTGTTAAAATAAATTAGGTATTTATATATGTAATTTATAACATTATGGAGGTAATATGTAAAAGTACCATGGCGTCTGATAACTTGTTCATAGGGGGCATACATTAATTACGTGAGCACTTTTTTTTTCCAATCTAGACGCCCCCCCACCCCCTTTGTGAGATAAATTTGAGCCACTTCGTATATTCTTTTCAAGTAACCCCCCCCCCCCCCCTTTTTGATCTCACGAAATTAATGTACGCCCCCATACGGGATTTCTATTTTCGGTAATCGGGAAACTTAGGAGGCGGGTTGAGTAACTTACAATTTGAGAGGCGGGTATGGGTAGCGACGTCCCGGAAACTATTTATTATTTATTCGGTAACCAACTGTCTTATACGTCACCCCAAGTATGTTCTCTATTTTATGCAGGTGCTTGCAGGTTTTTACAGATGCAATGCCGCCTCATGGAGCCTCATGAATGAGTTTTTCTTTTGCCCTGTTTAATTTATCTTTGTCTTACTAACCTATTTTTTTGCATTTTGTTTTTCCTGTTAAGCACTTGCATACTGCTTACTAACAATGTATGCAAGGACACTGGAGGTCTAGATTCGTTCAAAATAAATAAATCTAGCTTCGTTTATAAAAAAAATAGAATCTTGCGAGAGCCTTGAAGGAGTAACCATCTGTTACTTATTCCAGGGCGGGTAAGAGATGGATAACCTCCACTGTAGGTCACCCCAAGTGGTTCGCTACGTTTGGTGATTTAGCAGGGGTGCCCGGGTTCATGGGAGGCAGTTTGTCCGCGGATCTTGGCGGCGGATGTGTGTGCCCACCTACTGCGTGACAGGCCAGATCGGAAGAGCTTGGTTGATGGAGACCTTTAGATCAGTCCTCGGAACATCGTCTTACACCTCAGTGGGAAGGATGGATTCAACCGTTACTCCTCTGGACACACTTTCCAAAAAGGCCCTCCCCAAAGATGACATAAACTCTGAAGTCGAATTATTTTCCTCGGGGCCTCCTGTGCGGAACTAATGTAAAAACAAAAAAACGGCCTTTTGGTTATGACCCGTAGTTAAAAAGCTTGCCTTTCAGTCTAAAAATAACGCTTGTTTCACGATTCATTGATTTACGCGATTTAAATAATTTTCTGCGTGGCTCGTGAAATTTAATGGCTTCGTTCCAAGTACTTGATTTTATTGAGAGATTTTTTAAATGTGTACGTAAAAGATAACACTGAAAAATACTGTGAGAAATAATCAAAGGTCTCCCTATTACTCGATATTATACGAAAGCAAAGACGAAATGAAATACAAACATAAGAAAATAGAAATCTTGTCAAGATTATCATTTTAACTTGATCATTGATCATTTTAACTTGATCATTGATCATTTTAACTTATACCAAAAAATCAAGAATTTCACTTGAGTTGACCAGTCCACACATTTTGTACAGTTGTAAATAATATCTATCTATCCATAATTAGTCGAGTGTTGATTGAGGAAACGCAGTTTCTGAATCTACGGGAAGGTATATTGAAAGGGATGAGTTGTATATAGTAATGTAGGTGAATCAATAATATAATTGATAATTTTGAAGAAACAAAAGAGTTCAAATTTTTTTTCCGACTGTCTTATAGAGGAGGAAGGTTTAGATTTATTTAAATTTTATCATACGAGTGAAATTGCCTCTTTCTAATCCTGGACAAATGACAAATATGGACAGCGTAAAAAGGAGACCAAGCAATATAAGCATATTTAAGATGAGGGCGACATTATTTAAATTTATTATTTAGGTTCATTATGATGCTCTTTAAGTTTTTATGAGAACACCTCACAAGAATCACAGCTGCTCACATCTGGAGCCTGTGAGACTATGGCATTCCCAATTTGGATATGTTGTGAGGCTGAATGAATTGGGGAGGGGAAGGCAGCGTCCATCAAAAGATCAGATGTGTAATATTATGTATAATGTTATTGTATCATTATACGTTGCCCTGGTGATGGACTCGGTAACGCTGTCCGAAACGTTGGCTAAAGAAGGAGATAACACACGATAACCCAAAAAAAAATCACGATAATACTTTCGGCCGTGAAAATCTCAAATCATGTCAGGAGTGTGATTACTTTTTAATTAATTTAGAAAACTCTAACATGAAAGTACCGCTATCAGCTCAGGTACGGGGGCTCCATCGAAACCAGAGTTAAGTTAGCCTCTCAGAAACTGGGCGTACTGTACAGGGCCCGCAGATACTTTAATAGTACACAACTGCTAACCCTGTACAAATCGCAAGTGCGCCCCACGTTGAATTTGGCAGCCACCTCTGGTCTGGAGCTCCAAAGTTTGATAGATTCTCCCATCTTAACAGACGGACTGCAATCTTTAGAGCACAGGCGTCAGGTGGGAATGCTGTCCTTGTTCTACCGGTATTACAATGGAAGATGCTCCCAGGAACTAGCGTCATCGATCCCCTCGGCACCGGTGCATAGTCGGGAAACATGCCAAACACGCGCCCAACATTTGTACACGGTTGACATTAGTCACATGAGAACGGGTCGTTTCTATGACTCGTTCTTGAGTTCAACGGCTCGGCTGTGGAACGATTTGCCGGCCTCTGTGTTTCCTCCCTCCTACAACATGGGTCTCTTCAAGACCCGTGTTCACTCCTTCCTTTCCTCAAAAAGACCCTCCACACATCATCTTCAAAGATGACATAGGCCCTGAGGGAAGTTATTTTCCTCAGGGCCTCCTGTGTGGAGTTAATGTAAAAAAAAAAAATCTATTACATGGTGACCCGAAAGATGATCCGACGGAAAGTCGGAAAGATGATTGGCCCCCAGAAATTACAATTATTATAAAATTATAATTTTGTGGGCATTATTTACCAATTTCAAGCCTAAAATCAACTTCAAAAATACCTTTAATAATAAGTTGATATGGACATCATAAGAATTTATCTACAGTGTCGATTTTTTGTACTTCATTTGTACAATATATAGAAAAGTAGTTTTATGCATTTGAATGAAAATATGTTTTATCCTTTTCTTATTCGCCGGTACATCCTCTCTGCACACCCCTTCGGGGACACTTAGTTATATTTTATGTAAGTAGATATACCGTATTTTCCTGAAGCCGACTGCTTTTTTGTATATAAGTATGCCGGGGGACCAACTGTTGGGTGATCAACTGGAACCCCATTATATAGAAATGTGGTACGTTGATAATTTACTAACATGTTGCGTCTACTATTTTCATTTTCATTAATTCCCTTTTTAGGAGCTTTTACATAAGAATAGTTAAAATTATACAGTACCTATTCACGAGTACTGTAGGTACATAACTGAACTGTCTCAGAAACAACATTTTTTATTTGTTTATTGATAAATTGAAGATGTCCACTGACTCGGTATAATTATTTCCCTCCATTAGTATTCGTGTTCTGGGCAAAGAGTAATACACATGGTAGTTAGTCTCAGAATTACTACACTGAAATAAATCCTAACTTTTAGTAGTAGGGTAGGGAATCCGAAAGATTTTATCAATTCAAGATTTTTTGAAGTATCAACTTTTTAAATGATGTAGTTTTTTATTTTTTTTATTTACTAACTATATTATATTTATAATTTTTTACATTTTTATATCAAACATATTAGGTATACATATAAAATAGAAAATATATTCGTAATCCTCCTCACTAGGAGATCCTGCGCTGAGGGGAACCATGCTTTGGATAAGTTTTCAGCGACTTCTATGGTTTAACTTCATTGTTTGGATAAGGTTTTCCAGAAACTTCTACGACGATGTTTTAAGTATACTAGTAAGTTCATTTTCCGATAGATCCTTCAATAATACTTCTATAATGCTTCATGAAGCTTCTATAATACTTCTAAGCGATCCAATTTTCAAAACAAAAACATACGATTTTGTATGATTTTGCATTATTTAGTATGGCTTCATCTTAATGTAGCTATTTATTTGTTTTAATTTGTTTGATACTAAGTGAGAGTTTGTTATATAACTTTACTGCTGAAAATTCAGAACCTCTTTGTCCAAATGAAGAGTTACACTTTGGTATATTAAGTACCTATGTCTGTTTGTTTGGCTCTGGTTTTATGAGCATGTGAGGTGTCTGCCTCTAAATCTTTTTTGTGGTGATGTACCTACTAGAATGTTTTTGGCATAGATTTTCTGTATGCTTGGAACATCAAACTATTTAAAAATTTCTGTTGTTGACATCCTTACGAGTATGGTCTTTATGATGCAATTCTGAGTTACCTTAAGTTGTTGTATGTGATTAGACGCTGCTACATAATATAAAAATTTATACAGAAATGCCATGCCAATAAAAATCCTTCTGTCTGGCAATTAAAAGCATATTCATATCTTTTAAAAGAATTAACGATTTTTTAATTTTTTTTTCTTTACTCATTGCATAAGTATTATGGTTACATTATTTGTGGATTTAGACTGATGCCCGTGGTGGTCGATAATTTTATATTTGCCGTGACGATTCACGGTAACGGTATGGTGACGGAATACAAAAGGCAATAAACATACGTTCCTTATCACAATATTGCTGCAGCGCTTTCAAAAGATGAGTTACACAATGTACGTCTGTTCCCTCCAAAGGAAAAAGTCATTTTCTTGCATCTCTCTCACACACCGCACTTTGAAATCTCCATAGACCCCTGCAAATACTATTTGCTGTGATGATAATTTTAAAAATATAAAATATTGTTGCAAAGATAATATTGAAGTGAGTGAATTCCAAAAAATCAAAAACGTCAAAAGTGAATGCTTGGATGATTTTTGGTTTTGTTCTTAAACGTATAATTCTGCCGCTCTTTCTTACACACTAAATGACAACAGTCGAAAATGAGACAAACGGTGGACGAACGTCTGCACCCTCTTCCACCCTCCCCCTCAAAGAAACATGCAATAATTTTCACACATCTTCCTCACACTTCGGGCGTAGCCAGGGGGGGGGGGTTTTGGGGGTTAAAACCCCCCCCCCCCTCCCCGAAAAGTTAAGATATCAACATCAATAATATTAAAATAAGGAGAGGTGAGCGGCTTAACTTATTTTATAACTAATTGTTACACTAATAATGTATTTTGGATTCGCCCTCTCTACCACCCGCCGCTGGCCGTCGACGATTATCCGATCGCATTCGGTAACCTTCGTATATTTTCGTGCCGTATCGGTATTGTTGTGTATCCCCACACCAGTGATGGTATGTCTAGGGAAATTTGACTAGATCTAGGGGAGAAAAATATTTTTTAGGGAAAAGGGATATCAGCACAAAATCTAGGGAAATTTCGAACTGGTAATTTTTTCATTACATATGACAATATTACTGGTATTATATACCTATATGTTTTTTGGAATTCCCATGAATATTAAATATTGTTGATGTACTTACGAGCAATTTTATCAAGCAATGTTATTTTTAACATAACAATTCAAAATGATATTATGTATCTAAAAAGATAAATGGGGACCTCTGAAAGAAAAAATTAATTTAACTTTCAAGTTCCGTTTTATCGGCGATTGCGGTTGATTTTTATTTTGCAAAGTGATTTTTATTTGGAATTCCGTTTCTAATCAGTGGTAAGTGTATACCTACTTTGAAATTATTATTTCACTTAGCAAAAAGTGTTCAATAAACATATAACAGGATTAGTGTTACAGTCAGGTGAATACGTACTTGCTAAATGTATTATTTGAATAATTTGACTGCTTTCGGATTAATGTCGCTATATCCCTGTACAATGTTGAATATGTTGTTAATTGATTTTAAAGAAAAAGCACAAAGTTTTATATACTACGTTTCATATTTACTTAATTTTAATCAAGAAGCCGAACTATGGTATAAAAATGGCAGAACAAGGGTATGACCAGAAAAGATCGCGAACATTTTCTTTCCCGCAACAAAAAAAGCAATACTTATTTCGGTCGCACAACCTTGCACTACGAGTAACATAGAGAGGTCCTTTTCTACACTGCGTCGTTTTAAAACATGGCTGAGATCAACGATGACTGAAAACCTGCCACCCGATGGGGAGGTGACACTACTAAGGATATTGTCACAAAAATATTGAATAAGGTGTTGCTTATATTTTCGTAGCTCTATGGTTTAGTTATATTCTTGGTCTGTCTACCTGCCCCCCCCTAAAAAAATCCTAGCTACGCCCTTGTTATTAATGTACGGTTATTACGTATTTTGTTTTGAAAAGTTTTATTTTCTATATACATTCTACGTTATAGTTAATGCCCAAGAAATACAAAGTCCGACAATTTTGCCAAGGTGGTGGTATATAATATAAAGGTTATTGCATGCACTTTCAGTAGTTTTCACAAGTATTTTGTGTATCTCACCATTATTTAAAGTGTAAGAAGGAGCTGCAGCATTTTAGCGATAAGCGGTAAGGAACTTAAATGTTTACCTATTGTCTTTTTTGCCGTGAATCGTCCAATAAGTTTATAGGAGAGCGATGTATTTGTGATATAATATTTAATTCTCGTTCTAACATGAAGTAGGTACCTACATAGTTGAAGAATTCATTTCCCAGAACAGAGGCTAAGCAAGTAGTGCCGATAGTGGTCGGCTTGTCGCAAGGCGTTCTTTGATCGGAAATACGTTAATCATTTATTAAATCCACAATAGTAAGCAGTTCCACCTACTCAGCAATACAGCCGTTAGGAGGCGATTAATTACACTTGCCGGGGGGTTTGTGGAAATTCAAGGCAATTTGTTAAAGTTGTTGTCGATAAAATCAGAACTCGAATGCGGCTGGCGGTTCCATTTAAAACACCTCGTGTAGTTTATTTTGCAGGGTTTTAATGGCGTGCGTTTGTTATTGCTTTTATTTCTACAGTGACAGCTCTAAATCCATTACATTTTACATGAGTAGTGCGTAGGGAGGTACCTTATAAAACAGTTTTAAATATTGGAAGAAATAGGCTCCCTTAAAAAAAAGAATATGCTGAATTAAAAAATTATATTAACGGTGTGTTTTATTTTCCACACAAGGGAGGTAGCGGTTCGGTAGATATTGACAAAGAAAACTTTGTGAAACTTTAATCAGCAAATATAATAAACAATTGGACAAAGCAATTGGATAAACACGCGTAATATTTAGGTACAAAATAAAAATGAATTATCAAGTTTTTGGATACGCGTTTGCATTACAACACTAATACCTTGTATATACTCGAGAAACATTCGGAATAAAAACTTTGTTTCATATATTGTATTCCATTTCATAAAGATAATTAGTTACCTCAAGATACACCTTTTTATATGAATACTGCTTCCAGCTGTTTCCGTCTGGAGCCAGTGAGACTATGGCATCCCCAATTGAGGTATGTTGTGAGGTTGAAGGTAGTGAGGAGGGGAAGGAGCTGGGGAAGATAAAGTTGGGGAAGTGCCTGGCTACTTAGATCTGGTCACCAAACAAGGCTAAAGCTATTTCAAGCAACGTTTCAATTCTGAATGGTGGTCTTACACCAAGTCGATACTGAGAGTATCTTCCTCACTGGAACGTGCTGCAAATACATATTATTTTTTAAATGAATTAATTGTGAAATACCACAATAAATTTTATTTGCCCACGCCGGGATTCGATCCCGCTACCTTCGGATTTTGAGTCAAGAGTCTTACCCCTCGAATACAACTGTATCTTTTTCCTAGTCTTCTTAAATTGACATTTGTTCTGTATAATCTGATTATTAGTCTGCGGTACATATTGAGGCTTTACATGAATCCCATACCTACCCGTGCCGTGTGAGGCACTGCTAAGGTCAGTGCACACACACTCCAGCTATAAACAGAAGTGCTGCCATCTATAATTTTCAAAGAAAACTGTTGACTAAAAGGACAAATTTTCTGCGCTTTAGAAATATTATTTTTTCAGTATTGTAGACAGGTCAGATTAATCAAGAATTTGCAGTAAAGGAATTCTTATTTTAACATTCATAACATTTGGGAAGACTGGCAGGTATACAAAAGAGTTTTAAGGTTATTTAAAGAGTAATTAAATATAGGTAGGTATCTGCTGTTTTCAAAATTTCACGCATTGTTAATTGTAATAACAAGGAAATTTTTAAATTGATTTCACGAAACCAAGCGACACGGAGTCTAGGACGTCTATTCCCCGTCGCCGTAACTGATACGAAATGGGTGTGCCAAGTGCATGGTTCTTACGCCGATGGCATAAGGTTCACATTAAAAATCAAAATTCGTCGAGTGCTGGCGGTATTGATTGATGTCAACAATAACAACGAGAAAATACATATTTTATTTTATTTTGTGAAAGAAACTGAATTTGCCACATTAAACAATAAAACCATATCCGAAAAGGGATTTATAAGTAGGAAAGTTTGCACTTGAAAGTGTTTTTTTATAGCCCTAAAACTTTTTTTTTCTAGGCTTATTAAAAGGCCAAGATATGTTCTGGCAGTATTTAATTGAAGCATCTTCTACGCGATCAAACTTTCAAAACAAAAATATATGATTTTGCATTATTTCGCATTCATCATTATAAATTTCGCAAAATCTAGACTAGAAGCATCGATATAATGATTTAATTTGTAATCATATTTATTTATCTTGGAGCTGTGGCTAGAATCAAACCTGCATTTTTCAACTGAAAGCCGAATCCTTACGAATACTACATTACGGAGGTTTTTCAAGCTTTATATCGATATTAACTTCATCTTCATCATTCTTAGCCTCCCTCGATTCAACACCAATTCTAAGCAAAACTCGTTCATTTATAGTGCGTCACACGCTTTCAATATACACTACACATAATTTGACATTTTAAACTCTGCATCATTCTCCTTAAATTCATATAGGCGATCTCTGTATCCTTTATAACTGCACATACTCATTGAATGCTGCCACCATTCTATGAGTTATTTTTTGTTATGCATATTTTTATTAGTATACATACTATACTTAACTATATTGACACCCCCCTCCCCCTAACCCCCCCCCCCCTCCCGCCATAAACAGACACACACACACACGCCCTACCCCCTCTGTTTTCACATCTAAACAATGTTTGGTATATAATATTTTTTAATTATCAATTTTCTAATCACAACCTTTTTTTTTTTAAATCCGATTTTAACCCTCACGTAATAAGAAACTGTATGAATGACAAGGTCAGAATCACTTGCGCCAATATCATTCTTGACGTAGCCAATGTTTTTATTCATATAGCGACAGTAGAATATTTTTAAATGCATTATCCAAGACTTGGCGTACAACTGTCAAAATCAAATTTTTACGTTTTCAAATGCATATAAAGGTATTTATTTATTAGCAAACTCATTTGAATTGTGTTTTTTCATGTTGGGTATGTATTCAGATTTGTGTAGAAATAATAAAACCAGTTTATAGTTGTGTGATTATATTTTTTTTTAATTATTTCCAAAATCGGAGAATTTTTTATCTTTTTTTGGTTAATTAGCTATTCTGGAAAAAACTCTTACGATATTATTACATAATATACATGAATAATAAGATATATTATTGGTAAACAGAAAACAATCGCGAAAAAGGCAATTCCTTTGTTTTTATGTGGATATTTGACAAGAAAGCAACCAGGTAAAATCCACACGGTTTTTCGAAATACGCCCGTTTGTTAAAATACACAAGTGGAAAACTTTAAGCTTTAAATGGTGTACAAATAATGTAACTTAAAAGATATAAGAATTAAGATATTATTAGATACGCATTATTTTAATGTTAACTGTTGGTCTACCAAATAAAAAATTCAGAGTGCGCAATTCACACACGGTAGAAGTGAAACCTTCAGAAAACTTAAATAGACAAGAGTAGGAGGGAGACTATGAATCACTTTTTTATCAATGTGAAGGATGAGTTTTTCTAAATTTTTGTCGTCGAATTTCAGTGCAACTATTCCTTTACATATTTCCTTAGTATTTGTGGTTTTTTCTTCAGAGTCGCTAGATGTTGCTTTCTTTTGTGTTTTCTTAGTCTGTTCATTTTGAAGTGGTTTGAAAATTGAAACATTTATTTTCTTTATTTTGGATTTCGTAGGATTCGACCCTTCGTCGGCTGAATGTCTGGCCGCTAAGGTTCGTCGGGTGCTTCATACCACTAGACTATAATTTATCGTATTATATTGGAACCGAGTACCCTTGAAATAAATAAATATTTTATTGCTACTCGTATCTCATTCTCTAGCAGGCTTAATCCTATAGATGTTCGTGTTTATCTCTGTTTAGTGTCGCTCGCTTTCGTTTCATCGAGTTTCAAATCAATACGACCTCCGTAGTCCAGTGGGTAAGACTCTTGACTCACAATCCGGAGGTCGCGGGTTCGAACCCGGCATGCGCAAATAAATTTTATTTGATTAATTTGTGTTATTTCGCAATTAATTCATTAAAAATAATATATAGTATATTTGCGGCATGTTCTAGAGTGGAAGATACTATCAGTATCGCCCTGGTGTAAGACCACCATTCAGAATTGAAACGTTGCTTGAAAATGGCTTTAGCCGTGTTTGGTGACCAGATCTGAATAGCCAGGTACTTCCCAACCTTCCTCTTCCCCACCTCCTTCCCCTCCCCACTACCTTCAGCCTCACAACATACCCCAATTGGGCATGCCAAAGTCTCACTGGCTCCAGACGGGAGCAGTTGAGATTCTTGTGGGGTATTCACTGTAAAAAAAAACAAATACGGTGCTAAATAAGCTTTCACTCCAATAAAAAAATAAAAACTATGAATGATCTAGAAGTTGCACATAAATTTAATCAGGGAAAATCTAGGGGCGAAATTTTTTTCTGATTTCCTAATGAAACTATGTATTATTTAACTTTATTTTAGTTAGTCAACAGTGTCAGCACTAAAAGCAATTTTGTGATGACATCAAGACTTGAATACAAGGGTTTCTAGCTTCATATTTTGGCCAAGTATTAAAGCCTGTATTCTGGAAACATATAATAGGGAAAAGGAAACGCAACCTACGTAGAAACCTACCTACTTGTAGGAAAATAGCAGACTGCCTACGTATGATTTGGAACCTATGTACCTATATGTACTCGATATCTACACATTTAACAAGAAAATGTGATGGGTGACTAAAAAAAACTCAAAAACACGATGTTTTACTTATCAGCCTGGAAATAAATGTTACTTTTTTTATAGCCCATAACATTGGGTTTTAGCCCAAAGATAACATTTTCCTTTTTTCTGTAAATACCGCACGTGAATCACAATAAGGAACTCTAGTCCAATTTTTTGTTTTTAATGAATAGTGACCTTCTAACTTAAATAACTGCATATTTATTTTTGTTTTTAGAATTAGTTTTGATAGTTAAAATAATTGTCAAAGTTTTAATTTTTCAAGACCCCCCGAAATTCACCGTATGTGTAGTGAATCGTGTGACGTCATCACTCCCGAAAAGTTACTCTAAGATCGGGCAATCAGCTGTTCAACTCGCGCCATTTTGAAATTTAGAGTTCGAAGTATTCTCCCTAGAGTAGCATTACTATTTTTTTTGTGCAGTAGTTTTTGAATATTTTCTATAATAGAAAAAAACTAATAAGAGATACCTTTATTTTTTTAAACTAAATTATTTAGGCTTAAATAATGTTTCGATAAACACAATATCTAAATCTCTATAAACAGTATGTAAATAAACAAATAAGATGAAACGTTGTTATGCGATGGCTTGTGTCATACCTACATTCCCACACAACGACTTTACGGTGTTCAGTGACGTCACCACTAAACATTTCAATAATACCAACTTGACCGCGTGTTTCAACGAGACGATTAAAAATGGACTTTTTAATATATTTTTTTAAAACTCTGCGTTTTAATATTATTAAATAAAACTTATATAATAAGAATCAGCGTTTATTGGTCTACATATATCAGTGATTCCCAAAGTGGTCCATGTGGGGGTCCACAAAAAATTATCTGGTTTGATAGTAAAGAACAAAAATGTTGGCTTGGCTTTTCCTATCAAAGTAGGCAGATAATACACTACTTAAAAAAATTAAGGGAGCAAAAAAAATCCAAAATTTTCAGTGATTTTTGACAGGCAGTATTTCGGTGAAAAATTGTCATATTGAGACTTTAAAAAAAGCATTTTGAAGTTTTAACTACATTTTGAGCTACGGTTCTCATGCAATCCTAATAGATAGTGCGAAAAAATAATTTAGCAAATTTTTTGGTCCTTGAAATTTTTTTTTCAGTTAGGCCGGCTTATGGATCAGATAGCCTTAATATTTAGCAATAATTACCTTTTTATAAAACCTCCCTTAATTTTTTTGAGTATTGTATTTTAAGAAGGTCAGCGACTGTTACATGTAAAAACTTGCATATTCGATATTTAACTCTATTAAGGTGGGAAATACAGGTACAGGACTAGGTTTTTTTTTATGATTTTCATGAATTTTTTGGCATGGAATAAATGTGTATAATTTATTGAAACTTTGTGGGCATTTTACACATCTATTTAAAAAAATATTGTGAATTTTTTGAAGCATTTCCTCGGAAAATATGAAGCAGCTATGCATCGAACATCACCATCAGACGTAGCTTTTTGTGCATTTTGGAGGCCATATTTCTCATCTCAAATCAATAGGGTTTTAAATTTAATTTAAGAACACGTGTCTCTTCTATGAAAACCTTACTTTTTCCAAAAAAGTGGAAATTAATTTTTTTACAATTTTTTTTGCAATTAAAAATACTTTTGACAATGATATTACTACAAATTTCGGTTCACATAGATAGAGCGTAATTAGGTATATAAATAAAAAAAGTCGTTTCAAGAAAAATATGTTTCAAGTTTACCACGCGGTTCGGCACAAACACCTTCATAACACCGGAACAAATTGAAATTTTTATTTAAAACTTTGGGAATAAATTCAATAATAACAATTTATGAAAAATCATTTTTTTGAGTCATCTACATGTATCTCCCCCCTAAGTCTGTCATATTATTTTAATAAATAGAACACAAGAAAATACACTATTTTATTCTAGCAGCAGGGGGTCCACCGACATCAGTAAAATTTTGAAAGGGATCTACGAGAAAAATAAGTTTGGAAACCTCTAGTCTATATGAACATATTTTTTTAAAGCAAGTATCTTTTCTCGGAAGATTTTTTCAATGTAGATGAGTGTTTCAGGCTGATAATTATTGCTTATAATAATCATTATATTTTCACTGGAGTTCCTTATTATGCGGAGCCAGTAGATCTATAGCATCCGTGATTGAAGTGTTGCAGGACTAGGGAAATAGGGAAAGGAGGGAAATGGGAGAGATGAAGGTTAAAATTTCATTTATTCAGATCTGGTCACCAAACACGACTAAATCTGCTTAAAGCAACCCTTAGATTCTGAATAATGATTAATTTAGAAATTAATTGAGGTCAAAAGTATGTAATGCTTCAATTTACGTATTTTATTTCGCTTAAAATTTCATTTTATGTTTTAAATTTTTTAATCTTATTCATAAAACACACCTTTTAAAAAAATCCTTCTCCTGCGAAACGGCTCGACCGATTTTCATGAATTTCTTAATGTATATTTGGTTGTTATGAGAATAGGTCGTAAACTATATTTCATACCGCTAGGTGAATAGGGTGTCCGTATCCAGATTTTTTTTTTGACAATTTATTTTTTTTGTATTTTTTTTGTTTTTTTGAATCACAAAATACCCCAAATTTTAACCCTCCTACCCCCATCCTCTCATTTACTAATCTCAATTTCAATATTTTTGTATGAAAAAATTTAACCGTCGTTCATATTTTAAACACAACGAAATTAATATTGATTTTATTTATTTCATTTTCCTACTTTAGGATAAAAAAAAAAAAAAACTTTTTTTCAGTATACATTTAACTTTTAAGAGATCAAACAATGAATATGTCCGTTACTTTAATTAAATACATTGAATTAAGAAAATGAATTGTTGGTGTTTTTTGTTTGTTTTTATCGGCGGTCATCGTCTACAGCGTCTACATTTCTCTTTCTGACGTAGATCCCATCCCCACACACTTACAACACATTCGTTATTTTTTTTATTTAACAACCAAAATATTCACTAGAAATAATTTATATAGCAGAACAAATTTGTCTAAATTCTAACATCGACATTTTCTCAGATTCACTGCCCAAGTTTAAAAAGAGCATTATGTCAATAATATAATTTTTTCAATGCGCATACTTATATACACACACTCACACACACACACACACACACACACACACACATCTTCCCACTACATACATCACCCGGTAATTACTTAATATGCATACCTAAATAAGACACTACAATGAAACACATAATAGGTAACCATGAAATATACTTATTAAATGTAATTTTTTTAACCAAAGTATCTAATGTAGGTACTGTTTGTTCATGTTTATAAATAAAATAAAATAAATAACAGAAAAACGTTTGCCTGGTCAGCTCGTTTAATATAAATAAATAAATTTGTATATCCCATATTTAAGATGAAGCCATAGTAAATAATGCAAAATCATACAAAATCATTTATTTTTGTTTTTAAATTTTGATGGCCTAGAAGTATTATAGATGCTTCAATTAAATACTGCGCATAGAACACACCTTGGCCCTTAAAAATATCAGTAAATTTTTTTATAAGTCTTTTAATAAGCCTATAAAAAAATAAAGTATAAGGTATATAAAAAACACTTTCAAGTCCAAACTCTCCCATTTATAAACCCCTTTTCGGATTTGGTTTTATTGTATAATGTGGCAAATTTAGTTTCTTTTATTATGATCGCAAAAAAAATTATATTTACGCCCGAACTTCACAAAATAAAATAAAATATGTATTTTCTCGTTGTTATTTTTGACATCAATCAATACGGCCCGCACTCTACGAATTTGGATTCTTGAAGTGACCCTTATGGCATGGGCACAAGAACCATGCACTGGGCACAACTATTTCGTATCAGTCACGCCCCGTCTGCAGCGGGAGACATTCGTGTGACTCCGCGTCGCTTAGTTTCGTGAAATCAATTTTAAATTTCCGTTTTCTTACAATAAACAATGCGTAAAAAAGGAATTAATATTTTTTACAGGCCTTTACGAAATCAACCTGCAAAAAAAAATCTCAAATACCTTTTCCAACCTTTCCAAAAGATTTTTCTCAAGTATTTTTAAACTCCTCCCATAAAAGGGCGTGAATTCCGATTTCGATTTTTTCCTGAACTATTGGATCGCCTTAACAACAAATTTCTTAGGCAGTGTTTGTATTATAATATTTTTGAAAAATGCTATTTTTATCAAATTCGTATCAACATTAAATAATTTCATTTGATCATTATTATTGTAATTATATCAATTTTATGTTTAATTTTAAAATCTTAAATCATAAAACGTAATAAAAAACATTAACTTGCACCTCAGACGTTGCATTTGTGGGATTCTTTTGTACCTTATTTTTAAATATTACCTGGTATTTTCAATTTATTATTTTATAACTGTTCCAATGTATCAAAAAAATTCAATATCAAAAAATATGTAAATAAATTTATAAGATATTATTTGGTTTTAACTTCCTTTGCAGTGCCAATAAAAAAATAGGTACATGACCTATTATAATGGGTTCCATAAAAAATCAGATTATAATTGAAAAGTAATATAAAGTCAATAAAAGCAATTAAAATAAATGACAATAACCTAAAAAACAAAACCTGGTTAATCATTTATTTTCATCCCTTCAAGACTTTGTATCACTTTTTAAAATATTTTTTACCAATTTCCTAGCTCACCCTGTTCAAATTGTACCAGTGGCGTGCCTAGGAATAAGATGAGAAGGAGCCGATGAAAGAGAGAGGGAGACGGAATAGCATCATCTACAGCGGGTACCTACCCGGGTATACGGAGAACAGCGTGCAGTGGAGTAAAACTCTCGCATGATTAATGATGTTCCATTTCTGGAAAACCAGTGGCGTGCTGTAAAGTGTCCTACTTTACTGGTAGGTACCTAGATATTTGATACATAATTAATTATAATATGAATTGTAAAAATGTATCTACAAAAATTTGAATATCATATTAGCCTTTTTTGACTTTTGACATATTGGCATACAGAGCTCCGGGCCAAAAAGGCCCCTTTCTCTTTCATCACGAGTTTAAAATATATGTTTGTTAAAAAAAATGATTATTTTGTAGTTTGATAAATATTATTTGCAAGGAGACAAGGCTGCAATATAGGGAGGTTTATCTTTACGGAGGATTCGTTGTGGTTTTGGTGTTTTATTTGTGGTACGTTTGGAGGCAGTTTGTGAACGCGTTATCGTGGGTGGGAATTCCTGCATAAAATGTTTACCCGAGACTTAAGATGTGTTTTTTTAGATTTTAGAAGATGTGTTGGGATACCCTTATCCATTAGGGAGCACCCAGGGCTATGCGTATGTTCATATAAGCCGTATATGAATCCAAAATTATTAGCCGCCGTGAAAAATGACAAGAACACTTCGATTTTTAGAAAGATTAATGAAACTTAATTTGAAAATTAGATGTTATTTTATTATTAACTAGCAGACTCGGCCACACGTTGCTGTGGCTAACGAAAAACAACGCCATTACCCAATCTTTATAAAATCCACACCACCCGCTTGCCAGCTGCCCGCTGCCCGCTGCCTGAATTGAATATTTGAATTTATCGGCTTTTCTCTACTATAATAAGCATGTATTATACATATA
This sequence comes from Limnephilus rhombicus, assembly GCA_929108145.2. Taxonomy (NCBI): domain Eukaryota; kingdom Metazoa; phylum Arthropoda; class Insecta; order Trichoptera; family Limnephilidae; genus Limnephilus; species Limnephilus rhombicus. The sequence goes on from OV815284.1 coordinate 28,747,877, forward strand.
AACTAATTAACTCGCCACTAATTATACAATGCTTGCAATGCAACACTGGATATTTGAAAAGGGAAAATCAGATACCTACTTACTCTAGGACATCTATTTTCCAATTTCTTCCCTAGAACGAATTTCAAAAGTGACTATAGTACATCCCGCCAGCCGTTTTAAATCGCACAAAAATATGTTTTCTTTGAATTTCTCGGCTTTTCATATGAACATTCCTCTTCAATCACTCTATCTATTGGTGAAAACCGTACGCAAATCCGTTGCGTAGTTTAAAAGATTAACACACATACATTTTGAGCGACTTCATTTTATACTATGTAATGATGATGATGACGGTGGATGGTTTATTTTAGTGGTATTTTTTTTACTCATACTAAAAGTTTCAGCCCGAATTAAATCAAATGGGAGACATTTTCTATGAACAATTTCCAAAAGCATCAACATATTAAAACAACTACAAGTTTCGGTTAGTGTAGGCTGTTATTCCAGAATATTGTCAATTGTTGGCGTGTTTTTTTAAATTTTGTGAGGAGGTCTCACGATGCACATTTTGAAGTAAAACTTCTTTACGCACACTTGACTTGGGGAGTAAGCTGGCGAATGCCTGACGAGAGCGTTACGAAAAGCGAGGCGAACGCTTCGTATATTACTGTAGGGGCAAGAGAGAGATGTGCGAGCATACATTTTCTTTCTCTCATTGCCAGTTACGTTACACAGTGCTGGCCTATTGTCTGTATCACACTGTAGGAACAAGAGAGAGCAATGCGCGCGCACATTTTCTTTCTCTCTTCCTATCATATAGATGTAGCAGAACTTTTACTTCAGTTGTGTGGTCTAAAGCACACTCGTTTTTTTTTCTCACAAAAACATTTGCTTTTAATCGAATAAAGATGCACACATACCTAAATGTCAATAAATTTGAATTTTAAACCAATAAATTTATATTACTACGTTTCAAAGAATGCCCATGTTATGATTGATATAATATTATAAGCAGCAAGTTTACCCAAAGTAGGTAATTTCACTAATTTCGGGATCAGAAATATCTATTTTCACGCTAAAACTAAAATTATTTCAATGGCGTAGGTATAAACATATTTGTTCCGCCACTGGGCGGCCGTTGCCCCATCAGCCAGCGGGACCGTTTCCCATGGAAGGTCTCGGCACTAGCGAAATGGGGGAAGAGGGAGAAGCGGGGAGAAGTGGGAAGAAGAAAGGGGGAGGGGGAATAGAATGGGGAAAGAGAGAACAAAAAAACAGTCATCCCGACAGCTTGGGAAATCCACTGCTCACAGAAATCTGCCAGAAAAGGACTAGCGCGCCTTCGCGCGCTTTTTTTCTCTTTGGGGGGAAATTCGCGCCGTTTTCGACTTCTTTGTCTCGGAAATTCGCCGCTCGGGTCTTCGCACGGTCTCTCCTACTATATTATATGTATACTCGTACAGCTACCTATTATATTATATCACCACCACCCGCCAGCCATTCAGCGGCCAATCAAATGGACCAGTCACATTAAAAGGACTTATTTTATTTTTTTAAATTTATTCGAAGAGTTGAGTTCCCATCTAAGGGTTTGATTCTCGAAGAGTTAAGTTCCTATGAAGGCGTATGCGTAGGCGGTAAAAGTGGAACCACAAAATATTGAAAAAAATCAAACCGTCCCAGATAAGTTGAAAATGTGCATTATCTATTATAAAATCTACGTAACTCAGCGTTAAAGATTCCGCATCATTCAAAATGCTTTATATCAAAATTAACATTGCGATTATTTTTGAAAATAAAAATTCATAAAATATTCAAAACGTATCCCAAATCGTCTTTTCAAAATAGTGTAATTTCTCTAAATCTATTGATTATACAGAACATCGATTGCATTAAAATTTTACAGAACTTGGGAGACGGGTATGGGTACCGCCGCCCCGGTAACCATTTATTGGTTATCCAACACCCCTGCCATAGGTGACCCCAAGTAGTTTGCTACGTTTGGTGACTTAACAGGAATGCCCGGGTTCATGGGATGAGGTTTGTATAAGTCTTGGCGGAGGATGCGTTTTCCCACCTACTGCTTGGCGGGCCGGATCGGATAAGACTGATTGAGGGGCCATTTTACCTCTGGATTCTCAGCTGGATTCCAGCTGGATTCTCTCGACTCATTGCCTTGCACCGAAGTGAGAGAGACGGATTCATACATCCGTCACTCCTAGACACATTGGCCCCCTATTTCCTACCAAACCCTGATACCTTTTTCCTTCCGAGAACTTCCTCTCCTTTCTTTCCCTTCCTTTCAAAGACCTTCCACACAACATCCCCATAGATGACATAGGACTCGAGGGAAATGGTTTGCAAAACATGACCTGGTGGAACTCTTGAAAGCTCCGTTTAAAAATAAGCCTGGGTATCCCAGTTTGCAACCATTGCTTATGCCTCCAAATATACGATATCTTTTTTCAGCCCGATTCCAATTAGAGACCAAAATCAACATTTTTCGCTTTACGCGATCACTATTTTCATCTTTATTTTCGTATCTACGATTTCAATTGTCATCACTGCAAACAGCACATGAACCATGCTGTTTGCTGTGATGCCAACTGAAATCGTGGATATTTATTTATTTAAACGCCATAGCATGGCTTTTACATTGAAGTGAGTACATGATATTATAAGTATACAGTGGTACACGGGAGATTATCAATAATAACAAAATAGAAATGAACATTTAACAAAGTAGCAAGTATTTAGGTAAAGGATACTATTATGTGTTACTAAACCACTGTTCCTATAAAAAAACATTATCAGAAATAGAGAACATAAAATTTATTAATAGAGAACATAAAATTTAGATACGATTAGTTAGAATAAAAAAGATGTACCTAAACAAAGGGGACTTGTCAAAAAGTTTTCAACAGTATTTATAAGCACTAAATAGAGTAAATTTGCATTGAGTTTATTGTTACCTTCAAAGTTATCTTTGTTTGAAACTATTAAGCAGGTATTGCTAATTAGCTAACTGTTTCAGGGCTGTCAGTTAAATATTTAATAATAGTTTCGGATTAAAAAAAATAAATCATTTTTAATAAAATCATACATTTAAAAGCTATCTCTCTTCAGTCTGATAGTAAAGATATCTGAAGTAAGTACCTAGTTGAGATTCTATAGTAAAATATTTATTTATTATGAATTTCCCGCCCGGCTGGGCTTTTACACGTTATTTTTTTTATTTATTACAAAGAACATCGATATGAAAATAGAGATGAAAATTGCGATGAAATTTGTCTCTAATTGGAATCGGGCTGAAAAAATATGTCGTGTATTGTAGGCATTGGTCTAGATTTTTACTCAAAGTTTGAAAATGTATTTTTGAGCTGAGTTCTCTCAGGAACAGTTATCGAGACTTTCTTTAGTATCAGTAGTTTCTTCGGTATTTTACTCATTTGGTAGTATTAAGGTAACTATATTTTGTCTTTTTATTTTATTGATACAATAATGTTAGCTATTTTCAAACATTATATGATAACGTGGGTCTCACTGGAAACTTTGCCCGTGCTAAGGTCCCCATGTCACTCGCAACAATAACATTTGGCTGTCATCAGTTCTTTTGTTTTGCTCTTTCAAAAAATATTCTTAAACCAATCTTTTTATTGTGTTTTGGCTGTAAAAAGTTTAGTGTGTTGGAATCTTCTCCCCCCTGATCTTCCAGGAGTCACTTCTTGCTGCTCATTTTCAGATATTTATATAATTTTTTTACTTCTGTCACTTTTTATATTAGCTGTAATTTTTTGAACAATGGAGGAGGATTTCCCTCCTGTACCCCTTACAAAGCCCCCAGATCCCCCTCCTGACCCTCCAAATGGAGACATTTCAGATAAAATAGACTTTTCAGAACATTCAAACATTTCAGACAATGAATCTGTCATCCTAACCTCAATTAAAAAAAGAAAATTTAGTCCCCTTTCCCCAAAAAAACATGATTCGCCTTTGTCTTCTCAGTCCCCTCCAGCTCTTCCTCAACCTCCTCCAACAATCTTTTACTCTACTCATTCCCGTGGCCCCTACATTGTATATGCGCAAAAAACTGAACAAGGTAAAACCATCCATCCTCTTGAATTTGGTAAATTTCTTTCAAATAACAAGAACCTTTCGATTAAACCTGGAGGTGTTAAAGCCGAGGGTCGCTTCCGAATCTCTGTTGAATTCCTGTCAGGTTCAGCCGCCAACAACTTTATCAAAAATATATTTATTTCATCAAATTCTAAATTCAAGGCGTACATCCCAACTTTCAATGTCACTCGAATGGGCCTGGTCAGGGGTATCTCGACCGATCTGTCCATTCCAGAAATCCTGTCCTCACTTTCAACCCCCCAACATATCGGCAATCCCATAAAAGCCAGGAGGCTAAATTATAAGGACACCTCTGAGGGCATCGTTTCCTGGAAGCCCTCCCAATCTGTCGTCATCACATTCGAAGGACAATCTCTTCCCTCCCATATTTATTTATTTTTCAACTCCTTACCAGTTGAAATGTACACTTATCCCACCACTCAATGTTACAACTGCTGCCGTTTTGGTCATACCAAAGCTGCATGCAGATCCCCTCCCAGATGTTTCAAATGTGGAGAAAACCACTCGGCTGACCAATGTTCTTCTCTCTCTTCACCTAAATGTTTTAACTGCTTAGGCGCTCATTCCGCCATTAACTCTTCTTGCCCCGAACAATCTCGCCAAAAAAATATAAAAATTTCTATGGCCTCTGAGAACTTGTCTTTTCTGCAGGCTTCTAAATTATTCCCGCCTGTCAAAAAATCATTTTCCGAGGTTTTATCCAGTAACTCTTCATCCAACCCTCTCGCCTCCTCCTCAACATCTTCCCGTTCAACAAAATTCACATACAAAAACCCTATCTCTAAACAGGCTCGTGGATACGATCAGCAACAACACAACTCACTTCTCTTAAATCCCAACGGTTCTTCTCTTTCACACGCCACAAATGGGTGCGCAAACAATTATAATTCATCCTCAACAAACTATCAAAAGCTTTCTGAACAACTCTCCCAAGATAATTCTTCATTTATTCAAACTCTTATTATGCTTCTAATTGACCTAATTTCTTCTCAAACTAATCTACCGTCCAACGCTGCTTCTATTATTTCCACATTAAAATCATTTATTCAAAATGGCTCTTCAAGATGTCAGAATTCTTCAGTGGAATAGCCGCAGTGCTATTTCTAACAAATCAAACCTTCTTAACCTATTAAATTCAAACCTTGTTTCTGTGGCTGCTGTCTCGGAGACATGGTTTACTCCATCCACCCACTTTAATGTGGGAGGGTACTCCTGTCTCCGCGATGATCGCCCGGAAGGTACGGGCGGAGGTGCTGCCCTTTTTATTAAAAAAATCCCTTCCGTTTTTCCCAATAAATAATATCAAACCCCCCAATGCTGACTTTCAAATGGTTGCAGCTAAAATAAAGGACACTTCCTTTGTTTCTATCTATCTTCCCCCAACATCGCACTTCAATAAACAAGCGTGGTTGCAAATTGTCCGTCAACTAAGCCCTCCTTTCTTTTTATTGGGTGATTTTAATGCCCATTCTCCCGTCTGGGGTTCTGCTTTCTGTGATCGAGACGGTCGAAGTGTGATGGATTTCCTAGATGAATCCAACCTTTTTCTTTTGAATGACGGATCTCCTACTAGAATCTCTCGCCCCAACACAAACCCCAGTGCAGTGGATCTCTCCATATGCTCTAATAATCTGGCACCTCTCTCCTCGTGGGTGGTGTCCCCCGACCCTTGCTCCAGTGATCATTTCCCGATCACCATCACTTATCAAACTTCTTTCCATTCAGACAAGTCCCATATTTCGACAAAGATTAAAACAAAACACACCAAATGGGACGAATTTAACTCACATATGGATAAGTTTATACAAAATTTATCCTATACCGATACATTATCTGTCAAAGATGACTACGATAACTTCAAATCAATGCTCGTAACTGCAATCAATAAATCAAATCCTCCCCCTAAAACCAAATCTCTCAAAAAACTCCCTCCAACTCCCTGGTGGGATGAGGAATGTTCCAAAGTAGTGAGAATTCGGAAAGCTAAATCTCTTTCCTATCGTCACAATATGACTATGGAGAACTATCTCATATACAAAAATGCCGAAGCGAATGCCAAAAGGGTATTGAGGTCAAAAAAAAAATCCGGGTGGTACAACTTCTGCAGTTCAGTATCTCCGAACACTCCAATTTCGGAAGTTTGGTCTATGATTCGAAGATTTCGATCCTCCTTCAGTCCAACATCTCCTCGAGCTTCTCATTCTAAATGGATGGACGAGTTCTTGGACAAAATTGCCCCCCCTTCTGTACCTAACTTAGATGAAATAACTCCAATCCACAACACTCCTATGTCTGATCATTGGCTTGACTCTCCATTCACTTTAATTGAATTAAAAAATTGTTTATCAACAGTCAAGGACTCATCTCCAGGCAGAGATGGTATACCTTATAGCATTATCAAAAATAGTAATGATAATGTTCTAAATCACTTTTTAAGCATCTTAAATAAAATCTTCCAGACTGGCATAATACCTGATGACTGGAGTTCTCAAATAATCATCCCAATTCTAAAATTAAACAAATCACCCAATTCTGGATCCAACTATAGGCCAATTGCTCTTTCATCCACCCTTAGTAAAATTTATGAAAAATTAATTAAAAACCGGTTAGAATTTTTCGTCGAGAGTAATCATCTTCTCTCTCCATCCCAATTTGGATTTAGGAAAAAGAAATCTACACAAGATAACCTTGCCATCATCAGCACTGATATTAATTTATCCATTTCTAACAAAGAAGTATGTCTTGCAGTCTTTATAGACATAGAAGGCGCCTTTGACAATGTTTCCATCCCAATTCTTAAAAAAAAACTTTTAGGCCTTGGCTTACCCCTCATGTTTGTCCAATCTATTATTAATCTTTTTCTCGATAGGAAAATTTTCATTGAGCTACCAGATGTTACTCCTCAGAGTAGGTCAATTTGGAAGGGTTTACCCCAAGGCGATGTATTATCCCCCTTACTGTATAATATATACACACACGATATGCATGTCACCATTCCCCCTCAAGTAAAAGTCGTTGAGTTCGCAGATGACATAGCTTTCTTCTTATCATCCAAAATCATTCCATCCGCCGTCAAATATCTTAATGAAGCCATGGATGCCCTTTGCACATGGCTTACTTTAAATGGTCTTGAACTTTCAGTACAAAAGAGTCAGTGTGTTACCTTCTCAAATCGTCATAATAATCCCCCTGTTCAAATTTTATTTAAAAACTCGCCAATCCCCAATGCTTCCAAAGTAAAATTTTTGGGAGTAACATTTGATAGGAAACTTAAATGGTCTTCCCACATTAATAATATAGTTACTAAATGTGAAAAAAATTTAAATATTATCAGATCATTGACTGGCGTTTGGTGGGGTGCTCATCCTATCTGCATTAAGTTGCTCTACAATGCACTTATTCGAAGTCATCTCGACTATGCCTGCCCACTTTTTAGTACTGCATCCAAAAATGCACTCAGTAAATTAGACAAAATTCAATCTAAGTCATTGCGAATAATAACTGGCGCGATGCAATCGTCGCCCATCAATTCCCTTCAAGTAGAATGTTCTGATCCTCCTCTTTATTTAAGGCGTCAATTATTTGCTGACAAATTTGTTCTTAAATGTTTAAATTCTAAAAGTCATCAGATTATTCCCAGAGTCTCGTTGTTCAACGACTCAACACATTCATCTACAATCAGAGCTCGAACTAAACCTCTCCCTGCCATTTGTAAAAATTTTCGCTCTCTCTCAGAGCTTCAAATTATCAAAAATGATATTCTTCCTTTGTACAAATTAAAATATAGTCACGTCACCCTATCCCCAACGATTTTAGAGGGGATCGGCATCCTTAAAAGTCATTCCAATCTCCCAGCCCGTACTGTCAATAATATGTTCAATGACATTATTTCTTCTAAATGGCCCAACTCTTCTCTTTTATTTACTGATGGCTCCAAATCTCCGGACTCTCCTAACTGTGGTATTGGTATTAACGTTTACCACAATAATTCTAATGAAAGAATATTTTATTCAATTTCAAACCAATTTTCAATATTTTCTGCCGAGTGCATTGCGATTATTGAATCTCTCAAATATATAATAAAAAATAATTTTGAACATTCTCTTGTTCTCTCTGACTCTCTCAGTTCCCTCCAAAAACTTAAAACAAGTCCTCTTCTTCATCCTGATGATCACTTTGTATGTCTTATTCGAGTATTGATAACCTCCATTCAAAGCTCTGGAAAAACTGTCACTCTGATTTGGATTCCTGGACATGTTGGCATAGTGGGTAATGATATTGCTGATTCCTTGGCAAAACAAGGAGCGTCTAACCCTACCGTTACCCTCGTAAACCATATTCCCCTGTCTGATATTTTTTCCATCATCAAAGATAGATCCCGCAATGTTTGGACAGAGTATTGGAACATTGCTAGTCAATCCAAGGGTGCCCGCTACGCCTCAATACAAAGGACTATCCCATCAAAACCGTGGTTTCAAAAATTCCCCCATTTTTCCAAAAAAGAAATTTCCTTACTTATTCGTATGAGAATCGGACATTGTTCCGTTCCTTTTCACCTTTATAAAATTCATGTGCTTGACTCCCCAGATTGTACGTTCTGTGGTCTAGATGTGGGAACTTTAGATCATATATTTTTTGATTGTCCCTCTCTAAATAAATATCCTCTCTTCTATCAAGCGTTATCAAAAATTGCCTCTCCTCCATTCAACATCTCATCTCTTCTAAGTCTGAACTCTACTCCAATCTTCCATAAAATTCTGAAATTTGCACATTTAAATAAAATTAATATATAAATTCACCTTTCCTTTCTCTGTAATTATAAATGATGGCCTAGAACACCCTTGAAGGGTGAAAGCCAGAAATAATTGAAAAAAAAAAGGTCCCCATGTTACAATTTAGTAAGCAGCTAAGATGAACTAAATTTATTTTAACCTAATTCCTCTATTGCCAGTTCTTCTTTTTCGCCAGCGTAATCTAATTAAAATTAATTAAAGTACCGAGTCATGAATTATATGATCTACTTCATCAATTGAATTAAAAGGTAAGAAATTGATCGCAGTAGAATTATTATTATCGATCTGAGTCATGGCCATGCTTCCGTGTTACGGTATCGCTAGAAGCCGGTCATCAAAACAGGCTCATTGTACCACGGAATTATAATCAATATAATCATCATTACTAGACAGTTCCAATCTGAAATGTCTATCGGATCTGATGCTTTGGTCTTGTGTCCCCCTGCTCTTCTGATCTTCTGTTCTCCTGATCTCCACTGGAGTGAGATGATCTGCCAATCTGTGATCTACAATCCTCCAATCATAAGATGGTGGCTATCAGACAAGATGAGTTGATAAATATACTTTTTATATCTTATTTTTCTTTTACTTTGGTATACCTATTGCTTGGTTTAGTCTATTATGACCGCTTTCATTATTTTCCATGAGTTCTGCATGCACTCCTTTTGAGACGGCCGCCCTATCTCTGATGTGGAGTTTTTTGATGACCTTTGGTAAAACTGAATTTTGCACTTACATGCCCTGTCTATTATCAAGTGTCATCATTTTGGCGATGTCGATAACTTCACTCTAGTGGTTCCTAATTAGTTTACAATTTGGGAAGCGGGTATGGGTACCGCCGCCCCTGGAATCATTTATTGGATTACCAAAACCTCTGCCATAGGTCACCTCAAGTGGTTCGCTTTATTTGGTAACCTAGCAGGGGTGCCCGGGTTCAGGGGGTGAGATTTGTCTACGTCTTGGAGGCTGATGCGTCTGCCCACCTGCCATGTGGTGGGCAGGATCGAGAGAGACTGGTTGAAGGAGGTCTTTTAACCTCTCCAGCCGGAATCTCTCGACCCATAGCCTTACGCCGCGGTTGGAGGGATGAATTCATACATTTGTAACTCCTGGACACACTGACCCACAGATTTCTACCCACCCCTCATACCTATTTCCTTCCCAGAATTTCCTCTCCTTCCTTTCCTTTAAAAAACCATCCACACAAGATCCCCTAAGATAACATAGGCTCTTCTGTGTGGAGCTAATGTAAAAAAAAGATTTTCCTGAGTTTTTCATTGAAAAATAGCCCAAGCTCTCGTGCACCTCTTAGCTGAAAAGATAAATAAGAAATTATTTATTTTTAGACATATATTAAGTTTAACATCTTAATCCTATTTAATTGCATTATACTTATAATAATAATGAAAATCACAAATTATTACGTATTCAAGTTTAATGTTACAAATGTGCACATCTCTCTAATATTTTGAGTTGAAGTTGGAGACGATGTTTAGTTTTTATGTTTGTCATGGTCGAAAATCCGCTATCGCGAAAGTATACGCAGATTGACATACGTAGATTGACTTAAAATATATTTTGGGGATTTTAATGCTTACGTGCGCGTACATTGCGACACCTCACATATCCTTGGGGGTAAGCGTACCACTAATATTATATAAAATTATATTTTTAAAAGAATGTTTAACATAGTAAATATAAAAACCATAAAACTAGTTTATTCATCTCTTTCCTGCGGAAAAATTGGCTGGGGTGGAGCTTACAATAATCATGTAAAACCTTTAGAAATTGACCGAAAATCAATTATTAAGATTATGTACAAAAAAAATCGTATCCCTCCAAACAATTGTTTAAGGAAACTGATATTTTGAACCTTAGACAGACCTATGGTCTTCAATGTCTTAAATTTATTTACATGCGTCCAAATAACTTTCTAAAAAATTCAAATCGTACCAGCAAAAGACGTGGCACCTGAGCGTATGCAGTACCGCACTGCAAAACTAGGTTGTCCCAAAGGCGTATTAGTTTTATAGCTCCAAAAATGTATAATTTACTATGTATAACTTTAAAGAGAACATATTTCAAAATCTTCAATCTTATAAAAAATATACCAAAATTTGGCTAAAAAACACTGAAACAGATATTTTTTCAAGTTTAAATAAAGCCGTTAAGTAAATCTATCATTAGACAGCTTTTAGAGAAGATATATAATATTGTTTGCTATTTTTTTGTTTGTTTTTTTTTTTATGTTTTTAAATTGCACTTGTAACATCTATTCTTACAAAACTTCCAAATACGATAATAACAGTGCAGACTGTTATTATGCTGTAGTTTTTAAATGCATTTATCCAGTTACTTTTTTAAATCCCTAATTTATGTATACTTAAAATATTCACTATAACCATAGAAATAAAAATAAAAGTAAAAAATCAATATTATACCCACGCACAGGCTTTGCCTTTGTGGGAATTTTTTGTTCATATATTTATTATATTCAGCTTTTTTATATACTTTTCAATATTTCATGTATCTATTATATGTATTTTATCAAAAATTTTCAATAAAAAAAATAGGCAACCACTGCTCTAAATGATTTATTTGTTTTTTGATCTAATGTCGACGGCTTTTTTTGCTGCTACAATCTTTCTTTCGATGGCAAAGTTTTAATTTTTGGTGCATTTAGTAAAATCCCATGTTTCTAAGCCATAACTTTTTGGTGGGATCCGCGCGGTCAAATATTCAACCATTTTCTTCTTGAATTTTCCCCACTAATCTTACGCGGTGCTCTATTTTTTTTAAGTGGTTTTATTACAGGCTGTAATAAAACCACTCTTTTGAACCTAAATACCTATAATGTCAATTAAAGCAAAAATATTTCCGCGTATAGGTACCTACCTAGACCTAGGTAGGATTATGTATTTTATATTTTTAACCTTTCTGTTGCCATGTTCACAATTGGAGACAAAATGACTCCTGACCTATTTTTGATTCCAGACGACTAATGACTAAAGTGACTCCCGCACCAACCCTATCGGTAAAGCTATCGAGAGTTATGCATAAACCAACTCCTTTAGGAAGGTAAAAATCATCCGAATGGGGTCACTAGGGTCCCCCATATGTTTTTACCCCTTTACAGCATTCGTTTACCTCTACCGTTTTAACCGGACATCGCCCATCTTCGCCCAGCAGTTAATCATTAAGTAATGCGAAACGAAAAAGGAGATCGAGCAAAATCGAACAAAATCGACCGTAAGTAAAATACATACAACCCTTCTAGTAAAGTGCACTTTTTACATCGGCACTCGCGGCTTGTTTGCTGCTAGGAATTATTTTAAAAAAGGAATGGGGTTCCTGGGGAGGGATTTTTAATATCTTAAAAATTGTAATGCCATATTTTTTTGGAAAGTAAATCGATTAGGTACCGAATCGTTTTTCTAGGATCACCTAATTTATATTTAAAACGACTTCAATCTAACGCTATATCGCACAAAACTCTCGTTGGGCATGTGTGTTAGGTACCTACTCCCCTCCGGTGCGAGAGGGTTAAGTTGGAATATTTAGTTTGAAGCGTATAAAGTAGAATGGACAATCACACCTGTCGGCACAGTCAGTAAGATGCAGAGAGTAGACCAATGGTTGGTTACCAGTTCTGTTGAAGACGCCGCAACGAGGAGGTTCTACTTGTCATTCAAACATTTCAAATGTCATTGTCTAATTTTTAGACAGGAGTATTTTTCCGCCTTGTGGCCGCCGCTTGCCTCCTGCTTCTAGTTCTGGCTGCCAGAGACAGGGGCGCCGCAGGTTGGGTGCTGTGGGTGCGACGCACTCGGGCGGCGAGGAGGAGAGCCCTCTTCAATAAGGGACTAGATTGTACTTAAGAGCGTTTAACCAGCCAGCGGCCGAAAATCCACATTTCGTCGAAAGTTGTACTTGCGATCGTGCAGGGCGGTTACAATGAGAAATATTAATTATTCTCCGTACCAGCTTTTTAAAATTATAACTCAATATCGATTTTATTTCATTCCAAATTTGCTTTATTTTATACCTACATCCAAAAATGCTGAAAGGCGTGATGATAAAACTATAAAAATAATGTACCTTTCGTAATTATTTTTTTATTATAAGTATTTATCATTTTTCAATAATGTCTAAGTTAAATAAGAATGTTAAAAAAATCTGAAATATATTAGTTTGTAAGTGCGCAAATAAATACACAAATGGACCAATTTTCGTCAAGAAACACATTTACGTATATATTTTTTAATGATTTTATTTAAACTAAAATTAAAATTCTAAAACATGCGATACCTAGATAATGCACTGATTTATTTTATTGCATGATTATATGATTTGAAATGGGTGTGGTATAATACAAAATCTTTTTTGAAAATTTAACAAATCTGCCAACGACCTACATACTAAAAATATAAATAAATAACCTTATTATACTAAAAATAAACATTTTTTCTCAAAATTTAAAACATGCGAATGCTAGATAAAAGAGCAATCTTTCGAAATCTATTTATGATTTTTGGGGGAAAAGAGTCAATACGTCTAAAATCTGATTTAAAAATGACATATTTCTGGTTTTCTCTGGTAATACCCTCTTAAATTGCATGCAGTTTGCAACACTTTCTTAAATGTAGTAGATATATTCAACTGCACGGAATACAGTTATAAGAAGGCTATAATGACATACCTCAATAATAATAATCAATGTTAACGTAATACTATTTTTCTGCACGGATTCTAAATAATATAAATAGCATATTTTACTTCATGATGATTACTGTGCCAGAAAATTAGTATGTATATCACATGTTTGTAAAATCCCGTAAAGACATAAAATAATATAAAAAAATACACAGATCAACAAACACCGATTCTCAAATTATGATTATTTATGTAGGTACTCAGAACTAACAAATCTTTCTTGAAAAACTATAGTACATAATAAATATAGGTACGTAGATATCTAAACACTCCAGACGAGTTCTCATGAATACAAATGATACTCGACACCAAGACGTATTTTCTGGTGCTTTCATCAGGGTAATTTATTTATTACTAGCGTTATAAACAATCTTTATAAATGCGTATACAACATTGTTCAGAATATTAAGACGACAATAAACCCTAAAACATATTCAGAATCTTAACGATATAAGTAAAGAAGCCGTATGGTGTACAAATTGCGACTCGCGGCCCGTGTATTGAACCGAACTACTGTCGAATTTGCCGTATCAAAGAAAAGAAGAAGAAGAAAAATAATGTGGGAATCTTTACGACGTAAGCGGAGAAAGAGTGTGAACAAATATACGCCGCGGCACGGCGTATCGTACGGTCAAATTCACCCTAGCAGGCCTGGAGATACGACCTTTCCGCCACGTTCATTTTCATTAATTCTGAAGAACGTGTTACAAATATTTAAAATGTGTCTCCATGTTGTCCTCCCAAAATTATTAATTCATCGTCTAGTGCTTACCGCTAACGTGCTAGTTGAAAAACGGGTTATAAACTTTTAAAATCGTTGTACTTAAAATATATTAATGGTAAGGTACTGTTTTTATTAATCTAAAATATAAATAACTCGCATCCTTGGGCGGCTTGAAAATAAAAAAGTTATTATTTATTTATTTATTTAGCGCCCAAAGGACTTTTTCGTGTTTGGTAGTACAATTAATTCATTACAAATGATTTTTAAACAGATAAAGAAATAATAAAAATAAAATTAGATAAAAAAGCACACAAGTCATAAAAATACAAAAATACTGCGATTTCATAGGTTTATAAAAATGAAGATATATTTAGGAATAGTTTTGGAATAAGTTTTTAACAAGATCAACAAAATTCGCCAAGTTTATGTTAAATATGTCAACATCACCTAACTACTGATTTCCCACAGTGTGAAATCGTTGTATCGGAGAGTGGGCAATGTAGTTCCGCTTATGAATGCTACAGTAGAATAGTGTATTTTGTCGTGTAATTACTGTCGGTATTCGTGAGTTAATGAGTTGCAGGAGAAATTTAGAGTTAATTTTTTTGAATAAAAATGTTAAGTCGTTTATTTTACGTAGTGTGTGTATTTTTAGAATATTTAAAAATAAATTCTATTAAGTCTTCTAATGGGATATTTTAAACGCCGAATTTTTTTTTGTATTCGCTCAATGTTATTTTTGTGAATTTTGTACGAATTAATGGTATAATTAATGGTAGAATTATAGTTACGAATTCGCCGGAAATTATTAAAATGCGAGTTTTGAGCAAAAAAAAATTATTATTGTTGTCTACCGTCTTAATGTCAAAGACCAATAAAATAACGAACTTTAAATTTGAGACCACGATACAAAAATAAAAATACACAATAGAACTAATAAGAACAGTTCTGATATAGTGCATCTCCTTACTTAAAACTGTAAAAAGTGTTTTATGAAATATTTTCCAGGTTTATATTAAACTTTTGTCAATAATGTCTTTGAGGTAGTAATTTTATTCAAATTTAAACAGCTAAAAGTAAAAAAAGAAAGTGTGATGAGCAAAAAATAACGGAAAAAAATCAATGAAATATTAAGTTTTCCGTTTTTACAAATGTTGTAAATTTATTGAGGTTCGTGTTAAACGCTTCGATGTCTATGCGTAAGACGGGTGCCACACACATCTATAAAAGATCATCGCACGCCCAACATCGCTCTCCATATAATCCCATACAGACCCGCCAAACAGAGCAGATGATGCGCTCGAAGCTCAAAGTTAATACGCCGTAATCTGCCGTAACCGCTGCCGAGGCGATATGCGAAAAGTTATGCGACTTTCTCTCCGCCGAAAACAGGAGATTTTAATTACGAATGAATTAATTAATTTAGATTTTTATTTTAATTACGGGGCTGCCTAAACGGGCGGATGACAGCTGTCAAGGTGATAGATTCAGTACAATGAAATATCATTTCGTGACAGCTCCACAACCTGACCCCCTCTCATACCATAGGAAGAAATATTTGATTGCGTCGTGTGACAGTAAAACACATAAGCGCCCACGGTTCAGCAGATATCTGCTGACGCTTGTATAGCTGTGTGTGTCACCTACATAATCTTTTAAAGGTGCTGCTACTTCATCTTACAAATACATTTTCAAGATAATTAGTTGCTTAGGAATAGCTCTTAGGAATATAGAGTGTGTCCGGAAATCGAGTAATTCGTAATGGACATCTGAAATGAATATTTTGTAGAAGGTATGGGCTATCAATTTGGGAGGCGGGAACGGGTACCGCCGCCCCGGGAACCTTTATTGGATAACCAACACCTCTGCCATAGGTCACCCCAAGTGGTTCGCTACGTTTGGTGATTTAGCAGGGGTGCCCGAGTTCATGGGGTGAGGTTTGTCTAGGTCTTGGAGGCGGATGACCAGGACACAATGAACCCCAGATTCCTACCCACCCCTTAAACCCTTTTCCTTCCCAAAACTCTCCTCTCTTTCCTTTCCCTAAAAAAACCCTTTACACAGCATCCCGAAAGGTGACATAAGCCCTTTTTTTGGCAGGGCCTCCTGTGTGGAACTCATATAATTTATTTTTTTTTTTAAATCAATAAAAATGTAAATTATCTGCTCAAATTGCTTAAACTGCTCTCGTACTAGTCATAGTCATATGAGTTTCGAAGTCACAAAGTGCAGCGTCTTTCTCAACAACCTACGTCTTTTATCAATCTTCCCCTGAAGTATTAGTTAGAAGTAGTTATTTTTCTATTTCCTAGATGAAGCCACGCGAAGTAATGCAAAATCATTCAAAATCTAGTGTTTTGGTTTGAAAATTTGTTCGCTTTAAAATATTAGGTATCTATAGATGCTTCAATTAAATACTGCAAGTATAACATATCATATGGTCTTGGAAATAATCGAGTAATTTTTAAATAAGTTTTTGCAAGTCTGGAAAGAAATAAAGTATCAGGCCTATAGAAAATACTTACAAGTAGGGATGTGACTTTTATATAAGTAATCGATTATCAAATAATCGGTTCTTTTTTAGCTTGAAAAATCGATTTTTCTTGAAAACTTGTTTTAATAATCGATTTTTCCCCAAAATTTTCAAATTAAAATAAACGTGTAAAATAGCTTTAATCGCAGTTTTATTAATCCAAAAATATTCAACAGAAATTATAAGTTTTAAAATAATCAACCGAAATTAAAAGTTTTAAAATAATCAATCGAAATTAAAAGTTTTAAAATAATCAACCGAAATTAAAAGTTTTTTTTTAATAATCAACACAAACTACAAATTGATCGTTGACAAGGCCGTAGCCAGGGGGGGGGGATCAAGGGGGATCGATCCCCCCCCCCCCCCCCCCCCCCCGAAATTGACATTGACACCGAGGATGTAATTGATTTGTTCGCTGCAAAAGAAGCTAGAAGACTAAATTTAATTTTGTAATTATAAAAATATATGATAAGATTGATACGTAATACAATTTAATTTCTTTTATTAAAAAAATATTTTTAAAAACTTAACGTATTTCTATAAACACTGTTCCACCAAACAACCCCCCCCCCCCCCCCCCCCGAAATTTTTCTCTGGCTACGGCCTTGTGATCGTTGACTTCATCTAATGACAAGTTTGATTAAAAACTTCAACTAAACTGCTTTCAAAGCACAAAATAAATGTCTTCATAGACGCACAGAAGGCGTTAATATCATGTTTTGTTTATAAACATCATAGAGATTTTAAGCTTAGCAGGGCTTCGAATGAAAAAATCAGAAGTGTAAAAAAAAATCGATTACTAATTAATAGATTTTTTAGAAAATTAAAATCGCTTGATAAAATCGTTTTTTTTCATAACCGATTTTTTTTTCACATCCCTACTTTCAAGTGCCAAAATTTCCTTCTAGTTAATCCATTTTCGGATAAAGTTTTATTATATAATGTGGCAAATTAAATTCTTTACAAAGTAATCGAAAAAAATTTTAATATTTGTGCCTGAATTTCACAAACTAAAACAAAACATTGCAATTTCACGCTGTTGTTTTCGGCATGAATCAAAACGGGGAACGTTCAACGAATTTGAGAATTAAACCTTACGCCTTCCGCATAAGGACTACATGTACATTTTGTATTAGGTATTAGTTACCGCTCCGAAATGGAAGTGTGTGGACGTCTCTGTACTCCACGTGGCTTGTTTCCATGCAATCGATTTTAAATTTTCCTTGTTATTATAATAAATAATCCGTAAAAAGGGAATGTTTTTACAGGCCTTTGAAAAACAACTCTCAAATTCCTTCTCCAACCTTTTCAAAAACTTTTTAAATCCCTTCCAAAATCAGGCGTCGATTTCGATGTCGAATTTCTCCGGGACCAGTGGATCATCTTCCAAAGCGGCATAAAATGAATCCTGAAACACTTTGAACACTCCGCTCACCAAACTGAGAACTTGAACCTGGAGGAAGTTCATGGTCGCTGGCAAAGTGGAAGATAGGTGAATTTGAGAAAATCACAGAAGCGTTTCCCTGATCAGGTTTCAAAGGCGGTATCCACAGCTCTCCGCGAACCGTCAGGAGTGAAGGAATCTGCATTATCAAGACAATTTGGGTGGATGTCGCGATCCTCAGCAATGCGACTAAGAAATTGGATTTTTCATCGTTATAAATCTAGTAAAATTTCCCAACTTATTCCAGAAAAGAATACATTTTTAGTTGACTATTTCTAGCTTAGCGTTTTTTGATACGTTAGCTCCACATATGAGGCACTGAGGTAAATATTTTCTTTCAGGGTCTGTCATCTTTGGGGATGCTGTGTCTTTGTAAAGAATGGAAAGATAGGAAGTTCTGGGAAGAAAACAATGTTAGGAATCTGGGGATCATATAGGCTAAACAGTGAATGAGAGAGTCCTGCTGGAGAGCTCAAACGGTCTCCTGAATTGGTAGGCAACCACATCCGCTGCCAAAACCAACCCCAAGGCTTCTCAAACAGTAACATAGTTTCGCAGCGGGCGCCTATACCCCTCAGGACGGTCCTGGTCACATCAGTCCGCTGGCAGACTTCTATCTCTGTAGGAAGCTGTACAGTGTACGGGTTCCCATTGAGAGATGAGCGCGGCGAGTCGCGGCCATAATCCGTGGATTGTTTCTCGCGGCTCGGAAAATCATTCTGAAAAGATGATTAATGCTAATTGAGATGCAAGAGACAGGCCCGATTGTTAGATTGTTAGACGAGCCGAAAGTTGGTCGTTGCGGCCCATACAAAATATTATATACGCCATCTTCCGTCGGTTCTTTCTTTATTCGTCTCCGGGGAATATCATGTCTTGGGATTTGTAAAAAATATACACAATGTAATCCCGCAGCGCTTTATGTAAACTGTGAATACTTTAGAATTACGTCTTGTAATCTTATTGAAATAAATCTCTTAATTTTTACGGTATATGTTTTGAATTCGGGTCATTCATTTTAAAATTAGTTTTGTTGTTATCTATCCGAACTATCAAACAGAAATTATGTTCTTATGTCTACGTAGGTACGTACCCATTATAAAAGGTTCTCCGAATCCTCAACTAACGAAAAAATATTTTTATTGGAACTATTATTTAACCCAATTCATGTAGGTACTCGTATGTGCGTTCCTTAATGCCCATGAAAAAAATTTTGCTCACACTTATAATTATAAAAACATAGTATGAAATGCTGTTTTCTGAATTATAATGCAAAAATTCTGCCTCGACGATATTTCGTCAGAGGGTCAAAATATTTCCGCTTTTCAATAAAAACCATATAAATGGAAAATTTATGAACGTATCCGAAAACTAAAAACAGTTTTTGACAGGTGATTTGTTGAATCATCTAAATGATCTAGTTGATCATTAAAAACTGTTTTTGACGTATTTTGAAAACACGCTTTCAAATTTTATAAATCGAATTAAACATATAATTTTGGAAATATAAAATGTTTACACGCAAACATAAAAAAGTTTTAAAATTGGCTCACCTTATGTTTTTTCTAACTAGAATTACTGATAACGAAAAAAAATAAAAACGCATTCCCATTTATTAGACAAATGTATTACAAACGTTATTGTCATCTCACATTTTATTAGACAAATGTATTAAAAACGTTATTGTCATCTTACTTTTTTTAGACAAATGTATTACAAACGTTATTGTCATCTCACATTTTATTAGACAAATGTATTACAAACGTTATTGTCATCTCACTTTTTTGTCATTCCAAGTAAAAATAATCCTACTAATTAATATTAAAAAGGCGAAAGTTTGTATGGATGGATGGATGTTTGTTACTCTTTCACGCAAAAAATACTGATTTGACTTTAAAAATTCTTTCGCTAATAAAAAGCTACATTATTTGCGAGTAATATAAGCTGTATATATTCGTTAGCTCTGGCGTTATGAAATAATTTATTATACGTTTATAGACCAGACGAAATTTGTTATCTATTTAGGTTACTATGGAGATCCCTTTGATAGTTAAAATTCAAATATGCATAAAATACATTAGTATTTTTAATATATTAATAATTAGTATTTTAAATATATTAATAATTTCGAAACTGCGTTTATTTGTTTGTTACGGTTTAATAGGTGGCACGTGAGCTGTTTGAAAAATGAATATAACGGGTATTGAGGGGGGGAGTGTGGGTGGAGGGGGGGGGGGAAGACGAGGAGTGGAGTGGGGATAGGGAAGGTGGATGGGGCGGAGTGAGAACCCCCTAATACTATGCGAGCGAAGCCGAGGGCAAAAGCTAGTTAATAATAATTCCCAAAGATTCATAAATTTATTTCAAATTTCGATTCGAAACTTTCGTTTCATAAAGATCTACATTTTGCTTCTTTTGTGGTTAATTTTTATATTTGAATGTAAAAGTGGTATTTTCTCTCTCTAACCCAGTTTAAATTATATTTCTCACTAAGATAGTAAGGGAGAAAACGATTTCTATGAGATATATTTGAGTTACTCTGTGATATCTAATGCATAGAAAAAACAAACACGAACTGTCGGGACATGAATTTTGCGAAGCCTTTTCTTAGATCAATACGTATCTACGTAATTAAATTATTTTTAGCCATCAACCGCACTTTAATAATTTATTCCTTTTTTTTAATATTCATAATCATAAAAATAAATTTTAAGCGAAGACGGTTATTGTTATTTTATTTTATAAAGAGCATTTTATTAATAACAAAAATATTACCATACTTTCCACAAAGTTCTACAAAAGCCAAATTCCTTTTTTATCGTAATAAAAGAAATTATTCATTACGTATGCTGACCTTCTGAATAATGTTGTAGGTATTATTAATATTTTCAACATGACATTTTCCGGTCATAAAGGCGCGGCTTTGTCAAATAGAGTGTTCGAGTAAATGCCTCTTATAATAATCGAGTTTAACGATGTTTTGTGGTGTTTAGCTTTATAATAGCTAAGTAATAAGTTTGGTACCTACCCAGGTCCCTTAACTAGCTATCTACTTAGCTAATGTATTTAGGTAAGTGTACCAGTTTGTCATGGATGCACAACCCATTAGGGTTGCTTTATGTGAACTTTGGAAGTGCAGTTTATTTAATAAAAACAATGTTTCGATGGAAATTCGTAACTTGTCAAATATCCTGGTGATTGTCTAACTTAAAGGATAATTTCTATCACATTTTATTATAAGGTTATTCATTTAACACGTGACATTTAACACAAACATAGAGCTCTAAATTTAACCGCAAACTGATAACTAACCCATGGCTGTTTCCAGCAGCAATTATTTCGGGAATGCTGGGTATCCAAAGCCTTATGTAGGTTTTACACCTTTTTTCAGCCCGATTCCCGTATAGAGACCAAAAAAATTATTCGCTTTACGCGATCACTATTTTCATATCTACAATTTAAATTGGCATCACAGCAAACAGCACATGAACGGGGTTGTTTATTGTGATGCCAACTGAAATCGTAGGTATAAAAATAGAGACGAATATAGCGATCGCGTAAAGCGAAAAATTTTGTCTTTGGTCTCTATACGGCAATCGGGCTGAAACAAGAGATGATGTAAAACCTACATTAGTTCTAGAAGGTATGTCGCATTACCTACCTACTGCTGATGGCTTATACATAAGTTTCTCAACGGTTTATTAGCAATACCATGACATCCCGGCTAAAATAGGATTCTATGTCCCGGAAAACTTCACTGTACCTATAAACAAAAAAAATTACGATTCAAGTCACAAATTTTATACGAAATGTGGGATTGTTTCTACGATAATGTCATTAAAAATTAGTAATACATATTATTACACATATTATTTAAATATAAAGCACTTTTGCTAACAAATAGGCCAATTTTTTAAGCATTTGTCAGCATTTTCATGAAACATAAAACTCTCTAACTATGAACTCTGACGCACGCTGTGAAGGCTTTGAAATATCAATTTTACTGTCAAGAAAAGACATGACGATATAGATACTCGTATGGACCTACATGGGTTGATCTTTTTCCAACGCTTAAAAAAATTACTTTATTTGTTTATTGTACTTACCTAAAATCAGTTTGTTACGAAATAGTGCTAACGATTAGGTGGGTGCAAAATAAACTAAATTCGTAGTACCAACCTACTGCTCGCAAGCCCTGTGTTAACGACAAGTGATCAATTTATATAGCAACCTACTTGGAACCCAACCTGGAGCCGCGACATATTTATACAGACATTATCCAAACAATTTGGTAGAAACCTTCTCATCATATTTCGGCCTAATGATCGTTTATTATTTATTCGACATTTAAAGGCTCCTCGTAATAACAAAACAAACTGTGTTTTGGGAATTGAGACTGCGGCGAACCTTTATGTTATTTGTTCGTAAATGTCTCTTTGATATTTTAATATTTACAAATGCCTAAAATGTCTTTATTTTCCTAGATACTAAGTGTATTTTTTTACTATTTGGTTGGCCGTAGGTAAACATGGAAATAGCGTAACGACGTAATGATGGAAAAAATCAACGCTAAGCAAGTATATTATAAAAATGTGTTGTAATGAATGTCCAGTGCCTTAGAGAAAGTGCCATATTGTCTATTTTATCATAATATTATACTATTACACCCTGACTTTTGAAACATTGGCTTGGAGACATAGCTCCGGGCCAAAAAGGCCTCCTTCTCTTTCACCCTTCTTTTTCTCGTTAAAAAATGGTTTTTGGAACTATTACACCCAAATATATTGAAATACGAAAGAGATATGCTATGATGTCTGCCCGACTATCGGCGGACTACTACCTAATGGTTTTCGTACGGAAAGAATTTGTTCATTTCGTTGATTTTTTGAAGGTGTGCAGTAGGGTAGTATTTGTTAACAATATAGTTTGTTCATTTAGTTTAACGTACGTTTAGTTTATTCGTTAATTACTCGTTCATTTAGTTTATTCATTAATTGGTTAACAGTATCGGCGACACCGGTAAGGAGGTATATACAGTCCCACCCAATTTAAACTTCGGATAGCACATCTCTTATATTTCAATATCTTTGATTACACCCTACGATATTGTTTTTACACCACTAATTAGGTACCTACCTGCACAAGTATTGCTGTGGTACTAGTTAAGATGAAGCCATAGTAAATTATGCAAAATCATAAAAAATCATATGTTTTTGTTTTGAAAATTTGATCGCTTGGAAGTATTATAGATGCTTCAATTAAATACTGCGTGTAGAACATACCTTGGCCCTTAAAAACGTGGGTCAGTTTTTTTATAAGTCTTTTAATAAGCCTATAAAAAATTAAATATAAAGTCTGTAAAAAAACTTTTAACTCCAAACTCTCCTATTTATATACCCCTTTTCGAATATAGTTTTATTGTTTAATGTAGCGAATTCAGTTTCTTTTATAATAGTCGCAAAAAAAAATCATTTTTACGCCCGAAGTTCACAAAATAAAATAAAATGTGCATTTTCGCTTTGTTATCTTACAATACGGCCGGCAGTAGACGAATTTGGATTTTCATAGTGAACTCTATGCCGTCCACCGAAGGAACATAACTAGACACGCCCGTTTTTTTTATCAGTTCGCCCCCGAACGGAGCGGAAAACGGACGCTAGGCTCCACGTCGCTTTGTTCCGTGAAATCAATTT
The DNA here is from genome assembly GCA_929108145.2 of Limnephilus rhombicus. NCBI lineage: Eukaryota > Metazoa > Arthropoda > Insecta > Trichoptera > Limnephilidae > Limnephilus > Limnephilus rhombicus. The sequence goes on from OV815284.1 coordinate 28,771,896, forward strand.
TAAAATTCTGTTTTATTACAATAAACAATGCGTAAAAAACGAGTTAATGTTTTTTACAGGCCTTTACGAAATCAACATGTAAAAAAAAATCTCAAATACCTTTTCCAACCTTTCCAAAAGCCTTTTCTCGGGTATTTTTAAACTCCTCCCATAAAAGGGCGTGAATTCCGATTTCGATTTTTTCCTGGACTATTGGATCGCCTTAAATAATAAATAACGTCTGATTTGCCAATATCTTTTTCTGATTTTTTTTTGTTTCCAGATTTTGGATTGAGTTTCGCTAATATTGTCTTCATATAATTAAGTACATATTACAATTTGAGGTTTTACTCATTAAGTTAAAAATAAAAATAAATAAATAATATTGTTTGGAAATGGGCCGTTTTCAGACAGTCCTCCTGTCGTGAATTTGGGTGTGGTAGATATCTGTGACAATCTATGGAATATGTACTGCCATTTCGATTCATTTGTTTACCGCCTAAATAAGCTTTTTTCAGTAAGCTGTACAGAGGCACAATAACAAGTATATATACATAGTAGGTATATAAATAATAAACTGAGCGTGAAAGACATAAGTATAGGCACAACACAAGTAGGTATACCAAAGAAATCAATAATTAAGGCGATCCAATAGTTCAGGAAAAAGTAGAAATCGGAATTCACGCCCTTTATGGGAGGAGTTTAAAAATACTTGAGAAAAAGCTTATGGAAAGGTTCGAAAAGTTATTTAAGTTTTTTTTTACAGGTTGATTTCGTAAAGGCCTGTAAAAATATTAATTCCTTTTTTACGCATTGTTTATTGTAAGAAAACGGATATTTAAAATTGATTTCACGAAACTAAGCGACGCGGAGTCACACGACTGTCTCCCGCTCCGGCCGGGGCGTGACCGATACGAAATAGGTGTGCCCAGTGCATGGTTCTTGTGCCCATGCCATAGGGGTCACTTCAAGAATCCAAATTCGTAGAGTGCGGGCCGTATTGATTGATGTCAAAAATAACAACGAGAAAATGCATATTTTATTTTATTTTTGAAGTTCGGGCGTAAATATCATTTTTTTGCGATTATTATAAAAGAAACTAAATTTTCTCCATTATACAATAAAACCAAATCCGAAAAGGGGTTTATAAATAGGAGAGTTTGGACTTGAAAGTGTTTTTTACAGACCTTATACTTTATTTTTTTATAGGCTTATTAAAAGACTTATACAAAAAATGACCGATATTTTTAAGGGCCAAGGTGTGTTCTACATGCATGTATTTAATTGAAGCATCAATAGTACTTTTAAGCCATCAAATTTTCAAAACAAAAACATATGATTTTGTATGATTTTGCATTATTTAGTATGGCTTCATTGTAGTACAAACGAGTTCAACAAGCAGATTCGTATTTGGGTTCAGGCTTACAGTATTATTATTATTCTCCCGCAGGCTAAATCCTATAGATATTTGAGTTTTTTGGCTGTTTTTCGTTTCATCGATTTACAAATCACAACGGTGCTAAATGAGTTTTCACTTCATTAAATATTCGCAGTAGGTCAAAACTCTGTTAAGTTTTCCGATACAGGTATTTCAGTCACTATTCATAGGTTCGAGTACCGAATAGTATAAACAAATCGTTAAATCATAAATTGAAAGTAGATATATGTGATACTGTCGATAGTGTTTTTCGAGAATATGGTGAAATTTTTGTGTTGTGGATAGTAATATTAATATTACATCGGTCTAATTTGAGGAAAATAAATATGAGACAAAGAGAAAAGGTGTATTTATTATTTACATCAAAAGAATCATTATCTCTCTCAATTAGTGCTCTAAACGAACCCATCTGACATAAAAACCTTCCAAGCTCTATTAACAATGACAATAATTAAAGTATTTTTATTTGGTTTATGGATTCACAATTTTATGTGTAAAAGTTAAAGCATTACAAAGCGGTCTCTTTTTTATTGGAATCCAATTTAAGAGTAGCTCTTCTCGTATTTAATTTTTTTTTGCATATTTGCCTTTCCTTGGTATCTATCTCACAGCTCTATTTTGAATAATTTGAATAGTTTATTTAGGTTTTCTTCATTGACCAAATATATGTAAAATTTCGTAAACTTGGGGAAACAGATGACACTCACAAATTCGAGATTGCAATACTTTCTTCTTCTAAGATTTTCTGACATCTTCTCGTCGTAAGTTCGTAAACACATCAAAACTATTAGTGAGATTTGATCTGTTACATTTACGATTACAGAGCATATTTGGGGGATTCAACACAGACATAATATGATTTTAGATTTTTACGGCCAAAACACATCTGCCCTGATGATGAACAATTTTACGCTGTCCGAAACGTTGGCTAAAGGAGGAGGTAGCGCAACACGGCGTAACACACAATAAATACCAAAAAAGCAGACATAATATGTATACCTAATTAGCAAACCAAAAACCGTACCATAATTGCAAAAAAACAATGAACTAAAATTTGAATCAGTTTCGGATAGGCAGTTAGATGTAATGGTGAGGAATTACGAAATAAGCATAATAATCCATCACAGTATCATTACATTGATAATGATAACCTTCAAAACTTATTCCGATAAAATTGAATATCCGCCAAAGTCTTCGCAATAACCTATACCTACCTAAAAGGCTCAAGCACTACCTAAATGTTTAAGGCGATCCAATAGTCCAGGAAAAAAATCGAAATCGGAATTCACGCCCTTTTATGGGAGGAGTTTAAAAATACTTGAGAAAAAGCTTTTGGAAAGGTTGGAAAAGTTATTTGAGAATTTTTTTTTACAGGTTGATTTCGTAAAGGCCTGTAAAAAACATTGACTCATTTTTTACGCATTGTTTATTGTAATAAAACAGAATTTTAAAATTGATTTCACGGAACAAAGCGACGTGGAGCCTAACGTCCGTTTCCCGCTCCGTTCGGGGGCGAACTGATAAAAAAACGGGCGTGACTGTAGCCCTTCGGTGGACGGCATAGAGTTCACTTTGAAAATCCAAATTCGTCTACTGCCGGCCGTTTTGTAAAATATCAACGCGAAAATGCAAATTTTATTTTATTTTGTGAACTTCGGGGGTAAAAATCTTTTTTTTTTTGCGATTATTATAAAAGAAACTCAATTTGCTACATTAAGCAATAAAATCATATCCGAAAAGGGGTTTATAAATATGAGAGTTTGGACTTAAAAGTGTTTTTTACAGACTTTATATTTTATTTTTTATAGGCTTATAAAAGACTTATAAAAAAACTGACCGATATTTTTAAGGGCCAAGATATGTTCTTGACGCAGTATTTAATAGAAGGTTCTATAATATTTCTAAGCGATCCAATTTTCAAAACAAAAACATACGATTTTGTATGATTTTGCATTATTTAGGTACTATGCATGGGCGTAGCCAGGGGGTGGGGTTTTTTGGAATTCCCATGAATCTTAAATATTGTTGATGTACTTACAAGCAATTTTTTCAAGCAATGTTATTTTTAACACTGACAACTCAAAGGGGACCTCTGAAAGAAAAAAATAATTTAACTTGCAAGTTCCGTTTTTTCGGTGATTGCAGTTGATTACAAATTGTGATTAGTTAATGCTCAAGAAATACAAAGTCGTCGTCCCCCCCCCCCCCCCCCCCTGACACGAGTTTTGATTTTTGAACCCCCCGATACTAAAACCTGGCTACGCCCGTGGTACTATGGCTTCATCTTAAAGCGATATGAGTCCTATAAAATAAGTGCCTATTCCGAAGGTGGGACAGTGGGTACTTTTTTTATGTATCTAAGGATCTTTTGGGGCGCCTAGGGTGTAAAACCGACTCTACAAGGCAAGACGAGACGACGCTCTTGCACGGAACGGAGCTTCGTGAAATGATAGCCCTGTGAAAATATAAGTTCCTACCTAGGTACCTACTTACCAACAACTAGCTAATAATAGGTATGGAAACGGCGCTAAGTTATTAGTCGATACAACGCTGGGCAAATCATGCGATCAGGCGGCAGGCTGCAGGGACAGGGCGCAGGGCGCAGGCCACAGGGGGGGGGAGGGGCGGGGACGGGTGCCAACCGCTAGATTAGATGTGGATTGTGGGGGCACCATAGGTAGGTACTAACTCCTAGTTAGCCAGGGGGCTTACTCTCTAACTCTCGTAACCGCCATTATCTGTGTTTCACACTCGTATTTTGACAGATGTTTGTCAGTTTCGCAAACTTGACACTTTTTATCAGTCGGAAGCCCGAAAGTTACAAACTAAAAATGTATGTGTTTGCTTCTCACAGCGACGCCCGGTTACATTGTCATTTTTGGTATTCCCTATCGCCGTAAGTGAAACTCAGTCGTATAAATTTCGTGTTTGTCAAGCTGGATCGGAGGACCTCCGTTTTATGAAACCTTTGACATTTCGTCTGACGACACATTTCTATAAATTAATATACTTATTCGAATTTCTTGTAAGGTAAGTAATATGATTTATTTGGAATTAAACGATACCTCAAACGGGTTGGTAGATGTGTAACTAACCGCCGTACTTTTAAGCACTTATTCGTAATTACACCCCGTTTTAGCAATTCCTACAACTGACAACTATGTAATTGCACAAAATAGGTTCTTAGTTTGGGTTATTTAAGTGTTTTGTGCGTATTTCGATCGAAGCGAAACTTTCGCAAACATCGAAGGGCAAAGGGATACTTATCTAGTTTATTAAGAAAATTAGAATTTGAATGCTATGTACCAAATGGGTACGGGTCTGTTGCAATCTTTCTTATTCATAATTTATGTGTCATATTTCAGCCACAATGGACGGTTATTTTCGCCTGCAATTTGTTTTGCGAATTTTTCGCTAAGACGAGAACAGGGTAGAGGCAACCCGAAGAAGACAGTTGAGGGATCTGTCAAACCCCATGAATATTCCGGAAACATTATTTATTGCTCACTACCGCCTGTCGGAGGACCTCTTCTAAGCGTTGTGTGACGAGTTGAGGCCGTTACTCCCTGTACCTATTAGAACAACCGGAGTGCCCCTGGAGCTTAAAGTGAATACAACATTGTTTATTTTTTCTTTCAATGTGAAACCCCAATCCTGTAAATTAACAGCATATTCCTTAAGTATCTGCTTCATATGAACAAATATTTTTTATGTTTCAGGTTCTAACAACTTTGTCTTTCCTAGCTACAGGGTCATACCAGAAACTTGTGGGAAACGACTTCCACTGTAGCGTTTCACAACAAACGGTTAGCAGACACATGCATGAAATAGTGTCGGCTATAAACCTAATCATGCGTAGGCACGTAAAGTTCCCAGGAACGCAGCAAGAAAGGAATGATGTGAAACAAGGGTAGGTATGTTCTGATTTATTATATTTTGTGGCATATTCAGATGATGGGCTAATATGTAATTATTTTATGTAATATTTCATCTCTGTTGAACTCAAGAACGAGTCGAAGAAGCGACCCGTTCTCATGTGACAAATGTCAACCGTGTTGGGCGCGCTTTTGGCTTGTTTCCTGACTATGCACGGGTACCGAAGGGATCAATGTCGCTAGTTCCTCGGAGCATCTTCCAATAAAATAACAGTAGAACAAGGCTAGCATTCCCACCCTGTATATGTATTTATGGTATATTTATACCGTTAATAAATAAATAATTTGGTTCTAACCCTTTTTTTACCTTTGCTGTCTTTTCTACAGTTACTTGAATTTCATAATGATGATGAAACACAGTGTGGTTTTCGAAATGCGAAGAACAGTCTAACTTAGATTACAGTAATATTAATTTTATAGCATGTCGTCTCTATCGAAGTTGAAGGGAGGCACAATAATAAAACAAAAACAACAAAAATGATGAATGTGGTGTCTTTTTTATATTTGTACATAGATAAAAACTTAAGTCTCTATAAAACAGTTAGCAATATATTACAGAGAAGATTACACATTTAGAACACATACAATAAAGAAGAAATACATAGTAACAATAGCAATTACATGTATATTGCAATGACAGTATTAAAAAAATACAATATTCATTCTAATCGAATAAAACGTTATATTTTTAGTAAGCTTAAGAAAAGCATAGCCATTCAGAGAATATGTGTGTAAAAAAATGAAATAGTTATATATGAACAGCCCACTGAATTTCCACTGTTCTTGGTCCCCATCCAGTGATAGCATGTTTTTGTCTATAAAAAAAAAGATTGCACCCTATTCCTCATTTGAAATAAAAAAAAATGTTACATTAAATACACATTTAGAAAACATATTGTAAAGGAGAAATGATATTATAAAATGGACACCAACACTGCCTAGCAGCAAAAATCTCCCATTCGACAAAGTCAGCTCTCAGCTTGTTGTTCTGAAACAATAACAAAAAAAAAAAATTAAAAAAAACTATATTGAAAGTTTAGTACCTATATCTATTTTAAGCATTCAAATTATATATATTTCAGATTTTATGAGAAATATCATTTTCCCGGAGTTATTGGGTGTATAGACGGAACCCACATAGCCATGATTAGATCGAAGGAACATGAATGAAGAGGCATACTTTAACCGAAAAGGTTTCCATTCGATGAATGCTCTCATGGTAAATAAATATTTCGTTTATTGAAATGTATACAGAATAGCTTATCATACAGTCATATAATATATCATACTATTATTCTATAATTTTACTATAGTAAATTTCTTTTATGTATACATAAATATTTGTTAAAGTTTGCAATTTTTAATTATATTTGTTTTAAAAAATAAATTGTTTAAAAATAATTTTAATATTTCAGGAGACTCAGCATGATGACTCCAATTTTAAATGCGGCACCGGGATCACCAGAGGACCACTATACCAAAATGCAATGCAGAGTCAGAAATTGCGTAGAACGCTGCTTTGGTATTTTAAAAGCAAGATGGCGCTGTCTCTTAAAACATTTTGTTCTACACTATACGCCAATAATGGCAGGGAAGATAGCCAATGCATGTGCTGTTCTTCATAATATGGCCATTGAAGCTCATATGCCAGAACCAGAGGATGTGATCATTGAAGATGATTTTAGAGAAGTGGTTAATGTTATCGATCAACACAACGATAACCTTAGGCAAGGACGGATAACTCAACGAGAGCTTGTTGAGACTCTCAATCGCCAAATTTAAATACCTCTAACCATCTATCCAAGTTCATTCTTTTTTTTAATCCAATTCATTCTTATTTCTTCAATGATCACATCCTCGGTTCTGGCATTTGAGCTTCAATGGCCATATTATGAAGAAAAGCACATGTTTTGGCTATCTTCCCTGCCATTACTGGCGTGTAGTGTAGAACACAATGTTTTAGAATACAGCGCCATCTTGCTTTTAAAATACTGTACATGTTTACTTCCTACGCTCACATAAATTATACTATCGAATACTCATACCTACTTGTGTTGTGCCTACTTATGTCTGTCATGCTCTGTTTATTATTTTATGTTCTATATACTTGTTATAATGCTCCTGTACAATTTACTTTTGGGAACGTACCCATACTACGTGACCAACTTTTTGCAATTTTTAACCCCCCCCCCCCCCCCCCCCGGTGACCAAAAACCTAAGCAACCCGCTGCTCATTTGTATGGAGCGTGACATTTTGAAGACCCCCCCCCCCCCCTAAACGTGTCACGTAGTATGGGTACGTTCCCTTACATGTAAAAGACATCAAGGCGTAAACAAACAAATAAATAAATAAATGTAAAAGCCCCATGGGCTTACAAAATAGTAAATAAATAAATTATATCTTAAACTTTCCTTTCAAGCTCTGCTATCAGCGCCTCTCTGAATTTTGCCTCTGTGCGGCCATGCTGGCATTGCTGGCCAGCAAGGCTGCACCGAACTCTTCCACTTTCTCCCATTTGTGCTTGTTGTGAAGGGGCTTCTCCCTCTCATTTATATTTTTCTCCCTCTGGTTTGCATTTTTTCCTCCTCCGCTTTCACAAACCTCTCCATCAAGGCTCTTTGAGTACCTGAAAGTAAAATATTAGGAATAATATCATAACATCACGAGAGATGGGAAGGCTGAGAGGGATATTGAAAGAAGGGTAAATGCAGGTAACGCTATTAATGGAGGATTGAATGCCGTTGGCGCTAATAAAAAACTGTCAAAAGAAGCGAAGCTAGCAGTCCACAATGGAGTCCGGTACCCACCCTGATGTATGGCAGTGAGGCATGGAACTGGCAGAGGAATGATGAAAGCAGACCGAATGCTGTTGAAATGAGATCCCACCATGTATGATCGTGTGAAAATGTGGAGATCCGCAAAGAATGCAAGGCTGATGGAAGCATAATGTGAGTAAGATTAAGAGGGACCCTCAGATGGTTTGGGCATGTAGAGCGAATGAATTAAGAAAGTGGTGTAAGAAGAATATGTGACACAAATGTGAATGGTACAAGAAGTCAGGGACGCCCGAGGAAGACATGGCACGATCAAGTGAATCAGATACTTGAGACGGGCCATGTCAAGAGTAGAATAATAGGAGAGTATGTATGAGATGATATATGAATGTGTGCCAAGTTGTTTGGCGGTCTGTCCTCTCTGCCTACGCCTGCGGTGAAACGGTGTGATGGTTAGTTAGTTAGTTTTTTCATAAAATTATTCCCATTCACCCTAAGAAATTTCATTGTTCGTACTTACAAAGATCTTTGTCGGAGGCCTTTCTTTTGACGCCGGACGGTCCAGGCGATGTGGGCAAAACGTCTGTCGGCACCGGCCCAGGCATCGCGGACGAAGCTTCCTCATCCGACCCAGGTAATTGAGGAAGGACCTCAATTGCAACGTCATCCATCAACGTCTCATAAATTAGTGTCCCATCAATCAAGTCTCGCCCAATAATTAAAACTAACTCCACTCGATGCCGCGATGCCTTCTGTTTGGCATTACCTTTTAGGTCCCGCCAAATCTGAAACAATTGATAAATGGTCAAACTATTATACAGAAACCGATAAATTAAGATTATTTTGAGAAAGGTGTTTGTTTCAGTTTCAATAAAGTATTATTATATTATGTACATACTTGCTGCCATTTTTCGCCTGGTTTCTTGGCTCCAAACTTGATGGCGTTCAGGGTTTGGGCCAACTCGTCCCACTCCGTCTTGCTGGCTATCCTTCCATCGGGCCCCTCACATCTTCCTGATACCATGGAAGGCCTGTCGGCGACCCATGACGCGAGCAACTCCAACTGTTCGCTTGTAAATCTTTTATTCTGTAGAAGAATTATTAATATACATTATTATTATTAATTTAAAACTAACAATGCAATCAATAAAAACATGCAAATGCGGTTGGTAATGACAGTACCCCGCTGGCGGTGGTAAAACGAAAATTCATATAGTTTGCCATATACTCGATAATTGTTTCGCCACCGTCAACCGGATACTATAATAATCACGTTTTTTGCATACATAATTCAAATGACACAATTTTAAAACCAAGACAAACACAAAATTAACATGAATGTACTAAATAATCATATAACTTACGTTCATTCAGTTCATTGCTAAGCAGACACATAAAAAACAATACGAAACAAACGTCAAAACAACGCTTCTCCCGCGTCACGAAGATGCATTTAGCGAACCATAGACTGTAGGCGCATAGACAATCCACATTATTTCTATAAAGAGTGTGAAAGTCAAACATAGTATATTTATGGTCAAACATAGTATATTTATGGTCAAACATACCGACGCCCATCGACGCTTTTCTAAACCGATTTGTGTCACAGAGTGCAATTTTCAGTCCAATGTGATAAGACTGAGAAACACAGAAACGGTCGACTGTGAAACCGAAACTTATTGGTTTTTCTGAGTAAGTTAGAGAGTAGGCCCCCTAGTAGGTACCTAAACCTATATGGAGCATAATATTTATACGGAGCACAGGTAATAAGTACAATCACATGAGAAACGCGTATAAAACATACCTTATAAATGAATTACATCAGATGATACAAAATTCAAGTAAGAACATAGGTTTAAAAATAAAATAATAAATTAAATGATTTATTGATCCCTTATTGGGCGGTATACCGGATTGAAGATTGTGGGAGCCAATATCTTTCTCCAATGTTCTTCAATGCTGGATCCTGAAGCATGGGCGTAGGCACGGTGGGGCAAGGTGGGGCGTTTGCCCCACCCTGGCTGGTCGATGCATTTGGGATTGTCGACCGAGTCGCGTTTTCAAATTTTCAGCTTAGGATGGTTTTTCCTTCTTCCAACATATTCTTTGTATTCATAGATCCTAACGCATGAATATTTTTTTTTATTTTTTTTTTTTATTTATTGAAACATTTATTATAATTACAATTTTACAACTAAATATTTTTTTACAGGTTTTTTTTTACTACCCTTCCATTAAAAGCATTTGCTTGTGTATGGAAGGGGAGTGTACATAAATGCTATTAGTTATTAGTTAGGTATAAGTTAGTACTTAAATAATTAATTGTACATAAATATATGTGAGCTGCAGTATTTATTTGATAATGGTGTGTGTTTTTTTTTTTTTAAAGAAAGAATGTTATGGAGAACTAAGATATTTGTAAGATTAGTTGACAGTAGTTCTTTTCTTAAGAACATCTTTAAAATGTCTCTTGACAGAGAGCATCATTCGGGCCTTATCATTGATGTTTCTGATTTCCTCTGGTAGACGATTGAAAAAAGTTCTTCCCTGATAAGTATAATGATGCTGTGCAAAAGACGTATTTAGTTTTGGGCATAGAAAAACATGTTTAAGTCGAGTTCTGTTTTCATTTAAAAATGGATATTTATCTTTTTCTTTTATTATTTGAATTACTGAATTTTTAATATATAAATCTTTAAATGTGGGTACTTGAAATTCTTCAAACAGGCGTTCTGTTGGGTAGTCTAAGGATTTTTTTAATATAATTCTAATAATTGTTCTTTGTACAATTTCTATTGGAAGAAGGTTACATTTATACGCGGATCCCCAACTAATAATAGCGTATTGTAGAGTGGATTGAACTAAGGCATAGTAGATTAAATATAGATTTTTTATCGACAGAAAATTTCTAATTCTTAAAAATATATATATTAATTTTCTGATTTTGTTTACTACTTGACATATTTGTTCCTTCCATTTCAGATTTTTATCGATAATTACGCCGAGATATTTAATTTTATTTGTTGTTTTTAATATTGTACAGTTTGATTTGCAATAATGTTGGTTGTGAATTTTAGTGTTATCGTGTATGACAATGTTAAAATTTTTGGGAGCGTCGTTTGGATGGATTGCAAATGGAATTACAAATGTCTTTTCACTATTTAGTGAAAGTAAATTAGTGTCGAAAAAATTCTTAAGCGTATTGATGTCTTCTGTGGCCTGTAATTCTACATTTTCCCAAGTATTTTCACTTATTATTAAAACTGTATCGTCGGCGTATGATGTAATTTGACCATGTAGATGTTGAAAAAAAATATCGTTTACATATATGGTAAAAAGGATTGGTCCAAGCACTGTACCTTGGGGGATTCCAAAGCTTGAAATCTCTTGATCACTATTAATACGATTGATTTTTACCACTTGAGGGCGGTTTTTTAAGTAGTTGGTGATCCATTTAATCGCGTTGCCTTTTATGCCAATATCATTTAATTTTTTTAATAGTATCTCATGGGATATGCTATCGAAAGCCTTTCTGAGGTCAATAAATATGCCCGCACATTTTTTACCTTTATCTAATGATTCGTAAATGTATGAAGTTACGTTAGCAATTGCATCTTGTGTGCTGAGTGATTTAATAAAACCAAACTGTTTTTTTGTGTAGTATTTTATTACTATCTAGGAAATTTACCAATTGTTTTTTTACTATTTTTTCAAAGATCTTTCCTATGTTAGAAATTAGACAAATTGGGCGATAATTCGTTACTTGGTGTGGATCACCAGATTTGTAAATAGGTGAGATTATTGTGTTTTTGTAGTTCATTGGAAATATTCCTTTCGTTAAACTCAAGTTTATTAAATGAGTGATGGGTTTTATTAAGTAAGATTTCATAGATTTTAACATGTGTGCCGTAATAGAATCAAAACCGGGAGACGAACCTCCTTTCATATTTTCTATTATTTTTAAGATTTCACATTCTGTTGTTATTTCAAATGTTGAAAGTATATTACGTTTCTGTAAATTTTTATTTTTATATTTTTCCGGGTTAGAAGGTTTATGAATATTTTTCGCAAGATTTTTTCCAACATTTGCAAAGAAGGAATTAAATATGTTTGCACATTGTTTAGGCTGTAAATTGGCATCTACAATTTTTTTATCATGTTCGATGTACTTAATATTTTGTGTTTTTTTTGTATTGTCTAGGGCCAAATTCACAGTTTTCCACATTTGTTTATGGTTATTTACTGAAGATAATATTTTATTTTTAAAAAACTCTTCCTTACTTTTTTTAATATAAGATGTTAATTTATTTTTATATTTTTTATAAAAAATATATGCTTTTTCATCATGAGGATTTTTTAAAGTTGTTTTATAAAGTTTTTCTTTGTTTCTGATAGATATTATAAGTCCTTTGGTAATCCAAGGTTTTAAACATCTTAATTTTGATTTTATGTGTATTATTATTTCAGTTGTCGAATTTTTAATGTGTTGTGACAGGATTTTTTCAAAGTTAGTCGAACATATTTCAGTATCATCACTCTTTAAAACATTGTTCCAATCTTCCTTTTTAAGTTTTTCAGAGAGAATAGTCATGTCTATTGTTGATTTTTTGGGTATTAAATTATGTTTTTTATGTTTAATATTATTATTATACAGAAGTAAGCATGAATGATGATCAGTTATGTTAGTTTTCCAAACAATTGATTTTAGTTTGTGAAGATCTTTAATGTTTACGTTTGTCCAAATGTGATCTAAACAAGATGGAGTATGTTCTTTTATTTCTCTAGTATTTTTATTTATGCAAGATATGAAATTTTGTTCAGTCATACAATTGATGTATTCAGTTTTGTTATTATTTTCTATTTTTTCATTAATGTTCACATTAAAATCACCCACCACGAAGCAGAGTTTATTTTTTAATTTTAATAATATGTATTTGAGGTCGTTAATAAACGTAATAATACTCGAGCCATGCGTTCTATAGATAGCTATTAAATGATATATTGATTTGCCGAGTTTGAAATGTACTTCGATGCAGTTTACCAAATGTATTGGGTGTTCTATAATGTTAACAATACTAAATTTATTATTTGCAAATATTATTATTCCCGAGTTTTTGTTGATATCTACTTTGGTAGAAATATAATTGTACTCAGGTAAGTGATAAGACGGTGACTCAGCGTTCGTAAATGTTCCGGTTAACACTATGAAGTCGGGCTTTTTAATTAAATTATTTATTTTTAGAATTAGTTCATCTAAATTTTTCTGAATGCTACGGATGTTTATGTGCATAATAATTATATCATTGATGTTTTTAGAAATAATTTTGTTACATGAATCAGTACAAATACATTCATATTCTTGAATTTTAATATTTAATTCTAATTCGCTATTTAAGAAATCATCCATTTAATTAATGCATTTTTGGTTGTATTTTGCAATATTATATATAAGTTTTTTTTAATCAATGTCGTAGTTTATTCTTTCTTTGGCTAATTTAAGCATGTAAGAATGAAACTTACATGTTTCGCTGTTTGTTCGGTGGTCTATTTCATTCATTTTACTGTTGAAGAAGTTTATTTCTTTCTTCTTGTTAGCTGAGTGACAGTTAGCGCATTTGGGCGGCAGTTCCAGGGATTTACACTCGGAGATGGGATGATCTTCTGAACAGTGCTTGCATGTTGGTTTATTCATTTTATTGTAGCATTTTTGTGCTGTGTGTCCGAATCTTTGACAATGGAAACATTGGGTAAGAACGTTACAATCGGTTACATAGATTCTCATGAATCCTAGATGATTTTTTTTTCTATTTATAAGATGTAGTCTCAATTCTGGATTTGTTTGGAGAATTAAGTTTTTGCTGTTAGTTTTTTTGTTCGTAATGATGGCTTTAACTTGTAATATTTTTTTATCTTGGTATTTTTCACATATCATTTTGATGTCGTTGTTTTGTTCAATTATGTCTTCTAAGAATTCTTTTTCGGTATAGTCTTTGTCAAGTCCTTTGAATATTACGCATGGATCCGTTTTCACAAGTACCTCCGCTATTATGGTTTTGTCGACTTCATTTATCTTATCTTTTAATTTTTTTGCCTCTTCTTTTTCTGGGCATGTTATTATAATGTTTTTTTTTGTTTTTTTAATTTCACTTACTCGAATTCCCAACTGCGATATTTAGATTTTTTGTATTTTCTCTTTTATTTTTTCAGTGTCTTCTTCTTTTAAGCTTTTTATAATTATAGTTTTATATTATGTTTTAGAAGCTTACTTTTTTCGATACCTACTCTAGATTTTTATTTTTTGCCCCACCCTAAATCAAAACCTGGCTACGCCCATGTGACCTGAAGTCAGACGGGATTCAATGATGACGACATTTCTGAAGTTGTTAATCCTTCCTCCTAATCCTACAGCCCTGGTTCCTATTAGAGCTGCAAATCCAGGAACTCGCCCTTCCGTGATCGAGGAGGCACTTTGGAGGTTATTGGATGTTATCCACCATTTACCCGCCCTGGAATATAAGTAACAGATGGTAACTCCTTCAAGGCTTTCGCAAGATTCTAGCTAGATTTATTTATTTTGAACGATTCTAGACCTCCAGAGTCCCTTTAAGATGAAGCCATAGTAAATAATACAAAATCATATGTTTTTGTTTTGAAATTTTGATGGCTTAGAAGTATTATAGATGCTTCAATTAAATACTGCGTGTAGAACACACCTTGGCGCTTAAAAATGTCGGTAATTTTTTTTTATAAGTCTTTTAATAAGCCTATAAAAAAATAAAGTATAAGGTATATAAAAAACACTTTCAAGTCCAAACTCTCCTATTTATAAACCCCTTTTCGGATTTGGTTTTATTGTATAATGTGGCAAATTTAGTTTCTTTTATGATAATCGCAAAAAAAATTATATTTACGCCCGAACTTCACAAAATAAAATAAAATATGTATTTTCTCGTTGTTATTTTTGACATCAATCAATACGGCCCGCACTCTACGAATTTGGATTCTTGAAGTGACCCTTATGGCATGGGCACAAGAACCATGCACTGGGCACAACTATTTCGTATCAGTCACGCCCCGTCTGGAGCGGGAGACAGTCAATTTTAAATTTCCGTTTTCTTACAATAAACAATGCGTAAAAAAGGAATTAATATTTTTTACGGGCCTTTCGAAATCAACCTGTAAAAAAAATCTCAAATACCTTTTCCAATCTTTCCAAAAGATTTTTCTCAAGTATTTTTAAACTCCTCCTTTAAACATAAAGGGCGTGAATTCCGATTTCGATTTTTTCCTGAACTATTGGATCGCCTTCAGATCAAAATGCAAATAAAGGTAATTAGTATTAATAGTTAGTACCTATTCGAGGAGGCACTGCAATGCCTGGTACCTAAGTCCGAACATCATAAGATATGCGTAATTGTATTGCACCCGAAGCCTTTCAATGGTTCTCTTTTTGAAGTTGGCTTAGGGCTCGCATGTGGTACAAAAAGCTAAGAAGATCGTCCTTTTCACCTGTGAACTGCAGAGCAAAATCTTCTAAGCATGTTACATTTTTTGCTCAATGCTCGCCTCTGCCTATCAATGTCTTCATCATCCGTTAACTTGTTAGTTGGTAAGTTATGATGTGCTCTAAATATTAACGCATTCGCCGCTAAGACCTAGACAAACCTCACTCCATGAACCCGGGCACTCCTGCTATGTCACCGAACGTAGCGAACCATTCGAGGTCACCTATGGTAGAGGTATTGGTTTTTCAATAAATGGTTCCCGGAGCGGCGGTACCCATATCCGATAAATTGAAAAATATTAAAAAAAAAAAAAAATTCGAGTACTCGGGGGGCGATACCGGAAAAGTATATCCTTATGGTATTCCTCAAGCACCTCCCTGCGTTATAATGCCGACCACACGATATTTTAACTTATTAGGCAATCAAATATTTTTTATTGCATTTAACACTGAAAACCAAACATGTGTTTTTAAATAATAATCTTCCTTCAATGATTACGATGAAAAGTCACAACGAATAAAAACTGAACTGAAAAACCTTGTGAAAAACTGGCGCGGTAGATTTGGAAGGCAGAGACATCTGTAGGTGAATAGAAATAACTTAGGTTCTTAAAGACGCAAACCATTTATTAGTAAAAAAATGTAATAGCTTCTTATAATAAATTTTACTAGTATTACTACCAGTCCACAGATGATGTCTAAAATATTCTAGGATTTTTTTTTTGATTCTACGGATTCTTTCGTAATCCTCTAACTAGCTAGGGCTTTGCAATGCCCTTTCATGTTCTAACTGACTAGTTGTACGGCTCATTCGGCCTTATAACTATTACCTTCTGAAGGTGATTATTTACTTGACTGAATTTACTTTACATTTTAGTGTTATTGTGAGGAAAAAAGTCTTTACTGGATAAAAACCTCACACAAATTTTCAAAGAAAATGGGGGAACATAAGTTCTGAACTTTTTCTGGAATTTTACATTTAACTTTACTGAATGTAAATATTTTGTTTTGTGGCACCCCTGAAAATTCTGCAAGATGGAATGCAAGGAATTTTAGCGCCAGGTGAATTACCGTGTCCGGTGTAGGGATTGGGGTAGGTCCGGGATTGCGGAAGGTCCGGGAGGTTGGGATGGAGTTTAGACATCGATGGTGGTTGTCAGGAGCTCCATGAGGATGAGTAGTTTGTCGTCCCTGGACGCGCAGGCTGCCAGCCTTCCACGGACTTTGATGAGGCCGCGCAGAAGAGACATGATTTCCTCGTCATCAGAGGTGTTGGATTGGGAGTTCTGGGTGTCGGCATCTGGCCCACGACGCCCTTCTTGTTGTTGGGAAGTGCTAGGGTTACCCCCCGCTGCTTCCGAATAGGTCCTTCGGCCGCCTGTGTTGCCCGATGTTGATGGCTGGCGCGTTTCGGTGTTCTGGCGCGGCCCTGTCTCCCTCTGAGAGGCGTTCTCTTTGGCTCTGAGTTGGAGGGCGACTACGTACTCCATCCTCTTCGGGCATCCGCTGAAATTAGCGGGGTGAGGGCCTCCGCAGTTGCAGCAGGCGGCCGGTAGTTCACGTGTGACCTTCTCACAGTCAGCTGTTGCGTGTGATCCCTCGCACTTAACGCAGCGGGCGGGATGGGCGCAGTTTCGGGAGCCGTGGCCGAACTTCTGGCACCTGTGGCACTGCGTGCCGTGCTGTAGGTGGTTTCTCCTGTATTTTCTCATTGAGATTCTACAGAAGCAGATGAATCTCACTGTCGCTCTCAGCTGTCCCATGTTGGTCTCGCGGCTGAAGTGGGCCAGATACAGGGGGTATTCAGACCCTGGGGTCTTCATCTCGATGATGGCCTTCGGTGGGAAGCCCTGATCCCTCAGGTCATTGCAGATCTCCTCTGTGGTCAGTTTAGGAAGACCTCTGATGACGGTCTTCTTGATTTTGTCGGCCTCGGTGGAAAATGTGTGGAAGGGCTTGGCCTCCCGACGTAGGGCGCTGGTGATTTAGTTGTGAGCCTCGACAGAGCTCACGTTGACGCTGATGGTGCCTCCTCTGTTGTAGTGGAAATCGAAGGTCGCACTGCCGATGTGCTTCCTGATTTCATTCGTGACATCGCCAGGTGTCATGCTCCCTAGGGTCATGATCACCGGTGGCACTCTCGTGCTCTTGCGGCCTGGTCTTGTTGCTGCAGCCCGTTGGTGGGGCTTGTTCTCTGTTTGGCGCTCTGTCGCAGGAGGGCACCCTGTCGGGCGTCTCTTGGGCGGTGGGACGACGTGTGTGGAGGCGTCGCCGTCTCCAACCTCAGGGAGGACATCGAATCTGTTCTCTACAGACAGGCACGAGTTGGACGTGGGTTGGATGGGAGGGGAGTGGCACCGCTTGGCAGCAGGCGCTCTCTGCCATTCCGGCTCCATTGGTGTCGAGCTGGGCCCCGAGATGGGGGAGGAAAGAATCTCTGGTGCAGGGCTGGGCCCCGGGATGCAGGATGAGAGGGTATCGGGATGAGTCGTCAAACATGAACTCTACGGTTCCGGTCTTTTTGTGGATTCTGGCCCATTTCGTCCCTGGGGGACAAGTGAACTCCAGAATCTCGATGGGGTTCTTGCGTGCTTTCACCTAAAATGTAAATAATCCAAAGAGATTTCTGGGCATCTTGATGACATAAAAAAAAATCGACGCTTAAAAATGTTTTTTACTATATATAATACAGCTATTTTCAATTTTTATAATATCAGTGCGCCGTCTCTTGGGCTGTCTAGTAGCCAATTTTATCTGCCGAGTTTCAGCTCCATTGGATGTTGGGAAGTGGATTGATTTTCACTTCCAGGATTTGCATTCATTCCAAAAAACAAAATCGAAATTCAAATATGTTTTGAAAAATCAAGGGTATAATAATTAGTCCTGGGTCGATCGATCATTTTACACGACCTGGGTCGCTCACGACACACTAGTGTCACGAGCGGTTCGCAAAGACCCGCTCTTTTTGCGACACAAAATACGAAACTCGATAATCGAGTTTCTCGCGCCAGTTGCCGCCCAGACCGGTCAAGTCATAAGCGACCCGAAAAACCCACAATAAAACAATAAAATTGCTTTAAAAGTTAGCCAAAAAGGGCACACCAATAAAGTTACAACTCAAACCTTGGGTAATATTGCAAAATTTTATGATTATAGGAGTTCCTCTTAGGTTGGGTTATAAAACGCTGACAGTAAACATGAATATTACGAATAATTATTTTACCTACTAAATAGAAAAAATCGCATTCTAGAACGAACAAATACCAAGATACGCTCTAATTTATTATTCTTTATATAAACCAAATTTCAAAAAAAAAAAATCAAAATAACCTAACAAATAATACTTCCTCCCGTACACACAAGCATTAGCTTACTATGGGAGAATATTTTTAAAAAATATGTATATTTGTATTTAATAATTGTATAAAGTTTTTTTATATACTTTCATTATATTTATGTATCTATTGTATGTACTGTACCAAAAAAAAATTTTTTTTTTCAATAAATAAAAAATAAATTAAAAACGACTCCGTGTCTAGTTGAATATTTGTCCACCATTTTCTAGACGGGTACGAACAAAGACTTACATATTTCAAATTGGAGAGTCTAGTTAAAAGACGAAACATAAATGACCTCTTAATGCTCTATAAAATTGTGAATAATCGTGTAGACAGTAACTTAGTCAACCAAATTAAGTTATACGCCAGGCCCAAATCTACAAGAACCCTTAACATATTTTGGACTGAAATTTTTACGAATAATACTGGATATTTTAATCCATATCTAGAATGTCTCGGTCATACAACGATCTTGTTAAAATACACAGTTCCATAGATATTTTTGCAAATAATATAACATATTTCAAGAAATATCTCCACAATTTGTGCACTTAAAAAAAAAAAAAAATTGTTGTATTACTTTTCAGTACTTTATAAATATTGTATACTTGTTATTATTATGTATTTCAATTTTGTATTTAAGTTTTCAAGTTATGTATAAATAATACTTGCATTGTTTTTCAAGAGTATGCTTCTGTGAAAATGCATATGTGATTAATGCAGACACATTAATCTAGGGATACTTATATTTGTATTTTAATTTGTTATATACTACCCACAAAAATGTTGTATAAATATCCTGTTTGTGTCTCAAATAAATAAATAAATATTCAAAAATTGAATATACTAAACAATCCCGCGATGACGTGACACACGGGCATAAAGCAGGATACTGTTACGTCACGCACGTCTGTGTTGATCGGCAAGCGGCGACCGAATGTGTCGTCGCAGTTCGCAGTTCTTGGCTCTCGCTGTCTCGCCACATGGGCAACCGGCGACCGGTCATGAGAGTGGCGTGAGTCTTGGGGTGCGGGAATGTGTTGTAGTTCGCGGGTCTTGAGACCCGGGTGCTGACGAATAAATAACCCACTCGATCTTTGGCGGCTCGTGAGCGGGTTTCGACGATCAGGTCATTCACGATCGACCTAGGACTAATAATAATCAATGGCAGGTAATCTGGAAAGCTTGAAGCAGATGGCGCTGGTGTGGTTGGATATCATTTGCATGATTTGACAGCTATGTGGAACGAAACAGTGTGAAATGTATATATTGTTTTAAGTGGTTGGAGTGTCATAGTTATTAAAATAACTAATTGAGTAAATGCAAAAGTAATTAGGAAAAGGGAAAACTTGATTGGTTACAACTGCAACCTATGTCAGATTGTTTTCCTGTGAACATATACTTTTAACACATAACATATATTTTTAACCATGAAGGTACTTTTAACAGAATAAGATGAGAAATAATTTTTTCTGTTTTTTCAGATTGACGGCTTGCGACAGAAATAACAATTTTCAGACGACTTCCCAAGCTAAAATGCTGAAAAGGGAGGTTTATTCAAGTTTTGAAATAATGCTTATTTATATTGCTATTAAAATAGCTTTTTTCCCAAATCAGACCACACTTACGATTATAACAGATTCCAGAGGCATCACAAAGTCCGATAAAACAAAATGTTTTGCAACAAATTTGACAATTTTTTATTGGTATATATTTATGAATTTTTAAGGCACAATCTACTTTTTTCTTAACTCATGGGTGAGGTTTGTCTAGGTCTTGCAGGCGGATGACCAGGACACACTGAACCCCAGATTCCTACCCACCCCTTAAACCCTTTTCCTTCCCAGAACCTTTCTCTCCTTTCTTTCCTTAAGAAAAAACCTCCACACAGCATCCCCAAAGATGTCATAGGCCCTGTGGGAAATTATTTTCCTCAGGGCCTCCCGTGTGGATCTCATGTAAAAAAAAAAAAAAAACTTGGAAACTTCTGTCCAGACGGTCTCGGGGAGCACAAGGGCACAATTCAACATTGAGACATTTTAATGACTATTATTATTAAACTTCTGCAAAAAAACTTTCACCATTGCACAGGAATAATGGCTGACATGATATCCAACTACACCAGCGCCATTCACGGCTTATTCGAGCCATTCATTGAGTAAAAAAAAATAAAAGTCATGAATCATAGAAAACAATGTATTTTCATAAAAATCAGATATAAAATAACTTAACACACAAAAATGGACGGTACAAACAGTTACAACCTAACTGTCACTATGTATAAAGTTATATTTTATGTGTTGTGTGATAAAATATAATCAATTTTAGTAAAAAAAATTAAAATAAGGGATTTCCTAAATGTGTACACAACTGGCATAAACAAATATTTTGTATTGTTTTGAAAATATTATAAAACAAAAGTAATATATCTGCTTTGACCATATTTGATAATTGGATGGTAGATTTAATAAAATAAATTTTTGCAACAAGGACGGTACATCGTGGTGTATACATATTATAAGGCACTACTTAATATCATTTTCTGTAAAGTACTATACTTATCATTCTATAGTACTTAATTACATGGTAAATATAAATGTAAAAAATAACAATTATTAATTACGCTTGAGATAACTCAATATTTGTACATTAAACGCTTAGGACGGAAGCAGTACAGATCGCATTTCAAAATCAATAGAAAACTAATGCATTCCTTGGAAAATATACTTGCCACCAAAAAATCCTCAACAATACTAAAAGAAAATCCTTGTTTGAGTAACATTCAAACTAAAGTTGTATAGCACAAGCCAAACTTTAATATCATCCTGAACTTGATACGATCCATTCTCGCACAGGATATCGACTTTACAATGATCGTAAATGAAAGATAAAGATGCGTAAAACATACGTGTGACAGAGAAAGCCATCGGCGGGGAGTCGTGCCGCTTTTCTGACCTTAAACTCGCCCATTGCGATGATTTCTGTTTCAAGTTAGTTCGGTTTTAAAGTTTGGCGTGCACAATACATATTCATAACAATGGAATGCTTTCTTTGTTCTGAATGCACAAAATAATTCAAATTTGTCATTTTGTTCAACTACACTCAAACCAACAAAGACAAAAGATAAAGGTGTGTCCATTTTAGCAATGATTCACCCAATTAATGTACTGGCTCAGCTTTAAATAGGGAGCTAACAAGGTTATCTGTTGAGTTATGAGTAAATTTACCTAAACAGTACATAGTAACATAGCGATTCATTTCATTATTTGAAAAATCGCTTGTGGCAATTTTATTAATTTTATACACAAGAAATGTGGAATGCATCGAATCACGTGAATTTCAACACAAAATGATGTGAATAATTTTAAGGCTACATATTGGTATTCGTCAAAAATATTATTCAAACAATGGACGATACAAATTATTTTAAAGATACAATACATAATTGAAGAACACTCTTCAGTACAATACATACAAACGCAGTTTAAAAAATATTAAAAGCAAATTTTCAATATGTACATAAATAATTTCATGTGTCCGAGATTCAGAGCATTTTGTAAAAAATTAATATCAATAAATCAGATCTTGGCGTATAGATTCTAAAACTATGTATCGTTTATAGGTTTCGCTCGAACATGTTAACTTGGAACTAAGCTCGTCGTTGCATCCAAGGGCGGATCCAGGATTTTTTTCTGGGGGGGGGCACAAAGGGGCGGACGGGCAAAAAAATCAACAATTACTGTTAGGATTTTTTTCTGGGGGGCGGCACAAGGGGGAGGACGGGCAAAAAAATCAACGATTACGGTTAGAAATAAACTTGAAGTATGTTTAGGAAGGTTTATGAAAGTGTCAAAAAAATAGAAAAATTAAATGTTTCATAAAGAGAGTTTTTGCTTCTAAGTATGTACTGTGATGGAATCTCCACAGTACAAAAAAATACAGTCTGGGGGGGGCACGTGCCCCCGTGCCCCCCCCCCTAAATCCGCCCTTGGTTGCATCCACAAGCTCGAGCAGCTCGACACAAGACGAATTGTTATATCACCAAGATGCTCAGTCAAATCGTAAATCTTTCGAAAATCGAGCAAGAATTATGGCCCCTGAATCTTTTTCGCATCGGGCCATTCGCTCGATATTGAACAAAAAAGCATGGTACACATACAAGTTGAGACATGTAAAACCATCAATCCTTAGGCTAAAATTAAAAAAACAGAATTATTTGCAAATGTACTAGTCATTCTCACATACGTATTTTCATATTCATTTACAAAGCATCAAATATAAGTCAACGTCATTAACTATTTTGTACAAATACAATAAGTAAAATAGCAATAAATACACAAACAATGCATTTAAATGTATATGTAAAAACAACATAAAAACATTCATACATAATAATGTATTTATTATGTTTAACATAAATAATTTACTTATCAAAGTTTTAAAAGAACTTGCCTTATAAAAAAGGAGCCCTTATTTTGTAAAATTGGAAACAACAGAGAATTTTAGATTGTTGAGATATCCTAAAGTAGGTTTTACACCATCTCTTTTTTCAGCCTGATCCAATTAGAGACCAAAGTCAACACTTTTCACTTTACGCGATCGCTATTTTCATTACGATTTTAATTGTCATACTGCAAACAACACGTGAACCATGCTGTTTGCTGTGATGCCAACTGAAATCATAGATTTGAAAATAGAGATGAAAATAGCGATCGTGTAAAGTGAAAAATGTTGAATTTGACCTCTAATTGGAATCGGGCTGAAAAAAAGATGTTGTGTTTAACGGCCATAAGTAAATTGTACAAAGCTTTGGATTCTTATTAGATTCATATGTCAAGTAAATATGCAAAATTTAGAACTACTTCAATACGAGTTTGGTAGACATGAAACTAAAAAATACAAAACTTTGTCCTACAATTTCAATCAATAGTTTTTTAATTTACTCCATTTTCAAAGTATGCATAATAATAATGAGTTTATACAGCACTCTCATTACAGTAATATAATTATTGCTTTATAAACAAGAGGCATGAATCATTTGAACACAATATTACGTAATTTTCAACAAACGAATCAAGAAATATTCAATATTATCTCAATGTTCCTTAGTATGTGGTACCTACATAAATATTATTTAGTGTGTTGGAAATTCAAGGATTAATATAATTATTGTTCTAAAATCTAGAAATAAAAAAATATTTAAAAACTTGTCAGGCTTTGTTCAAAACATTTCAATGTGCAAAGAATATGGAATGTAAAGATGTAAATATTATTAATTTAACAAAAATTGGAGTGTTGGGAAATGAAGTGAATGCATGGAAACACCACAAGATCAATGCAGGAAAGGAGGTATTGCGGGTGATAGGGGCCAAGGAATGAAGGAATATCTCAAGTGACTATCTGAACTTGAAGATCGCGAAGATCATGGCGATGAAGACAGTAATGGAGGTCTGCATGGCGGCAGCCCCGGCCAGACGGCAGGTGAACATGTCGATGCGGGTCTCGCGGTCGTGAACGATGTTGGAGAACTCTGCCTCCACCAACTGCCCGTCGTAGTATGTTATCAGGTCCTCGAAGGGGTACTCGTAGCCCTGGAGACATTCACACTTGTAGCCGCCCGTGTCGAAGCCCCTGCCCAGGATTGGAACACACTGAAAATAACAAATTGTTAAATGAATCACATGCAAAAATGAATAAATGACTGAATTGACATGTGCTTGAACACGTTTTTTTATATTTATTTATTTACCTATCCCGTAGCGGAATTGTGGCATGAGTGTGGTATGAGTTGTGTCTATAATATTTTTGTGGCAGTCGCATGTGTCGTAGTCGATTTGTGTATGTGACGTCACAAAGCTCGTGACCCCCCCATTAGTGTTGAGTAGCTCATACAAGAGGCACCTCAAATGTCCCATACAAACACGAAAAATGTCCCCCCACCTAACAAAATGTATTTGTATAAACTCTTTTTCTTTGTATTACCACAAATGTCATGCCACGTTGTCGCGTATGGGACAAATATGAAGGGGGGACAAATATGAAGGGGGGACAAATATGAACGGGGGACAAATATGAGGTGTGAGGTGGTTGGCTTATTGGACTACATTCATGTCATGTCACATATGGGACAAATATGAGGTGAGGTGTGAGGTGGTTGGTGTATTGGACTACATGTCATGTAACGTTGCCACGTATGGGACAAATATGCGATGAGGTATGAGGTGGTTGGTATATTGGACTACATGTCATGTCACGTTGCCACGTATGGGACAAATATGAGATGAGGTGTGAGGTGGTTGGTATATTGGACTACATGTCATCTCACGTTGTCACGTATGGGACAAATACGAGGTGAGGTGTGAGGTGGTTGATGTATTGAACTACATGTCATGTCACGCTTCGTATTTTTTTATTTTTTTTTACAGTGAATACCGCACAAGAATCTCAACTGCTCCCGTCTGGAGCCAGTGAGACTATGGCATCCCCAAATGGGGTATGTTGTGAGGCTGAAGGTAGTGGGGAGGGGAAGGAGGTGGGGAAGAGGAAGGTTGGGAAGTACCTGGCTATTCAGATCTGGTCACCAAACACGGCTAAAGCCATTTTCAAGCAACGTTTCAATTCTGAATGGTGGTCTTACACCAGGGCCATACTGATAGTATCTTCCACTCTGGAACATGCCGCAAATATACTATATATTATTTTAAATGAATTAATTGTGAAATAACACAAATTAATCAAATAAAATTTATTTGCGCATGCCGGGTTCGAACCCGAGACCTCCGGATTGTGAGTCAAGAGTCTTACCCACTGGACTACGGAGGTCGTCAACGTACGTATGGGACAAATGTATGAGGTGGTGAGGCGTGGTGTTTGTATATTGTATGACATTTTTGTATTAGAACCGTGAGGTGGTGTTGGGGGCTATTGTGAATACCGCACAAGAATCCCAACAGCTCCCAAGGGAGGGAAGTTGAGGGAGTGTTGAGATGAGATGGAGGGGGTTGCTGAGGGGGGTGGGATCAGAGGGGAGTGCAGGGGGGGATCAGAGGGGGGTGCGGGGGGGGGATCAGAGGTGGTGGAGGGGGGGAGTGGGTGGAAGGGGGGAGAGAGGGGGGGGGAGGGGGGAGGGTAGGCCTTTTATATATTCATTTTTCGTATTACAAAAATAACAAACACGGGAGATTGAAAACTTACATATGACGTCTTCTTGTCACATTTGTGCGTTCCTTTGAAGGCATTAGGGACACTGTAGGCATCAGGGCACTGGTTCAGATCCAGTTGCATGAGGTCCATAGTGACAGCCACAACTCCCCTAGAAATAAAATCAACAGTTAGATTGTGATTGACAGTTGAAAAAAATCAACAATGTAATTTCAGGTTTATGACTTTTCCATAAATATACTTGGTAAATAATTGTAAACTAAGTAATTCTAAATTTTTTTAAATACCAATTTTTTTATTGGAAATTTGCTAGCACGTAATTAATATTTTTGGTCCATGCATGAAAATTTATCTGTGTAATTCGAAAAAATTCAATTTTTTGCAAAAAATGTTACATCATAGACAAATGAATATTAGTAGACCAGAACATAAAGGTGAGGGGTAGATAACAACTACAGCGGGGCGCAGAGCGGGAAGATGACTTTGGAGATATGTGATTCGTCGATAACTCAATATGACAGTATATAGGCATCTCGCATTATAATATCACCATTTAGTTCTTAAAAGTAAACTCTGATTTTGAATGAATAGACATTTTTAGATGGGAGCGCGAATTGCTCGCCGCGTATTGAACAAATTTGCGAAGCCTAAATACAGCAAAGTAAAGTTCGTTTATTTTCAGACTACAATATTTTGTTGCCGTATTTAGTTAGGACACTTTTACAAATGTTTCATAATTTACTTACCCCGTAAACATCGACGAGCACACGCCATGTATCTCGGGTGATAGTATATATTTACACGTTTTCAAAACACAAACCATGTTTTTTGCGGTGTTATTTCGTAAAATGCACTGATGAGCGCTCGACGCTGGCTCGCAGAAGAATGATGACGTCACATTTTTTAGATTCACGCGAAGCCATACTCAATCCCAGCCGGTTCCAAGGAACCGGTATGGGGAGGGGGAAATAAAACGCTTTCATCACTTAGGGCAGGTCTACTAATATTCATATGTCTATGGTTATCATATAATTTCGAAAAACTGATTCAGACAGGCCGGGCGTGGAAACAAAAACCATAAAATTTCGATTTATGCGGTTATACAACGTCCTAATTCGTATTATTATTTTGCAGGTGTTGGCAGAGGACAGACCGCCAAACAACTCGTGTCTTAGCACACTTGCCTCGTTTACATTCATACATCGTCTCATACATGCTCTTCTATTATTCTGACTCTTGACATGGCCCGACTCAAGTATCTGATTCACTTGGTCGTGCCATGTCTTTCTTGGACGTTGTACCATTCACATTTAAGTCATATATTCTCCTTACACTCCTTTCCTCGTTCATTCGCTCTACATGCCTAAACCATCTGAGCGTCCCTTTCATAATTTTACTCATTACGCTTACATCAGCCTTACATTCTTTGCGGATCTCCACGTTTCTCACACGATCTTACATGGTTTCACCACACATTCGCCTCAGGGATCTCATTTCTACAGCATTCAGTCTACTTTCATCCTTCCTCTGCCAGTTCCATGCTTCACTGCCATACATTAGGTCATATTTTTATGAATTTACTTTGAATATCTGATTTAAAATGACGGTAATAAGCCACGAGAGTTCAATTTAAACAGAAATATGTCATATTTTTACAAATTTACTTTGAATATCTGAATTTAAAATGACGGTAATAAGCCACGAGAGTTCAATTTAAACAGAAATATGTCATATTTTTACAAATTTACTTTGAATATCTGAATTTAAAATGACGGTAATAAGCCACGGAGTTCAATTTAAACAGAAATATGTCATATTTTTACAAATTTACTTTGAATATCTGAATTTAAAATGACGGTAATAAGCCACGAGAGTTCAATTTAAACAGAAATATGTCATATTTTTACAAATTTACTTTGAACATCTGAATTTAAAATGACGGTAATAAGCCACGAGAGTTCAATTTAAACAGAAATATGTCATATTTTTACAAATTTACTTTGAATATCTGAATTTAAAATGACGGTAATAAGCCACGAGAGTTCAATTTAAACAGAAATATGTCATATTTTTACAAATTTACTTTGAATATCTGAATTTAAGGTGACGGTAATAAGCCACGAGAGTTCGATTTAAACAGAAATATGTCATATTTTTACGAATTTAATCAGAATACCTGCCTGAATTTGAAGAGGTGGCAGCGGATCTCGAGTTTTCGGCGAAAAATTGCTTAAGATTTCAATATATAATACATATTTAGTTAACTCAAAATGTGGTTTTTGAGGTCCCGTGGATTTAGTATTGACTATTATATTAGTATTGTAGAGGACTATTATATTAGTATTGTAAGAAACCAACTGCGAAAAGAGCCAGGACTCAAAATGAATAAAAAGTCAAGGAGAGGTCCTCACAGGAGATCAAGCAGCTTTGGGAGTGGAAAACACCAATATGTAGCTGAAGGAAATGAATTGAATGAAGATGTCAATGTCTTGCTTCATGATGGGAAGAAGGCTTCAGATGGGAAGAAGGCTTCAGATACTTGGGGATCTGTGGAACCAGTAAACATTGCCAACTTTATGAAGGGAACTGTGTTATTTATTATCCAAGGATAAAGGAGAAATATGGAAGATCTGAGTGCTTAGAGGAGCTATTTAGAAATATATTTGTGAGCAACTTACTTGAACTCCAGTTTAACCTTCAGGTTATCCCATCCAAAGTAAGGAACAGCGTAAGTGATGACCCATTTGGGTACCTTCCCCAGGCAGTCGAAATACGGATTCGTCCAATATCCGTGTTCCAAGTTGGCAGCGTGATAGAAGTTGGGGTAGTGCTCGTATTTCTTCATGTAGCCTCCGGTTTCATTGTAGCGGATCTTTATCTTCATGTAGAACTTCTCGAGGGAATCGAAGTTGGTTGACCATCTTTGCTTCAGGAACTGGAACCAGTCCTTGTTGGTGTACAAATCCTCTGGAAATATTAATGGTACAGTCACACTAACGCTAAAAGCTCTAAGCGTGTTTTTTTGGGGTGGCCTATATCAGATGATATGTGGGTGTGGCGATGATGATATGCCGTGGTCTGCTAGCCAGGCGATATTTGAAAAAGATGGACGACAGCCTGGGCCTAGGCACGGTGGGGCAAGGTGAGGCGTTTGCCCCACGATTGTCGAGCGAGTCGCGTTTTCAAATGTACAGCATAGTACTTCACTTCTTTGACTTCACCTCTTTTTACTAGATTTGCATAAATGTATGTTTTTGGAGCTGAAGGGGGGATTATTTGAACATACATAATATTACGCAGTAATGGTAATTGTATGGTTTTTGTTACTAGAGTATGGTTTAGAATAGTGGTTCCCAACCTTTTTTTTTGACCTGGGACCACTTGTACGTTTATTTTAACAGGGACCGCAAGCAGTGGCATAGCGAGGGGGGGTCCAAGTTTCACCCCCCAAGACGACAATTTTCTTCTAGCCCCCCCCCTCTCCCAGGACGGACCATTTTTTAATGAAGTCGAAATTTGTGTTCGTCAACTTTAATGGGGGGGGGGGAGTGACACCACGTTATCACTGCTTGTGGTCAGTGGCGTAGGCTAGCATGGGTGGCACCTGGGACGGATATCATAACGGGAGGAGCGTAATGGGATAGGGTAGGACGGTTCTAGGAGAATATTTACCACATCAGAGGGAGCGGAATGGGATATGGTGGGACGGGTTCTAGCAGAATATTTACCACAACGGAGGGGGTAGAATGGGGTGGGGCGAAACGGGGTACCATAATGGCCACTGACCACAAGGTACAATAATGATAAACTGAATATTGTCCCGATTTTTTTTATTCAGACTTTTCGACCAGGGACCGCCCGTGCGCTGGCTGATTTATTGACCGGCGGACCATCTTCTAGCTTCTTGCGGACCACTGGTTAGGAAACCCTGGTTTAGAAGTTAGGTAAATTGGATGGCACCGTTCCGATATGCGGTATATATTCAAGTAATGATAAAAGCATTACCCGTCGTATTAAGTCTGGCCAAATCCTCCAGCTTGAACTTCCTGGTGTTCAGCTGCAGCTTGTAGGCGTAGGGGGCGAAGAAGGTGCGGTTGGTAAACTTGTTGCGGTCCCAGTAGGTTCCCGCAGACCAGATCTTGGTGTCTCCAAGAATCAGAGCCAGGGTCTCTCCCATCATCTGGTCCTCCGAGAGGGGCTTATCGGCCACCCGCTTACCAGAGTACACCTCTTTCGGATCAGATATCTAAAAAAAAAAAAAAAAAAAAAACAATATAACAACCCAATGATCATATTTTTATTGACATACGCATAATTATTTTCATGTGTTACCTGCAAGAATGCACTGATGAAGTTAGATAGTCTGACGGCCATTTTAGCTTCATTCTCAAATTGCTCACGGGCTCCAAAGCCGATATCTCCGTGCAAAATTAGATCCTGCTTATTGTACCTAAAAAAGAATTTAATTGATTTAATTACAGGCACAGGATATTTTAAGCAAGGGTTGCCAACCTTTTTGAGGTCAGGAGCTAATTGCTTTAATTTCTCATTAAGATTGACTTCCAACTAGGAATAAGGATAAGGATTTTTGCCCTTCAAGACTTTCCATTCAACCCCTTCATTATTCAAATAGATCTTCAAAATTTGTCCCATGACAGGAATGCAGTGAAATTCTCGTAAGAAGTTTTGTGGCTTGAAGTTTGGTTTTTTCGGTCCCTCGGCCCAAAATTGGCCAATTTTTTCCAAAACTAAGATTTTTCTGCATGAAATTTGTTTTTTCCAATCCATCGGAAATTTCTTAAGAGGGTTTCACTGTATTAATTTTTCCATCCATACTTATTAAATTAAAAATAATATGGAAATAATAATGACTGTTTTCAAAATCACAACCGTTATTATTGGGATCGACTAAACTTGTCCCTTTGCTCCGTGACCAAGCAAACTTTGCTCCGCAACCAACCACACTTTGCTCCGCGATCGATTGTTTGGGAACCCTTGTTTACCATTCGAGCTCTTTTTGACCACGATTGAAAAGACCATGGATTGCTTTCCTGCCAAATTTGGCAAATTTTCCCATGTTCTTTAAAAATTTTTTGAAATGTGTCCAAATATTGCCGCGGTCTACACTTGACATTATATGAAAACTGAATAGCCTACTTCTGCTAATAATCAATAGGTGTCAGTGTTATTTGTTGTTTTTACAGGAATCTTCATGTATACATCATTAAATTTGCACTTTTTATATCTAAAATTTGTAGGTCAAATCAACTATTTTCAGCAAGTAACATAATTTCCGTCGTGAGGTTTGGAATATTAATTTAACTGTGAAAACTATAGAATAGATAGAATAAAGTGTAACTGAACATACTTGGAACAGTTGTGCGGCTGTACGCTGTGAATGAACCTCAGCGCCTGATCAATGTTCATCTTATGGCCATGCAGGGAGGCCGGACCCGTGGTGTAGTTCTGGTACTCGTAGAAGCGGTCTAGATACAGCATCTTGATGAAGGGGTGAGCCTTCTCCCACTGCACTGGCATCTTCTGCACCCCTGTTACAATTAAATAAACCATTCGGATAAAGCATTTGTACACATTCTAGCAATAAACTTACAAAAATTTGTATTTTAATATAACTAGCAACCGTTGTTCCCAATTTTTCGATTGATCAACCTGAGGCACGGATCAGCCAAGTGGTTTGTTAAGCATTGCTCTATTCGCTTGTTTCCAACCATGTTTATCATTGATTACATTGAGTAACTTTCATACACAATAAAATGACATCGAAGTAAAAAATTTCAATGTTATATTCACACAGAGAAGTTAAAATGTGTTCTATTTAATAATAATCTTTGAAACGTCAGGGACGTGGCCATATTATTTTGTTGCCAGTCAAATATGATTCTTTAAGTATGCTAGGAGCATTTTTAAGGATTGATGTGCCAATCATGCTTAGGAGACCATTTTATAAATGGCCGAACTTTCTGGTGGTGCTCCAGAGACCTGTTCCAATACCATTCATGCTGGAAATTTTTGCGATGTGATTTTAACCCCTATGCTTTGAAAATTGTATAGAGGACAAAATCGGAATCGCTCGCACTAATAACACTGTCAATTCTACTTTTTTTTATTTCATGAATGTAGCCCTAGCCTCTCAACAAATAAATTGTCTGCGAATGTCATTCGTCTTCATAAAATTTGTACTGATGAAGAACTATTGCAGACATCAAATTATGGCCTTCAGGATGACTTAAGTGGTAACGAGTTTGCAATGATAGTAATTATTCTGTATTATTAATTATTATTATTACATCTAAGACTTACATCCAATTTTGAGACAGTCGAAGTTGTTGTAATATTGTTCATCGGTAGCTCTTTCTACTATCTCCCCCAGGTAAGGTCTTCTAACTACATTAGGCAATCTCCAGCCCGGCTTACATCTGCACTGGTATCCGCCCCTTCTGTAACCCCAGCCATGTAGAGGTTCACACTGGAATCATGAGAACAATTCAAAGATTAGACAATGGGAAAGCTGGAACTAATATAAAAATAAGAACAGTGTTGAATGTTACAGTTAACCAAATTCCTGCAGAGCCACTGACACTTTTGTCTACAATCCTATGCCGAACTGTGCCAATATTTAGATCTATATGGCAATAGAGGCACTGAGTTTCCCCACACGTACTTAGCTTTATTTGCTGTTGCAAGAATATCAATAAATAAATATTTAGGTAATATAAAGAAACAGAACAACTCACTAAAAGCATGTACGATCATGTGAAAAACGTGGAGATCTGCAAAGAATGCAAGGCTGATGTAAGCGTGATGTGTAAGATTAAGAAAGGGACGCTGCGATGGTTTGGGCATGTAGAGCGAATGAACGAGGAAAGGAGTGTAAGGAGAATATATGACGCAAATGTGAATGGTAGAAGAAGTCGAGGAAGCCCAAGAAAGACATGGCACGACTGTAAACGAGGCAAGGAATGTGTGCCAAGACCAGGATGTTTGGTGGTCCGTCCTCTCTGCCTACCCCTGCGCGGAGACAGCGTGATGTTAGTTAGTTAGAACAACAGTTAGTTAGTTAGAACAACTCACAACTAAACTTGAGTAGTCAAGACATTCAAGCTTCCATCATAAATTAATAAAATATAATATGCTGGTGACAAGGCCAGACTTCCCCTAGAGACCCGAGCCTGGGCCTAGGGCCCCAATGTCAAGGGGGTCCACGGCCAGGAATTTTTTTTTTTTGACAAATATTTCAACACATTTCCTGGGGCCCCCAATTCGGAGGGGGGCATTGGCTTGGTGCCAAAATGGTGCACATTGAAGGCACAGGTCTTGGAAAGAAATGTTTCAACAAATTTCCTAGGGCCCCACTTCGAAGGAGCTAGGTGCCAAAATGGTACACATTGAGAACACAGGACTCGCAAAATAATGTCAATTTTTTCGAGGGCTTTAACCTCGGAGGAGGCTTCGGCTGAGTGCCAAAATGACTTTCATTGAGGAAAAATAAAATAAGATTTTCATTCTCGAAAAAGTAAAAATTTCAGAAATCGTAGTATAAGTGTTATTTTATAGTCGTTCTTCAAAATTATTATGTAGATACTTTACACCCCTTATACACAATTGAACTGGTCCAAATAAAAATAATGTATTATATTTTTATTGAAGAAAGCAGAGTATGTTTTTTGGTTAAATTTCCAAACATGACTCTGTTAGTGCCTAGGGCCCCTGGGCCCCTTAAGTCCGGGCGATGATGATAATGCACTTACTTCAGTTGTTTCCTTTTTACATCGAGCAGTATCGGCAAATCTGTTGGGCCCACTGTTGCCTTGGCCCGCTGGACACTGATTTATGTCTATTCGTTCATAATCTAGTTCGAGAACGGCGATGGCTGTGTACCTGGAAAATATACAAACTAATTCCATTAGAAACAATGTAACTCAGGTGTAAAATAGTTGATATAATTATATCAACTTTGGAAAGGAAAAATGGCTAAAGTGGCATACAGCTGGTAAAGAAAAATGTCTCAAGTGCCATACAGCTGTATGGCGCTTCAGCCACTCTTCTTTTCCAGCTGCATGGCATTTTTGCCACTTTTTTCTTTCCAGCGTCGATATGAGATCCTGCTTTGTTATGTTGTATAAATCCCTAAGTGTTAAGTCATTAATAAAGTATTTGACTCATAATTAGTAAGAATTAAGAATGACTACGAAATGAAAGAAAGGATCTTACGTGGGATATTCAATATGCCTAAATTGCGTGTGTCTGGGGTAGATGTCAGCAATGGGAACCACAGCGCTCACCAGCCATTTGTTGGATCTTCCACAGTCAAAGTATGGGCGGGTCCATTTCACAGGTCCCGGGAACTCATCCGCACCAGGAGGTCCGTGGAACGTGTAAGTCTCGTTAGTGTTGTTGGCATATCTGATCTCCACTTGATATGTCGTCTTGGTGTCGTGTCTGCTCGCTACAATGTCAGGCAGCCATTGCTTGAACCATTCATTAATTCTATAATAATCTGATGTGTAATCTTCGGACAAGGTATCCGGAGGAATACCACCCAAATCTTTAACTGTGAAGGTATTGAGTGTAGAAATCTTTTGTAGATGGATGGGATCATTGAAATCGTCAGCACGGTATGTTCTCGGAGCAAACCTAGGCATGGTTTTGTTGAAAAATCCTCTGTACGATGATGTATAAGACATATTTGGAGAAAAGTAGATTGCACTAGCGTTGATGTGCGGATTGGCGGATACGTCAGCCACAGTGGATAGGAAATAGTACATCATACCAGGATCGTATGTATCATTGATCGCTGGACGAATAAACCTGGACTGCAAAATATAACTCCAGAAGAAAGACCGACTGAGAGCTAAATTGTGTAAATGAAGCAAGGCGGTTCTGTTCGGGAACACCGGATTAATATTAATATCTTTGATGTCCGGTAAATGAGACACAGAATCTTCAGGCAAATAGAGATCGCCCAAGTGCATAATGGGACAATTATCTGCCGTAACTCTGTCCATTCTGTATTGCACTTCATCAAAACTGTCTTTGGCCTGCCATTCGAATTGGCCACTTACGCCCATCCAACACAAACAAATTAAAACTATGGTTAGGCTTTCCATCGTGATAACTTTTTCACGAGGAATTAATAAAAGGCAACCAAATTATTGCTTGTGCATTGCACTTTCAGTGAACTTATTT
Source organism: Limnephilus rhombicus (assembly GCA_929108145.2). NCBI lineage: Eukaryota > Metazoa > Arthropoda > Insecta > Trichoptera > Limnephilidae > Limnephilus > Limnephilus rhombicus. The sequence goes on from OV815284.1 coordinate 28,807,233, forward strand.
TATTTTAAAAATAACCTGATCACACATTATTCACCACGAATAACAAAACAATTTTCACAAACACCAAACAACGCAAACCGAAAACATGAATCAGAAACAGAGATAAATAACTGACACACCTGACACACCCCTGTATAATGTTGCCAGTAGTTAAAAATATTTCTCGCTAGAATGCGTTAGCTGAAACGCGTAAAAGTTACGAATTTGATAGTATATATAACTAGGAGTTTTGTGAACAGTGGACCTCGGGTCCAAAAAAAATGTTTCTAATTTTCTCTTATATAAATCAAAACCAAAATTTAGTAGAGTAATTAGAGTTTTTCCCCCTTGTCTTACGCAACGGCAAAGTGCAGCTTTGAACAAAAATCTACTTATCGCATTGTGACATTACGTACATCATAGGTGATTATCTTCGACCAAGGGAATACTACGTGTTATACTAATGTGGTATACTAAGGGTGATTATATACGACCAAGGTGATTATCTGGTCTAGGACATCTAATTTCCATTAACAAAATCAGAACTCTGGATGTTAGGCCGTTTTGATTTAAAATTCGAATTCGCGTGATAGCTGTTTCGCCTTCTGAAGGTTTGATAATGCCTTCAGAAGGCGAAACAGCTGTCACGCGTAATAATAATTACACAGCAGTACTTGTTTGAAAATAAGCTGTTTTTATTAATTTAATAATAATATTATTGATTATATAATAAAAAAAATAAAAAGTGAATTGAAACATTATACCCTAGCATGTAAATAACGAAAGAAAGAAATAAATAAATATCCTGGATATATCCCAGAAGTTACAATATACGACATCTTTTTTCAGCCCGATTCCAACTAGAGACCAAAGTCAACATTTTTCACATCTACCTTTTCAATTGTCATCACTGCAAACAACACATGAGCCATGCTGTTTGCTGTGATGCCAACTGAAATCGTAGATATGAATAGAGAGGAGAAAATAGCGATCGCGTAAAGCGGAGATAGTTTGCGAAAACAATGTTGACTTTGGTCTCTAATGGGAATCGGGCTGAAAAAATAACATACCGAAATATATGTTCTAGTTAGATTCTTGCTGGAGCAGTAATGTAATATTAACGAAAATGTAAAATATGTCTAAAGTAGGTGAAGAAACATGTAATCAAGATTTTCAGTAAATGTAATTTGTTTATTCTAATTTTAAGGGGAATAAAATTGATTGTATTAACTACATTTTTTGACACTGCATTATAATATATGAGTTTGAGATGTGTAAATAATCTCAAACCCTCTGAGCCTAATACTCACAGATATGAATGTGAAAACAATCCATTTGGGTGTCTCTGTTAAATCCAAGGAGTGAGTAAGTACCATCTTTGTGATATATACTTATTTAAATTTTCGAACAAACAAAACATATTGCAATGCGTAACCAGACACTATGATAGGTATTACAGTACGTTTTGGTATAAACAACTAATATCTATCAATTTATCTATCTATCTATCTTCTATCTTCTTCTTCTTCTTCTCTTTAAATAAAAATGAATCGCCGAAATGTATGTACGCACATAATTTCCGAACGACTGCACCAAATTGGATTAATTGTTTTTGTGTTCTTTTTTGTCAGGACAAGGTTTAAATAAAACTACTGGTGAGCTCTGCCATTATGAAATTTGTATAAACAAATTGCAATAGGTGGCACGCAAGCTGTTTGAAAACTGAGTGTAACGGTACTGGATGTATGGAATGCGAGAGGGGGGAGGGGGAGAGGAACTTGGATAGGAGATTCGCGGGAGGTGAACTAGGAAGAAGGGAGGGAAACCTGCGAGGGGGAAGGGGAACTCAGGAGGGGGTTTGAGGGACGGGGGAAGGGGGGGAGTGGAGTGGGGAGAGGGAAGTTGGAAGAGGCGGAGTGGGAACTCGAGAAGGGAAGGGGACGCGGGAGAGGAAGGGAGGCGGAAGGGGGACGGGACGAATGGGAAAGGACACGCAGGGAGAAACTCTTTCTTTATTAAACTAGCTGGTACCCGGCATACATTGCAATGCAAATAATAAATTGTTTCTCACTGTATTTCTTTTCCCATGCGTCCCCGTTCCCTTCCCACGTCCCCTTCCCCCCGTTCCACTTCCACCTTATACGCATTTCCATCCCTCGTCATCCCTCCCGCTAACCCCACCTCCTTCATTACCCTTTCCCTCACTCCCTTCCGCTAAAGTATAAATACACTCATTTTCATTTATACAAATTTCATGATGCTAGAGCTTACCATTATATGTAGCCTATAAGCTTTGCGGGTGTGCGAACAAATCACCTAAATTTCATCGCAATCGCATGAACGGTATGGCAGCGCAAAACAATACTAACAGACAAACAAGCTAAAATTGATTTTTTTATATATAAGAACATGGCATAGCAACGCATACCGGGTACCAGCTAGTTTAAAAATATTTTTAAAAATTCTTAAAATTTATTATTAAAAAAGATGAAAGCAAGACACACCGAAGAAAAAAAGATGTTATTTTTTCTCACCTCTTATCATATTTTGACCGACTGTCCATGAAATTCTCGACGTACGATGACGTATCTAATCAGAGTTCAAAGTCATACTTTTATTTTTAGTTATTTTTTCAGACCCTCCCGTAATAAACGATGGCGTAAAGGGGTAGGGGTGGCCCTTGGGTTTCAGGCCGCAGGGATGTCAATATGATGTGAAAAATACACGTTGCCTCACTAAGGCCCTGTTGCTTCGAAGATACTAAGTGTGTCTAAGTCAACAAATTTCCATTCAGCGCTATTTTATGTTTCTACGTTTAAAGGGTTCTCGTTAAATGCCGATTTTAAGTCCGTTTCAGCTTTTGAACAAATCAAGTGATCAGCAGAAGAGGAAAGTCGTTAAGTTTATCAGCTTATTACAATTTGATAGAAAACGAAATGAACCTTAAATAGGCATTTAAAAGGTCTTTTAAATGCCAAAAAAATCGAGTGCAATTAACACGCGGTAGAAGCGAAACTTTACCAAAACAACTATGAAGAACCAAGGAGCCATGAAAAGTGAGGTCATAATCAAAGCGCAGTAAGCAGGCCAATGAGCGCAGACCTTGCGTCGTTTCCGTTTTATATCTCAAACAATAGGAGCCTTGATATGAGTATAATGCTTCGCAGGTGCTGTACGCGTCATTTCTGTTTCATTCGAATTCCGAATCGCTAACGGGGCTAAGGAAGCTTCACTTCAAAAACAAAATGGCGCTGAATGACCATTTGATAACAATGTTACATTTGAATTTCTATGAAATTTCTACCTGGGCCTAATGGCCGTTATACACGACGTCTTTTTTCAGCCCGATTCCGATTAGAGACCAAAGTCAACATTTTTCGCTTTACGCAATCGCTATTTTCATCTCTATTTTCAAATCTACGATTTCACTTGTCATCACTGCAAACAACACATGAACCATGTTATTTGCTGTGTAAATAAAATGGAAATAGAGATGAAAATAGCGATCGCGTAAAGCGAAAAATGTTGATTTTAATCACTAATTGGAATCAGGATGAAAAAAGACGTCGTGTAACGAATGTAATGGCCATATTGGCCATTTTACACCATCTCTTTTTTCAGCCCGATTCCACTTAGAGTCCAAAGTCAAAATTTTTCGCTTTACGCGATTGCTATTTTGATCTCTATTTTCATTTAGAAATATTGTGAATTTGCCTACCTTTGTTATGTTTTAAGTTGGCATCATAGCAAACAGCATGGTTCATGTGTTGTTTGCAGTGATCACAATTGAAATCGTAGATATTAAAATAGAGCTGAAAATAGCGATCGCGTAAAGCGAAGAAATTTTGACTTTGGTCTCTAATTGGAATCGGGCTGAAAAAGATGTCGTGTAATGTAGGCATAAGACACTTGTGGCAATAAAAAAATCTCAAACGTTTTTTAAAATGAAATTTGATCTAAAGTAATATCTCACAAAATAAATCGCCTCGTATAAAAAAATATCAACCTAGATACTGAATAATTTATATTCATATGCTAACTGATATCACACAAAATAATAATAAAAACCAAGATGTTCCAACTATAATAACTCCTTCGCAATTCTGGTAGATTGAAAATAAACTATCCTTTTGAATATTTTCCTATATCCAAAACAATATTGACAGGTGCCGTCGACTGGGGTGAAGAGAACCAGATGGGGTGAAGCGGACCACGAAACTTATAATGTCTTGCGAACGCTGTAGCTCCAACAACCGAAGGAATACACCCCAACTTCCTTCCATGAGTGACTCGGAAGTATTTGACTTGCCTATGTAGATGTCAGTTGTGTTATATGCCCGAGAGATATATTTTAATTAAATTTCGGGTAAAATAAAAGTTTTTTAATTTTGTGAATATCCGGTTTTTTAACTACTGCACATCAGAACGTGAGGTTGTTGTGTTAATATTATATTTTTTATAACAAAAGGTTATTGTGTTCTTAACTCAATTCCAACAAATTAGCTGCATTATTGCGTTTAGAAAAATATACAATGCGTCATTAAAAAAACAAATTCAGTTGTGGAGTGGACCACGACACGAAGGTGCAAGAAACGACTGGGAGCTTAGAAATATTCTGAATTTGCCTACCTTTGTTATGTTTGTTTGAATTTTTTTTTTACTTGTGGCAATTTATTTTTATTTAGCTTGGGGCAATACAAAAACCTCGAAAAGTGGTTACCTACCACTACACCCTCGCCGACGGTAGGGGAAGGGGGGGCAAAGTGGAAAACTTAACTTCAGTGTACAGATTAATCAAGAAAATGTAATTTTTTGTTTTTGTTTTTAAAAGTTTATTAAAACAAGAAACTTACTTATTTTTGTTAAAATTGAAAAAAAATAATACTAAAAAAGAACAGTTTTGGTAATGGAGTCCCAGTTTTGAAAACTTTACTTTTTTCCACTTTGCCCGCATAGCAGGGCAAAGTGGAAACGCGGAAAGGGTTAAGTGGAAACATATAATATAGAACAATAAAATACAGAATACGATAGCATGATTCCTCAAATGGAATTGGCAATTAAAGCAGGTAAATTTTCAACCATTGTCAATATTGACATAAAGTTCGTGTGCCCATTCTTGACAGACATTACATTGAATCCATTCTTCAGTTGGAGGATCAATGTAAATTTCTTTGCAAAACATGCAAACTGTAAAATGTCGTTGTTTTGATGTGCCAGGCTGAGGTTGAAAATTAATTTTCTCTGTAACTTTGTTTCTCTTCGACAAAATGGTTTCTCATCTTTCTTGCAGATTTTTTGTTTTTTTGAAATTTTCTTTTTCTGTTCCATTTTCTCAATTTTTATTTTCTTTTGTATTTTTTACTCTCTGCTCTCTTTCCTTGATAATTTTCATTTTTTTGGCTACTTTTTCTTCCAATTGGTTTTTGTTATATATATTGTTTGGTTTTGAAAAACTCACTTTTTTTCGTGGCCCTCTGGGTACAGGCGATAATCGACCGCTCTGCCTGTCCAGTTTCACCGACCGCAGAGATCGGTTTGGGCGTGTGGACCGGGATTTCATATAAACGGCCGTTCCAAAAAAAACGCGTTTTGATGATGCGATAATCGACACTTTTCCCCCTCGATCCGCAAGACCTCACGGCGTATTGTCGCTTAAAAAAAAAAAAGACCTTTACGCCCATTCGATTTTCCTCGCCCGCCTCGGCCCGCAGGCGATAATCGACCGTCGCTCCTCGAGTTTCACCGACCGCAGAGATCAATTTGGCCCGAAAGGGGGCACGGATAGCGATCTCGGCGGGTCAGACCAGATTTCATATAAAAAAGATGATGCAGGGTTAACAGCGCACCCAAACGGAGAAAACTACAATTAGATCTCTCACCGACGAAGAAATTCGGCCTCAGTTATATTTCCCGCCGACAGGTTCACCCGTTAAAAAACGTCGAATCGTTCAGTAAAGAGATTTCCCATACAAAACTAATTGTGCTACGGATTTATTCGAATTTATTTAACGGCGTTCTCGAAAATAACGTAGAAAAATGGATATTTTAAAGGCCCTTTGCGGGATTTTAAATTGCGGCGAAAAAAAACATTTTGCACGACATGTTTTCGATTAAATAGAAGGTATACAAGTTTTTAAAACTTTTAAAATCAAAACATGTGCAGCTTCCCATTTAAAATGTTACACTATATCGCATTAAAGATTGAAATTTTTCTGACATTTGCTGAAATCGATCAGCAATGCATAATTTTCCAGCCAGTTAATATAAACTCGAGGTAGGTACCGGCGTTGAAAATGTGAAGGATTTAAATGCAGAAAATCGCGGTAGGTACCTACCGTTCCATTGAATTATTGCTAATTCGCTAAGTATTTATTGAGAAAACGCGTAGGTACCTACACCAATATTATTTTTTTATCGGTATGTACTAGGTAGGTACCGGCTTACGAGATTCTTTTCTTTAAATGTTAAATCGAAAATTAATGATATGAAATGAAAAAAATCACCCAATATGGTAATTTTTGAAATATGTAGGAACTCGGAGGTTGCTTCTGGACAACCACTGTTGGTAGGAACCTTTTTTTTTTAAATTAGTCAAGTTTTTTTTTTTTTAAATTCTTTATTTGGCTTTCACCCATTAAGGGTGATCTTGGCCATTTATTAAAGTAAGTTACATATTTTTAAAATTATTTACATTTCCAGTTTTTTGTAAATTAGTTACATTATCAATTTTTTTAAATTATTTTCATTTTCAGATTTTTTTAAATTAGGTACATTATCAGTTTTTTAAAATTAGTTACATTTTCATATTTTTTTTTTAAATTAGTTACTATTTCAGTTTTGTACATGGAATAGATAAATTATATTAGAAAATACTTATAGACAATGGGCCAAGACAAATATTCATAAGATTATACAAGTTGTACTAACATACAGAGTTGGTATTAGTAATTACAAAATTGTAGAGTAGGAAGATGTACAGGTTCCCAAAAATAGGAACCTGTACAACTGTACATAGTAACACAGCTAGAAACAAATGTATACGTATGGAAGAGAGAGAAATCTGATTGATGCTTAAATGTTGAGGCCATTTTTGTAAATAAATTTTGCTAACAAATAGTGAATTTCAGGAGAGTTGAGACTAAGAAGGCAGGGTACACTGGTAGGGAATTCAATTTTAAGTTTTAACAATTCAGGTATGAAGTTTGGAAATTGGTCATTGATAGGACACTCAAAAAAATTATGGTCTAAAGTATCCTCTGAACCACAATCACAATAAGGCGAATTGACTATGTGGAATCTGGCGAGATGGCTAAGACAACAAGTATGACCTAAACGCATTCGAATAATGGAAGAGATGTATTTTTTAGGCATGGAAGTGTATTTGTGAAACCAGGGCTTGGGCTTAATCAAGTTCATTTTCACGTAATGTGCGAGTTTTATTTATTCAAATATCTTCAAAACTTAGTACATTTATTATTATTTACTTATACTTATTATGTTAAAACTGAAATAATTACGGAACTTAGAACAGAATTTGAACAGAACTTTTGCAGAACGTTAAAATTAACTTGAAAAATTGAAGATTTTTAATTTATTTTTTTGAAAAACCCAGCCTAAATATATTTCATGTTTTTTTACGTACGTGCAGGTATCTCTACACAGAATCTAAGAAGGTACCTACCTGCACATAACAACTCGGAATCATCTGAAGATTTTGCTTATGTATTTTTATTGTAAATGTGTAATGAAATTGCTTGAAGTTGAATGGGATAATTATTTTCAAAAATATTAAATTGACGTAACGCTTTTTTGTATTTTGCATTTTAATGATAATCATTCAACGTGGAATTGGTATCGCCACCCCGGGAACCATTCATTGGTTTCTATATACAATAGTGAGCTCTGGCATCATAAAATTATGCAGTACAAAAAATATTTTTTTTAACATTAGCTCCACACAGGAGGCACCAAAGAAAACAATTTCCCTAGGGGCCTATGTCATCTTTGAGTATGCTGTGCGGAGGGTTTTTATGGGAAAGGAAGGAGAAGAAGATATGGGAAGGAAAAAGGTATGAGGGGTGTTTAGGAATCTGGGGGTCAGTGTGGCCAGGAGTGACGGACGTATGAATCTATTCCTCATACTGCAGTGCAAGGCGAAGGGTTGGGAGAATCTGGCTGGAGAGGTCAAAAGCCTTCCAATAATTATGGTAACAAGGGAAAGGATAAGAGGGAGATATAAGTTAGTGACGTATTTTATATTGTTAATGGACTTTTTGTCCGTAAATAAATAAATTATTTACAGCGGGTACCCGGCATGCGTTGCAAGGTCACTGTAACCTCGGGGTCAACTTTACTGTAATGGTTCCATCCCAATTCCCGGGAAATAACATTTTAAAGCAAGTGCCTGCAATATATAACATGATATACAACGGTTACTCGGCATGCGTTGCAAGGTCACTGTAACCTCGGGGTCAACTTAACTGTAATGGTTCCATTCCAATTCCTGGGAAATTACATTTTAATGCAAGCGCTGCACTACATAACATTATATACAACGGGTACCTGGCATGCGTTGCAAGGTCACTGTAACCTCAGGTTTCTTCATATATTTAATTTAACACACACTCCTCCTCGCTTAATCCACGTTCACACGTCAAATCGCATAGTGTTTTAACCCGTTAGTTGCTTTTGCAACGGGCAAAACCTAGTATTAGAGTAAAACTGGACAACTCACGAGCGCGGGCAAAGTGGAAAGGTTTCCATTTTGCCCTCACCTACAACTTTCCACTTTGCCCAAATGGTGTGAAAGGAACAAAAAAAAATATGTATCGAAAAGTCGTATAAAAATAACGTTGGACAATACTTATGTGCAATGCAATAATAAATAGCACATAGCTAAATCCTCACCTTTCAATGAAAAATCAATCTTTGAAGTTTGAATGTTTTCGTAAGGAATCTGCACAAATCACTCAACTTACACGTGCACCGCGCTAGGTCACCGCAGCCGTGCTAAATTTCATCAGGGGCATAAGGGCGACATGCGACTTGCGGTAAGTGAGCGCAACGGGAGGGGGGGAAGTCGCTATTTTTTGTTTTATGTGAACTTTCCACTTTGCCCGCCCCTTCCACTTTTGCCCCCCTTTACCCTACCACTCGATTTCTTATACTTGGTGCCGGTACGAAGTTTGATTTAAATAACATCAATTTATATTTCAGTAAAGTCAATAGAGAATTATAAATTGCATGCACAACACTAGCTTGTGCTCATTTCTTCAGATCTTTCGAATTTAGGTATTTTTTGGTGAGTGAAAAACTTTGTAATATTTATATTTGCCCCAAAGCTTATACTAACTTTATAATTAGTTTTAATTTGTTGTTGTTTATAGTTTGTTTTAATTTTCATTGCCATTCTTGTCACGTGTACCCAGTGGCGTAGCTAGCATGGGTGGCACCCGGGGTGAATGTCATCCCCGGGGCGTGGTGTTACCTCCCCCCCCCTATTAAAGTTGACTTCATAAAATTGGTCCATCCTGGGGGGGGGGGGGGGGGGGGGGGTGGCTAGAGAATTTCAGATTTATCCGGCTATGTTCGCCTATAAAAAGACCTAGACACAAAATTCGGGGCACTCCACGGGGAACATATGAAAGAAAATAACAGACCGTGTTCATGTATACAATACTTTGGTGACAATATCCTTTGTAAATTTTTTCCACGGTCGAGTGTCACCCCCATGTCGGCGGACCTCCCCCCCCTCGCTACGCTACTACGTGTACCTAATTGTACAAAGCTTTAATATTCAATATTATATCGATATCAATTAGAAATGCATCTAATTTTACTATTACCTACTCTTATTAAAAATTGGTAGGCATGTAAACTTCTAATTATTTTTCTTCATGTTCTTTACATGTTTTCATATATCTGCTAGTCCAATGTCTTCCTTAACTTCTTTTGTATTCGTCCGCAACTCCCATGCAACTCCTTTGTAGCTCAGTTAGATCGTTAGATGTACGTATATGTTTCATCTCTCCAGCAGTATTGAAATTTCTTCCCGATTATTGATGACGGGGTGCAAGTCAAACATTTATAATAATTACAGAAAATAAAAATGTATGCATGAGGATTTCCTTCAGTCTAATTTTCTTGGGCTGTGTATGGCTCTTCAACCTCTGCGAACTACACTGGTTTGTTTGTTTGACACCTGGTTGATAACAATGTTCGTTTTTTAAAGGGATAATAATTTAATTATAAATACCTACTACGTGTTAGGTACTATTCGATTGCCAATTAGCGGCTAATGTGGAAGTATGATTGTATCAATGGTATTCTATTCACAATACGAAGGAAAAAAGTATTTTTTTCCGCTGGAAAGGGTCCTTCTTGTACTGACTATTATTTTTACGTCAAATGAGGTCGGTTAATGATCATGTTTGAGAGAAACACAAAACTTATTTTGAACTTACTTTACTTTACTACTTTGATTTTTTAAAGTTTTGATTCTATATTATGGTACTTTAATAGAAAACGAGCAATGGCCAGCTCTAATGGGGCGTCGCCTGGGAACAAGTAAGTAGAGTGCGATGAAAACGTGCCAGACGTGTCGGCTGAAAGAACCGAATCTCCATTATTTCAGAAACAAGTTTTGCAATCGAAACAAAAGTATTTTTAATATTGTCCGAAGTCTAGACAAGCTCGCATTCATCGCAATGTAATTTTTTCTACAAATTATTTCCGTTCTTATAAAAAAAACGTTTAATAAACGTGAACATCATGTCCTGTTAAATCAGCAATACTTCTACAATATGGTCAGTGTAAGAATATAAATTGGTCAAATATGGCCAAATTTTTTTTAGCGGGTAACATTAATTACCATGGCAATTCTACCACCTTAACATTCAAAAATTAAAATTTCTAAACAATGTGTAATCGGGTGTACATGAGTGCACTCAATGCACCTTTAGAATAAAAAACATGCAATTATAGCGCATCGTGGCGTGGCATTGTCTTCATGTTAGCTGCATGGCAATAAAACTGCAAAAATAGGTTATGTCGCAATTATTTTGCAAAATATTCCACGGATATTATTATCAGGACATAAATAGAAAATTATATAACTAGACCAAGTACCTACCGGCGGTTTACTAGGGAAACCTGATTTTTTTCGCTCGATAGTTTTTCGCATTGGTAAACTTTCAACACATACCTACTCACAACTATTTTTATGTAGCTACTTGCATTACCGAGGAACCGAGGTAAAATATACAATAGCTGTCGTGTACCTAGATACTGTAGATTGTGTGCCTTGACGGCTTAGCTTACAGCGATGATAAAAAGCATTGAAGTTAAGTTTAATTACAATATAGGTACCTAAATGAAAAAGCTTTGCATAAATAATAAAAATAGTTTGAATGAGCTTGACAGAGGAAACTCGGACTGTATCACCGCTCCGTGCGGTAATTTATTTTTAACAGCATATTTGAATGCAAGTATGTAGGTACCTAAACGCAATGAGAGGCGGGTATAAATTAACTTGCGAATTCCCACAAACTAAAGTTGCAATGCGGTATTGAAAAAACCCTAAAATCTGTTTTAATATTGCAGTATTGCGAATAACATCCCGATTCGATGCTTTACAAATAAAAGTGTTCCACTTGATTCGCACGAAATGTAAAGTTTAGAGCAGTGTTTCTCAAACTAAGGACATGCTTTCACCCCTTTGCAGACAGATTTTCCCGCGTACAAATATCTACCTACCCCTAATGAGGAATACTGAGCTTTTAAAACTGTATTACGTTTGTTCCGCCTCTCTTGTTGTGAAAAATTAACAGTAATCAGTAAGTACATAGGTACTTACTATTCAAATGAAACATATCTATGAGTCATTCAATGTTTTCACAAATTTAATGCAGAAACTATTGTTTATAAATATTTACAAGTACCTAGACCTAGTTCTGATAGTTTTGTGAACGTAGACCCCGCATCCAAAATATAATGTTTCTAATTTTCTTTTATTTAACAAATCAAAATTTAACACCATATTTATTAAGTCGAAACCTTAAATCAAAATATTTTTAAGTAGGTACTTAATTAAATATCTAACTATTTAATAAAAGAATACGCAAATAACTTTTTTTTTAAATTTCAAATGAGGAGTTGTGTTGTATTGGTCATAGTCATAATCAAGAAATGTCGCTGGCTCAATGTTCAACAACTTTTTTTAACTTTCTTCAAGCCAGTAGGTAGATACCATAATTTCCGATTTGACGGCTCGTTGTAGGAACCTCAATTACGCAAACTCTGACGGGATAAAAAAATTGTTTCCAATAAAGCCACCACCATGAATCGGAACCGGAACGCAACAAACAAAGCCTTTTACAGATGTGCGACAATATCCACCAGCAACACAGTAATTTGTATTAGGTATTATGTTTTTAAATCTAACTACTGTAATCAACACATTATTAGTGTAATATGAAAACAATGTAAAACGTAATATTCTTGTCTTGGCAAAAATGCTACTTCAAATCACAACCTTTAAATCATTTTATTATAAAAATTTTGAAGAAAAAATATTATTTAGGTATGTAATTATTTAGGTATGTAGAGTACCCACAACCAGTGGCGTAGTTAGCATGGGTGGCACTCGGGGTGGATGACATGGTGATTGGTTGTCCTGGAGGGGGGGGGGGGGTTGACTAGAGAATTTCTGGGATAAAAGTTTCTAATATAGGCTATTTTCGCCTATAAAAAGACCAAAAAAAAATTCTCCTGTTTCGGGGCACTCCACGGGGAGCCGTACGGACCTTGCTCTTGGGGGGTGACACTCGGTCTGGTGTCACCCCCCATCGGGTGGCACCCGGGGCGGGCCGCCCCCCCCCCCCCCTAACTACGCAACTGGTTAAAGCCATGTTCTCAAGTATCCGGTAATTATTTGTTTTCGGTTTCCTCCTAATTGTATTTTTATGTTTGTCCGAATTAATTGACAGAATATTTTCATTTCTGAATGCAAACCGCCTTCTGTTAGTATATTGTATTTTAGTTTTAAAGTTCTCGTTTTGTTCTTTGTTATTATGGTCCCGTGTGTGCTATAACAGTACTGTTTTTGTTAATTTTTATTCCCTTGTCATTGTTATGTAAATACCTACTGTATATTCTTTTTTTCATGTTATTTTATCAATATTTTGTAATGGACTCGTAAGGAGCATTGTTGGATTTCATTTTTTAAATACATACGTTAATGCGCACTTGAAGTGAAAAAAAACTGCTCTATACAAATATACAATTATTATTATTAAACCAGCCAGAGAGGCCCACTAATCTTTATAAAAAAGTTATTGCATCAAATAAAAACTAAAAATAAAATTAATAATTTGCAATACGAAAAACAAGTGCCGAAACCCGGACAAAACCGAATAGTAACCAATGACATTACAGTAACTGTATGAAATTAAAAACATTAAAATTCTTAATTAGTTTGATAATTTGAAAGTTCAAATTTATGACGATTTTTTTTCACTAAACTAACTAAACTTGTTATCACACTTTGTTTTGTTCCACGGAATCATTAGGTACCTTATTAATCAGCACCTTTTTTTACACAAATAAAATCACAATGTTTGTGCCTCTGGAATTGAATTCCTTGCGATTTGAATTACATTTTCATATTATTTTGTCAGTGTATCGAAAAAATGAAACGATAAAACCGTGCTTTTATGCGACAACGTCAATTTATATACCAGTTTGTGAAACACTGATTTAGATTTCACAAAAATTGCTATTGAATATTGTTGTTCCTATATGTTCCTATAGTAAAGTTCCCAATGGGTAGGTACGATTTAAAAAGTAGGTACGTAATCGTTTTGGTGTTTATGTTTGAAAATTTAATTTGTAAAAAGATGTCATATATTATTTTTTTTCTGTGAGATAGTGAGAAACCACCTATCTCGTAGATACATAATTTATTAATTTTCCCTTTCAGTCCGAAAACTCAATAATATCGTAATATTTTTCGATTTTTATTAAGTATTATTATTTTATCGATTTTTTTACACTAGTAATGAATCTGAATATAATGTTTCAGTTTCCCGGTAATGGTATTTACGTATTTACAGCGCAATGAATTGCAGAGAGATAATGCAGTCATTATAAGCTTAAAGTTTCATCTCGAGGGGTCCTAACCGGATTCTGTGTGAACTAGCAAAAAAAAAATCAACCCCAAGTTGGAGAAATAATAATAAGATGACCGTAGCATTTAATATTTTTAACGAATTCAAAAAGCAGTAGGTACCTACACATTTTGAATGGTTACTTTTTTATTTAGTTTTGCCAGTGAAAAAATCTCCGTGAATATAGTTACTACTTATTTCGAACGAAACACAATTATTAGTATAATATAGGTAGTATTAATATATTACAATATTTGCGATATAAAAAATAATAGAACAAATTATAACATCTTTTAAGGTATGTAGCTAAGGTATTATTAGTGATTTTTTCTCCAATAGAGAAGGTTATAATTATAATAATATTTTGTATACAGGTAATAAAAATGTATTGTAGTTGGTAGGAAAACTAATTAAGTACCTACAAAAGTGTTATATATATATTTTTTTATATAATACTTGATTATCAATTTCATATTCGTACAAGTTAAATAAACTTTATCTTTTATCAATATTATTTAAACGCTTTATTATTTTTTAATCCATTTATGTAGTGCTTTTGTTGTATTTCAAATACATTTTATAAATATTTTCCATGAAATAGGTATACATTTTTATGTTGTGCATTAAAAAATAAGAACGGTCAGATAAATGCAGTGATAATGCAAAGCGCATCGTGCAAAGTGTATCGTGAAGAGATGATAGCTCCGATGTAGTAAGTAGTAATGTAGGTATTTAAATTTCCATGTCTACAAGATCTAGCTGCAGACATTGCACTTCATGCAACAAAAGCGTTTGCAGAGACGAGACTCCACCCTAAAATTTGAATATCTCACGTCCCCCTCGTACAGATCTTTATAAGCGTACAACAGTACATGTGAGTGTACACTAGTACTGTACAACTGCTGCGTTTTGCAAGCAGACAATGAACAAGCATGTCGGCAGGTACCTAAGATAAATAATTTGCATATAGGTGGAGGCCAATAGTCGCCGGATTTCTGCCGCGCTTTTAAATTCAATCGTCAGTCCATTTCAATAGGAGAAAGTTATTTGCTGTACAGTCGCGCTTAAATTACTACATTAGTTTACTCGCTAAATTATTAAAGATTATGTTTAAACAGTGCACTTATTAGTTTCTGATCGGACGATAATAGGAATGGTTCGCGAATATTAACGGTATGTAGTTTGTGCGAAATAGTGAAAAATATGTGTTGCGAATTTAAAGTTTACGCGAATTTTCTCGGACAATAGTCTTAATTTAATCAAAAAGTTCTGCGGACACATAAAGTGCTAGAGACAAATAAAATCTAAAAATATCACATCGTGCCAAAGTATTAAAACAAAGTTTGGAAAGAATGCACTGAAATCGCAAGGCACCTTGAGCGTCATTTTGAGAACCCCGTAGCGCCGATCACGTTGACGTTGTCCGGTGCCGCCATTTGTGTGCACGGTTGACATAGATAGAGATAGGTTTTTAGGTGAATATGCCATTCTATGTTTTAATTATACATTCAACTTACAGTGTTTTCTGTGTGTTATATCTTTTTACATCGTTTAATATAATAGTGTCGTGCTAAAATACTTACTTTACACAAATATTTTTGAATAAAGTTTCGGTGCATCCGCCGGCCGGTTGGTGTCGATCGAAGTTGCATTCAGTGCATGCAGTTTTTAAGCGACGTGCATTTTCCGCCTCGGACATAAAATAATTAGCAATATTTTATCAGAACTAAGTGGATTTTAACTGCAATAAGTATTCAAGTTGGAAAAAGTGCAATTTTGCAAAAAATGATTGTCGACTATTGGCGGGCAGACAGTCGTTGTTTACTCGTTTGCAGTTCCGGTCAATGACCGCGAAAATAGCTTCTTTAATCTTATACCTACGTCCAGTGTCTATTGTTAGGCTCCTTTAGTTACAATCCTATAAATGTATTTTGTGCAAATTTGCCTACTTTGTGATTCCCAAAAGTACTTTTATTCTTTGTTGCATTCGAAGTTTGATCTACTTTTGAACGGTTCTATTTTGGTTTCATGTCTTTTGTTTTTCGCATTAGTATTTTTTTTTGTTTGAAATGGGTACATTCCTGAAAGTAAAGTAACGTAAATTATTATTTTCTGTGCACTACTTCAGGCCAGTAATTCCGAAAACATCTTTCTCGAGCTAAACCTTCAATATTTATTTATATGCCCCATCCAATTAGTGAGTTCTCGCAATTTTTTTCGCAATAACTGCTAAGATTTTTATGAAATATATTGTTGAAAAATAAAATCATTTTGTTTCTGTTTGCAGTTGCTATGGCGGAGGGTAATGGAGAAGTGTCCTTAGAAGTAACTGGACAAGACTGTGATACCCGCACTCCAGACTTTCACAAACTATTAGAGTATGGCTTAGACAGTAAGGTATGTTGTACATTTTAATGTTTTATTATTTTGATAAGATACCACATCAAGGGGACCCCAACACTTTACCATGGTCAATAAGCTTTCAACACTAAAATATTATTTCATGCAACATAGAAGGTCCAACATTTCTATGGTTACCAAATCATTTGAAAACTCTGGTGCTCTGAAAATTATGTCTATTTTAAATCTAATTATTATTATTGTTTGTGGTGTGAGTACCCCACGAGAGTCCCAATTGCTCCCAACAATCATCTGGAGCCAGTGAGACTATGGCATCCTCAATTGTGATAAGTTGTAAGGCTGAATGTAGTGGGGAGGGTAAGGAGTTGGGAAAAGGAAGGTGGGGAAGTGCCTGGCTATTCAGACCTGATCATCAAACAGGGCTAAAGCCATTCCAAGCAACGTTTCAATTCTGAATGGTGGTCTTTCATCAGGGCGATACTGAAAGTATCTACCACTCTATAATTATTACTAGTAATATAATATTATAATAAATTGTTCCCGAGAATAAAATCTGTAATACCTACTCTTTGCGACCATTGCCGAAAACCCATAATACTTTTAAATTTTCTTTTGCACGGGATAGGAAAAATTTGCTTAATTGCTATATTATCATTTTCAAAGTGATGAATTTATGTGAAATTAAGTTATTAATTTCATTCGTTTGAATGCATCAAGTGTATCCAAGAGACAATAATTTAGAACATATTAATTTATTGGAAAACTTTATAAGACCAGAAACCGAAAAAGATGTATACTAAAAATCCAATAAGAATCCTGATGGAATCCAATAACATAATTATGCATTTTCTTTTATTTAGGTGGCTATAAAATTAGATGACATTTATAAGACTGGTAAGCTAGCTCACATTGAGTTGGATGAGAGAGCTTTAGATGCACTGATAGAGTTCCCCGTGGAAGGTGCTTTGAATGTCCTCGGACAGTTCTTGGATTCTAACCTCGAACACGTGTCCAATAAAAGTGCCTACCTCTGCGGTGTGATGAAGACTTATAGGTAAGAAACTCCACCACAATCACTTTCATGTTATTTTTCACAATTTGCAAGTATACATTTTCAGAGGCATGATGAAAGTGGCGAATGGGAAATAAAATTCTTTTGATATGGCTTCACCAATCACTATTCCTTTGTTTTTTTTTTAATTTAAATAATAATAATATGCTAGTTTAAAAGACAAATTAATTAACAATGCTCCACTGTAGGCAAAAGACCCGCGCTGTACAGCAGGGAGGGCCCGTGGCAGCCATTGTGCAGCCCGCCAAGGGACCTGATGATGAGAAAATTAAACTAATTCTCCAGCGTACTGGATATACGCTCGACGTGACGACAGGTAACAATTCTTCATTTAAATCAGTTATGATTATTTATGTAAGTTGGGCTGATACAAAAGTAATTTGAAGAGTGCTGAATTATCACAAATTGCCACTGCTATTTTCCATCGGCAAGTGTAGTGCATGCTGTCGGCTTGTGTTTAACTGCCAACTTTGTATTTACTGATCACAGAACATCGGTGGCACTCTTCCAAAATGGATAATAACTCAGCAGGTGTGTATAGAAAATTAGCAAGTTATTAAGTTGGTTGTTTGTTTGCGTGCAGGGCAGCGCAAGTACGGGGGCCCCCCTCCGGGCTGGGAGGGCAACACCCCCGGGGCAGGCTGCGAGGTGTTCTGTGGGAAGATCCCCAAAGACATGTATGAGGATGAACTGATTCCTCTGTTTGAGAACTGCGGAGCCATCTGGGACCTGCGCCTCATGATGGATCCCATGACGGGGACCAATCGAGGTTATGCATTTGTTACGTTTACTACGCGTGAAGCAGCCCAAAATGCTGTCAGAGAGGTAACGTATTATACTTTGCTCCCCGACAGCTTTTCATGTACCCACAACATTCATTTGGTACAAAGCTGTAATTGTGTTTGACAACAGTGAAACCGGTACTAGATTTTTTTGTTTTCAAAATATTGAGGATCACTTCCCTGGGTATTCCTTTTTTTTATATGTTGAATACTTCACTGGCTTTGAAGCTTTACTAGCAATATGGTAAGGATTATCATTATAATGGTGGTCACTTTTCACACAATTTTCCAATTACGAAAATTCCACTTTGAATATTTCAATGATTTCCGTAACAGTACACTAGATTAAATTATCCCATGTTTGAAAATAAATTCAGAATTTGGCTTCAAAGAACACTTTTTTATTTGACATGATTATTCATGGACTAGATAAAATGCAGAGTACAATTAATTATGTTTTTCTGTAAAGATTCAGAAAAATCAGGTAGAATCTTGTAAATCTATATCTTTCCCACACCTGCTATTTCACTTGTTAGGATTTTAGTTTGACATTTAGTACAACAGCAACATGTGTCAGTTGTATGTTAATTACAAAATTAAAATAAGGTTAAGTTTATTGTTTATGGTATTTCATAACTATTTTTCATTTTATTTTATTGGTGTTTATTCTTTTATGCATAAAACCATTAAATTCTTTAAAATCTTCATTATGGTTTTTTGTTTTCAAAAATATTTAGATTTTATTTAAAATTAAATGTTATAATTTTTGAAGATGTTAAGATGTTGTAGCATTGATTGATTGAATATGACTTGTAATGTTGTGTATAGTTAATTCCACCAGAATGTTTCTGTCTCTATAATCTCCCACATGTCTGTATAAACAATAGCCTCGCTTGCCTCCTTAAAAGTCCCAACCAAAAGCCCCACATAACCCTTTTATTATGTTGTACCATCTTTTGTTTATAATTTTATGTTGTGAATGTGTTGATTGTATTTTATTATTAATCTTTTCACTAGCAAACAAACTGATCCTAAGTTTCCAGGCTGTAGCGGTAATTGGCAATATTGACATATTGACTTGAAACTGGCTCGCAGTTTCATTAAAAATTGATTACAGGCTCTCCTCTTTGCTCGTAAGGCCATTTGGCTGAATTCGGCGTCTCAATCATTTCATCTTCAAGGATGGTACAACTATACTTATGTATTCATATCAAAATTAAAGACTCGAATCTTCCCTTCCTTTATTTGTTTATAATATTTTATGTATGTATAATGAAGTTATTTAGTATCTCATAACCGTATATATTTGTGTTATTTTGGTCCCATGTTTTAGTTTGAAATGAACAGTCTTTAATATTGGTATATGGTACCGTTTATTTACAAAGATCTTGCTCTCTTTGGGTGTGGGGCGTGGAACACAAGCAAATTAAGTCCTCACTGCGTATGGGACTTTTGTTTGAATGACATTTAACTGTAGCTTTTGAGTTGTGAAATTTACTAAAAGGACATTTGGCATTATGTTTTCCCACAGCTTGATAATCACGAAATAAAGCCGGGCAAGAGTCTGAAAATAAACATTAGCGTTCCAAATCTACGACTTTTCGTGGGAAACATACCCAAGTCGAAAGGCAAAGAGGAGATACTGGAGGAGTTTGGTAAATTAGCAGGTAAAGTTTATCTAAATTATTGAAACTATTACTGATCAGTTTGGTCGTCTATCCGCTCCTTGCTCCTTGCTTTAATTCTCCCCGTATTGGTTGAGTCAGTTGTGTGACTGGCTGGTTGCCGGCTGGCTGGTTGCCGGCTGGCTGGTTGCCGGCTGGCTGATTTCTGGCTAGCTGGTCGCTGGCCGACTGGCTGCCCCAGCCGGGCCCCCGCCGGTGTTGGGTGCCACTAACAAGTAGCTGCGAGGGCCTGGCTGTGGGCTGCGGGCTATCTCTGTCCACTCCCTTGTGCACCCTCTGCACCTGGCTTGTCTCCCCCATCACTAGCCCGCTCCCCCCTCCCCCACCCCCCCACTCCCCCACCCCCCCACCCCCTGGCTGCAGGTGGCTGTCACCAGATATCTACTGAGCCGTCTAAATTGGCTGTTCTCCTTCCAAATTATTCTTACAGCTGAATGATTATGAAATTCGAAAGGGCAAAAAGATTGGCGTTACGATTTCATTTAACAACCACCGTTTGTTTGTGGGAAATATCCCTAAGAATCGAGATCGAGATGATTTATTTGAAGAGTTTACTAGGCATGCACGTAAGTTTTTCAGTAATTAATAAGAAATTCTTTGGTCTCTTATTTTATAGCTAGATTATCTTTGGCGCTGCCATTTCATTCTTTAAATCATCAGATCTACCTTTCCGTACAGCAGCAAAAAGTACTCTGGCTATATTATTTTACTCAATTTTTCTCAATAGAGTCTTTGAATTTTACACAAATATTTCTATTCCACACTTACTGATTTTATGGAAAACATCACACTTTCTTATTACATATATGATTTGCCACTTTTATTTTGTTGTCTTATCTGAGGCGCTTAGCGCAATAGCTCACCCAACCCATAAAAATTCGTAATCAGCGATAATTTTTAATATATTTTTGTCATATGTAAGAAGACACAGTGGCCCAATTTTAGTTTTCACTATTTCAAAGAACCTTTGAAATCAGTGAAAACTAAAATTGGGTGACTGGCTTCATAGATATGACAAAAATATATATATATATATATTTTTTTTTTATTAAAAAAGAAAGACAAACATTCCCGGGTTACGAATAACCCAACAATGTTTGAAAATCTCCTACTACCACCACAGAAAGCCGAAAATGTTGCTTGTGTTGTGATGGAGGACTTAGCCAGCCGAGGAATCGAACACGCGACGCTCGGGTGGGACCTAAGCGCTATGCCCACTCAACCACTGACCAGTCAAAATATAAATATAATATGATGTTTTCTCGCTGATGTGGGTTGGGCCACTCTTGCCCTGAGCACCTGATATGTCGTCTTCTATTTTCATCTACTAAATATTGCTGATATTGTTTAGAAATATTTTAAAAAATGCATAGAGAGTTTCTTACAATTAGGGCAATGTTTTACGATTTATTGAATTACCTTCAGAACCCAAACTTTCAAATGCCCACAGTAATTTTAAATTCAATATACCTACAAAATTTATGTTTTTAAAGTTTTTGTTTGTTTTATTAATTTCAAGTTAACAATCTTTTTGTTTTTATTTAATTTAAATTAAATCCGTATTATTTTTTCTCAGTATTTAATTTTATTGTATGAAGTTGAATTTTCTTGAATCAAACAAAGCATTTCAAAATAGGTAGAAAAGCTTTTGATATTTAAATTTTAAAATTATAATCAAATTACGATTTTCTCCACTTTGGTGTTATTGATTATCGTAGCACCCATAGCAATTCCTTGCATGTCTCATCATCTCAATGAGTTTTTTTTGTTTAGCTGTTTGATAGGTTGGTTTGTTAATAGATAGAAGAGTGGTGTTATATGAAGAGAGAGTGTGTTTTGTGCCGACTACTCCGTCTTGTGTTTGTTTCTGTATTGTGTTACAACTGTTTGCAGCTGGTCTGATGGATGTAATAATATACAGTTCCCCTGATGATAAGAAGAAGAACCGGGGCTTTTGTTTCCTTGAATATGAATCACATAAACAAGCATCCTTGGCCAAGAGAAGGCTGGGATCTGGCAGATTTAAGGTGTGTTGTGTTTATATGTTTTTCCACCGTTTCCCCTTTTTTAAGTAAAATTGTAAAATGAAGAGGGATCTTATCATTACAGCCTGCTCGCGTCAAGCGCTATCCAGCGGATGATGTATGTCCCTATACCTATAATAATAATATCATTTCAATGTTATGTTTATTTGCTAAATTAATTTCATTTTATTTATTAATTCCAATCCAATGTTTTTCTCTTGCCTTCTTAATTACACATTTTAATTATTGTTATGAAAACATACTAGGGAGCATGCAATTCGTCTATTTTCTAGTATATACTCGAATATATCTGTTTACTGTACCTTTGGAATATAAATGTCCAATAATACATGTGTGCAATATAATCGAGAGTTCAATGCTTTTCAGGTTTGGACTTGTGATATTATCGTAGATTGGGCCGATCCACAGGAAGAACCTGATGAACAGACTATGAGCAAGGTAATCATTATTAATTTTGCTAAATAAACCCCATTCAAAAGCCCCTCAATTAAAATGTAACATATCTCTTTACGCTTATTTGTTGACAGGTTAAAGTGCTCTATGTGCGGAATCTAACTCAAGATACTTCAGAAGATACATTAAAAGATGTATTTGAAGGCTACGGAAAAGTAGAACGAGTAAAAAAGTTAAAAGATTATGCCTTTGTCCATTTTGAAGATAGAGACTGCGCAGTGAAGGTAAAACTCTTGTCATTATCATGAATCGAAAGAAGAGAAGGCAAGAAAGTGGCTAGATTCTAATAGTATGTATGTATGTGCAGGCAATGCGAGATCTAGATGGAAAAGATATGGGCGGCGCACATATAGAGGTGTCACTAGCCAAGCCCCCGTCCGACAAGAAGAAGAAAGAGGAGATGCTGCGCGCCCGGGAGAGGAGGATGATGCAGATGCTGCACGGCCGCGGCGGGGGGTGAGTGCCATTAGAATTAGCATTAGCACTAGCACCACTAGTGTAGTTTACCAATACTACTAGTAACTAACTGTAACTGTTTGTGTCTGTGGCAGGTGTTCCCCGTCGGGAGTGGGCGGCGTGGGTGGGCCGGTGGGGCGAGGCCGCCCCAACAACCGCGGTCCCCTGGAGCGCGAGGAATATGGTGAGTGCCCTTCCTTGCAACTCGCTCTCCCCTAGTGGCTTCTCTCCAACCAACCGACCACCTACCTTCACTCACTCACTCACGCACAGCCTACTAATGAACTTTTCTTTACCTATTTAACCATCTTTTTTCAGATGAAGGGCCCTTTCAATTGATCTCTCTCCAACGCTGTTTGCTCGCTTTTGTTATATCTATGCTAATATAACAGTAACTCCCTTAACATTATAAACCCGTGTGAGTTAGTCCTAGTCAACTAAATTAACGCTTGAACTGAAATGTTTTTTGTTACATCTGTAAAAATCTATCATTAAAAGTGATGTGGGTTACTTGAAATTTTAGATTTTCAGAATGTAAAAAAATCCCTTTCCCTAAAGATTAATGTTGCATGTTGGTTGAAACCCAATTGAATAATATTTTGTGTGGTTTTAATGTCTGTACAAGTGTGTGTTAGTTGAAGTGGTGATGGATCCCGAGTATATTCCCTATGTATTGTGTCTTACAAACCAACCGGCTACATAAAAACATAGTACATCAGTGGCATAGTCATATAGCCATACAGCCATTTCCAATCTGTTTGTTTCCAACCAATATGATGAACCATTCAAATAACTATATAATTAGTTAGGCAATATGATGAACCATTCAAATAACTATATAATTAGTTAGGCAACATGATGACAGTGTAATGAAAGAAAAGCGCATAGTAGGAGTGCTATTATACACAGTGTACATGTATTATATAGAGTGAAACATTGGCTGGATAGTAGTGTGTTCCTGGTCTATAATAGTAGTGATTAAATCCCACACACTGCATACCATAACTTTCTTTTTGATCACTGTTTCATGCAGTCAATTTATGGATTACCCACAGTGCAAGCTGCCAACTATATTGGATTTTTTAACATGCCTCATCAGTTTTAAATAGCATGGTTTTTGTTCTGTTTATTCATTATTTATTTTCGTGATGGGATTGTTTGATGTACTAATTAAATCTAATCCCTTTGAATAACTCATGAAACTTAAAATGTAATAAATCTATGTATATGTAGTGGATAAGGAAGAGGAAAGTAGCAAGGTAACTTGGGCCCGTATTAATTGTGTGTGTTTATAGATTATGATTACGACTATTACGGGTACGGCGGGTACCGCGGTGGCTACACGGAGCCCTATTATGGCTACGATGAGTTGTATTTTGATTACGCGGCCCCCGCACAGGGACAGCCTGCCCGCAACAGACCTCCACCGGTGGGTGTATGTCCCTATAATCTATAATACTTTCATTTCACTTTGTTATATTTGCAAAATTTATTTATCCTTCTTTTATTTATCATTGTTGATTTTTAATGATTGGCCTACTAAATTTAATCGGATAGTTTTAAGTAACATTATTTTGTGTTGGCCCTGCGGCATTCAGGTCGGCTGTCAGCGCCGGTGGTTGTGAACCATGAACCATTACCATTAGCAATTGCAATCAATCAGCCTTCAGCATCATGTACCAATCAACCATCTCGCTCGACATCCGATTCAAGCTTTCTAAATACATATCTACTCTCATTTCATGCAATTATATCAATATTGGCTGAATAGAGTAAAGTACATTTTTATATTTTTTCTGCGCTAACCATGTAAGGGGAAGATTACTCTACTTTGGTGTTTTGTTGTACAAGGATTCCAGAGGAAACAGAAATGAGATGAATCTATCTTGAACTTGGAAAACAAATAATGAAATTGCATACATATTTCAAAATCAGTCAGAAATTGGTTTTTGGTAAAATTTAATGGGTATTTGTATATTTTCCAGATGGATGTTATATTTATTTATTACCTAATGCTTTTCTAACATTTGCTTTTCATTATTCCCATGCTTATTAGATTATACTAACCTGCTTTGCTTATTAAATAATTATCTGCTTTCTTTCCCTTTGTTACTTAATGGGTTCTTTGTTTATGAAATTATGTTTCCTGATAACCAATTAATACTTGTTTTCTTTCTATTGTTTTGATATTCCCTATCCTAATATGTAATGACAAATTATGTATATTTTTTTCCTAGTGAGAATTTGTTCTCAGTGTTCTCAATAAACATGATTTAATTTATAGTTTAAAAAGAATATTTAGTTTTGTGTGTTTTTTTTTCTATTAACTTTAAAATATATATTATAAAAACAAATCTTTCAGAGGAAAACTTGTGAGTAATGTTTTAATTTATATTTGTATTTTCAGGATTTAAGTTTGAATGGATAATATTCTAATAGAATCTAAAAATATTTTTCTACAGATATAATTTTCTTGTATTAAATGGATTTGATACAGTGTAACTTGGGAAGGACGAATCTCTATTAGAGGTTTTTTTTGATAATAAATACTGTTAACTAGTGTGATTTCACTATTGATGGTAGATAATTGAAGTTGGGGATCTGATTGAGAAGTGTACTGTACTGTTACTGTACTGTAGTGTAGTGGAATAGTAGTGTAGTGTTGTGTGTTGTAATGTATGTTGTGTTGTGTAGGGTGGACGTGGGGCTGGGGCGAGGCCGGGCCGTGGGGCAGGTGGGGCGCCGGTGGGGCTGGGGCAGGCGGGGGGGGAGCGCAGCCCTGGGGGGCCCCGCGCAGATCGTGGCCCGCCGGCCCCCACTACCGCACGCACCACTGGCAATCCACGCGCCAAGGGAAGTTTACCAGGTAAATAATTTATCCATATTAAAACATATTTAGACATTCGTCACGCCAACTAGTAATGTTAATGTTAAACAATATTATTTTCAATGCAATAATTAAAAACACTTTGTTTTTACCACAATATTTTTATTGTGGTAAAAACAAAGTGTTTTTAATTATTGCATTAATAAAATGGTGCCACAAAGTGAATTTGCAAAATTTAAAGAAATATTATTTTCCTTTGCCACTGAGAAAAATAATTGATATAAAATAAGATTTAGAAAACAAGGCATGTTGTCTGAGTGAGATATGTACCTGATTGGGTCATTAAAATGAAAGCTAAGCTTAGTGTCCGTGCCAACCAATTTAAAAGAAAACTTTGAAGCAAAATAATTGAAGTAAATCTACTGTAGCATTCATAAGCGGAACTACATTGCCCACTCTCCGATACAACGATTTCACACTATGGGAAATCAGTACTTAGGTGATATTGACATATTTAACATAAACTTGGCAAAATTTGTTGATCTTGTAAAAAACTTATTCCAAAACTATTCCTAAACCTATCTGTTTGTCTGAAAACCTATGAAATCGCTGTATTTTTGTATTTTTATTACTTGTGTGCTTTTTTATCAAATTTTATTTTTATTATTTCTGTATATGTTAAATAATCTGTCATGAATTATCTGTACTACCAAAATGTAAAAGCCCATTGGGCGTTAAATAAATAAAATAAATAAATAATAAATAAAATTGATGTCACCTTTGGTTTTTCACAAGGACGGGCTAATGCGTACACTTTAAAAGTGTCATATTGCCGAATGATAATACTTTAATAATAACAATGGTGACTTTTCTGCTTTCAGTTTACTTGCAAGTGTGTGTTTAATGTCCAAGCTCAAGCCAATGTCCAAGTCCAAGCCCATCCTGAATAGTTGACAAGGAGGTACCCTTCCTTCCATATCCTTTCTCCATATCCTGTCAATGTAGCAATGTAGGTAGTCAATACGACATATTCTAAAAGAGAAGGTATTGAACGTGTATTCTGTGGCAGGTAAACGCAAGTGGGACGGGAGTCACCAGAACCAAGGGGGGCCAGGGGGGCCTAGGGGGGCCGGAGGGGCCGGGAAGCGCCGCAGGAATGTGTGGGACAAGGGAGACCAGCTGCTGCACCTGTCGCAGCCCCTACCCGCGGATGAGGGCTGCTGGGAGTCAGACTCCTGCCACTCTTGGACGTAGAATCTCTACGAAGCTCCTCCCCTCTGCAATTCTCCTATATAATATACATTTACTCGTGTCCATTGCTGTAATTTTGCAGAAGCTCAATTTTGTATTCAGATGTGTAATTTTGGTAATATTTACATGTTATACGATATTTAATTCCGTACTAGTGTCAAACACAGCCTTTGAGAGAAATGATTTGAGTTTGTTTATAGTAAATATTAGGGAAAGAGAGTAGAGTGTGTGTGTGTTGTTTGTTTGTTATGCCAGAGGGCTTGGCTTAAAGCGAGACGGACTTTAGGATGGATAGCAGAAGTGTTTGTTACGACCCAAGGCGGTCATTGTGATAGCTTTAAAGGGCTTTAACGTTTCTGTTAAGGCTGATACCCATTTTAAGTAAGTGAACGTATTCTAAATGTGTTTGTTTTATTAAGTTGGTTGGGACTGAGAGCTGTCACTGTAATGTGCTGTGCGATGCTGTGCTGTGCGAGAAGGATTGGTTGGTTAGGACAGTCGGAGTGGTGACTCTGGCTTGTACATAACGTAATTCGAGGGAAGGAAATCATGATGTGCTTGAAATATAGATGGAGAGCAAATTACTTCTTTAACAAATTTTGTTGCAATATTTTTCGTTTGATAAGTATTTATTGGCTGTTATAATTATATTTGGGGCACCTTTCATGGATGGACAGGCTGTAGCTGAAGCCGTCGCTGTTTATAATGATCTCTACATGTGCACGCTACTAGATGTACGTGCAATGTTACCGGGTCCCGCGCGGACACGGATAGTAAATGAGTTAGTAGTTGTGTTTGGTTCACCCCTTGTTCTGGAGGATACTACACTTGCGCAGGGGGAATAAATCAATCTTTGGTTCATGGTTACATTACATTGCGGTTCCTCGTGTTAGAGAGGAACCTTTTTCTATTATGTGTTTTTATTCATTTGACTTTCATGTTTTTCAATTTTGTATTTGATTCTGATAAAAATCTTTAGTAGGATGTTATCCATTTGAGTATTTTGATTGTAAGTGTCCTGTTATGCTTAAATTTTCATAAACTTAGTGATGTATGTATGTATCGTACATATGGAGCGAGTGGATAGTTGTTGTGTTGTTAGTGTGGTGGGTGGAGTGGATATAGTATCAGCTGTCCCTGTCCCCTAACATCTGTCATCACCGAGTCTTGTAGGTTATTATTGTTTTGCTTGTGGGTGGCTGTGTGGCTGTCAGCCCACCCCGCCCGAGGAATATATTTTCCTAAACTGTTTAGTTGAGAGTATTTTTGTTGCTCGAGACAATGTCTGTTTTTTAAATATATGTTATTAAATATATTTTATTCCTGGCAATGCATTTTGCGATGTGATGTATTTTAGCAGTAAATAGATCATGTAATGTATGTGTTTCACTTGTAAACTGTTGATAACGATAACGTAATGTTTCAAATGTACTAAAATGAATTTCATGTTAACTAATGGAATAAACAAACCATTTACAGCTAAAATATCACTAATTCAGCAAATTATTATTGTAATTATTTTAAAATGTTATCCTGCTTTTGCTTAATTTAATCTTGTTTGCCCGATTATCCGTTTTATTAAGAGAAATAAGGATACACTGAGTGAAAATTTAGTTTATACTATATTATAGTAATGTTTCCGGCCATTGACAATAATGATTGTCGTTTTTTTCTTTTTTGGATTTACCCATTATCTTAATAAAACAGTTTTTATGTGGACTACAATTTCATTGTATTATTTATTTTGTAGATATAACATTCCTTCTTTCCTTATCCTTACACTGAAGAGAAGTGAACAGAAGTTGGTTGACTGTAACAGAACAACGGTATGTCGTATAGTAATAGTAGCCCACATATAGCCCTCCGACCACTCTTGCAATACCTATGTGTACGCATTGTACAGTCCACCCAGAGGGGCGGTGCGGCCCCAATCTCCAACAAACTAATGTTTAGCCAAACGACAGATGTACTAAATTTAACCTTACAAATTTACATTATCTAGTAAATGTAGTATAATATATATGAAAGCTGAAGAAGTGGAAATGATCAAGTAAGGAAAAGAGTAAAGAGGCCTTTGCACCGCACCCTATTCATTTAACTATAAACTCCTGTTTTAATCATTTACATATGTATGTATGTAAGTTACTTGTGAGCATGTATAAAACGATAAGTGCTGTAGCGCCTTTACCACAGGCGTTCCAGAACAATATATCATATAAAATTACTAACATCGATCATATTATTATTTGGGTGACTTACAATTATCATACTTCTATATACAATACAGTAACAGCTAACGCTTATACATACTTGAGAGGATTTAACTAGCCAGGGATGGTTTCAGCATGTGGGCTATGTGCTATGGGGCTAAGATGCTCTCTGATCATTCCTCTAGCAAGTGACTAGTGGCAAGCATTCAGGGACCAATGAAAAACTGATGTCAAAATGTGTATCGCGTGTGTATTTCACTTTAAACTGTCCGTGTTACAATATACTTTAGTTGTTTATCAGTTAACCAGTAAAAAACACAATATCAGTATTAAGAGCAATCATTACTTATTCATTATCACTACATACAATGAAGATAGCTCTATTTAAACATAATACAATAGTATTATCAGCTTGTGGGTTTCCACAAGATAAATTTAATTATATTTATAGATTAAAAAAAAAAACAGCGGCTGATTGGACGATTTAGTTGTTGCCATGTTCATCTTAAAAGTGTAAATGTGGATAAAAGGACCAAATGTAATGGCAATGGGTGACCACTGATGACTGAACAACCAGAAAATGTATATCCACTATCTTGCGGTATCCACTCCACCCACCCACCTGTCTAAAACCATCACTGGTAACATTTAGTAATTACTGGAGTCCAGAACCAAAGCTGGTGCTGGTGTTCGGTATTGAAATTCCCCACACAAATATTTTTGTTAAGTACATTCGACAGTAAATAGTATTTTATCACAGCTAGCCGCAAACAATGAACAATTTAACTTTGTTCTTAGAATCATTGCTTGGTACCATTTAGTATGTTTTGTCACTCCACAAAGTCTTGAATTGAAACAATGAACAAGTCTAATGAACCTCCATTCAAACGAATCAAGTACATTATAGTATTATACAGAAGAATGAAAATGAATCCTTTAGTTTCTAGTTGAGATTCCTCGATTTTCAACTAACTAAAAAACAAAAAATACAAATAATTTTTTTATCCTTTCCTATATGCACTAAAACAACATTCATAAACAATCCAAGGATTTATAATTTTATATCATTTGTGCATTAATAATATGCATTTTGAAAATGTTGCAATTACTAATGAAATCTCAGTTTTTTTTATTTATTTTAATTTTACAAAATGTTACGCTTAAAACATACTTATATGAATATATAATGAATAATTTATAATACTGATTGATTAATTTATTGTTAATTCTTTTATGAGACTGATGGCAGTTGGAGAACTGTGTATCATTGTGCTATTATTTGTGTACTTTTATTACAATTTAATAAATCTAATCATTATTATTGTGGTTAAAAATAATAAACAGGTGGAAGGTCAGCCAACACTAGCAATACAATTTACAATATGGGTGAATGGACTGGGAAGAAATGATGTGACCATCTTTGATTCAGGGCTCCACGAGACAACAATGGGTTCGTTTTAGATTTGATACCTACCAAAAGACCAAGGAAGAGTGGCAACAATGCAAACTGGGCAAACTATTGTTAAATTAGACAATAATCTTCAAATCAATGTCTGCTTTGCAATCATAATCATTATTCACTGAAATATCTTAGACTCCTTTCTCAATAGCGGCGATATTTTGTAATTGACCAATCTTCAGGGCCGTATTATCCATAAGGTAGTGTAGGCAACTGCCCAGGTGCCCCGCGTCGCCTAGGGGCCTTGAGACGTGCATTGCCTAGGAGCCCCGACATTTTTAATCTGGCCCTAGCAGGGTCGTAATGTCCATAAGGCAGTGTAGGCCACTGCCTACGGGCCCCTATGGTAAAAGGACCCCGAGACGTGCATTGCCTAGGGGCCCCGACATGTTTAATCCGGCCCTGCCAATCTTAGTCAATAAAATTACCTTCACCAAAGGGCTACATTGCAAACATTTACTCACACAGTGCTAGTTATAGTAACTGACTCTCAACATAGTTTTTTTAGGCAAAATCTATTTGGACTTGTGTCAACTCTTTCGTATCCATTAAAAATGTTAGGATAGTAACTTTGTTTTACACAGCTATTTAACAATTATTTTATGCTAACCAGGTTTTGCTCAGACCCAAGCTTTGTCAGGACAAAATGAATTAATTAGTTAAAATTTAAACTAAGCCGATGAAGCTAGGTTCAACCAAAGATATTGAAATATAAGAGATGTGTTATCCGCAGTTTTTATTGGGTGGGACTGTGTTTCCTGGTGTCGCCGATACTGTTAACCAATACTACTGCACACTTAAAAATAAACTAAATTAATGAATTCTTTTCGTATTCAAACTTTCCCATTAGACTGTAGTCCGCCAACGGTCGGGCGGCCATCATAGTATATCTCTTGTATTTCAATATCTTTGGGTTCTACCCACGGTCGGCACAAAACATATTAATAAAAAATATTGATGTTAATCAAAGCTACTGTATCATATTTTATTTGTAAAGTCACAACTGTTGCCAGATTTCATCTAGTTTATAGTAGGAGTCAAATGAAATAGTGCCCTAAAATGTGTAGGTAGTTAATAATGTAATTAGTTATAATTTGGTAGGAGTGGTGTCAGACGGTGTCGGCATTGGCGAGGCGCTCCCCGCAGGGGTCGCAGTGTGGTGGCGGGGGCGGCGAGCGCGGGTGCGCGGGGGGCGGCGGGGGTGGCGGCGGGCGCGGGGGCGGGGGCGGCGGCAGTAGACGTGCGCGTGACCTCCGTCGCCGCCGCCGTCCACCCACCAGACACCACATGAGCGCCACCACCACCACGCCGCCGGCCGCTGAGCTGCCCCACACCAGCCACCCGCTCCAGTCCGACTCCACCAGGCTGCTCTCGCTCTTGCCCAGGTTGGGACCTGAATCAGTCACCTGTGTCTCAGTAAGTAGGCTCCGGGTGTTTTCAATACTCTCCTTTTATTAAACAATTCTAATGCTACTACAGTGAGATTCTTTTATAAAGTTTTTCGACGGGACAATCCTATGTATTTTGTTCGCGGGTTCAGGTTCTAACTAAGGACGTGTTGTTTCACAGAATTTAAATAATTCATCAAATTTCAAAGTTAATTTTATATTTCGGTGAAAGTCCTGTCCTTCTGTTTTTATACCATTATTGGCCAGAACTGAAATAATAACAACTTGAAAAGTATCTTTGAAATCTGATGAATTGTTAAAATTCTGAGGAACAACCCGACTTAAAACTTAGTTTAATTTAATTTTTCAAGGGACTGAAAAAAATATGTGATAACTTCTTATGTGGAATCCTTACGAGGCGCTGCCTTTTTCTTACAAA
Source organism: Limnephilus rhombicus (assembly GCA_929108145.2). Lineage (NCBI taxonomy): Eukaryota > Metazoa > Arthropoda > Insecta > Trichoptera > Limnephilidae > Limnephilus > Limnephilus rhombicus. The sequence continues at coordinate 28,839,805 of OV815284.1, forward strand.
ACTTAAATTTGGATTTGATGCCAAAATATCGAATCAAACCGAATAATAGTTTTTTAAAATTGAAAGGTTTAGCAAATATCTTGTATGGATCTATTTTATTTATTTATGTTTTCAACCATGATATACAGGCCATTAAAGAATTCAATTTTACACGATTTTAGAGGGAACTTTGACTTTTTTTTATGAGTTAATTTACGTTAAAAAGATAATCTTGTGCTACCAACTGTTTTAATATAATGAATGACAAAATAAAAAAATAACAGATCGTAAAGAAGGTTTTTTTTTGGATAGGCCTTTTAATTTATATATGACAAATTTAAATCGGTCATTTATTCTTATTTAAATTTACTCCTATCAAAGTGTTTTTTTAATCTGTTGTAATTTTTCATTTTTTATTATGGTAAATAGAGAAAAATTATTTTTTAAATAATTGCCAAAATTACCTATCTATACATATATATAAAAATGAATCCCTGTTTCCCTTGACCACACCATAACTTCAGAACGACTTTAGAGTCTGTCAAATAAGAGTAGAAAAATAAAAACTGGAACTACGAAATTTGTAGGCTGGCAACACCAATTTACCTGTCAAATATTATTAAGTGCAATGACACTGATGACACAGAACACTGTATACACATTTAAAATTACTTTTTTTTTGTTCTTAAAAAAAAAAATCGAAGAAGCACTGTTGTTAACTTACCTACTAAATGACATAAATTTAATTAAATTGTGTTTTACAAAGTGATTGGCTTTCATTTAAATTAACATAAATTTGAATTTAACAGTAGGAAGAAAGGAAGAATTAACAGTGAGTTTAGTTACACCACTTTTAGATCTGAATGAGTTAAATATATTCAGATCTAAAATTAGAGACATGATCTGAAGCCTGGACAACGCTAGTAAGTACTTAAGCTAATATTAAATAAATGTGAGCAGTGAACAATTTCTAAAGTGTGCTTTATATTTTATTACAAAATCTTTATTCTTCATTATGTTAACACACGATTGCAAAGATATAATAACAATATACTTATATGCAATTCTAATTTTGAGATCAGTGGAATGAAAAAAATTTTTTTTTAAACTTTTATGCCTTTTTAATAAAAATGTTGGTTACACAGCTTTAGATTATAACCATGATTATATTTTTAGTATTGCCATTTGTATAACAGTGGCGCCCTCCTATGTTTTCTACTCTTATTTGACAGACTGTACCTATTACATTCATATATTTTTTAAAGTTTTCTAATACTTTGTAGAAGGTTCTTGCGGAAAGAAAAATTGTGCAGAAAATTGAATAATTTCAGAAAACTTGACGACTATTTTAACTTTGCACATTTAACAGTTTGCGCATTTGATGAAATTGATTTTAGCAGGCAGTTGTTTTTTTTGTATTATTAAAAGGATTGTCTATGGATTTTTTAAATTGTAGATATTTTAAATAGGTACCTACATATGTTAGGTACCAAATTTGATTGATTGTTCTTATAATATACAAAAATTAATAAGTGTTTATAATATACGAAAAATTAAAGTTTTTATAAAAAAAATTTAATAAGCGGCGCACGAGCTGTTTGAAAACTGAATATATGGAATGCGGGAGGGGGGTTTGCGGGACGGGGGAGCGGGAGATTGGAGAGGGGGGGGGGGGGGGGGGGGGGAGGTGGAAGGGAAACTCGGGAGGGTAGGGGATGCGGGAGGAGAACGGGGACGCAAGGGAAAGGACATGCAGGGAGAAACAATTTATTTCTTTGAATATGGCATTGCAACGCATGCCAGGAACAAGCTAGTAAATTATAAAATTGAATTCTTTAAAGTATTTTTGCCTCAAATCCAAATTTAAGTTTTGTATGAAAAAGATCTTATGTGCATGTATTACTGTAGGTACCTTATATTTGAAATATTGGTAACATTGAAAAAATAAAAATAAAGTATTTTCCTCAGGATCATTGCGTTTCAAAAGAAGAAATTCACTTTCCGAATGTTAGTAAACATAAATTACGACATCTATCCAATGACATTATAAATATACAAGACAAATTATGAGAATAGCCATTCAAAGAATACGAACATGAATGGTCTACTAAAGTACAGGGTGCGGCAGGGAAACTTGCTGAATTGAATTGGACGCCGACGAGTGTGGCATGGTCAGAAAGGGGTGGGGAGGGTCTCATTGGAAAGAGGGAGTCCTGAAGTTTTGTTACACCACAAGCCAGTTGCCGTCATGCGTTGGACAAAGGAACTGCGTGCGTTTGCCGTCGAGGCCTACTTTTCACAACACTTCCACGAGCGCCTTATCTCCTTGAGGGGTGACGTACCGTGGCCGGCGCGCTCCCCCGATTTGGCACCCTGCAATTTTTTTTATGGGTATATCTGAAATCCATCGATTATAACGACAAACCCCGGACCCTGCAACACCTGAAGGACAACATCCGCCAAGCCATCACCAACATTCCCGTCGATATGCTCGAAAGAGTGGAGCGAAACTTCAAATCTAGGGTAGATCAGTGTATCACTAATGAGGGCCGCCATTTGTCCGATGTCTTTTTTAAAACTACTTAACAAAAATTCAGAATGTGTACTATACGACACGAAAAGAATTAAATCGATATATAAAGTACTTTTTCTTTTATTGACTTTTCAAATCAGCAAGTTTCCCTGCCGCACCCCGTATGTCCACTAAAAGAGGAACCGAGCGCATTTTCTTAGTAAAGAATCTTCACTCTTAATTATTCATCTAAGCATCTGTCAAGCATTTGAACAAAGCAAATACGCATTTTGAATAAAGAGTTATTAATTCATAAAATAATTTTGGTTCCTACTGTATCACTTGTTTGGTATGACAATAATAGGTCCAATAAGTGGTTCCATTTTTTAAAATTAAGGGCACGTCGCGGCAACATTTGAAAACTATTCAAACATTCATAAAAATTCAAAAAAAATCTCCCAACTAAAAAGTTTCTCGTGTGTGCGCGCACCTCCGCATATTGTGCTACACGTATAAGTTGGCAAAAAAGGGGGCCTCGTCATTTATGACACGTGTGGTTGCCAGATTAAAATATAAAGATTTACGCTACCGCCAACTTATACCTATGTGTAGCACTGAACCATAATGAATTTTTACGCCCGCAACTATTGCAAGACAACTGTCTCCACAACTTAAGTCTCTCTTCTGCCGGCTCGTTATGTTACGCATTACACAGCAATATTTCACATTACTTACCCAAGCACGATCAATCAATATTAGTGTGTTTAATTGTCTATAACTACGGTGAGAGGAATTAATACAAGGACCGGGATTGTTTGGGAAAGGTAGTTGTTCTGCTTTCATGAAGTAAGGCATTACAATGTTAGATAATATTTTAACTACATGCCTGTATGTGGCATTCATTTTTTAACAAAACGCTTCATCCAATGACAGCCACAAAAAAGTGCAGTATACATTTTTTATTAGGCGTGGTTATGAGTTGTTATGAACAGTGAAAAATTAACGCACCATTAAAATTTATTGTATTTAGGTATGTGTAAGTAGTAATTTTACATGACTTAGCAAGTAAAAAAGGGATTGAAAATATAACTTCTTAATAATATTGCATATTTTTTGGCAAGATAATCTTCCACTACATTAATGAGTAGCCCCAAAGAGACAAGTATGACCATGGACTGTAATTAGTTGATTATCTAATTTTTTATAAGAAAAACTCTCTTATTATAACTTTTGAACGTAAATAATATATCTTCAACGTAATATATCATTGAAGAAGAAGAAAACATCAATAATCTAAACGAAAATATGAAAGAGAAGAAGACACAGAAAAATAGAAAAAGATAATGGTCTCAAAACCAGAGGTGGTAATGGCGGAATTGGTAAACATGCACATCCCGGTTAGACGAGAGGTTCTGGGTTCGAGTTCCAGTTGTGACCATTATCTTTTTCTATTTTTCTGTGTCTTGTTCTTTTTCATATTTTCGTTTAGATTATTATTGTTATCTTCTTCTTCAATGAGTAAATTATCTTCTTACATATAAAAAATAATATTTCTTTGTTCGTATTTTATGCACTGCCATACCGTTTTCATCCGATTGTGATGAAACTTTGGTGATTTGTTGTGTGCAAGCCCGCGAAAGTTTCTATTTATAATGGTAAGCTCTGGCGTTATGAAATTTGTATAAATGAAAATGTGTGTATTTCATATATTTTAGCGGCAGGGAGGGTATCGAAGGAGGTGGGGTTCGCGGGAGGGGTGATGAGAGAGGGAGAAGGTGAAAGGGGAGCGCGGGAGGGGATGGGGACGCGGGAGGGGAACGGGGACGTATGGAAAAGGAAATGAAGAAATTTAAAAAAATAAATTATTTGAATGGGATTGCAACGCTTGCCAGGTACCAGCTAATATCTAATAAAAACTGATAATAACTATTGACTACTGGCTACTGTAATGTTTTAGAACCTACAATGTGTCTCGTCACTGTTGTCGTCTGCCCCGCAGTTGTCTACCCGGTTGCAGGCCAGCTTGTCGGAGATGCACAGCGAGGACTTGAGGCAGGTGAACTGATCACACGGATTGTCGACCTTTACCTCCCGAACCTCCGTCCACACGGCCCGGAAGCCCTGGGCTCCCACTGACTTGTCGGCGGAAATAAATCTGAAAATAACGCACGTTATGTTAATCCCTCAGGCGCCGACCATTTTCTGTCAATAAGTCAGAATATTTCCTCTTTGCATTAAAATCCTAATACAGTGAAACCCTCTTAAGGTTAAATGTCACTTACGTTATAATCTACGCATTCACAGATGGCGCCAGTCAAATTATTTTAAATAATTTTTTAATAGTTTTGTCCATAAACAAACCCAAATCTTTCGAGAAAGGCTGAAAAATACTATATTGGATTGAGTCACCGATACAAAATTGAATTTTTCAGCCTTTCATGAAAGATTTGGGTTTGTTTATGGACAAAACTATTTATTTATATTCATATTAAATATGTACGGGCGCAAACAATTAATGTACCTTAATATTTTAAAGCGTAACACGCAAAAAGTATTAAAAACCTAAAATAATTGGATCGGCGCCATCTGTGAATGCGTAGATTATAACGTATGTGACGTTTAACCTTAAGAAGTTTTCCAAGGGATCAAAAAAACCAAACTTCTTAAGCCACGAAACTTCTTAAGCGAGAACTTCTTAAGAGGGTTTTTAAATTTGTTTTTTCCCGTCCCTTGGAAAACTTCTTGAGAGTTTCACTGTATTAATTTTGCAATATACTAGTATCTTGTAAGTAACTGTTTGATTCTTAAATATAATAAAATAAAATAAAATGGGTGGCTGGACAGTGTTTTTCTGAAAATTCAAAGTCCTCTCTTGTTTTTGGGGCATAAAATACCATTCTTTAAAACCAAATAGAATTTGAAGTCAAATGAATTTTTGAATTTCAAATGTATTGGCTATTAGCCATGACTATTGTCTATACTTACGTCAGTTTCAGTGTATTGGTCTCAGTGATGTACTGCCACTTGTCAGTGAGCGCTTTTTCACCGCACAGTTCTATGGGCGGCCCCACCGACTCGTGCCACAGTCTCACCACTGCTGCTGGACAACCTCTACCTGAAATTGCAAATTTATTGCATATTTTTGATTGATTGAATGACTGATTTAAACGAATTCTTAAATTGTTCCTGAAGTATATTTTCATTATCGTTCATAAAAATTAATCCTCGCTGACGACAGGCAAAACTTAACACTAAAAAAATCTTTTTGTAAAAACCATTAACTTTGTGGCTCACCATAATCTTATATATAAAAATGAATCGCTAAATGTGTTGCTAAGCGCAAATCTCGAGAGCAGCTGAACCGATTTCGCTAATTCTTTTTTTAGAATATTCCTTGAAGTACGAGGATGGTTCTTACGGAGAGAAAAATTAAGAAAATTGCGCAGAAAATTGGATAATATCAGAAAACCTAACGACTATCACATGTTTGACAGTTCGCGTGTTTGAGAATGACATTTTGCAAAACAATTCTATTTTTGAAAATCTTTAAGTTGATAAATTTATTTAAAGTAGGTACTCTCCTAATAGTTTGAATCGAATCAAGAATCTTGATATTTTAAATAGGTACCTACGTTAGGTACCAAATTTAATATACATGAAAAATGGAAATTTTAATAAAAATTGTAAAAGGTGGCACGCGGGGTGTTTAAAAACTGAATGTACTGGGATTGAAAATATGGAACGCGGGAGGAGGGTTGACGAGACGAGGGAGCGGGAAAGGGTAGGTGGAAGGGGAACGCCGGAGGGGAGGAGAACGTGTGAGGGGGGAGGGGAAATCGGGATGGGGGTTCGCGGGACGGGGGAAGGGGAGGGGGAGTAGAGTGGGGAGAGGGAAGGTGGAGGTGACGGAGTGGGAACGCGAGAGGGGAAGAGGCCGCAGGAGAAGACGGGGAGGCGGAAGGGGAACAGGACGAATGGGAAAGGACACTCAGGGAGTAACAATTTCTTTATTAAATGGCATAGCAACGCATGCCGGGACCAGCTAGTCTTGAATAAAAATACATAAATTTATTACAGACCACTTTTATTTTATTCACACTCTACCGGTTTTGGAAGAACCCTTCCTTCGTCAGGAGAATGTTAGAACTGAATTAACAGTTCAGTAGGGTGTGAATAAAATAAAAGTGGTCTGTAACAAATTTATAAATTTTAATTGTACCAAAAAAATCTAATAAAATTATTCTTTTAGAAAAAAATTAAAACTAATAAATTATTCTCACTCTCTTTCATACATATTTCAAGGCTTCAAATAAAATGTTTCCCACTTTTTTACAGTTTAATTTAAGGTTTTCTAATGCGTAGGTATTATATGAAAATTTAATTGTTTTTAACACTGCACATATTACCAATTTTAATTTAATATAAATATATTACTTCATATAAAAAAAAAATGGTTCCATGACAGTTGATCCACCGACAATCGGTCCCCCAGTGTACTTGTATTCAATGTGCAATCCACACCCCGTAGGGATGTGCAGAGTGGATGTACCGCCGAATAACAAAAGAATAAAAAATATTTTCATTCAAATGCATCGAGGAAAAATCTGCTTCTCTATTTATTGTATGTACCAGTGCACAAGTATAAAAAAATCGACACTGTGTATAAATTATATAACTTATTATTAAAGGTATTTTTAACTCTCGACAGACCAAGATGCCTAACATAACGTCCGTAACCATGTGGGTTGGCCGCCGACCCCATGAATTTTTCTGTCTTATAGGCATTTAAACCGCAGAAATCCCAAATATTTATTCACATTATCCTTACAGACTACATATAGGCTACTTTAAAATAATTTATAATCATTATTTTGAAACATTTTAGAAATACCTACTCGTTCACAAGATTCAGTCCAGCTCCAGCGATGGCATAATACTAACCGCGTAGAGTCAGCGCTCCTTAGCGCAGCGGACAGCCTCCTCCCACCCCCCTCCTATCAGTTTCAATCAGTGCTTGACACGATATACTGTATATTCCTACTGACTCATATTGTTTCTGTTTCCACCACGCAACTAATTATCGTTTGCGCTGTGAATATTGCCAATATTTGACAAACGATTTTTTCAATTTTTTTTTGTAATGGCATATTATGTAATAATCCCTTGCGCAGGAATACATAAAATACTTAGAGTATATTTCATGTAGTTAAGTAGATATAAGAAGGATAATAATTTTGGGGACTGCCTTCTGTCCCAGTTAGCTGCGGGAGAGTTAAGGTTGAACTGAATATCTTTTGTTTGAAATTGGTAAATAAGGCACAAAAAAATATAAATTTATAGTAAATACCATTTCGGGGGACCAATTGTCGGGGATCAATTGTCGGGGGATCAATTGTCGGGTCACCATAAAAAATATGAACAATGAAGTGAAATGCTTACCTGAAGGATCTCCCTCTACGGCGAAGAATTCGAAATTGAGCAATATCTTGTGTAGGGGCTTAACAGAAACGAACCAGTTACACGTCTTGGAAGCCAAACCTCTGCCGGGCCCATCGTAGTTTGATGGGAAGTTGGGGCTGGTGATGACTCCGTACTCCATGCCCGACATGTTACCACCGCAGTCTCCAAAGATGGACTTAGCAATCTGAAAGCAGGTTTTTTTTTTCATTACTGTGCGCATGAAAATTAAAAAAAAATAGCATTTTAAAGAAAATAGAGTTAGATATATATTATACTTGTGTACTGCTAAAGAAGTTTATTTTTATTTTTGGCTTGTAACAACTTATTCTTAAAGCAACATATTTATTTAACTTAAAATATTTTCTTGTAATACATAATTGAATAGTTTTACTGCTCATCTTCGACAAGCATTCTTATCACTGGCGGTTTTTTCTAAAGTGCGTTTGTGCGGCGAACCCCCATTAAAAAGATGAGAAAATAAAACAAACATGTTTATAATAACATTAACACATTATGGATAGCGCGCTATTAAAATTGTGCCCTTAAAACCCGGGCCACCGAAAAATATGTTATTCCCATTTTGTGCATAAAAAGTAACCGGAATTTCGTCATAACTTCTTTATTTCTCAATATTTTTACATAAAATTTTGATTACCTTCAAAGTATTCTCCATTGACCACAACGCTTCTTTCATTGTTTAAAACAGTTTTTAATTTCACTTATCGGGATGTCCTTTAGGCCTTTCAGCGATTTTTGTTTTATCTCCTCCACAGTGGCAAAACGCTTTCCTTTCATGTCCCTTTTCATGAAACAGAAAGAAGTCACAAGGGGCTAGATTAACTAGGAAAAAATTTCAGGGTGCTCTTCGAGCTGATTTTGAAGCTCAAAACATGCCTGGAGTCGACGCTCACTTTGCTCGTCTGTGAGAAGGCGAGGGACAAATTTGGCTGCAACCCTTCTCACGGGCAAATCTTCGGTTAAAATCTTCTGAATTGAACTCCATGACATTCCAGATATCTCACAGTGTTGATCAATGGTTCGGCAACGGAGGGTATTGATTTTGTTGACTTTTTGTCGTTGAGGGGCGTCCTGAATGGGGTTGGTCGTCAATTAACATTTCTCATTTTTAAAACATGAAAACCACTCGTAGACTCTGGTTTTACCTAGGGCAGCATCCCCATAAGCAGTCAGCATTACAATAGTTTGCCGATTTCCCCAACAGGAAACAATATTTCACAGCCGCGCGTTGCTCTCGACATTCTGTCATCACTTTTTCACCAAATTGGAAAAAGTTTTTTTTTTTAATAAAAAAATTCTCATGGGTGATCCGGTGCACTCACAGCGACACAACTTTGTACACTGACTCAGTAGGAGTGACTCTAACGGATACCTGGTCGAAAAATATGTTCCCCCATTCTTCCTCTCCACCACAGTACAACTCCCGTTTCTTTTGGGTCCCCCCTCGTACAAAAAAATCCTAGATTTTAACAACACTAGGCCTTTCTATACAAAATTAATACACCGTGGTGCGTCGATCCCGGGTCATGATGTCCAAACATTGTCTTAACATGATGTCCGATGTCCTCCAAACATTGACGTGTGTCACTGATGCCTAAGATCGTCGCAGACTGACCGTTGACCTTTGCGGGGGTTGCAAGTTAAATGTTATTTTTATGTTGTATTATGGTAGTAGTCATTTTATTATTGTAGTCATTTTTGTACATTTTTATTTTCTAGGTTCTGCATTTATCCAACCGTTTGCTAATGGTATTTGTAAATCTATTATTGAAGTAGACCGATTTTGACTTCTGTTTTCGTATTATTTTTTTTAAAGATAAGTTGTTATTAAATTTGGGACGCGGGTATGGGTACCGCCGCCCCGGGAACAGGTTTGTCAGGTCAGGTTTGTCTGGATCATAGCGGCGGATGTGTCTACCACCAACAGCGTGGCAGGCCGGATCCGGAGAGACTGGTTGAGGGAGATCTTTTGACCTCTCCAGCAGGACTCTCTCGGAACATTGCCTTGCATTGCAGTGGAATGGTAACGGATGTGTAGCAACCACTTTCGCTAGTACTTACGTAGTACTTACCGCGGTTAGTGACACCGCCTGACACGTACTATAATTTGAAAATCAATTCAGAAAACATCAATCATTTTCTCTTGTTGGTTGCCAGGGAAAAGAGTTTTGGTAATCAACAAGCCAGCCTCAGTAAAAACCATTCTTGACAGTCCGGTATTTTTAATTAGCAACATGTAACAGCATACATACTAGTGCCCGGTGCATCTTCACGCTCCCAGGGCAGCTTCCTTGAGGATTCACATCAGCTCTCCAGGTCCACCGTACCTAGCAGCTACAACCACCGCTCTACTCCTGTGGTTACAAGGTCCGCAGTACCTTCTGTTCAGGAAGCAGCTCCTCGTCTCAGGTTAACGAGGTTCACCGCGCTCGAGATCATCCCCTTCGGCTTACAAGGATTACCAGCAAATGGTCCAACTCACCGAACCATCGCCATTCAACTCTGCAATTCACCGCGTCGAGCGACGGCCTGGGAGATCAGATCACTCTCCGCAACTCACCGCGTCGAGCAATATGCTGGCACCCTGAAGATCCGTGTTCTTCACCGCCGCAGTAATTCTGACCTTCATCACATAATCGCCACCTTGCACCAGCAACATCTTCATCTACGGCACTTCTGTTTACATCCTGTAACTGCTTCATTGACCTTCGCTACGTAGCCAAATAAATGACACGACTCACTACTAGAACTTCTCGCCTTTCATTTATCTCCCATTTCTACCAATCTAGAGTCTGCTCCCTCAGATGTAATGGCATTTTTTTTTATTGAAGAGTGTACAAAAAGAGGGTACACAAAGAGGGTACACAAGTAAACTGTGATGGGTCACGACCTCTCACAATCCAGCTGTTATGAAGCCTTCTGTTATAGGTGTGACTCAAAACACCAAGAATTTACAATCCTACCTCAAAGTTGTAACGCGCTTTGAATCCACTGGCAACTCCGATGTCATCAGCGTGCAGCAAGACAGCCAGCCCCAAGGCTCCACGGGGGGACACCAGGGGCCCCGGGGCTGTGAGGCCACAGTACCGGCCCAGGGGGGACCACCCAGTCCGCCCCACTCCCCACACCTCCACCCAGTCTTCATAACATGTCAGGGAACTGAAATGTAAAAATGTTGAATGCATCAGACATGAATTAACCTTTACAACACCAGCCTTTTCAAGGCACGTTTTGACACAATGTATGTGTTTTACTAAAATTTAAGCCAATGGATCGCACTCGTGTACGTGACAACGCGTAGATAAGATAAATATTCCTATAGCTAATAGTGTTATGTTTGACTTTTGAGGATGATGGATACTGAAAAGGCTATCCGAAACTTAGCTCAATAAGGAGGAAGCGCAAAATGACTTAATATCCCAAAACTCAAACAACATAATATTGAATATAGTGATAGTCTGTGGTAGTGATGGGCACAATCGAGACATTTAGATAATCGAAACATCAAAAGAATCCATGATTAATCGAATTAATTGCTCAGAATTCAGCAGTAGCAAAAGCTACGGTCCGTGACAGCATTTGCGCTCGAGGCAAAATGTAGCTCGTAAGTATGGAAACATTTTATTAATTACGAATGGTAAAAAATTAAGTAACCAATATTTTTCATTACTGGCAATGATTTCATTACTAGCAACATTATATTAATATTCTGAAACATGGTTAGTGCAGTATTGCCAACTTAACGGATTTCCCGTAATATATAGCGGATTGGAGAATTTTGTGTCTAACGGAATTTACAGGATGACGGATTTAAAATTTGACAAATTACCATACCCCACGATGGATGAAAATATGTGTGTCTGACGACAGAATTCTGACTGATGATCCGTCACGATTTAGCGGGAACGGAGATTCCGAGTTGGCACACTGGTTTAATGCAATGACTAAATTAAATATCAATTTATTTTATTCTATGTATTTTATTTTACCTATATGTATATTATTACGCTGTTATTTTTATTTCTTTTTCTTTTTATACTCCTGTTTATCTAAGATCATACTGACAAGCTACTTGCAGTAGCTTAGTTGGTAGGAGAAATTACCATTTTATGTAAAAAAAGAATATCTTACTATCAATAACCTTAAAATGACATTTAGGTTGTAGGCAAGGTTCAAGGAAAATGCGTTTAACAAGGTTAGCTCATCGAGTGGATAGAGCAGTGATTGGCTAAAAATTCGTGACATAGCTTGAAATCCATGTTCCACTGGGAGATTTGATGCAATACAAGTGGCTTCAATTTCATTTGTTTCGGGACTTCAAGCTACGTCACGCACATTGGCAACTGTTAAATAAAGATTTCTTTGTACAGAAATTGCTTAGTTGATAAAACATTTTTTGAATAAACCACCAATATCTTATACAGCCAAACAAAATTTTTTGAGGTACTCATCATACTCCACGACATTACAAACTAAGAGGAACTGATTTATTAATTTCAGGTTTATTTCAAATAAATCAACTGTACGCCAACCAAATATACTCATAACCTCAAAATAACCCATTTACCATTATGAAAATAATCATCTATTAATAATCTTAAATTATGAACAATAATCACCATGGCAATATTTTACACATAAAATATTACAGTTTCGCTGTCTTGCGACGATATGGACTCAACTTAGTGACCCCCAAATCAATAAACTGTAAATTATCAAAATTGCCGAATGCACCTTTTTTAGATGTAGCTAAAAAGTATAGATGAATATAATATAGCAATAAACTGGTTGAATAATCTCACCCATAGGCACCAGTGGTGCTGTTAACAGAATCTGCCTTGACCTTAAAGTGCTCGAACACGATGGTGACCTGTTCGTTGGGGGTGGCGAGGAACATGTAGGTGCAGTTGGTCTCGGAGGGGTAGTTGGAGGGGTAGCGAGGGGAGTTGAACTCCCCCTTCTTGCGCGAGGAGCTGCGGTATGTGAAGGAGCAACTGCCGTCAGGCGCTGCGGTTCCGGGGATACGGTATTCTGGAAATAGACGGTAAATAATATTTGGGAAAGTTTTACAGCTGAGATCATTATGTTTAAGGGGGCGTTCAAGTATTACGTAACGAAATTTTTGAAGATTTTGGACCCCCCCTCCCCCCCTATAACGCGCCGTAACATTTTCCTTTACCCCCCCCCCCCCCCCCCATAAACGTTACGTAACACCCAAGTGACAATTTTTACCTGAAAGTCACAATTAAGTTGCGCAACGTACTGAAATGTCACTTATATACCCTTTTTCTTGTTTTAATCGCGTTTGCGTAAACAAATAAATAAAACTCGCGATACATGCGTATTGCGTATATTGTTAATTTTATTTATTCAAATTGTTATTTATAAAAAATTCTTTCTGGATTTTCACAATTTAACACTGACCTATTATGTACATACCTAAATGGTTTTACAACACGTACTTTTTTTTTACATTAGCTGCACTGAGGAGGCCCTAAGAAAGTAATTTTCCCATTGTTTCCCTGTGGAGCAACATTTTACTCCACTATGATTCACAAGCTGACTAATAGTGGAATAAAACCTTTTTCATGTTCTAAATGCAGTTATACAAGTTTTCAAAGGGGAAGATTAAAAAATCCACAGTATGATTCACAGAAGAGAAAAACCTTTTTCATGTCCTGACTGCAACTGTTCGTGTCCTCAAAATGGATATCTAAGAAGTCACTTGCTGACTCATAGTAGAGAAAAACCTTTTTCGTGTTCCGACTGTAACTATTCATGTACTACGAAGAGAATCTAAAAATCACATGTTTGCCCACAGCGGAGAAAGACCTTTTTCATGTCCTGACTGCAACTATTCCTCATCTTGAAAAAAGTAACTAAAACGGCACTTGCTAACTCACAGTGACGAAAAACCTTTTTCTTTTCCCGACTGCGACTATTCCTGTGCTACACAACGGTATCCAAAAATTTACATGCTTACCCACACAGGACAAAAACCTTTTTCATGTCCCGAAGTATTCATGTTGTACAAAGGAACTTCTTAGAAATCATTTGCTTAATCCAAGTGATATAAAACCTTTTGCATGTTTCCACTGTGACTATTCATGTTCTACAAAGAGGCGCCAAAAAATCACATGTTTACGCACAGCACACAAAAACCATTTTCATGTCTGGAATGAAGTTATACAAGTTCTCAAAAGGACAATTAAAAATCCACCGTATAATTCACAGAAGAGAAAAACCCTTTTCATGTCCTGACTGCAACTATTCGTGTTCTGAAAAGGGATATTTGAGAAGTCACTTGCTGACTCGACTCATAGTAGAGAAAAACCTTTTTCATGTTCCGACTGCAACTATTCAAGTACTATGAAGAGAAATCTAATAATCACATGTTTACCCACAGTGGAGAAAAACCCATTTCATGTCCTGACTGCAACTATTCTTCTTCTCGAAAAAAAATAACTTAAACAGCACATGCTAACTCACACTGATGAAAAACCTTTTTATAAAAAAAAAAACCAACACAAACCGGTTTCGCTTCGACCAAGCTTCCTCAGGATGTAATAATAACAGTTACAATTATATCCTGAGGAAGCTTGGTCGAAGCGAAACCGGTCGATATATAAAATAATAAATTCGTGGTTAAATACAAAGTGTTTGTTTTATTTTTATAATATAATGTCTAACCACAAAGTAATTGCTTCTTATGAAAAGAAACCTTTTTCATGTCCCGACTGCAATTATTTATGTTCTACAAAGAAACTTCTTAGAAATCATTTGCTGACTTACAGTGATGTAAAACCTCTTACATGTATCTACTGCGACTATTCATGTTCTAAAAAGAGGCACCAAAAAATCACATGTTAACCTACAGCAGACAAAACCATCTTCTTGTCCCGAATGCAGTTATTCAAGCTCTCGAAAGGAGATTTAAAAATGCACAGCGCGATTCACAGTGGAGAAAAACCTTTTTCATGTTCTGAGTGTGACGAGGCATGTACTACGAAAAATATCTATATGTAATATTACAATTAAATAGTAAACTAACCTGTGTGTAATAACTAAAAAGCATTGTTCTAACTAAAAACTCTCGTATAACATCAGTCATATGTTATGTTCCATAAATTTTTCATTATTTTTTTTTATTTTTTCTTTTGCTATTTTACAAATTTCATTGTCATTTTTTTGGTTGCGCTGCGCTTGCAAGTCAGCATGAAAACCTCCCCCTCCCTCCCGCTTTTCAGGACATTATAGTACCTACAAACTCACTTTAACAACACTGACTACAGAAATTTGTGTTTAAGCGTATTTCGTGTTTAGAACACTAACGACTACTGAAAACGAAAATAAAATAAAAATGACGCACCATACAGTCAAGGCATTTATTCCCCGTACAACATAAACGAAAAGGGTTGCCAACTTGGAAGATTTAAATTCCCTAGTTTTTTATTTAAATAAAGAAAAACATGTTACGTAACGCGTTGTTCGAACCCCCCCCCCCCCCCATAGTAACGGTCCGTAACG
This sequence comes from Limnephilus rhombicus, assembly GCA_929108145.2. Taxonomy (NCBI): domain Eukaryota; kingdom Metazoa; phylum Arthropoda; class Insecta; order Trichoptera; family Limnephilidae; genus Limnephilus; species Limnephilus rhombicus. The sequence continues at coordinate 28,855,301 of OV815284.1, forward strand.
TTTCACTAGACCCCCCCTCCCCCCCCAAGTGCGTTACGTAATACTTGAACGGCCCCTAATGCTATTGGGATATAGTAAACAAGAATTTTATGATTCAAAATCGTAAAAGTTTTGAGTGATTCTGTAATACACATTATAATAAATATGCTACACAGCCATGAGGGAAACACCACTTCTGTATTTCCTCCTTCCTACACCATGGTTCGCTTCTTCTTTTTCTTAAAAAGACTCTCAATATAGCATACTGAAAAATGACAGGCCTTGAGAGAAACTCTAGGACCTCCTGCTAGGAGTTAATCTAAAAGACCTGTATTTTTTTCACTATAAAATGTAAACTTTGCATCAAATAATAATAACAAAAAAATAAAATAAAATAACTGCAGTTATTAGAAATAAGGGTCGTCAAAGAAAAATAGTTTTGGCAAAGAAGAATTTGCAGATTAGTATTTCATGTAGTGACTTTTGTGTTGTCTAACAAGATAATCAATATGATATTTAGTCAGTTTACCTGTTTCAAATGAATATTTAGCTTTGAATCCCCGCCCCCAAAGATCTCCGGAAGAGAAGACGAGGACGAGTCTTGGCCCATCCGATACGGCTATAGGGGGCGCCACCTCCCCGCACAGATCCATGTCGAACTTGTCATAGGAATCCGAGGCCTCCTGGCCTTTGAGGTAGACTTTCAGGTAGCCATCGGTGCAAGCTGCCCCTGTCCTGGAATTTAGAAGTCGCAAATTACAAAGTAAATAAGTAGTAAAGATTTTTGGTCTGGACGATGAAGTAAAACTAGATACAATCATATTTCATCATGTTTGTCCATTACATTTTTGTTGCCTAAAATTTTTGCTGATTGATTATTATAATATACAGTCGATTCCGTTTAATTAGTACACCGGTTTTCACGGACTAAACCCAAGGAACCGAAATCAAATAAAGAAACTAAAAGTAATTTACTTCGGTTATCTGGGGCACCATTACATTTAATTGGAACAAATTCTGATCTGTGCGGCACCGGTGAGAGGAGGAGATGCGCAGCTCTGAGATTGTTATGACGATACATTAAAATCTTTAATGGCGTATATCTTATAATTTAAAGCAAAAATAAATAAAGTAGCTGATATCCGTACTAAATATTCGATATACCTTTTGATTACAAAAATAATTTTACAGTTTAGTTGGGTATTTTGATCTCAAATCCAAAATTAAGATTTGTATGAAACGAGCCGCACAAACGTTAAGCAAAATTGACTATTATATAAAATGGAAGTTCATAATTATGTATTGCTTTTTTCTTTTTCTTATTATACGGAAAAAATCTGAAAAGTTATGGTTAAGTTACATTAGATTAGGTTAGGTAAGGCTATCACATAGGCTATTCCGTAGTGCTGAGTTTAAAAATAATTTCCAATAATATTTACCTAAATATAGATCTAAAAAACTAACTGTGCGGGTAGCCCAAAGAGAAACTGATGAATGAAGGAACTATGTACATGTTTTGTTAATTCTTTTAAAAAAAGGGATAAAGAATAATAATATAGATAAAGGATAAAATGGATATAGACTAAAGCCACACTATTTACTTAATTTAGCAATGAGCTTAACTGAGCAAAGATAAGTTTGACCATCTGTGTCTATTTAAGCATTGAAATAATGTCAGTACTTACTCTCCCACTTTCTCTCCCTTAGGAATTTCAAATTTAACAAACTCCAATCGCACTCTTTCCAAGTGTTGTGAATCTTGCATCCCATAAATAAAATATCTGAAATGAAAAGAACAAACATTTAATGATAAGCAAATGTTTCTTATAGAAAATATTATTATTGTTTGTATGGAAAACCGGTATATTCAAAACTCATAATTTCTTCCTAATTTACAAATCCAATTTCAAAATTTACATATTTGATAACTTGTAGATAACCTTACCTACAAACAATTTTTGGAATATACGGAAACGGATAATTAGGACTAAAAACGAAACCCGTAGACTCCTTTCTACTGAGGATTTTTTGGTCACATTCTGATCCTCGTATATGCTCTGCATCATTTTTACTTATAAAATCTGAAAGAGTGAACAATTTCATTAATAATTGTCGATAAAAATTATTTTGAAACACTTTAAATTAAAACTGTAATATTTTTTCATTTGATAAATACAATAATTTTAAAAGCCCCTAAAAAGGGAGTTATGAAATAAATAATCAAAGTTTTCTATTATTTTAACTATTTAAAAACAATTAGTTCTGTGAACAGTAGACCTCGCATCCAAAAAGTATGTTTCTAATTTTCTCTTATTTAACCTTTAGACGCCCAGTCGTCGTTCATTCGATTTGTGTCGTTCAATGCCCAATGGTCCCATACGGGACTGTTGATTATGGTGCGAATATTGCATAAAAAATGCTTGGGCAGTGGACTACCTGCGTTTAAAGGTTAATAAATCAAAACCCATAATAAAGGTAAAATCCATAGATTAATAAATCAAAACCCATAATAAAGGTAAAATCCAAAGATTAATAAATCAAAACCCATAGATCAAAAATCATAGATTTGTAAGCAGATATACTAGTCCCAATGAGAGGTAGTACGTGACGTCAGCGTTCTAGTATCTTCAGCCTTTTTCATTCTCATACAAGACATGTGAGAAGGAAGAGGACAATCATCTATGGCGTACATACCTGCTCTCGCTGGAATTAGTATATAAGGGAACGTACCCATACTACGTGACACGTTTAGGGGGGGGGGGGGGGGGGGTCTTCAAAATGTCACGCTCCATACAAATGAGCGGCGGGTTGCTTAGGCTTTGGTCACCGGGGGGGGGGGGGGGGGGGGGGTTAAAAATTGCAAAAAGTTGGTCACGTAGTATGGGTACGTTCCCTAACAATAGGTCTTCCAGTTGACTTAGGACTGCTCGCAAGAAAGTCGCCAACAAGTCACAAGTTTAAAGGACCATTCGGGAAGGTAGCTACCATAACAAAAATAATTTGCATCTCACCAAGCTTAACAAAACTTTCCGAAAACTCAAACATGCCCTTGAAGCCCCTGTTCTGCGTGTTGGCCGTCCGGGGCAAGGTATAGAACACTACCAGCAGTCTCTCGTCGCTGGAGTAGAGGACCAGGTTCCTCTGCTGGCCGCAGTACGTCCCCACCTGGGCTGAGGAGTTGTCCGGGCCGTCGTATACCCGGACGTAGTCGAATGGGCAGCTACAAATAGTCAATTTTTTAGGTTACAGTTACTTAAAATGTAATTTATAGAAATTATGAAAACAGCTTTATGCAACAGAAATTAATTATGTAACAAAAACTTGCGTACAAAAATAAGCATGTACTCAAATTCATTCGAAAATAAATAAGGGTGTACTTGTTTAAAATAAAAAAGGGCAGATGTACAGAAAATTTCTATGACATTGAAGTTGTTGCGTCGATAAGCTTTCGGATTTCACTAATTTTATATGTAATTCAAAATAAACACATAATTTTTTTTAATACAAACAATTTTTTTTTCAAATGGCTCACCTTACCTTTTTCCTAACTAAAATTACTGATAACGAAAAAAAAATAAAAACATCCACGTATTTTAGCAAATGTATTACAAACATTTTCGTCAACACGCTTTTTTGTCATTTCATGTAAAAATAATTAATAAAAATTTCACAAAATTAGATTTTAAAAATTTACAGACAGATGAATGCAAAACGGTTGATAACAGGACTAAGCTAACCTCAGTCAACTAGAAAGTTATAAGACATGTAAACAAATGGAAATAAGCCTTACTGTGGACCACCATAGAACAGGTCAAAGTCCCGGAACTCAATGCGTATTCTCTGGCCGGGCCGCCCGAGGAACTGGTAGGCGCAGTTGAGCCCCTTGGGGTAGGCTCCCGGGTAGGTAGGCGATAGGAGGGCCCCCTTTCTCCGCTTGGACTCGTGCACGGTGAAGGAGCATGTCGCCTGCTCCACGACCGTGCCCACAAAATACTCTGCTGCAAAATAAAAGTATATAATGTTAGTTTCTATGTAGATTGCAGGTATATTAGCTTCATTAGATTGTACCAGCCAAAATATGACCGCTTCAAATATATCTCTAGCTGTATTTATAGAAGACAAACAATTTTAATAACATTATTGTTATCTTGTTATTGATAATAGGAAACTGAATTCCTCCACTATGGTACCACTTTGTGTGTTGATAGGAGAGGGACAGACAATCCTTGAGCTCACTCTTGCCTTGCACGAGTCTCTTATTTTTTATCCGTCCTTCAAGCAATATCTCTACCTATATTATAATGAAAAGGATACCTCTTTTTTACACATCATGTTATCTCAGTGTGCCCAGTATAAATCAACTCGAAGTTTTCTAAGATAGTCCGAATTGCTGACGGGCGAGAAAACTACTCACTGACAATAAACTGATGGGGAGAAGAACTCAAACGAGGAGTAGGACTATTATTATGATAGCACATGTGTCTCTAAGTGCATGTTTTCTGTAAAGAGACCTATTAGCTTCCTAATTGAGGTTCTATTTAGATTGAGCAGTTGTCTGGCTTGTTTGAGGTTGTGATCGTCACAAGCACTTTAGACTGTCTTATCCCACTTGCTTTTTCCCATTTCTTCCAGTGCTGGAATTTGAGTAAAGTGTGGGAGGCTGTCACTTCTTCAGGCGAATCAGATCTCACAAGTGGTGTTAATGCCGCGTTAGCCGCTAGCCCTGTCTTTGTTTTGGCACCCATACCAATGTTATTTGTTAGGGCGGTAAAAAACTAAAGGGGGAAATTATACTAAGTAAGATCATGGAATCTATGTCTTACAGTCATTGATGTATTTGTAGGTGCCCTGGAACAGAGTAGGCAGCGTATGCGGCTTGTCGGTGTAGAAGGACAGCGCAACTGCACGGTGAAGGGACACGCGGCGGCGCGGCGGGATGGGCCCGCAGTAGCGCCCGCCAAAGGGGCTGTTCACCAGTTCACCAGCCTCCCCGCTCACCGCCTCCGAGTACACGTCCATGTACTCGTGCACGCATCTGCACAGATACAAGTAATTAGCGTGGAATTAGCATTTTAATTGAATACACATTGACAGCATCGTTCGGAATAACACATGTTTAACACTGCATGGATATGGTATTTGAGTCCAAATTGTAAAGGTACACTCACGGAAGTAAGAAGTCATGGGGTTCCAGGCTAGAAAATGAAGCATATTTTTAATGTGCCTGATAATTAAGCTCCGCCTCAACAACTATCTGGTTGTCATGGTAATGCGGTAAGTAAACTGCGAGCGAATGACGTCTCTGTAAGTTTTTCCTTCCCAATTTTCAAACATTCGTACTTTGACTCCAGTTTTGGTCTAAAAGCAGTTACTATAATTTCTATACAGACTGCTATTCCATAGCTTCTTGCTTCCACGAGGTACACTATATATTTTTCAAATTTTATGGTAATGTCCCAAGAACGCAGAGAGAGGGATTGGAATACATAGCTAATAATGAAATATTTTTAGGTAATTTAAAAATTATTTTATGTGTTTGATTGTACTCACCCTGGAAGCTCTCCCACCGCTGCTCCACTGAAAAATGCAAGTTTTGATTAGTATAAGAGTTTTTCTAAAAATCTACACAGGTCTAGAGTAAATGAAATTATCAACATATTTCCTTGAATATGTACCTATAGGTCAAAGGCCAAAAATTGTAATTTAGAAATGTATTAGAAAATATTCCCATGTATAACTACTTTCACACTATTTTGTCACACTCCGACAATATGTTCCCCTATTATTAAGGAAGAAATGCTTGTAGAAATTCAATGAAAAACAGGTTCTATGAAAGTGTCAGGATATCTTATACATACATATTATGAGATGGAGCGTGGAGGGTGTCAAGGGCGGATTTAGGGGGGGGGGGGGGGGGGGGGGGGGGTACGGGGGCACGTGCCCCTCCCAGACGGTATTTTTGTGTACTGTGGAGATTCCATCACAGTACAGAAAACTGTCTTTATTAAAAATTAAATTTTTCTATTGTTTTGACACTTTCATAAACCTTCCTATACATACTTGAACTTGTTTATTTCTAACAGTAATTGTTGATTTTTTTGCCCGTCTGCCCCTTGTGCTCGCCCAGAAAAAATCCTAACAGTAATTGTAGATTTTTTTGCGCGTACGCCCCTTGTGCCGCCCCCCCCCCCCCCCCTAGAAAAAAATCCCAAAAGTAATTGTTGATTTTTTTGCGCGTACGCCCATTGTGCCCCCACAGAAAACAATCCTAACAGTAATTGTTGATTTTTTTGCCCGTCCGCCCATTGTGCCCCCCCCAGAAAATTACCCTAAGGGTGTCCTGACAGTTGATCCCCCGACAGTTGCCCCCCCCACGAAATTATAATTACCTATTATAAAATTATATTTTATGTGCATTATTTACTAATTTCAAATCTAAAATCGTCTTCAAAAATACCTTTAATGATAAGTTTGTATGGATGTCAAACAAATTTATTCACAATATCGTTTTTTTACCTATACGCTGGTACATATATATATATACAGTATGTAATGTATATACGAGTATGTAAAATATGTTTTAGACTTTTATTATTCGGCGGTACATCCTCTCTGCACACCCCTTTAATGATACTTAGTTATATTTTGTGTAAGTAGGTCTAGGTACCTTATTTTCCCTGAACCAACTGCAAATTGTGTGTAAGTATATTGGGGGCTCAACTGTCATGGAATCTCTCTAAACAATCATTGCTTAAAAGAGAAGCATAGTATTGTAATGGAATTACGTAGTTTGGACATTGCGTAATCATTTTCATTTACCAGAAAGGAAATAAAAAAGATGAGCATTTTGAGTATGGTTATTGAACCTTGACTTAGCCCGTCGTTCCATTGAGCCAGTAAGGTAAGGAATCGATATAAACCGAAGACCCTGAGCAGAAAAGTAAAGTTCGCAATGCTTTGCAGCGCAGTCATTGTGGGTGTTGGGTTTACATCGATTCCTTAACCTTACCGACCCAATAGGGTAATGGGATAACTTTTGCGTTGTGCCCCGGAGATTGAACTCCGTAAAGACAATCTCCTTGCTCTGGCCTAGCCCGGCAATAAAAAAGGAGAGTTTCTGGACACCGGGAATAATACGAGAAGGTGGATTATGCTACGAGAATAATAACAGAAGGTTTTTCAAGAAGCACGGGAAAACTGGGTGAGCATTGTATTGTGAGTATGGATGTTAATGTTGAATAGGTAATGACTAACTCTTGCGGTGTGCCTCGGAGGTTGAACTGCGTGAAGACGATCTCGACGCGCTGGCCCGGCCCGGCGAGGAAGGTGTAGAGGCACTGACGTGAGTGATTGCCCGGGTTCAGCAGCTCGGGCGCCGAGAAGGTACCTCCCTCTTCCTCGCCACCGCTCACATACGTCTGATCACACTCTGCAACAACACAACACACCGTAATATAGTCAAACTTTAAAACATTGCATCACATGCAGTGCATAGCACATAGCAGTAGGGTAGGGTCAGGGTAGTGCATGAATCTAATCTTTTTCGTCAAGGATTGATAGGATAACTATCGGTAACTTATCATCGTTTCTTAGGACAACTGCAGATCGCTAATGTCTAAACAACAGTTGACGTCGAATACATTCAGAACACTCAGTCAATGTGAACTGTTACTTATTCGTTGACGATCTGCAATCATGCTAGGGAACTATGAGAAGTTACCGAAAGTTATCCTATCAATTCTTATCGAACGACTGGGCCTGGACGGCTCTATTATCGATCAACTGGTCCTGGACGGAGCTATTTAAGAACAATCTGAAGCAACAGGGTGAGGGGGAACATGTATGAAAAATGCCCTTTTCTACTTAATTTTTTTTAATGGCTTCTTATAGTACCTGTCTCATCAAATACAAAAAAATCATAAACCGTTATAATTACTCCGGCAATATGAACATAAAATTGAAATGATACCAATATTACCACTTTGTATACAAATAATTTCACAAGTTTTGTCATGAAAGATGGCTGCCAGGCAATATCCCCTCACCATAGATCGACTTCAATGTTATTTAAAAAAAAAATCGTACTAATGCTACGTCCACGGCTTTTTAGGTTCATGGGAAGGGAGGGTCATGCTAACATTTTTTAAATTGTAAATTCGGAGCTTGATTGTTGCGAACTCCTGATTCTAGTCAAGTTAAGAGTACCTACTCGACATGCTAGGCGTAAGGACCTATTTCAATGTCACGGTTCACAAACAAATTATATGGCAGACTCGTCAATTCCTAACTTACACAGTTTAGTAATCGAATAAAACAAATAAGTGTTATCGACATTTTTAACATAACAAATTCGATAAAACATTCCTAAACATTTTTTGGGTCAAAATATTGTTTCTGATAATTTCATTTTTTTTTTTATTATTTGTTTAATACTAGCTGGTACCCGGCATGTGTTGCTATGCCATTTAATAAATAAATTGTTTCTCCCTGCATGTCCTTTCCCATTCGTCCCGTTCCCCTTCCGTCTCCCCTTCCTCTCCTGCGTCCCCTTCCCCTCTCGCGTTCCCACTCCGTCTCCTTCACCTTCCCTCTCGCCACTCCACCCCTTCCCGCGTCCCGCGAACCCCCTTCCCGAGTTCCTCTCCCCCGTCCCAGATCCCCCTCCCCCTTCCCGGATTTCACTCACCCCTCCACCCTCTCCCCTCTCGCATTCATTCCCGGTACATTTAGTTTTCAAACAGCTCACGTGCCACCTATTGCAATTTTTTTATACAAATTTGATAATGCCAGAGCTCACCAGTAGTTTTATACAAACCTTGTCCTGACAATAACGAACACACAAAAAGAAGAATTATCTAATTTAGTTCAAACGTTCGGAAGTTATGCGCGTACATACATTTCGGCGATTCATTTTTACTTATAATATGTAGATTAACATTGCAAAGTAAGTAATTATGTTTTGCAAACATTGTTTATTACTAACCCCTATGTAAAAAACATTTCACGTACCCAATTTAAAAGCCCCGTGGGCGTATAAAAATGTAAATAAATTACTTCATTTTTTTTATTTTAAAGCCCATAGGGTTTTTACATATAATGCCGTAAAACTTTTTTTTTTTTTGAAAAAATCCAATGAAAATAAAGAGCTGACTAAATACAGGTAACTAAAATATAAGAAACAAAAATAGGTTATATAAAATATAAGATAGAATACAAGTGAAGTAAAATACGTGGTCTGCCAATATTCTACAAATCAACAATAATGGTTTATGAAATAGGTAGAAATGGTTCGCACATACGGCGTTTGAAGTTTGCCAAGTTCAAATTATTGTCAAATACACCCGTACTGTTTAAGTATTTGTTACCAAGCTATGTAAACGTTGTATTGGGGAATGCAAACTATAGTTGGAATGAGAAGTATATAAAATGTTAATGTTTGTATACTTGTTCATGTAGGTACTTGTAGATTTATTAAATGCATGAGTTTACAATAATAGAAATTAGAGTTTAATAATTTTAATAAAAAGGTTAAGTTGGTTATTGTATTTAAAAGTTGGAGTATTTAAAATATGCATTAATGACAGGTAATTTATGTGCTCTAAAGGGTTGCTAAGTTTAACATTTATGATTTCTTTCAACGAAGTAGAAGACTTCGACCAGACTATTGAGTTATGTTTTATTAGGCAAGGGATATTATGTACAACATTTTTATGATTTGTAACGATTTAAAGTTTTTAATTGTTCTTAATATAAATCCTAATGTTTTGGGGGGCGGTTATAGTACCTACCACTGCCCCGAGAGCCATTCATTAAATCTTAGCAGAGGGGTTTGGGTTCGTGGGGTGAAGTTTGTCCAGATCTTGGCGTTGAAAGCGTCTGCCCAACAACTGTGTGACGGGGCGGATCGGGAAAGGCTGGCTGCGAGCAACCCTTTGACCGCTCTAGCCGGACCCATCGCCTTGCCACCCATCGCCTTGCACCGCAGAGGGACAGACGTATTCATAAGTTACATTGATCCTCAAATTCCTACTCACCTCTCTTACCTTATTTCTTTCAACAATTTTCCTTAATTTAAAAATAAATAAAAACTCCACAGAGCATCCCTGAAGAATCCCCGAGGGAAATTATTTTTCTCTGGGCCTACTGTGTGGAGAACGTAAAAGGCCTTATGTCATTCAAATACCAGGATACCTATAATACCGTTTCCAAAAAATGATAATCCAATTACGTTTCGAATTGATCATTCGAGGATGAAGCTTTGTATGTAAAAATAACGACGATGGCAACTTTCTTGTCAATAAACATTAGTCATCCGACAATTGATAGTAGACATAGTTTGATTGTGTCGGAGCCATTTTTTTGTTTTTAACCAATTTTTCGTCTTCTAAATATTCATTCGATTAGGTAGGTTACATATTTTTATATACTATCACTTTTTCAATTTCATTTCAATTATATGTACCTACGTGTAGGTTCATTACAAATTGATCTTATTAAGTACCTATAATATTTTTGTCCAGGGGTACGATTTTATAGTCCTAACCTAATATGATAGGCAATGTTGAAAGTTTTTGATAATAGAAACATCCAATCTGAAACAAGGAAATAATCTAAGTAATAGATTTTCGACGATCGCCAATCAATAAATAAATTATTTATTCGGCTGAATCGGAATTAATTTCGAATGTAAATCCCGTGATTCATAATTCCCATCACTATTTACTACAATTAGTGTCTATGTCTATGGTTGGGTTCCTGTCCCGGGTGTTCCCCGATCTAAATCGGGCCTGCCTATAATATACATAGTATACACACCCATGCACCAAAGTTGCCAGATGCCTGGTTTTTACCATATTTTCATGTTTTTTGGGACATTTATACCTCCATTACCGGTCACCGAAAGTATGTATTTCTGATTTATATACGATTTTTTTAGCATCCCGAAATCAGGAAATACAATTTGGGAGGCGGGATTGGGTACCGCCGCCCCGGGAACCTTTATTGGATAACCAACACCTCTGCCATGGGTCACCCCAAGTGGTTCGCTACGTTTGGTGATTTAGCATGGGTGCCCGGGTTCATGGGGTGAGGTTTGTCTAGGTATAGGAGGCGGATGACCAGGACACACTGAATCCCAGATTCCTACCCACCCCTTTCCTTCTCAGAACTCTCCTCTCCTTCCTTTCCCCCAAAACCCCTCCACACAGCATCCCCAAAGATGACATAGGCCCTGAGGGAAATTATTTTCCTCAGGGCCTCCTGTGTGGAGCTCATGTAAGAAAAAAAAATAGTTCTTAAATTTCAGTGCACATGTCCTCAATGTCTTTTATTAATTATTGTCTTTATTAATAAATGATTTGAATACCAATAAAATTAAAATATTATATCAAGTAACTTTAATTGGGTAGGTACCTACACTAGCTATTGAAAAATGTACAAAAATACATTAATAGAGTTATGAAAGATTTAAAAAAAAATTATTCTTGTCTCATTATTCTGAATAAACGTTTTTTTAAAGTTATTTATATTTGTATTATTATTTAATTGAAAATGGAATTCTACAAATTAATCTTGTTATCAGAAATTTTTTTTTTATTTTTTAACCCTTTATTCAAAAGAAAATTATAAAATGATAGTTTTGTAGATACCTATTATATATTTTATAGATGAAGCATTACTTATTAACCGGTGTTTTATTATTTAAATTCTTAGTAAAAACTTACGAAAAATACATTTTTTTAATGCTTGAAAACATGCTCTTTTTTACCCCTGAAACATGTTTTTTTTTAATTTTTGGGATAGGGACCACTGCTACGCACGCACATATTGAAAAAGCATCCCTCTAAATTCCCGTGAGTGACTATTACCGGCAGCGCTGCCAGTTGCATGGTTTTTACCATATTTTCACGTTTTTTTTGTCGGCCAACAAAAGTTTGTACTTTTGAGTGGGATACGTTTTTTCAGCACTGGCCGCATGGGGAAATCCTGAAATCAAGAATGTAATTCTTGAACTTAAACACGGGTTCACAATATCTCTGTATCTAATTAAACTTTGTCAATAAGTTAAAATGATGTATTAATATAAATAAAATACATGTCATTTAGGTACATGTCATTTTACTTTAATTAGGTACCGAAACTAGCTACTGTCAAATGTAGAATAAAAAATTATTCTAGCGGTAGGGGAGGGTTTCTCCCTCATCTCATCGACCTGAAAAAAAGTTTAAAAAAGGTTACTTATATTTTAAGTAGGTACCTACTACAAATTAAACTAGATAATGGTAAAAAACTCTTACACAAAAAATATATATTTGAACGGTATTTTTTTTCAAGAACATTTTTTTTCCTATTATTCAAAGGAAAATTATAAATGATTGTTTTTTTAATACAGCATTATAGATTCTTTACTTAGATACCGTTATTTTCTTATTTATGTTCTCAATAAAAAAGCTTACGGAAAACTTTTTTTTACATGATTTTTTTATCCATAAAGGCATGGTTTTTTTTTATCTCGGAAACATGGTTTTTTATTTTTTGGACACGGCAACACTGATTACTGGTTATTGTCTATGGTCTGTTAAGTCGAACCCGAAACAGCCGGAGCAAGTGAAGTTGTCTTTGGCCGGAGCCGTAGCCGGGGATTGGTTTATTTATGCGTAGCCGTGACATTAAAGTTTCAGAAGCGCCCGCGCGAGGCGTGACCCTCGGGTTATTGAACCGACAAAAGTATCAAATCACAAAATAATAATAAATCTTTAAAAGCAATTTGGGTTACTTTTGAGTTATTGGATTACAGATGGCCACGGCTCAGAGCCTTTGGCGGGCCGTTACGTTAATTGGGTAATGGTTTTAAACACGGTGTCCCGAAATTCCTAAATGAAAATGACGCTAATCCACTTTTATAAAGATCTTTTTCACATTACCCGCTAAAACATACAAAACACATTTTCAAACTCAATTTATTTTAAAGTTATCCGTTTTCTTAAATTTTAAATCGTTTCAAAATCTACAATAGTTAAAAGCATATTATTTTTACTAATATTTCTCAGACGAAGAAGCATTTTATCTAACCCAAATTTTGCAACGTTCATTTTGGATATTTTTTAAACTTTATGAATTTCACAGGTAATAAATGCATGTTTTCACCCCCCGGGAAAATATCTCCTACAAAATATCCTCCGACAAAATACCCCTCGACATAATATCCCAATAATAATAATAATAATATTTGGCTAATTTATATAGCGCCGTTTTTGTGAAAAATCACCCCAAGGACAAAATGTATCTCTACTACGCTGAATTCTTTCTTCACTATTTCTGAACAATAATTTATTGTCTTTACAGGATGTCTGTATTATTTTTGTCCCAGCGCCCTTGAGGTGATTTTTCACAAAAACGGCGCTATATAAATCATCCAAATATTATTATTTGACTATTTTTGCACAATAATTTATTGTATTTACAGGATGTCTGTATTATTTTTGTCCCATTTTACTATATTTGGACAATAATTTATTGTCTTTACAGAATGTCTGCATTATTTTTGTCCCATTTTACTATATTTGGACAATAATTTTTTGTCTTTACAGGATGTCTGTATTATTTTTGTCCCATTTTTTTGTTAGGTTAGATAAGATTAGATTTTAGTAGGTATTTTGTTAGGGGATGTTTTGTCCGTGGGAGATTTTGTCGAGGATATTTTGTCGGGGATGTTTTGTCGTGGAATGAAAACGCGCGGAACCAATTTCACCACGCCCATAATAATTCAAAATTTGGAGAGAAGATATTACGTACCCACCAGCGTCTTTTACATTTACATAACTGATGTAACTCCATAACTCCGTAATGAATGATGATCACAAATGTGCGCGTTTGTTTTTGTGTTTGTGTTTTTATTTTTTTTACTTTTAAGGCCCTGCAACCGCGCACAAAAATAAGAAGATGGAGCTACATGTAATTACGAATGTTAGAGGAGTGCACTAATATGTAAAGCGAAAAAATCGTTGCGAAAATTGTGAAAATGTTTAATAAAACACGACTCGTTTAATACAGAGCAAAAATCTCGCCGGGTTGTCTTAAACAGCATTTGAAGAAACACTGTGAATTATTTAATACATATAACTTGTAAAATAACTGAAACAAACGTGTCTATAATAATTTTTGGAGCATACTTTGCGATTTTTTTCTATCGAAGAAATTTTTTAAAATTTGCGTTCCGACGCTACGAATGTCTAGATATTATCTTAAAAAATAACATATATTTTTTAAGAGCTTAAAAACTTCAAATGTTTAAGGGAGGTTTCCAAGAAATCGGTAGAAATTCGGGTAGCGGCGTCTTAAAAGTAAACGGTAACCATATTGCATATTGCACAACTTTTCATTAAAAGTTTTGGAATTTTAAATACGCTGGATTCATATTATAGTGCAAACATTTTAAAAGCTTTTCGCAATAGGTGCGAACGCTTGCATATCATTTTGAACGAAATAAGGGCTTCGTCAATGTGTAACCTATAACATATCGTATAACGAATAACGAATCGAAAAATCGAGAACCTTTTGCGAAAAAGCATCTTTATTTATACGCCATTTGCGTTTGATAAATTATCATGTCTTGGGTGAGCAAAAAGCTCAGTGGAAAAATTCCGCTCCAAATAGGGCCAGGGGTTGTAAATCACTTTCTGGCCGGGGGCAGCCGGGCGAGCCGTTCATAAACGTTCATTCCTTCCAGGGGTAACAAATTGATGACAAGAAACCTAACTGCCCTTGAAAAGCTGTCACTTTACATCGACGGCTTTTGTCATTTATAAATATTGGGCTAATGGGCGTCATTGATTTTTTAATGGCTTTTAAATTCAAGTTGGCTTTTTGCACTAATTACCGAAATTAAGTTATAACAACTAAAAGAGGAACGTAAGGTTGTCATACGGTACGTTAATTGGGTAATGGTTTTAAACACGGTGTCCCGAAATTCCAAGTTTAAAATCACGCTAATCCACTTTTATAAATTTTTGTTATTAGTTTTGGGGATATTATGCCGTGTTGCGCTACCTCCTTCTTTAGCCAACGTTGGCTAAAGAAGGAGGTAGCGCAACACGGCATAATATCCCAAAAACTAATAACAGAGATACTTTTGGCCGTGAAAATCTAAAATCGTATCCCACTTTTATAAAGATCTTTTATCACATTACCCGCTAAAACATACAAAATAATTTTCAAACCCAATTAATTTATAAGAAACATTTGATCTAACACAAATTTTGCAACGTACATTTTGGATATTTTTTAAACTTTATGAATTTCACCGGTAATGCGCGTTTTCATCCCCCGACAAAATATCCTCCGACAAAATATCCCTCGACATAATATCCCAAGGACAAAATGTAGGTATCTCTACTACGCTGAATTCTTTCTTAAAACTATTTCTGAACAATAATTTATTGTCTTTACAGGATGTATGTATTATTTTTGTCCCGTTTTACTATTTTTGTTTATTTTAGTTTAAGGTCAGAAAAGCGACATACCTCCCCGCTGACGCCTTTCTGTGTTGCAAGCTTCGACCAAGGATATCATACGTCAATGGTTGCACGTATCTTTATCTTTCTCTGTAATTGTAAAGTCGTATACATGCGCGAGGATGGATCCTATCAAGTTCAGGTCGGCATTAAAGTTTGGCGTGTAACTGCAATACTCTGTTGCTAGCCGGTTCCTCTTGAAATGCTAGGGTTTATACTTGCCCGAAAACTTCGGCCGTAGTCTTCACTTGTTCAAGATGCAATACAACAGAATGACATTATCAATGGCGGAAAAAACAAGCGTGGAGAGTAAAAGGAAAGTTTTTTTTCAAAAAATCGTATACCATGTTTTTGTAGACCTATAATCATGAATTCTCTCCTTTTACTCCCCATTTTGCAATATCATTTATATAAATTAAAAATAATAATGGCCCGAGAATCGAGCCCTGTGGTACACCACATGTTATATTTCTATGATCACTTGAATCTTTTCCAATAACAACCGAACAGCACCTACCCGTAAGATAACTGGATAAAAGTTTTAGATTGTTGCCCACGATGCCCAGATATTCAAGCTTTTTTAACAGAATCTTATGATCAACCGTATCGAACGCCTTTTTGAGGTCAATGAAAATGCCCGCTGCATATTTTCCTTGATCTAAGTGTTTTTGAAGAGTTAGTATAAAATCAAAGGCAGCACATTTCGTGTTGGAGAATTTTCTGAACCCATATTGTTGAGGCGTGAGATATTTTGTTAGTCTATTTTTGATTACATGTTCAAATACTTTGGAGAAGACTGAGAGTATTGATATTGGACGATAATTAGATGGATTTTTTTGCAGTCTTCTTTGTGAATTGGAACGATTTTTGCAAGCTTTAGTTGATCCGGAAATAGTCCACTCACTAATGACTGATTAATGAGAATAACAAGATGATCCGCTAATTTTTCTTTACAGAATCTGAGTAAGTTGGTTGTCATACCATCGACTCCTGGAGATGCATTAGTTTTTAGTTTTGAGATAATTTTTAAAACTTCTAGTTTGTTTGTATTGGCCATGTAGAGGGACTGTAATGGCTTTGGTTCCATGTTTATTGTATTTACGTCGTCTGCATAAGATGGGATACTCGCAGCTAATTTTTCACCAACCGATGTAAAGAAGTCATTAAACGCTGTACATATCTGCTTCGGGTCATTTATGTCTATATTATTGATGGTAAGAGTTTCAATTTTATTTGTAGAGTTCTTTGGACTGTTAGTTATGATTGAATTTATTGTCTTCCAGGTTTGTCTTGGATTATGTATGTTTTCTTTAAAAATATCTGTGTAATATTTTGTTTTGGCGAAACGTCTGTAATTAGTAATCAAATTTCTTGACTTATTTTTTTGTGATATAAGAAGACTGTTTTGTGGATCTTTCTTCCATTGTTTGTATTTAGTATTTCGTTCTCTAATAAGGAGATCCAGTTTTTTGTCAAACCATGGTGTATTACCCTGCTTAGGGTTTCCTATTCGTATCCTTGGCTTAAATTTGCAAGTGTCAATTGCTGTTTCGATATATTTAAAGAATTGATTAAAATTTTCGGTTATATTGGTGGTGTCATGAGAAAACGGTTGGGTTTCAAGATATGTTCTCAAAGTCCTCTTATTGATGCTGATGTTTATGTTTGGTGGTATTCTGTTGTTAGAGTGGTGTTTCAAAGAGTTTTGGTAGTCTAACATCATTATACTATGATCACTTATCTGGTTATCAATATTGGAGGTCGTTGAAGATATGTTTTCTCTATTTGATATAATATGGTCTAATAGAGAACTGCTGGTTTCAGTGACTCTCGTGGGATGTGTATTATTACATATGAAATAGTTGTATGAAAATAAAGTGTTGATATATTTTTTTGTTGTATCATTTTTTTTAAGAACATTAATGTTTAAATCCCCGAAGATGAGTGTATCTAGGCTACTTTTTTGTAAAATAGATTCAAAATATATTAGAAAATCATTTATATTGTTGTTAGGTTTCCTGTATATAGCATATATATTTAAAGGTTTAAAATGTTTATATTGTACCCTAACTCCTAAAAAAGAATTATTCGTTGACCACTTTTCAATAACTTCACAGTTAAATGTATTGTGAGTATATATCGCCACTCCTCCTCCTCTTCCAGTAGTCCGGGAAGCAAAATTGCCCTGATAGCCATTGATGTTGAACAAAGATCCTTCTCCATCTCCCAGCCAAGTTTCGGTGACAACTAAAACGTGCACAGTATCCGTTATTCTTTTGAGCGTTTCTTCTATTTCGTCTATTTTGTTTCTAATACTTCTGGCATTAATGTACAGGACTCTCAGGCTATTTTTTATGGGCATATAATCATCCACCGATTGGTACTTCCTTTGTATGATTGATTGGTCACCATCTTTTTCAACAAATTCCGGCGTAGTCCACTTTTTCCCTAACACGTTCATCCATCATCTTCCAAATTGGACATTCTGAGCTGGTGGCTCTGTGGTCGTTATGATTTAAATTATTACAATTGGTACATGTAGGCTGCTCTTTTTTGTTAGGGCAGGCCTCGAATTTGTGGTTGCCCCCGCAGTGAACACAGGCCGTTTCTTCCTTGCAAAACAATTGGGTGTGTCCGAAACCCATACATTTATAGCATTGGACCAATGGTGACTGATCCTCCACTTTTAAACGTTGGTATCCCACATTGATATGCCCAGCTTCTATCAAGCTTTTCCAATTTTTTGGCGATAATTCTAATATCGTATTGCAGAGAAGTGTATTCCTGTGATTTTTTTTGTACTTAATGGATATTTTTTCCGAGAAATCAATACCTATCCCATTATTTTGTTTCTCCAGGGAATGCATTAGGTCATCATTAGTAGCTCCCTTGATAAGGCCTCTAATAATAACCAAAGGATTCAATTTTTTTCCTTCTTCTATATTTATTTTGCCTTGTAGCCCTTTATTCAATTCTCTTTTAAATTTTTGTTTATCTTCCAGCAGAGCCATGTTGAAGATTAATTTGTCGCTGTTATTCGATTTTCGCATGCGTGCCACACCGATCCCCAGAGTGCGAACATCTACGTGCTTTTTGATGAGTTTTTCAATGTCGGCTGATTTTTTCTGTGGGTCATCGGAGCTTATTATTAGGGCATGATTCTGAAGGGTTGTTTTCTGCCTAGCTGCAACAGTCGCATACGTTGTAGCTTGAGGGGTTTGGTCCAGCTTTTTATTGATTTTATTAATATCATTGGAAAGCGATTCGATGCTTCTCATAACATTTTTTAAAGGTGTTTCGTAGTGGATTTGCGAAAAATTTTCTGCCATCTCCACTAGGTGATCTATTAAGCAGCTAACGCAGTTTTTTAGGGTTGTCCGTTGATCTTTTGTTAGGATGTTAGACACTAATAAATTATCGATTTCCTTTTGTATGCCTCGAGCATTCTTTATTCTCTCTTCAGGAAGCATCTTGTCGTTTTCAGGTTCACTGAATGACATTTTCGCTGGTTTTGATAGATAACGCCTATTTGACTGCAATCGGACTAGCACTTTATTTGTATAGGAATTACGCCTGTTATCCGCAAATCGGCTAGCACTTGTAAAAGGTAAACAAAAGTGAGCTCACTTTCAACCAATCAGCATGCAGCTACTTAAACACTACCCGGTTCTGAATGTATTATTGTTATTCGATAGAATATCACTAATAAAATTACATTAAATAAATCTTTCAGAATACTTAATATTTTTTAGTAATTTTCTTTAATAACAGAATTCAATTAATTTGTCAGGAAAAAACGTTAAGTATGCAACTGCAAGTATGATAAAATAACTCAAATAAAGTTCATGTTTATATTTTCAGTTTTCAGTCAGACATTTAAAATAGCCAGAACTCCGTAAATAATTTGAATCGAATTACACAATTTCTGTAAGCAATTGTCGATGTCCTTTTCACGCTATTCACATGAAAGATATGTATTTTCAAATTCGTACAGCCATTTAGTGGAAATCTGGTTATTTATCTTTCAGTTTCAGCTGGTTTCAGTCTGACATCTGGAAAAGCGGTTTCCAGTACTTGACAGGTGTTATTGTTCTTCGAAATAAAGCAGAAAATTATGAAATCAATACAACGCGGGAATTCTTGCGTAACCATTAAGACCTTTCGGAAAATGAATTACGTATCATCTTTCCAACGGACTAAGAATTCACTCTAATAATACGCACGAAATAAAACTTACGTCACGTTATTACATTAGGCTAGCTTTACACTCATAAGTAAAATTTACGACTTAACGTAAGTTTTTGACAAGTTACTCACAGGATAGTTTACATATTATGTTATGCATCCGACTTATGGTAATTAATACTCACAGAAGTTTTTCGGAAGTTCAACTTGTGAGAGTGCTAGCGACGATAGTGTCCGTTTACACCCGTAAATTTATTTGCGCTAAGATGGCTTCCTGTCAACAACGATCTGCTGCTGTCAAATTTACGCGGTTTTGTCAATAAAGACAAAAACGGCCCAAAATAAAGTGATGGAATAGAATTTGGCTTGAATTAAACAATTCTCCACGCGCCTTTGTGCCATTAAAGGCGGAGTTCTTTCTTTTATCCGAATGACAGCTACCTGTCAGCAACCGACTTCGTATTTAATGTTAACATTGAGATTAGAAATAGTAGGATGCTCATTTTCAGAAAAAAATTTCCACTTGAAAAATAGATGATGTCTGTTCGATTTTTGAAAACAGAAAAGTTTCTTTCTGTCTAAATGGTTTTCGTGGGTACCTAGTGCTAATTTGATTTTTATCTAGTGTTATTTTCATATTGTTTTCGGGATATAATTAGGTGGGTTTATCCAATTTTAGGTACGAGTATAAATAAATATAAATAAGTACTTATAAATAAATACTAGTTTTGTAAGAAAAAAATCCCACGAAAACAACGGTGCATTTTGGTACCATTTCTTACGGCAAGTCTTATCTTAGTCTTAACTTATCAGACTGATTTGATAAGCTGTGAGAAGGCTGGAAGTTCACACGGATGCGATTAGACCTTACAAAAACTGACGAGAGAACAACATCTGTAACTTGCCATGAATTACGTTAAGTGACTTTTGGTGTCGTTTACATTGGTAATTTGGCCATAAATCGCTTACGTGAGCGACTTATGGGAAAAAAAACTTCCGAGTGTAAAGGAAGCCATATATTAATAGTAAATCGACCAAATTTATTTCTACCAAATCGTTCACACGATGCTGCTTCATCTCTCTAGGGTAGGTACTTAATTTATTAAACAAACATTACGGTTCCATACCTTCTTCCTCATGTAAAAATTTAATCTTGCGATATATGGCTTAATTGTAGGCAACCTGCGCGTTTAAAAGATTATATATAATTTCGGAAAGCGAAAAAGCATACCGAAATAGCCCAAACTCGTCACAGTTAAATAAGCCAAATTTCAACATGGATAAAGAATAAAAGATTCAAGTATTTTTTTAGCATCAACTCTATACTCTGTACAGGAGGCCCCAAGGAAAATAAATTCCTCAGGGCCTATATCATTTCTGGGGATGTTGCACAGAAGGTCTTATTGAGAAGATGAGGTTGTGAACATGAAACATGGGTCTTTAAAAAACCCATATTGTAGTACGGAAGAAACACGAAAATCTTTCCGCAGTCGAAATGTTGAACTCAAGAACGAATAGTAAAAACGACCAGATCTCAAGCAACGGATGTTGCCAGGTATAAAGAATTTTCAGTGTGTAAAGGTAAAATAATAGAAATATCTCGGGTACCTACCCATTTTTACCCATACAGGTAAAAGCATCGACCTACCAATATAGAGCATTGATTTTTTTTCTAGAGATTTACAGAAGTTATAAAATGTACATACTATCGGAGCTTTCTCTATTATTCAATACATACCTACCCCCTATACTAGACAGTCTCATGAGAAACGTATTAGGACTGAAAGATTGACCATTCAATCGCGAGGGCCGTGGATTATTATAGATAGAATTCATGTAGATGTGTAAGGTCTAACTAATTTCATCAAGAAAGCCGAGATTTTAGAAATAGATCCCCGAAGCAGCGCGGGGCTCAGCGAGCAGAAAATCATCTGATAAGCGGGCACCGGGGGAGAGGAATTATTTCATCCTGTAACCATTGCAGCCAGGGACGAACTACAAGTCTGGAAATTTAATATAGAGGATCTTGGACTTAGACGTGGGTTGTCTTAGATTTCACTAGTTCCGCAGAGTTTGTAACGTAAAAAAAGGCATAACTACTTACTGCCTCTATAATTATTGAATTGTAAAGAAGGTTATAATGAATTTACTAATTAAATATGGGCTAGGCTCAAGTGGTAGGTAGCATGTGAAATACTCAAGTAAATCTATAAATTAAACACTGTTCTTTGACAAGATAATTTAATGTCATACAAGGGTTAGATTTACATGAAATATAGACTCTACATTGTAAAATAAATAATCTCAGGGGTGGTATCTGCTCGAGGAAGACAGACACATTATTAACATGTTTAAATAAATGATTCTACGGTGGATGTTTAATCAAAGGGCGCCAGTCGTTTACAAAAGCAAAAATCTACTAAACGACAAGTAGTATTTATAATATAAATGAGAAAACCATAATAAAAACTATACGCGATGATGACATCTTGAAATGATCTCGAAATATCTCCGCACCGTCAATCTCTGCCTGAAGACCAGGGTTGCCAGGTCTATTCCAAAAAATATACCGAACAGTGAGCAAAAAAGGGGGGGGGGGGGGTTGGACCAAATCACATTTACGTAGTCACCTAACGTAATACTAATCCGCGAAATGGCTTGAAAACAGTTAGCGCGTGCGAGTGCACGTGTAGCGATTCTACGCAACATCGATTGCCGATTGTGTCAACTCTGATAGTTGAATCGCTTATTAGGGAGAAAAATTAATCAGAAAAAAAAATACCGAACCGCCCATACTTCGGTATTTTTGTCATACCGAACACCGAACACCGAACACGGTGCTAAAATACCGAACGGTTCGGTGGAATACCGAACACCTGGCAACCCTGCTGAAGACACATGTATCACGCACCGCAGCCTGGATCCTCCTGGATCTCACTAAACCGCTGGTGTCAAAACTGTCAAATGTTCGAAGCTACGGTCTTTTCGAGAACCGTTGTTTAGTGGCCTGTCTACACCGTAACAAATTCACCCGGGTAGGAACTGATGACAAAGCGAACGGCAGCTACATGCTGCAAGTTGTTCTGGGCTGCAGTCTGTAAGCTGTGGGGTGAAGATTTGCCCGATGGTAGCCAACTCTCCTATATGAGAAGGAACCAGAAGAATAATAACACCTTATTATTTTATGTAGTTACGGATTTAACGCTGAAAGGACAAAATGTTGACTGTTCAGGAGAGCGAAAAGATTTTTTTTTATTTAAAAATAAAATCGTACATCCTGTTGTAGACCTTTAATTATGAATTTTTATTACAAAATAACATTGAATTAACATTTTTCAGAATACTTATTTTTTTTTAAAGTATTTAATTTATTTTCGATTTTTCTGAAAAAAATTCTCTTTAAATGCCTTTCGTAAAAGAAGCACTTATTTTCCTAAACATATTTACGACCCAGTTTGAAAAAAAACGGAAAAAATTACATATTTAACTCATTTTAAGATTTATTGCCCTTTACAGTGTTTCAAATTTCCACAATCGTTATGATATCGTTACAACTATAAATGAGAAGCTTTCATAAAACAGGTCCCATTGGATCAGTGGTTCTTAACCTGGGTTCGATCGAACCCCAGGAGTTCAGTGAGTCAGTCTCGCGGGTTCGGCGGAGGTCAAGGCACACCCCGACTCATATGATTCGGTTCGATTTCCAATTTAGAAGGGTTCGGTGAATGCGCAAATAAAACTGGTGGGGGTCAGTACCTCCAACAAGGTTAAGAACCACTGCCTTAGACACATGATTTTAATATGACTTTTTTGTACCTTAACTACACACAGGAGGCCCTGAGAAATATAATTTCCCTCAGAACATCGGGGACGCCGATCACCTGCGGTGCAAGGCACGCAAGGCTGAGAGTATTGCAAAGGTCTACCTAAACCGGCTGCCTCCCTCCCACGCAGTTGGTGGATAGACGCACCCGCTGCCAACTGATGATGTCAGAGGGTTTCCAGAGCGGCGGTGCGCTTATCCGCCATACAAACTAATTGGTTTATTTCGTCCAGAGAGCGACTGTTTCATTTCGCAATAATTTAATCGTGTTATCAACATCTGTGATCTCTTCAAACATAGATAAAGAAATTATTTTTAAATATTTCCCGGGGTGGCGGTACCCAAATACGCCTCCCAAATTGAATACCCGCCTGCCAAATTATACGTAGGTACATGAGAAGCAAGGCCGACTACAGCACAGGTCTCAGAACGCAACAGTTTTTGTGTGTCACGAGATCAAGTCAAGTGTCACGAGATCAAGTCAGTGCCATCGCGCAACGACAATAGTTTGCAAATGGCAGCGATTGTTGTTTACTAGTTGTTGCTGATTCGTGTGTTGTTTTACCGCAAGCATGTACAGGGTGTCCGGGGGTAAAGTGCCTTAACTTCGGCAGGTGATTCTACATGATGGTAGGAGTAAAAAAGATTAACAGCTTTTTCCGAAATTCAAACATTTTTTTCCCATACAAAAAGACGTTCCTACTAAAAATCCTTAGTGTGAGGTACGAACTTACTTGCTGAGAGCCTGCCGAGCACGATTGTGGCAACGTTGCATGGTTGTGGTTGGCCCGTATCGTAACAACGGAAAATAATAAAGCTAGCGCCACACGCCGGTCTAATTTTATCTTTTTACCACAAAACTACCCCTAAAAGTTGGAATTTCGAAAAAGTTACTCATCTTTTTTACTTATAATAATATAATGTAGAATCATCTCCCGAAGTTAATGCACTATAACCCCGGACACCCTGTATAAATAAAATTGTGATTCCACTACGCATTTTAAAGTGAAGTTTACTTAGCGATAGCACTGACGAGGTACGTTTTGGCCGTCGCGTACCCAGGCTTAGTGAGAAGAGTTCGTTGGCATTAAAAATAGAACAGTTTGTTAAATAATTTTGATGTATCTTGAACGTGTTTAATATTTCAATATCTACGTCAGCTCGTCCGGCCCTGCTACCCTCATTTATGATGGAAGGTGGAACACGAGAAGTAACTTTCAGCATGAAAATCGACCGGAGATACAGCCGAGCGAACGCTCGTGCCTCGTGTCTCGTGCTCTCTCTGCCCGTTTCAGATTTCGCACGAGATCTCCTCCAGTTCATGCTATAAAAGCGGCCATTAGTAAGGTGGGAAGTAGTTTTATTTGATAAAATCCCCTTTTACAGGATTTTAAAAATAAGTAATCTGGGTTCCAACTAAATCATTAGTCTTAAAGAAATAGTATACAATCTCTACATATTATAAATTAAAGTCCTCCGATGCGTATGTCTGTCGGTCTGTTCGCGATAAACTCAAAAACTACTGAACGGATTTTCAAACGGTTTTCACCAATATAAAGAGTGATTCATGAGGAAGGTTAACTATATAATTTGTCAAGGTTTTGTGTAAATTGGTTAAAATATATAATTATAAAGGAGAATGTCTGGATGTGGTAGACGAGCGGGCTAGCAAGCGAGCGGCTTGGATTTGATTTGGAAGCAAATTAACAGATGGCGGTGGTTATAAATGTTGGGTAAACATCCAGTAGATGGAGTAGTGTTTCGTTAGCCACAGCAACGCATTGCCGGGTCAGCTAGTACTAAATAAGGATCAATTGTTTCACACAGATTCAATTGTAACATATTCAATACATCTACATGGCATTCAGCGCCATTTTGTTTTTTTTTTTACCCTTAAACGTCGATTCTCGGTGCGTTTTAGTTTTCTATCAAATTGTAATTTGCTGACAAGCTCAACCACTCGGACCCATAAGCTTGTTTTCACGATAATATAACATTACCAGACATATGTATGACGTACGAGGCTTATCTGACTTTGATCACTTAACTAGTATATTTTCAACTACGTTCACGGTGTAAATGGGTCCAACTGTACCCAAATTCAATTATAATTAACATAAACATTGAATTGGGTAATTTTTTTATTTGTATTTACATTTATTGTAACATTGTATTATAGAGGGTATCCGGGGGTAAAGTGCATTAACTTCAGGAGGTGATTCTACATGATAGTACAACTAAAAAAAAATTTTTTTTTTCGAAATTCCAACTTTTAGGGGAGTTTTGCGGTAAAAAGATAAAATTAGTCCGGCGTGTGCGGCCAGATTTATTATTTTCCGCTGTTATGAGTTACGATACGGGCCAATCACAAACGAGTCGGGCGCCTGGCAGGCTCTCAGCAAGTAAGATCGTACCTCACACTAAGGATTTTTAGTAGGTACGTCTTTTTGTACGTTGTTAACTTTTTTACTCCTACCATCATGTAGAATCACCTCCCGAAGTTAACGCACTTTACCCCCGGACACCCTGTATAACAAGTGATTGGTGTCCAATAATAAGGTTATTCACACGATGACGCACGGGTCTTCAAGAAGACACTTTTATTGAAATTTAAGATTTCACTCATTAATTTATCATTTTCTAATAAAAATTCAAAATAACTTATCTAAACTTAAATTAAGCGCGTGCACCTACATTGCAGTCATTGCAGACTTCTGTGGCATTACGTTCGACTGAGGAAAACTGCGCATGGGGTGTGTGAATATCGAACGAAAGTTGAATTACAGTCGAAAGTAGGTTTTTTACCCAAATATATCAGTGAAAGATAATAGTTGTCCTCTTCTGCTAATCTCATTCTGTGCAAAAGCTAAAACGGACTTAACCTTTCAACTGTCCAAAAAAATAAAATGTCGCTGATGTTTATGTCTGAGAAACAACCCATCCTAACCATCTCATCTTTGGTATATGGAACATAGCACAAAAACCTTTATTTAACTTGTTAAAAAAAATGCTAGTATTGGGAGGCCATGGGGACACCGGTGTCCCCTATGAAATTTAAAAAAAAACTTTTATATGCGATTTTGACCCTTTTATGTATAAAGAAACTGTATGAAAACAATTTTAGTTATTTGTTTTTGGGGTGTTATGCCGTGTTGCGCTACCTCCTTCTTTAGCCAACGTTTCGGACATCGTTGCAATGTCCTTCATCAGGGAAGATCCGGTAGATGTCGACATCTACCGGATCTGCCCGATCTGCCCTGATTATGGACACTGCAACGATGTCCGAAACGTTGGCTAAAGAAGGAGGTAGCGCAACACGGCATAACACCCAAAAAACAAATAACGAAAATGCTTTTGGCCGTGAAAATCTTAAAACTTATCTGTATGAAAACAAGGTCAAAATCGCTTGCGCCAAATATCCCTATAAGTAGGGTAAAAGATTTCATTCATGAGGCAACTTTAATTTTTTTGTAATTAATTTATCTGTCATTTCAGACCGCTGTCAAAACCGAAAAGTCGTGAGTTTTAGCATTTTTGTTCCTTTTTCAAATGCATATAAGGGTATTTATTTATTTTCAATCACCTTTGAAATGTGTTTTTTCACGTAGGATGTCTATTCAGGTTTATGTAAAAATAACAACATCAGTTCATTTTCGTATTTATGCGGATATTTAAGCAAAATTCGGGAAGCAAAATTTTCGCGCCTTTTTTTCAAATTAGGCCGTGCCGTTGGCTTCCAAGGGGCAGTTTGTATAACAATACCATATAGTAAGTACTCCTTCTGAAAATCTGTTATTTTACTATCTGTATCTAACAATTTTTTCAGGTAAATTTTGCTAATCTTTATAGGTACTTCTACCTACATTTCCTAAATGCATATTTTAGTGATTACTGTACAACAGCCCCAACTGCATAGTCATAGTGACCACAATAATAGCTTAGACTATATTAGTGGAAACCTAACCTAACCTATAGTCTGCATCAGACTAGACTTTTGCATATTTAAGTATCTTCCAATCTCATTAATAAAATAAAGTCTTTAAACTGAATTGGAACGAGGTTTGTAAACGATTTTGTGCAAACAAAAATCTGTTAAAATCGGCAACTTGACTGATAAGGTAAAGGCTTTGCATGCCTAGGGGCTTTTTTTGTTTAATTTTGAAAGTTTAAATATTGAAATTTCCCGACCTTTATCTGGAAAATTTCATGCTCACGAAGTATTCCAGTTTTCCAAGTTATAACGAGGAACTAAAACACCATGTGAAGTAATACCACGCGGCTCCTGAATTTTCCAAGACCGTCAAGCCTACCGCTTTTCTAAAACTGACCTGAAAAGTCAATCTACCATGAAGGTTTTAATCGTTTTATGATTTCGCGATTCAATCTTGGAAATTCTGACATTCTAGAAGAAGGAAACTTTCTGGAAAATCTATATTATGAACCATACAAAATATTATCCACGTATAGATTGAATAACCACGGTGACAAAAATTTAAAAAAAAAATTTTAAAACACTTTTTAGAAAGCTCAGATGGTTTGGGCATGTAGAGCAAATGAACGAGGAAAGGAGTGTAAGGAGAATATATGACGTAAATGTGAATGGCAGAATAAGTCGGGGACGTCCGAGGAAGACATAGCACGACCAAGTGAATCAGATACTCGAATCGGGCCCTGTCAAGAGTCAGAATAATAGAAGAGCATGTATGAGACGATGTAAGACTGTGAACGACGCAAGGAGTGTGTGCCAAGACTGAGTTGTTTGGCGGTCCGTCCCCTCTGTCTATCCCTGTGGGGAAACTGCGTGATGCTTAATTAGTTAGTTACTAAGTATTGATATAATATGTTATTATTTATTCTGTATTGTTCAGTAGGTAGGTACCTACTGCCAGGTAAAATAACAATTACTGGTAGTACCTAAAATAATAATTTCCCCGTAAATAAAAACACAACGTTGCTAAACTTTTAGTTTTAAAATTTGGTTTTTTCTCGGGTTTCGAATAACCTGACATATTTGAAAATCTGCTACTATCACCACAGTATACGGAAAATGATGCTTGTTTCATGATGGAGGATTTTAGCCAGCCGATGAATTGAACCCAATGGGGTCATTTTTCAAATGGGGTGATTTTACAAATATGTGTAACTCATTAAATGAGGTGCTACATCTCTTCTTTCTTCCATGGGTATAAACATGGAGTTACTCATTGAAAATCCAGATGAAATTTTAGTCGTAAGATGATATTCTTTTTCTAATATCCTTCTGGCATTTTAAATTATTACGATTTAGCTGCTAGCTGTGTTTTTAAAATTATTTTTACATGATCTAGTTTTGATTATGATTCCAATATAATACATACTGTTGGAATGTTGTAATCATAACTAGAATATGATACATGTATACCTACTTACGTAGTTTCCATTTAAAAAAAATCTTCTCATTCACTTTACTTGTACAATATTTTGTTGTTATAAGAAAACAAAAGATTGATCACGTAAATATTACACTAAAATTTAATCTATCTTATGTTACGTAAATATTACACTAAAATTTAATCTATCTTTTGTTACGTAAATATTACACTAAAATTTAATCTATCTTTTGTTTCGTAAATATTACACTAAAATTTAATCTATCTTTTGTTACGTAAATATTACACTAAAATTTAATCTATCTTTTGTTACGTAAATATTACACTAAAATTTAATATTTACCTATACCCAAATCGAACACGCATTTTCATAAAAACACAGATTCGAGTAGAAAAATACGTCGAAAATTTTTTTTTTTCTGTTTCATGATTCATGAATCACTGGGTTTATTTTTTCTTAATTGCTTTTTTGGTATACTCAGTAACTTTATTACTACTAATACACTATTTCGATGCTTTAATGCTTTTAGAACCCAGTACTTAACTGTAAGTCCAATAATTGTACAGTGATGAATTTAGTATTGAGTTTATAAATAACAGCATACTCGTATACTACCTAATATAAACTTAACATGTCAATTTGACTGTGCTAAAACGGGAAACCTTCATAGTTGGACAAACAGACTTTAATAATATTTGGATGATTTATATAGCGCCGTTTTTGTGAAAAATCACCTCAAGGGTTTCTTATACTGTTAACGTACTTTTGTATCAAATAAATAAATTTGTACCTATATCCGTTAGTTTTTAATTCCCAGTAATAATACATATTTTTCACGTAGTACCAAAGCAACATTTTTATATGTTTTTAGGAAATAGTAGACCGCGATGGAAGGCTTCAGATTTTTTAAAGCAATGTTAATAAGTCAATCAGAAGATTAATAAGCAAGTCTACCTGGATATTTTAGTTTTTCTTTATAACTTTCAACACTGCTGACAAGCGAAAGCCTGTTTAAAGGACATTATAACCTGGTTTTAATTTTGAATAACGGGTTTTCCGGAACACACTAGATGACAGCAAATTTATGGACCTCATGCCACTACCAATGGACATCTGGTTGGGGCATAAGCGATCCCCAGCTCCGTCGTTAGTGTAGATATTTGGCAATTTAATGTACATAATCATATATAATATACCTACTACTAGGTATATAGTTTTCCCGGTTCGAAGTTGGGAAATACATCAGCTATCTAGCCATCGCTGTCGAGCCAATTTAGCACGTTGCCATTGCGGCCAAAGGTTCAATAATTACGGCAGGCTGAACCACGAAATTCACCACACAAATTCACAGGGTTGTGAGTACTAACTAATACGAAGTGAGCTTCCACTGTAAGTAACTAATTGAATCGACCCGTCCTGAATATAATTACGTGTAAAATCGTTCAAACGAACCTCAAAATCTTTAAAAAACCGTTCTATCCTATAATATTGTGAGGGGGATATCATTTGATATGATATTATTGAAAATATTATATTAGTTTGTTTAATGTTTAATGCCGATTGGGTTCAGCTTGTGCACTTTTAGTTGTACAAAATTAAGAATAATTATATATTCTGCTTTATGGCGTAGAGTAAATATTATAGATAAAAACAAGCCGTGTCATCCTCAAAGGGCACACAACATAAGTGAACAATACTAAACCTCTAACATACCTTTTTACAGATATTTTCAAAAGTAAGGGACCAAGGATGGTCCCTTGAGGGACTCCCGCGCATAAAGTATCGAGAGAGGAGGGAAGGCTAAACAGTTGTTGGAAAATGTCAAAATGTATTGTCGAACTACAAATTTATCTTGATCAAAAACAACTTTACAACGGAGATTAAATTTCCATGCTTTATTGTAAAAAAACTTTATATTTGTTTATTTTGATTTGGCAAGGATTGAAATTTTTTATCTTGTCCATACTTGGTGTAATGTGCGCATTGGGCAAGTAGTTAGTCGAGTAACGATTATACTTGCTACTTGACTAACCAAAATGCTACTATACTAACTACTAACTGTATGGTGTTCGGACACGTTTAGGTACTCGACTAAAATACAAGCTTGGTCTGTACGGGTCATAACTTTAAGTAACCAGCTCAGGCACGGGAGCTCCATCGAAACCAGAATCATTTAGCCTCTCAGAAGCTGGACTTATTGTAAAGGCCCTAGATACTTGTATCAACAATTCAATTAGCAGGGGTGCCCTGGTCCATGGGGTGAGGTTTGTCTAGGTCTTGGAGGCGGATGCCCTGGACACATTGAACCCAAGATTCCTACCCACCCTTACACCCTTTTGCTTCCCAGAACTCTCCTGTCCTTCCTTTCCTTAAAAAAACCCTCCACACAGAATCCCCAAAGATAAAATAGGCCGTGAGGGAAATCATTTTCCTCTGGGCCTCCTGTGTGGAGCTCATGTAAAAAAGGGGTCTCTTCAAGACCCATGTTCGCTCCTTGCTCTCCTCAAAAAGATCTTTCACACACCATCTCCAAAGATGACAAGGGCCCTGAGGAAAATTAATATCCTCAAGGCCTCCTGGCCGTCAGGATTTGACGCAAAAATATAGGTAGTGTATATGTAGGTACTTTATCGAATCTCCCTACTGGCTTGGTATTGGTATTATGTAAGTACTAGGGCTATTAAAATGAAGTGAGTGTCACGTACTTGGCGGTTTGGTCGGTGCGGGGGTGGGGCTGGGTGCGGGGGCGGCCGCTACACCCCGCTCCCCCGCGGCCGGCTCGCCCTGCCCCTGGGACCCTGCACATACCAACCACACTCGTTACAATCACAGCAATCTAATTACCAACACTACATGCAAACAATACGATACCACTACTACACCTGGTGACCCTGCCATAGTGAACACTATCGCTAATCAAATGAAAAGGATTTGAGCGGTTTTGGAAATCGCAAATATAAAATTATTGATATTTTTAATAATTGAACCAATAAAATTCTAAATTTAAAATAATAGTTTTTATTAAACTAAACAAAACAGCCTTACTAAATAAAAACCACAGCACGCCAGATAACCCGTGTTATTGCAGCAACATGAATAAAACAAAAATACACTAAAACACGATAACATTACTAATAAGATTTGGTCTTAAAACGTATTATACATCCGGCAACAATGCATATTTAAGTACTAAATTGTATGTTTTCCTTCATAACCGCTAGGTGGCGCGGCGGCGCGGCGCCTGCGCATTCGTTGTTCGCGCTCGAAAAAGACGCTGGAAGCGCGAAAAAATTTCTGTTTGTGCGAAATGATTTTTGTGTGTGCAATATTACTTATGTGATGGTTAATTTCTATTAATATGAATAATTTACTCTTATATTTATATCATTGATATATTTACCGTATTTTTTGTGGTTTTTCATAAGTTTTAGTCAAGTTATAAAACAATAATCGTACTTTGAAAATTGAAGTGTCAAAAACTATTTTATATGATACATGAGAATTCAAATTTACATTTAAAGGTTTTATTTTACGATAATGTTATGAAAGTGGTGTTTTTTTTAAAATAATAATATCTAATACATGTGTGCCTAAATGCATCAAAGAAATTAACGTCTTTAGAGATGCAAGAAATCTGATATAAAAGACGGTATAATTTTTAGGTTAGTTTTTTAGCAATAAAAAAAACTTTGAAATTTTTTATTATTTTTTTATTGTATGCACGAGGAAAAGTGAGGTGATAGTTTCCTTCCAAATTCATTACATAAAAGGACTGTGTTTTTGAAATTTAGTTTGTTTTTTAAATTCTCTACATTTTAGTCAAAAAAAATTGGTAAGAATTTTTTTTCCATTTATTTCCGAGTTTGAATCTTAAAATATGTCAGTTTTTGAAGACTAAACTGTATTTCAAATATACAAATCTAAAAGGTAATTTTATCTAGTTTTCATAAATGGTATTTGTTTTTACGACACCTTCAAAAATAAGAAATATATAGAACATTCAAAATACTATGGAAAAATTACAAATATCGTTCGGACATCAATGGTTAAAACAGAGATAAACTACCCTCTCAGGCCGTGGAAACCATGTGTATTTCTTTCAATTCACATCACATCCGCGTCCGTTTGTCAATTGAATAAAATTTTCACTGGGTTTTTTAGTAAGGCTGTTATGTTTTCAGAACCCTTTCCCGTACCTTGGAACAATAATTCGTCTTATTGTCAATTGCAGTGTAAATTTTGATTAAAAGAACACATTATGTGATATATGATTATGGTAAAGAGGGTATAATTGCTTTGTATAGATTAAAATAAAATAAGAATATTAATTTCTACTTTCACATGCAAATAATATAGCTGATTTTTTTCTCATTTTTCACTTTAAGAAGAATAAAACTTTCAGTATCGCCTTGGTGAAAAACCACTATTCAGAATCGAAACGTTGGCGTTGCTTGAAATGGCTCTTGCTGGATCCCAACCTTTATCTTCCCCTTCCAACTCTCTTCAGCCTTACACATACCCCAATAATTGGGGATTCCACAGTCCTATTGACTCCAGACAATTGCGAGCAGTTGAGACTCTTGTGTGGCATTTACATAAGAACACAAAAACAAATATACAAAAAATTAGTTATGATTTTTATAACAACCTCTATTTGTCACACAAAAATCAAACCAAGAAATTACCCACAACTAAAATATGGCAGTTATATACACTAGTACAGACCAGTGAAAAATATGGTAGTTATATACACTAGTACAGACCAGTGAAAAATATAAAGATGAATATATAATTTAAATATTTTCCCACGACATCATTGCCTTTCGAAAACAAAGATCGTCTATTTTATAGACGATCAGAAATTTACCTTTCGTACGAACACTGTTAGTAAACTTAAAAATTACGACATCTGTCAAAATTTTTAATAAATGACATACATATTTGAAATATAGATTTATTAAATAATTTTAAATTTTTTTTTTTTTTTTTTTATTTTAACTTTATGAGTAAAACCTCAAATTATAATATTTAATTAAATGAAGACAATATAAGCGAAACTCAATCGAAAATCTGAAAACAGAAAAATCAGAAAAAGATATTGACACATATGGGACTCGAACCCAGGACCTCTCGCTTACCGGGCGAACGCGCTAACCACTGCGCCACCGTGTCGATATCCAATTCGGTCACTTTTAACTGTATCATACTTCGACTAAGAACCACCCACACTATCTTCATTTTTCTTAACGCATATACTATTGGCTGCTATCTTTATGTATGATTGCAAGATTCAAACCCGAACTAAATGCTCTCTAGATAGTGTATGGATAAATCTTTATCCATTTTATTTAATATGCGACATCTATTGACTTTTCTGCAAGTCTAGGATGAATATTTTTATTTTTATTTTAACTTTATGAGTAAAACCTCAAATTGTAATATTTAATTAAATGAAGACAATATAAGCGAAACTCAATCGAAAATCTGAAAACAGAAAAATCAGAAAAAGATATTGACACATCTGGGACTCGAACCCAGGACCTCTCGCTTACCGGGCGAACGCGCTAACCACTGCGCCACCGTGTCGATATCCAATTCGGTCACTTTTAACTGTATCATACTTCGACTAAGAACCACCCACACTATCTTCATTTTTCTTAACGCATATACTATTGGCTGCTATCTTTATGTATGATTGCAAGATTCAAACCCGAACTAAATGCTCTCTAGATAGTGTCTGGATAAATCTTTATCCATTTTATTTAATATGCGACATCTATTGACTTTTCTGCAAGTCTAGGATGAATATTTTTATTTTTATTTTAACTTTATGAGTAAAACCTCAAATTGTAATATTTAATTAAATGAAGACAATATAAGCGAAACTCAATCGAAAATCTGAAAACAGAAAAATCAGAAAAAGATATTGACACATCTGGGACTCGAACCCAGGAATAAGAATCTTGCAATCATACATAAAGATAGCAGCCAATAGTATATGCGTTAAGAAAAATGAAGATATTGTGGGTGGTTCTTAGTCGAAGTATGATAATCGACACGGTGGCGCAGTGGTTAGCGCGTTCGCCCGGTAAGCGAGAGGTCCTGGGTTCGAGTCCCAGATGTGTCAATATCTTTTTCTGATTTTTCTGTTTTCAGATTTTCGATTGAGTTTCGCTTATATTGTCTTCATTTAATTAAATTTTAAATTAAATTAATTATGAGGTGGTACTAGAATATTTTAATTTAATTTTTTTTGTTATATATTTTTTTTTAATATTTTTCGTAGCTTTCTTCCGATCGTATATCAAGGGGTAATTTATTAAATAATTTTATACCCTTGAATGTATAGTGATGCTGTGCTGTTGTGGTTCGCACAAGTGGCACGGAAAATCCTCCAACAGATATTATTTTTTTGCTTATATTTAATTGTGGTAAATTATTTTTACTAAAGAAATCTTTATGTATTTGTAATAGTGCAATTTTGTCATAAATTTTTGTAAGTGGGGGAACCGGGAAATCCTGAAAAACATTTATAGTTGGATAGTAATAGGGCTTTTTTAGGATGATTTTTATTAATATCTTTTGAATTGTTTCCAATGGGAGAAGGGTTGCTTTGTATGCACCCCCCCAAGCCACGATTCCATATTGTAGTACAGAGTGCGCAAGTGCATAATAAATATCTTTTAGTATTTTTAATGATACAGTATTTCTTAATCTAAAAAATATATAGATCAGTTTTCTCATTCTGTCTACTGTGGAATTTATTTGACTTTTCCATTTGATGTTATTATCAATAATTATTCCAAGATATTTTATTTCTTCTTTACTACTAATTTATATACAGTTTGAGTTACAGGGTGTGATTCTAAAGAGGCAATTTCTTTCGTGAATTTTTATGTTTAGATTTTTATTTGCGATATTCCCTGTTAGACTATAAGGTATAAAATGGGTTTTCTCGACATTTAGTGTCAATAAATTTTCGTCAAACCATACTTTTACGATATTTATTGCATTATTAGCTAATATTTCGACCTCATTCCAAGAGTTACCATTAATAGTTATCACTGTATCATCTGCGTATGATATAATGTTTCCAGTGATTGGGAGTTCAAAAAGTTCATTTACATATAATATGAATAGTAATGGTCCCAAAACAGTTCCTTGTGGAATTCCAAAATCTATATTTTCTATTTCACTTAGTTCGTTGTTTACTTTTACCTGTTGAGTTCTTTGATAGAGATAGCTTTTTAACCAAGATTTAGCTTTGCCAGTTATTCCTATATTATTTAGTTTATTAATTAATTTTGAATGTGAGACACTATCAAAAGCTTTACGGAGGTCAATGAATATACTTAAGCATTTTTTACCTCTATCTAATGTTTTGTAAATAAGCTTAGTTAATTCTGCAATTGCGTC
The DNA here is from genome assembly GCA_929108145.2 of Limnephilus rhombicus. Classification (NCBI taxonomy): domain Eukaryota; kingdom Metazoa; phylum Arthropoda; class Insecta; order Trichoptera; family Limnephilidae; genus Limnephilus; species Limnephilus rhombicus. Next base: position 28,891,586 of record OV815284.1, read on the forward strand.
ATGTGTGCTAAGTTTATCTCTGAAACCATATTGACTAGGGTTAATACATTTTTGGTTATCAGTATCATCAGTAATTTGTTTTTTTATTACTTTTTCGTGTATCTTTGCAATGTTGGATAATAAGGATATTGGGCGGTAATTATTTACTTCTTTTGAATCTCCGGATTTATATACTGGGATTATTATGGCTTTTTTGTAGTTTGATGGGAATATTCCATATTTAGTGCTTACGTTAATTATATGTGTTATCGGTTTGGTTAGGAAATTGCAGTATTTTTTCAAGATTTCTGTAGTTATACCGTCGTATCCTGGCGCACTACCATTTTTAAGTGATTGTATTATGTTTTATGTTTTTTGTTCCCACAATCAGTTACATTTTTTTAAATGATCCAAAATAAACTTAAATTCAAGTTCTAGAGTTTATTGAACAGGAGTTCGGTTAGAATCACAACCGAAATTGATATTTTTAATTATTGCTAAATTTTATATAACATTTTACACATGGTAAAGCAGTACGAGTATTTAGTTTTAATCATCTCAGTGGATAGAGAATAATATATTTTAGAGAATAAGATTTCACATTACCACGCTTGCATTTTGGTAATCACAACACCCCTTCTTGTTTATAAAATCTCTAATCACGAATGCAAATTAACAACTTCGCCGTCTCGGAAAAGTATCCCGGGGTACTCCAGTCCCCCGGGCCACCTCGAATTGATCAACTTTGAACTTTGATCTAACTTCATTTAATACAGCCAAGATCTTTGTCAGGAATTCATTAACGGGATGAATAAATAAATAATAATTTATGAGTGGAAGGGGTGGATGATACCGGTTGGAATAATTTTGCTTGCTAATCCAAGTAACGTGGGCTTTATTGTTTTTTTAACTCGTTACCCACCGAGTTCAAACTTGCCAAGTTATTCAAGAAATTCTAAATTAGTCAGATTTGTTCCAATTTAGTCGAAGTAATTTTAGACTTAACATCCTTGAAATCGTTTTCTTTTGTAAATAAACGCCAGTATTATATATCCAGTTGCTAATTATTATTAATACTAAATGTAAATAGTGTATTTTATTTACTACATTAACAGTTGCAACTTGACTTTGCCCGTCCTCCGGCTAATTAAATTGGCCAAAAATAAAGTTTTGTTTAAATAAATGAAGACAATATAAGCGAAACTCAATTGAAAATCTGGAAACAGAAAAATAAGAAAAACATATTGACACCTCTGGAACTCGAACCCAGGACCTCTTGCTTTCCGGGCAAACGCGCTAACCACTGCGCCACGGTGTCGATATTCGATTGAGTTTCGCTTATATTGTCTTCATTTATTTAAATACTACAATTTGAGGTTTTACTCATAAAGTAAAAAAAAAAAGTTTTGTTTGAAAAATGCCGCGTTCCTCCTAAATACGTTTTTTTTTATCTAATTGAACAGTATGAAACCGATAAAAAATGGTCATATTTTTAAGCTAATTAAAGATACCAAAAATCTACGTACCTCTGTACCTCAAGATGTAAATGATTTGAAAACAGTTTTGTTTACGTAGAAATTCGCGGAGAAAAGGCTGTGCAAATCGCGAAAGAGCTTATATATTACCGTTCATTTTAGTAACAATTTTTTTGTTTTTGTTTTAGTAAAGATTCTTATTTCGAACTGTAGATGGTGTAAATTATGTATAATCTCTGAGTAGTCGTTTATAAAGTCTACCTTCGGTAAACATTTCAAGTAGATCAATTACAATGTAGGTAATGTTTAACCGCACGCCGTGAATTCTTGAGGCAAATGGATGAGTTTACGTACTTGTGAAGGCTGATAGAAGACTCAGAAGACTTAGGGTGAATGCAGGAAATTGAATTATAGTAGGAAAGAATGCACGAGTTGCTAATAATGGTTATCAAAGGAAGCGAGGCGAGCACTCTAATCTCCACACACAAATTCTAATGTCGGTTGATTTGGTTGATTCCGAGCTATACGAAACTATCAAAGGAAAAATAAGTAATATAAATGCTGTATGCAGTAGACGTGGGCAAAATTGAATGACCGAATTAAATGAATAAATTCAATCTTGTGACACACTTGATCTGATTCTCAATTTCAAAAGGAATTGATTCTTCATTCCTTACCTTTGGCCTTGTATCGTACGATTTTTAACGGCAACATAAATGTTTAATTTCCATTTATTTTACTGTTAAATTATTTCAATGAATAATGTGTTCCGTAAACGATTTAAATATTTTAATGTTTCATAGATATTTAAATATTATTCAATGGGCGGCGCGCCGCGAAGTTGTCGACGGTATTGCGAACGACTCGTATCCCGCTACCGCCGGCCGCCATTCTAAAAACCCGTAGATCAAAACGCGGCCGCGATTCAGCCGAATTGTCCGAGCGTCCCTTTCACGCAAGGAATTAATCATTTGTCGTAGTCAATAGTCCTGAGATTGTCCTAAGATCCCCGCGCGTCCCGTCCCGTCCGCGTCCCAGGTACCTACTCGTAGCTAGTCTGTCGCTATCGGAAATTGTCCGAAGCGCTTTATTCAGGAATTAAAAATAAAGTCTTTTTCACTTGTGACGTTGTTGTCTCTAGTTAATCTCAGACCTAGAAATGACGTCAGATGTCATCGTCTTACATCGCCATCGTTTCACGTCAATCTCGGCTCGGGTGTATTCGAAACGCAGCTCGCGAGTTGATCAAGTCTCTGCGGGGTAAGACACTAATCAAAAGTTACTAATTCATTGCTCAATGCCGGCCCTTAATCCGTCCGAGCGCAGCGGTTCACCAATTCCTCGGCGGGCCAAGCCTTCAATTTCATTACATAGTTAGCCGAAAACTTTCGACATTGAATCCGAACATCGCGGCATCGGCTAGAAAAGTGAGAAGCAAAAATAGTGCACTTGTAATCGTTTTTTTGGCACTTATGAAAGATATTGGAATACAAGTCCTACCTACTTTTAGACGTGGATCTTGGGTAGATGTAATATGTAAATTTGCATATATTATAAGGCCAATCAGCTCTTGTCAGCTGTCATAAAATGCTTTTAAGTTTAATAAATAAAATAAGTAAACTTTAGGGGTGAAACAAAAAACTGTTTAATTTAAAGATTTGATTGCTAGATATAAATACATTTTACATACGAAAAATAATGATACTAAAAACAGACAAACACGTGCTTGGTAGCCTATCAGTCTCCTCTTTGTGCGGTGCTGCGGTGTTTCGTAGTCTCCCCATTCACTCTAGTTTTTTATTGTTTGTTTGTTTGTTTTTTTTTTTTTTTGTTTTTTTTTTTTTTTTGGAATTATTTGAATTAAAGGAATGAAAAGAAGGAATCAATTCAAAAGGCCGGGGGAATCAGACTGGATCTATTCACTCCTGGGAATCATTTTGCCCACGTCTAGTATGCAGTGCAAAATAATCGCTGAAGCATTTTAGCCTTGAATAAAGACGGTTTGGACTTTTCTCCAAATGTCTACATAAGCATGGATGATGAGCTAATAATTAGAAAAACTTAGGAGCTTTTGATTTAGCCAATAATTTTTACAATCATACTAATTTTACCAGAGTTTCATTTGGTGGAATCATCGCTTGGTAGGTGATTTTGACATGTAATATGAATGGATTGAAAGTTTAGGTTCCAGGACCCCTAGCACGGTCAATTTCGATTGCTAAGGATTGTGTCAATAACTTCTCATCGTACTAGGACAATTAGCGATCGCTAACGTACAAACAACAGTTGACATCGAATATATTAATATTGGTTATATTGTGAACTGTTATTATTATTATTGGCGATCTGCAGTCATTCAGTCGTCTTTCCGAGTTTGCCGGGAAATGTAGAAATGTTCTTTACAAATTGTTATTGAATTCACGATAAAAGAATGTTCTCTACCGTTTATGCATGATATAAAAGGATACAAGAAGAATAAAGAAATGTTCATTAAATGGTACTTCAATTTGGCATTCAAATTTTTAATTGCGAACACGAACCATGTCACAATGGTGGCAAGCGGTGACAAGTAATGATTTTAGTAACTCGACTCGAGGAATGAAAACATATTTTTTGGTAAGTGAGAAATGATGCTTTTGTCACAATCACACTTCGCCTATTCATTTGAAGAATAGACCACGCTTTTATTATGTTCGGTATTGCAAAAGGTTTAAATTTCGTTTACACTGTATTCTTGTGAATTTCCGTCTAATTCTAGAAATTCTACATTTTCACGAGCAAACAATTAGCGGAGAAAACAGAAATCAGGGATTTTCGCGAGCGTTTATATAAACGTGGAGCATTGCTTTTAACGGCCGTACTGTGAGTCAGGCGTTAAAAAAGTGGGCTTCAAAACAGAGCGAACCACTTGCATTGTGATTTTTTTCGGTATAGTAAAATGTAAAGTACATTAAAAGAATGAACATAATTTTAAAGCCCGCAGTTATTTTTGTTTAATATATATACATATATAAATACTTTTTTCAGTTTCATTTCTCATGCTTATTTGTTTTTATTTAATTTATGTGTTGATGTTAATTACTTTTTACCTCATCTTATTATTTGTCTTTCTTTTGTTATTTCAAAATATGGAATGTATTGCATTGCACTTCCCCTGCATACATTCTGGAATAAACTATTATTATTACTAAACTTATACAGTTTTACCTGCAAAACGGACACAGGTTCATATCGATAATAATAAAAATATATTTATTCAATGAAATTGGCAACATTATAACCAAAAAAGAACATGTTCAATGTGGTTTACAAAAAGATTACATCAGTACAAAAAAATTAACAAATAGAAAGTAATGTAAGAACGGTTACTCAGCAGTAGCATAATTATACAATATTTTTAGTTGTGCATAGCCTGCCTCACTAGGTGAACCTGTATTGGGGCAGAATTTTTTGTAAATTGTTTCTCGCAATTTTATCTATGGTTTTTTTATAAATGTATAATGTAGGTTTCTATACAGCAAAAACTTTATTTTAGTTTACATTATTGTTTGCATATACATAATACAAAAACTGCAAGGTTATTAATTACTACAATAACAACTGTCAATGACAGGGCGTTTGGGTGAGGGCCCCAGTATAGGCTCGATCATTAGAATATATCCATATTTTAACATATTTGGATGGCTCAGTATTAAACTGAAACAAGTCTAAATCTGTTGTTTATGAGATAATTAATATTTTGTTTTTGTACTTATCTAAATATGTAACCAAAAATGTCAAATTTTAATAGTTTTCGCTGAAAATTCTACATTATCTCAAATTCAAACTATTGTTTTTAAAACAATCTCGTCATTTTTGAATGGAAACAATTTGAAATAGTCTGTATACACTGGGTACATCTGAATATTTGGATATTTTCAAAACAGGTTTTTCGACTCTTAAGGAGTCAAACATTTTTATTAATTTTGTTCCTGTTTAAAACTGGAAAGAACCCATTTTTTGATACCCATATTGAATACCCCCCGAATCTTTTGATATATGGTATTTTATTTTTTTATGGTTTTTCCGACTTGTTTCCGTCTAATACTGGGCCGGCGACATATATTTTTTGTCCAAGAATGTAACTAATTATTGACATGATTTTCCAGATCATAGAAATAAGGAAAATCATTTTGGATTATATAACAACATTTCATTGAACCAAATGCGCCGACCAAAATCTTCGATTTCACTTTAAAAAGTATATATAATTTTAAAGTCGTTTTCTTTTCAGTAGAAAATTCGATTCACACGAATTCTTGTAGGTTTTCTAAAACAGCATGTAAGTGGCTCATATCGCAGTGGTGGCACTGACTGTTTGTCAGCCCACCTCCCGATGCCCGCGGGTAATTGTTAATAATTGGTATCTGCTTGAAATTCAACATGAGTTTGCACCTAGTTAGCGCCACTAATATATTCCGTGGGAGAGTTTGCACCAACTTGGCGTCGCTAATTCCTGAAAATAGTTCCTACTGGCTCATAGCAGATATACGCCGCCATATTAGATTTTCATTCAAATCCCGTCTGTATACATTTCTGGAAAAGGGGAAGTAATTTTTTGTTTGTTTATTTGCACATGGAGGTTCTTTTTTAATTTGTAAGGAATTCGGAATACTGCGCAGACACGTGAAAATGTCCTTGAACGTTATTGCTTGAAAAATCACGAAATCTGACTTTACTTGTCAAGGTTAACTGTAAGAAATTGAAACAAACGAAATGCACATTTCAAATATAGAATTAAAATAATTTTCTGGAAAAAAAATATTACATTATAGGTAGGTACTTTATCGCTTGTCTGAATTCTGGACACACAAGTTCTAATTTTGAAAATAACAATTACTTATAATAATTTTCTGTCAAAAATATTATATTATAGGTATAGGTAGGTAGGTACTTAATTGCGTGTCTGACTTCGAAACGTGAATGTGAAAATGAAACTAAATTCAAACAAATCTGAGTTCATTGAACCATTGAGAGTTACAGTCAGACAGACCCACAATCGAAATAGTAGGTACTTTATGAATACAAGTCTAGTTGCTTTGAAAAAATACAAGTATTCAGTTCACACGCGGTGGAAGGGAAACCTTCAGAAAACTAAAGTAGACAAGAGTGGGGAGGCTACGAAATACCGCACAAAGAGGAGATCGATTATTTTACCTCATTATCTCGCAGGCTAAATCCTATAGATATATTTGTTTGTATATTTTTAGTATAGCTTTTTCGTTTCATCGAGTTTCAAATCACAACGGTGCTAAAGAAGTTTTCACATCAAAAATATAAATTTACAACTAACTGCAGAAGATTTAATATATGGCCGATCCCTATGAAAATCCCTTTAAAGAACAAAACAAAGGTACCCGTAAGAAAGTTATAAAATTAGCAGCTCTGGTTTTTGATCTGATGAAAAAACAAATCGTCTCGTTTTATTGTGCCAAAAAATTGTATTTCGGTGTCCAAAATAGTTAGTTTTAATTCCAAAATTCAGGCAAGCAGTATCTATATCAATTCTTTTACAAGATGACACATTATGTAATCTAATTTATAAAGTACAAGCGAGTTCGCCATGCGTTGCAATGCGATTAATAAAAAAATTGTTTCGCCCTGCGTGTCTTTTCCCATTCGTCCCACTCTGCTCACGCGTTCCCCCTCCACCCTCCCCTCTCCCGTGTTCAATATATTCAGTCCCGGTACATTCAGATTTTCAAACAGTTCGCGTGCCACCTATTGCATTTTTTTTTACAAATTTTCTATTATAAACATTTGTGGTGAAGCCAACACTCAGGTACGTACCTACATAAGGTATGTACTTGTGCAGCATGGTGATATCGCCGCCTGGTACAACTGGGAACGGAACACGAAGAATACTTACCTACCTGCGCTGAACTATTTGGAATCTCGTCGCACTTTATGGAAAGTACCGGAGCATTCACATTCCCTGTACATTAGACGTCAGAACCATCGAGAAACGTATCGTATTCTCTCGATATTACCAGCCGAATTATTAAACCGTTACCTCCGCCACGGCATTATAAAAGCCGGAGTAATGGTTTGACCCAGTCAGTCGATAGAATAGCAAGCCAAACAACTTGTACCGTTATTTACTACTGTCACGCTCCGTGTAATATTTTGAATTATTAATTCTTATTAATAAACGATCAACAGTTAATTCCAGTGTTTTCTTTACGCGTTTACGTAGCACGTCTGATTGCTACACATTCATTATTGTATATTATAATAATCAATCAAACTTGGTACCTAACATAGGTACCTATTTAAAAAAAATATATAATTTTTGATTCGATTCAAATTATTCTATTTTGGTTAGTACAATAGATGAGTACCTACTTCAAATAAATTAATTACTTTGAAGAATTTCGAAAATTGAATTTTGATTGAACAATTATTGTTTTGCGTTTGTCATTCTCAAATTGTGACATTTTTTACAGTTTCCTAACAGTTTTTGTAATGATTAAAAAACTTTTTAGATGTATTGTCATGCGGTTGTAATTATCCAGCAATCTTCGTGAGGATGGACATTACGTATTTTGAAAGTTTCAAACATTTCCTACGCTTAATATATAGCAATACATAGACATCTCATATACATATATACATATATGGTATACATGTACATGAGATGTCTATGTATTGACGAGTTTTTAAGTGAATTAAATTCTGTATATTTCATCGAGTATAAAACCAATACCCAATTCAATTAGATTTCACTATCTTATTTACATTAATATCCAATTTTGTCTTAATAGTAGATATGTTTACCCTTTCAAGCTCCGAGCATATACAATGAATTATTACCCTTTTGTCTTAGTTGATGTGTTTTGTTTCGGTGGCAATATAATTAATTAATCTGGACTGTAAACATATCAACTGTGAAGTTGTATACAAATAAGATGGCGAGTGTTTACTTGGGTTTAGTGTTCCAACAAACTCCAGAGTAGTGAGATAATGTGCAAACACCGATCATTTAAACTCTAATGTTGTGTAAATAAACTAAACCCTTAATTAATAAATAAACACAAAGGAACTACATTAACGCCCAAGACACGTAGATCGCAGAAAACCCTAATCATTATTTTTTTTATGTTTCTCGAATTTTCTCACTTTTCATCGGTTTATGGTAGTTGAAGACGTTTCTTTCCATTCTTGTCATTTGAGACATTTCTTTGTACCGTCGTCAAATGTCTCTTCTGCTCTTCTATTATTGCCAGTTTAACCAGTCATGACCATGATCTTTTTACGAAAAATCTAAGATTTTACAAAAAGCACTTTCAATAAACTGAAAGTTACACAACGTGCTATCTAGAGAAACATCGGGTGCGTAAAATAACCATAATACAAATATATGACTTGGAAACCATTTTCACGTCTCAGATATTGAAAATGCCAGGCTGTATAAGAAGAAAACCCAACAAAACTAGAGATCAAAGGAAGGAGACGACCAAGAAAATCGCAGTAGATATATTATATGTTTTCATCTGAAGCAAATACTTTATGATTTAAAATGAAACAACCTAGCTACTTTTCACCGACAGGGTTTCTTTACAACCATAGCTTCTTCATGGCAATAAAGCTTCCTTCACTCTACTAAAGTCTAACAGTTTAGTAACATATGTTATAAATAATATAATCCGTTTTCACAGTGGGTTGAAAAAAATGGTTTTATAACGTTAATTATTATAATGAAATTAACATTATAAAACAGATAGCCCTAAACAATGGATATAAACCTGAAATAATTAACCGCCTAGTTAATAAAAAGCAAACAAAAATTTTAACAAAAAAGTATATTTATAGTGGTAATAATAACAACAAACCTAGTAACAACCTAATATATGAAAAAACTTCTTTATACAGGCAATTTATCTTTAAAAATATCCCGCATATTACCAGATCATATTTCTCCAGCTTTCAGTACTAATTCTAAAATAAAAAAAATATTAATAACAAGGATATTTCTAATAAATTTGAAAAAAAATGGGAAATACACTTTAGAATGTAACGATTGTGACGCGCAGTATGTAGGAATGACTACTAGAAATCTTAAAACTAGAATCAGGGAACATGAACTTTGTTTACGAAATAATAACTACTCCGAGTTTGCTAACCATCTAATAGAGGCAGGTCATAGCTTCAAAAAAGAAAAAACTAAGTTTAAACATTGCAATGTAAATTCGTATTTTAATTTGTGCGCTTTAGAAACTTTAGAAATTAACAAAAAAATTGAATCGAAAATTAATTTAGTTAAGGCGCATCTTTAGAATCGGCCTTAAACGGGAAGGTGCCATTTAGCGCCATTTTATGGTTCAGCGCCACTTTATTTGATGACAATATTACATTTGAATTACTACGAAACAACTAAGACTAAGTTGGACGGTCAGTCTCTGTATTTTGTAAAATAATTTCATACGAAAATTTATCATTATTAGTAGTCAAAATTAGTGGTTAGTAATCCGTAAATAGTGTGAGAAATGTGTTTCGGGGCTGAAAAATATTAATAATTAATAACAATAACCAATACTAAATGTTTCTGTTTATTTTTAATTTCCGTGCACTAATTCAATAATATTACATAATATCTACGTTAGCTACCTGAAAACTGACCTCTCAACATGAAACCTATGTAGATATAGGTAAATCCTTATCAAGATGGGTAGATGGATTCTCCGTATCCATGGAAACCATCTCGGTACAATGCGGTTTCCGTGTACATGCCATATTACACACGAATTATTATGAAATGTCAGTATTTAGTTTACCCGAAAGAGTGCTGTGCGTTGGCTACATCCCATTAATGTCTAATGATATTAATTCGCATGCCGAAATGACTTTAAGTTATTGCTAAATCGTTGATCGTTAAACTTTTATTGATAGCAGTGGCGTACAATCAATAAAGGCTGAAAGTGGTGCCTATCTTAAGACAAAAAAGAACCAGCAGAGAAAAATACAAAAATCTGCGGAAAGCGAATAAAATGGCAATTTTGAAATTTCAAAGAACAATAATTCTTCCCCGACTGCACACACCCAGATCACAGTGCAATGTACGCCACTGGTTGATAATAATCATAATAATGTTGATTAAAATTTTACTTATTCAGTCTCAAAATATTATATCTGCAATAATCACTTTGGTATAAATTTACAAATAGGTTCCTAGTTGATGTTATTGACGATGACATGTCGTATTGGGGTAGGTACTAGGGACATTCCTAACTGGCAAATTGAACATAACTCGGAACTTTTCGATTCTTCAGTATGTATTTTATTTATTTACTCTTTTATAAGCCCATGGGGCATGAAATGGGTATAACTTTGTACACAAGGGTTAGTAATAAGCAATGGTTTCATAAAATAATCTATGTATATATATATAAATGAATCCCTGTTTCCCTTGGTCACGCCATATCTTCAGAACGACTTTAACTATTTCATTCATTTTTTTTTAAAGTTTTCTAATACTTTGTAGAAAGTTTTTACGGAAAGAAAAATTAAGAAAATTTATAAAATAATTTCAGAAAACTTAACGATTATTTTGACTTCGCACGTTTGACAGTTAGTGCGTTTGATGAATGTGAATTTAGCAGGTAGCTGTTTTTTTTTTGTAATACAAGAATTGTAAATGGATTTTTTAAATTGTAGATATTTTGGGAAGGTGGAAGGGGATGCGGGAGGGGAACGGGGACGGAAAAGGAGATGAAGAGGGAAACAATTTATTTCTTTGAATATGGCATTGCAACGCATGCCGGGAACCAGCTAGTTACTTATATTATGGAATCGGCGGATAACGGGGACCTTTAAAGTACAAAAAAACAAAATGGTGCTGAACGGCAATTCGATGACATTTGGCATTCGTGTCTAATATTACGTTTGAATTTCTGCGAAACAACTGGGCCTAAGAAATTCCCGTTTTAAGACAGAGTTTATGATATTACAATATACCTATGTACCTCGCTGAAATTTAGTTCTCATGTCTATAGATTCTCTTTTCAAATCTTTTCAAAAGAAATTTAAGCACTGCTGAATCGAAGAATCCGTTTTCATAGTTAAAAAGATGATTTTTTTGTTTTGTTTTAGATAACTTTCTCATGATTCCATTTTCATAATGAAATGAAAAAGGTTGGGTGTCCCTAAATGTTTATCTTACATAAAAATTAGGCGATTGTTTACTTCGAGTCGAGGGAGGAGCCGAGGGCCATCACAATTAATAAAGGTTTTGTGGGCTCAACAACGTGTGAAGGTTTGAAACAAACTCCTAAATCCAGAGATTAATAAAATTAGGCGGTCTCCCGAGACCCGAGGAACACTGAAATCCTATAAATTCCCCTCAGGAGGACATATTTATAATAACAGACACGAAAACATTAGAATCTTTTTGTCCAAGCGGAACCTAGAGTCGAACTAAAAGGATGAATATTTTTGAACATTGTGATTCCATTAGATTTAGAAAATTATAAAATATGCGCATTTATAGTTGTTGAATAGTACTCAAATATTGTGGTCATGAAAGCAGAAGGTTACCAAATATTGTAGTTTTTAAAGCAAGAGGTTGAAGGTTACCAAAAATTGCATTAATGAATATAAGGTTACCAAACATTCTAGTTATGAAAGCAAAATGTTACCAAATATTGTGCTGTTTTACAAAATCAAAAGAACTAGGTAGGTACCTACCTACTTGGCCGTTTTTTTACAGTTACATAACGTAAAATTATTCATGAAAAGTAGCGAATTTTGACAAATCTTAATACATGGCAGTGAAACATGAAAATAACTAATCGTAAATGAACGTAGACTGCAGTGGAAATGAGTTCCTTGAGGCGTACTTGATTTACTTTAACCAGTGATTCTTGACATTATTCGGAGTAAAAAATGTAAATGAAATTTTGGTCTCCGACATTATTGATTCTTTTTTTTCTACAAAAACATAAAAAGTAGTAGGGGCTGGACAGTTGGGGGCGGGGTAAAGGTTGGACGTTTACTCGGCTGAGTGACCAGTGACGACGTGCGGAAGATTTTTTTGTTTGATTTTGAAGAAAAAAAAAAAAAAAAAAATTGATCGAAAAAGTCACCGGAGACCAAAATCTCATCTACCTTTTTACTCCAAATAATGTCAGGAATCACTGGTTAAAATAAATCAAGCACATCCCTAAAAGTAAATCATAGACATATATCTTTGTAATATATCTATGAGTATAATAAAGGTTAAAATAAGTCAAGCACGCCCCTAAAAGTATAATCATAGACATATATCTATGTGATATGTCTATGAGTATAATATATTATGCGATTAAACCATAGACATCCAAATTCAATAGACCAGAAGATACAGATGAGGGGTAAAACCAAACTATGGGAGAGGAAGAGGGGAAAGATGACTGTGATTCGTTAAAAAATCAATCTGACAGTATATAGGCATCTTGCATTATAATATCACCATTTAGTTCTTAAAAGCAAAATCTGCTTTGAATGAATAGACCTTTTTACATGGGAGCGCGAATTGCTTGCCACGTTAATAACATATTTGCGAAGGCCAAATGCTCGCCCTGAAAAGGTTCGCCCCTATTCACATAGCAATATTTTGTTGCCATATTTAGTTAAGACACTTTTACAAATGTTTCATAATTTACTTACCCCTGTAACCAGTGACGAGCTCACTGGAGAAATGCCCACATTCGCTATGTTCTAGGTAGGTGTATAGTACAAGCTCTCATATATTGCCGAGTTATTTGGTAAAATGTATGGATGTTAGCTCTACGCTGGTCAGGACAAGAATGACGACGTCACATTTTTTTGATTCAAGCGAGGCTTTCGTAAGCCCAGCTGGCTCCAAGGAGGAGCTCTAGCCGTCTCCATGGGGAGGGGGAAATAATACGTTTTTATCACTTAGGGCAGGTCCACATATTTCATATGTCCGTGGATTAAACCATATTTTACCGAATGCAAATAATCTGGTATGTTCTTACTCTCATACCAACATTCTCTTGCGTCTACCTTTGTACCCTCACACTCTGGAATTTACCTACTATGGCAAAGGGTTGGATAAGGGTTATTCGAGGATTTTTACAGTAGCGAGGAGCGAGTATCTCAGGTATTTTAATTAAAAGTTGAGCTTGCTTCAGCGAATGAAGGGTTGCTGTTTAGCGACATCTTGATGCTAGTGAAAGGGATTGCATATCTAGGCCATACTCAGTGTACGCAATCAAGGTTATGATGATTTGGAAATATTTTTAAAAATATTTTTTTAAATATTTTTCTAAGCTTTTACATGAAAATAAGACAAGAAGTAGACAAACAATTTCAGTCTATGATAAGCGTTTTAAAATAATGTGAAATTTATTTAACTTGCTAAACATATTTGAAGGGTGTCAGGACACAACAATGAAAGTCACACTTTTTCATTTTTGAGTTAACTATGCAATCTGTTAGCTATTGATATTATGTAGTTTTATTGTGCATTACAGACTAGATGAAAACGATGAAATCAACAATTACAAGTATCGGAGAAAACCATAAATTAATGTTCAAATGTATTACGGTAGAGAACAATGCTTGTCCCTTCTCAGTACTTCGTTAGTTTTTATCCTACACACTAACTTGTCGGTTGTTGTTGAATTTCAACGATGAACACGAACGTGTCTATTGTTTTGTGTTAGTTATCAATAAAAAATTAGATCTAAAACATGTGCGAAGAATGGACGGATGTATGAAGAAATTGAGAGTACAGTCTCATAATTTGGAATTTTTTGTGATTGCAAGCGTTAATAATGCATTAAAAGTTACATTGGAAGGTTACACAATATATTTAGGGTGCTTTAATTCCTTAATAAAAGAAAAAGCAAAATTTGAAAAAAAAAAATAGTTCCAGCGAAGACCTTCACTAATCACACGGACCGTCTCTGTTTTCTTCCAAATATTTAAAAACCTTAAATAATTAAAAAAATAATTATAATATTTTTATGATCCGGTATATTTAAATTTATATTCTTCTTTACTATGTTAAATAAATAATAACATAACTTTAACATTATGAATTGGTTTTATATGAATGATTTACATATATTTATTGTAATGTAAACTTTGAAATCTAATTATCTAAATAAAAGCATTTCTAGAATAACAGAATCGTTTTTCCTGATATCCTTCATTTACCTGTTGTTTTTGGACCACTTTCATTTCGGTTCGTATTACTATAACATCACGTCATTTCCCCGAAAAGGTAGAGAGGATGAGACGTCACTCAGTTGGCACGCACATTACTTGCTTTATTCACACTCATTTACAGTATCATACGTATTAACTTCCCTACTTCTCTGCTCTTGGAATATGAAGCACAGATACAGAAAGTATTCAATCTGGAAAACCCAAATAGTTTGAAACTTTTTAATGAACCAAATTTAATAATGATGTCATTAAGTTCTATCTGCAAATATTTTACAGATGACAGCTGTTTCGTATTTTATTGTGACAGGTAACAGCTGTTTCGACTAACATAAAGATTAAAACCTCTAATTATAATCTTTAATCGTTGAAGACAATGTTAAACCACTCTCCGAACCGAATCTTTTTTCGATTTTTGTTTGGGAGTCACTAATTTGAATTACTTTAAATAAAAAAAATAAAAATATAAATGAGAAATGAATTCATTCTGAATTTCATTTCATTTCTGAACTACGAATTAAACACAATAAATAGCCAACATAAATTCGTATATGAAATAACTAATGTTTGTAAAACCAATATCAATGTCATTTTTCTACATCGAGTTCTGAATCCGCAACCTCTGGAGTTCCTCTTCTCCTCCTCCTACTATCTAAGCACTTCCTTTTGGCCAAAGAGAGCGAAACACGAACAGTGAGCTTTAAGCACTGGATACTCCCCCGCAATTTTGAAATATTACTTCCGGCCAACCCTTACCCAGTTCCGGTCCTCTCAGGTAGCCCTTATGAAAGGATGCAAATAAAGAGTACCTTTATTGAAGGGTTTTCACGTAATGAACCCCGCAATCTAAAACTCTGTCTTTCCCGAACAACGTTGGGTTCGTTTAGGAACAAGAATTTTAAATAACCATTTTAAATGCGTAGATACACCTGCCTGATACTAGAAACATAATAAAGCCCATAATGACATCGCATATTTCAAATAAAATGGCGGTTACAAGACTTTCGTAATGTCTATAATATAATGGAAAATGGGAAGTAGGTAATACAACTTTCAAAGAAAATAAAACGTGAATAATAGACCATTTCAAAACTGTATAGGACTTGCAAAAGCTTGGAGGTCTCTTTTAATAGTGAAATTGAGGTACGCACACACAATGCGTATTATGATTTAATAATGAAAACCTAGTTAATTCCTAGTTTAGTCTACTTCAGGGGCATTTTAGTAATACAAAACCATTGGTTCATAAATAATAATTATTTTATTGAAGTAGAAGATAACACTTATAATCTTAAAAAAATATATGAAAGAGAACAAGACACAAAAAAAAGAACCCAGAACCTCTCGTCTTAGGGGGATGATCGCCTTACCAATTAGGCCACAGCCACCACTTATCAAACCATCATATTGTCAAATTATTATCATAGGTAATTAAATATTATTTTACTTAGGGGGTATTTCACCATCCTCTTCGTAGTTTATCCATACGACAGCGTAAATTTTCGATTTATTAAATACGGTTATTTATTTAAAAAAGTCTGTGTTTACTATTCGATACTTGAACCGATGAGTAGAGGCTATATTTAGGATAAGTTAGCCGAGTTTTTTTTTATCTGTTGCGAGTATATATTTGTTATTTAATTATCATTCGTTATAGTATGGATAAGCTACGGAAGATGGTGAAATACCCCATTAGAGTGATGCTGTTCTAAAAAAATGTGTGCCTACATATATTTCAATATTAAAATCTCACGTTTATTGGTTGTAAAATTTTTTGATATCACGATTATCGTGGGATTTAGATTTATATTGAAATTTGAAATTGTTATAAGAATAATATCTATTCTACGTATGTGTTATTCTATTAATACTTGGTCTAGCTAGAGTATTACAGAGCCAACCAAAACGATATGCTAATGCAATTAATTCGCTAGGGAAGAAAATCACATTATTATCTGGCGAGCCGTTAAGTTGGTAGATTCTTAAATATCAAGGTGACTTGTACATGGGATTAAGGGAGGTAGATAACTGATTTATTTTAACCCGTGATTTCTGAGATTATTTGAAGTAAAAAATGTAAATGAAATTTTAGCCTCCGTCGACCGATGATCTTTGTTGACTTTTCTGTTAAGGGATGTTAAGCACCTACCTATCTGCCTACACAACTAACTACATATCAGTCTGACAGCTAAGTATGTGACAGTAAAGCTCTTTGTGCAATGCTTATCGGAAGTGATGGCTGTCTATAGGTCTATCTATCTGCATCTGCTAAGTCCTACCAACTAAGTATGTAAATGTAAAGCGGACTTGCATCTTGTGTAAGGCTTATAGGTGGCGACATATCTATCTGAACGTTAGTTGTCTGCCTAACGCTCGGCAGGCTGTACCATTGAAAGTTTTCAATTTGAAACGGCCTACCCGCTAAGTACGTAACAATAAATGGGGCTTGCATCTTGGGTACTGGGGAAGTTTTGCTCTCAGAAGCGGTGTTGCGCGGATAAAAGGGGGATGCTAGACCTACCCCTACATTGAAGGTGTTTTGTAGTTCTTGACCTGATTTCCAACGACCGCTTTCAATTGACTAGGTTCTTTGACACGAGACAAGTGGAAATATCTGAGTCGGTTGTGTAAGATTGACTACTGCTGCAGATTGTAGAGAGATTACATATAAATAGATTCAAGGAATTTTACCTCTGATGCACGTATTTCAGATTTATCAAGGACGCGTAAGTTGAAAATATCCTTTGTGGACGATTATGCTCGAGAATTTCTTGAATTCTGTTTCCATGAGAATTTCAAATGACCAAAATATGCTGACCACCGCTTATTGCAGCATTCCTCTTTTGGTTCTATCCGGCCTCGTTCAAGTTTCAATACTATTTTCTATAAATGAACGTTTTACCAATCTAAAATGCGAATGACATTGTGTTATCTATTATCTGATTATTTTAGGCGTTCACAGATATGGATGAATTGTTGCATTGACTTACAGAAATAATGTGCAAAATTTATCGTGCCAGATTTCACCGTTTTCGAGTTTTTACGTCTTTGGAAAACCGCCTTCTTTTTACTAATTTACAAATTTTCGGAAAATTTTCATTTTAGATGGATTTGGTCTTTACAATGTCCGTTTATTTAGGGCACAAACCACGCCTTCGTTGCCTCAGGCCTGCACAGATATCTTCGTCCCCTTCGTATATTTGCTGATACAAGACAGCCCAATAATGGCAGTCAGGTGAAAGATCAATATTTGTATTCAGCACGGATTGTTTCAGAAGCAGGATATAACTACTCATCCCCGTTTAGTCCGCAACCCAACCCAACCCAAACTATCCTAACCCAACCCAATCCAGTCTAATCCCACCCAATGGACGTCGCAGCGCGGTGTGTCAACATGGGGGCTCAACTAATTATTATACTGAAATCGCTGATTGCTTTCTCCATGCAAACAGGATATTGGAATGGCTGTCGAATGCATTGGAGAATTTGTCGCATGCCTGAAGGACTAAAGGTTCAGTGATAACCGTAGGCGTCGGTCGTTCTCTTAATAGGATATGTAGTGTAAGGGTCAATTGGTGAATCATTCTATCAAAAGTTTTAAAATGTCTTCAGAGACCGAAGCAGCTGTCGTCTGTCAGCTGTCGTATCGGTAATAATAATTACACAACAGAGCTTGTTTATAAATAAACTTATTATTTAAGGGCGGCCTTTAACCAGTCAGCGGCCGAGAATCCGATTTTCGTCGAAAGATGTTCTTACGATCGTACAGGGCGGTTCCAATGAGAAAGTTTTATTATTCTCCGTACCAGCTTTTTCAAATTATAACTGAATATCGATTTTATTTCATTCGAAATTTACTTTAATTTATACCTATATCCAAAAATGCTGAAAGGCGTGATGATAAAACTATTAAAATTATGTACTTTCTGTGATTATTTTTGATCATAAGTATTTACAATTTTTCAATAATGTCTAAGTAAAATAAGAATGTAAAAAAAACTTAAATGCTTTCACAGATAATTTATTGATTTATTTTACTGCATGATTATATGATTTGAAATGTGTGTTGTATAATACAAAATTTTGTTTGAAAATTTAACAAATCTGCCAATGACCGGTATACCTTACTATGCTAAAAATAAACATATTTTCTCATAATTTAAAACATAACTTTACCAAATAAAAGAACAATCTTTCGAAATCAATTTATACTTTGTTTGTGGAAAAGAGTCAATACGGCTAAAACTTTATTTAAAAATGACATATTTCCGATTTTGTCTGGTTATTCCCTCTGAATTTATAGAAGAAGATGCAATCATGTGCAAAGATTATAAAGATAATGTAAATACGGCTTTAGACCTTTTAACCGCTAAAAAAATATACCTAAGCAGTCGTCCCCACGCGGCACTTTCTTTTTCGAATGTCATTTTTACATAGACCCTTTTAGAAAACAAAATCATTGTCTGGATTAATCCTAAAAACATTAATAAATCTTGATAACATCATCCTCCAATATCGAAGTATCAATAAACATTCATTTGAGATCAACTGAAATGAAGATAACGTTATAATTGCGTTAATATAAACACGCCGTGAATATCAACAAACAAAGCAATCTCTAACATGGCCGCTTCTAGCAACGTATGACGTAACATATAGCTACCTACTTGCTCGTGTAGTGAAATACGAGACGCGTCAAGAAGGGCCACTGCGCCGATGCTCTATTTTTATTAATTGTTTAATTCGTAGAACTCCATTTAATTTTTTGTTTTTGTTTTTTTTGTTTTTTATTTAATTAAAATTTAATTTGATAATGTTATAATGTTTGCAAAACCATTTTCAAACTGTAAACTGAAAGAGCTGTAACAAAAATACACACTAAAATACTTGCAGAACTTGATAATAACGTTATCAATTTTAATTTTATCGAATTTTAAAAGATGCTATGGTTTTAGTTTATAGATACTTCTATAGTTAACATTTTATTGATATTTATGTTGTGAAATTATTTTATATTGTTTTCACTGATAAATTTGCATTAATAAGATCGACATTTTACGGCAGTAAATCGCCGTAAAACGTTAATTTATGCGGTTGATATCGACCTAATTCGTATTATTATTTTATAAATCTAAATTGGTTTACACCGGAATGCCGTATTTTTACGAATTTACTTCGATTATATGGATTTAAAGAGCCGGCTGCGGCGGAAATCGGCCGCAAATTTCAATTTTCGATGAAATTTACCGTATTTTTACAAATTTACTCGAAATATCTGAATTCACAGAGCCGGCCTCTATGGAAACGGCCACAAATGTTTGATTTAAAGAGAAATGGTGGGTATTTTTACGAATACTATGAACATCTTAATTAGAATGGACGCCTGCAACGGAAATCTGCCGCGAAATTTCGATTTACGCGGAAATATCGTATTTTCTGTAAATCAAACGGGTATCTAAATTTAGAGGGCCAGCCACGACGTGATTCGGCTGCGAAATTTCGATTTACGCAGAAATATTTTGTATTTTTACGAATTTACTTCTAATTCTCGAATTAGAATGGCCGCCTGCAAAGTAAATCCGGTGCGATATTTCGATTTTCGCCGAAATATGGTATTTTTGTGAATTTGTTTCAAATAGGTATCTAAATTTGGTAGGGCGGCCGAGATGGGATTCGGTTTCGGCAATTTCTATTTACGTGGAAATATATTGTATTTTTACAAATTTACTACGAATATCTAAATTTTAAGAACCGGTCACGGCGGCAATCAACCGCAAATATTTGGTTTACGCAGAAAATATTCGGTATTTTTGCGAATTTATTACGAATAGGTTTCTGAATTTAGAGGGCTGGCTAGGTTGAGATGGGAAAGTCAAAGGTTCAGCAGAAGAAGTTGTTGGCTGAACTGACGGGATTGAGACATAACTTTCATAATGCCCAACAAAAACAATATCTGTATCCGTCATCAGTCATCACTTATTTCAAAAACACTTTCCGAATCTAACATTGCTTCAATATCAATTTCAGATAAGCCATGTGTCGACAATTTGAGTGTTGTTAAAAAAAAAGTTTTAAAATTCATACGTAAACACACAAAACAAGATGTTTTTAAAATTGAATTAGTCAATTTTTAAATAATACAACAATTAAATAATTATGTACACAAAAATAAAGTAGATTTCTAAGTGGATATCGACGCACAAGTATTATTACTAATACGCTACGGGGTCCGCTCGAAAGAGACAATCAGATTCGCGCGCATTTTCAAAACTGTGACTGGCGGCTGGGGCCGCGCTCTCGGTTTTATTCATTTACCAAGATAAACAATGAAGTAGTTGATAAACAATCTCAGAGAGGTCGCACCACAAATGAATATTCTTATTTTTAATATAAATTTCGATCGTATACGGCATACATGTGCTTAGAAAACGAAGTCGAAACTTGAAAATGACTGAAGTCAGCCGCCGCGCGGTGTGAGCCACTTGATGAAATGACTTTAGTCAGCCGCCGCGGTGAAAAGATTAAACTGAATACAAAAATATTTTTTTTAAATACAGACCCTAGTTAACCCAACCTTAACCTTAACAGGTAACCCTAGTGAGGTGAACTGTAAAACTGTGACATTGTTCATGTACAGGGTGTAACAGCAAGTACCCGAAAGATTTGAACCAAGGATTCTTGAGCACATTTGGAAAAAAAATATAGATCTCATTTTGCAGGCCTATGATAAATTTTTAAATTAAAAACAATAAAAATGTTATTCATCACACTTCGCAACTGAGTAGTCAGGTATAGACTAGCGGGCCACGTGATAAGCACTCCATCTGGTTTCAGCATCACGGTATTACGGTAACCAACGAAACAGCGCGAGTATCACGTGATGCCGTCTCGACGTTTATGAGTGTGATCAGTGGCGAGGTGTGATTGAAAATATTTTTTGTTGTTGTTTTTAATAAAAAAAAATATATCTTCTGTCACCAAAATTACATCTTCAAATCATTAGTTAAACTCCTTCGGGTATGTGAAAGCGTTTTGTTTTATGTATGAAAATAAAATATATTTTGTGAGAAAAATAATTGCTGTGTCGGTAAAATTCAAGTTCAAGGTTATGCAAACTAAAGTTAGGGAATGTCTCCCGAATCAGATGATTACTAATGTAGGTTTTTAAAAGTCGTAAGGTTGAAAATGACGTCCCTCCGACGCGTATTGTTACCGAATTACAACTCCCACAATGCACTGTGCTTCAATGGAATTACCCAAAAACCACTGAAAGTATTATAATTATTTTTTAAATTTTCATAGATTAATATTTTTGTATAAAAGTTTTTTATATGATTTTCGACTACCAAACTAGGCATATGCTCGTATTATGGTATTCGAAATATATGCATACACTTCTTCTTATTGCAAAAACCTCTACATACTCTTTGGGGAGGGGGCACCGCCCACCCTCGTGGGTACGCCACTGTTACTCACAACGTGGAATGCGAGAAAAAGATAGTTCACCTTACAAAAAGTGAAATTTGTTTCTCCTTATTAAATAAATGGAACGTGAATGCAAACTAATAGTACCTACATAGGTTTAGACATAATTTTCTTTCTTTCGTATGGTGGGGGGTCAGAGGGGGACATCTATGTCTGCGAGCCAGTCTAGGGCCTCAGGCGTTGCCCTGTGGACCTCATCAATCCCGCCGGGGAATGAATGGAGCGGGCATTCGTTGAGACATAATTAATAAGCGATGAGAAAAATTACCATAAAAATTAACATTGATTACATAAAATTACCATAAAAATTACCATTGATTAGACATAATTAATAAGCTATGAGAAAAATTTCCACTACACAAAGAGACACTCTGGTGTTTCTTTGTAAGAATTGAAATTCAAATATCATCGCAGGGCGTTTTTGTTTGTACAAAGGGAGCAGAGGTCACCCACAGATGGGCTGGGGATATGATAGGAAAAATGGTAAACGGGAAACATTAACCATATAATACTGAATGCATTTTGAATGTCATTCCTAGATTTTTGATATTTTTATTACCAAAGAATAGAATATTGTTTTTCACCATTCGGCCTTTTCTCGTAATTAATTTAGTAGACACTTGATATATACATGGCATTTAATAAACCCAATAAAACCTACATTTTCAACTTCAATGCATAGTTTATCGTGTTAATAATGATTGTAGGCCGTATTGCCAACTACCAGTTTCTTAGTTGTTGAGAATTATAAAAAATCAACAAAGTTAGAACCATGTGAAGGAGGTTTTATGTCCAGAGGTGGATGCCAGATAACTCATACTGAAGTTAATTTTGCCCTAAAAGGTCTGCTTTGCCTTTTGGATAAAGTGACCCTTAAAAAGAAGAAAACAAAAAAGGAGTTGATTTTTTGGTTTTCAAAAACAATACTTTCAAATGGACCACTTTACATTCGGGGTTTTAAGGGACATATTTGACTAATTTAACCAGTGGTTCCTGACATTATTTGGAGTAAAAAATGTTAAAGAAATTTTGGCCTTCGGTGATTATTTTGATATTTGTTTTTGTTTCAACTAAAATCATAAAAAAATCAGAATGTATTGCACAATTATGGTCGGGGTGAGGGGTTGGGTCGTTACTCAGCAGAGTGGTTTTGAAGAAAAAATAGTTAAAAAAAATCAGAGTATGCAATTCACACGCGGTAGAAGTGAAACCTTCAGAAAACTAAAGCAGACAAGAGTGGGAAGACTATGAAGCACTTTTATTTATCAACGTGAACGATGATTTTTTCCAGATTTTTGTCGTCGAATTCCAGTGCACCTTTTCCTATACACTTGGTCATCTTATTAGTATTTGTGTTATCTTCTTCGGAGTCGCTTTCTTTGTGTTTTCTTTGCCTGTTCACTTTGGAGTGGTGATTTTACAATTTTTTTTTTCGTAGGATTCGACCCTTGGGCCTCTGAATGCCTGGCCGCTAAGGTCCGTCAGGCGCTTCTTACTACTAGACTGAACAAGGCATGTGTGAGACCGTGGATTTACCGTATTATATTGGAACCGAGTACCCGTGAAATAAATAAATATTTTATTGGTATCTCATTCTCTCGCAGGCTCAATCCTATAAATGTATGTCTCTTTTTAGTGTCGCTCGCTTCCGTTTTATCGAGTTTCAAATCACAACGGTGCTAAATAAGTTTTCACTTCAAAAACATTATAAAGTCACCCGAGACCAAAATTTTCGTTTTCATTTTTTACCCCAAATAATGTCAGGAATCACTGATTGAAGTACGGAAAGTGTTATTTTTTCAAGTTTTATTTGTGCCAATATTAAGATTCCATTAAATGTATGAAAACATTGATATTTGTTTTATGAAATGTGTTGGTACTTCGTACCATCATCGACCAGACCGTGGGTGGGTATAATACTTTTATGCTATGAATGTAAGAAGCTTAAATCTTTACGTCGCTAGCAAAGTAAATAAGGCAATCCAATGAGTGGTTAGTTCTCTTATTATATTGGCAATTTTATGGTCGGAACCGAGAGTTAATTAAAGTTTTACGGTGAAAATAAAATATTTTATTTTTCTCCAGGTGTCCCATATACTGATATACTGACATACTGAATATTCCGGAGGTCGGGCAAGTTATAAAGAATGATTTAAAAGCTGTTGACGTTTAAACACGCTTTTACGGTTTGTTAGTAAACACAAATTTGACAGAAATGACAAAATATGAAAAAGAAAATTATTTCATTGATTGGTTTTTCCAAGCGGCAAGCAGTGTGTTGCGTCCTCTCTACAGTTCAGCGATCAGAACAGGGCAATGAGAATAATTCTTCGACGAAACAGATTTTCAAAAATTATTAAAATGTTAAAGGAACTAAATTGGTTGACCGTGAAACAGATGCTGACCTTGAATACGATGGTATTTATTCACAAAATATTGAACAACACGTTACCAAAATACTTCTCAAATAAAATTTTATACAATAAAGACATTCACAGATATAACACAAGGACGTGCAAGGAAATTAGGCTACAAAAAAAGGACAAAGCGAATACGCAGAACAGTCTACTGTACAAGGGAATGAAGTTGTATAACACACTACCAGAAACTTTAAAGTCCACACCAATTGCAAAGTTCAAGATGTATTGTAGGAGCTACATAAAACTTGAAAAAATATAGTGAATATGAAATATTATTATCAATTAGAAATTTGTAAACTTAAATGTACAAATTACTAAAATAAAATTATTATTATTATTATTATATCAGCAAAGCCGAGCTCAACATCAAGACAAAGATGGTTTAAAACGGTATACCGCCCGACGTCCGACGCTCACCCATCAGATATGGATGCTAAACGAACGAACACGCTTTAGAGTCCAAGCTGCCGATATGGGGTACTTGAGAGGAGTGGCAGGGGTTACGAAATGGGATCATATAAGAAACTTGACGATCCGAGATGATCTAAACATTGAACCACTGCTACTCTTCATAGAAAAATCGCAACTGAGGTGGCTTGGGCGTGAACTAAGAATGTCTGATACTGAGGAAGATACTGAGTGCGATTCCAGAGGGTAGACGTCCAGTGGGCCGCCCCAGACACAGTTGAGCGATGCAACTCCAGAAACTGTGTGAGGAGAGGATGGGACTGAAATGGACGGAGGCCGAACAATCAACACAAGACAGGGACGTATGGAGGAGTCTTGTCGATACAGTGGGTCCCCGACCCGAACAGGATAAAGGGAGGAAGATGATGAGATGATGGTTTTTCCAAACAGACGAAAAATTTCATGCTTTGCAATTTTCCATGGAATGTCAAGTATGTTTAAAAAGAAGATATACAAGAAAACTTTATATTTTTTAAAATTTAAAATTTTCGTAATAATTATATGGTTTATAAATTTATAAAAATCACAGTTGCGCATTAGGGTTGAGTTTAGTAAGTTGAGTTGCGATCGATAAGGATTGATAGGATAACTTTCAGTAACTTCTCATCGTTCCTTAGGACACCTGCGGACCTCTAAAGTACAAACAATAGTTGACGTCAAATATATTAAGAACACTTAGTCATTATGAACTGTCGCTAATTTGTTGGGATCTGCAGGGAACGATGAGAAATTACCGAAAGTTATCCTATCAATCATTATCGATCGACCATGCTAGGACCCCAGGTTAGGGCCCCAAAATACCTGAAAAATTCTGAATTTAATTCCAACAAATTCTTAATCAACAAACTACACAAGGAATACCTCCCAAACGATGGCAGTTTTGCCCAAATCCATTAAAATGGGGAATATAGATTTTTATAATTGGTGCCCCGCGGAATAATAAATTTCAATTAAATATAGTTATGCAGAAAGCAGCCAGTCCACAATTTTGGCATAATAAGAAATTGTTGTCATCCGACGGAGTAAGGCCAATTTTAATTTCTACTAAAATCAGCCAGGCTGCTTTCATACGAAAATTTAAAGAAATCGCCTTCCGAAATATTTATTGAAAGCCGAAGAACCATTTAAAAATGTGCAGAAAGCGCACACGGCAAACAAAACACTCTAATTCAAGCTATTTCTCAAAACATGTTAAACATCAGAAAACAGCCAGAGTCCACAGGTCGATTTCAGCGAAATACCTAACATTTACCTAATTAATAGAAAACGTTCACGGTGTTGCGCTGTAATTACATACATATATAATGATTTTTTTTTACTTTATGAGTAAAATCTCAAATTGTAATATTTAATTAAATGAAGACAATATTAGCGAATCTCAATCGAAAATCTGGAAACAGAAAAATCAGAAAAAGATATTTGCACCTCTGGGACTCGAACCCAGGACCTTTCGCTTTCTGGGCCAACGCGTTATAAATTGAAGATAATGTGGGTGGTTTTTAGTCGAAGTATGATAAAGTTAAAAATGACCGAATCGGATATCGATGCCTTGGCGCAGTGGTTAGCGCATTTGCCCGGAAAGCGAAAGGTTCTGGGTTCGGGTCCCAGAGGTGCAAATATTCTTCATTTAATTAAATATTACAAATATTCTGTATTGTTAGTAGCTCTGGCTGTTTTGCACAAAATGCATATTGGATAGATAGCATAGTTGATTGCAGAGCTCACGTTCACTCATATGTATTCTACAGATAAAACAGCCAGACCTGAAGAAACACAAATATCTCTAAAAATCTACATTTAAATCTAATTTAAGAAATTGGTATCCATATAGATTCTAGGTGTTGTGTAGATTTGATTATTCAAACTTTAGACAAAAGTGGTTTTATCTCAGTTCAAGTTTTTTTGTGGCTGGCTGCTTTATAAATCTTTCATTTTGATATTCAAGTAAATCAGTTTTTACTAAAAATAGTTATAAATCAATTTCAACATCATAAAAATTTAAATATGGCAGAGGAAATAAAAACGTATTAATAAGTCGATTAAATGTGGTCTAACCACAATATAATAACGGCCTTGAGCGTCGAATATCTATCACAATAATAACAACTATTGAATTGCTAAATAAGAATAAAACTAATGAGACGGTAAAATAATAAACAACGCCAGCGGAAGTACTGCAAGCACCTGCCGTGCATTTTCAGTTCACTTCACCCAGAGCTGAGAAAATAAACATAGGAAATGTTTGTTTTGGAAAATGGAACTCCCGGAAAATTCTCGCAAAGAAATCGTAAAACTGTGGAAAAACCCCAAGTAGCGTCAGTATACGTTTCATTATAACGTACTTTCAATGGCGTCACTTTATCAATTTACAAGTAGGTATTTTGGTGAAGATGTAATACCCTCTCGTGTAAAGTACATATACCCCTCGTCACTTGAAAAGGTTGTCTTCTTTTCCACGCTTTTTTTTTTAGATAGAAAGCAATTTTCTTTAAATATTTATGTTTTCTTTGCATTGTCGCGGTGACGCAGCAAACAAAACAAAAAAATAGAAAACTGTGAAAGCGGCACTTTGCTTTAACACTTTTCCGCAAAGGGTGCTTTTTCAACAAACCCAACATTTGCAATAATTTATAAAAGTTGGCTAAATACATTTATTGTTTTGATAGGCCTGTATAAGAGAATTTCCATCAGTCAATACACATTTATGTTCAGTTATTCTAAAGGTCGTTGCTTTAATTATAACTTGTACCATTCTCGAACCAACAGACAAAACCAGGCTCTAGATTAGATCTATGGAGATGATTAGGTGGGATCAATGGATTTACTTCAACCTCAGAACCTTTGGATGTGGGGCAGTCATTGATGACCAACTTCAAACACTTTACAAAGATTTATTTATAAAATAGAAGCATCGGAATCCATGCTGATCATATCGAATATGATAAAAGCTTGAAATTATTCTCAAATATTTATAGATCACATCCAGTAAATTTTTTCACCTTCCCTCTTCTGGTGTCGTCGCTTACCGCATGTTGGATCATTATTCAAGAAACCGTTACCTTACAGACTGCCGACAGACGTTTACTCATGGGCATTTTCGCTAAAGTTTGTGCTTGGTGTCTTTGTTATGTCCCAAGATTTTGATTGGCTTTTTATAGTCATTTATTACAGAATATTATATATTTTATTAATTATAGATTTTTAGCATGTTAATTTATTAATTTATATTGAATGCCACTGCAGAATCTGTACATTTTATTTTTAATTAATTATTTAGATCTAAAAGTTGTGTGTAGTTGCTTTCCCATTTCTACATTCAATGAACAAGTCTGTCTTCATCATTAATTTTAGGCGCGCAAGATTAATTTGGTGATTTTTTAAATGGCTTACACAATATATTTTTGGAAAATATAAAGCTTTTATGTAAATTTCGAACAACATTGAAAAAATCAGAGTATTTTATTACCTTGATATTTAATTACAAGTAGGGATAATGATGTCTAGGTGCTAGGATTTCATTTTTAAATAATATGTTAGTGAAAGAATTACAACTTTATTATTATGTAGAGGTTTTTTCAGGACAGTGCTGTGGTTTCTGTTTCTTTCTGTATTTGGAGTCAATACAATAAATTTGAAATTATTTAAATTTTTTTGCCGCTTGGTGCAGAGGCTCATTTATTAGTCACTTAGACAATTTGAGTATGCACTTGTAAGCCCATACCTCGGAAGTCATTAGATGATATTATTACTCTGGAATTAAGTGCAAATGGTAATGTTTTTGGTATGTGGGTCGGATGAGTCACAAACGCCAGCCTCTATTGCTGGAGGCTATTTGGGGTTTCTCAAACCAGCTGAACGTTGTCAGTTGCACTTTTGGCAGCCTAGCGCTAGCGAAGTCCGTATTAATGTTACGTGTCATGTTGTGTTAACTTGGTGTTTATTCTCAAATGTACATTTGGTGGTTTCTATGGCAGCCAAAATGACTTTGACACTCGGATGTTACGGGCAATTTAGAGCTTACTTATTAGTAATTATTTCCACAAATAATTTAAAATCAGTTCACATTAACCCTAGAAGGGTATTATCTACTTGTAGGTATGTGAAGGGCATACAAATTAATAGAACAATTAATTAAATAATGCGGTATTAATTACTTACATATTATATGGATAGGAATTAATACAAAATAAAAACAAAGTCCAATAATAGTTTTTAATCGAACAAATAACGAAAATAATAATAATGGCCAAGATTTCAGCAGTCTTTCCAATTTTTTTATTCTAGCCTATTTATGGTTAGTTATATCTTTTACAGTAGGTTGTGGTGAACCTTCCTTCAATAAAGTATTAAGTATTCGTATAAGTTCATGGGCTTTTGTGAGTAAGAAATACTCATGTAATTTTGTGAGTCGGTCTGGTACGATTCAGCGGTCTCCAACGATATAGTCTTATTTGGTCGAAGGCTGTACCCCACCAGATATTAATCCGCCGCTGATTGGGGCACAAGTTTAGCAAATTGGGGGTGGCGGCATGGCTGCGCCCGCGGTAAATATTTCCCTATCGAGTCCACGTTCAAAACACACTTTAAAAAATTAAAAAAAATTGTACTAGGTAGATTACAGTTAGTAATAAGTAATTCAGTAACTGGAATTGAAAAATATTGCATTTTAATGGTTATTTTGTTATCTTTAAAAACGCGAAATGTCATTTCTCAAGGAACGCCATGTTGTTAATTACGACGGCAAACGTCTCGCGTGATTTTTCGTGTTTATGAAACCGAACAAAATAATGATTAATACGCATTATTGATCATTTCAGAAGATTGCAATTCGTGCTTATTATTGTCTAACTGACAGAAAGTGATTTTTTCTACTAAAAATGGGTACTTCATCGTCGTAATTAACATGGCGGTCCTTGAAAAATGACATTTCGCGTTTTAAAATTAAAAAAAAACAACAACATTAAAACGCAATATTTTACAATTCCGGTTACTGAATTACTTATTACTAACCATTATCTACCTAGTACAATTTGTTTTAATTATTTAAAGTGTGATTTGAGCGTGGACTCGATAGGGAAATATTTACCAAACAAAGTATTAATTTCTTGATTCGAAATAATCGGAAGATTTTAAAAAAATAATTTTATTAAGTGTCAGAAAAGCATTACATTCTGCTCTTTAAGAACATTATATTTAGGTAGCTGTAATATTGTCTATCGAAACGGTTCGTGTCTGAAAGAGATAGTACCTAACCACTTTAATATGTCTGTGCAATGTTCACTGTGCAGCTGAGTCAAGAGAGTAAAGAGAGCAACTTCAGAATTCGCTGCATTTCAAACAATGTAAAACTTCTGCTGGAGTCCACTTCAGTCTACAGCTACTAAACATGCACCAGGTTGGTAACACTGCGGTCTGCGGTGGGTTGTGAAATAATGATAAAAGTTCTGCATAATATGAACGAACACAACTTTCAGCGAATAGTTAGACAGAATTAAAAGTTTATTTTGTTGACGTTAATTCTACTGTAAGGTATGAAATCCTTGACACCAAACCAATCATTGACACCGAAGAGAGAATTTGTATGTAATTTGTATATAATATAAGCTTGATGCATCTTCTATTCTACAAGTAGAGTTAACCAATATCTTAAATTGGTGTTGTAATTATACTTGGTGAAATCACGAGGAGCGACTAGTACAAGATTGCTCCATTGAAAATCCAGAGGAAGATTAATAGAAGACATAGCGGAGAAAAGAAATTTCGCGGGGTAATGATTACCATATGTCAACCTTTGATAGGAGAGAGTGCATAAGAAGAAGATGAAAGGTGACAAGTAAACCTAGCAATAAAATTTAAGAACTTGTTTTAATTTTAACTAAAATTACTTTCAAATATAATAGTCAAAATAAATTGAAATGAATTCATGAATTCAGATCAGGAATTCTCCAAACGGGGAAAAATAAAGTCTAAAGAATTCTTGAGAAACATTTCTAAATATTAATTCGCCATCTCGTGCATTCCCTAACAATAGAGTTCAGATACATTTTATAACAATTTAGTACGAGACCCGTGAAAAATCGGTGACCGAATAACTCAGAATCAACTTCAACACCTCCTTTGAAAAGTCATTAAAAGTGATAAATCAGAATTTAAAAACTGGTTAATTGCATGATTCGGAGTTGTCATGGAACCGAAAGATCATAGTATTTTGTAAATTTAGGAATAATAATCGCACGCTAGCTAAAAAGCGCAGACTCATGAAAAAACTAAAATCCGCATCATTTACTTGCCAAGATTAATCCGAAGAAATTTAATAAAAAAGAATACATTCCAAAAAAGAATTTATTATTACATTAATTTTCTGGAAAAAAAGAATTATTGGATAGGTTCTTTAAGTACCAAAGAAATTTACACAAAATAAATCTGATACAATTTTTTTTTTAAATTTGATTAAAATTAAATTCGATGTTATTATCGAGTTCTGCAAGTATTTTAGTATGTATTTTTGTTACAGCTCTTTCGGTTTTCAAGACCATTTTAAAACTGTAAATACTTGCAAAACTCGATAATAACATTAACAAATTTAATTTTAATTCAATTTTTAAAAACTAAAATGGAGTTCTACGAATTAAACACAAAAACAATTAAGAATGGTACAAAAATATTAAATTAAGGGTAGGTACTTCATAGATTATCGCAATATTACAAATAAGTTCCAATTTTGACAAATGACGCTCAAGAGTTCATTGAGCCAGAGTTACAGATAGTTCGCAGTTGAA
Source organism: Limnephilus rhombicus (assembly GCA_929108145.2). Lineage (NCBI taxonomy): Eukaryota > Metazoa > Arthropoda > Insecta > Trichoptera > Limnephilidae > Limnephilus > Limnephilus rhombicus. The sequence continues at coordinate 28,923,401 of OV815284.1, forward strand.
ATTAGTATTTTTGATGCCGACTCCAAATTGAAACACACGTTATATATAACCAGTTGTGAAATTTTTCACTCAGTGTGTACAATAAATTTTGAAAAATAAATTGACGTAAAATGCTGTCAATATCGAAACCATCGCCCAAACCTTACACTTACGCTATTCTGTTCCTCCTAGGTGCTCTGCTTGACGTCTCCCATGTTTTGTCCGACCACGATGATGAGCACGATGAATACCACGAGAAGCACGAGGATGCAGCAGATGGCTACAGCCACCATGTCTGTGTGGGAGCCCACGGCGGACCCGGAACCCCGACCCGACGGAAACGGAAATGGCGCTCGCCGGCAACTTCCGGTTACTTATTTAACGCTGATAAAACGTCGCACTTGTTTTACCTTGATTAAAAATAAGTCTTTTCAAACACTTACTAAAAACAATTCACTATTTTTACTTTGTTGTTAACACTTCACTTGTCGTTTTCTAGATGATTCACTACTTGTTATTTAAAGTGCACTATGATTCCCACTTGACAGTATTTTATTTTAATAATTAGAGTAGACTCCGTTTAATGTCAAATTGAAAGAAAACTGTTTTTAAAAAGTATATCAATATAATAAAGGACCTAAAGGAGATCCTTGTGGTACACCTTTGTTATTCATAAAGTATTCACGAAGGTTTGGTTTTAAGAAAATAAATGCAATATTATTTACAAATTATTATAAAACATTGGCAATGGAAATATTTGGTTTTTAAAGGAGAAATATTTAAAATAGTAAATGCAAATGTGTTTTCAATTTTTTTATTATGTTGGCGGTGAGAATGTTTTTGGCACTCGAATTTATTTATAGGCTCTTTACGTACAAAAAAAGATGCTTTAAAACATTAGAGGTTTTAAAAGTGTTTTGGCACAGCTAAGTCTATGTTGTTTTAAACAAAAAAATTACTAAAAATAAATATTTTCAGAAACACGTTTGTTTAAAAAAGTATATGTTTACGAATATAAAGTTTCTTTTAAATAAAGTTCGTCTTAATATTCCAGACTATCCAAAAATATATTTTTAATTTAATTTTATTTACCTCCAAAATCGAGTATGTTCCTATTACAATTTCTATAACACTTTTCTGGGTGTAGATATTGCCAAAAGGCCACAATCGTAATCACAGGAGATTAAACTTAGCACCACTTTAATCCACTTCACTTTCGATAACTTTTTGAAAATATAAATTTCTAGAGATAACGAAAATAAACTAAATTAGTTTTAATTTAACGTGTAAAAATAGTTTGAAATATCTTTGTTTACTCTTCACCAAAACGAAAATGGGCATTGTTTTTTTTAATTGAAAACCAAATACATTGTATGTTTTCACAATTTGGGAGGCGGGAATAGGTACCGCCGCTCCCCGAATCATTTATTGGATAAATACTTGACCTAACAGGGTGTCCGGGTTTATGAGAGTGAGGTATTTATTTATTTATTTTTTTCAGGTTCTTCATAAAACAGTTAAACACCAAATTATTACGGAGAAGATTACAAAATATAAGAGAAAAAAAGGCCAAGGGGGCAGTTTCACTATGTTGAGACGTATGTTAAAAGATAGTTACTGAACTCTCTATAGGTAACATTGAAGATGCCAATGCTCAATGCAGAAGCAGTTGAATTGCTCTATTTAATGGGGCATTCTGAAAGGAAGAAGTTCCCGCTTTCGGAGCATAAAAAAGTGTGTGGGATCTCCCACGAGTATACGCGTTAGGGACATATAGGTTAATCTCCTTCAACATAGGTGGATTCAGTACAGTACCGGAGATCAGCTTAAAAAAATGTTTCCCCAAAAATATTTTTCGGCGGGCTTCTAAGGTATTAAGATCGAGCATTCCTGTTAAGAACAACGATGGATACAGGAATGGGTAGTATGTATATTCCCTCATATACAGGTAACGCATAAACCTTTTTTGTACTTTTTCTATTTCTAGGATATGGTTAGGTTCAGAGGGTGCCCAAATAATGGAACTGTTTTCCAGGATATGTCTAGGAGATGGTGGCAGATACGTCTTCCCACCTACTGTACACCTGATTGACACCGGATTGAGAGACACTGGTCGAGGGAAGCCTTTTGACATCTCCGGCCGGTGTCTCGAGCTATCGCCTTGCTCCACAGTTGGCGGGACGGATTTATATGTCTGGCCTCCTGGTCTCCTCATATTACCTTTTTCATTCCCAGAACTTCCTCTCCTTAAAAAGACCCTCCACGCAATATTCTTAAATTATTTTCCTCGGGGCCTCCAGTGAGGTATTAATGTTTTTTTTTTAAATACAGAGGTAATAGGAGGTCTGACGACCTCCGTAGTCCAGTGGGTAAGACTCTTGACTCACAATCCGGAGGTCGCGGGTTCGAACCCGGCATGCGCAAATAAATTTTATTTGATTAATTTGTGTTATTTCATAATTAATTCATTTAAAATAATATATGGTATATTTGCGGCATGTTCCAGACTGGAAGATACTATCAGTATCGCCCTGGTGTAAGACCACCATTAAGAATTGAAACGTTGCTTGAAAATGGCTTTAGCCGTGTTTAGTGACCAGATCTGAATAGCCAGGTACTTCCCAACCTTCCTCCTCCCCACCTCCTTCCCCTCCCCACCACCTCTCCCCAGCCTCACAACATACCCCAATTGGGGATGCCATAGTCTCACTGGCTCCAGACGGGAGCAGTTGAGATTCTTGTGCGGTATTCACTGTAAAAAAAAAAAAAATAAATGGGGAGAGCAAAGTAACCTCTTCATAAATATTTTATACGCATTATTTCACGCTTATGAGCTTATGCCTCACATTCACACATAAAAATAAAAGTTTCACGTATGAAAAATTCACGTATAAAAAATATAAAATAGACCACGACTTTTTTTTTTTTTTTTACAGCGAATACCGCACAAGAATCTCAACTGCTCCCGTCTGGAGCCAGTGAGACTATGGCATCCCCAATTGGGGTATGTTGTGAGGCTGAAGATAGTGGGGAGGGGAAGGAGGTGGGAAGAGGAAGGTTGGGAAGTACCTGGCTATTCAGATCTGGTCACTAAACACGGCTAAGGCCTTTTTCAAGCAACGTTTCAATTCTGAATGGTGGTCTTACACCAGGGCGATACTGATAGTATCTTCCACTCTGGAACATGCCGCAAATATACTATATATTATTTTAAATGAATTAATTGTGAAATAACACAAATTAATCAAATAAAATTTGTTTGCGCATGCCGGGTTCGAACCCGCGACCTCCGGATTGTGAGTCAAGAGTCTTACCCACTGGACTACGGAGGTCGTACTACTACTGAAGTAAAACTTCACTAACTTATATCTCCCTCAAAACTTCCGTTCGCCTCGCCGGACCGTTCGCCTCGCCGGACCGTTCGCCTCGCCGGACCGTTCGCCTCGCCGGACCGTTCGTCTCACCCGATCACACTTTTACTACTCCCCAAGTCAAGCGTGCGTAAAGAAGTTTTACTTAAAAAAACGAGTGTGCTTTAGACCACACGACTGAAGTAAAACTTCTTTAGCTCCTTCTATATGATAGAAAGAAAATGTGCGCGCGCAACAATCTCTCTTGCTCCAACAGTGTGATACAGACAATAGGCCTGCACTGTGTCTTAGATATATGAAACGTGGATTACATATAAGCTTTCGAGTACTCTTAGTGTTCGCACCAGGGGTGCATGGTCGGTCGATATAGGTTTTATCGAAAATGTCGGTAACTAGACATCGCTCCCGAGCACGACTGTAGGCCGCTAACGAACAAACAACAGTTCACATCGACTAAGGCAGCGGTCGTCACACTTTTCTGGTCAAGGGCCACATAGGACAATGTGAGGTATCACCGCGGGCCGCACACTTATGATTTCGGGGGGGGGGGGGGGGGTGTACCCTTTTGTTTAGCAAGTTACAAAATCAATTATTTTGTATTTAAGCACCGGGTTGCTACTTCCTTCCTTCTTGTGTTCATGACATAGTGTCAATTCTTGATAATAATAATACACGTAAATTCATAATATTACATAAAAAAAATTATTTGTTTGTATCTGTAATGGAATCTTTCAGTTCAATTTTCAACCACTTCGGGAAACTATCGAAAGGTGTGAATTTTCGCACACGTGATAAAAATGATAACAATACATACAATAACAAAAATTAACCAACACTAAAGTTTATTTTGCTTCATTAGTACGTGATAAGCGTGATTTTTTGGTCTTTTTTGAATTTTTTTTTTTACCTTCCTACACCCTCACCGTGTCATCTCCACGCTCTCTAATTTTCTCTGGGTCTTCTACTGCCCCCCTGAAAGTCTCAAACGACAATATAAATAATTGTAAAAAAACGGATAATATATTTAATTGTACGTGAAAAAATATATTTTAAAAGAAAACGGCAGATATTGTGGGCCGCAAAAAACCGGATAATATAATTGTACATGAAAAAAAAATATTTAAAAAGAAAACGGCAGATATTTGTGCGGGCCGCAAAAAAACGGATATACTTAGTATAATTGTACTTGTACATGAAAAAAAATATAGTTAAAAAGAAAACGGCAGATATTTGTGCGGGCCGCAAAAAAACGGTTATAGTATAATTGTACTCGTATATGATAAAAAATATAGTCAAAAAGAAAACGACAGATATTTGTGCGGGCCGCAAAAAATCGGAAACTATAATTATACATGAAAAAAATATATTTAAAAAGAAAACAGCAGATATTGCAGGCCGCAGCAACCGGATAGTATAATTGTACATGAAAAAAATATATTTTAAAAGAAAACGGCAGATATTTGTGCGGGCTGCAAAAAAACGCATATAGTATAATTGTACAAGAACATGAAAAAAAATATTTTTAAAAAGAAAACGGCAGATATTTGTGCGGGCCGCAAAAAACGGATAATATAATTGTACACGAAAAAATATATATTAAAAAAGAAAACGGCAGATATTTGTTCGGGCCGCAAAAAAACGGACAGTATAAATTGTACTTGAAAAAAAAATTAAAAAGAAAACCCCAGATATTTGTGCGGGCCGCACAAATATCCGTCGCGGGCCGCATGCGGCCCGCGGGCCGCAGTTTGACGACCACGGGACTAAGGGTTCCTAATTTATTTGACGTAAACTGTTATTTCTTCGTTAGCGTCCTGCAGTCGTGCTCGGGAGCGATTTCAAGTTACCGACATTTTCGATAAAACCTATATCGATCGACCATGCTAGGACCCCAGGTATCTATCTACGAGTTACTTACACGACAACTACGGACAAAGTGAAGTAGCCTTAAGATACGTGTCAATTATGAAACTTTGTACCGAGGGTTCTCAACGATTCTAAACTGAAGTCTGAGTACGTGCTTAAATTGTAACGCCCACCTGAGTTTATTCAGTTTACCGGGAACTTAAAATGTGACAGAGAGCCCAAGATTCACTTGTCGGGTCTGAACAGATGGTGCACCGCCGCTTACAATACTAAAGAACGCTGGGCTTAGAGGTTTACAGCTGGCCGGGAAAATATTGCCAAGTGGCAATGTTTAAGACAGTCGTGGGGGAGGCAATTGGAAATATAAAGGGGTTTACTGCCAATGGACAGTCTAGTTTCGTGAGCCTGACGTCTGACAAGAAAAGAACTTGGACAGATTGAACTAAATTAGATTAGACTTGTGGTTTTATTCCCTTGATTGGTAGGCCCTAACAACCATGTAACCACATTGAAGCATGTTGTTAGAAAAGTGAAACAAGGACGTCAGCATAAAATTTTGTTTGGATTTTGACACAATCTCTTCGCCTAAATAGGTCTAAAAATGTACGTAAAATGTTGACCTGGTGGTATTCTCTGTTTCACCTTGCTCTTTTGTTGTTTTTTTGTATGTGAACCCTAGATCGTACCATGGTGGGGGCGTCATTGATTTGTCCGATCAGCCTAGCGCCGCCCCTGAGGCATCCCGCATGCCCGACTGCATGTATTTAGCTCAAAATTCGATTTGTGAACAAGCCGGTCTTTTGTAGGTGCAATTGTAATCACGGGAACCGTATTGTGTCCAGTTATATCTGTATACTAGTTGTAGTGTTCACCTACTAAAAAAGAAATTCTAGAAACTGATAAAACTATGTAACATTTCGTAAAACTATAAATTGTGTTTCTATTTATTCTCAAATTTTAGTTTTTAGCGGTTAATTGAGTTTAATTCGTAAAACGCCATTTAGTTTTTAACACATTTAAAATAAACCAAATTTAATAATGCCATTATAAAGTCAATTGCAATTTTGGTAATGACCTTGAACGCCGACACAGCTGTCACAGTAATAAAAAATAAGGGAAAGTACCCATACTACGTGACCAACTTTTTGCAATTTTTACCCCCCCCCCCCCCCCCCGGTGACCAAAAACCTAAGCCCGCCGCTGCTCATTTGTACCAAGCGTGAGATTTTGAGGACCCCCCCCCCCCCCTAAACGTGTCACGTAGTATGGGTACGTTCATACTTGCAGAACTTAGTATAATAACATTGTTAAGAAATTTATTTTAAGGAGGTATTTAATTTTTTTTACGGTCACTATTTTGATGATACGCTATTAATTTGCAAATGCACTGCCATCTTTAAGTTTCGAAATAACAATATTATTTATATTTCACTTTTTAGTAAATTTTTGCACATCTATTTTCCTTCCAAAAATCGCAAGGCAAAGTATGTTGAGAACGCCAAAAAATGTGATTATTCACCCCAAAATTGATTTCAAAATGTTCGTACGCAAAAAGGGGAGATAGAGTTTAATAAAGGGTTAGATTATCAGACGACATTCGCACTCGGATAAGCGTCGGCTGGAGGCTGTTTAGAGGTGTGAGTTTATGCAGATAGGTTGCTTTTGTCATAAATATAGAAAGGGCGGATTATGGAGAAGGGTAAACGAGCCATATTGATTTTGCAGCGGACCTTAATGGAACTGATGTCTTGGGATTTGTAATTCAAATGGCTTTAGTCAAACGTGAACTCGGTTTTACATTTACCTATAATTTACGCGACAAAAAATAGCAGGACCCCTAGCACGGTCAACCGATAAGGATTGTATCGATAACTTTCGGTAATTTCTCATCGTTCCTTAAGACAACTGCAGATCGCTAACATGCAAATCGAAGTCGAATATATTAAGAACACTTCGTCATTGTGAACTGTTATTTATTCTGTGAGTGAACAGCAGTCATGCTAGGGAACGATGAGAAGTTATCGAAAGTTATCGATACAATTCTTATCGATCGACCATGCTAGGGTCCAAATTTCGACTAGTTACCTATAAAACAGAAAAAAATGTTTAAATTATGCAGAAAAAATTCTCAAAAAGACCTAAAAAGAGCGTACAATTCTACTAAGGGACAAAATAAAGTGATTGATAAATAATTTAATAATTACAATTTTTCAATTAAAATTTATTTGATTGTGTTGCAACTCGTGTTTTATAATGACGATGACGCCATATTATGGGCATTACCTAGTTTATTTTATTTTTTAAATCTTGTGGAAGATATTCTAAGCAATCCTGACCAAATTCCACCGTATTTAGAATTGAAACACCGCTTGCAATGCGCTACGTTCAGAGACAACACCCGAATTCTTAGATGTTACCTTTACTCCACCTATTCTAAGCTCCGCCACAGAACATTCTCCAACATTGGGGGTTAATGCTGGAACCACAAGATTTACCCCATTGTCGAAACGTAGCACACAACCAAGACACATACTCTTACAAAAATGCCTCTGGCAAGAACCATATTTCATATTTCAATTTAAATTTTTCATTTGGTTACGCAAGTAAGATACTTGCCTATTGTTACAAAAATTACCTTATAATGGCAAGAACCAAATTTAAAATAAAAAGTTTTACTTGGTACCCTGTCACAATATTGGTATTTCTAATAAATCTGCCGGTAATTTCACAGACACGCTATTGTTGGGATTAAATGGGATAGACTTTATCAAATGATATGCCTTGGAATATCATGACCCAAATTGACAGCCAGATTGACGTTTCCATTTATTTGATAGATGAACCCCGCAGAACTTGAGATATTAAATTGGTTCCAAGTACCTTCGCGACAATAATATAATCGTACCGTATGCCACCGCGCCATGTTTGTAAGTAGCAAAAAAGCTGATAAATTTCAAAACATTTTCGTACGGCAAAATTTTCAAAAAAGAAGTTACGCAATTCGAAAAACCAATAAAGTAACCACCCCGTCACCAACCACAGCAGTAGGCAGATATAATGTAACGTAACACAACTCTGTCTTGACAAACTCTCCTCGCTTCTTTCACATAAATCGTCCGAATCGTCCCATGCGCACACTTTTATTACACAGACTCTTGACATGACATTTCCTGGAGCGAGGCCGACTTTTTCTTCGTCGTATTTTATTTTATTGTCCTGATAATCCTTTCTCGTGTCAGGCGTACCTTTCTTAATCTTGTTAATTACATTAATTACCACGAATTATTTTGGGATCCGTAATACTTTTACGGATATTAATAATTTTACCAAACGCATGTACACTGCTAACCGTTCTTATTCTTTATCAGTAAAATAATCTTGAAAAGTGATCATATTTTTATCATGTTGACAAATTTTCCTCGATTTAAAATGTTCGTTTCCCATTAAAAGCCCACTTTGATATCTAAATGGAAATTGTATTTTCTTCGTAAATGTGTAATGCGGGCATTCATTAAAATGCCAATTATATTTTTGGTGGCTTCGGAAGCCAAGCGTTTTGTTAAAGTCATCGCGTATTCGTGTAAAACTTTTGAGTAGAAATGTAATTTGAAAATGATTGAACTCAACGAATCAATAAATTTGAACCTTTTTGGTGATTGTAAAAAGGGGTAAACAAAAAGAGAGATATAACAGTAACAAGGCCTTGTAGGTTACGATCCCAAGGGTAATATTATAAAGGATCCTTTTCTATTATATTTGGCTTACTGAAATAAAGGAAATTCTTTTTCGAACAGTGTAGCAAAATTGAATTCATTCTTATTGCATTTATCTTCAAATGCCTATTTTTGGTATTTAGCTCTAATGCGAAGTTCGGTATTATTTCGTATGGTGTAGGATTAGATGACTTGGCAAATTAGGGCTCATAGAAATGGAAAGATGTCTCATATATTATTATTAAATAAGCAATCACCAACATAATGCAAAAGGCTGGCAGTAAGAAAATCAATCTGAAAGAATATTGAAAGTCGAAATAAATACTCTAGTTCAAACACCCAACGTCTTTTGAAAGACTTCAGTGAATGAAAGAGATTATGCGCTCGAACGTTGAGGTAAATATACTGTAATCTTCTTTTATGACTCGGAGAGATGCTGCCAGTTTTACTTGACTGAATGGTGTGATATTTGATGAAGTTAAGCAAGACTTTTAGGGCTTGGAAATTGATGAATACTTTGACGATGTCTTTATCAGTAAAGACGGATCAGGAAATATATAAGGTAAATAAAAAGTCATCATTTTTGACTTACGTTTCAAGAATATACTTTTTATTTGTTCTGTAAACATTTGTTTCTATATTTATTTTGTAAAACCGTTTCGTCTTAAACGTAAATATTCATAATTGCGCAAGCAACAACTTCAGCTTTTAATTTTGCTTGCTTTTCAAAGGTTGACAGATAACCCCGTAATGTTTGTCTTTCTTCAAATGTGTTGTGAAATTACTACATAGTTCATTATTTCCTTCTCTTAAATTTATAACTTTATATCGTTTTCTTTCTTTAACATTAAATGTTTTTTTAAAGCCATTTTCTACAATTGCGATTCTTACATACTGTTAAGTAGAAAATAAAGTACTTCTCGGAAGGGCATTGTGACATTTTTTCCTGAACATTTCTTTTATGAAAAGAAATTCGTCTGTTCGGAATTGAAATTTATTAAGAAACCTCTTGTGAGTGCTTGAAAGTTTGCCTGATTTTTCCACTAATTCGGGTTTTCCGTGGTTAAATCCCAAACTTTACCCCAAAGTGGAATATTGCTTTCAAGAGTTCTTGCTATGTTTTGGGGTGGTAAGTTACTCGAAAGAACGGTGATAAAATTATGGTCGATTCTAAATGGGATCAAGAAAAAAACTTAAATCTTGTAAGAAGACTTGTATTATCACGATGCAAACAAAATATTTGCTGAAGTATGAAGTTCACACTAAACGTATTTTCAAATATTTTGACATTTTTAACTTTGTGAAAAATGAATGATAATGAAAAATTATAAAAGAAAGCATTATACCTGCCTATGTTTAAATCACTTTTGTTAAAAGCACCTTCATGTATTTAATTTTATTGTTTAGTTCACCAAAAGTTCGCTAACTCATAAAATTTATCTTAATAACCTTGGAAATGCATTAGGAGGTATTTTATTACATTTGGAAGCTGTTTTATAACTACTTGAATTTAGTGTTTATGGCTTCTGGCTTATTGGTATTGATCTACTATTTTAAAGTTATGTTATTTTTATTTTAAAATGGCCAAAGGCACGGGGTACAGAATATTCAGCATCGTGGGAAGATAGATACTTTTAACGGAAAAGAGATAAAATTTTACACCATTAGAAATTTTTCATTACTTTCAGACTCTGTCGTGATTACAACAATAAAAAATGTGGATTCAAAGCTACGTAGCTCAAGATAAAATTACGATGCGAGCATCTAGAAATTCAAACAGAAAAAGCTGTCCAATTTTAATGACTCTTGAAGGATTTATTTTTTGTACATTTTCCCATTATGCAATAAATAATTGCTCACTATTCCACTAACGGTGTATTTCACTAATTGACTTCTCAGAGGCCAGAGGTAGACTTTAAATAGGTAATTTTTTAAATAGAAAAACAATAGTCCATGTTTCCTAGATTTACGTAGAGCTAAATATGTTTATAGTTTAGCATAGCTTATTAATATGGATAACCATAAAATTCTTTGGGAAAAACTGACCAAAGGCCAAATAGCACCACAAATTGTTAATTTATGGTGCGCATGGTATAGCCACCATGAAAACTATGTAAGATGATAGCAAATTAAAGTACAGCTTTAGACCCCGTTGGACATGTCCCCGGCGTCAGACATGTCCCCAGTCTCAGACATGTCCTGAGATCTTTTCAATATACATGTAGATGAGCTTAGTAAAACCCATAGGATGCCACGTTGTCAGCAAGGGCAATGGCCATATGCGAAGCCCAAAAAATCGTCTCTTCTGATATTTATAGCAAGTGCCGATCATACAGTTATTTCAGCCTTACGTCTCGGTGGAGTCGATCTGAATATCAACAGCAATTAAATATTTAGGTCATTTGATGATTTAAATGACAAAAAAGAGACATAGAACGTCCGAGAAAAGCACTGAGCGTGTCGCCAACATGCTTGCCAGGAGATTTAACAGGGTGCAGTCCTTTGGTAAAAAAACAGCTCTTTCAGACATACTGCTTGAGCCAGTGTACACTTGCGAATTCTTGGACGGATACACACAAATTGTCATGATCGCGCTACGAGTAGTAGGTACTACTGACGAAGCAGAATCTCGCAGATGTTTGCAGAAAGGAGGAAGGAAATCCGAGAACACTCTCGTACAGACTGTAGTCTAGTGTCACAGCGTATCTAGTGAGTTTATAAATTGTATTGCAAACATTATACCTACCATGTAAAGAAACAATAAATAAATAAATAAAATAAATGGAGAGTTTCCCTTAAATCACAGTAATACAAGTAGTGCTAAATATACACGTATATGCAAATTTTCTATTTTTGTTTTACTATTTTACGCCATTGTGTTATTTTGAATGTATATATCATTTCTTTCGTTTTTTAAATATTATTTTAGTTCCATACCAACTCAGAATCAAGTCAACTCAACGCCTCTTTGACATTAAATAATTTTAAAAAAGCCCATAACCCAAACCCAAGGTATTCTATTTAATTAATTTTTATATATTTTTTCATTGCTTTTAATGACTTTTCTGGGTTGGTTTAAATATGTATAATTTAAATTGTTGATATATTATTTTTATTTATATAACGGACAGAGCATTGAACCCACTGAAATAAACAATAATAATAATTTAATAATAAAAAAAAAATAATAGAAAAATAAATTCATGTTTTTAAAATAGTTTTGGAAAATTTTCAATTAATCCAATACCATTATTGCTAACGAAAAACTTTCAAATCTTTTGTAGGATACGATGCTTTTTTACTGCAGTATTTTAACAACAATTTTTAATCACCTAATAATGCCATAATATATTCATGAAATTTATGTTCCGATTAAAAGTAAAACTTAACTAATAAACACTGATAAAATTATCAATAATTAATAAACTTTATCTCAGATAGTAAACCTATCCCTAATAATCTAATAAATCTTAGTTTGGGCCTACACAACATATCCTGAAACCCCTGGGTAAAGCATAATCCGATTGGTGCCAGGACTTTATTTCTAGGCCATAAATTGGTTCGCAATATTCCCATTAATTTTTATTTCATAAGTATTTCGCCTGGCGCGATTTCCTTTCAGATATTGGGATATAAAACGGTTTGAAATACATAAACCACTAACAGCTTCTGGCCCATTAAATTGAAACGACCTTAAATAGTTTCTGAATAAAAACATACTCCCTCGAGTGAGAGGTTCATAACGAGCGGACCACAGATTTTTCAAAAAACACCATACCCACTTCACCGAGAAGAAATGTGTTAAAAAGACAATTAATAACGTTCGTAAAGGGAAATAAATAAGTGTGAAGTGGTTAGAATTGCTGTTTTCATTTCAATTGCTTACTACTCGCACTTGGTTTTGATGTTATTACTTGCTTTATTCTTATTATCATCCAACTGCAGGAAAATAATCTAGTTATACTTTGTATTCTAGTTTGTCTATATATCTTCTCATATTTGTGTTAATATAAATACAGTGGTGACCGCAGCGCTCCAGCACCAAACACCACTCCTGAGTGAGTGTTGGGCCCGACCTCACCCCAGACCACGCCCTACATACTATTATTTATTTAATTTTATTTTTTTGTTATTTTGTATTTCCCTATTCTATTTACTTGATTCTTTATTTAAAAAATCTGTTGTATAAATATGTATAATTATATGGGACGTGCGGGATTGCACTATCCTTCTCGCATCCTGGAATAAAAACATTAATATATATATTATAAATAAGAATGTCAATATAAATAAAAAATAAAGTTAATATAAATAGGAAAATCTGTGGCGGGCGGGCAGTGCGGATTTGATTTTAAAACAAATCTACAGTTTTATTCCGAATTGATGAAATTTTATTCACTTAACCTTCAAAGAGAAGAGGAAGGTCACTGTCTAAGCCGGATGTCGAAACCTTCGTGTAAAGTCCGGGCGACGCCGGGAACTTCAGCTAGTACAAGATAAGTGACGAAAAAGTAATGCAAACTAACCTAGAAAAGTTTTAATTATGATACGAATCCAATATAACGTTGAAAGACACCATTATTCATCGAATGACTCTTTCATTATTGAGAATGGTGTCTACTGTTTTCGAAAGTTGTAGATCTAAACTCGAATTCTTCAAATTTGATTACTGGATTTCTCTATATTTGTTTGCCCCCCTAAAAGCGAATGATACCTAATCAGCCTTACTAATAATATACGCGGTGAAAATTTTATATAATTGATAAACAACAGTGCATGTGAAAAGCTTACTAATATGGAAAGCGACATGAAATAGTTAATGGAAAGATATATACAGGGTGTTAAGGGACGTACTTGACTTACTTTAACCAGTGATTCCTGAAATTATTTGGAGTAAAAAATGTAAATGAAATTTTGGTCTCCGGTGACTTTTTTGACGATTTTTTATTTTTTTTTTCAAAATTTTTTTCTTCAAAATAAAACAAAAAAAAAATTCTTCCGCATGTCGTCACTGGTCACTCAGCCGGGTATCCGTCGAACCCCTTACCTCGACTCCAACTGTTTAACAACTGCCATTTTTTATGTTTTTGTAGAAAAAAAAAAAAAAAAAAACATCAAAAATGTCACCGGAGATCAAAATTTCATTTACATTTTTTACTCCAAATAATGTCAGGAATCACTGGTTAAAGTAAGTCAAGTACGTCCCTTAACACCCTGTATATCTACATTGATTATCCAGCCAAAGAATGTTGTTTATTAATGTTTATCTCTCGTACAAACTGTTAATAGTAATAATTGTTAATCGAATTTCGTAATTTCTCTAAGGTTTTTTAAATGTCTAATATATTTATTCTTTTTGAAGACCTTAGAGAAAAAAATACCTAGAGATTTTTGAATTTGAAAATGCAATATTTTAATTTCAAACATGAAAAAAGTTGAAAAAAAAACTTACCCACAAACGTTTTTAATCAAAACGTCAATAAATTAAAGAAAATTCAAAATTAAAAACACGCATTCCTTTTATTCAAAGTATTTTTAAAAAACGTCACTTTTCTTTTTATCTCGTTCGTAGAATTTGTTTAGATTTAAAACCAGGACTCAAACCAATTATGGAGTTGAGTTACCATCAAAGGTTGGATTGCGATCCAAGAGTTGTCTGATTTGTTCGTTAGATGTCGATAGAATCATTTTATTTTTTGTCCCTTTCTCACACAAAAAACAAGGTAAATGTAGATGTACGAAACCTTTATAAAAAGGCTTGCATCGGTAAAATTAACTTACTTCTTTACGAAAACTTGCACTAAGAATTTAAAATACTACTGAACCCTTGTAAGTTGGGTGGGGAAAGTTATTGTCGTCAGTTTGTAAATATTCAAATCATAACAATAAAAAATCAAGAACTTAAAGTTAAAACCAAAAAGTGCTTCATTTATAAAAAAACAGTCTACCCAAAGAAATTCTCCTGAGTGAAGACCTTGCAATTTTTTACAGAATTAAAAAAAAATAATAATAACAATTCCATTTATTGTATAATTCAATTAATAATTCAATTTATTGTTGCGCAATATAAACTTTGATATCTTCAATTTGTATTTACCTATAAATACATATGTATGAATATGTTTACTGTCATGCATCGTTTACTTTGAATAGATTTTTTTGCTCAATATCTCGTTTCCTTTTTTAACAATAATTCTTCTGAACTATCCATTACCGACAACTAGAAACTCTCATTCATAAAATAAAACGATCGTATAAAATTTATAAATTGGGCAACATTTATTGGTGAAATGAGTTGTCTTATAAAATAGATTATTCAGTTGAGGATGTAATCAGACTTGTTCATTGCTTGATATTTCATAAGAAAATCATAATTTTGTAGTTGCCAACTCTGTGGGCGTTACAATTCCCAAGTTATGATATTAACGTGAAATTAAAATTTTATTAACAATAAAAAAAGTGTTCTACAAAGCTCTGAACACTTGAGCTCTCTCAAACCTTTCCCCCATCACTTTTTGTTCCACTTTCATTCTTCATCATCTTTCATTGGGATTTCATTGTACCACCGACTATCATTATGTTATTATCACAAAAAAATAGTACCTACCTTTTTTAATACTTTGTAACTAGATACTATTACAGAAAGCAGTAATTTTACAACTATTTTATTCCGTTCCGCTTTTAAAATGACATCTAAAAAGTCACCCTTAAAAGGCAATAACTTTGGTCCTGCACTCCTGCATAAAATGGCTTTACTTTTATGATATTTTTTGTGGATACCTACTGTAGACATTCTTTAATTTTTAAATGCTTTGTTTATTTAAAAAAAAAGCATGGCAAATACAAAAAATGCATAATAGAGTTCGCACTCGTCAAATTTAAGCAACGTCCCGAGGTAGTTTAACCAAACTAGGACCGGTTGTTCACAGTATTAGATCAATTCATAAATTTCATAAAGTTGGATATCAAGTTCTGTGAAACTATTCAAGTTCTGTTACTATTTCAGTTCTGTGAAGAAACTGGCCCATAATGATATAAAAAAAAAAACAGAACTTGATTTGAACTTTCACAGAACATGAAAACTAACTTAAAAAATTCATGAATTATTCAAATTTTGTAAATTTTCCAAGAGTCATCATCATTGGCACGTGGTTCTGCATTTATATTGCATTCAAAGCCTTTCTTGGCGGCCTCGCGTGGAATTATCCTACAGATTAGATAGGTAGGTTTGGATTAGATAGGATTTTAATTTGGGAGGTGGGTATGAGTACCGCCGCCCCGGGAACCATTTATTGAATAACCAACATCTCTGCCGTAGGTCACCCAAAGTGGTTAGCTATGTTTGGTGACTTAGCAGGGGTGCCCGGGTTCACGGGGTGAGGTGTGTCCAGGTCTTGGCGGCAGATGCGTGGCGGGCCGGATCGGAAGAGAATGGTTGAGGGAGTCCCTTTTATTTCTCCAACCGTACTCTCTCGGAACATCGCCTTTCACCGCAGTGGGAGGGATGGATCCATGCGTCCGTCACTGTTGGACATACTGACCCCAGACTCCTACCTACCCATAATACCCTTTTTCTTCCCAGGACTTCCACTCCTTCCTTTCATAAAAAGACCGTCCACATAGCATTCCCATGACATAGGCCTTGAGGGGAATTCTTTTCCTCAGAGCCTCCTGTGTGAAGCTAATGTTAAATAAAAGGATTGAATATTTTTCAATCAGAATTTTTAAATGACGCAGTCGTAAAAATATCGATGCAAATTTATGAAAACATCAGGCCATTGATTAAAAAAAATGTAGGGCATCCTTTCATTGGTTTTTCATTCGGCGAACTCATTCAAATGCCAGCGGAAGATAGAAAAGCCTCCGTTCGGGTGAAGGTGCAGCATTTTTCCGTTCCGCTGTTTTCTTCCATTTTTAGTTGAAAACTCTTCGGCCATTGTGGGCCGACTGATTGTTTCACCGGAGCGAGACGGAGAACGAAATAATAGTGGAAGCGACGCAATTAGCGAGAAAGGTCCGCGCTCCTTTATCATACGCCATTGTAGTTGGTGAATGCCTGAGACAATGCTAAGTTCTGCACATCCCACGCGACAGAACTGCGGATTGAAATGGTAAGGATGACGCGTTTCGGAATCAGTGTTGCCAACTTAACGGATTTCCCGTCATATCTGGCGGATTGGAGTGTCCCGAAACGGGAAAATTTTGTGTATAACGGAATTTACAGTATGACGGATTTTCTGGCGGATTCGAAAAAAGTGACAAATTACATACTTTTATAGGCGAAAATCGCCTATATTAATGGATTAATGGAGAAATTTTGATCCCTGAAATTCTCTAGCCACCCCCCCCCCCCCCCAGAATGGATGAAAATTTGTGTATCTGACGGATTTCTGACCGTTGATCCGTCACGATTTAGCGGGAACAAAGATTTCGAGTTGGCAACACTGTTCGGAATTAATTTGATTTAGTATTGGGCGGATCGAGTTCATTAAGTATGGCCACCGGGGGTAAATTTATGGGTTTCCCTTTCAGTGAAGTGCGGTTACGTCCATTATTTTGTGTTATTTATCTTCTAGGAATATACAATAAAGTGGTATCAAAACAATATCAAAATGTGTCATGATCTTTGTTTTTGTATTTTTGAATATAAAACATGGTTTTTTATCTTTCTAACACAGTTTGTCTAGCTAGGACTCATCTCATATAAATATTTGTAGAATATAAAAAAGATAATAGAAGTTATAATTTCTTGTTACTTAAGAATTGATTTTGTATTGTTTGAATAACAAACCCCTTTTATCTATGAAGAAACACGTAAAGTGCAGGCTTAGCTTAATATTCTAGCCCTCTGCTAGTGTGGGGGGTCCCCGTACGGACACTTCGGAGCGCGCCACTTCAGGCCGCCAAGCAGAAAGTCTCAACAGTGGACTGCGTTGTAAACCGTTGTCTTATTTTCGGTCTTTACTTTTCTGCGCGGCGGCCAGAAGTGGCGCGCTCCGAAGTGTCCATGTGGGGGTGCTATTGAGATTAACCACAGCTTCAAGATTTCAGTTCCACTTCTGCGACAACAGGACAGTGAAGAAGACATACGGCAGAGCGTGGGAGCAAGGCAAGATGGTGGATATTCCAACATTTTCGCGACCTGGTATCACCATTCGTTCACCATTATCAAATTTATATTTATATTACCATTCACCATTATCAAATTTATAAAACTGGGAAGACTTCGGTGGCTGAGTCATGTGGAGAGAATGACCGAGCATCAAGCACCAAAGTCCCTGCTGAACTCAAGACCGATAGGGCGAAGGAGCCCGGAAAGACCAACGTCCTTAAATATATATCTACCTTGAAAATTCTAAACTGTAGAGAGCTGACACAAAACTGAGATGAGTGGAGGAAGATTCTTAAGGAGGCCAAGACCCACCAGGGTTTGTAGAGCCAAGAGTGATGACGATGATGATGATGATGATGATATCACCATTCACGTATGGATTTAGATTCTATTTGAACATAATTATGTTTCAATCTCTTGGATAATTTTTACCCACGTAATAATATATCGGATGATGAGTGGCATTTCCTTTCTTTTAACTATTTAGTTTTTATAGGAGACTAAACATAAACACACCCGAGTTAAAAATTACTTAAGTAATTTTTAATATGGAGGCCAAACCTTTTTTTTACTTTAAAAATAATAAATAGATTCACTTTTGTATGAAAGTAATTATTTTAATTTTTCTGCCTTGTTTCCTTATGATTGATTTTGTGTATTTTATTGAAATATTAAGCAGTGTATTTTTCAAGGGGTAAATTTAAGTTAAATCAAGAAGGATACAATATCATGAAATGTGTAGATATTTATTTTGATTTTAGGAAGAAAACTTTAACGGTGAAATTGGATATTTCGATATTCTTTAAGAAAAAAGGGAAAGGGTATATGTCACGCACCACTGATAAACCCAGGTACAACAAATACCCACTCGTCTCCAGCTGCGCAGTTTGGTCAATCACCTGGGGCTGTCGAAGGGCCTGGAAGGAAGCCCAAAGGTCATTACATTACTAAATCCTACATTCATTTAATGTTTTACAAAATAAATAATAATTTCGGGCAGTTATTGAATTAGGTGTATACGGAAAAGTAAATTAATCTTTATATAATATAAAAATGAATGTTTCTTTTTTCCCGTATGCTTTCCTATATCATTGATCCGAATACAATAAAACCCTTGTGATTTATTGTGAGCACGCCCTCAAAGGTTTCTGAATATGATCGTGTGCTCTGGCGTTATGAAATTATTTCCTACACCATTCATCCGATTTCTATGAAAGTTTGGTGATTTTTTGGGCGCACTCTCGTGAAGGTTTCTATACACGATGGTGATGTCATTATGAAATTTGAATAAAAATTTTATAATAGGTGGCGTGCGAGTAGTTTGAAATATGTGTTTTATTCATATAGTTAACGGCAGGGGGGAAGGCGGGAGGGGAGGGGAATCCAGGGTGGGGGGGGGGGGGGGGGGGGGTGAGGGGAACGAATTAGAGGAAGGGGAACGCGGAATGGGAAGGGACGCGAGTGGGGAACGGGGATGCAAGGAAAAGGACACGCAGGGAGAAACAATTTCTTTCTTTGAGTGGCATTGCAACGCATGCCGGGTGCTCGCTAGTAGTTACATAAAAATTATTTAAATTTCACAGGAAAAATGTACCAAAATATATAATTTCACGGTATTACGAACAGATAACCGGTACCGTTGTGATTTGACAAACACATACATCTATATGTTTTAGCCTGCGAGAGAATGAGATAGTATAGTCGGTCTCCTCTTTGTGCGGTGCTTCGTATTCTCTCCACTGTTATCTACTTTTTAGTTTTCTTATATCTTTAGCGCCCCCCCCCCCTGAGTTTTTTTCTGTATCCTCCACTGTACAAAAATAATTATGTTTATAAAGTAAAATTTCTTGCAAATATTAACATTTCGTCCCTCAAAGATTCGAGGCACTTTCCAAATTAATGACAGTTTGTTCAAGATGGCGCCCAGTTGGGCTGTCCCATCAAACTGGGCATTATGTAACTAACTACGTTCCAGATTGATAGGTGTCGTTTGTAACGATCTGAAAAGGGTAGACTCTGGTACGAGTAGTAACTAGTAACAGGGGCTCTCAAACTGAAAATAATCATTTTGTTTGTTTTTTGTTTATCAAAAGAGCATTTTGGTATCATTTATTTATTTAATAATGGAGTATCTAATGCATACTAGTTCTCTTATTATCAGACACTGTTCTACGAAACCTACTTGTGCTCAATTTTTATTTATAACTTTGAATATTTACCTTTTATAATTACCGTGACGATTCACGTTTACGGTACCGTGACTGCAAAAAGTCGCTATAATGCTGCAGCTCTTAATACATGAAATAATTATGAGACACACAAAATACGTGTGACCGTTTCCTCTGAAGTACTATTTTTTTACGACTGGAATTGCGTTTCATTTTCTTTATACGTGTGAGGGAGATGTATGATAATGATTGTATGTATCCTTTGGAGGGGCTTAATTCTGAATATTCCACCCTGACCGTTATCGGCTGTTTACTCATCGGGCAGTAGTGTCTAATCTTAACATTTTTTTTCTTATTTTTTCTTATTCCTTATTCGCTTAACTTTTGTTCAAGATGCCAGCCAAAAGCAAGCTAATATCAAACGAAAAAGTATACTTTCATAATATATATATATGTACTTCATTGTAGTTTGTTGGTTCATGAAATTACGCACAACATGTTGTCTTCGTTTCTTTAGGATTGAAAATAGTTTGACATTTTATATAACCAGCTAAGGGATGTCATTCAATGCAGAGGTTACCTAACTGTGGGACAAAAAAAAACGTTTTGAAGAATCTGATATTTTTGACAAATTCGGTCTCAATCATAGGAAAGCAGGTTTTCAGCAGACATACGTTCGCCGTTTGCCTCATTTTCGACTGTTGTTATTTAGTGTGTAAGAAAGATCTGCAGCATTATATTTTTAAGAACACAAGCAAAACCATCAGCGCGTTGACATTTGACGTTTTTGAATTTTTGATATTTACCCACACTTAAATATTATCCTTCTAACTATTTTCCATACTTTCAAAATTATCGTCATGGCAAGTAGTAATGGGAGGAGTCTAAGGAGACGTCACGGTACGGTAAAATAGAGTTTGTGAGAGAGATGCAAGAAAATGGTGACTTTTTCCTTTGGAAGAAAAAGACCTACGTACGTCTTCCCTGATGCAATTAAAAGAAAATATCCGTCACGAAATGGCAGCCATCACGAAGCCTACCTGCCGAGCCGTCGTAAGAAATTTTACTCTTCGATTAAATGAATGCCGCGAACGTGAGGGTTTACATTTGGACGATATTATTTTTAAGAAATAAATTCCCAAATTGTGTATTTTAGTATTTAATAAACATTTTTTCGATAGAACCCTTACTTTTTTTTTTAATCGATCCACCAAATATAAAATTTCTTTTGGAACATCCTGTATATCTCATCTGTTGAAAGAGCTGCAGCATTATTGTATTACAGAATGTATTTGACGACCTCCGTAGTCCAGTGGGTAAGACTCTCGACTCACAATCCGGAGGTCGCGGGTTCGAACCCGGCTTGCGCAAATAAATTTTATTTGATTAATTTGTGTTATTTCACAATTAATTCATTTAAAATAATATGTAGTATATTTGCGGCATGTTCCAGAGTGGAAGATACTATCAGTATCGCCCTGGTGTAAGACCACCATTCAGAATTGAAACGTTGCTTGAAAATGGCTTTAGCCGTGTTTAGCGACCAGATCTGAATAGCCAGGTACTTCCCAACCTTCCTCTTCCCCACCTCCTTCCCCTCCCCACTACCTTCAGCCTCACAACATACCCCAATTGGGGATGCCATAGTCTCACTGGCTCCAGACGGGAGCAGTTGAGATTCTTGTGCGGTATTAACTGTAAAAAAAAAAAATGTATGTTTATTGCCCTTTTTTGCCGTCACGGTACCGTAACCGTGAATCTTCACGGTAATAAATAAAGCGCTCAATGGCGAAAATCTCCGAAATTAATTGGCGGTTAAGAAAGAAAGTAACTAAAAAAAACTCCTTGCGAAAGATCCTTCGCGCTAGTCAAAAACGTTTTTCAATGGATCAAAGTGACGTTAGGCTTGAAATTACTATAGGAAAACCTGCTTTCCTATGATTGAGACCGAATTTGTCAAAAATACCAGATTCTTCAAAACGTTTTTTTGTCCCACAGTTAGGTAACCTCTGCATTGAATGACATCCCTTAGCTGGTTATATAGAATGTAAAACTATTTTCAATCCTAAAGAAACGAAGACAACATGTTGTGCGTAATTTCATGAACCAACAAACTACAATGAAGTACATAAAGCCCACGTACTAACTAATATATATTATGAAAGTATACTTTTTCGTTTGATATTAGCTTGCTTTTGGCTGGCATCTTGAACAAAAGTTAAGCGAATAAGGAATAAGAAAAAATAAGAAAAAAAATGTTAAGATTGGGCACTACTGCCCGAAGAGTAAACAGCCGATAACGGTCAGGGTGGAATATTCAGAATTAAGCTGGAACTTTGTCTGGAAGTTATAATGAAACTTCGCCAAAGAAAATGCGACAACGAAAGCAAAATAAGCAAATGAACCTTTTGAAGCCGAGAAGAGATGATTTCTTCCTTGGCCGCTTCTCGGGGAGGCTGTAAAAGTTTTCTCCGTTGTATTCCTTTTTCCGTTTATGCAGAACCTTTTTAAAAAATATGAACATGGTTTTAATTTTTCGTAATTTATGGACATTAAGCCTTTTTATACGATTGTCCAACTGCCTAAGAGGAAGGTTGAGGGAACTTGGATATTTACCATTCAGATTTTATTAAAATTTAGCAAAGCCTTCTTTAGCAACGGTTTGATTATGAATTGGTGAAACGTGAAGTTGGCCTTTTCACAAGACTGATTCTAAATGTACTCTTAATACCTATATTACTTTTCTCAGACAACTGAACAATTTTCATGTAAGTAGTAAGCACATATCAGAAGCATGCTGTGACTTTTCTTCCGATTTTACAGAACAAATAGTTTTCGGTGGGTTTTTTTACAACCGAAAAGATTTATTTTTTCAGAATTCCCACTGTTTGTTTGGAAAAAGCTCTCTATCAAAAAGAAGATTACACTTTTTCATATCTTTTCACAGAAGACGTAAACGTAAACAAAATGAAGTTTGTTAGGATAAATCGTTAAAATGGGAAAATAAATCTAAACACGGCGCTGGTAGAGTTAACACTTTAAAACAGTTATATTAATTACTAGCAGACCCGGCCACACGTTGCTGTGGCTAACGAAACCTTTGTAACCAACGCCATCTGATAAATCAAATCCGTACCACGCTGCCCGCTGCCGAATTTACACAAAATCTTGACAAATTATATACCCAAAAACCTTCCTCATTAATCGCTCTATCTATTAGTGAAAACCGCATGAAAATCCGTTGCGAAGTTTAAATTATCTAAGCCCACATACGGCGTGAGCGACTTTATTTTATACTTAGTGAAGATAAGTTTTTAACCTTCATGTTGGTGCTCAATCACAGAGAGCAGACGAAGCAACTGTTTAATTTTTTTTAAAACTAAAATTACTGCAATACACTTCTTGAAACACAGCAAACATATTTTGTGGCACCATTTTAATTCAAAACTAATAGATTACTTAGTTGTAAGTTGTAACTATGTTTATTGTTTATAAAAAATCGGCTAATGAAAAGGGTTTACTTAAAACTAATTGTGTTCCTTTGGACAAATTGAAAATCTGAGAAATCAGAAAGAGCGTAAATATCGACCGGTCAGTGGTTGAGTTGGCATCGCGTTTGGGTCTCACCTGGGCGTACCGTGTTCGAATCCTCGGCTGGCTAAGTCCTCCATCACAACACAAGCAACATTTTCGGCTTTCTGTGGTGGTAGTAGGAGATTTTCAAACATTGTTGGATTATTCGTAACCCAGGAATGTTTGTCTTTCTTTTTAAAAATTAAAAAAATATAAATATATATATGAATTTAAATATTATAAATAATAAAAAAATATTTTTTAATGACCCGTTATTAAACTTGTTCCATTTGTAAATTACGCCTTATTACCCCACTCCCCTTCCCACATTTCCATTGACATCATTAAGTATATGTCTATTGTTATAATTAGTTTTAAGTAAACCCTGAGGAAGTGAGCATTGCTCACGAAACGCATCGTTTTTTTTATAAACAATAAACGTGGTTAAAACTAAGTAATCTATTCATTTTGCGCTACAGTTTTGTTCCAGATTCAAACTTATAATTTTAGTATTTTTTTCTTCTAAAATGTGTAACAAACCACGTGGCTCCTTTTTATATTTTTTCGCCGTTAAAGTTCATTATGGAAATAATGATCCAAACTGAAAATAATTTTATGACGCCAGAGTTCACCTTTCGAGTGCGTTTATTGATCCATACAAATGGTAACACAATAGTTATCACGTTTATCCAAACATTTTTTGATAAAGTATAAAGTTTTGTAAAAGGCGTTGAACAATATAAAACCCGTGTTCGAATAAATCCATGAAATATAGACATAAATATTTACCGTTGGGCTTCGCGAGTTTTCATGTTTACGGCCGTCCAAACTCCGGGCAATCGTAAATCTAAAAAAGTTCCGGATATGATAATTGTATCAGCACGGAAATCAAGTGTTTGTTTACATTTGATGAATTACGACTGAGCTTTTCGCTAACCAGGTGTATATTTTTATGCTTTTTAAAAGGCAGATTGTACAAAAAAAAAATTCATAACAAAATTTAACGTGATATGAAGACATGAGTGATGTTCGATAAATTGTAAAATTAATATGAACATTTTTTAACGTTTTTCTGTTTTGATCTATAATAATAATGGATAATGATTTATTTGAGAAGATTGTTTTTAGAAAGGTAATGTACTTATTTACAACGTGTATTATATTTATGTGTCAAATCTGTCCATCGATAAATCAGAAAATCTGTGGAAAAGAAGCAGTAAAACTTCGGCGTAGTGAAATTTGCATGGCTTTTTATGTCTGGAATTTAGAACTTTTTTCAGCTGGCTACTTCATTGTATTATCATATGCTTCGAATTAGTTTTCAAATATCAATTTTACCATAAAATTACAAGTTAATTAAATTAATAATGACGGCCGGCGTAGTGCAGCGGTAAGGCGCTTGACTAGCATTCCGAAGGTGGCGGGATCGAATCCCGGCGTGGCAAATAAATTTTATTTGATTAATTTGTCTATTTCACAATTTATTCATTTAAAATAATATATAGTATATTTGCGGCACGTTCCAGAGTGGAAGATACTCTCAGTATAGCCCTGGTGTAAGACCACCATTCAGAATTGAAACATTGCTTGAAATGGCTTCTGCCGTGTTTGGTGATCAGATCTGAATAGCCAGGTACTTCCCCACATTCCTCTTCCCTGTCTCCTTCCTCTCCCCACTTCAGCCTCACAACATACCCCAATTGGGGATGCCATAGTCCCAGACGTTTTACATAATTTTACAAGTTAAAAAAAAAATACATCGGACTCAGTATTGTGTAGGAAAAATAGAGAATAGAACTCATAGATTGCATTCCGGAAAATATAACAATATTTTATAAGCACCATTTCTTTTATCATTGTGATGTAAGTAATAAGTTGTGGTAAGCAGAGGTCCCAACTGATTTTTCCAACCCACCCCACCCTCCCCGTTTCTTCCTTGCCCACTCCCCCTCACCCCCCAGGATCAAAACCCTCTTAAGAACAAACCCCCCCCCCCTTAGGATCCAACCCCCCCCCCCAAGCTTGTACCTGGATCATAAAATTATCCTATAAATCCTTATCGATACCGATCGGTAAGGATTAATAGGATAACTTTCAGTAACTTCTCATCGTTCCCTAGCATAACTGCAGATCGCCAACGAATAAGTAACAGTTCACAATGAATAAGTGTTCTTAATGAGGTGGCATTGAGGTTAGGCCGACATTGCTGAATTGTACTTAAAAATGTTAGATATTATGTCAAATAAATAAATAATATATTCGACGTCAACTGTTGTTCGTACGTTAGCGATCTCCTATCAATTCTTATCGATCGACCGTGCTAGGGGGCCTGGGCATTCTCGTTAAAGTTTTACACACATTTTTTATAATTTTTATTATTTCCATTTCGTCATTTTTACATTTTAAGTTTTTCACCAATTACCAGAAGTCAAGATTTTTATTTCAGTGCAAAAATTCTGGGACTAACTACCATAATAATATGAACTCCTCGTTGCCCAAAATAACAATGATGGATTATAATTATGTATCCTTCAATGGACATCTTCAATTTATCACTCAAAAATGCAAAATAATATTGCTGGGGCAGGGCATATATGTACAAAAAACTCTATAAAGTAATAGAATTGTTTATAATTTTATTAACTGTCCTATGTAAAAGCCCATAAAAACCAATGTTAAATGTAAATCACTAACGGATTAATCGCTAATGTAATGGAACTAACCGATTATATACCCGAAATTCATCATCACAATAATAACAACAAAAAAAATAAACTAGAACATAATTTCTAAAAATATTTCATCACCATATCAAATTGAAAGCAAAGTACATACGCATTATTTGCAGGCACCAAATTGTTACAACTATATTATATGTACCTACTCTGACAATACTGTCAGTTATTATGTCCACTTGTCTTCATGAATATATATTTTATTAATATAAGTACTTGTAATAACATACTCTGTGTAACTATGCATTTTACAATGGCACTCCTAAATTCAAGCACGAGAAATGTTTTCTCTTTTGAATTGGGTAGTTTCATTAAAAAGAAATTTACATATTGTTATTAGTTTTAAGAATCAAATGTTTTACTATGAATCTGTATACGTATGTATTTTTTTAAATAAAAAATAAAATAAAAAAAATGTTAAGCGTGATTTTTTCCAATGTTGGTCCAAATTTTAATGTTAGTCCAAATTAGGTAATTTTTATAAATAAAATTGATAATAGATTATATATCACCAATAAAAGTTTTTCGTCTGTAAAGAACTATATGTAATTATTGTAATATAATATGTAATTAGTAATTAACTACATATATGTAATTAGCTTAAAGTTTAAATACTTTTAAACTATTTACTTAAAACTGTTTGGCACCACTGTGTATCGAATCCAACGAAGTCCCATATGTACTTCCTAGCAATAAACCATGGTAACAATAATTATAATTTAGTATTCGCCGGACTGAAACATGAACAACTATACTATATACTACATACTACTGTACAGATGTACAATGTAATTCGCCGGACTTGAAGAATAAAGCCCAACCAAAAATTGGTGTTAAATAATGTAGATAATGTAGATTTTCAACATAAAAATCCTTTCTCATGTGCTCACACTGCTTACCATATAGTACTCACTTTTATTTTATACTCGTAACTCTTTTAAATTAAATTCTTTTATACTATTTTGTATTCTATAATATTCTTTAATATTTTATTATTTTATGCACATGTATATTTTCTTAATACTCTCACACATTTTTTATATTGCATATTTTAATTTACTGTATAAAAAATCGACCACCACAACACGGGCATGTGCCTAGCATGGTGGTCGAAAAATCCCCAACTTTTGTAAAAAAAGATTTTTTCAATGAATAAAGAAACTTAAAAAAAATATATATGTAAAAACTGTATATATTCCAACAAATATTATGCAAGCTTTTTAAGATACCGCAAAATTAATCCTGTACACCTTAAATTAATTTCGAAATCAGATTAATTAATTATGGAATTGGGACATTATAAATACACACTGCATTTTGATCTAATCTAAATGATAAATAAATGCAGGTTCGACCGTTGTATTAACTGTAACTGTAAATATCGTAACTGACTAAATAAAGAAAATAAATAAATTTATACGTTAAAAATATATTACTTTTTAATATTCTACAACACAACTACAAAAAATTCAACCAAAATCGTGGGACATGTCAAAAACGCGATACACAAACTTTTGCGAAAGTTTAATACGTATAGGTACATAACGGTGACATTTACGATCTCTAATCAGTTCTGGTATATGCTGTACTGTTCTGTATGGCTATGACACTGATGTTTCTTAGATGATATATTATCTCAAGGTTACTGGAACGCCCCGATGTCAAAAAGGGATAATGGTTTGGACAGCTGTTTTTTATTCCCCAAAGCCTTAACGGTGAATTTTTATCGGCGTTTCAAAGATATTGTCAAATAAACTAACCAGCGGTCGCTAGCAGAAAATAGCTGTGTTTTAATGGTAAAAGTTTACGTATGCCACCGGCTGTGAATAAATAAAAAAGAACATTTTCCCAGTCATCTCCAATCCTTAAGAGTTTCTTAAATATGTTACTCTTTTCAAGAATCTACAAATGAATTCAAATAAGTTATAACGAAATAGTTTATACGTTGGGGCTTTTACCGACCCACAGCAAACAAAATATATCATAATTTTTTTTAATGAACTTAAGGACTGAGAACTAAACTTTTGTTACAATGTTTTACGTGATAATGTTTTATAAATGGTGTGCAACAAACATAAGTACTTATAATATTTTTTTACATTAACTCCACACAGGAGATCCTGAGGAAAATAATTTCCCTCAGGGCCTATGTCATCTGGGATGCTGTGTGGAGGATCTTTTTGAGGAGAGGAAGGAATGAACATTGGTCTTGAAGAGACCCATGTTGTATGAAGGAGAAAAGACAAAGGCCGGCAAATCATTCCACAGCCGAGCTGTTGAACACAAGAACGAGTCGAAGAAACGACCCGTAATAAATATTATACTCTCCTGATTATTACCATTGATTTCCATTTTAAGAAGTTGTCATGTCATAAAAGCGTCACTTTTAAATAGCTTCGTTTAAATGAGATATAGATCTGGAGTATTTTTAGATAGAGGGCGGGAAAAATGAATATCTGATGGGGCAAGATAATTGACGTATCAAAAAAAACCTTTCAAAGTAACAGTACCAACCTACCTACAAAAAAAACCAAACCATACTACGAATTTTTGTGTCAATCTGATCATGGTTTTGACATCATTTTTATCAGCTACGGACTCTGTTAAGGTTAACATCCACCTTCTAAAATGAAATTCAACGAAACTCAGTTAGGAATAAAGCCCGAGCTATTACTTTGATTATCACCAAAATGTCGAGACAGGGAGGCTATTTCGGGAAAATAACATTTCCTGCACGCCAATCCAAAGGCTATTTCCTGTATTATGTTTACTTCTACAAAAGGTAGTGGCGGTGGGAGACTCGGTTTAAGCCTTCAGTAACAATCTTTTCACTGTTACAGATTCAAACCATGATCTTTACTACTCGATTTTGTCTGGGTTTCAACGCGTGTTTTTTGTTCGAAATTTTTATACTGAACAATTGAAAATTATGCAGCAAACAATATGGCGCATTGTCTTCTATTGTTCTTTAAGTTTCATAGCTCATGGTAGAATTGAAATCGCGAGCTGAAATTTATTTTGAACTAGATGTAAAAGAAGGTGCAACTACTCGTAGTACAAAAAAAATGCTACGGATCTCACACAAAAACACACTCTGTTTTATACATGGCACAGATAAGACTATTATAAATGACATTTAGTTAAAAAGTTTATAATTTCATTTACTGACATCTTGAATGTATATTAGCAGAAGCTTTTAGCGGTGCAAACACAGGCCTTGCCTGAAGCACGCGTATAAAAAGTTAAATATAAGCGACAACAATTTAACGGAAACTTCGTAATTTCTTTTGAACACTCATTTGCACATACATTATGGCAATAAAAACTTTTCTGTTATGTCAGTTTAGTAGATGGCCCTTTTCTTACGAACTTTACAAAATAGCTTAAAATAATATGGAATTATCTTTAGACATAGGTACGTAAGATAAACTTTTTCAAATATTCACAAAAATGCTAAGAATGTATTATATCTTTCAATGTCTATAGGACTGTGTCTGCTTTTTACAGTGGCAGTTATATTGTAATTACTGGCGTAAAATCATTACATTTTATTATCATTACATTTGACAAACAACTAACTACGGCCTTATCTTTTCTACATACATTCATGGAGCTCCGCTATGCACGTGTATATATATTTCGACGTACATTAGTCTGCTGAACATTATTTAATTTAGGACGTAATAAACGAACACCTGGCTTCGCCGGCGCGCAGATATTATATTATTTAGCCGCTTTTGCGTTTCAAGTTATTTTGGAACTCTGACTCTGTGAAAATAAATTGAAAATTGCGGTTAATCCCCATTCTTAATAGCCTCCTGCTGTCCTTCTCGTACCTGAGGGGTCACGCATTTAAATATTCCCTGCCAATATTTGTGTCTCGTTTTTTACCTTCACGGTGAGATTCTTTTGATTTACATTTTGTGGCATGAGGATACGAAAATGAGTATAAGCTATGTAAGGTAGTTGAAGATATGTCGGGTGTAATGATTACAAAAAAAAAACAAACCATTTGTTAGGAGACAAATGTCTTGTCTGCGAAATAAATGAGAGTGGACATAATAAGAAGTGTGGAGGAGTTATTCCGGGCAGCGCAAGATAGAGATACATTTACCAGAGTGAATGCCAACATCGGAGGGATCTGGCAGGGCACAAGAAGAAGAAGGAGAAACTATTTTACTCTTAGACGGATTGATCCATATAATGTTAATGACTGGTCTAAGAAAATTAAAGCTAAAATTAATTAAAACAACAAAGGCATGAAACTCATTGGTTCTGAAAGAAAACTTTGGTTCGGACCACGGACATATGAATATACATGGACCTGCCCTAAGTGATAAAAACGTATTATTTCCCCCTCCACATGGCGCCGGCTGAAGCTCCTCCTTGGAACCGGCTCGCTCCATGGGGAGGGGATAGAGCCTCGCTTGAATCTAAAATGTGTGACGTCATCATTCTTGCCGTGAACAGCTAGAAGGTAACATCCATACATTTAACGAAATACAACGCCAAAACGGTAGCGTATTCTATACAATATATCTACATATCAATGTGCACATAGCGAATGTGGGCGATTCTCCAGTGTGCTCGTCGCTGGTTACAGGGGTAAGTAAATTATGAAACATTTGTAATAGTGTTTTAACTAAACACGGCAACAAAATATTGCTATGTGTATTGGGGCGAGTCTTTTTGGGGCGAGCATTTGGCCTTAGCAAATATGTTATTATCGTGGCAAGCAATTCGCGCTCCCATGTAAAAAGGTCTATTCATTCAAAGCAGATTTTGCTTTTAAGAACTAAATGGTGATATTGTAATGCGAGATCCCTATTTACTGTCAGATTGATTGTATAACGAATCACAGTCATCTTTCCCCTCTTCGCCCTCCATGGTTTGGTTTGACCCCTCACCTGTAACTGCTTGTCTAGTCATTTGGATGTCTATGGTTCGGACCAAAGATTCCAAATGTATTACAGACCACAACTCTGCGCTTTGGCCGTCATACAAAGTAACGGTAATGTGAGTATTTCGAAAGGGTTAATTGGTATAAATTCGAGATCATTAAAGAATTTCTAAAATGCTCTGACGTGAAGGCAACGTTTCAGATGAAAAGTACCATTGCTCATTAGTGGATAATACTTTACTTATACAGGAGATATTCAGATTAAAGAATTATAAAATATTCTAGCATGATTATATTATGGTATTTGTATAAGTTCGAGATTATAAAATGTTCTAGAATAAAATAAAATATCATTTTTGTATAAGTTCGAGATCATTGAAGGATTTCTAAAATACTCGGATGTGAAGGCAACGTTTCATATGAAAAGTAGATACCATTGCTCATTAGTATATACAGGAAATATGCAAATTAAAGAATTATAAAATCTTCTAGCATGATGATATAGTATCTGATTACGTAGTGGATTCAATAAAAAGAAATTTAAAACATTATAAGTACAACTAAATTATTTTTGACGGTGAACCGACAATTCATCCCCAGACAGTTGGCCCCCCTAAATTATTATTACAAAATTATATATATATTTTTTTGGAATTTATTTATTTATTTATTACACGCCCTGATGGGCTTTTACATATATATTTTTTTATATTATTATAATTATATTATATTATTTCAAATTTCCAATTTGGGAGGCGGGAATGGGTACCGCCGCCCCGGGAACCTTTATTGGATAACCAACACCTCTGCCATAGGTCACCCCAAGTGGTTCGCTACGTTTGGTGATTTAGCAGGGGTGCCCGGGTTCAAGGGGTGAGGTTTGTCTAGGTCTTGGAGTCAGCTGACCAGGACACACTGAACCCCAGATTCCTACCCACTCCTTAAACCCTTTTCCTTCCCAGAACTCTCCTCGCTTTCCGTTCCTAAAAAAAAACCCTCCACACAGCATCCCCAAAGATGGCATAGGCCCTGAGGGAAATTATTTTCCTCAGAGCCTCCTGTGTGGATCTCATGTAAAAAAATAAATATGTATATATATTTTTATGCATTATTTACCAATTTCAAACCTTCAAGTTATTTCATATCCGTAAACGATTTGTCGTTTCTATTAAAAAGTACTAATGCGTATTTAGATTAAAAAAAAATTGAATCACACAAATTTCAAAGGTTTTGTTTTATAATTAACGATGTCGCGAGAAACATTCTACCTTACGTCGGCTGTTTTGTAGTAACGGGTGACCTATTTAATTATTAAATACTTTCTTTTCCTCCTTCTAACGTGACCTACAAACCAACCCTCACCCAGTATTCTGCCTACCTCCCAGCAGTAGCCACCCCATGTATCACGGTTCGGGAGACAAATCATGATTCGATTATGGGATTCTAGATGAGAATTTTTGTGTTTATTAATCCGAGAGTTCAGCAAAGCGGAGAAAATAAATAATATAAACTGTTCAAAATAAAAACTTTTTTCTTCTTTCGCATGAACTGTAGACAGTATATGGATCAAGAAAAACATCCGGAAGCACAGTATTTTGAAAGTTTTATTTTATCTTGAGGAAAGCACAAAAACCATTTGTAATATTTATTTTAGAATGTCACAATCCGAAGCACGTATTATATATCTTACGCATTCACAGATGGCGCCAATCAAATTATTTTAGGTTTTAAACACTTTTTGCACTTATGCTTTAAAATATTAAGGCGAATTAATTGTTTGCGCCCTTACATATTTAATATGAATATAAATAGATAGTTTCGTCCATAAACAAACTCAAATCTTCAAGAACGGCTAACAAATACAATATCGGATTGGGTCACAGATACAAAAATGTCAGCCTTTCTTGAAAGATTTGGGTTTGTTTATAGATAAAATTATTTATTCGAGTTCAAATTGGATACGTGCAAACAATTAATTCATCTTCATATTTTAAAGCATAACGTGCAAAAAGTGTCAAAAACGTAAAATAATTTGATTGGTGCCACCTGTGAATGCGTAGATTATAACGTACGTTACGTTTAACCTTAACTGAAAATCAAAATTTACCTACATATATTAAGCAGCGAAAACTCTCCAACGGTTAGCTCTTGCGTCACGATGTTTCCATTGTTCTGTCTGGAATATACATACATGTTTAGTGTTGAAATCGAAGCAACCAACTTCAGCTCACAGCGTGATTTTTATACAGTTTCTATCATTTTCTTGCAACTCTCTCACACACCGCACCGTGACGTCTCCGTAGACCTTACCAATATTACTTGCCGTGATGATAATTTTGAAAGTATGGAATATAGTTCCAAGGAACAACTAGAAGGTCAATTCGAACAAATTGAGAGAGAAAATAGAGCGAAAAACGTGGAAATCAGGGGAATCCCTGAAATAAATGGAGAAAATCTAAAAAACATCATTTTTAACATCAAAAAAACAGCTGATGCCAACACGGAACTCAACAACGTAGATACAGCATACCGTGTCACCCAAAAAACCAATAAAGAACAACAGAGGCCTATAATATTAAGATTTAAAACTACCATCGACCGTGAGAACTTCCTTAACGACATCAAAGCCTTCAACAAAAAATCTACAAATAGAGACAATAAACTTAATACTACGCTTATAGGAATGTCAGGAACTCGCTACCAGATTTACATCAACGAACACTTAACATTTCGCGCTAAACATCTCTGGTTTCTTGCACGGAAGGCTTTACGGGACAACATCTTCAAATTCGCCTGGTTCCGAGACGGGAAGGTGTATGTACGTAAAGACATTGGGACGCCTGTTCTACACATCAACGAAAAAAATAAACATCTTTTATCGCCCACCCCCAACATTTTATAAACTCTACTTCGCATACTATTTTGATAATCTACTTGTTTTTAATTTATCTTTCTCGAGTTTCAACAATATTATGAAATCAGTTACTTCTCTCTCCCATATAAATTATAATACCACAATCATAGATTATTATTACTATAAAGTTAACTTCTTTTCAAAAAACTCTACAAAAATAAGATTCTCTGACAATACTATTATTTACTTAAAAAATAAATGTAGTTTCAGTACCAACATATTTAAATCTCGTATTTTTGAAATGGATTCTAATTGTAAAAAAAAATCTACTATTATTATAAAGGTCACCGAACTATGTATTTTTGTCATTGCTCTGAATAACTGTCAAAATCCATTTTTACTACTACTGACATCAAAAACCAATGGCACAATTTACCTTAATAATACTCTACATGTTATTATTATCTGTATTCAACATGCAACTATTATATATTACTGTAACTGTTATCATGTGCAACATGCATGTATTACTCAAATTATTATCAGGAGTAAAACTTACTTTTTAAAGTCTAATAATTATGGGTTTATCAAAAATAGATACTTTTGGAAATATTTTTTTCATGCATCACTAAACTATAATTTATTTTTATCCACAAACATTATTGTTATCATCAAACCTTTTTTAAAATTTCTATTAAACATTTCATATAGTTCTAGTACTAACAAAGATAAATTTTGTATTTTTGATATTAACTCCATATGTCAGAATTTTATAACTGCACTTATTACAAAGAACACTTTTACTGCTTTTTATGTTACTGTAACCATTATGAAGGTCACTGTTATTACTATTATTGTTATCGCTTTGAATAACAGTCAAAATCCTTCCCAACTATTACCTACAACAGAAACCCATGGTTCAATTTATTTTATCAATATTCAAAACATTGAAACAATCACTCAAAATAATATAACTAAAAGTACTATCAAGAGTGAAACTACCTTCGCAAATTTTACTGTTTTTAGTTCTGCCAGAAATAGATATTTTTGGAAATATTTTTTTCTTTCTATACTTAAACATTTCTTGTTTTTAACTATAAACACAGTCTCTATCGCTAAATCTGTATTTAAAATTCCCTGTGTTCCACGTATACTTTTAACCATCGCTTCCGATACTTATTTATATACTCCTAATTTTAAAATAACCCGGTATAAATTATATCTTCACACTTTGTCTCTACAACAACTTAATCCCTGCATTACTTTCAAAGTCACCACTATTACTGCCTCTTTACAATTACCAATTAACGCAAAGATAAAAAAAAATATATAAATGGAAGACTTAACAACCAACTTTTTAACGACTTTTGCAACCAACACTACATATATATATATACTTTTTTACTTACTATATTATTAATTTGCTGTTACCAATACCGAACTACATTTTTGGCACATTATTAGTTTCATACTTTAGTAATTTAAAAAAATGGAAGACATAACAAATGTATTAGACAATATCTCACAGATTCCATGTACCGAAACAAATAATGCTACAGAAGTCCGACAAATCTTAAATCAATCTAACCTTAAAATATTCTCCATGAATATCAGATCAATCAATAAAAATTTCAATGAACTCATTATACTACTCACAGACCTTGATTCAGATTTTGACTTACTTATTCTGACCGAATGCTGGATCAAAGATAACTTTGTTCCAAAAACTATAAAAGACTATAACCAATACAACACACAGAATAATAAATCTCAAAATGATGGCGTAATCATATACATCAAAAATCACATACAACACTCTGTCAAAGAAATCTCAATCACAAATTCAAATTGTCTTAAACTCGAAATAGAAAATAGCGTAACGATATTATCTATATACCGATCACCGAGTGAGTCAAATATAACACCATTCTTAAACTCACTTAATCAATCTTTATCGTGTATGAGGGATTGTGAAAATGTACTTGTTATTGGTGACCTTAATATTAATATCATAAATACGATGCATCCCCAAGCAAATGAGTACATGAACTTACTAACTCTACAAGGTTTTATTCCAGCTATTACAGCCCCCACTCGGGTAACAGAATTATGCGCCAGTTGCATTGACCATGTCTTTGCTAAATGTAAATTGAATACCAAATCTCTCGTATACCAATGCACGGTTACAGACCATTATGCTACTATCACCTCCCTTTCACATTTTATTAAAAAATTACCTACATCTAAAATACCCACGAAGAAAATCTGCTATGACACGCTATTCAAACTGGTTTCCAAGGAAAACTGGTCAAATTTCTATAAATTCACCGATCCAAACATAGCGTGCGAATTTCTTATCGACACCATACATAACCACTTAATTAGTTCCACATCCAACACTAACAACAACCAAAGTAGTCGCAAAATTAAACTTAAGCCTTGGATAACAAATGGCATTCTACACTGTATTCACAAGCGTAATAAACTTCACAAATTTTGTAAAAACAATCCCAATAATCACGAATCTCTCCTATTTTACAAAAGATACAGAAATGCTTGTAAAAAAATAATCTGTAGAGTTAGAGACGAATACTATAGAAAACAGATCAAGGAAGCTGCCAATGACAATAAACAAATCTGGAATATTGTCAAAGAGATTTGCTATACCAACAAAACTACCGCACCTATAAATAAAATAACCATTGCAGACCAAACACTAGATACAACAAATCATCCAGAAAAAATCGCAAATCATTTCAATAAATTCTTCTCCACAGTCGGATCAGACTTAGCAAATAATATTTTAAATAAAAACGGAATGTCAGAATTTAACCTTGCAAATAATATATCGATCGATAATCTTAGCTATGATCCATTTAATCTCACTCCTACCACAGAACAAGAAATCACTGAAATTATTTCATCACTCAAAAACACACATTCAACTGGAATCGACAATATATCCACTAAATTGATTAAACACCTCAAACCAATCATCACTAAGCCCCTTAAACATATCATAAATCTAAGCTTTCAAACTGGCCTCTTTCCAAATTCTTTAAAACACTCAACAATTATTCCTATCTATAAATCAGGGGACAGATCATCAGTGAATAACTATAGACCAATATCCTTGCTGAGTCCGATATCAAAAATAATTGAAAAAACGGTAAAGCAAAGGCTATACAAATTTCTTGAAGACAATGACATTTTGTCAGGAAATCAATATGGCTTCCGCAAAGATCGTAGTGCCGCAGATGCAATTGCAACTTTTACAAAAGCAATCTCTGATAACCTTGATAAAGGCCGCAAGCCCCTCGCTGTTTTCTTGGATCTAGCCAAAGCCTTTGACACTGTCTCTCACCGCATACTTTTGAAGAAACTCCTTCAGGTAGGAATAAAAGGTACTCCCCTCAAATGGTTTGAGAACTATCTAACAAATAGGTCACAATCGTCTCTTGTAAATTCTGCTAAAGAATACAGAAGTACAAGTTTACCAATCACGTACGGTGTGCCTCAAGGCAGTGTATTAGGCCCACTTCTCTTTCTAATATATATTAACACTTTATGTAACTTGGGAATTGATGGAACTATAATATCTTTTGCCGATGATACGGTTATCATCTTTGAAGCTGAAAATTGGAACTCAACTATGGAAAAAGCAAATAAGGGCCTAAATAAAGTAAAACATTGGTTAGATGACAACCTTCTGACTCTTAATGTTGACAAAACAAAATATTTACTTTTCTCCATACGTAAAGTCACTCCTCCCCAAAACTGTCCTAATCTTATCATTCACTCATGCTCACAGAACCATATTACCCCTACGCCTCCCCACAATAATTGCTCATGTACCAACCTAAAAAAATCTGACCAAATTAAATATCTGGGGATTGTTATAGATGACCAACTGCGTTGGGAGGACCATGTCAATTTTACAACAAAAAGACTCCCCAAATTGTGCTATATATTTCTCTCTCTCAGATCAATCCTGAAACTTCAAACAATTAGATGCATATATTTTGCACTATTCCAATCAATAGCAACATACGGTATCGTGGGATGGGGAGGCTGTGCAGCTTCAATTATATATCCCATGATCTTAATTCAAAAGCTGCTACTAAGGATTATATTAAAATGTCACCCATCTCACCCATCAGAGCCACTTTTTAAAAAATTCGCAATCCTAGACATTAGACAATTATACGTTAAGACAATTCTCATACACTTAAGGAAAAATGATTTAACACTCAAAACTCAACAAAATATTTACACCCGCTATTCATCACACCAAAAATGCAAAATTCCTCCAACAAAAACAGCTTTCGCCCAACGACAGTTCTCTTACATCGCGCCTAAAATGTTCAACTTACTGAGTATTGATATTAAGACATCGAAAACTGCTGATCTTTATGCCATTAATATACAGAACTGGTTATTTACTCGGGGAAGGAAATATTATAAAGAATGCCTTACATCTTAAAAACTGTTCTTATTTTTTCATATTTCTAGAGTAAAAAATCTTATCTCTAAATTAATTTTCAACCAAAACTTTATATTATGCTGATGCTTTTTTTCATATTTTTTGACATTGTTCGTCCATTTCATATGCTGCTTAGGAATACTTGCTTTTGTTTTTTGGGGTCAAAGACTATCATTGTTCATCTGTATAGATGATTTACATATTTATTCTTATTTTGTATTTCTATTATCCTTAAAATATTATTATTTTGTTACTTTTATTTTTATTTGTTATTCTATTTTATTTTTATTTATACAAGATTCACCTAGTTTAACACCTTTCCTGTATGTGATCATGTACCTAATACTAGTATAATAGATATGCTATATGCTATATGTTTGTACTTTCATCTACATATATATGGATGATTATTAATATTATATACTTAATATCTTATGAATCTCGACTACCATAATACGGGCATTTGCCTAGCTTGGTAGTCGAAATACCATGTAAAAAAAAATCCTGTAATAAACAAAATGAATAAAGAAAATTAAAAAAAAAAAAAAAAAAAAAAAAAAAAGGATTGTATTGAAGTGTGTGTGAATTCCAAAAATTCAAAACGGTCATATGTCAATGCACTGATGGTTTTGCTTTTGTTCTTAAATATATAATGCTGCCGCTGTTTCTTATACACTAAATGACAACAGTCGAAAATGAGACAAACGGTGAACGCATGTCTGCACCCCCCAAAGGAAACAATCCGAAGGTCGCGGGATGAATCCCGGGGTGGGCAAATAAATTTTATTTATTAATTTGTGTTATTTCACAATTAATTAATTAAAAATAATATAAAGTATATTTGCGGAACGTTCCAGAGGAGAAGATGCTCTCAGTATCGCCCTGGTGTAAACCACTATTCAGAATTGAAACGTCGCTTGAAATGGCTTTAGCCGTGTTTGGTGACTAGATCTGAATAGCCAGGTACTTCCCCACCTTCCTCTTCCCCATCTCTTTCCCCTTCCTACTACCTTCAGCCTCACAACATAGCCCAATTGTGGATGCCGTAGTCTCACTGGCTTCAGACGGGAGCAGCTTAGACTCACATAAAAAATACATACGTACAATCATTTTCAAATATTTCCCTCGTACGTATAAAGAAAATGAAAATGTCTCACCATTATTTAAAGTGTAAGAAAGAGCTGAAGCATTATAACGATAAGGAACGTATTTTTATTGCCGTTTTGCCGTTACGGCACCGTTACCGTATTCAGATTTTCCGCTTTGATTGATTTTTTTAATTTGAGTGATTAAATTTTAAATAATTCGAACTTTTCATCCGATAGCCACCGAAACAATCATGCCTTGCTTCAATTCTCCAGTGTTTTTTCTACGATTTGTCGAATTTTGCTGAATCAAAAGCGAAATTTGTTGAATCGCAAAAGAAGTGAGTGACCAAATTACCTCCACTTGAATATATTATTCCCGGCCATGTTTCATAAAAAAAACAAGAGATGAAAAGGCTCACATCCGAACATTGAACATGTCGCAAGCAATTGAGAGATGGTCTGCGATGAAATGCGAGGATCGCATGAATAGGGGACATTGCGGTTCCATACATAAAAAAAACCCTGAACTCTTTTTACCACGATAAAATTTTAATTATTTCAGTTAAAAAAATACTCGTATATGATGCCATGTCATTAGACTCTCCATTTGTTTTTTTTATGCTAGTTAATCGTATAAAACGAGGATCGGAGATACAGTGAAATATAAAATATTACAACGAGTATATAAAATATTACACGATTTCTCTCGAGACCTGTGTCATCTTCGAGGATGCTGTATGGAGGGTATTTTTAGGGAAAGTAAGGAAAGGAAGTTTTGGCAAGGAAAAACGTACGTGGAGTGGGTAGGAATCGGGGAGTCAGTGTGTCCAGGAGTGACAGAGGTATGCATCCATTCCTCCTATTGCGGTGCAAGGCGATGTGTCGAGAGAGTCTCTCCCGATTCGCAAACTCATCCGCCACCAAGCCTAAGACAAACCTTATCCCATGCACCCCTGCTAAAACACCAAACTTAGCGAAACACTTGGAGTGAACTATTGTCAAAGTCAAAGGTGTTAGTTACCCAATAGGTACGCGCGCACCCATACCCGCCCAAATTGATGTAAGACATAAGTAAGAAACTAGTATGAGGATAATTAATATTATGTAATATTAAGTAATATTAAGTGATATTTTTTCTTCTATTATCATTGTTTGTCTTTGCTTTCATGTACCATCCGAATCCTTACATTGTTCCTTTCTAAATTTCGTGATACTTTGTTTTAAATTGGACGCAAGTCCGTAAATAAATAAATAAATGTAGGTAGTAGGTACGCTACTACCAACGGGTATTGGTACGTATACCAACAGATTACGTGATTTATGACATGATATCTTTTTTAGGTGACGTTGCGTCGCTTGTAATTTAACACATTTTTTCCTATTGAAATATTGAAAATAAACCAAATGATGTCTAGAGTTAGAAAAGACAAGGATTTGTATCAAAAAGTTAATATCAGTTATTGTATCAAAGTATTTAATCCTAAAAGCATGAACCTCCGTCTTGTTTACTTGGAGGTTCGTCGTGGAAAGGTAAATACGTTTACCTTACAAATGTACAACTATCAGATGTATATTTTCTCCATTAATCACCTAGGGTTCCATCCCTCATCTCTTCCGTGCTATCTACTATTCCATTCCTCATCCAGACATATATTTACTTCTCCAGGGAAATTCTTTATTTTATGCTACCTACACTCAAATAAAATCTTGACCATAAGAACCTTTCAAATTATAAATATGTAACCAATAAGACCCCGCATTCCGGATTTCTACCGATTTATAACACACTTCTCCCGAACACAATATTTTTTACAGTCGAAAAAAGAATTTAATGAAATTCCCTCAATAGAAAAAAATCGCAGAGTATACTCCGAAAATTGAAAGAAACACATTTGTTTCTAATTTTTATAAGCAATAATTATCAGCCTGAAACAGTCATCCACATTGAAAAAATCTTCCGAGAAAAGATACATGACGCCAACGGGACTTGAACCCGTGCCCTTCTGATTGCCGGTCAGCTGCTCTCCCAATTGAGCTATGGCGGCTTATCTTATAACCGCCAAATGATTCAATATATACTAGTGTTTCATTCAACAATTATTGCTTATCATATTTTTTCCACCTGAAAACAACCAACTTTAGTTTTCGCGAGAGACACACTGTTAGTGTTAAATCCCTCTCTAGGTGGCGTCTATATACTAGTATATATTGAATCATTTGGCGGGTATAAGATAAGCCGCCATAGCTCAATTGGGAGAGCAGCTGACCGGCAATCAGAAGGGCACGGGTTCAAGTCCCGTTGGCGTCATGTATCTTTTCTCGGAAGATTTTTTCAATGTGGATGACTGTTTCAGGCTGATAATTATTGCTTATAATAATTGTTACCCTTTGTGCTATGCATAAAAATTTTGTCTTAAACGTTAGTTTAAAAATTAAAAATAATAATTAACATTTGTTTCTGCTATTTAAAATGTTATAGATATGAAAAAAATCAGAGTGTTCCTTCAGTCTACTTTGGAATTTTGTCTGGAGATATTTGCTCTTTTTTAAATGCTTTATTAAATATGTTCGCTCACGCCTATTAATTAAAATAGTTTTTCAAAAATATAATTAGCTTGCTCCTTCTAACATTCGTATTTACATATCTCCATTTCAAACCATCTTCTTTCTGAGCAGTTAGGAAGCGTCTCGTTTTTCTAATAACCGAAATAATATATTGCCTACGTTGCATTTTGAAAATAAAGCAAATAAATACGAACAAAAAATACCCACACTGTCATTCTTACACGTAAGTTTGTTTGCATACCATTTTACGCTGCTTTTACAGTTATATAATATATGTATACATGGGAAAGCTTTCCACCCTTACACACGATCAGGTTAGTTCCCGTGGAACCTTTATTCACTGTGCACACAAGGCTGCCGAGCTCAAA
Source organism: Limnephilus rhombicus (assembly GCA_929108145.2). Taxonomy (NCBI): domain Eukaryota; kingdom Metazoa; phylum Arthropoda; class Insecta; order Trichoptera; family Limnephilidae; genus Limnephilus; species Limnephilus rhombicus. Next base: position 28,966,176 of record OV815284.1, read on the forward strand.
GCCGTATTTTCAGCACTTTTTAATTGGACTTCTACTAGATTATCCCAATTAAATCTCGAATGGAGGTACGTAGTGTAATCCAATTAAATGCCAGTCGTCATATTAATTTTAATTGACATAGATGGTTCAGATGTTTTCCCTTATTTTTAATTTAAAATCAGATGTTACTATCCAGAGATGTTTTTATTTAAATTCTAAATATCTCTCACATTTTGAGATACTGAAATTGTAGTGTTTTGAAAAGAGACTTAGTTTTGGTTGATATCAATAGATGCCGTTAGGCTTAGAGCTTCTATCAAGTTATATAATAAATGCTGCCGAGGTTGCCCGAATACTACTTCCTCTGGGTCTGTCAATGCTCGCCAGCTAGCTCAGATAAAATTCGTAGTCAGTTAAGATAGGTCGTGTGATCCAGTAGTATAATATATTGTAAACACGTAAATACAATAATAAACCAGATTGTGACAAGGACTTATTTATTCTTGAAGAGCCCCAACATAACGTTTAGTGTTTGCCTGTAGATAATTAATATACCTAATCACTAACTTCACCACCTGGTTTTGCCCGAGTTTTGGTGTTCTTTTTCACGTGTGACATTTATCTTAGGAATTGACAACATCGTTTTGGTTTTTTGAAGTGAACTTCTTTAGCACCATTGTGATTTGAAACTCGATGAAAAAAAAAAGTGACACAAAAAGAGATAAACACATACGTCTATAGGATTTAGCCTGCGAAAGAATGAGAGAGACTAATCAGTGTCCTCATTGTGCGGTGCTTCGTAGCCTCTCGGCCTTCGCTTCGTAGAATAAAATGTAAACTAATTTTAATAAAACAATAATATTTTTAACAACAATTCGGTAACACTATTGTAATAAATAAACCCTACCATTATCCTGCTTCTGATACTCATATCATTCTCTCGGAGGTTTGTTTTCTGAAGGTTTCACTTCTAACGTGAGTGATTTCCCCTTTTTTTCATTTGAAAGGTCTCCGTTAAATGCCGATTCTAAGTGCGTTTCAGCTTTCTATCAAATTATAATAAGCGGACAAGCAAGTTGTCCTCTTCTGCAGATAACAATTTGTTCAAATAGCCATTTGATGACTGTCGCACGTGAATTTCTACGAAACAACTGGACCTAATACTATTCCTGAATTAATTAATATATAATAGACACTTCATATTTATTATTGTTAGATGAATACTTAAAAGCTCGGTCTATCCACTCGGTAATGGAAAATATCTGCTAAAACAAAGATATTATTAAAGTCTGAAAAGATGTTATTGAATTTTGTGCACGTCCTTCTGAGAATTTTTGTGATCTCACAGTTACAGCGTTTTTGTGGCTTAGTCGGAGAGATTTTCAGTTTTATACTTAAAATATCGAATTTCAGGTACAAAGTTGTCAACATCAGCCGTTGAAATAAATATTTTTAATGCGAATTTAAGGAACAAATTAAAAATTAATAAACAAACACATAAAACCTAAATTTTAATTGAAAAAACTTGGTGTAGTAATTAAAATTAATTAACTGGAATAGGAAAAATTATGTTGATTGGCCTTGATTTGAGATTTTCACGGCCAAAAGTACTATCGTGATTTATTTTTCGGGTTTTACGCCGTATTGCGCTTCCTCCTTCTTTATCCATTATCAGGGCAGATGTGTAATGGTAACCGATTGGTTGGCTAAGGAGATAGTGCAACCCGGCATAATAATACAAAAATAAATCAATATAATATACTGATTGATAATTTAATTCGGTTAGCCCCTGCTGAATGGTGACTAATTAGCCCCGGCTCACTCACTTAGGGCAGCTGGGGGTTAATGGTCATTAGTTTCTTACTTTACTTTTTACCTAATGCGCCTCACGACTGAGCGTCTATTTCGGGGCTGAGTAAAAACATGTCAGCACGTAACTTGCTCCAAATTAATGTAGCCTGCGACATAGAAATACAAAAAAACACGTGAAGGCTTTAACAAGGAAACAAGACAGGTAATGGCAGTTTTATACAATTCATACATGTTTTTTGTAGGTGAACACGTACATGTACATCTAATATACACATTTTATATTGTTTCTTACTAAAAATTAATGTAGGCCTTTGACAGTAATCCAAAAGACGCGTGAAGGTTTAACTAGGAAACAAGACAGGTAATGGAAGTTTTATACAAGCCATACATGATTTTTGTAGGTGAACACTTAGCTACTTATGCACATTTTATATTGTTTTTTGCTCCAAATTAATGTTGCCTACGAACAAAAAAGGCCCGAAGGTTGAACAAGGAAACAAGACAGGTAATGGCAGTTTTATACAATTCATACATGTTTTTTTGTAGGTGAACACGTAGGTACTTACTTATGCACATTTGAACACTTAGGTACCTACTTAAGTACATTTTGTATTGTTTATTGCTCGAAATTAATGTAACCTATGACATAACCTATACATTTATTATTTTATGTATTTATTTGTACAGCGCCCTTGAGGTGATTTTTCACGAAAACGGCGCTATATAAATTAGCCAAATATTATTATTATTATTATTATAGGTAACAACGTAACGCGTGAAGGTTTAGCAAGGAAACAAGCAGGTAATGGCAGTTTTATACAATTTATAGATGTTTTTCGTAGGTAAACACGTGCGTACTTATATACATTTTATATTTTTTCTTGCTCCAAATTAATGTAGCCTATGACATAGGTTTAACAACGTAACGCGTGAAGGTTTAACGAGGAAACAAGGCAGGTAATGACAGTTTATACAATTCATAAGTTTTTTGTAGGTAAACACGTGCATACTTATTTACATTTTATATTATATCTTGCTCCAAATTAATGTAGCCTATGACATAGGCTTAACAACACGCGTGAAGGTTTAACAAGGAAACAAGACAGTTAATGGCAGTTTTATACAATTCTTAATGTTTTTTGTAGGTAAACACATGCGTACTAATATACATTTTATATTGTTTCTTGCTCCAAATTAATTAAGCCTATGACATAGGTTTAACAACGTAACGCGTGAAGGTTTAACAAGGAAACAAGGCAGGTAATGGCAGTATACAATTCATACACGTTTTTTGTAGGTGAACACTTTTACCTACGCCCATTTTATATTGTTATTTTAATTCTAATTCATGATACGTGTAAGTATATTATACCTACTAATATATATGCGTTATATTATGGCATGAACAAAAAATTAAAAGCTGTGCATGTCTCAAGAAATGAATAAGGAAATAAATTCTACAAATTTATAATATGAAAAATAGTGTAGGTATGTTTTTTTTTCACGAACTCCACACAGGAGGCGCTGAGGAAAACGATTTCCCTCAGGGTCTATGTCATCTTTGGGGATGCCGTGTGGAGGGTTATTTAAGGGAAGGAGAGGAGAGTTCTGGAAAGAAAAACGGTTTAAGGGGTGGTTAGGAATCTGGGGTTCAGTGTGTCTTGGTCATCCGCCTCTAAGACAAACCTCACTCCATGAACGGGCACCCCTGCTAAATCACCAAACAGCGAACTACTTGGGGTGACCTATGGCAGAGGTGTTATTTATCCAATAAAGGTTCCCGTGGCGGCGGTACCCATTCCTGACTCCCAAATTGAATGTGTGAATATGTGTGTATATGTATTTCTAATTTCGCTCTATGTTTCGGACTTGCCTAGATTTACGTCATTAATAAGCTAAATTCGCATGTTATATAGTCAGATTATAGTTAAACCGGATAAAGATTTCATAAAAATATAAATAGAGATTTAAAACAATGCCCATTTTCGTAATTGCGTACGTTTCGCACATTTAAAAGTTTTGAAAGTCTTTATTCCTGAATGAAAAATTAATATCTTACTCTCACCATAGACGAATAGAAACTCAGGTAGTTAATAATACAATTATGTTATCACTCAATTAAACTGCAAATATAAATGAAAGCGTCGATCACCTCCCTTGAAAACACAGACGCGTCCCGCCAAAACACTTGAACGTTTCGAACGCGACGTGAATTCAAACTTCAAACGCACAAGCGGCGCGCAAAACCAAAATGGATGCAAAAACTTTTTTAATAATAGATTTCTTTAGATAGACACTTTTGGATCTTTGATAGAAATCGCTGTAGATAGATGACTGAGTTGGTTTGTTTAGTAAGTAGCGACCAAGCGGCACGGCGGGCGAGAGCGGACAGGCGTCTCTCAGCGTCGCGGCGCTGCTGGCGTCCTCCCTACCCTCTGCCCCTACCTCAAACCTCACACCCCACACCGCCACCCTCACCACATCCCTTCGGGGGTGCCCCGCATCCCTATACTAGAACAGGTTTTTAGATCAATGATTAAAATGATTTCCGCAGATTTGGCGTTGTGATAAAAGTAATATTGATATCGAAGGGTTTTATCCAGACGATTTTCTCTGTCAATCTTCAACAAATCTGGGAAACTGTGTTTGAGCAGATTTTTTATTTAATAATAAAATCTTACATTATATTAGGTACGTAAATACTAAAACGAATATGTATATATATATGATATCCTCTCCTATGATGCTATATTTTTAATTATTTATTGATTTATTATTAGATTCCCCAAAAAACTAACGTGCACAAGGTAACATTTCATTTTACAAAATCAATTTTTAAATATACTCATTCTTAAAAATTTCAGGCATTTCATCATACATTTTTACTCTTCTGTACATTAAGCAATTATATGACTCTGATTTTCCCATATATGGCAATCTATTATCTTTTTATTTCTTAACTATTTTATTTTTCTTAAAAACAATTTTTCCTTAAAGTATTTTGGCATTTAGTTTTTCATAATTTTACGTATTAAAATTAACACATTCAATAGCAGTGTCCTTTTTATTGGAATCCAATTTAGTACTTCTCTTATTTGATTTACTTTTGCATATTTGTCTTTCTTAGTTCAATTTCGTAGCTCTAATTTGCATAATATCTAGGTTATTGTAATAATCTCCATGTGTAATCTTATATTACGTATGCAATCTTTTTATGGAAATTTTAATAAAAACAACATGTAAATACTTAATATAACAACAATACGTATGTGCATGTATTGGCACATATATACATATATTTTTATCTTTTTATATACATACGTATCTTTGTTCATACATATTTTTCTAATAAATATAATATGTTATTTACCCGCCTCGGAACAGACTCTGTCTAGTGAGGTGGATAAAAGAAAACTATGTACATAAATGAAAATAAAATAAACGAACGGGTTGCCGGCACTGAAATTAAAAAAATTGTTCAAGTTTACTTCATTAGCCAAAGACAATATCGTAGAGTAGTAATCTAAATGTGGAGCAACTGTAGTTTTAAAATTGAGCTCTGTAGGGTTCCTGTTTATGTTTATTTCTAAGTCTTCAAAGAAAATTAACTTTTTTTGATACCTTCTTTAGCACATAAGATAAAAAAAAAATATAGAGATAATATTGTCTGAAAAGCTTACGTAAGTTTTTTTTTATCAGATGTTAAAGAATTACATTAGGCAGGTGCCTAAAATAAATTTCGGTACGCATCAAACTTATTTAGTTGTGAATTTAAGCTCTTTAGAACAGGCCTTTCAAAAGGTTCGCAGTAATAACGATGATTTATTCTTTTAAATTTGTAAAAGCCCTTAAAAGCACACAGCGGCCGCAATGGAACAGATGTCAACCGTTTAGGTATTTATTCAACAAAGTAGAACTTCGATAACAAATATGTTTTATTGCTGGATATTTTTTGTCGAAAATGTTACCACATATTCATATAAAAAATAATATTGATAATAGCATTTTTTTGTAAAAATATACTTTCCACGTGCTTTATTTATGATGCCAGAAAATAGTTTTAACCTTAATATTTCAATTTTTTAAACTGACAATTCATGGTGGAATTCCATTATAATATATTATTATGGAGGTCACCAATATATATAGAGGCTACCCGGTTAAATATGAATGATGTGTTATGTGTTTTAAAGTGTGTAAAGGGTGTGGTAAATCAAATAAGTAAGATGTCGGTGCATTACTTACAGGTTTATTAACAATTTACAACTTACACATAATTCCTCTATATTTAAATATTAACAATAATAATAATGTGAAGGGCGAACAAACACGATATGCAAGTGAGTCTTGACCGGTAGTTTAATACAGAATAATCGGTGGTTTTCGTTGCGGCGCGGAGAGAGTTCTTGTGACTTAAAAATGAATTCGATTGGTTGCTACTTGTTGCTAGGAGGGCACCCCTGCTAAATCACCAAACAGCGAACTACTTGGGGTGACCTATGGCAGAGGTGTTATTTATCCAATAAAGGTTCCCGTGGCGGCGGTACCTATTCCTGACTCCCATAGGAGAATCGGAAAGCCAGCCGAATGCAATTCAGTGTTCTTTGTTCGACCTCCACATTATAATAAATATGTAAAACTTTTTTCCACTTTAATTTTATTGACCAAAGCCATCTTCAGACTGTCTGAAGATGGCGATGACGAGTTGAAACGGGTTACGGTCAATAAAATTAAAGTGGAAAAAGTTTTATATTTGTTTTATTATAATATATTAGATTTATCCTTAAAATGTAGATAATTAGTAATACAAATAAATTTAACAAAAGGAAAACGTTTACACTTTCTTATTTTTTTACATCAACTCTACTCAGGAGGCTCTGAGGATAATAATTCCTGTCCTGTCTGGGGCCTGTCATCTTTGGAGATGATGTGTGGAGAGTATTTTTGACGATAGGAGGGAGTGAACGTGAGTCTTGAAGAGACCAATTTTGTAGGAGGGACAAAACACAGAGGCCGGCAAATCATTCCACAACCGAGCTATTGAGTGAACTCAAGAACGAGTCGTAGAAGCGACCCGTTCTCATGTGACAAATATCCGTATACATATATTGGGCACGCGTTTGGCGTGTTTCCCGACCATGTCCTGATGCCGAAGTATCTTCCATTGTAATACCGGTAGAACAAAAACAGCGTACCTACCTGATGCCTGTGCCCTGAAGATACCAAGAAATACCGACCAATATAAATATGTATTAATTTTAAAAAGAAGTGAAGAAATATATGAAGTGTAATTTTTATAGCTTAATTTGTAATTTTCAAATACCTACTGAAACTAACTAACTAACCATCACGCCGTTTCCCCGCAGGGGTAGGCAGAGAGGACGGACCGCCAAACAACTCGGTCTTGGCACACACTCTTTGCCTCCTTCACATTCATACATCGTCTCATACATTCTCTTCTATTATTCTGACTTTTGACATAGCCCGACTCAAGCATCTGATTCACTTGATCGTGCCATGTCTTCCTCGGGCGTCCCCGACTTCTTCTACCATTCACATTCGCGTCGTATATTCTTCTTACACTGCTTTCTTCGTTCATTCGCTCTACATGCCCAAACCATCTGAGTGTCCCTTTCTTAATCTTACTCATTATGCTTACATCAGCCTTACATTCTTTGCGGATATCCACATTTCTCACACGATCATACATTGTTTTACCACACATAAGTCTCAGGGATCTCATTTCACTACCTACTTCACTTAGTTTATAACGTTTTAGCTAAATATTGTGTGATTTGATATTATGTGAATAAAGCGTGAGAGGCTGTGATAAACTGATTTGTGGTATAAACTATCAAGAATGAAAAAATAAATTGAAAATAATACAAAAGTTTACAGATACGGGGCCTTACCAATAAAGATGTTTTAAAATTTACACAACCGATTAACAGCCACTTATGTATGGTAAATAATAAAATCATCAAAACCGCTGAAGATTGTGCCTGTCTACAAAATAATTTAAACAAATTAATTAGTTGGTGCTCTATTAACAAACTTTATCTGAACATAAATAAGTGTTATTCAATAAGTTTTTACAGAATAAGTCAACCTTATGAACTTAACAACTCTACCCTTACCTGTGTCGAAGAAATTAGTGACTTGGGCATAACTTTCGACTCTAAATTAAACTTCATATCCCATATAAACTCAATCTATAATAAAGGTATCAAAATGCTTGGCTTCGTTCTTAGAAATTCCAGAGGTTTCAAGAATATTTCCACTTTAAAAATTTTGTATACATCCTTAGTACGTAGCCAAGTCGAATATAACTCCTCGATCTGGTCCCCCCATTTTAAAATACATTCAGATTCAGTCGAAAAAATTCAACACAAATTCTTAAGACACATTAATTTTAACCTCGGTATTCCCATTGAAAACATAAATTATAATTACTTGATGAAAGAATTAAATTTACTAAGACTGTCAGATCGAAGAATTATATCCGACTTAATATTAATGTTCAAAATTGTAAATGGTAGAATAGACAGTCCTGATCTAACTAAGCTCATTGAATTTCATATTCCCACGAGAACCACTCGTTCTAAAATCCTTTTTAAATGTAACAATAATCGGACTGAGTATACGAAACACTCACTTTTACCTAGGTTTCATGAAGTTACTAATAGATATGCAGATGTGATAGATCTATTTAACTGCACGGAACATAGGTACAAGACGGCTATGCTATCATATTTTTTGAATCACTATTAATTTTATTTTTATTTTAGATTTTTGCATGTAAATGTATCTCTGGTGTCACTTCCAAATGTATCGTCACAATTAACTAATATACATACACTGTTTTACATTACTAATATTTTGAATATGAATTTGTGACATGTAATTAATGTTTATGGCATACTTATGCCGTTTGTATTAAATAAATGGTTGTTCATCAGTCGTGTAAAATTTAAAACACATTTATTAGAAAGGGATTGATGTATGATACCACAAAAGTGCAAGATCCACACTTTGTATCTCACACTACCTATCTAAACTTAGTTTGGTTCCTTGCACCTTCTGAAGGCGAGTATGGGTACCGCTGCCACTGGAACCATTTATTGTATAACCAACATCCCTGCCACATGTCACCCCAAATGGTTCGCTACGTTTGGCGACTAAGCAGGGGTGCCCGGGTTCATGGGGTGAGATTTGTCTAATTCTTGGCGGCGAATGCGTTTACCCATTTACTGCGTGGCGGTCCACACTGGAAGAGTCTGGTTGAGGAAGACCTAGATCCGTCCAGCAGGACTCTCTCGACCCATCAAATTGCACCGCAGTGGGAGGGATGGATTCATACGTCCGTCACTCCAGGATATTGACCTCCAGATTACTTTTTCATTCCCAGAACTCCACAATTTGGGAGGCGGGAATGGGTACCGCCGCCCCGGGAACCTTTATTGGATAACCAACACCTCTGCCATAGGTCACCCCAAGTGGTTCGCTACGTTTGTTGATTTAGCAGGGGTGCCCGGGTTCATGGGGTGAGGTTTGTCTAGGTCTTGGAGGCGGATGACCAGAACATACTGAACCCCAGATTCCTACCCACCCCTTGAACCCTTTTCCTTCCCAGAACTCTCCTCTGCTTCCTGTCCTTAAAAAAACCCTCCACACAGCATCCTCAAAGATGACATAGGCTCTGAGGGAAATTATTTTCCTCAGGGCCTCCTGTGTGGAGCTCATGTAAAAAAAAAAAAAAATTTCTCTCCTTTATTTCCTTAAAATGTCCCTCTACACAGCATCCCCAAAGATGACGTAGGTCCCGAGGGATTGTTTTTCCTCAGGGCCTCCTGTGTGGAGCTAATGCAAAAATATTGTATATGTGCATGAATTTGTTCAAACGTAGGTACATTTTTAAAAATAATCTTATCAAGCTTATTTTGAAAAACGGTCCTCCATTGAACTCTTTCCCTTGCAATCTGTCTTTATGGGTCTGACTCTGATGTGTTGTGTCCTTATTATACTGCTGAACTGTACTCGTACAAACATACACAACCACACGGTACACTCACGAATAGGTATTCGAATATGTGTTGTATATGTATGCCACGAATAGGTATTCGTGTGAGTGTACCTGTTTGTACCTGTTTGAGAACTCAGGTGTGTCGGGTGTTATGTGGATGTTTTATGAGTCCCGAGGTCGTACACAGATGAAGAGATTTATAGGTTAAGTGAGTGCCAGAATGAAAGCAAAATGAGGATGATTACCGAAAATGAATCCTATTTGTTCAAAGCTCTATGGATTACCTAATGAAAATAATCTTTAGATTTGACCTACCGCGTAACTCATATCGTTTGACTAATCACTGGTAAATGGAAAATAAGTAATAATAATAATAATCGAATTAGAGAGCGCCGTTTTTGTGAAAAATCACCTCAAGGGCGCTAAACAATTTATTATGATTTCTTAGGTTGTATCTAATTCTTTTATATACATATAGTTAGATACATAAAATATAAAATATATTTTACCTGGCAGGTCACTTCCGATAAACACACATTTATTAGAAATTTTATGCTTGAAGAAGATACGACTTTGCACGCGATTGTATTCAAGATGAAACCATGCGAAATAATGCAAAATCGTACAAAATCATGTATTTTGTTTTGAAAATTTCATCGCTTAGAAGTATTATAGATACTTCAATTAAATACTGCGTGTAGAACATATCTTGGTCTTTAAAAAAAACGATAATTTTTTTTATAAGTCTTTTAATAAGCTTAGAAAAAGATAAAGTATTAGGTCTATAAAAAAATGTTTTCAAGTTTTCCTATTTATAATCCCCTTTTCGAAAATGGTTATATTGTATGTGGGAAATGCAGTTTCTTTTATAATAATCGCATAAAAAATATATTTACGCCCGAACTTCACAAAATGAAATAAAATATGCATTTTCTCGTTGTTATTTTTGACATCAATCGATACGGCCAGCAATCGAGGAATTTGGATTTTTAAAGTGAACCTTATGCCATCGGCGTAAGAACCATGCACTTGGCATACCCATTTCGTATCGGTTACGCCCCGCCTGCGACGGCGAATAGAAGTCGCGTCGCTTGGTTCCGAGAATTCAATTTTAATTTTCCTTGTTATTACAATAAACAATGCGCTAAAAAGGAGTTAATATTTTTTACAGACCTTTACGAAATCAACTGTTAAAAAAATTCTCAAATACCTTTTCCAACCTTTCCAAAAGCTTTTTCTTAAGTATTTTTAAACTCCTCCCAAAAAGAGGCGTGGATTCCGATTTCGATTTTTTCCTGGACTATTCTACGACTATTTGGATCACCTTAAAACACTTTTTAAATTTTATTTATTCGATTTTTCGTTTGCAGGCTATCGGGAAGGAGATTGCAATAGATACAAGTGTATACTCTCATAGTCTATCGTCGCGTCGCGCGTCGCTCACATTATAACACCGAGTAACTCAAAAAATAAGTTTTTTTTCTATTTTCTTTTAATTCTTTTAAAATGCGCTATGGTTTGAACCGGCAAACAAATGTTTTGACCAATCGCTGCTCCTTTTATACAAAGTTTGGTAACAAAACAATTGGTATGTACTTATCAATGATTAGCAGTTAATGTTTATAGAATTTTTTATTTAGTAATAAGAATAAATTGATCAAAATTTTAATGCTCTTATAATTTTATTTTTGTTTTATTATTCAAAGAAAGTTGAATAGAAAATTATTTATTTCTCGCATAAGAACAACGCACACCTAATTATTTCTCAGCCTTTTTTGTGTAATTTAAAATACTTGACAATATGTTTTTAATGAAAAAAATTACCTCCGAAAAACTCAACCCTAACAATTAGTTGACCTATTTATTCAAAGATGTGCTATTCTTATAATAAACTAAACACTAATATTCCTTAACATATCTCGTTTTTTTGTAAACCTAACAAATCGCTGTATTTTTCAGTTGTTTCTTGTATTTTTATGACTTGTGTGCATTTTTTTTATCTAATGCAATTTTATTTTTATTACTTCTTTCTTAAGTTTCAAAATTATCTTTCATGTTAAAATTGTACTACCAATCATGTAAAAGCCCCCCGGGCGTTAAATAAATAAATAAATGAACGGTTTTTTGTTCCTCCCAAAAACGTAAAATGAAATACGCGGTGTAATACGAACGACGCTACGCTTCTCTTATCACTTTCAGTCTTTACTGAATTAGTGTACACTATGTACTATGTTGTCTTGTACAGTTTTCATGTACTTATGACGTTTTTATAAATTTTGTATTCGTGTATCCATTTTGTATTTTGTAAATTAAAAAGCATTTACATTCGTACCATTTTCTCATTCTCAGTATTCATTTCATTTCTTGGTATAGTTTTTGTGGGGGTATCTGTGTGATAATTGTTAGTCTCCACTCGTCATTTGCGTTTCTACTTCAAAAGTTAACCTGGTTCCATATAGCCCAAAAATATTTAAATTGACTTTTTTTATCTTTGTTCAATTAAAAGTGTGTCAAGGATACCATCCTGTCAGTAAACAAAGTCCTTATTTCCCTTTGTTTGGGACTATAAATCATTGGAAATGTCCTTTATTCTTTGTCCGCTTTCTTTCCATCTTTGGTAAATTTCCGGCCTTTTTTCGTCAGGGGAAAATGTTTGAATAAATAAAATCCAGGGAAATGTCTATTAACTGTCATCTTTAATTAACATAACGACAGCGGTTGAATAAACAGTATCTTTCTCAAATTGGCGTACTCCTTTGTGTTTACGCCATCAATGTAATTGGAGTACGAGAGATAAGCTGGTTTTTATTTTTTTTACCATTACTTTTTCAGAATTAACGTTTTGGATTAACTGCCGCTTAAAACTGTTTCACGGAAAGATGATAAATTACCAAAAACCCCTTGGCCGCAGTTATTTTCTTAAATATTCAGTCGGGATTTATCTAAGATTTTTTTTAAATCACAATTATAAAAATATATTAACTATATGAAACAGGCATTACTGACATCACTGACCCATATTTCTATAATGTATTAAGTCATCTAGAAGGTGAACATATTTAATAACTTTTATGAACCTGAACTATGGGTAAAATAATTAAACGTTTGGGTAATATTATGAAAGAGTGTAAATATATTACTTGACTACCTAGTGGAATGGTTTTCATTTAGGTGGTATTTATTTATAGGGAGGGGATTACGGTAGCACTACTTTTTTTACTTATTAATTCAATAACATTATATTCTGATTTTCAAAACTCTTTCTTTATGAACTATCATAATGTAAAATGAATTGAAAGTGTCGCAATATTGGTGGCCACTATTCAAATGTTATTTAGAATAAGCTTGTAAGCAAGCAAACACGAAGAAAACGAATTCATAATCTTCTTTTTCATAGATGGCACTAATTTAATTATTTTAGGAAAAAAACACCTGATGTGAGTTAAGCTCTAAAATATTAAGATGATTGGATTAAATTGACGAAAGAATATTATATGTGCACGCTTTTCTTGAAAGAATTGAGTTTGTATATGTGTGAAAACTATTTATTCATATTCATATTGTGTAGGTGCGGGCGCAAACAATTAAGTTTTCTTAATATTTTAAAGCATAATTTGTAAAAAGCGTTTTCCGTAAAGTAATTATCCGCACGCCATCTATGAAAGAGTAGATTATGAATTTTTTTGACAATCAAACATAACTTGCCAAAAGTGATTTTTATTAATATAACTAGCGAGTTTCCGGCATGCGTTGCATTGCCACTTAATAAAGAAATTGTTTCTCCCTGCGTGTCCTTTCCCATTCTTCCAGTTACCCTTTCGCTTCTCCTTCCTCCCTCGCGTCCCCTTCCTTTCATTCGATCCCACTCCGCCTTCTCCTCCTTCCCACTTCCCTCTCCCCCTTCCCCGTCCCACGAACCACCCTATTACGTTCGCCTCCCCCTTCCCGCGTTCCCCTCCCACTCCCATCGCGGAAATGCACATCAAATCCCCAAAGTTTCATCGCAATCGGATGAATGGTTAGCAACGCATAATTTCATGATGCCAGAACTCACTATTATACATAGAAACCATCGCATTCATACGCACATTATATTGCAATCGGATGAATAGTTAGCAACGCATAATTTCATTACGCCAGAGCTCACTATTGAATATAGAAACCATCGCGGGCATGAATGAATGGACGGATGACTGGTTTAGCAACGCGTAAGCAACACACATACATAAAAGCAAGCAAACATTGATTTATTTAATTAGCGCCATCTATGAAAGAGCAGATTATGACTTGTTGTAAGTATACCCAAGCTTTTGTAATTTTAAAATAAAAGTTTTAAAAAAAATATATAAACGTGATGGATCGGGTATAACTCAAACAGCACTTCAGTTTGCCTAATTCATTTAATCGGCACGATTGACTTTTAGAGCAGATACAGCCCGTTAAATTAAATGTTGGCGGGAATTGCCTTCCGATGAGTCCGATGAATTCCACGAACACAAATGGCAGTAGGACACGTGATCTAACCGTACGGGCTTTTCATTCTGGATTGCATGTGTTTTTCCAAATGCGCTGGGAATGTAAAATTATGGGAATGTAAAATTATGGAAATGTAAAATTATGGGAATGTAAAATTATGGGAATGTAAAATTTTGGGAATGTAAAATTTAAAAATCTCGCCATTCAAATTTCGTGTTAAAAAATCCACCCGCCCGATAAATACTGTCCAAAAACAATTCCATATGTGCGTTTATATGAGTTATGAGTGTCAGCAACTATGATACCTTCTATTCTAATAAATAGTTTAAACAATTTAATTCATATTTCCACGTACAAAACATATCAGAAAGGCCAAAGCGGTACGCGTGCAAACTTTGGGTTTTTAATTTTTTTACAATAGCTCCACACAGGGGGCCCTGAGGAAAAAAATCAGTTTTTGGGGATACTGTGGGAAGGGTCTTTTTAGGGAAAGGAAGGAGAGGAAGTTCTGGTAAGAAAAAGCGTGTGAGAGGTGGGTAGGAATCTAGGGTCAATATGGCGATGGGTCGACAGAGTCCAGCTAGTAAGTCTAGATTATGTCTGCCTCAACCAGTCTCTCCCGATACGGAGCGCCACGCAGTAGTTGAAGAAACGTATTCGCCACCAAAACCTAGACAAACCTCACCCTAAGAACCCGGGCACCCCTGATAAATTAACAAACGTAATGAACCACTCTGGGTGATCTATGGCAGGGGTGTTGGTTATCCAATAAATGATTCCTGGGGCGGCGGTACCCATACCCACCTCCCAAATTGAAAAGATATTTTTTTAGGTTATTTCTAACACCATATTTGAACGGAATAGTATGTTGCAAGAATCATTGTGAAAGTTGTGGTTTACATACATTTGGTATTTCTGTATAAAATTCTAAATAATTTGGTTGATAGTCCGGTATTGCTTGAATTGATAAGCTTCCGGATTCCACTACGCAATACCAGAAGCCAGGATTTATTTCAGTGCAGAAATTCTGGAACTAACTACCATATGTATTCCTCTTTGCCCAGAATACTAATGGAGGGAAATAATTATACCAAGTCAGTGGACATCTTCAATTTATCTTTAGACAAATACAAAATACTGTTTCTGAGGCAGTTCAGTTATGTACAACAAATACTATATATTTCATTGCAAAATACCTATTATATTTCTGTGTTAAAGAAATACGTAGTATTTATATATTATTTAATCATAGTGTAATTTGTAAATTTCATACTTATGTAAAAGTTCCGAAAACGGGCGTAAATAAATAAATAAATATCTAATTATTAAAATTTGTGATTTACTGAAGATGTTACTTTATTATAAAATGTACAGTTTATTTTGGAAATTGCGATTATTGTATTTAAAACTAAGTTTGTTATCTACGACATTATATTATCTAGCCACAGATGTTTCAATGAATCTTCGAAATGTATTTTGTTGCATGTCACTAATCTCTGGTGCATTGATGTGATGAGATTCGCTTAAATCTGAGGATAAATATATATTAGGTCCTTACATATGAAATTGGCGTTTTGCCGTACTGGCAACTTTGATCTCAAATATCTTCTCTTTGGTTAGGAATTCCAAATTCAAATTTATACAGCTATTTACTCATGTAGTTTATTGTGTTTCGAAAATTATAATTCATTTGTTTTTTCATTAATTTTTTTTTTCTTTGCGTCACTTAGTTTACAAAATGGAAAACATGAAATATCGCGTTATTTACGAGTACGAGTTCCACCGTGGCACCAGTGCTGCAGAAACGGCTCAAAGGATTAATGATGTGTATGGCGACGGTGCCGCAAAAGAAAACACAGTGCATTTTTGGTTCCAACGTTTTCGTTCTGGAAATTTCGATCTGCAGAACAAGACCCGTGGACGGCCGGACACCAAAGTTGATAATGAAGAATTGAATGTAGGCTATTGTGGAAGCGGATCCATCGCAAACCACGTTCGAATTAGCTGCAGGCTGCGGTGTTAGTGATAAAACAGTTTTAATCCACCTGAAGCAAATTGGGAAGGTGAAAAATCTTGAAAGGTGGGTAACTCACGAATTGAGTGAAGCAAATCAACAAACGCGCGTTGACCACACACTGCACAACAGACGGCTACCAAATTAAAGGAGCATCAATTGGAATGTCTTAGACATCCACCGTACTCTCCAGACCTTGCCCCAACAGATTTTCAAAATTTGGATAACTTCTTGGAAGGGAAAAAAATTCAACTCCGATGGGGCAGTCCAAACCGCCTTCAAAGATTTTATTGATTCCCGTCCGAATGGTTTTTTTAGTAAAGGGATCGATGAACTACCTATGAGAAGGCAAAAGTGCATAGATAGCAATGGTACATACTTTGATTAAATAAATATATTATATTTTAAAAAAATCGACTTTATGTTCCTCCCATACAAAACGCAAATTTCATATGTAAGGACCTAATATAACATCGAAAAGACCAAGATAGGATTTCTTCACATATTCGGGATATTTTTTCCTCCTTCTTTTAATTTCGGGTTAAACTCCCAGTGAAATAGCCACTGTGTATGATATGAAACAAATTATATTTTGAACTTCTTAGACCGTCCGAGTGGTTACAAGTTACAAGTAATGACAGATACTTACGATGATGACGTATGCACACAAGATCAAACACAATGTATATATGTATTATATATCTAATACCTGTTATACAGGCAATCTTACCGACATCAATAACACAGCCTGCGTAATTGAAATTCAGGTTAACCGCTCTAGTTAATTAATATTCGGATAGTTCAATAGATCGGCATTACAGAGCACGTAACTAACATCACTACTCGCCGGAAAGCCAATTATATTACTTGCATCCTATTATCAAAATGGGGTTAGGTAAGTTTAGGTTTACCAATAACAAGCCGGGAATACACGTGACAGTAGCTGGCACACTTGCATGCAAGCTCCTTGCACATGCCAGCTACTATCATGTGTATACGCTAACTTGCATGCCTGTAACTGCCATGCAAGCAGATAGCACAACATTTGATTTTTAGGCAGCTACTGGCATGCAACATGAGGGAGGGGACGCGGGGGGCTACGAAACTGGCATGTGTGAACGTCGCGACAGGTACAGGCATGCCAGTAGCTGACTTTACTCTTCATTTACTTGACTTATTTTACTCTTTTTCGTTATTTGTTTTTGGGGTGTTATGCCGTGTTGCGCTACCTCCTTCTTTAGCCAACGTTTCGGACATCGTTGCAGTGTCCATCATCAGGGCAGATCCGGCAGATCCGGTAGATTTTCATTGTAACACTTCATTGTAACACATATCTTATTAGATCATATTAGATTTCATTGTAACACATATCTGCCGGATCTGCCCTGATTATGGACACTGCAACGATGTCCGAAACGTTGGCTAAAGAAGGAGGTAGCGCAACAAGGCATAACACCCCAAAAACAAATAACGAAAATGCTTTTGGCCGTGAAAATCTTAAAACTTATCTATTTTACTCTTCTTTTTTTCTCTCATTAAATTAGCCACACATTGTACTGCCAATTGCAATACGATGATATTTAATTCACTTCGAATGTTTTCCATTGCTAAAAAGCTTGAGAACTGAGTGACTTGAGACACTTACTGTCTCGTGACTAGCTTATTATTATTATTTTTTTTTTACATGAGCTCCACACAGGAGGCCCTGAGGAAAATAATTTCCCTCAGGGCCTATGTCATCTTTAAGGATGCTGTGTGAAGGGTTTTTTTAAGGAAAGGAAGGAGAGGAGAGTTCTGGGAAGGAAAAGGGTTTAAGGGGTGGGTAGGAATCTGGGGTTCAGTATGTCCTGGTCATCCGCCTTCAAGACCTAGACAAACCTCACCCCATGAACCCGGGCACCCCTGCTAAATCACCAAACGTAGCGAACCACTTGGGGTGACCTATGGCAGAGGTGTTGGTTATCCAATAAAGGTTCCCGGGGCGGCGGTACCCATTCCCGCCTCCCAAATTGAAATTGAATTATGTATACGTCTTGCAAGTTTCAGGCATGCAAGGACGCAAATTGCATGCAAATTTAACTTGCATATGTATCCACATTGTGCCAGTAACTTGTACATGCCATTAACAGGCATGGAAGCTACTGTCCCATTTTACAGGCATGTGTATTCTCGCCTTTATGCAATCAGGTATATTAAACAAAAAATCGTAACTAAAATTTAATAAATCAGAATGTGCAATTCATAAGCAGTAGAAGTGAAACCTTCAGAAAACTAAAGTAGATAAGATGAGGAGACTACGAAGAACTTTTTTTTATCAATTTGAAGAATGATTTCTTCCATTTTTTGTCGTTGAATTCCAGTACACCTTTTCCTACACATTTGGTCATCTTATCACCTTATCAGTATTTGTGGTTTCTTCTTCGGAGACGTTGTGTCGTTTTCTTTTCTTTCATAAGATTCGACCCCTGGTCGGCTGAATGAATGTCTGCAAAGATTCGTCATACTCGTTATACTACGATCGTTGATTTATAGTATTATATTGGAACCGAGGACTTGTGAATAAAATAACTATTTTATTGCAGTCTCTTTTTTTCCTATAGATGTATGTGTTTGTCTCTTTTTAGTGTCGCTCGCTTTCGTTTCGTCGAGTTTCAAATCACAACGGTGCTAAAGAAGTTTTCACTTCATTAACTTTTAATTATTTTAAATTATTTTATTGGCTTTCTACCAGTACCAACCTTTAATAGTATTTCATTAGTGAGAAATAATGGTATACCTAGATGTATAAACGATGCTAGAAAGAGAAAACACAACGCTTTTAAAAGTTAACCACCAAATAAGTAAAATGTTCACCTTTATGAAGCCAAAGTTTCGGATCACAATTTGAAAAAAATTACGAAACTTTGGGATTTTTTTATTAATTATTTTTACATGGAACCAATAGAAAGTGAGGTGATAATAACTTTTATAACACATTTGTCTAATAAAATATATATATGTAGGTATTTTTTTTTGTATCAATAATTTTAGTTAGAAAAAACATAATGTAAGCCATTTTTTTAACTATTTTATGTTTGTACATGCATGCAACATTTTTAGTCTTCAAAAATTATATATTTATTTTTACTTATTTTTTTAAGCCTTATTTTATCAACTATCAAAAACGGATCGGAAATATTTGGAACTTCTGACAAAATATGGTCGAGGCCTGAAAAAATTATCTCACAGACAATTTACTTTGTCAAGCAAAATGTTGTTTTTTTTAAATATGTAATAATTTTGCATCAATTCAGAAAACTTTTTATTTTATATATTCGGCTTTAAAAACACGTTATCGTTAAACGTAGGTTCTTTTGCTAGAATCATGCAATCAACTTCAGCTTTAAAAGTTTAGGTATCTCGAAAATGGATTATTTAAGCTTGAAAATTAAAAAGGGATTATAAAACTCTAATAAAATCTAATAAAACATTTACCAAGTGCTTACATTTGTATCTATCGTCAATTTTCCGTCGAAGGAAGGAGGGTGTTGATAAATAATAATACGAAGTAGTAACTTGACAGAAACACTCCGGAAGAAGCTCTTTTAAAGTGACGAAGCTACTTTATATTGAGTTGCAAATTATTTTCAGCTATGCGACCGTAAGAACGGCAAAGTTTCAGGGAAATCTGCTGTGGGGTTTACAGTCCAGCTGATAAGACCGCTTAGAACTTATCTGCGGCCGTCCGAGCCCACGCTTTGACGGGAGGTAGTTTTGTAAGCTTTAATGCCATTTTTCCAGCCCACTTGAAAGAAAAGCTTATTTAATAGGGCTGGGGTGGGAATTTAATTTATGATACCCTTTTTGTGTGAGAAAAGGACAAGAGAAATTGGGTTTGGGAAATACGGATATAATTTCATCTGGTCTAAAAGCAGTTGTAAATTTTAACAGTGTTTGAATTCATACAAGGAGATTGTTTCACAGAATTTGTTCTGTGAAAGTTCTATTCAAGTTTTGCTATTATTTCATCATGGGTAGGTTGTTTCACAGTACGTGGAAATTGGACAGTAATATTACTTGAATATTCATTGTGAAAATTGATGAATTGTTCAAATTTTGTGAAAAAAACCCATTAGTGATAAGAATTGTTTATCGATAGTAGTTTTGAGTTAAATATGTAAGATTGAGAATATAAAAATCGCATATATTTGTTTATAGCGAATTCTGTTTTACCGCTGTGGTTTTTACATGGTTTGAAAAAAAACACGGTTGAACATATAATTATCTCCTCTGCATGCTTTTACATTAAAATTTGCCATCAATCAATATTTGCCCTCTAAAATACCTTTAACGTTCTGTCGATACCCAAATTTATTCCATTTTCTTATGAGACAGATGTCACCCTGTTTTTCCAGGGCATTTTCAGACTACCTATTCAAAACGGTTCACGACGAGTTCATCGAAAACGAATTCATCGAAAATCAATTCATCGAAAATCAATTCATCGAAAACCAATTCATCGAATGATCAATTCATCGAATCGCCAATTCATCGAAAAAAAATATTTTGTTGATATTTGAAAGAAATGCCGAGCGGACCGAGAATTTAAAAAAGCATTGGTCAACCTAAACAAACCTAACCTAACCTAACCTAACTTAACCTAACTCAACCTATTTAACCAATTTTAAAATATTTTTTTTATCATCACTCTTAATGACCTTTCTGAGTTATGAGTTGATTTCATTATGAGTTGTCTGGCCACCGTCCCTTAGATATCCCTTTTTTGCAGTATCAGACAATCGGAAATCGAAGAGATAACCTATAAATTTTACATTGTCACTACGAAACTGACAGTTGTTAAACACATTTAACTCAGTTAAACATACCCTTTTGGGTATTTAATTTAGACAGCTCTAATATCCACAAAAAAAATGTTTTTCGATGAATTGGCGATTCGATGAATTGATCATTCGATAAATTGATTTTCGATGAATTGATTTTCGATGAACTCGTCGGTTACCATTCAAAATATAGAAGCAGTTTTTAAAATTCAAATGTTTAACTATATTACAATGAAATATAATCACGAATACAGTTTCGAATAGATAAATATTGTTTTTACTTAATTGTTAGCACATACCTAACATTATAAACAAAGAATACCTTTTTATGGCAAGGTTTTCTTGATTCAAAATATTGACGCAAAACTGAACTTTTGAACTGACATATCCATATCACACATGCACAGTAAAATTCTAAAAAGTTCCTTTGTCGACTTCCCACTGTAGCGACTGTTCTTATCTCTTTGACTATTTCCGTTTTTCCTCTCGCCCGCCGCATCCGGTAAACCAGAACAGAACAGACCCCTAAAAGTTTCCGCTTTCTAGAATCCCCTCGGACCTCGAACCAGCTCGGTCTGGCATTGTGGTTGGACCAACTTTAACTTTACTTATCTTGACAGTATTTTTTTCTAACTTGGTTGTTTCTCTATCCCAAATGGAGTAGTTTTTTTTCATTTGATGTGATGAAAATAGCTTCCATATAGTGTTTTTGTATCAATACCTTTTCAGTAAGTTAAATGCTATTTATATGTGTATTTTAATATTCGTATTTATTAATAGTTTTCAATTCAGAGTTTAGGCTGTAAATCGGTTTCATTGTAATTTTTGTGTAATTTTTTTACGGTTCACGACGAGTTCATCGAAAACTAATTCATCGAAAATCAATTCATCGAAAATCAATTCATCGAGAGCAAATTCATCGAAAACGAGTTCACCGAATCGCCAATTCATCGAAAAAATATATTTTGTTGATATTTGAGAGAAATGCCGAGCGGACCGAGAAGTTAAAAAAACATTGGTCAACCTAAACTAACCTAACCTAACCTAACTTAACCTAACCTAACCTAACCGAACCTAACCTAATCTAACATAACCTAACCTAACTTAACCTATTTAACCAATTTTTAAATATGTTTTTATCATCACTCTTAATGACCTTTCTGAGTTGTTTATGAGTTGGGTTCATTATGAGTTGTCTGGTCACCGTTCCTTTTTTGCATAATCAGACAATCGGAAATCGAAAAGATAACCTATAAATTTTATATTGTCACTACGAAACTGACAGTTGCTAAACACATTTAACTCAGTTAAACAGACCTTTTTGGGTATTTCATTTTGACAGCTCTGATATCTACAAAAAAAATGTTTTTCGATGAATTTGCTTTCGATGAATTGATTTTCGGTGAACTCGTTTTCGATGAATTTGCTTTCGATGAATTGATTTTCGATGAACTCGTCGGTTACCTTTTTTTACTACTATTATTTATTTACTTTCAATCTCGTTGAATTTAATTTTTCGAAGACCCAATCATGTCTGATTACGTCTAAAAGGAATCGAAATGAAAATTCTAGTCTCCTTAACGGAAGCAATCTTCGGAACAGTCCCTCCACTGATATGCTTGGTGTAACTCTAAGTGACCAGCTCAGATATGGGGGCTCCGTCGAAGCCAGAGTTAAGTTAGCCTCTCAAAAACTGGGCGTACTCTACAGGGCCCGCAGATACTTTAATAGTACACAACTGCTAACCCTGTACAAATCACAAGTGCGCCCCACGGTTGAATTTGGCAGCCACCTCTGGTCTGGAGCTCCAAAATGCTTAAAAAATACCCTCGACTCAGTGCAGAAACGGGCGGTCCGTTTGATATATTCTCCCATATAAACAGACGGATTACAATCTTTAGAGCACAGGCGTCGGGTAAGAATGCTATCCTTGTTCTACCGGTATTACAATGGAAGATGCTCCGAGGAACTATCGTCATTGAATCCTTCGGCACCGGTGTATAGTCGGAAAACACACATATGTACACGGTTAACATTGGTCACAAGAGAACGGGTCGCTTCTTCGACTCGTTGCAGTGTTCAACAGCTCGGCTGTGGAACGATTTGCCGGCCTTTGTGTTTCCTCATTCATACAACATGGGTCTCTACAAGACCAATGTTCATTCCTTTCTCTCCTCAAAAAGACCCTCCACACGGCATGTCAGATGACATATGTCCTGAGGGAAATTATTTTCCTCAGGGCCTTCTGGGTGGAGTTATTGTAAAAAAAAACTACCCATGTATGCTCGGGATTTCAACACTTTTTTTAGATTTTTTAAAAACAAAAAACAATTGCATCTTATATTATTTTTCATCAACAATTAATGCTTGAGTTTCCTTACCAAAATTTATATTAGAAATTTCAAAAACTCTGATGTAAATTTTATTATTATTATACTAACATTGTTTTTGTTGTTATTTCTTTTTAATTCTGCTTCCTTTCTATTAGTCTAAAAAATAAAAAAATAAATAAAAAAATGGTATTTTATTGTTTCTATTTCTATTATAACTATGTTACACGATTGATGTAAATGCTCCGAGGGCGTAAATAAATAAATAAAAGTACTTTCCTGTTAAACTACAACTAAGCTGTTTGTCAAAAGGATGTTCAATTATTACAATGTAAATATAAGTATGTATAATATTACTAAACTAATTTGATAAATACACATACAGATTACAAATTAATTATTTATATTCACAATCATCTAAAATAATATTAAATCTACATGTCACATTGAATAACAATTATTGATTAATGATAATAATATATATAATATAATATATCTTTATTGAACTAAATTAATTTAATTTTTTTTAGTTTTGTAGTTATAAATTTTATTTTTTTTAGTTCAATAATGATATATTATATTATATATATATATATAATATAATATATCTTTATTGAACTTATTTAGTTTTGTAGTTATAAATTTTATTTCTTTTAGTTCAATAATTATATTATATATATATATATATATATATACAAATACCCTAACTCTAAAATTATTATTCTTGGGGATTACAACCTCCCTAACCTGAAGTGGAAATCAAGTGATAGTGGTTTAATTGTAAATGAGGGCGAGAATGATCGTGCACGTGAGATTTTGGATATGACAAATTTTTTAAATCTTTTCCAACATAACTTTATATACAATGCAAATAATCGCTTACTAGATCTAGCAATATCAAATTATCCTAAATTGGTCATTGACAAATGTCATGATCCTCTCTTACCTGTTGATAACTACCACCCCCCTCTTTATATTAAGCTAAATGTGTGTAGCGTCAAACCGAAACACGTTGAAGAGACTCTCAACTACAAACGTGCAGATTTTGAATCTATAAATTATCATCTTTCCCGTGTCGACTGGTCTTTTTTATCGGACGTGAATACTGACAAATCCTTAGATAATTTATATTCAATATTGTCTAGCACCATAAAATCATATGTACCACTATATACTCCTAAAAAACATACATATCCGACTTATTTCTCACCAGAACTAAAAGCCTCACTTCAACAAAAAAAGAAACTTCATAAAAAATTCAAAGAAACTCGATCGATGATCGATTATGTAATTTTCAGTGAAACTAGAAAACAATGCAAAGATCTTTCTAAAATCTGTTATAAAGCATATATAAACTCTATCGAAAACACAGCTTTGCACTCAAATAATCTCTGGAAATTTATCAAAACACTAAACAATGACAGCACAGACTATCCACCACAAATGCATATGGATGACAAATGTGCTAACAGCACACAAGATATCGTAAATCTTTTCTCAGATTTCTTTAAAAATGTTTACTATGAGGAAACACCAGAAGAAAAAATTCGTTCATACTCATTTAAAAAAACCATACATTTAACAGACTGCTACATAACAGAAGAATCTTGCAAAAAGAAACTATGTTCCTTAGACATTAACAAATCTGCAGGCCCAGACTCCATCCCGCCAATTTTCCTAAAACATTGCTCCTCTGTATTGTCTAAACCACTAACCATTCTCTTTAACCAGCTACTATCTTCTGGACATTTTCCTGTCTACTGGAAATCCAGCTATATTATCCCAATACTTAAAAAAGGCGATGAGACTGACATTTCAAACTATCGACCTATATGCATACAATCTGTATTACCCAAAATCTTTGAATCTCTAGTTCTTGATGAAATATATCCCACGTTAACAGAGATAATAAATGACAAACAACATGGCTTCATTAGAGGTAGATCAACTTCAACAAACTTATTACTCTTTCAAAACTATATGTTGGAGTCATTTTCTAAAAACAAACAAGTTGACTGTATATATACTGATTTCTCGAAGGCTTTTGATAAAGTGTCCCACAAAATACTGATCCGAAAACTTCATGCTCTGGGAATCAGAGCAAATATGTTGAACTGGCTAAGTAGTTACGTATCAGGTAGAACTTTATTTGTAAAAATAAAATCTTTTATATCCAAACCATTTTCTGCCACTTCCGGAGTACCGCAAGGTAGTCATCTTGGCCCAATTTTATTTCTTATTTTTATAAACGACATAGTCAACTGCTTTAAAGACGTCAAAGTGTTGCTTTTCGCTGATGACATTAAATTATATAAAGAGATAACTATCCTTAATCACTGTGAAATTCTTCAATCAAATATAGACATGCTAAAAATTTGGTGCTCACAAAACAATCTATATTTAAATGTAGAAAACTGCAAAACTTTGACCTTTTCCAGAAAAAAAACATCACTGTTTTTCGACTATTCAATAAATAAAATAAATTTAGAAAGAGTATCGGAAATGCGGGATCTTGGCATAATAATGGATGAGAAACTAGACTTCACGGTTCACATTCAACAAACTGCAAATAAGGGTATGAAAACTTTAGGATTTGTGTTAAGAACAATTAAAAACTTTGAATCGTTACAAATCATTAAACTACTGTATACATCCCTTGTTAGAAGCCTAATAGAATATAACTCCATAGTCTGGTCGCCCTTCTATAAAATTCATATTCATACTATTGAAAGAATTCAAAGAAAATTTCTACATTTTGTAAATTTTATACTTAACATCCCTTTAGAGCACATAAATTATCCGTCGTTAATGAATACTTAAAATATTCCAACATTAGAAAACCGACGAAAAATAAACGACCTAACTTTTTTATTAAAATTATTAAACTCTAAATTCGACAGTTGTGAACTCCTGCAATTAATAAATCTACATGTACCTACACGAACAACTAGACAAACATTGACATTTTATATACGTACACCTCATTCGAACTATGATTTACATTCTCCAATACAACGTTTGCATAGTCTTGGTAACAAATACTTAAACAATCTGGATGTATTTGACAATAATTTTAACTTAGCAAACTTCAAACGCCATATGTGCCAACTATTTATTTCTACCTATCCCGTAAACTAATGAGAACAACAATTTTAAAAATTACCTACTTTATGTCAACTACTATATTTTATGGACTATATTTTGTTTCTTATATTTTATGTTACCTGTATTTTGTTAACGCTTATATTTTATGTAACCTAAATTTTTTATATATTTTTTTTTAACCCTCATATTTTATGTAACCTATATTTTGTTTTTAACAAATATTATGATACCCTTTATTGTGTATTGTATTTTGTAAACCCATTCTTTTCACTGTAATTAAAAAAATGTACTGCATTCTATGTAAAAGCCCTATGGGCGTTTAAATAAATAAATAAATAAAATAAATAAATATATAATATATAAAATCTTGCGTTCTTTCTTACGTATCCTTTACTTACTTATTACAATAATTTTTGTTACTAACTTACATGATTCTTCCATTTATAATGATTTTTTAATTTATATTATGATTTTTTTAAACTCTTCAGGATTTTTATTTTTAAATTATACAAGATTTTTTAACCTTCTTATTATTTACAATAGCCGTTATTACTAACTTACACGATCATTAATTTACTAATTGAGCTAGAACTCCCTCACCAAACACAAGAGCATTGTCTCTTTATGGTGAGGAAAGGCAATTTATTTTTATTTTTTGTTAAACTTATGTAACTATGTAACTATGTAACTATGTAACTGTTGTAACTTCATATGTATTTTTAATAAACATTGCCAATAAATAAATAAAAAAAAATAACTACAAAACTAAAAAAAATAGAATTTATAACTACAAAAAACAAAAAGTACATCATATTTACAGTTTAAAAGTTGCATAAGTACAAAAGTTAATAACAGAAAACAAAATACATATATACAGTAGGTACTTAAAGAATAGAGATTTATAATTATAAATTTAGGATTCTCGTAACCTGCCTCACTAGGCTAGCCTGTGCTGAGGCAGTAATTTTCCGTCAATTTATTATACTGTGAACATACCTACACTTATATTAGAATAAAATCACCCAATACAATGGTTGCATTAATAATAACAATAACATTCGTTCAATAATAACAGCATTGGTTCAATACTAATTTCGAATTTGGGTGAGTGCACCGGTAAATGCTCTATCATTATTTTTTATCCAAATTTTTATGTTTTAAAAAAAATAAATTTGTGAATCACATTTTTTTATACTAATTGGAAAAATGTTGTAAAGTCTTGTTGCAAGGTATCTGAAGCTTCGTTGACCAAAAGTAGTATGAGTTTTGGGAATTTGTAGTAAATCTTTGTTATTGTTTCGAGTACAGCGAGTATTTAATCTTTTTTCATAGTATTTGTGTATAGATGAGTGAGGATTGTTTTTGCATATATCTGCCGAACGTCAAACACATTCATACGATTGAAGATTAAGTTCGAATCTGTAATTAGAGGTACTCTTAGAATTAATTTTATAATAGTTTTCTGTGCCTTTATGATTGGGTCTAGTGCTGATGCAGTACCGCCTTCCCATAATTCCTATCTTAGTGACATGTAGAGATAATGATATCCTAACTGGGATCTCCCGTGCTGAGGATTTCATTTACATATTATAATTTAATTATAATAAATTAATATGAATTAGTTATAAACGTATATCATGTAGTATTTTTTTAAATAATTATAAAATAAATAAGATAGTGTTTTTTGTAATTCAGTTCAGTAGATTCGGTTTTAGTCTGTATTTGATATCAGTATATTTTCTATTTCTGATCTCCCTATATTTAGTATCCAGCTTTTTATTTGAGATTTAAATGTTATAATGTTAAGGTTTTTGAGTGAGAGTAGTATTTTATTGTAGAGTTTAATTCCATGTTTAGAAGAACTTTTGCCCAAATGTTGTGTTGGTAGTTACTTGAAGATTGAAATAATAGTCAAGTATAAAGTACTCGTATCTCTACTTAAGAGACATGCATTTAGCATAAATATTATCTGAATCTAGTTGGTAATTCGCAATTTTTGATATTATCTACTTGGTAATATGCTAAATACTTTAGGCACATTATACTCAAGGGTTCGCTGTCCGTATACATTTGTTATTTTGGTAGAAACATGCCTTCATTCTTTGTTAAATTACTCGTAGTATTGAGTTTTTGTTCCGCTTTTCTCAAATATTCAGTCAGATTATAAGCCACCGTTTTTTTTATTCAAAAATTTTTGTGCATTATTTACCAATTTCAACCGTAAAATTGACTTAAAAAATACCCTTAATAATACGTTGGTATGAATATCAAACGAATTTATACACAGTGTCGACTTTTTGTACGTATATATACGCATTTTTAGCACAGCATATTTTTCCGTGATGCATTTGAACGAAAATGTGTTATACTTTTGATATTCGGCGTCACACTATTTCGTGTAATTAGGTATACCGTATTTTCCCTAAACCGACTGCACATTGTGTATAAGTACTGAGGGAGGCAAGTTGTCGGCGAATCAACTATCATGAAACCATGCCACCAATAGTTTGTGCTTGAATCGGCAAGATAATTAAGTTCGGATACGACAATGAAATGTTTCGTCTCTGTGAAAAAAAATTATTTAAGATGGAAAAAATGCAATAAAATGATTGGATATAATATTTTTACGGTACTCAAATTCAATGCAACTTCAATGCACGTGTTGGTACATTTACTAGCCCAGTTTCCCAATGTCATCCAATGGAAAAATGGCTGACGCTTTATGTATATAGATAAAGTGTGAAGGACGGAATCGAGGTGAGAGGTGCTCCGCTGGATGGGACTTGACCCCCACAGAATAGGGGTTGCAAGTTGCAATACCCAAAATCTTTATTCAAAGACAATATATTATTCATAAAAGTATTGAAATTTATTGCATTATGTGTTCATCTCAAAGATCTCCAGTGTTGCTTTTTACTTATTTAGATCAGTATTTTTTTACGGAAGCAAATCATAACATGGTATTGCCTTCAAAAGGAGGATATTATTTGGTTGCGCTGAAAAATTTTCAAATCAGCCGATTTTTTACAAATTTAATCTAAAAGTTTCAACTTCGGACTCGGTTTACTCGTAAACGAAAGCAGGTTTATACAGATATCGGCGAAATTCACTGCCGCTATGGGTAGCTGAAAACCGAGCGGGTATGCAGTATTCTCACTGTTCAAACCTAGGCGGATTTCGCTTTTGCTATGGGTAGTGAAACTTTGTTGATTTTCGCCGGTTTAGTTTTAATTATGATCACCAATGACTCAAATATATGGCAGCGCGGGTTTTTACAAAAAATCTTCTAGATCGAGGATTTGGTCTTACGGGGTGTGGGGAGATGTGAATTTGCCTGATTTGCCACTGCTCAGGATTAGACAGGCGAGCATTCTACCACTAATGCCATTAAAGGCTGCCTCATGAGCTTCTTGAACGAGTTTTATTTTGCTTTAAGTATTATTTTTGCTTGTATTACTAACCTGATTTGTTATATTATGTATTTTTCCTGTTAAGCACTTGCATACTAGATTCTAGATTCGTTCAAAATAAATAAATGTGACTTCGTTTAGAGCCTTGAAGGAGTAACCAACTGTTATTTGTGCTAGGGCGGGTCAGTGGTGGATAACCTCCGATACTCAGGAATAGGCCTTAAATCAAAACAGTTAAAACACAAAATAGATTCCAAATCTGTTTAGATTCACTAGTTTCTCGCTTTGTGCACCAGTTTCCGGACACCGTTTTTAAGTAACTACAAATTCACAATGTTTGGCCATTCGATGAAGAACGTATATTCTAGACATTATTTTACGCGTGATATTTTTAGAATGCGCTTGTACATAACGACTATAGAAACCAAATGACAAATACGTGATATTAGCACTTGTGGGTTCAATCCTTTGCTAGCTAAGTCATCCACTTTGCACAAGTGACAATTTCCGCTCTTAATAATGGAAGTAGGAGGAATTAAAATATCGTCACATTATTCGTAACACGGGAATGTTTGACTTATTATTAAAAAAAAAGATTTTCAAAAGCCACTTTCTGACTTTCTTATCAATAATTCTTGCCAACTTGGTTTACTGTCCAGATATCCATATCCAACAAAAGAATAATATATATAAAACAGCGCTCTTGAGGCGATTTTTCGCTAAAACAGCGCTATATAAGTTGTCCAAATTTATTATTATTTATTAAAACATGACAAAGAATCATATTTTTCTAAAGAGCGATTAACCAGCGACCGAGAATTTAAATTTCGTCGAAAGACGGTCTTGCGGTTGTACCCTTGCAACTGTACAGGGCTGTTCCGATAAGAGAGATTAATTATTCTCTATACCAACATTTTTAAATGGTAACTCAATATCGATTTTATTTCATTCAAAATTTCCTTCGATATATACCCATATTCAAAAATGCTCAAATGTTTGATGATAAAACTATTAAAATGATGTACTTTTTGGGCATCATTTTTGATCACAAGTATTTATAATTTTTCGATGTGTACTTTTAAAATTATGTACCTTTTGGCATCATTTTTGATCGCAAGTATTTATAATTTTTCAATAATGTCTAAGCAAAATAAGAATGTAAAAAAACTAATATAATGTTAGATTGTAAAACCGTAAATAAATAGACAAACTGAATTATTTTCATCACAAAACACGCACGCGGGTCTTTTTTTAAGATTTTATTTTAACTAAAATTAAAATTCTGAAAAGTAGCTTTAATAGATAATTTATTGATTTATTTTAATGTATGATAAGTTTTAAGATTTTCACGGCCAAAAGCATTTTCGTTATTTGTTTTTGGGGTGTTATGCCGTGTTGCGCTACCTCCTTCTTTAGCCAACGTTTCGGACATCGTTGCAGTGTCCATCATCAGGGCAGATCCGGCAGATAACATCACCACACATCTACCGGACACTGCAATGATGTCCGAAACGTTGGCTAAAGAAGGAGGTAGCGCAACACGGCAAAACACCCCAAAAACAAATAACGAAAATATTTCACTATATGATTATATGATATGAAATATTTGTTGAATAATACAAAATTTTGTTAGAACATTTAAGGAATCTGCCAACGACCTACGGTATAACCTTATTATACTAAAAGTAAACATTTTTTCTCAAAATTTAAAACATAGCTTTACTAGTTAAAAGAACAATCTTTCGAAATCGATTTATACTTTTTTGTGGTAATAAATCAAAGGTCTAGAATTTTATTTAAAAATGACATATTTTCAGTTGTGTCTGGTTATTCCTCTTAAAATTATTTTTTTTTATCTCGGTCATGGTAAAAGATTATTAAGCCTGCATTAAATTATATGTTTTTTATTAGAAATTTCAAAAACACTTCAAAGTCATCACATATCGTCATTGAATCTAAGATTCACGTTCAGCATCGAAGGCAACCTGTTAAAATAACATTAAAATTAAATAGCACATAAAATTAAACACTTCCATCAAATGCAACCTCATCCCTACGTCACCTGAACTCTAGTGATGCCAGCGGAAAATGTATTGGCATGAAAATCAATGCAGCATTTTATGGCGGATAAAATCTCGTTACTCCGACTGATTGAATAGATTGAAGTAGATTGCGGATGAATCAATGTGGAGCATTGCACATTAATAAATACCACTCGCTGGTGGTGCAATATAGATAATACTGACATTACGACATGCATTACTGATGTGTTTGGCGGGTTTATTATAGCAAACGTCTTTCAAATAGATTTGTGTATCGGAAAACGGTGCCTAGGTCATTTCAGAGCTAAACACGGAAGCTTAGCTACCATAACAGAAAATCTGTTTGTGTTATAACCAAAAATTAAAACCGATGTGCTATGACATCTAAAATATTTAGATCGACGCATCCATTTTTAGTTCACAAAATTACATCCATGGTTTTCTTTTTATTGATTGAGTTAGTTTATCAATAAAAACTAATATGCACAATGTAACATTTCATTTAATAAATTTAAATATTTTTACAGTAAGCATAACATTTCTTTTCAAATACATTCATTATTTCTTCATTCTTCATACTTTCAGGCATTTCATCATACATTAGGCAGTTCTGTGATTTTGATTTTTTCGTATATGGCTATCTAACTTTATTTATATTTCTTGTTTCATAATTATGTACATCTCCATTAAAAACAATTTCATCCTTAAAGTATTTTGGCATTTGGTTTTTCATAACTTTATGCACAAAAATTAACACGTTAAATAGTAGATATGATTTTAGATTTTCACGGCCAAAAGTATTTTTGTTGTTTGTTTTTGGGGTGTTATGCCGTGTTACGCTACCTCCTCCTTTAGCCAACGTTTCGGACAGATATATATCCATAGACTTAAATAATGCATCTAAGACGGAATCAATTTATTCCATTCCGTCTTTGAGAAATAAAAAATAAATTGGATTCCAATAAAAAAGAGACTACTATTTAACGTTGTTTGTTTTTGGGGTGTTATGCCGTGTTACGCTACCTCCTCCTTTAGCCAACGTTTCGGACAGCGTTACAGTGTCCATCATCAGGGCAGATGTGTATAATAGATATGTGTATAATAGGCAGATGTGTATAATATACACTGGCAGTCCGCATTTACTTTTTGACACTAAACGCGAGTTAAATAGTTAATGGAATCTTTATTCATATTTCTTTAGTCTTAGATGCATTATTTATGTCTATGGATCGCGTACAAGACTTCTTTCATTTCTAAGAGCTTCGTTAGTTCAATCCGTGAATTAAATAAGCGAGTAATTTTTGCTTAACGAACGGCATTATTTAAAAATATGTATACATTGATAAAATCGATAGTTAACCGCAACTTATCGCGAAACTCTACGGAAGCCGCGCTAGGATTTATCAATCGTCGGTCGGAATATCTGTTAACAATCATAGACCGTGCTCGCAAATATTGATAACAATGATAACTGACCATAGATGACGGATTTGGTTAATATCTTATTTATATACGGTTTTTATCGATCGTCCATGAGAGACTTCCAGAACATTACTACCTTTTTTAAGTAAGGTTACTTTGTGTTTACCCCTTCATTCATCATTCTATTTTTTTAAAGCAAGTAAATAATATCTACGGTGCTCACTGTGTGCTACGTATTTGATCACGATATTTAATTGAAAGCGTTATTAATAGCCTAACTAATCAACGATGTTATCACGCGTTATTAACCCGCCCACTGCCATCGTGTGCGACGCAATTCATGACCACCTTCCGCGTGTGACAGAAAGGGTTGAGTTTTATAACAGATCCCTTTAGCGTTACGGGGCCATTAACCAGCCAGCGGCCGAGAATTCATATTTCTTCTAAAGATATTCTTACGATCGTACAGGGCGGTTCCAATGAGAAAGATGAATTATTCTCCGTACCAGCTTTTTAAAATAATAACTCAATATCGATTTTATTTCATTAAAATTTTTGCTTTAATTTACACCTACATTCAAAAATGCCGAAAGGCGTGATGATAAAACTATTAAAATTATGTACTTTTTGAAATTATTTTTTGATCATAAGTATTTATAATTTTTCAATAATGTGGACCAAAACAAGAATGTTATAAAAATCTTACTTTGTAAGACCGTAAATAAATAGACAAACAGAAGTATTTTCGTCACAAAACACGTGCGCGGATCTTTTTTAAAATGATTTTATTTAAACTAAAATTAACATAGCTTTCATAGATAATTTATTGATTTATTTTACTGCATGATTATATGATTTGAAATATGTGTTGTACAATACAAAATTTTGTTTGAAAATTTAACAAATCTGCCAACGACCTACGGTAAAACCTTATTGTACTAAATATAAACATATTTTCTCAAAATTTAAAACATAGCTTTACCAGATAAAAGAAGAGTCTTTCGAAATCAATTTATAATTTTTTTGTGGTAAAGAGTCAATAGGTCTAAAATTTGATTTAAAAATGACATATTTCTGGTTTTGTCTCGTTATTTCCTCTAGACTGCTGAGAACAATGGTCTTATTCAAGGATATTAATGACACGACAATATGTTTGCGGAAAAGAAGCTTGAATAAGTAGAGTTTTCATGCATGTAAATTTAAAGGACGTGCTTCACTTACTTAACCAGTAATTCCTGAAATTATTTGGAGTTGAAAAAATGTAAAAGAAATTGAGGTCTTTAGTGCCATTTTTGATTTAAAAAAAAAAAAATTTTATTAAAAAAAAAATTAAAAATATCATTAGGTATTGGACAGTTAGTGGCGGTTACTCGACATGTCAATAAGGTTGTGCGGTTACTCGGCTGGTTGACCAGTGATGTTATGTGGAAGAATTTTTTTTTGTTTGATTTTGGAGAAATTTTCACCGGGTCAAAACAGTCACCGAGGACCAAAATTTCGTTCACATATTTTACTACAGATCGTCACTTTATTTGGATAGGGTTCTTACTGACATTTAAAAAAAAATGTCCTTTGAATGCCAAAGCATTTATTTTGCTTATTTCTATAACCAAAATAATTTTCAGAACCATCTGTGTTGTATTTTCGTAGATATAAGTATGACAAAGTTCTAACTTCAAGCTTTTTCAATAATAATTCATTTCACAAGGTTCTAACATCACTTACACTCTCTATTTTGTTTGTATCTGACAGTTGATCTTAAATACGAGGCATATTATGGTTCATCATTTCATTTGGATAGGGTTCTAACTACGTCTTACCATTTTCTAAGGTTTCTAAGTTTCCAAAGACAAATTTTCGAAATTTATGTAAGAATTTTAATTGATGTATTTTAGCTTATTGTATTTTAATGGAAAATATTTTAATAGGGCTTGGCCCTAGCTAGGAATAGCATTAGTGTAATGTAATTAGAACCTTGTGCAATGAATTATTATGCTCTAGCTGGTTGCACAGGGTTCTATTTGTATGTTTAGGTATGTTCTAAAAGGGTAAGTTTACGTCCTCTTTATATACTTTCATTCAAAATATGTTCAATTAAAATACTTTACACAAGGTTCAACATCCAAATCGGAAATTTGTAAACAGATTATGAGAAATCATCTTTGCAAACTTTGACACCTCATATCTCAGAACAAGGTGAAGCGAAGTTAGAACCCTATCCAAATGAAATGACGACTGATATTGTCGGGTATCACTGGTTTAAGTAAGCAATAGTAACCCTGTATACAATAGAACTTGTTTTCCAACAAGAATTTCGGAACTTGGGAATTCAAATGGGATTCATATCAAGAATAAGGGCGTACTTTGAGATGGCTAGGAGGCGATTTATTTCAGATGAAAAAACTTTTCTCTAGCCATGACCTAAAACTGTATTTATGATTCAAAATCGTTTCTTTGTTACATATTGTGCTTCCGCTATTCTTCTAATGTCTGGATGAAGCAATCACTAAAGGGCAAGTTGTTTCACAGATTTTAAACAATTCATCAAATTTCAAAGTTAATTTTCAAGTTCTGTCTTTATTTCAGTTCTGTGAAACAACTGGCCAAAAATGAAATAATTACTGATCTTGAATAAAACCTTTACAGAACTCAAAAATTAACATTTAAATTTGATGAATTGTTCAAATTGTGGGAAACAACCTTTATAGCAGCTATTGAAAAATAAAACCTGAAAATACTCTCGACAAGGTTAGGTTGTTTTTTATTGGGTTGTTTTTTAATGGCAGTAAAGAGAGCAGCTATTGAAAAATAAAACCTGAAAATATTCTCGACAAGGTTAGGTTGTTTTTTATCGGTTGTTGTTTAATGGCAGTAAAGAGAGCAGCTATTGAAAATAAAACCTGAAAATACTCTCGACAAGGTTAGGTTGTTTTTTATTGGGTTGTTTTTTAATGGCAGTAAAGAGAGCAGCTATTGAAAAATAAAACCTGAAAATATTCTCGACAAGGTTAGGTTGTTTTTTATCGGTTGTTGTTTAATGGCAGTATAGAGAGCAGCTATTAAAAATAAAACCTGAATATATTCTCGACAAGGTTAGGTTGTTTTTTATCGGGTTGTCAAAAATTGCAAAATTATACTGGAATTTCAGCATCTCGCAATAAAATTGGAAAACTCTAGATCACACGTGGAGACGATTTTGTGGCATATATAATATTTTTTGATTTCCGCTTTCGTTTTCGAGTAAATTGAGTCCGAAGTTGGAATTTTTTTAAGGTAAAATTTGATTTTTTTAAATCGGTCGCTAATATAAAAGTGCTGTATTTAAAATACGTCGACGTGCAGACCCGGCTCTTTAATCCCTTTAGTTGCCTAAAAATTTAAAAAAAAAAACATTGTGAAGTATATTCACCGTTTTCCGCATGTACTACGAGTTTCCGGACACCGTGTACAAAGAAGAAAAAATAAATATTTGGCATGAAAAGCGACAAAAACAATATAACGCAACTGATAATACAGGCCAAATAGATAAACAGGAAAAAGTGGATAAAAGTTTTATATTGTTTTAAAATCATTATAATGGATTTCCGCTACGAATTGTCAAATATAAAATATAGAATTATCTCATTTATCAAGAAGACATTCACGACTTCGACAGTTATCTAATGGTAGTTAATAAGAGTGATCACAAATAGAAGAAAAATTAATATTAATATTATTAAGAAAATCGCTTTTCTAATTGATTTTTCATTTTTCATGTGTACTCGAAGGCATCGTGAAAATCTCAAGTTAGCTTAATAGTTAAACTTATGCTGACGCCTATCGAGTAACTTTAGAAGCTTCGATATTCATACCATTCGTATTTACGTCACTTTACCTATAATCTCGATACACCAATAAATCCAGGATTTATCTTATCAACGGATTAAGATCCAGAGCGGATTCTAAGAATCCATTGATATAAAGCTTTACAGATTGCCCCGCTCAAAATTACTCAATGTAGATATTTATTTTGACACCAAGCAAATTCTACACAGCCCGGAGATAGTAAAGCTGGACACGCACGAGAGATAAAACCTATGCATGTGCTTGGCCTGCAGTACCATATCATGATAAAGGCTAAACCCACATATTTTATGAGGTTATATCTATTCTCTCAAGTTAAGATTTGTTAGACGTCTATGTGAGATTCTCGTGGGCCAACGGAAATGGGAGGAGAAATTAATAGCGGCAGCGAGCATAGCTAAAAAACAATTCAAGCTACATTTATTTTCTAAATTGTAGTCACTGGGGGCAAAATGCCGTCATTAGTGGCTCTGCGACAAAATATCGCCGACAAAATATCATCCGACAAAATATCCTACGGACAAAACAACCCCCGACAAAATATCTACTAAAACTTAACCTAACCTAATCTAACAAAAAAATGTAAAAATAATACAG
Source organism: Limnephilus rhombicus (assembly GCA_929108145.2). Taxonomy (NCBI): domain Eukaryota; kingdom Metazoa; phylum Arthropoda; class Insecta; order Trichoptera; family Limnephilidae; genus Limnephilus; species Limnephilus rhombicus. Next base: position 29,004,049 of record OV815284.1, read on the forward strand.
ACATCCTGTAAAGACAATAAATTATTTTTATCTGTATTATTTTTGTCCCATTTTACTTCTTCTAACAATAATTTATTATTGTTAGAAGAAGTAAAATTTATTACAGGTTGTGTGTATTATTTTTGTTCCATTTTTTTGTTAGGTTAGGTTAGGTTAAGTTTTAGTAGATATTTTCTCGGGGGTTGTTTTGTCCGTAGGATATTTTTTCGGGGATATTCTGTAGCGGGGTGAAAACGCGAATTACCGTCATTAGTAGACAATTAATCGCCCAATTTGAGATGCAAACGAAGATGTAAAAATCAAATGAACATAATTGTTATTTTTACTATCGGGGGAGGAAGATCTTCACGCGTGGTCGAATATAAATTGTATTTGCACAACGAGATAACAAGCGTGTTGACTAACTGAGAGCTGGCTTAAGATAGGGCGAGCAGTGGCGTAGCTAGCATGGGTGGCACCCGGGGCGGATAACATGGTGTCACCCCCCCCCCCCCCCCCCCCCATTTCGACTTCACAAATGTGTAGAAAATTGGTCCATCCTGGGGGGTGGGGGGGGGGGGATGGCTAAAGAATTTCAGAAATAGGCTATTTTCGTTTTAGTGACAGTATCTCCTTCGCAATTTTTTTCCGCGGTCGGGTGTCACCCCCCCGTCGGGTCCGCCAGGGGGTGACACCTGACGCCGGTCCGCCCTTGCACTCTGGTGGTCAGGTTGACGACTAAAACATTCTTACAATAATAAATAAGGTCACAAAACCATTTATAACTACATAAGGCACATTACAATGGAATATTTTTTATACTAAACTTATACACTTAATAATCAATTTTAGCAATAACTCGTATCATAAATCATATTTTTTCGATCAGTTCTGGATAGGATTGTAGGGCACTTCTAGTATATTATACTTCGATGGAGCAACATATCACATTAAATGAGGAAATGTACCCCAGCCTCTGACATTAAGAGCTTCGTAGATATGGATAAAACCTTCCAATATAATACACACATCAAGGATGAAGCACGTTGATGAAAAAATACATATTTTTAACTGAAAAAATACACTATAACTTGGCTAAAACTTTTTTTTTTCGTTATTTATTTTTGGGGATTATGCCGTATTGCGCTACCTTCTTCTTTAGTCAATATTTCGGACAATGTTACAGTGTAACACTGTCCGAAAAAAATTGGCCATTGGCCGGGAAAATCTAAAATCATATCGAAATTTTTATCTATTTTTTTTGTTGATAATAAGCAAATAGCAAAAAACGAAATTTTTCGGAGGGGGTGGCGCTAGTGAGCTACTGTTTACTTTGACTCCGTGTTATTTGTGACTGTAAAGTTAAATATTGTGGAAAAACTCAGCGATTTAGACAAAAAATAGTAAAGAGACAAATAAATCATAACATACAGTGTGGATAAACCCTAAAAATAAGTAGAAACTGTGAATAACCGCGAAAATATCGCGATTGAGTGTTTACATCTCTAGTGAATTTTACGACAACATACCGAAAAAACTGAGTCTAAGGGATTAAAAGACAATTAACAGAAAGGCATCCGTGAGTAACAACTTATCATAGTGCATTTTTAAATAAAATCAGTGAAATTATAACCTCACTTCTTTGAAATGATAATATGCAAGATTTACTTTAACTAACTAACGCCATCTGTTGAAAAACTCAGAAAGTACGTCAACAAGTTCCGAACCATTCGAGATCGAGAATCGGCTATTATTCGCCATATACGACGTGTTTCTGTGAAAATCCACGAGAGGGCACCCGTAGTGCTAAAACAACAGACTATCTCAAAAAATTATCATGGAAGAAGTCATGAACGCACTTCGTAAGATCCAAAGCGAACTCGATTCACAAAAAAGTACAATCCCAAAATCTGGAGAAAAAGTAACAGAAACAGTTACACAAAATATAAACAACATACTGGAGGAAAAGTTTAAAATTTTGGAAAAACAAGAAAAACGAATGTATTTCATGGAAAAACAGGCACGAAAAAATAATATCGTCTTTTTCGGGATTGAGGAAACCGAAACCTCATACCAAATATTGGAAGGAATATTATATTAATTATTATTAAAGGAATATTTCTCTCCAGACCTAGATCCCAGAGATATCCAAGAAGTCAAGAGAATAGGCAAAAAAAGGAGAAAAATCTCGACCAATAATTGCTACATTCACCACACTTGGCACCAAAATAAAAATGTTTAAACAGAGAAGAGAGGCACTGAGAGAAACCATACATTACATTACGGAAGTCTATCCGAAACAAATACTAGAAAAAAGAAAAGAGCTACAAGTGCAGGCAAAACTCGAGAGAGAGAAAGGCAATATAGCGAAAATTAAGTATGACCTTGTCGTACAAGTCAAAGACACAACCACGGACAGCAATAGAACAGGCCAACAAGAAAATAATCAGCATTCAAAGAGAAGAACTTCTAGCATGTCTGAAGGAATTATGAAACCAAGCAAGCTCAACTTTTTAGTAAATAAAAATCAAAACAACAAAACCGCCCCCTCCGATACAGGCAACATGCAAAAAACAAAAACAACAATAAAAACCAAACCTCAACTTCCAACCCGGCTGGTCACCATGGAAGATCAAGATCAAAACCCTCTGAAGAAGGAATTCCAAACTTCCTCAAAATACAAGAAGTGACACAAACACAAAAAATTCTAAACCCTACGAACAAAACAAAAGATGAGCTTTTAATAGTAACCTATAACGTCAGAACTTTATCTACTCACGAACGTTTAATCTAACTAAGTGAAACAATCAAAGGAATAAAATACGACATAATTGGCTTGTGCGAAAAAGAATTCTTTAGAGGAGGCCTTCACCTTCGCCTGAGAGAGGGGTTCTTGCATATGAATTAATTTGAGATACGTTTATAATATTTTTTCAACAAGATTGTAAATAACATTAATTATACTTCTTATTACTTTTATAACTCGACAACATACCTATTTGCAAGAAATAAAAGGCTTTTTTATTTTAATTTTTTATTTATTTAATTTAATAAGCAAATGTATTCTCCTTCTTCTTGTGCCCTATCAGTTCAACGGACGTTGGCTATCATGTTGGCTGTGCGGACTTTGTTTATTGCGGCCGGAAACAGCTCTACGGTAGGCTGGCCAAACCACTGTCTCAGGTTTTCAGCCATGAGGTTCTCCTTCTTCCAGGGCCCCGTCTTCCGGCAATCTTTCCCTGTATTGTGAGATGCAAGATCTCAAACTTCTCCGGATGTTTCATCACATGTCTAAGATATTGAAGTTTTTGGATTTTTATAGTTTTAATAACTTCTTTTTCTTTATTCAATATTCATCCGATCCATAACATCTTCATTCGTAACCTTGTCCATCCAGCTTATTTTGTTTTGTTTTATTTCTGCTGAAGTAGTTGGGCATTAGGTACTCTTTCAATCTTATCTCAAATTTTATTACAAATTCATAGAAAACTTGCAAAAAAAGGTTAAGTTCATATCGTATATGAAGTACATCTATAATCAATAGTAAATTTACAATTTGGAAGGTGGGTGGTCCACCGCCCCTGAAGCCTTTGATTGAATAATCAATACCTCTGCCATAAGTCAACCCAAGTGGTTCGATACGTTTAGTGACTTAGCGTTGGAGTATGGGTTCATGAGGTGAGGTTTGCCTTTTTGAGGTCTCGATGACGGATGAGTCTGCCAATCGATCGTCCGATCGAGGGATACTTTTGACCTTGCATCGCAGTTGGAGTTCCATCACTCCTGGCCACACTAATCCCCGGAGTCTTACCCACCCCTTTTACCTAATTATTTCCAGAACTTCTATCCTTCCTTTCCTTGAAAAATACCCTCCACACAACATCCCCGGAGATGGCATAGATCCTGAGGAAAATGATTTTCCTTGTGCCTCCTGTGTGGAGTTAATGTAAAAAGATACAAAAAAGAAAACGTTTCAGAAATTTTCTTCGATTATTAAATTAGTTCGATAACCTTTTTTACAAAATCCTCTTTGATTTCTTCTTCATGAAGAGAGTCATTCAAATTGAAGCGAAGAAATATTGTGCTTATCATAAATTGACTTCAATATTATTAATGGGCGTTCCGGAATGAATGGAGAAGCTCAAAGCTGTCACGGCTAACCCATTACGGCTAATTCCGGTAAATAAGCTTTCTTCCTTGACTTAATCGTACCGGGTGACAATTCCCACGAATAGATCCAATCTTCTTGGGTAACTTGGAACTGCGATACCACCTGACTAATGTCTAATAAATGTACAAATTGTACATTGTACATGGTCTCTCATGGTGCTCTTTTCTCAGACTCGGGTTTTCTTCAAGACGCCGTTTCTTAAATAACTAGGTTCTCTTCAAGACTCAGGTTCTCGTCAAGACCTATACTCTTACATACCTAGATTACCTTCAAGACCCAGGTTGTCTTCAAGACCCAGATCGTCTTCAAGACCTAGCTTCTCTTTAAGACTCAGGTTCTCTTCAAGACCCAGTCTATTAAATATCTAGTTTCTCTTCAAGACCCACGTTCTCTTCAAGATTCTGGTTCTCTTTAAGACCCAGGCCTCTTCAAGACTCTGGTTCTCTTCAAGACTCAGATTCTCTTCAAGACCCAGTCTCTTAAATAACTAGGTTCTCTTCAAGACCCAGGTTCTCTTCAAGATCCTGGTTCTTTCAAAATCCAGGCCTCTTTAAGACTCTGGTTTTCTTTAAGACCCAGTCTATTAAATATCTAGTTTCTCTTCAAGACCCATGTTCTCTTCAAGATTCTGGTTCTCTTCAAGACCCAGTCTCTTACATTAAATAACTAGGTTCTCTTCAAGACCCGGGTACTAATCAAGACCCAATTTCTTTTCAGACCCAAGTTCTCTTCAAGAACAAGGTTCTCTTCAAGACACAAGTTCTCTTCAAGACCCTGGTTCTTTTCAAGACCCGGGTTCTCTTTGAGACCTAGCTTCTCTTCAAGACCGTACATTATTGGAGTTTTCACGGTATTAGAAGATAATACCTTTCTAAAATAAGATTAAGAACAAGTTATTTATTCCATAATTTATAGAAATTATAAAGAGAATCTAAAGCTTTTGTGGTTTAGATTCGCTAATTCAAAGGGGAATCCCCTTTAGAAATCTAAAGTTTATTTTCCATCAGAAGTTTTCTATTAAATCCTTAATTTTGTAAATGAGGAAGTTTATAAATAAATATAGTTAAAAAATATTAAAATTAGTACGAAGCTACAATAAATTATTCTTTAGAAGTAAGGGAAGGATTTGCAGAAAAGCCTGATACGTAATTCACCAAAAGACTTTAAGATATAAATCACAAATCTTCATAAAACTGCCTTACTGACGATTTATGAATGGGCCGAATTTTTTTCCAAGAACAGGAAAAGAACTTTGCCGTTTTTACCATTTTGCTATTTGCACCGTTTCCAGAACATAAGGCTCTTAGCAGTCTGAATTTCATAAATTAAATCAAATATTTTTTTGTATTGTTAACTTCAATACGGGCTTAGTCATAGTCATAGTGAGGTACGGACAAACGGTGAACGTATGTCTGCACCCCTCCAAAGGAAAATTACAATAATTATAATAAATCTCCCTCACACGTATAAAGAAAATAAAACGTAATTCCCGTAAGTAAGTGAAAAGTAAGAAAATCACAAAAATTATAAATCCGTACACAACGCCATCTCTGATACTGTCAAAAATAAAACACGGACAGTTGCGCATCTATAATTGCTTCATTGTGTAATTTTTAACTTAGTAAAAAAACTTAATTTAAATCAGCTAATAAGTTAACACAACAGTTCGACAAAATTTCTTTGCCCACACCGAGTTTTGAACAAATGAAGTTATGCATACATTATTTTCAACCCAACCTAACGTTCTACGCACCAGTTAGAATAATTAATTTCATGCAACCTTCACGAATTTCTATTTTTGGGATAAACAGTTTTAAATATTCCCACGGGCGCGTGAATAAAATCATAATTTAGAGGGTTCTTCTCCAAAAGCAGCATTTACGTTTTATCACCTCTTACCGGAACTGGGACAAAGCCATCCTCCCGTACAACGTATAAATATTCCACGTGATGCCTACAAATTCCGTAAATAAAATACAACCTGCCCCCTTTGGTCGCCGTTTCACCTGTCTCGCGGTGATGAATGGCCCGGAAAAATGAATTCGAATTCAGCATCCTATCATGAGAGATAAATTATTAAATATGGCAATTAAAAGGGACCCACCCCTCTGAAGCTGAGTGAAAAGGACGCACCAAAGCGAAAGTGGCTTTATTTGTTTTCAAAATTTAAAGTGTATCAAATGAAAAAAATATATATAACTAACTTACTGTGAATGGATTTTTTATATAACTAACTAGCTGTAGGTAAACTAAATTTACAAACTAACTTCATGTGTTGAATTCTTTTATTAGAATAACTGTATTTTATAATAACAATAACTTTTGAAGGTTATTCCCATTAATGTACTATGTTATTAAAGAAATACATTTTTTTTCCGTGTCTTGTTCTTTTTCTGTGTCTTGTTCTTTTTCATATTTCGTTTAGATTTGTTAGTATCATCTTCTTCTTTAAAGATAACTTCTTATTTATATCCAAATGTCTTATTGCCATGTACAGTACAAGCCAAACTCTAAGACCGGCCTGACGTTGATCAGAAATCGTCCCAATTGGCGCGTTTCAGGACAGAAAAGTGGCATGTCCCCCCGCCCGTGCCTTTCTCTGTCGCACGTATGTTTTTACGCAATTTTCTCTTTCGCTTTTTTTTTACATGAGCTCCACACAGCAGGCCTTGAGGAAAATAATTTCCCTCAGGGCCTATGTCATCTTTTGGAATGCTGTGTGGAGGGTTTTTTATAAGGAAAGGAAGGAGAGGAGGGTTCTGGGAAGGAAAAGGGTTTAAAGGGTGGATAGGAATCTGGGGTTCAGTGTGTCCTGGTCATCTACCTCCAAGACCTAGACAAATCTCACCCCATGAACCCGGGCACCCCTGCTAAATTACCAAACGTAGCGAACCACTTGGGGTGACCTATGGCAGAGGTGTTGGTTATCCAATAAAGGTTCCCGGTTCGCTTACGTTCATTGTAAAGTCATGTACTATCTTCAGGCGGGTCCTAAAGTTTGGCGTGTACTATGACGTGTTTTCTATCAGTGTCAATTATTGAACTATGAAACAAACGATATTATAACCCCCTGTTGTTTTATTACGTAAATACCGCACAAGTGTCACAATTTCTCCCAACCGTCTGAAGATAGTGGAACTGTGGCGTTCCCGATTGGGGTATGTTGTGAGGTTAAAGGTAGCAGAAAAGGGGAAGGGGAAGATCTGGTCACCAAACACGGCGAAAGCCATTTCGATTCTGAATGATGTTTTATATATCGGCTTAATATTTCAGAGTTCCGTAGCTCGCTAAGAAAATGACGCTGTGAGCTGAAAACACCTACGTTGAACTTGAGATTTCGAGCTGAAAAGTTTGTGCTAATTTCGTTATGCAAGAGCCTACTTCATTTTGAAGTAAAGATAGTTAATCATAAAGCGATCACTGATTGCTTTCTTTGGTAAACTATTTCAAAAGGTGACAAAATTCAAGCGGCTCTAGGCGCCACGTATCTCAGGGCCGGGGTTGACAAGTGAAGACGTTTCTACCTACGTCACAAAAAAGCATATAAATCGTATCATTTACGTCTCATCGTATCTATTACTAACGCATTGATTAGGGATAGTCTTGAGAAAATAGATTTGACCAGTCTACTGTATATAGTCTTCGGTCAATAGAAGTGTGGCCAACGCGATGTACGAATTTAGCTTTCTGTTTAGTTGGTGAGTAATTCCAGATATTTATTTTTTAGGAAGAAGATCCAGATGACCGAGATGCCTCCTACTCGTTCAAGCATGCCGATTGATTGTTGGTTTTCAACTTTCTGGTGTCCCTTTTTTGTACAGTTTTCTTTGTTGATGATAGTAGGCAATCTTTAATCTTTGGGTTCTTTCAATAAATATCAATATTATCAGATCGTGAAGTATATCAGACCTAAGATATTAAGATAATATCGGAATTATAATTTATGTAAGAACTTTCCCTCCTTCCTTTCCTAAAAAGACCCTTCACACACCACAGGAAAGGAAGGGAGAAGTTCTTGGAAGGAAATGAGGGGTGGGTTGGAATCTGGGGTTCAGTGTAGCCAAGAGAGACGTACGTATGAATCTATCCCTCCCACTACGATGCAAGATGATGGGTCAAGAGAGATCAGCTGGAGAGGTCATCAAGTCTCCCCCAACCAGTCTCTCTCGATCCGGTCTTCCACGCATACGGTGGGCAGAGGCATCCGCCGCCGAGATTTGGATGAACCTCACCCCATGAAACCGAGCACCTATGCTAAATCACCAAACATAACGAACCACTTGGGGTGACCGATGGCAGAGGTGCTTGTAATCCAATAAAAGGTTCCCGGCGCTACCTCCCAAATTAGAGAATATATAAGAATTGCTAGTAAGACTTGCGAAAATAATTTTTTTTTACATACATACTAGTTACTTGACGTGATATTTGACTTACTCGTAATAGCACAAAAGTGAAAAGTGGTTACTTGATGTTAAATTTAACTTACTGCTAATAGCACAAAAGTGGAAAGTAGTTACTTGATGTGAAATTTGACTTACTCTTAATAGCACAAAAGTGCAAAGTAGTTACTTGATGTGAAATGCGACTTACTCGTAATAGCACAAAAGTAATATGAACATAATTAAAATAATCTATAAAGCGATGGTTAAAATGAAAAAGTAGATTTAAAAAAGTCCCAATTCCGTTGTTTAGCGTGGACAAAATTTATGATAAGGGTTGAAATTACTTTAACGTCATAAATATGATAAAAGTAGAATATACCTGAAAGGAAATATAGCCAGTGTTAAAAGTGTGATAGTAACAAAAAATATTTCGGCTGTCACCTGCAGGAAAAGGCGCGAAAAAAACGTGAACGAAAGTGATAAATGTTTTATTTTGTGAAGCAGGTAGTGCGAGTATAATTAATGTTTATTGTTCTGCCAAATTTATTCGATACGTACACAAATATCAACAAATGCATTTTTATTTATCAGTATTCATATAATTATGTTTTATTTGAATTATTAGGTATCTAAGCAAAACCAAAGTTGGTGCTTTTTTACATTAACCCATTAAAGGACGCTCTGAGAAAATTAATTTCCCTAAGGGCATATGTCATCTTTGAAGATGCTGTGTAGAGGTTCTTTTTTAGGAGAGGAAGAAGTGAACTTGGATATTGAAGAGGTCCGTGTTGTAAAAGGGAGAAAACACAGAGGCCGGCAAATCGTTCCTCAGAATATTTGGATAATACTACAAAAAAAATTCTAGTCAATATTTATTAATTTATCTAAGACGGAATCAAAATAATCGATTTGTTTCACCATCTATTGACACATATTTGCTCAACATTACTAGTTCTAGTCTTTAAAATGTCACTAAAAAGAAAATTGTTCGGTTGTCTCTCAATGTCGCTAAAAATAAAATTGTTCGCTCGCCTCTCAATGTCACTAAAAACAAAATGGTTCGCTCGTCCCTCAATGTCACTAAAAAGATAATTGTTCGCTCGTCTCTTAATGTCGCTAAAAAGAAAATTGTTCGCTCGTCTCTCAATGTTGCTTAAAAGAAAATTGTTCGCTCGCCTCTCAATGTCGCTAAAAAAAAAGTTGTGACCTTTAAAAACGAAAATCTCGTCAATAATTATTGTAATAACCTGTCAATTGGCGTGTTCCCTGACAATATAACAAGCATAACGTTAGTAAATGTACCTTGAATGCAATAAACCCCTTTTAAAACAATAATTTCATTCTTCCAATGCAATTCACACCTCATTCACGAATTTGTGTCCGGCCCCAAAATATGTGCTTCATGTTATTATTTAACGTCAAAATGCAAGGTTCTGTCTGGAAGATTGCAAAATGGGATAGAACATCTAGCGTAACCTTGTTAAATTCAGGGCTGGTTTATACAAATGGATTACGGAGCCAGAACTCTGGTGTTTATATGAAAAAATCAGCAGATAAATAATTTTTAAAATAAAAATGAGTTTTTTAAAATGATAAAATATATATAAACAATAATGAACAAGGGAGAAAGATAATTTTTTATGTTCCTGGAATTTCTTTTCTAAATTTTGAAGTGTATCTTAGAGCAAAAATGTTGCTATTCCCACTACCATTTTAAATATTGAGAAATAACCCACAACCAAATACGTACGTGGTGGTATCCCTTTCTAACACTATTCATATCATATTTCTCACTGTGATACTAAGGGAGACAATGATTTCTATGAGACCTATATGAGTTGTTCGGAAAAGCGAAAAAATTAACCTGAGGGATTAAAGCTTATACCTATTATATTTATGAAAATATTGTACTTATGTAAGTTCACTGAAAAAATAAATATACGCTTAACCTAGATGCCTAGTTAAATTCTAATAAAATTCAATGTTTTTTGATAAAATAATAATGCCTACATTTAAAGTAATAATTATTTAATTTTTAGTGCGTTACTTATTGTCTATTGATATTCACGTATCTTGTGATAATCATTAACCAAGTATTAATGTAAACACAACAATGATAACATTGAAAAGATTAAAATCCTTATCACATGCACAGCACCCATATTATGTAAGTAGGCACCTAAAGTTTGGTGCAAGAAATGTACGTAAATGTTGTCTATAGCCGCTTTATTAAAATGTCTTTCAAAACAATAATATTAGAAATATGATAAACAGAAAAGTTTATGATATTGTTGAATTTGGTCGGTCTTTTGCTAACAGAAAAATCATCATAGCATGAAAAACACAGGAAATATCCGATATAGAAGGTTTCATAAAAAAAACTAAACGATAAAATAAGATGAGTTTGAAATAATTGTCTTTGAAAGAAGTGAGCATGAAATTGATATACCAACGAATAGATAGATTACCTAAAAGTATTCGAAAAATTGTTATTGAGATGTGCAAGGATGAAGCTTTACATCGGCCAAGGACTCTTCCATGCAAACATCCAGAATGGTGAGGGTGAAGACTGGAGCCAATTAATCAATTAACCCTTTTTTTAACCAATTAACCAATTAATCCATTGTTTGAAAAGTTCGCTACCTATTACTTATTATTATTTTTATTCACCTATTACTCAAAAAACTAAACTACAACTAAAATGAAAGCGGTCTTTTAAGAAACCTTTCGCATATTCTGACTGGCCTGTATAATCCACTAGCAGTGAGTTGTAACTGTGACGTTTCATTTGAAAAACAAGAATAACAAAAATGATAATAATTAACAGATAACGGTGTGAGGTTTTGTACCAGCTGTTACTAGTATCACTTATCAGTCGAGTTTCATAACTCAAACAATATTCTATCGCGGCTAGAATTATTCCTTCCAAAATGTCCGAAAAACAAGAAATATCAAGTGTTGAAGATATTATTAATAAATTAACCATTGAAGATAAATCAGAGTTGAAAAGAATTCTCTACGGGAGAAGTGATGATAATGTCATAGAACTGCAAACTAAGACGAAAGAGTTCGCCGAAAGAAACGATGCCGAAATATCTGCTTATTCCTTCAGTGCTTTAAAGGAACAGATGAGACCAGCCAGGGAGGTGAAAATAGGGGCTATCCAAAATTCAATTGTTCTACCAACTTCGGAATGCATCGTGAAACAAAGAGACGCTATATTTTCTAAGATCGGTGCTCTTATTGATATAGCTGGATCTGAAGGAGTCAACGTTCTATGTCTGCAGGAAGCTTGGACAATGCCATTTGCATTCTGCACTCGTGAGAAGCATCCTTGGTGTCAGTTTGCTGAATCGGCAGAGGTTGGACCTTCAACGAAATTCCTCAGTGGTTACTGCAAGAAATATGACATGGTGATTATTTCACCTATTCTCGAGCGTGATGAAGTTCACGGCGAAACCATCTGGAACACTGCCGTTGTGATAAGCCATACTGGGGAAGTGATTGGTAAACATCGCAAGAATCATATTCCTCGAGTTGGGGACTTCAACGAGTCCACCTACTACATGGAGGGAAACACAGGCCATCCGGTATTTGCTACTAAATATGGGAACATCGCAATAAACATTTGCTATGGCCGACATCATCCACAAAACTGGATGATGTTTGGAATCAATGGAGCAGAGATAGTGTTCAATCCATCTGCTACGGTGGGGGCCTTGAGCGAGCCGTTGTGGGGAATTGAGGCCAGAAACGCTGCCATAGCCAACAGTTATTTCACTTGTGCCATCAACCGAGTTGGATCTGAAACGTTCCCGAATGAGTTTACTTCTGGAGACGGAGCTCCTGGACACAAGACGTTTGGACACTTCTACGGATCTTCCTATGTCGCAGCTCCTGACGGTTCTAGGACACCCGGATTGTCCAGGGTGAAGGATGGCCTCCTGATTGTGAAGATGGATCTGAACCTGTGTCGTCAGGTCAAGGACAAGTGGGGCTTTAGGATGACTCAGCGATTGGACCTTTATGCAGAGAGCCTCACCAAAGCAACCAATTCTTTCTTTGAACCTCAAATTATTAAAGAATAATTTCTATGAAATTATTATTAAATTCTAATAACATTTGTTTACATTGTTTACGTGCACCTACCTAACAAAGTTGTGTGTACCGTATTTACCACATGAAGATGTAATGCTTTTAAATGTTTATGTTAATTATTAAATAATGTAAAGAAAGTGGTCGTTTTACAATACTCTTGATGCGTATAATATAGGTATTACTGAAGTGTAAACATTATTTGGGTTGATGATTACTTAGTTAAGTACATTGTCAAAATAAAATCGCTTTCTTCATTTAACGACTGGCTGGGCGTGGCGTTTTTCCTCGGAAAGTTTAATTTGGTTTTGCATTTTCCCGAGGGAAGATAAGGCGAAAAGAATGTGGTATTTACCCCGTAAGCCTTGATCCTTCAATAAAAACAACGTAACTTTAGATTAAGTTATGGGCTATCGCTTTTGAAATGGTTTTGTTTTGATCGTACGAGCTTACGTAATCCGATAGGGTGATTTGGATATTACACGTTTACGCACGATAAAACTTACCCACGAGCTTAAATCAATAGGTATAGAAGGTATTAGATACCTAGTTACTGTAATTTTTTAACATTATATCAATTTTTATGTATTTTTGAAGTGGCTCCCAAAGAGTTAGCTCTGTCACCATAAAGTATGAACTCAGTTTCTTTTTGTCTTCAATTTCTGAGTAAACGAAGTTAGATTCAGATCTTTTTTTTTTGAGTTTAAGCTTTAAGTATAACCTTTTAAAAATAAGACAAAAAAAGTATAACTATTATCATGACTGTACATCTTCATAAACAAGAAAAAAGTATTTTTCATTACCCGGCTTGACCCGGGTTTCGATACTCTTTTTTCTTATCTTTAATGACGCCATGTTTGCTAGTCAGACAAAAGTTATTGCTGTTTCAAAAGTGAGGGGTCCATTAGGTACCCATTTTCTGCTTTAGAGTTAAGATGAATAGATATCAAATCAACAGCAGCAGTGTATTAACGTCTCAGCGTACGCTTCAGCCAATTTATCGTCAATTCGTAAACTTCTGGAAATAAACTGAGGAAATTGCATTCGAATAAAGTTGATTTGTGAAAAAAAAAGCCAACTTGTCTTCAGAGTTCATTCACTAGCTCGTGGTCCTCTCAAGGGATGGAATATTATTGATCTGGCTCCTACGGGAGTGGTGGGCGGGAAGGGGAGGGGAAGAAGGTGTGACGCAAGGGCGGGTGCAAGGGCGGGGGCGGGGCGGCGGAACAAACCCCTTCAAGGGCTCGCCATTTCTTTTACGAGAGTCGCGCTGAAAAGACGCCTCTAATGTAGCATTTATCTCGCGATAAATAGCCTTACTTCATTTCAGTGGCTCCTGTACGAGGGTAACTAACTAACTACCATGCCGTTTCTCAGCAAAGATAGGAAGGGAGGATGTACCTCATACAACTCAATCCTAATATACACAATAGTGTAACTAGTAACTTTCGCATTCACACACACCTACTCTTTTGTTATTATGACTGCAAATCATTGCCAATTTCGACATGACTAATGACTAACTCAAATTCTCCGATCAATTTGAGGCATCCGCGATTTCTTTTGCATTTCAAATTTCTACAGATTTTTTTTATTTTATTTTTTTTTATTTCATAAATTTTTTATTAGTTACAGATATTTGTTTTTTTTTTGGCTACCACACTGGGCTCATGCTAGTACTGTATTAAAATATAACTAGCCGTTGGAAACAATAGTTATATTGTTTCAACGTCTAACGCTATTGAAAATAATTAGCGCCAACAGTTGAATTATAATACCTACATGGGAACATTATTCAACGCAGTCAACGATTCAACTGCCTAATAAATAAAAAGGGTTAAGAGTTTGCACTTCGTGAACAACATTACTCGATATTTCAAACGGTCTTTTGGTAATGTACGTACCTACTGCACGTTTTTATTTTTATTTTCCCATCCAATACGGCCGATACGCAGCGCCAGGGAACAAGCAAATTTATCAACGACAAGCAAAAAATAACGTATTGATAATTATCAACGCCGGTCGTCTAAACAGCTATGTTTTGTACCTATTGTTTTCAACGGTATTGGCCCGTTAAATCAAAAGGGTCAAGAGATCACACTTCGTGAACGATATTATACCTTATTTGAAATGGTCTTTTGTTAATGACGTACCTACTGCATTTTTTATTTTATTTTCCCATCCAATACGGTCGATCCGTAGCGCCAAGCAACAAGCGAATTTATCAGTGACAAGCAAAATATATCTTCAACGTCTTTAATATTTCTATAGGGTAATTATTTCAACGCCTAAACCAACGCGCAACGTCTTCCAACAGTTTCAACTTTCAACGTTATTATAGAATTATTATTACGTGTGTGGGGCGTGGGGCATAGCGATAAGTGATAATAATAATACATCAATGATTCGGGGAACCGGGGAACCCGTTAAAAGGGATTCCTTAATACGATTTTGATATCTTTTTTGTTTGTTTTTTTTTGTTAGTATCGTGTCGATCTCCTAATTTATAGTTGCGTCAACGTCGACGTTATTTTCAACAGATATTTTCAACAGTTGAAAATCGCCAACGATAACGACTTTGGCGTTGGATGGAATTATCGTCAACGCCCAGTACTAGCTCATGCCCGTGTTATGGTAGTCGTATATTTAATATTTATTTAAATTAATACAAATACTATTTTATTAAAACAGATGATTAAATATACTAAATAAAAATTATGAAATATTGAAAAGTAAGTGAAAAATAAAGAGAAAAAAGATCATATTTTAAAGAAAAGTAGAAATAAAAATGAAAATTCAAATTTTGAAATACAGAAATTAATAATAAAGATTAAATGTTAAGAACTCAAGTGTTATATACAAATATATAAATTAAAACATATAAGTAAATAAATTAAAATTAAAAAATAAATAAAATTTAGTGAAAAAATTAAGAGAAAAAAAATAACAACATTTTAAAGAAAAATAGAAATAAAAATGGAAATGGAAATTAAAATTTTGAAATGCAAAAATTAATAATTAAAATGTAGTGTTAAGAACTCAGGAATTCTTTAAAGTACGCTGAAAATCCAATGTTGTACACGTGTTATAAAAAGAGAATTATAATTACTTGACTTTATGTCAGTAGCATACTTCCCTTGAACATTTTAATTTTTCAAGCACTTAAAAAAAAGTTATTTTAAAAGATAATTTCAATAAATTTGCCAAGTGGAAAAAGTAATTAATGAAATTGCATCAACAGAAAAAGATTCGAGTGCTTCGAGATTTATAAAAAAATTATAAATTTCATTACTTAAGATGACATGTTATAGGTATGAAAAAAATCACAAGATATTTTGCGACATTCACACACTCACACAAGAGATATTTTTGCTTTATTTTAAATAAGACATGCTTTATTAAATATTTTCGCTGAGGTATCAATTTTAATATAGTTTTTTTTTATATTCGCTCCCTCTAACATTCGCATTTACATATCTCCCATTCATTTTTTTTCTTT
Organism: Limnephilus rhombicus; assembly: GCA_929108145.2. NCBI lineage: Eukaryota > Metazoa > Arthropoda > Insecta > Trichoptera > Limnephilidae > Limnephilus > Limnephilus rhombicus. Next base: position 29,020,175 of record OV815284.1, read on the forward strand.
TATTGAATGCTTACTAAGGAGCCTTTCCACGCCTCTCCATATTACCTTTTGTGATGTATCGTAAAAGCTTTCGACTTGTAGCGACAGATGGCGGTGACATCAGCTATCGGTATAATCCGCTAGATGGCAGGCAGCGTAGTGCCTAAGCTCTCCGGCAGGGGATCGGGGAAGCTGAGAAGGTGTTTTTGAATTATCACTGGGCAGAACCATTTTAGCCAGCTCCTAGTTAGGTTGATAACCGAAATCCATTGTATAAGCGAAGTATAAATAAACGCAGATAACGAACCAGATTCTATTTATTCCTAAAGTTATCTCCATCCAAAGTGTGTTGGAGAATCTGCTAGTGTCGATCAATATCAGAACACTACACCTTTATATTTTACTATGTGGTTTTCAGCATGCGTTGTAATGCCATATGTATTCAAAGAAATACATTGTTTCTCCCTGAATCAACTTTCCCGTGACTCCCCGTTCCCCTCCCGCGTCCCCTTCCCAGCTAGCTTTATAAATTATAGCCTATATGTTATTCTGATGTATGAGCTATATTATTGTAAAGTTTCATTAAAATCCATTCGGTAGTTTTAGCGTGAAAGAGTAACAAACACACGTTCATAGATACAAACTTTCGCGTTTATAATATTATAGCTGGTATTCGGCATGCGTTGCAATATCATTTAAAGAAATCTGCATGTCCTTTCCCGTGCGTCCCCGTTCCCTTCTACCTTCCCCGCCTTCCCCCTCCCTCGCCTCTTCCCTCTCCGCGAACCCCACCACCTTCCCCCTGCCTTTCCTCCCTGCCGCTAAAATATATGAAATAGACACATTTACAAATTTCATAACGCCAGTTACCATTATATATAGCCTATATTACTCGCTGATAATGTATCTTTCTATTGGTGAAAGATCTTTTCAAATCGGTTTAGTGGTTTAGGCGTGAAAGCGTAATAAACAAACACAAGCACTTTCGCATTTATAATATTAGTATGGATGGATAAGTAAGATTGAGCTTGTAAATAAATAAACTAACAATACTTCGTCTTGAATACTATGCATTGCTTCTCAAACATATTTCGTCTCAGATATTATAATAGGGCCCTTTTATAATTCCCACGGTTACGACACGGCAACGGATTAAAAAAACATAAAACGTACGTTCTCTATCACTATAATGCGATATCTCTTTCTTACACTTAAAAAAATAGTGAGCCAAACGATTTACGTATGTCTGCTTCCTCCATAGGAAAAATTTAATCATTATCATATATCTGTGTCAGCTGAATACTGTTCAGCTGTATACATATACATGACGTATACGGTTCCATGCCAACTCAGAAACACCTCAGGAAGGTCATTAAAAGCTATAAAAAAATAATTTTAAAATAGCCGGTAACCCTAACCCAACTTAACCTATTTAATCGTTTTTTTTATAGTTTTTTATCATCACTCTTAATGACCTTTCTGAGGTGCTTCTGAGTTGGTTTCATTCTGAGTTGTCCGGTCACCATCCGTGCCTTTGCCATATTCGTGGGAATTTTAAAAGCAGCATTTGGCTTGCTACGGCAACGGCACGGCTACAGCAACAGCATGCGGCTTGTCATCTATTTAATAAGTGAGGAAGATGTATGATATTGCATTTTTCCTTTGGGGAAGCAGACATTCACACATTGTTTGTCTCACTCTTAATTATTGTGATAAAGAAAATACGTGTTATGCTTTTTTGTGCCGTTTCCGTACCGTCGCCATAGGAATATTAAAAGCGCCAATACACTACGACGTGACACGGCACAATTACGAGTACTATCCTACCGACTTTCTTTTGGATACGCTCGGAATGAACCGTCTACGGGTCAGAAGGGATGTATGAGAGACGTAGACATTGCTACACATTTTTACAGACAGCTTCGTGCATTGTTTGAAAACTCGGATACCATGGCGACTTTTAATTTCTATGTTCCCGATGGTTACCTTCTATAAACTTCTATGATCCAGACCCCATGACTAACTTTTTTCACATTAGCTCCACACAGGAGGCCCTGAGGAAAACAATTTTTCCCGCGGTTTACCTTGGTGTTCCACTTATTTTCAGATCTCATTCGTAAATGATTTTTTTTAAACTTAGGTTAGGTTAGATTTTTTAATGTGAGTACATACCTACCTCACAAGAATCACAACTGCTCCCACCAGTCGTGTACCAGTGAGACTATGGCACCCCCAATTGATGTATAGGTATTGTGAGGCTGAAGGTAGTGGGGAGAGGAAGGAGATGAGTAAACATAAACACGGCTAAAGCCATTCCGAGCAATGTTTCGATGCTGAATGATGGTCTTTCAGAGGGGCAATCCTAAAAGTATCTATACCATTCTGGAACCTGGCGAAATATTATTTTAATTGAATAAATTATGAAACAAAACAAATTAATTAAATTAAATTTATCCGGATTTGAAGCAGCGTCCTCCGAATTCGAAGCCAAGGTTCCGAATCTACCTACATATGAACTTTTAGAAACAGTTAGTTTATAGTTTCATGGAATGGTCTGGTCATGTTCAACAGTTAACGCGTTTTTGTTAAATTATAAACACAGTAGGTATTTCTGGCAATACAATGTTTGGGGAGAATAGTGTACGCGGTTATATTTACATTCCTCGTGTAAAGTATGAAAACAGAGATGAGTATTTTGACACGCTTTGAGCGTATGAGAGCTGTAAAGGTGAGAAACCTGCAAGCGTCATGGGTTTGTTTAAAAATGATACGTGTCACTAGCGACTGCACCTTATTTCTATGAAAAGTAAGAAAAAAAACGCTTTGAAAATTATTTAGTGATGCCCTTAGAAATAAAATACTTAGAAAAGTTTAGACCTTTCTTTCAATACTTCCTACTTTAAGACGTTATAAGTTTTCGTATCTACATACTGTATATCGTATACTCGATAACATTTTATGATAGATTGGTACCTAAACTACTGTGATCTGGACACAGAGGTCTCGGCTTCGAAATCCCGTGGGAAATCTTTTTTTTTTGTATTTGAACGAGCGTAGCAAAGTGCTGTTTTAACTATTCGACGATTTTGCATTTCGTCCCTTTGTGAATTTTCTTATACATTCCGTTTCAAGATAGGGGTCGATTTGGTGTTTCAGTAAAGATTATTTTTTATAATGCATTAGTTTCAGTGGCCCCGGTCAAATGGATCTCTTGTGCGATACCAAATATAATAAAATGAAATCGATTTGAATTTACCAAACCATATTTTAAAAAATGCTCTGAAAAAACCCTTACAAAAGTTACATGAATCTCAGCAAGCAGTAAAATTTAATTATATTTATTTCTACACTTTTTGTGAGTAAAAGTTTTCACGCGACTCTTCACTGTTATAAAGAATAACTGTAATAAATGGTGTTTACTTTCGAACCCTTTAATCGAACTGAAAAATACTCGAGACTCTTATAATATGAAATCGTGATCGAAGCACATTCGAGAAGACAACTTTATGGAGACAATGCTCAGTCGTCACCGCCACGGTGAGGGAAGTTGGAGAACGGAGGAAATACTAATCAATTCTGATGGTAAAAGCAAAAATAACTCTCCGCAGTTTTCCGTTTGAAAAGGGGGCGGTGGTTTTTCCGATATTTATTCCCAGAAGACGAAATATGGTACCTACTGGGGTCCTTTGCCAAGTCGAACAAATGGGTATTCCTCCCTGAATATATACATTCCAATGATTGACGAACAAAAGAGGATAAATTCATGGGTTTGCCTCACAACAAACTTTTAGAACGACTTATTTTTGGGGCCCTATTGTTACTGGTGTCTACAGTGTAGTTCTTTTTGATAAAATACAATTCAGGAAACTTCTTTCATATGGTTAGGTATGTTATTTTCACGATATTCCGTATTAAAATATCGTTTGTTATTTATTTTGCTCTCATTACCTAAGCTTTTTTTTACCAATTTGGGAGGCGGGTATGGGTACATTTATGGGATAACCAACACCTCTGCCATAGGTCACCCCAAGTGATTCGCTACGTTAGGTGACTTAGCAGCGGTGCCCGGATTCATGGGGTGAGGTTTGTCCAGGTCTTGGCGGCCGATGCGTCTGCCCACCTGCCGTGTGGTGGGCAGACGAGACCCAGTTTGAGTGATGGTGAACAATTTATAAATCTGATAAGAACTGGTTCCAAAAATAGCCAGTTCTTCGGATCCACTGTGATCCAGTGATAGCTAGTCACCGAGACAAAGTAACCGTGACAGGCAATGATGTTGTATGTAATATATAGCCGCTTGATGCGTGATACTATTATTCACAACTCGTCAAGTATCACCGTCACTCTTTCCGTATCCGGAAAGAAGATACTTAAATTCTATAAATCCGTATGCTTATACCTAGGGGGGAAACATCTTTCGACGAATTCTTGAATTCGAAACTGAATTATGACGGTAGCTTTGCTTGAAATTTCACGTACACGGATGTTTATATGGTGGGGCGGGTAAGGCGCGGCGGCAGACATGTATTCGAAGCCGGGTTCTTAAATGAAACCACGCAGACGTTACCCTATTAATAACGTTCGATACTTGGCTGATTTGTATAGCGTTCGATATTTGGCTGATTTGTACAGCGCCGTTTTTTGTGAAAAATCATCTCAAGGGTGCTCTAACAGGATAGGACTACGAGATAAATTTAATTGGTTATTCAATAAACTAGAAATATTATTTAGGATTTTTGTGAATTGAAGAATTTGAACCCTTGTGTCCTTATTAAAATTATTATATGTAGAAATGAAATGATTGGTGAACTCTGAAAAATTATGCATTAAATGCTTTCGATTATTGCATTAAATAATATATGTATTTATTGCTGCGATAATTTGTTTTCGATGAAACGCTTAACTTTCATCGCTGGAACATTTTTGGTCACATTTTGGCCAATCTGCAAACACCCGCGAGCACCCGCTTGCCAAAAGTGGTCAATTTAAACAAATATATTTTAAAACATTTTTTGGATTTATTTTTAAGTTCCCGCGAGTTATTATCTTTGAATAATCACAAGGTAAATTTAGTAGTTTCAAAGTTTCATAAGAGAAGTCTGGCATCTCATATTCAACTCATCTCATTTATTATTGACATTCCGCGAACCGAATTATCGAAAAAAAAAATTCGCACAAATCAATGATCGTGTGTTTACATAATAAAAAAATGCATACCTAATCGAATTTTAATTTATCCCTGTGATTATTAACTAGACAACCTACAGAAGTCATAATATGTAATATTCTCCAAATAGGTACCACGTATGACAATTGTAACGTAAATAATACGCAGAATTCATGTTTTATAACTTTTTTTTAAATTTTATAAATCCTAAAAATATGGGATAAAGCGTTAAATACAGGTGCATTCAATGGCTCTCCAATACTATATATATATATTTTAAAAATTTTAATTTTTTTTTATATAAGCAGTTTATATGTCTCGATATTAAAATCCGGATGTATGACTTTTTAAATTTCCAAACCGAACGCTTAAGGGGGGGGGGGGGAATAAATGTAGATGACTGAATTTTTTTTTATTTCATAAATTGTTAGGATAACTATTTAAAAATATGTTCCCAAAGTTTTAAATAAAAATTTCAATTTGTTCCGGTGTTATGAGGGTGTTTAAGTGAGAGGGTCCCCTTAATTGCCGAACGACTTTTTTGAATTTGTGTGCACTCTAGCTCAGAAATTCAAAAATTTGCAGATACTTTTTCGATACATAAATTCGTAGTAATATCATTGTCCAAAGTATTTTTCAATTGCAAAAAAATATATAAAAATTGCCAAAAATCAAGGTTTCCTGTTTACACACGTAAAAAATGTTATTTCCATTTTTTGGGAAAAAGTTAGGTTTACATAGGAGAGACACATGTTCTTAAATTAAATTCAAAATACTATTGATTTGAGATGAAAACTGTGGCCTCCAGAATGCACACAAATTGCTACGTCTAATGATGACGTTCGATGGGTAGCAGCTGATAATTTTCATGTCTTCCGAGGAAATGCTAAAAAAAAATCACATTTTTTCTTAAATAGATGTATAAAATGATCTCAAAGTTTCAATAAATTATATACGTATCTTTCATGCCAAAAAAATTCATGAAAATCATTAAAAAAAAAACCTAGTCTTATATGTATTTCCCCCCTTAAAAATTCCGTTGCGTTCAAGGTAGAATTTGATCATATTGGAGAATATTCCAGTGGTATAATTTACCCTCTACAAATCTTTAATCTCCCAGTTTCCAAATGTATTGGTAAATTTCCCCAATGTGTGTGGGCTCTTTTTAATTCTCCTATCGGGGTTTAACCATCGCCTACACCGATATTAATACTGGCCGACATTTCCATAATCCGCGTTGGAAAAATATTTCCTTTCATTCCAGGTATTATTAAAAAATCGTATGAGTTTTATTATTTCTATTCGTTCGGCTGATATTTATTCATGCGAAACCGGCTATTTTAAATGATTATCAGATATTCAATGGGGTATATTTACATTCACAAACAATACAAATGTGAAGAATATTTTAAGTTTATTTTTCTGATCATGATCATTGTACCAAAAATGCCTAATTATAGTATTTAGATTCAATATTTGATTTTTAAAAACCACACATTCCGCAATGGTTCCAACTGGCTACAACATCATTGTAACATTGAAAACGCCTAATTCACGATTACAAACGAACGTGTTGTTTTGACGGCAAATTAAAAGTGGTACATTTTAAATCTTTTTGGAGAATTTATTCGACGTCATAAAAATACCTTCATTATCGATTTTTTATATCGTTCCCATAGATTTAGCATAAAAACAGACATACCCACACACCCAACAATTAGGGATGTCGAAAGTGAAAAAAAATATCGATATATCGATGTATCGATATTTATTAAAATATCAATATCGACGTCGATATATCGGTCAAATTTTCAAGAGATTTTGCGTTTTTAAAATAACAATGTATTCAGTTCATTATTATTAATAGTAATTTTTGTACACAATTTGCTTTTTATAATGTACAAAAATCTCAATAAAAATGAAGGTATTTTTCAAAAACTAAAAAGCTGTCTTCTAACTTATATGTAAGCTGAGATGCATACAAAGTTTGTATGCGTCTCACTAACATTCTATTGGCGTATTAATCTGTCAAAAAGGACTTCGTGTTTGGAACAAGGCATAGTCAATAATCATAGACAATTGGGAACCAACACATAGGAGTGGCTTAGAAAAAAATAGCGAAAAATAGCATACATTTCTATGTATGTACATACACACATGAGATAGTATTGGTGATCACAAATACTAATGCAAAGACAATAGTAATTATTATTTTTTAATTTATAAACTAACGTTTAGACAAGATTTTTATGCATAGCACAAAGGGTAACAATTATTATAAGCAATAATTGTCAGCCTGAAACACTCATTTACATTGAAAAATCTTCCGAGAAAAGATACTTGCCGTCAACGGGACTTGAACCCGTGTCCTTCTGATTGCCGGTAATCAGAAGGACACGGGTTCAAGTCCCGTTGGCGGCAAGTATCTTTTCTCGGAAGATTTTTCAATGTAAATGAGTGCTTCAGGCTGACAATTATTGCTTATAATAATTTCAAAAACAATAGATTTGTAAGCTATTAATAGTTAAAATTTCAACCGCCAGATATCATGACCCAATACAGTTACTTTTTTCCGTTCGTTCCTATACGGTTTTGGATTCTAGTGACTTTAAATATAAAATTTTAAAAAATATCTTTTTTGATACTTTCGATATTGGATATTTTGTACCGATATATCGGATCAATATATATCGGCTAAGAATATCGATATTTTGAATTAAAAATATCGATATTTCGATATTTTTTCAACAAGCCTACCCACAATGCATGAATTCATATAATGATGTCACTGAAGGCCGACTCTGTTTCACGTTGACAGACGGCCGCTTCTTCCCGGAGAAGGTTTTTTCAAGGGTTTCCTTATTCCCTAAGGCGAATGTGGAAGAATTTCAAACAAAAGGATATTTCTGACTCCTTCCCACTTCCAACATAACACAAACATACACGTTTGTACACAGGGTGTTAAGGGACGTACTTGATTTACTTTAACCAGTGATTACTGACATTATTTGGAGTAAAAAATGTAAATGAAATTTTGGTCTCCGGTGACTTTTTTGATGTGTTTTTTTTCTACAAAAACATTTTTTTAAAATGGTACGTGCTGGACAGTTGGAGTCGGGGTAAGGGGTTGGTTCATTTACTCGGCTGAGTGAACAGTGACGACATGCGGAATTTTTTTTTTTGTTTTATTTTAAAGAAAAAAAAAATTGAAAAAAAAACGTAATCAAAGAGTCACCGGAGGTCAAAATTCCATGTACATTTTTTACTCCAAATAATCCGAGCAATCACTGGTTAAAGTAAGTCAAGTACGTCCCTTAACACCTTGTATATGGCCGCTGTAGGCTGTCGCTGGTTGTTGCTTGATGTTTGCTAGCTTTTGATGAAAACATGCAATTTTAGTAGGGTTTTTAGGTAACAATTTTTCCATACCAAGAAAACACAAGGCCTCTTAGCCTATATATAGCATTTTAAACAGCTACACTACACGTTGTAAAAATTGCGAAGCACATATGATGCAGTCCTGATTATATAAAGAACACCAGCTTTTAATTCAGTAATTTTAATGAAAACATAGTAAATCAAAAAATGAAAATAAAAATTAAGCTGTTTTCTCTGGGTTAGTACCTCCCTAATTATAAACATGTGCGAACCGTCATCATCCCAACTTTTTGTATTAACATTTATAAAAATGGCCGGAGGAATTGAGGGAGGCCATCGATGACGATTCATCGACAGTCCGAGTTTCACAGCTTTACACCTATCCCAGGACCGTCAGAAGTGAAGACTATCGTTCTTCAAAAGTTCGCAAAAAGAAATATTCACCAATAGAAATACTACGGACGAAAATACAGGCCGTAAAGTGTATGTTTACTATAAATCGTATTTTCCTAACAGCATGAATGAAATATTTAACAGTTTTCTGTTAAGTATCAAAAAAAGTTTAGACAATAATGTCAGTATAAAAATAACAAATCCCGCTCGGCGCAGTTTAAAATCTAATGTAAGAATTCACTTATTAAAGCGATTTCAATACGTACACAACTGGAACGGATCCACTGAGCAAACTTGGGTGGCCTAATATAGTCGAGGTGAACATTACATTGTTAGGAACAACGAGAAGCAAAAGATTGACAAAAATAGAGACGTCTGTTTTTTTTAACATTATTTGGGGATTTTTTTTACGGAAAGAAAGGAAAGGAAGTTCTGGGAAGGAAATAGATATGAGGGGTGTGTAGGAATCTAGGGGACAATGTGTTCAGGAGTGACTAACTTATGAATCCATCCCTCTCAAGTGCAAGGCGATTGGGTCGTGAAAGTCGGGCTGAGGTCAAAAGCTCTGACATCGTTAGGGGTCCACAAGAGGCGTTACCTCAGCTGGACTTTCTGAGGTCAAAAGCTCTGACACCGTTAGGGGTCCACAAGAGGCATTGAACATTGATTGATTTCTAAGATTTTATTAGAAAAATTTCAAATAAAAAAATTAAAAGAATAAAGCGAAGATAATGCAGACCAGAAATGCATTCCTAATGAAATGATTGGAAACTGAGTTGTCACTGACTTATTAAGTATCTACCTTTTGGTTCTAGAACAGACCATATGGCATGTGCTATATCAGTCTGCGTATACACACGCGAATCGAACCTACGACCCGAATTACGAATTACAGGTAAGGATTCAAATGCATACAGAATCAGAAATTTGAATCATGAAGCACGCCCACATTGCATTTCTTGTATTTTGCTTTATTTCATGGGTGAAGTGGAAATCGGTGTTTCTAAAAAGTTGACCTACTTTGAAAACAAAAATATTTGGATAGGGAATGGAGGATATACAAAATGATTTATTGTTCCTCGATTCATATTATTATTAATAATTCACGATAAGATTAAAATAACACGTTAGAGTTGGGCTATTTCCATTAACACATCAATGCTTTTGATGTTGCTGTAAGATAATTATTTATCTCTCGTTGAACCATTGCAAAGTCGATACTTACAAAGTTATTAATACATCGGGAATCCGCGCAAATGTTATTGGAATCCTTATAAGATACACGCGCTGAACATGGTGCTGCGTAATTATAATGTATAAAGGGACTCTACGAATAATTATTTCCAAAGGCAAATGCGGAAGAATTCCTAACAAAATGACACGACCGACTTCCTTCTACTTCCAAAATAACACAAAAACTGACGCGTATGTACAATGTACATATATATGGCCGCTGTAGGCTGTGGCTGGTTGATACTTGATGGTTGCTGGCTGCTGGTGCAAACATGCAATTTTAGTAGAATATTTAGGTAACAATTTTTCCGTATGGAGAAAACCGGATATTATTTCAACCGTTGCGGCCAACTGAATAAATTAGCACACAAGTAAGTTCCTTACCAAATTCATGGAAAAAAAATTTGAATCAGAAATTTGTAGTATTTTTTATTTTCATTTTGTGGTTCGTTTTTCTTACGCTTTTCAGCCTTTATGGACTGCACGCCATTGGCTTCCTAAAAATCTAGACATTGAAATAATTAAGTAGTCATTAAAAACTGTAATATTATTAAAAACGAATGTGTTACGGTATAAACAAGAAAATCAGAAAAGGTTCTTTCCATAGTTTCGTTATTCGTACATGAATAACGAAACTACGAAAACTATTATTTCATAATGAGTAACTATTATTTACAAGTATCAAATGTTACAATTTATCAAATGTGTAAATAAATCAATCTTCTTCAAAGTTCGGGATTGATGACTTTGAATTCAACCGATTGCCTGTGGACCTCTTTCCCGAACCGGTTATTTTCCGCCTGTAGGTACTATATGAGGGTAGAAAGGGAGGACTCACCACTTGTGACTTGAAGAGAGGCAGCAAACAGGCACAGCAACGAAAGGGACAGGCTTCTGTGTGAGTTGAGCCAATATTCTGGGGCCATACTGTGTCCTATAAACAAAAAGAAAAAATTAAATTATTACAAAAAGAAGTAATTTTGAAATCAGAATCAAAAAACATTTAAGGTGTCTTAATAATAATAATTTTTCTGAGTTCGCTAACCATATCATTGAAAATAACCATAGTTTTGAAAAAAACACAGGGATAAATATTCTTCATATTAATCATAAGGGAAAACGTTTAGATAACTTAGAAGCTTTGGAAATTAAAAAATCCCTTAAAAATAATGAATCTATTATCAACAAACAAAAAATATTGTCATATAGCCCAATCATGGATTTGTTCCCCTACCCACCCAATCTACATTATTAACTAACAACGGCTCCACCCCTACCATAATAAAACATTGTTCTAAATTGTCAAATTAGTATAAGCTTTCCCTGACGAAGGAACGTTTGTTCCGAAACCGGTCGGATTTGCACATTTTATAAGTGGTTTATACAAAGTTTTATTGTTTCATTTATTATAATGGATAACCACAAAGTAATAGCTACATTCAAAAATATAAAAAAATAAAAAGAAAAAACTTATAAAAATAAATGGTTTAGTAAGATTTCAAGGCTGTGAAGTTTATGCCTCGCTAGCGAGTGCCTCACTAATAGAACTGTAGAAAAGAGACAATTAATAGCAGAGAAAGTAGTCCAGGCGCCATTTACTCCACGGTCCCTAATAGTAGGTTCAGACGTTTCAATTTTAGTTGATCAACTTTTATTGAACGAAAGGCAAAACAAATATGTAGGTATGAAGAAATCTGTTCAACTTTATTGAAAGAAGGTTTAGAAGCATATTATTTAGTCGACGTGAACTGTTGTTCATTCATTGGCGATCTGCAGTCGTGCTCTGTAATGATAACAAATTACCGGCAATAAAACCTTTATCGATGTTATTGTGCTAGAGGACCTGAGCGTGTACGGGTACTACTGATAGGCAATGCTGGGCAAATACAACGATTTTATTGAGGTTAATTCTTTTTCATTATTGTTCAGTTCAAGTTTAGTAATGATCTATTCGCCTGTTGGCCTGTTGATTCGGAGAGTTACTTTGGGAAGAGCGTATTTGTACATTTGACGAGTGTTGAGCTAAAATTTCAATTCATTTCAAGTTGATTAGTAGGATTGGGAACAACGGCCGTCAGCCTTAGAAATGTACATAACATGTCTTTCAAGAATGAAATTGCAATAGAGAACTCCAGTCCAATTTAAAAAAATTTTTTAATGAAATAACTGCATTTTTCTTTTTATTTTTAGAGTTAGTTTTAATAGTTAAAATAATTGTCAAAGTTTTAATTTTTCAAGACCCCCCGAAAACCACCGTATGCATGGTGAATCGTGTGACGTCATCACTCCTGAAAAATTACTATAGTATCGGGAAATCAGCTGATCAACTGCCGCCATTTTGAATTCCGTTGTTCGAAGTATTTTCCCTACTATTATTATTACTATTTTTTTTATGAAGTAGTTTTTGAATATTTTCAATAATAGAGATAAACTAATAAGCGATACCTTTATTTTTGAAACATTATTTAGGCCTAAATAATGTTTCAATAAACACAACTAAATCTCTATAAACAGTATGTAAATAAACGAATAAATTAATACGATGGCTTGTGTCATATCATACATTCCCATACAATGACTTTACGTCACGACTATCTAGTATCCTTCAACGGAAGCAATCTTCCGAACAGGCCCTCCATTGATTTGCTTGGTGTAACCCTAAGTGACCAGCTCAGGTATGGGGGCTCCATCGAAGCCAGAGTAAAGTTAGCCTCCCAAAAACTGGGCGTACTGTACAGGGCCCGCAGATACTTTAAAAGTACACAACTGCTAACCCTGTACAAATCGCAAGTGCGCCCCACGGTTGAATTTGGCAGCCACCTCTGGTCTGGAGCTCCAAAATACCTGAAAAATACCCTCGACTCTGTGCAGAAACGGGCGGTCCGTTTGATAGATTCTCCCATCTTAACAGACGGATTGCAATCTTTAGAGCACAGGCGTCGGGTGGGAATGCTATCCTTGTTCTACCGGTATTACAATGGAAGATGCTCCGAGGAACTAGCATCATTGATCCCTTCGGCACCGGTGCATAGTCGGGAAACACGCCAAACGCGTGCCCAACATTTGTACACAGTTGACATTAGTCACATGAGAACGGGTCGTTTCTTCGACTCGTTCTTATGTTCAACAGCTCGGCTGTGGAATGATTTGCCGGCCTCTGTGTTTCCTCCTTCCTACAACATGGGTCTCTTCAAGACCAATGTTCATTCCTTCCTCTCCTCAAAAAGACCCTCCACACAGCATCCCAGATGACATAGGCCCTGAGGGAAATTATTTTCCTCAGGGCCTCCTGTGTGGAGTTAATGTAAAAAAAAAAAAAAAAAAGAAACGGGCGGTCCGTTTAACAGATTCTCCCATCTTAACCGACGGATTGCAATCTTTAGAGCACAGGCGTCGGGTGGGAATGCTATCCTTGTTCTACCGGTATTACAATGGAAGATGCTCCGAGGAACTAGCATCATTGATCCCTTCGGCACCGGTACATAGTCGGGAAACACGCCAAACGCGTGCCCAACATTTGTACACGGTTGACATTTGTCACATGAGAACGGGTCGTTTCTTTGACTCGTTCTTGTGTTCAACAGCTCGGCTGTGGAATGATTTGCCGGCCTCTGTGTTTCCTCCTTCCTATAACATGGGTCTCTTCAAGACCAATGTTCATTCCTTCCTCTCCTCAATAAGACCCTCCACACAGCATCCCAGATGACATAGGCCCTGAGGGAAATTATTTTCCTCAGGGCCTCTTGTGTGGAGTTAATGTAAAAAAAAAACGACACGTCGAACAGTGACGTCACCACTAAAATTTCAACAATGCCAACTTGACGGCGTGTTTTTACGATCCCTTTAAACATGGACTTAAATAATATTAAACTCTGCGTTTAATATTATTAAATAAAACTTATACAGGGTGTCCAGGGGTAAAGTGCAATAACTTCGGGAGGTGATTCTACATGATAGTACAAGTAAAAAAGATAATTAACTTTTTTCGAAATTCCAACTTTTAGGGGTAGTTTTGAGGTAAAAGCATAAAATTAGTCCGGCGTGTGCGGCCAGATTTATTATTTTCCGCTGTTACGATACGGGCCAATCACATTCGAGTCGGGCGCCCGGCAGGCTCTCAGCAAGTAAGATCGTACCTCACACTAAGGATTTTTAGTAGGTACATCTTTTTGCATGGGAAAATATGTAGGAATTTAGGAAAAAGTTATAATTCTTTTTTACTCCCACCATCATGTAGAATCACCTCCCGAAGTTAATGCACTTTACCCCCGGACACCCTGTATATTCAGAATCAGCGTTTATTATTCTATATGAACATATTTTTTTAAAGCCATAGTGTTTTTCACTGGAGTTCCTTATTATACAATTTAAACGTAGCTTACACGAAAACATGACTTACTCGTACATGATTCATCTATCCCAAAGAAGACCAAATATACATTCATAATGTCGCTATGTACAGTATTTGGAAGTCGCTTGGAGATATTTCAAGGAGAAACGTGAGACGGTTTCCGTAATTTCCTCATATTTAAGCCATAGCGTGGAATTACATTGGCATCGTAGAGAGGGTTCAGTATAGTATGACCCGCCCTCAGCGGTGATTGATGAAGCTAAGGGATGATTTAGGGGTTAGAGCGGCAATACTAGGAATTATAGTTTACTTCTCACGTGCAGAACGATTTATTATAAATAAATTAGAATAATTCCTCCAAATTGTCTAAGACGTAGTCGGGTTTGGGTACATGTCAATCTTTTTTTTTTTTTGGAAGAATTCGGCCAAAAATTTCTAGAAAAACTGCAATCACCATTTACAATTCAATTATTGCTCCACACTTCAATTACTGCTCAAGTATCATTTTCCTATGTAATGAAAGAGAACAGAACAAGTTACAAATTCTCCAAAACAGGGCAATGAGAATAATACTTCGACGAAATAGATTTTCAAAAATAATTAAAATGTTAAAGGAACTAAATTGGTTAACCGTAAAACAGATGCTGACCTTGAACACGATGGTATTTATCCACAAAATATTGAACAACATGTTACTAAAATACTTCTTAAATAAAATTGTATACAAGGACATTCACAGATATAACACAAGGACGTGCAGCGAAATTAGGCTACAAAAAAAGGACAAAGCGAATATGCAGAACAGTTTACTGTACAAGGGAATGAAGTTGTATAACACACTACCAGAAACTTTAAAGTCCACACCAATTGGAAAGTTCAAGATGTATTGTAGGAGCCACATAAAACTAGAAAAAATATATATAATAATAATAATAAGCCTTTTTATTCTGGACTTCTGTTAGGTATATATTAGACATGTTGTTATTTGTTATAATATATCCCGAAGCTCAGTTTGCCTCTTGGCATAGGCCTCCTCTAACATTTTCCATTGGGATCTGTCACGCGCTACTCTTCTCCATTGATGTCCAGCCGTGAGTTTTATGTCATCTTCCCATCTTATGTATTGACGTCATCTACTTCTCTTGCCATCTCTGGGATACCAGTCAGTGACATTTTTGCACCACTTCTCTCGTAATCGTGGATCATGTGTCCTGTCCATCTCCACTTTTGTTGGTCTATTCGGGTAGCTATATCGGCAACTTTAGTTTACTCCCTTATTGTGCTACATCTCATTCTGTCCTGTTTCCTTATTCCTGTCAAACTTCTCTCCGTGGCTCTCTGGCAGCGTTCGAACTTTTCTCTGTGGCGTTTGGTGATTGCCCAAGTTTCACATCCATGGGCGATGACTGGAAGTATACACGTGTTGAAGACTTTCCTTTTTATTTGCATACTTAGCTCCTTGGATTTCAATACTTCTTTCAAATACCAGTATTTCTTCCATCCATTTGCTACTCTTCGCTCGATTTCTTTAGTGGTTTGATCTTTGTGAGATATTATCTGCCCTAAATAGATGTAATCTGACACATATTCGAGTGGTTGGTTGTCAATTTTTATAGTTACTGGTTCAGAGTTTGTAAGCAATTTTGTTTTGTCTTTGTTCATGCATTGGCCGACTTTCACACTTTCCTCGTTTAGTGATTCTATCATTCTAATTAGGTGCGTTGGGTTTTCCTCGAATAGGTCTATATCGTCTGCAAATCTTAGGTGGTTCAATTTTACACCTTGTACATTGATACCATATTTTTCCCAATCTAGTTTGCGGAAGATACTTTCCAGAGCAGCCGAGAACAGTTTTGGTGGTAGAGGGTCTCCCTGTCTTACTCCTCTCTTGATCTTAAACATTTTTCCCAAGGTTTCTAGTTGAATCCTCGCTTCGCAATTCAAGTATATGTTCTTTATAATATTGATGTAGTTTAAAGGTATCCCCTGCCGTTCAAGGCTATCCCATATAGCTATGTGTCTTATGCTGTCGAAAGCTTTGGAGTAATCGAAAAAATATAGTGAATATGAAATATTATAAATAATTAGAAATTGTAAACTTAAATGTACACGCGGTAGAAGTGAAACTTTCAGAAAACTAAAGTAGACAAGAGTGGGGAGGCTACGAACTTTAATATCAATGTGAAGGATGAGAGTACCCGTAATTAAATAAACATTTTATTATACTTTTGAATGTAGCTATAACTTTGTAGTTATCCATTTTATATAAATGAAACAATGTTACTTTGTTTGAACCACTAGTATATTTCTTTAAAATCGACCGGTTATAGATGTATGTGTTTGTCTATTTTTAGTGTCCACCGTTTCCGTTTCATCGAGTTTCAAAAAACTTTAGTAGGGTACCTAATGCATCAGTTTCCTTTCCTTTCAAAATTCGCCCACAAAAATGGATTATACAAATAACTCATTGGCTAAAGAAGAAGAAACGCAACACAGCATAATAAATATTAACCAAAAAAATTATATATAAGTGATTGAAAATTCAAGTAAACAAGAGTGGGAGGGCTACGAAACACCGCACAAAAAGGAGACCGATTATTCTATCTCATTCTCTCGCAGGCTAAATCCTATAGACACGAGTGTCGCTTTTTCGTTTTATCGAGCTTCAAATCACAACGTTGCTAAATAAGTTTTCACTTCAATAACCTAATGTACCTATCTATTAATTCTACTTTTTAAGTTGGAAACCAAAGTGCCAAGAGAAGTTACTTCATGTAAGCGATGTTAATCTGCACTTCATTTCAATATTACCTCTAATCGTGTTAGATAAACTTAAAGTTGCCATCAATTCTATTTTTACTACCTGCTGGAGGTATTCTATATCTTTTGTGGGATCGTTATTAAATAACGGACGTGATCTCCTTTCAGATGTGTGTAAAAGGTATAGAATCGCTCGGCTGGTTTCATCGACTAGCAAGTTCCACACACTTAAGCTTTTTTTATTAGTTTGACAATAATTATTATTGTAAGTACGCCGTCTTATTCACACAAACGAGCGTGGATTCATCATCAAATAAAACTAAATAATCAATCAATTGGTAAATAATAAAATTTTGATCTATTATTAAAACATAATAGAAAAAAAAAAACAAAATAAAATCACAACGGCACATAAAAATATTAAGTATTTAATGTTCAGTTTATTTACATCGTAATACAAAAATGGCTCTTACGCTAGTGACACACCTTGCGTTAAGGAGTGATATGGAAATACGAATGTTAGAGGAGCGCGCTAATATTAAAAACGTTAATATTTAAGCAAAAATTGTGAAAATATGTAATAAAACACGACTCGTTTAAAATAGGACAAAAATCGCGTAGACAATGTCTAAACTGACATTTAAAGAAACACTGTGAATTTTTTCATACATACCTATAACTTGTAAAATAACTGAAAAAAATGTGTTTATAATACTTTTTGGAGCATGCTTTGCGATTTTTTTCTATCGAGGGAATTTCATATAATTGCCGTTTCGATGTAAGGAATGCATATTATCTTCAACATAAATTATTATTTTTTAATTTATAAACTAACGTTTAGACAAGATTTTTATGCATAGCACAAAGGGTAACAATTATTATAAGCAATAATTGTCAGCCTGAAACACTCATTTACATTGAAAAATCTTCCGAGAAAAGATACTTGCCGCCAACGGGACTTGAACCCGTGTCCTTCTGATTGCCGGTCGGATGTTCTGACCACTGAGCTATGGGGGCTTATCAAATACCCGCCAAATAATTCAATATGTACTAGTGTTTCATTCAACAATTACTGCTTGTTATATTTTTTCCACCTGAAAACAACCAACTTTATTTTTGCGAGAAAGACATTGTTAGTGTTAAATCCCTCGCTAGGTGGCGTCGAGACAAATTATGTCTGCATTTATTGGGGAAATACTTAAACTTGTTAAATATTAATTATTATTTTTAAATTTATAAACTAACGTTTAGACAAGATTTTTATGCATAGCACAAAGGGTAACAATTATTATAAGCAATAATTGTCAGCCTGAAACACTCATTTACATTGAAAAATCTTCCGAGAAAAGATACTTGCCGCCAACGGGACTTGAACCCGTGTCCTTCTGATTGCCGGTCGGATGCTCTGAAAAAATATAACAAGCAGTAATTGTTGAATGAAACACTAGTATATATTGAATTATTTGGCGGGTATTTGATAAGCTCCCATAGCTCAGTGGTCAGAGCATCCGACCGGCAATCAGAAAGACACGGGTTCAAGTCCCGTTGGCGGCAAGTATCTTTTCTCGGAAGATTTTTCAATGTAAATGAGTGTTTCAGGCTGACAATTATTGCTTATAATAATCTTCAACATATATATTTTTTAAGAGCTTTAAAATTTAAAGTGTTTAAGGAAAATATATAATATGTAAAAACTCGGTAGAAATGCGGGAAGACGGGCGTTAAACCGCCGCTACCCGAATTTCTACTGATTTCTTGCATACCTCCTTTAAACATTTGAAATTTTTAAGCTCTTAAAAAAATATATGTTATTTTTGAAGATAATATCTATAAATTTCCTACGCCGAAACGCAAATTATATGAAATTCCCTCGATATAAAAAAATCGCATAGTATGCTCCGAAAATTTTTATTTTCAAGTCTGTTTCTGTTATTTAAGTTATATGTACGAAAAATTTCACAGTGTTTCTTTAAATACTGATTTAGATAGCCCTCAAAAGATTTTTGCTCTATTTTAAACGAGTCGTGTTTTATTAAACATTTTCACAAACTTCGCATCGATTTTATCGCTTTAAATATTGGCGCGTTCCTCTAACACTCGTAATTACACATCTCTCCATCTTCTTCTTTTTGAGCGCGGTGGCGGCGCACAGTGGGCTGAAAGTCGCCTTTCATAGACACAGAGACTTGAATTTTCAAGGGTATTTTTTTTCGCTAGAAATGGATTTTGCTGATCTTTACTATGCTATAAAATTTCGTATGAAGCAATTGCGTGTACAAATGAAGGAGTTGTCATTTTTTTAAGAAAAATTTGTATGGCACTGACATTAAAAATGAGGATATCTCTGGAATCATAAGGTTGGCCATCCCATCCTTACACACAGATTTACTACTATTTATTTCTATTTTTTTGACATACTTCGTATTGTGGCGCAACGTGCGATTTTTTTTTTAAATCTTCAAAGTTAAAAAAAACTTTTTTATGTTGATAATTCATTTTAATGCTTAAATGCATTATCATCCTCTTCTACAATATTTATCATGATTACTGATTAATAATAAATGTTGAAGCACCCATTTCCGTACATTACTTCGACCAGAACCGTCAAATATGCCAATGATGCCAATATGGCGGAGTAACTCTAGAGTAACTATCGGTTTTCGGAAAGTAAGAACAAAAGTTTAAAGTAACTTACAACAAGCAGTCAAATTGATTGAAAAACGTATTTTGGTAAAATTTAACTATAGTAACGGCCTTTTGTTTTTAACTTTAAAAGTAAAAGTAATCCAGAGATATCCTCATTCTTAATGTCAGTGCCATACAAATTTTTCTTTAAAAAATGATAACTCCTTCATTTGTACACGCAATTGCTTCACACGAAATTTTATAGCATAGTAATGATCAGCAAAATCCATTTCTAGCGAAAAAAAATACCCTTGAAAATTCAAGTCTCTATGTCTATGAAAGGCGATTTTCAGCCCACTGTGCGGCGCCTTAAAAGCGCCAGCGTTATTTTGCTTGACCTATTTCAGCATATCGGTCGCCATACATTCTCGAGGAATACATTCCCATTGGGAATGATGGCGACCGAAAGCGACGGCGAGAGAAATAGGCCAAGCCAAATAACACTGGCACCTTCGCCAGATGTGTCACCACATCAAATGAATTCTCCACACATCCTTGTCATTCGAATATATATATAATAATATAATATATAATATATATAATATATACTCCAGCAACACAAAAAAACCGAAATGAGGAAGACTTACCAACTATTTTAAATTGCAAAGTAATTAATAAATACGCCAGAAAAAAATGCGAAATTCAATTTATTTCACCCGAATTTTTTAACCTCAAAATATTCAAACAAATAAACCTTTTTATATGAAAAAGATACATCTTTGAATTTTTGTTCACAGGGGGAAGTCTCGGAAAACCTATTACTTTAAAGAATTTTGTTGGGCGATCCCGAGACAAAATGTCAACGGGGATGAAAATGAATTGTTGAGGGGACGCCGAAAGTCCGCTCCGCAAATTTTCGTCTTCTTCTAATCTTTGTCTTTCGTAAAAAAATACTTCTCGTCTTTTGTAAATGTATGTTTTCTTTAGGGAAATTCCACGAAAAAAATAAAGATGGGATTGTCCATTGTAACGAAATATGAAATCCATCATTTTTCATTATTATACATTGACGCACGTTAGAAGGGCTTTTACATATACAATACTATATATTTTATAAAATACTATACTTACAAATAGTGCAGTAGATTAGTAGATATGCCTATATCCAGTGGCGTAGCGTGGGTTTCGGCCGCCCGGGGCGGAGGAAAATTTTGAAATTGGAAATGTGAATTGCCTTAAAAATACATGCCTGCGATTATTCGAATTAAAGTACCTAAAACAGAATAAACTTAAAATTTTAAATACTGATTCCTTTTCTCAAGAAAATGGAATAAAACTGTATCTTAACTTTTTATCGCAATCACAAATTTATTTTAAACTTAAATTTGTGGGACATAATTTCACAATTTAAATTTTAAAATTGTGAAATTATGTCCAAAAAAATCATGTCAAAAAAACCAATTTAATTTTAATTTTAAGTACGTAATTTAATTTTCAATTCAATTAGTTTCGTGAATTTGTACGTTTGATAATTAAACATTTTCTCTTTTCAGAATTAAAAGGTTTTTTTAAAAACCATTGTTTTAGCTGTATTAGGTTTCCTAAAAATGTACGTTTTTAATATAGGTTTGTGATATGCAATGTTTTTTTAATAAATAGCTGATATTAGCCAAGTAGTAGCGAGCGATTTCTTTTACAAATTTGACCGAAAAAATTCTAACTTCAAACTCGATTTACTCGTAAACGAAGGCCTAAATCAAAAAAAGTTATACAACAAAATCTACTCCAAATGTGACTAGTTAAATGAACAAGTTATCCGCTTGTACCTATCACTAGTTTCCGGACGCAGTATAGAATATGCAGAAAGATTCCGCCCGGATAATGGACAAGAATGAAGGTATCGGTGTTTTATGTCGTTTCGTTTTTTTATTATTGAAGTGAAACTTCTTCAGCGCCGTTAGTAACTAAATTCGTGTGAAACGGAAATGCGTCACAATGCAGTTCTACACAAATACTCGATTCTAATATAATGATGTAAATTTGCACCTCGGCGCGTGCCTTCCGTGGCGTAGTTGGTAAGGTGCCTGACAGTCTCAGCGGCAAGAGTGACAGAGATAAGGCGAACGGAGGTTCGAATCCTACGAAATCCAAAAAAAAATTATTATTTTGTGAAATCAATATCCAATTTTTTATTTTAGAAATATTTTTATTTATTTTAGTAATGTTCAGTACATAATTATTTCTGTTAATGCAGTCGATAGGTATCCGTTACTTATCTCAGTACAATATCTCTCTTTCATACAATAAGGTACCTACGAGTATATACAATTAATTTTATATGTAATTTGTTATTGTTATTAAGGTATTGTTATAAGGTAAGTAGATGAGAAAAAATAAAGAAGGGACATTGTTATGTTTTCTGGTCATGAAGGGTATACCTAGTAAATCTTATATCTGTGAAGGAAACCTTTTAGAGAAAGCGACTTAAAATATTTTAAATCAATAGCGATATTGAATTAGGTGTGGAGAAGAGTGTGAGATCTTCAAACTTCATTTTCGTTAGAAATTGAATTAGGACGTTCGAATGTAAAGATGAGGGTGATTAGATTACTGGATTAATAGAATGAAGTACTCTCTTTCAAGGGAGTGAAAAAACGTTATTTTACATGCCATTCACTTACAGGAAAAAAAATACAGTGAGTGCTTTGGCTATGGTCATAAAGGAACGCACGCATCTACCGATAGGTACCATGATTATTATAGGAAATGTTGCTAGTTCAGTGATGAAGGACAAGGCTAGATTGAAGTCACAAGTCCTGGGTGGGAACCCAATGCATTTGTGCACTTAGCTACTAACGGGTCTATAGAAAATGGAATACAGTAATGTAATGTACAACCATGATGTTGTGAAACCAAGAGACATCGCCAAATACATAATCAATATCTTATCTAATCTTATTAAATTAATATATAAAACAAAGTCGGGTTAGTTCCACCATTTATAAATCAAGAACGGCTGGACTGATTTTTATGATCTTTGATTTGTTGGATTTGTCTCCGCCCCAAATAGCAGAATAGCTATTAAAACATCGGAAAAATTCACTAAAAAAATTAAGAAGAAAATTCTTTTCCTCATACATTTTGAATGGAACGAATTCTCATATTTTGAAAGAGCTGCAGAAATATTGTGATAAGTACCTATAATATTGATTAGTTAGTTAATTCTAAAAATTCAAAAACATCAAATGTCAATGCGCTGCCTGTTTTGCTTTGTTCTTAAACATATATTGCTGTCCCTCTTTCTTACGCACTAAATATCAACAGTCGAAAATGAGACAAACGGTGAACGTATCTCTGCACCCCTCCGAAGGAAAAATACAATAATTATAATAAATCTATCTCATAGGTATAAAAAAAAATTAAACGCAATTCCCGTAAGTAAGTTAAAAAGTAAGAAAATCACAAAAAATATAAATCCGTACACGACGAAACCTATGATGCTGACAAAAACAAAACACGGACAGTTGCGCATCGATAGTTGCTTCATTGTGTAATTTTTAACTTAATAAAAAAACTGAATTTAAGCAAACCAGTTTAACCACTGGAGCGACTTAGGTTAAAATATGATTGACAGCGATTGACAGCGGTCCAAAATTGGACCAAAGTTTACGATTTTATAGTTTTTTTTTATAAATCCTACGAATATGTGATTTGTCTTTATACTAAAATTCGGAGGTATGATTTTTTTAATGTGGGCGGTAAATATTTTTAAAAAATCACAAGTAATCGGAGGAAAAAGTTTTGATTCGGTCTGTCGCTCGAGTGGTAAATATGTTTAAAAGTTATTAATTCTGAGGCGGTATGAAGTTAGCCGGGTCAGCTAGTATACTATAAAAGAAAGTCTACAAAAGTGTTCGCCCCGCTAAAACTCAGCAACGAGTCCCGGTTCGATCGAAGGAGTTATACGAGTATATGGTGTGGTAGCACTCCCGACTACCGAAGAAGGTTCCCATTTTTACCCGAAGAGCGTGCTTTTGAAGGAAGATATAAGGGCTGGAAGTTCTTCCCTCTAGAAATTTCTAAAGCAGTCTAGAATATTCGAGTGTATTTATTTATTTATTATTTCTTTTTATTGAGGAAACAAACAGTCATACAGTAAAATAATTTTATAACAATAAAATTCGTTGTAGACCAATTAAGTTCCATTATGTTAAATATTGGTTTAGTATTTTTACCTACTCAACTTATTAAATGACAAAGAAAAAAAAAATAAACATAATAAAGAAAAACGTAAAATTATTAACGAACATGGTTATACTATTTACTATGGTTGATAATAATATAATTTTCACAAAAAAGAGAAAAAAAACTATTTTAAGTTATTAATTTATTAAGCTGCATTTTATATGATTTCAAGCTTCTTGATCGAAGATTTCAAGTCATGGTTGAAAATGTCCACATATTCGAGAGCATTCCAGAACATCGCGGAACATTCTGGAAAGTTGTGGAATGTTCGGGAATAGGGAATCGGGAACATCATTGTGGAACATTTCAGAACACTCTCGAATGTTGTCCTGAGCGAAGCCGGGTACCCCAGCTAGTAAATAATAAATGATAATCGTTGTGATGCAACGTCAAAGAAATGTGGTGGAAAATTTAAATAATTACCTACAATAATTATTGACATGAGATCTATAATGTTTTTACCAAAGTACTTACAAATAATCAAAATATGCATACCTATATTGCTTATTTAATAATTAATGTCAACCCTGGCCGATCACATAAAATGAAAAATACAAAAATGTAATTTAACTCTCCTGCGGATATTGAACCCTACAAGACTCAATATCAAATTCATAGACAATTGCACTACGGATGTTTTCGCACATAAATAAAATAATGTTTTCTTGGTTGGGTGGAGTTATTCATAAAATATGCAGAATTCGGACCCCAGAGGCAGAGTAGAAGTCAACTAACCGATACATCAGAAATGACAAGGGACATGTCATGTGTATTCATGAGCAGAATTTCCTCGTTTACTTGTACGTGCGACATGTTTGGTGTTCTCAAAGGCATTCTCAGTTATTTCAATGTAAATATGAAACCCATAATATAAACCCATAATGTCACGTGAATATGTTGTTACTTTATTTTATCAACTACGTAAATAGCACTGTAGCACGGTTACAATATCATTATGTTGAAGCTTATTAGTAAAGCGCACTAGAAATAAATAATACAAAACTATATTGGAAACAAACTGTAGTTTCAATTTAAGTGCGCTTTATTATTTATTCCAATTTCTCTACTGTTTTATGTGGAAAAAATTTCTGAAATGGTGTTAAAGTTTACTGAAAGGGGAAAATGGCAATTTTCGGTTACGGACGAAGCCGGGTAGTAAATTCCTTCACTAAACTTGAGGAATCTTTCAACAAGTCAACTTGTTTGAAAGTGACTCCCGCTGACATCTACCGGTGAAAATGGAAGCTTGGGATAAATCGCAAAAGCTTCTGAAAAGTTCCGCTAGATGACTCACAAGAGATTTCCTTCACGCAAACCGCAAGAGCTGTGCTGAAAGCTGATAACTTGATAACCGTATAAAGGCGACGACTAGCGGTGAAAATTGGGAACTATTTCAAATGTTTCGTCTGAAAGAAGCGCACAGGCGACAGAGTACCTTTACGGTGATAAAAGTGTTGGAACGTCTGCAAAGTACATAAAGCTGCGATAAAAATGCTAGGCACTTTTTATAGAAGGGATCAATTTGCTAGGTGAAGATTTAATAGTGTTCGTAGCGTGAAGGCACGTTGTAAAGTAACGGACTCGAATGCCGATAGAGGGTGCTTTTCCGACAATCGCCGAGATGGACCGAAATCTTTGTTTTCTCAAATTCTCTCAATTTTATTCCGTCTAAACTTACCTACGTAGCTACGGTATATTATGTAGGCTCCAAACAATTACGTAACATCTGCGTGGGTTCTTTGGTAGGTGACGTTTCTAGAAGCATGCGTACTAGGTTCCTCGAATTGAATGCGGAACATTTGGGATGAGTTTTCGTGAAGTGGGATAAGGGAGGAAAGATGATAATTTTTGGACAAGTCTGTTAAGACAAAGAGGTAGAGGATTCATTTACAACTTCAAAATATCTTCATAGTAAATACATTTTTTTAATCTTATACAAAATATTTTGATTAGGTCGTTTAACAGAATTTATAAAATTTAAAAGTACCTAATATACAAGATCTGTGATGGTCCTGTTCAAATTCTGTTAGAAAAGATTTTGAACAAGGCGTTTTTTCAGAATTCATCAAATTTCAAAGTTAATGTCAAGATCTGAGACAGTCCTATTCAAGTTCTGTTACCAAGTACTATGAAACAATCGGCCCGTGATGAAATAATAACAGAACTTGAATCGAACTATAAGGGGTATTTTAATTTTAACTTCGAAATTAATTTAATGAATAATTGTTCTAATTCTGTGAAACAACCCTATCTCGGGTGTTTTCTCATTTTTTTCTCATTTTTAAAACCAATCTTGACCTTTTTATGACATACAGAGACAAAATAAAACGTATGTACACAAAAAATTAAAAACACTTACGAAACCTTTAAGTTAGTAAGGAAGCATAATCTGAAAAAAGACAGCAGAGATCTAAGAACACTGTTTTGTTTTACTATTCACAATTTATAAATTACAACCGAAAAATGTCATCTACAACACAGGTGAACTCTTGTCGAGGACAATCAATATATTATACCTTTGTAACGTAAATATACTAAAATAAAATTAAAATTAAAAAATAATACTGTAAGGGTTTCTGAAGAGAGTTTTGTTTGTGATTTAAGATTTTCACGACCAAAAGTTGTAGCGATTTTTTGGGTAACGATATTTTTGGGTTATTATTTCGTATTGCGCTTCTTCCTTCTTTAGCCTACGTTTTGGAAAGTCTAACTTTGTCCATCATCAGGGTAGACGAACGATGGCTGAATAATAATAAGCCAAAAATAATCACGATAGAGTTTTGTTTGTTTTACTTAGAGGTTTGTCATAGATTAAGGTTTATGTTTATTTTTGCTGACAATGTGGAAAAAGAAATAAGAAGCAAAGATACCGATTAAAGCGATTTTTAGAAAAAAAGTAATATTTATGAAAACACCGTACCCTACATTTATGAAACATTTAATTTTTCAATGGTAATCAGCAGTCCAAATTATAATAATACGCCTAATTGAAATTACTCGATATAGTTATACATGACAAAATTTTTAAAAATCACTAAAATATACAGATTTAGGAAATGAGATTAAGAGAATTTGGCATTCTCAGACTATAAAAATATTACCATTTTTTATTTCGGCTACTGGAATTATACCTAGCTCTCTCATTCAAAAATTCGGCATATTAGATTTGTCAAAGATTTTATACATAAAAATGCAAATATCAGTCATTTTAAATACATGTAGGATTACAAAAGATTTTTTTATATATTTATATTGAGGGATCAGTAGGATTTATAGGTCAAATTAGGAGTTCCACCGAGCCGAACCCTCTGAAATGAAAATATGTAAAGTGCATTAACTTCGGGAGGTGATTCTACATGATGGTAGGAGTAAAAAAGATTAACAACTTTTTCCGAAATTCCAACTTTTTTTTTCCATACAAAAAGACGAACCTATTAAAAATCCTTAGTGTTACTTGCTGAGAGCCTGTCGGGCGCCCTACTCAATTGTGATTGACCCGTATCGTAACAGCGGAAAATAATAAATCTGTTTACCTCAAAACTACCCCTAAAAGTTGGAATTTCGAAAAAAGTTATTTATCTTTTTTACTTGTACTATCATGTAGAAGTTAATGCACTTTACCCCCAGACACCCTGTATAGCACACTTGCATGGCGTGGATTGTCTAGATGATCATTTGTGGAAAAGTGTGTGGAAGGGCTTAGTTTTTCCTGTGGGGAAGATTTAACCAGGAGATAAAGTCCTAATTTTTTTTTAAATGTACTCATTAATATACATTTACCAGGCAAGCAGTTCATAAAGGCTGAAAATCTATGCTAACACTAAGAAAAATAACGAAAATTCTGAAATTTTTTTTAGAAATCTGTAAGAAATGGTGCTCTCATTTATTCAGCTGGCCGCAAAATTAATAAATGGCCACTTTCAAATATTCAATGCACAAGAAGTTATCCCTGAACTTGAAACAACACAAAGCCTTACCCTTCGGTCATAGAGCAATGCGCGCCACCGACCTATTTAAAAGGGGCGTATTTTAACATACAATATAATAGTGAAAATGGTTCGTCCGCTGATTTTATTTTGAAAGCATGACAAAACAGCTAACACGCGGAAAATTTTATATGTATGCCATTCGTCATGCGGAACTTATTCATGTGAACTAACATTATTTTTGAAGTGAGACTTCTTTAGCGACGTTAGTGACTTGAAATTCGGGTGAAACGGAAATGCGTCACAACTCGGTTCTACACAAATACTCGGTTCTAATATTTATTTATTTATTTATTGCTTCTTCACAATTTATATACATATATTTTTAGCATGTAATTATTAACCCCACTAGGGTTCGCCTGTATCGGGGTTAATAATTTCACAATTTAATAAAAATAACACACGCAAATATCGGTCATGCAAAACAGTTAAGTAAAAGCAAAATAATAAAATTTAAAAATAAAATGATAAACAGAGAAAATAATAAGTGATAAAAATATGAATTAATAACAAAGTGTTAAGAGATCAGACAAAATGTTCTCATTCATTACATCATTAGTTCATACCATTTTCAACAACAGATAAAATTTAAAAAAATATATGTCCCTAGGTTTTTTTTTTAAATATGTGTAAAAAAATAAAAAAATAAAACAAAACAATGATTTATAAGCGATTACATTAGAGCGAATCTTTCTTATGCAATATTAAAGTGACTATCAAATAATTATGAAATAAATATGAAAGAAACCGTTTTGATCACAATATTATTATTTTCATTCCATTTGTGACCGTTTTCATTAAAATATGATTGTATTTTATAGTGTAAGTGACACCTTAGAAATGCCAATATAATGCTGTAAATTCGCACCTCGGCGCATGCCCTCCATAGCGTAGTTGGCAAGGAGCCTGACAAGTCTCAGCGACCAGAGAGACAGACATCAAACGAACGGGGGTTCGAATCCTACGAAATCCAAAAAAAAACATTTTTATTTTGTGAAATCAATATCCAATCTTCAAATCACTAAAAAAACAAGCAATAGAAAATAAAGCGACACCTAGCAACTTTCTAGTTTCAGAATTACACACTCCGATTTTTTTTACTTCAGCTTTGCACAGGAGGCCCGACGGATTCCGGACGGAGCCCGGAGGATTCCTCGGAATTCTGTGTGGGGGATCTATTAAGGAAAGGAAATAGAAGGAAAGGAAGAGCTGGAAGGGAAAAAGGTATGAAGGATGGGTAAAAATCTGGGGATCGGTGCTTCCAGGAGTGACAAACGTACGAAACCATCCCTCCCACTGCGATACAAGGCGGTTTTTCCGAGAGGGTCCTGCTGCATGAGGTGAAAGGTCTCCCTCAACAAGTTTAGCCTGATCCGGCCTGCCACACAGATGGTGGGCAGATGCATCCGCCGCCAAGACCGGGGAAAACCTCACCCCGTGAACTCGGGCCCCCTGTAAAATCGCCAAACGTAACGTGTTGATTATACGAGGTGTTGGTTACCAAAACATGGTTCCCGGGGCGGGCGGTACCCATATCTTTTATTATGTTTTATTTTAATTTTCTTACATATTCCTCGTCAAGGCGGTATTTTAATTTGTTTTATGTTTTTATAGGTACTCAATGTAATACCTACATCCTACATGATTTTGTCAGGTTCAGTGAACTATAGATCTCGGATTTGCTTAGAATTAGAGTGTCATTTTCAAAATTGTAAAAAAAACTGTCGTAGTAAACCTACAAAGTACCCACATATCTTACATATAAAAAATCTCGTGTCACGATGTTTGTGGTCGCACTCCTCCGAAACGGTTTGACCGATTTTTATGAAATTTGTTGTGTATATTTGGTAGGTATGAGAATAGGTTTTAACGCTTATTTCATAGCGCTGGGTGATTAGAGTGTCCCTATCCAGAAAAAAATCTATTTTTTTGACAATTTTTTTTGTATTTTTTTTTATTTGGCATCAAAAATACCTATAACCCCAAATTTTAATCCTCCTCCCATTTTTTAATCGCGATTTTAGTATTTTTGTATGAACCAATTTAACCGTCTTTCGTATTTCAAACAGAATGAAATTATTTATGTAGTTGAATGACAGATGGCGCTACGTCCGCCTCATCGAACTTTCATCCACACATGCGCAAGACATTCGCGAAAAGCGTCGCGTCATTTTGAATGTTCTCGCATGAACTGAATAAAATATATTACACTCAATTGCTCTTTGAAATTAATATTGATTTTCTTTATTTAATTTTCCTAGTTTAGTGGTATTTTTTTGTTTTCGTCTACAGCGTTCCATTCCACTTTCTGTCACAGATCCCATCCCCACACACTTACAATACATTCGTTATTTTTTATTTAACAACCAAAATATTCAATAGAAATAATTTATATGGTAGAACAACGTTTGTCGGGTCAGGTAGTAATATAATATTTTTTATCGAATTTCTTTTGTGTAAATATTTTTAGTACCTACATACCCATAATAATTTTTATTAAATTTTAAAATTATTTTAATAATAAATAAATTCTGTATTCAAAATGTGTATTTCTTTTGCTTACAATAAAAGCATACATCTTTGTATTAATCTCAACTTGCGATGGATAAATTTAAAAAGCTTTCAAATTATTCGTATACCTTGATTTTGTAATTTATTTCTAAATTATTTATCTTGTAGTGAAAATGTTTTTCACAAAAATTGTCAGTGTGTTTATAAGATTAACGAATTAAAAGAATCCCTGGTTTAAACGAAGTATCCTATCTATCCCCGGGGAGCAAGTTCCTCACCTCACCCACTCCTTCCGTCCGTCTCTGCGGTAGGAATTTTAATGCAAATAGTTCGCGGAAGTTGGAACAGGCTTGAGGCGAATTTCGGATAGGTCCCCCCTAGATTTTCTACCTACCAACTAGACTCCTAACCTCCTAGCACTCCTGTTTTCCTGATAGGTAGCTACTCCTATTCTTCTGATGCTCCTGTGTTTCTTGTATTTCTCCATTCCTAGCGCTTCTAGCGAGCAACAATTTACAGTGCGTCAAGATATAGAAGATAAAAATTGAAGGTGACTTTTAAAAGACAAAACTAAGGAAAAATTATTTTACTATAACCACTGCAGCGACAGCGCAATTTAAAACTTTTTTCTTCGATTGCTCGAGATTTTTTGGCTGAATATTTTCCGCCCACATTAAAAAAATCATACCTCTGAATTTTATTATGGAGGCAAACAAAATTATTATAGCTCTATATAGCCAATGAGTTCATCTACCTTTTGTCGATTATCACATATTTGTAGGATTTATAAAAAAAATATAAAATCGTAAACTTCTACTTAATTACTTACAAATAAGGGGAAATTTGCCAAAATTGGCAGCAAAGCAATCCGAGGTTATTTTAAATAGTGCCATATTGTGGAAAAAGCGCTCCAGTGGTTAAAAAAGTGTTAGCGCTTGTTAGCGCCAGTGAGATTACGGCACCTCCAATTGGGGTATGTTGTGAGGCTGAAGGTAGGGGGGAGGGGAAGGAGATGGGGTTTTCAGATCTGATCACCAAACATAGCTAAAGCCATTTCAAGCAACGTTTCAATTCTGAATGGTGGTCTTACACCAGGACGATACTGAAACTGAGAGTATCTTTCACTCTGGCACGTGCCGCAAATACACTTTATATTATTTTTATTTAATTAATTGTGAAATAACACAAATTAACCAAATAACATTTATTTGCGCACGCCGGGTTTGAACCCGCGACCTTCGGATTGTGAGTCGTGAGTCATACCCCTCGACTACAAAATCCTACCTAAAATGTCCCAAAAAAGCGAAATTTGAGGTAGGCAAAAATGTTTTAATGAGCTTTCGTATATGTATGTTGCATTCATTCGCGTTCTCTTGATTGTGTATTTTAATTTTTTTTAAACATATTTAATCAGAGACAAATACCACCTATAGGGAGGTGCCATATTGGCATATAATATGATAAAATAAATACTACATATGCAAACAATTACGTACTATGACAGTAACCCATACCACAAGATGACTCCGTACACGCGCGGCAGTGAACGTGAACTGAATGAACAGATAACTGAATAACTTTACGTTGACGAATTAATGTCGGCGGATGGCGAGCAGCCGACTATCAAGTCTACGCGGTGCATCTCGTTTTAATGCCCTTTTTAACTAAATTCGTTTACTGAGACACGTTTTGCATCGACTTCAAATTGGAATCTGTCCCAATCAAAAGGAATCGCGAAGTAAATTAGCATTAGTTTCTTCATTTGGTTTCTTCTGTTCCTTGTGTTTTAGCCCAATTAACCTGTTTACAAATTAAGCTAAATCGACTGTAATTAGTCCTGAAAGTAGTGGTATTTCCTAAAAATAGATGATTCTACAGATTATTTTTTTTTAACATCAATAATAATTGAAAATAACTTCCTAAAATTATATATTATTTACAAGGGCCAGTCAATAAGTAATGCCGCCTATTTTTTCCTCCTTTAATTAAAAATAAGTGATAAAAAAATACAATTACATGGATCGAAAACCACACTATTGACGATTAATTTGTTACTTTTCAATATAATCTCTGTCCATTTCCACAGCTTTGGTCCATCTTTTAACAAGGGCATGTATCGCAGTGTTTTAAAAAGTACTGCCGTATCCAGAACACCATCGCCATAACTTTCCTCGCCAATCACACAGTTTTTATTTTTTTGTCCTTGGTGAGTTTCAGTGATGCCATTCCATTGACTACCTCTTTGATTCAGGTTTAAAAAAATGAACCCATTTTTCGTCTCCGGTCTCAATTGTTTCCAGAAACTATGAGCTGAAAGTGTTGTGAGCTGTGAGGCCATTATTTTTCTTGTTTCTTTATTCTGGCCGGTTAATTTTCTTGGTACACACCTTGCAAAACTTTTGTTGAAAAATCAGTTGTCGAATAATCGTCATCACACTGCCCTTACTGATGGAGATAGTGGAGGTAATCCACCTCTTACCCGCCCTGGTATAAGTAACTGATGGTTACTCCTTCAAGGCTCTCGCAAGATTCTAATTTTTTGATTAAACGAAGCTACATTTATTTATTTTGAACGAATCTAGACCTCCAGTGTCCATGCATACGTTGTTAGTAAGCAGTATGCAAGAGCTTAACAGGAAAAACAAAATGCAAAAAAATAGGTTAGTAAGACAAAGATAAATTAAACAGGGCAAAAGAAAAACTCATTCATGAGACTCCATGACGCGGCATTGCATCTGTAAAAAACCTGCAAGCACCTGCATAAAATAGAGAACACAAGAAATACAATAAATCTCAAATCAATTGGCAAGTACCAACAAAAATGATGGAGAGAATGCAACATATGTAGTTATCTGGGGTCACCACGAATGAGTGCAGTCGCTGCAATCAACGGCCTGCGCCGCTCCACTTTTCCTCAGCCAGCGGTGTTTGTCCTTCAGCTTCGTTACAGTAACGAACCCATTGTCTAGTAGTGCTGTCGTCTACTGTTGCATAAATTGTACACATTTTTCAGTCTTTCATAAATGTGAATTTTTGTGTTTCACCTTCTAAAGTGAAGAATCAATCACAGAACGCTATCTTTTACGAACATCGATGCCGGCCATTTTGTAAACGACTGCAGTGCTGCCGCCTGTTGACGCAAAATGTTACCACTGCAGCAAATTTTAGAAGAAGGTTTGAGGAATAGCACCAAATTCAAAATTTTCACTTAACTAACATTATTTAAGTAGAAAAAAATAGGAGGCATTACTTATTGACTGACCCTCGTATATTATATTAGGTCCTTACATATGAAATTGGCGTTTTGTATGGGAGGAACATAAAGTCGATTTTTTTTAAATATAATACATTTATTTAGTCAAAGTATGTACTATTGCTTCTAATGCACTTGTGCCATCTCATAGGTACTTCATCGATCCCTTTACTAAAAAAATCATTTGGACGGGAATCAATAAAATCTTTGAAGGCGGTTTGGACTGCTCCGTCGGAGTTAAATTTTTTCCCTTGCAAGAAGGTATCCAAATTTCGAAAAAAAATGGTAATCTGTTGGGGCAAGGTCCGGAGAGTACGATGGATGTCTTAGACATTCCAATTGAAGCTCCTCTAATTTGGTAGCCGTCTGTTGTGCAGTGTGTGGTCTAGCGGTCAACGCGCGTTTGTTGATTTGCTTCACTCAATTCGTGAGGTACCCACCTTTCAAGCTTTTTCACCTTCCCAATTTGCTTCAAGTGGATTAAAACAGTTTTATCACTAACACCGCAGCCTGCAGCTAACTCGGTCGTGGTTTGCGATGGATCCGCTTCCACAATAGCCTTCAATTCTTCATTATCAACTTTGGTGTCCGGCCGTCCACGGGGCTTGTTCTGCAGATCGAAATTTCCAGAACGAAAACGTTGGAACCAAAAATGCACTGTGTTTTCTTTTGCGGCACCGTCGCCATACACATCATTAATCCTTCGAGCCGTTTCTGCAGCACTGGTGCCACGGTGGAACTCGTACTCGTAAATAACGCGATATTTCAAGTTTTCCATTTTGTAAACTAAGTGACGCAAAGAAAAAAAAACAATTAAGGAAAAAACAAATGAATTATAATTTTCGAAACACAAATACATGAGTAAATAGCTGTATAAATTTGAATTTGGAATTCGTAACCAAAGAGAAGATATTTGAGATCAAAGTTGCCAGTACGGCAAAACGCCAATTTCATATGTAATGACCTAATATTTCCTAAAAGGAGATCATTCTACATCATATTTTATTGAAATTCAATATTCGACCTTTTGATTATTTTTTAACGCTTTTAGCGAGATAATTTTCATTGAAAAGTTTACCAAAAGGTTTTTTAATCAAAATCAAATAAGCCATTTATATATAATAATCTCATCTGTTGCGAGCCCAAAAAAAAACTTTGTTTTTTTTTAATGCGATTAAAACCCGATGTATGAATATGCATATGTAGACTATAAATATGTATACGTGTGTCTAGACTTCTCCAAGGCCTTTGACCGCGTAATTCACTCAATTCTTTTGAAAAAACTCATCCTACTTGGTATACATGGCGACCTGTTTAGATGGATTAAGTCCTACATTAGTAATCGCAATCAGGTAATATTAATCAACGGTGTCTACTCAAAGTCTATAGAGGTAATATCCGGTGTCCCTAGGTCCGCTAGTCTTTAACATTTATACAAACGACATTGGATCATGCTTTCAAAATTCTGAATTGTGTTTTACGCTGATGACATAAAAATATTCAACGTGACCTAGATAGGCTTTGCAAGTATTGCAAAGTTAACTGTTTAGATATCAATGTTTCCAAACCAACCAATTTCCAACCAGAAATAAACATGTAATTAAGTACTCTCATTCACTCAACAATGAACCTGTCACATCTAAAATGGAATGTAAAGATCTTGGTGTTTACCTTGATAGCAAACTTATATTTAATAAGCAAATCGACTCAATCGTTCACAGGTCATATAAAATGCTTGGCTTTGTTCTTTGTATAAGTAAAGTGTTCAGTAACCCGCGTACCGTAGTAATGTTATATTTTGCATTAGTCGGAAGTACACTGGAATATGCCTCGACAATTTGGAACCCGCAGTATAAAGTATACGTAGATAGCATAGAATATATTCAAAACAAATTTATTAAATATCTTACCTTCAAATTCAACAATAACTTTGAATGCACATTTCAAACTTTGTAACAAAGGCGAGCAATAGCTGATTTGATATTTATACACAAAATTTTAAATAATAACATTGACTGTACTGAACTTTTTTCCCTTGTTAATTTTAACATACATTTAAGATGTACACGCCATACAAAATTATGCCACACGTTTAATTACAAGACAAATGCAGCAAGTAATTCGACAATCAATCGTTCTCTTCATACGAGTATGTTCAATAATATTGGTCTAAATTCTAACATCGACATTTTCTCCAATTCACTGCCTAAATTTGAAAAAAGCATCAAGTCAATAATATAATTTGTTCAATGCATAATGCAAATACACACATACCTACATACTCTCTCTCCCTCTCACACACACATACACCTTACACTAAATAAGACACTACAAAGAAACACATCATAAGTACCCTCCATGAAATATATTTAATAATTGTAATTTTTTTTCACCAATGTAACTAATGTACTATTTGTTTCTGTTTATAAATAAATAAACTGTGTGAAGGACAAGATCAGAATCGCTTGCACCAATATCAATCTATTACCTAGGTAGCATTTGAGTATTGTAGTTACTCTGAATTATTTTAAAAGCCTTTTTATTAAAATTTGCGGTCATTTTTTCTAAATACCATCCAACGTTCAGCGGGTTAAACCAAAATAAAAAAAATACATGGAAGTAGCACGTAGGTACTTTGAGCATTCATAATAAAAAATTAAGAAAAAAATGAGTTATGTCTTTTTTCTCGTCCATTCAACCTGTGAGATGAGAAGTCAAACATGACCTGACATTTGGATCTACCATAATCTGTATTTTAAAATTGGCGTTACTTGGTGTTGCCATGATAATGCTAAATTTTATTAAACTAGTGTAGGTACTTCTGGTGCATCTAGCTATAACAGAATAACTGACTTATTTGCTACTTGCTTTTATACATTTTGTTTCTTGTACGCCGGTTCAACGTTGGTATAATAAAGCTGGCCAAGCCTGGTCCAAGGCCGTTTTAACTACAAAAATGCCGTGGTAATAAGCAAAGTTTCCCATCTTAGTTATATTTACAATGCGTTTATAAGTTAGGGAGTGAAAAACATATGTACTTTGACATTATTTACATTTCCTGTAGCCTCCCCACTCTTGTCTACTTTAGTTTTCTTTTCTACAGTGTGTGAATTGCACATACACTTTTTTAAATTATTTTAATTTGCACCCAAATTTCAAACGTTATTTTTTTATTAAATAAAACATTCAACGAAGTTGCACTCCCATGAGTTATCAAAACTCATCAAGGGATCGCCAATTGGTACTTTTGAAAAGTTAAACCCAACCCAACCGCAGACACAACATATGAAGAAAAAATTTACAAAACATTTCACAGAAACATGTCTTATAAGATTTTATGAATTATTATAACCACTCATTTGATTTATGTACTGTTTGTATCAAAAAGTTAAAATAAAGTATCCCCATGATGGACTATAGAAATGCATAAAAAAACAAAATCAGGAAAATACAATAAAAGGTACGGGCTCAAAAATATACAGACCTAATACAAGATGTTTACATACAAAATACATGAAAAGATTTTAAAAAAGATATAAACTGCGCGCGTTAAAAATGTAAATACCTAATCATTATTTTTATCCATCAAGTACACCACTACAAAAGCAAGGGTCTGTTTATGATTTACCTCTACACTTCTTAAAATTACTGGTCAAACTACCACCTGAAGGATGAAAATCATTTATATTCGTCAGATAATACGTAATGTCACGAGTGTTGTCAGGGCTAAAAAATCATTGTTCACCCTTCATATCCCCGAATATTATTTATTTTCGTGAAAACATTTCTCGAGCTTTCAGCGATAACCTAAACAATCGCTTTGTCTCGAGTCTCGAGTGGGGCTGTCACAACTTTGTCCCCAAGGCCTGGGGGCTCTCGTGGATAGGTACTGGAATACGGTTTCCGCGATAAAAATACCCAGTGCGAGAAAAACTAAGTAAGTATTTCTAAAATCCATATCTTTGAGGTGAAACCAACTTGTCTCAAAATAAAGGTTTGAAGCAGTTCAATATTTATTTATTTATTGATCAACGCCCTTTTTCGGGGCTTTTATATTTGAATGGTAAGAAATATACAGTATTTATTGTACATAACTGAACTTCCTCAGTAACAATATTTTATCTTTGTTTAAAGATAAATTGAAGATGTCCAAATTGTCCACTGACTTGATATAATTGTTTCCCTCCATTAGTATTCTGGGCAAAGAGGGATACATATGGTAGTTAGTCCCAGAATTTCTGCACTGAAATAAATCCTGACCTCTAGTATTACGTAGTGGTATCCGGAAGCTTATCAATTCAAGCAATACTGGACTATTAACTAAATCATTTAGAATTTTAAATAGAAATACCAAGTCAGTGAAAATTATTCGCTCTGACAATTTGAGCATATTCATATTGTTTAACAGAGTGTTGTAGTTTAACATAATGGCTGGAATACCCATTTCAAAATTTTGAAAATGTAAGAATTCGTTTTATATTCTTTCAACAGCTTATACATGTATATTATAATATGAATATGAATACGAATAGCAAAATACGACACACTTATATATGCAATATCTACTTAAGATTTAGGAGGCAGATATGTTTACCGCCGCCCCGGGAACCAGTTATTGGATAACCAACACCCCTGCCACAGTCCCATCCCAAGCGGTTTGATACGTTTGGTGACCGTGTTTACGGGATGGGGTTTGTCTGTGTCTTGGCGGGGGATGCCTTAGCCCACCTTATGCATGGCGGGCCGGATCAGAAGACACCGGTTGAGGGAGACCTTTTAATCTCTCCAGCCTGACTCTCTCGACCCATCGCCTTGCACTGCAGTGTGGAAAATTTACCTGGCTATCCAGATCTAGTCACCATACACGGCAAAAGTCATTTCAAATAACGGTGCAATTCTGAATGAATACTGGCGAATACCAAAATACGACATACTTACATGCGCAATATCTACTTAAGATTTAGGAGGTCGTATTTTGCTATTCGTCAGTATTCATTCAGAATTGTAACGTTACTTGAAATGGCTTTAGCCGTGTTTGATGACTATATCTGAATAGCCAGGTACATGTTCCACATCTCCTTCCCCTCCCCACTACCTTCAGCATCACACCATACCAAAATTGGGGATGCCATAATCTCACTGGCTCGAGACGGTTGGGAGCAGTTGGGACTCTTTTGTTATATTCAGATATAAAAGTCATATTATATGCAAGTAGGAATCTTTAGCGTTTTTTTGCTAAGCCGACTGCACGTATAAGTATGTCGTATTTCGTGATTGCCGCATGCTACTTCGGATAGTCGAAATTATTAGTAAAAATATTTTTACAACGGATTTTCACTCAAGATGCCTTCAGATATAAGTATATCGACGTTGGTTGTACGGTCGTATATCCTCTTTGCATACATACTTACATAAAGAAAACATCTTTCGGCCGGACCAATTGTCGCCGGACCAATTGTCGCCGGACCAAATGTCGGACGGACGAACTGTCGGCCGGACCAACTGTCGCCGGACCAACTGTCGCCGGACAAACTGTCGCCGGACCAATTGTCGGGTCACAACAAAAGACAGCTTGACAGAGTGCAAAGTTTCGTAGGTACTGTACGTAGAAAAGGTTTCGTTTTATTTCATTCTCTCGCAGGTTAAATCCTATAGATGTATGCGTTTGTCCCTTTTTATTGTCGCTCGTTTCCGTTTTACCGAGTTTCAAATCACAATAATGCTAAAGAAGTTTTCACTTCAAAAAACAATTTTGAGAATAGTTGTGTGGACCATTGATCTCTGGGGTTTAGAATTATTTATGTGATGAGGTAAAGTCTCAGCAGCAGCATCCCCAATTTTCAGAATTAACAAAAGGTTGAGAAAATTGGGGATGAGGAATACATATTGGAAACTGAAGGTAGGTACCTGACTATTCAGATCTGGTTACTCGTTCTTTCCAGACATAAAATAACTGTATTTGAGGGTAGTTTCAATTATTCATCATCAAAACTTTGGAATGAAATACCACTATCTATTCGAATATCGAGATCGTTGCAGTGCTTCAAGAAGCGCTGCGGCGAATGGTTGCTGACTGCACAGTCAACCGCACAACATCAAAATTGATGGAATTTACAATGAAAGGAATATCTACTTGTGTTTGTGATTATATTATTTATTATTTTTTTAATTTGAATATTATTTCCTTTAATTTGAATTTTATTTTTTATATATAGTATACTAGCTGGCACCCGGCATGCGTTGCAATGCCATTCAAAGAAGAAAAGAAAAAATAATCAGATTACAAAATATAATATTTGACTACAAAATAAATTACGTAATAAGTTTTCACTGATTTTTTTTTCTTCATTTTATGATGTTTCTCTTGTATAGAAGCAGACGCTTGTGATTAGAAGAGGAACGAGTATCGGGATGAAAATATCTTTTGTATCTTATAATTAATTATTAATCCCTAAGTACACTAATGAACATTGAAGTGACACTAAATTAATATACAAGTCTCTAAATGTTTTACCTGTCAGAGGATTATTGTTTTATAATATTATAAGTCAACATGTTATGTTGTCCGATTCCTTGTACAGGGAAAGAGTTTACCATAAACATAATACAAGATTCACTCAAAATGAAGGATTGGTGGTTCCGAAATGTACCAATAAATACGGTGAAAGGACCCTAAACTATATTGTACCCAAAATATTCAATAAACTACCAATGACAATCAAAAATAATAACGTTTTTAATGGTAAAGTCAAATATAAACTAAGGAAATGGCTATTAGATAGGGATGATTTATATTAATGCCCTACCGAAGTCCTTGTGTTCTTTATTGAAACTCACATGAAGGAATTGGTAAATTCATTACAATTTTTGTAATACCTAATGTATATGAAACTTTTAATTTACTTGTGATTATATTTCATTTGTTCATACTAAATCCATCTGTACTTTTTTATTATATCATAACATACTAATTTTTTATTATATCACATCATACTAAATCCATTTGTACTTTTTTATTATTTAAGGCTTCTAGTGCTACTTACATGTATATACTATTTCGGTAATTTAAATAATCTATTTAATTGCTATTTAACATCAAAATTATAAAATTATATGTATACAATGTTTGAAAATGTACCAATGTTGTCATTATGTACCTGCTGACAAACTACATAAGTAGTTTAGCGGGTTTAAATGTAAATAAATAAATAAAAAATTTAAAAAAATTATGATAGAAACTTTAAAAAAATAGACAAATTTAAAAGTTATATAAGTTATGAAAATAATTTCATCATTTTGTTATTTTTACATTGAATTGCTCTTTAATTGCTTTTAGTAGGCATTTATCGTCTTCGATTTTTCTTATCTTTTCTGAATAAATTGATTCTCCCTGCATGTCCCTTCCTGTGTATCCCCGTTCCCTTCCCCCCGCCTCCGCGAACCCCACTTTCCCCTGCCTTTTCCTCCCTGGCGCTGAAATATATGAAATGCACACACTCTCATTTATACTGTTTCGGCTTACAAGTTAATTTTCAAACTGTGCTTAAAACACTTTTAGACGACTTATTTATGCGATTTTAAGTGTTAATTTTTGAAGGTTGAAGGTGAAATTAAATTTTTGATTGAAATGAAATTTTTGATTGGAACGAATTTTAAAGTTACGAAAAATAAAAAATTCAAAAATTGTATATACTTACCTATATAACGTGGGGGAAGTAGGAATAGATAATATTCAATGAAAAGCACATCGTGTGAATGTATAATTATTTAAATACGACGACAGGAAGTTGAATGATAGTACATCGGAGAAGAATAGCTTTTCCTTTGTCGACGAAAAGGAAATTTAAATAACCGCACAAAATACAATTCAACAGAAACAGAAAGCCTACCGAAGATAAACCTGACATACACAATTAATCTAAATGTTATATCCGATATGCAACCAAACAGTAAACATCTCTCAGCAAAATATCTTTGCAACTCTAAGAGGTAATTTTGTAAGCATAGTTTCATGTTTACCCCTTTTTGTGAAGTTCCGCGAGTTTTAGGGGAGGTTTTAGTAGTTTCATATTTCATCCTCCCAAAGGAAAAGATAAGGGAACTCGAATGGGCCAGGAAAAGGGTTGGATTTCAACTCTGAGCGCCATATAATGTTTAGTCATCGTACATCCAGTGAATGCGAACAATTTGTTTCAGATTTTTCTGTAGTGTTAAAATGATTTGGCAGGTTGTTAAAATATTCAATTGCATGCAAAGATATATTTTTTAAATACATCTGTTTTAATTTTTTATAAGAAAAATTCTCTTTTTATAACTTTTGAAGGTTACCTATTCCCATCAATTTAATATAGCATTGAAGAAGATAACACTATTAATCTAAACGAAAATATCGTAAATAATCGTAATTAGAGTTCTTTGAACGTTTGTTTCCTATAATATGGAAGGGCGGTTGCCCATAATATGGAGAAAAAAAAATAGTTCAAGATAATATTAACCTAAAATTTGAAATTTATGATTGACAAATATGGCGGTTTGACAGAAGGTGGCAATGGTGGAATTGGTAAACGGGTACGTTTCAGTTAGACGAGAGGTTCTGGGTTCGAGTCCCAGTTGCGACCATTATCTTTTTCTATTTTCTGTGTCTTGTTCCCTTTCATATTTTCGTTTAGATTATTAGTGTTATCTTCTTCTTCAATGATACATCTGTTTTAATTTCGATTTTGTTTTCTTGAATGAATGTGTGCAAATCTTGAAAGGGGAAATTAAACCCCTTCCCGACATCCGATAGAGCTGAAACTCGGCAGATAGACTCATTGTCGATGACAATGTATTTCACCAAGCACTAGCACTCACAAACACACACACTCGCGCACACACACGTATTTCTCTGAAATTGGATGAAATGTTGGTGGTTGTTGGTCCGCGGAGAAAGTCAAAACTGTTTTTATATTTATAGATGGGTAAAAGATAGAATCCATAAGTACCAATTATTATTGGCACTGTGCTAATGACACTGATTTGTCTTTAAAATATAAGTAAGTGTGTTGTGAAAGGGTGTGTTACATTGACCTTTGTGTTAGAATGCTAATTTCGTAAACATGTAATTTTAATTTGTAAGCCCTTAGCTTCGTTACAACAACAAAATTTGTGACAAATTACAACATGGTTAAACAAAAATTGTCATATTTTAACAAATTAAAAGATATAATTAATATCACGATTGAAATTACTGTGCTATCTGACAAAATTGAACTAGAAAACCCAGTCAGAAAAGTCCGTGCAAATTTCCTAATGGTGCTTAAGTTAGACAAACGAGAAGGTTTTTGTCGTATAGTCTTTCTAGTATAGGTACCTTTAAATAAAGTGTATTTGTTTACTTATTCAAAATATCTTCCCATATCTATAACCGAATACTTTTTTGTATATTAATATCAAAAATATGTTATCTTGCCCGTACGAGTTAAACATACTCACTAATTCCCATTAATAGTATGCTGAAAATCAACTGGTTTGTTTTTTGAAGATAACAAAACTCTAAGGCTGAGTTACGGCGCCTTAAAATTAGTATTAAAAAAGATGTGTTAAAACCAGCAAGATCCCGTAGTATTCCATATTACGTAGTCCCTTTAGACCGGGAGGCGAGATAGGTAAACCCTACGTCATCGACTACACGGATGAAACTACTTTTAAGTAATAATGGGCATTTAGAAAACCTTAAAAAAGCTGTTCTGCCGGTGCGCCTCTTGGCAGGAGCCGCGCAGTCATGGAAATAGTCAGCGATTTTTTGGTCAAAATTACGTCATCGACTACACGAACGGAAATGGTCTCATATGATAAAGGTCGATTAGAAAATGAGAAAAAAGCAGGTCTGCCAACCGGCAGCCTGGCAAGTTCGGAGGCAGCCGGCGTCAAAGTGGGGAAAAAATTGGTCGGTTTTACGTCATCGACTACACGAATGAAACCAATGAATAACTATAGTCCAGATCATTCCATGTAAGAATTTCGCGGTCTGCCGACCAGCAGCATGGCAAATTATTGTGTACGATTTTTTAAAGTTTTTTTTTTTTTTTTAATTTTTCGTTTATCTTTATTATTATTTTTATTTCACTTTATTTTTAAAAACTTTGAATGCCATATTTTAAAACAATAAGCGAAAAATATTAAAAAAATAATTTAAGAGTTCCCAGTGTACCCATCCGTCAGGCGAGCCTTTAGACGCCAAACCACTTACGAAACCTGCCGCGGTGCCCCTCACCGCTGTCGCGTGTTAATATTTTTGTACAAATTTATAATAATAATAGTCCTTTAAGATTGCCTAATAGTCCATAGTAGTTGGAAGTTCGAACAACCAACCCACCGTCGCCGTAAGAGCTGCGTTCGTCCGAAAAACGACGGAAATTTCCGAACCCCGTCCGTTTCACATCGGTTTCGCTTGCCCTGCTGCATCGATTACATCGAATACAAGATCGAAACTAACGAAAACCTGTAGTCTAGATCATCCCATTTATGACTTACTTCGTCTGCCGACCAGCAGCCTGGCAGTTTTTTTGTGTACGATCTTTTAAAGTAATTTTTTTTTTTAATTAAAAAAAAAATATTTTCAATATCTTTATTATTATTGTTATTTGAATATGGTTTTAAAAACTTAAATTGCAAGATTTTAAATAAAATAAGTTGTAATCATAAAAAAATAAATTTTGTGTGTTCCGAGTGTACCCATCGGACGGGAGAGCTTTTCGACGTGAAACAACTTACTGGAAACTGGCCGCGGAGCCCTTCGCCGTCAACGCATGCCCATATTATTAAACCAATTTATAATAATATAAGTCTTTTTAAGATAACCTAATAGTCCACAGTGGTTGGAAGTTCGAACAACCACCGCACCGTCGCCATAAGAGCTGCGTTCGCACGAAAAACAACGGAAATTTCCGAACCCCGTCCGTTTCATATCGGTTTCGCTTGCCCCGCTGCATCGATTACATTGAATACAAGATCGAAACTAACGAAAACCTGTAGTCTAGATCATCCCGTTTATGACTTCCTTGGTCTGCCGACCAGCAGCCTGGCTGTTTTTGTGTAGGATCTTTTAAAATTTAAAAAAAATATA
Organism: Limnephilus rhombicus; assembly: GCA_929108145.2. Classification (NCBI taxonomy): domain Eukaryota; kingdom Metazoa; phylum Arthropoda; class Insecta; order Trichoptera; family Limnephilidae; genus Limnephilus; species Limnephilus rhombicus. Next base: position 29,065,163 of record OV815284.1, read on the forward strand.
TATTTTCAACATCTTTATTATCATTTTTATTTGAATATGGTTTTAAAAACTTAGAATGCAAGGTTTTAAATGAAATAAGTTATAATCATAAAAAAATAAATTTTGAGTGTTCCGAGTGTACCCATCGGACGGGAGAGCCTTTCGACGTGAAACAACTTACTGGAAACTGGCCACGGAGTCCTTCGCCGCCAACGCGTGCCCATATTATTAAACAAATTTATCATAATAATAGTCTTTTTAAGATAACCTAATAGTCTATGGTGGTTGGAAGTTCGAACAATCACCGCACCGTCGCCATAAGAGCTGCGTTCGTCCGAAAAACGACGGAAATTTCCGAACCCCGTCCGTTTCATATCGGTTTCGCTTGCCCTGCTGCATCGATTACATCGAATACAAGATGGAACTAACAAAAACCTGTAGTCCAGATTATTCCATTTATGACTTTCTGGTCAACCTGGCAGTTTTTTTGTGTACGATCTTTAAAAGTTTTAAATTTTTTAAATAAAAAAAAATATTTATAATATTTTTATTATCATTTTTATTTGAATATGGTTTTAAAAACTTAGAATGCAAGATTTTAAATAAAATAAGTTGTAATCGTAAAACAAAAATTTGAGTGTTCCGATTGTACCCATCTTGTACCCATCGGACGGGAGAGAAAACGAAAAATAAAAAATAAAAAAATTAAAAAAAATAAAAACCATTGTTAATTATTTTTTTTTATATTTTTCGCTTATTTTTTTAAAATATGGAATTCAAAGTTTTTAAAAATATAGTGAAATAAAAATAATAATAAAGATAAACGAAAAATTAAAAAAAAAAAAAAAACTTTAAAAAATCGTACACAATAATTTGCCAGGCTGCTGGTCGGCAGACCGCGAAATTCTTATATGGAATGATCTGGACTATAGTTATTCATTGGTTTCATTCGTGTAGTCGATGACGTAAAATCGACCAATTTTTTCCCCACTTTGACGCCGGCTGCCTCCGAACTTGCCAGGCTGCCGGTTGGCAGACCTGCTTTTTTCTCATTTTCTAATCGACCTTTATCATATGAGACCATTTCCGTTCGTGTAGTCGATGACGTAATTTTGACCAAAAAATCGCTGACTATTTCCATGACTGCGCGGCTCCTGCCAAGAGGCGCACCGGCAGAACAGCTTTTTTAAGGTTTTCTAAATGCCCATTATTACTTAAGTTTCATCCGTGTAGTCGATGACGTAGGGTTTACCTATCTCGCCTCCCGGTCTAAAGGGACTACGTAATATGGAATACTACGGGATCTTGCTGGTTTTAAAACATCTTTTTTAATACTAATTTTAAGGCGCCGTAACTCAGCCTTAGAGTTTTGTTATCTTCAAAAAACAAACCAGTTGATTTTCAGCATACTATTAACGGGAATTAGTGAGTACGTTTAACTCGTACGGGCAAAATAACATATTTTTGATATTAATATACAAAAAAGTATTCGGTTATAGATATGGGAAGATATTTTGAATAAGTAAACAAATACACTTTATCTATACTAGAAAGACTATACGACAAAAACCTTATCGTTTGTCTTTGTTGAAAGGAAAAAAAATCGATTTAAAAAGCACTATGGAAGTGAAATATTTTTCACACCAATATCAAATGGTTTTCAGAAATTGTTGCTTCTTCCGATTCTATATCATATTCTGAGGAAATAAAATGTTTACCGTTGTTATTTTTTAATGTTTGCACATGGAATGGAAATATTTTTAATTTTATTTTTTAAATGTATCTACTCAGCAACTTTGTTGAATCAAAATAAAATGTATGTAAAACGAAGCACACACTTTAGCAATAAAAAAATCAGAGTGTGTAATTCACACGCGGTAGAAGTGAAACCAGAAAGTCGCTTTCTTTTCTTTTGTCTGTTTATTTTAAAGTGGTTTGAAGATTGGAAATTGAAATATAAAAATGTTTTTTTCGGATTTCGTGTGATTCCAACCTCCGTTCGCTTTATGTCTATCTCTCTGGTTGCTGAGACTTGTCAGGCGCCTTGCCCACTGCGCTATCGAAGGCCCGCGCTGAACCGCGAATTTATTGCATTACATTAGTACCAAGGACCCGCCAAATAATAAATTTCTGACTCTCGGCTAAAGAAGTTTCACTTCAAAATTAAGTTAACATACTGATGGCGCGTTTACATTAGGTCGGTGACCGAATGCGTCGACCGCATTCGGTTTAACCTAATTCGTTAACCGAATATGCGTCGACCGCATTCGTTTTAACCAAATTGGCCTGTTTACATTAGGTCGGGGACCGAATGCGTCTGCGACCGAATGACAGTTTACACTTGCGAGTCGGTGACCGAAAACGGACTGCAGTCGAATACGTCCGAACCGAATAACGTAATCGCCGCATTAGTTGTTCCATTTTTCCTGTCCATTATCTATCGGAAGATCTGTCAAACATAATCTCGATACAGGTATATCCTAGTGAGACAGGCATCGAAAAACCCAATGTAAATCATTACATAGTATAAAATGAAGTCGCTCAAAACGTATGTGCGCTTTAATCTTTTAAACTACGCAACGAATTTTTATACGGTTTTCACCAATAGATAGAGTGATTGAAGAGGAATGTTTATATATTTAATACATGTAAATTATATTAGGGAAAAGACGATAAATTCAAAGAAAACATATTTTTGTGCGATTTAAAACGGCTGGCGGGCCGTACTATAGTCACTTTTGAAATTCGTTCTACGGAAGAAATTGGAAAATAGATGTCCTAGAGTAAGTAGGTATTTGATTTTCCCTTTTCAAATATCCAGTATTGCATTGCAAGCATTGTATAATTAGTGGCGAGTTAATTAGTTTATATGTATAATATATGCTTATTATAGTAGAGAAAAGCCGATAAATTCAAATATTCAATTCAGGCAGCGGGCAGCGGGCAGCTGGCAAGCGGGTAGTGTGGATTTTATAAAGATTGGGTAATGGCGTTGTGTTTCGTTAGCCACAGCAACGTGTGGCCGGGTCTGCTAGTATATAGATAAATGAATAAATTAAAAAACCTTACAAATTTGTTTGCAAAACTGTCAAACATAACCTCAAATCTGCTATAATTTGTCAAGGTTCGTAGAAAATGCGATAAGGTTAGTTCATCGAGGAGGTAGAGCGAGGATCGGCTAAAAATTCGTGATGTAGCTTGAAGTCCGTGTTCCACTGGGAAATTTCAAATACATAAATACAATGCAAGTGTTTTAATTTAAGCCACGTCACGCGAATTTTTTTAGAAATTTCACGTTTTGAAAGCGGCCCGGCGAGTCGAAAACGGCCCGTAGAGCTAACCTTGTAGAACGCATTTTCTACAAACCTTGATATTTTTTTTTTTAAATCGGTATTACTTGGTGTTGCCGTGGTAAATTTAAAAAAAAATCAATTTTATTTAATTTATATAATTCGTTACAGTCCCTACTTAGCCAACTTAGTATTCAACCAGCTCAATAGGCACTCACCCAGTTCAGTTCTTACCCAGCCCAATACGTAGGTACTTTTCTAAGTCAGTATTCAACCAGCTCAGTACTCGCCCAGTTCGTGTTAGTAATATATTAATGCAGTGGGGAGATAACGTCGCTGTTTATTTTCGTGTTAACGATTAACGCGAAAGTTTTTCCTCATCGCGTGGAAATGTGTGCTGCGGAAAGTGGGACAACCATTATCAATGTTATATAATACCAAAGGCTTTGGGCTAGCTACTACATAATCAAAACCGTACTGTATTTAATATGGTATTAATAGGCATTAGCATAGAAACTGATAACTGATTATTGAATAGAATAAAGTAATAGAAATGTATTTAATGCAAACCAAATCTAACCTAAAAACCAATAGTGTACTAATAATGAACTTCCTGCTTTCGAGACCTCGGCTATTTTTATTTTAGTTTATTAGGGAAACAAACAATTATACATATTTTATTAACATTACCAGCGAGTTCCAGGCATTCGTCGCAATGCCACTTAAATAAATAAATTGTTTCTCCCTGCGTGCCCTTTCCCATACTTCCCCGTCTCCCCCTTCCTCTCCCTCCCGGACTCCTCTATTTCCCCCCTCTCCCGGATTCCCCTCCCCTTCCTCCTTTTTTCATATATTTTTTACAAATTTCGTAACGCCAGAGCTTACCGGTATATACATTAACCTTCGTGCGCACAACAACTTACCAAAGTTTCATGGCAATCGGATGAATAGTACAGGAAATAATTTCATCACGGGCATGCGACATCAAATCCCAAACGTTTCTTTTTTTACCGTAGCTTCACCAGTAGGCTCTGACGAAAATAATTCTCTTCAAGCCTACGTCATCTTTGGGGATGCTGTGTAGAGGGGTCTTTTAGGAAAGGAAGGAGAGGTTCTGGGAAGGAAAAGGTTACTAGGGGTGGGTAGGAATCTGGGGATCAGTGAGTCCAAGATTGACGAACGTATGAATCCATCCTTCCCACTGCAGTTCAAGGCGATGTTCCGAGAGAGACTCCCTTAACCATCCTCTCCCGATCCAGCCTGCCATACAGCTGGTGATTTGACAGACCATCCGCCGCCAAGACCCGGACAAACCTCACCCAATGAACCCGAGCACCCCTGCTTGGACACCAAACGTAGCGAACCACTATGGCAGAAGTGTTGGTTATCCATTAAATGGTTCCCGGGGCAAATTGACACGTTATTTCTTACATTAATTTTAATTAATGTAAGAAATAACGTCGGGTTTTCGAGTTCGTGACTTAGCAGGAGTGCCCAGGTTCATATGGTGAGGTTTGTCCAGGTCTTGGCGTGGAGGGCAGGATGGGCAGACCCGGGTTGAGGGAAACCTAACCTTGACCTCTCCAGCCAGACTCCCTCGACCCATCACTTTACACAGCAGTGGGAGGGATGGATTCATAAGTCCGTCGCTCTTGGACACATTGGCCCCTCATACCTTTTACCTTCCCAGAAATTCCTCTCCTTCCTTTCCCTAAAAAGATCCTCCACACAGCATCCCCAAAGACGACACGAGTGAAGAAATGTGTGTATATCTGAATAGGTAACCGGATAAAACAGAACTTTAAAAAGTAATACCTAAGTTAGGTTAGATTAAATAAGTTTTTTGAAGTGAAACTTCTTAATCCCCGTTAGTGATTTGAAATTCGAATGAAACGGAAATGTGTTACTGAAATTTATTATTTGACAGGTCGTCGGTTCTAATATAATGCCGTAAATTCGCACCTCGATGCGAGCCTTCGATAGCGCAGTGGTAAATGAGCTTGACAGCGACCAGAGAGACAGACATCCAGCGAACAGAGGTTCAAATCCTATGAAATCCAAAAAAAATTTTTTTTTTTTCTGAAATCAATATCCAATCTTTAAACCACTTTAAAATAAATAGGCAAGACAAAAGAAAGCGACTTTCTAGTTTCATTTCTACCGCGTGTGAGTTGCACACGCTGCGTTTTTTTCATAATTTTCTCAATGTTGTGTTTTGTACTGTTCTGTTTCATCATGAAACCATCTAAAAACAGCATTTTTTTTGCGGCCAGCCATAATTCTGTTGGAATTCTTATTGTGTCCCTTCAGCGAAAAGTTTGCTAAGGTCTGGTATATATCCATGTTTGAGAAGAGGTCTCCGGGGGTTAAATGCCCATTGGAATGGTTTATCTAACCTTTTAGGTATCGATCAGGGAGAAGATATCGGCGGGGGCATGACTTCGGCCGGAGAACCACCCCTACTGTCAGCTTGCATTCCTGGTAATGCCAATCGTTAGGAGGAAAAATCGTTCGGGGAAAGCGACAGTTTTCGGAGAAATTTGCCGGGGAAACGATTTCAATGGGAGGGTCGCGATAGAATTTTCTGGAGAACTCTAAGTGTTTGCTGTTAAAGTGTGATTAGCATAATATTATCTCTTTTCAGAATTTTAAATTAATTTTGCAGCCTTTATAAAAAGTTTTGTATAGGTATTATTAATTAATCATTTTTTTACACATTTTTTCCGATACGAGTGACACGGTTAAAAAATCAGAGTATGCAGTTCATACGCGGTAAGTGAAATGTTCAGAAAAGTAAAGTAGACAACAAGAGTGGGAAGAATACAAAGCACCGTACAAATAGGAGACTGATTATACTATCTCATTTTCTCGCAGGCTAAATCCTATAGATATATGTCTTTGTCTCTTTTTAGTAGGTATCACTATTTTTCGTTTCATCGAATTTCAAATCACAAAGGTGCCAAAGAAGTTTTCACTTCAAAAACACAACTGTGCAGTTCTCACGCGGTAGAAGTGAAACCTTCAGAAAACTAAAGTAGACAAGAGGTGGGAGGCTACGAGGCACCTCATAAAATGAAGACCGATTATTCTACCTCATTCTTTCGCAGGATAAATCCTACAGATGAATGTATGAAACTAGATTTTTTTGACGAACTTTGCCAAAACCGAAACCGAAACCGAACCTTCGGTCGGTCACTAATTTTTTTATCGTAGGTATGTGAAATTGAAGTGATTATTTGGAATGCCTTATTCGCATTTTGTCAATATTATGGTAGGTACCTACATGCCGGAAGAAAGTTTAAAAACCGATTGTCTTTGAAATAATGAGGTTTTTTGCACAAATTATATAATTCCTTATTTATTAAAAAGAGTTATATAAAATATATGGTTTTTAATTGAGTAGGTAATTATAAATATATATATACCTACTTACAAATCGTATGATTTTAGAGAAATTCTTATTTTTAATTTATTAAATACGAGAAAATTAGTTAGGACGTCTACTGTTCACAGAACTACCGGTTGTAGCTTGTTTTATGATGAAGTTCTTAACTTGCAGAGGATTGAATGATCTCTGAATCCGTAACCAACGCTTTGGACCACTCAGCTACTAACCGGTCGAAATAATAGAGGTTTTATGTGGAAAAATGTAAATACCTTCTTTAAAGACATTTCTTTTTAATTAGGTATTTTACCGGAGAATGGCAAATTATATGAAGGCCCATTAACTAGCGGCCGAGAACTCAAATTTCGTCGAAAGATGATCGATAGTAGGTACCCTTGCAATTAATTGGGGTGGTTCTAATGAGAAAAATTGATTATTCTCATATATTCTACAAGTCAATGTCGATTTTATTTCATTAAAAAATTGCTTTCATATAACCTACATTCAAGTTAGCAATTAATTATCAAAAAACTTATGTGCAACTTGTACTTATTTTTTGATCTTAAGTATTCATAATTTTTCAATAATGTCTAAGCAAAATAGTGTGTAAAAATATCTGATATATTAGTTTGTAAGACCGTAAATAAATAGACAAACTCAAGTATCTGACCGTAAATACATGGACATCTGTCGGATCTGCCGGATCTGCCCTGATGATGGACACTGCAACGCTAACCGAAACGTTGGCTACAGAAGGAGGTAGCGCAACACGGCATAACACCCTAAAAACAAATAACGAAAAAAACTGAAGTATTTTCGTCGCAAAACACATGCGCGGTTTTTTTAAATGATTTTATTTGAACTAAAATTTAAATTCTGAAAATTAGCTTTCGTAGATAATTTATTGATTTATTTAACTTTTTTTTACATTAACTCCACACAGGAGTCCTGTGTCTTCTTTGAAGATGCTGTGTGGAGGGTCTTTTTGAGGAAAGGAAGGCGTGAACACGGGTCTTGAAGAGACCCATGTTGTAGGAGGGATGAAACACAGAGGCCGGCAAATCGTTCCACATCCGAGCCGTGAACTCAAGAACGAGTCGTAGAAACGACCCGTTCTCATATGACTAATGTCAACCGTGTACAAATGTGGGGCGCGTGTTTGGTGTGTTTCCCGACTATGCACCGGTGACGAGGGCATCAATGACGCTAGTTCCTCGGAGCATCTTTCATTGTAATACCGGTAGAACAAGGACAGCATTACCACCTGACGCCTGTGCTCTAAAGATTGCAGTCCGCCTGTTGATGGGAGAATCTATCAAACGGACCGCCCTTTTCTGCACAGAATCAAGGGTTTAACTGTATGAAAATGATTGTAAATGTTGTACAATCCAACTTTTGGTTTGAAATTTTTACAAATATTACTACGACCAACGGTATTATCGTATTACAATAAAAATAGACATACTTTTTTAAACTTTAAAAAATAATTTTAATAGATAAAATAACAATCTTCCGAAACCAATTTATATTTTTTTGTAAAAAAGGGTTGATAAGTCTAGAATTTAATGTAAAAATGATTTATTTCCGGTTACTTCTGGTTACTCCGTCTTCAAGCTGTGTAAATTGTCTAGTGTCACACGTTTCAATGCAGTTCATTGAAAGGTTGTCGTAATTTAAAAATAACCCCAAGTCTAGACTTCTAACCCCCTAGAGAAGGTTAAAAATACATTTTTGGCGTATAATGGAAGATACACGGGCATTTCCACTACCTGCATTATGCATTTATATTTTATCTGATACAATTTAATACAATAAAGTGATCCCCGGCAGTTGGCCCTCCGGCATGCTTATGTACAACACGCAGTCGGTTTATGGAAAATACGGTATACCTACTTTCACAAAATATAACTAAGTGTCCCCGAAGGGATGTGCAGAGAGGATGTACCGCCGAAATACAAAAGTGTAAAACATATTTTCATTGAAATGCATCAAGGAAAAAAACTACTTCTCTATATAATACCTACTTTATATACCAGCGTATAAGTACAAAAAATCGATACTGTAAATAAATTCGTTTGATGTTCTTACCAACTTAGTAAAGGTATTTTTGAAGTCGATTTTAGGTGTGAAATTGATAAATAATGTATAACTTTATAATAATTATAATTTCGGGGCCCAACTATCAGGGGATCATAGGGGTCGAGTTACGTAATAAAGTACCTACATGTAATATGTACGTACATATTATAGTATATTAGAAAACGATATTTTGTATCTCTCTTTTATTGAATCATTCAATGTTGCAGTGCCGCGATAAAGAATATTTATTATAATTTCACCTCTATCCCTTTTGCTTCTTCTCCAAATTTGACGTTGTGTTAAAGAAATGTCGCCATAGTATAAAATTAACGGATTTTTTTAAAACTGTATTAAAATAAATAAAACCCAATGAAATTGACTATTTTTTTTACATGGGCTCCACACAGGAGGCCCTGAGGAAAATAATTTCCCTCAGGGCCTATGTCATCTTTGGGGATGCTGTGTGGAGGGGTTTTGGGGGAAAGGAAGGAGAGGAGAGTTCTGAGAAGGAAAAGGGTTTAAGGGGTAGGTAGAAATCTGGGGTTCAGTGTGTCCTGGTCATCCGCCTCCAATACCTAGACAAACCTCACCCCATGAACCCGGGCACCCCTGCTAAATCACCAAACGTAGCGAACCACTTGGGGTGACCCATGGCAGAGGTGTTGGTTATCCAATAAAGGTTCCCGGGGCGGCGGTACCCAATCCCGCCTCCCAAATTGTGAAACTATGTCTTTAAGGAAGAATTTTGTTTGATCTGTTTTACCCGAAAGTAAAAAATGTGCTTAATTCGGGCACATGGACACGCCCGCTATACACTTCTGTCGGTTTATCGCTCAAGAGATATGTATTTATTAATATTATTATTTTAGATTCTTTCAGTACCGCCCTGGTTAAAGACCACCGTTCAGATTCGAAACAGAACAGAAACTTTGGGTTAGTCGTATTTGGTGACTATATCTGAATAGCCGTGTACTTCTGGTATTATTTCTTACACAAAAAGATACAATGAAATGAATACACGAGTTTTAATTGCGAATTGTTAATTCATAAAAAAAATGCACAAAAGTCCCAATTGTCTGGAGCCGGTGAGACTTTGGCGTTTCCTTGTGAGGTATGTTGATACGCATCTCCCTTTATATATTTTCCTTAATTCCCACACTCATTCTGTTGTTCATTTCCTGTCCCTGTCTGACAGTGTGGAGTACATAGCTACTTTAGTGACGTTGCAACAATAGTACCAATCAGTCCATTGTGGACGTTTGTGCAGTTATCAACCCAGTGATCTCTCAGTGCCATAATATCGGTTCTTACTGAAATTTGTGCAGTTATCAACCTACTGATCTGTCAGTGCCATAATACCGATTCTTACTGAAATTTGTGCAGTTATCAACCCAGTGATCTGTCAGTGCCATAATATCGACATTCACCCAAACGCAGTGTAAAAAAAATAATCAAAGTTAGATTCCTTCCCCATTTAACTGAACCACGCCATTCCCTTCATTGTCACGTTTTGATTGCAGTCTACCTTATGTATGTTATAGCCAGATCCGTCGTAGATTGCCCAGAACTCTTAGAACGAATACAGATACGAGTTCCTAACAGACGAACAAGATCAGACATGATTCTTATAGCCGTTATACACGACATCTTTTTTCAGCCCGATTCCAGTTAGACACAAAAGTCAACATTTTTCGCTCTAAGCGATCGCTATTTTCATCTCTATTTTCATACCTACGGTTTCAATTGTCATCACTGCAAACAACACATGAACTATACTGTTTACTGAGATACCAACTGAAATCGTAGATATGAAAATAGAGATGAAAATAGCGATCGCATAGAGCGAAAAATGTTGACTTTTGTGTCTAATTGGAATCGGGCTGAAAAAAGATGTCGTGTATAACGGCCATTAGCCTCCCTCGGTGCAACACTAATAAATTCTAAACAGAACTCTTTCATCTATCGTGCATCCAACACTTTCAACACACACTATACACAATTTGACATTTTTAACTCTGCACCACATTCCTTAAAATCACACAGACGCTCTCTCGATTCTCTACAATAACAATAACTATAGATACCCTCTAATACAATCAATCACCACTCTATGAACTTCCTTTTTTTTCTCTTTTAATTTTTTGTCACGCATATTTTTATTGCTATACCTCAACTTAACCGATCCCCGCATCCTAAATAACTCGTTTCTTGAAATGTAATTTTTCATTACTAAATATCTCTGGAATCACTACACTGCGCTGGTATACAATACCCATGTGGAAACCTGTAAATGATTCAATTATTGTACTCAATTGTTATATGCTCAGTTATTAATGTAAACTGTTGGTCTCCCAAATAAATAAAATAAAATAAAACGTAAATTATACAAATTAATCCGCGAACTAATATTGCGACTACAAATTAAGAGTGCGAACGAGGCTCTATTTATTAAATTGGCGAATAGAAGCTTTTAGAAGCGACAAAACGATTCCTGATTTCCTCAAAATCACGGCACTAAATCCACAACATGCAACGTAGCGCCGAATGTTCTCTTCGCTTTGTACTCAATTGGATTGAAACAATTCATGCAGAACTGCAGTCTGCACTAAACGAATTAATGCTCTTCCATTTAAGATTTTCTTATGCAGGAAGTACGAGATCTTGCATTTCACAACATGATGTACAACCCCAAGAAGACGGAACTAATCGCATTCCACCATGGAAAAAATCCCGAGAAAATGCTCCCTGTAAAACTTAATGAGGAAAATATAAACGCATCTAAGATTGTAAAATACTTGGACACATTATTACTGAAGACCTCTCGGATGACGGTGATATTGAACGACAGCGGAGAAGTATCAGTATACTGTCTAATATGATTGCCCGAAGATTCTTCAAATGCAGTAACAATGTAAAAAAAACATTGTTCAATGCATTTTGCACTAACCTATATACATGTGAAACATGGTGTCACTACCGTACCAGCTCAATAGAACGTCTGCGGATCCAATATAATGATGCTTGCAGAATTATATTTGGATACAGAAGATACAGCAGCGCATCTTCAATGTTTACGGAGCTAGGACTACACGGATTCGCCGGTCTGATGAGACACCGGGTCACTGGAGCCAGGATGCGGCTAATGGCTTCCGATAACAAAGTGGTGATCGCAGCCTTCCAGCACCAAGCGCCACTCCTGAGCGAGCGCTGGGCCCTAGCTCACTCCAGACCACGTCCTACATTATAATTGATTATTTGTTTTATTTCTATTATCGCTTATGTCTTTTATATTTGTTTGTTCTATTTACTTTTTCTTTACTTTATCTGTTGTGTAAATATGTACAACTTTATGGGACGTGTGGGATTGCACTATCCTCCCCACATCCTGGAATAAACATTATTATTATTATTATTATTATTATAATGCATGGAAAGATTTCCGGAAGACGGGGCCCTGGAAGAAGGAAAACATCATGGCTGAAAAATCTGAGAAAGTGGTTTGGCCAGTCTACTGTAGAGCTGTTCCGGGCCGCAGTAAACAAAGTCCACACAGCCAACATGATAGCCAACGTCCGTTGAACGGACAGAGCACAAGAAGAAGAAGAAGAGAAGTCTTCAACTACTTGTTATTACTAAAACTTTAAACTTAAACTTTATGATCTTATTAGTGGTTTAACTACACGTCATTCATGGTTCTAAAGCACGCATCAAATCCATTTAAAATTTAAGCTTACACATTTTGAAGTGAAAACTTCTTTAGCACCGTCGTGATTTGAAACTCGATAAAACGAAAAAGCGATTCTAAAAAGAAAGAAACACATACATCTATAGGATTTAGCCTGTGAGAAAATGAGATGGAATAATCGGTCTGCTCTTTGTGCGGTGCTCCGTAGCCTCCCACTCCTGTTTACTTTAGTTTTCTGAAGGTTTCACTTCTACCGCGTGTGAACTGCAATATTGTTTTTGAAGAGAAAACTTCTATAGCACCGTTGTGATTTAAAAATCGATGAAACTAAAAAGCGACACTAAAAAGAGACAAACGCATATAGCCCGGGTTCATGAGATGAGGTTTGTCCAGGTCTTGGTGGCGGATACGTTTGCCCAACCACTGCGTGGCGGGCTGGATCGGTGGAGACTGATTGAGGGAGGCCTTTTGACCTCTACAGCCGGATTCTCCCGACCCTTCGCCTTGCACCGCAGTGTGAGGAATAGATTCATACGTCCGTCACTCCTGGCCACACTGACCCCCAGATTTCTACCCACCCCTCACACCTTTTTCCTTCCCATATCTTCTTCTCCTTCCTTTCCCTTAAAAAACTCTCCACACAGCATCCTCAAAGATGCCTCCTGTGTGGAGCTAAAGTAAAAATATATATATATATATATCTATAGGATTTACCCTGCTAGAGAATGAGATAGAATAATCGGTCTCCTCTTTGTGCAGAGCCTCCCCACTCTTGTCTACTTTAGTTTTCTGAAGATTTCCCTTCTACCGCATGTGAACTGCACATGTAAATATATTTTTTAATACAAAAAACTCTACAACAGAATTACATCACCAGGGGTCCTAGCATGGTCGATCGATATAGGTTTTATCGAAAATGTCGGTAACTTGTCATCGCTCCCGAGCGCGACTTCAGGTCGCTAACGAACAAGCAACAGTTCACAACGACTAAGAATTCCTAATTTATTTGACGTGAACTGTTATTTCTTCATTAGTGGCCTGCAGTCGTGCTCGGGAGCGATTTCAAGTTACCGACATTTTCGATAAAACCTATACCGATCGACCATGCTAGGGGGCCAGGCCCCCTAGCATGGTCGATCGATCTAGGTTTTATCGAAAATGTCGGTAACTTGCGATCGCTCCCGAGCACGACTGCAGGCCGCTAACGAATAAACAATAGTTTACGTCAAATATATTAGGAACCCCTAGTCATTGTGAACTATTGTTTGTTCGTTAGCGGACTGCAGTCGTGCTCGGGAGCGATCGCAAGTTACCGACATTTTCGATAAAACCTATATCGATCGACCATGCTCGGACCCCAGAACTATATATAACCAACCGACAGTAAAAAGTGCCTAAACTACACACTACGACAGCATAAAGATAAATCTACTTAGCTCCTAAAATCTTCAACCTTCTCCCTGATAACTTAAAAACCGAAACCCAATCAAATTTTACAAAGTATAAAAATGCTGTGGAACCTTCTTACATCTACAATAATATATTTCAAACTTAATCCCATAAATTCTCCTTATTAACCTGTTTAATACCCTCCATTCATGCATGCAGATTTCCTATTTAATTAATAATAAAAAAAAATTACATTAACTCCGCACAAAAGGCCCTGAGGAAAACAATTTGTCTCAGTGTTTTTGTCATCTGGTTGTGTGGAAGGGTTTTTTTAAGGAAAGGAAGGACAGGAAGTTCTGAGAAGGAAATAGGTATGAGGGGTGTGTAGGAATCTGGAAATCAGTGTGTACGCATCCATCCCTACAACTGCAGTGCAAGGCGATAGGTCGAAAGATTCTGACTGGAGAAGTCAAAAGACCTCCCTCAACCAGTTTCTCTCGATCTGGCCCGCCACGCAGCAGGTGGGCAGATGCATCGGTTGCCAAGACCTGAACAAACCTCACCCCATGAACCCGGGCACCCCTGCTAAATCCTCAAAGTAGCGAACCATTTGTAGCGTCTTATGGCAGAGATTTTGGTTATCAAATAAATGGTTCCCGGGGCGGCGGTACCCATACCCGCCTCCCAAATGAAAAATTATCATACTTAATATAGTGCTGTAACGTCATCGAATTTCAGAGAAATGCGTAGGATTACGGGTGTATACGTGATCGCCATTAAAAGTTGATAGAATGCATTGTCATCGACAACGAGTCTATCTGATGAGTTTAAGCCCGATCAGATGGCGGGAAGAGGGTACATTTCCAGTTCCAACATTCCACATCATTCTTACATTCATTCAATCAAGGCAATAAAAGTGAAATTCAAATACTCGAAAGTTTATTAAAAATAAAAATATATACATCAAATTTATTTTTCATGCAACAAATAACAATAAAATAGTTATGTCCTTGACTGACAGCACCTACAATATCATTAAAATAAAATGCACCACATCGGGAAGCGTATTTCTAAAACCTACACCGGTTCAGTCATTTCTTTACATTTCAATGTCAAAATTTAAATATTTAGAAATACAACTTATATTTTCTAATATACTCATTGGAAAGATTACTGTATCTAGATTTTAGAACAATTTTTGTTTTTGCTAAATGATAAAAAATAACCAATAAATGATTAAAAAAAAACCCACAATATTTAGATAAATTTACAATATATGGGAATGAAATTTAAATATATGGAAGTAAAATTATTAATTTCTAATATGCCCATTCGAAAGATTATTTTATCTAGATTTTAGAAAAAAAATTGTTTTTGCAAAGTGATAAAAAATAACCAATACAAAGGTATATTTAAATGTAAATTGTCGCTACCGCTACTGAACCGGTATAGGTTTTGGAAATACGCCATCGGGAACGCATCGTCAATTTTGTCTAAAGTAAAAATTAGTTCAATTCATTGATACCTTTACTATGGCGTCTCATCAATGTCTGCTCTTTAAAGTGCGGTACTTACGGACGTCGCGACGCCACCATAAGTAAACGTCCTTCACTTCATTCCAATTTCCCTCCGCCATAATGGCTTTTTTCTGTCTCGGGCGTTTTGCCTTTCACCTTTCAGCCGGGTGGATTAAAAATTCACAACTGCAGTAAAGGCTCTATATATTAGCCCCGCCCTTAACCCCCCAGTCCCCCTCCCCCTGTGACCCAACCCTCTGTGCTCCTGTTACTAGCCGTGTCTTCCGGTGCACGTCTGTGACCCGGCATTTGCAGCGGTCGGTAACCCCTGCTGCAGGGGAGTCAAATTACATCAAAAAAATATCTTAACCATAAAGAAAAATATAGAATATATGTTTATAGCAGTCCAAAATCTCGAGTGGTGAAGTCTGGCATCACGAAATTGGCAAAGCTTTTTCTTTCTTGAATTTCGAAGGATGGGTTGTTTAAAAAAATTGATGAATTCATTAAATAATTTAAGTAAATTTTCACGTTCTGCGTAAGTTAAGTTGTATTCAAATTCCGGGATTATTTCAGTTTCATGCAGCAAATGACCTGTAATGATATAATAACAGAACTTGAATAGAACCTCCACAGAATGTGAAAATTAACTTGAAATATTTGATGAATTCATCAAAGTTTTTGAAATAACCCATCCTGTCTCGTGGACAGTAGAACTCGCATCCAAAAACGTGACTTTTTAATTTTCTCTTTTTTAAACTAAGGGAACGTACCCATACTACGTGACACACTTTTTGCAATTTTTTACCCCCCCCCCCCCTCCGGTGACCACGTGTATTCCAAGACCCCCCTCTCCATAAAGTTTTCACGTAGTATTTCATAAATATGGTTTCGAATTATTTTTTGCTAACAAAAAATAAAAAATGCATTATTTGGCTTATATTTGTCTTTATTAATACGGCGCTTGCTGCGTGACAGCAAGAGTGCATGCATTACAAGTGGAAAAAATATTATCAAGATAAAACTTATGTCAAAATATATTGAAACCGGAATGTAATTTATGGAAATCAAAGTCTTGTTATTTTTATAAACATTTTTCATCTCAATCATCTTCAACAAACACGTTCCCTGAACTTTTTCACTTATTTGAATGTACGAGGGTGGGTTTTTAAGTTTGCGGATTGGGAAAGTAGTGGAATTTTTTTTTTTTTTACCTGAGCTCCACACAGGAGGCCCTGAGGAAAATAATTTCTCTCGGGGCCTATGTCATCTTTGAGGATGCTGGGTGGAGGGTTTTTTTAAGGAAAGGAAGGAGATGAGAGTTCTGGGAAGGAAAAGGGTTTAAGGGGTGGGTAGGAATCTGGGGTTCAGTGTGTCCTGGTCATCCGCCTCCAAGATCTGGACAAACCTCACCCCGTGAACCCGGGCACCCCTGCTAAATCACCAAACGTAGCGAACCACTTGGGGTGACCTATGGCAGAGGTGTTGGTTATCCAATAAAGGTTCCCGGGGCGGCGGTACCCATTCCCGCCTCCCAAATTGTTGAAAATAATTTTTAAAATAAAAACCAATAAAAATCCATAAAAACCAAAATTATTTTTCCTTTTCAACATATTCCCCTACTACCCTAATACATTTTTCCGATCTTTAAATTAATTTAAAGGAACTTTATAACAGCGCGGAACTCAATTTTCTCCACATTTCACAATTTCTTCCCGATTGAAGTGTTTGGTCGACGATAGCTCAAAGACTAATGACCTAATTACGATAAAACCCGGTGTTTATCCTAAAAATGAGGTGTTCAATTAGTACCTAATTCAGCGGTACCCCCATTAATCACTTAGTTTCCCATTTCGGGAACTTAAAAACCTCCCCTCGTAGCTCGAAAAAAAAAGCGAGATTTCTAGATTGACTACGTGATAAAAACCTAAGCCCCCCCCCCCCCCCGTTGTGACCAAGCCTGGTATTTTGATGACCCCCCCCCCCCCCTGAACAGGTCACGTAGTATGGGTACGTTCCCTAACTAACTAACTAACCATCGCGCCGTTTCCCTTGAAGCAGAAAGTAGGGTAGGCAGAAAGAACGGACCGCTAAACAACTTGGTCTTGGCACACACTCTTTGCCTCATTCGCATTCATACATCGTCTCATACACACTCTTCTATTATTCTGACTCTTGACATGGCCCGACTCAAGTATCTGATTCACTTGATCGTGTCTTCCTCGGGCGTCCCCGACTTCTTCGGCCATTCACATTTCCGTCATATATTATTCTTACACTACTTACCTTATTAAAAACCAAACTGAATTTTACGGAAAATTATTTTTATTTCAAATAAGGAATTGTACAATTTGTCCAAAGAAATGTCACCATTTCAATGACAATTCTTTTTTCAAACTTTTTCAGGCCTATAGAAACCATAATATTGATTATTCCGGTATGACAACTCGTAGTAGTAACTATAATCATGCTAACGCTGACGAATAAAATGTAGTATCTAACACGGGCACTATCTTGAACCGGAACCGGAAAGTACCAAACAAATTTACAGATAGGTAGATGAAATTCCAAATGGTCGAGTTAAAACAAGACTCAGTAAATAATTATTCATTTCACTTCGTCTACGCTCAGTAAATAATTATTCATTTCACTTCACTCTCAAAAAACTCACGAAGTATATTTTAATTCATACTAGCTGACCCGACGAACTTCCTACCGCCTATCCGTTGTGTTAACTATTAGCTGAATTAAATAAAAAAAAATTATTAAGTTAAAAATTATACCTAGCTAACCCGGCTATGCGTTGCTGTGGCTAATAAAACACAACGTCATCTACTGGATGGTTATCCAACCTTTATAACCACCGCCGTCTTTGAGTTTATCGCGAAGAGGCAGACATATGCCGCGGAGGACTTTAATTTATAATACATAGAGATGGTGTGGAAGATTGTAATAATGTGCATGAAATGCTTGGGGTAACTAACGTATTTAAGTTAATAAGGATTATAATACTGTATGGATCCGTCTAAATAACTTTTCAATGTACGTGACCATTTTTTTAGAAGATAGAATGGGTATAGTGATCTATCCGTAAAAGATAGATATATGCCTTCGCGGACTTTTTGTAGATCTATAAAGGAGGAATATCCCACCATGCATTGTTTTGTTATATCCCAAAAGGATTAGGCAGCGTTTTCGATGAAAGCTACCAGGCGGATCGACTTTTTCCGACACTTCTAACAATTATCATTATGTTTCAACCAATTTACACAAATCCTTGACAAATTACATACCTAAACCTTCCTCACGAAACACTCTATCTATTGGTGAAAACCGCATGAAAATCCGTTCAGTAATTTTCGAGTTTATCGCGAACAGACAGACAGACAGACGACGCAGGGGACTTTAATTTATAATATGTAGAGAAGCAATTATCGATGTGTTCTGTTTTGTTTTTGTCAGTATTAGAGATGGCGTTGTGTACGGATTTATATTTTATGTGATTTTCTTACTTTTCCTTATTATAATTATTGTATTATTCCTTTGGGGGGGTGCAGACACACGTTCACATTTAGTGTGTAAGAAAGAGGGGCAGCATTATATATTTAAGAACAAAAGCAAAACAATCAGCGCATTGACATTTGAATTTTTGAAACTCTCACACTATTTTATATTATTTGTATAACAATATTGCTGCAGCTCTTTCAAAACATTCGTTCATACAAAATGTACGAGGAAAAGAATTTTCTTCATAATTTTTTTTCGCGAATTTTTCCGATGTTTTCATAGCTATTCTGCTATTCGGGCGAAGACAAATCCAACAAATCAAAGATCATAAAAATCGGTCCAGCCGTTCTTGAGTTGTAAATGGTGTAACTAACCCGAATTTGTTTTATATATTAATATTTATCAATTTGAGAAAAAATATATTGTTTAATCAGCGCTTGACATACTTATCTCCGCCGCACCGATTACCAAAATTGGAACTAACAACGCATATATTTATAATATATATATTTAAACAATAACACTTAAATTAAAAAGGTAAAGAAACAATAAATAAATAAATGTATATGGGTTATCGTATCCCATAACTTTGTCAAAACTAAAAGATCACACGGATGGCATTTCTAAGGTGTCACTTACACTATAAAATACAATCATATTTTAATGAAAACGGTCACTTAAATGGAATGAAAACAATAATGTTGTTATCTTGTCACTTTAATATTGCATAAGAAAGAATAGCTCTAATGTAATCGCTTATAAATCATTGTTTTGTTTCACTTTTTATTTTTTACACATATTTAAAAAAAAAACCTAAGGACATATATTTTTTTAAATTTTATCTATTGTTGAAAATGGTATGAACTAATGATATAATGAATGAGAACATTTTGTCTGATCTCTCAACACTTTGTTATTAATTCATATATTTTTATCACTTATTATTTTCTCTGTTTATCATTTTATTTTTAAATTTTATTATTTTGCTTTTACTTAACTGTTTTGCATGACCGATATTTGCGTGTGTTATTTTTATTTAATTGTGAAATTATTAACCCCGATACCGGCGAATCCTAGTGGGGTTAATAATTACATGCTAAAAATATATGTACATAAATTGTGAAGAAGCAATAAATAAATAAATAAATAAATATACAAAAAACTAACTGCGCTCGCGACTGCACAGTTTAATATGTCGATCTGTACACGGAAAAATAATATAAACGAAACCAGCAAGCACTAAACTATATCGATAAATTCATAAGAAGTTTTTTTTTTGTAATTTTAACTAACCAATTGATAAATACAGTGATTTCAACGAAAGCATTTTTTCAATTAATTATTTTTATTCGACCGACAATTTTGATGTACATAATGAAAAACAAGCAAATGTAGGGAAAATCTTTTCGCCGAATAAATATTATTACTAGGTAAATTATTATAGCATTTCTTACAGAAATCTGTCGTGTTGTGAGTTGTGACATAGTTTATTCCTTCTTTGTGGTGTAAAATTTTCCTAGCGCTCTCCGAACTTTTAACTCAACTTCATAAGTTAAATTCAATCCATCTCCCTTGTCCAAACACTCTAACAGTTAAAGAAACAGCCTCTCAACGACCTCCTCGAGAAGAACAATAAACTTGTTTAACATGGCATTGTCGTGTTGCATTTTTACAGTTTGGGGTGAATTTCGCCCCTACCCGCTTTATGCTGTTTCAGAAACCACCCTTAAATGAGATCATACACCGAAATCCTTTCATGGGAAATGTTCGGTAAATATTTTACAGGACTAATGCTGAAGGGTTATAATATGTTATTTTCAGAATATCATAACAGTTTTATAATAACTACCTACTCACCACTATATCTCGTATCACAGTTAGTGCAAAACTAAATAAAACAGTGGTTGTTAAGTTGAAAATCTGTTTCTTAGACTATTATTTAATGTATTACATGATCAAAAGTGTATAAAGAGAAGATTTTAGATCATAGCGATAAATAGATTTTTAGTTTTTTCTAATCTACTAAACTTTTTGGTTGAAGAAATATAAATGTACTGGGAAAAGCATTTAAACGAGATAAGTGATATCCCGTGTCAGTCTGGCGTGCAATTTTATTTTTATGGAAATTTTATTCGGCATTCGCTCAATTGATATTTTTGTATTGATAAATTAGCCTAGAATTTCATGAAAAACTAATGGAAAAACGATGTCTAAATTCTGACATAGTCTGAATATTTTTTTGGTAGAGTGAAAATTCATGAAAGAAAATGCTGAAAATATGTTTTAAATATAAATAGCTCAATAGCAATCACGTCAGTTCTATCCAGAGAGATTGAGCGTGTGATCAATGACAAACTGCTCACATACCTCGAGAAGACCAAAATTATCAACGACCATTGATACGGATTCCGGCGGAACCGCTTGTGCGGTGATCTTCTCGCGTATGTGACGCATTTTGGGGGCGGTGCTCGGAACATCACTGTGAGACCCGAACGGTCGCACTGGACACTTCAAAGGCCTTTCAATTTAAGTATATTCAAACACAAAACAAAACATCACTCAAATTCATTCCTTTTTAAAATTAGTCATATTTTCAAACCCAGTATTTTCATGCGGGATTTAGTTCTAAGTTAGACGGCCTGGTACATAAAGAGATTTCTGGGTACTTGATTTTTTCCTTGTTGACAATCTACTAGGCTTGTTCACAAAGTAAGTGTGCTGTGACCATAATGGGCTGTGGTTTTTTGTTTTTTGGGGGTTGGCAGCACTGAGTGGTAGAGGGGGTTCTCCTGACCAGATCGAGCATCGCAAGAACATGACAGTACGTAAACTCACGTTGTAGTGTCCAGTTGCGTGCAAGATGTCGACAAAAACTCCCGCCGAGTGCTGTTAATCGCTTTTTAGCGTAAAAAGAAACTTGTGCCACGGCTCACCACATGCATTAAACGGGATGGAGATTATGTGGAAAAATAGTCGACAAGTGTATCAATAATGTCCTGTATTTTTTTAAAATACATTTTTCAAAAAATATATAAAAATCTAGTACACTTACTTTGTGAACATCCCTCGTAATTTTCATTGCATTTCTCATCCCAAACATTTTGTTGCACATCAGTGGCCTTCTGACATGAGCACCAAATTATTGTTACGCGGATGACAGTACAATTCATGGCTTAAAACCTCCAAAAAGCAAACAAACTCCAAAGGTTTGGAGGGCTTTCAAGCAGAGAATGTGAATGCGTTGGCCTATCTACAGCGTGGCGGGCCGGATCGGGAGAGACTGGTTGAGGGAGACCTAACTTGACCTCTCCAGTCGGACTCTCAACCATAGCCTTGCACCGCAGCGACAGGGATGGATTCATACGTCCGTCAGTCCTGGACAAATTGAGCCTCGAATTTCTACCCACCCCTCATTCGTTTTCCCTTCTCAGAACTTCTAATTCTTAATTTCCCTAAAAAGACCCTCAACATAGCATCCTAAAGATGACATAGGCAATGAAAAAGTTTTTTTTCTCAGGGCCTCCTGTGTCGAGTTAATGTAAAAAAAATCGAGTGTAGTTCACATGCGGTAGAAGTGAAATTTCACCCACACAATTCAACCAATAGGAGCCTTGAAAAGTGAGCACGTAGGTACTGTACGTGGTTCATTCTATCTCATTCTATCTCATTCTCTCGCAGGCTAAATCCTGTAGATGTATGTGTTTGTCTCTTTTTAGTGTCACATGTTTCCGTTTCATCGAGTTCTAAATCACAACGGTGCTAAAGAAGTTTCACTGCAAAAAAGTCAGTCAGTCAAGTAGTGAAAATTAAAGTTCGTTCATCGGTTCATATTTCGAATTTCGATAGCCTGTGCGGCAATGGTTGTAAATCTCTTCACCTAATACAGTGTAATAAATTTCTCTCATAAAATACTGACTCATGTTTAAAGGGAATATTGTTAAAGCTATTTGCAGTTCATTGTTTATCAACCAGAACTCAATGGGAGGCTGTGTAATAAATAACAATGTATTGTATGCACGTTCAGATAAGCTACGTAGCTCTTCAAATGAGTTTATATTGGGAAGTTTGCCGTTCCCTATTCATGTATAGACAGAGTCGGATCAATATCTAATTATAAAGTTGAAATGGGACCGGGATGGCCCGACAGAGTTCAAATAGCAATAATGCCGGGACTTGCTCTCCAAACCGTGATCCAGAACGGAGTTATTGTTTAAATATTCTACGCCTTGCCCCAGAATACCATAGACGAGATCTCAGATGTGAAGTGATCGAATTAAAACGTGAAGGAAAGGACATAAGTGAGAGTATTATATAA
Organism: Limnephilus rhombicus; assembly: GCA_929108145.2. Classification (NCBI taxonomy): domain Eukaryota; kingdom Metazoa; phylum Arthropoda; class Insecta; order Trichoptera; family Limnephilidae; genus Limnephilus; species Limnephilus rhombicus. Next base: position 29,088,309 of record OV815284.1, read on the forward strand.
ACCATCAGAGTATCCTAAAACAATTAGGAGATGATTTTGTACCTGCATAATTTAATAAATGGATTCCCTGCCGCTAAATTCCGAAGGGTCAACTTTTCAAAAACCAAGTTCCGGAATGTATAAATTCAATTGACGAAATTTCGAATTGCGGAATCATCGAGTTTGGTAGTCCAAATGTTATCAAAAATAACTGTAATACTAAACGAGATACTAAACTTAAACCCAACCTAACTAAGTAAAGGTATAACCAAGTAAGGGCCGTCTGTTTCAACAGAAAAGCAAATCGTGAACCAAATTTAAACCGTCATGTCAGTTAAAGTAACAAAGATGTTAAATAGGACCATGCGTTGTTTCAGGTGTACTTTTGCTAAGGTAATAATAACTGTTTGTGTGGCCAATCTAAAAAGCAGAATATTCCTCGAAATTATGTGTAAAAACGCACCGTAGGAACTATTTTTTGGGGCGGCGACACCATAAATTAAATTTGAAAACCGGAACAAGTGTCAAAATAGCCGGCTGTATTTTCTTTCGCATTGTTGTAGGATTTGACAGCTTTGTTCCTATAAAAATGTTTGTATGAATATTTAAAAATAAATGACGACCTATTATAATAAATGTAGATATTTCATGGAAAAAAATATAATTTACTTTCCAGTAGTTGTAATATCTCCTTGAATTTGGTCGTAATTGAGATTGAAACGGAAGGACCTAACTAACCGCCACGCGCGCCGTTAGGCTGAGAGGACAGACCGCCTAACAAATCGGTCTTAGCACACACTCCTTGCCTCGTTCACATTTATACATCCTCTCATACATACTCTTCTATTATTCCGATTCCTGACGTGGCCCGACTCCAGTATCTGATTCACTTGAACTTGCCATGACTTCCTCGGGCGTCCCCGACTTCTTCGTCATATATTCTTCTTACACTAATTTCTTCGTTCATTCGCTCTACGTGCCCAAACCATCTGAGCCACTTTCTTTATCTTACTTATTACGCTTACATCAGAATTATTTGCGGATATCCACATTTCTCCTACGGCCAGACATGGTTTTACCACAAATACCCCTCAGGGATCTCATTTCTACAGCATTCGTTCTATTTTCATCCTTCCTCTGCCAGTTTCATGCCCCACTGCCATACATCAGGGCAGGTACTAGCCCTACATTGTGAATTGCTGGCTTCGCTTTTTTTGTTAGCGCCATCCGCGTTCGGTTCTCCATTAATGCAATTACCTGCATTTACCATTCTTTCAATATCTCTATCAGCCTTCCCATCTCTCTAAACATACTGACCAAATACACATCCACCTGCTCTAAATATTTATCATTCATAACTATATTGTACACTGTTTTCGTACTCTCTCTTTCAAACACGGTGACTTTAGACTTACTTACATTCATCATTAAATCGTTCTTCAAACATATTCATCCTTGATATTAGAGACTGTAGAACCTAATCTAACCCAACCTAGCCTAACTACAGCCTTTTTTAATTTCTCCAAAAATCTACGGGTAATCTATTGTGAAAACTGTAAAATATGATTTGTTCTGTTTAACTACTTTTAACATTGTAATAGGATAAAGTGGTTTATTAGGGAATGCGACAGTGATAGGGGGGTATGATAGAATGGTAGGTACTTGTAATCTTATCAATAATTTTTGTAATAAAAGAGTTTTTAGCGAGAGGTGCCAGAAAAGTTACCACAGGGATAACTGGCTTGTGGCGGCCAAGCGTAAGCAATTAAATCCTCGCTAAAATAACTTTTGGCCAGCGAAATTTTAGATAGTTCGCAACAAAGCTATACAATGCACTTCCACTGGCCATTAGACAGAACACAAACTATTCTAATTGTAAATTAGACACAAGAGTCTTGGATCTGTCCGCCAAGACAGATCAAACTCCAACGGTGAGTAAGTATAACGATGATTTCTTTTATTTTGTTTGTATGAGTTGTTATTTTAGTTGTAAACTGCTTATGTTATTTTTAACTGCTTTCAACACTGGGTTAACTTGTGAGACAGGCATATAACCTATATAATGTAATTAATAATATTGTATTAATAATATTGTATTAATAATGTAATTAATAATAGTTGTATCACATGAAAACCCGGAAATAGCTATTAATGAATTACAAAGAGACTTTAACGAGCTACTCAAATGGTCATGATGTAGGAGTAATTATTAATGTCAAAAAAACCAAATGTATGTATATAAGATCACCGAGCCTGAAAATGTGGAATTTACCTAAAATAATTGCACATAATTTTGAATGTATACATACAAAAATTGATAACATTTGCTACTGTGAAAAAAATGATTTTACAAATGAATATACTTACCTTGGCATAATCGTAGATAATAACTTTAAATGGGATAAACAAGTGATCAAAATTTGTAACCAGCTCCGATGTTTGGCGAGTAATTTTTATAAATTAAAATTTGTGTTGCCTCGATGCACTCTCAAACTTATATATCATTCTATGGTCGAATCCATACTTAGATATGGAATTCGAACTTGGGGACACTCGAGTAAAATTAATATTAAATACATTCAAAATTTACAAACTGCTATAATTATAAAAAATTGTTAAACTTAGCATTTATAAACAAAGATACAACTTAAAATTACTATATGGGTCTGAGGGCCTACTTCCAATTAAAGGGTTTCTCTGGTACATTATAATTGTGGATAATTCGGGAGAAAGCACGTATAAAAAATAAAGTTAAATTTTAACATCCCATCTAAAAGAACTCGCCACACCAACCTTTTTTACACAACCAGTAATAATACGAACGCTGCAGCCAACTCCCCTATTTCCCGCATCCTTCAAAGTTTCAACTCAATTCAAAAAACCACAAATACCGATTTATTTTTATATCGGTATTTGTGGTCCCTCCCTCTATTTAAGAAAAACATTTTTAGCACACTGAATTCGCACACATAAAACACACATCCACACACCCACACGCGCATTTACACACATACAAACACTCTCACACACCCTAAAGGAGAGATTTAGGTATATTGTATTATTTATCTCACAAAAATATAAGTAGATAACAGCGACATGTCATTGGTATCAATTATTGTATTAATTCTATAACTTTGTAACTATTTTCCATTATGTAATAATGTACTGTTTGTTTCTGCAAAATAAAAATAAAAAAATAAAATAAAAATAAAAATTTATTGGTGCATAATCGCACAACAAGATTTACCGAAAGGCAAAAATAAAAACAAAGGCCTAAAAATACCACGAATATCAAATAAGTATGGTAGCAGAACGCTCGAATATATGACACCCTTGATTTACAACATGTTAAATCAAAACCTTAATTTAAAAAATTAATGAGGAACCCTGCCATAAACTGACAAAAAATGGTTAATAAATGAACAACATATTTATCTATCCTAAATCTTATATTAGGTATTAATATTGTAACCTAGGCTAATGTGTGTTATGTAATAATATTAAATGGTAGAACCTACAGACAAGCTGATCTGTCACAGCTTTGTGGGACTACCCATATCTTATATTGTATTACATGTTATTATATTCAATTAAATAAAAAAATAAAAAAAAACAAAGTTGTTCGTATTACGATTTTAACTAAGCACCGCGCCATTCTTCGAAGGGGAGGGGCAGAGGAAGTGGAACATCACAAAACTATATGCACATCATACACATGAATGTATTTCTGTTATTCCCACTCTGTCCCAGGAGACTCGTTTATTCCTTAAACATTCCAGACATCTTCTTCTATCCACTTTCCCGTCATTTACTAACATTATTCGCTGACACTTCTATTTACATTCACTGTACATCTTCAAACCACTTAACCTTCACATCCCTTTTTCACAAATATTTTTCATTAGGTAGATTTTCATTGGTCTTGCATTATTTTTAGATCTCCTCATTTATTATTCGGTTGTACGTGGTTTTATGAGAATCTTTCATCTTCTTCATCGAGTCTAATTTTGTCCTTCCTCTGCCAGTTCCATTCCTCACTACCATGCAATAAGGTCGGTATGAGAACTCTTTGCAGATTGTTAGCCTCAGATCCTTTGAGAACTTTATACTAGCATCTACTGCATCCAGTCCTCCTACACCCACTCTCTTGGTAATATCGTTATCGGTTTAAATCTTACAGAGAAGTATTTTAATTTTAATAATATTATGTCAATACAAGAAGACAAGTATCAACCAAAACCGCCAGATATTTTTTTAATGTAAATCAAGGTAAGGCATTATTATTTTAACCCACGAAACTTTAGACAATCTGAATAGTTTTTACCTAATACAGCTTAGAAATATCCATTTAACTGTTGAGAATTAAGACTAGACGACAAACTCGAAGTTTTATATTTTTTTAATTCAAGATAAAAATATTATAAGGAGTTTTAAAATACACGCGAAACCGGGTAGGAACAACTAACAAAAGAGAAAAATTTAATAAAAAATTATAATCGTAAATTTTAAAACTTATAAAAATATACTTTTGAATTAATATTATTTTAAGTATACATTTGCCCTGAACTTGAAGGAACGTTCGTTCTGAAACCGGTCGGATTTACTCAAATATAAAAGTGGTTCAAACAAAGTTAAATTGTTTTATTTACTTATAAAAATAATTTAAAAAATTAAATCGAAACGTTCATTTTCTCATTAACTAACAGCTTAATGTTCTTTTTTATATATATTTGGCAATACTGATTAAAAATACATATAAAGTTACATCATAAGTTTTTAACGAAGAAACAAAAAATTGCCTTTCCTCACCATAAAGCGACAATGTTTTTGTGTTTGGTGAGGGAATTATAGCTCAATTAGTATATTAAAAGATCGTGTAAGTTAGTAATAACAAAGATATTTATTTTTATTTATTTATAATATATACTTTATTTCAATAATTGCATAATTTGTTTTTTTTTTACGTGGAAACATTTGAAAAATATTACATTTTAACCTCGTGATACAAGAACGATTCGAGCCTTTCTTTGAGCTTTTGTTGAGAAATTTAAATACGAAATACCTCTACTCTACACATCTTAGGGCTTCTTGCCGTACAGTAAATATTAAACAATATTCTAAAATTCTAAAGCATAGTTTCCTTGGAGTTGCAAGGGTGGCAAATAATCTGCCGCCATGAAATATGCAGCGAGTATGGGCGGGGTGGGGATGAGAGAGGGTGGGGAAACTGGGATGAAAAGGAGTTGAAAACTGGGGTGGGGGTTGGAGAAGTGGGTGATGGGGGGGGGGGGTGGGCTGCTGACGGGGACCTTAGAATACGCATATTTTATATGGATACTAGCAACGTGGGTCTGTCTCACCGCACAATTTAAATATGCATTAGATGAAAATAAATAGACACATGTGAATGTTGAAAAGCAATCTTCAATTTACATATAAATTCACCTCGGCGTTTGTTACCTTTCTCGGGCTACGCCGGGACACGCCACATGCCAATGTGATTTACAAGTTTTCATAAAGATACCTTTGTGCGATGTGTTTACGAATTTTTACTTTTATACTTTTAGGCACCAAGAGGTTTGGCAACATGGCGTAGGTAACATGGCGTTGAGTCATACTTGGCTTAATTAAAAGCTTCAGAGAGCGGCGGAAGAGATTACTTAGACAAAACTTTATTCGAAAAATACATAGATAATTTAAAAGAGATGTTCGATTGGTTGTATTGTCCGTTGATGCTAGACAATATCGATGGATTAAATTTGAAACGCTGTAAAGGACAATAAATTTAAAAACAGGTTAAATATGTCATTTTTCTCCGTTTTATTTTCTCTTTCGATCTGCATCGTCGAAATATTTATGGGAAAATAAGTGCATCTTTTGCGACTTGCATTTTAAGATAAAAGAAATTTCGAAATAATCTAAAATAGATTAAATACTGTTATTAAAGAAATTTAAATATTCTGAAAGGTCTTATTACTTAATTACTATAATTATAGATCTACAAAATTAGATATACAATTTTTTTTAAATGTTAAAAATTTTCTTTTCGCTCTCCTGAAAAAGTAAAATTTTATCCTTTATAGCAATTCATATTTCCATGATCGATATGGTATCATTTTACAAAATCTATCAGTTTAGTATTTATTTACAAATATTCCCGCTCGACATTCAATTATTTCTCATTATGTCTAAACGTAATAGAAAATAAGACAGAACGAGTTTTATGAGGATGTGTAATTTTGTCATTTGGTGACACATATAGGCGAAAATGTCACTATTTGACACCCAACGCACGTTTTAATTCAAGTATACGATTCTTTACAAACTTTATTTCATTTATCTGGTTTATTGCTTTCATAATTCGGTTTTTAAATAAATAGGTACTTATATGATATAAAAAAACACTTTTGCATTCCATTTATTTTCACATTTACATTATTTTTAAAAATTTCTGAAATGTGTGAGGGATATTAGTGACAGATGGTTTTCAGGTCTAGTCATTAAGCCGCCGCTACCCGAATTTCGACCAATTTCTTACAAATCTCCCTTAAACATTTGAAATTTTTAAGCTCTTAAAAAAATATATGTTGTTTTTGAAGATAATATCTATACATTCCCCACGTCGAAACGCAAATTATATGAAATTCCCTCGCAAAGAAAAAAAATCGCAAAGTATGCTCCGAAAATTATTATATTCACGTTTGTTTCAGTTATTTTACAAGTTATATGTTTGAAAAAATAACAGTGTTTCTTTAAATGCTGTTTTAGACAGCCCCCAAAAAAAATTTTGCTCTATTTTAAACGAGTCGTGTTTTATTAAACATTTTCACAATTTTCGCTTCAATTCTATCGTTTTAAATATTAGCGTACTCTCTCCAACATTCGTAATTACATATCTCTCCATCTTCTTCTTTTTGAGCTGGGATACGGCGCCTTAAACATTTTTAGTCGATGTTTGTTTAAAACTTTCCTTAACCAAAGTTCATAAATGAAAATATTCTACCAGGACGATTCGGAAAATACTTCCATTCCCAATCTTTCCCAAAATTTTCTATTGATTTTTCAATATTGTGGGATAAGTCTCATCTCAAAACAGAAGGAGGCACTTTGAAACACCTCAAACGTGGCTACAGATTTATTCCTACTAGATAGACACCACTGGAGAGATAAAATAATGGAAGTGGGTTCTGAGTTCTGATTAAGTTAAATTTTTCCTTACTTCTTGTGAAATTGTTAAAATATTTTGAAAACCTAAAATTCTTTATTTAAGAGATAATCAATTTCAGTGGCATATCTGGAGACTACGAGTCGAAAGGTGTAATTTAAACGGACGACACCAGTTTTCTTTAATCGATATAGATTACACTTCTTGGGAATATCCGTTCAGAGGTAAATATCGATACAATGCAAACGCTGCCACCTCCCATTATTTTGTTCTCAGAGACGTGCGTAGGCATTTGCGTAATTCAGTTGAGAATTGTACCAACAACTTCCAGATTCTAGGTAAAATGTCTTGACGAGTTAATCATTGCCGTCTTGTTGCTAATAGGTTAAGACATAAATACGGGATTTGTTATGTATTAAGGCGGTAGACAACCATAATAATTTTTGTTTGCTCAAAACACACATTTTGTCATTTCCGGCGAATCCGTAACTATAGTAATTTTTTTATTTCCATGCCGCACGAGAAATGCGAGTTATTTATATATTAGATTATAATAAAAATAGTACCTTACCATTAATTTATTTTACGTACAACGATTTTAAAACTTTATAATCCCTTTTTCAACTATAAAGTTAGCGGTAAGCACCAGATTTTATTTTTCTAGACGATGAATTAATAACTTCGGGAGGACAACATGAAGACACATTTTAAATATTTGTAACACGTTCTTCAGAATTAATTAAAATGAACGCGGCCGAAAGGTCGAATCTCCAGGCCTACTAGGGTGAATTCGACCGTACGTTAGTGCAATACGCCGTGCCGCGGCGTATATTTGTTTACACGCTTTCTTCACTTACGTCGTTAAGATTCCCACATAATTTATCTTCTTCTTCTTCTTTTCTTTTATACGGCAAATTCGACAGTAATTCCGTCCAATTCACGGGTCGCGAGTCGCAATTTGTATACACGGCTTCTTTACTTACGTCGTTAAGATTCTGAATATATTTTAGGGTATATTGTCATCTTAAAACTGTTACTTTATCCTTTTCGTCAAATAATTGATTTGGTTTGATTCGAAATCATATAAATATCTGTCGTAGGTAAGTGTCTTATTTCGTACTTCAGAGGACAAATAGGCTGTTACGCGATTTATATCTAACGATTTCTACCTAACTTAAGTGCTTACGAAACGATCAATATTATCTATTTTTAATTTTTAAATTTGTGAGTAAAATCTCAAATTATAATATTTAATTAATTATTAGCGAAACTAAATCGAAAATGTGGAGACAGAAAAATCAGAAAAGGATATTGGCACCTCTGGGACTCGAACCCAGGACCCTTTGCTTACATGGCAAGTGCTCTACTAACTGAGCTAAGGTGTCGATATCAAATTCGGTCACTTTTAACTAATATATCGTGAATATTTCGTCACGACCATTCCAACAACTCAAAACAAACATTCCACACCAGCAATAGAGAACTCCAGTCGAATTTTTTAATTTTTTTTATTGAATAATGACCTTCTAACTTAAATAACTGCATTTTTATTTTTAGAGTTAGTTTTAGTGAAAACCACCGTACGTATGGTGAATTGTGTGACGTCATCACTCCTGAAAAATTACTATAGGACCGGGCGATCAGCTGATCAACTGCCGCCATTTTGAATTCCGCTGTTCGAAGTATTCTCCCTAGAGTAGTATTACTATTGCTTTTGTGCAGTAGTTTTTGAATATTTTCAATAATAGAGATAAACTAATAAGAGATACCTTTATTTTTTGACTCTCTACAAACAGTTTGAAAATAAACGAATAAATTAATACGATGGCTTGTGTCATATCATACATTCCCATACAATGACTTTACGGTGATGTCATGATACGTCGAACAGTGACGTCACCTCTAAAATTCAATGGTGGCAACTTGACGGCGTATTTTTACGACTCGATTAAAAATGGACTTTTTAATAATTTCTTTATTGACTTTTTAATTATTAAATAAAACTTATATATTCAGAATCAGCGTTTATTGGTATATATCAGAGATTCCCAATCAGTGGTCCGTGGACCACTAGTGGTCCGCAAGAGGCTAGAAGATAGTCCGCGATGGTCCGCCGGTCAATAACCGAGCCAGCGCGCGAGCGGTCCCTGGTCGAGAAGTCCGAATAAAAACAAATTTACAATATTCAGTTTATCATTATTGTACCTTGTGGTCAGCGGTCATTATGGTATTCCGTTTCGCCCCACCCCATCCTACCCCGTTCCAACCCATATCTCATTTCGCCCCCACCGTTGTGGTAAATATTCTGCTAGAACCCGTCCCACTCTATCCCATTACGCCCCTCCCGTTGTGCTATCCACCCCGGGTGCCACTCATGCTAGCCTACGCCACTGCTTGTGGTCCCTGTCGAAAAAATAAACGTACAAGTGGTCCCGGGTTAGAAAAAGGTTGGGAACCAGTGGTCTATATGAACTTTTTTTTAAAGCCATATATTTTTCACTGGAGTTCCTTATTACATATATAATAGGAAACTCGGTCGCCAAGAAAAATGAACAATTAGTATTTTACCAAACTGTTGCTGTCACTGTCGTTCTTACTCCGCCTGATACTGAGTGAAAGGGACAACTGTATCTCAGGTTAAATAATATCTAAATAAAATAATCAAAATTGAGGTTTTGCATTCCCCATTTTTCTCCTCCAAAACTGGACCGATTTTAAAGATATTTTTATTAACTGCATTAGAAGAAAATACTCTATGTCCGTACGTTTAGCTTTTTTATTTATTTTTTCGATGGCGTTAAAACCAGGCAATTTTAACAACTTTTGGACGGTCTTAACTCCTATAAGAAGTAATTTATCAAAAAGGCGAAACGTATCATACGTTAGTGATCGGTATCTACTCGTATATTAAAAATATTTACAATGGTGCCAAAATCCAGGGAAGAAATTGCGGAATACATTTGTATCATATTTGTATCATTGAACCACATACTGCTTTCTGTCAATCAATTATATAATACGGTATTATAGGATGGGGCGGTACATATACAAATCCAACACAAACCAATTACACATCACAAAAACTAATTAAAAAAAAAAAACAATTTAAAAAAAAACCCTACTCATATTCATCAGAACTGTTATTCAAACAATTTAAGGTCAGAAAATTAAGTGAATTATACTTTTATCATGCAACATTACAAATTTATAAAGATAATATTCAAGATAAAGTTGCACCCTTTAAAAATAACAGAAATCTTAGACAAGCATCAATACTTTCTATTCCAAAATGTAAAAAATCATAAATATCTCGGAGTTAAATTTTTTAATACACTACCTGAAAAAATCAGAAACATGAACAGTAACATAAAAAATTAAAAACTCAGCTTAAAAATTATACCGAAAATTTGAACTGAATAAAAAATAATAAATTCAAACAATGTAATAACACCCCCATACACACAAGCCCTGCTTATTTATGGGGGTACATCAAATACATATATTATGTAATTAATTATTGTATAAAATTTATTATAATTTATGTATCTTTTTGTGAATTAAAAAAAAAGTATAGAGAAAACGCCACCCGGTTTCCTCGTAAGTCGTCAAAAACTCAAAAAAAGTACACGAAATAATTCGTGACTATGTATTAATAATATTTTCGGATATTAGTATTTTTTTTATTTATTTATTTATTTACATATGCATATATATTACAATACATTACAATGTGATACTTTGTCTGTCCAACTGGGAAGAATACCCGTTTCAGGACAGCCAAATTGTATATTTAGTTCATAATATTCTTAACAAAGGAATGGTTTCGTTCAAGATATCAAGGGAATTTGCTTCTGTCAAGACAACTTTTGAGAACATTAAGAATTGTATATAATTAAGGGATGTTTTCTTTATATCTTTAAATAATCGCAAAGATGTGATTTTTTCAAGGTCAATTTGGAGAACATTAATAAATTGACTCTGAATGAATTTTTAGTGTGCAAACTCTTGCTTGATATTTGTTAAGATTGTCTAGGTCAGGGCTTCCCAAACTTATTTCAACTGTGACGCCCTTGGGAAGTTGCCATATTTTTGCGGTGACTAAAAATCTAAGCCCCCCGCCGCTCATTTGTACCAAGCGTAGTATTTTGAAGAACCCCCCCCCCTGAACGGGTCACGTGGTATGGATACGTTCCCTAATAACAATTTTTCAGAAAAACTCCAAATAGTATCTAATTTTTTTATTAGAAAATTAAGAACACAACATAAAAACAAAAATAGAAGCAAACAAAAAAGATAAAAAAGCATTTTTTTCTTTGGTATTAATGAGAAGGATGTGCTTGCTTTTCTGAACATAGTTTCTCAAAACGAGGTTGAAGTTTCGAAATTGCCACTCTCGTCTCTGCCTCTGAATTTATTTTTGATCTGTAATTGTTCTTAATTACTGCAACTGCAGAGAAACCTGTCTCACACAAGTATGATGTCGCAAACGGTAATAAAACCCTTAACGCTGCAGTGCTAATGGAACGATATTTTTGATAAACTGAGCTCCAAAATTCAAGTAGCTTATCCTTATTATATTGCAGCTTAAGGCTGGAGTCACAGGACAATTCTATTAATTGTTCTTCTTCTGCTGTCGAAAGTGTTGATGGTGAGGTCGACTGAAAAGGGCAGAAGAGTAAAGACCGATAGGTTTACAGCGCAGTTCTCTGTGAGACTTTTCTGCGCCCCGGCCTGAAGTGGCGCGGGACTCGGTCGCGGGAGACGCTATAAAGATTGCCTCACGACGCCCCTGGGATGATCCCACGGCGCCCCGGGGCGTCGCGACTCACAGTTAGGGAAGCCCTGGTCTAGGTCGTTCGTAGCGCCTGGACGAAGTATTGACAATAATATTGTGGATTGGTATTGATCGTTTCGTGGGCACTACGTGAGTACTTTTTTAGTTCTAGAAAAGAGTTGTGATTTGTTTTGCTTAATATACATCATATTCGGCAAAAACATGTTTATTTTTTTTGAAAATTCAAATATTATTTATTGAAAATTTTTGATACAATACATATAATAGATACATGAAATAATGAAAAGTATATAAAAAAGCTTAATATAATAAATGCATGAACAAAAAATCCCACAAAGGCAATGCCTGTGCGTGGGTATAATATTGATTTTTTACTTTTATTTTTATTTTTATTTCTATGGTTATAGTGAATATTTTAAGTATACATAAATTAGGGATTTAAAAAAAAGTAACTGAATAAATGCATTTAAAAACTACAGCATAATAACAGTCTGCACTGTTGTATTTGTAAGTTTTGTAAGAATAGATGTTACAAGTGCAATTTAAAAACATAAAAAACAAACAATATAAAATAGCAAACAATATTATAAATCTTCTCTGAAAACTGTTCAATGATAGATATACTTAACGGCTTTATTTAAACTTATAAGAAAAAATATCTGTTTCAGTGTTTTTTAGCCAAATTTTGGTATATTTTTTATAAGATTGAAGATTTTGACATATGTTCTCTTTAAAGGTTGTACATAGTAAGTTATACATTTTTGGAGCTATAAAACTAATATGCCTTTGGGACAACCTAGTTTTGCAGTGGGGTACTGCATACTCACATGTGCCACGTCTTTGGCTGGTACGATTTGAATTTTTTAGAAAGTTATATGGACGCATGTAAATAAATTTAAGACATTGAAGTCCATAGGTCTGTCTAAGGTCCAAAATATCAGTTTCCTTAAACAATTGTTTGGAGGGATACGATTTATTTTTTTTGTACATAATCTTAATAATTTTCTTTTGATGATTCAAATTTAACATCCATAATGAAAAGGCAGCACATTTGTGCAGTGTTTATAACATTACAAATTTGGGGTTTAAGCCATCATAATTAATATACGTATTTGCGGAGCCAAAAAACTTGAAAATGCATTATATAACATGAAAAACACAGCGATCCATTGCATTTAGGAAGTACGGGGCTCTCCCCGCAGGTGCTTTTATTAATAAATTAGTGTGGCTCGCTCTACAGTTAAGGAGGTTATGGTGACGTCTTCGAGAGTGAGACGCTATAAAAAATAAAGAAAATTGAGAATAACGATATGGAACTCCAGTGAAAAATTTTATGGCTTTAAAAAAATATGTTCAAATAGACCAATAAATGCTGATTCTGAATATATATATAAGTTTTATTTGATAATATTAAACGCAGAGTTTTAAAAAAATTATTAAAAAGTCCATTTTTAATCAGGTCGTAAAAACACGCCGTCAAGTTGGCATTATTGAAATGTTTAGTGGTGACGTCACTGTTCGTCGTGTCGTGACATCACCGTAAAGTCATTGTATGGGAATGTATGATATGACACAAGCCATCGTATTAATTTATTCGTTTATTTACATACTGTTTATAGAGATTTAGTTGTTGTGTTTATTAAAACATTATTTAGGCATAAATAATGTTTCAAAAATAAAGGTATCTCTTATTAGTAGTTTATCTCTATTATTGAAAATATTCAAAAACTACTGCGCAAAAGCAATAGTAATACTACTTCTGGGGAGAATACTTCGAACAACGGAATTCAAAATGGCGGTAGTTGATCAGCTGATTGCCCGATCCTATAATAACTTTTCAGGACTGATGACGTCACACGATTCACCATACATGCGGTGGTTTTCGGGGGATCTTAAAAAATTAAAACTTTGACAATTATTTTAACTATGAAAACTAACTCTAAAAATAAAATTAAAAATGCAGTTATTTAAGTTAGAAGGTCATTATTCATTAAAAAAAATTAAAAATTTGACTTTGAGAACAAAGCTCTTGTTAATCAATCTCAAAATTGTTAGCAATACATGTGTCCATTTAGGACAAGATTTGTATAATAATAATAATATTGAATAATTTGTATAGCACCGTTTTTGTGAACAATCACCTCAAGGGCGCTGTACAAATGCGCGCTATGGGAAGGGGAATAAAATGGGAAAGATGAAGGTGGGGAAGTATCTACCTGTATATTCAAATCTGGTCACTTAACATAACTAAAGACATTTCAATTAACTTGTGCACGCCGGGATTCGAACACGCGACCTCTGCTGTAACTAAGCATTACTTTAATTGAATTTTTTATATGATATGAAATTAGCACGAAGAACCGGCACAAATATATCTAATAAAAATATAACACCAACATCAGCACTTTAAATTTCAAAAAACTCTAAAAATATAACACGATTTTTACTATTATTTTAAATATTGATAAAGAATGTAGGTATATACATATTTTTTTACATGAGCTCCACACAGAAGACCCTGAGGAATAAAATTCCTTTCAGGGTCTATGTCATCTTTGAGGATGCTGTGTGGAGGGTATTTTAAGGAAAGGAAATGGAGTAAGTTCTGGGAAGAAAATAGGTATGAGGGGTTGGTAGGAATCTGAGGGTCAGTACGTCCAGAAGTGACAGACATTTGAATCCATTCCTCCCACTGCAGTAAGGCGATGTACCGAGAGAGTCCTGCTGGAGAGATTAAAATGTCATCCTCAACCAGTCTCTCCCGATCCGGCCTACCACACAGTTGGTGGTCTGACGCATCCGCCCCCAAAATCCGGACAAACCTCAACCCATGAACCCGGGTACCCCTGCTAAGTTAGCAAACGTATCAAACCACTTGAGATGACCTGTGGCAAAGGTGTTGGTTATCCAATAAATGGTTTCCCATTTCCGCCTCCAAAATTAGTTATACGCAAAATCCAAAATTTTTGATTTAAAATCAGTACGTCCATTGTGTTTCTTTAACATCCCACTGAATTCCTGTATCTAAATGTCGATATCTTCATTATATCATTACGGGGTGCTATCTGTTGGCAGAGTCGAAGGTAAAGTTAAGGGCTTATCACACCAACACAGAGACTGTGACACCCGGCACCCGACACCGGCACGACATTGCGGATTTAGTACGGGAAGTTGTGTCAACTGATAGCCAACGTTTCGGAAGCTACAGTGCCAGATAGCTTCATATGAAGGCGTGGATTTTCAATTCGTATCAACTGGCAATAGCTGGGTAGGTACCCACATACATATAAACATTTTATTGCATATTTTGCTATAAAATACTAAGTACTAAAAGCATTCAGCAGAGCCCTTGAGGTGATATTTTACAGAAGTGGTGAAATTTAAATTAGCCAAGTAGATACCTATTTTATTACTGGTATATAAAGCCGTTCACACAAGTATACCTAGCTCTATTAATGTTCTCACCAATTATAAAGCTCAACATTTGACCGGCTCATCGCTAATAAGGGGCCGTTCAAGTATTACGTAACGCACTTGAGGGGGGGGGGGGTCTTGTGAAACGTTACTGCGCGTTATGAGGGGGGGGGGGGGGAGGGGGGTTCGAACAACGCGTTACGTAACATGTATTTCTTACTTTAGATAAAAAAAACAAGGGAATTAAAATCTTCCAAGTCGGCAACCCTTTTCGTTCTCGAAATCTCTTGTTTTATTTATTACCGCAAACGCGATTAAAACGAGAAAAAAGGTAATTACTTTGCGCAACTTAATTGTGAATTTCAGGTAAAAATTGTCACTTGGGCGTTACGTAAACGTTTAGGGGGGGGGAGGGCACGGAAAAACGTTACGGCGCGTTACATGGGGGGGGGGGGTCAAAAATCTCCAAAAATTGCGTTACGTAATACTTGAACGCCCCCTAATTAAAGACGGAATGTTCACTTAGTCATCCCAAATCAACAAGGTTTATTCCTAGAACCGATTTCGCCAAAAATTATTCGGTGATATTATTCCTAACCAAAAGTATCTTAATTTCTTCATAGGAGAAAACATTTTTTTTTTCGAATAAATTCACTCGCCAGAAAAAAAATCGCCAAGTTAGCTCCAAAAATTATAAAAAAACACTGAAATTTAACATGTTACAGGTGTGAAAAAAACAGTGTTTCTTTAAATATTAATTAACTCAGATGCTAGAGTTTTTTGATCATTTTAAGTAAGTCGTGTTTTATTAAATATTTTCACAACAGTCGCTTACGCCCAAATATATTGAAATATAAGGTCCGCCGACAGTTGCGCGGACACCATAGCATATCTCTTTTGTATTAGAATATCTTTGCTTACGCCCAATAATTATAATATTTTTGAAGTAAAACTTCTTTACGCACGCTTGACTTGGGGAGTAAGCTGGTGAATGCGTGACGAGAGGGTTACGAAAAGCGAGGCGAACTGTAGTTGAGAGGGAGATATAAGTTAGTGAAGATAGAAAGAGGGAGAGTTACGTTTCGTATATTACTGCAGGGGCGAGAGAGAGAGAGGTGCGAGCACACATTTTCTCTCTCTCTCTCTTTCTCTCATAGTCAGTTGCGTTTCGTATATCTAAGACACAGTGCAGGCCTATTGTCTTTATCACACTGTAGGAGCACGAGAGAGCAGTGCGTGTGCACATTTTCTTTCTCTCTTCTTTCAAGCCATCTTTATTAATCTTCTTCTTTTTTATCTTTCAACGGAACTTAAACGACCACCACTGTATCATTTTTTAAAATCAAACGTTTTTTAATGCTGGAGAATATGTTTAATGATTATGTCAATTTACCATATGAAACTTTCAATAATTATTTAACTATACAGTTTACTGAAGAATACATCCTCACATTATATCTATTTTATCAGTCCACAACTGCCTTAATAATTCTGATTCAAAATTGATCGAAAAATCATCACCATGAAAATGAAAACCATATCTGCACGGGTGATCCGAGTATTATTAAATATTTGAGTTCGCCAACCAAATTTGAATAAATCATCCCCTAGCTATAGGAGTCTGTAGCCTGTAGAGGGGGGGGGGGTAGAGGGTAGAGGTGTCTTGTCGTAGAATAGGGAGCTCGTTACAACTTCCGCAATAACGGGAGGCAGCGCAGGCTGTATTGATGGCTGATTGCTGATGGGGCACAGGGGTGAAATGGACATGTTTGGACACGATATTACTTGAAACAAGACAATTTTAACGGGTCCTAACATTCTCCTCAATGGGCCACTTGCATTGATATCATAATTCAGAAATTATTGAAAATGTTACTGAAACGAAATACCTAGGAGTTAAATTAGATTCCAAACTAACATTCATCAAGCGTGCTGAATATACAAAAAAGAAAATTAGAAAATATCTTTTTTCTGAAGAATTTGGCAAAAACTATCTAGTAAAACTGCAATCACTATCTACAAATCAATTATTGCTCAACTATCCTTTTCCAATGTAACGAACGAGAACAAAATAAGTTTCAAATTCTCCAAAACAGGGCAACGAGAATAATGAATAATTTAACAAAATGTTAAAGGAACTGAATTGGCTAACCGTGAAACAGATGCTGACCTTGAATACTATGATACTTATACACAAAATAATTAACAACATTTTACCAAAATACTTCTCAAATAAAATTATATTCAACAAGGACATTCACAGACATAACACAAGGACGTGCAAGGAAATCGGGCTTCAAAAAAAGGACAAGGCGAATACGCAGAACAGTTTACTGTACAAAGGGATGAAGTTATATAATACGCTACCAAAAACTTTAAAGTCCACACCAATTGGAAAGTTCAAGACGTATTGTAGGAGCTACATAAAACTACATAAAATTTAGTTTGCAATATGAAATATTGTAATTAATTAGAAATTTGTAAACTTAAATGTACAAATTACTAAAATAAAAATAATAAAAAATAAATAATGACTTGGAAAAAATCGTGTAGATAGATTTCTCAACTAAGATTACGAAATGTTTCAATTTTTTTTTTTGAAATATACAGTTTTTATATTTTTTTATAAATAAACCCGTTTTTTGGGCTCGTGACGTCACTACATGTAAATGTTCCATCTCCGATTATATTCAATTAATTTTGTAAAATTAGACACTAATTTTTATTTTTTCCAAATATATATCGTATATTCTATATATATATATATATATATATAGTACAGTGGTTTTATATAAATTATATATCGGTACACAGATTATTTAAAATTGCAATCTCACCAAAGAAGAAACTAGTTCTTGTGCTTGATGAGCGAGTTACACTAATTATAACAGAAATAGAATAACATTATGCAATAGGTAAGTATATAATGGGAACAATTGAAACTTCTGGATTATCTATAAGTGTAGGTGTACATACATGGGATACGGTTACATACTAATATATTATGCACTTAAGTGAAATTTGAAAAATCTAAATAAAATAGAGATGAATATAGATTGATAATACATAGAAAAAAAGAGAAAAACAGGTAATTATTAAGTTAATTATTCTCGATGAAGTGTAGCTTCAGTTTTAGTTTCAGTTAAATATATATTTCAATACGATATATATTTCGTTTTACCCACTTTTGTCAGGTATATCGCAATTTTCATTTGGTTTTAAAAAATATTTCATCTGGTAACATCGAGAAATAAGAATGTAAATATAGCTAGGGTGGTCAACGTCATCACGTTTATCAATAATCATTCAACATTTGAAGAAGAAAATCATATTTTCGTTATTTGTTTTTGGGGTATTATGCCGTGTTGCTCTTTTTTTTTTAAGTTTCTTTATTCATTGAAAAAAATTTTCGACCACCATGCTAGGCACATGCCTGTGTTGTGGTGGTCGATTTTTTATACAGTAAATTATCATATGCAATATGAAGAATGTGTGAGAGTATTAAGAAAATATACATACCTATACATAAATATACTCTACCTCCTATACATATACATAAATATACTCTACCTCCTTCTTTAGTCTTTAAGAAAAACATAATTTTCCGGGTTACGAATAACCTGACAATATTTGAAAATCTCCTACTACCATCATTATGGCGGCTGAAGTTTTTTGTGCAGTGAGTGCAAGCAGGGGAATTGAGCCCACGACCGGTTAAAAAAACTTACTGAACATTTTAAATACATGCATTTTCATTGCTGCGTAGAAGTGCAACTCATTACAATAAAACTTTTTAATTTTGTTCTATTTACGTATCGAAGATGTTAAAAATAAAATTACATCTTTTTTATGTTAGTACCGCACAAGAGCCCCAACTGCTCCCAACTAGAGCCAGTGAGATTATGGTTTCCCAATTTAATATATTGTGTGAGGCCAAATGTAATGGGGAGAAGAAGGATAATGGGCTATAGAAAGATGGAGAAGTTAGTTAGTTAGGTTATTCAGATCTGGTAACCAAACACAGCTAAAGCCTTTCAACTAAACAACGCTTCCAGTCTGGATGGTGGTCTTTCTCCAGGGCGATACCGAGAGTATCTAGGGGTAAATCCGGCGTGGTCTAGGGGTAAGGCTTTTGACTCGTAATCTGAAAGTCGCGGGATCGAATCCCGGCGTGGACAAATACATTTTATTTGAAAATGAGAATTTCACTCTGGAGCTTCCTGCAAATATACTATACCCAGCATGCGTTGCAATGCCATTTAATAGAGAAATTGTTTCTCCCTGCGTGTCCTTTCCCATTCGTCCCGTTCCCCTTCTGCCTCCCCTTCCTCTCCGCGTCCCCTTCCCCGTTCCCAGACCGCCTTCCCTCTCCCCACTCCCCTCGTCCGCTCTCCTCGTCCCGCGAATCCCCCTCCCGAGTTTCCCCCTCCCGCATTCCATTCATTCAGTCCCGGTACTTTCAGTTTTGAACAGCTCTCGTGCCATCTATTGGAATTTTTATACAAATTTCATAATGCCAGAGCTCACCAGTAGTTTTATACAAACCTTGTCCTGACAATAACGAACACAACAAAAAAAGAATTATCCAATTTGGTGCAGTCGTTCGGAAGATATGCGCGTACATACATTTCGGCGATTCATTTTTATTTATATTATAGACTAGCTGAAGTACCCGGCGATGCCCGGGCTTTACACAGAGTTTTCGAAATCATATGTAGACAGTGACCTTCCTCTTAATTTGAAGGTTACATGTGCAAAATTTCATCAACCTCGGCATAAAACTGTTGATTTGCATACAAATCAAATACACACAGTCCGCTGGCCCACCACATATTCTCCTTTATATATTATATATTTCAACCAATTTACACAAAATCTTGACAAATTATGTAGCTAAACCTTCCTCATGAATCACTCTATATATTGGTGAAAACCGCATGAAAATCCATTCAGTAGTTTTTGAGTTTATCGCGAACAGACAGACAGACACGGCAGAGGACTTTAATTTATAATATGTAGACATGTTATTTTAATTGATGAGTTGTGAAGAGACCACGGAAGCCGTCAAACAAATATGAATTTTATTCAGGTAAGGAATGGGTGGATGGGCGGAAAGAAGGGAAGGGGTAATGGGGGTGTAAAGAGGGTGGCGCGGAGAACTAAGCTGCTGGAAGCTGAAAGTGTCTGTTTAATTTCGCCTTGAAGGTGGCGTTTGAGTTGGCACTCTGTCTGCTGAAGGACAGCTTGCTACAAAGGCGTTGATTGTACTGCGAATAAAAATGTGAATGAATTAGAATGGTGGGTCGGGAATTTAAGGGTTTCCGCATCACTTGTTACGTTTTATCATGTTCGAAAATAAAATCATTTTGGGATGGAATTTAAAAAATTTAAACATAGTGAATATTTTAAAAATTTTATTACTTTGAAAAAGGGTTACAAATTATTTATTTTAGTTATGTACAGTTTATTTTATTAATATTTCTATGTTTGATACTGACAATTCGTGGTGGAATTGCGTTATAATAATATATTAAAACACATATAAAACTTATTTCCACTTAAGTTATTTGTTGGATGGTAGAAGGTTTTAACAGGCTGAAACCGGTTACGGAAACAAATAAATTAAGTGGAAATAAGTGTTTTACGTGTTTTATTATATTATTTCTTGACATTATTTGGAGTATGTATTATACCCGTTCTGAGGTCTACGAATTACAATTATTGTTTTTTTTTTCATTATTTCGTTGTGATTTAAACTATTAATTAAAAAACATAATAATATTACAAAAATAGACAAAGGGTAGATTTTCGTTATTTGTTTTTGGGGTGTAATGCCGTGTTGCGCTACCTCCTTCTTTAGCCAACGTTTCGGACATCGTTGCAGTGTCCATCATCAGGGCAGATCCATACCACCCCAAAAACAAATAACGAAAATGCTTTTGGCCGTGAAAATCTTAAAACTTATCAAAGGGTAGATTGCTAGTGTCCGACCGAACTTTCGGTTTCGGTTTCGGCCTAATTTCGGCCAAAAAACGAGTTTCGGCTTAGTTTCGGTTTCGGCCGCCATCCAGCTGAAACTACGGCCGAAACCGAAACTTAATTCGGGAGGTTTCGTTCTGCGATCGGACATGTTCGGTGCACTGAACTGTGAGCCACGAAGTGTCATTTTGCTGCGTCCGCGCTCGTAGTCGTGTCAGGGACTTGATTCACTTGTTTGCGTTCGCTCCGCGAATTTTGCGGTAGTTTGGTTTACTTGTTGTGAAATTGGAGTTGTTTATACGTAACATTATTTCGAAATACTTATGTTTTATTTCGCTATTGAAATGATTTAGTTCATGATATGCCCTGAGGAAAATAATTTCCCTGAGGGCCTATGTCATCTTTGGGAATGCTGTGTGTAGGGTTTTTTTAGGGAAAAGAAGGAGAGGAGAGTTCTGGGAAGGAAAAGGGGTGGGTAGGAATCTGGGGTTCAGTGTGTCCTGGTCATCCACCTTCAAGACCTGAACAAACCTCATCTCATAAACCCTGGCACCCCTGCTAAATCACCAAACGTAGCGAACCACTTGGGGTGACCTATAGCAGAGGTGTTGGTTATCCAATAAAGGTTCCCGGTAAAGGGGCGGCGGTACCCATCCCCGCCTCTCAAATTATTTTGTTCTTAATATGAAAGAGTATTTTTTTGTTTTGTACCTAAACAAATTAGGTTTAAGAAAAGTAATTCTGTTTTCTATCTTTCATTCAAATAAGTTCAAACAGGAAATACCTAATATTTTTTAAATATATTATTTACGAAGCGATGTACGATTACGATTTCAAAAAGCATAAATAATTTATTTGAAATAAGGAGTGATAATTATGTTGTTTATTTTTAGTTCAAATAAGAGACTGAATGATTAATATATGATTTTAAAATAAATGCTGATTTCTTCTAACACAGCAAACTTATATTGTGGCACCATTTTGATTAAAATTAATAAACCACTTTTATTGTTTACAAAACCAACATGTTTCGTGAGCAATGCTCACTTCTTCAGGGTTTTTTATTGATACTCAATTATTTATTAATTATTATTTTAGTATCAATAAAAAACCCTGAAGAGGTGAGCGTTGCTCGCGAAACATGTTGGTTTTGTAAAGATTGACTATTTTTTTTCCACGAAAACATGACCTTGTATGGAAGTTTCGGTTTCATGGAAAAAACTAGTTTCGATCGGACACTATAGATTGCTTGTGTGTAAATTGCTAGATTTTGAGTGTTTTGTTTATGTTAGTTGTGTTGTGTTTACGGTGTTGCAATATGAGACGAGAAATGGAAGAAATTATTCATTGATATAATTTTTAATTATTATCTGTATTTTTCGTCTTTTTTAGAATATTTTATAATATTCAATATTATTAGGGGACATACAATTACGTGAGCAGTTTTTTTTTTCAATTTAGACTCCCCCCCCCCTGTTTATTTAAGTGAGATTTGCCCCCACGTGAGATCAGTGAGCGTAGTTTAAAATCCATACCACCCTATCCCATTACGCCTCCTCCATTGAGGTAAATATGATCTGAAAAAAATCTAATGCATCCCGTGAATCTGAGACAGCCATTGTTAAGGGGGGCGTAATGGGATAGGGTGGGGCGAGATGGGATATGGTGGGGCGAGTTGGGATAGGGTGGGATGGGTTTCTGTGGGTCTCGGTCCACGTCCGTTATTAGATTTTTTCAGATGAAAAGAGATGAAACACTCTATAATAATATACGAGTGCATTGTTTTAAACTTGACGTGAGATTTTTATCGACTCCCTCCCCCGGGTATAAATGAGGTTTGGTGAGATTTTACTAGATCCCTCTCCCCCATTTCGAGCTCACGTAATTAATGTATGCCCCTTTGATAGAGCTAGTTGCATAGGAATTCTCACCGATTTTCTGATATGTTTTTGGCGTTAATGTTATTTTTTTGTAATAATAAATCATTCAATGATTTCTCTTGACTTGAATAGAGCAGAATATAAACTTAAGGAAAGTCTTATCTATGAAGGGTGGCAAAAGTATTTAGTTGGAACCAGCTTACTGGGAGGTACCTAATTAGTTAACTTTCAATCGTGTGCTTTTCTTTTCAGGCCTGTATCATCGTTTATTGATAAAAACAAAAGCATCCTCAGACTTCATTACTCTTCAGTCTCGTTTACTTCTTTATTTTGCTTTACTAGGCGGAAAGCTTCGAAATTAAAAAGAAAGAGAAAAGTATTTCCTTTGGGCTGGGTTTCCCCCAACTACACTTTTCTCAATATTTTGTTTCAATTACATAAATAATAGTGGCGATCCGTGAGTTTTCAGTGAGCTAGAGTGCTAAGATTGAAAAAATACGACATTACTGATGTAGTTGTAGCTGAAAATTTTTTTTTTTTTCAAAATTTCAACTTTTTGTATGAAGATCTTTCAGTATGTGGATGCGGCGCATCCCTTGACAGAAAGAATCCTATTTTTCAATCTTAGCGCTCTAGCTCACTGAAAACTCACAGACCGCCACTGATAAGTAACTAATCATAATTTCCATTAATTACGTCACGTTACGTGACACGTGACTACTGTGGCTTTATAGTACCTACTGAAATATTGATTTGTAATCATTTCATATTTTATAGTATAATTATGTATAAGTATTGACTTTATATAAAAACTATTTTATAATGTGTAATTACAACTCGTATGTCAAACCCCCTAAAAAGGGCCTTAATCTTATTTTTTAATCTCTAATATATAAAGCAAAGTCGGGTTAGTTACACCATTTATAACTCAAGAACGGCTGGGCCGATTTTTATGATCTTTGATTTGTTGGATTTGTCTCGCAGGATAGCTATTGAATCGTCGGAAAAATTCACGAAAAAAAATTATGAATAAAATTCTTTTCCTCAGACTTTTTGTATGGAACGAATTTTCATCTTTTGAAAGAGCTGCAGCAATATTGTGATAAATATAATATTGAATAGTGAGTGAATTCCAAAAATTCAAAAACGTCAAGTATCAATGCGGTGATTGTTTTGCTTGTGTTCTTTAACATATAATGCTGCTTCTCTTTCTTACACACTAAATGTCAATAGTCGAAAATGAGACAAACGGTGAAAGCATGTCTGCACCCCTCCAAAGAAAAAATACAATAATTATGATAAATCTCCCTCACACGCATAAAGATACTAAAACGCAATTCCCGTAAGTAAGTGGAAAAGTATGTAGTAATCATAAAAATATAAATCCGTACATAACGCCATCTCTGACACTAACAAAAACAAAACACGGACAGTTGCGCATCGATAATTGCTTCATTGTGTAATTTTTAATTCAGCTAATAAGTTAACACAACAATTATTGATTCTGAGGCGGTACGAAATTCATCGGGTCAGCTAGTAAATAAATAAAAATATTAAACTTATTCAAACACAGCTAACTTATTTTGTTGTGCCATTTTCATTTAAAATTAATAGATCTTAAAAGTTTCAAGTAAACCCTGACAAAGTGATCATTGCTCACGAAACATGTCGATTTCTTATAAACAATAGTTAAAACTAAGTAATTATGAAATATATTAAAAACGCGAAAAATATAAATAGGGAAAATATAGTACTAAATTGCAATGTGCATTCAAATATTGTGTTATGTCATGCATTACGTACGAAATTCACAGAACTTTAATTCAAATGAACAGGCGTTGAAGATTATTGCAAAATAGGTTATAGATTTTTTAAAGTTTAAACTTTTACTGTTATGATAGGTTAGTTTATAAGTAATAATTATGTATGAAAGAATGTATATGCAACTTTGGTCACTGATGAGTTATTCTTGTACTAATTTTTGAACTATCTTATTTATTCATCAAGACGTCTGCAGATATACTGGTAAGTACATCGACTTTTGTTGTACGGCCGTATACCCCATCTGCAAACTTTCTCTAATAACGAAGACGTACTGCAGAAATAATCCTTTTTTAGGGTATCTACTGTCCGAGGGATCAATTGGCAGAGGGATCAACTGTCCGAGGGCTATCGGCGGGCCAACCGTCGGATAGGATAAAATTATGGATAGGTACTTATTTTTATTTTTATTTCAATAGTGAACTCCAGTCCAATTTTTTTATTTTTTTTAATGAATAAACCTTCTAACTTAAATAACCGCATTTTTTAGAGTTTGTTTTAATAGTTAAAATAATTTTCAAAGTTTTAATTTTTCAAGATCCCCCGAAAACCAACGCATGTGTAATGAATCGTGTGACGTCATCTCTCCTGCAAAGTTATTTTTATTTTCAACAGGTGTTGTCATTTTGTATGATAATTATATGGAAGAAAGATGATACTATTCGATAAGTTAACACATTATTTAGGTGGAATTATTTATTTATTATTTTATATTTATTATATTTTTCAATATTATTGCGGGAGTGTGGTGTAGAAATTGTTTGAAATTCTAATGGTTTTAGCTTTTAAAATCAATATTATCTCAAACGAATCATCACCTACACACTGCACAAATAAGATACTGCGCCGATCAGCTGATCGATGGCGGCCATTTTGATTTGGAAATTTGCAGTAGAAGAAGGAAGTAGTGTAAGAAGAATATACGACGCGAATGTGAATGGTAGAAGAAGTCGGGGACGCCCTAGGAAGACATGGCACGATCAAGTGAATCAGATACTTGAGTCGGGTCATGTCAAAAGTCAGAATAATAGAAGAGAATGTATGAGACGTTGTATGAATGTGAGTGAGGCAAAGAGTGTGTGCCAAGACCGAGTTGTTTGGCTGTCCGTCCTCTCTGCCTACCCCTGCGGGGAAACGGCGTGATGATTAGTTAGTTAGTTAGTCAGTAGAAGAGAGTCATTCGCGAACGAGTCGGCTCAGTGACCCGGATCTTCATACGGATCCATAAGATCCGGTTCTGTAAGACCGATCTTCAAAGCTACGGACACACTTGCTCACGGTACGCGGATCTTTGCGAACGAGTGAGCGGGTAGCAATTGCTACTAGGTAGCATGCTCTTTGGCTTCTAATGAGCAAGTGTGTCCGTATCATATTCAGTCGTTCAATTTTTTTTTTTTACATTAACTCCACACAGGAGGCCCTGAGGAAAATAATTTCCCTCAGGGCCTATGTCATCTGGGATGCTGTGTGGAGGGTCTTTTTGAGGAGAGGAAGGAATGAACATTGGTCTTGAAGAGACCCATGTTGTAGGAAGGAGGAAACACAGAGGCCAGCAAATCATTACACAGCCGAGCTGTTGAACACAAGAACGAGTCGAAGAAACGACCCGTTCTCATGTGACAAATGTCAACCGTGTATAAATGTTGGGCACGCGTTTGGCGTGTTTCCCGACTATGCACCGGTGCCGAAGGGATCAATGATGATAGATCCTCGGAGCATCTTCCATTGTAATACCGGTAGAACAAGGATAGCATTCCCACCCGACGCCTGTGCTCTAAAGATTGCAATCCGTCTGTTAAGATGGGAGAATCTATCAAACGGACCTTCTGCACAGAGTCGAGGGTATTTTTCAGGTATTTTGGAGCTCCAGACCAGAGATGGCTGCCAAATTCAACCGTGGGGCGTACTTGTGATTTGTACAAGGTTAGCAGTTGTGTACTATTAAAGTGTCTGCGGGCCCTGTACAGTACGCCCAGCTTTTGGGAGGCTAACTTTACTCTGGCTTCGATGGAGCCCCCATACCTGAGCTGGTCACTTTGGGTTACACCAAGCATATCAATTGAGCCGATTCACTGAACCGGATATTGCCATTGAACGAGACCTTCAACAGTGTGTTTTGACGAGTTTGAATATTTTTGAATATTTTTTTAAGATATCTACGTTTAATATTATGAAATAAAACTTATATATTCAGAATCAGCGTTCATCGGTCTGTATGAACATATTTTTTTAACCTTTTCAGCCGCGAATTATTATTTTTACATATAAAAATTATTTAATGCTTGAGAACAATGCAGAAAATTATTTGCAATTTTTTGGTATATTTTATTATTTTTTATTATACATAGTTTAGAAATTATTGTACGTTAATTTGAATTAACATAGGACGTCAGAGGGTATTTTTTAGTAGTAGGGTAAAATAAACTTAACACACAAATAATACAAATAACTGTTTTTTATCAAAAGTAGACATATATAATTAAATGATCATCTATCTATAACAGTGGTTTCCAACCTTTTTCTGACCCGGGACCACTTTTACGTTTAGCTGGCCTAAGCCTCTGCTTGTGGCAGTGGCGTAGGACGGATAGCACAACGGGAGGGGCGTTATGGGATAGGGTAGGGCGGGTTCTAGCAGAATATTTACCACAATAGAGGGGGTAGAACGGGGTTGGATGGGGTGGGGCCAAACGGAATACCATAATGGCCACTGACCACAAGGTACAATAATGATAAACTGAATATTGTCCCGATTTTTTTTTATTCAGACTTCTCGACCAGGGACCGCCCGCGCGCTAGCTCGCTTATTGACCGGCGGACCATCGCGGACCATCTTCTAGCCTCTTGCGGACCACTGGTTGGGAAACCTTGATCTATACCAATCATTATGACCAAAAATGCGCCAAAAATAAAGATTAAACACTGAAGTATAAAACAAATAACATTTAAAATAAAATTTATATATAAATTAAGAAATAAACAATGATATCTAATAATCCTGAAAAATCCGCCATACTTGTCAAACATGTGGTTTTGACTACCAGTGTTAATTTGAATGAACATTGAAATTCATATGCGATATTCAGGCAAATAACTATGCACAGTGAATTGAACTGTTGTTATTATGATAGAACACACCTTTATGCATCAAAATAAATGTAATTTGAGTAAAAAATGTTGATAAGTCACCTTAGATGAAGAAATTTATCAAGGCAAAAATTCGATGGAACGACGAACGAGCAGATGTCAAAATATTTACTGTTATTGTGGCGGGAATCAGGATTACAACTGAGCGGAAAAAATAGACGCCATAGAGAAGATTGCCAGGTGTAAGAAAACAAAAACCTGACTTTTCTAAATCGCTACAGTTAAGGTAAAAAAAATCCCAAGTTTGTGTTAATTTGAATTAACACGGGGGCTGAAAGGGTTAAATCCATAATATTTTTCACTGGAGTTCTTTATTATACAATATACACAGACCAAGTATTGATAAGTAGATACGTTATTTATAATTATTTGTTTTTGGGTATTTAATCGAACTTTTACATTACCTATCCATTGTATATTATTATTATCAAAAACTGTTTGATTCCTAAAAATAATCCATTCCCTGTATCAGGCAGGAAATCATGTAAAATACGTTATAATGTAAAGGTCCAGCAGGGTGTTTAAAATTAAATAATCAAAATTAATAATGGTATAAAAAATAAAAATAAATACGGCGTATGCGTTTCACAAATAGCAGACAATATATCTATACTTTTGAATGTAGCTATAACTTAATAGCCTTATATTTAATAAATGAAGACAATAGTAGTGACACTCCATCGAAAATTTGAAACAGAAAAAGAAACGGTCTCATCTAGAAATCGAATCCAGTACCCATTAATTAAATATTGCAGTTTAAGGTTTTACTAATTAAGTTAAAAAATAAACATTCATCCTAGACTTGCAGAAGAGTCAATAGATGTCGCATGTTAAAATAAAAATGGATAAATTTATCCAAGTCACTTAAGTAGCGTTTAGTTCGAGATGATGATCGAAGCCAATAAAATATGCATTAAGAAAATGAAGATAATGTTGGTAGTTCTTAGTCGAATTATGATACATTTAAATATGACCGAATCGGATAGGATCCCACTAGCCCAGTCGTTGAACACCGTCTCGGCAAGGCTAAGGACCTGGGTTCGATTCCTAGAGGAGACCGTATCTTTTTCTGATATTTCTGTTTCAGATTTTCGGTTAAATGTCGCTAATATTCTCTTCATTAAATAAATATTACAATTTGAGGTTTTACTCGTAAATAAAAATAAAAAAAATTCAAAATATGTATTTTTTTCAAATTATTTTTTTTTTCTATTTATAGGAAAGAAAACAAACTAAACATTCCTCTCTTGGGCCTTTTCAATATATTCAATTTAGATCTCCCTTATTCTTTTAATCGCAAATAATTAGAACGACTCTGACCTCGTATTGTCCTTTCTGCAGAAGCTCGATTAGTCGTCCAAGAAGGAACTGTGTAGAGCGAGAGGTCATCTATTTCCCCTCTCACTCTTATTTAATGAGACAATGGTTCTTAACCAGGGTGCCGCGGGATTTTTAATTTTTTTTTTAAATTAATTTCTCAATTGTCTCAACTGCTCCCAACCGTTTGGAGTCAGTAAGACTATGGCATGCCTAATTGGGGTACACTGTTAAGTGGTAAGGAGGGGGAAGGAGATGAGGAAGAGGAAGGTAGGGAAGTACTTGACTATTCATATCTGGTCACCAAACACGGCTAAAATCGTATTTTTTACAATTCCTCCACACAAGAGGCCCTGGGGAAAACAATTTATCTAGGAGACTGTGTAATCTTTGGGGATGTTGTGTAATTTTTTAAAATTTACATATATTTCAAGCAATGTTTCAATTCTTAACGGTGGTCTTTCACCAGGACCATACCGATAGTTTCTTCCGCTCTGGAATGTGCAGCAAATAAATATGTAAAATTTACATGCGCACTCCTGTATTTGAATCTGCTACCTTTGGTTTGGTAGTCGAGAGCCTTACCTCCGACCACGGAGGCCGCAATAACGGAACTAATATTAATTGATTCGCTGCCATTCGGTTGTTACTAAAATAGTCGTATCATTTAACAAAAAGAATGTACAATATGCCGTTAATGTACTATTAACTGTGGCGTGCGTTGCTTCCTGATCAAGAGCAGGCTTATTGCTTTTTAAGTGTTATTATTGACCTTTATGAAAACCCAAAGGTCTTATAAATATTTAGCAGCAGATAAAGTACGCGACAAGCTTAAATGCTGACCTGAACTTGATACGATCCATTCTCAAGCAGGTACAGTCACTTTACTGACTTTACAATGACCCTAAGCGAAAGAGAAAGATGTTTAAAACATACGTGCGACAGAGAAAGGCGTGGGCGGGGAGGCTGGCCGAATTATGGAACTGACACGCATGCTCATTCCCCTTTCACCCGCGAATCAATGAGATGTTCACAAATCAACAGCCGATTGATTTGTGAGTATGCTCATCTGAGCGTGACACACATGCTACCAGGTATTATTTGCTCATTAATAGCAAGAGCGCATGCTACTAATGAGCATGTCTTTCAGTACTATTATGTACCCTAAACACGCCTACTGCTACGATGTCAACGTCAGATCGGCATTTAAATTACTCTAATCCCATCGAGAGCCTTAACATTTGTGGCATTACTATTAACGAAGTTTCAACTAGATGTCAAAACTCATTTTTAAATAAATACCTACTACATTTGTTCCGAAGGCGGTAAAAATTAACAAAAAATATTAGCAGCGAGGAACACTGTTAAATGTATAAAAATATTTTTTCGAAGATAGGTGCAGATTTTCAGCCTTTATGCACGCTACAGGTATTGAAAGTTGGATGATATTTTTTCGAGCTTATAAGGAATATCCTAGTCTATATGTATACAAATGAATTCCTGTTTCCCTTAGTCACGCCATAACTTCAGAACGACTTAATCTATTTCATTCATCTTGTTTTTTTAAGTTTTCTAATACTTTATAGAAGGTTCTTAAAGAAAGAAAAAATAAAAGAATTGCCCAGAAAATTGAATAATTTCAGAAAACTTAACGACTATTTTAACTTCGCACGTTTGACAGTTCGCGCGTTTGATGAACGTGAATTTAGCATGCAGCTGTTTTTTTTTTGTAACAAAAGAATTATCAATGGATTTTTCAAATTATATATATTTTAAATAGGTACCTATGTTTGGTACCAAATTTGATTGATTGTTTTTATAATATACAAAAATGAATATTTGTTATATATGAAAAATGAAAATTTGAATAAAAAAATTGTAATAGGTGGCACGCGAGCCTTTTGAAAACTGAATGTACTGGGATTGAATATATGGAAAGCGGGAGGGTGGTTGGCGGTACGTTGGAGCAGGAGAGGGGAGAGGGTAGGCGGTGAAAGTGGAAGTGGAACGCGGGAGGGGAAGGGGATGCGGGAGGGGAACGGGGGCGCATGACAAAGGATATGCAGGAAGAAACAATTTATTTCTTTGAATATGGCATTGCAATGCATGCCGGGAGTCAGCTAGAGTTGTATACGTCTTTGAGATAATTCCGATAGTACAATTAAGAACACCGTATCCCTATTTCGAATGTGGAAATATTAATAAAAGTGTACAAAAGTCCCTAAAACTTTGAACACCACTGGTCTAAAGCTGAAGAAAGTCCTTTCAATTTTTAGTGGCTGAGACAAAGAAGGTTAAAATTTTACCAAAAAATTTGGTGAATAATATGAACCAGATGTTCAAAGTTAATTACGGGATAGCTGAATTAGATGAGAACCTACTTTAAAAAAAATTAGGTCATACTTTGTAATTAACGGTCCTCGAGGTGATTCTTATATTTTATATCGCGTCACCAATTTTTGATACGTTCTTGACATCAATTTGGGAGGCGGGTATAGGTACCGCCGTCCCGAGAACTATTTATTGGATAAACAACCATAGGTCACCCAAGTGGTTCGCTACGTATGGTGACGTAGCTGGGGTACCCGGATCAATGGGGTCAGGTTTGTAAGGGTCTTGGCGGCAGATGAATTTGCCCACCTTCTGCGTTACGGGCCGGATCGAGAGAGACTGGTTGAGGGAAGCCTTTTGACTTCTCCAGCCGGACTCTCTCAACCCATCGCCTTGCACCGCAATTGGAGGATTGATTCATACGTCTGTCACTCCAGGACACTGACCTACATATTCCTATTTTCCTTTTCGGAGTTTCCTGTCCTTCCATTTCTTAAAAAGACCCTACACACTGCATTCCCTAAGATGACATAGGCTCTGAGGGAAATTATTTTCTTCGGGCTCTCCTGTGTGGAGCTAATGTGAAAAAAAAATCAGAGTGTGCAATTCACATGCGGTAGAAGTGAAACCCTCAGAAAACTAAAGTAGACAAGAGTGGGTAGGCTACGAAGCACCGCACAAAGAGGGGACCGCTTACACCATGTGATTCTCTCGCAGGCTGAATTCTATGAATAGACGAGAGTGGGTACAGAGTGTGTGTCTTTTTTCAGTGTCACTATTTTTCATTTCATCAAGATTCCAATCACAATGGTGCTAAAGAGGTTTTTTCACTTCACATAAATCAATAACATATCTAAAAAAGGTAACAATTATTATAAGCAATAATTATCAGCCTGAAACACTCATCTACATTAAAAAAATCTTCCGAGAAAAGATACATGCCGCCAACGGGACTTGAACCCATGTCCTTCTGATTGCCGGTCAGGTGCTCTACCATTGAGTTATGTCGGCTTATCTAATATCCGACAAATAATTCAATATATACTTACTAGTGTTTCATTCAACAATTACTGCTTATTACATTCCTTTGTGCTATGCATAAAAATCTTGTCTTAAACGTTAGTTTATCAATTAAAAATAATAACTAAAAAAGGTGTTTAAAATAATGCTACGTATTGATTATTTAAAAGCTTTTCGCAGAGAAATTTAAAAGCCATGAGATTCGATTATATCTTATACTTAACTACCGTCAGACCAACTATTACAGAAAATTCAATTTTCTAAAATTATCAACGTAAGTAGATATTATGACGAGATAACCAATGTTATTTTGTGGGTAAATATTTCAGGAAGTAAAAAACTAATTATAGAGTGAAAAATTTAATTGCGTTTATGGTTATTGAATATATCAATAATATTGCACTCCAAGAACCGAAACTAAAGAAGAAACTAAACCCCAATCTATTTAATAATATAAGCATATAATAATATATTCCAACGTTAACTACAGCAAAATAATAAAAACTTAATTATTATTTTTTAATTTATAAACTAACGTTTAGACAAGATTTTTATGCAAAGCACAAAGGGTAACAATTATTACAAGCAATAATTGTCAGCCTGAAACACTCATTTACATTGAAAAATCTTCCGAGAAAAGATACTTGCCGCCAACGGGACTTGAACCCGAAATATAACAAGCAGTAATTGTTGAATGAAACACTAGTATATATTGAATTATTTGGCGGGTATTTGATAAGCCCCCATAGCTCAGTGGTCAGAGCATTCGACCGGCAATCGGAAGGACACGGGTTCAAGTCCCGTTGGCGGCAAGTATCTTTTCTCGGAAGATTTTTCAATGTAAATGAGTGTTTCAGGCTGACAATTATTGCTTGTAATAATTGTTACCCTTTGTGCTATGCATAAAAATCTTGTCTAAACGTTAGTTTATAAATTAAAAAATAATAATTAATATTTAACAAGTTTAAGTATTTCCCCAATAAATGCAGACATAATTTGTCTCGACGCCACCTAGCGAGGGATTTAACACTAACAATGTCTTCCTCGCAAAAATAAAGTTGGTTGTTTTCAGGGAGAAAAAATATAACAAGCAGTAATTGTTGAATGAAACACTAGTATATATTGAATTATTTGGCGGGTATTTGATAAGCCCCCATAGCTCAGTGGTCAGAGCATTCGACCGGCAATCGGAAGGACACGGGTTCAAGTCCCGTTGGCGGCAAGTATCTTTTCTCGGAAGATTTTTCAATGTAAATGAGTGTTTCAGGCTGACAATTATTGCTTGTAATTATTAATTAATAAAAACTTAGTTAAATTTTTGCACGTTAATAGTATTTTCCCGTACTAGGAAAATGGTACTTTGGGTCTAAAACAATTTTAAAATATAAATTACTCTATAGTTATTCTTGTAAACTTGTAGTTTAGTTTGTAAACATTTTTAAAAATGATTTTAATTAATTTTTAAACATTCAACACATTGAAAAATACTTAACCGTATTTTGTCAGACGGATAATTTAATTTCCGCTTTACAATAAAATCCAAATAAATGGATTATTTCTGATCGTATCCGTAAACTAAAAACTGTTTTTAAAAGGTGATAAAATATGCTTTCGAATTTTATAAATCGAAATAAACATATACAATGTTAATAAACATAAAAACATGTAATAATAACATATATTGATACATAAAAATTTTGCACGCAAATATAAAAAAAGTTTTTTAAATGGCTCTCCTTACGTTTTTTCTAACTAAAAGTACTGATAACTAAAAAAATTAAGACAAGCACACATTTTATTAGACCAATGAATTCCAAACGTTATTATCACCTTATTTTTTGTAGTTCTATGTAAAAATCTAGGTATATATATATATTAAAAAAATCTCGTGTCACGGTGTTGGTGGTCGCACTCCACTGAAACGGCTAGACCGATTAATATGAATTTTTTTATGGATATTTGGTAGGTATGTGTAGTGTATGTTGTATACAAGTATACTCACACACCGCGCTCGCTCGGGAAGGTTCGGGTTTCCGGAGATTCACGAGTGAGCACAGTACAATGGAACAGCTGGCCTATTCGGCAGCGCTCAGATCTACTTAGGAAGCCTTAGTAAACAGTCGCTACCAAATAACATAAATACAATATTACTCCCGATCATTGTAATTCACAATAAACAACACAAAAAGAACTTACGTTGTAATCATTGCTATTGTGGGCTAGTGAGCCACGGATTAAAGAAAATTACAGTATGAGAATAAGTCATAACGATTTTTGTATGAACAAATTTAACCGACGTTCGTATTTCAAACAGAACGAAATTATTTATGTTGTTGAATGACAGGTGGCGCTACGCCCTCCTCGTCGAACTTTCATCCACACAATATAGAAATAATTTATATGGCATAACAAGCCGGGTCAGCTAGTAATTAATTAAAAAAATGTTTGAAATATATCTTTGTATATAGAATCTTTGTTTTCATAAAGGTCGTCTACATTTTATTTCTTTTGTAGTTAACTGTTGTTTTCAATAAAAAGCGTTGTTTCGAAAAGTTTCGTTGTTAAGAAATTAACCAGACGGGTAAAATACGATAAAATGGCAAGTTTTTTTAAGACGAACGTGGAGTAAAAAAAATATAAGTGTCAACATGAAAGATTTACCATTAAAAAACGACGTTATATCTTGATGTTGTATTTAAATCTTTACCATACGAAAATAAATCCCTTGCAGAGGTGTTGGAGGAAAACATTTTAATTCGGGAGATTTTTCACTCTCAAATCGCACATAAATCTTGCCACTTTTTTGTCATTATCGTCTCTTTTTGATAAACGACAAATGAGATTTTCATCTTGAGACCTTTTTCTCAAAATTAAATCGTGCCTCCTCCTTCTCCCCGTTTTTTATTCTTCACCATTTTCTTCTGTGAGCAAAGCGGCATCAATCTTTGAATTCGCATCTTGAATTAAATATAAAGCAAAAAATCTGTTTTGTGATATCTGAAGTAGTACTGGGCGTTGACGATAATTCCATCCAACGCCAACGTCGTTATCGTTGGCGATTTTCAACTGTTGAAAATATCTGTTGAAAATAACGTCGACGTTGACGCAACTATAAATTAAGAGATCGACACGATACTAACAAAAAAAAAACAAACAAAAAAGATATCAAAATCTTATTAAGGAATCCCTTTTAACTGGTGGTTCCCCGAATCATTGATGTATTATTATTATCACTTATCGCTATGCCCCACGCCCCACACACGTAATAATAATCCTATAATAACGTTGAAAGTTGAAACTGTTGGAAGACGTTGCGCGTTGGTTTAGCCGTTGAAATAATTACCCTGTAGAAATATTAAAGACGTTGAAGATATATTTTGCTTGTCACTGATAAATTCGCTTGTTGCTTGGCGCTACGGATCGACCGTATTGGATGGGAAAATAAAATAAAAAGTGCAGTAGGTACGTCATTAACAAAAGACCATTTCAAATAAGGTATAATATCGTTCACGAAGTGTGATCTCTTGACCCTTTTGATTTAACGGGCCAATACCGTTGAAAACAAAAGGGTACAAAACATAGCTGTTTAGGCGACCGGCGTTGATAATTATCAATACGTTATTTTTTGCTTGTCGTTGATAAATTTGCTTGTTCCCTGGCGCTGCGTATCGGCCGTATTGGATGGGAAAATAAAAAAAAAACGTGCAGTAGGTACGTACATTACCAAAAGACCGTTTGAAATATCGAGTAATGTTGTTCACGAAGTGCAAACTCTTAACCCTTTTTATTTATTTGGCAGTTGACTCGTTGACTGCGTTGAATAATGTTCCCATGTAGGTATTATATTTCAACTGTTGGCGCTAATTATTTTCAATAGCGTCGGACGTTGAAACAATATAACTATTGTTTCCAACGGCTAGTTATATTTTAATACAGTACTAATCTGAAGCCTCAAAAACTCTAGTGTCATGAAATTTAAACTTCAACAATTACTGTTTTTATTTGAAATCATATTTAGTGTAGCATAATATTTATTTATTGTTATAAATTTAATTTTTAATTTCCATTTATTTTATATATTCAATAATATTTTATTTAACTTATAAAACACAGTTTATTGTAAACAAGTTCTGCTGTGTAATTATTATTAAGCGTGACAGCTGCTTCGCCCTCTAAAGGAATTATTAAGGGCCCCCAACCCGAATTTCTACCGATTTCTTACATATCTCCCTTAAACACGGTATGTTTTAAAGTTCTTAAAAAAATATATGTTATTCTTGAAGATAATATAAAATTAAAATTCAAACATATACATAAAATTCCCTCGATAGAAAAAAATCGCAAAGTATGTTTCAAAAATTATTATAAACACGTTAGTTTCAGTTATTTTACAAGTTATGTGTATTAAATTCACAGTGTTTCTTTAAATGCTGTTTAACACAATGCCCGCGAGACTTTTGCTCTATTTTTAACGAGTAATATTTTATTAAACATTTTCGCAATTTTCGCATCGATTGTGTCGCTGTAAATGTAAGCGCTCTCCTCTAACATTAGTAATTCCGTATCTTTCCATCTTTTCGAGCCTGGTTGCAGAGCCTTAAACCGTCCAATTAGTCCAGTTTGATAATGCCTTCAGAGGGCGAAACAGCTGTCAATAATTACATAGCAGAACTTGTTTATAATATATTATTGAATATACAAACAATATAAAAATTAACAAATGTGTTTGTAAAAAGTTTTTTGACGTGTCTTTTTTCTACTAAGCTAGGCACACGCCCGTATTATGATAGTCGAATGCAGCTGTTTGCAGTTAGTCATTTTCATCATTAGCTACGGAGCTTTGAAATATATTTTAGTTGAACGTACAAGGGTACGTTTAAGGGAACGTACCCAAACTACGTGACCTGTTCAGGGGGGGGGTCTTCAAAATACCACGCTTGGTACAAATGAGTGGCGGCGGGCTTAGGTTTTTTAGTCACCGGGGGGGGGGGGGGGTTAAAAATTGCAAAAAAGTTGGTCACGTAGTATGGGTACGTTCTCTAACCAGGCACCGTATGGTTTGTTTCGATTTAATTCGATGTTAAGATTTCGGCAAAAAAAGTGTTTCGCTCGAAGCCTGGTAAAACATTATGCAAGTTTTTTTTATAAAACTTAACATGTCGTACTTATCTCAAACAAAATCGTATAAAACTTAAGAAAGGCGGAAGTCAATAAATTTCTTGCATACTGAAAATAAGTATGAAAATAATTGAGTAATTTGTGAGTTTGGTTAGTGGATCCTGCATACGGGTTACAGTAGTTCCTCCCGCGCGAACATTATGGAGCGACCGTGCCATGCGACACTCCAGGCCGCCGCGCCGCGCAGAAAAGTAAAGACCGCAAGCAAGACAGTTGCGTTCACTGTGAGACTTTTCCGCGCGGCGGCCTGAGGTGGCACGTGACACGGTCGCTCCGAAGTGTTCATGTGGGGGAGTGCTATTGCTAGGTTAACTCGTACATAAATAAACTTGTACATTTCGTTACATATTTCCTTTATAAAAAATAGTGAAAGTTAATGTTAAAACTTACCATATCGTCAGTGTCAGTTCCTTTGTGATAAGCAAGAACTATCCCCGCCGTGCGGATCACCTGTAAAATAAATAAATGCTACATTAATAACAATAATTATTCAGAAAAAAATATATTATGGAGCTTGGTAACATAATGGTTGACAAACGTTTATTAAATGTAAGTTTAACGTAACGGGACACCACGACGGAGGGGGCGTAACGGGATACCACGGCGTAGGGACAGTGGCGCAGCTAGCATGGGTGGCACCCGGGACGGATAACGTGATGTCTACCCCCCATCCGCTAATTTCGACTTCATAAATGTGTAGAAAATTGATCCGTCCTGGGGGGGGGGGGGGGTGGCTAGGGAAATTCAGATATAGGCTAGGTTCAATATTTTTGTGACAACATTCTTCGTATTTTTTTTTCCGCGGTCGGGTGTCACACCCCGTCAGGTGTAGTGTCACCCCCCATCGGATGGCACCCGGGGCGGTTCCCCCCCCCCCTAGGAGGCATAATGGGATACCACGATGGGGTTACATTTGCCAAAACGGAGGGGGCATAATGGGATAGGAAACATATTTTTGTGGCAGTCGCATATGTCGCAGTCGTATTGTGCATGTGACGTCACAAAGCTCATGATCCCCCCCCATATACCCCTTGTCACACAATGTCACACTTCTCTACTCCCCTCCCCCCTCCTTAAGGTGTGACTTATTTTTTGGATGCCCCCTTAGCCCGCAGTATGTACGTTCAAGATACCACACAGAAGAACAGATGTTCTAGCACAGCGTAGCATGACAAAAGGAATGGTGCCATTGAATGAAATTTCAAGAACAGTGAATATTTAATTACTCTTTAAATATTCTTATTTTTTCTCTGCCTATATTCTCAAATGTTAAGAATATTAATCTAAGAAATCTTGTACTGTAAATGGATAAATAATCTGTCGTACAATAAATAAATACAAATAAAAAAAATGTAATTTAAAAAAAAATTGTTTGAGGAAAGGAGTAAGTACTACTTTTTGGTGGGAAGGTTTTATTTAAATTTTTGGTATTATGCGGATTTCTTGTCACCCTAATAAACTCATGGATAGGTGCGTATATATTTATAATTTGTATATTAGATGTTGTTTTAACATTTTTACTTTTTTGTGTAAATATTATAATAACGCCTAATAAAACTAAAATATGGGAAAAATATCATAAATAAGGACTCTTTTTCTGACTTAGACTTTCCTTCCGATTTGAATCTCCTTGAAACCACCTCCTTTCTAAAATAGAGGAAAAAATCCGTAATCT
The DNA here is from genome assembly GCA_929108145.2 of Limnephilus rhombicus. Taxonomy (NCBI): domain Eukaryota; kingdom Metazoa; phylum Arthropoda; class Insecta; order Trichoptera; family Limnephilidae; genus Limnephilus; species Limnephilus rhombicus. The sequence goes on from OV815284.1 coordinate 29,128,010, forward strand.
AGGTCTACTGATCAACAACGCCAAAACAAAACTAATGGTGATCGAAAGGACAAACACTTTTGATTGAACAAATAATGGTCTCACAGACTTAAAAATGATGGACTATTTTATATACTTAGGCTCATCTATAAAGTGATGAAGGAGGTTGTGAAACAGAAGGGAAAAGAAGAATTTGCATGACAAAAGATTCCATGAGTAAAATGCAAAAGATATGGAGTGACAGCGGTATAACGAAGGCCACCAAAATGAGACTCGTCCAGGCGTTGCTTTTCCTCATTTTTCTACACGATGTGGAAACGTGTACACATCGAGTCAGCGAAAGAAAGTGGATAGATGCCCTAGAAATGTAGTGCTGGAGAAAAATGCTCAGGATTCCATGGACAGCTAGATGCACAAATGTGTCTCAAATTGCTCGCCGAACTGAGGAATCCAATTTGGAGAAAGTGGAGTCCTTGGCTCTAGACGTACCGCGAACCACGAGGAGTGGAGAAGCCTTGTCCACCATGGAAATTGGAGAAGGGGTCATGATCCTTAGCAACGAAGAACCGACTTACGAAGAAGAGAGGTGAGCATTGACTTTTCTTTTGATTTTATAAAACAATAAGCTGAATAAGGTCTTTTCGAGCTGCTACATTGTTAGTATGTGCAATGAATATTTTTTCATCAAGTATTCGAGAGAAAACATATTATTATTATTACCCACTCCAATGATCAACACAGGTGATTGGTAAAATTGCCAACAACTGATAATACACCACCTTTTTCGCAAAATTTTCCTGGTCACTCCAGCGCATTGGTTACCTTCCCCTGCTTTTCCAGCCAAACACTTTGGCAGTGACTATGAATTTTTGCGTCTTGAAGTTCTCAGTTTGGCGAGCAACGTAAGATACTTACATGTGTTGTAGACAGACAGTTGATTACCCGTCCGCGCCTCCCCCGTCAACCGTTGCGTATCGGTGCCCTTCCGTCCTGCCTCCGGTGACCCGATGCTCACTTTTATCCCTAGGGTCTTCAGGTCTTTCCCCCTTTAATTCCAACACGTTCTTCGAGGGCGTACCGTGATTTTTCGTGAAGCCGGCTTAGGGGAGCGGACACAGAGTCCAGCTTGTGAGCTTGTGTCCAGTCCAGCAGAGTCCAGAGTGCGGACTGATGGCTCCGCTTATCTTCGGCGGGATTGCCGGATGACTACAACTCAATTCGAGTCCTGACGTGTACGGTGAAGGAGGAAACCATCTGTTTCCATCTGAAACCATCTTAGAACGCCCAAAATTAAGGATATTCCTTCGATTTAAAAATGTTGATTTAAAGGTACCAAGGACAAATATGTAAATTAACTGAAGTAGCTGTCCCCGGCGTTGCCCAGGCTTTTCACCGAGTTTTTCGAAATCAAATGTAAACATTATCCTTCCTCTTGTTTTGAAGGTGCAAAATTTCATCAATCTTGGAATAATACCATAAATAAATTAGTATACAAATCAATTCCATGCCCGCCTACCTACCCTTCTTTACATGAATAAAAGATACATAGATAAATATGGAAGATATTTAGATATATATGATGGGGAATCTCGTGCGATTCCACTATAAAACCAGTCCTCATAGCACAAAGGGAAATTTTGAAAATAATATACTTAGAGTCCCCATCAGAACTCCTACAGACTATGTTTAAAAGCACCGAATTTAATATCACTGAAACAATTATATACAAAATATATTCTAATGTATGCATTCAAAAACCAGGAAAACTTTACACAGACAAACTCGGGCCGATTCACAAGATCTACATTACAACATACATTCCACCAACCTACAACTAAAACGACTAATGCCTGAACAAATATTAATGCCTCTATTGTACTTTCTATTAGATATTATAATTTTCCTCATATAATTTTTTATTTTAATATAGGTAGGTACTTATTAATATTTAAAACACGAACTTGTACAATGTGACCTTAGAACGGGGTACCCCAGTAAGGACACATTTTTCTCTAAAAAATTGTAAAACAAAGAAAAAAAAAGAAAAATAATTATATTTCAATATTCGGAAATTCTCAAACCCAAAAAAATAGACAACACCACGACATCCTTGCAGTTTATGAATTGTGTAGGTATATGCAAACAATAATGTTAACTAAAATAAAGTTTTTGCTGTATGGAAACCTACTTTACACATTTATAAAAAAACCATAGATAAAATTGCGAGAAACAATTAACAAAATTTCTGCCTCAATACAGGTTCACCTAGTGAGGCAGGCAATGCACAACTAAAAATACTGTATAACTATACTACTCCTGTGTAACCTTTCTTACGTTACTTTCTGTTTGTTAATTTTTCTGTACTGATTGATGTAATCTATTTGTAAACTACATTGAGTATGTAATTTTTTTTTTTTTTTGTTATATTGTTGTTATTTCATTGAATAAAGATTATTATTATTATTATTATCCATAATATAACATATCATTAAAAGAATATTATATAAAGGTTGCATGTTTGGGAAACACTGGTCTAATTGAATGAAGAAGGGATAATCAGTCAAGTCTTTGTTTGTTTTCAGCATTATTAATACAGTATTATTTATCGGCTAAGCTGACTAGAAATATGGAAATGCTGCGGGTTGCTCAAATCCCGCTGTTAAGGCCATTGATTAGCAAATCCTTTATGCTTGCTTATCCATGAGTCACGATGCACTGCGCATGCGCGCTGGGAACACGGCCCAAGGGGGTCAAACAGGGTCGGCCATTAGGACTAGGGAAGAATTGGAAGAAGATGTTTGCAGATATTTTTTTAAATATGTGGATTGAAAAATAGACAAAAATAGAGGAGGTTGGTTTCAAGGGTTTTAATCGGCGTTTTATTTTTATTTTATTTAGTAGTTCCTACACATCACCGATTTTTTTCAATAATCATAATGACGAGCAGTTAAAAACCCGCTACGCAAGTTTTTGCTGCTAAGCTGCTAAGGCGGCTTTTAGTTGGGCTTCGCCCAGTTTTAGTGTAGGTAACCATTTCATAAATCCGAAATCCGATAAGAACTGGTTCCAAAAATAGTCAGTTTCTCGGATCCACTGTGATCCAGTGACAGCTAGTCACCGAGTTAAAGTAACCGTGACAGGCAATGACACCATATGTAATCTCTCCAAATCCGGAAAGTTACTTATATTATATATATATATATTTTTTTTTTTTAAAGAAATACAAACATTCCCGGGTTACGAATAACCCAACAATGTTTGAAAATCTCCTACTACCACCACAGAAAGCCGAAAATGTTGCTTGTGTTGTGATGGAGGATTTAGCCAGCCGAGGAATCGAACACGCGACGCTCGGGTGGGACCCAAGCGCTATGCCCACTCAACCACTGACCAGTACCTATGTTGTCGCTTATATCATAAATCACTCCGGAATTAAGCTATATTTCATACACATAAAGTCACCGGAGACCAAAATTTCATTTACATTTTTTACTTCAAATAATGTCAGGAATCACTGGTTAAAGTAAGTCAAGTACGTCCCTTAACACCCTGTATAATTGTTTAAAGTATTTACTCATAATTATTATGTACTTAATTTATTTATATTTATTTACTTAATATATTATATTTATTACATAAACTATATAAATTTATTACTTAATTGTTATTATTATTAATAAACATAATTGTTTATTATTATTTACCTGATATTATTTAGCTATTGTTATTTACCAATCTTTATTTTTTGTTAATAATTAAATGCTACTGTGGTAAGGTCACCCTATGAATGCATCTGGTAAGCCACAACTAACAGGTACCTTGTATTTTTAGTTTACAGTATAATGTTATTGTTGCCAACGATGAGCATACTGCCCTATAATTAAATTATTAATAATCCATGTCTGAATAATTGTTCTCAGTGCTTCTTTTGTAGGCTTATAATTATATTTTTATTAAGTTTATATGTATGTTTTTTTTGTTTAAATTATATTGTAAAACTGCATATCTCGATACAGGAATGCCCTAGCAGGTTATGCAGCTTATGTTTTTCATGTATTTCTTATTTTTCAATAAATAAATATATTGGTTTTTGGAAAGTTACATGGAGAAATTAACCCCTTTGTCTTGCAAACTGTAGTAATGTCGCCTGACGTAAGTGGTAAATCTTGTAACGAATTCTTGAACTAAAAGCCGAATTACAGTGGTAATTTTGTTTGAAATTCCAAGTACACTGATGTTATTTGTGGCGCAACGCTTACGGCGTGGCGTCCACATGCACTCGAAACTAGGTTCTGAAATTCAACCACGCAGACGCTAGGGTAATAATTATAAAATCGTAATGATAATATTGGTAATAATTATACTTAGATGATTTCTATATTCAATTTGGGGAATAATTTATTGGATAACCAACACCCCTGCCGTAGGTCACCCCAAGTGGTTCGCTACGTTGGGAGCCCGGGTTCATGGGGTGAGGTTTGTCCAGGTCTTTGCGACGGATGGGTTTGCCCACCCATTGCGCGGCGGGCTGGATCGAGAGACTGATCGAGGGAGACCTTTTGACCTCTACCGACCCATCGCCTTGCACCGCAGATGCCTCCTGGATTCACTAAACCCCAGATTCCTACTAACCCCCCCATACCTGTTTGCTTCCCAGAACTTCCTCTCCTTCCATTCTCTAATAAGACCCTCCACATAGAATCCCCAAAGATGACATTTCCTTGAGGGAAATTGTTTACCTCTGTGGAGCTATTATAAAAAAGCGCCGTTTTTATGAAAAATCAACAACAAATATGTTTTTTCCAATGCTCTACCCTACTAACTATAAAAAGACAATCTATTATAACAACATGAAGATAGATCATGTATACATTAATATTGGGTACTGGTAGATGGTAATGCTATACAGGGCCATACTTGCCTGGCATGTCACTTTAGTGTTTATATACATATATCTACTGTTAAGGAGTCATATAAAGAGGAATACGCTAACTAAAAATAATGTATTCTCAGTGCGCCAGACGGAAAGAAATGGCCGATTTAAGCGGAAAATGGTTTTTAGTTATTTTTTAAATAATTTCGTAGGAACAAAATAAAGTTAATCACGAAAAATCTTAACCATATAGATTTTTTTTTTAATATTTAATTAAATGAAGACAATATTAGCGAAACTGAATCGAAAATCTGGAGACAGAAAAATCAGAAAAAGATATTGGCTCCGCTGGGACACTAGCTCCGGACACGGCTGGGACACGGCTCCGCTGTCCCAGCGGAGCCAATATCTTTTTCTGATTTTTCTGTCTCCAGATTTTCGATTGAGTTTTGCTAATTTTGTCTTCATTTAATTAAATATTATAATTTGAGATTTTACTCACAAAGTTTAAAAAATTAAAATAAAGATTTTTTAACGTTGTTTCTTATTCGTAAATGTTTATAATTTTGTAATTAAAAATATACGTTATTTAGGGGTTTAAACTTATATATTTTATAAGTAATTAACAATAAGGAACTCCAGTGAAAAACACTATGGCTTTAAGAAAATATTTTGATATATTTATTTATTTATTCTTAGTACATTAACATTACAAAGGTATAATATATTGTCCTCCACATCAGGAGTTCACCTGTGTTGTAGAGGACATTTTTCAGTTGTAAATTATAAATTGTAAATAGTAAAACAAAAGAGTTTTAATAGCTAATATAAAAAGAGAAACAATAAAAATCATAATATCGACTTCTATTCGACAAAAATTATAAATTAAAAGTTAAAAAGATTGTAGCCAGTTTCTTTTTTGTATAGTTTTATAGCCTGGTATCTGTAGTGTTTTTGTCCAAAGGATGTGTTTGTTTTTGGTATTTGTAGTTGGTGAGCATGTCTTGTTCTAGTATTGCGAGAATTTTGTGAAGTGTTAAATGTGGATAAGTTCTTGTAAAGGAAAGTAAGTATTTGTTTTGAATATAATTTATAAATTTTCAGCACTGGGAATTTTTCGAATATGATTGTAGTGGGTGTTAGTATTGGTAACTTAAGTATTACTTTTATTAGGGTTTTCTGAGCTTTAAACAGTGTATTAATGTAATATTTACTGGCACAGACACAGACAATAATGCGGTATTCCATTATGGATTGTGCAAGTGCGAGGTATATATTTTTAATATCACATATGTTTAAAATATTTCTCAAGTTTTTAAAAAAGTAAATCAACTTGTTTAGTTTTCCTAATACCGAATCTATATGTTTATCCCATTTTATATAACGGTCGAAGTATATACCAAGATATTTAATATTTTTTTTCCGTTTGTGTAATTGGGAGACAATCGCATGGGGTTTGTGTTGATTGTGAGGGTTGGCCTCTCGAATTTATGCTGAAAGTTATGAATTTTGTTTTATCTATATTTAAAACTAATAAGTTAGAGTCGAGCCATTTTTTAGTAATATTTAAGCCAAGTTCTGCTTTTGGGGTTAATGTTTTCCAGTCTTTGGCCTTAAAGAGTAACACAGTGTCATCAGCAAAACTTATAATTTCCCCGTCTATTTGGAGGTGACACAGGTCATTTATATATATAAGGAATAGGATTGGACCAAGTACGCTGCCTTGGGGTATATAGATAAATAAACGCTGATTCTGAATATACAAGTTTTATTAAATAATATTAAACGTAGAGTTTTAAAAAAAGTTATTAAAAAGTCCATTTTTCTCTCCATAATTTTCCAGTCATTGTACTGAAATGTATGACACAAGCCATCGGTATTAACAACATTTCATGTTATTGGTTTATTTACATACTATTTATAGAGATTTAGACAAATAGTTGTTGTGTTTATTGAATCATTATTTAGGACTAAATTATTCATTATCAAAAATAGAGGTATCTCTATTATTTAAAATATTCAAAAACTTTAAACTGTACAAAAAAATTGTAATGCTACTTCCACGGCCAATCCTCCGAACTACGAATTGCAAAATGGCGAACGTCGATTAGCAGATCCGACGCCGTATCTCATCAGTTACCTGCCGATGCTTCGTTTTCCATAATATTGATTTCGATTCGTAAAGCTAAAAAAATAATAATTTCAAACAATTGTTATACCACTCTCCCGTAATAATATTGAAAAATATAATAAATATAATAAAATAAATATAATGTTTCATAAATAAATAATTCCGCCTAAATAATGTTTTTACTTATTGAATAGTTTCATAGCTTTTCCATACAACTGTCATACAAAATGACAACACCTGTTGAAAATTAAAAAAAAAAACTTATGGAGAATGATGACGTCACACGATTCACCATACATGTAATGGTTTTCGGGGATCTTGAAAAATTAAAACTCTGACAATTATTTTAACTATTAAAACTAACTGTGAAAATAAATATGCAGTTATAAGTTAGAAGGTCATTATTATTCATTAAAAAAAAAAAAAATGGACTGAAGTTCCTTATTGTATTTTTATTCTACTCCAAATGATGGAAAAATCTTCCACTCATTCAAATAATATTTTTAGGCATTCATTATGTATAGGTACCCATTCGTTTTAAAGATTTATCGAAAAAAGTGATATCACTGATGGCTTCGTCTTAATTTTTATTTTAAATAAATTATGAATGCATTAGTACCTACCCATTTACAAATTCCATTTTTTTTAATTATGTCATGTGCCTGCTTATCTTTCCATTTATTTGTGAACAAAACATATTCAGTTACTACATATTATATTTATAAATCAATTAGAAGGATATGGATAATGTTAAACCTTAAATAAATACCTAATATAAAAGTAAAATAAAGGTACCTAGGAAGTGTTATAACATATAAACACAAATGGGTATAAAATAAATATCCTTCTTCTAACGACCTTTGGCCTTGATCTTTTTTCGAGCAATCAATTTATAATTAGACTTAACTAATGAACTGAACCTTATTTCCTTTTTAGGTACTATGATTTTTATTTTCACACAGAGAAGCATAAGGTTATTGCCCTCTTGTTTTTCTCAAACGTATTATATAATATGTTCTACGCATACGTGCAAAAAACAAGCCTGCTATACATATTGTACCTACTCGTAAGGCCGACGACTGGAGACTAGAGTAATCCACAATTTTATGCATCCTCGCGAAGGACTAAGGACTCCATCCATCATACTCGCTGCTCGCTCAATTGCCAGCGCGTGATCTGAATTCAAATCAAGGCAAAGTCCTCAACTTACATACATTGGTACATAAGTACATGTACATGCATACACATACATATACACGAGAGATGATCTGAGAAGATACTAAAATAAATCTATGTAGAAAACTTCGAAGACTAATATTTGGAAAAAAAAATTATTAACCCTCATTAGGAAACCTTTGTCGAATCGACTACGCCAAAAGATTACTGTCGTTTTTTAATTCGTGGTGAGCGTTGATGGTACATCAATGGTTGACAGATATTTTTAAAAGTTTTGTTAACTTATTCAGCATCTAGTAGAAAGATTGGTGCACCTTTTTTGCGTTGGGTTAACGTATTAAGGTGAACGACTGCGCGGCATTTTTTGTACAAAACTTAATTTTACTGATAATGTAATGAAAAATAAAATTTAAAAATTAAAAATTAAGTAGAAAATTTAATTTATCTATGGCATATTTGTGTTAACAACGTAATCGATTGCTTGTAATTTGAATTTACGCTTTTTTATTTTATTTTATAAATCCTCATATTTATACAGCCAAAAGAGCAAAATATCTTTTGTAAGTAATTATTATTAACTCACAAATAATTACCAAAGTTGCCTATAAAATCATTTCAAATTGAAAACCTTAATTTTCTATATTTTATAATTTTAAATACAATTAAATAAAATAGCACATGTCTGTACTGGATATATGCCATATCCGTAATTAAAACAATAATTTTTCAGTTTGGTTTAATATTTTGGCCTCAAATTCAAAATTAAGTTTTGTATGAAAAGGGCTTCACAGGGATTTACCATCCAAATTATTACGTCGTCGAATCGACGACGATCACTTTTCGCACATGTTTGTTTATATCTGGTGCAATATTATTAAAAAAATAATGTACAAACTCTAACAACACGATTTTTTTACAGAAATATTTTTACATGGGTAAGTACGTATTATTTGAAATTGTGTGTAATTCATGCCACTTTTTATATCTGGTGTCAGTAATTATTTTTTCACATTACCAGTGAATACATTTTTTTAAACATAACTATTAGCTGGGGTACCCAGCTTCGCGCAGGGAGTTGATATGAGATAAACATGACGTATCTTGCTTTGTATACCCATACCTATGGGTGGCCCCACCCATACAAAAAAAGGCTTCGAATGATCCACAATGTTCCAGAACATTTTATAGTGTTCTGGAATGTTTCACAATGATCTGAGATGTTCCAGAATGTTCCTGAACGTTTCAAACTATTCCCGTGCATTCCAGAATGTTCCAGGATGTTCTGGAATGTTGTGGAATGCTCTCGAATACTCTCGAATGTACTGGACTGTTTTAGAAACTTCTAGAGGGCGAAACTTCCAGTCCTTATATCTTCAAAATCACGCCCTCGGGTAAAAACAGGAACCTTCTTCATGAACGGAGGATAGGGGTATACCACGCCATATAACTCCCTTGATCGTACCGGGACTAGTTTCTGAGATTCAGCGACACGCACAAAATTTTACACTTTATTTTATAATGTTGATTGAGTATGTTATTTTTGTTACAGATATAACTTAACTAAATTAGTATGTGAACACCATTTTTTGTAATAACCATTCCGTTGTACGTAGGTATTTACTATTATTAAAGAGTAGACGAATCGACGAAGGTTTATAAAAAGCGCATAAGTGATAAGTTTTATAATCCGGGGTTAAAATTAAATTAATAATAACGTATTTCTAATAATCGTATTTCACAACAACCACCACAACACGGGCATGTGCCTAGCATGGTGGTCGAAAAATCTTCAATTGATGTAACAAACAATTCAATGAATAAAGAAAACTTTAAAACTTTAAGCTGTCCAATAGCGCTGCTCGTGGAATAACGTGTAATAATTAGCGTTATTTAACAGCTTACTGGGGGGTTATGATACATCCCCGTTATATTTCGTGATTTTTATTAAAATTAGTATCAAATGCCTTCTACGTGGATCTGCACAAAAGTGTGGGCAGTTTCGGTGGAATAACGTTGCATAGTTTACGGTGGTAGTATATATATCAGGGTTAGAGGGCTATGAATAGCACAAGCCGCGGGGGCACTCGACGCAGAGAGAGGGGCAGGAGGAAGGACGGGCACGTAGCACATATTAGATGCAAATAATGTGACATCTGTGTAAATATTACAGTCAATGAGTCGGGGGTTTACTGAGAGACAGTGACAAAGACTTCTAGGTTAAAGAGCGAATAAACGCTACCACTGCGCAGCACATACAGAAAATTCAATGAAAATTTTGTTATATCCTATCCAAGATAGGTTTTTTATCCAAATTCAAAAAAAAAACAATTCACGTATTATATTTTATTTTACTGTATTGTTCTTATTGGGTACCATATATTTTGGGTATATTATCATTATTGAGTACTAGGTATCGTTTATTGGTAGACGAAGTTGGTGATGATTTTTTTTACAAATATCATTATCATCACTATCATCATCATTTTCATTACATAGTATAAAATGAAGTCGCTCAAAATATATGTGCGCATAGATCTTTTAAACTAGGCAACGGATTTTCATGCAGTTTTCACCAATAGATAGAGTGATTCAAGAGGAAGGTTTATATGTATAATACGTGCTTATTATAGTAGAGAAAAGCCGAGAAATTAAAATATTCAAATAAGTCAGCGGGCAGCTGGCAAGCGGGTGGTGTGGATTTTATAAAGGTTGGGTAATGGCGTTGTGTTTCGTTAGCAAGGTGTGGCCGGGTCGCGTATTTACAATCCCTACCGCGTTTCAGTCGCTTTAAATTTTCAATATCAAAATTTAAATATTTAGAAATAAAATGATTAATTTCTAATATACACATCAGAAAGATTATTTTATCTAGATTTTAGAACAATTTTTGTTTTTGCAGTGTGATAAAAAATAACCAATATAGACGTATATTTAAAATGTGAATTGTCGTTACCGCGACTGAATCGGTATAGGTTTTGTAAATACGCTGCCGGGTCTGCTAGTTTAGTAATAATTCATGGTGGGTACCTATGATATGTTTCTTTGTAGTGTCTTGTTTGTGAAATGTATAATTAGTAATAACTGGGTGATGTGCGTTGCTTAGTGTGTAGGAGTTTGTGTGTGTGTGTGAGTATGTTTTTAAGTGTGAGAAGTGGTAATCTATGAAGGGATATGTATGCGCATTTAATCAGTTCATATCATTGACATGATGCTCCTTTTAAATTCGGGCAGTGATTCCGATAATTTGTCGATATTAGAGTTCAAGGCAAATATTATTGAATGTATGAAGACGGTTAATTGGCGAATTAGTTGCTGCATTTGTTTTTTAATTAAGTGTGTGGAATAATGCTCTATGGCGTGTAGGTTCGTCTTAAAGGTATACTAAAATAAATTAAGGATAGAGGTCAATTTTATTATTTAAAAACGGTGTATAAATGTTTGTTTTATTTGGGAAAACCAACAGATTATTTACATTTATAACAATAAAATTAATAACACACGTAAAATCCAATAAAAGATTTTTACATATCTTAAAATTATAATAAAAAACTAAGGGTCCTTTCGTGAGCTAACAAGCTTACAAAAATACAACCTTGTAAATATTAAATAAAGAATAAAAAAGATATACGAACATAAATATAAACTAATAATCCTGCTTAATAAATTTCAAAATAAAGTATTCAAAATTTTACCTTCCCTATACAACAGCAATAATAATAATATACCTACAACTCAAAGTGAACACATTTATAGTAAATCGAATGTCAAGTACCGGAAATGATGCACAGCAATAACGTGATAACTTGCAAAAGGGTTATTATTATTTAAAGTTAGCTATAACAAATTTTGTATGGTTCTTAAATTACACGAGAATATTGACTACATCATTAAAATTATTATTAAATATATTGCATGCTCTGATTATAAATAATATAATGAATCAGCTATTACCGGCCTTTGTTGCAAAATTTGAAATGCACATTCAGTTATTGTTGAATTTGAAGATATGATTATACTTTAGATAATAATAATATTCACGTACTGGTTAAACGAGAAGTCTGCATTCGAGTTCCAGCTGCGACTATTATCTCTTTTCTATTTTTCTGTGTCTTGTTCTCTTTCATATTTTTGTTTAGATTATTATTGTCATCTTCTTCTTCAATGGTATATTACATTTATGGGAATAACCTTCAAAAGTTATAAAAAGGGAGTTTACGTGCAAGTAATATAAGGTGTAAGTAATATATTCCGTAAGCGACAATAATTTTTTATAAAGCATGTTATTATTAAATACTACATTAAATACATGATTAATTAACCAACTGAAGTGTTGAAAAATCGAATCCCATATAAATGTCGGGTGGCACTCGATATTAATTCCTTACATTTTTAAGGTACTAATTATCGTTTATCGTGTAATACAATTTTTGAAGTGCGTGCATTTTGATTTATTTACTGTTTCTTCAGGGGGCATACATTAATTACGTGAGCAGTTATTCACCCCCCCCCCCCCCCCCCACTTGGTGAGATAAATTTTCTTTCTTTTCAAGTAATATTGTTTACAATTTAATTTTTAACCTCGCCAAGACAAGACTGGTGATAAACATGACGTTAAAAACTACCGACTAATTTTCCAACTCCCTATTTTTTAAGCAAAGTTCTTAAAAAAATCATCTTTGATGAATTGTACTCGACTATTTCGACAAACATTATGCCGAATCAGCATGGATTTATAAAAGGTAGGTCTATAACATCCGACCTCGGCCTTTTCATTAACTTCTTGCGTAGAAAGATGGACGATAAGGAGCAAGTTGATACTATGTATACAGACTTCTCTAAGGCCTTAGACTGCGTAATTCACTCAATTCTTTTGAAAAAATTTAACCTACTTGGTTAATATGGCGACCTATTTAGATGGATTAAGTCCTACATTAGTAATGGCAATCAGGTAATATTAATCAACGGTGTCTACTCTAAGTCTATAGAGGTAATATCCGGTGTCCCGCAAGGTTCCCACCTAGGTGCGCTCTTCTTCAACATTTATACGTATAAATGACATTGGATCATGCTTTCAAAATTCCGAATTTGTGCTTTACGCTGAAGACATGAAAATTATAATAATGGAGACATTATATTGCGGATATCGATGAATGCTTAGTGTATATCTTGCTTTAAATTGCGGAGATTTACCGGTATAGCATTAAATTGCGGACATACCCCTACATGGCATTAAATTGCGAAGTTTTCGAGAGGTTCGGAAAAAATAATAACAGCATTATATTTCGGATATCGATGAATACTTTGTGCACAATTTGCATTAAATTGCGGAGATTTACCGGTATAGCATTAAATTGTGGACATACCCCTACATGGCAGTAAATTGCAAAGTTTTCGAGAAGTTCGAATGTAAAGGGGAGGTAGGTTCAGTCTCTGTCCGTTGGGAAAGATGGAAAATAAGTCTGAACATTTACCTCGAGGCGGCAGGCATAGACACCGAGACAAAGAAAAGAGCTACTCTTTTACATTTCGGTAGTCCTGAGTTACAAGAAATCTTCTAGAACATCCCGGGAGCTAATGCAACTGAAGAAGAAACTTTTAACATCGCGATCGAAAAATTAGACAACCACTGTGCACCTAAACGGAGCAAAGTGTATGAGCGACATCAGTTTCATCTCCTAAAACAGGAACAGGATGAGAAGTTCGGAAAATTTCTTGTGAGACTTTGACTACAGGCCAAGAAGTGTCATTTTGGTAAAAAAGAAGATAAGCATATCATAGACCAAATAACTGAAAAGGGTAAGACAGAAGAACTCCGAAAGAAGATATTAAAAACAAGGGAAAAGATCACTTTGGATGAAATAGTTGCAGAAGAGAATTCACTGGAAGCCATAGATCGTCAATTAGGAAACTTTGGTAAGAAACCTAAGGAAAGTCAGTCAATCAACAGTGTAGGTACAGAGACATGGAAGGGGAAGCCAAAAAACAAATTGGAATGTAGAAGATGTGGAAGTTGAAGACATTTGGCCCGTGACAACAACTGCCCGGCAAAAGGAAAGGCTTGCCTTAAATGTGACATCTTAGGACACTTCAGAAATTAATGTCGGACAAAACAAAATCAGAAGAGGCAATTGGAAGGAGAAGCATCATCGAACAGTCAGGGAATAAAGAAGAAAAGCAGGACAACAAATAATATCGAAGAAACTGCAAACATAAGCGCGGATGAAAGAAAAGTCGACTAAATTTTCAATATCGAGAACGACGCACAAGCCATATGTAACATATGTGGAAGCAACGTGGAGATGTTGACAATCTTATAACGGACCAAACCTGGGAAAGAATGAAAAAAGATAACGCTCAAGTTACCAATCAAGATCAGAATCCTGACAAAAACGTTCGTAGACAACGCTTAAGCTGTTAGGATCATTCAAAGCTACGATAAAACTTGCCGGAACATCACAGGACAGCACAACATTCTACGTGATCGAAAACGGTACGCGTGACCTACTTGGACGTGTGACGGCAACCTCATTGGGAGTACTTGGGATCAATTTGTATATCAACCAGGTTGAAACTGAGACGTTTCCAAAATTCAAAGACGTTTTAGTTTCGTTCAATTCCGATGGACGATTCAGTGAAGCCCGTTGCTCAGCGGTGCCGGAGAATCCCCATCCCGCTCGAAGAGAAGTAAAGAGTAAACTGAAAGAATTACTGAAAACATTATAGAAGTTGTGAAAGGTCCTTCTAACTGTATCTCGCCTATAGTCCCTGTGCTAAAAGACGGAGGGGACATCCGATTATGTGTCGATATGCGTCGAGCAAATGCGGCCATACAACGTGAAAACCATCCACTGCCAACGATGAAAAAACTGTTGCCAAAATTCCGAAAAGCCAAAATCTTTAGTAAGCTGGACATACGAGATGTGTTCCATCATATCGAACTTCATCCAGACTCAAGACATATAACGACCTTCATTACCAGCAAAGGATTGTATCAATACAAAAGGATGATGTTTGGTATCTCGCGTGTCTGGAGATTTTCTAGAAAACACTAGAACGGATCCTTTTAGGTTGCGAAGGAGTCATCAACTTTATAGATGACATGTTGACGTTTGGCAAAGACGTAGAAAAACGCGATTTAAGGCTTAAACAAGTTACGACAGTGTTTGAGGAAAATAGCGTGAGGTTGAGGGACGAAAAATGCATTTTTTCAATGAAGAAAGTCCACTTCCTAGGGCATGAACTGTCAGAACAGGAAGTTAAACCACTAGACAGGTATATCTTGGCTATAAAGGGATTCAGAGCCCCGGCGAATTTACGGAGCTTTATGGGCTTAGTGAATTACGTGGGAAAATGGATACCCCATTTAGCAACGGTAACAGAACCCCTCAAGCAACTGCTACGGAAAAGAACGGGAAGAAACACGGACATTCAAGATGACTGGGGCGACGCCCAAAAGAACGCTTCTAATGATCTCAAAGCGGTACCCAGCGCCCCAAACCCATTAAAAAGAGGAGACTTACCTTCCGAACCATCGGTTGACATAACAATTGACCAAGTGCCCCTTACCTAGTGGAGATTATATCCTCGAGATATAAAGAGGTGAAAACATGCAGAACCATAACAAGCTTCGAAATAATCGGAATGCTTAAAGATATTTTTAGCAGGCTTGGCAATCCGGTCTCGCTTACAGCAGACAACGGGAGACAATTTTCCAGTGAAGACTTTAAGAGTTTCTGTGCAGAGAGGAACATACGACTCTATAATACCATTCCCTACTGGCCGCAACAAAACGGAGAGGTGGAGCGCCAGAATAGGGACATCCTAAAACGCCTCAAGTTTTCTCAAGTAAAAAAAAGAACCGGAAAGAGGCTCTTCGTGAGTACAGGGTGATGTACAACAGTACACCTCACACAGTTTCAGGAAAAACAATTTCGGAAAGAAGATTTCGGAATTTCAGGAAAGACAATTTCGAGACAAGCTGCCTATGATTCAGGACATGACGCATCTCTCAGAGGACCTTGAAATGAAGAATAGAGATAAAGAACTAAAGGGAAAAAGGAAGGAATATGCGGACATGAAGAGATTGTGAATGGACATGATTGTGAATTGGAAGTTGGAGATAAAGTATACGTCAAGAACATGACTGAACAAAACGAGCTTAAACTACGAACTCGAAACACATACCGTCGAAACGAACAAAGGAGAAAACGTAAGTCTTCGGAATGATGAAACTGGTGAGCGAATCAGACGAAACGTCGTACACCTAAAACGAATGGAAGGACAATGGAAGGTGCTAGATGATGAGAATAATACTAGTGACGCTCAAACAAACGATAATGGCGATGTAAATCAATCACAACTCGAGTGAATAAATTGATGGACAATAATGATGAAATAATTGATGATTAGTTATTAAACATAATTTGAATAAGGACTTGCTAATTGTACTTGATATAGGTACTTAAGGAAAAATAAAATATTAATTATAAAAAACAATAATAAGGGAGGGATGTAGTGTATACACTTGTATAGTTGTGGATAACTCTGTCGTCTTAGGCAGTGCACGCGCGGAGTTCTGGGGCGTAGGACGGTACTGGCCGACCGACCCCAGTGAGAAGACGCGTAGACGCTGGCCGTGAGCCGATATCAGTTAAGATGAGTGTTACTTGTTCTTTCTTGATATTAACCTGAGTCATAGTGCACATTACAATAAGCTTTGCAAGTATTGCAAAGTTAACTGTTTAGATATCAATATTTCCAAATGTCATACTATGACATTCACCAGAAATAAACATGTAAATAAGACGCCGTTACCCGAATTTCTACCGATTTCTTGCAAACCTCCCTTTAACATTTGTAGTTTTTAAGCTCTTAAAAAAATATATGTTATTTTTGAAGATAGAGATACTAGACATTCGTCGCGTCGAAACGCAAATTATATAAAATTCCGTCGATAGAAAAAAATCGCAAAGCATGCTCCAAAAATTATTATAAACACGTTTGTTTCAGTTATTTTACAAGTTGTATGTATGAAAAAATTCACAGTGTTTCTTTAAATGTTGTTTAAAACAACCCTCGCGAGATTTTTGGTCTATTTAAAACGAGTCGTGTTTTATTAAACATTTTCACAATTTTCGCATCGATTTTGTCACTTTAAATATTAGCGCTCTCCTCTAATATTCGTAATTTCATATCTCTCCATTTCTTCTTTTTTTCACATTTCAAACTTTGTGACAAAGACGAGCAATAGCTGATTTGATATACACAAAATTTTAAATAATAACATTGACTGTATTGAACTTTTTTCCCTTGTTAATTTTAACATACCTTTAAGACGTACACGCCATACAGAATTATTCCACACATTTAATTACAAGACAAATGAAGCATCTAATTCGCCAATCAATCGTGCTCTTCATATATTCAATATTATTGGTCTAAATTCTAACATCGACATTTTCTCCGATTCACTGCCCAAGTTCAAAAACAGCATCATGTCAATAATATAAATTTGTTCAATGCGCATAAATACATACATATTCAAATACTCACACACACACACACACACACACACCTTCCCACTACATACGAGTACATCACCTGGTAATTACTAAAGGCTCTGCAACCGGGTTCGAAAAGAAGAAGATGGAGAGATACGAAATGACGAATGTTAGAGGAGAGCGCTAACACTTACGAAAATTGCGAAAACGTTTAATAAAACACGACTCGTTTAAAATACAGCAAAAATCTCGCGGGCATTATCTTAAACAGCTTTTAAAGAAACACTGTGAATTTTTTCATACATATAACTTGTAAAATAACTGAAACAAACGTGTTTATAATAATTTTTGGAGCATACTTTGCGATTTTTTTCTATCCAGGGAATTTTATATAATTTGTGTTTCGGCGCGGGCAAAGTCCAGATATTATCTTCAAGCTTTAAAACTTACCGTGTTTAAGGGAAAAATGTAATAAATCGGTAGAAATCCGGGTTGCGGGCCCTTAATATGCATACCATAAATAAGATACTACATTGAAACACATAATAGGTACCCACCATATATACTTATTAATTGTTTTTTTTTAACCAAAGTATCTGATGTACTGTTTGTTTCTGTTTAAAAATAAAATAAAATAACACAAAATGTTATGGATTTTGAAAAAACGACATTGTTAAATTAATGTTTTTTGCAGATAATGGGTCCCTACTAAGCTAAATGCTGTCGCTGCTAAGAAATTGCCGCTTTTGTTAATAGGCGGCAATTTTCTCACATTTCAGTATTTTTCTAACTCGTTATCGTTTTACAATTACGCAAAAAAAATGTTTGTTCATAGAATAAAATATATCTCTAGTGGTTTCGTTAATCCGTCGGGTTTTCACCAAAATTTCGTTTCGACGCATATTCCTATTTCAATAAACGCTGATAGGTAGCTATCATCAATGATAATCTGTATAATATTATCTTGGAAACAAGTTGAGAATCAAATGAACAAAATATATGTAAACCCAAAAAGTGTTGTTAGTTAATATATGTAAACCCAAAAGGTCTTCTATTTGTTTGATTTTGAGTACGCATTCACGTAAAAAAATATAAAGGCGGTTTGTTGGTTCGATATACAATACAATATGGTAGATATAAAACTACTACTAGTTGTGCAGTATTGAAAGTTTTTCGATCTAGTAGGAATACCTACTAGCCCGCAGCCACTCTAACGCCTAGTTCACACGAGGACAATACAATATTGTTTGGTTTTCTGCATTGTCCTCGTGTGAACTAGGCATTACCCCGAAAATGCTCAAAGATACTGCTTTGCGACTTTTATCAGTTTCGATTAAATTTAGACAATTCAATGGGGTATTTCCACTTTTTTATTGCTTAAAAAAATAAGCAAAAATTCACGATGATTATAGCATTTTTATTTTATTTTAATGTTTACGAATAAATTTTCTACAGCGAGTCAAAGTTTCCCATTTTTGAATTACCGCTAAAATGATATTTTGGGGCGGTGCTATCGTGTGACGTCATGAGCGTGGACGCTCACTGACAGTGTTTTGTTTATGCTGGCCAAGCTCAGCGACGCTTGTGACGTCACAATCCGATTTTCCAACCACGGGCCGTTTTTTATTTTGTCAGTTTTTAAAATCAATA
The DNA here is from genome assembly GCA_929108145.2 of Limnephilus rhombicus. Lineage (NCBI taxonomy): Eukaryota > Metazoa > Arthropoda > Insecta > Trichoptera > Limnephilidae > Limnephilus > Limnephilus rhombicus. The sequence goes on from OV815284.1 coordinate 29,147,319, forward strand.
ATATTGAATGAAAACATAAAAAAATACATTTTTGGTAGAATGATTAAAATCAGAAAAATGATCTTTAAATATTCTGTACATTTTCAACAGAGTACCTCGTTTGTGGAAATACCCCATTCGAAAATGTTTTTTTTGTTTCATTCTTTAGTTTAAAAACACTTCCTGTTAGAAGAAATCTATGATAAGTATTATTACATTATTATAACTAAAACATAAGTGTGATTGCATCATGTTGCAGTAAAATAAATAGTCATTGAAGAAGAAGATAACACTAATAATCTAAACGAAAAGATGAATAGGTAATAACAAGACACAGGAAAACAGAAAAAGATAATGGTCGCAACTGGGACTCGAACCCAGAACCTCTCGTCCAACCGAGAGATGCGCTTTTACCAATTCAGCCATTGCAACCTTTCGCCAAACCGTCATAATTGTTCATTTAAATAATAACATTGACTGTATTGAACTTTTTTCCCTTGTTAATTTTAACATACCTTTAAGACGTACACGCCATACAGAATTATTCCACACATTTAATTACAAGACAAATGAAGCATCTAATTCGCCAATCAATCGTGCTCTTCATATATTCAATATTATTGGTCTAAATTCTAACATCGACATTTTCTCCGATTCACTGCCCAAGTTCAAAAACAGCATCATGTCAATAATATAAATTTGTTCAATGCGCATAAATACATACATATTCAAATACTCACACACACACACACACACACACCTTCCCACTACATACGAGTACATCACCTGGTAATTACTAAAGGCTCTGCAACCGGGTTCGAAAAGAAGAAGATGGAGAGATACGAAATGACGAATGTTAGAGGAGAGCGCTAACACTTACGAAAATTGCGAAAACGTTTAATAAAACACGACTCGTTTAAAATACAGCAAAAATCTCGCGGGCATTATCTTAAACAGCTTTTAAAGAAACACTGTGAATTTTTTCATACATATAACTTGTAAAATAACTGAAACAAACGTGTTTATAATAATTTTTGGAGCATACTTTGCGATTTTTTTCTATCCAGGGAATTTTATATAATTTGTGTTTCGGCGCGGGCAAAGTCCAGATATTATCTTCAAGCTTTAAAACTTACCGTGTTTAAGGGAAAAATGTAATAAATCGGTAGAAATCCGGGTTGCGGGCCCTTAATATGCATACCATAAATAAGATACTACATTGAAACACATAATAGGTACCCACCATATATACTTATTAATTGTTTTTTTTTAACCAAAGTATCTGATGTACTGTTTGTTTCTGTTTAAAAATAAAATAAAATAAAATAACACAAAATGTTATGGATTTTGAAAAAACGACATTGTTAAATTAATGTTTTTTGCAGATAATGGGTCCCTACTAAGCTAAATGCTGTCGCTGCTAAGAAATTGCCGCTTTTGTTAATAGGCGGCAATTTTCTCACATTTCAGTATTTTTCTAACTCGTTATCGTTTTACAATTACGCAAAAAAAATGTTTGTTCATAGAATAAAATATATCTCTAGTGGTTTCGTTAATCCGTCGGGTTTTCACCAAAATTTCGTTTCGACGCATATTCCTATTTCAATAAACGCTGATAGGTAGCTATCATCAATGATAATCTGTATAATATTATCTTGGAAACAAGTTGAGAATCAAATGAACAAAATATATGTAAACCCAAAAAGTGTTGTTAGTTAATATATGTAAACCCAAAAGGTCTTCTATTTGTTTGATTTTGAGTACGCATTCACGTAAAAAAATATAAAGGCGGTTTGTTGGTTCGATATACAATACAATATGGTAGATATAAAACTACTACTAGTTGTGCAGTATTGAAAGTTTTTCGATCTAGTAGGAATACCTACTAGCCCGCAGCCACTCTAACGCCTAGTTCACACGAGGACAATACAATATTGTTTGGTTTTCTGCATTGTCCTCGTGTGAACTAGGCATTACCCCGAAAATGCTCAAAGATACTGCTTTGCGACTTTTATCAGTTTCGATTAAATTTAGACAATTCAATGGGGTATTTCCACTTTTTTATTGCTTAAAAAAATAAGCAAAAATTCACGATGATTATAGCATTTTTATTTTATTTTAATGTTTACGAATAAATTTTCTACAGCGAGTCAAAGTTTCCCATTTTTGAATTACCGCTAAAATGATATTTTGGGGCGGTGCTATCGTGTGACGTCATGAGCGTGGACGCTCACTGACAGTGTTTTGTTTATGCTGGCCAAGCTCAGCGACGCTTGTGACGTCACAATCCGATTTTCCAACCACGGGCCGTTTTTTATTTTGTCAGTTTTTAAAATCAATAATATTGAATGAAAACATAAAAAAATACATTTTTGGTAGAATGATTAAAATCAGAAAAATGATCTTTAAATATTCTGTACATTTTCAACAGAGTACCTCGTTTGTGGAAATACCCCATTCGAAAATGTTTTTTTTGTTTCATTCTTTAGTTTAAAAACACTTCCTGTTAGAAGAAATCTATGATAAGTATTATTACATTATTATAACTAAAACATAAGTGTGATTGCATCATGTTGCAGTAAAATAAATAGTCATTGAAGAAGAAGATAACACTAATAATCTAAACGAAAAGATGAATAGGTAATAACAAGACACAGGAAAACAGAAAAAGATAATGGTCGCAACTGGGACTCGAACCCAGAACCTCTCGTCTAACCGGGACCTGCGCTTTTACCAATTCAACCATTGCCACCTTACTCCACCGAGAAGCTATCTAGGTTACAAACCAGTTCTTAGAACGATTGTTTCCAATAAAAAAGGTGGTTGCCTATGATTTGGAAAAATTACTCGAAAATAATATTTTCTTCAAACTTAGCAAAATAACTTTGTGGTATCATTATTAATATAATGAAAATCAATTAAACCACTATTATATAGTGGTTTAAACAAAGTTATTTGATTTTCATAATGTGAAGATAATTTGGTCATTCTAGAATATAAAAACATGAGGTTTTTTTTACATTAGCTCCACACAGGAGGCACCGAGGAAAACAATTTCCCTAGGGGCCTATGTCATCTTTGAGGATGTTGTGTGGAGGGTTTTTTAAGGGACAGGTAGGAGAAGAAGATATGGGAAGGAAAAAGGTATGAGGGGTGGGTAGGAACCTGGGGGTCAGTGTGGCCAGGAGTGACAGACATATGAATCTATTCCTCACACTGCGGTGCAAGACGAAGGGTCGGGAGAATCCGGCTGGAGAGGTCAAAAGGCCTCCCTCAATAAGTCTCCTCCGATCTAGCCCGCCACGCAGTGGTTGGGCAAACGTATCCGCCACCAAGACCTAGACAAACCTCATCCTATGAACCCGGGCACCCCTGCTTAGTCACCAAACGTAGCGAACCACTTGGGGTGACCTGTGGCATGGGTGTTGATTGTCCAATAAATGGTTCCCGGGGCGGCGGTACCCATACCCGCCTCCCAAATTGATTGACAATTATGACGGTTTGGCGAAAGGTTGCAATGGCTGAATTGGTAAAAGCGCATCTCTCGGTTGGACGAGAGGTTCTGTGTTGGAGTCCCAGTTGAGACCATTACCTTTTTCTGTTTTTCTTTGTTTTGTTTTCTTTCATATTTTCGTTTAAGCCTCGATGACATTGGGCTAGTTTACAAGCTACTATCTGAGAAATTCACTATCTGTTAGTAAACTCGCTCAGTTTAATCTTATAAAGCGTCGATGACACGGGGCGAGTTTACAAGCTACTGTCTGGGAAATTCACTATCTGTTAGTAAATTCGCCCAGTGTCATCGTGTTTCTTGCTAACTAGCAGCGACTAGCAGATTGTTGACAATCTACGAAAAAAAGTTGAAAGGTCGTCAACTTTACTCGCCTACACGCTTGCTCGTGATTGGTTTATTTATGTTTCCAACATGGCTTCCGATAAACAGCTGATTTCGACTGTCAAACAACTGAAGAATTAGTTCACGCAGGCGTCGTTATTCTTGTTACTGGCGCTAGCAGCGGCCTCAGTTTCCTACGCTTCTGAGCGAGTGGACAGTTTTGTGTGTCATCATGACAATCTCACTCGCCGATTTACCCGCTTTTAAATTTAGTAGATAGTAGCTTGTAAACTTGCCCGGTGTCATCGACGCTTTAGATTATTAGTGTAATCTTCTTCTTCAGTGATATATTACGAGTACATTAATGGGAATAACCTTCTAAAGTTATGAAAAGAGAGTTGTTCTTATAAAAAATTAAATAAATAGTAACAATTATTATAAGCAATAATTATCAGCCTGAAACACTCATCCACATTGAAAAATCTTCCGAGAAAAGATACATGACGCCAACGGGACTTGAACCCGTGCCCTTCTGACTGCCGGTCAGCTGCTCTCCAAATTGAGCTATGGCGGCTTATCTTATACCCGCCAAATGATTCAATATATACTAGTGTTTTATTCAACAATTACTGCTTATTATATTTTTTCCACCTGAAAACAACCAACTTTATTTTTAAGCAGTAATTGTTGAATAAAACACTAGTATATATTGAATCATTTGGCGGGTATAAGATAAGCCGCCATAGCTCAATTGGGAGAGCAGCTGACCGGCAATCAGAAGGGCACGGGTTCAAGTCCCGTTGGCGTCATGTATCTTTTCTCGGAAGATTTTTCAATGTGGATGAGTGTTTCAGGCTGATAATTATTGCTTATAATAATTGTTACCCTTTGTGCTATGCATAAAAATCTTGTCTTAAACGTTAGTTTAACAATTAAAAATAATAAATAAATAGTCATTCATTTTTTTAATTAAAATAAATGAATGTGCATTTTACCCAGTGCACGAATGCAATCACACTAGGTGCCCAAGTGCAGTGGGTAGTGTTGTACTGAGTACTGTGATGCAGTTTTGTGCAGTGCACTCGTGTAGGACGTACCCGAGGGGAAACGGAAGACGCAGTAGTAACTTCATTAAACTTGACAACTAAATTGCATATTTCATACAAGTGTTTTGAGTAGCTGGTTCGTATAGATCTGACTGCACTCGGTACTGTTGCTGGTACCAATGCATTGGACTGAGAATTAGTCCTAGTTACGAGTACATGGTGAAGTCTTGACTCTAATAATTATTTTGAGTAGTTGTGGATTATATTTTTCTTGGTTTTTTGCTGACAATTACGTAGTTGATTTTTCATTTCATCAGTTATCATTTTTCTATGAAATATGGGACCAAAAATACCAAGGAAGAATCCTCTAAAATTTTAACCTTCGCAAAATATGAACAACATTCAAGTAGCTGCTATTACAGTGGTGTCTGGTAATAAAATTATATTATTCATTGCAGAATGAGATGACACTAATAAATCTAAACGAAACATGAAACAGAATAGGACATAGAAAAATAAAAAGGTAACGGTCACAATTAGGACTCGAACCCAAAATCTCTTGTCTTACTTACCTGGACACCTTCTTTATAAACTCGGCCATTGGCACCTATATATTTTCTGTTATTTTTGTCGATCTCATGTTTCAAATTCAGAATTATCAATATTAAATATTAAAATTATAATTTTAATATTATTTACAAAAAATTTATAAAAAAATAAAAAATAATTATACACACAAATTATAAATAAAATATACATTTTTCAAATTACGCCGAATCCTTAAACTTTCACAACTTCAATTCCCTTTGTACACGACGTTTAATTTTTGACCAAACCTTGTTATTTAAAATTCTGAATAATGACCTTGACTCGCCAGAACTTACCAACTTAATAAAAATTCATATAAGATCAACAAGACAATCCAATTTATTTAATTTGCCCACATATAGAACTAACATTAGAAAAAATTTACCTATTCCCGTATATGTGCGCAACATAATACAAAATTTTACACTATAGACATTTTTAACAATACCCTTCAGAAATACCGAATAGAAGTAACGCGTACTATCGAAAATTAATACAAGAGTGTGGAGTGTATCGGGAGCATCTCCTATCCTTATCCTATTTTCCTCTTCCTCTCCTCACCAAATATTAATTTTAATAACAATATAATAACACTCCACCTCCAAGTAACTCCATAGGAGACCTTTTTAACTTGACTTAATTTAACTCTGCATCTATATATCTGTATATTTTCATGTATAAGCTGTTTATCTCTTACAAATAAATAAATATTATCCACAACTCATTTTGAGACCCCGTTGCGACTGTTACCTTTTTATTTTTCTATGTTTTATTCTGTTTCATATTTGGTTTAGATTTATAAGTAGTATTTTCTTCTTCAATGATATATTACATTGATGGGTATAACTTTTAAAAGTTGGTCCAATAATTATATTATTCTTATTATTTTTCTCGGTTCCATGACAACTCAGAATCATGCAACATTAAGACCCAGTGAAAAGTTGTGAAAAAAATTAAAAAATAGCCCATAACCTAACGTTACGTTACCTTTTTAACCACTGGAGCGCTTTTTGCCACAATATGGCACTAATTAAAATACCTCGCATTGCTTTGCTGCCAATTTTGGCAAATTTTCCCTTTTTTTGTAAGTAATTAAATAGAAGTTTACAATTTAATTTTTTTTTTCTAAATCCTACGAATATGTGATAATCGACAAAAGATATGTGAATTCATTGGCTATATGGAACTATAATCTGTTTGTAAGTTTCATATTAAAATTCGGAGTTATGATTTTTTTAATGTGGGCGGAAAATATTAAAAACGATTACCAAAAAAATTCGATCGATCGGAGAAAAAGGTTAAATAGCGCTGTCGCTACAGTGGTTAACATTTTTTTATTTTATTTTAATCACTTTTAATGACTTTTTAAAGTATGTAGATGGTTCGACGGCCGGCGTGGTCGAGCGGTAAGGCTCTTGACTCGCAAGTTGTCCGGTCACCATTTTTCTCATACCTTTAAAATATTATAAGACCTAAACGTTTTAATTCTACTTTCACATTTTATTAAGAATCTGATAAAACTTCGATAAATTTTCGGATCTGTGGGTATAATAAAACTATGTACGTAAAAGAAAATAAAATAAACGCCCCGGTTGCTGGCATTGAAACCGAAAAAAAAAATTAAATAATTTTAACATTCCCAACTTACAAGATATGAAAAATCCTACATTTTAATTGCTATTTTATTACGTGAATTTTCCAAATATTACATGGAATTTTATTTAGACCACGTTGGTTGTCAAATTTACGTAAAATACGTGGAAATCCACGTTGGCGCCAAAAACTATGTAGAAAAGGGCTTTCGTGAGTTTGAAGGCGGTCCACCACTTTCCCCATATTTTAATGAACATTCTCGTATTGTTTACCTGCTACCGCCATTTTTGTGAATTTCGTGGGTTTGTACAAAATAATACTTGAGACTGCGGGATTGAACCCCTAATCTCCTGATTAACGAAAAAATGGATGCTTATTAAAATAGAAGGGCGTAAAATGGAAATAAAATAGAAGGGCGTCAGAGCAGTCACTCTTTAGGACCTGAGAGCTAAAATGGAAATAAAATTAAAATCTAAAGGATGGTTCTAGGAATGCAAAAAGGTACTGTTTCTGGGGTTTAAAATAATTATTGTAATACAAAAGTTCGTCGATGTATTTGAATTAATTTAAGCGACCATAAATTAAAATAGAACACAACTGAAGCTAAGATCGTATGAATAAGGAACTCCAGTCCAATTTTTTTTTTTAATTTTATGAATAATGGACCTTCTAACTTAAATAACTGTATAATTATTTTTATTTTTATAATTAGTTTTAATAGTTAAGATAATTGTCAAAGTTTTAATTTTTCAAGATCCCCCGAAAACCACCGTATGTATGGTGAATCGTGTGACGTCATCACTCTCCAAAAGTTTTTTTTATTTTCAACAGGTGTTGTCATTTTGTATGGAAGAAACTATTCAATATTAAAAAAAACATTAGGTAGTCGGCATTATTTATTTATTATATTATATTTACTAATTATATTATGTATTATATTTTTCAACATTATGGTGGTATAAAAAATGTTTGAAATTATTATTGTTTTAGATTAACGAATCGAAATCAATATTATGGAAACCGAATCATCGCCTGCACAAATGTAGGCAACTTTTTTTATTTAAAAATACATACATATACAGATTTAGAGTAAAACATATGGTTCTTAAAACTAATTACAGTATATAAATTTATTTTTAACGAAACTACCCAATTCAAAAGAGAAAAACATTTCTCGTGCTTGAATTTTGATACGGGTAGGGTAATAAATGCGGGTAGGTACAGAGAGTATGTTATTACAAGTACTCATGAAGACAGATCGACATAATGAACTTGAAGTAAATAAGAGTTAAATTGGAATTAATAATACAGGCATAGATACTCGTATATCAGAAAAAAATATATATTATTGTATTAACTCAATAGGTAAGTAGGTAGTAGGTACATAGCGTTAGTTTAGAAACATTGATATTTGAAATGAATGGGCTGAAATGTAAAAGTAGGTACATATAATAAATTTGTAACAATTTGGTGCCTACAAATAACGCGTATGTACTGTGCTTTCAATTTGATGTGCTGATGAAATATTATTAGAGGATTTGTTCTAGATTTTTTAATTTTATTATTGTGATGATGAAATTAAAACTTGTAATTAGTGTAGGGTTGGTCTATTAGTTGTTTTATTTGGGATTTAAAAACATTATAATATTTTTCAGACTTGATTTTATACGGGAGAGCATTGAAAATTTTTATACCTTGATAAGTATAATGGTGTTGGGAAGCACTCGATAAGATAAAAAAGTGATAAGGTACAGCTTACAGCGCCGAATAAAGCTGTTCGACGTCCGCCATTTTGGAGTTCAGAGTTGGAGGGTTGCGAATAGCATTACGGTTTTTTTGTACAGTTTAAAGTTTGTGAATATTTTAAATAATAGAGCTAACTCTATTTTTGATACTGAATTATTTAGACCTAAAAAATCTATCAATAAATACAACTAGTATATGTCTAAATCTCTTAAATAGTATGTAAATAAACCAATGACATGAAATGTTGAATGGCTTCCGTCATACATTTCAATACAACTTCAATGTGCTATCAACAGGTGACCTGAAAATTATGGAGAGCAGTGACGTCAGCACTAAAAGATCTATACCACCAACTTGACAGTGTGTTTTAATGACATGATTTAAAATGGACTTTTTAATTTTTTTTTACTCTATCAGCCTTACTAAAAAAAACCACAGCACGGCCGATAACCTGTGTTGCTGCAACAACATGAATAAAACCAAAATACACTAAAACACGTAATAACAAAATACACTAACACGTACACTAAACATTACTAATAAGATTTGATCTTAAAATGTATTTTACATCTGGCAACAATGCAATTTTTCATAGTGTACATAATTTAATTGTTTGTTTTCCTACAGAACCGCTAGGTGGTGGTGCCTGCGCATTCGTCATTCGCGTTATTACACAAATATGATCGTAATAACTATTAATATGACTAATTCACTATTAAATTCGCATAATTGATATATTTACCGTGTTTTTGTGGTTTTTAATAAGTTTTAGTCAAGTTATACTAACCATAATCATACTTTGAAAATTGAAATGTCAATAAGTATTTTATGTAAAACATGAAAATTCAAATTTACATTTAAAGGATTTTATTTTATGAGAATTTCATAAAAGTGGTGTTTTTTTAAATATTAATATCTAATACATGTGTTCCTAAACGTATCAATAAAATTAACGTCTTTAGAGTTGCAAGAAATCTGTTATAAAAGTCGGTATTATTTTTTAGGTTAGTTTTTTGGCAATAAAAAAACTTTGAAATTTTTTTTTTATTGTATTCACGAGGAAAAAGTGAGGTGACATTTTCGTTCCAAATTCATTATATAAAAGGTCCGTATTTTTTAAATTTTGTTTTTTTATAAATTTCTGTACACTTTCATCAAATATGTTTTGGTAAAAAAAAAATCCATTTTTTTTCGCGTTTGAATCTTAATATATGGCAGTTTTTAAAAACTAAAGTGTATTTCAATTACACAAATCTAAAAGGTAATTTTATCTAGTTTTCATAAATGGTATTTGTTTTTACGGCACCTTCAAAAATAAGAAATATATAGAACATTCAAAATACTTTGGAAAAATTTCAAATTTCGTTCACACATCATTACTAAAACAGAGATACTACCCTATCAGGCCGTGTAAACCGAGTGTATTTTTTTCGATGAACAATTTTTTATTTAGTAATGTTTTCACATCCGCGGCCGTTTGTCAATTGAATAAAATTTTCACTGGGTTTTTTAGTAAGGCTGATATGTATACGTTTAATATTATTTAATAAAATTTATATATTCAGAATCAGCGTTTATTGGTCTATATTCTATATGAACATATTTTTTTAAAGCCATAATATTTTTCACTGGAGTTCCTTATTGTATGAATGGGCTGAGTGAAGATTATGGGTTCGATAAAGAAATAACTTGTTTGGAATACAAATAAGCGAATGACCTGGAGGTATCGAATATGAATTGGTGTGGGGATAAACAGGTTGAAAAGGTAAAGTGTAAGTCTCAGGCACAAATATTTAAGTGTTTTACAATCACTTGGTTAAAAAAATATTCGTCCAAATTATACAATAAAAATATAACTGAAAAAGGGTTCGTATGCAAGAGATTTTGAACTTTAAAGCAGTTTTTATAAGTCTAATACTTTATTTTTTTCTGGGCTTACAAAAAAATGTAATTAAAAAAATACCAGATCATTTCAAAGAAACATACTCGTATGTGTACCTACTACTCTCGGTATTTAAGCCGCCCGAATTTCTACCGAATTCTTACACATCTCCCTTAAGCATTTGAAATTTTTAAGCTCTTAAAAAATATATGTTATTTTTTAAGATAATATCTAGACGTGTTCCACGCCGAAACGCAAATTATATGAAATTCCCTCAATAGAAAAAAATCGCAAAGTATGCTCCAAAATTTTTACGCACCAGATTTAAATGTCCGGGTTAAATTTTCCCCACAGGAAAAACTAAACCCTTTCACACACTTCCCCAAATGATCATCTAGTCAATCCACGCTATGCAATAGCACTATATAAGTATTATAAATACAAAACAATTCAAGAACAACATGTCAACCTACCAGAGACCAAATGGGAAAATAATTCACCGACTCAAGATATGTTCATATCAGAGGGTTCGGCTCTGTGGAATTCCTAATTGAACCTATAAATCCTACTGATCCCTCAATATAAATATTTAAAAAATCTTTTTAATCCTACTTGTTTTTAAAATAACTGATTTTTACATTTTTATATATAAATTCTTTGACAAATCTAATATGCCTAAATTTTGAATGAGAAACCTAGATATAATGCCAGTAGCCGAAATAACAAATGGTAATATTTTTGTAGTCTGAGAATGCCAAATTCTTTTAATCTCATTTCCTAAATCTGTGTATTTTCTTATTTTTTCAGAAACAGTTTTTGAATATTACAGGAATTTGGAATAGCTACATCAATGATATAAGTTATTTTATTAATTTTGTCATGTAAAACTATATCAGGTCTGTTATGACTAATTGTTCTGCCTGTTAGTATAGTTTTATTATAATATGTTTTATAAAATTCATTTTCTAAAATTGAATTTGGCTCATATTCATAATATGGTACTATATTACGGCAATCAATCAAGTTATGTTTAATTACCAAACATTGGTGAATTATTTTTAAAACCTGATTGTGCCTAAATGTATACTCGGACGGCGCTAATACAGAACATCCCGATATAATATGTTCTATAGTTTCCGGAAAAGCGAAACATTTTCTACATAAATCATCAATTTGATTTATATCTTTGATTATATGCTTCCTATAATTTTTAGTATTAATGACTCTATCTTGAATGGCAAGCATAAATCCTTCTATTTCTGCGCTCAACTCTCCAATACTCAACCATTTGTTTGACGAATGTTTGAAAAAAAGTCAACAATACTACTCGTAAAAAGTGCACGGTTTTGTTTCTGCTCCAGTTTAAAACATAAATTAGAGTACTTAATTTTACACCTGTGCGCATAGGAAATACTAAATTACAAGTGCAAATCGAGTTTTAGTGAAGTGATAAAATTCTAAGTAATTCCAATCTCGCAGTTAAAAGATAATCAAAAACAAAATAATTATAAATCTTTCATCAGAACTGACAATTCCCATTTGCTTCTAGTGTGTGTGTACGAAACGTCGTCTTCACATTTACGCATACTATCCCGAGTACGTGACCCAGGGCAGCTAAATTTTTTCTTGTATTATATTTCTACTTCGAACAACTGCTAATTATGGATTCGTGTGATCCCTACCACTTTATTACGATGGCATCTAATATAATAAACTCTTTTAACAGTACCATTATGGATCCATCTAATAAATTTACCAAAGAGCAAATGGCTAAATTAAATCCAAAACTTTCGGAACTTTTGGGTAATATTAGTGTAGTAGGTGCGAAAGTGGGCTCCCTAGAAGGAGAGCTGAAGGCCTATACAAATATCTCACAACAGAACCCGCCCCAGGTCCAACCTCTACCTAACACCATCCAAGACCTACCTGTAATTTGTGAAACACTAGCGGAAATTGAGGAGAGAAAGTTACGATCCAAGAATATTATAATGTTTAATGTATCCGAGTGCCCAGCTGGCACTCAAACTGACTACATGAGAAAGGATAGGAACAAAGTTTTGAGTATCCTAAACAAAGTTGAAAATGTTGATACCTCTGAAATAAAAATGTTCCGTTTAGGTAAAAAAGAAATGGATAAAATACGTCCGATCAAGATTGAACTGTCAGACCAACATCAAGTGAAACTGGTTCTTCAAAAAAAGGCGATAGACTACCAAAATGTCGGTATTAAAACCAAAAAATACTTAAAGTGGGTTCAGCGCCAAGAAATTCAAAATGTTTGGAAGGAGTTAGAAAACCGGAAAAATAAGGGAGAAAATAATTTAACCATAAAATATATTAATAACTCACCTAAAATTTTAAATATTCAACCAAAAAACTCCAGCCATATAAACGCTTCATCTACTACCAGAACGTCAGGGGCATCAGAACAAAACTAAAGGAGTTCAGAGTAAATGCTCCATCTTTCTCAAACGATGTCATCATACTCACTAAAACCTGGCTAACATCATCGATCTTCTCAGCGGAGCTTGGACTACATAGTCACCATTACCACCGAGCAGACCGGAGTCAGAATACTAGCTCCGAGGTGGAGTCCTGATAGCGGTCCGCAAACACATTACTTCGAAAATACTTAAAATAAAAAATACTGATGTGGAACAAATGTTCATATTGTTAAGTGGTGATTTTAAGAAAACTATTATAGGAACTATTTATATCCCTCCTAATTCCAATATATCAATTTATAAGAAACACTGTGAAGATGTTGAGTTAGTTATAACAAAATACCCAAATCATAAATTAATTATTTGCGGTGATTATAACCTACCTAATTGCAATTTCAACGTTTTAGACAGTAACTTTAATTCAATACCAGCAACCGAACGAGAAATTCTAGATATGTCTTTACTTTTTAATTTAACCCAATTTAACCATGTACATAATACTAATAATCGTGTTCTTGATCTAGTTTTGTCAAATGAGAGCAACGTAATAATAAATGAATCATTGGAGTCTATTCTTCCGAAAGACAACCACCACCCCCACTAGCAATACTTATCCCTTGTACTAAAGAAGACAATCAAAAAATTTCAACTCCTACATTTAACTTTAAAAATGCGAACTATCGGGACATAAATGATTGTCTCCACAAGGAAGATTGGTCATTTCTTAAAGAAGGTGATATTAATCAAAATATTGAATCATTTTATTATTTGCTGATTAAAATTATTTCATTATTATTTTTAATTTAGAAACTAATGTTTAAGACAAGATTTTTATGCATAGCACAAAGGGTAACAATTATTATAAGCAATAATTGTCAGCCTAAAACACTCATTTACATTGAAAAATCTTCTGAGAAAAGATACTTGCCGCCAACGGGACTTGAACCCGTGTCCTTCTGATTGCCGGTCGGATGCTCTGACCACTGAGCTATGGCGGCTTATCTAATACCCGCCAAATAATTCAATATATACTGGTGTTTCATTCAACAATTGCTGATTATTATATTTTTCCACCTGAAAACAACCAACTTTATTTTTGTGAGCCATAGCTCAGTGGTCAGAGCATCCGACCGGCAATCAGAAGGACACGGGTTCAAGTCCCGTTGGCGGCAAGTATCTTTTCTCGGAAGATTTTTCAATGTAAATGAGTGTTTCAGGCTGACAATTATTGCTTATAATAATTGTTAAAATTATTTCAGATCTCATCCCACTCATTCATTTTAAAGAATCGAAATATCCGAGATGGTTCAATAAAGAACTTGTTCAATTAACTGCCCTTAAAAAAAGTTTCACATAAGAAATATAAAGAAGATAGGTCTTTATCAAATTATATTGAATTTAAAAACGTTAGAAAAGATTGCGAAATCTTATCAAAAATATGCTACAATTCTTTTATTAATAATGTCGAAACTTCCATAAATCATAATGTAAAGTATTTCTGGAACTATGCAAAATCAATGAAAAATGACAACTTTGGTATACCCGCTAACTTGGAATATGCAGGTAAAAAGGCCAAAGACACTCAAAGTATCGCTGACCTTGTTGCTGATTTTTTTAAAAGCGTTTATGAATGTGATTCACCAGTTTCTGCTAGTACAGCATCAAAATTTACGACTGATCATAATCTTAATTTATCATATATCCACATAGAATGTAATGATATTCTGACTGAACTAAAATTACTTTATCAAAGCAAAAGCGGTGGACCAGATAAAATACCTCCTGTATTTTTTGAATAATTGTGCTACCAATCTGGCATATCTTTTATATTTGTTGTTTAATCAGTCTTTACGAACAGGATGTTTTCCTACTAATTGGAAATTCAGCTTCCTTACGCCTATTTTTAAAAAAGGTGATTAACACGAGGTGATTAACTACAGACCGGTGTGCCTTTTATCAACAATTCCTAAAGTTTTTGAAAAAATTCTTCTTAAAAAAAATTATTTTTCGATTAAATCACGTCATTTCTCCTACACAACATGGTTTCTCTACTGGAAAATCTACCCCCACTAACTCGTTAACGTATCAAAACTATATATCTGATTCCATGTCTAGTAAATGTCATGTTGACTCTATTTATACCGATTTTAGTAAGGCTTTCTATAAAGTTAATCATGAGTTATTGCTGAATAAATTGCATAAATTCGGTATTGGTGGTTCACTATATTAGTGGTTTAACAGTTACTTGGTCAACAGATTACTGGCTGTTAAAATTGATGATACATTTTCATACAAATTCACTGCTACGAGTGGTGTTCCCCAGGGGTCACATTTAGGTCCAATCCTGATTTTATTATTTGTTAATGATGTGTTATATATTTTCAATGATGTTCAAGTATTAATGTTTGCAGACGACCTGAAATTATTCAAAGCAATCAGAAACTTTAATGATTGCCATATATTGTCAAATAACTTGTTGAGATTTATTATATGGTGTCATGATAACCGCTTGCAACTTAACACAAGCAAATATCAAATTATGAGGTTTTATCGAATAAAGAATCCAATATTTTTCGATTATTCCATTAACAATATGTCGTTAGAATCTGTCTCGGAAATTAATGACTTAGATATTTGGTTTGACACGAAACTCAACTTTATCAAGCTTATAGAAATAATAACCAATAAAGCTTTGAAAATGTTGGGATTTATTTTAAGGGTATCTAGTTATTTTAATAATATCAATACTATAAAAACATTATATATGTCACTAGTAAGGAGTCATATAGAATACAATTCCACGGTCTGGTCCCCAAATTATAAGGTTCATTCACATGCGATTAAAAGAATAAAAAATATTTTTTTAAGATATGTAAATTTTAAAATGGGCATTCCTAGTGAATGCCTAAATAACGATAACCTACTTTGTTCATTAAATTTAATAAAATTATCTGATCGTAGAATCATTTCCGATTTAACCTGTTTGTATAAAATCATTAATTCAATGTTTGACACCCCTGATTTATTATATGTAATCTCTTTTCATACTCCAGGCAGGTCAGTCACAAGACAGTACCTACCATATTATTGTAGCAATTCTAAGTCAACATGCCAATATTACACTCCTATGCGACGGATACAACAGCTTGGAAACAAATACTCAGATGTTGTTGATATATTTAATATATCAATTTTAATATATAAGCGTACCTTATTAAAGTTTTTTTCATCAAGTAGGGGAATGTGTTGATGAAACTGTTTGAATTGACTAGCATATTGGTGGTGTTTTGTCGGCAGAAGGAGAGAAGCTATTTTTGTATTTTTTTTTATTTATATTTTGTGCCTGCATATTGTGTGAATCAAATTCAATAGTATTTTTGCTTTATATTTGTTTTTGTGCAAGACATTTCCTGCACTATTTACTAGTACAATTTTGTAAATATTGTTAAGTGTAAATATGTATGTAAAAGCCTAAATGGGCGTAAATAAATACGTTTGGTTGAGATAATTGAAGTTTTTTGCGTGAATAATTTTATTTGACCAGGAATCTAATAATTCCTGGTTAGTATTTATAAGAATGTTGGCATTCTCGTCATATAATTTATTTATTATTATTATTAAACACGTTTGTTTCAGTTATTTTAAAAGCTATATGTATGAAACAGTGTTTCTTTAAATGCTGTTTTAGATGTTTCCTACTAGATTTTTGCTCTATTTTCAACGAGTCGTGTTTTCAATTTCATCGTTTTAAATATTAGCGTGTTCTCACCAACATTCCTAATTATATATCTCTCGATTTTTTTTGTTTTTAGGCGGGGATACGGCGCCTTAACGGAAATAATAGTTAAAATTTCATAAAAGAAAACAAAAAACTGCGATGCCCATAGAAATCCGAGAAATTGAAATGAAAAATAAATTCTGAAATCCCGAAAAATAAACTCTTAAGTTTTTCTTAGATACAATTCCTACTTATGCATCTTTGCAAAAGGGTTTGGCTTAATCTCACAAAAAGTTGGCGAACGCTATGGCTATTTTTGTTCTACTATTTGTGTAAATTTATGTATTATTAGTGCATTAATGTTAACTAAATAATAATAATTTTATTGCCAGCTAGATTTCATACCATTCAGTTTATCCATATTGGCACATTAGCAAACAATGAAGATAAACATGACTTAATACCCTAAAAGTAAGAAAAAAAGTTAATTCTGTAATCTATTAATTTACCAAAGTAAACCGTTTGAAAAAATGTAAAAGAAAAGTTGGCTAATGAATGTATCCCTCCGAGAAGTTGGTTTCCGAAGTTGGTTAAGAGTTGGTTGGGATTAGGGCCGTATTTAGGATCTGAAGGCCCCGAGGCTAAACCTGTGGTGTGGGCCAAGGAGGTTTTGGCCCTACCGGGGTGTAACCAAAACCTTCTAAATCACAGAAGGTGATCTACGTGGTTTCAGTCGTACGAGGGGGGGAGGTTATTGGTAACCTCCAGTAGAACGAAGGGTCCGCCCCTTTTTAAATACATCTATTTGAATTTTCTTGATTGAATGAATTAATGCAATGAAATCTTGGAAGTGGAAATTAACCCTCTTCCCGACAACCGGTCGAGCTGAAACTCGGTAGGTAGACTCGTTGTCAATAACAATGCTTTCTATCAATTTTTGGTGGTACTCACGCTTAAACAAGCGCGCACACACGCATTTTTTCTAAAATTATATGACATCATATTTAAAAATTTACAGCAGGTAAAATGAGAAATAAACTTCTCTACTACCCGATTATGATTACGATTATGATATTGGCGATGTTGACTCCAGTCCCTGGGGACTGGAGACATAATCCAAAGATATTGAAATTTGAATATCTTTGGTTCAATCCATCAATTATGGTAAAAAAAAAACTTTACGTCTTGATTTTTTTAATTAACCTGCAAAAATCGCTTTTCAATTAAATTTCTAATTAAGAAGCAGGAAATATTTAAACAATAATATTAAATAATAGAAATTTTCACTACTGTGGAAGTTAATGAACCGATGAGATAAAAACGAAAATAATTGATAATCGTTAAGGTATTCAAAGCGATTTATTAGTCATCAATTCATCAATCAATCAAAAAGTCAATGATCATCTGTGAACAGCTGGTTCTATCATTTTTCTAATAATAAAGATAGAGTTTTTGATTTAGTGTTATCCAACTATAACCTAACATCCAAAGTTGATTCCTATCATTCTTCCATTGAATTCGAATTTTTTAATGTCATAATTGCAGACACCTACCCAACAATCCAAATTAAGTCGAACATAACTTTAAAAAATCGACTAAGTGCAAAGAAATGGTATCATTTAATAACCGGGATCATCTTAATACCTTTAATTATTTTGACTCCCTATTACATTTTTAAAACTTGCTATGGCTATCAATTGAAAAACATACTGCGCACTTAAGAACCGGCAATAAAAGGTTTCCAGTTTGATTTAGCAACGTTTTGATCCACCAAGTCCGAGAAAAGTTTAGAAATAAATGGAAAAAGTACCATAATCATTGTGACTTTAAACCATTGTGACTTTGAACCATTGTGAGAGCTAAAGTAAAATTAAACATAGTTACCTGCCTTAAAGCCTATGTAAAAACTATAGAAAATTCTCTCCCTCATAGTATTATAAATCTATCTACCCTCAATAATTCGAAAAGAGTTTCTAATTCTCTCCTTAAAATCCTGCATCTTCGTGTCTACAAATCTACAACAGATGGTGAAGATAAATGCCAACTCTTGTCTAGTTACTTCTCTTCTGTATTTAGCTCACCATCTAACCTTAAAACAGACTTTAAATTGTCTTCCCTACTTAATAATTTTCCATTGTCATATATCAAAATATCCCCAGACGAGGACAAGATGAAGTTGAATTCTCTGGATATCAGTATGGGTTCCGGTTCAAATGCAACTCCTCCATTGTGCAGAACAACGTGCAATACGATTATACAAATTATTTGTCAAAAGTCTTAACGAAGGGGTACTTCCGGATCTGTAGAAGGTTGCCTATGTCACTCCGATCTATGAGTCTGGTAGTAAAAATCAAATAACAAACTGCCGTTCCATTATCGTATTTTACTAAATAAACTGGAAAACATCTGTGTAGACGGAAAACTGCTTCGTTGGTTATATAGAATCAAATTTATCACATGCCAATTAGCTACTGTTAATGAGTTAACTCTTCCCCAAATTTAGTTAAGTCGGGCGTACCACAAGGATGGCACATCGGATCCTTTTTTAAATTTTATTTACGAACTTACATGTAAACTCCGCTGTAATTTTACTCTATATGCTGACGTTATATATTGCTCAAGTTATATATATTCCAAATAATCTGTAGAAGATTGTGGACACTTACAACAAAACCTTAGTATCCTATCTGCCTGGTGTATTGACAACGAAATGGTAATGAATATACAGCAAGTGTAAAGTTTCACTACGAACAATAAAACACTATATTCATATAGCATACGTGGTTACAATTTTAGAAAGAGTTGAATCGATCAAAGATTTAGGAATTATATTCGACGATGAGCTAACATTCTATCAACACGCCATGTAAGAAAATAAAATAAGTTAATAGGTTTCATTGTGTTTATTTTATTTGAAGAAACTCTAACAACCTAATAATATTTTTCGATTCCTTAATCCTTGGTGTTCTTAAGTACGGGTCAACAGCCTGGAATCCACACTATATTATACATGTAACTAGACTTGAACCTGTTCAAAGATTTTGCGGTGACTTTTGTTGGAAATGCTGATTTTGTGTCATGGATCAGGTGTCCACCGTCTAATTGACGGTTACGAACAAAGACTTACACATTTAAAATTAGAGAGTCTAGTTAAAAGACGAAACATACACGACCTCCCAATGTTTTATAAAATTGTGAATAATGAATTAGAGAGTAATTTAGTCAATCAAATCAAGTTATGAGCCAGGACCATATTTTCGAGAAACCCTAACATATTTTAGACCGATTTTTTTTCTAATAAGACGGGATATTTTAATCCTTTGTCTGCAATATATCTATCATATCTATCGTCTAGTTGATTAGTCCGACATCTCCAAATATTAAGTTTTGAGATAATGAGGAAAAAATATTCGAATTTTCACCATAAATCAAATATTATTTACGCATGTCTGTGTTTTACGTATTAAATTTATTTGTTTTCTTTGGTGATAAAGTATACTGATATTGTATAGTTTATATTTAATTTAACTTTATGAGTAAAACCTCAAATTGTAATATTTAATTTAACGAAGACAATATAAGCGAAACTCAATCGAAAATCTGCAAACAGAAAAATCAGAAAAAGATATTGACACCTCTGGGACTGGTCCCAGAAGGTCCCAGATGGTAAGAAACACATGAAAATGAAAACAATATCAGTAGATATATAATTAAACGAAGACAATATAATGAAACTCAATCGAAAATCTGCAAACAGAAAAATCAGAAAAAGATATTGACACCTCTGGGACTGGTCCCAGTCTGTCTTTCTGTCCCTCTGTCTTTCTTGTTAGTGTCTCAAATATATAAATAAATAAATTATATTTAAAAAAGAACACAAATATAGATTCAGTTTTAAGTGAAAAATTTCATACATGAAAAAAAATAGTAATAATTTGAAATAAAATGCACTGACACGACAATGTGTAATAATTACATTTGACTTAACATGGAAATAGCTTGGTGGCTAAAAATTGATTTCTGTCTGCACTTCAATCTGATGATGCTATGTACGAGTACTTATAATTTATTATATCTCACTACCACAATTTGTGGTGCGGGCTCAGGGGCTGCAGCCTTGGTAGCCTGCGCATAAATACGGCCCTGGTTTGGATTGCCACATGCATTGTTGATAGTTGATAGCCCTTATTCCCCGCACACCCCCCTCAAGACGTCGTACATACTTTAACTTCCCGATAGTTAGTGGGTTTTCCTTGAAACTTTCCACCGACCAACTTTCAAGTATCCAGCAGCTCGGCTAGCTGACCGGCCCAAGTTGTTGACGAGTTCTTCTCGGATAAAGGCCAGTTTGATAGGGGCGGCTTGATTCAGATTTGATTCACAAAGAAAACAGAAACAATGTCGGCTTGTGTACAGAATATTAGCTTTATCCTAAATATAAATATGTGCGGCAAACAAAGCAATACTGAGAGCGGGATGAAAGGAAATCAGGCACACAATTTAAGTAATGAAATTCAAAAGGCTCTTATAAATGCATTAAGTTTGAGACTTTAACGTTCTGACATCTTCTAGTAAATGAAAGTTGCAATACAATAATATTCTTCCAAACATGTGTCAAATATAAATTTATTTAATTATACCACTCTGTTATTTCGACAAATCGACCAAAATGCTATTTCACTAAACATTTTACATGTATTTAGTAAGATGATTACTATAATGTATTGTACGAGAAAGATCAATATGTCGATTGTACGAGTACCTATATACAAGAAATTGCAAATTTAAGTAGGAATTTTAATTGAATGCTTTTGCATGAGGTATCACTTCAGTTTAAAATATGTACGTACGATCTTCGAAATTGAGAGTGAAAATTTGTACATTACATATTTAAAGAAAACTGATTTTATTATTGTCCAAACTTATCTTGCCAACTTTTTTTTACGAACAGCGATGTTTTAGAGAGGTTATCGTGACAGTTCAGCATAATTAATTAAAGCACGTAAAGATTGGTCGTAGCCACTAATAATGGCCACGAAACATAAAGTCAACACGCAGAGAGAGAGGGGGCTTTATATCCAGGATATAAGTTCTTGTTAATTAGTCGGTGGTGTGACTAAAAAGTGATCCGTCACAGCGGACACACTGTCATTAAGAGCTCGTTTAAAGCACGTGCAAAAAAGCAAACAATCGGCCACCGGAGCGCGGCCATCCCCTTTGGACTTGTTCCAACCCCGACTGTCGCATTCACTTCCAAAAGGACTCATCCGCGTTACAAGGACCCTGTCCGTAAGGGCGACTATCGCGAATCGGGTCGTACCACGCCCCTTGCCACGGGACCTAATTTACACGGAACAGGGTTAATCACACATCTAACATATCTTTTTACACAATAATTTCACCAAGTCCGAAAAAATACGCCATTTCACTCCTTAAAAGTAGGAAACTACGCGAGATAAATGCATCGTTGACGAGATGAAAATTGATTTGTGATGTAACAAATCTTCGAGCGTTGTTTAACAGCGTCCGACTCGTTTATCTTATCGTTTTGCTGGTTTTAACAATACGCGATAAATTCGTGGCGGGTTAAGATAGAGATCTTGCAGAGGGGACGGAAAAACGGGAGGAAAACTCACTCTGTATCGCGCGGTATAGACGCCATCTTTCCCATCGAGCGCAGCCTCCGCGTTTGTTTTCTCCCGCAGCAGGCCTTCGGTTCCTCTTGCAGGCCTGTGACAGTCAATTAAAATGGCGGCAATCACTCCTCGAGATGAAATGTTTGTCCCAACGGGCCTGACAACACAACACTAGGGATCTATCGTTCCCTTCCCCGCGGCGGTCCGTGACGCGGGCTTACTCGGCCGCTGGCGGCACGCGTGTGAGGAATAACCCGCTGTGGACCCACTTCCCGAGTTGCCGCATCGCATTCCAACACAATTCAAACATATCGCAAATTTATTTAAAATGCGGATCATTTCTACCCACAACCTGGAAATATCTTTCATTTTCTCTTACCCCTTTTAAAGAAACGCAAAGAAAATTATTTGAAAATGTAAAAAGTTATCTCTCTTAAATTGCTTCTCAATTCATATTTATTTATTTATTTATGTATTTACTTATTCAACGCCCAGAGGGCTTTTACATGTTTGGTAGTACAATGATGACAGATGATTTTTCAATAGATAATGAAATAACAAAAATAAAATTAGATAAAAAATGCACACAAGTCACAAAAGTACAAAAAAAATACAGCGATTTGATAAGTTTACAAAAATACACATATGTTTAGGAATAGTTTTGGAATATGTTTTTTACAAGATCCACAAAATTCGCCAAGTTGATGTTAATTATGTCGACATCACCTAAGTACTGATTCCCCATAGTGTGAAATCGTTGTATAGGAGAGTGGGTAATGTAGTTCCGCTTGTGAATGCTGCAGTAGAATAGTGTATTTTGTCGCGTGGTTACTGTCGGTATTCGTAAGTTTATGAGTTGTAGGAGTTCGCAACAGTCGAATTTAGAGTTAAGTATTTTGAAGAAAAATGTTAAGTCGTTTATTTTACGTCTGTCTTCTAGTGTATGTATTTTTAGAATATTTAGTAATAGATTTTATTTTAAGTCTTCTAGTGGGATACTTAATTTAAAATTTATAAAACGCAGAAATTTTTTTTGTATTCGCTCAATATTATTAACGTGAATTTTGTAAGATGGAGACCAAACTACCGAGTTATATTCAATATATTGTGGTATCTTTATAAATTTTTTTTCTCCCGACAGCCAGAAAACTAGTTTTCTATTTTCTTTATCATTTGATTGATCAAGAAAGTTATATTAAATTTGACAACAACTAAATATCGCTTTCTCAGTTAACTTTAACCTTGATATTATGTAGAAGGCTCAGGCAGACACTTGATGTCCAATGACCTGATGAACTTAACTCAGGGGACTGGGCTACAAGTAGATTCTAATTATACTGAAAGATCAATTTAATATAAAACAATTGTTCTTCCATAATAATGTGTCATAATTAAAATTGTATAATTAACCTAAATAAAAAGTAAAACAATCAAACAATTATTAAAATTGATAAATCAAAATCTCCAATAGTAATGTTGACACTAAAATCTGCCATGAATCTGAGAAAAGTAGGTTTTGTTTGTATTCCAGAAATAATAAATAGGAATGCACCTGGTAGCACTAGCTTAGTGGGAGCGGTCGTTTAGGAAGAAGGGGCGCAGGCGCACCCACCCTTCCCGCGCCTGCGGCCACCATTGCGCCATTTTCCGCTTTTCCCATCTCTCACGTTAAAAAACATCCCTTACATGGACCAGTCATGAACTCTCCTTCAAAAGGAACACTTCATTTCTATCCGTCACTAAAAAATGTACGGAATTTTAGGAACATTGTTATTCACGCATCTATTTTGGTTGCTTTTTCTCTATGATGAAGATCTTTTTACTTTATGGCGGGAGAGTAGCACGTCTTGGTGTTTGTTTTGGCGCCAGAATGAGAGGGACGTCGAATGTTCCCCGACACGGTGACAGCCGCCATCGGAAAACATCGGCAATTTCCGGGAACCTTTAAGAAATTGCACACGTGTTTAAATTTCCAAATTTGAAAACTCGATTTAAGGATTTTAAATGTCTAATTGACTGCCTTTCAATAAACCCCAAATTCGGTAATCTTATGAAGAGTTTTTCTATTACGCGACTATATTGCAATTTATCCTGGAAAAAAATTGCGTTAAGTATTGAATCTGGCTTTTGTGGAGAGTTTTTAAAGTTTTCTGTGCGGAAGGATTTTAGAGATCACATATTTTATTTATTTTATATTTAGCTGGTACCCGACATGCGTTGCAATGCCATTCAAAGAAATAAATTGATTCTCCCTGCATGTCCTTTCCCGTGCGTTCCCGTTCACTTCCCGAGTCCCCTTCCCCTCCCGCGTTCCCATTCCACCTTCCCCGCCTTCACCCTCCCTCCAATTTTCTTACTTTTTATTTCCGTAAGAACCTTCTACAAAGTATTAGAAAACTTTAAAAAAAGATGAATGAAATAGGTAAAGTCGTTCTGAAGTTATGGCGAGACCAAGGGAAACAGGGATTCATTCTTATATATGTATATAGATTAAGAGTTATTTATTATGATGAATTCTGTACGCCGATGTTATAAACTGACGAAAAATATAAATAAACGATAAGCATAATATTGAAGGCGATATGTGTAGTCTGTACCTTCGTAGGTTTGTTAATTAAAATTAGGATCGTGACTTTTCCGAAAATAAAACTAAACAGGTTCAAAATTAATGACACCTGCACTGTCGTAATGAATACCTATTATTGTTAATTATATTTGCACATTGAAAAAAAGCAATCCAAAAAGTTTACGATAAGAATGAAAGATTGGCAAAAAAAACATACATGAACATGAAGTTAACAATATGATGGATGCCAATATAAAATGCGAGAATATAAATTGAAAGAAAAAAAAATCAGAGTGTGTAATTCACACGCAGTAGAAGTGAAACTAGAAGGTCGCTAAATATCGCTTTCTTTCTTTTGCCTGTTGTAAAGTGGTTTGAAGATTGGATATTGATTTCACAAAAAGAAAAATGTTTTATTTTTGGATTTCATAGGATTGTTTCACTTGATGTCTGTCTCTCTGGCCGCTGAGACTTGTCAGGCGCCTTGCCCACTGCGCTTTCGAAGGCCCGCGACAAAGCACGAATTTACCTACATTATATTAGAACCGAGTATTTGTGTAGATCTGAGTTGTGACGCATTTCCGTTTCATCCGTATTTCAAATCACTAACGGGGCTAAAGAAGTTTCACAAAAAATATATTCGTGAAATATGAGATTGAAGACACAAGCCAAAAAGATGCATATTCTTAGAGTGCCTTACATCGCTATGAATATACGTAAAAGGCATAAAAATCGCTTGGCAAATGGAGTCCAGAAACGCTGAATTTCAAGCGTAAAAGTGGTTTTTATTATTTTTTGGGAATAATTTCATAATTAAGAAAAAAAGATAATCAAGGGACACAGATATTCTTATTCAAAAGATTATTTTTTTTATGTTCTAATGAAAGCATCGTATGCAAAAAAAAATTTTTAGTATATTATGCATTTATTTTTTATGAGGTGAATAACATATTATATTTAAATTCTACTCAAATCTCAATTAATTCATCAACATTTTTGTGTAGGTATTCGTAATATAAACCAATTCATATAAAAGATTAATATAAAATCGGGGCCATTCATTTGTTACGTAAGACGAATTTTGCTAGTTTTCGACCCCCTCCCCCCCCAATAAAAATAGAAATAGGCCGACCCCCTCCCCCTCTGTTTAATATTTATTATATTACGTAAGCATCTAAAGGAAAAAATGAATTCATGTTTGGTTTGTTTTAATGTTTGTTTGCGCGGGTTCGTTGCCGTGGAAATGGAAATCGTTTACCTATACGCATCCGAGCGAACTTCGGCACTTGCGCGGTTGCTCGTGCTTTTTCAAAGTATAATTTTAACTTGGCGCATTTTTGTGATCTTACGTAAGAACTATCGAGACTCCCTCCCACCCCCTTATAAAAAAAAATAAGACATGGTCGACCCCCCTCCCCCCCTAAATCGTCTTACGTAATAAATGAATGGCCCCATAGCGATTTCACGTAATTCAGTCATTGGTAGTTCATTCATTTTCATAGTAAGTTTGTTTAATTTCAAGAACAGTTTTGTGGTTTCTGCAATATAAAACCCGATTGATCAGACTTTTGAATCACGAAACACACCAACATCGCACTTCTTAATTCTATGAGACGAAGGTTCAGGCTACACTCTGTGACTTGGCAGGGGTGCCCGGGTTCATGGGGTGAGATTTCTCTAGGTCTTGGCGGCGACTGCATTTGTCCACCTACTGCGCTGCGGGCCGGATCGGGAAAGACTGGTTGAGGGAGATCTAACCAAGACCTCGCCAACCGGACTCTTTCGACCCATAGCATCGCCTTTAACCGCCGTGGGAGGGATGGATTCATACGTCCGTCACTCCTGGACACACTGACTCCCAAATTCCTACCCACCCCTTCAGACTCTCCCTCCGTTCCCTAAAAAAGACCCTCCACACAGCATCCCCAAAGATAACATAGACCCTGAGGGTTTTTTTCTCATGGCGGCCTGTTTTTTTTACATTAGCTCCACACAGGAGGCCCTGAAGAAAATTCTTCCCCTCAGCGCCTACGTCATCTTGGATGCTGAGTGGAGGGTCTTTTAAGGGAAATGAATGAGAGAAAGTCGTGGGAAGGAAAAAGGTGTGAGGGGTGGGTAGGAATCTGGGGGTCAGTGTGCCCAGGAGTTACAGACGTGTGAACCCATCCCTCCAACTGCGGTGCAAGGCGATGGGTTGAGAGAGTCCGGCTGGAAAGGTCAAAAGGCCTCCCTCAACCAGTCTCTCTCGATTCGGCCCACCACGCAGCAGGTGGGCAGACGCATCCGTCGCCAAGACCTGGACAAACTAATAGATATCAAACCACAAAAGTGGAATGAAGATTACATTGGGAGTACCACAAGGGTCTGTTCTCGGACCTATTCTTTTTTTAATGATATGGTAAAAGTATTGAAACATTGAAAGATAAGATTATTTGCAGACGACGCATTGATATATATATATATATATAGTTAGTATAAATATTTAACAATTAGTTAATGAAGACAATATTAGCGACTCCCAATAGAAAATTTGAAACAGAAAAAGATACGGTCGATTCATTGGTAGTTCTAGTCGAACTGCCCCGGCAAGGCTAAGTAAGGTCCTGGGTTCGATTCTTTTCGTATCTTTTTCTGATTTTCTGTTCAAAATTTTCCATTGGGAGTCGCAAATATTGTCTTCGTTGATTAAATATTACAATTTTAGGTTTCACTATAAGTTAAAATAAAAATAATAAAACCAATAAATATTTTTTAACCTTCGCTGACTGGCGTGAAAAGAAATTACTGTACCCCTACTTCGTTAAAATGCCCTTTAATTTATAACACACATCATGATCTATTCATAATCTGGGGAAACCCCTTATGACGGAATAGTGAATAATATGTAATGCTACTTGGTGGAAATTCTATTTATAATTTTATTACTAGGTCTTTATCAAATTACCGCTGCAAACAAGTTTATTGTAATAAATGTATTACCGATACTGTTGGGTATTTCATTGGAGATTAGAAGATTCAAGGGAATAAATTAATGTATGCTAGAAGACTTTGCGTATCACGGTTTCAGAATTACGCGAGTATTTTTCGTTTACAATAATAATTCAAGCTAAACTTCTGGAATTTTAACGAGATTAATAGTATAGATATTTTAAACAATTAATTGTGTCCTGTAACTACCAATTAAAATATTTTATTGAAACCTTCTGTCACTAAACAATAGGAATGCCAGTGGAAAGTATTATGACATTTATATTAAAATTGATCGACAAATAACGATTATGAAAATGATAAGTTTTATTGTACGTACATATATATCGATTCTGAAATATTATTTAAAAAACAAACGGATCGGAATTCAAACTACATGACGTCATTTGAACTAGATTAATGAGTACAAAAAAAGTAAAGTAAATAAAAAACATTAAAATGTGCCCTACTTACGTAATTCAGTTTTTTTGTTAAAAAATTATTTTATAGAATAACAAAACATCTAAAAAAGAGTGTTGTAACTCGGACAAACCCATCACTTAAAAATAATAGTACTTATGTACCTACCTACTAATATATGTGATAAACCCATCCTGTAGTCCAGTGGTTTTCATTGCAAATAAAGGAAAAAAAATACTTTATTATAACAACCAAACAGAAGTACTCGTAGGTCACTAACAGAAAGAAATTGTCAATCAAAATCAATGCGACGGACACGCTTTTCAACTACTTTGTTGAACACAGAGTAGGGTATGACCTTTCAGAGTTTTTTAAACCACGGAGGGCAATGATGGTTGTTTATTGCTTTCAACGAAAGGACGAAAAGAGCGCTCGTGCAAAGTCCTATATTTTTGAGAAGTGAGAAGTGCACACTCAGTAATATAATAACGCAGTTATGAACGGTTGCATGACAATTCAGAATAATCAGTTCAAATCAACTCCTCTTTGAAAAGTCATTGAAAAACGTGAAAAAAATTTAAAACTAACCCGTAACCTAACCTAACGTAACATATTTAATCTTTTTTTATAAAAAAATTACACTTTTAACGACTTTTCAGAGGAGGTGTTGAATCGAGTTCTTTCTTGAATTGAGTTGTCCGGTCACGGTAATGAGAATGAGCAACCCGCGGCCCGCAAGTCCATTTCGTATGGCCCTGGGCTTTTACTAAATAAAATATCAAAAAAATTTGCGGTTAAAAATATTCAACGGCTTCTGTTCTGTTTTGGAAAAGGGTATGGCGGAAAACCTTAGACTTTCTTCAAAGTTTTGAATCAGCCGCTCAAAATGATAAGTTTTTCTGAGTATAGTGTTCTAAAGTTTTTGGTATGTGCAAGTAATGTTCATTTTTTAAACGACTTCAAAACGGAGGAGGTTCTCAATTCGACTGTATTTTTTTTTATGTTTGTTACCTCAGAACTTTCTACTGGGTGAACCGATATTGATGAATCTTTTTTTTTATTTGAAAGCTAATGCTTCCCGTGTGGTCCCATTTTAATTTTAAGAAAAGGTACCCGGCCCGGGGTGTTCACTTGACAGCTTCCCTCACGCCGCGGCCCCGCTCTCGCCTCCCGCCTCGTCAAGTCACTTGTGCGACACAAGCACATCTCACCTACTATGTATGTAGTTACAAATCTACCTTGACTGACACCGACTCCAAAAATAACAATCGTACCTTCATATTGATGAGTAGAAAAATTAAGTTGATTATGAAGTTGTAGAAGAATACGAAATTATTTTTTTACTTTTTAGTGCATTTTTTTAAGTCGTTTTTTTGTTTTGTTAAAATTTTTGTTAATTTAATACCGATTACAAAATTTAAAAAGGTTTGCCTCACCACGACTGCAAATTTAACCATGCCAAGCCTTATATATCTTAACACCAACGGCCGGCGTACAAACTAAAAAAATGATAAATTTACCCTCCGGTTAAAAAGGTTGATCATCGCTGATTTAATATGTAATAAAAGTTGGAAGGGGGGTTGCGATGTGATGTGTTTTTTTATTACTAAAAGGGGCCACGCCTTTAAAATGTTTGAAAACCGTTGCTGTAGTCTAACCTCGCGAACACGGAGGCAGTTTAGTTTAGTTCCTAGTTATGAGCACATCCAAGGTAGATATGAATGACTAGGTACTTTGTTAACTTATCTTTTGTTAACTAATTTGAAATTTCCCATATCAGCTATCGTTAGATAAACAAATAATTTTATTGTTTAAGACGTTTAAATCTACTTCAGTAAGCATGTTCGACATTTTTATTATTTTGATTAACGTGTCTCAAAATGAAAGATTATTCATTCGTAAGCTGGTGCATATTTATAAGTGGTCGGTATTCCTCGGGATAAGACAGTATTTTTAAAACATGGGTGTATTTACGTTGTTATTTTATTGTTTATCTGCAAGTGTTATAATAACAGGTAACATAATAAACATTTTCAATCGAATTGAAATCCTCTTCTTACGTGACTATAATATCATTTCAAATCACACTTTGAGGAAACCGTTCATTGCCAAAGCTTATTTCCTGAATTAATACGATTTTTTTTATAAATCACTCCCAATGGATTGGTTAATTAACGTCGTCAAATGTATAGTAAAAACATTTTATTATTTTAAATATGTAGGTAGTTCTTAAGTAATTTCAAGGTGTAAACATAAAATAATCAAAAATACATTGTATGTGCTCAAATATACATAAAGAATGGGACAAAACATATCATGGAATAAAGTAACAAACGGAAAGAAGGAAAATAGCATGGTATTAAAATCTAACATAATAACAGAGAGAAAGAGACAGATGTGTAAATAATGAGTTATCATATATATCTAAAGAGACAAAGCGTCACCTGAACAGGTGATTAAGGGTTAATGGGAATTTTATGAGTTTATGGGAAATATACCCAATACTGGCTTATTGGAGACATTTTATTGATTATTAAGAATTTGGCTTTTCTTTATTTCAAGTGCTTCTAAATTATTTAATCTGTTCGCCATTACCATTTTTATGCAGAATATTAGCCCCGGTGCTTTGATTGAAGGTCTTTTTCAATAAGATGTTTGGTGAATTCCGGAAAGCCATTTATATTTAAGCATCTAAAATGCTCTTTAAAAAATATGATTCTTGGCGGCGAAATTAAAAGCAAAACTATTGACCGTCTTTTTATGGGTACTGTTTTTCTTTTTGAAAAGCTGTCACGTCTTTGGCGCCAGCATCGGGTAACACAAGATTGGTTTTAATTTCAGGTTCAGCCCTTCCCGCTATAGGAACCCCTTCGAGTTACATAGTGGGCGGGGAGACCACCGAGATCCAGGATGTGCCCTACCAGGCGGCCCTTCTGTATTTCGGGATGCTTTTCTGCGGGGGATCCATCGTCACACCCAGGGCGGTCATCAGCGCCGCCCATTGCGTCGTCGGGTAGGCTCTATTTTTGTATGTTACACCTCATTGATACCAGGTTGTGCAGCGTTGTGATTTATTAATTAGGATCTCGAAGAGGTCCGGATTATACTTTGCATGTTCAGAAAGTAAGCGTACTGTGACCATAACGGGCAGTGGTTTTTAATTTTTTGAGGGTTGGCAACACTGGGTGGTAGAGGGAGGTCTCTTGACCAGAACGAGTATCGCAGGAACATTGTAGTACGTAAACTCCGATTGTAGTGTCCAGTTGAAATGTGTGATCCGCTTTTTACTCACGGAAGGAATAACACCTACAAGAAAAACTGTGAGGATTTCTGAGCTTTATTTTGGGACTGGAGATGATAGTGGGTAATTCATTAAAAAACAGCAGCCAATATGGCGTCACAGCAATTCCCCATCTGTCAAAAAATTGTAAACAACAATTTCGGGGAAAAAATCATAGCCTCAGTATTTTGGGACCGAAAAGGCATCATTTTGGTCGAATTTATGTCTCAGGTTGAGACCATCAATGCGCAACAATATGTGGTACCTTAAAAAACTCAAAAGGAGCATTCAAAACCAAAGGAAGGGAATGCTAACCAGAGAAGTGTGCTGTTTCACGAAAACGTTCGTCCACACACAGCCTTAGCCACCAATACGCTCTTGGACTCATTTGGTTGGGGTGTTTTGAACCACCCCCCGTATTCCCCTCAATTGGCGTTTTCAGATTATCATCTTTTCACCTCACTGAAGGCATAGATATACGTATGAAAATAAATTTTCAACAAACGCGCAGGTGCAGAAAGTGGTCCTGAAGTGGGGGAAGGAGCTGGCGGGAGAATTCTTCGAAGAGGAATTAAGAAACTTGTGCCACGACTCACCACATGCATTGAACGGGTTGTCGATTATTTGAAAAAATAGTCAACAAGTGTATCAACAATATCCTGTATTTCTAATACACTTTTTTAAAAAAAAAGTTCAGTACACTTACTTTCTGAACATATAAAGTAGGAAAAACAGAGGAATCTGTATTAGATAAATGAATTGGGGATATTCAAGAAAATGACACAATCACACGGGGGCTAAAGCTGGGTAGCTTAATTTTTTTATAGAACAGGTAGGAATAAGGAAGTGGTCAGAATGAACTAACACCCGGTGTTGCTCGGGTTTATGGGGTTTATAGAACAGGTAGAAATAAGGAAGTGGTCAGAATGAATGGCGTTGCTCGGGTTTATGAAAGGGGCCATCTTAAACCGAGAAGGGGCTTATGTGCATACTGGTTTGGGGGCCCCCCTTTAAAAACCATTAACCTGCAGGAAAACAATAAACATGTTACAAATTCGTCAGAATTAATTAAAATGTGAGCCTTGAGCAAACCCCCATTATTAGGGTATTGTGCCGCCTTAAATATATCTCCAAATCACGATGAGCACGGTCTTGATGTACCCCATCAATAAAATTAATATACCCCATCAATAGGTTTACTATTTTCTTGTAGGTTTATGGCTTTCAAAATGCGCCCCCACCCTGTCTGCCCATGGATATTTTGGCCTCAAATCCCCGCAAAATTAAATGTAGTGTGTAAAATTTCATCAATCTCGAAATAAAACCGTAGATTTGTTTAAAATCCACACGTTGCTGTGGCTTACCCAACCTTTATAACCAACGCCATCTGTTAATTTGCATACATATCAAACTCACACCGCCCGCTTGCCAGCTGCCCGCTGCCTGAATTTCTCGAATTTTCTCTACTATAATATGCATGTATTATATATATACAAACCTTCCTCTTGAATCACTCTATCTGTTGGTGAAAACCGCATGAAAATCCGTTGCGTAGTTTTAAAGATCTAAGCGCACATATAGCGGGAGCGACTTCATTTTATACTAAAAGATAATAATAAATGTATGAATTAGTCGAACTTAATATTGTTAATTCAAAAATTTTAAAATATGAGATTCGCAATTATGACAGTTTGACAGAAGGTGGAAATGGCTGAATTGGTAAAAGCACACGTCCCGGTTAGACGAGAGGTTCTGGGTTCGAGTCCCAGTTGTGACCATTATCTTTTTCTATTTTTCTGTGTCTTATTCTCTTTCATATTTCCGTTTAGATTATTAGTGTTATCTTCTTCTTAAATGATATTCTTCTTTATACTTACATTAACCAGTTATTCCTGACATTATTTGGAAAAGTTGGCCCCGGTGACAGCGATTGTGGTAATATTTTTTATAAGGATTTCTAATAAATAATGGTTTTCAATTTGAATAAATTTTCAAAACATGTGATTATTTTAATGTTTTTAGAAATAATATTTTGACGTGAAATATTTGTTCAGGTATGTATTAAACATTGAAATTTTATATTACAAAGAAACGGGTTGCTGTGGCTAACGAAACACAACGCCATATACTGGATGGTTACCCAACCTTTTAACTCACACCGCCATCTGTTAACAAATCAAATCCAAACCGCCCGCTTGCCATCCCGCTCGTCCACCACATACATACATTCTCCTATAATTATAATATAATATAAATATACATATACATATTATGTATATTTCAACCAACTTTCACAAAACCTTGACCAATTATATATCTAAACCTTCCTCATGGATCACTCTATCTATCGGTGAAAACCGCATCAAAATCCGTTCAGTAGTTTTTGAGTTTGTCGCGAACAGACAGACAGACGTGGCGGAGGACTTTAATTGTTAATATTTAAATTTATTGACGCCTTTTTCGGGGCTTTTACATATATGTGTATATGTAGAGATTCGTACGTACATACGGCGAGGAATTGCCGAGTTTGCTACATAATTTGTTTGTAAACAGTGACAACGAAATAGGTCCTTACTCCTAGTAGGCACTCTTATATTAACTAGACTTGAGAGTTCTCAACAGTCGAGCTCCGAATTTACAATTTTAAAGCAGAAGTATTAGTGGCTTATCCTTTGTCGATCCTCGATATATTTCTACAATTGTATTGGACGGTTAGTATCGGGGTGAGGGGTTATATATATATATATATATAACCCCTCACCCCGATATATATATATATATCTAATTCACCAATGATTATTTTTTGTTAACTTTCCCGAAAAAATGCTTCTCCCAGACAGA
Source organism: Limnephilus rhombicus (assembly GCA_929108145.2). Lineage (NCBI taxonomy): Eukaryota > Metazoa > Arthropoda > Insecta > Trichoptera > Limnephilidae > Limnephilus > Limnephilus rhombicus. The sequence continues at coordinate 29,181,860 of OV815284.1, forward strand.
ACGATGATGAATTCTTATAAGAATTTTTACTTTAATAACAAAAAAATGTTTTTGCTTCCAGCCGTGATCCCTCAGTAGTGCAAATTCGGGTGGGATCCACAAACAATGACGGAGGAGGTCAGTTGGTCTCCCTCAGTCGAGCCATTTACCACAAAAAATTCAACAACAAGGAGATGGACTATGACATCTCTCTGCTCTTCCTGTCAGAAACTTTGAAGATTGATAATGTTTTTATCGCCACGGTGCCAATAGCCCCACAGGATTTTATTGTTCCCGACGGTGCTTTGGCGGTTGCCTCTGGTTGGGGGTCATTGCAGGTAAAAAAAGTTTTTTTTTCCCGTTGTTATATTTCATGGTCCCTTACCTTTGTTTTTCTCCATGTTGTTTGATCAGATATTATAAATAGTAAATAGGTACGCTTTTAGTAGAAACGGCCTGAAAATATCTAATTGTTATTGTAAACAAAAGTTGCGACTTTGCTTCTCCACGTAAACCATGGAAATATCTAATTGTTATTGTAAACAAAAGTTGCGACTTTGCTTCTCCGCGTAAACCATGGAAAATATCTAATTGTTATTGTAAACAAAAGTTGCGACTTTGCTTCTCCACGTAAACCATGGAAAATGTATTTTTTTACATTAGCTCCACGCAGCACTATCTCATCTTTGAAAATGCTGTTGGGAGGGTCTCTTTATGGAATGGAAGGAGAGGAAGTTCTGTGAAGGAAACGGATATGAGGGGTGGGTTGGAATCTGGGGATCAAAGTGTCCAGGAGTGACAAGGTACGAAACCATCCTTTCCACTGCGGTGCAAGGCGATGGATCGTGAGAGTCCGGCTGGAGAGGTCGAAAATCAAATTCATTAACCTGCCAAAGTATTGAAATGGGTTTTTTGGTACTGTTGCTATTATTTTCATTACATTTTGTTTTTGCCATAAAAAAGGTGGGTTAGGTGCCGCTATTAATCCAATATTTGTATTTTATTTATTTTAGGGAAAGTTGACAACAAATCTGGGATTACACAATAATAAAATAGTTAATTATGCCAGTTACGAACATTCCACTGATGATAGTGAATGATAAAGTGTGACATTGTAAGGATGTTTTCTTAATTGAGTTATTTTTTAGTTACAATATATGTTAAGGGGGGGGGGGGGGTGAACATAGGATTAGGATTAAGAGGCAAAGGACGGGAATATATATAGGGGGGGGGGGGGTGAGTCATGTTGCTTAGTGAGTTTTCGTTTTATGTCACGTAAAGTGGAGTTAAAAATATTATAAACAAATTGTATTTATTAGTTGAAAAAAATATTCCTTAGATAGTTTATTTTAGGTATATTCAGAGGTATTTTGAAAAATATATAATCAATAAGTATCTATCGTTCCAAGGAATGCTCAAATTCCTTCCTATATTTATTCCCAAAAAGTGTAAATTCATAAATTCATGAATTTTCCTTCGCAATGTAGACCAGAAGCTAATTTATTATTAATTCACAGGAAGGGGGTGTATTGGTCACCGCTCTCCGCAAAGTGACCATTCCCATCGTCAACCAAGAGGAGTGCAAAGGGGCGTACAGCGGAGCCGGTGCCCTTGTCACCGAGCGCATGATCTGCGCTGGGGCCCCGGGGAAAGACGCCTGCCAGGGGGACTCGGGGGGCCCCCTCACGAGGAACGGTGTCCTGATCGGTCTCACTTCCTGGGGCATTGGGTGCGCAAGGCCAGAATTTCCAGGGGTTTGGACTCGGATTGCTGCTGTCAGCACTTGGATAAATGATCAACTAAAAATGGATTCACGGAAACAGAGATCTTTTACTGTTTTTAGAGGTCAAAGTAGCGACTATATAGATGTTTTGTGATGCAAATCAAATAAATAATTTCATGCTATAAAATTTTTTTTTTTTTCTTTTATAAATAAAATACAATAATTATAACGTATTTGTAGGTATTTACTTACATTGAAATTAGTTTATTTGATCTGTAATATTTTTCAGGCGAATAAAAATAAAATTTATTACAAATACCTACACAAAAACATTAACATAACATTAAAAAATATCAAAAACTAGCTGGTCCCGGCATGCGTTGCTATGCCATTTAATAAAGAAATTGTTTCTCCCTGAGTGTCCTTTCCCATTCGTCCCGTTCCCCTTCCGCCTCCCCTTCTTCTCCTGCGTCCTCTTCCCCTCTCGCGTTCCCACTCCATCACCTCCACCTTCCCTCTCCCCACTCCACTCCCCCCTCCTTGTGTCCGACCCGCGAACACCCCTCCCGAGTTCCCCGCCCCCCTCACACGTCCCCTTCCCCTCCCGCGTTCCCCTTCCCTCTTCCCTTTCCCGCTCCCTCGTCCCGCCATCCCTTCTCCAGCGTTCCATATATTCAATCCCAGTACATTCAGTTTTTAAACAGCCCGCGTGCCACCTTTTACAATTTTTATTAAAATTTCCATTTTTCATGTATATTAAATTTGGTACCTAACATAGGTACGTATTTAAAATATCTAAAATTCTTGATTCGATTCAAACTATTAGGGGAGTACCTACTTTAAATAAATTCATCAACTTAAAGATTTTCAAAAATAGAATCCTGATTTAAAATGTCATTCTCAAACACGCGAACTGGCAAACGTGCGATAGTCGTTAGGTTTTCTGAAATTATCCAATTTTCTGCGCAATTTTCTTATTTTTTCTCTCCGTAAGAACCATCCTCTTACTTCAAGAAATGTTCTAAAAAATGAATTAGCGAAATCGGTTCAGCTGCTCTCGAGATTTACGCTTAGCAACACATTTAGCGATTCATTTTTATATATAAGAAGATGTGGACATGAAAATGATTCGAACATTGTATGTTATTAGAAGGTCGGTTTTTATTTCACAGATAACTACAACTAAGGCTGGGCGCAAATGCACGTTTTCCGTATTCGATTGCCTAATGCGGAATTTCGATTTGGAATTCCGTGAGACTAGCGCAAACGTTCGTTTTTCTTCATTCGGAATGTATACACGTCAGTACAGATAGTGATAGCGTGGTGAACTCACGACGATTTATTAGCAATTGCATTTCTTTTAATAATGTAGAAGAAAAAAATAATGAAATGATGTAAAATAATGAATTAATAATGAAAGTTTCTGCCTCACACATTATCGTGTTGCGATTCTATGCGTAACAAATACAAAGAATACGTCCGATGCACGCGGTGCGGATGCAATACTGAATAGAAATTTCCGAACGTGTGCGCCGGCACAAACAAAATGTACGCAAGCACTGCGTTCCGCATGACGTCATTAGGTTTTTTCCACTAGGTTTCTCCGAACGCGCCGGCTTGCATTCGAAACGTACGTACGGAATTTGTTCCGTTCGGAAAAAAACGAACGTGTGCGTCAGTTAATGTATTTTCTACTGATTCCATGCATTCGGATGTCCGAATACGGAAAATGAATTCGGAAATCGAATACGGAAAACGTGCATTTGCGCCCAGCCTTAAAGGGATGACATGAATGAGTAAAAACATCATTGAAAAAATATTGGGAGTTTTTATTTTTAAAAACTTTTTTAGGTCCTCAATTTTTTTTTATATTTGCGAAAAACATTTTTGGGTGAATGCTACAATCCGATGATAGTATCTACACTCTACACGCACCAACAATATGATTTTTTGTATACCCATTTACAATTCTCAATATTACATTGTAATATAGCCTGTATTCGTCTACCATGATGCGTGCATGAGCATAGTATGATGGTCGTGCTAATGAATATTGTAATGTACGAGTAATAACTACTGTTCCAAATTTACATCAATGATATTTCGCAATTAATTTTAAATGGTGAAATCTTTTTTTATGCAGATGATACTGAAATTTTCTACTGGGGTAAAGATTTAGATACCGTACTAGAAAATGCACAAACAGAGCTAGAAAAAATCGACAGTCTACTCCAATCAAATATATTTATATAGATGCACATAATAAATAAATAAAATACAGCCTATATTACTCGCAAATAATGTAGCTTTCTATTAGTTAAAGAATTTTTTAAGTCCATTCAGTATGTTTGGAAAGAGTAACAACCATACAACCATACAAACTTTCGCATTTATAATATTAAATAGGATATATATGAAGAAAAAAAAATAGGAAAATATGAAAGCATATAATGGCAATGCGTTCCTACTTGTACTTTAGCCCAGTATGAATACCCGCAAAAATCGGGGACTTGGCTCAGGCCTGGACTTAGAGGCCCAGGGTCCCTAGTAGACATGGGCAAAATTAAATGACCGAATTAAATTAATAAATTCAATCTTGTGAAACACTCGATCTGATTCTCACTTTCAAAAGGAATTGATTCTTCATTCCTTACCTTTGGCCTTGCATCCTACGATTTTTAACGGCACCATACATTTTTAATTTCCATTTATTTTACTGTTAAATTATTTCAATGAATAATGTGTTCCGTAAACGATTTAAATATTATAATGTTTCATAGGTATTTAAATATTGTGAACGACTCGTATCCCGCTGCCGCCGACATTCTAAAAACACCCGTACGTCATCAAAATCCCCCTCCCAAAACGCGGCCGCGATTCAGCCGAGTTGTCCGAGCGTCTCTTTCACGCAAAGAATTAATCATTTGTCCTAGTCAATAGTCCTGAGATGGTCCTAAGATCCCCGCGACCCAGGCCCACATCCCATGTCCGCGTCCCAGGTATTTAGTCTGTCGCTATCGAGATTGTCCGAAGCACTTTAGTCAGGAATTAAAACAAAAGTCTTTTTCACTTGTGACGTCATCGTCCCTCGTAAATCTCAGACCCAGAAATGACGTCAGACGTCATCGTCCCACGTCAATCTCAGGTCCACAAATGAACTAATACCCTCAGGTCTGTCCGAAACGCATCCCAGTCTTTACTAGGTCCGCAGCTCGCGAGTTAATCAAGTCACTGCGAGGTAAGACACAAAACACTAGTCAAAAGTTACTAATTCATTCCTCAATGCCGGCCCTTAATCCATCCGTACGGTCCATTCATTCCTCCGCGGGCCAAGCCGTCAATTTCATTGCATAGTAGTCGAAAACTTTCGACTTTGAATCCGAACATCAGCTAGAAAAGTGAGAAGCAAAAATGATGCACTTATTATAGGTTTTTTGGTACGTACGAAAGATATCGTAAACTAGTACCTACCTACTTTTAGACGTAGATCTTGGGTAGATATAATATGTAAATTTGCAGATATTAAAAGGCCAATCAGCTGTGGTCTTAATGTAAAAAAGTATGTTTATATTAGATCCCGTGAAGTGGAACAATTTTAAGTTTAATAAATAAAATAAAATTACTTAGTAAAACTTTAGGGGTAAAACAAAAAACTGCTTAATTTTAAGATTTAATTGCTAGCTATAAATTCAATTTAAAAAAGGAAAAATAACGACACTAAAAAAAGACAAACACATATCAACATCTTTAGGTTTTAGCCTGCGACATAATGAGATAGAATAATCGGTCTCTTCTTTGTGCGGTCCTTGGTAGCTTACCAGTCTTCTCTTTGTGCGGTGCTTCGTAGCCTCCCAGTCTCCTGTGCGGTGTTTCGTAGCCTCCCCCATTCATGTCCAGTTTTTTAATATTTTTTTTTATTAATTTAATTAAAGGAATGAATAAAGGGAATCAATTCAAAAAGCCAGGGGAATCGGGCTGAATAGATTCACTCCTGGGAATCATTCTGCCCACGTCTAGTCCCTAGGCACTTTTTTTTTCTTTTTTCAAAAAAAAATTATGGGGTTAATTTAATAACATATTCATTTTCACGTTCAAATGTAAATATATATCTTACAATTTCGGTTCGGTTCTGGAGATAGTCTACTAGTGTGATACGTACTTAGTACATGTATATGTACAAGAGAATTATTAAACAGACGGAAACGAGGTTCGAGTAGAGAATCTCTTGTGTTGTGGTGTAATGTATCGTGGGACTACTGCGGGCAAGGCCGTCTTAAGCCGTGAAGGGGCCCACTGGAACACTGAGTTTGGGTCCGTTTTCGAAAGCCAAAAAAACCTTTAAGAAAACAAACCACAAAATAATGTGTCTATTATTTTATTGAAGGGGTTTGTGCATGACAATATATGATATGAGCATTTAAAAGTTTAAAATAATTATAAAAATTCAAAATAGGAATATTCTCGGTTTGAATTATGTATTACACAATTATTTATTTATGAAAATATTATTTTGCATTTGGAAAGGTCAAATAAAAAAATATTTTTGTTATATAATGTGTTGATAATAAGTTAATTATTTAAATAGAAACCTGTGGAATTATGACATCCCCAACTGGAGTAAGAGACAAGGGCGAAAGGAGTAGAAAATTAGTTTTTTAATAAAGATTTTTTTCCGTGATATTCCCAATCGGCTTAGATACCTGTATGGTGTAGATTAGTACTGTATTAAAATATAACTAGCCGTTGGAAACAATAGTTATATTGTTTCAACGTCCAACGCTGTTGAAAATAATTAGCGCCAACAGTTGAAATATAATACCTACATGCGAATATTATTCAACGCAGTCAACGATTCAACTGCCTAATAAATAAAAAGGGTTAAGAGTTTGCACTTCGTGAACAACATTACTCGATATTTCAAATGGTCTTTTGGTAATGTACGAAACTACCGCACGTTTTTTTTCCCATCCAATACGGCCGATATGCAGCACCAGGGGACAATCAAATTTATTAACGACAAACAAAAAATAACCTATTGATAATTGTCAATGTCGGTCGCCTAACAGCTACGTTTTGTACCTATTGTTTTCAACGGTGTTGGCCCGTTAAATCAAAATGGCCAAGAGATCACACTTCGTGAACGATATTATACCCAATTAGACATGGTCTTTTGGTAATGTACGTACCTACTGCACGTTTTTTTTTTTATTTTCCCGTCCAATACGGCCGATCCGTAGCGCCAAGCAACAAGCGAATTTATCAGTGACAAGCAAAATATATCTTCAACGTCTTTTAATATTTCAACAGGGTAATATTTTCAACACCGAAACCAACGTCTTCCAACAGTTTCAACTTTAAACGTTATTATAGGATCAGTGTTGCCAACTCGAAATCTTTGTTCCCGCTAGATTGTGACGGATCAACGGTCAGAAATCCGTCAGATACACCAGATACACAAATTTTCGTCCATTCTGGGGGGGGGGGGGGTGGCTAGAGAATTTTCAGGGATCAAAATTTCTCCATAAATCCATAAATATAGGCGATTTTCGCCAATAAAAGTATGTAATTTGTCACTTTTTTCGAATCCGCCAGAAAATCCGTCATACTGTAAATTCCGTTATACACAAAATTTTCCCGTTTCGGGACACTCCAATCCGCCAGATATGACGGGAAATCCGTTAAGTTGGCAACACTGTATAGGATTATTATTACGTGTGTGGGGCGTGGGGCATAGAGATAATAATAATTAATAATACATCAATGATTCGGGGAACCACCCGTTAAAAGGGATTCCTTAATACGATTTTGAAATATTTTTTGTTTGTTTTTTTGTTAGTATCGTGTCGATCTCCTATTATAGTTGCGTCAACGTGGACGTTATTTTCAACAGCTATTTTCAACAGTTGAAAATCGCCAACGATAACGACGTTGGCGTTGGATAGAATTATCGTCAACGCCCAGTACTAGTGTAGATGAAGGAGGTGGAAAATGAATTATTATAAATATTAACAAAGAACCAGAGAGCGCCTCAAGTTTTTCTAAGATAGAGGGCAAACCAATATATAATTTTAATGTGTACCATTTTGGCAACTAGCCGGGGCACCCTGTAAATTGGGTGCCTTAGAAAATATGTTGAAATATTTCATAAGTCCTGTGTCTTCTATGAAACGCTTTGAAATATTTGTAAAAAAAAATACCTGGCCCCTCGGGCCTCTAGCAGAAGTCCGCCCTTAGGCTCATTTAAACTAGGTTCTAAGACTCTAGAATAATTTCGGAACCAAAATCTATCTGAAAAACTAATTATTTTCTTTGTGAATGTAACATTATATTATGGCTAAGAAATTGAGTACCTACCAATCGAATGACATATTGTTTATGATGAGTACTGCTGTTTATCTATGGAATTATCTGTGGTTAGCATAGCAAACAAGTTTCACTTCTGTTCAGTGTTGCCAACTTAACGGATTTCCCGTCATATCTGGCGGATTGGAGTGTCCCGAAACGGGAAAATTTTGTGTATAACGGAATTTACAGTATGACGGATTTTCTGGCGGATTCGAAAAAAGTGACAAATTACATACTTTTATAGGCGAAAGTCGCCTATATTTATGGATTTATGGAGAAATTTTGATCCCTGAAATTCTCTAGCCAACCCCCTTCCCCCCAGAATGGACGAAAATTTGTGTATCTGACGGATTTCTGACCGTTGATCCGTCACGATTTAGCGGGAACAGAGATTTCGAGTTGGCAACACTGCTTCTGTTATAATACTTCATCTGTGAGTTTTGTTTCCATCGCCGCATTTGTTTCTAGAAAGACCTTCCTGAATAAATTTTTAAAAAATGTCGACACTTGCGAGTGCTCTATCAGTCGCAGGTACCAGAACTTCTGGTGCCTCAGTTCGGACCCAAAATGGTAATATTAATGCTTTTTATTAAAGAAATCATACAAAATTGTACCGTTGAAACTCTCCCCGTAATGCACGCGGTGTATCACATGCTCGCCGATTGTCATTCTCGTGATGTTATATACCTTCTGAATTAAAAATAATGACGTTAAAACTTGTATTTATATCGAAATAATCGTAGAGAACCATCATTGTCTGATTAAGATTCTTCCTAACTTCTTAATAGTGATAGTAATTTTCATAACCTATTTTGTTTTGTGTAGGCGTTGTATTTTGTCACACCTCAAAAACTGTTTCTTTTGTTTTCAGTGATGGCAGCATGTTCCATTGCAAACATAGTAAAGAGCTCTTTAGGGCCCGTGGGATTGGATAAAATGCTTGTTGACGACATTGGAGATGTTACTGTCACAAATGATGGTGCTACTATTTTAAAGTGAGTCATTATTTTCACATTTAAATCCATTGGATCCAATACAAACAATGCTTCTACACCTTCCAACTTAATTTTAATTTTCGGTATTCTTTGTGTTATTTTTTTTTTTATCAAACTAAATAATATATTTGCGCAGTTTTGTTAGGCAAACGTCTGGTAAATCGAACAAATTTTTTTTCTCCTGCAACCCCATCCTAAGAGCGGTGTACTTTTGAGTTCAGTGTTTTAGAACTGTGGTTATTCAACCATATCTCTCATCTCCCCAAGTATTCTTGTGAAGCAGTTTACAGATGAAGTTTATAGAAGCATTCCATAGAACAATTCTAGAGAATATGGAATGTTCTGGAAACTTAATTTCTACTAAACCACAAATTGCTATAAAAATAAGGTAAAGGTGAATTTAGTCCACCCACGGATAATACAGAACATTCGTGTTGTCGAAGTTCGATACATGGATAATGCGGAATATTCCTTTTTTAACCAATAGACAACTAAATATGACATTTGTCGGAAGTACCTAAGGTGACTGCGCCAGTCTTCCGGCCATGCCAGTGGTCGGCCACCAATTACTTTAATTTGAATAAACTTTGATAATATTTTTGAATGCTTGAAATCGGCCACTATCCTGCAAACAAAAAAACGAAACTCTGCCATAGGTACCATTAGAGTAGATACAAAAATATTGATAGTGGTAGTGGGCTACAATTTTAGTACTGGATTTTTCAAAAACTTGATTGCGAAAATTTTCGAACGGCGAGTAGAAGTTGAAATATTTATTTAGTGCTATTTAAGTGGCATTTATCGGCAAAAACATTAACTAAATTAACGATTTAGATCGATAACATGGACATTTTCAATATGTTTCAAACTGGAACAATTTTTTTTACGAAATCCAGTAGCCGGCCGAGGCGGCCGACCACTAGTGGCGTGTGGTGTTTTTTTTTTGTCTTTCTCGCTCTTATTAACACCAAATTTACTGAGATTTGATCTGTAATGTAGGTGAACATAGCAGTGCTGTTTACGAGCCAGTGGTCAGCCGCCAGTTACCCATACCATTACTATGTTTTTTAACCCACAAGTGTGGGGCCGACAATTAGCTGACGTGTTAAAGGTGCTGCACCATTAGTCGGCCACGCAGAATCTCAGTCCGTTTTTTGGTGGATATTTTTACTGAAGTTTTACTTTTGATCATCATAATGCTAACTATACATGAAGATTAATTTTTTTTAGCAACAGTGACTAAAACTAAAAAAAGAATTCATCCTATAGCTTTCAGAAAGCTCTTCGAGCAGTAAGAAAGGGGAAAAATAATGTTCCTAGGGCGATATTCCAGGCCCGCATCAAGGAAAGGGTAATGGTAAGACATTATTATCGGGTAACTTTAACAATATCTGACAATATTTTTATAAAAATTAAACATTTTCCATAGTTTGAATTCATCATACACCAACTGACCATATTTAGTTTGATGTTTTTTCACAGCGTTTTTTTTTTTTGTTTTTTTTAAAATATACTCATTTTGAAATTGGTATGTGATTAGGTATTAATACTTCAACTATCCAATAACTTCTTTACATATTTTTATTAAATATCATTGTCTATAGTTCAAATTTCTCATAATATAACTGTCGACCATATTTCACATCAGTTTTTTTTTTTCTAAAAAAATAATTATATTTTCTCCTTTTAGTTTGTTTGTGATTATTAGTGCATATTTTTACGTATCTATAAACAACAAAACAAATTGTCTGAATACCGCACATTTAAGATTATTAGTGCATATTTTTACGTATCTATGAACAACAAAACAAATTGTCTGTTTACCGCACATTCAAATGGGCATAAAAAATTCATAATCTCTGGCGGCCCTGTAGCAAAAACCCGACGGCCGACTACTAGCATATAGGTGGCCGACTACCAGCATATAGGTGGCCGACTATTAGATTTTTAATGGCCGACTACTGGCAAAAGCATCTTTTTTTATAAAAAAATTATTGTAATTTTTACGTTTATGTTATTTAAAAAAAGGTTTAAAAATAATAAACATAAATTGACTGTTCTTTAAGAAATCTCTGTTTTTGTAAACCTCTTTTCTAATACAGTCAAACTTGGTTATAATGAGCACGAAGGGACCGACTAAATTTGATCCTTATAGCCATTACTCCTTATATCCAAAATAGGTTTTTTGAAAGTCGTATGTACCTACCTACCTGCCTTTACTCTAATATAATCGCAAATGTATAGTATATTCGAAAATGTGAGTAGGTATTATACATGTATTTTAAAAATTTATAAGAAAAATACACTAATTAATAAATTATTGTTTTAATCTTCTATTGTTTTAAAGATTTCGTTTTTATGCTTCCCAATTTCCTCCACAAAAAGTAACACATCTAAGATCACCTGGTTCGAGGTTTAAAAAAAAAACATCACTAAAAATTATCTATCGATTGCATATTGTATCGCATTTAAAATCTCACTTATTATAAATCATTAGCTGGTGGGATTGTTATTGATTTTCAACTAAAATTATAGTTGTCACAACCTAGTGATGCACAACCCGATTTGTGCGGCCCGTGGGCCATTGTTGTATGAGGATGTCCCCCTGGTTATAGAGAAAAAACCCTAAATCCCTAGTTGAGAACAACTTTTATAGAGTTTTTGTCAATTTATGCTGCTTGACCTAAATGGAACTAAATTGGAAAACCCTCAGAAAAAAAATCCCCAGAAAGCGAAATCTTGAATTTAAAGAGACAGAGCCCCCCCTAAGCTAAAAAGTTTGTTAGGTACTTATAGCTCGGTACCATCATAAACACTTTTATTGATTTTTAAAACAAAATTGACGATGAGGCACAATGCAAAAGAAGATGTAAAAAGGGAACAAATTTGCAGATTTTATGACAATTTTACATGGTGCCCGATGGGTAACAATGTTTCACATAGCCGACAATCTTACTCAGGTAGTGCCATAAAAATATGAATCTGTCTCTAACGGGATAGGAAATTCCCGCCAGCCGCCGCTGTTGCACGCCGGGCGTATGTCCCTCCAAGGTCCTTTGAAAGTTATACCTTACCATGAGAATAATTCCCAATTATTGTTTTTTTTTTAAACCCATTTAACCTTTTACAAATTATGTTGACATCTTTTTATGTATATAGAAATTGTGTTGACAAAATTATTTGCACGTTATATCAGTGAATCGTCCTCGTTATAACAGTCAACAATTATATGAAAATAAGTCTGAACTAAAATATCATTTGGTAATTGCTCATTATAGCCATGATCTCGCTACAGCCATGATCGTTATAACCAAGTTCGACTGTATATATATTTTTTTATTATTTCATAAATGTTTACGTGATACATTTTTGCCATTTTTTAACTACCATACTAGGCTATTGCCCGTGTTGTGGTAGTAATACATGAAATATGTATTATTTTTTTATTTTTTTTAACTTTATTTATTCCCATTTCTTTGCACATAAAATGTATAATAGCAAATAGTATATAATAACATAATGTATAATAACAAATAGTATGAACAGGAAATGAAAACCCACTAAGGCACTGCCTGAGTGTGGGTAATATTAAAACAAAATACTATATTTCCAAGTTCCCAAAGTATAAAATAGACTTAAAAAACATATAAAATATAAAGATAGTATAAAAAGTTAGTATTACATAGGTAGAATAAGTGAAAACGGTTTTTTTTCAGCTATTATAAAAATATGGAGAAAAACATACAGATTTTTTTTTTTAGTTATTGTAAAAAAATAAACAGAAAACATATTGTACTACAGTTTAGAAAGTTACAGAAAGTGAATTGTAAAAGGATGGATAAATTTATAGAAAAAGCGTTTCAATATCTACATTATTCAACCATAATTTTACCTCTTTTACATATTTTATCATTTTATTTATCATTTGAGTTTGTAGTGGTAGAAGGTTAAATGTACGAGGACCAATGAAACTGCTATGTGTCTGCAACAATTTAGTATTGGTTTGTGGGGTGTAAAATATATTATTTATTCTTTTGCTCGTTCTGTTTTCATTTATTTCGAAATTATTTTTGTTTTTAAATACATATTTCAAAGTTTGTAATATAAATTATTTACGTATATTAAATATTTTTGTTTCTTTGTATCGTAAGTTGGTCGAGAATGTTATACACGGTGTCCGGAAACTCGTAGTACAAGCGGAAAACTGGTGAACCTACATCACATAGACAACCCAAATAAACATAAAGATTTTCAATTTAAGCATTTTCAAATTTAAAATTTAAAAAAAAATATATTTAAAAAAAAATTCGGCTTATTTAGGGTTAAAATTTTAAAAAGGCGGAAATGTCATGATGACAGATGGAAGATGTTCCACCTCACGGATAATACGGAACGTTCAACGTTGCACGGATAATACGGAATGTTCCTTTTTTAACTAATAGACAATCAACTACGAAAACAATGTAAAGAATTATCAATAAAATGCTATAATAACTATGTTAACGTAATAGAAAATGAGGTACGTCGTCACAATGTGAAAAAATTCTGGAATTTTACTAAATCTCAGCGAAACAACTGTGGATATCCTAATAGCATGTATTTTAAAGGAAAATGTGCCGACAGTATCGAGGGTATAGTTAATCTCTTTGCTGACTCATTTAAAAGTGTTTACGATAAAGATATTCCCGTCAATGCAGTCTCCAGTGCTTCAGTGGAAGAGTCATTAAACCTAAGTCAATGTTTCATAAAATTAGAATCTATAGAAAGGGGCATAAACGCATTAGATAGTAATAAATCTGCTGGACCGGATGGTATTCCTCCCATATTTTTAATAACTTGCATTGATAGTTTGATATATCCCTTACACAAACTTTTTAACAAATCCTTAGCATCTGGCTGTTTTCCGGCTCTGTGGAAAAAGAGTTATTTAACGCCTATTCATAAAAAAGGTGACAAAAGCGATATATCAAACTATAGACCTATTTGTATTATGTCTGCTTTACCCAAACTTTTCGAGTCATTAGTATTAGATACCATTGTAAAACCTATCAACAATATTATTGTTCCTAACCAACATGGCTTTATCAGAGGTCGATCTACCTTAAGTAATTTAACTATCTATAATAATTACATATCCGAATCCCTTAGTCTGAAACAACAAGTGGATTCTATATACACCGATTTCAGTAAAGCATTTGATAAGGTTCGACATCACATTCTTATATCCAAACTCCGACTGTTAGGCATCAAAGGAAGTTTATTGACATGGATTATCAGTTACCTCAGTAATAGAGTGCTTAGTGTCAGGATTAATTTTATAGAATCCTATGTATTCGAGGCCACAAGTGGTGTCCCGCAAGGGTCCCACCTCGGCCCAATATTCTTCTTAATATTCATTAATGACATTGTAAACATATTTAAAGATGTACAAGTCCTACTTTTTGCAGATGATCTAAAATTGTTTAAAAGAATACGAAATATATATGATTGCCTAATTTTGCAAGCTAATTTAGATGAATTTTTTAAATGGTGCGAACAAAATATGTTATTTTTTAATATTGAGAAATGTCAAGTAATACGATTTTCCAGAACTCATTCTCATATTTTACATGAATATAATTTAAATAATGTTAAATTAACACCAGTATTACAAATTCGCGACTTGGGAGTTATATTCGATTCAAACTTAACATTCACAGCACATATAGATGATATAACTAATAAGGCTTTAAAGATTCTTGGCTTCCTTTGTAGAACCCTAACTGATTTTAAGTCCATGGATTGCATGAAAACACTCTACATTTCATTAGTTAGATGTCAACTAGAATATAATTCACCTATTTGGTCCCCTTTCTATAAAGTACACTCTAACAAAATAGAACGTGTTCAACACAAATTTCTTAGGTACTTAAATTTCAAACTCAAAATTCCAATAGAAAACATTAATTATTTAAGTTTAATGAATCGACTAAATTTAATTACGCTGTCTGACAGAAGAATTATTTCAGACCTAATTTTATTGTACAGAGTTATGAACAACCTAATTGACAGCCCTGCCATCGTTTCTAGTATTAAACTCCATGTACCGACAAGGAATACTAGACAAAATATAACATTCTTTTGCAACACATACACAACCAACTATCAATCACACTCACTTACCAATAGGATGCATGATTTAGGCAACAAGTTTGGTGGTATTGTAGATATATTCGCTGATTCCCTTTACATTCTAAAATGCAATTTAAACCAACACTTTGTGGAATCCTACAAATTATTGTAACGTGGGTATAATATATTTAACGATTTGATGTGTTATTGTAATGTTTTATATTATATTTTGTTCTATGGTATTGTTAAATATTACATTGTTTAAAATATTTCACAGTTTTAAGCAAGAATATACAAGTGGTTTTTTCTTTAAAAACTACTTGTATATTCTTAAAAGTTTTTTCACTTTTATAACGTTTGATATAAATTCTATGTATGTGTAATCCTCGATATCTTAAATATTATTTTATAATCTATATAAAAGCCCCCACGGGCGTATAAGAACAATAAATAAATAAATATGACATTTGTCGGAAGTACCTACCAATCTTATAAAATAAATTATCTAAAATAAACTCGCATTTCATCATCATTTTAAAAAACATCCCAGGTTTTTGAATGGTTTGTTGGCAAAGCAGGATTTGTCTAGCGGGTTTGTGTAATTATTCTAATAAATTTCTTTCCATGTTCTACTGTTATAAATACAGGTACAAACTTGTCAATAATGCATTCACTTTGTTATACGCAAAAATATTTTTTCTATGATTGGCAGCATTGATGAAATGTTAAAATAAAAACGATGAAACATGGTGTTTCCACGCGAGTGGATTAATTTTAACAAAATTAAAATGTTAAATCCATATTTTTGGCATGTTTTTTGTTCTCCCCCGACATAAATACTCACTTTTCGTAATAATAAAGCTTAATCTAACTGTTTGGATAAAAATTATTCCGTATTAACGAGTAAGCGGTTTAATGCATAAAAAATAATATTTATTCTCCCACCTCTTCTCTTCTAAACAATATGGTTAATTAGCGTACCTGTTTATTTTGTTATGTAGATAGTAGCCCCGAGCGGAGCATGTGAGCGTCCAACAGCATGGGTATTATTCCATCGTAATGCACAATAATTAATCATGTTTAAATATGAAAATAACACACACTTTGTTTTAGAGTTTGTTATGATGAAATGGTGTTTGATTGATCTCGCACAAGTATTATTAATCACGTTTAGATATGAAAATAACACACAAGTAACACAAACTTTGTTTTAATGTTTGTTAAATGAAAGGGTATTTAATTTTTGTTATTACTTTTTGGGATATTATGCCGTGTTGCGTTACCTCCTTCTTTAGCCAACGTTTCGGACAGCGTTACAGTGTCCGAAACATTGGCTAAAGAAGGGGGTAGCGCAACACGGCATAATATCCCAAAAACTAATAACAAAAATACTTTTGGCCGTGAAAATCTAAAATCGGATCTGGGGTATTTAATTAATCACATTTAAATATGAAAATAACACACAGTTTATTTTAAACCTTGTTAAATGAAGGGTTTGTACGCCGTTCAATAAGAAAAGATATCAATCGACCGCAATCTTCATCATACGTCAACGACCGCAATCAACAAGAGACAAAACAAACTGACGAAAAATAAAAAAATAAATCTGTGGCGAAGACATATATCCGGTCAGTCCTATTAAATTATCGCTGAACACTGGGAATATTATTTAATTTATTTTAGCAGCATAGGTATGATTTTTGCAGAGTTAATTATTGCGGACATCAAACAAAAATAGGTATACCTATCAAGGGTATGAGGGATGGGTAGGAATCTGAGAGTCAGTGTATCCAGGAGTGACGGACGCATGAATTCATTCCTCCCATGGCTGTGGAATATGATTTTAATAGTCCAGTCAGCCTAAGTCGTAGAACACCAATTGAAACACCATCGACTACTACCATTTAGACAAGTGTTTAGCCAAAAGTCCCCGCTCCTACGCCCCTTGCTTCCCCGCCTGTGCCCGCCCAAACATGAAAAGTGTAAGGGTTTTGTAAATCACATCTATCTCGATTACTAAACAACATATCGGGTTGAATTTTTTTTTATTCTCTTTGCTGTAACATTGTCTACAATTAATATTCAGTTAACTTTCGTCGTAACTTTTACCGTTTGTTTGTAATTCGTATGAAAAGGTAAAAATTTGTATATTTTTTGGCATGTAATTTTACATTTTGTCACAGAACTTTTCATGCCGACATTTTATGAAAAAATGTTTCGTACAAAGATTGTAGCCCTTTCTATAAGCTGTAAAGTTATATATTTTAATGTGTACTTTATGGCTAGAAAACATCAGATATCAACCGTGAATGCTTGGTTCACCATCTCTGCGTCGCTCCGCGGCAGCCGATTTACCGCACTATTCATGTATGATGTTTATACTCATTAATTGTATTTTTTGTCAATAGAGAACTCCAGTCCAATTTTTTTTATTTTTTTTTAATGAATAAAGACCTTCAAACTTAAATAACTGCATTTTTATTTTTATAGTTAGTTTTAATAGTTAAAATAATTGTCAAAGTTTTAATTTTTAAAGACTCCCAGAAACGCACCGTATCTATGGTGGTCTAATTATTTAACTTTTTAAGTTGTCATTTTGAATCAGTGATGTTATGTCGAGGGAAATTTCCCTAGATCTAGGGGAGAAAAATATTTTTTAGGGATAAGGGAAATCAGGACAAAATCTAGGGAAATTTCGAACTCTGGCAAAATTTTTATTACATATGACAGTATTACTGGTATTATTAATTTATATTACTGGTATTATACGTATATATATACGTATATATATTTTTTGGAATTCCTATGAATCTTAATTATTTTTCATGTACTTACATGCCATGTTATTTTTAACACTGACAACTCAAAATGATATTAGGGAACGTACCCATACTACGTGACACGTTCGGGGGGGGGGGGTCTTCAAAATACCACGCTTGGTACAAATGAGCGGCGGGTTGCTTACGATTTTTATTTTGCAAAGTGTTTTTTTTAAATTTGGAATTCAGTTTCTAATTCAGTGGTGAGTGTATTCGTACTTTTAAATTATTACTTCACGTAGCAAAAAGTGTTTTATTTGGAAAATCACGGTATTATTAGTATATTTACCAAGTTCCGATATCTTTCCAATTAATTATCATATTAATTAACATATAACAGGATTAGTGTTACACAATCAGGTGGCTACGTAGGTAATTGCGTAAATGTGAAATTCTAGGGAAATTTCACTTCTAACTGTTGGCAACACTGTGAAGAACGCAGAATAATCATGGCGGAATGCTTTGCAATGACTTTTAGGTGTGAGGTGTGTTTTTTATTCAAGATTAACTGCTTTTAATATAGAAAAACATTGGTAAAATGTCCACATTTCACCGCTACTGTTATTGTATTTAATCAAAGTGCAATATAAAAACAATAAATCATCTCTTTCATTGCAAATACATGTGACGTCGTGTTTTGTGTCAGGTGTTACTTTGTAGGTACATTGTTTTATGTATAATACATACAGAAACACTGGTATTTATAATACACTGATCATGACGAGTGTGTAACAACTTGTATAAAAAGCCCTATACTAAAAACAATTTGAAAATACATAAAAACAAACTTCAAAATATGACACGACTTTAACCTCAAATAGACAACATTTATTGCAGATTGTCCGCAAATATAGCCCCTTTCGTAAATTGTTGAGGGCCTAAATTATGTTTCAATAAACACAATAACTATTATTTATCTAAATCTCTATAAACAGTATGAAAATAAACCAAAAACACGAAATGTTGAATTGCATAGGTACGTGTGCACTTCAAGTCATTTCAAATGTCAATACAATACAATACACAGGTGACAGGTTAACTGTGACGTCACGGTTAACCATTTCAGTAATGCCAACTTAACGCTGTGTTTTCCGAAGAGGTTTAAAAATGCACTTTTTAATAATTTATTAAAAACTCTGCATTTAATATTATGAAATAAAACTTATATATTCAGAATCAGCGTTTCTTGGTCTATATGAACATATTTTTTTAAAGCCATAATATTTTTCACTGGAGTTCCTTATTGTTTTAAATTTTGGTTATACTGAAGAAGTGAAATTATGCTTACTGGTATCAGTTCAAGTTTCAGCAACTAAAAATGCCAGAGTATTTCAGTTTAAAATCTATAACTTTATTTATTGAATGGAAGTATAAACTAGCTCGAGTTTCGAGAGAGTACGGCCTCAACCACTCTCACGATCTCCTGCCATGCAGCTGGTAGGCAGACAAATAAAAGCCGCCAAGACTCGGACAAACCTCACCTCATGAACTCGGGGACCCCTGCTAAGTCACCACTACTTGGGGTGATCTACGACGAAGGCGTCCACTAATATCTACAAGAATTCCAAAAATTGAAAAAATCTAACTAATATCTATGAGAACCAAAGTGCGTACGAATATCTACAGCTCAATTGCTGACTAATATCTATGAGAACCAAAGTTGACGAATATCTACGGCACTGGCATAGGTTGGATTTGCAATTATGCATACCATATTGGAAAACGTAATAATGCAGTTTAAAAAAAACTTTATTTATGTATGTATGTAAAAACCCCTAATATCGACCTATTGGACACATTTAGCTGATTGGAAGGATTTGGATTTTGTTTTAACAGCTTTCTTTATTTCGAGTGCTTCTAAATTATGTAGTCTGTTACCATAACTATTTCTATGTGAGTTAGGTTAGGTTAGTTTAGGTTGAGGTGCCGTGTATTTCGAAATAAATAAATATCTTTGTATTATGACCAATAAATTATGTTCAATAAATTATTGTCCTCGTAAACAACAAAATACGTAATATTATGCAAAAACTTCATGTACTTTAAACAATTAAGCCTTTACGTAATTAGTAATTACGTAATTGAAGTAATTTAAGCTTCTCCGTTGTAATGGTCCGCCACTCCTGGCTTTTGACACCAATTGTGATGAACCCTACCTAATTGATTAACTTTTCTAAGCTTCTACCTCGTAGTTCAAATCTCGTAGCTACGTTCATAATTCTACCCTTATGTCCTACTGATCACACCCCTAGGTATGATGGCCTGACTTAACCCTCTTTCCGGTTTGTTTCTACCTCAGGCTCGTGATTTTTCTAACCCCTATACTTTATAATCTAGCTGAACCTACCCTATTTTCTCAAATCCCTGCGATTTTTTCGCAGTAAACAAGATTTAAGATTTTTTTTGTTCACATTATTTCTATATTCTTCGTTGTGTATTTTTTTGTTTTAGAATTTACATCTGTTTGCATACTTAATATGCACACATATGTAGAGAAGATAATGTATTACGTGTGGTAACCCCTAGATTCTTTTAGAGAAAGTGTGAGAATTTTCCGATCTATTTAGTTATTATTATTTTAGTATATTAAACCGAGTTTGATAAACTAGCCTCACCCTTAAACCTCGTGTCTACTTGATTTCCGTAGGAATTTTGTTTTTTTTTATTTATTCCTTCCTATCACCGCTGATGCGTCGATAACATAAACCAACAGTTAATAAATTAAACATTTCAAGAAAGAAAACCTTACCATTGTAGGATGGTCGTATTCGAAGGTCCAGTTTTCTCACTCGAAGTCCTTGTCTGCAACTTCCCCTAACATAGTGTTTTGTATTCATGGTTAGTATTCATGGTTAGTACTCGCAAAATTGTAGAAAAGTAGGAATGGATGGGCATGGATGGATATGGGGATAAATGGTTGCTGAAAAGTCGGCTCCTCCGCTATCCAAGTGAAAACCGATGAACAACAATTACAAACCGGATTCTCCCCAGTACGTTTGCTAGGCTTGTCCTTAGATCCGAGTTTTACCCTCTTCAACGGGCGTCTCATGCTATGAAAGGGGCCCTTCACGCCAGCAGGGGGAATACCTAGTCTTCATGCCGTTTTTCTGTCTTACTCCGACTTCCGTCTCCTCCGGATTGAATTTAACTCTACTGAGTCTAGAAGGGGTATTACATGTCTTCCCTTATCATGCCTCTATCCGTTGAATGTGGCACGCAGCTGTTTTAGGCGAATC
Organism: Limnephilus rhombicus; assembly: GCA_929108145.2. Classification (NCBI taxonomy): domain Eukaryota; kingdom Metazoa; phylum Arthropoda; class Insecta; order Trichoptera; family Limnephilidae; genus Limnephilus; species Limnephilus rhombicus. The sequence goes on from OV815284.1 coordinate 29,203,068, forward strand.
CATACTCCCACGTGACTAGCCATTAGCAATACGCTCCCCCACCTCTGACTAGCTGACATAAAACGCACCTCGTGAGCCTTATGTTTGCTTTCAGGTTCGACAAGGACTTACGGTATGCAAATAACCTGCAGCTTTAATGCCGCGTCAGCGTACTGTCCGCATACGTCCTTCCTCTTCCCCGTATGCCCACCTCGACAATACCGCCACAAGATCAAAGCTCTCCGACCAGAAAGGTTGACACTTACATTTCCGGATAGCTAATATTCACATACAGAAGCCTTGAAGTCTAGATACGTGTGCAAATTCAGGATTTAGGACTGTATGAGTATTTGAACACCAGTGCTTTTTAAATGAGGTCACTAGTTCCTCGTGTGTTAGGTATTTAGGATTGCGAGTGATTATGGATTCTTGGATACCTACTTCCTATAAGCGAAATTTAAAAAAAAGAGATAAATCATGTTGTCATTGAATCAATGACCTCCTGAATAATTATGATGAGCTCTTTTTGAGTTTTTAGCTAGTCGCGGTACTTTACTTTGCGAAATTTTGTACGCTGAATCAATGCTACCTATTGGCGATCGCCCTAGTATAATCAAGTTGTTTAGAATTGAATGAATTTAACGTCGAAGTTGCTATCACATATTGAATGCAGATTTCGTCGTAAGCTATAATTGATAAACCTGCCCCTTGACATAAATGATTGGTTTTGTTTATTTGTTGATGGGATCTAGGTGACTGTGTCAATGGATGACATTGAACTTCAATCGAATTTTTAGATACACAATCGAAGGTCATATCAACATACCCTAATCATGCTGGTGAGAGGAAGCTAATAGGTATTTGTTTTACAAGTACGCTAGGATGCCAAAATTGATTTAGTGATGCGTTTCTATCTAATTATGTGTTAAGTATTTGTTTTATTTAATGTAAGTGTTGTTGTTAATTATTTCTCCCTCATCTTATTATTGTCTTTATTTGGTAATTTTAAAATATGGAATGTATTGCATTGCACTTCCCCTGCATACATACTGGAATAAATCATTATTATTATTATTATTATACAAGTATGCCAATGTAATTACCTAAAATTGATTGAGAGGTACATTTCTATTAAATCGTGTAGTACCTAATTACACTGCGCCAATAGTTAATTAACTCCGATGAACGAAAGAACGATAAGGGATAGATACATCATTTTTTTATGGTTTATTTGTTTACACTTCACATAGACGACCTTCGGTTTACTGACCTACTTTGGAGATTGTTTATTTCTACGGTCATTGTCCTTTTGAAACACGATTCATTGTTTAACTAATTCTTTTATATTTTATTTGCCCTAGTTTTTACCCAAACATTGGTCGTTTAAGTAGGTACTTTGCTAACCTAAGAGGTATCTGGATGACCTGGTTTCAACTAAGGTATAATTTGCTTGACCTAATTTTGAGAAATATAGGTATTTCGGTTACGAATCAAACTGATATCTTATGTCGCCGTATCCTTATGCGCGCTTAAATAAACAATAGACCTACCTAACTAAAACGAGTACTTGTATGACCTAATTTTTAAGCAGGTATTTCCTATTTGACCTACTTTCGAGCAAGTGAGAATTGTTATCAGTGTGTTAGTGACAAAACTTTAAAGCTCTGATTGATTTTTTTTTGGTGATGCCGCCCGTCCTCTGTCTCTGAAAATAATTAATAATTGGTTAAATCTTACCAGCCTCGATCGATTACAATTTTTCAAGTCGGGAATTTTATGACAACGACATTGTGATCAAGGCTTCCTTTTTTGTTTCCTAGCTAACGGATTCCTATCGGTCTTCTTGAGAAATGACTGATGATGAAAAAACTCTTCAAATATCTGTCTATTTAAGATTCACTTCGGTATTTTACTTAGTTTCTCAACCTCGTATTAACTATTGTTTTTATTTCATTCGATTCGAAAAATGATTTATCAAATTGAAATTCAGATGTTTTAATTTTAAAATCCGGAGTTTGGTAAATTATTATTTATTCTCAATATTTTAAAATCACTTTAGAATTAATAACCGTAGATACGCACGTTTTCTAAGTGTTCGAATTATTATCACTATTGTTTATTGTAATTAGTTATTTAAATCACAATGAAATTTTAAGGCATCTTATTATAGAGACACTGTGGTAAAACCATGACTCGAGCAATTTGTTAATGTTATTAATTCCGCCGATGTTAAGTAATTTAAAGTAAAATTATAGTTTAATTATTATATCACCTTTAGTTAGTTTTAAAAATAATCGCGTGGTGTGTTTTCTTTTATCCGGTACACTGTATTTATTTTAATACACTTGGTTCCTCAATTTAAAAGGGAGATTATATACTGAATTTACTCCTTTGCAAACACTTGTAGAAATTTCAACTTTTAATAAAGAGTTATACGTTTGTTCCTGGACCCCGGTCTGTATCCCAACTGCCAACAGACTCTCAACAAAACTCCCCGTTTTTTATCAAACCATGGCGTTTTAAAGACTCCTTAGAGCTCTCCTTTCGTAGGAAAATGACTTCTGATCACCCAGACCTTCATAGAAAAAAAACCAAATTCGGTTCCTCCGTATACGACCTTTTGTCAAATCTCTGATAATCTCCTATCTCATGTTTTAGACCGAAACCAGCCTAACATCTCTCTCACGTAGGAAATCACATAAATTTTCTCATTGACATGTATTTATTTAAAATTTTTATGTACTTTGGTAATAAGTCATTGTTAATGTGTTTGTAATAAAGTTTTATGGGAATTCTATATTCTAAACATTACGTTAGAGTAATGTTAATTTTTATTGCCCTTTTTAATCGATAATGGGCCTTGTGTAAATAAAAGGCATGTTCGGATCTTCATTGTTTTTGAAAACAAAATACATGTGTGGTCGACAACCATTTCCTGCGTCCACTTTGTCAGTAGCCAAGCTCAATTATGTGATCCTTTCAACGGCACAAATGTTATAAAACGACCATTTCTGTTGAATAAAATCATCCGTAATTTGTCCGGTATTGTTACTTGACCCCAGACACTTAACAATACTAATTGTATTTCCTTTGAGATTGCAACTAGCACACAACTATGCCCCCAACGAAACCACCATCTTTTTATTAAATTTTCTTCTAAAAATCGTCCTTCTAATATCTCCGCTTCATTTAGAATTGATAACAATAATTTTCCACTGTTTTATGTATATTTTTCATTTTTTCTTTCGTCAGACTACGTTAAGCATCCTTTCCTGCGATTTGCTTTAATTGTAGAGTGACCAAAATGTACTGCGGTCTTAGATATATAATTTTCTCAATCTCCTGTTTGTTGTGAATGGTGTTGTCAGAACAGAGTTATCCTTACATCGGTACCTATTCAAGTAGTTCCAATTAGTTTTATCTTGAGATATTTCGTTCTAATTACTTCGTTTCACCGTTCCATCACCATATAAATAGGGTTTTCCCCCTTTCCCAGGCTATTATCTTCAGTTTTGAAATTTTCCGAGATTCCACCCGTTTTTTGCCATCATTCCAGGTCGGTTTTAATTAAATCGTCCCCCGGGACCATTCATGTTACGTTTTCCGTGCCCTTATCGATGTTATTTATTTTCAACATTCCCGTCTAAGATTTTTTTGTTTCCATTTGAAACTTTTGGGGCCCAAAACCTCCAGTTTTCGATCTCGCCTTATGTAAACACGATCCGGGGTTAATAATCCTTCAATCCTTTGTCTAAAGGTTTGTTTATTATACAGTACGTTCACCCTTCGTTCCTGTGAGAATTTATTCAAGGCCGCTCAATCTGATCAAAGTCCACCAGAACTCTACACGCCTCTAATCTCTCTGATTGGTTCAGATCATATTAATTGCTTTACACACTCTCTTATTGGTAAAATTTAAACTTTCTTTGTTCTCGAGACAATTATGATACGGGGCTTCCCTCGCTTCTGTCTTTATACAGATCTCTGTAATAGTTCCGAACTGCTCGGACAGATGTCGCCGAATGTACCGAATTCTCTACATAGTATTGAGGAGAAAAAAAAATTTTCCTTGTGGGCTTCTCGTAGGTTGAAGGTTAGCATTCATCACACCGTACAACCTCTTGCTCAGCTGCCCTCTGTAGATATTAGTCCAACCTACGCTCTGTAGATATTAGTCAACACTAGGACCGTCATAGATATTCGTCCGATCTTAGCTCTGTAGATATTAGTCAACACTCTGAAGTTCGTAGATATTAGTCCAACATATGAGCTGTTGATATTCGTCTGACATACAGGCTGTAGATATTAGTACCTGGAGTCACCTACGGCAGAGGTGTTGGTTATCCAATAAATGGTTCCCGCGGTGGCGGTACCCATACCCGCCTTCTAAATTGATAAATTTTATTTCATTATAAAAAAATAATAAAAAAACCTTGTTCAAATTGGTTCGAACACGACTGTAGTCAAATGGCGGCCATGTTTGTTGCGTTGTGTGCCACTAAGCAACCATTTTTATTTCCGTTCCCGAGGATAAAACGGTCCAAGTCCGAAATTTGAAGAAATGAGTTTTTGATGTAGACTTGAAGTAAATTATCATGTTTATCAGTGGCAGAAAGATGGAAGTCCCATTATGAAGAAAAAATACGATTTTCAAAATTGCATGTGGATGCAAGTACCATGATGCAACAACTATCATAGAAGCAGAAGGGTGTACCATGGACTTTATTCCTTTTATAATACACCACATGTCATAACAAAATAGTCCACTTCATTTAGAGGCAGTAGGACTCAAGTCCATGTTTTTGTTTTTTTTTACATGAGCTCCACACAGGACGCCCTGAGGAAAATAATTTCCCTCGGGGCCTATTTCATCTTTGGGGATGCTGTGTGGAGGGGCTTTTTAAAGGAAGGGAAGGAGAGGAGAGTTCTGGGAAGGAAAAGGGTTTAAGGGGTGGGTAGGAATCTAGGGTTCAGCATGTCCTGGTCATCCGCCTGCAAGACCTAGACAAACCTCACCCCATGAACCCGGCACCCCTGCTAAATCACCAAACGTAGCGAACCACTTGGGGTGACCTATGGCAGAGGTGTTGGTTATCCAATAAAGGTTCCCGGGGCGGCGGTACCCATTCCCGCCTCCCAAATTGAAAAGTTGACTCAAGTCAGCGTTTTTTTTAAACAATTATTTTTAAAGGCTAGTTTAATTTGCTCCTTTTTAAAACAAAACTAACTGATTTAATAATTAGTTTTTTTCTTATCTATCATACAACATCTCCTGAACATTTACCTTTTTGGACTTGCTTCCGTATGTTTCGGGTACAGAATTTGGTTCGCAAGTTCACAGTTCAAGGCCAAGCCATTCGGATTAGTAGCTTACCCCTTCTATTGTGTTGATAGAACCGAGCGCAGAAAGGGACAGCAAATTTCGCATTGCACTTCTTCACATTGAACAGCTGTTTTTAACCGTGAAACGACCGTACTACACGGAATAAAATTATGGATAATTTCAAAATAATGCTTTAAATCCGGATTTCTTTGTTTGTTTTCTTTTAATTAGTTTTTATTAGTTAGGTACTATGAACGTCAGTAATAATTTATAAGAATTTGACCAAAAAAAAAATCAACTTCTGACTCGATTTACTCGAAAACGAAAGCTCAAATCAAAAAAAAATATACCACAAAATCGACTCCAAATGTGATGAGGATTCCCCAGTTTCCCGCTTGTACTACGAGTTTTCGGACACCTTGTATAAACAGATAATAAAATATTAGAAGAGGAAAGAAAAAAATAACATATTAAGGAATAAATAAAACTAAAAACAGATAAAAATATAAGAATTAAAAGTAAGCTAAGAAATAAAGAATAAAAAGATAATTTAAAGAAGATTGAAATAAACATTGGTAAGTATTATTATTCTTGAGATAAAAATAGAAATAAAATTTGTTAAGTATTATCCTTCTGGATATAAAAATAGAAATAAAATTTGGTAAGTAGGTATTCTTCTGCACGAGAGTACACGTTTATAGTCACTTTTGATATTCTTTCTATGAAAGAGATTGGAAAGTATTGGAAAATATAAACTCGCAGTGATTCGCCAAACGCTATTTTGTTCATAAAAGGCCGGCTACTAGCACATTCACCCTACCAATCTTATAAAATGAATTCTGGTCAAACTAAAAACAAAAAAGTACCTACTTCGAATTACTCCTGATATTAACGGGTTGAGGTTCAAGCTGCATCTCATCATCATTTAGATATACATCCCAGGTTTTGAATGGTTTGTTTGGCAAAGCAGGTTTTGTCTAACGGGTTATGTGTAATTATTCTAATACCTTTCCATGTAAGAACATGGACATTATTGTTTTATATGGCAATAATATTTTTCTATGATTGGCAGCATTGATTCATTGTCTATGAAATTTTAAATAAAAACGATAAATATAGAAATGGCATAAACCGCGTAAGTGAATTAATTTTAACAAAATTAAAATGTTACATGCGTAATTTTTACATGTTTTTTTTGTCTCCCCCAACATAAATACTCACTTTTCGTGATAATAGAGCTAAATTTAACTGTTTGAATAAAAATAATGAGATAGTTCCAAGTTTTTTTTTATTGTTTAAAAAAATTAAACAAAAAATTACAATGATTATAGCATTTTTATTTTATTTTTATGTTAAAGAATAAATTTTCTACAGCGAGTCAAAGTTTCCCATTTAAGAATTACCACTAAAACGATATTTTGTGGCAGGGCTATCGTGTGACATCATGAGCGTGGACGCTCACTGACAGTGTTAATTTATGTTGGCCCAGCTGAGCGACGCTTGTGATGTCACAATCCGATTTTCAAACCATGGGCCGTTTTGATTTTGTCAGTTTTAGACTGTTTTTAAAATCAATAATATTGAATGAAAACATATAAAACAACATTGGTAAATTTTCGGGATTAGTGTCCATGGTTATTACGAATAATTTTTAGAAAAAAACTTTAGATTCGCCTTAATCACTATAAAAAAACTTATTGCATCACGGCTGGCGTAAAATAATGCATTTTAATTTTCAATGTCGTTAACTAAAATTTCACTTCGCGAACCGAAACTATGACAGCCCACCCGCCATTTTGTCACTGTCAAAATACGTTTTTGAATGGTTTGTTTGGCTACGCAGGGTTTGTGTAGCGGGCTTGTGTATGTGACAAATGGCGGGCGGGCTGTCGTAGTGTCGGTCGGAAGTGAAATTTTATTTAACGACATTGAAAATTAAAATGCATTATTTTCTGCCTGCCGTGATGCAAAAAGTTTCCTTTTATAGTGATTAAGGCGAATCTAAAGTTTTTTTCTAAAAATTATTCGTAATAACCATGGACACTAATCCCGAAAAATTACCACAACATTTTTAGTAGGATGATTAAAATCAGCAAAATGATCTTTAAATATTCTGTACATTTTCAACAGAATCCCTCGTTTGTGGAAATACCCCATTGTTAAGTGTAGGATCCTTCTGCTTTTGAGTTTATATCAGATTTTGCATGAAATGGTATTATTTTTCATGATTATAACTTTGAATGAATTACTATACATACTCTCGGCTTCAGAATGTCAGGACTGGGTGTCTCTTTCACTGCCCTGAAAATGTGGTGGTTCGATGATAATCCGTACTTACGACAAAAAGATTGCCAAGCAACATTAGGTAATTCCATCTCCTTTATTTGTAGAGAAGGTCTGTTTAGAAGGGTAAATTTTTTGTGCAAATCTTTTTTTCATTACCAATCGTATTTAAATCTTAAATTTTGACCCAAAAAACCCTTTTTTTTTACGAAGTTTCATTTATTTGATTTTATATTTTAGGCATTAATTTACCAGTGCTGCACACGAACACACTGTGCAACCAGCCGCCATTGGTCGTGATGTTTGTTCGATAGTTCTTTAAAGAATGGCCCCACAGCTGTCAAAAGAACAATCGTTAAATAAGTATTTTATCGGGAGAGAATGGTTGGGGGAGTCCCTTTGACTTCTTCAGCTGTACTCTCGAATATCGCTTTCACCGAAGTGGGAGGGATGGATTCATACATCCGTCTCTCCTGGACACACTGACCCCCAGATTCCTATCCACCCCTAATACCTTTTTCCTTTCCAGGACTTCCTTTCCTAAAAAGACCCTCCACACAGCATCTCCCCAAAGATGAAATAGGCCCTGAGCAGAATTATTTTCCTGTGTGGAACTAATGTTAAAAAAAACTAAGGTTGGCTTCCATGCTGTCTGTGTGCTGTGTATTAATAATTTATTTTTATGATTGTTTTCAGGCTCCTAGAAGTAGAACACCCTGCTGCCCGAGTCTTGGTTGAGCTGGCTCAACTTCAAGATGAGGAAGTCGGTGACGGAACCACATCTGTTGTCATTCTTGCTGCTGAACTCCTCAAGGTATATTATATAATTTGATTGGCAGGACAGACGAGTCAGAAATGTGTGACCATCACGTGCTGCAACAGGTTATTTCAGCCTGTTGGCTTCCTTTAGTAACTTTGGGAGTAATCCGGATTCAGAAAGTAAAAAGTCTCAGTCATTTTGCAGTTTAACCTTAGATCACTAACCTTATTTTTCGACGCTTATCACTAACCTTCTTCGTTTCGACTACAGTACCAAATAAAGGGGGTTTAAGGGTTTTATTAAAACAAAATATGTACATATTTCTTTTTATTATTAATGAACAGTGTTTATTTGTATTATTTCTCATATTTAGAAAAACAAAATATCTAATTTATTAATCAACAGCCTTAAGAATGAGACCATAGTTTTCATCCAAAATCAACAATTGTAACATTTTTAAAGTAGGTATTTGAATTAGTTATAACTACATTTTGAAAAAAAAAAAAAACAATTCAAATATCAAAAACAAAGACTTGAATCAACTAATAAAATAAAAGTTTTGGTGAAAATCTAGAAACTAATAAAAATTTGGAGAAAATCTAGCTAAAGTATAAAGTCACGTTATCACTAACCTTCGTCGATGCGATGAGCCATGGTTGCTGATTTGGCGCTCGTGGACTCCCCCCATCGTCCGCACTACCGTCAATAGCACAAGTAACTGGCCGATTGAGATTAGCCAGAGTATGAAAGAATTACGTCGCGCACGTGAAAGTTATCGCAGTTTTTTAATCCTGCGTCGTCGATTCGACGAAGGTTAGTGATGTAGGGTTTATGCAAAAGTATTGTACAAGATATTGCCTGGCTTGGCGTGCGTCCTGCTGAAATTGTACCGCGGCCACAGCTGAGCGCAAGACAGAGCAGATCGGTATCTGCGCTCAGCACCTGTGCCGCTGCGTATGGCAGTCGCACGAGCCGCATAGTCTGCATCTCAGCTTATGCCTAGCCTGACTGTTGTAAAATGTCTGATGTGCTGTTCACACAACTTAAGAATTATTTTTCAATATCAAATGTGAAAAACATTTTAATTACAGAGAGTATTATGCAATGCTGCAGAAAGAAACGGCAATTATTTTCCCCGTTACATTTGAAACCTTTAAATAGCGTGTGTGTTTGTTTATTTATTTTTATTAATTACATTACATTGGTAATGTGTTTGAAGTTTTAGAAAGCAGTATCTAATTATGTAAATGAATTTATTTGTAGAATGCCGACGATATGGTCAAGCAAAAGATTCACCCCACCAGTATTATTGCCGGGTACAGACTAGCCTGCAAGGAAGCTTGCAAATACATCACAGACAACCTCTCCATCCCCACCGATGCCCTCGGCAAGGAATGCATCATCAACTGTGCCAAGACCTCCATGTCCTCCAAGATCATTGGGGCTGACATGAACTTCTTCTCAGAGATGGTGGTGGACGCCGCCAACGCCGTGAAACAGACCGACGCCAAAGGAAACGTACTGTACCCAATTAAGTCTGTGAATGTCCTCAAGGCCCATGGAAAGAGCACTCGGGAGAGTGTCCTGGTCAATGGTTACGCCCTAAACTGCACCGTGGCCTCCCAAGCCATGGTGAAGAAAGTCACAGATGCCAAGATCGCCTGCCTTGATTTCTCACTGCAGAAGGCTAAGATGAAGATGGGAGTCCAGGTATGTTCATTGATCTCTCTTATTATATCTACAATACACTCCTTTATCCTGAATAAAACCGCTTTATCTATGTTTATATTGCTTTGAAATCATTCTGCTGATAAATGCCTTGTAGATATGAGTGGTTTTAAAAAAATGTGGGAAGGATCGAACAATAGGTTTGACTGAGGACCGTAGGATGGCCAAGCCTTTGGACGTGGTGGCTTCATTTAGTACCTGCGCCAACAAGCCTTATGTAGAAGCCAGTAGGCGGTTTCCAGAACTTTATTTTTCTTTTTGTTCATATTATAAATTTTTAAAGAAAGACATACATTCCCGGGTTACGAATAACCTGACAATATTTGAAGATCTCCTATTATCATCATAGTATACGGAAAATGTTACGTTTGTCGTGATGGAGTACTTTTGTTCATATGAAGCAGACACTTTATGATGCTATGTTAAAAAAGCAAAAACTTAGTAAACACCACTTTTATTTTTTATTTATTTAATGCCGACCGGGTTTCACTACAACCATAGCTTCTTCAGGGTAGTCTAATACTCTATTAAAATCTTAGAATCGTGTGTTATTAATAATTTTACATATACGCCGGTGATAAGTCTTGCCGCAGCGTTGAAAACGAAACGGAAACAACATAAGAATTGGTCAGCAATTGCCACTGTTGGCAGATTTCTCTGCACTGCTTTAATTTGCCTTCATTGAAAGAGCCCCATGCTTACAGGTCTGTTCACTTGAGTTTTAAGGGGGGAAAAATTCACCCAGTAGTTTGATACGGTTCCATGACAACTCTGCAAAATGGCTAAACAACCCCCCCCCCCTCCCTCCTTTGAAAAATCAAAAATCATTAACCGCTGGGAGGCCGGAGACGCGCCGGCGCGCGCGTCATATGCGCATGCGCGACAAAATAATTCAAATATTTGAATAATACTTCCGACAAAAAACTTTTGGTCTACGATTTTGGCCCTTCTATGTACACAATTTGTATGAAGAACAGTGTCAGAATCGCTTGCGCCGTCATTACTCTCGGAGACGCTACAAGTTTCATTCACCTTGTCACCCTGGAATATTTTTAAAACGATTTCTTCTATGACAATGGGCTGTCAGAATTTGCCACGAATTTAACGGTCGCAATACAGAACTCCAGTCCAATTTTTTTATTTTTTTTAATGAATAAAGACCTTCAAACTTAAATAACTGCATTTTTATTTTTATTTTTATAGTTAGTTTTAATAGTTAAAATAATTGTCAAAGTTTTAATTTTTAAAGACTCCCAGAAACGCACCGTATCTATGGTGGTCTTCACCCACCGTCCCCACCGTTAGTTTTTTACTTTTTAAGTTGTCATTTTGAATCAGTGATGTCATGTCGAGGGAAATTTCCCTAGATCTAGGGGAGAAAAATATTTTTTAGGGATAAGGGAAATCAAGACAAAATCTAGGGAAATTTCGAACTCTGGCAAAAATTTTGGTAATTATCGGTTCGGACTGGCCACGCTTATTACGAATAATTTTTAGAAAAAAACTTTAGATTCGCCTTAATTACTATAAAAGGAAACTTTTTGGCTTTGGGGCGGCGGAAAATAATGCATTTTAATTTTCAATTGCATAAAACCAAAATTCACTTCGCGAACCGACGCAGCGAAAATCCGCGGCCGTAGCTGTCACTTGCTGTCACTGTTATGGACTGTAGCTGACTTCGTGGGATACCTACATGTTACACAAACCTAGCGTAGCCGCTAAGCCACTTGAAAACTGGGATGTTTTTCTTGCCTTGACGCGAGTAGGCGTTATAAAGGGGCACTTTCTTTTGTATCACAAACCATGTTACACAAACAAGCCCGCTAGACAAATTTCATAATTACGCGCCTTATCCCACGAAGTCGGCTACAGTCGTATTAGCTCTTGTTAATTTATCAAGGATACCAACATCACAGTGACATGTACGGCCGCGGATTTTCGCTGTGTCAGTCGCGAAGCGAATTTTGGTTTTATGCAATTGAAAATTAAAATGCATTATTTTCCGCCGCCCCAAAGCCAAAAAGTTTCCTTTTATAGTAATTAAGGCGAATCTAAAGTTTTTTTCTAAAAATTATTCATAATAAGCGTGGCCAGTCCGAACCGATATTTACCAAAATTTTATTACATATGACAGTATTACTGGTATTATTTATATATATTTTTTGGAATTCCTATGAATCTTAATTATTTTTCATGTACTTACATGCCATGTTATTTTTAACACTGACAACTCAAAATGATATTAGGGAACGTACCCATACTACGTGACACGTTCGGGGGGGGGGGGGTCTTCAAAATACCACGCTTGGTACAAATGAGCGGCGGGTTGCTTATGATTTTTATTTTGCAAAGTGTTTTTTTTTTAATTTGGAATTCAGTTTCTAATTCACTGGTGAGTGTATTCGTACTTTTAAATTATTACTTCACGTAGCAAAAAGTGTTTTATTTGGAAAATCACGGTATTATTAGTATATTTACCAAGTTCCGATATCTTTCCAATTAATTATCATATTAATTAACATATAACAGGATTAGTGTTACACAATCAGGTGGCTACGTAGGTAATTGCGTAAATGTGAAATTCTAGGGAAATTTCACTTCTAACTGTTGGCAACACTGTGAAGAACCCAGAATAATCATGGCGGAATGCTTTGTAATGATTTTTAGGTGTGAGGTGTGTTTTTTATTCAAGATTAACTGCTTTTAATATAGAAAAACATTGGTAAAATGTCCACATTTCACCGCTACTGTTATTGTATTTAATCAAAGTGCAATATAAAAACAATAAATCATCTCTTTCATTGCAAATACATGTGACGTCGTGTTTTGTGTCAGGCGTTACTTTGTAGATGCATTATTTTATGTATAATACATACAGAAACACTGGTATTTATAATACACTGATCATGACGAGTGTGTAACAACTTGTATAAAAAGCCCTACACTAAAAACAATTTGAAAATACATAACTAAATGTCAAAACATGACATGACTTTAACCTCAAATAGACAAAATTTATTGCAGATTGTCTGCAAATATAGCCCTTTTCATAAATTGTTGAGGGCCTAAATTATGTTTCAATAAACACAATAACTATTATTTATCTAAATCTCTATAAACAGTATGGAAATAAACCAAAAACACGAAATGTTGAATTGCATAGGTACGTGTGCACTTCAAGTCATTTCAAATGTCAATACAATACAATACACAGGTGACAGGTTAACTGTGACGTCACAGTTAACCATTTCAGTAATGCCAACTTAACGCTGTGTTTTGGGAAGAGGTTTAAAAATGCACTTTTTAATAATTTATTAAAAACTCTGCATTTAATATTATGAAATAAAACTTATATATTCAGAATCAGCGTTTCTTGGTCTATATGAACATATTTTTTTAAAGCCATAATATTTTTCACTGGAGTTCCTTATTAATGCGTGTATCGCGAATAAAACGATCATAAAACCTATTAATTTACGTAATAAATGCAAGTAATGTGGTTTTCGTAGATAGTTCATTGTGATGTGAACGTGTTTCAGTTAATAAAATATACAATAGCTCAAAATTTATCAACAAAACATTCAATTCAAAATTCAAAGTGGTGGTTTTTTAGTGTTTTTTTGCGAAGTTCCGCGAATTTCCGCTAAATGTCATGGCCTTTGACCGGTTAAAAGTGATTAAAAAAAATAGCACACAACCTACCCTAATGTAACCTATACACGGTGTCCGGAAACTCGTAGTACAAGCGGAAAACTGGTGAACCTATATCACATAGAGAACCCAAATAAACATAAAGATTTTCAATTTAAGCATTTTTAAATTTAAAATTAAGAAAAAAAAATTATTTTAAAAACATTTCGGCTTTTTAGGGTTGAAATTTTTGAAAAGCGGAAATGTCATGATGACAGATGGAAGATGTTATTCTAAAATTATTTATAAGTTGCTTAATCTCTTTTCGTGTCCATAGTTTATTTATTTTCATCTTAATAATTTATTCTCCCACCTCTTCTAGGCATTACAATATGGTTAATTAGCGGGTAAATATGCAGTTAGTCCACCTCACGGATAACACGGAACGTTCGTGTTGTCGCAGTTTGATGCACGGATAATAAGGAATGTTCCTTTTTTAACTAATAGACAATCAAATATGACATTTGTCGGAAGTACCAATCTTATAAAATAAATTCTCTAAAATAAATTCGCTTTTCATCATACTTTTAAAAAACATCCCAGGTTTTGAATGCTTTGTTTGGCTACGCAGGGTTTGTCTAGCGGGTTCGTGTAATTATTTTAATACATTTCTTTCAATTTTCGTTATTTGTTTGCAACACGGCATAACACCCCAAAAACAAATAACGAAAATGCTTTTGGCCGTGAAAATCTTAAAACTTATCATTTCTTTCAATGTTCTACTGTTATAAATACAGGTACAAACTTGTCAATGATGCATTCACTTTGTTTTACGCAAAAATATTTTTCTATGATTGGCAGCATTGATGAAATGTTAAAATAAAAACAATGAATAAACATGGCGTTACCGCGCAAGTGAAATTTTAACAAAATTAAAATGTTAAATGCATATTTTTGCATGTTTTTTGGTCTCCCCCGACATAAATACTCACTTTTCGTAATAATAAAGCTAAATCTAACTGTTTGGATCCGTATTAACGAGTAAGCGGTTTAATGCATAAATAATAATTAGCGTACCAATTTATTTTATTGTGTGGCAGCTCCGCATCTGGTTGCAATGTTTTCAAATCCAAAAACACATCACAAACATTTGTCACCAATTGTTCAACTTATCACAACTACATAGGAGGGTACACACCGCTTTCCCGCCCTGGTATAAATAACAGATTACGCACTAAGTAATAATTCAATTAATTTCATTCACAATTAATCACACAAAGAAAATAACTTAAAGAGTCACAATGTTACGCTATAATTAACAACGCACTATTATTTACGTTTCAAATAAAACACAAGAAACATCCCACGTCAAAGCGTAAATACAAACTGATACAAACTAATTGGGCGGTCCAAAACACGGAACTGTTTGCATACAACTCGAGTGAAATAGCGCTGTTTCGTTTTTTAAAACGGTGCTAAAGGGAGACGCATGGGGGAACTCTCGAGCGCATTCCTTGTATTTTTGAATGAATTCGACGCGATCCCGAGGATAAAACGGTCCAAGTCCGAAATTTGAAGAAATGAGTTTTTGATGATAATTTACTTGAAGTAAATACGTTTTACGTGAAGTAAAACATGATAATTTACTTGAAGTAAATACGTTTTACGTGAAGTAAAACATGATAATTTACTTGGAGTAAATTATCATGTTTATCAGTGGCAGAAAAATGGAAGTCCCATTATGAAGAAAAAATACGATTTTCAAAATTGCATGTGGATGCAAGTACCATGATGCAACAACTATCTTAGAAGCAGAAGGGTGTACCATGGACTTTATTCCTTTTATAATACACCACATGTCATAACAAAATAGTCCACTTCATTTAGAGGCAGTAGGACTCAAGTCCATGTTTTTGTTTTTTTTTACATGAGCTCCACACAAGAGGCCCTGAGGAAAATAATTTCCCTCGGGGCCTATGTCATCTTTGGGGATGCTGTGTGGAGGGTTTTTTAAGGAAGGGAAGGAGAGGAGAGTTCTGGGAAGGAAAAGGGTTTAAGGGGTGGGTAGAAATCTAGGGTTCAGCATGTCCTGGTCATCCGCCTGCAAGACCTAGACAAACCTCACCCCATGAACCCGGCACCCCTGCTAAATCACCAAACGTAGCGAACCACTTGGGGTGACCTATGGCAGAGGTGTTGGTTATCCAATAAAGGTTCCCGGGGCGGCGGTACCCATTCCCGCCTCCCAAATTGAAAAGTTGACTCAAGTCAGCGTTTTTTTTTAAACAATTATTTTTAATGGCTTTACTATAAAAAATTCGTTTCATTTGCTCCTTCTTAAAACAAAACTAATTGAGTTAATAATTAGTTTTTTTGTTATCTATCATACAACATCTCCTGAACATTTACCTTTTTGGACTTGCTTCCGTACAGAATTTGGTTCGCAAGTTCACAGTTCAAGGCCAAGCCATTAGTAGCTTACCCCTTCTATTGTGTTGATCGAACCGAGCGCAGAAAGCGACAGCAAATTTCGCATTGCACTTTGACTTCGAAGCGCGAAAATAATGAACAGCTGTTTTTAACCGTGAAACGACCGTACTACACGGAATAAAATTATGAATAATTTCAAAATAATGCTTTAAATCCGGATTTCTTTGTTTGTTTTCTTTTAATTAGTTTTTATTAGTTAGGTACTATGAACGTCAGTAATAATTTATAAGAATTTGACCAAAAAAAAAATTAACTTCTGACTCGATTTACTCGAAAACGAAAGCTCAAATCAAAAAAAATTATACCACAAAATCGACTCCAAATGTGATGAGGATTCCCCAGTTCCCCGCTTGTACTACGAGTTTTCGGACACCTTGTATAACGAAGTTTTTATTTTCATCACTTTTAATTAGGCTTGTTGAAAAATTATCGATATTTTTAATTCAATACATATATATTCAATACATGTATACACAATACATATTTTGATCCGATATATCGATACAAAATATCCAATATCGAAAATTGTATCAAAAACGATATTTTTATTTATTTATGTAACTAAAGTCACTAGAATCCAAAACCGTATAGGAACGAACGGAAAAAATTAACTGTATTGTGTCATGACGTCTGGCAGTTGAAATTTGAACTATTAATAACTTGCAAATATCTATTGTCTTTGCATTAGTATTTGTGATCACTAATACTATCTCATATATGTAGGTACATACATAGAAATGTATGCTATTTTTTTCTAAGCCACTCCTATGTGTTGGTTCCCAATTGACCATGATTATCGACTATACCTTGTTCCCAACACGAAGTCCTTTTTGACAGAATGCCAATAGAATGTTACTGAGACGCATACAAACTTTGTATGTGTCTCACTCTACATATAAGTTAGAAGACAGCTTTTTAGTTTTTGATATTTTTGTAATTATTACCTAATAAAAATTAATACTGATAAAAATACCTTCATTTTTATTGAGATTTTTGTACATTAAAAAAAAACACATTGTGTATAAAAATTACTATTGGTAATATTGAGCTGAATACATTATTATTTTAAAAATGCAAAATCTTTTGAAAATTTCACCGATATATCGATATTTTTTCCTCGATATATCGACGTCGATATTGATATTTTAATAAATATCGATATTTTTTTCACATTCAACATCCCTACTTTTAATTACTTTTCAAAGGAGTGATGAAGTTGCACATTATTGAGTTGTCCGGTCACCACATGATGCATATCTTTGGAGTGATGTCACTTCCTGCAATGGTTATTGGGGAGTTATGTTATGTGACGTTATGCTGATAATGGCGGTCCAGAGAAACTCGATCTTTGACAGGTTCAATCTATTTGAGGTCATCCAGCGAGTAATTGTTTCTATACACTGAAAATGAAAAAGACAGAAGATACAAGAACAATGACGTCACATACAACCTCACATAGGACTAGTATATCAAACATGACTACCATCTTGACAGGATTGACCTGACTCAGAACAACCAAACAAATTTACAGAAAGACGAAATATGAAGTGGTCTAGTTGAAATGAGGTTTCACTTCGCTCAGTCAATGAATAGAAAACGTTGAATTTTGGTTAGAACTCCCCTTTCTACATAGTTGCCAGTAATTTTATTTAGGATCCAATGCTTTTTATTACGCTAACATCATAATTTCAAAAAAGATTGTTCAGGAAATGCTGAATAAATTTAATTATTTTTATAATTTTATATTTGCAGGTTTTGGTAACAGACCCCGAGAAGCTGGAAGCCATCCGCGCGCGTGAACTGGACATCACCAAAGAGCGAATTGAGAAGATCCTCTCCACCGGAGTGAATGTGGTCCTGTGCACCGGAGGAATCGATGACCTCTGCCTCAAGTACTTCGTAGAGGCGGGAGCCATGGCAGTGAGGAGGTGTAAGAAAACAGATCTGAAGAGGATAGCCAAAGCAACCGGAGCCAAATATCTTACTTCTCTCACTAATTTGGAAGGTAGGTCTACAAATTAAACTCCAATCTAATTCTGTACGACTTCATTATTGTTTTCACAAGCCTTCTAGCATTCAGTTTTGTTACTTTATGAGGGTTTGCATTTCTTCTAATGACATTCTTATTGAATTTCTGTGGTTATTCAAGCACGATTAAGTGTGCACATTTGTAACTTGGTAACAGCAATGTATTTTTTTTTCTTTATCTCCACGCAGGAGGCCCTGACGAAAATAATTCTCTCAGGGTCTGTCATCTTTGGGGATGCTGTGTGGAGGGGTTTTTTTAGGGAAAGGAAGGAGAGGAAGTTCTGGGAATGAAAATGTATAAGAGGTGGGTAGGAATCTGGGGGTCAGTGTGTCCAGGAGTGTCAGACGTATGAATCCATCCTTCCAACTGCGGTGCAAGACGATTGGTCGAGAGAGTTCTGCTAGAGTAGTAGTAAGTAGAGGCTAGTCCAAACGGTCTCCCTCAACCAGTCTCACGATCCGGCCCGCCACGCAGCAGGTGGGCTAATGCTTCCACCGCCAAGTCCCGGGCAAACCTCACCCCATGAACTCGGGCACCCCTGCTTAGTCACCAAACACAGCGAACCACTTGGGATGACCTTTGGCAGAGGTGTTGAATAAATGGTTCCCGAGACAGTGGTACACATACCCGCCTCCCAAATTTAGAATATTATCAAGATGTCACTTCTGCCCTTATGCTGAACACTGTAACGCTATTCGAAATGTTAGCTAAAGAAGGAGGAATCACAATAGAACCGCGAGATGTTAATAATTTTATCTTTTTTTTGCAGGCGAGGAGAGTTTCGATGCCAAGATGATTGGTGAAGCCGCTGAAGTTGTCCAAGACCTCGTCTGTGATGAAGAGCTGATCCTCATTAAAGGGTGAGTTAATATAAACAAACAAGACTAAAATCAGACTCCTTAAATTTAATTAAAATTTTGCACACAAGCATATTCACAGTAACCCCAAAGATAACATACGGGCCCAAGGAAAACCTATAGGCATGCTAACAAAGAGTCATAGAATAAAGAAGAACACAAGACAGGCCATGTTTGCATGCTTCGTGATCCAGATGTGTGTGACCTTTTTTTGTTTAAATTTGTAATGCAGAAATTCGTTTCATTATTATTATGAAATAATCATTTTGTTCAAATGGAATGGCGATATACAATGTCAGGCAGTGTAATAGACAGTGCATGCTGAATGAGCTAAAACCAAGAAGTACTAAATCGGTGGCAACATTGGTTTCCATTCAAATCTAAATGGAAGGCATTTCTATTATGTATTGTCTATTTAGTGAGAGTTAACGTAGAAATAAAGTTAACCCCTCCGAATTTTCGGGAATATTCGCTTTTGGTGTCTCTAACAAAATGACATTTTACGAAAACTTTTTGTTATTACCGCTTCACAATTAAAGCTCTATAAATGAAACATTTCTGAACGTAGCCGAATAGTAAAAACTGTTTTAGAAAAGTCACAAAATAGGCTTTCAAATTATTATATTACAAATAAATATTAGCATTTGTAAATATTAAAATTTAGAACGCAAACATTAAAAATGACTCACATGATGTTTTTATGTGAAAACGGTACTAAAATCACAGATTATGTAAACAACAATACTTATTCTATTGTATATATGTGTAATAAACACTTTTGTCACCTCACTTTTTTATCATTTCATATAAAAATATTTAATAAAAATTTAAAATTTGGAGCGCGGTGGAGCCGCCTGTAGCAAATTTGCGCGGGTAAATATTTTTGTCAACTACACGACTGACAGCTGATTCCTGTTATGTCTTTCCATAGACAACTTGATAGGGATGTGCAGCTTGATCTACTGTCGACCTTTTTGTTTTTGGAATGTAACTAAAACAATAACGGAGTTAGAACGATTTCTATGGAAACACACGAGCTGACGTTTAACCGCTGGGAGGCCGGAGACGCGCCGGCGCGCGCGTCATATGCGCATGCGCGAGAAAATAATTCAAATTTTTGAATAATACTTCCGACAAAAAACTTTTGGTCTACGATTTTGGCCCTTCTATGTACACAATTTGTATGAAGAACAGTGTCAGAATCGCTTGCGCTGTCATTACTCTCGGAGACGCTACAAGTTTCATTGACCTTGTCACCCTGGAATATTTTTAAAACGATTTCTTCTATGACAATCGGCTGTCAGAATTTGCCGCGAATTTAACGGTCGCAATTAATGGGTGTATCGCGAATAAAACGATCATAAAACCTATTAATTTACGTAATAAATGCAAGTAATGTGGTTTTCGTAGATAGTTTATTGTGATGTGAACGTGTTTCAGTTAATAAAATATACAATAGCTCAAAATTTATCAACAAAACATTCAATTCAAAATTCAAAGTGGTGGTTTTTTAGTGTTTTTTTGCGAATTTCCGCTAAATGTCATGGCCTTTGACCGGTTCACGCTTATTGTACTTGACTGCTGTCCTATTTCTAACGCTTATATCTGCTTACGTTGCGGAGGGGTTAATATTCTGTAAACTATGTTCTCCCAGTCAAGGATAGAATAATTTTGGGACATTTTAGTTTTAGAGTATCCCCTACTAACTTGTGCTGCCTGCTTTTTCACTATATCGGGGTTTAATTACTGCAACTAGGCAACGTGAGCTTTATTTCCTTGCCCATGTTTGCCACGGACACATTATGTGTTTGGCATACATAGGCGAAGAAATAAAGGTACATTTTTATAGTTTTGTGTGTGATTCAAAAACACTGATTTGGAGTTGCCTATTTGTATCAATTACCCTGCCGTATGATGAAGAACAAAATAGTGTTAACCTTTATGCTGCCAACCACCCAACCTGCTGATTGAACCTTGCTACGTCAATGTTTTGAAAATTTGTATTGGTAAATATGCTCGACGGTCGACTACACATTGGCAGCTTAGTTAACCCCTCGGAATTTTCGAGAATATTAGCTTTTGGTGTCTTAAACGAAATGACATTTTACGAAAACTTTTAGTTATAACCGCTTCACAATTAAAGCTCTATAAATGAAACATTTCTGAACGTAGCCGAATAGTAAAAACTGTTTTAGAAAGGTTACAAAATAGGCTTTCAAATTATTATATTACAAATAAATATTAAAATTTAGAACGCAAACATTAAAAATAGATAAAAATGACTCAAGTGATGTTTTTATGTGAAAACGGTACTAAAATCACAGATTACGCAAACAACAATACTTATTCTATTGTATACATGTGTAATAAACACTTTTGTCACCTCACTTTTTATCATTTCATATAAAAATTTAAAATGTGGAGCGCGGTGGAGCTGCCGGTAGCAAATTTGCGCGGGTAAATATATTTGTCAACTACACGATTGACAGCTGATTCCTGTTATGTATTTCCATAGACAACTTGATAGAAATGTGCAGCTTGATCTACTATCGACCTTTGACTTTTTGTTTGAGGGATGTAACTAAAACAATAACGGAGTTATAACGATTTCTATGGAAACACACGCGCTGACGTATAAACACGCTTATTGTACTTGACTGCTGTCCTATTTTTAACGCTTATATCTGCTTACGTTGCTGACCGGTTAACATGGTCTTTACAGGAGTTGGTTGGGTCAAGGAATTTATTCCTAAATTGGACAAAAAATTAAAATGACATGTACAGAAAACTAATATGTAATGATGTGTTTTCCTTTAGCCCCAAGGCCCACTCGGCAGCCTCCATCATCCTGCGCGGCCCCAGCGACACATACTGTGACGAGATGGAGCGCTCCGTGCACGACGCTCTTTGCGTAGTGAAGCGTGTGCTCGAGGGAAAGAAGGTGGTGCCCGGCGGTGGCTGCGTTGAGGCTGCCCTCTCCATCTACCTGGAGAACTTTGCAACCACCCTGGTGAGTCCAACACCCTACACAATATAACCATCCAAACATCTTCTTAATTCCTAATCAAATTCTCATGCATGTTTCAATACTGCCAACCAATATTGTGCAAAGTTCTTGTCTTATGTCCAGTTTTAGCTCCCTCAAATTTCTCCAGCTTTGCCGATTCTTGGTGATATCCTTTCCTGGTTATCACCTTGTTGCTGGACGCTCTCCGTTTCTCTTTTCAACCAACGATGCCATCTAAGGGTTATCTATAGGGCTCGGATAAATATGTATTAAAAAATTCAAAATATGTACATATAATATGGACTAAAAAATGTAAAATATGGAAAAAAAATGGAGTATAAAATAAGAATATCTTTCATATTAAACATTGTTTATTGTGAAAAATTACTATGCAGTAACAGTTACATTAAAAAAATTATAAAAAGATAGCGAAATGTTCAGGTAATTCAAATAAAAAAATTAAGTTTTATTCATCTTCCTCTAAATCTGTCTTATTAAATTGATACACAATCACATGCTTTTTTAAATTATCGAAATTAAAACTTTATCGATTTGGTCTAAAAATAGCCTTATATTGGCTGAAAGATCTTTCTTTCCACGTCACATGATGTAATGGGAGCGTACTTAAAGACGCCTAGTTCCGAAATTGTGTAAGGCACGTCTGCAGTACCCTCAAAGCTTCCACTCAGAACTTTATTAATTGTTTTTAGGGTATCAAATCCTTTATTTTTGTCTAAATATTAGCTATTTCAGCAATAGGGCCTTCCAAGTCAGAAACTTTTTTTTCTATTCCTTCAATAATCTTCAGGTTTTCATTTAGCGATGTTGAAATTCTCCGCTAGAATCAAGAGAATTGGCCTTTGTGGTGGCGAGAATGCAAACAAGTAAAATTATATCAATTTTTGTAAATTAACTCATTTTTTATGATATAAAAATCGAAAACATGGATGATTATGATATTTTTTTGTAAAATATGGACCTAACCATAAAATATGGAAAATAAAAATTAGTTTTTCACAATCTATATATGATAATCTAGGTAGAGAACGTATACGAGACCGAAAATCGTGTAAATTAAAAATATGTATTTACATATTAATCTGGGCCCTAGTTATCTATATACAAATACACATGCAAGCTCAAGATATCTAGCACGACTCTATGTGGCGCCCATTTTTATCACATAGTTCTTTGGGAAAATTTGTTTGCGTCCCAAACATAAAAGTTAATATGTACTAGCAGCATTTGTCACCCTTTGGATGATATAACAAATGCTACGACTTTGGTGACGTCATGCAATAATGGGATCTACAGTAAGCTACTTTAGAGTTAACAACTACAAAACACAGTCAATTTTGTAGATATCTTCAGATTTTTGAGGATATGATTGTAGTTTGCTAAATGTTGCCCAGCCAAATCTTCTCTCATTTTCATTATATTCTGGTTTTCTTTCCTAATTGCGTGGAAGAAACTGAAGCAGAATGGTATAGTCTGACCACTCAAGGCCGATGGGTAGGAGCCAGCCAAGCGATTCTCTATGTTTTGTGA
This sequence comes from Limnephilus rhombicus, assembly GCA_929108145.2. NCBI lineage: Eukaryota > Metazoa > Arthropoda > Insecta > Trichoptera > Limnephilidae > Limnephilus > Limnephilus rhombicus. The sequence continues at coordinate 29,226,702 of OV815284.1, forward strand.
GATCGAGATAGATCTCGGGCGAGATCTCTTGTCAGATTTGTGTGATTTTCTAAGGCTGTTAAATGAATAAATGATCATGCGTACTTGCATGAACTCATGTTTAAAACGACCTAAACTAAAATATGTGACAGCTCACAGCTGAAATTCTGACATCGGCCCAGATAAAAAGCAAACAACAGCCAAAGAAAATCACACAAATCTGACAAGAGATCTCGCCCGAAATCCATCTCGATCTCACAAAAGATAGAGAATCGCTCGGCAGAGCAGGTGGAGAAAGCTGCATCTCAAGGGATGTGGCGTCATGATAATAAATTATGTATCTTGATTATAGTTATAGTGTGAATATCGTTTTATAATCTGTCAATGTAATGTTTAGGGATCCCGTGAGCAGCTGGCCATCGCCCAGTTTGCCCAGTCTCTGCTGGTCATCCCCAAGACCCTGGCTGTAAACGCTGCACTTGATGCCACCGACCTCGTAGCCAAGCTGAGGGCTTACCACAATGCTAGCCAGACAAAGGTAACCAAGCTTGAAAGCTTTTCTGAAAGTTTAACCAATAACCTAGGTGGGATTGTAGAAAAACCATTTTGTATCTCTTTTCTCAAGCATGTTAACTACGAACATCTTGAGATTGAGATTATCCGATTTTGATCCATCCAATTATTCAATATAACCCTGCAATTTCTCCTGTCCCCAAAGACATCTATTATTTACACTCAAAAAGTGTTCTTACTTTGATATCGATTGTATAGGTCTATTTACAACAAACGTGACCTACTTTGTGAAAGTTCTAGAATTACAAATCGATTTGCATTTGTACTCAGATCTGAACAAAAGTCAGTCTTAAATTAATATTGGCTTTCAAGTGATTCAAGTTGTAATAATATTTGTTATTTCAGGCGGACCAACTAGATTATAAGTGGATCGGTCTGGATCTCTACAAAGGCATAGTGGTCAACAACCGAGACGCCGGTGTCCTGGAGCCAGAGATCTCTAAGATCAAGGCGCTGAAGTTCGCCACCGAGGCAGCCATCACCATTCTCCGCATCGACGACATGATCAGGCTTAACCCTGAACAGTCGGGCGGTCGGAGCTACGAGGATGCGTGCCACAGCGGCGAACTAGACGGCTAAACCACCAGAACAAATGTTTTTTAATCTCGGAAATTATCGCTTAAGTATTTTAAATTTGTGCGGATGAACTTATTCTTTGCATTTATTTCACACAATTACTCTTTAGCTTTTGCAACATCCAGTGATTTGAATATTATGTTGGTGCTGTCAACATATTATTATGATTTAATTTATATATTTTTTTTAATTCGTCTCACAAGCTAATACGTATATGTAAGACAACATTTTAACGCTCACACTATATGTATTCATGTCACCGCTGTATTAAATATCATTTTTGACTTTATGGTCAATTGATAAATAAAAAAATTTAACACCTATTTACAACACTTTTGTGTTTTTATTATTCTTGTATCCTAAAAATGAAATGCGTTTTGTATTCGTAAAATAAGCACAAGCCATTGCATAAAGTTAGAGTCACTTGATGTGCCCCGAGAGGATCTCAGATGGAGTCAAACAAATAAATCCACTATTTATGCTTCGGATTTTTGACTGCGAATGTTATGAGGCCATTGCAAGGATGTTCGAACCCTCGCGGTTTAATCCACAAGAAGAAGTCGGGCCGTGTCAAAAGTCAGAATAATAGAAGAATCTGTATGAGACTCTCATGAATGTGAGTGTGTGCCAAGACCGAGTCATTTGGCGGTCCGTCCCTGCCTACCCCTGCAGGAAATGGCGTGCTGGTTAGTTAGTTCGAGTCAGAAGTCCGCCACAGTAGTCCCAGGGAGAGGTTGTGTTTGAAGTAGGGAATGCAATCTCGACTCGAGATCTCACGAGATTAGAAATTGCAATCTTGGAATTTTCGGGATCTCGTTGATTAAAAGGAAATATTATTTGAAAGAAAACAAAAACCTTTATTTTTTTATATTAGTTACTAAATAATTAACACTTTTTTTAAAATTAAAATAATCAAAAGAAAAAAGTAGCTTAAGGAAATTAGAAAGTAATTACGGGTGATTTTGAAAGTAACTTCTTAAAAAACAAAGTGTATTAAGGGTGCTACGAGTGTCTGCTAAACGGCATCTAATGTCTGTTGCCATGTACCCAGCTGCTCCCCATGCCCTCCGACTCAACACTGGTTGGCAGCACTGTGACTAAGCAATTATATGCAAACTCCAAAAATCTCCCCCTTGTTCCTCCACACTCAAATAGATCCATTTCTTTTTCTATGACTAACTAATTTATCTAAACTCGTGGATACATGCGAAAAAGGACTTTTAGATACTCTCAGAGTCTCTTCTAATTCCTCTTGAAGTGACGTATTAGTCATAGAAAGAGGCAAGTTATCTTAGTTTTCTGTCTTTGCTACTGTGGTATTAATCAGGGTACCAGAAGTTGAGTCTGGTTGTTTACGATGTAATCGTTTGATTATATTTTTAATTTCTTTCTGGCCCCAGTCCACATTGGCCGAGCGCGCTCGGCGAGTGCGTTGGGTCGACGTGTACAGGGCCATTTTGTGTGTATTTGGCGTTTGCGGCCAACGCTCGCCGACGAGCCGATGGGTGTCGGTTTTTCGTGCACAAATCAAAGGAATTTGGCGCAAACAGCGTTCACACGTTGGCCGAGCGCTCAGTTCATAGATACGCGTCGGCCGGAGTGGACATCATCATCATCATCTGTGGCTCTACAACCCAGGTCGGGTCTTGGCCTCCAGCAGAGCCTGCCTCCATGACTGTCGGTGTTGTGCTGCGTTGCGCCAGTTTCGGATGCCGATGGTGCTTGCATTCTTCACCACTCCATCCAGCCATCGAAGCTTTGGTCTTCCAACCCTTCTCCGACCCCCAGGTGCACCATCCATAATTCGCTTTGGAATATCTCCTTCGCTCATTCTCTGGATATGTCCAGCCCACCTGAGTCTTCCAGTTTTGATTTCCTTGGAGATATTAGGGTCCTCGTAAAGATCGTATAGCTCCTGGTTGTATCTGATACGCCATTCTCCATTATCACAGACTGGGCCGTAAATCCTTCGCAGCACCTTCCTTTCAAAACTTTCTAGGGCTCCTTCATCACCCTTACTGATTGTCCAGCATTCCGAACCATACATAAGAACAGGTCGTATAAGGGTCTTGTAAAGCAGGACTTTAGTTCTTCTGGTAAGGTGGCGAGATTTCATATGCTTCTGTAGCCCAAAGTAGTATCGATTTGCAGCTACTATTCTTCTTTTGATTTCGCTGGATACATTGTTGTCATTTGTCACCATAGTACCGAGATATACAAACTCGTTGACAGTTTCAAATGTATAATTATCTATCTGTATACTTGGTGGTTTCTGGCGTCCATGTACGGGCATATATTTTGTCTTCCCCTCGTTGATGACCAATCCCATGTTCCTTGCCGACGTAGCTAAGCTTTTAAACGCCGATTTTAGTTCATATTCTGAGCGTGCGATGATATCTATATCGTCAGCATAAGCAAGGAGCTGAACAGACTTGTTAAAAATATGGCCTGTGGTTTGTATACCTGCATTTCGGATGGCCTTTTCCAGCGCTAAATTGAATAAAATGCAGGCAAGTGCATCTCCTTGTCTTAGTCCATTGAAGGTCTTTAGGGTGTCTGACAGATCCTGTTGTATTCTGACTCGGCACTCAACATTAGACATTGTGAGCCTTACTAAGTTTACCAGTTTTCTTGGGATATTAAATTCATCCAAGGCTCTGTACAGTCTTTCTCTATTTACCGTGTCATAGGCAGCCTTAAAATCTATGAAGAGATGGTATGTATCAACATTAAATTCTATTGTTTTTTCCAGTATCTGTCTCAGTGAAAAGATTTGATCAGTTGTAGATTTCCCCTTACGGAACCCAGTTTGATATTGGCCAATTATGCCATCCGAATATTTCATAAGCCTACCACACAGTACGTTTGATAGAATCTTGTATGAGATATTCAGCAGCGTTATGCCCCTATAGTTAGAGCAGTTCATAGGGTCTCCTTTCTTGTGAAGGGGGCAAATTATTCCACAGTTCCATTCACTTGGCAGAGTCTCAGAGCACCAGATGGATTTAATGATATTATATATATGGACTTGAAGGTTCTCTCCGCCATATTTGAATAACTCTGCAGAGATGTTGTCAGTTCCAGGTGATTTATTGTTATGTAGACTTTTAATGGCACCCACTACTTCTTCTAATGTTGGTGGCGGCTCGACATTGTCATCATCATTAGTACCACCATCAGTGATGTTTCCATTCCTTGTCAAATTTTCACCCACACTCTCATCTACACTTCCGTTTAGCAGAGCATCAAAATATTCCACCCATCTATTCAGAATTCTTGACTTTTCATTCAAAATATTTCCCTCGCTGTCGTAGCACATTGTAATAATTCATATTAATATTGATGGGTTATTTAAAACCTCTTGAAATATTATTGGACTGTTCTTTTTTTTACATGAGCTGCACACAGGAGGCCCTGAGGAAAATAATTTCCCCCAGGGCCTATGTCATCTTTGGGGATGCTGTGTGGAGGGTTTTGTAAGGAAAGGAAGGAGAGGAGAGTTCTGGGAAAAGGGTTTAAGGGGTGGGTAGGAATCTGGGGTTCAGTGTGTCCTGGTCATCAAACCTAGAGAAACCGCATCCCATGAACCCGGGCACCCCTGCTTAATCACCAAACGTAGCGAACCACTTGTGGTGATCTACGCCAGGTGTGTTGGTTATCCAATGAAGGTACCCATTCCCGCCTCCCAAATTGAGTTAACGTGTTTTGTTATTTTTTTATAAATTTTGTTGGTTTTGTAGAAGTAATATAAACAAATATTATTTTTTCACATAATTCGATTACTGTTTTTAATTTTTTTATTTAACATGTGTTAACTGTCCGAATAATAAGCCAAATAACAGTAAACAAACGATTTTTAACACATCTAAAAACCGAAAATTCGGTTTCGGTGGAAAGTCCTGTTTCGGTCGGACACTATGATAATTCATATCAATATTGATGGGTTATTTAAACCTCTTGAAATATTATTGGACTTTCTATAGTAGTAGTCGGTAAGTATACCTACCAAAAAAATATATTTTAGGTTAATGATGCTTGGAGTAGAAAAGCAGATAATATGAATATTCCACTAACTGAATTTAAAAAAAAGAGTAATTAATGGCTACACGCAGAATACATCTTATCGCGCTGTACAAGTATATTGCAGCGGCCCCGCTAACGTCCATCTCCATCCAGCGACCAACGCAGAATGAGACACGCCAACGTGTGAACGGTACCACAAAAATCTGGCCAACGCACTTGCCGAGCGCGCTCGGCCAACGTGGACTGGGCCTTTCCGTATGAGATATTTGCTAGGCAATTGAAAAGTTTCATTGCCTTCCCATAGCTCCAAGTCCTTTTGATATTTATTCGGATTTTTCAAATATATAACAGCGCTGCAGTTGCATATATGCGATGCTCGGAGATACGATTGTTCATCGAAGAGACCAACTTTTCTGAGAGAGGAGTTTTTAGGTCTTTTAGCTTTCGAATCATGAAACGCATTATACAGTCCCTGGCCAAATTATTAGACGCACTGCAAGATTTCATGTAAAATATTAATTACCGGTGATATTGTACCGTTTTAGTATTTTAGTTTGATTTGTTTTTTTTTTATTTTTATATTATCCAATCAATTACCGATTTATTTGACATAAATAAAACAGCATTAATTTAGAAAAGCATAAGTTTATTAAGTTTTAAAGAAAATCGAAATTAATGTTAGTATATGTAAGTCAATATTTAGTTGAGCCACCTTTAGCCGCTTTCAAAGCTTTAATTCTGCGCGGCATGCTATCAATGCAAGACTGTACTGTCTCCTGCATTTGAGGATGATATTCCACACATAAATAATCTTTTTTAGGAGCTGGGTTTTGTTGGTAATCACATCTTTAGCCACTTCTCTTTTCATCAGCTCCCACACATTTTCAATCGGGTTCATATCAGGGCTATTACCCGGCCAATCCAACAGAGGGATACTTTTTTCTGCCAAAAAAGCTTCACAGAATTCTCCAACAATTCTTTTAAATAAAAATCAATAATATTGTTGTTTAAATATACCATTATTGCATAAAAACTCTTAAGAAACATAAAATTACAAAAAAAAAAATACAGTGCATCTAATAATTTGGCCAGGGACTGTATGTTCCGCACTTACTAAATCAGTATCTCTATGGCAGAGTACCTCAACAGCCAATTTCACTGGCTGGAATGTGTTTTGCTGACTACTGCCGCCCAATCCTGTCGATCTCGTGATATTATGCTTCGGGATTGATCCTGAAAAATGTCACGAAATCCCGCGAGATCGGGATTGCATTCCCTAGTTTGAAGTCATTGTTCTGGTGTCTTCTGTCTTTCTCACATGTCTTATATAAGTCATGTGAGAAAGACAGAAGACACAATGAAGGGGATGATGTATGTACGATCTCTCTGGGACTACTTATACTGGGCTCCATCAATCTGAATGACGATTATATATTATCCACAAACGATTTTAGGCATATTGGAAGTTTGCAAAACGTCTTGAGCGATCGCTCGTTATAATGTGCCAAATTTATACAAACTAAAAATATGGGATAAACAGTGAAATTGCAGTAATCAGTTCATGCTTCTACGTTAATATTTTGAGGAATTATAACTGAATATCCATCACTCGAGGGGCTATGGAAGTACATTGATTTCATTGTCTTGGGCCTTAGTCTAAAGAGGGTTTTCTGAATGTGAGATGTAGTCCGGGTGGTTGTTTGGGGGCGGTGTTTTGTCCGTACAAATGCCAATTCCTCTCTGGATTCCCAATTTCCTATCTGGATTTTGACGATACTGCAAATATTTTTTTAATATGATTTAAATATTGACTACTGGCGTGTTGGTACGTTTTGCATTTCTTAATTTGCACTTATTAAGTTACTTGTAGGAGTTAGCACCCTCCAAAAACCCAAAATTAAAATTGCCTGATTTGAACGCCATCAACACACGTTCAAAATACAAAATAGGTAAGGTATTTTTTAAAAAACCAAAACTTACGGACAGAGTATTTTCTTCTAATACAGGTAGTAAAAAAATCTTAAAATCGGTCCAGTTTTGGAGAAGAAAAATGTGGAATACAAAACCTCGATTTTGGTGATTTTAAAGTATCAACAGGCAGGTGCAGTATTCGGGGGACAAAGAGCGACAGAGACAGCAACAGTTTGGGTAAAATGCCCATTGTTCAAATTTCTCCATGACCAGGTTTCCTCTTTGCCTGTGACAGACTATGCTTTTTTTATTTATTTTTTTATTATTTCATAAATGTTTACATGATACATTTTTGCCATTTTTTAACTACCATACTACTTTAACTATTGCCCGTGTTGTGGTAGTCATCCATGAAATATTTTTTTATATAAACAGATAATAAAATATTAGAAGAGGAAAGAAAAAAATAACATATTTAAGGGATAAATAAAACTAAAAACAGATAAAAATATAAGAATTAAAAGTAAGCTAAGAAATAAAGAATAAAAAGATAATTTAAAGAAGATTGAAATAAACATTGATAAGTATTATCCTTCTGGAGATAAAAATAGAAATAAAATTTGGTAAGTAGGTATTCTTCTACATGTTTGTAGTCACTTTTGATATTCTTTCTGTGAAAGAGATTGGAAAGAGTGTTAGAGAAAGTAAATTTTTTTGTTTGTTATTTTTTTTAATGTAATATTAAGTCAAATTTAATTAAATTAAAAATGCTATACGCATTAAGCGTTTTTCAGGCGTGGCCTACTACATAGTCAAAGTGTCACACAAAGCCATAATCTTCCTCTCCCTACAGTAGGATAGAGGGTCAGATCAATTAAGGAGCTGCCGTGGTCACTCGACTGGCAAGGTAACAAACAGATCCCATAAAAAGAAATGACATTCCGTGCTCCTCCCCCTTTTTTTTTAAAATTAACTCCACACAGGAGGCCCTCAGAGAAATAATTTCCCTCAGGGCTTATTTCATCTTTGAAGAAGATGTGTGGAGGGTCTTTTTGAGGAGAGGAAGGAGTGAACATGGGTCTTAAAGAGACCCATGTTGTAGGAAGGAGGAAACGCAGAGGCCGGCAAATCATTCCACTGCCGAGCTGTAGAACTCAAAGAACGAGTCGTAGAAACGACCAGTTCTCATGTGACTAATGTCGACCGTGTACATACGTTGGGCGCGTGATTGGCGTGTTTCCCGACTATGCAACGGTGCCGAAGGATCAATGACGCTAGTTCCTCGGAGCATCTTCCATTGTAATACTAGTAGAACAAGGACATTCCCACCTGAGGCTTGTGCTCTAAAGATTACAATCCGTTTGTTAAGTTAGGAGAATCTATCAAATGGACCGCCCGTTTCTGCGCAGAGTCCAGGGTTTTTTTTAGGTATTTTGGGACTCCGGACCAGAGGTGGCTGCCAAATTCAACCGTGGGGAGCACTTGCGATTTGTACAGGGTTAGCGTAACTATAGGGTGGCAGGGCTGGCAAAATGCCACGGGCCCCGCGGGCTGCAACCTAACATTAGAAGTAAGCTAACATTTTTAACAAAATTTAGTGAAAATTATAAATTTTATGTAAGTATATAATACAATTAAAGTTAGACACAACTAAAGACCATACACAAATTCAAACAAATTATTAAGATTTAAACCCATTCATAAGAAAAGGATGTCGATCAATTTTAGAACGCGCGGGCAGGCTAGTGACGCTCGGGGTATTCCCGCATTTTATATTATGAAAGTACTTTTTTCATGGCGCTGGCGGACTAGCGGCGGATGGTGTTGAGGGAATTCTTCGTTTGATTGTTAAGGCGGTTGTTTGTTTGTTTGGTTGTTTGTATCTTTGATTTTTCGTAGTTTTTGTTTTATTGAACCTGCAATTAGAGGCAGAGTTAATTGTGAAAGTTAGATATTAACAATTCTAGTTCTAGAAAATATCTAAGTGGGAGCGAAAAATGAAAGAGGAAGAGGGAGTCTGAAGAAAAAAATAAGAAGTTACCTAAAATTATTTGGTACTTTAAGAGTTATGACTTTATTGATGAAAAAGCGAGTGAACACCATTCTATGGCCCGATCTTTACTTTGATTACGTTTTAATACTTTTGCAGAACGCAAAGAGAAAAGCTTGGAGAAAAGAATTTTATTAATAAGTATCTAGTAAAGATTAAATTGTTATTTCATTATAAATATGTAATAATTTTCAAAATAAAATTTATTAGATATTTACCAAAAATGCACACAATATTAGTAATACTGTTTGGTAACTTGTTAAGTCAGAGGTTCCCAAAGTGGGTGCCGCGGCACCCCAGGGTGCCGCGGACAGAGATCAGGGATGCCGCGAGGTGCCCCTGACGTCTCTACTAAAAATCAAAATTGACTTGAATGAATACAAACATTTTATGGAATGGATAATCACCCGCGTGGCCGGTCCGCGCTCTGGGAACAGATTGGGTGGGAGGCACAGGAGTGGGGATACGGTAGTGGTGCTGCGCTTGCAGCGGCCGCGTGTCGCATCGAGACCATCGAGTCAGTACGGAACAGGGGGGTATAACTCCTTTTTGTGACCAAATCACTATCACGTGGTTTGTGATGTCAGAGTAATAACTACCAATAGGAATCTTACAATTTCCTAACTTTTTTACTTTCCCCTATCCTTGTCGAGACATGTGACGTCTGAGGAATGACTACCAATAGGAATCTTACAATTTCCTTTCTTTTTACTTTCCTCTATTCTTGCCTTGTCGATGACGTCAGAGTCATGAAATTTTCATTTTTTATGGTTAAATAGTGTCGACACCTCTTCCATACAAAAAGCTCGAAGATATCGATCTAGGTATTAGTTCGTTTCTCGCCAATGCTGCGCCAGCTTGGGCAGGGTGAGATTTTTCTTGTTCTTATAGCTGTACCTACTCACATTTTCAAAAAATGGATAGTTTTTAATAAACAAAGGGGGGGGGGGTGGCTAAAGAATTGTGCTCTTGGGGGTGACACTCGGTCCCGCTACCACATATAGACATTATATGACCGGGGTGCCGTGAGAAAATTCAAATTTTCTAAGGGTGCCGCGACTTGGAAAAATTTGGGAACCCCTGTCTTAAGTGATTTATTAAAATTCAATTACAATGTGACGATTTTTACTGGAGGGGCCCCATCCAATGAATTTGCCATGGGCCTCAGACGGTATAGTTATGCCACTGTTTGTACATAATGTTTATTTCACTGAAATTCATGTTCAAAGTTTTGTAAGCGATTGATGACTATTGAATTTCCTCAAAATGGCTGGGAATGCAAAGTAGTCGTTCCCCTCTCTGAGCGCTTTGAGGAGATAGGACATATACATATTAAATGTTTAAATAAATTGTCCTTTTATAATTAAAATTTGAGAAAAAAAACCATTAAAAGATTATTTTTATATCCATTAATACACATTTTTTTATATGAATACCTCACAAGAGCCAGTGAGAATATAGCATCCCCAATTGGGGTATGTTGTGAGGCTGAAGGTATAGGGGAGGGGAAGAGGAAAGTGGGGAAATACCTGACTATTCAAATATGGTCACTAAACACGGCTAAAGTCATTTCAAGCAACGTTTCAATTCTGAATGGTGGTCTCACACCAGGGCGATACTGAGAATATCTTGTACTCTGGAACGTGCCGCATATATACTATATATTATTTTTAAATGAATCAATTGCGAAATAACACAAATTAATCAAATAAAATTTATTTATAACAATAGCCTTACCTAGACCACGGCGGCCGTCAAATGGTAGAATATGTTGAAAAATTTGTTACTAAAAATACTTTGATTCCAAAACTTATACAAGTAAATTTTTAGAAAAAAAAATCATGTGTGCAGTTCACACACGGTTAAAGCGAAACCTGCGGAGTATCGGAATAGGATAATTGTAGGGTTTATTTATTATAATTATTGTTACCAAGTTTAAAAATTATTATAATCCACGACCCACAAAGAGGACACCGAGAGGCTAAATCCTGTAAATGTACATATATGTTTGTCTCTTTTTAGTGTAGCTCATTTCCGTTTCATCGAGTTTCAAATCAGAATGGTGCTAAAGAAGTTTTTAAAGAAGAAAAATATATTTAAAATGGTTAAAAGTTATATTAACACAAATAAAGATTCCCAATTTTTGGTACAGCCCAGGCAGAGGTGGTTTCCAAATTCAACTGTCGAACATATATTTGACATTAAATTTGTGCAGTGTCTGAAGCTGAAAAATCTGTTAGCACTGTACAAAACATCAGATTTATTGACTTCTATTATATTGATCCTCGAACCTGGAAGCCTGTTTACAAAGCCTATATTTATGTACCATTTTGGTTTGGTTGTTTGTGAAAAAAAAAATTACAAAACCTTTATTTATGTATGTACCATTTCAGTCACGGTGGCGACTGTAATAGATTAGCTTTTGTTTGTGCAAAAACATTTACAAAGCTTGTACCATTTCAGGTCTGAACTGGTACTAAGGATTGGTGTTAGGGTCTTAATATTTTTTAGGACATCTGTAAAGCAGTTTTCTAAAGTTTTTAAGCACAATAAACAACACGCAGGCTGCAGTACCAGCTACCTTTATTATTTAAAAAATCCGTGTCAATTCAATACTTATATATTTAAATATAGTAGGTACCTGAATTTAATAAATAAATTATTACGAGTGTTATAAGATTGGTAAGGTAAAAGTAAAATAACATTATTTAAAATTCCGTAACCTATAAGCACGTTTTTTCATAATTTTTAATGGCTTTTCAAATTTAAAAGGACTTATGAAGTTGAATTATTGTCCGGTCAGCTTTTAAAACACGAAATATCTTTGTTTGAATTTACGCGGCAAAAGCGTCGGCGTCGTATCGAACCAATAGCGACCCACGATAGCTTTCTCTATTCTTCTTACCGAAGTATGATCTTGTGTCTCACTCTGTCACTTAAAAGTTCGCTTTGGCTCCGTCTCCAAACATTTCTTTTCTTCAGTTATTTTCGAGCTATCGTGGCGGGAGCTTGTGTCGTTCGATTTCTCAATTAGCGTTATGTTTACTTTTTTTATTCTGACGTAAACTAACACAGTTTCTCGAAAAACATCGCCGTGTTGTATGCGCGCTTAGTCCTCCTCTCGCAAACTTCGGTTATGCCCAAACATAAAAAAATAACAAAAAAAATTGTGAGATCATTTCTTAAAATAAACAAAACGTCGAACCCGATAAAACTACAACAGGTAGAGTGCCAAATTAACACTACTCTGTATTGTACTTTAAGTTTTTAACGTCGCACGAAGACTTTTTTTATAATCAAATCATTTAGAAATTGATTAGAAGTTTTTCGTAAACTGTCTTTGAGACGTGCTTAAAAGTACTTTAAAAAAAAACGTACAAGTTTAGCGTGCGACTTTTTTTTCGTGTGTTGTGTGGCTGTCAAAAGTGTTATCATAACTTGTGTGGCGGTAAAATGTAAATTCTTCGAGTGTTGCCAGTGTAAATTTGACGAGTTCTTGTATAGTGGAAGTGTTTTGATGAGCAGGCTGGTCTGAATCCAGGATAATGGGGTTCTCTCCCACCCTGCAGGGCAGGGCGGCCCACGAAGCGTTGATAGCGCGGCAGGACGCCGAGATCCGCCTCCTCGAGAACATAAAGCGGTGCCTGGCGAACAAGGTCAAGTGCGACAAGGAATATGCCTCCGCTCTGTCGTCCGTGGCCACGCAGGGGCAGAAGTTGGAGAAGTGCGAGGAACTTTCAGGTACCTACCTGTTCATATTAATAATTTAAAAGATAATTATGTCCAATCATTTTTTACCTGGTTTATAATAATGGTATTATACCTATGTATTGTTTTTGTTAATTATGTAATTTTTAACTGAAAAGTACCTAGGTGCCCATGTCGAAAAATACAAAATGAACCTAAATTCAAATGTTACCATTTACTCTTTTCATAAGACATTATGAATGTCAACATTGGCTTTGTCTTCTTGTATGCCTAGGAGTTTGGTTCTTAGAAATAAAAGTTATTGTATTTTTGAGAACTTTAGTGTTAATATCTGCACTGCCAAAAATGACTTAGGTGTTTTTAGCACTCGGGCCGCGAATCGCTACGCCACTGGTTGCGCATAATTTTGTACTGATTCAAAAAATATATCATGCTATAATACCTAGGTACCTTATGTTCATTTTTAAGTTATTCCTCAATCTAAGTGGGAGTGTACCTACACCAACTTCATTTTTTTTACATGCAATTTGGGAGGCGGGAATGGGTACCGCCGCCCCGGGAACCTTTATTGGATAACCAACACCTCTGCCATAGGTCATCCCAAGTGGTTCGCTACGTTTGGTGATTTAGCAGGGGTGCCCGGGTTCATGGGGTGAGGTTTATCTAGGTCTTGGAGGCGGATGACCGGGACATACTGAACCCCAGATTCCTACCCACCCCTTAAACCCTTTTCCTTCCCAGAACTCTCCTCTCCTTCCCTTTTCCTTAAAAAAAACCCTCCACACAGCATCATCAAAGATGACATAGGCCCTGAGGGAAATTATTTCCTCAAGGCCTCCTGTGTGGAGATCATGTAAAAAAAAAAAAAAAAAAAACATGCAATAAAAATTATTGCAATAACCCCACTCCACTCCCCCCCCCCTTTCCCCGTCCCGCGAACCCCCCTCCCGAGTACCTCACCTTCCTCCCAGGTTCCCCTCCCCCCTCCCAGGTTCCCCTCCCCCCTCCCAGGTTCCCCTCCCCCCTACCCAGGTTCCCTTCCCCCCTATCCGATTTTCCCTCCCCCCTCCCGCATTCCATACATTCAATCCCGATACATTCAGTTTTCAAACAGCTCGCTTGCCACCTGTTGCAATTTTTTTATGCAAATTTCACAATGCCAGAGCTCACCAGTAGTTTTATACAAACCTTATCTTGACGATAACGAACACAAAAAAACAATTATCCAATTAGTTGCAGTCGTTCGGAAGATATGTGCGCACATACCTTTCGAAGATTCATTTTTATTTATAAAAGAAGAAGAAGATTGGTGTTTTTATACGATTTTATTATATCCCGCCACAGCGCAAACCTACCTATATGTATAACTATTTATATGTACCTATACATCTACATTAAAAAACGTAATCTATTTTTGTCTTTTACATTTGCTCCACACATGAGGCCCTGAGGAAAATAATGTCCCTCAGGGCCTATGTCATATTAAGGGATGCTGTGTGGAGGGTATTTTTAAGCAGAGGAAGATCTGGGAAGGAAAAAGGTATGAGGAGTAAGTAGGAATCTGGGGGTCAGCGTGTCCAGGAGTGACGGACGTGTAAATCTATCCCTCCAAGTGCGGTGCAAGGCGATGGGTCGAGAGAGTCCGGCTGGAGAGATCAAAAGGCCCCCCTCAACCAGCCTCTCATAAGTGGGCAGACTCATCCGCCGCCAAGACCTAGACAAACCTCACCCTTGAACTCAGGTCACCAAACATATTCGAGCGGTCAGTGGTTAAGTGGGCATCGCGTTTGGGTCCCACCCAGGCATTCCGTGTTCGATTCCTCGGCTGGCCAAGTCCTCCATCACGACTCAAGCAACATTTTCGGTTTACTGTGGTGGTACCTAGTAGGAGATTTATTTCGGGAGAAATATTGTCGGGTTATTCGTAAGTTACGTTACCGGATTACGAATCGCAACCCGGGAATTTTTGTCTTTCTTTTAAAAAAAAATATATATATATATAAAAAATAACGAACCACTTGGGGTGACCCATGACATACATAACAGAGGTGTTGGTCATCGAATAAATTAATGGTTTATAGGGCGGCGGGACCCATACCCGTCTCCCAAATTTACAATAATAATATTATGTGGGTATTTTTTTTCTAAAATGTGATCCTACCTAATTATTGAATGTATTATTGGAAATTTATTAAATGAAAATCAATATGTTAATTCGTACAAACTGATAAAGTTAGGTTAGGTTCGGATGAAACTTTAAATTTACAAGATTTTATTTCACTTCACATCACTATATCTTTATAATCAAATGCACTTCCTCATTTTTGCATTCGTACGTTTAATGCATGTATTTATCACTGCCGACATTACATGCAAAAATATCTCCAGCAACCGTTATAATAATAATAAATAATTATATTTATTAGTTTTGCTAATAGGAGAGCCATTTCCCGAATTATAAATACGAGTAATAATAGATTAGGTACACGGGTACCGTTATCGAATATACGTAAGCATGATTTTTTTTATATGGTAGTGAGTTATTATCGGTTGCACAATAAAAATAATATTTTATTGTTATACAAGCGACCAGTCATTTCTTGTGCATGGAACATTATACTTTCACGCGTCCATAGCCTTGAGGATTATTACAACGATGAAATTATTGAGTTGTAATGTTTTAAAGGG
Source organism: Limnephilus rhombicus (assembly GCA_929108145.2). NCBI lineage: Eukaryota > Metazoa > Arthropoda > Insecta > Trichoptera > Limnephilidae > Limnephilus > Limnephilus rhombicus. The sequence goes on from OV815284.1 coordinate 29,242,210, forward strand.
TGGGTACTATTTTTTTTTTACATTAGCCCCACACAGGGGGCCTTGAGGTAAATAATCTCCCTCAGGGCCTATATCATCTTTGGTGATGCTCTGTTGATGGTTTTTAAAAGGAAAGGAAGGAAAGGATGTTCTGCGAAGGAAAAGAGTATGAGGTGTGGGTAGGAAACTGGGGGTCAGTGGGTCCTAGAGTAAGGCGACAGGTCGAGATAATTCAAAGAGAGACCAAATGGTCTCCCTTAACCAGTCCTTCCAGATCCGGCCCGCCACGCAATAAGTGGGCAAACGCATTCAACGCCAAGACCTTGACAAACCTCACCCGATAATGCAGGCGCTCAAAAGGTTGGTAGATTCGCTCAAGATCACCCTGGTGAAAAACCACCATTCAGAATCTAAACGTCGCTTGAAATGGCTTTCGCCGTGTTTTATAACCAAATCTGAACAGCCAGGTACTTCCCATCTCATTATGTATTACCTAAAATCATGTCCAAAACTTAATCTGTCCTGAAATTAACATAATATTTCAGAATAAAACTTACAGATCGACATGTTGTGTTTACTTTTATCTATGCGTTTCGAGACTTCAGCCTCAGCATCGCGTATCGCGTCGCTTCTGTAAACTTTGTGCAATGTAATGCCACAAAAAACGGGTTAAAATGAATTTTAAATACATAAATAAACAAACGTACTATTTCGGTTGTCTGTGCTGTGCATTAGTTAGCCCTGCTTGAAATTTGATTCAATGAACTCAAAGTTGTTTTGACTTTAATTGTCATTTGTCTGGAATTCAAATGTGTCTGCATTAAGTAGTATATTCTTATTTTGGCGGTTACCACAGCTAAGGGAACGTACCCATACTACGTGACCCACTTTTTGAAATTTTCAACCCCCCCCCCCCCCGGTGACTAAAAACCTAAGCCCCCCGCCGCTCATTGTGAACAAGCGTGGTATTTTGAAGACCCCCCCCCCCCCTGAAAGGGTCACATATTATGGGTACGTTCCCTAAGGTTGTAGATCTGTACTATCTGCCTTTTAAAGAATTTCAAATTAAAACGATCAACCCAACTTCTTCTTCTTCTAATATATAAAGTAGATAGTTTGTGGTTTTGTAGCGGGCAGCAGAAATTTTGCACACTTGACCTTCAAAACATTGGGAAGGTCACTGTCTACACGAGATTTCGAAAAACAACCCCATTCCAATTTCCTACCCCTTGAAATAGCATTGATACTTTTTCATAAAAATTTTCATACTCGACGTTCAAAATAAGAGGTGGAAGATAACATCCACTTTTTTTTCTGTGTAAAACACTATCAGCATCGCCCTGATGTAAGACCACCATTCAGTTGCTTGAAATGGCTTTAACCGTGTTTGGTGGCCATATATGGTCCCCATCTCCTTCTCTTCCCCACTACCTTAGCCTCACTACATAATATATCCCAAATGAGGATACCATCGGCTCAATGGCTCCAGACGGGAGCAGATGGGACCCTTGCGCCTTGTGCGGTATTCCTAAAAGAGTATTATATACCCTATTTCCTCCAAAGAGCATCCCCAAAGATAAAACGCCCGAGGGAAATTGTTTTCTCTGGGCCTCCCGTGTGAAGCTAATTTAGAAAAAAATACTAGTATGCGTTAGACCACACGACTGAAGTAAAACTACACTAACTTATATCTCCTTCTAAACATCCGTTCGCCTCGCCCGATCACACTTTTCATAACGCTCTCTCGTCACGCATTCACCAGCTTACTCCCCAAGTAAAGCGTGAGTAAAGAAGTTTTACTTCAAAAAGTGATACTTTTGAATTATCAGCTCATGACTTGTTTCAATATCACAACACTCCTGTTAACCCCTATTCAAGTTGTAACAAATGTTGGTAACTACTTACCTACACTATGGAGCAAAATAATAATAAATAATAATAATTTTTCTGAGTTCGCTAACCATATCATTGAAAATAACCATAGTTTTGAAAAAAACACAGTGATAAATATTCTTCATATTAATCATAAAGGAAAACGTTTAGATAACTTAGAAGCTTTGGAAATTAAAAAATCCCTTAAAAATAATGAATCTATTATCAACAAACAAAAAATATTGTCATATAGCCCAATCATGGATTTGTTCCCCTACCCACCCACTCTACACTAATACCTACCCACCCAATCTACATTATTAACTAACAACGGCTCCACCCCTACCATAATAAAACATTGTTCTAAACTGTCAAATTAGTATAAGCTTTCCCTGACGAAGGAACGTTTGTTCCGAAACCGGTCGGATTTGCAAATTATATAAGTGGTTTATACAAAGTTATATTGTTTCATTTTTCTATAATGGATAACCACAAAGTAATAGCTACATTCAAAAATACAACAAAAAAAATTATTTAAAAATTTAATTTTGGTATGTATATATGAATTATAGTGCAAAAAACTTTTTTTTCTAACAACTATTTTATTCTACGTATTCTAATGTCAGTAAATAAGAAGCTTGTGTTTGTGTATTATTTAAATTTAAATTATGGTGGATATATTTTATAAAGTAGCGAAGTTTTCTTGGAATTTACAGAATTTTCATTCATTTTGTTATATTTCTGACTTGTTGATGTGGTTTATTAAAATAAACATTTTCCTTAATAATTATTTTTGAGCTAAGAATAGTAAAGTTTTCATTGATTCTTCGAATAAGAGATCTGTTGGTTTATCCTGAGGCTTTCTTGTTGCGATTTTATTTATTGGTTTGAACCATTTCCACGTAAATCAGACTAATTTATAATGATGAATCGGAGTGTATTAAATAAAACAGGAATAATTAATCATGTTTGTTTAAGCTTCGAATGTGTAAATCATTGAGTGTAAAACTATTTTTTTTAAGATTCTGCTGTTCCAGTGTTCCACACCGGTTTATCGGAATTGCCGGTTATTTGGGACCAAACTCAAGAAACAGAATCCAAATAAAGAAACTGATGTATTTACTTCAGTTAACTGGGATACCATTGTTTGTAATTGGGACAAATTCCAATCTGAAGTCGATGCAAAACGTGTCTCAGTAAACGAATAGTTACGAAGGGTATGCAACGCGGGTGAGGAGAGGGGTGTCAATTTTTCGGGATTGAGTTACTGGTAATTAATAATGTGAATAATAACTATATTTGAGGAGAGTGGAAAAACCAATTTTGAAGCAGAAAGGTGAAGGTGGGCCTCCGAGTAATATTTATATCACCTTAGTCACATTTTCTGCTGCAAGTCCAGTCTTTCTTCACACAATTAATCCATCTGTTTCCTATAGTTTATTGTAAGTCATCCTACGTGTCCTGTGACTAGCTCCCACGTTCGTTTGCTTACCTACCCGAGGCGTGAATTAATTAATTCGACAGCGAACAGGAAGGTACTCAGTTGGTTCCCTGGGGAACTCCCTAAGAATTTATAGATATGTTAATAATAATTATAAAATGTACAAGATATAAAACTACAATATCTTAGTCACAACATAAAGAGCGATAAATATAATAAACCGAATTAATAATTCAGTATGTTGATAGAAGTTGTAGTTGTAGTTGATAGATGAGAAAGAACAAACCTTCCGATGGGAGAGAGGGATCCAGAAGAATACTTTTTCTTGTTGTTGCTGTTTTGTGATTGCGTGGTGTGTACTCTTTACCTGGTGATTGACAATCTCTGATTGTGGAGGGTCTTGGAAAAATAAAAATTAGCCTTAGTTTAAAACTTAAATTATTTAAAGAATTATACAAAAAAAACTAAGCTGTTTGTTTTAAAAAGAAAAAATGTCAAAATTACTTTAAACCATTTGGCATTCACGAATTAACCTTTGCTGTGTTTGACTAAAAATAAGAGAATGATGATTCCCAATGATCTCAACGCCATTATTTAGAAATATTTACCCTCCAGATTTGAATAATCTGAAATAATATCTCCGAGTATCTCCGCAACAGCAGAAATGACGACTTTAGTAGAACAAGACAATCAGTATTCATAATATATAGTTTGAAGGTGAACGAGAAGCATATAATGGCGGCATTTCGGCTTCCATCGGGTAAACTTATTGAAAGTGTTTTCACATTGGGAACATTCTCCAAATTGCCTTCCGCAATGATCGTTTCGTTTTTAATTCTTTCATTTGCGTGATTCTTTTTAATCCTTTGTCTAAATGTTCAAGCAAGGTGCAACTATCATCACGTGGTCAATAATGCTAAAGATTAAGAAATTGAATTATGTCAACTTAATTTATTAAAATTATCTGAACGTAGAATAGTATATGACCTAACATATTTACATAAATTCAATAATTGACAGCCCTGAATTATTAAGTATTCTTGTTTTCTTTCCATGAACCTCGCAAACCAACATCGTGGCAATATCTACCGTTCTATTGTGACATCTTCAATACAGAATATATACAAAATTTGGGTAATGACTAAAGATGTTGTTGATAAAAAATGAAAAAAAAAAGTTAAAAAGTGTTTCAATTTTAATACAATAGAATTCCACCACGAATAACAGTACAATAAATAAACTCATGTTGTTGATATATTTGATACTTTATTCAATAAATTAAACAAGTCATTACCCAATTATATCGGAAAGGCAAACATCAAATTTAATTAAATTAAACAAACTACGTGGCTCTGCTTCGACTTTCTTACCAATGTATTGTTCTTTTCCTAGTGTACTATTTCTCCATCTTTCATGGTGGAGTATTTTGTTTTTATTTTAGGTTTTGTTTTTGACACTGTCTTGATTTTGTTTGCTTATTTAGAATCTTTGTAATAAATTTTTAAAAAGCCCAGCCGGGCGTGAAATTCAAAAATAAGTTGTTTCTTTCTGTATCAGTCAGTTTGAACTTGCATAAAGATCACAACCCTCAGACTTGCATTACCCATGGAAATATATTTCAATAGCGCCGACCGACGACGATTACAAAACATAGCGCAGGCTCAATTTTTGACAAATCGGTTCCATTGAAAATGACACTTAAATTCAAAGCAAATTTTAGTTCATTGAACCAGAGTTACTAGCAAGACGCACATACAACCGAACTAGATAGCATACTGAGAAGCAAGCTGGGGTACGCGAGCGATATTTGTGCACCGTACCACCAGAAGTACATTGATATGTTAGAGCAAATCCAGAAGAAATTCCTCAGGTATGTTTATATGCGGAAGCATGGAACCTATCCAAGGTTCATGCACCATATTGACTTACTCGAGGAAACTGATTCTGTGTGTCTAGAAACTAGACGGAAAGCAAGTCTTGCTATTCTGTCTTTCAAAATTTGGAACAATTTCATCGATGGCCCATTTCTCTTGGGATGCTATGATTATGCCTAAATTAAATTATTATTTATGCCTAAATGCTGATAGGGTAACTAAATTGTACTGTAATTGGAATTATTCTGTTGTACAATAATAATAAAAATAATAGATAGAATATGTACGTAGAACTAGTCTGTATTGCCATAGAATAAAGAATAAAACGAGTGGACGGGTTTCATGATCAAGATATAAGCATAATTTTTTGTGCCTATGCTTCCATACAAAATAGTCCTGGGTCGATCGATCGTTTTACACGACCCGGGTCGCTCACGACACACTGGCGTCACGAGCGGGTCGCGAAGACCCGCTCTTTTTGCCACACAAAATATGAAACTCGATTACGCTTCACCCAACTACTTTCTACTACCTGAGTCGAGAGAGCGGGCGGCGAAACCCGGGTGTTGACAAACCGTTCGTTCTCTCATACATCTATCTATCGTCGCTCGCCCCGCCACATCCGCACCCGAAACCCAGGTTGCAGTAGTAGAGCGGTTGCGAGAAGTGGGTCGCGAGACCCGGGTGCTGACGAAAAAATGACCCGCTCGCTTTTTGCTGGTGCGTGAGCGGGTTTCAATGAGCGGGTTATTCACGACCGACCCAGGACTAATACAAAACAGTGTTTTCGAAATTCACATGGGACGGGATCTATGATTTCAGGCGAGTGTGCGTCGGAGCACTGGGTGGTTGGACTAAATATAATTTTGATTTCATTTAAATTTGTGTGGATGACATTTCTAGTGTTATATTCTTTATTCTATGGTATTGTCTGTAATCTAGTAACGATGATTCAGTAATAAGAAATGACCTTGGAATCCTGGAGTGCCCACGTCTGGTTGAAATTGGCTTATCGCGTTGATCACTTTTCTCGAGTCATTATTATCTAATTGTTTTTTGTGTTTAATTCGTATTATTCTGTTAACGTAGATCTCCTTTTCATTTATTAAAATTTTAATTAAATTAAATTTAATAATGTTGATTATGAAGTTCTGCAAATATTTTAATTTTGTTATTATTGTGACAGCTGTTTCGGCTTACAAGGCCATTTTCAAACTATGGCTGGACCACTTTGAGACGACTTATTTATATTATTTTTATTTTTGATTTTGAAGTTGCCTAAATTGAAAACCGATTTATTGAGAAAATAATTGTGACGGGGTACTTTGAAATCTGTTTTTTTCCATATTAAATGTTAATGTGTTCTCATTTGTTTAATAATTATGTGACTGCTTTTTTCTTATTTAAATGTATTATATTGTTTAGCTTTTATAAACATACTAAGAAATGGGTAAATAATTTCCTTACTTTATTAATTAGTATTAGAGTTTAATTAATATTAAAGTCATTCGTTCGTTTATTCATTCCTAATTGTCCAAGTAAATATAATCCGAACGCCAACGTCATCTTTTCGATCAGAGTTTAGTGAATAATAATGTATGTTTACAGGAGAAGGAGAAGTGTATAATTCACACTGGAAATCTGTTCGTAATGGGAAATTTGACGGTTCAAAGTATTTTTGTAGGCCTTTCAAGTTTTTTTTCTAGGCTTATGAAAAGCCATGTAAGTAATTGGGTTCTGTTAGAATTAAGGCTAAGATATGTTCTGCTCGCAGTATTTTATGAAATAACTAGCTTTTACCCTCTGTTTTCAGCTCGCATGGTTTTAGAGGGAAATCTATATATGTATATATAAAATCAAAATATGCTAGCTTCTGGGTTTGTAATTCCCGGCATGCGTTGCTAGGCCACATAATAAAGATAATGTTTCTCCCTGCGTGTCATTTCCCTTCGTCCCATTCTTCTTCCGCCTCCTATTCCTCTTCGGCATCCCCTTCCCTTCAAGCGTTCCCACTTTGCCTTCTCCGCTTCCCCCGTCCCACGAACCCCCCTCCCGATTTTCCCTTCCCCCTCCCGCATTCCACACATTCAGTCCCTGTACATTCAGTTTTCAAACAGCTCGCGTGCCACCTATTGCAATTTTTTTATATGAGTTTCATAATGCCAGAGCTTACCAGTATGTGTATAACCTTCGTTGACGTGCTCACAACAACTCACCAAAGTTTCATCGCAATCGGATGAACGGTTTAGCAATGCGTAATTTCATGATGCTGGAGCTCACTATTGTATACAGAAACCATCGCGGGCATGCGCACATCAAATCCCCAAAGTTTCATCGCAATCGAATGAACAGTTAGCAACGCATAATTTCGTGAGCCAGAACTCGCTATTATATATAGAAACCATCGCGGGTATGCACACATCAAAATCCCGAAGTTTCATCGCAATCGGATGAACGGTTTAGCAATGCATAATTTCATGATGCCAGAGCTCACTAGTGTATACAGAAACCATCGCGGGCATGCGCACAGCAAATCCCCAAAGTTTCATCGCAATCGGATGAACGGTTTAGCAACGCATAATTTGATGCTGTCAGAGCTCACTATTGTGTACAGAAACCATGGCGGGCATGCGCACGTCAAATCCCAAGTTTCATCGCAATCGAATGAACGGTTAGTACCGCATAATTTCTTGATGCCAGAACTCGCTACTATATATAGAAACCAACGCGGGCATGCACACATCAAATCCCCAAAGTTTCATCGCAATCGGATGAATGGTTTAGCAACGCATAGCGGGTAAACACACATACAAACCCAGAAACAAGCATATTTGGATTTTTATATAATATTATTATAGATTAGATTCGATAGATAGGTAAAACGATGTTTGAAGTTTTCTAAAAAACCTACAAAACAAGAATTTTTTTTGACGATAACGTCGAAGAAACATCCATACATAGATTTGACGACGCAGAAACCATTTTCGGTAGAAAAATGCAAAATTATGCATTTTAAACTTTGTTTTCATTTTATCATGTCATATTTATACCGTTTTCTAAATATATATATATTTCCCCAGCTGCGTTCAATCATCTAACCTTATTGCAAAATTATGATGAGAACTTTGAACTAAGTACATGCGTGGATTTTACCGCTATGCATAATACAAATTCACAATGACAATAATAAAACCTACATTCACGTAATGTATGTAATTTGTCAGTGGCCCCAGTGTAGTGCCAGTGTATGAACTGTTAAATTACCTATTAAGGATACGTGAACTGTTGACGCATGGTAGCATCTAATGTTATGTCGACCCCAAAAGGATCTATTGAAAAAATAAACATCTGTCAATAGATAGTTGCTATTGTTCAGCCGAGTTTAATTTGGGAGGCGGGTATGGGTACCACCACCCTGGTAACCATTTATTGGATAATCAAAACATGTGCCATAGGTCACCCCAAGTGGTTCGCTACGTTTGGTGACTTGGGTTAACCGGGTTCATGGGGTGAGGTTTGTCTGGGTTTTGGCGGCGAATGCGTCTGGATCGATCGGGACTGGTTGAGGGAGACCTTTTAACTTCTCCAGTCGGACTCTCTCGACCCATCGCTTTGCACCGCACTTGGAGGAATGGATTCATATTTCCGTCACTCCTGGACCCACTGACCCTAAGATTTCTACCCACCTTCATACCCTTTTCCTTCCCAGAATTTCCTCTCCTTCCTTTCCTTAAAAAGACCCTCCCCACAGATCCCCTAAGATCACATAGGCCCTAATGAAAATTATTTTCCGGCCTCTGCCGGAACTAATGTAAGAATAAATAAATAAATATGTGATGGTGTGTAACAGACGTGGAAAGAATAATAACAATAGCAATTGATTTACTAAATACAAATCTACGTTATCATTATTATCATTACATAGTATAAAATGAAGTCGCTCAAAATGTATGAGCGCATAGATCTTTCAGGGTGGGTTTCTTAATTTATCGAGAATGCTAAATGCAATGCTAATTGTAAAAGTAAACGATCGAAATTTAAAATTTTCTATGCATTTGACTGTTTACTTTTACAATTAGCATTGCATTTAGCATTCGCGGTAAATTAAGAAACCCACCATTAAACTACGCAACGGATTTTCATGCGGTTTTCACCAATAGATAGAGTGATTCGAGGGGAAGGTTTATATGTATAATACACGCTTATTATAGTAGAGAAAAGCCGAGAAATTCAAATATTCAATTCAGGCAGCGGGCATCTGGCAAGCGGGTGGTGTGGATTTTATAAAGGTTGGGTAATGGCGTTGTGTTTCGTTAGCCACAACAACGTGTGGCCGGGTCTGCTAGTATATATTAAAGTACTTATAATGGTAACTGACCAAAAAAAAAAATTTTACTGCTACCTACATGAGAATATTTGGGTACATAATAATTTGATTTGAATTAAATATACATATTATCAACATGGATACGGATTTTAATCCATTTTTTAAAATAAATCAATATTTGAATTCAATATTTCATTTATAATTATTATTTACAAAATTTCAGTCAATATTTTTTCGGGCAAACACACTAAACCGAAAAAATCACTACATTGGAAAGTACCCTTTTCCATCTTTCAACATTTACTAATGCATCTTTTTAACTTTTGGCAAAGTTCATTGAAAAACACGTTTATTAGTTTTAATCTTAAAATTATATTTTTATATTAATTCCATAAATACCTACCTATATTTATTTGATTCCATCTCTACTCCACCTACCAAATTTACCTCTTTTTTTATTGCTTATGTTGTAAAACCGTTGACTAAATAAATTTAATTTAATCTTTTCAGAAAGCGTCGTACTGGGCGCCTGGCGCCAGCTGTGCGCCGAGTGGGAGTCACGTGCCCGTCGCCTGCGTCGCGGTGCCGAGGCGCTCGAGACTCGCGCGCTAGAGCGTCTCGGCGCTCTGGGCGCGGAGCGACGACGCGCGCGCAAAGCAGCACAGGAGGACGCAAGCCGAGTGGCACAGCATTTCACTCAGGTAGGAATTTAAAACTTATATTTTATCTTTTACAAAATGAAATCAACTGTAGACAGTAATTTTCCTCTTATTTTGAACGTCAAGTGTGCTAAATTTCATCAAGATGCATCGAAATTCTGCTTTAAGGGTGGGAAATGGGGATGGGGTGATTTTTCGAAATTTTATGTAGATAGTGACCTTCCTCTCGTTTTGAAGGTCAAGTGTGCAAAATTTCATCAATCTCGGAATAAAACTGTATTGTATAGAAAACAAAGCCCCACCGAAACACCTTTTCAACAATAAATATATTTACATAAGTGGGAATATTCCAGAATGCAATCTTTGTCCATTAATATATTAATTAACCTTGTCTTCTTAACATATTGTCTTCTCAGAGCTGTTGCGAATAGTGTGTCGAGCTACTATTGACTGCTGAGAGCAGTCTTGCGAGTGGAAACAGTTAAACGCTATGTTTACCTAAATCCAAAGAGGTATTTTTGACATTTATTAGTGCATACTGCAAGCAATAGCATCTCAAATGTTCGGAGTTCGAGATACGAATTGATTCTTGTTTGTTTCGTGAACACCTCACTAGGATTACCTGTACTATATTTCTTATATAGTAAATCAAACCTATTAATATCAAAATGCGCCTTGAATAATGAGAAGGCACTACTAATAAGGCATTATGATGGAGGTATATATTTAAAATATATATCGACGACCCCGAAGAACAATGTCGGATCTGCTAACAATGGAAATTCGCTTTGTTGGCTTATTTTAATTCCCTTTTGATAATTTAATAGTCTGTATTTTCAGAATTTTTAATGAAATGCAAAATATCAAAATAACACTATATTTCTTGATCTCAAAAACAAACGCAGTACAAATGCAGAAACGACACTTCACACCTTCACAGCTCTTCTGCAAAACTACAAAATCGCACATCCTACTTTTTTCTTTCGCTCACGACATAATCGAGTCGTTTAATTTGTATATCCGCTATATCAACTTTTACTGAATCAAAGAAAACCGCAAAAAAACTGTCATATCTCTAGCCTAAATAAATAATTGCATTTTCATTTTTTATATATTGAATTGGAATAATATAAATTCGTTAAGTGTTAATTTTTCAATATATGTCTAGCAATATAAAAGTAATTTCGATAAATAAAATGGAAATAGCGGATTTTGATACTCACTTCATGATTGACTCACGATAAGGCTTTTGAAACTCCACTGATTTGGCGCTCGAGTTTCTAAACCCGTCATCTTGGCAAAATAACTGCTCGTGATTGGTTGAATTCCGATATAGCGGGTTTTGTAAGTAACTTCTTGAATGATATAGCGGGTTTTGTTTCTCACTCGCAGTTTTAACATGGTTTTTGGTCGTAATAAGGGAGGGTTTCAAACTTAATTTTAGGTTCATCTGGTTCCTCGCAAAAATATGAACAAGATGTCATACTCAGATCAATTTGGCAAAAACTCTGATATAGCATTGGAAGGTATTGAAATAGGACTCATATTATTATTTGACCTTTAATAAATCATGATAAAACAAAATTATAAATTTAGGTTGTTCTATGCCTGTGTCACTGGAAACACTGTAACTTACAAAATAATAAAAGAACGTAAGATAAAAGTTCAAATAAACTTGTGATTCTAAAAATCTAATCGGAAAAAATATATATTCTGCTATTTTTTTTAAAGCAACGTTATGAGCTGTTTGTGATAAATAACAAAATAAATAAATAAAACCTGTAATTTCCCAGAAAGGGTCACAAAATTTCTGAAAATGGTATTTCTAATGTACACAGAGAAATTTTCCCAATACTCGATATAAAAAAACATGAAAACAAAGCAATAACTCACAGATTTCGCTATTGTTTACCCACTCTGACGTGCGGAGAGTAATTTTAGGCCAATAAAACAATTACCATGTTTATTTCACGCCTCGAAAACATGCTGCGTGGAAAATAACCGATTATTTATTGCTTTTTAATCAACATTGGCTTCGTATTTGACGTTTACCCCTATTTGTATATTTCCACAAATGTGCACTTCGCCATCGAACATCACCAATGGTGATAAAACTAGAGAGGATCTGTTAGATATTTCGTAACCAAATAAACCGTTTCTTGAAGTCAGGGTTGAAACTCACTATTCAAGTAAGCTAGTCGATTGAACTATGCACTGGTTCTCTTTACACCTATCTGGTAGATGAACCATAGTAACCCATTGCAACAATAAAGATGTAAGTAACCCTTTGCCAATTCATTTCGGAGTCCCACAAGGAAGAGTCCGAGGTCCTATTCTGTTACTCATATATATCAAAACCCTCTGTAACCTACCCATAACCTGAAAAATAATATGTTTTATTTTAATAATAATTAATTGTGTTCTATTTTATGGGTCCCGATAGTTATTAGTCGTCCATTGGTTCTGATCGGTTCCTTTTTACCCTTTTACGTCTTGTACCAATTGATATTTTAAATCCACGCAAGATTCCCATTATCCGAAATAGTGTGAGTATGATATCAATGAACAAATAGTTTTATTAGACGGATAGGCATAGGGGAAGGGAAAGAGCTATATGTTGTTAGTATACCTAACTAAAGCCATTTTACCTAATGCTGCAATATTTCATTTCTGAATAGAATTACGAGTATCTCTGGAAGGCGTTGGTACTACAGATAGAGATTCCGCTTAGAAACAAGTGTAAATACATCTAAAAATATTATTTAATGTATGCAATACGAAAACCCTTCAACTTTGGTAAATTTTTACATCTGGTTTTGAAGTCCGTGCTCGCCATGTAGGTGATATGAAAATGTGAAATACAGGCAAAATAAATTCAGCGTCCTCTAAGCATAAATTTTACTTGATAATCAAATATTGGCTTTCTCGGATTCCGCAGCATTTATTGGACAAACGGGAGCAGAATACGCAGGTGTTTCTGTTGACGTTAGTTTACTCATTACTTCTATTTGCGAAAATGCTGTTGGAACTGGCTAATATTTACTGTCGATTCTTGGCACAGGTGTGATGGAACACACATCATTAATCTACATAGAACCTTATAATTTATAATTCATCTAGTACTTTTCAATGATCAGGCGCTTTAGAAAAAGTCTCGGACTTAATGGACTGTCGGTTTCGACAAATTAAATTACCTATTCTTATTATGATATGACAGAACAAGGGATAACTGAAGGGCTCTGGAAAATAATGATATTGATGCAAATATTGCATCATACCAGAGGTGTTTATTCATCTAATTTTTGCAAAATAATTTGAATTTTTTTTTATATATAATTTCAATAATATGGTAGTGTAAGTGTGGCCATCAATTATTATTTCTTTCTACCTGCAGGTACGAGTAGGTGTATATAATTTTGTGGAATAACCTATAATATCGTGTGAAAATTTAAATAAACAGAATCGCTATTTTGATAGACTGATTATTGGAGATTGTTGGAGTTATATTATTGTTTGAAGTTATTTTGTTTTGAACTGATGTAAATATGTTTTTATTCGTATGCTAATGGTATCGCGTTTGTTTCCTAGTTATTATTGTATCATCAGGCACGCGTTAGCGGATGAAGTCTTGAGTCGCAAATAGTAATTTGATGTGCAATAAATTACTTAGCTGTGTTATAAATGTGTATAATTATCCAATGCTTTTACTGTTTCTACGACCACAGTAAACTCCTACGGTTTACGTCCTAATAAAAATACGGCTCCGTCATAAATGCCATAAATAGCTCATTTTACCTGTAGAGATAAAAAAACCTTGAAAAGTGGTAATAAACCATTATTATAGAAAGTGCACGTACACAAAATTTATGAAAAAAATTATTACAATGGAATTGAAGACACAAATTAAAGAGTTATGCGTAAGTTATACTTTCTTTGCGTTACGCAAAATATGACTTTCCTCTTTGGTTGTTAGTATTTTGAGGAAAATTCTCAAAACGTTTAGGTATATGAATTTTGGCAATTCTTACTTAAAATTGAACTCTTCTCTTATGTTTACGCATTTGCATTCACTCTCAAAATTGAACACATTTATAAAATTAATTTTAAAAAATCTGTGAATACCGCGTAAGAGTTTGAGTACCCAAATCCTGTGGTTAAAGTAGTAAGAGAGGAAGGATACGGGTGAAGTGAAGGTTGGGAAGCATCTGGCAGTAAATAGTGGACTTTCACCAAGGCGAAACTGAGAGCATCTGCCGTATCTGGATCCTCAAGATATTGCCCCCTATTATGTATCATTTTTGGATTCAACTCTCCAAAAACGGAAAAACTTCCTGTTGAAGTTGAACAATCAACTTTTTATGTTTTAATATGCTCGTAGAGGGCATACATTACTTACGTGAGCAGTTTTTCTTCCAATCTAGACCCCCCCCCCTTGGTGAGATAAATTTGGGCCACTTCGTATATTCTTTTCAAATAACGTGAGATTTTGCTGGACCCCCCCCCTCCTTTTGAGCTAACGTAAATTAATGTATGCCCGCTAGCCAGTTCTCACAATTTTTTTTTTTAATTTTTATCTGTCGTTGGGGTCACTACGAATTTGGAATCCCAGGGCAATATCCCCTTTTACCATCGATATATCAATTCTAGATATCTGTCTTACAAATTTGGTGTAATAATTCGGCCCACCAATGGGTAATTTCATAAGCAAACTCCCCATCTGATTTCGTCAAATCGATATTCGAAAGTATAATATCTTAGCAGCAAACTTGGACCTTGCAGTCCAACAAAAGGTAAAAAGCAATGCTTCTTTTGATCTTTCGACCACGAAATAATAAATAAAATAATTTTAATTGTTTTATATATAATTTCAATAATATGGTAGTGTAAGTGTGGCCATCAATTATTATTTCTTTCTACCTGCAGGTACGAGTAGGTGTATATAATTTTGTGGAATAACCTATAATATCGTGTGAAAATTTAAATAAACAGAATCGCTATTTTGATAGACGGATTATTGGAGATTGTTGGAGTTATATTATTGTTTGAAGTTATTTTGTTTTGAACTGATGTAAATATGTTTTTATTCGTATGCTAATGGTATCGCGTTTGTTTCCTAGTTATTATTGTATCATCAGGCACGCGTTAGCGGATGAAGTCTTGAGTCGCAAATAGTAATTTGATGTGCAATAAATTACTTAGCTGTGTTATAAATGTGTATAATTATCCAATGCTTTTACTGTTTCTACGACCACAGTAAACTCCTACGGTTTACGTCCTAATAAAAATACGGCTCCGTCATAAATGCCATAAATAGCTCATTTTACCTGTAGAGATAAAAAAACCTTGAAAAGTGGTAATAAACCATTATTATAGAAAGTGCACGTACACAAAATTTATGAAAAAAATTATTACAATGGAATTGAAGACACAAATTAAAGAGTTATGCGTAAGTTATACTTTCTTTGCGTTACGCAAAATATGACTTTCCTCTTTGGTTGTTAGTATTTTGAGGAAAATTCTCAAAACGTTTAGGTATATGAATTTTGGCAATTCTTACTTAAAATTGAACTCTTCTCTTATGTTTACGCATTTGCACACCAATGGGTAATTTCATAAGCAAACTCCCCATCTGATTTCGTCAAATCGATATTCGAAAGTATAATATCTTAGCAGCAAACTTGGACCTTGCAGTCCAACAAAAGGTAAAAAGCAATGCTTCTTTTGATCTTTCGACCACGAAATAATGCACTTTATTTTTTATGAATGTTTTCGTAAACCAATAATTTTGGTTTAATTGATTTTCCTTATACATCTTAAGTCATTTTAACATGCCTTCAGCTGTATGGCAAATCCGGGCCTGTACAAGTGCAGGGCGGGTTGGTACTAAGTACACTGGATTGGAGTTCAGCACAAAGTGCTTTTCCGTGTGCCAGTAGATGTCGACAAAATTTATTCAAGATATTAGATTTATTTACTAAGCGTGCATAATGCAATGATATCAGTCCAAACGCGTTCATTAACGGGTTTGGATGTAATTCGTGCAATAAAGTGCGAGTAATGAGTCGTTTTCCAGGAAACTCCTCCATCACAACTGTTCCCTTGAGTCCGTTAAATGAACTATGATAATCACATGAGTTATTGCACATGTTTGTAATACTCCATTAAATGGTGGAGATTTGCTGCTCCTAGTTCACTAATAACATGATCTTTCGTATCGTGCAGGGGCGTAACACGAAATATAATTAAAAACATGGTTTTACTACTTCATGAAAATCCTTGCAGAGTCCTGGCTACCTCTCGAAATCGCCTCCACTTCTGTTGATCTGTGATTGCTGTGTCCCTCTGGTTAATGTTACTCCGCTCTGTCCAGCCACCCAAATTTAGATTCTTGTTAATATACTGGAATTAATGATGTGAAATGTGGGGCAATACCGGCAATCAGATATAAACATAAGCAATACCTACAGAGCCTTTTCAAATACGGTAGGTCCTTCTATGTTTGTAGGGGTAACCGAATAACCCGACAAAGTGGCGCTTAATCACTCTCTTGAAAAGTCATTAAAAGTGATGAAAAAAAACTAGGTTAAATATGTTACTTTAGGTTAGGTTATGGGCTATTATTTTTATCGCTTTTAAAAGCGATGTTGAGCGCTTTTAAAAGTGATGTCACTTCTTCCGTTGAAATGCCGAGAACCGGGACATCATGGTTCCGCTACACTTGTTTGTCATGTTGTGTCGTGACGCGACAGAACGGTATCGGTTTCATACATTTAGTGATTTTCATCACGACACGACAGACTAATATAAACGTCACCATACTAAATGTATGTAACCTATACCGCTCTGACGCGTCATGACACAACACGACAGACAAGTGTAGCGGAACCGTAATTCACACACACATGACGCTTGTGTACTCAGATTGCAAATTGCAATCCGTTATTTAAGATAGGGAAATCTATCAAACGGACAGCCATCAATGTGACACTTTTGCTGTAAGATTATGGGGTTCGGCTGTCTACGTGTACGGCACTGAGTGGTAAAATACAAAGTATAATACAGGTGGAATAGGTTTCAAGTTTTACCTCGGCTGAGCAGGATATTATGCAGATTCTACTTCCTGGTAACTTCGCAGGTTTAGCATCGATTCTCCGGAATACGCCTTGACCTTCGTACGGTAAAACAACTGCTCGGTTATCTAAGCAATATTTCTGCGTTTGAACTCGGTCCTGAAATGTGTGGCTCTCGTCATACCCGTTTGGTGGCTTGTTTCTTCCGCGTATGGCTGTACCTGTGCTCACTGTACAACTGTACAGTCTACAGGCAATAGGCAACTACTCCCTAAGTTCAAATGGCGAGATTTCCCGCTGGGTTACACGTTCCACCAATACCAACCTTTATAATGCTTGGACATTGACATTGACAGCAAAGATGGCCGCTGATCTTGCATTTTTCAAACATGGCGGATGTTAATTTGTTCCTATCTCTGAAAACACACCGTCAAAAAGTGAAAATTATAGTACGTACGTTCGTAATTCAAGTGTATGAATATGAACATTTGCATGAATCTGTTTGTGAATGTACGTGAAAATATTATGTCATTTTATTCCACAACAAAGTTGTTCTAATTAAGAATATAGTAGTACGCGTGTCACTGACGAAGTCTTCCTTCTCACACGTCTTGTATGTAAAATAAAACAAAAGATACTACAACGATGTCATCATGTGCAACCTCTCTCTGAGACTGCTGTACCTAGATATGTGGTATTGCAATAACTCTCTAACTGTGAGCCCTGACGTCAGGAAATCCATGGTCAACATTTCGCAGTTTCGCACCCCTAATTTTACACTATGACAAGTTTAAAAAAATGCATTTTGAATTAATAATATGTAGAAATATTGAAAACATTCTTAAAAATCTGCTCTAAAACTATCACGTCTATACCCGCGCACGGTGTCTCAGACCGAGATATCACCTCGTCTGTATTGTATTAATTATATATTTTTTAAAGCATTATTGCTATTTATTATATAGAAGGGAGTAAATTGAATCTAAAAATAGAAAAATATTAAAACTTTTACTTTATTTAGTAGAAACAGACTTTTAACTCAGCCTCTTAAAAATAACATATTTTTTTGTCCTCGCCACACGAAGACCCTCCACACAGCATCTCAGATGACACAGGCCCTGAGGAAAATTATTTTCCTCATGGCCTCCTGTGTGGAGTTAATGTAAAAAAAAAACTGGCCCATACTGATATAATAAAAGAATTTGTATTGAATTAACTTTGTAATTTGATGAATTTTTCAAATTCTGTGAAACAACTGGCTTTAAAGGGGTGCGATTTGGTCATCTTGGAAGATAAAGGTGTCAATCCATTTAACAGTCAAAAATTTAAAATGACGCCATATGGTTTTTTACATATTTTTCAACAAGTTTATTAGGTATGTATGGGCTTGCTGCTGATAACTCTTTTGTAATCACTTTTCTCTTCAATTATTATTTATGATAGGGAAGTTTGATCCCAACGGAGCTATCGGCGATATTCGTTTAGATATTATGAATTCAACCAAATTCCCACAGTGGTTATTATTATTCGACGGATAAATCAAACGATTTGTTTCGATTGTTTCGCAATCGTTTCCTCGCAACTCTTCTTCGCACTTTCCGAAATAATTGCCAGGCGAGCATGAGAAGAAATCAGGTGAAAGTCTGCCAATATCATCTATTATCAGATCACCACAGATCGCAGCATCTGTCAGAATGCAAATTCGTAAACAACAAACTAGTTATGATACTTTCAATTTTAATTGCAAGGTCATTTTCAATATCGTGGCAATGATTTTTTTACATCCGTCACCATTTCAAGTCGTTGCTCTTAACAGATTCAAAATAACATTACAATTATTATAATAATGTTTTTTAAAAGCCTTCGTGAAAGAATAATCGTGACAAACTCCCTTGACTTGTAATTAGGATAATTTCTTTGTTTTACATAAATTACTTTACCATGTCAGTAACCTAAGATTTCGCAATAATCGTTGAATATCCATGGAATGTCTTTGTCCTTGTTCTAGCAATATTAGCAATTCATAATTTTTCTCTATTCCGTGTTAGTAAAGCTCGACAAATTAACATTGCAAAAACTCTCCAACAATGAGATCTGGCTTTATGAAATTTATATCTTCATCTATTTTCTTCTGGAATTTCTAATTATATCTTTAATGTATTTCTTTCTGGTCAACAAAACACGTTTTACAACGTCATTTCCATCATGAGCTGTAGCGCAAATATGAAAAGCGGTATGCCTACGGGCATCTTTCAATTGATACATTTTTAACGTAAATAATTAAGAATATTTATGCCATCTGTGCAGAAAGTGTCTGAAAATCATTGATTCTACATTTTGTTATACTTAGGGCCATTTAGTTCACAGAATTTGATTCATTCGTCGAATTTCATAGTTAATTTTCAAATTCTGTGAAATTTCTGTTATTATTTTAGTTCTGTGAAACAACTGGCCCAAATAGAACTTGAATAGATCTTTCACTGATCTTGAAAATTAGGTTTGAAATTTGATTAATTGTTCAAATTCTGTGGAAAAAAACGTCGAAATCGAAACCGCGATACGGTTATTAAAATTTGCTTTTATTATCAAACAATATATTTTGCGCTGTCTAAATTCAAAAATACATAATAAATTTCATGTTTTCAGTACAAAAGATGAATTTATGTCACCGTTCTTACCACCGTTGGTGGTGAAATGGTAAGCATAACTTCATTTCAAGCAGTTAGTTGATTAGTGGTTCGATTCTCGGCAGGGGCAATTTAAAAAAAAAAAGCTTTTTTTTTAAATTTTGTACCCCGTGATTTTTCACTGGTCTACTGCGCTAGTTTATGGTAATAATACACCATGCAAATAGATTTCCACGGAATACCAATAATTTATGTGGAATGATTTATATTTTTTTCGTTTTTTTCATTATTAAATTTTAAAATGTGTCTTTAATTATATAAACTTTGATTGAAGTACAACGTGCCTTAAATATTCAGTTAGTTTTGCTAAATATTAAGGTTATTGACATGGTGAAATAATAATTATGTATGTGAAGCAAAATAAATTATTGTATTGTAAGTAAGTCAAGGGAGTTTCTCATTTATTTTATTTAGAAGGTTAATAAAACATTTCGGAAATTGTGATGTTCTCAATCAATCAAAGCTATACAGATATTTTCTTTATGTTAACACCGCACAAGAGTCCCAACTTCTCTCATAAATTGGGGTAGGTATGTTGTGAGCGTGATGGGAAAGGGGAAGTATGTGAAGTACCTTGTGAACAGATCACCAAGCACGGCGAAGGCCTTTTGAAAGTGGTTGCGTTGATTTAAAAATGTCAGATATAGAAGATGTTTATATTTAATCAAGTTAGAGCTCAGGGAACGTACCCATACTACGTGACACGTTTAGGGGGGGGGGGGGTCTTCAAAATGTCACGCTCCATACAAATGAGCGGCGGGTTGCTTAGGTTTTTGGTCACCGGGGGGGTGGGGGGGGTTAAAAATTGCAAAAAATTGGTCACGTGGTATGGGTACGTTTCCTCACCTTCTAGAATTTTTCTTAGTGCCTAAAAAACATATTTCTGTTTTATGGTTAAGTTTTTTTTTTCATTAGGTCCACACAGGAGGCCCTGAAGAAAATAATTACTCTCAGGGCCTATGAAGTCTTTGGGGATGCTGTGTAAAAGGTCTTTTTGGGGAAGAAAGGAGAAGAAGTTCTGGGAAGGAAAGGGTATGAGGGGTGAGTAGGAATCTTAGGGTCAGTGTGTCCAGTGTGTGACGGTCGTATGAATCCATCCCTCCCACTACGGTGCAAGGCGATATTCTGAGAGGGTACGGCTGTAGAAGTCAAAAGGACTCCCCCAACCATTCTCTCCTGATCCGGCTTATCAGCAGCCAGTGGACAGACGCAAGACACCACCGCCAAGACCTGGACAAACCTCACCCCATCTGCTGAGTCACCAAACGTAGCAAACCACTAGGGGTGACATATGGAGAAATGTTTTAGGTAATAGCAATAACTTTTGTAAAGGTAATCTTTACTAGTTTCACTGCTGCGAACTTTTACTCGTTTAGCGGTAAAATAATATATATATTTTAATTAAAATGAATAGGTAAACGGTAAAGGTACGGCGTACATTGTCAATGTTTCATATAATTGAAATTCCTCGGAAACATGTTAATGCTGAATACAAAATACTGTTAGATAATAATAATATATAATATTTTCTTTTATATTTTATAATAGTAATATTTTCCACCAATGCCTTTAGTACCTACGTATTGCATCAGTACAGTTAAAGTCGTTGGTCAAACAGGTAATTTACTTTTCGAAGGTTTGTTTTAACAGAAACGGATGCGCTGCCCTTTTCATAAAAATCTTAAATTTAGATTTGAGAGCAAAGTACCCAATCATACAAATTTTTTTTTTTGTATGATTGGGTACTTTGCATAGCAAAGCTATAGCAAACATCTAGTACGGGGTTCCATACCAACTCAGAACCACCTCAGAAAGGTCATTAAAAGCTATGAAAACATAATTTTAAAATAGCCGGTAACCCTAACCTAACCTATTTAACCAATTTTTTTATCGTCACTCTTACTGACCTTTCTGAGGTGGTTCTGAATTGGTTTCATTCTGAGTTGGCCGGTCACCCTGGCACGGATATGTGCTACTTTATTTACATGTGTTTTAAATTATAATGTAAAGGCTATCAAAGAATTCAATTTAAAAGATTTAGAGGTAACTTTGGCAATTATTATTATAATGACGGTTATTAAAAGTGAATTTAGTATAAAAATATGATGAAAGTTATTTTCTTTTATATTTAATATAAAAGAAAATAATAAAAATGATTGAAAAAAGCATTTTGATGGGGGTAACTTTAAAATACACAAATTTATTTTGTCTTAAATAAACTAAAATTTCTACCCAAAAACACGCTTTATTACAATATGTTATTTCTCATTACGTTAACATAGTAGGTAGGGGAAAATTTTGTTTTTAATGATTATAGTTAACCCACAAAATGCCTCTAAAATCAGGTAAAATTGAATTATTTTATCCTGTACATCTTAATCTAAAAGTCAAATAAATAACATTATTTATTTAGCTATACATTTCACTTTAAAATAAACGACTGAATATTTTATTCAAAATACTCAACTCTATGTTCGACTGTTGCGAACTCTTGCAACTCATAAACTTACGAATACCGACAGTAACTACATGACAAAATACACTATTCTACTGTAGCATTCATAAGCGGAACTACATTGACCACTCTCCCATACAACGATTTAACACTATGGAAAATCAGTACTCAGGTGATGTTGACATATTTAACATCAACGAATTTTGTGGATTTTGTAAAAAAATTATTCCAAAACTATTCCTAAACATATCTGTATTTTTGTAAACCTATCAAATCGCTGTATTTTTGTATTTTCATGACTTGTGTGCATTTTTTATTTAATTTAATTTTTATTAATTCTTTATCCGTTTAAAAATCATCTGTCATGAATTAATTGTACTATCAAACATATAAAAGCCCTCTGGGCGTTATATGAATAAATAATAAAAACATTCAAAAAGGTATTTTTCATTTTAGTTTGTGTATTTTGGTTCCAAATTCAATTTTAAGTGTTGAATGAAAAAGGCCTTAAAGTCATTGGAAGGCGAAACTGCTACCACGAAAAGATATTTAGAATCTATTTAGTAAGGTAATGTAAAC
Organism: Limnephilus rhombicus; assembly: GCA_929108145.2. NCBI lineage: Eukaryota > Metazoa > Arthropoda > Insecta > Trichoptera > Limnephilidae > Limnephilus > Limnephilus rhombicus. Next base: position 29,265,153 of record OV815284.1, read on the forward strand.
CTGTACCGACCTATTTAGCAGAGTACCAGGTCAAAATTACCTTTTTCTTTTATTTTTTATTATGTAAACACCGCAAAATAGTTCCAGATCCTCCACTGTTCAGCACCAGAATATGACATCTGACGGCAGAAAAAAAGAACGAGATGTGACTGGGATTGTTGGGAAGTACCTGACTATTCAATCAATCCCTTCATTGGGCGTCCCCGACTTCTTCTACATACAATATTAATAATTTGGCTTCCATCAGCCTTCTATTTTTCCGAATCTCCACATTTGTGATACGGCCATACGTGATTTTAACAATAAATATAACATACAGAAGAGCTACATATCACTCGAAACGGCCATTTAGACTTATTCGATTTCCGATGATTATTTTTGTGAATGATGTTGTGTGGGAATATAATTACACCGATTATAAATTGATTTTTGCTAAAGTCACGGGTCTAGAAAATTCCGTCAGTGTGCAAAAGTCGGTTGTTGAACTTGTTCGCTAATTTTATGCAGGAGACTGAATCAAGTTTGTAGCGGATTATAAATCAGACCCAACCTGTGTATTTGTCTCTAGCACGGACCACAATGTCGCTTTAAGAGGTAGAACGAAACTTTTATTTAGAAAAACATTTTACAAACTAGGTAACTAATTTTCGATTGTTCATGGATAACGATGTCACCCATCGCGCCCTTGAGGTGATTTTTCACCAAAACGGCGCTATTCAAATTATCCAAATGTTATGATGGTTTGTATTATCATAAAACTAGCTAACCCGGAGAACTTCGTACAGCCTAAGAATCAATAACTGTTGTTTTAAGGCTCTGCAACCGGGCTCGAAAAGAAGAAGATGGAGAGATACGAAATTACGAATGTTAAAGGAGAACGCTAACATTTACAGCGACAAAATCGATGTGAAAATGTTTAATAAAACACGACTCATTTAAAGTAGAGCAAAAATCTCGCTTGCATTATCTTAAACAGCATTTAAAGAAACACTTGTAAAATAACTGAAACCAACGTGTTTATAATAATTTTTGGAGCATACTTTGCGATTTTTTTCTATCGAGGGAATTTTATATAATTTGCGTTTCGGTGCGGGCAAAGTCTAGATATTATCTTCAAGAATAACATATATTTTTTTAAGAGCTTTAAAACTTACCGTGTTTAAGGGAAATATGTAATAAATCGGTAGAAATCCGGGTTGCGGGCCCTTAACTTATTAGCTGAATTAAATTCAGTTTTTTTCATTCAGTTAAAAATTACACTACGAAGCAATTATCTATACGCAACTGTCCGTGTTTTGTTTTTGTCAGTTTCAAAAATGTAGTTGTGTACGGATTTTCTTATTTTTCCACTTACTTACGGGAATTGCGTTTCATTTTCTTTATTAGTGTGAGGGAGATTTATTATATTTTACTTTGGAGGGGTGCAGACATACTTTCACCGTTTGTCTCATTTTCGACTGTTGACATTAAGTTTGTAAGAAAGAGGGCAGCATTATATGTTCAAGAACAAAAGCAAAACAATCAGCGCATTGACATTTGACGTTTTTGAATTTTTGGAGTTCACTCACTGTTCAATATTAAACTTATCACAATATTGCTGCGCTCCTTTGTTTCTTTTATCCGAGGCTGCGCTCTTTCAAAAGATGAGAATTCGTTCCATACAAAATGTACGAGAAAAAGAATTTTATTTATAATTTTATTTTGCGTGAATTTGTCCGATATTTTCATAGCTATTATGCTATCAGGGGCGGAGACAAATCCAACAAAACAAAGATCATAAAAATCGATAAAGCCGTTCTTGAGTTACAAATGGTGTAACTAACCCGACGATATTGCTTTGGTTGCTGAAAGCGAAGAAGAACTGCAAGAGGCCTTAACAACCATGCAAAGCATTCTTCAAAACAATTACAACATGAGGATAAATAAAGACAAAACAAAGCTGCTGACTGTAGGCCGAACGCAACATCAGATGAGAGTAGAGATGTCAGGAGTTCCACTAAAGAACACCAAGGAGTTTGTCTACCTCGGGAGCAAAATAACATGGGACGGTCGGTCTAAGAGCGAGGTCGACAGCCGTATACACCAGGCTAGGCTTGCATTCAATAAAAGGTCGAAAATAATAGAATCGAATAATATAGACCTGAAACTGAGAATACTCCTCGTCAAGACCTATGTATGGAGTATCTTGATGTACGGCTGCGAAACATGGTGCTTATCCGAAAGAGATAAACGGAGACTAGAGGCTTTTGAGATGTGGTCCTATAGAAGACTACTAGGAATTTCCTGGAGAGACCACATCACAAATGAGGAGGTTCTCCGAAGAATCGAAGGAAGAAGGCACGTGCCCAGGACCTTGTCCGAAAGGCGCGCAAGATGGATCGGCCATGCAATAAGACAAGAAGCCTCTTGCATGCCATAAATGGAGGGTATGACCGAGGGGACAAACGCTAGGGGACGCCCACGCCGAGAGTACTTGGAGGACCTGCTGATGGACGTGCGCTGCTTATCATATGCAGACTTCAAAAGAGCCGCACAAGACAGGGAAGAGTGGAAGAAACGAATAGATGAAATTGCTGCAAACCAATCCCAGGATTGAAACCAGAGAGAGAACTAACCCGACTTTGTTTTATATATTAAGATTAAGGCGTCTTGTCGTTTTTTTACAGTGAACTGGTATTTCAAAGCAAGTTAGCTCATGATGTAAATGACATTAAAGCTGAAAAATTTCTTGACTCAAATTCAAATTTCTTGACTCAGTTTTTAGCGGGAAACAAACGTATTTTCAGCTTTTTAGTTAATGTCGCATCAATTAATCTTTTTACTTTTAAAACTTTTTTAATAGAAAAATTCTTTGCTTAGTTTGGTTTAATTTTATATACTTTCTTGGTATGAATTTGTTATACAAATACAGTTTTTTTAATTGAAATTATTTCTCATAATTTTGAGGTTGAATCTTGTGTAAGTAGGGATGCAACGATATATCGGAAAACCGATGAATATCGACGATACGCCGATATCGATATATCAATATCGAAAAACTCTATAATATCGTATCGAAATATCGAAAAAAAAAATCTTTTTTCATAGGCAGAAGCCACTATAAATCAAAGCAGAAACCGGCTACAAGGAAGCAGACTGTCAAAGTTACTATTTAGTACATCGTTAATTAATAAATAGTTACGATAGCTAGTACAAAATACTGGAATTAATATATTTTTTAAATAAATTTATTAAAAAAAACACATTTTCTATACCTATCGAAATTTTTTGATTATTCACATAAGTACAAAAAAATATATGCATACATAATCGATAAAAATTTGATTCGGATTTCTATAAGCTTTTAAAAAAAATAAGAAATATCGATATATCGGCCTAATAGACCGATATATTAATATCGAATTTATTCGAATATTTTTAAAAACCTTGCATCCTTATGTGTAAGTATATTTAAATATATTTTAAAGGTAAGTATTTAAATAGGACGTATACTTTCCCTTTTGGAACATACCTATTAAACATGTAATAGAACCCTGTGCAACCAGCTAGGGCATAATATTTTTTGCCCAAGGTTCTAATTACATTTCCCTATTGCAATTCCAAGCTAGTGCCATTTCCTTTTTAAATATTTTACATTAAAATATGAACAACTAAAATCCTTTAAATAAAATTGTTAAATATATTGCGAAAATTTGTCTTTGGAAACTTAGAAACCTTAAAAAATGGTAAGGCATAGTTAGGACCCTATCCCAATGAAATGACCAACCATAATGCGCTACGTATTTAAGATCAACTGTCAGATACAAACAAAATAGAGAGTGTAAGCGATATTAGAACCTTGTAAAATGAATTATTATTTAAAATGCTTGATGTTAGAACTTTGTCATACATATGTCTACGAAAATACAACACACATGGTTCTGAAAGTTATTTTGGGTATTGAAATGAGCAAAAGAAATGCTTTGGCATTCAAAGGTCATTTTTGAAAAAGGTCAGTTAGAACCCTATCCAAATGAGGTGACGCAATTGTGACAGAATAAATGTTAACTCGACATAAGTAAATTTTAAAAAGTGGAGAATATATTTTAAGCATTATAACACAACGAACTTGAACCAAAAACCTTCAAAACTTTCGTTAGTTTTTAATTCTCACGTGGGAGGTTAACGACATCAATCCAAATCGGCTTGCTGTTTTTTTTGCCAATTTATGTGGTTGAACTTGTAAAATGTAATTACGCTTTCGATGTACGTAACCCAAACACCTGCAATTATTACCTGAGTCGTTGTGTAAGATACGAGAAGCCTTGCACGTTGAAAAAGTTCGTTACTCTTTTGCCTGCCTGCACCTATAAGTTAATCTGTAACTCTCGGCGACATGCAAAAAACCTTTATTTATTCTATCTGGATTTATATGGCGACACGTGCCTTTCCACATAATGGTGTCATTCTAGAAAATTATTTTTTAAATGAACACGAACATGAAAATGAACTTTCCGCTTTCTGCGGTGATAAGTAGGAGGTTTTCATATGTCAGGTTATTTGTAATCCGGAAATCGTTATCTTTCTTTAAAATATATATAATTACTAGTCCCAGCGAGAGGTCGTACGTGACTTCTTCGCTTTCTCTAGTAACTTCTAAGCAGTGGTGTAGCTAGCATGGGTGGTACCGGGGCGGATAACGTGGTGTCTCCCCCCCTAGGCTATTTTCGCCTATAAATCGACCGTCATATACAAAATTCTCCCTATTCGGGGCACTCCACGGGGTGCCATAGAGCTACGAAAATATAAATAACAGACCGTGTTCTATATTTTTGTGACAATATCCTTCGTCATTTTTTTCCACGGTTGGGTGTCACCCCACATCGGCACCCGGGGCGGACCCCCCCCCCCCGTAGCTACGCCACTGCTTCTAATGTCTTTTTTGTTTGCATACAAGACGTGTGAGAAGGAAAGGGACCACCGTTGACGGCATATGTACGAGCTCTCGCTGGGACTATTTACACATATTTTTCACTAAAATATTTATTATTGTTATCAAATATCTATTTTATCTGTCCTTGGCCGTTACGAAAAGCTTATCAGCTGATATCAAGGAATTTCGAGTGCGCATTAGATAAGTAGAGACATACGGAGTTCTGTCGTATTTCATATTCTTTCGCAACATCATTTTTATTTTTCACTTTACATGCTACTGTTACAATACTTCATCTTCTGGTGACCTCTCCTATCGCAGGTTGGCTATCATCAGGGTAATCTTCACCCTCCAGGTTGCAGCCCAGAACTGCTCTCGTACAAGTCGCTCAGGTTTCGAAGCCGTGCAGTTTGTAGTTTTGCTCTGCTAAAATGCAACGTTTGTTGTTGTAACAGTGTTTAAAAATAAATACACGATATTTTTTGTACTATCTACCCGGCTTTGCCCAAGAATTTAACAGTCTCGTTTCTTATTGAAATAAAAAGTATGCTACAAACATTGTGACGTGTAGTTTTTATTTAGTTTACAAGAGTAGTTCATTAAATAAACTTAAAGACAAAATTACTTATTACGTTCAAAAATAAGAATGAGATATATGTAAATACGGACGTTAGAGGGAGCGAGCTAAAACTAAAAACGATAAAAATTGAGTGAAAATTGTGAAAATGTTAAATAAAACACGATTCGTTTAAAATAGAGCAAAAATCTCGAGGGAAACGTCTGAAGTAGCATTTAAAGAAACTGTGATTTTTTTCATACGTATAACTTGTAAAATAACAGAAAAATATGTTTATAGTAATTTTCGTGGCATACTTTGCTATTTTTTTCTACCGAGGGAATTTCACATAATTTCCGTTTCGGTGTGGCAAATGCATAGATATTATCTTCAAGAATAACATAGATTTTTTAAGAGCTCAATAGTGTCCGACCGAACTTTCGGTTTCGGCCAAAAAACGAGTTTCGGCTTAGTTTCGGTTTCGGCCGCCATCCAGCCGAAATTAAGGCCGAAACCGAAACTCAATTTGGAGGTTTCGTTCTGTGATCGGATATGTTCGGTGCACTGAACTGCGAGCCACGAAGTATCATTGTGATAGGCCCTGAGGAAAATAATTTCCCTGTGGGCCTATATCATCTTTGGGGATGCTGTGTGGAGGGTTTTTTTAGGGAAAGGAAGGAGAGGAGAGTTCTGGGAAGGAAAAGGGGTGGGTAGGAATCTGAGGTTCAGTGTGTCCTGGTCATCCATCTTCATGACCTAGACAAACTTCATCCCACGAACCCGGGCATCCCTACTAAATCACCAAACGCAGCGAACCACTTGGGGTGACCTATGGCAGGGGTGTTGGTTATCCAATAAAGTTTCCCGGGGCGGCGGTACCCATTCCCGCCTCCCAAATTATTTTGTTCTTAAGATGAAAGACTATTTTTTGTTTAGTGTACGTAAACAAATTAGGTTTGAAAAAAGTTATACGGTTTTCTACCTTTTATTTTATGTTGCTTGTTAATAATGTTAAAATAGGTAATACCTATTTCTTTTTTTAATATTATTTACGAAGCGATTTACGATTACGATTTCAAAAAACGTAAATAATTTATTTGATATAAGGAGTGATAATTATATTATGTTTATTTTTAGTTCAAATATCAGAGACTGAATGATTAATATATGATTTAAAAATAAAGGCTGATTGATTACGATTGACTATTTTTTTTCCACGAAAACATGACCTTACATGGAAGTTTCGGTTTCGGCCGAACCTAAGACCGAAGCCGAAACTCGGTTTCGGTTTCGGCCTTAAAAACTAGTTTCGGTCGGACACTAGACCTTAAAAACTTAAAGTGTTTAAAGAAAGTCTATTACCTACTATTTATAGTAAATGTATTCGTATGTATGAATATTATTTTCTGTTGTTAACTTTATGTACTTATCTAATTTATAAACCCACTTAACGTCACTATACACACTTAACGTCTATTTTTAGTTATAGTTACAAATTTCTTACGAAAACTAATACTCGAATATGCTACAAACAAAATGGCGTGACTGTTTGTTAGTTATGAACTTTTTTACAGATGACATATAAAATGAAAGTAAAGTGTATAATGTTAAATGACCCGACATCTGAATACCAAGTCGATAAATAAGATAATATCTAGGTACCACCTACATGTTTCTTTCGTTGCGGATTCAATAACTTTGTAGCGAATCGTTTATAGATTTCTTTATCAGACGAGTTCCTGTACTGTTGTTGTGAGACCATTTAAGTGATAAGAATGTGGTTAACCTACAGAACTCTTTTCTTGGCGTTCATCTCACTAAGGTGGATAGCATCCTGTTAATCTGTACGAACTATATATCTGATAACGGAATCTTTTCTTGTTTTATTAACTCCACACAGGAGGTCCTGGGAAAATAATTTCCCATAGAGCCCATGCAATCAACCGACCGCCTTTGTTCTTTTTACGGTGACAAGTGTTTATCACAAAGGCAAGGTGCCTGTATTTATGTAGGTATGTAAATTTAAACCGAATCTTTTTTATTGTTTCCAGCCGATGCATGGGGAGACCCTGCCTCAAACTCTTGCCCGGTCTCCTCCGACAACAATGAACATAAACAATTGCTCACACATTTGCTTGAAAATTACTATAAACAATGTCAATGGGGGCCTGGCCTTACTGCAGACGCATACAAAAATGTGCAAGACCTCGCCCCCATTGCCAATGTTCAAGCAAATGTGTAAGCAAATGTTCATGTTCACGGTCGGAGAAGACCACGCGTTTTACTCTAGGTAAACTTAAACGAGACTGAAGCCAACCTTTATCCAATGCTTTGTTTTGCTGGTGGAGCATATCATATGGGAATAAAGCTGTAAAGGGTGGGAAGTTTTTGAATAAACACCTCTGGTATAAAAGTAGACTAATGCATTAAAAATGAGATCCTTATGGGTCGTCCATTAATCGGTTCGGAAAAAAACAGGGGGGGGTTAAAAAGTTGCTAAAAAACATCACGTGATTAATGGACGACCCCTTGAAATAAAACTCGAAGAAGACAAAATATACATTAAAAAAAACTTTCATGTTTTAAATGTTTAAAAACTGAATACTCCACTGCCAAACATAAATACTCAACCAGGGAAATAAGCCAATACGTACCGGTTATTGCCAGTTTAAGTACAACTCTTGGACAGATAAATATTAATTTTCATGCTGCAAAGTAAATAATACCCTACAAAAACAATTTAAAAAACTGAAATATTAAAACTAAAATCAAAACATGAAGTGAGTGATAATCAATTTGCAAACATTATGAAGACAATGTCAAGGCATCTAAGTACTCAATATAATTTTATTTAAATGCTACAGGCCATCTCAGAATAGGAAACTCTAGTGAGATAAGACTGACATTATTCTTTTATCAACTGCTTATGCTTTATACTTACATAATACGTAAATATTATTCCTTAATATGCTTTACGCATATAACTTATTGTACCGAATTATAATTTAACCATTAAAAACAACTCACAGATGAGACAAACCTTTAGAAGTGTATTGTAGGCAGTGTTGCCGCCGGGTGTTCGGTGTTCCACCGAACCGTTCGGTATTTTAGCACCGCATTCGGTGTTCGGTAGGGAATGCAATCCCGATCTCGCGGGATCTCGAACTCGCGAGATTTCGTGACATTTTTCGGGATCAATCCCGAAGCATAATATGACGAGATCCCGTTCGATATCGACGGGATTGGCAAATGCAACTGCAGCGCTGTTATATTTGAAAAATCCGAATAATTATCAAAAGGACTTGGAGCTATGGGAAGGCAATGAAACTTTCCAATTGCCTAGCAAATATCTCCTACGGAAACAAATTAAAAATATAATCAAACGATTAGGTACATAGTAAACAACCAGACTCAACTTCTGGTACCGTGATTAATACCACAGTAGCAAACACAGAAAATGAAGATGACTTGCCTCTTTCTATGACTAATATGTCACAAACTAATACGTCACTTCAAGAGAAACAAGGGGGAGATTTTTGCAGTTTGCATATAATTGCTTAGTCACGCTGCTGCCAACCAGTGTTGAGTCGGAGAGGGCATTTTCAGCAGCTGGGTACATTGGAATAGACATTCGATGACTTTTAGCAGATAGCACTCTTAATACACTTTGTTTTTTAAGAAGTTACTTTCAAAATCACCCGTTATTACTTTCTAATCTCCTTAAGCTACATTTTTTCTTTTGATTATTTTAATTAAAAAAAACTGTTAATTATTTAGTAACTAATATTAAAGAATAAATGTTTTTGTTTTCTTTCAAATAATATTTTCTTTTAATTAACGAGATCCCGAAAATTCCGAGATCTCGCGAGATTGTAATTTCTAATCTCGCGAGATCTCGAATTTGCGATCTCGAGTCGAGATTGCATTCCCTAGTGTTCGGTATGACAAAAAACCGAAGTACGGTCGGTTCGGTATTTTTTTCTGATTAATTTTTTTTCGCCCTAGTAAACGAATCAACTGTCAGATTTGACGCAATCGGCAATCGATGTTGCCGCTTCGTGCACAAAAACAAGTGTTTCCTACGTATTCAGTAAGTTAAAATTGAATTAATGTAAGGTGAATTAAATATTTTATTTAATTTAATGTAACTAACTACGAATAATTAGTGTTTTTAATTGTTGCAGATTTTTTAAATTCAGTTCAGTCCATAGTTCAATACATATAAGTACTCAACTTTTATAGAAATATGGACTTTTTTTTTGCTCACTGTTCGGTATGTATTTGGAAAAGACCTGGAAACCCAGATTGTAGTTGAGTACATGTGCCGAAATCGTCCTGCAAATCTTCCTTACTTTAGGTGAAAGTGATCAAACGTTGCCAAATATCAACATTTTTTCTTATTTTGTTTTTTTTTATTTTCTTTATTATGGAAAATCAACAGATATTTTACACTTGTAATAATAACATTAATAATATACATAATATCCAATGACAGATTTTCACATAATTAAAATTATAAATAAAAAGTAATACAAAAAAGTAAGGGTCCTGTACCCGTAAGAACTTAACAAAAATATAAAAATACCTAATGAAAATTATTAAAAAAAAGATATAAAAAACACAAAATAAACTATAATAATCTGCTTACTAAATTTCAAACAAGAAGTATTCAGAGTCAGAATTCTATTCTCACTCCACAACAACAATAATAATAATATGTACATTGTACAAATTGTACATACCTACAACTCAGAGTGAATATAATAGTAAGTCGAATGTCAAGTATGCAACTGGAAAGGATTCATAGCAATAACATGGTAACTTGCAATACGGTCAAAAAATTATTTAATGTTGGCTATGACATACTTTTTTAGGGTACTTAAATTACATGAGAATGTGTCTATATTATTAAAATTCTTATCAAATACATTGCATGCTCTGAATATAAATGCATTTTGTCTGAGATTAGTAGAACATTTTTGAAGATGAAAAAGTGATTTTTCTCTGGTTCTAACACCTGGGACTCTAAAATTAATCGCAGCCAAAAGGGGCGAACAATCAATAAAACCATTGATAATTTTATATCTGCTGAGTCTCTTCTAATTTTTAATGGTTTAAGTCCATAAAGGTCTAACGAGCTGTTTATGTCACGATAACCAATATTAAACTTGTAATTTAAATGATGGACAAATTTTCTTTGAATGGCTTCAATGCGTTTAATATAAATTTTATATTGAGGATTCCATATCTGAGAAGCAAATTCAAGATGACTGCGAACATATGAAAAATACAATATTTTAAGTGTTTGAATGTTCTTGAATTCTTTTCCAATACGAAATAAGAATCCTAACATTCTAAGGGCTTTCTTCACAATCATGTTAATATGTGCCTCGAATGTGAGTTTACTATCAAGTAGAACACCTAGATCACGAATTTGAGTAACCCTTTTGAGTGATTGGTTCGCTATAAGGTAGTTATGGTCAAATTTAATTTTATTTCTAGTGAAGGTATTCACATAACATTTAGAAGTGTTCATGTTGAGATGATTAATTATACAGTAGTCATTAAGTCTATAAAGATAATTGATCATATACTCAAATTCACTGGCCAGTCTTAGGCCCAAGAGTCGAACGGTCTTATGCAAATTTCCGACAACCATTTTCTTTGAAATCCGTATAAATCACACTTGTATGATGTGCCATCTACCTCGAAATTTTGTGACACCTAACCTAATCTTCTTCTTCTACTTCCTTGCACTGTCCCAACTAATTGCCTAGGTAGGCTGTTGGGGTCGGCTCTTCTTGTTCTCATGCTATGTCTTCGGTTCTGTGTATCGCTTTCATCCAGCCATTTCATCTAACCTAAACTAACCGTTCGCTTGTTTTTTTCTGATTTTTTTTTGTAATTCATATGAAACATTGTAATCAAATGACCTTCCAGCGCCATCTTGTTTTTTTTTTACATTTTAAAGATCCCTGTGAAACGCGGATTCTTGGTGCGTTTCTGCTTTTTATCAAAATTGAATAATCTGACGAGCTTAACAATATAATAGTTGTCCTCTCCTGCTGATCACAATTTGTACAAAAGTTGAAATGTACTTTTAATCAGCATATACAATGGTTATTTGGTGACTTGTTACACGTGAATTTCTGCCAAACAACTGGGCCTTAGGTTACTTTCCATCCCAAACATGTCACAATTTTAAAGAGTTGTTCGAATCTGCTGCGTTCAGACTAGCGCTCTTTCCCGAGATTGCTTTGACCCCGCGGGGAAAAGATTGCCGACTGAAAGTGATATTGGTGTAAACTGTTGAACCGTTAGTTTCTCTTTTAACCACGATAATGTAGGTAATAAGTATGATGTACAATTGTGTACAAAAGCGGAAGGCTAAACAACGCTAGGTAATATCACCGCCATAGAAGAATGAAAACAATCATAATATGTAATTTAATTGCGCAAAGCTTGTTCGTACCAGTGAAAGTACGTAATTCCACGCATAAATTTGCATATTTGCATTAACATGCAGGCTGCTGTCTGGGCATCAGTGAGACTTGCATATTTTACAAGTCAACACGACCCTTGTACATATTTATGATTATAAGCCTTAAAAAAAACCTTAGCTAGAATTTCGCTGTTTCAAAATACAGCAGAAATCTATTTTTAAAATACGACATGAATGTTCTACCTCAGCTAGAAGTAGGTACTCCTGTCCCGGTACACTAGAGTAGATAAAAATGTTCTTGTTTTTAATTCAAGGTAAAAGGGCTTGACATTTTACTGAATTTTGCTGATAAGATTTGAGATGTCAATATTGACAAGGGTTTTCCCCTGAATTTTGTTAAGCAACTTTGTTATGATACCTACGATACAAACATGTTTTTACAACTTATTTATGACTGGAATTTGGTATTTTTCGGTTGTCATGCGTAAAATTATTGAAGTTTAACGAATTTTGAATTAATTTTCAAATTTGGAACTAATGAATCATACCAGACGAGCAGAAAAGTGGATTAAAAAAAATGATAATTGTTTATTTGAAATGTGTAAGTATATCTTTTTTTTAATGTTTGACAGATGTCCTTATTTTTAATTTATTAACATTCATTAAGTAAATTTCTGCTTTTGAAAGGCAACGATCCTGAGGCAAATATTATTTTGTTGTGAGGGAATAACCAGACAAAACCGGAAATATGTAATTTTTAAATCAAATTTTAGACGTATTGACTCTTTTCCACAAAATATTATAAATTGATTTCAAAAGACTGTTCTTTTATCTAGTAAAGCTCTGTTGTAAATTTAGAGAAAATATGTTTATTTTTAGTTCAATAAGGTTTTACCGTAGGTCGTCGGCAAATTTGTTAAATTTTGAATTCTTCCCCTTCAAACATTCTGGAATAAACTATTATTATTATTAATATTATTGTATTGAAATAATATATATTATTTTTCAGAATTTTAATTTTAGTTAAAATAAAATCATTTAAAAAAAGATCCTCGCACGTGTTTTGTGACGAAAATACTTCAGTTTGTCTATTTATTTATGATCTTACAAACTAATATATATTCAACATTTTTTTTAACATTCTTATTTTGCCTAGACATTTTTGAAAAATTATAAATACTTATGATCAAAAAATAATTACAAAAAGTACAAAATTTTAATAGTTTTATCATCACCCTTTCAGCATTTTAGAATGTAGGGGTATAAATTAAAGCAAATTTTTATTAAAATAATATCGTTATTGAGTTATTATTTAGAATAGCTGGTACGGAGAATAATTAATATTTCTCATTGGAACCGCCCTGAACATCTTTCGACGAAATGTGAATTCCACGGGTCTGCGCTAGTACTGTGATAATATCGAGTGCAGTATTTTCTCCCAGTGTTTCAGTAATCCGCGTGCCACTGTGACTGTTAATCATTGTTTAAATCCACTCCTGAAAGTAGTTGAACTACTCTCTATTCTGCTGCTTGGAGAGAGCAGAAGATGTGACTTTCTTTCAATGTGCAACAGGTTCCTTACACGATGAACTTAATAGCAAAATAAGATGATGAATGATTCTATTTATTGTATATTATTTGTAGCTTCATTGCAATAATATGTATTGTGTTGAACAAACAGATGTTAATTGATATTAACCAAAGTAAATAACTGAATGATGCGAGAGGTATTATACTTGTACATTTAATGCTGGGAGAAAATATAATGATATTATTGTTGACAGCTTAACCCACAAATCTGGACACTTTCATTTGCCACGACCCACGACCACGACATCTGTAAATATGTGACTATCAGTTTTGGTTTGCTATATCATAGAGCCTCTGTGATAAAACATCTTTACGTAAGTAATATATAATGATCTAACGTTAGTATAGTTATTATCGTGCTTTATTTATCAGGTGATATTTCACAAAACGTCATCATATATAACTAAGGATGGGTTGTTTCACAAAATTTTCACAATGTTAACTTTCAAGATCTGTGAAAGTGGAAACAACCGATTCTTAGTGATAGTCGGTATGACAAACGAGCATTTTCTTCGAAGTTTTGGTTTTACGTAACGGACTAGATAATTCTGATACAAAATTGAATTTATTTGTTCTCTCTGACATTGAGTACCTAACTATGATTGCATTAGTTTGGTTAATTAAGGTATGTGACGTGTTAAAATGAACGAGTTAAGCTCCCATATACCACATAGCACCACAACAGGAATATGTACCTACTAATATAAAATGTGTAATTATTTTGAGGTGTTCCCACACTAAAAATACCTTCACGTATCTATAAAACCAAAATAAATTTCTTAAAGTGTTAAAAACTCAACCCGGCATTCATTCAGGTACAATGTAAAAGTGTGAAGTATTCGATAATCAACCGTCGAAGAAACGAGATCATTATATTATCTATATAGGATTCTAGAACAGTCTCTAAACAATGTGAAGACTCAAGTTTACTCGATTGAAGGATCGATAAATATGTTTGTGGTAATGGCCGTACAGAACCCTTGGTATGTGAGAAAAAAAAAACAAAACAAAAAAGATTCCTCCGTCTGGGTAGACCCAAACCCTAAGCATTGAATAGGGTTGTTCAGTAGAGGGCCAGGTCACCGACCCTGCGGTACCCCTGATATTGCTTCATTTTGATTCATCTACACTCCAATCTTCTGGTTAACAGGTCTGTTTCGAATATGATAAACTGCTTCAGATTTGAATAACTCCCCGTGTATTTATTACCTTCTGCGTTAGTGGAAATTTCAAGACTTAATCGTCAGTTTACTAGGCAATAAAAATCAATTAACACATTGTTGTTCGCTGTAGCTATGTGGATAAACTTTCAACTCCCAATTCAGTTTTATTTCCATTCATTAGAATTGAATTGTATACATTAGAAATATTTCAAATATCATTTTATGATTACGTCTGTGTGGTTCGTAGTTCGTATATTACACGGCCATAACCACAAACTTTTTATTGTATTTTTTGAAACTTTTGTAGATTTTCACCATCGGCATCATTGCGTAGGATTTAAATAGGTATACTTACCTTTATTTTTAATTAGCTTTCGACCACTAATAATGATTTTTAATCATAATAATATTAATAATTACAGGGTGTTTTACACAGCGTCGTTTTTCGTGAAAAAATCGATTTAAATAGGTATACTTACCTTTATTTTTAATTAGCTTTCGACCACTAATAATGATTTTTAATCATAATAATATTAATAATTACAGGGTGTTTTACACAGCGTCATTTTTCGTGAAAAAATCACCAAAGGGGCATTATTTGCTAATAGATGTTTTACAATTCAAATATTTGCAGTATATGTCTATTAAGCAAAGAAAATGTTTTTTTAATGCTATTCTGATGGTGGTTACCCATATTGTTTTAAAATTAAACTTGATGTCAAAGACGTCAATGTTCCAGATGTTTGTATTCGTTTCGTATTAGGGAACGTACCCATACTAAGTGACCTATTTAGGGGGGGGGCTTCAAAATACCACGCTTGGTACAAATGAGCGACGGGTTGCTTAGGTTTTTGGTCACCGGGGGGGGGGGGGTTAAAAATTGCAAAAAGTTGGTCACGTAGTATGGGTACGTTCCCTTATATGTTGGCGGGAATATACGCGTATGCACACGAAAGTTGGTCTCCGATGTATTGCTACAAAACTATACATGCTTTCAGGAAAAGTTTACAGGTGAATTGAACTGCTAGATTCACAAAATTTTGAAATATATATGAATATGCGTTTTTCCAAAGCATACATAAAAGAGCTTTCACAACATAAAATAATGTACCTACATTACACACAGCTTACAATATTGTCAGCAATCTGTAAATTACATAAAATATTTTATAATAATATGTAATTACAAAATGGTAATAGTCCTCAAGCGCGCGAAATTCCACCGGAAATCATTATTCCGTTCCTTGTTCGAAAATACCAACATGGCTGCCCACACGAAATAATAATTCGTACACATTCTAAAGGCGGGTTTTCACGAACTGCACCAGGGAATGTAGGTCAGATTTTAACTGCATTGTGCGTTTATCAACTCGCCGATGTTTACTAAAGCAAGCAAATAAATAATCTTACTCAACCCTATACCTATGTGCCTATGTGGAATGCAACGTAGTTTTTTTATTATTGTTATTAACGATAGATAACATTTTATTGTCAAGAAAGCACGTAATGTCTTTCTATGGAATTATAAAGAATGCAATAAAATATTGATTGATGCATAAATTGTAAAATTGAGATAAGATTTTTTTTAAATATAAATATTTTTTCGCTTACATTTATCACGATCATCACTTTGGTTTTATATGGTTTGGAAGTAAAGAAGTCGCTAAGTCAATTTTAAATGGGGGGATTCTCGTAGATTGTCAATCAAAAGATCAGAATGAATTCGATCTCGAGGCGATTCAAATTTGAGTATTGATTACAAAATATAGATTCTTCTTCTTCTTCTTCGATGGCGCTACAGCCCATATTGAGCTTTGGCCTCCTGCAACAGTCGCCTCCACTCCTCCTGTCCTCAGTGGCTGACTTCCAGGAGGTACCTGGAGAAGCTGTGCTGCATCCCCTCTAACCTCATCTTCCCACCTGAGTCTGGGTTTTCCCACTTTTCTCTTTCCACCTGGGTGTCCAGTCAAAATTCTTTTTGGGACGCGTGTATCCGGCATTCTCTGTACATGCCCAGCCCATCTCCACGTGAGGAGTCTCATATGTGCTGAGATGCTAGGGGCTTTATATACATCATACATACATCACACAAAATATAGATTAGGTTATAATAATTTTCATAGTTGATGTTGGCTTCATTTTATTTTTTAATTTATGAATTTTTATTTTAGTAATTTGTACATTTAAGTTTACAAAATTTCTAATTAATTATAATATTTCATATTGCAAACTAAATTTTATGTAGTTTTATGTACTTAGCTTCTGCAATTCATCTTAATAATAATAATAATAACAGTATATTTATATAGCGCAGTTTTGTGACATTTCACTTCAAGTGCGCTAATCTTGAACTTTCGAGTTGGTTGTTTCTGGTCGCGTGTTATATAACTTCATCCCTTTGTACAGTAAACTGCTCTGCGTATTCACCTTGTCTTTTTTTTTGAAGCCTGATTTCCTTGCACGTCCTTGTGTTATGTCTGTGAATGTCTTTGTTGAATATAATTTTATTTGAGAAGTAAGTATTTTGGTAAAATATTGTTTCTGCAACTGTTTCACGGTTAGCCAATTCAGTTCCTTTAACATTTTGTTTACTTTTGAAAAACTATTTCGCAGAAGTATTATTCTCATTGCCCTGGTTTGGAGAATTTTAAACTGTTCTCGTTCGTTACATAGGAAAAGGGTAGTAGAGCAATAGTTAAAATGTGGAGCAATAATTGATTTGTAGATAGTGATTGCTGTTTCACTAGATAGTTTTTGCCGAATTCTTCCCAAAAAAGATATTTTTTCCCAATTTCATGATAATCATGATAACGGATCATTTCTTCGACTCTTTGTGAATGAGCTACCGCCATCTGTTTTTTCTCCTTTGTGTAATCTGGGCCTCTTTGAGACCCGCATTAATAAATTCACAGACCCTACCCTCTTCACAATGATGCAAAGTTTGTTTGAAATTATTATTTTTTGCATTATGTAGAATTTTCAAGTCTCTGAGATAATCCTTCGTGCCCTTTCACGTGCAGGTTTGAAAAGAGGATGGACCGCCACATACCTCTTGGCGCACATTCGTTTCTAGAGGAAGCCGCAAACCAAAACTGTGTATTTTCTTTTTGTGCCTTATATCGCCATGCATGTAGGTAAAAGACATAAAAATCGCTTGACACACGTCTAGAAACGCTAGAGTTCGATTTCAAGCGCAAAATTAGTTTTTATTTATTTTGTGAATAATTTTATTAAAAAAATTAATCAAGGGAAACATCACAGATAATCTTAGCCATAATATTAACCACATCTATAAAGTTGTTTCTATTACTGGTTAATACATTTCTAATGAAAAAATAATTTTTTTAGTAGTTTACGCACATATTTTTTTTATTAAGTAATTAACAATTTTATTTTAATTCTACTCAAGGGAAACTATAGGAAAAACTTCAATTTATCCAGAGCATATTTTTGATATTCATAATGTAAACCAATTCGTAGTAAAGATTAATCAAAAATGGTGATTTAGCGTAAAGTTTCGTACATTGCCAACGTCTCGTATATGTCATAAATACTTTTCTATTATTCCGACTCTTGACATGACCTAAAGTCAACGTGTTAATATATTTCGTTATTAATTACCTACCTACCTACAAGTACTATGTAACCTTCGCATTTAAGGATTACATCATTACCTCTCCCAAACCTACATAAAACAACGTGACATGCGCTAATGTATGACTTCGTCATTGTTTCTAAAAATGCTCTACGCCTCGATGATAAATTTTTGAATCCTTGAGTAATTTTACTGGTGATGACGGCTTATTTCTTTGCTTTAAATGCTTTGTTCCGAATGCTTAATAAAATTTTATTTCACCGTTGAACTTTAAGTTTTATTGTTAAAATCTTGGGCATTAATGTTTATAATGTTTTAATGCCTGGAGCATTTAATAATCGGTATGAACAAGCAGTTTACAATGGAGTTGCAATTATTACGAAGTAGTTTTGTTTGATAAATTTTGTTTGATAAACTCAGGTAAACGAAATACCTACGTTCTACGTTCTACGTACAGAAGTTGAATATAAGTTACTTTTTATAGTAGGTACCTAATAAATCTGATCCAAAAAATTATAATATTGTGTTGATTAATCGTATTCTAACTTGGGTTTTAACATAGTTTCTTAGACTCATCGCCTCGATAAGGCTTCTCCATGTGCATGTTGGTCACTGTTAGCTAAGTACTCCATCATTGCACAAACAACATTTTCAGCTAGATAAAAAATAAGGAGGAAATAAAATATTGCCAGGTTGTTCGAAATCCAGTGATGGTTGACCCTCAGGCAGGTCCAACCACTTCTTACACAGCATATTCAAATAGAAGTTCATTGGTTAAAATGCCTTTACTTACCAACCTTCCTCTCAACACCTCCTTCGCCTCCCCACTTCATTGAGTCTCACAGCATTCCCCGAATTTGGGATGCAATAGTCCCATGACTCCGGCCAGTTCTGAAACGATACGTATCATAAATTGTTTCATATAAGTATCACCGTATGAGGTTATATTCGCGCGATATTGATATATTTTTAGAACAACAAAAAACATAACTTTTTATCAGTGGCGGATTTCTCTATAAACATGAATCCCTTACATTCCATAGGTGCGTTATGAATATCAGCACCTATCAAACCTTCCGTTATATTTCGTAGGTTCATTCAAAACATACCAGTGGTGCCAGAGGGGTAGATCTTCAAACCTTGGGAATCTACTAGCCGTCTGCGTGTGCAGGACCTATGAGCAGCAAATTTGTACGGAGTATTTTACAAGTATTAACATATGTTTTTCTTTGATTTTCGTATTCCAAGTTCTTGTTAAAATACTCGTAAGTTAATTACTGAAGATGTTACTTTTTATATTAAAAAAGAGTAGTTTCTTATTTTTGTAACCTTTTGTATCAGCTACAGGCATTTTAGTGAATCGCCGAATTGTCTACGGTCGCTAATCTCTGTTGCAATTTTGTGAATGAATTCTTTTAGATCTAGGGAAAAAAAAAAAAATCAATGAAAACCCAACAAGGATTTTTTCATATCTCCGATTGAACTGAAAATTGGATAGGCCACCAACCGCCGCTGCTTTTTATTGATCCAAGTGTTGAAGAAATAATATCGATGGCGTCAAATTTGTTGATAAGAATTTTAATTCTTCGAAACCAGTTTCAATAACAATTTTGAAATAATTATTGTTGATGCACAACGCTTTTATATTAAAAGGTGATGAGCTCAGAACCGAAAGCAGTTGTTCTTGTTTGTGGTTTACTATTAATTATTGTATGTATTTTCACATACAAGCAAACCACCTGGCCAGCCAAATTGTGTTAACCTTAAGTTTGGAAAATTTAGTGTTATGTGTTATGTTAATAACCGTCTGTTTATACTGAAACAGGTGTTTTTTTACATCTAGGTTAAAATGCATGTAAAAGCGTTGAATCGACCGACGTGAAAGCCACGTTGGCGTAGAATTGTAGAAATACGCGTGTAAATTGGATAAACAAATGGACATGTAATTGATTTAAAGTTCTCTCGGCCAATAGTATTACTTTGTTTAACTTTTAGGGTGTTGAACTGTGTTAAATTTACTCGATTGATTTTTTTGCGAATTGAAAAGTCAAGATTATCGCGACCAGCTCCGGCGGAATATTTCTTACTCAAACAGTTAGATTTAGCTTTATTATTACGAAAAGTGAGTATTTATGTCGGGAGACGAAAAATATGCATTTTACATTTTAATTTTGTTAAAATTAATTCACTTAAGCGATATAATATGAATTCTACTACACCATATTCATATTTGTATTACATTTCATAGACAATCAATGCCTCCAATCACAGAAAAAATATTATTACCAAATAAAAAAAATAATGGAAGTGAAAACTTCTTTAGTGCCGTTGTGATTTGAAACTCGATAAAACGAAAAATAGCAACACTAAAAAGAGACAAACACACATCTATAGGATTTAGCCTGAGAGAGAATGAGATAGACTAATCGGTCTCCTCTTTGTACGGTGGTTCGTTGCCTATCGGTATTCCTCTTTGTGCGGTGCTTCGTAGCCTCCCCACTCTGTCTACTTTAGTTTTCTGAAGGTTTCAATTCTACCGCGTGTGAATTGCGTACTACGATTTTTTATTAATATTATGGAGTGAATGCATTTTTGACAAGATTGAACCTGTATTTATAACAGAAGAAAATGGAAAGAAAAGTATTACGTTAGACAAACCCTGCGTGCCACATTAATCATTCAAAACCTGGGATGTATATCTAAATGATGATGTAGGTACCTATGACCTATGACTAATACTCTTTAACTCCTTTTCATTTCTTACTGTGCATCGACCTTATAATAATTAATGATGAAGGGATTATTTACATATAGTACTAGATGAATAATTAACATTTTGTTAGGATTAATTCTTTTAGTTTACTTTAAGAATTAATTTATCTAGTACTACCTCGACCACGGAGGCCTCCCGCTGTAAACGCATAAAATGCTACTAATGACATAAGGATGTTAAAGGATTATCACATTTGTAGGTTTTGACATGCCTCCTTTTATACAGAACCTTATTTTGACCGGATGAAGATTGCCCTAATGATAGCCAACCTTCAATAAGAAAAGTATCATAAGTAAAATAATATAAAAGTATTCACCCGTGTCTAAATTGATTTTACCTGCTGGTTGGTCACCTTTCTGTAGTACTCCCCCTCTCAAACACATTACACTCAGCCAATACTAACGGTACTTCAGGCTTGCAAATAAGGAGTCCTCAACGACTGACCCATTTAACAAGACGGTAGCTAAAATACACACATTCACAACAAAGAAATAGCATTTACTCTGCAATCCGAAGCCACTATATTTTCTGTAAAACACCTTTTAGTTAATTCACTTCCTTCTTCAGGTGTTAACGTTTCAGGATCAAAGACCGCAAAATATCCTGTAGGCAGGACACTGACAACTTAAATTAACACTTTTATTAAAATGCCTTTCCTTTTATGTATGTCTTTAGCTGTTTGTAATTTTATGAAAGGATCTTTTGATGATGGTGATTTTACTTGGTATATTTTTGCAGATTACTATCGTTGAGATCATAATGTTGCCGTATATCAAATGGCGCTTGGAAGTGGAACTAGGAAATATTTCGAAGGCCAGAAATATCTTGCTATTCTTGTCTTACATTCTGCACTGTTGGCATTCTATCCGCTTTCATTACCCCTATGACTCATTTAGCTTGCTCAGTAAATCCGTTAAGTCTTCATATTATATGTATATAATATATGAATACCTATATTCAATTAAAACCATTGGTGAGGTAAGCTAAAGTACTTCAATATTTTGCAGTGAAAACTTCTTTAGCACCGTTGGGATTTGAAACTCGATGAAACGAATAATAGCGAACTAAAAAGAGACACATACATATGTAGGATTAGGCCTGCGAGAGAATGATATAGTGTAATCGGTCTCCTCTTTATGAGGTGCTTGGTAGCGTATCGGTCTCCACTTTGTGCGGTGCTTCATACACTCTTGTCGACTCTAGTTTTCTGAACGTTTCACTTCTACCGCGTGTGAATTGCACACTCTGTTTTTTTAGGCTGCTGTCATTGATGCATGATTTAAACTTTGACAAAGATCAACCCGTTATACAAACTATTCTTTTTAACATAATACTTCTACTTTCATTTTAGGGCTATCAATTGGGCCGGCTAGTAGCCAATTTCAGAGAAATGCGTGTGGGTGAGAAATGCGTGAGTGCCACCAAAATTTGATATAATGCATTATCATCGTCAACGAGTCTATTTGCGGAGTTTCAGCACGATCGGATGTCGGGAAGTGGGTTAATTTCCACTACCAAGATTTAGATTTGATGTTATGAATCTCTTTCAGATTTTTTTGTTTCATATTTTTCGTTTGGGAGTTAGTTGTTAAAATAATCTTCGAAGATTACTTAAATTTTTCACTTCGTAAAATTTATAATATTTTGTAATATTTATAATAATAATTTATGATATTTCACTCATTGGCATTGATACTTTTACGTGTAGATGGTATTTAATCATTTCAATTGTCACTATACTCTAACTAAGTAAATAACTGACCATCATGCCGTTTCTGACCGCCAAACAACTCTATCTTGGCACACACTCCTTGCCTCGTTCACATTCATACATCGTCTCATACAATTCATGCTCTTCTGTTATTCTGACTCTTGACATGGCCCGACTCAAGTATCTGATTCACTTGGTCGTGTCATGTCTTCCTCAGGCGTCCCCGACTTCTACCATAATTTTTACCGTTTTTTGCTATTTAACATACCTATCTAATATCTTTTGTCATTTCATGAGTTTTTTTACATGGATATATAATTTAATTTTAATACTTGATGGTTTTACATTATATTTCATTAGCCATTCCATAATTTTTGCATGGCATTAATACTCAGAGCACATTTTCAACTTCTCACACACGTATTATAGTTAAAATAAAAGCGCAAGCAAAGGTGATTGAGCTAAAAGCGTTACCTCCGAGTGATAATGAAATGAAAAGTATGAATACTGATTTGTTATGCATTATGAACCACATCAAACGCATGGCTGAACGTTCGGGCACTTGCCTTACTACCTGTGCATTGCTTACCACTTGCCATTACCTGCATTACATAGTACATAGTACCTGCCTATTATCTCCCGTTATATCTCTGTACACCTACCTGAGCACCTGTTTGTTGTTTTGTGATCGTGTTTCTTTTACTTATTTCATTACATTAAGGCGGTATACCATCCTAATAATTTTTGTTTGCTCAAAACTCACATTTTAATTGTTTCCGGCGAATTCGTAACTATAATAAAAAAATTTATTTCCATGCCGCACAAGGGATGCGAGTTATTTATATTTTAGATTAATAAAAACAATACCTTACAATTAATATATTTTACGCACAACGATCTTAAAACTTTATAACCCGTTTTTCAACTATAAAGTTAAAGTTAGCGGTAAGCACCAGATTTTATTTTTCCAGACGATGAATGAATAATTTCGGAAGGACAACATGTAGACACATTTTTAATATTTGTAACAGAATTAATTAAAATGAACGCGGCGGAAAGTATCAAACTCCAGGCCTGCTAGGGTGAATTCGACCGTACGTTCATCGAATACGCCGCGTTCCGCGGCGTATATTTCTTTACACGCTTTATTCACTTACGTCTTTAAGATTCCCACATTATTTATCTTCTTCTTCTTTTCTTTGATACGGCAAATTCGACAGTAGTTCCGTCCAATACACGGGTCGCGAGTCGTAATTTGTATACACGGCTTCTTTACTTACGTCGTTAAGATTCTGAATATATTTTAGGGTATATTGTCATCTTAAGAATAGGCATGTGAATGTGTTATTAATTATTAATATAGATACTTTCTTTTAGAGGGTATTACCAGAGAAAACCAGAAATATGTCATTTTTAAATCAGATTTTAGACGTATTGACTCTTTGCCACAAAAACTTATAAATGGATTTCGAAAGATTGTTCTTTTATCTAGCATTCGCATGTTTTAAATTTTGAGAAAAAATGTTTATTTTTAGTATAATAAGGTTATATCATAGGTCGTTGGCAGATTTGTTAAATTTTCAAAAAATATTTTGTATTATACCACACCCATTTCAAATCATATAATCATAAAGTAAAATTAATCAATACGTTATCTGGGTAATTAATCTTTCTCATTGTAACCGCCCTGCACGATCGTAAAAACAGCTTTCGACGAAAAGTGGATTTTCGTCCGCTAGCTGGTTAAACGCTCTTAATTACCTACAGCGTTTTTAAGCACAATTTTGCAATTATAGTCGAGACATTTGAACAATAGGTATTTTAATTTTTTTATTTTATGAGTAAAACCTCAAATTATAATATTTAATTCAATGATTTCTGATTTAATTAAATAGGTATTGTACCAAACGGTTGTTATCACTGACACTCTCCCTCCCCCAAATACCTACTCGTACTGAGCGAAAGGGACAACTGCACCTCAGGCTGCTAAATATCTGAAGAAAATCATCAAAATCGAGGTTTTGTTTTCCCCATTTTTCTCCTCCAATACTGGACCGATTTCTAAAAAATATTTTAATAACTGTATGGCAACACAAACTCTATGTTTTGCTTTTTTGTATACGTATATATTTGTATACTGAACGTCCGTTGATGGCGTTCAAACAAGGCAATTTTAACGATTTTTAAACATTGATATATATATACACCTCAATGTACCGAAAGCATCCCTGAAGATGAGGTAGGCCCCTGTGTGGAGTTTATATAAAAAGGGGGAAGAGCTTGATAATAATAATGAATTTTATTAATTATTTGCAACGGGGAGACATGGCTGCAATATGGGGGGAAAATCTTTACGGAGGATTGGTTTAGGTTTTTTATGTTTTGTGATTACATTTACGTCGTACCGAGTGAGGCAGTTGATAGACGGGTTATCATGGGTGGGGATTCCTGCAGAAAAGGTTTCCGCGGGACTTAGATGTGGTTTTTAAATAATGGGACTTCTGAGTCTTTGTGGAGTTGGTACACCCTCAATCACTTGGGGGCGCCCAGGGCTGTACGGATTACTTTGTTTTGGAAGAAGCATATTCTGTCAGAAGGTCAGAGTATTTCAGGATTTGCAATAAAATTCAAATAAATTGAATATTTCTAAACGTATCCGAAAACTAAAAACTGTTTTTAAAAGGCAATGACATTCGCTTGCAAATTTTATTATCAGAAATAAACATATAATTTTTGAAAATTTTTAATGCAAACATAAATATTTTAAAAAAATGGCTCATCTTCCGTTTTTAACTTACTAAAATTACTGATATATATAAACATTATTGTCACATCATTTTTTTGTCGTTACATTTTTGTACCTACATTTTAATTCTTCTATGGTTCACTTTTAGAATTGAATACAAAGCTTGGTATCTATATTCTTTTTCTATCACCGTTTAAATCTCAACTCATCGCGACAGTAAGGGAGAGACAACTTTTTCTATGATATCTTTATGAGCATTTTCCCAAACTCGAACAAATTAGTCCGGAGGGTTAATTAACATTGTATTTCTTGTAATAAATGCTGACGGGGAGGTAAGCGCAAAACCCCGACATATTCCCGTAAGGGTAATTTAGCGCCCGATTTTATTGCGCGGTATCGGACGTTATTAATAGGCTTACATCTGAACGGTTGAAATTTAAGAATCAGACTTCGAATACATCTCTTATGCAAAACCATCTTCGTACTTGAAGTTTGTTAAAAAGCTACTTTTGTAATAAAACCGAATTCAAGCAAGTAGCCAATATTGCCAAAAGGTGGCGCCTTTTACGTTAACACATCGCATGGTGACCTGCCGCTGCAAGTTTTAACTACTATTGGATTTGTAACTTCGTGAATCTTTCCAGCATGGAGAGATTTATGTTAATATGATTAGGTATTATTGTATCTGACAGTTGTGCATAAAATAGTCCCGGTGACTAGATGTCACTGGATCCAAGGAACCGGCTATTTTTGGAACCGGTTCCTATCGAATTTATAAAATGGTAACCCACACTTAAACTGGGTGAAGCTGAACCAAAGCCGCTCACAAGGCCTAGCAGCATAGACCTGCTAGTAATTTATGTATTGCCTATAATTTCGATAATTTCCCCTACCAAACAATCTTATATTGATATCTTTGATCTGACGTGTTAACCAATGTGGCGGTATCAATTATAATCATGGATACTGCCAAAATGTGTATTTAATTATAATTTTAATTGCCTTTTTTCAAGTCTACGTAGTTTGTAATATCCTAATTTTTGTCACATTTAAAAATGCTTTGGGCATGTCATTATATTCAGCTAAGAATAATTCAGATAAACTTCCTGCTTGACCGGTTACCGCATAACAACTCACAACAAGCGACAGGTTGTATTCACAATATTGTGTTCAATTATTAGCAATACTATATTTAGTTTGTTCAACTTAATTGGTGATTATAATATTTTGTGGGTTTATTTTAAATTTTCCATTGACGTAAAAATAATATTTCTTTCCCATATGCGTCCCTGGCCTAGGCTTGTTGAAAAAGTATCGATATATCGATATTTTTAATTCAATATATCGATATTTTTAGCCGATATATTTTGATCCGATATATCGATACAAAATATCCAATATCGAAAATTGTATCAAAAACGATATATTTTTTTTAAATTTATGTATTTAAAGTCACTAGAATCCAAAACCGTATAGGAACGAACGGAAAAAAGTAACTGTATTGGGTCATGACATCTGGCGGTTGAAATTTTAACTATTAATAGCTTACAAATCTATTGTCTTTGCATTAGTATTTGTGATCACCAATACTATCTCATGTGTGTAGGTACATACATAGAAATGTATGCTATTTTTCGCCATTTTTTTCTAAGCCACTCCTATGTGTTGGTTCCCAATTGTCTATGATTATTGACTATACCTTGTTCCAAACACGAAGTCCTTTTTGACAGAATAATACGCCATAGAATGATACTAAGACGCATACAAACTTTGTATGCGTCTCAGTTTACATATAAGGTAGAAGACAGCTTTTTAGTTTTTGATATTTTTGTAATTATTACGTAATAAAAATGAATAGTGATAAAAATACCTTCATTTTTATTGAGATTTTTGTACATTAAAAAAGTACATTGTGTACAAAAATTACTATTGATAATATTGAGCTGAATACACTATTATTTAAAAAATGCAAAATCGAAAGTTATTTGCCTATTTAGATGTTATTTCATCTACGTACTCGATATAATTCAAAAACTTTAACTTTGTGAAAGTACGTAGTACACAAATTTTCAACATAAATAAGGTACCTATTACGTTCGTAATTCTTTTTAACGAAGTTAATCATTTTATAAATACATTTTTTTGAAGGAGTAATAATATATTTTAATCAGAATTCCTAGTAGTTACTCCCTGTTAGTAGTTAAGAGTTGTTGCATTTTTTCCCGCACGTATTGTAATAATTTCATTTCTGGTAATTCTTAACATTTTTGCAATGCTTCCTGTTGTACTTCAAGAAGTACACGAAAATTGCTTTCAATTTTCTGAATTATTGTGTTTTCCGTAGTGTTTTCTTTTTTTTTATGACATTATTTGTAAATTACCAACCGACACATTGATTACCTCATAATTGGATACCAACAAAATCACTGATTGCACGCCTACTAAATTTATATCCGCGAATTCCATTACAGTTTTTTACACAATACATCCTTTTACTGAAATGGTAAACATCTGTTTCTCGAAATGTTTTACGGGCGCTTCAGTGTTGCAAGGTTGTTTGTTAAAATTTCAATGTTTCAAGGAAATCCCGTAATGTTAATAAATTGGAAAGCGTTCGAAATCTTTGCATTTGGATCCGGGTTGTGGATATTCAACATTTCCTTCATTTTATGTTTATTTGCTTAAGCCTCGATTATATTGAGCGAGTTTACAAGCTACTAGCCGGCAAGTTTAAAAGCGGGCGAATCGACGAGTGCGATTGTGATGATGACACACAAAACTTTCCACTCGCTCAGTTGCGAACTAGTTAGCGAGTTGAAACCAACGATAACGACTCCCGCACAACTAATTCTGTCGACATTTTGTAGAAAACTGAGATACTCGCAGCTAGCTCACAAGCAACTTTGATGACACAAGGTTAGTTTACTAGTTAACAAACCCACACGCTAGCGAGCCAAGTAGCCCCCCTTTCAACTTTTTACGTAGATTGTTCACAACCTGGTAGTTACGAGTAGCTAGTAAATATGATTACACTGAGCAAGTTTACTAGCAGATAGTGAATTCGCCGGCTAGTAGCTTGTAAACTCGCTCAATGTAATCGAGGCTTTAGTGCGGTTACTTAACCCTCGTTCTTTTAAAAGTTATTTACGTTCGTAATATTACATTTAGATTTCGTGAATTAAATTAAATAATTAAGACAGAGGGTCGCGAGGGCCTGGTAGGAGACAAATGTCTTGGCTGCGAAATATACGAGAGTTAACCGGCATTATAAGTGTGGAGGAGCTTTTCCGGGCAGCGCAAGACAGAGAGACATTTTCAAGAGTGATCGCCTATGTCGGGGGGACCTGATTGGGCACACAAAGAAGAAGAATTTAGATTAATTAGTGGTGGTTTTTCTCGAAAACGTTTGAAAAGGGTGATTAATAGATGTGTTCTCCGTATTTTGATCATTCTGTGTGTTTACGTAATTTCTCAAAAATCGAAAGAAATGCAATATTATTTTAGCAGGGGATATTTGCTTATCGGAGCCTGAATATTATTATTATCAGCTTTGTTTATTTTTTTTTATTTGACCAATCATAAAATTATTTTAATTGATATGTATTCTTATGGCAGTTTAATGTTTCTATTTTCAATGTTTTAGATAGTGAAATCAACAAATTGTTGAATCAAAGCTCTGTTACATGGCATATTTGAAACAATCGCACAGATGTAAAATTAGTCACGCCATTGTCTGCAAGTTGTTGAGAAATGATCGTTAATGAATTAAACTAACGGAGAAGGGAAGAAGAAATGGAAGAATTAATGCGAGGAATGTTTTTTCTAATTACTTCTATGTTCTCCAATCCGAAATTAATTGATTAAGGTAAATGGCTTGATCACAGAGACGGAGATAATGTAGACTTAGTTTAAGATTACTGAACGTTTGTTTATATGAAACTAGGGTACCTGTAGGGTGATTGGTATATAAACTTAGGTAATGAAAAATTTAAATAGAACAGCAAATATGATTAATGAAAAATTATATTCTGTGTCATACTAATAAAGTAGTTCAAAAATTATCTCTATTATCGCGATGTACCAATCATCAATCATTTCTTTTGTAAAGATCTTTGAAAAACTTTTTTTTTTTGGAATATCGATCCGTACTAAAGACATATTCAGCCGATGATTTGAATCCGTCACTATTCAATCGGGATTTCTGACTATTTATGTGTGCAACCAATTAACTAGTTATGTGTTAATAATATAATAAGTATTATGATATGGTTCGATTTAATGTACCTGCACCTGCACTCTCGAAAAGTCCATAAAATATTATTTTTCCGACATCTCATGAGGAACTTTTCTGTTGTTGTGTATATAATTATTCTGCTGTGAATTGAATTTGTTTTACATCCTGTCTTCTTATTTTATTTTGATATTATGTTTTTAGTTTTTAATTATGTTCCGTTAGTTCTGATCCTTTCTTATCACAAGGAGGAAAACTATAATTTAAAGTTTTCCTTTTATAAATTCAATAATATTATTATTAATTTTATAAATAACCATTTTTTATAAATTGAATATTATTATTATTTAATACG
Organism: Limnephilus rhombicus; assembly: GCA_929108145.2. Lineage (NCBI taxonomy): Eukaryota > Metazoa > Arthropoda > Insecta > Trichoptera > Limnephilidae > Limnephilus > Limnephilus rhombicus. Next base: position 29,295,227 of record OV815284.1, read on the forward strand.
TTAGAAAAAAAAACCTTAAATTATAATTTTGATTCTAGAAATTAAACTTGATAACAATAAATAAATGCATAATTCGTTGTATTTTTGTGGTAGGCAATGCCTCCATGGAAGTTATAGTAAGGAACACAATACATGCAATTTTTGTATTAAAATTTGTATTTGTGATAGACCTTCTTGAATGATTTTCGATTGTTTAAATGTTGATACCACAATCCTACATATGTGCATGTGTTAATTCGTCTCCTTGATAGGTATTTCAACAATGATACCACTCTCCAATTTATGCGAAATTCGCTCCAATTCTTGGATATCTCTTTGCAACCATTCACCGAGAAGTTGCGAACAGTAAAGAAATCTCGCTTCAAATTATGTTAATCATTTCACTGTGTGTGGAGATTTTGTAAATTCAGTCGATAAATATAAATGACTTCAATGATAGCATCCTTGACAAAGCGGTAAGAGTTTTGGCTCTGGTCCTAGAAGTTGATAGTCATGAGTCATGAGTCATGGCTGAAATTGGTATGGATTTTTTGACGCATGCAATTTAAATAAATTGTATAAATGGTACTTGAACTTCGCTCAGAGTGAAATGTGGTATCGGTAGGTAGCCTGGAACGTTTTTAACAATTTTTGAAAGTCAGAACTGAAACACCAGGGGCTTTCTGATCTAAATCTTTCCATCCAATCTTCCCCTCCTCTTTTAATTCCCAAATTGGAAATGTGTAATGATCTCGGTTCAAAATATTTATTTTGTTAATAATTAAATAATAAATTCAGTGGCTTAAAGCCTGTGCAAGTGTTAAAGGACCAAATTTGAATCTCCATACATTTTCCCAACCTTTCTCTTCTTATCTCCTTCCCCATCCTACTTCCTTCAGCCGTACAACATACAACATATCAACCCCAAATTAAAATGCCACAGTCCCAATATTTTTTCAAAATAAATTTTAAATTAATTCTAAGGAATCTTTAGGAGTTCCCCAGGGATCAAACTATGTACCTGTCTTATATTCCTGGATTGATTTATTCATTCACTTATTGCCTTTGGTTTTGTGATAACGATTGTTTAAAAAAAAACAAACAAAGAAGACAAAAAAGAAAACAAAACAGATTTCATTCTGAAAACAAACTGGCAGTTACGCCTACCTCTGTGCCAGTAATCAAACGTATCGTTGATTTGCCCCTGTTTTATAATAGGGTTATCAACCGCGCGCGAGCGATTTCACCTTGCCATTCGCTTCTCCCACGGCGATGATGCTTGATAACCACCTAACAACCGCAGCTATTGTGGACTCTGTCACTGCCATAATTATAATTTTTGCTTCTTTACACAACGCAAAAAGTGACACCATTTCGTGGGCGGTTGGGTGTTTCTACCGCCTCGTAGTTTGCCAATGGTAACTGTAAACCGAGAAAATTTTAACATTTCAATATTATACAGAAAATCACTTTGTATGTAGGTAGTCTGAGACAGCAAAATCTCTCGAACGATAAGCTCTGTCGTCATGAAATTTGGACATTAGTTTCTGTCAGAGATTTCTAGATCAACGCAAATGTTTTCATTTCGCATCGTCATTTCGATCACGAGCTATGAAGCATTTCCATATAGCTACCATAAAAAGTAAAAGTAAAGAAATACAATTTTCATTTACGTCATGTTGCCTTTTGGTTCTGAACAAATTTTTGGATCGTTTATGTAGGTCAAGCTAACAATTTAGAACTGTCTCATTTCTTAGTTTTTTGGCGTTCGCATGACAAATCCCAAAATGTAGCAAATAAAAGTATTCACAAGCCTCATTTTATGTTATAAATCTTCATAATAATTCTCCTATAATTACACCGATCTGTTTTTTTTTTCAAATCATTCGAATTTGACTGACGTTTTCTTACGATTCGTAGGTACTGCTGTGTAGGGTCGACATTGCCGTGCATCCGAAATAGCGCGCTCGCCGACTTATTATATTTTCTAACAGTCAATATGTTATTCGTTAAAATTAATTTTATGATCAATAATAATCAAAAAATTTCGTTTTGAATTATTACGCAGAAAATAGCTTATCAATCACATCACATTTAATCTGTTATTCGCGTGAGAACAAACCGTCCCGTGCGAGACACGAGAAGTGTTAACGCAATGCCAATGTCAAATTATTATCATTATTTGAGTGCAAATTCTTTCACATAGCAGCGAGTTAGCACTGTCACGCTAACTATCTCTATTACTAGAATTTTACTGGCTTCTTTTTTTAATTGTTTTCCTGACCTGTTTTCACCAGTTTGTCTTTTTTATACCAATCGTGTGGAATATATCCGTTCGATTTGTTAGTTTTTATCATCCTTTTCCCTTGTCCTATCGGGGCCCCATTGCTTCGGCCTCCAGATTTCTTCAGCGGTTTCCGTCAATAGCAGACAAGTCACAACCTCTGGAGTTGCTTTACCCAACTCCTTCTCGGGCGGCCTACTGGACGTCCACCCTCTGGAACTGCCGAATTTTATACGGAAGTCTGTCTTCCGACATTCTCAGTACATGTTCAAAACACCACATTTACGACTTTCTATGAAGTAGTCGCAAACCAACTAACTAACCATTACCCGGTTTTTTTGGAGTAGGTGTACACTCCTTGCTCCATTCATATTCTCTATGTACCCTTCTACAGTATATAAATACTTTTGTTTCAGGCTTTTGTTTATAACACATCATCAGGTTTGGTCTGCACTGTAACTAGAAAAACTTGGTATTGCTGAAATCATGTATACCATCAAATCCTTGTCCAGAAATTATCTTCCTGATGTATGTTTTTTGTGTAATTTGTCATTGCTATTTTCAGGTGTCGTTAGTTTGTAGGTAACCACCATTCTCTTCATTCATTCATATTGTTTCTCAGTTTATATGATATTGGATAAGGTCTGTAAACGCATGTAATAAATTAATTATGTTATTCTGTTTCTGGATATTTGGTTCATTGATCGTTCCATGCCTTCATTCAGTCTATTTTCATCCTTCCTCTGCTAGTTCCAACAGAGATATTAATTATTAATTTAATTCTTCCGTTGCAATTTTTGCTAACTAATCTTGTTTTCTATTTCAATCCAATCAAACATATAATGCCAACCAGTATAATTTTTGCTAACTAATCTTGTTTTCTATTTCAATCCAATCAAACATATAATGCCAACAAGTATAATTTTTGCTAACTAATCTTGTTTTCTATTTCAATCCAATCAAACATATAATGCCAACCAGTATAATTTTTGCTAACTAATCTTGTTTTCTATTTCAATCCAATCCAGGGCCGGATCTACGAAATTTGGCGCCCTGTGCAATAGATACCGATGGCGCCCCCCCCCCTACATTTTTATTTTGATTAAAAATTCGTTCACCCCAATTTTTTTTTTTATAATTTTTTTTTTTTTTTTTTACATTAATTTATCAAATAAAATCAAGACATATATAAAGGGTGTAACTTTTCCAAGTGACCTGGCGGTAGCTCTCATACTAGTTTTTTTTAAAGAGAGAATCGCCAGGAGCCCTATACTTTCTGAATCTATTGGGTAAACATAAAATTACGGTGATTCTATTCATTGTAATCCACAGTACTTTTATAACCTCTAACAACCAATAGAAATTTAGTTATAAATTTAAAAAAATCTAATAAGAATATAACCTCAAATTTGTACCTTGCATTTCCCTTGTGTTGAGCGAACAAACACCAAATTGAGCTAACAAACACCATACAAACACTAAACACTGACGTATGGTATCAACGGCTTACGAAAGACGCTTACACTGACACCGTAAAATAACAAATCTAATAGAAATTAATTATACATTTAACGAACTTCAAATAATATGTCAAATCAATGATGAAACTGTCAACACGTTGCAACCTGCAAATCCTGCAAACCGTGCGATGTTTTTGTTAATTTCATAAGAAAATGGTCTTTAACTACCTTCTCCTAGAGACTTAAATCGTACAAAATAAAACAATAGCGAGCGTACGCTAACTAAAATTGTTAACATTTTGAAAGGCGAAAGTCGGTTTGTTTGATTCACTAGAACAAAAATACGGCGCTGTGATTGGTTATTGCATTCGGATCGCACCCATTCGTCGTAAAAGACGGTAAAAGATATATGGAAAAATAGATCTTACGTTTAAACTAAATATATGGAATTTGGAAAAAAATTCTGTAACTGACTATAAATTCGTAAGCCGTTGATACCAACCTGATGCGTGCGCTTTCTGTTTCTTTGGAAAGTGTTGCTAGAGCGTAATAATTATTTTGTACTATGGGTAATTTTTAAACGATTCAGGGAATATTATAACAAAATTTTAATACAATATTTATTTTCTCACGGCGCCCCTTTGGAGTTGGCGCCAGGTTTTTGCACGTTTTTGAACGTTTGGCAGATCCGGCGCTGATCCAATCAAACATATAATGCCATTCAGTATAATTTTTGCTAACTAATCTTGTTTTCTATTTCAATCCAATCAAACATATAATGCCAACCAGTATAATTTTTGCTAACTAATCTTGTTTTCTATTTCAATCCAATCAAACATATAATGCCAACCAGCATAATTTTTGCTAACTAATCTTGTTTTCTATTTCAATCCAATCAAACATATAATACCAACCAGTATAATTTTTGCTAACTAATCTTGTTTTCTATTTCAATCCAATCAAACATATAATACCAACCAGTATAATTTTTGCTAACTAATCTTGTTTTCTATATCAATCCAATCAAACATATAATGCCAACCAGTATAATTTTTGTAAAAAACGATTTAAATTGTTCTTTTTTCAAATCTTCGTTGATATCTTTAGTTTTTGATTTCACCGCAGGAAATCTCCCAGTGATAGCACGGCAATTCAATAATATATTTATTTACCTCCGGACACTTCCGGTTCAATTTATGTCTGCTGAGAGCAGCGTCTGGTTTCGGTTCATCATCTGCCAGCGATGCTTACTCTGACGATATTATTATTCTTGAAGCCATGCTCAATTCAGTTGATGGTCTGATGTCTAAACCCACCGCCCTCAATAATAGAACTTTACGCTATTTTTGTTAGTTATCACCTCCGTCTTCTTCTGGTCCTTCTCCTATCTGAGGTTGGCTATCATCAGGTCAACCTTGCAGACTGCAGCCCGGACCATCCAGCTCGTATCATATAATCATATCACCACAAGTGTGATTCCAATGATAGAAACTTCCTTAATCTTGCTTCAACCGAGATTTTATTTATATCGTTTTTTAAATGTAAATACGCTCAAGAGTCCCAACTGCTCCTTCCAAACCAGAGCCAGATAATAAGTGCGCTTAACTATAATAAATTTAAAAATAATCCTGCAGTGCTCCTTATAATATTGAGAAAATAATAAAAGAATATACAGAATTTACAAAACAATGACAAGAGAACAAAATTAACAAATACAGTGCTGTTATAGCACACACAGGACAATAATAATAATGGACAATAACGGTACTGTCTGTCTGTGCGATGTGGAAACAATAACAACGGGATAACGGATCTGCATGTGTTTCACGAAATTTCAGTTCCCAAGGAACCCAACCATATTTTTTTCGAAATCGACTTTTCCTGAAAGTACAGAAATGTAAAAATCTATCAGTCTTACTACATCCTCATTAGCAATTAGTCGAAATATAAACGCGCATGGTGCCGTAAATTTTGGTGAAAAAACATATTTTTGGATTTCATCAGTTCTTTTATATCAGTTGTTGTCTTTTTTATTTTGTCTTTTATATTTTTTAATGTGAATACCTATCAAGAGTCCCAACTGCTACCATTTGGAGCCAGTGAGACTACGGCATCCCCAATTGGGGTAAGTTAAGAGGCTGACGGTAGTGGGTAGGGAAAGGAGCTGGAGAGGGTGAAGATTTGGAAGTACCTGGCTATTCAGATCTGGTCACCAAACACGGCTAAAGCCATTTCAAGTAACGTTTCAATTCTGAATGGTGGTCTTGCGCCAGGGCGATACTGGGAGTATCTTCCACTTTGGAACGTGCTGCAAATATACTAAATATTATTTTTATATGAATTAATTGTGAAATAATACAAATTAATCAAATAAAATTTATTTGCTCACTCCGGGATTCGATCTTGCGACTTTCCGATTGTGTGTCAAGAGCCTTACCCCTAGATCACGGTTGTCTTACACGAATGTTTGAATGAATTAAATTTTAAAGTATTTGAAGAGGTTTCCAAAGAATTTTAAGAATACGTACATAACTTGAAAACAACTCTTTTGCCATATTTTTCGAAAACTGGTAAGGACGATTCCTGGGTTTGGAATCCATTTTCTGTGATAGCTAAATCAGTAGGCCTTAGCGCAAGTGAGTATGAAAATCTAATTGATTTAATTAGTGACTGACTTGAAACAAAAATACAAGGATCAGCCTTTCAACGATTTCTGGGTGAGTTTGTCAGAAGAGGACCTACCCCAATTTATCAAAACAAGCTAGTATTGTTTTACTTCCGTTTTTACAACCTATTTATGAGAAGCGGGATTTTCTAATTATGCTGCAACCAAGCCAAAGTGCAGGAACAGGCTCGACGCCAAATTAGATATTAGAATCCGACTTACCAATATTTGGTCTGATATCAAGAAAATATGCAGTTCACGGACTAAAAATCGTCAAAATCATTAGGTGCTTTATTTATTCCATTTTGTTTTATTTACATTCCATTTTTTATATACTAAATAAATAATATGTTTAATAACATTTTTTTAATTTTTACTTTTAGAAATTACACAACCTAAAAATAACCTAAGTGTTCCGTTAAAATTTACGGGTTTGCAAAGTGTTCCATTGCAGAAAAAGTTTGGGAAACTCTGTACTAACAGAAGGCAGTTTGCGTTCAGAAATGAGAAATATTCTGGCAAAAATTCAGATATTTAACATAAAAATACAATTAGGAGGAAACCGAAACCAAACAATTACGGGAAACTTGAGAAAATGGCTTATTATCATTACGTATATTTAAAAGATATTAGGATTTTATGATTGGTATAATTTTTTAAATAGTTTTGTTTTTAAACCCGTTTAAATTCAGCCAAATTCTGGATTTTAGTAAGAGCTGAGGGAAGTTTATTCCAGATAGATTATATATTACTCACAACACACCCTAATTGGGGTCACCAAACATGACTGCAGCCTTTCATGTTTCAGTTTCGATTCTAAGCGGTTGTCTTGACTTAGGTCGGGTTGTTTCACAGAATTTGAACAATTCATCAAATATCAAAGTTAAAATTTAAATTTTGTGCAAATGCTTTTCAAGCGCTGTTAACATTTCATCATGGGCCGATTGTTTCACGGCATTTGGATAGTAACACAACTTAAATAGGACTTTCGCAGAACTTCAAAATAACCTTTGAAATTTTATGAATTTTTCAAATTCTGTCAAACAACCCGACCTAACATTTTTGGCAGTTTATTGGATATTTAAAATTTCTGCAGTTTATTATGTAATTTATAATTAATTCTAAAAATGTGTTTAGTTATACGGATTTACTGAGGCTTTATAAAATTAACGTAAACTGGTAGGTATTTACAAACATGAGATTGTGAAAAACATCTTGAAAAAAATATGAAACCATCCGCCGACGTATTTCAGAATGTAACTAATGTGTGTATTCCAGGAGATAACCATTAGGCAACACTTATAATAATAATAATAAATTTGGACAACTTATATAGCGATGTTTTTGCGAAATATCGCCTCAAGATCGCTGTACAAATTAGCATGGATTTTACTTTAGAATTTACCCAACTATGTAGGAGGTTCAACTCGTCTTGCAGCTATCAAGCGCATTGATTATCATTATTCTAGCCCCCCAATAAATTAAATAAAAAATCTTTTTATATGTACGCATTTCAATTTACTTAACTATGTAGGAGGCTAGATAATAACTCGTCTTGCAGCTATCAAGCGCATGGATTATTGGAATTCTAGCCCCCCAATAAATTAAATTAAATATCTTTTTATATGTACGTATTTCAATTTACCCAACTATGTAGGAGGCTAGATAACAACTCGTCTTGCAGCTATCAAGCGCATGGATTATTGGAATTCTAGCCCCCCAATAAATTAGATAAAATATATTTTTATATGTACGTTTTTCAAGACTATCGGAATACATATAATTACTCTCTTGCTTCAACATTTGAACCTAGAAATAAGAATTAGCTACCGACCGCTCTTGTTCAATAAACAAATAATAATGCCTGCTGCTGACAATCGTATTGCAGTCTTACTAGAGGTAATTTATACTTAGGTATATGTATGAAAAACTGCATGAATAAATTGTGATTTTAAATTTTGCAAACAACTTAGAATGAAATATTTAATCACTGAAGACAATATTAGCGACTCAGATACAGATACGTCACACCTAGGAATGTTTTCCGAGATTAATTCCTGGATAAGACCGTTACTTTTTCTGATTTTTGTGCTTCAAATTTGTGAGTCCCTAATATTTTCTTCGGTTATTGCATATTCTAATGTGAGCTTGTAAAATAAATAAATAACTTTATTTCTGAAATTATGAACTTTTTTCTCATTCGGCAGATGGATCAAGATGGCGTTCGAATTGGCTGGCCTATATAAATTTGATACGACCCAGAAATTGGCAAACGTCATCTCGATATTCAGATCAGTGTACTGACTTCTCAGAATCGGAAAATATTGAGCATAAATCATTGATTCTCAGACAATTTTTACAAAACCGAGTCGAAATATATTATTATTATTTATTATGCTATTTATAGCAATGACGTTACATAAATAGACTCGCCATAGTCTCACATACTCGCAAAATAATGTGGCAAGTAAGCAGCACTCTTGTTTTCAGCGGTTTTCAGTAATTTCTTAATTTAAAAGTTATTCATGTATTAAAAAGATATGCTACTTCCACACCGAAGCCAAACATCCAACTCGAACTTCCAACGCACGAAGTATTCTTCTATGCAATCGTCCGAAAGTTTGAAGTTGGCCTCAGTGTGGCCGTATCATAAGACAATCAAAGAATGTGTGTTTTTTTCTCTAATGACTAATGACGTATAAAATTGTCCGACGGGAACCATTAAAATTAATTGTATTTCTTATAATAATCGATAATAATAATAAGTAATTTGTGTGTACATATTAACATAGGCGGGAATGGGTACCGCCGCCCCGGGAACCTTTATTGGATAACCAACATCTCTGCCATAGGTCACCCCAAGTTGTTCGCTACGTTTGGTGATTTAGCAGGGGTGCCCGGGTTCAAGGGGTGAGGTTTGTCTAGGTCTTGGAGGAGGATGACCAGGACATAATGAACCCCAGATTCCTACCCACCCCTTAAACCCTTTTCCTTCCCAGAACTCTCCTCTCCTTCCTTTCCTTAAAAAAACCCTCCAAACAGCATCCCCAAAGACAACATAGGCCCTAAGCGAATTTATTTTCCTCAGGGCCTCCTGTGTGGAGCTCATGTAAAAAAAAAAGTATAAATGAAATGTTATTTCTTCACTTGTATTACCATTTGCCGTGTAATGGAAACATTTTCTCATCACACAGGAGGCATTTTGGCACTTTTTAAATGCAATTTTCCTACTGGTAAGACACGACCTAACTCGTCGAGTGACAGTTTAGTACTAAAGTACTAGACATCGAGACCAGTGCAATTGCCTTGCTTTTGGCTTCCCACTTTAAGATTTCTACCCCGCGTCTATTTATATTATGTCATTGATTTATAGTGTGGAAAATTATGTCTGGGCTAATTACAAATCTAAAGTAATTCACCAATACTAAAATAACCAAACTACATTGAAATTTTGTAAGTGTACATTTTCACACGTCTTTTATACACTTCCTATTTTTTAAATACATATTTAAATAGATTACTATTATATGTTGTTTTTTCTTCATTTTTATAAATTTTAAGCTTTTATGTACCTAAATATAATTTTATAGTTGTGATAATAATTTGTTTCTTTCTGAATCTAGAACAGTATCGTCTAGTGAGGCGGTTAATGTACTCGTATATTTAAGATATTAAATGTCAATAAACGCAGTGGTTGCCGGTCATGAAATTATTTTTAAAAATTAGTTCGTTTTTCTTCAAAAAAGACTAAATATTTTTTAATAGAATGCTTTTATGTTTCGCATGGCAACGGCACGGCGATGGCAATGGCTTGCGGCATATAATTTCTTTAATACGGATAAGAGAGATGAAAGAAAATGATTACTTTTTTCTTTGGAGGAAACAGACGTACGTACATTGTTTGTCTCAATGTTATTTAGTGTGTATTATTGTGATAAAGACCGTGGAAATTATAAAAGCGGCCAGAGGCAAAGAGTGTGTGCCAAGACCGAGTTGTTTGGCGGTCCGTCCTCTCTGCCTACCCCTGCGGGGAAACGGCGTGATGGTTAGTTAGTTAGTTAGTTAGTTGTTCTATTCGAAGTACCATAACAGAGTTTTCACAAAAAAATGATTCTTGTTAATTTTTAAATTTGAAAATTGAAAAATATTGAAAATTGTTCATTTGCTTAGGCGTGGCTACACTACAATATTTATTTGTGATTCGTCAATATTAATCAAATATCGTGATATTTATTGGACGTGTAGGCTAGCGTATTGACGGACCTTTAAATTCAAATATCGCTTCATTTGATTTCCGAATTCCGGATCGTGTTATGGATCGTGATCAAAGATATTTGTTTCTAATATCATTGATCGCGATGAATATTGAAATGTAGCCTACGCCTCAATAATTATCACAATTCCCGGGTTTACGATACGGAATTCAGAAATATAGACATCTGTGATCCATGTTGAGATCTGTAAATAAGTTACGTACACGATATTATGCCTACCCAATAAATATCACGATACTTGATAAATATTGACGGATCACAATAAATTCAATTAAACGTGCAGGGTTCGTCGAATCATTTTTTTAAACCTAACCTAATTTAGGTATTATTGATAAGAAGGTACCCTAACAAAGTTTAAAATGTTCCAACCGGAAGACAGCTGTAACAGGGTGAAACCAGTTAGTTCTAGTGCCCGTGGAAAAATATATGTGGTGCTTTTAATCTTTAATGTACATGGCAAAACGTACTGTTTTGTATCAATAAGTTGAAACAAAATAATATAGCGCGTATGCACCAATTCACACCTTCATGTGATGGAAAATGACTGCAATATACTTTGTACAAACTTTTTTATATATATTTAGGTATTCAAACTCAAAAACACTGTACATAGGTACGAAAGTGCTATAAACAGAATTCAGAAAGTTTTTAGCAGCTTGTAATTATTGACCTGTTTTGAATTAATTAGAACAATCCTTTCCATCCACAGAATAAAGAAGAAAACTAGAAGCTAGAAGTGACCCCCATACAAATTTGAATGGAACATTCAGCCCAAAAGCCCAGCGCTCCGTCTACTTACACTTGCCTGACATCGATCTTGATCCCATTTAAACTTCGTAAACACCGTTTTGTATTGGTCAAATATTTTTATCACGAAACACGTCCTCATGGCATTTATTCTGTTTCTCCTTCATAAATTATCATCACTGCTTATCTCCAACATCTCTGACATTATCATTTAAAAATACAGAATTTTCATACATACTTACTAATTGTTTTTTTATGAATGGAAGCGGTTGGTTTTATAATTCATTGTTTAAAATATTTAAATTAACACTGTTTTTTTCGTAAAATCAACAAAGCATCGTGTAATTGTATCTGATTACGTGACCGTTTCCAGTGAAATTATCATTAGTGTAATCAAGGTAATGAATGATGAACATTTCATGTCTCGTTTACCATGAGACCAGCTTCTATGCAAGATTAACAACTTGTATGTAAAATCAACTACCGTTATATTTGTATAGCGCAGTTTTGTGGGTTATTTCACTTCAAGTGCGCTTAACTATAAAAAACTTTAAAATAATCCTATGCTAGCTTCTTACACAACACATGTTCATGTTAACACAATTGCCACTTACTTTTATAAAGGGTAAATTTTAAAATTGCACGTCGGTATTCGAACCTGGTACCTCTGGGTTGTGAGCTACTAGCAAATCCCCTACGGATACGTTGGCATTCAAGGGGTTAAATGGCATCAGCATAAAATTATATTACGTTTAGTTTATTTATATGAGATAAATGTCAATATTGTTTTTAATTTGGTAGGCGGGTATGGGTACCGCCGCCCTGGGAACCATTTATTGGATGACCAACACCTCTGCCACAGGTCACCCCAAGTGGTTCGCTACGTTTGGTGACTTAGCAGGGGTGCCCGGGTTCTTGGGGTAATGTTTGTTCAAGTCTTGATGGCGGGTGCGTCGGCCCACCTTCTGCGTGGCGGGCCGGATTGGGAGATGCTGGTTGAGGGAGACCCTTTACAACCGGTTACCGCTGTCCGGGCCGCTCGGTAGTACAGGGGCCCGACCCTCAGGCTCACGACTGAGGGTGGGCTGCCCCATCAACGAGTGTAAAAACCCCGCCGCTGCTGTTGTGCCGGTTCGTGACCGGAGGGGACCCAGCAGTAGCGTTTGGGGCGCATTGGGTGACCTCTCCAGCCGGACTCTCCCTATCCATCGCCTTGCACCGCAGTGGGTGGATTGGATTCATTCGTTCGTCACTCTTGGACACTCTGATCCCCAGCTTCCTACCCACCCCTCATACCTTTTCCTTCCCAGACCTCCCTCCCCCCACACCCCATCATAAAAACATTTAAAATCATGACAAAACAAACAACAAAAATTAACATCATTACAGCGGCGAGTAGTAGGCGACCCCGGCGCAGGCCAAAAATGTTGGTGAATTACACCAACATTCGCGGCCTGCATACCAATTTAAACTCCGTCCACCACCACCTTTTTTCTCAACGCCCCAACCTACTATTCCTGTCTGAAACGCAGATAGCCGAGCCTGTAGACGCCTCCTATCTGGACTGCCCGGGCTTCACCCTCGCAAGCAAGTTCAGACCTAAAGGAGGTGTCTGTCTCTATAGTCGAGCTGACGTCAACTGTGTGCGACTGTTGAATCTGGAAAACTCCAGATTCGACGTAATGTGGGTACGCGTCAATCTTGCCAGTACGGTAAGATTCTACGCGTGTTTATACCGCTCACCGAACCTTAGCGAATCAGACACGTCCGAGCTCTTCAAACATTTAAGCGACACTATTGATGATCTCTTGCCCCGCTACCCTATGGCAGAGTTTGTGGTCCTGGGGGACTTCAATGTTCATAACGAACCTTGGTTGAAGTTCTCAGGATCAACAGACTCGGCTGGACGCCAAGCGGAATCCTTTGCCCTTTGCTACGGATTGGAGCAAATGGTTCAGGAGCCTACAAGGGTTCCTGATGTCCAGACTCACCGTTCCAATCTGTTAGACCTATTTTTAACTACTGTGCCACACGGTTACAGTATTGAAGTCACAGCGCCTTTAGGATCGTCCGACCACTGCCTGGTGACGACATCAATCCCTGTAAACTTCAGACCACCAAACGAGAGGCTGAAGAGAAAAGTGTGGCACTATAGGTCAGCAGATTGGTTCGGTCTGCGGGCACATTTTAATGCTTTCCCGTGGTCAGCTGTCTGTTTTCGGACTTCGGATCCCTCAAGATGTGCCCAGGAAATTGGTGAGGTCATCACATCCGCGATGGATGGCTTCATCCAATCTACTGTTAAGGAAACTGGTGTAGGCTCAAAGCCGTGGTTCAGTCGACAATGCGCTGAAGCAGTGCGACGAAAAAACGCGGCTTACCGAGCCTACAACACATCTAGAACATCCGAAGACAGAACAGCTTACAACAAAATGGCAAAGGAAACCAAGAGAATCATAAATAGGTCAAAATTCGAGCACGACCAGCAGATCAGCAGAAAGCTGACTGCATGCCCGCATGGCAGCAGGCAATTCTGGTCGCTTGCGGGCTCAATAGGTCGCAATTTCTGCAAATCCAGTCTGCCACCTCTTACCAGACCTGACGGCTCACTAGCAAACACCGCCACCGAAAAGGCTAACTTACTAGGTAAAATGTTTGCGGATAACTCAACCCTCGATGACCAAGGTGCTGTCCCGACGTCGGTTCCTCACTGCGGTTTTCGTATGAAAAAGCTGAGGATCCGGCATCGGGAAGTACTCCATGTTTTACGAGGGCTTGATGTTAATAAAGCTAGTGGGCCTGACGGAATACCTGCCCTGGTACTGCAAAGGTGCGCTGCAGAAATAGCTCCAATTTTGACGAAGCTTTTTAAACTGTCCCTGAAGACTGGCTCTGTGCCCTCTGGTTGGAAAAAAGCGGTTATCCATCCTATTCCAAAGAAGGGTGACCGCTCCAACCCGGCCAACTACCGCCCCATAGCGATCACATCAGTTCTGTCTAAGGTGATGGAACGTGTGATCAACGACAAACTGCTCACATACCTCGAGAAGAACAAAATTATTAACGACCGTCAATACGGATTCCGGCGGAACCGCTCGTGCGGTGATCTTCTCGCGTATGTGACGCATGTTTGGGGGCGATGCCTGGAACGTTTCGGTGAGACCCAAACGGTTGCACTGGACATATCCAAGGCCTTTGACCGGGTTTGGCACCGAGGACTTGTCAACAAACTGCATTCTTACGGACTTCCCGCATCCTTGTGTACGTGGATTGCCGACTTCTTGAGGGAGAGGTCGATTCAGACGGTAGTCGATGGTTTCACCTCTTCCTCTCACTCGATAAATGCCGGCGTCCCGCAGGGATCGGTTCTGTCTCCAACTCTGTTTTTGTTGCACATCAACGACCTTTTGTCATGTGCACCAATTCACTGTTACGCGGATGACAGTACAGTTCATGATAGCTTTTTGTTTGACAAGCCCCCAAAGGGCTCACAAACTCCAACAGCTCGTAAGGCTTTGAAGCAAAGAATGGACGGTTACCTCGAGAGTGTTTTCTCTTGGGGTAAAAATAATCTCGTTGAATTTAATGTTTCAAAGACCCAATCTTGTCTGATTACGTCTAAAAGGGATCGCAATGAAAATCTAGTCTCTTTCAACGGAAGCAATCTTCCGAACAGGCCCTCCATTGATATGCTTGGTGTAACCCTAAGTGACCAGCTCAGGTATGGGGGCTCCATCGAAGCCAGAGTAAAGTTAGCCTCCCAAAAACTGGGCGTACTGTACAGGGCCCGCAGATACTTTAAAAGTACACAACTGCTAACCCTGTACAAATCGCAAGTGCGCCCCACGGTTGAATTTGGCAGCCACCTCTGGTCTGGAGCTCCAAAATACCTGAAAAATACCCTCGACTCTGTGCAGAAACGGGCGGTCCGTTTGATAGATTCTCCCATCTTAACAGACGGATTGCAATCTTTAGAGCACAGGCGTCGGGTGGGAATGCTATCCTTGTTCTACCGGTATTACAATGGAAGATGCTCCGAGGAACTAGCATCATTGATCCCTTCGGCACCGGTGCATAGTCGGGAAACACGCCAAACGCGTGCCCAACATTTGTACACAGTTGACATTTGTCACATGAGAACGGGTCGTTTCTTCGACTCGTTCTTGTGTTCAACAGCTCGGCTGTGGAATGATTTGCCGGCCTCTGTGTTTCCTCCTTCCTACAACATGGGTCTCTTCAAGACCAATGTTCATTCCTTCCTCTCCTCAAAAAGACCCTCCACACAGCATCCCAGATGACATAGGCCCTGAGGGAAATTATTTTCCTCAGGGCCTCCTGTGTGGAGTTAATGTAAAAAAAAAAAAAAAAAAAATTTATCGTACAATAGGAAGAAGTGAACGGTCAGTTAATTTTCTAGTTCCATGTGGTCAGAGTTTATCATATTTTCCATAAATGAGTCGTTTTCTTTTTTTTCATCCAAAGCGAAATTCCTTGTGGTTAAATTGCAAAAAGATTTATTTATCTTTTAAAGCTGATTACACACGTGCAATTATTTGGACTGAGTCCCTTTGGACGCGGTCTATATTAGGGAGACTTACCCACCGAGCCAAGCCACGCCGAGCATGGTCTTTTATTTTATCAATTTCACCATCGAGAAAACAACTCGAACTCGTGAATTAAAATCATGTTTGGTAACATATATTTACGAACTTCATTTATAGAATTGTATAAAATCTATACAAACACTTTGATGAATCCTACTAATTATAATATCAAAGTTAAAGTAGTTTTATCGATTTGTCCTAACTGTTTTAGTTTCCAAGATATTTTTATGTTACTGTAACATTTTTTATTAATATTGTCACGTATTTAGTTTATCACTTTACATTACTTTGTATAATTTTCGGTAGCTCACTTGATTCTAAGTAAAAGCTCTGCTGGGTACATTTTTCTATTATCCAGAACAGAGGTCATACTTACTACTCTAGTGAATTTTATTCATGCTGAACGGATTTTGGCTCGGGGATCGCACACACACAGCAGAGCCGGTGAGACATTTTTTGGGGATTTGCCATATAGGGCCGAGCCGAACCCCGGCCTTTTGCTTAACTCGCCGAATATCAAGAGTAACCTGCACACCGAGTCATACGAGATACGAGTTTCTCGACGTTTTGGCTCGGCCCGGGGCCATTTGCTCGTTGACTTTGCCATGTGTGTGAATTTAAGAGTAACTAAAATCTAAATACTCTAGCCATTAACCACACAGGTTTTCACAGCTTAACTGCTTTACAACACTGACGAAATACGTGGTTACCGTAACGCGCGTTTTAACATTATATAGACAAGGGGTACTCAAACGGTCGATCGCGAGTGTTTTTTGAGTCGATCTCGAGAAAAATTTGCCGATGTAAAGAGATCTATTCACAGTTTTTAGCAGACACATTTCGAAGGAAAACATTATCTTATTCGATGTGCAGTTATTAAATTTTTGTTGCAGACTATGCATGTGCTGCCAGAATAAAAAAAAAACATTTTCATGTTCTGAGTGTAGTTTTAATTCGCCGCATACAGATTTCATTTAAACCAGTTTTGTGTTCAGAATATAAAATTATAGTTGTGGATTCATCTATTGAGTCATTTCGAAAGAAAAGCATTCTCTTATTCGAAGTGCAGTTATAAAATTCTAGTTGCAAACTATGTATGTAGTGCCAGAATCAAAGAAAAACCGTTTTTATGTTCTAAGTGTAGTTTTAATTTATTAATTTATTGGAAGAATACTCGTCACATGTGATATAAAAATCGGCATTAATATAAATAAAATAAAATCTACCCCTCCCCCCCCCCCCGGCATTACAGCCTGTTAGAGTCGATCGATCGGAGTCTGATAATATTGAGGTAGATCGCCAGCAGTTCAAGTTTGAGCACCCCTGATATAGACACTGACAATGTCATCTGCGGAAGCTGTACATAACTTCTGTATTATGTCTTTCTTACTAACCACATATTTTGCCTGCGTGAGAACTGTCAAAATAGTTATTACAGTAACGAGCGTTAAAACATGTGTGAAAATGTCATTAGTCATTATCGAATAGTACGGGTCCTTGGTCTATATTATTATTTTTTGCTGCACATTTTGACAGTTTTATTTTACGGGACCGTTCGAAACGTGTGATTACGGTAACGCCGGTTCAGTTCAGCCCAATGTGACATTGAGAGCTTCAGCAACGTCATCAAAAGAAAGTTATTCCAAACGGCACACCTTAATATCACCGCTGTCCATTTCTATTGAAGATAAAACATATTTACGTTTGCATGTTTTTAAATGTAGCACAATGTATTTTATATCATGCAGGAATTTTTATTAGCAATATGAAAAATAATAATTCACAAAATGATGCAAATAATTTTATTATCTTTCGTTTCGTTATCATAATATTCTCTGAAGACACTTCTTCTGAAACTATTTATTTGTTGATAAAAATTCGCATATCTTGCTAAAAGCTCTCGAATGGTGAAATCTGGCTTCATGAAATTTGCACAACTTTTTCTGATTTGTAATTCCCAGGTCAACGCTACTTGTAGCCCGAAGAGCTTATTTACGTTATGAGTTACATACTTTTGAATTTTGAATGATTAATTGTCAAAATATAAGACTAGATATTATTTTGCCCTTTTCATCGCCCATGCTGATTTTTTCGTTGCGAAAATTCTTTCGTTGAGCTAGAAATTCCAGACGAAAAACGCTGTTCAAATTTATTTTTTTCTTTTTAGACTTCAAATTTTCCCTTTATAGGCGGTTAGGATTATTGTGTGTACAATAACCTTGTCGCGTTGAATATTGTGAAAATGCTAAAAATCTATTGATTTAAGTGATAGTTCATTCATTCTTCCTTCCTCCTATGACCGTCCGCTAAACTAACTGGAAGAAATAGGATATAGGTACCTATAAGTTATACCTTTTGTACTAAATGTAAATTTTGTACAATAAATGATTTAGATTTTTTGATTTATCCATTCCAAGCTGTACATTTTGTCGAATAAGAAAACATAGGAGGGCGCCACTGGGTTCAAATGGCAATACTAAACATACAACTCATGGTGTTGATGTAAAGCTGTGTAACCCACATTTTTATAAAAAATTAAAAAGGCATAAAAGTGAAAAAAATATTTTTTTATTACAATATAGCTACAGCTACCCACTGATCTCAAAATTTGAATTGCGTATAAGTATATTATTATTATACCTTCGCAATTTTGTGTTAACATAATGAAGAAAAAGGATAATGTAATAAAAAATAAAGCACACTTTAGAAATTGCTCACATTTATTTAATACTAGCTTAAGTACCTAGCGTTGCCCGGGCTTCAGATCGTGTCTCTAATTTTAGATCTGAATATATTTAACTCATTCAGATCTAAAAGTAGTGTAACTAAACTCACCGTTAGTGATTCTTCCTTTCTATCTACTGTTAAATTCAAATTTATGTTAAATTAAATGAAAGCAAATCGCTTTATAAAACACCTTTTAATCAAATTTTTGTCATGAACCAAAAATGTTTTTTAAAACGTGTTTACTGTGTTCTATACATTCAGTGACATTGCACTTTAAACGAATACTTGACAGTTACAAGTTACAGCCTACAAATTTTGTAGTTCAATTTTTTATATTTTTTACTCTTATTTGATAAACTATTCTGTACAGTGTTTTATTTATAGTACCTACCTTAATACCTAGAAATTAGAAAATTTCCAGCAATATTGTATTGTTATAACGCCGTTCGCAGGACAATAACATAATGCATTCGCGTATTTCGTAAAGAAGTGTGCTACCGTCTGCATAACCAATTAAAATCGCTGGAATTCCTCGTCCGCCCTTCTGCGGCTCACGTGACTTATTTATGGTCAATAAATACCTGCCTCAGTCACCTCAGTTACCTCACTGCAGCTGACCTGCGACCAGAGACTATCAATCTCACGACCTGTCAAAAGTTTAATAAATTATATTATAGGTAGTTACTTACTTGTAAACCAAAGACAAAAATACCATTAAGTTTTTGAACGATTATTATTTTCAACTTTACTGTGTTTTATTTTGTACTATTATGATGTACTTTCCGTTACTCACCTAATATAAAGGTGTCCCAAAATTAACGCAAGATTGGAATTTGCCACCATTTGTGCAGTGAATTGTTGGAAACCCTGAAAAAAAAAACATTTTTTTTTTTACATGAATACCGCACAAGAGTCCCAACTGCTCCCGTCTGAGCCAGTGAGACTATGGCATCCCAAAAATGGGGTATGTTGTGAGGCTGAAGGTAGTGGGGAGGGAAGGAGGTAGGAAAGAGGAAGGTGGGGAAGTACCTAGCTATTCAGATCTGGTAACCAAACACGGCTAAAGACATTTCAGGAAACGTTTCAATTCTGAATGGTGGTCTTACACCAGGGCGATACTAAGAGTATCTTCCACTCTGGAACGTGCCGCAAATATACTATATATTATTTTAAATGAATAAATTGTGAAATACACAAATTAATCAAATAAAATTTATTTGCCACGATGGGATTCGATCCCGCGACCTTCGGAATGCGAATCAAGCGCCTTACCGCTGCACTACGCCGGCCTAGGGTTAGTAAAAATGGAGCGTTACACGATGCAACAACGTGTTTTCAGCCCGTCAAACAATTCAATTACTGCATGAGACATTTTCTGGTCGTGTACTCTCTGTACACGTGTGTTTAGGTGATCAGAGTTGGCCCTCTAGATCGTGTGATTTAACACCATTAGATTTCTTTTAATGGGGTTATTTGAAGTCAAAGGTCAATGTAAACAAACCCACAACCACCCGTGCATTACATGAGGAAATTAAAAATTGCATCAACGAAATTCGGCAACATTTACGCAGAATGGTCATGGAAAATTTCGACAAAAGAGTGCGTATACGCCAGCAAAGACGTGGAGACCATTTGCCCGATGTATAATTCCATTAATTTTTTTTTTTTTAAGTTTCCTTATTCTTTGAATTGTTCGTTACATGAATTGGGGATTTTTCGACCACCATACTAGGCACATGCCTGTGTTGTGGTAGTCGATGTAGTCGATGAGAGTAATAACCCTATCCTATGTAGTTTATGATTCACCTTAAAACAATAACAATCAGACGACTAAAAACTGTTTTTTCTATTTAATTCAATTCTTGCGTTTATATTGGGACATCCTATACAATAACACTTCTTTATCTAAAACACGCGAACACCTCAGCACAGGTTCTCCTAGTGAGGTGTTTACAAAACATTACTACACCATTTACATACAGACGGGTTGTTTCACAGAATTTGAACAATTCATCAAATTCCAACGTAAAATACAAGTTCTCTTACTATCTAAGTATTATGGAACAGACTACCCACCATGAAATAATAACAAAACTTGAATAGGACTTTCACAGATCTTGAACATTGACTTTGAAATTTGAAGAAATTGATCAAAGTGAAATAACCTGTCCTTACTGATTACCTTACCTTACCATGCATTTTTTTTAATTCGTGACATTTTATCACACAATTCTGGATTCCTAATTGCAGCCCAAGAAGTCTGTAGGTATGTACTTAATTGTAATTTTTAACATAATTTAAAGTCGATTTATCAGAAAAATTGCGCTATATTTGTAAACCTAGCTTTACACATATTGTATTACATAATTTATAAAAAGCATTATTCTCAATATTAATACCATTATTTGAAAGTATAGTTCCATAACACCTTCTTGAGTAGCTGTATAAAATATATTTTAAAATAATATTTATTATCAGCCAGTTGAGAATAATGCTTATTTGAATTTGAAACTGCCCTCAATATTTTATTATGAATATGAATATTTCTCCACACGAACCGTTAAAGTGTAATACTTTATTGGTATCGGGCGCATTTTTTACAAAATGCCGACGTCAAACCATAATGTCGAAAGGCGAGCCATTGTTACCAATTTGTAGGTTTACACTTTGTATATTGTTATCACTGGCGTAGCGACCGTTTGGGCTACGAATGGGCCAATATTATATATCCACGTCACATCCCCAAAGATAACATGATTAAATTTGTTAGAAACTGAACTAATTCCAAATTACATACATTTCTTCACTTACTACACTGGGTGTTCGTTTGTTAATAGTTTAATTTATATATGCTGTTTATTTGCGATGAACGCTTCTGTGCATATTTTGGTACATATTTTGGACACTGATTTGTTTTAATTAACCACCATTATTAATCTGTGAAAGTGACGTCCATGTTCATTTTGTAGGTCAAGATGATAACTGAACTTGCGGATGCGTGATTTAAAAAGTAACAAAAACTAACTTATGTATTCTAGTACAACTTATGTTTTTAAGTGAATACTTTTTTAGCACCATTGTAACTCGATAAAACGAAAAAGCGACTAAAAGTATTCAAAGTGCTCCAGCAAAATAAAAAAAATTCGAAGTAATGCTTCAAAAGAATATTTTTTAAGTACGTTTAAGGATGAAACTATGTAAATTTCTTGTCATCTTCAATTAATTGTCTTGTTTCTTTTCTCTTCTTTTCTTTTCCATTTAGTTGTAATCATCCATATTTGTATAACCTTGTTCCTTTTTTCTTTAATTGTTTTCTATTATTGTTTGTTCTACTTAACCTGTCTTTTATTTTTCGTTTTTTTTTTTTTTTTTACATGATCTCCACACAGGAGGCCCTGAGGAAAATAATTTCCCTCAGGGCCTATGTCATCTTTGGGGATGCTGTGTGGAGGGGTTTTGGGGGAAAGGAAGAAGAGGAGAGTTCTGAGAAGGAAAAGGGTTTAAGGGGTGGGTAGGAATCTGGGGTTCAATGTGTCCTGGTCATCCGCCTCCAATACCTAGACAAACCCCACCCCATGAACCCAAATCACCAAACGTAGCGAACCACTTGGGGTGACCTATGGCAGAGGTGTTGGTTATCCAATAAAGGTTCCCGGGGCGGCGGTACCCAATCCCGCCTCCCAAATTGTATTATAAATGTCTATATTGTATGTGAAAGTATATTTTGAATATCTGAATTTCTACATAAAATTGTAACTATTTCCTCCCACCCATGAATTGTATGTTCCTCCTGTCCTAAAATGAGTTCTGTAACTCATCGGGATTGCCCTAGCAAGAAATAAAAGCAATTAAAAAAAGAGACAAACACATACATCTATAGGATTTAGCGTGCGAGAGAATGAGACAGAATAATCGATCTCCTATTTGTGCGGTGCTTCGTCGCCTCCCCACTCTTGCCTACTTTAGTTTTTGGAGATTTCACTTCTACCGCGTGTTACCTGCACACTTGTAATTTTTTATAACCCTTCCGGCGTCCAGCTCTGGACTCGATATGAGATCAGCTGCTCGTGAAAAACGTGTTTTTCAAAATTTCAATTCATTTACTTCTTCAATAATCGCAAATTCATTTTGTGGCGTCATTTTAATTTAATGAAATGAAACAAATTTTTTGACGATACTTCGATCGTAAAATCAGGCAGATCATGATGCGCCTCAGTCACTTCACGATCTGCCGCCAGCTACATCACGATGAGGCTAGGCACATCATGATGTGCCTGATTTTACGATCGGCCTACGACATATACGAAGTGATTTGTTTTCATTTAATATCAATTTATTGTTCATTACTTGCATTTACTTTTGGTGTGAAGGATTTTGCCCACGGTCGGGAAGTTTGTCGCTACGCCAATCATGTTCTGAGAAAATGTTCGGACCAATGCAGTACGTAACAATATTCATATTCCAGCGTCGATATCAATTCACAATTTTTGTTCAATTTGGCAACTTAATTAATAATTGAAACTGTAACCATTGTTAACAATACCTTTCATTGTACAGTTTTTTTTTCTTATTTGGCCATCGATTCAAAGGGCAGAGAAAGGAAGTATCATTTTATATTTTAATGTTCTTATTAAAAAGTTATTTTTCCTTTGCAGCTTTTAAAGTTTTTTAACTAAATTCCTAACAAGAATCTCAACTGCTCCCGATTGTCCGGAGCCTGTGGGACTACATTTGGGTTATGTTGTCAGGCTCAAGACGGGGGGAAAGGGAGGGAAAGAGGAAAGTTGAGAGTACCTGACTATTTAAACCTGGTCACCGAACACGGGTTGAACATTTATAATTATGGTATTTTACCAGGTCCTCCAGGAGTGTATTTTTATTTATTATTATTATTATTTTTTTTTTACATTAACTCCACACAGGAGGCCCTGAGGAAAATAATTTCTCTCAGGGCCTATGTCATCATGGGATGCTGTGTGGAGGGTCTTTTTGAGGAGAGGAAGGAATGAACATTGGTCTTGAAGAGACCCATGTTGTAGGAAGAAGGAAACACAGAGGCCGGCAAATCATTCCACAGCCGAGCTGTTGGACACAAGAACGAGTCGAAGAAACGACCCGTTCTTATGTGACAAATGTCAACCGTGTACAAATGTTGGGCACGCGTTTGGCGTGTTTCCCGACTATGCACCGGTGCCGGTTTATTGTTGTTATACGCCCGTAGGGGCTTTTACATAGATTATAAAATAATATTTAAGATACCTATCGAGGATTACACATACATAGAATTTATACCAAAATACTATACTATACTATATCCAATATACTATCTACTACTTTGATAATTTAATGTTCTTGATAAATGTCATCCTTCACGACTTTTAGTAGGTACTTTTACAGTAATTACGTAGTATTTTCCTTTGTTAAAGTGATGTAGGTAAAAATCTATCATGATATTAGTTGACTTCATCACAGTACTCACATAGATGCTTAACTTACATAAAGCGAGTTTTGTTTATACTTGAAGTCGGTTATATAAAATGGCACGTCGAATATTATTTTATTTCATTGTTATTAAAATATAATCTTCACGACTGAATTCAAATGAGTAATAAAAATAAACGAATCACAAGATATGCACTCTTAGAATAGTCTAAAACAGTGAAAATGTAAACTTGTTGTCCCTTTTCCGCTAGTCATACCAAGTATGCGTAAACGAGACAAAGGACGTCGCCCATAACTATACTCGCACAGGGAAATTAATATATTTCTTAAAATCAAAACGTTCATGGAAAACTTAGATATCTCTATTTATAGATATGTGCATGTATTATCAGCATCAGCCATTGTCTATAATATCCTATATTTATTAGTGGTAGGTATACGTGATCCAATTAATAAATGAGATGAAAAGTAAAATAAACAAATTGTAACAGAAAAACTGACGCAAATAAATCTATTAATAACGATGCGAACTTAAAATTATGAAAATAAATATTCATCCTAGGCTTGCAGAAAAATCAATAGATGTCGCATATTAAATAAAAATGGATAAATTTATCCAAGACACTATCTAGTTAGCACTTAGTTCTGGTTGAATCTTGCAATCATACATAAAGATAACAGCCAATAAAAATATGCGTTAAGAAAATGAAGATAATGTTGGTAGTTCTTAGTCGAAGTATGATACAGTTAAAAAATGACCGAATCGGATAGGGACACATTAGCTCAGTTGGTAGAGTTGTGAACCGGAAAGCCGAAGGTCCTGGATTTGAGTCCCAGATGTGACCTACATTTTTCTGATATTTTTTTATTTTATTTATTTAATTATAATGTATTACGAAAACATGGTAATTAACACATTATTCCCAATGAGTTTAGAAAAAAACTCATTACGGGAAGGACAGACACATAGAGTACATTTTACACAGATATTACACGTTCAAAAAATACAACATATTGAAAAGGAAAAAAGTGCATTGTCAAGAATAGAGATTTTAGAAATACTGAGAGACGTCCATACACATGAAACATAAAAAACAAACAAAATATTCACTGGTTTAAAAACATTTTCAGGAAATATTATTTTTAACTAATATTTTTTTGTTAGCTGCTGGTTGCTTTATTTCATGAGGTAATGCATTGTATTGTCTATATGCAATATATTGTAATGAGTTAATACCAAATTTAGTTATGTGGGTACATGATGCTAGCTGTATTTGATTTTGGGATCGTGTTTTGTGCTGGTATATGTCTGAATTAAAGGCTGGTCTGATGTTTGTGTGTGAGGATCTATGTATGATTTGTAATATTGCACTAGTGATATTGTATTTAGGTAGAACCGTACCAGGAAGTATATTTTAATATAATATATGTTTGATATGTGTATCCCACGGCAGATGGTAGATATCTAGGAATATTCCTTATAGTTCGATTTTGAATCACCTGTATTTCTGATATTTTTTTTTAATAATACTGCCCCAGATACCTTCTAAATAACTCAGATGGGAATGAATCATCGCATAGTATGTGGCCCGATTGAGTTTGATTGATTTTCGATTGAGTTTCACTAATATTGTCTTCATTAAATAAAATAATAAATATTGAGATAATTTCACTCCATTCGCGATACCATTCAGCCTATCAAACTGAAACCTATATGGATATAACACGCTGTAAGCTTTCTAACAATATTTTTTTACAACCACAATATTATACACTTGCTGCCCTTCTTCGGTTAGTGATGAGGGAGCGGGCCGTATCGGTAGAGACGGGGCGAGAAATAAAAGGCGTCAGTCGGTGTAGTGAGTCAGTCTTTATTGTTGCGCTACGTAGCGAGGTCGGAGCGGAGCGGAGTGACAGTGGTGCCGTTTGTGTTGCTGCTTCGTGATGATGAGTGAAGAAGGTCAGGAGACTACGGCGGTGAAGATCACTGGTCTTCAGGGAGCTGACTGCGGGAACGATTGCTCAAACGACGCGGGGTGGCGCTCCTCCTATGCTGGCCAGAGCGTAGTGTCGGAATTATTATTTACGAGGCGGCGCGGCCGGCCGTAGTAACTGTAGGTATTTCGTAGTGTGCTTCTAGCGCGTTCTGTGTAGTTCAGTGGCGGCGCCATGAATTTGGCAGACGTGGTCGCCACAGTGATAATAATTAGAAGTAATAAGGATAAAGGGCTGTTCCTTGCCGATGGAGTACAAATCACAAATACACTCAATGCTTAGCTTGTTTATTGGAGTCAACTCCCGCTGCGTTACCTACATGTATTATAAGTTAAATTTCCAAAATACCTTAATTAATGTGATCGCAATATTAAATACCAGATCTCCAAATACCACATGATCTGCCTGGGTGTATATTGTGTATGGTAATTGGTCCAGAGAAACGGTGGTATCCAGTAGGCCGCGATGTCAATTGCCGGGTCAATTAGTTTAGATTGAGCAAATTCTAAGTTTCGCTGCATCTCTTCATCGTCTGCCTCGCGTGTCATGGACCAAAATCACACGGTTCGGGTGTGCTCGTTCATACCGAGCGTTCGTGAGAATGCACAGAGGGAATTAATTGAAGCAAATGGATACGTTGGAAGTATACAGCAAACAGCATGAGCTAATCCAGGAGGGCGTAGAATTTAATCATACAGCCTGAAATGGGATCTTGTTTTTACTTATTTTATTTGTTAGATTATTTTATTTTGTGATTTCAATCGTTGCCTTTTGCAATAGTGTGCCGTTTATAATAAGTTCGTCAAACTTTGCAATCAACATCACCTGATTGTATGGGCCGATATTATTTGAAATGAAAATGATATATTTGTGCCTTAGTTGTGTCAGGAATTAATAGTTTTCGCTAACTTTTTTCAAGATTTTACATGAAACCAGTTCTGGCATTTAACAATTTTAGGAACAGGAACGCATTCTCTTATTCGGAATCTAACATTTAAGGCACCACACCACCGTAATTTTTTTTGCTATTTCTTTTATTTTATTTTCGGAAAAGAAGAATCTCACCATATGTATGGTTTAAAAAAATTGTAAAATTGGCGGAGATCAGCTTTTAACGTGAAACCGTTTAAAACAGTTTGTATGTTGAATTATCCTTTAGCAAATCTTTGAACACTCCTTTGTCGAAACTACGTTTTTCAACCTGGTTGACAACATATAAAAAAACGAGTGTGCTTTAGACCACACGACTGAAGTAAAACTTCTTAAGCTCCATTTCATATAATTCTTGATTTTTTAAATGTCTCTTTTTCTCCCCCCTCCCCCCCCCCCTTTCTTTCTTTTTATTATTATTACTTGTTCATTCACTAATTAAGTTTTAAAACCCGTTATTACATAATATGTCAGGCGTAACTACCAAATGACATTCTCAAAAATTTAACATCTTATAACTTGTATTATAATGTACTGTATATGTCTTAATAAACAAATAAACAAACAAATCTATATGTACAGACAATAGACCTGCACTGTGTCTTAGATATACGAAAAGTAACTGGCTATGAGAGAAAGAGAGAAAGAAAACGTGTGCTCGCACCTCTCTCTCTTGCCCCTACAGTAATATACGAAACGTAACTCTCTCTCTTTCTATATTCACTAACTTATATCTCCCTCGCTTTTCCTACAACATGGGTCTCTTCAAGACCAATGTTCATTCCTTCCTCTCCTCAAAAAGACCCTCCACACAGCATCCCAGATGACATAGGCCCTGAGGGAAATTATTTTCCTCAAGGCCTCCTGTGTGGAGTTAATATAAAAAAAATCTTTCATTACGTTCAATCTTTATAATGGGTACCCACATACCGGAACATCGTTCCGGTTTACCTCCTTATTCGAATACTTGATCACTCTTTCAGTTACAACGCTACCACACACGGTGCAACGTTTTATTCCAATCGACCTATATCGCATGCACGAACCACATTTAATCGTTAATGTATCGTATGTTGTATAAACTTAAATTAGAATTAAGTATTCGCACATGACGCCGGCCGTAACACGTTATAATATATTAATAATTTGATGATAGAAGTTTGTTCTGATCTCAGAACCAGAAATATACCGCTACCAAGTACTGAACTATCAATAGTTCATGCGTTCATACCACTGAACGGCAAATTCTTAGAATGTTGAGTGTTAAGGGTACCTATTTAAAGGTTTTAAAAATGGCTCTTCGTTCGTTTTTTCTAACTGAAATTACTGATAACCGATAACGAAAATAAATACAAACACCTACACATTTTAATAGTCAAATGTATTACAATTTGGGAGGCGGGTATGGGTACCGCCACCCCGGGAGAATTTTTTGGATAACTTCACTTCTGCCATAGGTCACCCCAAGTGGTCACTTAGCAGGGGTGCCCGGGTTCATGGGGGGTGAGGGTTGGCCAGGCCTTTTTTCCAGCCGTACTCATACATCATGGATTCATAAATCCGTCACTCCCGAACACACTGAACCCCAGATTCCTACCCACCCCTTATTCCTTTTTCCTTCCCAGAACTTCCTTCCACACAGCATCCCCTAAGATTACATAGGCCCCGATGGAAATTATTTTCCTCAAGGCCTCGTTTGTGAAGCTAATGTAAAAAAAAAACTAATAATCGTTATCGTCAACTCACTTTTTTTGTCGTTTCAGGTAAAAATAATTAATAAAAAATTCCCAAAATTTCATAGTTTTTTTCAAATTACGGTAGGAAACTTTGGATTCATAAAGGCGTATGTTTAAATTATTATTTGGTTAATTTTTAGACTTGAATATAAAGCGTGATGTTTGCTCTTTCTAATACCGTTTATATCATATTTCTAACCATTTATTATAGTAAATACACAACGATTTCTACCAGATCTATATGATTTGTTCCGAAAACTGAGCAAATAGACCTGACTGGTTAAAAACTTTTGTAGATTTATTTATTTGTAAGAAACAAACATCTTTTACATAATATACAGTGATAATAGATATACTGTATATTATGTAAAAGCTGTAAGTCAAGCCACAGAAGTTTCTTATGCTAAAGTACATTGGAAATTAAGTTTTAATATCTTATAATTATTTTTTGGTTATAGGAAGGGGAGAGGAAGAGGAATATAGGAAAAGGATAGGAGATGCTCCCGATGCATTCCATACTCACTTCATATCGATATTTCCTTAAGTTATTACTAAAAATGTCAAATGCTGTGAAATTTTGTATTATACTCGTATTGTGCACATATGCGAGAAATTTGGGATTTTTTTCTATTATTTGTTCTACGTGATGATAAGTAAAATAAATCGGATTGTCGGGTTGATCTTGATGGAATATGAAAATTTATTAAATTTGTAAGTTCTGGTGAGTCCAGGCCATTATTTAGAATTTTAAATAATAGGATTTGCTCAAAACATTAGACGTCGTGTTTGGAGGGATTTGAAATTGTGAAATTTAATGGATTCGGTGTAATTTGAGAAGTGTAAGTTTAGTTTGTAATTTATGTGTTTAAAATAATTTTTTTTAATTATTTCTATTCTTTCAATATGGGCTTGGTATAAAGGAGTCCAGATCGGTGTACAGTGTTCCAATTGCGGGCCAATATAAGAGGTGTAAAGGGAATATAGAATGTTTATGTTGTGGAAGGGTTTTGCTATTCGAATTACAAATTCCAGCATTTTATTGGCTTTGTTAATGACTTCATCAGTGTGTTGGATAAAATTAAATTTAACATCCAGTATTACCCCAAGGTCCCTGATATATTCTACTTCATTGATGTGTTAGCAGTTTAATGTGTATACAAAGGAATTTTTATTTTTCTTACGTTTAAATGTTAATTTATTGCATTTTGAGATGTTAATAACAAGTTTGTTTAATTCGCAATAGACAAAAAGACGATTGAGGTCTTCTTGGAATTTAAAGCAGTCATTGGTTGATTTAATAACTAAGTATATTTTTATCATCTGCATGTGCTAGGTAATTAGCACGATAAATTTCAAGTGTGGAAGTATTTACTTCAAACAATTGAAAACATTGAATAGATAAAACTAATGTCGCTAAGACCTTTCGACTCCTTAATAAGAAAGAACATTGAAATTTACTAAAGTTTGATAGATCTCATCCGAAGTAAGGAAACATTTACTTTACTTCGGGCACACCAGACACGTCCACAACCTACCTCTAACAATATTTCTTTTCAGTGGTTCATACACAACTTCATACCGAAATACCCCCGAACGCAAATTCCTTTAAACATGACATAAACCCCATTTGGCACCAAGCAGAATTGTCGCAGTCTGCAGACTTTGTAGAATGTCATTCTTCCTGACAATTTTTTTTTGCCAGCGCACGGAATTTAAAGGTTAAATAGTTGAGATGGATGAATAATGCGTCTTTGTCTTTTGTAGGTAGGTACTTTCATGAGTGCATAATAAACTAGGAAATCTTTTGTTACGTGAGTCCCAACTACCCGGAGCCAGTTGAACTAAGGCATCCCAATTTGAGTTATGTTGTGAAACTGTTCGAAGTAGGTAAGCGAAGAAAATGATAAATGGGATGGTTTGGAAATTTTCGGCAATTCAGCAGTGGTAATTTGAGAGAGTTAAAGCCTTTTCAACCAACGTTTCGATTTCTGCATAGTTGTCTTTCACTGTGAGTGCTGACATTATCAAATTTACACACATTTTTCTGTGTCTATATCAACGCAACAATTTTCGACTTGTAATGTCATTTACAGCGGGAGTTACCTACGAGTACTTTGAAATATCAACGGGAGTGTTGTAAAAATATTTCTATATTAATTACAAAAATACGTACCTTTACCAAATTAAAAATATACAAAAAAAATAAACTCTCTTAAAATGGGATTAGACGGTTGTAACTAATAAAGCTATTTGTTTATTAAAGCAATCTCTACATCTCCATTTCTACATATTATAAATTAAAGTCCTCCGCCGCGTCTGTCTGTCTGTTCGCGATAAACTCAAAAACTACTGAACGGATTTTTATGCGGTTTTCACCAATAGATAGAGTGATTCATG
Source organism: Limnephilus rhombicus (assembly GCA_929108145.2). NCBI lineage: Eukaryota > Metazoa > Arthropoda > Insecta > Trichoptera > Limnephilidae > Limnephilus > Limnephilus rhombicus. Next base: position 29,326,467 of record OV815284.1, read on the forward strand.
AGGAAGGTTTACATACCCATATAATTTGCCAAGATTTTGTGTAAATTGGTTGAAATATAAAGGAGAATGTCTGTATGTGGTGGGCGAGCGGGCTGGCAAGTTTTATGGTGAGTTTTATGCCGAAGTCGATAAAATTTTCCACATGTGACCTTCAAAACAAGAGGAAGGTCACTGTCTACATTTGATTTCGAAAACTCTGTGTAAAGCCCGGGCATCGCCGGGGACAGCTAATTAAATATAAACAAAATAATAAAATAAAAAGATATATATAATAAAATGATTAATGCTTCATAATAATTGGAAGTAATTATTATGAAGGTGTACTCTTATGACGTCTTTAGTATGTTTAAAGTTTAAACGGGTGACATATATATACGCCTTCGTTATTTAATATCTCTTCAAAACAATAAATTCTTTACCTTAGCATCTTAAAATTAATGACTAAATAAAATACCATAAATTGCGTAAATATTCAATAACCTATTCTTTCCGCAATTGTTACTGATAGTCATTAAGACAGGAATAGGTACATAATATTATTTAATTAAATGAAGTCAATATTAGCTAAATTTAATCGAAAATCTGGAGACTGAAAAATCAGAAAAGATATTGGCACCTTTGGGACTCGAACCCAGGACCTTATGCTTTCATGACAACAGTTCTCCGGGATCTAAACACTTTATATTAACCATTTGATATTTACACCTCGTTCCAATGTGGTTGATGCTTTCAGAATCGCCATGCTTTCGTAAGATCTGAAAAGCTGGGCAGGTACATCCCAACCTTCTTCCTCTATATCTCCTTTCCTTCTCCACTCACTTCAACTTCTCAACATACCTAAATTGAAGATGTCTTCGTTCCACTTGCTTCAAGCAGTTGATCTCTTCTGTGCAGAAATCACATAAATAAAAATGATCAAAAAATAAAAACAAAAAGCTTTCACCTCGAAAACTTTCAGGGCATCCAAACAGTAAAAAAACAGTAACGTCTAATTAACAATAAAAATATAATGGTCGCGCAGCAACGTAGAAATTTATAGGGTAATGATCTAATGATGGCTTAACTGAATAAAAATAATTATTTAAGCTTTACTACAAAATAATATATTTATACGATTCGGGTTATGCTAATCTGTCCGTGTGGTCCATGGACAGTTTCTTAGAATAATTTATTGTACTTCTGGAAAACACGCAGCTGATGTTACGCAAAAGATTTCAGAACTCATTCGCTTGAATCAAAGAACTTTTCTTTATGTCAACGTAATTTATTGTTGAGGTTATAGTGTGTCTATCAACGTTGAAATATTAGCTTAAAGATTATCGCTTTCAGATCTCCAGGGGATAGTTAAAGCCCATTAACCAGCGGCCGAGAATTCAAATTTCATAGAAAGATGATCTTGAGATCGTATCCTTGCAACTGTACAGGGCGGTTCCGATGAGAAAGATTGATTATTCTCATGTATTCTATAACTCAATATCGATTTTATTTTATTCAAGATTTGCTTTAATATATACGTATATTCAAGTTAGCTATAATAAAAATGCTCAAACGCGTGACGATAACATTAAGTACTATTCGTAATTATTTTTTTATCATAAGGCTGGGATTAGACTCGTAAATTTTTTCCTGTAAATCGCTGTTGTAAGCGATTTATGGCCAAATTACCAATGTAAACGACACCAAAAGTCACTTAACGTAATTTATAGCAAGTTACAGAACTTATTCTTTCGGTATTTTTTTGACGGGTTTAATCGCGCCCGCGCGAATTTCCAGCCTTCTTACAGCTTATAAAATCAGCTTGATAAGCTAAGAGAAATAGTTTTCATAGGATTTTTTTCCTACAAAACTAGTATTTATTTCCACTTATTTAAGTTTTCTGGAAAATGAGCATCCTTCTATTCAATTATTGGTCCAATCCTTTCCAATCCTTTCCAATCTTAACGTTTTTGTTTTTAACATTTACGTATTTGAAATTTTGAATTCGAAGTCGGTTGCTGTCAGCAGTTGTCAGGTAGCTGTCATTCGAATAAAACGAAATTACTTACTGCCTTTGACCACCTTTGACGGCGTAAAAGCGCGTGGAGAATTGTTTAATTAAAACCAAAATCTTTACACTTTATTGGGGCTTTTTCGTCTTTATTGACAAAATCGCGTAAATCGCGACAGTTAGTAGCAGGTCGTTGTTGACAGGAAGCCATCTTACCGCAAATAAATTTACAGACGTAAACGGTCGCATGAGCATTTACACAGGTCGAACTTCCGAGCAACTTCCGTGATCATTAATTACCACAAGTATTAGTGACCTGTCAAAATCTTATGTAATCCATAAATTTTAATTACGAGTCTAACCCCAGCCAACAAGTACAATGGTTTGTAAGACCGTAATTTAAATTACGAGTCTAACCCCAGCCAACAAGTACAATGGTTTGTAAGACCGTAATTTAAATTACGAGTCTAACCCCAGCCAACAACTGCAATGGTTTGTAAGACCGTAAATTTATAGACAAACTGAAGTAAGATACATTTGTAGATTTTCACCGCCAAAAGTATTTTCGTTATTTGTTTTTTGGGGTGTTATCCTTGTGGGTGGGGTGTTTGCCCTATTGTAATAAAAAATAAACACATTTTTCAAAATTTAAAACATAACTTTACTAAATAAAATAACAATCTTTCGAAAACAATTTTAATTTTCTTGTAGAAAAGAGTCGATACGTCTAGAATTTCATTTAAAAATGACATATTTCCGGTTGTGTCTGGTTATTCCTCTCAATGAATTCATTGCAACAGAGAAAAATAATAAAGTTGAATGAATATTTAACTATTTAAATAAATGAAGACAATATAAGCTAAACTCAATCGAAAATCTGGAAACAGAAAAATCAGAAAAACATATTGACACCTCTGGGACTCGAACCCAGGACCTCTTGCTTTCCGGGCAAACGCGCTAACCACTGCGCCACGGTGTCGATATGAAATTCGGTCATGTTTAACTGTACCATACGTCGACTAAGAACCACCTACATTATCTTCATTTTCTTTAACGCATATATTATTGGCAACTATCTTTATTTTCATTTATTTAAATATTACAATTTGAGGTTTTACTCATAAAGTTAAAATAAAAAATAAAATATTTAACTAGCTACTTTCTTTAGACTGATATTTCGCAAAATACCGTTAAACTATACTCTGTGTGAATTTACATGACTAAAAAATATAATTTTTTGATGGAATTTTGCATTTTTTACCGTGATAATAATTTTTTGGAAGCGCCGCTACCCGAATTTCTACCAATTTCTTACATATCTCCCTTAAACATTTGAAGTTTTTATGATATTAAAAATATATATTACTTTTTAAGATAATATCTAGACGCGTTCCACGTCGAAACGCAAATTATATAAAATTCCCTCGATAGAAAAAAATCGCTAAGTGCGCTCCGAAAATTATTATAAACACGTTTGTTTCAGTTATTTTACAAGTTATAGTTGTGAAAAAATTCACAATGTTTCTTTAAATGATACATAAGATACCTTCCACGAGATTTTTGCTCTATTTTAAACGAGTCGTGTTTTATTAAACATTTTTTTCGCATCGATTTCGTCGCTTTAAATACTAGCGCGCTCCTCTAACGTTCGTAATTTTATATCTCTCCATCTTCTTCTTTTTGAGCCCGGTTGCGGCGCCTTAAAGCGTTTTAAAATTTACACAGATAAATTGCCATTAATGGAGGATAGATGGTTTTCATCAGTTGTGTTAAATTGAAAAACATAAACATGGAGATTATTTTCAATTACATATTTTTAATGTAATTTTTTTTTAATTATCGGAGAAAGTAAATTCTTTGTTTAAAACCACTTTATTTTAATTTATATTCGTCGACCGGTTTCGGTTGAACTCAACCTTCTTCAGGACAATAAACATATAAACTAGTCATTTTTTTTTAGCAAGAGCTTCCCAATTCGGAATACTGAGTATTAATTGGTCGTGAGGGGGAGATTATTTTCAATTACATATTTTTAATGTAATTTTTTTTTAATTATCGGAGAAAGCAAATTCTTTGTTTAAAACCACTTTATTTTAATTTATATTCGTCGACCGGTTTCGGTTGAACTCAACCTTCTTCAGGACAATAAACATATAAACTAGTCATTTTTTTTTAGCAAGAGTTTCCCAATTCGGAATACTGAGTATTAATTGGTCGAGTCAAACGGCTGTTGTTCCCAATCCTAAAGTCAACTGTTGAGCCGAAAGTTTGGCTCAACACCCTTCAAATGCACAAATACGCTCTTCCCAACGCAAATCCCCGACCAACAGGCTAATCGAGCGTTACTAAACAAATCACTTCTGATCCGGAGACTCGGATTGATCAATCTAAAAGTTGGAAACAACGACCGAAAGTGCTGTGCAAAATTATTTGCAACTTTGCCAATAAGTTAAATCCTGGCAAAGCCAATGCTCCTTCATACGATTTAAATATTTCTCTGTAATCGAATGATTTTGGGTCTGTTCTCAATTATTGTCCGTTGAACACAGAGCGACATGTGGTCATTTGCACCTCTTCAAAATGCATAGAAGTCAACTAATATTAATGTGTGAGTTGAAAGACGTTTCCAGGTTAATGTAGTGGGACTTTGGCTGGGAAATATTGCAGTTTGGGTCGTGTGTGGCTTGTGACGTCAATGCGGCATTTTATGCGTTGAGTTATGTGTTTAGTTTGAGATACAGGCGGTCATAAAGACGTGTTACATCATGAATCATGACTTTTCCAGGTGCGGTTTGGACCTTAAACCTCTCCCTTTTAAAATTCATATCATTTTTAAAAAATTCACGTTTAGAAAATTGACTCTACTCTAATTGATTTTCCTTTTTGTCGCCTAGAAGTGGGAACTTTAGATCACTTATATTTTGATTGTCCTTCTCTAAACAAATATCCTCTTTTCTATCAAGCCTTGTCTAAAATTGTCTCCCATCCGTTCAACATTTCATCTCTCAGTCTGAACTCTTCTCCAATCTTCACATTTAATTATGAAATTTGCCCATAATAAATTTAATATATAAATTCACCTTTTCTCTCTTCATAATTGTGGTGGCGTAGCCCTTGAATGGTGAAAACAAAAATTAATTCGTACTCAAAATTACAAAATGGACAATATTACCAAAATCTCCTAACACAATAAGAATAAAACACATTCACGTAACACACAAAACCAAACACATCATAAAATAATTAATTTTACCTTAAGAGCGTTTAACCAGCCAGCTGCAGTGACACCTTTAAAATTTGAGCAGGATTGCTTCTGTCTCCAAAAAAATGTCAAATGTTTTACAAATCATAAAACAGCACTTACCTACCATTCTCTACTGGGTAATTCTTTTTTAATCTTAAAGGGTTTTTTGAAAGAGACTGCCTTCAAATATAGATATCAAACGTTAAAAATGTAATAAGTGATACATGTAACAAGTATTTTTATTATTATATTATAATTATGTCCGTAATGCTCTCCTGGCAGACCTACTTAACCTTCAAAAACGGCGCAATATTAAAATTATATACAAAGAAATTTAGCAACACGTAACACTTACTTAAGTCATTTGACTACCGTTTATTCTGTTGTCGCACAGGTAACACCAATCTACAGCTTTCCCGCCCATTTTTGACGTTTATTCAGCTTTGGAACCATTTTGGAACCTTTCTAGTTTCTCGTTAGTAATGTTTATAAACCGGACAAAAAGCGGCGGCCGTTCGAAATTCGAACTGAGGCGGGAGACTGCCTATTATTGTGCTTCATTATAATTTGCGGCTATTTTTAGGCATCACAAAACCAGCCGCTGGCCTTCTGGGAAAATATCGCGGCGGTGTGGTCGCTAGCGAGAAAAAAACACAAAAAAATCATTCTAATGTTGTTTTAGAATTCAAAGATGTAGGTAGGAACTGCAACTTATAACTTCTTGCCGAATGTTGCCATTCCGGCTGTCAAAAGCTTTGCTTTTATTCACAATGCTGCCTGATTAATGGCAAATTCGGGGTATTTATTTTGTCTGTTAAAAAGGAGCTGATTTTTTTTTTCTTGTGTTTGTTATAATATTATTGAACTAGCTTTAAAATTATATCACGTTACTTTTGCGCAAGGGTGGGTCGAAAATGTGTGTATAAAATATTATAATTAATTACTGTACATTGTGTACATAATTCAAACATAACAATATCATCAAATTGCCAATTAGCCCCATTTTTGTCATTTAAAAGATCCCCGCTAACACCGATTCTAGTTCCCTTTCAGCTTTCTATCAAATTGTGAACAGCTGACAAGAATAATAACATAACAGTTGTGCTTTCTTTATTATTATCTATATCATAAAAACACTGATCAAAGGCTGAAATGTACGTAGAATCGGGTCCTTTCAAATGTCAAGAAAAAAAAATGTCGCCGATTGACCATTTGATGAAACTGTTACATTTGAATTTCTATGAAAACCCCCAATCTGTTTTTTACCTTGTAGACGTTTCAAATGTCAATAAAAAACCAAATGGCGCCGATTGACCTTTTTATGACATTGTTACATTTGAATTTATGTGAAAAACCCCAATCTGTGTTTGCCTTGTAGACCTTTCAAATATCAAGAAAAAACAGAATGGCGCCGATTGACCATTTTCTGACACTGTTACATTTGAATTTATGTGAAAAACCCCAATCTGTGTTTGCCTTGTAGACCTTTTAAATATGTATCAAGAAAAAAAAGAATGGCACCGATTGACCATTTGATGACACTGTTACATTTGAATTTCTGTGAAAAACCCCAATCTGTAGGTATTTGCCTTAGGGAACGTACCCATACTACGTGACCAACTTTTTGCAATTTTTAACCCCCCCCCCCCCCGGTGAAAGCCCGCCGCCGCTCATTTGTACCAAGCGTGACATTTTGAAGATCCCCCCCCCCCCTAAATGTGTCACGTAGTATGGGTACGTTCCCTTATATACCTTTCAAATGTAAAGAAAAAACAAAATGGCGCCGATTGACTTTTTTATGACACTGTTAGGTACATTTGAATTTATGTGAAAACCCTATGTTTGCCTTGCAGAACTTATTTGATTGTATAATAATGAACAGTTATGTTAATAATTAATTTTGTAATATTATGCGAAGTGAGATTACTATAAAACCTCACATTACACTTGTGATATATCGCCATATTACATGTATGATTGAATGAATAGCCATAATATGTATATAACATTACAGTATATTATAACCTACGAAACCGGCTTAATATGCCCGTCACGATAAAGCACAGAGAAAATAGCCACCGTGAACTTGCCATTAGAATGACAATTAATTCTAATAATATGTAAGCAGGAATTCCATTGCCTTACGAAGTAGTTACCTGGCTTAAAATATTATTATTTTAAATAAAACGGACAGCTTTTTCTACAGATCTGCAAAATTATCAAAAGAGTAATAAACAAATTTATGAATGAAATAAATTTTGATTAACCCTTTGCTACAGGTTCCCCTAGTGAGGTGTTCATAAAAAACGCGGTAACCTACAATATCAATTATTACGAGTTAACAGTAGGTGTTTGCATTTTGGGAGGCGGGTATGGGTACCGCCGCCCCAGGAACAATTTATTGGATAACCAACACCTCTGCCACCGGTCCCCCCAAGTGGTAAGCTACGTTTGGTGACTGAGCAGGGGTGCCCGGGTGCATGGGATGAGGTCTTGGCGGACGGTGTGTCTGCCCACTTGCTGCGTGGCGGGCCGGATCGAGAGAGACTGGTTGAGGAGGTCTTTTACCTCTTCAGTGAGAATCCGTCGATTCTTTGCCTTGCACCGCAGTTGAAGGGATGGATTCATACGTCATTCACTTCTGGACACACTGACTCCCAGACACCTACCCATCCCTCATACCTATTTCCTTCGCAGAACCTCTCTTCTTCCTTTCCTTATAAAACTCTCCACATAGCATCTGTGGCGGTACCTACATTCAACAAATAACTTGACAGCCATAAATATATTTTCTGGGCGTGCAACACCGAAGAAGTGAAGAAGCGAAGTGATTTGCACGTTTTCAGCAAGCTCGTTTTCATTCTCGATGGTGATCTGTTTCTGGGTGGTGATTCTCGCATAGCTCTTTATATTTGCCAAGTCATAATTAAATATTGTCGCAAGTTTAAAATAAATAAATGACTAAAGTTATACCGCTTAATTACTATTATTTTTATATATTACCTCCTGTGTCTAAATCATAAACTGGACTAGATGCTGAGGTGGGTATCTACAAATGAGCGTCTAGTTCCGAACATGATACATCCTATAAGATGACATAGGCGCCGAGGGAAATTATTTTCCTCAGGGCCTCCTGTGTGGAGCTAATGTAAAAAAAATTTCAAAGACATGTTAAATTTTGCACTCAGAACAAATCCTTGTCTTTTTAGATATAATAATTTATTGTCTAAGTCTTATTGTTATTTTTTTGTTTCATATTTTTAATAAAGTTTTTCTTGGTTGTTTCAGGTAAACATAATATTATGATGAACATCAATTCGTGACTTCACCCTCGAGAGAAACAGGTTTAATGCATATTTCTAGTTTCTTTAACTTTTAACAATGTAAACATTTCATTATTGTCGTTTTCAGGCTTGTGTTTTCAGATTTCAATCCCATCGCGCTCGTTCTGTCTGATAAAATTACAGCCAACCCTTGTATATAACATATTTTCCTTGAACCCTTTTCTTGAGCTAATGTCTATACATTTGCAGAGGCGAAACGACAATTATACAAAATTCCTTCGATTGAAAAAAAACTCAAAATATGATCCGAAAAAAAAATTAAATTCACGTTTTTTTTATTAGCGCCTTCCCTCTAACATTCGTATTTACATATTCTCCCTTTCAAACTATAGATTCTTTTTTGAACGCTTAATACAATCCTTAAGGCTCCGCAACCGGGCTTGAAAAGAAGAAGATGGAGAGATACGAAATTACGAATGTTAAAGGAGAGCGCTAACATTTACAGCGGCAAAATCGACGCGAAAAGGTTTAATAAAACACGACTCGTTTAAAATAGAGCAAAAATCTCGCAGGAATTGTCTTAAACAGCATTTTATGAAACGCTGTGATTTTTTTCATTTTTCATACTTGCAACACTGTGAATTTTTTCATAACTTGTAAAATAACTGAAACAAACATGTTTATAATAATTTTTGGAGCATACTTTGCGATTTTTTTTATCGAAGGAATTTTATAATAATAATAATAATAATAATATAAGTTTATTCCAGAATGTATGCAGGGGAGTGCAATGCAATACATTCCATATTTTAAAATAACAAAAAGAGATAAATGATAAGTTAAGGTAAAAAAGTAAATAACAACACATAAATTAAATTAAATAAACGAATAAGCATTAAAAATGAAACTGAAAAGAAAAAATGATGTAAATATCAAACACTCTTCAAGAATAACATATATTTTTTTAAGAGCTTTAAAACTTAACGTGTTTAAGGGAGATATGTAAGAAATCGGTAGAAATTCGGGTTGCGGGCCCTTAATAACACGTGAGAAATAGTTTGGATAGTTTGAGAAATAGTGAGTTCTCTAGTTGTTTGTATGTTTTTGTTAATTAAAATCTGTATCTGTATTTTCTCCTAAATAAAAAAACCTTTATGGGTTTTATTTGCAAATTTAAAATACTCATGAGCAACATTTTGGATACGGTATTAAAACACGACTCAATCGTCACTCAAGATGCCTGATGACAATGATGTAGTTAGAGACCGACTAATGCTGGTTTCTCATAGTTCGTGGTTCGGCTCACAGTTTCGGCTCGCGCGTGTATACGCAGCCTAAGATGTTAAAATTCAGTCGTGAACGATTTTCGTTGGCGGTGCGCAGTCACCCTCAGGAACGATTGATTACCGACATTTCCATGCTAGGAGGTCCTCATACCGACCTGTTTTGAAGGTTGAGGTTGATTTCAAATGGTAAACGATATTGCTCCTTGTAAAATTAATACGCAGGAAGAGGCCTCGAGGAAAATAATTTCCCTCAAGGCCTATATCATCTGTGGGGATGCTGTTTAGAGTATCTTTTCGAGGAAACGAAGGAGTGTGAACCTGGGAATTGCAATATTTACATTAAAATTTTGAAAAACAAAAAACCATTTCATATTTATTTCAAGATTTTTAATACGTTTTACGAATTTGTAAATATTTGTTCTTATCGTCTCCTGTAAAGTTTTCATTTTGTGGCTTGAAGTGTTTTACCAAACCGCAGTAGTTTTGTTTTTATAATTAATTTAGTCATCCCTTGACACTCATATAAGAGAATCGCATGTTGAAAATTATCATTTGAACGACTCTACAAAGTACAACGAACGATGTTCCAAATAAATCCAAAGTTCATATTAAACCCTTTAACTTAATCTTTTTTTGTTCATCTTTTGTTTCTTTTTCATCCTTTTTGATGCTTTCCCTTGTGGTCGGGTTCATTATTATGCTGTTGACTGCGATCACCTCCAATGCCAATCTTTTTAGTGTTTTTTTTTAACTAAACGAAGACAATCCTTATTGTTCATGTTTAAAAATTATTCTAATATTTTTACATCTTCGCGTTACCTTAGTTAATTATTATTTTTAATTTACAAACTAACGTTTAGACAAGATTTTTATGCATAGCACAAAGGGTGACAATTATTATAAGCAATAATTATCAGCCTGAAACACTCATCAACATTGAGAAATCTTCCGAGAAAAGATACTTGCCGCCAACGGGACTTGAACCCGTGTCCTTCTGATTGCCGGTCAGCTGCTCTTGACCACTGAGCTATGGGGGCTTATCAAATACCCGCCAAATAATTCAATATATACTAGTGTTTCATTCAACAATTACTGCTTATTATATTTTTTCCACCTGAAAACAACCAACTTTATTTTGTGTGTAAGTGTTTCAGGCTGATAATTATTGCTTTTAATAATTGTTACCCTTTGTGCTATGCATAAAAATCTTGTCTAAACGTTAGTTTATAAATTAAAAATAATAATTAATATTTGACAAGTTTAAGTATTTCCCCAATAAATGTAGTCATAATTTGTCTCGACGACACCTTGCGAGGGATTTAACACTTACAATGTCTCTCTCGCAAAAATAAAGTTGGTCGTTTTCAGGTGGAAAAAATATAATAAGCAGTAATTGTTGAATGAAACACTAGTATATATTGAATTATTTGGCGGGTATTTGATAAGCCCCCATAGCTCAGTGGTCAAGAGCAGAAGGACACGGGTTCAAGTCCCGTTGGCGGCAAGTATCTTTTCTCGGAAGATTTCTCAATGTTGATGAGTGTTTCAGGCTGATAATTATTGCTTATAATAATTGTTACCTTTTGATATCTTGTTTATTTTCCTACAATGAAATGATTAGATAAAATTCATGATAAAGATAAGATGTCTTGCATTGTTCGTGATAAAATTGATAAGTTATAATTGTTTCGTAAAAAGAAAGTTGTTACCGCCCTATTACGCCATTCTATAAATCTTCTGTTATTGAGTCCCAGGAGACCTATTTCTTCCTGGGACTTCACTTTACTTCTTTCACCCACTTTCTCCTGGCACTCATTTCCTCGCCCTTATACTATATTTTCCAAACCATGTAAGCGTTTCTTTCGTAATCTAAGTCATCGCACTTACTAGATCTAGCATTATTTTATAGGTTTCCTCAGGGATCTCACTTGAGCATTCTACTATTAAGTTTTCCCAAATTTTAAACACTTAAATTAATTATTTTTTGTTACCTATGCTTTACTGTGATTGTAAAAGACTTACATTTTTATTGCTTCATCGTCCACATCTGGTTATTCCTTCAGCATAGCAGTATCTTCCAATTACTTAGTGGATTTGCAAAGTCGTAATTTCACGAATCGGAGCAGCGCGCAGCCGCGTTCTGGTTTGCTCCGGATCATTTTCATCACTGATTATCGCCGTAAACTCCAGATAAAAGTTTTAACAAAGGCATCATGGGTTTTTCGATCCGTGAGAGTGAAAAGGGTTATGTTTAGTCTCGAGACGAGAAGACAAGAGGAGAGAGAAGATTAGCGGCGGAAAGCGAAACAGGTTTCTCCGCTGTTCTAGATTTTAGATTCATTCATCTGTGATGGCCTATTGAATGCGGCGCCGGCGGGTTTTGTTTTGTTTTGTGTTCGGAACCCGGCCGAGATGTTTTTGTCGATCCTCCCCAGAAGCCTGTATTAAACAGGCGGCCATTCAAATATTACTAAGTACTTTGTACACTTAGAATTTGTCGCGAAAAAATAAATGTGGTTCATAATTTAGCTACCAATCCGCCATCGTTTTGTTTTTATAATTAATTTAGTCATCGCTTGACACTTATATAAGATAATCGCATTTTGAAAATTATCATTTGAACGACTCTACAGAGTACAACGATGTTCCAAATAAATCCAAAGTTCATATTAAACCCTTTAACTTAACCTTCTTTTGTTCGTCTTTTGTTTCTTTTTCATCCTTTTTGATGCTTTCCCTTTTGGTTGGGTTCAATGAAATTGAATGAAACGATATGTGCAATGTACATACATACCTACATAGGTACTTCTTGTTTTTTTGATAATTATATCCATATGTCAAAGATCCATTGAAAATAATTACAATGACTAAATTTCATACAGAAAACGCTATGAAAAATTCATGACGTCAGAGCTCACCAGAAAACATTTCATCTTGATGGTAGGTGCATAAGTGCTATTATGACATGACCGTACATCATTATTATTTGTCTACGGATTTGCGCTAAACAAAGTACTCCGAGGTTACAGTATTGATGCTATTGAAAAAAATCAGAGTGTGCAATTCACACGCGGTAGAAATGAAACCTTCAGAAAACTGAAGTAGACAAGAGTGAGTAGGCTACGAAGCACCGCACAAAGAGGAGACCGATTACAATATCTCAGCAGGCTAAATCCTATATATGTATTTATTTGTCTCTTTTTAGTGTCGATATTTTTCGTTTCATCGAGTTTCAAATAACAATGGGGCTAAAGAAGTTTTGACTTCAAAATGCTTTTCTAGAAACACAAATGTTTTAGGGTAACTATATAAATACCAATCAAATCCTTTGGTTTTCGCATAACATTTAATTCAATTAACTAATGTGTGATATTAATGATAAATGTAACAATTGGTACTGGTAGTGGGTACGTTTTTAAAAGAGACAAACATAAAACATATGCATCTAGAGGATTTAGCCTGCGAGAGAATGAAATAGTATAATCGGTCTCCTCTTTGTGCGGTGCTTCGTAGCCTATCGGTCTCCTATTTGTGCGGTGCTATGTAACCTCCCCATTCTTGTCTACTTTAGTTTTCTGAACGTTTCACTTCTACCGCGTGTGAATTGCAAACTCTGTTATTTTTATGACAATTGTGTCAAGCAAATTAAAGAAATCACAAAAATTTCGTATAACAAAAAATTAGGGTGTTTTTTTTAAATAATAAATCTGATCTAGAAATTTAGTTCCCAGTGTTCGATATCTCATTGACATCTTCTGAATATTCAATTCATGCTAATTTTTGTGTAAATAATTTCGTTAAATTATTATGATAATTCTGTTAAGGGCCTTTTTTTTACATGAGCTCCACACAGGAGTAGGGTTGCCATCCGTCCGGGTTTCCCCGGATTTGTCCTAGTTTAGAGGGCGTCCGGGGAACGTCCGGGCGGGGTTTTATTTGTTGTCCGGGTTTAAAAATTTAAAGTCTTGGGCCGCCCGCGACATTATTTTATGTTTAAAAAAATTAATAATGTAACTTACATTACAGTAAGTCTAAACTTTAAAAAGGTTCAGTTTTGTTGCTTAAGATTTAAGAAGACTGAATTTAATTCATATTATGTTAAGTGATATTTTGTTGTTTAAATGGCTGCTGATAAACATTTAAAGAAGATAAATATTACTGAGTTAAAAGAGTTACCTCCAAAAGTGTTAGACTGAATACTAAAATGGTCTCAGTACTTTTAAGATTTTTGTTTAAAAATTTAATTGAATTTTGTTTATTAAATAAGGTTTAGTTTTCATGAGTATATTAATAATTTGGAAACCCAACCTATTTTAAGAATGAAAAAATTCTTACTGATTATTAAAACAATTTGTAACCAACTGAAATAAGATTCTGTTTTATTAGGTACGTTTAAAATGATGATAAAAGATGACTAAATTTAATTTAAAGTCTGAAAATAAATAAAAATGTGTTTTATGACATTTTCAACTGTTTTTTATTACTCTGACTATGTTTAAAAAAACGTGTTGACATGTCCGGGTTCTGGGCTCTAAAATCCGGGGTTTTCACGCGTCTTATCCTGGTTGCTAAATTTTAGAGATGGCAACCCTACACAGGAGGCCCTGAGAAAAATAATTTCCATTAGGGTCTATGTCATCTTTGGGGATGCTGTGTGGAGAGTTTTTTTTAGGAAAGGAGGGAAAGAAGAGTTCTGGGAAGGAAAAGGGTTTAAGGGGTGGGTAGAAATCTGGGGTTCAGTGTGTCCTGGTCATCCGCCCCCTAGACCTAGACAAACCTCACCCTATGAACCCGGGCACCCCTGCTAAATCAACAAACGTAGCGAACCACTTGGGGTGACCTATGGCAGAGGTGTTGGTTATCCAATAAAAGTTCCCGGGGCGGCAGTACCCAGTTTAATAAAATTCATTTTTTGAAAAGTGAAAACCCTGATGACTCGACTCGATTCCTCCCGTCGCGTCGTCAGTTTGCCTCTTATTCCCTTTTCAAATTTTCTCTTGTGGCGCTTTTTTATTCTCTTTTAAAAAAAATATTTTGATTCCATTGTGTGTCGGTTGTTTGCCGCCCGCTCACCGCTCACCGTGACCGCAAAGTGTTCCGTAGAACTCACAACAACTAACTATATTGTGGGGACGCATAATATTATTATAAATAATGTATAACCCTTTTTCATTTGTGCTGTTCTGGTACCTGTATATTTTATCTAGGGTCACGCCACACTTAATGACCCTAATGAATGAGTGTTAATAACTTATGAGGTAATAATAATATAACATTTGTACAGCGCAGTTTTGTGTTATTTCACACCAAGCGCGTTTAACTATTCATAAAAAAATACAAGTGTCCAGTTCACACGCTGCAGGAGTGAAACCTTCAGAAAAATAAAGAAGACGAGAGTGGGGAGGCTATGAAGCACCGCACAAAGAGGAGACCGATTATTCTACCTCATTCTCTCGCAGGCTAAATCCTGTAGATATAATATGTGTTTGTCTCTTTTTCGTTTCATCGAGTTTCAAATGACAACGGTGCTAAAGAAGTATTCACTTAAATAAACTTAAAAATTATATTTTAGTATTCAGTGGTCATATTCTAAAATTACACCTACGGTGCTCCTTACACACTATTGATCAAATAACATGAAACAAATAATGTACAAGTAATGACAAATATCAATAACAGTGCTATTAGAGCACAGGACTAAACAAGAATTAAAACTAAGATGTAGTGAAAAACAATAGGCAGTTTATGTTTAGAAATAAGAACATAATAAGTAAATAAGTGGACATTAAACATAAAAGTACAATAAGGAGTAAACTGACACCAAACAATTACCAGAAACTTGAGAATACGGCTTATTACGATATATTGTAAATAAGTTAAGATTTATGAAAGACTGGATTTTTAAATAATTTTGTTTAAAGACCGTTTAAATTTTGCGAAATCCTGGATATTATTAGTAAGAGCTGAGGGATTATTCCAAATAAGCGGGCCATTTCGTAAAATAAGTAATATGTAATGTAATGAGACGAATTAATAAGTAAATGTGATGAGACTAATGAGTAACCAACACTAGTCTGCTGCCTTAGGTTTTGTTTTATCCCTAGTTCTTATTGCACCCCCAAATTGGGGTTTGTTGTAAGGCCGAAGATAGTGGGGAGGTGAAAGAGATGTGGAACGGGAAGAGGAAGATTGGGAAGTAGCTGGCAATTCAGATCTGGTCCCAAAATACGTCTGAAGCCTCGATGACAGACGGCGAGTTACAAGCTACTATCTACTAAGTTTTAAAAGCGGGTAAATCGGCGAGTGAGATTATCATGATGACACACAAAACTGTCCACTGCTAAGCGTAGGAAACTGAGGTCGCTTTTAGCGCCAGTAAAAAGAATAACGACGCCTGCGTGAACTAATTCTTCAGATTTTTGACAGTCGAAATCAGCTGTTTATCGGAAGCCATCTTGGAAACGTAAATAAACCAATCACGAGCAAGCGGAGCAAGCGCATAGCAAGCGTGTAGGCGAGTAAAGTTGATGACCTTTCAACTTTTTTTCGTAGATTGTCAACAATCTGCTAGTTGCTGGTAGTTAGCAAGGGACACGATGACACTGGGCGAGTTTACTAACAGATAGTGAATTTCCCAGATAGTAGCTTGTAAACTAGCCGTGTGTCATCGAGGCTTAAAGGTATTTCTAGCAACGTGTTGATTCTGATAGGTGATAATATTATGTATTTCAACCACATTGAAGAGTATAGTAGATTTACAGTAAACAAAATCTGAAGTAAAAAATGTACGTAATACAATATTGAATGAGAACAAAAAAACAGACATACTTAAAAAAAAGAAAATGGATAGTTATATTACGATTACTCTTGAACGCGTGCCAAAATATCTGTTTATTTCATGGACATATGAATATTAGTATACCTGCCCAAGTGTTAAAAGCGTATTATTCGCCCCTAGTATGGCTTCGCGTGAATTTAAAAATGTGACGTCATCATTCTTCTGCGAGCCAGCGTCGAGCGCTCATCGGTGCATTTTACGAAATAACTCCGCAAAAAACATGGTTTGTGTTTTGAAAACGTGCAAATATATACTATCACTCGAGATACATGGCGTGTGCTCGTCGATGTTTACGGGGTAGGTAAATTATGAAACATTTGTAAAATTGTCCGAACTAAATACGGCAACAAAATATTGGAGTCTGAAAATAAACGACGACGACGAGTGCAGCGGTAAGGCGCCTGACTCACATTCCGAAGGTCGCGGGATCGAATCCCGGCGTGGCAAATAAATTTTATTTGATTAATTTGTGTATTTCACAATTTATTCATTTAAAATAATATTGTATAGTATATTTGCGGCACGTTCCAGAGTGGAAGATACTCTCAGTATCGCCCTGGTGTAAGACCACCATTCAGAATTGAAACGTTGCTTGAAATGGCTTCTGCCGTGTTTGGTGACCAGATCTGAATAGCCAGGTACTTCCCCACCTTCCCCTTCCCTATCTCCTTCCCCTCCCCACTGCCTTCAGCCTCACAACATACCCCAATTGGGGATGCTGTAGTCCCACTGGCTCCAGACGGGAGCAGTTGGGACTCAGGTAGGAATGCTGTCCTTGTTCTACCGGTATTTCAATGGAAGATGCTCCGAGGAACTTGCGTCATTGATCCCTTCGGCACCGGTGCATAGTCGGGAAACACGCCAAACGCATAACACAGGTATGTGCACGGTTGACATTTGTCACATGAGAACGGGTCGCTTCTTCGACTCGTTCTTGTGTTCAACAGATCTGCTGTGGAACGATTTGCCGGCCTCTGTGTTTTCTCCTTCCTACAACATGGGCCTCTTCAAGACGTTCATTCCTTCCTCTCCTCTCCAGACCCTCCACACTCATCTCAAATGACATGAGGGAAATTTTTATTTATTATATTTTCCTCGGGGCCTCCTGTGTGGAGATAATGTAAAAAAATTCGATCAATCAATTAATTCAGTTTATATCAATAGATTTTTTTAACGTTTTCTACCAATACACAAAATGCGTCAAACACTTGACCCCCAAACTCTTAAAAATTGCATATATTTCCATAAATTACAGATAGCTTAAAACTAACTCACTCTAAAATTGCTAATTAGCTTAACCAAACAAAGCAGGTTAATGGACAGATATTTAACCAAATCTCCATTAACCGTTTACCGTCTGCTTGGTGTGATTATCAAATAGAGACGTCTGACTGCCGTTTCTGGAGATAATGCGTTAATAATTACATAATTTGAATGGTAATAATAGAAAAGGAAAGATAGATACGATATCTCGCTTCTTCCTGAATCTAAAGTTGAGTAGTATAAATAGAGATTTAATAAATCTAATATTTTCGAGCGCATATTGATATTCATTCAATCTCGATTGCTCTCTCATTCCAGCATCGCTTCGTCTCTTACTAATTAGGGGCGAGGGATGCTATTGGTTAGATTTTTCACCCGTCGCTCACCACATTGAAAACCCGTCGCTCAGGCTCATGGCTTGTTCGCATTGAACAAGTAGTAAGTCAAGTAGCGAGTATACTACTTGACTCGCCAAAAAACTGCGTTCGCGTTACTTTCAAGTAGAGTACATTAGCGCCCGCCGCCCGTTGCAAGATGACGGGCTGCTACACATCAAAGTAAATACGCTAATTAAGCATAGCGTAATGCTTAGAAGAGGTGGAAGAATAAATTAGTAAAATGAAAATAAATAAACTACGGAAACGAAAAGAGATTAATAAATAATTTTAGAGTAGCATCTTCTTAACTCTGTTAAAACGGCGGGTTTGCGCATGTCAGTGCGCAGGGACGCGCGGTAGGGGTCCTTAGTCGCCCGAAAAATAGAACGAAATGGACTGAATCTACTAAAGAGCCGACTAACCCACTCTACTAAAATTGTGGTGTTCGGACGCGTTTAGTTACTACCATACTCTACTCGACTAAAATACTTGGCGTTTGCGAACGGCTCTTTACAGATGTCAAATCTGGTCTGACCGATATAAGGTCATGTTTTAACTCTAGAAAGTTAAGTTTGCCTCCCGGTTCTAACGGCGCATCTTCAGGAAAAATCTCTGGCAGGACTGAATCAAAAAGACGTGTTGGTGAACCGTTTGCTTGTGATTTGAGCTAAGGGAACGTACCCATACTACGTGACCAACTTTTTGCAATTTTTAAACCCCCCCCCCCCCCCCCCCCGGTGACCAAAAACCTAGCAACTCGCCGCTCATTTGTACCAAGCGTGGTATTTTGAAGACCCCCCCCCCCCCTTGAACAGGTCATGTAGTATGGGTACGTTCCCTAACCTAGAGTGATTATACATAGACTCGTGTGTAACTTTTAAAAGGTTTAACGAATGAATTAAGTTTCCTTTGGGAAGGAACCCATAAAGTTATTGTTAACGTTTTTGGTACTGTCTTACTATTATTGAATTGTATCATACTTGCAAATTGATTAAACACAAAATAAAGACTAATTGTGTTGTCTGTAAAAATTGTGGATTTTATTTAACTATCCCGTTATAGACCGGTATTTTAACTGCCTGGAATCTTGTAGGGAAACAGTTTTTAAGTGTTTATTGCTTTAGAAATATTATAATATCCCGTCATCTTTCACGGGTCTGCGTTACTTTACACTGTACGAACCTAAGCAGAGTCATGGATATCTAGCTACCATTGGGTAAAATTGTGTCAATTTGCTCACTTGCACAGATTTTGGGCACTATACTGTCTACCATAAATTGGGCATCACGCTTCACAAGTGAGAAAAACGTGGACCGGATGCACCGTGAATAGCCGTGTTTATGTTTATTTCTTGATCCATCGCTTGCCGACATTCTCGGCCTAACCTAACGCCCAGTTTATCAATAATAAGCAGTAGGCGGCAGGGGCGTGCCGAGACTTTTTAATTGGTAATCTCCAATAATTTAACTCCATTTCCAGAAAGATCCAATCTACCTCACACAGGTTTGGATACGGACTAACCTTCGTAGTCTGCAAACGCTGGACGGCATTATTTATGTCTTTAGTATCGGTTTACGAATAGTTGCTAATTATTTTAATGTATGATCAACTGAAAATCATCGTTGGTAAATATTCCACTAAGAGATTTCGCTCAAGGAGAAACTGAAAAAAAAACAGTAGTCAACGCAATTGCAATCAACCTCCAAAGCAAAATCGATATTTTTCTGATCTGACATATCGCAGATTACTCGAAAACTTGACAACCTGTCAACGAGGCAACTGAAACGTTGCCTCGTTGACAGGTTGTCAAGTTTTGACAGGTCGTCGCGTTTCAGTTGCATTGTTGACAGATTACCATGGTAGTGGCTCACGACCTGTCAAGTTTTGACGTGTTTTGACATCTCAGATCAGAATAATTTCGATTTTGTTCAGAAGGTTGATTGCGATTGCGTCGACAACTGGTTTTATTTCAGTTTCTACATGAGCTAACTGCTGCACTTTTATTAGGCACAGATTTTGTAAATTACACTTCGTTTCAACTATAATTAATTAAAGAAAGAAACAACTGACAATGTTTGGATAAATGGTAAAAGATGCATTTAATTTCCATTTTAATTCGTTCAATGTTAAAATTTTTCCGTTAAACCTTTGCCGCCATTTTAATTTTAATTTTGTATGGATCAACATTTGAGTGAGTTTTGTTTCAATCGAAGTACGCTAATACGCAATTAAGCCAAGCTACGAACCTTATAACTTATAACCTATTTTGTGTATGTAAATAGTTGTTTCTCGTAGTAATTGTTAAAACGAAGTGTAATTTCCATAATCTGGGCCTAAAAGTGCGGCGGTTAGTGGAATAATCAATGACCTCTTTGTTAAAACTAAATACAGTTGTTAAAATGAGAGTATTCGATGGAGTAAGGTTAGATTAACAAATTGTGAGCCATGGATGGCTCCTAGGCCCCAAAGTAATGTAAGAGCTAAAGACTTATTTTAAAATTAGAATTAACTGGGCGTTACCGGGTTCATTTGGACCTTCAGTTCAGTACAGAACTCCTATACAGAGACGTGTCACATTCTCTGGTAGTAGATACAAAGCGCCTAACACGCACTGCCGCGCCGAAGCCTTTTATATGCGTAAGCAATCGTTTCATCTTCAAGAATTGGCAAGCTTCTAATTTAAAATCTAAATTTCTCTCCAAAAATACAATAATTACGCCTTTTTTTGTTTTTTTTTTACTTTTATTTTTGGGGTGTTATGCCGTGTTGCGCTACCTCCTCCTTTAGCCAACGTTTCGGACAGCGTTACAGTGTCTGACTGATGATGGACACTGTAACGCTGTCCGAAACGTTGGCTAAAGGAGGAGGTAGCGCAACACGGCATAACACCCCAAAAATAAATAACAAAAATACTTTTGGCAGTGAAAATCTAAAGTCATATCTAATTATAACGCCGTTTACAAAACATCGGGGAAAACATTCGTATCGAGATGCGCTTGCCTCCGGGGCGTTTCTTCGGAAAATATCAAGCTGTTACGCGAAAATAACCAATTACAAATTAATTACTATAATTTAAATTATTTAAGTGTAATCGTATAATGCATTATAATTAGTGTCCGACCGAAACAGGACTTTCTACCGAAACCGAAACCGAATCTTCGGTAGCTGTCTCGTAGCGGCCGAAATCGAAACTTTTTTAGACATGTTAAAAATCTATTGTTTACTGAAAATTGGCTTATTTTTTACACTTATGCAAACAGTTAACATGTGTTAAATGAAATAAAAAAAATAAAAACATCGAAACTGATTCCGAAACTACTTTTTTTTGCCGAAACTTGCCGAAACCGAAACCGAAGTTTCGGTCGGTCACTACATAATTACTATATACGTATACTCGTATAATTTGTTATGTTTAATTAGTAAGATGCAAATAATCTCGCACGCCTCTGGTTCCTTCCTAGAACGCGGTAATTCATTGGGTGTATGTTTTATTATTGTCACTTACGAGTGCTGTCGTGCTCACGGTTTTTGTTAAATCAAGTTTTTTGTTGAGTTAAGCTGCTCAGGCAATTAGGGAGAACACGCTTCCTAGAAAACATTATTTTGGTTGAATAATAGAAAGATTTATTTCCGAACGTTTTACTTTGATTAAAAAAATGTTTAGAAAGTGGGTCATCCTACAAGAACGTCACCAGAACAACGTTTAACATTAACGATATAAAAATAAATATATAGTTTGAGGTGTACCTCTAACTCATTTGGTCGAGGATCTGCGTCATTTCGATTGAATTGTCGTTGAAAAATCGTGCTCTTGGAGAAACAAGAATCTATCTGACACAGGCAACCTCGTTCGACAATAGTGTTTAGAGTGAAATGTAACCTTGCTATTCCAAGGGCATGAAATTTCAAAAATTAAAAATGGCGCTTATCATCCATTTTTTTTTCATGCAAACACCGCACAGGAGTCCCCACTGCTCCCAACCGTTTGTAGCCAGTGGCTACACTCGGAAGTATCCGTAATTGGGGTATGTTGTGGGGCTAAAGGTGGTGGGGCGATGAAGGATATGGGGATACGAAGGATATGTTAAAGGCTATTCAGATCTGGTCACCAAAAACTGCTGAAGCCATTTTAAGAAACGTTTCAATTCTGAATGGTGGTCTTACAACAACTTCCACTCTGGAACGTGCCGCAAATATATCTAATATTATTTTAAATGATTGAATTGTGAAATTACCCATATCAACCAAATAAAATTTACTTCCACACCGGGATTTGAATCCTCGACCACGGAGGCCGTCATTTGATTTTAAGGTCCAGGAAAAAATCGAAATCGGAATCTTTTTGGGAGGAGTTTAAAAATACTTGAGACAAAGCTTTTGGAAAGGTTGGAAAAGGTATTTGAGAATTAAAAAAAAAATTGATTTCGTAAAGGCCTGTAAAAAACATTTACTCCTTTTTTACGCATTGTTTATTGTAATAACAAGTAAATTTAAAATAAATGGGTGTGCAAAGTTTGTAGGTGGACGGCATAAGGTTCACTTTAAAAATCCAAATTCTTCGAGTGTCAGGCGTATTGATTGGTGTCAAAAATAACAACGAGAAAATGCAATTTGGGAATCTTTATTGGATAACCAACACCTCTGCCATACGTCACCCCAAGTGGTTCGCTACGTTTGGTGATTTAGCAGGGGTGCCCGGGTTCATGGGGTGAGGTTTGTCTAGGTCTTGGAGTCGGCTGACCAGGACACACTGAACCCCAGATTCCTATCCACCCCTTAAACCCTTTTCCTTCCCAAAACTCTCCTCTCTTTCCTTTCCTGAAAAAAACCCTCCACACAGCATCCCCAAAGATGGCATAGGCCCTGAGGGAAATTATTTTCCTCAGAGCCTCCTGTGTGGAGCTCATGTAAAATATTATATATATAATTTTTTTGCGATTATTATAAAAGAAACTGAATTTGCCACTTTAAACAATAAAACCATATTCCAAAAGGGGTTTACAAGTAGGAGAGTTTGCACTTGAAAGAGTTTTTTATAGACCTAATACTTATTATTTTTTTTAGGCTTTTTATAAGACCGATGTTTTTAAAGGCCAAGATATGTTCTACACGCAGTAAAAGCGATCAAATTTTCAAAACAAAAATACAGGATTTTGTATGATTTTGCATTATTTCTCATGGCTTCATCTTAAAGGTCAACGCACCTGAAATGGCATTTTCCATCATGAGCTATTATTCTTTGAAATGTTAAAAAAGAGTAATATTTTTTAATGTATCCGATAAACCGGGTAGTAAAATAAATCCGTGAAACAGATGATTCCTAGCTCATAATTACTAAAAAACGAATTAATATTTTCCAGAGCTAATTTCAAGCTAGGAAAAAGAGCTATAAATGTTTCTATTAACATGTTCCCTCCTACCAGTGGAGATGATAATCCTGAACCATAAAGCTTTATTATTTCACGTAGCAGGTAATTAAAGTTCCCTAATGGCGGCGCACGTGTCATTGTAACTTTCAAACACTGTTTATTTTATGGCACGTGGAGTGTTGTATAAATTTCATAATAATAATAATAATGCATATAAGAGCGTATAGGTAGGTATACCACGGTTAGATCTAAGTTCGTGATGTTTAAGCTAAACGAAGTTAATTTTCTCGTTCTGTTTAAGTTCCATTCAAGTTCTGTTATAATATCAGTTTTATGAAGGAACTGGCCGATAATGATATTTATTTATTTTATTTATAAATTACACGATATTACATTAAACATTTTCATATATATGATACACTATATCACCGTACTAGGCGGCTGCCTGTATCATGGTGACCAATGGAATATAGTTTCTTTGTGGTGTCTAGTGTGAACAAATGGTTTAAATATATAAACATTTTGGAAATTGGAAAAATTATAGTAAAAAGTTTAAAATGAGATTTTTTTCATGGAAACTAGAAAATAGAAAAGAAATGAGAAAAGTTATGCACAAGATGAATATGTAGATCATAACCAAAAACATAATTCTTGTTTTTATTTTATATGTGTGCATGCATACATACATGTACACATACATACACTCTCACATACATATATGTATCCATACGCGTGCACAAGCATGCGTATACATTACACACATACATACATTTATGTATACATACAAATTTACACACATATCTATATAGTTGTTCTTTTCCACATTATGCAACTAAACCATATCCGAAAGGGGGTTCGTAAGTAGGAGCTTCAAAGCTATCAATAATGTTCGTGGTTTATTGTGGGCGATCAAATTTCAAACGAAAAACAGAGTGGAAGGTACACTCAGTATCGCCGTTTGAACCACAATTAAAATGGCTTTAGCCGTGTTTTGTGACCAGATCTGAACAGCCAGGTACTCCCCACCTTTGTCTTCCCCATCTCCTTGCCCTCCCCACTACCTTCATCCTCACAACATACTCTAATTTGGGACGCCGTAGTCTCACTGGCTCCAGATGGTTGGAAGCAATAATTGGAACTCGGTATTCACATGAAATGAATATTCAAATGAAATGAACTCGATATTCACGTGAAAATCTGTGAAAAAACTCTGAAAAAAAAACATAATTAAAAAAAGATTGCTTCTTATTGCATCGCCATTCAATTTACATATATATAAATATACATGGAAAGAAAGTTCTGGGTTGTATATGTATATAATAACTTAAATTTGAACATTTTGCTTAAAAATATATTATAGTGCCTTTGTTTAAATTCTCGTACTTTGGAGTAACTTTGTTTATACTTTACGTCTTTGTGCATTTGGACAGTAGCGTAATGACACAGACCCAAGCTCTGGGCAAGCTTATAAAATAACGCCAGCACTTTCTTATTTTGTTAAAGTCAATGTTATTTGTTACTCTCATCGGCCAAGTTAGTTCATGCATCGTTGACATCGTTCGCCTAACAAATAGTGCATGTAGTAATAACACTTGTAGTGAAATATTTGGTATCATTGCAAAGATATTTATATAAAAAAATCTATTTGGCAATCTATTTCAATTAATTCTATGAATATTAGGACAACTCAAAACTATAAAATCGGGGAACAACCGTCTCTATTTAATAAACATTTATTATTATGTGAATAAATGTTTATTAAAAATTAATAAATAAAGTATTTTCTTGGAAAAACTTTTTAATATCTTTTTGAAGGATGTACCCATCAATGTAATATATAATTGAAGAAGAAGATAATACTTATAAACTAAACATGAATCATCAAACGGAACAAGACACAGAAAAAAAACGAGTGTTCTTTAGACCACACAACTGAAGTAAAACTTCTGCTTCATCTGTATGATAGGAAGAGAGAAAGAAAATGTGCGCGCGCACTAATCTCTCTTGCTTCTACAGTGTGATGCAGATCATAGGCCTGCACTGTTTAACGTAACTGGCTATGAGAGAAAGAGAGAAAGAAAATGTGTGGTCGTACCTCTCTCTCTTGCCCCTACAGTAATATACGAAGCGTACTCCCTCTCAACTACCGTTCGCCTCGCTTTTCGTAACGCTCTCGTCACGCATTCGCCAGCTTACTCCCCAAGTCAAGCGTGCGTAAAGAAGTTTTACTTAAAAAAACAAGTGTGCAGTTCAAAAGCAGTAGAAGTGAAACCTTCAGAAAACTAAATTAGACCAGAGTAGGGAGGCTACGAAGCACCGCACAAAGGAGAGACCGATCATTCTCTCGCAGGCTAAATAATATAGATGCATGTGCTTATCTCTTTTTAGTGTCGCTTTTTCGTTCCATCGTCGTGACTCTGTAACGCTGTCATAAACGTTGGCTAAAGAAGGAGGTAGCTCGGCAAAATACCCCAAAAATATAGATATAATATTCAAATTAATAAAATACTTAGTTTTTACCACTTTTATTGTTTACAAAACGAAGTGAGCGCTGCTCACGAAACATGTTGGTTTTGTAAACAATAAAAGTGGTAAAAACTAAGTATTTTATTAATTTGAATCAAAATGGTGCCACAAAATAAGTTTGCTGTGTTAGAAGAATAGATATAATACTTTTGGCTGTAAAAATCTAAAATCATATCCTACCATTTTTTTGTATTTCTTTCACACATTATTAATTTCTTTTGGCAATTTGTTTATATATTTAAATAAGTTAAAAAAATTGATTAAATAAAATCTACGTGAGGTTATTTTAGTTTTATTTAATTCTATTTAATAATCCATTCATTCTGTTAATTTCTTCTCACTAGAAGGAATTAATTGGTTGTAGTTTTGGTATAACTTAGAAAATTATATATTTCAACTTGTGATTTCTATTATAAAGATGAAAGATAATGAGAAAGATGAATAAATAAATGGCTGTAGAGAGCATTAGGGAACGTACCCGTACTACGTGACCCGTTCAGGGGGGGGTCTTCAAAATACCACGCTTGGTACAAATGAGCGGCGGGGGGCTTAGATTTTTAGTCACCGGGGGGGGGTTAAAAATTGCAAAAAGTTGGTCACGTAGTATGGGTACGTTCCCTTACCTGTGTGAGGTTTTAGTCGTTTTAGATGTATTAAATATAAGTGTCTTTTTAATATGCATGAAATAGTGATAGTTAATTACAAAATAATCTATAAAATGGATATAACATAGGTATGTATATTTGATTGCACCAGGCGCCCATCCTGGTTGCCCAGTCTCTCGATACGCCACAGGCTGTGGACTTAACTGTTATTCCACTCGCCTCTACCATTATGTGCACAGCTGTCGTAGGAGGTATATACTGTCAACATTGGGAGGTAAACAAAACAATGGAGGGTCCATTAAACCCGGCGCAGAACATACCTTAAGTGTCTACCTAGCTCTTAGAACATTGCGATACCCAGATAGAACATAAAACAGAGGTTTTTAACTTCATAGAACATTGTAACTCCGCAGTCACAATAACCTTCTTAAAGGAGAAGGAGAGCTTATCACATGGAACATAGAATATAGAGATATTCAACTTCTTAGATCATAAAACGTAGAGGTTTCCTCTTTCTTAGAACATAAAACACATAGACTTTCAACTTCCTAGAACCTAAAACTTAAAGGCATTCAACTGCATATACTATAAAACGTAGGAGGTTTTTAACTTCATAGAAAATAAAATACTTTTAAAGGTTTTCAACTTCGTAGAACACAAAACTTAAAAATTATCAACTTCATGTTATTGGACGACAGATATTTATTTAACATTTGGGAACATTTGGGTATAGTCGGAAAATCTTTAAAGCTCCTCCGAAGTTACCTATCTGATAGATATTGTCTTGTCGACATCGAAGGGAACCTAAGCGGCTTTGGAAAAATCACATGTGGAGTGCCACAGGGCTCGATTCTAGGACCCCTACTTTTCTTACTATACATCAATGATATAACTAAATGCGGCATCTTGGGAAAACTTCAACTTTACGCTGATGATACTGTGATTTATTATCGTTGTAAAAATCTGAGGGAACTTGAATCTCTAATGAATAAAGATCTCGCAAAGCTAGCTAAATGTTTGCGGATAAATAAATTAAGCCTCAATGTCAAAAAAACTCACTATCTCACTTTCGGGAAAAAAGATTATACGACAATGAATATTACTCTTGGAAATGAAAACCTCCAAAATGTACAAGTAACGAAATATTTAGGGTTATTCATAGATTCTAACCTATCGTGGAACTCCCATGTTGAATATGTTAAATCCAAAATTTCTCCGATAACTGGTGTACTCTATCGACTTCAAGATGTGCTCCCCACAGCTTTACTGCGTGCCACATATTATGCTTTGATCCACTCTCACCTAAGTTATCTGGTTAGTATCTGGGGCACCATTACTAAGAAACAAATATCTGAAATACAAGTAATCCAAAATAGAGCCATAAGAAATATATACCATCTACCATGGGATACGCATGTCAAAGACATATACTCACTGACACAAATTCTTCCCTTTACCATTCTGCCAAAATATAGCATCACCACTGCCATCCTACAAATAATTCAACACTCGTCACACACCACCACTAAACCAGCCTTTAATTCCGATATACACCAGCACAAAACACGATCACACAATCAAATACACCTATCGTCATCTACACACACAACTAAATTTGGAATTAACTCCTTACAATACATCGCACATACGCAATACAACGCATTACCTAATGTCCTAAAACTACCAGAATCAAACAAAAAAATATTGGCAAAGGCTCTAAAAGGATATTTTCTCAGCAACTTTATTAACCAGTGACGAATTTATCTGTCTTCCTTTGTAACTCTTGTATATTCTTCAATTACCTGTATCAAGTGTGTCTAGTCCATTTAAAAATCTATGTATTGTTCATTGATTTCCGTGTTCTTATGTAAAAATAATTTTCCTTTAGATGTATAATGTTGTCCTTCCCAAAATGAGTTTTATTAAACTCATTGGGAGTAATGTATTATAAATTTTATGTAATAATTTTGTAATATATTATCTCTAATAAAAAAAAATAAAAAAAAAAATAAAAAAAACATAGAGGTTTTCATCTTGGTAGAAATTGAATCAGTGAATCTATTGCATCTCCATTTGGGGTATGTTATGAGGCTGAAGGTAGTGGGAAAGGGGAGAGATGGGGAAGAGGAAGGTAGGGAAGTACCTGGCTTCAGATCTGGTCACTAAACACGGCTAAATTTTACACCAGGGCGGCGATCTAACATCAGGGCGATACTAAGAGTATCTTTCACTCTGGAACGTACCGCAAATGTAATATATATTATTTTTAATTAATTCATCGTGAAATAACACAAATTAATCAAATTATTTACGAGTCAAAAGCCTTACCGTTAGACCACGCCGGCCATTTAAAGGATTTAAACTTCATGGAACATCAAATGTAAAGGTTTTTAACTTCATGGCACGTAAAATAAAGAGGTTTTCAACTTCGTAGAATATAAAGAAGGAGTTATTCAACTTCATATGACATGAAACATGGAGGTATTCAACCTCATATAACATAACATGTGTATGCACGTATGTGGGTACCTACTCCAAATTTGCTCACTTCTTCATTGCTGTTCCCTTTTTGCAATTCATCATAAATCAATATCATCTAGTCAATAAAGATGAGGTTTCCCACAGAACGCTTTGAAACGTCTATTTTTATCTGTAAATTGAAACTGGCTTTGTTTGGCTGGCTTATTTGGGTTGTTGGACAGTGTCTGTATGTAATAGAGTTGTCATAGTTAATAAAATATCAAATTAATAAAAGGTCAAACTTTATGAAATTACGTAGATACTTACGTATAAGATACTTAGTGATATAAAATTCCCTCGATAAAACAAAATCGCAAAGTATGCTTCAAAAATTATTATAAACACCATAGACAAAAATATTTGCATTACATGTACATAATTAAAAAAATAATTGTACTTATACCTAACTTTGTAAAATTGTAAAAATGGAATAAATAAAAAAATAAAAAAAAATAAATAAAATAAAATTAAAGACATATGAATATTACTAGACTAGAACATAAAGGTGAGGGGGAGAAACCATCTACAGCGGGGCGCAGAGCGGGAAGATGAATTTGGTGATATGTGATTCGTCAATAACTCAATCTGAGAGTATACGGGCATCTCGCATTGTAATATCACCATTTAGTTCTTAAAGTAAACTCTGCTTTTGAATGAATAGACCTTTTTACATGGGAGCGCGAATTGCTCGCCACATAATGAACAAATTTCCGAATTCCAAATACGGCAAAGTAAAGTTCGCCTATTTTCATAGTCCAATATTTTGTTGACGTATTTAGTTAAGACACTTTTACAAATGTTTCATAATTTACTTACCCCACTAATCAGCGACGAGCACACGAAATGTGATAGGGTGTGTTACAAAAACGACCATATTATGTGATCTGAATAAGCTTAAAATAAAGTAAAATAATGCTTGCCTATGGAATGTAATACGACAATTGGGTTTATTCTCTTTTTCGCTTCTATTTTTACACGCTTTCAAAACACAAGCCACTATTTTTGCCGTGTTATTTCGTAAAATGCACCGATGAGTGCTCGACGCTGGCTCGCAGAAGAATGATGACGTCACATTTTTTAGATTCACGCGAAGCCATACTCGTACTCTAACCGGTATGGGGAGGGGGAAATAATACGCTTTTATCGCTTAGGGCAGGTCTATTAATATTCATATGTCTATGGTAAACACGTTTGTTTCAGTTACTTTACAAGTTATATGTATGAAAAAATTCATAGTGTTTCTTTAAATGCTGTTTAAGGCAATCCCCGCGAGATTTTTTCTCTATTTTAAACGTGTTTTATTAATCATTTTCACAATTTTCGCATCGATTTTGTAGCTTTAAATATTAGCGCGCTCTTCTAACATTTGTAATTACATATATCTCCATCTTCTTCTTTTTGAGCCCAGTTGCGGCGCCTTAATGAGAAAGTAGGTAGGTGAGGTGATTTTTCACAAAAACGGCGCTTTATAAATTATCCAATTATCATTATTACTTGTTTCTCTCTTTATTTATTTGTTTGTTTTAAAGCGGAAAAACTACAATATATCGTGAAATAGCGTAACATCAACTTAATGTCATAAAATTTGTACGGCTTTTTCTATCTCGAATTTGTAGGCCGACGTCATTTCCACCACGAGCTATGCAGATTTGTATTGTGAACCTGTCAAAAAATAAGATAGAGCATTTTTGCATTTTTATTCAAATGTGTTTTGAGGCTGGGCGAAACCGGGTAGTAGTTTATTAATCTTCCAACTATTGTAACGAAATTACATATTTTGAATGATTATTATGTAACTGATATTGAAAGCCTGTAAAACTCGGTTATTTTTGGCATCGGCACATCGGCAGTCGATGTCGATTTGAGCGAAATAGCTTCAGAACCTCAGGTGATAAGAGTGTATTATACGGTGGTTTAACACATTTAAACTTTGTTTTTTTATTTTTTATAACAGCTTATCAACCTGTAAACTAGTGTGATATCAGACGATCTCACCTTCCAAATTATTATGTTCACACCGACAACAGACTAAAGCCTGCGTTTATCTTTAAAAATATGTAGCCAAGTCCCGCCGCTGAGAGGTTTATATACATGTATACAATATACATTCTAACCTCTCTTTCTGTTACATTCCTAAAACATTTCTGTTACGCCGTTTATGAGAAAGAGGGAGAGATACAACGGAGTTAACAGCGGCATGTCTCTATGGTTCGATAAAATGATAACATTGTAGTGATGCGCTTGGCGACTAATTTAAAAATGAACACGCTACAAAAAATAAAAATAACTACGAATTATGAAGAATAGATTGCTGCCGGCGTGTGCAAGTAAATTTGATTTAATTATATATTTACAGCACGTTCCAGAATGCGTGATACTCTCATTATCGCCCTAGTGAAAGACCACCATTTAGTATTGAAACGTTACTTAAAACGGCTTTAGCCCTGTTTGGTGACTAGATCTGAATAGCCAGGTAGGTACTTCCTCTCCTCTATCTCCCTCCTCTCCTCGTTTTTTGACCGGGTAGAAGATAACATGCATTTATCTAAAATGCATTTAAATAAAAATATTAAAGTATGACCGGTCGGTGGTTAAGTGGGCATCGCGTTTGGATTCCACCCACGCGTTCCGTGTTCGATTCCTCGGCTGGCTAAGTCCTCCATCACGACTCAAGCAACATTTTCGGCTTACTAGGTGGTAGTAGGAGATTTTCAAATATTGTCGGGTTATTCGTAACCCGGGAATGTTTGTCTTTCTTTAAACAAAAAAAAGTATCCTTAATGCCTTTAAACACCTTGGTCGCATTCGAAACCTACGTGAATAGTGCGAGTACTGTTCCACTGAGTTGGTCTGGGCTGAAGCTCATGATAGCTAACCTCCAATAAGAGAACATTCAAGAGGCTTTTCTCACTTTAAATAATATTCTGAAACAGCCCAAAACTGCTGAAACTACAAAATGTCTTCTTGATGAGTGTTGAATTTTCTGTAGACGGTCGATTCCATTGTTAAATAGTTTCATAGTTTCGTCTCGCTGCCTAACGAATTTAAGAAATCTGCCCAACAAACTTGATAATATCTGCATACTGATTGTTTATTTACCGGGACACAGCGCCTTAACTAACTCGGCCATTGGGACTTGGGACTAAGGTTGCCATCTGTCCGGCTTTAGCCGGACATGTTTGGCTTTTTTAAGTCGTGTCCGGCTAAATATTTATATTTCCGGCCTGTACGGCTTTTGTTAGGCTTTTTGTTAGTATAACGCGGTGCACGCAGTGCCTGCAGAACGAACGCAACGCAAGCTACGCAAGGTGCAACGTGTTAAGGACGAGGAGGGGGCGGGGGAAAGTGGCTATTCTTGGTTCGCGCGGGTTTTGTGTTTAGTCGGCGCCAGAAACGCGTAGATTGCGTGCATTATTCAGTCAAACATGAAAACATGAATAATATGTACAAAATTGTCAAAGACTACTTAAACTCTTGGACAAGTGAATTCATTGCCGAATTGAAACACTTTAAGTGGATGACTTTAGCTGAGGTACCAAGCTGGAACCACGTAGCAGAAACGATAGACATTCTACCTAAAAAAAATGTAAAGATGACAGTAAACTTTTTGACCAATGGCAGAACTTTATAATTTTTTTACAGAAACAGAAGGATAACTCTGACTTCAAAAAGCTATTGGCAAATCAAAAGTGGACTTCTTATTTGAAATCATTTGTTAATGAAGAATTTTATTCCGAACTTCCGAAATTGGCGGAATATTGCTTTACGATTCCAGGCCATAATGTTGAAAGAGTTTTCTCTTTAATAAATGCCCAGTGACCAAGGAACGCAAAAAATTACAAACAGAAACAATTGCTAAGATTGTGTAATTTAAAAATGACAAGTCAAGAATTTTATGAAATGATTTTCAAAGAAAACGATGTTTTGGAAAGTAGGTGAAAAAGCCAAATGTATAAAATTGTAGATTATTCGTAATTTTTGAATAGTTTGGAGAAGTCGAGATTTCATTTTAATTTATATTTTTCGTTTTTGTCAAGAAACAAAGATAGATGTTTTTTATTTTATATTCGTTTAATGAAAATTTTTAGTCAACTGTTTACCCAGAAAAAGAGTTATGTTTTGTTTGTTTATTATGTCACAAGAATAAGATTGTTGTTAAAACTGGTTAATGTGTGATTAATAAACAACTGTAACTTGTAACAGATTTTTTATTATTATGTATAAAATTTATGTCCAAAATTTCGTACGTACGTCCGGCTTTTAGGGGCAAATGTCCGGCCTAATACAGCGCATTTTTTATTATAGAAGATGGCAACCCTACTTGGGACTTATATTTTTTCTGTGCAAGGCAAGAAACCCTGGGTTCAAATCCAAGTTGCGACCTTTATTTTTCTTCTTGATATTTTATTTAGATTTATTAGTATTACCCTTTTCTTTAAATATATATTACATTGATAGGTATAACCTTCAAAAAGGTATTTAAAAGTTTTTCCAAGGAAAATTATTTATTTAATAGTTTTATATAAACATTTATCAACATAATAATATTGTGTTATGTTTTCTGGAGACGGTTGTTCCCTTATTTTATAATTTTGAGTTGTCTTACTGTTCATCGAATTAATTAAAATACGCTAGCCAAATAGATTTTATTTTATTTTATTTAAATATCTTTGGAATGGTACCAAATATTTATGTGCAAAGTATTTCATTATAATATGTATTCTACCATCAATCTTGATTTCCTCATTAATTTTAAATTTCTTTCGCTCTGTAATAATTCAACCCAACATCTGTCTGTAATTAATTAAAGATTACATATTATATTACGTCATTGAAACCGTAGACAATTCTTTCTAACACATCGTGGCATTTATCTGTCCTTGTAAATAGTCTTCCAATTAGCGATATGTATGTATGGCAGCAGAGCATTCTGGTCGCTTGCGGGCTCAATAGGTCGCAATTTCTGCAAATCCAGTCTGCCACCTCTTACCAGACCTGACGGCTCACTAGCAAACACCGCCACCGAAAAGACTAACCTATTAGGGAAAATGTTTGCGGTTGAGACGATGTATGAATGTGAGTGAGGCAAAGAGTGTGTGCCAAGACCGAGTTGTTTGGCGGTCCGTCCTCTCTGCCTACCCCTGCGGGGAAACGGCGTGATGGTTAGTTAGTTAGTTAGTTTGCGGTTAACTTCAACCCTCGATGACTATCCCGACGTCGTCGGTTCCTTACTGCGGTTTTCGTATGAAAAAGGTGACGACCCGGTATCGGGAAGTACTCCATGTTTTTTTGCTGCACATCAACGACATTTTGTCATGTGCACCAATTCATTGTTACGCGGATGACAGTACAGTCCATAATAGCTTTTTGTTTGGGCTTGTTTTATATAGTGTTGTTGAAAGTAATTTATTTTGATTTAATTAAAAATGACGCCAGAAAGTGTATTTGCTAAGTTTGAAGAAGTAATTAATTATTTTGTCTATTTTTACTTTTATCTACTTTACGCATCATCTTAGAAGCTACAAAGTAATTGCAAACGAGGTCAAACACGCGCCTTATTTTGTCGATTAAAACCAGTAAAATCATTGGGTAATTTCGGATTCTCACTGAAACCCAAAGTTTGAATCACCAATAATAATGATGCTATTAATAAAGCAGGTTATTATAAAGTTTCCTCAACAAGATCTGATGTCACTGGAAATAGATATCGTTAGTTTGTCAACGTTAACCACACAAAATTAACAAAGCACTTACGTAGTCTAATGCCAATGCTTGAAGCAGGTTTTCTCACAGTTAATAATTATTTAGTAAAAACAGCAGTCAAACTATGATTTTATTCTATGATCTATGATCATCGTTATCTTTGCCATGATCTGTCAAAAAATCCTCTCCATCGGCTAGAGTCCAAATGTCTTCAAATTCTGCTGCAATCTTCTTCCAATAAGTTAGTCCACCTCTTCGTCGATCTGCCTCTGTTTAATCATTTTTTTTTTAAATTTTTCCATCACTTTTAATGACTTTTTAAAGGATTGTTTAAGTTGCATGATTCTGAATTATCTGATCATCGTTTTATAATGTAATCAAATAAATATAATGATGAACAGGTTATTATTCAAAACTATATACATACATATTATTAATTATTGTACTGTTAATTATATTATTTATGCATAATAACTTACTACAATTTATTATGCTTGCGACATATTATTATTACATATTATAAATAAACCATTCACTTCCTACATAACATTACGTTAAATTAAGTACCTACATCTTTCGTATTGCTTTTAAATTGCCCAGTTTTGAGAGGTCTGCCAAGAGAACATTAAATGGCGGGGAATGTTGACCATTTTGAATTTTTAAATAGCTAGCTTAGTTTTGTAAGTACCTAGCCATTGCATATTAGTGCAGCCAGTGGTATATTTATTATTTGTGTCATTCACATCATTGTCGGCCAATTAGTTTATTGATACCCGTGTATGAAATTATATATGTTTCTAAACCCTGACAGTTCAGTTATTAGCGAAGTTTACAGAATAGTGTATGATCAACGGTAAGGTTTGAATGAAGAAATACAATCTATAATATCTACTTGTTTTTGGTTAAAAATTTATTTATTGAATATATTTGTTACAACAGAACAATTATACAGAATTAGGACAAAAAAGACAAACTGTACAGAATTAGAACAAATGTAAACATCGGTATAAGCAAAATTAATTTCTAAATAGGCAAGACGCCTTGTTTTAAGAAACTAATCATATTGTGCAAAATTTGTTAGTTGGTAAAAAAATTGTTGGTAAAAAAATGTTGTTAGTTGATAGAAAATATCAATATAATATGAAGATGAGAATATAAATAAAAGCGAAGAGAAAACCAGTTGAAATAAATTATTATCAGATTAAATTTTTAACATTTTCTCCTGAATCTGTCCTGCCTAAATCTAGCCGTTCAGCTATTTTTGGACAGAAGGTCAACAATTCACACAACTTAAACGCTATTTTTGTGGAACACATAATTTGACGTATTATCTTTTTTACATTCTCATGCATGTCTCGAAGCTCCACAGAACAACATGGTAATAACATGTCTTAAGCCTAAAAACAGTTACAAAAGCTTTACCGAAGAAATTCCCGACAGAACAAAATTCTAATAGCATCACGTCAAGGCTTTCCAGCTTCATTTATTTATTTATTTATTTACGGACTTACGTCCAATTTAAAACAAAGTATCACGAAGTATAGAAATGAACAATGTAAGTAACACAATTCATAAAACATTAATTAGGATCATGTTCAAAAAACCTTATCTTCACCCGACGGAAAACATACTTATTACTAATAACATACTAGATATCAGGAAGCTGTTCATTAAAAAGATCATACAAATAAACTGCGTAAATTCCTCTCCATGCCACATAACTCACCCGAAAAACACAAGAGCTAAATCGTGTAACCTACTTCTAGTGCCTAAAACTAAATCAACTTTTGCCCAAAAACACGAATCTTACCTCGCACCTCACATTTTCAACACCTTCCTAAAAGAAACCACCTACTGTACCACAAAAAACAACCTAAACTGGTTATACAAACATTTCATTACATGGTTACTACACAAAAAAAGGGCAAGCATCACCAAGTTATTAGTAATCTCATCTTAGTCTTTAATCCTCACTCTTTATTTACTTATATGTGTTGGTTACTTATAGAAATTTTATCTTAATTATTAATACTGCTTTTGTATTACGAATGCTTTTATTATTAATACTGCTTTTGTTTTGCGAAAGTTTATATTATTATTACCTCATATGTATATTATTTTGTTGAAATCTTATAGTTCTAGATTTAGACGCTAGCATTACTATGTGTACTTGATGAATTTTTGGTTTTATGGAAATTTGTCAATTCCTTGATAACTGTATTTCAACTCCCAATAATTCTTATTTGATTATATGTATTTAGGTTTTAATATGTATCTATGAGTTTGATTATGTACACGTATGCGAATACCTGTGTGTAAGTATGTGCGCATATGCGTGTATGTGTGTATGAACATAATTGTGTATATGCATGTATATATATGTAAATGTATATGTGTCTAAGTTTATGTATATATATATATATGTACCCGCCTCGGAACAGACTTAGTCTAGTGAGGCGGGCTACTAACTTGTGTGTATATGATTATTATTACAATAAACGACCGGGTTGCCGGCATTAAAAAAAAAAAAAAAAAAAAAAGGATTCGGATGGTACATGAAAGCAAAGACAAACAGTGAAAATAGAATAAAAATAAGTGTCAAGTCACGTCAAGACCTTGCAAAAATTAGGGTGAATATTACATATCTTCATTTGTTTAAAGAGCGACAGAAATCATTTAAGCTAATACCA
Organism: Limnephilus rhombicus; assembly: GCA_929108145.2. Taxonomy (NCBI): domain Eukaryota; kingdom Metazoa; phylum Arthropoda; class Insecta; order Trichoptera; family Limnephilidae; genus Limnephilus; species Limnephilus rhombicus. The sequence goes on from OV815284.1 coordinate 29,364,159, forward strand.
AAAAAATCAAGGTCTTGACGTGAGTTGACCAGTCTACACATTCTGGACAGTGGTGAGTTATAACCATAGTTAGTCGAGTGCTGATTGAGGAAAAGCAGGTCTTTATTTCTGAGTCTACGAGAAGGTATATTAAATGTGATGAGTTGTAGTAATGTAGGCGAGTCGATTAAACAGTTAATAATTTTGAAGAAACAAATGAGATCAGATTTTATCCGACGGTCTTCTAAAGGAGAAAGGTTTAGAGTTTGTTCAATTTCAGCATAAGAGTAATTGCCTCGCTCTAATCCTAGCCTCCAAGCAATTCCCTTTAGGAACCGATGTTGAACGGATTCAATATGACGAATATGGACAGCATAAAAAGGAGACCATATAATACAAGCATATTCAAGATGGGGGCGAACCAAGGAGCAGTAAAGAGTTCTTAGGGTATTTATGTTTTTGAAGTCAGAAGTGGTTCTAGTGATAAAACCAAGTAGTTTGAGAGATTTATTAACAATCGTATTTATATGTTCCCGGAAAGAAAGCTTGCTATCAAGAGAGACACCAAGATCTTTAATAGATTGAACAGTTGTTAGGCAATTATTATTTAATTTGTATTCGAAAACAATCGGATTTTTAGATCTGTAGAAGGACATAATTTTGCACTTATCGACATTTAGTTCCAAGCAATTAATTTTACACCAGTCATTGAAAGAGTCAATATCTTATTGGAAAAGAAGGCAGTCATGGTAGTTTTTGATTATTTTTAGGATCTTATTGTCATCAGCAAAAAGCCAAAAGCGTGTGTGAGAGAAAATACGAATGATGTCATTTATAAACAAGTTGAAGAGAAGCGGGGCTAAATGTGCTCCTTGCGGTACGCCGGATGTTACTTCAATAATAATAGACTCAATGTTATTTATTTTAACTCTTTGTTTTCTATTGCTTAAATAAGAATTAAAGAAAGATAGCAATGGGTTTCGTATACCTATAGCATATAGCTTGGCCATGAGGATAGCGTGTTTTACTTTGTCAAAAGCTTTAGAAAAGTCGGTATATAGAACATCTACTTGTGATTTATCTTCTAGGCCATTGACTACGGTGTTGGTGAAGGAGAGTAAGTTTGTAGTGGTAGATTTAGCAGATCTAAAGCCATGCTGTTCCTCAATCAGCACATTTTTGAAAATAGGTGTTATTTTTTTTGTGATTATAGATTCAAAGATTTTAGGAATATGAGATAACATCGATATAGGTCTATAGTTTCCTACGTTCGACCTATTACCCGATTTAAAAATAGGTCGTATATAGGAAACCTTCCAGGAATCCGGAAAAGTGGCAGATGATAATGATAAGTTATATAATAAACAAATTGGCTTAGATACAACAGATTTACATTCTTTCAATAATATTTCAGGTATACCATCAGGACCAGTGCTTGTTTTGCTGGGAAGATTTTTTAAGTAATTGAAAACATCTACAAGTGTGATTTCGCAATTATTAAGGTCAATAGTATTAGCATATTTAAGTGGAGGGATGGTGCATATGTTATCAGTATAGACAGAGGAGAAATGTTCAGCACAAAGGTTGGCAATATCGAAATCGTTGGTGGCGTGAGTATCATTAAAAAATAAACTTGAAGGGAGATCGTTATCAATACGTTTTTGTTTAATAAATTTCCAAAATTGTTTAGGGTTAAGATTTAATTTTGTCTCAGTGAGTTCAATATAAGATTTATAACACAAGTTAGATTCAATTTTGGATAATTCTCTTAACTGAGAAAATTTTTGATAAAGCGCTAAGTTGTTCGTTAATTTGAATAACTTGTGTGTTTTCTTTTTTTCCATAATCAAATGCTTTAGTTTCATACTGAACCAAATAGGAAATTTAGGCTGGGAAAAAGTTCCCCTTGGAACGAACAAATCTATAGCATGAGTTATACATTCGTTGAATTTAAATACAGCATCGTTAATATTGTTGTTTGATAACATACCTACATTTTCTACTTTAGATGATCCACAATGCAAAGTAATACAAAATCATGCAAAATCACGTGTTTTGGTTTTGAAAATTAATATTATAGATGCTTCAGTTAAATACTGCAAGTTGAACACATTTTGGCCTTTGAAAATATCGAGTAATTTATTGAGAAGTCTTTTAATAAGGCTAGATAAAATAATGTATCTGGCCTATAAAAAAAATGCTTTGAAGTGCGAAATCTCCTATTAATAATCTCGGATATGGTTTTATTGTATAATATAGCAAATTAAATTTCTTTCAAAATAATCGCAAAACATTTTAAAATTTGTTTCTGAACTTCACAAAAAAAAAATCATGAAATTTGGCGATGTTCTTTTTCAGGAAATTAAAAGGGACGTTACCCAACTGCGAATTTCACCATTCTGCAATCAGTAGAAGGAACGAAAGCGCATCGTCTTGTCCCACTCAATAAGCCAGCCGCCCAGATTTCGGGCCGAATAGACGTGCTTTGCCGCTTCGTTCCGTAAAAATGTACTTGCGAAATAACAAAACACCGTTGTTGGCTATTGATTATGGTTTTTACTGGTCAACGCTAAAGTCGCTTACGCTCAATTTCGAATGGGTCCAGGACTAGGGGTCGTCTTAATAGTTATGATTATTTACCATCCAAATCTCATAACTTGTCTTGCCACTTTTCATGGGTTTATAAAATAACTCGTGATATGTCCAAAATAAAGCTTTTCACCTGCCCTTCACCGGTATTCAGAACGTTTTACTGACCCATTCTCTATGATGTCACTTGCCAAGAAGTAGTCGCCTCTCCGGAACGGTGCCAACGTTTCCTGTTAGTCGCGATGGCCGTTACATTACTGCTTTCATAGTTTCGTATTATGCCACATGTGCTTTCAACTGATTTATTTATTTTCTATTTTATTGATATTTTCTTAACCTTGAATTTATTTAAGCCGACACAACACTATAAATAATGTAAAGTCAGAAAGTGAAGAAGGCGTGAACATAAATATGCGGCGCGCGGCCTCGGCGTATTGGACCTACGATCGAATTTGCCCTAGCAGGCTTAGAAAATGGACCTTTCCGAGGGATATATTTAAATGAGTGAAAATGTAATTTTCTTTTAACTGGAATAAAAAAAAAAAAAAAAAAAAATTAATTCTGATGAACATATTACGGAACTGGCAGAGGAAGGATGAAAGCAGACTGAATGCTGTTGAATGAAATCCCTGAGGCGTATGTGTGGTAAAACCTAAATGATCGTGTGAGAAATGTGGATATCCGCAAAGAATGCAAGGCTGATGTAAGCTTGACCCCCAGATGGTTTGGGCATGTGGAGAGAATGAAGGAAGAAAGTAGTGTAAGAAGAAAATATAACGCAAATGTGAATGGTAGAAGAAGTCGGGGACGCCCGAGGAAGACATGGGACGATAAAGCGAATCAGATACTTGAGACAGGTCATGTCAAGAGTCAGAATAATAGAAGAGTATGTATGAATGTGAATGAGGCAAAGAGTGTGTGTCAAGACCGAGTTATCTGGCGGTCCGTCCTCTCTGCCTATCCCTGCGTTGAAACGGCGTGATGTTTAGTTGGTTAGTTAGATGTTTTATACTGAATATCCCGAGAAGTTACTAATCGTCCAGAAAAATAAAATCTGGTGCTGCTTACCGCTAATTTTATAGTTGAAGAAAGATTTACAAAACTTTCAAACTGTTTTATTTAAAATATTTTAATGGGAAGGTAAAACTTAAATGTAAATAAGGGAACGTACCCATACTACGTGACCAACTTTTTTCAATTTTTAACCCCCTCCCCCCCCCCCTCCGGTGACCAAAAACCTAAGCAACCCGCCGCTCATTTGTATGGAGCGTGACATTTTGAAGACCCCCCCCCCCTAAACGTGTCACGTAGTATGGGTACGTTCCCTAACTCACACCTCGTGTGCATCCGTTTTAAAAACATGTATATGTATTGTAGTTAGGAATTTATCGGAATTAATCAAAATGTTAGCCACGGGCAAACCACCGATAGAGGTGGTGATGTCTCCTCTCTGTTTTTCTAATATTATTTAACCTTGAAATATACACGTTTTGGTTTTTGTGATTTAGGGGAAATAAAATTGTGCGGTTTTGTAACACGACCAACTTCAGCGTGCATTTTCTTTTTCTCCTGTCGTAGATTATTCGAGCTTACGAGTACTGTAGTGCTGTAATGCAGGGCTACTCAACTGCTAACCCTACAGTACAAAACAAATCGAAAGTGTACTTTTATTTTGAGTTTGGAAGCAACCTCTGGTACCCTGATCGGGAAACCCTAGATACCACGAAAAACTCTTAACTATGCAGAAATGGGTAATCCGTGTGGTACATTTCCCTATCTAAACAATCTGATTCATTATTTAAAACTCTTTCATTTTAGGAGGCGGGTATGGGTACCGCCGCCCAAGATAGACTGGTTGAAGAGGTCTTTTGACCTTTCCAGCCAGAATCCCTCAACCCATCGCCTTCATCCCCAATTTGGGGTACGTTGTGAAACTTAAGGGTGGGGAGGGGGGAAGGTTTTAAAAACGAAAAAAGGCATGTTTTCATGATTTTTTTTTGAGATATGAATAATGTTGGTTTATTTTTTCATATACGTTATATCATAACATCTGAAGTATCTTTGAAAAAATTTTTTTATTAAAATATTAATAAATTAGTCCGTGAGAGCGAATCTCCGGAGGCGCCTCGAAAAAAGTTGTTATGCGGTGAACTCCATAACTCGTTTTGAAACAAAAAAGGCGAATTGCGTTTAAAATGTGATAAGTTTTTCTAGGTAATCAGAGGGGCGTTTTTTTTGGCAGCATTTTTAAGTGAAAAACTCGATTTTCGTTAAAAAAAATCTGTGAATTTGTTATTATAAAATGGAAAAAAATGGTAAAAAAAACTCCCTCTGATTACCTGTTGATTTATGTGTAGAAATAGTGTACATAATTTCAAAACGATCGGTCAAGCAGATTTTGAGTTATGATGTTCACGAACTTCAAAAATTTGTTTGCGAGAAAACCGATTTGAAGTTTTTTTATACTCGAAATATACTTGAATCGAGCATGAGGGCCTGTCGCTTGATTCGCTGATCCTTCATTAGTTTTGCTCAGATTTACTTGAAAAAAAAAACAGTTTTAAAACCTTACCCCCCCCCCCCTTAAGGTAGCGGAGAGGGGAAGGAGATGGGGAAGAGGAAGGTGGGATAGTACCTGGCTATTCAGATCTAGTCACCAAACACAGCTAACGCCATTTCAAGTAACTTTTCAATTCTGAATGGTGTTCTTATACCAGGGTGATATGTACTGATAGTATCTTCCAATTTGGAACGTGCCGCAAACATACTATACATTATTTTTAATTAATTAATTATGAAATAACACAAATTATTCAAATAAAATTTATTTGCCCATGCCGGGATTCGATACCGCGACCTTCGGATTGCAAGTCAAGAGCCTTACCCCCAGGCCACGCCGGCCGTCTTCTTCCTTTCCTTAAAAAAAAATCTCCAGACAAAAAATCACACAGTATCCTCTACGATGACATAGACCGTTGGGGAAATTATTTTCCTCGGAGCCTTTTGTGTGAAGCTAGTGTAAAAAAAGTTTTTTTTTTAAATGACGCCTTCCTCTCCCATACCCACAAGCACAGCTTTTTATGGGAGTACTTCATTAAATTAAAAATTATATACAAAATTAGGAAGATGAAATGTTTCATATATTAATTGTTACTCTCATATCATTAATCTGTAATATAAAAATGAATCGCTGAATGTGTTGCTAAGCGCATAACTTTCGAACGACTGCACCAAATTGGATAATTTTTTTTTGTGTGTTCGTTATTGTCAGGACAAGGTTTTTATAAAACTTCCGGTGAGCTCTGGCATTATGAAATTTAAAAAAAATTGCTATTGGTGGCACGCGAGGAAGCGGCTATTGCTATGGAAAGCGGGAGGGAGGGAGAGATGGGGGAGGGGAACCGGGGAGGAGGAGAGGAACCTGCGAGGGGGGAGGGGGACCTGGGTGGGGGGAGGGGAATCGGGAGGGGGGGTTCGCGGGACGGGGGAAGGGGGGGGGGGGAGTGGGGTGGGGAGAGGGAAGCTGGAGGTGACGGAGTGGGAACGCGAGAGGGGAAGAGCCAGCTAGTCTGAAATAAATTTCGTTAAAAGAAATAAAAAATCCATTGTAGAATAACAAAATTTAATTATGGGCATAAATGCAAAATTGTTCAAATTATTGACCTCTTTTGGATATTGCGAGCACTCCAAATATAATTACACATTTTTCTCGTCAGCTCTTCATTAAATTGGCATAAAGTAAGTAGTTTCGTAATTTATCAAGATTATTATTTAATCTGCGACCGCAAAGGGCAAAAGAAGTATCCGCATTAGGCTTTGCACGGCTTTGTAATTGGCCGCTATTTGAAGTGGCCTTTTGTTTTTGTTGTTTAACCCTCCTTTAGCTGTCGGGTCCGTCTCGGCCTGGGCAATAATTAGTTGTAAAGGACTAGGCCCCAGGGCCCTCACCATTTCCCACGAACGGAGCCTCGCGTTTTATGAACTAATAACCGTATAACTGCCTACCAATCCAGTTACAGGACTCTAAATGCACTAAAGAACCCACCTACTCCTATATAAATATATAATATGCAATGGATGTTTTCTCTAAGATGCATTTGTGCTGTGAACTCCCATATAAATAGGTAATAATTTAAATTTAATTAAATTTTTTACAACCTCTTTTAAGTAAATTCCTTTCTTTGATTAATATTTTAGACGATGTGAAAGAATGTTTGATGAAAAATGTGAGGTAAACTGATTTTTTTCGAAAATATCTACATTTGTGGAGCGTGTAACTCAAAAACGGCTGGGATTTCGAAAATTACGAATAGGATAAAAGTTAATAGATAATTTTATGAGCTTTTACTTATTATGAGAAAATTTTCCCCTGCGATGCGTCGCGTTTTCGAGATATAAGCGGAAACCCCCCCATCCTCCCCCTAGCTCACCACCTGGACGTCAGGACTTTTAGTACGTTCACACCCTAAGCACCTTCAACAAGTTTCTGAAGGAATCGCTTAGGTTCCTGCTCACGCACTCTACATCTCCTTTTGGACCATTCATTGACTAGACTGTATTATGCATCCCATCGTGATACATGCATACATACATATTACTGTCTACATAATAAAGATACAGTGGTAATTCATCAACATCTTTATTTGCCTCTACCTACCGTTGTTTACCACACTTACGTATAAAAACAACGAAGAGTTACTTGCGAAAATTGTGATTTTCGTAAATTTTTAAACATTAAATAGCCACAAATTACATTTTATAGCCACGATTTTTTTTCAGAATTTTGAATTCTATCTTGTTGCTAGGTCGTTAGTCTCAGGTGCAGTGATGTGGTGAAATTACCTTAGATATCGGGAAAAGTATTATATAATATGGAAAATACCAGCATGGATTTCTTTCGTAAGGTGAGAATATTTTTCTCCTATTTTCAATCTCCGCTTAATTGAGATAGGCTACGAACCACCACTGCAATTATGAAACCAAGAAGAAGCGTGGCATGTTAATTTATTTTTGGCCAGACATGAAAGGAAATTTTAAAACTCTTGGCTATGTGCAACACGGCCAGCCACTCAGTTTGATAGACACTCTTGCAATATATGGAACATAGGCGACAGTCGGAATGAATTTGTCCTATTGGCATTTCGATGGATGTATGCAGTCTTCCTTATCTTCGTGTGTAAGGTATAGGGAATGCAAATCTCGCGAGATTGGGGCTCAAGCGAGATCTCGCGAGTTTATGAATAACAATACTGCGAGATCTCGCCAATTTCGAGATCTCGCGAGATTGGCAGTTTTGTGTGTTTTTTTTGCAAATAATCACAATATTTGAATAAATTAGGAAAAAATAATAAAAATTATAAGTATTATAAGATAAACATTTATTTTCACGAATTTTTCAATAGACTTTTATGCATCAAACATTGTTTGACATATTTGTCTATAATTTTTTAATAAACTTCTAAAAAGTAAACATTGACGTACGTATCTATCAAATAACAAATGAAAGAAACAACCAATCTTCTCTTCTAATATCAAACAAAAATCTTTTATTAATAAAACAGTTATTTTTTAACAAACAAAACAACGAGAAGTCAAAAAAATTAAACTTATTATCTAAGTTGAGTTGACTTTTAAACTGAGATATTATTATCAATTAAATAAAACTATATCTACTCAGGAATTCATTAGATATTACAGATTAATTAACAAAATATACCAATCAAATGAAAGATTTGTTCAGTTCAAATCACAAGCCATTATTACGAATTATTTTGAAAATAGCTCCTTAATAAGCACAAAATGTCCAAAGAATCGTTTGCTAAACGGCTTATTATTTTGTTGGCCAGATAACCAGCCACTGAGAAGGTCCTTTCGGATTCAACGCTAGTTGGAACCACAGATCTCAGGCTACCTCAGGCCGCCGCAACACGCGCACCGAACGAAACCGACAGATCGCAACTCCGTCCGTGTCAGTCCGCGCTTCGAATAATACGTTTTTATACTCGAGTGCAATCTCGTTAAACTCGCGAGATCTCGCCCTTTTTTCGTCCGAGATCAATCTCGTTAAAAAAGGCCGAGATCTCGCGAGAACGAGATCTCGCGAGAACGAGATTGCATTCCCTAGTAAGGTACCAAAAAGACAAAATCCTTTCTCCTTTCTTCCGTACATAATCGCGATACAAGCCAAATGCTTTTGTCGCTTTTACCACCAGATCACTGTGGAATCTTTTAACGACTTTTATATTGCTTTTCTCTGGTAACAGGAGCTGTTCGAAAAACAGATTCAATCCTTCCTTTCTTTATCGGACGTTCCGCACAGCATCCCCAAAGATTTTGGAGTTAATATTTTTGTAGACAAAAAGGCTTCTCGCTGGGAAAACCCTGAAATTTTAGGTATTTTTTTTAATGATTACCATAATTTAATGATCTATTATCAGATTTTTGTCACGGGGTAATCTGGACAAATTCTCGACAATTAATCTCGATATTTCTCGCCAAACCATTTCCTATTTTGAAAATAATTTTCTGTTAATATTATATAATAATCAGTTCCGATTTTAAAAATAACTCTTGAGGTTCAAAGCAAGTTTTAGTTCATTGAACCTAATTTCACGTAGGACTAACCAACGCACAGCACAAAAAATCGAAATTAGTATGTTTTGTAAATGGTTATTTTTCTCTAATAATAGCATATGAGTATGTAGACAAGAACTTAGTAACCTAATATGTGTTTGTGCTTTAATTAATACGATTACTTAATTAATAATTGTGCTTTAATTGCACATTAAATAAATATAATATTAAATACATACATACACTTTCAAACTCATTCACTTGACACCGGCTAGAACACTCCTTTTGGGTGAAAAGGCACAAAAAAAAAAAAAAAACATTTTCTACGAACCTTCCAATCGGCTGAAAAAGATATTCCATTTTAAAAACGTTTCCGTGGTTACCACAACAGTTTCCTTGTTTATAGACATTTTTGTTCAAACGTCATGCATATCAGTTATAACCACTAACCAAATATATTATTTAATGTGATGTAAATAAATCGTTTTTTTTTAAATTAAATAATAGTATTTAAAAAATTAAAACTGTCATGCACTTGGTCTTTGTTCTTATTATTTACATCTTGGTTTGTTATTTAATAGCGATGGTGTGCCAAAATATCAGGTATTTAAATGCTTTTTACATATTTTCAAATGCAATCTTTGACGTTTTGGGGCAATGTGTTTTAAATTTCAATCTATATTTTTTCAGAATAATAGCTCTTGCTTATTACCTACTTACATTATAACATTTGACGTCTTTGCAACGGTTTTTGGATTTTTGGATACCTAGAAGTATAGCGTCTTTCATACTTTCATCGGAACATATATTTCAAGAACTTTTTGACTTCATCAATCAATCCCTAGGCACTACTTTTTATGGCGTCAGAATACAAAATATAAATCGATAACTCCTGATCAACATTCTGATTCGTGTAAGTCTGTTTTTCAGATAAAAATAATATATAATGTACTGGAAATTAATTTGAAGATTCAATTTGTGCCAACATGATCCAGAAATGCACTGAATAAACCATATTATATTTGTCAAAATTGTATACCAATCGGACCAGTTAATGAACCAAGTAGACCGAACCATGCACCATCAAGATATTGTACAAGTGAAATAATTTCTCGACTGTGCAAAACTTTTAATCCGCGTGATCAAGTTCAGCGCTATATGACTTCTGCATCTTGTGAAACACCCATTTTGAATACTTTACCGTCACCTCTTGAACATCACAAAACACTATCACCGGAGAAAATGCCAAATCACCAGCCTCATGTATGCAGCCTCTCATCCCCGTCCGTTGAAGACGCATCGAAATCGATCGGTGATACTGGAATCCAACCTTATGCAAACACCAACGTGGAGGTAGTTTCGAGAGTTCCATCGAAACTACCACCAGATATATTATTAGTTTCTTCCTCAGGTAGATCCTTTATTCCTCCAGTAACTAATGCGCAAAGTGAAACCGCTGTTTTACAATGTTCCTCTTTACTGCGAAATTTATGTGGACGCGAACCAGATCATCCCAACCAACGTGATACGCGTTTAGAATCTGCTGGTTCACATAAAGCCTGTGCTCCAATCTTAAACTGCGTTCCTTGTTCTGTACCCATTGCACCTTCCAGACCTTCTATTTCCTGTTATCATCTTGTACCCTGTCATATTTCGAGTTCATGTCAACCATCATTTGAATTGTACAGCTCACCTCCCGAACATAAACAACTGTCTGCACCGTGCAGTTCTTCGAGTAAGTTATTTCTACCTTGTCGACCATGCGTACCCCTTTGTCAACCGGACATACCATACATAACACCATGTGTTCCATGCAAACAATCATTTGAGCTCAGCGAACCACCTTGTAATTTATGCACACCATGTGGAATATGTTCGGATACAACCACACCTTGTTATAGACCTTGCAATCCTTGCTCGTTTCCAAGTGTACCGTGCAGGCCATGTTTTGAATCGTTTACACCTTCCTGCGAACTCGTATGTTGTACACCGACACAATATTCTTATAATCCAAGGGTGCTCCCTGGCTGCGTTCCAATTTGTGATCAATGCATTCCTTGCAATGTCCCATATTCAAGACCCTGTGGTATGAACGGATCATGTTGTGTTCTAAATCCTGAAAAATGTAGCTTGCGAAAAAATGAACCCGCTTTTTGTTGCGCTGGAGATTTTGTCAACCTTCCCGCTCTTTCGCCATCGTCTTTTGTGCCTTCAAAAGATGTTAACGATACAAAATAGAGACAAGGTTTATTGCAATAAACTTCTAGCCGAAGTATTTTCTAGCCTAAGTATTTGCGTGGTTTATCCAGCTTGCGAAATGTAATAATAACGGGTGAAAAATGTACTTTTGCTTATTTTTCAGTTAGAATAAGATATCGAAACAGACTTTTAAGGATACTTTTTGGGAATAATGTGAAAGTTACAATTTATTTGCTACCCATGTTGGAAGATTTTGATGAAGAAGTTCGTCGGGCCTTATATAAAGTTTTTCTTTGGAAAATTACTTTACGTGATTTAGTTTTAAAGTTTATTTTTTATACTTTTCATCTTAAATTATCGGGACCAATAAAAATATCAAAATGAAGAATTTGCGGGACTACCCGTAAAAAAATCAATTTGATAGAACATTTTCACTGTGGGAACATAATCCTTTTCGTTCGTAATTTTTTTTAGCAAATCACGATTTAAACTATAACTAAAAAAAACTGAATTCATTTGATTCATACGCCCACCTCTGCATTTACTATGTGCCATGTGGTTTGGTATTTCGTTAGGAGATAAGTATTGTACTATTGCATAAAATGTTCAATTTTCTCTAATGTATACGGCTACCATATGTCGGTTGTAAGAGGCAATCATTCTGGATTAAATATTATCATTGTTTTTTAGCTTTAGCACTTTAAATTTGACCTGGCAATTATTCACAGATGTTGAAAATAATTATGTAATGAATTAAAACTTTAAAATGTTGTTGGAACTTGATGACCTTATCATAACGGATTTCCTCGCATTCCTGTGTGTGTCTTGTATGAAAATATATATTTTTAGAAATAATTTGTAATAAAACTTCTGAACCATAGATGTTTTTTATTGGCCTAATGTAATAATATATTAAATAATTGCACAATCCATCTTATATTTAAAAATCTCCTGTCACGGTGTTTGTGGTCACACTCCTTCCGAAACGGCGTGACCGATTTTTATATATTTTTTAATGTTTATTGGGTAGGTATGAGAATAGGTTTTTAAAGTATATTTCATACCGCTAGGTGACTAGGGTGTCCCTAACCAGATTTTTTTTCTTCTTTTTTTTTTGAAATTTTTTTTTTATTTGACATAAAAAAATACCTAAAACCCCAAATATTAACTCTCCTACCCTCCCATTTTTTAATCGCGATTTTTTAACCGTCTTTCAAACAGAACGAAATTATTTATGTTGTTGAATGACAGATGGCGCTACGTCCGCCTCATAGAACCTTCATCCACACATGCGCAAGACATTCACGAAAAGCGTCGCGTCATTTTGATATTTCATTCGGCATCATGTTCTCGCGTAGGCAAACCATCGAGCTTATTTATGTTGGCTAAAGACGGACTGACAAAAAATATCGTACACTCAATTGCTCTTCGAAATTCATATTGATTTTCTTTATTTCATTTTTCTACTTTGGTTAGTGTTTTTTTGCTTTTATCAGCGGTCATCGTCTACAGCGCTCCATTCCTCTTTCTGTCATAGATTCCATCTCCACACACTTACAATACATTCGTTATTTTTTATTTAACAACCAAAATATTCACTAGAAATAATTTATATGGCAGAACAACGTTTGTCGGGTCAGCTAGTATCATAATATATTTAATGGAGTTGTATAAAACTCATTTCTCGAAGAACAACAACCATCAGCGTTATCACGAGAGTATTTTGATTTCATTTACGTGTAATTTTTTGTTACGTTTTTCATTACGTGTTTGAGAATTTCCTATACGATATCTACGTAAACAACGGTTCATATAGCGTGTCAAATCCTGGAAAGTACACCAAGCGTAATTGTTTTCTGTCATTCTTTATATTTAATAATTAACTCTAGAAAAATCTGTATAAAGGCAAATAATAGTTTTTTTTATCAAGCGAAAATATTTAATATTTAAATAGTTATATCGGGCACAGCAACATGTCCACAACACAATTCTATCGATTTATCTCTTCAGAGGAAGCCGTAAGCCAAAAATTAATATATTCTTTGTGGGCCTTATATCGCCACGAATATGGGGTAAAAGGCATAAAAACCGCTTGGCAAACTGAGTCTAGAAAAGCTCGGTTTCAGGCGCAAAAGTTTTTAATTTTTTTTTTTTTGTGACTAATTTTATAAGAAAGAAAAAAACTAAACAATGGAAACTGTCACGGATAATTTTAGTCATAAAATTGTATTTAAAAAATGTAGCTTTTATGCGTTCATACGTTTCTAATGAAAAAATACATTCGCGCTTATATATTTTTTTTATAGTAATTTACCTTTTTTATTTTTTATGTAAACCGATTCGTAGTAAAGAAGTGATTTAGCATTATGCTTCGCCTTTAGCGGAAGTTATAATGTCGTATTTTTGCATTATCGTTTTAATTTTCTAAATAAGTCCACAATACAAGATTTCTCAGAAGAATATATCAAGGTACTAGCTGGTTCCCGGCATGAAATACATATTCAAAGATTTTTTTTTATTGGCAATGCTGATTAAAAATACATATAAAGTTACATCAGTTACATAAGGTTTTAACAAAGAAATAAAAAAATTGCCTTTCCTCACCATAAAGAGACAATGATCTTGTGTTTGGTGAGGGAGTTCTAGCTCAATTAGTAAATTAAAAGATCATGTACGTTAGTAATAACGGCTATTGTAAATAATACGTAGGTTAAAAAAAATAATCATGTGTAAATTTAAAAATAACAATCATGAAGAGTTTAAAAAATCATAATATAAATCAAAAAAATCATTATAAATGAATGAAACATGTAAGTTAGTAACAAAAATTATTGTAATAAGTAAGTAAAGGATATGTAAGAAAGAACGCAAGATTTATACAATAATAGACTTGGAGATATAGAAACTAAGAAATGAAAGAAAAAGAAGGAATGAACGATTTATAAAATAGCAGACTTTAAGGTATAAAGCAAACATATTTGGGACTTTTATGGCAGTTTAAGGTAATTTTTTAATTTGGGCTTAAATTCCTGCATATTTTCGATGGTTTTTAATTTTAATGGGAGGTTGTTATAATAGATTATGCCTAGATAAAGATAGGAATTTTGAATGTGCTTAGTATTAAATTTAGGGATTTTAATAGTTTTCTTGTATCTTGCTGATGTATTGAATTGGAAGTTACGAGTATTTAACTGTATTTCTTTGTAAATTTGAAGTATTGCATATTTTTTATACATTTTGTCTATTGTAGGCACATTGAATATTGAAAAAAGAATTTCAGTAGGAAATTTAGACGGTTTTTTCAAGATTACCTTAATTATCAACCTTTGAACTATTTTGAGTGGATTTAAATATTGTCATATGTTCCTCCCCAGCCAATAATACCATATTGTAATATAGATTGAACAATTACATAGTACACTCTTTTTAGGTTTTCTAAGCTTAGAATATTTCTAAGTCTAATAAATATATAAATACATTTCCTAATCCTTTTACGAGTTCACAAATATTTTCCATTTAAAATGTTGATCTATATATACACCAAGATATTTGATTTTGGGAGTTGGACTAAGTATAGCACAATCTCGATTACAGTTAGTTTTATTACATTTACTTTTGTGTATTATGATGTTTAAATTTGGTTCTAATTTGAATTTATTGATAGAGAATGGGATAAATTTTGTTTTTTCAGTGTTTAGAGAGAAGAGATTTTTATCGAACCAATTTTTCAATATGTTAATATCAATATTCGCTTGGTTATTAACAGTATTCCAATCGGTATCTTCAATTATTATGACAGTATCGTCAGCATAAGATATTATTTTTCCATTTAGTTTTTGTATGAATATGTCATTAACATAGATGATAAACAGTAACGGTCCCAGGACTGTACCTTGAGGTATGCCGAATTGACTCATTTTTGGTGAACTAAGCACACCATTAATTTTTACAACTTGGGGACGTTTGAAAAGGTGGCTTTTTATCCATTCTAGAGCTGAACCATTTAATCCAATGTTTCTTAATTTATTTATAAGTTTGTCATGTGATATACTGTCAAATGCTTTTTTGAGATCTATAAAAATTTCCAGGCATTTAAATGATTTATCTAATGAACTATGTACAAGACTATTTAATTTTGCAATTGCATCTTGTGTGCTTCTACCTTCCATAAAACCAAACTGGTTTTCATTAATTATACCATTGCATTTTATAAATTGGTTCATTCTTTTTTTAACTAGTTTTTCAAAATTTTTTGCTATATTTGAGATTGCTGATATGGGACGGTAATTGTTTACTTCTTCTGGATTACCTGATTTAAATATTGGAGTAATGGTAGTTTGTTTGTAAATTGATGGAAATACTCCTCTTTGAAAACTTATATTTATTATATGCATTAATGGCTTAGAAATTTGATTTTTTATGTTTTTTTAAATATCAACTGTAACTGCATCAAAGCCCGGAGCAGATCCTCCTTTCATATCGGTTATGATAGAAACTATTTCCTCCTATGTGGAGACTTCGAATGTTGTCATTTTATTTTTAGCATTAATATTACAGTCTGGAGATGTTATAATATTTGGGTCAATATGAATGAGATTGGCGAGATTTTTCCCTACATTTGCAAAAAAAGTGTTAAATATATTTGCAGCTTTTGAGGGGTTTTCTTTACAGCATGTTTTTGGGTTATCATGAATAATAGCATTGATTTCGTTATTATTGTTTTTTTTCTTGTCAATTATTTCATTTACAACCGTCCATACTCTTTTACTATCATTTTCAGCTTGATCCAACTTCCGTTTATAGTAAATTTCTTTAGTATTTTTTATGACATATGAAATACATTGTTTCTCCCTGAATCACCTTTCCCGTCCGTCCCCGTTCCCCTCTCGCGTCCCCTTCCTAGCTTGGTTTATAAATTATAGCCTAGTTATATGTTATTCTGATGTATTTTGTGTTATGTTTTAAAGTTTCATTAAAATATAATTTAGTAGTTTTTGCGTGACAGAGTATCAAACACGCATAGATATATAGACAAACTTTAGCGTTTATAATATTAGTAAGATGATACTGTTTCTCCTTTGTTAGTGATATTTGGTAAATTGTTACAATTCATTTGTGGTGAATTAATCTAAATGAAATCATAACGATAAATTTAATCCCAAGGTTATCGATATTACGTTGAAATTGGACCATTCCGACTACTAGAAATGTACTTACTAGAGTAACCGCTACATTTTTCTACCAACCATCTAGCAATGTGTAGTATTAACTGTTGGCACGACTTACTACCTTACTTCTATTGCAATCATCAATACCGTATTGCATTGCCATTGGTTTTGTAAAATACAAGTTATTATTTATTACCCCGTTTCGCCCAAATTTCGAGTCGTCCGACGAGTAGTGTCACATTCATGTAGCAGCGCAGGAAATAGTTGAAAACTATTTTAAACAAGTAGTCAATCGTCTCTTCATATATTTGGTCGAATAAAATGATATTTCAAATATTTAATTAAATGAAGACAATATTATCGAAACTCAATCGAAAATTTTGAGACAGAAAAATCAGAAAAAGATATTGGCACCCCTGGGACTCAAGTCCCAGATTTTTCTGTCTCCAGATTTTCGATTTGAGTTTTGCTAATATTGTCTTCGTTTAATTATTTTTTCATTTTATCTTTTTATTGAATTGTAAAATGAGGTATTAAGAACGGCAAATCATCCAGTGAGGCCCACATTATCATATAATGTTTGAAAATATACATAATATTTTGCGTCAATCTTTTTTTTAAGTGTCATACTCCTGGTACTAATAAGAACAAACTTTTAAATTTTCAGCGAATTTGTTTTGAGTAGTTTTTGAGTCACACGTACGCACACAAACATTTCCTTTTATTTATATAAATATTGTAATAAAACTTTTGTAAAATCAAAAAAATTATTAGTTGTCTAACTTTTCACATTTCATTAATTCTTTCCCAACCCTGCTTAAGCATAAGTTTACCGTTGTCGGCACTCTTAACTGGGAGTTAGTTTTTCCCATGTTTACCCAGTTAGCGAGCACTCTTGACCTAAACATAAACCAGCTTCACAACACACACTACTGATTCATTCATATAATAATCCGTGTCCAACTGTTTGTTTGTTTGCAACCACTCGATTAAAGACTGCAATTATGATCCTATATCTTAATTAAGGCTATTGCATTTCTTAAAGAACAAAGTCATTTATATAAATAGGTACTAATACATATTTGAATGTAAACAAAGATTTAAAGGAACTAAAATAAAACTCAATCGTGAAATTTGCAATAATCTTATATGTATAATATATCTTATATATAAAAAATCTCGTGTCACGGTGTTTGTGGTCGCACTCCTCCGAAACGGCTTGACCGATTTTTATGAAATTTTTATGTATATTTGGTAGGTACGAGAATAGGTTTTAAAGTATATTTCAGACGTAGACGATGACCGCCGATAAAACAAAAAAAAACACGAAGGAAAATAAAATAAGAAAATCAATATGAATTTCGAAGAGCAATTGAGTGTACGATATTTTTTGTCAGTCTGTCTTTAGCCAACACAAATAAGCTCGATGGTTTGCCCACGCGAGAACATGATGCCGAATGAAATATCAAAATGACGCGACGCTTCTCGTGAATGTCTTGCGCATGTGTGGATGAAAGTTAGATGAGGCGGACGTAGCGCCATCTGTCATTCAACAAATTTGTTGTAAATTTGTTAAGGGTGGGGGTAGGAGGGTTAAAATTTGGTGTTATAGGTATTTTTAGATGCCAAATAAAAAAAATACAAAAAAACGTTTTTTTCGGGATAGAGACACCCTAATCACCTAGCGTTATGAAATATACTTTAAAACCTATTCTCATACCTCCTAAATACACATAAAATTTCATAAAAATCGGTCAAGCCGGTTCGGAGGAGTGCAATCACAAACACCGTGACAAGAGATTTTTAAATATAAGATTATAAATGCGAAACTGCGTGTGTTTGATTGTTACGCTTTAATCGGTGGCACGCGAGCTGTTTGAAAAATGAATGTAACGGGTATGGAGTGGGGGAGGTTGAGACGGGGGGGGGGGGGAGAGTGGAGTGGGGATAGGGAAGGTGGAGGAGGTGGAGTGGGAACCTCCCTAATACTATGCGAGCGAAGCCGGGGGCAAAAGCTAGTACTATTAAAAAAATATAGTTCTGATGCATGACGATTTAATAACAAATAATGGTTACAAGGAGCCAATTCAGTCTAAAGTCGTAAATGCTACTGCAGGTTATTATAATTTTTACGATCACATGTTTTAACTTTCTCGTCATAAACTTTATTACTAAAAGTATCAGTTTTGGCCGATTTTCACACCATCGTATTATATTATACCATATTTCACAAGTTTAGTTATTTTGTCTCTGACTCGCGCGACTCAACTAAATAAAATGAACGGTAGCTTCTGTTGGCAAAATAATTAGGTTTGTCGGTTTGTGGTTTCCGAGTCTTCATTGGTATCTGTGCCGATTGGTAAGAAGTAACAACTAATAACACAGTACTGTCATAGAGTGATTGCTACTGTGACCTACACACTACACTTCTTTCAAATAATTATATAAAATCTAAATATATATATAAATGAATCACATAAAATCTAAATATATACTATAAATTTTGACTGGTCAGTGGTTGAGTGGGCATAACGCTTGGGTCCCACCCGAGCGTCGCGTGCTCGATTCCTCGGCTGGCTAAATCCTCCATCACAACGACCTCCGTAGTCCAGTGGGTAAGACTCTTGACTCACAATCCGGAGGTCGCGGGTTCGAACCCGGCATGCGCAAATAAATTTTATTTGATTAATTTGTGTTATTTCACAATTAATTCATTTAAAATAATATATAGTATATTTGCGGCATGTTCCATGGAAGATACTATCAGTATCGCCCTGGTGTAAGACCACCATTCAGAATTGAAACGTTGCTTGAAAATGGCTTTAGCCGTGTTTGGTGACCAGATCTGAATAGCCAGGTACTTCCCAACCCTCCTCTTCCCCACCTCCTTCCCCTCCCCACTACCTTCAGCCTCACAACATACCCCAATTGGGGATGCCATAGTCTCACTGGATCCAGACGGGAGCAGTTGAGATTCTGTGCGGTATGCACTGTAAAAAAAAAAAAAACAACACAAGCAACATTTTCGGCTTTCTGTGGTGGTAGTAGGAGATTTTCAAACATTGTTGGGTTAGTGCCTCCGTTCACGGAGATATTTACAAGATACTCGATCCTTGTGCACGTATCATAGGCGCCGATCGTAAGTACCCCCCGTACGATTTTGCTGGTGCCCGTTCACGGCGCTACGCGGTGGCTGTCGGTTCCCAATCAGTATCACGATACCGACACTGCTGATCGCACGCGATGCGTCGCATCATTTATGTCAGCTACTTATTCGTTTGACGTTTGACAGAATGGCGTCGGAACATGAAAGTAATGTTAAATTGGTTCTGGAAGTGGAAAAAATGCATGTTTATATTACTATACTTTACCAGAATACGTAAGAAAGGATTTAGTGGAGAAGGCATGGATTGATGTTGGAAAAAAAGTCATATGACATCGCTTGACAGCGTGTTAACTCCACGGCTGCACGTGAAAAATGATCAAGTTCAGTATATTTCGGATAGAGCCGTGTACGGAGACTAGCATTAAAAAGTAGTATATCAGCAGGGTACTTGAGGTTTCGTCACAATTACGTAGATTGTAAGTATCTCCATGAACGGAGGGACTTATTCGTAACCCGGGAATATTTGTCTTTCTTTAAAAAAAAAAAAAATGTTTCTTTGTTTGTCCCTTATGCGTTCCGAAACCATTCATCCGATTGCGATAAAATTTTGGGGATTTGATGTGCGCATGCTAGAGATGGTTTCTATATACAATAGTGAGCTCTGGCATTATGAAATTATGAAATTCCTATACCATTCATCCGATTGCGTTGAAACTTTGGTGAGTTGTTATGCGCACTCCAGTGAAGATTTATCTTTTCTCTATGTATACGTATATATATATATATACTGGTGATCTGTGGCGTTATGAAGTTTGTACAAAAAAATTACAATAATTTGCGCTCGAGTAGTTTGAAGAATGTGTGTATTTCATTTAGTTCAGCAGCAGAGAGGGGAGGTGGGAGGGGAAGGGAATTCTGGAGGGGCGGAAGGGAACGAAGGAGGGGGGGGGGGGGAGGTGGAGAAGAAGTGGAAGGGGGACCAATGGGAAAAGGCACGCAGGAAGAAACAATTTCTTTATTTAAGTGGCATTGTAACGCATGCCGGGAACTCGCTAGTATACTTAAATTTAAAAAAACTGTTAGCTTGAAAGTGAAAACGCAATACCGGATAACTGATCTAATTCTTTTCGTGTTCTGGTTTTTTTTTTCTTGTAAATAATATTCCAAGATGACATAAAGTCGTATAATGAACTGGATTTGTATGATTATAATATTATGCGACCGCTTATTTAACTGCAATGACGTCAACTTATTATTGTAATCCGTTATATTACTAAAATGTAGACGATGAAAGCACGAAAGTAAACAAATTATAATTGAATATAAAGTTTTGCATGGAAGTAGCGATTTTTTGCGAAGCTCTATTTTACACCATTTGCTACCCGGTTTCGCCTGAGTTCACACTATTTTTATAGAACAATTGAAAGAAAAAAAAGTTTTTTATCTGTGAACGGGATATTTCTAAGTAGCTGTAAATAATATTTCAATTTTAAAAAAGCTGTGCAAATTTTATCCAATTTCAATAGCAGAGCTCACGTTACGAGAATTTTTTTATAAAATCCCTTAGAGCCTATGTCATCTGTGGGGATGCTGCGTGGAGGGTCTTTTTAGGAAAAGTAAGGAGAGGAAATTCTGGGAAGGAAAACGGTATGAGGGGTGGGTAAGAATCTGAGGGTCAACGTGTCCAAAGTGATGAACATATAAATCCATCTGCGGTGCAAGGCGATGGATCGAGAATCCGACTGGAAAGGTCTAGGTTAGGTCTTCCTCAACCTGTCTCTCCTGTGGGCAAACGCATTCGCCACCAATACCAAAACAAATCTCACCCCATGAACCCTGCTGCGTTAGTTAGCTGCATAAGTATGTACAGCGCCCTTGAGGTGATTTTCCACAAAAACGGCGCTATATAAATCATCCAAGTATTATCATTATTTAGTTAACCCCTACCAAACGTAGCCAACCACTTGTGTGACCTATGCAAGGGCGTTGGTTATCCAATAAATTCCCGGTTTATCAAATAAGTTCCCGGTGTGGCGGTACCCATACCCGCCTCCCAAATTAACTTGATGCAATACATTATTTTATCATACAACTCTATTTCATATGATTTCTTAGTGGAGTTCCCGCCCAGTAGATTTCATCCATCGACATTATTTAACGATCGATATAAGAATCGAGAGCTGGCACAAAACCGAGATGAGTGGAGGAAGACTTTTGAGGAGGCCAAAACCCACCAGGGGTTGTAGATAGTGTTACCAGATGAAAAAATCAAAAGTCCGCAGAAAAGGCCTGATTTCCATGGAAAAGTCCTGAGATTTTCTACAGTTTGAGAATTTTCTCTCAAACGTAGTATTATTGTTTTTATACACTGCGGATCTAGCTCACGCGTTGACGCGTTGCACTCCGCACTCAAAGCAGGGGGGGGGGTTTATTATTAAAGGAAGATTATTTTTTATCATGAGATTTGCAAAATCCGGCCTGAGAAAAGTCGAAAAATCCTGAAATCTCAGGACAAATCCTGAGATATGGCAACCCTAATTGTAGAGCCAATAGTGATAAGAATCGATATGTAGATTGTAGATGTTAAAACTGTCTTTGTAGATGCCAAATTTATATGCATGAAAAATCATATCGTTTTCAAATCCTCTGCATAACAACTGGAAAAACCCTGTGTGCCAATTTATAGCTACACGCCTGTTCGAGTCGGGAAGATCCAATGTTTTGATATATAACACTGATATCACTTCACTTTGTAATATCATCTTTCTGAAACATTACGAGATAAAAGATGCATTCTAAAAAATATTTAAATGTTAACACTTATCGCGTTATTGTTTTTCTAGGTATCCAGAAACTTAATATGAAATAAAAATACTTTATATTTTACACCAGTATTTATTATAACATGTTACAAACTTTGTTGATAATTTCGGTTTCATTCTGGGTTGTCCGGTCACCGTTGTAACAGTCCAGCTAGGCGTAAAACCAAATAAAATAAAATCTAGAACAAAAAAAAAACCGTAGGTTTTGAAACATATTGATAATTTTCATTAAATAGTGGTGTTTGGTTTTCAAATGCGAATATGCTTAGTTCCTACCGGGATGTCTTTTATCCTGTTCCTACCTCTCCCTAACAGTCACCTTGCAGGAAAAGTATTTGAAATTTGGAACATTTAGCAAGGAAATACTGCAAAATCGAGTGCATTTGTTTTTGAAAAATGAGAAGATTGGAACTAACTTGGAAGCAAGTTGTTGGTTTTGCGTGTACGCAATATCGTTTTTAATTAATATTTGACTATCTTGGAATATATATTTGACTATCTCAGTTTTGTTGCCGATGTATCGCCGCAGATCTGTATAACTATATTGTGGTTAGTGATTGGTTATCCCTTTTCCTTGCATACCTTTCCTTTTTTTTCCTACACATATTATCACCTAATTGTTAATGATATTATCACCTATTACCCATTTGGCCTCGTTTCATTTTAAGTATTTAAAGTTCATTACATTGTATTTGCATACAAAGCTGTAATTCATAAGATTTATGGATGCTTCAAGTGGTATATATGTACAGAAATAGTTATTTAATTCAATTAAAATGACGCCTAGCAGTATTTTTGCTATTAATTTTTGAGGAAGTGACAATAATATCAACTTTCTTTAAACCACTATTTTAATAAAAACTATCTACAAGTTTCAGATTTAAAGGTTCCTTCATTAGCTTAGGTATGCTGAAAATTCACACATAATTGTGAATAATGGTCTATTCGTATGTCTTAAGTTCAATAGTATCTATATTTTGTATCCTGATGAAGGAATCTATGGTTCTGAAGATTCCATACCAACTCAGAATCAAGTCAACTCAACACCTCTTTGAAATGTCATGTAAAGCTATGAAAACAATAATTTTAAAATAGCCCATAAACCTAACCTAACTTAACCAATTTTTTACATTTTTTTTCACACTTTTAATGACTCTTCATAGGAGTTTCTGAGTTGTCCTGTAACCGTTTTTGAAACATGTTTATAAAGAAAAACTATCAAAGTTAAAAAAATGTAAAATATCTGGTGGTAACTTCTTTCAATCCACCCAGTTTAAAAAAAATAAGACACAGTTTTTTTTACTATTTTATTCACCCATACATAAATATGGTAACAATTTTCATACAAGTTTTAGTAATACAATACTGGTTGCATAAAATAATTACTTAGGTACATTAATTACACTGGCTTAATACTTACATTTTAAAACATAAATTTGTTTAGATGTGTTTTAAAAATAAAATTTGTAAAAAAATATCGATATCATTTGTATTTTGTTTGCTAAACCTTGTAGGCGAGAAATTGACAAGTTTACTTCTTAATTTGTTTGCGTACTGTGACATTGAAAAAGGTCATTATGCCTAGTCCTAATGTGTCGAGTAGGTACTCTTATGTTGACCAGACTCAGGAGTTCGCAACAGTCGTGCTCCGAATTAACAAATTAATAAATTTATTTTTTAATTGATTTCGGGCTAGGAAAAGATGGAATAGAGAAAATGATGAAATTTATTGTTGGAAGCCCGTGGGACTATGGCTAATGTTGCGGGTAGGGCGGGTAGGGAATGCAGGTGGGGAAGAGGAAGATTGGATAAGTGAGGTAGATGGAAGCGGAGCCTCAAACTGGTTGAAACAGAAAATGTATTTTTAATTTTGCGTTAGAAGGCAGAGTTTAGATCAAACGCATCTAACTCACGCCAATTTCGACAAGTTCGTTTCGTAAGTTCAATAAACATCACCCATCAATGTCATCTTCTTATCTAAACAGTGCTTTATTCATTAATACCAAAAACAACTTTGATTTTGAATGTCGACCCTAATACAGCTGAATAAATCCAACAAAGAGTAATTAATTCCTTGGATTTTTTAATAATTTTTATTCCTGTTTTCTCGCAGGCAATAAACTTTGCAAAATGTTATTATCTATCTACAAAAACAACTGTAATGAACCGTTTTAAGTGTTTACTTTAACAGCGTAAAGCTTATTTTAAAAAAAATGAAAAAATGCTGACCTCATTGGCTCTTTTTGTAGAAATTCTCCTTACATTGTTCATCAGCGACAAGACAAAGGCGATGGTAATTTATTGTAATTATGTGTATGACGAACTTTAATCTTTTTTTTTTAATTAACTCCACGAAAATAATTTCCCTCAATGCCTATGTCGTCTTTGGAAATGCTGTGTGAAGGGACTTTTTAAGGAAAGGAAGGAGATGAAGTTCTGGGGAGGAAAGGTATCAGGAGTGGGTAGAAATCTAGGGTTCAGTGTCTCCGGGTCATCCGTCGCCAAGACCTAGATAAACCTCACCCATGAACCTGAGCACCCCTGCTAAGTCACCAAACACTTAGGGTGGCCTATGGCAGAGGTTCCCGCCTGCCAAATAAAGACACGTTTTTAACATTGGTTTGAATTTAACGGTTTGAAATTTGAACCTCTGCTCCGACTTTTGATGTTTTCCTCCAACTCTCTCAAAATGGCGCATCATCCGTTATCATAAGCGAAACAGCTCAATAGTCATAAATTGATTCTTGATTGGCAGAGAAATTTTTTCTTTGGAAACCAATTAGTTAGTTGTCAATGATTAAGTGTTGTTTATTATCCACAGGTAATTGCCGGACATCTCTTAAACGTACCGGATGAAGACAAAGCGTGGTTACGCATAGTCAAGAGTTCTAGAAAGTGATGTTGTCTTTATTACTGCTTCTTTGTATCCGCTTTTACACACAGATAATAACTAGACATTTCCGAGTCCATTTCACTAAATAGTGGAATTGTATTCTTAATTACTTCTCACTTAGAGGTAATTTAAAATAAGTGAAGAGAATCTTTTTCGACATCACTATCAGATTCCATTAGAGCCTCTGAAGGACAGATCGACAAAACATCGAGGACAGATAAGTAAATTCATAGTTATTTATTTATGTAAATACCGCAAAAGAGTTCCAACTGTTCCCGTCTGAAGGCAGTGAGACTATGTTGGCCAAATGGGGTATGTTGTGAGGCTGAAGGTAGTGAGGAGGGGAAGGAGGTAAGGAAGTGCCTGACCATTCAGATCTGGTCACCAAACACGGATAAAGCTATTTTAAGTTCTGGATATTGGAGGTTATCCACCACTCACCCGCCCTGGTATAAGTAACAGATGGTTACTCCTTCAAGGCTCTCGCAAGACACTATTTTTTTTAAAGAACGAAACTACATTTAGTTTAGAACGAATTTAGACCTCCAATGTCCCTGCATACGTTGTTAGCAAGCAATTCTGAATAGTATGCAGGGACACTGGAGGTCTAGATTCTTTCAACATAAATAAATGTAGCTTCGTTTAAAACAAAAAAAATATTAGAATCTTGCGAGAGCCTTGAAGGAGTAACCATTAGGTATACTGTTACTCTGAGGTAACCATCTGTTACTTATACCAGGGCGGGTAAGTGGTGGATAACCTCCAATTCTGAATAGTGGTCTTACGCCAGGGTGATACTGAGAGTTTCTTCCACTCTTAAAAAATATACTGTACATTATTTAAAATTAATAAATTGTGAAAAAACACAAATTGGTCAAATAAAATTTATTTGCGCTGGCCGGGGTTCGGCCTTCGGATTGCTAGTCGAGGGCCTCACCCCTCGACCACGGAGGCCGTCAATGATAACCCTGGTTTTGCTACCCTGAAGTCAGCTAATAATAAATCCTTATTTTAAATATTAAATCCATTCAGGAGGCCCTGAGGGAAACATTTTCTCTTTGTGGATTATATCTTTTGGAATGCTGTACGGAGGGTCCTTTTGAGGAAAGGAAGGAGTGATCCTGGGTCTTAAAGATACCCATGCTGTGGGTGGAAGGATGATTACAGAGATACGCAAATCATTCCACAGCTGATCTGTTGATTGCAAGAAAGTGTCGTAGAAACAACCCTTTTCTCACCAACTTTTTTCGTAAATCATTATATGTACATATATAATCATATCGCAAATCCCATAGAAAAAGGTCGTAAGTCAAAATGTTCTGTTTTATGAAATTTTGTTTTTATCTCTGAATGGTAAAGTGATTGTGATTTTCTATGCCCCACGAAAACCGTATTTAAGTTAGATCACCCTATCTCCGTTAGATGTCGCTAGTGTCTCTTTTCGACGGGACCGCTTGTTTCATCAATCATCATTTTTGATTTTGCTCTCCTATAAACTTTACTTTTTTGACTTAAGACACCTTTCAACGGGTTGTGCGTATAGGCTTATTTTATTGATTCTGACCAACTTTTGGCGTTGCGAACAACAACAAAATTCATTAGAGTATTTATTAATTTTTATCAACACATGTATCCAATTGCACAACCGTTGAACATTCTTTATTTCTATTAGAAGCATAATTTCACTTCGATTTCCAGGCCATTCCACTTCACTTGTGAATTGACTCGGTGGCTCCATAACTTCTTTATAAGTATGCACTTTATAAATATATGAATCCATTACAATATCTTAACGACATAAATTCCCCGAATGATCCCTGCCAACCGCAGACAGCGATATTTTTATATTTGAAACAAAGAAAATTATTTCCGTACAATTAACACCACAAAGACTTGAAATAAAATAAAAAAATATTTTTATAAACACCTCGCACGAGTATGTATATTATTATTAGTGACCAACCGAAGGTTCGGTTTCGGTTTCGACAAGTTTCGGCATCAGTTTCGGTTTCGGCAGATTTCTGCCGAATCTTCGGCCGCACCGAAACTCTGCAAAAGACCTATAGACATATAAGACAAAAAATGGTAAATTTAGTCTTAAAAATGTTGTGATTGTAAACGCAATTTAAATTAAATTACTCAATTAATAAGGTCCTTCCTTTACAATGTACATAAGTGTTGATTATTGACAAATTCTTTTTCCAAGAAGTAGTTAACATGTTTGTTAATTTTAAGGCGATTTACATTGATTATTGTAGGTATAGAGTTTTCAAAAAAGGGAGTGTTTTACCTTTACCTTACTTAGGTTTTTCAGTGCTTTGTAGTGCATTGCACATGTGCACTAAGGCAGTGGCCGCCTCTGATATCTATGTAGTACATCGGCTTTTAGTTGAACGGCCGTATATCCTCATATTCTCATTGATGAATCTAATGGCCTAAAAATACGTAAACAAAATGGCAATTATAAAAATCTAGATTAAGATGTACTTCAAGAGACACTGTAATATCAAAAAAAATCACATACAATAAGTACAAGTAGGAATGAAATGAACAACAAGTGAATATGATCATCCAATAAAAAAAAATTCACATTAGCTCCACACTGGAGGCCTTAAGGAAAACAAGATTCCCTCAGGGCCTGTGTCATCTTTAGGGATGCTGTGTGGAGGGTCTTTTTATGGAAAGGAAGGAGAGGAGAAGTTCTGGGAAGGTGTGAGGGGTGGGTAGAAATTTGGGGTTCAACGTGTCCAGGAATGACAGACGCATAAATCCATCCCAATGCGGTGCAAGGCAGTGGGTCAATAGAGTTAGGCTGGAAAGGTCAAAAGGTCTTCCTCAACCAGTCTCTCCCGATCCGTTCCGCCACGCAGTCGGTGGATAAACACATCCGTCGCCAAGATCTGAAAAAATCTCACCCCATGAACCCAGGCACCCCTGCTAAGTCACCAAACGTAGCGAACCACTTGGGTGACCTATGGCATAGGTGTTGGTTATCCAATAAATGCTTCCCGGGGCGGCGGTACCTCCCAAATTAATATTCGAAATGTTTTTTATAGTTTTGCTGGTCTCACACGGGAGAGCTGTAGTCTCATAATTCATAATAATATATGCGGGCTTGGCTCAATTCTCACCTACTTTTCGCTAGGACCATAGCTATACAATTCTCATTCTTTTCATGGCAAGCTATATGGTGAAGCATGTCAAACCCACAAGACTTCTGCCAGACCGAGCCAATCAACAGCGACTCAAGTGCTCTGCACGTCTGCATTGCCTATCCGCATTTTCAACGTCACTTACAGACAGTTCAGCAACTATCTTTTGAAGCAATATTAAAACTGCCCTCATCACTGGTTTATACTAACGTGTATCTCAAATTTGTAATTTCCGTAATTTTTTAAATTTAATTTTTATAATTTGTTTTACAGATTGGTGTAATCCTATTACAATGTACATACATGAGATAATTTATATAACTTTAAATGAATAAATGAAAAATTTAACAATGATTTATTTTAGAGTTCTTGCCTAAAATGACTTGAAATCTTCAAGGCCAATGAAAATATCAAGACACCTAGAAATATCATTTAGCAGCACCATAACTCTTGTCATGCTATGTTGGGCCATAACGTCAGTCCTGCCATGTGGAATACTGGGCAAGTCGTGGTGACGACCCTGGCAGTGGTTGTTCGGTACGAATAGCTTTCCAGGAGAAATGGGCTGTCAAAAATTGTTTATTATTTTAAAAGCTGTGACAGTGAGGTTCCCATTCCTCCTAGTATAGAGCGTTTATTATATCGTAGTGATAAAAAAAATTAACTTTTTTAAATTTTCACAGAATTTTGAGTAAATTAGAAATTTGCTGAATGCTAGCAATGTTTGAGTGCAACTATGTTTGAGATACCTATATAATTGGTAGGTAGTGTAAATGTAAACAAATCTTGAGCTAATACGACTTTCCTTGAAATACGACTATAGTGAATTTTTATTTTATTTCTTGTAGTTCAAGCTCCTGGGGACTTTTTCTGGCCCAGTTGTATTTCCTGGTTTATTTTAGTTTTAATGTGTCTCATCTCTGAAGAGAATCATTCTGTTCGGTTAATTGTCTTAATTCTCGGCGTCTCACTTTTTCCGCCCGTCTGCTTTGTGGTCAGATCTAATTCAGGATTCCCTGTGGCTATAAATAATGTTCACATAGACTGTCTGTTGTCTATTATGTCTATGGTATAGATTATAGTAAGTCTACAAAAACTTGCTAGCAGATACCATTTTACGTACAAATATTGTTGAATCAAAAGTTTTTTTTTACTTGAATACCGCACAAGAGTCAACTTCAAACATTAATCATTCATCACAGCCCGTGAAATTGTAAACAACAAATTGGGTAAAAATGTAAATGTATTTTTATTATTTACTGCTCCCGACTGGTTCAGTGAGACTATGGCATCTCCAATCGGGGTATGTTGAGGCTGAAGGTATAGGAGAAGGGATGGAGATGGGGTAGAAGAAGGTGGGAAAGAATCTGATCGGATCTGGTCATCAAACACGGCCAAAGCCATTTCAAGCAACATTTCAATTCCGAATTGTGGTCTTACACCAGGGCGGTAATGAGAGTTCCTTCCACCCTGGAACGTGCCGCAAATACACTATATATTATTTTTAATGAATAAATTGTGAAATAACACAAATTGGTCAAATATAATTTATTTGCGCACGCCGGGTTTTGGACACGTAACTATCGTTTGCTAGTTGAGAGACTTACCCCTCAAACACGGGGCCGTCATAAAACTAAAGCATAACACATTTTTCTTATTCATTATCATTAGTCATATTTATTTTGTAAAACGTGAACAATTGTAGTGGTTGCGTCTGCGTAGCAGACATTTACCACTTTGACTCCAGAAATTCACATAATTGTTTTTTACCAATGCAAAATATTTCAAGTCTTGAGCTAAAGCTTGAGTTTATTCTGATAGCTTATACCCTTGTCCGTATGCCCGTTGTGTTAATTATTATATGTTATCTGAGTTTTCTTTAAAATAAATATGAATTTGTTAAAATGTGCATTTCAAACCTCCAACCAAAAGTAACAGACAGGAGCTACAACCCCATTTAATTTGAATTATATTTGGGTAACAACGCATGTTATTTTTGTAATGAAATTACATCGTTATTTACGTTTATTGGGATTACCTATAACTCGCTTTTGTGAGGATCCAGAACCAGGGATCTTACCGCTTTGCCACGGAACACAGCAACAAATAATGTCAAACACTGCTTGAAGTTGTGAAAGCATTAGGCCTGTGGCTTCAACGTGTTCTAAAGAACTCCTTGCAAATTGAAGTCAATGAACCATTATACCTTATGCCTCATCCCTCTTTCATAATGTACCTCGATGCTTCCTCAACAACTCAACTTCACTGCTTGCTTATTTCTCAGCTCATCTGATTCAAAATTATCAAATAATTAAAAGCAAAGATAAACCCATGGAAGTGGTAATCTTACCAAATCAACACTTTCATAGGGAGTTAAATAAATGATTAGAAGATTTTTATCGATTCTCTTTTTATTGTAATAGTCGAACACAATTGCGACACAATATTAAATATCAGAAAGTTACGGGGCTAAATCTGATAGCTGTACACACGACACTTCGGGACGGAATGATTTTGCGGTAGCATTTGGAACTACGTCTAGTCTTTCCGGTGTGACCAGCATTCAAAATTTCCAGTATATAAAATAAATTGTACATTAAACAGTACCTTGCCATAAACCTCACTACCTTTTTATGTTTGTTTTTATCTCGACATTTAATTTAATGATTTCTGATCTTTGGAAATATTCTACTGTCTGTCGTGTGAAATATTCCACTGTTTGTCGTGTGTTCTATTAATTCTGTAGTAACAAAAATTAGAGGTAATGGAGAAGAGAGGATATAATGCGATCACGGCTTGACGCGTTTTTTCGAGCTCTTCGGTTTTTAGTGAATAACCCTGTTAGATTGGGTTCAATCGTGCTAAAAATTTGTGAGAATACATATTTTAATTAATAGATTCAGTTTTCAATCTTCAAATTGTTCTTTTGGTGTAAATTGACTTCTGAGTGTAATATAATATAAACATATTTTGTTAACTACTTCTTGGACCAAAAATTTGTCGATAATCAACACTTAAATTATAAAGCAAGGACCTCATTAAATGGGTATTTTATTTTTATTGCGTTTACAATCACAACATTCTCATTACACGTGTTAAATGAAATGAAACAACAATAATTTATTGAAGTATGTCAAAAATAATTATTTATTTTTTGATAATACTGCTATAAAACAAACAAAAATTATAAAAATTAACAAACATGTTAACTACTTCTTGGAACCAAAATTTGTCAATAATCAACACAACATTATAAAGGAAATTAATTGAATATTTTTATTTTAATGGCGTTTACAATCACAACATTCTTATTACACGTGTTAAATGAACTCAGCTTATGATGGCGGGTGACACACGAGCCAAGAATTCACCCGAAGTCAGTCGAAAGACGCGCGATAATTCACGAACGCAAAGTTAACTGATGCCGAAACTAGATTTTTTTGCCGAAACTTGCCGATACCGAAACCGATCCTTCGGTCGGTCACTAGATACTAGCAAAATTAAAAATGTTAAATTTCGAGTAAAAATTCAAGTTTTCGCAAACGCAACTTTTTCAGATCCCTTCCTATAACTCTGTGTTTTTACCCAGAATGTTTAGAATATATCATTATAATATATGATATTATAAGAAGTTTCAACATCCCTATTGCATAGCATCGTCTCCTGAGGCTAGAACGTAATAAACTTCACACAAACCATATTAAAATGTATTCCGAACCCCGTACATTATAATTTTCTGCCATATCTCGTACCTTATACCTTAGGTGCAATCTTTTTTTAGTAGGGTAGTTGACTTGTACAGGACCCAGTAAGTCGAGCAGTAAAGGTATTATAAACCGCTCTTATTCTATAACCGGTAACATCTCCCACTTTCACATAAACAACTTGTATATCAAAAAGAGAGGTTACAACTTACAACTTAATTCTCAGCGACAGAACTATTCTCAACTATAGGCGCATCGCTGATTGTTGTAACTTCTCCCTCTTTCTCATAAACGACTCATTTAACAGAAAGAGATGTTACAACGGAATTCTTAGCGGTAAGACCATACAGGCGTACTGCTGATAGTTTTGTTGTAACCTCTCCTCTCTCCCCATAAACGACGCATGTAACAGACAGAGTGGTTACAACGGAGGTCTCAGCGGCAGGTCCACACAGAATTCGCGGTGGCAAGGCGGATAGGCGGGCTACCGTGGCGTGTGGTCGCTCAGGGCCGGTTTTTGCGTTGGGCCCTTATGGGACATGAGAGAATCCCGCCCTGGGCCCAGTTTCCACTTGAGGTCCTAATTATCACGGCAGCACTGACAGCAGGACCGAACGCAATGCGAGAGAACAGGAAAATGAACATAGTGAAATCACGCCTCGTTATCTGGGGGTATCGACATTTTGTTTTGAAGTAATCTGACTGGAAAACATTGTTATGTCAAACCTTTACCCCTCTCAAGAGACTTGTTTTAGTTATTTATTTGTGTTATGTAATCGTATATGCAATCACTTATGAAGTGTTGTCAATGGAAGCGAGGCCAGCACTCTACAATGGAGTTTTACTTCCAACCTTTTTCTATTCGGTAGTAGGACATGAAACTGGCAGAAGATAAACATGTCGCTGTTTTGACAGATCACATGGCTTCAACATTTTTTATGGTTCTGCTTACAAATTGCTTAGATAGCGTGCGATTTTTTCATGGGTTACTGTAACAAAAATCACTCTTGGTATTGTAATTATCTACTAATTTTAACTACTATCAACTTCTGTTCGAGAAAATAAACAAAAATTTTAACAAAACAAAAAAACGACATAAAAAAATGCACTAAAAAGTAAAAAAATAATTTCGGATTAGAGAAAGTAAGTTGATTATGAAGTTGTAGAAGAATACGAAATTATTTTTTTACTTTTTAGTGCATTTTTTGAAGTCGTTTTTTTTGTTTTGTTAAAATTTTTGTTTATTTTTTTATTTTTAGTGAATCTGAAGTACACTAACTAATTTGATTAAAATTCGTCCGAGTATCGTTAATTTGCTCTTAAGAATTGGAGAGTTCCGTTACTTTGTCATGGATCCCATAATCAGAACCTAACCAAACTCTCATCAAACTACCCTTGAAGTACATCCTTTCCAATAAAAAAAGAATCATCGAAATCGGTTGGCGTGATATTGAGTTATTCGTCCATTTGTCGCGCACATACTTGAAGCAAATTTAAGACTTATATGATTTTCTCATGGATGCCATTGTCAGAACTGTACCAAATTAAAAAAATAGGGCCACATGGGAAGCACCAGCTTTCAAATAAAAAAAGAATCATCAATATCGGTTCACCCAGTCGAAAGTTCTGAGGTAACAAACATAAAAAAATAAAAACCGTCGAATTGAGAACCTCCTCCCCTTCGAAGTCGTTTAAAATAAACAAAAATTTTAACAAACCAAAAAAACGACTTAAAAAAATGCACTAAAAAGTAAAAAAATAATTTCGTATTCTGCTACAACTTCATAATCAACTTACTTTTTCTAATCATCAATATGTAGGTACGATTGTTACTTTTGGAGTCGGTGTCAGTCAAGGTAGGTTTGTAACTACATACATAGTTATAGGTGAGATGTGCTTGTGTCGCACAAGCGACCACCTGCTGACACCGACTCCAAAAATAACAATCGTACCTATATATTGATGATTAGAAAAAGTAAGTTGATTATGAAGTTGTAGCAGAATACGAAATTATTTTTTTACTTTTTAGTGCATTTTTTGAAGTCGTTTTTTTGTTTTGTTAAAATTTTTGTTTATTTTTTGATTTTTAGTGAATCTGAAGTACACTAAATAATTTGTCTGAATATGGGTAAACCTACTAAACGTGCTGCTCATATGAGACAGACGTAATTCGACCATAACGTCAAATTAAGAGATTCGGCCGAGTTTAGTTAATTTGTCATGGATTCGATAATCAGAACCTAACCAAACTCTCATCAAATTACCCTTGAAGTACATCCTTTCCAATAAAAAAAGAATCATCGAAATCGGTTGGTATGATATTGAGTTATTCGTCCATTTGTCGCGCACATACTTAATGCAAATTTAAGACTTATATGGTTTTCTCATGGATGCCATTGTCGGATCTGGACCAAATTAAAATGGGACCACACGGGAATCACCAGCTTTCAAATAAAAAAGAATCATCAATATCGGTTCACCCAGTCAAAAGTTCTGAGGTAACAAACATAAAAAAAAATAAAATAAAATACAGTCGAATTAAGAACCTCCTCCTTTTTGAAGTCGTTTAATGACCCTATACTTCCAATTCGGAATGCCTGGAAATAATAAAATTGTGTAAACAAATTTGAATATTCAAACAAATTTGAATATAACTGCATATCGAATTGTTTCGTTTTCAATATTTTTAGACATTGAAAAGACAGGGAGTAACTATTCCTCACTCTTTGTACATACATATACAGCATTTTTAACTATGCATCGCAATAAATCAGAAGGAGGTTAGAAGTTAAAAGCCTTTTTCATTTGTGTGCATTTAACAGGATATTTTTTTCTGCATTACAGATTAATATAATCGTGTTACAACTCACCACACACGTAAGATATACATAACTTTAAACGAGAAAGAAGAAAAAATAAAATTACAATAATGCATATTTTAGAGTTCCTTCCTAAAATTACTCTTGAAACCTTCAAGACTAATGTTGAAAATGTCAAGGGACCTAGAGATATCATTTCGCAGCACCATACCTCTTGTCATGCTGTGCTGGGCCAGAACGTCTGTTCTGTCATTTAGGATACAGAGCAAGTCGTGGTGGCGACCCCGGCAGTAGTTGTTCGGTACGAACAATTTATAGCATTCTAAGAGGTATGGGTTGTCAATGTAATAGTTTATAATTTTGAGAGCTGTTACTGTTAGGGTCCCATTCCTTCTAGATTGGAGACTTTCGAAGCGCGTTTCAGATAGCAAATCCAGAAGATGCATAAATCGCGGGTACTAAGTGGTTGAGCCAGATAGCTACCAAATATATAGCATTTTATGATGAATTCATAATTTAACATTGCTCCAAACAATGTGACTCCTGACTGGGTACTAAAAACTCGCGAGTTTATTGCAGACGTTTTGCTGCTTAAAAATCTAATCAAGATTTATTGACATGGTTTCCTACGAAATGGCTGCGTGAATTCCGGAGGAAGTCGATATAAAATGCAAAGATTGACCATTGTTTTTCATGGAATCCCGTCATCAAATTGTCTGAGGAGTCATTCGAACCATGACGTCGTAGACGTCAACTGTGGCATTTTGATGCTGAGCTTTCATTTGATTGATATTAATAGAGTAATTATTAAGCCAGTTCGTAATAAAATTGTCAAAAAACAGTTTGCTTGTTTATGCCAAGTATGTTTTGGATTCGTAATTTTAAGTAATTTCTGAAAAGATTATCTATGAAAAAACTAAACACTGACTTTGAAATGTTAAATTAAAAAATTGCAGAAAAGATTAAAATGAAAAAGAAAAGTAGGATAAAGGGAAAGTTAGACGTCAAAACACGGAAATTGGTCTACAATACCACTGTAGCGTGTCACGTGAATTACTGCACAAGTGTAATCTTTCTGAGCAATAAAACCCAAGTAAAAAAAAATAAAATAATTCAGAACGGTTGCATGCCAACCCAGAATTAAACCATCTCAGAAACACCTCAGAAAGGTAATTAAAAGCTATGAAAAAATACATTTAAAATTGCCGGTAATCCTAACCTAACTTAATCAATATTTTTTTTATAATCACTCTTTAATGACCTTTATGAGGTGCTTCTGAGTTGGTTTCATTCTGAGTTGGCCGGTCACCAAATAAAATATACAATAAAAAATAAAAAAAAAACGCATCTTGCCCCATGCTATCTCCCCCCCGCCCCCGTTGGTAAATATAATCGTAACGACAATTGCTCTTTCAGATTTACGAGTGGGGGGGGGGCGCTAGAAAAAAAAATATTCTCCAAGTGGGCGGTGGGCAAAAAAAGGTTGGGAACCTATGATCTAATTGATTATAAATCATTATAATGTTCAACGTCTATTTTACTAAATCCAATGTAATATACTTGTACTTGTAAATTATAATAATAATAAGAATATTACAAAATTTGATTTTGTTAAAATCAGCACCACTACCATTATACCTCTACAGACAACGAAAAATGTACTTCATAACATCTGTCGAAAATTCAAACCAAATGATAAGTTCGCAGGGAACAAACAATAAATCTAGTGAATTCAAAAAATCGCCTGAAATCAAAGTGATGCCATATAAAAAAAAAAAATCAGGGTGGAATTTTACAAAATTAATAGGAACATTTTCGAGCGTGACGTCACGGGCCCAAATAATGGATTTATTTATTTAAAAAAAAACTGTACATTTCAAAAAAAAATTACTAACGTTTTAATCTTAGTAAAAAAATCTACCCACACGATTTTTTTCCAAGTCGTTATGAAATCTATGCAAGTGGCCTATTATTGAAAATTGTTAGAGAGCGATCCTGGATTCGATTCCCAGTTGCCACCGTTATCTTTTTTATTCTCTGTGTCTTGTCCCGTTTAATGTTTCGTTTAGATTTATTTGTATTATCTTATTATTATCATTGATTAATCATTGAAAGCTTCTAACTGCTCTCCTGAGAGATGCCATTTTTGTCGTTGTATTTTGACCTAAACCATAAATATGTACAAGCCGGTAATAAACACAAAAGAAAAACCCAGCAGCAGGTTGATGCGTCATTTATGTTGACAAATAAACCTGTACGCACTACGAGATGTGTAGCCTGAATGTTCATACTGCTTCAAGACGTTCAAAGCATTCAAGGCGTTCACGAAGTTCAAGACATTCAATACATTCAAGACCCCATTCCCTTTGTGAGTCAGTATTTTAACTTCGTCTCTACCTATAACAACGTCAAAGGAAACCGGTTTAAAGATTGTATAACTACCTCGGTTATGATTTTGTAGTTCAGCTTGGAAAGCTCAGGTCCGTCTACGCGATGACGAATGCGTTTTTGTAGTGCATTACTTTTCTTAAAAGGTGTTCTTAGACACAGGTGGTTAGCCTTGAGTTTAACAAATAATGTTTTAATCCTTTTGTTTGGTCAAACTGGTAACTGGTATTTTGTTCTATCAATTGGTAGTATCGTGATCCTATCCCGTATGTGATAGGATCTTCATGAAAGTGGGATATTGCCAATTTTGGCGTTATGAGATTTTGGTATTTGTATTTATATCCATGCCAAACTCTAATCACTGGTAATATAAAGTCACTTGTATTAAAATTTACAATAATCGTGCTTAAAATTTGTTAAAATTTTTATTGAACTAATTCATCATGCTTAAAAACCATTAAAATGATACAAAATCATTAAAGTTACTAAAAATCATTTAAATAATACAAAACAATTAAATTGATTCAAAATCATTAAAATTATACAAAATCATTTCAATGATTCAAAATCGTCTTAATTTCTATAATTTTGTAATGATGGTGATGCTTCGGCAAGAAAATCACTAAAAATATTAATTTTTTGAAAATTTAATGGCCATGTGTGGTTGATCTTGAATCATACATATTTCCATCATCTACTTATTTCCTGGTCAATAAACCTGTGTTTTTGTCTCTATCATTCGTTGCTGTTCTGAGTACTCGATCAGATTTTCCGATACTGTACTACTATGATTCTATGCATCCGGGATGCTTGCTTAACGATTCCAACCTTTATCCCCTTGAAGATAAAATCTAAGACTTGCCGGCCCATTCAAGAACAGAAATGAAATATGGGTCGACATATTTGTTAAAACGTTAACTAATCTGACAGGTTGGGACCGAATAATAATTCCTTCGTTTACAGCTCATTATAAATGGAAATGTTTTAGAAAAAGGACTACGCGTTGTCTGACCAAAAAGGGTGGTACAACAATGAAACAACAAAGGAACACGGGAAGAGATTGACTGCCAGTTTATCTGATATGGACCTGACAAGCTGAATTAAAAATGATTCAGTTTCAATATTTGATTTCTATACCATTTGAATGGGTTTTAGAGTTTGGACGTTGTTATGTAAAAAATAAAACGGAGATTTAGAAAATAAACACAATAACAATGATTAAAGTTTAGATCTTTCTAAAAGCTGTTGTACTAGATGTAAAAATAATATCTTGGTCATGTAATACGAACAATTGTATTTTTAAGAATAATTATTTTAGAGGGCAAAGATTACTAGACTGATAATCCAAAGGAAGATTGATGGATGACGTAGTAGAGCAAAACGTAGTGAAGGAAAACGTATCAGATTAGCAAGTAGTAGAAGAAAAATAGTAGAGGAAAGTGTAGTGGAGGAAAACGTAGCAGATGAAGATATAGTAGATGAAGAAGTATCCGAGGAAAATGTAGTAGAGAAAAACGTAGTAGATGAAGAAGTATCGGCGGAAAATGTAGTAGAGGAAAACGTAGCAGTTGAAGACATAGTAAATTAAGAAATATCGGAGGAAAATGTAGTAGAGAAAAACGTGGTAGATGAAAACGTAGTAAATGAAGAAGTATCGGAGGAAAATGTAGTAGAGGAAAACGTGGTAGATGAAGACGTAGTAAATGAAGAAGTATCGGAGGAAAATGTAGTAGAGAAAAACGTGGTAGATGAAGACGTAGTAAATGAAGAAGTATCGGAGGAAAATGTAGTAGAGAAAAACGTGGTCGATGAAGACGTAGTAAATGAAGAAGTATCGGAGGAAAATGTAGTAGAGAAAAACGTGGTAGATGAAGACGTAGTAAATGAAGAAGTATCGGAGGAAAATGTAGTAGAGAAAAACGTGGTCGATGAAGACGTAGTAAATGAAGAAGTATCGGAGGAAAATGTATTAGAGAAAAACGTGGTAGATGAAGACGTAGTAAATGAAGAAGTATCGGAGGAAAATGTAGTAGAGAAAAACGTGGTAGATGAAGACGTAGTAAATGAAGAAGTATCGGAGGAAAATTTTGAAATTATTTGAAAGTATTTTTCTTTTTTGTTCATCTACAAATTTAAGACTTCATTTTCACTTATAGCTCAAGCATACCTCTAAGTTAAATGTTGTTCCGGCCTTAAAACTTTCTCTGTTGTAGGTGTCCAATTTGTCTTAATGATTTGTTATTTTCGTTAATGCCAGTGTTTCTCATGATCCGCCTCCAACCAATGTCGTTTGTAAGAAAAGTCAGCTTACGGCATATGCCTAGTCATCTTCGGATTAAGGAAACAACCATTAATGAAAACTTTGAATACAATTCCATACAGATTCCCATCTTGTTTCCCTAAACGTGTGATATCAGTATGTACACAAATACAAACTGTAATTTCAAATAAAACACTAACTTTGTAAACACCACTTTTATTTTTATACTTTATGCCGACCGGGTTTCGCTACAACCGTAGCTTCATCAGGGCAGTATAATACTCATATTATACTGCCCTGATGAAGCTACGGTTGTGTATTATACTGCCCTGATGAGGCTACGGTTATAGCGAAACTCGGTCGGCATAAAGTATAAAGATAAAAGTGGTGTTTACAACAGTTATTGTTTTATTTTAAATTAATAATGTCACATCACAAAGTATCCGCTTCATATGAACAAATAGAATTGTTTTATTCATTTATTTGTTTATTTACATGGTACCTAGGTCTAATGTTTACAATTCAGTTTGTAACCTCACTAGGTCAAGCCTGTGTTGAGGTTAACAACTCTACTATTTAATAAAATAACACAACACATAATATAGTTATTGAAGAACAATATTATTGAATGTTTCTTACTAAGATAGATATTAGTAAATATTTAGGTACGTCGATTGCGTGTTCAGTAGTTTATTATTTATTCAAGTTATTTTTCGAGAAACTATTTTTGAAAAAGATCGGTGACCGTCTTGGCTGTCAGGGTCTGGGATTTCTTATACAGGCGGCTTTGTTCTAAAGCGCAACGTGGTTTATTGATATGTATTCTAAGCACACGCTATAACATGCGCATAAGGTGTTACCAGTAGGTATAGCCTTTTTACATAAATCTATTTTTTAATTGTACCTTGTAAAAAATGATGTCGCACGAAAGATATAAAAACGTCATTTCAATTTATTTCAAAGACCGTAAACTGGTTGTAAAATCAATTCAAATACGCATTAAGATCACATTGTGATACGGTCCTACTTCTGAGAGCAGTATCTGATGCTGGCTGATTGTAGCTCCATTGTAACTTCTCACTCTTTCTCATAAACGACGCATTTACGGAAAGGGAAGTGACAACAGAGCTCTCAGCAGCAGGACCATGGTTTTATTTTTTATTGGTGAATATGCGCCATTGCGACGTTGACATTCCCAATTGGGACATGATGTGAGGCTGGAGTGAAATGTGGAAGAGGAAGGTTTGAAAGTACCTGCTTCTTCAGATCTGGTCCCTAAACACTACTACCGGCATTTCAAGCAGAATTTTGAGCGGTCTTTCCCTAGGGCGCTACTGAAAGTATTAACCACTGGAACGTTCCGTAAATATTATACACATTCTGTAGGTATTTTGTATTCATAACTGTGAAAGCCAAGAATACACAAGCCAAAATATGTATATTCTTAGTGTGCATTATGTCACCCGATTATATGTGATAGACATAAAAATCGCTTGGCAAACGGAGTCTAGAAACGTAAATTTTTGCGCAAAAGTGTTTTTTTAAGTAAGACAAACCTTCCGAATCCAACGAATAACCCGACGAATAACCTACGAATAACCAGACAATATTTTAAAATCTCCTACTACCATCGCAGTAAGCTGAAAATGTTGCTTGCCTCGTAATGGAGGACACGAATTTTTCCGTTTATTTTGTGAATAATTTTTATAGGAAAGTAAAAAATAAACACAGATATCTTTCACAGATAATCTTAGCCGGATTATTAAAATTGTACTTTTTTAGTTGTTTCTTATATACGTTCATGTTGTTTAATGAAAAAAGATACTTTTATTAATAGTTTACACTTATATGTTTGATAATGTAACTAGCGAGTACCCGGCATGCGTTGCCATGCCGCTAAACTATATGAAATACACACATTTTTCAAACAAATCGCGCGCCACCTATTGTAAATTTTTATTGTAAATTTCATAGCGCCAGAGCTCACCATTATATATGCAAACCTTTGCGGGCAGGCGCGTGCGTAACGAAAAGAAAGATAAACCATTCCCGGGTTACGAATAACCTGACAATATTTGAAAATCTCCTACTACCTCCACAGTAAGCGGAAAATGTTGCTTGTGTCGTGATGGAGGACTTAGCCAGCTGAGGAATCGAACACGCGACGCCTGACCGGTCTATCTTTTTGTATTCATAATATTAACCGATTCGTAGTAAAGATTAATTTAAAGTAGTAATTTCACATTAATTCGCTTTGATATTTTTTTTGCGCACTCCGGGTTTCGAACTCATTACTTCGAGCCGTGTAAATCGTTGTCATTCTCATAAGTTTGTATCTGAAAGATAGATTGGATACGCCTGTATCTACACGTAGACAACTATAATCACGAGTTGAGAAGTCCGTTGTAATATTTCTTTCTATTATCGTCACCATTTATTGAGGTGATTTTCCACTAAAACTGCAGTATCCACTGGAGCGCTTTTTGCCACAAAATGGCACTCTTTAAAATACCTTGGATTGCTTTACTGCCAATTTTGGCAAATTTTCGTAGAAGTTTACAATTTTATAATATTTTTTTTATAAATCCTACGAATATGTGATAATCGACAAAAGATAGATGAATTCATTAGCTGTATAGAACTATAATCAGTTTGTATGTCTCCATATTAAAATTCGGAGGTATGATTTTTTTAATGTCAAGAGCGTTTAACCAGCCAGCGGACGAAAATCCACATTTCGTCGAAAGTTGTTCTTACGATCGTGCAGGGCGGTTACAATGAGAAAGATTAATTATTCTCCGTACCAGCTTTTTTTAATTATAACTCAATATCGAATTTATTTCAATCCAAATTAGCTTTAATTTATACCTCATCCAAAAATGCTGAAAGGCGTGATGATAAAACTATTAAAATAATGTACTTTTTGTAATTATTTTTTTATTATAAGTATTTATCATTTTTCAATAATGTCTAAATTTAATAAGAATGTTAAAAAAATCTGAAATATATTAGTTTGTAAGTGCGCAAATAAATACACAAATGGACCAATTTTCGTCAAGAAACACATGTACGTACATATTTTTTAATGATTTTATTGAAACTAAAATTAAAATTCTAAAACATGCGTTTGCTAGATAATGTATTGATTTATTTTACTGCATGATTATATTATTTGAAATGGGTGTGGTATAATACAAAAT
The DNA here is from genome assembly GCA_929108145.2 of Limnephilus rhombicus. Lineage (NCBI taxonomy): Eukaryota > Metazoa > Arthropoda > Insecta > Trichoptera > Limnephilidae > Limnephilus > Limnephilus rhombicus. Next base: position 29,407,011 of record OV815284.1, read on the forward strand.
CTTTTTTGAAAATTTAACAAATCTGCCAACGACCTATGGAATAACCTTATTATACTAAAAATTTTAAAAAAATCTCAAAATTTATTACATGTGAATGCCAGATAAAAGAACAATCTTTTGAAAACCATTTATAATTTTTTGTGGAAAAGAGTAAAGTACTTCCCAACCTTCCTCTTCCCCACCTCCTTCCCCTCCCCACTACCTTCAGCCTCACAACATACAACATTTGGGGATGCCGTAGTCTCACTGGCTCCAGACGGGAGCAGTTGAGATTCTTGTGCGGTATTCACTGTAAAAAAAAAAAAAAACGTCTAAAATCTGATATGAAAATGACATATTTCTGGTTTTCTCTGGTAATGCCCCCTTAAACTCGCAGTAGAATTTAAAAAAATATACAAACGCGCTCATGCGTTTTATGCGCCTACACAAACATATCGATAATCTTAAAATAGCCAATCCTAATACGAAATTAAACAAACATTATTATCTTGTCAATTTTATTGTATGTAAGTGAGGCTCCTAAAACGAATAAGTTTGTAAGATACTTTATTTAATCTAATACCAATAATCCATGTACTTAATAGCTGCAAGACGAGTTGTGATCTAGCCTCCTACATAGTAAAGTAAATTCTAAAGTAAAATTCATGCTAATTTTAGCCAAAAAACATTTTTACTGTAGAGTCACGTGGGGTAACCGTACGCAGAGTGTAAGTGTTCGCAATGATGTTTCCGAGGTGGTCGTGCCTGTTTTGCGCCCGCACGTACCTTAATTCAGTAGCGTTTTGGGTCACATTGAAGCATGATATGAGTACAGCGAATCCTAATTTGAAAATAAAAATTTGTAGGTAAATTACTGTTCTTCGTGCTTTTTCTTAAATTTTGTCATCTGCTATCGACATGTTTGCTTACCGATGTGTGCTATTGTGTAACCCACTGAGTCAGAGTGATGTGGTCTATGATAATTTTTGGTAAAATATTGTTAGTTACACGGGTGCAAAGTGATAATTCTATTAAAGATAACCACTAATCTGATTTGAACACTTCTCTACGGTATGCGAATACTTACCCCGCACGTGGGGTAAGTGTTCGTAATCGACATGCATGTAAACATTTTTATATAACTTTTTGATTTATGAACTACATAAGGTTTTTATGTTTGTTTGAGATGCCTTAATGATCAGTCATATCAATAAACAAAAAAAAATTGCAAAATACCTAAAGCGTTTTAATACAAAAATCCCAATGTAACTGCGTACGGTTACCTCACGTGACTCTAACATATTACTTTATTTCGTTTATTAGTAAAAAATATCTTTAAATTTTGAACAAGGGTCTAGAATTCCAATCGTCCTTGCGATTGGTAGCTCCAAGATGAATTGTAACGTCTTTTGTATAGCGCTCTTGAGACGATTTTTCGCGAAAACAGCGCCATGTAAGTTGTCCAAATTTATTATTATTATTAAGTACCTACCATTTTCTTCGGTATCCCGGTTACTCCGGAAAAAAATATATGGTCACCTTTCCTATACTGGAGAGGTTACGACGGAGCTATCAGCGGTACTTCCATGACTAAACCGGACCTACGCATTGGTCCGCGAGCTTTGTCAACTCTCCACAATGCACCGGGTCCGAAATAGAATGGTATTTTTAAAGCACCGAGGACGAAATGTGTAGAATTTAGCCAGCAAACTGGCGGCGGCTCCGGGAAAGCGTTATGCAAATGCAGTAATAACGAGCGGATCTTTTATCTCGATTTTATTCCACACGTGAGCCCCGCCGGCTGTGATTTCTGCCGCATCTGTTGAATAATCCGCCATGTTCACATCGTGTATAATTTATATCAGAGGCGTGCGTCATTTTTTTATTATTTATGAAACTCTTTGTAAATAATATTAGAATAGTGTCAATCGGTAAAGGAACTGGGAAGCAATAAGCAGCGGAAATGGAAATCATGAAGCACGGAAAATGGAAAGGAAGAAGCAGAGGGAAGATGAAACCGTGTAGCGGAAAGCTTATATAACGGGAAGCCGGAAACGTGAAGAAAGAAACAGCGGGAAGCAACGACAAAAAAATTATTCGCGCGAAGCTATAAGCGGAAAGCGGGAAGCTGGAAGCGAGAAGAAACGGGAAGCAAAATAAGCGAAAGACGAGAAACGAAAACCAAAGCTCAATCAATTCCTTTGTCCCTGCCCATCCTACATTCCAATATTGGCTTGTTAGGTTGCCATATGTATCGGTCGATTAAACTCCAACCTCCTTCCCATCCTCAGAGCACGCGTTCCAAGTCTTAACAAATCAGTGCCCCCTGGTGTACCGGTGTTATCGGGACAGGAGTGCTCTAGGCTGGGGTGGTACAATCGTATCGTATCGTATCGATTTAAAGTTTTGTGATGCTACGGTAAAGCGCGTGGAAAAATAATAAGTTAAGATAGCAAAAATTTCTATTACTCAAGGATTGAGTGCATGAAATGTTTTGAGTCGGAGCATGCATAGAGTCTGAATAAGTCGGACCATCATTTTACAAATTATAAAATGCAAATGAAGCAAGCATTCTTATTGCAAGCATTGTCGACCAACATCCGTGGTAAAGCGTTAAGCTTCTTGACTTTGTTGGACAAGTTGAAAATATACCTAGTTTGTTTGCACCTCGTTCCAGGGTTGATGATACTCGTATCAGAAGAAGACACAGTATCCTCCCGGAGAGACCAGCATTCAGAATCGAAATTTCGCCCGCAATGGCCTATATATCTTTAGTTATCAGATCTGAATACTTTTGCCAGGTGGTTTCAAATTCCTCTTCCACTTCACCTCACACACTTACTTCAGCCTCCTCCCTAAATGGCGATGCACAATTATTGCAATGGAGTATGGTACTCTTTGGAATTCTTGATTCACTTTCCAACTTCTATTAAACCCGGAAAGAAGCGATGACATGATGATTTAGTAGGAGGTTTTTTTTTAAAATTTAGAATGTAAGTATGACTACATAATTTATAATGACAGCTTTTTAAAATTTTGTAGAATGTCTAAAAAATATTAGCCAATATTTGTTACCGAGTACGGACAGCACGCCTCTGAATATAATAAGTATTTTGTACCACCGAAGTCAGTGAAGTCTCGCGGGAGTGTCTTCGACTTCGGTGGTAGCTGTGGTCGACTGTTGGTAGTGGTCCGTAGCCAGGGTCGGACTAGCACCCAAATTAGGCCAAATAACATTAGAAAAGCACCTCTTTACGTCTTTTTACTTCCCTTTATTTGAGAGATTTGGTCATTGAAAATGATCCAATGGAAAAGTCAAGATTCAAATATCAATTCCGGAAAATTCAGGAAATGCGGACCTATATAAGATGATGTATACTTATATTAACGTAATGTATGAAAAATGTCTAAAATTTAGTAGTGTGTAATGTTAGGATTTAGACTCTAAATCCTAACATTACACACTACTTTTTGTAGAGTAGGTATCGTAAAATTGGCACTATTTCCTCAAATTACACATTGCAGTAGTAGCCCAAGTATCACATCATAGTACGAAGTACGCATATCCATATTTAGACGGTGGATGAAAAACTATTTTAACTGGACCTCTTGACGTTTCATCTTTCTGTAAATTTGTTTATTGCGTTCCGGCTTCAAGATGGTGGCCGTTTTAATGGTTCAGTAAACATTTTTGTCAAATGACAAATATTCGTGTTTATTAAGTAGGTAGGTATTTATGTATCTACTTACAAATCTTGATTTAAAGTAAGAAAAAATTAAAACATACTTTTTGGACGCGAGGTCTTCTGTTCACAGAACTACAAACTCGTTTAGGTTAGGTTTGGTTTTTCTTTGCTATAATTTAATGTTCTGTTTTATAATGGAACTCTTGGTTCTTGCTCTAGTCAAAAAAATGGGTTCATCCGAAGTTGACCCGTGGCAATCTTCGTCAGTTGGCGAAGGTCAGTCTGCCCCTGTGTGTGGTGTGTGGTGGGTAATGTGTAGTGTGTAGTTGCTTATGGCGTCCGTCTGGTCGGCAGGAAATGCCCCAAACATTCGGGATCAGATGTCAGCAACCAAGAATTAAACATGATAACTATATTGCTAATAACCGAAAGCTCCTTTGATCGTGCTTATTTTAGATATTTCAGATATAAAATTAAGGATCTCGAATATTATCGTGACTGCGTGGAATAATGTTTTATTTTTATTTTTACTCGGTTATCAAACAATTTTTTATAAGAAAAACTCTCTTTTATAACTTTTGAAGCTTATTCCCATCAATGTAATATATCACTGAAGAAGATAATAATCTAAACGAAAATATGGAAAAAATAATTAGTTGAAGATAATATTGTTAATTCTAAATAAATTGAAATATCAGATTGACAATTATGACGGTTTGACAGAAGGTGGCAGTAGCGAAATTGGTTAACGCGCACGTCCCGGTTAGACGAGAGGTCTGGGTTCGCGTCCCAGTTGCGACCATTGTCTTTTTTCCGTTTTTCTGTGTCTTGTTCTCTTTCTTATTTTCGTTAAGATTATTATTGTTATCTTCTTCTTCAATGATATATATTACATTGATGGGAATAACCTTCAAAAGTTATAAAAGAGAGTTTTTCTTATGAAAAATTGAATATTCATTAGACTTTTCTAAAAAGTCAATAATTCCATATGAATAAATTCGGATACATTTATCCGAGACGCGCTATCCAGGATACAAACCAATTCTTAGAACGATTGTTTCCAATAAAAAGGGTAATTGCCCATCTTATGGAAAAATAATTAGTTGAAGATAATATTGTTAATTCTAAAAAAAAATTAATATGAGATTGTACAATTATGACGGTTTGACAGAAGGTGGCAATAGCGAAATTGGTTAAGGCTCTGCAACCGGGCCCGAAAAGAAGACGATGGAGAGATACGAAATTACGAATGTTGGAGGAGAGAGCTAACATTTACAGCGACAAAATCGATGCGAAAATTGCGAAAATGTTTAATAAAACACAACTTGTTTAAAATACAGCAAAAATCTCGCGGGCATTATCTTAAACAGCATTTAAATAAACACTGTGAATTTTTTCATACATATAACTTGTAAAATAACTTAAACAAACGTGTTAATAATAATTTTTGGAGCATACTTTGCGATTTTTTTCTATCGAGGGAATTTTCGATATATCTGTATTATAACGTCCATTGCATTATTGAATTATTCCTTGTCCTAATGAAAGTGTGATATTTATAATCATTACGTAAATCTGGTAATAGTTGATCGGCTTTACGACGAAGAGTTTTTTTATACAACGGAAGCCATCTTTATAAAATCTTGGCAAAATTAATTGGCACTTCAACGCGGCATGTTTTGATCAGATAATGATAGACGGTGTACTAATGCAAAAGCATCTACTTACTTATTCCTAGAATGACACCGCCATAAGCTTAGAGACAGCCAACATCATCTTGTCTCAAATATATCTAAGTGTTCGGTATTTTTTCTCACGAGAAAAGTTTTCGTTTTACTTATATATATAATCTAATTCCCTGAACAGTCTGAACATGTTGGCATGTGGGAATTAGCATCAAACACCTGTGTCGCTCTATTTCTACATCTTTCTATCTCTCTGACACCCTCCTTCCTCGGTTTACATTCATACATTATATAATATATACCTTGTCTTCTGTTATGCCGGCTCTTGACATGACCCAACTCCAGTATTTCATTCTTATCCGTATATTTCCCTAACACGCCTTTCTCTTCGTCCATTACGTCTACGAGTTCAAATCCCATTTAAATATCCCTTTCAATTTTATTTTCTGCTGTTTCAACTTTGGACTCGAATTATGTTCGGATCTCCTCATTAATCCACATAATTTTACAATTCTTATATTTTGTTATGAAGAAAAAGAGGCTCAACAAAGAGATCTCATTTTTGTTGCATTTAGTCCAGTATTTTTGTAGAATTTCCTGCATTCTCCCTTCTATCAATGTCCTTACTCCTTATCATCCCTTCCTTATCTCGCAAACACAATTTCTAAGTACACAAACTCATTAACTTTCTCCATGTATTCACTGTTCACAACTAGTTAAAGATTACACAGTTACTGAATTTTCCTTACCTTTTTTTACTTTTTGTATTGAATTTCATGCATTTTCCCTTATATCGACGTCCTTACGCCTTACCATCCCTGCCTTATCTCGCAAACACAATTTCTAAATTCACAAACTCAATCACTTGTTCCTCGTATCCTTTTGAATTTTCCTTACCTTATTATTTTGACGTCGTCTTACCATCCTTCTATTCAATTATTACATTCAACAACTTCTTAAACTTCGTTTTCATCTTCTAGTTCACTATCACTTCTTCCTCTACCTTATTGCCACTTTTATACAGCTTCTTTGTCTTCTTAATCCGATTGTCAACCAATTCAACCTTATTTTCACTTTTGTTTAGTTCCCATCAGTTGCCTTTGTCTTTGTTCGCTATCTCTGCCTGACGTGGCCGGTATCGGACGATGGGCTTGCCAATTAGTAATGTATTTACATAAATTTCGACATCGCATCTAACAAACCTGTTAAATAATGTGTTATTTTATATTTGACATTATAAGTCATGCGTCATTTGGGATTATTATTACATTATTACGTACCAGCGATCTTTCTTGATTTTTCGCCTTGCTTCGAAGGTTATTTAATATTATAATAAATATCAGACCATTTAATTTTGGATACATGATTGTTATACAGACGAAGATACATTCGACTTGCTCATGATCACTTTGTCCTCGTCCTTTTAACAGTCCGGAGCCAGTCGGACTAAGGAATTCCCAATAGGTGGTTATGTTGTGAGGCTAAAGGGAAGGAAATGGGAAAAAGGATGGTTGGTCTTTCACTAGAACGAAACTTGGATTATTTAGTATTATGGCTCAGTACTAGTGAATTCTACGTTAGTTCCATGTAGGTAGGTACAGGTAAATTATTTTAAAGAGTCCCTCGCTTTAGTGGTGTACTGCATGGATTAAAAATAATTTTGTTTTTCATATTGCCTTTATCTTTCTTTATTCTTTATTATTATTACTAAGTATAACATGAAGTTGCTTACGCTGTATGTGCGCTTAGATCTTTTAAACTACGCAACGGATTTTCATGCGGTTTTCATCAATAGATATAGTGAGGAAGGTTTTTAGGTACCTATATAATTTGTCAAGGTTTTGTGTAAATTGGTTGAAATACATAATATATCTGGCCAAGCGGCAGCGGGCAGCGGGGAGCATGGTATGGATTTCGTTGGTTATAAAGGTTTCGTTAGCCACAGCAAAGTGTGGCCGGGTCAGCTAGTAATCAATAAATATTAGGAACAAAAAAAACAAAAGAATATTCTGGAATTGAATCGCGAGTCCAAATTTTAAAGGAATTGATAAACGTCAGAACGCACCCAGAATCTTTGAGCATTTTCAGGGTAAGAAGGGACTGCGGTCAGGTGTTTCAAATTTCAAAAAAAAAAATTAACTTTCGATACTATCGGTGTGCACAAACACATTCAAACATGTCCTCTTTAAACGATTTTACATACTTGGCCCGTGTTATTTGGTGTTTGCGAAACTATTTAATAAGATTTTATTAGGTGCCTATTTAAGAAATCGACAATGCAATATTATAAGAGACTTTTGACCACAGAAGTGACCAAACCTTGGTTGAAAAATCCGATACAAAACAAGACAAAAATGTTTAAAGAAATACAATCGGTTGGTACCAATAGTATAATATGTGGGTACATACTACATTTTGATCGTCTTTCCAAGAGGTACGAGGAATGCAAGATACCAAGATACCTACTGATAAAACTTCGTTCGCTGACTTCATTGTCTGAATACTTCCTAGAATCATCGATAAAGCAAAAAGCCAACAGGAACCTCGATGTCTCCAAGTTGCGAGAAAGTGACTTGGTGAACTGGTAATAAAGGGAAAATGAGTTGAGGCAGTGCGTGCAGTTTTTCTTTTGCACCATGCGTTTTATTCACGGTCAGGTCAACGATACCACCTGTTATTAATTAGTATAACACATTATTAACTTATTACAAACATGCGCGATTTGATTTTGTCTTCGAATGCACAATATACATTTCTCTTCGCAGATAAACGAAACAAGGGAGATAAGGATAACAATTTTTAGTGGGAAACTTTTAGTGGCCAACATCGTTCTCCCCTGTTTCCCCCCATTGCCTTCGTTTTTATCTACAAACATAATACTTACTTACCTCTGCTTTGATAGTTATTTATTTACGCCTTGATGGCTTTTACATATAACATTGGTAAGTTGTACAGGAGCATCATAATAAGTAGGTATATATAGTATATAAATAATAAACTGAGCATGAAAGACATAAGTTTTAAGCAGGCACAATACAAGCAGTTTTTTTTACATTAGCTCCACACAGGAAGCCCTGAGGAAAATAATTTCCCCTCAGGGCCTATGTCATCTTTGGGGATGCTGTGTGGGGGGTATTTTTAGGAAAGGAAGGAGAGGAAGTTCTGGGAAGGAAAATGGTATTAGGGGTGGGTAGGCATATGGGGGTCAGCGTGTCCAGGTGTGACGGACGTATGAATCCACCCCTCCCACTGCGGTGCAAGGTGATGTTCCGAGAGAGTACGGCTGGAGAAGTCAAAGGGACTCCCTCAACCATTCTCTCCCAATCCGGCCTGCCATGCAGCTAGTGGGCAGACGCATCCCCCGCCAAGACCCGTTGAACCGGGCACCCCTGCTAAGTCACCAAACGTAGCGAACCACTTGAGGTGACCTACGGCAGAGATGTCGGTTATCCAATAAATGGTTCCCGAGGCGGCGGTACCCATAGCCGCCTCCCAAATTGAAATGTATGCATCTATGGTGTATTTTAAGATTCTACCAATTTTCTTTCGACAATCACCTGCTTAAAAGCAATAATTCAAAGTTCATCTATTGATCAAAATAACTACAGACGTGAGATCAAAAAAACATCACTCGATAAATAATTTATTGAAATTGCTAAATGTGCTTTTATAATTGGGTAAATCTCCTCGTGACCTAAGATATGCATCTGTGCAGTTATTGCAATAAGGAAAATAAGTCTGTTATTATATTATATTTCCATTACCTCGCTGCTTTGCGCCAATCAAAGAGGTTCTTCACCTCTGAATTAACATCGGCTACAAACTTAGGGAACGTACCCATACTACGTGACCTGTTCAGGGGGGGGGGTCATCAAAATACCACGCTTGGTCACAACGGGGGGGGGGGCTTAGGTTTTTACCACGTAGTCAATCTAGAAATCTCGCGTTTTTTTTCGAGCTACGAGGGGAGGTTTTTAAGTTCGCGGAATGGGAAGGTAAGTGATTAATGGGGGTACCGCTGAATTAGGTACTAATTGAACAACTCATTTTTAGGATAAACACCGGATTTTATCGTAATTAGGTCATTAGTCTTTGAGCTATCGTCGACCAAACACTTCAATCGGGAAGAAATTGTGAAATGTGGAGAAAATTGAGTTCCGCGCTGTTATAAAGTTTCTTAAAGACCGGAAAAATGTATTAGGGTAGTAGGTGAATATGTTGAAAAGGAAAAATAATTTTGGTTTTTATTTCCACTCCTTACCCAATCCGCAAACTTAAAAACCCACATTCGTACATCAAATAAGTGAAAAAGTTCAGGGAACGTGTTTGTTGAAGATGATTGAGATGAAAAATGTTTATAAAAATAACAAGACTTTGGTTTACGTTTCGGTTTCAATATATTTTGACACAAGTTTTATCTTGATAATATTTTTTCCACTTGTAATGCATGCACTCTTGCTGTCACGCAGCAAGCACCGTATTAATAAAGACAAATATAAGCCAAATAATGCATTTTTTATTTTTTGTTAGCAAAAAATGATTCGAAACCATATTTATGAAATACTACGTGAAAACTGTAGGGGGGGGTCTTGGAATATACTACACGTGGTCACCGGGGGGGGGGGGGGGGGTAAAAAATTGCAAAAAGTGTCACGTAGTATGGGTACGTTCCCTTACGTTAAAATATATTATTATATATCGCCAGTATATATATTGTGGATACAAAAAAAAAATATCTACATGAAAATAATTTGTTCGTTTGTTATTTTAATTTTGGTCGCCTGCGTAGACAATAAATAATCAGTCAATCTATAAATATTTAATCAGAACTCTATCCAAATTCCCGAATAAAAAAATGTAATTCGATTGTTCGTTATTTTCATTTGGTCGTCTCATAGAAAATAATCAGCCAATCTATAATTAATCAGAACTCTATCCCAAGTTCCCGAATAAAAAATGTAAACAATGTACTCTTTGTTTCTATATAAATAAATAAAATAATGTTTTGAAGAATCGGCTATTGTCAGGATTTGATCTATCAGATTTCCATTGGTATTTTAATGATAATATCAATAATTGATAATTATTATCACACGTTTATATTAATGATAAACTGATGAACATCACGCCTTTCTCTTTTTATTTATTTTACTCCGCTTCTCGGTTAATATTTATTTATTTCTATGTATTACAGTATTTACCTATTAATTAACATTTTTACACAATATATAAATTTTGAAAACATTTTTACAAAATATATTTTGCAATTTTATTATGTTGGATGTATGGTAGGTTTGCGAAGGTGAAACTGTGGATAGGTATTGTTGTATGTTTCGTGAACACCTCACTAGGAGAACCTGTGCTGAGGTTTTTACATGTTTATTTATGATTATGTGTGGCAAGTATTAATGTGTTGTAGTAGAAAGTTTTATATTTGTTTTATTTTAATGGCTATTGTACATTGGTTATTTAGAAGTTAATTTTTATGTTTGGTTTGGAGTAAATAGGTTTTGGAAAAATAGTGTTCCTTTAGTTTTTATCCAGTCTGTGATTTGTTTTTTTAGTTTATTTGTTGGTGAATAATCAGCAGATTGTTTCAAAGAAGGTGGCATGCTGTTATATAGTTTGATAGAATAGTAGTTAAAGGATCTTTGTCCGTGGGTCGTGTGCTTTAGCGGGATATTGAGTGTTAGGTTTGTTGAAGACCGGCTTGTTATTGAGGACTGAGAAAGTAAAGGGATATGAAGTTTGAATTTGAAGAGGTGAAGAATAGACGATTTAGCGTAGAGTTATCTGATTGACAAAACGTCGAGCATCTTGTAAATTTTTTCAGAGTCTGTATCATATGCTACTTGAAGTATTAGTTTGATTGTTGCCTTTTGTGCCTTTTCTAGTGGATCGAAGAGAAATATTACTGGCACTTCCCCAAGACAGAAGACCATACATGATTAAAGATTGGGAAAGAGCAAAGTAGATAGATCTTAGTACTGTGCGTGGGAAGATGTTTTTTATATTATTTAAGAGATACATGATTGTTTTAAGCTTGGATGTAATTAAGTTTGACGGCCGGCGTAGTCCAGTGGTAAGACTCTTGTCTGGCACTCCGAAGGTCGCGGGATCGAATCCCGGCGTGGCAAATAAATTTTATTTGATTAATTTGTGTTATTTCACAATTTATTCATTTAAAAAATAATATGGTATATTTGCTGCACGTTCCAGAGAGGAAGATACTCCCAGTATCGCCCTGGTGTAAGACCACCATTCAGAATTGAAACGTTGCTTGAAATGGCTTTAGCCGTGTTTGGTGACCAGATCTGAATAGCCAGGTACTTCCTCACCTTCCTCTTCCCTATCTCCTTCCCCTCCCCACTACCTTCAGCCTCACAACATACCCCAATTGGGGATGTCATAGTCCCACTGGCTCCAGACGGGAGCAGTTGGGGACTCTTGTGCGGTATTCATGTAAAAAAAAAAAAAAAAGTTAATGTGGTCATTCCAGCGTAGGTTTTCGTCAATTATGACGCCTAGATATTTTATTTGTTTGAAATTTTGTATGATTTCGCAATTGCATGATGAGAAGGGTTGGGAGCAGTCGTGTATTTTCAGAGCGAAGGTTGGAGGAGGTTGACCTCTTTGAGTTAAACTATGTGTTATGAATTTAGTTTTTTTTTTATATTTAGAGTAAGTTTGTTTTCATTGAGCCATTGTTAGATGACAACAAGACTTTTCTCAGCTTTAAGGAATGCCTTTATCCATTAGTCAGCTTGACAAAGAATTACGGTGTCATCAGCGAATGTCACAATGTTGCCTTCTGTAATTAGTTCACAGATATCATTGATATAGATAAGAAACATTATGGGACCTAGAACACTACCCTGGGGCACTCCGTAACTGATCGGAAGGGGTTCACTTTTCACTTTGTTGATAATGACTTGTTGAGTTCTCTCTGACATAAAACTTTTCAGTAAGTTAAGTTCATTTCCAGTTATGCCGAGTTTAATAAGTTTCTTAAAAAGTGTATTCTGAGATATTGTATCGAAGGCTTTACATAAGTCTAGGTATATTGAAATTACTTTTTTCTTTGAGTCAAGGTTAGAGTTAATAAAGTCTGTTACTGAGGTTAAAGCGTGTTGTGTATTTATGTTCTTTCTAAAGCCGTGCTGGTTCTTCGAGAGTAGATGGTTTGTTTCTAGGTAGTGGTAGAGCTGTTCTTTGATGGCTTTTTCCAGAATTTTGGACATAGTATTTAGAAGAGTGATAGGTCTGTAGTTGTTGATGTCATTTTTAGGTCCTGACTTATAGATAGGAATTACTAGTCCATTTTTTAAGCAGCTAGGAAAAATACCTTCTTTTAGGCTACGATTTATCAGGTATGTAAGTGGATTGAGGAGTTGGTCACTTAGAGTTTTAATGGTTTTAGCATCTATGTTGTCAGTACCTGCAGCTGAGCTATTCTTTAATGATTGTATTATTTTAATCGTCTTATCACATGAGATGGTTTGGAGTTTAAATTGTATATCATTATTGGAGTTAAGAGTATCTTTATGGTTAGATGAATGTAGATTCTCTGCCACAGTACTAGAAATGTTTTCTGCCAGAATGCCTCCAATATTTGTGTAATGATTGTTAATGTAATTTAAAACTAGTGAAGGATTGTTGTGGAAGAGGATTTCTTCATTGTTAATGACAATATTTTTGATATTATCATCATCGAAATTATGAGTGCAAGTACTTTCCTTTAGTATTGACCATACACTTTTGGGATCGTAATTGGATTCTATCAGTTTATTTTTGAAGTGTAGCTCTTTAGCTTTTCGTATAATTTGGGTGCATAGATTTCTATATCTTTTGTAGAATGAGTAGAGAATAGTATCAGAAGGGTTGAGTTTGACTTGTCTGTGTAACTTATCTCTTTTTTTAATACAGTTTAAGATGCTTTGGGTTATCCAAGTTTTTAGTTTTTTTTTGCGGTGGGGAATAATTTTTGTTGATGTCTTAATGTTTTGTATGATGATGGTTTGTAAGTATGTAATGAAGTAGTGCCAAGCCTTATCTGTTGACGTTATACTCCTTAAATGCTCCCACGATTGTTTATCTAAACATGATTTTATGTTGTCATAGGCAATATTCTTAATTGTGAAATAGCGTTGAGTAGGCAAATTTGGAGTTGGTGTAGTCAGGCCTAGTAAAGTTGTGTAGTGGTCCGTAATGGAGGATTCGTAGACTATACTTTTAATATAATGTTTTGATTTTACCATAATGTGGTCTATACAAGACTCAGTGTTATTGGTTACCCTAGTGGGGGTATTAATAGTACTGAAGATACCATGTTGCATCAGCATCAAAAGGTAATCGTGGTTTTGTGGGTGACCATTCAAAATTATTTTCAAGATTAATATTAAGGTCACCGGCTAATATGATATTTTTAAAGGAATTTAGCTTATTAAGATGACTATTAAGGGAAGATATGAATGGTGCGATATCATGGGTGGATGGTGATCTGTATAGTGCAAGTATACATGTTTCTTGGTTGACGATTATTTGTAAACAGTTTGAGTTATCAATGAAAATTTCAGAAACTAAACTACTAAGGTTGTTATGAAGATAGACCACAACACCGTCGTTTTGTTTTTTTTATTATTTGATGTGTGATACTGGGTGTAATTTTGTTTGTGTTTCTGGTTGAAGGCGTTTGTAATCCAACATTCTCTAAGAATAATGATATTAAAATCTGTAATAAAAGTGTTGATTAGGATGTCGAGTTCATCGTAATTTTTGTTGAGAGAACGTATGTTTTGATTTAGTATAGTTAGTGAAGGTGGGCTAGTGAGGATTGTATCACTTAATTTCTGATCCGCAGTAGTGTAATGGTGGTGCATATATGGAATATATCTTATTCAAGCAGTTAGATTTAGCTTTTTTTCAATTATATCTGGCTTTCACCCTTTTGAAGGGTGTTCTAGGCCATCATTTATAATTACAGAGAAAGAAAAGGGAATGTACATATTAATTTTATTTAAATGTGCAAATTTCAGAATTTTATGGAAGATTAGAGTAGAGTTCAGACTTAGAAGAGATGAGATGTTGAATGGAGGGAAGGCAATTTTGAATAACGCTTGATAGACGAGAGGATATTTATTTAGAGAGGGACAACCAAAAAATACGTGATATAAAGTTCCCACTTCTAGACCACAGAATGTACAATCTGGGGAGTCAATGAATTTTAAAAAGGTGCGAAGGAACGGAGCAATGTCCGATTCTCATTCGAATAAGTAAGGAAATTTCTTTTTTTGAAAAATGGGGGAATTTTTGAAACCACGGTTTTGATGGGATAGTCCTTTGTATTGAGGCGTAGCGGGCACCCTTGGATTGACTAGCAGTGTTCCAATGCTCTGTCCAAACATTGCAGGATCTATCTTTGATGATGGAAAAAAATATCAGATAGGGGAATATGGTTTACGTGGGTAACGGTAGGGGTAGACGCTCCTTGTTTTGCCAAGGAATCAGCAATATCGTTACCCTCTATGCCAACATGTCCAGGAATCTAAATCAGAGTGACAGTTTTTCCAGAGCTTTGAATGTAGGTTATCAGTACTCGAATAAGACATACAGAGTGATCATCAGGTTGAAGAAGAAAACTGGATTTAAGTTTTTGGAGGGAACTGAGAGAGTCAGAGAGAACAAGAGGATGTTCAAAATTATTTTTTATTGTATTTTACAGAGATTCAATTATTGCAATACACTCGGCAGAAAATATTGAAAATTGGTTTGAAATTGAATAAAATATTCTTTCATTAGAATTATTGTGGTAAACGTTAATACCTATGCCACAGTTAGGAGAGTCCGGAGATTTGGAGCCATCAGTAAATAAAAGAGAAGAGTTGGGCCATTTAGAAGAAATAATGTCATTGAACATATTATTGATAGTACGGGCTCAAGATTTAGCTTTATTATTATGAAAAGTGAGTATTTATGTCGGGGGAGATGAAAAAATATGTATGTTACTTGTACATTTTAATTTTGTTAAAATGAATTCACTTACTATATATCGATATACGAACTGCGTTACGCCAAATTAATTTTTATATTACATTTCATAGTCAATTAATGCTGTCAATCATAGAAAAAATTATCATTGCCATATAAAACAATAATTTATTCATGTTATTAAGTGAATGCATTACTAAAAAATTGAATCTGTATTTGTAACAAAAGAACATGGAAAGAAATGTATTAGAATAATTACACATAGGTACTCGTTAGACAAACCCTGCTTGCCATACAAACCATTCAAAACCTGGGATGTATATCAAAACGATGATGACACGCAGCTTAAATCTCAACCCAGTAGGTATCTACTATTCGGGAATAATTCGAATTAGGTACTTTTGTTTTTATTTTGAAAGGTTGGTACTTACGACAAATGTCATTTTAAAAAAGGAATATTCCGTGTTACCGTGTATCTAACTTCGACAAGAAATATTCCGTATTATCCTTGAAGTGGACTTGTACATTTTTACCCTCGTAAAAACGGCGCTGTACAAATTATCCAAATATTAGCATCAATAATATTAAAGCAACGGAAAACTTTATGACATTACCGGTAATTACTTGTTGACTTCCCTCGAATTACAACACCAATTACTCTGTTGCGAAGTGGATAAATTGAAGACTTGTTTTTGTCTTATTATTGATGATTGAACACTATATACATAGCACATTTGCGATGCGTTGAACATATTTGCTTTACCTTTAAATTCGAGACAGAAAAAGCTGTGGTATTTTCATTACTCGAGACCTCGCAATTCGAGAGCCTTTTCTGCTTCAGAACAAACACACAAACAGATTTTCCTCTTGCCCCTTCCTTCTATCTTCCCTTAATAATTAATAATAATATTTGGCTGTCAAATCACCTCAAGGCCGCTGTACAAATAATTATAAGTAATAAAATTGATATAACTGGCTTAAAACTAAGATTTATATTTATAACTACACCTGACTTACATCTAAGACTTTTAGCTAGTGCCTTACGACTAAGACTTATTATAACTACTGCCTTAAAACTAGTAACTTAAAATACCCAGATTAACCCTTCCTAAAAGAACCCAGATGGACCTGGTAGGAGACCAATATTCAGAATTGTAGTGTTACTCGTTACTCGAAGTGGTTTTACCTATCTAGTGACCAGATTTAAGTAATCAGGTACTTCCTAACCTTCCATTTCCCCTTCCCCCTCACTTCCTTCAACCTCACAACACCCCCAAATTGGGATGCCATTGTTGCTCTAGGTCCAGACAGTTGAATCTTTACTCTTCTGCGGTATTATCGTAATTCATTTTTGGGATGTTGCGCTTCTTTCCCTTTAACCAACGTTTCAGACAACCTTGCAGTGTCCACCATCAGAGAACGGCATTGGGGTATCACATAAAAAATAACACTCATTTGTGAATACAAAGCATTTAGTATTAATGTAGTTTGGTAGGCTACCCGCAAGATTTCTTTCCGATCAATCACAATCATACTATGGTCAGTTTTTCCATTAATAAAACACGAGTGTTGCAACCCGCCCTCGCGTTGGCCATAGACAATAAATATAGCAGTCATTCGAGAAGCTTATTGAGCGCGCGGATATTGCCTGAACTATATTCCAATAATGGCGGCCGATCGCGTGTGCGACTTTCTATACAGCCGCTTCGATGTGATGGTTTTTTTCTAACGTCTGGTGTCTGCCTCCCATTGTAAACTGTGCCAGTCGCCAGAGGCCTGATATAGATACATATACTGTGGAGGGTGGAGGGTTCAAACATAATGATTGAAGTTTGTCTTCAATATTATAGCTCAAACATAAAACTTATGCATGAACTAATGTGCGAAACAGGTTTATGCAGTGGTGTATTCAGACTTCCGCAATACTGGTTTCTAATAAACAAAAATCAATATATAATGTATCACATAAGTGCATTATGCACATTTGCTGGCAATCGAAAGTTTTTTCACCTAAATACTGGTTTCCGGAAGCCTGCTGGTGACAGGACTGGGGTATAAAATGTCTGATGCTAGTCTCACACGGCTCTATGTTATCAATGTTATTATTATTTGGGCGCTATACACCAATATTGCGGTATTTGTTGCCCTGGATCTAGACAGTTAGAACTTTACTCTTCTTACGTTATTACCTACCGTAATTCATTTTTGAATCTATAATATTCTCTCCCCTCCGGAGAGAGGAGGTGTGGGAGACGAGGGAGGGAGCATGGAATATCTGATCTGTCACCTTGAAGCTGACCGCGTGACTACGGCAGCTCCCTAATTTATGTAATCCTTTTCAAATTGGCTTGGCAATTTTCTTGGCTTGCAGATCAATCATCATCATCGTCTAGGCCACGCCCACGCATATAATTTTATATTTAAATAAACGTTTGTTTCAGATCACTTCTTGAGACCTAATAACACGCTACTTACTTGTATTTTTCAAAATCATTCCTTTATCTACAAATAATATTTAAAAGTACCTACATTACCGATAAGCAAACATTTTATTTGTAGTCACTCAAAAACAGGTTTCCGAATTTTTTAAATTTGAACAAACGGATTTCCGGAAAATCCTCTGGCTGACAACACTGATAATATCTTTTCGCAACATTTAGAAGATAACCTAACCTAACCTAACTAAGATTTTGTCCAAAGGCCAACGAATGTAACACATCTACCAGTTCTTCCATCGCAGATTATACCCGCTCCAACTAATGTCCCGACACAGAACTCAATAACAAACCACCTTTCGCAATATTATTATCAGCTGTTGGTCTGTTTAGGTACCGCTGGCCGTGTGGCAACACTGCAATAATTATTTGTTATTAGGTGATTTCTGATTTCCAACTCGCATCCAAACGTTTATTATTACTAGGTAGGGCACCTACTACCTGCTCTCCATATCGTTTATTATTCTTAGGTACGGTATCTACTCAACAAAGCAGTTTATTTTCTTATGTAGGTTTCCACCATCATAGATCATGTACGATTGTTCCTACACAAGGCAATAATTTATTTGCATCTTAAACTAGGCTAGTTGTAGAGCAATCTAGTTTTTTTTATAGTTTTATCTGGAAAATTCCCTTCGAAGATAAATAGTGAACTAAATAACATCTTATTTGAAACCGTGAACCTATCGTATGATATTTATTTTTTTATTATTTTTTGGTGATTCCTAGTGTTGATAGTAGGTAGGTACTAATCCTTTGGAAACTCTGACATTGATTGTAATGAAGTTGGGGTAGGTACGAACCTGAAATATTGGACATAAAAATAATGCGTTCCATTTTTTAAATTTATAGGAAACAAATGTTGAAAGTCGGATTACCTACTGGCGGGAAATCACATTTTAGGAGGGAAAACATAAGGGTTTACAAAAGTTTTCGGTTAGTTTGAAGGTTGGTTATATATGTATACAAAATATTGAATAACAATAATTATCGTTATTATCTGCCTTTTTTGTACAAATTAACCGTCTTCATTAAAGTGTGCAATAATTGTGCACTCCCATATTCCCATTTAATAAGCTTCACATTGAGGTGTAGGTAATTCTGTAAGTACGTCTCCATTGCATAACCTCTAAATCCGTTTTATAAAAAGCAATTTCTATTAATGTTTTTAGGGCATTCTAAAAGCTTGCCATTTAGCGAGTTGAAGTTAATTGTATACTTTTATAATAAAAACATAACTCCTACCAGTCCAACTACAATTTCAAAAATTATTAAGCTGTTGTAATTTTTTTACAAATAATTCACTATTAACATATCCTTGCATCTATTTATCTTCAATAGACGTTAAAATTCTATTAATAAACCAGACGATCTCTGACAAAAAATAAAGCGATTAACCCGATTCTACTTTTGTATTATTTTTTCTGTGGTAGCAAAAAACGTAGACAATGTCCGCTAACTTCGACTACGGACACTGGCTAATTCTCTAACTACCTCGAACCGGTACGGAGATAAATAGATAAGTAGTAGTTAAGTACCTACCCGGGTAGCAGTAGTTATTTGGTGAACTCGAAAAGTCACGAAATCGGTCAATAGCAATAATAATTGCACAGTTATTGTTTTTTTTTGCCGCTGACCGATATGCGGTTCTTTCGATTCCGTGATCTTTAACAATTTAATTATTGACATTTTTAATATTATGTATTACAGTTTTTTTAGTAAACATCTAAAATTATTGTAGTAAAATACTTAAATGTTATAATCAAATTAAGATCGTTATCCTCAACTAATCAATTTAAATCAAGTTATCGTGAACTTCAAATCAATGTTTTTTTTAGTTGAGTTCGTATTCAATGTTATTAAGTGTAAATAATGTACACCTACATAATAGATTCAACAACGCCATACTTCAATGTCGTCGACCTTTCTTTTCGGCGTCAATCGTCCTTGGTGAATTATTCTGATAAATTAATAAATTTTTCATTCGAATGAATGTCATTTCGAATGTAAGTGTTTCGAATGAACATTACAGGATTATTTTTCGAACGTAACTTGTATCTCTACTTATTATAAATTAAAGTCCTCCACCGCGTCTATCTGTCTGTTCGAGTAGGCTTGAGAGTGGGTCGGTGGTTTGGAGCCCACACCAAGTGAAGTATTCCCTCATGTTGGAGAGGGTTCAGAAGAAATTTCTGAGATTTCTTTACCTGAGGGAGTTTTGCTACTACCCGTGGCTCTACGCTATCCACTTTCTTTCGGGCATGCTTGGTATGAACCATCTACGGGTCGGAAGGGATGTGCTCATTGTAACACATTTCTTCAGACTGATTCGTGGAGGGTTCGAAAACTCGGCTATCATGGAGAACATTAGTTTCTATGTTAGACTGTTTTATCTCCCGGCTTGCAGAACTAACTTGCCAATGGTTATGACAGTCGGGAGAGCTGTCTTGTTGTTAAATAGAATCACTTCGAATATCGATATGTTTAAAATCAATGAAGCACAAGTCAAACGACAAGCACTGTTGCTGTTAATCTGATTGTGCTTCATTGATGTATAAATTGCTTAAATCTGTTTGAATCTTAATATTTTCTCTCTTTTAAAATGCTTTGAAATTTTAATTTTGTGATGTTTTAAAAATGAATTGAATTAAATTCAAAAACTACTGAACGGATTTTCATGTAGTTTTCACCAATAGATAGAGTGATTCATGAGGAAGGTTTAGTTATATAATTTGCCAAGGTTTTGTGTAAATTGGTCGAAATATATGTATAATATATAAAGGAGAATGTCTGTATTTGGTGGAAGAGCAGGCTGGCAAGCGGGCGGTGTGGATTTGATTTGTATGCAAATCTACAGTTTTTTCCGAGGTTGATGAAATTTTGCACATGTTACCTTCAAAACAAGAGGAAGGTCACTGTCTACATTTGATTTCGAAAACTCTGTGTAAAGCCCGGGCATCGTCGGGGACTTCAGATAGTTTCTAATAAATGGATAATACAATATTTTTAATTGCTAAACAAAATACTTAATAGAAGGACTTGACATACCGATTCAAATATACAGGTACCGAACATTCCCTCCAGATGGTTATACAAAAATGGCGTTACATTCAAATGGTTTATTTGGTTATTTTTCAGTTTATAGATATGATAAGTAAAACATATTGGTTCCATATTGGACGCGAATATTTGCAATTGTATCTTTTTTACCGCACGATCGACGATCGTTAGCTTTAAGTTTTTTTTTTTATTAATAAAATTCCTTTATTATATATTTACAGTTTTTTTACATTTTTTAAATTAAGTCCCGTTAAACTGATTGATATCAGTTTGTCAACGGGTTCTTTTGACAATTACTTTTTTTTAAATTGAGACAGGTCTTCGACCAAGTCGAAGAGACAGGTACATTAAATATACAGGTACATGAAAAAAAATTGTTAATAAAATTTATAAGAAATACAGAACAGAGAAAATGAAAGAAATAAAAGAAAAGACAAGAGAAAATAATAATGGAAAAAACATTAAAACGAAAAGCGGAAAATAACAGAAATTAGTACAAAAAAGTTCTTTCACTTAACCATTTTTTTAGCGTACATTTCCTTCTGAAACTCAATTCACAGCTTTTTATTGCGTTGGGTAACATGTTGTAAATTATTGGAACAAGGTATTCTAGAGTTCTTTGACCGTATTTATTTAGGTATCTGGGAATTATAAGTCCATCATTTGCAGTTAGTCTTGTATTATGAACATGAACCACTAGTTTATTATATTCAGATTGAGATGTATGCTGACTCGCAATTTTAAGCCACAATATAGCACGAACAGATAATACAATAATTTAATAGTTGTTTTAATAATTTGTACAAATCATCAAAATATTATTAAAAAAAACATTCTAGTTATAATATAATCTTCAGTGCGTTAGTTTACAATATAATTTCCAACCAATGGTGAGAGATTCAGATAATGTATATCTATTTGCATATTATAAATAAGTGCAGCATCCATTACAATATTCGGCGCAGTTATATCTAATCATTTACCATTAATTATAAGAATTACAGGCAATTGGTTTGCGGATACAGGGCAACTGTGATCTGTAAACATTTAGATGGATTATCGAGTTGTGGAGAATACACAGCATTTACCAGAATTTCTTAATAATCATCATAACGGCTGCGTCCTAGAGTGGGATTTGGCCTCCTCCACAAATTTTTAATATGTTGTAATGTTTCTTAGTAATATTATATAATAATAATACTTGGCTCTTTTTACAGTGCCATTTTGTGAATACCGCAAGGCCTACTGCACTATTTTTATTTGGAGATCTTTTTTTCTTGTTGAATTATGTGAACTTCGAGTGCCTGAGGAACTTTACAAGGATCTGGGTTGAGAGATGGCCTGAGCTTAGAGTCGCTGATTAGTAGATTTTGACACCAGGTGTACTTGTTCCTGACTTACCACGGACTTTTCTTGCTTCTATTCTTTTACAAAGTCTGCTCAGGATGTACAGTTTTATATTTTTTTCATTTTTATGTTTATTGTTTGCATTTTACATTTTATGTTTTTTATGCTTTTACATTTTTATGTTTATTTTTTCTTGTTTACACAGGCCCTGCGTTATTCAACGCTCATGTTTATTTTTTGTTTTCTTTACTTTACATGCTTATGATTTATTTTTCGTTATTTGGTGCAATTAAACGCCCAGCGATGACTCCCACACGCTCTTGTTTATTTTTTTTATGTTTTGCGGATTTCTACGCTTATATACATTTCTTTTCGGTTATGCTGTACTATGAGAACTGAACTCAGTTGTTCGTTTTTGTACCGTCCTTCTCCCCATATAAGGGGTTGGACCCTGGACCGTGTCCCCGCCTACGTACCATGGCCGGTCTTCTAGAACTGGTGGAGCTGCACCTGTTTGCCGCGCCACATCCCGTGACATGAAGAGGCTGGGGAGAAGGCTGAACGACATCCGAAAGCTGTCCGTCCCGCCTCCGGCGACCCGACGCTTCTCTCCCTAGGATCTTCTTCATGTTTTCCACTTACTGTCGTCTAGGCACCACCGGCTAGCTGGCTTAAGGACGACGCTGCCGGTTGTGGGGAGGTCGGACAATCAGCCTCCTTCACTGTCTCGGGGACTGCCGGCAGCCAGGTTGCGGTGACACCGGTTCTTATCTGTACATATGTTATTTAACTTTTGTTTCCTTTTTCTTTTACCTACAGTGCTCTGTGCCGCCCGCCGGATTATGTATGGTCATGTCTCCCGCTGTCATGAACTCATGACGGCTGCTGTCATTTTGGATTACCTTTTTTTTTTGTTGATGTTACTAACAACTTGTTTGACTGTCCATGAGGCTCACTGATTTTGCATTGACACCTCCATGGGCTTTAGAATTGTAGAGATTGACCATTACAGTACAGTCCTGTAGGCGCGCCCGCATACCGCCACCTAACACGGTATGAGGGGACATTGAAGGTCTAGATTCGTTACATTAAATGTAGAGCCGTTTATTAAAAAAAAATAGATTCTTGCGAGAACTCCGAAGGGGCGACCATAAGTTGCCTATACCGGGGTGGGACAGTGGTGGGTACTTCAATGTTGAATTATGTCTAACATACAATAGGACGCCTTTTCGTTATTTATTTTTGGGATCTTATGCCGTGTTGCGCTACCTCCTTCTTTAGCCAACTTTTCGGATAGCGAAACCGGTCGGTATTAACAAATGAAATCAAATTTCATGGTTATATACAAAGTTATTGATTTATTTCATTAAATTGTCAAATCACAAATTGACTCTTTTCTACAAAAAAAATCGAGTGAAGTTTACACGCTGTAGAAGCGAAACTTTACCAAAACAATCTCAACCAATACTTGAAAAGTGAGGTCACAATCAAATCGACCAATGAGCGCAGACCAGCGTAATTTCCGTTTCATATCTCAACCAATAGGACTTTAAAAGTAACATCATAATCAAAGCGGTCAATGAGCGCAGTAGATGCGTCACAGGTGCAGTAATCGTCATTTCCGTTTCATCCGAAATCCAAATCATAGCCGGCTATAGAAGTTTCACTAAAAAATTAGGCTTTATTTTGTGATTAATCGTAAAATTTTGTGACCTGTATCCACGTCCTCTGTAGTTATTTCATCAAACAGGTGATACACTTTCTTGTGCTAGATTCTGCGTGATCTCTCACAGGTGTTCAGTGTTCGACTGTACACAAATCGGCACTTTGCCCACATTTACTTTAAACGAAAGTGCGATATTCATTTCTGAAATTAATTACATTGAAACGAAACCACCCCCAGAGTGATACTGAAATGAACGTTACTTATTTATTCCGTTTTCAACGGTATGAATCTGTTCTCAAATAAATAAATAAGTATAATTTTGTACTTGAATTATTTTAGCCAAGTTCGAAAATGAGTGCTGTAAATTTCTTTTGATATCTAATTAAGCCCGCATTTCTGCCGATTTCTTACACAATCTGCCTTAAACATTGAAAGTTTTTAAGCTCTAAAAAAATATAAATGTTATTTTTGAAGATAATATCTAGACGTGTTCCACGCCGAACCGCCAATTATATGAAATTCCCTCGATAGAAAAATATCGCAAAGTATGCTCCGAAAATTATCATAAACACGTTAATTTATTAATTTATTTTAGGTTATATGTATGAAAAAATTCACAGTGTTTCTTTAAATGCTATTCTAAATGTTCCCTACGAGATTTTTGCTCTATTTTAAACGAGTCGGTTTTATTAAACATTTTCAATTTTCGTTTCAATTTTATCATTTTAAATATTAGTGCGCTCTCTCCAACATTCGTAATTACACATCTCTCCATCTTCTTCTTTTTGAACGGGGATACGGCGTCTTAAGCGGCAGGCAGAAAGAATGGACCGCAACACAGCTTTGTACACACTTTAATACACCGTCCCATACCATACTGCCATAGGTGACCCCGAGTGGTTCGCTACGTTTGGTGTTTAGCAGGGGTGCCCGGGTTCATGGGGTGAGGTTTGTCTAGGTCTTGGAGGCGGATGACCAGGACATACTGAACCCCAGATTCCTACCCACCCCTTAAACCCTTTTCCTTCCCAGAACTCTCCTCTCCTTCCTTTTTTTAAAAATCCCTCCACACAGCATCCCCAAAGATGACACGGGCCCTGAGAGAAATTATTTTCCTGAGGGCCTCCTGTGTGGAGCACATGTAAACAAAAAAAAAACAAAAATACTCTTCTGTCATTTTCTCTTGATTTGGCCTGACATAAATATTTGATTTACTTCCATTTTCAATTATCCATTATTTATTGAACAGACGATATTAACAAAAAATTACAAAGAAATAATAAAGAATAAAAAAAATACCAACAGTTCAATTAACAGTGTATAACAATACTCGTATGTAAGAATAAAAGATGTAGGTACTTATATTTGTACTTTTGTATCTATAATAATAAATAAATAAATAAAAATAAATAAATAAATAAATATTAAAAAAAAAACAAGAGACAAAGAGTTTTGGGTCAATTGAAAACAAGATATTCAAGAAATTTTGCAAATGTGTCCTGAATATTGCCACTACTATGGTGTCAACACATTCGCACAAGAGGTTGGGAAATGGAAAGGAATATGGAAAGTTTCAAAGTTTCTTTGTAGACGGTGTGATATTGATTTTGATTGTGGCCGAGAGGGAATTATTTATAATTTTAAATGATGTCATTTTGGTCACGACTTAATGTTTCTAATTTAAAAATTTTGTGCCAATACGCAAACACTTCACCACCTCAAAACATTTGTACTAACACAAAATCTTTATTTTTTGCGAGGAATCCCAAAAGTAACGTCTCCTATCTTTTAGAAATACAAATTAAAAGTTATTTTTAATGTAAAAAATACATAGATAAAGTAAATTCTCCTATCTCAAGTTCAAGCTAAGACGTAAAAATCATAAAAAAATAAGTGTTTCTTTGTTTTTCTAAAAATAGGAGACTTTACTTTTGGAATTACCTCGTATAAAGAAAAAGAGTTGGGACAATTAATATTTTGTGAAGTGGCGGGATATTGTTCTTTTTTGTATGGGACATTTGTGGTGCATCTTGTTTGAGGTACTCAACATTATTTCAAATAGGTATAGATCATACTTCTAGTGATTTTCTGGTCGGTGGTTGCTAGTCGCTACATAATAAATATTTAAAACAATCTTAATGTTTCAAATCATTTTTTTAATTCAAGTTGTGTAATGTTTCACTTTTGTTCTTCAAGTACATGTTATTAACATACGTATCGGCATGTTTTGTACGTAGATATAATATGTATTATGTAGGTGTTATATTATTATTGAACAAAATTGTATTGTTCCTTACAGAAATAATAAATATTGCCTTTTGAAAAATGTTTTGCTAAAGTATTTTTTCTTATTGTTTCAGCTCTCTGAGGATGTCAGCAGAAAGCAAGCAGAATACCAAAAGTACCTAGAAGTATATAAACAAATGAGAAGTAAATTTGAAGAAAATTATTTCAAATGTAAGTAAAATTATTAAAAATACTAATTTCTGTTGTTACTCTGTGTGTAACTCCATTCGATGAACTCTTGCTTAGAAATTTTAGTTTCCTTTTTTAAAATTTACCTACTTATACGTAAAATATTTTTTTTGTAAGAAAATTATTTTAAATGCTATTTTAAAAATTGGAACTGATTTGTCGAGAATTAAGACTATGCCCGTTGGTGTATTATATTTAGATCATAGATTCTCAACCTTTTTTGCCCACCACACACTTTGAGAATATTTTTATTTCTAGCGCCCCCTAACTCGTGAATCCGAAACAGCAATTGTCGTCACGATTATAACGGGATACCACGACGGAGGGGGCGTTATGGGATACCACGATGGGGTTATATTTGTCACAACGGATGGGGCGTAATGCGATAGAGAAAATATTTTTGTGGCAGTCCCATGTGTCGCAGTCGTTTTGTGCATTTGACGTCACAAAGCTCATGACCCCCCCCCCATATCCCTTGTCACAGGATGGCTCCTAATGGGATAGGATGGGGCAAGATGGGATGGGTTTCTCTGGGTCTCCTACCGCACCCCTGAAAGTCTGAAACGCCCCCCAATTTTCTCTTGGTCTTCTACCGCCCCTCTGAAGGTGTGAAACGCCCCCAAGGGGGCGTTATCGCCCACGTTGAGAACCTATGATTTAGATGATATTATTATTATTTTGTATTAGAAGAGACATGAATCGAAAAAATTAGTCTAACTTGACTTCCAACGCTCTATTGCCGAACGACCGGATACTACCAAATCCAGTCCCCCCGTGCTGCTAATCGCGTGATAATAGTTAACACGTTTTGACGAGGTAATAGCGCCTCTACGATTATCCGTAGTTTTTCACGTGCAAGTCAATAAATATTTCAGAATTTACGAAACCGAAGAAGCCAAAAAAATGATCATTGTCCTTTTTGTCAAACAGCTGTAACACCCAAAGTGCTAGACTATCAGTATCGCCCTGGTAAAATACCGCTATTCAGAATAGAAACGTTGGTGCTTGAAATGGGTTCCATGACAACTCAGAATCATGCAACTACATCACCTCCTTTAAAAAGTCGTTAAAAGTGATGAAAAAAAAGGTTAAATAGGTGTCAGCTCAGAATCATGCAACTTCAACATCCCTTTGAAAAGTCATTAAAAGTTATGAAAAAGGATAATTGAACCTAACCTAACCTATTTAACCAATTAAAAAAAAATCACTACTTTTAATGACCGGAGGAGGAGGAGGTGTTGAAGTTGCATGATTCTGAACTGTCTGGTCACCCTTGAAATGGCATTCGGCATGTTCTGGGACGCCCGAGGAAGACATGGCACGACCAAGTGAATCAGATACTTGAGTCGGGCCATGTGAAGAGTCGGAATAATAGAAGAGCGTGTATGAGACGATGTATGAATGTGAACGAGGCAAGGAGTGTGTGCCAAGATCGAGTTGTTTGGCGGTCTGTCCTCTCAGCCTAGCTAGTTAGTTATGTTTTGTGACCAACTCTAAATAGCCAGGTACTTCTCAACCTTCCTCTTTCCCATATTTTTTTTGCATTAGCTCCACTCAGGAAGCCCTAAGGAGAAAAATTCCCTCAGGATCAAAGTCATATTTGGAGATGTCTTTTTAGGGAAAATAAGGAGAGGAAGTTCTGAGAATGAAAAAGGCATGAGGGGTGGTAGGAATCTGAAGTGGCGGAAGTATGAATCCATCCCTCCCACTGCGGTGCAAGGTAATGGGCCGAGAAAGTCCGGCTGGAGAGTTCAAAGGATCTTTCAACCAGTCTTTCCCGATCCGGCCCGCCACGTACTAGTTGGGCAAACGCATCCGCCGCGAAGACCTGGACAAACCTCACCCCATGAACCCGGGCACACCTGCAACGTAGTGAACCTTTTGGGGTGACCTATGGCAGAGGTGTTGGTTATCCAATAAATGATTCCCGGGGCGGAAGAACAAATACCCGTCACACAAATTGATCCCTCTCCTTCCCCATTACCTTCAGCCTCTCAACAAAAACCGAATTGGGAATGTCATAGATCCACTGACGTCGAGCAGTTGGGACTCCTGTGCGGTATTCACGTAATTAAAAAAAGTGATTTGTTGAACAGTAATGAATAATTATGTTTGTCGTACGTCTGTTAATAATTTGTAGAACTCCATCAATAAAATGAACAATTGTTAATAGGTTTTGCTTACATAAAATCAGTATATAAATAAAAATATGCATAAAGCATGTAATAAAAAATTATATGAACAGTTGACTGTTAACTTTTTATGACCGATCCAGTTTTAAAACGAATTCGAATGTGTCATGTCAAAAAATAATGAAAACACTTACAAAATGCAAAAATTTCTAACAAGTATATATTTTAAGTAGAAAAAAACCCCCGTGACTTTCCCATACTTATTTTAAATAAAATCGAAAATAATCAGAATATTACAGAGAAGTATTGATTCCATGACACTTGATCCTGCGACAGTTGGTCCCCCGACAGTTGATTCCTCTGCCAGTTGATCCCTCGGGCACTTGATTACCTCTCAAGAATAATATTTGTGTACCGGATTTCACTCAGATATTAGTACAGGGTGTCCCAAAAGAAAGTTTATATTTGTTTTGCTTTCTGTGTGAACGCAACTTTTCCGAGGGGCGCGGGGGGTATGTCAATCAGTAGTCTGGCTCTTGGGAATTTAGTCGCTATGAAGCATTTCTCGGGAGCGACCGCGCGTTGTGCGTGCGTGAGTTTTACAAAAATGTTGAAGATTCTGCAATATTTGATGTTTTCGTCAATTCCATGATGCGCCAAGCATTCCTCTCATTCGAAAATGGGTCAAAAAGTTTGAAGAGGTCGGTACAACGCTGGCAAAACCAAAATCCGGGCGACCAAGGTCATCGAGAACGGTAGAAAACGTAGAGAGTGTTTATCAGTCTTTTCAGACTCAAACTTTTCTATTCGGAAGCGCGCAAGTGCTTTAAATGTGCATAGATCATCGTTATACAGAATTTTGCATAAAGACCTAATGCTGTACCCCTACAAACTTACTGGCTATAACCAAAGAACATGGTTCCAGCAAGATGGAGCACATCACATACGTCCAATACATCTCTGTCATGAGTTCGTGAAATTTTCCCTGGAAAATTGATCTCCAGGAGAGGTGACATAAATTGGCCTCCTCGTGGTCCTGACTTAATCCCTATGGACTTTTTCCTGTGGGGTTATCTCAAATCTAAAGTTTACGCCAAAAATCGGACTTCCCCGATAATATTCATTATGCTCTCTCCCTCACGGATGACCTAAACTGTCTGACATAATGCTATCTCGTTTATTATACGGTGCGTAAAGAGACAGAAGACATGATGTAGGGACATTTGATACATTGACCCAGCCAATCATGGTGCTTGAGAAAGAAAACTTCCATATTAGACTTTAGATGTCACTGCTTGCCGCTATCTCGCGGTGCCTTTCAAATATATTAGAATAATATCAGTTGTTTTGATAAGCATAATATTTCATAATACATTATGTTTTACGTTTTACTGTCACCTTATAATTTTGGGATATTTTTGACAAATTGACCTAAGGGAAGGACCGCCACTGGTATATCTATTTTTGTTATATGACCGTACAACCTCTCTAGAAGCTTGCTTTACCAATGAGGAGGACATACAGCAGAAATAATCCTTTGGGGTATCAAGTATTCGAGGGATCAACAGGCAGAGGGATCAACTGTCCGGGACCAATGGTGGGGGGGGGGAACTGTCAAAGGGCGAACTGTCGGGGATCAATTGTCGGGTCACCGAATCATATGTACACAGAATGTACATTTAAGATAATATTTTATGAAAACTTCCAACATCTTTGAAAATTATAGATGGCAGCACTTTCGTGTGTATCTAGCACATTGAGCGAGTGTGTATACTGTGTACGAAAGACGTTAGCATATTAATATTAAGGATTTAAAATTTAAAAGTAAATCTAATGTGTATTACAATGTTTTTTACAATATTTTGTTATTGTATTTTCTAGCCCCCACGGGCCGAGGCGGGCGAAAGCTGGAGGAGATGCGCGACAAGTACCAGAAGGCGTGCCGGAAGCTGCACCTGACGCACAATGAATACGTGCTGCTGCTGGCCGCGGCCTCAGAGTGCGAGCGGGACCTGAAGGGCGTGCAGCTGCCGGCCGCCGTGGCCAGGCAACGGGCGGCGCAAGACGCCTTCATTGTGGCCTGGTGAGTAATCTGGCAGATACCTAATATACAATCACACGAAATCATGAATGGCTAAATCCTGAAAGGCGAAATCTCAAATCACGAAATTCGGAAAAACGAAATCATGAATGACTTATTAATCCTGAAAGACGTAATCCCGAGTGACAAAATCATGAATGACTAAATCCTGAAAGACAAAATTCCAAATTACGAAATTCTGTAAGATGAAATCATGAATGACTAAATCCTGAAAGACGAAATCATGAATGACTAAATTAATCCTGAAAGACGCAATCCCGAGTGACGAAATCATGAATGACTAAATCCTGAAAGACGAAATCCCGAGTGACGAAAACCTGAAAGATGAAATCAAGAATGACAAAATCCTGAATGACAAATCCATGCCTTTATTGGTTTTGTGAAAACTAGTTGTCAACCAACCATTTCAATGATTCCTAATTCCCACCCATAATATCATATACAGGGTCCGGGGGTAAAGTGCATTAACCTCGGGAGGTGATTCTACATGATAGGACAAGTAAAAAAAATAAATAACTTTTTTGGAAATTCTAACTTTAAGGGATAGTTTTGAGGTAAAAAGATAAAATTCGTCCGGCGTATGCGGCCAGATTTATTATTTTCCGCTGTTATGACACGGGCCAATCACAATCGAGTCGGGCGCCTGGCAGGCTGTCAGCAAGTAAGATCGTACCTCACACTAAGGATTTTTAGTAGGTATGTCTTTTTGTATGGGAAAAAAAGTGGGAATTTCGGAAAAAGTTGTTAATCTTTTTTACTTCTACCATCATATAGAATCACCTCCCGAAGTTAATGCACTTTACCCCCCGACACCCTGTATATTATGTATTTTAATTCCCCCCCCCCCCCCCCCCGCAGATATCACATAATATTGTTGTTGTATGTTAAGTACAATGCTTTCAACTTTGTTATCAAAATATATGATCCAATTACACAATATTATCTTGTTATCTTGTGCCCGGGAAGTCCAGGTACAAAACAAACTGATAAATTGTTTATGATCCTCTGTATTTGATATTATCTTTGGATTGTATTTATCAATCATGTGCAAAGATTACCTTTATTGCTCTGTTAATTTGTTCCGGACTTATCTGCGTGTTGATTTGTGGATATCTACCTACCAAAATATTATAATATTATTAGCCTCACGGTACTTATTTTTAATTTCCTTTTTTAATACAATATAATTAATAAAAAAATTATTTTAATATAACCTGTTGTGTTACAACCTTTGTTGAGAGCGAAAGGCGGAGATACATAGGAAAACAAAGTTTTAATAATAATAAAGTTTAGGAAATTGAATATAATACAGTAGCTGAGATCGGTTGACCGGTCAGTGGCTGAGTTGGCATCGCGTTTGGGTCCCACCCAGGCGACGCATGTTCGATTCCTTGGCTGGCTAAGTCCTCCATCACGACACGAGCAACATTTTCCACTTACTGTGGTGGTAGTAGGAGATTTCCAAAAATTGTCAGGTTATTCGTAATTCAGGAATCTTTCTTTATATATGTGGTTACTTCGCTGTCTAATGTAACCCAGTAATCACGCAATATATCAAAAAAGATTTACATAAATAAAGTTAAAAAAAAAACAAAACAGTAAGGCCCTTGCCAAATGTCACTGAGAAACAGCATTTTGTCTTGCTTATTTATGCCTTCTTCAACAAGTGTGTAAGTTGTTCGAATTGGAATATTTGAAAAATTTTACATTGGTTTTTTTATTACGTTCATTTTCACTGGAATTTTCATTTCTAAAGTCAAATATTTTAAATTATCGAAGAAAGAAAACACTTTGTGGCTTGACATTATACAGAATGAAACAAGTTCTGTATGTTTATTGTTCTGAAGAAGGTTGAGTTCAACCGAAACTGGTCGACGAATATAAATTAAAATAAAGTGATTTTAAACAAAGAACTTGTTTCATTCTGTCAAATATTTTAAATGTGCTGTAAGCAAGCAATTTACCTGTGTTAGTATATACTATGTTTGTGTCAACTTTAGCTGCGATACCTTGAGGGAAAATTGATGAATGTCAGTTTTTCAGAACTGTCTGAAGTTATTCGAGAATATATTATATTAACTTTTAAAACTCTCCCTGACGGTTTTAATGTTCAAAGGTATGTATGTATTTACTTTAATAATGTACTTATTACTTTTTTATTTGCAGGCGGTCGCTTCTACTCGATGTGGCAAAAAGCACAGACAATACCTCAGACGAATGCAGAGAAAGTCAAAAAACCATAGAACAAATAATACAAAACATCAAACCGCAAGATGAATACAAAGACTTCAATGAAAAACTCATGTAAGGTTCTATATAAATTTTCAATACAATAAAGGTTTTATTTCAATGGTCGATTGTTAAATGTAACTTTTATTTATTGTTTTAACTTTAAACTTTTTTGATAAATATTTTATGTTGATCTTGATAACAGAGTTTCTAATATTATGAAAATTTCTTTGAAATAATATTTTGCTTTACATTGTTTTCAAAACTTCTTCGCCAAAATGTTTTGTGTATAAATTCATTCTCCATTGTTATAATTAACTGATTCAGAAAGTCAATTCATCTTTAAATCATAAGATTATTTTATTTATAAACATGAATATGGCTAAGTAAGCTGAACTCTTTGTTTATATTGTTTAATTAAATGAAGACAATATTAGTGAAACTCAATTGAAAATCTGGAAACAAAAAAAATTAGAAAAATATATTGGGACCCCTGGGACTCGAACCCAGAACACTTTGTTTATATTTGATGCCCTAAAACGTCCAATATATAAATTTTACAGAATAAAGTTTTTTTTTTTTTTTAATCATTGAAAATAATATTAACAACTTATCCTAAATGAAAACATGAAAACAGAATAAGATACCGAAAATAAAAAGATAATATTTGCACCGTTGGATAGTTTTAATGGAAAAATTAATTATTATCTAAATACAGTGATACCTCGAGATACGAGTTGAATTCGTTCCGTAACCTTGCTTGTATATCAATTTGCTGGTATCTTAAAGCAATTTTTCCCATTGAAATGAATTAAAATGCCATTAATCCATTTCAGTCCCCAAAATCTCCCTTATGAGAAGATGAATATGTACAGTCATAACAAGCGAAAGATTTTTTTATCCTATGAGTCAACATGTGGTTCGTGAGAGAACTTTTTTAATTAAACATATTTTACAGTCGGAACATGAAAAAGGTTTTTCTCTACCGTGTGTCAGCATGTGGTATGTCAAAAATCGTTTTTGATAAAATGATTTTTTACAGTCCGAACATGAAAAGGGTTTTTCTCCACTGTGTCTCGGCATGTGATTTCTCAAACATACTTTTTGAAAAAATGATTTTTTGCCAGCGGAACATGAAAAGGGTTTTCTCCACTTTGTATCAGCATGTGTGTCGTTAAATTTCCCTTTTGAGAAAATGATTTTTTAAAGTTGGAACATGAAAAAGGTTTTTCTCCTCTGTGAATCAGCATGTGGTTCGTCAAAAATCCCTTTTGAGTAAATGATTGTCTGCAGACGGAATGTGAAAAAGGTTTTTCTCCACTGTGAGTCAGAATGTATTTCTTCAAAACTCTCTTATGAGAAGATGCATACGTACAGTCATAACAAGGTGTTTTTAAAGGTTTCGACCGTCCGTCATATCTCAAATGTTGCTCATCACTCAAAGGCTCGTATCTCAAATATCTCGTATCTCAAGCACTTGTATCTCAAGGTACCACTGTATTATAATATAATTTTGCATTAGAAATAGTAATTATAATAAAAATATTAAAATGTGTTGCTTAATTAGTTTCATACCAAAAAAATATAAAAATGTAATTAAAATTCAGTAACCATTCAAAAACTCTTTTTTGTTTTAACCAATTACATACAGTTGCCGATCATATTTCACTCTACTACCTACTATATTTCATTTTAGAATATTTTTTGTTTTACTTCCACCTAATGTCATTGAAACTGCGTTTATTAACTGTATGTCATTGTATTTATTAACTGTATGTAAGAGCATATAAATGAATAAATAAATAAATAAATAAATCTAGAAGCCACCGTAACGCGGTGGTAGAGTAGGCACACAACAAACACATTATCGTGAAACTAACCAAAAATCTTTGATTATATAAATGTCTAGATAGAGTGTTGCGCTGTAACTCTGAAAAAAAGAACAGGCCAGATTTGAAACGCTTGTGTGCGTGACACGCACACAAGTATAGGTAACTTATATTGTTAACGTTAAGCGCTCAACGTCACTGTAGGCGTGATGAGTGATACCAGCTCCCGAGTATTTCCCATAAAAGTGGATAAAAAATATGTTTCGTTTTAGCGGGACCTATAATTCGTTTAATTTTGAATTCATTTAAGTAAGATAGTTTTCTACATATAATGATATAAATGAAAAGAAAATCATTGTTAAAAGAGATTTATTTTTGTTTGATTATTTTTAAAAAATAAATAAGAAATACAGAAAATAAGAAAGATACATTCATAGACGCTGCCAACTGGCCGGCAGGTATCGTTGTGTCTAAATTTAAATTTTTATCATTATCAAATAAAGAAGGTGGCCCACATCCAGGTAAATCCCTAAAAATGGTAAAACTATCTTGTCACACTAAAAAAGACAATGCAACTTTTTAAAACTAAAGCTATCGATAGTTATTATTAATTCTTAATGACCTTCCATTTTAATTTGTTTTTTGAACAGTTTTCGTATAGATTTTACATCCCGGGTTAATATTATCCAATTTTGTCTTATAGTGATATCTTAAGGCCAAATATTTTTCCACGGCCAAACTTATCAAATTAACTTGATGCAGAAGACCGTAAATCTGATCGGTTTTTACTTCGAAGTAATTATCGGGAAAATTTAATTTGAAGAACAGGCAACTCTGTAAACATGGCGTCAAAACATGGGGTCAAACGGCGTTGTCCTAAGACCAAATTACACTATTAAAACTGAATTGTTTCTTTAACTGAATGGTTATTAAAAGGTTATTAACCGATGAAAGGTAACATTTTTAGTTGTTTTCAATCGTCCTATGTAATTCCTGCACACTGATATAGCGCAAATCGTCATTTTCAAATGTCACACAACACGTGTTTACCGTACAACGATAGTGTCGCCACTGAGCGGATAGGCCGAGCTTATCTGCCAACCTTTGCCAGATATTTTTTTTGGCGCTTCGTCACTCGAGCGCTATATCTAGACATTTATATAATCAAAGCCAAAAATACAGATTTCTGATAATGAAATATTCACCTATATAAACACCCATATAAACAATAACAAAACCAAATTTCTTTATTTCAGAACCTCGCCATCTGAACCAGCCACCTTCACCTTCGAGCCTTCATTGGTCGAAGACACGTCCGGAAAACTCCAAGCGAACCAACTCACAGTAGATAACCTAACTGTAGAATGGTTGAAAAACAAACTACAGGAACTAGAAACCAATATTCAGGACAATAAGGAAAAGCAGACAGGACTGCAAGGTCCAGAAATCATCACAACCAATGGGACCCTCAAGAATGGTGGAAGCCCCAAGACTAATGGCACTAGAGTTAATGGATGTCATAGTCCGGAACCAATTAGCAATAGGTACAGTTTATTTGCCATGCTTTACTATTCATAACGTAAGACAGCATCTTGGCTTAACATAATATCCCCTAATTCTCTCATTTCATAAAATGCATATCATGAGTGTTAAGATCACCATTCAGATAGGTGCTGCCCAACTTTATTTTCTCCATCTCTCATCCCTTCGCAGTTCTTCCTTCCTTACAGCTTTCCCCTTATTAACATGTTGAATGTTAGATGGTGTTTCGAAAAAATGCCTGCAAATTTCATGGAATTTAAAAAAAAAATAATTCAGAGTAGCTACAATAATTAAATAGTAAATAGGTCCTAGATTGATATTGGCGCAAGCGATTCTGACCTTGTCCTTCATATAGTTTCTTTATACATAAGGGTTAAAATCGCATCTAAAAAAAAACAAAGTTTTTTTTTTTTAGATGCGATTGCGATAGATGAGAGGATAACGGTGCCATAAACCCATTGCCTCCGTGCAGTCAAGGGGTTACTACCTAACTACCCCCTTCCTTTCCCCATTTCCTTCCCATAATAAATATAAATGGTTGTGGACATAGAGCAGATAGTTTGATAACAAGGATAAAGCGTATTTTTATCCAATCCATATTTAGGTATGCAAAGCCTCCGTGTACGGCTCTCAACTAGTAATCTGGAGTTCGCGGGCCTAAATACCAGCGTAGTAGACAAATGATTATTTTTAATAAATTTGTATTATTATTTTAAAATTTAATAATTTAAAATAATGTGAGGTATATTTGCGGTATATTCCAGAGTGGAAGATGCTTTCAGTATCGCTCTGGTGTAAGACCACCAATCAGAATTGAAACGTTGCTTGAAATGGCTTTAGCCGTATTTGGTGATCACATCGGAATAGCCAGGTACTTCCCCACCTCCTCTTCCCCATCTCCTACCCCTCCCCACTACATTCAGCCTCACAACATACCCCAATTGGGGATGCTTTAGTCTCACTGGCTCCGGATAATTGGGAGCAGTTGTGAGAGTGTGGTATTCACATAAAAAAAATTTGCCGCAATCTGGGCTATCACAAAATTTC
Organism: Limnephilus rhombicus; assembly: GCA_929108145.2. NCBI lineage: Eukaryota > Metazoa > Arthropoda > Insecta > Trichoptera > Limnephilidae > Limnephilus > Limnephilus rhombicus. Next base: position 29,444,271 of record OV815284.1, read on the forward strand.
AACATTGAAAGTTTATTTCTGGAATCGTTTGCTTATATCTTTGAGATGCGTGAAACAGAACTGTAGACGACGTCTAGTAGACGTAAACATGTCAATTCCAATGACAGAACATGAGTCTGCATTTACAAATGAGATGAACGGCTAGAAAATATCATGTACTATGATTCAATCGGCCACATTTATTTAAAATTTGCCTCAAGACACATGTTAAAAATCTAAGCAAAAAAAAAAATAACTGGCTTCGACTGGTGACATCTGATATTTGCCATCTCTCGTAGATGCGGAAAATTTCATTTTAAAGCTTGATGTTTTTCTTAGATCTTGTTTTTTTTTATTTTTCACTACCCTGGATGTTACAACACCCGTGTACATAACATTCATTGATATCCATATGTTTTTAAATAATCTACTTAATCTTCGGCATGTCAAGATGAAAAACAAAACTTTTGTTGCCATAAGGGGTGGTTCGGTTACCCCATACATTTTATCATTTTAATGCCATTTTGTTCATAAATGTTATTGCAAATTATTCTCATGGCTTGCACATTTATTGTGTTTTTGTGGAATAATCTTAATAATATAATTAATTTTATTAAAAAAAAAACCTCTCCATTCATCAACGAACAACAGCTGGAGTTTTACCGAATTATCGAATGTAAAGAGCGCCGGCAGACGACATATCGACCCTTTGGAATAACAAGGTTCCATCTGTTGCGGTAACGTCATGCGATAATGGGATCTATAGTAAGTTTCTTTAGAGTTCGTTATCGTATGATGTTACCGCGACAGATGGAACCTTTTTATTCCAGAAGATCGCTATAAATTACTTTACCCCCCACTTGTCACTAGAATGGCGGAGAAACTAATGTGCAAGTGAGAAAGTGCACTTTCCTATGCATATTTCAGCTGTGGGTACGGTTCCCGCGCAAGAATTTTTTGTGGCAAAGAACCTAAATATTGTTTTCTGTCTTAATCTGATACTTATATTTTTATATTTTTTGTTTATATTTTTAATGTTAGATTATGTATTTAAGCCAATGTGAAGACTATCCACTCTGTTTCTGTCCTGAATTTGAATTAATACTAAATAACCCATCACTATTTAGAAATTCCCCGACCCCCGAAAGCCCCTGCGTGGCGGAGGGAGGGCGTGAGCTGGCGGAGCTCCGCTGCAGCGAGCGCCAGTGGACGCGGCAGGCCGAGCTGCTGCGACACGCCCTCAGTGAGCTGGGCTGCGAGGAGGCCCCCGCTGCCTGCCCCGACCCCGCCACCCCACCACACGTCACGCCCCCCAGGTCACCGGCCAACGACGATAGACAGGTGAGGTTATGTGTTGAGTTAGTTGCATCTAATAGCAGTCAGTTGCTGACAAGCCAGCAGGCCTAGCTACTGCGCCACTTTACCAGGTCGCCGGCCAAAGACGATAAACAGGTGAGATTAAGTTGTGTTAGATTAATTCAACTGGTCACCTCTTATAATGAAAGATGCTGCAAAAAGTTGTCATCACTGATCTCTACGAAGCCTGTGCTGGAAGACATGTCAAACGCATGTTCAGCAGTTGTAGCAATGATCTTTGGGAGAAAATAATTGCCGGAGTGGTCCATTTGCGATATATCACAGTGTAGGATCACTCCATTTTACAACATTTTGTTTCGCTGTGCAGCTGTCAACATTTTTTGTAGATCGGCAGTTATATGGGATTGCATTAGTGAACTTGAGGACAGCGAACACAACAAAGTGGTATAATTTTTTTTATTTCAATAATAAACAATGTACTTTCATAGTATCGATTATCATAAAAGTTGTTATGTATCTACTGCCTATTTTATTTGTCTGTTTTTATTTCTTAAAGTTTCTTATTATAAACATTATCTATTATATTAATCTGATCACATCCAATTATTGACAGTATATTTTATACTTACATACTCATATTTCATATTAATATAACTTGGTTGGGGTTATCCTATTATGATTCCAATACTTAAATAAAATAATCTATGGTGATGGTATAATGTGTTTGAGTTTTCACTCTTCAACAGTAAGTTCTTAACTCCCCTAGGGTGATGGTAGTTCAATAGCGTCGTCAGCATCTTATGCCATCAGACGACACCTCGCGTCGGTGTTGCCGCAGAGGAAACTCTTCAAAGCGTTTGGACGACCGTTTTCACGCCGCAAATCAGCTCCATGCAGTCCGGTACCTTCCCTGAAACTCAGGGCCCAGCGAGGGGGCAGCGAAGGGCCATCTACCCTGATCAACCTCTCGGTAAACTCCAAGATGAGAGCCATAAAAAAGAAGCGTTTGAACTTCCGCAAATCTAACCTTGCCCTTAACAAGTGTGTTGTGCCGGAGAATGGCGTGGGTTTTTTTTTCTCTCGCAGGCGGGTTTTGGACGACGATGTTCACAGCCTGTCGACTAACAGTAGCGACGGGGCTGACGCGACCTACAGTGTCGTGGTGAGTGACCTTACTAATGCAGCATGAACGCACGGCTGAGATATCACCGCACTTACACAAAGCGGCACATATTTCACCTTTCATTCACACATTTACATTGTACTTCCCCTACCCTTCTTCCCATCAGCCTTCAGCCTCACAACATACCCCAATTGGGGATACCATAGTCCCACTATATCCGGTTAATAGAAAGCGGTTGGAACTCTCATGCAGTGTTCACATATGTATAAATGAACACGTTTTCATATTTTATTTTTTAGTAGTGGTTGCCGCTTGATTCCTGGTATCTGTCGATAGACTAACTTGCCAGTGGCTTTTCTGTAAATCGCCGACAATCATTACAGGAGTAAACACTTTTTAATAAGATCTCATCAATTTATTACTTTACTGAAGTTTCAAAATTAATCTGCGATGCTAATTATTTGATATTGGTTCCTATCCTAAAGTATCTGTCTCATTTGTAAGGTATCTCTTTCGTACCTATTGTTCAATTCTAATTAAAACTTTTAATATAAAATTATTATCCTAATTGGAAGTTGGCAATCTAATTTACTTTGCATTTGTCATCTGTATCTCATAAACTGTCATAAAACTTAGCTCCTTTAACATGTCGTCACACGTCAAAAGTGACCTTTGAATGAAGACCATTTCTTTGCTCATTTCTATAACCAAAATAATTTTCAGAGCCATCTGTGTTGTATTTCCGTAGATACTTGTTTGACGAAGTTCTAACATGAAGTTTTAAAGCTTCTGTTTATTTTGCAAGGTTCTAACATCACTTTGCACCTTTTGCAATTGCCGTTTTGTTTGTATCTGACGATTGATCGTTTTACGAGGCACAGTGTGGTTCATCACTTAAGTTGGATATAGTTCTAACTTCGCCTTATCACGTTCTGAAGTGTCAAAGTTTGCAAAGACAAATTCTCATAATCTATTTAAGAATTTATGATTTTGAGGTTCAATCTTGTGTAAATAAATTCCTTTACGATATCGTTAATATATTTTAAAGGAAATTTTTTAATTACAATGTGGTAGTTGGTAAATAGATTATGAGAACCTTCTTTGTAACTTTGACACCTAATATCTCAGAACAAGGTAAAGTGAAGATAGAACCCTTCCAACCAAAGTGACTATGTCTCTTATCTGTGTGTGTAAGTTGCGCTTTTGATAATACATTTGATAAGTAAGAAAATGTCTGAAAAGTAACTTTTTCCCCTGTTTTGTTTTTGTCACGTAAATTGATGATTTATTATTAGGTAATGGTTTTGACAATAATGTATGCCGTGCTTATTTTAACAAATCACTCAATTATTTATACAAAGTTTTTATTAATTTGCTTTGTAAATATTATCTTGCTAATTAAATGTTTCATAAATGTATGCATGTTCTGTAAAACATCTTTAATACAATACCACCTGTTTAAATTATTATTTGTTGAATAATTAATATACATATATCCATATTTTAAAATTATGTATAAAAACATTTATTCACTTAAAACTTTCGCAGCAAACCTGTGAAGATTAGATAAACCAATATAATCAGTTAGCAGATGATGAATTATTTTTCATTTCCTATTACACCTACACGTAATAAACACACGTTTTTTAGGCCGTGCTTAACAGGAAATACGTCACACAAAAGTTATAAATAAAATCACCTAGCCCACTGATTCTATATTTACACCTTCCAAACTATCAATACTCTCTCATCGTCTTGAGAGAATGATAGTTTTTGCCAATATACTTTTAGAATCCTGATTGCGTAAGGGTTATAATAGCTTGAAAGAAGTTTGGTATTTGTGTCTGTTTACGATTGAAGAGTAAATCGTGACGTTTGATTGCAGCCTTGCCAAAAGATTTGTTCTCCACACACTTGAGAAGAAATTATTTCATTGGCCGGTCATTTACGCAGATTCTAATGGAAACTTTGGTGGTTGTGTGTCAAGTTTGCTCGCGGACAGTTCTGTCAAAGTGCGTGTTATTGTTTGCATTGTGGTTCAATAAAGGACCTACCTGACTGTTGTACGATGGTGGATGCAGTATACGGCAATCATATCATGCCCCCGGTCATAGCGCCGAGGAAGAAAAAGAAACTGAAAGAAATTTACACCACAGTTAGTAAGCTTTATTTTTATGCTTCATAAGTTTTGTTAAAAACACACAAGTTTGTGTTTTAAGACCTTGAAAGAATGTTTAAAAATATTCCAAATTAGCTTGAAATTTGTGTTTCAGAAATCTTTGAAATATTTTTGTATTCTAAAAAGCAAGCTACTTGTGCCAATATAAATTGAATTTCTCATGAATTTATTAACATTCTGTCAATGCAAATGTGTTATTATAGCTAAGTAAACATGATTAAAAGCAGGTTATTTGTGGATTGAAGCATAATATTACATATTTGTTTTGAAAATTGGTTTTAAAATGTAACACATCGACAATATCGTTGTATAATTTTTTTTTTACAAACGCATAATGTTGTATTATAAACAATATTTATATGTACTTACTCTCAAAGCACTCAGTTGATTGTCACCTTCTTTGGCTAATGGTCTCATTGCAAATTATCAATTTTAATAATAAAAGAAGTAAGAAAAATCTGAAGATCAGACTTCATTAAAGATAATTTGTTCAGCAACGCTGATTAACCTAAGGTGACAATGTCCGACCACGATGGGAAGATGGTTCAGATACCTGGGGAAACATATCTAATGACAACCCTGATCAACTTCATTAAACGACTGAGCTGCTGTCCACAGGATGAGGTGAAACAGAGGGAGGTACTTAGATGTATAATTGACCCATGCGTGTGCTTACAGGAACATGCAGACCATTTCCGTATTAATCAATTATAATATGTTATATTATGTGGCGTTCGATGCTCCTACCTATTCTGAAGTGCTTATTCTACGGTATTAAATGGTTAGATTTGTTTAGGTTTTGGGTAGGTTGTTGTATCGCTTAATATTACAATAATATATTTATGACATTTCTAATAATTCTTTTATAACAGTTGCAGCCCTCAACACGACCACTGGTGGATGAGGAGTGGTTCCATGGAGTCCTGCCGAGGGAAGAGGTGGTCCGACTACTGCGAGTGGACGGAGATTTTCTAGTCAGAGAAACAACGAGAAACGACGAGTGCCAAACAGTCCTGTCAGTCTGCTGGGGAGGACATAAACATTTCATCGTGCAGACTACACCCGAAGTAAGATTCAAATATTGATTATGTAAATGGAATTCTTGTAATAGAAATAATTGATTTTCGTTACAACACGCTAACCCCTCAGGCTAATTTTGTTCGCTTTTGGGAAAAGCTCATACAGATCTTATATAAATCGTTGTGTCTCCCTTACTATCATGGTTAGAAATATGATCTAAACAGTTTTAGAAAGAGAAAACACCTGGCTTTATATTTGAATCTAATAGTTAAACACAAAATAATAATCATGTACTTATACCTTTATAAAACAAATGTTATCGACCACAATTTAAAAAAAGTTTGTGAAACTATGTGAAATTTTAATTAATTATTTTTACACAAAATTACAAAAAAGTAAGATGACAATAACAATAAGATGTCTAATGAAGTACGTCTGTTTTCTTTTTTTCTTTATCAGTAATTTTAACACGTTCACGGGCAGTGAGTCACCCTACTTTGGCACTATTTTTTTGTATTAGATTTTTGCAATTGCTCTAGCCTTTCCGTCATGATACGTACCAACCAACACCATCAAGTGCGACGCGAATGCTCTAGCAGACGAATCTCAATACATTTGACGCATGCTATAGCATACGCCACCACGCGGGGTACGCCGGGCGAGCTGTAGGGGAAGGGGTCAACACTGTTTTATCTTTGTGTGCAGAAAAGGTCTCATGTGACAGTAAGCAATCTGTGGTTGTGTCAGCAGTGACAGTAAGAAATAGACTACCTATATTTTATAGGGATAAAGCAACTGCTCAAGCATATCTGACAAAAAAACTCAATAAACTTCGAATGCTATAGCATCCGCGACATAATTAAACTATCCAATGCGAATGCTATAGCATGCTCGTCCGGGAACGTGTTAAAATAAGAAAAAACGTAAGGTGTACCATTTTTAAAATTTTTATGTTTGCATATAACATTTTTATGTTTTAATAATTATTATATGTTTATTTCGAATTATAAAATTTGAAAGGATATTTTATCACCTTTCATAAACACTTTTTTATTTTTCGGATACATTTGAAATACTATATTTATTTGAATTTTATTGTAAAGCGGAAATATTGTGACCTTCTGACGAAATATTTATCTATTTATTTATTACACGCCCTAATGGGTTTTTAAATTCTAGTTTATAAGTTGAGTATTACATTTATTTTAAATACTTGAAAATTAAAACAATAAAGAAAATATAATACAATGAAAAAAAAATTGTAAACAACAAAAGCATATAATAAAATAAAATATGTTGGTAAAAATGATAAGAAATCTCACATAAATAGATATGCAATATAAACCAAAATTAGTCTATTTGTGCCTAGATATATAAAAGAATTGGAATAAAGAATTTTGTACTGATTATTTTTAAGGTGAAACATATCTCCCAGATCAAATAGAAAACCAGAAATATGCCCTAGGCCTGTCGGGTTAATACACTAACATTTTGGCACTGAGCGTAAAAATACTGCTGTAGGTAATATGTAGATGCAAAGGGAAATAGCATGAAAACATGCTGACTTTTACCTAGCCATGATCAACTTGCACAGACTATCATAGCGGCAGAGCCATTGAAAGTTGTGCATTTGATGTGTAGGTAGAAGCAAAGGCGGGGCGCTGCTGTGCGAAGGTGTCATTTGCAGTGGTAGAGGTGAATGATGTTTATATATAATATAATATCTACATCTTCTTCTATTTCATAAACATTGTGATTTATTTTTGGGGGTATAATGCCATGTTGCGCTATCTCTTTCTTTAGTCAAAGTTCAGATTTGTTGATAAATATGAAAATAAATCAGGGAAGATGTGTAGTCAACGGAAGTATCCATCGATTGAAAACACAAATGCACAAGGCTTTTAATGAAATTTGAGCCATTTTTCTGTAGTTTAATGGCAAAAATCGTTGAAACATTAGGCCCCCTAGCACGGTTGATCGATAAGGATTGTTAGGATAACTTTTGGTAACTTCTCATCGTTCCCTAGGACAACTGCAGATCGCTAATGTACAAATAACAGTTGGCGTCGAATATATTAAGAAAACTTAGTCAGTGTGAACTGTTATATATTCGTTTGCGATCTGCAGTCATGCTAGGGAACTGTGAGAAGTTACCGAAAGTTATCCTATCAATCCTGATCGATCGACCGTGCTAGAATGTATCAGGAACAGAAGTAACAATGCAAATCTCAGCGGAAGGACCATAAATAGCTTGTAAATAGGGATACGGTATCCCAATGGATTTCTGGAATCTGGAATTTATAAAATCCCGAAAATAGCTAATGTAAATAAGACCTCCGTATTGTAGTCAACCTGCAAATGAATATTATGAGATCTTGTATGACTATTAGATTATATTTACATAGGGGGAGTACGGATATTATCGGACGCATAGTGTTGATCAATTGTATTTTGTTGTTATTGCTTCAATATAAACGATTTATGAATTAATCATAAGTGGAAAGGACTGATCTACATGCTATGCTAATTTTAAAAATCAATAACCATCACTGTTTCCCAAAATTTAGATTTTAAAATTACGAAATTTTCGTTTATTATCGGAATTTGACGGGTGGTATCGGACAAATTAGCTCTTTGGTTTAACACTGTAATTTCTTTTGTTTTATAATAAAACGGTTACTAATGATTAAATACAAAAGATTACACATATATCAAGACACTATCTTTATTTTAAAAAAATAGAAGCAAGATAAATACAAGAAAAAGGGCAACAAAGTATTTGAAAGAATTGTCTAATATCGGACATTAAAGGTGGTATCGGACACAAAAGTGGACAAAAAATGTTCATGTTTTTTTTTATAAAAAAAAGGGTTTTTAAAAAGTGGTAAAACCGTGTTCAAACTTTACATAACACGTTACACTGAAAATAAAAATTATTTCTGGCACAATTCACATTTGTAAAAATGCTGGCAAGATTCAAGACCCGTACAATTTTCATGAGCCCATCCATGACAACCTTGACATTGAATTTAGTCTTCTTCGAAGCTTTCTCTTCAGATAAAATTCAATCTTCACCTTTGTTATAATCCTTATGTAGTTTTAGTTTTTCCGCTTTCTTATAATTGATGGTGTTAAAATTATTTTTTTGTATTTGGGCGGATTATTTTTTGATTAACTCATTTGAAATTTTTTTCGCATATAGGTACTGTAGTTTTATTTTGATTGGTAGACCCGGTACTTGTGTTTTGGCTTCATTCTTTACAATTTTTGAACTTTTTAGAAGTGAACCTAATTTCCTCAATATCCTAAATATTTTCTTAAATTTCAACAACCTGTCACTAAGTGTACTTTTAGGTATATCACAATATAAGACAGCTTCTCAAATTGTCACAAACGTATTCCACTGCTGATTTCATGTTGCGATCCTTCCATTCACCCCGAGCCCCTGCTCCCACTTTTTTTTGAACCTCGGCATTATCTGGAAAAATGGATGAAAAACATATTGACTTTTTGAAAATAATGTTTTAAAATCAAGAATAGCAAACCCTTTGTATATTGCTTTCGTAATACAATATATTTTCATGACAAGGTGTATAAAAATACGAAACATTTGGTTTAAGTAAAAGTATACCTATTAATTTAAATAAAAAAAAAAATAAAAAAAAACATTTATTCGTGTGTCCGATATCATCCGTAACAGCCATGTCCGATATTAACCAACCGACGTGGAGTTAACAAAATAACCGCCTACCTGGTATGGGACACAAATTTTAAAACATAAGATCGTCATTTGATTGCCACTGAAATACAGTGTACCGTCTTATATGTAAAAATGTAATTAAATTAATAACGTACCTTTTATTTGTCTTCGAATAAAGCTGTGGACACAATATGCGGTGGTCAAAGTTCGTTTTTTGGGCACAAAACGACACAACTGGCTTTGGCGAGAGTCATGCAAACACCGGGCATCCAGAATTAGTGCGGCAATATTATAAACTAACTTTCATCGCCCTATCTATACGCCAGTAAGAGAAATTACACTTGTACGATACCATACATTGTCCGATAATATACGTACTCCCCCTAGTTATAAATGTTTGTAGATCGGTGATGGAACGCTAGCCAGCTAGCCAGAGAGTGGGAAGCAGGTGGGATCCCACCTGTATTATTACCACAATAAATTTACAGCTTTTTCTTTCATACCTACAAGTTATTTATAAATTTATAGTTGTTGGACCAACTCTGGATGAGTTTTTGCTTTTGTAAAGTTGTAAGTGACGAATGCAGGAAATTCAATTTATAAGAGACTGAATGCTGTTGTCACATTCAAAATTTGCATACAAAGCAGTTATCATGATACAAAATTTAATGTCAGGTGATGTAAAGAGTCAGAATAGCACAGCAGTATTAAATTATTTATGTGTGTTCTTAGTCCATAGGGGCCGAAACCCTGCATTTTAGTGTTGAAGAATCGTGCCCACGCACGGTACGAATCAATGCAATTGTAGTGTCGACCTTATACATTCACTTTGCTTTCGGATATTACCTCTACTGGGTTAGGTTAGGTTAGGTGCCGGCGAGGAACTTCAATAAATTAAAAGACAAAATTTTTGTTAAAGCCATCATGTGGACCATACCGTACTTGAAGAAGTGATTTTTGTTTTTGTCTTTAAAATCTGTTTGATTGATTTATTTTTAATAAATCATTTTTGTATGAGTACTTCTGTGAACAGTACATCTCATATCTACAAAAGTGTATTTCTATTTTTCTCTTTTTCAATAAATCAAATCCAAAATTCCTCTTAAATCATAAGATTTGCTAGTATGTATATATACCTTTGCGGCGCACACTAAATTGGAAACATACTTTTTTGGACAGAAGATATAAAATGTTTAAAAAGGCCACCATCTTGAAATAGGAACGTAACAAACAAATTTTAAAAATTTGACAATTTTAAAAAACTTAACAGACAAAATGCAAAAGAGTTGTAATAGGACTTAAATTTACAATCAGCACTAAATTTGATATATTTTTTCCAACATCTGATCAATTAAATAAAAATTTTCTTCTCCAGGGTCACTTCAGATTCGAGGGACCCGCCTTCCCATCAGTCAAGGAGCTGATCCTCTACCAGCAAAACAGTGCGCTGGCCGTCACCGGCAGGTCCGGAGCGGTTCTGAGGAGACCGGTACCCAGAGAACGGTGGGAGCTGAACAATGATGATGTGGTTCTCTTGGAGAAGGTTGGAAGAGTAAGTTACACCATTCCCCTATCTTAACAAACGGATTGCAATCTTTAGAGCACAGGCATCAGGTCCTTGTTATACCGGTTTTCAATGAAATATGCTCCTAGGGACTAGCCCCAAAGTCAGGATACAAGCCAAATGCATGCCCAACATTTATGCACGGTTGACATTTGTCATGTGAAAACGTCATTTCTATGACCCGTTCTTGAGTTTAACAGCTCGGATGTGGAAAGATTTACCAGCTTCTTTGTTTCCTTCCTCACCCCAAAAAGATCCCCCACACAAGCAACCCCAATGATGACAAATATTTCCACGGGCGAAGTTAATGTAAAAAACCGTGAATCTTCCTGACAGTCCCAGGGGTAATAATGGGGCCCCTTCCACAAGAACACTTTCTTCTTGGTTCTAAAGTGATTTCAGAGTACAATTTTTTCTTTACATTCTTCACAGAACTTCTCGAGATGCCAATTGCCTTTTGCAATCGCATTTTGAGATATGCTTTGTGGATGTGTTCAAAAATCAGCTGGGCGTTTTAAAATCAAATAAATAATAATCGATAGAATAAAGTGCGCTGGATGCCAGGCGCTTTGTGAATCAAGTTTTTTTTTTCAATCAAACACATAAATTACGATTTTGGCACCCCCTAAAACTGCCGCCCTGCGCAGGCGCCCCGGTTTGCCCTCCCCTAGATCTGGGGCTGAGGGCCTCAGTGGGTGCTTTATTATTTGTGTCATTAATAACATCATTAAATTAAAATGTATTTATAAAATTGCCGGTTTTCTAACCTGCAACCTTTTGAATCCGGAACCAAGAACCTCCCTTTGCCGCTTACCATTATCTTATCTTTCATGTTATATCTTCTAGGGTAACTTTGGCGACGTCTACAAAGCCCAGCTGAAGAGCTCCAAGCAAGAGGTGGCCGTCAAGACCTGCAGAATGACCCTGCCCGATGAACAGAAGAGAACATTCCTCCAAGAGGGCCGGATCCTGAAGCAGTACGACCACCCCAACATAGTCCGCCTCATCGGCATCTGTGTTCAGAAACAACCCATTATGATTGTAATGGAGTTGGTTTCAGGTACTAATTAGTTACTTAGTAATTGGCCACTCGATTATCCAACAACTACTATAATCCTTAATGATTCGTGTGTCACATTTGGTAGTCCGCCGAATGCCTAGACTCAAGCGCCAAGCTTTGTACACCGACGGGTTGGGTTATCTTACTCTTACACAATCAGTTACTTTACCGCCGTATATTACTACATATACTCTTACACAAACAGTTACTATACAGACATATTATATTACTATACTCTTACACAATCAGTTACTATACTGCCGTATATTACCATACTTTTACACAATCTATACACCATACCGTCTATCTATCTATCTTTTACACTATACCGTCATATATTACTATACTTTTACACAATCAGTTACTATACCGCTGTATATTACTATACTTTTACACAAACGGTTACTATACCGCCGTGTATTACTATACTTTTATTTACTAGAAGTGAGGCAAATCAAGACCGAGTTGTTTGGCGGTCCGTCCTCTCTGCCTAGCGAAACGGCGTGATGGTTAGTTAGTTAGTTATTTACTATAGTTTATTTAGTTACTATACTAGTTGCTCTCGACGACTATTTTACCAATCACCGGGGTTCATTATTTTTGTTTTAGGACATTTTAGTTAGTGCTACGTGTATCCTAAAATCTTTACTGTTGCCAAGTGTTTCTGTTCCTTTCGTTCTGTGAAGTTTTATGTTTGAATAAGTTTACAAAATGGAGTCTTCTCAAATATAAAGTTGACACCTTGACTTACCAATTAATGGAAATTTTACGAAAGATTGACAGCAGATTTTTTTTTTTTTTTAAATATGTTTTAATTTTTAACCTTTCAGGCTAATTTATTCGCTTTTGGGAACAACTCATTCAGGTCTCATAGAAATCCTCGTGTCTCCCTTACCTATCATGATCGGAAATATGATTTGAACGGTGTAAGAAAAAGAAAACCCTATGCTTTATATTCAAACCTAAAATTTTGCCACAAAATAATTAAAATGTATACCTTTATAAAACCAAAGTTTCTCACTGCAATTTAAAAAAAATTGTGAAACTTTGTCAATTTTTTTAATAATTATTTTTTCATGAAACAACAAAAAAGTGAGGTGATGATAACGTTTGTAGTATAATTTTTTTTTTTTTTTTTCATCAAGTGAGCCATTTTTTGTGTTAAGAATTTTTATATTTCAAAAATGATATGTTTATTTTAAAGCGTATTTTATTTTCTACAAAAAACAGTTTTTAGTTTTCACATATGTTCAGAAATATTTCATTTATTTGGATTTTATTGCAAAGCGGAAATATTTTGCCTGAGAGGTTAGCATTTATTTTGTGCGTATACTCTATAATTTGTAGCTTTCACTAATTGGACACTTGCCCGTTTTTAGGGTGTGGATTAATAAGAGAGAGAGAGCTGTATTACATTATTGTAATAAATGTTGTTTATTTTCCAGGTGGTTCCCTACTAACATTCTTAAGAAAACCCGGTGCAACACTCAGCCAAAAGCAACTTGTTGGAATGTGTCGCGATGCAGCGGCGGGAATGCGTTACCTGGAGAGCAAGAACTGCATTCACCGCGACTTGGCCGCCAGAAACTGTTTAGTTGGTAAGCCTTCAATCCCAGCCCCATCTTCTACCTCAAACCTATTCTGTATTATTTATAATGGCTCGCTTAACCCGTCATTTAAAGATTCTGGTTGTTCAACAGGGAAGGACCACATTGTGAAGATCTCAGATTTCGGCATGTCAAGGGAGGAAGAGGAATATATAGTTTCCGGAGGAATGAAACAGATTCCTATCAAGTGGACAGCACCCGAAGCATTGAATTATGGTAAATAATAACTTGCCTACTATTTTTTTATGTTAGGATGTCAATAAACTAGTTTGCATTAACCGGTTGAGAAAATTTGACACATTTAGGGGACAAACATCCGATTATCGTTAGAGTAAATTTGGCCCTTTTAGGGGACAGCTCGTACGGTCTCGTAAAAATCATTTCATCTCCCTTACTATCATGATGAGAAATGTGATCTAAACAGTGTTAGAAAGAGATAACACTACGCTACGATTTGAATTCCATAGTAATCTGCAAAAAAAAAAATTATTCAGATTTATGATGTCAAACTTCCGCCAGAACAATGTAAGGTGAAAATTTTTAATGTTTGCATTCAAAATTTTAATATTTCAAAAATAACATGCTTACTTCTAATAATACAATTTGAAAGCGTATTTAATCGCCTTTCAAAAACAGTTTTCTGTTTTTGTATACGTTCAGAAATATTCAAATTATTTTGATTTTATTACTCGGAAATACTCAAGAATTCGCCGGCCATAGACATCTTTTTTATTAGCGGTATCAGTAATTTAATCTCAAATCTAGAAGGGTTAAAAATGTTAAAGTGCAATGAAGCATCTTCTGACTGTGGACTGAGCATAGCGAAGCGTTGTTTTAACTCAATCAAATTTTTTTTTATAGTAATACCTCCCAAGAGTCTCAGCTGCTCCCGTCTGGAGCCAATGAGACTATGGCATCCCCTGGGGTATGTTGTTAGGCTGTAGGTAGTGGGGAGTGGAAGGAGATGGGGAAGAGGAAAGTGGGGAAGTACCTGGCTATTCAGATCTGGCCACCAAACATGGCTAACGCCATTTCAAGCAACGTTTCAATTCTAAATGGTGGTCTTACACCAGGGCGGTACTGATATTATCTTCCACTCTTGCCGCGAATATACTATACATTATTTTAAATAGAATTAATTGTGAAATAACACAAATTAATCAAATAAAATTTATTTGCCTATGCCGGGATTCGTGTCAAAAGCCTTGCCGCTGGACCACGCCGGCCGTCGAAAGCAGTTTTTTTTATCTGCCTGTAAATTTATTTATTAGGTTCTGGTTCAACAAGGTGGCCGTTTTAACATGCCATGCGCCGCAGTAGTCGATATGCGCGATCAAAAAAATCATTTCATTAAATATTTTGGGGGAAATGCTTTTGGTGGATTATATACTAATTGCGGTTTAACCCCTCCGAATTTTCGAGAATATTAGCTTTTGGTGTCTTAAACGAAATGACATTTTACGAAAACTTTTAATTATAACCGCTTCACAATTAAAGCTCTATAAATTAAACATTTCTGAACGTAGCCGAATCGTAAAAACTGTTTTAGAAAGGTTACAAAATAGGCTTTCAAATTATTATATTACAAATAAATATTAGCATTTGTAAATATTAAAATTTAGAACGCAAACATTAAAAATAGGTAAAAATGACTCACATGATGTTTTTATGTGAAAACGGTACTAAAATTACAGATTATGCAAACAACAATACTTATACTATTGTATATATGTGTAATAAACACTTTTGTCACCTCACTTTTTTATCATTTCATATAAAAATATTTAATAAAAATTTAAAATGTGGAGCGCGGTGGAGCTGCCGGTAGCAAATTTGCGCGGGTAAATATTTGTGTCAACTAAACGATTGACAGCTGATTCCTGTTATGTATTTCCATAGACAACATGATAGAAATGTGCAGCTTGATCTACTATCGACCTTTGAATTTTTGTTTTAGGGATGTAACTAAAACAATAACAGAGTTATAACGATTTCTATGGAAACACACGCGCTGACGTATAAACACGCTTATTGTACTTGACTGCTGTCCTATTTTTAACGCTTATATCTGCTTACGTTGCGGAGGGGTTAATTTAATGTAAGGGTTAATGGTTTAGTAAGAATTATTTTTTCAAATGTGAAATTATCAATTAAATAGGTAGGTATTTAAGTACCTACTTATAAAACTTTTAATTTTGAAGGAAATTTTTTGATATAAAATAAGATAAAATTAGAAAGATACTTTTTTAGACGTGAGGTAATACAGAATAATAATTTAATAATAATAATAATTTCATTATATTTCACAGGAAAGTACACATCACTCTGTGACGTTTGGAGCTACGGAATCTTGATGTGGGAAATCTTTGCCAAGGGAGACACACCTTATTCCGGATTAACCAATTCCAAAGCCAGGGAAAAGATAGACACAGGTATGGAACCTACATCCTAATACTTTCTGTAGACAATCGTGAAAGAATTTGTCAACAATGCTAAATATAATACTTTCCATTATTTGTGTAATTGCCAGAAACTATAAATCCTTGGCATATGTAAAACCGTGTTTAACCACATTACAAAAGAAGAGATCTGCAAAGCCAGGCATAATGAACAAGATTAAGTATGTCCAAAGGGAAAGGATGTCTGCTGTACATGTCCCACTTTGATTTTTGGACATGTACAGCAGATGGATGGAGAATGAAGTGTCAGGGTACACTTTTTTTTAAGTGATTACCGCACAAGAGTCCTAACTGCTCACGACTGTCCGGAGCCAGTGGGATTATGGCATCCCCAATTGGGGTATGTTGTGAGGCTGAAGGCAAGGAGGTAGGGAAGAAAAAGGTTTGGAAGTACCTGGCTTTTCAGATCTGGTCACAAAACATGACAGCTAAAGCCATTTCAAGCACTGTTTGATTCTAAATTGTGGTCTTTCACCAGGGCAATATACTAAGAACGAGTTGTTTCAAAAAATTTGACAGATTCACCAAATATTTGAAGTTAATTTTCACTTTCTGAGTAAGTTCTATTCAAGATCTGTGATTATTTCAGTTTTATGAAGCAACTGGCCTATAATGATATAATAACAGAACTTGAATAGAACTTAAACAGAATGTGAAAATTAACTTAAAATATTTGATGAATCTGTAATTTTTTTTAATGAATAAAGACCTTCAAACTTAAATAACTGCATTTTTATTTTTATAGTTAGTTTTAATAGTTAAAATAATTGTCAAAGTTTTAATTTTTCAAGACCCCCCGAAAAGCACCGTATCTATGGTGGATTGTGTGACATCTTCACCCACTGATAGTTTATTTACTTTCAAGTTGTCATTTTGAATCAGTGATGTTGTGTCTAGGGAAATTTCCCTAGATCTAGAGGAGAAAAATATTTTTTAGGGAAAAGGGAAATCAGGACAAAATCTAGGGAAATTTCGAACTCTGGCAAATTTTTTATTACATATGACAATATTACTGGTATTATTTATATATATATATAAATAATACAATATACATATAATAATAATACAATAATACATATAATATATACGTATATATATTTTTTGGAATTCCTATGAATCTTAATTATTGTTCATGTACTTACATGCAATGTTATTTTTAACACTGACAACTCAATATGATATTAGAGAACGTACCCATACTACGTGACACGTTCGGGGGAGGGGGGGGGGGGGGTGGGGGGTTACTTCACGTATCAAAAAGTGTTTTATTTGGAAAAGCACAGTATTATTAGTATATTTACCAAGTTCCGATATCTTTCCAATTAATTAATCATATTAATTAACATATAACAGGATTAGTGTCACACAGTCAGGTGGCTACGTAGGTAATTGCGTAAATGTGAAATTCTAGGGAAATTTCACTTCGAAATCTAGGGAAATAATGCACTTTTTAATAATTTTTTAAAAACTCTGCGTTTAATATTATGAAATAAAACTTATATATTCAGAATCAGCGTTTATTGGTCTATATGAATATATTTTTTTAAAGCCATAATATTTCTCACTGGAGTTCCTTATTGTGAATAGAATTTAATTAAATGTGATGTTTATGTGGATGGAAGAAGTTGGGGACTCTCCAGAGAGACTTCAATGCCCAGTGAATGAAACAGTATGTCTAGTCATAAAAAGTAAATATATCATCATGTATAATCTCTAATTTCTTCCGCAGGCTATAGGTTGCCTGCTCCGGAAGGCTGTCCTGAAGAGATGTACAACCAGATGCTCAAATGTTGGGAATATGACCCAGATTTGAGGCCGCACTTCGATCAGATCTACACAACTGTTGACTCCCTCTTCTCCGACATGCGATGATAGTCTTACTGTTAATCAAATGAACTTTATAAATAATAATTAATCCCTGTACATAGTGAGGAGTGTGGTTTTGATAATATTATGCATGTAATTTGCAAGAGTGATACTGTAAAAATAATAATTTAAGTGATTATTTGCCTATAATATATCTTCATAGATAGTACAATAACGTAAATGTGATGTTAACCCTTCCGCACCAGAGGGAGTAATACAACTCTCTCAAACGAGAGTTTTGTGCAAGATCTAAGTTGTTTTTTTACATCACATACTCTTTATTTTAGGTCTTAGAAAACTATTCACTAATTTATGTGCATTTAAAAAAAATTATCTCGTTACTATTTTTTAAGATCTATCTAATCTATCCAATTCTGATGAAATTACTCTCTCTCTCCCCCTATCGCCATTATTTTTTTTTTTTTAATTCCTCGCCGCAAACAAGTCGCCAGTGTGGTCGTAAAAGATAAATTTTACTGGAAATAGGTACATATTTGATTTACGCTTGATTTCTTATTGTCTCCTTTACCGTTTTGCATTACGATTAACTGCTAGGCGAAAATGTCCGGCTAAATGGTAGGTAGTAACTAATATCTAAGGATAAATTGTTTCATTATGGACCAGTTGCTTCACAGAACTGAAATAAAAACAGAACTTGAATAGGACTTTCACACAACTTGAAAATTAACTTTGAAATTTGATGAAATGTTCAAATTCTGTAAAGTATTAGTGGAAAGGGCAAAAGGAATATTAACCTTCGGGTGACATGTGATTTTTACCTTCAGGTACGTAAAGGTTAACCATTGTTTCCGAGAGAGAAAAACATAAGTTTTCAATTTTTGGAATTATTTTTAAAATAAGTATTTAATTAATGTTAATTGAAAACGAGCAATTTTTTTTAAATGGAAGGAAGCCTTTTCATCTCATATTTTGTGATCTTCATTTTTAAAATATAATTTTTTTTGGAAATTAGAGGTTTAGGATTGTATTTATAACGGCATAAATTTTTTCACTTTGACCTGTCAAAGGCCATCAAAATTCAGGAAAAATACGGAAATTTCCTAAAAAACCACAATTTTGAATTGAATGTTTTGTGGATTAATTTTGAGATATTGTATATTTTATTGACCGAAACACATTCCTAGAACAATAAACTATGTACCAAAACAACATTACTTGCGTTAATTATGTAAATTAATAGGTTTTACGATGTTTTAGTCGAGGAACACGCATCAACTTTGACAGATAAAATTCGCTGCAAATTTGACATTTTCATGCCACAGATAATATCGTTTAAAAATATTCTAGGGTTGCCAGGTGAATGAAATTTTTACCCGTCTCATGGGGAAATGTTGGCACAAGCGATTCTGACCTTGTCCTTCATACAAATTCTGTACATAGAAGGGTCAAAATCGCAGACAAACATAATTTATTCGAATTTTTTTTGAATTTTTTTCCCGCGCATGTGCCCAATACGTGCGCACCCGCGCATCTCCGGCCGATTACAGGTTAATGGGTATGACATCACATTAACGATATTGACTTATGGAAAATGGTATTTCTAGTGTTATTATCGTGTCTTTTACTATAGTGATTTATTTCCAAATTTATATGAATTTATCAAATAAACCTGCATGTTTTATTCAAATTAGAAATATTATGTAGTGCTGATTAATTATTTTGGAGTCAAATTACTTTAATTCATGTTTAGCAAATTTTTTCAAAACACTTTTATGTACAAAACATTTTAGGCACATAAAATACATAAATTTGTGCCAAAAGTGAGATTTTTAGTCTTCTTGTTTGATAATTACTCGAGTGATTATAAATTTTGCCATTAAGTTTTATTAAGATGTATTTTTAAGGAATATTTTAATCTCATAATTATTATACTGATATTCGTAATTAAAAATGTATTTTTAATGTATTTATTTTATAACTCTTCCTTTTTATAAAATATTTTTATTTTTACTTCTTAAATTCCATTAAAAACATTTTCTAACAAACTTCAGAATAAGAGCTTTTTGGTTATTTTATATTTATTGTGTGAAATCAGTTCTTAGTATTTTTAGAAATAAAATTATGAATTTAAAAACATACATAGACAATCAATACTTAGAAATGCATAGGGGCTCAAGTATTACGTAACACATTTGGGGGGGGGGGGGTCTTGTAAAACGTTACCGTGCGTTATGAGGGGGGGTTCGAACAACGCGTTACGTAACATGTTTTTCTTTATTTAGATAAAAAAATAGGGAATTAAAATCTTCCAAGTTGGCAATCCTTTTCGTTCTCGAATTCTCTTGTTTTATTTATTACCGCAAAAGCGATTAAAACAAGAAAAAAGGTATTTAAGCGACTTTCCAGTACTTTGCGCAACTTTCAGGTAAAAATTGTCACTTGGGCGTGACGTAACGTTTAGGGGGCGGGGGGGGGAGAGGAGGGAAAAACGTTACGGCGCGTTACATGGGGGGAGGGGGGATCAAAAACCTTCAAAAATTGCGTTACGTAATACTTGAATGCCCCCTTACGATAAACATACAGGTATTCAATTATTTAATTTATTGTGTTTTAAATGCCATGTTAAAATAAATCTTTCCCTGTATTTCGCCATAAGTATTTTGTATGTTAGTTTTTAGATGTGTTGTATTTTAATACATACCATTTTTCATTGTGAAACATTTTAGATTTTTTATCAGAGTTTTCCACTATAAAAACATGTCTACGTACACGGTGCAATAATTAAATATATTTAGATACAATCTAAGTAGCATGTATTATTTTTCTCCCAACATTTTGTCTTTCTACAAAAATTGAATTTATAGAAGATCTGAAATATCTTTATTGGTATGTGTATTAATTAACTAAATAATAAATTCAAATTCTGTGAATATTACTTGTATATTATAAAATTATAAAAATAATGTAGAGTTTTATTTAGAATGTTTGAAGAAGAATCGCACAATCGAACAGCGCTGCTTGATGATATTGATTGTCCAGTTGATTAGTCAGATAACTCTGAAAAATAAAAATTTGAGTTGAGTATGCAGTTGTAAAAGTGTACCGTCTATCTTGTACAATACTCAAATTACTCATAAACGCAACCAAATCAATTGTAATGCAGAAAATCATGTAGTGAATTAAACAAAATATTGATGTTTCCAGATTGATAATGTACTGGGCCGTTATACCTCTCGGTGTTATTTTATAGTCTAATTAATATGTAAAACACAGACATGTGAAAATAATATTTGATTTATGGTGAGCATACGAATATGTATTGCTCTCATTATCTGAAAACTTACTATTTGGAGATGTCTGACTAATTAACCGGACGATCGACAATATGTAGGTAGTGTTGTTGGTATAACTGCGGTGCGCAAG
The DNA here is from genome assembly GCA_929108145.2 of Limnephilus rhombicus. Taxonomy (NCBI): domain Eukaryota; kingdom Metazoa; phylum Arthropoda; class Insecta; order Trichoptera; family Limnephilidae; genus Limnephilus; species Limnephilus rhombicus. Next base: position 29,465,529 of record OV815284.1, read on the forward strand.
GACCAAATTCTGCTTGAAATGTTTAACTAGCAATCCCTAATACCTAAATTCTTGCCATATTTCAATTCGGGAGGCGGGAATAGGTACCGCCGCCCCGGGAACCTTTATTGGATAACCAACACCTCTGCCGTAGGCCGTAGGTCACCCCAAGTGGTTCGCTACGTTTGGTGATTTAGCAGGGGTGCCCGGGTTCATGGGATGAGGTTTGTCTAGGTCTTGGAGGCGGATGACCAGGACACACTGAACCCCAGATTCCTACCTACCCCTTAAACCCTTTTCCTTCCCAGAACTCTCCTCTCCTTAAAAAAATCCTCCACACAGCATCCCCAAAGATGACGTAGGCCCTGAGAGAAATTATTTTCCTCGGGGCCTCCTGTGTGGAGCTCATGTAAAAAAAAAAAAAATTGTGACAAGCTAAGAATTAAGGCAATACTTTCCTCTTGGAATATAATATGTAATACTCAGCTAAAATTCATACAACAGCATGCTAATACATATATGCATAATGTTGGTACCTTCTAACGGAAAAGATTTTTGTCACACAAATGATGTGACAGTGTGAACCAGCAATAAGACTGCAAAACGCAGTAATATTGGGAGACTTAAAAAAATTTGGGTTACTGCATTGTGAAAGGCAACATTGCATTGTTTGACATGAGAAACTGGAGGCAAATAGCAGGAGTGGAGGCGGCCGCCTCCAAGGGCTCTTCAAGGGTTGTAGCGCCGTTGATGATAAAGAAGAAATACATATTGTAATTATAAACAGAAATAGACTCATTAAGAATACCTGATTACCGAATTCCACTGAAATACTGAATGTGATTCAAGAGTGAATAATTCAAGAGTCTAATGAGGTGCTCCAGGCAAAGTCAGGCGAAGCAACTCCAGATTCTTTTTTTTTACATTAGCTCCAAACAGGAGGCCCTGAGGAAAATAATGTCATCTTTGGGGATGCTGTGTTTTTTTTTTTTTTTTTACAGTTAATACCGCACAAGAATCTCAACTGCTGGAGCCAGTGAGACTATGGCATCCCCAATTGGGGTATGTTGTGAGGCTGAAGGTAGTGGGGAGGGGAAGGAGGTGGGGAAGAGGAAGGTTGGGAAGTACCTGGCTATTCAGATCTGGTCGTCAAACACGGCTAAAGCCATTTTCAAGCAACGTTTCAATTCTGAATGGCGGTCTTACACCAGGGCGATACTGATAGTATCTTTCACTCTGGAACATGCCGCAAATATACTATATATTAATTTTAATGAATTAATTGTGAAATAACACAAATTAATCAAATAAAATTTATTTGCGCATGCCGGGTTCGAGCCCGCGACCTCCGGATTGTGAGTCGAGAGTCTTACCCACTGGACTACGGAGGTCGTCTGGAGGTCGTGTGGAGGGTCTTTTTAGGAAAGGAAAAAGAGGAAGTTCCGGGAAGGAAAAGGGTATTGGAATGGGTAGAAATCTGGGGGTCAATGTGTCTAGGAATGATGGGCGTATGAATCCATCCATCCCACTGCGGGTGCAAGGCGATGTTCTGAGAGTGTACAGCTGGAGAAGTCAAAGGGACTTCCTCAAACATTCTCTCCCAATCCGGCCTGCCATGCAGCTCGTGAGCAGACGCATCCGCCGCCAAGACCCTGACAAACCCCCCTCCATGAACCCCTGCTAAGTCACCAAACATAGCGAATCACTTGGAGTGACCTACGGCAGAGGTGTTGGTTATCCGATAAATGGTTCCGGATCCCAAATTGTTGAATGGCTGGAATTACTAGGGTTGGATGGCTGGACTTACTTTGTCTTGGCAATGGGTCCCCTGCTCCTGTAGGTTAAGGGGAAAATGAAGAGATGAGAAAAAAACAGCAATAAAATTTATAAAATAATTTATTGTCATTAATCCCGATTACAGGTATAGTTTGATAAGTTCGTCGCTGACGGCAGACGGGGTGAGTATTCCTAGATCGGTGAACAGCAGGGTGATGTAGGATGGGGGAGTATAGTCCACCAGAGGGTGCTCCTTTGCCAGGTCCCTCTGGAGAGTGCTGGATAGGTACTTGAACTCGTTTGGAAGGTCCCTCTGGTTCAGGGGGTAAAGTCTAGCGAATTTGAAGCTCTCGGTCAGCACATAGACTGGCTTCTTAAGTTCCTTGGCACACATCGCAGTCGTGTATGTTCCTATCTGAAAATTAAAATAGATACACAGCACAATTAATTGACTGAACGTAGCGAAGTCCTGACTTAATTGACCATTTGGCGCTTCATTTGTCTGTAAACTTTTTTGTTCCGGTTCAATGCGGTGACCGTGTAGGATACTACCCTTTTTTACCCCATCAGAGTTTGCATAATCGTAGTTCTTACTACGAGCTATCAAATCAGAATAATCAATACAGTAGAGCCAGTGGAGTAGCGTGCCTTGGAGGGGCCCTGTATCAAAATCAGTTGGGGGGCCCAAATGAAGGATTTCTCACAAAAGAAACAAAAGGCCTCTGTAGCCCGGAGGCCCCGTATCATTGATATGGCTGATACGGCGGTAGCTACGCCCCTGAGTAGAGCCTTGATAGTCCGTACCCAGGCTCTCTTCTTGTACCGAGGCCGCTAACACGATGTTTTCCTCTAGTTACGTGAGAGCTCATGCTTAAAATGTCAAGCAAACTCCCCATTCACAAGCTGTATCAGTACTTTTTTTTTTGTTCAGGAGGAGGCAGGAAAATAATTCCCTTCAGTTATTCATCTTTGGGGATGCTGTCTGGAGGGTTTTTTTAGGGAAAGGAAGGAGAGAAATTTCTGGGAAGGAAAAAGATCTGTTTCCAGAAATGACGGATGAATGAATTCATCCCTTTCTCTGTGGTCCAAATCCTGATGAAAGTCCTGCTTGGAGAGTTTAAAAGATCTCCCTCAACCAGTCTCACCGGATCCAGCCGTCCAAGCAGTTGGCGGGCAGACATATCCGCCGCCAAGATTCAGACAAACTTGACCCCATGAACCCGGACACCCCTGCTAAGTCACCAAACGCAGCGAACCACTTGGAGTGACCTATGGCAGAGGTGTTGGTTATCCAATAAATAGTTCTCGGGGCGGCGGTACCCATACCCGCCCCCCAAATTACACTGAACACTTGTTTGACTGTCAAATTAAATTTTCTATCTATTATAATATATAATGCAAGTGCTTCGCGAGTCCTACAAGGTGTCGTTTTTCATTAGTTTGCATTAACAAGGCTCTACAGCAAGGGTGGCCAAACCGTGGCCCACTGGGTGTCTACATGTGGCCCGCGGAGCATATGCACACTTTTATTTTCTTTTAGTGTACATAAAACCACCACAAGAACATTCCAACGTGCGTAGTTCATATCATATCTCACATATTATGGAAGTATCTCAGTACATTGATTCGACTATCGTGACAAGTTCTTCTATGGTATATACGTGTTAACAAACAATCACAGTTAAAGGAGAAATTCAATCAGGTTGGTTTGGAAGAGTTTTACAAAACATATTTGGGACAAGGAGAAATATCCTGCATTTTACAAACATGCTCTCTATCGATGATTTGGCTATTTGAAGACTTAACGTGTGAACAGGTTTTTAGTCGAATGAAGCATATTAAATCTCAAATGAGAACACGATCACTGATGAGCATTTGGAAAACTGTTTGCATGCTGTAGCAACAACATCAATCGTTATCACATTGATGCACTTAGTTCTGATAAACAAATTCACACGTCTCACTAAAATTTATTATATTTTGTTTACTTTTTTTTGTATTGGCGAATTCTAATCTAATAAATATGTTTGATTCTCATTTTGGTTATATCTTCTTAAAAAAACGATATATTTCTTGTTATCTTTGAATAATCAAAGAAATTTTGTTGTGCGGCCCGGTAGGAAATCTAATTTCTGAAATCTGGCCCGTCTGCTGAAAAGGTTGGCCACCCATGCTCTACAGTATAATGGCCCTACCGGCCTGAAGAAAGTTTGAAAGAGAAATTATTTATTTGCAAAAACAGCGGACAAATTATTGTATAAGGGGTCGTCCATTAATCGCGTGATGTTTTTTAGCAACTTTTTAACCCCCCCCCCCTCTTGGTGATATGTGGTGAGGTTTTAGACTAACCCCCCCCCCCAAAATCACGTGTACTTTTTTAGTACAAAGTATTTTGAAATTTTCAGAATATTATCACGAAAAATAAATACACGTGATATCTCATTATACCCCCCCCCTCGTGATATTTCGTGATTTTTTCCGAACCCCCCCCCCCCCCCCCTTTCGAGCCTCACGTGCTAATGGACGACCCCTAATTCCTTATTTGAAATTAAAAAAAAAACAGTTACATAAAAAAATATTGATAGTTTATAATAACCTATATACATGTGAAACATGGTGTCACTACCGTACCAGCTCAATAGAACGACTCCGGATCCAATATAATGATGCTTGCAGAATTATATTTTTCCATAGAAGATACAGCAGCGCATCTTCAATGTTTACGGAGCTAGGACTACACGGATTCGCCGGTCTGATGAGACACCGGGTCACTGGAGCCAGGATGCGGCTAATGGCTTCCGATAACACAGTGGTGATTGGTTTGATTAGTTCCTTAGAACGGGCAATCTGCCCAGGAGAGCTAGGAACTAATATCGACCTACAAGACATAAATAACACTTGTACACATTTTAATGTCTATAGTTATTTTGCAACATTATTACTATATTATTTTTGCTATATACAAGGGTGGTCCGATAAGTAGTTAGCCTACAAAAGAAAAACGAAATTTTTTTATTTTTTATTTCTCGACGTAATCTCCTTTTAGCTCGATACACTTGACCCAGCGATGCTCCAATTTCTATAACCCGTCTGAAAAATACGTTTTCTCGAGGTCTGCAAAGTAGGACTCCGTGGCGGCGATGACCTCCTCATTCGACTCAAATTTCTGCCCGGCGAGTGACTTTTTCAAGTTTGGAAACAAAAAGAAATCGCACAGGGCCAAATCTGGAGAATACGGTGGATGGGACAGCAGTTCGTAGCCCAATTCGACCAATTTGGCCGTGGCGAGGGCGGAGGTGTGAGCCGGTGCGTTGTCATGGTGGTAGAGCACTTTTTTTTGCCAAATGTGGCCACTTTTTCTGCAATTCGGCGTTGAATCGGCCTAATACTTCGGCATAGTACAGCTCTGTGATCATTTTGCCCTTCTCCAGGTAGTGGATGAAGATCACACCTTGCAAATCCCAGAAAACGGTGACCATTACATTTCCAGACGATAGGACCGTCTTCGCCTTCTTCGGAGCACGTTCGCCGGGTGAAGTCCACTGTTTCAACTGTTCCTTGATCTCTGGTGTGTACCAGTGGATCCATGTTTCGTCGACGGTCACGAAACGACGCAGAAACTCCTTCAGATTGCGCTTAAACAGCGTCAAATACTGCTGTGAAGTGGTCTCACGGTTTCGCTTGTTGTCTGGAGTGAGTAAACGCGGCACCCATCGCGCAGACAGCTTTCTCATGTCCAAAATTTCATGCAGCATATGACCCACGCGATCTTTTGAGATGCTTACTGTCTCAGCTATCTCACGCACCTTCAATCGGCGGTCTGCCAATACGAGATCGTGGATTTTTGTTATGTTATCCTCTGTGGTAGCCGTTTTCAGGGCACCTGGGCGTGGCTCATCAAAAACCATTGTACGACCATGTTGAAACTCGTTAAATCAATTGTTGACGGTCGCCATTGAAGGAGAAGAGTCACCGTACACATCATCCAAGCGCTCTTTAATTTTGCTGTGCGATTTCCCTTCCAAAAACAAGAATCGAATCACTGACCGATATTGCTCTTTTTCCATTTTTCTAAAATCCACGGACACGCCCGCTTCCACACGCTGTCAAAACAAAACTACAAGTCCGATTCGGCTGAAATTTCAGCAGAGCCGTCTACGAGAATGTACTACACGATAGTAAATTTCTCTTGCAGTAATGGCGCCATCAGGTGGTGGGGCTAAGAACTTATCGTGCGGCCCTCGTACTTAAAATTAGAAACCAACTTTTATGCATGCTCGGTCTATTGTTCACAGAAATACTAGTTTTGTAAACTTTACAAAAATTAACTAACCATTGTGCCAATTGACTACAGGGTAGACAGAGAGAACGGAATGCCATGTACGTCTTGCCATACAAGCCTAACGGTATTCACATTCATATACTCTTTACAAGGCGAAACTTCTTCTTTCATTCACATTTATTTATTTATTTATTTATTTAATTATTTTCATATTACATTTGGTTATAAAATGACGTATTGCCCATCTCACTAGGTGTGAAACGCCTGTGTTGAGATGGCAATTTACAGAGTGGTTATCTAAGATTTTGTAGTAATATTATGAAAATGGCAGGTTAATATAATTTTTTTTCTTTAAATATATAATTCAAGTATGTTACATATATATAAGAAGATTGCAGTAGGTACATGGTTACATATATACACACAGTAGGTATAAAGGTAATACATTGCGTAGTACATTGCGCCTCATATTCTCTTGACACCTTTTTTACGTTCATCCGCTCCACATACTCGAAACCACCTCAACACACTTTTTAAATCTTCTTCATTCATAATATCGACAGTCCCCAAGAACAATGTCGGATCTGCTATAAATTGAAAATCGTTTTGTTGGCTTATTTTAATTTCCTTTTGATGATTTAAAAGTCTGCATTTTTGGAATTTTGAATGAAATGCAAAATATCAAAACAATACTGTATTTCTTGAATCAAAAACAGAAAAAATATAGAAACGAAATTATAAATGGCTGTTTTGCAAAATAACAAAATCGCACATTAGAAATTGTTCTTCAGGACCGTCGATATACAAGCGCCTACTTTAATAAGAAAGATTCTGTGCTTTAAATAATGAATTACACATGTCATGACACGGGCTAAAACAAAAATTTATAACATTTATTTATTTATTAATTTACGGACAATAGTCTATTAAAAACATAATAATAACACAAATAAAAAAAAACAGAGATGACAGTGAAGGGAGAGCACATATAAATTAATAGCAGTGACAATATAAAATGTTAAAAGTACATGTAGAAGACACTACAAGTCAAAGCATGACGAAGCATTAAAATATTGCGTATCGACTGCCGAAAGTCATTTAGTTTTACACCAAAAAAATCAATGCTTTGACTTGCTTTGACAAGTCTCCACATTCTAGATAAGGGAGAATGGTATCCATAATTAGTAGAATGTTGATTGAGGAACAGCAATTACTTATTTCGGAGTCTACAGGAAGGGATGTTGAACTGGAGTTGTAACAAAGCAGGTGTATCAGTAATACTGTTGATAATGTTAAATATGCAAATTAGATCAGAATCCTTTCTAATTTTTTCTAAAGAAGAAATGTTTAAAATGTGTTCAATTTCATCATATGAGTACTCGCCTCTTTCAAGACCCAACCTCCAAGCAATTCCTCTTAGGAAACGATGTTGTACGGATTCGATGTCACAAATGTGGACAGCATAGAAAGGAGACCAAATGACACTAGCATATTCAAGGTGAGGGCGAACCAGCGAACAGTAAAGAGTTTTAAGTGTACTTATATGTTTGAAGTCAGATATAACATTATAATCAAGATCTTTGGATCTAACAAACGTATTTCATGAAAGAAAATCAAAGTGCCAACCTTATTAATAATCCCGCCACTCTCGACAACTCCTTCAGCCCCAATCATCACAATGTCCACCTGCTCCATGACATAGCCAATGGATGCATCCAAAACCAAAGTGCATCCCACCCCCCCTGCAGTTAGCAGCTTGCACATTTCTTCCCTGCAATGTTAAACGCATAAAAATTAGCCAATGTCTTTGAAACAGAATAGTTATACATAGGTACATATTAACAAGTGTATAAGTCTTCCTTTATTCTTGTATGGTGGATAGGTTGGGTGACAATGCAAGGTACTAAAGTTCAGCCTTACTAATTAATTGAATATTTTATTCAATCGATAAACAACCGTTTATGCGAAAAGCTTACTAATTAAAAACTGACAAAAAAATAGTTCATGGAAAGATATATACATACATTGCTTATCCAGACAAAGTGGGTAGTTTATCTTTTGTAAACAACTGTTTTTAAAAATAATTTCTCAATGAATTTCGGAATTTTTTCAGGGTATTTTAAATGTCGTGAAGTCTTTTTTTAATAAGTAGGGCTGAGAGTAGCGTTAATTCAAATATAATATTGTTATTAAACGGCCAATCAGCGCCTTTTTTTTACATTTAAAAGGATCCCCTTATGCCGATTCTGTGTCTGTTTCGTGTTTCTATCAAATTGTGATCAGTTGACAAGCATAGCAACGTGACAGTTACGCTTTTTTGTTGATCACAATTTGATTTAAAGCTGAAATCGACCTAGAATCAGCGTTTGGCAGGGACCTTAAATATAAAAAAAAACGAGTGTGCTTTAGACCACATGACTGAAGTAAAACTTCATTAATTTATAAAAGAACATATGACATTGATATTGACATATGACATTGGGGTGACATATGACCATGGGGTGACATATGACCATGGGGTGACATATGACTTTGGGGTGACATACGACCATGGGGTGACCTATGACCCTGGGGTGACCTACGACCGTGGGGTGACCTACGCTTGGGGTGACCTACGACCTTGGGGTGACCTACAACCTTGGGGTGATCTACAACCTTGGGGTGACCTACGACCTTGACCGGTGACCATCCTTATCACTCCCCTAGTCAAGCATGCGTAAAGGCCCGACCGTTCGCCTCGCCATCGATCACAGTTCGCATCGATTACCCTTCACATCACACTTTTAGTAACATCACAGTTTTCGTAACACATCATCACTTTTCGTAACATATCACCACTTTACGTAACGCATTCACCAGCTTACCCTCAAGTCGAGCGTACGTAAAGAAGTTTTACTTCAAAAACAAATTGGCACTTATTGGCAGTTTAATGGAAATATTACGTTTGAATTTACGCAGAACACCCCAACTAGATGTCTACAAGTCTATATGTGGCCTGTACATCATAAAAATGTATGTAATTTTATTAAATAAACTGTCAGACTGTACCCGGAATTATCAGGAGAAGATCTGGTCACATACACCTCAAATCTCTTGTGGTTTTTAGCAGCCTCCAACATGGTCTGTAAGACCACTCTTGATTTAGAGTGGGTGAGTATTTTCTGAAAAAAAAAAAAACAAATTAAAAACATGTTAAAACAATACACGAAGGGTGTTCAGAAAGTAAGTGTACTGTGAACATAATGTTTTTTTTTGTTTATTGAGGGTTGGCAGCACAGAGTGGTAGAGGGGGATCTCCTGACCATGGTAGTACGTAAACTCACCTTGTAGTGTCCAGTTATGTGAAAGATGTCAGTAAAAAAATCCCGCCAAATGCTGTGATCCGCTTCTTACTCACAGAAGGAATAACATCTACAAGAAAAAAAGGTGAGGATTTCTGAGCTTTTTTTGACTGGAGATGATGATAGTGGGACGTCTGGGAAAAAAATACTGTAGTCAAAGTGGCGTCACATCAATACCTCATCTGCCAAAAAATTCAAAACCACTATTTCGAACAAAAAAAATCATGGCCTCAGTGTTTTGGGACCGAAAAGGCATCATTTTGGTTGAATTTCTGCCTCCGTGGGCGATCATCAATGCACAACAATATTGTAAAACCCTAAAAATACTCAAAAGGAGCATTCAAAACAGAAGGGGGGGAAAGCTGATGTGAGAAGTGTGCTTATTTCACGAAAACGTTCGTCCTCACGCAGCCTTAGCCATCAATACGCTCTTGGACTCATTTGGTTGGGATGTTTTGAACCACCTCCATTTTCCTTTGACATGATGTCTTCAGATTATCATATTTTCACCTCCCTGAAGGCACATACAGGTGGAATTGAATTTTCAACCGACAAGCAGGTGCAAAAAGAGGTTCTGAAGTGGGCGTAGGAGCTGGCGGGAGAATTCTTTGAGGGCATAAAGAAGCTTGTGCCATGGCTCACCACATCATTGAATGGGATCGCGATTTTGTAGAAATAAAGTCAACATGTGTATCAACAATATCCTGTAATTTTTTTATCAAATACACTTTTTCTAAAAATATATAAAAATCTAGTACACTCAGACCTGTGCCACACGCAGCTATAAAAGATGTGGCATGGCGTATTTCGTACATTTACATCTTTTATAGCTGTGTGTGGCACCCGTCTTACTTTATGAACATTCTTCGTATTAAAGCGCAATAAGTTTTTGGAACATAAAAAAAATCATTCAAATGGAGCATAATACACTGAAGCTAAGTGTTCTTTATTTCTTCTTTAAATTACCTCAAATTACACTTATTAATATGTTGCTGCATTTGGTGACTAAATCTGCATAGTCAGGTACTTCCCCATCTTGCTCTATCCAATCTCTTTACCCTCCCCAATCCATTAAAAGGCCTTACATACCTCCCTAAAATCGGAGGCAAAAATGGCAGAAAATGGGAAGAGAAGCCTGGATCAAAGTTATTGAGTTGTTCAAAGGTTGAGTTCTCCTAACTGTATGAAATTTTTATTTTATTTTTATATTAGCTCCACACAGAAAGCCTTGAGGAAAACAATTTCCTTGGGGCCTATGACATCTTTGAGGATGCTGTGTGGAGGGTTTTTTATGGAAAAGTAGGAGAGGAAGTTCTGGGAAGGAAAAAGGTATGAGGGATGGGTGAGAATCTGGGGATCAGTGTGTCCAGGAGTGACGGACGTATGAACACTGTGGTGCAAGGCGATGAATCGAGAGAGTTCGGCTGGAGACGTCAAAAGGTCTTCCTCAACCAATCTCTTCCGATCCAGCCTGCCATGCGGTAGGTGGGCAGATGCATCCGCCGCCAAGTCTTAGACAAACCTCACTCCATGAACCCGGGCACCCCTGCTACGTCACCAAACATAGCGTATCACTTGGGGTTACCTATGGAAGGTGTGCTGGTTATTCAATAAATGGTTCCCGGAGTGGCGGTGCCAATACCCACCTCTCAAATTGACTTTTTTAGTCGAGACCCTAGGCAGGAGGGTTACTGGTTCCAGTACTCTCATTACATCCATGTGGCTCAAATTACAGCGTTTCATCATCCAGTTCTTCACCCAAATCTTCCTTTTCCTTTTTCTATACAATTGCACGCAAGAAAGTGCCAGAGCCAATCCAATTTGTTGATGTTTTGAAAGCGTTGGCAGTATTATCATCGACGAGCGCTTTGCTGCACGAACAGTTTCACGCTACGGCAGGGTCGAGTGTGTAGAGAAGACGCCTATTTTACCCCCGCCATCAGTCTCCCTAAATTGCCTCTGATTGCTGAGAGGTGTGTAAGGACTTTTAGCTTCACAATATATCTCAATAAGGGATGTCATAGTACCATTGGCTCCGGGGAGTTAACACTCTGGTGCAAAATTCATACGAAAACAAAAAGTTTTCACCAGACATTACTTTAGTTTCCAGCTAATCTTTGACATTTTCTTTAAATGCCCCGATTCCCTAGTTCCTGCCCTTTTTCCCCCCATATGTAACTCGCATATTATAACCAACTTCATTTGTTTAATACAAAATAAAAAATAGAACACAGATTTAAATTTCAAAAAAATATAACTCTCCTACAGTACCTACTTCGTATTTCAAAAAAAAATATTTAAAAAAAATTATGTAGTACTTACGCAACCATCGCATATGAAGGGTTGAGCTTGCCTTGCAACTTTCCCCCTAGTTTCCAAAAGGCGGTTCAAAAACACCTTCCCACGTTCTAACATAATTTGTTTGCATTCTTCGAAGGACTGGAAAAGAAAAAGGTAATTTTTGGAGATCGCTGGCAACGGTTAATATGCACTTTTTTTAAAAAAACCTTTTGATTCACCTTAATTACATTAAAAGTCAACTATTTGCATTGGGGGAAGTGGAAAATATTTCATTCTAAATTTCGATTACGTAAAATTAAAATTAGCTTTCGTCTTGTGAGATTGTACGTCATTAGCTATTAGCTCATTCGCTGTCACTTTGGTATGTTGGTATTCCTGATACACTTGAATGTATAACGAACGGCTAGAAGATTTTGAAGGTACGGGGCACTTTCTTTTGAATCACAAACCATGTTACACAAACCTAGCGTAGCCGCTAAACTACTTGAAAACTGGGATGTTTTTCTTGCCTTGACGCGAGTAGGCGTTATAAAGGGGCATTTTCTTTTGTATCACAAACCACGTTACACAAACCTAGAATTCCCATGAAGTCTGCTACGCTTTGCTCTAGCATCTTTTTGTACAGCAACAAGAATACCAACATAACAAAATGACATTTGAAAATAATGTTTGAAAATGGACGGTCTCGTTTCACAGAATGAAAGCTAATTTTAATTTTATGTAATCGAAATTTAGAATGAAATATTGTCCACTTCCCCCAATGCAAATAGTTGTCTTTTAGTGTAATTAAGGTGAATCAAAAGATTTTTTCAAAAAAGTGCGTATTAACCATTGGCAGCGATCTCAAAAATTTACCAAGAAAAAGCATAGACACAGCATTAAAATAGTGTAAATCTAAAGCTAATAAAGAAAAAAAATAGGATCAAAAATAGGATAAAAATTTGAGCAAACTTTTCTTACCTCAGTGTCCAATTTGGCTAGTGTAATGAACCTTAGAAATAATTCACATCCAGAAGAAACAGCTGTGATAGGCTGGTCGGTGTTTCTCATCACATCAATGGCTTTTTGTAAGTTTGTGTCTAATTCTTGAACGGTAGCCGCTATAAAAAGATTCATAAATATTTAATAATTAATTAGGTAACCAAAATATGTGACATACATTGAAAAGAGCAAATGTTTATGTTAAATTTCTAAATTGCGCATTGTATTTACCATTGTACTGTTCCAATACTTTTAGAAGTGTTCTAATAGCTGCAACTCCCGCGGAAACATCCTTTTCCTGTTCTAGGATTTTTAGAAAATAATCTTGAATTTCTGCAAAATAAAAGTTTTAAGTGTCAAGTAATTGAGGTTATAAAATATTTCATCATAAACAAACATCTAACGTCATCTTGAGACTTTACCTTTGTGCTTCATTTCGTATTATATTTTTAAAATATTTTATTTCGATTCTTAATAACAAATAAATAATACGCTTATAGCCGGTAACATACAAAATAATATGTTATGTCGAACTACCTGACTGTACCTGACATGCCACAATTTGACAGATAATTTGATTATAATGTTGCCATGTCAGGATTTTTCTTAGCTTTTTCCTTCTTAGGGTTTCTAGCATAAAAAAATAAAAGTCGATTGTAGGTGTATATTTTTGGTTTTACTTTTCCAGAATTATTTTTTATTTATTTATTTGGCTTTCACCCATTAAGGGTGATCTTGGCCATTTAAAATTATTATATTATTTACATATTTTTAAAATTATTTACATTTCCAGTTTTTTTTTAAATGAGTTACATTATCAATTTTTAAAAATTATTTACATTTTCAGATTTTTCTAAAATAAGGTACATTATCAGTTTTTTAAAATTAGTTACATTTTCATATATTTTTTAAATTAGTTACTATTTCAGTTTTTTACATGGAATACATACATTATATTAGCAAATACTTATAGACAATGGGCCAAGACAAATATTCATATGATTATACAAGTTGTACTAACATACAGAGTTGGTATTAGTAGTAATTACAAAATTGTAGAGTAGGAAGATGTACAGGTTCCCAAAAATAGGAACCTATACAACTGAACACACAGAGTAACACAAAGAGTTGGCATTAATAGTAATTACAAAATTGAAGAGTAGGAAGCTGTACAGGTTCCCAAAAATAGGAACCTGTACATATTCCATACTTCCATTTTTATACAGAGTAACATACAGAGTTGGTATTAGTAGTCATTACAAAATTGTAGAGTAGGAAGTTGTACAGATTTCCAAAAAAAGGAACCTGTACAACTGTACGTAATAACACAGCTAGAAACAAATGTATACGTATGGAAGAGAGAGAAATGTGACTGATGCTTAAATGTTGAGGCCATTTTTGTAAATAAATTTTGCTAACAAATAGTGAATTTCAGGAGAGTTGAGACTAAGAAGGCAGGGTACACTGGTAGGGAATTCAATTTTAAGTTTTAACAATTCAGGTATGAAGTTTGGAAATTGGTCATTGATAGGACACTCAAAAAAATTATGGTCTTAAGTATCCTCTGAACCTCAATCACAATAAGGCGAATTGACTATGTGGAATCTGGCGAGATGGCTAAGACAATAAGTATGACCTAAACGCATTCGAATAATGAAAGAGATGTATTTTTTAGGCATGGAAGTGTATTTGTGAAACCAGGGCTTGACGGGAATAGAAGGTTGAATTAAAGAGTACTGGTGACCTTTTAACAGAGAGGATGATTTCCATTCAGAGGACCATTGGCGTTGTAACTTATTTTTTAAAATAGGAAAATAGTCTCTAGCAGGAATAGGAATACTACTTAATGGACCATGAACAATGGATTCCTTAGCAATAGAATCAGCTTTTTCATTTCCAACAATACCAAGGTGTCCTGGGATCCAGGCCAAGACCACAGACACGTGAGCCAGCGACAAGGAATGCAGGAGGTCTCTGATAGAGTAGGTAAGAGAGTCACTAATGGAATTGAGAGGGGATGCGCTTATTTTTTGTAATGAACTAAGTGAGTCTGAAAGGATGAGGGCGTTTCTAATGTTGAGAGATTTGACGAGATGTAAAGCTTCTATGATAGCTATGCATTCAGCAGAGAAAATGGAACATTCTTTCCGAAGTCTGTGTGGGAAACACAATTTCCTGTGAGGTGCATAGACACTGCCCCCACAATGGGAGTCCGAACTGAGATTGGAACCATCTGTGAAAAATATTATATAATTTGGCCAGTTATTTTCAATAATATTTCAGACGGTTCGGAGCTATAAGGCTTAAGTTATGACCGACCCCAAGAGTTCAAACGTCCGACCCCAAGTGCTTAAATAACGATAATTTAAAAAAAAAAGTTCTGTGCAGATTTTTTGACTAATTCGTAAGAAGAAATCAAAATTTCACACGCGTCGGAACCGTAGGGCCAAAGTTATGAACGACCACAATTGTTGTTACAAAGCGCCCGTAAAACGATGAAATTTGCAAAAAATATTATTTTAGCCGATGTTTTGATTGATACGTGTCCAGGCCATGATTCTTAGAAAGAACCTAAAATTTCAGACTGTTCGGAGCCATAAGGCTAAAGTTATGACCGACCCCAAGAGTTCAAACGTCCGACCCCAAGTGGTTAAACGACCGTACCCAAGTGTTAAAAAGGTGGTTAAAAAAAAAAAATTCTATGTAGATTTTTTGATTGATTCGTGTACAGACCATGATTCTTAAGAAGAAACCAAAATTTCACAAGCTTCGGAACCGTAGGGCCAAAGTTATAAACGACCACAATCATTAATACAAAGCGCCCGTAAAACGATGAATTTTGCAAAAAATCTTCTTTTAGCCGATTTTTTGATTGATACGTGTCCAGGCCATGATTCTTAGAAAGAACCTAAAATTTCAGACTGTTCGGAGCCATAAGGCTATAGTTATGACCGACCCCAAGAGTACAAACATCCGACCCCAACTGCTTAAACGACCGTATCCAAGTGTTAAAACGACGATTTAAAAAAATAAAATACTGTGTAGATTTTTTGATTGATTCGTGTACATACCATAATTCTTAAGAAGAAACCGAAATTTTACACGGTTCCGAACGACCACAATAAGTATTGTTACAAAGTCCTTGTAAAACGATGAATTTTGCAAAAATTCTTCTGTAAGAGGATTTTTTGATTGATACCTGTCCAGGCCATGATTCGAAGTAAGAATCCGAAATTTCAGACGGTTCGGAGCCATAAAACTAAAGTTATGACCGACCCCAAGAGTTGAAACGTCCGACCCCAAGTGCTTAAATGACCGAACCCAAGTGTTAAAAAGGTGATTAAAAAAAAAATTCAAGGTAGATTTTTTGATTGAATTTTGCAAAAAATCTTCTTTTAGCCAATTTTTTTATTGATACGTGTCCAAGCCATGATTCTTAGAAAGAACCTTAAATTTCAGACTGTTCGGAGCCATAATGCTAAAGTTATAACCGACCCCAAGTTTTCAAACGTCCGACCCCAAGTGCTTAAATGACCGAACCCAAGTGTTAAAACGATGATTTAAAAAAAAAACATGTAGATTTTTTTAATGATTATTACAGACCATGATTATTTGTATGAAACAAAATTTCACACGCTTCGGAACCATAGGGCCAAAGTTATGAACGACCACAATTATTGTTACAAAGCGTACTTAAAACGATGTGTTTGCAAAAAATATACTTTTATATGATTTTTATGATTGATACGTGTCCAGGCCATGATTCTTAGAAAGAACCTAAAATTTTAGACTGTTCGGAGCCATAAGGCTAAAGTTATGACCGACCCCAAGAGTTCAAACGTCCGACCCCAAGTGCTTAAACGACCGTACCCAAGTGTTAATAATTAATTTTGAAAAATTCTTCTTTTCTTTAAGAGGATTTTTTGATTGATACGTGTCCAGCCCATGATTCTTAGTAAGAATCCAAAATTTTAGACGGTTCGGACTCATAAGGCAAAAGTTATGACCGACACCAAGTGTTCAAACGTCCGACCCCAAGTGCTTAAACGACCGAACCCAAGTGTTACAACAATGATTATAAAAAAAAAAATCTTTGTAGATTTTTTGATTGAATCGTATACAGACCATGATTCTTACGAAACCAAAATTTCACGCGGTTCGGAACCGTAGGGCCAAAGTTATGAACGACCACACTTATTGTTACAAAGCGCCGGTAAAACGATGAATTTTGCAAAAAATCTTCTTTTAGCCGATGTTTTGATTGATACGTGTCCAGGCCATGATTCTAAGAAAGAACCTAAAATTTCAGACTGTTCGGAGCCATAAGGCTAAAGTTATGACCGACCCCAAGTGTTCAAACGTCCGACCCCAAGTGCAAAAACGAACGAACCTAAGTGTTGAAACTGTAATTTTTTGAAGTTTTTTGATTGATTCGTGTGCAGACCATGATTCTTAGCAAGAATCCAAAATTTTACACGGTTTGGAACCATTGGGCAAAAGTTATGAACGACCACAATTATTGTTACAAAGCGAACGTAAAATAATTAATTTTGAAAAATTCTCATTTTCTTTAAGAGGATTTTTTGATTGATACGTGTCCAGCCCATGATTCTTAGAAAGAACCTAAATTTTCAGACTGTTCGGAGCCATAAGGCTAAAGTTATGACCGACCCCAAGTGTTCAAACGTCCGACCCCAAGTGCTTAAACGACCGAACCCAAGTGTTGAAAAGGTGATTAAAAAAAATGCTATGTAGATTTTTTGATTGATTTGCGTACAGACCATGATTCTTAAGAAGAAACCAAAATTTTACACGGTTCGGAACGATAGGGCCAAAGTTATGAACGACCACAATTATTGTTACAAATCGCCCATAAAACGATGTGTTTTGCAAAAATTCTACTTTAAGCCGATTTTTTTATTGATGCGTGTCCAGGCCATGATTCTTCGTAAGTATCAAATATTTCAGACGGTTTAGAGCTATAAAGCTTAAGTTATGACCGACCCCAAGAGTTCAAACGTCAGACCCCAAGTGCAAAAACGAACGAACCTAAGTGTTGCAACTGTAATTTTTTGAAGTTTTTTGATTGATTCGTGTGCAGACCAATGATTCTTAGCAAGAATCCAAAATTTTACACAGTTTGAAACCATTGGGCAAAAGTTATGAACGACCACAATTATTGTTACAAAGCGAACGTAAAATAATTAATTTTGAAAAATTCTTCTTTTCTTTAAGAGGATTTTTTGATTGATACGTGTGCAGCTTATGATTCTTAGAAAGAACCTAAAATTTCAGACTGTTCGAAGCCATAAGGCTTAAGTTATGACCGACCCCAAGTGTTCAAACGTCCGACCCCAAGTGCTTAAACGACCGAACCCAAGTGTTAAAAAGGTGATTAAAAAAAATGCTATGTAGATTTTTTGATTGATTTGCGTACAGACCATGATTCTTAAGAAGAAAACAAAATTTTACACGGTTCGGAACGATAGGGCCAAAGTTATGAACGACCACAATTATTGTTACAAAGCGCCCATAAAACGATGTGTTTTGCAAAAATTCTACTTTTAGCCGATTTTTTTATTGATGCGTGTCCAGGCCATGATTCTTCGTAAGTATCAAATATTTCAGACGGTTTGGAGCTATAAGGCTTAAGTTATGACCGACCCCAAGAGTTCAAACGTCAGACCCCAAGTGCAAAAACGAACGAACCTAAGTGTTGAAACTGTAATTTTTTGAAGTTTTTTGATTGATTCGTGTGCAGACCATGATTCTTAGCGAGAATCCAAAATTTTACACGGTTTGGAACCATTGGGCAAAAGTTATGAACGACCACAATTATTGTTACAAAGCGAACGTAAAATAATTAGTTTTGAAAAATTCTTCTTTTCTTTAAGAGGATTTTTTGATTGATACGTGTCCAGGCCATGATTCTTAGTAAGAAATAGTCAAACGATAATTTAAATAAAAAACAATCTGTGTAGATTTTTTGATTGATTCGTGTACAGACCGAACCGTTGGGCCAAAGTTATGAAGGACCACAATTATTTATACAAAGCGCCCGTAAAACGATGAATTTTGCAAAAAATCTTCTTTTAGCCGATTTTTTTATTGATACGTGTCCAAGCCATGATTCTTAGAAAAAACCTTAAATTTCAGACTGTTCGGAGCCATAAGGCTAAAGTTATGACCGACCCCAAGTGTTCAAACGTCCGACCCCAAGTGCTTAAATGACCGAACACAAGTGTTAAAACGATGATTTAAAAAAAACCCTTGTAGATTTTTTTAATGATTATTACAGACCATGATTATTTGTAAGAAACAAAATTTCACACGCTTCGGAACCATAGGGCCAAAGTTATGAACGACCACAATTATTGTTACAAAGCGCCCATAAAACGATGTGTTTTGCAAAAATTCTACTTTTATATGATTTTTTGATTGATACGTGTCCAGGCCATGATTCTTAGAAAGAACCTAAAATTTCAGACTGTTCGGAGCCATAAGGCTAAAGTTATGACCGACCCCAAGTTTTCAAACGTCCGACCCCAAGTGCTTAAATGACCGAACCCAAGTGTTAAAACGATGATTTAAAAAAAAAACATGTAGATTTTTTTAATGATTATTACAGACCATGATTATTTGTAAGAAACAAAATTTCACACGCTTCGGAACCATAGGGCCAAAGTTATGAACGACCACAATTATTGTTACAAAGCGCCCATAAAACGATGTGTTTTGCAAAAATTCTACTTTTATATGATTTTTTGATTGATACGTGTCCAGGCCATGATTCTTAGAAAGAACCTAAAATTTCAGACTGTTCGGAGCCATAAGGCTAAAGTTATGACCGACCCCAAGTTTTCAAACGTCCGACCCCAAGTGCTTAAATGACCGAACCCAAGTGTTAAAACGATGATTTAAAAAAAAAACATGTAGATTTTTTTAATGATTATTACAGACCATGATTATTTGTATGAAACAAAATTTCACACGCTTCGGAACCATAGGGCCAAAGTTATGAACGACCACAATTATTGTTACAAAGCGTACTTAAAACGATGTGTTTGCAAAAAATATACTTTTAAATGATTTTTTGATTGATACGTGTCCAGGCCATGATTCTTAGAAAGAACCTAAAATTTCAGACTGTTCGGAGCCATAAGGCTAAAGTTATGACCGACCCCAAGTGTTAAAACATCCGACCCCAAGTGCTTAAATGACCGAACCCAAGTGTTAAAACGATGATTGAAAAAAAAAAAACATGTAGATTTTTTTAATGATTATTACAGACCATGATTATTTGTATGAAACAAAATTTCACACGCTTCGGAACCATAGGGCCAAAGTTATGAACGACCACAATTATTGTTACAAAGCGTACTTAAAACGATGTGTTTGCAAAAAATATACTTTTATATAATTTTTTGATTGATACGTGTCCAGGCCATGATTCTTAGAAAGAACCTAAAATTTCAGACTGTTCGGAGCCATAAGGCTAAAGTTATGACCGACCCCAAGTGTTCAAACATCCGACCCCAAGTGCTTAAATGACCGAACCCAAGTGTTAAAACGATGATTTAAAAAAAAAAACATGTAGATTTTTAATGATTATTACAGACCATGATTATTTGTATGAAACAAAATTTCACACGCTTCGGAACCATAGTGCCAAAATTATGAACGACCACAATTATTGTTACAAAGCGCCCGTAAAACAATTAATTTTGCAAAAAATCTTCTTTTAGCCGATTTTTTTATTGATACGTGTCCAAGCCATGATTCTTAGAAAGAACCTTAAATTTCAGACTGTTCGGAGCCATAAGGCTAAAGTTATGACCGACCCCGAGTGTTCAAACGTCCGACCCCAAGTGCTCAAATGATCGAACCCAAGTGTTAAAACGATGATTTAAAAAAAAAACCCTTGTAGATTTTTTTAATGATTATTACAGACCATGATTATTTGTAAAAAACAAAATTTCACACGCTTCGGAACCATAGGGCCAAAGTTATGAACGACCACAATTATTGTTACAAAGCGCCCATAAAATGATGTGTTTTGCAAAAATTCTACTTTTATATGATTTTTTGATTGATACGTGTCCAGGCCATGATTCTAAGAAAGAACCTAAAATTTCAGACTGTTCGGAGTCATAAGGCTACAGTTATGACCGACTCCAAGAGTTCAAACCTCCGACCCAAAGTGCTTAAACGACCGTACCCAAGTGTTAAAACGATAATTTAAAAAAATATATATTCTGTGTAGATTTTTGACTGATTCGTAAGAAGAAATCAAAATTTCACACGCTTCGGAACCGTAGGGCCAAAGTTATTACCCCAATTATTTTTACAAAGCGCCCGTAAAACGATGAAATTTGCAAAAAATATTCTTTTAGCCGATGTTTTGATTGATACGTGTCCAGGCCATGATTCTTAGTAAGAATCCAAAATTTTACACGGTTCGGAACCAAAGGGCAAAAGTTATGAACGACCACAATTATTGTTACAAAGCGCCCGTAAAATAATTCATTTTGAAAAATTCTTCTTTTCTTTAAGAGGATTTTTTGATTGATACGTGTCCAGGCCATGATTCTTAGTAAGAAACGGTCAAACGATAATTTAAATAAAAAACAATCTGTGTAGATTTTTTGATTGATTCGTGTACAGACCGAACCGTTGGGCCAAAGTTATGAACGACCACAATTATTTTTACAAAGCGCCCGTAAAACGATGAATTTTGCAAAAAATCTTCTTTTAGCCGATTTTTTTATTGATACGTGTCCAAGCCATGATTCTTAGAAAGAACCTAAAATTTCAGACTGTTCGGAGCCATAAGGCTAAAGTTATGACCGACCCCAAGTGTTCAAACGTCCGACCCCAAGTGCTCAAATGATCGAACCCAAGTGTTAAAACGATGATTTAAAAAAAAAACCCCTTGTAGATTTTTTTAATGATTATTACAGACCATGATTATTTGTATGAAAAAAAATTTCACACGCTTCGGAACCATAGTGCCAAAATTATGAACGACCACAATTATTGTTACAAAGCGCCCGTAAAACAATTAATTTTGCAAAAAATCTTCTTTTAGCCGATTTTTTTATTGATACGTGTCCAAGCCATGATTCTTAGAAAGAACCTTGAATTTCAGACTGTTCGGAGCCATAATGCTAAAGTTATAACCGACCCCAAGTTTTCAAACGTCCGACCCCAAGTGCTTAAATGACCGAACCCAAGTGTTAAAACGATGATTTAAAAAAAACCTTTGTAGATTTTTTTAATGATTATTACAGACCATGATTATTTGTAAAAAACAAAATTTCACACGCTTCGGAACCATAGGGCCAAAGTTATGAACGACCACAATTATTGTTATAAAGCGCCCATAAAACGATGTGTTTTGCAAAAATTCTACTTTAATATGATTTTTTGATTGATACGTGTCCAGGCCATGATTCTTAGAAAGAACCTAAAATTTCAGACTGTTCGGAGTCATAAGGCTAAAGTTATGACCGACTCCAAGAGTTCAAACCTCCGACCCAAAGTGCTTAAACGACCGTACCCAAGTGTTAAAACGATAATTTAAAAAAATATATATACTGTGTAGATTTTTGACTGATTCGTAAGAAGAAATCAAAATTTCACACGCTTCGGAACCGTAGGGCCAAAGTTATAAACGACCACAATTATTTTTACAAAGCGCCCGTAAAACGATGAAATTTGCAAAAAATATTCTTTTAGCCGATTTTTTTATTGATACGTGTCCAAGCCATGATTCTTAGAAAGAACCTAAAATTTCAGACTGTTCGGAGCCATAAGGCTAAAATTATGACCGACCCCAAGTGTTCAAACGTCCGACCCCAAGTGCTCAAATGATCGAACCCAAGTGTTAAAACGATGATTTAAAAAAAAAATCCTTGTAGATTTTTTTAATGATTATTACAGACCATGATTATTTGTATGAAACAAAATTTCACACGCTTCGGAACCATAGTGCCAAAATTATGAACGACCACAATTATTGTTACAAAGCGCCCGTCAAACAATTAATTTTGCAAAAAATCTTCTTTTAGCCGATTTTTTTATTGATACGTGTCCAAGCCATGATTCTTAGAAAAAACCTTAAATTTCAGACTGTTCGGAGCCATAATGCACGACCACAATTATTGTTATAAAGCGCCCATAAAACGATGTGTTTTGCAAAAATTCTACTTTTATATGATTTTTTGATTGATACGTGTCCAGGCCATGATTCTTAGAAATAACCTAAAATTTCAGACTGTTCGGAGTCATAAGGCTAAAGTTATGACCGACTCCAAGAGTTCAAACCTCCGACCCAAAGTGCTTAAACGACCGTACCCAAGTGTTAAAACGATAATTTAAAAAAATATATATACTGTATAGATTTTTGACTGATTCGTAAGAAGAAATCAAAATTTCACACGCTTCGGAACCGTAGGGCCAAAGTTATAAACGACCACAATTATTTTTACAAAGCGCCCGTAAAACGATGAAATTTGCAAAAAATATTCTTTTAGCCGATGTTTTGATTGATACGTGTCCAGGCCATGATTCTTAGTAAGAATCCAAAATTTTACACGGTTCGGAACCATAGGGCAAAAGTTATGAACGACCACAATTATTGTTACAAAGCGCCCGTAAAATAATTAATTTTGAAAATTTCTTCTTTTCTTTAAGAGGATTTTTTGATTGATACGTGTCCGGGCCATGATTCTTAGTAAGAAATGGTCAAACGATAATTTAAATAAAAAACAATCTGTGTAGATTTTTTGATTGATTCGTGTACAGACCGAACCGTTGGGCCAAAGTTATGAACGACCACAATTATTGTTACAAAGCGCCCATAAAACGATGTGTTTTGCAAAAATTCTACTTTTATATGATTTTTTGATTGATACGTGTCCAGGCCATGATTCTTAGAAAGAACCTAAAATTTCAGACTGTTCGGAGCCATAAGGCTAAAGTTATGACCGACCCCAAGTTTTCAAACGTCCGACCCCAAGTGCTTAAATGACCGAACCCAAGTGTTAAAACGATGATTTAAAAAAAAAACATGTAGATTTTTTTAATGATTATTACAGACCATGATTATTTGTATGAAACAAAATTTCACACGCTTCGGAACCATAGGGCCAAAGTTATGAACGACCACAATTATTGTTACAAAGCGTACTTAAAACGATGTGTTTGCAAAAAATATACCTTTAAATGATTTTTTGATTGATACGTGTCCAGGCCATGATTCTTAGAAAGAACCTAAAATTTCAGACTGTTCGGAGCCATAAGGCTAAAGTTATGACCGACCCCAAGTGTTAAAACATCCGACCCCAAGTGCTTAAATGACCGAACCCAAGTGTTAAAACGATGATTGAAAAAAAAAAAACATGTAGATTTTTTTAATGATTATTACAGACCATGATTATTTGTATGAAACAAAATTTCACACGCTTCGGAACCATAGGGCCAAAGTTATGAACGACCACAATTATTGTTACAAAGCGTACTTAAAACGATGTGTTTGCAAAAAATATACTTTTATATAATTTTTTGATTGATACGTGTCCAGGCCATGATTCTTAGAAAGAACCTAAAATTTCAGACTGTTCGGAGCCATAAGGCTAAAGTTATGACCGACCCCAAGTGTTCAAACATCCGACCCCAAGTGCTTAAATGACCGAACCCAAGTGTTAAAACGATGATTTAAAAAAAAAAACATGTAGATTTTTAATGATTATTACAGACCATGATTATTTGTATGAAACAAAATTTCACACGCTTCGGAACCATAGTGCCATAATTATGAACGACCACAATTATTGTTACAAAGCGCCCGTAAAACAATTAATTTTGCAAAAAATCTTCTTTTAGCCGATTTTTTTATTGATACGTGTCCAAGCCATGATTCTTAGAAAGAACCTTAAATTTCAGACTGTTCGGAGCCATAAGGCTAAAGTTATGACCGACCCCGAGTGTTCAAACGTCCGACCCCAAGTGCTCAAATGATCGAACCCAAGTGTTAAAACGATGATTTAAAAAAAAAACCCTTGTAGATTTTTTTAATGATTATTACAGACCATGATTATTTGTAAAAAACAAAATTTCACACGCTTCGGAACCATAGGGCCAAAGTTATGAACGACCACAATTATTGTTACAAAGCGCCCATAAAATGATGTGTTTTGCAAAAATTCTACTTTTATATGATTTTTTGATTGATACGTGTCCAGGCCATGATTCTAAGAAAGAACCTAAAATTTCAGACTGTTCGGAGTCATAAGGCTACAGTTATGACCGACTCCAAGAGTTCAAACCTCCGACCCAAAGTGCTTAAACGACCGTACCCAAGTGTTAAAACGATAATTTAAAAAAATATATATTCTGTGTAGATTTTTGACTGATTCGTAAGAAGAAATCAAAATTTCACACGCTTCGGAACCGTAGGGCCAAAGTTATTACCCCAATTATTTTTACAAAGCGCCCGTAAAACGATGAAATTTGCAAAAAATATTCTTTTAGCCGATGTTTTGATTGATACGTGTCCAGGCCATGATTCTTAGTAAGAATCCAAAATTTTACACGGTTCGGAACCAAAGGGCAAAAGTTATGAACGACCACAATTATTGTTACAAAGCGCCCGTAAAATAATTCATTTTGAAAAATTCTTCTTTTCTTTAAGAGGATTTTTTGATTGATACGTGTCCAGGCCATGATTCTTAGTAAGAAACGGTCAAACGATAATTTAAATAAAAAACAATCTGTGTAGATTTTTTGATTGATTCGTGTACAGACCGAACCGTTGGGCCAAAGTTATGAACGACCACAATTATTTTTACAAAGCGCCCGTAAAACGATGAATTTTGCAAAAAATCTTCTTTTAGCCGATTTTTTTATTGATACGTGTCCAAGCCATGATTCTTAGAAAGAACCTAAAATTTCAGACTGTTCGGAGCCATAAGGCTAAAGTTATGACCGACCCCAAGTGTTCAAACGTCCGACCCCAAGTGCTCAAATGATCGAACCCAAGTGTTAAAACGATGATTTAAAAAAAAAACCCCTTGTAGATTTTTTTAATGATTATTACAGACCATGATTATTTGTATGAAAAAAAATTTCACACGCTTCGGAACCATAGTGCCAAAATTATGAACGACCACAATTATTGTTACAAAGCGCCCGTAAAACAATTAATTTTGCAAAAAATCTTCTTTTAGCCGATTTTTTTATTGATACGTGTCCAAGCCATGATTCTTAGAAAGAACCTTGAATTTCAGACTGTTCGGGGCCATAATGCTAAAGTTATAACCGACCCCAAGTTTTCAAACGTCCGACCCCAAGTGCTTAAATGACCGAACCCAAGTGTTAAAACGATGATTTAAAAAAAAACCTTTGTAGATTTTTTTAATGATTATTACAGACCATGATTATTTGTAAAAAACAAAATTTCACACGCTTCGGAACCATAGGGCCAAAGTTATGAACGACCACAATTATTGTTATAAAGCGCCCATAAAACGATGTGTTTTGCAAAAATTCTACTTTAATATGATTTTTTGATTGATACGTGTCCAGGCCATGATTCTTAGAAAGAACCTAAAATTTCAGACTGTTCGGAGTCATAAGGCTAAAGTTATGACCGACTCCAAGAGTTCAAACCTCCGACCCAAAGTGATTAAACGACCGTACCCAAGTGTTAAAACGATAATTTAAAAAAATATATATACTGTGTAGATTTTTGACTGATTCGTAAGAAGAAATCAAAATTTCACACGCTTCGGAACCGTAGGGCCAAAGTTATAAACGACCACAATTATTTTTACAAAGCGCCCGTAAAACGATGAAATTTGCAAAAAATATTCTTTTAGCCGATTTTTTTATTGATACGTGTCCAAGCCATGATTCTTAGAAAGAACCTAAAATTTCAGACTGTTCGGAGCCATAAGGCTAAAATTATGACCGACCCCAAGTGTTCAAACGTCCGACCCCAAGTGCTCAAATGATCGAACCCAAGTGTTAAAACGATGATTTAAAAAAAAAATCCTTGTAGATTTTTTTAATGATTATTACAGACCATGATTATTTGTATGAAACAAAATTTCACACGCTTCGGAACCATAGTGCCAAAATTATGAACGACCACAATTATTGTTACAAAGCGCCCGTCAAACAATTAATTTTGCAAAAAATCTTCTTTTAGCCGATTTTTTTATTGATACGTGTCCAAGCCATGATTCTTAGAAAAAACCTTAAATTTCAGACTGTTCGGAGCCATAATGCACGACCACAATTATTGTTATAAAGCGCCCATAAAACGATGTGTTTTGCAAAAATTCTACTTTTATATGATTTTTTGATTGATACGTGTCCAGGCCATGATTCTTAGAAATAACCTAAAATTTCAGACTGTTCGGAGTCATAAGGCTAAAGTTATGACCGACTCCAAGAGTTCAAACCTCCGACCCAAAGTGCTTAAACGACCGTACCCAAGTGTTAAAACGATAATTTAAAAAAATATATATACTGTATAGATTTTTGACTGATTCGTAAGAAGAAATCAAAATTTCACACGCTTCGGAACCGTAGGGCCAAAGTTATAAACGACCACAATTATTTTTACAAAGCGCCCGTAAAACGATGAAATTTGCAAAAAATATTCTTTTAGCCGATGTTTTGATTGATACGTGTCCAGGCCATGATTCTTAGTAAGAATCCAAAATTTTACACGGTTCGGAACCATAGGGCAAAAGTTATGAACGACCACAATTATTGTTACAAAGCGCCCGTAAAATAATTAATTTTGAAAATTTCTTCTTTTCTTTAAGAGGATTTTTTGATTGATACGTGTCCGGGCCATGATTCTTAGTAAGAAATGGTCAAACGATAATTTAAATAAAAAACAATCTGTGTAGATTTTTTGATTGATTCGTGTACAGACCGAACCGTTGGGCCAAAGTTATGAACGACCACAATTATTTTTACAAAGCGCCCGTAAAACGATGAATTTTGCAAAAAATCTTCTTTTAGCCGATTTTTTTATTGATACGTGTCCAGGCCATGATTCTTAGAAAGAACCTAAAATTTCAGACTGTTCGGAGCCATAAGGCTAAAGTTATGACCGACCCCAAGTGTTCAAACGTCCGACCCCAAGTGCTCAAATGATCGAACCCAAGTGTTAAAACGATGATTTAAAAAAAAAAACATGTAGATTTTTTTAATGATTATTACAGACCATGATTATTTGTATGAAACAAAATTTCACACGCTTCGGAACCATAGGGCCAAAGTTATGAACGACCACAATTATTGTTACAAAGCGTACTTAAAACGATGTGTTTGCAAAAAATATACTTTTATATGATTTTTTGATTGATACGTGTCCAGGCCATGATTCTTAGAAAGAACCTAAAATTTCAGACTGTTCGGAGCCATAAGGCTAAAGTTATGACCGACCCCAAGAGTTCAAACGTCCGACCCCAAGTTCTTAAACGACCGTACCCAAGTGTTAAAACGATGATTTTAAAACCTTAAATTTCAGACTGTTCGGAGCCATAAGGCTAAAGTTATGACCGACCCCAAGTGTTCAAACGTCCGACCCCAAGTGCTTAAATGACCGAACCCAAGTGTTAAAACGATGATTTAAAAAAAAAAACATGTAGATTTTTTTAATGATTATTACAGACCATGATTATTTGTACGAAACAAAATTTCACACGGTTCGGAACGATAGGGCCAAAGTTATGAACGACCACAATTATTGTTACAAAGCGCCCGTAAAACGATGAATTTTGCAAAAAATCTTCTTTTAGCCGATTTTTTGATTGATACGTGTCCAGGCCATGATTCTTAGTATCAAATATTTTAGAAGGTTCGGAGCTATAAGGCCACAATTATTGTTACAAAGCGCCCATAAAACATGCATGATTCTTAAGAAGAAACCAAAATTTTGCACGGTTCAGAACGATAGGGCCAAAGTTATGAACGACCACAATTATTGTTACAAAGCGCCCGTAAAACGATGAATTTTGCAAAAAATCTTCTTTTAGCCGATTTTTTGATAGATACGTGTCCAGGCCATGATTCTTAGTATCAAATATTTCAGACGGTTCGGAGCTATAATGCTTAAGTTATGACCGACCCCAAGACTTCAAACGTTCGACCCCAAGTGCTTAAACGACCGAACCCAGTGTTAAAAAGGTGATTAAAAAAAATGCTATGTAGATTTTATGATTGATTCGTGTATGATGATTCTTAAGAAGAAACCAAAATTTTACACGGTTCGGAACGATAGGGCCAAAGTTATGAACGACCACAATTATTGTTACAAAGCGCCCATAAAACGATGTGTTTTGCAAAAATTCTACTTTTAGCCTATTTTTTTATTGATACGTGTCCAGGCCATGATTCTTAGTAAGTATCAAATATTTCAGACGGTTCGGAGCTATAAGGCTTAAGTTTTATGACCGACCCCAAGAGTTCAAACGTCCGACCCCAAGTGCTTAAACGACCGAACCCAAGTGTTAAAAAGGTGATTAAAAAAATTCTATGTAGATTTTTTGATTGATTCGTGTACCGACCATGATTCTTAAGAAGAATTAAAAATTTCACACGGTTCGGAACGACCCCAATAATTGTTACAAAGTCCTTGTAAAACGAGGAAATTTTGCAAAAGGTCTTCGTTAAGAGGATTTTTTGATTGATACCTGTCCAGGCCATGATAAGAATCCAAAATTTCAGACGGTTCGGAGCCATAAGACTAAAGTTATGACCGACCCCAAGAGTTGAAACGTCCGACCCCAAGTGCTTAAACGACCGAACCCAAGTGTTAAAAAGGCGATTTAAAAAAAAAATTCTATGTAGATTTTTTGATTGTTTCGTGTACAGACCATGATTCTTAAGAAGAATCCAAAATTTCACACGGTTCGGAACCATAGGGCCAAAGTTATGAACGACCCCAATTATTGTTACAAAGTCCTTGTAAAACGATGAATTTTGCAAAAGGTCTTTTCTGTAAGAGGATTTTTTGATTGATACCTGTCCAGGCCATGATTCGAAGTAAGAATCCAAAATTTCAGACGGTTCGGAGCCATAAGACTCAAGTTATGACCGACCCCAAGAGTTCAAACGTCAGACCCCAAGTGCAAAAACAACCGAACCCAAGTGTTAAAACTGTAATTTTTTGAAGATATTTTGATTGATTCGTGTTCAGACCATGATTCTTAGCAAGAATCCAAAATTTTACACGGTTTGGAACCATAGGGCCAAAGTTATGAACGTCCCCAATTATTGTTACAAAGTCCTTGTAAAACGATGAATTTTGCAAAAGGTCTTCTTGATTGATACCTGTCAGGCTATGATTCGAAGTAAGAATCCAATATTTCAGACGGGTCGGAGCTATAAGTTATAAGTTATGACCCAAGAGCTCAAACGTCCGACCCCAAGGTCGAATAGATATTTGTGGCACTGATCTTCCGTACTGAGATAAATTTCTGAAAAAAAAGCAAAATAATCGACTATTTTCAAGATCGGATGTAAACATATATTTTTGGCAGAAAACTGCCATATGAATGTCTCACTCAAGTTATAAAATAATAGATGACTGGTGCAGAAACAAAGAAAAGAAATCAAATCTGGAACGTTTCAGAATTGTACGTACTGCCGCAGAAATAATCAGAGAAGATATTCAAAAAATGCCATTTGATTGTGAAAGCTATCCTGATATTACGGAAATCACTAGTGGGGGTTACGATTTAGTTCCTGAAATTCTGAATCTATTCACGTCAACTGTAACAAAGGAGAGGTTGTATGATAATGGACCTGATATTACGAGAAGACGTTTAGTAATTAACCACGCCATAATAGCATCTGCAAGGCCTAGGTCTTTTATGTTATCAATACAGACAAGTTTGTGTATATACAATGAATGTACGGATCTAAACATTTAATAGAATTTAATAGAAGTGTTGTCGTCGTTGTTCGTCTTATCATGAAGGTGACATACCACAGATCTCTAATAAGCTGGACCTTCTATAATCGAATATGACACATAGTTCGACAATTCCGACGTTAATATAAAAACATTAGATGGCCTAAATACATTTCATGCCATGGGAGAAATCAAGTGACAATGTGAATTGAACCTCTAATGTGACAACAACTCTAGATGTACCTCGTCTTCAGTGTGGAAATTTTGGGAAAAAAGAAAACATCCCTCAACGTTGCTACGCGAAGAGAAAAAAGAGCAGCTTGAAATATGTAACCATAAAAAATATAAGTGAACGTATATCTTCTAGAAAAGAGCATGCCGATTCATTATATTTTGTATCTCTAACCGATTAATAATATTTGGCTGATTGAAAAATCACCTCAAGGGCGCTGAAGGGCGCGCAAGATGGTTAAGTGGCACGCATTCAAAAGTTGGCTGGAACGGGTTTATAAATGTCGCTATGAACGATTGTGTGGATTATGAAACAAGTAATGGCTGTTCCATTTATTGATATTGATTCCAATAATTCATCTTCAGTATACACTGCACTATGTCTCCCAACAGAACAGTGTAAAAAGAACAATAAAACATGCATTGTAACTTTAGACCAACCCGCTTTTTCTCAGAACTATTGAAGTGGTAGTGGGGGCTGACGGATCATCGGAAATTTCAAAAATTATTTTACGACTAGAAGGTTTTCATTTGTTAATGTAATATTTCGGATTTATTGGCCGCATCATGGAAGAAAGTGGGCTGATTGAAAAACTGGAATGGAAGATTTATGGAAAACTGTATAAGTGTAAAGAACGCGGCCTGTCAGTATCTC
Source organism: Limnephilus rhombicus (assembly GCA_929108145.2). Classification (NCBI taxonomy): domain Eukaryota; kingdom Metazoa; phylum Arthropoda; class Insecta; order Trichoptera; family Limnephilidae; genus Limnephilus; species Limnephilus rhombicus. Next base: position 29,497,013 of record OV815284.1, read on the forward strand.
CTAAGGACATACCCCCTAGTTCAAACATGGCCAGGAAATGGACTACCATCTAATGAATGGGGATGGCAAAGAAGAGAATATAAGTTAACACATACAAATGACATGTCCCGCGAATTCAAATGAACTTCTAATTGATTCTTGTAACTGTAAAACCTCGTGCGGAAAGTCGTGCAGCTGTCGGAGGGCAGGACTAGAGTGTTCTGATATGTGTGGCCACTACAATGGACTATCCTTCAGTAACACATCTGAAAATACTGATGACATATTTGAAGACAACTGAGATACCCAGTGAATAATAATATTCTGTAATCCCTTAACACCTACGAAAAGTTAAATAATTTTGTATTGGAATTATTATCGTACTTTTATTGTAAATAGTATTAAGTGTTAAAAGTGTTTTTATATGGTAAATAAATTTAAAAGTATTCGATGTTTCAATTTAAAACTATAAATAGTGCTATCTAAGCAGAAACCGGTCACCTGCAACAGCTGGCTAGGCCCGATCGCAGGGCCTTGTCGCCCGCACGCCGAGGCGCCGTGCCGCCCTGCAATTGAGTCCGGATTTTGACCAGTATTAAGGATAAAAGTAAGCAATGTTATATATCGCTTTAAAGCTTATTAAATTATGCAAATAGTTTGTTTAAAACATTTTTACGTGTTCCCTCAGACAAAAAAAATATTCACCTTTAAATCAAAATTTTACGAAAAAAAAAATTTTTTTGTGACAATGTCAGTATTATTTACCAAACCGTAGTAGATATCAAAAAAATATATTCTACCTTTTTTATAGACACTTTTTTAAAAGTATAATAGTGTTATTTTTTTCAGATATATTGTATAGTTTAGGAGATATACTGAATTTTGTGGAACTCTACAATTTCAAAGTTTGGTCGGAGACAGGGGGGGGGGAAGCAAGCGGGGGAGGGGTGGGGACTTTTGTGAAAATACTCCCTGTAAGAAGTACTATCCACCTGCAAAAATTCAGCTTTCCCTTAATTTGTTCCAGTTCAATTCGTTTATTGACTGGGCTATTAGTCCTATTTATTTATTTATTATTAGTTTCAATAGCAAGGTTTGTACATGTATGTATAATATATAGTATAAGTATAGATTCTTTTTTTTTCACAGACCTCCTCACTAGGATTTCGTGTTCTGAGGTGGCCTGTAGTTTTTTAAAATATTTGTATTTGGTTATGGATTGTCTTTATATCGTCTTCATGATGTTTGTAATTTTATAATCACTTTGATCTCTCAGCCATGTTTTTAGTTTTGTTTAAAATATATTCATTTCCTTTATATTTATAGGCAGGAAGATAGAACAATCTATGATGACGCTGTCTGTCATCTGGAACATGAAGACTCACGCACTCCAAAATGGCTGAGTTCTCAATATAGCCTCTCAGCAGTCTGAATAAGTGGGTGGCGGCATACCCCCTGTCTTCTGAGCCGCAGGGAGTGAAGTCCTAGCATGCTCAGAAGAAAGTTCGTCGGATAGAGCCATGGATAGTGGCCGTACTCCCTCATGTAGAGAAATCTTAGAAACTTTTTTTGAACCCTCTCCAACATAAAGGAGCACCCCACCTCATGAGGATTCCAGATAAGCGAATAATAATCCATCCATTACATTGCGGTGCAAGGCGATGTTCCGAAAGAGTACGGCTGGAGAAGTCAAAGGGACTTCCTCAACCATTCTCTCCAGATCCGGCCTGCCATGCAGCTGGTAGGCAGACGGGTCCGCCGCCAAGACCCGATCAAACCTCACCCCATTAACCCGGTCACCCCTGCTAAGTCAACAAACCTAGCGACCTATGGTAGAGGTGTTGGTTATCCAATAAATGGTCCCGGGGCTGCAAATTAATAAAAGGTACAGAAAAGTTTCACAAACAATTTATTATTGGTATACTATTTATTATACCTGTACTCAAGGGCGGATTTAGGGGGGGGGGGCACGTGCCCCCCCAGAAGGCATTTTTGTGTACTGTGGAGATTCCGTCGCAGTACTAACTGTCTTTATTAAACATTTAATTTTTCTATTGTTTTGACAACTTCCTAAACATACTTGAACTTGTAGAAATAAACTTGAACATTAATTGTTGATTTTTTTGCGCGCACGCCCCTTTGTGCCCCCCCAGAAAAAAATCCTAACAGTAATTGTTGATTTTTTTGCCCGTCCGCCCCTTGTGCCCCCCCCCCCCCCCCCCAGTAAAAAATCCTATTACTAATTATTGATTTTTTTGCCCGTCTGCCCATTGTGCCCCCCCCCCCAGAAAAAAAATCCTGGATCCGCCCTTGCCTGTACTGGTGGGACATTTATTTAGTAGGTACAATAATGCCTGTCTTTAAATAAAGGGCTTCATATTGTTATCTGTTATCTATACATATATGATTTATGGTAAGGTTTAAAGTTTTTAAAAATGTCTCTTTTATTATTAGAGCAGTGTTTAGCGTTATAATGTCTGAATGTTCGCGGTACAGGGGAGAGATATCCGGTATTTATGCGGGCTTTAATATAGAAAATGTCTTGCATCCTCCTTGTTGAATATCTTGATGGTGTGTTGATGTTAATTTGGGTTAAAATGTTTGGTGTATAAACTGATGCATATATAATTTTGTGTAGAAACAAGAGAGAGTGAAGTTTATAGTGTAAAATTATTTTACTGTATCCCTCCTACAACTACTTGTAGTTTTCATTCGGTATTGTAACTCTCAAACATTTCAGAGTATTTCCACTAATGCCAAAACTTTTCCAGCTTCTTGATAAGTAATGATTGATTTAACTGGTCAAATGCTTACAAAAATCCATTTAGACAGCATCCACTTGTAAAATAAAATAAATAAAATTAGCCTTTATTGCTGTTAAACTTATAAAAAAATTTCTAATCTAATTCATTTTTTTTATATTATTCTAAATTATCAGGGTTCGGATCATTATTTTTAGAAACACCTTGTCTTTTGACATAGGCCTCCTCTAAAGATTTCCATTTATCTCTGTCCTTTGCATATCTGAAGTTCTTTTGTTTGTCTTTAAAGGGTCTTGGTCGTTTTCCCTACGAGGACCAGTCGGCTTGGGGGAGGGTGTGTTGTTGTTGTTTTGTCTTTTTGTTGGTGTTCTTGTTTCCGTTCGCCGATAGTAGGTATACAATAAGGTTTTTTTAAATAGGCAATTCATCCTAAAAAGAGTGCTTTGTACAAGAAGGTTTGTTGTTGTGGAATGCTGGGGGAAAAATCCGTGTTGCTCAATGATCATGTATTTACGTGAGATAGTAGACAGTCATACATTATTGACTCAAATAACTTTCCTATGCAGTCAAGTTTAGAGATGGGTCTATAATTTTTTATATCGCTCTTACAAACTTTTTTAAAGATGGGAGTTAAGAAAACCATTTTCCATTTGGATTTGACTAGAAAAATACCTTCTTGTAGTTATTTGTTAAAAAGTAGGCTGAATATTTTGAAAAAAAAATAGAAGGAATACTATCCGGATGTGATCTCTTGTTGTTTCTCAAGTTCTTATATTTAATTAGGTAACCACTCCGATCTATCGCATAAGGCAAAATTTTGATCGTACCGAGGCTTTCGTTACAGAAGTCTTCGGAAATATGCGGTAAATAGTTTGTGGTTTGTAAACAGATTGGAAGTGCCTAGAAAACAGCTCACAGGTAACTTGACCTTGGGTAGTCTTTATAACTTTATATCATTTAGGTATGTGCATTTCTTTTGGTGTGTCGGTTGTGTTTTTATATTTTTTTTTTGCAAATTGCCAGAAATGTTCCGGGTGAGTTTTTAAATTTTGTTTGATTAAATCTAAATGTTTATGATAACTAACTATAATCAGTTTTTGTGCTGGTTCTAATCAATCTTGATGATAAATGATCTAATTATTATTTTTAATTGTTAAACTAACGTTTAAGACAAGATTTTTATGCATAGCACAAAGGGTAACAATTATTATAAGCAATAATTATCAGCCTGAAACACTCATCCACATTGAAAAATCTTCCGAGAAAAAATACATGACGTTGGTGTCATGTATTTTTTCTTGCCAAAATTTTGTAAATTTCTCGATGCGAAAATTGAAATTGAAAATTAGATGTGATATGGTAGACGCGTTTCTACCAAATATTTTTTTTTTACTTTGGAATTTTTATGGATAGTAATGAAATGTCTTAAAAACTTCTAAAACCTAGTTCTACAGACTGAACACTGCAGTGCACCTCAAGATATGTCTTAATTTCTTGGACTGCAAATGCAGCCAGCCGCGCAGTAGGGGTGAATCGAACGGTGACCGGCCAACTCAGAATGAAACCAACTCAGAATGAAACCAACTCAGGATGAAACCAACTCAGAACCACCTCAAGGAGTGATGATAAAAAATTGGTTAAATAGGTTAAATTAGGTTAGGGTTACCGGCTATTTTAAAAATATTTTTTCATAGCTTTTAATGACCTTTCTGATGTGGTTCTGAGTTGGCATGGAACCGAATCGAACGACTGCCGAATTTTTACACTTTGATGCAATGCAATAACAACACCGACATTTTACAAGGAGGTCTTAATTAGTCTTATTATTTTTATGATGATGGATTGTTTACAAGTTTACATGTGGCACGTAAACTTGTAAATTTGCGCGTGGCAGGTAATTAAAAATATAAATATCTCTTTGATTTCAAATTAGATTTATAGATTGGCTTACATATTTACGTAGTGGAGGTATGTCCCAAGGTTCTTAGAAAATATTTACTTAAAAAAACCGCTGTAGATCTTTTGATTAACTTTTTGAAGTAAAACTTCTTTAACGCCGTTAGTGACTTGAAATTCGGGTGAAACGGAAATGCGTCACAACTTAGTTCTACACAAATACTCGGTTCTAATATAACGCGGCAAATTCGCACCTCGGCGCGAGTCGTCCATAGCGTAGTTGGCAAGGTGCCTGACAAGTCTCAGCGCCCAGAGAGACAGACATCAAGCGGACGAGGGTTCGAATCCGGCGAAATCCAAAAAAGAAACATTTTTATTTTGTGAAACCAATATTTTATCTTCAAACCACTTAAAAAACCAAGCAAAAGAAAAGAAAGCGACATCTAGCGACTTTCTAGTTTCACTTCTAACGCGTGTGAATTACACACTCCGAAACTTTTTTTTAACCCTAGAAAGATAAATAATCTACGCCTGAGAGACGTAAGCGATACACAAGAATTTGCAGTATTTTTTTTTTATTTCGCAACGTAGCGCGCTGTCTATCTCAGCTCAGTTGCCGAGCAGAGCTTGCGCGGGGCGGCTCTGCCACTACGGTAAGTACAATAATGACGGAGAAATACAAACACCAGACGTCCGAAAGACGTATGATTACCTTTTGTGTAACTTTGAGACTTGTTCATATAAATATGATTTAGGGAAATAAAAAAAATAATGTATAACTACTGATTAGCATGTAAACGTTCATAACTTTCGACCAAGATAACATATAAAAATAATACGATTTAGACATAAAATGAAATATTACTTTTTATTTAAAAAAAGTCTACAGCCTTACTAAAAAACCCCGTGAAAATTTTATTCAATTGACAAACGGCCGCGGATGTGAAAACATTACTAATTAAAAAAATTGTCCATGAAAAGATATATACACTGCTTACAACCCTGAGGGGGTAGTTTATCTGTTATGTACGACAGTTGTATTCATAATTTCTGAACGAAGTTTGGAATTTTTCCAACGTATTTTAAATGTCTTGTATATTTCTTATTTTTGAAGATGTCGTAAAAGCATATATCTTGATAGAAACTAGATAGAATTGCCTTTGAGATTTTTGTATCTGAAATATACGATCGTGTTTGAAAATTGCAGTATTTTAAGTTTCAACATGAAAAAATTAAAAAAAAACAGCTGGCTGTAAACATATTATATTAAATGGTGGAAAAATTTTGGAAAATTCAAAATTTAAAAAATACACACCTCTTACTTTATAAATTTGGAAGAAAACTGTCACTTCACTTTTTATCTCGTTCATACAATTAAAAAGGATAAAAAAATATAATAATAATTCTGAAAAAATAACTGAAAAAATCTGACGTCTTGGATTCATTTTTACGCAATTAATTAATTAATAATCGTCGATTTCTCGAATTTGTTTTTATTTACACATGCATGAGGCTTTTATATTATTAAATAATATTACTTTTATGGAAGTTTTTTTAAATTCACGAAGAAAAGTCATTAAAAAAATAAAATTTCAGAAATAACCTAAAACCTATCGTTTACGAAACTAAATCATCAACAAAACATTTAAAACTGAAAAAAAGTAACGCCAGCATTAGTAATTATGTTGAATTACACTAATATCACAGTGAATTGATCATTTAAACGAAAATTATCTTCAAAAACATAAAATTAAATGCAAGTAAAATTCAACATGTCAAACATTGTTTACAAACATTTCACCGCGAAGTCTATAAAACAAGATGGCCGCGGCGCCTTCGCATATCTATGTGAAATTCAGGGGGACCAACATAAAAATCATAAAATACGTGATAGTGTTATTTAAAGATGTAAAAACGCAGATCACCACGCAAGCAACAAATATGCAGTTGACCGCTCGTTAAGGCGTTTTGTTATTGTAAGGCTGATAATATTTTGTACTTTATTGGTAAGAGGTTTACAGAATTTTCTTATTTTTTTAATTACAATACATTTTTATGAATATTTTGGTTTTATTTAAAGTACAAAACCCTACACTAATTAGTTCAATACCTTTAAACTGTGTTAGTATGATAATATGTCAAATATTCACTTTTAAACTTCAGTACGTCTCTAAGACGTATGATTATCTTTAAAGGTAGGTAAAAATAATACTTATTATCTTTCTAGGGTTAAACAAATTAAATAATACTATTATTTAATATTAAAAAAAAACTGAAAATTAAAATAAAACAAAAAAAATCTTTCTGTCATTAGTTCCTCTTTTGGCAGCCTGCAGAGATATGAGCATCGATATGTAGAGTTTTTCAATTCTTAGCCTAAAAAAAAACAATTTTTTTGGTTCATTGGTAAATGCTGTTTTATTGTTAACAAAAATTAGTGCAATTCAATTCAACCTCACGGATTAACAACGAAGAAAATATTAAAATACATGGTAATATGTAATTTATTGACGTCAATCTGTTCGTCAATCGTTTATTTGAATCCACATTTAGTAAATATTTTAGGTGGGTGTAAAAGTGGTACAGCCTTTTTAAAAATCAACATTTTATATCATAGTTATGGGCCATAGCTGACCTCGATGCGTTGGAGTCCGCTATTCTTCATACAGCGCAGGATCGTGAGGTCCCTTGTGGAGAGGAGCATTGTTATTAAGTACCTACAATTAGAGGGGGCACGATCTTCAGCAACCAATCTCAACTGATCTAACAGCTCAAGAAGAAGGTCATAATATTATGAATTATGAGCCTTATCCCGTGTATAGGTAACAATTCATTTCTTTGCTTGGGGTATTTTAAACTCCATCACTTTTGATTATGATTAAATCGACGAACAACGACATTTTGAAGCTTCGACAATTGAAGTGTCCCGCTAAACACTGATTTTAGGCCTGCTTCAGCTTTGGATCAAGTAGGTACCTACTGACAAACATGACCGCAATGCTTGTCAATTACCACAATTGCATAGTATCGTCCAATTTCTCAACATATTTTTTATGAAGTCCTGGAAAATGTTTCTGGTTTTCTGACGGCCGACTTTATTTTTGCTTTTCACAAATGCCATAGAGCCGTGGATGTTATTTTCGACTGCTGATGTTTTTTTTACGCTGATTTAGCTACCGGAGTGCAAATTCTAACTTTGGCATCTTAGTCAGCCCTTATGGATGATGGATCTTGGATATTATTTGCGGGCTAAAGTTGAAATTGGTTCATGGTCATTTTGCTTTTCCCTGGATTAGCCGCCCGGGCGCCAGTTCCCCCCTAGATTCGGCACTGGCCAGTGGCGCATTTTATTACGTAGGTAGGTAGGTACTCAACTCTTCATCCAGCATATTATCACTAGAGCTACCAAAAGTGTAATGATTGTCAGTATTTCAAAAGTACTCATCATTTCCGTATCCTGCTCGGTGTTCAATAAAGATTCCGAAACATTAAAAGGTTTGTCTGTTACACCTAACATTATTGAACAATTTACTTTCTTTGCAGTTTTATCGATGTGATCAGTTCCTACGCGATTTCCTTTTTAGCAGCATTTATCTGTAAAATGAAAAAAAAAATTAAGTAATAGTCATTCTAAATATGGAGGTTAAATCTATGTACCTTCTTAGGGGCCGTTCAAGTATTACGTAACGCACTTGGGGGGGGGGGGGGTCTTGTGAAACGTTACTGTGCGTTACGAGGGGGGGAGGGGGGGTTCGAACAACGCGTTACGTAACATGTTTTTCTTTATCGAGATAAAAAAACTAGGGAATTAAAATCTTCCATGTTGACAATCCTTTTCGTTCTCGAAATCTCTTGTTTTATTTATTACCACAAACGCGATTAAAATAAGAAAAAGGGTATTTACTTTCCAGTACTTTGCGCAACTTAATTGTGACTTTCAGGTAAAAATTGTCACTTGGGCGTTACGTAACGTTTAGGGGGGGGGGGGGGAACGGAACAACGTTACAGCGCGTTACATGGGGGGGAGGGGGGGTCAAAAATTGTGTTACGTAGTACTTGAACGCCCCCTTATATGGAGGTTAATTTTTAGAAATCGTTCTTTTCGGAGTCTCAAAAGTTGAGAGTGGATATTTATTATTATTCATTTTAATATTTTCGGATTCGATAGTTCTTTTGGTTATGTACAGAAGCTTGGATCAATGAACGGTGTCTTGTGACGTCCCACGAGACACGATTCTGTATAATTTATAATTCGAATGGTGGTGCTGCAATACCTACCGCCGCGCATGTTCTGTGCTGTCATACACTTTTCAGCCGGACGCAAATATCAACATTTTGACGGCTTATATATTATTACTATTTGATGAGGTCCACAGGGCAACGCCTGAGGCCCTAGACTGGCTCGCAGACCTAGATGTCCCCCTCTGACCCCCCACCATAAGAAAGAAGAAGAAGAACTATTTGGTATTTTCTAAAAATTCAAAAAGTTCTGTCCTCAGCATTCTCTAATCTATCTATCTATCTAAAATAAAAATGAATCGCTGAAATATATGTACGCGCATATATAATTTCCGAACGACTGCACCAAATTGGATAATTATTTTTTTTTGTATTATTGTCAGGAGAGGTTTGTATAAAAGAAGCAGTGCTCTCTGGCATAATGAAATTTGTATAAAAAAGTTGTAATGGTGGCACGCGAACTGTTTGAAAACTGAATGTACCGGGACTGAATGTATGGAATGCGGGAGGGAGGAGGGGAACTCGGGAGAGGGGAGGGGAACTCGAGAGGGGGTTCGCCGGGCGAGGGAATCAGGAGAGGGGAGTGGGGAGAGGGAAGGCGGAGAAGATGGAGTGGGAACGCGTGAGAGGAAGTGGATGCGGGAGAGGAAGGGGAACGGGATGAATGGGAAAGGACACGCTGGGAGAAACAATTTATTTATTAAGTGCCATAGCAACACATGCCGGGAACTCGCTAGTTTATGTTAAACTTATGAAATTTTGTTGTAATAGACAACTTCATTAGGCCCTTGGTCTTCAAGAATTGTAAACTATTAGATGTCTTGGAGTAGGTACCTAATAATTGCATGAATGTGGATAAAAATAAACTACAGAACACATCATAAGCTTCGTCTTGACTCCGATAGGTATGCGACCTATGACAAAGGCAAGTGCAAGAATCAAAAAATTGTGGTACAAGCAAAGGTCAGAAATATGATTACGGTTATATTATAATTATAATCTTATATAATATTATTATAATCGATTTCGCTTATATTTGATTGCAATTTTTTTTTTTATTTGTTGGTTTGGAACTGCTTTGAACACTAATAATGAACGGGGGATAGGATATACTAAGAGCAAACGGAAATCCGCCTTCAGATGCCGTCGACCATCTGAGTAACCTCAGCATCCTGCTTAGGTCTGCACCAACTCTCCTCCACCGACCACCAATCAAAAAAGAAGATTTTTCACACAAAGACAAAGAATAACTAATATAATTAATACCTACCATCATTAGTTCTCGATGAAACTCGAAAGATTTTACTTTAAGGTCAAAACTTTAAATAATAAGCACACAAACTTTATTGGCTCAGGCGACTGTTAACTGGGAAATGTATTGAAGTTGTGAATAGCAGCTTGTAAAAATCTTTTCAAAGCGGTTCCCCCCTCCTCACTTACACCTACTGTATACCAGGTATACTCCCACTCAGGTCATTCTGGACCTTGATGAATCAGTTTTTCTCATGCTTAATTATCGACTTGTAACTCCGCGGTTATAATAGGTACTCTCGTATGTTTGAGGCACTAAATAGATAAAGCGTACTAGAAATGCCTTCCACGTAGATTTACTGAATACATTATAAACACTAGAAATGCCATGTCATTGTAGATTTGAATGAAATCCACTGATTTCTTTAGCACCGTTGTAATTTGAAACACAATGAAAAGGAAACGAGCGACACTAAAAAGAGACAACCACATACATCTCTAGGTTTTAGCCTGCGAGAGAATGAGATAGCAATAAAATATTTATTTTATTCATGTGTACCCGGTTTCAATATAATACGACAAATCCACGGTCCTACGCAAATCCCCTTTAGTGTACTTAGTGGTATAAAGCGCCTGACGATTCTGACGAACCTTTACAGATATTCAGTAGACCAGGAATCGAATCCTACGAAATAAAATAAAAAAATGTAAAATCAAAATCCAATATTCAAACCACTCCAAAATGAACAGGCTAAAATAAAACACAAAAGAAAGCGACATCCAGCGATTTCAAAGAAGAAGACCAAATAAGTAGGAAAAGGTGCACTCATGGAATTCGACGACAAAAATATGGAAACAAATTATCCTTCACATTGATAATAAAAAGTGCTTCGTAGTCTCACCACTCCTGTCTACTTTAGTTTTCTGAAAGTTTCACTTCTACCGAGTGTGATTTGCACACTCTAATTTTATTATTAACTCCACCCTGGAGGCCCCTTAAGAAAAGTAATTTCCCTCGGGGCCTATGTCATATTTGGGGATGTTGTGTGGAGGGTCTTTTTTAAGCAAAGGGAGGAGAGGAAGTTCTTGGAAGGAACAAGGAATAAGGGGTGGGCAGGAATCTAGGGGTCAGCGGGTCCAGGAGTCCCTTCCGCTACGGCGCAAGACGATGGGTTGAGAGAGCCCAAAGTGTCTCCTCAAACCGGCCCCTTCCTTCCTTGAACACACTTCACCCGATGAACCCGGGCACCCCTGCTAAGTCACCAAACGTAGCGAACCACTTTTTGTTACATTTTGACTGACATCGTATTGGACTTCGAGATACGTCACGAATTTTTGGCCAATCACCGCTCTACCCCCTCGATGAGCTAACCTTATTAAACGCATTTTCTACGAACCTTGGCCAATGACCATACCATTTGTTCGAAAATAGAGAACTCCAGTACAATTTTTTTTATTTTTTTAATGAATAAAGACCTTCAAACTTAAATAACTGCACTTTTATTTTTATTTTTAAAGTTAGTTTTAATAGTTAAAATAATTGTCAAAGTTTTAATTTTTCAAGACCCCACGAAAAGCGCCGTATCTATGGTGGATTGTGTGACTTCTTCACCCACCGATAGTTTATTTACTTTCAAGTTGTCATTTTGAATCAGTGATGTTATGTCTAGAGAAATTTCCCTAGATCTAGGGGAGAAAATATTTTTTAGGGAAAAGGGAAATCAGGACAAAATCTAGGGAAATTTCGAACTCTGGCAAATTTTTTATTACCTATGACAATATTACTGGTATTATTTATATATTTTTTATATATATATTTTTATATACGTATATATATTTTTTGGAATTCCTATGAATCTTAATTATTGTTCATGTACTTACATGCAATGTTATTTTTAACACTGACAACTCAAAATGATATTATGTATCTAAAAAGATAAATGGGACCTCTGATTTTTATTGTGCAAAGTGTTTTTTTTTTATTTGGAATTCAGTGGTGAGTGTATTCGTACTTTTAAATTATTATTTCACGTAGCAAAAAGTGTTTTATTTGTAAAAGCACAGTATTATAAGTAATTCCGATATCTTCCCAATTAATTAATCATATTAATTAACATATAACAGGATTAGTGTTACACAATCAGGTGGCTACGTAGATAATTGCGTAAATGTGAAATTCTAGGGAAATTTCACATCGAAATCTAGGGAAATAATTTTTTTGGGCAGAACATCCCTGTTTGAATGAAGAATCCAGAAGAATCAATGGCGGAATGCTTTGGGATGACTTTTAGGTGTGAGGTGTGTTTTTTATTCAAGATGAACTGCTTTTAATATAGAAAAACATTGGTAAAATGTCCACATTTCACCGGTGCTGTTATTGTATTTTAACAAAGTGCAATATAAAAACAATAAATCATCTTTTTCAGTACAAATACAAGTGACATCGGAAGCCTCGAATTTTGTGTTCAGGCGTGACTGTACATTGTTTTATGTATAGCACATACAGAAACACTGGTATTTATAATATACTGATCATGACGATTGTGTAATAACTTGTATAATAAGCCGTTGATACTAAAAACAATTCGAAAATACGACCGATGTATCGTAAACCAAATGTCAAATATGACATATGACCTATTTATGACTATGCTTAACCTCAAATATAGCCCTTTTCCGTCATAATTTTAATTGTTGAGAGCCTAAATATTGTTTCCAATAAACACAATAACTATCATTTATCTAAATCTCTTTAACAGTATGAAAATAACCAAAAAACACGAAATGTTGAATGGCGTGCGTGTCTTTCGTGGTGTAAAGCGTAAGATTTCAAATGTCAATACATCTTGATACACTTCGGTGAATTTGTTAGCAGGTTAACAGTGACGTCGCCGTTAACCATTTCAGTAATGCCAACTTGACGCTGTGTTTTGAGGAGAGGTTTAAAAATGCACTTTTTAATAATTTTTAAAGACTCTGCGTTTAATATTATGAAATAAAACTTATATATTCAGAATCAGCGTTTATTGGTCTACATGGACATATTTTTTTAAAGCCATAATATTTTTCACTGGAGTTCCTTATTTAATGATGATATTGAAATAGAGCTCTGTATTTGAAATTTAAGCAAAAAATTGTCGGACTTTTGGTTAAAAAAACACGCCCACATAGCATTTCTTGCGCTCCTCTTCTTTATTCAATGGTTGGAGATTACCCAGAGGTTGTAAATCGAGTTTGATTCGAGATCTGTAAGTAAGTATACCTATCTCTTATATAATGTAATGATAAGGAACTACTTGACAATGATAACTTTGCAGTCAGTTAATGTTACCCACTGTTGAAAATGTCAATGCAAGGTTTTATTTCGATCAATTAACTATGACTTGAATATTCTCATATAGTTTTGAGCTCTAAAATTATTGGTTATTATGAAAACCTTAAAATAAAATTTATTTTTTGCACAGGGTCACTACAAAAAAACGCATTTTTTTACGGATATGTAATAATTAATTAGGTATCTTTCGCAAAGCTGACAACACTGGCACCATTTTTTTTTTTATTTTTTTATTTTTTATTCCTTTATTTTTCCCATATTTTACAATTTATATTTACATATTTTGAAAATCATAACAATAATGTGGGAAACTACTAAGGCGCAGCCTGTGCGTGGGTAATATAGTTAAAATAAGTTTTATTTAGCACTTAGAAAAAACAAACAGTGGTATATAAAGCAAAAACAAAATTTGTTTTAACAGTTTGTACAAAAAGTGTAAACAATAGTGTACGGTTAAATACGTGTATAGTGTAATAAATGATATACATTGTAATAATAGGTGTAAATTTTGTGAGAAAGTGATATAAAACTAAATAAATAGAGTTTTTACATCTGTATGGTTTAGCCATAATTTTAACTCTTTTATGTAATGCGGAAATTTAGTTGCAACTTGAATATTTTTTGTAAACTATTGAAGGTACGAGGTCCAATAAAGCTGCTGTGAGTTTGCATTTTTTTTGTGTGTGTTTGGGGGGTATAGAATAATGTTGGTTCTGTTTACATTTTTTTCGAATTTGTTTATGTTTTTAAAGATATATTTCATAGTTTGCAGTATAAATAGTTTACGGAGACTGAAAAGTTTAGATTCTTTGTATAAAGCATCTGTCGGAAATGTTTTAATTCTATTATACATAACTTTGATAATATAATTTTGAGTTGTTTGTAAAGGTTTTATAAAAGCATCAAGCGCACCACCCCATCCTATTATTCCATACATGAGTGAAGATTGCACCAGAGAAAAATAAATCATTTTCAATTTGTCAATATTCAATACTTCTTTAAGTCTGTAAAATATGTACGTAAGATATCTCAATTTAGAAACGGTATTTTTAATTTGTGATTGCCAATTTAAATTTGTATCAATACATATACCCAAATATTTGGACTTTTCAACTTTTCCAATTTCAGAGCAAGATGAGCATATTACTTGATTACAGTTAGCATTATGAATTCTAATTTTATGGTTATTGGGGGGTTTGTTTTTACTGTTTTTATAAAAAGGTAGGTAAAATGTTTTATTGTAGTTTAGGAAGAGTCTATTACTATTTAGCCATGATGAAACATGTGCAATACATTTTGATGCATTTAAATAAGTTTCAAGCCAGGATTTTCCGTTTACAATTATTACTGTATCATCAGCGTAAGATACAATATTACCAGGGATTACAACATTACATAAATCATTTATATATATTAAAAACAGAATTGGACCAAGCACAGTACCCTGTGGTACTCCATTTTTTATCCTCGTTTCAGTACTATAAAAATTCCCTATTTTTGTTTTTTGTTTTCTGTCTTTGAGATAGTTAATGAGAATTTTTAGTGTATCTTTTTTGAAACCTATTTGATTAATTTTTTTTATAAGTTTATTGTGATTTACCGTATCAAAAGCTTTTCTTAAATCTAAAAATATAGCTAGACTTTTTTTTTAAGAACAGATGTGTACAATTTTTTTGTCAAATCGAATATTGCATCTTCAGTGCTTAGTTTACTTCTGAAGCCATATTGATTTTGGGACAGAATTTTGTTTTTTCTAGGTAATTCATTACTCTATTTTTGATACATGTTTCAAATATTTTTGAGAGGTTTGAAACTAAGGAGATAGGTCTGTAATTGTCTAATACATATGTGCGTTTCTCCTGATTTGTGAATTGGAATGATGGTGGAGATTTTAAATTATTCTGGAAAATGTCCCTCTTTAGTGACATATTAAAAATATGTAGCAATGGAAATAAAATATTGTGTTTTATTTTTTTAGTGTGTTACCCGATAAACCATCAATTCCTGTAGAATTTGTTGATTTTAGGCTATCAATGTGTTTTACAATTTCGTTTATAGTGATAGGTGAAAAATATTCTAAGGAGTTAGTTGAATCGTAAGTTGAGACTAAATGCAAAGATGAGTCTACGGGTGTTGTACTATCAAATTTACTAGAAGATTCAAGTACTTGATCTACTACATTTGTGAAGAAGTTGTTAAAGTTTTCTGCAATGGCCGATTTGTCAGTTATAATATTGTTATTTATTTTAATCTCTTTCACATCAGTTGATGCCATTTTTTTTTTGTTCATTATTTCATTAATAATATTCCACGTCTTTTTGGCATCATTTTTTGCATCATCAATTTGTTATTACTTGCTGGAATATTCTGTAATTTTATTATTTGGTATCATTTTATGAAACAGGGTATATCATAAAAAAAAATTCCACTTGAAAATGTTCAGACAGCTAAAAAAAAATTAACATGGCGTCTAGTTCCTCTTCCGGCTACATTCAAAGATATTACTGTCAAGCAGTGGCGTAGCTAGGGGGGGGAGGGCAGTGGGGGGTGCCACCCGATGGGGGGTGACACCCGATGCGGGGGTGACACCACATGGGGGGTGCCACTCGATGGGGGGTGACACCCTACCGTGGAAAAAAATTACGAAGGATATAATCACAACAATATTTTACACAGACTATTATTTATATTTTGGTAGCTCTATGGCTTCTCGTGGAGTGCCCCGAAACGGGAGGATTTTATTCCAACGGTCGTTTTATAAAATAGCGTATATTTATTAGGGAGGGGGGGGGGGGGGTGACACCGCAATATCCGCCCATGCTAGCTACGCCACTACTGTCAAGGTGTCAAACTTACCACACTATTAAACGTTCCTACCTGTCAACAGTTAAAATATTTAATAATACAGATTTTTAAAGAAAAACTATTTAATATATCGAACCCCTAAGGTCTCAGGCAAATTCTGTCAGAAGATCAGAAAATTTCCGCCTTGCAATAAAAACCAATTAAATGGAATATTTCTGAATGTATTCCAATACTAAAAACTGTTTTCGAAAGGTGATAAAAAGGGCTTTCAAATGTTATTATTAGAAAAAAACAGTGTAAATTTAAAGATATTAAATGCAAAATATATATTTTTTTAAATTACTTACTTTACGCTTTTTCTAACTTAAGTAAGGATAACGAAAGAAAACAAACGCATGTTTTATTAGATCACTGTCGTTTCTTAAAAAAATAATTCATAAAAAATTGACGGTTTCATAAATTCTTGAAAACTTCGGTTTCACGGAGGTGTACTTTTTTTCTATGTGGTTAACTGTTATATTTGAATGTAAAGCGTGGCGTTTATTTCTTTCTAAAACCGTTTAGATCGTTCATGACAGTGAGGGGGATAAAACGATTTCTATGAGACCTACGTGAGCTGTTCCCAAAAGCGAACAAATCAGTCAGAATGGATCAAATTTAAAGAAAAATTAACACTAAGTCACCTCTATTTAGGAATAACTTTACCTCTATTTAGGAATAGCTGTTCCCAAAAGCGAACAAATCAGTCAGAATGGATCAAATTTAAAGAAAAATTAACACTAAGTCACCTCTATTTAGGAATAACTTTACCTCTATTTAGCTGTTCCCAAAAGCGAACAAATTAGTCAGAATGGATCAAATTTAAAGAAAAATTAACACTAAGTCACCTCTATTTAGGAATAACTTTAATAGAAAAATTACGAACAGTTTTAAACAATTTTAATTACTTAATAGAAAAATTACGTAATTTATTGTGAATTATTTTGAAAAATATCAAAAAATCTTGTTTTCTTCTCATTTATTTTCATTATTATTTGCAATATTTTATTACCTACATATTTATGACTCTCATTTGAGCATGAATTTTCTCACCAAACATCTCTTCATAGTAAGGAAAAGTCATTATTTTCAACACTAATACACTATACATGTAAAAATAAATATATGTTTATTGTAAAAAAATATTCAGCACGTATTAAATAAAACAACTTTTAAAAAGCTGTACTGACACTTACCGATTACTGTTTCTAAAGCATTTCACACATTTTCGATATTAACGGCTTTTTCGATTGCGTAACCATTTTTTAATAAATGGAATTTAGTGCAATAAATTTAACTTTATTTCTTGAGATTATAATGTACGAATAGGTATAGAATTATTTTCACAAAATTGCCTCCATTGCCTTTAGCTTCGCTGAACAGACTGGTTATTGCATAAATTGCAAATACATATTATAATGCTAAAATGACGTAAAACGTAGATGCGGAAACATATAATTTTTCCAATGCATCACGCAAATAGGTTGTTATAGGTTTATGCGGTCATCCGCTTAATGCACTAGGGATTTTTTTTAATGTATCGGAAAAATCAAGAAGTATGGGTTATTTGGCCACCTCTGGTCTGGAGCCTCAAGGTGCTTGCAAAACCCTTGACTCTCTGCGGAAAAGGCGGGCCGTTTGATGTATTCGCCTATTTCACGTAAGTAAGTATTAAGTAAGTATTATTACTTATTTTTTGTTATTTTAATTGTACGTTCATTCTGATGAATAAACCATCGGTTTTAAAACACGACCTTTATTTTGATTGAATAGTGGTGTGTACAAAGATTTATTAATAAGACAGTAGCCGCATAATCTGTTAAAAACAGTAGGGAGTAGTAGTAGCCGCGTGATCCACTGAATTTTTGAAGATTTGAATCGGTTATCAGTGTAATCAAGCTGTAACGGTATCGTGATGGCAAAACAAACCAGAGAGTGCAATTCACACGCGATAGAAGTTAGAGTAACAATATGTTTTAAGGGTAGAAGTGAAACCTTTAGAAAACTAAAGTAGACAAGAGTGGGGCGACTACGAAGCACCGCAAAAAGAGTATATTTTTATCGCTATAAGGCTGCATCTCTTTCAAAAGATGAGATATACAATGTAGGTACGTAGGTATAAGGGTCATCCTTAAAAAAACATTCAGATACCCCAGTAATGCTATATTCAAAGAGATAGGAGTTTTGGATGTGAGGCAACTTTTCATAAGAAAAGTTATATTATACACACAAAAATATCGTCACCTCTTCCCCTAC
Source organism: Limnephilus rhombicus (assembly GCA_929108145.2). Lineage (NCBI taxonomy): Eukaryota > Metazoa > Arthropoda > Insecta > Trichoptera > Limnephilidae > Limnephilus > Limnephilus rhombicus. Next base: position 29,515,574 of record OV815284.1, read on the forward strand.
GTAGAACATTATCACGACACCCGACATGTAGGGAGGAATCCAATAGTTCCACTTACTACTATGACATCCCTTGCTCAAAGACAATATTCTTACCTAGGTCCTAAAATGTTCAACCTTATACCCTGATCTTGGAAATTGAAAAGTTCAAGCGTCCTGCGTAAATTAGTCAACGACTGGATTCTGGACTTAGGGAGAGACGAATGTGAACGTATGCTGTTTAACTGATATACAAAATCACCTAACTTTCCTGCTCACTCTAGTGAGCAGGAAAAGTGTGGTAGGAGTTTTGGTCTACCAAAACTCCTACCACACTTCATTGTGTTCTGATATTGCTTCGCAATGTTTCGACATCGTATGATATTTTTATACCTAAGATTTATGGTTTTCCGCCCCTTGCTGTTCGCTACTTCACTGTTAGTACTCGTACTTCACGTAAGGCGTAACACGCTCACTAACATCAAGACTCGCTGTGTGAATCTTGGTACCTTATAGCGGCAGCGCCGGATCTGCCATACGTTCAAAAACGTGCAAAAAACCTGGCGCCAACTTCGAAGGGGCGCCGTGAGAAAATAAATATTGTATTAAAATTTTATTATAATATTCCCTGAATCGTTTAAAAATTACCCATAGTACGAAATAATTATCACGCTCTAGCAAAACTTTCCAAAGAAACAGAATGCGCACGCATCAGGTTGGTATCAACGGCTTACGAATTTATAGTCAGTTACAGAATTTTTTTGCATATTCCATTTATTTAGTTTAAACGTAAGATCTATTTATCCATATATCTTTTACCGTCTTTTACGACGAATGGGTGCTATCCAAATTCAATAACCAATCACAGCGCCCTACTTTTGTTCTAGAGAGTCAAACAAACCGAACGGACAATTTTAGTTAGCGTACGCTCGCTATTGTTTTATTTTGTACGATTTAAGTCTCTAGGAGAAGGTAGTTAAAGGCCATTTTCTTATGAAATCTTCAGTAAATTCCATTAACAAAAACATCGCACGGTTTGTAGGATTTGCAGGTTGCAACGTGTTACGTGTTGACAGTTTCATGTTTCATCATTGATTTGAGATATTATTTGAAGTTCGTTAAATGTATATTTAATATCTATTAGATTTGTTGGATTTGTTATTTTACGGTGTCAGTGTAAGCGTCTTTCGTAAGCCGTTGATCCCATATGTCAGTATTTAGTGTTTGTATGGTGTTTGTTCGCTCAATTTGGTGTTTGTTCGCTCAACACAGGGGAAATGCAAGGTACAAATTTGAGGTTATATTCTTATTAGTCAGAAGCTGTAGATGCTATTCTTGTGTTGTACATTGCCATGAGAACGTATTTGTATTTGCTTTTTCTAATTCGCGTTGGGTAGTGGCGGCCACGTCTGCCAAATTCATGGCGCCGCCACTGAACTACACAGAACGCGCTAGAAGCACACTACGAAATACCTATAGTTACTACGGCCGGCCGCGCCGCCTCATAAATAATAATTCCGCCACTTACGCGAAAGGCCTAGAACGTGTGACTGTACCATACAAGTGCCCACAGAAGGTTCTTTCACAGAAGGTTCTTTCACAGAAGGCCCACAGCGATTTCTCAGCTTTGCGTGAATTCACCCAGCATTGCCTACCGTTAGAGTAATTACTCGCCGCGAGTATATAAGCAAGCGTCTCAGTTCAGTCTAGTTTTCATTCATCGGTCAAGCAACACAGTCCGAGCAGTGCCGCGACTAAGTACGTGCCTGCGCTGGGCACCGGCCCCGCGCAGTCAGCAGTGAACAACATTTGTCTAGTGTGACACCAGGAACGTTTCCAGCACCTTCGAGGAACTTCACCAACCACCAACCGGCAACGAGCCAGCAACCACAACCGGCAACAAGCCAGCAACCAGCAACCGTCAACGAGCCAGCAACCAGAATCCTCATCGCCTCTCAAGGTTCCTTCCTGCGTCACGTGTGTGTGTCGACTCAAAGTCCACACAGCCGCCATACCTCGTCAACACGACGACGGTCGACCGCCTGGACCAAGGTCACTTCTACACCGCCATGGTGTAGAGCAACACGCCGGCTCCCTGAAGACCTGTGATCTTCACCGCCGTAGTCTTCTGACCTTCTTCACTCATCATCACGCAGCAGCATTACCAACGGCTCCGCTCCGACCTCGCTACGTAGCGCAACAATAAAGACTGACTCACTACACCGACTGACGCCTTTTATTTCTCGCCCCGTCTCTACCCATACGGCCCGCTCCCTCATATACATAAACGCAGTAAATCTCAAGAATGTCTAATGGACCTAGTTCAGCGAAACCACCCGCATTGTCTCGTAACCTATATTTTAAATCATGGTACGGGCACAAACAAATAATTCGTTGTATTATTTTAAAGCATAACTTGCAAAAAGAGTTTTTCCTAAAATAATTAAAATAGCACCATAATTTTATATTTACCCAATCGATTCAGAGAGTATAGGGCTCCTGGCGATTCTCTCTTTAAAAAAAAACGAGTGTGAGAGCTACCGCCAAGTCACTTGGAAAAGTTACACCCTTTATATGTTTTGATTTTATTTGATAAATTAGTGTAAAAAAAAAAATTAAATAAAAAAAAATAAAAAAATTGGGGTGAACGAATTTTTAATCAAAATAAAAAAATGTTGGGGGGGGGGGCGCCATCGGTACCTACTGCACAGGGCGCCAGATTTCGTAGATCCGGCCCTGTATAGCGGTTATGATTTGTAATAAATAAACAATACATAACACAACGTGTATGACGTACGAAATAATGCACCAATTTCGCTATACCTTTACCAAAATAGCACTAAATCAGGTACTATTTATTTATATTCAGAGTTTCTATTCATATTTCTATCTACATTTATAGTTATTGTTTGCATATTTTAGCAGGAGTAGTTCAAGACATGAGCGCGGTGTATATTCGTATTGTCGTATGTAATATGTACTGAAAACATGTTTTAAAATCAGTAAAAATAATCATGTTTGCACATAATTGTTTACACATTGTAGTTACAGCGCATAAATAAGTATAAAAAAAACAACATATATATTATTACATACATAAATTAAATCTAAATTTGTACATTTTAATGTAGTTTCTTTTATAAGTGTACTATGTATTATAAGTTCACACTTCTAAACACATAACTTCATCTCTTTATATTGTAAATCTTATTGTAATAAAATTCAAAAACGTCAAAAGTTAATGCGCTTATGTTTTAGTTTTTGTTCTAAAACATACATATAATGTTGCCACTCCTTCATACACACTAAATAACAACAGTTGAAAATGAGACAAACGGTGAACGTACGTCTACGCAAACGTATTTTGTGTGTCTCACCATCATTTAATGTGTAAGAAAGAGTTGCAGCATTATAAGGATGTTTATTCTTTTTTGCCGTTACTGTATCGTAACCGTGAATCGTCACGGTAGTTATAAAGCGCACAATCTCTTAAAATATAGTTGCTCAAAAAGTAAAGTTATTCATCGAGTTAAAAGGAAACGAATTTGTTAATAAGTCCGTTCTAATGACTTTAATTGTTTTGAATCCAATTAGGGAGGTCCTTTTTTGACTTGGCAGTTGAAATTTTTTATTATTCATGATAAAGTTTGGGTACACAGTTCTTTACATGATTTTCGACTAGCACACTAGGAACATGTCCGTATTATGGTAGTCGAAATTTGTGTGTATAATTAAATTATATAGATATGTGTAATACATGCTAACTTGTTAAATATACTGTTTTGTTAAATACAAATGAGGAAATATAATTGGTTTCTCAGTTATGTAAATTGCACATGTATAAACCAAACTTATTTTGAAAACTGTTGATTTCCATAAAATAAAACAAATAAATATTCATAATATCAAAATTAATTTAGGAGGAATTATTTATTTATTGCACAATCAATACCTCTACCATAGGTCACCACAAGTGGTTCGCTACGTTTAATGACTTAGCAGGGTGCCTGGGGTTCGTGGGGTGAGGTTTGTCCGGATATCTTGGCGGCGAAGGCGTCTGCCCATCAACTGCTTGGGAGGCCGGATCGGGAGAGACTCTCGGAACATTACCGAAGCCTATAAACCGAAGCCTTACCGAAGTGGGAGGGATGGATTCATATGTTGGTCGCTTCCGGATATACTGATTACCACCCATCCCTCATACCTTTTACCTTCCCAGAACTTTCTCTCCTTTCTTTCCTAAAAAGACCCTCCACACAGAATCCCTAAAGATGACGTAGGCTATGAGGGGAATTTTTCCTGAGAGCCTCATGTGTGGAGCTAATGTAAAAAATATTTTTTTTAAATGACTTTAGTTGTTGAAAGAGTGGATATGTCGTAGGCCGATCGTAAAAACAGGCAGATCATGATGCGACTAGACACATCGTGAAACACCTGGCGGCAGATCGTGAAGTGCCTGAGGCGCATCATAATCGGCCTAATTTTACGATTGGCCTCCGACATATAGAGATTAATTAGCAAAACATTTTGAGTTCAATGGAAAATGAAAGTAACTATCGGTATCGCCCTAAAGAAAAACTACAATTCAGAATTTTAAAAAAAGGTTTGCTGGATAAGGCGCTTCTTGATAAAATTGCCCAATTTTTTCCTCCTCATTCAATTCTCAACTTCCCTAAGCCTCATGTTCCCTAATATACGTCATAATCTCACTGGCTCTCCCCACTTGAAACTCTTGTGTGGAGTAGGCAATAAAATAAACTGTTTTTTTTTTCAATGTTTCTGAATTTCCCCTTTCAAAAGTGTTCTTGGTCATCGTTTCAATGGATGGAGAAATAAAAGGCGAATTTATATTTAAGGCATTCAATTTTTTTATGTGAGTACCGCACATCCCCAACCCCCAACTGCTCCCAACCGTGTGGACCCAGAGAGACTATGGCATCCCCGATTGGGGCATGGTGTGAGGCTGAAGGTAGTGGGAAGAATGTGGAAAGGAGGAAGTTGGGGAAGTACCTAGTTATTCAGATATGGTAACCAGACATGGCTAAATCCATTTCAAACAGTGATTGTGATTTAGCAGAGGTGCCCGGGTTCACGGGGTGAGGTTTGTCTAGGTCTTGACGGCCGGTGACCTGGAGATACTGAATCCCAGATTCCTATCCACCCCTCTAACCTTTTTCCTTCCTAGAACTCTCCTTTCCTTCCTTTCCTTACAAAAACCCTCCACACAGCATCCCCAAAGATGAAATAGGCTCTGAAAGGTTTTTTTTCCTCGGGGCCTCCCGTGTGAAGCTCATTTAATAAAACAAAAAATTCGAGTGCAGTTTACACGCGGTAGAAGCGAAACTTTACTAAAACAATTTCAACCAATACTTGAAAAGTGAGGTCATAATCAAAGCGACCTAGCGTAATTTCAGTTTCATATCTCAACCGGAGCCTTTAAAAGTGACATCATAATCAAAACGGCCAATGAGCGCAGTTGATGCGTCGCAGATGCAGTAATCGTCATTTCCGTTTCATCCGAAATCCAAATCACAGTGGGGCTACAGAAGTTTCACTTCATAAAACCAAAGTCCGATTCTGAATGGTAGTGCGAAATGAGCAAATTTCGAAGAGATGGAATGTTGAAAGGAGCCATACATATTTATTTATACATATTTATTTAGTTCAATTTTATACCTATTCTCTTTACATAAAAGTTTAACTTATAATTTGCGTAATTCATAAACGTTAGTAACGTTATTTCGTCAGATTCTTTGTAATAGTAAGGCGCTCATGCAGAGTATAATATTTAATAGGTACCAAAACAATTATTTCGCAGTAAAAAGTCAGTGTTCATGGCTCAGCAGTGTTGTTTGGACCTCAGTTAAACGAGCACCGACGTTCCCGTAATGATTTAATCTCGAAAGTGACAGTTAAAACTGCGGTAACTGGAAAATAAATAATAGTTAACTTTAACCGAGTACGAGTGTTTCTCAAGTACACCTTTATTTTTATGAGTGCAATCCATATAATAAAAGACACGGGTTTTATAAAACATTATTTATGTTAAGTTTCATCTGCTAATAATATTGATGTTGCTAAAGTGAAATCATTTTATATTTAAGGCTAATGTGTCTTAATTAGTGGTTTAGTATACGCAGTGTGTTGCGTACCCACGTATGTAGTTACATTTTATATTTAAGGCTAATGTGTCTTAATTAGTGGTTTAGTATACGCAGTATGTTGCGTACCTACGTATGTAGTTACATTTTAATAATTTGTTTATACGGAAAATTCAAATGATGAGTTTCATTTTTATTTCTCTTCCTACTATGTGGTTAAGTACTTACCCACTTTCCATTGATACTTAAGGCGATTCACTACGAAGTAATGCATAATCAGGTGTTTTTAGTTTGAAAATTGGATTGCTTAGAAATATTTTAAAAGCTTTAATTAAATTCTGCAAATAGAACACATCTTGGCCTATCAAATAATCGAGCATTTTTTTATTAGTCTTTTATAAGCCCAGAAAAAATTATTAAGAGGCCTTCAAAAACTGATTTGAATTTCAAAATTTCCTACCAAAGAACCCCTTTTCGGTTACGATTTTATTGTACAATGTAGAAAATTAAGTTATTTAGAAAGTGATCGTAAAACATTTTAATATTTGTGCCTACACTTATCAAAATAAAATAAAAGACGCTTTTTTGCGGTGTTTTTTCTCAAAAAATCAAAATGGCGGCTGGTGTTGATCGGCAATTTCAACCCTATCGCCATCTAAATAAGGAGTGTTATTGTTAACGGCCCGATTTCGAATGTTACGCGACGTGGTGCATCGTCTTAATGCTGTGTACATAGCTATAATATATGTGACTTGACGTATTTCGGCTCGCCATATATTTTAATTGGAAATGTACGGCGAGCGATGAGCCGAAATGCGTCAAGCCACTTATACTATAGCTGTGTGTGTACACAGCTTAATAGTCTTTGAACTATTTATACAGGTACTCACTGTACTCAAGTATTTAATTTACCTAATTATATCACATTTCGAATAAATTTTTCCTATCAGTTTGTACAACTGTTTGCTTTTTCGATAATTATTTATCTAACCGCCGCACTTTTAGGCACACATTATAGAAATTACACTTTTTACAAGCCCAAAATAGGTTGTTAGGTTCTTAGTTTGGGTTAATTAACTAATTTATGCGTTTTTAGAACGAAACGTAACCTTTGTAAACGTCAAACCATTAAAATCCAAAATGCGACAAAGGGATCGTTTTGTAAGGGAAATTTTAAACTTTGAACAAAAATTGAATTGTTATTTATTTATTTATTTGCTGCTTAATGGTGCATTCTGATTGGCAGAAGTTCTCGCATTCGGAGCATAAAAAAGTGCGTGGGATCTCCCACGAGTATACGCGTTAGGGACATATAATTTGATCTCTTTCAATATTGGTGGATTTAATATGGCACCGGAGATTAACTTAAAAAAATGTTTGCCTAAAAATATTTTTCGGCGGGCTTCTAGGGTGTTAAAATCGAGCATTCCTGTGAACAAAGGTGGATACAGGAATGGGTAGTATGTATAATCCCTCATGTACAGGTAAAGCATAAACCTTTTTTGCATTTTTTCACTTTTTCACTTTTATGCATCTTTTACCTTCTCTCAAAACGTAATTAGTGCTTTCTTGTAGTAATTGAGTTGAAACGAAGTGTAATTTCCATAATCTCTACCTGTTAAAAGTGCGGTGGTTAAATAAATATTTACCGCACCATGAACTTATATAATAATTCTAAAACTGCACTCGAGCCTTATTTCACCCTTAATAAACGTGTGTTAAAGTGCGTGTTTTGTTTTCGAAATTTTATAGCATTTGCCTGTTGAAATTCTGACATTATCGCGTAATTTTTACAGCGTTTGAAAATATTTTAAAAATAAATACAAAAGTGAAAGGTTTAACTAATATCAGAGATCAGTATGGGAAACACCGCCTCGATGAAGAATCAAGAAAAGTAAGTAAATATAAGGTTTATTTTTAAAGACGTTTGTTATAATAATGAAACTAAATTGACTATGTACCTACATATTGTACATGGCGCTGTTTTGTGGAAATCACCTCGAAGCCTCGAAGGCGCTTTTCTATTAGCTAAATTATCCCAACTAACCACACAGTCTTAACTAACAACCTAATGACTTTGAAATGTATATTTATAAACACCTGATATTAAAACACTGATAACAGTATTCAAATGTTTACAAAAACCTGATATGAAAACACTGATTACAGTGTTCAAATATTTACAAAAACCTGATTTGAAACATTGATAACGTGATCAAATATTTACAAACACGAAGATGTTAAAGTTCAATTAATCATGATATTCCATTAAATACAGTGTAGCTAGGTTGATAGGGAGGTATCTAATGATATAATACGGATCATAGATCTCAATAACAATACACAGTGAGATCAATGGTTTATCTCCACGTGTTACGTTGTACCTATCTAGGTACTAGATATTGAAAACCCATTAATTATTAACGTGACTAATTTAAAAAGGTTTTGACATTCACAAAAATCAAATATACATTTTTGTCTCTATCTTACATCATCTCGAGGAGTTACTCCAAAGGAATCCTAAACTTTACACTAGAGGCTAAGTCATACAAAAAAAACTTTTCTTTTGTGGCTCGTGTTTTTCACTGACATTGAAAATTGAAAATTGATTTTTGTTTTTTAGATTACATAATATCATTTAATTTAATAAACAAAAACAGATATGAAATTTTTATTGCAATGTTTTCTATTAACAAGTATAATACTTATAGATGATATAAAAAAAACTTTCCGAAAAAGAATAGAACGTCAATACAGATAATTAAAAAAATAAATAAATATGCACTAGATAAAATAGTAATAGAACCGAAGGACGTAAACAGACGTTTGGGTCCCACCCAGGCGTCGTGTATTCGATTCCTCGGCTGGCTAAGACCCCCATCACGACACAAGCAATATTTTCCGCTTACTGTGATGGTAGTAGGAGATTGTGATGGAGGACTTAGCCAGACGAGGAATCGAACACGCGACTCTCGGGTGGGACCCAAACGCTATGCCCACTCAACCACTGACCGGACTGATTGTCGGGTTATTCGTAACCTGGAGATGTTTGTCTTTCTTATAAAAAAAAACATAACAGATTGAATCAGACAGCATAACTGGAATTTACGGTCGTATTGGTCAATGTACGTCACATAGAAAGTATATATTTTAACGAACTAAACTTTTGATTACAACTCAAAACATCTGTAAAATCTAGTAATTATTATTAAAATAGTAAGACATATAAAGCAGAAAAAATACTTTTTTTTTAAACGCTGTCCTGTATAATACGAAAATTTCATCATCTTTTATACCAACATTAAAACGCTGTCCTGTATAATACGAAAATGTCATCATCTTTTATACCAACATTAAAACGCTGTCCTGTATAATACGAAAATGTCATCATCTTTTATACCAACATTAAAACGCTGTCCTGTATAATACGAAAATGTCATCATCTTTTATACCAACATTAAAAATGGGGTTGACAAATTATCTGTCACGTACGTAAAGTTAGGAGAGTGGCTAAAGTTTTTAATTTTGAAAAGTATTTATTTAAAGTTGGTGAACCCCTGGAATTTTCAATTATATCGTGTCATGGATGATCATTATGTCAAGGCTATAATGTAAAACAATGTATATTGCGATATTTATAGCCGATATATTTATGTCAATTTTCATTTCATTTGGTCTTTGTTTGTCCAAAATATTCCTGGGTTTTTCCATATTTAATTTTACTTTGATTCTCCGGGCGTTGTCAAGTCACTGTTAATTTCCAATAAGGCTTTGCACAAATTGTGCACAAAACGTTACTACCTAAATGACAATTTTGTTTTCAAACTTAATGTCATGTATTATCGAGGTTTCTGGCTCACACAATGTTGTCATTTTTTGCCTCATTTGTTTTTAAATTATAATAATATTATTATCATTATAATCTCTAATGATCTTTAAAAGGTACTTAGTCCTTTTATATTCATTTTGTATAAAAATTAACTTTCAAATATTTTCCAGTTTAAGTGATCTAATAAATTTCATCATTCTCGATACGGCTTGAAAATCGGTTGAGGCTATTAAATTCTGAACTTCCGATGAGTTCGACGTCATTAGTATTGTCACTCTCTGTCGTTCATATTTAATGCACTTCGATAATGTGTGCTCGACATCTTCATATTGGAGAATCAGAGAGAGAGGACACAATATTCTTCCCATTAGTGAATGTCCGGATCTTAATCTAAAAATGATTATCATTTCCGATCTTTTCAGATTAACCTCAAATTTTTCAAACTTTCTTCAGCAAGGTAGATACCATAATACTAAAAAATGCTAAAAAAGACGTTAGCCATCTAGTCAAAGTTAGCCACGTAGTCAAAATTCGCCACCTAGTTATAGTTAGCCACCTAGTCAAAGTTAGCTAAGTAATCAAGGTTAGCCATCTAGTCAGAGTTAGCCACCTATTCAAAGTTAGCCACCTAGTCAAAGTTAGCCACGTATTTATAATTAGCCACCTAGTTATAGTTAGCCACCTAGTCAAAGTTAGCTAACTAGTCAAAGTTAGCCATTTAGTCAAAGTTAGCCACTCATTCAAAGTTAGCCACGTAGTTAAAATTAGCCACCTAGTTATAGTTAGCCACCTAGTCAAAGTTAGCTAATTGGTCAAAGTTAACCACCTAGTCAAAGTTAGCCGCCTATTCAAAGTTAGCCTCGTAGTCAAAATTAGCCACCTAGTTATAGTTAGCCACCTAGTCAAAGTGAGCCACCTAGTCAAAGTTAGCCATCTAGTCAAAGTTAGCCACCAAGTCTATGTTAGCCACGTAGTCAAAATTAGCCACCTAGTCAAAGTTAGCTAATTATTCAAAGTTAGCCACGTACTCAAAATTTAGCTAACTAGTCAAAGTTAGCCATTTAGTCAAAGTTAGCCATTTTGTCAAAGTTAGCCACCTACTCAAAGTTAGCCACGTATTTAAAATTAGCCACCTAGTTATAGTTAGCCACCTAGTCAAAGTTAGCTAATTGGTCAAAGTTAGCCACCTAGTCAAAGTTAGCCACCTAGTCAAAGCTAGCCGCCTATTCAAAGTTAGCCACGTAGTCAAAATTAGCCACCTAGTCAAAGTTAGCCACCTAGTCAAAGTTAGCCACCTATTCGAAATTAGCCATGTAGTCAAAATTAGCCACCTAGTTATATTTAGCCACCTGTCAAAGTTAGCTAACTAGTCAAAGTTAGCACCTATTCAAAGTTAGCCACGTAGTAAAAATTAGCCACCTAGTCAAAGTTAGCTATCGAGTAAAAGTGAGTCATCTAGTGAAAGATTTTCAAAAAACGGAAACCAAACACACAAACAAATTCACAGAATATGAAATGCCAAAGGGACGAGTTCAAATAGAACTTCGCTACACTCAGTGAATATTATTATTATTTTGTCTACCTACAACCCTCCGCTACCTTCTGACGCCACCCTATCGATTTTTCTTTTGTACAGAAATTGTTTATACCCGTTTATCTACATACCGACTGCCCTAGTTACTAACTATAGATATCATGCATAATGTTTCTTTTATGATATTACACCAATCAATAACTCATCATTGTAACTGGTAACGCGCTAGAAAGTTCATCACCCATCATTGTCACGACAGAAAGCTCTGGTCATTGAACTCGCACAAAAATATCTAAAGCTGATAAATCAATAAAAAAATTGGTGATTCGACTAATTTCGAACTAGTTAAAAATTATGCAAGAAACTAGCAGACCCGGCCACACGTTGCTGTGGCTAACGAAACACAACGCCATTACCCAATCTTTATAAAATCCACCTATTACAAAATATCAAAGCAATAGATAGAACTACCCTAATTGTTCATATAAAATTGAAGCCTCTTGATACAAAAATGATTATAAACATTTAAAATATTTTATTTATCCAATTATTCGTTTAATGATTCATTATTCAGTTTTTGTATTATTGTTTTTAAATCTTCTACTGTTATGTACATCAATTTACAATTGAAAAATATCTTGCACAATACAGGTGAACTGGCGTGGAAGGCTATATAGAAACATTCTCCTAAGTAATGAAAAACATTTCTTATATATTATTTCTAGCAGACCCGGCCACACGTTGCTGTGGCTAACGAAACACAACGCCATTACCCAATCTTTATAAAATCCACACCACCCGCTTGCCAGCTGCCCGCTGCCCGCTGCCTGAATTGAATATTTGAATTTATCGGCTTTTCTCTACTATAATAAGCATGTATTATACATATAAACTAATTAACTCGCCACTAATCATACAATGCTTGCAATGCAACACTGGATATTTGAAAAGGGAAAATCAAATACCTACTACTCTAGGACATCTATTTTCTAATTTCTTCCGTAGAACGAATTTCAAAAGTGACTATAGTACGGCCCGCCAGCTGTTTGAAATCGCACAAAAATATGTTTTCTTTGAATATCTCGGCTTTTCTCTAATATAATTTACATGTATTATACATATAAACATTCCTCTTCAATCACTCTATCTATTGGTGAAAACCGTATGAAAATCCGTTGCGTAGTTTAAAAGATTAACGCGCACATACATTTTGAGCGACTTCATTTTATACTATGTAATGATAATGAAATACGTTCTTTGTAGTCTGCTAACGAAAGAAATAGTATCAATGATTTATCTGTAAATTCTGTACAAGTAGTTAGGAACTATAGGAACTTGACGAATTCTACCCGCTGCGCCAGTTTGTTGTAACTATGGGGTTGTCTCAACTCTTAATACAACTTACGGTATAAAAACTTATGTTACATTTTTACTGATAACAAATAGATTGACTTGTTGTATCTATAATTTTCAGATATATATTCTGTTGCTAATATTCTTCTGATATTCTGTATATAATATGTATTTTTATTCAATTGATATTATATTATACTAGCTATTTCCCGCGGCTTCGCTCGCATGGTATTAGGGGGATTCCCACTCCGTCTCCTCCTTCCCTCTCCCCACTTCACTACCCAATCCCATTCCCCCTCCCCCCCATCCCCTCCCCTCCCCTCCCCTTCCCTCCTCTCCATCCCCCGTGGAAAATGTTAAATGTTAAGTTGTTCTTAGTGTATAATGTGGGTATCTTGTACTGACCAGTGGCATTTGTTGCGTGGGGATGCAAGGTTTTTAAAAATATACTAGACCGATATATCGATATATCGATATTTTTTTTCATTTTTTTAAAGTTTATAGAAATCCAATGTTTATATTTATATCAAACGTTTATCGATTATGTATGAATATAATTTTTTATACTTACCTATGTGAATAATCACAAAGTTTGGTTAGGTTTATAAAATGTGTTGTTTTTTTTTCATAAATTTATAAAAAAATAATAATAATTTCAGTATTTTATACCAGCTATCGAACTTACAATAGTAACTTTGTCTGCTTAACAGCCTGCTTCCTTGTAGGCGGTTTCTGCTTTGAGTTTTAGTGGCTGCTGCCATTGAAAAAAGACGTTCAGAAATAACACTTGTTGCCACAATTGGTAGATGACTCATTGCCACTTAAAAAAGATTGGGATATACACCTTGCATCTCTTGCCATGTTTCAAGAATGTTTACTTTTAGAGTATTTACAGGAGCAGAAAGATATAAGGTAAGCTCGTCGTCACCGTCAGTTTTTTTATTTTTTTTATTTGTGTGTGAGCCAAAAATTTATGGTGCTTCCAAAAATCAATTTCATCTTTATCTTCATCTGATATTTCGATACGATATATTGAGTTTTTCGATATTGATATATCGATGTCGGCGTATCGTCGATATCGATAAATATCGATATTTTTAGGGGTCGATATATCGATATTTATCGGTTTTCCGATATATCGTTGCATCCTTAGTTGTGTGCCGTGACTTTCAATAATATTTATACGATTTTCCTGAACAGTTTGATGTTTTAAAGTCGAAAATAGATGTTTGTTTGTTTTCCATATTTCTACACAATATCGAATCTCTCTAAAATGTGCTTTCTAGTACTGGGCGTTGACGATAATTCTATCCAACGCCAACGTCGTAATCGTTGGCAATTTTCAACTGTTGAAAATAGCTGTTGAAAATAACGTCGACGTTGACGTAACTATAATAGGAGATCGACACGATACTAACAAAAAATATATCAAAATCGTATTAAGGAATCCCTTTTAACGGGTGGTTCCCCGAATCATTGATGTATTATTAATTATTATTATCTCTATGCCCCACGCGATACACACGTAATAATAATCCTATAATAACGTTGAAAGTTGAAACTGTTGGAAGACGTTGGTTTCGGTGTTGAAAATATTATCCTGTTGAAGATATATTTTGCTTGTCACTGATAAATTCGCTTGTTGCTTGGCGCTACGTATCGGCCGTATTGGACGGGAAAATAAAAAAAAAAGTGCAGTAGGTATGTACATTACCAAAAGACCTTGTGTAATTGGGTATAATATTGTTCACGAAGTGTGATCTCTTGACCCTTTTGACCTTAATCATTCCAACACCGTTGAAAACAATAGGTACAAAACATTGAAAATTATCAATAGGTTATTTTTTTGCTTGTCGTTGATAAATTTGTTTGTTCCATGACGCTGAGTATCGGCCGTATTGGATGGGAAAATAAAAAAAAAACGTGCAGTAGGTATGTACATTACCAAAAGACCTTGTGTAATTGGGTATAATATTGTTCACGAAGTGTGATCTCTTGACCCTTTTGACCTTAATCATTCCAACACCGTTGAAAACAATAGGTACAAAACATTGAAAATTATCAATAGGTTATTTTTTTGCTTGTCGTTGATAAATTTGTTTGTTCCATGGCGCTGAGTATCGGCCGTATTGGATGGGAAAATAAAAAAAAAACGTGCAGTAGGTACGTACATAACCAAAAGACCATTTAAAATATCGAGTAATGTTGTTCACGAAGTACAAACTCTTAACCCTTTTTATTTATTAGGCAGTTGAATCGTTGACTGCGTTGAATAATATTCGCATGTAGGTATTATATTTCAACTGTTGGCGCTAATTATTTTCAACAGCGTTGGACGTTGAATAATATAACTATTGTTTCCAACGGCTAGTTATATTTTAATACAGTACTAGTGCTTTCCTTCTAATTCAAAACACATAAAGTCATAAGAAACATGCTGCTGGCCTTGTAATTTAAATAATATTTTCTATTCGTAAACAGGTAGGTACCTTTACCGCCTTTACCTTGCTAAATACGCATTGGGACGTAAATCCGTTTCCTTCGTTGACAATAATAGTCACTTCCTACTTTATTTTACAGTATTATTGTGTCTGAAGGCTGTATAAGTGTATAATTGCTTGATTTGTTTAGTTTATTTCAATAACCTAAAGTGAAAATTTGCTCTTTAAATTGCACTATAAGGTTTGTACTCTGCATACATTTTGAAATTTACTTAACGAGGCTGTTTTCTCACTCACTAGTGACTAGACACATTTTGTTTTTCTGTCTACTCCAAAAAGAAAGTTTACGATCTTAATAATAATAATAATTCTTGGTTGATTACATAGCGCCGTTTTTGTGAAAATCACCTTTAGTGGTTTTATAATATCACGCTGCAATACTTAGCTATGTAGAACATATTTTTTCACGAATCTTTTTTTTTACATTAGCTCCACACAAGAGGCCTTGAGGAAATAATTTCCCTGCAGGCCTATGTCATCTTAGGGGATGCTGTGTGGAGTTTTTTTTAAGGAAATGAAGAAGAGGAAGTTCTAGGAAGGAAATCAACTGCGGTAAAAGGCGATGGGTCGAAGGATTCTGGCTGGAGAGGTCAAAAGACCTCCTCAACCAATCTCTCTCGATCCGGCTCGCCACGCAGCAGGTGGGCAAACACATCGGCCATCAAGACCTTGACAAACCTCACCCTATGAACCTGAGCACCCCTGCTAAGTCTCCAAATGTAGCGAACCACTTGGGGTGACCTATAGCAGAGGTGTTTTTTTAACATTAGCTCCACGCAGGAGACACTGAGGAAAATAATTCCCCTCAGGGCCTGTGTTATCTTTGGGGATGGTGTGTGGAGAGTCATTTTAGGAAAGTAAGGAGAGGAAGTTCTGGGAAATAAAAGGGTATTAGGGTTGGGTAGGAATCTGGGTATGTGAATCCCACTGCGGTGCAAGGCGATGTTCCGAGAGAGTACGGCTGGAGAAGTCAAAGGGACTCAACCATTCTCTCCCGATGCGCCCTGCCAGGAAACTGGTGGTCAGACACATCGGCCGTCAAGACCTTGACAAACCGTGAAAAACAAAAACAAAACAAATCTGTTTCCTTAGAACGCCGTGGGAAAGTGGTGGGCAACCTCCAATGACAAACCTCACCCCATGAACCTGAGCACCTCTGCTAAGTCACCAAACTTATCAAACCACATGGGGTGACCTAAGGCAAAGGTTGGTCATTTAATGATTCCGGGGCGGCGGTACCCAAACCCGCTTCTTATTATGTGTATGTAAGAAAAATATTATTATTTTGAGCGGCTGACTCAAAACTTTGAAGAATTTTTTTTTCTCTGAAACCTTTTGCAAAACGACAGAAAACCTTTGAATATTCTTTACAGCAAACTTTTTTGATGTTATATTTAGCCCAGTAGGAAGTACGAAACGGCTCGCGGTCTGCGGGTTGCTAATCGCTGATCTAAACCTTAAAAAACACTTTGAAATACAATTTCGATACTTTCAAGTCTTTCTTACGCATCAGCGAAACCAAATCTGAAATTTTAGCATTTCAATCACAAAATTACAATGACCCTGATCAAATTAAATCCAAGACATGATTTACACCTGCAATAAATATAATAAAACCATCCTATTTTTCAAAGCCTTTTTGTACATTTCTTTTTAGGCAATTGCACTACTCACTAGTAGAATAATTAGCAATTATATTTTCATCACGCTCACCTTCCGCAATGAAAATCGTACAGCGGTGAGCGGTCCAGTTACTAAACAAACATCTTCTAGTGCGTGAAAGTGCAACGCTGTAATTTTAAATTCTGCGGAAACGTATTCGTCGTAATACTCGTATGTACGAATTATCCAATATATGTTTTTGTAATGTAAATAGGCCCGATTTGGGAGATGGGTATGGGTACCGCCGCACAGTGGTTCCATATACCCCAAAAGTTGGAAACAATTCACAGGGAGGATTAACGGGGGAAAAAAGTTATATTCTTCTTTGGTATGGTAAAAAAAAATCGGTTTTAGTAAGTTTTGCTGTATTTTATTAACGATTTCTGGATTTTATTAATAAAAAAATATATATATTTTTTAAATTTCTTAAAATTTAAATTTTGGTTTTTAACATTTTATTAAATCGAATTATTAAATCGAAAACTTCCTTAGTAAAACGATTTAATTGTTTCTTTGGGGGGTTCCTGTAACTAGTTATGACAGGATCAGGTATAACTAACATTAAAATAAAAACATCCTCATTAAATTTCTCACGAGAACATTTTCCAGAATAGTTTTTATAGATATTTTTAAAAATCTTTGTTCCGAGCTTTCTGAGCCTCTTCTGATAATCTTAATCGGGCGGCAATATCTGGTGGACGATGGGCAAAGATTCTGCCACACTACATTTATATTGTCAGACTTACCGCAAGCTAATCGTATAGGTAGGTACAATTGAAGACATAAAAACACTAGAATAATCCGCATCCTCTCGCGTCCTAATGAACATCTATTTCGATTATCATCAAATATTTTGTACATCGTCTGTTAATAGATGAGCGCCTAGAATAATGTCTTCTAATAATTTTGATGCTACCGATTGACCGAAAAGTGCACCTCGAAAATCACCTTTTCGAAAATCTTTGGTTTTCAAGCTTTTGGATCGCTCAGAACTACATTCAAATTGTGTTTAATAATAATAATAATAATAATAATATATCTTTATTGAACAAAAAAAAATGAAGATTTATAACTACAAAAACAAAAAGTACATCATAAGTACAGTAAAAGTACAGTTTAAAAGTTGCATATGTACGAAAGTTAATATCAAAAAACAAAATACGTATATACAGTAGGTAATTAAAGAATAGAGATTTATAATTATAAATTTAGGTTTCTCATAACCTGCCTCACTAGGCTAGCCTGTTTACGACCACGACGTGCCGTTTTCAGGGGAAATTTAGTACAATATAAAACCAATCGGAGTCTCGAGTCATTTTTTATTTTCCATCACAAATCTATCTTCATCTCGACGAGCAATTGTCCATCCTGTTTTAAGCGAAATTTGATGCCCGCGATCTTTTTACAGAATTTATCCAAAGTTTTTTTATTCAAATATAAAAATCGTTTTTCCATCTGTTGACACTTTGAGTTCATAGTTCATCACTATGTCAAATAACTCCTTTTGTCTTAAGACGGTCGTTTGCCGCCACCCGTATTCAATCTCCATATATCGAGGAGTCGTCTTTTATCCCTTTCTAACGTGTATTTGCGGTATGAGGTGGAGAGGCGGGAAGGGAAGAATTCTGTGTAGTGGTATTTTGTCCGCAGAGCTAGCGAGCAAAATGTAAATATACAGTTTTAAAAAAAAGAGCGCGTAATTTCATGCTTTAATATTCGCGCGGGACTCGCAACAATAACATTTGGCTGTCATCAGTTCTTTTGTTTTGCTCCTTCAAAAAATATTCTTAAACCAATCTTTTTATTGTGTTTTGGCTGTAAAAAGTTTAGTGTGTTGGAATCTTCTCCCCCCTGATCTTCCAGGAGTCACTTCTTGCTGCTCATTTTCAGATATTTATATAATTTTTTTTTACTTCTGTCACTTTTTATATTAGCTGTAATTTTTTGAACAATGGAGGAGGATTTCCCTCCTGTACCCCTTACAAAGCCCCCAGATCCCCCTCCTGACCCTCCAGATGGAGACATTTCAGATAAAATAGACTTTTCAGAACATTCAAACATTTCAGACAATGAATCTGTCATCCTAACCTCAATTAAAAAAAGAAAATTTAGTCCCCTTTCCCCAAAAAAACATGATTCGCCTTTGTCTTCTCAGTCCCCTCCAGCTCTTCCTCAACCTCCTCCAACAATATTTTACTCTACTCATTCCCGTGGCCCCTACATTGTATATGCGCAAAAAACTGAACAAGGTAAAACCATCCATCCTCTTGAATTTGGTAAATTTCTTTCAAATAACAAGAACCTTTCGATTAAACCTGGAGGTGTTAAAGCCGAGGGTCACTTCCGAATCTCTGTTGAATTCCTGTCAGGTTCAGCCGCCAACAACTTTATCAAAAATATATTTATTTCATCAAATTCTAAATTCAAGGCGTACATTCCAACTTTCAATGTCACTCGAATGGGCCTGGTCAGGGGTATCTCGACCGATCTGTCCATTCCAGAAATCCTGTCCTCACTTTCAACCCCCCAACATATTGGCAATCCCATAAAAGCCAGGAGACTAAATTATAAGGACACCTCTGAGGGCATCGTTTCCTGGAAGCCCTCCCAATCTGTCGTCATCACATTCGAAGGACAATCTCTTCCCTCCCATATTTATTTATTTTTCAACTCCTTACCAGTTGAAATGTACACTTATCCCACCACTCAATGTTACAACTGCTGCCGTTTTGGTCATACCAAAGCTGCATGCAGATCCCCTCCCAGATGTTTCAAATGTGGAGAAAACCACTCGGCTGACCAATGTTCTTCTCTCTCTTCACCTAAATGTTTTAACTGCTTAGGCGCTCATTCCGCCATTAACTCTTCTTGCCCCGAACAATCTCGCCAAAAAAATATAAAAATTTCTATGGCCTCTGAGAACTTGTCTTTTCTGCAGGCTTCTAAATTATTTCCGCCTGTCAAAAAATCATTTTCCGAGGTTTTATCCAGTAACTCTTCATCCAACCCTCTCGCCTCCTCCTCAACATCTTCCCGTTCAAAAAAATTCACATACAAAAACCCTATCTCTAAACAGGCTCGTGGATACGATCAGCAACAACACAACTCACTTCTCTTAAATCCCATTCTCCTCTTTCACACGCCACAAATGGGTGCGCAAACAATTATAATTCATCCTAAACAAACTATCAAAAGCTTTCTGAACAACTCTCCCAAGATAATTCTTCATTTATTCAAACTCTTATTATGCTTCTAATTGACCTAATTTCTTCTCAAACTAATCTACCGTCCAACGCTGCTTCTATTATTTCCACATTAAAATCATTTATTCAAAATGACTCTTCAAGATGTCAGAATTCTTCAGTGGAAGAGCCGCAGTGCTATTTCTAACAAATCAAACCTTCTTAACCTATTAAATTCAAACCTTGTTTCTGTGGCTGCTGTCTCGGAGACATGGTTTACTCCATCCACCCACTTTAATGTGGGAGGGTACTCCTGTCTCCGCGATGATCGCCCGGAAGGTACGGGCGGTGGTGCTGCCCTTTTTATTAAAAAATCCCTTCCGTTTTTCCCAATAAATAATATCAAACCCCCCAATGCTGACTTTCAAATGGTTGCAGCTAAAATAAAGGACACTTCCTTTGTTTCTATCTATCTTCCCCCAACATCGCACTTCAATAAACAAGCGTGGTTGCAAATTGTCCGTCAACTAAGCCCTCCTTTCTTTTTATTGGGTGATTTTAATGCCCATTCCCCCGTCTGGGGTTCTGCTTTCTGTGATCGAGACGGTCGAAGTGTGATGGATTTCCTAGATGAATCCAACCTTTTTCTTTTGAATGACGGATCTCCTACTAGAATCTCTCGCCCCAACACAAACCCCAGTGCAGTGGATCTCTCCATATGCTCTATTAATCTGGCACCTCTCTCCTCGTGGGTGGTGTCCCCCGACCCTTGCTCCAGTGATCATTTCCCGATCACCATCACTTATCAAACTTTTTTCCATTTAGACAAGTCCCATATTTCGACAAAGATTAAAACAAAACACACCAAATGGGACGAATTTAACTCACATATGGATAAGTTTATACAAAATTTATCCTATACCGATACATTATCTGTCAAAGATGACTACGATAACTTCAAATCAATGCTCGTAACTGCAATCAATAAATCAAATCCTCCCCCTAAAACCAAATCTCTCAAAAAACTCCCTCCAACTCCCTGGTGGGATGAGGAATGTTCCAAAGTAGTGAGAATTCGGAAAACTAAATCTCTTTCCTATCGTCACAATATGATTATGGAGAACTATCTCATATACAAAAATGCCGAAGCCAATGCCAAAAGGGTATTGAGGTCAAAAAAAAATCCGGGTGGTACAACTTCTGCAGTTCAGTATCTCCGAACACTCCAATTTCGGAAGTTTGGTCTATGATTCGAAGATTTCGATCCTCCTTCAGTCCAACATCTCCTCGAGCTTCTCATTCTAAATGGATAGACGAGTTCTTGGACAAAATTGCCCCCCCTTCTGTACCTAACTTAGATGAAATAACTCCAATCCACAACACTCCTATGTCTGATCATTGGCTAGACTCTCCATTCACTTTAATTGAATTAAAAAATTGTTTATCAACAGTCAAGGACTCATCTCCAGGCAGAGATGGTATACCTTATAGCATTATCAAAAATAGTAATGATAATGTTCTAAATCACTTTTTAAGCATCTTAAATAAAATCTTCCAGACTGGCATAATACCTGATGACTGGAGTTCTCAAATAATCATCCCAATTCTAAAATTTAACAAATCACCCAATTCTGGATCCAACTATAGGCCAATTGCTCTTTCATCCACCCTTAGTAAAATTTATGAAAAATTAATTAAAAACCGGTTAGAATTTTTTGTCGAGAGTAATCATCTTCTCTCTCCATCCCAATTTGGATTTAGGAAAAAGAAATCTACACAAGATAACCTTGCCATCATCAGCACTGATATTAATTTATCCATTTCTAACAAAGAAGTATGTCTTGCAGTAAAAGTAAGTTCCCTTAAAAACACTTCTTCTGCCGGGGTTGATGGAATAACAACCAAGATTTTGAAAACGCTGTCTACGGAAATTACATTGCCCCTAGAACACCTAATTAACCTTAGTATCAGTCAAGGACACTTCCCCTCAAACCTGAAACAAGGTATTGTTATTCCCATACATAAAACAGGTAACAAGACAGACATAAACAATTACAGACCAATAACTCTACTGACCAGTCTATCCAAAGTATTTGAAAAAATTATAAATGCTCAGTTAGTAAAATTTCTAGACAGCCATAAACTACTTTCAGCAAATCAATACGGGTTTCAAGAAAGCAAGAGTACCTCAGATGCTATGGCCGCCGTAACTGACTTTATTGTAAAAAACCTTGACAAAAGCAAAAAATGTATTTCAATTTTTTTAGACCTGTCTAAAGCCTTTGATACAATATCACACAGTAAATTAATAAACAAACTTCAAACAATCGGTATTACAGGCAACGAACTTAACTTTTTTAAGAGCTACCTTGATGAACGCAAGCAACAAGTGAAAATAATGAACACACTTAGCAATCAGCGCTCAACTAACTATGGTATACCACAAGGTAGCATATTAGGACCGTCTTTGTTCCTTTTATATATCAACGACTTATGTAACATTAACATACAGGGAAAAATAGTTAGTTTTGCCGATGACACTGTTTTATTATTTGAAGCTGACACTTGGCTAGCTGTCTACAATAAAGCAGAAACGGAAATAAACATTGTAAAAAAGTGGTTAGATACAAATACACTCACATTGAACACCGAGAAAACTAAATATGTCACATCAAGCATAAATATAACAGGTCAACCTCATGATGATGCCTCTATTAGAATACACACATGTATGAATTGCGATGAATATTGCCAGTGTCCCTACATTGAGCGCACTACACAGATAAAGTATCTCGGCCTCACAATTGATCCATATCTCAAATGGAATTTTCACACTCAAATAATTGCAAACAAAATAAGAAAAACCATGCACTTTTTCAGAAAGATACGAAATTTTCTCGACTTGCAACACTTGAAAATGATTTATTTTGCAGTCTGTCAATCTGTTATTGAGTACGGTATCATAGCATGGGGAGGCGGTACTGCATCAGCACTAGATCCAATCATAAAGGCACAAAAAACGATTATAAAAATAATTCTTAGATTACCCTTAATTACGGACTCGAACTTTATCTTTAATATTATGAATGTGTTTGACGTTCGTCAGATATATGCAAAAACAATCCTCACTCATTTATACACAAACTTCCATAAATACTATGAAAAAAGACTAAATTCTCGCTATACTCGAAACAATAACAAAGATTTACTACAAATTCCCATAACTCATACTACTTTTGGTCAACGAAGCTTTAGATACCTTGCAACAAGACTTTACAACATTCTTCCAATTAGTATAAAAAAATGTGATTCACAAAAAATTTTCAAAAAAAACATAAAAATTTGGATAAAAAATAATGATAGAGCATTTACCGGTGCACTCACCCAAATTCGAAATTAGTAATGAACCAATGCTGTTATTATTGTACCAATGTTATTGTTATTATTAATGCAACCAATCTATTGTGTGATTACATTCTAATATAAGTGTAGGTATGTTCACAGCATTATAAATTGATCTAAAATAACTGCCTCAACACAGGCTAGCCTAGTGAGGCAGGTTACGAGAAACCTAAATTTATAATTACAAATTTCTACTCTCCAAGTAACTACTGTTTTATATGTATATTGTTTTTTGTTATTAACTTTTGTACTAATGTTACTTTTAAAATATTGTAAGATGTACTTTTTTCTTGTTTGTTATAAATCTTAAAATTTTTGTTCAACATATTATTATTATTATTATTATTATTATTATTATTATTATTATTAGTCTTTATAGACATAGAAGGCGCCTTTGACAATGTTTCCATCCCAATTCTTAAAAAAAAACTTTTAGGCCTTGGCTTACCCCTCATGTTTGTCCAATCTATTATTAATCATTTTCTCGATAGGAAAATTTTCATTGAGCTACCAGATGTTACTCCTCAGAGTAGGTCAATTTGGAAGGGTTTACCCCAAGGTGATGTATTATCCCCCCTTACTGTATAATATATACACACACGATATGCATGTCACCATTCCCCCTCAAGTAAAAGTTGTTGAGTTCGCAGATGACATAGCTTTCTTCTTATCATCCAAAATCATTCCATCCGCTGTCAAATATCTTAATGAAGCCATGGATGCCCTTTGCACATGGCTTACTTTAAATGGTCTTGAACTTTCAGTACAAAAGAGTCAGTGTGTTACCTTCTCAAATCGTCATAATAACCCCCCTGTTCAAATTTTATTTAAAAACTCTCCAATCCCCAATGCTTCCGAAGTAAAATTTTTGGGAGTAACATTTGATAGGAAACTTAAATGGTCTTCCCACATTAATAATATAGTTAGTAAATGTGAAAAGAATTTAAATATTATCAGATCATTGACTGGCGTTTGGTGGGGTGCTCATCCTATCTGCATTAAGTTGCTCTACAATGCACTTATTCGTAGTCATCTCGACTATGCCTGCCCACTTTTTAGTACTGCATCCAAAAGTGCACTCAGTAAATTAGACAAAATTCAATCTAAGTCATTGCGAATAATAACTGGCGCGATGCAATCGTCGCCTATCAATTCCCTTCAAGTAGAATGTTCTGATCCTCCTCTTTATTTAAGGTGTCAATTATTTGCTGACAAATTTGTTCTTAAATGTTTAAATTCTAAAAGTCATCAGATTATTCCCAGAGTCTCGTTGTTCAACGACTCAGCACATTCATCTACAATCAGAGCTCGAACTAAACCTCTCCCTGCCATCTGTAAAAATTTTCGCTCTCTCTCAGAGCTTCAAATTATCAAAAATGATCTTCTTCCTTTGTACAAATTAAAATATAGTCACGTCACCCTATCCCCTACGATTTTAGAAGGGATCGGCATCCATAAAAGTCATTCCAATCTCCCAGCCCGTACTGTCAATAATATGTTCAATGACATTATTTCTTCTAAATGGCCCAACTCTTCTCTTTTATTTACTGATGGCTCCAAATCTCCGGACTCTCCTAACGGTGGTATAGGTATTAACGTTTACCACAATAATTCTAATGAAAGAATATTTTATTCAATTTCAAACCAATTTTAAATATTTTCTGCCGAGTGCATTGCGATTATTGAATCTCTCAAATATATAATAAAAAATAATTTTGAACATTCTCTTGTTCTCTCTGACTCTCTCAGTTCCCTCCAAAAACTTAAAACAAGTCCTCTTCTTCATCCTGATGATCACTTTGTATGTCTTATTCGAGTATTGATAACCTCCATTCAAAGCTCTGGAAAAACTGTCACTCTGATTTGGATTCCTGGACATGTTGGCATAGTGGGTAACGATATTGCTGATTCCTTGGCAAAACAAGGAGCGTCTAACCCTACCTTACCCTCGTAAACCATATTCCCCTGTCTGATATTTTTTCCATCATCAAAGATAGATCCCGCAATGTTTGGACAGAGTATTGGAACATTGCTAGTCAATGCAAGGGTGCCCGCTACGCCTCAATACAAAGGACTATCCCATCAAAACCGTGGTTTCAAAAATTCCCCCATTTTTCCAAAAAAGAAATTTCCTTACTTATTCGTATGAGAATCGGACATTGTTCCGTTCCTTCTCACCTTTATAAAATTCATGTGCTTGACTCCCCAGATTGTACGTTCTGTGGTCTAGATGTGGGAACTTTAGATCACATATTTTTTTATTGTCCCTCTCTAAATAAATATCCTCTCTTCTATCAAGCGTTATCAAAAATTGCCTCTCCTCCATTCAACATCTCATCTCTTCTAAGTCTGAACTCTACTCCAATCTTCCATAAAATTCTGAAATTTGCACATTTAAATAAAATTAATATATAAATTCACCTTTCCTTTCTCTGTAATTATAAATGATGGCCTAGAACACCCTTGAAGGGTGAAAGCCAGAAATAATTGAAAAAAAAAAAAAATATTCGCGCGAAGCCGGGGAAATACCTCTTTTGTTGAGGTCATTAGTATTTAGCGTATATGCTAATACGGGAGTCTCTCGACATATTCTTTGATAGTGTTTGTTAGTGGATCCGCGCAAAAAAAGCGTGAAAAAACATAAACATCATTTTATCAGAGAGTACCAGGAGTAATCTTTTGTTTGGTGCCTTGAAATTAACGGAAATATTATATTGTTATCGGAGATACGGGAATCCTTTGAAACCGAACCTGTGACAAAAATAATATTTATGAAGCACTCAAATTTTACAGTAAATTACGTAAAAATTACTGGGCCGTAGAAACGCAAAAATGCTCAAGATTTTTTTAATATGATACAAAAATAGTTCAGCTATAAAAGTACATCAGCATATTTACGAAATTTTAGGAAATATCAAATTAAAACCTTAACTATTCCAGAAATCGTCGCGTTTTTATTTTTTATTCACGAGATCTTTTTTCGAGAAATTTGTCACATTAAGAAATGAAAAAAAAACTTAACATCTTTAGTACACACCTGAAGGTTTTGGATCCATGTTGAAAAAAGTTTTCCAGCAAGCGGTGCAAAAAGTTATCAGTCCCTAAACGTTATATAATAAACGTTGCATTTTCACAAAAACGCTCTGGAAGTCAATCTTTGCTGACGTGTTACGCAGTGAGGAAATGTTTTGTTGAGTTTGGTGGTATGGGAAAAGACGTGCTGATAAGATGTTATGAAATTTGTATAAAAAAATGTGTTTCATAACGCTGATGAATTTCATACGTATTTGTGTTCCAATTTACCGTGCAGATCGGAGGAACCCAGATTTTGGACTTCCGCACGTTAAGTGTACTTACCTATACGGTGGACTAAGTCAAGTACCACAATATCGCCAGTCTATCAACAACTATCGTAACAAATAGTAACGTGACATTTCGCTCGACGTTGAAATGTTATTTTCTATCAATCGGAAGCGTGTAATGTGAAGCATTATAATATCGTCGTCTTTATCGAATGCTTTGTGTGAACCGCTTCATCGTATCGTGACTCAAACTATAACGTGGTTCTAATAACCGAACAATCTTGTCTTACGCCTTGGATATACCTATGACCGTCGTCGAATGAAGATCAAGCTACGAGACACAACAGTGAGTATTGCTTAATTGTGTATACCGGATCTTGTTTGGTGATTGGGCATAATTCTTATCGAAATCCATAAGCGTTTTATTTAGCAAGGAATAACCACAGGTTATTCTAAACCCCCGTGCCCTGTGCACGATTCAAATTGCGATAATAGACTGCGTTTGAAAAATTTATGTATTTCAAGTAGTTCAGCGGCTTCCCCTCCCTGCCCTAAAAACATCACGTGATTAATGGATGACCCCTTTATAATAATATAGCAGGAAAGTAGGATTAGTAGGGTACACTCATTTTTCAAACAACTCGCCAGCAACCTATTGCAATTTATTTATACAAATTTCGTAATGCCAGAGCTCACCAGTGTATTAGAAACGTTCGCAGACGTGCGCACAACAATTCACCAAATATTCATCGCAATCGGATGAGTAGTATAGGAAATAAATGCAAAACGCCAGAGCTCACTATTGTATATAGAAACCATCCCATCAAATCCCCTTCCACCCTCCTTCTCCTCCCTCATCCCCTTCCCCTTCAGTATTCCCCCTCCACCACCCCCTCCTTCGTTCCTCTCAGCCCCTCCTGGATTTCCCTCCTCCTTCGGTGCCTTCCCTTCCTGCCGCTGAAGTACTTGAAATACACATTTTTTTCAAACAACTCGCCCGCAATCTATTATTGTAATTTTTTTATACAAATTTCATAACGCCAGATCTCACCAGTGTATTATACTAAAGAAACGTTCGGGGGCGTGCGCACAACAATTCACCAAAGATTTATCACAATCGAATGAGAAGTATAGGAAATAAATGCAAAACGCCAGAGCTCACTATTATACATATATAGAAACCATCTCGGGCATGCGCACATCAAATCCCCAAAGTTTCATCGCAATCGGATGAATACATCCAAGCAAGCAAGCAAGCAAACGTTGATTTTTATATACATTTGTATAGCTTATCTAATGGGGGGCCCGGGACGGGTAACGAAACCAGTGAAGCCCAAACTTCGATCAATTACTACGTCAATGGGCCCAAATCATAAATTTTTATTGCTGTCATAACAAAAAATGAACGTGACTGTGAATTTATTCAAACAAAAAAATTATAATAGTTACCTATTTTGTATGTGTTGTACCTATATTATAATAGTTACCTATTTTGTATGTGTTGTACCTATATTATAATAGTTACCTATTTTGTATGTGTTGTACCTATATTATAATTATATTATCTACACTGCTATTATTGTTTTTGTGATTTTTCTGTTACAAAAGTGTATTCATATTTGTAAGAGTAATTAAATTGATAATGATGAATAATTACCATCAATATTTTACTATTACCGGGAATTCTACTACCACAATTCCGACTATGTAAAGAAAATTTGAGAGCGTAGTACCGATTTTAATTTCCGTTCTGATACATTCACAACCGACCGTAAAAAAACTATTTTTTTTTAAATAATGCGAATATTTCCGCGATTGTAGTCGAATAACAAACATGGGGTAGTGTCCTGTAAGCCAAAGAACGTTTATTTCTGGGGCCGCAAGTGAAAAACTTTGTGAAGTTTGATTAGCAAAAAGTATGTAAATGCACACCACTATAAACTACGTACTACGTATGGAAGATAATCGTTACATTAGCGCAGCTACTTAGGCGAAATATTGTGAATCAGGGGTCGGGAATCTGTTGTGCATAACCCAAAATCACAGAAGAGAAATATATTTTCAATTTGGGAGGCGGGTATGGGTACCGCAACCCCGGGAATCAATTATTGGATAACCAACACCTCTTCCAGCCCAAGTGGTTCGCTACGTTTAGTGACTTGGCAAGGGTGACCGGCTTCACAGGGTGAGGTTTGTCTGGGTCTTGGCGGTGAATGTATCTGTCCAACATCTGTGCATGGCAGGTCAGATCGGGAGTGACTGGTTAAGGGAGACATTGTGATCTCCTCAGCATGACTATTAGGGAACATCGCCTTGCACCGCAGTGAGAGGGATTCGTACGTCTGTCACTCCTAAAGACACTGACCCCCAGATTCCTACCCACCCCTCATACCTGTTCTTTTCCAGATCTTCACCCTCCATACAGCATCCCCAAAGACGATTTTTTTTTACTAATAAACCTTTTAAAAGTAAATATATATTTATGTGTAACAAACAACGATAGTGGGTACATCCCATATTTTGTAAAACATTTTTATAAAACCAGGTAAATACAAAAAGTATTCAAAATCATAGGTATGTTTCACCCCAAGTGGTTCGCTACGTTTGGTGATTTAGCAGGGGTGCCCGGGTTCATGGGGTGAGGTTTTTCCAATTTGTACCGCCGCCCCGGGAACCTTTATTGGATAACCAACATCTCTGCCATAGGTCACCCCAAGTGGTTCGCTACGTTAGGTGATTTATCAGGGGTGCCCGGCTTCATGGGGTGAGGTTTGTCTAGGTCTTGGAGGCGGATGACCAGGACACACAGAACCCCAGATTCCTACCCACCCCTTAAACCCTCTTTCTTCCCAGAACTCTCCCCTCCTTCCTTTCCTTAAAAAAAACCCTCCACACAGCATCCCCAAAGATGATATAGGCCCTGAGAGAAATTATTTTCCTCAGGGCCTCCTGTGTGGAGCTCATGTAAAAAAAAAAGTTGGATTAATTTGTATAGAGAAATAATATGAAGATATTAATATGTAAGAATGGTTAAAATAAGTTATAATCATATGTAAAACATGACTGTTTTTAGATTATTCGATAAATTAAATAAATTTTGAAAAAGTAACGGAAATGCGAGATCTTGGCATAATAATGGACGAGAATCTATACTTCACGGTCCACATTCAACAAGCTGTAAATAAGGGTAAGAAGACATTAGGATTTATATTAAGAACAATTAAAAACTTTCAATTATTACAATACTGTTGTAAGTAAATATCCCATGTTAGAAGTCTAATAGAACATAAATCCATGGTCTGGTCACCCTTCTACAAAATTCAAATTCATAATACTGAATGAATTCAACAATTCAAAATTTATACGTTTCGTAGCCATGCGAAATAATGCAAAATCACACAAAATCATGAGTTTTTGGTTTAAAAATTTGTACGCTTAAAAATATTACAGATGCTTCAATTTAATCCTGCGAGTTGAATACGGCCTTGGAAAATATCGAGTATTTTAATAAATCTATTTGAAAGTCTGGAAAAAAATAAAGTATCAGGCCCATAAAAAATACTTCAAGTGCCAAAATCTCCTACTAACGAATTCATTTTCGGATAAAGTTTTATTATATAATATGGAAAATAAAGTTCTTTAGGAAATAATCGGAAAACATTTTAATATTTGTGCCTGAATTTCACAAAATAAAACAAAACAACGCAATTTCGCTCTGGTTTTTTCGGCATGAATCAAAATGGGCGGAGTTCAATGAATTTGGAATTGAGAATTAAACCTTTTCTGCATTTTGTATCAGTTCCGCCTGTCTTTGGTGGCGAATAGACGTCCTTAGACTCTGCGTCGCTTGGTTCCGTGAAAACAATTTGAAATTTCCTTGTTATTATAATAAACTATGCGTAAGAAAGGAGCTAGTGTTTTTTAGAGGTCTTTACGAAATCAACCTGTGAAAACAACTCTCAAATACCTTTTCCAAAACTTTCTTCTCAAATCTTGTCAAGTAATTTTAAATCCTTCCCAAAAAGAGGCGGGATTCCGATTTCGAATTTTTCCAGGACTAGTGGATCACCTTAATGTTCCTTTAGAGTTTAGAGCATATAAATTACCCGTCGTTAATGAATATTTATATTCCCGCTTCAGAAAACAGACGAAAAATAAACGACCTAACCTTTTAAATTATTAAACTCTAAATTCGATTGTTGTAAACTCAACGCAATTAATAAATCTACATTTAAACAAGGAAATTGGTCTACAACACCACTGTAGCATCCCACCTGAATTACTGCACAAGTGTAATCTTTATGAGTAATAAAACACCAGTGGAGGTAATCCACCTCTTACCCGCCTTGGTATAAGTAACTGATGGTTACTCCTTCAAGGCTCTCGCAAGATTCAAATTTTTTTTGTTAAACGAAGCTACATTTATTTATTTTGAACGAATCTAGACCTCCAGTGTCCATGCATACGTTGTTAGTAAGCAGTATGCAAGTGCTTAACAGGAAACACAAAATGCAAAAAATAGGTTAGTAAGACAAAGATAAATTAAACAGGGCAAAAGAAAAACTCTTTCATGAGGCTCCATGAGGCGGCATTGCATCTGTAAAAACCCGCAAGCACCTGCATAAAATAGAGAAAAGTAATAAAACACCAGTTAAAAGAATGGAAATAATTCAGAACAGAGGCGTGAGATCTATATTGTGCTCTAGCAGATATAATAGGATAAAAACCATGCAACGCCAACTCAATATCGTGTGGCAACGATGTCTTCAATACCCTAGTATTTATTTATAAGTTAAAAAATAAAATGTCACCAGATTATAATTATACTGAATAATGTTAAAATATCATTGATATCCTACGAGAATCTGGATCGATTTTAGGCATCTTATAACAAATTTATCGGGAATACAAAACAAAACCAATCATAAAGGTTTCAAAAGTTTAATGAACTCCCTGTACTCAAAAGTCTTGCTTTCGTGGATTATGTATGAATGTAGTAAAGTCCAAATTTTAGAAAGTAGGTAGTAAATAATATTATAGTAGTTTTAGAAAAGAATATATTAGATATAAGACGTCAAATTGTATAACTAGTTAAATAAAATATACTAAAAAAACATGTACCTACACGAACAACTAGACAAACATTAACATTTTATATACATATATCTCATGCCAACTATAGTTTGCATTCCCCAATATAAAGTTTACATAGTCTTTACGTTTGTAACAAATACAAACAATATGGATGTACTTTACAACAATTTGAACTTGGCGAACTTCAAACGGCGTGCCAACTATTTTTACCTATTTCATAAACAATTGGTGGTGGTTTTAATATGTAAATAACACACAAAATGAAAATGAAAGACATATAAGTTGTTAAAAAATCGTGTTAATTGAGCCGATAAAATAATCTATTTTGTGCATCATTACATACCTAAACTTATTTAGGTATGTTCCTTTTTTAAAAAATACATTAATATATATTTACTAAAATTGAAAAGTTTTCCCATCTCTCTTCTTCAAATGACGGAACTTAGTTATGGAGGTCAAAGTTGAGTGCAAAGACCAGTCGAGGAGTCACTTTTGAAGGAAACTGATGAAGGGGAGACATTATTCTGATGCTGTGTTCTGTTTTTTTTTTTTAATATGTCTATATTCATTAACCTTTAGTGCCCATTGCCCAAAAACTCAAGTTTGCCTACACCTGATGCCGGCATATACCGTCGATGCGAGTTACTTTATCCCAAAATATGAACGATTTTCATGAATCACTCTGTGATTTCTTTTGTCCAGTGGTATCTTTTATTTTTATATCAGTGCTAAAATTATTTTGGTTTCAACTCAGAGTTCAGAGGTATGTTTAACAAGTTACGATGCGCAAGCTGAAATAAATATAATCATACTAGCTGGTACCCAGCATGCGTTGCTATGCCATTTAATAAAGAAATTGTTTCTCCCTGCGTGTCCTTTCCCATTCGTACCGTTCCCCTTCTGCCCCCCTCCATTTCTCCCCCGAGTCCTCTTCCCCTCTCGCGTTTCCACTCCGCCTCCTCCATCTTCCCTCTTCCCACTTCACTCCCCCCCTTCCCCCGTACAGAAAACCCCCTCCCGAGTTCCCCTCCCCCCTCCCAGATTCCCCTCTCCCTCCCTGGCCCCCCCCCCCTCCCGCGTTCCATAAATTAATTCTCGGTACATTTAGTTTTCGCGTTCCAACTATTGCAATTTTTTATACAAATTTCATAATGCCAGACCTCACCAGACAATAAAGAACACAACAAAAAAGAATTTTCCAATCTGGTGCATTCGTTCGGAAGTTATGCGCGTAAATACATTTCGGCGATTAATTTTTATACAAATTTCATAATGCCAGAGCTCACCAGTAGTTTTATACAAACCTTGCCCTGACAATAACGAACACAACAAAAAAAGAATGATCCTATTTGGTTCAGTCGTTCGGAAGTTATGCGCGTACATACATTTCGGCGATTAATTTTTATTTATATAGATAGATAGATTTTTCTTTTCTTTTTAAATTTTGGGTCATTGTTGGTCTTGGGAGAGAGTTACTTTGGCAGCAGATATTCTACTAAATAACGCTTTGTTAATTACCACGGACTAACGTAACCCCACAATAAGTTGAAAAGTATATGTATATATATATATATATATAAAGATCTTTGCGCAAAAGTGGAGATTAATTTAAATGGAATTACACAAAAAAACCAACTTCTTTTCATTTTAAATATTAGTGACAATAAAATACAAATAAAATAAGAGCAGAATTTAAAAAACTATTGTTACAAAGGGGTGTTGTTATAACCGGTTGTTTCACAGAATTTGAACAATTTTTCAAGTTCTGCTATTATTTCAGTTCTGTGAAGTAACTGTTGCACATAATTATATAATAATAGAACTGGAATAGAACTTTCACAGAACTTGAAAATTAACTTCGAATTGTTATAAATCGTTCAATTGGTGTGAAACAACTGGCCTTTAGTTTTCTTTTCTTGACAATCTTCTTTTCTTAGTAGGTTTCAATCCCAGATTGTTCTAAATTGTGCATGGAAGAGCCCGCAATAAGTTCGATGTTTACAATCTGATTCTAACTTGGCAGACTACTTAATGGTCATTCCTTGTTAAATGGAAATATCCCCGTCTTTTTAAAGTCAGCAATCATGCTTTTCTTACTCTCAGTTAAAGCTTACAGAGCTTTTTCAACAGGCAAGGAAATAGTCTGTTGGTGTCGTTGACAGTTTCCTTCCAATTTGGCTGCTTTATCAGTCTAGTAATTTTTACCTCCACCTGGATTTGAGAATCAAAATCTAAATGTTGAGGGATATGAGTTGCATTAGGGGGCAAGTATTCTGATAAGACCTTTCCATTATTATGTGTGGGTCAAAGTTACCAGAAACGTGGGCCAATGTACACTAATATTTATTTTTTCTAAATTTAGGCAACTGACCTCACGTAAAACCCTTTGAATTTAAAAATTTCACACTCCTAAATACATGTCTAATGATATAAAGTACAGTTATCTTTATAAACTTAACAAAAATCACAGTTACACACAAAGTTTGCAAGTATGAAACCGCGTGGTTTGAGCACAACACTTGCTAAAGCGTTTGCTATGTGGCGAAAAGTTCAAACTTTTTACGATTTGTGCCAACGTTACCCTCTTGGGTCAAAGTAACCCGCATCGTATACATGTTTCTAATGACCTCTGGTAGATGACTTACCACACAGTATATGAATATATGTTGTGTTATAATGGTTCGTGATATAATTCGCAACATGTACCTACCGCTAATATGAAAGTTGCCTGGGGCCTGTCTTTGTCCTACATACTATAAAAGTCAAATAGCGTTCCATGAGTATAATTCATATGACCATTCTGTAAAGATAGGTATATAATAATTCTATCCATAGCTACATAGATATTTGTAACAGCGGCGTGCGGTAATATTTAAAAAAAAGTTTTAGTAAACTTTTGGGATGACTGGACACGCATTTTTTCACTTTGTCTCACATAAATACAATACATCCACAGGGATAGTATGAATTCTCAACAAATCAATTCCAATTTTGAAAATGGCAATGAAAAAAAAAATCTGTGTTACAGTTTAATCCTTTTGAATTCTCCAAAACACTACAAACACCGTCTAACAGTCATTAAAAACAAATTATTAGTAAGGTTGAAATTTTGAAAATTATGAAAATTCAATGCAAAAGTTCTAGAGTTCACTGTACAACTGAATTAGTACTTGGAATTATTATTAGATAAAATTACTATAGTAATTGCTCCAACACAGTGAATCTTTTTTTATGAGTGTCATAACTTCCGGGGACTTAGAAAATAAAGTGTTTAAATCAAAATGTAGATAATATAATATGTTTTCTGTATTTAATTTTATACTCCCCTGAATAATAGTTTAAAAAAAAAACATCTTGAATTATCTTAATTACTATAAAATACCTCTATGTGCATTGTGCACCCAATGACATTTTGAATGCAGTGTTTTCCATCGCCTCAAATGAAAATAGTTGTATTTTACAGTAATAAAGGTGAATCAAAGGGCTTTTTTCTGAAAAAATATTCGTGGTGCAGTCATCCCGAAATTTTTATTTGCGACTCTATATAAAAATTGTAGCTCTGTAATTTCTTTAGCGTAACTGAAAAAAACGATTTTCAAAAACTTCTCCCGAGTCTTAATTTAATATTTTCAAAGCGGCGCAAAAAACTTTTTTTTGTGAACTTCGATAAAATGAGAAAAAACGTCAAGGAATGTAGTTGTTAGGACGAAAAGTTAAAAAAAAAATTATAAACAAAGGGTTTTATTTTCACTATGGATAAACGGCCAAAAATCCCAAGTAAGTTTTTATGAACATGCTCGTAGAATCGGTTATTTTGCTTAATCGTATATTTTAAAAAGAAAACTAGCAGTCTACTAACATGACATCTCGTGGAGAATAGTTTTATTTTAACTTGAATATGAATGGTTGTTATTTACTCTATTTATCATTCTCTTCTTAATCTTTGTTTTATTTTACTTATCTTGTTATTTCTAATTATTGCTAACACGTCTACATAGAGAATGTTGCATTCTGTGAACATTTTTAAGTGGATTATTAACATCTACGCTCTCTACAATGTTAATCTTCTAACTTTTTCATTGTTAATAATCTGTAAATGTTTCAAAACAATAAATAAAGAAATAAATAAGGCAAGAGAAAATTAGAAATATTTTTTTTTTTGACGCGAGGTCTATTGTTCATGTTCATAGAACTACTAGTTACCTTCTTCACAAATTTGTAAATATTTTTTTTATGTCACAATTGTTCTACTTAGATAATTTTTTCTATTTGTTAAATTTACTCTTTTTACTTATTCAAGGCACATTATTGCAGTCCGCATACCAGAACTTGCAAAACAACACAAATTTAACCTTTGGTCATAGTTCAATGCACGCCCCTTATCCAAAGCACAAAATGTATCATAAGAAAAATTTTTATTTTTTATAAATTTTTTCATCAAGCCAACTTTGTATCTAACGCTTCCACACAGGAAAACTTTCAAAGAAGAACACATTTTTAAGATAAAACAAGTGAAATAATTGGTGTGATACAGTTTGTCAAATAAGAGTAGAAAACATTGGAGGGCGCCACTGTGTTAACAAATATAACTAACTCACGGTGGAAAAGTAAAGCCGTGTAACCTACATTTTTGTAAAAAATTAAAAAGACATAAAAGTGAAAAATATTTTTTCTTCGATCTTCGCAAATACACTTGGTGGCATCACTATTGATTAAATGAAAACAAATAACCTTGTATACACCACTATATTATTAACATTATCAATATGTTTCAAAAACAATTTTTCTTCTAAGGATAGAGATTAATATAAAAATAACAAGTATAGACAAATAAGAACATAGACAAAATATTTTTGCCTTCCAATATAGATACCCACTGATCTCAAAATTAGAATTGCATATAGGTAAATTATACCTTTGCAATTTTGTGTTTTAATATAATGAAGAATGACGATATTGTAATAAAATATAAAGCACAGTTTAGAAGTTGCTCACATTTATTTAATACTAGCTTAAGTATCTAACGTTGCCCGGGCTTTAGATCATGTCTCTAATTTTAGATCTGTATAAATTTAACTCATTCCGATCTAAAAGTAGTGTAACTAAACTCACCATTAGTGATTCTCCCTTTCTACCTACTGTTAAATTCAAATTTATGTTAAATTAAATTAAAGCCAATCACTTTGTAAAACACTATTTAATTAAATTTATGTCATTAAGTAGGTACCTTAACAACAGTGCGTCTTCGATTTGTTTCTTTAAGAACAAAAAAATGTTTTTTAAAATGTGATTTACAGTGTTCTACATATTCAGTGTCATTGTGCTTTAAAAGAATATTTGACAGTTAAAGTGGTGTTGCCAGCCTACAAATTTAATAAAAAAATATATATATAATAATGGTCTTTATTCCAGAACGTGGGGAGGTGAGTGCAATCCCACACATCCTATATGTATAGTGTGTAAGTACATACACAAAACACATAGATATTTATAAAATATAGTAATAAGAAGAAAAGAAAATAAAAATATAAGTTAAAAAAAAAAAAATCAGTCTGGGGTTATGGGAGCCAGTGTCTTTCTCCAATGTTCTTCTAAGCTCGATCCTGAAGTCAAACGGGATTCTATTATGAGAATATTTCTGGAGTGGTTTATCCTTCCCCTCAGTCCTGCAATCCTGGTTCTTAATAGAGCTTTAAATTCTAGAACTCGCCCTTCTGTAAACATTGAAGACGCACTGCAGTGCCTGGGGAGTCCAAACATCAAACGGTAAGCATTGTTATATTGCACCCGAAGCCTTTCCATGGTTCTTTTTTGAAGGTTGCCCAAAGCTCGCATGTGTACAGGGTGGTGCAGAAGGCTAGGAATAGCGTCCTTTTTACCCGTGGACTGCATAGCCGAAATCTTCTACTGAGCATGTTGCATTTTATGCTCAGTACGCGCCTCTACCTATCAATATCTTCATCATCTGTTAATTTATTGTTGATGATATGTCCTAGATATTTGGTAGATTCTACTGTTTTTAGGAGTTCGCCGTTCAAAAAGGCGGGGGGGGGGGGGGATATTTTTTGGGCCTTCTCCGTGTTTTATGACCAACAGTGCTGTTTTTTTCGCATTATAGATCATGTTGGTTTCGTGTGCGAATTCTTCACAGATCTTCAGGAGGATTCGTATTCTTATTGACGGTGCCATCAGAACCATATCGTCTGCGTAGCTCATATTGTTGATACATTGACCTCCGATGTGGCAACCCACTCCAGCATTGTTTAGCCTGTGGGTTAGTTCATCCATGTATATGTTAAACAGTACTGGGGACATACATCCTCCCTGTCTGACCCCGCTTTTCAGGAAATAAGGTACTGAAAATCCATCTTTCCACTTTACAAGATTTTCCTGTTGACGGTGCCAAGTTTCGAGAATTTTTACCACTTTCCACTTTCTTTTAGTTTTTTTCCATAATAGGGGGTGGGAAACTCATACATACTCATACATCGCAGTGATACATTTTTTTACAATAACATCTCAAGACGCGCTAACCCCTAGAAAAAAAGATGAAACTATTTGAATAAAAGCCGGTTTGCTTATTAAATAATAGTGATCTATTTATTATAAATGATTGGTAACGGTCAATGGCAAGATAAATATTCAAGGTCACCCAAGGTTGGTAAGATAACACGAGAACTGATGTGAACTTTTGTGTTGTTAACAGCTTCATACATAGGTAACGTGATAGATTTATCTAAAGACATGTAAAATCAATTAATATTATGATATTTTTTTTTTTTTTTTTTTTTTTTTTTATTGAAACATTTATTATAATTACAATTTTACAACTAAATATTTTTTTTACAGGTTTTTTTTTACTACCCTTCCATTAAAAGCATTTGCTTGTGTATGGAAGGGGAGTGTACATAAATGCTATTAGTTATTAGTTAGGTATAAGTTAGTACTTAAATAATTAATTGTACATAAATATATGTGAGCTGCAGTATTTATTTGATAATGGTGTGTGTTTTTTTTTTAAAGAAAGAATGTTATGGAGAACTAAGATATTTGTAAGATTAGTTGACAGTAGTTCTTTTCTTAAGAACATCTTTAAAATGTCTCTTGACAGAGAGCAGCATTCGGGCCTTATCATTGATGCTTCTGATTTCCTCTGGTAGACGATTGAAAAAAGTTCTTCCCTGATAAGTATAATGATGCTGTGCAAAAGACGTATTTAGTTTTGGGCAAAGAAAAACATGTTTAAGTCGAGTTCTGTTTTCATTTAAAAATGGATATTTATCTTTTTCTTTTATTATTTGAATTACTGAATTTTTAATATATAAATCTTTAAATGTGGGTACTTGAAATTCTTCAAACAGGCGTTCTGTTGGGTAGTCTAAGGATTTTTTTAATATAATTTTAATAATTGTTCTTTGTACAATTTCTATTGGAAGAAGGTTACATTTATACGCGGATCCCCAACTAATAATAGCGTATTGTAGAGTGGATTGAACTAAGGCATAGTAGATTAAATATAGATTTTTTATCGACAGAAAATTTCTAATTCTTAAAAATATATATATTAATTTTCTGATTTTGTTTACTACTTGACATATTTGTTCCTTCCATTTCAGATTTTTATCGATTATTACGCCGAGATATTTAATTTTATTTGTTGTTTTTAATATTGTACAGTTTGATTTGCAATAATGTTGGTTGTGAATTTGAGTGTTATCGTGTATGACAATGTTAAAATTTTTGGGAGCGTCGTTTGGATGGATTGCAAATGGAATTACAAATGTCTTTTCACTATTTAGTGATAGTAAATTAGTGTCGAAAAAATTCTTAAGCGTATTGATGTCTTCTGTGGCCTGTAATTCTACATTTTCCCAAGTATTTTCACTTATTATTAAAACTGTATCGTCGGCGTATGATGTAATTTGACCATGTAGATGTAGAAAAAAAATATCGTTTACATATATGGTAAAAAGGATTGGTCCAAGCACTGTACCTTGGGGGATTCCAAAGCTTGAAATCTCTTGATCACTATTAATACGATTGATTTTTACCACTTGAGGGCGGTTTTTTAAGTAGTTGGTGATCCATTTAATCGCGTTGCCTTTTATGCCAATATCATTTAATTTTTTTAATAGTATCTCATGGGATATGCTATCGAAAGCCTTTCTGAGGTCAATAAATATGCCCGCACATTTTTTACCTTTATCTAATGATTCGTAAATGTATGAAGTTACGTTAGCAATTGCATCTTGTGTGCTGAGTGATTTAATAAAACCAAACTGGTTTTTGTGTAGTATTTTATTACTATCTAGGAAATTTACCAATTGTTTTTTTACTATTTTTTCAAAGATCTTTCCTATGTTAGAAATTAGACAAATTGGGCGATAATTCGTTACTTGGTGTGGATCACCAGATTTGTAAATAGGTGAGATTATTGTGTTTTTGTAGTTCATTGGAAATATTCCTTTCGTTAAACTCAAGTTTATTAAATGAGTGATGGGTTTTATTAAGTAAGATTTCATAGATTTTAACATGTGTGCCGTAATAGAATCAAAACCGGGAGACGAACCTCCTTTCATATTTTCTATTATTTTTAAGATTTCACATTCTGTTGTTATTTCAAATGTTGAAAGTATATTACGTTTCTGTAAATTTTTATTTTTATGTTTTTCCGGGTTAGAAGGTTTATGAATATTTTTCGCAAGATTTTTTCCAACATTTGCAAAGAAGGAATTAAATATGTTTGCACATTGTTTAGGCTGTAAATTGGCATCTATAATTTTTTTATCATGTTCGATGTACTTAATATTTTGTGTTTTTTTTGTATTGTCTATGGCCAAATTCACAGTTTTCCACATTTGTTTATGGTTATTTTCTGAAGATAATATTTTATTTTTAAAAAACTCTTCCTTACTTTTTTTAATATAAGATGTTAATTTATTTTTATATTTTTTATAAAAAATATATGCTTTTTCATCATGGGGATTTTTTAAAGTTGTTTTATAAAGTTTTTCTTTGTTTCTGATAGATATTATAAGTCCTTTGGTAATCCAAGGTTTTAAACATCTTAATTTTGATTTTATGTGTATTATTATTTCAGTTGTCGAATTTTTAATGTGTTGTGACAGGATTTTTTCAAAGTTAGTCGAACATATTTCAGTATCATCACTCTTTAAAACATTGTTCCAATCTTCCTTTTTAAGTTTTTCAGAGAGAATAGTCATGTCTATTGTTGATTTTTTGGGTATTAAATTATGTTTTTTATGTTTAATATTATTATTATACAGAAGTAAGCATGAATGATGATCAGTTATGTTAGTTTTCCAAACAATTGATTTTAGTTTGTGAAGATCTTTAATGTTTACGTTTGTCCAAATGTGATCTAAACAAGATGGAGTATGTTCTTTTATTTCTCTAGTATTTTTATTTATGCAAGATATGAAATTTTGTTCAGTCATACAATTGATGTATTCAGTTTTGTTATTATTTTCTATTTTTTCATTAATGTTCACATTAAAATCGCCCACCACGAAGCAGAGTTTATTTTTTAATTTTAATAATATGTATTTGAGGTCATTAATAAACGTAATAATACTCGAGCCATGCGTTCTATAGATAGCTATTAAATGATATATTGATTTGCCGAGTTTGAAATGTACTTCGATGCAGTTTACCAAATGTATTGGGTGTTCTATAATGTTAACAATACTAAATTTATTATTTGCAAATATTATTATTCCCGAGTTTTTGTTGATATCTACTTTGGTAGAAATATAATTGTACTCAGGTAAGTGATAAGACGGTGACTCAGCGTTCGTAAATGTTTCGGTTAACACTATGAAGTCGGGCTTTTTAATTAAATTATTTATTTTTAGAATTAGTTCATCTAAATTTTTCTGAATGCTACGGATGTTTATGTGCATAATAATTATATCATTGATGTTTTTAGAAATAATTTTGTTACATGAATCAGTACAAATACATTCATATTCTTGAATTTTAATATTTAATTCTAATTCGCTATTTAAGAAATCATCCATTTAATTAATGCATTTTTGGTTGTATTTTGCAATATTATATATAAGTTTTTTTTAATCAATGTCATAGTTTATTCTTTCTTTGGCTAATTTAAGCATGTAAGAACGAAACTTACATGTTTCGCTGTTTGTTCGGTGGTCTATTTCATTCATTTTACTGTTGAAGGAGTTTATTTCTTTCTTCTTGTTAGCTGAGTGACAGTTAGCGCATTTGGGCGGCAGTTCCAGGGATTTACACTCGGAGATGGGATGATCTTCTGAACAGTGCTTGCATGTTGGTTTATTCATTTTATTGTAGCATTTTTGTGCTGTGTGTCCGAATCTTTGACAATGGAAACATTGGGTAAGAACGTTACAATCGGTTACATAGATTCTCATGAAACCTAGATGAATTTTTTTTCTATTTATAAGATGTAGTCTCAATTCTGGATTTGTTTGGAGAATTAAGTTTTTGC
This sequence comes from Limnephilus rhombicus, assembly GCA_929108145.2. Lineage (NCBI taxonomy): Eukaryota > Metazoa > Arthropoda > Insecta > Trichoptera > Limnephilidae > Limnephilus > Limnephilus rhombicus. Next base: position 29,558,002 of record OV815284.1, read on the forward strand.
TGTTAGTTTTTTTGTTCGTAATGATGGCTTTAACTTGTAATATTTTTTTATCTTGGTATTTTTCACATATCATTTTGATGTCGTTGTTTTGTTCAATTATGTCTTCTAAGAATTCTTTTTCGGTATAGTCTTTGTCAAGTCCTTTGAATATTACGCATGGATCCGTTTTCACAAGTACCTCCGCTATTATGGTTTTGTCGACTTCATTTATCTTATCTTTTAATTTTTTTGCCTCTTCTTTTTCTGGGCATGTTATTATAATGTTTTTTTTTGTTTTTTTAATTTCACTTACTCGAATTCCCAACTGCGATATTTTGATTTTTTGTATTTTCTCTTTTATTTTTTCAGTGTCTTCTTCTTTTAAGCTTTTTATAATTATAGGAAATCGTTTTTCTTGCGTTTGTGGTATTAAGTTTTTTACTGCCGAAGAGTATGAAAACGAGTTTTTTTGTGTTTGGTTTTTTTCTTGAATTTCACATTTTTCTTGTAATTTAGCTAATTCTATTGCCATGTGGGATATCATTTCCATGATGTTATTTATTTCTTTCATCATTTTTGATTTGGTTTCTTTGGTAAGTTTATTTTCTTCTATGATTGTATGTAAGTCGCTTATGTTTTGTTTCGCCTTAGTAATGAAGGCATGCGGATCAACCGCTTCCTCCATTTTCACGGGTTTTGATTTATTTTCGGTTAATTTATATACTTTTAAAGTTTGTCTGGGTTTGAAAGTGTTATTTTATTTATCGCCGCTCACTCGCGTCCAACACCGTTAGAGGTTTAGGCGACACTATTGATTGACAACGATGGTCTGACCCAAGATTTTTTATAGATACAACTAGCTGACCCGGCCACGTGTTGCTGTGGCTAACGAAACACAACGCCATCTACTGGATGGTTACCCAACATTTTCACTCACACCGCCATCTGCTAATTCACACTGCCCGCTTGCCAGCCCGCTCGTTCACCACAAACAGACATTCTCCGTTAATTATATATTTCAACCAATTTACACAAAACCTTGACAAATTATATATCTTAACCTTCCGCATGAATCACTCTATCTATTGGTGAAAACCGCATGAAAATCCGATCAGTAGTTTTTGAGTTTATCGCGAACAGACAGACGCGGCGGAGGACTTTAATTTATAATATGTGGATACTTAGAAAACATGCATGCATCTTTAAAGATGGTTTTATTTTCAATCAATTCATATATTTGTAGAAAAGCTATTTGCAGACTAGGTACATTTTCTTTCAGGATAGGGTTTTCTTTTGAGTTAGAAGAAAAATTATAAAAATTCTAAACGTTGGTATTTTACTCTGGAAAATAATGAAAATCGAAAAAATCATTATGCTAGTGACAAACTCCGCTACAAAAGCGCCAGCGTTATTTGGCTTGGCGTATTTTCAATGGGAATGTATGGCAATATATGCCGAAATAGGTTAAGTCAAATAACGCTGGCGCTTTTATAGTTAAGTCTGTTGGCCCCATTATACGCTTCAGCTTTTTGTGTTTTTAGAAATATGCATTTGTACATATATACAAGATGTAAAATCACTAACATGAAGGATTTTAACAAGCAATTCCTGAGTAGGTACCTACATTTGAAGTGAAAAATGTATATGTCATTTTGCGTGACTCAGAAAGGGGTGTGAATTCCGATTTCGATTTTTTCCTGGACTATTGGATCGCCTTAAGCTGTTCGAAAATCGAGTGTCTATGGTACCACATAGGGGAATTTTGAATATAAAAAAAAAAAAAAAAAAATGTTGAAACAACGAATTTTATTTTCGATTTTTTATGGAAAATTTTCAGCTTTCTTAAAAAAAATAAAAGGGAGCCCTTTATTAACAAAATCCCAACTTGGTGTCATAGTGACTGGATTTTCTAACAGTTAAAGACTTGGTGCACGCAAATCGGATGTATAGTTTTCTAATATGTTGTCAACCATGTTGAATAACGTAGTTTTGAGAAAAACGCGTTCAAAGTTTTGCTGAAGGATAATTCAACATACACACTATTAAAACGTTTTAATATAAAATGGTGTATCTCCGTGAATTTTTCGAATTTCCTTAAAACATTTTATGACAGCGTTATTAACAAATGAATCTTTTAAAAAAGGAAATAAATTTTACAGTGCCATGCCTTAAAGTCTTGTTTAGGTTTTGATCAAGGGAACACGGAGGTGCTTGGAGGTCCCCCAGGACCAGAGGCTCGTGTAAACTGAATAAAAATCTTGTAAAATTACATCAACTTTTACTAGGAGGGGGGGGGCTCATTCAGCTTTGCAGCCCCGGGCCTCTGACGGACTTAGTCCGCCACTGGGTACAGCCTAACGCCATTGTGGTCAAACTGCGGCCCGCAGCAGATATTTGTGCGGCCCGCACTTATGATTTTTAAACGTTAATTTTATTTGAATGGCATTTGATTTTAAAACGCCGAGTTGGTTTTTGAACACATCCTTAGTCGAACGCGCGCATAATGTACGTCATAGGTTCTCAAAGTGGGCGATAACGCCCCCTAGTGGGCGTTTGAGACTTTCAGGGGGCAGTAAAAGACCCAGAGAAAATTCGGAGGCGTTGAGATGGCACAGTGAGGGAGTGGATAGGTAAAAAAATATCTGGTCTAAAAAAGACTAAAAAACACGCTAATCGCATACTAATAAAACAAAGTAAACTTTAATATTGGTTAATTTTTGTTATTGTACAATGTACATATTGTAATCATTTTTACCACGTGTGCGAAAATTCACATATTTCGGTAGTTTGGGAAGTGGATGAAAATTGAACCGACAGATTCCATTACATTAAAATTCATTCAGATTTACATTAAATTGGATGATATGAAAATTTTTATTATTATTATGTAATATTATTTTTTATTATATATTATTATCGAATTGACACTATATCATGACTACAAGAAGGGAGGAGGCAGTAACCCGGTACTTAAAATACAAAAGAATTGATTTCTTGACTTGCTAAACAATAAGGTATAACAAATAATTTTTAATCGAATTATTGATTTCACGACAGTCCCACCCCCCTCTCCCCTCACATTGTCCTATGTGGCCCTTGACCGGAAAAGTGTGACGACCGCTGGCCTAACGGGTCAATAATGATTGTGATAAGCACTCCGTCTCGTTCCAGCAGCACAGTAACACACGAAACAACGTGCACATTACTTCATCCCGTCACGCCATGTAGAAGTGTGACTTGTGATTGAATAATATCTTTTTGTTTATGGAAAAAAAATTATCTGACAGCAAAATAACGTGTACATTTTTACTTACCAAATATTTTCAGGAATCGCTGGAAATCCTTGCGGAATGTATTGTTACAACCCAATATATGTTCATGCAGTATATGATTTGATTTGAGAAAATTAGTTATGATCATGTGAATAAAGTAACAATGAATATATATCTTCTGTCGGGTTAGTTACACCATTTATAACTGGAGAATAGCTGGACCGATTTTATATGATCTTTGATTTGTTGGATTTGTCTCCGCCCCGAATAGCAGAATAGCTATTAAAACATCTTATTAAACAACAAGAAGAAAATTCTTTTCTTCATACAACTTGTATGGAACGAATTCTCATCTTTTGAAAGAGCTGCAGAAATATTGTGATAAGTATAATTTTGAATAGTGAGTGAATTCCAAAAATTCAAAAACATCAAATGTCAATGCGCTGATTGTTTTGCTTTTGTTCTTAAACACGTAATGTTGCCCCTCTTTCTTACACACTAAATTTCAACAGTTGAAAATGAGACAAACGGTGAACGTATGTCCGCACCCTTCTAAAGGAAAAATAAAATAATTATAATAAATCTCCCTAATAAATATAAAGAAAATGAAAAGAAAACAAACAACAAACAGCTGCCGGCTAAATTCAATTTCATGAAACGCGCGAACTTTCGTTTAGTTTTCTGAAATTATTAAATTTTCTGCGCAATTTTCTTAATTTTTCTTTCCGTAAGAACCTTCTACAAAGTTAATACTTTTTGTTCTAATGAACACTTAAAAAAAAGATGAATGAAATAGATAAAGTCGTTTTGAAGTTATGGCGTGACCAAGATAAAGAGGGTTTAATTTATAACCAAAGATATTCAAGAGATATGCTATAGTTTCCGTGCAACTATCGCCGGACTACGCGCTAATTAGCGTAGTTTTCATACAACAAGAATTTGTTCATTTCGTAGATTTTTTGAAAATGTGCATTAATATTGGTTAACAATATATTTTGAATAAGGAAAGAATTCGTTCATTTAGTTTAGCGTTCGTTTGGTTTATTCGTAAATTATTTGTTCTTTTAGTTTATTTGTTGATTGGTAAACAACATCGGCGACACCCGGAAGCGCAGACCCACATAGTAAAAACAGCAGATAGCACATCTATGATATATACATTATATTGTTACAGTACTGCAAATTTTCAAAACCTTTTTGGGTAAAATAACAGTCCCTTTTTGTTTTATTTTTTGATGACTAATTACCCAATCATCGTAATGGTTTGAGGCAAGGTTCATAGAAAATGCATTTAACAAGGTTAACTCATTTCGAAACAAAAAAAACCCGTCGGGCCGCTTTCGAAATTTCGAACGCGTGAGTAGATTCAAGTAAAAGACTGCCACTTGTATTTTATATTGCAGTCAATTCAAATCTCCCAGTGGAACATGAACTTCAAGCTACGTCACGAATGTTTAGCCTATCACCGCTCTAACCCTTCGATGAGCTAATTAAACGCATTTTCTAGGAACCTTGGGTTTGAGGCGTACAGATTTATTGTATTTACAAAACCCGTACGTAGGTTCCTTTTTTAACTTTTTTTTTACTCTACGTTCTTAAAATTTTTAGAACAGTTTAAAACTTTCAAATAAAATAGTAATAAATGAGTGTGTGATTGTCAACAGATTTGATTGCATTATTTTTATTTAAAGCAGATTTTATTGAAGTCAATATATGTAAAATCGATCTTAAAAGTAGTGATGGCATCGTCAATTGATTCTACAACGGAGCGAGTTGGAACTACAACTGTTACGAGGGTTTCTAGAACACCCCGGTGCAACATAAGACATGGAAGCTTGTCCAGGTCGCCCGAGACAATCAAAGACGATACCACTATGTTAGTAGTTTTTAAATTAATTTTTATTTATAAATTATGTATTATAAAGCTCTCAAAGCAGAGCCGTATTTAGGATCTATAGGCCCGAAGGCTGAACATGTTGTGCGGGCCCTACCGGGGGGCACGAGGACTAACCCATAACCCCAGTAAAAAGGGAGGTCCACGTCGTAAATCGCATTTCAGAGCAATTTCAATTATTTTCGTATTGAACCGCTTACTTGTTAATACGGAATATTTTGAGTGAGTATTTATGTCGGAGGAGACAAAAGTATGCATTTAACATTTTAATTTTGTTAGTAATTCACTGGCGGTGTACGCCATTTTTATATTTAAACTGTTTGAGTAAAAAATATTCCGTACTATCGAGTAAGCGGTTCAATGCATATAAATAATATCGTTTTTATTTAACATTTCATAGACAATCAATCAATGCTTCCAATCATATAAAAAATATTATTGCCATATAAAACAATAATTTATTCACGTTATTAAGTGAATGCATTGTTGCCAAGTTTGTACCTGTATTTATAACAGCAGAACATGGAAATAAATGTATTAGAATAATTACACAAACCCGCTAGACAAACCCTGCTTTGCCAAACAAACCATTCAAAACCTGGGATGTCTATCTAAATTATGATGACATGCAGCTTTCATACTGTCTGTCAAATAAGAGTAGAAAGCATAGGAGGGCGCCACTGTTGTACAAATGGCAATACTAAAAATATAATCATGGTTATAATCTAAAGCTGTGTAGCCAACATTTTTATTAAAAATGAAAAAGGCATAAAAGTGAAAAAAAAAAAATTTTGATTCCACTGATCTCAAAATTAGAATTGCGTATAAGTATATTGTTATTATATCTTTGCAATTGTGTGTTAACATAATGAAGAATAACGATTTTGTAAGAAAATATAAAGCACACTTTAGATATTGTTCACTGCTCACATTTATTTAATATTAGCTTAAGTTCTTACTAGCGTTGTCCAGGCTTCAGATCATGTCTCTAATTTTAGATCTGAATATATTTAACTCATTCAGATCTAAATTTAGTGTAACTAAACTCACCGCTAATGATTCTTCCTTTCTACCTACTGTTAAATTCAAAGTTATGTTAATTTAAATGAAAACCAATTACTTTGTAAAACATAATTTAATCAAATGTATGTCAATAAGTAGGTAACTTAACAACAGTGCTTCTTCGATTTTTTTTTAAGAACAAAAAAAAGTCATTTTAAATGTGTATACAGTGTTCTGTATCATCAGTGTCATTACACTTAAAAAGAATATTTGACAGGTAAATTGGTGTTGCCGGCCTAAAAATTTCGTAGTTCCAGTTTTTATTTTTTCTATTCTTATTTGACAGACTCTAGTTTGAGCCTCAACCCAATAATTCGATGTAGGTACTTTTTTGTTTTTATTTTGACAAGAATTTATTTTTATAAGATTGGTACTTCCAACAAAGGTCATATTTGATTGGATAAGTTTTAAGATTTTCACGGCCAAAAGCATTTTCGTTATTTGTTTTTGGGGTGTTATGCCGTGTTGCGCTACCTCCTTCTTTAGCCAACGTTTCGGACATCGTTGTAGTGTCCATCATCAGGGCAGATCCGGCAGATCTACCGGATCTGCCGGATCTGCCCTGATGATGGACACTACAACGATGTCCGAAACGTTGGCTAAAGAAGGAGGTAGCGCAACACGGCATAACACCCCAAAAACAAATAACGAAAAAAGTCATATTTGATTGTCTATTATCCGTTAGTTAAAAAAGGAATATTCCGTATTATCCGTGCATCGAACTTCGACAACACGAACGTATTATCCGTTCCGTATTATCCGTGAGGTGGACTATATGCATATTTACCCAATTCCATATCTAAAACACTAATTATTAAAATAATCCATACTAAGAACCTAATATTTAATATGGAATTCTAGAGTAGGGATTTGCTTCCCATGAATTACATACCAGGGTTGTTGCTGATGCAAACATTTTGACATCCGCGGATGAGGATTATTAGACGTTCACATCTGCGGACGCGGATGTCTGAATTAATGCGGATATTTCGCATTTGCGGAAGCAGATGCTAATATCCGTGACACCCCTGATACGCAAAATTTTGACATCTGCGGATGCGGATACAGATGTCTTAATTAATGCGGATGTTCCGCATTTGCGGATGCGGATGCGGATGCGAATATCCGTAACACCCCCCTGGTACATACACAACCCGAATACAATTAAAAAAAGGTATCATAAAGACCATCCTGAAAGTACACATTAGAACGCCTAACTTTGACGTACCGAGTATAACGAATATAATATGCCAAAAATATATCATTCAAACTATTAAAAAATCTAAATCCTCTACTAGACCGTGTAACCATCGCACTAGATCGAATAAAAATTACATAAAAAACATTCCGAGTTATTTTTTTTTAAACATTACATATTACAATGATCTTTGGCTGTCCAACTAGGAATTTTAACTGTTTTAGGACAGTCAGAATGAGCAGATTTATTACATGAAATATCGTTTTGTCTATTATATTGACTTTTAATTAGATATTACACTTGGTGGATAATATAAGTTTTGTTGGTATATAGGTACAATAAGTTGCTTATGAATGTAAATATATATTTTTTAAATAATATAGACAATATAAACGTAGAGAAGAGAAATAAAAGAAAATTAAAAAAGAAACAAAAAATTATAAACTTGTATGCTTTTTAACCATTCCATGAAATTTTAGTTTTGATAGCGACGAATTTATGAACTAGGGAATCAAAAAAATAGATAAAGAAAAGGAAGTAAAGAAAAGGGAAGTAGAGAAACGCCGAATGCAAAAAAAAATTTTTTTTTTTTTTTATTACATTGGTATAAAAAAAATATTATATGTGAAACAGCATTTGGACAGAGAAACTACATGTACTTTGCTACAGAACTCCACAATATCCTTCCCCAAGACCAAGACATAAAACTAATAAATAATTTAATGAGTGGGTACAAATCAAGAATAAAATTCTGGCTCAAAGAGGTCAATGAAAAACCCTAAAAAAGACACTGATAACTACACAGAAGACGAATAAACTGTGGTTATATAATAGAAATTAAGTTGAAATCAAGTGTTACTTAAAAAAAATTGCGTGCGTGAGGCGGAATTCGGCAACTTTATCGTGAGAAGTAAGTGATTCAGCTTTGGGAAATGGAAAATAATACTTTTAATAGTTATTTCGTAAAAATTAAAATCAATTATTCAATTGGCGGGCATCGTTAAATGCGCTTGAGGTGATTTTTCTCACAACAACGCCGCTATATAAATCAGCCAAGGAGCCAAGTATTAGTGATAATTTTAAGGTTAGTTAAGAAAAGATTAATTTCTACTTTCGGCTACTGAAATATTGGTTTCTCATTATTATCTAATTTAATATAACTGACTGGATTAATGCATAATAGGTAATTCGGATAGTTTTATTGTTAATACGAGTTGTGATTAGTTATGATTTCATAATATTAATTCGGTACAACCTTTTATACTCCATTATTAAACCCAAAAAAATCATTTGATATTTGTGACGTCAGTGACGTGGGACGCAGACCATAGATAATAACAACAATATTGATTTGGTGGAATAGATTTATTTTTAATATTACCACATAATTACATTTAAACCACAAAATCATTATAAATACATCAGATAATATTATCACTGTGTTATCAGAAATTTTTATGATCATTTTTCAATTTGAAAAATCTAACGCGGTAGATACTAGTAATTATTATCAGTGAATCTGTCAGCGTTTAACTAAAGGATGTGGTTACTTGTTTGTTTAATAAAGTAGGTGAATCGTTGACCCCTTTTAATTTTTTTTTGTTTTTAAGTGGGCAAACTAAGTTCATACAATTTTTTTCTCTGTATAGATAGCACGGGGAAATAATAGTATGAATTTAATTTTTAACTTAATGAGTAAAACCTCAAATTATAATATTTTAATTAAATGAAGACAATATTAGCGAAACTCTATCGAAAATCTGAACACAAAAAAATCAGAAAAAGATACGATCATATCTAGGATCCGAACCAAGGAAATTCGCCTCGCGGGTGGGATCTCTACCAACTGAGCAAATGTGTCCCTATCCGATGCAGAAAAGTCAATAGATGTCGCATATTAAAAATTAAAATAGATCAAATTTATCCAAAACACTATCTAGATGCATTTAGTTCGGGTTTGAATCTTGTAATCATACATAAGGGGCCGTTCAAGTATTACGTAACGCACTTGGGGGAGAGGGGGGGGGGGGGTCTTGTGAAACGTTGCTGTGCGTTACGAGGGGCGGGGGAAGGGGTTCGAACAACGCGTTACGTAACATGTTTTTCTTTATTTAGATAAAAAAAAACTAGGGAATTAAAATCTTGGCAACCCTTTTTGTTCTCGAAATCTCTTTGTTTTATTTATTACTGCAAACGGGATTAAAACAAGAAAAAAGGTATTTAAGCGACTCTCCAGTTCTTTGCGCATCTTAATTGTGACTTTCAGGTAAAAATTGTCACTTGAGCATTACGTAACGTTTAGGGGCGGGGTGCAGAAAAACGTTACGGAGCGTTACAGGTGGGGGGGGGGGTCAAAAATCTTCAAAAATTGCGTTACGTAAGACTTGAACGCCCCCTACAAATAGCAGCCATTAAGAATATGCGTTAATAAAATTATGATAATGTTGGTAGTTCTTAGTCGAAGTATGTTACAAGTATGTGACCGAATCGAGTAGGGATCCATTAGCTCAGTCGGTAGAGTTCTGTCCCGGCAAGGCGTAGGTCCTGGGTTCGAGTCCTAGATGTGACCGTATCTCTTTCTGATTTTTCGGTTTTCAGATTTTCAATTAAGTTTCGCTAATATTGCCTTCATTTAATCGAATTTAATTTCTTCTTATTATACATAGTTAAATATTTAAAACTAGATGTAAAAGCCCTCTGCTCGTAAAATAAAAGAAATAAATAAACAACTAAATAAATTAATGTTCTCCAAAACGAGGTTGAAAAATCATTTGTCATATATTTGGATTATAATTGTGTAATTTCTACTATTTAAGAAATTCAAAAAATTATAGTACTTTAAAATTAAACAGTTATAAATACATTGTGAATTCATATGTCAAATATTGGTTTATAAATGTGTAAATTCTGATTATGCAATTGTAAATGTTCTCTAAAATGGCCTGGAAAGAATCTCCTACTTGTGATCTCACTAAAGAAAACACTCTTAGAACATTAATAAATGCATTCACTCTGAATGCATTTATTTACGTTCTCCAAATTGACCTTGAAAAAAATCACATCTTTGCGATTCTTTTAAAGACATAAAGAAACCATCCCTTAATTATATACAATTCTTAGTGTTCTCAAAAGTTGTCTTGACAGAAGCAAATTCCCTTGATATCTTGAACGAAAATATTCCTTTGTTAAGAATATTATGAACTAAATATACAATTTGGCTGTCCTGAAACGGGTATTCTACCCAGTTGGACAGACAAATGTTCACATTGTAATGTATTGTTAATATATATGCATATGTAAATAAATAAATACATAAATAAATAAATAAATAAATAAAGATAAAGCGATAAAGTAGGTACCTATAAGGTAATATTTGATCAGAAAATTTGAATTGCAATATGCCGTGATTTTTCACAGGGCTGTGTTAGTACGTAATATAATAATAAATAGCGCAGACTCGTGTAAGATCACTGGTTATTATGTATTGTAGGATTTGTGAAACTGATTTTTCGGCTTCCGTTGTCGAAGGTCGTGGGTTCAAATCCCGGCGTACACAAATAAATTTTATTTGGTTAATTTCTGTTATTTAGTGGAAGATACTCTCAGTATCGCCCTGGTGTAAGACCGACCACCATTCACAATTGAAACGTTGCTTGAAATGGCGTTTTTTTTATATGAGCTCTACACAGGAGGCCCTAAGGAAAATTATTTCCCTCAGGGCCTATGTCAGGGCGTTAGCCGTGTTTAGTGATCAGATCTAAATAGCAAGGTACTTTCCCACCTTCCTCTCCCCATTTCCTCTCTTGCCCACTACCTTCAGTTGTATGAGTTATGACAACTATGGACAACTGTCCATCTGTATTAAGCTTAGGAAATGTTTGAAACTTTCAAAATATCTTCTTTCCATCCTTGCCGAAGGTTTCTGGATTATTACAACCACATATTTATTGGATTACCAACGCCTCTGCCATAGGTCACTCCAAGTGATTCGCTACGTTTGGTGATTTAGCAGGGGTGCCTGGGTTCATGGGGTGAGGTTTGTCTATGTCCCCAGATTCCTACCCAACCCTTAAACCCTTTTCCTTCCCTGAACTCTCCTCTCCTTCCTTTCCTTAAAAAACCCTCCACACAGCATCCCCAAAGACGACATAGGCCCTGAGCGAAATTATTTTCCTCAGGGCCTCCTATGTGGGGCTCATGTAAAAAAAAACATGATAATAATTCTGAAAAGTTTTTAGTCACTACAAAAACTGCCCAAAATTTCACAATTTGAGAATGACATTTTGTAAAAGAATGATTGTTCAAACAAAATTCAATTTTCGAAACTCTTTGAATTAATGAAAACCTGGCTTAAAAGAAATTCATAAAACAAAATATCTTACATTTTCTATAACAGCCAGAGGGCAGCCGTCGGAGGACTTAAATCTCAAATTACACACATGCCAAGGAATTTATCAACAAAATCTAGGCTTATCATGCCTCTGTCCCACTATAGCACACTCCAAAAGCATCAAATATCTTGGAATTGAAATTGATGATAATCTCCGATGGAACTCACAAATTGACGTAATTACAAAAAAACTAACCAGGTACATATACTTCTTTAGAAACATTCGTAATATCCTCAACATAAACGATATTAAAAAAGTATACTATGCTTTGTGTCAATCACAAATAGAGTACGGTATAACTGGATGGGGGTCTGCCTTGAGCACTCACACAGAGCGACTCAATATAGCCCAAAAAGGAATACTAAAGACAATACTGAAAGTTCCGCTTAGAACTCCGACGGAAGAAATATTTAATAACTTTCAAGTCTTCAATGTACAGAAACTTTATTCAAAAAATATTTTATTTAAACTGAAAAAAAACATATATGTATACTCCACTGCCCAACATAAATACTCAACCAGGGCAGTAAGCAATAACATCCTGGTTACTCCCAGTTTGAACACATCTTTTGGACAGAGAAATAATAAATTCCATGCTATGAAATTATACAATGCTCTACCAGATCAAATCAAAAATATAAAGGAAATGAATATATTTAAAACAAAAGTAAAAACATGGCTGAGAGATCAAAGTGATAATAAAATTACAAACATCGTGAAGACGATATAAAGACAATCCATAACCAAATACAAATATTTAAAAAAAAACTACAGGCCACCTCAGAACAGGAAATCCTAGTGAGGAGGTCTGTGAAAAAAAAAAGAATCTATACTTATACTATATATTATACATACATGTACAAACCTTGCTATTGAAACTAATAATAAATAATAAATAAATAAATGAATTTATTTGAAGTACTCACCTATCGTACTAACCAAAATCAAATAGTTTGAATCTAATCAAAAATATGTTTGTTTTAAATAGGTACCTATGTTAGTTACCTATTTCTAAAATTCTTCATAATATATTTGTGTATTTTAATTATGTAATTAATTTATTTAACTATATTTGGCAGTAATAATGAGCATTATCTTTATATAAAAAAATGTGTTCTATGCTACGGCAAGCGCAAGCTGTCAAAGCTCCCGCTAATTTCCCGGGCTTTCCGCCCCGAGCCGAGACTTTTCCCGAAGTAATGTTCGTGCATCTCCGTAGGGAGCGAGAGAGGGAGAGCAGCCGGCCCCAACGCGCCGGCGCGACCGAGCGCTGCTGCGGTGGCAGCGCCGCCTGTCAGTCCGCCGGCCACTTCCGGCCGATCAACACTGAGTTTCGTCCGTCCCATATAAACCAGCGAGACCTTTCTCCTGTCAGTAGTTCTCCCGAGACCGACAACAAACCATCGTCAACCATGGACCGCGACAAGATCGGAGTGTGGGGACACGGAGACGCAGGAAGCAATTCCACCAAGACGGGACTGGATCACCTCAAGAATCCTGGATTGAATAAGGTAAGACTATTTCGTAATTGACTTTGACAGGTAGTAGACATGCGCGAGGGGATGCGTGGACGCTGCGCCTAAATCTGCAATGTTTTGACAATGGTACAACGAAACACTCAAATTTAAATGCAATTAAATATTATTTAGTTTCTACAAATCCGTGTAAGTTTTGGTTTCAAATCGTGAAGCTTTTAATGGAAGCGGCATCCAAAGCTTTATTTGTAACTTTTCAGTGACATCGTCAATGCTATACTTATTGAAACTTTCAAAGTGAACTCCATATTATAATATTAGACAAATAGTTTGTTTCTAAGTTTCTAAATGTGTGCAATTTTGTATTAAAATCATAGCGTTATTGTGTAGAGGTGACGTCCAAAGCAACGTAACTTTTCAATGACAATGTCAATGCCACATTGAATTTTTCAAATCGAGATGCTACGTCTAAAAATCTACGTTGCATCTAAAGCTGTACTTGTACCTACTGTGCTGTATATATTATTAAAAATAGCATATTTTTGGTATATTGTATAAATTAGTGCATAGAAATAGTCGAGTAAATGCTTAACAGCGTCTTCGCTTCTCTATTTACATAAGTTTTCAAAGAACACTTCAATACGACATTTAACTTTACAATTATTTAAACCCAATCAGATTAGATATCAACCAGATAGATTCGGAGGCGTCTACTAATATCTACAGGTATTCCAAAAACTGAAAAAATCGAACTAATATCTATGAGAACCAAAGTGTTGACGAATATCTACAGCTCAAACTGTTGACTAATATCTATGAGAACCAAAGTGTTGACGAATATCTACAGCTCAAACTGCTGACTAATATCTATGAGAACCAAAGTGTTGACGAATATCTACAGCTCAAACTGCTGACTAATATCTATGAGAACCAAAGTGTTGACGAATATCTACAGCACTGGCAGAGGTTGGATTTGCAATTATGTATAGCATATTGGAATAACGTAATATTGCATATGCAGTTTAAAGAACTTAATTTATGTAAGTATGTATGTAAAAATCCCTAATATCGGACTATTGGACACATTTAGCTGATTAGTCCAACCTACGCTCTGTAGATATTAGTCAACACTGGGACCGTCATAAATATTCGTCCGACCTTAGCTCTGTAGATATTAGTCAACACTCCGAAGTTCGTATATATTAGTTCAACATATGAGCTGTAGATATTCGTCCGACATACAGGCTGCAGATATTAGTATCTGGAGTCATAGATTCTATTTAGATTCATTTTAGTTGACGAAGTTTTTCGAGATTGTTTCTAGAATCGTCGAAATGATTCGAAGCACTTGAACAACAGGCAATATTTTCAATCGAAATCAAAATTTTCATCGAATTGAATATTAGTATTTAGCCAAATTTGCACATTTCGAAAGCTCTGTAAATAGCGTGTTCTAATTTCGTAGTAAAGCATTCCACTTGAGCCGATAAAAGTGTTTCAACACAAATTTTTAATTACCCCAATTCGTGTTGTTAATGTTTGTTTAACCTTCATAAAGACGTGCATCAAATATTATCACGTTTAAAGGTGCAACAAAAGTTCGAAAGATTATGTTATGTTTTTTCATTTTTTGTTTTTGGGGTGTTATGCTGTGTTGCGCTACCTCCTTCTTTAGCCAACGTTTCGGACATCGTTGCAGTGTCCATCAACAGGGCAGATCCGGTAGATGTGTGACTCACATCACATCTACCGGATCTGCCCTGATGATGGACACTGCACTGCAACACTGCAACGATCCGGCAGATGCGTGACTCACATCACATCTACCGGATCTGCCCTGATGATGGACACTGCAACGATGTCCGAAACGTTGGCTAAAGAAGGAGGTAGCGCAACACGGCATAACACCCGAAAAACAAAAAACGAAAATGCTTTTGGCCGTGAAAATCTTAAAACCTACCTGATTATGTTATGGGTTGAATTATTACGAAATAATAAATACAAATAAATCGTACGTTCATGTAATGTAATGTTGGAATAATTTTTCACGTCATTAGTTCGTCATGATCCTGCCGTGTTCTGTTTTAATAATTCAAGTTTAATAAATTGGCATTATTTTAAATGACTTGGTAAATATGCACGAGTAATTCAATGAGTTTTAACGGCAATGGTGTAATGCTTTTAAATCATTTATAACATAGGCAAATCATTTTACTGAGGTCACCTTTAAATGTATTTTTGTGCACACCGATAGTATCGGAAGTTTCAAAAAAGCTTTTCGGGTAGCGTTGAAACTCGGGCCAAACCGGGTAGAAATAAATCATATTTTTTGTGAAAACCGCACAAGAGTCCCAACTGTACGGAGCCAAACAGAAAGTACAGTGGCAATTCGGATCTGGTCGCCAAACACGGTTAAAGCCATTTCAAACAACCTTTCGATTCTGAATTGGGCTTTGATAAGGACGATTCCAGTTTAAAACAAATATTAATAATATATACCATTTGTGAGTCAATGTAGCGGACGTTTGTGTTATTGTAAAATTATCATTTTTTTGTGTAATTTAAAAAATTCACGATAGTTTGTTTGTTTTCCGCAATCATTACGTGTTATGAATGTTGTGTTTCAATGACAATGACCTTCAAACTTCAACCGTATACGTAATGGCATTATGTTCCTCTCATTAATTATTTATGATGTTATTTTATTACAGGATTCCGATTGTGTAAAGCAAAAAGTTTGGTTTGATGCCATTTTATTTAGCGATGAGCATCAACTGGTACATTTATTTAACACTAGTAGGTGAAAACCCGCTTCTGCGGAAAACTATAATACGAAAACTTCAGTAGTTCTATTTCAATATTATAGATAGCAGCACTTCCGTTTGTAACTTTTTGTGAATCGAGTGTGTACGACAGACGTTAGCGTATTAATAATATAGACTAGTTAAAGTCCCGGTGTTGCCCGAGTTTACTCAGAGTTTTTTTTTTTTAAATCAAACGTAGGCAAAGTCCTCTTCTTGTTTTGGAGGTGAGGTGTGCAAAATTTTAACAACTTCGAAATAAAACTGCAGATATGTATAAAAATGGAACTGCTCGTTATCCACTTGCCCGCCCGCCACAGACATTCTTCTTTATGTAGTAGACAAAATGACGTATCTTTGATACGTTTGTACGAGTAAGTCTGTTGTAACTCCGGGGTTGTCTTAAACTCTAAAAACACCAGGTCAACAAAACACTTGGACTTTATTGTGAAAGATTGACAGTGGGCTTTGATTTCTTCTTTAGTAGGCGGTTAGAATAATGTGGACCCCGACCTTGAGATTCCCACCTTATTAATTATATACTCGGTCTCTACAATATCGACGGCTAAACGCCATATATGGGTGATATAAGGATTAGACTAATATTAAGGATTAGATTCAAAGCAATGGGTTTTGGAGCCTTACAGAGCTCATAATGCCATGTGAACGCCAAAAAACGGTAAAAATCTGGCTTTATAAAATGTGCATAGCTTTTTCTATCAGGAATTTTATGTGAAAGTAATTATTTTCAACTCTTAGCGTTCTTTCATTACGAGTCATGGATTAATTATTTTTGTGTTTAATTCGTAGAATGCAATTATTTTTAATTTAATTTAAATAAAGTATAATAATGTTATCATTAAGTTCTGGAAGGATTTTAGTTTTTTTTTTTTAATTTTATATTATAACAGTTATTTCGGCGTTCTAGGCCGTTTTGAAACTGTGGACAGACCACATTGAGTCGACTTATTTGTATGATTCTGATCACCCCCGCCTAATTTCAATTTTCATGGTGCCTAAAATGATTTTTTATTACCGGTTAAACCGATTTACTGATAAAATAATTGTGACAACCGATTCTCTATTCTGTAGAAATCTATTTCGTCACATTAAATGATAATGTTTTCTTAATTGTTTAATAAAGACATGACTGCTAATGACTTTAAGTCGCCTCAACGTGACCTAACCACAGTTTGAAAATGGTCTTGAATGATGAAACAGCCGTCACAAAAAATACTAAAATACTCGCAGGACCTAAAAATAACATTATTAAATATTTTAAAATCAAATCTCTGGTGAAACCGGGTAATAAAGATGTTAGTCATAACGTCATTCGTTTACAACAAGGTTTATTAAGAGGTTAGGTTAGGTTAATTAGTTTAAAAAAAAGGATAATGAAAAATTTCAAAATATCAAAGCAATAGATAGAACTACCCTAATTGTTAATATAAAATTGAAGCCTCTTGATACAAAAATGTTTATAAACATTTAAAATATTTTATTTATCCAATTATTCGTTTAATGATTCATTATTTAGTTTTTGAATTATTGTTTTTAAATCTTCTACTGTTATGTACATCAATTTACAATTGAAAAATATCTTCCACAATACAGGTGAACTGGCGTGGAAGGCTATATAGAAACATTCTCCTTAGTAATGAAAAACATTTCTTATGTATTATTTCTAGCAGACCCGGCCACACGTTGCTGTGGCTAACGAAACACAACGCCATTACCCAATCTTTATAAAATCCACACCACCCGCTTGCCAGCTGCCCGTTGCCCGCTGCCTGAATTGAATATTTGAATTTATCGGCTTTTCTCTACTATAATAAGCATGTATTATACATATAAACTAATTAACTCGCCACTAATTATACAATGCTTGCAATGCAACACTGGATATTTGAAAAGGGAAAATCAAATACCTACTTACTCTAGGATATCTATTTTCTAATTTCTTCCGTAGAACGAATTTCAAAAGTGACTATAGTACGGCCCGCCAGCGCCAGCCGTTTTAAATCGCACAAAAATATGTTTTCTTTGAATTTCTCGGCTTTTATCTAATATAATTTATATGTATTATACATATAAAAATTTCTCTTCAATCACTCTATCTATTGGTGAAAACCGTATGAAAATCCGTTGCGTAGTTTAAAAGATTAACGCGCACAAACATTTTGAGCGACTTCATTTTATACTATGTAATGATGATGATTATGGGAACTTAAAACAGTTTCGAGCTTTGAAGTTATTTTGACAAATAAACATCTGTTCAATAGAGTAATGCCAACAAAAACAGTATTCAATCATTTAGGTACCTGTACCAGGTAGCAGGTGTGTAAATTTACAAAGGCTAACCTTTACCTACCTGCTCCGAACGTGAAGAAAAGATAATCATAACAGAGTGAGCGTGGGTCTGTATTATTTGGTAGTTATAACTGTAGAATGTTCTTCTTGTTCCTTCGGTATAATTATTATTTGATTGAATTACTGGTCAGTTGATTGAAACTTAGATCGATTCGGATCTTCGAGTTCAGCAATATGTGTAGCAACTTTGAGGTAAAGGTTTGATTATTAAAACCAAATACCGTATTGTATTATCCTTTTTTTTTTACATTTACTCCACACAGGAGGCCCTAAGGAAAATAACTTCCCTTAGGGCCTATGTCATCTTTGAAGATGCTGTGTGGAGGTCTTTTTGAGGAAAGGGAGGAGTGAACACGTTCATCGAAAAAAAAATCGAGTGCAGTTTACACGCGGAAGAAGCGAAACTTTACCAAAACAATCTCAAACAATACTTGAAAAGTGAGGTCATTCATAATAAAAGCGACCAATGAGCCAGACCTAGGGTAATTCCCGTTTCATATCTCAACCAATAGGAGCCTTTAAAAGTGACATCATAATCAAAGCGGTCGATGAGCGCAGTTGATGCATCGCAGGTGCTGTAATCGTCATTTCGTTTCATCCGAAATCCAATTACAGTGGGGCTATAGAAGTTTCAAAAAAACATTTTAAGAGATGTTCGTGGTGCATGACGAATATATCATAAAAATGTGATTTATCTTTTTTTTTTTAAATAATGTTTTGCATTAGGACAACTTACTTTTGTGACCGATAGGGCCCTCCACTCTTCATAAATGCAATTGAGCTGATTTTAATAAGTGGAGGGTGAATGCAAAGGATACACAAAGGCGCATACATATATGGCCAGTTTATGCCTTCTAGCATTGAAGGTCTCACAATAATAGCATTTTTTAAATCGAATTACCGTTAAAAATTAACGGTAATATCCGCCATTCCCCCCCCCCCTTCGAGTGGCCCACACGAATTTTTTTTTGACCAAACGATTATTTGGGCACCCCTGGTCTAAAGCATAAAAAACTCTCGACCGGCGAAATTTGCACAACTTTTTCCCGAATGTTATTTCCATTACGAGCTAAAGAGCTTTGAAATATTCATTGAACTCAACGAAAATTAAGGCTCTAACAGATTTCGATAAAATGTTGAATTTCGGGCTAAACCGGATAGTAGTGTAAATTTTTTTAGGGTAAGCTAGATTGTTATTAAAATTGTTTTTTTTATTTTTTTTATTTTATGACGGTAAAATGTTTTCGAAAACACAAAAACAGGTTAGTAGGTCATTGACCACCCATCTATGATAATATCATTAATCGTTATGCTACCACGAGTGTTTTGATGATTTGCTAGAACGTCGGTCTTTTTTATTTTTAAAACCGCATCGTAATAATAATACTCGTGTACGTAGGTATGTGTTGTTTTCAGTGGAAAAACACAACAATTGCCTTCTCAGTTTTAACGAATGCGGTAATAAGGAATACATAATGTCTGTTATGTTTTATAGCTTTTGAGAGCAGGTAAATATATTTGAAAACGGTTATTTTAAAACCTGCGGTCAAATAGAGTGGCAGGAAAGCCTAGAAAATTTTGGAAAAGCAATTATTTATTGTTACGAGATATCGATTGTCTAGTTGATTAATCAGACATCTCTGAAAAATCTACCTATATATGAGTTGAGTATGCAGTTTTATGCAAAAGTGTACCCTGTATCTGATACACTGCTGAGATTACTCATAAACAATATCAAATCAATTATAATGCAGAAGAACTTGTAATGAATTAAGCAAAATATTTGGTTTTCTGGATCACTAGTAGAATATTTCAAAATTTCATACTAATGTAGTGGGTTGTTATTCGTTATGCCTCCCGGTGATAGCATATTTAATATCTAAAACACAGAGTAAATAATATTTGAATTGTGGTGAGCATTCGAATATTGCTCTCCTCATTATCTCAAAATTTAATGCTTGAAGATGTCTGACTAATGAACTGGACGATCGACATTTTATAATTCTTAATTTTGTATTATGATTTGTTTTCCGACCCGGCTTCACTCAGAGATTTCAGATATACATTTTCTGATAACAAACAATAGCCTCTGTGATCGCTAGTCGAGCCTCCCGACTAACGGTCCGGAGGTCGCGGGTTCGTATCCCGTCGTGCGCAATAAATTTTATTTGATTGATTTGTTATTTCACAATTTAATAATTTAAAATAATATAAGATATATTACTTGTTATTCATTCCGGGGTGGAAGATACACTTAGTATCGCCCTGGTGTAAGACCACCATTCAGAATTGAAATTGCTTAAAGTTATTTAAATCATTATTTCATTCCGTCCAACCATAATTAAAAGAGTTACAATAGCTACCTAGTAACTAGTGAGTAAAAATACCACTCACTTAACCACTGAAATGTGTGTCTAGGAATTTCCTTATCATATTATTATTATTTGTCCTTATTAAAAATTCCTGTTAACGTTTTACGATTCGTGCGGAATTATAAAAAAATCCACATAACATTCACATCTATAATCTAGAAGAACAAATTAAAATACTTTTCAAGGTAAACCCGTTTGAGAATAATGTTATATTTTCTCGTGAGATGTACCTTCACATTATCATGTTATAATATTGTTTATTGTTTATTATTGTTTATTGCGGTATTTTAAATAGGTACAAAGTTATCTATGTATTGTCCTAATACAATCCATATATATACTTACACTTAAAATAGCACATCTATACCAAATCAATCACATATCTTCGCAATTTAATTTTAAATGCCTTTATGCTCTCTTCCAATTTTATTTCTTTTGGTAATTCTCCAAATATCTTCAATGCTCCGTACATCCATGACTTTTGACATCTGTGTTTTTATCCTGAAGGGGAGTCTTAGTTCATTTCTTTTCCTCGTCTCATGTGTATATTTGCTTTGTAGTTTATCATTTTTTCTTAGGAATTCAGTAGACGTATGGCCATTGATTATTTTGTAGATTAACAATATTGTATTGAAGTCAATAATTTGATAATGACAAGATATTTAACTCCTTCAACATTTTCTCGATAAATATACGGATATGCTTAATAAATTTAAGGATTTAGATAACAAAGATAAAGCTAGAAAATATCTTTGAAGATTTTGAACAATATTAAAATTACGTTAAAAATACTAGCCATTCAAATCGATTACACTACATCACATGCTTTTAAAAATAAATGCAGTATATTTGCATAATATTTATAAATATCGCGGGTTATGAAATAATGGTTGTTTGAGATAAGCTGCTGTCTAAATGTGTACTAAAGTGTAAAAGAAAATAGTGTTCTATAGAATTGTATGTATTTACTAGCGAGTTCCCGGCATGCATTGAATGCTATGCCACTAAATAAAGAAATTGTTTCTCCCTGCGTGTCCTTTCCCATTCGTCCCGTTCCCTTTCCTCTCACGCGTTCCCATTCCGCCTTCCCTCTCCCAACTCCCCTCTCCCGCTTCCCTCGTCCCGCGAACCCTCCTTCCGAGTTTCCCTCACCCTTCCCGCATTCCATACATTCAGTCCCGGTACATTCAGCTTTCAAACAGCTCGCGTGCCACCTATTGCAATTTTTCATACAAATTTTATAAATCAGAGCTCACCAGTATTTATGTAGAAACATTCGCGGTCGTGCTCACAACAACTCACCAAAGTTTCATCGCAATCCGATGAACGGTTTAGCAACGCACAATTTCATGACGCCAGAGCTCATTATTTTATATTAAACCATCGCGGGCATGCACACATCAAATTCCCAAAGTTTCATCACAATCGGATGAATGGTTTAGCAACGCATGGACATCTCATATACTCATATACACCCAAGCAAGCATATTTTGATTTATATATATAGATAGATAGATAGATAAAGTTTGATAGTGAGTTTTTTTCGATGCCTCTATATGCCTTTCGATGCCCATTGAAGTAGGAAATACCTACTAGAATGTATACGTACCTTCTAAGAACCCTCTGGTGTAAAGATTTTACCTTTGCTTTTACTGGTTCTGGTGAAATAGAATATCATAGTTGCCAGACAGGTAGGTACTAACTATTTATATAATGGACTAAACTTTAAACTGATTTGTGTTAGAAATAACTAGAACGCAAACTGTGTCAGTAATGCTAAAGCCGGTCGGCACAATGGCCTGCAAAGTCTATGATTTGCTAGGAATGAAGTAAGTACCTACAGTAAAAATTTAATAGTCGATTAAGCAACAAATTCGCCGAGTGTTAAATGGTCGGTATCCGTTGAACTTTTCCCAGAAAGGAGACTCGTGACTCCGCAGGTTTTACCTTGACTATTGTCAGGTGTCTAAACAATTTGTTTTGCTGCAACGAGGCAAACTCTATATTATTGGTGCTTTTTGATTAACTTTTAATTTAAAAGTAATTTTTCACGTCAGTATTTTATAAGCTTTTCAAAGTTAATAACGTAGAATGAATGGTTAGTGTAACCTAAAAGTAGAGTAAATTTCATTCGGAATATTAGGTACCTACTATTGCATTGCTTTGGTATATTTGATAGGGTTTAATTTACATTATTCGTAACATTAAAACAATGATTTTTTTCGAAACTTTCAAATCATTGTTTTTATTTTTAGTCAGAAATAATAATATCAAGTATATTCCCCAATATTTAATAAAATACATCGATAGGAACACATTTGGCCAAAATTCGGGTAGATATTTTTATTGAAGAAACACGCAGACTGCAAGTATAAAATTTTGAAGTGATTTCATATGTTCGTTATTTTTTTTGGGGTGTTATGCCGTGTTGCGCTACCTCCTTCTTTAGCCAAAGTTTCGGACATCGTTGCAGTGTCCATCATCATGGAAGATCCGGCAGATCCGGTAGATTTCACATCTACCGGATCTGCCATGATGATGGACACTGCAACTATGTCCGAAAGTTGGCTAAAGAAGGAGGTAGCGCAACACGGCATAACACCCCAAAATCAAATAACGAAAATACTTTTGCCTATGCATCGCCTTAAATTTAACAGTAGATAAAATACCACCAGGAAGAAAGATAGGTAAACTGATGTCACGTCATAACCAAAAATAGTGTATCTATCTAACGTTTTTTGAAAGTCAGGAAAAGAAGCCCAAAGCCTATTACATGTGTATAAAATAGACACCCAAGCAATGTGCAGGCCATTCAAATGGTCAAGAACTCGCCGATGTTATTTTTATTCATGTTCAAAAATGTATGTTCAAAAATCTAACATGCCCAATCTAACTGCGTAATGTGTAGCTATTTATATAAAAATTAATTTTGAGTTTTCCTGAATCTATTTTGTGTGGCTCAATCTGATCTTGGCAGTGACTCTAGTCACGGACTGTTCACGTGTTTCCCGAACTCCCAACTCGGTTTAGTCAGAGTCAGACAGAAACGTCAGTAGACTAATCGAGAAGAAAGGCTAGGCTTGGAAATAATTATTGTCGAATGGCTTGGAAATAATAAATTGTCGAATGACACATTTCACGTTTTGCCTCCTCATAAAGTCTGATGTAATTTGTACCGGAATATCTCCGTGTAAATACATAATATATTATTATACAACTAGCAGTTAAAAACCTGCGGGCGGCTTTTAGTTCGGCTTCGCCCAGCTTGAGTGTTGGTGACCATTTTATAAATCCGATAGGAACTGGTTCCAAATTTCCAAAAATAGCCAGGTCCTCGGATCCACTGTGACACCTAGTCACCGAGACATAGTAACCGTGACAAAGTAACCGAGACACGCAATGACGCCATATGTAACATATATTGCATATAGCCGCCTATAAATCCTAGTACTTTACCTAGGGAATAAACGTCCATATGCGAGCTGCTGACGGAAGTAGCGACATCTTTTGGCAGATTCTTGAATTAAAAACCTAATAACAACGGTAGCTTTGCTTGAAATTTCACGAACACGGATGTTATTTGTGGCGCGACGCATAAGGCGTGGCGTCGGACATGCAATGGAAGTCGGTTTTCTGGAATTCAACAACGCAGATGCAAGCGTATTAATACTGTTTGATGTTTGATGATGATGATATCGACTGTCAAAATTTAGACATAGAACAGAGGTTTACAAAATGATATGTTTTAATAAATCTTCCCAACTAAACAGAATAACCGTTTTTTTCAAGCAGCAAAAACTAAAACAGTGAGCTTCGGGGTCATGAAATTTACATATGCTTTTGATGTCTGCGATGTCTAGGTCAACATAATTATTTTTAGCAAGCTATGCTACGTCATTTGCCTCTCGACCTATGGAGCTTTAAAGTGTGCATTTATTTATAAAGATAAGACGGACTACCATACGAGTATTATTTTTAAATGTTTTCGTAAGAAGAAGCGTGTTGAATTTTGAAAAAAACCGAACAGTAAAGCTATGAGTAGACGATAAATCTACTTTAATGGCGCGAGGAAAAAGAATGTGTTCTCATTCTCAAAAATTATTTATTTCATGCTACATATTCAAAATTAGGTGTAAAGAGTTCCTTTCTAAGTTCTTACATTTTTTCCACGAAAATAAATTAATCTCTTTTACATAAAGTATAAATTGTGAATCACATTGGTTGAATGAATAATCCAAGGTTGAATAAACTAATAAAAAACAGCGAAGCAACCGGATTAATATTTGCGAATTAAACGGGAAACGTTACGAATCGACACGGGACAAGTGTAAAATTTGTTAGATTGGCACACGAAAATGTGTTGAAAATTGCGAAATTAGATAAGGTACCTGCTACTCTGCACTGCCTACTTAATTTATTAGACAAAATGTATTCTATATATACCACGTTGACCACTTTATGTTAAGAATTCTTATGCCAAATGTTGTATGGGTCAAATTGGTAATTGGTGAGAAACAAACGGGGATATTGCGTGTTTTGAGTAAACTTTCTTTTAAATTAATAATAATGATGATTCCTCATACTTTCTCTCTTTTTTATATCCTCTAATAATTATAAATACTTTACGTCATCATTTTTTAAATGTAATACTGATTTTAGCATTGGCGAACCTCCCTCAGCAATTTCCAATTGCGCATTCCTATGTCGATTCATCTTACATCACTACAATTTGGTGAAACTGTGTCCCATCCCTACAATCTTGTTTTAAATTTTCCTTCCAATCGATCATAAATAAACCAATCCCCAATCGATCTACCAAATCTACTCCTTTGTTTTTGTTTATGTCACTTTGAAAATGGAATTCTTTCGAATATTGAGTAAAATCAATCAAGAAAGTTCCTACCCGAAAATCGTTCAAACGTTTATATCGATAAAATATTGCAACTCTGAAAATTCTATTATGGTTACGCGGGTACTTACTTGGTAATTGCATTCTTATGTATACAAACATCGTGTGATATTAGATAAGCCATTGATAACACTTCGAGTACTTACGCACGCAGCACTAATTAAAACCAAACATGATGATTTCCTGCTGACATCAAGTGGCTAAAATGTAATTTTGATTGATTCATAATAAAAGTAATAAAAGTAGACATCTAATCGGGTTTTGGACTTGTGAAGGGGGTGAATGGAGAAAGGATTGTCCGGGGAATATATTATTTTTAAAAATTCAGATGTTTCTTAAAATCAAACCTACACACTACTTATCCAAAGCATTGGTTGCATACAACATTTTTCAAACATGTTATTCAACCTTAGAAAATGAAATTCAAGTGAAAAAGAAAAAAAGGTATTTTTTAGATAATCTAAAGCACTGTGAAACTTTTTAGAATAACTGTAAAAACTTATATTATCTATCTAAACCGATGATCATATTTATTTTTTAAGTATGTTCTCCCTTTCTCGCTGATAACCATAAGTGCAAAAGCAGGACAAAAAACCTTTTCTAAGTGATGTTTGGCAAGGATATCGCAGCTGAAAGTTTATACGTATAATCAACAGCCGAAATTTGATATTCTGTAAAGCATAGGTTCTCATCATGGGCGATAACGCCCCCTTTTGGGCGTTTGAGACTGTCAGGGGGCGGTAGAAGACCCAGAGTAAATTAGAGGGCATTTATGTAGACTGTCAGGGGGCGTTAGAAGACCCTGAGATAATTATGGGGCGTTGAGATAGCACAGTGAGATAAAAAAACAGCTTATCACACACCAATGAAGCAAAGTAATATTGGTTAATTTTTGTTATTGTATGTATTGTAATCATTTTTATCATGTGTTCGAAAATACAAATATTTCGGTAGCTGGGAAGTGGATGAAAATTGAACTGAAAGATTCCATTACATTCAGATCATTAAATTGGATGAAATGAAATTTTTATCTTTTATTATATTCATCTTATGTGTATTATTATTATTAAGAATTGACACCATATCATGAGTACATATATAAGGAGGTAGCAACCCGGTACTTAAAATACAAAAGAATTGATTTTTTTACTGAGACAGTTGAGCCCCCCCCGTAAGTAAAAAAATGGGGTCTCTAAAAAAAATATTCTCAAAGTGGGTGGTGGGGGAAATAAGATTGAGAACCTATGCTGTAAAAGATATAAATCCAAAAATTAGTTAACTTGTAATTTTTCTCTTTCATTGCATTTAAGAGAATTTTTTCGGAATATTTAAAAATAATTTAAATTCTGTTATCAAAGAAATTTAAAAAATTACACGAATTATTCTGAAATGCCTATTCATAGTTATTTTATATAAAAAAATCTCAATTATAGTCTACAAAAACAGGAGATATGATTTTTCGAAAAAAAAATTTAAAATCTTTTAATTTTCCTGAACAATTACCATTTTGTTCACTACAGCTTTTCAAATTTCCGTGATCGATATATCATTGTACACACAATTTGAAGTTTGTGTAGATTGGGTCAGTTACAAATGCGCAACCTGTAATAAATTCGAAATTTCATGGCCGTGGTCGGGGTACTAAATTTAATGTTATCATACCAACTTTACTTTGGTAGTCTTTAGTTAATCATAGATAAATGCCAATTATCCAATATTATACAATATTTTTGCATTGGTTGTTATCATAGAAAACCCAAGGTCAAGGGCCAGTTGAGTGTCAGCTGTCAGTTGTCAGCTGTAGCTGTCAACCACAACCTACAACACTGTAACTGTCAAACGGTCGCTGGGCGGGGACAATCAGCTGTTTGCTGTAACGCGCACGCGCCGCGATCCGCGATGTTATGTCACTGGTCATTGCACTAAATAACGCGGGGAAACTTCTATCTGCGTATCGAATGTTTTGAATAAATTAAATTTTAAATTAGAATTCGTGAATTTCGTATATACTATACACAACTTGAAGTTATTATCTCTACAGGGGGTCAAATAAAAACTAAAGACGCAATGTTTTTGTTATTCGGCTGTTTTTTTTTTTCAATTGGAATTCTTAATTTTTTGTTTGGTTTTATAATAGACTAGCATAGAAAAATCACGGGATGTTATTATAATTGGGAAGCTGAAAGTTTTGATTTAAAAAAATAAATCCTTTCAAAAACCCACATTGTCAATCAAGAGACGATCAGAAATTTAGCTTTCTAATGAACACCGTTAATTAACTTATTTTTTTTTTAAATTAACAAATGAAATACACATTAATAAATGTACGCGAATTAAGTTACAATAGTTATTATTAGTTGAACAAAATTGTATAATGTCTGGATTTTATTCAGGGACTTATTTTACTCCGGTGTCCCGAAAATTTACAATGGTGTCACCGCCGATTACATCGTTAGGTGTGTCGATCTGTATTAACCTCTCAAGCTAATTAATTTGCTTTTCGGAACAACTCATACAGGTCTCATAAAAAATGTTGTACCTTACTATCATAGTGAGAAATATGAACTAAACAGTATTGGAAATAGAAAACACCACGCTTTATATTAAAATCTAAAAGTTAACCACAAAGGAATTTAACTTTATGAAACCAAAGTTTCTGGCCGCTATTTGAAAAAAAAATTAAATTTCGTGAATTTTTGAAAAATTATTTTTACATGAAACGACAAAAAAGTAGGGTGCTGATAATATTTATAATTTATTTTTCAAATAAAACATGTACGTACTTTTATTTTTTTCGTATCAACTAGTATTTTTTGTTAGAAAAACGTAAGGTGAGACATTTTTAAAACATTTGGTTTGCATTCAAATTTTTTATGTTTAAAATATTACATGGTTAATTTGAATTATAACATTTGAAAGTGTATTTCATTACCTTTCAAGAACAGTTTTTCGTTTTCCGATTCGTCCACAAATAGTCAATTTACGAGTATGTGGATTTTAATGCCGGTCAGTGGTTGAGTGGGCATCGCGTTTGGGTCTCGCGTTTGGGTCTCGCGCGGGCGCCCCGTGTTCGATTCCTCGGCTGGCTAGGTCCTCCATCACAACACAAGCAACATTTTCGGCTTTCTGGGGTGTTGTAGTAGGAGATTTTCAAATATTGTTGGGTTACTCGTAAAAAATGCAAAGCAGAATTATTCTGACTTACTGACAATATGCTCGAGGCTTGAGGATTAACGAATCTGTATATATGTTCAAAATTATAGTACCTACAGGTTGACATTGTTGACTTTGGTGCAAGTGACGTACTATCGAGTGTATAGTATATTGTGGATACCAAAAAAAAATGGGTTTTATAAGTTCGTCATCAGATTCTCATTTGGCCGTCTGCAAAGTTAAGAGTGTCAAATTGTATGTGCAGGTGCTAGGTGCCATTCTGTACTATGATCTATGTATTATCCCATGACGCAAGACTTTCTAGAACAAATATATTAGTATGTAGATTCTATATAGATTAGTGTGGCTAGTTGTTACGTTGATGCATTGTGAAATATTTTGTGAAAATTGTTGCTTGGCAGTCAGAGCTGCAATCATAAATTATATATTACTAGCGAGTTTCCGGCATGCGTTGCAATTCCAATTAATAAAGACCCCTTCGTCCCGTTTCCCTTCTGCCTCCCTTCTTCTCCCATGTCCCCTTCCCCTCGTGCGTCCCCCCTCCACCTTCCCCTTCTCCCCGCTCCCGCGTTCCATACAATCAGTCGCGGTACATTCAGATTTTCAAACAGCTCGCGTGTAATTTTTTTTTACAATCATTCTTTTTTGTATATTATAAGAAAAATAATCAATCAAATTTGGTACCTACATAGTATAAGTACCTATTTAAAATACGTATAATTCTTGATTAGACTCAAAGTATTCGCTTTTGGTTAGTACCATAGGTGAGTACTTCGATTATTTATTTATTTATACATATATATTACATTACATTACAAAATGATACTTTGTCTGTCCAACTGGGAAGGATACCCGTTTCAGGACAGCCAAATTGTATAATAAGTTCATAATATTCTTAACAAATGAATGGTTTCGTTCAAGAGATCACAGGAATCAGCTTCTGTCAAGACAACTTTTGAGAACATTAATAATTGTATTCTGAACGAATGGATGGTTTCTTTATGTCTTTGAAAGAATCGCAAAGCTGTGATTTTTTTTCAAGGTCATTTTGGAGAACATTAATAATTGCATTCAGAGTGAATGATTGGTTTCTATAGTGAGATCACAAGTAGGAGATTCTTTCCAGGCCATTTTAGAGACATTAACAATGGTATAATTAAAATTTACACATTTATAAACCAATATTAAATTCATTAATTTAAAGAGTTTATTCGAAAATTTATTATTAGTTTTTGTATTTAAAAATTTTCAT
Source organism: Limnephilus rhombicus (assembly GCA_929108145.2). Lineage (NCBI taxonomy): Eukaryota > Metazoa > Arthropoda > Insecta > Trichoptera > Limnephilidae > Limnephilus > Limnephilus rhombicus. The sequence goes on from OV815284.1 coordinate 29,588,151, forward strand.
TTTCATTTCTATTTTTCTTTAAATTTTTTTTTTCTTTCTTTCTTTTAAGTATTTCTTAATTTTTATTTAGTATGTTTAATTATCTGTTTCAATAAAATAGTATTTATTAATTCTTATTTAAAATATTAAATGTATGACTACCACACTCAGGCATTAGCCTAGTGTGGAAGCCAAAAAAAACAAAAAATCAGTAACTAATAAAATTTTATGAAATAAAAATAAATAAATAAACAAAATCGTTTTCAATTTTGTAAATGATATTTAAAATTAAAGGAAATCCAAGTTGTTAGAGACAGAATCGCAACCCAAATTAGTATTTTTAATATCCTGGTCGTGTATTTTTAAAAGAATGTTGCCAGTTTTTTAGAAAATATTTACTTCACTGTGTTTTCTGACCATACCGGTTTATGAGTGCTTTTCGCCTTTTGTGATTGTTTACTATTGACCGTCAATATTACGTCATTGAAATAGTAAAAGTTTTTCCTTATTGAGATCGATTTCTTTGCAAACAAGTGCTTCATGCTGATTTTTTAAGTGGGTTGGGTTTAACGGAGTGGGATTTATTGAAATTGACCCGAACAACACACGCTTAAAATTATGTGAATTGGTATTATTGGATAATATGTGTTTATTCTTTGTTGTTGGGTTCCGGATCCGGTTCAAGGTGGCGGCCTTGTTAGTTTGTTAGATACTACATTTTTATCGCGCATGAATGTGTTCCTACTACGAACTGTCAAATCAGAATAATCAATATTACGGTACCTACCGGCCTGAAGAAAGTTTGTAAAAAGAATTGTCACTGTAATGGCGACATTTCTTTGGAAGAATTGTATAATTCCTCATTTGAAATTTAAAAAACGTTGCGTAAAATATTTATGGTTTACTAGCGAGTTCCCGATATGCGTTGTAATGCCACCGAATAAATAAATTGTTTCTCCTTGCGTGTCCTTTCCCATTCGTCGTGTTCCCCTTCCGCCTCCCCTTCCTCTACCGCTTCCCCTTCCGCTCACGCTTTCCCATATCGCTTTCTCCGCTTTCCTCTCCCCACTCCCCTATCCCGCTTCCCCCGTCCCACGAACCCCCCTCCCTAGTTGCACTCCCCCTTCCAGGTTCCCCTCCCCTCTCCCTGGTTCCTCTCCCCCCATCCCGCGAACACCCTACCCGAATTCCTCTCCCCCCTCCCGAATTCCATACATTCAGACCCGTTACGTTCGGTTTTCAAACAGCTCGCGTGCCACCTATTGCAATTTATTATACAAATTTCGTAATACCAGAGTTAAGCAGTAGTTTTATACAAACTTTGTCCCGACAATAACGAACACAAAAAAAAATACTGAATTTGGTGCAGCGGTTCGGATGTTATGCGCGTACATACATTTCGGCGATTCATTTTTATTTATATAGATAGATAGATAGATAGATTTATATAGATAGAGATAGATATTATATAGAAACCTTCGCGGGCGTGCTCACAACATCTCACCAAAGATTCATCGCAATCGGATGAATAGTTTAGGAAATAATTTCATGACGCCAGAGCTCACTATTATATATTATAAAAAGCGGGAATTTAAACCTTATCGCCATCTACATAAATGCCGTAGCTGTGGTATTGCTAACGGTTCGGTTCCAAATTTTACACGACGTGGTGCATCGCCTTATCATAAATCTTATTTTTTATCCAATTTGACATGCATTTATTCCTGTCAATAACTTGCATCTATTATAAAATGGAAGACAAGCCCCTTTCTTGCGTAGAGTCCAATTTTTCATACAATTTATTACATAACCCATAACCAGTCGATAAGTCAATTGCACACAACCTGGTTTAAAAGAATTGGCACGGAAATTTGTAGACCAGCGTGATTTGTAGGCAATACGAAACCAGTTCAAGTTCCTTTAGCAAGTGGCCTACAGCAGCGTTTCTTAACCTTTTTCAGTCACGGACCCCTAGGAAATCAAGCACAATTTTCAAGGACCCCCTTAATAAAACAACACCAAATAAATTCCAAACTATTTTTGAAGTAAAACTTTCTTTAGCACCGTTGTGATTTGAAAATCTATGAAACGAAAAATAGCGACTCTAAAAAGAGGCAAATATATACATCCATAGGATTTAGCCTGTGAGAGAATGAGATAGTATGATCGGTCTCCTCTTTGTGCGGTGCTTCGTAGCCATTCGGTCTCCTCTTTATGCGGTGCTCGTAGCTTCCCCACTCTTGTCTTCTTTAGTTTTCTGAAGATTTCACTACTACCGCCTGTGAATTGCACACCCTGATATATATTTTTAGTAAGTACTACAAATACAACAAAAAAACCTTTTTTTTAGAAAAAAAAGTTAATAATTAACGTACAACAGCAACAACAACATTCACATTAATTAACGGTTAATTACTGCGAAGGTTGGTGTTTCTTGCAACTAAATTAGTGATATTCGGGTTGATGTTGCTGTTACGTTGTAATCTCAAATCGGATTCCACTTGTAATCTGTTTCTGTATAAACAAAGTATAAACAAGAGCGGAGAATGTCGTTTCACAGAGGTATGTGGTTGAGAAAAGCAGTAAATGTTTCAGTATTTCTTCTGTGATTTTCTTATAATCTTCCTTTACATTATCCAAAAACTTGATAAAGAGGCTTCTTTGAAATTACGTTTCAAAGCTTAATCACAAGATTTTCTATTAATTGCTTTTCCTGTGCCGTTGTCAAGCCAGTAACATCTTGTTATGGTAGTAGCGCTTGGAGTAGGGTTTTAATTAGGGTTTATAGGGTTAGGGTATTTAATATATCAGGGTAATGATGTTGAATGGGTAATGACACTGGATGGTTGTGTTGTGATTTGTACCTACTTTGTGGTCACGTTATCATGACATTTACACCTCTTATTGAGTGGGTGTATTAAATGTTATAGTTACAGGGTTATACATAAAGGTACACAGTTATCAGCTTTAATCCCATGGGATCTTGGACGCCAAATCTCGTGGGTACGAGATATGCTGGACTGTGTCGGTAGGCATGAAATACTCCCATCAGAGCGTGGGCACTGTTATTTTATTCAATGTTGTGAAGCTTGGAAATATAAAATAAAAGAGTGGATGTATAACAAGATTTATATATTAAAAGATTAAGCATACCTATGGACCGTACCTAACGAGCTACTAGCTAAAAACCTATAACGTTGCTGCGACGAATCCAGATGCAGCGAGGGGACCCTACCTCCCTCATAATTGCATCATCGCCAGGTTTTTCGATCTTCTCCATCCTTCTTAGGTAGTTGTGGAGTATGGGAACGCCATGCCCCTGGCGTCCTCCATTATATGGTTCAGGTCCCATCAGGTTGGAAATATATGGTGTGGAAAAGGCGGACGGTTCGTGTGCCGTTGTATTATTGGTGATACATCTCGTCGAATGACGGATGGTGTATATAATCGAAGATTATGATTAAATTGGTCGATCAAGCCGCCATTGTAGCACAACGGGATTCTACACTTGAATACCCGTAAAATAAAGATTCTGTAAAATAATTTGAGTTATTAATATAAACAAATATTAATAACCCTGGGGTAATTTAGAACATTATTTTCCTTATTAAATTATTTTCATAACAATCTATATTTAAAGAGTCTAATATCCGATTTTTATTTTTTCGGGTACTGGAAAATAATCCGAAACGAAGACGCATATCATTTACCAGACTTTTAGTAGCATTTATTTATTATTATATTATTATTAAATGGTCCAAAGATGATACTGTGGACCCCTACACATGTATTCATGGACCCCAGGGGTCCGCGGACCACAGGTTAAGAAACACTGGTCTATAGAAATATGTATTGAAATCATTTCACTCTCAGTAACAAATCTTACAACAGCTATTTATTGACATGAATCTAAAATGTGAACAACATTTACCTGCCAATCTTTCATTGTATCTGAGATACTAATTTATGGCGTTTCGTGTCGTGAAATGATAAATTACACAAATAGTAATTAATTATTGTAGAGACTGTTCATGATCTATTAAATTAAATAAACCTGTTTTCAATTAATATTTTGTCACCTTCAAATAATAAGTGTTAAACTAAATAATAAACATGTATTTACGAATGAAATGTTATTCCTTGACTTTTACCATTGTTTGGCGTGTAATGGAAACATTTTCTCATCACACAAGAGCGCATTTTGGCGTTTTTTAATGAAAGTTACTTACTGGTAAGACACGACCATACTCGTCACGTGGAAGTTACTTACTGGTAAGACACGACCATACTCGACACGTGGAAGTTTAATATCTATTAAAATTGAATTTAGCACGAAATCGAGTACAATGCAATTGCCTTGTTTTGGCTTACCACTTTTAGATATCTACAAAGATATTGAAAGATATTGAAATATAATTAGATTTGCTATCTGCAGTTTTTACTAGGTGGGACTGCGCTTCCGGTTGTCGCCGATATTGTTTTTTTTTTTTTTTTTACAGTGAATACCGCACAAGAATCTCAACTGCTCCCGTCTGGAGCCAGTGAGACTATGGCATCCCCAATTGGGGTATGTTGTGAGGCTGAAGGTATTGGGGAGAGGAAGGAGGTGGGAAAGGGGAAGGTTTGGAAGTACCTGGCTATTCAGATCTGGTCACCAAACACGGCTAAAGCCATTTTCAAGCAACGTTTCAATTCTGAATGGTGGTCTTACACCAGGGCGATACTGATAGTATCTTCCACTCTGCCGAATATACTATATATTAAAACGTGCCGCAAATATACTATATATTATTTTAAATGAATTGATTGTGAAATAACACAAATTAATCAAATAAAATTTATTTGCGCACTCCGGGTTCGAACCCGCGACCTCCGGATTGTGAGTCAAGAGTCTTACCCACTGGACTACGGAGGTCGTCGATTGTTTACCAATTAACAAATAAACTAAATGAATGAATAATTAACGAATAAACCAAACGAACGTTAAACTAAATGAACGAATTCTTTCCGTATTTAAACTATATTGTTAACCAATACTAATGCACACCTTCAAAAAATCAACGAAATGAATAAATTCTTTTCGATTGCAAACTACTCTAATTAGGTCGTAGTCCGCCGACAGTTGCGCGGACACCATAGCGTATCTCTTTTGTATTTGAATATCTTTGGATATCTACCACGCGTCTATATATTATATATAACGTCATTTTGTTCCGGCGCTTTCCGGCCTTCCTCTTCCCCATTTCTTTTCTCCTATCCACTCCCTTCAGCCTCACAACAAAAAATATCTACATACGACAGCGGTAACTCGGTTTTTATTCAGATAAAAGTCCTAAGTTATCGATTTATAAAGTTATCTATGATAATATTATAAAAATTACTTATTTTTTAACACGATAGGTGCGCAAAAGTGCACGTACACACACGATCATGCAACATTAAGTAACTGTTTAACAGAAGTTATAGATAATAAATTAATTACCCATATATGTATATATACAGACGTTTACTCGATTAAAAACATATTAAAATCTGAGATGTACGATAATACCAAATAAGATTATCTTTATTATCTTTGCAATCTCTGATTGTCATTTTCCATTTTCCAAAATGGCCGCCGAGCTGTCAAAACTACAAACGGAAGCGCGCGAAAACATCGATTCTGTCTGGCGTGCCACAGATTGTACGATTATACTCGTATCTATATTTGCATACCCGCATTTTATTGCACACTGCTATATTGTTGGCCTGTTCCCCATGTAACAACGTACATTATATAACACGGATGAATTCAATCCCCATAGCTTCCATGGTAACGGATAAACCTCCATGCATGAAGCTAGCTGCTAAATTGGCTTTGGTTTAGTGTACAAATATTCGTGGCTTTCTCTTGTCATGATACCGCAGTTGATCTTTGTCGATATTAATAACAGTATAATAATAATTGCTTTAGCGGTTTAGCCTGCGTAATACTTTTGTTTCTTACCACCTACTGACTGAGATATTTACGATATAATATTGATTTTTGTTATCGGTGATATACACAACACTAAAAAGTTTTGAGTACACATTGAAAGAGAGTCACAAATAATTATATAATGTTTGGTGATACATACGAGTATTTGATAATATCTAAATAAACAAATATAAAGCCAATAAAATAATCGACATTTACTGCCAAAATGTGACGTTTTCATTGACTGGCTAAAGAGGGGTTTAAAATTGTGTACGTATATGCAATGACGTTATATAAATAAATAGAGTCGGCGTAGTCTCATATACTCACAATATAATGTGGAAAGTAAGGAACACTATTTTGTTTTCAGCGATTTTCAGTATAATTTCTTAATTCAATAGTTTATTCCTGTGTGATAAAGATAGACAATCAAATAATGCGTGTGTATGAATGACATGGATATACATATATGAGCGGGCGGCGTATTGCTTGTCACTTTTTAATGGAACGTTCGCTGTCTCCTTTTCTTGAGGCCCACTAGAATAAAAGGTACGGCTGCCTGTCGGAGTTTGATATGTCGAGCTATGCAATAAATACAATTAATATTGCAACGACAGTTTTCAAATGGTGGCGATTGTCATCAATACTTGTTAGAACTACTGATTTATGTGTTGTTTTACCGCAAGCAAACAGATAAACAGAGTGTTTAGGCTGATCAGTCTACTTTAAAACAGTGAAGTTTACTTAGCAACAGAAATTTGGCTGTTGCGCGTCCAGACCCTTTACTTTAGTAGGACTTGAATTTTCTCTAATGACGTTTAAAACCGCGAGCGGGAAACTTGAAAATTAATTGTAATATTTATAATAATCGATAATATTAAGTAATTTGCGTGTACTTATAAATGAAATGTTATTCATTCGCCTTTACTGTTATTTGCCGTGTAATTGAAACATTTTCTCATCACACAGGAGGGCATTTTGACACTTTTTAAAATGCAATTTACTTACTGTAAAGACGCAACCTTACTCGACGCGTAGCAGTTTAGTACTAAAGTACTAGATATCGAGATCGGTACAATTGTCTTGTTCTTGTCTTCCCACTTTGAGATTTCTACCCCTCGTCGAATAATATGTAACGTCATTGCGTATATGTGTATTTTGGATGGTTTTCACTAAGTATACCTATATCTATAAATAAAATTGTATGTGTTGTACATGCGTTATATTGTAGTATACTTCATATAATTATATTGACGCCCTTAACCATTGCAATTAAATAAAGTAGGATTGCCGTTGCCAATCTAAAATGACGTCTTATCAATCATGCAGCAAGTTTGAAAACAAGACTGTTAATTTATTATTGATATAGTTACTAAAGATTAGATACTAAAGTGTTTTGTTAAAAAGATGCGTCATGTTAGAGAAGTGTTTTGTTAAAAATGCGTGATGTTAAAGAAATGCGGTGTTAAAATCAATTTATTAATAGTGTTAAAAAGTAAATCCATTGACCTTATTTTATACGGTTCCCTTCTAGAGGACTTGTCTGGAGTGCTATTTTCAGTGCTTGGATAGAACCGGAGCAAACTGGAACGATGATCCGGTTTGTCAAATGCTTAAGGCCTCCGTTCATGGAGATACTTACAATCTACGTAATTGTGACGAAACCACAAGTACCCTGCTGATATACCACTTTTTAATGCTAGTCTCCGTACACGGCGCTATCCGAAATGTACTGAACTTGGTCATTTTTCACGTGCAGCCGTGGAGTGAACACGCTGTCATGCGATGTCATATGACTTTTTTTCCAACATCAATCCATGCCTTCTCCACTAAATCGTTTCTTACGTTTTCTGGCAAAGTATAGTTATGTAAACATGCATTTTTTCCACTTCCAAAACAAATCTAACATTACTTTCATGTTCCGACGCCATTTCTGTCAAACGTCAAACGAATAAGTATCGGACACAAATGATGCGAGCGTCGCGTGCGATCAGCACTGTCGGTATCGTGATACTGATTGGAATCCGACAGCCACCGCGTAGCGCCATGAACGGGCACCAGCAAAATCGTAAGGGGGGTACTTACGATCGGCGCGTATGATACGAGCACGAGGATTGAGTATCTTGTAAGTATCTCCGTGAACGGAGGCACTTAGTCATAGTTCACGCCCCCCCGGTTTGCGATTTTTGATAGTGGCGACCAAAGATATTTATATTTCAATATCTTTGGTGGCGACCTTCAGGGCATGAAAAATTTATTTCGAATACTCTAAGAGCAAAATGGAACGATGTTCCGGTTTATGCCATAGTACCTACTAATATCACGAGGTAGCTTATGATATTGATTTATTTTTTGCTTAGCACGGCGGATGAAAAATACTCTTAAAAGGTTGTTATCCTATTTGCTAAAACAATTAAACTATTCCAGGCACTTTGGGATCATGACTGATTCTGGTTATACTGCCTGGGCATTGTGTTTTTGTGAGTTGAACCTTCCGAAATTGGTACGTTAATACTGTCAAGTATTAAGGCGCCGCTACCCGAATTTCTACCGATTTCTTACACATCTCCCTTAAACACTAGAAGTTTTTAAGCTCTTTCAAAAATATATGTTATTTTTGAAGATAATATCTAGACGTGTTCCACGCCGAAATGTAAATTATATAAAATTCCCTATATAGAAAAAAAGCAAAGTTTGCTTCGAAAATTTATTATAAACACGTTCATTTCACTTGTTTTAGATGTTATATGTATGAAAAATTCACAGTGTTTCTTTAAATGTTATTTTAGATGTTCCCCACGAGATTTTTGCTCTATTTTAAACAAGTCGTGTTTTATTAAACATTTTCACAATTTTCGCTTTAATTTTATCGTTTTAAATATTAGTGCGCTCTTTCCATCAATCTTCTTCTTTTTGAGCGTGGATACGGCGCCTTAATATGTATAAATTTAAATCTAAGACACGCGTTCCGGATTGTAAAATATTCCACTTCTTGCACTGTGTATGTCGATTACATAATATAGGTAGGTAATACTAAATGCCAGTGAGGTAATAAGTATTTCCTATGTACTAAGTACCAGCAACCTACCAAGTCGCCCTATTTCTAGGTTCTAGGCGTATTCCCCTTACTTCCGTAACTACATAAATTATGCGCTGAAATATATATACCTAGTGTTTCTCACTATTGATTAAAACTACTCGTGCAGCTGTTGGTTCCGTGGGTTTTCACCCCGTGGTTTCACTGAGGCAACGACCATTTGCACCATGCACTTGCTGAACGCAGTTTCAATCTCGTACTAATTGAAAAATATCGACATAAAAACGCGTTTTTTTCTGGACGCAGTTTGAAATGTGAACTAATTTTAAATCAACATCCACTTAAAAACGCTGTGTATAAACTCTAGGTTTTCTTTTAATTTCCTAGTTATCTTATTACAAAAAATCTATTCTGAGAATTAGGTAGTATTATTGTGAAGTGCTGTATTGATTGTCGGGTCTATTGTGTAATCAGATAAAATAGACAGTACCTATTAGTGTGATATCACCTTTGGTTTCTCTAATTAAAAGTAACTTCAAAATGACGCTAATTGACATCGTAGGAGGATTCAAACACTGCATCAATTTATTTTTGTTGTTGAAGAACTCCCCTTCACCTGGTCAACAGATTAACTGTAAAACTTAGTTTTAATCAAAATTGTTGTTCTAACAAAAATAGCATCACATGTGACCGGACTTCAAACAACATGGCTTTAAATTTTGAGATTGTGTACATTTCGTCAATTGGGTAAACAGTTTAATGGTTTAACTGCCCTTCAGTTTGTTTTCTTGTTGTTTTAACAAAGTATTTGTTTAACTTATTTCATATCGAATTCAGACGAAAAACTATGAAAAAAATCAAAGTGTGCAATACACACGCGGTAGAAGTTAAACCTTCAGAAAACTAAAGTAGACAGGAGTGGGGAGGACACGAAGCGCCGCACAAAGATACCGATTATACTACCTCATTCTCTCGCAGGGTAAATTTTATAGGTGTATGTGTTTGTCTCTTTTTAGTGTCGCTCTTTTTCGTTTCATAGAATTTCAAATCACAACCGTGCTAAAGAAGTTTTCACTTCAAAAACGTTAATGTAATGAATGTGGAAATACTCTTTTTGATTTCTTCATACACGACGTCCTGACACTGGTGGTAAAGCGGAAAACTTGTGAATCTGCATCACAAAAAAAAAATTGTTATTTCTCTAATTTTATAATAATGCATTGAAGCTTGCACTTCATTTCGTCATAAAATTATTTGCGAAATTTCGTACAATATGGTGTCACTTTGTTGCGACGTTTCGCAGTGTGCCAATAGTGAAAAGGTAATAATTAATAATAAATTCAGTGGCAATATTCAAATTCAGCGGCCATCTTATTGTTGATATTTGAATATGGAACCGGGACACGATTGGTGGGAGTTTTCTCCAAAGAAGGTCCTCTTCAGCGTTCCGGAATGCCTCGCATCCATAGATGGAAAGGTTCGTACCGTTTTAGTCGAATTAACCTGGAAATGTCACTTATCTAAGAAAATTTGTGTAAATACTTTCAGTTCACTCTGGTGAAAGGCTACCAGTCAGAATAGAAACGTTGCTTGACATGGCTTAAACCTTGTTCGGTGACCAGATCCGAATAGCCAGGTACCTACTTACCCACATTCCTCTTCCCTATGTACAACGACATACAACGTAGGAATATTTCGAAAACTGTTCATTAAAGTAAGCTATCTCCACTGTGGGATGAAAAGTATGCTATCTCCGGGAGCAGACATATTTTTAGAATTCAATTTTTCGAAGTCAATTGTTCGAATTTCAGTTTTTCGAAAGACTAATTTTTCGAACAGCAATTTGCCGAAAGACATATTTTTCGAATTTGTTAGTCAACTTTTAAAATATATATTTCACTTGCGAGATACTGTTAGGCCTAAGCTACACGAGCGGTTCTCCCGCCGCGGGAAACCGCAGCAGACACAATTTACTATGAGCGTTGTATGGCGCAAACTCCACGAGCGGTTCTCCCGCCGCGGGTGCTCGCGGTTCACAGGCGGAAGAAATTCGCACGCCACGTACAGCGGTTCTCCCACCCGTGTAGTTTGGTATGAGCCGCCAGCTTTCTCGAGCGGTTTCCCGCGGCGGCAGAACAGCTCGTGTAGCTTAGGCCTTAGGTTAGGTTAGTTGATATTGTCCATCCTATAATAAAATACTCTTGTACGTACTGTATACATATTCATATCAATTCGAAAAACTAGTGTTTCGATTATAACTAATGTTCGAAAAATATGTTTTCGAAAAATTGAATTCGAAAAATTGATTTCGAAAAAATTGCAATTCGGTCAATTTACCTAGACCCGTTATCTCCGCTCTGAAATGAAAAGTAGGTATGCTATGTCCGCTATGAGATGAAAAACATATCTAGGCTAATTTAGGATGAAACAACCCAGACTTAATCCACCACCCTATAACTCCTTTTATTAATTCAACTCTGAATTAATAAATATTAACTGAATTGTGCTACTTTTTCTGTTAGAAATAACGTAATGTTTGTCCTGAGCTTGTATTATTGTTTTAAAGATATAACTCGGTGATAAGGCCACATTTATCACTGAATCAGATGAACGCACCTTTATTATTGTGTATTCTAGATTATCAAATACCTAAAAGCAAACATCCTCCTATTTCATTATCTTGATTCCGTTTTTGATAATTCTATAATTATTATTATCATTGGGTAATCTTTTATTTAGTTTTCACAGCGGAAAACTTCAATAATAACCTTTTTGAATTGTTGTTTTAACAAATAAATTGGCTCATACTTAATTGGCTTTGTAATAACTCGAGGTATCCCATTAAAATCGTGGTTCCATCAATTACACCGTCTTAATTTAATTTTAAAAACCCCTCTCTTAATTGAATGAGACTTGGCTATCGCACCATTCCCTCTCAGCTTCTTAAAATTCACGTGTTTGACTAACCATATTTTACTTTCCGAGGTCTAGAAATGGGAAATCTAGATTTGGTTGTTCCTTTCTAAGGACGGGTTGTTTCGAAAAAATTTGAACAATTCATCAAATATTTAAGTTAATTGTCACGTTCTGTATTCAAGTTCTGTTATTATATCATCAAATGTCAGTTGTTTCATAAAACTGAAATAACCACAGACATTCATTCACAGAACTTCAAATATTTGATGAATTGTTAATTTTTTTGAATACCCATCTTAAATATACCTACAACGTATTTTCTATCAAGCCGTATCTAAAATTTTCTCCGCTCCATTCAATAAATCATCTTTTCTAAGTCTGAATTCGACTCCAATTTTCTATATTATAAGGAGTAAACGCTAAAAAAACAAATAAACACCCATGCAAAATGAAATGCACTTTTTCAATTTTTCAATTCAAAACTCATTGAAGGATAATTAAGAGGAAACACGGACGCCAAGAAATTTAAAAATAGGTATTTTACCAAATTGTTACTGTCATTGTCGCTGTTACCCATGAATGCTATAAAAAAGATTGATCGAAGATGACAATTGCACCTCAGGCTGGTAATACCTAAATAAATCGAGGTTTTGTATTCCCCACTTTTCTCCACCAACACTGGACCGATTTTCAAGGGATTTTTTACCAACTATGTTAGAAGAAAATATTCTATGTCTGTAGGTACGTATTGATTTTTTTAATACATTGTCTAGTTTGTATACTGAAGGTCTGTTGATGGCTTGAAGTTAAACGTAAAACTGCGCTATACAAATATTACGTTGTTATTATTATGGCGTTCAAACCTGGCAATTTTAACGATTTTTGGAGGGTCCTAATTTGTATAAGAAGTAACTTATCAAAAAAAGGCAAAACGTACCGTCACGCTAATGATCGATATTTATATTATATTAAAAACTAGCAGACCCGGCCACACGTTGCTGTGGCTAACGAAACACAACGCCATTACCCAACCTTTATAAAATCCACACCACCCGCTTGCCAGCTGCCCGCTGACTGAATTGAATATTTCTCTTCTTAAAAACCTTCTTTTAATAAACCTTCCTCTTGAATCACTCTATCTATTGGTGAAAACCGCATGAATATCCGTTGCGTAGTTTAAAAGATCTATGCGCACATACATTTTGAGCGACTTCATCAAATAAAATAATTCAAATCAAATACCTACTTACTATAGGACATCTATTTTCCAATTTCTTCCGTAGAACGAATTTCAAAGGTGATTATAGTACGCCCCGCCAGCCGTTTTAATAAACCGTCACTTTTGATCGGGTTTGTAAAATATCTGAACAACCTAGCTCATATAATTCTAAAACAATGAGAAGCATTATTTCATTCCGTTTCTACCATAAAAGAAATCACAAATATTCGCATGACAGAAAGAGAGATATCTAACTTTTAATAATGCACATTCGCTCTGGGACAATCTGGGTCTCCTGTTATTATAACGGCATATGATGTTTTGGGACAACTTGGGTCTCCTGTGATTAGACGGGTTAAATCACACAAAAATAGGTTTTCTTTAAATTTCTCGGCTTTTCTCTGATATAATTTACATGTATTATACATATAAACATTCCTCTTCAATCACTGTATCTATTGGTCAAAACCGTATGAAAATCCGTTACGTAGTTTAAAAGATTAACGCGCATATACATTTTGAGCGACTTCATTTTATACTATCTAATGATGATGATGATATTTGCACTAGTGTCAAAATCCAGCGAGGAAATTGGGAATTACCTTTATAATAAATAATAAATAAATAAATTTGGACAACTTATATAGCGCCTGTTTTTGCGAAAAATCGCCTCAACTGTATGAACAAAACGCCGCCCGGTTTTCTCTTAAATGGAAAAAAAATAGAATAATCGGCATAATTAACCGGTTCATAAGATTTAAAAGAAAGCTTTTGTCTTGATCAAAATTTAAAAAAAAAATGTATATTATATTTAATAGTTAAAAAAACATCAAAATTGTCCAAAGAACCACTACTTTACCCTGTATAGTAAGTGTTGCTAGCTGGATTCGTTTGATTTTAATTTGTGATAAATAACACATTTCGGCTCAGGCGATAATAACGAGTACCTATTAACTTTTATTTGATGTTTATCTGTCATTTGTCGATCATAACAAAAAGGTCAATTACGATAATAATACTTTTACGATTGATTGATTTTAACTCAATAACGTCGTTTTATCAACCCTAAAATTAGTGCTGTCAATTTTATTGGCTAATATTTTTGTTTTTGTGATCGTCAAGTGGAAGATAAATTAATAACATTATGTCATGACAATAATAATAGTGCTATTAATAGAATGTCGTTATTATCACAATTATTGTGTTATTATTTAACCCAATCTAATGTGCACACGCGTCTGCCAAAATTGTTGTTGATGTCGTTTGCCAATGTAAGATAATAAAAGATAAATCGTAAACTAACATTTTTAAATGGATGATACCACTTACGCAATTCTTTTTTATAATAAACCAATTAACCATGTCATGTTATCACTCTGTAAAAAAAATGTGACAAACCTTGTTTTTGCAAAACGATAGCGTGAGTAGGGTTAAAAAATAAAAGGAAAGCTGGTTTTGTTTTTGCTGGGATGAGGGATGCGGCTCGTTTTAGTAAGTTATTTTTAGGTTATTGTTTTTCTTTTCCAATTTTTGTTTTTTATTCTAATCTAAGTACATCACAAACTTTTATTTAATACCGCGGCTAAAAGATTATGCAACCACGTTAAACGATTGTGGCATGTCCATTTCCTGGGAAATGTTGCGAGGCTGAAGAAATTGGGAAGAAGAAAGAGAAGTCAGATAGGAAGGTTGGGCCTTTTGGATGAGGTCTCTAAACACGGCTTAAGCCATTTGAAGCAATATTTTGAATCTGGTTGGCTATATCTCGCCAGGGCGATACTGAGCGTATTAACAGCACTGATTGTAAATCATTGATTAGTATCGATGTCGTAAGTAAGCTTGATTGATTGACACAATAAATAGAGTTTTCTAATTACGAGTACATCACGTGGCTAATTAAAAACCTCACATTCTAGTGCATCTTGTTCTGGTAGCTAACTGGCTCTAGGTTATTTTATTTATTAATTAATTTGTCTAAGGCCTAAGGTATTCTATATACCTGCGAGATGCTACACATATGGACACTAATAGTTTTATGCATAATGAGACTCGGCCACTCGCATGGATTATTTTTATTGGCTTAGTCATCTGAATAGATGCTTCGTATACCTTATTCGAGTGCTGATAGCCTCCACTCAAAGCTCTGGAAAAACCGTAACTCTGATTTGAATTCCTTGAATTTTGACATTATGGTTAACGATATTGCGGATTCCTTGACAAAAACAAGGAGCATCCAACCCTATAGTTACCCTCGTAAAACACATTCCTCTATCTGACATTATTGCCATATTGCCAAGGGAGCCTGCTGTGCCTCAATACAAAGGACTATTCTTTTAGAAATCGTGTTTTTAACAAATCCCCCATTATTAAAAAAAAATCCTCACTTAGTCGATTGAGAATCGGACGTTATTCCGTTCCTTCTCACCTTTTTAAAATTCACGCCCTTGCCTCCCCAGATTGTACATTCTGTGGTTTAGAAGTAGGATCTGGGCGTCACATATTTTTGGCTGTCCCTCTCTAAACAAATATCCTCTCTTCTATCAAGCCTTGTATAAAATTGCCTGTCCTCCATTCAACATCACTTCTCTTCCAAATCTGAACTCGACACCTATCTCCAGGGCTGGGCAAAATACATGCTTTGCTGTAATTAAAATACAAATTACAAAATACTTTTTCGCATGTATTTAAAATACGAAATACAAAATACTTTTAAGTCGTGTATTTGAAATACAAAATTCAGTATTTTAACCATTTTTTTTAATTTCAAATACAAAATACAAATTACAAAATACATTTGGTTTTGGTAGAACCTTTGGTTGCAATAAATTGTCGTAAGTGCCCATATCTAAGGGTGCGTTTCCATAAAAGCAAAACTGAGCAGAGTGAAATAGAGACGTGCTAAAATTGACTAATCATATTGCTCAGGAGACACATCTTGTCTCCGCTCCACTTGTAAAGTTTTGTGGTATAGGGCTTAGGTGTTAGATTATAATAATTATTATTATGATAACACTAGCTGGTTTTTTTACATAAGCTCCACACAGGAGGCCCTGAGGAAAATAATTTCCCTCAGGGCCTATGTCATCTTTAAGGATGCTGTGTGAAGATTTTTTTTAAGGAAAGGAAGGAGAGGAGAGTTCTGGGAAGGAAGGGGGTTTAAGGGGTGGGTAGGAATCTGGGGTTCAGTGTGTCCTGGTCATCCGCCTCCAAGACCTAGACAAACCTCATCCCGTGAACCCGGGCACCCCTGCTAAATCACCAAACATAGCGAACCACTTGGGGTGACCTATGGCAGAGGTGTTGATTATCCAATAAAGGTTCCCGGGGCGGCGGTACCCATTCCCGCCTGCCAAATTGAGAAAGGTTCCCGGCATGCATTGCAATGCCATATTCAAAGAAATTAATTGTTTCTCCCTGCATGTCCTTTCCCGTGTGTCCCCGTTCCCCTACCGCATCCCCTTCCCCTCTTGCATTCCCTTCCACCTTCCCTGCCTACCCTTCCCCGCTCCCCCATACCGCCAACCCCCCTCACGCGTTCCATATATTTAGTCCCAGTACATTCAGTTTTCAAACAACTCGCGTGCCAGCTATTACAATTTTTTTATTCAAATTTTCGTTTTTCACATATTACTAATATTCATTTTTCTATATTATAAGAACAATCAATCAAATCTGGTACCTAACATAAGTACCTATTTAAAATATCTGTAATTTAAAAAATCCATAGACAATTCTTTTGTTACAAAAAAAAACAGCTGCCTGCTAAATTCAATTTCATCAAACGCGCGGAATGTCAGACGTGCGAAGTTAAAATAGTCGTTAAGTTTTCTGAAATCATCTAATTTCCTGCGTAATTTTCTTAATGTTTCTTTCCGTAAGAACCTTCTATAAAGTATTAGAAAACTTTAAAAAAAATTAATGAAATAGGTAGTCATTCTGAAGTTATGGCAAACAAGTTTAGGGAAACAAGGATTCATTTTTATATATAAATGGATGCCATTTATACATATAGTGCAGTTTTGTATTATTTCACTTCAAGTGCGCTCTACAGTAATTAACTTTAAAATAATCTAGTAATCAGTGAAATTATTCCTATAGTGCTTGATCTAATACTATTATAGGTACAAAAATGTACAATACAAAGCAATGACAAGTATAATATAATATGACACGAAATGTACAATAACAGTGCTATTATAGCATAGGACAATTAACAGTGACATTATAAAGCTATGATATAAGATAACTACAAATAATCATTAGTAAGAGTGCTATAGCAAAGGACAATAGTACAGGATTCTAGCGTTTTTAGTCAATGTATTATCTATGTTTGTTTATTTTTCATTATCATTATTAAGATCGCTAAATGTATTTGAAAATGTATTTTGAAGCCATAAGTATTTGAAATACAAATTACAAAATACCTCAGCAGCAGGTAATTAAAATACCAATTACAAAATAAATTTTCAGAAGTAATATGTATTTCAATTACAAGTATTTCAAATACTGCCCAGCCCTGCCTATCTCCCATATAATTCTGAAATTGGCCCATTTTAAATAAAAATAATATATAAATTCACCCTTCCCTTCGCCATAATTTAAAATGATATATTGCCCCCTTGGAGGGTAAAAAGCCTCTTAGCTTGAATTAAAATTCCCTTGAAGGTTATAATATCAGTCTGTCACCAGGGGGAAACTGAGGATATCTTCCACTCTGGAACGTGCTGTAAATATACTGTGAATATATTATTTTGAGTGAATTATAATAATAAAAATTACTTGCGCACTAGATTTAGTCGAGTTTAGAATTTGCTAGTCGACAGTCTTACCAACAACTAACTTGTTTAATAAAAGATACTCCTAAATTTAAACACATTTTTTACATGGATTAAATCAAACATAATAATAGAAATCCTTCGCCTAGAAAAAATAGACTCACCCGAAATGCATCAATATCAATTGAAAAAAAACAGACACAATATCTAGTTTGCGGCAGCCTATTCAAGTGTTCTAAGGGTCCCCACTCAGTCAAATAACGAAGAAAAGTGTATATAACTTGTAAGATAAAATAATTTTGTGTGTATTTTAATTACTTCAAGCAGGCAGGCCCCTTTCGGGATCGGCTGGTCGCTACACCACTATGTGCCCACCGTTTTTTCATTGAACACACATTCGCGAAACTGTAAACAGCAGTTAACATGTTTATTATGATATATTAGATAGGTAACATACGTAATTTAAACCAATTAGGTCTGACTTTTGACGTAGGCACGATCGGAAGTAGAACAGGCTACCCTCTGTCTATTGAAAGCGGTTTCAAGCGGAAAATCATTGTTGCAGTACGGTGTCCTCTATACGATCTTTAGAAAAGAAGCACGGCAATGGAAATTAAACTGAGACCACTATAAAAAGGCAGAAACAATAGCATGAATTTTTATTAAATTATTATTGGAATACCTTTGCCCTTTCGTAACGATTGTGGTTAGACCTGATGTAATTATCAATTAATTACATAAAGGTCAATGCATTGGATTGATTAATGGATAATCGATGATTGATAAGAGAGTGGAATTATTGAAACGTTTGTGTTTATGTTTGAATCAATCAATGTGAAGTTATAACAAACATTTTTAACAAATAATATAATTATGGTCGACAATACAAAATTATCATTATTTTATTATGGAATAAAATAATATGTAGATTTTGATACCACTACCACTATTTAGATATTACTGCATATGATGGTGTCACCAGAGTGGTACATACGTATTCTCAGTAATAATAACCAGAAAAAAACGGAAATACGTCATTTTTAAATCAAATTTTAGACGTATTGACTCTTTTTCACAAAAAATTATAAATTGATTTCGAAAGACTGTTCTTTTATCTAGTAAAGCTATGTTTTAAATTTTGAGAAAATATGTTTATTTTTAATACAATAAGGTTTTACCGTAGTTCGTTGGCAGTTTGGTTAAATTTTCAAACCAAATTTTGTATTATACAACACACATTTCTAATCAAATAGTCATGCAGTAAATTAAATCAATAAATTATTTGGGATAGCTATGTTTCAGAATTTTAATTTTAGTTTAAATAAAATCATTTTTAAAAAAATCTGCACACGTGTTTTGTGACGAAAATACTTCAGTTTGTCTATTTATTTACGGTCTTACAAACTAATATTTTTAAGATTTTTTTTTGCATTCTTATATTGAAAAATTATAAATAAAAACGATAAAAAAATAATTACAAAAAGTACAAGTATTTTAATATTTTTATTATCACGCCTTTTAGCATCTTTGAATGTAGGTATAAATAAAAGCGAATTTTGAATGAAATAAAATCGATATTGAGTTATTATTTTAAAAAGCTGGTACGGAGAATAATTAATCTTTCTCATTGGAACCGCCCTGTACGATCGTAAGAACATCTTTCGACGAAATATGAATTCTCGGCCGCTGGCTGGTTAATGGCCCTTAAAATGGTTTCAGCCGTACTTGGTGATCAGGTTTGAATAGCGCATATCCTAACCTTCCTCTATCCTATCTACCCTTCCACATTTTTTCACCCTCATAACATATCGATCGTCAGCATGTTGATTAGTCAGACATCTCCGAAAAATCAAAATTAGAGTTGAGTGTGCAGTTATATGTAAAAGTGTACCCTCTATCTGGTACAATGCGCAGATTATTCGTAAACACCACCGAATCAATTATAATGCAGAAGAACTTGCAAAATAAAATGTTAAATGTTTTCTGGGTCACTGGTAAGATATTTCACAATGTCAGGTATGTTGGTGTTATTTTATAGCATATTTAATATGTAAAACACGGACACGTGTAAATAATACTTGATTTATCGCTAGAATTCGAATATTGCGTTCCTTGTTATCTCACTATTAGTATTTGGAGTATTTAAGTAACTTATAGTATTTGGATATGTCTGATTGGTAAATTTTTGGGATTAGTGTCCATGGCTATTACTAATAATTTTTAGAAAAAAACTTTAGATTCGCCTTAATCACTATAAAAGGAAACTTTTTGCACCACGGCCGGCGTAAAATAATGCATTTTAATTTTCAATGTCGTTAAATAAAATTTCACTTCGCGAACCGATACTACCGCCCGCCATTTTTCCCGCTAGACAAACCAAGCAGGGTTTGTCTAGCGGGATTGTGTATGTTATCTTTACTTTAAAAAACAGCCTACGTTTTTGAATGGTTTGCAGAAGCAGGGTTTGTGTAGCGGGCTTGTGTATATTATCTTTATTTTAAAAAACATCCCAGGATTTGAACGGTTTACAGTGACAAAATGGCGGGCGGGCTGTCGTAGTACCGGTTCGCGAAGTGAAATTTTATTTAACAAAATTGAAAATTAAAATGCATTATTTTCCGCCAGCCGTGATGCAAAAAGTTTCCTTTTATAGTAATTAAGGCGAATCTAAAGTTTTTTTCTAAAAATTATTCGTAATAGCCATGGACACTAATCCCAAAAAATTACCGTCTGATTTAATCAACTGGACGATCGATATCCCAATAGAGAACTCCAGTCCAATTTTTTTTTTATGCATAACCTTCTAACTTATTTAAGTAACTGCATATTTTTATTTATTTTAGAGTTAGTTTAATTAGTTAAAATAATTGTCAAAATTTTAATTTTTCAAGATCCCCCGAAAACCAACGTATGTATAGTGAATCGTGTGACGTCATCACTCCTGAAAAGTTATTATAGGATCGGGCAATCAGCTGATCAACTGCCGCCATTTTGAATTTCTTTCTTCGAAGTATTCTCCGTGGGTGATTTGGTATATTTATGTATTCTCCCTAGGAGTAGCATTACTATTTTTTTGCAGTAGTTTTAGAATATTTTCAATAATAGAGATAATCTAATAAGATATACCTTTATTTTTGAAACATTTTTTAGGCCCAAATAATGTTTCAATAAACACAACAACTAAATCTCTATAAACAGAATGTAAATAATACGATGGCTTGTGTCATACCTACAATTCCATACAGTGACTTTACGGTGACGTCAGGATTATATTATTATTAAATAAAACTTATATATTCAGAATCAGTGTTTGTTGGTCTGTATGAACACATTTTTTAAAGCCATAATATTTTTCACTGGAGTTCCTTATTGTGGACGTCATGTGCCACATACTACAGAAGTTGGTAGCCTATTTAAGAGCCATTAACCAGCGGCCGAGAATTTAAATTTCGCCGAACGATGATCTTGTGATCGTACCATTGCAACTGTACAGGGCGGTTCCCATGAGAAAGATTAATTGTTCTCCATAGAAGCATTTTACCGTCATAACTCAATACCAATTTTATTTCATTCAAAATTTGCTGTGATAAATACCTACATTCAAAAAAGCTAAAAACTCGTGATGATAAAACTATTAAAATTATATGCTTTTTGTAATTATTTTTTGATCATAAATATTTAATTTTTTTTCAATAATGTCTTAGCAAAATAAGATTTTTTTTTAAATATATTAGTTTGTAAGACCGTAAATAAATAGACAAACTGAAGTATTTTCGTCACAAAACACGGGCGCGAATTTTTTTAATAATTTTATTTGAACTAAAATTAAAATTCTGAAAAGTAGCTCTTTCAAATAATTTATTGATTTATTTTACTGCATGATTTTATGATTTGAAATGTATGTTGTATAAAACAAAATTTTGTTTGAAGATTTAACAAATCTGCCAACGGCCTACGGTAAAACCTCATTGTACTAAAAATAAACATATTTTCTCAAAATTTAAAACATAGCTTTACTAGATAAAATAACAGTCTTTCGCAATCACTTTATATTTTTTGTGGAAAATAGTCAATAGGTCTAAAATTTTATTTAAAAATGACCTATTTCCTGTTTTGTCTGGTTATTCCCTCTAAATTAGCCGACAAAGTTTTGGTTTTGCGTGCACTCAAGTTAAAACAAAGTGAATGTTTTATTTATTTAATTTACGTAATGTGATGTCACATCATCACCGAGTGTTTACTTTCCAGTAATATAAACTTATTATTTAACCTCTGTAATCGGTGGGAATGTCCGTGACACGTGAATAAAATGATTATACAGTTAATTATTATTATTACATACATATAAGATATAAGGCAGAATCGCGTTCCGTGAGGTAAGGTCATACGAGATTACAATGAACCACTTGCATTAACTTTTATTAAATATTTTTGAAGTGAAACTTCCTTAGCCCCGTTTGAGTGATTTGAAATTCGGATGAAACGGAAATGACGCACTACGGCATCTGCGAAGCATAAAACTGCGCTCAAGGCTATTCGTCAACATATAAAACGGAAACGACGATAGCTCTACGCTCATTCGCCGCTTTGTTTTTTTACGGCTCGTCGGAATACAATGCATAAATTCGCGCCTCGCCGAGCGCGTCCCATAGCGCAGCGGTATAGCGCGTCGCAAATCTCAGTGGCCAGAGAAATCCAGCGGACGGAGGTTCGAATCCTACGAAATCCAAAAAAAATAAACGTTTTTGTTTTTGTAAATCAATATCCAATCTTCAAACCACTTTAAAATAAACAGGCAAAATAAAGCGACGTCTAGCGTCTTTCTAGTTTCACTTCAATCGCGTGTGAATTACACACTCTATTTTTTTTCGGTTGTGGAAGGATTTCAAAGTAGTTTTAGATAGGTAGGTACTTAAAACTTTTAAATTGTATCTACATATTATCAAATCTGCAGAATAAAAAAAAATAATGTCTGCAAAATAGAAATGTTTTTGTAAACAGAAAAGTCATCTTTATTGAATTCAAAACAGCCATTATTATATTAATTAATAGGCGTTTAAATACTGAAACACGACTTTTTAAAAATAGAGCAAAAATCTTTCGACATCTGAGTTAAGTAGCAGTTAAAGAAATTGTTTTTTTTTCATTCCTATACATATTAAAAGCCGGATGTGTTTTTTTATAATTTTCGCGTATTCTGTGCTGTTTTTTTCTATCGGGGAAATTTGATATAATTACTTTATCAACTCGGCGCATCTGAATACCGATTGAGTTAGGGGGCATACATTAATTACGTGAGCAGTTTTTCTTCTAATCTAGACCCCCCCTCCTCCCCCTTGGTGAGATATATTTGCCACTTAGATTATTTTCAAGTAACGTGAGATTTTGCTGGACCCCCCCCCCCTCCCCCTTTTGTGCTCACGTAATTAATGTATACCTCCTTATTATTACCGTGACGATTCACGATTACGCTACCGTGACGGCATTAAAAAGGCAATAAACATACGTTCCTTATCATAATAATGCTACAGCTCTTTCAAAATATGAGATATACAATGTACGAAGGTCTTTTTTTTTTACAGTGAATACCGCACAAGAATCTCAAATGCTCCCGTCTGGAGCCAATGAGACTATAGCATCCCCAATTGGGGTATGTTGTGAGGCTGAAGGTAGTGGGGAGGGGAAGGAGGTGGGGAAGAGGAAGGTTGGGAAGTACCTGGCTATTCAGATCTGGTCACCAAACACGGCTAAAGCCATTTTCAAGCAACGTTTCAACTCTGAATGGTGGTCTTACACCAGGGCGATACTGATAGTATCTTCCACTCTGGAACATGCCGCAAATATACTATGTATTATTTTAAATTAATTAATTGTGAAATAACACAAATTAATCAAATAAAATTTATTTGCGCATGCCGGGTTCGAACCCGCGACCTCCGGATTCCGGAGGTCTGTTTCCTTCACAAGGAAAAAAGTAATCATTTTTTGCATCTCTCTCGCACAAACTCACAACCGCACCGTCACGTCTCCGTAGACCCCTACAATACTCACTAGTCGTGGCGGTAATTTAGAAATGTCAATGCGCTGATGATTTTGCTTTTGTTCTTAAACATATAATGCTGCAGCTCTTTCTAACACACAAAATATCAACAGTCGAAAATGAGACGAACGGTGAACGTATTTCTGCATTCCCCCCCCCCCCTCTCACCCCTCCCCCCCCATACAATCATTATCATACATCTCTCTCAAACGTATAAAGAAAATGAAAGATACGTCTGTTTCCTTCAGAGGAAAAGGTAGTACTTTGGAGGAAACAGTCACACGTATTTTGTGTGTCTCATCTTTTGTCTCACCATTATTTAAGGAACTTATGTTTATTTTTTTTTTGCCGTCACGGTACCGTCAACTTGGGTCGTCATGGTGATAATAAAAGCGCTCATTATCTTAAAAAAGAACGTAAATATTATTTGAAGAATTAAAATTTTTACAGATTTTTTCCATTTTTTCTGCGTTTGAATCTTAAAATATGCCATTTTTTTAAACTAAACTGTATTTCAAATATACAAATCTAAAAGGTTATTTTATCTAGTTTTTATAAATGGTATTTTTTTACGACACCGTCAAAAATAAGAAATATATAGAACATTCAAAATACTTTGGAAAAATTCCAAATTTCGTTCAGACATATTAACAAAACAGTCGTACACATGAGATAAACTACCCTCTCAGGCTGTGTAAACAATGTCACCCTCCACACAGCATCCCAGATGACATAGGCTCTGAGGGAAATTATTTTCCTCAGGGCCTCCTGTGTGGAGTTAATGTAAAAAAAAAAAAAAAAAACAATGTATATTTCTTTCCATGAACATTTTTTTGATTAGTAATGTTTTCACATCCGCGGCCGTTTATCATATCAATTGAATAAAATTTTCACGGGTAAGGCTGTAAGTGTTGTAAGAAAAGTCTGTTAATGTCGGTGGATTCGGATTCGTCTGAAAGTATAGTGTACAAATATGTTATATGCTTTGAAGCTTTTCTACCAAGCTCTCAAGTTTTTAATTTAAGCATTATTTTTTTCTTGTTGAAAAAGTGCAAAATGCAAAACAAATAGTTTGGCGCTTTTTCTTATTGACAGTTTAATTAATATTCAAAATCTTCTTCGAAATAACGCTAACAGCTAAAAAAATGGTTCCATGACAACTCAGAATCATGCAACTTCAACGCCCCTTTGAAAAGTAATAAAAAAATGAAAAAAATAGCCCATAACCTAACCTAACCTATTAATTTTTTAAAATTTCATATATTTTTTTCATCGCTTTTAATGACTTTTCAAAGGGGGTGTTGAAGTTGCATGATTCTGAGCTGTTCGGTCACCTGAAAAACTAATTGCGTTTACCTAGAATACCGGACAGAGAAAGCTTTGCAAATTATTACACCAGTTTTTTCCGTTTCAGAAAACTTATCGTTGCTAGGCTTCGATCAACGTCAATGTTGCTAGCTCCTTCATTTTCTTAACTTCTGAATTCGTAAGTTATTTTTACATCACTGTTGTGAATGTCGAGGTCGTGGGAAAATAAATCTCGAATCATTCATTTCTACATAATAATACTTGTGTTTTTGTCGCGATAAGAATAAATGTATTTCTCGAACCCGCTAAAAATAATAATTCATTCTAATCTTGCCATACGATATTTAATAAAAATAACTTCAACTTCATATACAATGTACAATGTACTTCATATATAATTTGTACATTGTGTATAAATATAATTATTACATTTGGTTAACGAACTGGTAATATTTAATGTAAATTTTAAACAATAAATTCAAGTCCAAATTCATTCGACATTAAAAATTATCTGTTGGGCGAAAATAAAATGCTGATTTTTTTTACATTAGCTCCACACAGGAGGCCCTGAAGAAAATAAATCCCCTCGGGGCCTATGTCATCTTTGGCGATGCTGTGTGGAGGGTCTTTTTAGGAAAGGGAGGAAAAGAATCTCTGGGAATGAAGCGGAGACAGGGGGGAGTAAGAATCAATCAGTTTGTCCAGGAGTGACGGGCGTACGAGTCCATCCCTCCCACTGCGGTGCAAGGCAATTTTCCTGCCTTTGAAAGGTCATAAGGTCTACCTCAACCAGTACGCATAGGCAGACGCATACGACGCCAAGACAAACCTCACCACGTGAACCCGACACCCCTACCAATTTACCACCTAAAAACAAAACATGATTAACCACTTAAAAAACAAAACAAAAATACGCATGCGGGTATACTACCGAACGGAAAAAGCATTAGAATTGTGTTGGGGGGTGTCCGTGCGCCCCTATTAAACTCAATTTTACCTCGCTTATTCTGAAGTTGATCAAATATTTTCAAATGTTAATATTCATTCTTTGGCAGATAGAGAAGAACAGAAATAATTCGTGAAACCTCGTCAAATTCATACTCGTATGTACATAATAGGTACACAGGTACTGTCAGCTGTCAGTCGGCCCATTATCGATTGTTTTAATGTCAAAGGCATACATAATTTATTTAGGTCGTTTTCCGTGCCCTTCATCTTCTGTAGGTCGTGCTAACGTTGTAGGCTCAATAAAGGTGAGGGGATACAAATGTTGAAGGTTTTATGACCTTCCGTGACCTCTCTGAGTACAGCTTGACACGGATAACTTTGCAGGCAGCAAAAAAAGGTTAACTATTTTTTTTAAATACAGATAATCTAAACCAGTGACGCCATCGAATGCACGTGTCAAATGTATAGTACAAGGTGTACCTACTACCTCTTAATTGTATTATAACGCAGACAAACTCCAGAATTCAAAATTTTGACGTCATGAAACTTGCACAGTTTTTTCTATCGGTAATCTATTATGCTCCTGATAACGCACCTATGCAGAAAATATTTTCGTTTGTTCTGTAGCAGCTTAAACTACCGTTGAACGGTGAGCTCTAGCGTCCTGAAATGTACACAACTATTTTAAGATCGCTACAAGTAAAGCTAGTATTTTATAAATAGTTAGTTAATTATATCATTGAAGAAGGAGATAAAATTAATAATCTAAACGAAAATATGAAAAAGAACAAGACACATAAAAACAGAGAAAAGACAATGGTCGCAACTGGGACTCGAACCCAGACCTCTCGTCTAACCGGGATGTGCGCGTTAACCAATTTCTCCATTACCCACCTTCTGTCAAACCGCCATAATTGTCAAACTCATATTTAAAATTTTAGAATTAACAATATTATCTTAAACTAATTATTTTTCCATATTATGGGCAACTACCCTTTTTATTGGAAACCATCATTCTAAGAATTGGTTTGTATCCTGGTTAAATATATCCGAATTTATTCATATGGAACTATTGACATTTTATAAAAGTCTAAACGAATATTCAATTTTTATAAGAAAAACTCTCTTTTATAACTTTTGAAGGTTATTCCCATCAATGTAATACATATATCATTGAAGAAGGAGATAACAATAATAATCTGAACGAAAATATGAAAGAGAACAAGACACAGAAAGACAGAAAAAATAGAATGGTCGCAACTGGGACTCGAACCCAGACCTCTCGTCTAACCGGGACGTGCGAGTTAACCAATTTCGCTATTGCCACCTTCTGTCAAACCGTCATAATTGTCATATTAATATTAGTTAGTTAATTATTGGATTAGTAGAAAATAGACATGATTTTAGATTTTAGAACCGTTCGGTAATTTAGGTACGATTGTTATTTTTGGAGTCGGTGTCAGCCAAGGTGCCCGGCCCGGCGTGTTCACTTGACAGCTCTCCTCCCGCTGCGGCCCGCTCTCGCCTCTCACATCGTCAAGTCACAAGAACATCTCACCTATAACTATGTATGTAGTTACAAACCTACCTTGGCTGACACCGACTGCAAAAATAACAATCGTACCTACATTTTTTTTTTCTCATATTGATGAGTAGAAAAAGTAAGTTGATTATTAAGTTGTAGAAGAATACGAAATTATTTTTTTACTTTTTAGTGCATTTTTTTAAGTCGTTTTTTTGTTTTGTTAAAATTTTTGTTTATTTTTTTTTTTGCTCACTGTTCGGTATATTTTTGGAAAAGACCTGGCAACCCTGCACTCAACCCACGGTGAGATGTGTAAAAATTGTAATAGAAGCCTCATCCAATGTTTGCGGACCCGTGAGATGATATGGCTTAGGTAATAAAAGCAAGATCAGGAAAAATGTGTCCATTTTCGACACCAAAATACAGCACCGTTCATAGCAACTTTTGAGAATTTTAGATTTTTCAGTGCGAGTAACATGGTACTGGCAAGAATTTTTTCTCGTTATTTTTTTCTCTATTCTAAGAGTTTATAAATGTATTATCTGTAAAATAAATGGAAAAACACATATATAATGTGTGTTTTATTTCGTTTTTATGAGCCATAAATACTTCGACAATGTAAAAATTCAAACAAATAGAGCTTCTGTGGGAGTACGAAAATAGAAAATATAGAAATGAAAAGTTTTAATTGTTAATATAATAGAGCATCTTTCCCCACTCGTCCGATTTTGAAATTCTGAAAAGGAAATCACTCCGTTGCGGTCCAACTTTGGTCAATATTTCGAATTAGAATCCCCCACGGAATATGGCGACTTATGTATGGGGATACTTTGCAGTCTTTGCAGAATAGTAGGGTAGGTACTCCAATTAAAAGTTTCGATTATCACGACGCCTTTCGAGAATGCCCAACAGAAGTAACGATTTTTGAAACTTACAAAGAAAAGACCTTCATACTTTTGATAATGCTATGAAAATTAATTTTATTTTAAATGAACCCTCGTTCCGTCATTTGTCGTTTTACTTGTAGATTTTAATTGTTAATAAAGACCGCTTTTAATTGCGTAGGTATTTGAAATATGTAATCTCCCAAAATAATAAAATTAAATTCGTGCCCATGAATTTTTTGTTTTACTTTAATTTTTCTATATTTCTTTAGGGAAAATTAACATACGTATAATAATAAAAATAGTACGCTCTATGTGCACATTTGCTGCCCGTAAAACACACCCAATAATAATACGAGCGTGTGGTATTTTTAATTATTCGTAATAAAATAATCTCAAAGTGTTTTTAATTCATTTTTTATGACAATCACAATCATAATTCTTTAAATGTCCTGCTTAATCACCTTACTATATAACAATATCTCCAGTGTTATATAATAATGCTATTATTGTATATGAAAGAGCAATATTCACACAAAATAATAATAAAATTCCACAGGCAAAGATAAAAAGAAAACAAACAGCCATTCCTCGCAAAGAAAAAATTCAAACAAAGATTGTTTTATAATAATAATAATAAATTTGGACAACTTATATAGCGCTGTTTTTGCGAAAAATCGCCTCAAGAGCGCTGTACAAATTAGCATGGATTTTACATTAACTTAGGAGGCTAGATAACAACTCGTCTTGCTAACAACTCGTCTTGCGCATGGATTATTGGAATTCTTGCCCCCCACTAAATAAAATAATATATATATATATATATTTTTTTTTTTCATATGTACGTATATCAAGATTATCGGAATATACATAATTACTCTCTCGCTTCAACATTTGAACCTAGAAATAAGAATTAGCTACCGACCGCTCTTGTTTAATAAACTAATAATAATGCCTGCTGCGGACACAATCGTATTGCAGTCTTACTAGAGGTAATGCAAATGCATTGCACTCTTGTGATCACTCATGTATTTAGTAATCTAAATTTCTATTCTTCAATAAAGAAGGTGTTTTGGATGTGAGTTTCAGGATGTTGAATGTGTTTGGATTCTTTGTTATGAGGTTAGGACAAAACAATCATTTGTACCGAGTTGGAAAATTCCACCGGAAAATACAATGGACTTTTCTCTGATCTATTGACCTGAACTAATAACCAGCTGAGTATTTGATTGAGCATTTCTTTATTATTACCACAAAGAATAGTTTCGTTTCAATATTTGGTCGTGAATTTTTTGAAAATTTTTATTCTAGAAAAAATAAAATTACATTTTCACTTATTTAACTAGAAATCTGAACAGATACATTTTATATTACATTTCATTATCATTATTTTGTTAATTATGAATAAAAAATGATATTTTTTTAAATCTACCTGCAATTTTTTCATTTTTAATGTTGTCTGGAAGGCAGCCCCCCTCGTAACCAATGGATTGCTGACCATAGTTATAGTATGTATGTTGTTTAAATGTATGTTGTCGTGTTGTGTAAAGTGTTTGTGGGCTTGGGGTGTTTTAATTAAATGAATTCTGTATTTGTATACATGAGTTTATTATTTTTTTTTATAAGGCGACATGTTTTATATAGTTACTTACATTTTATTAGAATTATAACAACTGGTTCAATACTTGAATTTTATTTGTTACTAGCTGGTCCCGGCGTGCGTTGCTATGCCATTTAATAAAGAAATTGTTTCTCCCTGAGTATCCTTTCCCATTTGTCCCGTTCCCCTTCCGCCTCCCCTTCTTCTCCTGCGTCCTCTTCCCCTCTCGCGTTCCCACTCCGTCACCTCCACCTTCCCTCTCCCCACTCCACTCTCCCCCCCTTCCCCCGTCCCGCGAACCCCTCTCCCGAATTCCTTTCCCCCCACACGTCCCCTTCCCCTCCAGCGTTCCCCTTCCACCTTCCCCGCCTTCCCTCTTCCCTTTCCCGCTCCCTCATCCCTTTCCCGCTCCCTCATCCCGCCAACCCTCCTCCCGCATTCCATATATTCAATCCCAATACATCCAGTTTTTAAACAGCCCGCTTGCCACCTTATACAATTTTTATTCAAATTTCCATTTTTCATGTAGGTATATTAAATTTGGTACCTAACATAGTTACCTATTTAAAATATCTAAAATTCTTGATTCGATTCAAACTATTAGGGGAGTACCTACTTTAAATAAATTTATCAACTTAAAGATTTTCAAAAATAGAATTGTTTTGCAAAATGTCATTCTCTAACACGCGAACTGTCAAACGTGCGATAGTCGTTAGGTTTTCTGAAATTATCCAATTTTCTATGCAATTTTCTTATTTTTTCTCTCCGTAAGAACCATCCTCGTACTTCAAGGAATATTCTAAAAAAATAATTAGCGAAATCGGTTTTGCTGCTCTCGAGATTTGCGCTTAGCAATACATTTAGCGATTCATTTTTATATATAAGATTACCATAAATTGCTAACTTATTTATAACAAATTATTGCAGACCCGTAAAAAATCACAGGGTATTATAATTTTAGGACTTGTGAAGCTGACAGTGTTTAAAAAAAATATTTGCCTGATTCCTTGAATTACAGTAGAAAAAATTTACCCATTGAATGTTAGTAAACTTGAAATATTACGACATCTGTCTAATGAAATTATAAAAATACAAGAAACTTTATATTCATACGAGTCAAACAAAAAATATAGCACCGACTATGAAAAGGATAACCATTCTAAGAATATGTATGATGATGAACGTAGAAAAATGATAACGTAAATATATGTACATAGATGAACGGGCCGCCAAAGTATGTCCTTTGGACTTAGTTCAGTGAAACCAAGCACGTCGTCTCAGAAACGTATCTCTACTCTATTAAATTATTTAAGCGTCTGTCAAACATTTGAACAAATTAAATACGCATTTCGAATAAATAATTATTACTTTAGAAAATAATTTTGGTATCTACTTTATCGCTTGTCTTATATGTGGTAAGCCCAACATTTTTACACGGTTGATACTTATCACATGAGCTCAACAGCTTGGCAGTGGAACTATATGCCAGCATCTGTGTTTCTTCCTTCATACAAGGATCAACCCATGTTCACTCCTTCCTCTCCTAAAAAAGACCCTCCACAAAGCATCCCCAAAGATGACACAGGCCCAGAAGGAATATACTTTTCGCAGGACCTCCTGTGTGGAGTTAATGTAAAAAAAGTAGTTCCAATTTTGAAAATTAAAAGTTCAAATATGAATGAATAATGTTACGCATTACGCAGAAATATTTCGTATAAATATATATATATATTTACTTACCCACGCACCAACAACCAATATGTATTAGTTTGTTTAATTAAAACAGCTTCAGTATTTCTTTGAAAACTTCTTTAATATTAGTTTTTTAAATTTAAATTAAAAACTATAAATAGATATTTTCCTAATAACTTAAAATTATTATTGCATAGATTGAAAAAGTTTTTATTATTACCACTCATGTTACAATTTCAGTATTACATGTTTGTATCGTGCCTGCTTTCTTTTTATCTATTTCAAATTATTCATTTTTATTTTTATTTGTTATAGGGTATGGCTTTCACGATCGAGGAGAGGCAGGCCATGGGCATCCACGGGCTGCTGCCTCCTCGCGTGAAGACCCAGGAGGAGCAGGTGGAGCTCTGCAAGCTCTCCATCAACAGATACGAGGATGACCTCAACAAATACATCTACCTCATGGGACTGCTGGTAAGGAACTAAGAATAATCTATCTTAATCTAGTATAGATAGTCAGCTGGCCATCGTCATCAAGAGATGAGAGAGGATGCTACTTCTCAGGGCCTCCTTCTCCATAGATTCTCATCCTCCCCTGACTCCAGTCCTTGGATCTTGGGTATCGCCACTCCTGGAATCACTCATTGGATAACCATCACCCAAGTGGTTTGTCATGTTTAGTGGCTTAGCAGATGTGTCCGAGTTTATAGGGTGAGGTGTGTCCAAGTCTTGGCGGCGAATGCATGTGCCCGCCAACTGTGTGGGGGGGTTGGAATGGAAGAAATTGGTTGAGGGAGACCCTTTGACCTCGCTAGCCGGCTTCTCTCGACCCTCGCCTTTGATAGGGAGAGGGAGAGACAGATTCATACTTTTGTCACTCCTGTAGAAACTGACCCCCAGAATCATACCCACCCCTCACACGTTTTTCACTTTTCACCCCTCACACTTCGTTTTCTTAAAAAGACCCTCCACTCAGCCTCCGCACAGATGCCTCTGGTCAGGGCCGTATTATCCATACATCCATAAGGCAGTGTAGGCAAATGCCTAGGGGCTCCGCTTTGGCTAGAGGCGCCACGCCCAGATAAATTAATTCTTCAGACACAGGGTAAATAGTTCAGAGTTCTCAAGGAAAATCTAGATATCGGAATATTGATCCAAATCTGAATGCATTATAAATGCACACTTACAGCGACATCGAACCCCGCATCGTCTAAAGGGTAAAGGGGCCCCGGGACATGCATTGCCTAGGGGCCCCGACATGTTTAATCCGACCCTGCCTCTGGTTTGCCTCTGCCCCGCTCACTTGGTCAATGCAAGGCTAATTTTCTCATTATTTATTGATGTGTTTGTTTTACTGAATCATGATTCTATAACTGACTGGGCTAAATTAAATTTGATTGGAAAATTGCTTGGCCAAATACATACAAATAGCTCAGACCAGCGTTTCTCAGATAGTGGGCTACCAGCCAGCACTGGGCCGCCAAAGAAAAATGTCGGGTCACATAAAAACTATTTAATAAGAAACACATTACACTTCCCTCACATTAATTATTTGCTTTTAGTTTGGTATCTTAACCCCTCAGACCTCGAACCTATTTTGTCAAGGGCAAAATATTTCCTTTTCGTGATAAAATTAAAATAGATGGAATATTTCTGAACGCATCTGAAAACTAAAAACTGTTTTTGTAAGGTGATGAAATATGCTTCCAAATTTTATAATTCAAACAAAACATATAATTTTTGGAAACTCAAAGATTTTAAATGCAAAATTAAGAAAGTTTTAAAAATGACTTACTTTACGTTTTTTCTATCATGATAATGAAAAAAAAAATACAAACATGTTTTATCAGGCGAAATGAATTTTATAAGTTATCGTCAACGCTCTTTTTTGTCATTTCATGTAAAAATAATTGAACACTTAATTATTTAGCGGTTAACTTTTAGATTTGAATGTAAAGCGTGGTGATTTCTCTTTCTAACACCATTTAGATTATATTCCTAACCATGATAGTAAGGGAGATACAACGATTTAGATTTGTTGTTCCGAAAACTGAAAAAATTATCCTGAGGGGTTAACATTTTCGTAAGAGTAAACCAGAGATAATAGAAATCATTGAACCATTATTAGTATGAAACCGAGCGTAGAAAAGTGTCACCAAAAACGTTCACCCACACTACTGCAAATCGCAACTGCTCACAGTCGTTTTGTATTTGGTAACGTATAACTTTCAGTGCTTTGACAGTTTATGCAGTTTGCCGCAATTCGACAACAGTCAGCGCACTTCCATGTCATATCTCTCTGTGTTTCTATTATCTATAGAGTAAACTCACAGTAATAAACTTACTTTAGATATAATATGAGATTTAGGGCTAAAAGTATTATCGTGATTTATTTTTGGGGTTTTATGCCGTGTTGCGCTACCTCCTTCTTTAAACAGATTACACATCTGCCCTGGTGATGGATGTTATGCTGTACGAAACATTGTCTAAAGAAGGAGGTAGCTTAACGCGGCATAATTCCCCAAAAATAAATTACGATAACTTAATTTTTTTGTTGTTTTAACCATCAATAATAAAAATATATTGTTTTCAGGACCGCAACGAGCACCTTTTCTATCGCTTCGTGGGAGAGAATGTATCGACCATGATGCCAATCGTGTACACCCCTACAGTGGGGCTAGCATGCCAAAAGTACGGACTGGTGTACCGCAGACCCAGGGGCTTGTTCATCACCATCCACGATAAGGGACACGTTTACGACATGCTCAAGAATTGGTAATTAAAAGTTTTTTTCTATTTTTGATCAATCATTCACAGTTAAATTACGTTCATAGTTAGATGTTTGTACGTTTTTGACGTATTGTTGGCAGTTGTTGCTATTGTTGTCTAAAATCCCATTTATTTGACCTCACTCACACATTTGCAATCGTTACAAATTGAATAGCATCATTTTGAATTTTTGACATTTGAACGGTCCCTGTTAACCGCCGACTCTCGGTCCGTTGCAGCGTTTGATCAGTCGTCAAGCATGGCGGTTTTATTTTTGACTTAATAAGTAAGGTATGCCTCATACTTCATACATTTGTCTGATAATGTTATATTATCATGAAAACAAGCTTATGGATCCGAGTGGTT
Source organism: Limnephilus rhombicus (assembly GCA_929108145.2). Classification (NCBI taxonomy): domain Eukaryota; kingdom Metazoa; phylum Arthropoda; class Insecta; order Trichoptera; family Limnephilidae; genus Limnephilus; species Limnephilus rhombicus. Next base: position 29,623,165 of record OV815284.1, read on the forward strand.
AGATGGATTTTTAAAAGCTGTTTAGCACATGGTGGAAAAGACATTGTGAGTTCTAAATAGTGGCATTGACCTAGAAATTTCATTCTGAAGAAACAGCTATGCAAATTTCAAAACTGGTAATAAGATGAATTTCACCCGAATAAGAAATAAGATTTCGATGATTTAAAAACTTTCAAGTTTTCAATGTACAATAATAGCTTTATTCAAAAAATATATTAAACTAAAAATAAAACTATCTGAATACTCCACTGCCCAACATAAATACTCAATCAAAACAACTAGCCAAAATATACTGGTTATTCCCAGTTTGAGTACATATTTTGGAAAGAGAAATTTACCAAATCAAACAAATCAATATATTTAAAACTAAAGTAAAACCATGGCTGAGACAATATAAAGATAACTAGAAACTATATATACAATATAAAAAAAATACAGGCTGCCCTCAGAACAGGAAAACCTAGTGAGGAGGACTGTGAAAACTTTGAATTTATTCTTATACTAGCTGGGCCTTTGGCTTCGTTTAAGGAGTTGAAATGAGATTGAACTGACCTTCAAACCCACAACAGATCTTACTTTATATACCCCTACCAACGGGTAACCCCACCCATGCAAAAGAGGCTTTGAATGGTCCACAATGTTCCAGAACATTCCACAACATCGAGATTGTTCTGGAATGTTCCACAATGATCTGGGATGTTCCCGAATGTTCCAAACTATTCCCGAACATTCCAGAATATTCCAGGATGATCTGGAATGTTCTGGACTGTTCTAGAGATTTCTAGAGGGCGTTTCTTCCAGCCCTTAAATCTTCAAAAGAAAGCCCTTCAGGTAAAAATGGGAACCTTCTTCATGGATGGGGGATAGAGGGCTACCACATCATATAACCCCCTTGATCATACTGGACTCATTTTTTAATTTTAGCAGGACGCACACTTTCATATAATAAAATATAAATAAATACTTTCTTTTATAATATAGATATTGATTATGATTTGATAATATAATATAAATACTTTCTTATATAATATAAATATTGATTATGATTTGATAATATAATATAAATACTTTCTTTTATAATATAAATATTGATTACGATTTTTACTTACTTCATGTACAAACTTTGTTATAGAAAAAAATTAAATAAAAAATTGAAAGTCGGATATCAAAACTGGTTTTGCATTATTATTATAATTAATGTGTATAATTGACCGAATGGTGTCATGTGTAGGCCCGAGGCAGACATTCGCGCCATTGTGGTGACAGACGGAGAGCGCATCTTGGGACTAGGAGATCTCGGAGCACAGGGAATGGGCATCCCTGTGGGAAAACTGGCCCTCTACACTGCCCTCGGGGGCATCAAACCTCATCAGTGTCTTCCCATCACACTCGGTAAGATCCCACCAACATCGTTGAACTATCTTCTACACAGTGTATCTACATTGAGGGGCTTTACAATTTTACCCTCACTCAAGAGTATCTTTCAGAATTAAACTGGTTCCGGTGCAGTCACCCGATTGGGTCACCATTTCGATCGTCCAGTTGATTAGCCAGACATCTCCAAATACTATGTTTTGAGATAATGAGGAAAGCAAAATTTAAATGCTCACCATAAATCAAATGGCATTTACGCATGTCCCTGTTTTACATATTAAATATGCTATAAAATTACACCGAGAGGCATAATGATCCAGTACATTAGTACGACATTTTGAAATATCCTTCTAGTGACCCAGAAAGCATTGATGTTTTGTTTAATTCGCTACAAGTTTTTAAATGTTATAATTGATTTGGCGGTATTCACAAGTATTCTGAGTATTGTAACAGATAGAGGTTACACTTTTACATAATATAATTGCATACTTAACTCAAATTTATATTTTTTCGGAGATGTCTGACCAATCAATGGACGATCGATTTATATACCTACGGTTGACTTCTGTCACCTGAGAATAGCTCATTTGTATGACTTGTTTTTGAGTTCTACAGCTGTGAAACGATTAGCCAGCCTCTGTGATTGCTGTGTTTCATTAAGAGCCATTTTCACCCCTTCCTCTCCTCAAAAAGACCTTCCACACAGCATGCCCATGAGGCGAATTAATTTCTTCAGTGCCTCCTGTGTGGAGTTAATTTAAAAGCAAAAATAAAACAGTTGTAGAAGTATGCCCCTCTACCAATTTTAAGAAGGCATGTATGTGTTGAATCCTAATGATGTTGAGTGGCTCCCGTACACCAGCATCCAATTGTAATCTCCACCATATGAAGAAGAAGAAGATGTAATATCAATGTGTGATGAGCCTGTTACTTTGTATTTGTTATTTATTCTATATTATTTCAGATGTGGGAACCAACACCCAATCCCTGCTGGACGACCCACTGTACATTGGTCTCCGCCACCGCCGTGTCACCGGGCAGGTGTACGATGACTTCATTGACGAGTTCATGCAGGCCGTTGTACGCCGATTTGGACAGAATTGTCTCATTCAGGTAATAAAAAAACATCTTTTATTTTAGGGGTAAAGATTTTAACCATAGACATAAAAAAAAATGAAACAATAGTAAAGATAAGAAATATTAGTTTGTCGGTATAATTATATATGGTGGCATTGTTTTTAAAAACTTAAAAGGCGTTATATTATCAGATCAATATAATTTTCTCTGGCTTCACATAAACTCTTAAGTTTCTTGTTGTGTAATTTGCAAATTTGAGACTTTTTTGATCATTGGTGCATATTTGGGTCTTTTTTCGACAGTAATGCATATTTCAGCCATTTTATTTTTCAAAATATGAACTGTTTGAATTAGAATTGGTAGATATTTTTGTCTTTTCTGGAAAAAGGGGGTTATTTTTAGAACCGGTTCCTTAGCCACTCAATTGTCCTGGTTCAGAATACTGAATCTGCGCGAGAATTGCAAAAGCAGTAGTTTCAGCAAACCGGACTTGTGATTGCGCGTAAAAACCGTTCTGATATGGAAATGAAACTACTTGCCCCGTACAGGCACTGAATTATCCTTTCTTTTAAATAAGATTTCACAGTAGCAACACTACTTTCAGAGTTACAATATAAAGCTGATTGACATTTCATAAAAAATTTTCAACGTGAAATCAAACAAAATCAGTTGGTTCCTTTAATAATTTAAACACATCTCTTCTCCAGTTTGAAGACTTTGGAAACTCAAACGCCTTCCGCCTCCTGGCTAAGTACCGCCACAATTACTGCACCTTCAACGACGACATTCAGGGCACGGCGGCCGTGGCAGTCGGTGGCATCCTGGCCTCGGTCAGAATCACCAATACCAAGCTGTCGGACAATGTCATCTTGTTCCAGGGCGCCGGAGAAGTGAGTAAAATACTATTTTTAATGGAGCTCAAAATAGATCATTTTGATACCTTTTAAAAAATTATTGAAATTTACTCAACAAATGCATTATTAACAAGTTTGTACCTGTATTTATAACAGTAGAACGTGGAAAGAAATGTATTAGAATAATTACACAAACCCGCTAGATAAACCCTGCTTTGCCAACAAACCATTCAAAACCTGGGATGTTTTTTAAAATTATGATGAAATGCGAGATTATTTTAGATAATTTTTTTTATAAGATTGGTACTTTCGACAAATGTCATATTTGATTGTCTATTAGTTAAAAAACGAACATTCCGTACTATCCGTGCATCAAACTTCGACAACACGAACGTTCCGTATTATCCGTGAGGTGGACTAACTGCATATTTACCTAAACTTTAACTTCGTAATCTGCTCATCATAACCGTTAGTTGCTATATTCATGATGAATCAACCCTTTGGCCACAGAATTAGTCAACTTAAAAATTGGCCTTCACCACTGAATTAATTTTGTACCAAAAATTGAAAACCTGCATTGGTGAACTAAATCTGTTGTAACTTTTGAACCATGGATTCAAATGAATTAATTTCTTTAAATTTTTTTTTTTAATTTTTTTAAACTTTATGAGATTTGATTGAGTTTCGCTAATATTGTCTTCATTTAATTAAATATTATAATTTGAGATTTTACTCATAAAGTTTAAAAAATTAAAAAATAAATATTCATCCTGGACTTGCAGAAAAAGTCAATAGATGTCACATATTAAAAAATAAAATGGATAAAAATTTATCCAGACACTATCTAGATTGCATTTAGTTTGAGTTGAATCTTGCAATCATATATAAAAGATAGCAGCCAATAATATGTGCATTAAGAAGATGAAGATAATGTTGCTAGTTCTTAGTCGAAGTATGATACAGTTAAAAGTGACCGAATTAATATGGGTTCCGTAGCTCAATCGGTAGAGCTGTTGCCATGTAAGCAAAAGGTCCTGGGTGCGAGTCCCAGCGGAGCCAATATCTTTTCTGATTTTTCTGTCTCCAAATTTTCGATTGAGTTTCGCTAATATTGTCTTCATTTAATTAAATATTATAATTTGAGATTATACTCATGAAGTTTAAAAAATTAAAATAAAAAAATCATAATATTTTACTTATGATATGACAGGAGTTATCTCATTACACCAAAGTTCGACTGTACTTACTTCATAACTTTTTGCTTGTGCCGTGACAGGAGTTATCTCATTATAGCAAAGTTCGATGTACTAACTTCATAACTTTTTGCTTATGCCATGACAGGAGTTATCTCATTATAGCAAAATTCGATGTACTAACTTCATAACTTTTTGCTTGTGCCATGACAGGAGTTATCTCATTATAGCAAAGTTCGATGTACTAACTTCATAACTTTTTGCTTGTGACATGACAGGAGTTATCTCATTATAGCAAAGTTCGATGTACATACTTACTTCATAACTTTTTAACTTCACTGCTTTATTACTTACTTACAAATTTATTGAAAATATTTCTTTAGGCCTCTATCGGAATAGCCGAACTGTGCGTGATGGCCATGAAAGCAGAGGGCACCAGTGAGGAAGACGCGCGCAGCAAGATCTGGCTGGTGGATTCGAAGGGACTCATCGTGAAGGACCGGCCCGAGAAGGGCATCAACGAACACAAGGCCAAGTTTGCCAAGAACCACGCGCCCATCAGGAACCTCCTCGATGTCGTACTCACCGTCAAGCCCAGCGTACTTATTGGTAAATGATTTGAATTATTTATTTTAACAGTAAGTCTTGAATGTTAGCTGTGCTTAAAAAGTTTATCAAGTAGTTTCGATCACTTGAAAAATGTGGTGTCCTGACTATTTTTTGACATTTAGATGTTTATTTTAAAGCTCCATATAATAGTAGTATTTTAAAGCTCCATATAATAGTACTTGATGTTAGAAATGATATAGTAGTATTTTAAAGCTCCATATAATAGCAGTATTTTAAAGCTCCATACAATAGTACTTGATGATAGAAATGATATAGTAGTATTTTAAAGCTCCATATAATAGTAGTATTTTAAAGCTCCATACAATAGTACTTGATGATAGAAATGATATAGTAGTATTTTAAAGCTCCATATAATAGTAGTATTTTAAAGCTCCATACAATAGTAGTTGATGATAGAAATGATATAGTAGTATTTTAAAGCTCCATACAATAGTACTTGATGATAGAAATGATATAGTAGTATTTTAAAGCTCCATACAATAGTACTTGATGATAGAAATGATATAGTAGTATTTTAAAGCTCCATATAATAGTAGTATTTTAAAGCTCCATATAATAGGACTTGATGATAGAAATGATATAGTAGTATTTTAAAGCTCCATATAATAGTACTTGATGATAGAAATGATATAGTAGTATTTTAAAGCTCCATACAATAGTACTTGATGATAGAAATGATATAGTAGTATTTTAAAGCTCCATATAATAGTAGTATTTTAAAGCTCCATACAATAGTACTTGATGATAGAAATGATATAGTAGTATTTTAAAGCTCCATATAATAGTAGTATTTTAAAGCTCCATATAATAGTACTTGATGATAGAAATGATATAGTAGTATTTTAAAGCTCCATATAATAGTACTTGATGATAGAAATGATATAGTAGTATTTTAAAGCTCCATACAATAGTACTTGATGATAGAAATGATATAGGTAATAAGCTTAAAATAGTTGCGCAATATGGAACCTAGAAATTTCACACTCGAGTAATAAAATTATACATTTGTTTTTAGTTATTCATACAAATAGATTTTCAGCGTTTTTACTCGAGCGATATTTATGTAAAGGAGTGTAGAACCTTCTTCGTAATTCAAATTATGAAGGAGGTTTTAGGAATTAAATTGTCTTTTGTAGTACCCACTTACATTTAAAATCTAGAAGTACCTACAAGTGAGCAATTTTCATGAGAAAATTCCATTATCTATTTTTTTGTTCGGTTTTGAATTAAAAGCTATCAAACTAAACTACATATTCGTGAATAATTTGGGTAGGAGGAGAAGAAAGGGACGTTATATTAGGACCAGGAAATGGGGCTGGGGTTGAAGCAGGACTAATGGCTGGAGTTGGAGCAGGAATAAAAGCTGGAACAAAAATAGGAGATGAAAATGCGCCAGGGATTGGAGTTGGAATTGGTGCAGGAATAGGAGTTGGAGTTGGGGCAGGAATAGGAGTTGGAGTTGGAGCAAGAAAAGGAGTTGGAGTTGGGTTTGGAGCTGGGGTTGGAGCTTCTTTGGACTCCAAAATTGAGCTTGGCGCCCAAGTCCATTTAGCCAAATTGGGTAGGTGGCACCATAATTCAAAATTAGTTGTAATAATTATATGGAATCGGATAGATTATTGAAATCTGAGATCGTATTAGGTTTTGAGCTGAGCAAATCCATTGTTTAAAAATAATTATTAATGGTCCTTTTAAAAACTACCAGTTTTGTAAATGGTTGTAACAGAATGCCAGAAATTACATTTTTTGAAGATGATTGCTCCATACAAATTTTGTTTAAAAAATTGTCTAGAAAATAAATCATGCAAAGCAACAAATATTGCCCAAGTTGTAGCAATTTCATTATTTAAAAAAATGATTGTATCAATAATAATATCAATAAAAAACAGATTGCAATTAAAATGTTTTTCATTATTAACAAACAACTACTTGACACTGCCGCTTTTGTATGTACCTCATGTGCTTTCAGATTCTGGTAACCCATTCGCAAGCTTCTAACAGTACAACATTGAACTGATTGTGTTATGTTATTTCCAGGAGCTGCTGCTATCGGTGGAGCCTTCACCAAGGAGATCCTCGAAGCCATGGGAAAGAACAACGACCGCCCCGTGATCTTTGCCCTCTCCAATCCGACCAGCAAAGCAGAATGCACAGCTGAACAGGCATACGAACACACTGATGTGAGTATTCACCAATTTCATATCCTCTCATGCGATCAATATAATAAACAGGCCGGCGGACCTCATACTTCATACAACGACTACGACTAGTAAAGTGGCTAGTTATTTTCAAATACCTGACTCTGCAGTATATATCTTCTTCTCAAGTCAGTTCCTCATTGCTGGGGATTGTAGCCCCTATCCCAACTTCCATGGTGAATGAGGCTCCTCTACTCCTTGCGATTCTGCGCTGCATGGAGAGCTGTGGATACCGACGTATCGGACGCCAGGGATACTTGGTCACTACAGCACATTGGTGACCTTCTTCTACCTTCCGCTTGTCAGTGACTACGAGTTTCTCCAAGTTGGAATTCTCAGTTTGGCAAGCAATGTGTCCAAAGTATGTTAAAATACGTTGGCAGATAGTTAAAATCTTATTGTGGATGCCTAGCTCTTCCAGAATGGACACATTTGCGCTTCTGGCTGTCCACGGAATTCTGAGCATTTTTCTCCAGTACCACATTTCGAGGGTGTCTATCCACTTTTTTTCGCTGGCTCTAAGTGTCCATGTTTCCACATCGTACAGAAATATTGGGAAAATTAACGCCTGGACAAGTCTTGATGATCTTCATTATGTCTCTGTCACTCGATGTCTTTTACATTATTCTAAATGCAGTTAACTGAGGGCTTGTTGTTGAAACGATCTATCAAGTAAAAAATATATGTACATATTAAATTTAGTGAAATTTTCCAGCACATTTATTGTTAGACTGCATATGCAGTGATCCCCCTTTATCCACATTAGTGACTTTGTGATATGATATGGATAAAATACTTATATGGCCAGTAGTGAATGAGGGGAAGCTGCTTCTATGTGTGTCTCAAATAATGTTCCTGCTGCCGTGGAAGTTGCTTGCCTACCTTAGAAGCTCATCAACCACCCCCTCTTGAATAATATTCTCCTGTTTTGCCACCCGTGCTGCGTTGCAGAAACCTAACTTAATCTAATAATTTCAACTCATGTATGACAGTCTGTTTGGCCATCTGAATGATTTTAATATTAGATGTATTTTGCAGGGAAAAGCTGTGTTTGCATCTGGATCTCCCTTCCCGCCCGTCACGTATAAGGGCAAGACTTACTACCCGGGACAAGGAAACAACTCTTACATCTTCCCCGGACTGGCACTGGCCATCATCACCACAGGGATCATCGACATCTCAGATGAGATCTTGCTGTTGAGTGCAGAGGTAAATCATCTCTGTTCCGATAAAAACATTAATAAACCTGCAGGATGAAGGAGTGTTGGGAGTTTAATAGCGCAGCCTTAGACATAAGTAACTGGAAGAAAACAGCAGGAGACCGGCAGGAGTGAAGGTGTTTCCTGGAGTTGACCAAGCCTCTCCAGGGGTTGAAGCTCCAATGATGAACGGATGAATAAATTCTGTTAAAAAAATGTTGTACTTTTTCAACTATATGCATATTGAATGCCAAATAAAGAACACCTACAGATCAACTAACTTATCTACGAAGTCGGGTGCCTCGCTGGTGTGTAGGTATTGTGTGAATGTATGAAGTATGAATTTTAAAAATAGTGTTAATTTTCATTAGCCTTTCTTTTTACCACCTCTATATAGGGGTCTGCAGGGGTCTACAGGATCTACAGGAGTCTACAGGGGTCTGCAGGGACTTTGAATAACCTCTTTTACCCAGTTTCTTTGGATAAAAGTAGCTATTCTAGGGAAATTAGTTGTGGTAGGTTATGTACTATTTTTATAGATTTATAAAAACACTTTTTCCGGTAAGACGGTATGGAAAATTTTGCATCAGCGCTAAAGAAATTAAGATGGCTATGATTTATTAAATCACTTTCTGCAAACTATTTCATATTTCTGAAAATTATATAATAAAGTATTCAATGTTATTTTTTTACTATTTCTAGGCACTAGCAGAACAGGTCTCCGAGGATGATCTCGCCAAGGGCAGTATTTACCCGCCAATTGAGAATATCCAAACCATATCACTGAAGATCGCAAAGAAGGTTGCCGAATACGCTTACCAAACAAGTAAACAATTTTGTTTGTGTTAACTTTCTTGATCCATCAATTTTTGGTAAAAAGTGTAATTTTAAAACATTGACTGTGGCAAAACGAAAATTTTGATGAATTTATGCTAAGACATTGTTTGACCACATCTGGGCACACACTTCTGAATAGAATACCTAGAAATATTTCAACAATCAATTTGTATGTCTTATTCGAGTACTGATAACCTTCATTCGAAGCTCTGGAAAAACTGTAACTCTGATTTGGATTCCTGGACATGTTGGCGTAGTGGGTAACGATATTGCTGATTCCTTGGCAAAACAAGGGGCGTCTAACCCTACCGTTACCCTCGTAAACCATATTCCCCTATCTGCTATTTTTTCTATCATCAAAGATAGATCCCGCAATGTTTGGACAGAGTATTGGAACATTGGTAGTCAATCCAAGTGAGCCTGCTACGCCTCTGTTCAAAGGACTATCCCATCAAAACCGTGGTTTCAAAAATTCCCCCACTTTTCCAAAAAAGAAATGTCCTTTCTTATTCGAATGAGAATCGGACAATGTTCTGTTCCTTCTCATTCAACATCTCATCTCTTCTAAGTCTGAACTCTACTCCAGTCCTCCATATAATTCTGAAATTTGCACATTTAAATAAAATTAATATATAAATTCACCTTTCCTTTCTCTGTAATTTTAAATGATGACCTAGAACACCCTTGAGGGGTGATAGCCAGAAATAATTGAAAAATATATTCCAATTCATCATTTTGAAAGAGCATGGGGCAGGAATGGATATTGAGTATGTCAAATTAGCAAAATAGTCACATTGTTTGGTGATTGAAGCAACAGTCTTTGATAAATGATTTATCTGTTTCCAGATAAGGCATCCGTCCGTCCCGAACCAGAAGACAAGATGGCGTTCATCAAGGCGCAAATGTACGACTACAACTACAGTCCTGCCGTTCCTCCCATATATTCATGGCCCATGTTTTAAACTCTCAACATTCTCTATTATCACACACAAATTATTATTATAGAAAGTGTTCTATGTCAATGTTACCAATAAAAATCAGATCAACAATCTTGCATAAGAAATTATTCGTCACGTTTCAATGTTTGTAAAATCATTATTTAATTTAACGGCTTTACTGTTTTAGGAATTAAAAATTTATAAAATAATGTTTTATATCTATTTTTTTATTATTCCATTTTTATTTTGTATTAATTAATTAATTATTAATAATAATTGTGAACAATGGAACTGTGATGTATCTGATACCACAATTTGAGAAACAACTTATTGTTAGGAACAATGTCAAACATTTTCAAGACATTCTCGATACTTTGAAATTTATGTAATAATTTATTTTAATACTGATAAGCAATTGTCCCCAAAAATAATTTAATTAGATATTAACATCAATCATTCCGTAGGATTAAATTATGTTGTTTTAACCAAACTAGTTGTATTTTTGTATTATACAACATTTGTTTGTGGTCTCAATAAGCAATAAATCGACGGGAGTTCAAAAATGTTACCAATTGATGTTGTGGATTATAACGGATACATAATAATTATGTAATGTATGCCGCCTTAAAAATATATATCATGCAAAACAAGCGTTTGTTCTTTTCTTTAACCTTTTCATAACATTGTCCATGTTTTTGTGATTTCTTGCAAACTGACCAACAATAATAGGTATCTATTATTGTTGGTCAGTTTGCAAGAAGAGTGACAACTCTAAAAACTAGAGAATAGTGGTCTAACCATCAAAAACATGCAAAAACCATAATTTTTAAATTCTATTAAGAACATCCATAAAACAAACAAGGGACCACAAAATAATACCCTACCCCAAGATTAATAGAAAATGTATTTTACAAGATTAGCTCATTGAGGGGGTAGAGAGTGATTGGCTACAGGGTGGTGACCAGGGTCGTGCACTCCATACAGGCACATAAGCACTGCCTACCCTACCGTATTTGTAAAACATAACCATGTAAATAGTATTATAATTTTTAAATAATTGCTAAAAACAAATTTCAAAAATAAGCGCGAAAAAGCTGAGGAACCGAAACTACACGAGCGCCTCATCAAACGGCATACTACAAACGTGGCATAAACTGTAACTAGAAACTACATGCGCACCCTCCGACTGTCTCACTGAAATGCAGCCTAAGTAGGAATTATTTCTGCTTGGAGCTAACTTCATACAAGATATAATATCAATGTTTACGAAATGCACATAGCATAGAGTAGAACTGTCGTTTTGAATTTGCTTTTAGGAAGTTTTTTTTGTTAGTATTAAGCAGTGCTTTCTGGAACAAAATTAGCAAATGGCAATCAGTGACGACAGTGAAATCTGTTATCTATTTCTATCAACTAGTTGTCTTACCAGCAGCAAGCACACTTAGCGAAAACTTATACGAAGGGAGTTATTTCTAGTAAGTTTTTTTAAAATTTATTTGTATGCCTAACCTGATCAAAAACTCTGTGCACGCCACTGGCGGTGACATAGCTAGACATTCATTTTCTACTGCGAGATTTGAATTTACTGTAATACAAGTTGCGTCAAGCGACTGAATGCATTTGCAATGGTTTATTTATAATATGTTGCTAATACCATACTAACTATTATGTTAAAATTAATGTTCGGAATAAAAGTACCTTGTATAAATCGCCTTCGAAGACATTCAAATTGAAAGTCTCATTTAGTTAACCATCATGACAAGGATATGACAGGAAAAGTGTTGAGAATAATTGAGTCCTTCAATTTTTATATCCGCTATATCAACTTTCAGTGATTCGGAGATTGTATTTTTGAAACCCTGGCGATTTTTTGAAAATTTCAATCTGAAAAATCAGACTTTTTTTTATAAACCGGAAAGACGGGAGATAATTTTATGGGTGCGAAAAAACGATAATTACATAGCCGAAAATCATTTAACAAAAAAATTACATTTTCCACAAGAAAGGGCACAGGAGAATAACGAGGCAAACCAAAAATATTACATCTCATAAATAATTTTTTTCTTGATCCATCTTATTGATCATAAATCATTATAATGTTCAAAGTCTATGTTACTAAATCCAATGTAATATATTTTGTACTTGTAAATTATAATAATAATAAGAATATTATAAAATTTGATTTTGTTAAAATCAGCATCACTACCATTATATCTCTAAAACACATACAGTCAGCGTAAAATGTACAGGGTTCTCTTCATAACATCTTTCAAAAAGTCAAACCAAATGATAAGTTCGCAGAGAACAATCTAGTGAATGTTAAATGTCAAATTCAAAAATTCGCCTGAAATCAAAGTGTTGCCATATAAAAAAAATAAATCAGTGTAGAATTTTACAAAATTAGTAGGAACATTTTCGGGGACGGGACATTTTCATGTAGTGACTTCACGGGCCCAAATAATGGATTTATTTATTTATTATTCACTCATTCCTCGGCGGGCCAAGCCTTCAATTTCATTACATAGTTAGTCGAAAACTTTCGACTTTGAATCTGAACATCGAGGCATCGCATCGGCTAGAAAAGTGAGAAGCAAAATTAGTGCACCTGCTATAGTTTTTTTGTCACGTATGGAAGATATTGGAACACAAGTACCTACCTACATTTAGTCGTAGATCTTGGGTAGATATAATATGTAAATTTGTATATGATAAATTTGCAGTGCTTCGTATCCTCCCGGTCTCCTGTGCTGTGTTTCGAAGTCTCCCCATTCATTCTAGTTTTTTTTTTTTTTGGGAATTAATTGAATTAAAGGAATGAATAGAAGGAATCAATTCAAAAGGCCGGGGGAATCAGACTGGATCTATTCACTCCTGGGAATCATTCTGCCCACGTCTACTGCAAACTCCTTTGAATTGTGTTTTTTCACATTGGGTATGTATTCAGGTTTGTGTAGAAATAATAAAATCAGTTTATATTTGTATGAATATATTTTTTGACAATTATTTCCAAAATGGGAGATTCTTTAATCTGTTATTTAGTTATTTAGCTATTCTGGAAAACCTTCTTACAATATTATCATGTAGTTATACATGAACAATAAGATATATTATCTGGTAAACAGAAAATCATTCAATTTATATCAATATTTGACCAGAACTCATCAAATATCATTTTTTCGAAATACCATCCATTTTCAACAGGTCAAAAGTATGTGTTTAAGTAAGTAGTACATATAAGTAGAACATTCATTAGGAAATTAATCTAAAATAGGTTGCATACTTTTGCATTTCTATTTCTCAATTTATTTTTTAATAACCCTTGACCAACCACGAAGCTGTCATATCAAGCAAATGATCGCCAACCACACCAACACAATGTGCTTCAAGCTTTCCAGATTTAAAAAAGTCATACCTTGAAAAAAAAGTCTTATTTTCAATCACCATTAAAAAAAGGGTATTGTGGTGGTTCCTAATCAAATATTAATTCCTGCACTGGTAACACTGCAACAAGCGCAGACGGGGCCTGCTCACTGCTGTCCCGAACCCAGTACATTAGTTCACAGCCATTGCCACCCTGAACACCTTTCATTGTGGCACAGTTTTGTATCAATAATAATCGATAAGGGAACGTACCCATACTACGTGACCGGTTCAGGGGGGGGTCTTCAAAATACCACGCTTGGTACAAATGAGCGGCGGGTTGCTTAGGTTTTTGGTCACCGGGGGAGGGGGGGGTTAAAAATTGCAAAAAGTTGGTCACGTAGTATGTGTTGGAATATTTGATACTGGCAACACTGATAGTTCCGGAACAATCTTCTTTGGTTCTTTTCTTCTGTTTGAATTTGAGTCAACTAGTGTATTGTTTACCTGACAATAAAATACATCTGTACCATGCAATTGAGTCTATTTAATTACAAACTAACAGGTTATGAGCCACATCATGCTTAAAGACACTGTGTTGTGATCAATGACTTAAGTATTAAATTGTGTATTTATTAAAAGAAAAGGGAGGAATGCAGATCCCGCCAATGTGGGGGATTTTAATAAAAATGCACTTTCTAGATGAGAAAAGTGTGGAAAAGTTGAATAAAAGAGAAATTAAGGTGCGCTTGGCAAAATTGAGGGAGATACAGCCGTTTAAAGAATGAATAAAATGACACTTCGTGAACTTAAACTACGCCATTTTGTTACTATTATGTTGGTATCTCAGACTTGCTATTAACCTGTAATCGGCCGGACACGCTCATTTGCGCGCAGCTTTTGCGCATGCGCGAAAAAAATATTTCGAAATAAAAAAAGTTTGTCTGCGATTTTGACCCTTCTATGTACAGAATTTGTATGAAAACAAGGTCAGAATCGCTTGCGCCAACATCATTGATGATATAGCCGACTATAGAACCGGTTGATACGATTGTAGCCGACTTCATGTGATAGATGAGACGCGTAATTATGAAATTTTTCTAGCGTACTTTTTTTAAACGATTTTTTAAACTGTTTATCACCTTCCAAATTAAAGTAACCTCACCTAAGACTACGCTAAACATGGTTTGTGTAACATGGTTTGTGCCCCTTTATAACGCCTACTCGCGTCAACGCAAGAAAAACATCCCAGTTTTCAAATAGTTTAGCGGCTACGCTAGGTTTGTGTAACATGGTTTATGTAACATGGTTTGTGCCCCTTTATAACGCCTACTCGCGTCAACGCAAGAAAAATATCCCAGTTTTCAAGTAGTTTAGCGGCTACGCCAGGTTTGTGTAACGTGGTTTGTGACCTTTATTAATTCTGTTTTTCATAATTACGCGCCTTATTATATATCACACGAAGTTGGCTACAATCGCATCAACCTTCGAATAGCAAGTCTGAGATACCAACATAATAGTAACAAAATGGCGTAGTATAAGTTCACGAAGTGTCATTTTATTCATTCTTTAAACGGCTGTATCTCCCTCAATTTTGCCAAGCGCACCTTAATTTATTTTTTATTCAACTTTTCCACGCTTTTCTCATCTAGGAAGTGCATTTTTATTAAAATCCCCCACATTGGCGGGATCTGCATTTCACCCAAAGAAAATAACTTAGTTTACATCACTTTATTTTTTATATTTTATAATATCAACATGTTTCGTGAACCATGTTCACTTCTTCAGGAATAAAAGTATACTAAAGTTAAAAAATTAATTATAGATTACATATGGAGAGAAGAAATTGAAGGAGGGGGAAGGGTTGACAATGGTGGTAGTTTCGAAGAATTGGGGATTACCAAGCTATTAGAAGTAAAAGGCCGGTTAAGTGGGAAGATATTTAAAACAGGGTTAACAAAATTTTTTTTTGCTTATTAATTATGTCAGCTTTGGAATCTACATTTTTTCTTATTTCTAAAATTTCTAAATTATTGATTTGCGATGTTTTATATCCTGTATGTAATATTTGAAGACCTGAATTTATGTCAAAGCTATGATCATATTTTAATAAATGGTCTGCGAACTCAGAATCGCTATTGCCATTTAGTGCTCTGAGGTGCTCTTTAACCCTAATCTCAAAGTTTCTATAAGTTCTACCTATATAAAACGAACTACAATCATTACAATTGAGTTTGTAAACCCCTGATTTTTTTGTTTTAATTTCGCTATCTTTATTGTTGAGTATATATTTCTTCAATTTGTTATTTGTGTAAAACGCTGGTTGAATAGTACCGGGAATATTTTTACTAATAATTTTTCACGTATCATTGTCGACAAATAAAATTCTACGCCAATGTTTATTGTTATCTTTAGAAATAGAACTATTTCTAATAACAAATTGAAGAAATATATACTCAACAATAAAGATAGCGAAATTAAAACAAAAAAATCAGGGGTTTACAAACTCAATTGTAATCATTGTAGTTCGTTTTATATAGGTAGAACTTATAGAAACTTTGAGATTAGGGTTAAAGAGCACCTCAGAGCACTAAATGGCAATAGCGATTCTGAGTTCGCAGACCATTTATTAAAATATGATCATAGCTTTGACATAAATTCAGGTCTTCAAATATTACATACAGGATATAAAACATCGCAAATCAATAATTTAGAAATTTTAGAAATAAGAAAAAATGTAGATTCCAAAGCTGACATAATTAATAAGCAAAAAAAAATTTTGTTAACCCTGTTTTAAATATCTTCCCACTTAACCGGCCTTTTACTTCTAATAGCTTGGTAATCCCCAATTCTTCGAAACTACCACCATTGTCAACCCTTCCCCCTCCTTCAATTTCTTCTCTCCATATGTAATCTATAATTAATTTTTTAACTTTAGTATACTTTTATTCCTGAAGAAGTGAACATGGTTCACGAAACATGTTGATATTATAAAATATAAAAAATAAAGTGATGTAAACTAAGTTATTTTCTTTTAATAAATAAATAATGACATCACAAAGTACCAACCTTTTAGAAGAAGTTTTCTTCGAAAAAAAAAAAAAAAAAAAAAATTATTAAATTGTGATTAACATTTGAATCGAACAATGTCGTTCCAACTCCCTATTGAAAAGCTGAGGGGCCGTGAAAACTATGACATCTGGAAGTTCACTGCTCAAGCATATATAGAAGACCAGGATTTATGGGAATGTGTTGAAGGTACGGAATCAGACCAGAAAAAGGTTAAAAAATGTCGTTCCAAGATTGTTTAATTGATTGAACCAGTTAACTATGTTCATGTCCAGTCTGCTACAACCGCGAAAGAAGCCTGGGACAATCTTGCTGCTGCTTACGACGATAAAGGTCTTACACGGCGCGTAGGGCTACTAAGGACCCTTATTACAACAAGGTTAGAAAATTGTAAATCTGCTGAAGATTACGTCGATAAAATTATTACCACTGCCCTGAAATTGACTAATATTGGTTTAAAAGTTGATGATGAATGGATAGGTACTATTCTTCTTGCCGGGCTTCCAAAAAAATACACCCCCATGATTATAGGCATAGAGAGCTCTGGAATAAAAGTGACTGGGGATGCAATAAAGACAAAATTGCTACAAGATGTTTCGCATAATAATTCAACATTAGAAAATCCCAATGACATTGCTATGTACGGATCTGGCTCGCCCAGATGGGGAAAATACAGTGTTTCTGGATCGGGTAGTCGCAGTTCCAGAGGGGTGGCAGAAAAGAGTTCATCCAGAAACAGATCAGAGGAAATAATTACTCCCAACTCTGCAGATCATAAAAGGGGACCCCACTGTTACCGATGCAACAGAAATGGTCATATAGCCCGAAACTGTGAGGTGATATTTGATAAAAAAAACTGTTGAAACAAACAAAGTTCAATGTACACTGCTTTTTCCGTAACTTCTAAATCAGCTGACAAATGGTTTCTTGACTCGGGGGCTTCTGCACATTTAACAATGACTGAAAATAAATTATTAAATAAAATCAAAAAACCTTCCTAGTTAGGTATCACTACTGCCGATGGTGATCAAATGATCAGCGACACAGTTGGAAACCTGCAATTAATCACATCTTGTGGAGAATCAATAAATGTAAGTGATGTGTTTTATGTTCCACAAGTGAAAGTAAATTTGCTATCTGTTAGTTAAATTGTTAGCAAAGGTAATTATTTGGTTTTTAATTCAACTGGAGCAAACATTTTAAATTGTAACAATCAAATAATTGCAACAGCATCGCTAGTGAATAATTTATTTAAATTGGATGTGCAAAGCAATGTTGGCTTCGCTGTTCAAACAAAAGCTAATGATAGCACTCTTTGGCACAGAAGGATGACCTACCTAAATTATGACAGTTTAAATAAATTAAAAAATGGATTAGTTCATGGAATTCAGTTTTCCTCGTGTAACCCACCAGATGTATGTGAAGTTTGTGTGAAAGGGAAGGGTCACAGGTTGCCTTTCCAATTGAGCAACTCTAGAGCTGCAAGACTACTTGAAGTGATCCACTCAGATCTTGTAGGACCAATGCAGACAAATTCATTATCATTTCTTATCTTTTTTGGATGATTTCAGTAGAAAATCCTTTGTTTATTTTCTTGTGACAAAAGATCAGGTGGCAGAGTGTTTTGAAACATTTAAAAAACATGTTGAAACACAAACTGGAAAGAGAATCAAGACTCTTCGTACTGATAATGGAGGTGAATTTTGCAACAAGCGATTAGACAAAATCCTGCGTGATTGTGGTATTGAACACCAAACCACGGTTCCATATACACCAGAACAGAATGGTCGGGCGGAAAGACTGAATAGATCCAATCCTGGAGCGTACCAGGTGTCTTTTAATTGAAGCTAACCTACCAAATATTTTTTGGGCTGAATCAGTATTCACTAGTCTACTTGATGAATCGTTCGCCCAACAAAAATGTGGATAAAACTCCCGAGGAAATGTTGTCAGGAAGAAAACCTACTGTAAAACATGTAAAGGTATTTGGCTGTAAAGCCTATGCACACATTCCGGATGCACACCGAAAAAAGTTGGACCCTAAATCAGTGGCGGACTAAGCCCGTCAGAGGCCCAGGGCGGCAAAGCTGAATGAGGCCCCCCCCCCATAGTAAAAGTTGATTTAATTTTACAAGATTTTTATTCAGATCACACGGGCCTCTGGTCCTGGGGGCCTCCAAACACCTCCGTGTTCCCTTTATCAAAACCTAAACAAGGCTTTGAGGCACCAGGGCTCTGTAAAATTTATTTCCTTTTTTAAAAGATGCATTTGTTAATAATGCTATCGTAAAATGTTTTAAGAAAATTCTAAAAATTCACGGAGATACACCGTTTTATATTAAACCGTTTTAAACATTGTGTATGTTGAATTATCCTTCAGCAAGAATTTGAACGCGTTTTTCACAAAACTATGTTTTTAACATATTAGAAAAACTGATAACATTAGAAATAATGATTAGATAACATATTAGAAAAACTATACATCCAATTTCCATTTTCTTTTTTTTTCTTTTTTTATTCTTCATTTTAAGCACCTGCTAAACTGCCAAAGCAGTTTGTCAGCAGGTCAATTTAACAATATTAATATAACATTAAATCACAAATATAACAAGAAACCACAATATGCAAAATAGATACAGAAGAATAACTTTTAAATAGCTACAATACAAAGGCATAAAATATACAGATAGACAGATATAACACAGGCAAATTAATCTTAGCCATATTTATACATAAGATTACAAACAATATCAGTATAAAAAGTTTTGATCCATTAGCCATTTTTAATTTTTTTTTTAAATCGGTGGTGCAATTTGATTCGATTTTTATGTTTACTGGCATCTTATTAAATATGGTAGGGACAAGATAAGTGAATGTCCGTTGTCCGTATTTATTTATAATTTTCGGAACGGATAAACCCTCATTTTTACTAAATCTAGTGCCATGTGCATGGTCAACTTTTTCTTTATATATTGAATCCGACAAAAGGTTTTGGCATACAATCTTAAACCATAATATCCCTCAAACAGGTAATATATTAACTGACTCATATAATAATTTTATGTCTCTTCTTTGTGCATAATACTTTTGTTTACCAAGAGCTTAGTCAAAGAGTTTTGAATTGTTTGAATGTAACCTATATTTGTCTTGCACGAGTTTCCCCAAGACGTTATTCCATATCTGATAGTAGATTCCGCCAATGACAAATAAATTATTTTTAACGTTCTTATGGGCATGAAATAATTCATTTCATAGCTCGTAGGCGTTTGCAGATGTTGCTTATGTGAGTATCCCATTTCATATGCGTATCTACAGTTATCCCCAAATACATATACGTTTGTACAATTTCAATGGTTCCGCATTTGCAGGATTGTGACGAATTGTGTATACACTCAAATGTATGCGATTTTATTACAGGCATGATGGTATATTTGGCATGTGGAGATCGTATGTGCATTAATTTACTTTTTTTGGAATTTATTATAAGACCCGCATCATGTGACCATTTCTGTAAGGAAAGGAAATCGTGCTGCATGAGTTTTATTGCAATCCATAATTCTTCATGCAAAATGACTAGTGCCGTATCATCTGCATAAACGTAATGTTTCACAAATGTGAAAATTTTATTCATGAGTGAAACGAATATTATGTATAATGTTGGGCCGAGAATTGAGCCCTGCGGGACGCCTGTTGACATATATTTAGCTTTGCTGTAAGTTTGAAAGAGTTTCACTTTAATTTGTCGATTGTTTAAATAGTTTTTGAGTATGTCTAGTAATTTTCCCCTAATTCCTATCGCCTCCAATATCTGTAATAGTTTTGTCGGATCAATGGTATCAAACGCTTTAGAGTTGTCTATGAATAAAACCAGAATATGTTTTTTATTATTGAGTTCTTGATTTACGTAATTCGAAAAGTCTTGTAGTAACATTTCTGTGCTTTTATTTTTTTGAAATCCTTATTGGTTAGGATCAATAATAGAGAAACTTTCTAGGTATTTTATTAAATTTACGGAAATGTATTTTTCTAGAATTTTTTCAATAGCTGGCAGTATACTGATTGGTCTGTAATTTTCTATATCAGTATGTTTTCCCCCTTTGTATATTGGCCTAATAATACTACATTTAAGCTCATCAGGTATAACTGCTTGCAACAAGATTTTATTAATTAAATGGGTAATTACCGGACATAGAAGAGTTATATGTTTTGTAATGTCGAACATTTGAATATTGTCAATCCCCGGCGATTTGGAATTATTCAGTTGACTGATAATCCTGCGTATGTCTTCACAGGTAGCTCTGGGCAGGTACATGCTATGCGGCAAATCAACGGGAGATATGTTAGACGCTTTGTAGTCGCATTTGTGTAACATCGAGCTGATGCTGTTTGAGAAGTACTCAGCGAATCTATTTACAACGATTTCCTCTGTTTGCCCATTTTTATTTAGCATATACTTTGAAATAATTTCATCGCAGTTTGTTTTTGTTTTACGTCCTAATAATTTGTTTATTTCATCCCACGTTTTTTTGGAATTGCTGAAGTAGTTTTTAAATGTTTCATTAAAATGTTTAGTTTTACTTCTTATGATTAATTTGGAAACAGTATTTCGGAATGATTTGTAATTTTTTTCGTAGTTTTTATTGGAAGGGGAATTTTTCCACCTTTTGAACAGGGAATCTCGGATTTTAATTTTTTCTAAGATGTCATCGGTTATCCACAATTTTGTTGCAAAAGGTCTTTTTTTGGGGTTTGGGCAGAAAGAGATTTTACTTTTTTCATATAGGTCATTAAAAACGTTTTTGAGTTTATTATATATGTCAACGCAATCTTGTTGCGCAAGCAGGGCATTCCAGTTATAACTATGTATGCACTACTGTATGTGATGTTGCATGCACCAAGTCTTAAACTAATCCAGTCACTATGGCACCACATAGGGATTTTTTTAAAGGCCCCCTTAGATAGGTACTAAGCACATTTTAAAGGCGCCACGACAAAAAAAAAAAATTGTTTTTTTTAAATTCATTTTCTATAAGATGCATTTGTTAATAATCTTTCACCATTTACTGGAGGAAATTCGTAAAATTAACAGAGATACAGCATCTTATATGAAACCGTTTTAAGCAGTGTGTTTGTTGAATTATCTTGGTTTTTGTATCTTTTGTTTTTCAACTTGGTTGACAACATATTAGAAAAACCCCGCATTGGGTAGGGTCCCCTAGGGTAAAGGGGCCCCGAGACCAGCATTGTCTAGGGGCCCCGACATTCTTAAGGCCGGTCCTGGCAGGGCCCGATTGTCCATAAGGCAGTGTAGGCCACTGCTTAGGGGCCCCGCATCGGGTAGGGGCCCCTAGGGTAAAGGGGCCCTGAGAAGTGCATTTCTTAGGGGCCACGACATGTTTAGCCCGCCCTGGCAGGGCCATATTGTGCACAAAGCAGTGTAAGCCACTGCCTAGGTCCCTATGGTAAAGGGGCCCTGAGACGTGCATTGCCTAGGGGCCCCGACATGTTTAAGTCGGCCCTGCCGGGCAGTGTAGGCCACTGCCTTTGAAAATCCAGTCACTGTAGCCAGGGCCGTATTATCCATAAGACGTGTAGTCAACTGCCTAGGTGCCCCGCATCGGATAAGGGCCCTTAGGGTAAAGGGGTCCCAACATGTTTAAGCTGGTCCCAGCAGGGCCATTTTGTCCATAAGGCCGTATAGGGCACTGCCTTTGAAAATCCAGTAACTATAGCCAGGGCCGTATTATCCATAAAAAGTGTAGGCAACTGCCTAGGGGCCCCGCATCAGGTAGGGGCCCCTAGGGTAAAGGGGCCACAACATGTTTAAGCCTGTCTTTGCAGGGCCATATTGTCCATAAGGCAGTATAGGGCACTGCTTTTGAAAATCCGGTAACTATAGCCAGGGTCGTATTATCCATAAGAAGTGTAGGCAACTGCCTTGGGGCCCCGCATCGGGTAGGGGCACTAGAGCAAAGGGGCCCCGAGACGTGCATTGCCTAGGGGCCCCGAAATGTTTAAGCCGGCCCTGGCAGGACCGTATTGTCCACACAGCAGTGTAGGCCACTAGTTCTAGGGGCCCCTATGGTAAAGGGACCCCGAGACGTGCAATGCCTAGGGGCCCCAACATGTTTAATCCGGCTCTGACTATGACACCACGTAGGGATTGTTTTATAAAGGGCCCCCTTCCAATTTATTTTTATTTTTGTGAACGATGAAAATTTACTATAAAAAATTGAAAATAAAATTCGCCGGCCGCCATTTTTATCATTTTTTTTAGATATCGAAATTCCCTTAGGTACATTGATGTATAGTTTGTTTAATATGTTATCAACCAGGTTGAAAAATTTCGAGAAAAAGGCATTCAAAGTTTTGCTAAAGGATAATTCAAAAGTGTTACAAACGGTTTCACATAAAATGTTGTATCTCTATCAATTTACCGAATTTCTTTAAAAAAATTAGTGAGAGCATTCTTAACAAGTGCATCTTTCAAAAAATGAAGAAAAAAATTTTTACAGTGTCCGGTGCCTTAAAGGCATGTTTAGGATTTTATCAAGGGAACATGGAGGAGTTTGGGGGCCCCCCAGAAGCGGAGGCCCGGGGCGGGCCGCCCCCCCCTTAGTCCGCCACTGCCCTAAATCAAAACCATGCATTATGATGGGATATAGTCTTCTGTCCAAGTCTTATCGTTTGTATGACCCTAACAATAATTGTATTTTTGCATCAAGAGATGTCATTTTCTCTGAGAATGGGGAAGGAGTTTCACTCCTCACAAGGAAACAGGATAATTCAAGAGAATCTTTCTTTCCTGCAGCGGAAGATGAATGTTCATCAATAAATGAAGTTATTGTATCTAAGGACTCAACCGAAAATATTGGCTCAGTGGATTCAGAGGACATTGCAGATATACGGGATACTGAAGACTTCCTAAATCGGAACGTTGCAGACTTGCAGTCAAGTCTAAGAAGGCAGGACAGGGTTAGGAACCTTCCCAAAAAATATGATGATTTTGTAGTTTATACTGGTGTTAGTGATGAACCCTCAAATCCCTTGACCATTGAGGAGGCAATGGAGCGATCAGATAAACAACTTTGGATTGAAGCAATGGACCGTGAAATGGAATCACAAATGGATAACAATACATGGGAACTGGTCAATCTTCCATCTGACAGAAAACCTTTAAACAGCAAATGGGTTTTTCGCACAAAGAGAGATGCAAATGGAGATATAGTCCAGCGTAAGGCTCGTCTAGTAGTGAAAGGTTGTGCTCAAAGAAAGGGTTTGGATTTCGAAGAAACCTTCTCACCTGTAGTCCGATACAGCTCCATTCGATACTTAATGGCATTAGCGGCTGAACTTGATTTGGACATAGATCAGATGGACGTTGTTTCAGCATTTCTCCAGGGCGATCTTCAGGAGTAAATCTAACAGGATACCAACCAACAGGATACCAAAAATCTGATAAAGTTTGTCGCCTAAGGAAAAGCCTATATATGAATTAAAACAAGCAAGCCGTGTTTGGAACATAAAATTGGATGCATGCCTGAAGAATATTGGGTTTCAACAGTCAAGATATGATCCATGTGTGTATGTAAAAAATGAAAATGCAACTGTGTTGATCATTGCTGTTTGGGTGGATGATCTACTTATTTTTTCAAGCGACAAATCACAAAAATATGCTGTTAAAAATCAGCTCAAAGAAAGTTTCAAAATGACTGATATCGGTGAAGCCAAATATGTTTTGGGATTCCAGTTGACTCGAGATAGGCAAAACAAGAAGCTGTGGATAAATAATCAACAGAGCTATATTGGACAGGTTCTGAAGCGCTTTAATATGTATGGATGCAACCCTGTGGACACACCACTAAGTCCTAATGAAAAACTCTCAAAACAGCAATCACCAAAAGATGAAAACACCTCAGCCATGATGAAAAATATTCCGTACCAAGAGGCAGTCGGTAGTTTATTATTTGCCTCTCAAGTTACCCGACCTGACATTTCATTTGCGGTTAGTTACGTGAGTCGTTTCAATAACAATCCAGGTCAACACTGGGCTACAGTCAAACGAATCATGCGTTACTTAAAGGGTACTGCAGATTGGAAACTGGAGGTTGATGGATGCACACCCTCTTCAATTGTTGGTTTCTGTGATGCTGATTGGGCCAGTGATTGTGACGAAAGGCGATCTGTGACAGGCTACATTTTTACTAAATGTAAAGGAGCTGTTTCTTGGGGGACAAAAAACAACCAACTGTGGCGCTGTCGACAACCGAAGCAGAGTACATGTCCATGTCTGCTGCGACACAGGAGGCATTGTGGTTAAGAGGTCTGGCTCAGGAAATCGACAGTGCGGTATATGACACTCCTACAGTTATCCACGTCGACAACCAAGGAGCGGCAAATCTAGCCGTGAATGGGTGTTACCAAGCCAGAACCAAACATATAGATGTGCGACATCACTTCCTTTGTGAGAAGATTCAGTGCGAACTAATTGAATTCAAATACATCCCTACTACTAAAATGGTAGCCAAAGCTTTGGATAGAGAGAAATTGATAAGATGCATTTGCAATCAAGGTATCATCAAATAGGGAGAGTGTTGGAATATTTGATGCTGGCAACACTGATAGTTCCGGAACAATCTTCTTTGGTTCTTTTCTTCTGTTTGAATTTGAGTCAACTAGTGTATTGTTTACCTGACAATACACTAGTTGGTACATTCTCTAAGTGTATTCAATTAATCAATCAATGGTAATAATTCTAGTCTATTCAATACCTCCCTTGGCAGGGTTATAGAGTAAGCTACACACATACACTCTCACATCATTTACACATGTGAAAAAACATTATTATTCACACATAATAATCATATCTGAAAATAAAAAATAAAAACAGAGTGTGCAATTCACACATATGAAAAAAACAGCACAATACCGCGTGATAGAAATAAAACCTTCAGAAAACTAAAATGGACAAGAGTGGGGAGGCTACGAAGCACCGCACAAAGAGGAGACCGACAGGCTACGAGGCACCATACAAAGAGTATCCTCCCCACATCCTGGAATAAAAACATTAAAAAAATAAAAAAAGAGGAGACCGATTATACTATCTCATTCTCTCGCAGGCTGAATCCTAATGTATGTGTTTGTCTCTTTTTAGTGTTGCTATTTTTCCTTTCATCGAATTTCAAATCACAACGGTGCTAAAAAAGTTTTCACTTCAAAAGTCTCATTTTTAATCACATTTATCTTCATGCTGGTGACAGACCTAGCTATAAAAGCGCTAGAATTATTTGCCTTGGCCTATTTCAGCATATTGCTCGCCATACATTCCCAATGGGAATGCTTTTATAGCTAGGTCTGTCACTAGTTTCATCGGCGTGGGGTTAGACAACTCTTGCATTAGAGGCCATTTTTTGCATAAACTTCTAAGAATGTTTTCTCGAATGATTACTGTGTTTCCCTCTTTGGTCTTCTTCTAATACATTAGCAAATTTACTCTTTTTAGAGATTACTGTTCTAATCGATGTATCACTAATATCCAAAGTATTCTTAAAAAACGTTTTACAAACTCGAATTTTCTTATCCCTCAAATGAAAATAAAATGCATTATTCCTTGATCTGTGTATACGACTATCTTCTCGAACGTATCGGTATTTTGGTTGAACGGTTTGCAAGCAAGAAGAAATAAAGTATCTCTGTTTTTGTAGATCACCCAAGTTCCAGTACGCTAAAAATATTTGACGACGATCTTGTTCTGTAATTTTGGTACAACATTTCATTATACACTTTTCAGTGCACGGTGGCTTCATCTGACGAGGATTAATTTTTTTCTTTGTTCTGCTGTTCTCATAACTTTGTCCAAAATTTCTTAATTGTTTTGCAGTATTTTTTTTCGACTTGGCTTCATCACTTCTCTTTCTATCCTTCTTTACTGAACATGTATTAATTTCTTGGCTGGTGGAAGGTTCAATTTTGAACAGACTTCTAGAAATTGGCACATTATCCAACTCTTCTTCACTGCTAGAGTGGCTTCCCTCTATGTTCTGGTAAAAGGGGTTGTTTAAATCTTCACTATCTGAAACCAAAATTAATTGTAAATGAACAAAAATATGATATCTAATGATTAACAATGAAATAAATGTATTACTTTCTTCCTCTGAGAAAAAAAAACTGTGTCACCAATTTGGATGAAATTTTGGTGCCATTTTATCGAAATAGGTTAGAAAAACAACTTCCAGTTCCACCCCAAAAACTGATGAAAGAACTGGGATTAAACTTTAAAAAAATTAAGTTTTTGTGCGTGGGTAAGTAATGTGAACTGGAAATATGTAACATTATTCAACAACTTCAAATTTTTTATGTTGGAAGTACGTATCATATAATATCAGACAAGCGATAAAATAGGTAATAAAATTATTTTTTAATTTAATAATTCTTGATCCTAAACATGCAGGGCCAGATTAAACATGTCGGGGCCCCTAGGGAATGCACACTCGGGCCCCATTACCCTTTAGCCGATGCAGGGCCCTTAGGCAGTTGGATAATACGGCCAAATGGATAATACGGCCCTGCGTGTAGCAGTAAGTGTGCACTTAAAATGCATTCAGATTTGGATCAACATTGACGATATCTAGATTTTCCTTGAGATCTCTAAACTATTACCCTGTGTCTGAAGAGTTAATTTCTCAGGGCGCGGGACAGCTAGCCGATGCGGGGCCCCTAGGCAGTTGCCTACACTGCCTATAACGTGTATAATTAACTAACTAACCATCCTGCCAAACAACTCGATCTTGGCACACACTCCTTGCCTCGTACATCGTCTCATACATGCTTTTCTATTATTCTGACTTTTGACATGACCTGACTCAGGTATCTGATTCATTTGGTCGTGCCATGTCTTCTATCTTTCACATTTGGGTCATATTCTCCTTACACTCCTTTCCTCGCTCATTCGCTCTACATGCCCAAATCATATAAGCGTCCCTTTCTTATTCTTACTCATTACGCTTACATCAGCCTTGCTTTCTTTGCAGATCTCCACGTTTCTCACACGATCGTACATGGTTTTACCACACATACGCCTCAGGGATCTCATTTCTACAGCATTCAGTCTACTTGCATCCTTCCTCTGCCAGTTCCATGCCTCACTGTCATACATCAGGGTAGGTACCAGCACTCAATTATGGATGGCTAGCTTCGCTTCTTTGGGTAGTTTTTTTGTTGGTGCCAACGGAATTCAGTCCTCAAACAATGGAGTTACCTGCATTTACTTTCTTTCAATATCTCTATCAGCCTTCCCATCTCTCGTAAACATACTTCCCAAGTATACAAACTCATCCACCTGCTCCAAGTATTCATCATTCACAACTATGTTGCACATTGTTTTCGTACTCTCTCTTTCAAATACCATGTGTATACATTTTCTTTAAATGTTAAATTTCGCATAAAGTGACCTGTTCATATGCATATATAATCCTTTGAATGTCTATCCTTTTCATAAGCGGTGTTGGATTTTTTGTTCGATTCATACGAAAATAAAATAAAATTTGTCTAGAATTTTTCATGGGTCTGTCTATGCAAGTTCTTCATGTACATTTCGTATTTGTATCGTAAGATGTGTGTTCCCTCAGAGTAGATAACTTTCCCGAAGAACGATGTCGGTTACAATATCATATCGATGGTCCCGAAGAACGACAACAAACAATGTGCGATTTTGTAGCTTTGTAGTAGAGCTGATTAATGTTTAGTTTCTGCATTTTTACTGTTATTGAGATAAAAAAAAAATGTTATGTAATTCAATGTAAATAAAAATAAAAAGTTAAGATATTTTTTCATCACATTTATTTCACTAATATACAGTTTTACATTACATGAAACACATGTTTTTCAAACTCAAGTACAGTGTTCAAGGATTCACGATTCAATGTGAATAAAAATAAAAGTACGGCTCTTCAAGCCATTCAAGAAAAAAAAAACAGTTTTGTACAAAAAAAAAACACTGCGAATCTAAAGCCTCGATGACACAGGGCGAGTTTACAAGCTACTATCTACTAAGTTTAAAAGCGGATAAATCGGCGAGTGAGATTGTCATGATGACACACAAAACTGTCCACTCGCTTAGTAGCGTAGGAAACTGAGGTCACTGCTAGCGCCAGTAACAAGGCCTGCGACGCCGTGCGTGAACTAATTCTGTGACTTTTGACAGTCGAAATCAGCTGTTACTTGGCAGCCATCTTGAAAAACATAAATAAACCAATCACGAGCAAGCGGAGCAAGCGTGTTTCGAGTAAAGTTGACGACCTTTAAACTTTTTTCGTAGATTGTCAACAATCTGCTAGTTAGGGGTAGTCCATTAATCACGTGAGGCTCGAAAGGGGGGGGGGGAGGTTCGGGAAAAATCACCAGGGGGGGGGTATAATATCACGTGTATTTATTTTTCGTGATAATATTCTGAAAATTCCAAAATACTTGAGGGGGGGGGGGTAGTCTAAAACCTCACCACATATCACCCCCGGCGGGAGGGGGTTAAAAAGTTGCTAAAAAACATCATGTGATTAATGGACGACCCCTTAGCAAGTAACACGATGACACTGGGCGAGTTTACTAACAGTGAATTTCCCAGATAGTAGCTTGTAAACTTGCCCTGTGTCATCGACGCTTAAAAGGCAAAATAAAAACAGATTATATAGTAAAGTAGGTAAATAAATTAAGGTGGCAATTTTTTTTATAAATATTCTGATGTATGATAGTCCAAAAAACATTGACCAATGCAAAGGAAAACATTGCACCTGTTGCAATACGAAGAAACTTGCTTGCTTTGCTTACGTGCTACACAACGTACGCACCTTTTTCGACAGCGTCGACCCGCACTGTTCACATTAGTGGTTTCTATAAATAAGAAGTGTTTGTTGCCGTCTAATCTGTTATTCACGGGAAGAGTGTCACAGGCGGATGTCGCTCTGAGTGCTGCCGAAGACAGACAGTAACTTGCTGTAATAATAATAATAATAAGTATTCATTCCGGTGTGTGGGGAGGTTAGTGCAGTCCCTCACATTCCATAAATAAAAAAATAAGAAGTAAATATCATCTACCAGCTGGCTGATCAACCACCTGGCCACGTAGAAAACATCCTGCACATCTCGATGTAGCGTGACAGGGACACCGCCATATGGAGATGAAGATAGCATACTAGCAATAATATCTCACATGCTACAGAAGTAATTTCAAGGTTCTTAACTCGGTTCAGAATTTTTGGATTGATTATTATAATCACTTTTTGTAAAAAAATAATTTTATTATTGCGTCGTCGCAATAGTGCTGTAACCGACACTATCTAAGAAAATACTTTTGAGGATTTTGAGGTGTGTATATTAAAAAACGTATTGTTGACAAAATGGCTAGTTTTTCCAACGTCGTACAGGTCTTATTTATGGTCATAGAGTCACGGGACCCAGATAGATCGACGCAGAAAAAAAACCATGCAAAATGGTGTTTATAAAGACATATTTTCGTAGGTAGTGGCTGTTACAACAGTATTGCTTTCTTGCGACAATGTTTGAAGTGTGCTATGAAGGAGTGCCTTAGAAATGAAATGCAAGTACTGTCAGAGAAAAGTTTATTCATTAAAAAAAATAATAATCAACTGATTACCACCAATGGAATTGGGCCACTATTTTCGAGGTAACATCTTATAAAAAAAAATGCAATGCTATCATTCTGCGCAGTAAACTTTTTTTTATTAAAAAAATTTTAACTATGCAATAGCTATTGGTTTTTACATACAAGATTTAAATAGTAATCTTCCATTAAAAGTGTTCACTTGAAGAGGATTGCACACTATTACAGCAGGTAATAAATAATAATACTTTACGTACATGTACGTAATATATATATGTAGTAAGTATATATCTAGTAAGGGGCATACATTAATTACATTAGCAGTTTTTCTTCCAATCTAGATCCCCCCTCCCCCTTGGTGAGATAAATTTGGGCCACTTCGTATATTCTTTTCAAGTAACGTGAGATTTTGCTGGACCCTCCCCCCCCCCCTCCCCCTTTTGAGCTCACATAATTAATGGATGCCCCTAAGTATAAATAAATATATCTAGTAAGCAGAGATGACCCGTCTCAGAATTAAATACGGGAAAATAAAGTATGGTAGGGAGCTACATAAATACTACGAACATTAATTTGTAGAGAAAATCCATTCGTCGCTCTTTCATTTGGGAATATATATTAACTTGACCTAACAAACTAAATTGTAATATGTTATTTATATGTGCTTGGGACAATGAATGTTTATTTACTTTTTCAGTAAAATGAGCAATATCATTTACATCACTTTCACTCCACGGTTTATCACCTCCGAAAATTGTACACGGAAAACAAAAAAAAAGTGTTCAATCGATCACATACACAAAGCAATATGCAAGATTCACAGTTTTTCCTTAACCTTATAAACTTGTATTATATTCGTCAATGGTTTTGAAGGATCAGTATTTTTCAAAAACAATTTATTCACAAATGTACTTCGGTTACTTTTGATAAAATCGACGTTAATCGCAATGTTTTCATTACCACTCACTTTTAAAAAAGTGTTACACAGCAAAACTCGCGAAAACCATTAATCTCTCATCTATCGCGAGCCCGCCAGGCGGGCCCAAAAAAATTATTTTTTTAAATGCGATTTTAACCCTTGTGTATAAAGAAACGGACGTTTGGTTTTGTATGACGCATGTTTAAGGTATTGTCATAGATCGGAATGCTTCTGTGCATGCGTCGCTAATGCATGTAGCGTCATATGTCTTCACTGCTCTAACACATCAATTTCTGTTATGGGTCAACCTGTCTTGCTCATTTCACGGTTCTAGCCTCTCGAGACAGTGCTAATAGAAAGATCACTTCACATGTGACGTCACATCTCGGCGTAACAAAATATGCACACATTGATATACAGTAGAATCTGGATCTAATGACCCTCAAGCGGCTGGCAATACTTTCCCGTACTAACTGGACGATGCACAAAACACTGTGTTTTAGATGAGACACGCCAAACTCCTCCATGAGGGTTACATTTGATTCACCGGCTTCAAAACGGTGTAATATAGCACATTTTTCTTCAATAGAAAAACACTTTTGCTTCACGCAACTCATTGCGTCAAGCTTTTAACCTAGTCACACAACCTATGATAAACACTAACAGTGAATTACGCGTGCTAATAAAGATAGGTGTTAGCGCGCAGGGAATAGCCGAGTGCGAGGAATAAGCGAGGCGCGGGGCGGTGAGGTATGGTGCGTAGGTTTTGTAAACAAAACACTGCCCGTCGTTCTAACTGGACGAATTATCATTAAAATAGGTCGCTTTAAGCAGTTGGTTGCTTAAAATGGAGTCGTACTAAACGGATATGTTTTCCTGGTACCTAACTATGAAACCTAACTTGAGTTTACATTGTCATCGCTAAAAAGGGTAAGCCGTTATATCCGAATTCTACTGTATTACATTGTTTTTTTGCATGGGAGTCCAGTACAAAAGTTAATTGGTAAGGATGTTATAATGAATTGGTGGGAATTCTTCAGGAGTGGATGTATGAATTTACACCACTGACCTATATCGATGTTTGGCAGTGCATTGCACAAATGCACTAAGGCAGGGGCCGCCTCTACTAATAAGTAATAAATATATCTAGTTAGTATACAGTACTATTCTAAAGAGAGCCTTAAAACGAGGTTGACCACAAAATAATATTCAATTTGGAAGGTGGGCATGGGTACCGCCTCCCCGGGAATCACTTATTGGATAACCAATACCTCTGCCACAGGTCACCCCAAGTGATACGCTACGTTTGGTGACTTAAAAAAATACCCTAAGCAATTAAAATAGCTATATTATCATAACACAAAAATGTCGAATACCAATCTCATTAATCTTCAATGCGCAAATTTTGTGTTAGGCCTCAATTATCAGTTAAAACTTTTGTACTTTTTCTTGAATGATTGCCATGTTTCCCTCTTTTGTCTGCTTCTAATACGTTAGAAAATTTATCCTTCTTGGCAATTACCGTTGCAATCGGTCTATCATTAATATCCAAAGTGTTCTTAAAAAAAATTTTACAAACTCGAATTTTCTTATCCCTCAAATGAAAATAAAATGCATTATTTCTTGATCTGTGTATCTGACTATCTTCTCTTACGTATCGGTATTTTGGTTGAACGGTTTGCAAACAAGAAGAAATAAAGTATCTTTGTTTTTGTAGATCACCCAAGTTCCAGTATGCTGAAAATATTTGATGACGATCTTCTTCGGTAATTTTGGTAGAACATTTCATGATACACTTTTCAGTGCAAGGTGGCTTCAACTGTCGAGGATTCATTTTTTTCTTTGTACCGCTGCTGCTCTCGTAACTTTGTCCAAAATTTCTCAATCGTTTTGCAGTATTTTTTTTCCACTTGCCTTCATCACTAATTCTACCCTTCTTTACTGAATATGTATTTATTTCTTGACTGGTGGAAGGCTCAATTTTGAACAGGCTTCTAGAAAATGACATATCTTCCAACTCTTCGTTCCTCAAATCTTCACCATCTGAAACCAGAATTAATTGTAAATTAACAAAAATATGATAACTGGTGATTACCAATGAAAACAAACTACGTACTTTGCTCAACTTTCTTCCTCTGAGAAAAAACTAAAACTTTACACCGATTTGACTGACATTTTGGTGTTAATTTTTCAAAATAGGTAAAAAAAAAAAATACACTTTCCAGTTTCATGTTTCTGGGGATTTATAATATCTTATATGGGGGGGGAATCTAATTTTTTTATATTTTTGCAACCCCCTTAAAATGCTGCCCTACTGAAATAGTGTTTTTTACAGAAGTGCCTATTTTTAGAACACCCACTGCAAATTTATGCAACATATTTTTTTCAACATGTTTATTTCAAACGGTTTTATATTATATGAAACACATATTTTTCAAACTCAAGTACAGTGTGGTTCAAGGATTCACAACTCAATTTCACTATTATAAGGTTTTATATTACATGAAACACATGTTTTCAAACTCAAGTACAGTGTGGTTCAAGGATTCACTATTCAATTTCACTATTAAGTTTTATAGTATGCTATTGAGTTTACTATTAGCAGGGTTGGGCAAAATACATGCTTTGCTGTAATTAAAATACAAATTACAAAATACTTTTTCGCATGTATTTAAAATGCGAAATACAAAATACTTTCAAGTCGTGTATTTGAAATAAAAAATACTAAATACAGTATTTTAACCATTTTTTAATTTCAAATACAAAATACAAATTACAAAATACATTTGGTTTTGGTAGAACCTTTGGTTGCAATAAATTGTCATAAGTGCCCTTATCTAACGGTGCGTTTCCATAGAAGCAAAGCTGAGCAGAGTGAAATAGAGACATGCAAAAATTGACCAATCATATGCTCAGAAGACACATCTCGTCTCCGCTCCACTTGTAAAGTTTTGTGGTGTAGGACTTAGGTGTTATGTAATAATAATTATCATTAAAATAACACTAGCTGGTTCCCGGCATGCGTTGCAATGCAATATTCAAAGAAATAAATTGTTTCTCCCTGCACGTCCTTTCCCGTGTGTCTCCGTTCCCCTCCCACATCCCCTTTCTCTCCCGCGTTCCCTTTCCACCTTCCCCGCCAACCCTTTCCTCTCTCCCTCTCCACGGTCCCGACAGCCCCCCTCCCGCGTTCCATATATTCAGTCCCAGTACATTCAGTTTTCAAACAACTCGCGTGCCAGCTATTACAAATTTTTTATTCAAATTTTCATTTTTCACATATTACAAATATTCAATTTTGTATATTATATAAGAACAATCATTCTAATCTGGTACCTATTTAAAATATCTATAATTTAAAAAAACCATAGAAAATTCTTTTTTTACAACAAAAAAAAACAGCTGCCTGCTAAATTCAATTTCATCAAACGTGCGAACTGTCAAACGTTAAAGTTAATGCGAAGTTAAAATAGTCATAAAGTTTTCTGAAATTATCCAATTTTCTGCATAATTTTCTTAATTTTTCTTTCCGTAAGAACCTTCCACAGAGTATAAGAAAACTTTAAAAAAATTAATGAAATAGGTAAAGTCATTCTGAAGTTATGGCGTGACCAAGGGAAACAAGGATTAATTTTTATATACATAGATGACATTTGTATAGTGCAGTTTTGTGTTATTTCACTTCAAGTGCGCTCTACAGTAATTAACTTAAAAATAATATAGTATTCAGTTAAATTATTCCTATGGTGCTTGATCTAATAACTATGATACAAAAATGTACAATACAAAGAAGTATAATATAATTTGATACAAAGTGTACAGTGCTAGTATAGCACAGGACAATAATAATAACTAGCATGACATAAAAAAATGTACATTACATTATAAAGCAATGATAAGAGAACTACAAATAATCATTAGTAAGAGTGCTACAGCGCAGGAAAATAGGACAATAGTACAGGATTCTAGCGTTTTTAGTCTATGTATTAATCTAATCTATTATTTAATCTATGTCAGTTTATTTTTCATTATCATTATTAAGATCGCTAAATGTATTTGAAAATGTATTTTGAAGCCATAAGTATTTGAAATACAAATTACAAAATACCTCAGCAGCAGGTAATTGAAATACCAATTACAAAATACATTTTTAGGAAGTAATTGAAATACAAATACAAAATACGTATTTGTATTTCAAATACGTATTTCAATTACAAGTAATTCAAATACTGCCCAGCTCTGACTATTAGGTAGTATTACATTAGTATTATGGTACGTTTCCACGCTTGCCAAGGCTTGGCAAGCCTCCACAAGCTCCAAGCGTCCACAAATCTCGCTTGGCATTTGGAAGTCGTTTACATGCTTGTGAATGCGTCAGTGCGCTACCTACACCCGAGAAAATCGTCCCAGGTCACTTCGCACACATTATCTCACAGGCCAAATCCAATAGATTTTTGTCTCTTTAGTACCACTTTTTCGTTTCATCGAGTTTCAAATCACAACAGTGCTAAAGAAGTTTTCGCTTCAAAAATAATGATCGCAATTGGGACCCGAACTCGAGGATCACTTGTCTTATATAAAATTATTTTGTATTATAAAAAAAGTTATTCTAACAAAAATCATATATTTTTTTACTATAATAAATAGTAAATCATCAATAAAATATTATTTATTTATTTTGACTTTTTAGGTAAATCCAGTCACAATAAATTACATAACATAAGTGCATTAAAATTATGTACTTATACATTTTAATAAGTCTGGCATGCCTCATACGTCATACATATGTCTCGTAACATTATAAATATTATCATAGACCGCATGGAGCAAAAACGGCGTGCATTCGCCGCTAGTTCGAAAGTGCCACTGAGCGTTTGCCGAAGCTTGCCGTTGGATCCGACCCCGACTCGATCGGCGGCAAACTCTCGCAAGCTCTTGCAAGCCTACGCAAGCCAAGCCAAACGACCTGTTTACACGTTTGCGCTTGTGGACGCTTGCCGAGACTTGGCAAGCGTGGAAACGTAGCATTACACTATTAAGTTTTATATTATCATAACACAAAAATGTCGAACACCAATCGCATTAATCTTCAATGCGCAAATTTTGTGTTAGGCCTCAATTATCAGCTAAAACTTTTGTAATTTTTCTTGAATGATTGCCATGTTTCCCTCTTTTTATATTACATGAAACACATGTTTTCAAATTCAAGAATAGTGTGGTTCAAGGATTCACTACTTAATTTCACTATTAAAAGTTTTATATTACATGAAACACACATTTTCAAACTCAAGTATAGTGTGGTTCAAGGATTCACAGATCAATTTAACTATTATAAAGTTTTATATTACATGAAACACACATTTTCAAACTCAAGTATAGTGTGGTTCAAGGATTCATAGATCAATTTAACTATTATACAATTTTATATTACATGAGAAACGTGTTTTCATACTCAAGTACAGCGTGGTTCAAGGATTCACGGCACAATTTTATTATTATAGTTATATATTACATGAACACATGCTTTTCAAACTTCAGTCCAGTGGCAACGCTCAGGACTATTAAAAAAAAGTCCATGTACATAATAATGATATGTCAATTATGACACCGAAGTTTGCTTCTATCCTCCTCAACAGTGAAAGACACAACGAATGGACAGGAAACATCAACCAATGCTAAGTTACACTATTCACTTGCGTTGCGGTAACCAGTTTTATTCAAATGATACGCAAATACCAACAAATAAATAACTACACACAAGTAACACACTTCCTGAACTGTAATAATTGCACTGCCACTACTAGATACAATGAATTTCATCTGCATGACAATTTTTTTTTAAAAAAGAAAAAATGGGAATTTATATTCCAAAATTATTTAAAAATATTTTTTAAACCCTATGGGTGGGTTTCTTCATTCACCGACAATGCTAAATGCAATATTAATTGTAAAAATAAACGACCGAAATTTAAAAATTTCTATGCATTTGACCGTTTACTTTTACAATTAGCATTGCATTTAGCATTTTCGGTAAATGAAGAAACCCACCATATGTCTTCAATTACAAAGAGTTTTATTTGCATATAATAATATTTGCATAGTAATCTTCACAAGATTTTGGTCTGTATTTTTTTAACTCTAATTTTCATTGTTTTTCGAAGAATACTGATGATAAATGAACATATCGTCACAAGAAAGCACTACTGCTGTAACCGCCACTATCTACGAAAATACTTTATAAACCCATTTTGCATGGTTTTTTTTTTGTGTCGATCTATCTGGGTCCCGTGACTCTACGACGATAAAAAAGACAGTACGACGTTGGAAAAACTAGCAGTTTTGTCAACATTACGTTTTTTAACTGATGTACACACCTCAAAATCCTCATATTTTCGTAGGTAGTAGTGGTTACAGCAGTACCGCTTTCTTGCGACGATACTATGCAACATGAAAATAAAGCCTTAAGGGTACTGCGGCATTGTGAGGGGCCAGTATCTTCTCCAGTATGGTTCGATGCTGGACTAAGGCGGATTTCCATGATGAGGGTATTTCCCGGAGCTGTTAATCCTTCCCCTTTCCTACCACACCGGATCTTAGAAGGGCTTTAAAACCGCAAACTCAGCCCTGTGTGAACATAATGGAAGCTCTGCAGAATCTAGGGAGGCCGATCATTACGATGCGGAAAGCCATTATTGTATTGAACAGATAGTCTTTCAATACTGCTCTTTTTGCAGTTTGCATGTATACAATGTTAGGGCAAGGGCTCAAAAAGCGTTCGAGTACTGCTAATAAATATTCCGCTGATGTTTGCTTTCACGCTGAGAGCTCTTTGCCTATCAATGTGGTTATCGTCCATCAGATTACTGTGATTGTATGTCCAAGGTATATAACTCCTTTAAGTCTTCTTCAGGATCTCACCATTCAAAAAAACAAAATGGTGAAATACTTTTCGGGCC
Organism: Limnephilus rhombicus; assembly: GCA_929108145.2. Taxonomy (NCBI): domain Eukaryota; kingdom Metazoa; phylum Arthropoda; class Insecta; order Trichoptera; family Limnephilidae; genus Limnephilus; species Limnephilus rhombicus. The sequence goes on from OV815284.1 coordinate 29,661,384, forward strand.
CTGACCAAATCTTATTGTGAGGTTTTATAGTGATGTGCATCTTTTTTTTTTATAGTAATAGCGCCTGGGAGTATTTCCCGACCTAATCCACTCAAGCAAATTTTCGCATATTATGGCACTTTTGCCAAGCGTCTTGAGCATTTTGTTGTCGTAAAATGCCAAGTTTACCTACCTTTCGTAAAACATTTAAAAAATAATTTCAATCCTTCTCACATTATAGCTGTATAATATTTGAAAAAAAAAAAAATTAAATACTTTCCATTTTTATCAATGGTGTCTCATACTAACTTACGACAGCAGTTGCCCACTCTCCCTTCTTTCCTCCATGGAAATGTATGATAAGGGGCATACATTAATTACATGAGCAGTTTTTCTTCCAATCTAGACCCCCTTCTCCTTGGTGAGATAAATTTGAGCCACTTCATATATTCTTTTCAACGTGAGATTTTGCTGGACCCTCCCTTTTGAGCTCACGTAATTAATGTATGCCCCCTAATGATTGTATTTCTGCTGAGGGTACATTGTTTAGACTTTGTACAGACCTATGGACATTAATGTATGCCCCTTAATGATTGTATTTCTGCTATGAGACATTGTTTAGACTTTGTACAGACCTATGTACATCGAATATTTATTTAAATTATTATTTATTCTTTCAATAATTTATTGAGTAAGAAAGGGGTGCAGCCTTATTGTATGTTTTATGATATTTTTGTGCCATTGCCGTGAAAATATTAAGAACACCCAATGGCTGGTTATATTCAGAAAAATGATTTTTTTAATAGTATCCTTAATCAGGGTGGAGACAAAAAACAGATTTCAAAATTCCCTGATAATTCCAGGTTTTCCAGGGCAGTTTCTACATTTTTCCCTGATATGTTTAATTTGATATAAGGGGATATCGTTCGTTAGATAAATAATAAAGGGAATTCCGCCATCTATAGCATTTATAATTTCTTTGCATCACAATAATCTATTAAAAACAAAATACACTTGTTACAAATTTATGATATTTCACCTGCAGACTTTTTTCAAGCTTTTGAAACGATAGATAGAGATATAATCATTAAAAACTATATAAAAATGGAATAAAAGGAAAGGCATTGAAATAGTTCAATTATTATTAAACTAATAGATATCAAACCACAAAAGTGGGTGAGACAATCTCCGAACCAATGAAGATTTCATTGGGAGTACCACAAGGGTCTGTTCTCGGACCTATTCTTTTTATAATGTACGTTAATGATATGGTAAAAGTATGGCAGACGATGCATTGATATATATAGCAGGAGAATTTTATGAACTCATAATGAATCATTTAAATGAAGACCTACATAATGTATCAATATGGCTGAAGAAAAATAAACTAAAATTGAATGTAAACAAAACTAAATCTATGAACATTGGAAAACGAGTAACGCAAACAAAAAAAAGACATATTGATAGACAGTGAAGTTTTGAAAGAAGTATTTGAAATTAAATATTTGGGAGTAATAATTGACTCCAAATTGACTTTCACTCAAAATACAAAACCAATTATTAAAAAGATTGCCAAAAAAAATTTCGCTGTTGGGAAGAATAAGAAGATTCCTTGACATAGTCTCCAGCAAAAATGTGTACAATGCAATCATTGTACCACACATAAATTACTGTGGCAGCATTCTATTCTTAGCCAACGACGGATTAATGAAACAAATGACAATAGAGAACTCAAGTCCAATTTTTTTATTTTTTTTTATGAATAACTTAACTTAAATAACTGCATTTTTTTGAGTTATTTTCAATAATTAAAATTATTGTCAAAGTTTTAATTTTTCAAGATCCCCCAAAAACCACCGCATGTGTGATGAAACGTTTGATGTCATCACTCCTGAAAAGTTATGTTTATTTTCAACAGGTGTTGTCATTTTGTATGATAATTATACGGAAGAAAGATGATACTATTCGATAAGTTTAAAACAATATTTAGGTGGATTTATTTATTATATTATATTATTATATTTTTCAATATTATTGTGGGAGTGTGGTATAGAAATTGTTTGAAATTATTATTTTTTTAGCTTTAAAAATCAAAAGAAGCATTACCTACACACTGCACAAATAAGATACAGTGCCGATCAGCTGATCGATGGCGGCAATTTTGATTTCGAAGTTTGCAGTAAAAGTAAGTCGTTTGCAAACGAGTCGGCTCAGTGACCCGGATCTTCATACGGATCCGTAAGATCCGGTTCTGTTTAGACCGATCTTCAAAGCTATGGACACACTTGCGGATCTTTGCGAACGAGTGAGCGGGTAGCAATTGCTACTAGGTAGCATGCTCTTTGGCTTCTAATGAGCAAGTGTGTCCGTAGCTTAACTCAGTCGTTCAATTGAGCTGATTCACTGAACCGGATCTTTTCATTGAATGAGACCTAGTGAAGCGGCTCGTTCAACTGAGCCGCTTTGCCTATCTCTAGGTAGCATTATGATGTAGCATTTTGTACAATTTTATCATACAGTTTAAAGTTTTTCAATATTTTAAATAATAGAGATAAACTATAGAGATACAATGCAATTTTTAATAATTTTTTAAGAACTCTACGTTTAATATTACGAAATAAAACCTATATATTCAGAATCAGCGTTCATTGGTCTGTATGAACATATTTTTTAAAAGCCATTTTCACTGGAGTTCCTTATTCTACACAACAGAGGTATGAGAACTATATTGAAGAAAAATAGGTACACTTCAGTCAAGAAAATTTTGAAGGAGTTAAATGTCTTGTCATTCAAACAAATTATTTACTTCAATACTATATTGTTAATCTACAAAATAATCAATGGCCATACGTCTATTGAATTCGTAAGAAAAATTGATAAACTACAAAGCAACAACATGAGACGAGGAAAAGAAATTAACTAAGACCCCCTTCAGGAAAAAACACAGAGTCATAAGTCATTCATGTACGGAGCATTGAAGATATTTGGAGAATTACCAGAAGAAATAAAATTGGAAGAGAGCATAAAGGCATTTGGTAAAGTTGTGTTATTTTAAGTGGATGTATATAAATATAAGGATTGTATTAGGACATAGACAACATGTACCTATTTAAAATACTGCAATAAAACAACTTTGGGATTTCACAAATCGCAAAATAACAAATTTAGTTTTATTTTTGGAATTCCCTGATATTCTAAAAAAATTTTGAAATTCCCTGACATTTCCAGGTTCGGTAAAATTCCCTGATAATTCCAGGTTTTCCAGGTCTGTGGCCACCCTGTTAATACACTGACGAATAAGAGGTTAACAAGAGCCTAGGAAAAAATAAGTAATGGTAACAAGCCTATAAAAAAAATGCTTTGAAGTGCGAATCTACTACGTAGACGACAATATACCCTAAAATATATTCAGAATCTTAACGACGTAAGTAAAGAAGCCGTGGATACAAATTACAACTCGCGACCCGTGTATTGAACGGACCTACTATCGAATTTGCCCTATCAAAGAAAAGAAGAAGAAGACGAATAATGTGGGAATCTTAATGACGTAAGTGAAGAAAGCGTGTAAACAAATATACGCCGCGGCACGGCGTATTGTACGAACGTACAGTCGAATTCACCCTAGCAGGCCTGGAGATTTGACCTTTCTGCCGCGTCCTTTTAAATTAATTCTGAATGTGTTACAAATATTTAAAATGTGTCTCCATGTTGTCCTCACGAAATTATTAATTCATCGTCTAGAAAAATAAAATCTGGTGCTTACCGCCAACTTTATAGTTGAAAAACGGGTTATAAAGTTTTAAAATCGTTGTATATAAAATATATTAATGGTAAGGTACTAATTTTATTAATCTAAAATATAAATAACTCGCATTCCTTGTGCGACATGGAAATAAAAAAGTTGTTATAGTTACGAATTCGCCGGAAATGATTAAAATGTGAGTTTTGAGCAAACAAAAATTGTTAGGGTTGTGTACCGCCTTAACAAACCCTTTTTGGATACGGTTTTACAACAAATCTCATGTTACTTGAAAAGAATATATGAAGTGGCCCAAATTTATCTCACCAAGGGGGCGGGGGGGTCTAGATTGGAAGAAAAACTGCTCACGTAATTAATGTATGCCCGCATTATGTTGACATTGAATAAACTTTACATTTAAGGAGATGGATTGAATGTTGTGCAAGATCTACGGAGAGTTTATTCCGCAGCTATTATAGATGGAGAATGCGTATTCAACACAGAAGCCGAGCGGGCTGATTTGTGTAACGGATGTTCCCGTAACTTTGGTATTTGCGACAGTCCATCTGTGGATGTGTGTCGTATCAAGTGGTAAGCCTGACCTATAGTCACCACAGAGTAGTTGGAATATAATTGCACTAAATGTCGCCAAATCCAAAGTCACTAGGTCAACAAATAAAATTGTGTTTGTGTTTACGGTGTAATTAAATTTTTTTTTAAATATGGAGTCACAAAAACCCCTTAACATATTAAACACCTAAAAAAATCCCATCCTACTTATTTACCCCCTTAATATGGGGGAAAACCCCTAAGTTAGGAACCCTGCCTACAGCTATCCCAAATGACTTTCAACATTCAACGTGTGTATCTGTTCTCATCACCGTCATGTCATATTTATAATTTTTCACATGGCCTAAAATATGTTTGGAATTGCATAACCAGCAATATTAGTTGCCGTTAGATTTTTCGACTGTAATGATAATTAATTTAGAGTATTGATAAATTTTATACTTATTAATACTTCTGTAAATCAATTATGGAAAAAAAAGTATAACCATATGAAGCAGCATTACAAATGGTGATATTTTCTCCATGCTTACCAACCTCATGAATGAAGCCAAATAATATCATAGTTCCAACTTCACCATAAGTACATACATATGCTTCGTTTGGTTATATCGGGAAACATACCAAAAAAGAACAAAATTAAAAAACAATTTATTTACTAAATGTCGTTGGTTTATTTATATTTTTTAATTCAGTGTACATAACATTTGGGAAAACACAAATGGAAAATAATAATTTTACTATTTATTTATAAATATTAATATTTTACTATGCATTTATAATTAAAAATTAATATTTTACTATGCATTTATAATTAAATATTAATATTTCACTATGCAATCATATATAAATATTTTACTAAGTATGTATTTACATATAAATTATAATACCATAAATATTTTGCAATCATGGTGTTTGAAAATCAAACCAAACACGGTATCATAAAACTGGTGGCATAGCAAAAAAAAAATTTAATCATCTGCAGCAGGATGTAAGAAGGGGGCATAAATTAATTGCGTGAGCTCAAAGGGGGGGAGGGGTACAGCAAAATCTCATGTTACTTGAAAAGAATACATGAAGTGGCCCAAATTTATCTCACCAAGGGGGGGGGGGGGTTGAGTTTGGAAGAAAAACTGCTCACGTAACTAATATATGCCCCAAACATACAATTTGAATATTGTACAAAAAAAATTTCTTTGGTAACTTTCTGGTGAAGAACTATTGAAGCCAGATCTACGCTTTTGTGGAGGTCGAACAAAGGACACCGAATTGCATTCGGCTGGCAAATATAAATTAAAAGACAAATATGCAGATGATACTTTAGTTGCGAAGACAATTGCATTACAACAATTCAGGTTATAAAAATCCATTACGGTATAACATGCCATATTATGGAGGCACTTTTAGTTCAGAGACTTTAGAAATTGTATGAATTTTAGAATAGTTTTCAAACTGTCGCCACGACTAAGGAATCTCGTCTGCAGGTGCCCTTATTCCATTGAAACCAAATATTTTGAATCTGAGGTGTATTCACCAGTTTCCAGACACCATGTACAAATAATCTCAGAAATCTTATTCCAACCCATTAAAATCCTAATGTGATTTTACAAAAAAAAAAAAAAAAAAAGGGGGGGGGGTACTAAACTAAATACCAAAAAAAAAGTTTTGTTTACAGGTCATACTTTCTTACTAGTTGGCTGGTATTATTGAATATTTGCAAGTGTGAGTAACACATATTTGACATTCTATTTTCATAGTTCACAAATGCACTATTACCGCCAATTAGTAACAAAAACAACAACATTTTGCACTCACCTTTCATTTTTTCCATTGATCTCTTTAAAATAGCTTCTCCCTTGTTTAGTTACGCTCTAAAATTTCTTGTATTATATTAAACCAATATTCTAATCATAAAAACTAATTATTGACGGAGCACGATCAAGAGCATGACTTGTATGAAACACAACTGTCAGTTTTGTACGCAAAATGGCCGGTCATGTGACTTGGTTTGGAGTTGCCAGTATTTTTTGCTTTCAAGAAGGGAGTTGTCAAACTTTGAAAGTAACTTCAATTTGATTGAACTAACTTCAATTCACATGAATTGTGCATCACGTAAGGGGTCTTGGTGTGGCAATCAGGCGTGTGGGTGGTTAGTAGATTGATGCTGCATACCTGCAAATTGAAATAAATATTATTAGTATTTGAAGCTTTTTAAATTAAAGATAAAGATACGGGACAGCTTGTTTTACAGAAATTAAAATGTAACATTGTCTCGTTAAACGCCGATTCTACGTACTTTTTAGTTTCAAACAAATTGTAATAAGCTGAAAAGCTGAACAACGTAATGGCTGCCTTCTGATGATCACGATTTGTTCAAAAGCGGTAATGGGTTTGGAATGGACATTTAATGGAATCTTTAAAACATCTTATTTGCCGGAGACGTGCGGACACGCACGGTGGTGTGTGGCGCTAGCGCTTGGAAAAAAATTTCGAAAAAAATATAAAATATTTTGACCCTTCTCTGTACAGAATTTGTCAGGACAAGGTCAGAATCTCTTGCGCCAAAATCGGTGATGATAAGGCCACAATTTTCATTCACCTGGCAACCCCAGAATATTTTTAAATGATTTTATCTATGTAAATGTCAAAATCGAAATGTCAAATTTGCTGCGATTATTTGCTGTCAAAGTCCGATGCGTAATACTTGACGAAAACATCGTAAAACCTATCAATTAATAAAATTAACGCAGTAATGTTGTTTTGGTACATAGCTTTTGTTTTCTAGGAATGTGTTTCGGTCAATAAAACATACGATAGCTCAAAATTAATCCACAAAACATTCAAAATTCAAAGTGGTGCTTTGTTAGGGCCTGGCCTTTAACCTGTCACAAGCCAGGAAAAACACGGAAATTCCCTAACAAAGCACCACTTTGAATTTTGAGTTGAATGTTTTGTGGATTAATTTTGAGGTATCATATATTTTATTGACCGAAACACGTTCCTAGAACAATAACCTATGTACCAAAACAACATTACTTGCATTAATTACGTAAATTGATAGGTTTTACGATGTTTTGGTTTATTTATGTTTTTCAAGATGGCTGCCAATTAACAGCTGATTTCGACTGTCTGAAGAATTAGTTCACGCAGGCGTCGTTATTCTTGTTACTGGCGCCAGCAGTGACCTCAGTTTCCTACGCTTCTGAGCGAGTGGACAGTTTTGTGTCATCATGACAATCTCACTCGCCGATTTATCCGCTTTAAAGCGTCGATGACACAGGGCTAGTTTACAAGCTACTATCTGGGAAATTCACTATCTGTTAGTAAACTCACTGAGAAACTAACTAGCAGATTGTTGACAATCTATGAAAAAAAAATTGAAAGGTCGTCAACTTTACTCGCTTACATGCTTGCTCGTGATTTGTTTATTTATGTTTCCAACATGGCTTCCGATAAACAGCTGATTTTGACTGTCAAAGATCTGAATTAGTTCACGCAGTCGTCGTTATTCTTGTTACTGGCGCTAGCAGCGGCCTCAGTTTCCTACGCTTCTGAGCAAGTGGACAGTTTTGTGTGTCATCATGACAATCTCACTCACCGATTTACCCGCTTTTAAACTTAGTAGATAGTAGCTTGTAAACTCGCCCTGTATCATCGAGGCTTTAACCTGTCACAAGCCAGGAAAAACACAGAAATTCCTGGAAGCACATTTTTTTTTTGAAATTTTTTCCACACGCATGTGCACAAACCGCACGTGGATTCGCGTCTCCAGCCGATTAGAGGTTTAGAGGTTAACCTGCCAAAAAAACAAAATGGCCATTTGATAACTTTGGTTGCAAATGAATTTCTGCAAAACAATAGGACTAAGAGGGTATTTTTGGGTGTCACATCATGGATTTAAAGAGATAATGGTTTTTTATCCCATTCTGGATTGAGATATCAGCAATGGATAAGTGCTGCGATCTCACCTAGAAAGGCGTTTACTCTTCTTCTCTCAGCCCCCAGACTGATAATATGTCAGAATGGTATATTAAAAGCCTCCAGAAGTTATTAGAAATCATAATTAGAAATCATAATTAGAAATCATAATTAGAAAATTAGAAATCATAATTAGAAAGTTATAAATCATAATTAAAGTCATAAAACAAAATATTACCATAAGCAGCGTCTGATATAAGTCCAATCTTGCAGAATCTTCATTGTTCACGGGACCTGTACAAAAAGAAAAAAATAATTAGAAATTTTGTAAATTAAAGTTTTAAAAATTCTTATGAACATACAGTTGTTCAGACATCCACGGAAGTTAGAAATATCATTGTGAATCATTTTCTTTGGAAAAAGGCTGTCATCAGGTTGATTATTTTTTTAAATAACAATGTTGAAAATAAAATTGGTACTTACAATTTAGGCAAAGCAATGGTGGAACCCTCCCAAGCATGTTTCCGGCAATGAGTTTTTCGCATCTGTAAAAAAAAATAAGATTATTTTCTTGTGCATATTGCAGTAAAGATAAAATAACAGACATTCATAACATGTCTTTTAAAACGTCATACATAGCTTGACACACCTAACTTTGCAGGTTAACAAATAGGAAAGAACACATTATTTTTGAAATCCAGTGATTTTGTATTATCCACAAAATCTACACTAGTGATTGGCCCTGACCGCAAAGTTAACCACTCCGGTATTTTGCAATAGTCAGTTTTTTGTCTTAAACTTTCAGACTTATAATAACTTAGTTGTTATTTCCACTTCACAAAAACTCTACAAATGAAACATTTCTTAACGTAGCCGAATACTAAAATGTTACATTACAATAAATATTAACATTTGTAAATTTTTTAATTTAGAATGCAAACATAAAAAAATTGTAAAAATGACTCGCATGATGTTTTTTATGTGAAAATAAAATCACGGGAGTATTTAAAAAAAAAAAAAAAAATAAAAATAAAAAAAACTTTTTCTATTGTACCTATATAAATGTATCATGAACAATTTTGTCACCCTTTTTACCATTTCATACAATATTAAATAAAAAAATTGTCATGTCTAACGGCGCGTTGCCAATTTGGCGGGTGAAAACTGTTTCTACAAATAAGTCTTTCTTATGTACTTCTATGGACAACTTTGAATAGAGATGTGAAGCTTGATTCAATATGTATCTTCTGTAATAACGATTTCTGGGGGAACACACGTGTTAGCATGAAAACAAGCTGGTTAAGTGTCATACCACACGAGTGGTTAAGTGTGTGAAGCTGTAATAGATTAGATGAAGACAATGATAAAATTATCCCATTCTGGATTGAGATATCAGCAATGGATAAGTGCTGCGATCTCACCTAGAAAGGCGTTTACTCTCCTTCTCTCAGCCCCCAGACTGATAATATGTCAGAATGGTATATTAAAAGCGTCCAAAAGTTATACTATTCTAGTTAATAAGACAGATTCAAAACCAAAACTCACCATTAAAATAGCAACATTTGATGAATAAAAACTTTGTAGTTTGTTGAGCAAATCTCAACCAGTCCAGATTTGAGCTACCTGAAAGAATAAAATAAATTAATAAAATTTTGAGTGTTACAATAAAAATTAACATAATTTATAATAAAGTTTTTTTTTTTTATCCCAATCTGGATTGAGATATCAACAATGGATAAGTGCTGCGATCTCACCTAGAAAGGCGTTTACTCTCCTTCCTTCAGCCCCCAGACTGACAATACATCAGAATGGTATATTAAAAGCGTCCAAAAGTTATCAATACAAAAGTCAAATATTTCCCACAAATAGAGAGGGAAAGTTTACCCTAGCACAATCTAAGTTTGCAATTCAGTTTGGATTGAATCTTCCACTTACAAACGTAAAGTTTGATGCCTAAAACCCAGATAAATAAATTGTTAAATAATATTCAAGAAAAATGTGATTGATAAAAACTAAGATTATGAAAAAATTTGAGTGTCTTACGTTTTTAAATTCGATTGACGTAGAATGGTTAAATTCAACAGGCAATGTAGTTAGTGTTCTGATGATTCTGTAAAAATAACACAAATTATTAGTATTTCATAATTTTTTAAATACACATAAAATAATGTCATGGTAGTTTTCAGATTCAAAGGGTATGTTTATCAACACGGGGCTTCTGTATGGTGCATGGGTTATCATCATGAAAGGGTTAATTATATCAGGAAATATTGAAATTATAAATGCTAAACTAACCATTTGTTATAAAATTATCCTTTTCCCATGTAGCAGCGATGGTCAGTGAAATTTTTCATGATGCGGTCCGTGATGTGGTCTAATTCCTGTAATAATGATAAAAAAAAAGTTTAGAAACTGTTTATTTTAAAGTAACAATCGTTTTTAAGAGGATTTTTCAGATTCAAAGGGTATGTTTATCAACACGGGGCTTCTGTATGGTGCATGGGTTATCATCATGAAATCGACATTCTGCGAGAACAAAGGAGGCAAATTTCAAATATATGTTTGGAATACTTACAGATTTTAAATTGAATGACTGTCGAAATCATCAGTGTTCTGAAGAGGATGTGTTTAGGATTCTCTATTTTGTATTTTCTGAAAGAATAATAAAATGATTACAATCATTAAATAAAAATGTGCATAAAATTATATCCATCTAATCTTCAGACATCCACGGAAGTAAAAACAGTCACAGCTTTATTTCTATAAAACTCAGTTATGTTTTGGTAAACTTTTTTCATCATTTTGAGTATTTATTTATTATCGTTTTTGTATTCATAGTGTTATAAACTTACGTTTTTGCAGTTAAAATGTAGATCGGGAAAGAATACACAGCAGCAACTATAAAAAAATATATATATTATTAGTTATGGTTCTTCAAAAATGTGGAAAATAACTCAAAGGAAAACTAACTTGGTTCAGAATTTTTGGATCGATTATTATAATCACTTTTTTTCATTTGATTACACTTTTGAAAGCATCATTTCGGTAAAGATAGAATAATAATTTTAATAGAAGTAAATGGAACAAACCTTTTATACGACTGGTTTCTCCCAGGGTTACTAATTTGGCTGAAAAATAACAAGATAATTAGAATCAAATCGATACTACAATATTCATTTGAAGAGAAATATTTCAGGTATGATTAAATAAAAATGTTTAACAAAAATAGATAAAATACTAACTTGCTTTTCTGCAAAATAAATAATTTAATAGTTACGTATTTTTAAATTTTAGTGTGCCAAGAAGGAGTATTTTAGAAATGAAATGCAAATTCTGTCAGAGATATGTTTATTAATAAAAAAAAATAGTAATCAACATATCGCCAATGGAATTGGGCCACCACATTGGAGGTACCATCTTATAAAAAATACGACGCTGTAAAACAGCACTGCTATCATTCTCCGCGGTAATCTGTGGTGAGATGTTATGGTGTGAGCGTAGGTAATGTTTAACGCTTTCTGCGCAGCTGCAGGGTGTTGCGGCGGATCCAGGATGCTCTGCGGGATCCTCCGGTGGTCTGGGAGAATCTTCTGCCCTTGCCGAGCCCTCGGGAAGACTTTCCGGCGGAGGTCAGGCCGCGGAGCTCACGGTGCTTGTGCACGGCCTTCACGATCCAGTTGATCTTGGGGTCGCGACGGATGGCCTGGAATATTACATCATTGTCAATTAACTGTATCAGAGAATATTGGACATAATGCAGATAATGACACACTTGGTAGCTCTCTTTCTCATAGAGGTTTTATCGGCGGGACCATATTGCTATGGCACCCTCCCCAGATATTAACTTTTTTTGTTTTTGTTTAAAATGTTTTAAATGCATCAACTTCAGTAGGTTAAATGGGTTGTTTTATCAGCAGTACTCAGAGTGGTGCATACCAATCATCATTAGAAAATGCATTATATTTATCAAAGTTTTCTTGAACTTAAGACCCGTTCGCACTGGGCAAGAAATTTAGTCGAGTAGTGAGTCTATTAGTAACTAAATGCATCCGAACACCACAATTTTAGTCAGCTCTAAAGAGCTGACTAAAATTAAAATAGTGAATCTATTTCGTTCTATTTTTTCGGGCGAGAAGCGCGAACCTGTCATTTTAGTAGAGATCATTAGTAGACGTAAATACGTCATCCCGTTGGAGCAAAGATGCTACTCTAAAATACTTTAATTTTGCTGCTATTAATCTCTTTTCGTGTCCATAGTTTATTTATATTCATCTCACTAATTTATTCTTCTATCTCTTAAAAATAAGCATTACGATCAGCTTAATTAGCATATTTATTTTGTTGTGTTGCAGCCGGTTATCTTGCAACACGCCTCTCAAGTCAAGCAGCGAGTTACTCACTTAGAACTACTTGCCAAGTGCAAACAAGACATGAGGGATTATATTATTTTGAATTTTAATGTAAACATAAAGTAGAACAAATTCACTTACATTGTGTGAGGGATCAATCAGGATAACTTCAAAGTATTTGTATGAAGAGTCCTGTGCGACCCAGTAAGAGTTCAGCACTCTCAATCCTCCACAACGTCTGCCAACACGCTCCTGAAAAACAATTAGGTTAGGAAATGCCACAAATTGGATGAAAGTTTACATAGAGAAGTGGATAAACTCGTACTCCGCCTCAAGGTAAATATGGAATATTGTTTATTTAAATAGTTAGATTTAGCTTTATTATTACGTAAGTGAGTATTTGTCAGGGGAGACGAAAAAATATGCATTTTATATTTTAATTTTGTTAATTCACCTATGCAAGTGTTCGACGCCGTAATTGACAAAGTGAAGCAGTGTAATACAACTTTACCAACATGCATTTAAGATCGAGTTTAAGAAAAATCCAAATCTCAGAAGGCATGTTTATCACGGTGACCGGACAACTGAAACCAACTCAGAAGCACCTCAGAAAGGTCATTAACCGGTGACAGGCCGGAGACGCGCCGGCGCGCGCGTCATATGCGCATGCGCGAGAAAATAATTCAAATATTTGAATAATACTTCCGACAAAGAACTTTTGGTCTGCGATTTTGGCCCTTCTATGTACACAATTTGTATGAAGAACAGTGTCAGAATCGCTTGCGCCATCATTACTCTCGGAGACGCTACAAGTTTCATTCACCTTGTCACCCTGGAATATTTTTAAAACGATTTCTTCTATGACAATCGGCTGTCAGAATTTGCCGCGAATTTAACGGTCGCAATAAATGCGTGTATCGCGAATAAAACATCATAAAACCTATTAATTTACGTAATAAATGCAAGTAATGTGGTTTTGGTAGATAGTTTATTGTGTTGTGAACGTGTTTCAGTTAATAAAATATACAATAGCTCAAAATTTATCAAAACATTCAATTCAAAATTCAAAGTGGTGGTTTTTTAGTGTTTTTTTGCGAAGTTCCGCGAATTTCCGCGAAATGGCATGGCCTTTGACCGGTTAAGAGTGATGATAAAAAATTGATTAAATAGGTTAAGTTAGGTTAGGGTTACTGGCTATTTTGAAATTATTCTTTCATAGCTTTTAAAGACCTTTCTGAGTTGGTTTCATTCTGAGTTGTCATTCTGGGTCATTATTGCTTAAATGTGTACAGTATTAGGACCCAAATGAATGGCAAGCTTACCTCAGCCATGGACTGCAGTTTACGGGTGGGCTTCAGCTGGTTGACTCCATGGCTCTTGGGCTTTCCGTAGGTGGCTCCCTTGGGCACTGGGCGTTTACGTCCTCCACGGCGAATACGGATGCGGAAGATCACGTATCCTAAGAGAAATTTAATTAGAGATTAGCGTGATCCATTTAGCAGATATTTTACTACAGATAAGTCGTGTAGACTACTAGCAAGGTAAAAAAAAAAAAAAAAACTAACCTTGCTTCGCGCGGTACCCTAGCCGGCGGGCTTTGTCTGGACGAGATGGCCTGGGGGCACGGTGCATCCTCGTCAGCTGGCGGTATTGCCACACGCGAATACGTAGCAAGTAACGCAGGACATCGCTCTGCTTCTTGCGGTACAACTCCTGAATATATCTATAGGCGCCCATCGCGACAGACCTAGTAACAAAATCAATCTCAATTCATTGATCAGAAGTCACATCATCGGTCTGTCACGTCGCGGCTGACGCGAGCGACAACCGCGACTGCGCCCCGTTTAAGCACTTCCACCATCTTCCTAAACACAAAAATGATTAATAAATACAACACTATGGCGGCCCATGTGCAGCAGTCACCAAATATTTTGACACTTGAGTTTACATGTGCACTTGCTGGCCATATTTAACAGTATAATGGAAAAATAATTTTAAATAAATTGGCAATAATCCAAACAAGAACCAAACTTAAGAAAATAATGTAGATTTAACAGAGGATCACGAATATAAAACCAAATATTTCGAAAAAGCCGAAAACCCGTACCTTCACAACGACGATTAAACCGGAAAAGAATGGACAAAATTTCAGAGCGCCGTTTCCACAGAAATAAAGTATTGGGCAGGGTTGCCAATACACATGCTATATAATACCCACCAGTGATGCCATAGTGATACATGTCCAAAAAATAAATAAAAAAGCAGAGTGTGCAATTCACACACAGCAGAAGTGAAACCTTCAGAAAACTAAAGTAGGCAGTGGGAAGCATGGGGAGGCTACAAAGCACCACACAAAGAGGAGACCGATAGGCTACGAAGGAGACCGATTTTACTATCTCATTCTCTCGCAGGCTAAATCCTGATGTATGTGCTTGTCTCTTTTTAGTGCCGCTAGTTTTATCGAGAACAACGGTGCTAAAGAAGTTTTCACTTCAAAAATCGTGGAGGTATAAATGACACAAAAAACATGCAAAAAACATGAAAACATGGTAAAAACCACGTATCTGACAACACTGATTTCCACAATAAGCATCGATGACACAGGGCTAGTTTACAAGCTACTATCTGGGAAATTCACTATCTGTTAGTAAACTCGCCCAGTGTCATCGTGTCACTTGCTAACTAGCAGATTGTTGACAATCTACGAAAAAAAGTTGAAAGGTCGTCAACTTTACTCACCTACACGCTTGCTCTGCTTGCTCGTGATTGGTTTATTTACGTTTCCAACATGGCTTCCGATAAACAGCTGATTTCGACTGTCAGAAGTCTGAAGAATTAGTTCACGCAGGCGTCGTTATTCTTGTTACTGGCGCTAAAAGCGACCTCAGTTTCCTACGCTTCTGAGCGAGTGGACGGTTTTGGGTGTCATCATGACAATCTCACTCGCCGATTTACCCGCTTTTAAAACTAAGTAGATAGTAGCTTGTAACTCGCCGTGTGTCATCGAGGCTTTATTGTAAATTATGGCGAGCCACAAAGTTAATGCTTTTTGCAAATATGAAACGAAATTCTATTGAAATTAGCATTTATTTTTGAAGTGAAGATTTCTTTAGCAGCGTTGTGATTTGAAACTCGATGAAACGAAAAATAGGCACACTAAAAAGAGACAAACACATACATCAATGGTTATGCCAGTCGGGAGAGCTGTCTTGTTATGCCAGTCGGGAGAGCTGTCTTGTTGTGTAGAATCACTTCGGATATCGATATGTTTAATATCAATGAAGCACAATTCAGACAACAAGCTTTGTTGTTGTTAGTATGATTGTGCTTCATTGAAATAAAAATGACTTAAACCTGTTTAAATTTTAAATCTTAATACTCTTTTAAAACGCATCGAAATTTTATTTTGTTATGTTTTAAAATGAATAAATAATTGAATAATTAATTAATTAATTGAATCTATTGGATTTAGCCTGCGAGAGAATGAAATAGTATAATCGTCTCCTCTTTGCGCGGTGCTTCGTAGCCATCGTAGCCTACTGGTCTCCTATTTGTGCGGTGCTTCGTAGCCTCCCACTCTTGTCTACTTTAGTTCGATGACGCAGGGCTAGTTTACAAGCTACTATCTGGGAAATTCATTATCTGTTAGTAAACTCGCCCAGTGTCATTGTGTCACTTGCTAACTAGCAGCAACTAGCAGATTGTTGACAATCTACGAAAAAAAGTTGAAAGGTCGTCAACTTTACTCGCCTACACGCTTTCTACGCTTGCTCGTGATTGGTTTATTTACGTTTCCAACATGGCTTCCGATAAACAGCTGATTTCGACTGTCAGTAATCTGAAGAATTAGTTCACGCAGGCGTCGTTATTCTTGTTACTGGCGCTAAAAGCGACCTCAGTTTCCTACGCTTCTGAGCGAGTGGACGGTTTTGTGTGTCATCATGACAATCTCACTCGCCGATTTACCCGCTTTTAAAACTTAGTAGATAGTAGCTTGTAACTTGCCGTGTGTCATCGAGGCTTTAAGGTTTAACTAAAAAAAACAGAGCTTGCAATTCACACGCAGTAGAAGTGAAACTTTCACTTCTACTGCGTGTGAATTGCAAGCTTTGTTTTTTTTTATTAATAATTAGCAATTTTCTGATTTAAAAAAAATAGAAATTTGTTTGAAAATTTCGAAAAACGAAACTTAATTCTCCTTCAAATTTTTATCTTTTGGTAACAAATGCCCAATCATACTATTACATAGGAACACAACAACAAATTGACGGTTGACGACGTTGGGGACAAAAAAATATACTCGGAAAGCGGAAGGAGCTGAGGATTAACCAGGAATGCCGACTTAGTGTACGAACAAAAACAAAGCGGGTTTCGGTTTTCGGATTAGTCAGCTCATGGGCGGCCGACTGGCGCAGGCGTGCTGACAAGAATGTTTGTATGTCAACGTATCAGACCGAACATAGTTAAGGCAGGTTCAGATTTGTGTCCGCGCGAAGCGGTGCCGATAAGCTTTACCGGAATGAATTCTTAATTCCTGCTCGCCGGTGACGCCGGTCAGAATCTGATATCAAAATGGGCGACCTGTTAATTGCCGCTGTTTTCAATCAATCGCCAATCTGGGATAAAAGAAATACATTCCATAGCACCAGAAATGTTGTTGACAAGTGATCAAATGTCAGAAGTGAATTCCTTTCAGGCACGTACTTAACATATTATCACGTTCTCCTGAGGTTTTTTTCATATTTAAGGATACCAATTACCAAATAACATTGTTTTATTCCTTAATTTCAAGAAAGGCTTCTCCAAGAGTAAATAATCGTCGTCTGCGAACTCGACATTTCGTAAAAACTGACAGCTGCTGTCAAGTTACCGCGCAGGTAGCGCAAGTTTTATCCGCGTTCTGTTTGTCCACATCTCGGCGTCAACTGCCGCCGGTGGAACAGGGTACTGAACGCCGTTAATCTGAAAACCGAAACCCGCTTTGTTTTTGTTCGTACCCTTACCCTGTTTTTCTTCTTTCGCTTATCTCGTTCTCACATTAAACTCGCGAGATCACGATGGACACTTATCTTTTTCGAAGGCTCCCTATTCAACACTTACAATAGCGCCTCCCACACGCGGAGCGACTGAGTCCTGCGCCACTTCAGGCCGCCGCGCAGAAAAGTCTCATATCATCGGTGATGGACACTGCAACGATGTCCGAAACGTTGGCTAAAGAAGGAGGTAGCGCAACACGGCATAACACCCCAAAAACAAATAACGAAAATGCTTTTGGCCGTGAAAATCTTAAAACTTATCCTATCGGTCTTTACTTTTCTGCGCGGCGGCCTGAAGTGGCGCGGGACTCGGTCGCTCCGAGGTGTGCGTGTTGGAGATGCTAATATGTGGTGACAAGACGGTACGTAACTTACATACATACCTTTGTATCTAGTACCTTTCTCAAATTATAATTCGTACTCACAAATTACTTTTTTTCCTATTAAACTTAAGCATTCAGTTGGAAATTAATACTCGTCCCGTCAACACATACTGTGAGTGTTGAATATGGAGCCTTTATTCGACCGTGTCGAAATAAAAAAGTGGCCATCATGAGCTCGCGAGTTCAATGGTAAATGTGATGAATCAGCGGAACAAGACAAGCGAAGGAAAAAAACAAAGTAAGTCGGCATTCCTGATATCAGTCCTTCAGCTTTGTGGGTATATTTTTTTACAAGCAATAATTGTCAGCCTGAGACACTCATTTACATTGAAAAATCTTCCGAGAAAAGATACTTGCCGCCAACGGGACTTGAACCCGTGTCCTTCCGATTGCCGGTCGAATGCTCTGACCACTGAGCTATGGCGGCTTATCAAATACCCGCCAAATAATTCAATATATACTAGTGTTTCATTCAACAATTACTGCTTGTTATATTTTTTCCACCTGAAAACAACCAACTTTATTTTTGCGAGGAAGACATTGTTAGTGTTAAATCCCTCGCTAGGTGGCGTCGAGACAAATTATGTCTGCATTTATTACCTAGCGAGGGATTTAACACTAACAATGTCTTCCTCGCAAAAATAAAGTTGGTTGTTTTCAGGTGGAAAAAATATAACAAGCAGTAATTGTTGAATGAAACACTAGTATATATTGAATTATTTGGCGGGTATTTGATAAGCCGCCATAGCTCAGTGGTCAGAGCATTCGACCGGCAATCGGAAGGACACGGGTTCAAGTCCCGTTGGCGGCAAGTATCTTTTCTCGGAAGATTTTTCAATGTAAATGAGTGTCTCAGGCTGACAATTATTGCTTGTAATAATTGTTACCCTTTGTGCTATGCATAAAAATCTTGTCTAAACGTTAGTTTATAAATTAAAAAATAATAATGTATATTTTTTTGTCCCCAACGTCGATTTTTGTCCCCAAGTCGATTCGAGCCTATATAATTCTGTTAAATTGAAAATTTGTGATTAATTGTATGATTAAATTGTTCATGAAAGTGAAGTTGTGAAGTTCTTAGGTCGTGCTGTGTGCGAATGAGCTTGTATCATAAATACTTCACTGCTTATAAATTCATTACTATTTCGAAATAAATTGTTGAATTAATTTTGTAATATTCTTTTAAATTGAATCTAATTCAATTCTTTTATAGTCTGAGAAAAAAGTTGTTTTGTTAAAAAAAACCGATGTGAGCGGACAGTAGGTAGTGAGAATTCGTAACGCAAGAACTTACAGCTAGCACTCATGAGACACATAAGGTATTTTCACAAATAAGGGGTACCGTTAAAAATATATCGAAGATTTAAAGTTTATTTTTCTGATTGTGATCATTGAAACGTGTAAATTTAATATTTTCAATCATTATTTCAATTTGGGAGGCGGGAATGGGTACCGCCGCCCGGGAACCTTTATTGGATAACCAACACCTCTGCCATAGGTCACCCCAAGTGGTTCGCTACGTTTGGTGATTTAGCAGGGGTGCCCGGGTTCATGGGGTGAGGTTTGTCTAGGTCTTGGAGGCGGATGACCAGAACATACTGAACCCCAGATTGCTACCCACCCCTTAAACCTTTTTCCTTCCCAGAACTCTCCTCTCCTTCCTTTCCTTAAAAAACTCTCCACACAGCATCCCCAGAGATGTAATAGGCCCCGAGGGAAATTATTTTCCTAAGGGCCTCCTGTGTGGAGCTCATGTAAAAAAAAATAATTATTATTATTGATTTCAAAAACGGTCTACTGTAAATGGCCCATGATTGGTTGATCGAATCCTTACGTCACACCCGTCGACCTTCAAAGGTTTATCGCCATGCTACTGTCAGAAATCTAAACATTCTTGGATGATTATTGACTTATTAGTGGATATTGACATTTTTTTAAGATGCTTGTGTTGTGTTCGTATAGTTTAGTACAAAATATTTTTAATTTTATTCGATAATTGTTCGGAACAAACGTCAACGGTTAATAGGCACTTTTTTGATAAAACTTTTAGATTCTTCTTAATTACCATAAAAGATAACTATTTGCATTCGGGGAGGTTGAAAATGTTACATTTTTAATTTTATTTAGGCACGTAAATTGAAAATTTGTTTTCACATTGTCAAATCACTCTGTTTGCACTTTGCAGTTGGGAACAAACGTCAACGGTTAATACGCACTTTTTTTGATAAAACTTTTAAAATTAAGATAATATACACAAGCCCGCTACACAAACCCTGCTTTGCCAGACAAACCATTCAAAAACGTAGGCTGTTTTTTAAAGTAAAGATAACATACACAATCCCGTTACATAACCGTTGACGTTTGTTCAGAATATCTACCTTTTATTCTTTTGGGTAGTTAACTTTTTTATTATTATAACTGAAAGTTTTGAAAAACAAAATTCTCAAAACAAAATATTACAAAATTTTACCAAATTAAAATGAAGTAGTTGCCATCGACAATACTATTTCTGTATAGTTCTACAAAAATATCAATGGATGGATAATTTGGTAAATAAAATCTCCTGAAGAGTGCTGCACAAATTCGATTTCCTAGGGTCTAGAACCGTGGTCGCGCGTGGTCTTCAAACATGTGACCCGGGCCGGGGCACATCCCACGACCATAGCAAACAATAGTACTAGACAATACTTCTACGGTTCCATGACAACTCAGAATCATGCAATTTCAACATTCCTCTGAAAAAAAAATTACAATAACCTTTTTTATCACTTGATTTTTCAAAGGACGTGCTGAAGTTTCATGATTTGAATTCTCCGATCACCTACTTCGACATATTTATATCTCTTTGAAGTTTCATTTTCAAAAATGGGTTTCTTGAAAAACAAATGCCGTAATCTCCTTTCCACTCATTTGGAAGACGCAATGAGGGTTGTATATAGTTCCAAAGACGGCGACATAGAAAAAATAATTTAAAAAAAATACAACACCATACTACCAAAATTACACGATAGTATAAAATTACATAAACATTATGTTCGTAGTTTTAATAAAAATCTTGAACATACATTTCCAATTTACATACTGTATGTATCCCCATCCATTCACATAAAGGTAGGCCTGCGTTGCTAATGTAGGTAATATCATAAGCGGCCCGCAGTGATTTTTATATATTTTTTAAATTAACTCCACACAGGAGGCCCTGAGGAAAATAATTTCCCTCAGGGCCTATGTCATCTGGGATGCTGTGTGGAGGGTCTTTTTGAGGAGAGGAAGGAATGAACATTGGTCTTGAAGAGACCCATGTTGTAGGAAGGAGGAAACACAGAGGCCGGTAATTCATTCCACAGCCGAGCTGTTGAACACGAGAACGAGTCGAAGAAATGACCTGTTCTCATGTAACAAATGTCAACTGTGTACAAATGTTGGGCACGCGTTTGGCGTGTTTCCCGACTATGCACCGGTGCCGAAGGGATCAATGATGTTAGTTCCTCGGAGCATCTTCCATTGTAAGACATTGTGATACCCCATAATTGCCATATATTGCCCTTGACCAGAAAAGTGTAACGACCGCTGGTCTACAAGGTTCCCAAGGCTATAAATATACGATAATTCCACTAGGACGGTTCAGTTTACGATTTCCTTTTTACAAAAATTTTTGTAAGTACATTTTTAAATATGGTGTGTGCGGTAACTATTTTTAATTAACTATTAAAGTATTTTTGAGAAATAGCAATTTTATTTTCCTCTGAACCCAATATTTATACTGGGTGATATAAACGTTGAATTTGTTTTTAGTTTAATAAAATATCCTTTTTTTTTAAATTCTGATCAACGATATACTTTTTCATACGCATATCTAAATTTAGAAAGTACAATCCTTTTTTTCTAAAGAATTTGATTTCTGTCCTAAAAGACTACTAATAATGAATAATATTTACGGTAGGTACAGCATTTCAATGAAAAATGTACAAACCGAAATGTTAAAGATAATGATTAAATTTGTTTAAATGGTAAAAGATATAAAAAAACTAAATGGAATTAGGTAACTTACGAAATAAATATTATAACCCACAAAAAAAAGTTTTGAGGATTAAGCAGTAAAATATAAAGTTGCGTCGATATTTTTAAACAACCAACACCGGTTTCCAACTCATCTAGGTAGGTAACTTTGCGTAAACGTTGAAAAGAGAAAATCTGTTTTACGAACACGCACGTAACCGCCATTATTCGTCGAGCAAATCGCCATCTTGCAACGAAAATTGTTGTCAGTTGTTGTCATGTTTACATTAATCTGTGTCAGAAGGTATATTTTGCTGTTTTAACTCTGAATTATTAGTGTTTATCCCAACAATACGTATTATTATTCCATAAAACGTCGAAATATATAAGCTTGTGCAATAAAAATCTGCTTCTGAAGCTTCGTTTGCCTTTTGAAACTGTGATTTCTATGCCTGTGAGAATGGGCGCCAAAGTATTTTTTGAGTTTATTTGTGTCGTTTATAACCAAATACGTGCATAATAACGTGATAATGCATCAGAACAATATTTGTGTCTGAAATTTTTAAAGTTAAACGTGCTCTGGGTGGAAATGCTTACCCTTTATTGTGTACACACGGCGGTTGTCAACAGGGCACCGAAAGCTCCATTTTCTACAATACGATAATTTTAATGGTTTCGTTGTCTTGTGGAACTGTTTTAGAGTTGCATAGTGGTTTGTAAGCATCCTTTGTTAAATTTAGTTACTTAACAAAAACAGAAATGATATAAAAAATTGCATTGTTTACTGAACTCATTTCACGATTTCACACTCAAAATTATACTTTTAACCTGTTTGCTCATGCTACACTTTCCTCTTTCGTATCCTTGTAAATTGTATTGGTTGGGTGTATGTTTTAATTTGGTTTGTTTTTATTTTAGGATCATTTTTTATCGAAACAGAAAATAACAGGGAGTAATAATGTTCTACGCACATTTTGTGCTGGCCAAGAAGGGCCCCCTAGCCAAGATTTGGCTAGCGGCCCATTGGGACAAAAAGCTAACCAAGGCTCATGTATTTGAGACTAATATTGAGAAGTCTGTCGATGGAATTCTGCAGCCCAAAGTGAAGATGGCACTCCGGACGTCTGGACATCTCCTTCTCGGAGTTGTGCGGATATATTCAAGGAAAGCCAAGTATTTGCTAGCAGATTGCAATGAAGCCTTCGTAAAAATTAAGGTAAACTGTCTTTATCACATCGCATACCTATATATTATATACATATTAATGTTGTTTAGATTTTGAGGTTAGGTAAACATACTGAATTGATGATTTGTCCATACAAGGAAATGTGGGGCCATGAACTCAGACATTGATAAAATTTTATGATTATTCATGAAATTATAATCTGTATAATTTTATTGACAGTTGTTTATCCCAAAGCGATTTAACAAAAATGATCTTACAACAGTGCTATAATAGCGCAATGATTATTATTGATGTCAAAGTTTTATTATTGTATATATTTTTATGATGGACCTAACCTAACATTTTGACTGTCAATAATATAAACCAAATGACAAGAAATATACTTCAATATATGCGTTATTCTCCTTGACCTTGATTTCTTGGCAGATCTTATAATTTCATCTCGCTCATTCATACAAAAGTAGTTATGAACAATGGTTTTTGATATTTTTATATCACAGATAATATTATATACCTTCTCTGTATGTCACAAT
Organism: Limnephilus rhombicus; assembly: GCA_929108145.2. Lineage (NCBI taxonomy): Eukaryota > Metazoa > Arthropoda > Insecta > Trichoptera > Limnephilidae > Limnephilus > Limnephilus rhombicus. The sequence continues at coordinate 29,685,073 of OV815284.1, forward strand.
TCTACTATTCCTCTCAAAAGTACAGTAAAGTGCACTTGAAGTGAAATATCACAAGACTGCTATACAAATGTCATGTTATTATTATTGCTATTATTATTTAGCCAGTATGGATATGTCTCATAAATGTTAATATTATCACTTTCATCATTTTTCTCTATCCATTCTCTTCATTAAAATATAAACAAAAGGCTCGATGATATTAAAAGCGAGCTTACAAGCTACTATCTACTACGTTTAAAAGCGGGTAAATCGGCGAGTGAGATTGTCATGACACAAAAATGTCCACTCGCTCAGTAGCGTAGGAAACTGAGGTCGCTGCTAGTGCCAATAACAAGAATAACGATGCCTGCGTGAACTAATTCTTCAGATGTTTGACAGTCGAAATCATCTGTTTATCGGAAGCCATGTTGGACCTTTCAACTTTTTTTCGTAGATTGTCAACAATCTGCTAGTTACTGCTAGTTAGCAAGTAACACAATGACACTGGGCGAGTTTACTAACAGATAGTAGCTTTTAAACTCGCCCTGTGTCATCGACGCTTAAAAGCGGGTAAATCGGCGAGTGAGATTGTCATGATGACACACAAAACTGTCCACTCGCTCAGTAGCGTAGGAAACTGAGGTCGCTGCTAGTGCCGACGCCTGCGTGAACTAATTCTGTGATGTTTGACAGTCGAAATCAGCTGTCTATTGGCAGTCATCTTGAAAAACATAAATAAACCAATCACGAGCAAGCGTGTGGCGAGTAAAGTTGACGACCTTTCAACTTTTTTCGTAGATTGTCAATAATCTGCTAGTTAGCAAGTAACACGAAGACACTGAGCGAGTTTACAAACAGATAGTGAATTTCCCAGATAGTAGCTTGTAAACTCGCTCTGTGTCATCGACGCTTTATATCCAGATCTTAAAACTACCAAACTAGGCACATGCCCGTAATCACACTATCGCTAATGTCGAACTTGGTTATAATGATCACGGTAATAGTGAGTTGAAGGCTATAATGTGCTATTTATTAACCAATGGTATTTTAAAGCCATGGTATTTTAGTTCAGGCTTATCTTATTATAATATTGTTGGATGTTATAACAAGGATTTACAGATTTAAAAGACAAACTTATATTCCGTTGTTACGACTACCAAACTTGGCACTTGTTCATATCCACACATGAAAAACATCAGGATATGCATTTGAAAAGTATTATTTTATTAATCTATTATCTTTTTGGCAGCAAGAAACAACTTTCCATCTATTTTATAATTTATATTAAATGAAGACCATATTAGCGAAACTCAATCGAAAATCTTTAGACAGAAAAATCAGAAAATGATATTGGCACCTCTGGGACTCGAACCCAGGACCTTCTGCTTACATGGCAACAGCTCTCGTTAAGAAAATGAAGATAATGTTGGTAGTTCTTGGTCGAAGTATGTTACAGTTAAAAGTGACCGAATTGGATATAGACACCTTAGCTCAGTTGGCAGAGCTGTTGCCATGTAAGCAGAAGGTCCTGGGTTCGAGTTCCAGAAGTGCCAATATCTTTTTCTGTCTCCAGATTTTCAATTGAGTTTCGCTAATATTGTCTTCATTTAATTAAATATTACGATTTGAGGTTTGACTCATAAAGTTAAAAATAAAAATAATTTTTTTATAATTATTTACAGTGTACAAAGTACCTTTAGCATTTTAGCATTTGCCAAGAGTAATTTTTATTGAGAATTTATTATTTTGTCACTACATTAGTAAAAGTTTTCACTATGTAGCACATTTTACATAATATTTAATTAATTATTAGGGATGCCGTTGTCCCGCTGGCTCTGGGCAGTTGGGACTCTTGTGCGGTATTTACATAAAAAAATTACAAAAATTTTGGCAGCAAATTTGACAAAATCGTTACATTTTGTCAGTTATTATCTCCTATTTATATTTCACATTGTATGTAGGTCATTATAATACTTGATTTGAGTTGTGAAGCTGCAAATATCAGCTCTGGAACCATTTGATCTTTGTTCTTATAATGTAACTAATGGTCGTTGGTTTCCGCAGATGGCCTTCCGTCCAGGAATGGTGGACCTCCCTGAGGAACACCGTGAGGCCGCCATGAACGCCATCACTCTGCCAGAGGTCTTCCACGACTTTGACACCGCCATGCCGGAGTTGAAGTAAGTTAAAATTGAAGATTTAAATTTTTTTCCCAAAATGTGAAAATATAACTTACGCAAAACAAGATTATTTGACAGACATTAACAATTCCTGAGCTAATTTCATAGATAATAGAAACAAAGGGATATATGGCAGGAAGCGTGACGACTGTCGCCTAGCTAGGAGACCATACTGCACGGACCACCAAAGGCTATGAAAGTTATGCATTCTGGTGGAAACAAAGAGGGGTGCTGGTGTGCGTTGATGTGATTTTCAGTAGTATGGGTGAATAATGTTTGCGATGCTTTTGTGCATGCGGTTTCATCCTAATGATGGTTTATGGCCCATCTCCGAATTCATTATCATCTTCGATCAAGTATTGTCTAGATATGCCCTATCTTAGTAGCGAGCCAGTAAAATTGACGCCGTGTAAGTAAATGTTAACAATACAACTCTTGTACGTATTCCAGCGCCTCGCTTCGAAGTTCGTAAATCCGATCACAAAGTTCATTCTCAAATCCCATTATGTAGTTTTATCATTCATCAACCAATCACATGTCGCGCGTGACGTATTAAGGAGATGAATTTATCAATCCTACTTGGTATAAACTAGCCGTACACGCTCGTAAAGAAAATAACCCGAGAGCGTTCATTGTGTGACAAGAGGTGTTCTTTTAATTTTAAACAAACGTCGAGAAGATACGTCACGAAACCAAAGAAAGGGCTGAATTGGGAGAGGATTAATAAATAACATTAAACATTTTAGTTTTCATTTTTAGTTTTTACATTCTGAACAGGTCCTCTAGAACCAAAAACGGTAGGTAAACCTACATTTTTATTATTGGGCAAAGGTTTTATCTTAGTGAAAAATATTTGGTAAATAAATAGTAAATAACCACTTGGAAAGACCCATTGCAGGGGTGTTAGTTATCCAATAAATGGTGGTTATGGGTTTCTCCCAACCGCCTGGAACCAGTTAGATTATGGCATCCCCAATTGGGGATGTGAGGCTGATTGTAGTGGGGAGGGGAAGGAGATGGGTTAGAGCAGCCGTATTTCTATTTAGTCCAGTCAAGGAAGGAGGTGTAGAGTGTGTGAGCAGGAACCTAAGCGATTCCTTCAGAAACTTGTTCAGGGTGCTTAGGGTGTGAACATATTAATAGTCCTGACGTCTAGGTGGTGAGCTAGGGGAGGGAGGAGGGGGGGGAGAAGGTCCCACTTTTCGGATGTGCGCTTATATCTCGAAAACGGTGCGTCGCAGAGGACAATTTTCTTATAATAAGTAAAAGCTCATAAAATTATGTACAACTTTTATTCTATACGTAATTTTCTAAATCCAAGCTAAAAATAAATTAAATCCAAGTCTAAGTCCCACAATCTGTTACAAACAAAAGTGATGTGTCAGTAATAAGATAAAAACAGCTTTTTCTGAAAATGACGACATTTTACTAAAAAACTTAAAATTGCTGTAAATATTTACTGGTTAGAGATTAATTTGCATATGTATATTCTAAAAGGGAATTAAATTCTTTACAACTTCTTTCAAATAAATTTCTTTCATTGATGAATATTTTAGACGATATGAAGGAATGTTTGATTCAAAATGTGAGGTAAAATGATTTTTTTCGAAAATATCTACATTTGTGGAGCGTGAAGTTTCTGTAGTAATCGCTTAGGTTCCTGCTCACGCACTCTACAACACCTTTTGGACCTTTCATTGAATGGACTAATTGTGGAATATTCCTTCGAAACTTCGAGGCCGAAATCTACCAGAAACGTTTTTTTTTCAAAGTAAGTTTTCAGCTAAAAAATAGTTGATACTTAGTCTTCTCCCACTAGCTCAATCGGAGAGTTATTTGCGGTGTTTTCAGTTTGTTGATGATCGATTTGGGAAACCACCAAACAAGGTTGGAAAATGAAAAGATTGGTACATAAAATAAAGAAATGTTTTTATTTTATTTATTTTAACTTTATGAGTAAAACCCCAAATTGTAATATTTAAATAAATGAAGACAATACAGGCGAAACTCAATCGAAAATCTGGAAACAGAAAAATCAGAAAAACATATTGACACCTCTGGGACTCGAGTCCCAGAGGTGTCAATATGTTTTTCTGATTTTTCTGTTTCCAGATTTTCGATTGAGTTTCGCCTGTATTGTCTTCATTTATTTAAAAAAGAAATGTTTATTAATAAAACCATGTCTTTTGATATACAAATGCCCCTTTAGAGACATTGCAGCAAATGATTTTCTGACGCTTCTAGGAAAAGTTTTAATCTCTTTATGGACGGATCTGGAAGCTTATTTACTGATTTTAAAATTTATTTTATCGGAAGCAGATTTTTGAACAAACCAAAGCTTGTAACAAGAATTAAATTTACATTACCCATCGCGTTGTTGCATCGCAGCCTGGACAAGGGACGGCGAAATTTGACTTTGATCCTTTTTTAAAATACATACTAACTAATATATATTTTTTTAATCTACACGAATCAATCATAATATTATTTCATAACCTTTTTTTTTAATTAAGTAAACGCTGAGGAAGTGAGCATTGCTCAGGAAATATGTCGGTTTTTTATAAACAATAAACGTGGTTAAAACTAAGAAAATTATTAATTGTGAAAAAGAAATTCATTCAGCAAATAATACGTAATGGGCTATTATATTTTGTGCTTAAAATACGAAAAAAAAACTGAGAAACGTTTTTTAATTAAAAATAAATTAATTAATGAGCCCATTACCAGTTCGGCCCTTCCCTGTAAAGCGCTCACCCTCCCCCCGCTCGCTGAGCGGTAACCCCGACCACTCCCCGCCGTGTGAACGAGTCGAAGCGCGAATGACGTCAGAAATATTGCTTGACAAATTTTAAAAACTATAATTTTATTCACTTATATGAATGCGGTGTGTAAATGCGATCTGTAACACATATATTTTCTTCTGTATTCTGATAGCTGACTACGTTTTCAAAAATAAAGTCCGCAGCGTGTACCTTGTAAAATATTCGGTAGTGGTATATTTTTGTGTTTGAAAAAATTTACCCCCGTCTGGACGGCTGGCAATGCAAATTAGTTTCAGTGTAGACCTTACAGTTCGATAAAAGATACAACACTAAGAACTGTGCGATCTAAACGATGCAATACGATGCATATACTTTTTCATAAATGGGCCGTGAGCCAATTTTATTCTGGTTTCGGGAGTTTGAGGGGCCATGATGAATTTTGTAGGGCCTGTCTAGATATCATAGGTCAATGATTATCATCTATGGCTTATTTGGATTAAAAAATGTTCACGTCATTTTGGTCTCCACTGACATTTCTTCCCATTAAAACAAAAAAAAATTATAAACGATAGTACGACGATGATGAATGACGACCTAATTAAAAAATTCTGTGAATAATTTTTTTTAGTATTAATCTTTAATGATCTATTTCTCAGTGATGTGGATATCGAAGCCCAGTTCTCTCTCAACCAGTCGCGTGCGGAGGAGATCACCATGCGGGAAGACTACGGATCCTTGAATCTGGTCACGCATGATGATGGATTTGGAGACATGGGCTTTGACACCGACGGACCCGACATCATGAGAGATGCCATGGGACCGGAGGCATCTCTAGAACAGGTAAAACACTCGTCTTAACCTGACCTACACCTACCGACTGTCGCATATGATCCGTCGGCTTCTATTCCCTTACACGGATGTCGCATATACGATCCATGAAGTTTCTCTAAAAGTTAAAGTTTTTCTGTTGCCTTCATTTGGAATAGATTCCACTTTTACTGTATCAAAGTATAACTAGATGTCTGGCGACCTCCGTGGTCGAGGAGCAAGGCTCTCGACTAGCAATCCGGAGGTTGCGGGTTCGAACCCCGGCATACGCAGATTAATTTTATTTGATAGATTCCTATTTTCACAATTTAATCATTAAAATTAATATAAGGCGGTGTTTGTTAACCTGTGGTCCACGGACCCCTAGGGGTCTGCGAATATATGTATGGGGGTCCAAAGTCTCATCTCTGAACCACTTAAAAATAACAAATAAATGCCACCAAGAGTCTTGTAATAGCTATGCATCTTCGTTTCGAGATTATTTTCCAGTACCCGACAAAAATTGCATATTAGATCCTTTCCACACAGATGTTATTGATATTACTTGCTTGACAACGGCACAGGAAAACCAATTAATAGAAATATCTTGTTATTCAGCTTTGAAAAGTAATTTCAAGATTTCCTCTTTATCAAGTTATTGGGCAAAGCCTCGATGACACACAGCGAGTTACAAGCTAATATCTAAAAGCGGGTAAATCGGCGAGTGAGATTGTCATGATGACACACAAAACTGTCCACTCGCTCAGAAGCGTAGGAAACTGAGGCCGCTGCTAGCGCCAGTAAAAAGAATAACAACGACTGCGTGAACTAATTCTTCAATGTTTGACAGTCGAAATCAGCTGTTTATCGGAAGCCATGTTTGAAACATAAATAAACCAATCACGAGCAAGCGGAGCAAGCTCGTAGGCGAGTAAAGTTGACGACCATTCAACTCTTTTTCGTAGATTATCAACAATCTGTTAGTTGCTGCTAGATAGCAAGTGACCCGATGACACTGGGCGAGTTTACTAACAGATAGTGAATTTCCCAGATAGTAGCCTGTAAACTAGCCCTGTGTCATCGACGCTTAAATGTAAAGAAAGATTATAAGGAAATATCAGAGAAGCACGGAAACATTTACTGCTTTTTTCAACCAAATACCTATGTGAAAAGACATTCTCTACTCTTGTATGTACTAAAAACAAATACAGAAACAGATTACAAGTGGAATCCGATTTGAGATTACATCTTAGCAGTAACATCAACTCGAATATCACTAATTTAGTTGCAAAACCAACCTTCACATTAATTAACCGTTAATTAATGTGAATGTTGGTGTTGCTATTGTAGTTTTTTTTTTGTATTTGTAGTACTAAAATAATCGGTCCGAAATTTATTGATGGTTTTTTTTTATTAAGGGGGTCCTAGAAAATTGATTTCCCAAGGTCCGTGGCTGAAAAAGGTTAGGAAACACTGATAAAAGGTTTATTTGCGGCACATTCACAAACTGGAAGATACTCTCACTATGGCCCTTTTTTTTTTTTACAAGAGCTCCACACAGGAGGCCCTCAGGAAAATAATTTCCCTCAGGGCCTAGGTCATCTTTAGGGATGCTGTATGGAGGTTTTTTTTTAAGGAAAGGAAGGAGAGGAGAGTTCTGGGAAGGAAAAGGGTTTAAGGGTGGATAGGAATCTGGGGTTCAGTGTGTCCTGGTCATCCACCTCCAAGACCTAGACAAACCTTACCCAATGAACCTGGTGTAAGACAATCATTCAGAATTGAAACGTTGCTTGAAAATGGCTTTAGCTGTGTTTGGTGACTAGATCTGAGTAGCCAGATACTTGCCCACTTTATTTTTCCCCATCTCCTTCCCCTCCCCACTTACCTTCAGCCTCACAACATACCCCAATTGGGGATGCCATAGTTTCACTGTCTGCAGACGGGAGCAGTTGGGATTCTTATGAGGAATTCACATAAAAATAAACGACATTGGAAGTAATACCTATACGCCATCAACACCTGTTGACGAAAATCACCGCCAATATTTACAATATGATACCTCCATACACAGCCAGAGTGTAATTATATCCAACAGAATGCTATAGTTCACGACTATGAACCTTTAAATTTTAGCAATATTGGTAACAAAATGTTATCGGCCAGTGGATAAATCACTAAAAATAATTGTCATCGTCGTGTCAATGATGGTGTTATTTTCAACAGTTAAAATCGCCAATGATAACGGCGTTGGATGAAATCATCAACACGCAGTACTAGATGAAACGGCCAGCTATGTAAAGGTTAAATAAAGCTGGTATGTAAAAATCAATTCGCAATGTCATTTCCATGAATTTTGAAATTAGATTTACTTTTAATATTTCCTTATACAACTATTCAACTCGAAATGATTTTATCAAAAAAAATAATTGGCAGAATTAAAGCATTTTTATACTAATTGTAATTTAAATTTTTTTAATGAAAAGACAAATTACTTTGTTTACATCACTTTTATTTGTACACAATCTACATGTTTCGTAAACGACGTTCATATCATCAGGATCAAATGTATACTATGAATGATGATGTGAACGTCGTTTACGAAACATGTAGATTGTGTACAAATAAAAGTGATGTAAACAAAGTTATTTGTCTTTTCATTAAAATAAATAATGCCATCACAAAGTGAAAACCTTTCCGAAGAAGTTTTCTTCAAAAAATTAATTGTAATTACTTTTTCAGAGTAATCTGTTATTTGCCGATGGCCCTTCGTTGGATCTGGGCCACAAGGAGTCCCTCTCGGCTCCCATGGGGCAGGCGGGACCCAGCATGGTCCCCCCATCGGGGCCCATGTCCCCCCCGCCCTCGAGACATGCGCCCCCTACCCCCATGGACCAGGGCCCCCCTCCCCTAGACGATGGCTTTGGTGGCACTATCGGAGATGACTTCTCACGTGAGTTACTTATTGCGACTTCAGAACGTTCTATTGATATTGATTGAAAACATATGATAGTGTAGCCTTCTTGTACCAGTTCCATGCCAACTCAGAATGAAACCAAATTAGAGACACCTCAGAAAGGTCATTAAAGCTATGAAAAAATAATTTTAAAATAGCCAGTAACCCTAACCTAACTTAACCTGTTTAACCAAATTTTAATATTTTTTTATCATCACTCTTAATGACCTTTCTGAGGTGCTTCTGAGTTGGCCGGCACTCAGTTAAATAGATCCGCCACATTTACGTAAATAATGTAAATCTCTCTTGTGTGAAAACTGTATATTGAACGCATTAGCTAACAGAACTCAGGTCGATTCCATGTATACGGACTTTATTAAGGCTTTTGATAAAGTATGCCATAAAATTTCCCTACTTAAACTATGTAGGCTCGGTATTGTTGGTCAACTATTAGACTGGTTCGTTAGCTATCTATCTGATGGAGTCTACTAGTAAAAATTAATTTGTTCCTTTCCAATCATTTTACTAAAAAATAATTTGTTCCTTTCCAATCAATTTACACCCAGGTGCACCACAAGGATCTCATTTAGGCCAAATTTTGTTTTTACTGTGCGTAAACAATTTTGTTAAAACATTTGATAAAGATGTGTATTACTTTTTGCAGATGACTTAAATATAATTAAAAACGGTGAAGATTGTATCTGTCTACAAAATCACTTAAAACGGGATAATTAGTCAGTGAACTGTAATAAATTTTATCTTAACCAATAAGTGTAATTCAATAAGATTTTACAACATAAGTCGGCCAATTATTTGTCCATATGAACTTAATAACTCAACCCTTGCCTCTGTCGAAGAAATTAATGATTTGCAGAGCGATTCAATATCTTTTGTGGGATCGAGATCTCCTGCCGGAGAAGATCTCCTGTCAGATTTGTGTGATTTTCTATGGCTGTTATTTTGCTTTTTTATGGGTAACAGGCCAGTTTCGCCGATTTAAAACGATCTAAACTAAAATATGTCACAGCTCACAGTTGAAATCTGACATCGGCCCATAGAAAATCACACAAATCTGACGGGAGATCTCGATCCGACAAAAGATAGAATCGCTCAGCTGGGCATAATTTTTGACTCCAAATTAAACTTTTTATCACATATAAACGCAATCAATATAAGGGAATGAAAATTCTTGGTTTCGTCTTAGAAATTCCAAATGCTTTAGGAATATTAGTTTCAACCTTCAAATTTTGTATACATCTTTAGTTTGAAGTCAAGTCGAATATAATTCCTCAATCTGGTCCTCATTTTAAAACACATTCAGATTCAATAGAAAAAATTGAACATAAATTCCTAAGACAAATTAATTTTAAACTTCGAATCCCCCTTGTAAGCGATAGAGGCATCAGTGAATTTTTTGTATGACAATATTTTGTATGCTGCGCCTCCCCATATTGAAAGAATCCTGAAAAACTTCATACAAAAAATAGAAAAAAATAGAATAATTTTACCTACCAATAAAATTTATATTTTGTTTCCATCGATGCCTGGAATCCATTATGAGAGAGAGCTAGCTCTTTCGCCCTTATAGTTTCAGTTTCGCGCGTGTTTATTCCCTATATTTGCCCTTTTTTTATTCGACTTGCCACATTTTCTCTCTGCTGGCAACACTAGTGACGCGCATCTCAGATCACGTGATGTTATTGTTTGTCATATGACTCGTAATGCACCAGGTAGGGATTACCTGGATTCCAGGCATCGATGGAAACAAAATATAAATTTTATTGGTAGGTAAAATTATTCTATTTTGTGTTCCGTATCGATGCCTGGAATCCATTATGAGATGTGTTTGCTCTCACCTGGTGATCTGAAAACTTAGCGTTATATGTGATGCTATTTACACTGGAGTAAAGAATGGAGCCATTGAGTGCTGGAGGTGCTCGCTTCTGGAGTGCGCTATCTCCTTCTGGTAGAACTTCCGGAAGGTGCGCTCGGACTTCCAATTCCCTCTAGCAAGAATCTCCTCTATGGGGTAGTCTTCCAACCAGTTTAAGGAGGCTACAGCCGAGCGTACACTTTCCGGGGTTGCGTGGACTCCAGCTTCTCTGAGGACTGATTTGATCCATCCCCCTATTATCGTTTGCGTTGCCGGTTTTGTTTCTGCTGATGTGGTCACAAATAGGTTCTTTAGTAGTGGACCTCTTCTGGCTGTAGAGAGGGCAACGACTTTTCTCAACCATTTAAGGAGGTCGATGTTATCTTTTTGTGAGCCCGTCAGTTTCCAACCTGATTGTTTATGGTTGGCTGTGTCGGTTGTTGCCGCAAAAATTGGCCACAGGGTAATAGAGTTCCTCTTGTCGATGAAATGTTCTGGGGTGATTCTGAGCAGTGTCAAATCATGAACTCTCCTGCCTGACGCCAGGACGAGGAGTATTGCTGCCCTCCGTGACGCTTCAAACAGCGAGTCTTCTGCGGGGGAATTCTTGACCAGCCAGTCTATTACTTGTCTGGGATACCAGATAGGGGCTTTCTCCTTGGTCCTCCTTGCCATTGAGATTGCCTTGAGAACGTGTCTTACCAAGAAATCAGAGCTGATTTTTCTCGCATTCTGAGCTGGGCCGCAGAAGGTAACAATGGCTGACTTGTGGACCTGAATGGTCCCTGGGGCTAGGCCTCCTTGAACAAATAGGTGGGCTAGATACCTGGCAACCGTAGTTGGTGGGGGATTGTTGACGTCCACACCGTTTTGAGTGCCCCATTTACGCCACCTATCCCACGCAGGTTTGTAGGTCTTCGGTGTAGACTCTCTCCAGGATGACTTGAGGAGTTGGCGTTCTTCCTGACTCCATGTTGTCAGGGCTTGTTCCCACCCGCAATTCTCCAGACCTCTAGTTCCAGATCCTGAATCCTGGGAGGGGGTAGTCCTGTCGATGTGTCTATGAGGACTCCCTCTAGGTTGCGCAGGCATATGGGAGGTTCGTCTGTTCGTTGTTTTAGGTCGCTTCTCCAGAAAGTCTTCTCCCATTTTGGGACGACTAGAAGGAAGATGCCCTTTTGCCTGATTTAGGTGGGTGAGCACTCTCGGAACGAGGTTTGGCGGAGGGAATACCCAAGCTAGATTGTAGTCCCAAGGTTGACTGAACGCGTTGGAAAAGCAGGCTAAGCAGTCGCTTGAGTCTCTGGAGACGTATGTTGGTACCACGTGAGCAGTGGCTGAAGCGAACAGGTCTATTTGAGGGTGACCCCATTTTTTGAATATCTCCTTCGTTGCCGGACTTAGTAGATGCCACTCTGGAAGCGGTGCGCCCCGAGAGAGACGGTCCGCAATTCCGTTGTATCTTCCTGGAATGTATTGGGCTGTCAGAGATATCTCCATCTGGTCTACGAAATCCAGTAGCTCCCGCGTTGTTTCCAGAAGGGCTAACGATTTTGTACCCCCTTCCTTGTTGACATAAGCCACTACTGTCTTGTTGTCTGTCTGCAATAAGACATTCGTCTTGTTAAGATGAGACATTGGGCTTGACCTTCCAATGGCTGCTAGCCACCACTGTATGTCCTGCCGTGCTGGGTTGGGCAGAGCAACGGGCCGCGATGGTTTCAGGTGCTGTATGCGGCGGCTGAACCTCTGCAGTCTGCGGCAATGCAAGCGACCACGAGGGATCACGAAATTTGCAAAGTTGAGTCTTCCCAGTAGACCGAGAGCCTGCCTGGGAGAGCAACTGCCGACTTCCAAGGGAACCTGCAAGGCTTGGCGTAGACCAGCGCACTTGCGGTCGGAGAGAGACTTTTGATCTGCTCTCGTGTCCCATGTTATACCCAGGAACTCCAACTTCTGCGTGGGTGTCAGGACACACTTGTCCGGGTGCAGTCTGCGGCAATGCAAGCGACCACGAGGGATCACGAAATTTGCAAAGTTGAGTCTTCCCAGTAGACCGAGAGCCTGCCTGGGAGAGCAACTGCCGACTTCCAAGGGAACCTGCAAGGCTTGGCGTAGACCAGCGCACTTGCGGTCGGAGAGAGACTATTGATCTGCTCTCGTGTCCCATGTTATACCCAGAAACTCCAACTTCTGCGTGGGTGTCAGGACACACTTGTCCGGGTTTATGCACCAGCCTAGCTGTTGAAATGTGTGCACTATAGCAACGGCTTGGGAGGTGAGAAGTTTTCTGGACTGGTTTGCTACTAAGAAGTCGTCTAGGTAGACTACAATCCTGAGTCCCTTTTTCCTTAGTAGTTCTGCTACCCAGTTTGAGAGCAGCGAGAAGATCCTTGGCGCTGATGACAGGCCGAAGGGCAGACACGTCATCTGAAGGAGCTCTCCGTTGTACAGGAGGCGCAGGAACTTCCGGTGTGATCTTGCGATTGGCACGTGGAAGTAAGCCTGGGAGAGGTCGACTTTTATCAGCCAGTCGTCGGGTTGGAGGAATTCCGGGACCCGAAAATGACAAGAGTCTGAAGGGCTTTGAGTCTATGAAGACGTTCAAGGCCTTCAGGTTGAAGATGGGCCTGAGGGTGTGGTCTGATTTGGAGGTAAGGAACATACCTGACAGGAAGCTTGGGGAGTCGTCTGCTGCCTCCAGGATTTTTGACGCTTTCATCGTTTCGATGTGTGCGGTCATGCCTGGAGACAACCTTGTCCTGAAATTCTGCTTCAGCTCGGCCGATGGGAGCGCCCGAGGAGGTTTTGATATGAAGTGTATCCTTGCTCCTTTTAGAATGTTCAGGATTAGCGGTGATGCTCCCAGCTCCCTCCACACCTCCTGATATGCCTTTAGGCGTCCTCCCCAGAATGGCTCCGGCCTCCAGTCACCTCCATCGCCTTCTACCCCGATCGCTGGCCGCCTTGCGAGAGGGCTCTGGCTTTTTGGCGGGCTGCCTGTACGTCCTGTCTTTCTCTGGCCTAGGGGCAGGTCGAAAGGGCTTCCTAGGTCGGGAGTGTGGAGCCTCTATCACCGGTCTTGCTGCTTGTGAGGTAGAGGGTTGAGGTTGACGGGGGATATACGACGAGGATGCACTACCGAATATCTTGTCTCGTCCCCCGTTTGCCACGATATAACTTGCTAGTTCCTCTTTATTAAAGAGGTGACTGGCGCTCGAAGGAATCCTGGCAAGGCCTTCCTTGATGTACGGGTCCCTTACTCCCTCTAGCAGGGCCTTTCGCCTACTTTGTAGGCATTCCGTTCGCCTTCCGCATAAAATCTGTAGGACGTCGTCCGTGGTCTTACTGTACTTGGCAAACATCCCCTGAATCTTGTCAAACAGAGTCGCAGAGGTCAAGCAGGTGCCTGGTTCGGATGCCCAGTTCACCAGTGCCTGCATGTTTCCTCTGACCGACTCTGTTTGGGATAGCACTGCATTGGAGAGGGCTCCCAGGGAACGGTCCAGGGCTGGCGCGAAGGAGTTGTTCTTATCAAACCTCCTAGTTCTTCATTTACCTCCAGCTCTACGAAGGCGGGCGTGGCGGTGTATGCTTTCTGTGTTTCGGCATAGCGAACCGCGACCATTCCTCCGAGCCAAAACGCTGAAGAGCCGAGATAACTGCGACTCTTCTTGCGTCCGCCTTCGGAATCGGCGATTCCTTCACCAATGTGCTTGGATTGCAGAACTCCAAAACGTTTTTCTGAGCGGCTAGGCTGGCGGGCATCTCTAAAAACCCCGATTCTACCTCTTGCCACATCTCTCCCGCGGAGTCTTCTTTGTCCGAGACCGTTTTCTCCGCGAACTCTACCCGATTCCCAGATAAAACGTCCGTCATGGCCGACATCTGTTGCATCAGGATGTCTACCCGAGGATCCCGATAGTAATGCATTTCTTCCGAAGTGTCGGATCCAGAGCTTTCGCGCGGCATTCGGCGTTTCCGAGAAACTCGTGCTTGATCATTGTTTCCGACCGGCGAAGCGTCTTAGTTGTCGATATCACTCATTTTGTTGCACTGTTTAAACACGTAAACAACCGAAAAAACACACTAAACAATTAGTCAATTTCTCAGAAAACTATCTATCACGGTATATTTAATGTTTAAACTGAAAGAGCAGGGAATAAACTTCGATTTTCGACTCAAAATTGGTTTTTTAAGTACAGCGAAACACGAAAACTGCTTTCGGCGCGAAAAAACGGCGTCATATGACAAACAATAACATCACGTGATCTGAGATGCGCGTCACTAGTGTTGCCAGCAGAGAGAAAATGTGGCAAGTCGAATAAAAAAAGGGCAAATATAGGGAATAAACACGCGCGAAACTGAAACTATAAGGGCGAAAGAGCTAGCTCTCTCTCATAATGGATTCCAGGCATCGATACGGAACACAAAATATATATTCCTTTTCAGCTACAACAAGATCAATAATGTTGTACTTTTCAATCTTAGCTCTCTAGCCCACCGTCACTGATGCGGAATGTTAAGTCTGCGCTATATAAATTCACTATCATTCTTATTCTTTGAATGCTCGTTGTTTTCTATTTGATTGAACGCTTTTATAATTACCGCGACGATTCACAGGTACGGTACCGTGACGGCAAAAAAAAGCAATAAACATGCGATCCTTATCGCTATAATGCTGCGGGTCTTTCAAAAAGATGAGATACACAGTGTATGTTTCCTCCAAGGAAAAAAGTGATCATCTTCTTGCATCTCTCTCACACACCGCACTGTGACGTCCACTTGACCGTGACCACTACAATACTACTAGCCGATAATTTTGAAAGTATAGAGTATAGTTACAAGGATAATATTGAAGTGTGAGTGAATTCCAAAAATTAAAAAATATCGAATGTCAAAGTGCTGATGGTTTATTTTTAAACATTATAATGATGCAGTTTTTTCTTAAGACACTAAATAACAACAGTACGATGTTGTTATTTAGTGTTCGTTCGAATGGGGTGCAGACAGTCGTTCACTGTTGACAAACGGTGAACGAATGTCTGCACCTCCCAAAAAGAAACATTCAGTCATTATCATACATCACCCTCACACATGTAAAGAAAATGAAACGCAAGGAAAAAGTAGTACTTTGAAGGAAACAGTCACACGTATTTTGTGTGTTATCTTTTGTCTTATCGTCTCACCAATATTTGATGTGTAAAAAAGAACTGTAGCATTATAGCGATAAGGAAAGTACGTTTATTTCCTCTTTTTCCATTACCGTAACCGCAAATCGTTACTCTAATAATAAAAGTGCTCATTCCTTATGATTTTTCTTTACCCACTCACCGTCTATTACAATTTCTAGACCCCAACGGCCTGTTTGAAGGCGACTTATTCGGCGATGTCTCAGCCGGGCCGGCGGCCTCGAGCGCCCCGGGCGGTGGGGGCCTCCGGCGGGACCTGGAGGAGGCTGCGGCCGCTGTGACCCCGCGTGCAGCCGGGGGTCACCACGTTGGGGACGCCAGACACGATTCCGATGATGATGAGGAAGACGGGATGGATCATTATGATGGCGGCATGTCGCCTTCACACAGGTATGTTAATTCATTCATTAATTCTATTATTATAACAACTATAGGTGAATATATTATTATTATGGTAGTAGTACAACAATATCGCTCGCATCCCATAGAAAAGGGCCGTAATCCATGAGGAGCCAATGAACGAAGAAAGAAGTTTAACAACTGGACCGATTTTGGTCGAAAAATGGACCACTTTTTTTTTTTGCAATTGATAGCTGTCCAAAAATGGACCCCATTCTCCTACCATTCGTAAAACATTTATTGTAATTATTTAAAACATTTTCTTGGCCAGCCATTTATTTTGACATGAAGCTATTGAAATGCTTTATCTATTATGACCTTATATGTCGCAAATTATGTTGACTATTTTAGAACAATGTTAAAATTTTTTTTTTAAATATTTTTTCTGCCGAATTTTTGAACAGCTGTTTACGGATAAAATTAAGTCCTTTTTCCATAGATATGCACCTTTCATTATCAAGTATATCACAGATAACATACAGAAATCGAAAATATTCTATGTTGACTCGAATAAGTATCCCTCAAGACAGTTTCAATACACCCAGTATTCGCGCGATTATAAACTTTACGATTTTTTAATATTTCTTTTATAAATCCTACAGATATGAGCAAACAGTATAAGTTTTTATGTCGACATGTTAAAATTAGTTAAAATTCAAAGGTATGATTTTTTTAATATTGGCGAAAAATTTAAAAAAATACCTTCTGAGAAATCTCGAGCAATCTAAGCAAATTTATTTATTTTGCGAGATCGCTCCAGTGGTTAAGGAGAATATTATGGCACGAGAGCAATGGTAGATGTTGGGGATGTCCAAGGAACACACAGCACAATCAAGTGAGTGAAATACTTACGTTGGACCATGTCAAGAGTTGGAATAGCAGAAGAGCATGTATAAGATGATGTATGAATATAATTAAGAACGGGACATGAGAACACGGGCATGAGGGGCGAATGAACGAAATCAGAAGTTTTAAGGAGAATATTATGGCACAAGAGTGAATCAAACACTTAAGTTGGACCATGTTAAAAGTCAGAATAACAGAAGAGTATGTATAAGTTGATATATGTATACATGTGAGGGAGGCAAGGGGTGTGCCAAAATGGAGCTGTGTGGTGGTCCGTCCTCTGCCTACCCTGCGGCGAAACGTCATAATTATTACGTATTGTGTAAAGGTTATTTATACAGGGTGTCCGGGGGTAAAGTGCATTAACTTCGGGAGGTGATTCTACATGATAGTATGAGTAAAAAAGATAAATAACTTTTTTCGAAATTCCAACTTTTAGGGGTGGTTTTGAGGTAAAAAGATAAAATTGGACCGGCGTGCATGGCCAGCTTTATTATTTTCCGCTGTTACGATACGGGCCAATCACCAACATACAATGTTGCTACGATCGTGCGCGGTAGGCTCCCGGCAAGTAAGATCGTACCTCACACTAAGGATTTTTAGTAGGTAGATCTTTTTGTATGGGAAAAAAAATGTTGGAATTTCGAAAAAAGTTGTTAATCGTTTTTACTCCTACCATCATGTAGAATCACCTCCCGAAGTTAATGCACTTTACCCCCGGACACCCTGTATAGACAGGTGCATCCATAAAATTTCATAGCTAGATAGAGTAACGGATATAGAGAGGTTTTTCTAAAACACAGATGAATTCGATAAATATAATGGACAAAATCTAGAGAAATAATACTGGATGTAAAAAGTAGAAAAGTCCAATCCACATTATGAGCAATGACAAACAGAATGATATGAATCTCATGGTATAAAGAAGAACATGCAATGCCATATGAGCATGTTTTGTAAATCAAAAGTCTCTACTTAAATTTCACGTGCACAACTTCACCGTCATTATGATGAGATGGAAATACTATGCATTATGATGTCTAGCAAGTATAAGAGAGACAGAGTGCATGCTAAATGGGCTAGAACCAAAAGGTACCAAGTCAGTTGCGACATTGGTCTCCATTATAATTTATAATCGGACTTCTTTACTCTATGGGAAATTCTAATAGAGCAAGACCCCAGCTCCTCATGGCTTGTAATTGCATTTAATAAGTGTGATGTTTTCAGTTGGGACGGTTCAGCCCACGGATCCCCGCATCGGGGCCAGGGCTCCAGCAGCGAGCAGCAGCAGGCGGGGGCAGGGGCGGGGAGTGTCTCCCCCCATCCGCAACTTCCCGATCACCTCCTTCTGCCACCCCCCAGTGTGCCCCCGCCAAGTGTTCATGTTCAGGTAAGCAGAAAATTTTTATTCTTTCACATTTCATTGATGAGTGGAAGGCCATTTATTTTTATTCTTTCACATTTCATTGATGAGTGGAAGGCCATTTATTTTTATTCTTTCACATTTCATTGATGAGTGGAAGGCCATTTATTTTTATTCTTTCACATTTCATTGATGAGTGGAAGGCCATTTATTTTTATTCTTTCACATTTCATTGATGAATGGAAGGCCATTTATTTTTATTCTTTCACATTTCATTGATGAGTGGAAGGCCATTTATTTTTATTCTTTCACATTTCATTGATGAGTGGAAGGCCATTTATTTTTATTCTTTCACATTTTAATAAAAAAACATAAATAATTTTTTTACCCAACTGTTAATTAAAAAAAAATAGTGATCATGGACTTTGATAATATTTAGGATTTTATCCATGGAATCAAGTATACATATTAGAGACAATCTAAGAATAATAATTATTTCTCTTTCCAACGATGAATATATCACATATCTCCCACATTAACCTGTCAAAGGCCAGCAAATTCCAGGAAAAATACGGAAATTTCGTAACAAAACACGATTTTGAATTTTGAATTGAATGTTTTGTTGATTAATTTTGAGCTATTGTATATTTTATTGACTGAAACACGTTCCTAGAACAATAAACTATGTACCAAAACAACATTACTTGCATTAATTACTTAAATTAATAGGTTTTACGATGTTTTAGTCGCGGAACACTCATTAATTGCGACGGTTAAATTCGCGGAAAATTCTGACAGGTCAATGTGATAGACGAAATCGTTTTAAAAATATTCTGGGGTTGCAAGGTGAATGAAACTAGTGGCTATATCATCTACGATGTTAGCGCAAGCGATTCTGACCGTGTTCTTCATACAAATTCTGTACATAGAAGGGCCAAAATCGCAGACCAACAGTTTTTTGTCGAGAATTACATTCAAATATTTGAATTATTTTCCCGCGCATGCGCATACGATGCGCGCGCTGGCGCGTCTCCAGCCTGTCACCGGTTAAAGAAAAAAAGACAAAGATACTTTTAAAATGTTTTTTTTTTTACATTAGCTCCATGCAGAGTCCTGAGGAAAATAATTTCCCTCAGGGCCTATGTCATCTTTGGGGGTGCTGTGTAGAGGGTCTCCTTAGAAAAGGAAGAAGAGGAAGTTCTGGGAAGGAAAAGGGTATTAGGTGTGGGTAGGAATCTGGGGGTCAGTGTGTCCAGGAGTGACAGATGTGTGAATTCAATCCACCCACTGTGGTGCAAGGTGATGTTTCGAGAGAGTATGACTAGAGAAGTCAAAGGGACTCCCTTTACCAGTCTCTTCCGATCCGGCCTGCCACGCATTTGGTGGACGGACACATCCGCCACCAAGATCCGAACAAACCTCACCCCATGAACCCGAGCACCCCTGCTAAGTCACCAAACGTTCTTAACAACTTCGAATGACCTATGGCAGAGGTGTAGGTTATCCAATAAATGGTTCCCGGGACAGCGGTACCCAAACTCGCCTCCCAAATGGATGCCTCAAGTCAGATCTAATGGAAATTAGGTTTGTGGCTAGTAATGTTCTTTGGGAAGTCCCTTTTAATGAAGGGTCAGGATCCCACCTATGCATCATGTGGGCACAACGTCTGTGGAAGCACCTTATCCTTAGATGAAGGGCCAGAGTTTACGTGTGAAAACCTGTCCTATAAAATGGAGGAACAAATTAAAAATACATTAAACTAATGATTGTTGTATTTCCCCAGGAATTGGACGAGCGCTCCTACACCCCCATGCTGATAGACCGCGCCCCGAGTCGGGCGGGACTGGGCATGGGCAGCGACGGCATCGGGGGCCCGGCCGGGGTGACCGACATGCTCGGCAGCGTTCCCGGCAGCCAGGAGGGCGAGGGAGACCACACCACCTTGCTACACAATGAGGAGGAGTCCTTCGCGCTCGCACCTGTTGATACTTCTGTTCTTAAAGGTGAGATTTATAACGATCGTCGCAGGGGCAGGCAGAAAGAAAGAAATGCCACACTTCTCTGTTTTACTTCATTCAGATTCATACATACTCTTCTGTTATTCTGACTCTTGACATGGCCCTACTTAAGTATTTGATTCACTTGATTGTGCCGTGTCTTCTTTGGGCGTCTCCAACTTCTACCATTCATTTCTGCATCATATACTGTTCTTACACTCTTTTCTATGTTCGTCCGCTCTACTTGCCCTCACCCATCTAAGGGTCCCTTTCTTAATTTTATCTAGTACGCTTACATCAGCCTTGCATTCTTTCCAGATATTCACATTTTTAGCATTTAGCACTGTCGGTCATTCATAGTTTTAGCACATACAAGGGATCTTATTCTTCCACCCTTCATTGAAATTGGTTGGTATTAATACTGTATTAAAATATAACTAGCCGTTGGAAACAATAGTTATATTATTTCAACGTCCAACGCTGTTGAAAATAATTAGCGCCAACAGTTGAAATATAATACCTACATGCGAATATTATTCAACGCAGTCAACGATTCAACTGCCTAATAAATAAAAAGGGTTAAGAGTTTGTACTTCGTGAACAACATTACTCGATATTTTAAATGGTCTTTTGGTTATGTACGTACCTACTGCACGTTTTTTTTTATTTACCCATCCAATACGGCCGATACCCAGCGCCATGGAACAATCAAATTTATCAACGACAAGCAAAAAAATAACCTATTGATAATTGTCAATGTTTTGTACCTATTGTTTTCAACGGCGTTGGAATGATTAAGTCAAAAGGGTCAAGAGATCACACTTCGTGAACGATATTATACCCAATTACACAAGGTCTTTTGGTAATGTACATACCTACTGCACGTTTTTTTTTATTTTCCTGTCCAATACGGCCGATACGTAGCGCCAAGCAACAAGCAAATTTATCAGTGACAAGCAAAATATATCTTCAACAGGATAATATTTTCAACACCGAAACCAACGTCTTCCAACAGTTTCAACTTTCAACGTTATTATAGGATTATTATTACGTGTGTGTCGCGTGGGGCATAGAGATAATAATAATTAATAATACATCAATGATTCGGGGAACCACCCGTTAAAAGGGATTCCTTAATACAATTTTGGTATATTTTTTGTTAGTATCGTGTCGATCTCCTATTATAGTTGCGTCAACGTCGACGTTATTTTCAACAGCTATTTTCAACAGTTGAAAATTGCCAACGATAACGACATTGGCGTTGGATAGAATTATCTTTAACGCCCAGTACTAGTTGGTATCAACACTCTATTGTGGACTGCTGGCTTCATTAGCATTGTGGACTTCTTCAGAGTTATTTTTATTAGTGCCAACCCATAGAATAAAGAATAACACAAAAAGTGTCTTGTGGGTGTATTTTTTGATCCAATTATAGGCCCCATTTCGGCCTATATTCCGTACGAAACTGTGTTTCACCATGATTACGAAATTCAAATGGGATGGCGATATACAATTTCAGACAAGTGTAAGAGAGATATACTGCATGGTATAGAACCAAAAGGTAGTAAGTCAGTGGCACATTTGTTTCCATTCAATGATTCAACCACATTCAGTCCTTCGTTATCGAAGCTTCCTACATTTACCCTTTTTTCAAATCCTTATCAGCTTTTACATCTTTCCTAAACATACTTCCCTTGTATTTACTATGTTCTTTTTATTATTTCAGGCATAACCAAGGCAAAGCGCAAACGCAAGCTCATCGTGGACGAGGTTAAGAACATCTCGGGCGAGGAGATGAAGAACCAGCTGTCCAACACGTCGGATATAGTCACCACCCTGGACCTGGCTCCTCCCACCCGGAGACTGATGCACTGGAAGGAGACGGGCGGAGTGGAAAAACTGTTTGCCTTGCCTGGCAGACCCATTCCTTCTCGACACTGCTTCAAGGTGAGATAAATAGATTTACATTTATTTATAGATTACATAAATGCTGACCCTGTACAAATCGCATGTACATCCCACTGTTACTTTGACAGCCACCCATGGTCTGGAGCTCCAAAATACCTTGACTTTGCAGAAACTGGTGTCAGTTTGATAGATTCCCCTGTCTTAATGAATGGATTACAATCTTCGGAGAACAGACATGATGTGGGAATGCGGTTTTCAATCTACTGGTATTTCAATAAAAGATGCTTCGTTGAACTAGCGTCATAATAAATGAAGTATACAATGTACACGGTTGAAATTGATTAGTCACATTCAGAATGGGTCGCTTCGCTTGTTCTTGTGTTTAACAGTTCAGCTGTGAAATTATTTGCCGGCTTCTGTGTTTCCTCCCTCCTACAACATGGTTCACTCTTAAAAAGACCCTCATCACAGCATACCCAAGAAAGATGAAATCCCCATGTGCAATGACGCATATGTGGTCCATAACTTCACTATAATTTCACTAAAACACGTACATTGTGTCAAAAAATGCCGCGTTAGAGATAGAATGTACATATAAAGGCTAATTTAAAAAAAAAAGTATATTCACATTAATATAAATAAATGACAGAATATGTGCATGAAACAATGCAGTTTATGTATTATAATTCATTCAAAGATAAAGAATTTTGGAAATACAAATTTAATATTGTGTAATATTATTGTTTATAGAACTACCAGCGCAACATGGCGTACCGCGCCACTGATCTGGAGGACGGGGGTGCCGACGCTGCGGAGGGCAGAGCCCCCGAGCAGCCCCTGCAGACTGCCAGCCCCCCTACGCCCGCCACCCCCCTGGCCAGGAGGTCCACGCGCAAGAGGAAGCTTGAGGAAATGGTAAAACACAATATTTGTACCTCAGGAAGTTGTCAGAACATTTTCAATATAACTTGTCAATGTCTTTAAATAACTATGGTATTTTGAAATGCATGCTTGGAAATAGTCATTTACTAAAAGCAAAATCACAATAATACAATTCGTATCAAAATTATGAAAATGCAGGTTGTCGAAATGTTGAAAGTCTCGTCAGTTGACCGATAAGCGTTGATGACACGGGTCATAAAATGACTGGCGCAGCCACAGATTTTATAGTTACAGCAGTGTGCATTAGAAATGGGTAAGTTCTGCATTTTTCTGGAGACCTCCGTCATGTGCTTCCTGTTAAAAGTATTCGAGTTCTAGGAGCAGGTGCCCGGATCCGAGTTCTTTTGCGGACTGGGTGTTGTCGCAGCTACACGCACGGGTTCGACCGGAGCCGGACCTCGGGGCCGGAACCTGCAAAAGAACTCGAACCCGGGAAGTGCTCCCTACTCTCGCTGGTGGCTAGGACCGCGAAAACGGGACGCTGGTGGAAGCATTCGAGTTCCGGGTCCGAGTTCTGGATCGGGTTCTTTGGGAGTAGTCGATTTGAAAAAGGAGTAGGATCCGCTTCCCGCGAAGTACCCGAGTTCAAGAGCCCTCTCCAGCTGAACCTACACATTGCTAGTGTGTGTTACTGCCATTCTAATTGTGAATTAAACTGTAAATAAAATATATTTTCATAACAAAAGAAATAGGAGACAACCTCATATTATGAGATGCGAAAATGCAAGATTCCTCAATTGATAATCTAGTGAAAGATAAACAGAAGTTTTAGCATAGGAAGACACCACTCATGGTTTCGTAATTTATTTGATTGGTAAGAGTGTATTTTCGCAAAGTTGTTTTGGGCTGCAGCCCATAGGGTGAAGATTACCCTGATGATAGCCAATCTCCGACAGAAGATGACACCAGAATGTTATAATTTCGCACTACTTTTCTTTGATATGTTGTTTACAAATTCATGAATTTCAGCATATTTACGGCCGCCCAAGGCATAGTTGGGAAAACCAACTCCACAGGTTGCGAGGAGAGGCTCGGAGTCTGCTGAAGTAGCGCAGGACACGGATGCCTGGAGGCACCTTGTCAAGGCGATGAGTTCCCCACCCGAATATGACAATGGGAAGAATATGAGATGATACAATATTCTTTTTAATGTTTATATTTTATTTTGTTTTAGGCTAGTGCAACTCCTCTTCACGAATCTGAGATGCCTGAAATGGACATACCACCCCCAACACCGCAGGAATACCAACCATCCATAGGTAAGACAAAAAAATTATGCTTAGATAAAAATTCTTCATAATATGTGCTGTAAACTAACAACCAATTTCACATTGAATAATAATTGACTCGCTACTTGGCTAACATCAGGTGCAGATTGACAAGCTTATCTGACTGCGCAGCAGTCAGCGGCAAATTTAGATAAGTTTGTAGATTTGAACATGTCATTTTGTGTTCTCCCTAACTAAAACTTTTAACTGTAAATAACTTTTTGAATTTCTCTGCAAATTAACAACTCACATTACTGTCATGAACGCTCTTTTAGAAACACCTGAAATGCTGGCCCCGCCAACTCCCGCCTATCCTCAAACACCCATGCACGAAATGGACCCACAGACTCCAGGTAACTATCTCATTCTTCACCCTCTTCTCTAAACTCATTACATTGTGTACATGCATACTTTCTTATGTTTTCCTGCCTTTACTAATATGTAACAAAATGTACTAAATAAATATTATTTGTTGTGTTTGTTTCTCTTCAAAATGTTTTATTTTATTTAAATTCTTTTTCCAGGAGGCATGTTGAGTGGGTTAGGCCCCCTAACACCTGGAGGTTTGGGACCCCTCACTCCCGGCACCTTACTCCAAGGCGGCATTACACCCGGAGGCTTACAGCATGGAGGTTTAACACCCGGAGGCTTACAACATGGAGGATTAACCCCAGCAGACCTACACCATGGCGGTATGACTCCTGGCGGCCTGCAACACGGTGGAATGACTCCCGGAGGCTTACAACATGGAGGATTGCAACATGAAGGAATGACGCCAGGAGGATTGCAACACGGAGGAATGACTCCGGGAGGATTGCAACACGGAGGAATGACTCCGGGGGGATTGCAACACGGAGGAATGACTCCAGGAGGATTGCAACATGGAGGAATGACTCCGGGGGGATTGCAACACGGAGGAATGACTCCAGGGGGATTGCAACATGGAGGAATGACTCCGGGGGGATTACAACATGGAGGAATGACTCCAGGAGGCTTACAACATGGAGGCATGACACCTGGCGGCTTGCAACATGGAGGAATGACTCCTGGCGGTCTGCAACATGGCGGCATGACACCTGGAGGTTTGCAACATGGGGGAATGACTCCACTCCACCACGACTCCGACATGATGCAAGGAGGCATGACTCCCATGGGATTACAGCATGGAGGAATGACTCCGGCCGGGCTTCAACACGGCGGTATGACTCCGGCTGGATTGCTCCACGGTGGAATGACCCCAGCGGGATTACACCACGGGGGTATGACCCCGGCAGGATTACAGCACGGTGGAATGACTCCGATGCAACATGGTGGCATGATGCATCACGGAGTAATGACTCCCTCACACGGCATGGTGGATGATATGCCCATGATGCCAAACCTTCCCGCTGATCAGGTAAATTATTGCAACTGTTGATTTTGTTGTTTGTTTCGAGTTGATAAAGTTGAAATCCTCCTTATGAACAGAATCATGCTTTCATTCAACTCAATTCAACACCTCCTAACTTTTCAAAGAGGCTTGAAATTGCACGATTCTGAGTTGTCATGGATCAACACATGTTTTACAATACCATTTAGAGGATTGTGATTGGGTTCCTTTTATGTAAACATTTGAAATTTGTAGGTGTCCTCACTGCTAGGGGAGCATGGGACCCCTGCGGCACCCTCGACCCCCCACCATCCCGGGCTGGAGCTTGAGCACACGGTGCCCATGGAGCCCCTGCCGCTGCATGGAATCGCAGAGCAGACTCAGCATCACTACCAGGTTCATATTCTTCATTATTCTATATTATACACAAATACAGTACAATACAATTATACAGAAAAACAACCAGTATTTGAAATTTGGAACAGTGGCAAGAAAACTAGTGAAGATTCAATTGCATTTGTTTTGAAAATGGAAGAAGATTTGGAACTACCATGGAACTACCTTAGAAGCAAGTTGTTGGTGTTTTTCTTGCACACAATCTCATTTTAAATACAGTGAAACCATCTTAAGAAGTTCCCTCTTGAAGTTTTGTTTTTTCGATCCCTCAGCCCAAAACTGGCCCAATTTCTCCCACATGTAAGGTTTTCCTGCTTAAGAAGTTTGCTTTTTTAGGTCCTTTGGAAAACTTCTTAACCGGTCAAAGGCCGTGACATTTAGCGGAAATTCGCGGAACTTCGCAAAAAAACACTAAAAAACCACCACTTTGAATTTTGAATTGAATGTTTTGTTGATAAATTTTGAGCTATTGTATATTTTATTAACTGAAACACGTTCACAACACAATAAGCTATCTACTAAAACCACATTACTTGCATTTATTACGTAAATTAATAGGTTTTATGATCGTTTTATTCGCGATACACCCATTAATTGCGACCGTTAAATTCGCGGCAAATTCTGACAGCCGATTGTCATAGAAGAATTCGTTTTATAAATATTCCAGGGTGACTAGGTGAATGAAACTTGTAGCGTCTCCGAGAGTAATGACAGCGCAAGCGATTCTGACACTGTTCTCCATACAAATTGTGTACATAGAAGGGCCAAAATTGTCGACCAAAAGTTTTTTGTCGGATGTATTATTCAAATATTTGAATTATTTTCTCGCGCATGCGCATATGACGCGCGCGCCGGCGCGTCTCCGGCCTTTGACCGGTTAAGAGGGTTTCACTGTAATATCGTTTTGTACTGGCTATAATTACCTCGAGGTATTGCGGTAACTATATTGTGATTGTGTCGTGTGCTCTTTCGCAGAGATACAGTGGTAAGTGGTTGGTTATCCCTTTTCCTTGCATACCTTGTTTTTCCTACATATATATTATCACCTAATTCCAGCAAACACCGTTTCGTTTTTGGTATTTACAGTCCATTACAAGTGCGTCTGAAACTGTAATTCATAACTGGAGTGCATTGAGCGGATATTATACGAGTATCATTGTCGAAAAATAGTAGAACAACCCAACCTATCCTAACCTATTATTTTGTTATAATAATAATAAAAAAATTTGTTTTATCCCGTTACCGATTCCCACACAAGGTTTACTTTGGAAATCTTTGAAAAATGCTTGTAAATGGCTCACTGCTGATAGCTCCGTTGTAACCTTTTCCTCGTAAACGATGCGTGTACCAGAAAAGGCGGTAATAATGGAGCTCTCGGTGGCAGGACCTTGAGGAATATTTTGTTGTGGGTATAATGTGAAGTACTTTTTATTGACGATGACAATGTAATAATGATTATTATTTGTAATAATGATTGCAGCCTGGAGTTGGCGGAGTCTGTATGGCCAATATGGGGTACGAGGAACTGCACCAGGTGCATAGTCCACAAGACGATTATGAGTTTGCACCCAGTCCAGGACATGTGAGTACAATTTCAAATTACATAATTTAACTAATCTTCTGTAGAATCTGCTAGTCACTGGTAGAAAATTTTGCGAAATTCTCAGTAAAGTTACTTACTCAAATTTTAACCTGTTAACCGGTCAGCAACGTAAGCAGATATATGCGTTAAAAATACGACAGCAGTCAAGTACAATAAGCGTGTTTACACGTCAGCGCGTGTGTCTCCATAGAAACCGTTATAACTCCGTTATTGTTTTAGTTACATCCGTAAAATAAAAAGTGAAAGGTCGATAGTGAATCATGCTGCACATCTCTATTCAAGTTGTCCATAGAAATACATAAAAAGAACATTCTGTCTGACACATAATTTATACCGCCGAATTTCCTACGGGCGCCCGACATTGTTAATTTCTATTAAATATTTTTATATGAAATGATAAAAAAGTGAGGTGACAAAAGTGTTTATTACACATTTATACAATAGAATACGTATTGTTGTTTACATAATCTGTGATTTTAGTACCGTTTTCACATAAAAACATCACGTGAGTCATTTTCACATTTTTTTAATGTTTGCATTCTAAATTTTAATATTTACAAATGTTAATATTTATTTGTAATATAATAATTCGAAAGCTTATTTTGTAACCTGTCTAAAACAGTTTTTACTATTCGGCTACGTTCAGAAATGTTTCATTTATAGTGCTTTAATTGTGAAGCGGTTATAACTAAAAGTTTTCGTAAAATGTCATTTCGTTTAAGACACCAAAAGCTAATATTCTCGAAAATTCGGAGGGGTTAACTGAGAATAATGTCACCATTATGGATCCCATGTATAGCTATTTTAGTTTTATTTATTAAAGTAAAAAATACTTTAAGACCTTACTCCAGCACTCGGGGCTCTGCTGGAGTGGACCTTTTATTTCCCTGGTAACTCGTGGGATAAAAAATTGAACCATTCGAAAACTAGGGGCCTTTTGTGAGCCTAGGAGTACTGAGGCCACCTCTGTGGACTTCCTTCCTGGGGCCTGTAGGAGGAACCAAGAGGAGAAGCCATGGAGATGAGAGCTGAGGCAACCTCCATGAACTCTTCCCTTGTGGGGCCTTCAGGGAACCAAGGGGAAGGGCACTCTTCCAGCGTGGGGCCTTCGAGGAACCAAGGAGGAGTGAAGTGGAGAGATGATGTCCTCTTCCCATGTGGGGCTTTCAGGGAACCATACAGGAGTGAAGAGGAGAAATGAAACCATCTCTGTGAACTCTTCCCTTGTGGGGCCTTTAGCGGACCACAGAGGAGGGAGGAGAGATGAAGTCCTCTTCTCTCCCGGGGGCCTCGGGGAACCAAGGTGGGGGAACTCTTCCCTTGTGGGGCGTTAGGGAACCAAAGGGTGGTGAACTCTCCGTCGTGGAGCCTTCGGGGAACTAGGGAGTGGAGAGGAGAGATGAAGCCCTCTTCCCTCGTGGGGCCTTTAGGGAGCCAAGGAGGAGTGAAGAGGGGAAACGAGGCCTGGGAAGACACACTGTCGAAATATAGCTTCATTTCCAATGACAACTCTGGTGAACTTTATTAAAGGGACTGGGTTGTTGTTAACCGCTGGGAGGCCGGAGACGCGCCGGCGCGCGCGTCATATGCGCATGCGCGAGAAAATAATTCAAATATTTGAATAATACTTCCGACAAAAAACTTTTGGTCTACGATTTTGGCCCTTCTATGTACACAATTTGTATGAAGAACAGTGTCAGAATCGCTTGCGCTGTCATTACTCTCGGAGACGCTACAAGTTTCATTCACCTTGTCACCCTGGAATATTTTTAAAACGATTTCTTCTATGACAATCGGCTGTCAGAATTTGCCGCGAATTTAACGGTCGCAATTAATGGGTGTATCGCGAATAAAACGATCATAAAACCTATTAATTTACGTAATAAATGCAAGTAATGTGGTTTTCGTAGATAGTTTATTGTGATGTGAACGTGTTTCAGTTAATAAAATCTACAATAGCTCAAAATTTATCAACAAAACATTCAATTCAAAATTCAAAGTGGTGGTTTTTTAGTGTTTTTTTGCGAAGTTCCGCGAATTTCCGCTAAATGTCATGGCCTTTGACCGGTTAAAGGATTGAGGTAAAATGGGAGATAGCACAATGGGCCTGTGGCCTAAGTGCTCATGGGAACTAATCGTAAACCATCTCCGCAAATAATTTTAAAAAAAAAAAAGTTAAAAGGAAGTGCGTTGGTGATAATTTAAGTGTTTTATTTTAAAGTCATAAAAAATACACCATTCAGGCCCAAGACATTAAAATAGATAGACTATCCAACCAGGGAAAGAGGAACAAACCAGCACAAGACTTTCAAATAGATGTACCAGCTAATCAGGGAAAGGGGAACAAACCAGCATCAGACATTCAAATAGATGGATCAGCCAATGAGGGAAAGGGGAACAAACCAGCACAAGACATTCAAATAGATGTACCAGCTAATCAGGGAAAGGGGAACAAACCAGCATCAGACATTCAAATAGATGGATCAGCCAATCAGGAAAAGGGGAACAAACCAGCACAAGACATTCAAATAGATGTACCAGCCAATCAGGGAAAGGGGAACAAACCAGCATAAGACATTCAAATAGATAGATCAGTCAATCAGGGAAAGGGGAACAAACCAGCACAAGACATTCAAATAGATGTACCAGCCAATCAGGGAAAGGGGAACAAACCAGCATAAGACATTCAAATAGATGGATCAGCCAATCAGGGAAAGGGGAACAAACCAGCACAAGACTTTCAAATAGATGAACCAGCCAATCGGGGAAAGAGGAACAAACTAGCACAAGACATTCAAATAGATGTACCAGCCAATTAGGGAAAGGGGAACAAATCACCACAAGACATTCAAATAGATAGACCAGCCAATCATGGAAAGGGGAACAAACTAAGTTGCGCGGAGCTGGAAGGCGGCCTGACCGTCTTCCTTTCCGTGATTTCTTAATAAATGAATCTGACGATATACAGGCAACTCACATTGAAATAATCTCTAAATAGAGAATAGTCCTTGAAAATAAAATCTGTTTACAAATTACTAGTCCTTTTTACAATGGCGCACAAATTGATGGCTGCGTAAAAATTTAACCATAATCTCATAAACAAAAATTCAGGCTCCAAAATGGAATATTTTGGTATACTATTTAGTTAGATACTTACAAATTTGTTATAATTTACCCACCTCACTCATTTTTAGCAATGCTGCTACGCCAGACGGTTTGGTTAAAAACGAACATTCAGACTTTGCGCAGAAAAATCTGCAAACCTTTGCCAAACTTTAGCCAACTTTACTTTTCTGCACTTCTGCCTATTTCAATGTGCTCTCTTCATCGGTCAACTTACGACTGGTGTTGTAGTTTATTCAAAACTCTCTCGAACCCTCCTGGTGCCAAAAATATGGTCAAATGCTTTACCCCCAGCTCGTTGAAATGATACCCAGATTTTATGTTAGGGCAGGTCTACCAATGGTTCAGGCAAAAGTCGCCAACCCACACGCATAAGTATTGAGATATCTAAATTTGAATGTTGGAGAAATTGTGGAATTTAGTTGATTTCAATATTCCATGCAAAGATATTGAAATACAGTGTAACCCTCTCAAGAAGTTTCGTGGCTTAATTAGTTTGGTTTTTTCGGTACCTCAACCCAACATTGGCCCAATTTTTTCCACATATAAGGTTTCCCGCTTAACCTGTCAAAGGCCGGAAAATTCCAGGAAAAATACGGAAATTTCGTAACAAAACACGATTTTGAATGGAATGTTTTGTGGATTAATTTTGAGTTATCGTATATTTTATTGACCGAAACACATTCCTAGAACAATAAACTATGTACCAAAACAACATTACTTGCGTTAATTACGTAAATTAATAGGTTTTACGGTGTTTTAGTCGAGGAACATGCATCAACTTTGACAGCTAAAATTTGCGGCAAATCTGACGTTCTTATACCAAAGATAAAATCGTTTAAAAATATTCTGGGGTTGCAAGGTGAATGAAATCTTATGGGGTAATGTTGGCGCAAGCGATTCTGACCGTGTTCTTCATACAAATTCTGTACATAGAAGGGTCAAAATCGCAGACAAACACATTTATTTCGAAACATTTTTTTCGCGCATGCGCACAAGCTGCGCGCAAATGAGCGGCTCCGGCCGATTAGAGGTTAAGAAGTTTGTTTTTTCCGGTATCTTGGAAAACTTCTTTAGAGGGTTCCACCATTTAAGAGATGTGCTATCGGCAGTTTTTACTGGGTGGGACTGTGTTTCCTGGTGTCCCCGATATTGTATTGACACATCTTCAAAAAATTAACTAAATGAACGAATTCTTTCCATATTCAAACTATATTGTTAACCAATACTATTTTACAAGCCGAATTCTTTCCGTATTCAAACTATACTCGTTAGTTAGTAGTCCGCTGACGGTCGGGCTGTCATCATAGCATATCTCTTGTATTTCAATATCTTTGATTCCATGTAATAATGATGTAATTTGTTCCCAGAACGGTGAGGAGCAGTTGCAGGACGAGACGGACGAGCAGTTTGAGGAGCGCGTCCTGAACAAGAGGGCCGCACAACTCTTTGGCCAGATGCGTGTCAAGCTGATGGAGAGGGGCCAGCTGAACCTCAGCGAGATGACACATAGAAATAAACGCAAGCAGGTACGCGAGCTCACTTTCCCTCTACTCTTTATCAGAATATACAGTCCTTGACGGACTGTGTAGGAACTTAATAAAGCCGAATAATACTTTTTCATTGCTATAAAAACCGAGTAACACCGATTTTATAAAAAATATTTTAGATTCAAATGTGAGGTTATGTTTGACTTCCGAATTTGACATGTTGGCTCATAGTGTTGTGAACCTCATACAAGATGCACTACAAATGTCCCGTACAAAAACATAAAATGTCCTGTCACCTCATAAAATATACTTGTCGTTTTACTTTTTATTACTACAAATATTTTGAGGCGGTGAGGTTTTATGCCCCCGTCACCCCCAGGATAGCTTATTTTTGGCTCTTCCACACCTCAACTCATTTCAGTATCTGAGTAGTTAGTTACCTTGTATGAACTCATTCTGAAACCTATCCTACCCAACACTGGTTAACTCTTAAAAATCACATACACAATTTTTCTCAATTAACTCTTTTTTGTGAATAAGGAACTCCAGTGAAAAATATTATGGCTTTAAAAAAATATGTTCATATAGACCAATAAACGCTGATTCTGGATATATAAGTTTTATTTAATAATATTAAACGCAGAGTTTTTAAAAAATTATTAAAAAGCCCATTTTTAATCGGGTCGTAAAAATACGCCGTCAAGTTGGCATCATTGAAATTTTAGTGGTGACGTCACTGTTGGGAATGTATGATATGACTCAAGCCATCGTATTAATTTATTTGTTTATTTACATACTGTTTATAGAGATTTAGTTGTTGTGTTTATTGAAAATAAAGGTATCTCTTATTAGTTTATTTCTATTATTGAAAATATTCAAAAACTACCGCACGAAAAAAAGTAATACTACTTCTAGGGAGAATACTTACTTACTTACTACAACGGAATTCAAAATGGCAGCAGTTGATCAGCTGATTGCCCGATCCTATAGTAATTTTTCAGGAGTGATGACATCACACGATTCACCATACATACGGTGGTTTTCGCGGGGTATTGAAAAATTAAAACTTTTGACAATTATTTTAACTAAACTAACTCTAAAAATGGAAATAAAAATGCAGTTATTTAAGTTAGAAGGTCATAATTCATTAAAAAAATTGGACTGGAGTTCTCTACTAAGACTAATGTTTATTGTATGTAAAATTCCAGGTGGCACAAAAGTTCTACAGTTTACTAGTGCTGAAGAAGTTCCAGGTTTTGCAAATCAGTCAGACGGAGCCCTACGCGGACATCCTCATATCCAAGGGGGCCCAGTTCGACACGGATTCCTTATAAGCGACCCGCGGCTACTTATGATAGAACCTCGTTATTGTTCACTCAGTTCGATAATCTCAACAACTTGGTGGGACATAACCCTTTGTGCGCTACTAGATCCATCTGAAGTGGGAATATTCCATATTATTTCTTCATACAGTGAAACCCACTTAGGTTGTTCCTCTTTAAAATGTTTTACTGCTCAAGATGCAGTTTTTTTCCAACTCTGATAAAACACTAATGGCCAGTTGTTTCACAGAACTTAACAATTAAACACCCTGTATAAACATTCATTTGTGTTCTGCCAATGACGGTGTCGTTTTCCGGATCAACAAATCCCTATTTGTCCTATTGAATTGCATCGAGTTTAAAAAACTTAATGATTAATTTGAAAGTTTTAATTGGCTGGTCCCTTGAAAAACTTAAAAGGTTTCACTGTATGTCCATAGTTGTATTGTTGATTTTGATAAAACAATTCAGAAGTAAATTCTGCATAAAATTTAAGTTCTTCAGACATGGCCTTTTGTAAAATTATTAGAATAACGTTGACTGCCCACGAATTCTGTGTTTTTTTTTCTGCATTATGTATTGTATAAGAATTTTCTTTAATTTGTCAAAGATATAATAATGTAAGGTTTAAATGCAGCACCTAATCTTTTTTTGTACAAAATGCAATTATTTTTCTTACAGCACAAACTTATTTTTATTTGGATTTAAAATTTTGTAAAAAGTCACTTTAAAAAAAATTTGGTTTGTTTCGAGGTTTCCATTGAAGTGTTTTTAATAGTACACAAAGGGTTATAAAAAATTGCTAAATTATATAGAGTTTTATATAAATAGGTAGTTTGTAATTTTATTTTTTATTTGTAAAAAGAATATTGATAGTTTTTTTTTTCAAAATTATTGAGATTTTGGACTTTCATGACGATGTAAATTAATAAATATTCTTAAAATAAGTTCTTAAGTTGTTTGATACTAAAGTTTATGACACATTTAGGATGGTATCTTTTTAATTGAACCCTTTATATGTATTTTGTTGAATAATTAATGATTATCGTAATGAGAAACATCATGTTTGAGAAAACAGATTCGCGTGTACGCTGAATCAGATGTTATTTTTTTATAAACATTTCAGAAATTCTTTTATAAATTGACTTAAGGTTGGTAAAGGATAATGAGTAAAATCCAGTAGGATACTTTCTGATTTACATCCATATTAGACTGATATTTTTTTTTTTTTTTTTTTTAAAAAGAAAGACAAACATTCCCGGGTTACGAATAACCCAACAATGTTTGAAAATCTCCTACTACCACCACAGAAAGCCGAAAATGCTGCTTGTGTTGTGATGGAGGACTCAGCCAGCCGAGGAATCGAACACGCGACGCTCG
This sequence comes from Limnephilus rhombicus, assembly GCA_929108145.2. Taxonomy (NCBI): domain Eukaryota; kingdom Metazoa; phylum Arthropoda; class Insecta; order Trichoptera; family Limnephilidae; genus Limnephilus; species Limnephilus rhombicus. The sequence goes on from OV815284.1 coordinate 29,720,225, forward strand.
GGTGGGACCCAAGCGCTATGCCCACTCTACCACTGACCGGTCGATATCTTTGGGCAATTCGGTTCTCTAATGTTTAACTTACTATTTTGTATTCTTTACCAATGCTAATCTCTATGGAATTAATGACTTTCTTTAATATATGTATGCATAAATATGCCTTCATCCAAATGATTATGTAAAATTTTATTTCTGGACAAATACAAAGAAAAATTTGGAACATAATACGATTTCTTTAGATTTTTCATAATAAAATGTGCTTATTTGTGTCCAGAAAAGATTTGATACTTTAGGCTCTTCGTGTTTTATACTCACTTCGCAACCAGTCGCGCACAGTCCGTACATGTCGTTGTTGAATTCTCAAAATGTCGAAATATACAATTTCAAGCTTTGTTGACTGCATTTTTTTTTTTTTTTTTTTACATGATCTCCACACAGGAGGCCTTGAGGAAAATAATTTCCCTCAGGGCCTATGTCATCTTTGATGATGCTGTGTGGAGGGTTTTTTTTAAGGAAAAGGGAAGGAGAGGAGGGTTTAAGGGGTGGGTAGGAATCTGGGGTTCAGTATGTCCCGGTCATCCGCCTCCAAGACCTAGACAAACCTCACCCCATGAACCCGGGCACCCCTGCTAAATCACCAAACGTAGCGAACCACTTGGGGTGACCTATGGCAGAGGTGTTGGTTAACCAATAAAGGTTCCCGGGGCGGCGGTACCCATTCCCGCCTCCCAAATTGATCTAATAAAGCGCATGCATTGTTACAAAATGTCTGACAGATGAGGCCAAGTCTTGATGTGAGTGGGAATAACATAAGGGTCGCAGGAGACTGGTGTCACCGACGAGTTTACAAAATGTCTGCAAGGTGTGCCTGTGTATGAATATCCTGAAATGAATCCATTAACCCCTCCGAATGTTCGAGAATATTAGCTTTTGGTGTCTTAAACGAAATGACATTTTACGAAAACTTTGTATTATTACCGCTTCACAATTAAAGCTCTATAAATGAAACATTTCTGAACGTAGCCGAATAGTAAAAACTGTTTTAGACAGGTTACAAAATAAGCTTTCGAATTATTATATTACAAATAAATATTAACATTTGTAAATATTAAAATTTCGAATGCAAACATTAAAAAAATGTGAAAATGACTCACGTGATGTTTTTATGTGAAAACGGTACTAAAATCACAGATTATGTAAACAACAATACTTATTCTATTGTATAAATGTGTAATAAACACTTTTGTCACCTCACTTTTTTATCATTTCATATAAAAATATTTAATAGAAATTAACAATGTCGGGCGCCCATAGTAAATTTGGCGGGATAAATTATGTGTCAGACTGCGCGTCTGACAGAATGTTCTTTTTATGTATTTCTATGGACAACTTGAATAGAGATGTGCAGCATGATTCATTATCGACCTTTCACTTTTTATTTTACGGATGTAACTAAAATAATAACGGAATTATAACGGTTTCTATGGAGACACACGCGCTGACGTGTAAACACGCTTATTGTACTTGACTGCTGTCGTATTTTTAACGCATATATCTGCTTACGTTGCGGAGGGGTTAAGAAAGTTGGAATTAGATGCACAAGAAGTGAAGTCAGAAGAAGAGTAACAGCCCCCTACCACTACCACTACGTGTGATATTTTAGTCATATTAGTCTGGTGCTGGAGAGATCTTATTATTTCCTTTGGTCGGACACTCCGCCCATAAATTATTGGTTTTTGAATTGAACACCACTTTTCGTGGATTTATTTTTCAGTCATTTTTTTTCTTTCTCTATCAGCAAATTGATTGTGCCAGTGTTTGTTGAACTTTTTTAACTTTTGTTGAAAAGGCCATGTTTTAAACATACGCCTCACTAATTTGTAAGTGCATCATTTTCCAGGCTTTATTCAAAGAGTGATTCTTTCTTCAAAGTTTAAATTTATTGTTAAGCTAAAAATTGCCTATACAAAAGAATTTTATAAATTTTAAACCTTTGTTGCCATAAAATAAAGACATGTATCAAAATTAATATAATATAGTAACATAATTAGAATGCTTAGAAAATCTATTTTAGCGCAAAAATAAAAATAATTGTATACTGATATGCAATTTATGTGTGAATAATATTTAAAATTACATATCTAATTTTATCAAACTGTCCAACATTGGTTAAAAGAAAAACATTTTTTATTTTCATTTTTGACATTTTGATGCAATTTTATGACTTTTTTGACATTTTTGTTTGTTTGTTGGATTGATTTGTGTTCTTGACAATTCTACCGATTATAAATGCGTCACATAACATTGTAACTGCATTTATGTAAATGCATTGTTTTTTTTTAAAGATTTTGTTATAGTTTGAATTGTGATTGTTCAAAAATGTTTCTGTAGCCCGTGGTGGCACGGTTGAATATAACAAACCTTTCTGATCCATGGACACTTTCTAACAAAAATCTCAATTTATTGTAGGAAAATACTCCAAAATACATTGATAAATGCACTTACAATAAAACAATAATTTAAATGTGTCAAACAACTCGATTAACTTTACTTTGAGTAACAAGTATTACATAAATTTTTGTTGTTTTGTGTGATCACTAAAATTGTTGTAAACTTTTAACAATAGATACATAGAAAAAATGTTTTGTATGCATTTATTGTTATTCCATTTTCATGATATATTATTTGTGTAACCTTTATTATAATAGTTATTATTAGTATGGCTTTCTTTTCTTTAGATTATGTTTCTTATGCTTAGACTTTTTGATTTTACGCTTTTTTAGTCTGGGATTTATTTTTAGCCGTATGCATGGAAAATAAATGTACAAATAACCTTAAAATGATTGAAGGTTTCAATAGACTTTGAAACGGTGGTATTGTGAAAATTGAAGTGTTATTTTGGTAGTATAGCCAACACATGTATTTAGGTATACTATAAATATTATATTATTTCTTTTTAAATTTTCCATCAGACGTTATTATGCAGTGTTATTTTTGTTGTGAAACATCTTGACAGAATCGGGAGATGAAACAACCACGTCTTAGGCATTCCTCTTATATGCGTCTATGTCTATTTCAGTTATTGTTTTAGTAGCGATGTGCTTACCATCACCTTGTGCTAAGTTATTCTGGCCCAATTTATATGGTTATCATTGGCACCATAGACAAATACTCCACTATCGTTAAAATTCTCTTAAATTATTGAAACTGATTCAGCAGATGTTTCACATATAAAATAGTTCCTTTTTTTAAATCTCGACGAATTTCCATTCTTATCAAAGGATGTATTCGTGCAAAGACCAAAGTGTATTTTACACAAAGTAGCATATTATATTCGGAAATGTTAGTATAAATTGTATTAAAAGCGCTTGTTAACTATGTGTTAGTATCTTTCTAGTAGTTTTTAATGAACCTGTGACCTGTGGCTATTGTTCCCACAAAAACTAGACTTCACGTCGGCAAGTTAAGTATATCATTGGATGTTATAGGCTTAGTAGGGACACAATACTAGAGATGTTTATGTTCCATTTCACAAGACGATATAATTTCAGAACTCCAGTACACGATTGATAAAAGGTAAGCACTTATCAGTCGTATTAATAAAATTATGAGTCTGTAAAATACAAATAACCTATTTGAGAATATAGTATATAATGTACTAGAAATAGGGTAATTTTCTACTTCTAATAATTGAAAAATATAATTTTTGGGAAGAAAAGGTATTTTATTATGTATAATTTATTACGAGAATTGCCGAAGATGCAAAATTTGTTTAAATTTACTTTAAAACTTCAAGTCTTTATGTATAGATTTTAATTTTCGCATTAAATTTGTTATCATGAATATCTCTTTATTTTCATTCCCTATCCTCTTATTTCCTTGGATGTTGTGTGATGTGGTTGCTGAAATAAATTTTTATACAGTCAAGAGTGGAAAAATAATGAACACATTGACAGCCACTTGCCAGAAAACAAAGGTTCGTGATATGACATGTCTTTTGTCACAGGATAATATCCTATGACAAATGTATGACGTGTTATGCATTTTGTGAAGTCAATGAAAATTAGTTATAAAAATGGATCAACTTTGGGTACGACATAAATAGATAGACTACTGTAGTACTAACTGCAATACAAAACTTGACTCAATAGATTCCGTTCAATTGGTGGACCAGTTTCGGGACAGCCGGTTATTTGGGACAAAAACCAAGAAACCAAATAAAGAAACTGATATTAATTTACTTCGGTTATCTGGGACACCTTTCCGTTTAATTGGAACAAATTCCGGTCGGAGGCTGATGCAAACAAAACGTGTCTCAGTAAACGAATTATAGTTTAGAAGTGATTATATCTACATGCAAACAAACACAAACGTAAATAAAAACAGTTGAATTGCGATATTCGTTAAGGGGAACGTATGCGCAGCCCATTTCTGCCCGTTTCATACAAATCTTAGATTTGGATTTGAGATCAAAATACCCAACCAAACTGAAAAATTATTTTTGTAATCAAAAGATATATCAAATATCTAGTCAGGATGTGAGCTACTTTATTTATTTTTGCTTTAAATTATAAGATATAGGCCATTCAAGATTTTAATACTTCTGAATTTTAGAGGCGATTTGGGCAATTATTTGTGAGTAAATGAAAAACAATAAAAAAATTATTTTACTATATTTATCATACAAATATGATGATACATAAAATAAAAAAAAAAAATATATTTTGATGGGGTAAATTAAAAATACAAATTACCTACTTGCTGCGGAATAAAAAATAGTTGTTTATATATTAAAATTACTACCCAAAAAATGCATTTTTAAGAATTTTTAATATTATTTTTCATTGTATTTTAAAAATAAATATAGTAAAATTATTTTTTTAACCCGTCTGCTTGTTTAGGAATAAATACATCCCAAAACACATAATTGCGTTATACTTTCATAAGACCAAAAACGTTCCGAGCGATCTTACATTTTAAAAGCTACATATCTTTCTTCCTCTCATGCAAACATATGTTTTTTTTTCTTTTAACCAGAAAGTGAACGAAATAATGCTTCTTATTGTCTTTGAAATATGAAAGCTATCTTGCGTAGATATTTTAAAATCTCGATCCAAAGTGACGGTTTCTGATTTTTCGCCCGAAACTGAGGCTTCCAGATTGTGAGGTGCGAATGTAATGTTTTTCTTTTACTCACAGATAATTGCCTAAGTTGCCTCCAAAATCATGAAACATAAAATATTTAATGGCGTACATCTTATAATTTAAAGCAAAAATAAATAAAGTAGCTTACATCCTGACTAGATATTTGATATACCTTTTGATTACAAAAATAATTTTTCAGTTTGGTTGGGTATTTTGATCTCAAATCCAAATCTAAGATTTGTATGAAACAGGCAGAAATGGGCCGTGCATACGTTCCCCTTAATAAGAAATATAATATTGTTACAAATTTGGAACACAATATAGATTCAGCTAACTGCATAGAAACCCAACTTAATCACAACCAAATGAATTATTATTTGTTAGCAATCTATAGAACTCATGAATCGAATGCTTATTTATTTATCGAACAAATATGAAATATAATATCAAATTTCAAACACAAAACGTGCATAACATCTGGGACTTAAACCCAGGATGTGGGTTCAAGTCCCAGAGGTGTGAATATCTTTTTATGATTTTTCTGTTTCCAAATTTTCGATTGAGTTTTGCTTATATTTAGTGACCGACCGAAGGTTCAGTTTCGGTTTCGGCAAGTTTCGGCATCAGTTTCGGTTTCGGCAGATTTTCTGCCGAACCTTCGGCTGCACCGAAACTCTGCAAAAGATCTCAATAAATGGTAAATTTAGTCTTAAGAATGTTGTGATTGTAAACGCAATTTAAATTAAAATACTCAATTAATGAGGTACTTCCTTTATAATGTACATAAGTGTTGATTATTGACAAATTTTTGTTTCAAGAAGTAGTTAACATGTTTGTTATTTTTTAGTAATATCAAAATTTTTTTTTTCTCATTATTCAGTTATTGTTTTTTATTTCATTTAACCCGTCTGCTTGTTTAGGAATATATACATCCCAAAACACGTAATCGCATTATACTTTCATAAGACCAAAAACGTCCCGAGCGACCTTACATTTTAAAAGTTACATATCTCTCTTCCTCTCATGTAAACATATGTATTTTTTCTTTTAACCAGAAAGAGAATGAAATAATGCTTATTATTGTCTTTGAAATATGAGAGCTATCTTGCATAGATATTTTACAATTTTGACCCAAAGTGACGGTTTCAGAATTTTCATGCGATACTGAGACTTCCGGATTGTGAGGTGGGAATATATTGAACCAAGCAGATGGGTTAACACGTGTTAACTGTTTGTATAAGTGCAAAAAATAAGTCAAATTTCAGTAAACAATAGATTTTTTACATGTCTAAAAAAGTTTCGGTTTCGGCCGAAACTGAGACCGCTACCGAAGATTCGGTTTCGGTTTCGGTAGAAAGTCCTGTTTTGGTCGGACACTACTTATATTGTCTTCATTTAATTAAATATTACAATTTGAGATTTTACTTGTAAAGTTAAAATAAAAATAAAATAAAATAATAAGTTCCGAAAACAATCCAAAAAATCTGGCGAACAATTAACTGTGCAATAGCGATAATAAACAAAAACATTCAATCGGTGTAATTGTAGACGAAAATGACGTAAAAATAAATGCAAAGGAAATCCCAAAAAATGTACTGATATATTCAACTCCTTCGTGAAGTTGGACAAAACCTAAAAAAATTAATGTAACTAAAGGATCGACAACTAAACCAATTATTGAAGATATACAAAACATAAACTCACTGTCCCAATTAAAAATGATCAACGAAGTAGATATTCTAAACATTATTGAAAAGGGGTCTTCCATTAATCACCTGATGTTTTTTAGCAACTTTTTAACCCCCCCCCCCCTGGTGATATGTGGTGAGGTTTTAGACTATCGCCCCCCCCCATACCCAAAATCAAGTGTATTTTTTTATTACAAAGTATATTGAAATTTTCAGAATATTATTGTGCGTTCAACAAAAAATAAATACACGTGATATCTCATTATATCCCCCTCCCCTCCTCGTGATTTTTTTCCAAACCCCCCCCCCCCCCCTTCGAGCCTCACGTGATTAATGGACGACCCCAAATATGAAAGGAGGTTCATCACCGGGTTGCGTATTTACAATCCCTACCGCGTTTCAGTCGGTAGCGCAACTCAAATCACCTTACAAACACTACCTCGTTTCAGTCGCTCTACGCGCTTCGTTGCTCTATCTGTTTCTGTGAGAGTGACAACCGTAATTATAGAAGGGTTAGCAGAGAAGATGGACCGCGTTTTTTTTATACGATAACCAGCCGACTGCGATTCCGTGTCCTTTGTTCGACCTCCACACAAACTTAGAAGCAAAAACTGTCTTTATTTTAAACATTTCATTTTTCTATTATTTTGACACTATCATAAACCTTCCTAAACATACTTGAACCTTGAACTTGTAATTGTTGATTTTTTTGCCCGTCTGCCACTTGTGCCCCCCCCAGAAAAAAATCCTGGATCCGCCCCTGATCAATTGTGTTATTTTAATGAAATATTATACCAAGTATGTAGGAAATAAATGTAAAATTTAATAATAACAATATTCCAATATTGTCGCTGGCATTAGTACGCAGGTGCAGAGCGAACTACTGTGATATATCATACAAAATATTATGACACGCAAAAGTTGAGTTCAAATGGAAAGGAATAAATCTATTTCAATAAAATAACATTACATCTTATATTCCTCTTTGTGATAAAAATCACTTTACTTGACTTGCTAGCTGCGGTTCCCCTCAGTGGTGAGCTGGCAAAATGAAATATGATACCATTATGTGGAATATTATAAACATATCAATATAATGTTATTTTCGTCTCTTTCTCTTCAATAGAAAATATAAGGAAAAGAAAAGAGATATATTATCGGCTTGTTTTCTAAGAAAACAATCTTTCATTATCTACAAGCAGGATGTGAAATATTTTTAATACTTTGAATATTACAAAACAGTATTGACAATCAATATAATCAATTTATTTATTATCGTAATATTTTGACAGTATTTTTAAGAAATCCACTTGAAATAAGATGTGAACAGATTTGTTTTTATTAGTCGACTCAATTTGGGAGGCGGGTATGGGTACCGCAGCCCCGGGAACCATTTATTGGATAACCAATACCTCTGCCACAGGTCACCCCAAGTGGTTCGCTATGTTTGGTGACTTAGCAGAGGTGCTCGGGTTCATGGGGTGAGGTTTGTCTGGGTCTAGGCTGTGGATGTGCACCAGCTGCGTGGCAGGCTGGATCAGGAAAACTGGTTGAGGTCTTGGGAACATCGCCTTGCACCGCAGTGGGAGGGATGGATTCATACGTCCGTCACTCCTGGACCTACTGACCCGCAGATTCCTACCCACACCTCATACTTTATCCTTCCCAGAACTTCATTTCCATCCATTCCTTCAAAAGACCCTCCACACAGCATCTTCAAAGATACACAGGCCCTGAGGGAAAATACTTTCCTCAGGGCCTTGACTAGCAATCCTATCAATCTTCATTCAAATTCCAGCGTATAAAGGTAGTCTTTGGGGTTGCTGTGTGGAGGTTTTTTTTTTAAAGGAAGGAGTGAACCTGAATCTTGAAGAGACCCATGGAAACAAAGAGGAGACAAAGAGGCCAGCAAATCATTCTACAGCCGAGCTGTTAACTCAAGAACGAGTCGTAGAAACGACCCGTTCTCGTGTGACTCGACTCGTTCTCATAACTCGTTATCACTCGACAAATGTCGGGCGCGTAAATTTTAAAATTATTTTAAATAAAATACATATACGACATATTTGCGGCGCGTTTCAGACTCTCTCTCTAAGAGACTCTCAGCATCACCCTGGTGTGAGACCACCATTCAGAATTCAAGCGTTGCTTGAAATGACTTTGGCCGTGTTTGATGACCAGATCTGAATGGCCATGTAATTCCCAACCTTCCTCTTCCAACTTCCAGTCCCAGCAATTGGGATTCTTGTGCAGTATTCACATAAAAAAATGTTTTTAATTTTTTATTGTTGTACTTTCACTCCACACAGAAGGCCCCGAGGAAAATAATTTTTCCTCAGTATGTGTCATCTATGGAGATGTTGTGTGGATGGTTTTTTTAGGGAGAAGAAGGGTCTTGAAGAGATCTGTGTTGAAGAAGGGAGGAAACAAAGAAGCCGGCAATCATTCAACAGCTGAGCTCAAGAACTCGAGAACTTGAACTTGAACAAACCTATTCTCATGCGACACAAATGTCAACCATGCACAAATGTTGGGTGCCCGATTGGTGTTTCCCAATTATGCAACAGTGCCGAAGGGATCAGACGCTAGTTCCTTGGAGCATCTTCCATTGAAATACCGGTAGAACACGGACAGCATTCCTAACTGATGCCAGTGCTCTAAAGATCGCGATTCAGTTGTAATCGGGGAAGCTATCAAACGGACCGCCCGCCCGGACTCCAGACCAGAGGTGGCTGCCAAATTGAACAGTTGGGCGCACTTGTGATTCGTACAGGGTCAGCAGTTAAAGTATATCTACAAAGCAAACCGTTCCGAGAAAACTTTGCACGTCATTTATTATTATAAGTCAATAAACTTTTATTTCTGACAACGTACTCAACTTGCTAAAACCATGGAGTAATTTAAAAACAACTATTTAATAGGTACCTACGCGTTTTTTGTGTGTTTAAAAATTAAGTAATGTCTTCCCTAGAGTTCGGCCCTGTAATAGTCTCCACTTTGCCGCCTACTAATTATAACAAAATATTCAATTTGGAAACAAGCGGAACTTTTTCACGGGATTTGGTAAAAGCAAACACTTAGTACTGCTGCTAACGATTCATGCGCCTTTGTAAAAAGGGCTAGTAATTCGTGAGTAGATTTAATTTTCGAAGTTTTAATAGTGATTGTAGAATGTGAGTTAAAACTGTCAGATTCATTTATTGACCAGACTTTGAGGTGATGCCCACATGGACTTCCCTGCTCCTCGCAACATGGTTCCCACCCTTATATTCCTCCTCACCCTTTTATTCCTGTCTATTGTTTCTAATGTCTATGACTGCACTCCATAAAAAAATAAATAATGCAGGGATCATATTCACAATAGTTTCGACCTCCCTGTTGTTTCTTGTATGTTCGTGGCATGGTCCGCTCCACCCTTGAAAAATCAGTTTTTTTTTGTAAATGACTATATATTTTTCTAAAAACAAAAGTGCGGCAAATACTTTTTTGTACTTTCCGTGATACTCAAAAGAATTCATAATCTACTCTTTCATAGATGGCGGGAGAATAATTATTTTAAGAAAAATATTAAGATGAATTAATTGTTTGCGCCCGCACATACGCAATATGAATAAATTTAATAGTTTTGTTCATCAACAACAAGAAAGGCTAACAAATACAATATTGGATTGAATCATCGATACAATATTATATTTTGGACAAAATGTTTGGGTCCCAGATGTGTCCCAATTAAGGGGTAATTTACCAAAACCGAAATAATATTTCGGGGTGGGGAAGTATGAAGTATGCTCGAACGGGGAACCGCTGCGCGCTACCGACGAAGTCAGAGCAGCGAAGAATCTAGACTAGATGGTACACTTGAGTAAGATTTGAACATGAAACGTTAAATATTGGGCATCTTTCAAATTATGTTTATTAAATTGAATGCGCATGTTTTAGGTAAATTTAGATAGAAACATTACCTATTAGAGGAGGAGCTCATGATTTTATGACTCTTTATCAGATTTTGATCAAACTTGTTTGATAAATTATTCGATACAACCAACTACACTGCTGGACGGTAGGCATTAGTTCTTCATTGACAGATGTCAAAACAATACGGTATTCAATTTCGCATTATTTTCGTAATATGTGATCATAATTATATCTGAATATATTGGAAAGATAAATAAAATATCGGTCATTTTCAATATTTATTATTATTGTTTACAAAAAGTTATATATATATAAAAATTATATATTTATATAAAAGTTATATTTTGATAGTGTCCCGCACTCGTGGCTAATCAAAATATATAAAGTTAAACCAATTATAATTAGATTTTTGAAAAATATTATGTCCTTTTGGAATACAGATTTACTAGTAAATTTAAAAGGTAAGAAAATAGTAGTACCGGGCATTTCAATAAAAAGAGGGATTTTTCAAGGAGACTCATTGAGTCCTCTTTGATTTTGCTTAGCATTGAATCCTCTGTCTAAAATGTTAATTAAAAGCAAGTTTGGAATAAAAATTAACGGTAATACAAGAGAGATTAGTATAGTTTCACATCTATTATATATGGATGATATAAAATTATTTTCTAATTCTGAATCAAATTTAGAGAAAATGATTAAGGTAGTTAAAAATTTTCAGATGATATTAAAATGACTTTTGGTTTAGATAAATGTAAAACGATCCATATAGAGAAAGGCAAAATTGTAGATGGAGACGAGGATATATTTAGAAATTTCAAAATTAAAAGTATGAAAGGAGGTGAGGTTTATAAATATTTAGGATACCCGCAATCGAATAGATTAGATCACACTAGTATTAAAAATGATATTAGGATTAAATTTCAAACTAGGATCAGAAAATTTTTAAAATGCAATCTATCTGCTAAAAATTTTGTAAAAGCAATAAATACTTGGGCAATACCTCTACTAACGTACTCATTTAGCATAATTAAATGGTCCAATAAGATTTAGATAGTTTAGAACGATTAATTAGAACAACGTTAACAAATTTTAATTGCCATCATCCAAATTCAGCTATAGAACGAATTAATTTACCTAGAAATTTAGGAGGTAGAGGTGTAATCAAAATAACATCTTTGAAACACAATCAGGTAGAAATGCTTAGAAATTTTTTTCCATAGGAAAGCCAATAGCTCAGAAATGCACAAAATAATTTGCAAGGCAGATATAAACATTACACCTTTAAATTTATATGACGAGAATGCCAAAATTCTTATAAATCAATTTGGATTCAGAAAACATAAAAGCACCAATGATGCTATAGCCATGGTCACTGACCATATTTCTGGCCACCTGGATAAGGGCTTGAAATGTCTATCGGTATTTCTTGACCTATGTAAAGCATTTGATACAATCTCACACAGCAAACTAAAACGCAAAATGTTTAATATAGGTATTAGGAACAAAGAATTAGGCCTCCTCTCCAGCTTCTTATCTGACAGATCCCAATGCGTTAAACTCAATACCACAAAGAGCCAGAATTTGCCAATTAATTAGTTACGGGGTCCCTCAAGGCAGTGTTATAGGTCCAACGCTCTTCCTAATATATATTAACGAGTTATGCAACCTAGATATCGATGCCACTATTGTCAGTTTCGCCGATGACACTGTCCTACTCTTCCAAGCAAAAGATTGGCTTACCGCATATTCCAAAGCGGAGGAAGGAATTCAACAGGTAAAATATTGGCTTGACTCGAACATATTAACTCTAAATGTACAGAAAACCAAATACTTACTGTCTAGTCTCACCAATATCCCAAAGTCAAACCCAGCCCCGCCATTAAAAATACACAAATGTAAAAATTCATCTCTAAACCGAAACTGTGACTGCCCATGCCTAGAGCAAGTAAACATTATCAAATATTTAGGAGTAACCTTCGATACACACCTGAATTGGAAGCAACATATACATAATACTACAAACAAAATCCGAAAATCTATATACTTTTTCAAACAAACACGCAATTTCCTTAACCTAAAACTTTTAAAAACAGTATATTACTCATCGTGCCAATCTCACATCGAATACGGAATTCTAGCCTGGGGTAATGCATATTCCAATGCCCTTGATCCCATCATGAAAGTACAAAAACTAATCATAAAAATAATTCTTAAAATGCCGCTTACTACCAGCACTGATACAATCTTCAATTCCTTCAACGTTATGGACATAAAACAGCTCTACTCAAGATCCATATTACTTAATTTACACAAAAACAACAAAACACTATACAAAGCTACACAAACAATACACAATACCCGAGCCAAAAACAACGAACTTCTCCAAACTCCTTTTTTCAAAACCACCTTCGGGCAAAGACACTCTAAATACATAGCTTGCAAACTATACAATACACTACCAACTACGATCAGACAAAGTGATTCCTTTACAAAATTCAAACAAGATATTAAAAAATCGATTATAAATATTGGACGCCACACTATCACACATATCTGTAAAATAAATCACACAAAGACAGAAATAACTATTCACATACAACCTAACCCATATAAAACAAACGAAAATAATGGAATCCTGTCAAATTTAACCTATAAATAGACTAGGCAGAATTTATTTCATTACTCCATCTCCAACATTTATAAAATAACTCTCTTTAAAAGATTTACCACCCTTCCAATCACCCTTCTGTTCTAATTCTATTCATAATATGTATTTTACCTGAAATATCCTTGTAACTACTATATTCATTTATGTACGCCTGTCTCGACACAGGTATACCCTAGTGAGACAGGCATACAAATAAAACCATTGTAAATATATTTTACTATAGATAAATAAATAAAAATAAAAAAAAATTATTGCTACAAGGTTTGTTAGATTCGTACTGGGAGATATATATGGTGAGGATCGTTTCGTGTTATTATGAAACTTTTTCCCTACTATTCTCAATTATTATCTTTTGTTCACTAAAAAATTCTTATAATATGTCTGCAAAGTGAACAATACTATATATATCCTTATCTTTACCTAATTTATGTAAAAGCACAGTAGGACGTAAATAAATAAAACTAGGAATACGAAAATACGGGTAAAGGGGCACTCTAAACCATTCTATGCCGCTGGTTGCAAACAGGCGGCCGCGAAATGGAAGTTCTAGTAAAAAAGTCAACTTGGTTCTGAAATAAAACACAATAACATAACGACTAACCTTTAGTGTGACCCCTTTTCTTATGTGCCTACACATTTACGTATTTATTTTTTGTAAAATTTGACGTGCTTTCACTCTGAAATCATCTCGCATAATGACTGGAAATAACTCGTGTCTTGGTTTATATAATGGCGTGAGACAAAATAACAATATCGTGATATTGAAAAACTGTTTTTATTTATTTAAGCATTGTTTTAATGCTTTTTAAAATAATTTTATTATTCAGTCGTTTAGACAACATTGATGTGGTGATAATGTATATTTTTTATAATTCTCCTGTATTTAGAATTAAAAGATATAATCGAACTTTAAGCTATTTTTAGAGGTTTTGTAAATATTTTTTCACGCAATTGTTTTAAACATTTTAACACGTTTTTTTAACGCACCATTTAGAAGAATAGTTTATTTTTTCAAAACATAATATTTTTTTCTAATAAACAATATAGAAATGTTCTTAAAACTGCATCAAAAATCCCTAAATATGCTGCGCTTGCGGTAATATACCCTTAAGTGGAATCGACTATATCTATAATTTGCGTCATTGCGTCATAGAACGACGTTGTGTCTCCAAAGCGACGTCAATAAACATGTCCATGAATGGGGTAATAAACAAATGGTGATATCAGGGAACTGGGATACAGGTGTGGGACACAAATAACTCGCCGTAATAATTAAATTATCTTATTTAATCATATATAATATTTGTCATTTAAATACACATAATACTTTTAATCATGTTTGATAACATCAATTATATTAAAGTTTCATCTTAAAAAATAAAAAGGGTCAAATTATTGTTACTTAACTTAAAAAACAATAGTCACTAGTCAGAATTGAAAATCTTATTTCTAGAATAAATACAGATAAACCTAGTACAAAGGGAGGGAAATCTGCTTCAAATCTCCTAAACAAACTTCAACAGAATTAGATTAGAATAAAAAAAATCTTTAAATTTGAAAACCACACGATTATGACTTGAAATTTTCATAAATCAAAAAAATATAATGTTTAGCCCAGCTCCACAATGCAATTTTATTGATTTTTTTTCTTTAAAAAGTAGCAAATTATGCAAGTTATAAATAATATTTCATCAACAGATTTCACACCCTAATTAAAATCATCTTTTTTTATAAGTAAACAGGGAGACATACACATAGATAGTGTCTGTACATTTAATATGAAACAACAGTACTATAAATAGATAAAACCCTTTATAAATTTAACAAGTGTAAAAGGAAATAAACAAAGATACACAGTACATAATATTACAATAATAAAAATAATAGCATATTTTTCAACTCTTAATCAAATTTTGCTCCGATATTTTTAATAAGGGTAGAAAATATATATTTCATTAAGTGCGAAAAGAAATATAATATGGGACTATTGGATTGACAGAAGTGACAACATAATATTAACGCAAGTCGGAAGTTCCTTGGATTGCAGCATACAAAAATGAGAATATGTTGAACAATATTACATTCATTTGGACTAACCCATGTGAAAGAAAAATGGTAATGAAACAAACGTTAACACCACATTCTTCAAAATGGTTGTCACAGAAGATGGAGGCCAAATATCACAATTTTGACACAACTGTTCCTTCTTCAAATCCATAGATCTCCCAATATTTTTATTTTTCTTTAAAAGAGACCTGTTAATGTATGTTTATAGGTGTATAGCCCACCCCTGAAATGTTTTTTATTAGGCAATTAAAGAATGTACAAAAATGATTATACTACTTTGCGTGAGACGGCAACCCCAGAAATCTAAGCAATCTGATTATCACATATATAATGGAAAAAGGGATATACGGCATGGTAGCATGCCAAGTTATAACCAAACTGCACAAACTATCGAAGTGGCTACGCAATGAAAGTTATGCGTTTGGTATGTAGGTAGAATCAAAGGCCACTTGCACAATGTTAGCGACACGGCCATGTCAATGGCCCCTTTCCATTATATACCCAGGGATTTATGCAGAGGCTGGGAGAGAAGGATTGTTGTATTGAAGGATTGTCAAGATAAAGTAAGTTGATTGAATGTTATCAGAAGAGAGTAACAAGACTATATGTACAATGTTCATTGCATCCAAAGTATTGCCATCAATTAAAAAATTGTAAAAAGATAAAGTAAGTAAGTTGATTGAATGTCATCGGAAGAGAGTTACAAGACTCCATGTAAAATGTTCATTGCATCCAAAGTATTGCCATCAATTAAAAAATTGTAAAAAGATAAAGTAAGTAAGTTGATTGAATGTCATCGGAAGAGAGTAACAAGACTCCATGTACAATGTTCATTGCATCCAAAGTATTGCCATCAATTAAAAGATTATAAAGTAGGTACAACGTATCCACAATTGAATGTATAATGTACAAAAAGTAAAATCTTAAATGGGTAGTTGCATATTTTGATCCATTGTAATAAATAAGTTCAGTATGTAATATAAATCTCTAAGGTGATTTTCTTTGGCGTTATTTCAATTCACAATAATACAAGAAAATCAATGATGCTCCTATTGAGAAAACATCAAATGTGGAAATGTATATATAACCCTTTGGTACTGGGATATCCTGGAAAGGGACCCTGCACAAAATTATAGTTATTTACTAATAGAATTCGATCAAAGCTCTGTAAAGCTAATTATAGGAAATATTTAAAACAACAATTTTAAAAGCTGCCACAAATAAAATCTCTCTGATTTTTGAATCCGATGTTTTGTTCGGTAAGAAAATTTATGCGATTCGACTATGTATTTAAATGTTAATACATTTATGGTGATCAATCTTGAATTTAATCGAAATTATAATCTTGCATGGCTTTCTCCAAATATGTACTATAAAAAACAAATTCATGCAAGAAATCACAAGTTTTAAATTCGAGCAGCAATAAAAAATGAAGATAATTGTTTGTTTTTGAAAAAATTTATATAGATTGTGAATATGTATTTTGTTAAGGTACAAAAAATCACATTCCTCTACCATACAGATTACACATACCAACTTATTTTATTAGCCTAGTTACAAAACACTTCACTAGGTCAATTTACACCAATCATTATTTTTTTAATTACACATTTAATTTTATCATACATATATCATTAAAATTTTTTAATTTAGATTTTAACATATTTACAATAATTTTAGTTAGAATTCTATTTGGTGATGAAACAAGTGTGGAGGAGGGGTCTTATAAAGATTTCAGAGTCAAATAAAAAACAATTGCGTACAGTTAGATTTAAAAAAACTGTGTTCAATTAACCTCCAGTCAAGTCAGTGTTTAATGGTGAAAAAACCTACATAAATATATGCCTAGTTTGCAAAACACTGAGATGGTAATCAACAAGAATGTCAAACATTTAAATTGTCAAAGATTTTGAACACTCTTATGGAGCTGTCTAGCCAACGAGCCATTTGTAAGTTTTATCAGATAAATCATGAATTGACTCATTAGCGGATTTGCCACGGGTTTGCTCAGAAAATGAGGAATAATTTTGGTGAATTATTTTCCAATGCCAAAGCAATTATTACACAGGTGAACTCAAGGTGAAAACAGTGCTCCTGCCATACATTTTTACTCTCTGGAAATGGTACATTGAAAATAGCCAGAATCACGATATGCATATTTAAATTGCCTTGTAGAAGCAAAGTATTTTTACGCATAACTACAAACATTTTCCACTAACAAAACTGAAACTGTCTCAAATTTTCTGAAAAGATAGATAATGTGTATAATAAGCTTGAAGAAACAAGGAGAATATTGTACTGATTTGGTTTAAGTTTATGGAACACTCGAGTATATACTACAAAATAACACCTCAGTATAACAACCCGTCTCAATTTATAATAGTTATAATCCAAGCAAGATCCTTCCAATTATAAATCAAGATGGATCTTATTCACAACATCAACATATTATCAAATATCCCCAAAGGAAGAGATGTACATCGCAATGTTACACAAATATGGGATTCATAAAATTTCTACTGTGCAAACGGATAAAGTAAGGTAATTGTTTCTTAACCGCTAAACATACTTACCCAATACAATAATTCAAACAAGTTATATCTCATTTAGACTGAAAATAAATTAAAGTTACATTATAACCAGATCACTCAGTAGATTTAAAAGTCTTCGGGAAATAAAAATACAATGTAAATTTGATCAAAAAATATATTTAAAAACCAAACCATAGCGTCTTTGAGGTAAAATTTATAAGATAAGTCAAACAGTCTGCGATCTGTTGGAAAAAACAGACAACAGAACCAAAAATCATACACCGTACAATTGTAAACAGTCAAAGAAAAGTAACTTCAGATCTTTTCTACAATTCAAAGTCAATTTCTAAGGTTGGGAGTGTTTCACAAAAATTCAAATGTAACATTGTTGTCAAATGGCCAACAACCCAAATTTTGTATTTTTTTAAACTTTTGAAAGGTCCGTGTTAAGGTCGATTCTAGGTCCAGCAGAAAAGCTAGAAATTTGAGAGAAAAGCTATAATCGGCGTTATTGATCATATGATAACAACATTACATTTGAATTTGTGCAAAACACCCCCAACCAAAGCTTTCTCTTTACAATAAAAACTTGTGAGCACTTATATAATCCAATGCTTTACGCAGGTAAATGAAACATTAGCGCATATTGGTTCTGTGGGCACAGCGAGCGAGTTAGATTCGCATAAATAATCAATATTTGTACGGAAGAGGCATTTGCAATCAGAATGTTGCACTATAGTTTGTTGTGCCAATTGAAGCAACACCATATCGTAGAAGGCAATCATTATCATATATTACTAATCAAACCTTTAATTGAAGCCGGAATCCATTTTATGGAAAGAGCTAGACAACTTATCGGCATTTCAGTTGTAATCGTTGGCCAAGTCATGCCAAATGAAGCAATACCACAATGAAAGGCAATAATCGATTTTAAATTATTATTGAAACCTTCAGTTGAAGCTGGTATCCATATCAACAGAGCTGGACAACTTATCGGATTCCGAGGTGTATTCATTGGTCATGTTAGAGTTGTTGATGATGTCCAGGTTGGAGTAGTTGATGGCCGAGTCCTTGTCCTGGTTGGAGCTGGAGGGGCTGGCTCCGTCGGAGTACCCTGAGGGTTTGGAGGTGCCCGGTTCTACGTTCCTAGCTGCATACGCCTTGTCGCTCTTCTCCAAGAAGTTGATGATCTTCTCGGTTCCCTTCACGTGGGCTACGCTGGCTGCTTCAGACTAAAATAAAATGTAGAGGATTATTATTTGAAAGAATACATTCCAACCATTAAAGTTGCAAGAAGTGGTAATATTGGAATACTGGGGAATCTAGCCAGATCACACTGGTGAGCCAGCGAAAGGAAGTGGATAGACTCCTTCAAAATGTGATGATGGAGAAGGATGCTCGGGATTCCATGGACAGCAGACATACAAATGTGTCCCATCCTGATAGTAACCACAATAGGCTTTCAACTATCTGCCAACATGTATTTTAACCTCTAATCGGCCGGAGCCGCTCATAGCTATGCGCGAAAAAAATATTTCGAAATAAATATGTTTGTCTGCTATTTTGACCCTTCTATGTACAGAATTTGTATGAAGAATACAGTCAGAATCGCTTGCGCCAATATTACTTCATAAGATTTCATTCACCTTGCAACCCCAGAATATTTTTAAACGATTTTATCTGTGGCATAAGAATGTCAGATTTGCCGCAAATTTTAGCTGTCAAAGTTGATGCATGTTCCTCGACTAAAACATCGTAAAACCTATTAATTTACGTAATTAACGCAAGTAATGTTGTTTTGGTACATAGTTTATTGTTCTAGGAATGTGTTTCGGTCAATAAAATATACGATAACGCAAAATTAATCCACAAAACATTCAATTCAAAATCGTGTTTTGTTACGAAATTTCCGTATTTTTCCTGGAATTTGCCGGCCTTTGACAGGTTAAGATACTTTAGACAAGTTGTTCGTTAAACTAAGGAAGGTGAATACACTGGAGTGAGTATCACTGGCTTCCGGTTCTGGTTCGGTGTTTGCAGCTCTCCACTCCACGCAGAAATTCGAGGTGTGGAGGAGCCTTGCCCACAATGAGGAACCGACATAAGAAGAAGGTAAATACATGACATTATTTTCAGCTTTCGTTTTCACGTAAATTGAGTCAGAAGATGGATATTTTGAGTTGGCAATAGTAAATTAGACTCACGCTGGCCGTCAGGTTCAAGAAGCTGTAGTACTTGTGCAGCACGACGAGCATCTCGCAGAAGGAGGCGTTGGGCAGCAGGTTGCGGACGCGGGCCTCGTGCTCTGCCGACTCCATGGTCACGTGGCCCAGCAGCAGCACCACGTACGATCCCACCATGGTGTGCTCCATGTGGGTGCCGGCCTTCTGCAGCACTGTCCAAGGGAAACACAATCATTGTATTACTTTTAAACTCTCTGCAGCAGCAAATAGTACTGGGTGTTGAGAACAATTTGAAAAAAATAAACACCAACGCCGCTATAGTTGGCGATTGTAAACTGTTGAGTATGACCGTTGGAAATAAAGCTGACATTGAAAGCAAGTCGATCATGTAAATTTTTAAATGGGCAAAGAGTAGCCTGAAAAAAATGGTCCTCAAATTTATTATGATAATAGAAATTAATTTAATTGCATTTGAGTGAGCAAGCGTTCTGTTTTGAATTCAACCATGTTCATTTAACCTCTGATTAAATGAACATAGAGACGCGCCGGCGTGCGCGTCGTATGCGCATGCGCGAGAAAATAATTCGAAAATTTGAATAAAATTTTCGACCAAAACTTTTTGTCTGCGATTTTGGCCCTTCTATGTACAGAATTTGCGCTAACATCATAGATGATATAGCCACTAGTTTCATTCACCTTGCAACCCCAGAATATTTTTAAAACGATTTCGTCTATGACATTGACCTGTCAGATTTTTCCGCGAATTTAACCGTCGCAATTTATGGGTGTTCCGCGACTAAAACATCGTAAAACCTATTAATTTATGTAATTAATTCAAGTAATGTTGTTTTGGTACATAGTTTATTGTTCTAGGAACGTGTTTCAGTCAATGAAATATACGATAGCTCAAAATTAATCAACAAAACATTCAATTCAAAATTCAAAGTGGTGCTTTTTTAGTGAATTTTTGTGAATTTTCGTGAAATGGCGTGGCCTTTGACCGTTTAAAAATCTTACTTCTGAATATTAATACGGAAACATACAAATTGATTACTGTGGTCTAAAGCCAATGAATCCATCTAAATTTCACCATTTAACCCATATTTTTAGATTTTATAAAATTTAAAAATAAAATCGTTAAACTTACAAATGCGTGAATTCTGTATGTTTCTGTATAACGTCTACGGTCTATGGAAATGTCTATAGTCACAGACATTAAAGGCAATGTTTAAAATGATGTACTCATGATGTTCAATTTTTAGACAAAAATTTAAAATTACATCTACAAGCAGACTACACGATACAAAATTGGTAATATCAGAAAGAATACTTACATTTTTCTACTGTTTCATCCATACACTCATCAGCTGATTTCTTCTTCTTTTCTTTGGGTTCATCTTCCTTGACTTTTTCACCATCAAGAATAGCATCTGTGTTTTTCTCAGCCAGCCTGCATAAACAAATAAAATCATTTGATAAGATTTTAAATATTGAAACATTAACAACGCACAAACAAAATGGATTAGAAAAAAACATACTGAAAATAAAAATAGGTTGCGACCGAGACAGACGCTCTAACCAATAGTGCAACCGAATCCAATTTCTCTGCTGTCATCTTTATTTATCACAATATATGTCATCTTCTACTTCTTCTTCAAGAGAACTCTGGGGTCCAACTTTGAACATATGCCTAACTCTAATTTTTCTGAAATCTGGCGATTCATCCAGTCCGTTGGAGGACTTAGCCAGCTGAGGAACACGCGTTGCCTGGGTGGGACCCAAACGCGATGCTCAGCCACTGACCGGTCGGATTATAGGACCTATACGACTTACATATTTTTTTATTATAGGGCATAGACGGTTTATGTATAGTTCCTTTGAGAACTTAGGCCATTGGCCCATTGCTACTTCATTCCTTTAACAGGAACCTGATCCCTTTTATGAAGTTCATCAGGGTTGACATTGAGTATGTCTTCTGGTTTCACTATTATGTGTCTTCCCAGGTATCTTATTTTACGTTTATATTTTTGAAGTTAAAACTTTTTTAGCACCGTTGTGATTTGATATTTGATGAAACGGAAGCGAGGGACACTAAAAGAGACAAACACATACATCTATAGGATTTAGCCTGTGAGAGAATGAGATAGCAATAAAATATTTATTTATTTAACGGGTACTAGGTTCCAATATAATACGATAAATCCAGTCCCATGCAAGTCTCCTTTGGTCTAGTGGTAAAAAGCACCTGACGAACCTTAGCGGCCAGAAATTCAGGTATTTGTAAAATCAATTGGATATTGATTTTACAAAAAATAAAAATAAAATTTTGGATTTTTTAGGATTTGATCCTTGGTAAGCTGAATTTCTTCAAACTACTCCAAAATAAACAATCAAAGAAAACACAAAAGAAAGCATCCATCTAGCAACTCTGAAGAAGAAAACACAAATACTACTAATAAGATGACCAAATGTATAGGAAAAGATGCACTGGAATTCAATGACAAAAAAATAAAAAGTGCTTCGTAGTCTTGTCTACTTTTTTTCCGAAGGTTTCACTTCTACCACGTGTGAATTGCCAACTCTTTAAAAAAAAAAAATACTTGATACACAATTTTACCAAAAAAAAACAAATTTTCAGATTGATTGGGTATTTTGACCTGAAATCCAAAAGTAAGTTTGGTATAAAAACGGCCACACAGCCATTCATCTTAACCCATTAGCATTACCAACTCTAGCCGCTGAGAGATTGAAGGGTGAATAATGCCCCAATGTTCATCAACAGGTTCCTTATTTTTTTTATCTTTCTGCAATGTTCTGTTTTGGTGTTTGTCATGGAACAGCCATCATTGGGAATGACATCCTCAGAAGAAGGTAAAAAATAGTGAACTAACCTGGCCAGCTCTTCCCTCTTGTAGAAATGGTCGATGAGAGCTTGCAGCGCCGGCTTGTTGCAGGTGAACACGGCCTCGTGGTCTGCGGGGGCTTTGGCCTCCATCAGCAGATTGATGTTGGCCGCGTTGTTCTGCATCAGGTTTATGAGGAGCAGCAGGACCTGCTCATCAAAACATGGATAATTAACATAATGTTGCAGACTATGAAACCAAGTAAATCAGACAAAATTAATTCACAAGTGTGTCATCTAAAAACGGTAACTGGAACTGGAAAAGGCTGAGGAAAGCAGCCCTATGGCCAAGCAAGGAGGTCTGAGAATGCAGAAGTAACACAAGTAGTGATGACTAAATTCCCAATTTCTTTTTGGGGAATTCTCCGAAAATGGGGAATATTTCGGAAATTTTCATCTAAATGCTGAAACCAGACTAACCAATGAGGTTGCCACCTACGATGAAATTTCACATTAATTTACAATTTTGTTAGTTGACATCACGTTTGGGTCCCACCCAGGCATCTTGTGTTCAATTCCTTGACTGGCTAAGTCCTCCATCACAACACAAGCAACATTTTCCGCTTACTGTGGTGGTAGTCGGAGATTTTCAAGTGCCCATTGTCAGGTTATTCGTAACCCGGGAATGTTTAATAATTTTCTTAACAGTTTTTCCAGAATAGCTAATTAACTAAAAAAAAGAAATCTCGAATTTGGAAATAATTGTCAAAAAATATAATCCCACAAATATAAACTGATTTTATAATTTCTACACAAATCTGAATACATACCCAACATGAAAAAACACAATTCAAAGGAGTTTGCTAATAAATAAATAAATACACTTTTCGATATAAATATATCTTAAAAATTCGATATTTCGCTTTTGACAGTTGCAAAAATCGAACCGCCAATTCATAGATAATGCATTTAAAAATATTCTAGTGTTGCTAGATGAATGAAACCATTGGCTACTAGAAAATGAATGACCGAATTAAATGAATAAATTCAATCTTGTGACACACTTGATCTGATTCTCAATTTCAAAAGGAATTGATTCTTCATTCCTTACCTTTGGCCTTGTATCGTACGATTTTTAACGGCAACATAAATGTTTAATTTCCATTCATTTTACTGTTAAATTATTTCAATGAATAATGTGTTCCGTAAACGATTTAAATATTATAATGTTTCATAGGTATTTAAATATTATTCAATGGGCGGCGCGCCGCGAAGTTGTTGACGGTATTGTGAACGACTCGTATCCCGCTACCGCCGGCCGCCGTTCTAAAAACCCGTAGATCAAAACGCAGCCGCGATTCAGCCGAATTGTCCGAGCGTCCCTTTCACGCAAGGAATTAATCATTTGTCGTAGTCAATAGTCCTGAGATTGTCCTAAGGTCCCCGCGCGTCCCGTCTCGTCCGCGTCCCAGGTACCTACTCGTAGCTAGTCTGTCGCTATCGGAAATTGTCCGAAGCGCTTTATTCAGGAATTAAAAAGTCTTTTTCACTTGTGACGTTGTTGTCTCTAGTTAATCTCAGACCTAGAAATGACGTCAGATGTCATCGTCTTACATCGCCATCGTTTCACGTCAATCTCGGCTCGGGTGTATCCGAAACGCAGCTCGCAAGTTGATCAAGTCTCTGCGGGGTAAGACACTAATCAAAAATTACTAATTCATTGCTCAATGCCGGCCCTTAATCCGTCCGAGCGCAGCGGTTCACCAATTCCTCGGCGGGCCAAGCCTTCAATTTCATTACATAGTTAGCCGAAAACTTTCGACATTGAATCCGAACATCGCGGCATCGGCTAGAAAAGTGAGAAGCAAAAATAGTGCACTTGTAATCGTTTTTTTGGCACGTATGAAAGATATTGGAATACAAGTACCTACCTACTTTTAGACGTGGATCTTGGGTAGATGTAATATTATGTAAATTTGCATATATTATAAGGCCAATCAGCTGTTGTCAGCTGTCATAAAATACTTTTAAGTTTAATAAATAAAATAAGTAAACTTTAGGGGTGAAACAAAAAACTGTTTAATTTAAAGATTTAATTGCTAGCTATAAATACATTTTACATGCGAAAAATAACGATACTAAAAAAAGACAAACACATACATCTATAGGATTTAGCCTGCGAGATAATGAGATAGAATAATCGGTCCTCTCTTTGTGTGGTGCTTCTTAGCCTCCCCACTTATTGTGATTTGAAATGAAACGAAAAAGCGACACTAAAAAGAGACAAACACATTAATCTATAGGTTTTAGCCTGCGAGTTAGTGAGATAAAATAATCGGTTTCCTCTTTGTGCGGTGCTTGGTAGCCTATCAGTCTCCTCTTTGTGCAGTGCTGCGGTGTTTCGTAGTCTCCCCATTCAGTTAGTTAGTTAGTTAGTTTTTTTTTTTTTTTTTGGAATTAATTGAATTAAAGGAATGAATAGAAGGAATCAATTCAAAAGGCCGGGGGAATCAGACTGGATCTATTCACTCCTGGGAATCATTTTGCCCACGTCTATTGGCTACGTTGAGAATGATATT
This sequence comes from Limnephilus rhombicus, assembly GCA_929108145.2. NCBI lineage: Eukaryota > Metazoa > Arthropoda > Insecta > Trichoptera > Limnephilidae > Limnephilus > Limnephilus rhombicus. The sequence continues at coordinate 29,745,840 of OV815284.1, forward strand.
GACGCAAGCGATTCTGACCATGTCCTTCACACATTTTCTTTATACATAAGGGTTAAATTCGCATTTAACCCGTCTAATCACAGGAGACCCAAGTTGTCCCAAAACATCATATGCCGTTATAATAACAGGAGACCCAGATTGTCCCAGAGCGACAGTGCATTATTAAAAGTTAGATATCTCTCTTCCTGTCATGCGAATATTTGTGATTTCTTTTATGTTAGAAACGGAATGAAATAATGCCTCTCATTGTCTTAGAATTATATGAGCTAGGTTTTTCAGATATTTTACAAACCCGATCAAAAGTGACGGTTTAATTTTTCGCCAATTTGTGACGTATCACACATTTAATTTTAAAATAAAATTGTATGAAAGTGATAAAAAGTGAGGTGACAGTTTTATTAAAAATTTTATTTAGAAAAGGAGTCTGTATTTTAAATTCTAAGTTTATTCTATTTTAATTACTTTAATTCGAATATTCGCAGGTATGCATTTTTTAGCCAATTTAAATTTCCAATATTAAAATTTTAATATTTAGAAACAAAAATGTTGATTTCTAATAAACACACCGGAAAGATTATTTTATCTAAATTTTAGAACAATTTTTGTTTTTGCAAAAGCGTAAAAAAAACAATAAATAGGAACATTTAAAGTGCGTGGGAAGAACCAGGAATTTTGCGCGCAAACCTTGATAGGCAAAATTTGACAGAAAATTATTTTCTTATTATTCGAAGGGTTAAAAAAAAAATTCTAATATTTTTTCCCGCATACGCTGGCGCACACCCGGCTAATGAGTGGTTAAAAAAAAATTAAAGCATACTCAGTACCCACAACTTTTGAATTTCTTGGAAAATAGCAATGTTTATAACCCATTAAAATGTTGATATTATTTGAGGCCGGCCTATAAGTTAGTAAGCGGTACATACAAAGACTGGCGCAGTAGTACTGCCATTCTAATTATGAATTGTGCCTCATGTGACACAATAGGCCACTTGCATGGATTTCATAACGACTTGGAAAAAATCATGTGGATAGATCTTTTTACTAAGATTAAGAAAATGTTAGTAAAATTGTTTAGAAATGTACAGTTTTTATTTATTTTTAAATAAATAAATCCATTATTTGGGCTCGTGACGACACTACATGAAAATGTCCTGTCTCTGAAAATGTTCCTATTAATTTTGTAAAATTCCGCACTGATTTATTTTTTTATATGGCATCACTTTGATTTCAGGCGAATTTTTGAATTCGTTCACTAGATTTATTGTTTGTTCTCTGCGAACTTATCATTTGGTTCGACTTTTTGACAGATGTTCTCCCGTACATCATTAAATGTACGGGGTTCTCTTCAGAACGTGAAGATGATGTCGGTACGTGTTTTAGAGGTATGATGATTATAGTGCTGATTTTACCAAAATAAAATTTTATAATATTCTTATTATTATTATAATTTACAAGTACAAGTATATTACATTGCATTTAGTAATATAGACGCTGTACATTAGAATGATTTATGATCAATAAGATGGATCAAGGAAAAAAAATATTTATGAGATGTAATATTTTTGGTATGCCTCGTTATTCTCATGTGCCATTCATGTGGAAAACGTTTTTTTTTTTTAAATGATTTTCGGCCATGTAATTATTGTTTTTTCACACCTATAAAATTATGTCTCGTCTTTCCGGTTTATAAAAAATGGTCTGATTTTTCGGATTGAAATTTTCAAGAAATCCCCAGGGTTTCAAAAATATGATTAAAACATAAATAAATACAGAATTACTTTGAATATTTGCCTGAACCGGAAAATTAAAAAAAAAATGTATTGCAAGTGGCCTATTGTATATGTAATGTTAGTACAATCCACGAGGAGATGTATATATTCAGGTTTACGAAGATTTCCAATCCTTGCAGGACAGTGTTCACTGGACTCGAGCAGTCCCAACACGTTTAGACAAATTCTAGCCTTTGAACCTGTCAGCCGTCCGTGGCTCTGTAGACATTCACTCCTGTATCGATAAACTGAGATTTAAACGCATTCTCACTGTGAAGTACATTACAGTATATGTTTTACCCTAGTTCAATTTGAAAGCTCAAAACTTGGTCATTTACGGAGAATATTTCGAAAACTGCGCGTCATTACCTTGATGAGTTATGGTCAAATATCGGTATAAAAACGAAGCGATTGTTTTCGTTTACCAGATAATATATCTTATTATTCATGTATATTACACAATAATATCGTAAGAAGTTTTTCAAAAATAGTTAACTAAATAAAAAGAAAAAAATCTCCCTTTTAGGAAATAATCGTCAAAAAATATAAACTGATATATTATTTCTAAACAAACCTGTATACATACCCAACATGAAAAATACAATTCAAAGGAGTTTTCAAAGAAATAATGACCAATTATTAAAAAATACTAATTTGAAAACGTAAAAATATTGATATTTCCGCCATTGTCACCTGCCAAGAGTCACCCACAAATTTCATAGAAAATTCTTTTAAAATCATTCAGAGTAGCTACAATAATCAAATAGAACATATGTACCGGATTGATATTGGCGCAAGCGATTCTGACCTTGTCCTTCATACATTAGGGTTAAAATCGCATTTAAAAAAAAAAAGATTTTCTTTGTGCTCGCTGGCAAGCGAACCACAGATGAGAGGTTAATAATAAAAATAAATTCCCAACTTTGGGGAATTTATAACAAGTTAGGGAAAATTCCCAGATGCACATCACTATGAACAAGGGACAGGGATGTTTGGAGGTGGTGGCATCTAATTGAACCATGAACTTGAGAATTTAATTGATGGTTGCAGGATTCTACAGTTTCCAAAAACTGCTATGGGTTGGCTATGTGGAAAGGATGTCAGATGGAGGAATCAAGACTGACGATGGACTGACAGGGGGGAAGGAAGGGGAAAGCCCGAGCCAAGTGGAAATAAATTGTGAAGGAGGCTATGACCCACCCTGTGATGTAATCTATAAATTGTGTGGTGGGGGCAAGATTTAGATATTTATTAGGAAGGCAGGTGATACTCACACAAACGCTGAATTCGAAGTTGCTTTGTTCTGGGATATAGTTGGGAGCTTGAAGTAACAGGTGTAAACTGGCATCAATAATTCCAGGACGTTCACCAATCACTGCAGAACCAATAGCTGCAAAATAAAATTAATTCATTAGGTACAAATAGTATTTCAGAAAGAGCATTTAAGAAATTAGCGTAAATAAATTATTTGAAGTGGGTATCAGCAGATTGTATAAATTAAAGACCCCTGTGGTCGAGGGATATGGCCCTCGATTACGAATCCGCGGGTCGAGGGTTCAAATCACAGCGTGCGCAAGAAAATCTTATTTAATTAATTTGTGTGGTTTCACAATTACATTTATTTATTGTGATGTAGAGTAATTAAGTATTTCATATGGAAAGAATACGATAGATGGCGGTAAGCATGTAGCTTGCACCATAGCTCGCCAGATGGCATTGGCGTACAAGAAGGAGTCTCAGGGTCAGACTTGACGAGCTCCACTGGCAAGGCCGGAGAGATTTACCTACCCCCGAATAGTAAACAGTCGTAGCTATCCAGCTAGGTTATTCCAGTAAATAAACACTTTTATATTCAAAGAACCGTATTCAATAATTACTATCTGCCGAGGAAAGGGCAGACATAACAATTGGCGCAGCCGTATAAGTATAATTGTGTGGAAGTTACGCGTGCGAATAATAATTGGTGCTGGACACGGAGGACTAAGTCACTGCTGGAGTGACTTGCAGTTTTGGCAAGGAATCGGAAGAGATTCTGCTCGAGATTAAGGAGCATTTGGTTCCGTGGCTACGGGCTGGATAAGAAGATTTTTGTTTTAGGAACAGAAGTGAAATACCGCAAGGAGGCGATCTGGTTGTGGATCAGTGGATTAATCAGAAGTTTCAAGGTCAAAACGGATCATTGGGTTAATAGTTTCAAGGACGAATCATTGGATTAATCAGAAGACAAGGATAAAACCCAGAGGGAGACCAGAAGAGTTCCTGAGATAAGTATTTTTGCTTCTTTGAGAGGGATTATTTGTTATTGTTTTCTTGTTAATTGTTTTTGCCGATTTATTTGTTGGGAGTTATGGAATCGGGTAGAATACCACCGTTTTGCCATCTCTCCGGAGACTGGGGATTGTTTCGACTTCGGATAGAGCAATTTTTCGTGATCCATGATGACAAAGCGTCTGTGGAGAAAAAACGGGCTTTTTTATTGAATCTCCTAGAATCAGAAACGTTGACCTTACTAATTAATCTGTGTTTTCCAAGTAAAGTAACGGACTTATCTTTTGATAAACTTTTAGCGCTTCTCGACAAACATTGTAACAAAAATCGTTCAGTTTTTAAAGAACGGGAGAATTTTTTTTTAGCAAGACAACAACAAGGCGAGACGATAAGAGATTTCGCGGTTAGACTTCGTTCTTTAGCAACATATTGTCAATTCGAAACGAGGCTTGAAAAAAACCTTATAGACATGTTTGCAATCGGGTTGTTACCGGGGCGCGCGAAGGAGAAAATTTTCGTAGAAGGGCAAACGTTGTCGTTTAATGAAATAGAAGGACTTGCAGTTAGTATGTCAACTTTGGATAGTACTAATACAGTTAAATCAGAAGTAAACCTAGTAAAAAAACGAGTTACTAGCGATGGGTTCAAGCGAGATCAGCGTAGGGAACGATCGACGAGCCCCAAGGGTAGTTTTAACACGAAACCAGCTTATAGGTTAGGATCAAATACAGGTACGAATTTTAGATCACCCGTGGGTAGTGTTAAAAAAGTGTTTTATTTGCAAAAGGAATGATCATCTTTCGTTTGATTGTAAATTTCGTAATGCGAAATGTTTTAAATGTAAGGGCGTTGGGCATTTACAGAAATTTTGCAAGAATAATCCGATAAATCCCATTTTTGAAAATCACAGGGATAGTAAAGTTTTAGTTGCGTCAATTAGTCCGATTACTGCTGAAATTGAAATTAATAACAAGAAGTTTACGGCAATGATTGATTCCGGTTCATCTTTATGTGTGATGCCGGAGGGTATTTTTAAACGACATTTTAGTTCAATCATTTTGTCACAAGACAAGCGGATTATTTCAGGTTATGGAAATAATCGTTTAAAAGTCGTAGGAAAGGCGATTTTTGATGTGAAATTTAAGGGTAGGAACAAAAATATTAGTTTTATTGTAGTAATAAAAGGAACAGAGTTAATTGTGGGAAGAGATTTTATGGAATGTTTCGATCTTGGGATAACTTCTCAGGAGACAATTAATTTAGTGACGCCGCAAATGAGGAATGGAGAAAAGTTTATTCAAGATTACCCGGAAGTGTTTTCGCAAAAGTTGGGAAGATTTAACAAATATAAAGTCCATTTTAAAGTAAACCAGGAATCGGATCCAATTTTTTTCAATGCAAGGCCGGTTCCTTTTTCTATTAAAGGGAAGATCGAATCCGAATTAAGATCGATGGTAGAAAAAGGTATAATCTCCCCGGTTACAAGTAGCGAATTCGCTTCACCGATTGTTCCGGTGGTCAAGAAAAATGGAGATATAAGAATTTGTGTAGATTATAAAAGGAGTCTTAATTTGATTTCCAATTTAGAGAAATATCCGATGCCAAAGATTGAGGAGGTCATACATCAGGTTAGTTCGGGCAAAGTTTTTGCAAAATTAGACCTTAAAGAAGCATATTCACAGTTAGAATTAGCGGATCATTGTAAAAAGTTTACAACTATTAACACACACTTAGGTCTGTTCCAATATAACAGGTTGGTTTTTGGGTTTAAATCGGCTCCGGCCATCTTCGCAAGAACAATATCAAGTTGTTTACAAGGTTTAAAAGGCGTAGCCTTTTACCTAGACGATATTATTATTTCAGGGGTCGATGAACTTGATCTGTATAATAATATTTGCGCGGTCTGCGAGTGGTTGAAAGAATGTGGTCTATGTGTCAATACTGGGAAGTGTCAGTTTTTTGTTAAATCTATAGAATTTTTGGGATACGTTATTTCGGGAAGGGGCATTGAACCGCAAAAAGATAAATTGGAAGCAATTAAGAATGCGCCGTACCCATCCGACGTGCATCAATTGAGGAGTCTTTTGGGATTTTTTAATTTTTATCGGAACTTCATACCGAACATGTCATCAATTTTAGAACCTTTGCATAATCTTTTAAAGAAGAATGCAAAGTTTGAATTTGGGAAGTCATGCATTGACGCAGTAGATAAAGTAAAGTATCTAATGGGTTCTGATAGAATTCTCACTCATTATTTTCCCAACCTTCCTCTTAAGTTATATACAGACGCGAGCAGCGCAGGCCTCGGGGCCGTGTTATTGCACACATTTGCGGACGGTTCAATGAGACCGATCGAATTTGCATCAAGAAGTTTGTCTAGTGCAGAGAAGAAGTACAGTATTCTAGATTTAGAAGCGTTAGCTATTGTGTTGGTTTGAACAAATTCTTTCAATACCTATTCGGTCGGGAGTTTACTTTATGCGTAGATAATATGCCTTTGATGAGGATTTTAGGGGAACACAAAAATATTCCAGTTTTGGCGGCTAACAGATTGCAGCGTTATGGCATTATATTAGCCGGATTTGCGTATAAGGTAGAATTTGTTAAGTCATGTCATAATCATGCGGATTTTCTATCTCGGCTTCCGGTAGAAAATTCTCAAGAAGAATTTGAAGATGATTATGGATCAGATTTTGTGTGTTATGTAGATAAATGCGAGCACATAGATATCAAGCTCATTTCCACAGCTATAGAGACAGACACGGTTATTCAGGAAGTTTTAACGTGTTTGCGTAAGGGCTGGCCAAAACGAGTTGGTCGAGATGATGTACTGTGGAGATTCTGGGTTAAGAGAAACGAAATGTCCATAGTCAAGGATTGCCTTTTCTGGCAACATAGAATTGTCATTCCGAGTTCCTTACAAGAACATGTGCTAGAGTTATTACACAGATCTCATTTAGGAATAGTTAAAATGAAGGGCCTAGCAAAAGCTTATTTTTGGTGGCCATCACTGAACAATGACATTGAAAAAATGGTTCTAAAATGTGATGATTGCGCGGCTATGAGGCCGGCACCTTCTAAGAGTCATTTGTCAGTGTGGCCGAACCCTGGGGCAACTTGGAGTAGGGTGCACGTAGACTACTGCGGGCCGGTAGCAGGAAAAATGTTTCTTGTAATTTGTGACGCTTTTTCCAAGTGGATCGATTGCTTAGAGGTTCCAAGGGCGGATTCGTTTAACACGATTAAGGAATTGAGAAGAATTTTCTCTAATTTTGGTAACCCTGATTGCATAGTTTCGGATAATGGAACAGCATTTTCTAGTGTAGAGTTTAAAGAATTTCTTAAAGAGAATAACATAGAATTTTTAAATTCACCGGTCAAATTCCCTCAGTGTAATGGACAAGCTGAAAATTCAGTTAGAACGGTAAAAAATTTTTAAAAAAAAATTATGGTTAGGAATAATTTTCCAGTAAATTATGGAAGTAGATTATGTGATTTTCTATCGGATTATCGAAATTCGCCACATTGCACAACGGGATTAGAACCGGCAGTCTTGATGTTTGGTAGGAGACTGAAATCAACTTTCAGTAGTTTAATTCCTAAAACCACTCAGGAAGATGTGTCAGAACAGAGAAAAATAGCTAACGATAATATAAAAAGGAGTCAAGATAATCAAATAAGGAATTATGGGGGCGTAAAAATTAGGAATTTACATGTTGGACAAAAATGTCTGGTCAAGGACTTCCGTCAGGTGAATAAAGTTGGTTGGGTTAGAGGTATTGTAGAAAGGAAAGTGGGTAAAAAAGTTTATATCGTTAGGATCTGTGGTACTCCGTTGACTTGGAAGAGGCATATTGATCAGTTGAAGAGTTTATCTGTGAAATGGGAAGAGGAGAGTGAAGATAATAACCCACCTACCGCGTCTGAGGTCACGAAATGCGCTTCAGACGAGTTGGGAACCTCAGCTTTGTTGAAGGGGCTAACGTGGAGTTCTCTTGATTTCAGATTACCAGCGGATGATCGAGAGCAAACTACTCAACTAAGACCTTGGGAAGGAAGGCTCCGTTCAAAGCGTTCATAAAGGTCCCTCCCAGAGAAACAGAAATATTTAAGTTGAAATATTTAAAATCCTATTTTTTTTTTTTTTTTTTTTTTGTCAATTGTATAACTTCTTTGGAAAGAACATGTCTTGTATTTATTGTAGCCAGGGCTTGAGGTTAGGTGGGGGAGGGTGTGATGTAGAGTAATTAAGTATTTCATATGGAAAGAATACGATAGATGGCGGTAAGCATGTAGCTTGCACCATAGCTCGCCAGATGGCATTGGCGTACAAGAAGGAGTCTCAGGGTCAGACTTGACGAGCTCCACTGGCAAGGCCGGAGAGATTTACCTACCCCCGAATAGTAAACAGTCGTAGCTATCCAGCTAGGTTATTCCAGTAAATAAACACTTTTATATTCAAAGAACCGTATTCAATAATTACTATCTGCCGAGGAAAGGGCAGACATAAGACACAAGTATATTTGCGGCACGATCCAGAGCGGGAGATACTATCAGTATCGCCCTGGTGAAAGACCACCATTCAGAATTGAAACATCGCTTGAAATGGAGTTGGCCATGTTTGGTGACCAGATCTGAATGGTCAGAAACTACCTTCCCCACTAACTTCAGTCTCACAACATACTTCCACTGGGTGGGACTCTTGTGCAGTATTCACATAAAAAAAAAAACAAAAAAGTAATAACATAATTAAACCCTCCGAATTTTCGCGAATATTCACTTATGATGTCTCAAACGAAATGACATTTTATGAAAACTTTGTGTTATTACCGCTTCACAATTAAAGCTCTATAAATGAAACATTTCTGAACGTAGCCGAATAGTAAAAACTGTTTTAGAAAGGTTACAAAATAAGCTTTCGAATTATTATATTACAAATAAATATTAACATTTTTAAACATTAAAATTTAGAATGCAAACATTAAAAAAATGTAAAAATGACTCACGTGATGTTTTTATGTGAAAACGGTACTAAAATCACAGATTATGTAAACAACAATACTTATTCTATTGTATAAATGTATAATAAACATTTTTGTCACCTCACTTTTTTATCATTTCATATAAAAATATTTAATAAAAATTAACAATGTCGAGCGCAGTCGAGCCGCCGGTAGGAAATTTAGCGGGATAAATTATGTGTCAGATTGTGCGAATGACAGAATATTCTTGTTATGTATTTCTATGGACAACTTGAATAGGAATGTACAGCTTGATCTACTATCGACCTTTTACTTTTTGTTTTAGGGATGTCACTAAAAGAATAACGGAGTTAGAACGATTTCTATGGAGACACACGTGTTGACATATAAACACGCTTATTGTACTTGACTGCTGTCATATTTCTAACGCATATATCTGCTTAACCTGTAATCGGCCGAAGCCGCTCATATGCGCGCAGCTTGTGCGCATGCGCGAAAAAAATATTTCAAAATAAAAGTGTTTGTCTGCGATTTTGACCCTTCTATATACAGAATTTGTATGAAAACAAGGTCAGAATCGCTTGCGCCATCATTGATGATATAGCCACTAGTTTCATTCGCCTGGCGACACCAGAATATTTTTAAATGATTTTTATCTGTGGAATTGAAATGTCATTTATGCCGCGAATTTAAGCTGTTAATATTGACGCATGTTCCTCGACTAAAACATCGTAAAACCTATTAATTTACGTAATTAACGCAAGTAATGTTGTTTTGGTACATAGTTTATTGTTCTAGAAACGTGTTTCAGTCAATGAAATATACGATAGCTCAAAATTAATCAACAAAACATTCAATTCAAAATTCAAAATCGTGTTTTGTTACGAAATTTCCGTATTTTTCCTGGAATTTGCAGGCCTTTGACAGGCTAAGTTGGTGACGGGTTAAAGTGAATTGAAGATTTACTATATTATTTGTGTGAGGTATGTGATTAAATTAAAACAGACAGCAATCATGATAGGCAACAAATGGCTAATTGAACATGTATAAGAATAGGACACTTACAGTTGGAGTTGAAGGGGTGTGTGAGGTTGATGAGCACCTTGAGCGTGGGCAGCAAGGCATCTCGTACGGTGGCTCCCGTGGCGTGGTGACCCCCGCAGGTGGGGTACAGAGGGATCTCCCGGTCGCACAGGCGGAACAGGCGCACCAAAGTGTCCACCGCCAGGCCTCCCTTCCAGTTGACTAGGTAGGTCTGGTTCTCTTCGTTCTGCTGTGTAACCTGAACAAAGAAAATGGACAATGGTTATATGGCATTCTTGGATGGTTATTTAACCCCTCCGAATTTTCGAGAATATTGGCTTTTGGTGTCTCTTACAAAATGACATTTTACGAAAACTTTTTGTATTACCGCTTCACAATTAAAGCTCTATAAATGAAACATTTCTGAACGTAGCCAAATAGTAAAAACTGTTTTAGAAAGGTTACAAAATAGGCTTTCAAATTATTATATTACAAATAAATATTAGCATTTGTAAATATTAAAATTTAGAACGCAAACATTAAAAATAGGTAAAAATGACTCATGTGATGTTTTTATGTGAAAACAGTATTAAAATTACAGATTATGTAAACAACAATACTTATTTATGTGTAATAAACATTTTTGTCACCTCACTTTTTTTATCATTTCATATAAAAATATTTAATAAAAATTTAAAATGTTGAGCGCGGTGGAGCTGCCGGTAGCAAATTCGGGCGGGTAAATATTTTTGTAAACTACACGACTGACAGCTGATTCCTGTTATGTATTTCCATAGACAACTTAATAGGGATGTGCAGATTGATCTACTATCGACCTTTTACTTTTTGTTTTAGGGATGTAACTAAAACAATAACGGCGTTAGAACGATTTCTATGGAAACACACGCGCTGACGTATAAACACGCTTATCGTACTTGACTGCTGTCCTATTTTTAACGCTTATATCTGCTTACGTTGCGGAGGGATTAACTCACGCGGTTCCTCCGCACGTGTCTAGATTTCATGATATTTTTAACCTTAAAATATGATCCTAGCACACTAAAATACATTTTATTCACTTGGCAAGGAAAGTACTATTACATATACAGTGAAACCCTCTTAAGAAGTTTTCCAAGGGACCGGAAAAAACAAACTTCTTAAGCAGGAAAACCTTATATGTGGGAAAAATTGGGTCAATTTTGGGCCGAGGGACCGAAAAAACCAAACTTCTTAAGCCACGAAACGTCTTAAGAGAGAACTTCTTGTACTAGTTTGTCATTTCATCACTTGCAATACCAATATATCTGTGAAAACATGTGTCACAAATTTCGTGAAAGATGTAATAATTTTTTATTTTCAGTACAGTATTTATTTATAGGAAAGCCTGAAATGTCTTACTTTTATTGTGAATAATGCTTATTTAGCTGGAAAAAATATCTGTAGAAAATTTTCGTATTGTATTATAATTTTTTTTTTTATATAACATTACAGAAAAACATTTCTCTGAATATGAGAACTATCGTGGGAAACTACATACGAAAGATATATTATTTTATCTGGTATCACTATCTGGTAAGACGGCACAATTTGCAAAAACATAATTTAGTAAAAAAACAAGTAAGTTATTATGAAAATAGTGTCAACCGGTGCATGGCGGGCCGCTTGGCTTTTTAACTGGCAAACTAACTGCCGAGCGATTCTCCAGTCAGATTTCTATGATTTTCACATTTTAGTATAGATCGTTTTAAACACGAATTCCTGCAAGTATGCATATTATTTATTCATTTAATGTACGCTGTACATAAAAAGAGCAAATAAATCACACAAATCTGACAGGAGATCACGTCCCACAAAAGATATAGAATCGCTTGGCTGATCTGTTGGCCATAATGTCAATACAAGGCCATGTAGGGGTGACATCTTCTTTCACCTGCTGCTGGGATGTGCAAGATGAACCACAATGAAGGAAGAATGATAGGGTTGGTTGTGCATTCATCTAAAGTATCTTACGTTCTCCAGAACCCTCATGCAGCGGTCCACCTTGCGCAGCAGGTCCAGCAGCAGCGGGGACCACTCCACGCCGTAGTCCCCGATGGTGGCGCAGCAGTCGCAGATAGTGCTGAGGATGTGCTCCACGCCGCCCAGCACCCGCAGCTCCTCCTTGAACCACTCGCCGGCCCGCTTGGAGGTCAGACTGAGCAAGGTCTCCATGGCCAGGTGGCCCACCTGAAATAAATAAAAAATCAGAGTGTGTAATTCACAGACGGTAGAAGTGAAAGTAGAAAGTTGCTAGATGTCATTTTCTTTTCTTTAGTCTGTTTATTTTAAAGTGGTCTGAAGATTGGACATTGATTTACAAAAATAAAAATGTTTATTTTTTGGATTTCGTAGGATTCGAACCTCCGTTTGGATTTCTCTGGCCGCTGAGATTTGCGACGCGTTATACTGCTGCGCTACCCGATGCTCGCGCGGAGTTGTGAATTTACCGCATTATATTAGAACCAAGGAATGATATTGGAATTGAAAGAATGCAAGTTTGTCATCTGACACCAAAAATAATAACCAACCATGGAAGTGATATCAAAGGTGAGGCGGATAGACTGTGTGGAAGAGGATTGGAGCAGGACGGGAATTACAGAGGACTGGAGGCAAATAGTAAAGGGCCAGAGGAGGCCAAATCCTACCCTGAGATGATTCGCCGTGATGGTGATGTCAAAGTTTATGCACAATGCGATAGTAAGCATGTCGATACACTCACACAAAACTTGCTTTTTTTGTATTTAGCATAGTAGTCCTAGGTCATTGTGCACCGTTCACAACGAACCACCAATGAGCGATTGGATTACTTTTTCAAAAAGACTCAATCGTCCCATGATCGGTTCCAAGGTGGCAAGTGACTATAGATGTATATGTAATTTTGTAGACCAGACATCTCTATTTGTCATCTCGTGACTGACAAATAGAGATGGCATGAAATCTAAAATAGACCATCATTTACCTAATACCTTCCTACGTCAAATGAAAGTACCTGATCGAAAATCGACATAGACGTAAGACCTAAACATGGGGAGTGTGGCGAACCCATCGCTCAGGGAGTGGAAACACAACCTGCAACAGCCATCCGAAGCTAAGGTGTGAGCTACTGTGCTCAGGCTGAATGTCCTGGGGAACAGTGTCACAACCTCAGAGTGTTCTGGGGAACGGTGCCTCCGAGAAACAAGGTGGCATCTCAGAGTATTTAGAGTTTACTCCAGCACTCTGGGCTCTGCTGGAGTGGACCTTCTATTTCCTAGATACTCGTAGGACGAAAATTGGAACTTTGAAAATCTTGTGGCCTTTGGGGAACCTAGGAGTTCTGAGGCCACCTCTGTGGATTTCCTTCGTGGGGCCTGCAGGAGGAACCAAGAGGAGAAACCATGGAAATACACAATAAAGAGTAAACGATGGGGGTTTTCAAATTACGACGACTGCCAGCATCAATCTATACGACTTTGCGGGTAGCAGGTATTCTGGACCCGATCACTTTGCCAGTGGGTCGTGCAAAATGACCGATCGACCCAGCTCTAATTTAGCATTTGCATAACAGTGTAGTACCATTTGCTTATAAAAAATTGAGGGACTTACCGTGATGTTATCCAGATCCAAGTGTTTGGCTTTTCCCTGACTCTTTATTTCAGCACAAAGTTCCCTTACACGCTCCTTGTTCTTGGCGAGCTGCACGGAAGTCAGCCCACAATCGTCCAAGGCATCCCTGAGAAAATAAAGATAAGCATATTATAAAGCCAGATCAAAATTCTAGAATTTCTTTGGTGTCTTGTGTTATCGAAAGTTGGTCATCAAGACAATAGATTATAACCACGCAAGTGGAACAACTCTCATACCAGTGATTCATTAATACGTCTCAATCTTGTATTTGTCAGCTCTCGCGCAAGATATTTTAGAATGGTATGGTATATGGATACGAGGCCGCCACAAAGGCTTTTGTTAATTCCCAGGTGCAAAAGCAACTTGTTAATGTTGTTACCCCTCGGAAGACAGGTAACTGCTAGATTAGGTAACTGCCTTGCAGGAAATATGGATGGCAAACAACACAATTTTTCAATGAAGATATCTATATATACAGTGAAACTCTCTTAACCTCTTATTTGTCGGAGACGTGCAGATGCGCGCGAAAAAAATATATTTTTGAATGCGATTTTGACCCTTCTGTGAACAGAATTTGTATGAAGGACAAGGTCAGAATCGCTTCCGCCAACATCGTTGATGATATAGCCACTAGTTTCATTCACCTGGCTTCACCAGAATATTTTTAAATGATTTGTGGCATCGAAATGTCAAATTTGCCGCGATTAAATCTGTCAAAGTCCGATGCGTGATACTTGACGAAAACATCGTAAAACCTATCAAATGAACGCAAGTAATGTTGTTTTGGTACATAGTTTATTGTTCTACGAATGTGTATCGGTCATTAAAATAAATGATAGCTCAAAATTAATCGACAAAACATTCAATTCAAAATTCAAAGTAATGCTTTGTTAGGAAACAGCCCTCGACAGGTTAAGAAGTTTTCCAAGGGACGGAAAAAACAAACTTCTTAAGCAGGAAAACCTTATATGTGGGAAAAAATGGGCCAATTTTGGGCAGAGGGACCGAAAAAACAAAACTTCATAAGCCACGAAACTTCGAGAGAACTTCTGAAGAGGGTTTCACTGTATATTAGATTGGTAGATACTCTCTGTATCGCTGTGTTGAAAGCCATAATTTAGAATCGAAACCTTGCTTGAAATGGCTTTAGTCATGTTTGGTGACCAGTTCTGAATAGCCAGGCATTTCCCTACCTTCCTCCTCCTTCAGCTTCACAACAAACCTCAATTTTTCTTTGGTGTTGCAAATATTTAAAAAAAAATTGTTAACCTATCTGTCCATGGTATTTTGGGATTCCTCACATGTCAACCAACGCTTGTTTATTGTCAAGTTTTCATGAATACAGAAGTAAATCATAGGAATTGGTGTATTGTATTTGAAAAAAAGGCTTACTTGTGGGAGACATCAGATTCCAGAAGGTTCAACATCAACTCTAATGATTCTCTGTCCAGGTCCATATTGAGTCGATCTTGAGAGAGGACAAACATCACAGTGGCTGTACATAATCCAAGACTCTGCAAAAAAAAAAGTAATACAATCAAACTAAAAATTGGTAGGTGATAAACATTTTTTTTTCTTATCACATAAGGGGCTCTGAGGAAACCTATGGTTTGGCAACCATTGGGGATGTTTTAACCTGTAATCGGCCGGAAACACTCATTTGAGCGCAGCTTTTGCGCATGCGCGAAAAAAATATTTCGAAATAAAAAAGTTTGTCTGCGATTTTGACCCTTCTATGTACAGAATTCGTATGAAAACAAGGTCAGAATCGCTTGCGCCAACATCATTGATGATATAGCCACTAGTTTCATTCACCTGACAACACCAGATTATTTTTAAATGATTTTTATCTGTGGAATCGAAATGTCATTTTTGGCGCAAATTGAAGCTGTCAATATTGACGCGTGTTCCTCGACTAAAACATCATAAAACCTATTAATTTACGTAATTAACGCAAGTAATGTTGTTTTGGTACAAGTTTATTGTTCTAGGAACGTGTTTCAGTCAATGAAATATACGATAGCTCAAAATTAATCAACAAAACATTCCATTCAAAATTCAAAATCGTGTTTTGTTACGAAATTTCCGTATTTTTCCTGGAATTTGCGGGCCTTGACAGGTTAAGAGACTTTAAAACCATCTTAGCCTTAGAGCGTATCAGCTGATGGGCAGACGCATCCGCTGCCAAGACCCAGAAAACCTCACCCCATGAACCCGGGCACCCCTGCTAAGTCACCAAACGTAGCGAACCACTTGGGGTGATCTATGGCAGAGGTGTTGGTTATCCAACAAATGGTTCCGGGGTAGCAGTACCCATACCCGCCTCCCAAGTTATGCTTGTAAGTCAATACATGACATAATAACTACTGATATTTTCGGTTCCATGCCAACTCAGAAACACCTCAGAAAGGTCATTAAAAGCTATGAAAAAATAATTTTAAAATAGCCAGTGACCCTAACTTAACCCCTGTCTAACAATTTTTTTATCATCACTCTTAGTGACCTTTCTGAGGTGCTTCTGAGTTGGTTTCATTCTGAGTTGTCCGGTCACTGATATTTTCATAAGAATGTTTTAAAATACCTGATCGTTTGTAGCATCGTGCAACGCCCTAAAGAATTTAGCGACAGTTCCATGGGCTCGTACGTGCATCCTAAACGCGGGTGCCGTGCATTTGGAGGCAAGCGTAATTGCGGAAAGGCAGCGAGTAGACATTGGATTGTTGTCCTGGAAAATAAAATTACATATTAAGTAACACATCACATACATAACTTACATATAAAAAAAAGGTTCCATTGAAAAAGTGGTATTTGATGCAGACTCACAAATTGGTATAACTCACTAGTATTCATATAAAGTTGAGTACAAACCTGTAACGCATCCAGTATGTATTCCACATCATCGTTGAACTCCTGGAACTCCCCAATCTCTTGCATTTGATGCGCCTTCTTGACATTCCTGACCACTGTGTAGTACTGGAAATAAATATTAATTATTGAAACAATGGCAATTATATTCCACTAACATTGCTTTCGCCGTCCATTTGCTTAACCCGGCGATTGCCGCTCGTGCTTCGGTGTGACATGAGATTTTAGACGCGATTTTGACCCTCATGTATAAAGAAAGTGTATGAAGAACACGGTCAGAATCGCTTACTCTATTATCGCCCTTTACCATAGCGAAACTTGCAATGCAACTAGTCACTCCAAATAATTAATTTTCAGCGAGCGCGGGGATGTGCGCAGTTCTTGCGCATGCGCGGGAAAAATTCCTTTATCTACGATTTTGACCCTTCTATGTACAAGATTTGTAAAAAACAGTGTCAGAATCGCTGGACACGAAATGTCATTTCTGCCGCCGGGTGCCGCGTCATAATTTATGCGTCTTACTCGACTAAAACATCGTAAAACCTATCAATTTACATAATTAACGCAAGTAATGTTGTTTTGGTAGATAGTTTATTGTTCTAGGAACGTGTTTCAGTCAATAAAATATACAATAGCCCAAAATTAATCCACAAAACATTCATTTCAAAATTTAAAAGTGGTGCTTTTTGCTGGCCTTCCCTGGCTGACCAGGGGTTAACGTGTTCAAACCATCTAAGCATTCCTTTCTTAATCTTGTTCATTACACTAACATCAGTCTTTCACCTTTTTATTTCACTGTATTATGTGGATCTCCACCACCCGTGAGACTTTTCGTACTTTCCCAATTGGTTAAATAAAATATCAAAAAATTTGCAGTATAGAATATTCAACAATTTTTTGTTGTTTTAAAAAAGGGTTGAGCGGATAACTTCGTCTTTCTTAAAAATTTTGAATCAGCCGCTGAAAATAATAAGATTTTTCTTACACATTCTTTAAATAATTTTGTGATTTGACCTGAAGTGAAGAAAAAAATCACCTTCGCTGAGTAGCACTTTTGTTGTTATAGTAGCACTTTTTTTTTCAGGTTTCTGTTTTATAAAATGCCAAGGTTTTTTTTACTAAATTTTGTTTAACTTTATGAACGAAAAAATCAACAGTTGCCAAAAACAGCAAATCAGACATTTTTTAAATGTTCTTATTTCAGAATGATAAAAATCGACAGCATTTATTGGTTTGACCTTTGAGATATAAATTTTTCACCTGCGGCGCTTTGTTTTTGCGTTCTATAATAAATTGTATTATTAAAAATTACTATTTTAGAAATGAGAAATGGATTTGTGACACACCTATAGGTACCGTACCTTCTGTGGCCCGCAAACAAATTGAAAACAGATAAATTGGCCCGCCCGCTAAAAAGGTTGATCATCACTGGTCCAACAGATCTCATTTCTACAGTATTCAGTCTACTTTCAATCTTCCTCTGCCTGAAGTCTGATTAAAAGCTGTGACTGGCCCTGGAAGTGTGACTGGCGAGGAACCCTCCCTTGTTACCAGATCTGAATAGCCAGGTACTTCCCCATTTTCATCTCCCTTCTACTTCCCCTCCCCACTAACTTAAGCCTTACAACATACTCCAGTTGGAGATGCCGTAGTCTGACTTGGGAGCAGTTGGGACAAAGGGTAATCACATAGTTACTCGGGTTACCACCATCAAGGTTGATATCAGCACTTCATTGGGGACTACCAGCCTTGTTTCTTGGAATATAGTTGACAGTATTGAGACTTACGTCCTTGGCGTTTTTGGGGCACTTGACGCTGGTGTAGGGCTCTATCTCGTCCTCGATGGAGGGGTTCTTGTCCTTCTGGTAGCGAGTGACCCGGGTCAGCATGCTGCGACTCTCTTCAAACTCCTGCAGGGCGGCCTGAGCACTGGGCTCTGGCTCCGGACGTGGGGTCTGCCCACCTTTGCCCTGGAAACATCATTATTAGGATAAGACATCTCCAATGAACCAATCATATTATAATTCAAAACCTGTCAGCCGGCTAAAGTTACAACCAAAGATATTGAAATACAAGAGATATGCTATGATGGCCGCCCGACCGTCGGACTACCGTCTAAAGCAGTGGTTCCCAAGCTTTTCCTTACCCGGGACCACTTGTACGTTTATTTTTTCGACAGGGACCACAAGAAGTGGCATAGCGACGTGGGGCTGCGCCCAGGGTGCCACCCGACCGATTTTCACCCCCCAAGAGCACAGTATTCTAGCCACCCCCCCCCCCCTCCCCCCCATGACGGACCAATTTTTTATCCGCCCTATAGCCACTGCTTGTGGTCAGTGGCATAGCATGGGTGGCACCCGGAACGGATAGCACAACGGGAGGGGCGTAATGGGATAGGGTAGGACGGGTTCTAGGAGAATATTTACCACAGCGGTGGGGGTAGAATGGGATAGGATGGGGTGGGGCGAAATGGAATACCATAATGGCCACTGACCACAAGGTACAATAATGATAAACTGAATATTGTCCCGATTTTTTTATTCAGACTTCTCGACCAGGGACCGCCCGAGAGCTGGCTCGTTTATTGACCGGCCGACCATCGCGGACTAAGGGTCGACCGAGGTCTCGGTCTAGGCATTCTCGGTTACAAATTCTACCGAGAACTCTGTCTCGGTTCTCGGCGAAAAATCACCGAAATTCTGGGCCATAACCGAGACCGTTGAAAGTAGGTACGGTGTAAGATAATGTGATTCAAATCTACTGCGCACATCAACATATTCGTCACTTGGTGTCAGTGCATGAGAGAGCTATCGATTGTGATTGGTCGGCTGGCAGCGAGGCGGGTTTTACTTGCCGCTGCTGCCGCCGCCGCGCCGTTCGTTCATTTCACTACTTTTGTAAACAAACAATTGTAGTTACAGGAAGTTTGCTGGAATTTTGTTCGTAGTAGAAAAAAGTAAGTTATTTTATGTGTTGTTGTGATTAATTATAATTACTAGCCAGAATAACTACATAAACTAGTTAAGTATTACTATATTATGCAAAAATAGTTTATTTAAATTTTTTTTCTCAATTTATATATTCTCGGTCTTAGCTGAGATTTTAATTTATTATCGGTCTCGGTCTCAGCCGAGAACGAAAAACCTGTCTTGGTCGACCCTTATCACGGACCATCTTCTAGCCTCCTGCGGACCACTGGTTGGGAAACCCTAGTCTAAAGGGAATAGTTTTTTTTTTTTTTTTACATGAGCTCCACACAGGAGGCCCTGAGGAAAATAATTTCCCTCGGGGCCTATGTCATCTTTGGGGATGCTGTGAGGAGAGTTTTTTGAAGGAAAGGAAGGAGAGGAGAGTTCTGGGAAGGAAAGGGTTTGAGGGGTGGGTAGGAATCTGGGGTTCAGTATGTCCTGTTCATTCGCCTCCAAGACCTAGACAAACCTCACCCCGTGAACCCGGGCACCTCTGCTAAATCACCAAACGTAGCGAACCACTTGGGGTGACCTACGGCAGAGGTGTTAGTTATCCAATAAAGGTTCCCGGGGCGGTGGTACCCATTCCCACCTCCCAAATTTGAATACGGAAAGAATTCGTTCATTTAGTTGATTTTTTGAAGGTGTGCAGTAGTATTGGTTAACAATATCGGCGACGCCAGGAAACAGTCCGGATACTACGGATAGCATATCTCTTATATATCAATATCTTCGGTTACAACAATCGAATTGTGATAACTTAGCCTTAGAGAACCAGTGTTAATTCAAATTAACAAGAACTGTGTGATGATTTTTACCCATAGCTATAACAATTGTAAAAGATGAGGTTTGTTTTCGAATCGTAGCTTACAATCTCTTAGTATTATTGGTTAATGAGTAGGCAGCATTCCACAGATGAGTTCTTATCTGATTTCACAATAACTGAATCCTTTCTTCTCTCCAAATAAGAATCTAAACTTTAAATTGATTTGTATTTGAAGTATACAGCGTGTATTTTTTCCTTTAGGTTACAATCCTTATTCCCGCCACAAAAATTAGTGACTAGCGTCCGAGACAGTAGTGCTGTTTGGCGGTGACTATTTTTTATTATAGTTTTGATCATTTGTACGCAACAGACAGAGGGATAAATTTCAAAAAAAAATTACCAAGAAATAACAAATACCAATCACCCGATAACGGTGTACAACAGCAATACGTAAACATAAAAGAATAAGCGTACAAAAAAAAAACAAAAAATAAAGTTCGAGTTAAGTAAAGTCAAGTTAAAAGAAGAAATTCAAAACATTTGGAAAGTTCTGGGGGCTATTGCTAACTATGTCTGGAATCTTGCCGCTACAGTGGATGTGATTTAGTTGATAGGTTCGCGTTGATTCTTTAGAAAGGAATATGGAAAGTTTTAGGGTTTTTGAGTAGATGGTGATTGATAAAGAGAGAAAATTCTACAAGGATATTTATAATTCTGAAAAGAAATTTGATGTCATTTTACTATTTATAATTGTCGATAAGCAGTGTAGACAATCTGGACTAGATCAAGTGGCTGGCAACTAGGTCAGGTGATAGCCAAATTCGCCTGTTTCTGCCGACTAGAATTGAATATGTTCTAATCTAGCAGTCGCTACATTTAGTAGCGGCTAGTTGAGTCACTTGCTCGATTACCTTGTCACACAAAAATATTTTTTTGCTACTATTCAAGTGACGGAGACTTAAAAGAGTTTAATTTTATTAAATCTTTTAAATTACACATAACTTAATTTCCAATAAGCAAAAGATTTCTGGAAAGCCCAGTATGCATTTATTTAAAATGCGACAATGGTGAAACAGTTTATAAATGTCATGAATGCGTTTGGTCAGCTATTTAACGCGTCATCTTAAAGATAAAATAATGAAAATAAGTGTATAATGTGAGAAATGTCAATGCATAACAAAAATACAATAAAACAAAATATTTTTAAATAGTAGTGTCAAGACACATTATTTGCAATAAAGAATACAGTAACAAGCATGAGATAAACGCACTTTGATATGACTTTATTTTAATTTACGATGTTATTATTTTCTTACAAGATAGTAATTAAAGTCAATTGAATTATCTATTTAATCATTCGTAAATGCAATTTTCACGCAAACAGCTTATTTCGAAATGAAATACATTGAATCAATTTGCGTGCAACAGCATGGGTACCGTCGCCCAGGAAAACATTTATTGGATAATCATCACCTCTGCCATAGGTCACGCTTCGTGGTTCGCAACAATTGGTGACTTAGCGGGGGTGCCTTTGTGGTTGATGCGTCTGCCCACCAACTGTGAGGTGGGCCAGATCGGAAGAGGCCGATTGAGGGAGACCCCTTTGACCTGTCCAGCCTCTCTATGACTCGACGTATTGCACAGCAGTAGGGATGGATTCGTACTTTACTATACTTCCTATGGGCGAGGGGGGTGGGGGAATAATTTTTTTGTTTTTTATTAACTAGGTTGAGTAAGGTATCATTTACTCTGTTTTCATTAGTGCTGAATCGGATGAAACTACTCCCAAGTTGATAGTATCAATATTTGGTGAGATAAGACAGGTTTTTCAGTACAAACACTTGAAAATAATAAAGGTCAGCCCCCTACAGGGGTCTGCCATCCCTAGTACAGGTAAAATAGTACTAAAATGCCTAAAATAAATGACAAAATTTGTCTATTTATGAAAATTTGCTTCTACATTCTTCTTTGCAGTAGAAATTTTTGCATTACAATTTGGTAGGTGTGTACGGGTACCGTCGCCCCGGGAGCCGTTTATTGGATAACCAACACCCCTACGTGGTTCAATATGTTTAATAACTAAGCAGGGGTGCCCGGGTTCATGTGGTGAGGTTTGTCTAGCTCTTGGCGGCGGATGCTTTTACCCATCTATTGCGTGGCAGTCCGCACAGGGAAAGAGCGGTTGAGGGAGACCTTTTGACCTCTCCAGCCGAACTCTTTCGGCACATCGCCTTGCATCGCAGTGGGAGTGATGGATTCATATTCCGTCACTCCTGGACACACTGATTTCAGATTCCTACCCCCCCTCATATCTTTTTCCTTCCCAGAACTTCCTCTCCTTCTTTTCTAAAAAGATCCTTCACATCACCTCCACAGCAGTACCAAAGATGACATCAGGGCTGGGCAAAATACATGCTTTGCTGTAATTAAAATACAAATTACAAAATACTTTTCGCATGTATTTAAAATACGAAATACAAAATACTCTCAAGTCGTGTATTTGAAATATAAAATACATTATTTTAACCATTTTTTAATTTCAAATACAAAATACAAATTACATTTGGTTTGGGTAGAACCTTTGGTTGCAATAAATTGTCATAAGTGCCCTTATGTAAGGGTGCGTTTCCATAGAAGCAAAGCTGAGCGGAGTGAAACAGAGTTGTGCAAAAATTGACCAATATCGCTCAGAAGACACATCTCGTCTCCGCTCCACTTGTAAAGTTTTGTGGTATAGGATTTAGGTGTTAGATAATAATAAATATGGCTGGTTCCCGGCTTGCGTTGCAATGCCATATTCAAAGAAATAAATTGTTTCTTCCTGTCCTTTCCCGTGCGTCCCCGTTCCCCTCCCGCATACCCTTCCCCTCCCGCGTCCCCCTTCCACCTTCCTGCCTACCCTCTCCCCTCTCCCGCTCCACCGTCCCGCCAACCCCCCTCCCGCGTTCCATATATTCAGTCCCAGTACATTCAGTTTACAAACAACTCACATGCCAGCTATAACAATTTTTTTATTCAAATTTTCATTTTCACATACCTATTACAAATATTCATTTTTTTATATTATAAGAACAATCAATCAAATCTGTTACCTAACATAGGTACCTATTTAAAATATCTATAATTTTAAAAATCCATGGACAATTCTTTTGTTACAAAAAGAAAGCTGCCTGCTAAATTCAATTTCATCAAACGCGCGAACTGTCAAACGTGCGAAGTTAAAATAGTCGTTAAGTTTTCTGAAATTATCCAATTTTCTGCGTAATTTTCTTAATTTTTCTTTGTGAGAACCTTCTACAAGTACTTATTAGAAAACTTTAAAAAAAAATTAATGAAATATGTAAAGTCGCTCTGAAGTTATGGCGTGACCAAAGAAAACAAGGATTCATTTTTATATACTTAGATGACATTTGTATAGCGCAGTTTTGTGTTATTTCACTTCAAGTGCGCTCTACAGTAATTAACTTAAAAATAATCTAGTATTCAGTCAAATTATTCCTATAGTGCTTGATCTAATACTATGATACAAAAATGTACAATACAAAACGATGACAAGTATAATATAATACGATACAAAATGTACAATAACAGTGCTATTATAGCACAGGACAAAAATAATAACTAGCATGGCATAAAAAAATGTACAGTACTGTATTATAAAGCAATGATAAGAGAACAACAAATAATCATTAGTTAAGAGTGCTATAGCACAGGACAATAGTACAGGATTCTAGCGTTTTTAGTCTTTGTATTATCTATGTCAGTTTATTTTTCATTATTATTATTAAGATCGCTAAATGTATTTGAAAATGTATTTTGAAGCCATAAGTATTTGAAATACGAATTACAAAATACATCAGCAGCAGGTAATTGATAATTGAAATACAAATACAAAATACGTATTTCAATTACAAGTAATTCAAATACTGCCCAGCCCTGGATGACATAGGCCCTGAGGGATTTTTTCCTCAGGGCCTTTTCTGTGTGGAGATAATGTGTTAAAAAAAAGAAGTAAATTTTTACGAATGCATTAATTTTGTCATTTTGGTAGTATTTTATCTGTACTAGCTCCGCAAGTGCGAGCGAGCACCATACGCAACAATAACTCACTCGACCTAGTTTGTAAACATGTATTTTTTTAATCTCCCCTCCTCTCCCCAGTGGGGGGGGTTCCACCACTTTTTTCGAGCAGACTCTGCTGATCTTCATTTATACCGCCAAGGTGAATGTAGGACCAAAGTTTAATGTATACAAAAATTTTGTCATAGTCAGACCTGAACGTGATACGATCCATTCTCGCGCAGGTAGTAACTTGTTACGTTACAAAGTAGCAAGGTTCTTCCCTAGGTTCACGGTCCCCCCATTCTACGCAAGAATACTTTCGGTAGATTCCGCACTACGCTGGGTCGACTCGCGCAGGTCTCCCCCGGAGCCCGGCGCAAGCATTCATTCATCCGCTGCCAGCCGGCAAGTGAGCAGTGACCAAAGAGAGCGCTCTAACGCGCACTCGAGAACCTAAAAACTCGCGATGTATTTTATATTGTGAATTGTGCAACCAGAAGGTCTGCTGACCACCGCATTTCCTGCTGCGTGAGTAGAATGTACCCTTACCCTCTTTTGTGTGCTACGTCCCGCTCTTAAAGCCAGCAACGCGTGTGGAGAGATTGAGAGAACAGTCCCTGTTTAGTTAGGATATTAAAGTGCTAACCATGTTCATGTGAAGTGTGCCCATATGGCAATTGTAATAACCCTGTCTCCTTCTAATTGAATAAACCCTTTACGTGCAATACTGTGTTCTGATTGAGGAAGGAGACCTCGGAGATTGTGAGGAAAGGAGGAGGAGGAATACACAGCGAACCACAAACACTCGCCCTGGTTTTAAGAGAACCTTGCTTGCGCCGACTGTCCTGAGCTAGCATCGTTGGCCAATTAATTGCATGTCCTTTCCAGGTTTGGTTTGGCTAGTGGCCGTAGGCCAGCGGTATGCCAACACTGGCGCCGTATGCCAACAAACTTTAATGACTTTACAATGACAGTAAGCAAAAGAGAAATATGCGTAAAAATATATGTGGGACAGAGAAAGGCGGGGAGGCATGCCACTTTTCAGACCTTAAACTCGCCTATTGCGACGATTTCTATATCAACATCAAGTAGGTATTAAAGTTTGGCATTATACCTAGCAGTACATACCTAAGCCTGGGACGCCTGACTGGAAATCCAAAGCTTTGAACCACCGATCTGGGCTTCCATTGAACCTTTCTACTTTTACAGCAATTTGGTTGCTAGTGTGGAGTGTGAGAGGCCATTAGTAATTGGAAAAATGACTTATTTTAAAAGAAACACCATTTAATAATTAATAAAAAATTCCCAAAGATTCGTAAATTTATTGGAAATTGCGATTCGAAACTTTGGTTTCATAAAGGTGTACATTTTTTTTTTGGTTGGTTTTTGTATTTGAATATAAAGCGTGGTGTTTTCTTCTTTCTAATACCGTTTATATCATATTTATATGAGACCTACACGAGTTATTACGTCAACTGAACAATAGACTTTATGGGTAATATATATTCGGTTAATATATAGTGTATTCACCGAGGAGTTTATTCTTTATTACAATAAACATTGCCAAAATTTTGATTTATTATTTAAATCGGCAGCCGTCATACAAACATTTGCATTGCCCAATTTAAACACAGAGGCTTAGGGAAAATATTCCACAGCCCGGGGCTTATTTATTTTTAATTACATCAATGTTAATATTTATTATAAGATTGATATTTAAATTCATAGAAATATTAATTACACACCATTAAACGATTTATTGTATACCGGCAATTAATATTTAAGACCGTTATGAAAAAGGTTTAGGCCCTGGCTACACGAGCGATTCTTCTGCCGCGTAAAATCGCATGTAAACCATAGCAGACACAATTTACTATGAATGTTGTATGACGCAATCTACACTGCGCGGTTTCCCGCCGCGTCCGCTTGATGTTCACAGTTGGGAGAAATTCGACCGCCGCATGCAGCGGTTTGTATCTTGTTTGTTAATACTATGCCTCACAACTGATAGAAGTTCATCAAACGAGTTTACAGATATTCTGTGAGGAACTTTTGAGTATTATCTCGGTATACACAAAACATTAAATGAAGTAATCCTGAAGTTAAACGATTACTTAATATTGGTACCACCCAAACACTTTGGCCTTTTTTATTTTTTAATAACTCTGTTAAAATAAGCGCTGCAAGAGCAGTGATCATTGGCAGATCCATTTTGAAGAATGAACAAAAGATAGCAGGAAACCGCCACCCGTGTAGTATGATGGTCTGCGACAGCTTTCTCGAGCAGTTTCCCGCGGCGGGAAAATCGCTCGTGTAGCCAGGGCCTTAAGTTTGACAAATAAAATCATTTTCTTTTCTTTATTCTTCAAGAATGGAATTTCAGAAAATCACTGTTTCAACCGTTGCTGAAAGTTCCTACCCAAGTTGCATTACGATTTGTTTAATTTAGTACCTTCCATTTTCGTAGGGTTTAAGTAACATGTTTGTAATATAAGTGCACTTTTAGGTTTCCAAGAACTCTTCTGTGTTCAAAACATTTTAAAGAATGTTTCGTCAACAGAACATCGAATGTAATTCGATGATGAAGCAGTGCCTACAATATTATATTTACGCAGGTATAATTATGTTTATTAGGTCGTGGAGTTAAAAAATAAATAAAAATTACATATTATGAAAAATGGTGTATTTACTTTTCGAAAATTGATTATTATTTCTTAATCTTCACTACAGTCCGACTTGTCAGAAAAAATATTAAGATTAAAAACAGTAGCATACAAATAAAAATGTGTTTTATTTATATGATAAATAATATTCAATTGTTATTGCCCTGTATGTCAAGCCACTGAATAATAACTATGGAAACATCTGTCGTTGTGGTCATCTTGGCCGCCATATTTGTTTACTGTTTGGAAAGAATGGTTTATTGGTTTGCCTAGTCCTTTCTTAGGTATTTTATTTAGTAATTGGTAAAATCAACCATCCAAATTATACACTGCTTTATCTAGGAGTTCATTCACCTGATGGTTATCAGTATATTAGAATAGATAACCTATTTCACCATCAACTTAAACTGATTTGGAGTCAAAACGATTACACCTAAGAATTTATCCGTTTTAGTTAACTCTGGGATTATGGTGTAGTGATTTAAAAAGAAACTATTGTTTAGCGTTAACCATATAGAGAGTGATTGTAACAATTCATTTTTTATTTATCAAAGTTCTTTACAACAGTTGCAAAGCCAATTTATACGGTCAATCCACTGTAAAAGTTGCGTTGCGGGCGTGTCTGTGATCCCGAAGGAAGGTTAATCTTATCATTATTTATGCTTTAAACCGCTTACTCGTTAATATGGAATATTTTTTATTCAAACCGTTAGATTTAGCTTTATTATTACGAAAAGTGAGTATTTATTTCGGGGGAGACCAAAAAACATGCAAAAAATATGCATTTAACATTTTAATTTGTTAAAATTAATTCGCTCATGCGGTAACGCCATTGTTTATTCATCGTTTTTATTTTAACATTTCATAGACAATGCGCTGCCAAACATAGAAAGAATATTTTTGCGTAAAACAAAGTGAATGCATTATTGACAAGTTTGTACCTGTATTTTTAACAGTAGAACATGGAAAGAGATGCATTAGAATAATTACACAAACCCGCTAGACAAACCCTGCTTTGCCAACAAGCCATTTAAAACCTGGGATGTTTTTTAAAATTATGATGAAATGCGAGTTTATTTTAGAGAATTTATTTTATAAGATTGGTACCATTGATTGGTACTTCCGACAAATGTCATATTTGATTGTTTATTAGTTAAAAAAAGGAACATTCCTTATTATCCGGGCATCAAACTTCGACAACACGAAAGTTCCGTATTATCCGTGAGGTGGACTAACTGCATATTTACCATCTTATCTTATAGCCGTGGGATGACATCGATCAAACATTTTCGTACATCGAAAATTCAGTTTTTTGAATGGATAATCGATTTCTGGGGCCTAGAAGTCAAAAGGTCTTAAATTGGCGACAACGGTTCAACATAATTTTTGCTCTATGGCGGGAACAGAACCCACAACATCCCGTATCAAACTCAAATGCATAGAACTTTATACTACGGAGTAGACGTGGGCAAAATTGAATGACTGAATTAAATGAATAAATTCAATCTTGTAACACACTCGATCTGATTCTCATTTTCAAAAGGAATTAAATCTTTATTCCTTTCCCTTGGCCTTGCATCTTACGATTTTTTAACAGCACCATATTTATTTTTATTTCGATTAATTTATTTTACAGTTAAATATTTCATGTTATATTGAGGTAAGAAAATAATAATGTACTCTACAAATATTGTAGTGTTTCGTAGGGATTAAATTAAATATTATTCTGGATATTTGTTGCGCGGATAGGTACACCTACTACAGGCGATGCGCGCCGCGAAATTGCCTATCACGTGTGATGAGTAGTATCCCGCGCAGTAAATCTTATACCTACAAAAAACCCCGTAGGCCAGAGTCCCCGTCCCCAATCCAAATGACAAAACCGCCAACAGACAAGCGAGTCAGCCAAGATCCAAATAATTCTGAGCTCCGAGAGTCGCGTCTGTTTCACAGTTGTCCCGCCAGTCCCGTCAGTCATAGTCACGGAGGAATCGTTCCTCCGTGGTCATAGTCCTACAAGCTGTTCGGTCTGTGCGAACTCAATCCGCAACCCCAATCTCTGTTTCACTTATTCAAGGAATCAAAACATTTATTTCTTATTCATTTGTGACGTTGTAGTCCCACGGGTCCCGGGTCCCACGTGTCGAGTCGATCCGGCCGGTCCGCGGAATGCAAGTTATTCAAGTCACAGCAAGACAAAAGACACTTATTAGTCAGAAGCTCCTAATTCATTTCTTGATGCCCGCCGAGAATCGGTTCGTCGTTAGTCCCCGCGCGGCCAAGCCGTCATCTTAGGGTGAAACTTCCCACTTCGGACCCTGAACGTTAATAAAAATCTAAAAGCGAAAGTTAATCCTATGTTTTTTCTCCCTCACACGTGCGTAAATTGTGATACAATGCTTGTAGAAACAAAACGATGTTTATCTATATTATTATTATTTTTTTATGGTATCTGTCTCTGTCTACTCTAGCCGTAAACAATACATCAGTCGCTATCGAACCGTGATACTGATAAATGATAATCGAGCGGTTTGTTCCTTTATATTTTGGTAACAAATTATATGACGCGTGTCGCCAGGGCTTTTAATTAGATTTTATTCGGCGCGTGGTATTAACTTCACCATTGAGGTAGGTGCATTTAAAATATATATATATATATATATTTGAGTGAAGCTTATTCCAGGTGACCGGTCCGGATATACCTATGAAAGCGCGATAATAGTATGGCTTTTATGTGAATTCCGCCCAAGTCCCGTCTGGAGCTAATGAAACTATGGAATCCCCAATTGGGATATTTTGCGAGGCTAAAGGTAGTGGGAAGTTTAGATCACGTGAAGTGAAACAATTTTAAGATTAATAAATAAATAAAAATTAGTAAAACCTTAGGGGTTAACCACAAAAACTGTTTAAATTTAAGATTTAATTGATAGCCTAATATAAACACATTTTTCTTGTCAAAAATTTGTCTTTTGGGCAAAATAATATCTAAGTACACATTGAAATATTTCATTAACCTCGTCGCGCGTCGTTTTTAGTACCTACGATTTTTCAGAACAACATAATTTACCCTAAGAAGAGTGCTTTGCGTAGTGAAAACTTCTTTATCACCGTTGTGATTTGAAACTCGATGAAACGAAAAAGAGCAAACACATGCATCTAAAGGAGAACTAAGAAATAAAGTAGTCTGCGAGAGAATGAGATAGCATTATTGTTCTCCTCTTTGGCTTCGTAGCCTCATAAGCGCGGGTTTTTTTTTTTTTTTTTTTGGATTTAAAGGAATGAATAAAATGAATCAATTCAAAAGGCCGAGGGAATCACAATGAATCGATTCACTCCTGGGAATGAGTCTGCCCATGTCTACTACGGAGACTGTTGTTACAAACGTTTCATAATTGAATGGTCGAAGGTTGGGGCAAAAGCAATTGGTGATTCTTTTTAATGTGATACCGCACAAGAGTTCCAAGAGCCCAGAGCCAGTGTATCTATGGAAAATGTTGCCAGATAGAAGGAAGTTGGGGAGCGGAATAGGGAGGTTATAAAGAACCTGGCTATTCAGATCTGATAAATTAACATAGCTAAAGTCATTTCAAGCAATGTTCAGATTCTGAATTGTTGATCAATCCGATTCTATATTAAGTAAAAATAATAATCCACATAAAATGGGGACACCGGGTTTTGAAAAGAGCAACCTTTGGTTTAAGAAGCTCACCGCTCTACCACGGAGTTCATCAGACATTCCCTTTTCATAACATTACCTTGTCGTCAGAAATCTCTTCCCATAACTCCTACCTCACAACGCTGCCCAACCGGATGACGACATAATCTCCCTGTTTTTACACCGTACAGATGAGGTGTAATATAAAATATTTTTTGTATTCCGCCTCAAAGAACTTATTATTGAGCCTAGACAAAGAGTCCTAATATATATGTCGGCGGCCGATCGTAAAATCAGACGGATCATGATGCGCCTAGCCACATCGTGATCTGCTGCCATTTCACAATGTGCCGTATATAAGTTAGACACATCACGAAAAGGCAGATTTGCAATCAGGCGTATCGATCGAAGATGAACGTCCGACATTCCGCCTTACTATTCGCTTAGGCACATTCAAATAAGAGTTGTAAAATGCACCTATAGAGGCGCTGCCAGCGCTTGATTTACGTTTGTGTGACAATGTTGTGCGACAATGATGTGCCTGACTTGTATCGGGCACATTGGGAAATGGCGGCAGATCACGATGTGGCTAGGCGCATCTTGATCCGCCTGATTTTACGATCGGCCGCCGACATATATATAGGTTTCAAACAAGACAAGATCAGCGAATGATTCAGTTCGATACTGTGAATTAATTTATAATATGTGCCGCTGTACTGAATTCATTCATTTTGCTTCACACATGTTTGTCATGTAGTAAATATTCATTTTGGCTGTTGATTTAGACTAAATATGGTTTTGATTTCAAAGATATGGCATTTCAAGTTCTATTTAGTCATTGATAATGAATAATGAAAATTAAAAAAATAAAATTGAAACACGGCAGATGTTATGTAATATTAAACATAGACCATAAATTTAGATTATTTAAGGCAAGTGTGGAATTTATTTTACATATCTCATGAAATAGATTCAAACAATAATTACCACAAAATTAGGTAATCTTTTACGATAACTGGATACTCTACATTTTTTTTAAAAATAACACTCTTGATTCAATTTAATTACTATCAAAGACAACCTATTAACATCATGGGAGATGGAAAATACGGTATTTGAATAGTTATTTTAACCAGTGACGAATTTAGTTGTCTTCCTTTGTAACTCTTGTATATTCTTCAATAACCTGTATCAAGTGGGTCTAGTCCATTTAAAACTTGTTCATTGATTTCCGTGTACTTGTGTAAAAATAATTTTCCTTTAGATGAATAATGTTGTCCTTCCCGAAATGAGTTACATTAAACTCATTGGGAGTAATGTATTATAAATTTTATGTAATAATTTTGTAATATATTATCTCTAAAAGCTCCACTACACTACTCGCGAAGTTGATTGAAGTTAATCGAATACGATAGTGTAGACACGAACTTCACTTTGCTTCGTGCAACTTTGCTTCGCCTCGCCTGACTTCCGATAATTGTCGGTATTTGCACCCGAGTCAAAGGACTCGAAGCGAGTAGTGTAGTGGACGTTTTATAAATAAAATAAAATAATCTTTAAATTGTTCACTTCACGGCCATTATTTTTAAAGAGACAGTTTTAAGGTTAGTTTTTTTGAATTATAATTTTATTTAATCCAACCTAAATAGGTTATTAGTTATTAGGTTCTGAGTTTGTGTTTCGTTAAAAAAAAAAAAAAAAAAAAACTAGCCTAAAACATATTTTCATTTTATTGTCAAAACATAGCGGGAGCAACAGACATCTGTATTTTGAATGAAATAGCTGTTAAAGTGCAGTATTTTCCATCTCCTCAAGACGTCTTTTATTAATTAATTGTTGAATCAAAGAGATATTTTTTTTAAATATATTCGCATGTCCAGCCATCCTAAACTTCAAGTTAATCTTGAAAAGTGACAACTTTGACACAGAAGGGAACATAACCCTAAATTATTTTGTAAAATTTCAATAAGATAGGATTTTTCTCTAAACTCAGATAATAATAATAGGTTTTTGACTCTGGCTTAAAACTAACATTTTGCTGCTATACTTAGTAGCAAAATTGTTTTTTATGATGGCATGTTTACTACATTGCTAACCCAGAAAACGTCCTAGCCTCCTGTTGGTTTTTAGTTCAATTGACAATAATAAACTAATAATAATAAATTGTCATTGTCATATTGGTTTGTTGTTGTGAATTCAGCAAGAGGGCATGTCATGAGATAAGGAAGGAGTTAATTATTTTAATCAAAATCTTCATTATTAAAAAAAAGGTCATTATCTAATTGATTTTTAGATTGTTGTTTGTCATAAAAATAGTATTTACAATATTAAAATGAATGAAACCAGTAATCCAACCAAAGCAAAGAGCCTAACCTACAAATTTTGAAAGTTGTGATTACAATTACAAAATAAAATAATAAGTCAATTTTACTCACATCATCGGCCCATTTGTGTTTATAGAGATGCCTTTTTTTCCCGGCAGCTCCTGGTCCATCGTTCACTAGAGACCGGCTCTTGAAAATGGATCCCTTCTTCTTTGTAATCACTAACTTCACACTGGGCTTCTCCTCCAAGTCTCCCTGCGTCGGACTACCTTCGACGATCAGTCTCTTGGGAGACTTGAAGGTATGTTTGTCTAGGTCCGCCAGTCTCTCACTGACTTTATCCATTTCTGCGTCTTCTATCACTTCACTAGATTCTTCCGGTTCTATGTGTTCATCTTCTAAACTATCATCGGGCGTTTTATTGTTTTTGTTTATCACGGGGTCACTTTCAACTACACTTTCAGCGGGTAAGGTTTGGCCAACGATGGCTGTTTCTTCAGGCGGGGTAACTTCACTTTCCGTCCTTGCACTTGATAGAGATTCGGGGGATAACTTGGGGATTGGTTCAGGTAACTGGGTCACTGCTTCAGAGGGAGGGGGGGTGGGGACACTAATGTTCTCAGGGGGAGGGGGAGCCAAGTCCAGCTTCTTTTTGCTTTTCCTACTGTAACTCTTGGCAGGGTTCTTGTTAAACCTAGCTGTTATATCATCTATGTAACTATTGACATTCTCATTATAATTGATGTTAGCTCGGTGGCGCATGGCTCTACCTCCTGGGTGATCCTGACTGTCAATTGTAATGGGAGATTTCATGTTTTGTATGCCGTTCTTCGGAGAGGCGGGGATGTCCACAGGTTTCCCAGAGTCCAATTGTGCCAGAGTCATTTCTACATCATTGTCCATATGATGGTCATCCTGTATGCTGGGCTCGTGGCGACTAGGGGTAAGCTGTGGTGACCTGAGGGGGGTGGCCTGCGGGGAGGTGAGGGTTCGGTATAGTTCATAGTTATCGCTCCCCGGTGTGGGGGATGCCACTCTTCCTAAATCATCTTCCTTGTGTTGGTTGCGTCTAGAAGCTCTTGTACTCCTGGTGTGGCCATTGTCCTTGTCCTTGTCTTTGTCACTGTCACTAGTTACAATCTCCAACTTGTGTCCACTTTTCTCACTTTTACTCTTGGAGGACTTATCTTTACCGCCACCAAAGCACTTGATGGTGATCTTGAGACTCTCTTGCTTAGCCGCGGGACTAGCGGAGGGCTTAGGATCAGGCGGTTTGCCTTCTTCTGTTTCCGTACAGTGGTCGGAGAAGGAATGTCTGTCGGCATTGGGGGAGGTGACGATATCTTCTGAGTCTGTGCTAAGCAGGCGAGAGGTTCCCTTGGAGATGCGCAGCACGATGGGAGGCTTGCCGTCCTTATTGGTGGGACTCATGAGGCCGGGCTTGACGTAGGTGGGGCTGGCGGCGGGGGCCGGGCTGACTTTGGGCGTGCTGACCCGGGTGGGGATGGTGACCTGGAAGGGTGGGGGCAGCACGGCGGGCGGGGGGCTGTTGCTCCGTTCCTCCGAGTAGTTGATAACCTTGTCCCTGTTCCTCACCAAGTACCTCTTGTTGGGGCTGAGGTGGGTCTTCTCCTCCACAGGAGTAGGTTCCTCCTTCTTGGCCACGGGAGCTTTGGTAGCGAAAAACTTTCCCTTACTACTCTTGGTGGATCTATCAACGTGAATTTTGAGCTTGGGGATTTCCATCTTATCCGCCACCGCCGTCTTCTTGAGCTCCTGGTGTTTGGGAGACTTCTTGGAGAAGCTGACAGGCTTGAGGGGCTTGTCATCCTTCTTACTGAAGGTGGGGGTGGGGTAGGCGGTGTGGGAGGGCGAGGGCGCGGGCTGCGGCGCCACGCTGGAGGTGGGCAGGGCGGCGTTCTCAGAGGGGTCCACATTGCGAGACTTGAAGAACTTCTTGGGTTTAGGGGGCGGGGTGTTGGACTCGAGCGCGGGAACTGTCAGAGGACTGTTTTGGTCCTGTTTGGGTTTCTTTTGATAACCGACGTCTGCGCCGAGGAAACCTGAAATAAGAACGTGGTTTTGAAATGCGTGCAACTGACAGCTAAGAGTAAACAGGACAATAGTGACGAGGGAATGACCACTTACTATAGGGCGCGCTGCGGGTGGAAGTAAAACTGGTGATGCCCCACTTGCCCACGGTGGCCGTGGAGCGTGCGGCCGAGGGGCAATTGGAGTTCTCTCGGAACAGGTGCTCCAGGGGCACAGCCACGCTGGCGCCCCTTCCTCTCCCCCAACGGCTCATTCTGGAAGTATTTACGATCCCTTTTCACGACATGAGCTCGCACTGGCATATTACGTTGCCCCCACTGACGGACCGTCTGTCATTTTCTTAATGTTTTTGCATTCACGGCGATCGACGTCTTTCATTAATATCCGAACCTTGTTCACGCTCGAGAAGGCCGATTGGTTGACACCGATTAACTCATAACACAACCCAAATAGATAACAATACCGCCATTTTCACTGTCGAGCGTATTTCTCTCCAATGACGCGTTTAATCACTCGTAAACAAATTGATAAATGCCTGATTTTCTATCACGTTTCAGATATATTGAATTGTTCGTAGAATTTGAGTGTACAGTATCACTTATCATATTTATAAAAACTTGGAACCATTTGACAAACACGGCAATGTTGTCATTTAGCTACATAACGATCGCCATTTGCATCAGGCATGAGAATGTAGAAAGCAAAGCACCGCAATGCAGCCAACAGCAGCGGCCAGTATTCGCGGGCTCGGTTCGCTCCAACACTCATTAACCGGCACTTCGCGCCGTTAATTTAAAAGTTGTCGGAACATCGGACTTCGCGCGGAATCCATCATTTGAGAATAAAAAGTCAACTTTTCTGACTGAAATCTAAAGTCACCTGCACACGATCTCGGTATTTAGAAAATTTATAATCTTGTCAATATTTTTAGCTATAAATGTGTTGATGGATTGATGGATTGATGAAAGTATTGACGAGTCTTCGAATATTTTGTAATAAATTCGTCAATAACACAATCATTTTTTTGATGAGCATTGATGGGCGGCAAAGCCAGGAATAGATATTTTTTGCCAATTGAATGGATAATGTTAATACTAATATGTAATTATATTTTAAATAACCATAAATTATTTGATTCGTAACAAGAATGAGTTTCCATATTTGCACCAGGTTCTCATGACCATGCCCATGACAGTGGACTAATATTATTCATAGTACGCAACCGTTAGTTGAGTGGGTAGAAACAAGGTCTAGTTGAATACTAATTAAATACACACCTAAGTAAAAATAACTGAAATAATTATATTTAAAAAACCGGTCGTAGCAGTGGAAAAAAACGCAGAGATTGAAATCGTAGGAAGCAGTTCGGCGCCTCCACCAAAGCTTCATAACGTTAAAGAAAGGTTCAGATAAAATCCGCTAGATGTCGTTCATGCTACATCATTTTGGATATTATTTCTTTGCCAATAATATTATTCTCTAATATATAAATAATGCTCGTTTTTCTTCCTAGTTTCTACAACACAAACATTTTAAATGTATCAAATCAAAAAAAATACACCCTATAGCCCTATATTTAACTTGTTCCCTAAAATCCATTCCAGTCCATGATGTGTATATATGTATTATATTGTTATTCTGAGCTCCTTTAATTATTAATAAATTAGCATTACTCTAAATATTGTCCTAATACATAAAAAAATAAAAAAAATTATTAGTTAGTTGAATCCCGTTAACTGTTGGATACTTGTTTTTAGATGTATATTGTTGTCTCCTTCCCTCTAATTGATTATCTATTGTACCGCCTTCAAATATTTTGTCTCTATCTAACTATGTTCTTTTGTCATATTCTTTCTCCCTCTGTCGCTCAACTTATATATAACTGATAACTGATAACTCTGTCTTAATATTTAGTTATTATTTTATCCTGAGGAAGCTTGGTCTAAGTGAAACCGGTAGATACATAAATAATAAATTCGTGGTTAAATACAAAGTGTTCTTTTATTTTTATAACAAACATTTTAGTTTTATCGAGGATTAGATTGTCTCCTGCAAAGAAATTAAATTTTTCGAAATAAAAACACAAACTTATATTATTTAATTATATTCAACCTTTCCGATATTTGAAATTGAAATATTATGCATAATTAAACGAAAACAATTAAATTTGAATAAACACCACTGTATCTATATATATATATATATATATATATATATATATATATATATATATATATATATATATATATAAATGAATCCCTGTTTCCCTTGGTCACCCATAACTTCAGAACAACTTTACCCATTTCATTCATCTTTCTTTAAAAGTTTTCTAATACTTTGTAGAAGGTTCTTACGGAAAGAAAAATTAAGAAAATTGAGATTAATTTAGCAGGCAGCTGTTTTTTTTGTAACGAAAGAATTGTCTATGGATTTTTAAAATTAAAGTTATTTTAAATAGGTAGGTACCCAGGTTAGGTACCAAATTAGATAGATTGTTCTTATAATATACCAAAATGAATATTTGTAATTTATGTGAAAAATGAAACTATTAATAAAAAAATTGTAATAGGTGGCACGCGAACTGTTTGAAAACTGAATGTACTGGGACTGAATATATGGAACGCGGGAGGAGTGTTGGCGGGACGGATGAGCGGGAGAGGGGAGGGGGTATGCGGGGAAGGTGGAAGGGGAACGCGGGAGGGGAAGGGGACGCGGGAGGGGAATGGGGACGCACGGGAAAGGACGTGCAAAGAGAAACAATTTATTTCTTTGATTTGGCGTTGCAACGCATGCCGGGAGCCAGCTAGTAATCAATATTATCAACATGTTTCGAAAACTACGTTTTCTTCGTCAGGATATAGGGAACGTACCCATACTACGTGACAAATTTTTTGCAATTTTTAACCCCCCCCCCCCGGTGACCAAAAACCTAAGCAACCCGCCGCTCATTTGTATGGAGCGTGACATTTTGAAGACCCCTCCCCCCCTAAACGTGTCACGTAGTATGGGTACGTTCCCTAAGATTAATAATCTTATGGTCAAAATAGGATTACTAATCATCCTGACGAAGAAAACGTAGTTTTCGAAAGACGTTGATAATATTGATTATATGGTGGTGTTTATACAATGTCATTTGTTTTCATTTAATTAAAAATGACGCCACAAAGTGTATTTGCAATGTTTAAAGATGAAATATTACAATTCATCAATATAAAAGTACTGTTAAAATAGTAAAATCTACAAAAATAGTAATTTTATCTGGTTTCTAAAACGGTGTTTGTTTTAACAACGTATTAAAAAAGAATAACCAAATAATAAATATAATATAGCACATTTAAAATACCTCGGAAATATTCAGGTTTAGATATAGTGTCTCCTGTGGGCGACATAAAAAAAGTGATGTGGATTCCTGGAATACTAGACAAATTTATTCCGTTCGATTGACAAACGACCATTTTAGTTTTTGCTCAATCTCCACTTTAAAATTAAGGTCTTGGTCTGGATGTTTGTACAACTTGAAGAGACATACAATTCTGAAAACATTAAAATTATTTTATGTGGTTTTTTTAGATATACACATTCAAAAATAAAAATTGATTTTGAAACACTTTTTTCCTGGGTCTGAGGAGGATATATGAACAGCAATGACAATATAAAATGAAAAAGTACGAAGACACTACAAGTCAAAGCATGAAGAAGGACTCCAGATACTAATATCTACAGCCTGTATGTCGGACGAATATCTACAGCTCATATGTTGAACTAATATCTACGAACTTCAGAGTGTTGACTAATATCTACAGAGCGTAGGTTGGACTAATCAGCTAAATGTGTCCAATAGTCCGATATTAGGGATTTTTACATACATAGGTGCTTACATAAATTAAGTTTTTTAAACTGTATAGGTACGTAATATTACGTTATTCCAATATGCGGTAAATTTTCGATCGAAGTGTCCAGGCTTATTACGAATAATTTTTAGAAAAAACCTCTAGATTCGCCTTAATTACTATAAAAGGAAACCTTTTGCATTCGGGGTGGCGAAAAATGATGCATTTTAAATTTCAATTGCGTAAAGTCAAATTTTACTTCGCGTGCCGAATTTGCGCCGCCATTTATGATAATCTGTCATTTTTGTACTGTTGGTATTCCTGATAATATAACAGGGCAGTTCGTAGCCGACTTCATACGGAAACATGAGATGTCGTAATATGGTCGTGATTATAAAGACGAACATAATTAATAATATTTAAATATAGAATAGGTTTTAAGCAAGATTATTTTGAATTAAAAAAAAATTGCATTTATAATTTATTCTATATAAATATTATTAATTATGTTCGTCTTTATAATCACGACCATATTACGACATCATCTCATGTTTCCGTATGAAGTCGGCTACGAACTCATACGAATTACTACCATATAGTATCAAGAATACCAACAGAATGAACAGAACAAAATGACAGGTATAATAAATGGCGGCGCAAATTCGGTACGCGAAGTAAAATTTCACTTTACGCAATTGAAATTTAAAAAGCATCATTTTCCGCCACCCTAAATGCAAAAAGTTTCCTTTTATAGTAATTAAGGCGAATCTAAAGGTTTTTTCTAAAAAATATTCATAATAAGCGTGGACACTTCGATCGAAAATTTACCCAATATGCTATACATAATTGCAAATCCAACCTCTGCCAGTGCTGTATAGATATTCGTCAACACTTTGGTTCTCATAGATATTAGTTCGATTTTTTCAGTTTTTGGAATTCCTGTAGATATTAGTGGACGCCTCCTGAAGAAGCATTTAAATATTGCTTATCGACTGCCGAAAGTCATTTAGTTTTACACCAACAAAATTCAAAGCTTTGACACGGAAAGAAAGTTTGCAGTCCAGAGTGACCCCAAGGTCAGGGCCGGATTAACCATGTCGGGGCCCCTAGGCAATGCACGTCTCGGGGCCCCTTTACCAATGGCGGACTAATGGAGGGGGGGGGGGGGGTTGAAGGGGCTGCCAAACGCCACTTTGATCCCTTGGTCAAATTTTTGCTGAAGGAAAATTCAACATACAAAGTTTTTAAAATGGTGAGAGCATTATTAACAAATGCATTTTTCAGAAAATGAATTAAAAATAACTTTTTTTTTTGCTTTAAAGCCTTGCTCAGGATTTGATCAAGGGAACATGGAGGTGTTTGGAGGCCCCCCAGAGTCAGAGGCCCGTGTGAACTGAATAAAAAACTTGTAAAATAACATAAACTTCACTAAGGGGGGGGGGGGGGGGGGGGGGTTCATTCAACTTTGCCGCCCCGAGCTTCTGACGGGCTTAGTCCGCCACTGCACTTTACCCTTTTCTAACTTCCAAAATTATTTTTTTCTACCAAAACTAATTTTATTCATAATTAATCTGTTTTTTTGCTACATTACGAAAGGTATGCCATCACCCCATTCAATAAAAAAAGATTACAATAAAATATAATGCAATAATATTTTTATAAATTTGTTTTAATTATAGACTTTTTATTTATTATTTGTGCATGTTGTGAACATCAGTTATTTATTGGGTTATAACCTAATTTTTATAATTTGCTGTTTTCTTTAATGTGTGAATCTAATGTTATAAAAATGTTCCTAATAAAAAAAAATTAAATCATCTTGAAAGCTGACATTATCCGAAACTTCGTTGCTCACTAATTGAAGGAAGTAATTTTTTCTCGGGACGCGGGGCCCCTAGCCGACGCGGGGCCCCTAGGCAGTTGCCTACTCTGCCTTAGGGATAATCCGGTACTGCCCAAGGTCCTTGATAGATGTGACAGTAGATAGGCAAATACTATTTAGTTTATAATCAAACTGAATAGGTTTTTTGGTTCTATAAAAGGACAAAATTTTGCATTTATCAATATTAAGTTCCATGCTATTAATTTTGCACCAATCGTTAAATGAATCAATATCAAGTTGAAATAATAAACAGTCAAGGTGGGATTTAATAATCTTAAGAATCTTATTACCTATCATCAGCAAATAGCCAAAAACGCGTGTGAGAAAAAACTTTAGTGATCATTAATAAAAAGGTTAAAAAGTAGCGGGGTCAAATGGGCTCCTTGGAGAATGGACGCCTTGGTTTAAACAATAATATGTACTCGTATCTTTCCATGAACTATTTAATGGCTGTTAAACTTTTGAAATTTCTTTTGTACAATACATAAAATAGCGAAAAGTATACAAAAAAACTTCACGTATTAAATGTATGAACAAAAAAATACCACAAAGGCCTATCCTGTGCGTGGGTATTATATTGATTTTTATTGTAGTATCAAATATAAATTAAGTTATTTAAAAAGAGTAACCGAATAATGTAATAAGAAACTACAGCATAATAACAATCTGCACTTCGCATTTGGGAAAGTTTTATAAGAATAAGACAAAAACATCGCAAACAATATAATATATCTACTCTAAAAGCTGTCTAAGGCTAGGGACAGATTCAGCTATAAAAGCGCTAGCTTTTTTATGCTTGGCGTATTTCGGTATACATATCGCTCGCCGTACATTCGCAATGGGAATGTATAGCGAGCGTCGTGCTGAAATAGGCCAAACCAAATAACGCTGGCACTTTTATAGCTGAGTCTGTCGGCCCTCTAATGGTAAATATAATTAATGGTTTTGTTAAAACTCACAACAAAAAATATCTGTTTCAGGGTTTTTAGCCAAGTCCCGGATATATTTTTAATAAGATTGAAGATTTTGAAAGTCAGTGTCCATTTTATGTTTCTATTAGTAAGGTTTACTCGTTGTTCATCAATTGTATAAAATTTACACCCGTAAGGCTGTAAGTATGTAATATAGCAACAAAAAAATCAGAGTTTATAATTCACATGCGGTAAAAATGAAACCTTCAGAAAACTAAACTAGACGAGAGAGGGGAGACTACGAAGCACTTCTTTTTATCAATGTGAAGGATGAGTTTTTCCATATTTTTGTCGTCGAATTCCAGTGCACCCTTTCCAATACCTTCGGTCATCTTATTCGTATTTGTGGTTTCTTCTTCGGTAGATATCAATTACTTATATCTAATATTCAGACCAATATCAATTATATCTGATATTCCAAAAATCTTTGAGTAATATTTAATACAAAGTAAATATTTAATACAGAGAAAATCACTCCTATTTTCAAAAACGTCCGGATTTAGATCGGCGAAATCTATAACAACAAATTTGCCGTCCTTTACACATACCACTGTTAAAGCCTTACAGCCTTACTAAAAAAAAACCACAGCGCGACCAATTAACTGTGTTATTGCAATAACATAATTAAACCCCGTATACACTAAATCACATTTTATTACCAATAACGTTTCTTGCGTGGTCACGCTGTTAAAATGCATTAAGATCTGACAACATTGTAAATGGTTTTAATTTCCTAGGAAACAATGTTGTTTTAATTCTTCTCCGCTAGGGGCATTATTGGTGCGCCTGTGCATATCGGCCCGCGATGACAAAACAGTTCGGTGTGTTTATGGCGGGATATGGAAAATTTTGTTAGTGCCTAAATGTTGTGATTTTACTAAATAATTTCTATTGTAGTGACGAATTTACTCTTCTGTTCACATTAGACGTGGGCAGAATGATTCCCAGGAGTGAATCGATTCAGTCTGATTCCCATGGCCTTTTGAATTGATTCCTTTTATTCATTCCTTTAATTCAATTAAATCCCAAAAAAAAAAAAAAATTGAAAATTAAATGAATGGGGAGGCTAACACCGCACACGAGACCGGGAGGCCACGGAGTACCCGGAGTACCTGATAGGCTACCAAGCATCGCACAAAGAGGAGACTGATTATTCTATCTGATTATCTCGCAGGCTAAAACCTTTAGATTAATGTGTTTGACTCTTTTTAGTGTCACTTTTTCGTTTCATCGGTTTTAAAATCACAATGAGTGGGGAGGCTACGAAGCACCGCACAAAGAGGAGACCAATAGGCTACGGAACACCGCACAAAGAGGAGACCGATTATTCTATCTCATTATCTCGCAGGCTAAAACCTATAGATTAATGTGTTTGACTGTTTTTAGTGTCGCTTTTTCGTTTCATCGATTTTCAAAATCACAATGAGTGGGGAGGCTACGAAGCACCGCACAAAGAGGAGACCAATAGGCTACGAAACACCACACAAAGAGGAGACCGATCATTCTATCTCATTATCTCGCAGGCTAATTCCTATATTGTTTGTCTTTTTTTAGTGTCGTAATTTTTCGTATGTAAAATGTATTTATTGCTAGCTATATCTTAAAATTATACAAGTTTTCGTTTCACCCTTAAAATTTTATTGATTTTATTTTATTTATTAAACTTATAATTTTGTTCCATGTCACGTGATCTAATATAAACATACATTTTAACATTAAGATGAGTATTTTATGACAGCTAACCACAGCTAATTGGCCTTATAATATCTGCAAATTTACATATTATATCGACCCAAGATCTACGTCTAAAAGTAGGTAGGTACAATATCTTTCGTACGTACCAAAAAACAGATAAGCATCATTTTAGCTTCTCACTTTTCTAGGTGAAGTTCAGATTCAAAGTCGAAAGTTTTCGACTAACTATGTAATGAAATTGACGGCTTGGCGCGCGGGGGAATAAATGAACCGCGCGGACGGATTAAGGGCTGGCATTGAGGAATGAATTAGTAACTTTTGACTAATGTTTTGTGTCTTACCTAGCAGTGACTTGATTTACTCGCGAGCTGTGGACCTAGGACTGGGATGCGTTTGGGACATATCGTGACATTGACGTGACGATGACGCCTGACGTCATTTCTAGGTCTATTTACAAAAGACCATGACGTCACAAGTGAAAAAGACTTTTGTTTTAATTCCTCTGTCTGTCGGAATCGGACAATCTCGATTTCGACA
This sequence comes from Limnephilus rhombicus, assembly GCA_929108145.2. NCBI lineage: Eukaryota > Metazoa > Arthropoda > Insecta > Trichoptera > Limnephilidae > Limnephilus > Limnephilus rhombicus. Next base: position 29,789,798 of record OV815284.1, read on the forward strand.
GACTAGATACCTGGGACGCGGACATTGAACACGGACCTGGGACGGCGGGGACCTTAGGACAATCTCAGGACTATTGATTAGGATAAATGATTAATTCCTTGCGTGAAAGAGATGCTCGGGCAACCCGGATGAATCGCGGCCGCGTTCTGGCCATTTTGGGACATGGACTTTGATGATGTTCAGGTGTTTTTAGAATGGCGGCGCGGCGGTAGCGGAATACAATCGTAATAGGCGAGTCGTTCACAATACCGTCCGTCGACCACTTCGCGGCGCGCGGCCCGTTTAATAATATTTAAATACCTATGAAACAATATAATATTTAAATCGTTTACAGAACACATTATTCATTGAAATAATTTAACAGTAAAATAAATGGAAATTAAAAATGTATGGTGTCGTTAAAAATCGTAGGATGCAAGGCCAAAGATAAGGAATGAAGAATCAATTCCTTTTGAAATTGAGAATTAGATTGAGTGTGTCACAAGATTGAATTTATTCATTTATTTCGGTCATTCAATTTTGCCCACGTCTAGTTCACATAATTGATATATTTACCATATTATTTGTGTGGTTTACATCAGTTTAATCAAGTTATTGTACAAACGCCGTACTTTCAAAGTTGAACTGTCAGAATATTGTTTTTTATAGGTTACTTAAGATAAAATTTTCATTTTAAGATCTTTATTTTAAGAGAATTTCTTAAAAGTGATAATTTTTTATAATATTAAAATCTAATACATGTGGTCGTAAAAGTATCAAAAAAATTAACGTCTTTAGAGATGCAAGAAATCTGTTTTAAATTTCGGTATTATTTCTAAGTTATTTTTTTGGCAATAAAAAAAACTTTGAAATTTTTTATTATTTTTTTATTGTATACACGATGAAAAAGTGAGGTGATAGTTTCCTTCCAAATTTATTACATAAAAGGACTGTGTTTTTTAAATTTTGATTTTATTTAAATTTCTCTACATTTTGGTCAAAAATGTTGTGGGAGGAAATTTTTTTCCATGTTTTTCCGATTTTGAATCATAAAATATGGCAGTTTTTGAAAGCTAAAGTGTATTTAAAATACTCAAATCTAAAAGGTAATTTTATCTAGTTTTCATAAATGGTATTTGTTTTTACGACACCTTCAAAAATAAGAAATATATAGAACATTCAAAATACTATGGAAAAATTACAAATATCGTTCGGACATCAATGGTTAAAACAGAGATAAACTACCCTCTCAGGCCGTGGAAACCATGTGTATTTCTTTCAAAGAACAAATTTTTAATTAGTAATGTTTTCACATCCGCGGCCGTTTGTCAATTGAATAAAATTTTCACTGGGTTTTTTAGTAAGGCTGTTAGAAGACAACACTCAGGTTGGTGTCCTCTACAGACTCGACACTGACATCTCCAAAGCCTTCGACATAGTTAAGCACTCGATCCTCATGGCCAAGCTTTATGTTGTAGGCATTAGAAACTCTTTGTTATCATTATTTCACCCTTACTTAAATGATAGAAAACAAAGGGCATAAATAACTTTGAATCCTTTAACATTGATGTAACGCCCGGCATTTCCCAAGGAGCCCCACTTCTTTTTAAGCTTTTTACTAACGATATTACTAAAGTTTTTTCTCACAAACGTTTCTGGCTTTTTGCTGATGATAATAAGATTCTTAAGATAATTAAATCCCACCTTGACTGTTTACTTTTTCAACTTGATATTGATAAATTTAATGATAGGTTGATATAAAAATTGACTGCATGGAACCTAACGTTGATAAATGAAAATTTTTGTCCTTTTATAGAACCAAAAAAACTATTCAATTTGATTATAAACTAACTAAATAATGTTTGTCTCTTTGCTGTCACATCTATCAAGGACCTTGGTGTCACTCTAGACTGCAAACTTTTTTTCGTGATCACATTAATAACATCGTAAAAAAATCACTACTCGGCTTCATTCATAGAATTAACTCTGAATTTAAACATATAAGTAAGTACCCACACTTAAAACTCTTTACTCTTTGCTGGTTCCCCCTCACCTTGAATACGCTAGTGAAATTAGGTCTCCTTTCTATACTGTCCACATTTGTCACATCGAATCCATACAACATCGCTTCCTACGAAGAATTGCTTGGACGTTAGGGCTTGAAAGAGCCGAGTACTCGTATGATGAAATTGAATAAACTTTAAACATATCTTCTTTAAAAAAAACGTAGAAAGGACTCTGATCTAATTTGCATATTTAAAATTATCAACAGTATCTATTACTGATACACCTGCTTTGTTACAACTCATCCAGTTCAACATCCCTACCCGTAGACTATGAAATAATGAATTGCTGTTCCTCAATCAACATTCTACTAATCATGGATATCATTCTCCTTTATCCAGAATGTCGAGAGTCGAGACTAAACATATCAACGCAAGTCAAAGCATTGAATTTTTTGATGCAAGCCCACATGACTTTCGGCAGTCGATACGCAATTTGTAATTTTTAAAGCCTTTTAAATCCATGTTCAAGCTTTGACTTGTAGTTATCTTCTAGTATGTACTTTTACATTATATATTATCAATGCTCTTCATATGTACTCTTCTTTCACGGTCATCTCTGTTTCTTATTCGTGTTATTGATATATTGTTAATGGACTATTTGTCCGTAAATAAATAAATAAATAGATGTCGTTTTCTTTTGCCGGTTCATTTTGGAGTGGTTTGATGATATTGATTTTACAAAAATAATATATATTTTTGGATTTCGTAGTATTCGACTCCTGGTCGGCTGAATGTCTGCAAAGATTCACCTACACTATGAAGGGGACCAGCGCGGGACCGTGGATTTATCGTATTTTATTGGAACCGAGTACCCGTGAATAAAATAAATATTTTATTGCTATCTCATTCTCTCGCACGCTAAATTCTATAGACGTGTTTGTCTTTTTTTAGTAGTGTTCGCTTCCGTTTCACTGAGTTTCATCAAATCACAACTGTGCTAAAGAAGTTTTCACTTAAAAAACAACAATATAATAAAGGTTGGGTCAAGTGAAAACGATTCCAGAAGTTCTGGGGACTGTTGCAAAACATGCCCGGAATCTTGCCACTACTGTTAATGTTATATAATATAGTCGACTCTATCGCACAAGAAAAAGATCGGGAGAAGGTTAAATTGGATTTGTGGGACGGAATTTAGAAAATTTCGGATTTCTCAGTAGACGGTACCAAATAAATAACTAAATTTAATATAACCTGTTATAAAATCAATAATACAATGTTTTAAGACAAATACCTGCACATAAAAAAAACTAATTCGATTATGGAACAATTTTTTTAGATTAACTCGACTCAAGAAGGCCCCGAGAAAAATTTTACTCATAGCCTATGTGATCGGTGGAGATGCTGTGAGGAGGGTCTTTTCAAGGAAAGGGAGCAGAGGAAGTTCTGGTAATGCTGAAGTCACATGGTTCACTCGGATGAAGGTTTACTCGACGAAATGTTCCATTCTCGTTTCACCGCGTGTTCAGACGGTTCCTTCGAAGGAAGAGTTCACTCGACATTCTCGCTACGAAGTCGTCGAGCGTACATTGGAATTCGTCCGGCGCTGACGGCTATGTTGGGGAATATTTACGATTTCAATTGACATTTCCGATAACGTCGAACTAAATTACGAGAAATTGGCGATTCTTGTAAACAGTAAATAAATGTCAGCACCATAAAATGAACATATGGTTAAATAATAACCTGAAAACTGATATCTACTAGTATTTTTGCACCATGAAATTTTTTTTATTCCAAAATGGGCCTCGGCTTGCAATAAAATCCATATAAATGGAATATTTATTTATGTATCCCAAAACTAAAAGCTGTTTTGGAAAGGTGATGAAATATCTTCCAAAATTTATGATTAGAAATAACCACGTAATTTTTTAAATAGAATAATTTTTAAATGTAAACTTTTAAAAGTTTAAAAAATGGCTCTCTTTGCTTTTATTCTAACTAAAATTACTGGTAAGAAAAAAAAAATAAAAACACACACTTATATTGTTAGACAAATAAATTATAAACGTTTCTTTCACCTCACTTTTTTGTGGTTTCATATAAAAATAATTCGTAAAAAATTCGCAATGCTTCATATTTTTTTTTTCAAATTAGATCAGAAACTTTGGTTCCATAAAAGTGTACATTCGTATTATTTTGTGGTTAATTGTTATATTGAATATGTAGAGCATTATTTTTTCTTTCCAATACCGTTTAGATCATATTTTTCACTATGATAGTAATAGAAAGAGATCATATTTTTCACTATGATAGTAATAGTCTTATAGAAACAACGATTTCTATAAGACGTGTAGGAGTTATTTCGAAAAGCGAACTAAACGGAGCATTTTGACGTTTAAGCCGCTCCGGCTACTCGTCCTCACGCCAGAACATTCTCGGCCGACTAATTCGCGAGTGAAAGACTGTTCACTTGAGTGTTCACACACATCATTCGCGTAGCGTGATGTTAAATTCCGGTTGCGAGTGAACAGTGCCGAAGGAAGCATTCCAACATTGTTGGAGTGCTTCATTCGGCACTGTCTCTCTTCACTTTCGTGTTCACACGGTTCATTTCGAAGGAAAGAGGCGGAATGAAATCACGAAATGAAAGATAAATGAACCGTGTGAATGGGCTACAAGGAAAGGGGTGTGAGGGGTGGGTAGGAATGTGTCAGTGAGTCGTGTGTTCATTATACAATTTGGGAGGCAGGTACGGAACCATTTATTGAATAACCAACACCTCTGCCATAGGTTACCTAATCCGAGTGGTTCGCTACGTTTGGTGACTTAGCAGGGGTGCCTGGGTTCAGCGGGTAACGAGTGTCCGGGTCTTGGCGGTGAATGCGTCTGCTCATCTACTGCGTGGCGGGCCGGATCGGGTGAGGCTGGTTTGGGGAGACCTTTTGAACTCTTCGTATGGTCTTTCTGGACCCACCGTCTTGCACAGCAGCAGGAGGGATTCATACGTCCGTCACTCATGGACACACTGACCACTGGATTCCTACCCACCCCTGATACCCTTTTCCTTTACAGAACTTCTTCTCCTTTCTTACCTTAAAGAGTCCCTCCATAAGCATCTCCATGAATGACTCCTAGGGAAATTATTTTTCTTAACTTTGGGGTTAAATGTATCCAGGAGTGACTGACGTACGAATCGACGGGTGCATGAAGCTTGAGCTAAGCGAAACCTGGTTGCCTGTTAAATATTAATTCCAATAAAAAGTGGTGTTTTACAAAGTGTGTTTTGAGCAAAAAATGAGGGGGGGGGGGGTTAAAAATTGCAAGCAAAAAGTGGGTCACGTAGTATGGGTACATTCCCTAATTTGTTTTATAATTATTGGCACGAGATTAAATAATCTATTGCAGATGATTTGAAAATTGAAGGAGAAGAAGAATCACATAATTAATTGGAGAAATTAAATAAAAGGAAATATTTAAAAAAATCAGCACGCTGAGACATCGAAACAAGTTTATAGAAACCATGATGAAAAAAAGTGTGTTAATTTTGACATTGTGCAGCCAAGGCTGGCCATGGCGGTGGATGCATCTGCCCAGCAATTACATAGAAGGCTGGATCGGGAGAGACTGGTTGAGCGAGACCTCGGAACAACGCCATGCACCGCAGTGGGAAGGATAGATTCATACGTACGTCATTCCTGGACATACTATCCCCCAGATTCCTACCCACCCCTCATACCCTTTCCTTCCCAGAATTTTCTCTCCTTTCTTTCCTAAAAAGACCTTCACATAGCATCCCTAAAGCACACCCTTGAAGAGTGAGAAAAATATAGTTTCCATTGTAAAGAACTATGAATTACTAGCTGACCCGACAAACGTAGTTCTGCCATATAAATTATTTCTAGTGAATATTTTGGTTGGTAAATAAAAAATAACGAATGTATTGTAAGTGTGTGGGGATGGGATCTATGACAGAAAATGAATGGAGCGCTGTAGACGATGACCGCCGATAAAAGCAAAAAAACATCAACTAAAGGAGGAAAATGAAATAAAGAAAATCAATATGAATTTCGAAGAGCGATTGAGTGTACGAAATTTTTTGTCTGTCCAAATATTTTTAGCCAACACAAATAAGCTCGATGGCTTGCCCACGCGAGAACATGATGCCGAATGAATTATCAAAATGACGCGACGCTTCTCGTGAATGTCTTGCGCATGTGTGGATGAAAGTTCGATGAGGCGGACGTAGCGCCACCTGTCATTCAACAACATAAATAATTTCGTTCTGTTTGAAATACGAAAGACGGTTAAATTTGTTCAAACAAAATTAATAAAATCGCGATTAAAAAATGGGAGGGTGGGGGTAGGAGTGTTAAAATTTGGCATTATAAGTATTTTTTGACGCCAAATAAAAAAAAAAAAAACGAAATAAAAAAAGGCAAAAAATAGATTTTTTTTCTGGGTAGGGACACCCTAATCATCTAGCGGTATGAAATATACTTTAAAACCTAATCTCATACTTATCAAATGTAAAGCCGTTTCGGAGGACTGCGACCACAAACACCATGTCACGAGATTTTTATATATAAGACTAGCTGACCCGACGAACTTCGTACCGCCTCAGAATCAATCAGTTTTTTATTATGTTAAAAATTACGCAATGAAGCAAATATCAATGCGCAACTGTCCGTGTTTTGTTTTTGTCAGTATCAGAGATGGCGTTGTGTACGAATTTATATTTTTGTGATTTTCTTACTTTTACAATTACTTACGGGAATTCGGTAGGCGGATACGGGTGCCGCCGCCCCGAGAACCATTTATTGAATAACCAACACCTCTGCCATAGATCACCCCAAATGGTTCGCTACGTTTGGTGATTTAGCAGGGCTGCCCGGGTTCATGAGGTGACTTGTGTCCGGGTCTTGGCAGTTGATGCGCCTGCCCACCTGCTGCATGGCGGGCCGGATCGAGAGAGACTGGTTGAGGGAGGCCTTTTGACCTTTCCAGCCGGACTTTCTCGACCCATTGCCTTGCACCACAGTTGGAGGGATGGATTCATACGTCCGTCACTCCCGGACACACTGAACCCCAGATTCCTACCCACCCCTCATACCTTTTTCCTTCCCAGAACTTTCTATCCTCCCCATTCCTTAAAAAGATCCTCCACACAGCATCCCCTAAGATGACATAGGTCCTGAGAGAAATTATTTTCCTCAGGGCCTCCTGTATGGAGCTTATGTAAAAAAATGCGTTTCATTTCAGAGATTTTTTATAATTATTGTATTTTTCCTTTGGAGGTGTGCAGACATACGTTCACCATTTGTCTCATTTTGGACTATTGACATTGAGTGTGTAAGAAAGAAGGGCAGCATTATATGATTAAAAACAAATGCACAACAATCAACGCATTGACATTTGACGTTTTTGAATGTTTGGAATTCATGCAGAGTTCAATATTATACCCCTCACAATATTGCTGCAGTTCTTTCAAAATAGGAGAATTCGTTCCATACAAAATGTATGGGGAAAATAATTTTCTTTATAACTATTTATTTCGTTAACTTTTGTGATGTTTTAATAGTTATTATCCTATCCGGGGCGGAGACAAATCCAACAAATCAAAGATCATCAAAATCAGCCCAGCCGTTCTCGAGTTATAAATAGTGTAACTAACCCGACTTTGTTTTATATATTAAGATTATTAAACATTATTTTTTTTGTTTGTTTCAGGAACCCAAAAAGCTGCTCACGAACTTCACATTGATAACCCTTTGGTTTGTAAGTTTGTATAGTAATAAATTGTTGTTAACATGCCTCGGGCGTTGGCTGCGTAAAGCCCGGTTCAGAAGGGAGGCAAAATTTGCCACATTTAATATTCGGCGCAGAAACTGTTCGGTGTGTAAGTTGTCGCAATGACCCCCCGCCTGGGCTGGGTCCAGGACCTAGGTGGACCTACTTTTTACTTGTATCTATTATTATCAAAATACCACGACTATGTGACCCCCCCCCCTGACGCTATGTGACCCCCCCTGACGCTATGTGACCCCCCCCCCCTGCTGCCAAAGCTGGATCCGCCCTTGCCTTCATCAGTAGTTGTCAGTTTGACAATTATAGTAAGCGTCAAACTTTAATGCCAATCTGACGTTGGTTCAGAAATCATCGCAAAAGGCGAGTTTCGGGTTCGATAAGTGGCATGCCTCCCCGCCCACGGCTTTCTTTGTAACATGTATATTTGAAGTCAGTAATGGATCTGTCAAGTTCAGACCGGCATTTAAGTTTGGCGTGTACTGTACACACCAACGCGATGCTCACTTCGGTAAACATAGGAGGGCGCCACTGTCTTTCAAACGGAAATACTAAAAATATAATCATGCTGTTAATCTAAAGCTGTTTAACCTACACTTTTATTCAAAATGTTTTTTTTTTTTAATTCCACTGGTCTCAAATTAGAATTGCATATATTATTATTATATCTTTACAATTTTATGTTAACATAATGAAGAATAATTGTAATAAAATGTAAAGCGCACTTTAGAAATTGCTCACATTTGTTTAATATTAGCTTAAGTACCAACTAGCGTTATCCAGGCTTTGGATCATGTCTCTAATTTTAGATCTGAATATATTTAACTCATTCAGATCTAAAAGTAGTGTAAACAAATTCACCATTAATGATTCTTCCTTTCTACCTACTGTTAAATTCAAATTTATGTTAACTTAAATGCAAGCCAATCAATTTGTACAACACAATTTAATCAAATTTGTGTCATTCAGCAGGTAACTTAACAACAGTGCTACTTCGATTTTTTTTAAGGAAAAAAAAAGTATTTTTAAATGTGTGTACAGTGTTCTGCATTTTTAGTGTGATTGCACTTTAAAATAATATTTGACAGGTAAATTGGTGTTGCCAGCCTACAAATTTTGTAGTTCAAATTTTTATATTTTCTACTCTTATTTGACATACTCTAATTGCTGAGGCGTCGTTATTGACCCACTACCTACATCTACCATTTAACTACGCCCAACGCCTTTATACAATCAAGAGTATAAAATTCGAATACATGTTTGTGTACCTACTTAATATAAATATTCCTAGTCCATCATAATCTAACTAACCGTATCCATTGCATTGAATGGTAGATTTCCTAATCGAAAAAGAGTTCAATTGTAATTTTTGGTTTATATTCTAAAATCGCACGTTGTTCAGTTATAATGGTTTACTCCCTTTGTGAAATGGGCTTTGTGTAGGTACCACCCCGAACATTTTTACCCGAAAAAACATGCAAGTTCATTAATTTGGAAAAGCATCGAATTGGAAAAAGTCTTTGGAAAGTCATTGCAATGGAATCGTTTTAATTGATCTGATTGAGGAAATCCTGCAAAACCTAACAATGTTGAATAATTGACTGGAAAAAAACCTTCATAAATGAAATAACATTTATTTACAGAACATTCGGTTTGCATGTAAAACAAACAGTACATTATTTTAACCCTGCTTGTGTCAGATATACGTTTTTGATTGCGTATCCCACGTGCGACAATGATAAATCTGATATTTGAAGTTGAAGAAAAGTTTACGGGAAAGTCGGGATTCTTCAGTCAAAGATATCATCTTAGTTAGGGAATCATCTTAGTTAGGGAATCTTCAAATGAATTATGAGATAAGATAAATTATTCGGGAGTAATTTTACATCAAGACGGTTATTCTTTAATTATCACTTTTTGGTATGTAAAAAAATGAAACAACAGTATTTTTGTGTGATATATTAATATTACCACTTGTATTGATATAATTGAAAAACAATAGATTAGGTAGGAATATCGGAACTTCCTCATATTTTTATAATTTTAAAATTTCGATGAGGAAGTAACACTCGTAGCTTGAGTTGTGGGTAGTGAATACTGATCTTCTTCTTTATCATTAGCTCCTGCTAGGTTACTGAAGTGAGTTCTCGCCAAAAGGTGCTTTCCCTCGACCAATCTCACCAAATCTGAGTCGTAACACAGTTCTGGGTTCTTCAGCTTCATGTGAGATTTGACTTCCTTTGTACTCAGCAAGATGCAGTTCCAAGGAGCCCAGTCTTTATCTATCCTCCACCTGCAGAGACGAAGATCACTAAGGTCAAAAACCTCGCTGATGGCCGAGCGAGAATGCCAAATCTTTTCAACGATGTAATAGATATCATTGTCTCGCAGGACAAACGCAAGAGATGACCAGCACCTTCTTCTGCGTTCTTCTCTCCTGATAGCTCGCAGTATGTAAGTATAAAACATCATCTCTATGCAAGTGTTATTAGCGGAATTACCCCAAGCACAAGAAGTACAAATATCCATATCTGTTGTGCAAGAGTGCAGAGGAAAGTCTTTGTTCGTTTTGACCTGTCCACACTCTTTACAGTGGTACAGTCTTTCATTTTGCATATTTTTGTGCTTTTTCACTTCTATTCTCCTCATGCTACCCTTGTTGAATTCCGGAAGATGGATGAATTTAAAGACGTAGGCTTGAATTCTTTTTCGCAAAACCTCGAGGTCTTTATTGGAGACGTTTCGTACCATTAAATCGCATTCTCTATCTATTAGACCTGTCAACTGCTCAGCCAAAGGATATTGGTATTCTTGAAGAGTTACTTTAAAATTGACCAAGAGTTCCATTCTTTCTTCGAATTTGATTTCAGTCTTACTGAAAGAGTAATAGAGATCTTTTAAATATCTTGCATGCTGAGCCTCCAAGGTATCCATGGAAACGTGTACTCCATTCACAGATTTCCACATCACTGGGGTGGACATAGTTTCTAAAAGCTTTTTCTCTTTAATGATTCTGTTATCAGCTTTTAATTCTGCACGGAATTTTTCGATGGCGCGAAGCATTTCAATCTCTTTATCGAGAAGTAAACAGAATTCGGCGCATTTTGGTGCCTTTGTATGGAGCTTGGATATTCGAGCAATCTCGGAGTTTCTCCACCTGTCCACCTGAAGTAATACATAACAATATGTATGAGAACAATAATGATATACTCCAATATATCTACATCTATGGAGTTAGTAAAATATATTACCATTGCATAAAGCTGATCAAAATCTTCTCTTGTCCTAGGAAAAGTCTTCTTGACGATGTCTTGCCGTAGTCGAAGTTCGGCTGCTTTCGCGTCGTCTATTTCCTCTTGTTTCAAATCTTCAATACGTTGACTGTACAAATAAAATGGAAGGGTGGGTAAGTACCTACATAAAAGAAACCAACTTCTACCTAAAAAATGAATAAGCAATTAGTTGAAAGCAAATTAGTTAAAGCAAAGAAAAAAGAAAATTACGTAAAAAGCGATCGGTCAGTTTTCAGTTTACGTTTTGTAGGTAATACAAAAAGTGAATCTGCCACCTCAGAATAGATAACTGGCTCTGTCTTTTATGTTTTTGTATTGTTTGTAATACCCACGGCAAGAGAGGGACCAACGTGTTGGTTTTGGTTAAATTGATTTTGATTAATATTTAATATAAAAATTTACGGGGCTGAGGATTCGGAGAACTTCCGGCTGCGGAAAAGCAAAAAAAAAAAAAAACTGCACTGTGACACTGCAGTAAAGTTCTGAACTTCAGTTCCCATGTATCGAGACTGCTCTATTCAACCTTTCACCCGAGAGAGTTTGAAGTGTATTTTTTATTGTCATTTATTAATCAGTATAACCATTCGTCTTATTAGTCTGTTATCACATTTCCTATCTGTCATTAGTCATTACTTATAAACAGTCGGTCAGTCCGAATGCATTATAAATAGCATTTGGTAAGGTACCTCGTAATTCAATAGAGATAAGTTAGGTTGGGTTGTACGAGTATGTATTGAGACTTAGCGGTTCTATAATTAAGTGATTAATTAAACTTGGCTTCCGCGCCTTATGAAAGCAAACATATTAAGGCTGGGAACAGTGCAAGACGTACGTTGGTCGAATGAAGAGCTGTAGTGCTACGCATTGGTCCAGCTCGTCAGCGCTACGTCGTCGGTCGACCGACGGTATGCGTGGCACTATTTCCAACCACAAATATTGAAAGGTTATTCTTGAATTTTTCAAATAAATAGATACATTTATAATGTAAAACTGGATTCTTACAGGCACCGTCTCAACCAATCATAGACTGCCTTCCTGTAGCGGTAGGCCCTCCATGCGCGCTGGATGACGGTGGCGTGGTACTCCGGCTTGATGCGCGCGAGCATCTGCGCATAGGTTTCGTACGGCTTGGGGGTCACTATGACGTCATCGACACAGGGGATGTACACACCTTGGAAGGTCATCTGGGTTCCCCGAGCCAAGTGGGTATCCTGGAGAAGAAATAAAGGTGCATTACTGATGATGTACGGAGGAAAATTCGAAAGTCATCGGGACCATCTTTAGACATTGGATCCACGATACCCACTGAGGAGATAGATGGTGCATGGAAGCGTGTTGTGGACCCAAATTAAGGCCAACTTTATCTAATTTCGAGTGAAATTGATTCAACATTTACAAGAAGGTATGGATGGTCTTTCTTAAACATAATATACATTAAGGTGGGCCATTTAAAAATATGTTATTTTTAAATTCTAAGAGCGATAAAAGGGTGCCAAATGGGTTCAAAACGACGTCTTTAAAATTTTTCTAATTTCTGATACTTAAAATCTTTTCCTCCGGATTCACTTCAAAGTTTTGAAAAATTTTATTATAAGGGGTTATTTCAAGTGTATATAAAAGTTACTATGAATCCTTTAAATCGTATTTTTTGTAATTTTTCATAGTAAATGTAGTATATATTTACGAAATCATTTACAAAAAGTCCCAGGTCGCAAAATAATGCTGAAATTCGGGAGAAATAATGATTTTACTGGTATTTGAATACACTGCCTTGAGATAATTTGAAATGTATTAATATTTTTTTAATAAATAAATCAAAATATTCCCTCTATTTCGTATTTTATTGAAAAATGGTTCATTTTTAATAGTTTATCAAACATTTTTTTAAGATTTAAAAAGGGTGGGTTTTTCTCTATTATGATAAATTCCAAAGTCAATCCGGAGGAAGAAGATAATATCCAAATGCCCTTTGCCCTTTTCCAATCCAACTACAAATAACTTATACAATTTTATAACTCTACGAATGTATTTTATATTTTGTACTCGATTATTTTTATTTATTTCTTTCTTTCATTTATTTTTTCCATTTCATTCATTTATTTTCTTTTCTTTAATTTTTTTCGGCTAGTTATTTCTTCGATTTAGATTTATGGCTTTAAATTTCTTAATGCATTTTTTTTCTCATTTCCTTAAGTTATCAAAATGAGATAAAATTTCTGCCACTTTGGAACAGATTCAGCCTAGTACAAAACTCAACCCATTCAAAAAAGTATTTATGCTGGATGATGGCTTATGTCTTGTCTAATGCGCCACTTGCATGGATTTCATAACGACTTGGAAAAAATCGTGTGGATAGATTTTTTTACTAAGATTACGAAAATGTTAGTAAATTTTTTTAGAAATGTACAGTTTTTTTATTTTTAAATAAATAAATCCATTTTTGGGCTCGTGACGTCACTACACGAAAATGTCCCGTCTCCGAAAATGTTCCTATTAATTTTATAAAATTCCACACTGATTTTTTTTTTATACGGCATCACTTTGATTTCAGGCGAATTTTTGAATTTGACATTTAACGTTCACTAGATTTATAGTTTGTTCTCTGCGAACTTATCATTTGGTTTGACTTTTTGACAGATGTTCTGAAGAGAACCCCGTACATTTTACGCTGTCCGTTCGTGTTTTAGAAGTATAATGACAATGGTGCGGATTTTAACAAAATCAAATTTTATAATATTCTCATTCTTATTATAATTTATAAGTACAAGTATATTACATTTGATTTAGTAATATAGACGTTGAGCATTATAATGATTTATGATCAATGAGATGGATCAAGGAAAAAAATATTTATGAGATTTAATATTTTTGGTATGCCTCGTTATTCTCCTGTGCCATTCGTGTGGAAAACGTTATTTAAAAAAAAAATTATTTTCGGTTATGTAATTATCGTTTTTTCGCACCCATAAAATTATGTCTCGTCTTTCCGGTTTATAAAAAATGGTCTGATTTTTCGGATTGAAATTTTCAAAAAATCGCCAGGGTTTCAAAAATACGATTAAAAAAAAAATACGGAATGACTTAGAATATTTGCCTAAACTGGATTTTTTTAAAAAATGTGATGCAAGTGGCCTATTGGCGACATAAGCTTTCCGTTAAATCGGTACAGAAAGAATTTTCCAACTGGAATAAAATGTTTTTCCGGGATGAAAAGTAGTCTATATCACTTCCCAGTCCTCTAACACAAAAAACCACGGCGATCGATTGCTTGAAAGAAGGACAAACATACAAAAATACAAGTAGTTTCGAATTTTTAATTTGACTTGATATTATGCTTTAAAAACATCATGAACCTACAAACCTCGTCGTAGAAACTAATAAAAAAAAGTTGTTCCGGGTTATTATTTGGGTTGTTATTTTATTTTACTTATTTTAGAGAAAGTTGACAGCAAATCAGAGATTACAAAATAATACAATAATAAGATGTTAATTATGCCAATTATGAACTTTCCACTGATGATATGTAGTTAGTAATAAAGTGTGAACATTGTAAAGGTATTTTCTTAGTTTAATTATGTAGCCTACAGGGTGAAGATTGCCTAAACAATAGCCAACCCCCGATAGCAGATAGTACCTACCAGAAGAGTCAAGGGCGATTCCAGGTTTTTTTCTGGGGGGGGGGGGGGGGGCACAAGAGGCGTACGCGCAAAAAGGGCAAAAAAAATCAACAATTACTGTTAGAAATAAACGTTTAAGAATAATAGTTTGGGTCTAAGAACCGTAACGTAAGTTACCGTCTAAGAATAATAGTTTGGGGTACATTGCAAGTATAAATACCACCTGGGTCCCTTCAAAAAGCAATACATAATCAAAAATTCCATTTTAACAATATAATGGAATTTTTGATTATGTATTGCTTTTTGAAGGGAGCCCAGGTGGTATTTATACTTATAATGTACCCCAAACTATTATTCTTTTCAAGGGCGAATTTAGGGGCCCCAGACAGTATTTTTGTGTACTGTGGAGATTCCATCACAGTACAGAAAACTGTCTTTATTAAATTTTTAATTTTTCTATTGCTTTGACACTTTCATAAACCTTCCTATACATACTTGAACTTGTAGAAATAATATAAATATAACGTTGTTATAAATATAACAACGATTTGACAACAATAAAATTAGGTCATTAGTAATGCGTTCGGGACGCGTGAATCATTATTGTCTATCGACGTACTATTGCAAAAGTGTCGTGACCAAAGAAAGGAAGTCTTTGCCTGTTTTATTGACTACGAAAAGGCATTTGACAGGGTAAAACATGCTGACCTAATGAAAATGCTTGCGGATTGTAACGTTGCCACCAAAGACCAGAATTTCATTAAAAACCTGTATTGGTTCCAAACAGCAGAAATAAGACATGGGAATGAGAGATATAATGCAATTGGCATTCAGCGTGGAGTACGACAAGGCTGTATCCTGTCGCCACTATTGTTTAATCTCTATTCCAACTATGTCTTTAAAAGAGCCCAAGTAATACTGAGAAGGGCCTGAAGATCAACGGAATTGTCATTAATAACATAAGATACGCAGATGATACTGTATTACTAGCTGACTGTATCGATGACCTCCAAGACCTATTAAATTTTGTTAATAATGCTGGTGAGCAACTGGGCCTAACAATCAACGTCAATAAAACTAAATGGATGACATTTGGACGACTAGATCACTCTGAATGGTTGCAATGTCGAAAAGGTGGTAAGATTTAGATACCTCGGCAGTATTCTCACGGAGTCTCCTGACCCAGATGTGGAGGTTAGATGCAGAATTGAAGCAGCAAGAACTGCGTTCATTAAAATGAAATCCCTCTTCTGCAATGACAATATCAGCTTAAAACTAAGGCAGAGAATGCTAAAATGTTATGTGTGGTCGGTCTTGCTCTATGGATGTGAAACATGGACCTTGAAAGTAAATACCATGAACAGGTTAGAGGCTTTTGAAATGTGGCTTCACCGGAGAATGCTCAAGGTCCCATGGACCGACATGATCACCAACACAGAAATTCTCAGGCGGGCTAGAGCAGATAGAGAACTGCTTACATTAATAAAAATCAGAAGAATTTCATATCTGGGTCATATACTTCGAGGGGAGAAGTATCACTTGCTCCATTTGATATTGACAGGCAAGATAGAGGGTCGCCGAGGGCCTGGCAGGAGACAAATGTCTTGGCTGCGTAATATACGAGAGTGGACCGGCATTAGAAGTGTGGAGGAGCTATTCCGGGCAGCGCAAGACAGAGAGACATTCTCAGGAGTGATCGCCAACGTCGGGGGGACCTGATACGGCACACAAAGAAGAAGAAGAATTATTAATTCACATTACTTGTAAGGCATTCCCCGAACAATATTGAAATAAGGTTCAAACCCGAGGTAATTAAGCCTATTGGGAATAACCAAAATAATTAGAAATTCGACAGTCAAAGACGAATTAGTAACAATTGTAAGAAAACCCATGTAATTGAATAAAATCCTCGTAGACTCTCCCCCTCCCCGATATGTTATGTATATAAACCGTAGGTAACGAATAGTTTGTACCAGTCTGAAGATGGCTTTAACGAGCTGAAACTGGTTGCGGTCATATAAATTAGAGTGGAAATAAGTTTAAAATTTGTTTTATTATATTACCACCAATAATAATACTTTACCACAGCTTTCGTCTTCAAGGAAACGGTCTGCGTGTCGCGGTCATTTTTCATGTCAGAGGACACTCGATCAGGTCGCTGGGGAGTTTGTGAAAATGCATGATGGTACTCGATCCCTAAAACGGAAACAATAATTAAGTATTTAACAAATATCACACTTTAGACGAGTAACTTCGAAGCACTTCGTTTTCACGAGAAAACGGTTTAAAAATATATATATATATATATGTCTATTTTAATTTCAGATAAACTCGTTGTCGATTTTCCCTCGATAGAAACAAAATGCAAAGCATGCTCCGAAAATAATGTGTAGTAGGTACTGAGTTTTTTTAAAAATGCAAGTTAACTTGGATGTCGAGAGATTATTTTCACAACCGCCGCTTATTAATTTTAAATTCTTCGATAGGTCTAAATACTTCGATGCGCCTGGTTCTACGTTCTCTCTATCATCGGTAATCACATGCTCATATTTCCCTTTAAAATCATCTTCAGAATTCTTCACTCGTCACTTGGAGGACAAAATCATTATCTATGGGCGGAGGTACCCATTTTTGGATAACCAACACTTCTGTCATAGGTCACCCCAATTAGTTCGCTGTTTTGTGATTTAGTAGGGGTGCACGGGTTCAACGGGCAAGGTTTGTCCGGGACTTGGCGGCAGTTGGACGGCGGGTTGGACCGGGAGAAACTGGTTGAGGAAGACCTTTTGACTTCTCCAGCAGGTGTGTCTGGGAACTTCGCCTTGCACCGCAATGGGAGCGATGGATTCATACGTCCATTACTTCTGAACATACTGACCCCGATTCCTACCCACCTAACATACCATTTTCCTTCTCAGAAATTCGTCTCCTAAAAAGACCCACCATACAGCATCCCCAAAGTTGACGTAGGACATTAGAGGTGCCATCAGAAAAGTGTCTAAAACTAAATGTGTTAATACTTATTAACGAATGAATAAATAGAATAGGTCACCTGAGTCTTTATTTCGATATCCTCCCAAGAACGGTTTAATCATCTTCGCATCAATGACTTCCACATTAATGTTGACAAAGCTATTATCTCCCTTTGGAACAGTCACCGACAAAACGTCAGTCACTGGAGCGGCATCCTTGTAAAACAGCGTGAGCTTCAATTTAGATCCATCATTCGTGAAGACTTTTATCTCGATGTTTCCGAAATTATCCATATCCAGTTCTGCTAGAGGGATATCTTCCTCGAGTCTGACTCGTTTGTTGATCATGACAAGTCTGCGACCCTCAATCATGAAAATTGAACTGATTTCGTCTCTGACAGCATTGATAGTCGTGGAGCTAGGAAACGACTTTGTAAAAGTATGATATTGTCGCACAACGTTGAATTTGCATGTCACAATAGGTGGAGCTGGTCTCTTTTTAGGTTCTTTCTGTAATATCACCGATATGGTATCGTTGAACTTCTCTTTAACGGTTTCGACGTCGATGAAAGCGTCGTTCTTGGTGACTATCTCAACATTGGCATTTGGTGATTTGTCACCTTCAAGTTCTAATATTCTGACTTCATCTGGAATCTTATTCCCCTCCTTTATAATGTCTATGTTGTCTGATTCCATGTTGAGTATCTCTCCAAGTTTTACTTTGACATCGGAAATGTTGTAGGAATCATTAAATGACCTTATAAAGTAGTCATCTCCTTGATTTGACACTTGAAATGTAATATGAACTCTTTTCCCGTCCAGAGAATGGCTGTCAATTGTTTCGAAAACATCTTTATTTGAATTCGCACTGGGGTAAGTAGGCTCAGAACGTTGTCTCAAAAACTTACTGTCTTTTAAAAACATGACGGAAATGACACTCGATTAACTTTGCGAACTTTAGTTTAAAAAATGAGCATCTGATTTGTATCGATTAAACAGAATCTGGATTAGCCTTCAGAAAATAACAAACGGTAGCGTAGCAACAGAGATAACTCCCCTTTCCTAGATTAATTTACGCAAAGTATAATTTTAATATATTATTATAAAGGTTTATCGATTGCTAAATCCTATTGAATTAATTAAATTATAAAACGAAATCCTGCTCTTTTATGCAATAAGTGAAACGCAAACGTAAATTAATTTACTTACAACCGAAAAGCAAAGGTTTTAGTGCAACAAAATCCGATCCGATATCCGATCCGTATTCCGATCATTTCAACCACTCAAAATTTCTCCCGAAGTAATGGCAAACTACTAAATTTATAAGCACTTTTGAACTGAGGAATCTTTCAGTTTATTTTACAAAGAATCGCGAACGTGGAAATAATAATATAACACCTCAGAAATAAGTATTTGGTACACGTTGGAAGTTATTCAGTGAATGAGATTTGTTTGCTATTCGACAGATGAAAATGTTCAAAGTGAAGTTGAGAAGTGATGGGCGGATTACAGAATTAGTATGGCGTGGTACTGACATCGCCGCACAGATGGCTCTGCCGTCGCATCGCCTCAAAGGAAGACTTCTCGAAGATGGAAAACTTCTGGATTTTAGGCGTAAAAAGTTGCTGCGATCAAATTCAATTCACAAATCCGAATATTGTATTGACTTTGTACAGCAATCGTAATAGTAGATATATATTGTTCTTAATAAAATGTTCTTAATAAAATAAAACCCTAGCGAAGACGCTAAAAACGACATAGAAGACAAATGAACAAAAAAAACAAATGACAAATATATTTAAATAACTTTAGTCCGCCTCGGCACAGGGCCCCCTAGTGAGGAGGACTAAGAAATACAATATTTTATACTTAATTTCACATTACATTTTGTATGTAATTTTTTTTATATAGTCGCTATAATAAAAAAAAAACTTACATATAAATTAAGAAAACCCCGAAAAACGTGAACAAAACAATTTGTAATCCAATTTATAAGAGGGGAAGAAGTTAGCATAGTTCAAGTATTACGTAACGCAATTTTTGAAGATTTTTGACCCTTCCTCCCCCCCCATGTAACGCGCCGTAACGTTTTTCTGTACCCCACCCCACCTAAGCGTTACGTAACACCCAAGTGACTATAGGCCACTTGTATCACATTTAAAAACTTTTTTTCCGGTTTAGGCAAATATTCTAAGACATACTGAATTTTTATTTTTATTTTTTATTGTATTTTTGAAAACCTGGCGATTTTTTGAAAAGTTCAATCCGAAAAATCAGACCATTTTTTATAAACCGGAAAGACGGGACATAATTTTATAGGTGCGAAAAAACGATAATTACATAGCCGAAAATCATTAAAAAAAAGAACGTTTTCCACACGAATGACACAGGAGAATAACGAGGCATACCAAAAATATTAAATCTCATAAATATTTTTTTCCTTGATCCATCTTATTGATCATAAATCATTATAATGTTCAACGTCTATATTATTAAATCAAATGTAATATACTTGTACTTGTAATCCGCACCATTATCATTATACCTCTAAAACACGTACGGACAACGTAAAATGTACGGGGTTCTCTTCATAATATCTGTCAAAAAATCAAACCAAATGATACGTTCGCAGAGAACAAACAATAAATCTAGTGAACGTTAAATGTCAAATTCAAAAATTCGCCTGAAATCAAAGTGATGCCATATAAAAAAAATAAATCAGTGTGGAATTTTATAAAATTAATAGGAACATTTTCGGAGACGGGCCATTTTCATATATGACGTCATGAGCCCAATAATGGATTTATTTATTTTAAAAAAAACTGTACATTTCTAAAAATTTTTACTAACATTTTCGTAATCTTAGTAAAAAAATCTATCCACACGATTTTTTCCAAGTCGTTATGAAGTCCACGCAAGTGGCCTATTAAGTTGCGCAAAGAACTGGAAAGTGGCTTAAAATAAAATAAAAATGGCGTACAATACAGTCGAAGGATTCCCCCGTACAACATAAACGAAAAGGATTGCCAACTTGGAAGATTTTAATTCCCTAATAAACAGTAATTGTTGAATGAAACACTAGTATATAAGCCGCCATAGCTCAGTGGTGAGAGCACCTGACCGGCAATCAGAAGGACACGGGTTCAAGTCCCGTTGGCGGCAAGTATCTTTTCTCGGAAGATTTTTTCAATGTAGATGAGTGTTTCAGTCTGATAATAATTATTGCTTATAATAATTGTTACCCTTTGTGCTATGCATGAAAATTTTCTTTTAAACGTTAGTTTATCAATAAAATTCAAAAAAAAAAAAAACATGTTACGTAACGCGTTGTTCGAACCCCCCCCCCCCTCCCGCCCCGGTAACGCACAGTAACGTTTTACAACACCCCCCCCCCCCCAAAGTGCGTTACGTAATAATTGAACGGCCCCATAGGTCTTTAAGAGACTTTTGTTCCTCGAGGTAGAAATCAACTAAAAAACTGAGCAGTTGAGAAAGTTTTTAAATTAAATATCAAAGTGTAGCGAGTGCTGGCATTCTTTCATTTCATGTGCACCGGTGCCGAAACAATTAATTACGTTAGTTCCTCAGAGCACCTTCCACTGAAATACCGGTAAAATAGACAAATTTTCAATATTGTTGCTAAAATAACAATTATCCGTCCGTCTAGGCATTTTATAAGTAGGGTTTCCGGTTGTTGCGTTGCGAAATTTTTTACGGTTTTTTGTGTGCAAACCGGTGGTGTCATTCAATTTCCATAACAACGATTTTCCAGCTACATCAAAGGATTCCGGAAACCCGCTGGGCTTTTGAGCGGCTTTGTCGAGCATTAATTTAAGGGAACAAAGTTTTCCCTGTAACGCCACAGTTAAGTGAGCATTTAATGAAACAGAAACACAACCGTTAAAATGCAACATCACGTGAATATTTTGTTTGTTTGAGTGCCGAAATTGTATTTATGCAATATTAACCAGTGGTTATCTACCACGCGAACAAACTGCACCCCTGCAACTACACTGCCATAACTCAAAAATGGGGTGTTTAAAATTGTGGAGCGTGTATTGGTTCTCATGTAGGTATACAATTCCTACAATGATGTCCTTGCCAAACGTCACCGAGGAACAGCCTTTGTCTTGCTTACGCTTACATCATACCAATATCCACCATAAAGTTTTACGGTGTGTTCTTTTAGTTAATTTAAAAAAAAAAAACTATGGGATTTTTTCGAAGCCAAAAAGCTAGTTTTAAATATGCAAGAAATGTATCTATATAGGTGCTGTGTTCGACTATATCGGTGCGATATCCACGTTAAAATAAAGTTAAAAACTTTATGATAGCCTGCCAAAAACCTTTAAGGAAGTCACAAGTCTAGGCACCATTCGAAGGATATGTGTCATATCCATGTGCTACACATAAAAAATTATATATTTAAATATATATTTTACTTACTCTTTGACAAATTTTACTATATTATTTCTTAAATTGTATTTTTATTATAGATTTATGAAATAGAATATTGCATACATTTAAATAAAGATTCAAATACAAACAAACAAACAAATAAGTAGGTACGTACTACGTTTGGAGATCATATTATTTGAAATAATGTCAAGTAAAAATGTCGTGTCTCAAACTTATGTCGATAGGTAGGTACCTACTTATCTATTTTTTCCTAATGTTGAAATCTGCGAAATTGTACATACATAATAGTTTTAATATAGTACACCAAATGAACCAGGAAACTATTCTATATCGGTAGAAACTCACTAGAAGGATTATTAATAGGACACTGCCATTTCAGGAGACACGTACAGCTGTTGAAAGAAGAAAACACCAATAGATGTAGGAAATGTGAAGACACTAGACATGGGCAGATTTATTCCCAGGAGTGAATTGATTCAGTCTGATTCTCCTGGCCTTTTGAATTGATTCCTTCTATTCATTCCTTTAATTCAATTAATTCCAAAAATAAAAAGAATTATCTAATTCAGAAAACATAAGTGGGGAGGTTACGAAGCACCGCACAAAGAAGAGACCGATTAGACTAAATTCTATAGTCTTTTAATGTCGTTATTTTTCGTTTCATCGAGTTTCAAAACAACGGTGCTAAAGAAGTTTTCACTTCACAAAGCACTCTTCCTAGGGTGAATTGGCCTATTTCACTTAAAAAAAAAATTACGAATTATGTCGTTCTGAAAAATTGTACTAAGGGGTTAATGTAATATTTTAACATAAAAAAATTGACAAAAAAATGTATTAGACTAGCAATAAAATCTTTAAATTAAACAGTGTTTTGTTTCACCCCTAAAGTTTTACTAATTTTATTTTTTTATTAAACTTAAAATTGTTCCACTTCACGTGATCTAATAAAAACAAACATTTTATCATAAAGACATTATTTTATGACAGCTGACCACAGCTGATTGCCGAAGTTCTGTGTCTCAAAGTAGATAGGTACTTGTATTCCAATAGCTTTGATACGTACCAAAAAATAACGACAATAAATCATTCCCGGATTTCTAGTTAAGTTCGGATTCAAAGTCGGAAGTTTTCAATCAACTATGTAATGAAATTGACGGCTTGGCCAACGGAGAGGAATGAGTGAACCGCACGGACAGATTCGCGGCGAGCATTGAGGAATGAATTAGTAAATTTTGGCTAGTGTCTTGCCTCGCAGTGACTCCTCGCTGCGGACCTAGCAGCAGGAACGGCGTTTCGGTCCTGTTGGGATTGACGAGATCATAGAGACGATGACGTCACAACTGAATTGAGATTTAATTCCTCAATTAGTGAAAAAGACAACGCGGTCCCGACAAACTCGTTATCGACAGACTATAAACTAGAGACTATTGTACGCGGGACGGGACGGGTACGAGACTGGGACGACGCAGCAGACTATGACTGGATCATGTACTGAATAGAACCAATGTATTAATTCTTGCGTTGTGAAATAGACTGATTCGGAACTACTAACTCGGCCGATTCGCGATCGTATTTCGCTTGGGCTGACCACGATTAAGTCGGTACCTACGGGTGTTTTACGAATGGCGCGCGGGAACGGGATACTTTACTTGTTTTGCACTATTATTTAAATTATGGGCGCGCCGCCCCTAGAATAATATTTAAATATTTACGAATCATTATAATATTTAAATCGTTTACGGTACACATCATTCATTGAAATAATTTAACAGTAAAATAAATGGAAAATAAAAACTAATGGTGCCGTTAAAAATCGTAGGATTCAAGGCCAAAGATGAGGAATGAAGAATCAATTCCTTTTAAAATTGAGAATAAGATCGAGTGTGTCACAAGATTGAATTTATTCATTTAATTCAGTCATTCAATTTTGCCCACGTCTAGAAGACACTCAATTCACATAGGTGCCAATGTTCTTGCTATGCTCTTGGGTGGATTATGAACATTCTGAATTTATTTGCACACGAAAAAAGCGCCACAGGCGAAAAAAATTAAGCGATAATTACGGTTTCAAATATCACGACCAACTAGTAAGTAGAGTGGTAGTTGAATCCCACTCATAAACACGACATCTCGAATCTCACGTCATAAACTGACATTTATGTTTTGTTCATAAGAACTACATATGAATAAAAATATATGATTGTGCCCAGTGGCGTAGCTAGCATGGGTGGCACCCGGGCGGATAGTCACCCCCCCCCCCAATTTCGACTTCACAAATGTGTGAGTATAGTAGGAAGGAATATTCGTATGTTCAGGGATTTTCCCCCATGGTCCCGCGGACCATGACCTGGCCCGCGGACCGTCAATTGCCGATTTTGGAGGGTGCCCATCACTTTCCCACAGCGTTCTAAGGAAACAGATGGTTTCTTCCATCACCGTATACATCAGAACCCTAATTTTTGTTTATAGAGAAGCTACTTTTTATTAAAATGACCTCCGTTGTCCGAGCGTATCTTGTTAGCAGGCAGCATGTGAGTGCGTACATGTTGTTAGTTATTTACTGTATCACGTCTCTATCAAAATAAAAGTTTATTAATATCAAGGAGAAGAGTTAATAAAATCATAAAATTACATATTATGATGAGATTTCACGACTTCACCAAAGCAGCTGAGCTGCAGTCGTCCGGCAATCCCGCCGAGGATAAGCGAAGCCATGAGTCCAGTCGCAAGCGGGACTTCCAGTAGTACCTCGAAGAAAGTATTGGGATTCGGGGGAAAGAGACCCGAGACCCTAGGGATAAAAGTGACCATCGGGTCACCAGAGGCAGGGCGGAAGGGCATCGGTCCGCTACGGTCGGTCTTCATGACTGCTCATGACGACGGGGGAGGCGCGAGCGGGTTACGCAGCGGCTGCCTTGGGAGTCATCTCCCCAGTTGATGCACGGACATAGGTCTAGTCCACCTCCTTGATGGGGTGTAAGACAGTACGAAATGATGAGATGGTAGTTTTAGAATGACCAATATAGAGTAGGTATCCATTTTGATGGAAGCTTTGGAAGCATTTTGCTATTCAGATGTGGTCACCAAAACGACTAAAGCTATTTCAAGCAACGCCAACGTTTCGATTCAGAATGATGGTCTTTAGTAAACAGGGCACTACCACTAATTCGATTTGTCATATTTTGACATACGGCAGTCTATCTGCGGTAGTGCGATAACGAGCAATGGTTTCGCATTAAAATCCATTAATTTATTTACATAAAAACATCGCATCAAACATTCCGGGCATAATCATTTTTCTGGCATTCAAAGTCATTCACCACGTGTTTACATTATTTGATTTGAATGCGGTCCCGCGCGCGGTGTAATCTGATTATATCGCAATTTCCATGACAATCGGCCGGGCAAAAATCACAGAACAATTCATTTCGTGCGTGTGTAATATAATATGCACTTTACCAACTAAATATGGAATCATTTGCATAACGCACTTGTATCTCGTGCGCATGTTTCAAAATAAAATACTCCAAATAATAATTAATACACTGTATTTACCACTGATATACAAAGCACATTAATTTATTGAACCACTGTTGAGTTTGGTAGTTATAGAGTATCTAGATAAGAGAAGAGAACTTGGTTCATTGCAGAAACATCTGATTTTATGTCTCTTGACATCTTGAAAGGGGACAGTGGGGGAACTACTAAGCAAGAACTAGTTTTTTGGTGTTTGAAAAAACATTTTCATAAAATAATGAACTAATAGTTTACTAAATAATGCACAATTATTTATTTGCAAAAACTCACATTGAAATGAACTAATAGTTTACTAAATAATGCACAATTATTTGCAAAAACTCACATTGTTTAAAAGGAAATAACAAAAATACAAATGTGTAAGTACTGTAAGTAGAAATTCGTAGTTACCCCGCGTTGTCGGGTAAATTCTAATAAGGTTTAGGGTAAGGCCGAATAATGATATATTTAAAAAATATACGCATCAAATGACTATTTTCTATATTATTGATCTCTGCTGCTTGAGATGTTGTATTTTTTCTGACATAATTTCTTGGCCTCTTAAATAAAATCAAAATATTAAAGAATGCTTTAAAAGGGGGGGGGGTATGTCTGAACACTCGCCATTACCCCCCTTCCATATGGAATAAATGATTTTTTTTTATCATTAAAAATTTAAAAAAAAGTATCACTTTCCTTGACGCATAATATTGGCAGTAAACAGTAAATCGTTTTTTTTACAATTACACATCTGCCCTGATAATGGACACTGCAACGCCGTCCGAAATGTTGGCTAAAGAATGAGGTAGCGCAACACGGCATAACACCTCAAAAATAAATAACGAAAATAATTTTGGCCGTGAAAATTTAAAAACGTACCAGTAAATCGCTAGTTTACTTTTAAAAGTACATAAAGTGTTGCAAGCTTAAAATATATGACTAAAAATCTAAAAAAAGCATATTTTTGCTTCACTTTAATGCGCGATCGTTCGGCTTTACCCGCCATTCGCAGTTCCCCACTCTCCCCTAATGCAAGATTATAATTTACTAGTGGAATCGAAATCCGTAATGTTGAAAGCATTTTATGGGCAGGTACTTTATCGCTCGGCTGATTTCTCCAAACAAACCCTTCCAATTTTGAAAATGATTACACTTAAATTAAAAGCAAATCCGAGACACAGACACACAACCGAAATTATAATTTTTAATGATCCCAAGCTTGTTTACTTTATATCAACGATGCATTACAATCAAAATTGTGTTTGTCGAATAAGCAATGAAAACATAATGTATAATTCAACGCTTTTCCGCATAAATTACCTTCAGGCAAGTCATTATTCGGTATGTGGGGAAATGGGAAAATAATTTTATTGCATCTATTTAGTTAGCAGAGCGGTGCAATTATTTATAATGCGGATAAATCAGTATGCAACCCCCGGGCTGCTAACGATATCACCTGCTTGCGGACACTACCCTCCAGGGTTCGATTGCCCAAGTACTGACAATCTCCTCGTATGTGGGACTAAATTTAATTAGATTTATTCCGTTTATGGTGAGGGAATAAACAGTACCCAGCATATATACACATACCCACGAGGCTAACCGATTGAATATACCAGCGGTACCCAACCCCCGGACCGCGGACCGGTACCTGTCCGTGGATCAAATGGTACCAACAAATCAAAATTAAGTAAAAAATCTAACATACCAAATAAAAAATTTAATTTTTTTATTTTAACTTTATGAGTAAAACCTCAAATTCTAATATTTAAATAAATGAAGACAATACAATCGAAAATCTGGAAACAGAAAAATCAGAAAAACATATTGACACCTCTGGGACAAATAAAAAATTAAATAATCATCGAAAAAAATAATTATTCATTTGAGAACCCCTTCACGCCAAGTTACCTCCGACACAGTAACTTGAACTTAAAAAACACGACTGGGCTTCCATCTTGCGTACTTGACTATATAATGTAAAGAGCTCGAGTGAGAAGTAATGATGTCAGTCACAGCTCTTATATTCTGCTTGCCCAAATGCAAGTGAAATCGTTTTATTGAAAATACTGCAGTAACAGCAACAAAAAACAAGGCAACGGAATAAACTGGACATGAGCAACAGCACACTTCGGGTGTCTTCTTCTTCTTCAATGGCGCAACAGCCCATTTCGAGCCTTGGCCTCCTTCAAAATAAGCCTCCACCGCCTCTGTCCTCGGCCATCGTCTTCCAATCTGCAACATGGAGTAATCCTCTTGCATCCATCCTGACATCATCCTCCCATCTCAGCCTAGGTCTGCCCGCCTTTCGTTTACCTCCCGGGTGTCCTGTTAGAACCTTCTTCGGTACTCGTGTGCTTGGCATTCGGTGCACATGTCCGGCCCATCTCAATCTTTGGAGCCTTAAATGGGTGGAGAGTCTGGGAGCTTGGTAAATATTACAGAGTTCATTATTGTGGCGGATTCTGCATGCCTCTCCCTCTCGCACCGCTCCTAAGATTCGTCGAAGTACCGGGTGTCATTGTCTCCTATTACCCCCAGATGGAACCGTTTGGTTGCAAAGAAACAACTTCAGGGTTTTCATTGATTTAGCGTTCTAGTGAGTTAAAATGTTAAATTACTTATTCGTTTTTTGACGTAACTTATTTTATTTTGAATGCATTTTTAAATTAAAATTATTAAATCAAAGCAATCTAAAATAATAACAATCACCTTTAGTCAACTAAAATTATCAAACGGTGACCGGTCCACGGCGATAAAAAGTTGGTGCCCACTGGAATACACAACGTATTTTTGATTATCTATAATAATAATAAATTTGGATAACTTATATAGCGCTGTTTTTGCGAAAAATCGCCTCAAGAGCGCTGAAATGGATCTATGAGTAATCTACAATGCAGTGGAGTGCGGTCTATGTGATTCCTTTTACATTGTTTATTATATACCAAGTTATCTATTGTCTATGCTCTACAGTGTACATGATAGAGAAATGTCTACGATTCCCTCTTATATAACATGTTAATATTGTACCTCTGCAAAGTAATAAATAATATCTAAAACATCAACACATTTCAATTATTAAACTGAAAAACAGTTCCCTTGTGAAATATGTGCATAAAATCAGTTGGCAACTCAATCGCTATCCACACGAAAGCAACTTGCGAATTTCATTGGCGGTCCGCACACACCGGCAACTTGTTAAAGACCAACTGGTCCTTAAGAAGTCATCGGCCGGCACGTTTCAGTTGCCAGGTTGACAGGTTGCCATAGGTTGCCATGGTTACGCCGCACGACCTGTCAAGTTTTCCAGTAATTTGCGATATGTCAGAGCAGGAAAATATCTATTTTGTTCAGGAGGTTGATAAATTATTATTCCATATTAAGGTTGATAATTGATAAATTATTGAAGTGAAACTTCTTTAGCGCCGTTAGTGATTTGAAATTCAGATGAAAATGAAATGATAATATAATGCGTTAAATTGGCTCTTCGGCGCGGGCCTTCCATAGCGCAGTGGGCAAGGCGCCTGACAAGTCTCAGCGGCCAGAGAGACAGACGTCAAGCCAACGGAGGTTCGAATCCTACGAAAAAAAATATTTTTTTTTTCTGAATTCAATAACCAATCTTCAAACCACTTTAAAATAAACAGGCAAAAAAGCGATATCTAGCGACTTTCTAGTTTCACTTCTAACGCTTGTAAATTACACACTCTGATTTTTTTAATAAATTATATTTTTGTTGAACAAGCTGATATAATTACTTAAATCGTAAAGTTGAGTTGCACCGTAAATTGAGTTGATAACCAATTTTTGGTTTGTCCATGAGCGAAGGAATACAAATGGTTATTAAGAATAAGTATTCCAAAAACACGTTGTGAACCTGTGTAATTTTCAAATATTCTGTATTAGTGATATTTAAACAGGCATGACATACACACTTCTGTTTTCGTTTTGAAGAACATAGCCTACTCGTGTCATTATCGTTCCTGCTAATATAAAATACGACAATATTAATTTATTGTGACCTTTTTCTTGTTCGTGTCTCCTGTTTTCTGCAGTTAGGTACTTATATAATGGATATCTAGGAACAGCTCAATTTGGGAGGCCGGTATGGGTACCGCCGCGCGCCGCCCCAAGAACCATTTATTGTATAACCAACATCCCTGCTATAGGTCACCACAAGCGGTTCGCTACGCTTGGTGACTTAGCTACCCGGGTTACTTATGTACCCGGGTTCATAGAGTGAGGTCTTGCTTGCACTTAACTGAAACTTAACGGAAACTGTTTTTTTTATTTATTAAATTTCAGAATACTGTAACATTAAATAACTTGGTGTGCAGGAAAGTGTCAAATAATAGTCTGTAATCTGTATATCACGGTTTATTGATGATTTCAACACAATTTGACATAACTAGCGGTTCCGTTCTGTTTTACTCTCCCTCCATAAACGGAACTCAGCTTGCCGTCGCAACCGCAAACCCCTCCTCTTCTTCTATTTCTGCTAGGCTGCTAATTCCGTCCCATTGCTGGCCACATACACATAAATGGGTGTTACACTCGTCCATCCTGATTAGTAGTCGTGTCCTCACGGCTCTATCTATGTGCCATAATAATTCTAGAAGCATACAAACATAATACCATTTACCACTAATGTGACATTACTCGCCACCAATGTGACATACTCTCGCCACCAATGTGACATAATAACATCAAATAGTATTGCTCGACACCTGAGTTAAGGTGACATACAATCGCCACCAACGTGACATAATAAAATAGTATTGCTCGACACCAGAGTTAAGGTGACATACAATCGCCACCAACGTGACATAATATAATAAAATAGTATTGCTCGACACCTGAGTAAAGGTGACATACAATCGCCACCAATGTGACATACAGTCGCCACCAACGTGACATAATATAATAAAATAGCATTGCTCGACACCTGAGTTAAGATGACATACAATCGCCACCAATGTGACATACAGTCGCCACCAACGTGACATAATATAATAAAATAGTATTGCTCGACACCTGAGTTAAGGTGACATACAATCGCCACCAATGTGACATACAGTCGCCACCAACGTGACATAATATAATAAAATAGTATTGCTCGACACCTGAGTAAAGGTGACATACAATCGCCACCAATGTGACATACAGTCGCCACCAACGTGACATAATATAATAAAATAGTATTGCTCGACACCTGAGTTAAGGTGACATACAATCGCCACCAATGTGACATACAATCGCCACCAACGTGACATAATATAATAAAATAGTATTGCTCGACACCTGAGTTAAGGTGACATACAATCGCCACCAATGTGACATACAGTCGCCACCAACGTGACATAATATAATAAAATAGCATTGCTCGACACCTGAGTTAAGGTGACATACAATCGCCACCAATGTGACATACAGTCGCCACCAACGTGACATAATATAATAAAATAGTATTGCTCGACACCTGAGTTAAGGTGACATACAATCGCCACCAATGTGACATACAGTCGCCACCAACGTGACATAATATAATAAAGTAGTATTGCTCGACACCTGAGTAAAGGTGACATACAATCGCCACCAATGTGACATACAGTCGCCACCAACGTGACATAATATAATAAAATAGTATTGCTCGACACCTGGGTTAAGGTGACATACAATCGCCACCAACGTGACATAATATAATAAAATAGTATTGCTCGACACCTGAGTTAAGGTGACGTACAATCGCCACCAACGTGACATAATAAAATAGTATTGCTCGACACCAGAGTTAAGGTGACATACAATCGCCACCAACGTGACATAATAAAATATATTGCTCGACACCTGAGTTAAGGTGACATACAATCGCCACCAATGTGACATACAATCGCCACCAACGTGACATAATATAATAAAATAGTATTGCTCGACACCTGAGTTAAGGTGACATACAATCGCCACCAATGTGACATACAGTCGCCACCAACGTGACATAATATAATAAAATAGTATTGCTCGACACCTGAGTTAAGGTGACATACAATCGCCACCAATGTGACATACAATCGCCACCAACGTGACATAATATAATAAAATAGTATTGCTCGACACCTGAGTTAAGGTGACATACAATCGCCACCAATGTGACATACAGTCGCCACCAACGTGACATAATATAATAAAATAGTATTGCTCGACACCTGGGTTAAGGTGACATACAATCGCCACCAACGTGACATATCTTTATCTCACTTTATAAGGACAACCATACAGAAAATTGACTCTTTTAATGAAGTCTCCCAATTTTGTTGAACTGGTGTTCCTTCCTTTTTTCTATGCGTCAACATCGTCATTTTGACGCTACATTCCAGGTTGGGATTTGGCTTCTTCCACAAATATCCTCCACCGGCTGTGGTCCCTCGCCACTCACTTCTGGGTCACTTCCACTGGGGCAACCCCTTGGTCATATATTTTGGCGTCCTACCATCTCGCATCCTTTCCTTTCAGATCATTGCAGTCTTTGAGACATGCTGGCCTACAAATCCCGGATTGTTTCTTACTCACACGTGCTTGTCATTTACGTACTTAGTTTCGATGTTTTTATTTTTGGTCTCAATTGTTCAGCTTTGGGTTTTGAGGTGGGCTACGCTGGATTATTATCTGTTTGATCTGCTGGTAATTACTATGTGATTGACATATTATCTCACATTATCTCTGATGTATTTTAGTTTATGCAGCCCATTAAATTTACTTTACGTGTGTTGGTCTCACCACCATATTAAGAATCACCGTAGATAGCGTATCTCATCCTGACTCGATTTCGATGTTCTCCGATAACCCGCTTTATACATTTATGACTGTACATATTAGATTTAGTCAGACTAGTTTTAAGGGATTCATCTTCCTCTCCTGCCTTGTCCGTTCAACTAACATTGGCTATCATATTGGCTATGTGGACTTTACTGCGGTCCGGAACAGCTCTACATCAGACTGGCCAAACCACGGTCTCAAGTTTTTCAGCCATGATGTTCTCCTTCTTCCAGGGCCCCGTCTTCCGGCAATCTTTTCCCTGCATTATGAGATGCAAGATCTCGTATTTCTCTGTCTCATCACATCTCCTATATAATGAAGTTTCGGATTTTTATTGTTTTAATAACTTATTTTTCTTTATTCATCCGAACCATAATAACTTCATTCGTAACTCAGTCCATCCAACTTATTTTGAATATTCTTCTGTAGATCTACATCTCGAATGCCTCAAGTCTCCTTATTTTAGGAATTACCCATTTTTATTTTTAGTTAGTGCAGTTTGAAGTATGTGGACAGGTAGTAGAGTCATATTATATTCATATACCCTTGTGAAATTAGTGTGATCAATGTTGGATCTTCTGGCATCTGAAGCCACATCAATATTCACCTGATATCTTCACCACATTATATCAATAGCCTGCCGTAGAGTAAACAGGAGAAGACTTCGTATGTGATTTTGTGAATTGTTATTCCTCTATGGTTCTCGCACTTGGTCTTGTCTCCCCTTTTATGAATGGTCACAATAATTTCTATTTTCAAATACTGCCTTTAATTCCTCGGGCAGTATTTGATTTTGCCAGTTTTCGTTAAATAGTCTGTAAATATACACTTCTAGCGTTGGACCACCGGTTTCGATCAGTTCATTTGTTATCACTTGTTCCTGGTGCTTTATTACGAGAATTTTTCAGTCATCTCGGTGCCTGCTTTACTCCAAACACAGTGGACTTCTCCGCGAACTCCTCAGCGGGAGTGGTGAACCATTTCCTCCTATTTACGGTGTTCATTATTGGTATGGTTTGAAATGTTCAGAAATAATTCTCCCATCTTTCCAAAATATCCCTTTTTCCTATCAGCAAATTCCTGTCACCATCTCTACAAGCACCCAGTCGGGATTAATCAGATTTTGTTAGGTCCCGGAAGATCTTATAAAATTTCTCAATTCATCGCAATGTCTTTAGCATCGCTTTTACCTTTGGTAATTCGCCAAACATCATTGCTCCGTACATCAACGACTTGTGACTCTGTTTTTTTTCTGAAGAAGAGTCTGATTTCATTGCTTTTCCTCGTCTTATGTGACTTGTGCTGCAGGTTTTCTATTTTTCTTCCTCATAATGCTCATAGCTCTAATTTGAGTATTGTCATTTGTTTCATTATGTGTTCATGATGTTCTCCTAGAATTTCGTCGGCACTTGCAATACACACTGTTTCGTATTTTTCTAATCCAAATTTCCCTCATCGGTAAGTGGAACATTTATAATTTAATAACGCTTCAAGATCAATAGCATTTCTCCAACGGCTGCTGTCTGAGGCGGCAATCCCGAGCCAAGTGGTCTCGTTTTTTTTTCAGATGAACAGCTTGAAACATCACTGAGACCATCCAAGACCGTGAGAAATTTGTCGAAGAACCCATTCAGATACCGCAATGAGAAATAGGCTGATTCTCCGAATTGATATCCTTAGGTGTTGGCTATGTAGGCGTCTCTGTGTATCTAAAGTCTCTCAATTGTGTGTCTGAATGCCCATGGGAAACCAGCAACATTTCCTCGGATATCAACACACTCAGTCAGCATTAACTTGGCACTGTAAATGATGATTTGGTCATTATATTTCTTCCGATCATTTTGAAGGTAATTCTTAATTTTAAAAAGTCCAGATTATTTACTTTTCTCGAAATCCAAAGGCACTTCAGTTTGTACGAATTATTTTGAAAGGTACACTTTGAAAATGGACAGATACCTAACCACCGCTTTGTTTAATCTCATGTCTGGCAGCACTCGACTCGATAAATGTTTGGCAAGATGGCCGCCGCGCCAGCGAACAGCTGTCCGGCGAGCGTCTGTATTTTTGTTGCTTTCTACGTTAGGTATTTCGGGTGAAATTTACGGTATCTCTTTACGGTGCAAAACGTCACACAATCACTGATTTTACTCAATATTTCTTGGATGCACCGTTTTTGTTTAAAACTAACACCATTTAAAGCCTGTTGCGCGAGTATTTGTCATTTTAGTACCTATTCCCGTACGCGAAAACTGAGATAAATTTGCGATAACGGAGTCGTACCAACTATGTCCATTGCTATCATAGTCCAGAAGTTCACGGGAGAATACACCCACTCGACACGTGGTCGTCACATTTACAGAATTGAATCGAACCACTTTATTCATTTTTGTTTTGTCAACAATGTCAACATAACGGCGGACCAAGACGCGATGTTAAAATCATTGTTTCCGCGGCACATTGATTCCATCCCACTTCTGATATGTAACATTAAATAACTTGGTGTGCAGGAAAGTGTCAAATAATAGTCTGTAATCTGTATATCACGGTTTATTGATGATTTCAACACAATTTGACATAACTAGCGGTTCCGTTCTGTTTTACTCTCCCTCCATAAACGGAACTCAGCTTGCCGTCGCAACCGCAAACCCCTCCTCTTCTTCTATTTCTGCTAGGCTGCTAATTCCGTCCCATTGCTGGCCACATACACATAAATGGGTGTTACAATACATTTTGTAAAAAAAATTTGAGTAGACCCACAAAGCTGTCATATGCCAGCTTGTCTGCAGGTTCTAACAATTTAAACATTCTTAATATAATATCTAAGAAAATATTTGTAAATACATTTATATTTTAGATAATTTAACTTACAACTATAAATATATAAGATATTTCAATATACCTGCCTAATAACAAGATATGTAGGCAGCTATATTAAGATATTCAAAGATACATGGAGTTTTCGTTCATTAACCACAGTTTTATCATTTTAGGACATAGTCTCTCATTTTTTTCAAATTTTATGTTTTTATTGATTTTATTGAAAATCACTGGTATTAGATATTCAAGAGTACGGCTTCCATATTTATTTAATATTCGAGGAGTTTTTAGGCCCTTTCCTTCTCTAAATCTTGTGGTGTGTTTGTGTACAAGTAGGTGTTTGTAAGGGCTTTCCCCCATATTATCCATAATAGTAGTGAACCAGTGGAGACCTGGTTGTCGAGACAATTCGATCTCTCCTCCAGGACTCTCAATCCGTCGCCTTGCACTGCAGTGGGAGGGACGGATTGACACTACCGACCCCTCTTACCCCTTTTATTCTCATTCCTTTCCTTAAAAATACCTTCTACACAGCAGCCCCATAGATGACATGGGCCCCGAGTGAAATTATTGTTCTTAGGGCCTGCTGTGTGGAGCTAGTGTAAAAAAAAATGCATTTTATATGTTTGGACTTAACGCGTTTGATGCTACATTAAAACAAGTATTGCCATTTGAAAACTTCTACATTTAGATTCGAGGACAAACTCAGAGAATTTAATTTCATCGTGTTCTTGTGAAAACGTTTAAATGCTTAAACGTTTACAAATAATGCAAATGCGGCATTAGCCATTTTGTTAACTCGTTTGTTGTGGTAAACCGCTGAGGATTTTATTTTTCCAGATAATATATTTAATAGTGTTGTAGCCACTGAAGGATAGTACCTACCCCTTACAATAGAGTGAGCTGTTGTGGAAACGCCTTTTGTGGATGTTTCTCTCTTTAAAGTGTGGAAATTCCTCTATAAACGGATTGCGGTTTGAGAAGATTCTAAATAATATGTTGGGAATGTTTTTCTTAGAAAGAAAAGTTTTTCACATGAATAAAATACTGTAATATAGAAAACATACCAGATATTATGGATACTTCTTAAAAATCCAAGGAAATGACATATCTATTCACTTATTATTGCAAAACTTTAATTTGATGAATCTGTTTGTTATTTAAATCGCGACAGTATTTAAAAAAAAATATAACAAATTTGGGAGCAGGGTACCGCTGCCTCAGGAACCATTTATTGGATAACCATCACCTCTGCCATAGGTCACCCCAAGTGGCTCGCTACATAAGGTGACTTAACAGGGATGCGCGGGTTCATGGGGTTAAGTTTGTTTACGTCTTGGCGGCGGATGCTTCTGCCCAATTACTGCGTGGCGGGCCGGACCAGAAGAGACTGGTTGAGGCAGATCATTTGGCTTCTCCAGTAGGACTCCATCGACCCATCGCCTTGCAACGCAATGGATTCATACGTCCGTCACTCTTGGACCCACTGACTCCCAGATTTCGACCCACCCTTCATACCTTTTTCCTTCCCAGAACTTCCTCTCCTCCTTCCTTTTAAAAGACCCTCCACACAGCATCCCCAAAGGGCCTTCTGTGTGGAGCTAATATATAAAAAAAAGATATTCACTCACACGCCATGAGATTAGGTACGGTACATTAGTGCATTAGATAAGGTACAGGACTTCTTTTATTACATGTTCCGAAAAGGCAGTTAGTTGAAGATCGCTACGGCTATTGAATTCGATCTGTTTGACTGATAATCATGCATCCCAATATTTCCAAATTTATTGAGAATGCCCCTGACTAGTGTTATGTACATCGTTTTGAGTGAGTTAGTATAGGTACTTGCATTAGATCTTTGGACGTTCATACAAAATACGAAACCGAGACATTTAAGTGCTTTATTCGTGATTGCATCAATGTGGGGGACGAATGTCATCTTGTTATCAAAAACGACACCCAGATCTTTAATTAATGTTACTATAGAAAGATTCACTTTGTTTGTGACATTGGAAGAGTATAGGATTTTTATTTCGAGAAAAACTTATAGATTTACATTTTTTATGTTTAAAAATAAATCATTTATGTTACACCAATTATATACACCGATCCAAGTTATTTTGCAATACAAGACAGTCCATTAAATTTCTTATAATAGTGTAAATTTTCAAGTCGTCAGCAAACAATAGGAATGGAAACCTTCAAATTTTGAAACAATGTCATTGATAAATAGCAAAAAAAGAATCGGACCTTGATGAGAACCTTGAGGCACTCCACTTGAAGCTTCAATTTCGTTATATATGGTTAGATACTTTAACGTATAGTTTTCTAGATATTAAATAGGTCTCAAGCTATTTTAGTAGATTTCCTTTAATCCCATATACTTCTGGTTCATTTTTTTATTTTAATTTGCACAATATTAATTTGTTCGTTTAACGACAACAGCTCGTACTTCAATTTATTCAGAGAGTCTTCAAAATAAGAGAATGGTCACTGTCTACGTGAAATTTCAAAAGTAGAAAAAATCATAATTATTTCCCTTCCCACCCTTTAAAGCAGACGAAGTCCGGGAAACGTTGGTTGCTTCAGCGAAAACAAATAAAATTTAGATAAGTATGCATATTTTTCGCTCTTCGTTAGAGAATGGAAGATAATTTTATGTTTTCTTCGTGAAAGATTACCATTCAAAAACAAAACGTTTCATGAAATGGCTTTAGCTACACATGTTTAATGACCAGTTCTGAAATTACAGGCACTACCAATCCTTCCCTTTCCACCTCATTCCCACAGCTTTCTTCAGCTTCATAAATTTCCACAAGTTATCCAAACAGAAACGAGCCATTTCCTGAAATAGCATAAGTTTTGGCTATTAAAAATACTCGTATTTGAATGAATAAGTAGATAGGTACCGGCTTTAACATCTCTTTTCCATCCTCATTTTAATTCGTTTTCACAAACTCCCAATCAGAGGTCGCCGTATTTAGGGCATGTCTCTATATTTTTTGAATGGTTTTTTCATTCCGTTACTTTTGTGTTTCGTTTTTAAGTTTCCAGTACCAGATTAATAGAAGTAGAGATTTTTTTTCAGTACAGAAATTCCTGGATTATCTGCCATAATATGTACTTCTCATTGCCGAGAATTTACTAATGGAGGGTTATAATGTGGATTATTTAGTGGACATGTTCACATTATCATTTAATAAATACAAAAGATTGTTGCTGGGGCACTTCGGACGTGTACAAAAAAATTGTACATTTGTAAAATAATTGTTCATAATTTTGTATAATGTCCTATGTAAAAACACCTAAAAAGGGTGTTAAATATAATTAAATATGGTCATGGAATGGAACCAACGGATTCTATTCGAGAAAACCTTTTTTCCAAATTTACAAAAAAACTGTATATTTTTACAACAATATGAGTTATTTTAGAAACAACCAAATTAATCTTACACTCCTAAAATTTATTACGAAATCAGATTTTGTTACATAGAATGTAGAAATGGGCCGTGGTAAAAACACACTACCTGCTAATCTAAATAATAAAAAAAATACATACAGGTTCCACAGTTGTATTTAAGGTTAAACGGAATGTAAGTTATAATCTACGCGTTCACAGATGGCGCCAATGTAATTATTTTAAGTTAAAAAACTTTTTCCACATTATGCTTTAGAATATGAAGGTGAATTCATTGATTGCGCCTGTACATATTAAATATGAATACACATAAAGAGTTTTGACCATGAACAAACTCAAATCTTTCAAGAAAGGCTATAAAATACAATTTTCTATCGGTGACTCAATCCGATATTGTATTTGTTAGGCTTTTTTGAAAGATTTGAGTTTGTTTATGGTCAAAAATATTTACTCATATTTAATTCACGTTAATATTTTAAAGCGTAACTTGCAAAACTTGTTTCAACCTAAATAATTAAATTGGTGCCATCTCTGAATGCGTAAATTATAACGTGCGTTCAGTTTAAACTTAACCTAATAAAGTAAATTAATGAATTTGCATGTTAAAAACTTATTATTTTCCAATTTCAATACAAACCATAAAAAAAGCTAACCAAAAACGTTGGACATGACAAAAAATCAATGTACAAACTTTGACGAAAATGCTCAATTAACACTTGCTGTAACCAATGGAATCCTTGTACCAACAGTGTCGCTCAAAAAACACAAATATTTCACAGTTTTCTGATGAAATGTGAAAATTTTATGACAAATCAAATATATAACAAAAACGCCACTCGGGATCAAATTTAAAGTGGTTTCAAAATGTATTTTACTGTTGACATATTATTTGGCATATCGTGTGTGTTTTCCAATTAATAATAAATTATCACGAAGGCTGGTACCTAAATTACCAGTATAAAGTGTATTCAGTAAAATGGGATTTGCAATGAATTTGCCCATATCATAAATTCTGCAGCATTTGCTCCATATTTTGTAAATCATATTTTTGAATATTTTAATATTCTGTTTACGCGTGTTGTCTCATTAATAGTAAAATATTTGCGATGGATTTCATGACACCGTACAGAGTCTACCGAATGATAATTTATTAATAATAATAAATTCTTGCAAGTTAAAAAAAAATTGATTTGTTTTTATTTTATTTATTAAAATGAACATTGTATAATTTTTAACATGTTTCACCCCGCTTCCCCGAAAAAAAAAAGCTTTTATTGAAATGGTAACCCGTTAAATCAGAACAGTGACAAAACAGAACAGTGATAAATCAGAACACCTATGAAAAGTGATATAACACCATAAAAAAGGACAGAAAACTAGGTTAAGTAGGCTAGGTTTAGAGGAGTTTTTCATTACTTTTAATATAAAGTTAGGTTAGGTTTTTGGCGACTTTTTCATAACTTTCAATTACTTTATCACTTTTCAAAAGTGTTCTGATTTGCCATTGTTCTGACTATCGTGAATCCGGATGAATGAAGAATGAAGTGTAAGGAGAAGATATGATATGGAAGTGAATTGTAGAAGAAGTCGGGGACTCCCGAAAAATATGTCACAATAATTTTTTTTACGTATAAAAAAAAAATTTCTTCATTATAAGTAAAAAAGTAAGTTTTTCATCATACGTAACTTTATAATAATTATAGGTATGGAATAATCTTTCTCTAAAAAATATCTTTAATAAAAAACAATTTAATCAGAAATCGTATTAGATAGAATGAATTAGTGAATTCACAACTAATAAATATACATTCAGCATTAATAGTTAAGAATCACAAGTTAACCTTAACCACCACCTTTAATTTAAAAAAATTCAAAACATATTTACCAATCACTTTCAAGCACATTCGGTGTTCCACAAGGATGTGTCCTGGTCCCTAATTTATTTCTCTTATATATTAATGCCCTCTACAATCTAATGGTTCCACCCCCACGTAGCCCGCACTACGCACTGAGCCGCCCCCAACCAGCAAAAAGGTAAGTTAAAGTAATTTTTATTCCTTTTTCCATTTGTTCCCTTCTCATAAATGTTCAAGTAGTTCGAAAAAGTCCTTTGAATCTTTCGATACTATTGGTTCGCACAAATACATTATAGCGTGTCCTTTTAAAAATGATTTGTTTGGGCCTACCTAGGCAAGCTTTCCTTTTTTTATATTTTTTTATTATTAAGTTAAAAGAAATATAATATTTCGCTTTCTTAACTTAAGTACAGAGCATATATAGTATAGTAGTACAAGTATAGTAGTAATATTTTTAATTTTGTTCCAACATCTTACGTTTAAATTTGAACATTTGAAACAACAACAGAATGTGAAATCTTAAAAATAATAGAAAATATGAAAGGAGGTTCGTCTGCCGGTTTTGATTCTATTACGGCACACATGTTAAAATCTATGAAATCTTACTTAATAAAACCCATCACTCATTTAATAAACTTGAGTTTAACGAAAGGAATATTTCCAATGAACTACAAAAACACAATAATCTCACCTATTTACAAATCTGGTGATCCACACCAAGTAACGAATTATCGCCCAATTTGTCTAATTTCTAACATAGGAAAGATCTTTGAAAAAATAGTAAAAAAACAATTGGTAAATTTCCTAGATAGTAATAAAATACTACACAAAAACCAGTTTGGTTTTATTAAATCACTCAGCACACAAGATGCAATTGCTAACGTAACTTCATACATTTACGAATCATTAGATAAAGGTAAAAAATGTGCGGGCATATTTATTGACCTCAGAAAGGCTTTCGATAGCATATCCCATGAGATACTATTAAAAAAATTAAATGATATTGGCATAAAAGGCAACGCGATTAAATGGATCACCAACTACTTAAAAAACCGCCCTCAAGTGGTAAAAATCAATCGTATTAATAGTGATCAAGAGATTTCAAGCTTTGGAATCCCCCAAGGTACAGTGCTTGGACCAATCCTTTTTACCATATATGTAAACGATATTTTTTTTCAACATCTACATGGTCAAATTACATCATACGCCGACGATACAGTTTTAATAATAAGTGAAAATACTTGGGAAAATGTAGAATTACAGGCCACAGAAGACATCAATACGCTTAAGAATTTTTTCGACACTAATTTATTATCACTAAATAGTGAAAAGACATTTGTAATTCCATTTGCAATCCATCCAAACGACGCTCCCAAAAATTTTAACATTGTCATACACGATAACACTAAAATTCACAACCAACATTATTGCAAATCAAACTGTACAATATTAAAAACAACAAATAAAATTAAATATCTCGGCGTAATTATCGATAAAAATCTGAAATGGAAGGAACAAATATGTCAAGTAGTAAACAAAATCAGAAAATTAATATATATATTTTTAAGAATTAGAAATTTTCTGTCGATAAAAAATCTATATTTAATCTACTATGCCTTAGTTCAATCCACTCTACAATACGCTATTATTAGTTGGGGATCCGCGTATAAATGTAACCTTCTTCCAATAGAAATTGTACAAAGAACAATTATTAAAATTATATTAAAAAAATCCTTAGACTACCCAACAGAACGCCTGTTTGAAGAATTTCAAGTACCCACATTTAAAGATTTATATATTAAAAATTCAGTAATTCAAATAATAAAAGAAAAAGATAAATATCCATTTTTAAATGAAAACAGAACTCGACTTAAACATGTTTTTCTATGCCCAAAACTAAATACGTCTTTTGCACAGCATCATTATACTTATCAGGGAAGAACTTTTTTCAATCGTCT
Organism: Limnephilus rhombicus; assembly: GCA_929108145.2. Classification (NCBI taxonomy): domain Eukaryota; kingdom Metazoa; phylum Arthropoda; class Insecta; order Trichoptera; family Limnephilidae; genus Limnephilus; species Limnephilus rhombicus. The sequence goes on from OV815284.1 coordinate 29,832,264, forward strand.
ACCAGAGGAAATCAGAAGCATCGATGATAAGGCCCGAATGCTGCTCTCTGTCAAGAGACATTTTAAAGATGTTCTTAAGAAAAGAACTACTGTCAACTAATCTTACAAATATCTTAGTTCTCCATAACATTTTTTCTTTAAAAAAAAAAAAAAAACCACCATTATCAAATTAATACTGCAGCTCACATATATTTATGTACAATTAATTATTTAAGTACTAACTTATACCTAACTAATAACTAATAGCATTTATGTACACTCCCCTTCCATACACAAGCAAATGCTTTTAATGGAAGGGTAGTAAAAAAAAAACCTGTAAAAAAAAATATTTAGTTGTAAAATTATAATTATAATAAATGTTTCAGTAAATAAAAATAATAATAATAAAAATAGTTTTTTTAAAGGTTTTTATATTCTTTTCCGTTTTTAGTTTATCTGGAAGGAGATTATATATGTGAACTCCCTCGTGGCCATACTTTTCTTGCCACTTTCAGTCTTGACAGTATTTGTGTACAATTTATTGCGTTGTCTAGTATAATGTTCGTTCACTTGTGATGTTTTTATAAATGTTGTGTTTGAGTGTGTAAGTCCATTTTGGATTTTGTAGATTAAAAGACATATGTTATATTCGTACAATGTTCTTATTTTCAAAAGGTTAATTTCCTGGTATAGTTTTGTTTGTGGGAGTGTCTGGTTTATAGTTGAAGAGGTTTTTAATAACTTTGTTCTGTATTATTTGTAAGTCATTTAAGTACATAATGTATGTGTTTCCCCATATTTCTATTAAATAATTAAGGTGGGACTGGATTAAGATAAAGTATAAGCCCCTCTTTACCTCTGTTGGTAGAAGATGAGCAATTCTACCAAGTACTAGAAGATGATCAATTCTACCAAATACCAATTAATGGGATGATTTTTGTTTTTAGTTTTTCTACGTGTTGTTTAAATGTCAAATGTTTATCAATATATAAGCCCAGGTATTTTTCGATATCTAGAATATGTAGGTCTCTTTCTTCTATTTGTAACGGTTTATTTATTCTTTTAGGTGAGCTTAAAATCATGTAACCGGTTTTATTAATATTTATTGTTATAATATTTTTTATTAGCCAATCGTTTAGTACATTAAGATCCGGTTGAGATTGTTCTAATAGGCTTTCTAAGTTTTTGCCGAAGTAATATATTGCCTTTATTTCTATTATTGATTTTTCGCAAAAACAGCGCTATATAAGTTGTCCAAATTTATTATTATTATTATTATTAGAATCATATTAGTAAATATTGACTATAAGGTAGAGAATATGTGCGCTAAAGCAGTAAGAGAACTCTGGTGTCACATTTATTATCAGAGCATTTTCAGGCTAAAATATACCTAGAGACCAACGAAACACTTTTCAACTACTGAACTTTGAAATCACCATAATGTGATGCCCAAAATAAGACATGAATAAGATGTAAATCGTAATCACGAAAGAAGTTGAACAGTAAAGCTAATAAATCTATGAACTCAATCTCATCTTATATATTATCTCTTCCCATGACATCAAATCCACATTCAGCAAAATAACTCGTAAAATTTCATAACCCAAGTCATATTGACAGGTTACCTTATCCATAGACATTACATTATGTAGAGTAAAAGCTGTTATCATCTTCAAACAGCGCGGCACGTATCACGTGTCATATTCTATTTTTCAAGAACGAATCGAACGTTGGTAGTTCACCGTGAAATAGCAAGATTTTTCGCGCGTTCCGCGTCTGAACTCTTCGCGGGCATATCATATTATTATTAGTATGTTGGTACTCGTAAATTTACAGGGAGCGCATGAAAGGGAGACGGAGCTATACGGGATGTACGAGCGCGAGGGAGAGAGGTAACTGGGACAAGTTTGTAACTATAGGGCGTTAGAGGCTGTTGGTCGGGGTTGGTTGTGCTAGTGCTGGTTATGTAGGTACTACCGTACTCCGTTCGTAGGGAAAAGTGCACCGTCGGGAGGGGGTGGGATGAAGGGAGGGGGGGGGGGGGGTTGGAACGTGTACAAGGCCAAGGTCATGTTATTCGAGTGGCAGGGCTGCCATCTGGTGGGAAAATTGGATACCAGGGTAACATTTCATAATTTCAAATTCTAGACGAGCATGTTTTGTGTTATCTTTTGCAGGTACTAAAGGTTGCAAGTTGCACAAAAGTGTACCATTGCCAAAAAAACGTTTTATCAGAACTGGTTTTCGATGTTCGTATCTATAAAAATGTCCGTGAAGGTGACCCGAATAGTTAGTAAAATGTACGTGGCGGTCAAAAGATAAGCTTATATTTGGAGGAACAACACCCCGACTGCAAAGATAAGAATGGTGATCTGTAGATTTTTCAGTTTATATAATTTGTAGTAGACAAAAACTCCGGCTATCAGAAAACAAAATTGATGTTTGGGAATTTAAAATAACAGAAAAAATAAGAGTGGGTGAGAACTTACCTTAATAACGAATAAACAACTAACAAGGGGCCATTCATTTATTACGTAAGACGATTTAGGGGGGGGGGGGGGGGGTCGATCATATATTATTTTTTCTAACAAGGGGGTGGGAGGGAGTCTCGATAGTTCTTACGTAAGATCACAAAAATGCGCAAAATTAAAACTATTAGTACCTTTGTAAGTACAAATAAACATTTCTAAAAATTGTTACTTTGAAAAATAAACATTAAAACAAATCAAAGGTGTATTCATTTTTACTTTAGATTCTTACGTAATAAACATTAAACATGGGGGAGAGGGTCAGCCTGTTCTTATTTTTTCTTATAATAGGGGGGGAGGGGGTCGAAAACTAGTAAAATTCGTCTTAAGTAATAAATGAATGGCCCCCAAAGAATAAGAGCCCGTTACCACTTTCGTTTAAAAATCTGACGACAAAAAACAGGACGTCTGACGCCCTATTCACACGTACGTTTAAAAATCGTAACGATAAAAATTGGATGTCGGACGCCCACTTCACACTTCCGTTTTAAAAACGGAATGACAAAAAAGCGGATGATCACGCAGATCCTGTGATGTCCGATTTTTAAACGGATGTCCGATCCTGTGATTTTTAGACAGAACGATGTCCGATTTTTAAACGGATGTCCGATTTTGAAACGGAAGCTCTCGGCAAAAAGTTGTCACTGTATATGAGATTTTATTACGTTCTTGCGCGATGGGATCTTATAACTCTATATCTTCCACGCAACAGTAACGTTTGATAATATCGATACACAATACCAACATTGAAAAAAAAAAGAATATTGGTTAATCTGTCCATCCCTATTAAAATATCGATCCGCGGGGTTGGTTGTTGCGATACCCTCCCAAACCGAGTCGGGGTGGGGTCTCCTCCCATTCAGAGTTGGCCCTGAACTCCGTCCATCCCCCAACCAACCCCTCCTCCTACCCACCCTTTCGAATGACAGCCCTACCCGTGTAGTAAATCGGAAGCTGCATGAAAAACTTTTTATATTTCAACAGCTTAAGCGAAGAGAACTTTTCCTAAGAAAACCGAAGATTTTTAAATAATTAGCGCGGCGTTTTGTTAACGTTTCCATAAATTAGCGTAAGTAGGTATAATTAAATACTCAAATCGGTTGTCGGTACATGGGTGATGTGATTGAACTTTCAATTTTCAAATATGGAACTGGTAATAAGTTATGTAAATCATATCAGATAAGCGGTAAATTAGGTACCAAAATAATTTTATTAATTAATAATTCTTTATTCGAAATAAGTATTTGTTTTGTTGAAATGTTTGACAGATGCTTAAATAAAATAGAGTTATGATACGTTTCTGAGAAATTTCACTGAACTAGTTCCATCTCACGTAATTAATGATGTTGCTTTCTTTTCTCTGGCCTGCTAATTTTAAAGTGGGTTGATGATTGGATATTGATTTCAAAAAAATAAAAAAGTTTTTTTTTTGGATTTCGTAGAATTCGAACCTCCGTTCGTTTGATGTCTGTCTCTCTGGCCGCTGGGACTTGTCAGGCGCCTTGCCCACTACGCTATGGGAGGCACGCGCCCAGGAGAGAATTTACCGCATTATATTAGAACCGAGTATTTGTGTAGAACTGAGTTGTGATGCATTTCCGTTTCATCCGAATTTCAAATCACTATCGGCGCAAAAGAAGTTTCACTTCAAAAAGGAGAATGATGACGAGACACATAATGTACGTATGTCTGTTTCCTCCAAAACAATACATTTTTGTTCCTTTGGAGGAAACAGACATACGTACATTGCGTGTCACATCTTTTGTCTCATCATTATTTAATGTGTAAAAAAGAGCTGCAGCATTATTGTGGTAAGTAACGTATGTTTGCTGCTTTTTTTGTTTCGTCGTCGTTCCGTAAACATCAGAATACTAAAAGCGCATATTGGATGGATATCGTAATTTTTCAGGTTTACTGGATTTCAAAAGGTAAATTTCTTCTTGTGCAACTCCAGTCCAATTTTTTAATATTTTTTTAATGAATAATGACCGTCTAACTTAAATAACTGCATTTTTATTTTTATTTTTAGAGTTAGTTTTAATAGGTAAAATAATTGTCAAAGTTTTAATTTTTCAAGACCCCCCGAAAACCACCGTATATATGGTGAATCATGTGACGTCATCACTCCTGAAAAATTACAATAGGATCGGGCAATCAGCTGTTCAACTGCCGCTTTTTTGAATTCCGTTGTTCAAAGTATTACAATTTTTTTAGTCTCTAAATCTCTATAAAGAGTATGTAAATAAACGAATACATTAATACGATGGATTGTGTCATATCATACATTCCCATACAATGACTTTAAGGTGACGTCACGAGACGTCGAGCAGTGACGTCACTATTAAAATGTCAATAATGCCAACTTGATGGCATGTTTTTACGACCCGATGAAAAATTGACGTTTTTAATAATTTTTTAAAAACTCTGCGTTTAATATTATTAAATAAAACTTATATATTCAGAATCAGCGTTTATTGGTCTATATCTATATGAACACATTTTTTTAAAGCCATAATATTTTCATTGGAGTTCCTTATTATAACATCTCATGATTTTTCACAGGTCTGCTCTAATTAAAATTAATTTCCACTATATTCCAATGTGGTTAGTCACATTCTTTAGTTCTAATGGTACCGACCTACTTCACAGATATTATGAGAATTGTGCTAATAGCCATAGTAAGTAAACAATCAAACTCATTAAAATATAAAATAATTTAAGACAAACTTTTGTGGATATTTTAATGTATTCTTAAAAAAAATTCTATCTATTTTTGCTGTGAAGTGGATAATTGACTTGCTTTACAAATCGCTGAACAAACAGTGGATTTTATCCCCCGTACGTGATCTCGCAGAGTCGGCCAGTAATAAATATAAACCCCCTTAGGGAATTTATTGTCTGTACTTAAGTCATATGATGTTGCTCTTGGAATATCTATGAATTCTGAACTCCAGAGACCAAATGTCTTGAAAACATCGGACAAAAACAAAAACATTGTATCGGAGCCACAACGTTTTTGAAGTGAAACTTCTTTAGCCCCGTTGTGATTTGAAATTCGGGTGAAATGGAAATGACGCATTATAGCACCTGCGAAGCATCAAACGGCGCTCATTAGCCGCTTTGATTATGATTTATGATGTCACTTTTCAAGGCTCTTATTGGTTGAGATATGAAACGGAAAAGACGCTAGGTCTGCGCTCATTGGCCGCTTTGATTATGACCTCACTTTTCAAGGCTCCAATTGTTTTGGTAAAGTTTCGCTTATACCGCGTGTTAACTGCATTCGATTTTTTTTGTTTTCATCGAAGATCGTCAAACACATATTATTATAATTTTTTTCAATAAATGAATAAAATTTACTGTAAGTTGATGTAGATAGTTACGGAGCTCCTTAGCACATGATGGAATCGATGTTGAAAGTTGCACGCTTAAAAAAGGTGCATTGACCTAAAAACTGTGTACTCATGTAATCATGATAGTGCCCACCTAAAAGCGTAAATAAATTACGTTTTAAAAATTTAGAGAAAATTTTATTATTATCAGTGATTTTCACATTAATTACAAGATGGAACTACATAATTGCACCATCTACTCGGTTAGTTGCTGACTGGTTCAATGCATCGGGTCCCTACCTACATCCAGGCGTCGTGGGTTCAGCCCTCCGTTGTTGCTAAACCCTCCATCATTGAACAAGAATTTTTTTTCGTTTATAATTACGGTAGTAGGATAAAATTATACACCGTCAGGTTAAACTGATAAGATTACACTAATAATCCAAACGGAGATACGAAAAAGAACAAGACACAGAAAAATAAAAAGATAACGGTCGCAACTGGGACTCGAACCCAGAACCCCTCGTTTTACCACTTTTACGAATTCAGCTACTGAGACCTTTTATTTAAACGTAATTTTTTTCAATCTCATATTTCAATTTTCAAAATTAACAATATGATCTTCGACTATTTTTTCCATATTATTGGCAACTTCCTTTTTCATTGGAAACAAATATTCGAATAACTGGTTTGTAACCTAGATAGTGTCGCGGATAAATATATCCGATATTTTGTATGGAATACTTATTGACCTTTTTGTAAAAGTCTAAATGAACATTCAATATTTATTAGAAAAACTCTCTTTTTATAACTTTTGAAGGCTATTACATTAATGGAACATATCGAAGAAGAAGAAAACACTTCTTCTTCTTCTTGTGCCCTGTCCGTTCAACGGACGTTGGCTATCATGTTGGCTATGCGGACTTTGTTTACTGCAGCCCGGAACAGCTCCACGGTAGACTGGCCATACCACTGTCTCATGTTTTTCAACCATGAGGTTCTCCTTCTTCCAGGGCCCCGTCTTTCGGCAATCTTTCCCTGCATTATGAGATGCAGGATCTCATACTTCTCTGGATCACATTTTCATCACATGTCCAAGATATTGAAGTTTTCGGATTTTTATAGTTTTAATTACTTCCTTTTCTTTATTCATCCGAACCATAACATCTTCGTTTGTAACCCTGTCCATCCAGCTTATTTTAAGTAAACACTAATAATCTAAAAGAAAAGTAATCTAGTAATCTAATAATCTAGTTTAAGAAAACACTAATAATCTAAAAGAAAATATGAAAAATAACAATAAACAGAAAAATATAAAAAGATAACGGCTGTTATTGTTAAACAAGAAATACTGTTTAGATCCCCGGTCGCAATTATTAATAGAACGCCAAGGTTTAGGGTTTATGAATTGTCGCCATTACCAGAAAACACCGTAAAGCGGGTGGATACTGACGTCCAATCACGCTCTTGAATAAGCACCCCCTTTCCCGCCCTGTAACTCTACCCCCGGGAAATGCACCCACCACCCCCGTTACCATTGCACTCCTGGTGGGTGCAGTGTCACCCCCTGCCACCCCAGTGGGCCCACACTCTGAAGCTGTGGCACGTGTAAGATGGGCCGTATTGGAAAGCATTTAATATTTTAATATTTTTTGTAGTTATTGCAATTAATTAATTTATTTATTTATTTGATGCAATATTATTTACATTTTTTACATAATTCAATGATGTTGGCCTCACTGGGTGGTTTACCCGTGCTGAGGCCTCCATTTCATATACAAAATTATACACAATACATATAAATATATATATATAATATGTTGATAGGTTTAATTCCTTTTTATTAATTTCTAAATAAAACACTTGTGTTGCAAAGTTTTTTTTAACTAAGAAACGACATTTATGTTTATTAATATCACTTTGAATGGTTTTTTCTAACAATCAAATAATAGAATAACAAAACAAATGACAATCGATGATTGCATTCTAATTGACATTATAGGATTCAAATTTAAAGGGAATATATTTCCTTTACATCTCCCCCCCCGCGGGAAAGAAAATTATTGCAAAAATTTTCATTCATCTTCGATATCCTCTTCATGGTTCATCAATGCAGGTGCTGGAATTAATTTCGAGATGTGGAAAAAATTTGATTCTAATTTTTTTCGACCAGTATTTATCTTGTAAATTGAGTTTGATAATTTTTCTATTATTTTGTAGGGTCCGATTCTCAATTCGTCGAGCTTCTTCCTGTTAAGTTTGTTTCCATTCTCCACAAAAACAGTATCACCAACTTTGAAGTTAATATGTCTCCTGGTTTTATCGTAAATCATCTTGTTGTAATTATGTGACTTTATAGTATTTTCCAGAGCTTTTTTTCTGTCTTGAATCAAATCGATGTCAGTCTTCTTAAGTTTTAACTCATTTGGCAAAATCGTAACATCTGTGCCGTTAAGTAGGTACTGAGGCGCATAACCAGTGACAGTGTGCTCCGTTTCATTATAGTTTTTTACACAATTACGGGCTATAGTTGTCCAAGCCACTTTTAAGTCATTTTCGTTGATTTTGCATCTAATTTTATTGACTAGCGTTTGATTTAATCTTTCATTTAATCCATTTGAGAAAGGCGAGTTTACTGCAGTAAAAATGATTGGAATATTTTTTTCATCCAAAATTTTTTTGAATTCTCTAGAATTAAGACCCGGATATTGGTCTGATAGTATCATGCCAATGTCATTAGTTTCTGTGGAGTTTAAGAGTTTGATGAAATCGTTGGTATTTTGAGTTTTTGACGTCAAAATATATGCAAACCTCGTGAAATGATCTGATAGCAGGTGCAAGTATCTCTTTGTTGACCGTGAACCCCCAAAACCACCTATCGTATCAATAGAACATATTTCAAAAGGTTTTGTTGCGGGACCCAAGTAGGACATCAATCCATATTTATTTTGACCTCTTGATTTGTTCTTTAAACATACTGCACAACTTTCGCAAGTTCTCTTTATATTGTTTGTCATGTTTTCTGATGTGTACCATGAGCTTATCATTTTTTGCATTTGATTAATTCCTATGTGACCTAGGTCTGTGTGAACATTTTTGATAAAATCTATGCTGAATTTTTCTGATAGAATTATTTTTTCTTTTTTTTTTACTTTCTTGTAATAAACATTATTCTTCGATATCAATTTATCTTTTCTGCACTGTATCTTCTCATTTTTGACCTGATCTTTTAAGATATCTTCTAATTTTATTAAGTTGACAACTTTTAATTGCTCATCTTGGTTCTCATCTGGTTCTAAGACTGGGTTTCTGCTTAGACAATCAGCTTCAATATTGTACTTTCCTGGAGAATATTTAATTTGAAAATCATATTGGGATAAGTAATATGTTAAGTCACCAAGCTCTTCATCGGTTCTAGATTTGATATTCATATTTTCCAGCGGTTTGTGATCTGAATAAACTGTAAATGGTTTTCCTATCAACCAGTATTGCCAGTATCTCACTGCCTCTTTTATAGCTAAGCATTCTAAGTAAATTGCTTTTTTCTTTTTCTGTGCGCTGTTTAATTTTTTCGAAAAGTAAGCAACAGGTTTTTCTTTTCCATCAGATTGTGTCTGTTTTAAAATAGCTCCAACACCCTCTAGAGAAGCATCTGTATATATATTAATTGGTAAATCTTGATCAAAAATTTCCAAGATCGGTTGTGAGCATATTAGGTTTTTCATCGTTTCAAAAGCATTTTGGCATTTATCAGTCCAAATAAACTTTTGATTTTTCCTTAATAAATTATGCAAAGGATCTAGTATTATTGCACTCTTCGGAATGTACTCATGATAAAAGTTGATTTTTCCTAGAAATTGTCGCACATTCTTTTGTGTTTTTGGAATAGGAAAATTCTTTATTGAAATCAAATTATCCTTTACTGGCTTGACTGAATTATTCTGAATTATATGACCCAGATATTTTACCATATCTGATGCAAATGTGCATTTTGTAAATTTTAATCTAAAACCTTCTGTTTTGATTGCATTCAGCAGCTTTGTCAGATGATCAATGTGTTCAGCAAAAGTTTTTGAAAAAATAAGAATGTCATCTATGTAATTGACAGCAAATTCGTTTAGTTTATATTTTCTCAATATATTGCTTAATATCCTCTGAAAAATTGCCGGAGAAGTCTTCAATCCAAAAGGCAGGCAGGTCCATTGATAATGTCCCTCCTGTGTTACAAATCCTGTTTTTTTTTTGTCTTCAATCCGCAATGGAATAGACCAAAAGGCTGAGTTTATATCCAGCGTTGAAAAAAATTTGCAATTTCTGGTCTTTGTCATTAGGTCTTCAATCAATGGAAATGGTTGAGCTTGAGGTATTACTATTTTATTTAAGTCTCTGAAGTCTATGCATAATCTGGATTTTTTGTTTTCTTCTTTTTTAAATGCTAGAGTGACCGGTGCAGCAAATGGACTGTACGACTCTTCTATCAGTTTATTGTCTAATAATTTTGCTATTTGCTCTTCTATTTCCTTTTTATCTTCTACACTGCATCTGTAAGGCCTCTTACTACAATATTTATCCACTAATAAGTCTATTTTCGCTTCATATCCATTGACAGTGCCAACATCATATTTACTCTTCGCGAACACTGATGTGTATTTGTCTATTAGTTCATTTATTTCTGTTTTTTGATCATTATTTAAATGATTCATTGTTATTTTAAAATCTTCTTCTTTAACATGTTCGTTAAAATTAATTCTGTGTTTTTCTATATGATTAAATTTAGTATTCGTTTTCACATCTGTAGAATATTTTTCTTTTTTATTTGTATTATTTAGGCAGAGTTTCTGTGATATTTGTAAGTCTTCACTTTGGATAAGTTTGAAGTCTTTTATCATGTCTAATCCAATCAAAAAATCATACTTGAAATTGTGTTCATCAATAATGTACACATCAACTTTATTCTCCAATTCAAAAATTTTTATGTTTAACATTGTCAAACCACTCGTCTTTTTAACACCATTAATCGTTACTAAATTTGCTTCATTCAAATTGTTTCCTTTTCCTTTTAGTTTCAATAATTTAGAATTAATTAGAGAAACATTTGAACCTGAATCATAAATTCCGTATATTTTTAATTTATCATTTAGTAATAGTTTGACTTTTATTAATGGTGTTACTATTAGTTTTTTTGATCATTTTCATTTAATTCAGTTTCTATCACTGAATTGTTTACATGTTTAATGGCATTTCTCTTAAATTTTTCATCCTCTTTTGTTTTGAACCAGCATGTAGCTTCAGGGTGGTAACGAATGCCCTTATTCAATTTTTCACAAATTTTACATGGATTTTTACCCCCATTTTTATTATGTTCTGCATTTCCAAATGTTTTCTTATTCATAAATCTTTTTTTGTTGACCATATGTTCATACTTGTTTACTTCATTAAACAAATCTACAGTATCTTGTAATCCTTCTCTATCGATCTTGTTAAGTATGAATTCTGGTAGTCCGGAAGCAACAAGATCTATCAAAGTACCGGTGTCAATTGATCTTCTCACATCCAATAGAAGTTTTTCTTTTCTCATAGCATAATCCAACAGAGAACCATCTTTGTATCTAAATGATAGTGCGTATGTGACAGGGTTCCATCCTTTGTTTGCAAATGATTCACAGAATTTGTTTTTCCATGTTGACCACTCTGAGTTCATTGTTAGTTTTATAATCATGGAACTGTACCAGTCTATACAAGATTTATCCATGAACAATCTGAGTATTTCTATTTTTTTTCCATCCATGGTCACATCAAACCGCAAACATTCTTTTTCAAACACTTCCATCCACTGGCTTGCATTTGTATTTTTAGTGCAGAATTTTTCTATAACAAACTTCTCAGCAATGTTTTTTAAGCTCTGTTGCTTATCTTCCATTAACTTTTCAATTAATTTTCCTAATGCATCTTCTTTTTGATGTACTTGTAAACTTTTTTCGTCCAATTCTTCGAGGTATTGGTCTCCAAACTGTAGGTTTCCATCTTCGTCTACATATGTTTTTTTTAGTTCTTCTGTCATGGTTAACCAGACTCTTCTAACCTGGTATCTTTTTTTCAAACTATTTTTTATTTTTCCAAAAGCACTAGTTTTCATTATCTCCTCGTGATAGCTGGCGGATCGTAGCATTTCTGGTATTGTAAACACTTTTCCATCATTTGTGACTATTTTTGTAATGCTAATAATATTTGATCTGCCATCGCATCCAGGTAATAGCGTAAATTCGAATTGAATTTTCTCCATTTTTGGTTTAAAACGAAATGTCGTTTTATAATATGTTGATAGGTTTAATTCCTTTTTATTAATTTCTAAATAAAACACTTGTGTTGCAAAGTTTTTTTTAACTAAGAAACGACATTTATGTTTATTAATATCACTTTGAATGGTTTTTTCTAACAATCAAATAATAGAATAACAAAACAAATGACAATCGATGATTGCATTCTAATTGACATTATAGGATTCAAATTTAAAGGGAATATATTTCCTTTACATATATACATAATATTGGTGAAAAAAAGGAAAAAAGTAAATAAAAAACATACGATTAAGATAAATTAAACTTAAAAATTAGAGATTTAGAATTAACGTAAAATTAAGAATAAATAATATTATATAAGGTTAAAAACGATATTTTTAATACGTGTTGTGTGTTTGTGGGTGATTGTGTTTTATATTGGTTTTGTGTGTTACTTATATGTTTTGTTATTTTATGCTATGATATTTTGGTAGTATTGTCTATTTTGGTCTTTAATCCATTTTTGTTTTCCTCAATTTTATTTTCAAGTGTTAGACTGTTGAATGCTTTTATAACGTGATATTGGTAATGTCTTTGTCCAAAGCTTGTATTTACCGTCGGAGTTTTTAAGTTTTCTTTGTATGCTTGTCTAACTGGTCAATAAACAATATTAATTACAAACAAAAAATATTACACCGTTGAGCAGACTCTTGAAAAATCACTGTTGAAAAAGGCAATTTTAATAACGCTCTGTTAAAATATTAGATTCATAGGTTAGGACTTGGGTCACATGTATCACACTTTGCAATTTGGGAGGCGAATATGGGTACCGTCAGCCCGGGAATCATTTTTTGGATAACCAACACCTCTACCGTAGTTCCACCCCAGGTAGTTCTCTACGTTAGGTGACTTAGCAGGGGTGCCCGGGTTCATGGGGTGAGGTTTGTCCGGGTCTGGCCACCAGCTGCATGGCAGGCCGGATCGAGAGAGAATGGTTGAAGGAGTCCCTTTGACTTCTCCAGCAGACCTCTCTCGGAATATCGCCTTGCACCGCAGTGGAAGGGATGGATTCATACGTCCGTCACTTCTGAATACACTGATGCCCATCCCTCATACTCTTTTCCTTCCCAGAACTTATTCTACTGCTCTTCCTAAAAAGACCCTATACACAGCATCCCCAAAGATGACAAAGGCCCTGAGGGGAATTATTTTCTCCAGGGCCTCCTGTGTGGAGCTAACGTGGAAAAAAAAACTTATGACTAAGAACTACAATTTTATCTTAATTTTCGGAAAACATAATTTTTGGCTGCTTTTTTTAAAATGTGATTGCAAGGTTCTTCCCGAATTTAATTTGGTATAGTCAAATTAGCTCGGTGGTAGAGCAAAGTCCAGTCGAGGTTGAGGTCCTGGGTTCAACTCCTAGATGCGACCGAGTATGTTTTATGATTTTCCCGTTTCTTATTTTTCATTTGAGATTTGTCTTCAATAATTTAATGATTAAATATTAGAATTTGAGGTTATTCCACTAAAAACATTGAACAAATTGTTTGATTTATTTCTACAACACTAAGTCAAGACTTGAGATTTTCACGGTCAAAATTATTATCTTGATTTATTTTTGGGTTCTTTGGGTACATCCTTCTTTGGTCAACGTTTCGGAAAGCACTCAGGGTAGATGTCAGATGGAAGATCTGTAAGATCTGTAATTAGATATCCGCCCTGATGATGAACACTGTAATGCTGTCCGAAACGTTGGATAAAGAAGGAGGTAAAGCAACATGACATAATTAATAAACCAAAATAAATCACGGTAGTCGTTGGTTAAATACAGTTGGTTAAATTTTAAGCACCTGGGTTTAATCATATTTCCTTCATGGTTAAATTCATATATTATTTAAAAAAACATGTACATCGATTCCAATGACGTGATTAGACAGCTGTAGACCAAGTGGCCTCAGTTTTAAATATTAACGTGGTTGTTCCAACGTCGATAAAGAACACCTTTTCTGGCGTATAAAAAATGCTTCAAGTTGGAAAGTATTAAAAATGTAATTTTTGCAAAAATTTTCTGCTTCTCGAAAATTTAATTAAAACTAGCTGTCCCCAGCATGCACAGCAATGCTATTCATAGAAATAAATTGATTCTCCCTGCATGTCCTTTCCCGTTCGTCCCGGTTTACTTCCACCTTCCCCGCCTTCCCCCTCCCTCGTCTCTTCCCTCTCCGCGAACCCCACCTCCCCCGTTCCCCTTCCCCATGCCTTTCCTCCCTGCCGCTAAAATATATGAAATACACGCATTTTAATTTATACACATTTCATAACGCCAGAGCTTACAATTATATAGCCTTTATGTTATTCTGGTGTATGAGCTATATTATTGTAATGTTTCATTAAAATCCATTCAGTAGTTTTGCGAGAAAGAGTAACAAACACACGTACATCTATCTATACATATATCTATACATATTTCGCCTTTATAATATTACTAGCTTTTACCCGCGGCTTCGCTGACATGGTATAAGGGGTATAATCCCACTCCGCCACCTCCCCCCCCCCTCCCCCCTCCCACTCCATCTATGTGTAAGCAATGAGTACTTCTTTCCACATTTTTTAATTAGTAATGTTTTCACATACACGCTCGTTTATCAATTGAATAAAATTTTCATGGGGTTTTTTAGTAAGGGGGAAGGTGTTTAAGGAAAATACGCAATAAATCGGTAGAAATGCGGGAAGCCAGGCCTTAAGGCATTCATAAAGGTCTATATTTTAAAGCCCTTAAAAATGTATGTTATTCTTAAAGATAATATCTATACAATCCCCACGCCGAAATGGCAATTATATGAAATAGAAATAGAAAAAATCGCAAAGTATGCTCGAAAAATTATTATAAATAAGTTTTTTTCAGTTATTTTACAAGACATACGTATGAAAAAAATTCAGTGTTTTTTAAATGGAATAGACATTCCCCATGAGATTTTTGCTCAATTTTAAACGAGTCGTGTTTTATTAAACGTTTTCACAATGTTCCCTTAAATATTATCGTTTTCAGTTTTTAGTTTTCGGATACGATCAGAAATATTCCATTTATTTGAATTTTATTGTAAAGCGGAAATATTTTGTCCTATGACAGGGGTTAAAAAGAAGGCGGTTAGATTGTGTGTGGAAAAATAAAAATAATGTAAAGTCGAAACAGCAATCCTTTTACATCTGAAAACATTTCCGTGACTCTTTGTGTAATTTCAGTAATTCAGGAATTATATTTATCACTAATTCATCTATTATATTTAATATATGAATCATAATCTGGAATTATATTGTAGTCCGGGCCAGAAGAACTTCGGGTGTATGCGTAAATTAGTTGACCTTCATTCACCACAGAGCGACTAAACTGTCCTGGAACAAGAACTGAGTGCATTTCTATAATTAAATAAAAGCTTTGCCGCTGCATTTAGTTCATTTTCAGTTGTGCTTTTTCTTTGGGTTTTAAGGGGGAAAGTGGAGTGTTTTTGAGAATGAATTGATAATTCGAAGTGGGATTAGAGTATTATTGCCATAAGTTATCCCAAGTGTTTTGCTACGTTTTATGACCATGGGCCTGCGTGGCGGGCCGGATTGAGAGAAGTCGGTTTATACTCTTGCACCTCTCGAGACTCTCTCGATCATCGCACTGATTTCTGGTTATACCGAACCCAAGATTTCTATCCATCCCTCATACCCCTTCCCTTCCCAGAACCTCCTCTGGTTTCATTAAAAGAACCTCACTAACCATAACGCCGGTTTGTTATATCTTTACTAAGTATAAAATGGAGTCGCTCACGCCGTATTTGCGCTTAGATCTTTTGAACTACGCAACGGATTTTCATGCGGTTTTAACCAATAGATAGAGTGATTCACGAGGAAGCTTTTTAAGTATATGTTTTGCCAAGGTTTTGTGTGAATTGGTTGAAATACATAATATAACTGCCCAAGCGGCAGCGAGCAGCGGGCCGCGTGGTGTGGATTTGATTTAACAGATGGCGTTGGTTATAAAGGTTCGTTAGCCACAGCAACGTGTGTCCGGGTCTGCTAGTTATTTTTTATGAATTAAATGTGAAATACGACAATTAAATAAAATAAAATTTACTAGCGCACACCGGGATTCGAACCCACTCCCAACCTCATACAATGACCGCCGCCCCGGGAACATTTATTTACCGCCGCCCCGGGAACCTTTATTGGATAACCAACACCTCTGCCATAGGTCACCCCAAGTGGTTCGCTACGTTTGGTGATTTAGCAGGGGTGCCCGGGTCCATGGGGGTGAGGTTTGTCTAGGTCTTGGAGGCGGATGACCAGGACACACTGAACGCCAGATTCCTACCCATCCCTTAAACCCTTTTCCTTCCGAGAACGCTACTCTCCCTCCTTTCCTTTAAAAAACCCTTCACACAGCATCCCCAAAGATGACATAGGCCCTGAGGGAAATTATTTTCCTCAGGGCCTCCTGTGTGGAGCTCATGTAAAAAAAAATGACCATGAAGACAATCTCCTGTTTGATGAGCTGACAATTCATCGAACAACATCCCGGGTTAAACATTAACAGCCTTACTAAAAAACCCAGTGAAAATTTTATTCAATTGACAAACGGCCGCGGATGTGAAAACATTACTAATTAAAAATTTGTTCTTTGAAAGAAATACACATGGTTTCCACGGCCTGAGAGGGTAGTTTATCTCTGTTTTAACCATTGATGTCCGAACGATATTTGTAATTTTCCCATAGTATTTTGAATGTTCAATATATTTCTTATTTTTGAAGGTGTCGTAAAAACAAATACCATTTATGAAAACTAGATAAAATTACCTTTAAGATTTGAGTATTTGAAATACACTTTAGCTTTCAAAAACTGCCGTATTTTAAGATTCAAACTCGGAAATAAATGGAAAAAAATTTCCTCCCACAACATTTTTGACCAAAATGTAGAGAAATTTAAATAAAATCAAAATTTAAAAAACACAGTCCTTTTGTGTAATAAATTAGGAAGGAAACTATCACCTCACTTTTTCATCGTGTATACAATAAAAAAATAATAAAAAATTTCAAAGTTTTTTTATTGCCAAAAAAAAAACTACAAATAATACCGAAATTTAAAACAGATTTCTTGCATCTCTAAAGACGTTAATTTTTTTGATACGTTTACGAACACATGTATTAGGTTTTAATATTATAAAAAATTATCACTTTTAAGAAATTCTCTTAATAAAGATCTTAAATGAAAATTTTATCTTTTGTAACCTATAAAAAACAATATTCTGACAGTTCAACTTTGAAAGTACGGCGTTTGTACAATAACTTGATTAAACTGATGTAAATCACACAAATAACATGGTAAATATATCAATTATGTGAACAGAAGAGTAAATTCGTCACTACAATAGAAATTATTAAGTAAAATCACAAATTTTTCGATATCCCGCCATAAAACACACCGAGCTGTTTTGACATCGCGGGCCATAAATAAACCATCGCGGGCTGTCACGGGCCGACGAACTAATGCATAGGCGCGCCAATAATGCCCCTTGCGGAGAAAAATTAAAACAACATTGTTTCCTAGTAAATTAAAACCATATACAACGTTGTCACATCTTCAATGCGTTTTAACAGCGTGACCACGAAAGAAACGTTATTGGTAATAAAACGTCTTTTAGTGTATACGAGCTCTATTTATGTTATTGCAATAACACAGTTAATCGGTCGCGCTGTGGTTTTTTTTAGTAAGGCTGTAAATGAGTAAACCATAATCCAAGTGACTCTGGTGTTATTTTTGTTTTCAGATCATGGTCACTATTTCCAATTGAAGCAAACAATTATACACAAAGCCATTTTAAATTCACCAAACAAAATTTTATCCAGAAAGTATAAAACAGGAAATCCAGTATGAAGTCTGTATTGTATAATTTAAGTTCTCTACGATATTTTGTAATACCAAAGTCTTCAAATATCAATCGCAGCCAGCTAGCGGATCACAAATTAATTATGCATACAGTTCAGTTTTTACTATTTTCGATATTCTCAATGTACAGACTCAAAGTTCACAATTATTAAATAGCATTATTTTAAGATTGCCTCTACCCCTCCAGTACAGCAATAAATCCTTTGAAGGTTTCTCATAAACTTATTCAGAAAGAAAATTAAAGTATGTGGAACCGGAATAAATACATCAGCAGTTGACGTAATGAAATACGAAGTCATTGAAAGTCGGTTGTTCTACGATTAAACACGGTATATATGCCATGGATAAAATGTTCAAGAAATGGGTTGTCATTTCCAGTCAATAAATAATCTATATTTTATTTTTTATTTTAACTTTATGAGTAAAACCTCAAATTGTAATATTTAAATAAATGAAGACAATATAAGCGAAACTCAATCGAAAATCTGGAAACAGAAAAATCAGAAAAACATATTGACACCTCTGGGACTCGAACCCAGGACCTCTTACATTTAGTTCGGGTTTGAATCTTGCAATCATACATAAAGATAGTTGCCAATAATATATGCGTTAAAGAAAATGAAGATAATGGTAGGTGGTTTTTAGTCGAAGTATGGTACAGTTAAACATGACCGAATTTCATATCGACACCGTGGCGCAGTGGTTAGCGCATTTGCTCGGAAAGCAAGAGGTCCTGGGTTCGAGTCCCAGAGGTGTCAATATGTTTTTCTGATTTTTCTGTTTCCAGATTTTCGATTGAGTTTCGCTTATATTGTCTTCATTTATTTGAATAAATAATCTACTTGTCATACTTGTATTTTTTAATCTTACGCATCACTTCTTACTAATATTATGAACGTCAGATGAAAAAAAATCGTTGTCATGGAAACGATGTTGATATATTTGCGGGAAATTTTATTTCCGGCGTCCTTAGTTAATAACTATGAATAAAAATGAATCGTCGAAATCTTCCGAACGACTGCACATTTTTTTTTGTGATCGTTATTGTCAGTACAAGGTTTGTATAAAACTACTGGTGAGCTCTGGCATTATGAAATTTGTATAAAAAAATTGCAGTAGGTGGCACTCGAGCTGTAAATTGAATGTACCGAGACTGAATGTATGGAATGCGGGTGGGTATTGGGGAGGGGGAGGTGCGTGGGGAGAGGGGGAGGGGTGAGTGGGAAGGGTGGTGGGGTGAATGGAGGGAGTGGAGTGGGGAGAGGGAAGGTGGAGGAGGCGGAGTGGGAACGCGAGAGGGGTAGAGGACGCGTGAGAGGAATGGGAGGCGGTAGGGGAACGGGACGAAAGGGAAAGGACACGCAGAGAGAAACAATTTCTTTATTAAATGGCAAAGCAACGCATGCCGGGGACCAGTTAGTAATTTATAATGTAAAACTAGACTAAAGTTTTCGCGATTTTTTACGAATAGCGAGTACCCGGTATGCGTTGCAATTACACTCAAAGAAAGTGTTTGTGTTTTAATTCTGTTTATTGAATTCTTTTCGGACACACAATATTTTTTGTTTTTCCGGTGCGTACACGAATAAATCAGAGGGTTTTACGACCCGTGAGTAGGCCACTTACAGCTGTCAGTGTGGAACATGCCACAAACATACTTTATTATTTTTAATAAATAAATAGTGTAAACTAATCAAATAAAATTTACTTGCGCACGCAAGTAAATTTCTCGCTGAACATAACCTGAAGCTGCGTCCTCGACCACGGAGGCCGTCAATTAAGTTTGGGTTCAGATTTTTATATTTTCCGCTCTCCATCAAACAATCTTCGAGAACGACGCTTCTGGTCATAATTAGATTAACCACTTCTTTGCCTTCAAACTACCATAATCTCGCTTTGAATTATCACATCCCTTCTATATTTAAAAAAAATGCACTTCCAAACGTTCCTCTTTCCCATTTCCTACGTTTGGTGATTTAGCAGGGGTGCCCGGGTTCATGGGGGGCGGATGACCAGGACATACTAAACCCCAGATTCCTACCCACCCCTTAAATCCCTTTCCTTCCCAGAACTCTCCTCTCCTTCCTTTCCTTAAAAAAACCCTCCACACAGCATCCCCAAAGATGACATAGGCCCTGAGGAAAATTATTTTCCCCAGGGCCTCCTGTGCAAAAAATGTGAAAAAAAACTTCTCTGTATTATATAAAAAATCTCATGTTAATTAAAATGCAATAGCGCATTAATAAGTTTATAATAAAACTGCCAATCTATCACACATATAATCAACATCATCCTAACATCTGAAGTTGAGAAATTGTCAAATGTAATGGATCCATGTAATTAATCATTATTGATTACACATCTCGTTAGTAAGCAAACCGATTTGTCAACCTCTCCAAAGCTCGATGGACACTAGTAGTACTCGCTCTGTTACATTGATTACCCCGACTATTTACTCGCAAACGTAACGTGTAAGCGTTTGGCGCAATTACGTGCGGTCAATCAGTCACCGGTAATCACAATCAGTAATCAGTACCCGCTTGCAGTTTGTGTGCGCCGTGTGGAAATGGTCCTTCAAAATGACATCTAGCCGCCTGTAGTCGCAAATCACAATAGATTCGGTTCGGCATTGAATCGGTCAGCATTTGGGAAATTCTGCAAACTTTACCATTAAAATTGAAACAGGGTTGCCAGAGTTGTGTATTTATTTAATACACAAAGAAAACTACATATGAAGGTGAAATTGAGGAAATATATTATTTATTTTTTCTTTAAACGGTATTTTTTAAATTGTTTTTATTTATTGCTAGGGCAATCCTGATGAGTTACAGAACTCATTTTAGGACAGGAGGAACATACAGTTCATGTGTGGGAGGAAATTGTAACAATTTTACAAAGGAATTTACATATTAAAAATATAACTTTCACATACAATATAGACGAAAATTAAAAGACAGTAGAACAAATAACAATAGAAAACAGATAAAAAAGGAGCAAGGTTATACAAATATGGACGATTACAACTAAATGGAAAAGAAAAGAAGAGAAAAGAAACAAGACAATTGAACATGACATTACTCTGATTTTTATTTATTTTGCGGGATTTCTGGAAGCGAATTATATACAAACAGCCTTACTAAAAAACCCCGTGAAATTTTTATTCAATTGACAAACGGCCGCGGATGTGAAAACATTACTAATTAAAAAGTTGTTCATTGAAAGAAATACACATTGTTTACACGGCCTGATCTCTGTTTTAACGATTGATGTCCGAAAAAAATTTGGAATTTTTTCAACGTATTTTAAATGTCTTGTATATTTCTTATTTTTGAAGATGTCGTAAAAGCAAATACCCTTATAGAAACTAGATAGAATTGCCTTTTAGATTTTTGTATCTGAAATATACGATCGTTTTTGAAAATTGCAGTATTTTAAGTTTCAACATGAAAAAATTTGAAAAAAAGCAGCTGACCGTAAACATATTCTATTAAATGGTCGAAAAATTTTGGAAAATTCAAAATTTAAAAAATACACACCTCTTACTTTATGAATTTGGAAGAAAACTGCCACTTCACTTTTTATCTCGTTCATACAATTAGAAAGGATAAAAAAATATAATAGTAATTCCTAAAAAATAACTGAAAAAATCTGACATCTTGGATTCATTTTTACGCAATTAATTCTTCGATTTCTCGAATTTGTTTATATTTACACATGTATGAGGCCTTTACATTATAAAATAATATTACTTTTATGGAAGTTTTATTAAATTCACGCAGAAAAATCGTTAAAAAATAAAATTTCAGAAATAACCTAAAACCTATCTTTAACGAAACTAAATCATCAACAAAACAATATTTAAAGGACTTAATCTGAAAAAAAATAACGCCAGCATTGGTAATTATGTTGAATTACACTAATATCACAGTGAATTGATCATTTAAACGAAAATTATCTTCAAAAACATAAAAATTAACTGCAAATACAACTGAACATTGTCAAACATTGTTTTACCGCGAAGTTTATAAAACAAGATGGCCGCGCGCCTGCGCAGATCTATGTGAGATACAAGGGGACCAACATAAAAATCATAAAATACGTGATTGTGTTATTAGTAAAGACGTAAAAACACAGTGCACCGCGCAAGCAACAAATATGCAGTTGACCGCTCGTTAAGGCGTTTTGTTATTAGTAAGGCTGTTAGTGTACAGGCAATATAGTTCATCCCATATTTTGTAGTGCGAGTTTAAGGTACATTATTGTTTAAATTTGAATTTTTAACCTTACACACGCCTGTGTTGAGGTTAATAACTTTATACATGATAATAATAAATAAAAAATTGAGGGAACAATATTGTTACATTCAGACCTCGAACATATTTTGTCAGAGGATATTTTCTCGAGAAAATTTCCGCTTTGCAATAAAATCCACGTAGGTAATTAGAATATTACTAAAAAAAATCCAAAAACTAAAAACTGTTTTTAAAAGGTGATTAAAAAAACAATTTCAAATTTTATAAATCGAAATAAATACGAGTACATAATTTTTGAAGAATAAAATTTTTCCATAGAAATATAAAAAAAGTTTTTAAAATGGCTCACATTTCGTTTTTTCTAACTAAAATTACTGATAACTAAATAAAGTAAAAACACACACATTTTGTAAGACAAATGCAGTAAAATGTACAATGTAGTAAAATGTACAAGTGTAAAAATAATTCATTAAAAATTCTCAAAATTTCTTTTTTTTAATTTCAAATTGCGATCCGAAACTTTGGTTTCATAAAGGTGTGCATTTTCCTTCTTTTGTGGTTAACTTTTAGATTTGAATATAAAACGTGGTGTTTTTTTCTTTCTAACACAATTTATATCCTATTTCTAACCATAAGGGATACCTACATAACGATTTCTATGAGACCTATATGAATTGTTACAAAAAGCGACAATTTGGCCTGAGGGGTTAACGTTTCTTACAAATAATGGGTACAACCTAATGACTTAAGGAAAATTACGCATTATATTGGAGTTAACATGTTGGGTGACCATGTGTTGCTATTTGATTTTAAATAATACACCATGCTATTAATTTAAAAAGGCCAAAAATGAATGTTTTTTTTTAAGGAAAGGAAGAAGAAAAGAGTTCTGGTAAGGAAAAGGGTCTAAAGGGTAGGTAGGAATCAGGGGTTCAGTGTGTCCTGGTCATCCGCCTCCAAGACCAACTTCACCCCATGAACCCGGGCACCCCTGCTAAATCACCAAACATAGCGAACCACTTGGGGCGACCTATGGCCGAGGTGTTGGTTATCCAGTAAAGGTTCCCGGGCGGCGGTATTAATTAATAGCATAATAATATATAATATGTTATTATGCTATAGTGTCCGACCGAAACTAGTTTTTACGGCCGAAACCAAAACCGAAACCGAATTTCGGCCTCGGACTCAGGTTTGGCCGAAATCGAAACCGAAACCGAAACTTCCACATAAGGTCATGTTTTCGTGGGAAAAAAATAGTCAATCTTAATCGTCAGTCTTTATTTTTAAATCATATATCAATTTTACTTTGTTTGAACCACTTATATATTTGAGTAAAGCCGACCGGTTTAGGAACGACCGTTCCTTCTTCAGGGCAAACGTATACTGAATTGACAGTTACAAAATAGTGGATGGGAACAATGTATTATTATGGTGGAGCCGTTGCTAGGTATTAATGAAGAGTAGGTGGGTAGGGGAACATATCCATGATTGGGCTGTAAGACAATATTTTTTGTTTGTTGATAATAGATTAATTATTTTTAAGGGATTTTTAATAGATTACTTAGAAGGCTTGGAAATAAATACTTTCGTCTCTTTTCTAATATATTACGTACACTTATATGCACATGTATACCATGTGTTTTGTTTTTGAAATCTAAACCTTATATTTTTTTATATCGTATTACGCACTAAATCACTTAAAATGTAAAAATCATGTAAAAGCCCACTAAGACGTTGATAATTAAAAAAAAATATTACAAGAGTCTTTATTGGCCGGATTCACTGGGATTATGGAATCCTCAGTCAGGGAAGTGAGGAGGGGAAGGAGATCAGATAGAGGAAGGAAGAGAAGTAAGGAGTAAGCAAAAAAAAAACCCTGTTGGTTTGCAAGAAGCAACTCGAAGGGTGGTGATAAGTAGCAATCTGCTACTTCTGTTAGGATGCTTTAGAATGAGATTAATGGCATCTAAAATGCAATTCTACTGTGTGTAATGTACCTGCTTTCTGAGGCAAGTGATAGATGCCTTATACACCGCTTGTTAAGTGGGTGCATGGTAAGATTGAGATTCGTACAGTGTAAACCATCACAGTGGTCAGCTTATTTTCCTGGGGAAACTTAAGGGCGCCAAACCCTGTCGGACGGCAGGGTATGCTGAACTCTGCGGTGGCCTGAGTACTCGTCCTCAGAGGTGGGCATATGGTGCTTATTCACAAATAGGTCTACTCAAATGAAAGACAAGTTCTCCCGAAATAACCAATACATCTATTTCATTAAGAGGCTCATATATAATACAACAAACTTACCCCCATCATAGACCGTTTTGTACTACCTAAGCTACCTAGCTAGTTTTCTGCGGAGAGACGCCTTCCTCCACGGGTCCGTGTCTGCTGCAGCGCGGGCAGCAAGCCTGCCAGCCCCGTCTCTCGGTCAAACCACGGCCGAGGATCATCAAGATCCTCACCAATCACCACCGGTGTCCATCCATCCGTGCGCTAGCACTAGTTCCACGGCGTGCGCGGCAAAGTAAGTAAAGGAGGGTTCTTCCCTCAAATACGGATTTCATCCGATTAAATAAATGTCACAGCTTGTTCCCGACATTATACAAGTCCAAAGCGAGCGAGGATCGCCGGCCGTTCACTTCGATTATTCCCGATACGGAAGACCACTTCCGGGTACACATCGACACGCGTTTTCAACTTCGGGTGCGATTTTAATTCACGATTACCCGTATTTTACTCGAATCGGCCACTAAAGGATTGTCCGACATTTTCCAGGATAAGATGCCTCGATCAATATTAAAAGAACAATTGTTCCGCTCGACTTTAAATAAAAAGAAACTCACATCGTTTCAAACTAGGCACTGTGACGTTCCCACCGGGTCTGCGCCCAACTAGGCCCTGTGGGTAAGTGCTGCGGCCCGCAAGAATAATCTTTTTCTACCTATTCGCGCCGATATATGGCTGTCAAAAAAACCCATCGACAATAATGAAATTAGTAATCAGTACCTGATTACAATTGTTATGTGAATATTATATATTTTCATAACAGTGGGTTCTGGCATTTTGAAACTCACACCGCTTTTTCTACTTCAAATTTCAAGGCCAACGTAATTAGTTATCAGCTTATTATTAGCTTAAATCTTGCGGTATGGAGCTTCGAAATATCCATTAAGTGTAAAATACAAAATATGAAATTTTATGCATTTATCTAGTGTTCGAATGATACGTCCGGGTAATTAAACCGACTAGTTTTCGGTATACATCCACACAATTTTATCCATCACTCAAAAACAAATTCCAACAAATCAACCTCAAAATTTTTAATGGCATTCATATCTCAAATTTACAGCCCACGTTGATTTTATCCATTGATTCATTGGAATATCATCCACTTTAATTAATCATCAACCCTTTAAAATTTTAATCCCCTGTGGTGAGAGATGTCAACATTGTCAACCCTGTTCCATTGCGTAGCTGGATAGTTCATAACTTACAAACTCACCAAATAATTATTCAATAACGAAAGTTTCGGAACACCTGTCATATAAATTTTTCGTTTACTTTTCAATCCCAAAACATCGTGAAAAAAGTTTAAAATACGATGGATACTCGCGTAACTTATGTGAAACATTTTTTACGTCTGTCTACAGAAAAAGTAAAAATTTCAGCCAAAAATAAAAAAATCGAATGTCAAATTTGACATAGGTTTATAGATCGACTGAGCAGTCGGGGAGACTAGTGATACAGATTTTGTGGATAGAAAAATCTAATAAGTACAGGTTTGAAAAAAGTTTATTCGTTTACAGGCGCGACCGGTGCGCGGTGGGTCGAAATGTTTGACGGGTCGCCGAGCAATAAATAAAAAAGTAATTTATACCTATTTAAATGTGAAAGGTAACTTCAATTACTTTGTATTAGAATTCAAAACCTGATAGCCCATTTAAAATGCACTCAAACAAAAAGTCACTTTAAACTGTTAAAAAAAAAGTTGTAAAATAGGTTCCCCAAATCCAATCATAATAAATGTGGAGTTGACCTGTTTCACCGTCTAAAATGTTGTTTAATTTTGTTGGCGGTTTGGTGAACGATTAAAATTAATTATAAAAATAGAAAATAAATAGAGTAATAATTATCGTTTTAGTATCGTCTTATCTTACTTTATTCTAAATCATTTACATTTTTGAGCCAAAATTCAAAAGATTTCTTTGCTTTGGTAAGATTCAAGGACGCTATTCTCTGGAGTTAACTCACGAAGTTATTCCTGCCATTTATCTTGCTTCAAGAAAGATTATAAAACTTTGTCTGAGAAAAGGAATATTCCAGCTAAAGAAGGTTAATTACAAATTTGTTTTAAAAGCAAAAGTACGAAGACTCACTTTGACGAAAGGTATACTAATAGAACGTATCGAAGTCATTTTTCGATCTTAGAACACGGATATAGATAAATTAAAGGCAATAAAAACCATATTTTGAATAGCCATGATAAATAAAATTTACAGATATTTATGGCCAAATCACACGAAATTAATTTTTACGCAATTAAAACGTTGATTTCTCGAATTTGTATTTATTTACACACGCATAAGGTTTCTTTACACTATTAAATAGTATTACTTTCATGGAAGTTTTATTATATTCACGTGGTACTTTTCCTACGGTTAACAAAACTAAATTATCAACAAAACATTTTTTAAAGGACTAAAACTGAAAAAATTACACCAGTGAAATGATTTTTTTTGCATTAGCTCCACACAGGAGGCACCGAGGAAAACAATTTTCCTAGGGCCTATGTCATCTTTGTGGATGCTGAAAGGAAGGAGAAGAAGATATGGGAAGGAAAAAGGTATGAGGGGTGGGTAGGAATCTGGAAGTCAGTGTGGCCAGGAGTGACGGACGTACGAATCTATACCTCGCACTGCGGTGCAAGGCAAAGGGTCGGGAGAATCCGGCTGGAGAGGTCAAAAGGCCTCCCTCAATCAGTCTCCTCCGATCCAGCCTGCCACGCAGTGGTTGGGCAAATGTATCCGCCACCAAGAAGATAAACCTCATCACATGAACTTGTTTCAAAATTATCTTCAAAAACATTAAATTAACTGCGAGTAAATTTCCATGTCACAAAATGAAAATCTCCCGCGAAGTTATGAAACAAGATGGCCGCGGCGCCTGCGCAGATCTGGGGAAATTCAAAGACCAACATAAAAATCATAAAAAACGTAATATTTTTATTAGTGATGATGCAAAAATGCCGTTCAACGGGCAAGCAACAGATATGCCGTTTAACGATCGTTAAGGCGTTTTGTTATTAGTAAGGCTGTTTAAGTTTTAAAACTCTTAAAAAATATATGTTATTCTTGAAGATAATATCTAGACGTCCCTTACGCCGAAATGCAAATAATATAAAATTCCCTCGATCGAAAAAAATCGCAAAGTATGCTTCGAAAATTATTATAAACACGTTTTATTAACTTATTTTAGAAGTGATGTCTATGAAAACATTCACAATATTTCTTTTAATGCTATTTTAGATGTTTTTTAGAGATTTTTGCTGTATTTTAAACGAGTCGTTTTTTCACAATTTTCGCAAAAATTTTATCGTTTTTAATATTAGTGCGTTCTCTCTAACATTCGTATTTACATAT
Source organism: Limnephilus rhombicus (assembly GCA_929108145.2). Classification (NCBI taxonomy): domain Eukaryota; kingdom Metazoa; phylum Arthropoda; class Insecta; order Trichoptera; family Limnephilidae; genus Limnephilus; species Limnephilus rhombicus. Next base: position 29,860,205 of record OV815284.1, read on the forward strand.
CTCTCCATCTTCTTCTTTTTGAGCGGGTATACGGCGCCTTTAGAATTTTTATAAATATTTTTTTACGTGTAAGTAGGTTTTTCAAAGATAAAGCAAATATTTTTTAATTAAAAACAAAAAAAAATATCATAGAACTAAATGCATTGATATTTTGCTTTGTTAAAACATTTTTTTCAGTTCTATTGTCAAATTTTTGATTTCCTTTTAAATAATGATGATAAAAGTTAATATTATCATAAAATGTTGTCCCCGGGTAATTAATTAATCATTTCAAACTGTCCCGTAAAAAATTTTTTTTTGCAGGTATTTTTCTTTGCCAAAACGCTCCTCCATTATGGAGTAAGTATTTTACCACTGCTGAAGTGTCTGACCCAAATATTTTCATAAAATACTCAACCATTCATTTATTCCAAAATAGAACCATTTGCAGAAGGTAAAAATGAATTTAAGGTTTGAATAATAATGGGATTGAAAGCTTTCAAATGTCTCGCTCCAAAAGGTACAAGAATATCTTTTATGTACTAATCTTTTTTTACACGAGTTTCACACAGGAGGGTCATCTTTGGGGATGCTATGTGGAGGTTTTTTTTAAGAAAAGGAAGGAGAAGAGAGTTCTGGGAAGGAAAAAGGTTTGAGTGGTGGGTAGGAATCTGGGGGGTTCAGTGTGTCCTGGCCATCCGCCGCCAAGACCTAGATAAACCTCACCCACGAAGCATGGCACCCCTGCTGAATCACCAAGCCTAGCGAACCTTGGGTGTCCTACGGCAGAGGTGTTGGTTATCCGATAAATGGTTCAAATTCTCGCCTCCCAATGTGGAATGTTTGATGTATATCAAGTCATGTAACCGGTTAGTGGTTGAGTAGGCAACGCGTTTGAGTCCCACCCAGGCGTTCCGTGTTCTATTCATCCGCTGGCTGAGTGCTCCATCATAAGTCCAGCAACATTTTCGGCTTGCTGTGGTTGTAGTAGGAGGTTTTCAAATATATATACTTTTCATAAATGGTATTTGTTTTTACAACACCTTCAAAAATAAGAAATATATAGAACATTCAAAATACTTTGGAAAAATTTCAAATTTCGTTAGGATATCATTACTAAAACAGAGATAAACTACCCTCTCAGGCCGTGTAAACCAAGTGTATTATTTTCCATGAACAATTTTTTAATTAGTAATGTTTTCACATCCGCGGCCGTTTGTCAATTGAATTAAATTTTCACTGGGTTTTTTAGTAAGGCTGTTAAGGTTATTCGTAAACCTTAACAGCCTTACTAAAAAACCCAGTGAAAATTTAATTCAATTGACAAACGGCCGCGGATGTGAAAACATTACTAATTAAAAAATTGTTCATGGAAAATAATACACTTGGTTTACACGGCCTGAGAGGGTAGTTTATCTCTGTTTTAGTAATGATATCCTAACGAAATTTGAAATTTTTCCAAAGTATTTTGAATGTTCTATATATTTCTTATTTTTGAAGGTGTTGTAAAAAAAATACCATTTATGAAAAGTAGATAAAATTAACTTTTAGATTTGTGTATTTAAAATACACTTTAGTTTTCAAAAACTGCCATATTTTAAGATCCAAACTCGGAAAAAATGGAAAAAAATTTCTTACCCAAACATTTTTGACCGAAATGTAGAGAAATAAAAAAAATAATCAAAATTTCAAAAACACAGTCCTTTTATGTAAAAAATTTGGAAGGAAACTATCACCTCACTTTTTCCTCGTGCATACAATAAAAAAATAATAAAAAATTTCAAAGTTTTTTTTATTGCCTAAAAAATAACTTAGAAATAATAACGGCATTTCAAACAGATTTCTTGCATCTCTAAAGACGTTACTTTCTTTGATAGGTTTACGAACACATGTATTAGATATTAATATTATAAAAAAATATCACTTTTAAGAAATTCTCTTAAAATAAAGATCTTAAAGTGTAAATTTTATCATTTGTAACCTATAAAACAGTTTCCTGACAGTTCGACTTTCAAAGTACGATTACTTTGCTAATTTGATTGTAAAACTGATATAAAACCACTCAAATAACACCAAATATATTAATAATATGAATATAAAAGTGAATTGGTTATTATAATATAAATTATAATCACATATAAGTAAAATTAGAACACACATCCGCGGAGCCAGACTTTTTTCGCGGCTTTAATTTTTTCAGTGCGAACGACAAATGCGCATGCGCACTAACCGTCGCCACCTACCGGCTGTGAATGAAAACAAACAATTTAATAAGTAAATTCTTAGAAATTACAACGTTGTCAAATCTAAAAATACATTGAATGTATTTTTACAACGTGATCACGCAAGGGTGTTATTAGTAACATATCTTGTTTTAGTGTATACGGAGTTTATTTATGTTATTGTAATAACACAGGTTATCGGTCGCGCTGTGGTTTTTTTTAGTAAGGCTGTAAGAAGATAGTCTACGAAGCAGCACTAAAGGGACACCGAAAAGTCTGTCTCATTATCTCGCAGGCTAAATCCTGCATCATCGAGTTCCAAATCACAACAGTGCTTTTAATAATGCGTTAATACGGAAGCATTTGCGAATTACTTTAAGTCAGTCTATAGCGAACATAGTGCAGAATTTGACTCATACACCCCAGGCGGTTACTCTTCACTAGCTCAAAATGTTGACATTGTAAGTGTAAATAAAAATGATTACCTAGCTGCAATTAAAAAACTGAAACCAAAAAAATCTGTTGGACCGGATTTTATTAACACAATTGTCCTGAAGGGATATGCCGATCCGTTAATGGTACCGCTTTTACATATCTTTAATATTTCACTTAACTCCGGTAAATTCCCCGACCGTTGGAAAATCTCAAAGGTCACGCCCTTACACAAAAACGGCGATAAATCATGTGTATCTAACTACAGACCTGTGGCAATTCTTTCGGCACCGGCCAAATTATTTGAACTCGTAATACAAAAACGTATAAACTATAAAGTAGAACCATTTCTCATAAACCAGCAGCATGGGTTTAGAGAGGGCAGGTCTACGACGACCAACTTAATGGTATTTACGGATTACGTCTCAAATATATTGGACAACAACGAACAAGTAGATGTCTCATATAATGATTTTGCGAAAGCTTTTGACAAAGTAGATCACCTCATATTACTGAATAAACTTGAAAGCTTCGGCTTCTCATACATGCTGCTTTTGTTCTTTCATAATTATTTGTCTAACAGAAAACAATACGTTGTTTACGGGCAGTTCACATCGAAACTCTACGCCACAACTTCTGGGGTCCCTCAAGGGTCTAATTTAGGACCACTTTTATTTTTATTGTTTATTAATGACATAGGGTTGTTTATAAGATTTGTAAAATTTTTGTTATTTGCGGATGACATTAAACTATACACCTGTATAACGACAAATGAAGATTCCATTCGTCTACAAAACGATATCGACGGTATAGTAGAGTGGAGTCATCAAAATAAACTTCTTTTTAACAGTAGTAAGTGTACAATTATGTGCATTACAAGGGCAAAGCGTACTTTATATTTTAACTATAAAATGTCTGGTACCTCTATAAAACATATCTCGATAACGAAGGATTTAGGAATCATTTTTGACACACGTCTGACTTTTCGAACTCATATCGATTCGGTGTGCAACTCTGCAATGCGAATGCTGGGTTTTGTTATATGTAATTCGAAATCTTTTACGAATACGGCAGTCATAAAAATGCTTTATTTTACTCTGGTTCGCAGCATTCTTGAGAGTGGATCGATAATATGGGGACCCGAAGATACCCTTTACTCAAATGATGTAGAAAAGGTGCAAAAAAAAGTTTATGCGATACCTCTACATGCGAGAGTTCGGATATTACCCTTTATTGTATCCCTCTGATTTTCTCGCTGGAATGCTGGGGATAGAACGTCTAGACGTCAGGAGAAATATTGCAATGGTGTTAGTGGCGCACAAGCTGCTAAATGGGCACATTTGCAATCCAGATATTCTGGAACGAATTTCTTTTTATGTCCCTGATAATTTCATCAGAGCTAGACAGCACAGATTATTTATTTTTCCAAGGGGCAGGACCAACCTACCAATGATCATGCCTTTGGGGAGAATAACTACTTTGTTAAATCACATTTCTTCTGTGATTGACATTTTCAATTTGAACCAAGGAGAATTTAAGACAGCAATAAGCATACTATTTACCAAATCTGGCTAATCAGATAGTATTGATGTACTTACCCATGCAAATAAATGTATATACTTACTTATTATAAACTGTAATTTATAAACTGTTATTTGTGAAATGTAAATGGATTATACTGTTTTTCACAATAAATCAATAAATAAATAAATAAATAAATAAATAAATAAATAATATTTTAATTGAAAATTTAAAAAAATATTTTAATTGCTAATTTAAAAATTAGAACTGATGAGAATTCCATAGGTAGTATCTATCTTTAAGTAATATTTTAGAAAAATATTTGTATTTCCTTTGTTTAAATATCTTAGGGTTAATAATGACAAGTAAAGTCAGATTTCATGATTTTTCAAGGGTCTGCGCTTTATCTCTTTTCAATAAAGCGTTATTTACTAATTAACTAACATAATATCCCATGATTTTCACAGGTCTGTGCAAGCATAATCTTAACGTGGTTAACTGGAATAGATGCAAATTACCTTTGGTGCATATTCATGTAACATCCCGATGGCATATGTAACCGTATGCAGGTACTTGTGGCTTTAACAGGTTTGATATACTTACTTATTGTTGTACAATAATAATAATAAAATGACAAAACTTAGAACAAGCCGATGTACAAGAATAATACCGAGAACAAATAAATATGAGAAATATAATATGTTTTTGCGAGAAGTGTTTATGAATGATGTGTGATTTAGGTGCGAATGCGTTTGTCGAAGGACCTTGTGTATGTGTTTTTGAGTTGTAGACCACTGCACAAGTTAAAATGAATGCACATAAAGGAATAGGAAGGAAGGGACTTACTTTAGAACCTTGTGGCACTTCTCCGGTCTCATAGCTTTGTTCATACACTTGTACAGTTAATAATTGCGGTATTTATGGGATTGAGTTATAGAAATGCGGGGAGCGGAAAATTGTACGCTTACGCGGCGAGGTTCGATTGACGACACACTGATTGTTATGGTTACGAAAATTGACAGGAACATAGGGATGGGATTGGATAGGGAAGGAACATGCTAGGGATGGATAGGTAAGGTCCATGTGACAATCAAGCTACAAGCACAGAGTCAGTGATATATGTAGTTAAGTGTAGCTATGATTGTGTAAACGCCCAACCAACAAGATTAGCGCATATTCGTGAAAAATCACAGGATTAAAAATGAAAACTACGAAAAAATATAAATTGATTAAATTTTTTTTTTAAATAAGAGGAAAAAAAATCCCACGGCGAAGAATTGAACCCTAATCAACAACTTGGAAGTAATCTGGCCATTACACCACCAAATATTTTAACCCTTCCGTGAATTAAAACTGGCAGATCAGGATATTTGAAGATTAATGACAATTGGTAGAGTTATTTAAAAAATCTTGTGGAGTGTACGTGTGTGTATTATGTGTTTGTGTGTGTGTGTATGAGTGCGTGAGAGAGAGAGAGTAAGTCTCAGAGGACGTGTTTCACATATAACGATAAATCGTAAAATACGAGTAAAAATCCGTAAAAATTCATCATTGAAAAATATCTCCAAAACTTACATCACAAAAAAATAGAGGAACATAATTGGTTTGGGATTGAACATAAAAATCACCTCTTGAAATATAAAAATGGCTACTGCATGAACTAGTAGCTAAATTTAATAAAAAAAAATAGCACATAAAACTAGATGTATCAGCAGTTGGTAAACGAACCCGCCAATTTTTATTTGCTCTCTAGAGCAACTCTTACTAAAATTCTGAAATCTAAGTATTTTTCAACACGCGCACGGTACGAAACGGTTAATATCGGCGGTACAAATTTTCATCATTATCATATTCTGAAAATATATAAATTATTGCGAAAATCCGTGAAAAATCACGGGATATTATAATTGCACTTTAGAATAAACCATATTTTAATAATTTTCTCATAAAATATTATGTTCCGCTAGAAAAAAAAATTCTCAAAGTGAGAGGTGGGAAAAATAAGAACCTATATCTAACACGATACTAACGATACTGAGAGAATCTTCCACTCTGGAACGTCCAGCAAATATAATAAAACATTTTTTTTTTTTTAAACATGAATGCTCATTAAAAAAGATTGTCTGCCTTCGACTATGAGTTTGTCTATGGTAGGTACAAGCAGAAATTACACGATAGGAGTATTTACAGTTTACAGGATTAACTGAAGCATCGCATCGTGGGCTCAGGCAGATGCTCAATATTAGGAAATACTCGTACACAGGACCGCATCAAGCCCAACGAACGCCCCCAACTTATGGGAAAATTTAGGGGAATGCTAAATAATAAGGTGAATGATGGGAATTAAATTAATGAGTTGAGGGGAATGATAGCTATAAATTTATACAAAAATATAAGCCATACATTGGCGGCATAATTATAGTAAAACGAATTCTTCATAGATACTTTGATGAAATGCACCTACGAGTTTACCACTCCGTAGTAAAAATATAATGAATATATTTTTTGCTTGTTGTACAGATATCGGCGGGCGATCGTAAAATCAGGCAGATCATACCAAGCCACATTTTTTTTTACATGAGCTCCACACAGGAGGCCCTGAGGAAAATAATTTCCCTGAGGGCCTATGTCATCTTTGGGGATGCTGTGTTGTTTTAGGGAAAGGAAGGAGAGGAGAGTTCTGGGAAGGAAAAGGGTTTAACGGGTGGGTAGGAATCTGAGGTTCAGTGTGTCCTGGTCATCCACCTCCAAGACCGAGACAAACCTTATCCCATGAACCCGGGCACCCCTGCTAAAACACCAAACGTAGCGAACCACTCGGGGTGACCTATGGCAGAGGTGTTGGTTATCCAATAAAGGTTCCCGGGGCGGCGGTACCCATTCCGGCCTACCAAAGTGAAGTGCCTGGTGGCAGATCGTGAAGTGCACGAGGCGCATCATGATCTGTTTTCTACATGTTTTTCTGTTTTCATTAAAAAAAAAAATTCATTTCACCTCCCTCGTCCCCTTTTCCTCACGCAGTTCACTTCCACCTTCCGCATCCTTCCGTCCCGCGAACCTCTCCTTCTCGCCGCGTTTCCTTCCGCGTTTCCCTTCCGCCTTCTCTGCCTTGCCCCCTCCCTTGTCCCTCCTCCCACGAACCCCCCTACCTTCGTTCCCCTCCCCCCTCCCGCATTCCGCTCCTCCTCCCTCCTTCCCCCCTGCCGTTAAACTATATGAAATATATTCATTTTTCAAACAACTCGCGCGCCACCTTTTGTAATTTTTTTAATGTGTACTTCATAAAGCCGGAGCTCTCAGTATACACAAAAACTTTCGAGGGCGTGCGAACAACAACTCACAAAAGTTTCATCACAATCGGATGAATGGTATAGAAAATAATTTCATAAAGCCAGAGCTCACCATTATATATGGAAACCTTCATGGGCAATGGGCATGCGTGCATGCGTAAATCAAATCACCAAAGTTTCATTACATTCGGTTGAATGGTTTAGGAATGCATTAGTGACAAACAAAGAAACATTCATTTTTATATATTAAGATTATTTATTTTAATTTTAACTTAATGAGTAAGCCTCAAATTGTAATATTTAATCACTGAAGACAATATTAGCGACTCTCAATAGGAAATTTTAATAAAAGCAATCCGAAAAAGAGACGGTCCTATTAGGAATTGAACCCAATCCTCGGTCAATTCCTATATGCGACCGTGTCTTTTTCTGTTTTAAATTTTCGAATAAGAATCGCTAATATTGTCTTTAGTGATTACATAAAATATTATATTTCCAATCAGGAAAAAACAAAATGACGTGCCTTGGAGCATCAATAATCGATTCATAAAACCTTGGTGCAACGCTCGAATATCCCGTCACGGGCGGTCCTGTACGTACCAGCCTCCCTTTGTCTATTCTGCATACGGGAAATCCCACCAACGAGCTTTGGGTTACATCGGCTGTTATGACAGTCATGAGCTGAAATTTGAAAAAGGTCACTAATAATTTACAAATGTAACACAGGCCTGAAACTAACATAAACTGACTCGTAATATAATAAATAACTTGAATTATAATTAGGTACTATTCAATATCGACTCTAAACGCAATCACTAATAAAGGAATAAAAATGCTTGGCTTCATTCTTCGAAATTCCAGAGGTTTTAGGAATAGTTTATGAATACTTTAAAATTTTTGTATACATCGTTAGTACGTAGTCAAGTCGAATATAATTCCTCGATCTGGTCCCACCATTTTAAAATACATTAAGATACAATTGAAAAAATTCAACACAAACTCCTAAGACATAAATTTTAAACTCGGTATTCCCATTGAAAACATAAACTATAATTACTTGATGAAAAAATTAAATTTATTAAAACTCTCAGATTGAAGAATTTTATCCGACTTAAAATTTATGTTCAAAATTGTAAATGGTAGAATGGACAGTCCCGATTTAACTAAGCTCATCGAATTTCATATACCCACTAGAGCAACTCGCTCCAAAATCTTGTTTCAATGTAACAACAACAGGACTGAGAAAACGAAACACTCGCTTGAACCTAGATTACATGAAGTTAAGTAATAGATACGCAGATGTGGCGGATCTATTTAACTGCACGGAAGCTAGGTACAAGAAGGTTATTCTATCATATATTTTCAATCAATATTAATTTTATTTATACTATAGTATTGTATGTAATTGTAGCTCTTTGTGTCATTTCTTAACCAAATGCCACAATTAACTTATATACACTTTTTTATTTCTTAGGTACAACTGCGTCGGCCACTTTTACCGAATTCATTGCGCCGCCACTGGACTCCACTGAACTCCGCGCTAGAAACACACTACGAAATACCTATAGTCAGGTACCGCGCGCCGGCCGATACACCTACCTACAGCGGTGAATAATTCCGCCACTTCCGCGAAAGGCCTAGAACGTGTGGCTGTGCAATACAAATGCCCGCAGACGGTTCGAGCAATATCTCAGCTTTGCGTGAATTCACCCAGCATTACCTACCGTGAGAGTAATTACTCGCCGCGGCTATATAAGCAGCAGATCCGCTCGCCCGCTCAGTCTCAGTACCTAGTCTTCATTCATCGGTCGAGTAAGCAACACAGTCCGATCAGTGCCGCTACGCCATATCGGCCCACGCGGGGTGCCCGTCTCGCAACAAGTGAATAACGTTTGTCCAGTGTGACTCCAGGAACATTTCTAATACCTTCGAGGATTCCTTCTCCAACTACCATCCGCTGTCCGGCCCATTCGCGCCTCGACATGAGATGTTTTCGTCCGCAGCACATAAAGCCCGCCGTGCTTTCTGCTTGGGATGCAACCCGTTCTCTGGCATTCGAAACTCATCGCGTTCCGCTGCCAGAAATCATCCTCATCGCCTCCCAAGGTTCCTTCCTGCGTCACGTGTGTGCCGACTCAAAGGACACACAGCTACCATATCCCGTTAACACGACGGTGATCGACCGCCTGGGCCGAGGTCACTTCTACACCGCCACGGTGTAGGGCAACACGCCGGCTCCCCAAAGACCTGTGATCTTTACCGCCGTAGTCTCCTGACCTTCTTCACGCATCAGCAACGCAGCAGCAACATTCACGGCACCACAGTCACTCCGCTCCGCTCCGACCCTCGCTACGTAGCTCAACAATAAAGACTGACTCAAACACCGACTGACGCCTTTCATTTCTGTCTCCCGTCTCTGCCGATCCGGCCCGCTCCCTCAGATTTTGTGACATGTAATATATTTATGACATATTTGTACCGTTAATATTAATAAATAAATATAGTAATTCACAACATGGATACATTAATATATACATAGATGAAAAGCGAAATGTACACACAACTGCTACTTATTACTGTCTAAAATGTATAAACTTTGATGTGAAACAAAGAAACAAATAGACCATTGTTTTGCCTTAAGAAGCTGTATACAGTGTACACCTACTAGTTACTAGTAACTACACAAAGCAGATGAAAATAGCATCCAAAGGCTGTTTGGAAGAACTAGTACGTATTATTGCGTATCGCTAGTTTGTTGCAGGTAGTTAACACAAAGTCGCGTCAGATTTCAAATGAAGCCTGAAGGCACAACTGTTCCGCCTTCTGCGAAGATTCTTCCTTTGTTAATCGGTTTTGTTCATTACTTTTTTCAGAGGCATTATTTCCACCTGCGGGAGACTGTTGGCAAAGCTTTGCATTTTTCACTGCGTTTAACTCATGGATGATTATGTTACAAAGAGGGTTTGCTAGTTAGAAATAAGTTTCTGAAGGTTTTCAGTTGGTTTTGATTTTTTTTTGGCACAGTAGGATGAAGAGAAAATTACAACCAAACTGAATATTTTTCAATAATTGATGCTAATATTAACTACTCTCAATCGAGAAATGTGAAAGGAATAAGATTTGGTCGCGTCCGGGAATTGAGCCCAGGACCTCTGCCTTGCCGGGGCGTTATTCTGACCACTGAGCTAATTAGACCATAATACTTTCGCCTAATAACCACGAACAAGAAGATGTTTATATATAATAAGCGTAAGCCAAAATATTGAATAAAGTATGACTTATTTAAAATAGAACAAGAATCTCTCGACAAAAATGTCTTAAATTAGCATTTAAAATTTAAAAAAACACAGAATTTTTTCGTACCTATGAGTATAACACGTTAAAGAACAGAACATGGGTTTTTTAAAATAATTACAATTAATAACAGAGCATACTTAACGATTTTTTTCTATTCAGGGAATTTCTTAAATAACTTTATTTTTTCTTCAAATATGTAGAGTATTGTAGAGATTATCTTAAAAAATAACTTAAATTTTTTTATGAACAAAAAATATGACAGTAATAAGTATTCAAGTGAAGTAAGTATGTTATATATTTCAGTGGAAATTAGGAATGCAGGATATGAAAAAAAAATCGCACCTGTGTGAGATATGAAATAACAAATAAATTTACAACGGGCCAGACAAAAATACAAATTGATTAAATTTTTTTAAAAAAATACAATCTCTTGGCTTTATTTTATTTCGTAGCTTCGTCATAAATGGACGTACTGATTTGCCAACTGACAGAATCGTCCTACTAGTTTTAGCTTATTTATTCTACTTGCCTTTGGAATGCTTCCAAAATGCAAATCTTCCTCTTTCCTCATCTTTTCTTTCTTTTAACTCCCTTCAGCTTCCCAACACATCGTATTTCGGGATGCCATAGACACATTGGATCCGGATAGTTAGGAATCTTGTTCGGTGTTAACATAAAATGAGGCAACAAAAGAATTAAGTAAAGCGCAGGTCTCGCCTTTTCGCACTCGCAAATTTATTTAAAACTAGCTGGTCCCGGCATGCGTTGCTATGCCATTTAATAAAGAAATTTTTTCTCCCTGAGTGTTCTTTCCCATTCGTCCCGTTCCCCTTCCACCTCCCCTTCTTCTCCTGAGTCCTCTTCCCCTCTCGCGTTTCCACTCCGTCACCTCCAACTTCCCTCTCCCCGCTCCACTTCCCCCCCCCCTTCCCCTGTCCCACACACCCCCCTCCCGAGTTCCCCTCCCCCCTAACACGTCCCCTTCCCCTCCCGCGTTCCCCTTCCACCTTCTCCGCCTTCGCTCTTCCTTTTCCCGCTCCCTCGTCCCACCAACCCTCCTCCCGCGTTCCATATATTCAATCCCAGTACATTCAGTTTTTAAACAGCCCGCGTGCCACCTTTTACAATTTTTATTCAAATTTCCATTTTTCATGTATAATAAATTTGGTACCTAACATAGGTACCTATTCAAAATATCTAAAATTCTTGATTCGATTCAAACTATTAGGGGAGTACCTACTTTAAATAAATTTATTAAAGATTTTCAAAAATAGAATCCTGATTGAACAATCAATGTTTTGCAAAATGTCATTCTCAAATACGCGAACTGTCAAACGTGCTCATATTTTCTGAAATTATCCAATTTTCTGCGCAATTTTCTTAATTTTTCTCTCCGTAAGAACCATCCTCGTACTTCAAGGAATATTCTAAAAAAAGAATTAGCGAAATCGGTTCAGCTGCTCTCGAGATTTGCGCTTACCAACACATTTAGCGATTCATTTTTATATTATAGATATATTCGTTGGTGATTTGAAATTTCAAATATTGTTTTAAAGAAAAGACATTTTCTTTTTCGACGACTATTATTCTGGTTCATCGCTCATAAAGTATACAATGTATTGAGCGCTGATATAATGTCAGATATGTTTAAAACCCTTTTTACTATCCTTGGATACTTGAAGGGGGTGAGCTTTCATGAAGATTATATGAATTAAAAATTAAGCTTCTCATATTTCATTACTTCTTTTAAAAATTTGAATATATTTTCTTCTTCTTTTACATTGCTCGGAATTTCTTGATAGCCCTTCACCGCTCTACAGGCACAGTAATGAGTTCTGTGATTTTTGACTTCTTTCCAAAGGGAAGACTTATGATTTTATTTTATTTATTTGAGACACAAACAGAATATTTATAAAACATTTTTGTGGGCAACATATAATAAATTAAAATAAAAATATTAATATCCCTAGACTAATGTGTCTGCAGTAATCACATATGCATTTTCACGGAAGCAAATACACGAAAAACAATGAAAGTATTATCTATACACAACTTGAAAACTTAAATACAAAATTGAAATACATAATAATAATAAGTATACACTAATAATAATAATAAGTATGCATTTTCACGGAAGCAAATACACGAAAAACAATGAAAGTATATCTATACACAACTTGAAAACTTAAATACAAAATTGAAATACATAATAATAATAAGTATACACTATTATGAAAGTATTATCTATACACAACTTGAAAACTTAAATACAAAATTGAAATACATAATAATAATAAGTATACACTATAAAATACTAATTGAAAGCATTTACTGAAAAGTAATAAAACAATTTTTTTGGGGATATTTTTTGAAACATGTTATATTATTTACAAAAATATCTATGAAAGTGTGTATTTTAACAAGATCGTTGTATGATCGAGACATTCTAGACATAGGATTAAAATATCCAGTATTATTGATAAAAATTTCGGTCCAAATATGTTATATTATGTTAAGGGATCTTGTAGATTTGGGCCTGGCGTATAACTTGATTTGGTTGAATAAGTTACTGTCTCCACGATAATTCCCAATTTTATAGAGCATTTTAAGCGGTCATTTATGTTTCGTCTTTTAACTAGACTTTCTAATTTGAAATGTGTAAGTCTTTGTTCGTACTCGTCTAGAAGATGGTAGATACCTGACCTTCTTTTGACTGACTCGAGTCTAGATATCTGTGTAATATAATGTGGATTCCAGACTGTTGACCCGTACTCAAGAATAATTCGGATTAAGGAATTGAATAGAATTATTAGGCTATTAGAATTCTTAAGCAGTTTGGTTGATCTTACAATAAAACCAAGTAGTTTATTTGATTTACTCACAATGTATTCAATGTGTTGATTGAACGTTAGTTTTTTTGTCAAATATAATTCCTAAATCTTTTATTGATTCAACTGTTTCCAGATTGTGACCATAATAGATATACTTTCGTTTATTTTAATCTTACTTTTTAAATTTTTTTCTAACTTCTAAAAAAAGAAATAATAATATTTTTTACATTAATCCCACATGAGGCCTCGAGAAAAATAATTTTATGTCATCTTTGGGGATGCTCCGTGGAGGGTATTTTCAAGGAAAGGAAAAAGAGGTAGTCCTGGGAAGGAAATCTAGGGTTCAGTGTGGCCACTAGTGGCGGACGCTTGAATCCATCCCTTCTGCTGCAGTTAAATACCATGATAAGACCATGAGCCTAGTCAGCATAGTTGAGATAATATAAATAAATTGCAATGTAAAATTAATATTAAATAACAAAAAAGATGCACTATATTTATCACACAAAAAAGTTGGTACCGAAAAAACATGCCGGGAATGAAATCGGCAGGCCAGGCTACGAGAATTTCTTGTTCAGATCATCATTAAATTTGTTTCTCATCGTTGTCCAAACAAACTATTCCCCAAAAAGGCAAAATACTGATTTTTATTAGGTTCCGTTGAGCGCAATTACCAGAGAGTGTTCCCTGTTTGTTAAAATAAAGGTCGTAATTACAGCGTATCTATGCAAGACAGAAGTTATACATAGAACAGGCTGAGAGATGAATAGATAGTTAATCAGACGCGATGTGTGTGTAATTATTGATAAAGTTTTCTCTAATTCCTGTACTTGAAGGCTGTTTTGGTGAAACTGACTAGTGAAATGGTAGTTTGAGGCTTCTTCGTAATGAAAATGCAACTACGTAGTTGTTAATAGAGGGCTGTGTGATAACGCTATAGTTGTATTGTATTTTATATTGTTGTAATATATCATAATTAGTGGATGATTAGTTCTCATAATCTTTTAGTTGTTCATGCGCTCTACGGGTATGGTCTCGTTTCCGAAATGTGCCGAAGATAGAGGTGCAGAGGTTATAGATTAGAGATTATAGAGATGTATAATTTTAGAGCTCCACACACAAAAGCCTCGAGCCTTAGTCAGAAAGGACGTTATTCCTCCGAATTGTCATTATAAATTACGTTCAATAAAGAGTCACTGTGTTTCACAGAACCTAAGTCTTTCAATAAGCATCCTGTAGCACTGGAGAATACTGGACCCAGAACTTCTGTACTGTCTCCTGAGAGAACATTGGAGATAATGCAATAATTTTGTAAGTTTTGTTTTAAATGAAGACAAATCTTAAAATATCCTGACAACGTACACGTCATATTCCAATGTTGACTCTATTTTATACATTCAAACGTACATATGTATGTGCGCAATGGACGTCATGCACTGAATACATAGAATAAAGAATATAACACTAGAAGTGCCTTCCGTACATCAATTTCTGGAAATTTTAGGGAAACAAATTATCCGTTTAGCCCAGCGGTCGGGGAACTTTTTTAATGATTACCCCAAAATGTTTTTGCGTAAGATATTACCCCTTCCCCCCATTTTGAAAAGAAGACAATCAATGTGTATTTAAATAAACACTATTTATTGAATTAATTTACACGGAAAATAAAAAAAAAGTTACATGAAAATAGTAAGTATGTAATAGACAAAATAAAATTCTCAAATTGGATCAAACAAAAATTCAGATTTTCAGGTTTCCCTTTCAGTTTTTGGAGAAATGATGTTGCTTCATGTTTGATACAATTACTTCAAAATTGGGACTTTTTGATGTAAGAGCAATTTGAGTACAGTCTTCGGCGTTTAATCGATTTCTGTTCTTCATTTTATGTTCATTAGAGTGGAAAAGCCTTGTTCACAAAGATAGATCGTTGCGAATGGCAGCAACTTTTTTACCGCCTCCTCATGTGCAATTATGAAAGCCTTCGCAGCTTTTGACATCCAAAAAGACGATAGATTTACTTTGCTCTCAAATTGAATACGTACTTCAGTATTAGATCGAAGTTCAAGTATTGTTTCTGCCAAACCCGGAGGTTCTTCTGGTATGTTAGCAATTTCACATTTAAAAGGATCTACAACCCAATTGAAAGTATATGTATATTAAGATCTGGAAAGTAGTCAGAGAACCGCTCTCTGAGTTTGGCAAAATGTTTTATAACTGTATCCTTGATGTCATCAAAAGTAATATTTTCACAGTCTTTCAAAAACAAAGCTAACTTTGAAAAAGAAGCTAACTTGTTCTGTTCTGCTTTCTGTCGCCAATATTGAAGCTTTAATCCAAACGCTGACAGTATTTCGCTGGCTGAAATGATATTAATATTTTTTCCTTGCAATTCTTTGTTCAATATATTTATATTCTCAAATATGTCAGGCAAGTGCAAGTGGCCGATGCAAGAAACAATGATACGCAAGCACGCACACACACAACGCGCGTCTCTTACTTCTCACGAATTCATTAAGTTTGTAAAAATACTAACACGTTTATGAAATAGAAAACTAGAAAAATTTCCTTATTACCCAAAAAAAAAACATTTTTACCCCATTTGGGGTAATTTACCCCGGTTCCCCGACCGCTGGTTTAGCCCAACCGCCCAGCGTTTCGTCTCACTTACACTCGCCTGAAATCGAAGATCTCCATCCCATTTCATGACCGGTCAGTGGTCGAGTGAGCATAGCGCTTGGGTCCCACCCGGGCGTTTCCTCGGCTGGCTAAATCCTCCATCACAACACAAGCAACATTTTCGGCTTTCTGTGGTGGTAGTAGGAGATTTTCAAACATTGTTGGGTTATTCGTAACCCGTTAATGTTTGTCTTTCTTTTAAAAGAAATAAATAATTTGATTTTCGAAAGAACACCTTTGTATGGAATTATAGGCCCATATTGGGCCTAAAATTGGATCATGAAACACGTCCACGGGGCTTTATTCTTTATTCTATGACTGAATAGGTAATACACACAAAAATTTACCTTCACAAGCCTTACGCATAGATTTGAATGGAAACCAATATCTCCTACTTTGAAAAGAAACACACCAACATCGCATTTCTTGGGTTGTTCTTTATTCTTTGGCGTCAAGGGACTACTCGTTTGTGTTAACTAAATAGAAGTGGTTTTCAGCAATGCAAAAATAGCAATAAGTGCAGTCTTCTCTTGGTACATCTTCAATTAGAACATCTTTACTAGGTAATGAGTAATTACATAATGAAAATTACGAGGTTGGCTTTTTTTTAAAAATATTGTCTAGGTTTTGACTGCGAACCACCGTTTGCGTTTCCACCGATTCGTTTCCATCCCATTAATCGTGATTCGTGGTTCGAGGTTTGTTGAAAAATAATTTCATCGAACGTTTCACAGGTTCGGCTCATCGATGAAGTATTAACCATTCCAAGAGAAAACTTGCACGTCTGGTATAAATCTTAAAAATATAAATTATTTAGATATTTTTCCAACTGCTTACCCTGATTACAAACTCTGTGCACGTCACTGGCCTTGATGATCTTATATAAGAGATCATCGGAAACTATAACAATGATGTAATCATATATAATGTAATCAATTATATACCGTGGAGTTTTGTTGTTTTCTATGATGATCAATACAACCCCGATGATGGGGCGTTTCAACAATACTTCCATTCGTCTAGATTACGGGTCGTGTTTATTATAGTCTTATTTACAATGAATATTTAACTGGACCTAACTTGGTTCGGGGATTAGACCCGAACGGGCGACAGTTGTCTTTACAACTTAGTTATTTCTGTTGAGACACATTAAAATTACATATAACTTCCTATTCTAACGACATATGTTGAGAGAAACTACGTACATATTCAAATACACTACATACACGTTATGTTATATGTATCTACAGAATTTGATAATTACCATGTAGGCATTAAAAACACGTTTACATATACACCTACATCAAATGTTAAATGTCGAAAAACAAAATCCATATTAAATTTCATTTCCTTTAGTTCATGAAAAATCGGTGTCTGTGAATTTACATGCTGGTAAAAAGCGGTTTCCGTTTGGCTACCGACTCGACTTTTTAAACGTTAAATCAGGTAATATTTTGATATACGACTTTCGAAGTACGTGAGAGAAACTATCATGAATACGCCGGGTGCACTTTAGACCTTAAAATATGTTTGCCTTTGGCCAGATTTTAAAACCAAATTTAGGAGAGATTTATGTTCGTGTCTTTCTTCAGAATCATGTTAAATTAATGTTGTTTGATATGCACGTGTTTCATAGTGCCTTCATACAAACATATTATTTTTTTAATTCTGGACAACTGAAATCTTTTTAACCTTCTATCTTTAGATTATTTTTTTAAATTACAACCATCCTTTCTTTGCATAACATGTCTTCTGGAAGGTATTGCATAAGTTGCCCCCCTCGTAGCTAATGGATTGCTTGCCACATCGTGTTTGCTTGGTGTTAAAATGCTTATTCTAAAGTTTTAACCCGCGGAGCATAGTTTACACACCAAGCTTAAAAAACCCCACAGACAATGAACAAATCTCGTCACTTAATTTTCAAAATAATTTGAGCTTTTCACGAATCCATGAATTGTTTTTGGTAAATTAGATTAATTACACACATTTAAATTCATATCAAGTTGTAAGAATCACATTAAACTAGAGAAAAATATGATATTGGTAGTATACATAGATTTTTTTACATTAGCACCACACGGGAGGCCCCGAGGAATAAAAATCCATCATGGCTTACGTCGTCTTTGGGGATGCTGTGTGGAATGCCTTTTTAGGAAAATGAAGGAGAAGAAGTTCTGGGAAGGAAAAGATATGTGGGCGGGTAGGAATTTGGGAGTCAATGTGCACAAGAGTGACGGACATATAAATCCGTCCCTCCCACTGCGGTGCAAGGCGATAGGTCAAGAGAATCGATAGGAAAGAGAGATGTAAAAGAGGTATTCCTCAATCAGTCTCTTCCGATCTGGGCCGCCCTGTGGGCAAACGTATCCACCGCCAAGACCTAGACAAACCCCACCCTATGAACTCGGGCACCCCTGCTAAGTCACCAAATGTAGCTAGCCATTTGATGTGACCTATTGAAGTGTGTTGGTTATCCAATAAATGGTTCCCGGTCGCCGGTACCCATAGCCGCCTCCCAAAGTAATTATAAATTAGTAATTTATAAACTTAAATGTACAAATAATTAAAATAAAATTAATAAATAAATTATATGTAAGGTTGTGTTATTGAATTGGGTCTCGCTTGGAACTACCGATAATTTTTGGTATATCCATATATATATAGGGTGTCTCACATTGTTTTTAGTTTTTTGATTGACCATTACGCGCCAAACACAGTTAGCAGGATAAGAGAAGTGGTCTCAAACGCTTGGCGGGCTTGTTTAGTTTAGTATTAATGGATCGCCTCACGGGACCGCAGCGCGCATTTTGCGTGCGAGCGTTTTATAAAAACAACGATTCGTATACTATTGTTCGACGTCTCTACAGGACACTTTTTCATTTAACTACTGAGAATGTGCCAAGTGCGAATTTAAACAAGCATTGGGTGCGTAAGTTTGAACAGACTGGGAACACAATGACGGATAAATTAACTGGGCGCAAAAGGACATCAAGGACGAGCACGAATGCCGACCGCGTTCGCAAGGCAAGGAATTTTATCGTCCCTTACTTTTTTGAAGACGACCGTGGTCGCGCTCGGGCAGTTAATTCTGATCGATATTGCCGTATGATTAGGACTTTTCTGGCTATAGAAATGCAAAATCAGATCGACTACAACTGCAACACATTTTTCCAACAAGATGGACCCACTTCTAATGTTACAAATGACTCCCAGCTTCACGAATTATTCCCTGAAAGAGTAATAAGTCGCCGAGGAGACCAGATTTAAGGCCTGCTGATTTTTTCCTACGGGGCTACTTAAAAAGTAAAGTTTGCAACTCATTGCCACCCAACCTGGATGTTTTAAAGCAAAAAATCACAGACGAAATTAACGCTATTCCAAGAGTGATGCTCCAGCGAGATATTCAAAATTTTAGTGCCAGGCTAAATGAGTGCAAAGAAGTGGACGGTGTGCACTTACGAACGGTTATTTTTCATAAATAAAATTTTTAAACCTGCTCTTTAATTTAACAGTAATTATAAAAACTTTGAAAAAATTCTGGTGTTTTATTTTTAAGTATCAAAAACGAAAAACAATCTGAAACACCCCAATATATGGATATACCAAAAATGGATATTCTTGATATTTTGTTTGCTAAAAATAATAAACTTTTATTATTTCTGTCTCTAACTTTAATATTAATACAGCTTAAGATGTGTAGAGGAACTTCCAAATACGTTAGAGGTTTGTGTGATTACTAGTTGGTTTATTAAGTTATCGTAAATATTAGAATGAATATAAAACTGGACAGACATCCTTACTAGACTAGACTCTAAGTAGTTCTGCAATCATCGTATCCGTTCGCACCTAAGACACGAACGACAATATATGTTACTCTTCTTATATCATAGTTAACTGCCATCTGTTGGGATATAACAAAACTTCGTATTACTAACTATGCTATATATTACAAAAAGTTTCGAAGATATTCAAGCCGATATTGAAAATAACTACCCCATTCTTGTTTCCACAGTTGAATCTTCCGAAAGTTCAACCATATGCTTTCCTCCCTGTGTGATCTTTCAACCCTCCCAAGGGGCAGTTTATTTGGCAGTTTATCATACGTGGTGGCACCGAGTAAAAACTTCCTTATTGTTTGACCTAACTTCAGTTGATGCAATGTCAATACTTTTACCATTTTTAAGATGGTATTATTTTAACTGACTGTTTTTCTGGTCCATCTTTTATTCAATGTCGATTGATATAAGTGCACTTGTAAGGTGACGCTGCGGGTTAAATTGAAGATAAGAAGGAAAAGCGGCATTGTATGTACAAGATTAATTAGTGTGATCTATATCTAACTTCTTCTTCTTCTCTTCAATGGCGCTACAGCCCATTTCGAGCCTTGGCCTCCTTCAAAATAAGCCTCCACCACCCTCTGTCCTTGGCCGTCATCTTCCAATCTGCAACATGGAGTAATACTTCCTGACATCATCCTCCCATCTCAGTCTAGGTCTGCCCGCCTTTCGTTTACATCCCGGGTGTCCTGTCAGAACCTTCTTCGGTACTCGTGTGCTTGGCAATCGGTGCACATGTCCGGCCCATCTTAATCTTTGGGGCCTTAAATGGGTGGAGAGTCTGGGAGCTTGGTAAATATCATAGAGATCATTATTGTGGACAACGATAAGGTCGTCTGCGTAGCCAACTTGTTTGACCTAACTTCAGTTGATGCAATGTCAATACTTTTACCATTTTTAAGATGGTATTATTTTAACTGACTGTTTTTCTGGTCCATATTTTATTCAATGTCGATTGATATAAGTGCACTTGTAAGGTGACGCTGCGGGTTAAATTGAAGATAAGAAGGAAAAGCGGCATTGTATGTACAAGATTAATTAGTGTGATCTATATCTAACTTCTTCTTCTTCTCTTCAATGGCGCTACAGCCCATTTCGAGCCTTGGCCTCCTTCAAAATAAGCCTCCACCACCCTCTGTCCTTGGCCGTCATCTTCCAATCTGCAACATGGAGTAATACTTCCTGACATCATCCTCCCATCTCAGTCTAAGTCTGCCCGCCTTTCGTTTACATCCCGGGTGTCCTGTCAGAACCTTCTTCGGTACTCGTGTGCTTGGCAATCGGTGCACATGTCCGGCCCATCTTAATCTTTGGAGCCTTAAATGGGTGGAGAGTCTGGGAGCTTGGTAAATATCATAGAGATCATTATTGTGGACAACGATAAGGTCGTCTGCGTAGCCAACTATTTGATTGCTCCTGTAGCAGATGTTTGAGTTGGTACTGATCATTGTCTTCCTCACGACGTGCTCCAGTACAATATTGAAAAGGGTGGGTGCTAAGCCATCACCTTGTTTCAGCCCCTGGGAGACGTTAAAATCCTCCGTTGTTTCACCTCCTATCCTTACTCGACACCGTGAGCCGACCATTTTTGCTTTTACAAGCTTGACTATTTTGGGCGGTATTTCAAAATTTAGGAGCATTTCATATATTTTCTCCCCATCTATGCTGCCATACTATCTATATCTAACAACTCCTCAAATTTTTCATTTACTAATAATTCTCTAACTTCTTCATCTTCTTCTTGTCACCCAATCTAACAATAAGTAAATCATTTTCTTATTATAGAAGATCTGTGTGCATAGTGTTAAGAGCAGGCAAAACATAATATATCTTTATTTACTCTCTAAGCAGATTTATATTTATGTATAAGACTGATTACTGTGAACCGTATACCAATAATTCCTTAATATATTAATAATAACTTCTCTTTTCCAATTGTTCTTTACTTTATTAGATGTGTTAAAGAATAGCAAAATGGGCCATCAGGTGGAAGCCATGGTTAAATACTCACAGAAATGCCCCCTTGGGACCAGCTCAGTTGGAAAGGGAACATGGACTCCCCCAGGGTCGGGAGATCCGCCGCAGCTTTTATTTATTTATTTATTGTTTCTTTACACTGCAGGTAAAAATGTTTACAATACAATTTGTTACCTCACTAGGACAAGCCTGTGTTGAGGTTAACAATAATTATACAAGTAACAAAATAACACAAAATTATACAGATTTTGAAAGAACAATATTGTTGTATTTCTTACAGATTGAGATTATGATGATGGCACTAGGTAGTACATTAATGTAGACTTTTAGGGTGACCATAGTTTTGAGATCTGATTTAAAATAAAATAAAATAAAGTTTTTTTGTTTTGTTTTTAAGGATTAAGTTGTAAATAATAAATATATGTATATAATTTAACATGTTATAGATTTGGCAAGAGGGAGATGAAAAAAACGGTTTAAACAAAAATAATATTATTTTAGCTTATTATTATAAACATACTCATTTAGCTAATAATTTAGAAAGGACAAAGTAGAGAAAATCAATTGGCAATCCTCGACTAACACAAATAATTTAAGTTTCTTTTTAAAAGTGTACAAGGAATTAGATGACTTTATATGTTCTGGAAGGCTATTAAATATGAGTGGAGCTTGATAAAAATAATTTCTTTGTCCAAAAGAAGATTTAGTTTGAATTGCCATAAAGTTCAGACCAGAGCTCATTCTCGAAGTACGAATTTGCTGTGTTCTTTCTGCAATATTAATATTATTAAAAAATCTACAAAGAGTTTGTGTAATATATAACTGTTTTACGTTCATTATATTACATTCCTTAAAAAGTTAATGAGTTGGATATTTAATTTTTTTCTTGAACATAACTTTAAAAATCATTTTTGGGCAATATTAAGTGGTTCTATATAAGTCTTTGGGCAGGATCCCCAGCACACTATATTATAAGAAAGCAGAGACTGGATTATTGCAAAATAAACAGTTTTTAATTTTTCTTTGTAGGTGTAGGTAAGTCTCCTAGTATTATTTACTAACATATTAACATGATCATTCCATCTCAAAAATTAATCTATTTTTACACCAAGGTATTTGATGCTGACTACATTTTCTAAAGGGTTGCAGTTGCACGTTTAAAAACAATTGTGAATAATCAGATGGCGCGAGGCACCCCGTCACCGTGCCATATCCGCGGTAAACGATACTATACTACTACAAAGGCTTAAAAAAATGCTAAAATTAGATTTGCAAAAGGAATAACTTTAGTTTGACGTTCATTTGAACGTCAAACTGCATCGATTAATTATAATTATCGATGCAGCTTTGTTCGTGCTAAAATTATCAATGAATGAACTTCGACAGCTTAGTTTGTCTTATCGATATTGATTATTATTTATCCATGCCTAAGCTAGGGTCCCTGGATGGGTTAAGTGAGAAGAATTGCAACTGGGGATTTAGTGATACAAAAGCTGCATGATCTTCGAAGTAAATAAGTTTATTATTAGTCAACACATAACTGGAAAACGTTATTCCATTCTTGACAATGACATGTGGAGTTGACAAATACTTATGTATACATAAATAGTCGTTTCTTTGAGATAGAAAGTTTTCCGAAATACGCTTTATTTTAGTACCTATTCAATTGTTTAGGATTCTCTAGAAGGTTCAAATGCGCTTTAGAAAATTAGTTTGAAACTCGTTTCACAGTAGAAACAAGTTTCATATTAATTTGTCACAACGAATTTGGTACCTTTGTTCTTTAGAGTCATCCCAAGAGTCGAAAGACGCAGCAGATAATAAAGATGATAACTCCATAAAATATTCAAATGTCTGAGACTCTGTGAGAATGATTTACTTCGTATGTTATTGCAAATGGGAAAGTGATAGGAAGTGACAAAACATCCCCGACAAAATATCCTTCGACAAAACATCCTCCAACAAAATATCCACTAAAACCATCTAACCTAACCTAACCTAACAAAAAATGTGACAAAAAATACAGACAGCCTGTAAAGACAATAAATTATTGTTAAAAAATAGTAAAATTAATAGAGCCTTACCACTGGACTACGGCCGGCGTAGTCCAGCGGTAAGGCTCTTGACTAGGAAACCGAAGGTCGCGGTATCGAATTCCGGCGTGGCAAATAAATTTTATTTGATTAATTTGTGTTATTTCACAATTTATTCATTTAAAATAATATATAGTATATTTGCGACACGTTCCAGATTGGAAGATACTCTCAGTCTCGCCCTGGTGTAAGACCACCATTCAGAATTGAAACGTTGCTTGAAATTACATTAGCCGTGTTTGGTGACCAGATCTGAATAGCCAGGTACTTCCCCACCTTCCCCTTCCCTATCTCCTTCCACTCCCCACTACCTTCAGCCTCACAACATACCCCAATTGGGGATGCCATAGTCTCACTGGCTTCAGACGGGAGCAGTTGGGACTCTTGTGCGGTATTCATATAAAAAAAGAAAAAAAAATGGGACAAAAACAATACAGACATCCTGTAAAGATAGGTTAGGGTAGGTTTTAGTAGATATTAGGTTGGAGGATGTTTTGTCCGTAGGATGTTTTGTCGGGGATATTTTGTCGCGGGATGAAAACGCGCATTATCGTATATGATTTTCAGTTTTCTTCTTACCCACATTCATCTCCACTTTTCCTTCCACTCCTCAAAAACTTTCTGACCACAATATACCCCATTTTGGGAAGTTGTCTCACTAGCTCCGGACAGTTGGGACTCGTGTGCGGTATTCACATAAAAAAAATCCCATCCTTGGCTCTAAATATAATTTTAAAATTTCAACTTTGAATCAGAACAGGCTTTATTTGACGGACGTCAGGCAAATGAAATAATTATTTATTCTCTCTGCAGGAATTACTAGGTCAGATTTTATTTCCAGCTTGAAACGTCAATTCATTGTATTGAAAGAAGATTTGAAATGTCCATTTACTCGTCAAAAAATAAAATAAAATGCCATGTTACTTATAATAGAAACATGATTTTCATTACATACTCGTAGTAGTCGAATGTAAATCTACCGTTAGATGAAACATATTAAATATGATAATATACCTAATAAAACAAATATGAAAATTATTTTCACTTTAATTTATTTTCAGCAGCCTTCTTCACATTGTTACAAATTGTAACGGAATTCCACTATGTCAGTCATTTCAAAAAGACAAATATATTAAATACTAGCAGACCCGGCCACACGTTGCTGTGGCTAACGAAACACAACGACATTACCCAACCTTTATAAAATCCACACCACCCGCTTGCCAGCTGCCAGCTGCCCGCTGCCTGAATTGAATATTTGAATTTCTCGACTTTTGTCTACTATAATAAGCATGTTTTTATACACATAAACCTTCCTCTTGAATCACTCTATCTATTGGTGAAAACCGCATGAAAATCCGTTGCGTAGTTTAAAAGATCTATGCGCACATACATTTTTAGCTACTTCATCAAATAAAATAATTCAAATCAAATAACTACTTAGTCTAGGGCATCTATTTTCCAATTTCTTCCGTAGAACGAATTTCAAAAGTGACTATATATAGTACGGCCCGCCAGCCGTTTTAAATCGCACAAAAATATGTTTTCTTTGAATTTCTCGGCTTTTCTCTAATATAATTTACATGTACTATACATATAAACATTGGTGAAAACCGTATTAAATTCCGTTGCTTAGTTTAAAAGATTAACGTGCACATACATTTTGAGCGACTTCATTTTATACTATGTAATGATAATAATGATGATGATGCTTTATAACCACTGGAGCGCTTTTTACCACAATATGGCACTATTTAAAATACCTCGGATTGCTTTGCTGCCAATTTTGGCAAATTTTCCCTTTTTTGTAAGTAATTTGGAGTAAGTTTACGATTTTATAATATTTTTTTTAATAAATTCTACGAATATGTGATAATCGACAAAAGATGGGTGAATTCATTGGTTATCCTACTAATATTATAAAGGCGAAAGTTTGTATGGATGTATGTTTGTTACTCTTTCACGCAAAAACTACTGAATGGATTTTAATGAAACTTTACTAATATAGCTCATACATCAGAATAGGCTATATAGGCTTTAGCTAAGAACTCTGGCATTATGAAATTAGTATAAAAATTGCAATATGTGGCACGCGAGCTGTTTGAAAAATTAATGTAACGGGTATGGAGGGGGTTTAGGAGGAAGGAGGGAGGGTGAAGGGTGGAGGGGGAAGGGAAAGGTGGAGGGGAGGGGGGAGGGGATTGGGAGGGGGTGGAGGGAGTGTGGTGGGGGGATGTGGCGTGGGGGGAGGGAGGATTTGGGAGTGGGGGAAGGAATGGAGAGGGGGGAGTGGGGGTGGGAGAGGGGAGGAGGGGAGGAGGGGAGTGGAGTGGGGATAGGTAAGGTGGATGAGGCGCTGTGGGAACCCACCTAATACTACGCGAGCGAAGCCGGGGGCAAAAGCTAGTATCGAACTATAATCAGTTTTTATGAATCTTTATTAAAATTAGGAGGTATAATTTTTTTAATGTGGGCGGAAAATATTCCAAATGACCACCAAAAATTCTCGAGCAATCGGAGAAAAAAGTTTTAAATTGCGCTGTCGCTCCAGTGGATAAGTACATTTCAGTGCAATATGAGGGGATATAATATAACATGTAATTTAAAAAAATTGCCTTCAGTTGATAATTTTATAAGATTTGAGGTTATATTTACGCAAGTGAACAGCTTTCTTATTTGCTCGTTAAAATTTAATGCAAACCATACCATTTTATATTATCAACAAAAATGGATAACGTTAAAATAAGTTGATGAAGATTTTATTTAATTATCATATTCTCTATATTTCCTCATTCCAATTTGTGATTGAATCTTATGTAAACATCTCATAAATCAATTAACCGTTAAAATCGGAATAACTATTTTCCTATTTTGATTTATTCATCGAATAAGGCAATAGGTAAACAAATGTTCCGCCAGAATTTAATTTCGTTATGCTTTCGTATCCCGCGCTGGAAAAGTAATTTCCTGTCTGATTGTTTGAGGACCTAAGGTCATCTGGAGTCCTGGAGATCTGGAGCCGGAAGTGGATCGGGGTAAGTGGTAAGCCAACCGGAAACTATTTTACTGGGGATGTATCTGCTAAACGATCGGCAGTAAAACCTTAATTGAGAATCCGTCTAGTTTTACGGAATCTGTTTAAATTTTAAATGTATTTGAAAATGTGCTTTTCGGGCTGTTTGCAAAACAATACACTTTTGTAGTAACATACCGTATTGTTTTATTCACGTTGTGTATTGACATCTTTATAAACCTGAACGAGTTTTATAGTTATTCCAACACGAACTGAGTTCTTACTCCTTTTGTGCATTAAAATGGAAGAGAGTGATTTTTGTTCGACGGGTCGTTTTTAACGAGATTTCACTCCTTCAAGAAGAGAGTGATGAAAATGGAAGAGAGTGATTTTCTAAAATCAATCGTTAATATTTATGTACGATTCAAAATTTATCTCTGGTTCGTGGTCGGTAATACAGTTCGTTATTCCTACAGTAGCAATCTGTATTTTGGGTTGAGAATTTGTTAATTACAGACCTAAGACGCCATACCAAAAATAATAATATCAGTTTTTACCATCATTTTGAATAATAGATTTATTTATTAGCATGAATTAGACAGATATTACCTTACACCATTATTTTCTAGTGATATGTGAAAGCATCCGTAATCTTCGTTTAGACACTGGCTTCTAAAACTTAATCCCTAAAGCCTCAGACATTTTGGGAGAACTGTCAGAAAACAGATTCCGCGGAAAATATTTTCGCATTATATTTGATTCAGGGGGAATTTCACCATCCTCCTCATAGATTATCCATAGGATAACGTACATGTTTGATTAATTAAACACGATTTTATTATTTTAGTCTGAGTTTACTATTCGGTACTTAAACCTATGAGTGGCTATATATAGGAAAAGTTAGCCGAGTTTTTTTTACCTGTGGCGAGTATTTATTTATAATATTAACGCCTTTCGGCTTTTACATAATATAACATAGTGTATAGCAATAACATGAAAAATACAGCTCTAATGAGTTTGTAAAACAGAAAGAAATAGTTGAGAAAGAAATATGTAGATATACAGATAACAAAACGAAAATAAATGCTACGATATTTAAATATTACAATATTGTAATAATGAAAAAATATATTTGTATATAATACATGCACATAACTTATCTTAAAGAGGATAAATGATTTATTATTTCATACTTATTTATTATCAGCGACACATTCCATTCATCTATGTGCGAAAACATATTGCCTAAGTTTTGTATTCTGTGAAGTGGTATATTGAAATGGGACATGGTTGTAGTTTTGCCACAATAAAACGGTAGTACTGACCTTGTGTTTCTGGCTGGCACATTAAAATTTATGAGCGCCAAGACTTCAGGGCTGTTAATTTTATTATGCAAGATTTTAAATAAAAATATTAGATCGAAAACAGTTCTTCTGTCACTCAATTTTAATAAATTAGATAAACGCAGAAGATAGGTGTAGTTTAATTGTTCTTTCGGTATTTTTAATTATTAATATTCGTTGTCGCATGGATAAGCTATCAGGAGTCGACCACCATGACAAGGGCATCAGCCTGGCATGGTGGTCGAAAAATCCACTAATTAATGTAACCATAATATTTATGCAATGATTAAAAAAAAAAAAAAAACTATTATGAAATACCCCTCAAGATAAAATCGCTGTTTTTGTATCATTCATAACGTATTTCAAAATAAAACTCCTTTCTTAAAAGGAGATGAACACCCCATTAAAATTTCAGTATTACAAATAAACATATTCAAACAATTAAAAATATTAAAATTTTGAACGCAAACAAAGATTAAGTTTTTAAAGTTATCTACCGATGGTTTTTATCATGTAAACTGTAATGACTACATTAAACGAAACAAAAAACATTTTTAGATAAAGGTATAAAAGTTTTGACACTTCGCTTTTTTTGTATAAAAACATTTAAAAAAAACTTAGCAAACCATGACAATTTTTTTTCAAATGCTGAATGCTATTTTAAAGAACTATTTAAGAGTTTTCGAAACTGAAAGCGTGTTATTCTCCCTTCCTATCAGTATTTACATCATAATTCTGTCCGTAATACAAAATAAGAAAACAACGCTTATAAGACACTGTCAGGATGGGATATATGTATATCTCCCTAAAAGACTCTAAGGATACAGTTTGTCTGTGAAGAATATCAACACACGTTAAAAAATCTATCTTATGCAATAACCAATTAAGCGCATTTGAAGTGTTTAAATTACTAAACGGTGATATATATTTTTTTATTATTTTTATTTTTTTTTATTTATTTAATGAAAAGAACATGATTTTATGAATTTCTACGCCAATGAAGAGTAATAGCTCTTGAGCTTGACGTAGGAGTTATTTTACAACTATTTTATTTTTATTACATACATTTTACTTACAGTATACAATAAATATAAACTATATATAAATATAATATATTAACTACTATTTTTCATTTTTATAACATACATTTTACTTAGTGTATACAATAAATATAAACTATGTTGTGATGTTAATTTTTGATATGCTATGAATTGAAGTTATAACATTTTGATTGGTGTTGTTATGGTTGTTGATTTTTTTTAAAGATTAATTTGACCTTTTTCTTGAATGATACGAGATCTGTTATTTTTTTTTAATTTCTTCGGGAAGACTATTAAAATATTTTATGCCTTTGTAAATATAATTGTTGTGCATTTGTTGTGTTGAAAATAGAGGAATTTGGATGTTAAATTTATGCCTTAATGATGAGTTGAGTTTAAATTTTTTAGTTACATTTTCTTTGAATATTTGTAGTATTGAATCTTTTTTATAGAGGTCTTCAATTTTTGGTACTTAGAAAATTTTGAACAATGATGCTGAAGGGAATGTTGGTTGTTTTTTTATAATTACTTTAATAATTAGTGTTTGTACCACTTTTACAGGACTTACAATTTTTTCATATGTACCTCCCCATCCAATGATTCCATACTGAATTAGTGATTGGACTAGTGCGTAATAGACTTTTTTTAGTTTGTTTAATTTGAGAATATTTCTTAATCTAATGAATATATAGATACATTTCCTAATGCGCTTAACAAGTTCACATATGTGTCTGTTCCATTTCATATGTTGGTCTACAATTACACCGAGGTACTTTATTTCAGTTGCATGGTTTAATATGGTACATGAATTATTACAGACATCTATGTTACATTTTTTGTTGTGTATAATTATATTAATAAAATGAAAGTTGCATTGTTTCATTTTATTATAATGGATAACCACAAAGTAATAGCTACATTCAAAAATATATAATTATATTAATGTTGGGATAAGTTTTGGATTTATTTATTGAGAAGAAGATTTGTATCGAACCAGGTTTTTAGGATTTGGATATCATTATTTGCATTTTTATTTACAATTTTCCAGTCACTACCCTTAATTATGATAATCGTGTCGTCCGCGTAAGATATAACGGTTCCACTGAGGTTTGGTTTGTGAGTGGTAGACTTGATGTGTGATTAATTTTTACAATTTGTGTTCTTTTGCGAAGATAACTTTTTAGCCAATTTAGTGCTCTGTCATTAAAACCCACAACCTCTAATTTTTGTATTAATTTGACATGTGATATACCGTCGAAAGCTTTTTGGAGATCTACAAAAATACCAACACATTTTAATGATTTGTCTAAAGCGTCTTATACAGGACTAGATAGTTTAGCAATGGCGTCTTTTGTGCTTTTGTTTTCCATGAATCCAAACTGGTTTTCGTGAATTATGTTATTGATCTTAATGAAATGAGTTATTCTTTTTTTGGCAATTTTTTCAAATATTTTTGCAATGTTTGATAGTAAGGAAATAGGACGGTAATTGGTTGGTTCTTCCGGATTGCCGGTTTTAACTATTGGTACGATTACGGATTGTTTGTACATGGACGGAAATATTCCGATTTGAAAACTTGTATTAATTATATGAGTTAATGGTTTTGATACTTGTGATTTTATATATTTCAGTGTTTGTATTGTGATCCCATCAAAACCTGGGGAAGAACCACCTTTCATACTTGTAATGATTTATTTTGTAAATTTGGGGGGCAGGTACGGGTATCGCCGCGCGGGGACCATTTATTGGATAACCAACGCCCCTGCCATAGGTCGTGGTTCGAACCCCAAGTTCGCCATGTTAGGTGAGTTAGAAAGGGTGCCTGGGTTAACGGGGTGAAGTTTGTCTGGGTCTTGGCGGCGGATGAGTTTGAGACCACCTAGTGCGTGACGGGCCGAATCGGGAGAGACTGATAGAGGGAGACCTTTCGACTTCTCCAACCAGACTCTCTGAATTCATCGCCTTGGACCTAGGGAATGCAATGCAAGATCGGGATTATGACATTTTTCGGGATCAATCCCGAAGTGTAATATGATGAGATCTCGTTCGAGATCGACGGGATTAGCATGGCAGTAGTCAGCGACGCTACACACTACTCGGGGC
Source organism: Limnephilus rhombicus (assembly GCA_929108145.2). NCBI lineage: Eukaryota > Metazoa > Arthropoda > Insecta > Trichoptera > Limnephilidae > Limnephilus > Limnephilus rhombicus. The sequence goes on from OV815284.1 coordinate 29,891,858, forward strand.
GCGAGCTGACTGACTGACAGTCGGGCGGGAGTGTCGATCGAAGAAAGAAAACTATCCCGACTATTTACGAATATTTGCGATGGATGACGAGCGGGAAAGATAATATATAAACAAAAATTTTAGCAAAACAAAAAAATGACTTCAAAAAATGCACTAAAAAGTAAAAAAATAATTTCATATTCTTCTACAACTTAATAATCAACTTACTTTTTGTTCTCATCAATATATAGGTACGATTGTTATTTTTGGAGTCGGTGTCAGCCAAGGTAGGTTTGTAACTACATACATAGTTATAGGTGAGATGTGCTTGTGTCGCACGCGCGGCCGGGTACTTTGGCTGACACCGACTCCAAAAAAAACAAAACTGTGAAAAACTGTGTCGAGTGAGTGAGAAAGAGATACTTGCGTGCGTGCAGGCAGCCATTTGTTTGTTTTAGTTGTGTAGTTATAGTCCTTACTTTTTCTTGAATTATGCATTTTTTATTGTTTATGTGAGTTAAATAACCATAATTTTTGGATTCTTACGTCGTTAATAACTTAAAATATCGAAAAATAATCCTCCATTAAAGAGATAATTAAAGAAAGCAGTTAATAATTTTACTGATCAAAGCAAGTTATGTAAAGCTGTTCTCATCCGGATCTACAAAAGGTTTGCACGTCCATATGATATCGATCCACAAAATTGACACAAAATGATTGAATGGGGGAGAACTGTTAATTATTTAGTAACTAATATTGAAGAATAAAGGTTTTTGTTTTCTTTCAAATAATACTTTTTTTCTTTTAATTGACGAGATCCCGAAAATTCCGAGATCTCGCGAGCTTTGCAATCTCGAGTCGAGATTGTATTCCCTACTTGCACCACAATGGGAAGGATGGATTCACACGTCCGTCATTTCTGGACACATTAACCCCCCAAATTTCTCCCCCCCAATTCCTTTTTCTTTCGCAGAATTTCCTCTCCTTTCCCGTCCCTAAACCCCCCCCACACATCATCACTATTTGGATAGGGATTTTTTACTTTGGTCTTACTGCGTGGATTAATGCAAAAATATAAACGTATGAAGTTGAATAATAATTATTTTTATTTTTATGAAGATATAGTATATGTAACTTTAATTCCTTTCATCGTAAAGCATTGATTTACAGAGAGGTTTATTTGAGCGGAATGTAAGAAATATGGGCAGTGTAAGCGTTGCTTACGTTTCATCGGACATAAAATCTGAATGCATAGAGGCGTCTCTAATTCCGCCGTAAAATACTGTTTCCGAGGAATTAACTGTCCATCAATTTTTAGTGTCCACCGTCCTTGGAAATCGATGTGTGTGTAATGGTGGATGGGAGAAAATCAAGGAGGACTTGTAACAGAACATTTCATAGCTATTCCATTTGCCTATGCATATACACCTCGTTCCACGTTCATATCGCGAATCTTTGAGGGGTGGTAGATTATTCATGACAAACTTGCCGGATAAACAAGTATTAATTTATTTCCACGGCACGGCAAACAACATTCAATTATTTTTTTTAATTACAGAAAATAGGTTTTATTTCTTGTTTACATTATACCTGCAAAGCTACTGCAAGTATCTTGTCGGCAGGAAAATAGTGTGGACAAAAACATAGTACAATATAAAATGTCTTACAATAGAAGAAAAAATATTGCTATTTAATAAAATACACAATAGAAACATAAATAAGTAAAAAAAAATAATAAGAATACGTCTAAAAAGTCAATACAGAAAATCTGATTCCAATAGCCATGTTTTTAACAACAGTGCAAATTTTGGTGACGAACAACATTTTTTCAAATCATATGGCAGCATATTAAATATAAGTGGTACAATGTACTCAAAAGTTCTCTGGCCATGTTTATTAGAAAATCTAGGTACTATCTTCATTTTGTGTAAGCCTAGTATTGAACACGTGATCCACCATTGTTTTGTATGGGCTATCTAGGATATGTTGCGTACAGATTTTATGTCCGATGCTAAAAAAGAGCTCTAATAGGTAAAACATTTATGGATTTATACATTATTGTTATACATAAAGAATGTTACAGTAACATTTGAAGTAAAAGTTAAAGGTAAAAAGTAATAAGTAAAAACTAAAAAATAAAGTAAAAAGGAAAGAAATAAAATAGTTAAAGGAAATACATATAAACTATAAATTATCTAAAAAAGGGATAAAATTACAAAAAAGTATTGTATAAGTATAAAAAGGTATGAAAAGAAAGTAATGCTCTTAGTAGGAGACAAAATAAGTGAATAATTTAGTTAGGCTACCGAGAATACCGTATATATGTAATAAGTATTACGGGTTATAATATATGAGAATATGTATATTTATTTAACGAAATTTGTAACATTTATAACTAACAAACTACATGTTCGGTTTTCGTTATTTGTTTTTGGGGTGTTATGCCGTGTTGCGCTACCTCCTTCTTTAGCCAACGTTTCGGACATCGTTGCAGTATCCATCATCAGGGCAGATCCGGTAGATGTGTGACGCAACACGGCATAACACCCCAAAAACAAATAACGAAAATGCTTTTGGCCGTGAAAATCTTAAAACTTACATGTTCGGTGTTTAGAATGATTTATGAACTACACAAGTAAAACATTTTTTACTTAATGTAATTTACCCTTACTTAAACTGTAATATTTAATATTAAAAAAAAATATATATTGTTATTCTCCTTCTATAACTATTTTTTTCTAAATTGTGTACCAATGTAAAATAATGTTTGTATTTATTTCATAAGTTCTTTGTTTTACACATTTCATTAGAACGTTATTATAATTTTTTTTGCATGTAAATATCCTCCCATAAACACGAGCTCCTAGAGTTAAACTTATGGAGTAGTAGAATAAAATATGAATTATTTTATAAACTTGCATATGTAATCATTTGTAACGTAAAAACAAAATTCTTGAAATAAAAAAAATAAATAAATAAAAAATTTGACAATAGAAAATAATATACATTTTCAACCTACATGAAAAATTTGATATATTAAAAATGATATATTTTCCACCTAAATGATATGACAGACCTACATGATAAATTTTACAGTACGTAAGTACTGGTAAGTTACAATAGGGTTACATGATACATTATGGTTACTTGGTACTTGCAGACAAATTTTTTCTTCCATTTTCACGCATCTTATATATGAGGGTAGATTACTTATCTACCCTTATTACCTGATTACGGGCATGATCGATATTAGAATAGTCATTACCTGATCTGTGCAAGCGATGTATCTCTTAAATTATAATTAAATGTTTCAAAATAAATAACCGCTGTTACCAGTCAACTACCTAATGCCTCTAAAGTCATCCAAACACACGCATTATGACTCAAATTGTAAACCTACGATTACGAGTACATTAGACAATTTTTTTTGTAATCAAAATTGTATTCTTAGATTATTCGCAGTATGATCATGGACACGGTGTAGGTAGTGTCCCGAATTCCCTAAACTTAAATAATCCACGGCTACGTTCCTTAACATCCTGCTGTCATCGCCAATTCCGTCTCTTCCTGTCTGCAAATCGACTCGATTGTTAATTTTATTTTATGATCAAAACTCATTCCCGTATTCAGGTGGGATGTATTTTAATGGTACCTGGCGGGTGTTCCGTTTTTACTGTTAAAACCTGCAAAGGCAGGATTGTAATATCGATGCAATCTTATTTATAAAATGGTAAATTTGTTTATGGGATGCAAGAACAACTCTCGAAAATTGGCTTTGATTAATGTTTAAATTTGCTAATGCTTTGAGGTTATTTTAAATGTTTAATTTTGTTAATGCTATGAGGTTATTGATTTATGTTTAAATTTGTTAATGCTTTGAGGTTAATGATTAATGTTTAATTTTGTTAATGCTTTGAGGTTAATGATTAATGTTTAATGTTTAATTTTGTTAATGCTTTGAGGTTAATGATTAATGTTTAATTGTGTTAATGCTTTCAGGTTAATGATTAATTTTGTTAATGCTTTGAGGTTAATGATTAATGTTTAATTGTGTTAATGCTTTGAGGTTAATGATTAATTTTGTTAACGCTTTGAGGTTAATGATTAATGCTTAATTGTGTTAATGCTTTAAGGTTAATGATTAATTATAATAAACACAATTAAATAACTTTGTTTCAATTCCACTTTATTATTTTTTAATCCAACCGGTTTCGGTTCGTACTGAACCTTCCTCAGGGGTGAATAAAAATATATTGAAATCACTCATTTAATAAAGCTTCCGGGATAGATGTATTGCATAGAAATGGGATAGGTCTACGCCTTAATAATCTTGAAGCCCTTGAAATAAAAAAGTCATTAAAAATAAATAAAACCAATTTACTTAATAAACAATTAGATTTGTCTAACACCCCGATTTTTAAAATATTTCCATTACCCCCACCCACGTTCACCCCTCCCTCTTAGACACCTCCCTCATCGCCCCCACCTAAGTTGATATTCTGTCTCCCTCTTCTAATTTTACTTATAAATACCATGTTTTTCTGTATTATGTTCAATATATTTTTATTCACCCCTGAGGAAGGTTCAGTACGAACCGAAACCGGTTGGATTAAAAAATAATAAAGTGGAATTGAAACAAAGTTATTTAATTGTGTTTATTATAATTATGTATTCCCACAAAGTGTTTGCTACATATCAAGATTTAATGATTAATGTTTAATTTTGTTAATACTTTGAGGTTTATGATTCATGCTTAATTTTATTAATGCTTTGAGGTTAATGATTAATGTTTAATTTTGTTAATGCTTTGAGGTTAATGATTAATGTTTAATTTTGTTAATGCTTTGAGGTTAATGATTTATGTTTAAATTTGTTAATGCTGTGAGCTTAACGATTAATGTTTAATTTTGTTAATGCTTTGAGGTTAATGATTAATGTATAATTTTGTTAATGCTTTGAGGTTAATGATTAATGATTAATTTTGTTAATGCTTTGAGGTTAATGATTCATGTTTAAATTTATTAATGCTTTGAGGTTAATGATTAATGTTTACATTTATTAATGCTTTGAGGTTAATGATGAAATTAACAATTTTAGTTTGCGGGTATGGGTACCGCCGGTCCGGGAACCATTTATTTGACAACTAACACCTCTGCCATAGGTCACCCCAAGTAGTTCGCTACGTTTGGTGAATTAGCAGGGGTGTCAGGGTTCATGGGGGGTGAGGTTTGTCAAGGTCTTGGCGGCCGATGTGTCTGCCCACCTGCTGCGTGGCGAGCCGGGTCGAAAGAGACTGGTTGAAGTCTTTTGACCTCTCTAGCAAGTATTCCTCGACCCATCGCCTTGCACCGCAGTTGAAGGGATGGATTCATACGTCCGTCACTCCTGAACACACTGACACCCAGATTCCTACCCACCCCTCATATCTATTTCCTTCCCAGAATTTTTTCTTCTTCAATTCCTTAAAAAAAACCCTCCACACATCCCCTAAGATGACACAGGCCCTGAGGGAAATTACTTTCTTCAGGGCCTCCTTTTTTTAAAAATATATACAATAATATTGTTTAATTTTATCAGATCACAATAAAAAAAAATCACTTCATTCAAATAAGGGAAAGTACCTATACTACGTGACACGTTTAGGGGGGGGGGGGGTCTTCAAAATGTCACGCTCCATACAAATGAGCGGCGGATTGCTTAGGTTTTTGGTCACCGGGGGGGGGGGGGGGGGGGTTAAAAATTACAAAAAGTTGACCACGTAGTATGGGTACGTTCCCTAAATATTCTGGTTAATTTTCTGAAATTACTTTTACATCATGACTTTGCAAATTTTAAGTCTTTACAGTTAAAAATACACGGCTCGGTCCCCCTGAGTTTCTGTAGGAATTGCTCGCCCGGCTTGCTAATAGTAAAGAGACAGATTCAAATAATCTTTTTGTATTTATAAGCAGATGGTCCAAAAGATTAAATACTAAAGTAAAAAACAGCTGTCAAAGTATTTAAAACAAATTTCCGCGTACTGTGGTAGTAGTAGGAGATTTTCAAGATATTCGTAACCCGGGAATGTTTGAAAAAAAAATGGAAAAACTGGAAAAAATAAATAAACATAAAACATTTTATTATCAATTTAGAAAGGGAAAGAAATCTGCATGACCATTGAGTAATTAATTAACATAACGATATATTTCAACAAGTACCGAACCTAAAGTTTTCAAAGTTTTTACTTCACAGAGGGCAATGGTAGTAGTTTATTGCTTTTAAACAGTATTTTTAAACATTATATCATAATATGAGCCTCACTGGGTACTTTGCCTGTGATATCCCCATTTTACAATTTAATGAAATTCAATAAAAAAGATAACATTAAATTATAAATGAAAAAAAAAAATAAAATTGGATAAAATAAAATAAAATCCACTGACAAAGGTTGTAAAGAAAAAAAATCGGCAAATAAAACGAGGTACGATTTTAAAATATAATGATGTATGTATTGTAATGGTCTTGTTGTTGCATGTATATAATATGCGATCTATGTAGTTTTATGATATGCATCTGATGTAAATGAGCGTGATGGTTAAAATTAATTTTTTCCATTTTTTTTAAACAATAAAGAAAAGAGAAAGAGGAAAAAAGAACGCATTAATCAAACATAGGGAAAGAAAACTTTCATTGTCAGTTCACAGTATTTTTGTAATAATTAGGGAGCGTACATTTATTACGTGAGCAGTTTTTCTTCCAATCTAACCCCCCCCCCCCCCTTGGTGAGATAAATTTGGGCCACTTCGTTTATTATTTTTAAGTAACGTGAGATTTTGCTGGACCCCCTCTCCCATTTTGACCTCACGTAATTAATGTATGCCCCCTTGTCAGTTTATTTAAAAAAACTCACATATTATGAAATAATTTGGGATTTCGATTTGGGAGCGGACATGGGTACCGCCGCCTCCGGAACCACTTATTGGATAACCAAAAGCTCTGCCATAAGTCACCCCAATTGGTTCGCTACGTTTGGTGACTCAGCAGGGATGCCCGAGTTCATCGGGTGAGATGTGTCCATGTCTTGGCGACGGATACGCTTGCCTACCAGCTGCATGGTGGAACAGATAGGAAGAGGCCGGTTAACATTTGGCCATCGCTTTGAGGGATGGATTCATACGTCCGTCGCTCCTGGACACACTGACCCCTAGATTCCTATCCACCCCTCATGCATTTTTCCTTCCCAGAACTTCCTCTCCTTCCTTTGCTTAAAAGGAACTTCCGCACAGCGTCTTCAAAGATGACATAGGCCCCGAGGGAAATTATTTTCCTCAGGTGGGGTTAATGTAAAAAAAATAGTAAACATAATTTTTTTAACAGTTATTACGAAAACCGTTTTGTACTTTTCAAATTTTAGTTAGTTTATATGCACACCTACTTAATATTGTATCCAAAATTATACAAAATCATACAGATATGTAAAATAATAGTAAGCAGGACTGTGGGAGTATTTTAAAGTGATAAAATTTTTTATTGATGTTTTAAATAAAGAGATAATTAAAGAATTGCAAAGAAAAATAATATACAATTACCTAATCTGTGCTAAGTACGCAAAACTAATGTTATCTTTAAAACCAAACAACAATTTATGTTAATGTAGATTAATAAAAAAACATATATATAGGTACCTATTTTTCATATCGCTTTGTATACTCCGTAATACCTTCCTTTTATTTATTATATATTTTTTTTTAAATTTTGGTTATCTTCAATATTTGGCTCCTAAGAGCATTTCTTACTGTTTACTTGTCATACTTTTTTTTATATTTATAACTTTTGTACTTTATATTATTTACAAAGGTAACTTATAGTTTATATTATTTCCTGCCTTTCAACTTTTTATCTTAACTTTTTACTTTTACATTATACTTTATATTTTATAGTTTACACTTTTACTTTATACTTTCATTTTATACATCATAATTCTATTTACTACTCATTACCTTAACTCCTTTCTTTTACCCTTTGTTTTTATATTTAACTTTACATTTATATGTCACTTTCTTATGTTATTGTATTATAATATATATAAATATAATTATGTCAATGGCACATGTTGTGCCGTATGTTTTGAAATAAATAAATAAATAAATAAATATATATTTACACAAGTAATAAAGTATGGCAAACAAAAAAGCCAGTGAGCGGTTTCACAGCGGCACTTCTTCTACCCCCGCCCTAACCCCCCCCCCCCCGCCAATCGCCCCCACCCCGCTCAACCAGGTGAACAAATCCATCCCCTGCAGTTTTCATTTGATTAAAATTCGACGTCCGAATGACTAACCCCGGAGTTATTACTAACAAATTAAACCGTTGCGCTTCGGTCCGCGACCCACACATTCACTACACCTCCCTTTCTCACACTTGCACAATACGTTTGCAAAACACAGCAGTATAATTTATTTGTTTGAAAACCTGTTCACCAATCAGCAGTCGCCAACATAACGTGAATAATTAAACATATTAATTTCGGTGGTTTGTGAGTAAGTAACTAGTATGAAATATTCCTACGTAATGCGTAATATTATTTAAGTTCAATGCACCTTTAATAACTGCTTATCATATCAGACAGAGCGATCAAAAATGAATAAAAATATAGTTAAAAAGTTCTTATGTTGACATGTACGCATTTTTACCTAATTTCGAGGATTGTTAGCAAGTTGTAAAATTTTATGGTTTGTGGAGTAAAAATTTAAACCTTTAACTGCTGACGTGGGGCCGCTCAAGCCCAGCAATAATAATAGTATTGAAATACTCCCCTTCCGTGACGCATACGCCGCTTCCAGTAGCTTGGAATTCAGTGACGCCAGAACCGTAAGTTTTAAAGTAAAATTTCTGTAAGTTTCATTTAAAATTTTTTTGCGGGCCTCTCTGATCCATCATCAGTACTTAGTGACTTTTTTAAAGTTGATTTTTACTTTATAAAAATAAACATAAACAACTTTACTAAAGTTTTATTTGCATAGTTTATTCGAGACACTTTGTTTTTATTTAGTTTAATAGATAATACAGACTGATTTCTGATCTCAAGATCATTATGCAAACAAAATACATATTTTATTTTCAAACATATGATGGGAATTACAATGTATGTACATTTTTATTAAAAATTTAAAAGGCATAGAAGTGAAAAAAATATTTTTTCATTCCAATGATCTCAAAAATAGAATTGCATAAAGGTATATTATTATTATATCTTTGCAATTTTATGTTAACATAATGAAGAATAACGATATTGTAATAAAATATAAAGCACACTTTAGAAATTGATCAAATTTATTTAATACTAGCTTAAGTACATATAGCCTAAGATTCGACGTCATTAAACCTGTAATGATAGGCCTCCCAAAGTTCATACACAAAAATCGTTAGGTCATTCATAAGGGTACACAAAATGGCGGTGTTGCCATGTCTGGGACCGGTCAACGCTAAAAAAAAAATTTTTTGAAAAAAATAATTTTTCAAGACTTCTGTAATCATAAGTCGCCCATATTCTGATTGTTCCTCGAGATGGGCCGTCTCAGTTGTTGCCGAGAAATAAGAGACACCTCGTACGAGGTATCTGTACTCATCGGTCTCCTCAAAAGACCAAAGCTTATCTGAAATATCATCAAATTTAGTGAAAGAAAAACCACTGCTGCCGTTTCCAAAAAGTGGACAAGATGGCGGCAGCTCAGCGTTTGAAAGTCGCCCTCCGCGCAACCGAGATTGGCGTTTCGATTCGGTTTTATCAGCGATCGCTCGATTTTTTCGATTTGTATCATTGAAATACGCCTTCCACTATCACGAACACTGAATTTTACGTGTCGTTGATTGTTTAATTAAATGAAATCGCATATTTTAAGCGATATTTTTGGAGTTTTCAGCCGTTTTCATTGTATTTTTTTTAAAACTTTCTTATGACTTTCGTTACATAAGAGACACCTCGTACCTAGGTATCTATATTCATCGACTTTCTCAAAAAACCAAAACTTATCTGAAAGATCATCAAATTTTGGGTAAGAAAAACCACTGCTGCCGTTTCCAAAAAGTGGACAAGATGGCGGCAGCAGCGTTTGAAAGTCGCCCTCCGCGCAACCGAAATTGGCGTTTCAATTCGGTTTTATCAGCGATCGCCCGGTTTTTTTCGATTTGTATTATTGAAATACGCTTTCCACTTTTTAAAAGTTTATTATTTAAGTTTATTCGCATACAAATACATCGCACACACTTCACGACTAAAAATTACACATCTACCGGATCTGCCCTGATGATGGACACTGCAACGATGTCCGAAACGTTGGCTAAAGAAGGAGGTAGCACAACACGGCATAACACCCCAAAAACAAATAACGAAAATACAAATACATTATACAAGATAAAATGGAATGGTGTTAAAATTTAAATGAGGGCAATAAAAAGAAAGAAGATTGGTTTTCTATCGTTCAATAATTCGATCATTTCGTCACAAGAAAGCAATACTACTATAACAGCCAAAAACCGAATTGTTCACCAGAGTCAAAAAACTTTTCAGATTTTATAAAAAAATTCGTAACTTTTAAACCAGTGGTCACGGAAACGCCATTTTTAAAATAGTTTAGCTGAAAACATATCATCTATCAAATGGTAATATTTAAATCTTTTATAAGTGAAGAAGGAAAATGTTTTTGGCACTTACAGCAGTTGACATTTTTTCTTTGTGTACACCAAAAATGTTGTAAACACATTTGAATTCTGAAAATCAACTTTATTTTCAGCTGCATAAATTGCTGTAAGCGTCAAAATATATCCATATTAAATTTAGAATAGCTGTAAATGTGTGTCGTTATTTTTTTGGGCTAAATTCGTTTCATTTACAACTTTAAAAAAAATCGTTTAAAATAAAAATTATGTTAATGTAATTGACAATCTTTATTTCAAATTTTAAAATGTTAACAGTACAAATTATTATACCACAAAATACAAATATGTACTAATTATAATGAGATAAAAACAAAACATACGAATTTTTCTAATCTCTTAACAATAGAGTAAGTAAGTAAAGGAAGAAAACTGAACATCATACTAATTCTTCTAACACGCATGGGTATGGTACTATACGTAGTAAACGACAAGTTGTAGTAAACGACAAGTTGTAGTAAACGACAAGTGCTATTAGAAAGCAAACAAAATAAATGTAGTAAAATGTAGCACCAAACGAACGTGTAATGTTTTCGTTTAAGTGATTTTGTCGTTTCTTTTAAAAATTAAATATTGTCATAACCGCCAAACGCAAATAACACAGGATTTTGAAATGTGCACATCAGTTAAAAAACATATTATTGACAAAACAGTTAGATTTTCCAATGTCGTACAGTTCTTATTTATCCTTGTAGAGTCACGGGACCCAGATAAATCGACGCAAAATGGTGTATAAAAAGCATTTTCATAGAAAGTGGCGGATACAGCAATATTGCTTTCCTGCGACGATTTATTATTTTTTTTTATTTTTTCACAATATTTATTTTTTATTATTGTATAAACATTACATGCAATTGGAATTTATTACCCGCTAAGCAACTGCAAGTAGCTTGTCAGCAGGAGATTAGCTCCACGGATACAACAACAAATTAAATAATCATAAACGCATTAGCGTAGCAACAACATACACATATAACATACCTACCAACATTGTGATATGTAAATGTAATTCAGAATTAGCATTTTTATGGTAAAAAACAGTGGAATAGGAAAATATACATATATTTTTTAAATATTAAAAACTTGAAAATGCAATATATCAGCAAAATAATAACACCAATACATTAGCAATTAATCATATACTTGCAATTTAATGCACGGTAAGAATGTACACGTGAACAAGTTCACAACATTAGGTGAAAAAACTATTCTTAACCTTTAAGTTTTAACCGTTTTAGTTACATAAGTACTGACGTGAGGTCTGCTAGACCACCATAGATTTAATATAAAATAATTTCTTTTTTTCTAAAATCTTTGCTTCAAAATACTTTTTATATATTATCTCTTATTACTTAAGTAAAACAAAATATAAGAATTCACACGTTTATTATTATTATTAATAATTATAAGCATTTAAATAACATACGTCGATATTTTGGGATAAAAAATGGACTTTTACCTTAGTCTTAATATATTTTAATAACACTGTTTTTTTTACCCAAAAATATTTTTTTCTTAACGTTAAATAACTAGGTAAACTATGAAAACATAAATAATCAGCAGTTTTATGGGAAACAACAAGGCATCAAGTTGTAGAAAGTATAAAATATTTCTAACAGTCTTTGCACACAGGCTCGCTGCATTGAAAACACACATGTTTTGAGCAAAGGGTCGCAGCGATATTTTGGAATTTAAAAAATTGATTTTACCTTAATCTTAATATACTTTAATAACACTTTTTTTTTACTCAAAATTATTTTTTTCTAACGTTAAATAACGAGGTAAACTATGAAAACAAAGAAAACTTAAATAATCAGCAGTTTAAGGGAAACCACAAGGCATCAAGTTGCAGGAACTATAAAATATTACAAACAGTCTTTGGGCACAGGCTCGCTGCATTGAAAACACACATGTTTTGTGCAAGGGTCACATTTGTCGATATTTTGGAATAAAAAATTGACTTTTACCTTAATCTTAATATATTGAAAAACCAATTTTCTTTCTTTTTATTGTGCTCATCTAAATTTCAATACCATTCCATTTTACCTCGTATAATGTCTATTTATGCGAATAAACTTAAATAATAATAAACACAATTTTTGTTTTTTTTGAACAATCAACGACACGTCAAATTCATTGTTCGTGATAGTGGAAGCCGTATTTCAATAATACAAATCGAAAAAACCGAGCGATCGCTGATGAAACCGAATCGAAATGCCAATTTCGGTTGCGCGGAGGGCGACTTTCAAACGCTGCTGCCGCCATGTTGTCCACTGTTTGGAAACGGCAGCAGTGGTTTTTCTTACACAAAATTTGATGATCTTTCAGATAAGCTTTGGTTTTTTGAGGAGACCGATGAGTACAGATACTTCGTACGAGGTGTCTCCTATTTCTCGGCAGCAACTGTGACGGCCCATCAGGGGGACGGGCAGCACTGCTTTTTCGTATAGTCCTACCCCTCCCCTGTCTCGAGGTACAATCAGAATATGGGAGACTTATGATTACAGAAGTCTTGAAAAATTATTTTTTTCCCAGACATGGCAGCACCGCCATTTTGTGTACCCCTATGAATGACCTAACGATTTTTGGGAGACCTATCATTACAGGTTTAATGTCGTTGGCTCTCCCACTACTACTAGCTGTCCAGGCTTTAGATCATGTCTCTAATTTTAGATCTGAATATATTTAACTCATTCACATCTAAAAATAGTGTAACTAAACTCACCATTAATGATTCTTTCTTTCTACCTACTGTTAAATTAAATGAAAGCCAATCACTTTGTAAAACACTATTTAATCAAATTTATGTCATTAAGTAGGTAACTTAACAACAGCGCTTTTAAGATTTAATTTTGTTTAAGAACAAAAAAATGTATTTTTAAATGTATATACAGTGTTCTGTATTTTCAGTGTCATTGCACTTTAAAATAATATTTGACAGGTAAATTGGGGTTGTCAGCCTACGAATTTTGTAGTTCCATTTTTCATATTTTCTATTCTTATTTGACAGACTCTCGAAGCGGAGATTTAGCAAATGATTCCAATTTCTTATTCATATTTTGATACATTATTGTAAAATTTAAAAAATGTTCTGAATCACTGTGCGAAGGTACCAATGCATTGCCTAAATCCGTCCGAGAGTGGATTGAATGAACAGCATCCAATTACTTCCGCAAGACCTTCTTCCCTAAAACAATATGCGTTTATTTTTTGTTTCCAAATACGTATCTGCCCACTGTAGCTGCTTTTACCTTGCACAAAGGCATTAGTTGGGATACTGAAATGACCATACCTGCAAACCATTTTCCATCGTAAAACCCACTCAGTGATTTTGTTTTAATCCTGGCTAAATACCTGTAGTATTTGTAAATATGGAGAGTATTGTTATTTGTAGTGCGAAGAGCACCATAATACACATTAAAACAAAATTAAAAGCATTATAAAACCTGAAATACCTACCGGTCTTGGAATAATTTTCTTTCTTTTGTTTTCGGGAATGAGAGTTGCTCCGTGATCGGGACAAGACCTATTGTTATAAAAATTAATGGTATTTATTTTAATAAAACTAAGGTTCGAAGAAAATGTGTTTAACAAGGCCGCTTTAGAAATTTCGTATCCGTGACGTAGTCTGAAGTAAAACGCTGCCACGTGTACTGCAGTTAATTCATATCTCCCAGTTGAACATGGGCTTCAAGCTACGTCACGATTTTTTAGTCAATCACCGCTCTCGAACTGACCTTGTTAAACCCATTTTCGACGAACCTTGGGTATAAACATTAAAAATACTTGTAAAATAGTTTTACCTTAAAAATACCACAGTTTTCCAGCTCTCGTCATTAGTAGAATATGTAATATTTTCATTTACTGTATTACCAATGTTATTTAAAATTCAAAATTAATATGTTCTAAGTTATTGGCACTGTGGAGTAAATATATTCGTCTTTATTCTATTTATTTATGTATTGTTCCTTACATGTTATTTCAATGTAAAATTTAATTTTTAACCTCACTAGGACAAGCCTGTGTCTAAATTATAACCAACTAGCAGACCCGGCCACACGTTGCTGTGGCTAACGAAACCTTTACAACCAACGCCATCTGTTAAATCCACACCACGCTGCCCGCTGCCGCTCAGCCAGATATATTATGTATTCAACCAATTTACACGAAACCTAAAAACCTTCCTCATGAATCACTCTATCTATTGGTGAAAACCGCATGAAAATCCGTTGCGTAGTTTAAAAGATCTAAGCGCACATACAGCGGGAGCGACTTCATTTTATACTATATCCAATCTATGGATTTTGGTTATAATTTACAACTAATACTTTACTTATTACAGTTATTACGCATGTTAGTATTTTTGGTTATGTTCTGATTATTTTTTATTAAATTTTTTTTTAGAAATTTAATTAAAATTAAATTTGATAATGTTATTATCGAGTTCTGCAAGTTTTTTGGTTAGTGTTTTAGTTACAGCTGTTTCGACTTGTAAGGTCATTTTCAAACTGTGGTGAAGCCACGTACGGACGACTTATTTATAAGATTTTAAATGTCAATTTTTGAAGCTGTCTAAGTTGATTTATTACCGGTTAAACCAATTTGTAGAGACACTAATTGAGAGAGTGCTAATGTGGGATTCGGAGTATTTCCCTTTGGTTTGCCTTGCACTAAGTGTAAGGGTTTTCTTAATTGATTTAGAATGACGTTATTGCTATGACTCATTTAAGTGCATTATATTTTTTAGGTTTGGTAAACATACTAAGTAGTGGGGAATAAATAATTTTTACTTTATTAATTTTTAATTAATAAAGTAAGGACCTAAAGCGACCATTGTCTTTTTTCTGTTTTCTGTGTCTTGTTCTCTTTCATATTTTCGTTTAGATTATTATTATTATCTTCTTCTTCAATGATATATTAAGTTGATGGGAATAAACTTCAAAAGTTATAAAATAGAGTTTTTCTTATAAAAAAATTCATTATATTTATTTTAAAAACCTACCTTATTATTATTTGATAAAAAAAGCCGTATGCTTATAAGGTAACTACTAATGCCGTCCATAGGGTAAAACTTAAAAGTGTAAGGTTTGGAGCTTGGCTAAACCCTGCTGTCATTTCTGTTAATCACTAGTTATGTAATAAAACAGTTCTCTTGATTTTATGGTAAAAAAGAGTGTTACTACACGGCTCAAATGCACTCATACTGCACACTTTGCCAATTGTTGTGTAGGTTTTTTTGACCCTTTGTTTTTATAAAAACGATAGGCTCCAGTAAACTTTCTTCTTTCCAATTCGTACACGGGACATTCGTACAGTACCTTCAGAATTAACAGAAGGGGCCGGACATGGTATAGGCATCTGGGTAAAAGTAGTGTAAACGTGCAAATCATCATGTAACTGTTTTATTATGAATAAATTCACACTATTTATTAATTATTCGAAGTGTTTTTTTACCGAAGTGACATGAAACCTAACATTATTAATCAGTTGACGGGTCCTATTTTAAAATAAAAGTATTGACTAAGACATTTTGGAATAAGTAACCAAGTAAGTTAAGTTAACCAAGTAACTTTAGCTAACCAAGTAAGCAATAAGCAAGCTCTGCCAAATGTACTAAGTAACAAGTAATTAGAGTAAATTGCCTCCAATGAAAAAGGTTGAATGCTTTTGAAAGTAACTTTAAATACCATCCTCCGCGACAACCGCGACCTCTGCCAAACCCAATTGAAAACGAAGCGGCCATGCAGGAGGTAGGTACCTTCTCGTGTGTTTCCGGGCAAATAAGCGCGGGAAATGTACAAAGCAGAATTAATGGAGTCATCGGAATGCTGGCTATTCGGATACCGTTCAATTACTAGGTAGAAACCAGAAACCAACCTGGCAGGTGGAAAATAAAGAGAAATCGTCTAAATTTTAGATTTATACCCAAGCAAAAACAGTAAATTTTGTGAGCTATTGTAACAATCTTGCTGATTTTGATCCTGGTCGCTTTTTTTCCGTGACTTACAGAAGGTGGATAATCATAGAAGCGTTTTCGAAGACGAAGGCAGTATAATATTATTCCTGTATTTAAAACCATATGTTAAGATCATTTCGCACGATATGCATTTTTCTTTTAATTTTAACTTACCGTTGAATAATGTTATTATTTTTATTTCCTATTTCGTTTATACCTAGTTATCTTATAAATTTTTGTTAAAATAGTCTGTTTTGTTTTCAATATGGATTTTAGTATATTTAGTATAAGCAATGTATATATTACCCAATATAGAAGATACACTCCTACACTCCCCTTACCCATCTTTATCTTACTATTCCCCCTCCCCTTGTACTTGATGCTCACTTTTGTACATTATTCTATCAATATAATGTCGTGCATGTCATTCATAATAAACAACTCTTCAGTTATACTCATATATTATAACCAAATTGTACCAAACTATTACTCATCTAAATTACAATGTTAAATATTATATACCAAAACTGTAGAGGACTACGAACTAAAACTGAAATTTTTCATGATAATATTCTTTTGAATGACGATTGCTTCATTTTCGGTATATCTGAGTCATGGCTAATTGATTCTATTTTAGATTCGGAACTGGCACCAACAGAATTTTACAGTATTTTTAGACGAGATAGGTCAAGTAACATTACAATTAATGGCATTAATACCCAATCAGATTCTCGTCGAGGCGGTGGAGTCATGATCATAACTCATAACAATATTAACGCATATCCTCGCGAAGACTTGGTCTGTAATGCTGAATGCATCTGGGTAACTATTCCTCCCTCTAACTATACTTCCAAACGCACCATCCATGTTTCTTGTCTATATTTACCACAGGGACATGGATATGAAAATGCTCTTAGTTCATTCCTTTGTTTGCTTGCTAACGTCAAAGACCAAAACCCAGATGATATTATACTCGTAATTGGAGACTTTAATATGCCCACCATAACATGGAAACCACAAGATAAAAATTCACACTTAATACCTGAAAATTTAAATTCAATTAGTTCCTCACTTGCTGACACAATCCATTACTGTGAATTGAACCAATACAGTTCCATTAAAAATGCCAATAAACGTATACTAGATTTAGTTATCTGTAATGAGGAATGCCTCGTATCTCAAGCATACAACCCTATTGTCAGAGAGGATTTACACCATCCATCGCTCAAAATCACACTACAATTAGACACACTTCCAACAATTAATGCTCCACCAAAAGAAATTTATCGGTATGATAAAGCTGATTATGATTTAATTAACCAACACCTGTCTAAAACAGACTGGTCTTTTACTCACGATAATGCTGACGTTGACGAAGCAATTTTTACTTTTTATGACATTTTAAATAACACCATTAACCAGTTTGTCCTTAAACGTTTCATGAAAAAGAAAAAATTTCCCAACTGGTACTCACCTTCCCTAATCAAAATCATCAAAGAGAAACAAAGACTACACAAAAAATGGAAATCAAATAATAATCCAGTAGATTACATAGAGTTTTCTATCAAACGCATACAACAAAAACACTTACAGAAACATTGTTACACCCAATATATAAGTTCAGTTGAGTCTAGTATTCCAACTAATAATAAAAGTCTCTGGAATTACGCTAAAAACAAAAATGGGAAAAATGGCATACCACAAATCATGAACCTTAAAGACGAGTCAGGCACCGGTGCTCATCAAGTGTGTCAACTGTTCTGTAAACACTTCCAATCTACTTACGTAAGCGATGAGGGCACGGATGATCCCAGTAATATAGATAATTCTACCTGCGTTAATAATGATAACCCGATCGGTAACGTACAAATAAAGAACTCATTGGTCAATAAATACTTGAATAAATTGGATGTTACTAAGGGTGCGGGCAGTGATGGTATCTCGCCATATTTTATCTCAAAATGTGCCAAAAATCTTGCATATCCTTTAACTAACTTATTTAACATGTCCTTAATAAAAGGAATATTTCCCACAAAATTCAAAGAAGCCATTATAATCCCCATCCATAAAACAGGTTCAAAAAGTAACATTGTAAATTATCGCCCAATCTCAATACTTACAGTATTTAGTAAACTCTTTGAGCGTATTGTGTACGATCAAATTTATATAACTATTGTCCGCAGCATACAAAATCAACAACATGGTTTTTTACAAAAAAGGTCAGTACTAACAAACTTAGTCAACTTTACTGGATACTTAACAAGCAATATGGATAACGGACACCAAGTAGATGTTATCTACACAGATTACTCGAAAGCTTTCGATAAAGTTAACCACTCTATCCTCATTAAAAATTACACCAATTAGGAATCCATGGCGACTTACTTAGGCGGCTAACTTCATATCTGCATAGAAGACAACAGTGCGTATCAGTTGAGGGAACTAAGTCTAGCTTTTTTACTGTGCCTTCTGGCGTACCGCAAGGTTCTCACTTGGGACCATTATTGCTTAATGTGTATATATTTGATATTTTTAAATGTTTTTTACATGCTAACTACCTAGCATATGCAGATGACAAAAAAATATACTTAGTAATCAAGTCTATCAATGACTGCATAAAACTTCAAGAAGACCTAAATCGACTTTTTGCATACTGTAAATTAAACAAATTAGTCCTAAACATTTCTAAGTGCAACAAATTATCTTTTACGCGTAACAAAAATAAAATTTCTTTTAATTATAACTTTCGTGATACACAAATCCATGAAATAGAATCAATCCGTGACCTTGGGGTAGTACTGGATGTAAAACTAAATTTTATCAAACACATTAATGAAGTAATCAGCAAAGCCAATAAAATGTTGGGATTTATAATTCGCATATCTAAACCTTTTCGCAATATTAAAACTCTGTATTCCCTTTACACCACGTATATCCGCCCCCACTTAGAATACTGCACACTAATTTGGGCACCGTTCTACCAATGCCATATTGACAGAATCGAAAGTGTACAAAATAAATTTTTTAAATACATAAATTATAAATTCAAATTACTCCTTGCAAATAATACCGAATCCTTAAAATTTCACAATTTTACTCCACTTCAAACACGAAGATTAATATCTGATCAAATATTTTTATAAAAAATTCTGAATAACGGCCTGGACTCTCCTGAACTCGTAAATTATTTAAGAATTCACATACCTTGTAACATATCTATTTCGTGAGCAGGTACTGCTCAAAATAGGTACTGTTTATTGTCTATGCTTTATTTTATTTTTTTATTTTTTTTTTAACTTTGTTGGTTGGCCAAACTGCAAGGGAACCGGAAACGTCATTCGAGGAAAGATGGCGGAGGTTATCACGTAATTTTTCGAGGCGAGAGGAGATTTTCGAGGAGAGTTTTTTGGTTATCAAAAATTCTAGTGCGATGTAGCCTAGAATGAGTTTATTGTTTCTTTCTGTGAGCGTGTGACGACTCAAATGGCATAGAAGCCTGTTTATTTTATTTTATTTCTCGCCGGATGCCGAGTGATTGTTTGAACCGCGTGCGGAAGTGAATTTTAATCTGTAATCAACGGGGGATGTATTGAAGCGGCTTTGCTCTGCTTTGGCCGGCGAGAGTTTCTACACACCGCCTGATGGGTGTATTTCTGCTGTGCCTGGTTGTTGGGTGGAATCCCTTTGAATGAAGCGGCTTTGCTCTGCTTTGGCCGGCGAGATTTTCTACCTACCGCCTGATGGGAGGTATATCTGCTGTGCCTGGTTGTTGGGTGTAATCCCTTTGAATGAAGCGGCTTTGCACTGCTTTGGCCGGTGAGATTTTCTGCACGCCGTTGGATGACGTGCTGGACGGTGTCTTGGGGATTGCTGTCGTCTTTTGGAGGAATGTCACGACTGTCACGGCGACGGGACGTGTGCGGTATTAAAATTAATCGTAATTGGTTGACTCTCTCTTTCTACATCAGTTAATAATTGCTCAAGGTATTTATGTTTTATTTACAATTTCCTTTGTTCAATTTTCCCTTGCAAACTGCAATAAAGTCAACATTAATTTTCACTAGTAAAATAAGCGTCTTTTATATGCATGACCTCTAAATCCTTATCTCCACTATCCTGCGATGGAGTTCTACTTGCTCTGAGAAGACAGCGGTCGGATGACAAAAGGTATAGGTTCTACCTACACAAAATTCATATTACCTTAAAATTCTTACATTACATTTGGCGCCCAACAAAAGAGATTTTTTTAAAGTTTAATAACGGGTGCTCGGATGGGATTTTCAGTTCATGCATATATCTGTAATAATGGTCTTGATAATTTGTAGGTTATCTGTATTTTACGATGTATTTTATATAGAACGCATCAGTGTGTGTAGTTTTTTAGGTTAAATGTTTTCCTAATACACATTTATACTTGTTTGAAGTTTCTGTTTAGTTTATGTGTTGCCACATAGTTAAAATGCATAATAATATATTTTTTTGACAATTTAAAAGTACATTGTTAGCAGTGACAGATTTGTGGGGTAAATATTTTCTCTTTACTGGCAATACGTGAATTTCAAATGTCAACTGTCACCTGCCAAATTGACGTGTTTGTTTATCAACATACATGGTAAATACTCAAAGCAAAGTATTATTATTTTTTAGGCAACATACTCCCAACGTACAATATATTTAATTGTTTTCGATTCATCGGTTCGATTTATTCTCGGCTTTACACGGTGTCCGGTATTTCAAACTACAAAGTATATTATTTTTTTTTTAAATTAAATAATTTTAAATATTTTTCAAATAATATTTTCTATTTTTATGAAAATATATTATTATTGTTTTTTTTCTCAAATTTAAAAATTAAAAAAAAAAAACAAAATGGCGATTTCTAATATTAACGGTGCTACTAAGGAGGAGATGATACAGATGTTATCAGAAGTGAATATCACTCCAGAGCCTACGTTATCAGCTATGCGGGAACAGGCTCGTATATATAATAAGAGTTTAAAACAATCCAGTAGTGATTCTCCACAACAAAATGAAGGCAATAGTGATAATGCGAGTCAGACTACAAATATAGTCAATAATTATTATCAATCGATAAATACAAATACATCCGTACATTCTTGGGGTATTAAATTTTCTGGTTCTTCTGATGTTAGGGATTTTATACAACGTGTGGAGGAATTATCTAGATGCCGTCATATAGAACTGTCATCGGTTGTGACGTCCTTTGCTGATCTTTTGGAGGGGAAAGCTCTCTCTTGGTATAGGACTATTTATAAAGATTTGTTATCTTGGCCTGACTTGAGAAATCTCCTCATAGCACGTTTTGACCGTTGTATTAATCAAACAGAGGCCCTAAAAGCTTTATTCGCGATGAAACAGAAATTTAATCATAGTGTCGCGGATTACGTTGATGAAATTAAATTAGCTAATCTCAGATTAGAGGTTCAACTTACGGAGGAACAGTTGGTAGACCTAGTTTCTGATAGTCTGTTACCTAATTACGCATTGGCTATCGCATATTTTGCAGAAAAGGACTTATCTTCTTTGGTAAATGTGTGTAGGAGATTTGAAAAGCACTCCGTAGATAAACCCTTACCGCATTTTACTTCTCCTCAAGCAACATCCTCTTCTCCTTCTTCTTCTTCGAATAGTAGAAAAACTTTAAATTGTTTTTATTGTAAGGCGCAAGGTCATACAAAACCTTTTTGTAGAAAATGGAAGTTTGATTCTCAGAAGAATTCTGACAAACGCCGAGATGACCCCGCTCGCACAAACCCAAAAAACTAGAGTGTGATCCTCTGCGTCCTGCTAGCAAGGATGCCAGGAGATCATCAACCTTAGTTTATAGCTCCAGTAACCGGTTCTTCAGGCGTGACATGGACGCATGCATGCCGATGGCTAGTTCTGGATAAGATATAAGACCCCATGCGAATATTTCGATTCAAAATCTTGTCTTTTCAGGTCTTTTGGACAGTGGTGCGACTGTCAGTTGTTTTGGCGGTTCTCTTTACAACTTCTTTATTAGTTTAGGGTTTAATTTAGATAAGTTAGAATCGTACGTTACCACCGCTGATGGTGTACGTCAAGATGTAATTGGTACTATGCGAGTACTAGTTACTTATAATAATTTTAAGAAATATGTTACCTTTTTTGTTATTCCGTCTCTTTCACCTGTGATTGTTTTGGGAGTCGACTTTTGGAAGCAATTTGACATCGCTCCTCAATTGTTTTCAAAGGCCAACAGTGGAGGTGATGTTGAAGATACTATAGGTGAAATTCGCAAGATCACGTCAGCTTCCCTACTGTCCCCTCAAGACAATCGTAGATTAAATAATGTTATAGATAAATTTAAGTCTATTTCTTTTGAAAAATGTGGATTGGGTCGTACTCATTTAGTTCAGCACAAAATTAACACGACGGGAGATCCCATTAAGCAACGGTATTACCCTTTGTCTCAAACACGTCAGCAACAACTTGAATCTCAACTTAAGGAAATGTTAGATTTAGGTGTTGTTCGCCGTTCGCGTTCGGCTTGGTCGAATCCGGTTTTAATCGTGCCTAAGAAGGATGGTTCTGCAAGGTTCTGCTTGGACTCCAGGAAGCTTAACAGCGTCACGACAAGAGATTCGTACCCCTTGCCGTATATTTCGCGTATTTTAGACAAGCTACGTGGTGCACGCTTCATATCTTCTATTGACTTATCGAAAAGTTTCTGGCAAATCCCTTTACATAAGGATTCTTGCTGCAAAACGGCTTTTGTAGTACCTGGACATGGCTTGTTTGAATTCGTTAGGGTGCCGTTTGGGTTAAAAAAACGCTCCTAGTGAACTTCAGCGTCTGGTAGATGCACTTTTTGGTCCAGAGTTCGACGAAAACGTTTTTTGCTATTTGGATGACCTAATTATAATTTCAGAAGATATCGATTCACATTTAGAGCAATTAAATAGGGTTTTCTTACGTCTGAAAGAAGCAGGCTTAACTGTCAATTTGAAAAAGTGTGAGTTTTGCAAGGATGAATTGAAGTATTTCGGTTACGTTGTGGATGCAAAAGGACTTTGCACAGACCCAGTTAAGTTGGAATGCATTCGTACTTACCCCATTCCAAAGAATTCTAAACAGGTAAAAGCTTTCATTGGCCTGTGCGGGTATTATAGGCGTTTTATAAAGGATTTTTCAACCATTGCTGCTCCCTTAACAAAACTCACTGGTTCAAGGAAGGGAATTAGTAATTTTTCTTGGTCTCCTGAACCGGAGATGTCTTTTAAGAAATTAAAGAAGGCGTTGACTTCTGCCCCTGTTATTAATTGTCCGGATTTTTCGCTTCCTTTCACGATTCACTGTGACGCGAGCAACGTTGGGATCGGAGGTGTACTTACACAAATTTTTGAAGGAGAGGAGCACCCTGTATCTTATTTCTCTAGGTGTCTTAATGTGCATGAACGAAACTACGGCGTGACGGAGCGCGAACTCCTAGCGGTGTTAGATTCAGTCAACCATTTTAGGCCCTATATAGAAGTTGCTCACTTCACTGTGGTAACGGACCATTCTAGTCTACAATGGTTAGTCTCACTATCTAACCCGACAGGTAGACTGGCTCGCTGGTCTACTCGTCTGTCACAGTACTCTTTTGACGTTATTCACAGGAAAGGTAAATTAAATACGGTACCGGACGTTCTTTCACGTAAAGACGTTACTTTAATTTCGGCCATTGATTCCGTTCCCACGAGTACAGATACTTGGTATAATAACTTATTTTCTAATTGTAAATCAAATCCACAACGTTTTAATAATTTTCAAATTAAGGAAAATAAATTATTTCGTCACACTAAATCTCGTTTCGCTCTGCAGGAGGACACAGCTTGGAAGCTTGTTGTTCCTTTTGAGGACCGTAACGCTGTTCTATCTAAAGAACATGAGTCGGTTATTTCTTGTCATCCAGGAGTTTTTAGAACATATAAGAAGGTTCAACTTCATTATTTTTGACCAGGGATGTATAATGATGTCAAAATTTTTGTCAATAGATGTAAAACGTGTAAGGCACATAAAATTAACACTGCTGCGCCGGCAGGCATTTCTACGAACCCGAAAATAGTTACAAGACCTATGCAAATGCTGTCTATTGACCTTGTCGGTCCTCTTCCGCGTAGCTATGCAGGATTTATGTATATTCTAACAGTCGTTGATGTATTTTCTAAATATACCTGGATTTTTCCGCTTAGAAATGCAACTACTAAAAGCATTGAAAACATTGAACAATACATATTCCTTGTACACGGAGTGCCGCAAACGTGCGTCTGCGACAACGGGAAACAATTTATTTCAAAAGACTTTAAACAATTGTTAGCAGAGTATAACGTACCTCCGCCTTTTTATAATGCTTATTATACTCCCCAAAATAATGTGGTCGAACGCTATAACCAAACCATTGGAACTACTTTGTCTATTTTAACCGAATCTGACCAGCGTAATTGGTCAAGATTTCTGCCTCAAATTCAATCAGCTCTCAATAACACGGTTAATTTTGCAACCGGCTTCACGCCCTTCTTCCTCATGCACGGTAGGGAACAAATTATTGACGGAAACTTTCATAAAAATAACATATCTTCTGGCGTCGTAGACACTACGTTACAGCAATCTAGGGACGATTTCGCTAAGAAGTTGGAGGACTTAGTTCCAATTTATGAACAAGTTTCAAATGCTTTGTTACAAGCTTTTAAGAAAAATGCCCAACACTACAATTTTTTGTTTAAAATCAACTTCGCTATGTATTCAACACATAAATTGCACATATATTAAAAACTCACCATTATTATTATTTGTTATATACGTATATACATATAAAACTGATTTTTTTCTCTTTATTGTATAATGCTATACTTTTTACTAACCAGCTTTATTTATATGTACCATGTGTAAAAACTATTCATGTTTTCTTTGTATTCTAAACACACCTGTATGCACTAAAACATAAAAATGTAAATGTATGTAAAAGCCCATAAGGGCGTTAATGATTAATAAATAAATTTACGCCGTAAGACGGTTAATTATGAAGTAGGCGACGTAATCTGGAGGAGGAATTTCGTTCAATCCAGTGGACCGAATTATTTCTCTCACAAATTGGCCCCTAGATTCGTTCGCAATGTTATTAAAGGTAAAGTCTCTAATTTGGTCTATACTCTAGCTGATATGAACGGTAGAATTGTAGGAAATTTTCATGTAAAGGATATTGTTCGCATTGATTAAATATTTCTTACTCTTTATATATAGATGAAACCAACGTAATAGTATGCGGGGCTACCAACCCTGCATGCTGTTCCATTTGTTTCGTCAGTGGTTTTTCTAGTCACTTGCTTTTGAGGTTTGGTACCCTCAAGAGGTTATGTCTAGAATTTTCACGAAATTTCCTCAATCTTGCTACCTCATTATTTCTTTTCAAAATTATTTTCTTTAAATTCTTCGGAATTTTTTCTATAGGAGACGTCGTTTACAATAAATGTCGTTTCCTCTGATCCGTGTGATCAGTGGCGCCCAATATTTTGTTTAAGTCATATTTGGTAATTGGCTTAGTCTTTGACGAGATTTTTTTTATTTTAAATCTAATTAATTTTTTGTACGTAACGAGTTGTTTCGCCTTCCTTATAGGCTACAGTTATACTTACACACTGATGCGTCCGTAAAATAATAGGTTATGTTGTACTATTTTAGTGTTTAAGTCTGAATCCTTCTTCTCAAGTTCGTTGGAATTTTCTCCCGAATAATGATTTTCCAAGGACTTGGAAAGAATGATTCAAAACTTCTGTTTATGAGAGATTTGAGCGACTTTCTTGTGTACAGATTGTTAATATTTCAAAAATTAGTGATTAAGTAAATTTTTTCATAAATATACCATAGCTATGTTAAATAGATTAAGTCTGGTATAACTTTCCTTAAAGTCAGTTAGTTAAGTTTGTTAAGAATATTTGTTAAGGAATTTTTTTTTCTTGTCACAAACAAAGGTGGTACTGCTCTGGCATATCTACCCATTAAAGTAACTCATATTTGAAGTTTATCACCTTACCTCTAATACAGGAAAGTGTATTTTGTCTTTTAGTTTTAAGTTAACATTAAGCATTTACATATATAGGTCTCTCACTGCTTAAACCAGTGTTGTACTGTTAATTTTGTCTACTAGTGTCGTTCATTTGGATATTGTTCGATCACACCTTATCTAGTGTCGATTATCTAATAAGTATATTCGATCACCAAAATATCATTGTTTGTTCAAGAAATTTATGACTTTTCACTTACTTGATGTATTAAGTGTTATTTTTTTTTTGAAGGAATGCCACCTGGGTTTATCTTCAGTCTTTTCTTGCACAAGCAACGTTCTCTGAGGATGGTTTATAATAGTTACATCTTGTATTTTTGTATAAAATCAAGAGTACTTTTTGAGGTTCACTTTTATAATAGCTAGGTGTTTTGTTTAATGGTAATCCCTAAGCTCTAAGCCTAACATTCTAGATCCTGTTTTGCTTCTGTGTTCCTAATGAATTTTTTCATAATTTTGATGGATAGGTATTTAAAATATGTAAACCCTAATCTAACCTCTTTTATAGATAGGTAGTGCCTTGGTATTGTAAAACCTGATCTAAAACCGTTTGACAGATAGGTATGTCTTTACATATAAACCCTACTCTGACCACTTTGTAATTGACAGTTTTTTTATAAAACTTGTTATACGATGGACAAGTAATAATTGTATTATACTTGATCTGACCTCCTAGACATCAATTTTAAATTGAACGAGTTAATTCTGTATATTTGTTTATACCTTGGACTAGTTTTAGTCGATAATTTAAGACGCATTAAGTATAATTTGTATGACGTTACTTTTTCCATATATCATTTTTGTTTAGAATATAAGGATAGAGAAAGAGAGAGTTAATTATATGTTAATAATAACTAAGTGTTGCTTTTTTCTATAAAGGAAAGTGGGAGCTTGAGTTCTCCATACTCACTAGTGTTTTCTTGAGAGATTGTCTCTCGTCATGTGAGTAACGTGTTGGTAATCTTACAAGCGAGCTTGTAAAAGTGGAGGTATTACCTCATTTTCAAAGTTTTTCTTTTGTATACCGTTCTGTGAATGGGTTTTTGTTTTTTTAATTTGCTACTTTAGTATGTCTTATGTTATTGTTTTTCTGATACTGTGATGTGTTATTTTCTTTAACAGATATGGAAAGAGAGAGTCTTGTTCGGCAGTGTCCTAATAATTTTACTTCACTTCGTGGCGTAAAATTTTCGGGGGTTGCGGGGAAATGTAACATATCTATTTCGTGAGCAGGTACTGCTCAAAATAGGTACTGTTTATTGTCTATGCTTTATTTTATTTTTTTCTTTTTTTTTAACTTTGTTGGTTGGCCAAACTGCAAGGGGACCGGAAACGTCATTCGAGGAAAGATGGCGGAGGTTATCACGTAATTTTTCGAGGCGAGAGGAGATTTTCGAGGAGAGTTTTTTGGTTATCAAAAATTCTAGTGCGATGTAGCCTAGAATGAGTTTATTGTTTCTTTCTGTGAGCGTGTGACGACTCAAATGGCATAGAAGCCTGTTTATTTTATTTTATTTCTCGCCGGATGCCGAGTGATTGTTTGAACCGCGTGCGGAAGTGAATTTTAATCTGTAATCAACGGGGGATGTATTGAAGCGGCTTTGCTCTGCTTTGGCCGGCGAGAGTTTCTACACACCGCCTGATGGGTGTATTTCTGCTGTGCCTGGTTGTTGGGTGGAATCCCTTTGAATGAAGCGGCTTTGCTCTGCTTTGGCCGGCGAGATTTTCTACCTACCGCCTGATGGGAGGTATATCTGCTGTGCCTGGTTGTTGGGTGTAATCCCTTTGAATGAAGCGGCTTTGCACTGCTTTGGCCGGTGAGATTTTCTGCACGCCGTTGGATGACGTGCTGGACGGTGTCTTGGGGATTGCTGTCGTCTTTTGGAGGAATGTCACGACTGTCACGGCGACGGGACGTGTGCGGTATTAAAATTAATCGTAATTGGTTGACTCTCTCTTTCTACATCAGTTAATAATTGCTCAAGGTATTTATGTTTTATTTACAATTTCCTTTGTTCAATTTTCCCTTGCAAACTGCAATAAAGTCAACATTAATTTTCACTAGTAAAATAAGCGTCTTTTATATGCATGACCTCTAAATCCTTATCTCCACTATCCTGCGATGGAGTTCTACTTGCTCTGAGAAGACAGCGGTCGGATGACAAAAGGTATAGGTTCTACCTACACAAAATTCATATTACCTTAAAATTCTTACATTACAACCTACAAGACCAACCAAACTAAACCATTTTTTTCATTTGCCAGCGTGCAGAACCAACCTTAGAAAAAATTCTACAATCCCCCGTATATGCGCGCAATATAACACGCAATTTAACAATATCGATATTCTTAATAATACTCTTGTGAAATACCGAAACGAAGTCAAACGTACGACCACAAATTTTTATTAAATTAATGCACAACTATAGAAAAGGTACAGCATGAGCATCTCCTGTGGCCCCATCCCACCTTCCTCTGCCTCTTGCCCTTTCCTATTCCATCTTCCTTCTAATATACTTATATATTTTTTGTTGTTGTTGTTGTTACTTTCATTTTCATTTAATGGTTATTACCAATTACAATTGTATATTATATCATAATAACCAACATTAGCATAAGAAACTGTTTTGGCTTACCTCATGTTTAACCTCTTGTATAACTCATCCTGTATATAAATTGCTGTTTGTTTCTTACAATAAATAAATAAATAAATAATGTGACTTTCTTTTAAATTCTTTTTCTACGTATTATTTAAAGTGTAGTGATTCTGTTTGTTATTATGTGAAAAAAATCTCAGATGGTGTGGCATCATAAATGTAAATCATTTAACCCATCAGATCTCGGGCAAATTCTGCCAGAAGGTCAGAAAATTCTGCTTTGGTATAAAATCCAAATAAATGGATTATTTATGAATGTATCAAAAAACTGTTCATGAAAAGTGATAGAATATGTTTTCAAATGTTATTGTTAGAAAAAACATATAATTTCTGATTTGATATTTTTTTCAATACAGACATAAAAAAGTTTGGCTGACCTTAGGTTTTTTCTATCTAAAATTACTGATAACGAAAAAAGAAAAACACACAGATATTTTATTAGGCAAATGTATTATATAAACGTTTTCATAACCTCACGTTTTAGTCGTTTAAAAAAAACAATTAATAAAAAATTCTCGAAATTTTATATATTTTTCTCAAATTGCTACAGGAAACTTTGGTTTCATGAAGTGCACATTTTAATTTTTCTATGCTTAAATTCTAGATTTAATTGTACAGCGTTTTAATTTGGAGTTTTTTTCTTTATAACACCGATTTATTAGATCATGTTTCTCACCATCCAGTAATGGACAAATTTGGTCTCCTGTAATTAAACTGGTTAAACCAAGAACTATGGGGTAATGAAATTAATTAATACCGCCAAGAATTAAAACTAAAATAATTGTTCGGATGCAGTCGGGTGGTGCTTTTTAAAAAAGCATTTTAACGTGAATGTTATGAATAAATTATAAAATGAAATTTATTATGGAGCCTTTCTCCACTTTTAAAAAGGCGTTACTTATCTACTTATCGGACGATATTTTTATTTTATGGGTGAGTGCCAGGAAATAAATTTCCGTGAACAAGCAATTAACAAAAATGGGCTTCCCAGGAAAAACTTTGCACAATTTAATTTATGTCCTTCCCAATGCTTATTTAACGGAACACATGACCGTCCTGTTGAAAACTTTAAATTAAAAACTTTTGTAAAATTTCCTTCTAAACCAATCAGGATTTCCAGCGTGTAGGCGAGAGACTAATAATTACTGATTGGACTGAAAAAAAATAGCAAATAAAAATAATAAAGAGAAACGAACGAAACAAATTACAAACAACAGGGAATCTCATGGAAGAATGAACGGTATGTTCGTAACAATTACTTTTCACTAAATTAAAACTCAAATGAAGATAACGTGCTCTTTGTGTTTTTTATTTAATTAAAAATATGTGTACCAAATAACGTTTTCTATTGTTATCATTTGAACATTTTTTTAAGTCAGATACGTTTTAAGATTTTCAAGGCCAATAGTATTTTCGTTATTTGTTTTTGGGGTGTTATGCCGTGTTGCGCTACTCCTTCTTTAACCAACGTTTCTTTAGCAAACATTGGCTAAAGAAGGAGGTAGCGCAACACGGCATAACACCCCAAAACAAATAACGAACAATTTTTAAGTATCTTTTTTTCAATTAAGACTGACTTAGGGAACGTACCCATACTACGTGACACGTTTAGGGGGGGGGGAGGTCTTCAAAATGTCACGCTCCATACAAATGAGCGGCGGGTTGCTTAGGTTTTTGGTCACCGGGGGGGGGGGGGGGGGGGGGGGGGGTTAAAAATTGCAAAAAGTTGGTCACGTAGTATGGGTACGTTCCCTTAGCAGATAAGCATAGATTATAGATGAGTCCAAGTGTTCATTTAAAATCGAAACAAATTCTATTCCAAACGCGAAAAAACGTGAGGAGGGGAGGGAGGGGGAGAGGGGGGGGGGGGAAGAGAGGGGGGAGGGAGGGCGGTGAGAAGGGAGGAAGGGGGGAGGTGGAGGAGGCGGATTGGGAACCCCCCTTACACCATGCGAGCGAAGCCGCGGGAAAAAGCTAGTTATAAATAAAAATAATATGATAAATTATTGTTAAAGCGTTTATCCTGCATTAGATTTTCAGAAAATTCTTATGTATTTTTTAAAACATATTTTAACAATATAAAAGCACACCATTGTTTTAAGACCTCGGGTTAACAAACGTCCACTGCAAGGCTGACAGTTTTAAAGGAACTTTTTTACAATTAACTTATAAAAGTTTCTCAGTAATTTCATTAACTGGCCAGTGATTGGACTCGCGAATTTATTCGATTTGGATTACAAGTACACACTGCAAAAGGCATTCGACGTTAATATTAAAGAATTAATCGAATATTATAAGAGTCGAGATAATTATTATCGATAAAGTTAAAAGTAGAAAACAAATTTACTAAATTGATGACCCATGATCATCTAATAGGCTCGAAAAGAGGAAGGATGAAATAATCAAAAATATGAAAGGAAGGAAGAAGAAATTTTATGCAATTTTTAACCTATTTGTGTTACCGGTGTAATTAACTGAGTTTTTTTGATTAGATTGTTCTCACTCACTCGCGTGAGAACACCTGTAAAAACCCAGCATAAATAATAAAACATTGTAAAAACTAACACAAACGAACACAGCTGTCGAACAATGTGCCGTGCAAAAAATAATGCCCATGATTCCAGTAAAAGGAGGAATCTGTTAACCATACAGTGGTTCATAAAAAGACGCTTGCTTTTCAGTTAAGGTCCCGCAACTCGGATTTGTACCGATTTATTACATATTTCCCTTAAACACGGTAAGTTTTAAAACTCTTAAAAAAATATATCTTATTCTTGAAGATAATATCTAGACTTTGCCCGCGCCGAAACGCAAATTATATAAAATTCCCTCGATAGAAAAAAATCGTAAAGTATGCTCCAAAATTTATTATTAACACGTTTGTTTCAGTTATTTTACAAGTTATACGTATGAAAAAATTCACAGTCTTTCTTTAAATGCTGTTTAAGATAATGTCCGGGAGATTTTTACTCTATTCTAAACGAGTCGTGTTTTATTAAACATTTTCGCAATTTTCGCATCAATTTTGTTGCTTTAAGGCTCTGCAACCGGGCCCGAAAAGAAGAAGATGGAGAGATACGAAATTACGAATGTTAGAGGAGAGCGCTAACATTTACAGCGACAAAATCGATGCGAAAATTGCGAAAATGTTTAATAAAACACGACTCGTTTAAAATAGAGTAAAAATTACGCGGGAATTAACTTAAATAGCATTTAAAGAAACACTGTGAATTTTTTCATACATATAACTTGTAAAATAACTGAAACAAACGTGTTAATAATAATTTTTGGAGCATACTTTGCGTTTTTTTCTATCGAGGGAATTTTATATAATTTGCGTTTCTAGTCTAGATATTATCTTCAAGAATAACATATATATTTTTTAAGAGCTTTAAAACTTACCGTGTTTAAGGGAAATATGTAATAAATCGGTACAAATCCGGGTTGCGGGCCCGTAAGTACTGATACAACATGTTTAGAGTTTTTAGTCCACAGAGGGCAAAGGTAGCTGGTTATTTTTATTTATTTATTTATTGTTTCGTTACACTGCAGGTAAAAATGTTTACAATACAATTTGTTACCTCACTAGGACAAGCCTGTGTTGAGGTTAACAATAATTATACAAGTTAACAAAATAACACAAAATTATACAGATTTTGAAAGAACAATATTGTTGTATTTCTTACAGATTGAGATTAGATTATGGGTACCTACTGGTACCTACTAAACTGATAGCGCTAGGTAGTACATTAATGTAGACTTTTAGGGTGACCATCGTTTTGAGATCTGATTTAAAATAAAATAAAATAAAGTTTTTTTGTTTTTTTTTTATTGCTGATTTTTATTATTGGTTAACAACTTCAGAATTAACAATATTATCTTCGACTAATTTTTCGCGTATTATATTAATCTATCCTTTTAAATGATCAAAAAGTTCTAACGAATTGATTTATAACCTAGATAGTATCTTGGATAATTATTTCCCATTTTATTTTTATACATGGAACTTCTATTGACGTTTTCTAAAAGTTTACATGAATATTTTTTTTGGAATAACTCTCGGTGTAATAACTTTTGAAGGTTATACCCGTCAATGTAATATCTCATTGAAAACAATTGAGTGCAATTTTGGAAAGACCAAATAATATTTCTTAGCAAGTTCGGGGAAAAGTTTTCAGCGAAAATACTTTCCATTTCAAATATGATTTTTCTTTATTTTGCTGATGTGAAAAGTGCACAGCATTTCTGTACTCTCCAGTGGCATTGGTGCTGATTTGGGATTCTTGTTTATAAGAATTGGAGGTAGCTGAAACGGTTTGGACGCCAAATCAGTTTTGAAAATCGCCACCGAATCTCTCTGGTGGCACAAAACGGAAGCGGAAATAGCAACCCCACCTTCCGGAAAATATCATTTCACCCAATACAATGCACGACCATAATAATGTTTATACTTAGGCTGGGATACATGGACTGCTACGAGCGAGAATATTAGAAAATGCGCGAACACCGGTGTTTTTCTTATAAGGTTTTTTGCATTGAGAATTATGCAATTATTATTGGAATGTCGGTATTGACTACTTATAGCAATCTGCGGACTAATAAAGCTTAACTAGCAGTTAAAAACCTGCTCCGCAGGCGGCTTTTAGTTGGTGTTGGTGATCATTATGTAAATCCAATAGGAACTGGTTCCAAAATTAGCCCGTTCCTCGTATCCACTATCAACGTGTCAATCAGTGATTGATATAACCGGGACGGGCGATGAATATGCAGCCGCTTGATTCAACTGAGTATTACCGTCAATATTACGAAATCCGGGAGATATTACAGAGTCCAGGTTCACAAATACGTAGAACTTATAACTTATAACTAGGAAGGGCACGTCCATTTGCGTCTTGCCGACGAAAGTGGCGTCATCTTGTGACGAATTCTCGAATTAGAAATCGAATTTAAACGGTAGCTTTGTCTGAAAAACCACGTACACGGATGTTTATACGGTGCGACGGGTAAGGCGCGGCAGCAGACATGTGTTTGAAGCCTGATTCTTAAAT
The DNA here is from genome assembly GCA_929108145.2 of Limnephilus rhombicus. Classification (NCBI taxonomy): domain Eukaryota; kingdom Metazoa; phylum Arthropoda; class Insecta; order Trichoptera; family Limnephilidae; genus Limnephilus; species Limnephilus rhombicus. Next base: position 29,926,280 of record OV815284.1, read on the forward strand.
TCAACCACGCAGATATTAATAACGTTCGGTAAAACCAATTTTTTCACTTACTTTATTATAATTTCTTTCAATCTGAACCAGAAAATCACGGCCATCTTCTTCGACTGGCGCATTTTTACGATTTTTGCTAAAATCTGTGGTTTTATACTTCAGTTTTATACTACTGGCATATTAACTTTTAACTAATAGGTTTTATTAAATTTTAACATTACGATGGAGTTCCACTAAAATAGACATTTTATGATCATTTCAGTAAAATCTTTGCATTTTTATTATATTTTCTGATAAATTGTTTTTGTGTTTAATTCGTAGAATACCATTTATTGTTTTTAAATTTAAAAATATTGTTTTTAAGTTCTGAAAGTGTTTAAGTTTTTTATTATTGTGACAGCTGTTTTGGCTTACAAGGCAACAGTCAGTTTGAAAATGGCCTTGAAAGCCGAAACAGCTGTCACAATAATAAAATAAAAACTAAAATACTTGCAGAACTTAACAACGACATTATTAAATTTAATTAAAATTCATTAAAAAAAATCATATTTGCTATCTATGGTTATTCATATGTAATTTTAGTGATTTCTGATAAATGGGGTTTTCCCGAGCATTAAAATAACATCGAATTTGTAATGACTTTTTCCGAAATGTTGATTCCGAATTTATACCGCTTTGTTTTTTAAATTGGCCGTTACAATTTATAAAGGTTTTCAAGGGTAAAAAGCAAGTCTTAAATAGTGTAAATGTTATAATATATACTAGATGGTTCCCGGCATGCGTTGCAATGCCATATTTAAAGAAATTTTTTTCTCCCTTCATGTCCTAATCAGTGCGTACCCCTTCCACTTTCCCCGCCTTACCACTCCCCTCTCCCACCGTCCACCGTCCCGCCAACCTCCCTCCCACGTTCCATATATTCAGTCCCAGTACATTCAGTTTTCACAGCTCGCATGCCACCTAGTACATTTTTTAAAATTTATATTAAAATTTTCATATATTACAAAAATTCATTTTTGTATTTTATAATAACAATCAATCAAATTTGGTACCTATCATAGATACCTATTTAAAATATCTGTAATTCTTGATTCAATTCAAAGTATTAGGAAATAAATTCATTAATTTAAAGAGTTTCGAAAATTGAATTTTGATTTAACAATCATTGTTTTGCACAATGTCATTCTTAAATTTTGACATTTTTAACCTTTTCGCAAGAGTTTTTGTAATGATTAAAATCTTTTCAGATGTATTGTCATGTGGCTATAATAAAAACTTCGCGGGGGTTTAAAGAAGGTATTTTGAAAGTTTCAAACATTTCCTATGCTTAATGTAGCAATACATAGACATCTCGTATAAATACATATACAAGCAAGCATATTTTGATTTTTTATGTCTACATATAGAGATATTATGCTTCTTTACATACAGGTATCACGAAGGTACTTGAATATAAAAATGAAATAAATATGTTTAAAATTGGCCGTTTGATTGAGGATGACATCGAAGGATGAATTTGATAGCTCCATCCCAATTCAGCTGAGTTTCGTATTGTCACCGTTTCCTTTAACGGCCGCCGTAAATTTAACGATTGCACGGAAAGTCCACCCTTAAAATACTCGTCCCTTTTCATTGATTTTTACAGCCAGTCAACGATAAATTAGATAAATGGTTTCCTACGCTGACACGATTTTTATTATTATTTTATTCTTCGTTTACACTTCAGTTAATCATCTTCTCTTCTTCTTTTAAAAATCTTTACTAGCAGAAAGTTTTAATAATAATAATCTTTGGTCAATTTATTCAGCGACGTTTTTTAAAAAATCGACTCGAGAGCTAAGTAACATTAATAAGTAATTGTCGATTAAAATAATACGTGAGCGTTATATTCAAGTAGTAGATGGAATAAAAATATTATTATGATATTCATAACCTAGGAATGATTCTCTTTGTTAAAAACGATTCAATGATAGTTGATCTCCCGAGAATTGGTCCCCCGGAATACTTATAAACCCTGTGCAGTCGGTTTGGGGAAAACTTCCAGAAAATAAGTGTCCCCTTCCAGAAAATAACAAAAGTATGAGACATATTTTTATTTAAATGCACTAATGATAAAACCACTTGTCTTCATACTATATATCCGCGTACAAATACGAAGAATCGACACTATAAATAAATTAGTTTGATATAAATGTTAACGGGAATGTATGTAATCCGTCATTGTATTCAATTCCTAGGAAATGTATGTAGTTCCTAAAATCGCCCGGAAATGTGTGAAATAAATTATATTAGAAACATTTCCTAGGAAATCCATACATTTTCTAAATAGCATTCGGAAATGTAAAACCGGCCAAGGATTTAAAAAGTGCCTTTGCAAGAAGAACTGTATTACAGCAAGATGTTTACAATTTGGGAGGCGGGAATGGGTACCGCCGTCCCGGGAACCTTTATTGGATAACCAACACCTCTGCTATAGGTCACCCCAAGTGGTTCGCTACGTTTGGTGAATTAGCAGGGGTGCCCGGGTTCATGGAGTGAGGTTTGTCTAGGTCTTGGAGGCGGATGATCAGGACATACTGAACCCCAGATTCCTTCCCATCCCTTAAACCCTTTTCCTTCCCAGAACTCTCCTCCTTCCTTTCCTTAAAAAAACCCTCCACACAGCATCCCCAAACATGACATAGGCCCTGAGGGAAATTATTTTTCTCAGGGTCTCCTGTGTGGAGCTCAGGTAAAAAAAAAATATATATAAAAATAAACTATTGTGTATTTCCAGTGCCATTCCAGCTAACTCTGCAAAAATGAATAGCCATAATATGGACTGCCTTGTTTACATTTCATTTAGTATAAGAATATGAAGACTTTTACTTTAATATTGGGACATTTATAATTACGTAAATAACAGACTGATTACTTACCAATCTAACCTAACCTAACCTAACCAAACGTTTTATTACAGAAAGCATTCTTTTTATACATTTCATAATACGATATTGGAATTGTATCCAATTCCTAGGAAATGAATAAATTTCCCACTATAATTTAAAAAAATATACACATACACAAAAATATAAAATTTACACATTTCCTAAATAGCTTCGGAATTGTATACATTTCCTGAGAGTTGTATACAATTCCTAGATTTCATACATTTCCGGTAACATAAATACCAAATTATTAGTAAAGATATTTTTGATGTCGATTTAGGTTTGAAATTAGTAAATAATGGACAAAAATATATGGTTTTTTTAATACAAAATATAATTTCGGGGGGCAACATATTCAAAAAAAGATTATTTGAAGCTCTCCAAAATATACACAAACAGGGTTTTTTTAAAATAAAAAAAAAAAATGCTGGTAAATTATTTCTAAAATAATTTTTATACACCTACAGCTTTCAACATATTACTTACCACTGAAGAATCTGAATGAAAATACAGATAAATATTAATAACACCTTGTTTAGAATCCCGTTTAAACGTGCACTTTTAGATCACAAATAAATAACAAAATCGGTAACAATTATAAATCTGCCTGCAAACTAACGCTATCTGTGGGCTCTCCTGAGTAGTGGGCAGTGGAAACCGGACATGGCAGTATTTTTCCCCTTGCTTTCTGAAATGCCGTAGCCTTCGGTGTCTGAATAAACCGTGACAATTAGTTGCACCGGAAGATTAGGTCGCAGTCACGGACCGGAAGGACTGTATAACTGTGCAACACCCAAGTACTGGGAATGACCACGAAACAAAAGGATGAAAACTCATGATATGTTACATAATGTGCATTACTTTAACGTTGTATTCGTAGGTCTTTTAAACCGTTGCTGTAAACGTCAAATTACATAATGTGCATTACATTAAAGTTGTATTCGTAGGTCTTTTAAACCGTTGCGGCAAACGTCATATTACATTATATGCATTACTTTAAAGTTGTATTCGTAGGTCTTTTAAACCGTTGCTGCAAACGTTATATTACATAATGTGCATTACTTTAAAGTAAAATCCCCTACGGGCGTACAATAACAATATATAAATTGGAATGGTCATGATAACAGACTAAATAATTTAAAAGCACTCGAAATAAAGTTGTATTCGTAGAAATTTTAAACAGTTGCTGCAAACATTATATTACATAATGTGCATTACCTTAAAGTTGTATTCGTAGGTCTTTTAAACCGTTGCTGCAAACGTCATATTACATAATGTGCATTACTTTAAAGTTGCATTCGTAAGTCTTTTAAACCGTTGCTGCAAACGTTATATTACATAATGTGCATTTCTTTAAAGTTGTATTCGTAGGTCGTTTAAACCGTTGCTGCAAAAGTTATATTAAATAATGTGCATTACTTTAAAGTTGTATTCGTAGGTCGTTTAAATCGTTGCTGCAAACGTTATATTACATAGTATGCATTACTTTAAAGTAAAAGCCCCTACGGGCGTACAACAACAATTTATAAATCGAAATGGTCATGGTAACAGACTAAATAATTTAGAAGCACTCGAAATAAAGTTGTATTCATAGGAATTTTAAACAGTTGCTGCAAACATTATATTACATAATGTGCATTACTTTAAAGTTGTATTCGTAGGTCTCTTAAACCGTTGCTGCAAACGTTATATTTTATATTACATAATATGCATTACTTTAACGTTGTATTCGTAGGTTATTTAAACCGATGCTGCAAACGTTATATTACATAATGTGCATTACTTTAAAGTTGTATTCGTAGGTCTTTTAAACCGTTGCTGCAAACGTTATATTACATAATGTGCATTACTTTAAAGTTGTATTCGTAGGTATTTTAAACAGTTGCTGCAAACATTATATTACATAATGTGCATTACTTTAACGTTGTATTCGTAGGTATTTTAAACAGTTGCTGCAAACATTATATTACATAATGTGCATTACTTTAAAGTTGTATTCGTAGGTCTTTTAAACCGTTGCTGCAAACGTCATATTACATAATGCGCATTACTTTAAAGTTGTATTCGAAGGTCGTTTAAACCGTTGCTACCGTTAATGTGAAGATCATTAATATTATCTATGTCAACGACCAACTAGTGACTATTCGTGTGACTACTGTGAGTATTATTAATATTATACAAACCTTACTGTACAATGAGATTTTTTTATTATTTAAATAGCTCAGAAAATAAAGGGTTGTGTATTCAATACTTCCCGTTTCTTTTTGTCTGGAAAATATTCCAATCTTTGATGAAATTATTGTTTTTTCTCTGTACTACAAATTTTACTATACTATACACATCTGAAAAACAAAGTAAAATATCATCATCATCATCATCACTTTTGGCTCTACAACCCCTGGTGGGTCTTGGCCTCCTCAAGAGTCTTCCTCCACTCATATCGGTTTTGTGCCAGCTCTCTCCAGTTTGGAAGCTTCAAGATAGATATGTCTTTGAGGACGTTGTCGCTCCATCTTAGTCTTGGCCTTCCCAGGCCCCTTCGCCCTATTGGTCTTGAGTTCAGCAGGGACTTTGGTGCTTGGTGCTCGGTCATTCTCTGCACATGACCCAGCCACCGAAGCCTCAAAGTAAAATATATTGGCTCTTTTGTAGATTAATAAATTTTATTTTATTTTGTGGGACCAGCTCCCTTCGCATTTTAAAGACGATTGTTACTTCTTTAAGCGATTTTGCGATAGTGTCACTTTTAAATTATTTTTTTTTGAAATAGGCAATTCAGCAGGCAAATAGGCAAAAAAATGCTTTGGGAAGTGAAATCTTCTTTATCACTGTTGTGATTTGAAACTCTATGAAACGAAAAATAGCGACACTAAAAAGAGACAAACAGATATATCTGCAAGAGAATGAGATAGTATAATCGGTCTCCTCTTTGTGCGGTGCTTTGTAGCCTCCCCACTCTTGTCTACTTTAGTTTTCTAAAGGTTTCACTTCTACCACGTGTGAATTGCACACTCTTATTTTTTTGTGTTACGACGATACACCTTCCTAATAACCCCGGACATGGTTTTCATTCACAAATCACAAATACACGATTTCTGTAATTATTCCACATCATTGACGACGGTTTTTAATGACCCAGAAAAATTACATTTCAATAATAAAGAAGTGATTTATTCTATGCAACATGTCCTTTGCAGTTCTTCCATTTAACCCTGGCTATTGTTTGCAGGCTGATTGGGTGTTTACGGGCACTAATCGCCAACGGAGGAAAACACTGAAATTATCACGCAGCAGTCCGATTGGCGATTACGAACAAGGCCGATGTTGTTTGGACAGGACCTGTTGAACCGTTGGACAAACACTGTTTAATCTTCGGTCCGTTTTCGCGAGGGCGGATTGAAAAATTGAAATGATAAATAAGTGAATGCACTTTCTGCACCATAAAATTTGTTAGGAATTTTGCATTGCATTGTGAAACGAGCATCTGTTTTTCCTCCCTAATATAATCCGTGCCTGTTCAAGACCCGCATTAATAGATCCCTTCCTACAGCTTCCACCTTAAACCGCCTCAAAAAGCTGCCAAACCGGGCGGCGACATAGTTCCCCTGTCTTTACATCTGCACAGACAGGGGCGCTGTTCTAAGGTGTCACATAAAAATATTGCAACTTTCAGAATACGGGTAGCGCCGTATAGCCGCTCCAGAAACCATTTATTGGATAACTAAGACCTCTGCCGTAGATCACTCCAAGTGGTTCGCTACATTTGGTTACTTAGCAGGGGTGCACGGGTTCATGGGCGAGGTTTGTTCGGGTCTCTGCGGCGGATGGGTATACCCACATGCTCGAGAGCGACAGGTGAGGGAGAATTTTTAACCTCTCCAACCGGACTCTTGTAGTTGGAGCGATGGATTCATACGTCTGTCACTTCTGGATACAATGACTCCAAAATTCCTACCCACTCCTTACACCATTTTCCTTCCCAGAACTTTCTCTCGTTCTTTTCCTTAAAATGACATTCCACATAGAGATGACTAGGATGACATAGGTCATGACATACGTCCTAATGGAAAGTATTTTCCTGAGGGCCTCTTCTGTGGAGCTAATTTAAAAAAAAGGAGGATGCTAACTGTAAAAGTTTTTACATAATTTTGAACCGGTCTTATTTGTCATATTTGGCTTGCATACACTGTCATTACAAATAATCAATAAGAAACATTGTAAGCTTTATTATAATCCAAAATATTGAGACGTAGCTTTAAAAGAAAACCATGGTTTGTGCAACAGCCGAATAAACAGTCGACCAGAAAGAGAAATGCTATCAGAAAGACTACACCAGAATTGTAGAGGCGATTTAAAAGCATGATGGGGTTAAAATGACCGGCCTTTACCCAAGACCTGAACATATCGGAAAGACAACGAGGAGACATAATATCCAGCAATGGGAAATGCAAGCCAAGCAAACGAGTCTTATAATTTCTTAATGGAATAAAAAATAAAACGGACACGTTATTATTATTATAAATATATATATATGAGGATGAATGAAAACTTGTTACAGATCTGATGTAGATGTGTAAGTGTTTCTGAAGAAAGTTTACGTATGCATAATATGGCTTTTTTTCCAGTATAACGAAATCTAAACTGTACATAAGCATATAAATCATGAATAATGAAGTTTCCAGCATCAACAAAATGCTCGAGAATTATCTCCTTTATCTTAATAAAAATGATTATTAATATCCAAGGAAATGAATGTGTCCGAAAACAAGTTATTTAGATGACGGCGGAAGAGTATTTTTATATTACAGAAAATAATCATTTGATTATTTGCAGAATGTTTATCGTTTCCAGTGAGAAAAATACGTATTTTCTCCACAAGTTGGAAGCGTCAAAGAGATCAGAGCAACTGTCAATTGGCGGTTATTGATTGAGATTTTTCCATTACTACCGCCATCGCCTCGTTAGCGAGAGATGTAGTAAACAGAATCATAGCTTTCCGAGAAAAAATGATTTTAATGAGTAACACTGCTTGACACTGTGGAACTTTTCTAAAGATGTTGGCAGCCATGGCTTAGAGTAGTAAAGCCTTCCTCATTCTGCAAATGGGTCAAAATGTATGCGTACATTATAATTATGAGAACTCTTTTTGTTTTTTATTTTTATTTGAATTTTTTTTGATACGTATACATACAGGTACACACATAATAATATAAAATATAACAGAGTAACAAAAAAATCCCACAAAGGCGACGCATTTGCGCGGGTTTTTGAATATTAAACAGCGTCGGTTAAAATAAAAAATAAATATTATCTATAGAAATCATTGCAATTGATTTTGCAGAAGTTTTTGAGAATTAAAAAAAAAAAATTAATTACATGAATTCTCATTATACACACATATTTTTTTTCCAAAATTTCCATATTTTGTATGAAGATTTTCAGGATATACTGAAATGTGGGTGCGACGCATCCACATATCAGCATATCTTCGTACAAAAAAAATCACCCTCAGCTACAACATCAATAACGTCGTCTATTTCATTCTTAGCACTCTAGCTGACTGAAAACTCATGGACCGCAACTTATACGTGTATATACAAACACACTTATGCATACATACATTTAAATTATTGATAAAAATAACATAGATAATAATAGGTACCTAAGAAGTATGTATAAGTGCGTAATATGGGTAGGTAGGTACGAGTATGTTATATGAACGCAAGATACAGTGAAAAAAATCTACTCATGTTAAAAATAACAAAAACGAAATATCTAACATTTAGTGTTAATATTTCAAGTCTTCAATCAATCATATACACTAAAAACACATTCTTGTAGAGATCTATCTAATTGTCCATGCAACCCACTGGAACGAGAAGATTCCATCAAATATTTGGGTGTAATAATTGACAACAAACTTCGGTGGGAAGATGACGTAATTAATGTCTATGGAAAATACGGAAACCGGCATATAGGAAAATAGCACATATATTCAGATCATTACGGAATATCCTATTAATATTATAAAGGTTAAAGTTTGAATGGATGTATCTTTGTTACTCTTTCACACAAAAAATACTGAATGGACTTTAAAAATTCTTTCACTAATAGAAAGCTACATTATTTGAGAGATATATAGGCTATATATATTGGTAAGCTCTGGCGTTATGAATAATCTCTGGCGTTATGAAGACAAAGAAACATTTTCAACATTTCGCCATACGTTTTCTGTCAATAACAAAATCGATTTATTGCAAACGTCAACCAATTGTCGCCTTGGAAACGATTTTTTTTTTAAAATTAGGCAATTCACCCTAAAAAGAGTGCTTTGTTGGCGTCGTACTTAATAACTATATCTAAAAATTAATCACCGAAATGTATGAATGCGCATAAACCCAAACGACTGCACCAAATTGGATAATTTTTTTTTTCGTTCGTTATTTTGTATAAAACTACCGTTGAGTTATGGCATTATGAAATTTGTATAAAAATTATAATAGGTGGCACGCGAGCAGTTTGAAAACTGAATGTATCGGGAATGAATATGTGGAATACGAGAGGTGAGAGGGGGGAGTGGGGAGGGGGGGGAGGGGGTGTTGGTAGGATGTTGGTGGAGGAGGATAGGGGAAGGGGAGGAGGGTGGGGGAGGGGGTTAAGGGAGGGAGAGGGAGAGGGGGGAGGGTAGGAGGGGGAAAGGGGAAGTACATAGGGGGTGGGGGGAAGGGGTTTGATGGGGGGAGTGGTGTGGGGAGAGGAAATGTGTAGGGGTAGTGGTTGAGGGGAGGGGTGGGTGGAGGGAGAGGGGGAGGGGGTTAATGGGGGGAGTGGAGTGGAGGGAAGGTGGAGGAGGCGGAGTGGGGTGGGAGAGGGGTATGATGGAAGAAAGGGGAAGGGGGGGTGGAGGAAAGTGGGGGGAGGTGGAGTGGGGAGGGTATGGGGTGGGGGAGGGGTGGGTGGAGAAGGAGGGGGAGGGAGAGGGGGGTTGATGGATGAGTGGAGTGGGGAGAGGGAAGGTGGAGGGTGGAGGAGTGGGGGGAGGGGTGGGTGTAGGGGGAGGGAGGTTGATGGGGGGTTGATGGGAGGGAGGTTGATGGGGGGAGTGTGGAGAGGGAAGGTGGAGGAGGCTGAGTGGGAATCCCCTAATACCATGCGAGCGAAGCCGCGGGAAACAGCAAGTCTTCAATAATTTAAAAATTGAAATAGTCTACAGGAAATACCACATTTTCAGGCGCCTGGGAACTTTTTTATGAGTGAATGTGATAATGTTAGTAGCCTTTTTCTCCTACACAGATAGAGTCTATATATTGATGTATATGCGAGGACGTTTTTGTATATATATCCGTATGTGTATGAATGTGTTGTTATGTATGTGTGCACCTGTATACACACTTGTGTATGCAAGCACACATAAAAAAAGTTATGCATTCTTAAAAATCTATTCCCTAAGCATGTCTTTTTCTCTTTTCTATTTTCTACTTTCCATTATAAGTTTTCAAATTTTCAGCAAGTTTATATATACTAAATCCATATTATGTTTACCTTAGACTTCATACAAAGTAACTATACTCCATTGTTCACCATGAAACAGGCAGCCGTCGAGGTTGGTGATTTAATATATCTTTACTCACGTAAATATCTAAATTAAATATCACGTATTTCATAAATAAATCGTGTTTTAAGTTAATCCCATATGCATCCATATTCCATTTCCCATTCCCTTTCATAGTCCCATTTCCATTGACATTCTATTTCCCATTCCCTCTCATAGTCCCATTTCCATTCACATTCTATTTCCCATTCTCTTTCATAGTTCAATTTCCTTTCACATTCTATTTCCCATTCCCTTTCATATTCCCATTCCTATTCTCATTCTTATTCCCAATATATTAATTTAAGTTAGTCCCATTTCCATTCATATTACATTTCCGATTACCTTTCATATTCCCATTCCTCTTCTCATTTCCTTGCCAATTCCCACTCTCGTTCATATTCCCATTCCCATTAAATTCCAATATCGTGTGAACGTCACATGATTTAAAATTTACAAAACAATCTAAGTACAATTTTGCCACTTGCGAAAATGCATTGGCCGAGAAATTTTCATTGTTCTTTAAAATCCGTGAAAAAGAACCATTCAGGGAACAACAGAGCGCGTTAGGTTGGTCAAAAGAAAATTAGCTGTCATTTACATTCATTACCATTTAGCCGCCTTTCCTTTAAACTCAATGTTTTTTAATAGATGCAATTTAAATTCATAAGGAAACATGTGTTTTTGTTCTCCTTCAAAGTACGAGATTAAATTTACCGGATTTCTAAGAGAAATTGCGGAACAAAGATTAACTAATTATGTGTAAAGATTTTTTCTCATGCAAAGGCAATTTAATAAGTTCATTCGAAACAACACAACATAATAGAGGTAAGGATATACTGCTACTGCTACCAGTGGCGGCCGCTGCCCTGAAAATATGGTGGTTCACTGATAATCCGTACCTACGAGATAACGATTACGAAGCAACATTAGGTAAAAGTAATTCCACTACTCTTATTTGGAGAGAAGGTCTATTCTAAGCTGTTTTCGAAGGGCGAAGACTTCTACATATCACTTTTTGGTAAAATTTTAATTTTTTTATACAAATCTTTTTTCAATACTAAGAAAATTCAACACAACACAAATTTTTCGTAAATAAATCATAAATTTCAACCCAAAAAACCCTGTTTTTTTTTACAAAGTTTTATTTATTTTATATTTAATTATAAACAGTATACAATTTGGGAGGCGGGAATGGGTACCGCCATCCCGGGAACCTTTATTGGATAACCAACACCTCTGCCATAGGTCACCCCAAGTGGTTCGCTACGTTTGGTGATTTAGCAGGGGTGCCCGGATTCATGGGATGAGGTTTATCTAGGTCTACCTGACCAGGACACACTGAACCCCAGATTCCTACCCACCCCTTGAACCCTTTTCCTTCCCAGAACTCTCCTCTCCATCCTTTCCTTAAAAAACCCTCCACGTAGCATCCCCAAAGATGACATAGGCCCTGAGGAAAATCATTTTCTTTAGGGCCTCCTGTGTGGGCTCATGTAAAAAAAAAATACAAACAGTATGTATACAAAAAAAAATACAATGTATGAACAGTAGGTGAGCAAAATTGTCAAGGTTACCTATAAAAAAACTGAATTCCTTAATGATCTGCGTTTTATAATTTAAAACATAAATCAATTAAAAAAAGTAAAATTTATGTATTTTCCATACCTTTTGATTAAAAAAGAATTATTTAGTTTGGTTAAGTATTTTTGCCTCAAATCCAAATTAGAGTTTTGTATGATAAACGTCGTGTAGTCGTCCGTGTGGCACACGCCGACAGTTTAATTTTTCATACATATTATGGCCGGCGTTGCGCGCCAGCAATGTTTGTCTTAGTCGAAGTATGATACATTTAAAAGAGACCGAATTGAATAGCTCAGTTGGTAGAGCACTTGCCATGTTCGAGTCCGTAGCGGTTCGAGTCCCAGAGGTGCCAATATCTTTTTCCGATTCTTCTGTCTCCAGATTTTCGATTGAGTTCCGCTAATATTGCCTTCATTCAATTTTGTTATATTTTTTATCATCACTCCTGATGACCTTTCTGAGGTTGTTCTGAGTTGGTTTCATTCCGAGTTGGCCGGTCACCGGATTTGATATGTATGCAAATTAATAGAAGGCGTTGGTTTAAAGGTTGGGTAATGGCGCTGTCAGTAGATGGCGTTGTATTTCGTTAGCCATAGCAACGGGTGTCCGGGTCTGCTAGTATCCAATAAACTTATTTGTTTTTAGAAAATGTAGAGTGCCAGATTAGAAAGCAGGGCAACCTAGACATAGGAAAGTATTATGATTTGAGATGGGATGTTGACTGAAGACGAATTTGTTTCAATAATTAAATATTTCTTTTTTGTGTCTAAATATTTTATATAAAAAAAAAAATCCAGTCCTTTGAAGTGAAGATGGTCTAGCGAAGGATACTCATAAAACGGAGACCGTTAAAAATGAACTAGTTCTTGTAGGGATATTTAATCTTGAGACGTCTTGATTGTTTAATCAAGCTGCTCTTGTTTACGCTTAATCTTACTTTTAATTACACTTAACTCGGCGAGGATGCAGTTTGCTCCTGCTCTGTGCATCTTGCTCTGTGCATCTTGCCAAGGGAGAGCCGCGTCCCATGCGGGTGGGAAGTTTCAGGAAGCATCTTTACAAGGGTCCTGCTATTAAACACTCGTATTTGCCTAGGAAAATATTAAAAAAATCCTAAACTATCCTTGTCATTAACAAATTATTTACTTCAATACTATATTGTTAGTCTACAAAATAATCCATGGCCATGCGTCTATTGAATTCCTAAGAAAAATTGATAAACTACAAAGCAAACATACACATGAGACGAGGAAAAGAAATGAACTAAGACTCCCCTTCAGGAAAAAAAACACAGAGCCAAAAGTCATTGATATACGGAGCATTGAAGATACTTGGAGAATTACCAAAATAAATAAAATTGGAATAGAGCATAAAGGCATTTAAAATTAAATTGCGAAGATATGTGATTGATTTGATACAGATGTGTTATTTTAAGTGTATGTATATATAAGGATTGCATTAGGCCATAGATAACTACGTACCTATTTAAAATACCGCAATAAACAATAATCTACTTATATTTCTGAATGTAGCTATTACTTTGTGGTTATCCATTATAGAAAAATTGTTATTATTATTACATTATTGTTCCGAAACCGGTCGGATTTGCATATTATATAAGTGGTTTATACAAAGTTGTATTGTTTCATTTTTCAATAATCTACTTATTTGTTCAGGCCATTTTAAATAACTAATCATACTATTTGTATACATATGTCTACATATTATAAATTAAAGTTCTCCGCCGTATCTGTCTGTTCGCGATAAACGCTACGTTTCACTAAAAATATGGCATAAGAATTGAAAGATTTTATCCTCAGGGCTCCCGTGTGGAGCTAATTAAAAAAAAAACTTTAATGAAAATTTGCAATATTTTTTATGCACTGTTTTCTAAAGATATGCGGCAATTTTATTTAAAAAATGAGCTAAGGGCCATTATCATTTTAATTATTTAAAAAATAGTCCTGAATTTCGAGCAATGAACATTTATTCTGCTTTGTGCGATTTACTATTATTTTTATTCTATTCCGATTCCAAATTTTTATTTTATAAGAGCGTTTCATATTACAACACTTTTTTATAGATCGTAATTCGTTCTACTACCTTCTATATTAGAAACTTTTCTTTGGGTATAGAAGAGTAGATAACACCATAAGTATAATTTACAGGCGGTCCCACCTCCACAGGGTCATGTTGGGAGGAACAACGATCATCTGGGATTTTTGTCACACACCGCGCTTTATTTGAGGCGCAGCGTGCATTTGAATTGAACTTCTGGAACGGAAGACGGAGCGAGAGATGCTAGAAACATATACGTAGACCGTACACCGCACTACATTTACCGTTCTCCGGGCTACGTTTACTGTGTCCCGTACGGATGGCTAATCGTTAACAGTAGACTTGTTTTCGTATTGTTCAATTGTAATTAAATATTGTTTTATTGAACATGGTTTTAAACATGAATATGGATATTTAAATTAAAAAGATGTTATTTTGCACACGATTCGTTTCTTAGAATAGGCACTGTCTATCGCCTAATTAGAAACGAATGATGACAGGATCAGTGTGGGTCAATAGTGCAATAACAGCTGTAAAGCAGCTTATATTATGCAAGCACACTTATGTACATTATTAAATCTTATCAACTATGCACAAATAATGTATGTTGTTATTTTATGTATATTTTTCTCTTATCCAAATGTATTCAATAATCTGTATATACTCGTACATATAAATCAATATTTGTTTGCTAGCTTGCTCAATGAATGTATGTATGTTTGTTCCTTATGTGTTGCTAAACCATTCATCGCGATGGTTTCTATATATAGTAGTGAGCTCTGGCGTCATAAATTATGCGTTGCTAAACCATTCATCCGATTGCGATGTAACTTTGGGGATTTGATGTGCACATGCCCGCGATGGTGATACATAATAATGAGCTCTAGCGTCATGAAATTATGCGTTGCTAAGCAATTCGTCCGATTGCGATGAAACATTGAGGATTTGATGTGCGTTTTCTCGCGATGATATAAAAGTGAGCTCTCGCGTCATGAAATTATTTCTTACACAATTCATCCGATAAAACTTTAGTGAGTTGTTGTGTGCAAGCCGGCGATGGTTTCTATATACGGTGGTGAGCGCTGTCATTATGAAATTCGTATAAAAAAATTGCAATAGGTTGCACGCTAGTTGTTTGAAAACCGAATGTACCAGGACTGAATGAATGAATCACGGGAGGTGGGAGGGGGATTCACGGGAAGGGGTTCTCCACTCCCTTCTCCCTGGGAAGAGGGAGAGGGGAGTGGGGAGACAGAAGGCGGAGTGGGAACGCGTGCCGGGTAGGGGATGCAGGAGAGGAAGGGGAGGCGGTATGGGAACGGGACGAATGGGAAAGGACACGCAGGGAGAAACAATTTATTTATTAAGTGGCATTGCAACGCATGCCGGGAACTAGCTAATTAAAAATATATTCTTCAATATTTTACCTTAGTTCCACCTAGAAGTATTTCAAACTAAATACCGTAGAAGGAACAAGTAAAATCATAAAAGACTTGATAAATTCAAGTTACTTAAAACCGAGCTTTCCCGCAAAAAGACAAAATTCCACCTTCAATCGTGCGATGCATATTCATGCTACTAATAATAATAAACTTACGTTGAAAAGTTCGTTCCAAGGAAACTAGATTCCGGGTCTGAAGACGCTGGGATGGGTGAGGGGCGTGGGGGTCCTGGATTTTTAAACGCGTATAAACTTTGCTAGCGGAGTCGATTAGTTCTAGATATGAGAGACGCTTTACCTGTGGGGCAATACTATTATCTATGCTAGCTGAATAATGGAACACGAACATAATATATTATAAAATATGCATTATGGTAAACTCAGCGTACTCAAAAACCCTTCATCGTGGGTTGTTTAGCGCAGTTAAAAATATGTCCAAAATAGATTACTATTATTAAATTTTTTTTTGTTCACTCTTTTTTACGCCCTTAGGGCTCTAATATTTGGTTTATAATGTTTAATTTTATTACATAAGAGTTGGTAATAAATAATAGGTTAACAAAAATAATATCTTACATTGCTTTGGTTGGATACATTTGAAGAAAATAAAATGATAATAATTAACAGAAATTTTCACAAACATAAAAATTGGTACATAACAAATTTCGATATAATTTATTTGCTGTTATCCTATGTAAGCGAGGAATTGGCGAGTTTGTCACATAATTTTTGTGAATGGTGGCATTGAAATATTTCAATGCCACCATTCACTTTAGGCCCTTATGCCTAGTAAGTGCGTCGAGTAGGTACTCTTAAATCGACTGCACTCAAGAGTTCGCAACAGTCGATCTCCGAATTAACAATTTTAAAAATTATTGAAGAAGAACAAATAAATCTAAATGAAACTTGAAATAGAAAAAGAGACTGAAAAAAAGGTCAAGGTTTCAGCTCGGAATAGAAATCGGGATCCTGTCTTACGAGGGAAACGAATAAATCCACTCAGCCACTGATTAGCTCGTTTATATATTTTATTTATATTATATTATATCGTTTACACTTAATAAAAATAAATTTTCCTTTGTATATACATTCAACTGCACACATATCAATGAAGTAGACTGCGTCAGGGACCTTGGAGTAACACTGGATGTTAAATTAAACTTTATCCAATACACTGATGAAGTCATTAATAAAGCCAATAAAATGCTGGGATTTATAATTCGTATAGCAAAACCTTTCCACAACATAAACACTCTATATTCCCTTTACACTTCATACATTCGCCCGCACTTGGAGCACTGTACACCGATCTGGACTCCTTTTTACCAAGCCCATATTGAAAGAATAGAAAGAATTCAAACAAAATTTTTTAAACACATAAATTATAAACCTAACTAACACTTCTTAAATTATACCGAATCCATTAAATTTCACAATTTCAACTCCCTCCGAACACGACGTCTAATTTTTGATCAAATACTATTATTTAAAATTCTAAATAATGGCCTGGACTCACCAGGGCTCACCAATTTAATAAATTTTCATATTCCGTCAAGATCAACCCGACAAACCGATTTATTTTATTTGCCCTCGTGTAGAACAAATATTAGAATAAATTCCCCAATTCCTCGTGTATGCGCACAATATAATACAACATTTCACAGAATTGACATTTTTAGTAATAACTTAAAGAAATACCGATATGAAGTAACGAGTACGATCGATCATTAATATGAGAGTATGGAATGTATCAGGAGCATCTCCTATCCTTTTTCCTATATTCCTCTTCCTCTACCCTTCCTATAAGCCTAAATTAATTTTAAGATAATAAAACTTCTTTGCCAATTAACTTTAGCATAAGAAACTTCTGTGGCTTGACTTCAGTTCACTTTATATTGTTTACCTATTATAACTGTAATTATGTAAAGGCTCTTTGTTTCTTACAAATAAATAAATAAATAAATCTCACATCTCAATCTTAGAATCACCAATATTAGCCTAAACAAATTCCCACAGTTAGGGGTACAACTTTCAAAAGTTATTATTGCGATAAAATTTCTTCTTCTCAGATCTTTATAGTTAAAAATCTGTGAAAATACATTCAGCCAGTAATATTCTGCCACGTAAAACTGTCCAGTGGAAAGTATCTACTAACATATTGGAGTCTATTATTTATTATCTTTTTCCTATCCTTAGACTTTACGTGATCCACTAGTCCTGGAGAAACTCGACAACAGAATCCACGCCTCTTTTTTGGAGGGATTTAAAAATACTTGAAAAAGTTTTTGAAAAGGTTGGAAAAGATATTTGAGAGTTGTTTTTCATAGGTTGATTTCGCAAAGTCTTGTAAAAAACCGTTTTTACGCTTTATTTATTATAATAATAAGGAAATTTAAAATGGATTACACGGAACCAGAGACCTTTACAAACCCCCGAATCTGGGATGCGACTAAGTGCGAAAAAACGCGCTATCTGCAGATGGCTTTAGGATGATATTCGCAGTTGGGTAACGCCTCCTTTAATTCACTGGAAAAAATATCGCCAAAATTCATGTTTTATTTTATTTTGTGAAATTCAGGCACAAATATAAAAATGTTTTCCAATTGTTTTGTAAAGAACCTAATTTTCTACATATATACCTAATGAAACTTTACCCGAAAACGGATTCATTAGTGGGAGATTTTGGCACTTGAAAGTATTTTTAATAGGCCTGATACTTTATTTTTTTTCCGGACTTACAAAAGGACTTACTAAAAAATACTCGATTATATCCAAGGCCAATATGTTTTCTACTCGTAGTATTTAATTGAAGCATCTATAATAATAAAATTTTCAAACCAAAAACACATGACTTTGAATGATTTTGATTATTTTGAATGGCTTCATCTTCAGGTACTATCGTAGAATATATAATGGAAAGTTGTTAAAAACCCAGGAAAAACAATATAATTTTATAAACTTTTAAACAGCAATCTTCCATTCAATATCCCCATTTTAATAAGGTTGGATATATTAATAATTTTTTTGATAAACAAAATAACACCACATTCAATAGCCAATATTGCATCCCTTAGTTCGAGGCAGCAGTGCGCAGACAGATGTACCAGATGTACCTATGTCTCCCTCTTCACGGTTTCACCGTCCGGAACACATGCAATTTCACGGCGGCATCACTAAGATATCCTTCCCGCATTTGACAAAGGTGAGCGGTGAAATTTAAACGCGTACTTTACGGGAAGTCCGTGGGGGCACTTTTATTTAGACCTCCCCCACCACCCTCCGCCGGTGTAAAGTTCTAGATGTGACGGGCGCATCAGGCAGGCAATCTTAGATAGAACAGAGTACTAAAATAAAAATAAAATATTTCAATGGAAATTTAAGGAAAAAAATATAAATATATTTTAGGAAGTTCATAAGTTTTCGTGTGAGTAAAAAAAGTCACTAATTAAAAAAGTTTTTTATTTTATTTTTCCCATTTTCTGTGGATAAGGAAAGGCTATCTAAAAACAATTGAAAAAATACTGCACGTTAAATAAATACGAGGAAAAGAAAGAAAAAAAATTAAGGTCATAAACAGGTTAAAAATAATTTTACCTTGAAATCCGCAATCAATATAAATAAAAAGTAACCGACCAAGACCATGTGGCAACTTAGAAATCCTTAAATTTAAAGCGAGTGCTTCTCAACACCATTATGCTGGTCAAGGTATGATTTTTTTTTCATGCCCTCGCGCGTATAAATCTGGAAAAAAATAAAGGTTTTAAATCACAAATTAAGCAATTACTAGATCAACGCAAGACTAATTACAAGCTTAATTTATCATTGAAGAAGAAAATAACAATAATAATCTAAACGAAAATATGAAAGAGAACAAGACACAGAAAACAGTCGCAACTGGGACTCGAACCCAGACCTCTCGTCTCCCTTCTGTCAAGCCGTCATAAAAGTCAATCTCATATTTAAAATTTTAGAATTAACAATATTATCTTCAACTAATTATTAAATTATTTGCTTGACAGAAGGGAGCAATTAGACGAGACGTTCGAGTCCCAGTTTTTTTTTTTTTACAGTGAATACCGCACAAGAATCTCAACTGCTCCCGTTTGGATCCAGTGAGACTATGGCATCCCCAATTGGGGTATGTTGTGAGGCTGAAGGTAGCGGGGAGGGGAAGGAGGTGGGGAAGAGGAAGGTTGGGAAGTACCTGGCTATTCAGATCTGGTCACCAAACACGGCTAAAGCCATTTTCAAGCAACGTTTGAATTCTGAAAGGTGGTCTTACACCAGGGCGATACTGATAGTGTCTTCCACTCTGGAACATGCCGCAAATGTACTATATATTATTTTAAATGAATTACATATTATATATTATTTTAGTTGCGACCATTTTCTGTTTTCTGTGTCTTGTTCTCTTTCATATTTTCGTTTAGATTATTATTGTTATCTTCTTCTTCAATGATATATTACGTTGATGGGAATATCCTTCAAAAGTTATAAAAGAGAATTTTTCTTATAAAAAATAGAAGAAGCTTAATTGCCTAGTATCAATGTTGGAACCTACCTATCAAATTAATGTAAATAAATTTTATTTCTACTACATTTGTATTCTTAGTGTTATTTATCTATTTTGCAGACAGGATTATTTTAAGTTTATTTATTTTTTTACTTCAAATAATATAAAATTCTTACGTTTTCTAAATTTTAAAATGGGTATTCCAGCAATTTTGTTGAATTACAACACTCTGTTAAATAATATAAATATGCTCAAATTGTCAGACCGAAGAATTATCGCTTATAGGTATTTGTTTAAAGATAAATTGAAAATGTCCAATGACTTAGTATAATTGTTTCCCTCCATTAGTATTCTGGGCAAAGAGGAACACATATGTCCCAGAATTTCTACACTGAAAGAAATCCTGACTTCTAGTATTACGTAGTGGTATCCGGAAGCTTATCATTTCAAGCAATACCGAACTATCAACCAAGTCACAGTTACAGTTAAAAATGACCGAATTTGACATCGACACCGTGGGGCAGTGGTTAGCGCGTTTGCCCGGAAAGCAAGAGGTCCTGGGTTCGAATCGCAAAGGTATCAATATAATTTTCTGATTTTTCTGTTTCCAGATTTTCGATTGAATTTCGCTTATATTGTCTTCATTTAATAAAATAAAATATTGTTACTGAGACAGTTCAGTTATGAACATAAATACTGTATATTTCTTACCACTCATATGTAAAAGCCCCGACAAAGGGCGTTAATCAATAAATAAATAAATATAATTTCTTTATCTTTTTCTATAATGGCACTCCCCATTCAAACACAAGAAATGTTTTCTCTATTGAGTTGATTAGTTTTTACCCTGAAATTTTAGGTAAAGGTTGCGACACTTTTTGGCAGTTGATTTTAGCACTTCGTTGAATTTTGAACAAATCTATTGATATTCGTGAGGTTACAACGAACCGAAAAGCTTATCGATTGATTTGTTTAAATGATTTCAAAATCTAGAGTTGGTATGTCCTATTGTAGTGCAGAGCTCAGGCTCGAAGGTAATGCGAACACGATCGGAGGTGCTGTAAAACTCAGCCGAAAGGGACAGAGTAGAATACCTGATGCGATTCAAGAAGAAAACTTAGCCGAAGAATTAAATTTAATGTGAGAAATTTGCGTTTGAGTACTTGGTGCGGGGAGTCTGCCGGGGTTTATGAAGCGACATAAACGTGTAAATGAAACTTTCTCTTCTGTAAAATTGAGTGAAACCTAGACAGTCAAAATCTATTTTAAAAATAAGCTTTATTTAAACAAATGTTGTGCGAAAAGATTCTTGGCCTACAATAATGGCCTAGTTTAGGTACAATAATAAAATATATTTAACTCTATCATCCACACAAAGGCTGCAGAATCTAGATAAAATTATTGTAAATTGTTGTTAGTTATAGTGGGATATACATAATGTCGTAAAACCAAAAATATAAAAAGAATTATTGAAAATTGTTACAAGGTTATTCTTATAATTTTCATAATATTCTGATCAAATGTAAAATTAGGGAAAAATAAAGAAAAAAATGGACCATTATGAGAGCTAAGAAACAGATTAGGAAGGAATATACAACTTCTAAATATTTTTTAATTTTCTACCTTTACCTTCACTTTTTCCTTTACTTTCCCTTTGTTTTCTAATCTTTTCCTACCTCTCCACACAATTTCCAAAATTTTTTTGATTTAACATTGTTTAATTCCTCTTACCTAAAATGTCCTTCACGACACAGGTGAACTCCAACTCCGTCCCCACTCCCCTAGCCCGCTTCCCCCGTCCCGCGAACCCCCCTTCCGACCTCCCCTCCCCCTTACAAGTTCCCCTCCCCCCTCCCGGGTACCCCTCCATCAAACTTCTGCATTCCCCTCCCCATCCTCCCGCGAACCCCACTCCCTAGTTCCCCTCCCCCCTCCCACATTCCATACATTCAGTCCGGTACATTCAGTTTTCAAACAGCTCGCGTGCCACCTATTGCATTTTTTTATTCAAATTTCGTAGTGCCAGAGCTCACCAGTATATATAGAAACCTTCGCGGGCGTGCTCACAACAACTCACAAAAATTTCCTCATTAGCAATTAGCAATTCATAATTTCATGATGCCAGAACCCACTATTGTATGTGTACAGAAACCATCGCGGGCATGCGCACATCAAATCCCCAAAGTTTCATCGCAATCGGATGAACGGTTAGCAATTCATAATTTCATGTTGCCAGAATTCACTATTTTTATTTTATATTTTATTAACGCCCTAGCGGGCTTTTACAAGAAAAGAAGCAAATATATAATAAACAATATTAATTACATGTATTACATAAACAATAAAACAGAATAAATATGAATGCAATCGACTCGTTAGGTAAAGAATATTACAACATAAAAAAGAAATTAAATGAGATAGTACAAGTTGTACTTACAAAAAACTAAAACAATTCAGATTTAAATATTTATACATATTATTAACAATAATAAAAAGACCTGACATAGAACAAAGTGTAAATAGAACTGCAAAAATATTATAAAGTAAGTATACATTTTACTGGTGAGGTTTAGATGAGAAAATATTTTATGAGAAAAATAAAAAATAAAAATAATAAAAGCTAATTATTAGCAGATAGAATCGAGATTAGTTGATTTTTGAAACATTCAAAACTGTCAATACTAAATATATCTATATATTCGCAGTATTTATTCGCAAGGTTATGGATTCTCGGTATTGGTGAGTATATAGAGTAATTAGTGTTGAGTTTATTGTTGCATTTAAAAGTATCTTTACTACGAGTTTGTCTAGCGGGTATGCTAATGCAAATTAGTTCCAACAAATTAGGGCTGTCAATTAAAGATTTTATAACTTTGTATAAAAATAATAAATCAATTAACACTCTTCTATCTGATAATTTAAGAAGTCTGGTTTCAGCGCGTAAGTAATTATAATTTATAAATTCGATTGGTATTTTCATTTTAAAATTGATGTACCGGAGAAATTTGTTTTGTACCTTTTCCAATGATGGAGAATGAACATTGTAGTATGGTGACCATACAGAGGAATTGTATTCTAATCTGCTTCGTACTAGTGAGCAATACAGATGTTTTAATGTTAACATACTTTTAAAATTTGCCCCCATTCTCAAGATAAAACCTAGTATTCTCATTGCATCGCTTGTTATTTCATCGATGTGTACATTGAACTGTAGACTCTCATGGAATATAACACCAAGATCACGAATCTGCGATACACGAAGAAGATTAACACCATTCATATCATAAGAAAATTTAAAAGGATTTTTACCTCTGTAAAAACTAATGATCTGGCATTTACCAATATTTAGTTGTAAATCATTGACAGAACACCACGCGCATAGTTTGTTCAGGTTTAACTGCAGAATGGCGCGATCGTCATCGTTTCTAATTGTTCTGTAAATCTTCAGATCATCAGCAAATAATAGGACTTTGACATTACTAAAAATATTAACTATATCATTTATGAATAAGCAAAATAATATCGGGCCCAAATGAGATCCCTGTGGTACCCCACTCGATGCAGCAAATGTATAAGAAGTAAACGAATCAACTTTGACCGCTAAGTACCTTCCCAATAGATAACTCTTAAACCATTCCAAAATACTCCCTCTCATTCCCAACAACTTCAGTTTTCGTAATAAGAGTCTGTGGTTAACCTTATCAAATGCCTTACTGAAATCAGTATATATGGAATCAGTTTGATGTGATGAAGTCAAGGCATTAACAATGTCATTCGTGTATAATATTAAATTGGACAGGGTTGATCTTCCTTTAATAAATCCATGTTGAAGCGGTGAGATGGTTTGATTAATGATTTGGGATATCAATTTGTCTAGTACCAGGCTTTCAAAGAGTTTGGGTAATGTAGACATGGTGCATATTGGCCTATAGTTTGTTACGTCGCTCTTATTTCCTTTTTTAAAAATGGGTGTCAAAAGACTAAACTTCCAAAGGTCAGGGAACACACCTGATGAGAGTGACTTTGTAAATAACTTATGTATGGGATACGATAATGTATGCAAACAATTAACTAAGAATCTGGGTGGAACTTTGTCAGGTCCTGCGGATTTGCGGGAATCGAGACTCTTCAGCTTGGATATAATATCATCTATGGTTAGAGTACAATCAGATATATCAAGAGTCTCAACTAAATTAGAGCAAGAGATATTGCTATCTACATTTGCATTAACATATACACCGCTAAAGAAATCGGCGAACAGATTAACAGTTTCCTGAAGATTTTGGGATAGTTTAGAATCGAATGACATAATACTAGGTATACAAGTACCGTTTTCTTTTTGGGATTTAACATATTTCCAAAAGAAATTTGAGTCGTTCATGATAGAGCCTTCAATATCACGTATACAGAAACCATCGCGGGCATGCGCACATCAAATTCCCAAAGTTTCATCGCAATCGGATGAACGGTTAGCAATTCATAATTTTACGTTGCCAGAACTCACTATTGTATATAGAAACCATCGCGGGCATCCACAGTATATGCACACATCAAATTCCCAAAGTTTGAATAAAATGGGTAAAGTCGTTCGGAAGAATAAACATGTAGGTAGATAATAATCTTTTCATTATAAAAGCTGTAAATAAATAGTTCCCTATTTTTCCAATGTTGCAAAATCTTTTCATATCTTTCCTATTATTTTCCTAACGTTTCCTATCTTTCCTTCTATCCAAACTTTTGTCATCTTTCTCAAGTTTTCCTATCTTTTATCGTTCCCTATCTTTGTCTGCATTAGCCTATATTACCCACATTTGACTAGGTGACCAAACAACTCAACAATATACAACTTCATCACTCCTTTAAAAAGTCATTAAAAATGATGAAAAAAATATACTAAGTAGGTTATGGTCTGTTAAAAAAAAGTCATCACTGTTAATGACTTTTCAAAGGGGTGTTTAAATGCCACTTTTCTGAGTTGTCTTGCATGTTGTTGTGCATGCCTGTATATTTGCTCATATATGCCTACATTTGACTATATCTTTGCGACATCGCATTATGTATTCGCCAACATTTGCCTGTATTGGACCATATTGTGAGCCTATATATATGACTACATTGTATGCCCATATATTTGCCTATATTTTCCCACATTTTCCCATCTTTCCCTATTTTTACACTATCGTCCCATAACTTTCCCTTTATAAAGATAACTTTCGCTAATATCGCAATATCGCAATACCCATAAAACTAAACAATCAATCGAAATAAAAGAATCGAAAATCATCCATTCAAATTATAAACTGAAAATTCTTTTCACCTTTGAAAACAAATTTAATAACACAACCCGCATTTTATTCCGGTGTTTATATTATGTATTTATCATGGCAACTCCTCCAAGATCTGAATTTTCATCCGCGCATTTTACGAGACAGGTTGGGTGGAAGATTCGTAAAAATAACGCTTTTGTTAGGTCGGTCGGTACCGTTAATATAATGACCTATTTGAAGGATGATTTTATATCCTGACTTTTTACGAGTGCCCGTCTCGATAAAGCGGGCTCGGAATGACCGTGCCCGTGCCCCGTGCTCCGTGCTTCGCGCTTCGTGCCCGTGCGATGTGCATTTCATATGGCCGAGGCGTAAACGTAAAACCAACAAACCTGCACACAACCCTCCAAGAATGACTCTTTTATTTGCATATTGCAAGCACATTTTCAAAATTACATCCGGAAGAACTTGCTTTTAGGTTATACGAGTAAGACGCTATTTTTCTTGGAATTTATGTGATATTCAAGTATGTTTACCTATCTACCTACATTATCGCTTGCCTGATATGAAAAGTAGTTAATTTTGAATTACAAGCTCATTCGTAATTTATTAGAATTCCTAATGAGCTTTTAATTTTTTCTTTTAACTTTTATTCATTAGAATATTTCACATTACTTACGAACTACCCATTCACCAGCAACCAAAAACTGCGTTACGGATGGGTTATTTCACAGAATTTGAAGAATTCATAAAATATCAAAGTTATATTTCAGTTGGAATCAAGTCGCCAATATTCCTATGATAACATTACTCGAATAGAACCTTTACAGAACTTGAAAATTAACTTTGAAATTTGATGAACTGTTCAAATTTTGTGAAACAACCCTTCCTTTTAGTGTTACATACTTATTTATTCACTTACCCTGTATTTGAACCAATAAGAATGGTCCAGAGATTTGGTTTGCTGCAACGCAGAGATCTCCAATAATTTAAAGAAAGTACGGTTTTGACAGTAATTGCTGATTCTTGTAGAGTACGTAAATAAATTAGTTTTTCACTCGATACTAAATCTGCAAACTGATTAAGGAAGCGATGAAACCTAGTTCCATCTATCGGAGCTTTACAAAAACCCGTTTAGTTAGGAGGAGAGAGGGTGTCAACTAAACGGAAATGTCTTTCTTTAAAACAGATTTTCAATCAGCGATAAGAAGCGTTGTGTACTGGGCTCTGGGGGGAAATTTACAATTCTCCCGGATTTGTCGAAAGATCTCTCTAAGATTACTTTTACCGGTAACAGAACAAACCTGTGAATTTTGATCTATTTCTTCTGTTTAACGGAGTAGTAGACACTCACAGCATCCAGGTGAAGTACCAGGATTCCAGTGGCGTGCACAGAGTTTTTGATCAGGGTAGGCAGTAGGAAAACCGCCGAACTGATTCAAATAAATTAAAAAAACTTACTACAAATTACTCCCTTCGTACAAGTTTTCGTTAAGTGTGCTTGCTGCTAGTTGATATAAATAGATAACACCATATGTCACCGTCGTCACTGATTGCCATTTGCTAATTTTGTTTCGGAAAGCACTACCTAATATTAACAAAAAACCTCATAGAAGCAAATTCAAAACGACAGTTCTTCTTTATGCTATGTGCATTTCGTAAACATTGATATTATATTTTGTACGAAGTTAGTTCCAAGTAAAAATAGTTCCTGCTTAGGCCGCTTTTTAGTGAGGCAGTAGGAGGGCGCGCGTGTAGTTTCTAATTACAGTTTATACCAAGTTTTTAGTATGCCGTTTGATTGGGCGCTCGTGTAGTTTCAGTTGATCAGCTTTTTCGCGCTTATATTTGAAAGCGTGTATTTATTTTTAGAAATAATTTAATAAATTATAATATCATTTACATGCTTTTGTTTTACAAATACGTTAGGGTAGGCAGTGCTTATGTGTCTATATGGAGTGCACGCCCCTGCATTATTCAGAATAAGAACTTTCAGTAGCGGTTTAACGGTTCAGAAATTCAAGACTTTTTATTTTCAAGCACCCTTTTATACGAACTCGCAATGTATGTATGCAATACCATATTTTGCCATTCTACAATTTTAGGTAGACCTAACAAGAATAACTGCAACAAAGCATTAAATGCAACTGCTTTCTAGTTGAAAGCCGAAACCAAACTAGAGAAAGCGCTATATAATATTGAAAAACCAACGACGATGATACGGCGTTTGCCGAATAATCGCAACTAAAGGGTGTAATGTTTTATCTAAAGAAGGATTGAAAAGGAAAAGTATTGGACAGGATTAAACAGGATTGTGGGAAGAAAAATACAGGTTTCATACTTGTGAGGTAGATTGAATTTGTGAATAAAAGAGGTCATTTCAATATAACAAATCCTAGTATATTTTATAAAAAAGTTAACAATGTTGCCCTTTGAGGGGCCGGGTTTCACATCCCCAAAAAACATAACCTATTCTGAAAATTTAACAGAATAATAATTAAGCAGAAAGAAATAGCGTACCTGCGAACCACGGATCGACCAAGGAAGGCTCCAGAGAATGAGGACCCCTCGCCAGGGAGCAGGATCCAAAATCAGGACCAGTGCTCCGGTTGAGCCCACCGGAGAACACCGGGTAGAACACGATTTCCGTCAGCATGCTTCATCCGGAGATGAGCGTCGGGTATCCATCCGTCACAAATATGAGCAGCCACGACCGTACCAGGTCATAAAGACTCTCCCTCGCGAAGCTCTTCAATACGCGAGTCGTGATTATGTAGGTAATTTACAGTACCATTACAACGCGGCCGTGCAAAGGTCCCAATAGCGGCGATAAGACGCGTTCCAAAATGATCATCCTCCGGCTCGCGGTTTGAATTATTAATATATTTCATAGTAAAGGGATTATCCCGTAATAAAGTTAGACTATCATATATTAACAACACAAACCATAATGTTAGGTGATGAGTCAAATAACCGCCGGCTTCCCGTATCGGCGGTAATTCAAAAAGTGACCTACCGGAAATCTCGTTATTAGAGTTGCCAATCTAAGAATCGAAAACAATTCAACAATTAAATATGCAGCCAGGCGGAAGTTTATCAAGTTGGGATAGTAATTATTACTGTGTGATAAACATTATCGTGACAAATACGTTAAAATCTGATAGATAGATCTACAAATGATATTAAGAGAAAAGGGTTAGAAAAATGCCGACAAAAAATAAAAATTTGACATTAACTACCATAAAGTAAAATAACATTTAAGTGCATTTAGTGCAAGATCTAGAATACAGTGAAATGGATAAATTTACCACATCGGATAGACAGCAGTAACTACCGCTGATTTTATATTCCCAAGCACGGTTGCATTGTTGATAGACAGACCGGCATTGACATATATAAAAAAAATAACATAGATAAATCAAAAAACCGATATACCTACAATGGCATCTGTCTATTTACATTCAGAAATGTCCAACCGGAACGTAAAAATTAAAAATACTAATAAATAGTCAATTTCGAATTGAAATATTAGTATACATTGGCGCTTCACACGTACTTTTAGAGATTAAGCAGAAGTTAATTAGTTAATGGGGTCTTTAGTCTTAATTCAACCACTTTTGTTTCTCCAAGATCAATCGGAATAAATTGATTGCGACTTAGATGAATTATTTAAGTCTATGTTCATACCTTACCTGAAACTTGAAACTACTATAAGAGTTTATATCTACGAGTATTATTATTATTTCTTTTAAATCTTCACATTTATTATTGATAAATCTTTAGTTGTTCTTACTTATCTTTTTATTATTATTTGAAATATTTTATTATTGAATCTACCTAACAGAAGAGCCTTATCTCTTTATGGCAAGGAAAGGCTATTTTTATATTACTTTATAACACTGTACCTACAACATATAAAAAATGTACACTTATTGTAAAAAACATATAAATACTAACTAAATTAAAAAAGGGGTATGCCGGGTATACGATTTCTATAAATTCTAGGAGCTTCGTTAGCTCACCTCCATTCAATTATAAACCAGTTATTTTTCAAGACGAACTATATCACTGAAAATGTTTTGCATATTGACAACTTATCTGACATTCAGGAGACCGCGTTAAAATTTATCAATCGTCCATCAGAATATTTATTATTAATAATGATTGCCGACTAGATCTCCAGATGCAGGCGAATGCGAAGAGCTTGTCCAATCTCAGTGACATTCGTCAATCTCTGCCGTTTATGTGGCATCAAACATTCTCATGTGGTGCACAAAGTTTGCCGTGTTTTGGCATAAGTTATTGGAATCACCCTCAAGGGGATTGCGTTATTTTGTATTTTTTTGTGAGAAGTATTTTGTGTTAATTTTTTAACACATAACATGAGAATTAAGTGTTCGATTTTCAATGACGCGCTGTTTATAATGTGATAGGTAACATTATTATCTTGAAAGTTTGTCTTGTTTTCTCATCTCTTTATTGGGGGTTCATTGCACAAACCCACTTTAGAGATACCGCCACTGGTCAGTATCAAATCTTATGGATACCGCACAGGAGTCGACAAATGGCTATACATTAAAAAAATTGGGTTTCAGACCAAAATACCTAACCAAATTGAATACTAAAAAAACGAAAATGTACAGCTAATATCTAGTACGGATATGAGCTATTATATTTAATTGTTTTTTAAATTACAATATTTAGGTAGGCCAATAAATAGTTCGTTACGTCGAGTCGTATAAAAACGTTTTGGGGCCGAAAATTGAATTTACATGCGACAAATTTCGCTGTTGTTTCCTAATTTCAATTTAGTTCGTAAAAAATGCTTTTAATAAGGTTAACTTACCGAGGAAAAAATTGTGACGCTTGCAGTCCATGTTCCACTGGGAGATTTTAATTAACTGCAATACAAGTGGTAGTGTCTTACTTCAAGCTACGTCACGCATTCCAAATTTCGAAAGTTTTTTTTTGACGAGTTTTTTTTGAAAAAGGCCCGTATGGCTAACCTTGCTGAAAGGATTTTCAACGAATCTTGCGATAAAATCCTTTTTTCAACCCCCTTTATTTAATTTTTCACCATATGTACATGCATAGTAAGCACCATACCTGCTAACATTATTAAAAAAATATATATTGTTATTTCACAAATAATTGCCAAAGTTGTCTTATATAACGAAAAATATTATTCTTTAAGGGTTTAATTTTTAATTTATAAAGTCTTTATAAATTGAAATACAGAAAATTAAATAGGTTATATTCATACAAGATATTTTCTATGTCTTTTGATTTGTAAAAAAAAATATTCAGTTGGTTTGAGTATTTTGACTTCAAAACCAAAATAAAGTTTTGTTTTAAAAAAGGCCGCCAGCCGTACGCCGGTATTCCAATTTGGGAGTCGGATATAGGTACCTACCATTTATTGGATAACCAACACCTCTGCCATAGGTCACTCCAAGTGGTTCGCTACGTTTGGTGACTTAGCAGAAGTGACCGGGTTCATGTAATGGGGTTTGTCCAGGTTTTGGCGGCCGATGCGTCTGCCCATCTGCTGCGTGGTGGGCAGGATCGAGAGAGACTGGTTGAGGGAGATTTTTTATGCAATTTATTTTCCTCTGGGCCTCCTGTTTGGAGCTAATGTAAATAAAAAAGAAAGAATGCTGGAGACGGGGAAGAGAGAGGTGGAGAAGCGCCTGGTTATTCATATCTGGTCATACACGGTTAAATCCTTTTTCACCAACTCTCCTTCAAAAAGAAGAATACAGTTTCATAAAACAAGAATACGTTTAGAGAGAAATAAAAGTTACTTGTCATCTGTCATCGTATTCAGCAATAAATGCCAAATGCAAGCTCAATAAAACATAATTTTTTATAAACCTGAAAATCGACATAAAAAATATTCATAACTCTCGTAATATTAAAATCGTTCAATGTTACAAAGAACTTTTAAATTAGTATCTGAAAAGATCCGTTTTAAACGTTTTTTCTTCTCTTTGGGGATGTCGATATTAGTATTAAATTGCAAACAAGATCCGGTCAGCAAGTTGTTCTTATCACCGTCCAAAGCCAATACTAATAAGTTGCAATTTCCGGTTCCGGAAAGAGGAAATGCAAAACATCATCTCGCAAATGGCGCGCAAATTTCAACTGGAAATATTATTGCAATAAAGCGGGTATATTTGTAATAGTTCCCTCCATTGAAAGTTTCCTGACAGCCGCCAGCTAGATAAATAAACTACGGAGGTTACCGCCAGGTTGATAGTATCTAAAATTTACTCACTTCAAAGATTTAAGAATTGAACAAATTGTATGTAGTTACGTGAAGCAGGTTTTGTAGGATATTATGCAAGGTTCGTAGAAAATGCGTTCAAGGTTGGCTCATCGAAGGGGTAAGTAAGCCATACACGCTGCGGTCTACCGGAGAGCTTACCTGTGCAGGTTTGTTTCGAAAGAATCGATTTTAGATTTTGCGCCAGTTGCCTGCGCAGGTTTAAAAAACTGCACAGATCTATTCCTACACACGCTCCGGTCTACCTGCCAAGACTAACCTGCACCTCTCCGATCTCTCCGGTGGACCGTAGTGTGTATGGCCAGCTGTAAAGAGGTGATTGGCTAAAAATTCGTGGCGAAGCTTGAATTCTTTGTTCCACTGAGAGATTTGAATTTACTGCAATACAAGTGGTAATTAAATTTCAAAAGCGGCCCGACGAGTTTTTTTTCCGAAAAAGGCCCGTATGACCTTGTTAAAGGCATTTTCTACGAATCTTGGATATTATGCAAAATCTAACGCAGACCGCCGACCAGTGAAAAATCATGGGAAAATTAAAAAACGCGTACAAAAATATATATGTGTGATTTTTGTAAAATACTAAAACTGGAAACATGCTTAAAACGCACTATAAAAATAATTATTTTGTAGTAGTTAAATAATTACGAGAAGTCAATACATATTTCAGTTTCCTAAAATGAAAAATAATGTGTTTTGAAAGTTATTTAGTTTAAATTAAAATCGATTGTTCACCTAGCGGCCATTGTTATTAAATAAATTTAATTCAATTGACGGCAACCCGGGTGTTCACGAGATAAATATTCTGATAATGTTGGTAAGTTTTGAGACGGTTTTTTGGCGTGAATGTTTTAAGATTAGTTTATTCTTCGCTTATTTAATTCAAAATATGAACCTGTGGTTCTAAAATAGCTTATTTCTTTTCTTAAATGAAAACATAATCAATATTATCAACATGCTTCCAAAACTATGTTTTCTCCATCAGGATAAAATTAATATTAGAAAAAACAAAATACAAAAAAGTATGGACAAATAAGAACTATAGATAAAAATAATAAATGGAGAGGTGATTAATTACTTAAAAATTAGAATAATAAATCACAATACAAAATGAAATATAAGAAATATTTTAGAATGTGTAAAAATTGCATTTATATAGTAAAAAAACTTTTAAAACAAACAATAATAATCGGTAGTCTAAATAACAAAATAAATTATTATAAGTGTAGGGATTAATATAAAAATAAGTTTAAGAGATGGCTATTATTATACATTAATATTATTTAATTGACTTTTAACAATTTTCTAATTTTTAAAATTTCTAAAGAATCTAATTGTAAACACGTTGTGTTTGTGTCTAAAATTTTTAACACTTTATTTATGTCAAAAGAATGATTTGGTTCTAAAATGCGGTTGGAAAATTCAGAATAATAATAATTATCTAAACGCTTTAGATATTAATACTCTAGTATTAAAATTTCTAGAAGTCTTCCCTATATAAAGAAAGTTACAATCATTACAAATTAATTAATAAACCACAGATTTGAAGAAGTATATATTTTCATTTTTTTTTGTTCCTTTATTTGGATTTATTTACAAAATAATTTTTAAAAAAGAAACTAGCTTAAAAAAACTATTTTTGTATGATTATGTCAAAACTTGGCCAGAAGAAAGACGTCAAATAATCATTGTTATAATTTTATAGTAAATATAATTTGGGGGGCGGGTCAACTGTCGGATCACCATCATTAATATCATAATACAATTTTTAAAATATGAAGACCTCTTGGAGATGAAACTGGGAGATTTTTGATTGCATACATTCATCCAATATAGGATTATGATCAGCAGCATTACGTATACTGAATATTACTATGCAGGTAGAAACGAAATGCAGTGGTTGATATTAAAAGGATATTAAAGCGATCCCACGTACAAAATGTACCGCGTCAAAGGAGCCGTTGAACGCACTTTATGTCCACGCAATTTGCAAGTTGGCGACTCGGGGGAATAAACATGTGACTCGTTTATTACGAATACGAGACAAGTAAACTCTTACGTGTAAAAATAGTACTAAACTATCACACGTAACTAACTAACCAATTAACCATCATACCGTTTCTCCGCAGTGGTAGGCAGAGAGACCGCCAAACAACTCGGTCTTGGCACACACCCATTGCCTCGTTCACATTCATACATCGTCTCATTCATGCTCTTCTATTATCCTGACTCTTGACAAGGATCGACTCAAGTATCTGAATTACTTGGTCGTTCTATGTCTTCCTCGGACGTCCCCGACTTCTTCTACCATTCACATTTGCGTCATATATTCTCCTTAAACTCCTTTCCCCGTTTCTTTGGGCTCTACATGCCCAAACCATCAGAGCGTCCCTTTCTTAATTTTACTCATTAGCCTAACATCAGCCCTGCATTCTAGTACGGACGTGTGCTTTTTAATTGATTTTTGTAATAAATTATGATATATTGGTCATTAAAGAATTCAAATTGGCATGATTTTAGAGGCAACTTAAGCATTTTTTGTGATAATTATAATTATTTTGAAGTAATACTAACATAACCTACAGAAACTAAAAAAACTCCGACGGAAAACACAAGCTTTAGACAAAGACGCCAGAAATATCAGGCAACAAAAGCTTTAACAATCTTTCACTTGATACAAAAAAAAAGAGAAACCTACAAATTTCAGATACAAAAATTAAAGATGGATTAAAGAACATAAAAGTCAATATTAAAAAAAATTATAACGTAAAAGAATAAAACATATATTCGTAATACACAATACCATTATAAAACATATATCTATATACCATAGTACTTCATAATATTTGCATATTTTATTTTATTTCATGTTTTTAAAATTTATCATTATTCATATTTTATTGAATTTTATTGTGAGTGAGTGAGTGACGCCTTCATAATGTTTTAAAATAATGTTTTTGAACATGAGGAAATCATGTTGTAACACAATAAACAAACAACTACCCACAGTCCGCCTCGGAAAAATCTCTAATGAGGAGAACTTTGAATAAACTACTTTATTTTGTATATTTAAATTTCGTTAAAAAAATTGCAAAAATTGAGACCTTGATTTGGTTTCTCCTGAGCACAAGAGTAGAAACTCTACCAATAACGTACTGTGACGAGTAATATATAATCCGTATAATGTACTGAATACTGTACAAGTGCGGGAAATGGTTTGAACGGAGCATATTGCTTCTCATTTTTGGATTTATCTACACTACTTCATATGAATTATTTAACTGCATAACATTTATTGAAAAACTCATATCGCGTTGTGAAGTATTTTTCGATGGAGTTTATTTGGTAATATTCATAAAACTTTTCTGAATTATTCATTAGTTTTGACGTTATTCACAGATCCCTGAGAATTATCGTAAAATAAAATATGCATTTTTTAAATACTTTGTATTAGGTACGTGAGTATTAATAATTATTTATTGGATTGTACAGCGCCGTTTTTGTGAAAAATCTCCTCAAAGGCGCTATACATATAGGCTCTTTAATTATTTACAAACAGATTCAGAAAACCTGGCAGTTTACAAAGGTCAAAGTTTTATTAAAAAGTTGAAATTTGGAGAAGGAACGATTTTGCACGCAGATGACTCCATATCGAAAAAAAATATATGTAGGGTCTTAAGGGACGTACTTTATTTTGAAGTAAAAAATGTAAATAAAATTTTGGTCTCCGGTGACATTTTTAATTTTTTTTTTCTACAAAAATATAAAAAATGGTAGGTGTTGGACAGTTGGAAGAGGGATTGGGGATTGGTCGGTTACCCGATTGACTGACATGCGAAAAAAAAAAATTTCGGTTTTATATTGAAGAAAAAAAATTGAAAAAAAATCCTCAAAAAAGTCACTGGAGTAATTTTATTTACATTTTTTACTCAAAATAATGTCAGTAATTACTTGTTAAAGTAAGTCTAGTACGTCCCTTATCACCCTGTATATATGTAAATATTGTATATACTCGTACAGGGTGTTAAGGTTAATTCGTTTGAGTCAACTCTAATTAGTTAGATTTTTTTATAATAGCTCCACTCAGGAGGTTCTGAGGAAAAAAGTTTCCCTCTAGGTCTAATAAATGAATTGAATAATGATAAATGATTTAATAAATGAATTAATTAATGGTAAATGAATTAATAAATGATTTATTTTATGATAAATGATTTAATAAATGAATAAAATAATGATAAATGAATTAATAAATGATTTTATTAATGATAAATGAATTAATAAATGATTTAATTAATGATTTAATTTAAATAAATGAAGACAATATAAGCGAAACTCAATCGAAAATCTGGAAACAGAAAAATCAGAAAAACATATTGACACCTCTGGGACAGTCCCAGTATCATTTACACGTCTACCTCTACTTGTAAATGCATTCACCGTCAAGACCTTAACAAACCTCACCCGTGAAACCGGGTTCCTTTGCTAAGTCACCAAACGTAGCGAACACTTGGGCCTACCTACAGGGGTGGTGTTGGTCACCCAATAAATAATTTCCGGAGCGGCGGTCCCATCCCCGCCTCCAAAAATGATAGTTATCTTTTTGTTTTGTGAGGTTTACTTTTTCATCTATTCTGTGTGATAATTTGGCAAGAATCTGGTAGAGAAAGAACGAAAGGAAACTCGACTGAATGTAATAGAAATAAGATTTCTGAAACATGTGGAAAATTCATGTACGACCGTTGTGTGAACCTTGTGATCAGTAAATCAATAATGCAAGGGAGATGTAATCGCAATAAATATTATTAAAAATAGTGGTTTGGGACGATTGGACATAATTCACAAATATAACAAAGATCCCTGAGGCAAAATGTGTGGTAAAACCGTGCATGATCGTGTCAGAAAT
The DNA here is from genome assembly GCA_929108145.2 of Limnephilus rhombicus. NCBI lineage: Eukaryota > Metazoa > Arthropoda > Insecta > Trichoptera > Limnephilidae > Limnephilus > Limnephilus rhombicus. The sequence goes on from OV815284.1 coordinate 29,962,838, forward strand.
GTATTGTGTGAGATTAGGAAAGAAACGCTTTGATGGTTTGGGCTTGTAGACAGGATGTGTGAATGTAGAAGAAGTTAGGGACGCCCGAGGAAAACATGGCATGATAAACAGAACGAAAACTTCAGTCAAGCCATGTCAAGAGTCAGAATAGTAGAAGACTATGTATGGACGTAATTGAAGTAAGGAGTGGGTGTCAAGACTGAGTTATTTGGCGGTCCATTCTGTCTGCGTTACCTATTGGTTAGTTAGTTAGAACGTGGGACGAGATTTCGAAAACCGCGCGAAAATTACCTTGATGAGTTCTGTTCAAATATTCACATAAAGACAAAAAAATTGTTTTCTGACGATTGTTTACTATTTACCAGATAAAATATTTTATTTTTCATATATACTTGTATTACATGACAATATCTTAAGAACTTTTTCCAGAAGCTAATTTAATAGCCAAAAAAATTATTCACGGGAATATATACTGATTTTATAATTTCTACAGAAATCTGAATATACATTCTACATGAAAAAAAATAATTCAAATGAGTTTTCAAAGAAACAATGACATTGGTATTCTTTTGAAAACTTAAAATATCTACAATAAAAAACACATAAATTTGTTTAAGACCACTTTTATTTTAAAACACTCTACCGGTTTCAGAAGCACCCTTCCTTCGTCAGGAGAATATTATAACTGTGTATTATATTGTAAATTATGGGGAGCCACAAAGTTAGTGCTTTTTACAAATACACTTAAAATATCGTTATTCTCGCTATTGACAGCTGCTAAAAGTGATATTTACTTATATTTTAGAACATTCATTTGAAAGCATTCCGAAAAGCTAGATTAATCAAATATAGTGTTTAGCCAAGAAAGATGATGGCGCAAGCGATTCTGACCTTGTTCTTCATACAGTTTCTTCACAAATATGGGTATTTAAAAAAAGCAAAGATTATTTTTGTGCCCGCTGGCACTGAACAGCATTATTTATTTATTTATCTATTTTTTTTGTTTATTGTTTTTATTTCTTGCTAGAGCAATCCCGATGAGTTACAGAACTCATTTTAGGACAGGAGGAACATACAAATCATGGGTGGAAGGAAATAGTTAAAATTTTACATAGGAATTTAGATATTAAAAATATAAGATTCACATACAATATAGAAGAAAAATAAAAGACAGGTTGAGTAGAAAAAATAGCAATGGAAAACAATTAAAGAAAAAGGGAACAAGGTTATACAGATATGGATGATTACAACTAAATGGAAAAGAAAAGAAGAGAAAGGAAACAAGACAATTTAACATGACAAGAAAATTACAAAATTTCATCCTTAAACATACTTAAAAAATATTTTTTTAAAGCATTACTCTGACAAATTTAACATTTTTGGCTTGCCTTGGGATACACATGTTAAAGATATTTACCGTCACGTACTTGTATTACCATTTAAGATTGTTCCTAGCTTTGAGATAACAAACACCATCTTAAATATTATTCAGTGCAACACCCACACAAATATAAAACTGAACTATAACAACGACGTTCACCAATATAATACACGACAACACAACAAACTACACATATCAAAAATACACTCAACAAAGTTCGGACTGAAATCATTAGAATACATTGCGTACACTAACTATAACAAATTGCCTGAAGAATTAAGACAGGTAACCTCTAACAAATCTCGAAACGATATATTGAAATCCTATTTTTTCAAATGTTATTTGGAAAACGAGTCATAAGTAGGTACAAACTCTGTTCTGATAGCTATCCTGATTATCTCCAAGTATCAAACTTTGTACATCCAGATATGATGGGCGCAGTTTATATCTTTTTTAAATCTTATCATGTTTTTTTTATGTAAACATCTTGTTTTAGGTCTTTGTATTTTTGAGCATGTACCTTTTATTGTATTTTTCCTGATTTGTTTTTTATGCATTTCTATAGTCTATCATGGAGGATACTTTATTTTAACTTTGTGACACCAACAGTACATACATCAAATGAGTGGTTATAATATTATTATTCATAAAATCTAAAATAAAAGTGATTCTTCATATGTTTGTGTCTGTATGTTGCTTCTGTAAAATGTTTTTGTAAAATTTTTCTTCATTTATTGTGTCTGCATATTGGGTTGGGTTGGGTTTATCTTTTCAAAAGTACCAATTGGCGATCCCTTAATGAGTTTTGATAACTCATGGGAATGCAACTTAGTTGTATGTTTTATATAAATAAATAAAAAAAAATAAAAAATAAATTTACTGACAAATAGTACATTAACAATATAGCAATAACACAAATAAGAAATAGAGAGGACAGTGAAAGGAGAGTAGAAAGTGCATTGACAATGTATAATATAAAATTACATTTAAAGTTAACTATAAGTCACAGCATGAAGATGGATTTAAAAGGCTTTAAAAAGTACACATTGCGTATTGACTGCCGAAAGTCATTTAGGCTTCCACCAAAAAAATCAATGCTTTGACTTGCGTTGACAAGTTTTTACATTCTGGATAAAGGAGAATGATATCCATAATTAGTAGAATGTTGATTGAGGAACAGCAATTCATTATTTCGGAGTCTACGGGAAGAAATGTTGAACTGGATGAGTTGTAACAAAGCAGGTGTGTCAGTAATAGATACTGTTGATAATTTTGAATATTCAAATTAGATCAGAAGAGTTATTCTCAATCTTTTGTGGGATTGTTACCAAGAGGACGGACGTGATCCGTCAGATTTGTGTGATTTTTAGATATTTACTGTCACATATTTTAGTTTAGATCGTTTTAAACACGATTTCCTGCAAGTATGCATGATTATTTATTCATTTAATGTAAGTTGTACATAGAAAAAGCAAATAAATCACGCACATCTGAAAGGAGATCACGTCCGTTATCCCGATAACGATCCCACAAAAGATAGAGAATAACTCTTCAGTCCTTTCTACGTTTTTCTAAAAAAGAAATAACGATAACTATCTTGATAACGATCCCACCAAAGATAGAGAATAACTCTTCAGAGTCCTTTCTACGTTTTTCTAAAGAAGAAATTACGATAACTATCTCGATAACGATCCCACAAAAGATAGAGAATAACTCTTCAGAGTCCTTTCTACGTTTTTCTAAAGAAGAAATGTTAAAGTTTTTTCAATTTAATTTTGCTTGTTTGTTTATTTTTAGTTTGTTCGATTATTATGTAAAACTATGAACAAGGGAAGGCAACAACATCAGTTTTCAGGATATTTACTTACCCAATAAATACCAGTCCATATTATGAATATTGCGCTGTAGGTACTAGATGTTTTGATCCCCTCGCTGAGGAAAATATCACGTTCACAATATTAAAAAAATACACAATTGAAGGATCCAAATGGTAGGTAGAGAAATGCAATGATAACAATTGCATTTTATGAAATAGTATTTTTAAAAAGAGCAACTAAATGCGTCAGGATTTCATTATTTACACTTAAAACACAAGTTAGAGATGAACAATAGAATTTAAAAAATATGTTTTTCAACCTGACACGCTTAATTTGGCTGTAGGTGGAGTCGTTAGTGTAGATTATGTGTATATAAAAAAGCATTTATCGATTTTTATTTATTGTTTTAAAAATCTATTACAATTGAAGATGAGCTGTGCCTGTCTCAACAACGCAATATTACAGATAATTGAAACAATGTTACTTTGTTTGAACCACTTGTATATTTTCGTTATTTGTTTTTGGGGTGTTATGCCGTATTGCGCTACCTCCTTCTTTAGCCAACGTTTTGGACATCGTTGCAGTGTCCATCATCAGGGGATCTGCAGGATCTGTCCTGATGATGGACACTGCAACGATGTCCGAAACGTTGGCTAAAGAAGGAGGTAGCGCAACACGGCATAACACCCCAAAAAACAAATAACGAAAATGCTTTTGGCCGTGAAAATCTTAAAACTTATCCCACTTGTATATTTGTTTAAAGCCGACCTGTTTCGGAATGACCGTTCCTTCCTCAGGGCAAACGTATACTGATTTGACAATTACAAATAGTGGGTGGGAACAATGTATTATTACTAAGGATTGTGGTAGGTCCGTTGCTAGGGATTAATGAAGAGTGGGTGGGGGAACATATCCATGATTGGGCTGTAAGATAATGTTTTTTGTTTGTTGGTAATAGATTCATTATTTTTAAGGGTTTATTTTTTATTTCCAAGGTTTCTAAGTCATCTAAGCGTTTTCCCCTTTGGTTAATACGAAGAATATTTATCCCCCTATTTTTTTCAAAACAATGGTTATTTTCAATGATGTTAGCGAACTCAGAAAAAAATTGTTCTTTGATTCTGATTTCAAAATTACGAGTTGTTTTTCCAAAATAAAATGAGGGACAGTCATTATATTTGAGTTTATATATTTCGGAATTAGTCAATTTATGGTCTTTATCTTTAGCGTTCCTCAAAAAATTACCGATGTCATTTCTTGTATAAAAAGCTGGTTTAATATTAGAAGGGAGATTTTTGCAACATTGAACTGAAAAATTATGAATACACAAAATTTTACGCCATTCTTTATCATTATTATTATTAGAATTGCACAACACTCAACACTCCGCCTTCCACTCCATGATACACCGCTTAGGAAATGTCCCAATGTTTAATAATAACTTCCTTTCTGAACTTTCTATAATAAAACAAATTGCTGTAAATAATGGATATGAACCAAATTGATGACATCTTAAATAAAAAAGTTACCAAAATTTCAAAAAAATAAATATAATACAATTCTAAAAAATAAATATCAGGAGAAGTGCATTACATAACATAGCTTTGTTGCAAAGTATGCAAAAGGATTAAGTAAGCCCTTTGGCTCTGGGATCTCGAGCAGCTTGGACATAGCCAAAAGCAATTTGCAGAGGAAGGCTAGTATGTTTTGGCATAAAGTTGCCTAATAACCAAAACACAGATTCTCTTAAAGATTTCATCCGAACTGATTGTGTTCGATAGTTTTAGATTAATCTTTTTAATTAGTTTATGGGCTTTAAAAATGATCAATGGCGGTAGCGACTGCTACTCCTCCGGCTATAATGCGTATTATCGTAATTTATTTCTAGAACTCCTGCAAAGTTAAGTGCGTCAATCCGCCAAAATAAATTCCATGTATTCTTGCCAAAAGTCCCTGAGATATAAACGGCTTGCTGATATTCGTACTAGTTGTTATTATTGAGAAAGGGACAGTAAGTACATAATACGATCATCGAATTTGAATTTAAAGTTTTTCCTAGCTTAATACTTCTTAAAAAGAGAATACAGCACAAGAGTCCAAACGGATTCCAACCATCTGAAACCAGTGGGACTACGGTATCCCTAATCGGGGTATGTTGTGAGCCTGAAGGTAGTGTGGAGGGGAAGGATATGGGAAAGATGAAAGTGAATAAGTACTCGTACTATTCAGAACTTGTCACCAAACTCCACCCATGCCATTGCATGCAATTTTTAGAATCTGAATGGTCGTCTTTCAGCAGAGTTATAGCCCGGTACCGCTCTACAAAATTCATATGATTATAAGCTCAAAGAATTTCAATACACATCGTCTAGTTTGATGCATATTCCACGCTGTGAAACTTAGAACTGTTTCGGAATATATTTAGTCTCAGGAACACATCTTATCTTTTCGAATCAAAGGCAGTATTATTATAGAGAGTGCACGAATATTTGATTTATAAAACTTTGCAGACCTCCGGAATGAATATTAAAAAGCCTTTACAAACAAGAAATGATAACCCGCCAGCGCATTACCGATGCAAAAACCACTCCAAGACGTTGGAACACTGCAAACAAATATCAGTAGACATATTTGCATTTTAATAAAATGTCAATATTCTCACAGGCCAAGAGCATATCCTCGTAATTCAGACATTATTTTTTTGACTGAGCGTAGCAAATTCCTGTTTAAACTCGACCATTTGATATTGCATCTGTCTGTAAATTTGTTTGTTATGTTCCGGTTCCGATTCAAGATGGTGATCGTTTTAATGGTTACGTAAAGATTATTTGTTCAAATTTGAAATCGTCGTGTTTATCAATTAACTATTTTTATTTATTAATAATAGTTAATTGATAAAATTAATTACTCGAAATTATAGGATTAATAGCATCTCTTAAAAACAGTAACTCCACCGGAATTGATCATATCTCGACAAAAATAATCAAACACATTCAAAATTACATCGCATCCCCTCTTAAACACATAATCAACTTAAGCTTCAAAACTGGCATTTTTCCCAACTCCCTAAAACAGGCCACATTAATTCCACATTAATACCGACCGATATCTAAAGCATAATATCTAAAGTTGTAGAAAAAGCGGTGAAACATAGACTCTGTAAGTTTCTCGAAGATAACAAAATATTATCTGACAATCAATACGGCTTTCATAAGTACTTCAGATGCAATAGCCGCTCTCACAAAGATCGTTTCCTATAATCTTGACATTGGTCGCAAACCACTTGCCGTTTTTCTCGATCTCGCAAAAGCATTTGATACGGTCTCACATCCATTACTGCTAAAAAAACTGCAGCAGATTGGAATAACTGAAGTAGCCTACACATGGTTTGAAAACTATCTATCAAACCGAACACAACAAACTCTCATCCAATCTGACAAAATACATATAAGCAATAAACTATCTGTGTCCTGTGGTGTACCCCAAGGTAGCATACTAGGACCAATTTTATTTCTTATATACATTAACTCACTATGTGCCATGAATATTGGTGGAAAAATATTATCATTTGCTGATGACACGGTCTTAATATTCGAAGATGAAACATGGCAATTAGTTATTAACAAAACTAATAATGCTCTAATGAAAGTAAAGCATTGGCTTGACACAAACCTCCTCACACTTAACATCGACAAAACACAATATATTAAATTTTCCATACGCAAATACAATATACCCAACAACTGCCCTAAACCAATCATCCACTCGTGTCAACTCAATTTAGAAAATCCAGAAACCATATCTAATATTAATTGTACGTGTTCAACCCTCAAGTCATCAAAAATAGTTAAATATTTGGGAATAATCATAGACAACCAACTACGTTGGGAAGCTCACATCGGTGACACAGTAAAAAAACTTCGTAAACTCTGCCGTATTTTCTGCTCCCTTAGGTCTATCTTAGATTTATAGACTCTAAGAAGCGTTTACTTTGCCCTTTTCCAATCCACAACAACATACGGTATAGTGGGATAGGGTGGTTGTGCTGAATCCATTATTAGACCAATTATTTTAGTTCAAAAACTAATTCTGAGAATTATATTTAAATGTCAACCTACCCATTCCTCAAATGAACTCTTTGAAAAAATCAGGGTCTTAGATATTCGACAGCTATTTACTAAAACAAGCATTTGTTATGTACGAAAAAATAATCTACTAATCGCTCCACAACATCAAGCACACACCTGCTTTTCATCAAACCTGGGTTGCGTGGTCCCAAAAACTAACACCTCATTCGCTCAACGACAATTCTGGTTCATCGCTCCTAAAATATATAATGCTCTGAGTACTGACATAAAGCCAAGTAATTCTAATTCTCTTTTTATAACACGTGTACAACATTGGATTTTTGAAAGGGGACGAACGTACTTTAAAGAATTCATGAGTTCTTAACACTACATTTTATTTATTAATTTTTGCATTTAAAAATTTTAATTTCCATTTTTATTTCTATTTATCTTTAAAATCTTGTTATTTTTTTCTCTTAGTTTTTCACTAAATTTTATTTATGTTTTAATTTTCATTTATATACTTATATGTTTTAATTTATATAGAACACTTGAGTTCTTAACATTTAATCTTTATTATTAATTTTTGTATTTCAAAATTTTATATTTCATTTTTATTTCTACTTTTCTTTAAAATATGTTCTTTTTTTTCTCCTTACTTTTAAGTATTTCTTAACTATTTTTTTTAATGTTTAACCCGTCTAATCATAGGAGACCCAAGTTGTCCCAAAACATCATATGCCGTTATAATAACAGGAGACCCAGATTGTCCCAGAGCGAACGTGCATTATTAAAAGTTAGATATCTCTCTTTCTGTCATGCGAATATTTGTGATTTCTTTTATGGTAGAAACGGAATGAAATAATGCTTCTCATTGTCTTAGAATTATATGAGCTAGGTTGTTCAGATATTTTACAAACCCGATAAAAAGTGACGGTTTAATTTTGCGCCAATTTGTGACGTATCACACATTTAATTTTTTAAATAAAATTGTATGAAAGTGATAAAAAGTGAGGTGACAGTTTTATTACAAATTTTGTTAAGAATAGGAATCTGTATTTAAAATTTTGAATTTATTCTATTTTAATTACTTTAATTCAAATATTCGCAGGTGTGCATTTTTTAGCCAATTTACATTTCCAATATTAAAATTTTAATATTTAGAAACAAAAATTTTGATTTTTAATAAACACATCGGAAAGATTATTTTATCTACATTTTATAACAATTTTTGTTTTTGCAAAAGCGTTTAAAAAAAACAATAAATAGTAACATTTAAAATGCATGGGATGAACCAGGAATTTTGCGCGCAAACCTTGACAGGCAAAAGTTGACAGAAAATTATTTTCTTATTATTCGAAGGGTTAATCATCTGTTTTAATTAAATCGTATTTAAAATATTAAATGTACGACTACCACAACACGGGCATTAGCCTAGTGTGGTAGCCAAAATAACAAATATCTGTAACTAATAAAAAAAATAATGAAATAATAAAAAAAAAATAATAAAAAAAAAATAATAAAAAAATAAAAAAACTAAGTAGGTTTCCGAAGAAATTTTGGTTTTGATAAAAATTCAGAGAAATTTAGGAACAACGTTTTGGATGCGATGAACAGAGACCATAAAAACTTTTTTTGTAATATTCTGATGATGATTTGTGGATTTTTTTCAGATTTAAATCTTAGTTTGTAAAAAAAATGATTCCCAAGAAAATCATAAACATATATAAAATGCATAAGTTGCTGTAATAGAGAACTCCAGTCCATTTTTTATGAATAAATGACGTTCTAACTTAAATAACTGCATTTTTGTTTTTATTTTTATTTTTAGTTAGTTATTTATAGTTAAAATAATTGTCAAAGTTTTAATTTTTCAAGACCCCCGAAAACCACCGTATGTATGATGAATCGTGTGATGTCATCACTCCTGAAAAATTACTATAGGATCGGGCAATCAGCTGATCAACTACCGCCATTTTGAATTCCGTTGTTCGAAGTATTCTCCCAGATTTAAATGTCCGAGTTAAATTTTACCCACATGAAAAACTAAACCATTTCACACACTTCCCAAATCATCATCTAGTCAATCCACGCTAAGCAATTGCACTATATATGTATTATAAATACGAAACAATACAGAACAACATGTCAACATACCAGAGACCAAATGTGAAAATAATTCAACGACTCCAGATATTTTCATATCAGAGGGTTCGGCTCTGTGGAACTCCTAATTTGACATATAAATCCTTCTGATCCCTCAATATAAATATTTAAAAAATCTTTTGTAATCCTACATGTATTTAAAATGACTGAAGTAGCATTACCATTTTTTTGTGCAGTAGCTTTTGAATATTTTCAATAATAGAAATAAACTAATAAGAGATACCTTTATTTTTGAAACATTATTTAGGTCTAAATAATGTTTCAATAAACACAACAACTAAATTTCTATAAACAGTATGTAAATAAACGAATCAATTAATACGATGGCTTGTGTCAGATCATACAATGACTTTACGGTGACGTCGAACGGTAACGTCACTACTAAAATTTCAATAATGCTAACTAGACGGCGTGTTTTTACGACTCGATTAAAAATGTTAATAATTTTTAATAGTTTTTGAATAATTTTTAATAATTTTTTAATAATTTTTAATAATTTTTTAATAATTTTTAATATTTTTTTAATAATTTTTAATAATTTTTTAATAATTTTTAATAATTTTTTAATAATTTTTTAAAAACTGCGCTTAATATTATTAAATAAAACTTATATATTCAGAATCAGCGTTTATTGGTCTATATTCTATATGAACATATTTTTTTAAAGCCATAATATTTTTCACTGGAGTTCCTTATTATCACGGCAAGCCCAATATATGCATTATTGAAATGGTATTTTCGAAGTTAGTTTCGATATATTTCCGTGGCGCTTTGATATCAAATGATCTCAAAAATTTATTTGTGGTTCGTCACTGGACAATCATGTTTAGACAAAACCAAAATATCAGTCAGCCATGAAGGAGAGTCAAGTGGAATCCAAATACGAACCAAAATAAATGTTACGAACCATTGAAAAATTCGGTAAATTTTTCAAATCGCTATTTATTATCGTGTTAATATTTGGTTTATACTAATTTCCGGTTTTATCGGGTTATAGCGACAGAAATATTGGAATTGTACTATATACGGTGGTCCGGAGACACTACTGAAATCAGACCCTTATTTTCGAAACTCACCAGTTTTATGGACGTAATTCGAGTTTTCTCTGGTTCTATGGCACCGATCGGACTGAAACCTTGCATTTGAGCTAAGATTGATGGTCTGAAAAAAATTTGTACTGAGGCAGTTCGCTAAAGCTACATCCAAAGGTTCAATGCTCAAAAACATAATATTAAAATATCAGTACTCTTAAAAAAAACTAAATATTACAAAGAGTAGTGTAGAACTTAATAAGAAGAGTATACGAGTATACGTGTCGCTACAAAAAATGGTCAAGAATAGAGAACTCCAGTCCAATTTTTTTATTTTTTTTAATGAATAAAGACCTTCAAACTTAAATAACTGCATTTTTATTTTTATTATTGTAGTTAGTTTTAATAGTTAAAATAATTGTCAAAGTTTTAATTTTTCAAGACCCTTAGAAAACCACCGTATCTATGGTGGATTGTGTGACTCATCACCCACGGATAGTTTTATTTACTTTCAAGTTGTCATTTTGAATCAGTGATGTTATGTCTAGGGAAATTTCCCTAGATCTAGGGGAGAAAAATATTTTTTTAGGGAAAAGGGAAATCAGGACAAAATCTAGGGAAATTTCGAACTCTGGCAAATTTTTTTATTACATATGACAATATTACTGGTATTATTTATGTATATATACGTTTATATATTTTTTGGAATTCCTATGAATCTTAATTATTGTTCATGTACTTACATGCAATGTTATTTTTAACACTGACAACTCAAAATGATATTATGTATCTAAAAAGATAAATGGGACCTCTGAAAAAAAAAAAAATTTATTTTTTTAAGTTCCGTTTTATCGGTGATTGCGGTTGATTTTTATTGTGCAAAGTGTTTTTTTTAATTTGGAATTCAGTGGTGAGTGTATTCGTAGTTTTAAATTATTATTTCACGTAGCAAAAAGTGTTTTATTTGGAAAAGTACAGTATTATAAGTACATTTACCAAATTCCAATATCTATCCAATTAATTAATCATATTAATTAACATATAACAGGATTAGTGTTACACAATGAGGTGTCTGTCTACTAATGTGAAATTCTAGGGAAATTTCACTTCGAAATCTAGGGAAATAATTTTTTTGGGCAGAACATCCCTGATTTTGAATGTAAGAATTAATTTGGCCGAATGAATATAGCATGACTCGATGACTTTTGTGTGAGAACACTAGGCGTTTTTTATTCAAGATTAACTTTTTTTTTTTACAGTGAATACCGCACAAGAATCTCAACTGCTCCCGTCTGGAGCCAGTGAGACTATGGCATCCCCAATTGGGGTATGTTGTGAGGCTGAAGGTAGTGGGGAGGGGAGGGAGGTGGGGAAGAGGAAGGTTGGGAAGTACCTGGCTATTCAGATCCGGTCACCAAACACGGCTAAAGCCATTTTCAAGCAACGTTTCAATTCTGAATGGTGGTCTTACACCAGGGCGATACTAATAGTATCTTCCACTCTGGAACATGCCGCAATTATACTATATATTATTTTAAATGAATTAATTGTGAAATAACACAAATTAATCAAATAAAATTTATTTGCGCATGCCGGGTTCGAACCCGCGACCTCCGGATTGTGAGTCAAGAGTCTTACCCACTGGACTACGGAGGTCGTCAAACTGCTTTTAATATAGAAAAACATTGATAAAATGTCCACATCTCACCGCTACTGTTTTTGTATTTTAACAAAGTGCAATATATAAACATTAAATCATCTTTTTCATTGCAAATACAGGCACCGTAAGCCATCTTTGTACATTGTTTTATGTATAACACATACAGAAACATTGGTATTTATAATACACTGATCATGACGATTGTGTAATAACTTATATAAAAAGCCCTTGATACTAAAAACAATTCGAAAATAGATCGATGTATACAACCAAATGTTAAATATCACCTATTTATGATACGACTATATGTAACCTCAAATATATCCCTTTTCCGTCATAATTTTAATTGTTGAGAGCCTAAATAATGTTTCCAACAAACACAACAACTATTATTTATCTAAATCTCTTTAACAGTATGAAAATAACCAAAAAACACAAAATGTTAAATGGCGTGCTTGTCTTACGTAGCGTAAGATTTCAAATGTCAATACATCTTGATACACTTCAACACACGTGAATACGGTTTAGCAGTGACGTCACCGCTAACCATTTCAGTAATGCCAACTTGACGCTGTGTTTTGAGGAGAGGTTTAAAAATGGACTTTTTAATAATTTTTTTAAAAACTCAGCGTTTAATATTATTAAATAAAACTTATATATTCAGAATCAGCGTTTATTGATCTATATGAACATATTTTTTTAAAGCCATAATATTTTTCACTGGAGTTCCTTATTATTCAACGAAGAATAAAAATACCTTCTAGAATGAGCCATTACCCAAATATCCCAAACAATTTAGTCGTTTGATTTATATTTTTCACGCCGTTTCTTACTTTGAGGTCAGCATAAAAACATTATGTTTTGCACATTTGCACAAATAAGATCCGAAAAACGTACCTTCCCTTGAATGACGGATAAAAACTCCCGTTGAAAAAGACCACGAACTGCTTTTGTCGAAAATATCATAAATCTAGTCATAATAATAGCTTGAAAGAAGTCTTTACTAACAATAATTAGTTATTATATAAAAAAATACTCATTTTGATATGACGAGAAAACTCATTTGAAATCTTCAAAGTCTGATTCCTTGTACCCCAACAAATCGGATCAGAAGTTTTCACTATAGCTCTAGATCGCTATATTCCATTCTCTGGTGTTTACCCTCCGGTTTTCAGGTGTCATCATGCTTCCCTGGTATTTCCCTGGGCTAGAATACAACATTCAAAGAGACATGTGTCAGTACGCCAACATTACAAGTACGAGTACTACCCGTATCTACGCCGTATCATGATCTCCTGATACGCGAAACCCGCCATCAGAGACCGACTGTCCCAGGTCCCGGGAAAAGGAATTTTCAGGAAGTTTCTGTTACCATTTTGTATCCCATTAAAGCCCTTTTATAATAAGTGTCAAGATTTGAAATAGAAGTATGTTATTGCGTGTCCAAGGGTTCGAAATAAACTCATTTGTTCTTACTTCTGGTGGAAGTGTGTATCATTTTCATATAATATCGAAATTCTTTCTCGAACAGATAATCAATTTATTTGACTTATCTGGGGTTTATTAGTAGGGGTCTCATGTAAATTAGTGAAATCAGTATTTTTTCGGTATGTATCACACGTCCGTAGATTATTTTCTTAGTGTGTACAACGTACAACAATAACAAAAACAATTTTTCCACAGAGCAAACCGTTTTAAATAGATTTTCAATTTTATATATTGAACTAGCTTTTTCCCGCGGCTTCGCTCGCATGGTGTAAGGGGGGTTCCCACTCCGCCTCCTCCACCTCCCCCCTCTCACCGCCCACCCTTACCCCTCCCCCCTTCCCCCACCTCCCCCATCTCTCCCTCCCTTCCGCTTTCCATATATTCAATCCCAGTACATTTAGTTTTTAAAGAGTCCGCGTGCCGCCTTTTACAATTTTTATTCAAATTTCCATTTTTCATGTATAATTTGGTACCTAACATAGGTACCTATTTAAAATATCTAAAATTCTTGATTCGATTCAAACTTTTAGGGGAGTACCTACTTTAAATAAATTTATCAACTTAAAGATTTTCAAAAAATAGAATCCTAAAAAAATATCCTAGAAAAATAGAAAAATAGAAATAATGATTATTTAACAATCATTGTTTTGCAAAATGTCATTCTCAAACACGCGAGCTGTCAAACGTGCGATAGTCGTTAGGTTTTCTGAAATTATCCAATTTTCTGCGGAATTTTCTTAATTTTTCTCTCCGTAAGATCCATCCTCGTACTTCAAGGAATATTCTAAAAAAGAATTAGCGAAATCGGTTCAGCTGCTCTCGAGATTTGCGTTTAGCAACACATTCAGCGATTCATTTTTATATATAAGATAAAGGATAACCACAAGAAGCGCCTAGTGGGCGTGTGTCGTGAAACAAATATTTATCCAATTTGGGTCTATATTTCCATACAAAAATGTTTTTTGAAATTCAAATGGGATGGAGATCTACGACGTCTGGCGAGTGTAAGTGAGACGAGACGCTGGGGGCTAAATGGAACATTTGTTTCAATAATTCAAATTTGTATGGAAAATACTTCTTGTGTTATATTTTTTATTCTATGATATTAAAGATACTCGTAAGCTTAGACAATTATTATGTTGATTGAATGTTGCATCAAGCACCCTTAATTAACTTAACCGTTTGGAAATTCACGTGTCGTAAATTTGTTTCTACGTTCCTTTCCGGCTTACAAAATATTAAGAAAATAAAGTGTATTCTGCGTTCCATCGATGTTCTCGTATGAAATAAAAGATAAGCATATTATATTATTTTCCATGTATAAAACTTTCTATGTATATATCATGTAATAACTCTTTCCCATAATGCCTCATGGTTCAGATCTAAACCAGTTAGTAAACCGATCCGTTATGTTATTATTCCCGTCTCGTTCTTGCCCTTACGTCAGTTCGCACGTCAGCTCAACCCTAGATTTGTATCCGGAGCACAGAGAGGGCGGCGGGTGTCTGCTTGGTGCCTGATCATATTGCGAAAGGTATTACGTTAAAGGGAAAGCTCTGTTGTGAAACGCGTCGGTGTAATAAGGCTCACCCGCTCCGATTTCTGCCCGCCTGGTATCGCAGATTTGAAATGAGGAATATGAGGAGCCCTCTTTCGGTGAAGAATATTAGAATTAAGAGGAATTTTTACGTTCCGTTAGGCATTATCACAATTACATGATATGAAAATCTTTGAAGACAGTATTAGCGACTCTAAATCAAAAATTTGAAACAGAAAAATCAGAAAAAGATGCGATCGCATCTAGGAATTGAACCCAGGAATATGCTTTTACTTATTAACTTATTCAAAAAGTAAATAAAATATTCACCCTAGTCAATAGATGTCGCACAGTAAATAAAAGTAGATGTATTTATCCAAGACACTATTTGAATTTAGTTCGGAAAGAACTTGCAATCATACATAAAGACAGCAATGAATAAAAAATGCGTTAAGAAAATGAAGGTAATGTTGAAAGGTCCTAGTCGAAGTGAGATGCAAGTAAGAATGACCGAAGGGGATAGGGTCGAATTAGCTCAGTGCAAGTAAGAGCAAGAGCAAATCTCCGACAAGGCTAAGGTCGTGGGTTCAGTTCGATGCGACCGTATCTTTTTCCGATTTTTCTGTTCAAAATTTGATTGAGATTCGGTAATATTTGTCTTCAATGATTAAGTACGGCAATTTGAAGTTTTCCTTATTAAGTCACTAGCAGACCCGGTCACACGTTGCTGTGACTAACAAAATCTTGGCAAATTATATACCTAAAAACCTTCCCCATTCTATCTATTGGTGAAAATCACATGAAAATTCGTTCATAATTTTGTAATAGCGCCTAACTTTAATTTAATAACATAGGAAGGTACTTCAACGATATTAAAATATAACAAATTCTCAAAGCTTTGACAGTAGTGTATTCAAGTAACCTAATTTTACATTCAAAATACACAGGCAATTAAAAATTGTAACAATAAGGAACTCCAGTGAAAAATATTATGGCTTTAAAAAAATATGTTGATATAGACCAAGAAACGCTGATTCTGAATATATAAGTTTTATTTCATAATATTAAACGCAGAGTTTTTAAAAAAATATTAAAAAGTGCATTTTTAAACCTCTTTCAAAACACAGCGTTAAGTTGGCATTACTGAAATGGTTAACTGTGACGTCACACTTAACCTGTCACCTGGTGATAGTGTGTTGACATTTGAAATGACTTGAAGTGCACACGTACCTATGCTATTCAACATTTCGTGTGTTTGGTTTATTTTCATACTGTTTATAGAGATTTAGATAAATAATAGTTATTGTGTTTATTGAAACATAATTTAGGCCCTCAACAATTAACGAAAAGGGCTATATTTGCGGACAATCTGCAATAAATTTTGTCTATTTGAGGTTAACCTTTCCTGGTCTGTAGTGCGTAAATACTACACATTGCTTCTAATAACTTTTATATCTCTATAAATATAATGAATTCTGGGTTCAGATTTAAGGTATTCCTCCGTTATACATTTACACACTGAATTAAAAAATAATATTTTAAATAATTAGAAAATTTAACTCAAAATCAGAGATATTTTGTTAAATATCGGGAATAAACCACAAATACAATCAACCGTGTGCCAGTGTGGACCGTGATACGCGAAGAGTGTGCGGGGGTAGATGACACGCTATGTGACGTCTCGCTCTACATTGCTATACGGGAACACAAGAAACAGAGACCGCCGTGTTGTGTTTCGACCGTCGATACCTACGACCGCGTAGTAGCTAAACATACATAGCTGTATATATGTATTGGGTAGCAGCCCAGCGCCCAGCGCCTCAGTCGTTTGCGTCCAATCCTTTGAGATGGTCTCCTCGCCCGTTTTTTGAGCAACGGACGATGGTTTTTTCATGTTTTCAGCAATTAAATTACAATTATTATCACTTGTAACACAAATTGCAAAAAACAAAAGCGATTAGCTATGAATGTTCATATATTTCCGATATAAAATCGATGATTTTAACACGTGAATTGATTACACAGCACCGGAGCGCGCGTATTTTTTTAGCACAGTAAGGGAAAGGTTAAAGTCGTCCTATTTTGACATTTTGTTATGTATTTTCAAATTGTTTTTAGTATAGGGCTTTTTATACAAGTTGTTACACACTCGTCATGATCAGTGTATTATAAATACCAGTGTTTCTGTATGTATTATACATAAAACAATGTATCTACAAAGTAACGCCTGACACAAAACACGATGTCACATGTATTTGCAATGAAAGAGATGATTTATTGTTTTTATATTGCACTTTGATTAAATACAATAACAGTAGCGGTGAAATGTGGACATTTTACCAATGTTTTTCTATATTAAAAGCAGTTAATCTTAAATAAAAACGCCTCAATTTCTCACACAAAAGTCATTGAGTCATCCTATATTAATTTTATTCCGCCATTTTCTTAAATTCAAAATCAGGGATGCTCAGCCCAAGAAAATTATTTCCCTAGATTTCGAAGTGAAATTTCACATTTACGCAATTACCTACGTAGCCACCCGATTGTGTAACACTAATCCTGTTATATGTTAATTAATATGATAATTAATTGGAAAGATATCGGAACTTGGTAAATATACTAATAATACCGTGATTTTCCAAATAAAACACTTTTTGCTACGTGAAGTAATAATTTAAAAGTACGAATACACTCACCACTGAATTAGAAACTGAATTCCAAATTAAAAAAAAAACACTTTAAGCAACCCGCCGCTCATTTGTACCAAGCGTGGTATTTTGAAGACGGTACGTTCCATAATATCATTTTGAGTTGTCAGTGTTAAAAATAACATTGCATGTAAATACATGAACAATAATTAAGATTCATAGGAATTCCAAAAAATATATATACGTATATATATATATATATAAATATTACCAGTAATATTGTCATATGTAATAAAATTTTTGCCAGAGTTCGAAATTTCCCTAGATTTTGTCCTGATTTCCCTTATCCCTAAAAAATATTTTTCTCCCCTAGATCTAGGGAAATTTCCCTCGACATGACATCACTGATTCAAAATGACAACTTAAAAAGTAAAAAAACTATGGGTGGGTGAAGACCACCATAGATACGGTGCGTTTCTGGGAGTCTTTAAAAATTAAAACTTTGACAATTATTTTAACTATTAAAACTAACTATAAAAATAAAAATGCAGTTATTTAAGTTTGAAGGTCTTTATTCATTAAAAAAAATAAAAAAATTGGACTGGAGTTCTCTATTGCCCCATTGAAAGTTGAAAAACCTCGGTTATTAAAAAATAAATATAACGGTTTTTTTATTTTATTATTTTTATTTATTTAATATAATGGTACCAACATTACATATTTTTATACAATCAGTAAAGTTTTTTCTTTCAAAAATACATTATTTAATACGTCTTAAACCTTTTTTCAAGAGCTAAGCTCGTGAAAAAGGCGAAGAAAACGATTGTAAATCACAATAATAAAGTTAAAATAATATATATTTATTCGATATATAAAAAAAAGAATAGATAATCAACAGTAATAAAAAAGTCTATATCATATAATAGTTACAATAGTAATAATAGTAATAATCGTATATAACTTTTTATACATAATCGTATATAATATATATGTGTGTATATATTATATACGAATAACTTTTTATACACACATATATATTTTTTTAATCGTATATAATATATATGTGTGTATAAAAAGTTATTCGGGAACGATCATCTATAATTTATTATTATTTTATTATAATTTATTATTTTATACATATATGTTTGTAATATTTTATATTTAGATTATTTTATGTAGATAATCTTTTGTATTTTGTATTTTTATTTATTATATTTTGTGTTTTTATTTACTTTAATCTTTATGGATATATGTAATGATAGATACTGCTACCCGGCTCAGAACAGATATTGTCTAGTGAGTCGGGTAGCGCACATTTCTGTAAATAACTATTGATGTTAATAAACGCCCGGGCTACCGGCAACTTTAAAAAAAATAAAAATGAATCGCTGAATATGTTGCTAAGCGCCTAACTTTCGAACGACTGCACCAAATTGAATAAATATTTTTTTTTGTGTGTTCGTTATTGTCAGGAAACGGTTTTTATAAAACTTCCGGTGAGCTTTAGCATTATGAAATTTGTATAGGAAAATTGCTATTGGTGGCACGCGAGGAAGCGGCTATTGATATGGAAAGCGGGAGGGAGGGAGAGGGGGGAGGGGAACCTGGGAGGGGGGAGGGGAACCTGGGAGGGGGGAGGGGGACCTGGGAGAAGGGGGGAGTGGAGTGGGGAGAGGGAAGGTGGAGGTGACGGAGTGGGAACGCGAGAGGGGAAGAGGACGCAGGAGAAGAAGGGGAGGCGGAAGGGGAACGGGACGAATGGGAAAGGACACTCAGGGAGAAACAATTGCTTTATTAAATGGAATAGCAACGCATGCCGGGACCAGCTGGTTGATAATAATTTTACAAACGAAAAGTGTTCATTGCAAACGCTTCACGCATACTTTTTCTAAAGGAAAATAGAAATTCACGCGTTACCGCAGTTGCTTTTCACCAGACTTCATTTGGGAAAGAAATTAAGTGGGACTATTTTCGCTAGTATTTGGAATACAGTTAAGTTTATACACGAAAATCATTAAAAAAAACCTTAATTCTGTGATGGTAAAATTTATGTTCTGTTAGGAAACTGAAGAATTAAACAAAATGACATAAAAATTAAATAAAAATTGTTGAATTGATTTTCGAGTCCAAATTAAAGCGGAATTGATAAATATCGCTGTTTACAAAGTATCTTTGAGCATTGGCGGGGTAAGAGGGAACTGCAAGCGGGTGTTACAATTTACAATCAACCGTGTTCTTTTTAGAATTATTTGCTCTAAAATATTTTCGGGTTATTTATATCAAGGGAAAGTTTTTTTCTTAAGCATCTTTTTTGATTTGAATATATTTAATTATGTTTTTATTATTATTTTTATTATAATGATAGCTGTTTTGGCGTTCATAAGTTTGATAATGGCCTTGAAATTTAACAAAAAAAAATGAATGCAGGTCTATGAATTTCCAATGCCTTTTCCAATATCTTTGCGTACATAAATTTTTAATTGCGGTTCATACATAGTGTGTGATAATTAATGGTGTTGTAGAAATAAAGCTTAAGAGGGCATTACCAGAGAAAACCAGAAATATGTAATTTTCAAATCAGATTTTAGACGTATTGACTCTTTTCCATAAAAAATTATATATGGATTTCGAAAGATTGTCCTTTTATCTAGCATTCGCATGTAATAAATTTTGAGCATGTTTTTAAATTTTTAGTATAATAAGGTTATGCCATAGGTCGTTGGCAGATTTGTTAAATTTTCAAAAAAGATTTTGTATTATACCACACCCATTTCAAATAATATAATCATGCAGTAAAATAAATCAATACATTATCTAGCAAACGCATGTTTTAGAATTTTAATTTTAGTTTCGATAAAATCATTAAAAAATACGTACGTACATGTGTTTCTTGACGAAAATTGGTCCATTTGTGCATTTATTTATTGATTTTTTTAACATTCTTATTAAATTTAGACATTATTGAAAAATAATAAATACTTATAATCAAAAAATAATTACAAAAAGTACATTATTTTAATAGTTTTATCAAAACGCCTTTCAGCATTTTTGGATGTAAATTAAAGCTAATTTGGATTGAAATAAATTCGATATTGAGTTATAATTTAAAACAGCTGGTACGGAGAATAATTAATCTTTCTCATTGTAACCGCCCTGCACGATCGTAAGAGCAACTTTCGACGAAATGTGGATTTTCGTCCGCTGGCTGGTTAAACGCTCTTAAGTGATTTCGAAAGACGCCAACTAAGGTGGGAAAATGCTAGTTCATATAGCACTAGCTCCGGGCAATGTGGAGTGGGGGGGGGGGGGGGCGTTATAACAAAATGTTAAAGCTTAACTGCGAGTAAAATCAAATAAAATAAACCCTTTAATCAGCTTGAAAAAAATATGCATTAAAACAACCGTCCACTGTCAGTACATTTACTCATTTAGATAGAATAATTAATAGTCTCCAATGGTGCTAGTTGCCAAAACATAACACCAATTTTGTTTATTACGTTTATATAAAAAATTTATATTAATATTAAAAATTATATTTTTAAAAATGCCCGGACAAGTTTTTGCATTCACAAGGCAAATAGTAACAAATAAAAAGAACCTTCCTTTGTCGGTTCTACTACACTCGCCTCATTAATAATCAATATTCAATATGACTCCAGATACTAATATCTACAGCCTGTATGTCGGACGAATATCTACAGCTCATATGTTGGACTAATATCTACCAACTTCAGAGTTTGGACTAATATCTACAGAGCTAAGGTCGGACGAATATCTACGACGGTCCCAGTTAGTGGTGACTAATATCTATGGAGCGTAGGTTGGACTAATATCTACAGAGGGCAGCTGAGCAAGAGGTTGTACGGAAAAGCATAAATTACTTCAATTACGTAATTACTAATTACGTAAAGGCTTAAACGTTTAAAGTACGTACATGAAGTTTTTGCATAATATTACGTATTTTGCTGTTTACGAGGACAATAATTTACTGAACAAACATGGAGGTCATAATACAAAGATATTTATTTATTTCGAAATACACGACACCACAACCTAACCTAACCGAACCTAACCTAACCTAACCTGACCTGACCTAACTGATATAGAACTGGTCATGGTAACAAACTAAATAATTTAGAAGCACTCGAAATAAAGAAAACTGTTAAAACAAAAACCCAAATCCTTAATATTCAGCTAAATGTGTCCAATAGTCCGATATTAGGAATTTTTACATACATAAATTAAGTTTTTGAAACTGCATACGCAATATTATGTTATTCCAATAAGCTATACATAATAATCAAATTTTACAACGACAAGCAAAAAATAACCTATTGATAATTATCAATGTCGGTCGCCTAACAGCCTCGTTTTGTACTTATTGTTTTCAACATTGTTGGCCAATTAAATCAAAAGGGTCAAGAGATCACACTTCGTGAACGATATTATACCCTATTAGACATGATCTTTTGGTAAGGGACGTACCTACTGCACGTTTTTTTTTTATTTTCCCATCCAATACGGCCGATACGCAGCGCCAGGGGACAATCAAATTTATCAACGATAAGCAAAATATATCTTCAACGGGGTAATATTTTCAACACCGAAACCAACGTCTTCAAACAGTTTCAACTTTCAACGTTATTATAAGATTATTATTACGTGTGTGGGGCGTGGGGTATAGAGATAATAATAATACATCAATGATTCGGGGAACCACCCATCAAAAGGGATTCCTTAATACGATTTTGATATATTTTTTGTTAGTATCGTGTCGATCTCCTATTATAGTTGCGTCAACGTCGACGTTATTTTCAACAGTTATTTTAAGCAGTTGAAAATCGCCAACGATAATGACGTTGGCATTGGATGGAATTATCGTCAACGCCCAGTACTAGTTCTTTGTGTGATCGTTAGATAAAAAAAACGGTCAAGATGAGATACATTACACAAGATAACGAGTCGGCATTAAAGTTCCGATAGATAAAAAAGTGTCCGTGCAAATGCGGCTGGCTCGAAAAACACTTCGGCGATTTGTTATTCCTCTTTAAGATGGCGATCAAAGAATCACAAACGGCGGAGGAACACATTTTCCAAAAGAGACCTCACGACAGCCGGCAAACTGCGCTTTTACTGCATTCAAACACAAGGAAAGTACTAAAAGATTTAATGTTCCCTGTAAAATGCGTCGGCAGCCATAATTTTTGCATTTATCCAGCGCTGGTCAGGACATTTCATAGGATTTAATTAAAATTGAACATCGGCGGACAGTTTTGTGGCGGTTAGTATTCGCCGTTTGCCGCCATTATCAGATTTAAAGGCGAATTGTTTAGAATTTAGGGCGGTAGATACTGAAATTAAATTAACTAATTTGTTGTCACTACCGACATCACAGATACATAAATACCCTCAAATGGTAAGTTATTGCGGCTATTTACATCACCTAAAAGAGGTCAAGGTAAGATTTTCACAATACAATCCTTAAATACTAACAATTGTACATAGTAGCACTTGCATACTGCTGCCAAACAACGGGGACATTGGAGGTCTAGTTTCGTTATCAAATGTAGAGTCGTTTTTACCAAAAAAATAGAGTCCTTGCAAGAGCTTTGAAGGGGTAACCATCTGTTACCTATATCTACTAGGGCGGGTAGCGTATTTCCTTTTCTGTGTTCAATACGAAGCAACCATGCCTCGAAATCAACACGGGTTTGTAATGCCATTTTTTCTCCAAACCCGTGTCCAGTAGAAGGCAAGCGGCATCCTACTGTGCACGGGTTTGTAACGCCAATCCCTCCCCAAACCCGTGTTCAGTACGAGGCACGCGTTCTTCAAACGTGATTATAACATAAAAAAGGAAGTGTGTGCATACACTCACAATATAGGTAAAGGATGGGCAATAAAACGCAAACAGCCTTACTAATAAAATAAATAAAAACACTTTATAATATAGTACTTATAATACTTTATAGTACCAATCTTATAAAATAAATTCTCTAAAGTAAACTCGCATGTCATCATAAGTTTAAAAAACATCCCAGGTTTTGAATGGTTTGTTTGGAAAAGCAGGGTTTGTCTAGCAGGTATGTGTAATTATTCTAATACATTTATTTCCATGTTCTGCTGTTATAAATACAGGTACAAACTTGTCTATAATGCATTCACTTAACATGCCTCGTACTGAACACGGGTTTGGGAAGGGAATTGGCGTTACAAACCCGTGTACAGTAGGATGCCGCTTGCCTTCTACTGGACACGGGTTTGGTGGATTAATGGCGTTACAAATCCGTGTTGATTTCGAGGCATGGTGGCCTCGTATTGAACACGGAAAAGTAAATACGCGGGCGGGTAAGTGGTGGGTCCTCCAGTGCTATTTACATCGTTTAACTTTTAACGTAAATTTGTCGAAGACAGTAAATTTCATATGTACCTACTTTATTTGATTTTTTAAGTTCAAATGAAAAGTTAGTTCGGAAAATATATTTTTTTGACATATCTAAATTAATGCTAGTCAAATAATCGACGTCATTCTATGCTTTTTGGCCGTAATATCTTCCCCCTTCTTGAGCTAACGTAAAGTTTACAAATAATTATTATAACGTATAAATGAGGGGTATAGAATCAAAGGCAGCATTCTCCAAAAAGCGTTATTTTGAGAAAACCAAAAAAAACGTTTCATTTCAACAATTCTCACGCATTTATAAGCATTTATAATTTTATTATAATTATAATTTACATTTATATTACAATTTACAAAATAGAATTTTTTTAATGTATTGATTGATTAGTTATAACGGATTTAATTTTAGAGATTGCTGCATTTGATACTCACCTAAGGAGAATGCTGCTTTTGTTTCTCACACGTGTGGAGATATCTGTCATTGATACTGACAAATAAATATGACTCCACCAATAATGGAACTACCAAATCACAGGGAAGTTCGTGATTATTATTATATTATGATTTTAATTTTAGTATAATTAAAATAAAAAATAGGTTTTGTAATGTACTCATACAGTATAGAATTTGGGAGGCGGGTATGGGTTACGCCACCCCGGGAACCATTTATTGGATAAACAATAGATATGATTTTAGATTTTCACGGCCAAAAGTATTTTCGTTATTTGTTATTTGTTGTTGGGGTGCCTTCTTTAGCCAAAGTTTCGGACATGCAACGCTGTCCCAAACGTTTGCTTTGGCACTTTGAAAGAAGGAGGTAGCGCAACACGGCATAACACCCCAAAAACAAATAACGAAAACCTCTGTTCAAGTAGTTCGCTACGTTTAGTGACTTAGCTGGGATACCCGGGTTCATGGGGTGAGGTACAACACTTAATATATATCATACCTATAATATAAGAAAAAAATTGATTCGAAGAAGCACTATTGTTAAGGTATCTTATAAATTTGATTAAAAGGAATTTTATAGTGTGATTTGGTTTCATTTAATATAACATGAATTCGAATTTAACAGTAGGTAAAAAGGAAGAATCACTAATAGTGAGTAGATACACTACTTTTAGGTCAAAATGAGTTAAATATATTCAGATCTAAAATTAGAGACATGATCTAAAACCCGGGCAACGCTGGGCACTTAAGCTAGTATTAAATAAATGTGAGCAATTTCCAACTGTGCTATTTATTTTACTATGATGTAGGTATTCCTCATTGTATTAACAAAAATTGCAAAGGTATATTATACCTTATGATCGGTAGCTATCAAAATTGCAATAAAAAAATATTTTTCCCACTTTTATGTGTTTTTATTTTTTACAAAAAATGTAGGTTACGCAGGTTTACTTTAACACCATGAGTTATGTGTTTAGTATTGCCATTTGATCAACATTGGCGCCCTCCTATGTTTTCTACTCTTATTTGACAGACTGTACCTTACAACTTAGTAGGGAGTTTAAATCATAGGTTCTCAACCTTATTTTTCCCATTGTCCACTTTGAGAATTTTGTTTTTTACTTATTAGGGGGAGGGGGGATGGGGATCAACTGTCACGGAATCAACAATTATATGAAAAATTTACTAGATTATTTGTTTTGCCTTTTCTTTAGCAAGTTAAAAAAGCAATTCTTTTGTATTTTAAGTACCGGGTTGCTACCTCCTTCCTTCTCGTAGTCATGATATATTGTCAATTCTTAATAATAATAATAATAATACATGCAAGATGATAATATTATCCGATTTAATGTAGATCTGAATGTAATGAAATCTTTTAGTTCAATTTTCATCCACTTTCCAAACTACCGAAATATGTGAATCTCGCACATGTGATAAAAATTATTACAATATTAATGTTAACTTTTCTTTATAAGTACGTAATTAACGTGTTTTTTTTTTCTTTTTGAAGTGAAACTTCAGTTGCCCCGTTGTGATTAGGAATTTGGATGAAACGGAAATGACGCATACAGCACCTGCGAAGCATAAAACTCCTATCAAGGCTCCTATTGATTGAGATATAAAACAGAAACGGCGTCAGGTCTGCACTCATTGGCTGCTTTGATTATGACCTCACTTTTCAAGACTCCTTGGTTGAGATTGTTTTGGTAAAGTTTCGCTTCTACCGCGTGTTAACTGCAGTCGTTTTTTTTAGATCATATTTTTACCTGCCCATGCCCTCACTGTGACATCTCAACGCCCCCTCATTCTCAAACGTCCACAAGGGGACGTTATCGCCCACGTTGAGAACCTTTGGTTTAAACAATGCAGTCAAGTCATTCATTGCTACCTATGATCATTAAAACTCGTTTATTTACAGAATTCTGCAGAACTTGCTCGTGTGCACATTGCACAAGAAAGTATTCAGTAACTGGTAACTGCTTGTTTTCCGGTTGCACATTGCCATTGCACTGACTTCAGTTACATCCAACCTATCCCCTAAGGACTGCCTTGCCTCTCCGTGGAATGATATTTACACGGGGTAAAAACACCCCCTGTCTTGTTCCAATTTACGTAGATACTGCGGCAGGGTACTCTGAAATATTGAGGCTATTTTACTCTGTCGTGCTTATAAACCACAGCTACATAACAGTGTATTTCTTACGTGATGCTTAATATCAAACATGAAATATTCCCGTATAAAATCATTCAAATTCAATTGAACTCAAATTTGATTATTAGAAAAAAAATAATAGAGAAAACAAATTAAACCGAAGGAAAGAAAACTACCCGTAATAAATTGGCAGGTGATATTTTTTATCAATTTTTCGGAATCTGTCCTGCTCACACGGTTTCTTGGAACATTAAAATCATTACGATATCATTAAAAAATGTACATAATTACGCACCAGATTTAAATGTCCGGGTTTAATTTTCCCCACAGGAAAAACTAAACCCTTTCACACACTTCCCAAATGATCATCTGGTCAATCTACGTTATGTAATTGCACTATATGTATTATAATTACAAAACAATACAAGGACAATATGTCAACCTACCAGAGACCAGATGGGAAAATAATTCACCCACTCCAGACATTTTCATATCAGAGGGTTCGGCTCTGTGGAATTCCTAATTGAACCTATAAATCCTACTGATCCCTCAATACAAATGCATATTAAATAATTAAATAGAGTACAATTAAAATCATTATTTTTATTGTTAAACTAACGTTTAAGACAAGATTTTTATGCATAGCACAAAGGGTAACAATTATTATAAGCAATAATTATCAGCCTGAAACACTCACCCATATTGAAAAATCTTCCGAGAAAAGATACATGACGCCAACGGGACTTGTACCCGTGTCCTTCTGATTGCCGGTCAGCTGCTCTCCCAATTGAGCTATAGCGGCTTATCTTGTACCTGCCAAATGATTCAATATATACTAGTGTTTCATTCAACAATTACGGCTTATTATATTTTTTCCACCTGAAAATAACCAACTTTATTTTTGCGAGAGAGACATTGTTAGTGTCCACCTTCATGAACTGCCCACACTGCTATTTATGTTCTGTGCATTATTATGTTTGATATTATGTTAAACCACCAGATTTTACACGATGAATAAAATATTACTTTACTTGGTTCTTGATTCAATTTGTAAGTTTTGACATCTCTTCTATCTGTCTGGATAAAATATAATTTATTTTGTGGAGTGCAAACAAAACAACTCGCGATTCAAATCTCATTCAGATTTACAATTTAGTAATTATTTGGTAACACAATCTGGATGTTTTGTGGAATATCAAATCAGGCCTAGGTAATCAACCAAAATAAAGTCCTGCCAACGAGAGATCAGGTATTAAAAGCAATAAAAAAATATATTTGGACATAATATGTTTAATAAGGTTTCTTGTTTTTACTATTACTTTCTGTTGTAATGTATATTGTACAGCGAATGAATGAAAAAATAAGTGAAAATGATGTTAGCGAGAGAGACTGTGGCACGATCCAGTGAATCAAATAGGTACTTAAGTCGGGTCATGCCACGAGTCATAGCATCTTAATGGAACCTTATTATTTTAGTTAGATGAGTATCTTGCATTTTGAAGTTGTCTAAGCCAATAAGTTTCATTAAAAGAATTCACAATAAAGAAAATATGCATTTAATTACATTTAACCTTCACTGTGCCAAAAAATCCGTGGTGGCTTTCTGATGTTTGTAGCATTTGTACCTGAATTTGTAGCGGATTTCTGATGCTTGTAGTGTTTGTACCCGTAGTGTGCCGGCGAATTTGTAGCGGATTTCTGATGCTTGTAGTGTTTGTACCCGCAGTGTGCCGGCGAATTTGTAGCGGATTTCTGATGCTTGTAGTGTTTGTACCCGCAGTGTGCCGGCGAATTTGTAGCGGATTTCTGATGCTTGTAATGTTTGTACCCGCAGTGTGCCGGCGAATTTGTAGCGGATTTCTGATGCTTGTAATGTTTGTACCCGCAGTGTGCCGGCGAATTTGTAGCGGATTTCTGATGCTTGTAGTGTTTGTACCCGCAGTGTGCCGGCGAATTTGTAGCGGATTTCTGATGCTTGTAGTGTTTGTACCCGCAGTGTGCCGGCGAATTTGTAGCGGATTTCTGATGCTTGTAGTGTTTGTACCCGCAGTGTGCCGGCGAATTTGTAGCGGATTTCTGATGCTTGTAATGTTTGTACCCGCAGTGTGCCGGCGAATTTGTAGCGGATTTCTGATGCTTGTAGTGTTTGTACCCGCAGTGTGCCGGCGAATTTGTAGCGGATTTCTGATGCTTGTAGTGTTTGTACCCGCAGTGTGCCGGCGAATTTGTAGCGGATTTCTGATGCTTGTAGTGTTTGTACCCGCAGTGTGCCGGCGAATTTGTAGCGGATTTCTGATGCTTGTAGTGTTTGTACCCGCAGTGTGCCGGCGAATTTGTAGCGGATTTCTGATGCTTGTTGTGTTTGTACCCGCAGTGTGCCGGCGAATTTGTAGCGGATTTCTGATGCTTGTAGTGTTTGTACCCGCAGTGTGCCGGCGAATTTGTAGCGGATTTCTGATGCTTGTAGTGTTTGTACCCGCAGTGTGCCGGCGAATTTGTAGCGGATTTCTGATGTTCGTAGTGTTTGTACCCGTAGTGTACTGGCGAATTCGTTGCGGATTTCTGACATTTATACAAAGTTTTTTGTTTTTTTTTTTTAAATTTTATTTAGATGTACGTAAATTTATTCATACATGTAGTAGGAAAATATAAAAAAATACAATTTACGAAGTACAGAAACATTTACAAATACATTTAAAAAAAATGGATAAATAACGTTTACACATACATACCATTATTTACAGAGAAAGGATCCATCCCTTTCCACTTCCTTCGACCATCCCATCCTCATAACATAATTTAACTATTTTTCTCGATTTTTCTCTATACCTACTCACTAAATAATTAACATACTTCAGTGAAAACCTATTATTGGTTAAATTTCTATACATATTTCATCAAACATTATTAATAATTGTAACTGTTGGTTTTCCTAATAAAGTAAAATAAAAATTAAAATAAATAAAATAAAAATAACACTAAATAAAAAGATAACTAGACAGTGTTTGTACCCGTAGTGTGCAGGAGAATTCGTAGCGGATTTCTGACATTTTTAGTGTTTATACTCGTAGTGTGCGAGCGAATTCGTAACGGATTTTTGACATTTTAGTCTTCATACTGTTGTGTGCGAGCGAATTCGTAACGGATTTCTGATGTTTGTAATGTTTATACCCGTAGTGTGCTGGCGAATTCGTAACGGATTTCTGATGTTTGTAATGTTTATACCCGTAGTGTGCTGGCGAATTCGTAACGGATTTCTGATGTTTGTAATGTTTATACCCGTAGTGTGCTGGCGAATTCGTAGCGGATTTCTGATATTTATTATTTCCGACATTTATAGTGTTTATACCCGTAGTGTGTGGTGACTTCGTAGCGATTTGCAAGTGGTTCACCGTATTTGCTTCAATGTCTTAGTATGTTGAACCTTCAATGTTTCTAGCACACTAATAAAATATATGTTTTTCATTTGTTTGGAAAGTAAATAATGTAAAAATAATTAAAGAAAATCCTAGCTTGACATTTCGTCCCTTGAAAATATCATTTTTTTATCTCTGAAAAAGCGCCTCACTGTATTCCACAAAAATCATAGTACTGTAATTATTTTCAGGAATGCCTTATGTGATTTGTTTTTATTGTGAAGAAAGCTTATCTAGATGGAAAATGTAATAAAACTCAAGAATATTTTAGCATGTCTTCATTATATTAGAAAAACATAATGTTGCAAAAAATAAGACAGTTATTACGAAAATAGTATCAGCCAACGGCATTTTGCACTGGCAGTCCAAGGGTTAACCTACGTTTATTAATGTTTTGCAATTATTTTAGAATGGTTATATATATAATAAAATAAATTTTATTTGATTAATTTGTGTTATTTCACAATTAATTCATTTAAAATAATATATAGTATATTTGCGGCATGTTCCAGAGTGGAAGATACTATCAGTATCGCCCTGGTGTAAGACCACCACTCAGAATTGAAACGTTGCTTGAAAATGGCTTTAGCCGTGTTTAGTGACCAGATCTGAATAGCCAGGTACTTCCCAACCTTCCTCTTCCCCACCTCCTTCCCCTCCCCTCTACCTTCAGCCTCACAACATACCCCAATTGGGGATGCCATAGTCTCACTGGCTCCAGACGGGAGCAGTTGAGATTCTTGTGCGGTATTCACTGTAAAAAAAAAATAATTGCATAATGATAGTAAGAATTTTTTATTCCGGGATACATGCAGGGGTTGTGCAATGCAATGCAATGTAATCCATGTTGGCATAGCACATAATAAAATATTTAAAAAATATTCGTACGGAAGGAAATAAATATACATTGTACAACAAAGATAAATAACACACAAATAAAAACAGGATAGGTAATAGGTACCTACATACTTAAAAAAATCAAACGAGTTTTGCAAGATGAATAAACACAAAATAAAGTCGTTAAGATTTTGCCAAGGAAATTGATACCTCACTCCAACGCAAATAATGTTCATAGTGTGTCAGGTTCCTCTTAAATTTGCCTTCGATTTTTATGCTTTTACAACTATGGTAGATTTGCTTGGAAAGAACATTAGTTTAAAAACGTAATAATTGTTGACATAAATATTTCACATTTCAAAGGTTATTGACTTTTCACGTAAACGACAATTTGAAAGGCGGGTATGGGTAGAACCATTTATTGGGTGACGAATATATCTGCTATAGGTCACCCCAAGTTTTTCTCTACATTTAGCGACTCAGCAGGGATGCCCGGGTTCATGGAGTGAGGTTTGTCTGGTGCGGATGCGTCTGCCCACTTACTGAGACTTGCCTGATACACGGATTCCAACCCACTACTCATACCCTTTTCTTTCCCAGAACTTCCTCTCCTTCCCTTTCTTTAGAAGACCCTCAACTCAGCGTTCACAAAGTTGACATAGGCAGAGCAAGATATTTTCCTCTGGCGTGTGGAGCTATTGTAAAAAAAAGTACGATAGCATTTTCCGTTTTTTGTATAGTACATTTCTACCATTAATTTTTAGCATTAATTTAAAAATAAAGATTTAATTTGTAGCATTAATTTAAAAGTATAGATTTACATAAAATAAAAACTAGCTATGTGAACATCGCTCGAAAATTCAATTTTTTTTTTTTTTACATGAGCTCCACACAGGAGGCCCTGAGGAAAATAATTTCCCTCAGGGCCTATGTCATCTTTGAGAATGCTGTGTGGAGGGTTTTTTTTAAGGAAAGGAAGGAGAGGAGAGTTCTGGGAAGGAAAAGGGTTTAAGGGGTGGGTAGGAATCTGGGGTTCAGTATGTCCTGGTCATCCGCCTCCAAGACCTAGACAAACCTCACCCCATGAACCCGGGCACCCCTGCTAAATCACCAAACGTAGCGAACCACTTGGGGTGACCTATGGCAGAGGTGTTGGTTATCCAATAAAGGTTCCCGGGGCGGCGGTACCCATTCCCGCCTCCCAAATTGAATTGTACAGTGAAAGCTGGTCTACGATATTTCCACGATTAAAAAAATTACGTTATAACAACTAATTACGAAGTACAGGGGAAGTGAAAATTTGGATGCAGTTATGCGCAAATCTGGTCTCTTAAACGTTATTAGGTATTGAATACAAATTTAACATGTTGGAGTCTGAGTTCACAAATACATCTGGTTGAGTCCGCTGTGGTTGCGCAAGCAACACTTTTCGCTCGTAATGACAGTAAGGAATTTTTGGAATATTTTCAGGTAATTCGTAATTTGGAAATATATGTTTTTCTTTGTAAAAAATAAGCGAAATTTGCTGGAAACGGCTAGTGACGTAAATTTTCGATGTACGGTGCAGCTCACGACATTGGTTCCGCCACAAATTATCCCCGAGAAAATATCCTGTACCAAACATCCCCTAACAAAATATCTACTAAAACCTAACCCAACCTAACCTAACCTGACCTAACATAACCTGACTTAACAAAAACGGGACAAAAATATTACGGACAATAAATTATATATTGTTATCTGTATTATTTTTTACCCATTTTACTATTTTTTAACAATAATTTATTGTCTTTACAGGATGTCTGTACTCTTTTTGTCCCATTTTTTGTTAGGTTAGGTTAGGTTAAGTTTTAGTAGATATTTTGTAGAGCGATGCCAGTAAGATATTTTTATATTAAGATATTTTGTCAGAGGATATTTTGTAGGGACATTCGCCAATTTCGGAGTGTCACAGCTCCACTGGTTCCGGGCAGTACATTTTTTGAGTCACATAAAAGAAAAATCCATGGGTGATGTCACACCTTGACTATCACCGGCAGCGCCGCCCGCCTCATAATGAACTTGTCCGAATTAGCCGTAATTACATACAAAGTTATGAAATTCCATTATAACCGCCAGGAATTTGTAAGTTCATAACCGAAATGTTGGTAATTTGTTCGTTAACGGGAATGTTAGCCTTCACATTACACCAGTTAGTAAAACATTGTTCCCGAATAATGTTCACTTAGCCCGTGCGGCCGCGCAGTGTCCTGGTCCAGGGGTACAAAACCCCGGCCAGCGGGCCAGAAACAAGTACACGTTTAGAAACTTTAAAAAATTTTACGTGAAATTTCTTTAGCGCGGCTAGCGACTTGAAATTCGTGTGAAATGGAAATGCGTCACAACTCAGTTCTATACAAATACTCGGTTCTAATAAAATGCTGTAAATTCGCACATCAGCGCTTGCTTTCCATAGCATAGTTGGCAAGGTGCCTGACAAGTCTCAGCGGCCAGAGAGACAGACATCAAGCGAACGGAGGTTAATAATTAATTAAAAATAATACTCAGACACTAACACTGACGGCCGGCATTGTCGAGGGATAAGACTCTTGACTCCCAAACTGACTGGTCGAGGGAACGAATCCTGGCGTGGGCAAATACATTTTATTTCATTAATTTGTGTTATTTCGTAATTAATTTATTTAAAAATAATATATAGTATATTTGCAGCACGATCCAGAGTGGAAGATACTCTCAGTATCGCCCTGGTGTAAGACAATCATTCATAATTGAAACGTTGTTTGAAATGGCTTTAGTCATGTTTGGTGACAAGAGCAGAACAGCCAGGTACTTCCCCATCTTCCTTTTCCCCATCTTCTTCCGCTTCTCACTACCTTCCACCTCACAACATACCCTACTTGGGGATGCCATTGTCTCACTGACTTTAGCCGGATCAGCTGGGACTCTTGTGAGGTATTCATATAAAAAATGACGTGCAATGAAATCAGTCTACAAAACAAGGACAAAGCCAAAATTTTCTGTTCATATAGTTTATTCTGCAATATGATGAAATATCAAATGCGGTTCCGGAAAGCGTATAAAAGTAGTTAAACTACACCAACTAATATATGCAAAATAGGTTGTAAACAAAATAAAATATGTGTGTCATTGAAGAAGAAGGAAATAAATCTAAACGGAAATGTGAAAAAGAACAAGACCTAGAAAAATAAAAAGGTAACGGTCGCCTTTGTCTTTCTGGGATAAACGCCTTAACCAACTCGGCCATTGAGACTTCTTATTTTTAAGTCATTTTTATCGATCTAATATTTCAAATTCAGAATTAACAATAATATCTTTGGCTAATTTGTCCCACAATTCTGGCTGCAACTTTTTTAAATGATCACTCACATAAATACAAAGGTAACAAATAAAAACCACTCTATATTACCTACCATACTTGTATGTGATTTTCGACATCTTTCTTTTCTCCAATACTTGATCAAGAGACCAGTAATCATAAACCAGTAAATTTTTATTTTAAATTCTACTTTTGTTTAATCAGTTTGTTCTCACGTAAATCCCATTTTCGAAGAATTTAAGTTCTCATAAACGTAAGCGTTGAATTCAAAATATTATAATTATATTATATTATAAGTGTTTCATATATTATAATATAATATGTACAAGAGTTAACAAAGTCACCAATTTAAATGATACTTACAGATCTAACAAAAGGTTAAATATTTGGTGAAGTAAGTGGTTATTTTGGGACAAAGTTTGAGTACCCCTGTCGTAGGCTAATTGGAAAACAAGACCGGGAATCATCAATGTTGTCGATGTCGATTGATGGTAGTTGCATTTTCCACATTGTTTTGTTTCCCTGACATTACATGACCGATGAAAAGCCTAAGGCCTCACTCTGATACAGATTTTCCCAATAAGTTTGGCAAATAATCATTACCGTACAACGAAAACTTAAATAAAGGATATTTTTTTCAGCCATGCTTGTGGAATTAAGAATTTCAAAACCCCATTGTAACGCTCAGTATAACATGAACAATTATTTTTTACGTCCAGAATACAGACGACCTCCGCGCAACGCACCGAGTCGCTCACAACTAACAAATAGTTAATTAAATTTAAGCAGTCGAAAGGGCACACTAATATCAGTTTTGACGGCATCACTCATTTTTCAAATATGATTTTATTATCATTATTTCGATTGGAAAACACAGCAGCGTTAATAATAAAAAAATGTTTCCACGAGAACTCAACAAAGTGGCAAAAAATACATATAATAAAATCTCCCCAGAATTAAATATTATAGCTTGAAAAATGTCC
Source organism: Limnephilus rhombicus (assembly GCA_929108145.2). Classification (NCBI taxonomy): domain Eukaryota; kingdom Metazoa; phylum Arthropoda; class Insecta; order Trichoptera; family Limnephilidae; genus Limnephilus; species Limnephilus rhombicus. The sequence continues at coordinate 29,998,208 of OV815284.1, forward strand.
CACATCGGTTCAATAATAACTAAATGGTTGATTGGCTTGGGTAGAGTGGAATCTCAAAAACTATTAAATAATGTCACTTAAAATTTTTTCATGGCCTATTAACTAATATTTTTTTGGCATTTTCACCAGCATTTAGTTCCTTAGAACGGGCAATCTGCCCAGGAGAGCTATGAACCAATATCGACCTACAAGACATAATAACACTTGTACACATTTTAATGTCTATAGTTATTTTGCAATATTATTACTATGTTATTTATGCTATTTAAATGTATTTAATGTAATGTAATAATAATATAATAATTGAAAATAAATCATCAAAATATATGATTTTTAAAAATTTAGCCCATAACCTAACCTAACGTAACCTATTTAGCCGCTTTTCATCACTTTTAATGACTTTTCAAAGGAGCTTTTGAAGTTGTATGTTGTTTAGTTGTCTTGCTCCAAGCATTGTAAAAAAGCTTAATGAGTATTAAAGGGTGTTCAGACATCTAATATAACCGCGAGCGGGTATCTGTTGAACCGCGAGCGCTTATGTTTCGTGCTGTTCACACGGCGCAGATAAAATATTTCTTCCTGTGGTAGGAGAGGGGGTCAGTTGAATTAGCGAGCGGCCACGGAGTGCGCATTTTTTGTACTGAATCTATCAACTTGACATCTGTCACCCACCGGTCTTGGCAGCTCCGTAATTAAAATGACCCCCTCTCCTGTTTTCGTCGGAGTGGGGGGCGCTTAACTGTTGGCATATCGCCTCAGGAGCGGTTACGGCGTAAGATGTGCATTGTCTATGGTTGATGTGCGCATAAAGCGCTCAGGTGTGAACGGTCTGAAGGGATTGTATGGAGAGCGATATGTGGCGTGCTATGATCTTTTATATTTATATGCTCAATGTGAACGAGCTCTTATTATTAGTCACAAATAATGACGCAAATGTGAATGGTAGAATAAGTCGAGGATGCCCGAGAAAGAAAGTCATGGCAAGACCAAGTGAATCAGATACTTGAGTCAGGCCATGTCAAGAGTCAGAATAATAGAAGAGCATGTATGAGACGATGTATGAATGTGAACGAGGCAAGGAGTGTGTGACAAGACCGAGTTGTTTGGCAGTCCGAGCTCTCTGCCTACCCCTGCGGAGAAACGGCGTGATGGTTAGTTAGTTAGTTACAAATAATTGCATACATTATTTTAGACTTTTTGATGCAAACATATCCTTTGATGGGAAGGCCCAATTACACTCTAATAAGCTTTATTTAACGCTTTTGACTGATTTTGCTAGTTGGGAGCGGCTCGGTGCGTTGCGCGGGCATCATTTGAACGTAGCCATTAATACTGAATACCCAGGCGCACCAATCTGTCAATTCTAGAAAGCTAGGTTCACTAAGTACATAATAATACACCTAACTCAATACAGTTATATAATTTGAAAAATATTATCTTTTTATCAACACATTCAGTTCATTTTTCTCTTTTTTTTAGTGCATTAAAACCGAAAATTTACAAAGTTTTTGACACAAACGAAAGTTGCGACCAGCACCCACTTACAGCCCCCTTTGAAACGAACAAACAACTGCTAGTTAACCAATTACCGCAATTCACGTTAGTTCGCAGTCTCAGTACGTGTGGTTATTGTTATTTGAAATTTACCTGGATCATTGGCATGGGATGCACCAGGTGATTCCAGATTCAGACGCGGACAAATAAGCGAGGAATAGGTTGTAACAGTTTGAAATTATAATGCTAAGTAAGCACTTAGTCATTAAGTCGATTGCTACATATTAATTCGAATTGATTTTTAATTCCTAATTGGAAAGACAAATTAGAACAAATGGAATCCTGCATTCTTCTGTTGCATAAAAAATACTATGGGCGAGCTAATTTTTCAAACAGTTCCGAACAGGAAGTCAGAGAGTCTGGACGTTTGTTTCGACGAGGGAAGACACGTACTTCGGTGGATCTCTGTTGACATGTGAGCTAAAAATACTTCGTTTAGTTTTGAGGTTAATATATTAATATTGATTTAACATTTAATATTGTGCTCAATTTGAACTGGCGCCTTGTAATTATTTTCACATCGTGAAGATTTTTCTTAAAAACATTTGATTCTTTTTTAAGCGCTACAAGCTATTGATAGATTTTATTTTCTTCAAATAATTTAAAACCATTTAGTTTCTTTTAGGCTAAACACGACCCTGGGTTTAAAATATTATTTTATTTGTGTTATTAGTGTTCATGTTCTGTTTTTTTTTATTATTGAATAATATAATTTAATTGGTGCCACAATTATTTTATTTTTATGTCTTATTAAAATGTTGTACTATTTATTAAGCATTACAATGGCGACCAACGTGTTTAATTCTTTGTTTATTAAGCATTACAAGGTATTCCTAACTGCCTCCTTATCCCATAAATTATATTTATATATCTATTTATTTAATATTTCATAGTATGTTTATTCTTTGTAGTCCCATAAGGTATTTATTTAACATAAAAGCAGACTCACACCTCGCAATGCAGGACTTCATTACCGATGTCACTGATGGCCGATCTTATTCAAGTTGACAGTCGGCCGAATCTTCCCTGATAAGGTTTTTCGAGGGTTTCCTTATTCCCGAAAGTGATTGCGGAGTAATTCCAAACAAAAGGACATGACCGACTCCATTTCACTCCCAACATAATACAAACAGACACGTATGTATATACAACCGCCGGATACTGATGCTGATAATTGATGTTAATGAAAACATGCAATTTTAGTAGGATTTTTAGGTAACAATTTTTCCCTACCAATGAAACACAATACCTCTAAGTCAATAAGAGCCAGATTATGTTAAGTTATAAAAAAGAGTGGTTCTAATAAAAATAATAATCAATTTTTATTAGAACATTGCGGTTGCTTCGTTTGATTCCCAAATTTCGTGGTTTGGCTCGCGTCTCGGTATGCACATGTATATGCAGCACAACAGACCCCTGGTCTAAATGATTACCGGTTGATCTATTTAGGTAGGTCATAATCATCAAAGATTTGGAACTTGGGTACGATGCAATCCCTTTTCCAGTTTTTCGTCACTAATTCAGTTTTCGCACAAAATTTGCTACAAAGAAATACTACAAACAATATTATCCATACCATCTATCTACCATGCAAAAATGGTGACTATTGGCGAAATTTTTTTGGTGCCGAAACAGTTTTAAAATAGTGTACATAACGCCTTTTTGTCGCGTGAAGGGCACACCTATTATATCGCGTAGCCACGGCCTGAATTTATGGAATTATCACTAACAAGTAACAAGGGTGCAGCCCCGTGTGAGGGAAACGACTAGCGGTATTAATTGATATGCGGACAGTGAGCTTATCCCATGGTGCTAGTAGTAACCAACAGCCGTGGATTGTGCCAGTAAAACAGGCACGAAACAGCGACTCTGAATGCGGTAAACAAATCTATAATGTGTGTAAAGTTAGTGCGGTGGACGTGTACCATGATTACCACAACTAGTAAATTTAGGATCTGTTTAGCAAACAAGATTATAGGTTACGCATCGCGGTGCTGGTATCAATCGGCACGTCCAATCCGTGAAAGTGCTATTAATCCGCTATTGATGAAGGTGTCGCCAATGGAAGGTATCCTATTGTGAAATTACTGCCGTGTTCCCTGGACACATCTCCCATTTTTCTCCCACACTCCTTCAATAATCAAGTTATAACAGTTACTGCCTAAACCTCCGTAGTCCAGTGGGTAAGACTCTTGACTCACAATCCGGAGGTCGCGGGTTCGAACCCGGCATGCGCAAATAAATTTTATTTGATTAATTTGTGTTATTTCACAATTAATTCATTTAAAATAATGTATAGTATATTTGCGGCATGTTCCAAAGTGGAAGATACTATCAGTATCGCCCTGGTGTAAGACCACCATTCAGAAATTGAAACGTTGCTTGAAAATGGCTTTAGCCGTGTTTGGTGACTAGATCTGAATAGCCAGGTACTTCCCAACCTTCCTCTTCCCCACCTCCTTCCCCTCTCCACTACCTTCAGCCTCACAACATACCCCGATTGGGGATGACATAGTCTCACTGGCTCCAGACGGGAGCAGTTGAGATTCTTGTGCGGTATTCACTGTAAAAAAAAACCTAATATAGCTCGCTAGAGTTAATTTTTTTATTTTATTTTGTTACAACATTTTATGTATTATCAGAAGGTACCATTCAAAAATTTTGGCCTTACTGGGTGGCTTATCCATTTTGAGCCCCCATTTTATATAACAAAAACGTATAAAAATGAACTTCTTAAAACCTGTTGAAAAAATATTTTCAGTTGGTAATGAAAACAAAATTATAATACATTTAAAATAAAGTAAAAAAAAAAAATAAAAAAAATCTTAAAATCGGCATATATTATGTTATGAGTTATCATTAGTGGTTTGGCGATATGTCCTGGTTTTAAAACTACTTACACTCCGTTTACCAAAATTTTTGAAGTGAAAACTTCTTTTTTGATTTAAACTAAATGAAAAAAAAATAGCTACACTAAAAAGAGACAAACACATACATTATGGGATTTAGCCTGCGAGAGAATAAGATAGTATAATCGGTCTGCTATTTGTGCGGTGCTTTGTAGCCTCCCCACTCTTGTCTAATTTAGTTTTCTCAAGGTTTCACTTCTGGCGCGTAAGAATTGCACACTCTGATTTTTTTCGTTCAATCGAGTTTCTAATCACAAGTTTTCAATTCAACAACCCTATTTATTGTAATTTCCTGTAGCTATTGGCCCTTTCCACTGGGATGGTAGTGTCCAGTAAGTATTTATTGAACTCACCCAACTTAACTGTCGCTTTTTGACCCGAAAGTTGATCCCCTGACAGTTTTTTTTGAACAGTCAGTGGCTGAGTTGGCATCATGTTTGGGTCTCACCCAGGCGTCCTGGGTGGGACCCATACAAGGCTGGCTAAGTCCTCCATCACGACTCAAGCAACATTTTCGGCTTACTTTGGTGGTTAGAAGGAGATTTTCAAAAATTGTCGGGTTATTCGTAACCCGGGAAAAAGTCGTCTTTCATTTAAAAAAAAATGTTGGCCCCCGAAATCATAATTATGTATTGTAAACTAGCTTTTTTCCCGCAGCTACGCTCGCATGGTATTAGGGGGATACCCACTCCACCTTCACCTTCCCTCTCGTCACTCCACTCCTCCCACCCCCCTTCCCCCCATCCCCCTCCACCGACACCCCACCCTCCTCCACCCCTCACCCTTCCTTCCCACCCCCCTCTCCCTCCCCCAACCCTTCCACCCCACCCTCCTCACCCTCCCACTCCCCTCACCGCCCCTCCCACGTCTCGCATTTCACATATTCATTCCTGGTACAATCTGTTTTCAAACTGCTCGCGTGCCACCTATTTTTTATATAATTTTTTATACAAATTTCGTAATGCCATAGCTCTATAATAACGAACAAAAAAAAATTATCTAATTTGTTTCAGTCGTTCGGAAGTTATGCGCATACATACGTTTCGGCGATTCATTTTTAGGGTAGATATTAACTACGACGCCAACAAAGCATTCTTTTTAGGGTGAATTGCCTAATTAAAAAAAAAACATCGTTTCCAAGGAAACAATTTGTTTGCTTTTCTTCTGACGTTTGCAATAACTCGATTTTGTTAGGGACAGAAAAAATATGATAAATAATTTCATAACGCCAGAGCGAGTACCATTATATGTATACAGCCAATATTACTCGCACATGGTGTAGCTTTCTATAAGTGAAAGAATTTTTAAAGTACATTCAGTATTTTTTGCGTGAAAGAGCAATAAACATCCGTACATCCATACAAACTTTCGCCTTTATAATATTGAAGTATATTTTTTGTGTATTAGTTAGTAATTTACTTAAAAATACCTCCAACGATGAGCTGGTATGGATATCAAACGAATTTATTTACTGTGTCGATTTTTTATACTTATATGCTGGTGTATACTATACTTAGAAAAGTAGTTTTATTGTTGATGCATTTGAACAAAAAAAAAATTTTTTATTTTTTATTTTTTTTATTTTTATTTATTTTAACTTTATGAGTAAAACCTCAAAGTGGAATATTAAACGAAGACAATATAAGCGAAACTCAATCGAAAATCTGGAACAGAAAAATCAGAAAAATATATTAGTAAAGCGTTTTCCCTGGAAGCGAGAGGTCCTGGGTTCGAGTCCCAGAGGTGCTCGATTGAGTTTCGCGCTTACACTGTCTTCATTTAATTAAATATGATTCTTGCTTTTGTTATTCGACGGTCTATACTCTCTGCACATATATAATATTTTATTTATGAAGGTTTGCCGTATTTTCTCTAAACCGACTGCATTCGAATATAAGTATGCCAGGGGGCCAACTGTCGGGGGATCAACTGTCATGTAATCTTCACTTTTGTATCTACCATATATAGTTGAGTTATGGCGACGACTTCCATTTTAATCTACATGTTGGTATAATAGTGATTTAATTATGGAGTATTATGTGGTATTGCCCTTCCTTCCAAGCCAACGTTTCGGACAGCGTTTCAGTGTCCATCATCAGGGCAGATGTTGCGAAGTTTGTGTTTATGTGGTGAAGTTTGTGTTTATGTATGCATATAGAAGCGACACTGTGTTTTTCGCTTCAAACCCTATGGGAGCGGAACTTTAGTATAACTCGTGAAAAAATTCATTAATATTTTTTTCGGCGTTTGGATTTGGTGTAGGCATAAAGTATCGGATATCAAGAACTATTGTGCTTTGCCTCGTGGTTTTTATTATTCGTGATGGGGCTTTTGTGGATTTTAATTGCCTCCGTAACTAAAGAAGTAGGAAGCGCGATATTTATTTATTTCGTATATGGCATAATATAACATAATAATACTTTTAGCCGTGAATATCTCAAAACATACAGGTACACTTACTACTCCTTCTTTAGTTCATTACCTTAAAAAATATTTTACCTGATAATATACTTCTTATTAATCATCTAAGATGTTTAAATCGATCGAAAATTCTTCTGATTGTTTAACTCTTTAACGTAACTTAAATAAACTTTATGAATGGTGCATCGTAAACAAATTATATCTTAACATCAACAAATGGAGTATGCGTCCCCGGTATGGAATCCTCAATATAAGGTGTACATAGATATAGTAGAAAGTATACAGAATAAATTCTCTAAATATTTATTCAAGAAATACAACAAAACTACAAATAACATGTTAAGTTTACAAAAAAGACACACATTATCAGATCTGCTGTTTCTGTATAACCTGCTAAATAATAAAATAGATAGTCCTGAATTGCTATCCACCATTGGTTTAAATGTCCCAATGAGGCGTACCAGGCACACTTCTCTTTTCATATAGAATCCAATAACACTAATGCAGCGAGTAACTCACCAATTACTCGCGCAATCATAACTTATAACCACTATGAAAAATTACTACACTTAGACATTTTTCACGATTCCTTACAAACATACAAAACTAATTTATAAAATTTCTTGACGTGATATAATTGTTTTAAAATTACTTACACTTAACTTTTCATTCAACTTTAATCGGTCAATTACAATTAGTGAGCATGTAATTCTTGATTTTAAAATGTCTCCCTTTCTCCCCCCCCCCTCTTTTCTTCCTTTTTATTATTATTACTTCATTCATTCAATAATTAAGTTTAAGACCGGTTCATATCTCAGGCGTAATTATCAAATGACATTCTATGGACTTACGTAATAGGTACATAACCATGTAATAATTTAATTTAACATACCTTATAATCTGTATTATAATGTACTGTGTATGTCTTAATAAACAAATAAATAAAAAAAAAATTTTTTTTAAAATGCCAAACGATCAGTTTCCATAGATCTAAAACCTCTTTATTATTCGACTACACAATTAACAATGCCACGCGAAAAAGAGTCTTTGAATTCAACGACCTAAGCGTTATCTTTGACTCCAAATTACGCTTCTGGAATCACATTATTAGCATTACCAGTAAGGGATTAAAAATGCTTGGATTTATTCTCAGAATCGCTAAAGACTTTAATAAAATAAAAACTGTAAAATTACTATACAAGTATTTGGTTAGAAGTTAGGTTGAATATAATTCTAGCATTTGGTGCCTTCGTTTCAACTCTCATTGTTTACAAATTGAAAAGATTCAAAATAAATTTTTACGTTTTATTTATTTCAAAATTGGTGTTCCTATTATTGAAATCAATTATTTTAATTTGCGCAGTAAACTTAACTGACATATCTAAATTTTCTGAAAGGCTTATATTTGATCTCCTTTTATTATATAAAATTGTTCATTCAAGGTTGGACTGCCCTGATACTATAAACTTGTTGTGATTTGAAACTCGATGAAATGGAAACGAGCGACACTAAAAAGAGACAAACACATAAATCTATAGGATTTAACAATTATTATAAGCAATAATTATCAGCCTGAAACACTCATCCACATTGAAAAAATCTTCCGAGAAAAAATACATGACGGCAACGGGACAACGCCTATAGGATTTAGCATGCGAGAGAAGGAGATAGCAAAAAATATTTATTTAATTTACGGGTAGTAGGTTCCAATATAATACGATATATCCACAGACCCACACAAGCCTCCTTTGGTGTAGTGGTATAAAGCGCCTGACGAACCTCAACTGCCAGAAATTAATATTTATTAAATCTTAAAACCACTCCAAAATGAACAGGCAAAAGAAAACACAAAAGAAAGCTACATCTAGCGACTCCGAAGAAGAAAACACAAATACTAATAAGATGACCAAATGAATAGTAAAAGGTGCACTGGAATTCGATGACACAAATATGGAAAAAAAAATAATTCTTTACATTGATAAAAAAGTGCTTCGTAGAATCCCCACTCTTGTCTACGTAAGTTTTCTACCGCATGTGAATTGCCCTCTTTGATTTTTTGATTTATTGAAGGTTGAGTTAGATGGATAATTGTGTTCACTATAATCATACTTCGTAACCATATTTAGCTTGGTTCGAGTTGCAATTTACAAGTGTACAAGAATTAAAAACACTTTTACAAATAGCTTTGTATTCCCAAGGTTCTTAAGCCTCATAACACTGGAGGCTGATCCCCAAAGGACCGAAAGCTCTCCGTGTGAAGATGAACAGCAAACGACCTGAACTTTACTATTGTGGTTCAGCTTTAGTATCTGAGGTTTGGTCGGGCCACGGGGGATGTAACCTCCCTTAAGGTGTTGCTTATTTCTTGTAAGTAATTCCTCTAACCTCTAAGCGGTAACTTGAAAAGGAATATGAGAGCGGTTTTGAATTATATTATTAACTTGCAATTTACGCCAAGCCTTTTTCCAAAACTTTTCTTTTTAAAACCAGTATTTTAGACGCAAACTTGTATAATTTTTTATAACGTTACAGATTTTAGTCTAAATAGAAAAAATTGTAACGTTTTTGCAAAGTAAACGCATTGTCAAAACTCTGTAAATGGGTTATATTATATAAAATACATATTTGTGCGTAGAACTTATAAACAGGAAATTTAAATAAATTTCTCATATATGTAGAAATCGATTGTTTTTCACGCATTCAATGTTAATTTTTAAATCGTACAGTAATTTTTTAAATTATTTTCGAAACAAACCATGAAAAATTTTCTTTGGTGTGTTTTAAACAGTCATATTATTGAGAACTTTTTTTTTCTTTTTACATGAGCTCCACACAGGAGGCCCTGAGGAAAATAATTTCCCTCAGGGCCTATGTCATCTTTGGGGATGCTGTGTGGAGGGGTTTTGGGGGAAAGGAAGGAGAGGAGAGTTCTGAGAAGGAAAAGGGTTTAAGGGGTGGGTAGGAATCTGGGGTTCAGTGTGTCCTGGTCATACCTAGACAAACCTCACCCCATGAACCCGGTCACCCCTGCTAACCACCAAACGCAGCGAACCACTTGGGGTGACCTATGGCAGAGGTGTTGGTTATCAAATAAAGGTTAAGAACTGGTTGTTTCATAGAATTTGAACAATTCATGAAATTTAAAAGTTTATTTTCAAGTCCTGTGAAACTTCTATTCAAGTTATGTTATTATTTTTCTAAACAACAGGCCAATAATGATATAGTAGCACGATTTGAATAGAACCTTTACAAAAGTTGAAAATGAACTCTGAAATTTGATGAATTATATACTTATACACTGATGTATACAGTTTATAGAAAAGGAGTCGTTTCATAAATGCATGCGAATGAAATTATGTTTCATACTTTTGTTATTCGGCGTTATCCCTCTCTGCACACCCCTTCGGGGGCACTTAGTTATATTTTGTGTAAGCCGGTATATCATACTTTCTCTCAGCAGACTGCAAATTGCGTATACGTAAGCAATGGAGCCAACTGCCGGGGATTAACTGTCATGGAACCATTATTTTCACAGGAAAAATCAACTAATTTTAGAAGTTACAGAAAAATAAACCGAAACCGAGTCAATTATTATAAGCAATAATTATCAGCCTGAAACACTCATCCACATTGAAAAATCTTCCGAGAAAAGATACATGACGCCAACGGGACTTGAACCCGTGCCCTTCTGATTGCCTGTCAGCTGCTCTCCCAATTGAGCTATGGCGGCTTATCTTATACCCGCCAAATGATTCAATATATACATTTTCATTCAACAATTACTGCTGGCAATCAGAAGGGCACGGATTCAAGTCTCGTTGGCGTCATGTATCTTTTCTCGGAAGATTTTTCAATGTGGATGAGTGTTTCAGGCTGATAATTATTGCTTATAATAATTGTTACCCTTTGTGCTATGCATAAAAAATCTTGTCTTAAACGTTAGTTTAACAATTTAAAAAATAATAACGAAACCGAGTCGTTTAATATACCTTTAAACTATAATTTAAAAAAAATATTTGGTAAGAATTTCAAGAAACTAACTTTGCTCTGTAGCCCGATAAAAACACCGGACGAAAACAAACAATTAGAACAGTTCCATATTAAATGTCTAATAGAGATTTATAGTAGATTAGAACATCGTTTAGATATCAGGGACAAGGTTTTGATGGGTCTTTTGAAGCTCATTTGAGGAAGTTTTTATTGCCTTCAGACATTTGAGATACCACTTCATCCGTAAAATTTCAGCAATCTACTTTTATCTAATTGACGATATTTTATTGTAATTTGGTAAGCTATAAATTTTAATAAAAAAATTAATGAAGTAATCGTAAATACCATTTACTTTGTGGCTTGCCATAATCACAACATAAAGTTTTAATACATTCCTGATGAAGGATGGGCACTTCTGAAACCGGTAGAGAAATAGGTACTTTAAAATAAAGTGGTTTTAAACAAATTTATGTTTTTATATTGTAAATCCCGTATCCACTATATTTTATACTAGCTGAAGTTCCTGGCGATGCCCGGGCTTTACTCAGAGTTTTCGAAATCAAATGTAGACAGTGACCTTCCTTTGCATGCAAATCAAATCCACACCGCCCGCTTGTCAGCCCGCTCGTCCACCACATACAGACTTTCTCATTTATATATTATATATTTCAACCAATTTACACAAAACCTTGACAAATTATATACCCGAATTTTATTCATGAATCACTATTTATTGGTGAAAACCGAATTAAAATCCGTTGAGTAGTTTTTGAGTTTATCACGAAAATATGTAGAGATTAAAGCCAATCGAATACAGAGTGGGTATCATGAATTATATATCACCCGATTGTAAAAGCCATTTTATGGCGTTCAAATAAATAAATAAAATTATTCTAATGCAAACATAACGCCAGAACTCACCATTAGAATGTTTTCTACTGCAACATATGCACTATGCACACATTTTCTGCTTTATAGTCAAAATACTGCTTTAGTGAGTATAAATACAAAAGTCCCCAGGCTTTAACCCAAAATTATTATGCAGAACATCACAAACTTCATGCATTATGTGCGTACTGGTATCAAAGTAAAATCCAACGAGCTCGTATCAATAAAAAAATTGATTAGGATTGAGTGAGATTATCGCTTCTGGATTCATCAGTGTCCAAATTGGGGTACACGGATTTAGGAATTCCAGGAGAACAGAGCCGCGTGGGGTAAATGAATCGCGGCAGGTTACCCCGCGCGTACGTGGTCCTTGGGCGTGCTGCGGGTGATTACCGGCCCACTACCCCCGCTAATCCGACGAACAAACAAACGCAGGGGATGGAAATAAATTGGCCAATCACGGGAATGTTGTTCCTAATTTTCAAATGCACGAGATGCTGTGATTGATTTGAGGATGATGGTTTTTGGGTTTGTAGGCTGTTTTAGAATTTATTGGCTCGATGCTTAATTGCACAGATTTGTCACCGTTTAATTAAATTGTTAATTAAATTACATTAACATCCTGGCAAATGTATGGTTGAAATGTAAGAATCCGGCTAAGAATACAACATCTTACGCCGCGCCTTACGCAAAACCGTTTTCTTACGTGGAATTTGTACACAAATCTACTTTTGTAATAGAACCGAATATTAATTTTTTTTTATTGTTCTTTATTCATTGCTTTGAATGGTTACATCATTTGTGGATTTTCGACCACCATGCAAAAGATGGCGTCACTTACTTTATTATCTGCGTGAGGAGCATCGCCTGGCAGGTGTAAATACTATTCGATTTGTTATTTCGTGAATCTGTCCGGATACGGATTTGGATAATATGCTTATTATTGTAACTGGCAGTTGTGAATAATAATACCACGCGTCTATATTTTATATATGACGTCATTGCTGTGGCGGTTACTTTGCCACTGGATCGCAGGTCACAGAACCAGCTACTTTTGAAACCAGTGCATTTCGGATTTATGAAATGGTCACCAACACTCAAACTGAACGAACGAAAAGCCACCCGCAGGGCCTACCAGCAAAAACCTGCGGAGCGGATTGTTAACTGCGAGTTTATGATTAATTATCCTAAATGAAATACAAATGACCTATTAATTTATAATTAAATGAAGACAATATTAGCGAAAACTTAATCGAAAATCTGGTGACAGAAAAATCAGAAAAAGATATTGGCTCCACTGGGTCTCGAACCCAGGACCCTTTGCTTACATGGCAAGTTCTCTACCAACTGAGCTACGGAACCCATATCCAATTCGGTCACTTTTAACTGTATCATACTTCGAATAATAACTACCAACATTATCTTCAATTTCTTAACGCACATGTTATTGGCTGCTATCTTTATATATGATTGCAAGATTCACCCTTACCTGCATTCACCCTTCTTTCAATATCTCTGTCAGCCTTCCCATCTCTCGTAAACATACTTCTCAAATACTTCCCGAATTCATCCACCTGCTCCAAGTTCATTCTCAACATCTCTTAGATGTTACACATTGTTTTCGTATTCTCTCTTTCAAATACCATGACTTTAGACTTACTTATTACCACTTTATTATTACTTTAATCATCCAATTAAAAAAGGCACGAAATATACTAGATTTACCAAAATTATAAAGAGATATTTTTGTCTTATATATTATATCTTATGTATATGTGTATCATTTTAAAACATTACATTTTCCTAAGTATGTAAATTTAAAAAAAATCTAATCAATTTCTTTTAGCATTATTAGCTCGTTCATTATTAACTCACTACTCAAATACGGTCAGCGTGTGATCGGGACATGTTTTAAATAATGATATTTGAGGAAAGCTAATGATGGCAATGATACTTGTATGCATGTGATATTGTTTTTGCATTGTCGATGACACAAGGTTTTTGGATGATTTTTAGGATTTGAGGAATCGAATGGATACTTAAATAAACGGTTGCCCAAAACTAAAAGAGTACCTAGTGAATTTTTTTTACTTAAAATGGAGTTTGATACAATAAATCTAATAATGTGTAGATATACTCGTAGATACTCACATACAAAAATGAAGATTTGCAAGACGTCGTTTTTGAGAAAACTCAATTCAAGAGCGTTATACAAATATATTCGCTGTCCCCAACCAGTCTCTCCCTATCCAGCCCGCCACGCAGTACCTAGACAAACCTCACCCCATGAACCCGGTTGCCCTTGCTAAGAAACTAAACGTAGCGAACCACTTAAGGTGACCTATGGCGGTTGAGATGTTTATCCAATAAATGGTTCCCGGGCGGCGGTACCCATACCCGCTACCAAAACAGATAAGATTGAAAAGAGGAAATACGTTTTGGACATTGTTAGAAGCATCTTTGTGAGCAAAACCAAAATCAAATCGGCTTTTGACTGCTGTGTGCTACTAACAGCACTCCGATATCAACTATTCAGAAATCTGGAAAACTCGGAATGCTGAAAGAACTTCAATCCTCCATGTTATTATATCCTACGTTCATGATTGTGGAGGTAGGTACTATAATAATAATGATGACAGAATCATTAATCAAGTGATACATTTATTCCACGCTCTTTGTCATTTTAATAGAATCGGAATACATTCGATTTCTATGTAAATGTTGAAAATGTATTATGTTCAGCAAGTGTAGCTTTGCTACGAAAACACGTGGTAAATAATGATATTGCAATATTTTTGCTATAATCATCAATGTAGTTAGTCGTGTCATGAAACGCCATGGTTAGTATTTTTTTGAAAAGCATTTATAATAACACTAGCTTTTAATTATAAAAATAGTTTTGATGTCAATTTATACAATAGGGATTAGTAATTTACGAGCCATAGATATTCAAAGTACCTACCTTTTTGGTGTATTTCATTTGTAAGCTGATTTTCTTTCCTATTTCTTACTTACCCATGTCCTCTCTATGTTAGACTTTTCGTGAGCTAGAGTGTTAAGATTGAAAAATATGATATTATTGCTAAAACTAGTGACCGATCGAAGGTACGGTTTCGGCAAAAAAATCTAGTTTTCGGCAGATTTTCTGCCGAACCTTCGACCGCACCGAAACTCTGCAAAAGATCTCAATGAATGGTAAATTTTATCTTAAGAATGTTGTGATTGTAAACGCATTTTAAATTAAAATACTCAATTAATGAGGTCCTTGCTTTATAATGTACATAAGTGTTGATTATTGACTTTTTTTTTTCCAAGAAGTAGTTAACATGTTTGTTAATTTTTACTAATATCAAAAAAACTTTTTTTTCACGTAGTTTCGGTTTCGGCCGAAACTGAGACAGCTACCGAAGATTCGGTTTCGGTAAAAAAATCCTGTTTCGGTCGGACACTCCTGAAAACATAATTTTTTTAAATTAAAATCTTTAGCATGATAATTTTTCCAATAAAAAATTTAATTTTGTAAAAAAAAAGTATTTTCGGCTACTCTCGTATTTTTCAATCTTACCGCTTTAGCTCACTGAAAAATCATGGATCGCCACATTATATGAGTGTTAAAATTCATGTGAAAGCGGCCAACAATTACAACTGTATTATGCAATGACGTTACAATACATCTAGGAACTCCAGTGAAAAATATTATGGCTTTAAAAAAATATGTTCATGTAGACCAGAGGTTCCCAAACTTATTTTTCTCGTAGACCCCTTTCAAAATTCTACTGATTTTGGTGGACCCCCTACTGCTAGATTTCTATCACATTCCCAAAACTCGTCAAAAATGTGAAGATTAGATCTAACGATGGAAATTTGCGTCACGGCTGCGTTCCTAAATTCGGAGTTGTATAAATAAAAAGAAAAATAGTGTGTTTTCTTGTGGGGAAATACATGTATATGACTCAAATAATGTTTTTATTTTATTTTATTTCATAAAGTGTAACTGTTGAATATGTTCCCAAAGTTTTAAATAAAAATTCAATCCGTTCCGGAGTTATGAGGGTGTTTGTGCCGAACCGCGTGGTAAACTTGAAAGGCATTTTTCTCGAAATGACTTTTTTTGAATTTGTGTGAAATATAGCTCAGAAGTTTTTAAAATTTACATCATTTTCTTAAATAGATGTATAAAATGACCTCAAAGTTTCAGTAAATTATACATATTTCTTCCATGTCAAAAAATTTATGAAAATCATTTAAAAAAACCTAGTCCAGTATTTTCTACCTTAATAGAATTAAATATCGAACATGCAAGTTTTTACAAGTAACAGTCGCTGACCTTCTTAAAATACACTACTCAAAAATATTAAGAGGTTTTAAAAAAGGAAATTAATGCTAAATATCTGATCCATAAGCCGGCTTAACTGAAAAAAATTTTTTAAGCCCGTGGATCAAAAAATTTGCAAAATTATTTTTTCGCAATATCTGTTAGGATTGCATGAGAATCGTAGCTTCTAAAAATTTTGCCAAAAACATGAAAATTAGAATCTTAAAGCTTCAAAATGCTTTTTGAAAAACGGGCTGTCGAAAAACACCGAATAATTGGATTTTTTTGCTCCCTTAATTTATTGGAGTAGTGTATTATCTGCCTACATTGAAAGGTAAAGCAGAGCCAACATTTTTGTTCTTTACTATCGAAACCAGGTAAATTTTCGTGGACCCCCACTTACAACTTGTGGACCCCCATGTTTTTATCACGCCAACGTAGACCCCCGTCGAGTCTCTCGTGGACCCCTGGGGGTCCACCTGGACCACTTTGGGAATCACGGATGTAGACCAATAAACGCTGATTCTGAATATATAAGTTTTATTTCATAATATTAAACTTAGAGTTGTTAAAAAATTATTAAAAAGTGCATTTTTAAACCTCTCGTCAAAACACACTGTAAAGTTGGTATTACTGAATGGTTAGTGCTGACGTCACGCGTCACCAGTCATTGTATTGAAATCTTTGATTATGTCGGTATAAAGTAAGCCATCAGTATTAACAACATTTCATGTCATTCGTTATTTCATACCGTGTATAGAGATTTTGTTGTTGTGTTTATTGAAATAATATTTAAGCCTTAATAATTCAGTATCAAAAATAGAGGTATCTCTATTAGTTTATTTCTATTATTTAAAATATTTAAAAACTACTGCACAAAAAATAATAATGCTACTTCAATTAGTAATTATTAATTAATTATTAATTAATTTAGGGAGAATGCTTCTAATAACGGTATTCAAAATGGCGGCACTTGATCAGCTGATTGCCCAATCCTATAATAATTTTTCAGGCGTGATGACGTCACACGATTCACCGTACATACGGTCGTCTTAGGGGGATCGTGAAAAATTAAAATTTTGACAATTATTTTAACTATTAAAACTAACTCACTAAATAAAAATGCAGTTATTTAAGTAAGAGAGTCATTATTCATTAAAAAAAAAAAAAAAAATTGGACTGGAGTTCTCTATTGCTATTGTCTCAGTAACTCAAGATAAAATTTGGCAAGTTAGAAAAAATCTTATGATTGTAGTAAATTCTTAATGACGACTGAGCTATGGGGGCTTATCAAATACCCGCCAAATAATTCAATATAGTGGTCAAGAGCAGCTGACCGGCAATCAGAGGGACACGGGTTCAAGTCCTGTTGGCGGCAAGTATCTTTTCTCGGAAGATTTTTCAATGTTGATGAGTGTTTCAGGCTGATAATTATTGCTTATAATAATTGTTACCCTTTGTGCTATGCATAAAAATCTTGTCTAAACGTTAGTTTATAAATTAAAAATAATAATAAATATTTGACAAGTTTAAGTATTTCCCCAATAAATGTAGTCATAATTTGTCTCGACGCCACCTAGCGAGGGATTTAACACTTACAATGTATATCTCGCAAAAATAAAGTTGGTTGTTTTCAGGTGGAAAAAATATAATAAGCAGTAATTGTTGAATGAAACACTAGTATATATTGAATTATTTGGCGGGTATTTGATAAGCCCCCATAGCTCAGTGGTCAAGAGCAGCTGACCGGCAATCAGAAGGACACGGGTTCAAGTCCCGTTGGCGGCAAGTATCTTTTCTCGGAAGATTTTTCAATGTTGATGAGTGTTTCAGGCTGATAATTATTGCTTATAACAAATGTATCTATTGCTTTCTATCAATTCTAATTTGACGCGAACGCATATTAACCGGCGACCACGTAGCGTGTGGAGGAAACGAGGTCCATCAGCATGCGGGATCTCCAGGTCAGCAACCTAGAGAGACCCCGAGGAAGGCCCCAGAAGATGGGAAGTTCTCACCAGGGAGCAGGATCCAGTGTATTGGTTGAGCGTACCGATATACTCTCGGTAGACCGTCGGCGTACATCCGCCTCAAATAAGTGTCGCCACGACCGCAGCTCGTTACCAAGCCTTGCTTACGCCAATTTATCGAGTGCCCTGGCCGCGATTCTCCAGATTATTGACAATCAATTTTGAACGCGGCGGTGTGTTAGCCTTGAAAACATGGCGATCTCTCTGTCGCTCAGGACAATTACAAATAACACCCGTTTCACACACGGAACTACTTCCGACTTTTGGTTAGAATTAATGACATAATTCTTATGAAAGGTTTTAACCCGTAACAGTGACATTAACACATGAAACTTATATTTTAGGCGACAATTCGAATTCACGTCGGGCTCCCGTACGGCGAAAATTCAAAAAGTAACGCCGGAAATTTATCAATACAGTTGCCAATCGAAAAAATCTAAAATACGGCGATTCAACAATTAAAGTAAGCGGCCAGGTGAAGGTTTATTAAGTCAGGAAAATAATAATTATTAAGTAATAATTATTATCGTGACAACGGGTTTGCCTGTTAGTACTAAAACTACCAAATCGAAAGCACTACAATTGATTTTCTTTTGGCTTGCCACTTTGAGATTTCTACTTCTTGTCTGTACACAGGATGTACTTGACTTACTTTTAACAATGATTCCTGACATTATTTGGAGGAAAAATGCAAGTGAAATGTTGGTCTCCGGTGACTTTTTAGATCTCTTTTTGATTAATTTTTTTTTCTTCAAATTCAAACATAAAAAAAAATCTTCCACTCGTCTTCACTCGTCACTCAGCCAAGTAACTAATCAAACCATTGTCGGTCTCCTGACTGTCCAATACCTACCGATTATTTATGTTTTTAGTTGAAAAAAAAAACATCAAAAAGTTCACCAGATACCAAAATTTCATATACGTTTTTTAATCCCAAATAATGTCAGGAAGTACTGATTAAAGTAAGTCAAGTACGTCCCTTAGCACTCAACACTCTATCGTCATTTTTATTGTTTATGCAATTTGACTAAATTTGTAGCATCAAATTCAATTTCAGTTTACAAACTGGCTGAACTCGGGAGATTAGTCTTTGGCAAGAACAAAGATGTGTGATTAAATGTTAAATTGTTCCTAATCCCCTTCAGGTAATCACAATCACCAATATTCACCAAAGCACATTACAAAATGGGCCATTTAGTAAACTCTAGTTTGAATTTTGAAACAGATTTATCCTTAATTAGCAGTTAAAAACCCGCTTCGCAGGTTTTTGCTGCTAGGCCCTACGGGCGGCTTTTGGTTCGGCTTCGCCCAGTTAGTGTTGGTGTCCATTTTATAAATCCAATAGGAACTGGTTCCAAAAATAGCCCTTTTCTCGTGATCCACTGTGCACCAAATGAGCCATAACATGTTTGGTGAAATTCAATACTTTACATTCTCGCATTCTCTCGCAATTCGGTATAATCTGAATATAAAGTTTTTTTTTCCTCAGCAGACTTCTGACGTCCATCCATATATGAGGGCTTGCTTCATATATCTCCAGACAATATTTGACTCTAGCAGTATAAATGTCGATAGTCTAAAATTAGAAGTTGACAGTATTTATGTAAATCGTCTCTTCATCATTTATATTTCCAATTAAGGACATATTTTTATGCCAACATCAAAGTGTTGGCATCGTGACACGAACACCAACTTACTTTCATCGCCTGATGCGTATCATTTTCCAAAAACCTCCTAGCAGCAAAAACCCGTTCCCCGGGTTTTTGCTGCCAGGCTACTTCAATATCATCCATATCCAGATTAGAGAGATTCATGAAAATGCAAATCCAAGAGTAGGTACTTATGCCTGCCAGCCGACGTTCTTCATGCTAACTGTTAACGTAAGTGGCGCCATATTTTGGCATTATGAGCTACTCGCTTTAATTCGGTTCTATTTTTATTTTTTTATTTTTTTTTATTTTTTTTTACATGAGCTCCACACAGGAGGCCCTGAGGAAAATAATTTCCCTCAGGGCCTATGTCATCTTTGGATGCTGTGTGGAGGGTTTTTTAAAGGAAAGGAAGGAGGGGAGAGTTCTGGGAAGGAAGATGGTTTAAGGGGTGGGTAGGAATCTGGGGTTCAGTGTGTCCTGGTCAGTCCTATAACGATAGTAGCATGTTCACAAACTTCACGTTCACGGATGGTTTCCATATGGCGCGGCGTCTGAGTTGTAGGTACTCAGAGTCGGCAGTGGCGTAGCGTGGGTGTCAGCCGAAGGGCGAAGGAAAATTTTTCCGCCCCCTTATTTAGGTACCCCAGATTTACAAGAGCGCCGGGGGGGGGGGGGGGGTTGCGTACAAATCATATTTTTTATTACGACCTCATTTTATGCGAATTTTTATATCATATATCCAATAAAAATCGTGTTTATAAATTCTACTACAAATTTATAACTGCTCTTGGCAATCGAAAATGGTAACCATGTAATAGAATTTCGCATCTCAAATTTTTACGCTGTGTTTAAAACACAAGGCAGGTTTTAACTTAAGATAGATTCTGCGTAAGTGTCTCAAAATAAAAACACACGGAACAATCAATTTTTCAGAATCTTGCAGCATATGCAACTCAAATGTAAAGCTTCACTCGGTACACGTTGAATCTGCAACTTTTTATTTTATTTATTGTTATATTCTGAACACAAAAAATAAAATAAAAAAATATATATCTGTGTGCGGTGAATCAAAACTACACTCGGAATACGAAAATAGTTTTTCTTTAATTCTGGCAGTACAAAAATAGTCTGCAAATAGAATTTTATAACTACGCTTTGAATAAGATAATGTTTTCCATCAAAATGTGTCAACAAATGAATCCAACTGGAATTTTACATTCTGAACACAAAACTGGTTTAAATTAAATCTATATGTGGCGAATTAAAACTACACTCAGAACAAGTGATTTTTCTTAAAAATGTTTTTTTTATTCTGTCAGCACATACATAGTCTGCAATTAGAATTGTATAACTACACTTCGAATAAGATAATGTTTTCCTTCGAAATGTGTCCGCACATGAATCCAAAACTGGAATTTTACATTCTGAACACAAAACTGGTTTTAAATTGAATCTGCTTGCGATTTCCCTGCTTTAATTATTATTACTCTTATAATATGTGGATGGTTTTTTTACAAATTACGAATTTTGAAGAATGGTTTAAAACAAAAAAATTAACTCGGCTCAAAATATAAGAACGATTTTCTTCGAAATGCATCAGCAGATTAATCCGTTACAGGAATTGTGACAGATCATTCGGAACGTGAAACTGGTTTTTAATCTAAGAGTTAATCTGCACGCGAGTTTGATACTACACCTAGAACACGAACATAGTTTTCCTACTAGTTTTATACTTGGAACACATGGATGGTTTGATAATCCATCGGAACACGAATCCATCGTTCTAAATAATGTAACATGTTCCAAAAAATATCTCCACGAATTGTGCACCTAAAAAAAAAATATTTTTTTTTTTGTTTTATTACATCTCAGGAAATACTTCATAAATATTGTATACTTATAATGTATTTCAATTTTGTATTTAAGTTTTTTTTTAAGTTATGTATAAATAATACTTAATTGTTTTTGCTTCTGTAAAAATTCAAATGTGATTACTGCAGACACATTAGTCTAGGGATATTTATATTTGTATTTTAATTTATTATATTTTACCCACAAAAATGTTTTATAAATATCCTGTTTGTGTCTCAAATAAATAAAATAAAATAAAACACACGATAATCCATGAAACTTTCTTAGAATTACGGACCTACCTCAATCATTCGCACTGAATATTAGTCATAAACAATTCAAGCGCAAAATAAAATATGGGAATTCTTGTAATTCACTACATACTGTGTTGCCAGTCGCTACAGTGATCAAATGACATTATTATACATTAATTTAAAGAAAGGGGATTCTCCGATTTCTTCACAGAATAAGTAATGAAAAATTCCATGCTCATTTCAATTGGTCCGAATCGTAGGTATGACAAAAATATGAAATGAAATGGTTAAAAATTTTACTAGATATTATTATTATTTTTTATGATATTTTGCCGCCTTATATTTCTTAAATTTCAACCATACAGTCGCTAGGGTATTAATACTTACCGTACATCCAGGAATCCAAGTTATGTATGGAGCATTATTTCATGGAGCCAAAAAAATCATGACAAAATTTATATCTTCATGCTTTAAGTTTGATAGAGTGTACGAAGCTGCATAATTAGTTATCAATAATATTCAATGGCGGGTGTTGCTTACTAAAATAAAATTTAGTCTATCTTTTTTTACATAAACTCCACACAGGAAACCCTGAGGAAAATAATTTCCCTCAGGGCCTATGTCTTCTAAGATGCTGTGTGGAGGGTGTTTTTGAGGAGGCGAAAGAATAAACATTGGTCTTGAAGAGACCCATGTTGTAGAAAGGAGGAAACACAGAGGCCGGCAAATCGTTCCACAGCCGAGCTGTTGACAAGAACGAGTCGAAGAAGCGACCCGTTCTCATGTGAAAAATGTTAACCGTGTACATATGTTGGGCACGCGTTTGACGTGTTTCTCGACTATCCACCGGTGCCGAAGGGATCAATGACGCTAGTTTCTCGGAGTATTTTCCATTGTAATACCGGTAGAACAAGGATAGCATTCCCGTCCGACGCCTGTGCTCTAAAGATTGCAGTCCTTCGATTAAAATGGGAGACTCAAACAAACGGACCGCCCGTTTCTGCACATAGTCGAGGGTATTTTTCAGGTATTTTGGCTCCAAACCAGAGGTGGCTGCCAAATACAACCATGGGGCGCACTTGTGATTTGTACAGGGTTAGCAGTTATGTACTATTAAAGTATCTGCGGGCCCTGTACATTACGCCCAGTTTTTGGGAGGCTAACTTAACTCTGGCTTCGACGGAGCCCCCCATATCTGAGCTGATCACTTAGAGTTACACCAAGCCTGGGCTTACACAATGAAGGGCCTATTTGGAAGATTGCTGCCTTCGAAGGAGACTTGATTTGCATTTCGATACCTTTAAGACGTAATCAGACATGATTGGATCTTTGAAACATGAGATTATTTTTACCTCAAGTCTTGAGGTAACCGTCCATTCTTTGCTTTAAAGCCCTCCGAGCCGTTGGAGCTCTCTGCGTGCTGTGCTCTATACGCTCTTCTATCCCGTTCAAAGTGGATCAATGCAAAACAAATTTGTATCTTGAACATACTGTGTAATATTACAATAACTTGATTTCAAAAGTGGATATTTTCAATTACGAACTGAATAAATACAAATGTCCATAAAAAGTGTTTTTCTTATATGCCTTCGAAGGAGACTTGATTTGCATTTCGATACCTTTAAGACGTAATCAGACATGATTGGATCTTTGAAACATGAGATTATTTTTACCTCAAGTCTTGAGGTAACCGTCCATTCTTTGCTTTAAAGCCCTCCGAGCCGTTGGAGCTCTCTGCGTGCTGTGCTCTATACGCTCTTCTATCCCGTTCAAAGTGGATCAATGCAAAACAAATTTGTATCTTGAACATACTGTGTAATATTACAATAACTTGATTTCAAAAGTGGATATTTTCAATTACGAACTGAATAAATACAAATGTCCATAAAAAGTGTTTTTCTTATATACCAAGAGTAACTTTTCTGTTTCTAATGAATTAAATTTGTTTTATCTATAACCATGTCTTCTTAGGATAACATATATATTACCATCGTTTTTGCTTTGGTTCATAAAATAACGAAAACAATTTGTGTGACAGGTGTTTTTCAAAGATTAATAATAAATAAATATAATGGGCAATAACGCTGAGAACAAGGGAAGTCTGTGAACGAAGAAGATAGTCACGAAGAAGAGAGAACAACTTCGTATATCGAAGCGTGCTATCTAACGCCGTGTATTGAAAAATTAACCCTTAACAAAAATTAAAATACCTGAGTTGTACCTCTGCTTGAGAAACAGACCCCAGATGTGTTTATGAGTTAGATGTGTGCTATTCCCAAAGCGTTTGATTGCGCTGGCCACCATGTCATCACGTCTGCACCCATTGTGGACGCAGCGACTGCAAGAGACGATGGACCCCGGGGTACCAGCGGCCACTAAACCACCCCAGATCAAATAACTAATAGTCTGTACCGTGACATGTCATTAGGACGAGTAATTCGGAAAAGGGAAATACATCTTATTGACCTCGTTAGTAAAAATTCTGAATTCAGATTGTATAATGAAATTTTCCATACGTGCGTTAATTTAGGAATAAATGAAATTTCCATACGTGCGTTAATTTAGAAATGAATGAACTGCAACATTAGCAATTTCCCAATTTGCAAATATTTATTTATTTTTCCAAATACATTTTTGCCTCTTGAGAAGCTGGCATTCCGGACACGAAAAACTAACCTAACAATAATTGCCTTCCGAAAGTTAATGTTCTAAATATTTGGATAATGCGGTTTCGTCGGAGTGTTGGTAGATATATCCATATACAAATATAAATACATACATAAATAATATATAAATACATAAAGTCATTCAGAATGCAATCTCACGGATGTGATAATTTGTCCAAAATTTAAGCCCTTAAAATCGAAGTCAATCATAAATTCAATTAATCCAAATATTTGTTAGAATGTTAATTTTTTCAAACACCACATACCTAAGTGATTTAAAAGGACGTTCGGCTTAAGTGTCGTAATTTCTATCTGCATCCTAAAATATACGAGTAAGAATGATAACATACGAGTATTATTTAATTTAAATAATCTACCAATTTTTTTTCTTTATTGGCGATTCCCAAACGAACAAGGACTTGGTTCCTTAAGGTTCTATGTTGTTTACGTTTACGGTACTATTATTTGCTTTCAGTTAATTGAATACATATTTTGGTTGCTTCGTGTTTTCATCTCTATTCAGAGACCTCCACAGTCAATGCTTCTAATATTGTCCCCGATAACCAATTTGCAAGTACTTAACGCTTCGGTGTTGAAATTAGGATTTTCCATTTCCAATCTAGTTTTCATCGCATTACGTAATCATGACAAGGGATCTCGATAATAATTGTCCTGCGGGCCATCGCAGGCGTCACGTGTTCCGTCATCGACAGGAGATTACAACCTTTCGTCGAGAGGTAAGGATAGACTGGAAAAAATTAAAAGGCAACGAGATGATTGCAGTCGCAGTTATCAACCGTCAGTCATCATCACCGTAAGACAATAATACAAGCCATCATCACGAAAACGGCGCTACGTAAATTAGCCAAATATTATTATTATTATTATTATCATGCGGATAGTAGCTCTTGTTCCAGTGAAATATTTTTCACTTATGCGTATCACTTATTCCTAATTTCTCAACTTTGTGGGAATTGAGTAAGGAATAGTGTGAGAAAGCAGGTGTGGTGAATCTACTGTTTTCTGAATGCTTCACTAACCATTTTCTTTCCTCGAAGAAGCTTACTTAAAATAATATTTCAAACATTTAAACGTTCTAAAGATAAGGTCGGTCCGCGGCGCGCGGCGTGGAGTCTGGTGTACGGAAACTCGTAGTAAAGAACAGAATGTATACTACCAAAATCATAAATTTACCAATGACCTAAACTGCCAAAATCACTTTTAGTTTCAGTGTGGATTTCCGTCAATTATTTGCAACATTTAATACCATTTCCTGAAATTATTGGAAGTTGCACTAACATATTATAATATATTATTATGGTAGTTACCAGTGAAAAGTGATACACACTCGGTCTATGACTGCATTTGCTGCGTTTCATCCGGATATTCCAGATCCAGAAATATCCACTTTTTAACAAAACTATCAAAAGAAGCGAAGCTAGCAGTCCACAATGGAGTCCTGGTACCTACCCCGATGTATGGCAGTGAGGCGTGGAACTGGCAGAGGAAGGATGAAAGTAAACTGAATGCTGTTGAAATGAGATCCCTGAGGCGTAAAACAATGTATGATCGTGTGAGAAATGTGGATATCCGCAAAGAATGTAAGGCTAATGTAAGCATAATGAGTAAGATTAAGAAAGGGACCCTCAGATGGTTTGGGCATGTAGAACGAATGAACGAAGAAAGTAGTGTAAGAAGAATATACGACGCAAATGTGAATGGTAGAAGAAGTCGGGGACGCCCGAGGAAGACATAGCACGAATAAGTGAATCAGATACTTGAGTCGGGACGTATGAAGAGTCAGAATAATAGAAGAGCATGTATGAGACGATGTGTGAATGTGAACGAGGCAAGGAGTGTGTGCCAAGACCGAGTTGTTTGGCGGTCCGTCCTCTCTGCCTACCCCTGCGGAGAAACGGCGTGATGGTTGGTTAGTTAGTTAACAAAATATTAGCACTTAAAACATTGGTTTTATAGAGGAGTGTTATGAAACCTTTTGCACTATGTTGTAGTAGAAATATTTAAATAAAATATTAAAAATAATACACAGATAAAGTCATTTCAAATGCTTAAGAGCGTTTAACCAGCCAGCGGACGAAAATCCACATTTCGTCGAAAGTTGTTCTTACGATCGTGCAGGGCGGTTACAATGAGAAAGATTAATTATTCTCCGTACCAGCTTTTTTTAAATTATAACTCAATATCGAATTTATTTCAATTCAAATTAGCTTTAATTTATACCTTCATCCAAAAATGCTGAAAGGCGTGATGATAAAACTATTAAAATAATGTACTTTTTGTAGTCATTTTTGATTATAAGTATTTATCATATTTCAATAATATCTAAATTTAATAAGAATGTTAAAAAAATCTGAAATTTATTAGTTTGTAAGTGCGCAAATAAATACACAAATGGACCAATTTTCGTCAAGAAACACATGTACGTAGGTACATATTTTTTAATGATTTTATTGAAACTAAAATTAAAATTCTAAAACATGCGTTTGCTAGATAATGTATTGATTTATTTTACTGCATGATTATATTATTTGAAATGGGTGTGGTATAATACAAAATCTTTTTTGAAAATTTAACAAATCCGCCAACGACCTATGGAATAACCTTATTATACGAGTACTAAAAATTTTAAAAAATTCTCAAAATTTATTACATGCGAATGCTAGATAAAAGAACAATCTTTCGAAATCCATTTATAATTTTTTGTGGAAAAGAGTCAATACGTCTAAAATCTGATTTGAAAATGACATATTTCTGGTTTTCTCTGGTAATGCCCTCTTAAGGCTCGTTGAAAAGTACTGTATTTATAAGGTATTCTATTTCTTATTCTATTCTATTCTTTTTATCACAATTCGATTAACTCTAAATAAGGCTGATAGGCAGTTGACTTTTAATTTAGGCATTTTTTAAACGTTACACTTTTATTAAATGACATAAATAAATAACAGTTCGCCGCCCCCTCTTCAGATGATGAAACTTTGTCATTATGTATTCGAATGCATCACACAGCCAGCAAATTTGATTCGCTGTTTTCTATGCCGTCCAATTTGCTACGATGTGAACATTTTGTTCCCAGGTATTATCAGAATATGAATGCTTGATTTTGGTTTCATAAATTAATTGCCGACCTCGATAGCAAATAATTACCGAAAATGATATTTATTTGCATAATATAAACGTGCTTAATCTAAATATCGGAACGATTGTATCAATATTGTCTCCAATCAAATATTCTAACAATTAATGTAAAAAAAAACTGGATACATGATTTTAAGCTCAACCCGTAAAATAATTCCTCCTCATATACCATTAATAAATTAATTTAAAATAAAAAAAGAACAACTTGTCAAAAATCCAGGAAAAATATCTCGGGCTGTATATTGATTGATCAGCATTTAACATTTAAACATCATATACTAAAGATATTAAAGACAAAATCACCCCCTTAATTATCGTGTTTAGCCGGTTATCATAACTGTTACCAAATAAATTAAAAAAGGTTTAGGTATATTATAGTCTCGTAAATTCACATTTAAATTACTCGATTGAAATTTGCGGAAACGTAAGTGAAACATACATCAATGTATTACAGGTAATACAAAACAAGGTAATCAAAAAACTATTTCACTAGAGACCTAGAACATCTACAAAAAATTATACACAGAAACAAAACTATTAACATGAAAACTATATGAATATAATAAATTTCTCCCTATGCATTATATAAACAATAAACTCAGTACACAAACACTTTATATGACAACACGATAACATTTATTTATTTATTTATTTAATACATGAATTATCGACAGTACATATAGTTTTTTGTGATATTTCACCCTCCATGCTAGGGATGACCCTGTGTTATGGCGGGTGATGTTTACAGTTTGTGGATATACATTCGTTAGTATAGATTGAAATTTTTAGTAAATTAAGGAATTATTGATATATATATATAGTTCACAGTAATCAGTCTTATACATACATACATTTAAACACCATACACACTAACTATGGTAAACAATCCATTGGTTACGAGGGGGGCAACTTATATAATTGCCTCCGAATTGGCAATAAAAAATGAAAATAAAAAGTGGGTAATTTTAAAAATAAATCATATTTTTTATTCTTGATAAACAAAGTAATGAAATAGAATAGCGCTGAATTGTAATATTTAATTTAGTTTAATTTGTTTAGCTATTTCTAGTTAAGTGAGTGAAAATGTAATTTTCTTTTTACTGTAATAAAAAAATTAAAACATAATATATATTTGCAAAATAATGAACCATTAATTTATTTTGTAAACAATTTCACAACCGACTTCGTAAAATATTAAAATTTTAATGTGGAACAAACAACACTGCCGGCGCCATTTCTATTCCTATTATATTCCTCAACTAGTTTAATGCAAGCCGGGACCCTTATAATGTCTATTTCATAGAATTAGTGAAATAGATCAGTGAGAACAGACATTATTAGAATAGAAACCCAAATTAGAATCGACTTTATTCTAAGAATAGACCGTAGCATCCCGCGACAAAATATTCCCGACAAATTATAACTAACTAACCATCACGCCGTTTCCGCGCAGGGGTAGGCAGAGAGGACGACCGCCAAACAGCCCGGTCTTGGCATACGCTCCTTGCCTTGTTCACATTTATACATCGTCTCGTACATGCTGTTCTATTATTCTGACTCTTGACATGGCCCGACTCAAGTATCTGATTCACTTGGTCGTGCCATGTCTTTCTCGGTCGTCCCCGACTTCTTCTACCATTTACATTTGCGTCATATATTCTCCTAACACTCCTTTCCTCGTTTATTCGCTCTACATGCCCAAACCAGCTGAGCGTTCCTGTCTTAATTTTACTCTTTACGCTTACATCAGCCTTGCATTCTTTGCAGATTTCCACGTTTCTCACACGATCGTACATGGTTTTACCACACGCCTTAGGGATCTCATTTCTACAGCATTCAGTCTACTTTCATCCTTCCTCTGCTAGTTGCATGCCTCACTGCCATACATCAGGGAAGGTACCAGCTCTCCACAGAGTTACCTGCATTCACCCTTCTTTCAATTTCTCTAGCAGCCTTCCCATCTCTCGTAATCCTCCGACAAAATATCCTAAGGACAAAACATCCCCAACAAAATACCTACAAAAACCTAACCTAACGTATCCTAACCTAACAAAAAAAGGGACATAAATAATACTGACATCTTGTACAGACAGTAAATTATTTGTCGGAGGATATTTTGTCGGAGAATAGTTCGTTAGTTGCTCAGGACCTTGTCCAAAAGGCGTGCAAGATGGATCGGCCACGTAATACGACAAGAAGGCCTCTTGCATGCCATAATGGAGGGTATGACCGAGGTGACAAACTCTAGGGGACGCCCACGCCGAGAGTACCTGGAGGACCTGCTGATGGACGTGCGCTGCTCATCGTATGCAGACTTCAAAAGAGCCGCACAAGACAGGGAAGAATGGAAGAGAAAAATAGAGGAAATTGCTGCAAACCAATCCCAGAATTGAAACCAGAGAGAGAGAGTTCGTCGGAGGTTATTTTGTTGGAGAATATTTTGTCGGAGGATATTTTGTTGGAGGATATTTTGTCGGAGGATATTTTGTCGGAGGAAATTTTGTCGGAGGATATTTTGTCGGAGGATATTTTGTCGGATGATGATATTTTGTCGGAGGATATTTTGTCGGAGGATATTTTGTCGGATGATATTTTGTCGGAGGATATTTTGTCGGAGGATATTTAGTCGGAGGATATTTTAAGGAGGATATTTTTAGGAGGATATTTTTAGGAGGATATTTTTAGGAGGATATTTTTAGGAGGATATTTTGTCGGAGGATATTTTGTCGGATAAAAAAGACTTTAAGAACAATCGGGATTATAAATTTTCGTTTCATTATATATAAACATACTAGATTTATATTTCTAATAGATGATGACAATTTCCCCTGTTTTCTACTTGACCATATTATAAATAATTAAACTGTCTTCCTGTAAAACAATCAAGGCAAAATCAATACCACCCTTCCGTAAAGAACATGACATGTATTGTACACCGTTTACTACCCAAGCTTTTATATTTAACCCTTGTAAATACACAGACTGTCAGTTGCATAGAATGGAAAAAAAATTCAAATGAAAAATGTTATTTCATTTTAAAAGTTTTAACAAAAAGCCGAACTGTTTTAAAAAATTGAATTTTGTGTTTTAAATTTTCAACGTTCTACAAATATTTTTCTATTTTATTTTGTAATTGCTTGTCAGTGTAAAAGGTTTTAAAAGTCTTCATTCTAATTGGAAGATAGAAAGAAATAACAAAAGGTGTGATTTTTTTTGTTATTGTTGTTGCAAAAGCGGATGTTTAAAATTTTGAAAGTTGTGATGGAAATGACATTTAAAACGGAAAAAAATGACTTGATTTAAAAGTTCATTGCGGAGAATATATATATAAACTTCATCACGACAAGAATTTTTGATAAATCTGAAAAAGGATTTTCTTTTTTATTATCAATTTAAAGCAGGCAAGCATTATTGTACTCATGTACTGTATATAATTTCGAAAAATAAAACATAAAATAAATCAAGATCATATTCAAAATAAACACATTTATAATTACTCTACTAATTATATATTTTATTTATTTATTATTTATGATTATTTAGGAAGCATACAGTTGTGTATAAAGTAGTTGTACATAAAATAGTGAACATAATTTAAACCAGTTGAGTTCCGTTTATATAATAATATTTAGTTGTTAATGGTTAATGATTATGTGATTATGAATCAAGTGGTAATTAAACAATTATAGTAGGTATATGGTGTGAGCACCAAATACCTACTTCAATGTAAAAAATTATCAAAAAGGTGATAATAATCAATACAGAAATAATAGTTTCCAGTAGTTGTTTAAAATAATAGTACATAGTGTTAAGTAAAAAGTTATTAAAAAGAACATAATAAACAAGAAATAATAGTTTTCGTTTAAGTACATTGTACAGTTAGTTTGATTTTAAATGATTTAAGGGTACAATGGAAAATGTCAATATCTCTAAGGGCATTATAAGTTTGGCAGATTCGCCCGAGCAAGGAGTTTTGTGCATATTTCGATTTAAAATGTTGTATATGAAATAAGGTGTTCGATCTGGTATTGCTTTCAGGGCAACGAAATGCAATTCTTTCTTACAAGGCTGGCGAGTCAATGAGGCAGATCACAATTTTGAACAGAAACAGTACATCAAAATTTTTCCTCCTTTTGTAATGAGCAATAGGGTTACACTTATGATTTTGAAAACGATAAGACAGATGTTTCAAAAAATTTTTTTTAATGTTTTCAATTCGGTTAATATAAGTTTGGTATTGAGGATTCCAAATGACAGACGCAAATTCGAGATGAGATCTTACATATGCCATATATAGTAGTTCAAGTGTTAAATGTTTATTGAATGGTTTTGAGACGAGAAGAATGAAGCCCAGTTGCTTGTAGGCTTTTTCTAAGATGTGTTCAATATGATCCTTAAATAGTAATTTAGAGTCAAGTAATACTCCAAGGTCTCTGATTTTTTCTACTCGTTGAAGGGGATCATGGTTCAGATGGTAAGTGTAGCTAATTGGGTGACGTTTACGTGAAAATTTTATCGCATTAGATTTAGATATGTTTAGAAATAATTGGTTTTCTTTGCAATATTCATTAATTCTGTTGATGTCTTCTTGCAATTTATTGCAATCATCTGCTGAGCTTATGCATTTATATATTTTAAAATCATCAGCTTAGAGAATGAAGTCAGAATGAGTGATGACATGTTTGATGTCATTGAGATACAAAGTAAAGAGCAGGGGCCCCAAATGAGAACCTTGCGGTACCCCCGAGGGAATGGTTATTATCTGTGACATGTAACCTTTTAGGGCAATTGACTTCTATTTTTAATGTAAGATGAAAACCATCTGAGGAGATTTCCACTTCTACCAATTTTTTCGAGTTTGTTTAAGAGTGTATCATGATTAATTTTGTCGAAAGCCTTAGAAAAATCAGTATAGATAGAGTCAACTTGTTTCTTTTTATCCATAGAATTAAGAACAAAATCGGTGAACTGCCCCAAGTTCGACTCAACAGATCTGCCTTGAAAAAAACCGTGTCGTTGGGGATTGATAATTGTGTTTTTACATAAATTAAAGAGTTGGTCATAAACGATTTTTTCCATGATTTTACTTAAAATGCATAACTTTGATATAGGCCTGTAATTCTCAATATTGTGTTTGTCCCCCTTTTTAAAAACAGGCGTAACAAAAGCTTTTTTCCAAATAGTTGGAAATACGTCTTCTTTGATAGAAAGTGTGAACAGTAATATCACGGGAGTAACGAGTTGTTCAGCACAATTAAAAATAAATATTGGATGTAATTTATCACATCCAGCACTTTTTTTCGTGTCGATATTTTTCAAGTATTTTAATACTAAAGATTTATCGATATTAATTGAATTGAGATTTACCTGTGTGTGAAGAACATCATAAAAAGTATTATTATAGAAGGTATTTAAAAAAAACACATTAGATAATATTCATTAAGAAAGAAAGAGAAAATTGAGAAAAAAGTTACTTTTCTACGAGTTTAAAGAAGTGGCAAATTATTATTATTTTATTTTTAATTGAGTTATTCCCTTTTTCTTGTGGCTTCACATGAACTGTCAAACGACAGTGTCAAATTCAGATTTTTAAACATAACCTCAAATCAGATTGTAATGGTTATAATCGCTTGAAAATTGGCATTAATCTTGTAAAACTAATGAAATTTATTAAACAAACTATACTACGTACCAGAGTACCAGTCATTTTTGCAGTTCGTTCAACATCTAACATCTTCACAATAAGGGAAAACGAGATAGACCTTTTAGACGGTGGGTTGACGACATCAAAGCCGTAGCAGGTGGTACATGGACAAGAGTAGCTAATATCATTAGCGAAATGGCGACAGTTGGAGGAGGCTTTTGTCAACTATTAACACACAGGGAATCGATGCATGATAAGTGTTATAAATGTTATAAATATTATAAATAATGTAATGTAATTTACTGTCTGAATAAAGGCTATTATTATTACTATTTAAAAAAAAGTTTTTCTCTCTGTGTTTTTTCCCATGCGTCCCCGTTCCCCTCCCGCGTCCCCTTTTCTTCTCGCGTAACTCTTCCGCCTTCCCTGCCTTCCTTCACCCTCGTCCCCCCTCCCGCGAACCCCCTTCCTTCATTCCCCTCACCCTCCTTCCTTTCCTCCCCGCCACTTCTAACATCAAAGATCTTCTAAATTAGACAGAAGCTTCTGCGC
This sequence comes from Limnephilus rhombicus, assembly GCA_929108145.2. NCBI lineage: Eukaryota > Metazoa > Arthropoda > Insecta > Trichoptera > Limnephilidae > Limnephilus > Limnephilus rhombicus. The sequence goes on from OV815284.1 coordinate 30,032,090, forward strand.
GTGATATTCGGCTAGGCAGCGTTGAAAAACGGAGTATATAACCCCTCTTGCATCACTACGTATTGGTTTGTTAATTTTAATTAAAATCAAACAATGCACAGGCAAACAATGAAATATTATTAAATGACAACTTCTACTCAGATTTAAGACAATAAATCGACCATAAAATGCGATAAAATGACAGCCATAGGAAACGTCATAGCAAAGCAAGTAATTCGGTGCTGCCGTAGTAATGAAAACAGTTAGTTCAAATTTATTTAATTTCTACACTTAATTGCCAAACTATAGTTAGACATACTGTCTAGATATTAGACAATCGCAAAGGAAAAACGAATCTTTTCAGCTTAACAATAACACTGAAAACTTAATGTAAATGGTAGCAACTACAGCAACTAATTATAAGTAAATACTACATGTTTCTGTGCTTTCAAAAATATTTTGTTGTAAGTAATATATTTATTTACAACATTTTATAAAAACTTCAGCCACATTAATTTTTTTTATTTTCTTTTTAATTTTCGCTCTCACTACGTAAAAATCCACCAGGGCGTTGAAAATAAATAAAAAAGTATAAGCGTGATTTAGGTATGGAAACTTCTGCCAGTATAACCTCAAGAGTTTCAGCAATCAGTAAAATTTCAGTTTTCAATTTGATCTCCTCTCCGTTCTGCGCTCCGGGTATTCTGTCGGGGTCCCGCCGCAGCTCTGGGCGGGGGCGGGGCAGGCTGGGCGGCAGGGTGGGAGGGCGGGGTAGGGCGAGGGCGGATCCGCCGCACATGAAAATGCAACTGGATGCACGCGAGCCGGAAATTGTTTTTTAAGTATCATGACTTGAAGTTTTTTAGATATCGTCGGAAAAAATCATGTTTATGACAGTTCTTCAGTATTCAATAATTAAGAACATTAAATTAATAAAAAAGAGATCATGTATTAAAAATCGTTATCGTCATCACTGATAAGTTGGTAAAGTTTTTAATTGCTCTCCCTTACTTTGAAATGAAAATTTTTTATATTAGGATCTTTTCGATGGAAAATTGTTAAGACGAGACATTTATATCATTTTACTAAAGTGAAGTGAAGTGAAGTGACTTTGCTGTTGTAGGAGAAGGACGTGAAGGAACCTGCATTGGGCCATTTGGGTTGGGTGCAAGAAATGACAGAGGAAACAGATTGACAGAATTCTGCGAAAAACGCAATTTAGTGATAGCAAACACTTGTTTCCAACACCACCCAAGACAGCGATACAACTGGAAATCCCCTGGAGACAGACAAAGACTGCAAATCGACTATATAATGGTTACACATAGATTTAAAAAGCAAATAAAATACTGTAGAAGCTATTCCGGTCCAGACATAGATAGTGACCATAATATGGCAATGGCCAAAAGTCTTCTAAAACTGAAAAAATTAAAAAAGAGAAAAAATTTCAAATGGGATACAAAAGTATTAAAGATAAAAGAGATCAGCGACAGTTTTAGGGAAAAGACGCAAGAGTGCAACCTAATGGAAGAGGAGAACGTGAATGCGATCTGGAAAGTGATGAAGACGAAGATTATAACTACGGCAGAGGAAACTATAGGCAAGGAAAAACCCCAAGCACGGAAGGAATGGATAACCGATGCGATCTTAAATATGATAAAGGATAAAAGAGAGCTCAAAAATGATAAAAGAGCTGAATCACAAGAGAAATACAAAGTGCTGAGAAAACAAATAAATAAAGAATCAAGAATAGCCAAAGAAACATTCTACCTGAATAAATACTATGAGATAAACGACGACCTCAAGAGAGGAAATGTAGAAAGAGCTCACGCTGCGGTGAAAGACTTCTTTGGGATGAGAGTTGGAAAGGGTAATGCATTAGAAGGAGAAGACGGCAAAATATTTTTCGATAATGACGAAATAGGAGAGAGATGGAAAAGGTATCTCGAAATGCTGTACAATGGAAAGGGAAATAATGACAACGAAACATTGATAGAAAGAGAAAATGAGGTAGACGCAGATGATTTGGGAGATCCAATCACTAGAGAAGAGTTTGACCTCGCACTGAAAAATCTCAAAAACGGGAAAGCACCCGGAATCGATGACGTTCCGGCTGAACTAATTAAGCCAGCAGGAAAAGGAACTATAGATGCCCTGTTTAAAATGATACAGACAATGTATAAGCCTGGAAAGAAACCAGAGGATTTCGAGAAATGCCTAATTGTGTCATTACCAAAGAAGGCGGGCACGACGAAATGTGAACAACACAGAACTCTTAGCCTGATATCCCATGCCTCAAAAATCTTGACTAATATCATTCTAAAAAGAATCGAACCAAAAGTAGAGAACATCCTTTCCGGAGACCAGTTTGGCTTTAGAAGAGGTGTAGGAACCAGAGAAGCAATATTGTCACTTCGAATACTACTTGAAAAAAGAATAAAAAGAAACCAAAACACATTCATTGCATTCATAGACCTGGAGAAGGCTTTCGACAAAGTTGAATGGAAAAGACTCTTCGAGATTCTGAATAGAATTGACATCAAATATAGAGATAGACGAATAATCCAGGCGCTATACAAGAATGAGGCCGCTATAATTAGGTGTGACAATGATGCAAAAGAAGCCAGTATAAGACAAGGGGTGAGACAGGGATGATCTCTGTCACCTGTTCTTTTTGACGCTTATATACAAAGTGCGATTGATGACTTGAGAGAGAGAATGAGTCACAGAAAAGGTGTAAAGATACACGGGAAAAAGGTGGATATGATAAGGTTTGCTGACGATATTGCTATGGTTGCTGAAAGCGAAGAAGAACTGCAAGAGGCCTTAACAATTATGCAAAGCATTCTTCAAAACAATTACAACATGAAGATAAATAAAGACAAAACAAAGCTGCTGGCTGTAGGCCGAACGCAACATCAGATGAGAGTAGAGATGTCAGGAGTTCCACTAAAGAACACCAAGGAGTTTGTCTACCTCGGGAGCAAAATAACATGGGACGGTCGATCTAAGAGCGAGGTCGACAGCCGTATACACCAGGCTAGGCTTGCATTCAATAATAGGTCGAAAATAATAGAATCGAATAATATAGACCTAAAACTGAGAATACTCCTCATCAAGACCTATGTATGGAGTATCTTGATGTACGGCTGCGAAACATGGTGCCCATCCGAAAGAGATAAACGGAGACTAGAGGCTTTTGAGATGTGATCCTATAGAAGACTATTAGGAATTTCCTGGAGAGACCCCATCACAAATGAGGAGGTTCTCCAAAGAATCGAAGGAGGAAGGCACCTGCTCAGGACCTTGTCCGAAAGGCGCGCAAGATGGATCGGCCATGTAATAAGACAAGAAGGCCTCTTGCATGCCATAATGGAGGGTATGACCGAAGGGACAAACGCTAGGGGACGCCCACGCCGGGAGTACCTGGAGGACCTGCTGGTGGACGTGCGCCGCTCATCGTATGCAGACTTAAAAAGAGCCGCTCAAGACAGAGAAGAGTGGAAGAAACGTATAGATGAAATTGATGCAAACCAATCCCACGATTGAAACCAGAGAGAGAGAGACTAAAGTGAATGTCCGTGTGTGTCTGTGTTTTTTTTTATATGAATAGCGCACAAGATTCCCACTTGCTCCCGTCTAGAAACAGTGAGACTCTGGCATCCTCAATTGGGGTATGTTGAGAGGCTGAAGATAGTGGGGGGGGGGGAGGAGGTGGGGAAGAGGAAGGTGGGGAGGTACCTGGCTATTCAGATCTGGTCATCAAACACGGCTAAAGCCATTTCAAGCAACATTTCAATTCTGAATGGTGGTCTTTCACCAGGGTGAACTAAGAGTATCTTCCACTGTTATGTTTTCTGGAATTACCATCCTATTGTTACGAACACAATTTTCGTCATTGTTTTCAAAGACAAATTAAACCTAAATATGGTTCTATTACCTTCAAACATCGTTTAAAACTTGTCACTGGCTGGCAGCGATGGTAACAACACTCGCTGAAATCATTACATTATGGATGGTCCGACGCTCTGTAGGGAACCCGCTTGCACAGCGCGGGTGTAAACTGTGCGCCCTAAGGATTAAGTTTATACTTACGGAATTGGATACTTGGTTTGTGTGAAAGCACTACGAAATAATACATAAAATTTGTACATTATACAGGGAAGTGCAGTGCGGCAGCTAATGTAAACGTTTACTTACATCATTTTTTGTCAGCATGTATGTAAAAATCGCGATTTTGAGATGCATAATTATTCAACTTTGTTGTAAAAAAAACAGATCTGCTTTTTATCTAATTTCACCGTTATTGGAAGGTATGTTTATTTGTAATTCTTTCAAATTTTATATGTCTAATGTAAAAAGAATATTTAATTAATTATTTAAAGAAAAAAATTATACTGATAACAGAAAAACAAACATCTGTGTAATGCAGTTATTTGATTTCTGACAAATATTTGAAAATTCGTCAAATAATCTTCAGACTCCGTTTTTTCAAAACACGGGAAGTTCAAATACGTTTCTTTTAAATTTATGTCGTTAATACGTGCACAAATATTAAGCTCGAGAAAAGCAACGACTCACATTAATAAAAAAAAACGTTACCACATGAGTGGCCGTCAGTGACCAAGTATCATCTGTACGGGGAGTGTGAACCTTCAAATGAACACCTAAACGAAACATATTGGTTTAAGTGATTTCTACAATCTCCCCGTCACGAATAGGCTGGTATTCCGGATAATATAGATGTTGTGTTCCGGATCGAATCAGAATCTTGCCTATTTCACCCAACCCAAAAATCAATTACAAAATTGTGAAATTGCATTAATTGCACCCGTTGCACATCTCTGCAGATTGCGCGCCAGTTCCAACCCTGAAACATCCCTTTCTTTCCCCCTGCACTGGGCGCTTGCATCCCTCTCATCACCAGTGTCATTGTGTAGGTTGCACCGCCCACAGGGAGCGTGGTAGGTACTAGAGCGCGGAACAGGCCAGCTATCTGCTCTGCACTGTTCAGTTAGTCGGTTGCACTTTGCCGATGCGGACATATCTGGCCACTGTCGCGTTAAGGGCTTAGAGCGTTCGTCGAGACCAATCTCCCGCCGATAGTCTGAAACTACCCCTAAGTAGGAGAAGAGCCCCTGGCGAGGTAGAAGCGGCGTGTAACGTATTCCCGGGAGCGCAGCGCCGTATAGAGGTAAGTGGATATTGTTTTCGGTGTTTTACCACGCTGTACTGTTGACAACTGGGAAGGTTTTCGGGCCTTCTATGTCTTTAAAAATTCTAAATTTCAAGAGGTTTTTTGAACGTTTTACGTTAGTTTATAAGAAATTTTGTTAAGAATTGGAAAATCACTATTTAAATCCCATTTAAAAATTGTGATTAAAAACAGGAAAATGAAGAAAATTTAAAACAAAATCTGGTGGAACTTCGAAATTTTAAAAATAAATCGATACATTTAGCTTCGTTTGTTTTATTATGACAAAAGAAATTTAATAAAAGTATCAGATTCAGTACATTTTTCAATATTTCCACGGTTATTTTTAATTAAACTCAGTAACTTTTTTAGGTTTAAAAAGTTTCGTTTCCCTCAGTTCTTCAAGATGTTTTTCTAAGAGTAGTAGTTAGATTTAGATATACAGAATAAAGCTCAGACTGTTATAAATTTAAAAATAATTTCACATTTTTTCACATGTGTTAAAATATTTTTTTTCGTAAGAAGCAATTAGGTACTTTGTGGGTAGGTATTATTTTTTTTAAATAAAACAAATACTTCATCAGTTGATGAAGCTTGGTCTAAGTGAAACCGGTCAATGCATAAAGTGTCTGTTGTATTTTTAAAGAAAATATTAAAATCACTTATCCCTTTCGTGAAAATAGTTAAAAAGTTGACTCCTCGGATACAAATAACAAGTTAACTTTAAAAAATTGATTTAACGTGGAAATAAAAAAAATTAATAGTTTGTTTTTATTTTTTATTATTTAATAAATGTTTACATGATAGGTACATTATTGGTATTTTTTGACTACCACACTAGGCTATTGCCCGTGTTGTGGTAGTCATAGGCTGTGGCAAATCTAATGAAAATAATTCCAAACACCCTTAAGTGTGCTTTTAGAAAATATGTAAGGGGTTTAAAATGTATAATTAGGAGGTATTTTATATAATTCGTTTCAAAATATCTACATACTCAATTTGTCTTTTTGATATCTCGGGGGATTGAAATGTTGTTTATTTTGTATTGAAAATGAAAAAATCAGCACCCTTATGGTTTGTAAATTACCCACATAATATTTCGGAAAATCAATAAAATATTTAGAGATTGGCTATTCGTTTTACCTATATTGCGATTGATTTCCATATTACCTGATGAGAAAATATCACGATGTTGGTATTGTCAAAACAAGGCTGGTTCAGTAGAGTATATTTTCAAAGCAGTTTACATTGCTTGAGATCTATAAGGAATTCCAGAACAAGTTACGTTGTCAACCGTTAAAAGAACTTTTAAAAGGAATTGTAAGAATAATCAATATCAAATGATTTTGTATCTATACCTCTATTAATACTACCCCTCTATCTCAACCCTTCTTCCCCTAGGGTTTAGCCCTCACGCTAATTTGTGCGCTTGTTGGAATAACTCATACAGGTATCATAGAAATCTTTCTGTCTCCCTTACTATTATGGTTAGAAATATGGACTAAACGGTGTTAGAAAGATAAAGCACCACGCTTTATACTCAAATATAAAAATTAACCCAAAAATAATGAAAATGTGCATCTTTATAAAACCAAAGTTTCTGACTGAAATTTGAATAAAATTTATGAAACATTAGGATTTTTTTATTATTCATTTTCATATAAAACGACAAAAATGTATGTTGACGATAAATTTTATAACACATTTGCGTAAAAAAATATGTTTGTATTTTTTTTCGTTATCAGTAATTTTAGTTATAAAAACCGTAAAGTGAGACATTTTTAAAACTTTAATCTTTGCATTAAAATTTTTATATATAAAAAAAAATAAATGTTTGTTTTGAATTATAAAATTTGAAAGCGTATTTCGTAATCTTACAAAAACCATTTTTAGTTTTCGGATGCTTACAGAAATATTCCATTTATTTGGATTTTATTTCATAGCGGAAAAATTTTGACCTTCCGAAAAAAAGGCCCGAGGACAGAGGAGTTATATAAGCAATAATTTAAAATATTAATCTTGAAACATATCGATATTATACACGAAAGGAACTTAAATAATAAATTATTATTACAAAGTGTAAGTTCTTTATATTTGCTTATATTTTAAATTATGTGAGTTATGTGCACTTCTTTTCCCTAAAATTACTCCACACAACTTTTAAATAAATACAGTGGAAATACATATATCTAATAGTCTTGAAATTGCAAAAAATTATAAAATCAAAATTATAAAATCAATTTGCAAGAAGACTACAATAAAAAAATAACGTTGGAATGTTTATAAGGGGCGGCGATAGGGTGACGGTTAACTGCAGAACTTGAAAGTTCTGCCAACTATTTGCTAGATTGGCCCAACTATCCCGGAGAGCCGAGAATGTAAGTGAAATATTACAGCCGAAAATAACTCGCTACGGTGGAAAAGTATCTTTTCAATAGGACAAAGAATTTTTAAAAGTTAAATATTAGTAGGGAAGTTTTATGTTGTATTTTGGACGAAATATATTTATTTATTTATCAACAGTTTACAATTTGATTAATTTATACATGTATAATTTACCTAACATAGAAACCAATTTAAGATTTCCTCGTTATACTATTATATTGGGTATCTAGAAAGCTCAGATGGTTTTGGCATGTAGAGCGAATGAACGAGGAAAAGAGTGTAAGGAGAATATACGACGCAAATGTGAATGCTTGAAGAAATCGGGGACGCCCGAGGAAGACATAGCACGAATAAGTGAATCAGATACTTGAGTCGGGACGTATGAAGAGTCAGAATAATAGAAGAGCATGTATGAGACGATGTGTGAATGTGAACGAGGCGAGGAGTGTGTGCCAAGATCGAGTTCTCTGCCTACCCCTGGAAACGGCGTGAGGGTTAGTTAGTTAATTTAGAAATGAAATAGTAATCTTACAACAACTAAAGGATATTACATTATTATAAAAAAAAATATTTCTTTATTTATTTGTTAGAAACAAACAGCTTTTATATAATATACAGTTATAATATACAAGTGAACTGAAGTCAAGCCACAGAAGTTTCTTTTGCTAAATAAAATTGAAATACATTGGAAATGAAGTTTTAATATCTTATAATCAATTTTGGGTTATAGGAAGGGGAGAGCAAGAGGAATATAGGAAAAGGATAGGAGATGCTCCCGATACTTTCCATACTCTCATATTAATAATCGATCATACGCTTTACCTCGTATCGATATTTCTTAAGTTAAGTTATTACTAAAAATGCCAACGCTGTGAAATTTTGGTTTATATTGTGTACATACACGAGGAATTAGGGATTTTTATCTAGCTTTTTTCTAAAGCTTTTCAAAAGGTGTGATCAACGATTCTTGTTTACGGTATGGAGTGTGGACGCAATGCAGCCAACGGAATGAAAAAAATCAATGTTGCTAGGAAGGATTCACTAAAATACTTGTAAAAAACCGCAAATAAAGTAGTTACTTAGTAAAAAAAAATCAAATTACATGTCATTTTAAAATGACTCTGGTTGAGAAAGGGTTAAGGGGTTACACACAGTCAGGAGGCTCAAAAAAGCGATTTTTCAAGATTTTTTCTTGAGAAGATTCGTAAATTTATTAATGTAAAAAATTTTCACGTACTATGGTAAATTTAAACTTATTTTAACATTTTCGTATTAGTAAAAATTATAATTTAAAAAAAAGCTGCTACAGCTGATCTCCAGGAGCTCCTTCCAAAAAAGGCAGCGGCTTGCGGTTACCTCTAGACCGAATCATCTAAAATGAAAAAAACCAAACGGATTTCGTTAAAGTAATGTATAATCTTCTAATTAATCGAAGAAATAAACAATTTTTAAAATCGACTTCTTACCAAAATTTTGGCCTTAAATTTTTTATTAAAAATATGTATTTTTCGGTGAGAATAAACCCTCGATTAATAAGAAAAATATATACTTAAGAAGCTCGTGTTAAAATTTGAGACTGATCGGTTCATTCGTTTCCGAGAAATCTTGGTCACCAACTTTAAAAGAACGGTTTTGAAAAAAAAACGCGCTTGACGTTTCAAAAGCACTTTACATAGAGTAATTTTTATTTTAAATTTTCGTGTAATCTCGAAAATAATCGACGGATTGACTTGAAATATTCTGTGTGTACTTAAATATACGTACATTACTGCTGCATATAAGCCCTTGGGTTTAAATAATATTTCCATCACAGAAAGGTTATGAAAAGTACAAGAAAAATTAAACACTTTTTCGTTTTATTTAATTATATTAAATTACGGAAAAAATATTTATAGGGAGAGATTTTATTTATATGGTGAGGGGGAGATTCGTTTTATGTAATAATATTAAATAACGGGATAAATATTTATAGGGAGAGATTTTATTTATATGGTGAGGGGGAGATTCGTTTTATGTAATAATATTAAATAACGGGATAAATATTTATAGGGAGAGATTTTATTTATATGGTGAGGGGGAGATTCGTTTTATGTAATAATATTAAATAACGGGATAAATATTTATAGGGAGAGATTTTATTTATATGGTGAGGGGGAGATTCGTTTTATGTAATAATATTAAATAACGGGATAAATATTTATAGGGAGAGATTTTATTTATATGGTGAGGGGGAGATTCGTTTTATGTAATAATATTAAATAACGGGATAAATATTTATAGGGAGAGATTTTATTTATATGGTGAGGGGGAGATTCGTTTTATGTAATAATATTAAATAACGGGATAAATATTTATAGGGAGAGATTTTATTTATATGGTGAGGGGGAGATTCGTTTTATGTAATAATATTAAATAACGGGATAAATATTTTTATGATGAGAATTCAGTATAATGTATTTTATTGTATTGGATGCTTAATTTAATAACAGGGCCTATAACTCTAATGTATTATATGTATATATAATGTATTTAACTTAATGAGTAAAACCTTTAAATTGGAATATTTTGACACGAAGACCATATTAGCGAAACTCAATCGACAATTTCAAAAAAAGAAAAATCAGAAAAAAATACGGTCAGGGGGCATACATTAATAACGTGAGTCAAAAGGGGGGGGGGGAGGCAAAGGGGGGTCCAGCAAAACCTCACGTCTACTTGAAAAGAATTACGAAGTGGCCCAAATTTATCTCATCGAGGGAGGGGGTCTAGATTGGAAGAAAAATTGCTCACGTAATTAATGTATGCCCTCCACATCTATGTCACGAACCCAGGATCTACGCCTTGCCAGAGCGGGGTTCTACCAACTGAGCTGATGTGTCCCTCTGTAATTTTATTGATAGAAAAATCAGAAAAAACGGTCACATCTAGGACAAAGGTAGTTCGCAGTCGAATAGGTCACTTGCATTGAATTCATAACGACTTGGAAAAATCGTGTGGATAGATCTTTTTATTAAGATTGCGAAAATGTTAGAAAAATTTTTTAGAAATGTATAGTTTTTTTATTTTTAAATAAATAAATCCATTATTTGGGCTCGTAACGTAACTACATGAAAATGTCCCGTCTCCGAAAATGTTCCTTTTAATTTTGTAAAATTCCACACCGATTTATTTTTTTTAAATGGCATCATTTTGATTTCAGGCGAATTTTTGAATTCGTTCACTAGATTTATTGTTTGTTCTCTGCGAACTTATCATTTGGTTTGAGTTTTTGACAGATGCTCTGAAGAGAACCCCGTACATTTTAGAAGTCGGTAAGTGTTTTAGAGGTATAATAGTTATGGTGCTGATTTAAAAAAAAAAAAAAATTATAATATTTTTATTATTATTATTATTTAAAAGTACAAGTATATTTCATTGGATTTAGTAATATATAAGTTGTACATTATAATGATTTATGATCAATATGATGGATCAAGGAAAAAAATATTTATGAGATGTAATATTTTTGGTATGCCTCGTTATTCTCCTGTGCCATTCGTGTGGAAAAAGTTCTTTTTTTTAAATGATTTTCGGCTATGATATGCCTATTATGATACAGTTAGATATGACCAAATCGCATAGGGACACATTAGCTCAGTTGGTAGAGCTCTGCCCAGCAAGACCTAGATCCTGGGGTCGTGACCTAGATGTGACGGTATATTTTTCTGATTTTTCTGATTTTTCTATTTCCGATTTTCGATTGAGTTTCTCTAATATTGTCTTCATAAATTAAAATATTACAATTTGAGGTTTTACTCATTAATTTTAATAAAACTTAATAAATATAATTTTTTTATTAAACATACTAATTCACTGAACTTAAGTCCAGTGGATAATGGACACACCTTGGCAGCCCGTTCACATACTTACTCTTTTATTGACTATCTATCATTTTCAAAAGTAGAGCTACTTTTTTGTTCGGTTGGTATGAATATAACTTGTATTTCTATAAATATGTCTTGTTACTCACATTCAATGGTTAAATTTCTTCCTTTGAAAGGCAGTGATCCTGAAGCATGTATTTTATTTAATAAATTCTTTCAGCTTCACAAATCCCACATCCATTTCCATGCGCAACTTTTCACGATTTTTCATGTTAGCCGATGGTTCGAATTTCCGTAACGTGATGGTTTACACATTTGACTCTGAGTTGAGAAGTTGCAGGTTCGAATCCAATAATTTAATATTTACATGATCGCTGGATGCTGTGATAAGTTTGCAGGCACTTGCAAACCAGGAATAGGACCTTGTAAGAAACACTTATGAATAAATATTTAACGAGATAACAACAATAAAGATTTATTTCACAGCTCGATTTAAGGGTGCAATGCTCAGAAATAACATGAAAGGTACTTAGAGGTAAACGTATGAAAAAATGAATAAACAGGTTAGACTTGGCATCAAAACTAGATATTTGGGTGTAATAATTGGCAACAGACTTCGGTGGGAAGTTCGTGTAATTAATGTTACAAACCGTATATGGAAACTGGCATTATACCTTCAGATCATTATGAATTTTTCTAAAAAAAAAATCTCAAAAAACAGTGTACTTTTCCCTATTTCAACCAATGGAGTATTTCCACAAATGAGGGATTCTGTTGAAAATATACGGAATATTTAAAGATCATTTTTCTGATTTTAATCATCCTACTAAAAATGTTTGTTTTATATGTTTTCATTTAATAATAATAATAATAAAGGTCTTTATTCCGGAATATATTAATATTATTGATTTTAAAAACGGTCTAAAACTGACAAAATCAAAACGGCCTATGATTTGAAAATTGGAATGTGACGTCACAAGCGTTGCTCAGCTGGGCCAGCATATATTTAATGCTGTCAGTGATCGTCCACGATCATGACGTCACACGATAGCCCCGCCCCAAAATATCGTTTTAGCGGTAATTCAAAAATGAGAAACTTTGACTCGCTGTAGAAAATTTATTCGTCAACATAAAAATGAAATAAAAATGCTGTAAACATCGTAATTTTGTGCTTAAATTTTTTAAGCAATAAAAAACGTGGAAATATCCCATTATATCGTACGGTATAATAGTATGGGGAAAAACGTGGAAATATCCATATAAAAGCTCAAAAATTGAAAATAAGGTCTATTTACAAAATATTATCTTCAGGAAGGATTTATTTGAGGATTTGTTACAAAGTACTTAAAATAAGATCCTTATGTCAAATACATATCCTCCTCTAAATATATTTTCGAATAAATCAACTATAAAACAAGATATTCTAACCAATCCAACTATGTTATGATCGGATGGATGGTATATGTATAAGCATATATAGATAGCGAATGCATGTGTGCATTTCTGTTTTGAGTGTGTTGACATTGTACACATATTCCCCTTTATTTAGTGGTTTTTGAGTCTATGTAATTTACACATGTATGTGTATATTTATGTATTTAAAATATGTGTATCAGAAGCATCGGAAAACAAAAAAAAAATCAAAAATTGTGCATATGTATGGAATCAAATCCTAATGCATGCCTTTTTCTATTTTCTACTTTCTATTATAATTTTTTTCCAATTTCCTGCTTTTTATGTTTAATCCATATGTTTACACTAGATTTCATACAAAATAACTACATTCCATTGGTCAACATGAAACACAGCCGCCTAGTGTGATTTAATGTATCTATTCTCTGTAAATGTCTTAAATAAATATCACGCATTTTGTAAATAAAAATACATTGTGTACTGCCTCGCTTTCCTATTACTTACAACTTTTTTTTATAAGCGACTAGTCCTCCATTTGTTTGCAAATGTTTCACCCTTCTGTCAATCTCCTTAACAGCCTCTGTTAGGGTATTTCATGGTCAGATAATTTTATAATGGAGCCATCTGTAGATTTCAAACACTTTGTTTTTTTTTAGTCGAGTCATTTATTTTCACAACAACTTTTAGACAATTGAATCAAAACAACACTTGTTACATTTCTGATTTTTAAGGTGCCGCCCGATCCCCACCCCTAAATCTTTTAACAAGATCTTTTTACTAAAGCAAGAATAATAAGAGAGAGATAATTACTAAAAACAGCCGTTTTATTAAAACGGCAGAAAGACCCAACGGCAAAAGCCTCTAACGGTAGAGTTGGAAATTTGGATTTCAATGGGTAATCAAACTAATTAAGAATGACAAGGAAACCATAGATGTCACTAATTGCATGATTCATTTAAATTTTAACAGCCTCCTTGTATTTCAAAAAAGTAATTACTTTCAATTAAAACTCATTTGCAAAAACAAAATACATACAGATTTTCAGAAGAAACTGAATATTTTCAACAAAGTTTTGAAAATACCGTTTCAGATTTGTTTTTCATATTTTTATTTTACCTCTGTCCGTTAAAAGCTTTCCGACGGCTCTCGAACAGCGACCATGAAAGCCACTTAATTACATATTTAGATCCATTAGTTATTGAATCGTCACTTCGCCATCTTTCGGTGCAATGTTAATGTTAAACGAAGGGATTTAAATAGCCTTCAGTGCTGTTGCCTGATTGTTATACCGCGAGTCCGTAGATAGGAAAGTATCCAAACTTGTCCTGCTAAGTGCTTGAACTCGTTAAAGTGAGGACAATTAGAGTTTTGAAATAATATTCTTATTTTGCCCAAAACCAATCATTCATTTTTGTAAAGTTTATACCCATTTTTATGTTTTTCTCTACATCTATTTATTTATTTATTTACACATATACGGCACAACACGTACCGTTAACATAATTGACATACTTATAATAGTACAACAACATGAAGAATAACAGTATAAATGTTAGTAAAATTTTATTTAAGAAAAAAGGTGAAAAGTAAGGTAATAAGTAGTGTATAAAAACTAGAATGTATAAAAGTAAATTATAAAGTGAATAGTATAAAATATAAAGTATTAAGTACAAACTATAAATTATTAGGTAAAAGTAAAAATAAAAATTTAAAGACAGAAATAAAACAAAAAAATGTAAAATATACAAATAAAAGATACCTATCTTAAGGTACCTACAACGATTTAAATATAAAATATAAAAAGTAACAAATCCTGGATTATGTTAACGGATATGATAAATTTTACAAGTACCTATGATTTCTAGTGCATTAATAGTTTTAGAGTGAAGTATTGGTAGGCATATTATGTTTATATGATGTATTATATTTACGTGGTACTAGCAAACAAATTAAGTCTAACGCATCTTTTGTATGAAGCCAGATTACCGGCGGCGTGATCAATATTAGCATATTCATTGCCTAAAATATGCAAGCGATTTATGGTTGAGTTTTGTTCTGCGTTCGTCATAGTATTGTCACAATGGAAAGGTGTTTTGAGTCGATCTATATCTATAATGCTATTGTCCCCAGCCAGAAGCTTTCCAACTCCGGTGCACTGATTTGTTAGTACTTGCAACACGTGCTCTGAGAATGGGAAGGAGGTAGGAGTTTATTCGACCGATACAAATGGTAAACTAATAAGTCAATATTGGAATATAGGTTATTGTTTTTTTCTTCTTTATGTCTTCCTCCTTGTCTTACCGCCCCGTCATCTCTTTTAGTCTCTTTTTGGCTCTTCTTTGCTCTTCTTGTCTCGTCTTGCATCTTCTCACCCCTTCTCGGCTCGTCTTGGCTCTTCTCGCCTCTTCTTGGCTCATTTTGAATCTATATACTAGTACCACCATTACTGGTCTACTTTAGTCTCTTCATAGCTCTTCTAGTCTCTTCATGGCTCTTCTAGTATCTTCTTGTATCTTCTTGCATCTTTTTGCCTCTTCTTAAATCTTCTTGCATCTTCTTAAATCTTTTTGCATCTTCTAGGCTCTTCTTGGCTCTTCTTGAATCTTCTTACTTCTTACCGCCCCTTCATTATTCTTCTGAGACGGTGTAAAACGGCCTTTAGAAGCATTCACTAGATGAGTTCTTCAAAATAATCATCTCTACCGATAAACAAATACGCGATTACGCGGCTCCAGCCTCGTGTTTGAGATAATTTATTTTTCGTGCTAAGTATAATATACGAGATTAAAAAAACGACTATTCATTTTATTTCATAAAACCTCCGAGAAAAAAATCTTTAAAAAATTGTTTTAATGTATAATGAACACAATTTGATATTCAATTTTTATTGGAATAACTCTTGTTATTGTAACCTTTCAAGCTTATATCCATAAATATGATACATCACTGAAGAAGAAGATAACGCTTGTAAATCTAAACGAAAATATAAAAAGAACAAAAAACAAAATAAAAAAATTGAAAAGTTACGATCGCAACTGGGACTCCCCCGGTTTTTTTTTCTTACCGGGACAAACGCCTTAACCAACTAGGCCATTGGGTCCTCTTATTTTTAAGTAAATTTTTCCGATCTCGCATTTCAAATTCAGAATTAACAATATTATCTTATTTATCCCACTTTTATCCCATATTTTTGGCTGTAACCTTTTTTAAATCATCACAAGGTTTTTAACTTAGATTTTTTTAAATGGTTAGAAATACCTAGTACCTACCCACTAATAAGTAAGTCGTTTTTAAAATGATTTCACCTCATAATGTAGGAATGTAATCTCCATTATAAGAATACACCGTATTCATTATTTTGTAACCAATCATAGATATATTAACTATAGATTAGCCCTCCCATACCCAATTCCAATCCCAAAGTGACACCAACTTTACAAGAAATTTCATTATACAACTACCCATCGAATTCCGTTGTATCTCTTGCGTGACGTAGTTGTTCTACTAGGAAGAAATTAAACATTTTTTTATCAAATGTTACTTTTCTCGATACGCTGGCGCTGCCTCGAATTCATTTGTTATGTACATATTTTTTTAGATATTCATATAACTGATTAAATTGTTAATAATAAAGTCGGTGATAGCCAATACCTAAAATATTTCTAACTGCCTGAAATTTGAGTTTTAAAAATGATTTTCGCAAAGCAAGTAATTCCGTTACCGCGAACTTGCTGGAAAACAAATTAGCTCCACGCAGACCAAAGGTACAAACCAATGCTTCTTGCGATCTTTTGAATGCGAGATAAATGACTTTCTTTTTGATAAATGTTTTTGTAAACGTGTCTAGATATACTTGGTCGAAGTAACCAATGGATTTTAATGTTCATTTTATTTTACCCTAAAATTTTTTTCAGTTTTTAGGACACTTACCCAAACCATCACTAATAATAACTTTCTTTATATTGTATTTTTAAATAATACAGACAATGAGTACCTAAATGCATTTTTTAAATTTATATAGGAGAAAATACAGATGCAGATGTTAAATGACAAGAATATTAAAAAAACAACAACTTGAGAACTCATATGCATCCAAAGTATTTCTCACGAATTTACTTTAACGACAAATTAAAAAAAAAATACGAAAAAAATGTATACATAGGAATAGAGAGATAAGATAAATAGAGATATAAGATATAATATACAAACTTTCTTTCTGTGATCACATTAATAACATCGTAAACAAATCACTTAAACTAATCGGCTTCATTCATAGAATTACCTCTGACTTTAAACATATAAGTACTGTTATGGTACGCCCAAACGACAAAGAATTCAAACTCCTAATTCGCCGCAAACTACACAACACCCTGCTCCCCCCCTGTTCCCTGCTTCCTACTTCCTATCCCATCCGCCCACCCGCACGCGATCCCTTCCACCAGTTGAGAATTGCGAGCCGCCTCGGGCACACGTTAAGCCCGCGCGTTGATTCCCACTGTTCGCGCCCGGCGTACTATCGCTCGAATTGTACTCAAATATAACCTGCAATGTTAATTCAATAACCTACGGGTTTAGCGCTGATATTTCACCATGCCTGTGTAAACTTCGGTTCTGTCCTAAACTCGGGAGGTCCCCCTGGAAGCCGGAAGACGAAGGCCCCCAACATCATGTAAGCTGTACAATTGTTTCCTCATTTGATTGTGTCCTTTAACGATAGACTGTAAACTCCCGCGCAAAGCCATCACTCAGAGAGTTTCGTTTAGGGATCTTGAGGTTATAAACACGATAGCTAGGATTGTGTAGTATGTATTTCTTGTGTTGAATTGTACTGTAATGACCTATGTACTGTGTTTTAAATTTGCAATACATGAATCTAGTTAACTCAATCCTGTTATTATTCTGCTACGGCAGGAGGGTTTCCTAGAGGGGGAGTATCCTGCCAGACGACTGAGATGCGAAGGAATTTCTGAAGCCTCGAGCGACCCACCACCTGAATAGAGGGTAAATCATGCCTCCCCTGAGAGCTAGCTTGGGACATGTTTGGGGGCCCGCTCCTAACACTGGCGTCCATAGTGGGGCCCAGAATTTTTTTTCATTTTTGCCATTGTCTCAGTCGCCTTACGGAGTGCTCCCTGTCGAAATCTTCCCCGCATAGGAACTGTTTGTAAACATTGATTGTACTGTGTCTTGGTGTTTTATACCCAGTGAATAATGAATTCTGTGGGAAACCACAGAAATCCATGTGCAAGTTAAGTCCATAACGCAGATTTGATTGCAATTATAAAAAAAATTGCGTCAAAGTTGAAAACATGGCCATTTTGTAATCAACCAGAAAGACGGCAGCATTTAAACCGCGAATCTGACTGCGCACGCGCCGACCCCTTTGTTCACAAAGCAGCGGACGAGCAACAGTAATTCGCGCCAAATCAACGGCCCGATGTTTCACGCGGTAAATACATACCTAATCTCTGAGTTGCGCGCGCACCCACGCGCATCGAAGCACAAAAGTGCGTTTATCGCGCCAAACTCCAACGGCAAAAAATCTGTTTGAATCAGGCAGAACAATTCCCTGTCACTATGCAGTGTTTTGAATAATAAAATCGCCCTTCTGTCACTAAGGTCGGAAGCAATGGAGATCGCTATTGTAAATTTGGTTTTGGAATTCCAATTACCTTGTGGATTCTTTAATTAAAAAATCTCACACTCACGTTTTTCTTGCACAATATACCGATCGGCCCACTTGTTGTGTCTGTCAAATTAGTACCACGTATATTTCACCAAATGGACAAAATAATGACTTTCTTTCCACATTCTACGTTATAGGTACCGCATTTTTTTTCAGCATAAGTGTAAAGTGAATTGTTTTTTTTCCTTACATAAAAAAAGTGAAATAATAATAAAACCAATGATTGGTTCCATGAAAAAATAAAATAATTTTAATGTGGTTTCGTAACAAATCCCATATTCAGTTATTTTCATCCGGAAGTTTGTCCTTATTTGCCAGAAGAGTGCCTTTTGTGAATTTTAGTGCCTTTCTCAGAGCAAAGTGGTTTGTGAAAAATAAAAAACCCGTTTTCTAAAGGTCAGTCCTGGCAAAATTTTTTGGAAATAAATAAATACTTGTGAATTTCACAGTTTTCTCAAAAGTGGTTTGTGAAAAATAAAAAACCCGTTTTCTAAAGGTCAGTCCTGGCAAAATTTTTTGGAAAAAAATAAATACTTGTGAATTTCACAAGTTTTCTCAAAAGTGGTCAGTGAAACACAAAAACCTTTACTACTAAGGTCTTTCCACGCAAAATTTTTTCTTGTGCCTTCCTTTGACAAAGATTCTGGTGTCATATATACCAAATTGTAGTATGGAATACAGTTTTCTATAACTATTTTAGAAATACCAACCAGTGATTACCAAGTGAAAAGTGCCTCACAAAATTAATTTTGCGTTTGCTAAAGAAGACCCCTGGCAATTTTTTTCACCACCTGGGAAACTCACAATGGAAAACAATCAAGCTATGGCATCATCCAATTTGGGCATCATTCCCAACGTGCACAACTTATCCAAAACTCACTTACAAACTGCCTTAAGGGATAGAGGACTCTCGCCATCAAGCAAATCTAAACCTACATTAAAGGCTTATGCACTTTTATTCAACAAAAAGTACATTAAGAGAATAAACCTCGCCCCCTCAAGCGAAAATAATTCACGCTCGGCTACGCAAGTTTTGAATAATCTTGTTCCTAACGAAGAACCTATGCCACAAGTAATGATAAAACAGGACATCGCACCCACCTTGACACAAGATAAAACCTACGATTTATCCTCTTGGAAAATCAAATATAATGGCGTCTCCGATGTACTGGATTTCATTGACCGTATTGAAGAAACGGCTACAATCAAAAATATCCCATTCGAGATTCTACGAAAAAACTTCATAGAACTCATCTCCCCAGAATTGATACCCTGGCACCGCATTCAAAAAACTAAATGCAAAGATTGGAATAAACTCAGATCTGCCCTA
The DNA here is from genome assembly GCA_929108145.2 of Limnephilus rhombicus. Lineage (NCBI taxonomy): Eukaryota > Metazoa > Arthropoda > Insecta > Trichoptera > Limnephilidae > Limnephilus > Limnephilus rhombicus. Next base: position 30,051,940 of record OV815284.1, read on the forward strand.
ATCTCGAGCTTCGGAAAAACGGAAGCCCAGCACCGGATCAAATTATCTTTACTATCTATTAAACAGCTAGTAAATGAACCTGTAGCAACATTCATAGAAAGGGCCGAATCCATTAACATCAAGCTTTCACATCCCGTTTCGGAAGCTGAACTATTACCAGTCATAACTGATGGCCTTTTAAGCAAATACGAGAACATCATTACCTCACAGAAAATTGCATCCCTAGCCCAGCTAAACGAAGTCTGTCTCCTTCTGGAATCGTACCAGGATAGGAAAAACATAAAGAATGTGTCAAATAATGTAGTTGTGCCAAGCCGTTCGTCTGGTTTAAAACCAGAATTCAACAACAAAAAAGTGTGCTCTTTTTGCAAAAAAGTAGGCCATCTGGCCACTACTTGTTTCAAGCAAGCAAGGTTTCTGGAATCTAAGGAACCCCGAACTTTCAAGAGGCATCACTCTAGGGACCGCTCTCCTCCAAGCGACGAACTGCGCAACATTTTCAAGAAATCAAGGCACAACATGGAAAGGTTACAAAACCCAAGCGATGTCAGACCTCAGGTGGATTTCTCCAAGCCCCCACCAAATTTCTACATGAAGAGGCCAAAAAACTAAATAATAACCTCTCAGGCACCCATTCTGAACCAAGGTCTAAAGAATGGACTGATTGGTTAGCACACATTAAGTATTTTAACCAGACCTTAAATGTTTCTTCGGTTTGTTGCAAACAAGCTAAAGATGGGAGACCCTACGCTTTTTTCTCTGTTAACAATGTGCCCTTTTCCGGATTACTTGATAGTGGTGCATCTGTCAGCTGTCTTGGCAACAATGCTCACCTGCCTTTTGTTAACAGTGATTTTAGAATTTCGCCCCAATCAACACACCTGACGACTGCGGATAATGTTTCCCAACCGGTCATCGGTGCCCTTGCCCTGCCAATTAATTGTAACAATAAAATAGTTACAATCAATTTTCTAATAGTGCCCTCTATATCCCAGAATTTCATCCTTGGCGTTGACTTCTGGAAGGCATTCAATGTTGCTCCCCAAGTATTTAATACTCTTGGCGAAACCTCCACTGCTGCTCAAATTAGTGAGATCCGCACAATAATACCTCACGAAAATTTAAGCACGGACCAGGCTCTCCAACTGAAAGAAATGGTCAATAAATTCGAGTCAATATCTTTCGAAAAATGTGGATTAGGTTTGACAAATTTGGTTGAACACCATATCAAAACCAATGGCCCACCCATCAAGCAACGTTATTACAACTTAGCCCCCCCAAAACTTAAACTTTTAGAAAACGAACTTGATGAAATGTTAAAAATGGGTGTGGTGGTTCCCAGCAGAAGTGCATGGACCAACCCAACTCTTTTGGTTTCTAAAAAAGACGGCTCTGCACGTTTCTGTCTCGACAGTAGACGTTTAAACTCTTGCACGGAAGCTGATGCGTATCCCTTACCTCACGTTCACGCAACCTTAGACAAGCTGCGTAACGCCAAGTTCATCTCTTCTGTCGATCTCAGCAAAGCGTTTTGGCAAATACCCTTGGACGCAGAATCGTGCGAAAAAACTGCTTTCGTTGTACCTGGTAGGGGAATGTTCCATTTTAAAAGATTACCCTTTGGTCTAAAAAACAGCCCCGCCGAGTTACAAAGACTGATGGACAAACTTTTTGGTCCTGAAGTCGATAACAGCCTGTTTTGTTACCTTGACGACCTCATCATCGTCAGCGATACCTTTGAAAAACACCTATTAATGCTGGAAAAAGTTTTTCAACAACTCAAGTTCGCTGGTTTAACCATCAACTTGAAGAAGTCTGAATTCTGTAAGTCCCGTCTACGTTATTTGGGATTCATTATCGACGAAAAAGGTCTAAGAACAGACCCCGCTAAGGTGGAAGCCATGGCAAATTTTCCCCGACCCAAAAACGCGAAGGAAGTCAAAGGTTTCCTTGGACTTGCAGGTTACTACAGGAGATTCATCAAAGACTTTTCCACTATCGCAGCCCCCTTAAATAAAATTACCGGCATCCGTAAAGGTGTCAGCAATTTCCGATGGTCTGTCGAAGCTGAAGAAGCGTTTACAACTCTAAAAAATGCCCTTCAAAAAGCTCCCGTTCTGAATTGCCCGGATTTTGCACTCTCTTTTACCCTCCACACGGATGCCTCCAATGTAGGAATCGGTGGAGTCCTTACTCAAGAATTCCCAGATGGCGAACACCCTGTAGCGTATTTTTCCCGTACATTAAACAAACACGAGAAAAACTACGGAATTACCGAGAAAGAGTTATTGGCTGTATTGGATTCTGTTCACCATTTCCGCGGTTACATAGACGGTAGCAAATTTACTGTAGTCACAGACCATAGTAGTTTGAAATGGTTGATCTCTTTAAGTAATCCCTCCGGTAGGCTCGCTCGTTGGTCCTCCCGTTTGTCTCAATACAATTTTGATGTTGTTCACCGTAAAGGCGCGGACAATATTGTTCCCGACGCCCTTTCAAGAATTGAACTAGCTTCATTAAATGTTGACACAATTGCCCCCCCTCCATCTACAAAAGATGAATGGTACTTGAAAATCTTCGAAGGTTGTAAAAATAACCAACAAAAGTTTCCTAATTTTATCATAAAAGAAGGACAACTATACCGTAATTGCAAGGTACCACTATCCATCCTCGAAGATTACTCGTGGAAACTTGTCGTTCCCCTCGAAGGTATACGATACGATACGATACGATTGTACCCCCCGGCCAGGAGTACTCCCGTCCCGGTAAGACCGGTACACCGGGGGGCACTGATTTGTAAGGACTGGAAGACGTGCTCTAAGGATGGGTGGGAGGTTGGAATTTAATCAGCCGGTATACATGGCAACCTTATGAGCCAATCTAGGAATGTGGGATGGGCAGGAATGGGATGGGTTGAGCATTGTTTGTTTCCCCCCTTCCCTCACATAGTTCCTCCCTATCTCTGACGTTTCTTCCTTGTTCCTTTTTCCTCTTCCTCATTTCCTGTTTATTCTGCAGGGTCACTGTTGTCCGAGTCCGTTTCGTTCATGGTGTATATTTTCTGAGTTGACTCTCGAAGTTTATCTTTGTCTTTAGCTATTTCCTTCCATTCTTCCAGCGTTTTGTCAAGGTACCTCATGTCGTGCTGTAAAGAGTCATTCCACGTATAGATGGGTCTTCCAATTTTGCGTTTCCCTGCAGAGTAGTTCCAAGCTGCTGTTAATAGGTGCGGCGTCTTTCGTCTTAAGATGTGCCCAAGGTATCCTAATCTGTAAGTTTTTATCTTCTTGGTTATTGTTTTACCTGCTAGTATTCGGTGTATTTTCTCTTTGGGTGCGTTCCTAGACTCTTCCAGCATTTGTTTTAGGATGTATCGTTCGTATTTACGTAATCTCGATCTATTAGATTTGGTAAGAGCGGCGGCTTTTAATCCGTATATCATTGCCGGTGCAATGGTCATGATGTAAATTAGTCTAGTTGTGTGCCAGTCTAGTTTCAACCTAACTAGGAATGGCATTATGATTTTTGTATTTTGGACCGCCTGTTTGCATCGCTTCTTGATTGTGTCTTTCCTGCTCACTGTTGAGGTTATGTAAGTTCCTAGATATTTTAGTTCTTTTTCAGGTTTCATCAGGGTTCCTCCTACGTTATACCAATGTGGTTCTGGAGCTGTTCTCATTGGATTTCGGACTAATAGTTTGGTTTTGGTTTCATTCAGGGTCAAGCCAACTGATTTCAGCAGCGGTTTCAGTTTTTCGATTATTTTACCAAGTATGTCAGTGTTATTTGCCAGTATAATTATATCATCTGCGTATGATAATATAATTGGAAGAATTATTCTGAGATCTTGATCTAGATTTAATTCATTAATTTCTTCTTCTAGGGTTCTCAGGATTTCGTCTATAAGTATTGTAAACAGCCTTGGGGAAAGGGGGCATCCCTGTTTTACTCCTCGGTTTTTTGATATTACTCTTGATTGTTGTCCGAACCAAGAAATTGACGTTTTCTCTACCATGCACGCTGTGCTAATTCTATTGGTGAGGGCATGACTTATTCTGCTTCTCAGGATCGTAACCAATTGTTGGAGGTCTACCGTATCAAAGGCCTTCTCTATATCCAGTGACATAACGTAGGTTATATGTCCCGCCCTCCATTCTTCGTCTAGGATTCTTCTTATGGTGAATATGTGGTCGTCTGTGGAACGGTTTTGCAAAAATGCCGTTTGATAGTTTCCTAACTCGTCATATTCTTCTTCTAATTTGTTTAGGAGTGCTTTCGCGTAGATTCTGTATCCAACGTTGCAGATTGTGATACGTCTGTACTCTGCGATTGTTTTTGGGAATTTTGTCTTTGGAATTGGAACTTGGACTGTGTGTATCCATTCCTCCGGAATGATGTTATTGACCCACGCTTCTGCGATAATTTTAGTGATTTCTTCGATAAGTTCCGGGGGTGCTGCCTTGAACAATTCGATCACAAGCTGGTCCGTCCCCGGGACTGTTCCGCCTTTTATGCCACGAATTATGCTGGAGATTTCCTCTATCGTGGGGGGAGCTCTCAAAGGTTTGTAGTCTCTTTCTTCGATTGTATTTATTTGGGGGCCTTCGCTTTTTTCTAGTTCTTCTGTCCATTTTGACATAGGGATGAAGGGTTTCCTCTGGTTTTGTCGGGTTTTCTTTTTAAATTTACTAAAGTATTTGTATGTATACTTCATTCTTGCTGATGGTTTCAGATTACCCAGAGAACTAAAGAATGCGAAGCATTCTTTTTGCTCTTCTTCTTCCCGAATTGTGGTATAGTTTTTTCTTGCTTCTTTAAGTTTTCTGTTCGATTCAGGGTCATGTGGATCTTTGTTTTTCCTAAACTGCGCTTTTAGTATCTGTGCTAAAGCTATCCTTCTCTCTCTAGAGAGAACTCTTTCTTTTTTCAAAGTTTCTTTTGCGGTGTGTTTCAGAATGTTTTTTACTTCCGACCATGTGCACGAGTTGGTTTCACTGTGAATCTTGTTTTTTCCCTCCATTACTTCCATGGTTTTTTTCCTCGCCGTTTCTTGAAACTTCTTTAAATCTTCTCTAGACTTGAGAAGTTCGTAGTTCCAGTCTCTGTGGTTAAATTTCTGTGATGTCGGGGTTCTTTCGTCGTTTCGCTTGACGGCGTGAGTGTTTTTCTTAGGCATTTTGGCGCGCACTTTCCTAGGCACAAGTTTTCCCCAAATCAGTTTGTGATCGGATTCGACTCTTTTTGACCATTTACCTTTGATATACTCAAAACACTCCGCCGTGTACATTGGAGTGATTATGTGATCGATTTGAGATTTTGTGTTCCTCGCTGCCCATGTTGTTCTAACCGATTTTCTTCCCCATGTGCTGTTGATTTTAAGGTTGTATTGTATAAGAAAATTAATTAGGAATAATCCGTTTTCGTTCGAGGCGTCGTGATAGATGTTTGGTCCCACTTTTCCGTTACATGTCTGTCTGTTAAGGTCTTTTTTACCGATTCGAGCGTTGAAGTCTCCTAGAATAATCACTCTTGCCTGCCTGGGTTTGTTTCTTATCATCTTGGCTATTTCTGCAAATGTCTCTATGTTTTTACCGTTTCCCGTGTTTGCTTGTGGCACATGTGTCGTTATTATGAACCATGATTTGGCGGAATCTATCTCATATATGTGTGCTGCGATAATATTCTCAGTTTTTCTGATAATTTTTTTAACTTCAACATTTAAATTTTTGTTGATTAATATGGCCACTCCTCTGTTTGCTTTTGCCTTTCCTCCTCCGTTTAGTAGCCATTTGTAGTTGTGGGATTTGAGGGATCCGGTTGCCAAATGCGTCTCTTGCAGCCCCGCAATGCTAATATTGTTTTCCTTCAGTTCTTCGTCTATGCGATTCTTTTTTTCCTTATTCGCGGCGCCTCTGACATTCCAGGTAGCTACTGTTGTCACTGGTTGTTTATAATTATCACACGAAAAGTTAATTTCTTGAGAGTCTCTTTGGATGACATGCCCGATGTCTATGTCGACGTTGTTGAGAACATCATAGCTGCATGTCAGTTCGATTTTTTGTTTTGGCTCTGTTGTGCACTGCATGTTTTCTGTGTGCCCTTCTTTATTATTTATTAACACACTGTCGTAATGGTTTCCTTTATAGAAGAGATTTATCGTCCCCCTCGACTCTCCTACGGTTTGGTAGATTATTGGAGGTTGATCTGGTTGGTGTATTTTGACTTGAAGTCCGTAGTACTCTGTGGCCGCTATTATAATATCTTCTCCCGCCCATGTGCCAAGCAGGTATTGTTCCCGTATGTATAGGTCTTGTTGCTCTCGTTCGGAGTAGGCTGGGTGGATTTTTCGGTGATCCGGGATGTTGTTTGCGATGGCTAAGATGTATCTTTCTTCCGACTTGTGTGATTCCACATGGAATGCCAAATCTTGGCGCACGATTTCGTGGTTGCTGGAACTCCCGATGATGTTATTAATTTGGTGTGATATTGCCCTGAAGAGACAATTTCCGTCCCTTGTCATCTTAACGATCTCCATTGGAATGGATGGTTAGTGAAACAGAAGAGATTCCCGACTATGTGGTACATAAATGTTTAGAGTAATTTTATATGCCTTCATAGGATGTAATTAGCAGATGCGGGCAAGACAATAACAGATGAAAACAATGTATTAATTTGCCCAACAATATCGACTCGAGTGTTCTGTCGATCCCTGTTTGTGTAATGTCTGAAATAAAAAGTTCAAAATATGTGTTATGTGGATAGTGTAATAAAAAAAACTGGAAAAATCTTATCTCGGTTTTGTCGCCAGAAGATTCCTCCGTTCTAGGGGGCAGGTTCCGCTGTAGTTAGCTGGCCAAGCTCTCGAAAACTCGGGAAGTGTCACTTCGTTGCTTTGTTACTCTCACTTACACTTTATGACACTTGAGTTAGAAAAATGCACTAGTCTCACTTTATAAAATGCACTAGTCGTTATGTGATAAATTCCTCTCAATTATGCACTGGTCTGAATTACAGATCAAGCACAAAAACACAATTATGCACTGGTCTGAATTACAGATCAAACACAAAAACACAATTATGCACTGGTCTGAATTACAGATCAAACACAAAAACAATCGCACAATAAAAACTCGGAAAGAGTCACTTCGGACGCTTGTTCGCTCCCACTTTATGAACTTGAGTTAGAAAAATGCAATAGACTTGAATGAAAGTTGTGTGATTACACTGTTTTGAATTCAATAATGCTAGCAAACACAAAAACTAATTGTACAATACTGATGTCACAAATTACATTTAAATATCTACACAGAATTGAGTTTGTAGTTTCTGGAAATTTCCAATGGAACCTTCTAGAATGTTCCAGAAACTTCTATAAACACGTGGCCGGGGGTCCCCCTCGCGGGTTACTGTCTTCCACTTTTTCGCTATAATTACGTTTTTAGCACTTGTAACTATCTGGTTTGAGTGGAGGTTTTGTGTGTACATACGATAGGGTAGAAACACTTGGGCAATATTGGATTAACCGGGAATGTACTGTTCACGGTATGAATTGTTTATTTCCTGCCACGTCGGCGCACGTTTTTAGGTTAGAACGCTCGGCTTGTGCCGTTTTCGCAACGTAAAAAACCTCCTTTTTAAGCACTATCAGCACGATGCAGAACCAAGTGTCACAATGCAATCATTAGCTTCCACTAAAACACGTCTTTTGACACGTTTTCAAAGACATTCGGCCGGAATAGCCAAAGTTAGAAAAATAAATAGACGGAGCGAAATATACACGTCACACCCCGAGAACGCCCGGCCACTCTTCCTCTTGTCGTTCCCCTCGAAGGTAGAGAACAAATAATTATTGACAATCATAGTGCTCCCGACTCCATACACCCAGGAAATTTCAAGACGTATAAAAAGATCTCCTTGAAGTATTACTGGCCTGGTCTCTTCAAGCAAATTCGCAATTACATCTCTAAATGTGAAACTTGTAAAGCCTATAAACATAGCACGGCAGCACCTGCCGGCCTAATGGGTAATCCCAAACGTGCCGACAGACCCCTACAATCATTGTCAATGGACCTCGTCGGACCCTTTCCCCGAAGTTATGCCGGACACATGCACATACTTAGTGTAGTGGATGTTTTCACTAAATTCTGTTGGATCTTTCCTTTAAAAAGAGCCAACGCGTCCGCCATCATCAAACTTCTGGAAAAACACATTTTTATACCTTACGGAACACCCAGAACCGTAATTGTTGATAACGGAAAACAATTTATTGCCCAAGAATTCAAAGATTTTCTTGCCAAATACGGAATCAAGGATATTTACTATAATACCTTGTATACTCCACAAAATAACACCGTCGAACGTTATAACCAAACAATCAACACAGCTCTGGCTATTCTAGTTGATAAAGATCAACGTACTTGGTGTAAAAACCTAGATAAAATTCAGGCTGCAATGAACAACACTGTTAATCTGGCCACTGGTTACACACCTTTCTTCTTAAAACACGGTATGGAACAAGTTGTTCATGGTTCTCTACATAGGAACACAAACTTTCCTACGTCAATTGCCACCACAAGCAACCCTACCGCGGACTATGCCCATCGTCTGGAAGAACTGTCGGCCATCTACAGTGAAGTCACTGATGCTTTGCTCCTGGCTCATCAAAAGAGTGCGGACAGATACAACCTACGTAGGAAACATGTCACCTTCAATACAGGAGACATAGTTTGGAGAAAGAACAACACACTTTCCCAAGGAGCCATGTATTTCTCTGCCAAGCTGGCACCACGTTTCGTGAAGGCCAAAGTTCTAAGAAAGATATCAGATCTAGTGTACTCCTTGTCTGACTGCTCTGGAAAACACATTGGTAATTACCATATTAAGGATATCGCAAAATCTGGAAGTGAGGAGTCAAGTAAAACTGCCCCCACTATCTCAGCAAACTTAAAATGATCCAGTGTGTATCACCACAACCTTTTTGTAAGCACACCAAGTCTTACAATGGCCGGCGTGTAAAGTGTCAATTACATGCCCACCCTTTCGTTGATAAAACGAATATTGTTAAAAAAAATCATTTTTGTAAATTTATGTACAATCCACGGTGTAGTTTGCCCCGTTCATGTTCGTGAATTGGCAACCACCGTAATTTTTGTCTCACACGTTTTTTTATTTTTTTTTCTTTCTTTTTTCTCACCTGTTCCAAAATTGATCACTTTAGAGCAGAGACACCCCTCGAGTGACAGTGTTCGGGAAGTCATGAACCCAATCATTGCCTCTCAACCCCTCACACTACGCAACGTTCATGCCATGGCACGCTTTGCCATGTAATGCAATATTGTAATTTTCACCATTTTTGTTTGTTGTTTTTTTTTTTCATCATATCGGAAGGAATCTCTTCAATTTTTTCCTTTTTATGTTCTGTAAATACTGGAGCGTCGTTCTAAAATCGATTTGGTAAACTCCAAAGCGTTAAATCACGACCCAGGACTAGTAAACCATCTCAACATGCTCCATATTTTACCCATCATGGTAAAGATAAGTGGTTACTCACATAATCACATTCCTTGTGTATAGTAGTTTTCAATTTTTTCTCAAATGTCAAAAATTGATGGCGTCCCACCCGAGCTCTTTGCTAACAAATTGGATTTTGACACATCCATTTTGAAATCATATGTATATAAATAAAGGAAAAGCCTTTAAATTGGTCTTTCCATCCTTGTACAAATCCTCATGGACTCGTTTCAACTAAAGTACGTAAAACCAAATACTCGGTCTTTTGTTGTTATAAGAAGTCCTCGATTTGTCCCTCTTCACAACATGTATGTCTTGTATTGCATGCTTCAACCCTTACGGAAAGGGTTAATAAAACCTAACGGCAGCCCTGATTTCCGTACATAAATAACCGCAGTTTAACGTAAATCATCAATGTTTTGTTTGATCATCGTTTTACAAACATAGGCATTCAACTCCTGTTTCGCCATTTAACCAAGTATTTGCAACCTAAATTGCACATAACCTGGTATGTTGTAACCGCACAAAGGGTATGTAAAACCACAATTGGTCCCTTTTATTTGTCCCCACTGAAGTTTGCTGCAATAGACAGTATGTAAAACCATGTAGGTCTGTCTTTGTTTGTCACATGGTGTAAACAGAAATGTACTCTGTCATCACCCCGCCTTTATAACATACGAAGTGACATTAAATTGTTTACCTCCTTGTTATCCTATCGTACGCTCCTGGGCTACGGAGTTAGTTAATCTAACAAATCTTTATAAACTGTGTTAAAACAAGCATAGTTAACGTTTATTGTGTTGTATTTAAACGTAACCCTGTTACACTATAGGAGAGATCCTTAGAACATCCACCATTATAGGAGGGATCCTTAAAATACCTGCCGCGATACGAGAAGTTCGTCATAATCACTTTTTTCTCATAGCTAAATGTTATTGAGCTGGTCGTGTGACATATTTGTCATGAGAACCATTTTGTACATTCTATTTTGGTCGTGTGCCATTCATTTGTCATGAGAACCATTTTGTACATTCTATTTTGGTCGTGTGCCATTCATTTGTCATGAGAACCATTTTGTACATTCTATTTTGGTCGTGTGCCATTCATTTGTCATGAGAACCATTTTGTACATTCTATTTTGGTCGTGTGCCATTCATTTGTCATGAGAACCATTTTGTACGTTCTATTTTGGTCGTGTGCCATTCATTTGCCATGAGTACCACCCTTTTCGTATAACCTGTTCCGGTCGTGTGTCATTTATTTGTCATGAGTACCGCTTTTATGTATAACTGTGTATAAACTCTGTACACGAGACGTGGAGACGTAATAACAATACTTACCGTGATTCGTGTGAACGACATAATATCGGCTTTGCTATCTTCTTTAGGATGCATTGTATAAACTCTTTGACTTCTGTCTATAATTGAGTCATATCTTGTATGTACTTACATATTTTGTACACTATACGTGGAGACGTTAAAACACTTACCATGAGTCGTGCGAACGAAATAATATCAAACCCTTTGTGTGCGATCTACGAAATGTAGTCCACAACCCTTTGTTGTCATTCAACGCCAACGCCCGTGGACTTCCTGTTTTTTTACTTCTTTGCAAAAAGGAAAGAAGCCCAGGAATATCTACTATCCCAAAAGGACTAGTTTTCAGCTTCACTGTCAATTATGGGGCATAGTGCTGTGGGAGTTAATCGATTGAGCACAAAAAACCACCTAACTCGTTGTCTGGAGAACGAACAAGAAAACCCCCAGGTTTGTGAAATTGGAGCAAGGGTCTGTCTTTTCTCACAATCATGTAGAAGTTTTTAAAATGACCCCTAATCTTTTGCCCAATACATGCGAAAGATTAGCCTCTTTGATATAATGTGTATTCAAATGTCTCCTCATCCTTTTTGATAAATGTAAAGAGTCAGGAAATCTGCTGGTTGATTATGTTTCATTTTCACATAGAGTTTGAATCGGAAATTAGTCCAGTCTCTAGCAAGTTTCGCAACTCGTCTCCCTTCTCCCCTCCTCCTCCCATTCCCCATGTTTCAGACTTATGTTATGAAGTGAAAAATCTGTCGTTGACCATATCTCGCCCTCACTTGGAGTTCGAATAGGTAACTGTCCGGTTATCTACAGGTTTTCCCCCTCAATCTCTGCATATGTCTCACCAGTTTTTTTTCTCTCTTTTCTCAATTCCACGAAACACATTCATGAATGTTGGATATGTACGATATGCACTTGGCGTACCGTCTGTCTCCTTTTGACAACCTTTATTCATGAATTGGTTTCCCTTTGCCGTGACTAGTTCACGATTCTTTGTCTCGTTCTTTGAAATTCTACGAAAATGTTACCATCTCATGTTAGCATAGGCCATAGAGGGCCGGTTGTTTTTTAACCAAGACATATTGTCACTAGGCAAACGCCAAGTCATCCTGGCAAAGGAAAATGTTCATGTAATCACAATTTAGTTAGGAATCTCTCTTCGTCACTCTCTGGGTCGGTGGTTAAAATTCCGTTATTCCATTATCTGGACACATTTTGTTTCTCTCCAAACCTTTTCTTCATTGGTCCCTAGGCAGGTAAACTTCAAGAATTTTGCTTCACTTCCTGACAGCACGCGCTGTGGTTACAAGGTCTCTCCTGCTGCCATTTTCTACGCAATTGTTCCTGAAAGCACAGACCATACCGCCCATACGTATGTTGTCTTGTCGTGCCACAGCAAGCTGAGTTGTCCCACTATACTTTATGACACTCTAAACTACCTTTTGGGCACGCTAGCTCTTAGGTTTGTTCTTACTCTTGCTATCAATGCCAACCTTGTCGTCTCTTGCTCTGTCATGCAGTGACGCATATATCGTCATGTGTAAACCATCATTACCTTGACCCACCAGTATTCGCTGAATGCGCACCAATACAAGTTATCTTGAGCTACATTATGCTTCAATAACCATTATATACGATCCGTGTTTACCATAATAACACTTAGGATTCGCACTGGCATGTCTGCAGATACTGGATTCTTCTCTTCAATGACCTCTGTAACCATAGTCGCGGCACAGCAACCACAGTCTCCACTTCGTGAACTTCGACGTCTTCGACAAAACCAAGTGTTTTCTAAGGCCCAAGTGTACTCCTGAGCGTTGTCTCAAATGGGTCTGATTACAGTGATAATGTAATCCTTAGAATCCGTGAAGTCACGTCCTTTTCTTCGAAATTCTCCGAAACCAAACAAATCCACGCTTCACAAACTTAGCTCCAAGACCAATGAAACCTTAGAATCACACACTTTTTCTCTTCTCTTGTACAAATGTATTGCCATTCTTTCAATTGCATAACCATGTGTATTGTCATTCTTTCAATTGCATAACCATGTGTATTGTCATTCTTTCAATTGCATAACCATGTGTATTGTTATTTTCAATTGCATAACCTTGTATGTTGTTTTACACCATGTACTTTTCCCAAATTTGTCTTGTCCAAACATTGTATGTACCCCCACCCATTCCCTACAAACATTGTGACCCAAACTATAGCATAAAACTGTATGTTCTAGCTAGGAAATCTCTCAAGCAACGAATCTCTCAAAACCCCGATGGAAGCATAAGAGGATTTTTTTTCCCTACAGCTCCATTGCCACGTCGCTTTTTTTTCCAAGCGCGGGGGGAAGTGTTATGGTACGCCCAAACGACAAAGAATTCAAACTCCTAATTCGCCGCAAACTACACAACACCCTGCTCCCCCCCTGTTCCCTGCTTCCTACTTCCTATCCCATCCGCCCACCCGCACGCGATCCCTTCCACCAGTTGAGAATTGCGAGCCGCCTCGGGCACACGTTAAGCCCGCGCGTTGATTCCCACTGTTCGCGCCCGGCGTACTATCGCTCGAATTGTACTCAAATATAACCTGCAATGTTAATTCAATAACCTACGGGTTTAGCGCTGATATTTCACCATGCCTGTGTAAACTTCGGTTCTGTCCTAAACTCGGGAGGTCCCCCTGGAAGCCGGAAGACGAAGGCCCCCAACACATGTAAGCTGTACAATTGTTTCCTCATTTGATTGTGTCCTTTAACGATAGACTGTAAACTCCCGCGCAAAGCCATCACTCAGAGAGTTTCGTTTAGGGATCTTGAGGTTATAAACACGATAGCTAGGATTGTGTAGTATGTATTTCTTGTGTTGAATTGTACTGTAATGACCTATGTACTGTGTTTTAAATTTGCAATACATGAATCTAGTTAACTCAATCCTGTTATTATTCTGCTACGGCAGGAGGGTTTCCTAGAGGGGGAGTATCCTGCCAGACGACTGAGATGCGAAGGAATTTCTGAAGCCTCGAGCGACCCACCACCTGAATAGAGGGTAAATCATGCCTCCCCTGAGAGCTAGCTTGGGACATGTTTGGGGGCCCGCTCCTAACAGTACACTTAAAACTCTTTACTGTTCGCTGGTTCGCCCTCACCTTGAATATGCTAGTGTAATTTGGTCTCCTTTCTATGCTGTTCACATTTGTCACATCAAATCTGTACAACATCGCTTCCTACGAGGAATTGCTTGGATGTTAGGACTTGAAAGAGGCGAGTACTATTATGATGAAATTGAACAAACTTTAAACATGTCTTCTTTAGAAAAACGTAGAAAGGACTCTGATATATAATACACATTTTCAAAATTAATAACACTGATACACCTTCTTTGTTACAACTCATTCAGTTCAACATCCCTTCCCGTAGACTCCGAAATAATGAATTGCTGTTCCTCAATCAACATTCTACTAATTATGGATACATAGTGTTCTGTGTTTTATGTGAATACCTCACAAGAGTCGCAGCTACTACCGTCTGCAGCCAGTGAGACTATGGCATCCTTAATTGGTCTATGTTGGTAAAATGAAACTATGGCATCCCCAGTTGGAGTATAAGGCTGAAGGTAGTAGGGAGGGGAAGGAGATGGGGAAGAGGAATGTGGGGAAGTACCTGCCTATTCACATCTGGTGACTAAACACGGCTAAAGTCATTTCAAGCAATGTTTCAATTCTGAATGGTGATCTTACGCGGTGGTATTTTTTAGAAAAGATAAATTATTTTGTGAATATTCATCATTAATCAGTAATCAGGAAGGGCTAACCCTCACCTTTTGAGAAGACTAGTTTTTAACGTAATCTATTCCCTCTTGTGACATACTGTGGGTATGGGTACCATTGCCCCGGGAACCATTTATTGGATAACACCTGTGCCGTAGGTTCGTAGTTCGCTAAGTTTGGTGACTTAGCAGGGGTGCCCGGGTTCATACGGTGAGGTTTATCCAGGTGCTGCTGCGTGGTGGGCAGGCCGAGGAGACTGGTTGAAGGAGGTCTTTTATCCTCTCCAGCCAGAATCTATCGACCCATCACCTTGCACCGCAGTTGGAGGGATGGATCCATACGTCCCTCACTCTTGGACACACTGAGCCACAGATTCCTAACCCCCTCTCGTACCTTTTCCCTTCCCAGAACTTCCTCTCCTTCTTTTCCATAAAAAAACCTCCATAGGTCCTGAGGGAAATTATTTTCCTCAGAGTCTCCCGTGTGAAGCTAATGTAAAAAAACATCAATCCTCATTTACAAAGGAATAAAATATTATGTTATGAACACTGATTTTGAATTAGTGGTATTTTTCTTTTACATTAGCTCCACAAAGGAGGCCCCAGGAGGAAAACAAAACCTATGTCATTTTTGGAGTGTATTTTTTGGGGATGCTGTGTGGAGAGTCTTTTAAGAAAAAAAGGAGAGGAAGTTCTGAGAAAGAAAAAGGTATGAGGGGTGGGTAGGAATTTGGAGGTCAATATATCAAGCAGTGACGGACGTATGAATTCATCCCTCCCACTGCGGTGCAAGGTCAAGAGAGTCCGGCTAGAGAGGTCAAAAGATGTTCCTCAATTTGCATTTCTCTATCCAGCCCGCCACGCAGAAAGTGGGCAAACGCATCCGCCGCCAACACCTAGACAAATCTCACCTCGTGAACCCGGCCACCCACACTAAGTCACTAAACGCAATAAACCACTTGGCGTGACCTGTGGCTGGGGTGTTGAATATCCAATAAATGGTTCCCGTGGCGGCGCGGCGCGCAGCGAATCCCATACCGCCTCTCGTATTAAAAAGTCTAGCCCAGGGGTTCCCAAAGTGTGCGCCGCGGAGCCCTCGTGCGCTGTGGAAAGTAAAGAGGGGCGCCGTGAGTCGGTCCTCTATCATTATCCGAAACAACGAATATTCGCGGGTACCTATAAAGCAACAATTCCTATTTTATCTTTAAAGAACATAGGAACATACTCGTCGCCGAAAAGTACCCACGCGCTTCAAAACCGTTGAAATCTACCCCTATCACGTCTTTACCCGGCCGCGACTGCTTGCTCGCAATGTCCGTTTACTTACAAGCGCTTACGTCGTGTTTTGTTTCGCTTCATTTGCCGTTAAAAATTTCACGCAAAATGGAGAGATTTTTATTAAATAAACAAGTCGGTAGTTCAAATGATAGTTATAAAGCATCTACTAGTGGCGGCTTTGAATCAAAGATGCAAAAGTATCGTAAATACGATGATAGCTATTTGGACTTTGGTTTTACTTCAATAAGAAGTAAACAATGAAGAAAATGTGTGTTCTTTGTTTGAAAATACTATCATCCGAGAGTATGCTTCCAAGTAAATTAAAGCGACATCTCCAGACAATTCATCCAACTATGGCTGAAAAATCGCGTGATTTTTTTCACCGGAAATCGAAAATTGCTTGTGGATCCATTGCATCATCCATAGGGAAGTTCTTGCATCAAAGTCAATGAGCTCTAAACTGAACCAAGTACTAGAATGTGTCATTTGTGCAGTAAAGTACATAAAAACTAGAAAGGCCAGACTTTCTAAAAAACTGTGCATATACTCGTATATGGGAGCTGAACATACGGCCATGTTGTATTATTGCAATTCACGGCGGATTTCACGTGGAAATGTCTTATTTCGTGTGTTCGAATTACACGAAGAAATTCGCACTTTTTTACAGGAAGAACGTCATGAAAACGCCAAATATTTCACTGAACTAGATTTTTTGCTAAAACTAGTGTACTTCGATATATTTGAGAAACTAAATAATTTGAATCTTTCTTTGCATCGCAAAATGAATGAAGGCAGCGGTCAAGATTGCTTTCCGCAATTGTATAAATATGCGGAATCTAATAAACTGGTTGTCTCACAAGACCTGATGGCCCTTTTCACGGAACACCTATCGAAGCTCACCGAATGGTTTTAGAAGTACTTTGCAGATGATGACATTGAAAAATTTTCGTGGATCCAAGATCCTTCCCGTCCACAAGCTTCGCCCGGATTCACGACACAAGAGCAAGAGAGTCTCATTGAACTCTCTTGCGACAACAGCCTCAAAACTAGATTCACCAGTTCCGATTTGGTGGAGTTTGGTTATCGATTCAAAATGAATACCCAAATTTGAATGAATGCTTTAAAAATTTTCATTCTGTTTGCCACATCATATTTATGTGAAGCTAGATTTTTAGCTATAGCTGTAATCAAGAGCAAGAAATGAAAGTAGCAGACTCAAGTCTTATTCCTCGCTTTGAAAAACTGTGCGGAAATCATGATAAAAATATAATAAAACTCAATTTCATATTGTAGATGTTTTAATTTTTGGGCCTGTCTACCTAATTAGTAATTACTATTATTGTAGGTACCTATTTTTTTCGACTATAATATATATATATATATATATATAGTCACTATATCTATTCCAAATAGCTTACTAAAGTAGGGCGCCGTGACAAAATACTAAACTTGTAAGTACGCCGCTGGCTGAAAAAGATTGGGAACCCCTGGAATTGCTAGACTCTAGCCATTAAACACGAAAACTGATATTTTTCAAACAAAATACTCGTACTTATGTAAAGACTTTTACAAAATGACGAGGGGTCTCCAAACTTTCCAGCCTTACGGCCATACTGATTACTCCAATAAGTTCCGAGGGCCAAAACCGTTTTAATTTTCCTGCCATCATCTATAATTTCTAGACTATTCGCCGAGTACACGTCGTGAGCGAGCATAAGCTTGCGAAATTCGCTAGTTGAATTAGCTATGCTCGTGTGCTGTTTTCTGTTTTTGGTACTACACTTACTGAGAAAACATTCTCCAAAATAAAGTACAGAAATCTTAATTACAAATCTAAGCTAACCAATCTTCAATCTCTTTTAATAATTTGTACAAGTAAAATTGGTCCACAACTGCTTACAAACCATTTAAGGCCAGCAAAAAGCACCACCAATTATGACGCGGGCGGCAGAAATGACACTTCATGTCCAGCGATTCTGACACTGTCCTTTACAAATTTTGTACATAAAAGGGTCAAAATCGTAGATAAACATATTTTTCCCGCGCATGCGTAAGAACTGCGCACATTCCCGCGCTCCGGTAAATTATTAATATAAATTATTTGGAGTGACTAGGCGCATTGCAGGTTTCGCTATGGTAAAGGGCGATAATAGAGCAAGCGATTCTGACCGTGTTCTTTATACACTTTCTTTATACATAAGGGTCAAAACAAGGAATTTTAATCTCGTTAGTATTTTACGTGTTATAATGTTTATTTGTTTTTATGTAACAATATTTACATATGTTTGTAATGTAAGCTGGATTCATTTAAATTATTTGTTAGTTACTATGCTTAAGTTAAAATTTCTGCGTATTATACTTGTCATTAAGCTTTACCTAGCAAGTAAATAAAACCGAGTTACTATCAATCTGTGTTTTTTATCCAACTTACCATAACAACAATAAGCCATTAGCTGCAGCGGGCCTGATGACACTGGTCATTTGCTGTCGCGGGCCGGATTGATGACACTGGCGAGCCGGATTTGGCCCACGGACCGCAGTTTGGAGACCACTGCCATAGACCATACGTTTTTTTTAACGCAACGTTTTACATTTCATTTTACCATCCAATAATGTTGGCCTCACTAGGTGTCTTACCAGTGGCGAGGCTGCCTTAAGAATTAAGGCCGGAAAAAAATTGCTGCAAATTTTTTTAATACCAATATTGCACCAGTCAAAGTTGAAGGCTCATATTAGCACAATTATACCTCTCATTTAAAATTCAAAGGATATCGTGACAGGAAGTTCACGATCAGACGATTATAGTTCAGAAGTCATAATGTACTTCCTATTTTATTGGCATACAAGTATGGCGCAAATTCGCAGATGAATAATTTATCAGGTAATTGATATCTCGTTAATGTATGAAAAGCCTTATTCATTTTAAATACTTAAGGGGTTGATTAATTATTTATCTTTACTCGAATACCGGAAAAGGGTAAATATACTATTCAGCTTTTCATGCTAATAATAATAGTTTTAATAATGTATTAATGTTTCATTCTCGGAACTTACTTCATGCCTTCTTGTAAAATCCATCAATATATAACCAGTCGATAAATAGCGTCGAAGCAGTTTAAATGTTTGGAATTGAACACTTTTTTTAAATAAATACTGTGCCGGTGCCGAAGAGATCAATGACGCTAGTTTATCGGACCATCTTCCATTGAAGTATCGGTAGAATAAGAACAGCTTTTCCACCTGACGCTTGGGCTCTAGTCTAGGGGAATGCATCAGACGTATCGCGCGCCTCGCCACTTTTAGGGCTCCAGAGGTGGCTGCCAAATTCAACTTGACTCCGGCGTTGATGGAGCCCCCGTACCTGAGCTGGTCAAGAGTAACACGAAGTATATCAATTGAAGCCATGTTGGGAAGATAGTTGAATAGCTTCAATAGACACAATACTATGAATTGTTGTATGGCGCAATCTACAGGAGCGGTTGTCCCGCCGCGGCTGCTCGCGGTTCACAGGCGGGAGAAATTCGACCGCCATATGCAGCGGTTCTACCGCGGTGGATAATGGTGCGTTCACACACATCGCTCGGGTGAAGGTTTACTCGAGGAAATGTTCCATTTTCGTTTCACCGCATGTTCAGACGGTTCCTTCGAAATAAGAGTTCACTCATCATTCTCACTACAAAGTCGTCGAGCGCAGTCGCACGCGTTGGCCGGCGCTGACGGCGAAAATTCAATTCGGGAATATTTACGATTTCAAATTGACATATCCAATAACGTCGGACTAAATTACGAGAAATTGGTGATTTTTATAAACAGTAAATAAATATCAACACCATAAAATGAACATATGGTTAAATAATAACATGAAAACTGATATCTATCAGTATTTTTGCACCATTAAAAATATTATATTCCAAAATAGGCCTCGGCCTCCAATAAAATCCTGACGGCGAAAATTCAATTCGGGAATATTTACGATTTCAAATTGACATATCCGATAACGTCGGACTAAATTACGAGAAATTGGTGATTTTTATAAACAGTAAATAAATATCAACACCATAAAATGAACATATGGTTAAATAATAACATGAAAACTGATATCTATCAGTATTTTTGCACCATTAAAAATATTATATTCCAAAATAGGCCTCGGCCTCCAATAAAATCCATATAAATGGAATATTTGTAAACGTACCCAAAAAAATTTTTTTTTTTGAAAGATGATGAAATATGCTTCAAAATTTTAGTATTAGAAATAACCATGTAATTTTGAAAATAGAATAATTTTTAATGTAAACTTTTAAAAGTTTTAAAAATGGCTCTCCTTGTGTTTTTTCTAATTAAAATTACTGGTAAAGAAAAAAAAAACACACATACTTTTGTTAGAGAAATGAATTATAAACGTTTTATGCACCTTATTTTTTGGCGTTTTATACATATATAAATAATTCATAAAAAAATTCACAAAGTTTCATAAATTTTTTTGCAAATTTTGATCGGAAACTTTGGTTTCATAAAAGTGTATATTCGTATTATTTTGTTGTTAATGGTTGTTATGAATATAAAGCGCGTTCTTTTCTCTTTCCAATACCGTTTAGATAATATTTTTCACTATAATAGTAAGGGAGAAACAATGATTTCTATGAGATATATGAGTTATTTCGAAAAGCGAACAAAACGGAGCATTTTCATTCAACGGAGCGTAGTCTGGGCCTTAGACATAATCACCAAGATTGAGTCTTTAAAACATTAAATTCGACGTACGTATTCGAGGTTTTTCTTACCCCATAAGAAAACTCTCTCAAGGTATGAGAAGCGCCGAGACATAGCTTTTTAATTGAGAGTTTACCGGCTTAATTCCCTACAAAGCAAATATGTATATATTAGATCCGATGTATTTAAAGACTACACTGAAATAATTCACATTCCATAACGCTATTCGTTTATTTAATAGAAATTCGAGAAATTAGATTTTGACTATTTTTCCTATAATAAATTAAAACGTGGCGCATTTCAGAATAAAAACTAAAGCTTTTATCGAACTTTGCTCGTCTTTCCTTACTGGTGCACTTTTAAAATGGGTTAGCGATTGATCAGCTCTAGTGATTAAACTCCTTTTGCATCGCGGAGATAGTTTAGATTGGGAATGGGGTCTGTATTACTATAAACCGTAAGTTTTTCTGCATATTACCAGGCTTATTATATATTCTTTTGCTATCACATATATTTTAATATTGTGTAAAGATTATTCCTTATTTTTGATCAACGATATTATTAATATTTTTTGCAAGCATCACCACCTAACACCTACTCAAATTTAAATATATCAGATAAAAATATTGTTAGCTAAATAAAAACTCATATTTATATCACTTTCGATGCTAGCTAAACTTTCGCATACAAAATATTTTATATTAATATTTTAGGCGGAAAAACTGTACCAAAACCAACAAGAAAAGAACGTTACATTTTCCACTTGTTTGAGAACAGCTTAAAAATAATGTAACCATGAATTCATCGGCCGGGAACAACATTTTATAATATTGAATTTCCCAACAATGTTGTAAAGGGCTACCCGGAGCGCATAACACAGAAGGGATGACCGACGGATCAATACACGACTACGGAGGAATTCCCAACATAACCTGTCCCAATACCAAACATCTTAAGCAAATCTACGATAATGAAAACGGCTCGTAGAGGGGCGAAGCGCCCTTGAGTGTGGCGTAGGCCCGTAGAGCCTCTCGTCGTAACGAGTCATTCAACTACGTATTGGGAGGCCAAAATACCAGGGGAGGATGAACGCGGGGAGGAGATTCGAGAGTTTACCCTCGGTTATTTAGTGGGGAGTTTGGTTGAGGTGTGGGGTGTGGGGTGTTAAATAGGGCCCGGGGACGTATTACGTAAACGGTGGTGTGACTAGGAACTAGGCGAACCCACTTTTAACCGGATTTTTTCGCATTTGTGGATGTGCGGAGTATATTAAGTACTAGGGTAGGCAGAAAAGTAATGCACACATGCTTGTAAAACACAAACAAAAACAAATAGCAAGATCGGGCAAATAGTACATTAAAGCATAATTCTTAAGTTTCAAAATCAATTATTTATTTTCCAACGTAGTCACCGTTAAGGCTATCGCATTTTCCCAATGTGTAACAAGTTTTTTTTCTTTATGTAACTGAAAAATTCTTCCGACATTTCTAGAATTCAGCCTTTTTTTTTTTTTTTTACATGAACTCCACACAGGAGGCCCTGAGGAAAATAATTTCCCTCAGGGCCTATGTCATCTTTGAGGATGCTGTGTGGAGGGTTTTTTTTAAGGAAAGGGAGGAGAGGAGAGTTCTGGGAAGGAAAAGGGTTTAAGGGGTGGGTAGGAATCTGGGGTTCAGTATGTCCTGGTCATCCGCCTCCAAGACCTAGACAAACCTCACCCCATGAGCCTTCGCCTCATCGTCCGATTACTCTTGAGGTGTCTTTTGAGTAAAGGAAAAAAATAAAAATCGCAATGCGAAAGATCGGGGGAGTGAGAAGGGTGTGGAATCGGTTCAAACTTCAAGTTTTGCAGAGGCTCTAAACGTTTATTCTCATCTGTGAAACGGCGGGGTACCCATCGTCTACAGATTTAGGGTATTTTAATTATTCAACAATGAAGCCGACATGTTTCTTGGATATTCTGAAATGGTCTGTGGCTTTTCAGTGATTCGCCGGTCAATTTGAATCAATTCGTGGACGAGTTTGAATTGTTTATCGTCTGTATCAATGATCGGACGTCCGCTGCGTGTTTCATTAACGATTATTGCTTTTCAGGCTCACAATCATGAAATTTTTATACCCATAGATTTACAGTAGACCTATCAACAGCATCGTTACCATAAACATCCTTTAAACGACGATGAATCTCAGTAGGAGTCACTTTTTCATCAGTTAAAATTTCGATAACAGCACGCAGTTTATCTTGCGTTGAAATAACACTAAAACACGTCTCCATACTTCCGCTTCTCAAAATACAGTGGATGAATTCAATGACCTCAAACTTGCGTGCACTTACAGAGGAGGAATGTCACTTCCATATTCCACCTCGCGCGCTTCTGTAGGTCATTTTCATTACTTTTAGCCTACCCTCGTATTTTGAAGGAAATGAGTGCCTTTGAATGACAGTAATAATAAAACTCCGTTAAAACCTTTGCGTACTCAGTTACCAGAGGTAGGCTAATTTTTCTTACTGCTAGATGAGTTATTACCATGACTTCTTCGGAAATTATTGAGTTATTTTTTTTTGTTTTTGTTTAAATTAATTCTGTTCATTTCTTATCACAAGGAGGAAATCTGTAATTGGTTGTATTTTTAATTTAATTTAAAATATTTCAATATTCAACACTTGATTTGCCAAAGATTTATAAATAACTAGCTGACCCGGACATGCGCTGCTGTTGCTCGGCAGTTATAGTAGACTGACGTGAAATCGAAACACAACGCCATCAACTGGATGGTTACCTTACCTAAATAACCAAGTGTTGTGTCGATAAATTAACTCACACCGCCATCTGTTAGAAACTTACAAATAATTACAAAGCATTTTCCTATAACAAACATTTAATTCGCAATAATAAATATTGAGGTCAATAATCGAGATAAAAACTACACACAGTAAGCCAAATTTCATCACAGTCGGTTAAGTAGTTTCGGAGTTTATCTCGAACAAACATCGGGACGCGAGATTTTTATAAATAGGAGCATCACGTAGGGTCTATTGCATATATTTTTGTATTTTTATATTAATCTACAATGTTAAAATTGTTACCGTTTTCTAATTATGTGTCTTGTATTTTGTCATGTATTTATTCATCATAATTAATCGGTCACCGGTAAATTTTGTAATTACTAACATACCCACTAGTTTATTTCTATGCCATTTACAACTTGGAAACTTTCTCTTTTATTGTAAAGCACTATCTTTCCTGAAAATGATCTGTATACCTACCTTTCATATGTTTACTAGTTATCTTTTTATAGTTTATCTTTTTTTATTTAAAAACTGTCTCTGTATTATAAACTTGTCATGTAAAAGCCCATCATGGCGTTGAAAATTATTATATCATACACTGTATTCATAAACATCATAATAATAAGAAGTTTATAGTAATTAGAAATTAATATTAACTAATATACTTATTACTATGTAGTATTTTAAAATTAAGTATTATACTTAGTAATTAGTACGTAAAACCTAAAAGTATAATAGTATTGAGTAAATAGGAATAATGATTGATCAGTTTTGTAAGATTTGTAAGATAAATATTGTAAAATTAAAAAAACTGAATAAACTGCTAAAAAAAAAAAAAAACACAAAAATAACAGTCTTTCAATTTTATGCACCTCACGTCTTTTGATGTTTTTTCCTGAGGGAAGGTATCTACTTTCCTCATTATTATTATTACTGTTTTTTTTAAATGAATTTTATTTATTGACTGATCGTAACGAAGTTTTAACTCCACCGTTTTGCATTTCGTCTACCTGTAAATACGTTTGTAAGTTTCATGTTCAAGATGTTGACTGTTGTTTCAGAAAAGATTTTTTTTTGTCAATAGGCCACTTGCATGGATTTCATAACGACTTGGAAAAAATCGTGTGGATAGATTTTTTTACTAAAAAAAGGAAAATGTTAGTAAAAATTTTTAGAAATATACTGTTTTTTTTTAATAAATAAATCCGTTATTTGGGCTCGTGACGTCGCTACATGAAAATGTCCCGTCTCCGAAAATGTTCTAAATTTTGTAAAATTCCACACTGATTTATTTTTCTTATATGGCAGCACTTTGATTTCAGGCGAATTTTTGAATTTGACATCTAACGTTCACTAGATATATTGTTTGTTCTCTGCGAGCTTATCATTTGGTTTGACTTTTTGACAGATGTTATAAAGAGAACCCCGTGCATTTTATGCCGTCTGTACCTGTTTTAGAGGTATAATGGTAATGGTGCTGATTTTAACAAAATCAAATTTTATAATATTCTTATCATTATTATAAATTTACAAGTACAAGTATATTACATTGGATTTAGTAATATAGACGTTGAAAATTATAATGATTAATGATCAATAAGATGGATCAAGGAAAAAAATATTTATGAGATGTAATATTTCTGGTATGCCTCGTTATTCTCCTGTGCCATTCGTGTGGAAAACGTTCGTTTTTTAAAATGATTTTCGGCTATGTAATTATCGTTTTTTCCCACCATAAAATTAGGTCCCGTCTTTCCGGTTTATAAAAAATGGTTTGATTTTTCGGATTGAAATTTTCAAAAAATTGCCAGGGTTTCGAAAATACGATAAAAAAATACGGAATGTCTTACAATATTTGCCTAAACCGTTTTTTTTAAATGTGATGCAAGTGGCCTATTGTGTAAATGTCATGCTTATTAGGAATTTCTTGTTTGCATTTAAAAAACATTATGGTACCTACCTGCCAGAAGAAATTTTGAAAAAAAAAATTGTCATGCAAAAGTGATATTTCTTAGGACGGGTTGTTTAAAAGAATCTGAAAAATTCATCAAAAATTTGAAGTTAATTTTCACGTTCTGTGTAAGTTCTATTCAAGTTCTGTTATTATTAACTTCAAATATTTGACAAATTGTTCAAAGTTTTTGAACGACCCATCCTTAGACCAATTGTAAAATTCCTTTTTTAAAATTTAAATAAATACATATTACAAAAAATATACGGTTTACACTTAAGTAGGTACCTACCTTCTACCTACCTACCTACCTTCTTACAAATCTAATGATTTGGGAGGGAATTTTGATTTATTAAATAAAATTAAATTAGAAACATATTTTTTTGACGTGAGGTCAAATGCTCATAGAACTATAAAATTATTTATTTATATTTCTTCGTATGAGTACCGCCTAAGAGTCCCAACCGTCTGCAGCCATTGAGACTGTGTTATCCTCAAATCGGGTTGTGAGGCTAAAGATGTTGGGGAGGGGAAGGAGATAGGAGAGAGGAAGGTTGGCAAGTATCTGGCTAAAATCTGTTCACCGTAAAATTTAAGAACATCGAAACTCAACTGTAAAATTTAGGAACATCGAAAATTCATCCCTTTGAAGTAAATATCTAAAAATTACATATTCAAGTACCTTTTTTTAATTTACCACTTTCGTTTTAAATTTATCCAACGTTACATTATATTTGTCCAACGTTACACTATATTTATCCACCGTTACAATATATTTATCCAACGTTACACTATATTAATCCACCGTTACACTATATTTATCCAACGTTACACTATATGCAAAATAGTTGTGAAAGATGAATACTTGGAGCAGGTGGATGAGTTTGTGTGTCTGGGTAGTATGATGAGATGGGAAGGCTGATAGAGATATTGAAAGAAGGGTGAATGCCGGTAACTCCATTAATGGTGGACTGAACGTCATTGGCGCTAATAAAAAACTGTCAAAAGAAGCGAAGCTAGCAGTCCACAATGGAGTCCTGGTACCTACCCTGATGTATGGCAGTGAGGCATGGAACTGGCAGAGGAAGGATGAAAATAAACTGAATGCTGCTGAAATGAGATCCCTGAGACGTATGTGTGGTAAAACAATGTATGATCGTGTGAGAAACGTGGATATCCGCAAAGAATGTAAGGCTGATCAGATGTAAGCATAATGAGTAAGATTAAGAAAGAGACCCTCAGATAGTTTAAGCATGTAGAGCGAATGAACGAAGAAAGTAGTGTAAGAAGAATATATGGCGCGAATGTGAATGGTAGAAGAAGTCGAGGACGCCCAAATCAGATCAAATGAGTCTATTTAAAGTATTTGCTTCTCAAAATGTAATACATATGTAAAAAATCAAACGTTTGGGTATATGATGTGTTTCAAGGGTAACCCGACAGTTGGCCCCCCGGTACGGTATTTATTGCAAAATTCTTATTTTTTAGCATTATTTGCCGATTTAAAACCTAAAATCGACTTCAAAAAAACTTTAATAATAAGTCAGTATGGATATCAAACGAACTTATTTACAGTGTCGAATTTTTCCTGGTTTATAGCTAAGTTTTCACAAGTAGTTTTTCCTGGATGCATTTGAATGTAAATACGTTTTATACTCTTGTCTTATGGCGGTAAATCCTCTCTGCACACCTCTTCGGGGACACTTAGTTATATTTGTTTAAGTAGGTGTACTGTAATTTCCCAAAACCGACGTAATATTGTTTATAATTATGCCGGATATCATGGAACTTGTTTCGAGAGAGGTTTATATTATGAATCTGCAGATCTTTATACTGTAACTATAATTCTATAACATGTCTTCCTAAGCCAAGGAAACGAATGTAATCAAAAATATGTAACCATTGGATAAATCGTGGTCACGTATTCAGAAATGTATGTTATTGCCAAGTATTTCTGTATTTCTACTCGGAAGCACGGTCTGGGAATTCCTGTTTTTTCCCAGTTATATAATTTTAAAAATATGTTTAGTGTAAGATGTTGATTACCTAATGCTGCTTGCATTAAGTAATACGTAGTAAATACCTAGTTACTTGTATTATTTTTCACAAAAAAATATAACAATTTCATTTGAACTTCACATTCAAATGAAATTAATTAATAAATATCATTTAGTTGTAGATGTACTCAGTTTATTTACTGTTATCAAGTTTACTTTGTCGAACTCCATTTTAATTTTAATTCTTTTACATATTCAGTAATATTATTATTTCATTTATAAAAACAATTTATTTATAAGCTAGTTTGCCTATCATCAAACACTATTAATTGGCTTGCGTCTGCGTGGTTGAATTTCAGAACCCAGCTACGAGTTCATGTCGGACGCCACCCATACGCGCCGCGCCACAAATAACATCTGTGTACGTGGAATTTCACACAAATCTACTGTTATAATTCGGATTCGAATTCAAAAATTCGACACAAGATGTCGCTACTTCCGTCAGCAGCTCGATTGGGGACGTTTCTTCCTTAGATATAAGTTTATTTTTATTTTTTTTAATTTTTAAAATTTTTTAAAATTTTCTTTATTCATTTTGTTTATTACAGGTTTGTTTTTACATGGTTTTTCGACTACCAAGCTAGGCAAATGCCCGTATTATGGTAGTCGAGATTCATAAGATGTTATATTAAGTATATAATATTAAGTATAATCATCCATATATGTAGATGAAAGTACAAACATATAGCATACATATTAAGGAAAATATTCATACTAGTATTTGGTACATGATCACATACAGGAAAGGAGTTGAATCTAGGTGAATCTTGTATAAATAAAAATAAAATAGAATAACAAATTAAAATAAAAGTAATAGTTAATAATATTTTACGGATAATAGAAATAAAAATAAGAATACATATATAAATCATGTATACAGATGAACAATGATAATCTTAGACCCCAATAAACAAAAACAAAAGCAGGTATTCCTAGGCAAAATATGAAAAAAAAGCATCTGCGTAATATAAAGTTTTGGTTCAAAATTAATTTAGGGATAAGATTTTTTATTCAAGAAATATGAAAAAAGAAGAGCAGTTTTTAAGATGTAAGGTATTCTTTATAATATTTCCTTGTAAGAGAACTGTCGTTGGGCGAAAGCTGTTTTTGTTGGAGGTATTTTGCATTTTTGGCGTGATGAATAGCGGGTGTAAATATTTTGTTGAGTTTTGAGTGTTAAATCATTTTTCCTTATATGTATGAGAATTGTCTTAATGTATAATTGTCTAATGTCTAGGATTGCGAACTTTTTAAAAAGTGTATCTGATGGGTGAGATGGGTGACATTTTAATATAATCCTTAGTAGCAGCTTTTGAATTAAGATCATGGGATATATAATTGAAGCTGCACAGCCTCCCCATCCCACGATACCGTATGTGGCTATTGATTGGAAAAGTGCAAAATATATGCATCTCATTGTTTGAAGGTTCAGGATTGATCTGAGAGAGAGAAATATATAGCACAATTTGCGGAGTCTTTTCGTTGTGAAATTGACATGGTCCTCCCAACGCAGTTGGTCATCTATAACAATCCCCAGATATTTAATTTGATCTGATTTTTTTAGTACATGAGCAATTATTGTGGGGAGGCGTAGGGGTAATATGGTTCTGTGAGCACGAGTGAATGATAAGATTAGGACACTTTTGAGGAGGAGTGACTTTACGTATGGAGAAAAGTAATTTTGTTTTGTCGATATTAAGAGTCAGAAGGTTGTCATATAACCAATTTTTTACTTTATTTAGGCCCTTATTTGCTTTTTCAATAGTTGAGTTCCAATTTTCAGCTTCAAAGATGATTACCGTATCATCGGCAAAAGATATTATAGTTTCATCAATTTCCAAGTTACATAAAGTGTTAATATATATTAGAAAGAGAAGTGGGCCTAATACACTGCCTTGAGACACACCGTACGTGATTGGTAAACTTGTACATCTGTATTCTTTAGCAGAATTTACAAGAGACGATTGCGACCTATTTGTCAGATAGTTCTCAACCATTTGAGGGGAGTACCTTTTATTCCTACCTGAAGGAGTTTCTTCAAAAGTAT
Source organism: Limnephilus rhombicus (assembly GCA_929108145.2). Lineage (NCBI taxonomy): Eukaryota > Metazoa > Arthropoda > Insecta > Trichoptera > Limnephilidae > Limnephilus > Limnephilus rhombicus. Next base: position 30,081,370 of record OV815284.1, read on the forward strand.
GCGGTGAGAGACAGTATCAAAGGATTTGGCTAGATCCAAGAAAACAGCGAGGGGCTTGCGGCCTTTATCAAGGTTATCAGAGACTACTTTTGTAAAAGTTGCAATTGCATCTGCGGCATTACGACCTTTGCGGAAGCCATATTGATTTCCTGGCAGAATGTCATTGTCTTCAAGAAATTTGTATAGCCTTCGTTTTACCGTTTTTTCAATTATTTTTGATATCGGACTCAGCAAGGATATTGGTCTATAGTTATTTACTGAAGATCTGTCCCCTGATTTATAGATAGGAATAATTGTTGAGTGTTTTAAAGAATTTGTGAAGAGGCCAGTTTGAAAGTTTAGATTTACGATATGTTCAAGGGGCTTGGTGATGATTGGTTTGAGGTGTTTGATCAATTTAGTAGATATATTGTCGATTCCAGTTGATGAATGATGAAATAATTTCAGTGATTTCTTGTTCTGTGGTAGGAGTGTGATTAAATGGATCATAACTAAGATTATCGATCGATATATTACTTGCAAGGTTAAATTCTGACATTCCGTTTTTATCTAAAATATTATTTGCTAAGTCTAATCCGACTGTGGAGAAGAATTTATTGAAATGATTTGCGATTTTTTCTGGATGATTTGTTGTATCTAGTATTTGGTCTGCAATGGTTATTTTATTTATAGGTGCGGTAGTTTTGTCGGTATAGCAAATCTCTTTGACAACATTCCAGATATGTTTATTGTCATTGGCAGCTTCCTTGATCTGTTTTCTATAGTATTCGACTCTAGCACTAGAGATTATTTTTTACAAGCATTTCTGTATCGTTTGTAAAATAGGAGAGATTCGTTGTTATTGGGGTTGTTTTTACAAATTTTTTGAAGTTTATTACGCTTGTGAATACTGTGTAGAATGCCATTTATTATCCAAGGCTTAAGTTTAATTTTGCGACTACTTTGCTTGTTGTTAGTGGTGGATGTGGAACTTTTTAAATGGTTATGTATGGTGTCAGTAAGAAAATCGCACGCTATGTTTGGATCGGGGAATTTATGGAAATTTGATCAGTTTTCCTTGGAAACTAGTTTGAATAGCGTGTCATAGCAGATTTTCTTCGGGGGTTTTTTTAGATGTAGGTAATTTTTTAATAACATGTGAAAGGGAGGTGATAGTAGCATAATGGTCTGTAACCGTGTATCGGTATACGAGAGATTCGGTATTCAATTTACATTAAGCAAAGACATGGTCAAGGCAACTGGCGCATAATTCTGAAACCCGAGTGGGGGCCGTAATTGCTGGAATAAAAACTTGTAGAGTTAGTAAGTTCATGTACTCATTTGCTTGGGGATGCATCGTATTTATGATATTAATATTAAGGTCACCAATAATAAGTACATTTTCACGATCCCTCATACACAATAAGGATTGATTAAGTGAGTTTAAGAATGGTGTTATATTATACTCACTCGGTGATTGGTATATAGATAATATCGTTACGCTATTTTCTATTTCGAGTTTAAGACAATTTGAATTTGTGATTGAGATTTCTTTAACAGAGTGTTCTATGTGATTTTTGATGTATATGATTACGCCATCATTTTGAGATTTATTATTCTGTGGGTTGTAATGGTTATAGTCTTTTATAGCTTTTGGGATAAAGTTATCTTTGATCCAGCATTCGGTCAGAATAAGTAAGTCAAAATCTGAATCAAGGTCTGTGAGTAGTATAAGGAGTTCATTGAAATTTTTATTAATTGATCTGATATTCATGGAGAATATTTTAAGGTTAGATTGATTTAAGATTTGTCGGACTTCTTTAGCATTATTTGTTTCGGTACATGGAATCTGTGAGATGTTGTCTAATATATTTGTTATGTCTTCCATTTTTTTAAATTATTAAAGTATGAACTAATAATGTGCCAAAAATGTAGTACGGTATTGGTAACAGTTAAATTAGTAACATAATAAATAAAAAAAAGTATATATATATATATATATATATATATGTAGTGTTGGTTGCAGAATGACTCAGATAAATAAAGTACTACGGATATATAGAATTTAAGTATCTTTCCGGGTATATATAGAGAGATTACATATGGCGGCATTGCCTGTCACATTTTCGTTAACTCTGACTAGCTGTCACTCAGTCAGTCACTGGATCACAGTTCACAGTCGATCCGAGGAACTGGCTATTTTTGGAACCAGTTCTTATTGGATTTATAAAATGGTTACCTACACTCAAACTGGGCGAAGCCGAAGTAAAAGCCACACGCAGGGCCTAGCAGCAAAAACCTGCGGAGCGGGTTTTTAACTTCTAGTGTAATTATCATTACGTATGACAGCTGTTTCGCATTCTGAAGGCATTATCAAACTCTGCTTGAACCACTTACGGACGACGTATTTATATTATTTCTAGGTAGTGACTTTGATGAAAAATGTTTTGCTTTAATTTAATTACTTTTTTAATTGATTTTTCAATGTGGATGAGTGTTTCAGGCTGATAATTATTGCTTATAATAATTGTTACCCTTTGTGCTATGCATAAAAATCTTGCCTTAAACGTTAGTTTAACAATTAAAAATAATAATTAAATTAAATTCTTTAATTAAATTAGACTTTGGCGTAGTTAAAAATCAATAAATCTTTAGTGAAAAATTAACTTATCAGGAATGACATAATATGTTTTTTGTGATACCACGTAAATGTTCCAATTGACATGTCGGGAGTCAGTGAAACAATGATATTGGCATGTTGTAAATTGATTATATGAGTCCGGTTCACAGTGAGGGGCAAGATATAAAAACTTTAAATCTTGACGATGTAAAAAATATGTTTTAGTTTATTAGAGAAAAAAACAGTTATATTTTTTTTTTAAGGTAATTACATGTGACATGGTTGCATTAACCAGCGAAGTTTCCGCAAAAAACATTAAAGAAAACATACAGTGGTAGAAAATGAAGAAAAAACTAGATAAAAAGAAATAAAAAAACACAGATTAAAGAATTTAGGACAGATAACAAGACATTAAACTATGAACCTATATAAAAATAATACATTTTCACATCATAAGCCAAAGTTCAAGGATAAACATAATTGAAAAAAAGAGAAAAACAAGAATGAGAAAATTAAAACTCAGCAGGAGTGGTAATAACAATTTGTTTAAATTTTTCCTATTATTCATTTAGTAAATTGACCTGAGGACAAAAGGAAAATATTAGCGTCTGAAAAGATATTATTATATTTTGAGCACGTCCTTCTTAGAAATGAATATTGTATTCATGAAATATTGTATTCATTTTTTTTTTAAAGAAAGACAAACATTCCCGGGCTACGAATAACCCAACAATGTTTGAAAATCTCCTACTACCACCACAGAAAGCCGAAAATGTTGCTTGTGTTGTGATGGAGGCCTTAGCCAGCCGAGGAATCGAACATGCGACGCCTGGGTGGGACCCAAGCGCGATGCCCACTCAACCACTTTATTGTTTTTGAGTGCAGGATGTGAAATAGTTGGTTTGACCTTGTTTTTCGTATTGGAAAGTGGAATAGTAGTGGACAGTGGACAGTAGACATATTTTCTAGAAGATAGTTGTTTTCAACAATGTTGACGGTTGGAAAGTACCTGGATGTTCAGATCTGTTCACTAAACTAGTATTTCGATTTTCAAGTGTGACCTCTCTATTGTAGAAAAGGAACCCTCCGCTGTTCCACAAAGATCGTTTTTTAAACCTTATTTATCCGTAACTAGCTTTTTCCCGCGGCTTCGCTCGTATGGTGTAAGGGGGGTTCCCACTCCGCCTCCTCCACCTCCCCCCCCCCCTCCCCCCTCCACTTACCCCCCTTCCCTCTCCCCGCTCCCCCATCCCCTCCCCCATCTCTCCCTCCCTTCTGCTTTCCATATATTCCATCCTAGTACATTCAGTTTTTAAACAGCCCGCGTGCCTCCTTTTACAATTTTTATTCAAATTTCCATTTTTCATGTATATTTAATTGGTACCTAACATAGGTACCTATTTAAAATATCAAAAATTCTTGATTCGATTCAAACTATTAGGGGAGTACCTACTATAAATAAATTTATCAACTTAAAGATTTTCAAAAGTAGAATCCTGATTTAACAATCATTGTTTTGCAAAATGTCATTCTCAAACACGCGAACTGTCAACTGTGCGATAGTCACGCGAACTGTGCGATAGTCGTTAGGTTTCTGAAATTATCCATTTTTCTGCGCAATTTTCTTAATTTTTATCTCCGCAAGAACCATCCTCGTACATCAAGGAATATTCTAAAAAAAGAATTAGCGAAATCGGTTCAGCTGATCTCGACATTTGCGCTTAGCAACACATTTAGCGATTCATTTTTTATATATATGATATGCCTTGAAAAATCTGTACAATTTATTTACCATCATGTTTTTTTCTTTTACAGGTCACAGCGTGAATCGCGTTTCGCCGGTAGCCGTCGGTAAAAAATCCGAAGTGTCCGCCATATGTCAACTTACCCGTAGCATTTATAGTTTATCATTCAATCAAAGTATAAAATAAGTGTATTGATAATAATATTAATATAAAATTTAATTAATATTAAATATAGTGTAAAAAATAGTGCTAGAGAATAGAACATTTTACACAAACGGGCTCCAAAATTTGAAAGCAACCTTTCAAACATTAACGTTCAAACAGTGTTTCGCCCCGAAATTCAGAATTCACGGGAGCGCCGCACTTTACCTCACGAACCTTCTGCTGCTCTGGTAGCTTGTTACATCATAAGCATCCAACGCGTAGTTACGAGGCGTTCGTGTGTTCTCGCTTTTACCTTACGGTCAGTGAAATTTGGCGGTCTTGCGCGTGTCGTAGGACGTATCTAAAACCTCCCACACATAGTACACAGTGTATATATATTATTGTAGGGGTAAATTTCGGTGGCAGTGAAACATTCGGTGCGGGGAGACCTTTATGCAGTGGTGTTAGTTTGTGGGGAGTAATTCACCTCTTCTGCCTTCCGTTCTCCTGGTATTCGAGGGCGCCAAAGCGGGCGCAGGGCAAACGGATGAACCTCACAACCAAAGGTAAGAATTTTCCCTATATACTCGTAGTATTTTGGACATACATTTTATGGTTCTGTAGCTGAGAGGACTGTTGTTACCCTCTATTCTGTTAAATCATTCTCATTTATTAGAAATAAGGGTGAATTGGGCAGTTTTGTTATAAAATAAACTTTTAGTAATTGCCTCGACCTCTCTGTATTTAAAAAATCTATACTCATTATGTCTGTGTATTCAATATACAAAAAAAGAAAGGTTAAAACTAAACTTACCTACACAAGCCAATTTAATGCGATTGAGATATGTGTTTGTGTATATGTATTATTTTTATGTTGTTTATAAAATATGTTATAAGAATGTGTTTTAATAGTAATATTGTAAGGAAGAGCGGAGATTTTCATGTACAAAAAACATCTTTTTATAGGCATGTAAAATATTTACATGTAATTGTATGTTATTTAAAATTCAAAAGAAACAATATTTTTGTGCAATTTCTGGGTTTGGTGGTAAGTAATTATTTAACTGTGGCTTATTTATTAATACAAATGTACTTTTTAAGCAAGGTTCGTAGAAAATCCTTTTAACAAAGTTGGCTCATCGAGGGGGTAGAGCGGTGATTGGGTAAAAATTCGTGACGTAGCGAATCCATGTTCGTAGCGAATCCATGTTCCACCTGGGAGATTTGAATTGACTGCAATACAAGTTGCAATCTTTTCCTTCAGATCTACGTCACGTGTTCGAAATTTCAAAAGCGGCCCGACGAATTTTTTTTTGAAAAAGGCCCGTACGGGCTAACCTTGTTAAACGCATTTTCTACGAACCTTGCTTTTTAAGGTAATTATTACAAAAAAGCGATTGCCTAGCTAATTTAAATAATACTCTATTCACCTTGATATACCGAACTTTTCAATCGGTGGTATCAAAATCAATTGATTTACAAAAAGTTTTCCTTTGTTAAACTTCCAATTGTCCGCCTGCAAAGTTACCCATGTTAAGCTCGTTTAACTCTTTCCAGATAAAATAAATAGAAAAACCAACTACATATATTGATTAGTAGACAGAGACAAAAAGTAGTGATGGTGGTGCTCGTAGGTACCTAACAGAGATTTCTACAAGGATAACAGAAGATGTTAGGGGTTAGGTTAAGAAGTTTTGAATGAATTATTTCGCTAGTATTGTAAATTTGTAAATTATACCTTTGTACCCTACTCCCATGTTTATAGTATTAAACGTAGTAAATCGTTCATTCATAACCACCGGTTTGTAAATAATCACTTATTTGGAACCGTTTTTATAGATACTTTGGAGATGTTAAGCTGTTTTTTATAACTTTAAAAAAAAGTGTGTTTTAATTATGGCTAGTTTTGATTTTATTTTTATATTAGACCAGAGGAACTATGTTGTTATGCGGTTGGGCGAAGTTGTGAGGCAGGAGGTTAAGGTAGAGGATTCAGAAAGGATTGTGTTATTTTAAACCATGAAAAGGTCTAGTTTAAATGAGGGATAAAACGATAAAAGGTACATTCGTGTCGTATAACTAAATACAATTTGAGAGGGGAGAATAGCTACAGGATTGAATCACCGACACAATATTGTATTTACATGCCTTTCTTGAAAGAAGTATTTATGCGGACAAAAATGTATATTTATTTAAATAAATGAAGATAATATAAGCGAAACTCAATCGAAAATCTGGAAACAGAAAAATCAGAAAAACATATTGACACCTCTGTCCCAGAGGTGTCAATATGTTTTTCTGATTTTTCTGTTTCCAGATTTTCGATGGAGTTTCGCTTATATTATCTTCATTTATTTAAATATTACAATTTGAGGTTTTACTCATAAAAGTTAAAAATTAAAAATAAAATGTATATTTATATTCATATTTCGTGCAGTGCAAGTCGATGGAGAAATCAAATAGTCTCCCTCAACCATCCGGCCTCCCGATCCGGCCTGCCGCCATGTCCCGGACAAATCTCACCCCATGAACCCGGGAAACCCTGCTAAGTCACCAAATGTAGCGAACCACTTGGGGTGACTTATGGCAGAGGTATTGGTTATCAAATAAATGGTTCCTGGGGTGGCGGTACCCATACCCGCCTCCCAAATTGATTTATGATTGAATTAATTAAAGTTCTCAAATATTTTTTATTACAAAAAGCTACGCCAAAAAATAATGTAGATAGTATGTTCATTAGTTTATTATTTGGCTTCCTGCAAAGTTACTAATCAATCTGTAATCTTTCTTTTCTACATTGTCAGATGACATTTCCAATCTTTTAGCATTAAAATCTTATGCGCCATTCGTGAGCTTCGGAATGAATAGCACGTGAAAACCGACGCCCGCGCCGCGACGCTGAGCATATTTCGACATTCATTCGTAGCCAAGGAAGGCTATTTGTCTGTGAGTATAAAAATACGCCTTTCAAGAGGAGTTTTGACGTAACTAAAAAGGGTGGCCTCAAAGCATTCAGAGAAGAAATTAATGAGGCGACTTGATACAAGTATGTTTTGAGAGAAAGGAATTGATCGTATTGTTTTGTTGTTTATAAAACACGAAATAGATTTTTTTTCTACTTTGAAATCAGATTATTTAGATATTTTGAAATGATTTTTAAAAATAAACACATACTTCAATTTTTAATTGAAGTATGTGTTCTATTATAATAACCTTAAAATGTGTTATTTCAGAAAGTATTTTCCAACATTCTTACATTGTAAACAGGAATCAATTATACCACACACGCACCAGATTTAAATGTCCGGGTTAAATTTTCTCCACAGGAAAAACTAAACCCTTTCACACACTTCCTGAAATACACTTCGTGTATTTAAAATTACTGATTTTTGCATTTTTATATATAAATTCTTTGATAAATCTAATATGCCTAAATTTTGAATAAGAGACCTAGGTATAATGCCAGTAGCCGAAATAACAAATGGTAATATTTTTATAGTCTGAGAATGCCAAATTCTTTTAATCTCATTTCCTAAATCTGTATATTTTCTTATTTTTTCAGAAACAAATTTTTGAATATTACAGGAATTTGGAATAGCTTCATCAATGATATAAGTTATTTTTTAAATTTTGTCATGTAAAACTATATCAGGTCTATTATGACTACTTGTTCTGTCTGTTAGTATATTTTTATCATAATATATTTTATAAAATTCAGTTTCTAAAAATGAATTTGGTTCATATTCATAATATGGTACTATATTACGGCAGTCAATTAAGTTATGTTTAATTACGAAACTTTGGTGGATTATTTATGAAACCTGATTGTGCCTAAATGTATACTCTGACGGCGCTAATATAGAACACACCGATATAATATGTTCTATAGTTTCCGGAAAAGCCAAACATTTTCTACATAAATCATCAATTTGATTTATATCTTTGATTATATGCTTCCTATAATTTTTAGTATTAATGACTCTATCTTGAATGACAAGCAAAAATCCTTCTATTTCTGCGCTCAACTCTACAATACTCAACCATTTGTTTGGCGAAAGTTTGTCAACATACGTTTGGTTGAGATAATTGAAGTGTTTTGCGTGAATAATTTTATTTGACCATGAATCTAATAATTTCTGGTTAGTGTTTATAAGAATGTTGGCATTCTCGTCATATAAATTTAAAGGTGTAATGTTTCTATCTGCCTCGTAAATTATTTCGTGCATTTCTGAGCTATTAGCTTTCCTATGGAAAAAAATTTCTAAGCATTTCTACCTGATTGTGTTTCAAAGATGTTATATTGACTACACCTCTACCTCCTAAATTTCTAGGTAAATTAATTCGTTCCAATTCGTTCGCTGAATTTGGATGATGGCAATTAAACTTTGTTAACGTTGTTCTAATTAATCGTTCTAAACTATCTATATCTGTATTGGACCATTTAATTATGCCATATGAGTACGTTAATAGAGGTATTGCCCAAGTATTTATTGCTTTTACTAAATTTTTAGCAGATAGATTGCGTTTTAAAATTTTTCTGATCCTACTTTGAAATTTAATCCTAATATCATTTTTAATACTAGTGTGATTTTTAAAAATAGCAACACCATTTACAGTAATATTTTCATTGTAACACTTGAGATATATATATATATATAACACAATACTAATAAAACTTGGAAAAAATATACTGAAAATTCTCAAGTTCGGTTTTTATCATAATGATTTTTTTTGTTTTAAAATATTTATTGCATTCAGTTCGCTCCAGTATAAGTACTTACCTAGTTCTCGCCTATTTATCACACTCACACACTCTCTTTATATTTACTTACGTTACATTTAGTTCGTACTTAAAGAAACTTTGTTTTTTTCAAAAAAGAAAAATTTTGTCATAAGAAATCAATGATATTAATTTACATTTTTTTAAATAATTTTACGTAAATATGTTTACACTTACTAGATTTCATTTCAAAATAACTATCCTCCATTGGTCACCATGATACAGGCAGCTGCCTAGTATGGTGACCTAATGTATCTTCTCAAGTAAATGTATTAATTATGTAACATGTAAATAAATAAAATTGATCATCTATTTAAAAAAAAGCGACTTCTATGCCTTTTTTACATCAGCTCCACACAAGAGGCTTTTCCTCAGGGCCCATGTCATCTTACGGGATGCTGTGTGGTGTTTTTTTTTAACAAAGGAAGAAAAATAAGTTCTGGGAAGGAAATAGGTTTGAGGAGGGGTAGGAATCTGAGGGCAGTGTGCCTAGGAGTGACGGACGTGTAAATCCATCCCCTCAACTGCGGTGCTAGGCGATAGGTCGAGGAATTCTGGCTGGAGAGGTCAAAAGACCTCTTCAACTAGTCTCTCTCGATTCGGCCCGCCACGCAGCAGGTAGGCAAACGCATCCGCCGCCAAGACCTGGACAAACCCATGAACCCGGGTACCCCTGCTAAGTCACCAAACTTAGCGAACCACTTAAGGTGACCTATCGCAGAGATGTTGGTAATCCAATAAAACTGTGTACATACACAGCTATAATATACCTACATGGCTTGGCGTATTTCGGCATATCGCTCGCCGTACATTCCCAATTGGAATATATGGCGAGCGATATGCTGAAATACGTCAAGCCACATATATTATAGCTGTGTGTGTACACAGCTTATACCACAGGTACCGCCTCCCAGAATGGGAGCCGGATATGGGTATTTAAAAAAGTTACTCTTATGTCTTAAAATTTTTTTAAATATACTTTATGAAGAATAAAAAACCAAGAATATCTCATTGATTGCGTTGCAAAAAGTTGATTTTCATTAAAAATGATCATTACGTTTTATGCAATGAGTAATGACAATAAAAGGAAAATACCCTCAGTTCATATACTCGTACAAAGTTTTTAAACATTTTTTCTTCGTGTATTAGTACCTCTAATGGACGCCTTTATAGAGAGGTTTGTAAATCTGTAGATTGTTTACTGATAAACATCCCCCTTAAGATGAAGCCATAGTAAATAATGCAAAATCATATGTTTTTGTTTTGAAATTTGGATGGCTTTGAAGTATTGTAGATGCTTCAATTAAATAATGCGTGTAGAACACACCTTGGCCCTTAAAAACATCGGTCATTTTTTTAATAAGTTTTTTAATAATCGTATAAAAAATAAAGTGCAAGGTATATAAAAAACACTTTCAAGTCCAAACTCTCTTATTTTTAAACCCCTTTTCGGATTTGGTTGTATTGTATAATGTGGAAAATTTAATTTCTTTTATTATAATCGCAAAAAAATGGTATTTACGCCCGAACTTTCACAAAATAAAATAAAATATGTATTTTCTCGTTGTTATTTTTGACGTCAATCAATACGGCCCGCACTCTAAGAATTTGGATTCTTGAAGTGACCCTTATGGCATGGGCCCAAGAACCATGCACTGGGCACAACTATTTCGTATCAGTCACGCCCCGTCTGGAGCGCGAGACAGTCGTGTGAAAAAAGGAATTCATATTTTTTACAGGCCTTTACGAAATCAACCTGTAAAAAAATTTCTCAAATACCTTTTCCAACCTTTCCAAAAGATTTTTCTCAAAGAACTTTACTTTCAAAGAAGTATTTTTAAACTCCTCCCATAAAGGGCGTGAATTCCGATTTCTATTTTTTCCTGAACTATTGGATCGCCTTAAACTAAACAACATCGTTCACTCACACTACTGCAAATCGCATCTACGTACAGCGGTGCCCCGCGGTTGTTTCTACCCACACAAACGCATATATCTCAATACTTGCATAGTCCGTAAAGTTTGGTCTTAGCTTGGCGACAGTCCTGTCGGTGTGCGTCCACGCCATTTCTCCCCTCGCTTCTAAGAGGTATCCATGATTTACTAACTTTGACAGCAAACGTGAGAACACAAACGCCTAAAAATTGCGGACACAAGGCGCAATGTAATTTTTTAACCAAAAAATAATTCACGCGTTTTATTTATGCAATTGTTTTATTGAAGTTTCGTCTCTAAATTAATACTGTTATGTTTTAAGTATCCAAATAATTTAATAACTGAATTTTGGAATGACTGTTGACTGCGATTTATTAAAGTCTTCATGCTCGTATTTTACAAGTAAATGACATTTTATTTATTTATTTATTTATTAACGGTATAAATATACCATAAATACATAAAACATGTCACAAAATATTAGTTGTAGGTACATAAGAAATAATTTAAAAAAAGAGTTAAGTTAATTGTGGCATTTGATTAAGAAAAGACACGAAGGACTACAATAGAGAACTCCAGTCCAATTTTTTTTTTTTTTTTTTTAATAATGACCTTCTAACTTAAAAACAACATTTTTATTTTTATTTTTAGAGTTAGTTTTAAACTAAATAATTGTCAAAGTTTTAATTTTTCAAGACCTCGAAAACCACCCGAAATATGGTAAATCGTGTGACGTCATCACTCCTGAAAAAATTGTATAGGACCGGGTAATCAGCTGATAGCGCCATTTTGAATACCGTTGTTCGAAGTATTCTCCCTAGAAGAAGCATTACTATTTTTTTTGTGCAACAGTTTTTCAATATTTTAAATAATAGAGATAAACTAATAGAGATACCTCTATTTTTGATACTGAATTATTTAGGCTTAAATATTGTTTCAATAAACACAGTAACTAAATCTCTATAAACAGTATGAAATAAAGAATAACATGAAATTTTGTTAATACTGATGGCTTGTGCCATACCTACATTTCAATTGATTTCAATACAATGTGATACAATGACTGGTGACGCGTGACGTCAGCACTAACCATTCAATCATACCAACTTAACAGTGTATTTTAACGAGACGTTAAAAAATGCACTTTTTAATAATTTTTAATAACTCTTCGTCTAAAATTATGAAATAAAACTTATATATTCAGAATCAGCGTTCACTGGTCTGTATGGACATATTTTTTTAAAGTCATAATATTTTTCACTGGACTTCCTTATTACATTCAATACTATAGTATAAATAAAATTAATATTGATTGAAGATATATGATAGAATAGCCTTCTTGTACCTAGCTTCCGTGCAGTTAAATAGATCCGCCACATCTGCGTATCCATTACTAACTTCATGTAATCTAGGTAAAAGCGAGTGTTTCGTGTACTCAGTCCTGTTGTTGTTACATTGAAACAAGATTTTGGAGCGAGTTGCTCTAGTGGGTATATGAAATTCGATGAGCTTAGTTAAATCAGGACTGTTTATTCTACCATTTTGTTCATCGAAGTTCATTTGGGACGTGCATACTAATCTCCAGTGGAAAATTTTGTAACAAAATGTTCTGTCCATCAGTTTAATGTTTCGGGTTTATTTTAGTTGGAGAGCGCCGAGATTAATTTTAAAGGTTAAGATTCGAAGGTTTTTGAAAGTATGGAACTTGTATTTAAACTTGATTCAAACTGCAGTGTTTTGAAGTACCGTTTGGGTTACGATTGCAACGGAGCTTAAAATTGTTCAAGTATTTCTGAAAACTTTGCAAACGTAGGTATGGTAGTCAATGTACAAATTGTGGGGAAATTACGGAAGAAAAATAAGTATAACTTACACTTAACAACTAAAAAAGTAGACTTTTCACGTGTAGAGTAGAGTCGAGTCATCGCAAAAGCTTGGTTGGAAAGCTTTGGCTCGTTCAGTTGGTGCAGCGTAGCTCAAACAAAGTCAAAAGTAAGGTGAAAATAATTTTACACTTTTTTACTATTAAATTTTGAAAAACTTCATATTTATTGAGCTATATTTCTATCAGGTTTTCCTTTTTTTCCATGGTTGAAGTTAAAACTACTTTAGCGTTGTTATGGTTTGAAACTCGATGATACGAAAACGAGCGATACTAAAAAAAAGACAAACACATACACCTACAGGATTTAGCCTGCGAGAGAATGTTGAAAATATTTATTTAATTCACAAGTATTCGGTTCTAATATAATACGATAAATCCGCAGTACCGCGAAGGTCTCCTTTGATATAAAGCTCTGTAGACATTTAGCGGACCAAGGAACGAATCCAACGAAATCCAAAAAAACTTTTTTTTTTAAAATCAATATTCAATCTTCAAACCACTCCAAAATGAACAAGCAAAAGAAAGCGACATCTAGCGACTCCGAAGGAGAAAACGCAAATACTAATAAGATGTCGAAAGGAATAGGAAAAGGTGCACTGAAATTCGACGACAAAAATATGGAAAAAAAATCATCCTTCACATTGATTAAATAAGTGCTTCGTCGTCTCCCCACTCTTGTCTACTTTATTGTCACTTTTTCCTCGTGTGAATTGCACACTCAATTTTTTTTAATTATCAAAAAGAAAACAGCCATCATTTTGACGTCTTGTAGTGTTTTTAAGATAATTGAAATATTTGAGTACGGTCCAGTCTAGGATTGAAACAGCATACTACTCGTAGCTTGATGGTAAATACAAGTGAAGCCAGGAGTATGGGCCAAAACACTTCCGTGTTTTCAGCAGTCTTAAAAAAATTCTATATCGTTTTGAAAGCATAGAGTTAAAGTGTGAAAATTTTACTGTTAGCTAATGTGGTTTCCGGTATACGTATGTATTGTGCACCGGTTAGTAGATAAATCATTTTAATTAGCTTCCTCCATAATTGGTCTTAGTTGCGCACCGCGTGCCAATAAGAATTTTAAGTTACTATAAGCAATAATTATCAGCCTGAAATCCTCAGCCTTCATCTATATCGAAAAAATCTTCCGAGAAAAGATACATGCCGCCAACGGGAAATCTTTTCTCTTTTCTCGGAAGATTTTTTCAATGTAGATGAATGTTTCAGGCTGATAATTATTGCTTATAATAATTGTTACTTAAATTTGGATTTGCCAGAAAACAGAGAATAAACCGATAGTTTAAAATGATGTACCCTAACCTAACCTATCATCATCTGACAATTCAATACTCTTCTAAAGTATATGAAACAAAATTTGCTATCACGCCTTTGCAGTCTCGTAAATAACTGACGCAATAGCATCCGACACGTCTGGTATTTACCTAACATCCGAGCGCTGCTGAAATATCCAGAAATAAATATTTACGAATATACCCCCGGCCCGGGTTTTAGGGGGAACTCATGCCCATATTATCTTTTTGTTGTTTTCCAAAATCAGAGCAGGGCCGGCTCTGCGCAGGCGCAATTGGAGTAGTCCTTTCCGGGCGGCGTATTTCCAAAACCTATACCGGTTCAGTCGCGACAGCGACAATTTACATTTTAAATATACCTCTATATTGGTTACTTTTTATCACATAGCAATAACAAAAACTGTTCTAAAATCTAGATAAAATAATCCTTTTGATCTGTATATTAGAAATTAATAATTTTATTTCTAAATATTTAAATTTTAATATTATTCCCATATATTGTAAATACACCTGTATATTGATAATTTGTTATCACTTTGCAAAAACAAAAATTGTTCTAAAACCCAAATAAAATAATCTTTCCAATGTGCATATTAGAAATTTGAGGGAGCGGGCAGCGAGGCGGGAGATAAATGAAAGGCGTCAGTCGATGTAGTGAGTCAGTCTTTATTGGGCTACGTAGCGAAGGTCGAAGCGGAGCGGAGTGACAGAGGTACAGTGAGTGTTGCTGCTGTGTTGCTGCTGCGTGATGATGGTCAGGTAGCTGCGGCGGTGAAAATCACAGGTCTTCAGGGAGCCGGCGTGTTGCTCTACACCGTGGCGGTGTAGAAGTGACCTTGGTCCAGGCGGTCGATCGTCGTCGTGCTGACGGGATATGGCGGCTAAGTGTCCTTTGAGTCGGAGCACACACGTGACGCAGGAAGGAACCTTGAGAGGAGATGAGGATGATCGCTGGCAGCGGAACGCGATGAGTTTCGAATGCCAGAGAACGGGTTGCACCTATATGAACAGCAAGCGGGTGCGGGCTTGGTAGTTGATAGGTCGGGTGACATCTCATGTCGAGGCGCGAATGGGCCGGACAGCGAGATGGTGGTTGGAGATGGAGACCTAGAAGGTGCTGGACATGTTCCTGGAGTCACACTGGATATGTGTAAATCACTTATTGCGAGAGCGGCAGCCTGCGTGGGCTGGTAAAGTGTTACGGCACTGCACTTTTGTAATCGCTTCTCGGTGTGTGTCACTCTACCGATGAACGGAGACTAGGCTGAACTGAGACTGACAGAGCGCAGTGTTTAGTCGCTTGCTTTTATATGCGCGACCGGCAGAGTAGCTTGCGAGAGTGCCGTGTAATGTTGCGAATTCACGCAAAGCGAAGAAATTGCTCGAACGTTCTTCGGCCGTTGTATTGAGCGACCATTAGTTCGAGGCCTTTCGCGTAAGTGGCGGAATTATTAAACGGCCGTAGAAATTATGGTTGTAGGTAGATATGTACTGGCGCGCGGTGCCTTACGCTGTAGGTATTCCGTAGTATTTCTCGCGTGTTCTTGGAAGGCCAGTGGTGGTGCAATGAATTCGGCGTAAGTGGGCGCTACACATTAATAATTTTATTTCTAAATATTTAAATTTTGATATTGAAAATGTAAAGCGACTGCACCAGTGTAGGTTTTGGAAATACGCTTCCGGGCGCCGTCGTGCCAAGGCGCCAAGTATGTAAGTAGGCAAGGAAGCAAGGTGCTGATAATATCCAGACCCGCGATGCGAAAGCGCCAGGCGCCATTTGGCTCAGGATCAGTCCTCACTCAGTGCGCCCATTGTCCCTTGATGGCTTAATACGGCCCTGGACACAGCCCGTTTTCTGTGCCGGCTTGTCGGTATGATAACCCCAAGTAAACTAAATTATTGGCAACGTTTTTATCATGAAAGTGTTGCCATTGCCAAGTGAACACTTTGCGCTGGTTTTCATTTCAATGGAGACGCATTACAGCAGTTTCGAATATCCGCCTCCAAAATATGGAGGTTGTATTACGTAGTGTCAAAGATGAAGCCTTCAAATGAATTTCTAAAAAATTTTTTGCAGCTCACAAAAGTCAAATTACATTCGCAATACGTTAGGGTGTCGAAAGTGAAAAAAAATATGGATATATATCGATGTATCGATA
Organism: Limnephilus rhombicus; assembly: GCA_929108145.2. Taxonomy (NCBI): domain Eukaryota; kingdom Metazoa; phylum Arthropoda; class Insecta; order Trichoptera; family Limnephilidae; genus Limnephilus; species Limnephilus rhombicus. The sequence continues at coordinate 30,097,924 of OV815284.1, forward strand.
TTTATTAAAATATCAATATCGACGTCGATATATCGAGGAAAAAATATCGATATATCGACATATCTGTCAAATTTTCAAGAGATTTTGCGTTTTTAAAATAAAAGTGTATTCAGCTCAATATTTCCAATAGTAATTTTTGTAGATAATTTGTTTTATTTAATGTACAAAAATCTCAATAAAAATTAAGGTATTTTTTATCATTATTCATTTTTATTACGTAATAATTACAAAAATATCAAAAACTAAAAAGCTGTCTTCCAACTTAAATGTAAACTGAGATGCATACAAATTAATCAGTAACATTCTATTGGCGTAAATCTGTCAAAAAGGACTTCGTGTTTGGAACAAGGTATAGTCAATAATCATAGACAATTAGAAACCAACACATAGGAGTGGCTTAGAAAAAAATGGCGAAAAATAGTATACATTTCTATGTATGTACATACACTCATGAGATAGTATTGGTGATCACAAATACTAATGCAAAGACAATAGATTTGTAAGCTATCAATAGTTAAAATTTCAACCGCAAGATGTCATGACCCAATACAGTTACTTTTTTCCGTTCGTTCCCATACGGTTTTGGATTCTAGTGACTTTAAATACATTAATTTTAAAAAAATATCGTTTTTGATACAATTTTCGATATTGGATATTTTGTATCGATATATCGGATCAAAATATATCGGCTAAAAATATCGATATTTTGAATTAAAAATTTCGATATATCGATATTTTTTCAACAAGCCTACAATACGTAGTAACCTACGTGTGCAAAACTAAAACCAGACTTTTTCCTCTACTGATGGTTTTAAAAGCACTTATTTTTGGGTTCCGACCTCGGCTAACCGAACGACTATTACACAAATTACACTTGACAAAGAAGCCTTGATAAAGAAGGTAGTGGGGAAGGGAAGGAGATGGGGAAGAGGATGGCAGGGAAGTACCTGGCTATTCAGATTTGGTCACCAAATACGGCTAAAGCCATTTCAAGCAAAGTTTCAATTCTGAATGGTGGTCTTCCAATCTGGGCGACACTCTCCGAGAATCTTCCACTCTGGAACGTGCCGCAAATATACTATACAAATAAATAAAATAAAATTTATTTTCCACGACGGGTTTAGATCCCGCGACCTGTGGATTGCGAGTCAAAAGCCTTACTGCTAGACCACGCTGGCCGTCAATAATTTGAATAAGTCAGATTTCAAAAATTGTTATATTAAGTTAATATACGAGAATGTACCAACTACTCGTACATTAATGTTGAATTCTGCAGTTGTTTCTCTGCCTAAATATCATATCTACTCGTCCATTAGCTCAAAATGTTGAATTTTAGGTTGCATTATTTCGTAGGTACATTAACGTGGGCATGTTTCAACAGTATTCCAAAGTTTCCCCTGAAAGCTATTACGTTACATGAACCTTACTTAACAGTATACGTTTGGAATTTCGATATATAACAACCAAGTGCAAACAGTACATACAAAAATGTACACATTATAGTAATGTACAATATGGACATGAGTATTACAGGTGCATTAAAAAGATAATCCTAGAAGCACTAATGCCAGTGAAACGCCTAAAATCATTTCACGCTCTGCCTAAAAGTTTTGAACAACCCACAAGTTTGGTACTTATGTATCTATGTTCCAATGCACACCAAGCTTTGGAATGTTTAATTCTAACAAATTTACAAAGTGTACTCAAATATTGAAATTATGCCCTACTTTAAAACTGTTTTTAGTGTACATTCGTCATAATTCCAATTTTCATTACGTATTATAATGAAACATTGTAAAGCAAATATGATGTGTAGTATGTGATAGGGGACGTTATTTTCAATAAAAAGACGGAATACATGTGGTCAAATGTATATCCATTTTTGTATTTAAAAAATACCCGTATTTTATAAATATATTTTTAAATTATTTTAATAAAAGTATTTTAAAAACCAAACCGCTCCAAAACCAAACCAATCAGCTCTTTTTATCGAATATACTTACTAACGCATCTAATAGCTGTATCTATCTAATATTCTAATGTAATAATAACGTGTCTAATAGCTATACAATATCTAATATAATTACGTAACTAATAGCTTGTGTCTGTATAATGCAAAAACGTGTTTAATAGCTCCTATTTAATATATCTGATATCTATTTAATATATTTAATAGCTCCTATTTAATATATCTGGGTAGTATGTTTACGAGAGATGGGAAGGCTGAAAGAGATATTGAAAGAAGGGTGAATGCCGGTAACTCCATTAATGGTGGACTGAATGCCGTTGGCGCTAATAAAAAAACTGTCAAAAAAGCGAAGCTAGCAGTCCACAATGGAGTCCTGGTACCTACCCTGATGTATGGCAGTGAGGCATGGAACTGGCAGAGGAAGGATGAAAGTAAATTGAATGCTGTTGAAATGAGATCCCTGAGACGTATGTGTGGTAAAACAATGTATGATCGCGTGAGAAATGTGGAAATGGAAGGCTGATGTAAGCATAATGAGTAAGATTAAGAAAGGGACCCTCAGATGGTTTGGGCATGTAGAGCGAATGAACGAAGGAAGTAGTGTAAGAAGAATATACGACGCGAATGTGAATGGTAGAAGAAGTCGGGGACGCCTGAGGAAGACATGGCACGATCGAGTGAATCAGATACTTGAGTCGGGTCATGTCAAAAGTCAGAATAATAGAAGAGAATGTATGAGACGATGAATGAATGTGAGTGAGGCAAAGAGTGTGTGCCAAGACCGAGTTGTTTGGCGGTCCGTCCTCTCTGCCTACCCCTGCGGGGAAACGGCGTGATGGTTAGTTAGTTAGTTAGTTTATTTAATATAGTGGTCGAGGAGTAAGGATCCCAACCAATCCGATGATCGCGGTTTCAAATCCCGGCGTGCCCAAACAAATTTTATTTTATCCAGTTGTTTATTAGGCTGCCTTTACACTCGTAAGTTTTCCCCTTAAGTTGCTCACACAAGCGACTTATGGGCAAATTACCAATGAAAACGACACCAAAAGTCATTTACCGTAATTTGTGGTAAGTTACAGAAATTGTTCTTACGTAAGTGTTTTGACAGGTCTAATCGCATCACAACTTATCAAATCAGTTTGATAAGTTGATACGCTTACCGTAAGAACCGGTACAAAAATGCGCCGATCTGAGGTGTCAAATTAATAGACAGTTGTAGTCGTAGGAATTTTTTCAGGAAATAAATACTTTTTTAAATTATTTTAACTAAAATCTGATTATGTTAGGTGGATAATTACATACCTTTTTGTTTTTTGAAGACTTTTATTAAATGTACATTTGTTACTTAAATTAAATTTTTTCCGCGACCGGTTTCGATACAACCGTATCATTCACGAGCAGAATTAAAACTAACTTAAAAAATAATATGCAAGTACCAAAGATTAATTAGGTGGGAGTAGTGGGAGGGATAATTTTGGGGGAGGGGGAAAAGCGGTGGGAGGAGTCAATATTATACGGAAACATGGTTAGTAAAGGAGATTTGCAAGGCGCTATTATTTTATTCACTAAATTAATTTTTGATTTAATTTTTTTGTTTATTTCGAGCGTTTCTAAAGCGCAAAGATTAAAGAATGAATTTATATTGCTAGAAATAACAATTATTCCGAATTTGCGAATCATTTAATAGAGTCAGGCCATAGCTTCAATAAAGAAAAAACAAAATTTAAACATTGCAATATAAATTCATTCTTTAATCTTTGCGCTTTAGAAACGCTCGAAATAAACAAAAAAAATTAAATCAAAAATTAATTTAGTGAATAAAATAATAGCGCTTGCAAATCTCCTTTACTAACCATGTTTCCGTATAATATTGACTCCTCCCACCGCTTTCCCCCTCCCCCCAAAATTATCCCTCCCACTACTCCCACCTAATTAATCTTTGGTACTTGCATATTATTTTTTAAGTTAGTTTTAATTCTGCTCGTGAATGATACGGTTGTATCGAAACCGGTCGCGGAAAAATTTAATTTAAGTAACAAATGTACATTTAATAAAACTCTTCAAAAAACAAAATGTCTAGAAATTGTTACATAGTTAATGCCCAAGAAATACAAAAAATTACATACCTTACTATCTCCCTACAAAAAATTTAAAAAAACACTAGATGAAACTCAAATGAGCACTACCCACAAATACTAATGAAAACGGAAAGAAACTTTTCTGATTCCAAAACCGAAGAGATATGATTTATTTTTCAGGTGGAAAAAGCTTTCTAAAAATTATCATCCTTCTATTTAATTATCCGTCTAATCCTTTCTAATCACGATGTTTCCGATTATAACAATAAGTATTTGAATTCGAAGTCGGTTGCTGTAAAGTAGTTGCCATTCGTATAAAATTGAAGAACTTTTTGTATTCTTTATTTAATGTAATAAATCGATTGAAACTGCTCTACTTGAAAATGTTTGTCTCCTCAGTTTATCCAGTGAAAGTTTCAGTCTGGGAAATTACATAAAAGGGTTACCGGAGTTGGACTTTTATATGGTATCCACTAAATGGCAGATTGCCAGGATATTTCTCCAGACGTGAGTGGTTTACATTATGTACTAGGGTTCTCAATGGAAGATCCAGCCGCCTGATTTATAATCATAATAAATTTAAATAGTTTTATGTTTATTCAAAACAAGTTAACAGTAATGTTATAAGAAAATCCGTAATGTTATAAGTTAATTGAAAGATATTGGTGCGTAACCAAATGTGATAATGTGACGTAATAAAAAGAAAAAGTTTGTTTTAAAGATAGAAGAAAAACGGCTCGAAAAATTCCACTTGAAAAAAAAACATTAGATATCTAAATGATATAAAATAAATTGTATAAGTAAAAATAAATAATAGCTATCACGGAACGCCCTTCAAAAATGAAAAAGCAAGAGCGGGGAGAGATGGGCGACCGAAGCGTCGTTCCGTTACGCCACATTAAAAAAAATCAAAAATTTTTAAATTTATAACGATCAAAAAAGTTCAATTTTAAAAAAAATAACTAGTGAAGACGGGGTTTGTGAGATCGAATTTTTGTGTGAAAACTTCAAAGATGAAAGTTTTATGTACTTTCGCTAATGCCAGGTGTAAAACGCCAAACGCCCGCTGGCACTATTTTCGTAATTACTTACTTGTTTTTTGAAAAACGATATTTTTGTAAATTGAACAATGTTACCGGATAATGTGTTTATATATTTATTATATTTTTTATACATCTATCCAACGCAGTTTCCCCAGGATAGACACTAATATTCAGATAACTGTTTTTTTTTCTGTAATACTATAAAAATAATATAGTATAATGAAGACAAACTAAAATTTGCAAGAGTTTTATTGCATTTTCCAGCTAAATTAGCGTTAGTCACAATAAAAATAAGTCATGAGGATTTCCCATAAATAAATGTAGTACATATGACTTTTGAAAATCGGAATTATGACGTTTGACGTAGAATTTTACATTGCGTTTTTTTACAGATAACATGAACAAACTTGATGATAATGAAATAATGAGATGGAACAATCAAGGTATATTATTTCCGTGCCAAGCGAATAAAATATATTTTAGTGTGCTGGGAGCATTTTTTAAGGATCAAAATTAGAGATACCACGGATATTCGACTACTATTCGGTATTCGGCTTATTCGGCTACGTTTTTACTATTCGGTATTCGGTATTTATACCATTTGATATTACTCCAACTCCTAAAATACAGCAGTTGTTATGAGGTTTGTCTAGGTCTTGGAGGCAGATGACCAGGATACACTAAACCCCAGATTCCTACCCACCCCTTAAACCCATTTCCTTCCCAGAACTCTCCTCTCCTTCCTTTCCCTAAAAAAACCCTCCACAGAACATCCCTAGAGATTAAATTGGCCCTGAGGGAAATTATTTTCCTCGGGGCTTCCTGTGTGGAGCTCATGTAAAAAAAAACCCTGATGAAGAGAGCAACGCTCTCGAAACATGTCGGTTTATAGACATTAAAAAGTAGTTAAAACAAATAAATTCTTTAATTTTGAATAAATATTTATTGTCTTCATTACAAATTTCATATTTTTCACAAACAGGTCATTTTTTTATTAAATGGTGCCATTTCGAGCTTTTCGCGAACAAACAGGCGTGTTACACATTATAAGTAACACAATTTGATGCAACAATCAACAAATAAGGCGTGTTTTGACAAGACATACTCGCAAATGAAACAAATACGTAGTTACCGCACGCACTTCAATTATGCAGGTCGGAACATGTCACCCGCGGAATGTATTAAGGCCGGTTACAGTGCACGACCGACGGTCGGTGCGTATTTATATATTTTCAAAATGTGCGAGGTCTTCGCACAAAAACTCATAGCTTCTTAAATCAGGTCCTTTTGAACAATTACGATATTTATCTTATATGTGAAACTTGGCTAAATAAATCAATCCAGGACAGTGAATTGTTTGACAATAGGTATGATGTATTTAGAGAGGATCGGAACTACTTTTTGTCTGGACAGCAGCAGGGAGGGGGGGGTACTAATTGCAACATCCAAATCTCTGAAGGCTCAGAGAATTCCCTGGTCTACGTGTACTGAGGAGATCTGGATATCAGTGCCAATACTAGGTAACAATAATAAACTCAAAAATTTATATATCTGCTGCACATATCATCCACAAAACACCAACTACATCCACAACCTAACTCATCACTTCAACACCACATCAGACCTGCACGCAAATCACCCGGAAGGATTGTTTTTATTAGCTGGAGACTACAATATATCCAAACTAAACTGGAAGTTAACCGAAGGGCAAAACCAATTAGAACCAAATTTTCCAGAAGACACTGCTAGCTGTGCCTTGGTAGACTTCCTTTCATTCACCCAACTACACCAATTCAATTCTATAACCAATACAAACAAACGAATTCTTGATTTAATCATGACAAATATTTCAAAATGTAGTATAACCCATTGTACCGAACCTCTGACGCCTGAAGATTCACATCACAGAGCATTAGACATAGAGCTATCACCTGTTACTGTACCGTCTCTCTCCAGCTCATCTAGGACAGTTAAAATGTTTCAACGAGGTGATTACGGTCAAATCACTGAGGAACTATCCAAAATAAATTGGAAACTCCAATTTCAAGGTAAGGATACCGAAAAAGCCGTATTAGATTTTTACAATATCATAAATGACATTATTCGCAAATATATCCCCGAAAAAAAAATTAACGGTAATTTAGAAAGGTTTCCCCCCTGGTACACTTTACCACTTATTAAAATTGTAAAAGAGAAATTAAAATATCACAAGAAATGGAAAAAATACAAGAACCTGGCTGACTACCAATCATTTTCAGTACTGAGAAATCGTCAAAAGAAGATCGCGTTAGAATGTTATGAAAACTTCATTATGACGGCAGAAGATTCAATAAAAAAGTGCAGCAAACAGTTCTGGTCATTTGTTAAATCAAAGAAATCCTCTTCCGATTTACCAAAGCAAATGTATCTTGGAGATATTTCCTGCAATGATGGACAATCCATATGCGACCATTTTAGTGATTATTTTAGATCAGTTTTTGTAGAAAATTCCAACCCTCGCCTCAATCTTATAAACTGTGAGAATGATGACGACAACTCTAATCTACATATCCACAATATTAACTTCAATCAATCATGTGTACTTAGTTATTTAAAAAAACTTGATCCGAATAAAAGTGCGGGATCTGATTTAATTCCATCCATATTTTATGTAAAATGCCGGGACCAATTGGCTTATCCTCTCTCCTTGCTATTCAAAATGTCATTTGAAGAAGGCAACTTCCCCAACGTCTGGAAACAAGCACTCATTACACCAATCCACAAAAGCGGGGACAAAACTAACATTACCAACTACAGGCCCATCTCCAAACTCCCAATTGTCAGCAAAATCATGGAAAACATAGTTCTTGATCAACTTTTTCCGGCGGTACAAACAATCATATCTAAAAATCAACACGGCTTTTTCAGAAAACGGTCGGTCGAGACAAACCTTCTGGAATACACAGATTTTATTTTAAATTCTATGGGTGGTAAAAATCAAGTAGACTCTATCTATACGGATTTTTCAAAAGCCTTTGATAAAATTAACATTGACCTGCTTCTGAAGAAACTGTTAAAAATCGGGATTAATGGTGACCTTCTCAGATGGATCAAATCATATGTAACAAACAGAAGTCAAGCAGTTAGAGCTAAGGGTTTCTCCTCGCGTTTTTACAGTATACCTTCAGGAATCCCGCAAGGATCTCATCTCGGACCTCTCTTGTTTATTTTATATATCAATGATATAGGTAAATGCTTTAAAAATTCCAAATTCCAAATTTTTGCTGATGACACTAAGATTTACAAAAAAATCACTAATATTAATGACAGCCTAGAATTGCAAGATGATATCAATAGGCTTGGAATATATTGTGCTAACAACCAACTGTTCCTTAATCTGGAAAAATGTAACACAATATCATTCACCAAAAGCATAAACCCCCTAATATTCCCGTACAAAATCAATGACGTAGAGATAAAAAGATGTTGTGAAGTGAGGGACTTAGGAATAATAATGGACTCCGGAATGTCTTTCCGAACACATATAAATTCCATCTGTGACAGGGCGTACAAACTTCTAGGATTCATCATAAGAGTGACCAAACCATTTAGGTCTCCACACGTAATCAAAATACTGTACGTCTCTTTTGTTCGCTCAATATTAGAATTCGGATCAGTCATATGGAATCCCCAATACAAAGTAAATATTGAAAGGTTAGAAAGAATTCAAAAAAAGATATTGAAACACCTAGACTTTAAATCCTTTCGAACTTCAGAAAACCTAAAAGACTCATTAACATTCCATAAATCAACTTTAGAAGATAGAAGAAATATATCCGACCAAAAATTTTTATTCAAAATCATTAACAACGTTGTTGACAACAACTATCTTCTAGAACACATTAATTTCCACTGTCCAATAAGAAACACAAGGTCAAACCAACTATTCCACATCCCACACTCAAAAACAAATTACACACAACATTCGTTTCTCCGAAGGACGTGCACAAAATACAATGATATCTTTTACGACGCTGATATTTTCCATTTGTCCTCAGGCCAATTTATTAAATCCATAATAGAAAAAATTAAAACAAATTGATAATTACGAACTCTCCACCCCTGCTGCATGTTATTTTTTTCATTCTCATTATGTTGGTTTTCCTTCTTTTTATTATAATAATAATATTTGGATGATTTATATATCCCATATGCTTTAATTTGTGTGTGTGTTTTTTTCTTTCATTTCTGTTGTAGATATATATATATTTTTCTTTTTTTTCTACCACTTTATGTTTTCTTTAATGTTTTAATCCATGTTTATATATTATAAATTGTAGCGGAAACTTCGCTGGTTAATGTAATCATGTAATATGTTACTTTCTTATAAAATATGTATAACTGTTTGTTTCCTAAATAAACTAAAATAAAAATAAAAATAAAATAAAGTAACTACGTATTTGTTTCATTTGCGAGTATGTCTTGTCAAAACACGCCTTATTTGTTGATTGTTGCATCAAATTGTGTTACTTATAATGTGTAACACGCCAGTTTGTTTGCGAAAAGCTCGAAATGGCACCATTTAATAAAAAAATGACCTGTTTGTGAATAATATGAAATTTGTAATGAAGACAATAAATATTAATTCAAAATTATTGCAGCTATTAATTAATTAATTTCGCGTACGACGTCCGGTCAGCTTGTTGGTCAATCGTGAACTGACGGTGCGCTCCGACGGTCGGTCGGTGGTATGCAATCGTCAGGACCGACCGTACGCACCGACCGTTAGTCGTGCACTGTAACCGGCCTATGTGTCGCCGAATATTCGACGCTTCGGCCGAGAGCCTAGCCAATATTCGAGCTAATATTCGGTATTCGGGAAAATCACTTTTCGTGGCATTTCTATTCAAGATAAGTAAAAATATCACGCTGTCATTTGAATAAAATTTCATTACAAGAATCCCCCTCGAAAATGAAAGGCGCCTACGAAACTGCAAGCTGTTATCATCATGTAAATGAATTTCTCCATTTGCATAAGCGAAGCGTTTATGCAGGCGTCAATCTGCCATTTCCCCAGACGTTTTCCCACTAAATTAACTTCCGTAGGGCGGAGAGACTTCTAGAGGTGTCATAGCGGAGCACAGAAGTCAGAGGAATTCATTATAATTCTTTATTTAAGCCATTGAAATTTATATCCTGAGAAATTATAAAGGCGGATCTATTAGTGCTGACCTACTTCGTGAAAGCGATGCTTTGTTTAATTGTTTGTACGGCCAAGGTTACTACGCAAGTCTTGGTATTATTAATTAAAAAATAATATACTATTTGCTTCTACTGTTTTAATAAAAATAGAGCAGGAATATTATTCATATTATGGGAAAATTCTTTCAAGTGTTGAATTCTCTTGCAGTTCTGTGCACCTATACACAGAGAATGCACAGAGTCACTAATGTTTACAGTCTTTTTACGATAGTTGAATAAACAAACCAACTTAAGAAGTAAAAAATAATTCAATGTAATAATCCTTTTTTTATATGAATATTGCATAAGAGTCCCCGACTGCTCCCGTCTGGAGGCAGTGAGACTATGGCAACCCCAATTGGGGTATGTTGTGAGGCTGGAGGTAGTCGGGAGGGAAAGAGGAAGGTGGGGAAGTACCTGGCTATTCAGATCTGGTCACAACAAGGTTAAAGCCATTTCAAGCAACGTTTTAATTCTGAGTGGTGGTCTTACAACTGGGCGATACTGAGAATCTTCACAATCGTTCCACTCTGGAATATTCCACAAATATACCTTATAATACTTTAAATGATTTTGTAAGTAAATTTTGAAAACAAAAATCAATCAAATAAAATTTATCTGCGCACGCCGGGATTTGAACTGGCGACCTCCGGATTGCTAGTCGAGAGTCTTGACCCCTGACCACGGATGTCGTTTTTGATGGGCAACTATCCTGAGGCAAATATTTTATACTTGCTTTCAGCTTCACAAATCCCATATATATTATCTTCCGTGATTTTTCACGGGTGGTTTCATACTTTTCTCCGGAGTTCCAGACAATGCTTATTTTAAGCTTTTCAATTTATTATCTAGGAATATTGATAACTTAATTAAGGATGTCTCGAGTTCGAGGTCCACTTTCGGCAGCGATGAAAGGCTAGAATATTTATCAATCAAATGAATTCTGTGATTTCTTTTTCCGGAATATCGTTACCTCATTTGGATAGGGTTCTGACTGATTTTTTTTAAATGACTTTTGAATGCCAAAGCATTACTTTTGCTCATTTCTATACTGAAAATAATTTTCAGAACCATCTGTTTTGTATTTTCGTAGATATATGTATGACAAAGTTCTATCATCAAGAATTTTAAATAATCATTCATTTTATAAGGTTCTAACATCACTCACTCTCAATTTTGTTTTATCGGCTTGATGTTATTACAAGGCGCATTAAGTGTCGTTCAGACATCGAATATAACCGCGAGCAGGTATCTGTTGAACCGCGAGCGCTCATGTTTTGTGCCGTTCACACGACGCAGATCAAATATTTCTTCCTATGGTAGGAGAGGGGGTCACATGAATTAGTGAGCGGTCGCGGAGTGCGCATTTTTTGTACTGAATTTATCAACTTGACATCTGTCATCCACCGGTCTAGGCAGCTCCGTAATTAAAATGACCCCCTCTCCAGTTTTCGTCGGAGTGGGGGGCGCTTAACTGTTGGCATATCGCCTCAAGAGCGGTTACGGCGTAAGATGTGCATTGTATATGGTTGATGTGCGCATAAGAGCCCGTTCACATTGAGCATATAAATATAAAAGATCATAGCACGCCATATATCGCTCTCCATATAATTCCTTCAGACCGTTCACACCTGAGCGCTTTATGCGCACATCAACCATAGACAATGCACATCTTACGCCGTAACCGCTCCTGAGGCGATATGCCAACAGTTAAGCGCCCCCCACTCCGACGAAAACAGGAGAGGGGGTCATTTTAATTACGGAGCTGCCTAGACCGGTGGATGACAGATGTCAAGTTGATAGATTCAGTACAAAAAATGCGCACTCCGTGGCCGCTCGCTAATTCATCTGGCCCCCTCTCCTACCATAGGAAGAAATATTTGATCCGCGCCGTGTGAACGGCACGAAACATAAGCGCTCGCGGTTCAACAGATACCTGCTCGCAGTTATATTAGATGTCTGAACACCCCTTAACGCGCTTAGGTGTGAACGGTCTGAGGGGATTGTATGGAGAGCGATATTTGGCATGCTATTTATTTATTTATTTATTTGAGACACAAACAGGATATTTATACAACATTTTTGTGGGTAGCATATAACAAATTAAAATACAAATATAAGTATCCCTAGATTAATGTGTCTGCATTAATCACATATGCATTTTCACAGAAGCAAACTCTTGAAAAACAATGCAAGTATTATTTATACATAACTTGAAAACTTAAATACAAAATTGAAATACATAATAATAACAAGTATACAATATTTATAAAGTATTTACTGAAAAGTAAATATGATCTTTTATATTTATATGCTCAATCTGAACAGGCCTTTATGGTTCGCCACTTTGGTTGGATAGGTTTTAACTTCGCCTTACCATGTTTTAAGGTTTCAAAGTTTTCAAAGACGAATTTTCATAATCTACATATTTAACAATTTTAGTTAAGCCACCGCTACCCGAATTTCTGCCGATTTCTTACATAATATCTTCCTTAAACATTTGAAGTTTTTAAGCTCTTAAAAAAATGTATGTTATTTTTGAAGATAAAATCTACACATTCCCTACGCCGAAACACAAATTATATGAAATTCCCTCGATAGAAAAAAATCGCCGTATAGTCTACTCCGAAAATTATAATTTTCAAGTCTGTTTCAGTTATTTTACATGTTATATATATGAAAAAAATCACAGTATTTCTTTAAATGCTGTTTTAGAGAACCCCCAAGAGTTTTTTAGCTCTATTATTATATATATTTTCACAATTTTTTGTCATCGATTTTATCGCTTTAAATTTTAGCGCGCTCCTCTAACATTCGTAATTACATATCTCTCCATCTTCTTCTTTTTGAGCGAGGTTACGGCGCCTTAAAGTATTTTAGTTTCTCGTATGTAATTAGAACCTTATGCAAAGAGTTATTACGCCTTAGCTGGTTGCATGTGGTTCTATTTAAAAGTTTGGGAATGTTCTAAAATATTAAGTTTACGTCCTATTTTAATATTTTCCTTTTAAAATATGTTCATCCCGTTTAATCACAGGAGACCATATTTGACCCAACGCACATAGGTCTCATATAAAACGCTGTAACTCCCTTAATATCATAGTTAGAAATATGTTCTAATCGGTGTTAGAAAGGAAAAACACCACGCTTTATATTCCAATCTAAAAAATAGCCACCAAAAAGTAAAATGTACACTTTTGTGTACACAAAGTTTTGAATCGCAAATTGAAAAAAAAAAATGAAACCTCGGGAACTTTTTATAAATTTTTTTTACATAGAGCGACAAAAAAGTGAGGTTACGATATGTGTTTGTTGTACATTTGTCTAATAAAATATGTATGTGTTTTTATTTTTTTTATTATCAGTAACTTTAGTTAGAAAAAACGTAAGGTGAGCCATTTTGAAAACTTTTTTATGTTTGTATGCAAAAATTTTATGATAAAAAAAGAAGTTTTTTTAGAATTCTATAAATTGAAAGCGTATTTCATCACCTTTCTAAAACATTTTTTGGTTTTTGAATGTGCTCAGAAATATTCGAAATATTTGCATTTTATTATAAAGCGAAAATATTTTGTCCATCTGAAAAAAATGCCAAATTTTTGAAGGGTTAAAATAATTTCCACAAGATTCAACCTCAAAATCGATAATGAGAAAAACGCCTTTGCAAATTTTGTCACCTCACATCTCAGAACAAGGTAAGGTGAAGTTAGTACCCTATCCAAATGAAATGACGATATGTGTGGTTCGTCTGTTAAATTTATCTCTTCAAATAAAGCTGGGTATATTTTTAAAAGCCCGATGAGCAAAATTGTGGCGACAGTCCGATAAAATGTTAAGTTTCAATTCAATTTTTAATACCTACTATTGAGGGGAAGTGAAGAGTTTGCTCGCGTGACAGAACCCAATTATTGTGTGACCTATCCAAAGGGACAGTAATGCACTGCGCAAGGGCAGTTCCGATTTAGTAATGTATTAAGGTCTTGGTAGTCTACGTCACGCTTGTTTGGTTTGACATTAAAAAAACTGCAATCACAATATATATGTAAAAATCATAATGCGTATTTATACGAGTATGTAAATGAGATGTCTTATGCGTTGCTAAACCATACATCCGATTGCGATGAAACTTTGGGGATTTGATGTGCGCATGCCGCCGATAGCTTCTATATATATACTGGTGAGCTCTGGCATTATGAAATTTCTATAAAAAAAAATTAAAAAGTGGCACGCGAGCTGTTTGAAAACTGAATGTACCGGGAATGAATGTATGGAATGCGAGAGGGGGGGTACTCGGGAGGGGGTTCGCGGGACGGTGGAAGCGGAAGAGGGGAGTCGGGGGAGGGAAGATAGAGTGGGAACGCAATTTATAAATACTAATTTTCGATTTTGGTTTAATTGAATTTGATGAATAAACATCTAGTGGCCGTAATATCTATACCACAGACAGCTGGATAGAGTAAGGAGAAGGGAGAAATCCGAAAGTGCGAAAGATGCGAAGTGTCACATAACACCGCTAAAGCCATTTCAAGCCTGGTAGATATTTTTAGCGCCAGTCGTTTCACAGAAATTCAAATGTAACGTTTTCATCAAAAGGCCATTCAGCGCCATTTTGTTTTTTTGACAGTTAACAACAACGATAAGGAACGTATGTTTATTGTTTTTTTTCCATCACTGTACCTCACCCTCGTAAGCGCACATTCACACATTGTGATTATTTTCCAAATGAAAACCTATAAATACAATAGCTATCAAATTAAAACTAATCAGGTTTCTTATGCATCAATGATTACGGGTATTCGTAAATTTTCAGGATTTTTCAAGGAAAATCCAGCTACTCGTATTTGAGATTTGGCACATTTTCCACCCTTTGGTAAGGGCGGAAAATTGTCGTAATAAATCTAAAGCCCGTTTAAACTGGGTGCAATTGACTTCCAAAGCTTTGATCTCGCAAAGCCGTAAAATGTAATTGAATCAATTTGCCACTTTATATAGAATAACTTTATTGATGAATTGTCAAGTGAAAATTGTTTTCTTCGTGGAATTTTAAGAACTTTTTTTTCTCATTAAGTCCGCACAGGAGGTCCTGAGTAAAATAATTTCCCTCAATGCCTGTGTCATCTTTGGAGATGCTGTGTTGATGGTCTTTCTGAGAAGAGGAAGGAGTGAACATGGGTCTTGAAGAGACCCATGTTGTAGGAGGGAGAAAACACAGAAACTGACAAATTATTCCACAGCCGAGCTTTTGAACTCAAGAACGACACGTAGAAGCAATTGTCATTTGGTACGCGTTTGGCGTGTTCCTCAACAATGCACCTGTGCCAAAGGGATCAATGACGCTAGTTCCTCAGAGCATTTTTCATACTTACCTGACGCTTATGATCTTAAGATTGCAATCAGTTTGTTAAGAAAGGGGAATTCTGCGCACAATTAAGGGTTTTTTCAGCAATTTTGGGACTCCAAACCAGAGATGAGAAAAACCTAACTTAAATGTATTGTTAAACGAAACAATTTAACTTTGTTAGAACCACTTACATATTTGAGTAAAGCCGACCGGTTTCGGAACGATCGTTCCTTCTTCAGGACAAGCGTATACTAATTTGACAGTTTCGAAATATGGATGGGAACAATGTTTTATTATGGTAGGGGTGGAGCCTGTTTATAAAGGATAGCCACAAAGTTATAGCTACATTCAAAAGTATAAATTTATTGTGTTAATTTTATCGCCGGTAATCTGTGTTATATCGCCACCTGGCTGGGCAACGTTGTGAGGCGGGTTATGTAAGAAATTTGTTAACGCGGACCTTGAGAGTCCCGGAAAGCCGACACAAAAATTCAGCGAAACGACCGGTTATCATTAAGTGAACTTTTCAAGGAATGTTCCGCTTGGGTCCGCCAAGATTCATGCACTTGCACCAGCGGGCATGGGATTATTGCTGCTAGTTCCTTCAAGCAAGCTCCGTTGAAATACCCGTAGAATAGATAAAGGATGCCTATATTGCTTCCGTGTATTAGAAAATGGCAATCTGTCTGTTTACAATGGAATGTAAATTAAACGATTTTTTTTTTACATGAGCTCCACACAAGAGGCCAATAATTTTCCTCAGGGCCTATGTCATCTTTGGGGATGCTGTGTGGAGGGTTTTTTTGGGGAAAGGAAGGAGAGGAGAGTTCTGGGAAGGAAAAGGGTTTAAGGGGTGGGTAGGAATCTGGGGTTCAGTGTGTCCTGGTCATCCGCCTCCAATACCTAGACAAACCTCACCCCGAAAACCCGGGCACCCCTGCTAAATCACCAAACGTAGCGAACCACTTGGGGTGACCTATGGCAGAGGTGTTGGTTATCCAATAAAGGTTCCCGGGGCGGCGGTACCCAATCCCGCCTCTCAAATTTCCTTTGAATCAAGTAGTTTTATCGAATTCTTGGGAGCTAATGGCCTGTACAGACTAGGCTAGTAGTTTAGTTGAGTAGCGAGTATTTTAGTAACTAAACGTGTCCGAACTCCTTCAATTTAGTAGTAAGTAGGAGCATTTTGGTCAGTCAAGTGGCGAGTTACTCGCTATTTTGTTACTTGCCCAATCAGAACGGGGCTTAAGGCCTAGTGGTGACTCCCAAATAGAACGTTGAGATTTGTATAATCTATGTATGTATTTGAAATGGTTGTTGGTTGTATTATTCGACGATGGCGTGGTCTACGGGTAAAGGCTCTTGTCTCGCAATCCTAAGGTCGCGAGATCGGGGGCGAATAAATTTTATTTGATTAATTTGTGTTATTTCGCAATTAATGCATTTAAAATAATATATGGTGTATTTGCGGCACGTTCTAGAGTGGAAAATACTCTCAAGTATTGTCCTGGTATAAGACCACCAATCAGAATTGAAACGTTGCTTGAAATGGCTTTAGCCGTGTTTGGTGACCAAATCTAAATAGCCAGGTACTTCCCCACCTTCCTCTTCCCCATCTCCTTCCCCTCCCCACTACCTTCAGCCTCACAACAAACCCCAATAATTGTAGATGCCAAAGTCTCACTGGCTCCAAATGGGAGCAGCTCAGATTCTTGTGAGGTATTCACATAATTCATTTATTTTAAATCGTCAATTTCATTTTCTAAAATATAATTTTTTATCTGTCGAAAAACAAAACAAAATATTCGCAGTGAAAATTAATCTAAAATAGCTGTAAGCTTGAATTAAAAGAGTAGCGACACGAACACTGTTGATCAACTTATTGCTTAATTAACCTCTTTTCATCTAAAAGTCACAGCATCTCCCGCTGCGATATTATAACACAATTATACTTAACACTAAACTTGTCAAGTAAAATTAGTATGCAGGTTGTCCGGTTCCACTGATTCCAGCCAAAACAGAATTAGTGTAACAAATCCTGATTAGTGAGAATTGTTCGTGCATTATCTTCAATCAAACGTACTTTTGTTCCGGATGAGTGCGTGCACTCAGTTTGTGCGGTATTACTGGAACATTCATTTTGCCATGATTATAGACAAAGGGTGAAAGAGTCAATGTGGATTTTCCGTTTTATCTATATATCTATAAATATGAATCCCTGTTTCCCTTGGTCACGCCATAACTTCAGAACGACTTTATCTATTTTAACAAAATAATTGTCTGTCCATTTTTAAAATTTTAGATATTTTAAATAGCTACCTTCCTACCTAAGGTACCAAATTTGATTGATTGTTCTTATAATACCTTTACAAAAATTAATATTTGTAATACAGAAAAACGATAATTTGAATAAAAATATTGTAATAGGTGGCACGCGAGCTATTTGAAAACTGAATGTAGTGGGACTGAATATATGGAACGCGGGAGGGTGGTTGGTGGGATGGGTGAGCGGGAGAGGGTAGGCAGCGAAGGTGGAAGGGAACGCGGGAGGGGAAGGGGATGCGGGAGGGGAACGGGGACGCACAGGAAAGGACATGTAGGGAGAAACTATTTATTTCTTTGAATGAGGCAGTGCAACGCATGCCGGGAGCCAGCTAGTTATTTATAAACACAAAGGAACTAATAATATAATATACGATTATCTTATATATACAGGTGTCCGGGGGTAAAGTGCATTAACTTCGGGAGGTGATTCTACATGATGGTAGGAGTAAAAAAATTAACAACTTTCCGAAATTCCAACTTTTTTTTCCCATACATAAAGAACTAGGTACCTACTAAAAATCCTTAGTGTGAGGTACGATCTTACTTGCTGAGAGCCTGCTGGGCGCCCGACTCGATTGTCATTGGCCCGTATCGTAACAGCGGAAAATAATAAATCTGGCCGCACACGCTGGACTAATTTTTTGTTTTTACCTCAAAACTACCCCTAAAAGTTGTAATTTCGAAAAAAGTTAATGTAGAATCACCTCCCGAAGTTAAAGAACTTTACCCCCGGACACCCTGTATATTAAAAAACCCACGTCACAATGTTTGTTCGAGATAAACTCCGAAACGACTTAACTGATTTTGATAAATTTTGGCTTACTGTGTGTAATTTGGTCCAACTTAAAAGATAGGCTAGTTTTTATCTCGATTGTTGATCTCAATATTTATTTTTACGAAATAAATGTTAATTAATTTTTTCTTATAGGACAATGCTGTGTAATTATTTTTTAGTTCCATAAGCTTCTAACAGATGGCGGTGTGAGTTAATTTATCGAACCAACACATGGTTATGTAGGTTATGTAACCATCCAGTAGATAGCGTTGTGTTTCGTTAGCCACAGTAACGCGTGGCCGGGTCAGAGTGTATTAGATATATATTTTTTATTATTAAAATTCTATATATTATATAATTACAACTGTATTTTAAACAGTTTTTGCGATATTTCTTAAAAAGAATTTTTTTTTGTGAGAGAGATCAATCTTTATTTTAATAGCCAAGACTCAAACCAGAACATAATCATTTACGAGGGAGGGTGTTGGGAAAACCCAATTTAGTATACTGATATTTCACTTTTCCCTCGACAATTTATCCATAAGATAGCGTATATCAAATAAACAAATACTCGTAATCGGTAGAAATCGTTATCGGTAATTCGTTAACTCGTAATCGGTAGAAATACTCGCAATCGGTAGAAAATCAGGTTTTATTTTATTTTTTTTTACATGAGCTCCACACAGGAGGCGCTGAGGAAAATAATTTTCCTCAGGGCCTATGTCATCTTTGGGGATGCTGTGTGGAGGGTTTTTTTAGGAAAAGGAAGGAGAGGAGAGTTCTGGGAAGGAAAAGGGTTTAAGGGGTGGGTAGGAATCTGGGGTTCAGTGTGTCTTGGTCATCCGCCTCCAAGACCTAGACAAACCTCACCCCATGAACCATTAAATACAATTAAATTTATATTCACGATTTTCACGTGCGGGCTTTTGCATAAAAGTCTTGACTTTGGTGATGAAAAGTATTTTTTTCGTTAAATTCACACAGGAGGCCCCGAGGAAAATAATTTATCTCAATTTCTATTAGTCTACTAGTTAGTCTTCTTTGCTGTTCGGAGGGTTTTTTTAAGAGAAGGAAGGAAATGTACTTGTTAAGAATAGTTAGTGACATCTATGAGATAAATATTGTAATTAATTCCATTTGGTTAATTATTCTTAGTTTATTAGAAAAGTGTGCATATTAGAGACCTCTGTGGGAATTTTATAGAAGCTAGTGTTATCAGCCAACAAATTTAGGGCACGTGACCTCAGTGGATATTTGCTACTTGTATTGTTATTATTGTATTTTAAAACAGTCTGAAAGACGGTATTTTTATAGTTTTTAGTAGTATAAAAAGGGCTATACTCAAGAAATTTGTTCTCTTCCATTAACCCTTACCTAGAGTATAGACGCCGTACCGCTTGAGGCGGGGTCCGGGCTGAATTTAGTTCTAAAAGTGTTGATTTCATTATTGCTCAAAAGGTGTTTGTAAATAAAACGACTCTTCAATAAAAAAGTGTTTTACAAATAAAAAGTCCACCACCCTTGATGAGATTGAAGTGATCCTAACAGTACTTATGAAAAGAAGTAAATACATAGAAATGAAGAATTATACTAGATGACTCCTAAAAACTTAATGCCTAAAGAGAAAGTTTTTTTTGTAGATGGTGTACCTAAATTACGAAAGAATAAAATATTTGAGTGATTTAGTTTTGTTGGTAAGACTTTAAGGATTCTTTCCAAGCGTAATGAAGACTAAGAACGGATAGATAATGAAAATTTATCTTCCGATAACTAGGTGGGTTAAAAATGTTGTGGAAATTGTATATGTTTTTTGATTTATTTTTTACGTCTAAAAGGGATCGAAATGAAAATCTAGTCTCTTTCAACGGAAGCAATCTTCCGAACAGGCCCTCCATTGATATGCTTGGTGTAACCCTAAGTGACCAGCTCAGGTATGAGAGCCAGAGTAAAGTTAGCCTACCAAAAACTGGGCGTACTGTACAGGGCCCGCCGATAATTTAATAGTACACAACTGCTAACCTTGTACAAATCACAAGTACGCCCCACGGTTGAATTTGGCAGCCATCTCTGGTCTGGAGCTCCAAAATACCTGAAAAATACCCTCGACTCTGTGCAGGAACGGGCGGTCCGTTTGATAGATTCTCCCATCTTAACAGACGGATTGCAATCTTTAGAGCACAGGCGTCGGGTGGGAATGCTATCCTTGTTCTACCGGTATTACAATTGAAGATGCTCCGAGGAACTAGCATCATTGATCCCTTCGGCACCGGTGCATAGTCGGGAAACACGCCAAACGCGTGCCCAACATTTGTACACGGTTGACATTTGTCACATGAGAACGGGTCGTTTCTTCGACTCGTTCTTGTGTTCAACAGCTCGGCTGTGGAATGATTTGCCGGCCTCTGTGTTTCCTCCTTCCTACAACATGGGTCTCTTCAATACCAATGTTCATTCCTTCCTCTCCTCAAAAAGACCCTCCACACAGCATCCCAGATGACATAGGCCCTGAGGGAAATTATTTTCCTCAGGGCCTCCTGTGTGGAGTTAATGTAAAAAAAAAAAAAAACCTGTTCTCATGTGCCGAATGTCAACCGTGTACATGGTGGGCGCATGTTCGACGTGTTTCCCGACTATGAACCGGTGCCGAAGGGATCAATGACGCTAGTTCCTCGGAACATCTTTCAATATAATATGGGTAGAACAAGGACAGCATTGTAATCCGCTTGTTAAGAAGGGGAATCTGTCAAACAGACCACCCGTTTCTGCACAGAGTCAAAGCTATTTTTCTGGAATTTTAGCCAGACCTGAGGTAGCTGCCAAATTCAAAGTTGTATGACAAGGTATCTATTTTCTTGTTTTGTCATGTCAGGATCAAAAGCAACAAATACAGTATTTTCCATTTTCCGACCAACGCGTGCATCCTGTAGAGACATGGAACTATTAATACCACTAATTGAATGTTTTCAATATTGAATAGAAATTATAATAATAAGCGGCAGACCGCATAGTGCAAATGCTTGCGATGAGAGGATCCGTGTTCAAATTAATATCACTTCACTGGCTTTTGTCCAACACACCGATGTTTTTATGACGGAATTCACTTACACTTATTTTTATGGAAACATTCGTAGAATGTACCTTTGGCTCGTTTGTTATTGTATTAAATCTAGCTCAATTAATATTGGCCGCTGCGAATTCAATAAAATTAGATTTGCTTACTTTAAATGAGATATGCTAATGCAAGTTTGCTAAATACTAATACATATTCCCTTTATATTCCTGTATAAATTTGGGTTATTTTCTGGATATTATGCCCTGTTGCGCTACTGTCTTCTTTAGCCAACATTTCGGAAAGCATTACAGTGTCCATCATCAGGGCAGATCTAAGATGTACTTGCACTATGGTGAAGTGTGTCCTTATATACGTAGATGCTCCAATCCTGAGAGGATTAGCTGAAAAAATTGTTTTTTTGGAAATCGGTTTTTTGTATGAAAAATTTTAGGAAATTTCAGTTTGGCCGTGTCTTCATATAAAAAAACCGATTTAAAATATATATATATATATATATATATATATATATATATATATATATTTCGCAAACTACACAATCAAAAATGCCATTTTTTTTAATATAGCACTTCAATATTCCAAGTATATTACAGAATTGGTAGTATAATTGGAATATATATATTATTATATTATACATAATATGAATTGTTTATTGTGTATATATTATATATAATTGGAAGTTTAATTTAAAATGGTTTTTTGCTTTTAGTTTTGGTGTAATCGTCAATTTCCGGATACCAGAAACTATTGAGCTTTACCCCGCCATCCCTATTAATATAATATTCAATTCCCGGAATTGCTAAATAAGATTCAATTTAATGTACCTGCTCGCTTCACACGCTCTTCCATCATAAAAGTGGATCAATGCAAAACAAACAGTTAACGAAATTCTTTAATAGTTACAATAAAATGATTTCGAAAGTTAACATTTTCAAATACGACCTGAATAACAAATATAAAAAGAACATCAAGAGTATTTTTCTGCAACGCTTGAGTAACTTTTCTGTTGTTGTTTATACAGGGAATTCGGGGGTAAAATGCACTAACTTCTGGAGATGATGTTAGAAGTAAAAAGATTAAAATTATTAAAATACTTGGTTTTTAGCACTTTTATTGTTTACAAAACCAACATGTTTCGTGAGCAACGCTCACCTCTTCAGGGTTTTTTATTGATACTAAAAACCCTGAAGAAGTGAGCGTTGCTCACGAAACATGTTGGTTTTGTAAACAATAAAAGTGGTAAAAACTAAGTATTTTATTAATTTTAATCAAAATGGTGCCACAACATAAGTTTGCTGTGTTAGAAGAAGTAAAAATATTAATAATATGTAATTAATAATTTTGAATTAATAATAAATAATTTTTCGAATTAAAAAAAAATCAAAGAAATTTCAAAAAAGTTATTTATCCTTTTTAGTTGTACTATCATGTAGAATCACCTCCAGAAGTCTATGGATTTTACCCCTGGACCCCTTGTATAATTCTATTTGTATTTGTTCCTTTGTAATATTAGATATGGTGTTTGATTTTCTTTTGTATAATTCTGTTCTGTTAATTTTGTTCATTTCACCCAAGTTGTATGTTTTATATTTTGTAAAAAATATAAAAAATTATGAAATTTAACTGCCGATTTTTCATAAAATTATTTCAATCATCGCGGCGTGACAGTAGGTCCCTATTTTAAAAGGAAAAATGTAATAAAAAAAATTCAAAAAAGTCATTTCCGTGCTATGTATTTTTTTAACTGATAAGTATTTTGTTCAAACAAATAACCCCTAACGACAAACCTTTTCAGAAAAAGCAACCTTAAAGATATAAAAAAACACTTCATTGTTTTAAAATTACTTTAATCGTGTGCCGTGTGTAATAGCGTGTATTTTTGTCGGTAGGTGCTGCATGATGATTTCCCGTTGGCGTTGATTGTCCATGGCGATCCTGAAATTTTGCGCGGCAAAATTGCGAGCGTTGCAAAATGGCGTCGTACTTTCCCCCCTGGCGTCAAGATGGCCTCCGTAGTGTTGCCAGCGATGAAACTGTTAAAATACGATAAGTGATTGATGCAGCTACTGCCTTGTTTGTAGATCATTTGCGATGTGTCATAATTATGTGTTTCATGAAGCGATTTTGGCAATGTTAACTAATCTGTGTTGAAAAAAACATTATTTTTGCTGTCTTTAATAAGTTTGCGACTGTTTTATAGTGTTTGAAATGTGACAGCTTTGTCTAAATTCACGCCATGCCCCATGTAACAACATTTTGTAGTATGTATTTGCAATGATTGTTTATTTTTTAATGTTGTGTTTAGTTTGTAGAACTCTGTTCAATTTTTTTATACTTAACATAAATCAAAATTTAATGAAATCATTACTAAGTTCTGCAAGCGTATTATTATTAATTAAAGAAAAAAAAACTCAATAATTGTACACATTTATGTTGTAATGCGTACTGTATAGTGTTGATTGATTCATTGTATGTATCAGTTTGTACCAGAAGTGTGAAGTAACTGAATCAATATTAATATTAAAGATTGTAATTAATTTTAAGTTTATACAATTCAAATATGAATTTTTTCTCCAATATGTTGCTCAGACCATTTAAAACTTTGATTAAAATTATTTTAAATCAACCCAAATTCATAAACACAAATCTACTAATATTTATTTTATAGTTTGAATGAACATAATTACACGTTATGTTCTTTGTTATAAACATTTACTACTTAAATCAAAAGATCTTTCAAAGTCACACAAATAACCTAAAACCCGAAACTATATTCCATCGATATTTACGTAGTTAATAAATTAGAATTAAAAAAAGTAAGTAGTGTGATTTGAGAAGTTTTAATAGGATTTCATATTATTGCATTATATAATATGTATATTGGAATCTATAACCAGATACTTAGTTATAAAGTACAGGTATTGGTAGGTTAGATATAAATATATTGAATTATTAATTTTTAACTTTATGAGTAAAACCTCATAAAGTTAAAAATTAATTTATTTAAATAAATATACTGGTTCATTTTGCAGGTATAAAGAATACATTATTATCATGGATAGAATTATCTTACCAATTTTGGCTCTAATGATGGGTTATGTCTTGTACACGTCTGATTCATTATTTCTTCTACAGGTGTCGATTTCTTGTGTTCTTTCTTGGTTTTTATTTTGACATATTAACTAGTATTTGACTATTATAAAATACTTCTGTATGATGTTTGATTTGTTCTGTTTGTTCTGTTTGATCAAATATTGACATATTGAGTATATTAAAAGTCAAGTATCTAATATATTTATTAAGAAGTAAATATTTCCCAAATTATTGATTATTTGACTCACAAAGTCTTGATTATTTGTAGTAAAAGCAAGTATTTGACAAATCGCAGATTTTTTTGCCCATTTTCAATTTTTTCACATGCTATCAACTATTTGACATACTATCAACTATTTGACATACTATCAACTATTTGACAAATTATCATCTTGATTAATATCAACAATAAATTTTGGCAATACTTAACGTACCCATATTTGAAATGTGTTCAACTACAATTGAAGACTGCGGTCGAAATAATAACAATCACGTTTGCAGATAAATTTATTTTATAAAATTAACGTATTTTTCAAAATTTTACACAAAATTCACCTCCAGACATGGACATATATAGGGTCAATATTGTCCCAACTATTACATCGTACTTACATCCATTACGTGGACTATGAAGTCTTCATTAAGTGTGCTTTCAGGCAGGAACCATTTATGTACTAGTAATTTGATTTATCAACCAAAACTTCTCCGAATTTAGCATCGTCTGCCAATTTGTCCCGCACAAGTTCCTACAGCTTTCTTCTCTTAACCAATTTACATGCACCAAAGATATTGAAATAGACGAGATATGCTATGATAGCCGCCCGACCGTCGGCGGACTACCGTCTAATGGGAATAGTTTGAATACAGAAAGAGTTCGTTCATTTAGTTGATTTTTTTAAGATGTGCAGTAGTATTGGTTAACAATATCGTCAATGATAGGAAACACAGTCCCAGCACATCTCTTATATTTCAATATCTTTGACATACATACTACTTCATATTTTAGTTGCGCACCTTGAACTCTTGTTCTCTTAGCTGTTTTTCATAATCTGATATACACATAACCACAATAACGAAATTTAAAAATATATTTGAAGTCCACCTAAGTATGAAATTCTTTATTGAGAATACATTTTACAATTGGATTGGAATCCATCGTAAAATTGAAAGCTAAGAACAGTTAAAAAGTTTTGAAGTATGACAAAGTATCTCATTGGGAATTCCAATATTAGCTAACTAGTAGTAGAATTTTTTATCTAGAATCTTCACGGGCTAAAACAGTTTCCGACAATTTCAGGAAAGATTTTCTTACTGGGATAAACTGAGTTTTGTAGCTATTTTTTGTCTGATGAAACATCACTAAACTTCTTGATTAATGATTTAAGGTGAAACTTAAAAGAATTTATAATCAACTCTAACGTAGATGGCACGAGTTTAATTATTTTAGGAAAATAACGCTTTTTATAAGTTGTGCTCTTGTTAATTAATTGTTTGCGCCCAATCATACGTAACCTTAAGGGAACGTACCCATACTACGTGACCAACTTTTTGCAATTTTTAATCCCTCCCGGTGACTAAAAACCTAAGCCCCCCGCCGCTCATTTGTACCAAGCGTGGTATTTTGAAGACCCCCCCCCCCCCCTGAACGGGTCACGTAGTATGGGTACGTTCCCTAATATGAATAAATAGTTTTGTCTATGAAAAAACTTTCAAAAAAGGCTAACAAATATAATATTGGATTGAATCACCTAGCATTTTGATAGGTAGAGAATATTTATTTGTTTTAACCGATTTTCTGTGTTAAACAATTTCGTCTTAAACGGTTTCCACTGTGTGCTGAAGAAGAATGGATATCTTATATTTAATTTTCGTATTGTGCCTACATATTTTACGCCATTTATTTTGATTTAGAAAGCCCATTATCAGGAAGCTTTGACCTACGAAATCATAAAAATACATATATTACGTATATTAAATGCTTGGTTATTGAAATATAAAGCTTTAAACATATTTAATCGAAGTCATTTTTGGTACTGCAAATCTTACATCTTCCATTGGTCAGAAATATGTTCAGTAACTTTTGAAAACTTTAAACAGTTTTTTGTAGGTGACAAAATATTTTTGAACCAGATATATTATGCAAATGACTCATTGCTGAATTTCGAACACGTGTATCAGACTAGATCAAAATTTATCAGACTAGAAATCTTATGCATAATCAGTACATTATATTTTAGTTAAACTAGGATTGGCGTCAAAGGCCTAATTAATGACTGGTTCGAATTTAACTGCCAAAATTATGTTATTTGCTTCTTTAAATTTAGCAGGTCAGCGCAGAAGCAGGTAAAAGGGCCGGGTAAACTTCAAACTCATTTATTTCGAAACTACTTTCTTCTGCAGGGTATGAGGCATAAAAAATACTTGGCCGATCCGCCTCAAATTTTACTGTTATTCAGTACACCAGTACCTATCGCTGGAAGTGAAAAAAAAAGTTTTAGCGTTGAACACTATTATGTATGTAAAGTTCAACAACGCGCAAATTTGTCAATTTTTTTATTTATTCTAGTTCCTGCGATAACTGCACCCATACTGATCAGATTTTTTTTTTTTTTTTTTTAATTAGAGATAAGTGAAAGAATTTTTTGTATTTCTTGGGCATTAACTATGTAACAATTTCTAGACATTTTGTTTTTTGAAGAGTTTTATTAAATGTACATTTGTTTGTAACAAATGTACATTTAATAAAACTCTTCAAAAAACAAAATAAGTGAAACAGCCAAAACTTGACCCACGACCCAGGTCCATATTTTATGAAGAGGGCAACTTCAGCGCAATTCCTGAACTACTGATTTTTTTTTAATTGTAATATTTTCGTATACTTTTAAAGTGCTTTAATATATCTTTAAAGTTTGCATAGCATTGTTCATTGTTTTGATTTTTTTTTATCTTTAAAAATCTTCGAATTCACCGGCGCTAGACCACCGCGACCGGTTCCCCTAAGCGTTCTCGACTAACTTAAGTAATGTATTTAAAAAAATAATACGTACACGTTATTATTAGCCTAAAGCAAATGAATTTTAATCAAAATTTTGGTGTTTAAAATTGATGTCGTTAGAAGATGGACATTTAACTATTTATTTGATTATAAATATTAATTATTTATGAAATATCTAAACTAGTTGGTAGTCTTTAACATCAGAAATAAATTATAGAAGTAGAATAGTACTACGTCAACGATATGTACAATGTAGGTACATGCATAAAACATTTGAGAAAAGGTATCAAATACTAGGGACATTATATTATTTTTTACATTAGCTTCTCGCAGGAGGCCCCGAAGGAAAATATCTCTTAGGGCCTATTTCAACTTTGGGGATGCTGTGTGGAGGGTCTTTTTGGAAAAGGAAGGAGGGGAAGTTCTGGAAAAAATGTATGAGAAGTGGGTAGGAATCTGGTGGTGTCCAGGAGTGACAGACGTGTGAATCCACCCCTCCCATTGCCAAGCAAGGCGACGGGTGGAGAGAGTCCAGCTGGAGAGGTTAAAAGGTCTTCATCTTCCAGTCTCTCCCGATCCGGCCCACCACACAGTAGGTGGGAAAACGCATCAAAGTTCTAGATAAACCTCACCCTATGAATCCGGGCACACTTGTTAAATCACCAACTGCAGCAAACCACTTGGGGCGACCTATGGAAGGGGTATTGGTTATCCAATTAATAGTTTCCGGTACTGCCCTAAATTGTATTAACATTAATGTACGATAACGTCATAGAAAATAGACGTATTTAATATAATAGTGTAGTATTAAACAAAAAAATAACACATAAATGCTAGTAGCCTTAAAAAATACAGGTATACTAAGTATACGCGTAGAATTAAACAATATATATGTTAAACATTTTAGTATACTTAAACGTTTAAAATAAAATACGGTTATATTTGTAGAATTAAATAATATAAATGTATACTTTTAACCATACGGTGCAAGAAAGCGGTGTACAATTATTCGTATCAACTATTTTCACTAGAAGCACTAAACATTACACAAATTAACGAGAATTATTATTTTTAAATATGTGTACGTATCATATAGAACTAAAAACTAATAATATATTTTGTTTTAGTTCGCTCACCCCAACTGTGTTAACATAAATTAATAAGGACAAATAATAATTGTTTACATTACGGTGTGATGTGTAAATTCGTTCTTATAACATCATCTAATATTTAGAAACACAATAAAACAACAAATACAATAATTTTAGTGCAATGTAAATTTGTCGACTTAGTTTAGTTTAGATTAGTTTTGGGAAATAATTTTATTGCTTGTAATAAATTGTAATCTTACACATATTATTATTACGTATTTTATTCAATTTGAAACCTTTATTAAAGTAAAGTCTATCATAATTCACAGGATACAAGTGTTATCCCTATTACGTAAACAATTTCAAATATATTATTAAACCAAATGGACCGAAAGTACAAAGCATTGTAGAAATATAACACAACTCTTAATAAATCTCCCTTAATATTCAATACTCGTAGAATTTTAATCAAAATTTCAAAAGGTTAATATCAATGACGTTATGTATGATATACAGACTCGCCATTGTCTCACAAACTATAGATGGAATATGACAATGAAGAAACACAAATGGTAAATTTCAGCAACTTCTTAATATAGTCATTCGAAGACTATATATGTTTACGAATGACATAGATATAGAAGCGGGCAGCGTTTTATTTGCGTCGAATACTACATTCTGCATCACGGGTGTGAATGAGATGCCAAGATACGCTTATTCGGTACTAAGTCGAATACGGAATGCTTTATGTCACGACCAAAGATATTGAAATATAAGTAGATGTGCTATCTGCTGTTTTTACTATGTGGGTCTGCGCTTCCGGGTGTCGCCGATATTGTTTACCAATTAACAAATAAACTAAAAGAACAAATACTTAACGAATAAACCAAACGAACGTTAAACTAAATGAACCAATTCTTTCCTTATTCAAAATATATTGTTAACCAATATTAATGTACATTTTCAAAAAATCAACGAAATGAACAAATTCTTTTTGTATGAAAACTACGCTAATTAGCGCGTAGTCCGGCGACAGTTGCGCGGACACCATAGCATATCTCTTCTGTTATATATCTTTGGTCACGACCTACTGTCCTAGGTTATCTTTCATTTATTTAATTGTTGCTATATTTGCTTTTTCACTTTCTCTAATGTCGCTAAAAATCTTCGGGAAACAATCGAAAAAAAAACGAGCTTGCTTTAGACTACACAACTGAAGTAAAACTTCTGATCCATCTACATATATGATAGCAAGAGAGAAAGAAAATGTGCTCGCGCACTGTTCTCTCTTGCTCCTACAATGTGATACAGAAAATAGGCCTGCACTGTGTAACATAACTGGCTATGAGAGAAAGAGAGAATGAAAATGTGTGCTCGCACCTCTCTCTCTCGCCCCTACAGTAATATACGAAGCGTACTCCTTCTCAACTACCGGTCGCCTCGCTTTTCGTAACGCTCTCGTCACGCATTCGCCAGCTTACTCCCCAAGTCAAGCGTGCGTGTATTTACGATTGAAAGTACTAGAATAGTACTCCTTGGCCTTTACTAGTGTTTGCTGTGGAGCACATTTTGCCGCTTTTTTAATGCAATTTAATTACTGGATAGGCGTGACCCGCGTGGCCTTACTCGACAGATTTGTACTAAATTAAAATTACTAGAAATCAAATACAATGCAATTGCCTTATTTTTGGCTTACCACTTTGAAATTTCTACCTTGCGTCTATATATTATATATAACGTCAATGGTTGATATCTTCTGTATCCCAAATTTAATCACTATTAAAAATTAATGTTTTATGCTACTCCTCACAAAAACGCCAGTGTCTGTAGTATGTACAGTGTAAAAGACAGGTTAACCATATCTCCATCTGGTTGGGCAGCGCTGTGCGGCGGCTTAAGGTAGGGGCTGTAGAAAGATTTAGAACCAGTATACCCAAAATATTATAATACATAACCATTTATTAAATAAATATACAGCACAATGAAGCACTTAAAAACCTAATGATCTTTGTAAGAAAATAAATAATAATAAGTAATTACTTATAGATGATATTTAAAAAAATTAAATTATAATAATTGATAATTTTATTTTTTAAATCATTTCAAGGGTTTTAAATCTTCTATTAATTGTGGAATTCCGTTTTAATATGGAATGTCTTTTTTAAAACATTTTTATTTATTTTTTTACTTTTAAGTGGAAGAGGTTGTAAAGGAGATAAAAAGACATAATTTAGCGTAGCGAAGTCCTGTTTTAACTCGATCATTTGGCATATTTAGCATGTCAGTAAATTTAATTGTTATGTTACAGACGTGTTTCAAGATGGTGACCGTGGAATGATTCAGAAAAGATTATTCTATTCAATATGAAACGTTCGCGTTTATTAATTAAGTAGATATCTATTTAAGTACCTACTTATAAATCTTATAATTTCAGAGGAAATTTTGGTTTTAATTTAAATTAAGGGTGCTTCTGTTCAAAGAACTAATGGTAAATTCTTTTAACAACTATTTTTATTTGAATTAATGTATCGACAGTAGATTCAATAATTATTTAAATCAAGGTTGCGCAAAAGAATGTAAATAATATAATATGAACCCTTTATAATATTTATGGTTTTCTTCTTCACGAGTCTTTTTCATCCAGCTCTGGGCTCAGGCCTCTCTCGAATGTGTCCAGTTTTATCGATTCTTGACCTCACCCATTAGAACTCAACAGTTCTTTAGATCTTCGGGCCATCTCATCGATGGGTAATCTCTGTATTCCCTACAAACCAATGAAATAGTATGTAAATTTGTCACTTAGAAGTACATATTAATTATGGATAGATTAAAAACAATTTATAACCTATTTCTTAAAAATACATCATTACATATAGATAACGTAAGGGGAGCATTTCACAAAATTTGGACTTTGTGAAATAATACGGCAATTTATTAAGAATTTTTATTTTCCATGGTTTGTTTTATTTCCATGGACAGCAGGAAGATAGCTCGAAGAACCAAGCAATCTTATGGTTTTCCAACGGAAAACGGATTGAATATTTAAAACTTTTATCTGATTTATGGCCTTCGAAGGGAAGAGTATAAGTTTTTTTCACTTTTGACACGAATCTCATTCTGAAACAGAAAAATAAAACAAAATTGATTTGGATACGCTTTTCTGAAAACAAACTTTCACCCTTCTAGTTTGATAATGCGTAGTGTAACGCAAAAAACATGTTATTTCTGCACCTTATGAAAAACTTCCATAATATACAAACAAGTAAACGAACGAAGAAAAAAACAGCCATAATTTTACTTGTTTGATGAAAACTATCGTTATTTAGGTGTGATAAATTTTAACAGATATATCTGGAATTATAATTTATAAAGCCGTGAATAACATAATAACAATTTAATTTTGGAATGATATTTTTGACATTTTTTTTTTATTTGGCATCAAAAAATACCTATAGATAATCCCAAATTTTAACTCTCCCACCTCCACCCTCCCATTTTTTAATCGCGATTTTAGTGTTTTTGTATGAACAAATTTAACCGTCTTTCGTATTTCAAACGGAACGAAATTGTAGAATGGCAGATGGCACTACGTCCGCCTCGTCGAACTTTCATCCACATATGCGCAAGACATTCACGAGAAGCGTCGCGTCATTTTAATGTTTCATTCGGCATCATGTTCTCGCGTGGGCAAACCATCGAGCTTATTTGTGTTGATTACTGTCAAAAAATATCGTACACTAAATTGCTCTTCGAAATTCATATTGATTTTCTTTATTTCATTTTCCGACTTTAGTTGGTGTTTTTTTTTTGTTTTTATCGGCGGTCATAGTCTACAGCGCTCCATTCCTCTCTCTGTCATAAATCCCATACCGGTTTCGGAATAAACGTTCCTTCTTCAGGGAAAGCTTATTCAGCTTATGCTAAGTATTATAGAAGAAGGAACGTTTGTTCCGAAACCGGTATGATTTATGCATTATATAAGTGGTTTATACAAAGTTGTATTGTTTCATTTTTCTATAATGGATAACCACAAAGTGATAGCTACATTCAAAAATATATTAAAATTATAATAAAGGAAGTATTACATCGAAGCTTGCTGTTAATCAATTCATATAAAATAAGTAAAAATAAGAATGTGACAATGAAGAAACACAAATGGTAAATTTCAGTAACTTCTTAATATAGTCATTCGAAGACTATATATGTTTACGAATGGCATAGATATAGAAGCGGGCAGCGTTTTATTTGCGTCGAATACTACATTCTGCATCACGGGTGTGAATGAGATGCCAAGATACGCTTATTCGGTACTAAGTCGAATACGGAATGCTGTATGTCACGACCAAAGATATTGAAATATAAGTAGATGTGCTATCTGCTGCTTTTACTATGTGGGTCTGCGCTTCCGGGTATCGCCGATATTGTTTACCAATTAACAAATAAACTAAAAGAACAAATAATTAACGAATAAACCAAACGAACGTTAAACTAAATGAACCAATTCTTTCCTTATTCAAAATATATTGTTAACCAATATTAATGTACATTTTCAAAAAATCAACGAAATGAACAAATTCTTTTTGTATGAAAACTACGCTAATTAGCGCGTAGTCCGGCGACAGTTGCGCGGACACCATAGCATATCTCTTCTGTATTTGAATATCTTTGTCACGACCTACTGTCCTAGGTTATCTTTCATTTATTTAATTGTTACTATGTTTGCTTTTTCATTTTCTCTAATGTCGCTAAAAATCTTCGGGAAACAATCGAAAAAAAACGAGCGTGCTTTAGACCACACAACTGAAGTAAAACTTCTGATCCATCTACATATATGATAGGAAGAGAGAAAGAAAATATGCTGGCGCACTGTTCTCTCTTGCTCCTACAGTGTGATACAGAAAATAGGCCTGCACTGTGTAACATAACTGGCTATGAGAGAAAGAGAGAATGAAAATGTGTGCTCGCACCTCTCTCTCTCTCGCCCCTACAGTAATATACGAAGCGTACTCCCTCTCAACTACCGGTCGCCTCGCTTTTCGTAACGCTCTCGTCACGCATTCGCCAGCTTACTCCCCAAGTCAAGCGTGCGTGTATTTACGATTGAAAGTACTAGAATAGTACTCCTTGGCCTTTACTAGTGTTTGCTGTGGAGCACATTTTGCCGCTTTTTTAATGCAATTTACTTACTGGATAGGCGTGACCCGCGTGACCTTACTCGACAGATTTGTACTAAATTAAAATTACTAGAAATCAAATACAATGCAATTGCCTTATTTTTGGCTTACCACTTTGAAATTTCTACCTTGCGTCTATATATTATATATAACGTTTGATATTATCTTCTGTATCCCAAATTTAATCACTATTAAAAATTAATGTTTTATGCTACTCCTCACAAAAACGCCAGTGTCTGTAGTATGTACAGTGTAAAAGACAGGTTAACCATATCTCCATCTGGTTGGGCAGCGCTGTGCGGCGGCTTAAGGTAGGGGCTGTAGAAAGATTTAGAACCAGTATACCCAAAATATTATAATACATAACCATTTATTAAATAAATATACAGCACAGTGAAGCACTTAAAAACCTAATTATCATTGTAAGAAAATAAATAATAATAAGTAATTACTTATAGATGATATTTAAAAAAATAATATTATAATAATTGGATAATTTGTAGAGCGCCGGTTTTATTTTTTAAATCATTTCAAGGGTTTTAAACCTTCTATTTATTGTGAAAAAGTGGAAGAGGTTGTAAAGGAGATAAAAAGACATAATTTAGCGTAGCGAAGTCCTGTTTTAACTCGATCATTTGGCATATTTAGCATGTCAGTAAATTTAATTGTTATGTTACAGACGTGTTTCAAGATGGTGACCGTGGTAATGATTCAAAAAAGATTATTTTATTCAACATGAAACGTTCGCGTTTATTAATTAAGTAGATATCTATTTAAGTACCTACTTATAAATCTTATAATTTCAAAGGAAATTTTGGTTTTAATTTAAATTAAGGGCGCTTCTGTTCAAAGAACTAATGGTAAATTCTTTTAACAACTATTTTTATTTGAATTAATGTATCGACAGAAGATTAAATAATTATTTAAATCAAGGTTGCGCAAAAAAATGTAAATAATATAATATGAACCCTTTATAATATTTATGGTTTTCTTCTTCACGAGTCTTTTTCATCCAGCTTTGGGCTCAGGCCTCCCTCGAATGTGTCCAGTTTTATCGATTCTTGACCTCACCCATTAGAACTCAACAGTTCTTTAGATCTTCGGGCCATCTCATCGATGGGTAATCTCTGTTTTCCCTACAAAGCAATGAAATAGTATGTAAATTTGTCACTTAGAAGTAATAAGTGCATATTAATTATGGATAGATTAAAAACAATTTATAACCTATTTCTTAAAAATACATTATTACATATAGATAACGTAAGGTGAGCATTTCACAAAATTTGGACTTTGTGAAATAATACGGCAATTTATTAAGAATTTTTATTTTCCATGGTTTGTTTTATTTCCATGGACAGCAGGAAGATAGCTCGAAGAACCAAGCAATCTTATGGTTTTCCAAAGGAAAACGGATTGAATATTTAAAACTTTTATCTGATTTATGGCCTTCGAAGGGAAGAGTATAAGTTTTTTCACTTTTGACACGAATCTCATTCTGAAACAGAAAAATAAAACAAAATTGATTTGGATACGCTTTTCTGAAAACAAACTTTCACCCTTCTAGTTTGATAATGCGTAGTGTAACGAAAAAAACATGTTATTTCTGCACCTTATGAAAAACTTCCATAATATACAAACAAGTAAACGAACGAAGAAAAAAACAGCCATCATTTTACTAGTTTAATGAAAATTATCGTTATTTAGGTGTGATAAATTTTAACAGATATATCTGGAATTATAATTTATATAGCCGTGAATAACATAATAACAATTTAATTTTGGAATGATATTTTTTGACATTTTTTTTGTATTTTTTTTTTTATTTGGCATCAAAAAATACCTATAGATAATCCCAAATTTTAACTCTCCCACCTCCGCCCTCCCATTTTTTAATCGCGATTTTAGTGTTTTTTTATGAACAAATTTAACCGTCTTTCGTATTTCAAACGGAACGAAATTGTAGAATGGCAGATGGCACTACGTCCGCCTCGTCGAACTTTCATCCACATATGCGCAAGGCATTCACGAGAAGCGTCGCGTCATTTTAATGTTTCATTCGGCATCATGTTCTCGCGTGGGCAAACCATCGAGCTTATTTGTGTTGATGACTGACAAAAAATATAGTACACTAAATTGCTCTTCGAAATTCATATTGATTTTCTTTATTTCATTTTCCTACTTTAGTAGATGTTTTTTTGTTTTTATCGGCGGTCATCGTCTACAGCGCTCCATTCCTCTTTCTGTCATAAATCCAATCTCCACACACTTACAATACATCCGTTATTTTTTATTTAGCAACTAAAATATTCACTAGATATAAAATATACGGCAGAACAACGTTTGTCGGGTCGGTTAGTATTTTAATAAAATAGAAACAAGTTATTAAAATTATAGAAAAATGAAACAATACAACTTTTATAAACCACTTATATAATGCGTAAATCCTACCGGTTTCGGAACAAATGTTCCTTCTTCAGGAAAAGCTTATACTTAGCATAAGCTGTATAAGCTTTCCCTGAAGAAGGAACGTTTGTTCCGAAACCGGTAGGATTTACGCATTATATAAGTGGTTTATAAAAGTTGTATTGTTTCATTTTGCTATAATGGATAACCACAAAGTGATAGCTACATTAAAAAATATATTAAAATTATAGTAAAGGAAGTATTACATCGAAGCTTGCTGTTAATCAATTCATATAAAATAAATAAAACTTACTTAATAATAAATTGCACTTTACCATTAAAATTGTCGACCGGTTTCGAAGTCCCATTCTAAATAAATTTCTGGTAACTATTGCCTATTCCACCATATCCGCTCTCCTTGTGTGTTTTTCCAACCGAATCTTAATGATTATTGATTTTTAACATTCATTTCTGTGTTGTCTTTTTTGTTTAACTTTTATCTCTCCACAGAAGGGTTTTTAATAGGAAGTTTACTGTTGACAACTCAATGTAATAATAAAATAAGTGTTTAAAGCAACGCAACGATACGTTTGGTTTTCGGGAGACACGTTAACAATTAAACCAACACCCCTGCTACAGGTCATCCCAAGTGGTTCGCTACGTTTGGTGACTTAGCAGGGGTGCTTGGGTTCAGGGGATGAGGTTTGTTTAGGTATTGGTGGATTCTCCCGACCCTTCGTCTTGGACCGCAGTGCAAGGAATAGATTCATACGTCCTTCACTCCTGGCCACACTGACCCCCAGATTCCTACCCACCCCTCATACCTTTTTTCTTCCCATATCTTCTTCTCCTTCCTTTCCCTTAAAAAACCCTCCACACAGCATCCTCAAAGATGACATAGGCCCTTAGGGAAATTGTTTTCCTCGGTGCCTCCTGTGTGGAGCTAATGTAAAAAAAAAAAAACAAGGGGTTAGGTTCGATATCTTGTGCAAGTCTTGAGGCGATTTTTCGCAAAAACAGCGCTATATAAGTTGTCCAAATTTATTATTATAAATTTATTATTAAGTCAATAGAGCTACTCTGTTTCGAATAATACAAATGCTACGGGTTCCCATCCAGGTGTCATGGTTTCTATTCCTAGACTGGCTAAGCCGTCCATTATTGCACAAGCAAAATGTTCCGCTTTTGATTGTGGTGGTATGAGATTTTCAAACATTGTGAGATTATTCATAACCTGGGAATGTTTGTCTTTCTTTGTAAACGTTTGTTTAAACTTTGTAACTTGCTAACCTTATCGTAGTCTCTGCCTGAAGCTGTTGGGCTAACTCTATCGGTATCGAAATAAGTAACAGGTTTATCCTAAAAATAAATCTTCGTTACTTCATCCAGATTACAAAAAAAGACTTTTCCTATCATTATTTATAATGGTTCCGGGACTTTTTATCCCGGGACAAAACATCTCCCAACAAAATATCTACTAAAATCTAACCTAACCTAACAAAAAATGGGACAAAAATAATACAGACAATTAAATAATAAATTAATATAAATTATTGTTTTTAGTATTATTTTTGTCCCGTTTTGCTATTTTTAAACAATAATTTATTGTGGTAATTATAATTTACAGGATTTCTGTGTTATTTTTGTACGATTTTTTGTTAGGTTCTAGTAGATATTTTTTGGGGGATGATTGATTTTCTAACCTAATTTTAAAACCTAACCTAAGAAAACCTTTTGGCGCCAAATTAAAATTTTTATCTAAGCCTAACCTAACCCAAAAAAAAACGTTTCGGCGCCAAATTTTAAATTTAAATCAAAACTGTAAGTTCCTTACTCTGTCTCCTTCCTTCCTTGTCGGAGGATGTTTTGTCCGTAGGATATTTCGTCCTTGGGGTATTATGTCGAGTGATATTTTGTCGTCGGATATTTTGTCGGGGATATTTTGTCGGGGATATTTGGTCGCGGGGTGATAACGCGCGGTACCGTTGGTAGGTGGTAGGTTGTGATTTTAGTTTTGAGGAGATGGGATGGTTTCGGTTTTTTGAAATATACCTCAGATATTTTTATTGATAATTGAGGTGGAAGTTATGGTAAATTGTGGAAGTGGTTGAATTTATGGTGAGTTTTGGTAGTTAGGAATCGAGGTTGTGACTAATTGTAGCTGTTTGTGCTAGTTAGATGTTGAGACCGTGGAACTTTGTGAGAAGAAGAGATGATAATAGATATTTAAAATTTTAATGAGATTTATTTTGTTTTTTTTACATTAGCTCCACACAGAAGGCCACAAAAATCCCTCAAGGCCTATGTCATCTTTGCAGATGCTGTTTGGGAGGTTCTTTTTAGGAAAAGGAATGAGAAGAAGTTTTGGGGAGGAAGAAAGTTATGAGGGGTGGGTATGAATCTAGGGTCAACGTGTTCTTCCCACTGCGGTGCAAGGCGATGGGTCGAAAGAGTCCGGCTAGAGAGTTCAAATGGTCTCCTTCAACCAGTACCTCCCGAGCTGGCCCCCACGCAGTAGGTGGGCAAACACATCTGCCGCGAAGACCTAGACAAACCTCACTCCATGAACCTGAGCACTTGGGGTGACCTATGACAGGGTTATCAGATAAATGCTTCCGGGGCGGCGGTACCCACACCTGCCTCTCAATGCGAAGAAAAAAAAATCGGGAATGGAAATTTTTGACCAATTTGTACAGATGATTGCGGATGTCGTGAGATCAGTATAGAGGGTTAAGGTTGTGTCTTATTGATGGTGGTGATTTGTGGTGCTAGGTAGGCGTTGATGGTAAGGTATGTTG
Organism: Limnephilus rhombicus; assembly: GCA_929108145.2. Lineage (NCBI taxonomy): Eukaryota > Metazoa > Arthropoda > Insecta > Trichoptera > Limnephilidae > Limnephilus > Limnephilus rhombicus. The sequence continues at coordinate 30,137,299 of OV815284.1, forward strand.
TCTTATTTGGAGCGATGTTTGTGAGAGAATGGAAATATTATTGTTGTGCATTTTCCAATATAAACCGTCAAAGGGAACGCTACAGAAAACCATCGAAAAGGTTGTGCAAGGAGAGACCAGGTAGGGACGCCTAAAGACGCCATAGTGCTAGCAATAAGGGATGAAACTAATGGTGATTATTATAAAAAATGATTAAAACTTACGTGTTTATTCTACTTACCAAGCAATTTCCATTTATTGCATCTAAATCTTACTTTATCTTGTAAGATTAATCGTTAGTATATTTTAATCTAATAATAGCCTACCCTTCTTGTACTAGCATATTGTAAGAAGATAAATAGATTAACTAGATTGCTTTATTATGTAAGCACTTTATTTATTACTTTTAGGCTCCGTATCCAACAACAGGGCTCTCCAATCTCTGGCCGGCGGGCCGAGGTATAAAAAATCGTATTAAGTTTTATTATATATTTTCTATTGCTCCAAATATTGCAATAAGTAGTCAGATCTCCATTTATCGAATCCTGATATTGTTTATGTAATGTATAAATAAACGATTTATTTATTATTATCATATCATAATATACACTGAAAATATGTAGAAAAAGTAGTAAAAATATATTTTTTTGTGTTTTTAAACCAATGATTTATTTTTTAGTTTTAAACAAACAATTGTTGAAATTTCTTTAGTTTATTCAGAAGACTTAATATAAATCAATTCGTAAATACTTCATTACGTAAATCAAGCTTTTTTTATCCGGATGAAAATATGCATTCCAAATTAGTACTAAACCGCCTTCGCTTTCTACTTTTTAACGAAAAAACGTTGAATATTTTCATATATTTTGTTGTTGTAAATAACTACTATCGTTATCTCTGTTATATAGGTTTTACCGAGCTTTAAATTGCTTACATTTTTTTATTTATTTTTTTTTTATTGAAACATTTAACAAGGTTGCAATTTTACAATATAATATAACACCAATATTTCAAACACTCACCTAATAAAGCAGCTGGTTGTATTTAGGAGAAGACAACTAAATATTTTTACAGCTGTTTAAATTAAAACCAAAATATTAGTAATTTTACAAAAAATATTAGTGATTTTATGAGAAAATACGGATAAAAGTAATAAAAATATAGGTTAGTTAATAAATGATTCAAAGAATTGATAAGGCAAAAACATATTTCTAAACAATAAGTAGAGTTATGAGGTGGTACTAGAGTATTTAAATTATTTTTTTCGTAGTTTATTTCCGATCGTATATCTAGGGGTAATTTATTAAATAATTTTATACCCTTGAATATATAGTGATGCTGTGCTGTTGTGGCAGATGGTAAATTATTTTTATTAAAGAAATCTTTATGTAATTGTAGTAGTGCAATTTTGTCATAAATTTTACATACATGCTTACCTGTGGCGTTCCGTTAGCTAAGTGCTAAGATTGAAAAATACGACATTACTGATGTTGTTGTAGATGAAAATGATTTATTATTATTTTTTTTAAATTTCAATTTTGTGTATGAAGGTCTTTCAGTATGTGGATGCGGCGCGTCCCTTGACTGAAATAATCCTGAAGATCGTAAAACATAAAGTTTAAATTTTGAAAAAAAAGAAGTTTTTTAGCTACAACAGCGTCAACAACGTCATATTTTTCAATCTTAGCACTCCAGCTTAGTAACAACTCACGGACCGCCACTGATTCTTACATACACGATATTCTCAAATTTAATTATTCAAGAGGTTGGAGACCTCTGGAACTCAACGTAAATGATTCTAAATTAGAAATAGTGTTTTGTATTTCCCAAATAACTCAATTCAAATTACTGAGTTCAATTAACCGATTCTCTTTTCCATGAAACTTTATTTTAAACACTCATAACAAATATGTATATTTAAGCTTAATATAAGAATAAAATAAATAAATAAACTTGTAGAGACAAATATATGATAAGTTAATAGGGCTTTTGAAATTATTTTTCATCATCGTATTAAAAAATTACATTTGGCTTCTATAAATTAAGTAAAATGTTTCCAAGTTCTATTCATAGATGACGCTACACTCGTTTATTTGCGAAAATTATTATTTCATACTTCCCACTTTTACCAATTTTCCTACTTACTGATAATCAACGTGTTATATTAAGAAAATACCCATATAATCAACATTGCTTGGGTAAATACTGCTAAAATGTTTAACTTATCTCACTTAAAGCATACTAGTGACTATATTTATAACGTAAGTACTTTAAAAAGCCCAATTATATAAATTGTATTTTTGAATTTCACCTCAGAACCGAATTACATAAACATGTAAATTTAAGGTAGGTACCTATTAGCATAATTGTCTGATAGCAGTAAGGGTGAATGAAAAAGGTGTGTGTTTGTGTGTGTGGATGTGTGTGCGTAAATTACCTAATTAAAAATCACCTCAAGGGCATTTAATTAACTTTAGTAACAAGTAATCATCACATATCTTCTTCTTCTTTGTGTGCCCTATCAGGTCCCCCCGACGTTGGCCATCACTCTTGAAAATGTCTCTCTGTCCTGCGCTGCCCGGAATAGCTCCTCCACACTTCTAATGCCGGCATACTCTCGTATATTTCGCAGCCAAGACATTATTTGTCTCCTTCCTGGCCCCTTGGCGACCCTCTATCTTGCCTTTCAATATTAAATGGAGCAAGTGATACTTCTCCCCTCGAAGTGAAACCAAGATATGAAATTTTCCTGATTTTATCATACATCACTTATCTGTGATCATTTTTAAAAAATAATAATTTGCAACGTTATTTTTGAACTAAACATACCTTTTATACTATATTTTGTGACCATTAAGTAAATTTGTAATATTTAAATAAATGAAGACAATATAAGCGAAACTCAATCGAAAATCTGGAAACAGAAAAATCAGAAAAACATATTGACACCTCTGGGACTCGAACCCAGGACCTCTTGCTTTCCGGGCAAACGCGGTAACCACTGCGCCACGGTGTCGATATGAAATTCGGTCATGTTTAACTGTACCATACTTCAACTAAGAACCACCTACATTATCTTCATTTTCTTTAACGCATATATTATTGGCAACTATCTTTTATGTATGATTGCAAGATTCAAACCCGAACTAAATGCTCTCTAGATAGTGTCTGGATAAATCATTATCCATTTTATTTAATATGCGACATCTATCGACTTTTCTGCAAGTCTAGGATGAATATTTAATTTTTTTTTTTATTTTAACTTTATGAGTAAAACCTCAAATTGTAATATTTAAATAAATGAAGACAATATAAGCGAAACTCAATCGAAAATCTGGAAACAAAAAAATCAGAAAAACATATTGACACCTCTAGGACTTACTCATAAAGTTAAAATAAAAAAAAATTAAATAAGTAAATTTGTATTTAATGCTTTTTTCATTTCGTACAATTTTTATTTATTCCACAAATCTGAGCCCTAGCGCTTTTGCGACATCTGTAAAGGTGTAAATATTAGTTTGGTTTTATTTAGTCTACTGCAAAAAATATGTTCATGGTAAGTCCATCGTCGAACTAGATTCATACCTCCGACGACCTCTGTAGTTCAGTGGGTAAGACTCATGACTCACAATCCGGAGGTCACGGGTTCGAACCCGGCATGCGCAAATAAATTTTATTTGATTAATTTGTGTTATTTCACAATTAATTCATTTAAAATAATATATAGTTATTTGCGGCATGTTCCAGAGTGGAAGATACTATCAGTATTGCCCTGGTGTAAGACCACCATTCAGAATTGAAACGTTGCTTGAAAATGGCTTTAGCCGTGTTTGGTGACCAGATCTGAATAGCCAGGTACTTCCCAACCTTCCTCTTCCCACCTCCTTCCCCTCCCCACTACCTTCAGCCTCACAACATACCCCAATCGGGGATGTCATAGTCTCACTGGCTCCAGACGGGAGCAGTTGAGATTCTTGTGCGGTATTCACTGTAAAAAAAATATATATCGCTACCAAATCGACAAAAATTGCAGACACAGCGCAGAAGAATACACAATAGCTGCGCTGCAAAAGTACTTTTCTGCGCATTGTCTTTGATGTTTGTCGATTCGGTACCGATCCCGACCCAGTGAGTCGACGCAATTCAACTACAGTGGACCCGCGCTAATCCGGCGCCCTCTGTAATCCGACACATCAGGATCAGAATATCATTCAGTTTGTCAAGCAAGATTTCAAGATTCTGATAGCCGTATCCAAGGACCAGCCTATAGAAAAAACGTTAGAAGAACTCAACATTAAAGGGTTGGTTTTTGGCTCTTTGTCAATCTTCGGAAGTAATCGAGCAAGTTGCTGCAGAAACCCAGATTACCTTAGGAGATTTGGAGAACTGGTGTATATGTAGCATGATTCCTAGTTCAAATATGTTCTTTGATTTGTAATTTGTCGGATTACAAAGTACCTACTCTTATTCAAAAAATTCCGGACTATAGATGGTCTTAGGCAGTGCTCTATAATCCGACAAATTCGATAATCCGACATCGCCCTGCAAAACGTTTGCGGATTACCGCGGGTCCACTGAATTAGACATTATTGCCGTGTTTCGTTACCTCCTTCTTTAGCCAACATTTCGTACAGCGCTACAGTGTCCATCAACAGGGCAGATGTGTAATCGATAGTGGTAAAGTGTGTACTTACGTATGGAGTAGCGATGCGGGGTTGCAAGATCCAATCCTCACATTATGGGGTATTGTTAAAATATAATGTCGTTGTTCCCAAGTGTGACTGCAGATCTTCAATGAACAAATAACCGTTCACAACGACTGAGTGTCCTCAATTTATTCGTTAAGTGTTGTTGTGAACGATGATAAGTTATCGTCAAATCCTTTATCGATCGACCGTGCTGAATATCCAGGTTCGATAGGTTGGTAGGCTGTCTCTGATATCACGAGCATTTCCTAGAGCGTATTTCCTGCCTTTTGCTAAATGACTGTGAAGGTTTATGTAACGCGGTAGGTTTTCTAGTGCAACGGATATCGCGTGGAATGAACTTTTGTCAATAAATAATTTATCTTTACAGCATGTGAGGAGTTGTTCCACGAGTCATGTATTGGTATCGACTGCCTTGTATCTTTTTAAACCAAATTATATATATATATATATATATATTTTTTTTTTTTTTTTACATGAATACCGCACAAGAGTCCCCAACTGCTCCCGTCTGGAGCCAGTGGGACTATGACATCCCCAATTGGGGTATGTTGTGAGGCTGAAGGTAGTGGGGAGGGGAAGGAGATAGAGAAGAGGAAGGTGAGGAAGTACCTGGCTATTCAGATCTGGTCACCAAACACGGCTAAAGCCATTTCAAGTAACGTTTCAATTCTGAATGGTGGTCTTACACCAGGGCGATACTGAGAGTATCCTCCACTCTGGAACGTGCAGCAAATATACCATATTATTTTAAATGAATAAATTGTGAAATGACACAAATTAATCAAATAAAATTTATTTGCCACGCCGGGATTCGATCCCGCGACCTTCGGAGTGCCAGTCAAGAGTCTTACCACTGGACTACGCCGGCCGTAATGTACAAAAATATTTATAAAGCGGGTTGTTTAAAAGACATCCATATAATAAATAATTAACAAATAAAATAATATAAATTTTCAAATCTTACCATTAGAAAATATTTAAACTCCATTAACTTGGCTAACATTTTATAAATTGAGGGCTAATTTTTTAAAATATATTTGTGCACCTATTTGTGAAAGTTTCATAAAAGTTTTTCTGACTAATTTGGAACACCCGCCCATAGTCCCCCCTCACCCCGCAAATGCCCAAAGATTCTGGGTTGTTAGCGACGTTTGACAATTCCGTTTAAATTCAGACTCGCGATTCAAGTCGAAGTCATTCTTTTTATATTTTGATACAAAGCAGTCACTTTGTGGATTGACATATTGAATAAAATAAAACAATAACTTTATTTTTTAGCCGCGAATTATTTAAATTATATAATACCGACCGGTTTCGCTTTAGTCAAGCATCTTCAGGGTACAAAATTAAACTGATGGTAACATCAGTTTAATTTATATGAACATCAGTTTAATTTATATTAAAGTTTAATTTTATACCCTGAAGATGCTTGACTAAAGCGAAACCGGTCGGAATTATAAAAATTAAATAAATCGTGGTTAAAAACAAAGTTATTGTTTTATTTCATTCATTCTTTTCATGTTTTTTTTGTTACATTCCTTAGCTTTCTAACAAACCAAGAATTATTATTGTTATTTTTTATCATTTATCCTGTAGATATGCTGTAGGCCGATCGTAAAATCAGGCAGATCATGATGTGCCTAGCCATACCGTGAAGTGCCTGGCGGCGGTGAAGTGCCTGAGGCGCACCATGATCGACCTGATTTAACGATTGGCCTGCGACAGATGCATCACCACACAAGCAAGGATTCTTTAAAATGATTATTTGCACTTATTTGGTTAACGGGACTAAAAATTCTTACCGTAATAAAATTTCAAAGAGACACAATAAATATATACAATAACTATTCTACTTCTTTCTTAACCTTAAAAACTACATATATTTTATCGATGTATAATCGCACATAACTTTGATCCAATTTGGGAGGCGGGTATGGGTACCGCCGCCCGGGCACCAATTATTGGACAATCAACACCCCTGCCACAGGTCACCCCAAGTTGTTCGCTACGTTTGGTGACTTAGCACGGGTGCCCGGGTTCATGGGATGAGGTTTGTCTAGGTCTTGGTGGCGGATACGTTTGCCCAACCACTGCATGGCGGGCTGGATCGAAGGAGACTGATTGAGGGAGGCCTTTTGACCTCTCCAGCCGGATTCTTCCGACCCTTTGCCTTGCACCGCAGTGTGAGGAATAGATTCATACGTCCGTCACTCCTAACCACACTGACCCCCAGATTCCTACCCACCCCTTATACCTATTTCCTTCCCATATCTTCTTCTCCTTCCTTTCCATTAAAAACCCTCCACACAGCATCCTCAAAGATGACATAGGCACATAGGGAAATTGTTTTCCTCGGTGGCTCCTGTGTGGAGCTAATGTAAAAAAAAAAATCAAATAAGTGTATTTTTTAATTTTACTTAATACTTTTGACTTATTACTTTTTACGTTTTACTTTTTACTTAATAATACTTTAGACATATTACTTTTTACATACATAATGTCACGTTCTTTATGTTATTGTATTATTCATATATTAATTGAATTTTTTTTTACATGAATACCGCACAAGAGTCCCCAACTGCTCCCGTCTGGAGCCAGTGGGACTATGACATCCCCAATTGGGGTATGTTGTGAGGCTGAAGGTAGTGGGGAGGGGAAGGAGATAGGGAAGAGGAAGGTGAGGAAGTACCTGGCTATTCAGATCTGGTCACCAAACACGGCTAAAGCCATTTCAAGCAACGTTTCAATTCTGAATGGTGGTCTTACACCAGGGCGATACTGAGAGTATCTTCCACTCTGGAACGTGCAGCAAATATACCATATTATTTTAAATGAATAAATTGTGAAATAACACAAATTAATCAAATAAAATTTATTTACCACGCCGGAATTCGATCCCGCGACCTTCGGAGTGCCAGTCAAGAGTCTTACTACCACTGGACTACGCCGGCCGTCAATATTAATGGCACATGCTGTGCCATGTGTATGAAAATAAATAATATGTATCATCTGAATTTGCCCATTTCAAAGCAAGCATTGTCCAGTGAGATTGTAATATAAATTTCAATACAGAAATAATTAAAAAAAATACCTAATGTAATAACTTAAGCAATACTTTTCTGAATCTTAAGTTAAATTTATACTCTTTGCTGATGAGATAAAAATTTATAAAGAAATTACCCGATACCCATTGAAATTTACCATCTTAAGTTAAATTAATTAATTTGTTATGGTTATAAAGAGAGTAGTTAGAAAGAGAGAAGTAGTTATGTACTTTGTTGTAGTACAGATTGATTAGGGTTATCTAAATATCAGGGTATGAAGTTAGGTATTAATATAAGGGTATGACACTGGATGTGTTTGTGTGTGTTGTTGTACCTACTTTGTGGTCATGTTATCATGACATATACACCTCTTATTGAGTGGGTGTATTAGATGTTATAATTACAGGGGTATACATAAAGGTACACAGTTATCAGCTTTAATTCCATGGGATCATGGGAGATATGCTGAACTGTGTATTCGGTAAGCATGAATTACTCCCATCATAGCGTGGGCACTGTTATTTTTGTCAATGTTGTGAAGCTTGGAAATATAAATAAAAGAGTGGATGTATAACAAAGATTTATATTGAAAGTATATGCATACCTGTGGACCATTCCTATGAAGAGCTACTAGATAAAACCTATTCCGTTTGATGTGACGATTCCGGATGCCTATTATTGCATAGTTAGGGGACCCTACCTCCCTCACGTTGCATCAGCGCCAGGTTTGCGAGCTTCTCCCTCCATCTTAGGTGATTTTTAAGTATGGGAACGCCATGCCCATGGCGTCCTCCATTATGTGGTTGTTGCAGTACAAGTCCCATCAGGTTGCAGAAATATACGGCGTGGAATAAGCGGACGGGTTGTGTGCCGTTGTATTAATAGTAATTCATCTCGTCGGATGACGGATGGTGTATATAATTTGATGATTATAATAAACTTGCTCGGTCAAGCCGCCATTTTAGCACATCGGGATTTTACACTTGAATACCCGTAAAATAAAGGTTCTACAGTCGCGATCACATTGTACCGGCTGAGAATTAAAGAAACTTATCGTTCACATATTAAATTAAACTGATAAACCCGTCGATTAAATAATTTGTATATTAAATTTAAATCCACTTGTTGACTGTCGGATTCACGTCCTGCCCTTAAGAAGCGAATCCAAAAAGTAACGGAAATCGATGAAAAACCCCCTGTCGTTTTTTATTCAGTTCTCATGGGCCTCTGGTCCTGGGGGACCTCCAAGCACCGCCATGTTCGCTTGATCAAATCCTAAACAAGGCTTTAAGGCACCAGGGTACTGTAAAAAAAAAAGTCATATTTTTTTCAGAAAAACCGTCAACGCGTGTTTCTCGAAACTACGTTTTTCAACCTGGTTGACAACATATTAGAAAAACTATACATCTGGTTTACATGCACCAAGTCTTAAACTGTTAGAAAATCCAGTCACTTTGGCACCACATAGGGATTTTTTTGTAAAGGGCCCCCTTCTATATTTTTTAAGAACGCTGAAAATTATCTATAAAAAATCGAACATAAAATTCACTGGTCCGCCATTTTTCCGTTTTTTAAGATATCAAAATTCCTCTACGTGGTTAGACACTGGATTTTCGAACAGTTTAAGACTTGTTAGATGCAAAAGTAAATGCAAATGGAATAAAATGCATACAGGGGGATGTGTAGTTTTTTTAATATGTTGTCAACCAGGTTAAAAAACGAATTAAAAAAGTTTCGGGAAAAACGCATTCAAAGTTTTGCTGAAGGATACTTCAACATTCACACTATTTCAAACGGTTTCACATAAAATGCTATAAAAACATTTTGTGAGAGCATTTTTAACTTCAGAAAACGAAATGAAAAAGAAAATAAAACATTTTTACAGTGTCCCAGTGACTTAAATCATTATTTACGATTTGATCAAGGAAACATGGAGGCGTTTGGAGCAAAGGGCCTAAGATAGTAAACAAATATGAAGTGCAATACATAAGTGAAACTGGAACTAAAACTGTACAGACATTAGAAAGATTGATAGTAGTAATTTTATTTTAAAAATTGTAAAATGATGTTTGCATGGGTCGTCCCAACTCCAAACCACCTCTTAGATAGGTAGTAAGCATATTTTAAAGGCACCAGGACACTAAAAAAATTATCACTTTTTATTTAATTTTCCAAAAGATGCATTTGTTAATAATGCTTTCACAAAATTCGTAAGACTGACGAAGATACAGCATCTTATATGAAACCGTTTTAAACAGTTTGTATTTTGAATTATCCTTTAGCAAAAATTTTAACGCGTTTTTCTCAAAACTACGTTTTTCAACCTGGTTGACAACATATTAGAAAAACTATACATCTCATTTGCATGCACCATGCACCAAGTCTTAAAATGTTCGATAATCCAGTCACTATAGCCATTACAGTATTATCCATAAGACGTGTAGGCAACTGCCTAGGGGCCCTGCATTGGGTAGGCGATTCTAGGGTAAAGGGCCCCGAGACGTGCATTGCCTAGGGCCCCCACATGTTTAAGCCGGCCCTGGCAGGCTCCTTTTATCCATAAGGCAGTGTAGGCCACTGCCTAGGGGCCCCGCATCGGGTAGGGGCCCCTAAGGTAAAGGGGCCCCGAGACGTTCATTGCCTAGGGGCCCCGACATGTTTAATCCGGCCCTGACTATGATACCAGAGGAGGAAAATTAACCATAAAAAATAGAAAATAAAATTCATTCAAAAATAAAACGCTTTCAAAATTTGCTGAAGGATAATAATTCAACATACAAACTGTTCCAAACGGTTTCACATAAAATGCTGTATCTCCATCAATTTTTCGATTTTACTAAAAAAAAATGGTGAGAGCATGCTTAACAAGTGCCTCTATAGTAAAATGAAATAAAAATTCCAATTTTTTTACAGTGGTGTCTTACAGCCTTGTTTAAGGTTTGATCAAGGGAACATGGAGGCGTTTGGGGCCCCCCAAGACTGGGGGCCCGGGGCGGACCGCCCCCCCCCCCTTAGTACGCCACTGCTTGGGCATTCTAATTATTTTCATAACAAAATGTATAATTGATTTCTAACTAATAATCTATTTCTAAATGACAACAAATGTAAATCAATGACTTTCTGTTGAAAAAAATCTCCAATACTTTTCAATTATACCGTACTATTTAATTACGCGATAGACCATATATACAACTACAGATATTAACTAACTAAAATAAAAGACCTCGGAGTTATATTTGACGAAAAGCAAGAATTTATCCACAGCGTAAATCGTATTACAAGCAATAGTACGGAAAAATTAGTATTTTTCTGAGAACCATTAAAAACTTTAATTCACTTCCTGTCTTGAAAAAAATAATTGTCTGATTAGTTCGTAGCGAATTAGAGTATAATTTCGTCTTTTGGTCACCTCACCATAAAATTAAATTAAAGAACTCCGAAAGAATTCAGTGAATTTTTTTAAGATTTATATATTTAATTTAAGTATCCCCTTTGAACAAATTAAGAACAATATTTTTATTAAATTTCTTAAAAATAGTCATAAATACTATCAGCAAAATATTAGTGACCTTTGCTTCACTTTTTAAATTGTTAATTGGGAACTCGACTAATGAATGTAGTAAATTTAAGAGTACCCAATGGACAAGGACCTATTTCAATGTCACCATTCACATATAAATTAAGTAGCAAACTCGTCAATTCCTCGGCAACACTGTTCAGAAAAAATATTCCTATGATATCGACGTTTTTACTGTAACAATTTCTATCAGTTCGCGGTTATATATATATGTATTTTTTTTTTTTTTTAATCCAATTGTACATCACATCAATGTAGGAAATATTTTTTTGCAACCAATTGTTTTTCACCAACCCTTGTGTAATTTTTTTTTAACATTATGTACCCTATGTAAAAGTCCCCCGGGTTTCAAAAAAAATGATGGATACATCAAATATTTGAAGTTAATTTTCGCGTTCTGTGCAAGTTTTATTCAAGTTCTGTGATTATTTCAGTTGTATGAAGCAACTGGCCTATAATGATATAATAACAGAACTTGAATAGAACTTACAAAGAATGTGAAAATTAACTTCAAATATTTGATGAATCTAAATAGAAACTAATCAGTTATTTCCATACACCATATTTAAAGTTTCAATAATCATACCAATTTGAGAAGACCGTTTTCACACTTACAAAACGTAACGTCATTAAAAGTTCCCTTGTGAGTTGGACCGATTGATTTGTGACATATGCAGTGCGATGGTATTAACAACGAGGTGCCTACCGACTGCTATGATAGTGCTAACTGCTTATATTGACTATTGTTGTGAGTTCTCACTAATTATTTATTAGTTGCTACTCGTACTTACAGTACTCGTACTAGTTGTTAGTTGTTGTTGTTTGCTGGGACATTAATTCATATCCTCTTATCTGACTAGCGGTGTGTAAATTCATTATGTTACGAACAAGATTATCGAAGTGAGGCTTTTATGTTAGTAACCTTTAGTAGTTTACAAAAGAGTTGTAAAGAGGAAACTCTAAAACTATGTTTTGGGTTTTTATTATTTCCCGAATAACCCAAACACTGAAAACTAGGTTTTGGGTCATCCTGGAAAATATTTTTCCTCGGGGCGTATGTCATCTTTGGGAATGCCGTGTGGAGTGTTTTTTAAAGTAGAGGAAGTTCTTGGAAGAGGGAAAAAGGTAGGAGAAGTGGGTAGAAATCGGAGGATCAATGAGCCCAAGACTGACAGTCGTATGAATCCATCCCTCCCATTGTAATGCAAGGCGTTGGAGTCGAGAGTCTGGTGAGACCAAAAGCTCAAAGACCAAAACTCCCTCATTTGGCCTCTCCCGACCTGGCCCGCCACCCGCCACCAAGACATGAACTCACCTCATGAACCCGGGCACCCTTGCTAAGTCACCAAACGTAGCAAGCCATTGCGTTGCAAGGTGTTGGGATCGAGAGAGTCCGGCTGATAAGACCAGAGGGTCTCTCTCTTGTCTCAGGCCTCTCCTGACCCGGCTCGCCATGCAGCTGGTGGGCAGATGCACCAAGATATAAACTTACCCCTTGAGCCCGGGCACCCCTACTAAGTCACTAAACGTAACGAACCACTTGGGGTGACCTATGTGCAGAGGTGTTGGTTATCCAAATTACTGAGAAAATAATTAGGACAAAAATGCTCTATTTTCTCAGTAAATTGGTTTAACCGGTATAAAATCAATTTAGGCACCTTCAAAATTGAAATTAAGTTTTCTTATAAATAAGCCGTCTCAAAGTGGTCTAACCACACTTGGAAAATGTCCTTGTAAGCCGAAAAAGCTGTCACAATAATAAAGACCTACAAATCTTACAGAACTTTGTAACCAGATTATCAAATTTAATTTAAATTAAATTTTAAAATAATTTAATGCAGTTCTACAAATTAAAAACAAAAACAATAAATTAATGATAATAATTATAAGATTTCACCTGCACTAGACATTATACACCCATCTTTTAATTGAATCCATCACGGTTTTAATTTAATATCAAATTAAAGTTGTTTTAAAATAATTAATTAATAACAAAACAAATATGACAATCATTAAATTAATTATTTAAACTCAATCTTAGTTTGTAGTAATAATTACCTACATCTGCCACAAAACGGTTAAATCGCACCTATTAACAGAAGCGGAATTCCCATTGTTCGACTTTCTGTCCGGTCGCGGACCATCTACCGTTGACTACCGTGGGAAAGTAGTAAATGAGGGCCAGTATGAAGAATTCATCTATCTTATATAATTAATGAAAATCTAAAAAAAAAATCATATAAAAATGATTAATTGATCGCATTCACAAAGCCTTAGGAAAACAAATCGGTAATTTCACTGATCGCAAAAAAAACCAACGCATATCGAAAATGTAGGCATTGAGATGCTGAGTTTCGTTTTGCTTAATATATGGATATGAGCCAGAGTTAAGTTAGCCTCACAAAAACTGGGCTTACTGTCCATGTCTTCTACACAGCATCCCCAAAGATAACACAGGCTCAGAGGAAAATAATTTTCCTCTGCCCTCCTGTGTGGGCTTAAGGTAAAAAAAAGTTAATGTAAATTTATTTAAAGCTTCGTAGCTCGTAAATGAATGAATACCCAAACTGAAAATAGCCAAATTTACTAAGAAATTCCGTGTGACAGAAATAGCTGTGCAAATTCCACGACGCCAGAGCTCTCGGTTCACGAGTTTTTTTTTTCAAAGAACACAAACATATTTTTTGCTGCATGTTAAGGGTGATTATTGCTACAGAAAAACTAAGCACCAACACGTAGGTATAACGGTCGCAACTTTTTCTTGTTTTAGAAGGAATAATTTTAATACTAATACAATAAAGTAGAGAATGATAAAAATTGTAAATTGCAAACATTCAAACCAATACCAACTAGTTAGTTAACTAAAACAGATTTGAAACAGTTTCACGAAATAAAAGACCTTAAAATTTATTTACTTCACGGAAAGATGAAAAAAACCCAGTCAACAAGTAGAAAACCAAAGTCTCTTGAGATATATTTTAGTTGACAGGGATGAGCTATGGCTCTCTTCCGTTTAAAACTGCAGAAAAACACTGTTGAATAAGACTTATATTAAATTTATAGAGCCAGAAAGTACCCAAGAGCTTTCTTCAAATAAAGCAATAACGCCTTTGCAAGAAGTGGATAATAACGTTTTCCACAAAATCGGACATAATCCTCCTTAACGTAATTACTGGAATATTATTAACGACATCCTGCTAGAAACAAAGTGAGTTTTCTTTCTTCTCCATCGTCTTCTACTGGTATTTTCATTTCCCTTGTTCTTTCTTATCTTCCTTGGCAATGTTCGCAGCTTCCGGAAAAAAACATTTCGTCTTATTACCTGATCTTCGTGTTGGTATTTTTGTGGATTTTATTACTGCTTGATTTCCGCCTCACTTTTTTTAACTGTTTGAAGTAATGTCTCCTTTCTCGTGTTTTTTCCACACAATTCAACATGATAATCTTTTGTCGCCTTAAATCAAAAAGCAGAAAACTTTTGTTTTCAACACAGTTAAATGAAGTTTACATTTACGAAAAAAAATCTATTTTTAAGGATCTAATATCTTCAGGAACCTACTATATCATACGACTAACTAACTAACTAACTAACCATCACGCCGTTTTCCCGCAGGGGTAGGCACAAACAACTCGGTCTTGGCACACACTCTTTGCCTCATTCACATTCATACGTCGTCTCATACATTCTCTTCTATTATTCTGACTTTTGACATGACCCGACTCAAGTATCTGATTCACTTGATCGTGCCATGTCTTCTTCGGGCGTCCCCGACTTCTTCTACCATTCACATTCGCGTCGTATATTCTTCTTACACTACTTCCTTTGTTCATTCGCCCTACATGCCCAAACCATCTGAGGGTCCCTTTCTTAATCTTACTCATTATGCTTACATCAGCCTTACATTCTTTGCGGATATCCACATTTCTCACACGATCATACATTGTTTTACCACACATACGTCTCAGGGATCTCATTTCAACAGCATTCAGTTTACTTTCATCATTCCTCTGCCAGTTCCATTCCTCCATTGTGGACTGCTAGCTTCGCTTTTTTTGACAGTTTTTTTATTAGCGTCAACGGCATTCAGTCCACCAATAATGGAGTTACCGGCATTCACCCTTCTTTCAATATCTCTTTCAGTCTTCCCATCTCTCGTAAACATACTACCCAGATACACAAACTCATCCACCTGCTCCAAGTATTCATCATTCACAACTATGTTGCATACTGTTTTCGTACTCTCTTTCTTTCAAACACCATGACTTTAGACTTACTTACATTCATCATTAGCTCATTCTTCATACATACTTTGTTCATCCTAGATACGAGAGACTGTAGATCTTCCATAGTGTTAGAAATCAGCACCGCATCATCGGCATACTTATCATACAATATTAAACTAAACACATTATTTGACATTGGCGTGCGGTCACCTCAGTTTTGATCACGCTTTGTGATAGCAATGCACTCGTATGCGATTCGTTGTATATAAATTATCTTCAAATAATCCGTAGCCAAGCAAACATAATCACTACATCGAAACAAAATCCATTTGACGTTTTTACATGATATAAAGCTGACTTTATCTGTCAATAAATAATTACGATCCCATATAATTATTATTATTGATGGTAAATTTTTTATTGGTTAAAACGGTATTTGATTATAATTTCTGATGTGCGTAACATAAATGCTTTTGGAAACAAAAATGGTGTATATCGTGCATAGTACTCGAAAATAAATTGTTTGATTAAAAATTCGTCTTGAAAAATGAGT
The DNA here is from genome assembly GCA_929108145.2 of Limnephilus rhombicus. NCBI lineage: Eukaryota > Metazoa > Arthropoda > Insecta > Trichoptera > Limnephilidae > Limnephilus > Limnephilus rhombicus. The sequence continues at coordinate 30,153,385 of OV815284.1, forward strand.
TCAAAGAATTACAACCGTCGTAATATATGTAAATCTAACAACCAAATAAACAAAATTTTCAACAACCATTATTATATTTTGTTATTAGTTTTTGGGGTATTATGCCGTGTTGCGCTACCTCCTTCTTTAGCCAACGTTTCGGACAGCGTTGCAGTGTCCATCATCAGGGCAGATGTGTAATAGTTAGGGGTGATGTTAGTACTTATCTACTTAGGAGCGATACCGTGTCGCCAGCTCCACTCCTCTACGAGCTGGCGCTACAATATACTTCAACATGTTTTTTTGCGTTTGACCTTGATTATAAATTATAAATTCATGATGGAAAAGAAAGGTGCCATATAGATCTACAAAAAGCATACGACCGAGTCGACAGGAAAAAGCTATGGAAGGTTTTGTCCAAGTATGGAGTGAATACAAATCTCATACAGGCAATTGCGTCTCTGTACGAGGGAAGCGTTGCGTGTGTTAGGGTGAATGGTGGTTTTACGGGGTGGTTTGACATCACAAAAGGTGTCAAGCAAGGCTGCGTAATGTCACCATGGTTATTCAATCTATACATGGATAATTGTATGCAAGAATTGAAAGAGGTGGGATTGGGCGCGAAATTTAGTAATCTGAAAGTATGTTGCTTGTTGTATGCTGATGATGCGGTGCTTATTTCTAATACTATGGAAGATCTACAGTCTCTCGTATCTAGGATGAACAAAGTATGTATGAAGAATGAGCTAATGATGAATGTAAGTAAGTCTAAAGTCATGGTGTTTGAAAGAAAGAGAGTACGAAAACAGTATGCAACATAGTTGTGAATGATGAATACTTGGAGCAGGTGGATGAGTTTGTGTATCTGGGTAGTATGTTTACGAGAGATGGGAAGACTGAAAGAGATATTGAAAGAAGGGTGAATGCCGGTAACTCCATTAATGGTGGACTGAATGCCGTTGGCGCTAATAAAAAACTGTCAAAAAAAGCGAAGCTAGCAGTCCACAATGGAGTCCTGGTACCTACCCTGATGTATGGCAGTGAGGCATGGAACTGGCAGAGGAAGGATGAAAGTAAACTGAATGCTGTTGAAATAAGATCCCTGAGACGTATTTGTGGTAAAACAATGTATGATCGTGTGAGAAATGTGGATATTCGCAAAGAATGTAAGGCTGATGTAAGCATAATGAGTAAGATTAAGAAAGGGATCCTCAGATGGTTTGGGCATGTAGAGCGAATGAACGAAGGAAGTAGTGTAAGAAGAATATACGACGCGAATGTGAATGGTAGAAGAAGTCGGGGACGCCCGAGGAAGACATGGCACGATCAAGTGAATCAGATACTTGAGTCGGGTCATGTCAAAAGCCAGAATAATAGAAGAGAATGTATAAGACGATGTATGAATGTGAGTGAGGCAAAGAGTGTGTGCCAAGACCGAGTTGTTTGGCGGTCCGTCCTCTCTGCCTACCCCTGCGGGGAAACGGCGTGATGGTTAGTTAGTTTAGTTATATATTTGTTGTTTTTGTGAATTAGTTTCGACAGTCGGTTACATAAAAATTCGTTACTCTGGACCGTACGCCACTGATGTGAATACGTTTGTGGTTTTTTTTTCCTTTATCTTCTATATTTAAGATTTTTTCTATCACTTTGATAAGACAAAAACATTAAAAAAATATATTAAATGCTTTATGACTAACCGTCCACATCCAGAAACCGTAGGGCAAACATAATATGTTATATTTTGCAAACACTCGGCGTTTTGTCATCACAATATAAAGTGAAACACTCTCAAAATACAAACTCGACTTTTTGGAGCGCATCAGTATGCAGAGGTGGCAAAGGGCGGTCTTATTGCTTTGCGAGCGGTTAACGAGTAACCAGGGGTCACCAAGTGGAAAACCCTTTGTGGTCCCACCACAGCCTCTACTTACAGCGGCGGCGCTGGGACAATAGCCCACAAAGAGAAGGTATAAGTTGATAAATACATTCTCATGCAAAAATACATAACGCTTCTAAATAAAATAGAGGAGAATGGTTGGTAAATACTTTATTATTCAGATCGGGATATTGTACATAGTTACAGCTATTACAAGCAAAACAACGTACCTATCGATTCTGGATTATACAGGGTGTAACAGGACGTACCCGAGAGATTTTAACCATCGATTCCTGAGCATATATGGAGTAAAAAATGTAAATGAAATTTTGGTCTCCGGTGACTTTTATGTGACATTTTTTTTTTTTTTTTTTTTTTTCTTCAAATTCGAACAAAAAAAATTTCTTCCGCTTGTTGTCATTGGTCACTCAGCCGAGTAACCTACCTCAACCCGCCTCCAACTGTCCAACACCTACCGTTTTTTTATGTTTTAGTAGAAATAAATAAATAAATAAAACATCAAAAATATCACCGGAGACCAAAATTTCATTTACATTTTTTATTCCATATAATGTCAGGAATCGGTGGTTAAAATCCCTCGGGTACGTTCTGTTACACCTGTATATAACCAAAGGCAATACGAATCTCACGTACTGGATAGCTGATCTCTGGATCTATTTTTGTTTAATTTTAATAAGAACAATAACTTATCGGATACAGGTACATGTTTTTTATTATTATTATTTGCTCAAGAATAAAAATAAGTATTAAAATAGTAAATGAACGCAATCATATTACCGTTAATTTTTGTATGGGTGGAAATTACCGTTAATTGTTGACGGCCGGCGTGGTCTAGCGGTAAGGCATTTGACTCGCAATCCAAAGGTCGCGGGATCGAATCCCGACGTGGGCAAATAAACTTTATTTAAATAATTTTAAATAATTTCTGTACCTATATGTAATTTATATAACTCCACTGTACACTTATATATCTATATTAAATAAAAAAATTATGTTATTTCTCAATTAATTAATTTAAAATAATTTATAGATAGAAGATACATCGTATCGCCCTGGTGTAAGACCACCATTCAGAATTGAAACGTTACAATTCTTTGCTTGAAATGGCGTTAACCGTGTTTGGTGACCAGATCTGAATAGCCAGGTAGTTCCCCACCCTCCTCTTCCCCATCTCCTTCCCCTCCCCACTACTTTCAGCCTCACAACATACCCCAATTGGGGATGCCATAGTCTCACTGGCTCCAGACGTGAGCAGTAGAGACTCTTGTGAGGTATTACTATTAAAAAATGTAAAACTTTTGTCATATGTACCTTTTAAAACATACAATTTTAAAAAAAATCACTTGCATTACCTTAATGGAAAAGGACATTCGAATTTCCTTTTCGAGGAATAATGAACGAATGTAGTAATAATGATTTTCTCGGAAAAATGGTGATAAACTTTTTAACGAAACCTTTAATTAATTCAATTTTATCTCCGACGTAAACTTCCTACAAAAAGATGTCAATTTTAAAATTAACTATATGCATAGATATTTAATAAACAACCAAAATTATTACTTTCCGATTTTCTGATTTAAAAAAAAAACGAACCACATTGATTTTGCCCAAGAAAACTATTCTGAAAATTTTACCTGATCCAACTAAAACTGAAATATAAACAGGTTTTTTTGTAAAAGTACGAGGATCTGGCGCTAACTATGCCCGCGGGGGAGAGTCATTGTTTGATGCATTGCAATTGTTTTTAAAAAAAGTGAATTCATTCTACGTAACATGACGTAACCATTACAAGGCCGTAGAATCAGTTTGGTACGTTAAAGTGGTTCCGCCACTCTTCATCCCCCTACAAAATATCCCCGCCAAAAAATCCTACGGACAAAATATCCCCCAACAAAATATCTACTAAAACCTAACCTAACCTAACCCAACCTAACCTAACCTAACCCAACCTAACCTAACCTAACCTAACCTAACCTAATCTAACCTAACCTAATATAACCTAACCCAACCTAACCTAACCTAACCTAATCTGACCTGACCTAACCTAATCTAACTAAAAATGGGATAAAAATAATACAGACATCCCATAAAGACAATAAATTACTATCGTTCAAAATTAGTAAAATGGAACTAAAATAATATAGTCATCCTGTAGAGACAATAAACTATTGTTCAAAAATAGTAAAATGGGACATAAATAATGCAGACATCCTGGAAAGTTAGGTTCGGTTAGGTTTTACTAGACACTTTTTTGGAGGATGTTTTGTCGGGGATATTTTGTCGGGATATTTGGTCGCGATTAAAATATATGCCAAATCAAAAGTAACATACCTCGCTACTATTATAATTCGTAAGCCATCATAATTGTCTATGGAAAATCAAGGAATCCCAAAAGTAATTTTTTAATTATTTTTACGAATACCTTCTAAATTCTAAAGAAACAATGTTTTTCTTATAAATTACGTTTTCGTGGATAAAATAGCTATCAAAGTTTGAATTAGAAGACCATCATATCATTCGAAATCTGACGTCATACGTACCTCGGGTTTTTCAGTTAAGTCTATTCCCATACGAATCGGTATGAAATTACCAGATTTCATGATAAATAATTAACAACAATTAAAAAAAAAAACTTATTGCCTTTGAAAAAATTTGTTGTACCCCATCCGTGTGCAAGTCCACGCAGCGCGACATCGCGCAAAAACATATCCATACCAAATATTCTACGGACAGTTTTACAACTTTAACAGTTTTACCCAAATTTACAGGATGTCTGTATTATTTTGTCCCATTTTTGTGTTAGGTTGAGTTAGGTTAGGTTTTAGTAAATATTTTGTTGGGGGTTATTTTGTCCGTAGGATATTTTGTCGGTGTTATTTTGTCGGGAATATTTTGTCGCGGAAACCGCGCAAAATTGTCCGCATTGTTAATGCACGCGGCCGACCGACCCTTGAGGGACCAATCAAGTTATGTCAGAACTCGCCGGTCATTCATAGGGCTTTTAATCTTATGGTTTCAATCATTTTCACATGAGTGTTTATTAATTCTACGTATTTATACATGACAAATGAATATATTGATAATTAGCTTGTATTATGTAAATCTACAGGATTATGTATTATGTCAGGTTAGTGGACAGACGAAGGAATCGCGAACACCCAGGAAAAACATATTGAAATAATTTTCCATCAGGTTAATCTATATCTTAGGATTTATTAATATACGTGTTTGATTGAGAAGATGTATGAATGTGAGTCAAGCATTGACAGTGTTCCGAGATGTGAGGCATTCTGTGCCTATGGCAAAAATAACATGGTGATAACTGATTAAATATTTAGTTTTATATGTTAATTAAAATGCGTAGGTTGACAAGGCCCAAAGTAGAGTAGATTAGAAGTAATAAAAATTCACAAAGAATTTAATAAGAATTCCTTACCATAAACTATTACTTATTTTATAGTGTTAAACCCTCAATAATATTAAACTGTAATTATACAATATATTGAATTATAACTCATTTGAAATAATGTAGTAGGTAATATAGGTTTTTTTTAACATTTTATTGGGGAAACGTTCCGTGCTTATAAAAGATATGGTCGGTTTAAATTGTTGTTTAGCGTAACATCAAGCTTAGCCAACAATATTACGTTGAAGGTTATTAAAAAAGTAATTCCAATAAAATTAAATATTCATTCTAGACTTGTAGAAATAAAGTAATTTTGTCTATAATAATTAATAGACTTGTAGGAATAAAGTAATTTTGTCTATAATAATTTTGTCCGAGACACTATCTAGGTTAAACATTATTTATTTAGAACTTTGTACTCATTCAAAAAGATAGCTGCTAAAATATGGGGAGAACAGTGTGAAGATAATAATATTATTTTTGAAATATGAGATTGACAAAAATGATGTAAATAAAATAGGTCCCAATGACCATGTGGTTTAAGGCGTTGTCCCGGTAACAGAGATCCTGGGTATTATTCCCAATATTCCCGACATATTTTGTTCTGTTTCATGGTTAATTTAGATTTATTACTTTTATCTTCTTCTTCAATGATTAAAATTAATTAATTAATTTTTTTACACGCAAACAAGGTTGAGCTGATATTAATTTTAATCATCAGTCCATACTAACATAAATAAAACTTATTAATATATACGAGAACGTTGATGGGTGGTATATCCTTAGCATGTTTCTTTTTTTTGTTTAAGGCAATTCACCCTAAAAAAAGTGCAAAAGTAAACATTTTAATAAGAATATTAATATTTAACATGGCGCTAATTGACGATTTGGGAACGTGTCAAATGTGACAGTCTGTCAAACTGATCTTAAGGGCCGCTACCCCAATAACTACCGATTTCTTACATATCTCCCTTAAACACGTTAAGTTTTAAAGCTCTTAAAAATATATGTTATTCTTGAAGATAATATCTAGACATTCATTGCCCGCGCCGAAACGCAAATTATATAAAATTCCCTCGATAGAAAAAAAATTGCAAATTGTGCTCCAAAAATTATCATTAACACGTTTGTTTCAGTTATTTTACAAGTTATATGTATGAAAAAATTCACAATGTTTCGTTAAATGCTGTTTAAGATAATGCTTAAGGTTGGGTTGTTTCAAGCGCTCTTCACATTTTGATGGCCATCAAATCGATTGTCGGCGCCATTTTGATTTTTGACGTTTTAATGATTACTGACTGTTGAACGCCGGTCCTCAATCTGCATTAGTTTTTTAATCAAATTGTGGTCAGCGAGAAACACAACAATTTGAACGTATTACACAACAGCCGATCACAATTTAATAAAACTCTTAAACGGACCAAAGAATGGCATTTAACGGGGATAATTCAAATGCCGAAAATTTAAAATGGCGCTGAGCGTCGATTTGATGAACATTTGGGGGGGAGGGGGGCTAGAAATTTTTTCATACGTACAGGCTACTTTGGCCCATAAAAATACCGTTAAACACAAAATTCACCAGTTTCGGGCACTCCACGGGGAGCCATAGAGCTATACACCGTGCTCTTAGGGGTGACACTCGCTCGACTGTCACCCCCAATCGGGTGGCACCCGGGGCGGGCCGATCGGGAGTGACGCCCCCCCCCCCTTGTTACGCTACTGCATTTATCTAATGTGATGAGAGTTTGAATGAATCCATCCTTATAAGTGTACAGACGGACAGGATAAATAAGCACTTTTTATCAATTACAAATGCGTTTCACCACCTCTTGTGGTAAATAATTAATAACCTGCTCCAAGCGGCGAGTGAAGAATTCTGAAGATGGTTTGAAAAGTATATATGTAAATACAATGATACGAGAGAAGAAAACTGGTCGGCGTTTTGACCATACAAACGTACTCCCCAATTCCCTCTCTGAATTTTGACACTAGCACAAATATTTTTTAATATAAGTATTTTATAATTTATTTAATATATATATATATTTTTTAATAAAATATAATATTTTAAAAATAATAATAAAATTTAATATAATTAGCGCGTCGGAATGTTTTGCTTTTTTGATGAGTTATTTCTAATAAGATTATAATTATATCGTATGATGAAATTGAACAAACTTTAAACATTTCCTCTTTAGAAAAACGTAGAAAGGACTCTGATCTAATATGCATTTTCAAAATTATCAACAGTATTACTGACACACCTGCTTTGTTACAACTCATCCAGTTCAACATTCCTTCCCGTAGACTCCGAAATAATGAATTGCTGTTCCTCAATCAACATTCTACTAATTATGGATATCATTCGCCTTTATCCAGAATGTCGAGACTTGTTAACACAAATCAAAGCATTGAATTTTTTGGTGTAAGCCTAAGTGACTTTCGGCAGTCGTTACGCTATGTGGTTTAAAGTCTTTTTAAATCCATCTTCAAGCTACTTGTAGTTATCTTCTCTATGTACTTTTATATTATATGTATTTTGTCAATGCTCTTCATCTATATGTAATCTCCTTTCATTGTGATCTCTCTTTTTTCTTTTCTGTTCGTGTTATTGTTATATTGTTAATTGGACTATTTGTCCGTAAATAAATAAATAAATAAATTATTTTAAAGAAAAGCAATACGTAAAGACAGGAGTATTTTCTTCTAATACAGTTAAGAGGAGAAAAATGGGGAATACATAAGCCGTTGGTGCAGTTGTCCCTTTCATGTAATATTCGGGGGGGCGGAGGGGGGGGGGGGGGCAGCGAAACAGTTCGGTGAAATACCAATTAATGAAATTTCGCGGTGACCGTTTTTCCTCGTTAAAACGATTGGAATTAATTAACGTAAGGCTGCGAATACATTTGAATCGTGGGAAAGGAACGAAGCAACCGCAAATGTTGTTTATTTCCTTTCTCATAATTCTTGGTTTGGTTCGCGGTAATACCTAGATGTTTATACGCAGCATAAGTACTAAAGTGACACATTATTTGAAAAAGAGGAAAATCTCTCAATCTGAGTTTAAGTATCAATAAAAAAAACGGTAAGGGGGCTGTTAAGAGGACCGGCTGCGCGGCCTTTCTCAATTAATCAAACTTAATTAATCAAAAGGTATCAGCAAATGTCTAGTACACATGAGCTATTGAATTTACTTATGATTTAAATTACAATATGTAGGCCATTATTTATTATTATTATTTTTTATTCACCAAATGATACGTAAATTACAATAAATTTTATACAATAATTAATTAATAATTCTGAATATCTACATATGTCTTTCTCAACTATTTCTTGAGCTGTATTTTTCATGTTGCTGTACACTATGTTATATTATGTAAAAGCCGAAAGGCGTTAATATTATAAATAAATAATTAATTACATTATATATGTATTTGATTTACCCCCATAAATAAGCAGGGCTTGTGTGTATGGGGGGTGTAATAATAATATTCCATTATTCATGATTTTAGAGGTAATATTGCAATTATTTGAGAGTTTAGTTAAAGATAAACATTTAATAAAACAATTTTGGCCTAACTACTAATGAAATATAATGAAATATAAAATAATAATAAAATTAACAAGAAAAAGTTTTTGATTGGCTAAATTTTTTAATTAAAAATTACCGCTTCTTGGCGGTGGATGCGTCTGCCCACCAGCTGCCTGGCAGGCCGGATCGGGAGACAATTATTGGAGGAGTCCCTTTGACTTCTACAGCCATACTCTCTCGGAACGCGCCGCCTTGTACCGCAATGGGAAGGTTAGATTCATACGTTCAACAATTTGGAAGGCGGGAATTCATACAATTTGGAAGGCGGGAATGGGTACCGCCGCCCCGGGAACCTTTATTGGATAACCAACACCTCTGCTATAGGTCACCCCAAGTGGTTCGCTACGTTTGGTGATTTAGCAGGGGTGCCCGGGTTCATGGGGTGAGGTTTGTCTAGGTCTTGGAGGCGGATGATCAGGACATACTGAACCCCAGATTCCTACCCATCCCTTAAACCCTTTTCCTTCCCAGAACTCTCCTCCTTCCTTTCCTTAAAAAAACCCTCCACACAGTATCCCCAAAGATGACATAGGCCCTGAGGGAAATTATTTTCCTTAGGGCCTCCTGTGTGGAGCTCAGGTAAAAAAAAAAAAAGAAATACGTCCGTCTCTCCTGGATATACTGACCGTCAGATTCCTACCCACCCTCATACCCTTTTCCTTCCCAGAACTTCCTCTCCTTCCTTCCCTAAAAAGACCCTCCATACAGCATCCCCAAAGATGACAAAGGCACTGATGGGAATTATTTTTCTCAGGGCCTCCTGTGTGGAGCTAATGAAAAAAAAACGATTTGTGTTGGAACACAAATTAATAATTACCTACCATTAATATTAGTTCGCAAAAAATTTCATAGTTGCCTCTAAAATCATGAAAAAAACCTATAAATGGCACGTTATTAATATTTAAAAAAAAATACAAAGTAGCTAACTAACTAACCATCACGCCGTTTCCGCGCAGGGGTTAGGCAGAGAGGACGGAGAGCCAAAAACTCGGTCTTGGCACACACTCCTTACCTCATATAAAATCATATCTGACTCCTTACCTCGTTCACATTCATACATCGTCTCATACATGCTCTTCTATTATTCTCACTCTTGACATAGTAAAGCAGCACATATCTATCTGTTTTAGATATTTACTAAAACTAGATTAAAAAAAATAATGTTCGCCTTGGTTAAGTATTTTGGCCTCAAATTCAATTTTAAGTTTCGTATTAAAAAGGCCGCGCAGCGCGCAGCAGTTCCTCTTAAAGACCCTGTCTCGTTTTTTGAAGCTAGTTTAGTGACAGGAATGCATTATTTTGCGGCTCAATCAATTTGTTGTGTGGTTAGTGGATTACTACCAGCTTTCCAATAGACTGAATGTCAAAGTAAAACTTTGAGGTTAACATTGTAATATTTTCGTTGTTTAATTACGGCCATTTTAATTGAATTCACCAGATCTGAACAAAAACTAGTAGCTAGTAGGTACTACCTTTTATAGAACTAGTCTAACGCATTTCGGAAACTTAATTAGCAATAATATTTGTAAAAATGTATTTATACTTGTTTATATTTTGTTCACAGCGTTTGGCATATTGATAACGTACCAATGTTGTTATTCCAATGTTTTTCTCATATTTCATGATCTTTTCAACCTAAGGTAACATTTAGCTTACATTTCTTCGATACAATGCTGTGTTTTGAATCGTAGATTTGCTTTACTAGTAGTTGTTATTTTGGGTAAATACATTTAAAAAAATTTAATAGGGAATAATATAATTTATTTAGAGGTAAGTACGTCTATTTTTTTTTAAATGAAAATTTCTATAACACCGTTGTGATTTGAAACTCGATGAAACGAAAAATAGCGACACTAAAAAGAGACAAACACATACATCTGTATGATTTAGTCTGCGAGAGAATGTGACAGTGTTATGATAAAAATAATATAACTTCATTATCACAATTCATTATCTACCTATACATGGATTGCGCCAGTTAAATTATTTTAAGTTAAAACAGTTTTTGCAAGTTATGCTTCAAAATATAACGAAGATAAATTTTTTTGCACCCGTACATACGCAATATGAATATGAATGAATAGTTTTGTACATAAACAAACTCAAATCTTTCAAGAAAGGTTAAAAATACAATATTGTATCGGCGACTCAATCCTATATAATATTATTTGTTAGCCTTTCTTGAAAGATTTGAGTATGTTTATTGTTAATGGTCAAAACTATTTATTACAAGATGCAAACAATTAATTTGTTTTAATATTTTAAACCATACCTTGCAAAAAGTGTTTTATCTAAAATAAATTTAACTGGCGCCATCTATGAAAGAGCAGATTATAAATTCTTTTAAGTATAGCTTTTTGAAAACAGTTTTTATTTTACACTTTGTTTCCAATAGCCTGCTTGTATATAAAATTAAGTTAATGTAAATCAATTTAGTATTTTTACTCTATATAATTGTTTTGTGATCCATTATTATGTAAAAAAGTTTTATTCTGTATTTATAGGTATTTGTACCGCAAATAAATGATATTACCTTGAATCTAAGAAGCATTAAGAAGTACAAAATAACTCGTTATAAATAATGTTGCCGGGAATTCTTCTTTCACAAATGCAATAATAACAGTTCAGACTGTTATTACGTTTTAGTTTTTAATTGCATATATTCAGTTACTTTTTTTAAATCCCTTATTTATATGTACTTAAAATATTCACTATAACCATAGAAATTAAAATAAAAGTAAAAAAATCAATATTATACCCACGCACAGGCATTGCCTTTTGTGGGATTTTTTTGGTCATACATTTATTATATTAAGCTTTTTTATATACTTTTAATTATTTTATGTATCTATTATATGTATTAATAATAATAATAATAATAATGTTTATTCCAGGATGTGGGGAGGATAGTGCAATCCCACACGTCCCATATAGTTATACATATTTATATATTTACACAGTAAAGAAATAAGAACGTAAATAGAAAATAAAAATAATAGTAATAAGAATTGATAATAACAAAAGTAAATATTCAATTATTATGCAGGGCGTGATCTTAAGTGCGCTCGGGCCCATCGCTCACTCAGGAGTGGAGCTTGGTGCTGGAAGGCTGCGGTCACCAACGTGTTGTCGGAGGTCATTAGCCGCATCCTGGCTGTATTGTATCAAAAAATTTCAATAAAAAAAAAATAAAAAAATACCTGCAAGAAAGTAATTCGCGTTTAAATAAATTGATTCATTATTTTGACCATGAAAATTCAAGAAAAACTTGTCGGCATCATTATTATTATCAGTGAAGATTTTAGCACGTAAAAACTCTATTTTATGCATTCACTCATTAATGTTAAATGTTGGAATGCATGTAAGAATGCACATTACATTTAAATAGGTAGGAACACATTTTCTTAATTATTATGAAATTTTACACCGCAGAATGACAAGCATTCCAAAATCTAATTAATATAAGCTAGTAGGAAAGATAACGTTCGCTTGATTGTAAATAATGGTCCATTTTCAATAAAGAAGAATAACTGGTAAAATAATAATGTAGCACTACGCGTCCATAGAGTATAGAGTATGCAGTCCTACCGTAAAATACGGAACACCACAATATACCCACATACGTGACGGTGTCGATGACCTCACTGAAGAATTCGCAACAAACTGACCGTAGCATCAATTGCCTCATTTAACCTGATCGAAAACTAAACCAAAAATAATCTAGTTTAATCTGTTTTATAAACACTTCATTCGTTCCGTATTGAATCGATTGCAAGAGATAACAACTTCATTAACAAAAAGCGCGGTGTTTTTTTTGCAAATCGCTAAGAAATACGTGTAATCATAGGGCGAATAGTTCCGCAATTTGCCTCTAGGTTGCAGGAGGTGTATCGAATCTGGCCATATTGATGATTTTTGCGGAGCAGTTTTTTTATTAATATATTATCTGTAATTAGATTTATTCAGTTTAATTATACAGTACCCTGAGTCTGGTGCGTTACTAATTCTGATTAAGGTATAAAAAAATACTTTGAAACACGTGTCGTGTAAAACCTACTGAGAATTTCCTCTGTTGTAGTTGTAGGTGCTAAATTCATACGTACTGATAATTTTTACAGTCCTGTTAATTTTTTATTAAGAATAGGTATGTAGATTTTTTAGCTTAGATTAATTTTTAAATTATTTTAATGGATTCGAAATTTACCTCAAATAATATCGAATTTGATCACTTTGATGATTTTTACAGCAGAGTTTTTAATGATAACTTATTAATGGATTTATTTAGTTTACGTGAAACGTAGTAAGGCTTTGTGTTACTAATCAGATAGTGATTATGATATAAGTTTAAGACATTTTTCCGATCATGTGAAGGTAATAAAATAGTAGGCAACTAGTTGTTTAGTAGTTTTTCATTGGTTGTCTGTAGAAAGCAACAATAAAAGCTACCCAATCTACACCCCAAGATTTTTTTTACTACTTTCATTATTACTTGTTACATTATTATTTATTTTCATTACTTCTTCTAACAAGGGCTCTATTAAAAGGGGTTCCATGACAGTTGATCCCTCGACAGTTGGCCCTCCGGCATACTTGCATATGTACATAACGTGCAGGCAGTTTAAGGAAAATACGGTGTTCGTACTCAAACAAAATATAATTAAGTGTCTCCGAAGGGGAGTGCAGAGAGGATGTAACACCGAATAACAGACGTATAAAATGTATTTTCATTCAAATTCATCAAGGATAAAACTACTTATCTATTATATTGTATATGCCAGCGTTTAATAAATTCGTTTGATACCATACCAAGTTTATTATTATAAAAAGTATTGTTAAAGTCGATTTAAGGTTTGAAATTGCACAAAACATTTTAATTTTATGATACCAAAATAATGGTGAGACAAAATAAATTATTCAAGCCGTATTTGGAGAAGAAATTTTATAATTATTATAATTTAAAGGGCCAACTCAAATCGATGGTAATTTTCAAATTTGGAACTGATCGTGTCAAAAATTCAGACAAGCGGTAATAACCCTACCTAAAATTTAAATGTTTTTATTATCATTTTCAAAATTAGAACTGATGTGTCCAGAGTGTGGCCTGATTTTTCAAGGACAACTCTAGTTCAATCAAATAAAATCTTTTGGAATCTTCAAAAATATTATTTCACTTTTCCAAACAAAGTCTGTAGTCATAAGACCCACAATAGTTAATCGTGTCAATACACAGATCATTAGAAGGTTCTCGATAAAAATAAAAATAAAAATGTGGCAACGTCGCACGCGTAGGTACTTAATACCTACGTACAACGGGCAAATAACTAAATGTAGTAGGTAGTGAAAGTGTGTGGCTTAGGTGGTCCCAAGTGATGGCCTGCTATTAGCTATTATGGCTAATAGAAATCAACACTAAAAAAATTAAACAAAAAATTATAAATTCAAACTGCATCTGGGACCGTGTGCTAATTTGAGGAAGGCCAACCTAACATTCGTATATTAATTAGTATTTCGACATGATGTTTTCTGCTGCACTTTGGCCGATTCATAATGAATTAACGTAGGTTGAAAATAACTCGTTTCATAGCGTTTTTTGCGTAAGTCACACTTTGGTTTTATTGCCATAAATTTGATGAGGTTTCGATTTCCGTTAATTTCTAAATGTCAATGTAAATAATAACTGCGTGAATTTTCCCCGTATTTTAAATATAACATTATATGAGTAGCTACTACACTCGGCTTTGTTTTTTACATGAATACCGCACAAGAGTCCCAACTGCTCCCGTCTGGAGCCAGTGGGACTATGGCATCCCCAATTGGGGTATGTTGTGAGGCTGAAGGCAGTGGGGAGGGGAAGGAGGTAGGGAAGAGAAAGGTGGGGAAGTACCTGGCTATTCAGATCTGCTCACCAAACACGGCGAAAGCCATTTCAAGCAAGGTTACAATTCTGAATGGTGGTCTTACACCAGGGCGATACTGAGAGTATCTTCCACTCTGGAACGTGCTGCAAATATACAATATATTATTTTAAATGAGTAAATTGTAAAATATACAAACTCATCAAATAAAATTTATTTGCCACGCCGGGATTCGATCCCGCGACCTTTGGAATGCCAGTCAAGCGCCTTACCGCTGCACTACGCCAACCGTCACGTGTTGTTATACGAATTTTTTTATTGTTTAATCCCAAATTTGAAAACATAATACATGTAGACAAGTTCCACAGCTTATGGTGGAAATGTCATTAGAACATTTGTAGTTGCATTTACCAGGAAGTTCAAATTGGACAATAAGTACCTACCTACAAATTTGAAGACGACAGAACTCACATTTTGTGAGATTTCAGTGATAGGTACCTACTACATAACAATGGTGGTGTAAGAAATATTTTGCAAGGTTCAATAAAACAACAAACAAAATCTTGAAGGGGGGGGGAGGGGCTTTCCGGGTAATAACGACCGAATTATTTAATTCAATATTGCTGTACGAAGAAATCATCAAATAAATTAAGTAAAGAAATTTTAATACCTGTCTGTCTGTGTCTGTCTGTCTGTCTTTTCACGATAAAATCAAAACTACTTAACGGATTTTCATGCGGTTTTCACCAATAGATAGAGTGATTTATGAGGAAAGTTTAGGTTTATAATTTGTCAAGGTTTTGTGTATATTGGTTGAAAGATAAAATATATAAAGGAGAATGTCTGGATGTTGTGGACGAGCGGGCTGGCAAGCGGGCGATGTGGATTTGATTTGTATGCAAAGGAAGGTCACTGTCTACATTTGATTTCGAAAACTCTGTGTAAAGCCCGGACATCGCCGGAACTTCAGCTAGAGCAATAATAAATCGCAAGTTATTGTTATTTGTTTGCGTTACTATGTTTTTAAAACGGTTTTTATAATGCCTTAATTATTTTACAACTGAAGGTAATAAAACATATTCATTTGCATCTTAAAATGGTAGTTTTATTGTTTTATTTAATTACAAATATCGGTACAGGTACTCCTCTAGAACAAAACGGCACTTTATGTCGATAGCGTACCTCCTTATTTACTTAACAATTGTTTCCGTTTAACGATAATACTTTGATTGCTTTTAATCGGTCTTGTGAGAATTAAAAAGCTTTGCGAAAATAAATAATATCATTAAATTAAACACAGTTGCAATTTAGTACCAAACCGCGATTGAACTCAATAGTGGTAATTAAGATAAATAATGAAAAATACTTTTCAATGTAATACTTTGAATTGAACTTTGATTTTTTAAAGAAAATTAGACCATGAATAGATTTTTTTAACCAAGGTTCGTAGAAAATATAAAATACACTAGCTGACCCGGCAAACGTTGTTCTGCCATACAAATATTCTAGTGAATATTTTGGTTGTTAAATAAAAAATAACGAATGTATTGTAAGTGTGTGGAGATTGGATCTATGACAGAAAGAGGAATGGAGTGCTGTAGACTAAAGAAAAAACAAAACACCAAATAAAGTAGGAAAAAAAAATAAAAAAAATCATATGAATTCCGAAGAGCAATTGAGTGTACGATATTTTTTGTCAGTCCGTCTTTAGCCAACACAAATAAGCTCGATGGTCCACGCGAGAAGATGATGCCGA
This sequence comes from Limnephilus rhombicus, assembly GCA_929108145.2. Classification (NCBI taxonomy): domain Eukaryota; kingdom Metazoa; phylum Arthropoda; class Insecta; order Trichoptera; family Limnephilidae; genus Limnephilus; species Limnephilus rhombicus. The sequence goes on from OV815284.1 coordinate 30,169,873, forward strand.
ATGAAGTATCAAAATGAAGCGACGCTTCTCGTGAATGTCTTGCGCATGTGTGGATGAAAGATCGATGAGGCAGACGTAGCGCCATCTGTCATTCAACAACATAAATAATTTTGTACTATTTGAAATACGAAAGACGGTAAAATTTGTTCATACAAAAATTGTAAAATCGCGATTTAAAAATGGGAGGGTTAAAAGTTTGGATTATACGTATTTTTTGATGCCAAATAAAAAAAAATACAAAAAAAAATTGTCAAAAAAATTGGGTTTTTTTTCTGGATAGGGACTCTCTAATCACTTAGCGGTATAAAATATACTTTAAAACCTATTCTCATACCTACCAAATATACATAAAAAATTTCATAAAAATCGGTCAAGCCGTTTCGGAGGAGTGCGACCACAAACACCGTGACACGAGATTTTTATAGATAAGATATATAGATTTTCATAGAACAATTCAAACAAATGTACTCGTAACTTCCAATACCAATGTTGGGTCTTATCGCGAATCGCGATGCTTAGAACGGAGCATGTGTTCGAATTTTGAATGTGTTCTGACAAAAGCGGAATAAGGCGGTGTTATTTTAACCTTTTCAGCCTCCAATCAGATGTCTAACTGAACAAATACCTACTTAACTTGAGTTAAGTTTTCTACATTGTTACAATTTAAAAAAACACACTATCGACTCCGTACCTACCTACCTCATTCCAGTGTATGAATAAAGCATAATAACGTATCAAACAAATAAAAAAACACCGATAAATTTAATGATTTTGTAGGATTAGATAGTAAGTACCTACATACCTTCATTACCTATCCTAACATTATATCAATATTTAGCAAAATAACCTAAAAATAACGAAAATATGAAAAAGAACAAGATGCAGGAGAATAAAAAGATAACGGTCGCTTTATTTTTAATTATTTAAACCTTTGCCAGTTTCAGAGAAACTTTTCATACGTCAGGATGTAATTTAAATGCCTTTTGGTTTTCCATGCAAGGTTTTTTCACGTGCCATTAACAGTCTACCGTTTGTCGGTTGTTTCCAAAGAAATACTATTAAATTAACAAGTATTAGGTATAAATTAATAGAAACAAATGCCATTTTAGTAATTATTTAGGACAATAAATCAATGAAACAACTGTTTAGTTGACTTTAAACATCTTTTCTGTATCGTGCAATCGCATCACTGTGAACAAACGATTCATCGATGTAATTCGATGGGTGGTCTTTTTAAAAGCATATGCGTGGTTTCAAGTCCAAAAAATATATTTCACGCTGATTCCTCTATCTATAACTTAAATTGATTTAAATATAAACGAAATTCTTGATTAAAAATATTTCATTATCCAAAAAGGTTTATCCATAGGATCATTTTAAGACCTTTCTACACTCAAATACATTTTAATTCTGGTTTCTAGATATAAATTACAGGTAGGTACCTATTTTAGTTTCATCGTCTGCAAATATTTAAATAGATTCATTTTTATTTATCATAAAACTATTGCTCAAATTGAATTGCATAGGGCGTCCACTTGTTTATTCCGCTCGTTTCTTTCATGACATTGTTTCACTACTTTGTCGGCTTTTACAACATCCTCGTTTCAAAATGATGAGTCTTATTGAACAAATAAATGTATTGTCTTAATTTTTAAATGATATGTCAAGGCGCAGTCAAGAAAACAGTCGCCTAGACCTAGAAACATCAGAAAGAATATTTGTGTGAAATTGAAGCTTACCGTTTTACTGCTTCATACAAGCTGATTTTCCGCCATAAAATGAGTATTATATTTTTTTACCAAAGCGACAAATATAAAAACCGCTTTATTAAAATGCCCCTGATTTTTATAGAGTTTTCTTTTTAAAGCCTTCAAAGCAGTCTTAAAATTAGCTACCCAATCGTACATCAATTCAACAGAAAAATATAAAATTATCGATGAACTTCTCCTTTGCCTGACTTCTAAGTCTAAAAGTGGGGACCTAATCGATAATAATTAATCTATCAATAGAAATTTAATTCGCGACGAGTGAAGGTCTCGTCTAGTTGATGACGCCTGAAGTTCGCTAGGTCCGATTCGCCAGACGCTGGCTGCTACTACTGGTGTAGCTAGTGCTAGACTCGGACGGCCAAAAGGCCAAATAACGGCGCGTCTCCGTCTGTGTTGATTCGCTAAATTTTTTGGCCTTGTCTAGGCGCGCTTAGCATCTGGAGGGCCCGGGCCGCCCGCGCCGCGCGTCTCCTGTAGGTACCCACCTAACACACACACAACATATAAACAAGCCGAGTATCTAACTAACATGCACATACGGGTAGACTAAACAAGTAGACCTACCTACCTCCTAACTAATCTCTGAACAAGTGTAGGTTGGTACCTACGACATAAACACAGGGCAAGTAAAACAGGTACCTAACTAATATTTTGACACGTTTAGTGTAGGTACTCTACGCATACTAGGCTAGTACCTACCGAATATGAACAAGTTGTAGGTTGGTAGGTACCTACCGAATTGGCGGGCTAGCTATCCGCTTTTGGCAAAGTAGGTTCATGGCTTTTGGTGGGAAATGTGATAGTAATTTACGCGACAGCCGCGCGCTCTGGCGGGAGGGAAATCAAACCTTTTGAAAATCGTGTTCTTTTTAAAAGATGGATGACTTACCAATCTCCATGTAACCTAACATTCCAGTTTATTTCGCGCCATCTTTACAGACGAATTTATGTTTACAGTGTGAAATTTCGCATAGGTACACCTACCTACTCGGAACTCATTATTAATTATTACGATATCAAACATTTCCATGGCCGTTAATTTATAGGAAACCTGGTTAATTTGCGTAAATAATAATAGTAATATTTTGATGATTGGTAGCGCCATCTTTGTGAAAAATAACCTAAAATATTGTGTAGGAACAGCTTTTATTTTTTTAAGGAATTGTGTTGTTTTTCGTTTGGTAGGTATAGCTTGAATAATACGGTCTTATTTATATACAAATTGTTCTCTAATAAGTAGTAATGGTTTTCATTTTGCAGGGATAATAATTATTCAAAGTTTCAAACTTTTCTATTGAAATAAATCACAATAGCCCTTATCATTTTTTACCCAGAATTACTTAATTGCATTCATCCATAGCGTTAAACGTTCCATTGCAACTTAACTTTCTTTTTTTATGAACGAAATATACTTTTATAGCATATCTCAGCGGCAGATAATAATCAATTACATATATTAAAAGAAAGTATACAAAAGTGTGCGTCCCGCTAAAACACAGAAACGAGTCCTGGTACGATCAAGGAAGTTATATGGTGTGCCGTCTATCCCCCATCCATGAAGAAGGTTCCCGTTTTTACCCGAAGGGCGTGCTTTTGAAGATATAAGGGCTGGAAGTGTCGCCCTTTAAAAATTTCTAGAACAATCCAGAACATTCGAGAGGATTCGAGAAAATTCCACAACATTCCAAAATTCCATAACATATGTTCGGGAACTGAGAAACGGGAACATTCCAGAACACTCTCGTCTGTTGTGGAATGTTCTGGAACATTGTGTGCCATTCGAAGCCTCTTTTGTATGTGTGGAGCTACCCATTGGTAGAGATATATAAAGCAAGACCCGTCCTGGGTTCGAACGTCAGTTCAATCTCATATCAACTTTCGAGCGAAGCCGGGTACCTACCCCAGCTAGTATTATATAAAATACTAGTATTATATAAAATACTAGCAGACCCGGCCACACGTTGCTGTGGCTAACGAAACACAACGCCATTACCCAACCCTTATAAAATCCACACCACCCGCTTGCCAGCTGCCCGCTGCCCGCTGCCTGAATTAAATATTTGAATTTCTCGGCTTTTCTCCACTATAATAAGCATGTATTTTTATTTTTATTTTATTTTATTAGGAAAACCAACAGTTACAATTAATTATACTGTTTGATGAAATATGTACAGAAATTTAACCAATAATAGGTTTTCGCTGAAGTATGTAAATTATTTAGTGAGTAGGTATAAAGAAAAATCGAGAAAAATATTTAAATTATGTTATGTGGATGGGATGGTGGAAGGGAGTGGAAAAGGATGGATCCTTATACATATAAACCTTCCTCTTGAATCACTCTATCTGTTGGTGAAAACCGCATGAAAATCCGTTGCGTAGTTTAAAAGATCTACGCGCACATACATTTCGAGCGACTTCATTTTATACTATGTAATGATGATATGATTACCAATGCAGAATTTCTTCAAATAAGTTTTTAATGCGAAGAAGCGTTGGAGAATTCTACGTAAACTAGTATTGATCATAGATGGCGCTAGTATTGCGAATTTCTTCTACGTACCACATTCGCACAGCGGTAAAAAAATCGAAGCGTAATTTTTTACTTCCACCACTAATATCTATAACTATGTATAATGTATTGGCAGTAAAAACTAACCGAAGAGAAGTTACACGTGTTGGCCAAAGTGTGCTTAGCTTCTTCACCATAAATCACGGGGTTTATAGGAAAATGGTGTCGGGAGTTCTCGCTCCTGAGTAATGCCATAATAAAACAATTTTACGTACTCCAATGTAATTAATTAATAACTATGTAGGTAGTTATTGTAGGTCTTGTTCATAAACTGAATTTATCCGTTATTTGCATTTTAATTAGTTTGATTAATCTCAGAAAATTCAACAAACAGAGTCTAATAAGATTGACTTTTCCAATAAAATATCGTTAGGCTACATCAGGTGCTTTTTAAGCTTATTTCCAAGCGCTTGGCGCTTGTCAGGAATAAAAACCTATCCGAAAGCAACTTGACGAACAAACATAAATTAAGCCGGTAATTCACTTGCTTTTTAAGCTCAAGACGAGCTTTATAAAAAGCATTACCGGCCTTTGTTGTACTCCACTATTGACTCTAAGATTTTCTTCTAAGCGTCCGACACTTATTCTGCGATTTTCGACGCCAAATCTTTTTAATATGGTAAGACCCCATCGCTAATAATAAGAAAAAGAAATGGTTATTGATAGATGACAAGTAGTTTTCAAAATATGTAGTCACTTCAATCAAACAGATATAAAATATCGTTTATTTTAAGTGACAACTCACAACAATTTCTTCTTCTGTAGGTACGAGTATACTATCAGGGTTAACTGTGTTATATTGCCACATGAATTATTCTTCAGTATATATTACATTTTATTCACCACATTAAAGAATATTAAAAAAATAGACCGTTCATCTGTTTAAATCGGTGGGTTTTTTGTGCTAGCCAATTCGTGTCTGAACTAGCCCCAATTAGTGCTATAATTTTCACCTATGTTTTTTTTTCATTACCACCCATCGAACTACTGTTCAATTCATTCAAAATACAGGCTACGTTTTTTTTAGTTATACTTTTTATGAAGGATATGTGATTGTAGTTAATCCATTTAATCACATGAGATCATATTTGTCCCAGCTCACATGGGTCTCATAGAAATCGATGTGTCGCCCTTTCTATTACAGTCTGTATTATAGTCTGAATTATTTTCGAGTAATCTCTTGACTCTCGACTTTCTTTATGATACAGTCTTGATACAGCAGGTATCAAAATCCTACTAATATTATAAAGGTGAAAATTTGTATGGATGTATGTTTGTTACTCCTTCACGCAAAAACTACTGAATAGATTTAAAAAATTCTTTCACTAATAAAAAGCTACATTATTATAGGTTACATATATTGGTAAGCTCTGGCGTTATGAATAATTTCTAGCGTTATGAAATTATTTATCATACGTTTTCTGTCACTAACAAAATCGATTTATTGCAAACGTCAGAAAAAAAGCAAACCAATTGTCTCCTTGGAAACGATGTTTTTTTTTAAATTAGGCAGTTCACCCTGGTTACGCATTGCGATATGTTTTTTGTTTGTTCGAAATTTTAAATAAATATATATCACAAGCATGGTACTCACTCACTCCTTGGAATTAACAAAGACACCGAAATGGATTGTTTTTCAAAAATAGATTCTAAAACAAGAAGATTACTGAAACTGTTTTTTTTGGAAAATTTTCATGCTGTGTGAAAAGAAACTTTGAGTTTGTGTATTCATTGACAAATTTAATCTCTTGTAAAAACTTATGAATCACCCATCAGGATTGCATTGACTGCATCTAATTGTTCATTGGATAACATTAAGGAGGCCTCCACACTTCAAGATCAGCAAAAAACAAGGTTGGTGGATTTGTTCTATTCCCTGGAGTTCCTCTTTGTGCCATTTGTGTTTGTTCGCAAGTAGAGTTTTTTCATAATCATAATTTATTGGGTATTAAGCCCAGAGGGTCTGGGGTTATTTACACACCTCAGGCTCGCATATTATAATGCAAACCCTAAAACGAGTGCTTTGTTGGCGTCGTACTTAATAACTATCTCTAAAAATGAATCACCGAAATGTATGTATGCGCATAAACCCGAACGACTGAACCAAATTGGATAATTCTTTTTTTTGTTCGTTATTTTGTATAAAACTACCGTTGAATTCTGGCATTGTGAAATTTGTATAAAAAATTATAATAGTTGGCAGTGGGGAGTGGAGTGGGGAGATGGAAGGTGGAGGAGGCTGAGTGGGAATCCCCTAATACCATGCGAGCGAAGCATTTTATGAAATAATAACGATTCTTCATTTGAATGTCTTTTGTTTACACTGTTGATTGAATTGTCAAAAATTGACATGCAAATTAAATCATTTACACCGATTCCATGACCCCGACCGATTTTATTATCTACTTTATCCATTGTCTGATAAGCAATTACAAATTTAATTTATTTACGCACTACGCAGAAATATTTCACTTTACATACTTACGCACAATATGTGTATGTATCCCATCACTGAGTATTTATAATAATTTAAAAATAAATATTTTTTTATGCTTTCCGGTATAAAATCTCAATGTCCTTAAATTAATCACTTAAAAATTGATAGCGCTAAAAAATTTGTTTTGAGAATGTGGTCTTTGCTTTCCCCCCCCCCCCCCCCCCCCTCCATCAACGTGTCCATTGTTTCGACGAGGCGCCTCCTGGCGTCCTTATCTAAAGCTATGTCGTTTACCAACCAACTATCTCCTAGCTTAGATTTTGCTTTATTTGTTTTGCCCAGTCTAGGGCTTTAAGGCGATCAGCTAATCGTCTTCCCTTTAGATTTTTCCGACATAGGATTGTTTGGCAGTGGTGTCTACAGGTGATGTAAATGATTTTTTTCCATGAAATATTAGTTAATATTAAATATATGAAGTATTAAATCTGAAAAGATGATCTAACTCTAAACGGTGTAAGAAAGAGAAAAGACCACGCTTTAAATTATAAAAGTTAATCTTAAAATAATTAAAATGTACACCTTTATGAAACCAAAGGGCGATCCCGCCATAGACGATTCTCGACAGTAATTTTTAAATCGCACTATTTGTTACTTTTCTTGGTATCAGTACAAAGAAGAAGGTCTATTTTTAATAATAAATAAATAAATAAATGGATTTTACTTCATATTGAAATTTTTGGTGCGCTTGGAAACATTATCATTCGAAGAATCGGTATATAAACTGCAAAATCACACCGTGCAACACTGGCGCGAAACAGCTGTTACCGATAGTTTGAAGTTATATTTTACTGCTAAACGTGTAGTGACAATATTAATTTATTCTTACGTGCCGAAAGATGTAAGTACTTGTTGTTATTTTTTAAGCATCATTGACTACAAGAATTCACTGTTAGCTTGTTGCACCTGCGATACAAAAGATGTAAAAGTTTGTGTTTTTCACAGAAATAAAGTGCTAACGTTTTGAAACTTTGTAAAAGTAAGAAAAAATCACAGGCAATCTTGAATAAAACGTTTTTAAGGATAAAATGTTAGCTGAATTGAAATAAACGTTGACTCAAATTGGTTGCACCCGCGATTGTGCTGTTAGAATCGCTGGTGCAACTCTTTGACAACTAACCTTATTGTGTTATTTATCATATATTGTATTGTTTTTTTATGCCTTCAACAATAATACATGTTGTGTATTACTAGTGATTTATATTTAATAGGTGTGTTTATATTAGGTATATTCCGCTTTTTTATAGAAATTCTATGATTTGGCACGCAGTCTCTCTGAAATATCTTCTTTATATAAAAAAAAAAAAAAGTTAAAAAAGATGGTCACGTTGGATGATAAATGGGAAGGGCTGAAAAATAAATCATGCATTCAATCAAAACATTTCTTTCAATCTGAAGACGGCGATAGCATTTCCGTGGCGCGAACCTCACTGTCTCGTTTCAAATGCACATTGGTTTTTAAATCTCCAAAAACCACCAATGAAACAGAAAGTGATTTAGACGATAACAATTTGGAACCTCTTACAAATTACAAAATATAAAAAGGAATTCTACAAAATAAGAAATAAACTATTTATTTTTATTTTTGAAAAGGATTGATGGATGTAATTTTTGAAAAGGATTGCTGGATGTAATTTTTGAAAAGGATTGATGGATGTAATATGTTCATAGAATTTTCGGCGAATTTTGTCGTAACCGAAAAGAAATAATTTACATAAATGACCAAGAAGTGTACTGAATAGATAAGCATTGTTGGATTTTTTATTTCGTTCCTCTATTTGGGTTTATTGATGTTTATACACACTTAAGAGGGCATTACGGCAATGGATTTCGAAAGATTGTTCTTTTATCTAGCATTCGTATGTAATAAATTTTTAGATTTTTTTTTAATTTTTAGTATAATAAGGTTATTCCATAGGTCGTTGGCAGATTTGTTAAATTATCAAAAAAGTTTTTGTATTATACCACACCCATTTCAAATAATGTAATCATGCAATAAAATAAATCAATACATTATCTAGCAAAGTTATGTATTAGAATTTTAATTTTAGTTTCAATAAAATCATTAAAAAATATGTACGTACATGTGTTTCTTGACGAAAATTGGTCCATTTGTGTATTTATTTGCGCACTTACAAACTAATATATTTCAGATTTTTTTAACATTCTTATTAAATTTAGACATTATTGAAAAATGATAAATACTTATAATCAAAAAATAACTACAAAAAGTACACTATTTTAATAGTTTTGTCATCACGCCTTTCAGCATTTTTGATGAAGGTATAAATTAAAGCTAATTTGGATTGAAATAAATTCGATATTGAGTTATAATTTAAAAAAGCTGGTACGGAGAATAATTAATCTTTCTCATTGTAACCGTCCTGCACGATCGGAAGAACAACTTTCGACGAAATGTGGATTTTCGTCCGCTGGCTGGTTAAACGCTCTTAAATTAGGCGAGTTGCACCCGCGATAATTTGATGTTGCACCCGCGATTGCTTGAAAAGCTTATAATTCATTGCTTGTTTTTGTTTTCCATATATTTGTTTATTTTTTTAGTTGATTAGTTTTACAGCTTACGAAATATCAAGGCATAACATAATAAATGTATCACAATTAACAGACTTTTGTGTTTTTGTCTTATGATCTGGAAAGGGTGGGCCAAATTGGTTGCACCCGCGATCGCACTTTGAACCTCCCTCCTGACTATTTAAATATTTCAATAATATTCTTATAAACCAATAAAAAGTTAACAGGTTAAAATGTAGCTCTTCCAATAATAATTTCATTTAAAATGGTTTTTTTATTATAGTATTTTTATAATTATTTATAATTATTATTTTTATTTTATTTTATTTATTAAGAGGCTTTATATGCGTCTAAATGTTGCACCCACGACAATGGAATCACCTCAAAGCTTTCGACAGCAATTTGAAAAAAAAATTAAACTTTTGGAATTTTTTATTAATTATTTTAAAAATAATACGTTTATTTTTAGTTATAAAGTTTGAAAGCGTATTTCATCACCTTTCAAAAACTGTTTTTAGGTTTCGGATGCGTTCAGATTTCAGATTTCTCCACAAATATAGGCTATTTTCGCCTATAAAAAGACCTAGACACAAAATTCCATGTAATACGAGTGTCACCCCCCCCCCCCCCCCGTCGGGTGGCACCCGGGGCGGACCGCCCCCCCCTCGCTTCGCCACTGCCCTCAGGTCTACGTTTGACACAAGTTAAAGGCTTCCGTTTTATAAAATTCCAACAGTGAACAGTATCGTGACAGAATTTTCTTTTTGTGATCTGATTTCCCGATCCTTAATTTATTGAAATGTCTGAAAAAAAAACCCAGAAAATTTATTATTATTATTTTGTAACAGAAAAAGATTACAATTATAGTGGTGATTACTGATGTAATGCAAAAATAATATTGGACGTCGTTTTAATCCGGTTACCAATTAATAACTGATTATTATTTTATGAATGCACAGTTAAATATTTTAACAAGAATATTCCATATTATTTGAAAAATATTATATTAGAACCCATAAACAGTGAATTTTTAATTTTGTCACTTTATTCAAGGTGGAGATATTTTAAAATAGTGCTTAAGAAAATAACTACTGCAAGGTGCCCTTTCGTTGCTGGGACAATCAGAAAACCATTCCAAAATTCGTACAAATTAAAAACAATATTCCTAACTCAAAATTCTTTCGTGTGCGCACCTCCATATAAAGTAATGGATTATGCCCTCAACGGTTGCAACACAACTGTCTCCGCAACTAAATACTCTCGCCTTCGAGCGCCCTGAAAATATTTAGAAGAAAGCAGACATATTGTTTCAAAATTAATTAAAATAAAACTTAAATTATAAAAATAAAAATAAAATAAAACCATAACTTTAATTTTTACAACGAAATTTATTTAATTTCTTAATTCCGACCGGTTTCGCTTAACGCAAGCATCATCAGAGTACAAAATAATGGTTAAAGTTTAATTTTACTCTTATGATGTTTGTGTTAAGCGAAACCGGTCGGTATTAAAAAAATGAAACAAACTTCTAAATATTATTTTCGTTATTTGTTTTTGGGGTGTTATGCCATGTTGTGCTACTTCCTTCTTGAGCCGACGTTTCGGAAATCTACCGAATCTGCCGGATCTGCCCTGATGATGGACACTGCAACGCTGTCCGAAACGTTGACTCAAGAAGGAGGTAGCGCAACACGGCATAACACCCCAAAAACAAATAGGGGAGACCTACGAGAGTTGTGACAATTTTTAATTTAAGGGACATATCTCGCTCAAGAAATATTCCGTATTTATGATCTATGTAAATTAAGGTAGCACCATTCCTTCCCTTTCCAAAATCATCAAAATTAATTAAAGTATTACGGTTTCCGAGTAAATCAACAAAAATAACAACTACTCCCTCTGTCACAACTCCCCTATCACCGAGGTAAGTTGTGACAGCTTTGTATTTAGACTATTTGAGAATTTAGACACTAGCAATGCCTTTACCAGTCTTTCGTGTATATTTATTAGGCGTTCTGAAACAAAAAAGTAGTCATCCAGCATGCAATATCACACTACAAGTCCAAATATTTTTTTTATCGAAAATGATTTTTTTGAGACAAGCTTTTATTGCGGACTGCACTTGCAAGATTTGACCTTAATATACTAACGCATAAACACACATACAGACATCATAAATTAATTTTAAAAAGTGTCGAAATAACCCAGCAGAAAAATGAAGTCAAAAGGAGAGTTGTGACAGCTAGGTGCTCAAAATTACGACTTGGTCAGAATAATGATTCATATTTTCTAAACACGATGCAAAAACAAAAGATCAATGCAATGCTTTGAGACTTAAATAACCATACAACTTAAGAAAAAATAAAACAACAATGCATTTGTGATAAGACGTGATATAAATGCAATCAAAATTTTGAAGAAAAACTTAATTTTCGCATTTTTTTGCATGCATACGTCGTAATTACGCAACCGCTTCTCGTGCGCCGCCGGTGGGTACTGAATGAAGTAGCGCGTCTCTAAAGAGACAAACGAGCATTGTTACAATATCGCTAACTATTATAGGTAGGGAGAAATCGTCTTTGTCACAACTCTCCTCTGTTACAACTCTCCTAGGTCTCCACTAACGAAAATACTTTTGGCCGTGAAAATCTTAAAACGTACCTTCTAAATATTATGGTTATTAAAAAAAATATTATTTTATTTCACGATAAGATTAAATTAAGATGTTATATTATTAAGAGGTTCTAAGTTGTAAGAATATTAGAAAGCTCCTTGCCCAATTTATGATTGAAAAATTATATTGTAAATATATTTTTAACTTGCTTGTTAAAAGGTTCAAAAAAAGTAAATAATAAAGTTTAACATCATTCTATACTTTTAAATCCACGTGAAAGCCTTTTGCAAGCAAGCACAGTTTTGAAAGGTTATCTGACTACGAACAACGTAGCATGTAGTGAAGAGGCTTTCGGGGATAAAATTACCCCCACTTCACCGAAACATATTCATAGAAATATGAATTCTCAGGTTCAGTTGATTATTTTTCGGGCTTTGAAAATTAAGTGCGACGATGTTATTTTTGTATTTGTACTCTAAATATTATTTATGACTATAGGTATCTATGCATAACGCAGTAAAGGAACGTTTATTGCGTACCTAAACTTAAAACATTAATCGTTGTGTGCACAATTGAATTATCTTTAGTCTATAATATACTAACTATCTTCAAACTATTTATAAACCATACTTAGTATAAGATACAATTATCTTTGGTCTTTAATACATTTTTGCCTGTAATAAAACTATATTTAGTCTAAGATAAAATTGTCAAAATTACGATTTGCTTTATTAACGTTATTAATTTGCTTTATTAACGTGTGGGTTATTTACACAATACACCTCTCATTTACCTACTTCTACATTTATACATCGTATTATGAACCGCTGTACTTAGGAGTTCATATTATTGCATATCCCTAAGCATTTTCCTACCTGCTCCTGTGTGTATCTGTCACGACCAGGGTTGCCAGGTGTTCGGTATTCTACCGAACCGTTCGGTATTTTAGCACCGTGTTCGGTATGACAGAAATACCGAAGTATGGGCGGTTCGGTATATTTTTCTGATTAATTTTTCTCCCTAATAAGCGATTCAACTATCAGATTTGACGATGTTGCGTAGCATCTCTACTTAGTTCGTGCGATGTTGCCGCTTCGTGCACGCGCTCACTGTTTTCAAGCCATTTCGCGGATTAGCGTTACACGTTAGGTGACTACGTACTTGCGTAAATGTGATTATTCGAAATAATTTGACTGCTTACATACTGCCAGTCGTGTTTCGATCTCTGCCTAGTACACAAAAGAACATCAAATCCGCGCCCGCCGCTATGAAAAACCGTTTATTAGTATCATAAATGCCGTGTAACGTAAACCAGCTCGACAGAAGATAATGCTACAGAATCCCGCATTAAGTCCTTTATTCCTTACCTGTATGTGACGTATTTCTCTTTAGTAACGTTTTTACTTTAGTAAAAGTAATTTTTTTTATTTTTATTATTTATTTATCTATATAAGGTATGTTTACATTACATTATTCGATGCCTGTCTCACTAGGGTATACCTGTGTTGAGACAGGCGTAAATTAATAATTACATTACATTCATCACTCATCATACAAAGGTCCTTCGAATACATAAAATTAAACCAAATGACAGATTGAGATTGAGATAAAATTATCTTATTAATTTATGATAAAAATGTACCTAATGCGTGATTCCGGGCAAACGCGCTAACCACTGCGCCACGGTGTTATTATAGTTATTATTTTGAAACGCTTCTCCTGTAAAACTCCATGTTTCACTTTTCATGATGTTGAATTTAGTATCTATTGTATTTAATTTAAAAGTATGTTTTAATTTTAACTAGTACTAATTTTAATTTTACCTGCACACACAGATTACCGTTAGTGAGTTCCCATTACTTACATTTAAAAAAATATATATATACTCATGTAATTTTTGTTTCAATTCAAATACCGATATATTTTTTGATTTCCTCCCTCTATTTAAGAAAAACATTTCTAGCACACTAAATTCGCATACATAACACACACATCCACACACATACAAACACTCACACACACCCCTCTCCGTCAATAACTTAATTTAGGTAAAATGTATAATTTATCACATAAAAACATAAGCATATAACAGCGACATGTCATTGGTACCAATTATTGTGTTATATTCTATAACTTTGGAACTACTTCTACTGTGTAATTATGTACTGTATGTTTCTAAAAAATAAAATAAATAAATTGTATTGTAAAATTGTAAGGAAAAAATAAAGAAAAAAGATAGAATATTATATTTTCACTTCATTACGATATGCTGCTACTTGCTACCTGCTACTGACATGTATGCTAAAAATAGGCATAGTTGGATATCTATTTTTTATTCCGTAACTACAATAATTTAATTTAATTTATTTATTTATTTATTTCACGCCCAAAGGGCTTTTACATGTTTGTTAGTAGAGTTAATTTATGTATGACAAATGATTTTTAAACAGATACGGAAATAATAAAAATAAAATTAGATAAAAAAGCACACAAGTCATAAAAATACAGCAATTTCATAGGTTTACAAAAATACAGATATGTTTAGGAATAGTTTTGGAATAAGTTTTTTACAAGATCAACAAAATTCGCCAAGTTTATGTTAAATATGTCAATATCACCTAACTACTGATTTCCCATAGTGTGAAATCGTTGTATCGGAGAGTGGGCAATGTAGTTCCGCTTATGAATGCTACAGTAGAATGGTGTAATTTGTCGTGTAGTAACTGTCGGTATTCGTAAGTTTATGAGTTGCAGGAGTACGCAACAGTCAAATTTAGAGTTAAGTATTTTGAATAAAAATGTTAAGTCGTTTATTTTACGTCTGTCTTCTAGTGTGTGTATTTTTAGAATATTTAATAATAAATTATATTTTAAGTCTTCTAGTGGGATATTTAATTTAAAATTTATAAAAAGCAGAATTTTTTTTTGTATTCGCTCAATGTTATTAATGTGAATTTTGTAAAGTGGAGACCAAACTACGGAGTTATATTGGTTAATTTAATACTATCCTGACTTATACCCTTTGACTCATCAGAAAAAAACAGATATATATTTACTACTGCGGTTATGTGTGCGATTTTTTAATAATATGGTGTAAAATATGAAGCTGTCTATACAGGTATAATAATTTGGTGGCACCGGTACTCAATGTTCACTAATAAAAATAAATGCACACTCGGAACGGTTTGTTTCACAGAATTTGAACAATTAACTTAATTTCAATGCTAATGTTTGATGCTGCGTCCAGACTTCCAACTCCGAACTTAATTCAGAGTTGGAAGGTTGGCCTATCGTGTGGTGGCGGCGGCCAACCCTCAATGGCGGACGTCGAACAGCTGATTTGGTGCTGTATCTTATCAATTGCCTACAATTGTGCAGGCGGTGCTTTGGCTCCCATAATATTGATTTCGATTCGTAAAGCTAAAAAGATTTCAAACTATTTCTATATAATTCTCTCGTAATAATATTGCGCAGACTGATGTGTTGGGCCAACCCGCACGAACCAGCCATCGCGATCGCCTCGGAGGCGATCCCGGCCAACTCGAACTCCTATCTTCCAACTCGAACTTCCAACGCACAAACTAGAGTCTGTCAAATAAGAGTAGAAAATATAAAAAAATTGATCTAAAAAATTTGTAGGCTGGTAACACCGATTTAACTGTCAAAAATTCTTTTAAAGTGCAATGTCACTGAATGTTTAGAACATAGTAAACCGCATTTTAAAAAACATTTTTGGTTCATGACGTAAATTTGATTAAAAAGTGTTTCATAAAGCGATTTGATTTCATTTAATTTAACATAAATTTGAATTTAACAGTAGATAGAAAGGATGAATCACTAACGGTCAGTATTGTTACACTACTTTTAGATTTGAATAAGTTAAATATATTCAGATCTAAAATTAGAGACACGATAAGGAGACACACTTAAACTAGTATTAAATAAAAATGAGCAATTTCTAAACTGTGCTTTATATTTTATTACATTATTGTTTTTCTCCATTACGTTAACACTGCGAAGGTGTAATAATAATATACCTATACGCAATTCTAATTTTGAGATCAGTGGGTAGCTATATTGTAATGAAATTTATTTATTTTTTCACTTTTACGCCTTTTTAATTTTTTATAAAAACGTAGGTTACACAGCTTTACATTTTACATCAACACCATGAGTTATATGTTTAGTATTGCCATTTGAACAACAGTGGCGCCCTCCTATGTTTTCTACTCTTATTTAACAGACTGTACCCCTCCACACAAACGTCCAAACGTTTGAAGTTGGAAGTTGGCCGCAGAGTGGCCCTACCATCAAAGTTCTGTAAAAGTCCTATTCTGGTTATGTGATTATCAAAGCAATCAGCCAATAATGAAATATTGACAGAACTTGAATAGAACTATCTTGAATCTTCACTTTGAACTTGATGAATTGTTGAAATTCCGTGAAACTACCCCTCTTTAAGATGCATTGATCAAAAATACCGCTCCGCAGGTTTTTACTGCCAGGCCCCGTGGGCGGCTTTTGATTAGGCTTGGCCCAGTTAGTATTGGTGACCATTTTAAGATCCAATACGAACTGATTCCAAAAACAGCCCGTTCTCGGATCCACCGAGACAAAGTAACCGAGACAGAGCAATGACGTCATAAGTAATATGTAGCCATTTGATACATCATGTATTACCGTCAATCTTTTCATATCCGGAGAGATACTACATATTCACAAATTCGTAGCAGTTATACCTAGGGGGGAGGCGTCCCCGTCCGACCTGCTGACGAAAGTACCCAAATATTGTGTCGAACTCTTGAATTCGAAACCGAAGTATAACAGTAGCTTTGTGTGAAATTCCCCGTACACAGGTGTTATTTGTGGCGCGGCGCGTATTGAGTGGCGTCCGACATGCACTCGTAGCTGGGTTATGAAATTCAACCATGCAGACGCTACGATATTAATACTGTTCGATTTACATTACGTGTAAACATGGAATGAAATTAGCACATCACATGTAAACTGGCGCACCAAATCATTGCACGTGTAAAACCCAGCTGTAGGTATGTAAGATACGCAAGCGTAACGTAATGGTTTACACCTAATCATTGTTTTGAATAAATTAATGTATCTATATAGTTACGTACTTGTAGTAAATGAATCGAGGGAAATAGGTTTGCAATAACAAAATTAAAAATCCTTAAATGTAAAAAAATAACATTTTCGAAAGAAGGGAATGGAATGGGTCATCGGCTTCGATGTAAATTAATTACATGTTTATTTTTAATTTAACCCGTCTTCTTGTTTAGGAATAAATACATCCCAAAACACGTAATCGCATTATACTTTCATAAGACCTAAAACGTCCCAGAGCGACCTTACATTTTAAAAGCTATTGTATATCTCTCATTCTCTCATGCAAACATAATATGTATTTTTCTTTTAACCAGAAAGAGAACGAAATAATGCGAAAAAATTGTCTTTAAAATATGAAAGCTATCTTGCATAGATATTTTACAATCTCGATCCAAAGGAAATCGAGGCTTCCGGATTGTGAGGTGAGAATATATTGAACCAAGCAGACGGGTTGATCTTCTAAAACTTTTATGAAAATTTGTTACAAATTGTACTTGGCTCTCTAATGATTATTATAATAATAAACACATTCGTTAGATTTTTCAAAATTAACTTCCGCATATAAAAAATGCTGGTATAAATAATGAAACTTCATTGTATATGTATTATTTTTAATTCCGTTATCAACATTCTGAACATATCAATATGACGATAATAATATTAACAAAATCAGGAGAAAGATTTTTTTATACTAATTATAATTGTAAGAACTGCATTTTTCGACCCTCGATAATAAATTAGTATTGGTGTTAGAAATTCAGCATTTTATTTGTGTGTATTATTTGTTCTCCTTTGTGTTTGTCCATACACATTTAAAACACCAATAACACGAAAGTCAGCATTTATTTTCATAATCATGAAAATCATTTTGAATTACCAATATTGAATAATTATTACCAATATTGTTGATATTAATTATTCAGTAAGTCCGATCATACTCACTACCTGATTGATTTCAATTCAAACTGATTTTTAATACTGCCAACAACCACCGATTCAACTGATTTTTAATACTGACACTCTGTCGGGTGTCACCCCCCATCGGGTGGCACCCGGGCGGGCCGTCCCTCTCCCCCTCCTGGCTACGCCACTGCACCAGAGGTTCCCAACCTTTTTGGGCCCATTATCCACTTTTCAAGAAGGTATATTTTTTTTAAATTAAATGAAGACAATATAAGCGAAACTCAATCGAAAATCTGAAAACAGAAAAATCAGAAAAAGATATTGACACATCTGGGACTTTTCGATTGAGTTTCGCTTATATTGTCTTCATTTAATTAAATATTACAATTTGAGGTTTTACTCATAAAGTTAAAAAAAAAATAAAAAAAAAAGGTATATTTTTCTTACGAAATTCTTTTAGGCCCAATGACAAACCAATAAATGGTGTTGATTTTTATCGTTTGGAAAGTCCAACATTTGCATTTTTTTAACAAAATTACGCTGAGTTATCTACAGTGTTTGTAATGAAGTAAATAAGCATAATGGTTCTATGATTACTCAGAACGGTAATAAATCAGAACACTTTAGAAAAGTGATATGCGGGGTGTAAGTTGCTGTTAATTCACGTACCCGAAGGATTTTAACCAGTGATCCCTAAGCAAGTTTCAGTAAAAAATGTAGATGTCATTTTGCTTTCCTATGATATATTTTTTCAATTAAAAACAATAAAAAACATTTATCTATCACTCGCTGCAACTGAGTAGTCACGTCATATGCACTCAACACAAAACAAAAAGCGCGCGTTTCACGTGATCCCATTGTTTCGTGGAAATTAGGATCAGTGACGACGTGTGATTGAAAAAAAATTTAATAAGCAAAAATATTATTGACATCTATTTTTTTTTACTTTAAATCAGGAATCGCTGGTTTAAACCCTTCGGGTATGTACTGTTACACCATATATAAAGTCATTAAAAGTGTTGAAAAAAAACTAGGCTATTAACTTAAAGTAACCGCACCTATTTGACCCCTTTTAACTGACGTTTTTTCGTAACTTTTCATGACTTTGTATTGCTTTTCAAAGGTGTTCTGATTTGTCACTGTTCTGAGTTGTCCGGTTACTGATTTGCCCAGGTTGGGAATCACTGGTACAGATGATCAATAGTTTTCCGTGTCGGTAAAACAGAGAATACCTACAAAAAGCACTCCAACATAAGTCGAAATATGTCAAACTGCAGGGGTTTCTTTTTAGCATGTATTTTTCAGAGGCACCCGCTGTTTTGTTTGAATTCGGCTTAACTACCATAGTTCACGGTTATTATTCGAAGCTCTAAAGACTAACAATACTTTTCGTACTTCCAAACTGTAACACAAACATCATAATAATGATGAATGTTTATAATATATATAAACATTTAGTTTTGGAACCTCAAGAATATATAACTTTATATCCTTGAGGATGCAAAACTTCAAAGTCCATTCATAGTTCGACATATTGTGATTTAAGGCGGAGCAGTGGTAGGAAATTGTAGGTGTACTATAAATACAGAATGTTGAATAAAATTTTAAAATCTTATCCTTTGAGGGAAGGCAGTGTAAGTCCTTGGTCCTCTAATCTCTCTAATCTTATTTTAAATTGACTTCACTTGACCCAAACATTATCGTCACTTATTTTGTTGTTGTCGTTATACAAAAATATTATTTTATTCTTACACATGTTGTACACCGTTATTGGACGGCTGATATTTATTTTTTGTTATTTCTTCGTGTTGCGGCGGGTAGCAAATGTTACCTCTCAATGAATCGAGGGATCAAATGCTGCGGTATGTTGTGGACTGTATGCGGTTCTTATCTATTTTATTATATTTTAATCGCACTTACCCAGACTGCTTCCCTCTTCGTTCAGTGTTCACTGGAAAGGTAGGTATGTTAGTTTGGAGAGATTTTGGAAGGGAATGGCGACTGGGAATGAACGTTTAATCGCGAAACAACAAGCGAGAATAGGTGACGCGTGGCGATGGTACTCGCGAATAGCTGCGGTTTAAGAGTTCCGTTTGCGGTTTGATTACTAAAAAGTAAAAGCGGTGCGGTTCTTAGGACTTGTGTCCCTTGCGGCGAGGCGAATTCAACTGGACTGTTGAGGCGGAGGGCACACAAGAGGTATTTTAGAAATAACCACTTGTAACAATAAAGGCGCGAACACTTCGTAAGTTTTTATTATTTTAGCCCTCTGTCAATAAAATATCTGTGTGCATTGTAAATAAAATAAACTAATAAGTTTAAGCAAGTGTACCTACGTTTGTTTCAATAAAAAGAAACGGGAAGGCCGATAAAGACTTTGATGAAAGCAGGGTATTCAATGCTAATTAAAAAGTGTCAAAGCAATCTAAACCCTTTTAGATACATGGAAATGAGGCATGAGACTGTCAGAGGAAGAACAAATGTAGACGGATAGATATGTGATAAAAAACGTGTTTGGTAGAATTACGAATGAAAAGGTTTTTTAGATTGAAAGAGAGACATTTCCATTCTGTGGTCGCTTACTTTGGATGGACAGGAACGAAGTGGGCATTTTCGCCAAAGTTTGTACACGTTTTTTTCAATATTTTTATGCTTTCCTTTCCGTTACTTTAACTTTTTTTAAAGTTTTCACCAATACTGGATTACTAGAAATTGGTATTATTTCCAGTGCATAAATTCTGTAAAAATAATAATATGTAGGTAATGTTGATTGTCCAGAATACTAATGGAGGGTAATAATATGGATTCTTCAGATTACATCATCAATTTATCTTCAAAAAATGCAAAGATATTGTTGCTGGGTCAGTTCAGTTATGTACAAAAAAATAATTTAAAAAAAACTGTGTGCAAGGAATGTAATTGTTTAAATTTTGTGAACTATTCCTATGTATACGCCCTAAAAAGGCATTAAAAAATACGTAAATATTACATGGATCAGAAATATTAAACGTGATATTTTTCAAAGTTGGTTCAAATTTATGTAAACACTGAATATTTTTCATTAACATAATAGGTATATAAAAATATTATTAAGCTATTTAAGATACCACAAAATCAATCTTATACTCCTAAAAAATTTTCATAAAATTAAAATTAAAAATAAACTGCATTTAAAAATACATATAGGTTCGACAGTTGTATTTAACTGACTTACATGTGACAAAGTAAATAATAAGATGTTAAAAACATAAAAATTTCCAATATTCTACAATACATAAACACGAAAAATTCAATTAAAATCGTGAGCCATATCAAAAACGCAATGTACAAGCTTTTACAAAAACGCCCTTGTGCGAAAGAAGTAGGCGACATTCTAGATCCAAGAAAGGCATAGCAGCCATATTCAAGTGAATCATATAGATTGTGACAGCAGATACATTTTATTTATTTTTTACGTGAGCTCCACACAGGAGGCCCTGAGGAAAATAATTTCCCTCAGGGCCTATGTCATCTTTGGGGATGCTGTGTGGGGGGGTTTTTTTAAGGAAAGAAAGGAGTGGAGAGTTCTGGGAAGGGAAAGGGTTTAAGGGATGGGTAGGATGGGGGTTCAGTATGTCCTGGTCATCCGCCTCCAAGACCTAGACAAACCTCACCCCATGAACCCGGGCACACCTGCTAAATGACCAAACGTAGCGAACCACTTGGGGTGACCTACGGCAGAGGTTTTGGTTATCCAATAAAGGTTCCCGGGGCGGCGGTACCCATTCCCGCCTCCCAAATTGTAGGAGCTTTGAGTAGCTTATGAAAGTAGAAATTTCGCAAACCAACCCTAAAGCAAGTGTTGGAAACATCCAACAAACATTTTCAATAAAGTTTCAATCAATATTCTCATCATTCCATCAATGAGATAGATATCTCAGGTTAATCACATCAATAAGAATCATTGACGTAAACTGTGAAAATTGTATTCACAATCTCTCAGGCGCTTTAAATGACTGATTTAAAGCCATTTTGCAAAGTTGAAAATTAGGACAACATTTAATTTCAATGGGTGGAAAATTGAATTATTTTAGAAAAATAGATATATAGGTAATGTATTTTGATTAAAGAGTAAAATCCATTACATACCTCCCTTTTGTAGATCTTCATAATCCACGTGTTATTTCCACGTGGTAAGTTAAAGGTAAGGTTCCATTAACAGTTCAAAACTAGCAACGTCGATCCAATGTAACCTCTTTCCCGGCTTGTTAAATCTAACTTCATAATTACAAACATATTACCTTACCTAATTCTAATTAGTATTGCCTATCTGAGAAGTTCACAGTGAAGTGCGTTGACTTTTGAACGGTGTTAGCGATTTTCCGTTGCAATATTTTTTTTTTTTACATCCATTCCAAATTTTCGTGGGTAGTGGAAAAATGCGTTTTATTTTAATAATTTACAAATCAACGATTTTTTTAAAGCATTAAGGGCTCATGTTGGATATTTGCTTTTGAGATGATAAAAGTTGTGTAAACCTACAAATTAAAGACAAGACAAGCCATGCAAATTTAATTTCATGAAGTGAATTTAATGACTAATCTTATTTTTACATAAATTTTTTGTAGACATTACGACTTATCCACATATTTCTGTTTGTGTGCACTAAGAATGTTTCTTATTTCTAAACGTAAACTGCCTCTCGTTTCATAATATTATGTTTTAGTTTTAATGGCATCGATATTGTTTATCATTATTTATTGTCCTGTGCCAAAACAGCACGGTTATTTTTAATTTTTCGTTCGTTCTCTTGGAATTGCTTTTTATAGGTATATAATGTATATTATTTATTTTATTTTATTTGATCAATATTTTATATGGACTCGTAAGGAACCATATAGGATTACTTTTAAGTTCATTATAGTTAAGCGCACTTAAAGTGAAGTAACACAAAAAATTATTATTATTATTTATTTCTCAGTGTTTTTTTTATGACAGCTGTAGAGCCATTTTATAGAATCCAACAACGTCACAATACAAAGACTAGCCGAGTTTAAAATGAAGAGAAAACTTCGGCGCTCCGTGGCCATCGAATCCGCAACTTCCACACTCATAATTTTTATACTGAAGTATTTGTTAATAGAGAAAATCGCTAAATTTGAAAATTAATAAAAAGTCCCCAGGCGCCACTGAAAATTTGCAAGAGATCCTAATCTGGAAGCTTCTTGGAATCCGTTAGTTGCTTCCCGAGTCCTTGAGATTTAGAACGGAAAGTTTTGAAGCGATGTAAATTAAATTGAATTTTATATTAGGTACATATAATATCATACGAATCAAAAATAAATTTTAAGTTGAAAAATTATTATATAATTATTTCGGGGCTATTATTATTCACTAATGCTGCGTACAGAGAGATATTAGCAAAAATAATACAGTAATAAATAAATTTTTAGAATTGGTTTCCTGATCGTAAATTACGAATTTTAGTTAGGTATTTAATAAAATTACTTCTTTTCTTTCATCATTTACGACTTTCAAAAGTGCATTAAAAATAATTTACTTACCCAGATGAATACTGTACAAATATTTGCGATACTAACCCTTTGAAATAACATTTGCGTTAAGTGTTTTCAGAATATTTGCGCCAAATGTCAGCGAAATAAGCGATGTGAATATAACTGCGACCACCGCTTATCCAACACCAGCGTCCAGGCGGCTCAAGCGTCTCCCTAGCGCCCTCCTAGCGACCCCAGCCTTCCAACACCCCAGCGACCCCTAGCACCAAACATCACAGCGTTCCAGGTGCCAACGCCTGAAAATGAGAGCTCTTACAAGGTAGGTACCCTTTCGTTATCCTATAACTAATACATGCAAGTCTTTTTATAACTTTCTCTATGAGGTGCATGATATACATGCAAGTCTTTTTTAACTTTCTCCATGGCGCGTGTGCTTGTGAGGTGTCTATGCACTACATATAAACCTGACTTGGTTTTTAATTACGCGACGCTTAGAGGAAAGAGTGAGGAGTTTCTTTTAGGATTGCGATTTTTCTTTTTGAACTTGTAACCTTTAACAGCGCTATTTGCGATTTTTTTTTCTTACTGTCCAATTATTTTTTATGAATTTGTATGTGATTATTTAGTATTATGTTATTTTTACGTTTTAGCTTTTTAAATATTTGGAATATATTTAGAAT
The DNA here is from genome assembly GCA_929108145.2 of Limnephilus rhombicus. Lineage (NCBI taxonomy): Eukaryota > Metazoa > Arthropoda > Insecta > Trichoptera > Limnephilidae > Limnephilus > Limnephilus rhombicus. The sequence continues at coordinate 30,194,050 of OV815284.1, forward strand.
ATGTTTCTTTCCTTAAAGTTTTAGGTCTGATCCACGAAGATATTATATCATATATAACGTTGTCTTGAATGTTTTAAAATAATTTTTGATTGATTTACTGATTATGTATGTGATTTTTTTTAAAGTTTTGTATGCAGGTACCTTGTGTAACATAGGTAATAAAACTGATAAGATTTCTTCGAACTAGAAAATAATGCACTTAGTTTGTGCAATGTGAACGTAAATGTGAAAGTAAAAAATATATAAATATTTATTTTTATAATTCGACGGTTTTCATCAATCGAAACGACGCACGCATTAGAAAACTTTAACAAGCAGAACACATAATCTCCTTAATTTAAAATATATAAAATAGTTACTTCGCAGAAATTTCAATATAAAATTGAAGAGAAATCGTCATTTTTTTCCCATTACATCTTGATACATTTCAAAAGTAATTTTTTTTACATATTTTCTAAATATATATTACATAACAAAAGATACAAAAAATGTAAAAAATATATATATAAGACAAAAGTAGATAATAGGAACCCACTAAGGCATTGCCTGTGCGTGGGTAATATAAACTAAAGTGCTAAATTTAATTACATCAATAAGTTAGTGGTACAAGTAAAAAATGTAAATTTCAAAGTGAAAGTTTAAAAATATTGAAAGTCTTTAATATATACAAAGTATATTTGAAAATATTGTAGTAACAAAGTGACATATACAAGTTAATTGATTTTTGTTACGGTTTCAAGAAAATATATAAAGTTAGTCGGGAATGACAGTAGAATTGTATTAAAAAGCGAAGCATGAAAGTTTACATATAGTTTATAAAAAACAGTGTTTTAATATCTGCATCATTTAGCCATAATTTTAATTCTTTTCTGTAAAGTGATATTATTTATATCTGTCATTTAATTTTGTTTTAGTAGAAGATTAAATGTACGAGGACCAATCAAACTGCTATGTGTTTGCATTAATTTGGCTTTGATTCGGGGAACTTGAAACACATTATTAGTCCTTTTGCTAATTCTATTTTCGTTTTCAGCACCTTTTTGTTTTTTGACATTTGAAGGTCCTGTTAAACGCCGATTCTAGGTGCGTTACAGCTGCATATCAATTTGTAATACGTCGACAAGTTTAATAACATAATAGTTTTCCTATTTTTCTTATAACAATTTATCCAAAAGTCAAGTTCACGTTCTGCGAAAGTTCTATTCAAGTTCTGTGATTATTTCAGTTTTATGAAGCAGCTGGCCTGTAATGATACAATAACAGAACTTGAATAGAACTAACACAGAACGTGAAAATTAACTTTAAATATTTGAGGAATCGTTCAATTTTTTTTAAGCAACCCGTCCTTAATCTAGCCCAAGAATTTAACTCCAATCAATTATTATGTGAATGAGGAAAAAGGGAAAATATTTTTTTTATTAAGTTGATTGATTTACATTTAGTTTAAAGCTTTCCGATGTTAAAATTATAACAATTCGCTATAAGTACTGTTCTACGGTAATTCAAGTACAACACGCACACTGAAGCCAGTTTCAGTGAAATATGTTCGTTACCTAGAAAGAATAGAGTGTTGAGAATTTATTGCTAAAATCGGAAAGATTTATCACATTCAGAGATAAGTATTACTTTTTGGGTCGTACGTCGTCTAGACGCCTGTGCAATGTTAATCAAAATGGATCTAGCTACAGCGAGTATTCCCTTCATGTGATATTTTAATGTAGCTGGCCTTAAGGACGAAACGTATGCTGAACTATAAAATATAGCTTGCATCTGTAAGCCTTATCTTATCCAATAAAACATTCACTCTTTTATTTCCATTATATAAAAAGAATATTATGTCTTTCTGACAAAAATTAAAAAGTCTTCATGACAAGAAATTAAAAATATTGCATAAAAACATTAACATTTCATTAACTCAACACAGTAGACTTAGGAAAATAATTTTCCACAAGGCCTGTGTCATCTTTGGAGATGCTGTGTGGAGGGTCTTCTTAAGGAAATGAAGTTCTGGGAAGGAAAAGGGAAAGAGGGGTGGTTAAAAATCTGGGCGTCAGTGTGTTCAGGGGTGAAGGACATATGAATCTTCCCTCCCACTAAGGTGCAAGGGTCAAGAGAGACCTGCTACATAGGTCAAAGGGTCTTCTTAATTTATTTAGTGTTTTTTCCGAAATAATTTTAAAATATATTACATACGTTGTGTTTTTTGTCAGTTGATGGTTTCAGTATCAGTCTATATTTTGGGTGAGTATATATTTCTATTTTGATCTCCCTTTTTAGGATCCAGCTTTTTTTTAAATGTAAATGATATTTAGTTGATGCGATCTTCGAATGAGATGGAGTAAACTTGTTACTATGCCGTATAAAAGCCCAAAAGCGCTTAATTCATTATTTATTTTTTAAGACGACAATATACCCTAAAATATATTCAGAATCTTAACGACGTAAGTAAAGAAGCCGTGTATACAAATTGCGACTCGCGACCCGTCTATTGGACGGACCTACTGTCGAATTTGTCGTACCAAAGAAAAGAAGAAGAAGAAAAATAATGTGGAAATCTTAACGACGTAAGTGAAGAAAGCGTGTATACAAATATACGCCGCGGCACGGCGTATTGCACGAACGTACGGTCGAATTCACCCTAGCAGGCCTGGAGATTCGACCTTTCTGCCGCGTTCATTTAATTCTGAAGAACGTGTTAAAAATATTTAATGTGTCTCCATGTTGTCCTTCCGAAGTTATCAATTCATCGTCTAGAAAAATAAAATCTGGTGCTTACCGCTAACTTTATAATTGAAAAAACGGGTTATAAAGTTTTAAAATCGTTGTACGTAAAATATATTAATGGTAAGGTACTGTTTTTATTAATCTAAAATATAAATATCTCGCATTCCTTGTGTGGTATGGAAATAAAAAAGTTAGTATAGTTACGAATTCACCGGAAATGATTACAATGTTAGTTTTGAGCAAACAAAAATTATTAGGGTTGTGTACCGACATAATATCTTTCCATAGTATAAAATGAAGTTTATCCCGCTGTCTGTGCGCTTAGATCTTTTAAACTACCAACGGATTTTCGTTCGGTTTTCACCAATAGATAGAGTGATTCATGAGAAAGGTTTTTATGTATAGAATTTGTCAAGATTTTGTGTAAATTTGTTGATAAAGGTAGCAGGCTGGCAAGTGGGCAGCGGGCAGCGGGCAACGGGCTGGCCTGCAGGCGGTGTGGATTTGATTTAAAAGATAGCGTTGGTTATAAGGGTTGGGTAATGGCGTGGCGTTGTGTTTCGTTAGCCACAGTAACGTGTGTCCGGGTCTGCTAGTACGTTTAAAAAAACATTTTCAGTACATAATTCCGATTATTAATTGTAATGTGTCATTCTGTGATCAATTCTAGAATTGTTTTAGTTGTCTATGTTGTCTTCAGGTCACATGGTGTCGGTTACGACTTGTGCCGAATATAGCCGAAAACGGATAGGAAATATCATTATTTTGCGAGAGCTCTTCAGACCAAAACTAGCTTCCCAATTATTAGGACGTGTGTCCTCTTAAAGTAACTTCGTACTTTGCACGTATTACTTGTAAAGTACGAAGCAAGACTAAAAATGAATAAACTGTGATCTCAAAGAACTTTGAAGCCTTTTTACTCTATATAGAATAGTACTGAGATACTGGGCCAGTACTAATAAAACATAATATCTCTGCAGAGGACTTTTGAGAAACTTTACATTCACTATTCTTTCTTGATACTTACTCAATAGTGTATACGTTTTATGTAGGTACGAGTACCTAAAACCATGATATATTATTAACTACCTGGTTCCCATCAAGCGTTGCTATGCCCCGTCCCGCGAATCCCCCTCCCGAGTTCCCTTCCCCCCCTCCAAAGTTCCCCTCCCCCCCCCCCGTATTCACCTCCTCCCGAGTTCCCCTCCCTCCTCCCGGGTTCCCCCCCCCCCCCTCCCGCATTCCATACATTCAGTTTTCAAACACCTATGCTCGCGTCCCACCTATTGCATTTTTTTAAATATAAATTTCATAATTCCAGAACTCGTATATATTATTCTGATGTATGAGCTATATTATTTTAAAGTTTCAATAAAATCCATTCAGTAGTTTTTGCGTGAAAGAGTAACAACTATACATCCGTACAAACTTTCGCGTTTATAATATTGGTAATATTAGTAATATTAGTCCTTGAGGTGATTTCTCACAAAAACGGCGCTATATAAATTAGCCAAATATTATTATTATTTAACTTTTATTATAATTGTATTAATTTAATTTAGATTATTTTATTTATTTTCTCTGAGAAATAATGTGTCGCAGATTCTTTTATCATATTATAATAGCATCATTTTCTCTATAAAGAAAACCGCAAGTCAAGTCGATTCCCGCTTAACTGTACCTTCCCTTATTATTTGTAAAGCAGATTGTTCGGTTTTCGATTCATTTCCCGAGATTGAATTCCTATCGCGAGAACGACGCGATGGTTTCATCCGTCCTATATTAAAACGGTAATTGTTCTTGCATAGGTAAGTATCTATCTATCATTCGATACTGTAAACCGTTAATCGGAGGTGTGCAGTCCATAGACGCTCTGAAGATGTGCAATTACGCTACCTACCCCAAGAAAACTAGAAGGGAAACATTCTAACATAAATTTTAAAAAAAATGATCATTTTAGTTTTCCTTGAACAAAAAGGAAAATATTCTCTGTCTTGTTCCTAACAAGTCAGGAGGCCCTGACGAAAATAATTCCCCTCAGGGAAGAGAAAAGAAGGAGAGGAAGTTCTGGGAAGGAAAAGGGTATTAGGGATGGGTGGGAATCTGGGGGTCAGTGTTTCCAAGAGTGACGGAAGCTAGAATCCATCCCTCCCACTGCGGTGCCAGGCGACGTTCCTAGAGAAGTTTATGGGACTCCTTCAACCATTCTCCCCGATCCGGCTTGCTCTGAAGCTGGTGGGCAGACGCATCCGCCGCCGAAATCCGAACAAACCTCACCCCATGAACCCGGGCACCCCTGCTAAGTCACCAAACATAGTGAACCACTTGGGGTGACCTATGGCAGAGGTTTTGGTTATCCAATAAATGGTTTCCGGGGCGGCGTACTTATAATAATAATAATAATTGGCTAATTGGCGTTACATGAGGGGAGGGGGGTCAACAATCTTAAAAAATTGCGTTACGTAATACTTGAACGCCCCCTTAGTTGTTTGGTTTTTAATGTTATCATTATCACTGACAACCCTGACATATCAAGTATTTTGAAATGTTGTTACTTATGTTCGTTTTAAGTCTCTAGCTATAAGTCACAGTTGCAAATATGTATGTCATTAAGCCACTAGTTTTAAGTCAACTATCATAAGTCTTAGTCATAAGTCATAAGCCATAAGTCACTAACTATAAGTCTTAGATATAAGCCACTAGCTACAAGTCTTAGATATAAGTCACTAGTTATAATTGCAAATCTTAGTTATACCAATTTTATTATAGGTGTATTTGCTTGTACAGCTCCTTGAGGTGATTTCTCACAAAAACGGCGCTATACAGGGTGTTAAGGGACGTACTTGACTTACTTTAACCAGTGATTCCTGACATTATTTGGAGTAAAGAATGTAAATGAAATTTTGGTCTCCGGTGACATTTTTGATGTTTTTTTTTTTTTTTTTTTTCTACAAAAACATAAAAAATGGTAGTTGTTGAACAGTTGGAGGCGGGGTAAGGGGTTCGTCGGACACCCGGCTGAGTAACCAGTGGCAACATGCGGAAGAATTTTTTTTTTGTTTGATTTTGAAGAAAAAATTAAAAAAAAAAAAAAAAGTCGTCAAAAAAATGCCCTTGGAATTAATGAATATATATTTGAAGTTTTTAAAGTTAATCAATCTGTAAACTTCACCCGCGCTACCACGGGAGCATCCCTGGAATGGCGGGTTAAATAATACTAAGAATGTAAAAAAAATTGCATGAAATAAAAAAAATGTATGTATGGAAAGAAAATACATAAATTCAAGATGTAGTGGTGAATTCGTACATTCCAGCAAAGTATTTATATAAATTTCGTTTTATCACTGATACTGAAAATCTACCACATTTCCAAATCTATTACAAAATAAAAAAAATAGATATTTCAAAACAAAATCTCAGGCAAAAATACATGTTAGCAACTCCAATTTGTAAAAAAACTTTGGGTCAACAAAACTACAAATACTTAGGATCAAATAACTAAAAATAAACAATAAATAAACCAATTTAAAAAATTCTAAAAAAAAAATCTTATTCTTTATATAAAATATTTTTTTTTAAATCTACAAGATAAAAACAACAATAAAAAAAAATCTGAATAACTAATCAAATAATACCTCCTCCCACACACACAAGCATTTGCTTATTATGGGAGAAAAAATAATTTATTATAATAAAAAAAATAAAAAAATTAGTAAATAGAATCTACTCCAGTTAAACTCGAGAATAATTCTCCACTAACCGTGAATGAAATTAGTTAATTAATACTGTGATGTATTATTTTTTTATAATGTATATTTTATTATACAAATAAAATAAAAAATAAAATAAATAAATTATGTTAGAGTTCTACAATATTGATAACCATAAATAATAGAATCAGCAAAGTAAGTTTAACTTCATGAATTTTTAGATGACGTATTTAGACTAAAATTTTCTTAAGCGCCCAGAATAATATTCTTTGCTGCCCGCGGAAGGAATTCAAAGATTCTTTCCATTTCAGATCACCATAATTCTTGGAATGAATAACAGCTTTTATGTGCTTCAACTTGAAAGTCTTAGAACAAATTGTAAAAAGCTTCAATATTATTTCGCCCTGTTTTAAACTCGCGACCTCATGGCTTACGGCCAAGGTTCTTCGCTCTGCCATAGATTCATGTAATAGAATTTATAACACAAAATCAATATATACTCGTATTATAGAAGAAAGTGTACAATGTGCGTGCCGCTAAAACTCATAAACCAGTCCAGGTACGATCAAGGGAGTTATATCGTGTGGTAGCCCTCTATCCCCCATTCATGAAGAAGGTTCGCGTTTTTATCTGAAGAGCGTGCTTTTGAAGATATAAGGGCTGGAAGTTTTGCCCTCTAGAAATTTCAAGAACAGTCCAGAACATTCGAGAGTATTCGGGAGCATTCCAAAACATTCCAGAGCAACCTAGAATTTCTTCTTCTTCTCCTGCCCTGTCCGTTCAATGTACGTCAGCAATCATTTTTGCTATGCCGACTTTATTTAGTCATGCCCGGAATAGCTCTACAGTGGACTGGCCAAACCACTGTGTCAGGTTTTTCAGCCATGATGTTCTTTTTCTGCTTCTTACAGGGCCCCAACTTTCGGCAACCCTTACCCGCATTATGAGACGCCCCATCACATGTCTAAGATTTTTATTGTTTTAATAGATTATTTTTCTTTATTTATCCGAACCATAACATCTTCATTCGTATCTCTGTCCATCCAGCTTATTTTGAGCAATCTTCTGTAGATCCACATCTCGAATGCCCCAAGTCGCTTTATCAGTTCTTCAGTAAGCGTCCATGCTTCTGTTCCATAAAAGAATACTGAAAACACGTAGCATCTGACCATTCGCATTCGTAATCCAAGGTTGACTGCAGAACATCTTTTTTCATGCGGATAAAGGTTGCACGAGCTTGCTCAATGCGGCATTTGATTTCAATTGAAGGATCCCATCTTTTATTTAAGATTTCTAGAACCGTCCAGAACATTCTAGATTATTTGAGAGCATTCCGCAACATTCCAGAACATCCCGAAACATTCCAGATCTTTGTGGAACATTCCAGATCACTCTCGAATGTTGTGGAATGTTCTGGAACATTGTGGATCATTCGAAGCCTTTTTTGTACAGGTGGGGCTACCCATTGATAGGGGTATATGTATAAAGCAAGATCTCGTATCAACTCCCCGAGCGAAGCCGGTTACCCAAGCTAGTATCGTGTAAAATTACATCAACATCAAAATATTTTTTTAAATGTCGCGTGGTTTATACATTTAATAGCATGTTACACATTGCAAGCGTAGCCTGTACCGGAAATTAATGACATAGTCAACGTGTTGTGTCGGGAAGGAAAAAACACAGTGGCTTTGCAAGTTAGTTCGCAGCCAACATTTGCACTTCGTAAAAATTGGCGAGTATTGTTATACCATATGTTGCGAGAAGGTAGTATTACCTTGTAGCCAGTATAATACAGTAGCGGCAGGTATTATTATTTTGTAGCGAATTGTCGACTTGCGCAAATTCATCCGTGTAACGTATAAAGGGTAGAATTACATGGCGTATCCGGTGCGACAGGCGCGAGGCGGCTGCCTTACATCAGGAACTTTCATTGGCTGATTTCACGACTGCGCGCACAACTCTCATCCAATATGCTGGTGATTTATACAGCCCTGCCAGCCTGTATTAGCACTAGCGAAATAGTGAATAATATCTATTATGGTGTTTTTAAATTACGAAGAATTTATTAACACATATTTGGGAATAGGACTTAATATTATTTAATGCCATGAGGATAGCGTAAGTGCCACAAAACTAATCTTCCAGCGGTCTAGAGATCCTTTAAGTCCGGTAGTAAGCGTCCAAAAAGGAGCAGAAAATGGTTTGTAAGGGAGATATGTAAACATGAATGTTAAACGGAGCGCGCAAATGTTAAAAAACGTTTATAATTATGCAAACATTGTGAAAATATTTAGTAAAACGCGACTCGTTTAACATATAGCAAAAATCTCTCGACAATTTTCTAAAGGAGCATTTAATGATAAACTGTGATTTTTTGCATATCTTTAACATAGGTATTAAATAACAGAACAAAATGTGTTTTTAATAATTTTTGGCGCATACTTTGCGATTTTTTGTAACGGGGGAATTTCACATAATTACCGTTTCAGCTGGGCAAATGTACAGATATTATCTTCAAAGGTAATTTTTTTTTAAGAACTTAAAACTTAAAAGTGTTTAAGGGAATTATGTTATAAATCGGTAAAAATATAACATTATTTAACGTGAATTTTTTTATTATCTTACAGGATTTGCCCTATTTCTCACAGCTTTACTACTAAAGTAATACAATAATACATGTCATACAAGCGGTTGTTATGCATGTTGAGTATGTATGTAATATCTAGAACAATAACAATGAATTAACTTGTTATTTTCCAATGCTTTAGATTTTATCCATTAAGTTTTAAAGTTATTTTAAAAATAACTACAGTCTGTAAATAAGAGTAGAAAACATAGGAGGGCGCCACTGTCGTTCAAATGGCAAAACTAAAAATATAATCATGGTGTTAATCCAAAGCTGTGTAACCTACATTTTAATGAAAAAATTAAAAAGGCATAAAAGTGAAAAAAATATTTTTTCATTCCACTGATCTCAAATTAGAATTGCATATAGGTATATTATTATTATATCTTTACAATTTTATGTTAACATAATGAAGAATAACGATATTGTAATAGAATATAAAGCACACTTTAGAAATTGCTCACATTTATTTAATATTAGATAAAGTACTCACCGACTAGCTTTGTCCGGGCTTTAGATCATGTCTCTAATTTTAGATCTGAATATATTTAACTCATTCAGATCTAAAAGAAGTCTAACTAAACTCACCATTAATGATTCTTCCTTTCTACCTACTGTTAAATTCAAATTTATGTTAAATTAAATGGAAGAAAATCACTTTGTAGAACAAAATTTAATCAACTTTATGTCATTAAGTAGGTACCTTAACAACAGTGCTTCCTCGATTTAATTTTTTTTTATGAACAAAAAAATGTATTTTTAAATGTGTATACGGTGTTCTGCATTTTTAGAGTGATTGCACTTTAAAATAATATTTGACAGGTAAATTGGTTTTGCCAGCCTACAAATTTTGTAAGTAGTTCAATTTTTTTATATTTTCTACTCTTATTTGACAGACTCTATAGTATAATACTTCCATCATTGATGAATTTATGAAAATTATATTTTTTTATTATACATCATTTTTCCACAAAATTGGGACATCTATTGTGCGCTTTTATAATTACCGTGGCGATTCACTGTTACAGTACCGTGACGGCAAAAAAGGGCAATAGACATACGTTCTTTTTTTTTACAATAGCTCCACACAGGAGGCACCGAGGAAACCAATTTCCCTAGAAGCCTATGTCATCTTTGAGGATGCTGTGTGGAGGGTTTTTTAAGGGAAAGGAAGGAGAAGAAGATGTGCGAAGGAAAAAGGTATGAGGAGTGGTTAGGAATCTGGGGGTCAGTGTGGTCAGGAGTGACGGACGTATGTATCTATTCCTCACACTGCGGTGCAAGGCGAAGGGTCGGTAGAATCCGGCTGGAGAGGTCAAAAGGCCTCCCTCAATCAGTCTCCTCCGATCCAGCCACGCAGTAGTTGGGCAAACGTATCCGCCACCAAGACCTAGACAAACCTCATCCCATGAACCCGGGCACCCCCGCTAAGTCACCAAATGTATCAAACCACTTGGGGTGACCTGTGGCAGGGGTGTTGGTTGTCTAATAAATGGTTCCCGGGGCGGCGGTACCCATACCCGCCTCCCAAATTGTAAAATATCTTTATCGTTGTAATTTTTTTTTTTTTTTTTAAATACATACGTATACAGATTCATAGTAAAACATTTGGTTCTTAAGGCTAATAACAATATGTAAATTTCTTTTTAATGAAACTTCACAATTCAAAAGAGAAAATATTTCTCGGGCTTGAATTTTGGAGTGCCATTGTAAAATGCATAGTTACACAGAGTATGTTATTACAAGTACTTATATTAATAAAATATATATTCATGAAGACAAGTGGACATAATAACTGGCAATATTGTCAGAGTAGGTACATATAATAAAGTTGTAACAATTTGGTGCCTGCAAATAATGCGTATGTACTTGCTTTCAATTTGATATGGTGATGAAATATTTTTAGAGATTATGTTCTAGTTTATTTTTTTGTTGTTGTTATTATTGTGATGGTGAATTTAAAACTTATAATTAGTGTCGGGTTGGTCTATTAGTGTTTTTATTTGGGATTTAAAAACTTGATAATTTTTTCAGACTTGATTTTATATGGGAGAGCATTGAAAAATTAATGCTTCAGCTCTTTCAAACGATGAGATACACAATACACGTAGGTCTGTACCAAAGGAAAAGGTTGTCATTTTTTTGCATCTCTCTCACACCCCGAACCGCGATATCTCCGTAGACACCTACCAATACTTCTTGCCGTGTCAAAAAAAGTTAAAAGGATAATATTGAAGTCTGAGTGAATTCAAAAATTCAAAAACGTCAAGTTTCAAAGCGCTAATGGTTTTACTTTTTTTCATAAACATATAATGCTGCCGCTCTTTCTTACACACTAAATGACAACAGTCGAAAATGAGACAAATGGTGAACGTATGTCAGCACCCCCCAAAGGAAACATACAATCATTATGAAAATGAAATGCTTTTCCCGTCGCAAAAAGTAGTACTTTGGAGGAAACAGTCACACGTATTTTGTGTGTCTCACAATTATTTAATGTGTTAGAAAGAGCTGCATCATAGCGACAAGGAACGTATGTTTATTATCTTTTCTGCCGTAACTGTACCGTGACCGTGAATCATCACGGTAATTATTATGCTTCCTCTATCCATATTTTATTCTAATTATTATTCAAAATATTCTAAATATTATTGAATTAGCTGCATTGAACTTCATTGAACTGAATGAACACCTTGCATATTTAGAAGAACTAAATCCACCCCAAGAAGAGTATATGCAAAACAGAATTTTCCTGATCGGATCGGATCGGTGGTGTATTTCCTCGTGGGGAGTTTTACGAATTGTACCTTACTTCGTGCTTCATTTACAAGCCAATATATTCATAATACTTACCAGTTTCTCGTACATAATTTATTGCAATTTCTTATTGAACTTTTATATAAACTCAAAGCTCTGTTAACAAAAGCATATATTTTTTTTTTAAAGTTCCCTTATTTACGTTATTTACATTGCAATGGATTTAAAATTGTTTACAAATCGCTGAAGCGTATTACCGTTATTGCACTCCAATTTGTAACTTGTATGTAAATGGTAAAATCATTGTACCTAGTCCTACGTGAAACCTATCGTGCAGCTGCCTGAAACTGATATCGTATTAAATCCGTTGAAATTCCGTAAAAGCAGGGCATTGGTGAATTTTTCGTTGAGAAACTAGATTTGATCGTTTTCATGATTTTAATTTCATGAAAGAATTTCGAAATTTGTATTAAAACTTTATTTTTGATGTTTTATTTATTTTTCGTTTTTTTTTAGTATGTATAATAAAATAAAGGAAAATAATTCCCCTCATAGCCTATTAGATGAAATTGTGTGGAGGGTCTTTTTTAGGAGAGGTAGGAGTGAATACGAAGGAAGGATGAGCTGTCGAACTCAAGAACGAGTCGTAGAAGCGACCCGTTGTCATGTGTCAAATGTCACCTGTGTACATATATTGGGCGCGCATTTGGCGTGTTTCCCTGGAATGACGCTAGTTTCTTGGAGCATCTTCCATTGAAATACCGGAAGAACACGGAAATCATTCACATCCGACGCCTGCGCTCTAAAGATTACAATCCGTTCATTTAGATGGGAAAATCAATCAAACGGACCGCCCGTTTCTGCAGTCCGTTCTGAGTCGAGGGTTTTTTCAGTTCTTTGGGGCTCTAAACCAAACGTGGCTGCCAAATTTTACCGCGGGGCGCACTTGCGATTTTTACGGGGTTAACAATTTTTCAAATACTCGTGTGAGACCCCATGAACTTTTTTTATGCTCCGAAAGCGAGAACTACTGAGCATCGACAACTTCAATGTCACCTACAGAGAGTTCAGTTAAATATCTTTTGACATACGTCACAACATAGTAAAACTGCCCCTCGTGCACTTTTTTCACTTAAATTTTGTAATCTTCTCCTTAATATTTTAGTGTATAACTATTTTATGAAGAACCTGTAAAAATAAATAAATAAGTTGTGACGTATGTCACTATATACTATTCAACTGTCATAGATAAAATTAAAAATGACGATGCTGGAAAGAAACTTCATGATTATTTATTAAATGGGGGTGATCAATTCACCCCTTTGTTCATTACATTAAAAATATTAATCCATAAATTTGACCGATCAGTGGCTGAATTCGCATCATCATCAGAGAACCATCACCGCCATTGAGAATAAAAAGGTTGCTTAAAATGTTGCTAAAAATGAACCTATAAAGGCAGCTAATAACGCAAGTAAATAAAATTAAAATGAATAAGATAATAAAATATTTCTATTTTCATGATTTATTTTTGGATTAGTATGCCGTGTTGCACTGTCTCCTTCTTTAGCAAATGTTTCGGACAGCATTACAGTGTCCATCATCAGACACAGTTGCCCTGATGATGTACACTCCAATGCTGTTCGAAACGTTGTCAAAAGAAGGAGGAAGCGCAACACGACATAATAACCCAAAAATAAATCACGGTAAAATATTCCGAGTTAATTATTGGTATTAAAGTAAAACACGTCGAACGAACAGCAAAAATGGAGGCGGCTTAGGTGAGTTACGCGGGTCTGGAAGCAATTTTTTAAATATATGAATTGACTTTCCATACAGCAAAATAAAGCAATGCGAATAATATTGTTGCAAAATTTAAATCTAAAGGTTATGACTTGTAACTGTAACTTAATTTCTGATAAATCCAAATCCAACTGCATAGTTGCTGCGAAGCCTATCGCGTTACCCACGGCTTTACATTTCCAGGAAGGAGTCCAACCCCCTCATCGTTTTCTATGGAAAATTATGGCTTGTTAGATTTTTTTTCTTTTTTTTTACATGAGCTCCACACAGGAAGCCCTGAGGAAAATAATTTCTCTCAGGGCCTATGTCATCTTTGAGGATGCTGTGTGGAGGGTTTTTTTAAGGAAAGGAAGGAGAGGAGAGTTCTGGGAAGGAAAAGGGTTTAAGGGGTGGGTAGGAATCTGGGGTTCAGTGTGTCCTGGTCATCCGCCTCCAAGATCTGGACAAACCTCACCCCATGAACCCGGGCACCCTTGCTAAATCACCAAACGTAGCGAATCACTTGGGGTGACCTAAGGCAGAGGTGTTGGTTATCCAATAAAGGTTCCCGGGGCGGTGGTACCCATTCCCGCCTCCCAAATTGGAGATGACAGAATGATTTCACTATTTCACCGATTCATGCCTAGTGCACTAGCTTCATAATATAATATTTGTATATATGAATATACATGTATGTGTGGGTATGCAAAAATACATGTTTATGTAAGTATATATTTGTATGTATGTGTGCATGTATGTACGTGTATTTATGTACATACATAACAGCTACCTTACTTATTTGTGTTTATTTTTCAGGCAACTTTGGCAATTTGTGAGCTATTGGAAACATTTCTATCAGTTTTCTAATTTTTTTTATAATTTTACTTAAATATGTTTACCTGCACTTACTATACTTCATTTCAAAATAACTATCTTCCATTGGTCACCATGATACAGGCAGCTGCCTAGTATGGTGACCTAATCATACCCACACTTTAAATCATCTTTCTATTTAAATAAATGTATAAATCAGTATGTATTTTACCTTGAATATTCTTATGTTATAATTAAATATTCTTATGTATGATATTCATTTATGTACCTCTACGCCTGTCTCAACACAAGTATACCCTAGTGAGACATGCATCGGATAATGTAATGTAAACATACCTTATATACATAAATAAATAAATAAATTAAATAAATGTATCTTCTCCAGTTAATGTATTAATCATGTAACATGTACATATAAATAAATAATTTACCATGTAGGTACGATAAGAAATAGAATTGTTGACTGGAGTTAACGGAATCAGATTGAATTCAATAACTCTACATGTGTCATTCTTTCTTTCAAGAACGGGTGTTAAGGGACGTACTTGAATTACTTTAACCAGTGATTCCTGACATTATTTGTCAAAAATGTAAATGAAATTTCGGTCTGCGGTGACTTTTTCGATGACAATTTTTTATCAATTTTTTTTTTCAAATCAAACAAAAAAAATCTTCCGCTTTTTTTATTGGTAAGTCAGTTAAGTAACCGCCTAACATCGCCGCCCTAAACTGTTCAAGAACTACCATTTTTTATGTTTTTCTAAAAAAAAAAATCAACAAAGTCACCGAAGACAATTTCATTTACATTTTTTACTCCAAATAATGTCAGAAATCACTGGTTAAAGTAAGTCAATGTATTGTATTTCTGCATTATGAAAATTTTGGACATGTATTATATTTGTAAAAGCCCTACGGACGTCCAACAAATAAATATAATAAGTAAACCTATAAAATCCGATGTACTATTTCCCATCTGTTTCCGCGTTTGTTCATCGGTTCCTCGATTCACCGCTGATTGAAGTGGATATTATGCAGTCAGGCCGCAGTGCGTCTCATGCAAGTGAATTAGCGTGGGCGGTGAGACAATCGTCACCACTATCCGGAGTAGGTTCTGCAGCTCCCGCCACCCTTCCCACCCACCCCTGCACGCTGCAGATTGGAAACGTGGCAACTGGGCCGTTCCCACCCTCCCCCCACTCCCTATGGAGTCCTCATCTAGATGCTAATCGTAATGTTTTGAAACAGAAATGGATGCGCACAACCCACTCATTCACAATATGAAATAATGGTAAATTTTCGGGATTAGTGTCCATGGCTATTACGAATAATTTTTAGAAAAAAACTTTAGATTCGCCTTAATCACTATAAAAGGAAACTTTTTGCATCACGGCTGGCGCAAAATAATGCATTTTAATTTTCAATTTCGTTAAATAAAATTTCACTTCGCGAACCGATCTACGACAGCCCGCCCGCTGCCGCCCGCCATTTTGTCACTGTTATGTTGTTGGTATCCCTGACCTAACACAAACGAGAACTAGATACGATTGTAGCCGACTTCGTGGGATACATTAGTACTTACCTAATACGCAAGTTTTTTTTTATTATTTTACGTAACTTATAGCCCATCGTTATTTTATGATAATAATAAATATATACGAATAGAGGCTTGTTAACATTATAAATCTGTTTTTCATAATTACGCGCCTTGTAATGCTTGTGTATGTTACCTTTACTTTAAAAAACAGCCTACGTTTTTGAATGGTTTGTTTGGGTACGCAGGGTTTGCGTAGCGGGCTTGTGTATGTTATCTTTACTTTAAAAAACAGCCTACGTTTTTGAATGGTTTGTTTGGCTACACAGGGTTTATGTAGCGGGCTTGTGTATGTTATCTTTACTTTAAAAAACAGCCTACGTTTTTGAATGGTTTGTTTGGCTACGCAGGGTTTGTGTAGCGGGCTTGTGTATGTTATCTTTACTTTAAAAAACCCCCTACGTTTTTGAATGGTTTGTTTGGCTACGCAGGGTTTGTGAAGCGGGCTTGTGTATATTATCATTATTTTAAAAAAACATCCCAGGATTTGAATGGTCTGTCTCCATTCCAGTGCCTGATTAGAGGTACGTTTATATTATATTATTAATTCTGTTTTTCATAATTACGCGCCCATCATGTATCCCACGAAGTCGGCTACAATCGTATCTAGTTCTCGTTTGTGTGAGGTCAGGGATACCAACAACATAATAGTGACAGAATGGCGGGCGGCAGCGGGCGGCCTGTCGTAGATCGGTTCGCGAAGTGAAATTTTATTTAACGACATTGAAAATTAAAATGCATTATTTTCCGCCAGCCGTGATGCAAAAAGTTTCCTTTAATAGTGATTAAGGCGAATCTAAAGTTTTTTTCTAAAAATTATTCGTAATAGCCATGGACACTAATCCCGAAAAATTACCGAAATAATTTGTATATTTTTTTTTCTTTTAAGTGCTCAGTTTGTCTCAAATACTAATCTCAAATAAAATCCAAAAAGTTGTCGAAGTGCTTGATTACATATTGGCGGGATTTTTTCCTTGATTATAATTGACTAGAAGTAGTAGAAGTTTTTTATAATTTATTTTTTTGTTTTTAAAATTTTTATTTCGCTTACGAAACAAACAACCATAAATTTAAAAAAAGTATAAGTACATTGCCAGGTCAAAGTCATTCCGTTTACATAGGGAGGAAAATACCACACGTTTCTCTTTTACGAATTTTCTGCTGTCTTTGGACGTAGAGTACCATCGTCAAAGTTTTTCTAATTCTTGACATACTCAACCAAAACCTAATTCAATAGCGTCTAATTCTATCTCGTTTATTCTAATGATAATTCGTCTTTCTATCTCGAAAGGAAATGCTGGGGAACCATGTACTCTTTATGTTTGCCATTTTGATGTCTCCTCATTTTTGGCTAGATTTTGTAGCATGTATATTATACAAAAATTGTAATATATATCGTGCAAATAAAACTTCCAGCTTGTATGGTAACGCTTAAACTGAGTCTTATATAATTGTGGCAGCGTATATCAAACGCTCGCCTCCAAATTCTAAGGAGCCCTTCTATACGGGAAGAAGAATCCAACAGAAAAACACTTTCACAACATCATTCACTGCTCTAAAATCCCACATCACCACCCACTGAACCACCCTGTTTACGTGTCAGTTCGGAGGCTGTGCACGTACACCCCCTACCCCCTGCAACAACCCACCACCATGCAGCCTCCCAACCCCCCCTGCGTAGCCAACTCTCCAAAGCAACTAATCAAATACCACAACACGAGATCGGCGCATACTTCTGATAGAACTATTATTAATATTATAGGAACGGCTAAGATGAATTTAAAAAACGATCACGTTCACGTTCCGCGTAATCAAAAAGCTGAAAAATAAAATAATACCCTTGTGATTTGGAAATTATCAACTATTTTAAGTCCTGGCGGGTTTTGTAACACGATGTGTATTAATACTAAAAGTTCAACATAAAAAATCTTATATTATTAAACCAACTCAGAAGCACCTCAGAAAGATTATTAAGAGCGATGATAAAAAAAATATTTTAAAAAATTGGTTAAATAGGTTAAGTTACATAGGTTAGGGTTACCGGCTACTTTTAAAATATTTTTTCATAGCTTTTAATGACCTTTCTGAGGTGTTTGTGAGTTGGTTTCATTCTGAGTTGGCATGGAACCATTATATTTATATCGCGTATTATTATCTAATTTGTTACCCGGTTTCGCCTAAAGCATTAATTTTTATAAATATAACATAATCTGATTTAAAAATAAACATTACTTATGGATAAGTCTTAACCGGTCAACAAAAATTATGCAAAAGCTTGAATAAAAAATGCATCACGTTTTAGTAAAATTCTAGTACCCTACATACATAATTTTAACAAATAACTTGAAATTTCAAAGCCACATAGCTCAAGGAGGAATTGTTGTAAAATTAAATTAAAAGGTTGAAAAGCTCCGCAAATTTCTTAATGCGAGATTTTTTTTTAATAAAGATTTTATACTTAAGCTAATTTTCTAACACAAGAAGTTTATTTTACATACATTCATCGTAACTTTTAACTTTGGTTAGACAGTGTTCTAACTTCACTTTACCTTGTTCTAAGACATGAGGTGTCAAAGTTTACGTAGACGATTTCTCATAATGTATTCACCAATTTCTGATTTTGGTTTGAATCTTGTGTGAAGTAATTTAAACAAAATATTTAAATAGGATTTATACTTACTATTTTAGAACATACCCAAAAGTGCAGATCGAACCACATGAAACCAGCATGGGTATACTAATTCATTGCATAAGGTTCTAATTACATTTCCCTAATGGCATTTCAAGGTAGGACTACGTCTTATTTAAATATTTTCCTTTACACAACTAGAATGCTTTACACAAAATTGAACCGCTAAATCAGAAATTATTAAATAAGTAATGAGTAATGAGGATTTGTCTTAGCAAACTTTGACACCTCAGAACATGGTAAGGCGAAGTTAGAATCTTATCAACAGATACCAACAAAAAGGAAATTTCAAAAGGTTAGAAGTCATGTTAGAACCTTGTAAACTAAATGTAATCTTTAAAAGCTTGGTGTTTGAGCTTATACAAGTATTCATACAAGAACTCATACAAGCAATCTTCTGAACAGGCCCTTCATTGATATGCTTGGTGTAACTCTAAGTGACCAGCTCAGATATGGGGGCTCCATCGAATCCAAAGTTAAGTTAGCCTCTCAAAAACTGGACGTACTGTAGAGAGCCCGCAGATACTTTAATAGTACACAACTGCTAACCCTGTACAAATCGCAAGTACGCCCCACGGTTGAATTTGGCAGTTACTTCTGGTCTGGAGCCCCAAAATACCTGAAAAAAAACCCTCGATTCTGTGTAGAAACGGGCAGTCCGTCTGATAGATTCTCCTAATTTAACAAACAGATTGCAATATTTAGAGCAAAGGGAATGTTATCCTTGTTCTACCGGTATTTCAATAGAAGATGCTCCGAGGAATCAGCGTCATTGATCGCTTCGGCACCGGTGCATAGTCGGGAAACACGCCAAACGCGTGTCCAACATATGTACACGGTTGACATTTGTCACTTGAGAACGGGTCGCTTCATCGACTCATTCTTGTGTTTGGCTGTGAAAAAATTTGACGGCCTTTGTGTTTCCTCCTTCCTACAACACGGGTCTCTTCAAGACCAATGTTCACTCCTTCCTTTCCTCAATAAGACCCTCCACACAGCATCTCCGATGACATGGATTAATAGTTGGCTCTGAAAATAAGTTTGGTCGTAGAAATTTATTGAGGATCGATTTAGAAAAATAAAAATCAGT
The DNA here is from genome assembly GCA_929108145.2 of Limnephilus rhombicus. NCBI lineage: Eukaryota > Metazoa > Arthropoda > Insecta > Trichoptera > Limnephilidae > Limnephilus > Limnephilus rhombicus. The sequence continues at coordinate 30,213,853 of OV815284.1, forward strand.
TAGAGCCTTGTCCATACAAGGTGACTTGACAACCGACGAAATATTACGCACCTACTTACTCTTTGTAAAATGCTTTTTTTCTATACCTAAGTACAATATGGCATACTTACATAATATGTACCTACCTACTCACTGAAAGTAGATCCCCGAAGGGGTTCGCAGGGTGGACAAACACATCATGGATAAAATCACTTGTCTTGTGCATTTAAAGATCTACATTGTAAATAAATTCGTTTGATATCCATTCCAACCTATGATTAAAGGTATTTTAGAAGTCGATTTTTGGTTTTAAATTAGTAAATAATACAAAAAAATATATTTTTAATACAAATAAACTTTCGGGGGGGTGGGGGCAATTGTCGGGGAATCAACGGTCGGGTCACCTTTTTCCATTAGGTACTCTTCACACAATCACTACACTGCTATCCAAAATATCAAAATGACATAGTAAACTCGATGTGTTTGACTTTATGAAGTTTTCTATTTGGTGCACTGAATAAATTGATGTCAATATTTACTAGGTGGGTATTTGACGATGTTAAGATGACAGGGAAGTGACGGTCGAGGTAGTTCTATGCCTACTTTGTACGGCGGACTATGGACGGCGCTGTACATGAAAGGTTATTATTTATTATATAAGGGGGATTATTATTACAATTTAGGAAGGCGGGTATGGGAACTGTTTATTGTGTAACCAACACCATAGGTCAAAACATTGGGCGACTTACCTGGTGTGCCCGGGTTTAAGGCGTGGGGTTTGTCTAGGTCTTGGCGGTGGATGCGTTTGCCCACCTACTGCGGAATGGGAGGGCTGGGGGAGACATTTCGAACTCTCCAGCCGGGCTCTCGGAAGGCCTTGCACTTCAGTGGGAGGGATGGATTCATACCCCATCACTCCTGGACAAATTGACCCCCAGATTCCTACCCACCCCTCGTAACTTTTCCTTCCCAGAACTTCCTCTTTTCCTTTCCCTAAAGAGACTCTCCACACAGCATCCCCAAAATTGACAGAGGCTTTGAGGGATTTTTTTTCCTCAGGACCTCCAGTGTGAAGCTAATGAAAAAAAACTGTCTTTCCCGATCCAGTCGGCCAAGCAGTAGGTAGGCAAACGTATTCGCCGCCTAGACTCGGAAAAACCTCACACCGTGAACCCGGGCATTCCACACAAGAGTCCCAACTGCTCCCAACCGTTTGGAGCCAGTGATACTATGGCATCCCCAATTGTGATATGTTATGAGGCTGAAAATGGCAAGAAGAAGGAGATGGGAAGATCGGGAAGAGAAGAGGAAGGTGGGAAAATAACTGGATATTCAGATCTGGTCACCAAAAATCATTTCAAAGAACTTTTCAATTCGTAATGGTGGTAATATGGTGAATTGAACCCCCGACCTTCGGATTGTTAGTCGAGAGCCATACCCCGCGGAGGCCGTCAGACGTTATCTTTGACGTTATTTATCGAAAGCCACATCCACCGCATTGTCTCCCTTCTGAGACACTGGATAGTACTAGATTCTTCTCCCGTCTTAAGTGTCGTTCAGACATCGAATATAACCGCGAGCAGGTATCTGTTGAATCGCAAGCGCTTATGTTTCGTGCCGTTCACAAGTCGCAGATCAAATATTTCTTCCTATGGTAGGAGAGGGGGTCAAATGAATTAGCGAGCGGCTACGGAGTGCGCATTTTTTGTACTGAATCTATCAACTTGACATCTGTCACCCACCGGTCTAGGCAACTCCGTAATTAAAATGACCCCTCTCCTGTTTTCGTCGAAGTGGGGGCGCTTAACTGTTGGCATATCGCCTCAAGAGCGGTTATGGCGTAAGATGTGCTTTGTCTATGGTTGATGTGCACATAAAGCGCTTAGGTGTGAACGGTCTGAAGGGATTGTATGGAGAGCGATATTTGGCGTGCTATGATCTTTTATATTTATATGCTCAATCTGAACAGGCCTTTATGGGAACATTCAACAAGTTAATTGCTCTATACTTCATAGTTCGAGCAACATAATACAGGAAGCATTTGCGGGAATGTAATGTAAAATGTGATATTCAAACTAACATTCAATTTAATGCATACATAATTGTTTTTATTTAATAGTTATTAAAGGTATTTATGCACAATATGGGTGTTTAAATTTTATAGACATTCTCTTTTCATATAATTACTCACTAAATTATAATATATTTAAATATAATAAAATATGCTTGCTAGCAACATTAATGATATAATCATGTACGTACTGTTTTTACATTTTTTTATCTCCATGTGTAATCTTATATTACGTATACAACCTTTTTATGGAAATTTTAATAAAACAACATGTAAATACTTAATATAATAATAATACGAATGTGCATGTATGTGCATATATATGCTTATATTTTTTTCTTTTTATGTACATACATATCTTTGTTGATATATTTCTTTTTAATAAATATAATGTGTTATTTACCCGCCTCGGAACAGACATTGTCTAGTGAAGTGGGCAAAAGAAAGCTATGTACATAAATGAAAATAAAAGAAACGCCCGGGTTGCCGGCACTGAAATTGAATTGAATTGAATTGAAATAGTATATGCGTTTATTAAAAATAATATAAATGACCTTGCATAAGATATAACCAACAACTTCGTATTGTTTCTATTCTTAAAAGTAATTATTTATGTAGCTATATAGGTAATATTTATTTACATGGTATTTTTCGAAGTCTGTCTCACTAGAATACCTATACTATCTTGTGTCGAGACACATTAACAGCATTTTAGTCAGTTAAAATACACTGATTAAAAATATTATTGCCCCGTAAGACTTGTGCCACACGCAGCCATAAAACATATGGCTTGGCGTATTTCGGCATACCACTCGACGTACCGATGGGAATATATGGCGAGCGATATGCTGAAATAGGTCAAGCCACATCTTTTATAGCTGTGTGTGGAATCCGTCTGAAATATAATATCGATTGTCTGTGCGTCCTGCGTAACTCTGATTCAATTAAATCAAATTTATTTTTAACTTGCTGGTACCCGGCATGCGTTGCAATGCCATTCAAAGAAATCTTCATGTCCTTTCCCGTGCGTCCCCGTTCCCTTCCACCTTCCCTGCCTTCCCCCCTCCCTCGTCTCTTTCCTCCACGCAAACCACACCTTTCCCCTGCCTTTCCTCCCTGCCGCTAAAAATATGGAATACGCACATTTTCTTTAATACAAATTTCATAACGCTAGAGCTTACCATTATATACAGCCTATGTTACTCGCTGATAATGTAGCTTTCTATTGGTGAAAGAATTTTTAAAATCGGTTTAGTTGTTTAGGCGTGAAAGCGTAACAAACAAACAGACGCACTTTCATATTTATAATATTAAGTATGGATGTAGTATCATTTTCAAAATAGGATCTGAGGGAATAATACAGACAAACGAGAACGATAACCTATAGTAAAATATTTAACAGAAAATTATTTTAATTGTAGATATCATTATCAAAAATGAAACGGATATGTCAAGAATATTATAATATAATATAGTGTTAGACTATCCCGTGATTTTTGACAGGTCTGCGTTGGTGCATCACAATTATTGTGACAGCTTATGAGACACGCTGTCAAAATTTCATACAAAGCTGATTTTTTCCGATCACGACATTGTGAGGAAATAAATATTAATACAAGAATGTTCGTCCATGTTTTCGGCAATTCAACAGATAATTTAAAGATTCGCATGTACTGCTCATTCCATCACCGTTGAAGATTTTTATATGACTCTTAATACCACAAATTCATTTGCACGAAAATGATTTTTCGTTTCATAAAATGGTCAATTCATTTTTATATTTGCGTAATTCAACATATTTACAACTTATTTGTGTTATTTTTCGTCATGACATTATTCAGTAATTGCACGTTGTTAATCGGGTTCGTATCAGACCGAAAATACTCGCATTCTAACATACCTGTCGATAGATGATAAAAACATAAAATAAACATGCCGCTTACATGAACCCTACTACAACGTATAATAGATTATTTGGCATCCCATTCATGGCAGCAGCCGGTTCATTACTTGGCCATTATGTATTTAAAACATTGATAAAGCAAACACTGGGTGAGCCCTACGTTATATAGGATGCACTTTAGTCCTTATTTAAAAAAAAAAACTAACTACTTCCTGCTGCACGTTCTTATCACAATGTCTAATGAGAAAATGACTTATTTGTTCACTTTCTTCACCATCGAATCGCTTTGATAATGAATCAAATTATATTGTCCCTTTACTTGAAAATTATATTATTGTCCCTTTACTTTAAATAAAAGCAAATTGTGCAAATTTTTATTTCATAGTACTAATCATTAGATGTTTCCAGAAAACTTAATTTTTTTAAGTATGTGCGAAATGCTTTCCACGTTTTCCCCAAATTTAAATCTATATTTTTGTATTAACGTGTATTATTGGTGCTGACGTAGGTATCGGTGACGACAAGCAAATTACAATTTAAGTTTGGTTTTTAAACTTAAACCAATTTTCAAACATAAAAAGTTAAAAGGAATTATGAACCAATTGAATACGCATGTGTAAATATATACATGAAATACCTATGAACATGTACAAGCCGTACATATTTATAATATATACGTATACTGTCATGTACACATTATAATAGGATAGAATTTTATAAAAAGTGATTCAATAATCTTGCTTTTGAGGGTACTTTTGTTTTTTGCATTTCTAATATCACCAGGAAGGAAATTAAATAGCTTGAAGGCATTGTATTTAAAACTTATTTGTCTGTAAAAAGTTTTACAAACTGGGATATGAAGATTTTATATAATATTAATATTAATTTGGGCGGCGGGTGTAGGTACCACCGCCCCGGGAACCATTTATTAGACAACCAACACCTCTGACACAGATCACCCCAAGTCGTTCGCTACGTTTGATGACCTAGCATGGGTGCCCGGGTCATGGGGTGAGGTTTGTCCGGGTCTTGGTGGCGGATGCGTCTGCCCACCAGCTGCATGGCAGGCCGGGTCGGGAGAGAATGGTTGAGATAGTCCCTTTGACTTCTCCAGCTGTACTCTCTCGAAACATCGCTTTTCATCGCATTGTGAGGAATGGATTCATACGTCCGTGACTCCTAGATACACTGACCCCCAGATTCTTACCCATCCCTCATACCCTTTTCCTTTCCACAACTTCCTCTCCTTCTTTTCCTAGAAATACCCTCCACACCGCATCCCCAAAGATGACAGACGAAGAAAAATGTATTGCTAGTTTATTAAGAATTCTCTTCAAATTATTCGTAATTCCGGTTAAACATGGAATTGCAGGCCTTACGAATGAATTAACAGGACGACGTGGCCTAATAATCACTAGAAAACGAACTATCAGGATTTTCTAATAGTAGGTATTATGAAATTACGAATATTTTATCGTGACGACGAAACACGTCTACATGAAATTCCTAATATTTTTGCATTACAGTACGAATCTTCCTGATAATTCCACGGTAAACAACTTACGTTAAAACGGTTACGGATGATTTACATAGAGCCATTTTTTGTGAAAAATCCCTCACAGGAATATACTTAATAGACTAAAATGACTTCGTCATAATTTTATTACTATTCAAAAATACCAAGATTACCTGCCATTCATTTACAAAAAATATTTGATACTTTATTTTATCAAATTACATTATAATAACGCCGACAAAAACATAATCAATCATCTTGGCCAACAGGCCGAGAAATCGGGAGCTCCGTCTGCCAGCCAGGGGATGTTCCATTTGGAGAGCAATGAACGGAATTAGCGCCATCTTTTCGCTTTTTTGGCAACTTGCTTTAATTCGTTGTTAGGTAATTTCCTTTAGATTCGTAGTTATTTATTTATTTACGGACAAATAGTCCATTAACAACATAACAATAACATGAATTAAAAAAAAGAGATGACAATGAAAGGAGAGTATATATAATTGAAGAGCATTGGCAATTTACTTTATATTTACATAATATAAAAGTACACATACCTACTACAAGTAGCTTGAATATGGATTTAAAAGGCTTTAAAATTACACATTGCGTATCGACTGCCGAAAGTCATTTAGGCTTACATAAAAAAATCGACATTCTGGATAAAGGAGAATGATATCCATAATTAGTAGAATGTTGATTGAGGAACAGCAATTCATTATGTCGGAGTCTACGGGAAGGGATGTTGAACCGGATGAGTTGTAACAAAGCAGGTTTTCAGTAATAGATACTGTTGACAATTTTGAATATGCAAATAAGATCAGAGTCGTTTCTACTTTTTTCTAAAGAAGAAATGTTTAAAGTATGTTCAATTTCATTATATAATTTCTCGCCTCTTTCAAGTCCTAACCTCCAAGCAATTCCTCGTAGGAATCGATGAGACTAAATGACACCAGCATATTCAAGGTGAGGGCAACTCAGCGAACAGTAAAGAGTTTTAAGTGTACTTAGATGTTTAAAGTCAGAGGTAATTCTATGAATGAAGCCGAGTAGTTTAAGTGATTTGTTTACGATGTTATTAATGTGATCACGGAAATAAAGTTTGCAGTATAGAGTGACCCCATTTTATTTAGTTTATAATCAAACTGAATTAGGTTTTTGGTTCTATAAAAGGACAAAATATTTGCATTTATCAACTTAAATTCCATGCAGTTAATATTGCGCCAATCATTAAATGAATCAATGTATCAGGAATCCAGCATAATATTATATTAGGAATGACGTCACCATAACACTACAGTTGTCTACGAATAATTTTCAAGAAACACAAATAATGTAGTACTATTTAGTCATTTCCTTTTAGAAAAAGTAAGTGAATTTTAGGTGCGCTAATTTTCACGTTATCTAGTTAAATAACAAAGTGTCCGAATAAAATTCAATATTATAATTTTTGACGTATATCTATCTCATTGGAAAATTGAAAGAATAAATTATTAATCTTAAAATTTTGTACGTATACATTGTTATTACTCCGTGTATTGTCATGCCCCGTAAAAGACCCGAAGAAGGGCGTTAATGAATAAATAAATAAATAAATTATTAAGGCATATCGACAAAACATCCGGTAATTGATAATTTATAAATAAGGACTGATAATTTATAGATTTCTCTACGTGCATAGGCACTGAGGGGAATTATTTTCCTCGGGGCTTCGTGTGTACAGCTAATTTAAAAAAAATTTTTTTGGAACACTTTTTCCCTTTTTTAATGTATGCTTTAGAGCAGGCATGCCCAACTTCTCGGAAGATCGACTGCAACTGACCCGATTTTAATAAGTGGAGGGTGAGTGAAAAGGACACACATAGGCACATGAATAGTCAGCTTATGCCTTCTAGCATTGAACGTCGCTTTAGAGAAATGTATGTTTAAGATATTATGGATGAGTCCAGGGGTTTCTGCCTATTATATATCAATGGATAGATGTAAAATAGCAAGGAGGAAGTGTCATTACTGCGTGTATTGTGACAGATAGAAGGGCGGTGGCTTGTTAGTAAACAAAACTTTACATGATAATTTTATACGCTCCGGGTGAAAATTTATTTAATTTTTGTATGTAGTGTCGCGTACCTCGGTGGAAGTACCCACGTTCTGCCCCAAAACTAGCTCAGATAGGTCGGCAGAACAGGAGGGGCTCTCAGCATCAAGGGTCGTAGGTAGCTAAAAGGGGGGGGGGGGTACATAGAATATGCCAACACTCCTCATGCCTCGCCAAATAAAAGATCTTCTAAGGTGAACATTACTTGTATTGCCGGGAACACACAAATACAGCAAAGCAGTACATTTACAATAATTATTTATCACAGGCGAACTAGGTTACCTAACTGCGCGTGGTAGCGCCTGCAAATCTCTCTCACTGCGTGTCTTCTCTGGGGGTCGGTTATAGTACTGGGCGTTGACGATAATTCTATCCAACGCCAACGTCGTTATCGTTGGCAATTTTCAACTGTTGAAAATAGCTGTTGAAAATAACGTCGACGTTGACGCAACTATAATAGGAGATCGACACGATACTAACAAAAAATATATCAAAATCGTATTAAGGAATCCCTTTTAACGGGTGGTTCCCCGAATCATTGATGTATTATTATTATCTCTATGCCCCACGCGATACACACGTAATAATAATCCTATAATAACGTTGAAAGTTGAAACTGTTGGAAGACGTTGGTTTCGGTGTTGAAAATATTATCCTGTTGAAGATATATTTTGCTTGTCACTGATAAATTCGCTTGTTGCTTTGCGCTACGTATCGGCCGTATTGGACGGGAAAATAAAAATAAAACGTGCAGTAGGTATGTACATTACCAAAAGACCTTGTGTAATTGGGTATAATATCATTCACGAAGTGTGATCTCTTGACCCTTTCGACCTTAATCATTCCAACACCGTTGAAAACAATAGGTACAAAACATTGACAATTATCAATAGGTTATTTTTTTGCTTGTCGTTGATAAATTTGATCGTTCCATGGCGCTACGTATCGGCCGTATTGGATGGGAAAATAAAATAAAACGTGCAGTAGGTATGTACATTACCAAAAGACCTTGTGTAATTGGGTATAATATTGTTCACGAAGTGTGATCTCTTGACCCTTTTGACCTTAATCATTCCAACACCGTTGAAAACAATAGGTACAAAACATTGAAAATTATCAATAGGTTATTTTTTTGCTTGTCGTTGATAAATTTGTTTGTTCCATGGCGCTGAGTATCGGCCGTATTGGATGGGAAAATAAAAAAAAACGTGCAGTAGGTACGTACATAACCAAAAGACCATTTAAAATATCGAGAAATGTTGTTCACGAAGTACAAACTATTAACCCTTTTTATTTATTAGGCAGTTGAATCGTTGACTGCGTTGAATAATATTCGCATGTAGGTATTATATTTCAACTGTTGGCGCTAATTATTTTCAACAGCGTTGGACGTTGAAATAATATAACTATTGTTTCCAACGGCTAGTTATATTTTAATACAGTACTAGTCGGTTATAGTTCGCGGGACGTGGAAGGACACAACAAAAATGAGGGTAAGAGTCGTTACTCACTGGTACCAGGTGGCGGCTGGAGAGGCGTCCCAGGAGGCGCTTGCCTGGGAGCAGGGCAGGCTATGCCCGACAGGAAACCCATCGCAAACCGGTGGCTCGGCAGTGGAGAGTGAAGCAACTCGTGCCCCACCGAACACGGGGACCAGGCGTGTCCGTTCTGGAATTCTATGGAATGTTCTCGTACGCGCGAAAACGCTCTCGCAGCGACGGACACAGGTTGCTGCTAGCGGAGCTCGACAGGGAATGCGGCCGCGCTGCGAAGTAGAGCGTGGGCCGTTTGAGCGAGGGGGAAGGGGTACGACTGCTCTGGGAGCGGGCGGTGTGTAACTCACAGGCGTAGAGTGGTGCTTGAGGTCGCTACATAACAGTAGATAAGCCAACTGATAAAATCTTATTAGAGCGATATTTTGAGGAGTGTTATGGAAGGGGCTGAAGAACGACTTTCTGTTTAAGATGAATATATACGTGAAATCCTATTTAGATACTATTTTGATTAATCTTTACGATGAATCGGCTTACAGTATGAACATCAAAAAATATGCTACGGATAAATCGAAGCTTTTACTAGCTTTTCTATGTATTGTAATTACAATAAAATTATTATTTACGTAACAAAAAATATAAGCATAAACCACAAAAAAAATGTTTTTTCATGACTTAACTATGAAGTAATACAAGAAACAATTTTTTTTAAATATCCCTTTATTGCTAAGACTATTTTTGAGGTTTTCCATGTTCTAACTTTTTTTCGTTTTTATAAAATTATGCACAAAATAAATTAAAACCACTTTTTTCGCTTACAAGCCTCGTGCAAAAAGTCGCTTGATTTTAAAATTTTGCAGGCACGAGATTCGAAATATTTCTAGCGTTTATATTCCTCTTAAGCTTTGAAGAGGCCCGAATTGCACATCGAAAAGATATTAATAAGTTTATCCTATTAACATTATAAAGACGAAAGTTTGTATGGATGTATGGATGTATGTTTGTTACTCTTTCACGCAAAAAATATTGGTGGACTTTAAAAATTCTTTCACTGATAGAATGCTACATTATTTGCTAGTAATATAGTCTGTATATATTGGTAAGCTCTGGCGTTATGAAATTATTTATTATACGTTTATTGTCCAGACGAAAAGTACAGCGTTGCTTGGTAACTATAAGTAATTATTTGACGTGCGCTGTCAATTTGTTATTTGTTTAGGTTACTATGAAGATCCCTTTCTAGAAAAGCTAGCAAGTTATAAATGCTTTCTAATAAATCTGCATTTTTTACTCAACTTCAATTGGAAACGAAAATAATTTCTTAACAAATGTTGAATCAAAACATTTTTGGAATATTAAAACTATTTACTTGGAACAATAATATTTTTTACATTATTAAGGCCCTGAGAAACAAAATTTCCCTCAGGGCCTATGTCATTCTTGCTGCGTGGAGGGTCTTTTAAAGGAAAGAATGGAGAAGAAGTTTTGGAATGGAAAAGGGTATGAGGAGTGGGTAGGAATCTGGGGGTCAGTGTCCAGGTATGAATCCATTCCTCCCACTGTGTCTAAAGGCAGTGAAGTCGAGAGGGTCCGGCTGAATAGGTCAAAGGGTCTCCCTCAATCGATCTCTACCTATCCGGCCCACCACGCGGTTGATCGTCACCCCATGAACTCGAAAAGTGTACTTATTTACAAAAACTATATCGGTTCAGTCGCGGCGGCCAAGGTGACTGCAATGGGTTAGGTTTTATTGTGCAAAATCATCTACAATCCCTACACCGCTTTAGTTGCCAACGCGCTTTTTGCGCTAAATTATCTACAAAGCCTATTCTGTTTCAGTAACGGTGACGACTAGTTATGGAGTAGCTTTTGTTTGTGCGTTTACTTTGTTATATATTTATTTTTATATTATTAAAAACGTATACGTGCAATACATAGCTTTTATTATATTCCCAAAAGTTAAGTAGTAGTTCATGTAGTACCTACATCTTCAGTCCTACAGTAATGGTACATTTTGTATATTCATTTACAGCCTTACTAAAAAAAACCACAGCACGCCAGATAACCCGTGTTGCTGCAGCAACATGAATAAAACAAAAATACACTGAAACAGGAAATATTACTAACAAGGTTTGTTCTTAAAATGTATTGTAAATCTGGCAACAATGTTATTTTAAGTACTAAATTGTTTGTTTTCCTGCATAACCGCTAGGTGGCGGCGCCTGTGCATTCATTATTCGCGCTCATAAACGACGCTGGAAGCGCAAAATGATTTTGCTTCGCGGATATGTGTGCAATATTACTTATGTGATGGTAAATTTCTATTAATATGAATTTATTCTTATATTTATATCATTGATATATTTACCGTATTTTTTGTGGTTTTTAATAAGTTTTAGTCAAGTTATAATAACGATAATCGTACTTTGAAAATTGAAATATGAAAAACTATTTTATATGATACATGAAAATTCAAATTTACATTTAAAGGATTTTATTTTTTGAGAATTTCATGAAAGTGGTGTTTTTTTAATATTAATATCTAATACATGTGTTCTAAATGTATCAAAGAATTTAACGTCTTTAGAGGTGCAAGAAATCTGTTATAAAAGCCGGTATAATTTTAAGGTTAGTTTTTTAGCAATAAGAAAAACTTTGAAATTTTTTATTATTTTTTTATTGTATGCACGAGGAAAAAGCGAGGTCATAGTTTCCTTCCAAATTTATTACATAAAAGGACTGTGTTTTTGAAATTTTGTTTTTTTTTTAATTTCTCTAAATTTTAGTAAAAAAAAAATTGGTAAGAAATTTTTTTCCATTTATTTCCGAGTTTGAATCTTAAAATATGTCAGTTTTTGAAAACTAAACTGAATTTCAAATACACAAATCTAAAAGGTAATTTTATCTTGTTTTCATAAATGGTATTTGTTTTTACGACACCTTCAAAAATAAGAAATATATATAATATTCAAAATACTTTGGAAAAATTCCAAATTTCGTTCGAACATCAATCGTTACAACAGAGATAAACTACCCTCTTAGGCCGTGTAAACCATGTGTATTTCTTTCAATGAACAAATTTTTAATTAGTAATGTTTTCACATCCGCGGCCGTTTGTCAATTGAATAAAATTTTCACTGGGATTTTTAGTAAGGCTGTTTAGTCTTTAGAAATGGTTCAATACAGATACATACAAATAAAATCGGATACGTTTATCAGGGACACTATCTAGATTACAATACGGGATCACATGTGGTACAGTAATGCTAGATACATACTCATACATTTTGATACAAAATTAATGACATAATTACAATTGTACAACTAGCGAAACATATTTTGTCATTTACTGCACACTCCTTATTTCAATCACATTCATACTTTGTCTCATATGCATACAAGTCCATGCCTTCCAGTTCAGTTATCCTAACAGAGTATAATACTATCGGATACATAGTTTCACCGAAGTGATGAGCAGAGAGGATGAACCATCAAAAATACTTAGTCTTGGCCCACACTCCTTGCTCCAACCACATTCATACATCGTCTCATACAAATCTATATATCTTTTATTTCAATCATGGCAGCGGACTATAATACCATAAAAAAGTTTCTCACTAGAGATGGTAGTGAGGATAGACCTCATATAACTCGGTCTTGGCACACTCTTTGTTACAATCACATTCATACATCGTCTCGTATGCAAGTCTGTAACATATACCTACTATTTCAGTAATGGTAAAGCCAAACAAATTGAAAAGCTCACTTTAAATGTGGCTTTACAGTGTTAAATTATCTCCACTCCTCCACTCCACTCTTAATTGTTATAACCATCAACGTTGCTTTATCATTTTAATTAACTCCATTATAATTACAACAGGTGACTGAGTTGATGAAACAACTTGATTATTATGTATGTTTAGTTTACGTATTGCTTCTATCATCTTCTTGGCCATATTTATTCTAAAATTCTTACCATTATGATTTCTAATTTTTAGAATTCGTTAAGAGATGGGGCCACTTCCGTCGGCAATTCGCAAATGGACTTGCCCCTGGCTAGCATAAATACCACGATATAGTGAACTTTCTATTCCGTTCAGCGGAAATGACGCCACTGCTTATCACGGTTATTTTGTACCGGTGAAAGTTAGTGGAGCTGGCGACACCACTAAAAATTACACATCTACCGGATCTGCCCTGATGATGGACACTGCAACAATGTCCGAAACGTAGGCTAAAGGAGGTAGCGCAACACGGCATAACACCCCAAAAACTAATAACCAAAATGCTTTTGGCCATGAAAATCTTAAAACGTAACTACTAAACTACATTTTTAACCAAAAAAACAAACACAAAATATCACTAACAGACCGGTTAGACAAGCGTACAAAGAAAACATAAAAAACTCCGACGGTAAGCACTACCTCTGGACAAAGACACCATAAATACCATGCTATAAAAGCATTCAACTGTCTTTCACTTGAAACAAAAATTGAGGAAAAAAAAAATAAATTCAAACACAAAATAAAAAAAATGGATTAAAGAACAAAAAAGACAATATTACCAAAATTTTATAACATAAAAGAATAAAACATATTCACGCAACACACAAAACCAATATAAAACACGCAACACTCACAGACACAAAAATCATAATATATTATATTATATGCCGATTTTCATTTTTTTTTTTAAATTACATCAATTTTTAATCTTTATTTTTAATTTAAATTTATCTTAATTTTGTGTTTTTTCGTCACCAACATTTTTTTTTTCATTTGTATTATGTATGAATTCTTATATTATAAAATGTGGGCCTCAGCACGGTAAGCCACCCAGTGAGGCCAACATTACTGGATTTTTTTTTTTTTACACGAGCTCCACACAGGAGGCCCTGAGGGTAATAAATTCCCTCAGGGCCTATGTCATCTTTGGGGATGCTGTGTGAAGGTTTTTTTTAAGGAAAGGAAGGAGAGGAGAGTTCTGGAAGGAAAAAGGGTTTAAGGGGTGGGTAGGAATCTGGGGTTCAGTATGTCCTGATCATCCGCCTCCAAGACCTAGACAAACCTCACCCCATGAACCCAATTCTCATTGTACTATGAAATGTAAAATATTTTATCAACAATAAAAAATGAAAAAATTCACATCATATATCATCATAATATCATTTTGCGCCCGTCAAAAAGCGGGGAGAAATGTTATCTAATTTCTCTACGTAAACTTTATGATGAACGCATATATATAAATACTCCCAAAGCGCGTTTTTCAATTTGTCTAAAAAGGCAAACAATTGAATGGAATGAATTTTCTACTATTTACATGGGTTTCGAGCAGGTTTTGGCATTTTGCCATAAAAAGACAAGCGAAGGGAAACAGGGAGAGAAACAGGGTGGTTTAGCCAGGTTACAATTCTGGGTAAAAAATCACGTATCGTTATGTTGAAAGCATAAACCAACAGTTCCGGGCGAAGACTACGTAAACAATTCTACATCCCTGAAGAAAACGATAGTACCGATAAATCTAAATGAAAATATGATGAAGAACTAGACGCAGAAAAATAACAAGCAATTGGGAATCGAACCCAGGATCTCTCGTCTTACCCGATAAGACAAGCGCCTTAACCATTTCGGCCACAATCAAAGTTATATTACATTGATGAGAATAACCTTCAAAAGCTTTTATAAAAGAGAGTTGTAGATAATAACAAAATATTGGATATTCATTTAGACTTTTAGAAAAGGGTTAAAAGGTGTCAAATACAAATAAAATCGGATATGTTTGTCCGAGACACTATCTAGGTTACAAACCAAATTCTTCGAACATTAGTCATTATTTAAAAAGGTAGCGGTCAAAAATATGGGAAAAGGGTAGTTGAAGATAATATTGTTAATTCTGAATTTGAAATATGAGATTTTTATAAAAGGAGGCCTCAGTCGCCGAATTGGTTGAAGCCCTTGTCCGGAAAAGACGAGAAATCCAGAGTCCCAGTTGCGACCGTCTGATTTTTATTTTTCCGTGTCCCGTTCTTTTTCATATTACATTTAGATTTGTTGGTATTATCTTCTTCTACAATAATATTTTGTTTTGTTACATTGATGGGAATAACCTTGAAAAGTTACTATAAAAGAGATATATATATTTTTTTTTTATTGAAAGAATAGATAATACATAATATAATCAACAAACAAGTCCTGCTAAGCCAATTGAATTGGCTTGTCAACAGGTGTTTATATTTTAGTTTCATTAACATTTTTTTAAATTTAAAATTTTCATATTATATCTACAGATTCAAAATTTTTTTATACATAACAATATCAATATAAATATTTTTTTCCGATAGCCAATCTTTCACCATATATTTAACCTTATTCATAGAATTACGTTGCTTTATAGTGTCAGGTAATAAATTAAATATCTTCGGTATGATGTATTCAAACGTTCTCTGTGCGTACTTATCGTTAAATTTCGGAACTATTAACCCGTCGTTGCGCGTGAATCTAGTGGTGTATTTATGTTCTAATTTCTCTTTACGCTGCGGGGTAAATATATGCTGAATTATAATTTTGTGCCATAGTATTGCCTTAACAGGTAAAATTTTGAAACAGCAACGGTGTATTATATCTCTGTTTGAAAATATTAAGGACGACTAATTATTTTACAATTGCGTTTTGTACAACTTGGACTTGTTTCAGATTGATAAGTTTTAAGATTTTCACGGCCAAAAGCATTTTCGTTATTTGTTTTTGGGGTGTTATGCCGTGTTGCGCTACCTCCTTCTTTAGCCAACGTTTCGGACATCGTTGCAGTGTCCATCATCAGGGCAGATCCGGCAGATCTACGACGCATCTACCGGATCTGCGTTGAAACGTTGGCTAAAGAAGGAGGTAGCGCAACACGGCATAACACCCCAAAAACAATTAACGAAAATTGTTTCAGATGGTTATAATAGTATTTCCCCATATTGTTAATCCATATCTTATAATAAATTCTGCCAGTGACATATAAATTATTTTAAGTGTTTCAATTGATAGAAAAAAAATGTATGTGTACATTCTGCCAGCAATTGATCTGAGTCTTTTACAGGTTTTTTTAATATGTTTGTCCCATTTAAAAAAAAACAATCTACTGTAACAACAAGATACACGTATTCCGTAACTAATTCTAAACTTACGCATTTACAATTAGTTGGAATATTTTTATAGATGCAATTAAAATTATGAGAAATAATATTTGAATATTAGGATCTACTTAATACATTAATTTTACGGTTCACAATTGATGATGGCAGCACGAATTCGACTCATCCGATGCGTCCGTCGTTTTGATAAATCACCAGTATCTTAGATTCTGTTAAATTCATCTGTCTGTTATCAATGTCTCTTAAAACAAATTTGTACCTATTTTTACGGCCCTTTAAACGTTCCAACCCAAAACATAAAACTCCGACTATTGCGCTACTAAACTCAAAGCTTTAAGTCAGTCAATGTAACTTGCATACCTCAAAGCCTGGCACTAAAGCCTAAAGCTCGGGGCTTCAATCAAGGTCTTATAGCCTTACACACTGCAGGTTTACTCTCCACCTTTTACCCCTTGCCATTTACCCTTTACGTACTCACACGCGATAAGGTATACATATATTCACCCTGACAGTATTTCTACAACGCTTGTAAAGGGATGGGGAGGAGTGATATAGATTTGAACGGAATGATAAAAATTATGTAATGTTGCGGTCCTCGTAAAGGGGTGCCCAACCCCAATCGTTCGGCGGGCCAAAAATATTGCTGACCTAGGTGGGTCACTCAGTAAGGGGGGGGTCCGAAATGCTATTATTGAAAACGACCTTCAATGCTAGAAGGCGTAAACTGTAGATACACGCGTCTGTGGGTGTCCTTTGCACTCACCCTACACTTATTAAAATCAAGTCAGTAGCACCAGATCTTCCGAGAAATGTGCGGAAAAAATATACTGGCTGGAATTGATTGCAAAAATAAATTCCTAGTGCGGTCATGCGCTTTGCGCTTTTCAAGCAATAAATCTAAACCCCCATCGAGAGTCCAAGGTCTAATAACAAAAAAAGTTTTAATTTTGTAAATTATAATACAAATGTGATAAATTTGCAATTTTTTCAATTTGCAAAGAATTTTTTTTGTATGAATACAAAAATTCTAAACATAGAAATCTGAAACTTCATTTTAAAAGCATACATTTATATGAATCGCTTTTAAAATCAGAAGCTGGGAGTTCACTTTTTTTTTTTTTTTACATTAGCTCCACACAGGAGGCACCGAGGAAAACAATTTCCCTAGGGGCCAATGTCATCTTTGAGGATGCTGTGTGGAGGGTTTTTAAGGGAAAGGAAGGAGAAGAAGATATGGGAAGGAAAAAGGTACGAGGGGTGGGTAGGAATCTGGGGGTCAGTGTGGCCAGGAGTGACGGACGTATGAATCTATTCCTCACACTGCGGTGCAAGGCGAAGGGTCGGGAGAATCCAGCTGGAGAGGTCAAAAGGCCTCCCTCAATCAGTCTCCTCCGATCCAGCCCGCCACGCAGTGGTTGGGCAAACGTATCCGCCACCAAGACCTAGACAAACCTCATCCCATGAACCCGGGCACCCCTGCTAAGTCACCAAACGTAGCGAACCACTTGTGGTGACCTGTGGTAGGGTTGTTGGTTGTCCAATAAATGGTTCCCGGGATGGCGGTACCCATACCCGCCTCCCAAATTAAATCACTTGAATCAATTGTAAAATTTTAAGCCTTCAAAAACTTCAAAGACAAAAACTGACCTGCCTTTTTTAAGCGAATGCCGCACGAGACACGAGAGTCCCAACCGGGTAGTCTCAATGCCAGTGAGCCTACGGCATCCGGTTGGGTTATTGAAGTTTTAGTTGTGAGGCTGAAGGTAGTGCGGAGGGGAAGGAGATTGGCAAGAGGAAGGTAAAGAAGTAAGTGCCTATTCAGATCTGGTCCCCAAACTAGGCTAAAACCAGTTCAAACAACGTTTTAACTCTGAATGGTGGTCTTACACCAGGGCGATACTGAGAGTGTCTTCCATTCTGGAACATGCCGCAAATGTACATTATATTATTTGAAAAGATTAAATTGTGAAATAAAATAATTAAATCACATAAAATTTACTTGCGCACGACGGGATTTGAACCCGCGAACTTCGTATTACTTATGGGAGCCATACCCCTCGACCACGGAGGCCGTCTCCCATTCTATATATTTTTGATTTTTTCAGGATTGTGAATTGAACTATATTGTATGAAAAATTCCATTTTCTTTTAGATTGAGCGATTTAAGCGACCCTTTAAAAACCAAAATTCTGAATAAAAATATCAATAAAAGTAAGAACAAAGATAATTGAGAGAAATTTTTTCGCAAAATAGAAATATACCTACTTAGACAAAATAAAGTAATTTTTTTTTCATAAAAGAAAGACAAACATTCCTGGGCTACGAACAACCTGACAATATGTAAATCCCGAAAACTTGTAAATTAATAAATATTTGAAAATCTCCTACTATCATCACAGTAAGCAGAAAATGATGCTTGAACACGCGACGCCTGGGTGGGACCCAAACGTGATGCCAACTCAATCATTTATCCAAACAGAGAAGATTTTTGTAAAGTGTTTCTACCCTTTCCGCGTTACTACCTTTTCACAGCATTTAACCCTGTGCACAAATTAAAAACGTTGATGAATAATAATTGTTAAAAATATTTTCCAAAGTTCAAATAGTTAAAAACATATTTATAACGTTGTTGTTCAGTTGTGCAGTGTGAGAATGCACTCATTTGCATTGGTATAATCAAATCCCTTCAGAACACGTGTTTCTCATAATTAATTCCCCAGAAATCCGCAAATGCAATAGCAACTCTTTCTCTAGCTGAGCAGACCCCTTTAACCCTTTAATGGCAAAAAACAATGATTATAGTACTTGACTTTTTGACAATCATATACGACTTGTGGACTTTTAGGACAATAGGCATATTTAAGCGTTAGTTGACAGTTAAAAATCAATATATTTCCTTTCCTCGTCGATTATTATCTATGAATTCAGTAATTTAAAGCAAGAAATTTTCCATGTTACATTATAATAAAAACATGATTGAACTACAAAAGAACGAACTTTAAATGCACGACAATACAAAGCGCACCATTGAAATATGGTATGAAATGAGTGGGTGGCATAATTCATTATGTCACCAAATAGCCGATGACCACTTAACATCAATTGAAGCCTTTGCGAGCTTTTGTCATTTTTCATAAACATTTGCACTTTTGAAATAACCATGAAAAAAAATACAGATTGTGATGATTAAATAAATGATTATTGATAAGAACATAAATACGCTGGAAAATCATTTCGTCAAAATGGCTGCCATCTCATCGCTGGTATTCCTCAAATCAGGCCCTTAAATTTACGAATACTTTTCGACACAAATCTCGGGGTATGTTGACCATTTCTTAATTTCTCTTTAAATTTGGAGTATAGTCAAGGCTCGACTTGCAAGATAAAAAATATATATATACAAATATATCCCATAAAACAAAATCAACTGGGGTTAGATCCGCTCCGCGAGATCTGTTTGTTAGGGAAAATTTCTTCATCCAATTTCTTTTGCTCCATGGCCGCCCTGTTTGTTTTCCTGCCGGTTTCTTCGAATTTTTAAAAGCACGATTTAGTTAAATTAACACTTAGGCAATGATTAATAATACTCTGTAATTGGTGATGCGAAAGAAATAGGTGACGTTGTTTTGTAAAACAGAATAGAATCATTGTGGAACAGAAAGGAACAAAATCATTGTTTTTGTAAAAATGTTTTACCCAGAAAGCGCATTGCTCTCCCGTAAAGAAATTCATTGTGACAAAATTTCAGAGAAGCGAGGAGCCACGCATAAGTGACCTCCATCTCCTCACCCGTTCGGAATTTCCGCTAGCACGATTACAAAAGTGCAAATGTTTATGGCACACCCTATAGATTATCACATAATTTCGTCTTTTTATTATATGATAAAATTATACAATGGTTGCCCGATTTGTTCAGTGTATTCAAAGGGCATCCATACATTATCTCTAGGTTTGTGCATCTGCTTTACCACCTTACTTATAAACGCGGTGAAAATTAAATGATCGGACCAGTGATAAACTTTACTTATTACCACAGCATTTATATTTTGCCAAAATTTTGTATATACTTAGTGTAAAAAACTCAAGGCAAACGAAATAAAAAAACGGTTGAATTTAGCGCAAGAATGGATTTTTATTTCCTTCATTTTCCTTAATTTTATAAGAAAGAAAAACGATAATCAAGGGGAGAAATTTAAACAATATCTACAGAAAATCTTACCCATAGAACTGTTTTTTTTTTAAATATTCTTTCTCCCGTGCATTCAAACATAATGAAAAATGCATTTTTAGTAGTTTACGCTTACATTTGTTGTAAAGCAATTCATTCTTTTATTTAGATTTTCTCTCTGACTAAAAAGCTCTAATTTATTCAAAACTTATTTTTTGGTATTCATAATTTAAATGGATTCGTAATAAAAATTAATTGAAGGTACTAATTTCAGTAGTAGTTTCGCCTAAAACGGCCTTCAGCCAGGCTTAAAACCGGCTTTACCATACGAGGACCAATGTTTTACCGGCGCATTAGTTTAGTAAGACGGTTACAGTCTTACTAATAAACATGTTTTAAAATTTACACAACTGATAAAAAACCATGTACGCAAATAATATTTGTTCATCGCTTGCTGTAAAATTAAAAACTCACTTATTAGTAGACTGTCAGTCTTTACCTTACTAGAAAAAAGTTTAAAAATATAATAATTTTTGTTAAAAGCTCTTTCTCTATAAATTGGTTTTCAGTTGTAACATTGATATCTCTCTAAAAAAATCAGTAACGATTTATTGAGGTTTCGCTCTCACAAGGTTGTGTTGTCTGAAATCCCACCCCCTCTGTCTGAAGGGGGGGGGGAGACCCTCACCACCCCCTCAGGGTATATTTATGCATTCACACTTCCCACCACTTTATTCAAATGAGAGGCGGTGTTGTCAGGAATAAAAATAGTTCTACAATTGTGGCGCGTGTAGGTACAGTGCACTGGTCGAAATGATATAGAAAATTAATAACGATAAGTAATCAATGCACGTGACAGTTGGGGGTTGTATTTAAAATGGCCTTGTGGGAAGTACCTAATCAGTTTAATCTTAGTATTCGATATCGCATTTTGAAGTACCTACATAACATTAAATTTACTGATTCTTGATTAATTCGACTCATCCGAATCCACGTTGAATACCGAGGGGGAAGACGAAGGACCGCTAATAAGATCTGGTCATTTAACACGTAAATTCATAAAAAGCGAAGCTAGCAGTCCACAATGGAGTCCTGGTACCTACCCTGATTGTATGGCAGTGAGGCATGGAACTGGCAGAGGAAGGATGAAAGTAAACTGAATGCTGTTGAAATGAGATCCCTGAGACGTATGTGTGGTAAAACCATGTATGATCGTGTTAGAAATGTGGATATCCGCAAAGAATGTAAGGCTGATGTAAGTATAATGAGCAAAATTAAGAAAGGGACCCTCAGATGGTTTGGGCATGTAGAGCGAATGAGCGAAGAAAGTAGTGTAAAAAGAATATATGATGCAAATGTGAATGGTAGAAGAAGTCGGGGACGCCCGAGGAAGACATGGCACGATCAAGTGAATCAGATACTTGAGACGGGCCATGTCAAAAGTCAGAATAATAGAAGAGTATGTATGAGACGATGTATGAATGTGAGTGAGGCAAAGAGTGTGTGCCAAGACCGAGTTGTTTGGCGGTCCGTCCTCTCTGCCTACCCCTGCGGGGAAACGGCGTGATGGTTAGTTAGTTAGTTAGTTACAACTGTGGGACTGTTCCTGACTTCCCGGGTAGTTACTGCGAGAGACAGGTAGGTATATGAACGTAGTCTCGATTTCTCAGCTCTCAGCTAGACAATACGTATCAGTCATCGTGTACTCGGTTAAAACAATAAATTTGATCATTAAATTTATTGTTCATTCATCTCCACACAATTAATACAAAAAGCATAACAACAACTTTCTGTTCCGAGTTGTGTTTTCTTACACCAAAATTGAATTAGATCTCTCTTAGAGCTTAATGGGCGTTTTGCATTATCATTTTTACTTACTGATTACCAAAATATAGAAATTATATCGGGACCATAGAATAAAGAAGAAAACTAGAAGTGCCTTCCTTCCACACAAATATGAATGGAAACATGTTCCATTTAAGCCGCCGCTACCCGAATTTCTACCGATTTCTTACATATCTCCCAAACATTTGTGGTTTTTAAACAATTAAAAAAATATATGTTATTTTTGAAGATAACATTTAGACGCGTTCCACGCCGAAACTCAAATTATATGCAATTTCCTCGATAGAAAAAATCGCAAAGTATGCTCCGAAAATTATTATAAACACGTTCATGTCACTTATTTTTCAAGTTATAGTCGTGAAAAAAATCACAATGCTTCTTTAAATGATACTTAAGACGCCCCTTACGGGGTTTTTGCTCTATTTTAAACGTTTTATTAAAAAATTTCACAACTTTCGCTTCAATTTTATCATTTAAAATGTAAGTGCGCTCTGTCCAACATTCGTAATTACATATCTCTCCATCTTCTTCTTTTTGAGCGGGGATTCGGCGCCTTAACACGCGCTCTATCTCACTTTCACTCGCCTGGCATTGTTGATCTCCATCTTAAATAAATTCATTTCATAATCGAGGTGAAAAACAACCGTGTATTTCTAACTTAAGGCGCTGCAACCGGGCTCAAAAAGAAGAAGATGGAGAGATATGAAATTACGAATGTTATAGGAGCGCGCTAGTTTAATGCGACAGAATCGATGCGAAAATTGAAAAACACGACCCATTTAAAACAGAGCAAAAATCTTTGGGGGTTGTCTTAAACAGCATTTAAAGAAACACTGTGAATTTTTTCATACGTATAACTTGTAAAATAACTGAAACAAACGTGTTCATAATAATTTTTGGAGCATACTTCGCGATTTTTTTCTATCGAGTGAATTTGATATAATTTTACAATATAGTACCTACATTTGCAGCAAGTTCCAGAGTGGAAGATACTCTAAGTATCGCCCTGGTGTAAGACCTCCATTCAGAATTAAAACATTGCTTGAAATAGCTTTAGCTGTGTTTAGTGATCAGATCTGAATACCCAGGTACTTCCCTTCCTCTTCCTCATCTCCTTCTACTTCCCACTACGTTAACATACCCCAATTGGGGATGCCATAGTCTCTTTGGCTCCAGACAGGAGCAGCTGGACTAGGTATTCATATAAAAAAGACGAAAAAAGGCGTCATGCCCATTAAACGTTAGACAACTATTAGTGACGTGACTTGTTCCGTTCACTATCTATGTGTAACTTCTAACAAACATGAAAGTTTCCCTTTGCGTTCAGAAGGGTGGAATTTTTAGGATTACTTGATGCTCAGAGTCGAACTTTTGCATCTACTCTGAAAATTTCATCATGTGAATTGATACTTGCAGTTTTCAAATTATTTTCTCGATGCTACAACGTACCTACTCGCAAATCAAATAGGTTTTTTTTAAGTAAATACCTCACAAGAGTGGTTAGGGGGGGAGTAGTGGGGAGGGGAAGAAGATGAGAAGAGAAAGGCGGGGAAGTAACTGGCTATTAAGTTCTGGTCACCAAACACGGGTAAAGCCATTCAAAGCTACGTTTCAATTTTGAATGGTGGTCTGACAGGGCGATACTGAGAAAATCTTCCACTCTGGAATGTGTCGCAAATTTGGATACTATATATTATTTTTAATGTATTCATCGTGAAATACCACAAATTAATCAAATAAAATTTATTTGCGCATGCCGGGATCCGATCCCTGGATTCGACCTTTGGATTGCGAGTCAAGAGCCTTATCCTTCAACTACGGAGGTCCTATAGGTAATATTTAACTGCTGATATCGTTCGTGTACTGACAAAAAACGTTGAGTCGGAAATTTAAGAGTTTGACTTCATAATGCAGTATTGTGAAGTTACTTACGCTCTATAATTTGGCAGAATGTCGTGTTAAATTTTAATTTTCTGTACGTTAAAAAATAAATTCAATCTTAAGTCGATAACGAATATGGTTTTGCTGGCAAAAAACGTTAAATCGATTTGCCTTATATGCACATGTACCTGCCCATATAATTTCTGGCAGAAAACTTGAACTCAACTCAATTGTTTTTGTAGGCGTTTTGCATGTCTATTCTACTGTAAACGTCTCATAACAGTTATGTTAGTTCCAGTGGAATATTATTTTTGAAGCAAATGTAGTGCAAATGTGTACTGCATTGAAAAGAAAGTGAAGCAGTCAATTTGGATCAAATGCCTAGCGGACAAAAAGCACTTACTATCTTAGTGTTTTTTGCCAGCCGTCTGGCAAAATAAACCTACTCGTGCTTTGCCTTTCAGACCCTTTTTAACCCCCGGCGCAAGGAGCGTTGTTATAAGTTTGACGTGTCTGTGTGTCTGTCTGTGGCATCGTAGCTCCTAAACCAATAGACCGATTATGATGCGGTTTTTTTGTTTGAAAGCTGACGTGATTTTTATTATTTATTGTTTTGGAACATTTACAGAGTATTAACAGAAAAAAGTCATTGGATTAGCATTGTAAAAAGCGTACATGTTAATAGTCCACTTAAAAATGTTCACAGAATGCACAGTTTAATAGTTGTTAACAGAAATTAGGAATATCAAAATATAAACGGAGGTATAAAAAGAGATAACAAAAATAGTGATGATACAATATAGAGATGACAAAGATAAAAAAAGATCGATATACGATGTAAAAAAACAAAAAAACAAAAAAAGTAAAGTGCAAATAGAGTGAAGAACAGCCATTCACATTCAAGTTCAAAATAAGTATTAAGATAAGTATGAGTAGTGATCGAGATGGTTTTTAGATATAATTCATGAAAATATGTTTAGGCGTTTCAAGGTCATCAGCTCTTTTTTGTGTAGGCGGTTACTTAAAATTTTGAAAATATTACTTATTAAAAATATAGCTGTCAAATAATTGGTTCACTTAAGTTAGCTCACAAGTCGTACGACTTATAAGTAATTTTGCATACTTTTATGAAACCGAACAACTGAGAACTTTTATTCTACATTCTTTTTTTACATTAGCTCCAAACAGGAGGCCCCGAGGAAAATAATTCCCCTCAGGGCCTGTGTCATCTTTGGGGATGCCGTATGGAGGGTATTTGTCAGGAAAGGAAGGAGAGGAAGTTCTGGGAAGGAAAAAGGTAAGCAGGGCGGGTAAGAATCTAGGGGTCGGTCTTTACAGGAGTGACGGACATATGAATGCGGTGCAAGACGATCTGCCAAGAGAGTTCTTCTGTAGAGGTCAAAATTTCTCTCTCAACCAGTCTCTCCCGATCTGGCCTGTCATGCAGTTGGCGGGGAGGTGACCCGGAAAAACCTCACCCCTTGAACTCGGGCATCCCTGCTAAGTCACCAATTGTAGCAAACCTCTTGGGATTCTTTGGTTCGTTAAAGTTCTCAGACGACCGGAAAATCCAGCATTTTCTTCTCACTGTGATTCTATCCATTTTCCACTGTACCATCATATTTTGTTGTCCATAATAGTTACCAAAAGCACTGTATCTACTGTACCATCATATTTTGTTGTCCATAATAGTTACCAAAAGCACTGTATCTACTGTACCATCATATTTTGTTGTCCATAATAGTTACCAAAAGCACTGTATCTACTGTACCATCATATTTTGTTGTCCATAATAGTTACCAAAAGCACTGTATCTACTGTACCATCATATTTTGTTGTCCATAATAGTTACCAAAAGCACTGTATCTACTGTATCATCATATTTTGTTGTCCATAATAGTTACCAAAAGCACTGTATCTACTGTACCATCATATTTTGTTGTCCATAATAGTTACCAAAAGCACTGTATCTACTGTACCATCATATTTTGTTGTCCATAATAGTTACCAAAAGCACTGTATCTACTGTACCATCATATTTTGTTGTCCATAATAGTTACCAAAAGCACTGTATCTACTGTACCATCATATTTTGTTGTCCATAATAGTTACCAAAAGCACTGTATCTACTGTACCATCATATTTTGTAGTCCATATAAGTTGTTAAAAGTACTGCGCACAAATCCACTGTGCATTTCGTACTCTTCTTCCGAATTTAAATTGTTAAATATTTATTTCATATCGGTGTCTTAGCCAGAAAAAAACTCAAACGTCAGTAGATAGTCATATAGTGAATCTATCAAGTTCTACTTCACCCAAGCTTCAAATCCCCCTCTGCATCCAGTAAATTTGCATACTTGTATAAGGTTCAAACGAACGCCAGAATAAATTCTTGCTCACTCATGTAGTCACTAGGCAGGCCATTTGTACAGCGGAAACTTTCTCCCGCTATCGCTGGAGGGAAGCGAAGAAGCAACTTGTAAAATGCTGCAGAAGTAGGAAACCTCATTAAGTAGCACCGTCAATGTTCCGATCGAACGTAAAATATGATACGTTGAAATGTAGACCTATTGCAAGTAGTGAGTTTCAACAGATCTATGCCATTCAATAAGTTATGTACACTTATTCCTTATTCCAATACAAACTCTAAATTGCGTTGATATTCCGTAGAGTTGTAAAGGTTTTACTTTGATGCGTTTGAGTGCAAGTGATGCGATAGTTCTTTATTCGATTGGTTCTCTTTAATAAATTTCTCAGGTAGAACTTTCAAAATGAATTTTGTTTTCAATGCCGTTTCAGATGTAGATGTAGATTCCTGCAAGAGAATGAGTTCGCTAAGTCATTTTATTAAATTCATTTCTCAAGGGTTCCAATTGACTTGGTCGACTCCTTATACCTATAGGTCTCGCAAGTTAAGTTGACTTCATAACAGTACACACAGATGCAAAACTTACATACAGCGTGTTTCGTTTTAGGCTTTAAAAATAAATATTAATAATTATTTCTCAATTTAGAATTCGAATCCAAGGCGTGTTGAAATCGGTAACATAAAACTAATGTTGTTTTACAACATTTTTATTGAAATAAGGTTTACGAAGAAAAATAAAGTTTATTAACTAAATCTCTTCAGGATTGAATTCAAATGCGTATCTATTCATAAATAACGACAAGGTTAAAAAAAATATTGTATTATTTAAAAAGATTAATTTATTATAATATACTTAAGGTAGGTACCTACTTACATAATATTTTACGAAGTAAATAATCCACAAGCCGCCACATGCCCCTACACGTTTAATAGGCATAGATTTTGAAAAGCAAACTACTGTTAAACTTAATTACCAACAGAAACATCGGTTTCGGTCGCGATAGCTGGAAAAACATGCATTAAAATTCAATTTTCATTCAAAGTTAAAAATTTCCCATATAAAACATCTCCATTGCCGCCACTATTTTGTACGGATTTGACATTTGTAAAGTTTCGTTTCAAACTCAATACGCATGAATTACTTAGTTTACCTAAACCAGCGCCCTAGGCAAGCAGCTCATCGGCGCCTCTCTAGCGGCCAAATTTTATAATTTTTAACAGTGTAATATTTTTTTTTTTTTTACATTAACTCCACACAGGAGGTGCTGAGGAAAATAACTTCCCTCAGGGCCTATGTCATCTTTGAAGATGCTGTGTGGAGGGTATTTTTGAGGAAAGGAAGGAGTGAACACGGGTCTTGAAGAGACCCATGTTGTAGGAAGGAGGAAACACAGAGGCCGGCAAATCATTCCACAGCCGAGCCGTTGAACTCAAGAACGAGTCATAGAAACGACCCGTTCTCATGAGACTAATGTCAACCGTGTACAAATGTTGGGCGCGTGTTTGGCGTGTTTCCCGACTATGCACCGGTGCCGAGGAGATCAATGACGCTAGTTCCTCGGAGCATCTTCCATTGTAATACCGGTAGAACAAGGACAGCATTCCCACCTGACGCCTGTGCTCTAAAGATTACAGTCCGTCTGTTAAGATGGGAGAATCTATCAAACGGACGGCCCGTTTCAGCACAGAGTCAAGGGTTTTTTAGGTATTTTGGAGCTCCAGACCAGAGGTGGTTGCCAAATTCAACCGTGGGGCGCACTTGCGATTTGTACTGGGTTAGCAGTTGTGTACTATTAAAGTATCTGCGGGCCCTGTACAGTACGCCCAGTTTCTGAGAGGCTAACTTAACTCTGGTTTCGATGGAGCCCCCGTACCTGAGCTGGTCACTTAGAGTTACACCAAGCATATCGATGGAGGTCCTGTTCGGAAGATTGCTTCCGTTGAAGGAGACTAGATTTTCATTTCGATCCCTTTTAGACGTTATGAAACATGATTGGGTCTTTGAAACATTAAATTCGACGAGGTTATTCTTACCCCAAGAGAAAACACTCTCGAGGTAACCGTCCATTATTTGCTTCAAAGCCCTCCGAGCTATTGGAGTTTGTGTGCCCTTTGGGGGCTTGTCAAACAAAAAGCTATCATGGACTGTACTGTCATCCGCGTAACAATGAATCGGTGCACATGACAAGAGGTCATTGATGTGCAACAGAAACAAAGTCGGTGACAGAACCGATCCCTGTGGGACGCTAGCAATTATCGGAAGAGGTGAGACCGTCAGCATCGTAATGAAAACTGTTTATTATTTAATATTTAAAAATTTGTAATTATTTCACTTGCGATATGTAGGTGCACGAATGTTTAAATCAAATTACGAACCAAATGAATAGGACACCCGTAAGTGGAGCCTCAAAGGGTGTCGTAAACATTTGCCTCTCTTCTAACTAGTTACAATAAGTGGGTGTAAGCAAGACAGAGAGCCTTATCGGATTAGTGGGCGTCGCTTGACGTTCACACAGATAGACCAATACATTAATTCTAAGCATTTTTATTGCTTCCAACTTAAGTTGTTTTACCTATATACTTATACGGGGAATAATCGGAATCTTTGGTGAATGCGCGCCTTTATAATTACCGTGACGGCAAAAAGGTAATAAACATACGTTCCTTACTGCTATAATCTGCAGCCCTTTCTTACACATTAAATAATCGTGAGACACACAAAATACGTGTGACTGTTTCCTCCAAAGTACTACTTTTTTGCGACGGGAATTGCGTTTCATTTTCATTACACGTGGGAGGAAGATTTTTTTACATTAACAGGAGGCCTTGAGGAAAATAATTCCCCTCAGACCCTTTGTCATCTTTGGGGATGCTGTGTGTAGGGTCTTTTAGGAAAGAAAGGAGAGGATGTTCTGGGAATAAATAGGGTAGGTATTAGGTGGAAATCTGGGGGTCAGTGTGTTCAGAAGTGACAGACGTATGAATCCATCCCTCCCACTGCGGTGCAAGGCCATGTTCCGATAGAGTACGGCTGGAGAAGTCAAAGAGACTCCCTCAACCATTCTCTCCCGAGACGGTCTGCCATGGACCTGGTGGATGCCCCCAAGAGACGGACAAACCTCACTCCATGAACATGGGCACTCCTGCTAAATCACCAAACGTAGCGAACCACTTGGGGTAACCTATGACAGAAGTGTTCGTTATCTACTCTATTAAATATTATCAATGAGACGATTGAAGAATGAAAATTTCCACAGTCATGGAAACTATCTACTATTATACCGGTTCCAAAGGTTAAAAATACCAGAAAATGTGAAGAATTTCGACCAATCAACACCTTACCAAAATATGAGCAGATTCTTGAAGTTATAATAAAAGAACAAATTTTGCAATATCTAGATAAACACGATATTTTATACCAAGAGCAATCAAGGTTCAGATCTAATAACTCATGTGAAACAGCATTAAACGTAATTGTCGAAGAATGGAAGGAAGGAATGAATAATAATAAATTTATCTTAGCAATATTTTTGGATTTTCAAAGGGCATTCGAAACTATAGATCGAGACATACTAATAAGAAAGCTTAAAGAAATTGGTTTCTCATCTGTAGCCATTAAATTAATACAAGAGTATTTGAGAGACAGAAAGCAGGTAACAAAAATAAATAATCAATTTTCAAAACCAATGGAAAATAAGTTAGGAGTACCACAGGGATCGGTCCTTGGACCTCTATTGTTCATACTCTATATTAATGACATGGTGAAAATATTTTCAAAATGCAAAGTACGACTATTTGCCGATGATACACTAATATACCTAATTGGAGATAACTATGAAGAACTAATACACATTTTAAATAATGAACTAAATGATGTATCAAGATGGCTAAAAATAAATAAGCTTAAATTAAATACAAAAAAAAACAAAATGTATGGTGATTGGATACAAGAAGACATCCAGTGAAAGCAAAATTAAAATTGATGGTGAAATTATTGAAAATGTTACTGAAATGAAATACTTAGGAGTTATATTAGATTCGAAACTAAACTTCAATAGACATGCTGAATACACCCAAAAGAAAATTGGCAAAAAGATATCTTTTTTTGGAAGAATTCGGCCAAAAGTTTCTAGAAAAACAGCAATCACCATATACAATTCAATTATTGCTCCACACTTCAACTACTGCTCAAGTATACTTTTCCTATGTAACGAAAGAGAACAAAATAAGTTACAAATTCTCCAAAACAGGGCAATGAGAATAATTCTTCGACGAAACAGATTTTCAAAAATTATTAAAATGTTAAAGGAACTAAATTGGTTGACCGTGAAACAGATGCTGACCTTGAACACGATGGTATTTATTCACAAAATATTGAACAACACGTTACCAAAATACTTCTCAAATAAAATTTTATACAATAAAGACATTCACAGATATAACACAAGGACGTGCAAGGAAATTAGGCTACAAAAAAAGGACAAAGCGAATACGCAGAACAGTCTACTGTACAAGGGAATGAAGTTGTATAACACACTACCAGAAACTTTAAAGTCCACACCAATTGCAAAGTTCAAGATGTATTGTAGGAGCTACATAAAACTTGAAAAAATATAGTGAATATGAAATATTATTATCAATTAGAAATTTGTAAACTTAAATGTACAAATTACTTAAATAAAATTATTATTATTATTATTATTATAAATGGTTGCGGGGCGGCAGTACCCATTCCTGCCTACAAAATTGAAAATGTATTATAATCATTGTATGTTTCCTTTGGGGGGGTGCAGACATACGTTCACCTTTTGACTCATTTTCGATTATTGGTATTTAGTGTGTAGAAAAGAACGGCAGCATTATATGTTTAGGGACAAAAGAAAAACCATTAGCGCATTGATTTTTGACGTTTTTTAATTTTTGGATTTCACTCACAATTCAATATTATCCTTGTAACTATTTTCCATACTTTCAAAATTATCGTCACGGCTAGTAGTATTGGTAGGGGGCTACGGAGACGTCACGGTGCAGTGTGTGAGAGAGATGCAAGAAAATTATGACTTTTTTCCTTTGGAGGAAACAGACCTACGTACATTGTGTATCTCATCTTACGAAAGAGCCTTTTTTTGCGGTCACGGTATCGTAACCGTGAAATGTCTCAGTAATTATAAAAGCGCACAATATCTTTCGGATAAATGATATTACAACCTGTATATTGAAAATTAATTAATATTATTTATTAATTAATACAAGTTATGTGATTAGTTTTCAATTCAGCCTGAAAGGTTGTATTAGATACTTTAGCGCTTCGGATAAGCGAGACACGTAGTTTTATGTAAATATTTCTTCCTTGGGAAGATACTGTGGCTCCACGGGAAAAGTAAACAGTAAATCCAAAGCGGTTGTTTACAAGAAAGTTACTTTGTTGCTTTCCATAATAATCTGAATGCTTAAAAAGCCCAGCTGGGTAATCGGTCATTAGTGGATTTATAAGTGTATGTACGTCATTAACTGTATATTGTGAAATACAATTAGATGTTTCGCCCGGTCAGTGGCTGAGTTGGCATCACATTTGAGTTCCACCCAGGCGTCGCATGTTGGATTCTTCAGCTGGGTAAGTCAGTTAAGCATAATTGTAGCATCGTTGACACAAACGGTCGTAACATTGATTATTTGAATTGGGATATTTCGGGTTCGATTGTTAAGTAAATTAACGGGATATTTTCGTTAATAATATGGGCAATATTAGTCTGAATTTTTGATACCATTGTTAATGTAATGATATCAGTTAAATCAGTTAATGGATATTACAAAAACCCTAGAATTTTACAGGGAGGGAGGTATGAGAATGGGTCGCTTCTAAAACTTGTTCTTGAGTTCCACAACTCGGCATTTCTGGAGAACTTTAACCCTAGCTCCACACTACTCGCGAAATTCCTCGACGAAATATTCGGGAAAGTTGACCGAAGTGCGAAGTACGTCGCTACACACTCGTTCAACTTCGCGAGTAACTCATTCGCGCGGTGGTATCGACTCGCACGACTCGCACGTCATGACGTTCAAGTAGCTGCTGCCGTTGCAATGTGCACCTACACAAATGTACCTACACTACATACCACGTCAGCTCGAAGACATTTTATACACCTAGCTCCTAAAATATTTAACGTTCTTCCCGAGAACTTAAAAACCGAAACCCAACCGCTCACCTTTAAAAAACATTTATCGCAATGGATCCTTACAATTAGAAATGATGATTAAAAACGATGTTCCTTAATTCCTTAATTTAACAAATAATTTAATTACTATTAATTACATGTAATAACTATTATCATCAACTTATTATTTACAATATGCTTTTATTATTAATAATTATTATTATTTTAAAATTTTGCAATTTAATTTAATTTGTACAACTTATAATTTAATTTATCAACCATCACAAATGTATAATTTCCAATCTGTTAACTTCACCCGCCATAACACAGGGATATCCCTAGCATGGTGGATGAAATAGCACAAAAAACTAAACAATGTACAATATTCTTAAAACAAATAGATAAGTAAATAACTATGTGCATATTTATTAAAAAAAGGAGAAAAAGAAGATGGTGGATGATTGCAACGCACCGGAACAGAATTAGGTCAGTTTAGTCAATTAAACTATGACAAGAACTACAGGGAATAAATAAATTGATACAAAAGAATATTCTTTTTTTTAATTTGTTGTATTTTTTACAGATAAAAACTAATTACTAGAACGCACGTGTACTCACGACGTATTGAAGCGAACTGGAGTTAACCGAGTAGTGTAGAGAGGCACTTCGTGTAGGTTCTTCATGCAACTGCGAGTCCTTTGACTCGGGCGCAAAAACCGACAAAAAATGGAGGTCGCCCGAGGCGAGCCAAGGTTGGACGTAGTAAGACGAAGTGCCTCTCCGCACTATCGTATTCGGCTAACCTCGTTCAACTTCGCGAGTAGTGTGGAGCTAGGGTAAGGCTCTGCAACTGGGCTCGAAAAGAAAAAGATGGAGATATACGAAATTACGAATGTTAGAGGAGAGCGCTAACATTTACAGCGTCAAAATCGATGCGAAAATTGCGAAAATGTTTAATAAAACACGACTCGTTTAAAATAGAGCAAAAACCTCGCGGGCATTGTCTTAAACAGCATTTAAAGAAACACTGTGATTTTTTTCATACATATAACTTGTAAAATAAGTGAAACTTTTTCTATCGAGGGAATTTTATACAATTTGCGTTTCAGCGCGGGAAATGTCTAGATATTGTCTTCAAGAATAACATATATTTTTTAAGAGCTTTAAAACTTAACGTGTTTAAGAAATCGGTAGAAATTCGGGTTGCGGGCCCTTATGAAGCAGTTATTTGAATCAATATTTATAATTAAGAAACTTTTTGTTCTATGACCGGATTGGAAGTTATTCTCAGTATCTCTCTGGTATAAGGCCACTATTCAGAATTGAAACGTTGCTTGAAATGGCTTTAGTCATACTTCCTCACCGTTTTAACTCCTTCCCCTCTCCACTAAATTCATCCTCACAACATTTCCCAATTGGGATGCCATGGTCACACTGGATCCAGATGGTTGGGAGCAGTTTGGACTCTCTCATAAAAAAGATGAAAAGAAAAGCGTCCAAGCATAATTATTCTATTTTTTATCTATCTAGCCTTACCTTACCTAATCTCACCTAGCCGAAAGGAAAAATCGACAAATAACAAAGTATTTTGATCAATTTTTCGCAACAACACACTGCGTAGACCGATCTTGTATACTGTAACCAATAGGTCAAAAATTCAAATTCCGGTTTAGGTAAATATTCTAAGATATTCCGTTTTTTTTTAATCGTATTTTTGAAACCCTGGCGATTTTTTTAAACTTTCAATCTTAAAAATCGGACCATTTTTTTATAAACTGGAAAGACGAGATATAAATTCATGGGTACAAAAGGAAAAATCATTTAAAAAAAACGATGTATTCCATATGAATGGCACATCAGAATAACGAGGCTTACCAAAAATGTTACATATTTATTTCATTTTTATTTGAGTAAAACCTCAAATTGTAATATTTAATTAAATGAAGACAATATAAGCGATACTCAATTGAAAATCTGGAAACAGAAGAATCAGAAAAAGATATTGGCACCTCTGGGTCACGAATCCAGGACCTCTCGCTTTCCGGGCAAGGCGCTAGGCGCAAGTCCCAGAGGTGACTATATCTTTTTTCTGATTTTTCTGTTTCTAGATTTTCAATTGAGTTTCGCTTATATTGTCTTCATTTAATTAAATATTTGTTTCCTTGATCCATCTTATTTATCATTAATCTTTCGAATGTTCAACGCATACATATGACAAAATCCAATGAAACAAACTTTTTTTTCAAAATTATAATCATAATAAATAACAATATATTAATTTTGGATTGATTTTGTAAAATCACCACTATTACCATTATGCTCCATAAGTTAGAAAGGTAACAAATCATAAATCCAGTGAATTTTAAGTGTCAAATTAAAAATTCGCCAGGAATCAAAGTGTTGAAACATAATATAAAATGGTGTGGAATTATACAAAATTAATTGATTATTTTGGAGACGGAACATTTGATGTAGTGACGTCACGAGACCAAAAAACGGATTTACTTATTTAAAAAAAAAAAAATCTAAAAAAATTTAGTAACATTTTCGTAATTTTAGTAGAAAAATCTATCCACACGATTTTTTCCAAGTCATTATGAAATCCAAGCAAGTGGCCTATTATGTATCGAAAATTAACATTATTACCTAACCAAACCTAACTCACCTTAATCTTACCCCGTGGATGGACCGGCCGGCAAAATTTATAATTTACTGATGGTTCTTCCAAATTTACATTCTGCCCAAATTTTAGATCCATACAATCCCTTCTAAATCTTTATGCCAAAGGCAGTTGTTCCGTATTCCGTTTGCTTCCGGCTTTCTTCCTGTAATCATTCAACGGAAACGGTATACAATGAACATTTTCAAAGGAATTTTCGTAACCTTAAATTTTTCGTATCGCCTTTAGTTTGTACGTAGCGTATCAATCTACATTTTAACATTTCCAAATTATTTTCAACGAGAATTTAATTCGTTCGCATTCTACCTCTTAAGGAAAGCTCACACAGTATGAAAGGATAAAATTAAAGTTTTCTCAGTCCATCAATCACACAACAAGTGCGATTCCTTCGAGATGATTGAAAGAAAAGTGGTATTGGATTGAAAAAAGGTAGCAACAAACTTATTCAGTTTTATATTAGTTCCACACTGGATGCATGAGGAAAATAATTTCCCTCGAGGCCGATGTCATCTTAGGGGATGTTGTGTGGAGGGTCTTTTTATGGAAAGGAAGGAGAGGAAGTTCTGGGAAGGAAGGCAGTGTTAGACGTATGAATCCATCCCTCTAACTGCGGTGTAAGGCGATGCGTCAAAAGGGTGGAGAGGTCAAAAGGCCTCCCACAACACGTCTCTCTCGATCCGGCCCACCACGCAGTAGGTGTATAGATACATACCCCCCCCCCTGTGATTTTTTTTTATATAGCCCATAACATAACCTAACGTGACCTATTTAATGAAGTTTTTTTTTTCATTTCTTTTAATGACTTCAAAGAAGTGATGAAGTTCTGCCGCGAAGACCCAAGCAATCCTCACCCAATGAACCCAGTCACCCCTGTTAAGTCACCAAACGTACCGAACTACTGACGGGTGAACTTAAAGGCGTTGGTAATTCAATTAATGATTCCTGGGACGGTGGTACCCATACGTGCCTCCCAAATTGAAAACTCACTGAAAAATGGTTTCTGCAATGAAAAGTACATTTTTCTATGCTAACATTTAATTTAGGTAATAAAAACAGGAACAGAATCTTCTATTCACAATAACGAAAAAAAACTTAATACCCCTGTCACATTTCTTTTCGAGAACACACAAAATGAAAAACGCTAAATATCCGCAGTTGAACTATTGTTCGAGTCTAATAAACGGCCTGTTCTCATTCAGAAATGTTGAGCACTCATTTGGCGTATCTCCTGACCGTACCGAGCACCCTTCATTGTCATACCGGTAGAACCAGCAGTTTCACTGATTTTTTTTAATGTGAATACCTCACACGAGTCCCAGCTGCTGCCGTCTGGAACTGGTGAGACTATGGCATCTCAATTGGGGCATGTTGTGAGGTTGAAGGTAGTGGGGAGGCGGAGACGGGAAGAGGAAGGTGGCGAAATGCCTGACTATTCAGATCTGGTCACCAAACACGGCTAAAGCCATTTCAAGCAAAATTGGAATGATACTATATATTATTTTTAAATGAGTTAATTGTGAAAACACAAATTAATCAAATAAAATTTATTTGTGCACGGTGGGATTCGATCCCGCGACCTTCGGATTGTGAGTCAAGAGCCTTACCCCTAGACCACGGCGTCCATCGATTAAACGATTAACTTACTTTTTTCGGTCAAGTTCGTAAATTCATAGCAAAATTCGTAAAATCTTTAGTAATAAAGACATTAGTGAGGAGATATCAATATCGCATTAAATAAATCGGTACTTAAAATGTATTGCACGATTTGCAATAGGTAATAAAGATATGTAGATAAAGTGTAAGTAGCTTCTATTATATTCCCGCTAGGTTATTAGAAAAATACCGTTAAATATGGTAATAATTAAAACGAGGGAGCAAAATCAAAAACAAACGTGATGGACCGCTTTTTTGTAATTCCCAACAATTTCACAATCAAGTTATAGCCGTTATCATATTGCGCAAAAAATGAGCAAACCTAATTCGGCCACACAATGTACCTGTCCCACTGAATGGAGGAAAAAAAGAGTCGGGGACGAAACCAATTCGTTCCCAAATAATAGTTCATTTGGTAGGTATTGAATCCAGCCAGATTGTCGGTGTTTACCCAGCCAGAGGAATTTACATACATCCGATTGCAGGGCCGAAATCAAGACATTATTTGTTGTAACCACAGGACTTTTAAACGATAAATCAGAAAGTCAATTAATATATATGTCTGTTACTGTGAACTGGACTCCTTTGTAATGAAATTTATTTTAAATTGTCAAAAATTTGTAGGTCAATATTTCCGCTCATTAATGGAAACCCGGCGGCGTTTTGCCCATACAAACGTATTCCCAAATTTCCTTTCTGGATTTTGACACTACTGCAAATATTATATAATATGCGATATAACATATAATATAACATCAGAAGGTACCTTACCATTGTAACAATTCAGGTACCAATGCAGAAATAAACTCAGTAACGAACCGACTGCACAGTGTAGAGAATAAATAATATTACATGAACACGAACGGTACTGAATGCCTATCAGCCTATGAAAACATTGTTATTAAATCTGTATGTCTATCTCGATAGCTTTAAATTTATTAAATTTTCAATATGTATCGACATTTATATGAATGTGCATTCTATATTTTACCCTGTTTGTTGTTTTTCAGTAAAATATATACTTGGTACTTATTTTAGTCGTTGAATCTCTTTAATCTTTAATTATATCAAATGTATTTTTAATTTTATCATATGTAAAAGCCCTAATAAGGAACTCCAGTGAAAAATATTATGGCTTTAAAAAAATATGTTCATATAGACCAAGAAACGCTGATTCTGAATATATAAGTTTTATTTCATAATATTAAATGCAGAGTTTTTAATAAATTATTAAAAAGTGCATTTTTAAACCTCTTCGGAAAACACAGCGTTAAGTTGGCATTACTGAAATGGTTAACCGGGACGTCACAGTTAACCTGTCACCTGTGTATTGTATTGTATTGACATTTGAAATGACTTGAAGTGCACGCGTACCTATGCAATTCAACATTTCGTGTTTTTGGTTTATTTTCATACTGTTTATAGAGATTTAGATAAATAATAGTTATTGTGTTTATTGAAACATAATTTAGGCCCTCAACAATTTACGAAAAGGGCTATATTTGCGGACAATCTGCAATAAATGTTGTCTATTTGAGGTTAAAGTCATGTCATATTTTGACGTTTGTTTTTATGTATTTTCAAATTGTTTTTAGTATAGGGCTTTTTATACAAGTTGTTACACACTCGTCATGATCAGTGTATTATAAATACCAGTGTTTCTGTATGTATTATACATAAAACAATGTACCTACAAAGTAACACCTGACACAAAACACGATGTCACATGTATTTGCAATGAAAGAGATGATTTATTGTTTTTATATTGCACTTTGATTAAATACAATAACAGTAGCGGTGAAATGTGGACATTTTACCAATGTTTTTCTATATTAAAAGCAGTTAATCTTGAATAAAAAACACACCTCACACCTAAAAGTCATCCGCCATGATTATTCTGGATTCTTCACAGTGTTGCCAACAGTTAGAAGTGAAATTTCCCTAGAATTTCACATTTACGCAATTACCTACGTAGCCACCTGATTGTGTAACACTAATCCTGTTATATGTTAATTAATATGATAATTAATTGGAAAGATATCGGAACTTGGTAAATATACTAATAATACCGTGATTTTCCAAATAAAACACTTTTTGCTACGTGAAGTAATAATTTAAAAGTACGAATACACTCACCAGTGAATTAGAAACTGAATTCCAAATTAAAAAAAAAACACTTTGCAAAATAAAAATCATAAGCAACCCGCCGCTCATTTATACCAAGCGTGGTATTTTGAAGACCCCCCCCCCCCCGAACGTGTCACGTAGTATGGGTACGTTCCCTAATATCATTTTGAGTTGTCAGTGTTAAAAATAACATGGCATGTAAGTACATGAAAAATAATTAAGATTCATAGGAATTCCAAAAAATATATATACGTATATATATAAATAATACCAGTAATACTGTCATATGTAATAAAATTTTGGTAAATATCGGTTCGGACTGGCCACGCTTATTACGAATAATTTTTAGAAAAAAACTTTAGATTCGCCTTAATTACTATAAAAGGAAACTTTTTGGCTTTGGGGCGGCGGAAAATAATGCATTTTAATTTTCAATTGCATAAAACCAAAATTCGCTTCGCGACTGACACAGCGAAAATCCGCGGCCGTACATGTCACTGTGATGTTGGTATCCTTGATAAATTAACAAGAGCTAATACGACTGTAGCCGACTTCGTGGGATAAGGCGCGTTATTATGAAATTTGTCTAGCGGGCTTGTTTGTGTAACATGGTTTGTGATACAAAAGAAAGTGGCCCTTTATAACGCCTACTCGCGTCAAGGCAAGAAAAACATCCCAGTTTTCAAGTGGCTTAGCGGCTACGCTAGGTTTGTGTAACATGGTTTGTGATTCGCGGTATTTCATGTAGGTATCCCACGAAGTCAGCTACAGTCCATAACAGTGACAGCAAGTGACAGCTACGGCCGCGGATTTTCGCTGCGTCGGTTCGCGAAGTGAATTTTGGTTTTATGCAATTGAAAATTAAAATGCATTATTTTCCGCCGCCCCAAAGCCAAAAAGTTTCCTTTTATAGTAATTAAGGCGAATCTAAAGTTTTTTTCTAAAAATTATTCGTAATAAGCGTGGCCAGTCCGAACCGATATTTACCAAAATTTTTGCCAGAGTTCGAAATTTCCCTAGATTTTGTCCTGATTTCCCTTATCCCTAAAAAATATTTTTCTCCCCTAGATCTAGGGAAATTTCCCTCGACATGACATCACTGATTCAAAATGACAACTTAAAAAGTAAAAAACTAACGGTGGGGACGGTGGGTAAAGACCACCATAGATACGGTGCGTTTCTGGGAGTCTTTAAAAATTAAAACTTTGACAATTATTTTAACTATTAAAACTAACTATAAAAATAAAAATAAAAATGCAGTTATTTAAGTTTGAAGGTCTTTATTCATTAAAAAAAATAAAAAAATTGGACTGGAGTTCTCTATTGGGCGTGTACAAATTGCCTGGTTTGAACGCTATCTACAGACGTTCGGTATACAAACTTGATAACGTATTTGAAAAAAACGAACAGACAGAGAGGATTTTCTTCTAACACAGTTAATAAGAAAAAACTTTAAAATCGTCAAAAAAACTAAAACTGTTAGCCCATATTTAAATTTTTAATAATTTTTAGTAAAAATGAAATATTGGAGAATATTTAGGGTATATTTATTAACAAGAATACAAATTACTGGCGAAAACGGGAATTCGTATATAAAAGTAAAAGAGTGCCATTTTTAGCTACAAAAGATTTTTAAGTGGTTTATACAAAGTTGTATTGTTTCATTTTTCTACAAAAGATTTTAGTTACAAAGTTAAAAATGATTACAGTATTTCGCGTAAGAAATACAGAATGAATTTTATTTTTATTGACACTCTACCAGTTTCGGAAGAACCTATCCTTCATCAGGAAAAACAAATCTACGATAACCGATATATATAAAAAAGTTTAGGTTTTTGAGTGGGAAGTTAATAAAGAGGAGGGGGTAATTACAGGATTTCCGGCAAGAACAGAGCGATTTACTGGAAATATATCTGGAATAGGGCTAATAAGATAAATTAATTTGGTTATTCAAAACACTAGATATGCATGGATATAGATAGATAGGGGTTTTCTAATTTCAAGTGCTTCTAAGTTATCTAATTTTTTGCTTGTATTATTATGGTGAAGAATTTGAATCCCTGTGTCCTTATATTATTAAAAGTACGATCGGTGGAAATTTGATGATTGGCTAACTCCGAAAAATTATTATCAAACACCTTACATGTTCCGTGATTCTAATATTTATATTTCTAGTTGTCTTACCTATGTATAACGATGGACAATCATTACAACATGATTGGTAAATGCCTGAGTGGCTTAATTTATGACCTCTTTCTTTTGTGTTTTTTAGTAATTAACCTAAGTTGTTATCGGTATAGAACGCGGGTTTAATGTTTAATATAGGCAGGCAATATTTTTGTACTAAGTTCGATATACATTTATAAGATCCCGGGTCATTGAAAGGGATTCATGATTTTATAATTAGTTTCAGGTGTACCAAATAAAAATGAATTGGTTGAAATGGGCTCGAGTTTCATATACAGGATTTTACCAATTAAGGGTGTTACTCCACACACGGAAAATGTTCATAATGAACGATAATAATACTAGTTTCCTCGAACCTACGACCGTCACTGGCACCGGCCCTTCAGCTAAGCGCACTGTTGGCCAATAAAACAGAAAGCTCTACCCTGATTGGATTTGATCAGTATTTATTTCATCCCTGAGGGATGGTATGTACACTGTACAGTGTGCAATACACCTAGCCGACATCCACTAGCTGCTACCCTCTGGCTGCTGTCGTCTATCTGCTACCTCTATCGGCTGGTTTCTATCGGCTAAATTCTATCTGGTAGCCTCTTGCGAAAGCTGCGACGGTCGTGATGATCGAATTAAATGCCCCGCCACCCTAACATGCTCCTGGTTGCGCTGAATGCCATTACGTTTATTGGCAATCCGTCAAGTCTTCAAGTCGGGTACGTGTATTGCCAGTTGCCATGGAGAAACCGATGCAAATATTTGAAATAGAGATATATATCAAGGCTTTGGAATTTTTTATGAAATGAAAAGCTTATGTTTCATAGAAAACGAGGACATTTTAGATATTGGAAAATGCGCGGAAATGTGAAACAGTGTGTTGGTCGACCGTATCAGTGATTTTCAATTGCTGGTCCGTGAAATTTAAAACCTGACCTTCGCCTTGCCGGGGCGCAGCTCCACCAACTGAGCTATGCGTCCCTATCCGATTCATTATCTTCATTATAAATAAATACATAAAGATAGCAGTCAATAAAATATG
This sequence comes from Limnephilus rhombicus, assembly GCA_929108145.2. NCBI lineage: Eukaryota > Metazoa > Arthropoda > Insecta > Trichoptera > Limnephilidae > Limnephilus > Limnephilus rhombicus. Next base: position 30,256,142 of record OV815284.1, read on the forward strand.
CTACAAGAAAATGAAGATAATGTTGGTGGTTCTTAGTCGAAGTATGATTCAGTTAAAAATGACCTAATCGGATATCGACACCTCTATTTAAGGATTTTCGATTGAGTTTCGCTAATATTGTCTTCATTTAATTAAATATTACAATTTGAGGTTTTACTGATTAAGTTTAAAATAAACTTATTATGTACTTATCTTATTTTCATGAATCATGATCCCTGTCCCCAGCTCTAAATTTGGATGAAAATTACCGGTAATTTACCTGAATTGTGGTAAGAATACAAATATGGAGTATTGTTTTATTTATTTATTATATTTTTATTTAGTCAACCTAAAAAATTATCACTTTTAGGGTGATAATTGAAAAATACTAATTGCAATATTTAAATAAATGAAGACAATATAAGCGAAACTCAATCGAAAATCTGGAAACAGAAAAATCAGAAAAACATATTGACACCTCTGGGACTCGAACCCAGGACCTCTTGCTTTCCGGGCAAACGCGCTAACCACTGCGCCATGGGTTAAAAATTAAAAATAAAATACTAATTGCGTTCCAAATTATTATAATTAATAAGGACAAAACCTGTTAATAATAATATGTATTTAATTCCGTATTAGCTATTCTGTTTTTTTTTTATCTAGCTCGATAAGTGTATGGATTTGAAGAACACTGGTCGAGACAAACAGTAGAATAGATCAAACATTGAGCGATCGCGTAGGTTCAGCGGGATGTCAATATTGAACCCTTGTTCTAAAGGCAAACACTTGTCTCCACCCGAAGCTCTCCGTCATCGCACCACCTGGCATTATTCATTGTTTTTGGTTTTTATTTTCTACAGCTCAATTTTCATGATAGTTTTTTTATTCTCAGTGTTGTTTTCAGTTTCACGATGCTTTTAGAAAGCAAAGCAGATGTCACTGAAGAATAAATGACCTATCCTTGTGGATTCGAATAAAGTGACTTGTGCAGGTGTTTAGGATGAATAATAATCCGATGATAGGCAATCTTCGGTGGTGGTGAGCAAAATAAGCCGAAGTTGTTTAATGAAAATATTGTTTTCGGTTCTATTAACGATAAATTGTTTTAATATTACCTACCGAAAAGTCCCAATAACTTTGACGATCCAAACCAAACGTCCTAATAACTTTGACGATCAAAACCAAAGGTCCCAATAACTTTGACGATCCAAACCAAAAGTCCCAAAAACTTTGACGATCCAAGCCAAAAGTCCCAATAACTTTGACGATCCAAGCCAAACGTCCCAATAACTTTGACGATCCAAGCCAAAAGTCCCAATAACTTTGACAATTCAAACCAAAAGCATCGCCACCAAAAGTTTTCCAACCCTGTGAAGTATGCTTTACTTGCTGCATTCTTTCTAACTACAGAAAAAGTATATGTGAGAAGGACACACTTTTTGACACATATTTTAAATAAGTTATTCGTTTATTAAATCTTCGCGCGGTTCACAGTAAATAAAAAAGACGTGATGTTCTGAGAATGTGACAATTAAATTAAAATTAACGATAAAGTTCATTTACAAAAAAGAATCAACAAGTTACAAGCGTAATATTTAGATAAACTAGAATTTTACCGTGCACATAATAAATTAGGAATTAAATTTATTGGTTTTGCAAAGCTGCATTATAAATTTTACGGCAAACTTATTTACTAAAAAATCTTAACCATAAAACACATATCTGTTTTCGATTGTCTGATGTGGGATAAAGCGAGGTTTTGTAACACATTTTCATATATGTTCTCTAAAGCCTCTACCATCGTTTGAAGACAGCCTCTTACATCGTGAACCTTCTGCTGTCGAGTTGTGGTTGTTGAAAACAATTTTCTCGTTAATAAATGCGATGGCAGGACATTAAAGTTCAAAACAATTATGGAAAATTATGAATGCAGTAAAACCAGGCAGAGGTCATTTATTACGCATTACGCAGCATTCGAAAGGAACGTAAGTCCTAACTTGCTTCTAATAGTATTGATAATGATAATTCTTCTATAATTAACTGGACCTCTACAATATATTTTTATTAATAACGTGGTACCTTCGTCGATGATTCAGATGTACAATATTTTATTTGTACGCGTACATTAATAAATTTGTGGAATCGAATAAAATACGTGAGTTAGTACAAGAATTTTATTTATATATATGCAAATAATATATACTTGTTCAATCGAAAATGTATGTCTGAAGAAATAATTATGAATAATATATATAAACATAAAATCGTGTCTAAATTAAACTTAATTAGTTACATTTTACAAGTAATAAACAAAAATCCAAAAGAGAAAACGGAGACTAGAGGCTTTTGAAATGTGGTCCTATAGAAGACTATTAGGAATTTCCTGGAGAGACCACATCACAAATGAGGAGATTCTCCAAAGAATCGAAGGAGGAAGGCACCTGCTCAGGATCTTGTCCGAAAGGCGTGCAAGATGGATCGGCCATTTAATACGACAAGAAGGCCTCTTGCACGCCATAATGGAGGGTATGACCGAGGAGACAAATACCTGGAGGATCTGCTGGTGGACTGCAGGGAAGAATGGAAAAGAATAATAGAGGAAATTGCTGCAAACCAGAGAGAGAGAAACAAAAAACATCGTTAAATAACATTTTCACAAAAAGAAAACAAGAGGTAGGTACGAGGGTAGGATGAAAAGTAATGCACACATGCTTGTACAGCGTGTACTTATTGTAGATAATTGTTGAATTCATCCAGTGTATTTTGAGAAGCGGAAGTATGGAGGTGTGTTTTAGTGTTATGTTTTTTTTATTTTATTTTTTTTATTCCAGTTAAAGAAAATTACATTTTCACTCATTTAACTAGAAATAATTAAACATATTAAGATAAAATAAATATTTCAATACAGCGCTATTCTATTTCATTATTTTGTTTATCAAGAATAAATATAAATAATTGTTTTTTAAATTTACCCAGCATCTTTTCGTTTTTAATGTCATTTGGGAGGCAATTATATAAGTTGCCCCCCTCGTAACCAATGGATTAATGTTAATGTGACTCCTACTGAGATTGATCGTCGTTCAAAGAATGTTTATTGTGATAATGCTGATGATAAGTCTACTGTAAATCGAGGGGTAAAAAAAAATCATGATTGTGAGCCTGAAAAAGCAATAATTGTTGATGAAACACGCAGCAGACGTCCGATCATTGATAAAGAAGATAAAAAATCCAAATTCGTCCACGATTTGATTCAAAATGACCGGCGAATCACTCAAAAGAGTATCACAAACCATTTTTGAATGTCCAAGGAACGTGTCAGCTTCATTGTTGAACAATTAGTATAGCGTAATATCGGTGGACGATGGGTACCACGCCGTTTCACAGACGAGAATAAACAGCGTCAATTAAAGCCTCTGCAAACCCTGAAGTTTGAACTGACACCATACCCTTTTCTCTACACAAGATTTTTTTCTCTCTACACAAGAGACACCTCAAGGGTAATCATTACACCTCGTACAATGAGGTGAAGGCAGCTGTCACGTTCTGGATTCGAGAAATGTGGGAAGAATTGTTCAGTTACGTAATGGAAAAACTTGTTGCACGTTGGGAGAAATGCGTTCGCCTTAACGGTGGCTATGTTGAAAAATAAATATATCATTTTGAAAATTAAGAATAGTACTTAATCATAATGCCTCTAGGAATATGATCAAAGAAATTCGACATTCTAGTATATTCTGTCTTTTTCATTTTCATGCAAGACGTGTGATGTGTGACAAGGAAGATTTTTAAGAATAGCTTTTAGGACGATCGTCGATGACATGCATATGACCACTCCTGGGACTGGTATATAAGTTAATGAATTAATTCAACTGAAAGTTCGTGAAGACATGGTAGATATTCAGCAGTTAATAGACAACGGCAATTTACGATGATGATGAAAGTAGACTATGATAATAATGGTAAATAAATAATTCGATCATCACACGTTGAAAAAAGTCGACTCGTGTAACAACGGGTTAATAAGTTAACAGGTGAGTGCCACATATAACACCGGTTCTGATAACTGCATCGAATATCGGACCTGAAAAAGCTTTTCATAAAAAAGTATTTAAAAAAAAGTAGTTATAGAACGTACGAGTCGATAAGATAAATAGTTACACTATTTGCAAGTCTAATTTCAACTAACATACTCGTAGAATGAGGTTGTACAATATAAAAAAAGTATAAAGTTTATTGCGAAAAAAGTAGTTAATAACCTTTTTCATATGTTATTTACATGGTGTCATGGTGTTACACAATCGTCAATAATACCTAACTAGGTGTTTTCTACAATGGAAACCATTTTTTTGGTATTGTCCAATTTGCTTGTAAGCTAGTAGTTCTGTGAACAGTCGATCTGGCGTCCAAAAAGGCATGTTTTTAAATTAGCTCTGGACTATGCTATGCTTTATCCTAGGTAGGTACATAATTAATTCAAGATTTTAGCCGAGAGGCTCTAGCGTCAGGTTGGCACCCAGGCGACGAGAATTCAATTCTCTGCAAGATAAGTCCTCTTTCACAACACAATCAACCAATATTCAGCTGTTCAGAGGAATGCGTGTACCTACACGAGTATTTAGGTTATTTGTAACCCGGAAATGTTCGTTTTTTTAAGTTATCTAAAATTGCTTGCAGTGTTAAGTGACTTATTCAAAACGCTATTCTGTTTCCTGTGAAGATTCACAAAATTTCAATAATCGGTGTTTTAAGTGATTTGTGGATTTATATGGAAAGCCGAATGAGGAATCAGTATTTTCATATCAAGATAAACCAATTTATTTGTATTTACGTATTACGAGTATAGGTAATATATTTGTTTTAAGTAACTCTGGTTCAAAGAACTCTAGAACTTGGATTGGCTTCGGTTTTCGAAATTGGAACTGATTGTGGGAACAATTCAAGGAACAAAAAGTACGTTTTTTTTTTTAAATTAAGTAATAAGTGAATTTTTATTTGAAATACATAGTATTACTTTTCTTTAAAATGTTGACAGATGGCGTAATTTTTTCGGTATACCAGGGGTGTTTTTTTCATTAGATTCAAAGAGGAGGCTCTGATGAAAATGATTTCCCTCAGGGCCTATGACATATTTGAGGATGCTGTGTGAAGGGTTTTTTTTGGGAAAGGAAGAAGAAGTAGATCTGGGAAGGAAAAAGGGGTGGGTATGAATCTGGGAGTCAGTGTGTCCAGGATTGACGGAATACATATACATATGAATATGCATATACACGTAATGAATACATCGCTCCCATTGTGGTGCCAGGCGATGGGTCGAGAGAATCCTGCTGGAGAGGTAAAAAGGTCTACCTCAACCAGTCTCTTCAAATCTGGCCCGCAACACAGTAGATGGTCAAACGCATCTGCCGCCAAGAACCAGACAATCCTCTCCAAATGAACCCGACACCCCTGTTAATGCACCTACGCCAGAGGTGTTGGTTACCCAATGTATGATTCCCGGGGCGGCGCTCACTGCCGCCTCCCAAATTATCAATTGTTATAATAATAATATAAAATTTTCTTTCAAAAAGTAAATGAAAGATGGTCTCTAAAATTGTCAATATTTGTTTTTGAAAGGCACTGATCCAGGGGCAAATATTTTTTATAAAAACATTCGAATTCACAGATCCTATTAATATCCCGTGATTTTTCACGGATCTGCCCTGATAATAATCTTAGTTTCTTTAGATTTCCGATATTCAAATTGTGAAATCCTCCCCGGGCGGCGTATTTCCAAAGCCTATACCGGTTTACATTAATTTACATTTTCAATATCAAAATTTAATATTTAGAAATAAAATAATTAAATTCTAATAAACACATCCGAAAGATTATTTTATCTAGATATTAGATCAATTTTCGTTTTTGCAAAGTGGTAAAAAATAACCAATATAGAGGTGTATTTACAATATATGGGAATAATATCAATATTTAAAAATTTTGAAATAAAATAATTGATTTTTAATACACACATTGGAAAGATTATTTTATCTTCATTTTAGAACAATTTTTGTTTTTGCAAAGTGATAAAAAGTAACCAATATAGAGGTGTATTTAAAATGTAAAATGTCGCCACCGCGACTGAACCGGTATAGGTTTTTTGTAAATACGCTCCGCGGCCGCGTATTTCCAATACCTATACCGGTTCGGTCGCGAATTTACAAATAAAATGATTCATTTCTACATATTGAAAAGATTATTTTTTCTAAATTTTAGAACAATTTTTGAATTTGCAAAGTGATAAAAAATAACCAATATAGAGGGTATTTACAATATATGGGAATATGTCAAAATTTAAATATTTATAAATAAAATTATTAATTTCTTTTATACACATTGGAAAGATTATTTTATCTACATTTCAGAACAATTTTAGTTTTTGCAAAGTGATAAAAATAACCAATATAGATGGTATTTACAATATATGGGAATAATATCAAAATTTCAATATTTATAAATAAAATTATTAATTTCTAATATATTATACACATTGAAAAGATTATTTTATCTAGAGTTTAGAACAATTTTTGTTTTTGCAAAGTGGTAAACAATAACCATTATAGAGGTGTATTTAAAATGTGAATTGTCGCTACCGGGACTGAACCGGTATAGATTTTGGAAATACGCCCCCGGGCCTTAACCAACGGTTTAATCAGATCTATACATTTTTTGTCGTACGCAATTATTTTAACTGCACCAGACAGTTAAATGCACCAGTTAATTTAAACTGGTAGATCTCACATTGGTCGTTCAACACGCTAAAAATAAAGGTGCAATTATAATTAAAGTAAAGACCCCCTATTTTCGAATTTCTACCGACATACTATTATAACACACCTACTTCCCTTCAATACATTTAATTTTATATAATATAAATGCATAAGTTTTTAAGATTATCATTGCAATTTTTGCTCCGAAAATTACAAAAACCAAACCTTGTTTTGTTAGTTTATCATTTTTTTTCAATTGTTAATGGCTTACACTTTTAAAGGGTGTTCTAAGCCATCATTTAAAATTATGGAGAAAGGAAAGGTGAACTTACATATTAGTTTTATTTAAATGGGCCAATTTAAAAATTATATCTGTACCTTAATCTTAAAGTATAAACCACGGAAGTCCATAGCAATTGCTATTTAGGTACAGATATGGAAAATTGAACTGGAGTCGACTTTAGATTTAGAAGAGACGAGATGTTGAACGAAGGGAAGACAATTTTAGTTAACGTTTGATAGAATAGAGGACATTTGTTTAGGGAGGTACAACCAAAAAATTGTGATCTAATGTTCGCACTTCCAAACCACAGAATGGTCAGAATATACAATATGGGGAGTCAAGGACGTGAATTTTACAAAATCAGTAATCATCTCCTTTTTAACGCTTAATGTATTAAATACAAATCAGAATACTCGAGACTTATGGAGTTTAATTCTGAATTTACTCTACTCTTTCTCTCTCTACAAGCTTTTTTATATTAATTGCATTTAGGTTTAATTCGTAGAACTCCATTTAATTCTTTAAAATTTTATTTAAATTTTATTTAATAATGTTATTATAAAGTTCTGTAACCATTTTAGTTTTCATTTTTGTTACAGCTGTTTCAGCTTACAAGACCATTTTCGAACAGTGGTTAACCCACTTTGAGACGACTTATTCATAGTATTTAAAATGTCATTTTTTACTTCTAAATGTCAATACTTGCAGAACTTGAAAATAACATAATTAAATTTAATTAAATAAAAAAAATTTAAAAAAAAAAAGTTTTTGTTACTTCAATCAAAAGGTTAGTTATTTATAACGTAAGGTTAAGAACACAGGCCGTAGGCCAATTTTTTTCAATTTTTTTTTTACATTAACTATGTCATCTGGGATGCTGTGTGGAGGGTCTTTTTGAGGAGAGGAAGGAATGAACATTGGTCTTGAAGAGACCCATGTTATAGGAAGGAGGAAACACAGAGGCCGGCAAATCATTCCACAGCCGAGCTGTTGAACACAAGAACGAGTCGAAGAAACGACCCGTTCTCATGTGACAAATGTCAACCGTGTACAAATGTTGGGCACGCGTTTGGCGTGTTTCCCGACTATGCACCGGTGCCGAAGGGATCAATGATGCTAGTTCCTCGGAGCATCTTCCATTGTAATACCGGTTATTATGCTGTCTTCAATGCTCTTATTTCCGCAATAACATCTTTGATACGATTCGTTAAGTATCGGTTTTAAATTAGTTTTTCCAATCACTTAGCAAGGACCATCTGGTAAAGAGCTCTGCTCTCGATTAACTCAGTTTTGTGAGTTTTAGCGCAAACTGGTCTAGAGTAATCTCTCTTTTCAAACTGAGCTCAAGCGATATTGACTTTACCATCGTTTCAATCAATTGATGAACTTGAGTTAAATTAACCTTCAAATCCTAGAATTCTGGAAATGAAAATCGTGAAGTTAGAGGTCAGGGAAAAACTTTATAGCTTTGACATTTTTAAAGCTTTCATTCTTTAAGTTAAATATCTCTTATTTCATGTCAACGTGGTCATTTCTGCGCAATCGGTCTAAGTTTTATTTTTTTTTTACATGAGCTCCACACAGGAGGCCCTGAGAAAAAAAATTCCCTCAGGGCCTATGTCATCTTTTGGGATGCTGTGTGGAGGGTTTTTTAAGGAAAGGAGGGAGAGGAGAGTTCTGGGAAGGAAAAGGGTTTAAGGGGTGGGTAGGAATCTGGGGTTCAGTGTGTCCTGGTCATCCGCCTCCAAGACCTAGACAAACCTCGCCCCATGAACCCGGGCACCCCTGCTAAGTCACCAAACGTAGCGAACCACTTGGGGTGACCTTTACTAGTTTGTCTTTACTCTGAAAGTTCCATTCTTCACAACCATCGAGAGTCCATGCATTCCATATAAACACATAAGCACTGCCTACTCTACTGTATTAAATATTGGAAATTCATCATCATCATCACTCTTAGCTCTACAACCCCTGGTGGGTCTTGGCCTCCTCAAGGCTTCCTCCACTCATCTCGGTTTTGTGCCTGCTCTCTCCAGTTTAGAAGATCCACGGTAGATATATCTTTGAGGACGTTGTCGCTCCACCTTAACCTTGGTCTTGCCAGGGTCCTTCGCCCTATCGGTCTTGAGTTCAGCGGGGACTTCGATGCTTGATGCTCGGTCATTCTCTCTACATGACCCAGCCACCGAAGTCTTCCCAGTTTTATAAATTTTGTGACGTTTAGTTCCTTATACAGAGTATATAGCTCATTGTTGTAACGTCTGCGCCAAAATCCATTTTCTAGAACCGGTCCGAAGATGCGCATCAGAATTTTCCTTTTAAAAATGTCCAGTGCTCGCTGATTCCTCTTAGTTAGTACCCACGTCTCAGCTGCGTACGTGAATAGTGGTCTGATAAGTGTTTTGTACACTAATACCATCGTATTTCTGAACAGCAGTCTGGATTTTATTTGGTTTTGTAGGCGGAAAAAACAGAAATTGTAAATTATAAATTATAAAATATAGGAAATTATGTTGTAAGAAATTAATGTACGCTTTCAAAAATAAGTGAAATCGCAGCGCGCCGCGCCGCACGCGCCCTACCTACCGCTATAACATCTCAATAGCAGGAACTAAGTATACAAAATGACGCACATGTCATAATCAAATGTTGAATGTGTTCTATACAAAATATTCCCATTCAAGGGATCAATCCTTTGTCTTTGTACCGAAAAATACCATGCTTTTTGGTACAAATCACATATCAAACAACAAGGGCGGATCCAGGTTTTTCTTCTGGGGGGGGGGGGGCAGAAGGGGCGGACGGGAAAAAAAGTCAACAATAACTGATAGGATTTTTTTATGGGGGGGGGGCACAAGGGGCGGACGGGCAAAAAAATCAACAATTACTGTTAGGATTTTTTTCTGCGGGGGGGGGGGGCACAAGGGGCGGACGGGCAAAAAAATCAACAATTACTGTTAGAAATAAACTTGAAGTATATACAAACAGCCTTACTAAAAAAAACACAGCACGGCCGATAACATGTGTTGCAGCAGCAACATGAATAAAACCGAAATACACTAAAACACGATAACATTACTAATAAGATTTGATCTTAAAATGTATTTTAAGTCCGGCAACAATGCAATTTTTCATACTGTACATAATTTAATTGTTTGTTTTCCTACAGAACCGCTAGATGGCAGCGCCTTCGCATTCGTCATTCGCGTTGAAACCGCCAAAAAAACTCACTTCGCGGGTGTGTGTGAAATATTACACAAATCTGATCGTAATATCTATTAATATGACTAATTCACTATTACATTCGCATAATTGATATATTTACCGTGTTTTTTGTGGTTTTTAATAAGTTTTAGTCAAGTTATAATAACCATATTCATACTTTGAAAATTGAAATGTCAATAAGTATTTTATGTAAAACATGAAAATTCAAATTTACATTTAAAGTATTTTATTTTATGTGAATTTCATAAAAGTGGTGTTTTTTTAAATATTAATATCTAATGCATGTGTTCCTAAACGTATCAATGAAATTAACATCCTCTTACAGCATATACAAAAAATTAATAAAGACTTGGGTAACTACAAATGACACAAATACATACCTGCTATAACATCATACCTGTTATAACTTTACAAATCCTAATTTTTATTTAACCTTTTTTGTTTTTCATATATATATATATATTTTTTCTTCTTTTCTTAACATTAGTTTTGTAAATACGGAATTATTTGTTCTATAAATATGTTAAACCATAATTATGTTTTAATTTACTAATTTAAAGTTTAATTTGCCATGTTGTAACTTAACTGCATTAAAAAAAACTTAAATATACCCACGAACTGGCGATGCCTATGTGTGATTTTTTTTTGTTATCATACATATATGTATACTATTGTAATATCTTTTTTTTTGTTAAATTGTAATATTGTTTATCTTTAAGCTACATATTTAATTTTATAGTTCCTTTTTTTTTACTTCTTATCAAAAGAAATGTTTTTTGTAATATTTTTATGTATGTAACAAAAAAAAATTATTAATAAAAAAAAAAAAAAAAAAAAAAAAACGTCTTTAGAGTTGCAAGAAATCTGTTATAAAAGTCGGTATTATTTTTTTAGGTTACTTTTTTGGCAATAAAAAAACTTTGAAATTTTTTATCATTTTTTTATTGAATGCACGAGGAAAAAGTGAGGTGACAGTTTCGTTCCAAATTCATTATATAAAAGATCCGTATTTTTTAAATTTTGTTTTTTTATAAATTTCTGTACACTTTCATCAAATATGTTTTGGTAAAAAAAAAAACATTTTTTTCGCGTTTGAATCTTAATATATGGCAGTTTTTAAAAACTAAAGTGTATTTCAATTACACAAATCTAAAAGGTAATTTTATCTAGTTTTCATAAATGGTATTTGTTTTACGACAAAAATAAGAAATATATAGAACATTCAAAATACTTTGAAAAAATTTCAAATTTTGTTCAGATATCATTACTAAAACAGAGATAAACTACCCTCTCAGGCCGTGTAAACCAAGTGTATTTTTTTCCATGAACAATTTTTTTAATTAGGAATGTTTTCACAGACGCGGCCGTTTGTCAATTGAATAAAATTTTCACTGGGCTTTTTAGTAAGGCTGTTAAAGTTTATTTCTACAAGTTCAAGTATATATAGGAAGGTTTATGAAAGTGTCAAAACAATCGAAAAATTAAATGTTTAAAAAAGACAGTTTTGGCTTCTAAGTATGTACTGTGATGGAATCTCCACAGTACACAAAAATACCGGGGGGCACGTGCCCCCCCCCCCCCCCCTTTCCCCTTAAATCCGCCCTTGTAAATCAGTACCATTTGTTGATACTTCTATTAATTAGTACAACTTTACTTCCGACATAAAAATCATATCATGTTGATTTTCTTTCGTGCAATTTTGCGATCGATTTTTTTTTTATATCCAGCCTAATTGGCTTGTAACTTATAACACGCATACTTGAAGCGGTTTTATTTTATATTTAAGGTGGCAATTAATCCCAACCAACATCCGCTAAAGCCAGCAGCTTGGCCATTCTTAGTCCACGTCTGTCTGTGGCTAGTGTTTTTAAAATCAATTAATTACTTGTTTTTCCTACTGAATAACTAACTATCAATTAAAAATTCTGAGCACGCCTCTGCTACCATGTATAAAGGTTAGTAACAGAACTACATTATGGATTTCTGCAATAGTAGGTTCACCTAATTAAGCCGTGATTTCCTGGTTTTTCGTGACTTCATCTTCCATTCAATATTTACGAACTAACCATCATGGCGTTTCCTCGGAGGGGATGACAAAAAGGGTATACCGCTGTAGCTTTTTTCGCAATCATGCATACATATTATTCTGACTCTGGCATGATCTGGCACAAGTATTTGATTCACTTGGTCATGCTATGTCTTCTCCGGCGTCCTTGACTTCTTCTTCCATTTATTTTAGCATTGCATATCTATTTCTAATGTACGAATCGTCTTCCATCCATTTCGTGTAAAATTATATTATACCTTATCTAAAAGATGGTGACCGGCCAACTTAGAACGAAACCAACTCAGAACCACCTCAAAAAGATCATTAAGAGTGGTGATAAAAAATATAAAAAAAATGGTTAAATAGGATAAGTTAGATTAGGGTTACCGGCTATTTTAAAATTATTTTTATCATAGCATTTAATGAATTTTCAAAGAGGTTTGAGTTGACTAGATTCTGAGTTGGCATGGAACCATATAATATATATAAACGTTATTTTTAATTACGATTTTAGATTTTCACGGCCAAAAATATTTTTGTTATTAGTTTTTGGGGTATTATGCCGTGTTGCGCTACCTCCTTCTTTAGCCAACGTTTCGGACAGCGTTGCAGTGTCCATCATCAGGGCAGATGTGTAATAGTTAGGGGTGATGTTTGTACTTATCTACTTAGGAGAGACACCATGTCGCCAGCTCCACTCCTCTACGAGCTGGCGCTACAATATACTTCAACATGTTTTTTTGCGTTTAGCCTTGATGTAACCGTCAATTACCGGATACCAAGAACTATTGAGCTTAGCTCCATCGTCTCTATTAATATTTATAGGATTTTTGTGAATTTCAATTGCCTCCGTAATCAGGCGTGCTCTATGAGTTTTGGGTCTTCCCAGGACCTCGGGGACAAATCCAAAGTAATGGCCGGTTTCGATTAAGTGCTCGGCGATTGCCGATTTGTCAGGGTGGCCAAGTTTACAGACACGGAAGTGTTCTGATATCCTTTTGGAAATCGTCCGCTCTGTTTGGCCTACATAAACCTTGTCACATCCAGAACAGCTGAGTTTGTACACTCCATCTGTTTCCAGAGGAAACTTGATCTTTACAGGCCTCAAAAAGTCTCGTATTTTTGTCGTGGTTCCGAAGACAGTCTTGATGCTTTCTTTTGTCAATAGCCTGGCAATTCTGTCTATCACATTGTGAACGTAAGGCAGGAAAGCGCAGCCCTTTGACTCTTGTTCAATTCTGTCTTCGTTTGGTGCAGATTTGACTCTTATGATTTGCCTTATCTGCCTTGCTGGGTAACCGTTACGCTCCAGTGCATCGGTCAGTTTTGTAAGTTCTGCTCCGATTTTTGTGTCTTCACATATTCTGGTCGCTCGGGTCACCAATGTATGGATAAGTCCTCTCTTCTGCGCTGGGTGGTGATGGGAATCAGCATGTAGATACCGATTTGTATGAGTTGGTTTTCTATACACTGTGTGTCCTAGACTACCATCTTCTTTTCGCATCACCTCCACATCTAGAAAAGGTAGGATCTTAGAGTCATTTTCCAGCTCCATTGTGAACTTAATTTTAACGTGGAGTGAGTTGAGATGGTCCAGAAATTCGTTCAGTTTCTCTGTTCCATGAGGCCAAATGGCGAAGACATTGTCGACATACCGCCACCATACTTTGGGAACAGCCGAAGCTGTGTCGAGTGCCACTTCCTCAAACTTCTCCGCGCTTCTTCTTTCAGGCCGCGATCCAGTGTTCAAAGATTATATTGGATTATGATTGATAACACTTTACTCTTATTTGAGTGATTTAACATTTATTTAAGATTTAATAATTTACACGATTTAGTGTTCACGTATGAAACGGGTAGAAAGTTACAAAACGCGAACGAGCGGTGAAACCGAGTGCTGTGAACGGAATAATCTGCTCGGTCATTCTCGGAGCGGTCCCGAGATGTTTTGTCGGAGAGGTGGCGGGGATGCCACACGTAAAAATGAATATAAGTGATGCCCATACAGCTAATTACTTATGAATTCCACGAATTGAATATTTCTTGAAAGCATCAACAACATTGTTTTAACTGATTTTCCCTGAGACCTATTCATCTTTATTTTTGGAAGAATTAACCCAAACTCATTTTCTTTACGATCTTGATTTTATTATTCTTCAGTGGTCTTAAATTTTCTAATGCCTACATTTTATATTGCATTCTATTTATTCAAACTTATCAGTTGAAAGTGATATTGCAACTGACCAAGAGAAACATTCACACATCACACATTTGCAATCAGCTGTGGAGAGTGTGAATATATTATTAATTGTCTAATTAATTTGACTTTACAGTTGAGCATTTTCTCCAATGTTTCGGCCACCGTTTATTAAATTTGCGCATGACTCATTCACACGTATGTGCATTCCATACATCTCGTTGGTCAACTGAACGGTACCTTTAAATATTGCAAAAACAATTCCTAAACTCGATCGTGAGAGCTGATTTGTTTTGCATAATGGCTTTTTGCATATAAATGCTTTTGCGATACACGAGCTCTCATATGGATTAAATAAATTAACATGATTCTCTATGGTATGGGAAGATGTCTCATTAAATATTGCCATACATACATGAATTAATTTTGTAATAATATATTTGTTATCATTAATTATATGGTAAATCTAAAATTAAAATGCTACCGTCATTGCGAGAGTGAAGAAACATTATTCTAAAAAATGGTTTTCGCTAGGTCAATGGATTTCCTAACATTTTGTTTTGAAGTGTTTTACTTTCCTTGTACATTTTAAAGTAACAAATTTTAAATGTGGTGTTTTGAATTCGCTAGAGAATGACACGGTTGTGTCGAAACCGGTAGCAGATAAATTAAAAATGTTCACGGAAAGTCATAGTCATAATAAGTCATAATCTTCAAAACAAAATGTCTACAAATTGTTACACAGTTAATGCCCAAAAAATACAAAAAATTACAATTTCTTTATTACCACTCGAATAACTCGTAGTTTCGGTAATCTTTCCGTTTAATTTCAATACTCATTTTATAAAAGATTTCAGACTTCAGACGCATCCGCCGCAAAGACCTGGACAAACTAACCCCATGAACCCAGGCACCTCTGCTACTTGGACGACCTATAGCAGTGGTGTCGGTTATCGAATAAACGGTACCTAATACCTTAAAAATTATAAATACGATAATAAAATTATTGATAAGCTCTAAGCAAATTCTGAAGCGTTCGTTTGTCTATAATAATTGGACATAAATTCCAGAAAGACACAAATCTGTGCACAAGAGTTTTTGATTTACAGTAAATATTGTATTTTAGGAATAGCCCATGCAAGGATTTTAATTTGAGTATCAATTTTTAAATGGATTTTTTGTTCTTGTATAGATTTTACATGATTTTAGATTTTGACGGTCATATTTTTGTTTTTTTTTTCCTTTATTTATATTTTAAATTTTTTGCACATTTTTTTACATGCTACCACTACTAGACAAAAGCCCGTATTATGTTAGTCTAATTCGTGTATATAATTATATAGGTACACAAACTATATATATATATATATATATATATATACATGGATTACCTGTTACTTGGTAAATATACTGTTTTATTAAATACAATGTATTAGCTTAATGGATAAATCTGTAATTCGTTTCTCAGTTAATATTCATGGGGTTTTTGTGAATTTCAATTGTCCTCGTAATTAAGCGTGCTTGATACGTTTTGGGACAAATCCAAAGTAATGGCCGGTGTCAAATAAGTGCTATTTCAATTAAGTGTTTTTTTTATTTATCTTAGAGAAATCAACAGTTTACAAAGATTGGTTTATAAGATGACGGTATTAGACGACTACACCGAAATTAAACGCAGAAAATCACATTTAGAGGATTAACGCTTGCAACACGATCAACATTATCACTTCTACAAGCACAACCACACGCTTCACCACAATCTAATCTGCCCTGATGATGGATCTTGCAACGCTGTATGACATGTTGGCTAAAAAGGGAGGAAGCGCTACACGGCAAGACAACCCAAAAATTGTAAAGATTATTCAAAGTGTATTTAATAATTTGTGCTATTTCACAAATTATTCATTTAAAATAATACCTATATACATAGTATATTTGCGGCACGTTCCAGAGTGGAAGATACTCTTAGTATCGCCCTGGTGTAAGACCACCATTCAGAATTGAAAGGTTGCTTGAAATGGCATTAGCCGTGTTTAGTGACCAGTTCTGAATAGCCAGGCACTTCGCCACCTTCCTCTTCCCTATCTCCTTCCCCTCCCCACTACCATCAGCCTCACAACATACCCCAATTGGGGATGCCATAGTCTCACTGACTTGATGGGAGCAGTTGGGACTCTTGTGCGGTATTCATATTAAAAAAAATATATAAAAAAGGAAAAAGGTGTTATTCTTTGTTCAACTTATGACGCCTAATAAACGATAAACAATTTGTATAACCTTTAGTTATGATATTTGACGAAAATGGCTTGACCACAAATTTCCAAGCATTTTCGTTAAAATCCGAATTATTTTACTGACAAATAATAATTACCGGTTACCACCCGGGAACCATTTATTGGATAACCAACACCTCTGCCATATGTTACCCCAAGTGGTTCACTGCATTTGGTGACTTAGCAGGGATGCCCAGGTTCATGCAATGTATTCACCGACTGCGTGGTGGGTCGGAACGAGAGAGGCTGGTTGAGGGAGGCCTTTTGACCTTTTCAGTTCAGTTGGAGGGATGGATTCATACGTCCGTCTCTCCTGGACACACTGACCCCCAGATTCCTAACCGCCCCTCACACCCTTTTCCTTCTCAGAACTTCCTCTCCTTCTTTCCTCAAAAATAACATCCACACAGCATCTCCTAATATGACAAAAGCTCTGAAGGAAATTATTTCCTCAGGGCTTCTTGGACGGAGTAAATGTAAAGAAAAAATAATTTATTGCAAAATGATTTCTCGGCATTATTGTTAGATAATAGTTGAGGGAAATTTAGTATGAATTGCATTGAGAGATTCCGTCTAAAGTTTGTAACAGAAAGTCTCAGATGCGATGCTTCAGTAGGTAAGATTTGTAAAAACCGCATTGCTTCAATTCACCAACATTCCCGGCGGTGCGCGGTACAAACAGCGCTGTGTTCATAGTAAAACTGTGGTTAAACTTCGGACGGGCGAATGCTTTCCGATTTATCCCTCAATGGGTCCATAGCAGTTTAGCATGGAGAAAATAATAAAACTTTCAGATAAAGAATAGAAAAGAATTTGAATTGACTTTCTTTATTTTATTTTATTTTATTTTATTTGGAAAACCAACAGTTACATTATTTACTCATATTGTGTATTTACATATGTATATGTTATTGAACCAATAATAGGTTTTCACTGGTGTGTATTAATTAGAGAGATTAAAAAGTTATAAAAGTTATAATAGTTATAATAGCTTATTGGGATGGGATGGTGGGCGGGAGGGGAAGGGGACGGATCTAATCTGGGAGTGAATAAGTTATTTGTATAGGAGTATAATAGTTTTTATATGTTTAGAAGTTATTTATTGTTTATTTTTTTTTAAATTTGGGGTGCTGTGTTGAATAAGTCGAACTCATTGTATGAATTGTTAAAAAAGTGTGAAACGCGGTTAATGAATGTGTTTTGTTTAGAGTTAGTATTGCATCGAGGTGTGTTAAGTGTGTGATTTAGTCTAGTTTGTCTGGTGGGCACTCTTAATTGAATTCTTTCAAGTAATTCCGGGCAATCTATCACAGAGGTGGCTATCTTTTGCAAGAATATTACGTCTGCAGAATTTCTACGATTTTCTAGTGACGAGATTTTGAAAAACGTGGCTGACTCCACATAACTAAGATGAGAACGATATCCCCGAAAATCAAGGTATCGTAGAAAACGATTTTGTATTTTCTCAATCCTTGCTATGTATGTTGTGTACCTGGGATTCCAGACTTGAGAGGCGTACTCCAGAGAACTGCGTACATACGCAAAGTACAGCATTTTCATAGTGTTTACCTTTTTAAAGTGTTTGCCGATTCTGAGTATGAAGCCAAGTACCTTGGAAGCTTTTGCAACTATGGATTCGATATGTCGGTCAAAAAGTAATTTTGGGTCTAGCACTACTCCCAGATCTTTGGCCTCCATCATTTTTTTAAGTATTGTGCCGTTAAGGGAATAATCAAAAGAAATGGGATTTTTGTTTCGGGTAAAGCTGATGACGCCGCATTTTTTAACATTTATTTGAAGGTTGTGTTGTGTGCAGTAGCTATTTAGGCGATTTAAATCTTCTTGTACGCGAGTACAGTCATTGATACTTGTAACAGGAGAGAATATTTTCATGTCGTCTGCGTATAATAACGTTCTGGAGTGGAGAAAACATTTTCCAATGTAATTAATGTATATATTGAAGAGCAATGGTCCCAATAATGACGCTTGGGGTACTCCTGACGGTACGGTTACCCAATTCGATTTATAGCCACCGACGATTACTGCTTGTCTGCGATTTTTCAAATACGACGAGAGCCATCTGAGGAGATCTCCGTGTACGCCGATTAGTGAAAGTTTAGTCAACAAAACATCATGGATTACTAAATCAAAGGCTTTGCTATAGTCTGTATATATTGCATCTACCTGTACGCGTTGGTCCATATTGTCTTGTAAGATTTCGACAAATGCCGTTAGGTTAGTGGTAGTAGATTTTCCTTTCATAAATCCATGCTGATTGTTGTTAAGTGACGATCTCAAGGCTGTAAACATCTGGTCGTACACAATTTTTTCGAAAACCTTACTGAAAATGCAGAGCTTTGATATGTGGCTATAATTTTCAACGTCAGATTTTTGGCCGTTCTTGAAAATGGGAGTTACAAATGCAGTTTTCCAAGTTTTTGGCACAATTCCCTCATTAAGGGAGCGACTAAAAATTATGAATAATGGTTTAGAAAGGCTGCGCGCACATTTGCTTATGAAGAAAGGGGGAATTTTATCTGGGCCTGCGCTTTTATTGGGATTTAAATTTTCAAGTTATTTCTGTATGTGATGCTGGTTTATTTCAATATTATGAATGCTAGCAATACAGGGCTCACTGGTGTAGTCTGGCAGGATCTGGTTAATCCGAGCATTATTATTGTAGACTGAAGTGTAATATTTAGAGAATAAGTTGCAGATATCAGATCCATTTTCAGCTTTTTCGTCTTTGAACATCATGGTATTCGGAACGCCATGGGATTAGGAGTTTGACTTAATGTAATTCCATATTTTTTTTGGATCGGAGGATATATCATGTTCTATTTTAAGTAAATATTTATTATGGCATTCCCAGTTAAGTTTTTTGTGACGTGATCTTAGTAGAGAGAAAGTGGCATAGTCAGAAGGGTTTTTATATGTCTTGAACTCTTTAAAGTATTTATATTTTTCTGTTGTTAATTTGATAAGGGCAGAGTTATACCATGGCGGGTATTTCGAATTCCTACATAATTTCATAGGAATATGGGCGTCTATAAGATGATTTAATTGTGAGTAGAAGTTATTTAATGCTGCGTTCACGTTATTTATTTTTCCCATAGGCGTGCGACGTACGGGTTATATTAATGTGCAAAAGACAAGTATTAAGCAATTGTTAAACACTAATGGAAATATATCATTGAAGAAGAAGATAACACTTATTAACCTGAATAAAAGAATAGAAAAATAAAAAGTACGGTCGCAACCGGGACTGTCATATTTGTCAATCTCATATTTAAAATTTTAGAATTAACAATTAATTTTTTCTGTAATATAGGCGACTACCTTTTTTCATTGGAAACAATCGTTCTAAGAACTGGTTAGAACCTAGATAGCGTCTCGGATATATAAATCCGATTTTATTTTATATTGAGCACCTATTGACCTTTTTGTAAAACTCTAAATGAATATTGATTGTTTTATTAGAACAACTCTTTTCTTATAACTTTTGAAGGTTATTCTCATAATGTAATATATCATTGAAGAAGAAGATAACACTAATAGTCTAAACGAAAATATGAAACAGAAAAATAAAACGATAACCGGCCGGTAAGATAAAAGATTCGAACCCAGTCCCAGTTGCGACCGAAATCTTTTTATTTTTCTGCGCTTTGTTCTCTTTCATATTTTCGTTTAGGCTATTAGTGTTATCTTCTTCTTCAATGTTATATTACATTGATGGAATAACCTTCAAAAGTTATAAAACGAGAGTCGTTCTAATAAAAATTGACTAATGGAAATGTTTGAATATATTTTCATATCTAGTCACAAAATTTCGCGGATTTTATTTTTCCCTTTTAACGAATTAATTATTTTTTGCCCATTGAGAATTCGATTTGATGAGATTAAAGAAAAAGATCCCTCGTTTATAAATCCTACGTTGGTCTTTTCCGTACTTTTTCACAAGATTTAAAGGAATTTCATCATATCACTGCAATAACTTAAAACATGATAATTACAAAAAAATCTATATAATCTATTCTTACAAAACAGTAAGTATTCTATACAAATTTGCCGTCTCAAATCTCATAGTCGCTTCGCACCCGGGCGCGTATTTACAATCCTTACCGCGTTTCAGTCGCGCTAACGACTGAAACGCGGTAGGGATTGTAATGCGTAAATCACCTTACAAACACTACCTACCTCATTCAGTCCCCTACGCGCTTCTTTGCTCAATCTGTTTCGCGGTCCAACCTCTCTGCTTATCCTTCTATAATTACAGTCGTCACCCTCAGTTAAAAAAAATATTTTTTTTTACTTAAGAAATTAATTGTAAAAAAATTGAAAGTTAAAAAAAACGCGGTCCATCCTCTCACGCGTAGGCGACTGAAACGAGGTAGTCTCTGTGAGGTGATTTATGCATTACAATCCTGGTAAATACGCCACCGGGCAGCTAACAGATTTCCAAGGTTTGCATTAGTTTGCAAGCTCCTACGGTTTACCGCTAAAGCGCCACGCTTGTGTTTTGTATGAACTATTTCTTTGATCAGAAGGTCCCATGTAACGCACGTATGGGATGTACGGGGTCCACTTCTGACTCGCTTTTGGTGGAATTTTTAGTACGGAATTGCTGTTTTAAGTGTGGTAATATAATAATACAAGTTTGTCTTATTGTATTATCTTTTTATGGGAGTTCACTGCACAAAAGCACTTTAGAGAAAACCGCCACTGTTTGGGAATGTGTGTTGTGCGTTGTGTTGACCGTTTAGACGAAGCGCAAGAATCCTGATTGTACTCAACTCTTCGGAGCCAGCGGGTCTCTGGAATCCCCAATTGGGGTATATAGAGTGGAGATAAGAAACAGGAAGGTTAGGAATTACCTGGCTATTCAAATCTGGTCACCAAATACAGCTAAAACAATTTCGAGCATCGTTTCGACTCTTAATGGTGATTTTTCATCAGGGCGATACTGAAAGGTTCTACCATTCTGAATATAAATTGTACAATGAAATGATCTTGTGAGCTCTTTAAATAACTTTTATAAATTTAAGGTAAGTAATATTAGAGAAAAATTATCAAAATAAACTTGCTTTTTGAAATTCTGAAACTGTGTTGTGTCCTTTAAACGAAGTAACCCTATTTTTAAAGAAAAATCCAAATACTTTTCAGGAAGGTTTTTGACGGTCCATGGCTTAAAGCCAAAAGTGGCTCCTCGAAGTTATATATTTTATTACTCCTTTTGCCAGCAATTTTCGTAGTTCTACCAATAGGTGCCAGCAATTTTCGCCAACAGACTAGATTTTGACTGGATTTTTCGTAGCTGTATTGGAAATTTTTATATTTTTAACAAGAAATTTAATTAATTTTCTTAATTTAGTTAGTTACATACAACTATCTAACCGGTATTTACTTTTAATAAATTATTTACATAGATCAATAGGAGCTGTGGTTTGGTTGAGATTTATTTTCCTTTATTGTTTTTTTTATTTTTTACTTGTCATGACCCATTTTTACACACCATGTCCCATTATTAAATTCAATGAAACAAAGACTGATTTCCAAATTAGTTGTATGTGTATAAGAATAAGTTTGTGGTGTAATAGCTTACATTATCTTTAATACATTATATAATATATTTTTAGAAAATGTATAGTTTTCGTAAATTTTAATAAATACTAAATAAACCGCGTTTAACAGTTCCATTGCGCGACTATATATATTTATAGAAACCGGTTTTAGGGGCTTTTCCATATAAATAGTGACAAAAAATTATAAACAATTATATTACATATAAACATTTTTCTGGTACGTTTCAGAACTGCCCCAGCAACAATCTTTTGCATTTAAAATAAATGAAAATGTCAATTGAAAAAAAACACATCTTTACCCTCTGTTAGTATTCTGGGCGATGAGGACTACATGTATTAATAGTTAGTCCCAGAATTTCTCTATTGAAAAAACCCGACTTCTATGGTATTAATGAAAAGTGAAAAGAAAATGGAAAGCATAAAAATTAAAACGACTACAAACTTTGGCGATAATACCCAGACAATAATACAATAATAAATATAAAGCTCGGGTGAAAGACCATATTTCAAGATTGAGGGATTATTTTAAGTGGTCTCAATATTCTTATCAAAATTAAAAATCCGTGCCCCAAAACTTTCGTTATGCTATCCATTTTATTTATTTTGTGGAAAATCGTTAAATTTAAATTCGTTCAATACAATTCCTTCATGATAAACTAACTACGTAGCTCTGCTTCAACTTATCTCACCAATGTACGCTTTTTCCAACTTGCATGGTGGGAGTTTTGTTTTTTTTTTTTTATTTTGGTTTTGGTTTTTTGATTTTTGGATTTTGTTTGGGTTGGGATTGGGTGGGTTAGGTTAGGATTTGGTTTTTTTTTATTTTGGTTTTGGTTTTTTGATTTTTGGATTTTGTTTGGGTTTTTTTGGTTTTGTTATGCTTATTTAGATGTTCTTTGTGAAAAAAATAACATGTTAAAGCCCAGCCGGGCGTGAAATTCAAAATAGATAAATGATCATTGCTACTGTTGTAAATTGTGACCGGACTCAACTAACTAACTAAACTCAACTCAACACCTCCGTTGAAAAGTCATTAAAAGTGATGAAAAAAATGTATAAAAAATTGGTTAATAGGTTACATTAGGTTGGGTTATGAGATATTTAAAAAATGTAGCTTTTAATGACTTTTCAAAGAGGTGTTGAGTTGACTTGATTCTGAGTTTGCATGGAACCGATGTATTTGTGTAAAAGAGATAAGCTTGAAAAAAACACATCGTTTTAAATTTGGGAGGCGAGTATGGGTACCGCCGCTTCGGAATTCATTTATTGGATACCCAACGCATCTGTCATAGGTCACCCCAAGTGGTTAGCTACGTTTGTTGACTTACCTTGGGGTACCCGGATTAACGAGGTGAGGTTTGTCCGGATCTTGGCGGTGAATGCATCTACCCACCAGCTACGTGGAAGGCCGGATCGAAAGAGACTGTTTGAGGGAGACGTTTTGACCTCTCTAATAGAAATCGCCTTGCACCTCAGTGGGAGCGATGTATTCATACGCTAGTCACTCTTGGATACACTGATCCCCAGATTCCTACTCACCCCTTATACCTTTTTCCCTTCTGGAACTTTATCTCCTTCCTTTCCTCAAAAGATCCTAAACACAACATCCCCAAAGATGACTCTCTCATTTAGAGTGAAGCGACGCATATGCAAACTTTCAAACCTAAATTACCATTCTTAAAACATAAATGATAACAATTGAAAATATATATTTTTTTAAATCTTTCCTAAAAAGTAATCCACGAGAACCTTACCAAAAGATTGCATTGCATTGCTTACCAGAGCAGTTACAAATAATATCTTCTCTTAGCACGTGATTGCGGGAAACATTCCTCACAACTCATATCTGAAGTTACCAAGGTGGTAGTCCTTACTCGGTTTAACACCGTATTGGGTGTTAAACCGAGTTCTAACCCATCAATCCCCTAGGCAAATATGCGGCTTTGATAACCAACTTTAGCGTTAACTTCTTACTTGGATGGATCTAATAATGTAGTATGTAATATAATACCTATGCAGATACTGACTTTACAAAGGTTGAACAATCTGAAACGTGTTTGAGATTCACACTTTGACTGTGTGAAAATTATCTTAACTACAAAGCAGAACAATCCTTTGCTTATTGTAGCAGTAATTACAAATTCGGAGGCTGGTACGGGCATCTACCGCCGTCCCGGGTACCATTTATTGGATAACAAACACCCTTGCCATAGACCGCCCGAAGCAGTTCGTTTGGGTGACTTAACAGATGTGCCCAGGTTAATGTAGGGAGGTTTTTCTAGGTCTTCGTGGCGAATATGTTTGCCCACCTACTGCGTGGCGGGTCGGATCGAGAGAGATTGGTTAAGGGAAACCTAACCCAGACATCTCCAGCGGCTCCAGCCATACTCTCTCGACCCATCGCCTTGCACCGCAGTGGGAGGGATGGATTCATACGTCCGTCACTCCTAGAAACTTTCACCTCCAAATTCCTAAATAAACAAAAAAAAAAACCTTTTACCTTCCCAGAACTTTCTCTCCTTCCTTTTCCTAAAAAAAACCCTCCACACAGCATCCCTATAGATTACATAGGCCCTAGGAGATTTTTTCCCTCAGGGCCTCCTGTATCCTCCTCTACCATCATGCAATTTGGACAGCTCTTTTGTTTTAACTTGCAACTTCGTTTCATCGTCATTCTATAATCCGCAGTTTTGAAATATATTTTCAATCACAGACTTCCGATGATTTCCATGATAAAGTTTCACACAATGACGAAACAGGTGTATTTAAATCACGGCTTTCCAATTGTTTTCCGATTTATTTATTTATTTATTTAATACATGAATTATCAACAGTACATATAGTTTTTTGTGATATTTCACCCTCCATGCTAGGGATGACCCTGTGTTATGGCGGGTGAAGTTTACAGTTAGTGGATATACATTCGTTAGTATAGATTGAAATTTTTAGTAAATTAAGGAATTATTGATATATATATATATATAGTTCACAGTAATCAGTCTTATACATATAATGCTGCTTAGATAGTAAATAAAGATATTTTATGTGTTGCCTGCTCTATAGTAAGAAAATGATATACTTATAGTTAGATTGGGTTACAAGAAGAAGATGGAGAAGTTAGAGAATTATTATAAAATGAGAAATTTGAGGAGTTGTTAGATATAGATCATACTAAATAATCTTGTACATACATGCCGCTAATTTAGAAAATAGAGATATATTATGTTTTGTCTGAAAAGTGATTAAATCGATAGAGTGTAGAGTGAATGGGTGTTAAAATTGTAATGTATCCCATGTGTAAGGATCCATTTCGTAATTTGTTTTTTAAAGGAATGGGGTTGACTCAACGTTTTTAAGTTTTCAGGGATAAGGTTAAAGATTTTAGGAGCTAGGAAGAAAAATTGTCTTTGAGCTGACGTGGTGTGTAGTGTAGGTACATTGTAGTGTCTGTTGGTTATTGTTCTGGTGGTGTAGTTGTGTTGTAAGAGAGTTTTGTTTTTGTATTTGAACAGGAAATGTATTAGCATAAATTTTAAATGGAGTTGCCGTATGTTTAAGACGTTATACTCGATGAGGAGTCGTTTGGAGGGGTATCTTGTCGGTCGCTTGTTAATGACACGTATTACCATTTTTTGGGCTTTTAGTAGAGGTTCGATGATAGATTGTGCACAGCCACCCCAAGTAATAATGCCGTATGCTAATAGAGATTGGCAGAGAGCGTAGTAAACAGTTTTAAGAGTTGAGGTAGTAAGGATATTTCTTAGGGTTCGGAAGACATAAGAGAGTTTGCGGATGCGTGTGGTTAGACTGGCCAAGTGCTGATCCCAACGAAGGTGTTGATCAATGATGACCCCCAGATATTTTATGTGGGTGGCGTGTTCCAAGTTTGGGCAATTACAGGAAGTGCAAGTTCTTAGACAGGAGTGAATTATTATATTCTGATTGTTGGTAGGTTGGGTTGCAGCAGAAAGACTGAAGGTTAAGAATTTTGTTTTTCCAGCATTAAGGGTTAGGAGATTATCATCTAACCATTTAATTACATATTTTCCTTGAACTACATGTTTTTTAGTTCTTCAAAAATTATGTTATTTTTGAAAATACGAGGATTGTCCGAGAATTAAAGACCTTTCTTATTTAAAAAAATCAGGAAAAAAATTATATTTACAAAAAAAATCATGCCCTGCTCATTAATTTCTACCCCTTTAATTCAACATTCCCGCTTCACACCCCAGTTGGAAGAGGCTCACCGGGTAGAAGGAGGTGTGAGTTTTGGACTAACTCAAACATTAATAGTAAGAACAATGGCTAAGTTTGTTCATGAGACAGGAGAAAACTTGACAGACAGAACTAACAGCTGTTAACTTTATAAATAAATAGCCATTTGTATCATTTGGTTTCGTCATATTTATCAAAGTTGACGACGCTTAGAGCTGTGAACTAAAAAAAATCTTTCCTTGTGAAGGCAGCTCAATGTTAGGTAGATATCAGTGGCGTGCAGTAGTTCATAAAGGCTGAAAAGCAATGCATACCCTAAGAAAGGCTTTTCGGAAAAACTCATATAGGTCCCATAGAAATAGTAGTGTTCCCTTACAATCATAGTAGGAAAGTTGATCTCAACCGTATTTTTTTATTCTTCATTTTAAGCACCCGCTAAACTGACAAAGCGCTTTATCAACAGGTCAATTTAACAATATTAATATAACACTATAGCGCAAATATAATAAGAAATCACTAAATATACAAAATATATACAGAAGAATAACTTTTAAGAAACTACAAAATTTCTTCCTTGCGCTGTCCCAACTCATTACCTAGATAGGCTGTTGGGGTCGGCTCTTCTCGTTCTCAGGTTGTAGTTTCTTCTGTTCTGAGTATTGCCTTCATCCAGGCCGTTTCTCTGAATTGTTTTGGAGCATTGAGTCATCCAGGAGTTCCTCTGAATGACTGTCGATGAAGCTCCATAGACATTGCCTGCTTCACTGTGTGGTCTGATGGTCTCCGTTTTATGTGCCCATACCATCTCAACTGTCGTTCCTCCAGCTTACTGTTTAGTTTATGTCTGTGACACCCAGGCTACCATGAATGCGTGAACTTTTAAGAGCGTTTAACCAGCCAGCGGACGAAAATCCACATTTCGTCGAAAGTTGTTCTTACGATCGTGCAGGGCGGTTACAATGAGAAAGATTAAGTATTGTCCGTACCAGCTTTTTTAAATTATAACTCAATATCGAATGTATTTCAGTCCAAGTTAGCTTTAATTTATACTTAAATGATATGAAATTCGGTCATGTTTAACTGTACCATACTTCAACTAAGAACCACCTACATTATCTTCATTTTCTTTAACGCATATATTATTGGCAAACTATCTTTATGTATGATTGCAAGATTCAAACCCGAACTAAATGCTCTCTAGATAGTGTCTGGATAAATATTTATACATTTTATTTAATATGCGCCATCTATTGACTTTTCTGCAAGTCTAGGATGAATATTTTTATTTTTTATTTTAACTATTGCTAGCAAGAGGTCCTGGGTTCGAGTCCCAGAGGTGTCAATATGTTTTTCTGATTTTTCTGTTTCCAGATTTTCGATTGAGTTTCGCTTATATTGTCTTCATTTATTTAAATATTACAATTTGAGGTTTTACTCATAAAGTTAAAATAAAAAATAAAAATATTTAATTTATACCTTCATCAAAAAATGCTGAAAGGCGTGATGATAAAACTATTAAAATAATGTACTTTTTGTAATTATTTTTTGATTATAAGTATTTATCATTTTTCAATAATGTCTAAATTTAATAAGAATGTTAAAAAAATCTGAAATATATTAGTTTGTAAGTGCGCAAATAAATACACAAATGGACCAATTTTCGTCAAGAAACACATGTACGTACATATGTTTTAATGATTTTATTGAAACTAAAATTAAAATTCTAAAACATGCGTTTGCTACATAAAGTATTGATTTATTTTACTGAATGATTAACTAACTAACTAACTAACTAACCATCACGCCGTTTCCCCGCAGGGGTAGGCAGAGAGGACGGACCGCCAAACAACTCGGTCTTGGCACACACTCTTTGCCTCACTCACATTCATACATCGTCTCATACATACTCTTCTATTATTCTGACTTTTGACATGGCCCGTCTCAAGTATCTGATTTACTTGATCGTGCCATGTCTTCCTCGGGCGTCCCCGACTTCTTCTACCATTCACATTTGCATCATATATTCTTTTATATTATTTGAAATGGGTGTGGTATAATACAAAATCTTTTTTGAAAATTTAACAAATCTGCCAACGACCTATGGAATAACCTAATTATACTAAAAATTAAATTTTTTTCTCAAAATTTTTTACATGCGAATGCTAGATAAAAGAACAATCTTTCGAAATCCATTTATAATTTTTTGTGGAAAAGAGTCAATACGTCTAAAATCTGATTTGAAAATGACATATCTCTGGTTTTCTCTGGTAATGCCCTCTTGTGATACTCCTGCCGACCATCTAAGCATTCGCATTTCTGCTGTTTCGAGTTGCCTAGAGTAGGAGTTGTACATAGTCCATCATTCGGAGCCATACATTATCACGGGTCTTACAATAGTCTGGTATATCTTTCCTTTAAGTTTTATAGGCAGTCACACAATATTCCAACTTTTTTTTAAGAAACTACAATAAATACTATATAAATACAAATGCATGAAATAAACAGACAGATATAAAACAGGCAAATTACGCGTAGTCATATTTATACATTGGAAAGAATATATTAGAAAGAGAAAGCATCACGCTGTATATTCAAATCTAAAAGTTAACCACAAAATAATGAAAATTTACACCTTTATAAAACCAAAGTTTCAGACCATCATTTGAAAAAAAAACAAAGTAAATTCACACGCGGTAGAAGTGAAACTAGAAAGTCGCTAGATATCGCTTTCCTTTTTATGCCTGTTTATTTAAAGTGGTTTGAAGATTGGATATTGATTTCACAAAATATTTCGTAAGATTTGAACCTCCGTTCGCTTGATATCTGTCTATATGGCCGCTGAGACTTGCCAGGCACCCTGCCCACTGCGCTATGGGAGGCAAGCGCCGAGGTGCAAATTTACCGCATTATATTTGAACCGACGACCGCCAAATAATAAATTTTCGTTTCATCCGAATTTTGAATCACTAACGGCGCTAAAGAAGTTTCACTTAAAAAAAAGAAATCTTGTAATTATTTTATTAATTATTTTAACATGAAACGATAAAAAAATGAGGTGCTGATAACGTTAATGATACATTTCTCTGATAAAATATGTGCGCTTTTTATAAGTTTTGTTACCAGTAATTTGAGCCATTTTTAATTTTTTTATGTTTGTATTCAATATTTTTATATTTATAAAAATACATGGTTATTTTTAATGATAAAATTTGAAAGCGTATTTCATCACCTTTCATAAACAGTTTTTAGTTTTCTGACACGTTCCCAAATATTCCATTTATTTGGATTTTATTGCAAAGCGGACATATTCTGACCTACTGACAGAACATGGTCGAAATCTGGGGGGGTTAAATAAAATAAAATAATTTGTAATCAAATTCTACTCAATTTGGGAGGCGGGAATGGGTACCGCTGCCCCGGGAACCTTTATTGGATAACCAACAACTCTGCCATAGGTCACCCCAAGTGGTTCGCTACGTTTGGTGATTTAGCAGGGGTGCCCGTGTTCATGGGGTGAGGTTTGTCTAGGTCTTGGAGGCGGATGACCAGGACACACTGAACCCCAGATTCCTACCTACCCCTTTAACCCTCTTCCTTGCCAGAACTCTCCCCTCCTTCCTTTCCTTTAAAAAAACCCTCCACACAGCATCCCCAAAGATGTCATAGGCCCTGAGGGAAATTATTTTCCTCAGGGCCTCCTGTGGAGCTTATGTAAAAAAAAATCTTCTTCCGTTATTTAGTGAGTATTTGTTCAAATATTTAATATTTAAATATTTATTTAATTTTGGACATAGAGCAATCACGCCACTGGTAGGTATCTACCTACTTATTTACTCTTCAACGTGCAAGTTTTTTTTCAATTTGATTGTATTTTTTAAATGATTGAAACGATGCAGTTGCTTGAAATCACGTCAGTGTACTTGCTGCTGATTTGAACTTCCAACATCTATTTCTATCTCCTTCCCCACCCCACTCCCTTCCACCTCTCAACATCCCCATTTGAGTATCCCATTTGAGAATGCCATAGTCCCACGTACCCGAACAATTTTAACCAGCGATTCCTGAATATTTGGAGAAAAAAATTAAGATATAATTTTTCCGTCGGATAATTTTTTTTCAATTAAAAACAATATACCTACATATTTTTCCATCACACGTCGCAACTGAGCAGTCGGCTGTAACCTAACGGGTCACGTGTAAGCACTCCATATCATTTCAGCAACACGGTAACACACGAAACAGTGATCCCGTCGCGATGTGTAGGAGTGTGATCAGTGGCGATGTGTGTCTAATTATTTTTTTTAAATAGAAAAATTATATTGTCGGACAGTAAATTGACATCAATTTTTTTTACTTCCAATGTATTATGCTCAGGGTACGTGTTGTTACATCCTATCTAAGTTTAGTCATTTTATGTTACAGCCACAATAGTTCAGGCAATATAATGTTCTTTTCACGCCCTTCTTACGTGCATAGTTGGAAAGCCCACATATTTCATTTATTTTGCTCTCCATAGAGCACATAATCTTAATATTTAAAACAAAGTCGGGTTAGTTACTCAAGAACGGCTGATTGATCTTTGATTTGTTGGATTTGTCTCCGCCCCGAATAGCAGAACGTCGGAAAAATACACGAAAAAACAATTATGTAGATAATTCATTTTTTCATGCATTTTGTATGAAAAAATGATTTCTCTTTTTTTGAAAGAGCTGCAGCAATATTGTTATAAGTATAATTTTGAATAGTGAATGAATTCCAAAAATGTCAATGCGTTGATTGCTTTGCTTTTGTTCTTAAACATTTAATGCTGCCTCTCTTTCTTACACACTAAATGTCAACAGTCGAAAATGGGACAAACGGTGAATAAACGGTGAACAAAATGGGACAAACGTAAGTCTGCACACCTCCAAAAGAAAAATACAATCTTACTAAAAATAAAAACGCGAGTTTGTATAGATGTATGTGTGTTTGTTACTCTTTCACACAAAAACTACTGAATGGATTTTAATGAAATTTTTCAATAATATATAAAGTATTTATTTATTTTATTTGACATAATATCTAACATTTTTAAACACAATTCAGCAATGTCGGCCTCACTGGGTAGCTCACCTGTGCTGAGGCCTCCATTTTATAAAACAAATATTTATACATAATACATTAAAAATATTATAAAAATAATGCTGCATAAAAAAAAATCGAAAATTAAACTAAAAATAAAAATTTATAATTATGGTAAAATTATAGGTAAAATGTTTTTTTTTAAGATGTGGTTTATAGCTCATACATCAGAATAACATATAGGCTATATATAATGGTAAACTTTGGCGTTATGAAATTTGTATAAATGAAAATGTGTGTATTTCATATATTTTAGCGTCAGGGGGGAAAGGCAGGGAGAAGAGGAACGGGGGAGGTGTGGGGTTCGCGGAGAGGGAAGAGACGAGGGAGGGGGAAGTGCAGGGAAGGTGGAAGGGAACGGGGACCCACGGGAAAGGACGTGCAGGGAGAATCAATTTATTTCTTTGAATGGCATTGCAACGCATGCCGGGGACCAGCTAGTATATTACAAAATCATTTATATCTTTTCTTGAAACGGCTTTCATCTCAGCTTGATGTATTAGTTCTGTAATAGATGATGAAAAATTATTATTAAATAATCTAAAATACATTTCTAACAACATGTTATTGCATCTCAGAGATGCAGACATTCTTTGTGAAATTACACGCTGATCACAGAATAATTCTTTATGTTCCATGTTCAACTGACGCAGCGGGCGTGAAATTGTTGAAACTTGTTTACTTTCGTAGGAGAATTTTTCATTGCTAGGATCTTGAAAATACATACATTTCCAACTAACTACATAATAATAGGTTCCATTACAACTGAACAAAGTGGCATTTCAACACCCCCTTGAAAATTCGTAGCCCATAACCATAAAATTCATAGGAATGAATAGCCCATAAACCTTACCTAAACCTGAGTTTTTTAAGTGAAACTTCTTTTTCTTCCCCGTGATTTGAAATTCGGATGAAACGCAAATGACGCATTACAGTACCTACGAAGCGTCCAACTACGCTTATTGGCCGCTTTGATTATGAACAAGATTATTACAAGGCTCCTGTTGGTTGAGAATGTGTGGGCGAAGGTTTCACTTCAACAGCGTGTGAACTGCACTCGATTTATTTCAGCGTTTTTAGCGGGCGGTCCATACAAACTTATTCTCCAATTTCCTCTGTGAATTTTGACACTAGTGCCGATATTTTTTAATACAATATAGATTTCGACCAACTGGCAAGTCGATGTCTTTTGTATTTTTGAGAAGTTACTTCTTATAGGAGTTATGGCCTTTCAAAAATCGTTAAAATTACATGGTTTGAATGCCATGATCCACTTATCATACATACATGATTCACTTATCAGTCGTCATACCACAGACATCAAACAAAGCTCTGAAAGTAAACTACAGGTTCCTTTTGAACAGAGCTGGGGCGAGATATTTTGATGCCATGGATACTTTAAAAAAACGCACACAATATATTAACAATACAATTAAACGCCGTTGAAAAATATGCCGACAATTATTTTAATATGAGATCTTAGCATGGGCGATCGTTCAGGATTGATATTTTCGACCTCAACTATTGTTTGTACGTCAGCGATCTGCATTTTTCCTAGAGAAGGAAGTTATCGAAAGTTATCCCATCAATCCTTATATATTGACTTTGCTAGGAATTCTGAAACGACAACAATTAATTGCCACGCATCTCATTTAAGTTGTTCGAGTCTAGTTCGAAAATTCTTTTTCCTATGACAACTCAAATAATTATCTACTGTTTTTGTTAGTAATGTCGATAAAAAGATAATGTACGCATATAGGTATTTATTATAAGTGTTCTGCCTTTCTATAACTAAGATGACACTGACGTCTATAATCTAGGATGACACTTGCGGTAGGTTCAAAATATCAGTCAGTGGTTTTGACCAAATAATAATAAATTAGACACAATGGTGGCATTTTTTTTACATTAGCTCCACACAGAAGGCCCTTAGGAAAATATTTTCTCTCAGGGCCAATGTCATTGAGATGCTGTGTGGAGGGTCTTTTTGAGGGGAGGAAGGAATGAACATTGGTCTCCCATCAGCTATATCAAGTGGCGGAGATAAGACGTGATACTGTGAAATAAATAACTAACAACATGTGCGCAATCGCATACTGCCTGCTAACAATGTATGCCCGGACATTCATTGTTAGCAGGCAGCGTCTTCCATTGAAATACCCGTAGAATAGGGATAGCATTCCCACCCGACGCGAAGCCTGTGCCCTAAAGATTGCAATCCATTTGATAAGATAGAACAATCTATCAAATGGACCGCTTGTTTCTGCACAGATTACAAGAGAAAGTTTCTCGTAGTAGGTATATTATTATAAAACATGCTAATATTCAATGAGACCTTACATGAAAAATACAATGTAGGCATCGGCGATGGGAATGCCTACCTTTATTATAATTATAATTTATGTAACTATACATTTATGTACCACTAAGTCTGTCACGACCCAGGTACCTACATCCTACATTCTGGTGAGTTAGACATTGAAAATCGCATGTAAATAAACTTTGTAAAAATAAATAAAAATAAAAAACAGAGTGTGCAATTCACACGCGGTAGAAGTGAAACCTTCAGAAAACTAAATTAGACAAGAGTGGGGAGACTACGAAGCACCTTTTTTATCAATGTAAAGATGATTTTTTCCATATTTTTGTCGTCGAACTCCAGTTCATCTTTTCCTATAAGTACTACATTAAGTCATCTTAGTATTTGTGTTTTCTTCTTCGGAGTGATGCCGCTTTCTTTTGTTTTATTTGCCTGTTCATTTTGGGGTTTGAAGATTGGATATTGATTTTACAAAAATAATTTATTTCGTAGGATTTGATCCTTGGTCCGCTGAATATCTGGCCGCTAAGGTTCGTCAGGCGCTTTATACCACTAGAACAGAATATCGGAACCGAACACCCGTGAAATAAATAAATATTTTATTGCTACCTTATTCTCTCGCAGGATAAATCCTAAATATGTATGTGTTTGTCTCTTTTTTGTGTCGCTCGCTTCCGTTTCATCGAGTTTCAAATCACAACGATGCTAAAGTTTTCACTTCAAACATAAAAATTTAATGTTCACTACTTGATATAATTTCCGACGATCGAATATATAAATTCAGAGGTCGAGTGTCTTTCATGTTTGGTTTTAGTTCCATAAACCCGTGCGAATTTTCTGTTTGACTATACATAGTTTGTTAACTCAATCAGAGATATTAATGAATCATCGGTAAAGAACTTTTATCGTTTTAAATTCTTCCATAATTTTCTCCCATCTCACACGTTTTGCATAGCAACGTAAAAATAAATAAAAAATAACAGGGTATTTAATGTATCCCGTAACCATAGAAATTGAAGAAAGAAAGTTAATTTTAAATCACTCTGTTCTGTAAGGTTTTTTTTCTAATACATCCATGATTTAAATATCGCACTTAATCAAGTTATAAAATTATAAGTTATTCTGGCGTTAAAACGTTTGAAAAATACTAATCCTTAAAAGCTTTTAAGTTATACGAGAGCGTTAATTGTAATTGTGCTGTTAAATACATCATTAGTTCTAATTTATTAAATAGACGCGAGGTAGTTCAGTTATGTTTAAAGTTTACTGTAAAGGAAAGATGTTCAAATATTGATTTGAACCTAAAACATTTTTAATGTCTAATATGTAATAAAAAACGTTACTAAGTTTACTGTAAAGGAAAGATGTTCAAATATTGATTTGAACCTAAAACATTTTTAATGTCTAATATGTAATAAAAAACGTTACTAAGTTTACTGTAAAGGAAAGATGTTCAAATATTGATTTGAACCTAAAACATTTTTAATGTCTAATATGTAATAAAAAACGTTATCATCTTAGCAATATCTTTGAAATAAACTAATGGCTTACTGCTAGCAGATAAATGAATGGTTGGAATGCTTACCAGGGTCGTATTTACGCGCAGGGTGCCAAGACTGCAGCCTTTGGACCCGCACCACAAATTAAAAAAGTTAAATTGTGAAGATATTATACTCATAAGTAGCTTCATCAGTATGAAGTGCGTGTGCAAACCTAGTTAAGTTATATGTTATTTCTAATGACCACAATATATTTCTTATCAACGCATGGCAGTGGGGCATGGAACTGGCCGAGGAAGGGTGAAAGTAGACTGAATGCTGTAGAAATGAGATCCCTGAGGCGTATGTGTGGTAAAACCATGTACGATCGTGTGAGAAATAAATGATGTAAGCGTTATGAGTAAGATTAAGAAAGGGACGCTCAGATGGTTTGGGCATGTAGAGCGAATAAAATGACGCAAATGTGAATGGTAGAAGAAGTCGGGGACGCCCTAGGAAGGCATGGCACGACCAAGTGAATCAGATACTTGAGTCGGGCCATGTGAAGAGTTGGAATACCATTTCATTTTTTTTTTTTTTTTCAAAAGAAGCAAACACATTGTGACTTGACATTTTAAATAAATAAAAAGAAAGTACTTTCTTTTACGTCACTTTATTATTTTTTCCGTCTACCGGTTTCGGTACCTCCGTACCTTCATCAGGACTGAATATAAAAATACTATTAGTATTTTTATATTCGGTAGACGGAAAAAATAACAATAAAGTGACGTAAAACAAAGTACTTTCTTTTTATTTATTATCGTTTTTAATATTAGCGCGCTCCGTCTAACATTCGTTTTTACATATCACCCCTTCTTCTTTTTGAGCGCTTACTACCGGGCCTTAACCCGATATATGGCAGAGGTGTGAAACTTGCAGAAAAGTTGTCCGAACACAATAAAATAATTTTAGTATTGTAAAATGATAAAATAAAATTAAAAAATAAACGAATTTTTTTGATTTGTTTGGAAGTCCTGAGGAAAATAATTTTACTCAGGGCTTACGTTATCTTTGGGGATACCTACTGTGTGGAGAGTATCTTTTAAAAAAAGGAAGGAGTGGAAGTTCTGGGATGGAAAAAGGTATGAGAGGGGATTAGGAATCTGGGGTCAGTGTGTCTACGATTAGTAAGTAGGTCGTGAGAGTCTGGGTGAAAGGGATTCCCGAAATCTATCTCTCCCAATTCGACTCGCTACGCTGTTTGTGGGCAGGTGCAACCGCCGTCAATACCTGGACAAACTTCACCCCCGTTTGCTTGAGCACCGTTGCTAAGTCACCAAACGTAGCGAACCACAGGAGTGACCAATGGCATAGATGTCGGTTATCCAATACTCTCGCCTCCCAGAATGACGTGATAGTCGGTTAAAAATCTTCATCTTTTAATTCAGATATCACACAATTGGACTATTGACTTTTTCGCACTTCCTTTTTTGTTGGGTGTTTTAGTAAAAAAATTGGGAGTGTGCATTGTATTTTACTTTCTCTTTGAATTTTTAAATTTACATGTTTTCTAAAACTTTATTTATTTATTTATTTGTAAGAGATGAACAGCTTATACATAAAATGTAGAGATACATTTATACAATGCTTAATTAAGTCGAGCCAAAAAGATCTCCTATGTTAGAGTAACTTGGAGACGGAGTTTAGGTGAGAAGAAGAGGAAGAGGAATATAGGATAAGGATAGAAGATGCTCTCGAAACATTCCACACTCTTGTATTAATTTTCGATCGTACGCGTTACTTCTATTCGTTATTTCTGAAAGGTTAAAAATGTCTATATTGTAAAATTTTGTGTTTCATTGCGCACATATACGGGGAATTTGGGAATTTTTCTAATTGTAGTTCTACATGTGGCAGATGAAATAAATTGGATTGTCTTGTTGATCTTGTCGGAATATGAATTTTTATAAAGTTGGTAAACTCTGGCGAGTCCAGGCCATTATTCGGGCTTTTAAATAACAAGATTTGGTGAAAAATTAAACGTCGTGTACAAAGGGAGTTGAAGTTGTGAAAGTTAATAGATTCGGTGTAATTTGAAAAGTGTAAGTTTTGTTTTTAATTTCTGTGTTTAAACTTTTTTTAATTCTTTCGACGTGGGCTTGGTGGAAAGGAGTCCAGTGTGCAGTTTTCTAAGTGGGGACGGATTTACGCTAAATAAAGAATCTTAATATTGCGGAAAGGTTTTGTTATACGAATTATAAATCCCAGCATTTTGTTTACTTTGTTGATGATTTCATCAGTGTGTTGTACAAAGTTTAATTTGGCATAAATAAACTGACTGAAGAGCTGTCGTAAAAACTTTCTTTTTCAAAGAATATCCCTGAAAACCATAACCAATTGAATCAAATTTAAAAATCAATACACAACGTTTTTCCCCTTTTTACGATTACATTGGTAAATATAATTCATTTGATTGCCCATAATTTCCGCCACTGTGGAATTCTCTATGTACGAGTATTACTGTCGGTGACCAGAACTAAAATAATCAATCACTCCATGTAATCAAGTGCAATTGTTGCGGATTTGTGGAGGGAAAGGAGTGGGGTTTGTCCGACACCAATTATTTTGTCTGATAGATTTTAATCAATTCGAACACCACCCCTAGCTTCTATAGCCCTGCATGGAAGAGATGATTAATGCGATTTACAGTTGGCATTTCCTGATATTCGTCAATGATATTATATAATTATTATCGAAATCAAAACTCACTAATTGTTAAAGTGGTGATAATATGTACGGATCTTTTCTCCTTACAAATAAACATGTTTTAAATTTTGCACAACTGATAACCACTTAATTATATGATTTTAAAGATTATTTATCAAATCTTGATATGTGGCAAACACTTTGTGGGAATACATAATTATAATAAACACAATTAAATAACTTTGTTTCAATTCCACTTTATTATTTTTTAATCCAACCGGTTTCGGTTCGTACTGAACCTTCCTCAGGGGTGAATAAAAATATATTGAACATAATACAGAAAAACATGGTATTTATAAGTAAAATTAGAAGAGGGAGACAGAATATCAACTTAGGTGGGGACGATGCGGGAGGTGTCTAAGAGGGAGGGGTGAACGTGGGTGGGGGTAATGGAAATATTTTAAAAATCGGGGTGTTAGACAAATCTAATTGTTTATTAAGTAAATTGGTTTTATTTATTTTTAATGACTTTTTTATTTCAAGGGCTTCAAGATTATTAAGGCGTAGACCTATCCCATTTCTATGCAATACATCTATCCCGGAAGCTTTATTAAATGAGTGATTTTTATCTATTAGGTGGGAGGCGAATTCTGAAAAACCTACACTGTTTAGACATCTCAAGTGTTCGACCACTCTTGTTTGAATGTTTCTAGCCGTTTTACCGATGTAAAAGGCCGAACAGTCATTACATTTAAGTTTATATATGCCAGAATGGCTTAAGTTATTTTCTTTATCTTTAGAGTTTATTAAAAGTTTACCTAGGTTGTTATTAGTATAAAACGCAGCTTTAATTTCTGTAGGGAATTTAGAAACACATGAAGATGAAAAGTTATTTATGAATAAAATTCTACGCCAACCGTGGTTTTTATTATCTCTGATGTTGTGTGTATTATTATAAAGGAATTTATTAGTAGATATGAGATTAAGTTTTTTTGTAAGGATTTTATCGATTAAGCTATGGGGATATCCATTATTTATTGCAATAGATTTGATTTTAGCGAGTTCTTCAGTAAAATTGACACTCCTTTGACCTCCCTCTTAGACACCTCCCTCATCGCCCCCACCTAAGTTGATATTCTGTCTCCCTCTTCTAATTTTACTTATAAATACCATGTTTTTCTGTATTATGTTCAATATATTTTTATTCACCCCTGAGGAAGGTTCAGTACGAACCGAAACCGGTTGGATTAAAAAATAATAAAGTGGAATTGAAACATAGTTATTTAATTGTGTTTATTATGATTATTTATCAGTTGCGTAAAATTTAAAACATGTTTAGTTGTAGGCCCCTTGTGTCCTTAAAAGACATTTTTATCAAAATTGTTAATTTTGGTTAAATACACTTTTTATGAATTATTTAGAAGCTAAGTTTTTTTCCTGGGCACAAATTTCATCATAAAATAAAAGTAAATTTTATGAAAATGATTTAACAGTATATAATCTTCATTTAATCCTCGACCGGTCAGTGACTGAGTTGGCAGCATGTTTGGGTCCCACCCAGGCGACCCGTGTTTGATTCCTCGGCTGGCTAAGTCCTCCATCACGTCTCAGGCAACATCTTCGGCTTCGGCTTTGGATTTCCAAATATTGTCGGATTATTCGTAACTCGGGAATATGTGTCTTTCCTTAAAAAAATTGCACTGCGAGAACAGAACAAACTAAACAACAAAATATTTATTTTAATCTTTCTAACAAGAATTATTGAAGGATTAAATATACCAAAAAAGTCACTCGAAACCAAAATTTCATTTACATTTTTTACTCCAAGTTTAATAACGTCTGGAGTCATTCAAAGTACCTACGTCAAGTCCGACACTTAACACCCTACATAAAATATAGAAATAAATTAAATTTAAATTAACGGATCGTCATCCTGCATACATCAATAGGCATAGGCATAGGCATAGTACATATACCTAGGCATATATTTTCACTTATTTTTTATCTTTTTATATATGTACACGTCTACTTTGATTCATATCCTTTTTAATAAATATAAAATGTTATTTACATACCTCGAAACAGACTTTGTCTAGTTAGGTGGGTAAAAGAAAACTATGTAAATATTTTTTTTTTAAATGAAACTCAACTGAACTGACATCGCTCATTTAGTGGAAAGCTGAACCACGACAATGACGTTGGTTTACGTTTGTTTTTTGACCTTAGAGCTTTAAACTTTGATCTTTGAGCGTTGACCTTGATCTTTTGCCTCAGCTTTGAGGTTTGAGCTTTCAGGTTCGAACTTTGAGGTTTGAGTTTTAAGCTTTGAGTTTTGAGCTTATGCTGTGAGCAATGTACTTCGAGCTTGAGCTTTAAGCTTTGTTGCACGCAAACTTTTTAGAATTCAGATGGAGAGAGTTCTTTTATTTCGAACAAGTGTAAAAAATGTCTTCACTACGTATCAAAATTCTGCTTTAAGGGGTGGAAAAAGAGGATGAGAGTGTTATTTTTTTATCTCGTTTATCTATTTTTTTTATTTGACTCTTTTATATTATATTTGTTTCCATTTTTTATCTGTTTTAGTTCCTCTTGTTTTGAGGGTCAAGTGTGCAAAGTTTCATCAATCGCGGAATAAAACGGTAGATTTGATAATAAATTAAATAAAAAAAAAACGAAGCCAGGTCACACATTTTTACATATATAGACAGACACATAGGTGAAATTCCAGACATTGCCCGGACTCTATGCACAGTCTTTCGAAATCCGAGTAGATAGTCATTTTCCTATACTTTGAACTACCTTTACTTCTTTAAGGGGTGAGAAAAGAAGTCGGGGACTTTTTTCGAAAACTCGTGTAGACATTGAACTTCCCCTTGTTTTGATAATTCTCCTTGTTTTCACCAACCTCGGAACAAAATGAAGATTTGTACGCCCGCCACAGACAATGAACTTTATATTAGAAAATGTATTAAAAAACGTATATATTATAAAATAATATCGATAATAGTTTCTTTATAAAAGTTATGAATGAAATCTCAATAATTCCATAGCGCAATTTTTTTAAACACCCATAAGATAACAAAAAATCTAAAACTAATTTGAACTTGTCAGTAGATATAAAATAAAGTTATGTAAAACACAAGAACAAGGATTTTTTATAATAATGTTACAATATAATGTTGCAAACAGGTTTCATTTTGTGGACGATTTGTCAAGAACGACTAAATAAAAACGATCAAATGTGTATTGTTAAAAAAAAAAACTCTTAGATAATAAAAGGTACTACATAGAAGTGGGTAAATTTTTAAATACCTGAAATTCTTATATTTCGTATCATTCGTTTATCATCGTGTATATTATTTGGTTTCATTCAGAACTTGGCCAACAGATGTCACGCTGCGTTCAAAGCGAAAAGTTTTCGTGGGTGCTTATGTTTTAAACTTTCACTGAAATCAACTAAAATAAAAATAAAACGTAAAATAACCCATTGAATATTTTATTTTCATGTAGCAATTCGATTGAGAGAAAGTATATAAAAAAGTAACAATTTATTTATTGTGAAAATCGAGCAGCGTTTTCCCGACGGTGGAGACACCTTTCGGAAAATTTGCGAACTTTTGGAAACATGAAAACTGAACGAAATTTTAATAAATTATAATGATTAAGTAAAACTGATAATATGTAGGAACTAAGTACGAGTATTATGAATACATAACTTAATAGGATATTTATCTAAAATCTAAAAGATAAGAGTAGAAATTCATATTTTTCCTGTTTAATTTATTTCAGGTGATATAGATTGCGACTTCTACTTGTTTTTTGTGTTAATTTCAACTTTTTAAAGTCGCCATAAATCAAAAGAGGCCAGTTTTTTTAGGTGGAAACTATAAAATGGTTTCGATCTTAAACCTGTTCAGTGGAGATGAATCTCTTACGAATTTTTTCTTCGGCGACATTCGCCGTCCGAAGTTATGATACACCTCCCTACCTTAAATCTGTTTGCATAAAATACCGTAAATGTATGTCTACCATTGGTATAAAGGAACACCAGGATGGCCTGCTAGGTACAAAAATGACCATTTGTCTCTCGGCTCCCGTCCAGAGGTTCTAACATGGTCGATTGATAAGGATTGATAGGATAACTTTCGGTAACTTCTCATCGTTCCCTAGGACGACTCGTCACCTTAGTTCTTAATTGTCTAAACTACCATTTTAGTTTTTTTTTTTTTTAGAAATTTAATTAAAATTAAATTTGAAAATGTTATTATGTTATTAAATGAGTCATAGCAATAACGTCATTCTAAATCAATTAAGAAAACCCTTACACTTAGTGCAAGGCAAACCAAAGGGAAATACTCCGAATCCCACATTAGCACTCTCTCAATTAGTGTCTTTACAAATTAGTTTAACCGGTAATAAATCAACTTAGACACCTTCAAAAATCGACATTTAAAATCTTATAAATAAGTCGTCCGTACGTGGCTTCACCACAGTTTGAAAATGACCTTACAAGTCGAAACAGCTGTAACTAAAACACTAACCAAAAAACTTGCAGAACTCGATAATAACATTATCAAATTTAATTTTAATTAAATTTCTAAAAATAAAATGGAGTTCTACGATTTAATCACCAAAACAATTAATACCATTTTAGTATTTGTTGACAACAATTGACGTCGAATATATTCTACTTAGTCATTGTGAACTGTTACTTATTCTTAGTTTTAAGTCACTTTATTGTTATTTTCTCCATCTACCGGTTTCGGTACCTCCGTACCTTCATCAGGACTGAATAATAAATTAAGAAAATTTTCTCCCTCATCTCATCGACATGAAAAATATATATATTTTTAAATTTAAAAAACCTATTTATAATTTAATAAATAGGTAGGAAAAGTTAAAATTGATAATGGTAATAAACTGTTTTAAAGTAAAAACACTTTCACAAGAATTTTTTTTTTCAAAAGCATTAATTTTTCCTATTAATCAAAGGGAAATTACAAAACGGTTGTTTTTAATAAGGGGTTGTAGATAAGAGTACTTATCATTCTCAATAGAAAGCTTACGAAAAACCTGGTTTTTTCACTTTTTTATCCTTCAAAACATGGTAATACATGATTTTTTTTATTTTGTGACATAGCATCACTGGTCCCAACGACTGAAAGTTGGTGAAACTACCTAGAGTAATCCAATGTTTAAGGGAAATGGGGGAGTTAAGAATTGAGGATGGAGAACGGTTGAGAAGAATCTGCTTATTGGGATCTGGTTCTTTAAATAAATGTGAAATTGATTTTGGATAGAAAGTTAATCAAATTAAGTTCTGCAAATATTTTAGTTTCAAGGTCGTTCATTATCAAACTGTTAATATGATTTACATAGAATTAAGGCTAGTTGCTACTGGTACGAGCCCTCACACGATGACTGATACCATTACTAAAAAAAAAAAACAAATCACACGCGAAAGAAGTGAAACCGTCAGAAAACTAAAGTAGACAAGAGTTGGGAGGTTACAAAGCACAGCACAAAGAGCAAACCG
The DNA here is from genome assembly GCA_929108145.2 of Limnephilus rhombicus. Lineage (NCBI taxonomy): Eukaryota > Metazoa > Arthropoda > Insecta > Trichoptera > Limnephilidae > Limnephilus > Limnephilus rhombicus. The sequence continues at coordinate 30,299,850 of OV815284.1, forward strand.
ATAGACTACGAAGCACCGCACAAAGAGGAGACCGATTATACTATCTCATTCACTCGCAGGCTAAATCCTATAGATTTATTTTTTATTTGTTTGTTTCACGAAAAAAAAGTACATTTTTAGAATTATTTAACTGCCATGCTATGGATGTCAGATTGGAATTATACATAATATGATTGACAATAATAGGAATTCGATTATATAATTCAGATTAATTAAAAAATATTTTACAAAGCATTTAAATTACGAAAATTATATAGTATAGGGATTGTGCTAGGATATGAAGGTAGATTAGATGGTGGAGTGTAAAATTTATGGGTGTAACTATTATACTGTGTTTGTCTCTTTTTAGTGTCGTTATTTTTCGTTTTACTGAGTTTCAAATCACAACGGTGCTGAAGAAGTTTTCACTTCAAAAATACATAAATACCGGGCTAAAGTGACATATCCATTCATACGTATTTGAAAAAAATACTACTTGACTACTTGATTAATTAAATAAAAGTAAAAGTCTGCCTTCTCAAACTCCCACAGGGAAAGAAGGAAAAGGGCACCTTATGTTTAACTGGAATTTTTCTCTCAATTGAATCGATTTTTTAGTATAAACCTGAAAATGGTTTAAATATAGTCAATACGTACTTCGTTTTTCCGATTTTTTTTTTAATAACCCAAACCGTTGGTCTAATTTTGTTTCTAATGCGTACAAAAGATTTGTCTGGTCTGTCTTGTGTATTTTAATCCAATTGCTCTTCGTATGTTACGAGGCGGTAATCTTTAAAATAAAATTTGCAGCTTTTGGCCATAAATCTAATGCTAACGAATAGGACTATTTGGATGTTAATCGATTTCTCCTTGGAGATGCATCATTAAATATTATTTTATCCCTTTTATAATGGACGCATTCAAATTAATGGCTTGATGTTTGATTGCTCCCCGCGTACTTAAAAATAATGCACTTAGACGGCAGGAAATAATAATAATTCTAATGTCTTCTTCTTTAATCTACCAATTCGTGAGTATACTCTACCTCCTTCTTGTTTTTTCACTGTTGAGGATGGGTTGTTTAACAGAATTTGAATAATTCGTCAAATTTCAAACATAAAATATCCAAGTTCTCTTATTACACAACATACTGTCAAAAAAAAGCAGCTCATGATGAAATAATAACAGAACTTGAATAGGAATTTCACAGTGCTTAAATTTTAACTTTGAAATTTGATGACTTGTTCAAATCTGTGAAACAACCCGTCCTAACTGTTTGAGGTCAGGTTCTTTCGTTGTAACCTTACATATTCTAAAATCGTCACTACATATTTACTGCCATCTTCCAAGTGACATTTTTACCAGCCAATTATTTTCCCTTTAAAATATATAATAACATTAAATAGAAATAAAGTATAATATCATAAAGTGTAGAAAGCAAGCACCTGGTTGTGTTATATTATATTATGTAAATCACTTTGGGTGAACCACTAACTTACAGATAAAATTATATTTGTCGTTTCTATCTTATATGCATGTTGATGACTATAATACTGCCCTAGATATTCGCGAAACCGGTAGGTGACAAAACATACATGTCAATAAATTTGAGATTGAAGAAGCTGCATTTTTAAATTTAAAAAACAAATGTTTATTTATAAACGCAATTAGATACAATAAAATAATATTTTTTCAACCGAAAGAAGGCTTTCCTATGCCTTTGCGGGTATGTACATACAAAATCAAAATCAGTACCGTTGGCATTTTCATCAATTTTATCTTCTTCTTTGCGTGCCGTATCAGGTCCCCCCGACGTTGGCGATCACTCTTGAGAAGTTTAATTTTATACTAAAATTTAAATAAAAAATTTCCAACTTTTTTCGCAAATATTAGTAACATTTTTTATGTTAATTTTTACTATTAAGGCTGGTAACAATATTTTTTTGTCTTCCCTCCTCTTGTGTTCGTTGTAGGTACTTACGAGTATTCACGCAGAATAATTTTTTTCCTATCTTCATATTTTATATTTTATTGTTTGCTATAGTACCAATACGAAAAAACTGATTTGCATGTCTCATTCACACAGTTGGGAATTAATGATATTATTATTTCTATTAATATTATGTTAATTTTAAAGCTGGTGTAATTTATTAAGACTTGTTCTATTTAAAGCTCTAAGGGCGTAAATAAATAAATTTCTTCTTCAGTAATCTTCTTCGGGTTTCGAAGTATGTTGATAATTTTGATTAAATAAATGGTATATTCAAGCTGAATTGTTTTCATTCAAATAAATAAATACTCATGGCGTTGTTAACATTAAGTAACAATGAATTACTTCGTCCAATTTTAGTCACCCAATAGGAGTATTCATTGTTTAGATTGACATCATTACGCTCAAAATGAGGAGAATTAGAATTACTAGGTAATATTTTACTCAAGTAAAACGGAATGATAATCGTAGGATAACTTGTCTGGCCTTTATTGATTTTGCTTAGTGCTAATTATGCTGGTATAATGAATAGAAAAATATTCGATTTAGGTATTGGTGATTATTTCTCGGAGTTTATCTGTGACCAACTATATGTATAGATAGCTGGTGCTGGTCTCTTGGTAAGAGAATAACGCAGGGCCGGCCCTAAGCGGGCGCAATTGGAGCAGTCCACTTCGGCGCCGAATTGCAAGGTGCTAATAATACGGTTCCATGACAACTTAACACAGTGGCACTTCAATAGTTAAGGTTAGCTAAGGGACATGGAAACTAAGTGTGGTTTATTGTCAGACCGTATGCTATTCACATTTTTTGTTGGTACTTAACAATTGATTTGTGATATATTATATTTAATCTTGATATGTAGCAAACACTTTGTGGGAATACATAATTATAATAAACACAATTAAATAACTTTGTTTCAATTCCACTTTATTATTTTTTAATCCAACCGGTTTCGGTTCGTACTGTATATTATATTTTTTCATATTCTCTATTTTATACTGGTGCTTGCAGGTTTTTTACATGATGCAATGCCGCCTCATGAATGAGTTTTTCGTTTGCCTTGTTTAATTCATATTTGTCTTACTAACTATTTTTTTTTCATTTTGTTTTTCCTGTTAAGCACTTGCATACTGCTTACTAACAGCGTGTGCAGGGACTCTGGAGGTCTAAAATTATTCAAAATAAATAAATACAGCTTCGTTTAACAAAAAAAGTAGAAAGGAGTAACCATTTGTTACTTCTATCAGGGCGGGTAAGTGGCACTTCAATACACCTTTTAAAAGTGATATGTCATACAAAACTATTATATCACCACACTTTAATTACTGTCCAAATATTATTTTTCTATGGAATTCAGACAAAATGAAAAAAATACAAATACTGCAAAATATAGCAATGTATGCTGTATGTAGCAATGTATGCTATATTTTGCAGTATTTACTGCAAAATATAGCAAATATAGAATAATACTCAAGCGCAACACATAGAGACACGTTAAGGGAGTTTTTATGTCGGTGAAGCGAACTATTTATTTGAAGGTATTTATTATTTATTATACATAAAATTAACATAGGGATGATAACTAAATTACACGGACACGGAACAAGAACTGCGAAGCAAATTAGATTGCCTATATGAAGGAAATCAAGCATCCAGAAATCTATTATGTACCAGGCCGTCAAACTTTTTTTCAAAATTCCGACAGAAAACACAGATATTGAAAATATGATTAATTTTAAAAAAGGAATTAATAAAATTTACCTACCTCAAAAATTGGTTTTTTTCGTTTGAGACTGAATATAACTACATTTAAAATATTGAAAGACACAGTATATTTGCCGATTAATGTAATTCTTAACGTGTTTCTACAATTATTAGCACACACGACGATGTAAGCTAACTTAAGATTGATTATAAACCCTCGGGGTTTGCCCACCCAACATCCGAAAGTTCTTATATTAATTTTAAATAGCCCATAAAATACAATAAGCCACTGACCGTGCGAAAATATAACTTGTACCAATCTAGCTATATTGTACCTACCGGCCTACCTATATATTTTGTTTGAACAAAAATTCGCAAGTGTGGGAAAACAAAACAGACGCAAAAAACAACATTGTAAAACGAAACGTCTATAGGCGCCAGGCGCCAGAACGTGACAACGAGATATGTAAATGCAGAACATAAAAGTAGAGTTTTTTATTTGAATTCTGCACAAGAATCTCAACTGCTCCCGTCTCGAACCAATGAATGGCATTCCCAATTAGGATATGTTGTGAGGCTGAAGGTAGAAGAAAGGGGAAGGAGATGGGTAAAAGGAAAGTGGGGTAGTTCCTGGCTATTCAAATATAGTCACCAAACACGGCTAAAGCCATTTAAAGCAACGTTTCAATTGTAAATGGTGGTCTCACACCAGGGCAATGCTGAAAGTATCTTCGACTCTGGAACGTGCGCAAATATACTATATATTATTTTTAATTTATTAATTGCGAAGAAAAAAATGAATAAAATAAAATTTATTTGTGTTTGCCAGGATTTTACTGACCTCCGGATTGCTAGTCAAGAGCCTTACCCATCGACCATGTAGGCAGTCAAATATTTTAATGACAAAGTGAAACCATTCTACATGAATAAGCAGTGTTGTCTCATTCTTTCAGCGCAAAGAAAACTGGATAGAAATTAACTATATTGCCTTGTTTGTATTGTTTTTTTTTTCGTAAAAAAGGCATTTCAAAAATTTTTGTGTCTGCTGTTTTTGACAAGGGGCGCCAAAATTTGACTCGCACCATGCGCCGCGCCGTGTGGCTCTGGCCCGGCCCTGGATTAATGCCAATTTATCCCTACTGTAAATCCGTAATCTGACCATCTGGTTCGCCTCGATAATTTAGAGGGTCAGCCAAACCTACACCCATTCCCATACTAGCTCATTCGTTTGTCTATAACTACTGTCTGCTACGTAGTACAATATGCCCACAGTCTATAAGGTCAAAAGAATACGCAAAAACTGGTTTCAAAGTACGAAATTCCTAAGACGCAACGAAGGAAGGCTATAAAAACACGATTTTGGGGATTTAATAACTAAAACCTCGCTCGTTGCACAACCAACATTTTCCACTTATAATGATGAAAGTATGACTTTTGAAATAAAAATTCTTTACGCACGCTTGACTTGGGGAGTAAGCTGGTGAATACGTGACGAGAGCGTTGCGAAAAGTGTGATCGGGCGAGGCGAACGGTCGGGCCTTTACGCACGCTTGAAATGGGGAGTTACGAGGAATGCGTGACGAGAGCGTTATGAAAAGTGTGCTCGGGCGAGGCAAACGGAAGTTGAGAGGGAGATATATATATATATATATTTTTTTTTTTAATAATCGGATACGGTTTACATATATTTATATAGTTCCCGTGAGCACTTAGGCCATAGACCCATTGTACTATCTCCCATTTTACCTCATTTCTTTGACAGTAACCCAGTCCCTTTAATAAAGTTCACCAGGATTGTCATTCGAAATGAAGCAATATCTTCTGGTCCGACAATGTGTCTTTCCAGGTCTCATTTCCCCTCTTCACTCCTCCTTGGTTCCCTGAAGGCCCCACGACGGAAGAGGGCTTCATCTCTCCTCTCCACTCCTTAGTTCCCCGAAGGCTCCACGACGGAGAGTCCACCTCCCCTTGGTTCCCTAAAGGCCCCACAAGGGAAGAGTCCACTCCACCTTGGTTCCCTGAGGGCCCCAGGAGGGAAGAGAACTTCATCTCTCCTCCTTGGTTCCTTAAAGGCCCCACAGAGGAAGAGTTCACCAAGATATAAGAGGGAGATATAAGTTAGTGAAGCTTTACTTCACTCGTGTGGTCTAAAGCACACTCGTTTTTTTTTTAAATTCTGTCAGTTTATTCATAACCCATAAATTTTTGTCTTCTTAATAACAACAAAAATACGGTATCAGTAAAAATACGATTATGGAAAAACGGATTTATATGTATAATAAGTTTTTTTAATTCAAAGAAAATTTCGGCAATTTAATAAATGCAATCTATTTTACACACAAGATACATTTAGCCTTAGACAGTACCTATTTTTCTTATATTTTGATAACGTAAGAATGCATTATTAATTTTTAATGATATATATATTTTTTAAATTATTAATTTACGACCATTTAGGCTTTTATATACATATATGTATATATGTAAAACAATTTTCTCGGTTTACCCGCGTAACGTAGTCCTTAAAAGGACTTTTTAACTCCTGACGTTTCGGACAGATCACACTGTCCATCTTCAGAGGCCTTATGTCTTGAGTTTTTGTCTCAAACTGATAGTTTTCGCATGTCTGTTCGGTCCAAAAGCTAAAACATTTCCAAAATTACCAGTAGTGTCTCCAATTAGCTTAACCAATCAGGTATCTACTGCCAGCCCCGCCCCCCACCCCCTCCACCATCAATCACCTGCATCCCGGGTACTTCGTTCTAGACATAAGAAGTGACTTGCACTCACTTAAGTTTTAGCTTTTGGACCGAACAGACATGCGAAAGCTATCACTTTGAGACAAAAACTCAAGACATAAGGCCTCTGAAGATGGACAGTGTGATCTGTCCGAAACGTCAGGAGTTGAAAAGTCCTTTTAAGGACTACGTTACGCGGGTAAACCGAGAAAATTGTTCTACATCTTACACCCGTGAAAACCTTAATCATAACATATGTATATATACATATACGAAATTATACTAGTAAATAGTGCAGGAAATGACTGTTTAAAACACTTGTACAATAACAAATATAAAGCAAAAATTCTATTGAATTTGTTCCACACAGTATGCAGGCACAAAATATTTTAAAAAAATACAAAATAGCTTCTTGCTTCATCAAAACATTCCCCTACTTGATGAAAAAAACTTCAATAAGGTGCGCTTATATATTAAAATTGATGTATTAGATAAATATATCAACAACATCGGAGTATTTGTTTCCAAGCTGTTGAATCCGTCGCATAGGCCTTTTTTTATTTCTTTTTATTGAGGAAACAAACAGTCATACAGTAAAATAATTTTATAACAATAAAATTCATATGTTGTAGACCAATTAAGTTCCATTATGTTAAATATTGGTTTAGTATTTTTACCTACTCAACTTATTAAATGACAAAAAAATAAACATAATAAAGAAAAACATGAAAAAAGAAGAACATAAAACATAATAAAGAAAAACGTGAAATTATTAACAAACATGGTTATACTTTTACTTCTTCCTTGCGCTGTCCCAACTCATTGCCTAGGTAGGCTGTTGGGGTCGGCTTATATGGTTATACTATTTACTTCTTCTTCTTCCTTGCGCTGTCCCAACTCATTGCCAAGGTAGGCTGTTGGGGTCGGCTTATATGGTTATACTATTTACTTCTTCTTCTTCCTTGCACTGTCCCAACTCATTGCATAGGTAGGCTGTTGGGGTCGGCTTATATGGTTATACTATTTACTTCTTCTTCTTCCTTGCACTGTCCCAACTCATTGCCTAGGTAGGCTGTTGGGGTCGGCTTATATGGTTATACTATTTCCTTCTTCTTCTTCCTTGCACTGTCCCAACTCATTGCCTAGGTAGGCTGTTGGGGTCGGCTTATATGGTTATACTATTTACTTCTTCTTTTTCCTTGCGCTGTCCCAACTCATTGCCTAGGTAGGCTGTTGGGGTCGGCTTATATGGTTATACTATTTACTTCTTCTTCTTCCTTGCGCTGTCCCAACTCATTGTCTAGGTAGGCTGTTGGGGTCGGCTTATATGGTTATACTATTTACTTCTTCTTCTTCCTTGCGCTGTCCCAACTCATTGCCTAGGTAGGCTGTTGGGGTCGGCTTAAATGGTTATACTATTTACTTCGTCTTCTTCCTTACGCTGTCCCAACTCATTGCCTAGGTAGGCTGTTGGGGTCGGCTTATATGGTTATACTATTTACTTCTTCTTCCTTGCGCTGTTCCAACTCATTGCCTAGGTAGGCTGTTGGGGTCGGCTTATATGGTTATACTATTTACAATGGTTGATAATAATATAATTTTCACAAAAAAGAGAAAAAAGAGTATTTTAAGTTATTAATTTATTAAGCTGCGTTTTATATGATTTCAAGTCATGGTTGAAAATGTCTACATCTATTATGCATATATTATCTAAATAATATTTCAGATTCCCACTTGCTGATCTGAGTTTTCTAAATTTAAACTATTCGGCAAGTCGAATTGTTTTAGATACTCGTACCTATTCCTATCAAGCAATGCCATTAAGGGACAAGCGCTTTGTCTATCCGACCCGACACTTTTAATTAATCAATGTTGATTGTAAATTCAAGCCATAGAATGTAATATGGTAATGTATGCAAGTGGAGATACGGCACATCCAATGAGCAATGGCCATTGAAGTATTGAAGGCCTTCGGACGAATTTCGCGGCGAGTTTCGGCAGTTGCACGTTCAGGGTTTAGGGCGCGGTTTTTAAGTTTTCCCCAAGGAAATATGAATTAATGAACACGCTAGCAAAATTGAAATGTTTACCTTGTTTTTACCTATGTGCATTTTTTAGGGGATAGTGTTAATTGTTACAAAATATAAATGTAAACCTTCATTGTTAGTACCTTATATCACTTTCTCAGTGGTGTATATGTGTAAGTTATTTATGTGTGTGTTAGTGGAATATTCCATAAAAAGAAGAAGGTAAATCTCTCGCGTAAATATTTATAGCCCTTTTCAAAAGGTTCGTGGGAATCGTGGGAAAGGAAGAACCGAATTTGCGGTTGTTTCGTTCCTTTCCCACTAAATTAATTATTCTAGTTAATTAATTATTATTAGTTCTTAATTTTAAGGTTTTTTAATTTCATTATTTCGATTTTCATATTACTTACAAACACATTGTTATGCGTCTTTCTATCTCAGGTAAGTTTTAGATAACGGAGAGTTTTTACATTTCGTTAGAAATAATGCATGTATTTTTTTGGAGAAACCGAAAATAAAAGTAACTTAATTATTACTATCAACTGAAAATAGTAAATAACAAATTGTTTTAACGACTAACCCGATTAAGTATTAAGAATTCCCGGTCGGGTTTTCTTTATATCCCGCTTTGTAAATCAATATTTCATCCTCGCCAATAAGGAACTCAGAAATCTTGACAATAAAATGAAATGAAAAATGTTTGTGACTGTTAAGAGGAGAATAAGGTAACTGAATAAACGAAGAGTTTTGGAGTTTCCCGCTTCTGATCAAGGTCGGTCCCGTGCAGGCGCGATTGGAGCCGACTGGCCTAGGCACCCAGGAGCCAAAGCGCTGATAATAACCTAAATACTAACACAGCGCCCTTGGTTTTTACTTGCACTATTTGGCTAAGGTCCGGCTCTGCTTCTGGTAAGGGGTGCTTTCCATCTTGAACACAGTAAAAAATTACGAAGGTACCGTTAAAGTGCTCACATTTTATTTTATTTCCTTTATTGATTTTATTTTACTAATTTGTACAACAAAGTTTATAAATTACTAATATTAAAACTACATTTTCTCCTGCAAATTCGTGTACCTAGACTTTAAGGATTCTGACAGGGTAACGTTTTCCTAAAGTTTTCCAATTCAAAAGCTTCACCCCATAAACAAATTTAGAATGAAAAAAATCAAATATTTTTGATAAGCCTACCCAAGGTTTATTTATTGTAAAGGAGAGTTATAACTTTCGACCAACTTGAAATGTATCAAACAATAAATTTATAACAAAAGGTGCTGGAAAATGAAAAATTACATGTTGTCAACTGCGTCAGTCCTATAGAGCCACCGAGAAGAGCACTTTTGTATTTGTAATAAGCACGGAGGTACATTGTTTTGTGCTGTTGTTTCGACTGTAAAAAATGCCAAATTGTGTTCATACTTCCGATATAACAGCACAACCACGTGATTACAGAATAACTGTGTGCGACATTTAATCCTAAATTATAATGTACCTTCATTTTCTCCTTGCGATCTGAAGAAACAACTTCTCGGCCCACTAACTAACGGCAGTTTATTCTACCATCCGATAATGGAACTTACAGCTGCCTTTAAAGGCCTATTTCCTCAGATAAAGTTTAGACATTTGAATAAATAGCTCATAAATAATAATAATAGATCAATGACTATGAAAAAACTAGACTCTTGAACTCTAAATTATTTCATACAGTTAATGGAATGGGCTAAATCGTTGAAAAACAAAAACTATTGATATTAAATATTGACAAGATATTCAAATGTTTGGGTTAGAGTTAGTGCAGTGTCCTGGATTTGTACATGGGACCTTCCGCTATTGGCTGCTTTTAAAATTCCAACGGCAACGGCACGGCGACAGCAACGGCTCGCGGCATCTCATTTCTATAATACGAGTGAGGAAAACGCCAGAAAATGATTACTTTTTCCTTTGGAGGAAGCAGACACGTTTGTTACATGTGTAAGAAAGAGCAGCAGCATTATTGTTATAAGGAGGTGGGAATGGGTACTGCCGCCCCGGGAATCATTTATAGGATAACCGAAACATTGCTATGGGTCACTCCAAGTGGTTTACTATGTTTGGTGACTTAGCAGGGGTGCCCGGGTTAATAGGGTGAGGTTTACCTAGGTCTTACCTGGACACGCACAACCCCAAATTCCTACCCACCCATCGTACCATTTTCCTTCCCTACCGTTCCTTAAAAGACCCACCACACAGCTTCCCCAAAGATGACGTAGGCCTTGGGGGAAATTATTTTCCTCAGGGCCTCCTGTGTGGAGTTAATGTAAAAAGGGAACATACATATATTGCCTTTTTTATACCGTTGCCGTGCCGTAACCGTGAGAATTATAAAAACGCCCATTCGGTGTCGTTAACCATCTGGGAAACCCTTAGATACGCCGTGTCTATTAATATGATGTCATGTACTTTTAAAATAATTAGTTACCTTTGTTTTAAATTCTGAGGTGATTTAATTACTAATTATTGGTAGTAGGCGTAGTAGGTGATGTTCGGGAATTTCTCCCCGCTTTGTCGCTAACTAATCAATTTGTGCAACAAGTGGTTTACTTAATATTCTTTTATCTGAATAAATTTTGTCAAAGCTTACCTTCATTCTATACGTGGTGAAGGGTTCATTCTATGAATAAAAAACCTTTGAATGTTATTTGAAAGAGGATTGTGAAAAACAAATTAAACATGGATATTGTTATTCAAGTAATAAATCAATATTTTAAGAAAAATTACGGGTACGAAAGTTGAGACGATAACTCAGTGCTTGGGGTTGAAGTCAGTATAAGGAAAGCTCCCAATATCAATTCCTGATGATCACGAGAATACCTAATATAAATGTGATTTTTTAAATAATTCCTTGTAATTTATATATTTTTTATTTATTTAAAAATAGACCCATCGAACTAGGCGGATGCCGTTATTATTATATTGATTATGTGAGAAAATTTATAATTTTATTTAAATATGTAAAATGATAATAATGTTTGTATAATATAACCACTGAGCGCCGTGCGTTTTAAAATCTTATCGTTAATTTTAAAACACCCGACCCATTGTTGTTTTGTTTTAATTGGCATATACTCCAGCGAATCAATCACCTCATTAATCAATCAATTAAAAAACCGGGCCTAGGTATCAGCCACAAACCTAAGGTTCATTAAAAATTCTCGAGGATAACGGTGAACATTTGGTGAGCGCGTTTCGCAAAAGACATGTTGGGCCGCGGAACCTGTTTTGAAAGATAAGTTGAATAATAAATAAGAGATTTGGCAAATGCCCACACGGTTGCCTAATTCCTAGCTTGCTTGGGATCATGTTTGAACTGCCATTATCGCCAATCGCCACCACCCGGGGGAAACACACTCAACTTTCGAGGTTCTGTAATACACGACACTTCTTATATACTCGCGCTTTATAATATGTACGTTTTGTAATATTTATAGCTTGATTCTATACCAACACCAGTACAATGATGATGTCTCCTTGGTTAAGAGTGAGTGACCGAGGGTTTGAGAAATAAACACACTCAACCTTTGAGATTCTGCAATACGCACACGATACTTACTCGCGCTTTATAATATTCAGCATGCTTCTGTACCTACACCCGTACAATGTCAAGATAAGTTATCTGATAGACCATAGGTTCTCAACCTTCAGGCTTCAGGTGGGGTAGAAGCCCAAGAGAAAATTGGGGGGTGTTTCAGACACAGAGAAACCGATCCCATCTTGCCCCGTCCCATCCATTACGGTAAATACAATCGTGACGACAATTGCTGTTTCAGATTTTCAGATTCACGAGTTAGGAGGTACTAGAAAAAAAATATTCTCAAAGTGCGGTGGGCAAAAAAAGGTTGATAATATAATCTATCTTATAGACCCGTGGTCGTCAAACTGCTGCCCGCGGCGGATATATGTGCGGCCCGCACAAATATCTGCCGTTTTGTTTTTAAATATTTTTTTTTCATATACAATTATACTTTCCGTTTTTTTGCGGCCCGCACAAATATCTGCCATTTTCTTTTTAAATTTATTTTTTTTTATGTACTTATCTGCCGTTTTTTTTGTAAATATGTTTTTTTTTATGTACAATTATATTATCCGTTTATTTCCATATGATATACCCATATGATTTTAAAACGTTGATTTTAATTGATTGACATTTGCTTTTTAAACGCCCAGCTGGTTTTTGAACACATGGTGTACGTCATAGGTCATAGGTTCTCAGCGTGGGCGATAACGCCCCCTTGTGATCATTTGAGACTTTTAGGGCGGCAGTAGAAGACCCAGAGAAAATTAGAGGGCATATAGATGGCACAGTGAGGATGTAAGTAGGTAAAAAACACGAACAAAAAAACACGCTTATCACGTACTAACAAAGCAAAGTAAACTTTCATATTGGTTAATTTTTGTTATTTTAAATATTGTAAAAGTATAGAACTGAAAGATTCCATTACAGATCTACACAATTTTGTTTTTAAATAAAATATTATGATTTTACGTGCATTATTATTATTAAGAATTGACACTATATCATGAACACAAGAAGAAAGGAGGTAGCAACCCGGTACTTAAATATAGGCCACTTGCATGGATTTCATAACGACTTGGAAAAAATCGTGTGGATAGATTTTTTTACAAAGATTACGAAAATGTTACAAAAATTTTTTTAGAAATGTACAGTTTTATTTTATTTTTAAATAAATAAATTCATTATTTGGGCTCGTGACGTCACTACATGAAAATGTCCCGTCTCCGAAAATGTTCCTATTAATTTTGTAAAATTCCACACTGATTTATTTTTTGTATATGGCATCACTTTGATTTCAGGCGAATTTTTGAATTTGAAATTTAACGTTCACTAGATTTATTGTTTGTTCTCTGCGAACTTATCATTTGGTTTGACTTATTGACAGATGTAATGAAGAGAACCCCGTACATTTAATGTTGTCGGTAAGTGTTTTAGAGGTAAAATGGTTATGGTGCTGATTTTAACAAAACCAAATTTTATGATATTTTATTTTATTTCTTATTATTATTATAATTTACAAGTACAAGATTATTACATTGGATTTAAAAATATTGACGTTTTACATTATAATGATTTATGAACAATAAGATGGATCAAGGAAAAAAATATTTATGAGATGTAATATTTTTGGCATGCCTCGTTATTTTCCTGTGCCCTTTCTTGTGGAAAATGTTATTTTTTTAAATGATTTTCGGCTACGTAATTATCGTTTTTTCGCACCTATAAAATTATGTCCCGTCTTTCCGGTTTATAAAAAATTGTCTGAATTTTCGGATTGAAATTTTCAAAAAATCGCCAGGGTTACAAAAATACGATTAAAAAAAATGTGCTGCCCGCGGTGATACCTCACATTTTCTTATGTGGCCCTTGACCAGAAAAGTGTGACGACCGCTGTTGTAGACGATGTCTCCTTGGTTAAGAGTAAGTAACCGGGGATTCGAAAAATAAACACACTCAACCTTCGAGATTCTGCAAAAGGCAAACTTGCCTATTATAAACCTACTCACGCTTCATAATATAGAATGCTTCTACACCAACACTACCACAATGTTCACATTAGTTATCAGATAGATGATCTCTTCTTGGTGAAAAGTGAGTACACAAACAAAACACACTCAACCTTCGAGGTTGGCGTACGATATTTCACAGTCGTGCTTTATAATAGAGCTGCTTCCGTACTAGCACAATATTCTCATTAGTTATCAGATAGATGATGTATCCTTGGTTAAGATTAACGGAATTAGAAAAGTAAAACACACTCAACATTTGAATTACCTACCTTCTGCAATTATAGCTAAACAATTATTTTTAAAACGGCGCTCTACAAATTATCCAACTATCGTGCTTCTATCCAAACTAGAAGCCTAGTCGAATATGAGTAGCTGGAGTTCAGAATGTAAAATACACTCAACCTTCGAGGTTCTGCAATATAACCGACGAAACTTCATATTCATGCTTCTGCACTAATATTAGTAATATACTAGTTGGGAGTTAAAAAAGTAAAACACACTCAACCTTCAAAGTTCTGCAATAGCTGAGAGATACTTGTAGCATCATAGTATGCTTCGCTATCAGGTATCAACACTAGCATTCTAGATCACGAGCCGAGTGTGCGTAACCGGAAGTCCGAAGTAAAACACACTCAACCTTCGAACTTCTGCAATAGTCAAGGGAAACTTCGCATTTCGGTCTTTCGAGTTGATTCGGAAGGCGTTGGTGTGGGTGCGTGCGAAATGATAAACAATACACCGCGCAACGTGCCACCATTTTTTGTAATGTTGTACACCAGTACACTAGTTAGCACACCAGTATACTAGTACAGTTCCTATCTAGCTGCAGGCTCGTCCGGTATCAATATCACACCCAGTACCTACACAGACGCAAACACAGCAAGTACACAAGTGTTCGGTGTCTGGCTCTAGCCTGATGACGTGATGACATAATGCCAAAAATATTATGAGAACTTCGAATGTAGAATGTCTACAAATTTCAGGCAATTAGAATTCTGACGCGAATAGAAATTGCAAAACCTCATTTTAATGAAGGACACGTGAAGCTTATTGCGACAAAAAAGACCTTAAGAATTATTATGGTATTCGCGATGAAATATTATAAGTATTCAAATTTACAGGTGTTAGAATATAAAAAAATATATTCGGCAGTGACGTAAGGCTTAACCGCAGGCTGTAAATTACCTTGCCATTGTATTCAGATTCGGCAAGTCTCAGTAGACAACATAGATTGAAATTTGGATCTCTCCCTTCCGCTTTAGGATACGATACGATAGGATTTGAGATTACGTGGTTAATTTTTGGTTTATTATGTCGTGTTGCTCTTCCTCCTTCTTTACGGTGTTCTCAACATCAGGGCAGTTGTATAGATTGTGGTGAAGTGTAAGAGATTTTGATTAATTTTACAGATTCTTTAGTAATCCTCTAACTAGCTGGGGCTTATAACAATACCCTTTCATGTGTCGATTTAACCAGTACCTACCGCGGTGCATTCTACTATTATCGTCTGTTGGTTGTATTTCATCAGATTCCTACCCACCCCTTAAACCCTTTTCCTTCCCAGAACTCTCCTCTCCTTCCATTTAATTAAAAAAAACCTCCACACAACATCCCCAAAGAAGACATAGGCCCTGAGGGAAATTATTTTCCTCGGGGCCTCCTGTGTGGAGCTCATGTAAAAAATTTACTGAACTAATTTTAAGTTACATTTATGTGTTTTATGAGGAAAAAAATCTGTTTATTGTTTATGTATATAAAATTGATATAGTATTGCGCGCGTAAATCCAGTTATGGCCGATATTTCAAAATAATAATTAGTTGAATTAATGTGATTTTCGGCGTTTAGTTATGGTGTAGCCGTCAAGTATTATCACATTTCTTCAGACTGATTCGTGGAAGGTTCGAAAACTCGGCTATCATGGAGAGCATTAGTTTCTATGTTCCCGATGGTTATCTCCGTCACCGACAGCATAGATTGTTTTATCTCCCGGCTTGCAGAATTAACTTGCCAAAGGTTATGCCAGTCGGGAGAGCGGTCTTGTTGTTAAATAGAATCGCTTCGAATATCGATATGTTTAAGTTTAATATCAATGAAGCACAATTCAGACAACAAGCTTTGTTCTTGTTATTATGATTGTGCTTCATTGAAGTGTAATATAATGCTTGAATATGTTTAAATCGTAAATGTTAATACTTTATCTCTTTTAGAACGCATTGAAATTTTATTTTGTAATGTTTTAAAGATGAATTGAATTGAAAGTACAGAAAAAAAATTCATTGCATAAATACCTACGCAGTTTAATCCAACGATCCGAATCTTTTCAATATTCTTAAATAATAATTTTTAATTAAGTACCTACCTAATAGAGCATCGCATCCACAATTAAATAATATCAGTAATTAATCACTGATTATTTTCCTTTCAATTTTGCTATAACCTCTTCCATACATTTGGTCTTCGGTTTGCCTCTGGGTAGCTTCCATTAGACCAGGGTACCAACTTAGTCATGATTGTGTCTTGTCCTGTCCAGTGTCCTGTCATCTGGCATTCTTTCCACGTCGTGTCCAGTCCCTCACAGTGTTTGGGACCTACACAATTTAACAATGCTCTCATGCTGTATTATTACAACTAGATTAATAGTTCTGCAAACAGTAGACCGCAGTTCCAAGATATTAGGTTTCTAATTTTTCCTTCTTTAAAAAATCAAAACCAATATTTCCTCTAAGATCGTAAATTTTGTAAGTGGGTACTTAAATGGTACCCATTTAATTATAAAAAATATATAAATATATTACCTGACCATATATAAATATATTACCTGACCATTTTCTTTTTATTTCTAATAAGGAATTATTCCATCTCAATGACAATTCCTTTTCTTTAGTTTTATTCGATTTAAGAGCTCGTAGCAGAAACTCTGGTGGGATAAAAAGGTAGTATCCAACATGGCTACCATCTTGAACCGGAAAATTGATATGCCCTTAATTTTTTTTTTGATTTTTTCCTATAGCCACACTTTAAAATCTTTTTATTTAGGTATTTTACTTGATTATTTTAAAAAACGTAAGTAGGTAGGTACCTACTAGTTTATATGTGGGAGAATCGATTAACAAGAAAAACGGGTTCAAAGTTTTGATGAAGGATAATTCAACATACGAACTGTTTCAAACGGTTTCACATAAAATGCTACATCTCCGTCAATTTTTTGAATTTCCTTATAATATCTGGTGAGAGCATTCTTAACAAATGCATCTTTTAGAAAATTAAATAAATAAAAAAAATGACTTTTTTTACGTGTCCTTGTACTTTAAAGCCTTGTTTAGGATTTGATCAAGGGAACATGGGGGCGTTTGGAGGCCTACCATGATCAGACGTCCGGGCAGGCCGCCCCTTCCCCCCCCCCCCTCCCATTAGTCGGCCACTGATTTTACCTTCTTCTTCTTCTTTGTGTGCCGTATCAGGTCCCCCCGACGTTGGCGATCACTCTTGAAAATGTCTCTCTGTCTTGCGCTGCCCGGAATAGCTCCTCCACACTTCTAATGCCGGTCCACTCTCGTATATTACGCAGCCAAGACATTTGTCTCCTACCAGGCCCTCGACGATCCTCTATCTTGCCTTTCAATATCAAATGGAGCAAGTGATACTTCTCCCCTCGAAGTATATGACCCAGATATGAAATTTTCCTGATTTTTATTAATGTAAGCAGTTCTCTATCTGCTCTAGCCCGCCTGAGAATTTCTGTGTTGGTGATCATGTCGGTCCATGGGACCTTGAGCATTCTCCGGTGAAGCCACATTTCAAAAGCCTCTAACCTGTTCATGGTATTTACTTTCAAGGTCCATGTTTCACATCAATAGAGCAAGACCGACCACACATAACATTTTAGCATTCTCTGCCTTAGTTTTAAGCTGATTTTACCTACCGTTTAAAATAGGTATCAACAGGATAATTTTAACTTAGGGAACGTACCCATACTACGTGACCCACTTTTTTGCAATTTTAACCCCCCACGTGACCAAGCGTGGTATTTTGAAGATTCCCTCCCCCCCTGACCGGGTCACGTAGTATGGGTACGTTCCCTTATTTAGCGAAGACAAATTATACCTTAAATAGAAACATATATTTACGTTAGGAAAGAAGATTTTCTTTCATCGATTTTTTTACAATTTTAATCTTCGATTTAATCATTAAAATCGTGGTAGGAAGGAACCTACTTTTACAAGAATTGTGTCGCTTGGAACTTGCTTGTTAACACATAGAAATGAATGTTGTCTAATTCTGTGCAATAATTTACGAACACCTTTCTTCTACAATTAATTCTAGCATTAAAACCTGGTTTACGGCGAGATTCGTTAGAAAATTTGTGCCAAATGCGGTACCTGCTAATGGCGCAAATCACTTATAACAATACCCACATACAATGATGCCACTGATACGTTTCAGGTAATAATAAATAGTACACACCGTGTGACGTGGGAATGTTTTTAAAGTACCTTAAATTACCATTGCCTTGAGTCTACCAGGTTGTGTTAAGTTGGAGGCACGGAATTGATTAGGAATCCAGCGTTCTCTCTTCTTGAGGAAGAATTATATAGGTATCTCGAAAAGCGAAGAACGTTTGAAAGGTAACTACGAGTAAAATCTTTGTCAAAGATTTTTCATTTTAATTTCGGTATGGGTTTTCCGCTGGGAAGGCAGAGAGGATAGATCACCACACAACTCGCAATTGGCTACACACTTCTTGCTTCTTTTTTGTTTTTGGTTTTTTTTGTTTTGTTTTTTTTTTCATTCACATTCATACATACCCTTCTTAATTATGACTTTGACATGGCCCGACTCCCCAAGTATTTAGTTCACTTGATAGTGCCATGTCTTCCTCGAACGTCCCCGACTTCTACAATTCACTTTCGCGTCATACATTCTCTTACACTCCTTTCTTCATTCATTCGCTCTGCGTGCTTAATCCATCTAAGAAGCCAGTGACGGTCCGTGTGTTTTACCACAAGTACGCCTTAGGGGTCTCTGTATCTACTTTCATCCTTCCTTTGCCAGTTCCAATCCTCACTGCCATACATCAGGATAGGCAGCAGTACTCCAACTGACCAAACCTTAACTAACCTACCCTGACCTAATCTAACCATCACACCATTTCCCACTAGGACTTGATATAGAGGATCGACTGCAATATTGTCTTGATACATCTTCCATGCTTTATTCACATTAAAACATCATCTAATAAATACATACGTAAACGTAATTGATCAACCTGATCGTGTTATATCTTGCGTAGACCTAACTCACTTCTTCCGTTCCTCTCTGAATAATGTACCGGTGTCAACGGAACTATCAGAGGTAGATATGTTTTTTGCATCGGAATCACGTGACTTGACTTTTGGCGACCTCCGTGGTACAACGGTACCTACACAAGCTCCTTGGCAATGTACCGAAAGGGCGCTAGCGCAAATCTTGTCAAATAAAAATGATCACGTAATAAACTAAATTAAAACTTACTGAGACGACAATATACCCTAACAAATATTCAGAATTTTAACGACGTAAGTAAAGAAGTCGTGTACACAAATTGCGACTCGCGACTCGTGTATTGGACGAACCTACTGTCGAATTTGCCCTATCAAAGAAAAGAAGAAGACAAATAATGTGGGAATCTTAACGACAACGACGTAAGTGAAGAAAGCGTATAAACAAATATGCGCCCGCGGCACGGCGTATTGGAAGAACGTACGGTCGAATTCACCCTAACATGCCTGGAGATCCGACCTTTCCGCCGCGTTAATTTTAATTAATTCTGAAGAACGTGTTACAAATATTTAAAATGTGTCTCCATGTCTCACTCCCGAAGTTATTAATTCATCGTCTAGAATTCTAGAAAAATAAAATCTTGTGCTTACAACTTTATAGTTGAAAAACGCATTATAAAGTTTTGAAATCGTTGTACGTAAAATATATTAATGGTAATGTATTGTTTTTATTTAACTTAAATACAAATAACTTATTTACGTTATAACGTTCTTTTGGAATAAACAGTTATTATAGTTACAAATTCGCCGGAAATGATTAAAATGTGAGTTTTGAGCAAACAAAAATTATTAGGGTTGTCTACCGCCTTAAATAGATTCAATTCAATTAAATTTATTTTATTCTTTCAAAAAATTACAAAATTTTACATTTTAATGTGTTTATAAATACATTTTAATGTGTTTATAAATACATTTGTAACAGTATTACCTTGAACATAAATGGTAGGCATAAGAACTATTCAAGCATAAATAGGGCTTGCCTTTTAAAGGCAGCTTCCACTAAATACGTCGATATCCGAATTAATACTGTTCAACAGCAAGATTGCTCTCGCGACCGGCATGACCATTGGCAAGTTAGTCCTGCAGGCCGGAAGATAGCACAGTCAATGTTGTCGGTGGCGAAGATAACCATCGGGAACATAAAAATGAATGCTCTCCACGATAGCGGAGTTTTCAAACCATCCGCGAATCAATCTGAAGAAATGCGTAGCAATGTGTACATCCCTTATGACCCGTAGATGGTTCATTCCGAGCACACCCAAAAGAAAGTCGGTAGGATGGAGCCACGGGTAGGTAATAGCCATACTCGCTCATTTACAGAAATTAGATGTGTTGTAGTGTAGAGTGCAAGGTGGTTGTGGTAGAATGTCGCCCTTAGACCACCATTCAGAATCGAAACATTACTTTTAAAATCATTTTATTTGAGTGCCTCACAAGATTCCCCACTGCTCCAAAGCATCTGGAGCCAGTAAAACCATGGCATCCCCAATTGGGGATGTTGTGAGGCTGAAGGCAGCGGCTGTAGTGTCTGAAGTCATGTGTAGTGAATGGGAATAGCCGGGAACTTCACTACCGTCTTATTTTTTCACCCCGTGCCCACTACCTTCACAGACCCGGCCACACGTTGCTGTGGCTAACGAAACACAACGCCGTTACCCAACCTTTATAAAATCCACACCAGCCGCTTACCAGCTGCCCGCTGCCCGCTGCCCGCTGCCTGAATTGAATATTTGAATTTCTCGGCTTTTCTCTACTGTAATAAGCATGTCTTGTACATATAAACCCTTCCCTTGAATCACTCTATCTATTGGTGAAAACCGCATGAAAATCCGTTTCGTACTTTAAAAGATCTAAGCGCACATACAGCATGAGCGACTTCATTTTATACTATATAATGATAATGATGATGATAAGGATATACTATTTTGTGAAAACAGTGATTTCACTATTAGCTTCGCCTGAATGCATTCCGTAGATACCTACGCTACGTGGAACCAATGTGTCCTTACATTAGGGCGCGGTATTCCCGCTCAAAAAGAAGATGGAGAGATATGTAAATACGAATGTTAGAATGTTTTTCATATTAGAGCGCACTAATATGAAAAACAAAAAAAAAATTTAGCAAAAATTGTGAAAATGTTTAATAAACCACCAGTCGTTTAAAATGGATCAAAAATCTCGCGAGGAATGTCTAAACCAGCAATTAAAGAGATATTGAATTTTTTCATACTCATAACTTAGGGAACGTACCCATACTACGTGACACGTTTAGGGGGGGGGGGTCTTCAAAATGTCACGCTTGGTACAAATGAGCGGCGGCGGGCTTAGGTTTTTGGTCACCGGGGGGGGGTTAAAAATTGCAAAAAGTTGGTCACGTAGTATGGGTACATTCCCTTATAAAATAACTTAAAAAACATGTTTATAATAATTTTCGGAGCGCTTTTTTTCTATCGAAGGAATTTCATATAATTGCCGTTTCGGCGAGCGGATTGTATTTTTTATTACATGACCTTCATACAGGAGACCCTGAGGAGAATAATTTCCCCAGGGCCTATGTCATCTTTGGGGATGCTGTATGGAGGGTTTTTTTAAGGAAAGAAGGAGAGGAGAGTTCTGGGAAGGAAAAGGGTTTAAGGGGTGGGTAGAAATCTGGGGTTCAGTGTGTCCTGGTCAGGTCATCCGCCTCCAAGACCTAGACACATCTCACCCCATGAACCCGGGCACCCCTGCTAAATCACCAAACGTAGCGAACCACCTGGGGTGACCTATGGCAGAGGTGTTGGTTATCCAATAAAGGTTCCCGGGGTGGCGGTACCCATTCCCGCCTCCCAAATTGATGGATATTGTAAATATGGATATTATCTTCAAGAATAATTAATATTTTTTTGAGAGTTTTAAAACTTAAAGTATTTAAGAAAAATAAGTAACTGATACATGATACACACATTACATTTACAACAATATTAAGTAGTTACCTTAACAGTTTTTACACAAAGGCTTAAAAAACGCTTCACATTAAAAAGCAGCTCTCCCGTTAGCATTATTAATTACGGCGATATAGAAAAAAAAACTGCAACGTTCATGAAAGAAACAGCGATAATAAAACATACTCGTACACCCATCACGTCTAGAACTGGCAACCTGCTTACCCAAACTCACGTAACTTATACGCCATAAAAAAACTTAAAGATTCAATGATAACTACGCTTGTGATAGCCTAAAGCTAGTGAGAGGGTATGCAGAAAGGAACGGAAGAAAATAATTTCACAATTTTTATAATTTTTAAATGATGTTCCAATGAGGCGTAACAGGCACAATTCGCTTTTTTTTATTTAGAAGCCAACAAAACTAATGCGGCGAATAACTCACCAATTACTCACGCAATCACAACCTATACCCACATCAATTTGGGAGGCGGGAATGGGTACCGCCGCCCCGGGAACCTTTATCGGATAACCAACACCTCTGCCAAAGGTCACCCCAAGTGGTTCGCTACGTTTGGTGATATAGCAGGGGTGCTCAGGCTCAAGGGGTGAGGTTTGACAAGGTCTTGGAGGCAGATGACCAGGACACACTGAACCCCAGATTCCTACCCACCCCTTAAACCCTTTTCCTTCCCAGAACTCTCCTCTCCTTCATTTCCTTAAAAAAAAACCTCCACACAGCATCCCTAAAGATGACATAGGCCCTGAGTGAAATTATTTTCCTTTTCGGGAGTCCTTGCTAACATTCAAAAGTAATTTATTAAATTTCTAGCGTAATATAAATTATAATATTTAATTAAATGAAGACAAAATAAGCGAAACTCAATCGAAAATATGGAAACAGAAAAATCAGAAAAAGATATTGACACCTCTGGGACTCGAACCTAGGACCTCTTGCGAGTCCCAGAGGTGTCAATATCTTTTTCTGATTTTTCTGTTTCCAGATTTTCGATTGAGTTTCGCTTATTTTGTCTTCATTTAATTAAATATTACAATTTGAGGTTTTACTCATAAAGATAAAATAAAAATAATAATATAAATTATTTTGGATCTACTTACAGTAAATTTTTCATTAAACTTTTATTAACCCCTCAGGATAACTTGTCCGGTTTTCGGAACAACTCATATAGGTCTCATAGAAATCCTTGTGTCTCCCTTACAATCATGGTTAGAAATATGATCTAAACGGTGTTAGAAAGAGAAAACACGACGTTTTATATTCAAAAATATCGCAAAATAAATCAAATTCGACCGCAATATAAAAAAAAATTAAACTTTGGTTAATATGAAATTTCGTATTAATTACTTTTACATGAAGCGACAAAAAAGTGAGTCGACGATAACGTTTATAATACATTTGCCTAATCAAATTTGTGTGTTTTCTGTCGAATTTTTTTGTGGTTGTAAATAAAATATCTCATATTTCTCGACACACTTTCTTCCTTTTTATTACTATTACTCACACATTCATTAGTTAAGTTTTTAGAACCGTTCACATCTCAGGCAAAATTACCTAACGATACTCTAAGGACTAACCTAATAGATACGATAACCAAGTAATATTTTAATTCAATATACCTATAACTCATTTCATAATGTACAAATAAAGAGAAAAAATTTACATCTTTTTTTCATAATGTTTGGTCGTTCGTCACACTTGCTGTTTTGATGTACATGGAGATTTCGCGGTGAATTCTGAAAAAAAAAATCACTCATCATTTTCAACAAATTAATATGTGACCAACGATTCACCAAAGGTAGTCATATTAAATGCATTTTAACATTTTCAAAATCAAATGAGCAAACTAGAAAGCCTCGACTCGGAAGTTTTTCCCACCAAAACCATGTTTCTTATAAAAGCAAACATGTATGTATTTCTGATGAAAGCAAATAAACATAACAGAACAAAAGTGTTTTTAATCATTTTCGAAGCGTGCTTTGCAATTTTTTTTCTAGCGAGGGAAGCTGATAGTATTAATACGCTAGCAACTGTATGGTTGAAATTTAAGAACCCGACTTCATGTACATCTCTGACGCTGCGCCTTATCCAAAACCATCTTCGTACGTGAAGTTTATTACAAAGCTACTGTCGAGTCGCCCGCTGCCCGCTGCCCGCAGGCCTAGCAGCATAAACCTGCGGATTTTTAATTACTAGTTTCATGTAATTACCTTTTTGGCTGAGCAAATGTATAGGTAGGTATTATCTTAAAAAATAACGTATATTTTTTTTAAGAACTAAAAACCATAAAGTTTTCAATGGAAATACGTTATAAATCGAAAGAAAATCGGAATACCCTGCCTTTTAGAAAGAATCGTGCATTTTGAATGAGATATACAGAGGTAATTAAAGTATAAATTTTACTGTCAAAAAGTACGACAAGCTGCCATATTGTTTATTCCATAATATCTACATGCATTTCAATTCGTCAATAAAAGTGCTGATACGGATCGAAACCCGAATACTTCGTAATACTACTCGCGTGATATAAATTGTATAAAAATATATTAACGATTAAATGGGGAAGTCATAATCGAACACCCTGTATTTGGCAAGAAGGTTCCCTCCAACAGGTTTGTTTGACCCATACCAGATATCAGCAGGTTAACGCACCCTATATTTTGTCTACGAAACTGTTCCCTCACAAAGAACAGTGCTTTTGGCCAAAGAAAAGTAGTAATTGATGGCTTTATTACATACATTTACGAGAATTTCTAAGCGATCGGAATATAATGTAAGTGTGCAATGCTGTAAAACCAATGAACCAGTTTGGTGAGATTCAATATTGGCTGATCGCTAAACAAATTAACTAAATGGATCAGTTAAGATGAAACCGAGCGGCGTTTTGTTCATACAAACGTACCTATTCCACAATTTCTTCTCTGAATTTTGACATTACCGCAAATGTTTTGTTATCTTAATATACATTATACAACAAAGTCGGGTTAGTTACACCATTTATAACTCAAGAACGACTGGACAGATTTTTATGATCTTTGATTTGTTGGATTTGTCTTCTCCCCGAATAGCAGAATAGCTATTAGTACATCGAAAAAATAAAGTTAAAAAAAAATTATGAAGAAAATTAATTTTCTCATACATTTTGTATGGAACGAATTCTCATCTTTTGAAAGAGCTGCAGCAATATTGTGTTAGGAATGAAATTGAATAGTGAGTGAATTCCAAAAATTTAAAATCTTCAAATGTCAATGCGCTGATTGTTTTGCTTTTGTTCTTAAACATATAATGCTGCCCCTCTTTCTTACACACTAAATGTCAACATTCGAAAATGACACAAACGGTGAACGTACATATGTCTGCACCCCTCCAAAGAAAAAATACAATAATTATAATAAATCTCCCTCACACGTATAAAGAAAATGAAACGCAATTACCGTAAGTAAGTGGAAAAGTAAGAACATCACAAAAAATATAAATCCATACAAAACGCCATCTCTGATACTGACAAAAACAAACACGGACAGTGTTGCGCATCGATAATTGCTTTATTGTGTAATTTTTAACAATAAAAAAAAACTGAATTTAATTCATGTAATAAGTTAACGCAACAGTAAAGTTATTGATTCTGAGGCGGTACGAAGTTCTCCGGGTCAGCTAGTATAATATAGATGTCGACCACTAGCGTGTCGGCACGTTTTGCTTTTTTTATGAGTTACTTCTTATAGGAGTTAAGACTTTCCGAAAATCGTTAAAATTGCCTGGTTTGAACGCCATCAACAGAGGTTCTGTGTACAAACTAGGCAATTTAAAGTTTTAAAAAATCGGCCCAGTGTTAAAGGAGAAAAATAGGGAATATAAAACTTTGTTCTTTATAAAATTTTGATGATTTTATTTAGGTTTTATCGGTATGAGGTGCAGTTGTCCCTTTCGCTCAGTATTCGGGGGAGTAAGAGCGACAGTGACAAAACAGTTTGGTAAAATACATACATAGGCATCAATCACCATCTTTATTCAGTCATCCTGTGTTCAATTCTTTGCTAGCCAAGTCCTCCACATTTGCACAAACAATATGTATCGCTTATACTGATGATAGTAAGTGGAATTCAAAATGTGCTGGTTGTTCGTAACCCTGGAACAGTCAGGTCCTGTCGTCTTGTGAGGGCGCAATTGGAGCAATCCGTTCCAGGCGCGCGCCGCCCGCCTTGTAGTCCAGTCAGCCTGTGTTTTTAGATGGAACTAAATAGTATAAAGCTAATTTTTTCACCATCGACAACTACCATTTAGACAAGGGTTTAGCAAAAAGTCCCCGCCCCTAACCCCCTTGCTTCCCCCCCTGTGCCCCCCCCAAAGATGAAAAGTATAAGGGTTTCGTAAATCGCTTCTATCTCGATTACTAAACAACATATCGGATTGCAGTTTTTTTATTCTCTTTTTTGTAATATTACCTACAATTAATGTCCAGTTAACTTTCGTCGTATCTTTTACCGTTTGTTTTTAATTCGTATGATAAAGTAAAAATTTGTATATTTTTTGGCAAGTAATTTTACTTTTTGTCACATAACTTTTTACGCCGACATTTTATGAAAAAATATTTCCCACAAAAGTTGTAGCCCCTATAGTTACCTTTAAAATGATATAAAATAGTACTTACTTTGTTAATAATATAAGTTAATAATAATATAATGGCGGGTTCGGTCGAGGTGGGGCCGGCCGGCGCGGCGTTGCAATGCAAATATTGTTGTATAGTGAGAGTGTTTTTATCTTTAAGGTACACTATTGCATTTTCTATAAATAAAACTAATCGAGTCTCGGTGAAACCTGAATAATGAATATCCTTAAAGTCGTTTGTAATCATTTCTTTAAGAGATGAACATTCCTCGAATAGCAGTAATATCAAAGCTGCCTGGGTCATCATGTGAGCTCTATTTTTACCTTATCATACGAATTAAAAACAAACGGTAAAAGTTACGACGAAAGTAAACTGGACATTAATTGTAGACAATGTTACAGCAAAGAGAATAAAAAAATTGCAATCCGATATGTTGTTTAGTAATCGAGATAGAAGCGATTTACGAAACCCTTATACTTTTCATCTTTGGGGGGGGCACAGGGGGGGAAGCAAGGGGGTTAGGGGCGGGGACTTTTTGCTAAACCCTTGTCTAAATGGTAGTAGTCGATGGGGAAAAAATTAGCTTTATACTATTTAGTTCCTTCAACTGGTGTTCTACGACACAGGCTGACTGGACTATTGTCAAGGCGTCGTGGAGCCAAGGAGCCAAGGCTTTGATAAAATAACTTACACAGCGCCCAAAGATATTCAAGACAGCGCCCAAGGTTTTTACTAACGCCAGGCGCCGTTTGCCTTAAGGACGGCCCTGCCTTGGAAGGAATATGTCTTTGCCGTCGTCGACAGATTTTTCTAGATCTAGAATATTTACTGTTTATATCTATTTGGATAAAAAAATCAAACGGAGGTTATTTTTATTAATACGTGTTTTTGGAGAAATTAAATTAGTTTTACATGAAGAATATTACATAAAATCTTATGAATGAACTGAATCTATTTTTTGTCTCATTATTAGCACGCTTTTGGGGGTTAAACGTTAAACGTGTTTTTTATATCCTATGTTTATTATGGTAGGTGTGTATATTGGGTGCCATTTAGACAGGCAGTGACAAAGACACATTTTTTTAAATTTTAATAAACAGGTAATGAACTACGAGTATTATAAGTTGGTATCTACCTATTTATTCTCCTTTACACACCTATTATTGTGATTAATGGAAATATTTTTAACAAATGAATGATAACACAGTGCTGTATTGTATTGACGACGTTATACTTTGTAGTATAAGATAACACATCGAGATTTGTGGTTTAAATATTGGTAAATATTTTAGTTAATAAACTGCTTCCGATTCGGCCGCTCTGTCAATCATATTGTGCTCTGATAGAAAACACGTGGTCAATAAAATACGAAGTTAAAGAGTTAATAATTTCATTCTGAGTTTTTAATCTCGAGTCCTGAACTAAGCTAATTGGACAATACATATTATCCTATGTGATTATAATCTCCAAAATCACAATTTGTGGCTGTACGTTTAAGTATACAATGTAGTATATATGAATAATTCCCGGTGTTGTGGTCGACATGCCACACGCCACATCCAAATTCGTGTCATCTTAGTCACTTTATGTCATGTAACAACTTAGTTAGAAATTGGGTTGCGAATGTAAAAGTAACAATTAAAAATTACAAAAAGATTTTAAGATGATTTAATCTAACATTTGCTATGAATTGCCAAAAATTCTAAAATACAACTCCGCCAGCCAAATGTAAATATATAACTAACATTTTGCCAAATTCAGGTTATAACCTATAAATATAATTTTCTTGACCTTTATCGTTTATGTTCTTGTCCTTTATCGATGAAACATTATTAAAAAACCCAATTTGGCAAAAATGTTAGATAGCCACTTGTCGCTACAAACTCTAACCCAATGCTATGTTCTAATTTCTAATGAATGTTCATGAAATACCAAAATCACCACTCCGTCTACTAGTCCACTGAGATGATTATTACAAGTAAGGTATTTAACGAATGATAATTATAAATTAGAGTGCGTACATGATTCGATATAAATATATATTAATACTAGCTGGGGTAGGTTAGGTACTTGACTTCGCTCGGGAAGTTGATAAGAGATTGAATTGACGTTCGAACCCACAACGAATCTTGCTTTATATACCCCTACCAATGGGTAGCCCCACCCATACAAAAAATGCTTTCAATGGTCCCCAATGTTCCAGAACATTCCACAACATTCGAGGCGGTTCTGGAATGTTCCACATTGATGTTCCCTATTCCCGAACATTCCGCAACATTCCAGAATGTTCCGGGATGTTCTGGAATGTTGTGGAATGCTCTCGAATGTTCTGGACTGTTTTATAAATTTCTACAGGGCGAAACTTCCAGCCCTTATATCTTCAAAGGCACACCCTTCAGGTGAAAACGGGAACCTTCTTTACGAATGGGGGATAGAGGGCTACCACACCATAAAACTCCCCTGATCGTGTAGGGACTCGTTTCTGAGTTTTAGCGGGACGCACACTTTTGTACACTTTATTTTATAATATATATTGATTATATACAGCAGGGCTGTATTTCCGGATTCTCTCATGTCCATCATAAACCACGGATATTTGAAATTTAACATAAAGTTTCTTGGGACCTCTACTTATTAAAACTTATTATTTACATTACTTTGATAAAAGAGATGGGGTAAGTGTAAATAATATTGTTGTATTTTCCAAGAGTGTAATTCTAGTATATTCATTTATTTCCAAGCATATCCTGAGGCTGATGGGGGTGGGAAGTTGAACCCCCTTATATTCGCCCAAACAGCAGAAATAAGACATGGGAATGAGAGATCTAATGCAATTGCCATTCAGCGTGGAGCACGACAAGGCTGTATCCTGTCGCCACTATTGTTTAATCTCTATTCCAACTATGTCTTTAAAAGAGCCCTAAGTAATACTGATAAGGGTCTGAAGATCAACGGAGTTGTCATTAATAACATAAGATACGCAGATGATACTGTATTACTAGCTGACTGTATCGATGACCTATTAAATCTTGTTAATAATGCTGGTGAGCAACTGGGCCTAACAATCAACGTCAATAAAACTAAATGGATGAC
Source organism: Limnephilus rhombicus (assembly GCA_929108145.2). NCBI lineage: Eukaryota > Metazoa > Arthropoda > Insecta > Trichoptera > Limnephilidae > Limnephilus > Limnephilus rhombicus. The sequence goes on from OV815284.1 coordinate 30,329,815, forward strand.
ATTTGGACGACTAGATCACTCTGAATCAGTGAAACAGTTAAATGGTTGCAATGTCGAAAAGGAGGAAAGATTTAGATACCTCGGCAGTATTCTCACGGAGACTCTTGATCCAGATGTGGAGGTTAGATGCAGAATTGAAGCAGCAAGAACTGCGTTCATTAAAATGAAATCCCTCTTCTGCAATGACAATATCAGCTTAAAACTAAGGCATAGAATGCTAAAATGTTATGTGTGGTCGGTCTTGCTCTATGGATGTGAAACATCGACCTTGGAAGTAAATACCATGAACAGGTTAGAGGCTTTTGAAATGTGGCTTCACCGGAGAATGCTCAAGGTCCCATGGGCCGACATGATCACCAACACAGAAATTCTCAGGCGGGCTAGAGCAGATAGAGAACTGCTTACATTAATAAAAATCAGGAAAATTTCATATCTGGGTCATATACTTCGAGGGGAGAAGTATATGACCCAGATATGAAATTTTGCTCCATTTGATATTGAAAGGCAAGATAGAGGGTCGCCGAGGGCCTGGTAGGAGACAAATGTCTTGGCTGCGTAATATACGAGAGTGGACCGGCATTAGAAGTGTGGAGGAGCTATTCCGGGCAGCGCAAGACAGAGAGACATTCTCAAGAGTGATCGCCAACGTTGGGGGGACCTGATACGGCACGCAAAGAAGAAGATATTCGCCCTTGGTGGGGATGGGAAGGATACGATAAAGAGGTTGGGAAATACCTTCTGGCTATTGAGATCTAGTCTAAGTTTGATTGTTCGAAAATTTTTCGCTTGTAGGTAGCCCTAGTAGAAGTAGAAGAATGCAACAGATCTAGTGGAGTCATTTTTAGAGTCATTAGAATAGAAGACTATGTGTGGATGCAAATGATGCAAGGAGTGTGTGCTGAGATATAATCATAAACTATCTGCATAACCCTGCGGGGATATGAAAAGTTAGTAAGTTAGATAAGAAACAAATTATGTAGACCGCGGAAGAGGTTAAGGTACATTTATTGGAGCTTCACTATGATTCGTGTAAAAAGTAACAAATCGTTCCGACTTGAGAATCAGTACTATCTACCTACACATGTTCTGATATTGCACACGTACCAGTATAATATTACCTACGGGTTTTGGTAGGTACAGGTTTGACAGATTTCAACTTTTTCCAAATAGCTAACCTACATTGCCAAAGTAATGTTGTCTAAATATTAGGCAGCCATTGATTTTTTCGGTACCTAGAATGTGCAAGGTGGGCCCTCAAAGAAAAATAACTGACAATATATTAATGGTTTATTTATATACTTGTGCATGCCGGAATATGGACATCCTGATACAATACATCGAAGTCTCACCGAAATAAAATGGAACCTTTTTAAGATCATTCATTATTTGAGTGTAACGTTAATAAAATTTAATATAAAATTGAACTGATCTCAAAAGGTAGGGATGTACCTTATTTTTTAAATTGTTTTCTTTTTTATATAGAACTAGCTGGTCCCGGCCTGCGTTGCTATGCCATTTAATAAAGAAATTGTTTCTCCCTGAGTGTCCTTTCCCATTCGTCCCGTTCCCCTTCCGCCTCCCCTTCTTCTCCTGCGACCTCTTCCCCTCTCGCGTTCCCACTCCGTCACCTCCACCTTCCCTCTCTCCACTCCACGCCCCTTCCCTTCCCCCGTAACGCGAACCCCCTCCTGAGTTCCCCTCCCCCCTCACACCTCCCCTTCCCTTCCCGCGTTCTCCTTCCACCTTATATGGACCCAGGGGCCAACCCTCCCCCTGTGTCCCATATGGTCCCGGCATGCATTGCTATGCCATTTAATAAAGAAATTGTTTCTCCCTGAGTGTCTTTTCCCATTCGTCCCGTTCCCCTTCCGCCTCCCCTTCTTCTCCTGCGTCCTCTTCCCCTCTCGCGTTCCCACTCCGTCACCTCCACCTTCCCTCTCCTCACTCCACTCCTCCCTCCCTTCCCCGTCCCGCGAACCCCCCTCCCGAGTTCCCCTCCCCCCTCCCCCCTCCTGCGTTTCCCTATCACCTTCCCCGCCTTCCCTCTTCCCTTTCCCGCTCCCTCGTCCCGCCAACCCTCCACCCGCGTTCCTTATATTCAATCCCAGTACATTCAGTTTTTAAACAGCCCGCGTGCCACCTTTCACAATTTTTATTCAAATTTCCATTTTTCATGTATATTAAATTTGGTACCTAACATAGGTACCTATTTAAAATATCTGAAATTCTTGATTCGATTCAAAATATTAGGGGAGTACCTACTTTAAATAAATTTTTCAACTTTTCAAAAATAGAATCCTGATTGAACAATCATTCATTGTTTTGCAAAATGTCATTCTCTAACATGCGAACTGTCAAACGTGCGATGTTTTCTGTTATTATCTAATTTTTTGCGCAATTTTCTTAATTTTTCTCTCCGTAAGAACCATCCTCGCACTTCAAGGAATATTCTAAAAAAAGAATTAGCGAAATCGGTTCAGCCGATCTCGAGATTTGCGCTTACCAACACATTTAGCGATTTATTTTTATATTATAGATAGGGATAATCGCGTCGTACATACGAGTACATTGATTTCATAGTGGCTTTTAGAATACCAAGATAATTTTTTTTGCTATAAATTTTTCAGAAAGTTAGGATTTTTGGATAACTTATCAAAACAAGTCTTTTAATTTGGAAAATGTACCTTCCTTATCGATAGCGGAATTTTTTTTTTTTTTAACCGGGCAACTCACCCTAAAAAGAGTATTTTGTGAGCGGAAATTTAAAATGCTGTAAAGTACAATAAATTTTTTCTTCATTTTGTCTCTCTTTCGATCACTATCGTCGAAATATTTCTAGAAAAATATAAATGGTGTACTCGTATTTTAAGAGAATTTTTTCCTGAAAAATTAGAAATAATCTTGTAATTACAGAAATCTATTCAATGTTATTTTATTTTAAATAATAATAAATAATTACAGGTCTACAAAAAACGAGATATGATCTTTTGAAAAAATAAAAATTTTCTTTTCGCTCTCCTGAACAATTAAAAAAAATACGTCTTCAATATTATTTCTTGCTTGCATAAAACTTATTTTCAACATGAATTTTAAAAAATATGAAATTAAACTGATGCAGGTGAGTTAGAAGGATTTGTTGCAGAACAATCTTATTTATATTATTATTTAGTTGATACTCGTAGCTTGGATATTTTCTGACTTAACTTGGCACAATGGCCGTTCTAGTCAATTCTATTGCAGTCATCCCTGTATTTTTTGCGATCGTATAAACATTAACTTAGGTACTGGTTATACGAGTGTAGATAAATAGACGTTATGTAGGAGTGCTGGGTCCACATTCGCACTCTCTAGGAGCCGTATTTAGGTTCCTTCGTTTACAAAACTAAAACTTTCTGCCGGTGTCTCAGCCTAAACAAAGCCGAGCATAATCGAACATGATTTTATTTTCAAGCACCGCACCATCGCCGGGCGTTATGCCGGCGAATTCTAAATGAACTAAACAAAGTGTTTTAAAAGAGTTAGTTTACGTAATCGGCGCAACAGGAAGCTGTTTGATTGTCTGTTGTGTTAAGGAAAGGAAATGCTTTCTCTCTTAAATAAACAATCAAATTCTGAGAAAGACGAATTTAACGCTTAATTCTTATAACTTATAATAGTAAGTAGGGTTTCTTCTAGAGAATTAGAATTGTTAAATGAAGAAAGGGTCTCGGAGTGTACGTTTCCGTTGCCGGGAAATGTCGTTGTTCGATCCTTTATACACGGTGTCCGAAAACTCGTAGTAAAAGCGGGATACTGGTGAATCTACATCACATTTGAGGTCGATTTTGTGGTATAACTTTTATTGATTTGAGCTTTCATTTTCGAGAAAATCGAGTCTAAAGTTGGAATTTTTTTGGGTAAAATTGGAAAAATCAGTCACTAATGATTAATGTCAGCTGTTGTATTTTGAAATGCAGCAAATTCCAGCCGTAGACCCAACTCTAAAAGTTTTTTATTTGCCAATAAAAGGTAAAGAAAAGAAAATCAAAATGCTCAGATCGAAAACAAATTGTTTTTGGGGTCTCTATGATTTAGATTCACTAGTTTCCTGGATTTAATTCTAATTTCCAGACACCGTGTATACAGTGGCTTTCCCAAGGGGGGGTCGGCGGGGGCACCAGGTGCCACCCGATGGGGGATGACACCCGACCGTGAAAAAAAAACGTAGGTAGAATATTGCCACAAAAATATTTTACACATGAACACTGTCTGTTATTTATATGTTCGTAACTGAATGGATCGGTTATAAACACGTGAGAAGGAAGGCTCGTGACTGTTTATCGAATGAAATTAAGTATTTTGTGAGATACATATTATTTAGATGGACAGAGCGCCGAACTTGGGAACGCCAGAGGAAGTCATAGCACGATCTACTAAATATTTGCACACAGATATGTGGTCATCAAATAAAATAACTGCATAATATGCATCTTGTATCATAAATATATTATGTCCCTAAAATATTGTAAGGGTGTCAATAAGGATGACAGGACAACCCAGAATGAAATCAACTCAGAATCTCCTTTGCAAAGTCACAAAAAGTTATGAAAAAATATATTAAGAAAATTGGTTAAATAGGTTACTTTAGGGTTATGGGCTATTTTCAAATTATTTTTTCATGACTTTTCAAAGAGGCGTTGAGTTGACTTGATTCTGAGGTGGCATTATCTGCACCTACGTATTATGATTTTTTTATAAAAACAGATTGATATTACGTTTAAGTGGAGTTATTTATGATTGCATTTGCTAATTTCTGTGCCACATTATTCGGGTCATTGCATTTATTTTAGGTATAGATATTTTTTATTTGTTCTTGTTAGAAATTTGGCAATATTACATACTAGTAGGCAACTAAATCAATATTTGTACTACGCTCAAACAGGTGGAAAGTTATGTTTCATAGGTGTGTAGGTACCTATTTAAACTGATTATAATAATGCAACTAATTTAAAAGTTATATAAGTTCCTGTTCGATCCCATAAACCTAATAATAAAAAAAGTTTACAAATATTCCATAATAATTATAATCATAACACAAACTCCTACATTTTAAAGTATTCATTGACTGGTCCTACTTTAATTCAACCATTTTGCATTTCGTCTGTCTGACAATTTGTTTGTACGTCCCGCTTCCTTTTCAAGGCGGTGGCAGTTTTTATGGTTCATTAAAGATTTCTTTATCAGATGTGAAATCGTCGTGTTTATTTGGACGTGCTTATTTGCATTTTTTTCAATATTATGGTAAGGGAACGTACCCATACTACGTGACCTGTTCAGGGGGGGGGTCATCAAAATACCACGCTTGGTCACAACGGGGGAGGGGGGGGGGGCTTAGGTTTTTACCACGTAGTCAATCTAGAAATCTCGCGTTTTTTTCGAGCTACGAGGGGAGGTTTTTAAGTTCGCGGAATGGGAAGGTAAGTGATTAATGGGGGTACCGCTGAATTAGGTACTAATTGAACAACTCATTTTTAGGATAAACACCGGGTTTTATCGTAATTAGGTCATTAGTCTTTGAGCTATCTTCGACCAAACACTTCAATCGGGAAGAAATTGTGAAATGTGGAGAAAATTGAGTTCCGCGCTGTTATAAAGTTCCTTTAAGTTAATTTAAAGATCGGAAAAATGTATTAGGGTAGTAGGTGAATATGTTAAAAAGGAAAAATTATTTTGGTTTTTATTTCCACTCCTTATCCAATCCGCAAACTTAAAAACCCACCCTCGTACATTCAAATAAGTGAAAAAGTTCAGGGAACGTTTTTGTTGAAAATGATTGAGATGAAAAATGTTTATAAAAATAACAAGACTTTCGTTTCCATAAATTACGTTCCGGTTTCAATATATTTTGACACAAGTTTTACTTTGATAATATTTTTTCCACTTGTAATGCATGCACTCTTGCTGTCACGCAGCAAGCGCCGTATTAATAAAGACAAATATAAGCCAAATGATGCATTTTTTATTTTTTGTTAGCAAAAAACGATTCGAAACCATATTTATGAAATACTACGTGAAAACTGTAGGGGGGGGGGGTCTTGGAATATACTACACGTGGTCACCGGGGGGGGGGGTAAAAAATTGCAAAAAGTGTGTCACGTAGTATGGGTACCTTCCCTAAGTACCTACCTGACTGAAGAAAGTTTAAAAAAGAAATTGTCAAGAGTGGCGTTTCTTCCGACCAATTTAATAATTTCTTATCGGATATTTAAAAAAAAATGTTACCTGAGTAAGACGGCATCCGTCTTACTCATAATGGCAGAATAAGATAATTCCTTTTAAGATTTTCACGGCCAAAAGCATTTTCGTTATTTGTTTTTGGGGTGTTATGCCGTGTTGCGCTACCTCCTTCTTTAGCCTGATGATGGACACTGCAACGATGTCCGAAACGTTGGCTAAAGAAGGAGGTAGCGCAACACGGCATAACACCCCAAAAACAAATAACGAAAAAGATAATTCCTCTTTAATACGAACGGGTTAGGTGAAATTTGTACGACAATTTCACCTATACCCGTTCGTATTATCGTGGTATTATCTTATTCTACGATTATGGGTATATAATTAAGTAGAGAGGTATTTAAGCCGCCGCTACCCGAATTTCTACCGATTTCTTACATATCCCCCTTAAACATTTGAAGTTTTTAATAATATGATAAAAAAAATTTAAAATAGTTTTTAATAAAAATACGAGTATATGTTATTTTTTAAGATAATATCTAGACGCTTTCCACGCCGAAACGCAAATTATATATAAATAATAATCGTGACACGAGACTTCCAGAGCTGTTCTTTGTTTATCCGTCTAAAACTATTTCATTAACTCCCCAATCCAAAGACTACATAGGCTTGGAAATAAATTCAGTTCCGTTGATATTTTCATTTATTCCTTACCTAAATTTATATCAGAACTTTCAAAAAATCTGATCTAAATTTTATTATTATTCTTCTAATATTGTTTTTGTTGTTATTTCATTAAATTTACAATAAGCCGCCGCACTTTTAATAGGCACAGATTTTGGAAAGTACACTATTTTTAAAATTAGCTTTCGTCTTGTGAGATTGTACGCCAGAATTACAAACCATGTTACACAAACCTAGCGTAGCCGCTGAACTACTTGAAAACTGGGATGTTTTTCTTGCTTTGACGCGAGTAGGCGTTATAAAGGGGCACTTTCTTTTGTATCACAAACCATGTTACACAAACCTAGCGTAGCCGCTAAACTACTTGAAAACTGGGATGTTTTTCTTGCCTTGACGCGAGCAGGCGGTATAAAGGGGGCACTTTCTTTAATGTGTGCAAATTAAAAGTGCGGCGGCTTATTGTAAATTTACCGTTATTTCTTTTTAATTCTGCTTTCTTTCTATTAGTGTAAAGGAAGAGAAATAATAATTAAAATTAATAAATTACTTTGTATTAACCACTTAATTATTTACAAAAACCGACATGTTTCGTCAGCAAAGCTGACGTCTTCACGGTTTTGACAGAACTAATTTTAAAAATAGACATACATAGGTAATAGAGAAAAATAAAAGACATAAACAATAATAAAATTTGAAAGAAAATAATGTGTAAGGGACGAGGGGCAATATAGAACAAATAAAAATTTAAAAGGGGAATAGATTTAATAATGGGTCATTTAAAAACAATTTTTAATTGGTATTTTATTGTTTCTATTTACATTATTACTATGTTACACGATTGATGTAAATGCTCCAAGGGCGTAAATAAATAAATAAAATAAAATAAAAAAATAAAAATTCCCTCGATAGAAAAAAATCGCTAAGTATGCTCCGAAAATTATTATAAACTCTTTTGTTTCAGTTATTTTACAAGTTATATTTGTGAAAAAATTCACAATGTTTTTTTAAATGATACTTAAGACGCCTTCCACGAGATTTTTGCTCTATTTTAAACTAGTCGTGTTTTATTAAACATTTTCACAATTTTCGCATCGATTTTATCGCTTTAAATATTAGTGCGCTCCTCTAACATTGGTAATTACATATCTCTCTATCTTCTTCTTTTTGACCGCGGATGCGGCGCCTTAAGTACCTACTTACAGATCTTATGTTTCAGATGAAATTTTGGTTTATTAAAAAAGAAAAAAAATAGAAACGCACTTTTGTGGATGCGAGGACTATACTATTCACAAAACTACTAGTTTTAGAATACCTTTTTTACATTGGCTCTACACAGGAGGCCGTGAGGAAAATAGTTCATTAATTTATGGATAATGGATAAGCCGCTGCACTTTTATTAGGCACAGATTTTGAAAAGTATACTACTTTTAAACTTATTTACCACAAAAAACATCGGTTTCAGTCAGGACCGGTGAAAAAATATGCATTTAAATTTACATTTCATAAAAAAAAATTACGTAATTTCTCGTTACGGCTGACATTTCGTATCAGGTACATTATTTTGCATACTGAACAATTTCTACTATTTCCAGGGGATAATCAATAAATATTTAAAAAAAGATTGCTGTATGGCAAAAATCACACATATTCGAGGAAGGTACTAACTAAAGTTGCACGATTCAAATTTTCATGTTCTAGGTTTTCATGTTAGGATGAATTAAAATTAATGTACTAGATATTAATTAGGTTAGGTTAGGTTGAGTAAGGTTAGGTTATTAGGTTAGGTTGGGTTATTAGGTTAGGTTAGGTTATTAGGTCAGGTTATTATGAGTAGGAATCTGGGAAACCTATTTTGCTTTCAGAATCAAACTGGAATTATCATAATTCAGAAAAGATGAAATGCATCAAATGTCTTGCGTTACGTTATCTAAGTACGACTTTCCAATTTTCCTCTCCCTTTCGCTTTTTCATCCTCTCCACAAATTTATTTGATAATGATGGAGCAGCCCCGTTAAAAAGAACTTTACGAAGTGAAGCTTTTACAACATGGCTGTTTACATAAGCAATCTGACAGGTCAATCAAACTATACATGTCTGGTATTTATTTTTAAAAACGTTTGATTTCAACGCGAACACGAATCGCAGTAACTTTATTTGCAAATGTATATACCTAATATGAATGTCTGCATCGAAAAAAGCGAAAAGTCTTGATTCTAATCTAGGGGAAAATTTTGTAAGTTCCGGAAAAAAACTCTTTTTGAGGTGGTAGAGCCAAAATACTTCATCCTGATTCCGCAGCAGTTGAAACGGCCTCCAAAACGATAAAAAAATACCTTAAGGTGCCGCAACCGAGCTCAAAAAAAAGAATATGGAGAGATATTAAATTACGAATATTAGAGGAGCGCGCTAGTATTTAAAGCGACAAAATCGATGCGAAAATTGTGAAAATATTTAATAAAACACGACTCGTTTAAAATAGAGCAAAAATCTCACGGAGGTTGTCTTAAACAGTATTTAAAGAATCACTGTGAATTTTTTCATACATATAACTTGTAAAATAACTGAAACAAACGTGTTTATAATAATTTTTGTAGCATACTTTGCGATATTTTTCTACCGAGGGAATTTTATATAATTTGCGTTTCGGCGCGGGGAATGTCTAGATATTATCTTCAAAAAAACACATACTTTTTTATTTATTTATTTAACGCCCAATGGGCTTTTACATTTTGGTAGTACAAATAATTCATGACAGATTATTTAATATATACAGAAATAATAAAAATAAAATTTGATAGAAAAGCACACAAGTCATAAAAATACAGCGATTTCATAGGTTTTCAGAAAAACAGACAGGTTTAGGAATAGTTTTGGAATAAGTTTTTTACAAGATCAACAAATTTTGCCAAGTTTATGTTAAATATGTCAATATCACCTAAGTACTGATTTCCCATAGTGTGAAATCGTTGTATCGGAGAGTGGGCAATGTAGTTCCGCTTATGAATGCTACAGTAGAATAGTATATTTTGTCGTGTAGTTAGTTTTTGGTTGTTCTTAATACGAAGCCTAGTGTTTTCATACCTTTGTTTACAATTTGGTGGATATGATTGGCGAAACTTAGTTTTTCATCCAAAATAATTCCAAGATTTTTAAGAGCTTTAACGTGTTTAAGGGAGATATGTAAGAAATCAGTAGAGGTGTGGGGCGAACTTGACTTGGGTAACTCACACGAATTCATAATCTACTCTTTCATAGATGACGCAAGTTTAATTATTATAGGAAAAACACTTTTTGGGCCATATTTAAAAATCTTAAGATGATTTAATTTTTTGGTAATAATAAATAGTTTTGTCCAAACTCAAATCTTTCAAGAATAAGAACTTTCAAATGGATGTAACGGTAATTCAATCCAATATTGTAGGTATTTGTTAGCCTCTCTTGAGACATTTGAGTTTGTTTATGGGTAAAACTATTTATTCATATTCATAGTGCGTAAGTATGGGCACAAACAATTAAATCGTCTTAATGTTTGAAGCATAACTTGCAAAAATGTGTTTTCCTAAAATAATTAAACTCGTACCATCTACGAAAGAGCAGATTACCAATTCTTTTATGTGTTACTTAACCAGTGATTCATGACATCATTTGGAATAAAAATATGTATGAAATTTTGTTCGCCGGTAACTTTCTTTGGTGTTTTTTTTTTAATATTTTTATTCAAAACCAAACAAAAAAAACCCTTCCTCACGTCGTCGAATCACTCAGCTGATTAACCATCCAACCTCTCACCTTGGCCCTAACTATCTAATACCTATTAATTTTATACATTTTAAGTTGACAAGAAAACAAAACAAAAAACGTAACCGGAGAACAAAATTTCATTAACATTTTTTACTGCAAATAATTAGTGACCGACCGAAGGTTCGGTTTCGGTTTCGGCAAGTTTCGGAAAAAAATCTAGTTTCAGCATCAGTTTCGGTTCCGGTAGATTTTCTATTGTAGATTATTGACAATTTTTGGTTCCAAGCAGTAGTTAACATGTTTGTTAATTTTTAGTAATATTAAAAAAAAAAATTGTCACATACTTCAATTATTGCTTTTTTATTTCATTTAACACGTGTTAACTGTTTGTATAAGTGTAAAAAATTAGCCAAACTTCAGTAAATAATAGTTTTTTAACATGTCTAAAAAAGTTTCGTTTTCGGTTTCGGTTTCGGCCGACGGTAGAAAATCCTGTTTCGGTCGGACACTACAAATAATGTAATGAATCACTGGTTAAAGTAAGTTAAGTGCGTCCCTTAACACCCTGTACAACTTTTTATTTTCAACAGTAAGTATTCGTTTCACCTTTTATTTTAATAATTATACTTGTCGAGAAAAGTGTTCAATGATTGCATTATCGGTAGTGTACCGAGCAAGAAATAAAGAAATCAACGCTTTTTTGCGAAATTAGATAAAATACTAACTTCATTTTATCTGTCTAGATTCGTACAACAGAAAAAAACAATACAAATGCTTGACATTGACTTAGAAAAGACTAGGTGAGCTCTTCATTCCGAATACAATGCTTTACGCGAAAATTTACGCAAGGGCATGAAGGTTCCCACCACTATAAAGGTTTTGCATTATAAATATGAGTTTGAGATATATAAATAATCTCAAACCCTCTGAGCCTAATACTCACAGATATGAATGTGAAAACTCTACTTGCGCGAACAAATATATCACAAAGAAATGGCACGAAGAAAAAACTCCAGGGAAAATATCAGATCCACCAACCTTGTTTTTGTAGTTTTTGTAGCTTGGAGGCCTCCGTAATATCATCCAATCAATAGTTAAATTCCATCAATGCAATCCTTAGGTGACTTCAAAATTTGCACAAGAGATGAAATTTGTCAATCAATACACAAACTCATAAGTTTTCACAATGATGAAAATTTTCCAAGAAACAGACAGTGTCAGTTATTTTCTTGTTTTAGATTCTATTTTTAAAAACAATCCATTTAGGTGTCTCTGTTAAATCCAAGAGTGAGTAAGTACCATATTTGTGATATAATTTTTTTTTAATTTTCGAGCAAACAAAACATATTGCAATGCGTAACCAGGTTTCATTCTGCACCTCCAACAAAGGATAACTCCCATACTTCATTTTTTTCACGGGAAAATATCTGATTATACCTTTACTTTTTTAACAGACCTTGTAGATTCGTAACTTTAAAATTATTGTGAATTAATGATTACCTTTAAAATCTACCAAGAGCTTTTGCTAGTGAGCTTTGGATAAATGTTAGACATCAACTTTAGCTTTTTAGATGAGACAGCACTTTTATAACAGATTGGCGTACAAATTATTCAGTTTGGGGCAGGCCATTGATAACATTGTAGTCTGGTTTTTCATGTAATCTGGCTGGGGTCAATTTGGGCACAGCGAAGACTGATCTAGTGATCTTGTATTTCCAATTTGGATATGAAGATTTTTTCTATAAGTTTAACAGTTAAACGTCAAACGAATATTGAAAATTTATAATGGATGTGTGTCACATGTGATGAATACCCATCAATTATTTTGCAATCGGTCAATCAACATGGCTTACAAAGGAGACTTTGTCAATATTGCCACCACAGACTTAAATCTTGTAATAGGTTAACTTTTGGAAACTCACTAATGTGTAGGTTGATCGGGATCTGAGGTACCTAGTACATACCTACCTTTTATTATCATAGATATAAGTCAATTTGTGCTGGGGTTACTTCTGGTACCACAAAGGCCATAAAGGGATCGCTTTTAGGGTAGACATATGTTAGGACGCAGACGCGCCCCAACTGAACGCTGGACAGAGCAGACGCGCCTGCCCTGTTGCGAATCGCAGTTCGTACTCTTTCATACACCACCAAATCTGTGTTGCCCTGCTCTGCACTGAGCTGCGCGGTCTGCCTCTCAGTATAATATACTGAGAGGCAGATTATGCCCAACCTAACAGACAACAGTAATGGGGCACCACATTAGTCAATTTTATAAGGGGGTTAACTTTTCGCAACACGCAGGTCAAACATACAGGTATTGGGATTACTTTTGCATCACGTTGGCTAATCTTATGCTGAGTTCACACATAGCATCAGGTAGATAGATCCGGAGCTGGGGTCACTCTTGGCACCACTTCAACCATGTCAATCTTAAACTGGGATCACATATGGCCAATAGCGGACTAAGGGGGGGGGGGAGGGGGCCAAATGCCTCCATGTTCCCTTGATAAAATCCTAAACAAAGCTTTAAGGCACCAGGACAACGTAAAAAAATGAGTTTACACATAGCATCGGGTAGATAGATCTGGAGCTGGGGGTCACTCTTGGCACCACTTACTTCAATCTTAAACTGAGACCACATATGGCCAATGGCGGTCAATGGGGGGGAAGGGGGCGGGGTTTGGAAAGAGAATTGGCGTAACAAACCCGTGCACAATAGGATGCCGCTTGCCTTCTACTGAACGCTGGTTTGGGGCAGAAATGGAGTTACAAACCCGTGTTGATTTCGAGGCATGGTTGCCTCCTACTGAACACGGAAAAGGAAATACGCCCCCGGGCCCTGAATAAAAAGCTCGTAAAATTACATCAACTTCTTAAACTAGGGGGAGGGGGGCTCATTCAGCTTTGCCGCCCCGGGCCTCTGACGGGCTTCGTCTGCCACTGCATATGGCATTATGTGAAACAATATTCTAGTTTGGTTACGTTTGACACAACGTATGATAGATAATCTTGTGCTAGAGTAACTTTTGGTACCACGAAGGCCAATCTTGTACCTTTTAGGTACAGCGTATAATCTATCTACGAACCGGATATCTTGGTTCGATGATCTGAAAAAGGTTTTGTTTTTTTTTTCTAAAAAATGCAACAATGAAACTGTTGGCGCGCTTCCGACCAGAATCGGCATTTTTTTATTACACGCATCAAATCAAATTACTAGACGATACAAAAAAATAAACACGAGAACTATCAAGTCTACCAACTTTTATAGGAAGTTTAAACTCTGGCAAGGTATCTGTATCGGACAGCAAGAATGTATATATACCTAAAATGTTTTAATTTAAATAACTAAGACTGTTTGGAAACTGATTTCCTTTGGGAGCGTGTGTTCGTAATTTACCGGCTGCGCCATTATTATAATAATTCTAATATTCGATGTTCAATTTTACTGGTACGACGGTTAAAAATTGAAGAGGCTCTAAAACACACAAACAGGCGTTTTATACCCTATGTTCGCGTCGTACATTCATCATAGACACACGTTCACACCCATAATCTCCGACCTACGTTCACTCTATGTTAAGGAAATTTATCACATATTTATACGATGGCTTCTTTAATAATGCATTTATTGACGGTCCCGAGAACAATGTCGGATGTGCTATAATATGTTGTTTTTGTAGTTTCGTAGTAGAAAGTGTTATTTCTGCATTTTTATTGTTTTTGAGATCAAGAAATATATTGTCATTTTGATATTTTGGAATTTTATTCAAAACTCTGAAAAAAACGACTTTTTATTTTTATTTGTGTAATTATCTCACAAGAGTACCAGCTGCTCCCGCCTGAAGCCAGTGAGACAATGGCATCCCCAATTGGGGTATGTTTTGAGGCTGATGGTAGAGGGAAAGAGAAGGAGCTGGGGGAGAGGATGGTTGTGAAGTACCTGGTTATTCAGATCTGGTCAACAACGGCTAAAGCCATTTCAAACAACGTTTCAATTCTGAACGGTGATCTTAACACCAGGGTGATACTGAGAATATCTTCCACTCTGAAACGTGCCGCAAATATACTATCTATTATTTTAGATTAATTAATCGGAAAATATAACAAATTAATCAAATAAAATTTATTTACCCACGCGGGGGTTGCGAGTCAAGAGTCTTACCCCTCGACCACGCCGGCTGCCAACATCAACAAAATAAGCCAATAATTATTTATTGGCTTATTTCAATTTTTAGCAGATTCGGCATTGTTCTTCAGAGTTCCACGACAACTCAACAGATTGGCAATTCAACACCCCTTTGAAAAGTCATTAAAAGTTATGAAAATTTTCCTTTGAAAAATAGACCATAAACAAACCTAACTTAATCTATTTAACCGTTTTTTTTAATTACTTTTAATGACTTTTCAAAAGAGGTATTGAAGTTGTATGTTGCCGGTCACCGTTTCTTCAGGACCGTCGGCGTCGTTTTCTTAGCACAGGTGTCGTGCAGTGCAAAGTTGAATTAATTCGTTTTCGGCCCTCTCTGCATTCCTTTTTAGAGATAACATGGTTACCATAGATACTGTTTTAACCCAATCAGAAAAGCGACTGGTACAACCAGACAGTTGTCCAGCGACTTCCGTGAGGTCTATGCTTCATTTTCAAACTGCAAATCATTACTCAATGTACCCCTGAAGAGGAAGCCGGATATTTACCTACAGTCAATGCCACTGGTGCGAGTGTCCAGTACAGTAACACTTCGTGGGCGTGCGCACGATAAATTACTAAAGTTTCATCGCAATCGCATGAATAGTATCGGAAATAATTTCGACGGTCCAGAAGAAAAATGTCGCATCTGCTAAAAATTGATTTAAAGGTATTTTGTTGATTTATAGGTATGTTTTTTTCGAAAATTGTAAAGAAATTAATGAAATACAAAATATTAAAACAATTCTACATTTCTTGATCTCCAAAGCAGTAAAAATGCGGAAACGAAACGTTAAACAGCTCTACTGCAAAGCTTTAAAATCGCACATCCGACATTATTCTTCGGGACCGTCGATAAAGTTGACTTTTAGTTTTTTTATAAGAAGCTATTTTTATAACTTTTATTCAAAGACTTTTCCAGAAAGCAGAATTTTCAAAATTTTAGTCCTAAAATTAGTCCGATATTTAATAAATAAATACATTGCACAAGTGGGTAAGTACCTGCGCTGCCTACATTACTAATATAATAATGTATATGTGCCAATTAGGTAGGTACTTATTTTGCCAATCTCTTGAGAGAGAGATTTTCCGTGAACCTCCGCTGGTAGTGAAAAAAGAAAGGTTTCTAGTTGCCCAACATTTTTTAATGTAACCGATTATTTATGTGTGTGTGTGTGTGTGAATATTGATATGTGAGAGAAGTAGTAACTCAAGTAATGGATACCTTGTAACATACCTACTGTAGGTACACTCAATACATTAATTACGAAGCTGGAGCTAGTATACAATGGAGTTATGAATTTGTGCACTTGAACAACACGCTCATCAGAAAAAACGTAGCACTTTTAGTACACTGATGATTTTCCGATTTTTAAAGTAAAATTTCTTTACTCGCGCTTGACTTGGGGAGTAAGCTGGCGACTGCGCGACGAGAGCGTTACTAAAAATGAGACGAACGGTAGTTGAGAGGGAGTACGCTTCGTATATTACTGTAGGGGCAAGAGAGAGAGGTGCGAGCACACATTTTCTTTCTCTCTTTCTTTCATAGCCAGTTACGTTACACAGTGCAGGCCTATTGTCTGTATCACTCTGTAGGAGCAAGAAAGAGCTGTTCGCGCGCACATTTTCTTTCTCTCTTCCTATCATATAGATGGAGCAGGAGTTTTCCTTCAGTTGTGTGGTCTAAAGCACACTCGTTTTTTTTTTCAATTTATCTATTTAAAAAATAAAATTCCAAGCGAAATCTTGATGTAAGGGGTTGGAAAAGAGGATGGGGTGTTTTATCGAAATCTAACATAGTCTATGACCTTTTTCTTATTTAGGAGGTCAAGTTAAATAAATTAAATTAAATATTATATATTTATTTGTTTATTATAAGAATGTTTTTTGTACATTGTTTAGTTTTTTGTGTTATTTCATCCGCCATGCTAGGGATATCTCTGTGTTATGGCGGGTGAAGTTTACAGATTTGAAATTATACATTTGTTATCATTATCATTACATAGTATAAAATGAAGTCGCTCAAAATGTATGTGCGCATAGATCTTTGAAACTACGCAGCGGATTTTCATGCGGTTTTCACCAATAGATAGAGTGATTCAAGAGGAACGTTTATATGTATAATACATGCTTATTATAGTAGAGAAAAGCCGAGAAATTTAAATATTCAATTCAGGCAGCGGGCAGCGGGCAGCTGGCAAGTGGGTGGTGTGGATTTTATAAAGGTTGGGTAATGGCATTGCGTTTCGTTAGCCACAGCAACGTGTGGCCGGGTCTGCTAGTGGTTGATAAATTAAATTATAAGTTGTACAAGTAAAATTAAATTGCAAAATTTTGTTATAATAATAATTAATTAATTAATTTGATAATAATAAGTTATTATTATTTTTAATTTATAAACTAATGTTTAAGACAAGATTTTTATGCATAGCACAAAGGGTAACAATTATTATAAGCAATAATTGTCAGCCTGAAACACCTATTTACATTGAAAAATCTTCCGAGAAAAGATACTTGCCGCCAACGGGACTTGAACCCGTGTCCTTCTGATTGCCGGTCGGATGCTCTGACCACTGAGCTATGTCGGCTTATCTAATACCCGCCAAATAATATCTAATACCCGTTGGCGGCAAGTACCTTTTCTCGGAAGACTTTTCAATGTAAAATGAGTGTTTCAGGCTGACAATTATTGCTTATAATAATAATAAGTTGATAATAATATTTCATGTAAGTATTATCTGGAGTCGGTGAATTATTTTCCCATCTGGTCTCTGGTAGGTTGACATGTTGTTCTTGTATTGTTTTGTAATTATAATACATATAGTGCAATTGCATAACGTGGATTGACCAGATGATCATTTGGGAAGTGTGTGAAAGGGTTTAGTTTTTCCTGTGGGGAAAATTAAACCCGGACTTTTAAATCTGGTGCGTAAAAATAAAGAATAGTAATCAAATTACTTACTTGTTAAATTAAGGAACATCGTTTCTAATCATGATTTCTAGTTGTAAGGATCCATTGTGATAAATGTTTTTTTAAAGGTGTGCGGTTGGGTTTCGGTTTTTAAGTTCTTAGGGAGAAGGTTAAATATTTTAGGAGCTAGGTACTCGTATATGAAATGTATTCGAGCTGACATTTTATCCATTCTTACTTTTATACTGCGCATGTGACATGTTTTACTTTCCGATGTAATCAAGTTTATATGATTTTTGTGGTTAGATAGCAATGGTTTGCGATATTATTTGAGTTATAAATTAGCATATCTAGATACGAGTTACTCGTACGAATGACGTGTAAAGTATCAAATACGATGTACACACTTACCTAATTATACGATTAATATTAAAATACTCTTATATTTTTATAAAATTTAATACTGAATGTAATGCCTATTAATTCACACATAATAATATCTTTCTAACGGCCAGTGGAGACCTTTTTTATACTCTTGATAAGTAGGTTTGAAAATTGCACAAAAAATAATGTAAACTAAATGAAAAGTATTAATCAAAATTATTGATCAATATTATACAATTTGGGAGGCGGGTATGGGTACTGCCGCCCCCGCAACCATTTATTGGAAAAACAATACCTCTGGTGGTTCGCTACATTTGGTGACTTAGCAGGGGTGCCCGGGTTCACGAAGTGAGGTGTGTCGTCTTGGCGACCGATACCTCTGACCACCTGCTGTGTGGTGGGCAGGATCGAGAGCGACTGGTTGAGAGTGGTCTTTTACCTTCTCTAGCTTGAATCTCTCGACCCATCGCCTTTCACCGCAGTTGGAGGGATGGATTCGCACATCTGTCACTCCTGGACACACTGACCCCTCAGATTCCTACCCACCCCTAATACCCTTTTCCTTCCTAGAACTTTCTTTCCTTTCTTTCCTAAAAACACAGCATCCCCAAAGATGACATAGGTCATGAGGGGAATTATTTTCCTCAGGGCTTTATCATGTGTGGAGCTAATGTTAAAAAAAGAACAGATTTCAAGGATCTAAATTTATTTTCGAAGTAGACGGCCGGCGTAGTCCAGTGGTAAGGCTCTTGACTCGCAATCTGAAGGTCGCGGGATCGAATCCCGGCGTGGCAAAAAAAAAATTGATTTGTGTTATTACAATTTATTAATTTAAAATAATACACATATAGCATTTTTGCGGCACGTTCCAGTGTGGAAGATACTCTCAGTATCGCCCTGGTGTAAGACCACCATTCAGAATTGAAACGTTGCTTGAAATGGCGTTCGCCGTGTTTGGTGACCAGATCTAAATAGCCAGGTACTTCCCCACCTTCCTCTTCCCTATCGCCTTTCCCTCCCCACTACCCCAATTGGGGATGCCATAGTCTCACTGGCTCCAGACAGGAGTAATAAAAAAAGGGAGGAATAAAAAAATCATGTTAAAAATCGGAATAGCAGAATGTGATTGTTGCAAATAGTGTGTGATGTCGTGATGTGTGACAGAGTTGTGTGATGTGTGACAGAGTTGTGTGATGTGTGACAGAGTTGTGTGATGTGTGACAGAGTTGTGTGATGTGTGACAGAGTTGTGTGATGTTCTTTACCTATTTTCTATTTAATTCTGTAATTAAATGGCACACTACTACCTATAGCCTTTTGGCGCCATCCCCTTTTCAGCCCGATTCCCATATAGAGACTAAAGACAAAAATGTTCGTTTTTTTTGTTCATATCTACGATTTCAGTTGGCATCACTGCAAACAATATGGTTCATGTGTTATTTGCAACTGAAATCGTAGGTATGAAAATAGCGAACGTGTGAAACGAAAAATTTTGTCTTTGGAAATATGGAAATCGGGCTGAAAAAAGAGATGGTATAAAACGGCTATTAGTCAATTAAATAGTCGATCTCTGAGGCATAGTGTTAAGCCGCCATCACTACCCGAATTTCTACCGATTTCTTGCAAATCTCCCTTGAAAATTTGAAGTTTTTAAGCTCTTAAAAAAATATATGTTATATTTGAAAATAATATCTATACATTCCCCACGCCGAAACGCAAATTATATGAAATTCCCTCGATAGGAAAAAATCGCATAGTATGATCCGAAAATTATTATAATCACGCTTTATTTTCAAGTCTATTTCTGTTATTTTACAAGTTATATGTATCGCAGTGTTTCGTTAAATGCTATTTTAGTCAGCCCCCCAAGACATTTTTGCTCTATTTTAAACGAGCCGTGTTTTATTAAACATTTTCACAATATTTGCATCGATTTTATCGTTTTAAATATTAGCGCGCTCCTCTAATATTCGTAATTACATATCTCTCCATCTTCTTCTTTTTGAGCCCGGTTACGGCGCCTTAAAGGTCTTGCCTCCACACCGGACACAGAGGTCGCATCGAATCCCGGTGAGGCAAATTAAAAATTATTTAATCCATGCTTTCCCCCCTCAACGAAATCTAGAATTTCTTAAATAACAGATCTAAAAAATTTATTCGGTTTTTATCGCTTAATATTGTGATGGTGCGTATCGTTTGGTATCATTAGTGCAACTTTGGCATTAGTGGCGCGTATATTTTGGTAATGTTAGTGCATATTGATTTTTGTAAAACTTATCTTGAAATTAGATATGAGCGCATCAGCAGAATACTTCCTGCTCATTATACAATAATAATAATATAATTATTATAAGCAATAATTATCAGCCTGAAACACTCATCCACATTGAAAAATTCTCCGAGAAAAAATACATGACGCCAACGGGACTTGAACCCGTGCCCTTCTGATTGCCGGTCAGCTGCTCTCCCAATTGAGCTATGGCGGCTTATCTTATACCCGCCAAATGATTCAATATATACTAGTGTTTCATTCAACAATTACTGCTTATTATATTTTTTCCACCTGAAAACAATGATGAGTGTTTCAGGCTGATAATTATTGCTTATAATAATTGTTACCCTTTGTGCTATGCATAAAAATCTTGTCTTAAACGTTAGTTTAACAATTAAAAATAATAATTCATATTTGACAAGTTTAAGTATTTCCCCAATAAATGAAGACATAATTTGTCTCGACGCCACCTAGCGAAGGATTTAACACTAACAGTGTCTCTGTCGCAAAAATAAAGTTGGTTGTTTTCAGGTGGAAAAAATATAATAAGCAGTAATTGTTGAATGAAACACTAGTATATATTGAATCATTTGGCGGGTATAAGATAAGCCGCCATAGCTCAATTGGGAGAGCAGCTGACCGGCAATCAGAAGGGCACGGGTTCAAGTCCCGTTGGCGTCATGTATTTTTTCTCGGAAGATTTTTTCAATGTGGATGAGTGTTTCAGGCTGATAATTATTGCTTATAATAATTGTTACCCTTTGTGCTATGCATAAAAATCTTGTCTTAAACGTTAGTTTAACAATTAAAAATAATAATTACTAATAATATGTTTATATTGATATTACATATCTCCCCTTTTGATAGTGCAGATATTTTTGAAGTGAAACTTCTATAGTCCCGCTATGATTTGGATTTCGGATAAAACTGAAATGCCGATTACTGCACCTGCGACGCACAACTGCGCTCATTGACTGCTTTGATTATGATGTCACTTTTAAAGGCTCCTATCGTTTGAGATATGAAACGGAAATTACGCTGGTCTGCGTGATTATGACCTCACTTTTCAAGTATTGGTTGAGATTGTTTCGGTAAAGTTTCGCTTCTACCGCGTGTGAACTGCACTCGAATTTTTATACATGTTTTGTTATTTTTTATAAATTTTGTTTATTTTATAGAAGTAATACAAAAAAAATATTTTTTCACATACTTCAATTATTGTTTTTTTATTTATTTAATTTAACATGTGTTCACTGTCTGAATAAGTGTAAAAAATAAGCTAAATAACAGTAAACAATCGATTTTTAACATATCTAAAAAAGTTTCGGTTTCGGTTTCGGCCGAAACTGAGACAGACACCGAATATTCGGTTTCGGTGGAAAGTCCTGTTTCGGTCGGACACTACTTATTTGTTTCCATTAAAATTTCTCTCTCTCTCTTACACTTGCCTGAAATTGTATATCGCTATCCCATTTGAATTTCGTAATTGTGATGAAACACAATTTTGTATGGAAATATAGGCCGAAATTAGGCCTATAATTGGGTCACGAAACACGCCAACAAGGCACTTTTATATTTTATTCTATGCATAAACCAGAGACGTTTCCGCGTAAGATACTTTTTATAAAATAAATAAAAAATAATGCTTAGAGAAAAATAAAAAGAGGATTTGATAGATAAGGAATATCTTTAAAAAAACTGATTAAAATGGGAATATACCTACCTAATAGATACGTTGATACTTCAGAATAATAATCTCAACTGCGTAGCCCTATTTAAAAGCGGAAAATTATACGTTACCTATACCAAACCTAAAGGCAGGGCTGGGCAGTATTTGAAATACTTGTAATTGAAATACGTATTTGAGATACAAATACGTACTTTGTATTTGTATTTCAATTACTTCCTAAAAATGTATTTTGTAATTGGTATTTCAATTACCTGCTGCTGAGGTATTTTGTAATTTGTATTTCAAATACTTATGGCTTCAAAATACATTTTCAAATACATTTAGCGATCTTAATAATGATAATGAAAAATAAACACACATAGATAATACATAGACTAAAAACTCTAGAATCCTGTACTATTGTCCTTTGCTATAGCACTCTTACTAATGATTATTTGTAGTTCTCTTAGGGGGTATACATTAATTATGTGAGCTCAAAAAGGGGGAGGGGGGTCCAGCAAAATCTCACGTTATTTGAACAGAATTTATGTCGTCACCAAGGGGCGGGGGGTCTAGTTTGGAAGAAAAACTGCCCACGTAATTAATGGATGCCCCTTTATCATTGCTTTATAATGTACTGTACTTTTTTTTTTACGTCATGCTAGTTATTATTATTGTCCTGTGCTACAATCGCACTGTTATTGTACATTTTGTATCATATTATATCATACTTGTCATTGCTTTGTATTGTACATTTTTGTATCATAGTATTAGATCAAGCACTATAGGAGTAATTTGACTGAATACTTGATTATTTTTAAGTTAATTACTGTAGAGCGCACTTGAAGTGAAATAACACAAAACTGCGCTATACAAATGTCATCCATTTACATATAAAAATGAATCCTTGTTTCCCCTAATCACGCCATAACTTCAGAATGACTTTACCTATTTCATTTTTTTTTAAAGTTTTCTAATACTTTGAAGAAGGTTCTTACGGAAAGAAAAATTAAGAAAACTACGCAGAAAATTGGATAATTTCAGAAAACTTAACGACTATTTTAACTTCGCACGTTTCACAGTTCACGCGTTTGATGAAATTGAATTTATATGATTTTTGGATTTATATTATTTATATATTATTATATACTATGGATTTTTTAAATTCTAGATATTTTAATAGGTACCTATGTTAGGTACCAGATTTGATTGATTGTTCTTATAATATAGAAAAATGAATATTTGTAATATGTGTAAAATAAAAATTTGAATAAAAAAATTGTAATAGCTGGCACACGAGGTGTTTAAAAACTGAATGTACTGGGACTAAATATAAGGAACGCGGGAGGGAGGTTGGCGGGATGGGGGAGCGGGAGAGGGGAGAGGATAGGCAGGGAAGGTGGAAGGGGAATGCAAGAGGGGTAGGGGATGCGGAAGGGGAACGGGGAACGGGGATGCACGAAAAAGGACATGCAGGGAGAAACAATTTATTTCTTTGAATATGCCATTGCAACGCATGCCGGGAACCAGCTAGTGTAGATGTGTCTTCTGAGCAATATGATTGGTCAATTTTAGTACGTCTCTGTTTCACTCTGCTCAGCTTTGCTTCTATGGAAACGCACCCTTAGATATGGGCACCCGAAAATTTATTGCAATCAAAGGTTCTACGAAAACCAAATGTATTTTGTATTTTGTAATTTGCATTTTGTATTTGGAATTGAAAAATGGTTAAAATACTGTATTTTGTATTTCAAATACATGACTTGAAAGTATTTTGTATTTCGTATTTTAAATACATGCGAAAAAGTATTTTGTAATTTGTATTTTAATTACAGCAAAGCATGCATTTTGCCCAGCCCTGCCTAAAGGTTGATAACCTATTCAGTAATTTACCAATTAAATTCTGCGAACACGTGTGCCAAAACATTTAATTAACAATGGAGTTTAAAGGTTCGAATACATACGTAGGTAGGTACCTACGAAATTCGTGATTTATGCTAAGTTCAATTTATAAACTACCTACGACTAAAAAAAACATTAATTCTAGTGTGGGTACGTACTTAAAACTTAGGATCTCAGTAAGTACGTACCTACCAACATATACATTCTATTCAACTATCTAGAAAAAACTAGTTTTAAAAAGTACGTTCGAATTTCGTGCCAAACGCGAAGGGACCGCGATGGTATCTATAGTAATAGGTAGGTACTAAACTTACGTAGGACTTTGGACCAACCCAATAAGTACCCACCAACCTACATACAGTGTATGAAATGATTCAACCGCCTAGTAAAACTAATTCAAAAATAGTACCTAAGAACAATTTTCGCACCACGAAAAATATCATAGCCAATCACGAAGGGACCGCAAATGAGAAACGATAGTTTGGCGGATAGAGGTCGGCCAGTGAGTGCCTATCTAAGTACCTAGTTATTATTATTATTATTTCGCAAAAGAGTTCGCAAATAGCCCGCGACTGCTCAGTGCGCTCTCGTCAGTATTTTCGTCCAAATTCATTTCGACTAAAATGCAGCGATCGTAAACTCCAGTAGGTTCAAATATTTCAGTAGCCACGTGGCAGAATGACGTAACGAAGAATTCCACTGAAAAATATTAAGATTTTTAAAATACATACAATAAAGGTTTAAAAAATACATAATCATGTATCCATATATCATATATAAATGAATATGTAAATATGTTTAAAACACAAATACACGTAGGTACATAAGATAATAATTACACGAGATTAACAAACGCCGATTCATAATATGTAGGTTTTATTACATATATACGTAGAATTAATAAATCATAGTTTAAAAATAAATAAAACACCATCACATCAAAACACCCTACTTCGGTGGCAAACCTGAACCTGTGGCCGCGGTAAAAAGCTAGAAAACATATTTAAATCAAAATATGCTTGCTTATAAAAATGCGTAGGAAAATGAGTGCATAGGAAATGTTCGAAACTTTCAAAATACCTTCTTTCCACCCCCGCGAAGGTTTCTGGATTATTACAACCACATGACAATACATCTGAAAAGTTTTTTAATCATTACAAAAACTTGCGAAACTCTTTCGAAACTGTCAAAAATTTCACAATTAGAGAATGAAATTTTGCAAACCATCAATTGTTTAATCAAAATTCAGTTTTCGAATAAACTCTTTGAATTAACGAATTTACTTTAAATAGGTACCTACAAAGTGAGTAAGAATTAGGTATAGGCATTTTAAATAGGTACTTGTTTTAGGTACCAAATTTTATTGATAGTTCTTTTAATAAACAAAAAGATTTTGTAATATATGAAAATTTTATTTAAAAAAATTTAATAGATGGCTCGCGAGCTGTTTGAAAACTGAATGTACTGTTGTTGTTGTTGTTGGCGGGACGGTGGAGTGGGAGAGGGGAAAGGGAAGGCGGGGAAAGTGCAGGCTGAACGCGTGAGGGGAAGGGGCGGCGGAAGGGGAACGGGACGATTGGGAAAGGACACGCAGGGCGGAACAATTTCTTTATTAAGTGGCATTGCAACACATGCCAGGAAATCGCTAGGTAGTTTAAAATAAACATCAGTTCTATTTTTGATAATAAAAGCTAGCTTCTAATAAACGTAATATCAATAGTAATGAAGGATACAATAGCTACTGTAAAATCATGAAATATCCAGTGTTTTAAAAAAATAAAAATTTATACTTTCTAATATAAGTATTTTTATTTTAAGTGACCTGCCAGGTAAGTATGTTTTCGGAATCTGTTTGTAAATAATTTGTTGCTAAAAATAAAACTTTTAAATAAAAATTATGCTGACTACGAAAACTAACTAAAAAAAATATTATGTAAGTATTCTGAATTTCCGTTATTTGTTTTTGGGGGGTTGTGCCGTGTTGTGCTACCTCTGTCTTTAGCCAACGTTTCGGACAGCGTTGCAGTGCCCATCATCAGGGCAGATCCGGTAGATATGGATCTGCCGATCTGACCTGCGGATCTGATCAGAAGTCTGAAACGTTGACTAAAGAAGGAGGTAGCGGAACACGGCATAACACCCCCAAAACGAATAACTAAAATACTTTTGGCCGTGAAAATCTAAAAAAAAATATTCCGAACGCCAATATTAATTTTTTAAATATATTTTGAAAAGGGGGTCTGAAATTCCCTATTCTAATTCGAATACCAAATCCAAACTCCAATTTAAATATCAGTATTTGTTATTAGAGCCCGATATCGTAGTTACATTAATAAGTTTTTGAACACCCATCCACTCAACCATGATGACTTGATTGGAAAATGGAGGGAGGTATTTAGCGTCACAATTTTCCAATCGATTGTCTATTTCAGTTTCCACGACACCAGAGCTCGCGTTTAATTAATTTTAAAGGGAAGATTACTGTTGCACACTTACGATAACTAAAAGCTTGAATAGTTGACCTAGAGTCAGATTATTTTTTATTACAATCATTTTATTAGGGCTTTCTGGACAAAAATGTAAACTGTTTCCCGCCCATGCTGTGCGGACCTACAGACATTAGAGATAAGTACGTAGCTAGCCCAGTGTGTACATCAGATGAAGCACGTGTACTCACACAACCACGCGCCGCGCAATAGGTACACACCAACACACTGCCGCGCCTATTACATAAAATAAACGTACTCGCCAAGGACGCCCCGCGCCCATCGACAAACAACAAGCGTACAAATTAAAATAATAAACCTTCATAAAAAAGATCGCAGCAAAAACACCCCCAAAAAACGCAAGAATAAATTTGGTAGGTATTTTTTTACGTGCGCCGTTGAATGTTTTCGTTCGTGGGGGGTTCCATACTAGGCATTCGGCTTGCGTCGATGGACATTCTTCCATCAAATTCGCGAGCGATTTGCATATACGCGCCGAATTCACGCAGACCAAACAATAGGGACTAGTGCTTGCAGACTAATCGACACTTTATATTCGCTAACTATCGCCATCGCTAGTTAGTACCTACGCTGCACATTTTTAACGGCCCCGAGCCGAGAGAAGGCCCCCGGAAAATGCACGTAGCCTAGGTTCGGGCCGCGACAAACAATGAACCCTACCTGGAAAAGAAACGTTACATTACAAAAAGGGTTAAATCATTCTAAAAGCAATAAAAATCTTACATACTTGAAGAAAAATATTTTTTGCTTTTTCGTTTTTGCTGCGTTGTTTTCTTGCTTTGTTGCGGACGCGATTTAGGATTTAGGCGAAGTGTGCAAAAATGCGTTCTTATTTTGAAACCTAAGAGCGTCTTTTTTTATTGCACTATAAAGGCAACTTGGTGCTATCTTTTGGTGACCTTTAGTTGCGAGATTCCAAACCGGAATGCATCGCTAATACTAGTTTCGTCAATGCAAATTTTATCTTGCAAATTAGGATTGTGTAATTTTTTACGTCGATCTTCCAACGATATTCAAAAGAAATCCTTCTACTCAAACTTCATTAGAAGATTTTATCTTTTAAAGCCCTAATACTTGTGATAAAGTTACACGATATAGCTAATTATATTGTACATTTGAAAACTTTTTGTATGAATTCGGTTTTCGATTATAATTTTCTCTATAATTATATAGGTATAAATCTCTGAGTTCATAAGCAAGATGGTTTGCAAGTTTTCACGAGGACCTACTTTTGAGGCAACAATTTTTTTGAAGTGAAAACTTGTTTAGCACCGTTGCAATTTGAAACACGATGAAACGAAAAAGCGACACTCAAAAGAGACAAACACATACATCCGTAGGATTTAGCCTGCGAGAGAATGAGATAGAATAATCTCCTCTTTATGCGGTACGTCGTAGCCTCCCCACTCTTGTCTACTTTAGTTTTCTGAAGACTTCACTTCTACTGCGTATGAGATACAAATTACAAGTGTATGTAATTTGTATCTTGTACATTATTTTATGCAGGTACCTCCACAAAGAGGCAATACCTATATTTAGCGATGGTCACTGTAGAATGTACAATAATTTATTATGACAATCGATACATACCTACGGTTATTAAAAGTAAAATAATCGATTTATCTGTCCTGGCAAATAAGTCGATTCGTAATCGTTCGGCTAATTCGATTATTAACGAATCAATTGATTCTAAAAAAATTTAAGCCATTTTTATAATTCACTGCTTACTACTTAGGTACTATATAAAGTCCCCGACGTTGCCCGTGCTTGCCGCAGAGTTTTTCGAAATTAGATGTAGGTACTCAGTAATTTTACCTCTTATTTTGAATGTCCAGCGTGCAAAATTTCCTCGAGAAACATAAAAAATGGGATGGGATCTAAGAGTAAATCATAGTTCCATGGATGGGATGGTTTCTCGAAATCCTATGTAGACAGTCTTCAGTATTCCTCTTGTTTTGACGGTCAAGTGTGCAAAATTCCATCATAAACTTTTGTACAAAAATCAAATCCACGCCGCCCGCCACATACACTATTCTTAATATGATGTTTGTATAAATAGATAGATCGAGAGATTTCAATCTAGGGGTGGATATAGGTACCTACCCATTTTTGTTCATATTTTATGTATTTTGAAAATGTACCCAACCAAAGCAAATGAGTCCCTTTGGCTCGTGTAGGTAAATGTACCTATTATATACATTAAAATCAAAAGAAACAGATAGATACCTGCTTTTATTTAAATAATATAACAAATAATATAAAATTATGGTAAAGTTTTTTTGTTTGGGTGCGGCGTGCTGCCATCTTGGTTTCACCAACATCGCATAAATATCTTTACACGTGCGAGCGTGACACCAACCTATTTGGAATATTTCATTATCCCAGAATTGGCAACAGCACACGTGGCGTATTATAATGTGACACTTGTTACGCTTTTATTTGGCACAAATATTATTTTATTTGTGAATTTATACGGACGTCTTGTTTCCTGTTTTAGTACCAGGCAAAATAATTTTAAACCAAGTTAGCAAATAAAAATAATATTCTATGGCAAATTACTATTTGAGATTTACAATACAGCTAGACAAAGTTAACTTAGTAGGAGGCCAAAAATGGAACTAATAAATGAAGACTTTTTTTAATACACAGAATTTAAAAAATCCAAAGTGTCTAAGAAAGCCATCGGTCTGCGAACTCAAACCCCCCGGACTGCGAACCGTTCTGGTAAACTACCTTAAATAAAAAAAATCTATCTTATCTTATATCTGCATCAAATTGGATAATTATTTTTATTGGTGTTCGTTATTGTCAGGACAAGGTTTGTATAAAACTGCTGGTGAGATGAATGTATGGAATGCAGGAGGGGGGAGAGTGGGGAGGAAGGGGGGAGGGGAACTTGGGAGGGGGTTCGCGGGAGGGGGGAGGGGGGGGGGGAGGGGGGAGGGTAACCTGGGAAGGGGGAGGGGAACTCGGGAGTGGGGTTTTCGGGATGGAGGAAGGGGGGGGGGGGAAGTAGAGTACGCTATGAAAGAATATTTTTTCTGTTTTTTTTTACTCGAATAAAACTAATTTTTTGTTTCTAAAAAATTCAAAATAATACATTTTTGTAGCGCCGTTTTGGAAAAAAATAATATAAGTCTATTAAGTATCTACCTGCGCACAATGAAATCAATTTTTTTTGTATTTTTTTTACTGTAATAAACCTTAGTTATAGGGGAGAGGGGATCCGGGAGGGGAACCTGGAAGGGGTAAGGGGAACCTGGGAGGGGGGAGGGGAACTCAGGAGACGGGAAGGGTAGGAGGTTCGCGGGAGGGGAAGGGGAACCCGGGAGGGAAGAGAAGAACCTGGGAGGGGGCAGGGGAAATCAGAAGGGGAGTTCGCGGGATAGGAAGGGGGAGTGTAGTGGGGAGAGGGATGGTGGGGGAGGCGGAGTGGGAATGCGAGAGGGGAAGGGGATGTGGGACAGGAAGGGGAGGCGGAAGGGGAACGGGACGAATGGGAAAGGACACGCAGGGAGAAACAATTTATTTATTAAATGGCATAGCAACGCATGCCGGGAACCAGCTAATATTGAATATTGTCCTTACTTGTTCGTGAATGCGCCGTTGGCAAAATTACAATGTTTTGGTGGCATTATAATAATACTAGCTCTTTCCCGGGGCTTCGCTCGCATGGCATTAGGGGATTTCCGCTCAGCCTCCTCCACATTCCCTCTCCCCACTCCACTCCCCCCATCAATCCCCCTCCCCCTCCACCCACCTCTCCCCCACTCCACTCCCCCCATCAACCTCCTTCCCCCCACCCCATACCCCTCTCCACAACCTCCTCCATCCTTCCCCTTTCCCCTACCTTCCCTCCCCCCCCTCTCCCTCCCCCTCTCCCACCCCTAACCCCCTTCCCCCCACCCTCCTCCCCCTCTCCTTCCCCCCCTCCCCCCACTCACATTCATTCTCGATACATTCAGTTTTCAAACTGCTCGCATGCCACCTGTTATAATTTCTTATACAAAATTCATAATGCCAGAACTCAACGGTAGTTTTATACAAGAAAAAAACGAACAAAAAAATAATTATCCAATTTGGTTCAGTCGTTCGGGTTTATGCGCATACATATCATCGGAATCATAGGATGCATATAGGATAATCGGATAATAGGATAATCATAATCATAGCAGCGGAATCATAGGATGGGGATCTGCTGCAAATACGTACCTACACAGCCTGAATACGATTCAAAAAGGAATCATAAAGACCATATTGAAAGTACCAATTAGAACGCCTTCAACTGAAATTTTCAATAACTTTGACGTACCAAATGTACAACAAATATATTCCAAAAATATATTATTGAAGCTCTTCAAAAATAATGAATCCTCTACTAGACCATGTATGCATAACACTAGATCGAATAAAAATGATATAAAAAATATTCCAAGTTATAAAACCACATTTGGACAAAGAAACTATACATACTTTGCAACAAAACTCCATAACATCCTCCCCCAAGACATAAAACTAATAAAAAATCCAATTGAATACAAATCAAGAATAAAAATATGGCTTAAAGACGTCAATGAGAAAACCCTAGCGAAGACGCTAAAAACGACATAGAAGACAAATGAACTATATTTAAATAACTTTAGTCCTCCTCGGCACAGGACCCCCTAGTGAGGAGGACTAAGAAATACAATATTTTGTACTTAATTTCACATTTCATTTTGTATGTAAAATTTTTGTATATAGTCGCTATAATAAAAAAAAAAAAAAAATATATATATTTTGGTGATTCATTTTTATAGATAGTTATTAAGTACGAATTATTATTCTTCTTTTTATATTCTACCAAAAAATCCAGTACGGCAGTTTTATACTTAAAAATGCGATACCTGTCTATCCAATTAAAACAAGTGTTGTGTGACATTATGTCAAAATTTGAGAATGACATAAAAATTCTATTTTAGAAAATATTTAAGCGAATTTATTAATTTGAATCGATTAAAGAATTATAGATATCTTACTAATCGTGCCACCTATTGCAATTTTTTCATACAATTTTGGTAATTCCAGAGCTCTGAGCTATAGCCTATATGTTCATATTATTGTAAAGTTTCATTAAAATTCATTCTGTAAAGTAGGAATTAGTATTTTATACATATTTGATTAAAAAAAAAACATCGTTTCCAAGGCGAAAATTGGCGTTTGCAATAAATCGATTTTGTTAGCGACAGAAAACGTATGATAAATAATTTCATAACGCCAGAGATTATTCATAACGCCAGAGCTTACCAATATATATAGCCTATAGATCTCGCAAATAATGTAGCTTTCTATTAGTGAAAGAATTTTTAAAATCTATTCAGTAGTTTTTGCGTGAAAGAGTAACAAACATACATCCATACAAACTTTCACCTTTATAATATTAGTAGTTAGTAGGATGATTCGACCGTATACATCATTCTCCTTTTTGTTTAGTTCCTATAAATTTATCTCTGTTGCGTAGGTACTAGGTACCTGGTGCTTAGTGCTTACCTATGTAATTTCGTGTGTTGTGTGTCCAAGTTTCTTCTGCCGAATTTCCTAGAAACAAGCCCGGCAAATCTGCCAATCAAATATTTGCACACAAATACATATGACCTTACCACTTACCTAAAGCAAAAAAATGCATTCCCACCACGACCCACTTAATTAGCAAGTTTGCAAGGGCATCTTTGCAACGGTTCCAAAAAACATAGTCTAAAATTTATACAAAAAATACAGCGTTATTTGGTCACTTCGAATTTTTATTAGGTAATGTAAATTTTTTAAAAGGTCACACGGGTCTAGGGAAAATGAGTTATTAAAATGTTATGCTGTTATATCCATTTTATTTAATCCACCTGCGATACGGAATATTTTGGGAGAGATTTTACTTTTTCATAAATGTTTGTCTGCTAATACCGAAAATCAAATAATAAATCCGTATTAATTACATAATTTACGCATAATATATTATCGAAGGAACCGAGTTAGGTTCGCTAAATTATGTTTAAAAACAAACAGTTGCCAAAATGAAGATTTCTATCAGAAATAGACACGGTAAGTAAAGAAATAATGAAAATAAGGCTATTAAAAAAATATATATCATGTCACGTAAGGTCTTTCGATATTAGAGATGGCCTGTCTGGAAATTAAAAACATAAAGCATAATAAATTGTGATTAATATTATAGTAATAATTACACAGGTCGGTATAGGTATTAAGTAAATGGATTGGGGGAAGGTCATGTCTACAATTTTCATGGTGCTACCAAAGGCACCAGAAAAAATTTCGAAACCCGAATTCCGATTCATCTCTCATCATCCTACTGATATTTTAATTAGAAAAGTTTGTATTTTTTTTTTAATTTTTCGTTGAAAGGATCAGATTTTTTTTTCAGTAGAATCGCCAAACTTAAATAAGGCACAGAAAGCCTTTTGAATATGTGACTGGTACCTGAAAATGAAATAAAAATTGACGCATAAAACAAATTGTGAAATCTTGCAAAATATTTATTTATAATAAAAGGATAGAAAATTTGGCTTACATGTATTCCTATTCCTTTACATAGGTCAAATTACTACTTTCAAGGAAATTAATATCTTCGTAAAATTTTGGAACACATTATTACATATAGGTATTACCTACACCCTACACCTATCATAGCTAGCATCGTACACCTATAATAACACCTAGCATAACACCTATCATGCAGTGGCGGATTTGCAGTTTTGGCCGCCCTAGGCCCCAGGCCATATAGGAAGTACCAGCCGCCCCTTTCTCAGTTTCCATCATCAATCTACAACTAGAAATTAATAATTGCACTCAGAACAATTAGTTACACACAGAATAAGCAAATGATTTTCATCCGAATTTTGCAGCATGCGCATGCAACTCGAATTTAAAGCTTATCTCGAAACTGGTCTAAATTTAAGAGTGAATCTGTATGCAGGAAGTCGTTTTAATCTACACCCAGATTATAAAAACTGTTCAAGTTCTCGAAAGGAACATTTAAAAGTCCAAAAGCCGTCTCTAAGTGGAGAAAAACCTTTTGTATGTTCCTATATTACAATTATATATTATATGCTAGAAAGGAGACTTTAAAACCCATAAGTTTACACATGGTAAAGAAAAACCATTTTCATGTTCCGACTGCAACTATATGTTCTCAAAAGGAACATTTAAAAGTCCACAAGCCGTCTCGCAGTGGAGAATAACCTTTATGTTCCGACTGCAACTATTCGTGTTCTCGAAAGTGACAATT
The DNA here is from genome assembly GCA_929108145.2 of Limnephilus rhombicus. Lineage (NCBI taxonomy): Eukaryota > Metazoa > Arthropoda > Insecta > Trichoptera > Limnephilidae > Limnephilus > Limnephilus rhombicus. The sequence goes on from OV815284.1 coordinate 30,363,565, forward strand.
TAAAATCCACATGCTGACTCACTGTGGAGAAAAACATTTTTTATGTTCCGACTGCAACTATTCATGTTTTTAAAAGGAAGATTTAAAAGTCCACAGGCCGTCTCACAGTAAAGATAAACCTTTTTCATGTTCCGACTGCAACTATTCATGTTCTCGAAAGAGATAATTTAAAATCCTCGTGCTGACTCACTGTCGAGAAAAAACTTTTTTTATGTTTCGACTGCAGTACTTACTTCTCAGTACTTACTTTTATGGAAATTAATAGGTTACAACTATTCATGTTCTCAAAACGAACGCTTAAAAGTCAACAAGCCGTCACACAGCTGAGAAAAACCTTTTTCATCTTCCGACTACAACTATTCATGTTCTCGAAAGTGACTATTTAAAATCCACATTATTTTGTTATTACTAAGTTGAAAGAAATATAATATTTTGCTTTCTTAACTTAATTACAGAGCGTATATAGTATAGTGGTACGAGTAGGGAAGTAATATTTTTAAATTGGTTCCAACGTCCGTCTTTAGATTATCTGGAAGGAGATTATATATGTGAACTCCCTCGTGGCCAATGCCAATAATAATTTCTCCACAGTGAATCACATGCTGATACATTTGGAGAAGAACTTTTATTAAATTTACGATAAGCCGCCGCACTTTTAATAGGCACAGATTTTGGAAAGTACACTATTTTTAAACTTAGTTACCGTAAAAAACATCGGTTTTAGTCAGGACCGGTGGAAAAATATGCATTTAAATTTACATTTCATAAACAAAAAAATTTGTACGTAATTTCTCGTTACGTCTGACGTTTCGTATTACTTTATTTTGCAATCTGAACAACTTCCACTATTTCCAGGGTACCAATCGATAAATATTAAAAAAAGATTGCTATATGGCAAAAATCACACATATTCTAGGAAGGTACTAACTAAAGTTACCGTACAAATTTTCAAAATAATTTATGGATAAGCCGCCGCACTTTTAATAGGCACAGATTTTGGAAAGTACACTATTTTTAAACTCAGCTTTCGCAAAAAACATCGGTTTCAGTCAGGACAAATTTTCATAATATTAAAAAAAGATTGCTATACGGCAAAAATCACGGTAATTTTTGGAGATCGCTGGCAGCGGTTAATATGCACTTTTAAAAAAAACCTTTTGATTCACCTTAATTACATTAAAAGGCAACTATTTGCATTGGGGGAAGTGGAAAATATTTCATTCTAAATTTCGATTACGTAAAATTAAAATTAGCTTTCGTCTTGTGAGATTGTACGCCAGAATCACAAACCATGTTACACAAACCTAGCGTAGCCGCTAAACTACTTGAAAACTGGGATGTTTTTCTTGCCTTGACGCGAGTAGGCGTTATAAAGGGGCACTTAATTTTGTATCACAAACCATGTTACACAAACCTAGCGTAGCCGCTAAACTACTTGAAAACTGGGATGTTTTTCTTGCCTTGACGCGAGTAGGCGTTATAAAGGGGCACTTTCTTTTGTATCACAAACCATGTTACACAAACCTAGCGTAGCCGCTAAACTACTTGAAAACTGGGATGTTTTTCTTGCCTTGACGCGAGCAGGCGGTATAAAGGGGGCACTTTCTTTAATGTGTGCAAATTATTTTACTATGAATTTGTTTTGTATGGTTGGCACTACTGATATACATCACTGTGTGGTTTCTATAGACAAGATTCAATATGGCGTCGGCGTCAAAACGGAAAATTACGTGAACAAAAGTTTTTACGAATATAAATTTAAATGCACGTTTTTCCGCCGTTCTCGACTGAAACAGATGGTTCTTGTGGTAATTAAGTTTAGGGGTAGTTTATTTTTTTAAATATATGCCTATTAAAAGTGTAGTGGCATGCGGCGTCTAGTCGTAAATTTACCACAAAATCTTCTAGCACTTGTCCGAGCTGAAATAACGCATCCTTAGAAACGTAAAAAGTAATTTATTATTGAAAAACATTCTTCCTGTGAAAAAAACTTATCAAAATAAATGGAAGTGGACGCACTCATATACCTAAGTAAATTGTGCAAATACAGTAGATAAAAAATATTTATCGGGTAAAGTTGTAGTACTCCGCTTCACTTGGCCAATCGTGGCGTCGAACACTTCGCGTAAGTGAATTAGGTAGGTACTTAATGATTAGGTAGTTTTAACATAATTAAAATATAAAATGCACATGTTTTCGTCTCCCCCGACACAAATACTCATTTTTCGTTAAAATAAATTTAATAAGAAATATTTCGCATTAACCGTGAGGCGGATTACCTACGACAAGTTAACTTAACTGTAACTAAATAAATTCTGAAAACTTTCAAAACCGCAAATCTCGTCAAAAATAATACCGGTGTAGGCGGTGGCGTATCTAGCGTGGGGCGGGGGGAGGGAGGAGAAAACAAATCCCAGAAATTCTCTAGCAACCCCCTCCCCCCAGGACGGACCAATACCATTTTTTACACATTTGACTATGTAGTTAGTTTTTATTTTTCATGAAGTCGAAATGTTAACATTAATGGGGGGGGGGGGGGGTGACACCACGTTATCCGCTCAGGGTGCCATGATAGCAGTGGCGGATTTGCTCTAAGGCCCGTGGTAGGCCCTATTGTTACTCTGAGGTAGGCCCGGGCCTAGGGCGGCCAGATATTAGGGGCGGCCACTCATGACAAAAAAGTCACTGATGATAACAAGAAATAACTCAGAGTACCAAAATATTCTAAAGGCTCGCGGACATTATAAGGGGGGCGCGCTGCATTGCATCGTGTAACAATAATCTTCCTAAATCACTTTCTACAGTTTATGTATAAAATATAAATATGTATAATGTAATGAATAATAAAATATAATGTAAAATAATAATTTAATACAGATAAAATGAACAAGTGTTACAAACTAGCAGCTATTATTGTTAACTAAATTTCTGAATCGATTTCGATTAAACTTGCCTGGTCCCCAATTACCCAACCCCTGGTCCGGCGGACCGGAATCATATCGCACGTGATCATACATTTTTCCAAATTTGTGTTAAGACATTGTTTGTAATTTTTTTCATTATTTGTAAAATTTCGGAACATGAAAAAAGTTTAAAAATAGTGTACTTTCCAAAATCTGTGCCAATTAAAAGTGCGGCGGCTTATCGTAAATTTAATGATTTTGTTTTACAGCTTTTAATTCACGCAAAACAGAATTTCAGAATTAATTTCCCGACATCGGTCATAAACTTATGGTCACCTTATAAATCAATTTAGTGAGGCATTTTCTATTAGTTACTTAAGCCCTCCTTCAGTTCAGGGTCGTATTGCTTATATTTTTCATCCGCACGTGGATAGAAAATACATTTTTCATTATCGAGAGAAATTATCCTTACTATTATTTATGAATTTATTCTAAACTAAACCCAAAATTTAAAATTTGTTTACAAAGCCAGCAGTAAGTACATCTGAAACAACAAAATTGCACAGCCTTCTAGATTTTCCGCAGTTCTTAAATCCCGTTATAATTCTTACCAACACATACAAAGACGTCAATGCGGACACGTGTTTACAAACAGCAGCTGGATAAGAACGCGAAACGTCGGCTAACATCGCCGATCTTCGGAGATCCTCGGCGAAGTGGTTCATATCTAAAATAAGTAGAATATTACTTTTTAGGAAATTAGGAATGCCTTATTATTTATTTATTTTTCTAGCTTGTAAATATACTACTGAAAAAAGGGCATTGTTTTTAATTTAATTTACCAAATATTGTGAGCACGGTATCGACTATTTAGGTATACGCGGTAGCGCGTAGCGATTGTCCTGCCCCCTTCATTCGTAAATTTCAACGAAAACTCAATAGCGAAATTCGTAGCCTAGATGGTGTTCTTTCATTTTCGGTCAATAGATGGTGACCTATTTTAGAGGTTAGGGTTTAATGTCAAGGCCGATTTACGTCAAGGTATTTCATATTATGTTATATTTAAACAAATTTATTTTATTTTGTTTATTTTCAGATAGAAATAATGTAAAACATATTTAGTACTTACATTGCAGTTTCTAATGTCATTTTTTTGCGATAAGTTGTAGGTACCTATGAATAAAAATAAAAATGTACAAACATTGTTTAAAATATTATTTGAATTATAAGTTTTTAATCTTTAATAGATATTTAATTCATTACCCTTAGAGGGTTGGTGTAATTTGGTGTAGGAATCAATTAATTAAACACATTGCGAAAATGCAATTTAAAATTCGCGCGTTCGCAAATGCCACGAGTAGCCGCTTCTATAACTGGCTGATTCGCACGCCGTAGAGTCTCGAAGGCCATGCAATGTTGCGGAAATTGAGATGTGTGTGGTCGAAGTGGCAGTGCAAAGTAAGGGTCGGCTGGCATTTGTGATGGCAAATTTTTTGCAAACGGTGAGTGTACGTGTTATAACTAGTATAGTTTGCGATCACGGCTGTTGTAATGTTCGTATAATCTCGTTAAATGTATATTTTCTTCCGGCTTTGGTGTGTTTCGCTTGTGTGAAGGGTTCGAATATATTTTTTTTAAATTTGCGAGTTTACGGATGATCATAATGGCGCTCCAAATACTTGACAACTGCGCGTTTTAAAAATTAACGCCCACTCAAACGCGTGTACTGTCATGTGTCGGATTTATTGACATTCGCGATTATTAAACAAATGGCGTTTTATCGATTTAGCCCTCTTACTAGAAATCAATCTCAATTAGGGCACCAACAAGGCGAGATAACGGTGCCAGCATGTTGCAATTTTTTTGGCAATGCTACGACTTTTTCCAAACTTGTTTGTAAAATGGTTTAGGGCCTGAGGCTATATCTATACCCACATCGTGAGGCAGTTTATTCTCTATAGTGCAAAAATTACATAATGGACCCTAGGCCAAATTTGATGGGTTTTGCTCGTGCAACAAGTAGGCAGAGTCAGGCAGTAGGCAGCGGGCTTGTAGTGTGCTAGTGTGATCTAACTGTCAATAGAGGTACAGTAACCTGAGCGGCTCCTTTCCTATTGGCGATATCGTGTAACGCATCTCTACGAGCAATATCGTCTTCCTCTTATCCATCCTCTACCTAGTGTACCCGTGCCCAGTACCCAGTACCCACTCACCACCCAATACCCTCCCGACACCCGACACGGATTAATCTCTTTCTATCGTATTTACAGTGAGTTATAATTCATTTTACCTATTTTACTCTAAAACAATGTTGTGATGTGATTATTCCTCCGAAATATGCCAATTTTTAATTCATAATATGATTTATTTATCGATAAACTTGCTAAAGGTGTGCGAATATATTTTATGTTCTTCAGAGTTCATTATCATTAACTTAATTGTATGCAGTGCATTCAAAACCAAAATAAATTTAGTTATCGAAGTGCGAATTCAATAAAGTTTAATAAATAATTTAAATTGTTTTTCCAGAGTTCCAATAGTGATTTTTCTTTTTACTTTTAAAAATAGAATGAAAAGGTTTTTCGGTTTCCCTCAACATTCGTTTGTTTTTCTTCATCTTTCTGTGTTTTTCATTTTTATGCAGTTCTGTTTATTCTGAAATAAAAATAATGTGTACTTAAAATCAGTGTTCACAAATTAACAAAATAAAACAGTCTGCAATAAAAAAACATTGGTTTTCTGAGTGATCATGAATTCTTACATAATTATCATTAAAAACATTTCAAAAAACAGTGTTCCCTTGAAAAATTCCAGAAACAGAAAAAAGTTAAGCATGTTATTTTTTCATAATGATTAGATTCCAATTCAATTATTTCAAACCTTGTTTAATTAACTTTTGAGTATTTCAAACTGGGTTAGGTATTTCTTTAGAACAGTTCTGAGGTCATTTTAAACTTAAACAGTCAAATTCCAACCTGCATTCATGACAATATATTTTTGTACTCTAATAGGAGTTGAACTCACAACCTCCTCTTACAAGTCATATGCGTAGACGCTGACGAGGCCATATTCATTTCTGGTCTGTTTTTAAAGTTCTCCATCTTATAGTATGTAGGTATTTAGATTCTTTTAAACCTGTTGAATTAGGGTGGTATACTTATTTGGATTCTAGAATTTATGATATAATTATCATAACTTGTCAACTAATGAAGTATAGGTAGGTACCTACCTTATCTTTGCAATGTTTTTTTAGTGAGCTTATTTTATTGAGATGATAATTTATTCATCATCCCAAATTTGCTATTTAATTTGTGTCACATTATAAAATATTAACATCATGAATGAACCCTATTTAGAATATTTCAAGCCATGAAACCTAAAACATGGGTATTTCTGATTTCATTAGTAGGTATGTTGTGTATGTTTTTGGATGTTAGTATTTCAATTTACACATTTGGTACGGCGTACCACATAAAACCTTGTTTTCCCACATTACATTTTTATTAAATTTTATTTCTTTTTCACTTCCATTTTTTGAACTTAAAAATTGATTTGTTTTATCCAATCTTCTACCTATATACATTAGGTATAATTTTGAACATGGAATCCACGCCATTGTTCCGCTGTGTTTTTGTCTATGGTTTTTTTTGGCTCTTTTTTTTCAACAAAAAACTATCCATCTGTTATATCAGTTCATGAATTTATGAAAATATGAAATTGCGGTTCCATCTTGTTTTTTAGTTTGCTTTGATATTAAAAAAAATATTTAGTATTTTTTTTATTTATTTTCTATTTGAGGTTGCAGTAATGTCGGTTGAAGATAACGTGAAATTGCATATCCATCATATTTTTTGATTCATAGCATTTTCTTTTTAGGCTTGCAGTCATTTCAAGATTAGGGTACCCATATGAATTTGTGAAAATGCCATTACTTTGTGCGTTTTTTTGTCTGTGGTATTATCTATTTCGGACAACATTATATTATTAATGTCCATATATTTTGTCATTGCCTATGCATATAATTTGTTTAGCCTATTGGGGAGAGATTTGTTTCCTAAATTGGATTTCATAATATTCCTGTGAATGAATGTTCTGTACTATAATGTCACTCAATATTATTAATAGTTCAAAATGCATAAACCCGTACTTTTCAATTTAGAATCTATAAACTTTTATTTATTTTGACTGTAGGTCAAAAATGTTTCATTCCTCCTTAGTCAATAATTTTTTTAAAAATATATTAACATTCCTCGTGCCAAAAATGTTTTAATGTTGCAAATTTTGGTTGTTACTAGTTTGTCGGTTTATGATTACGAGTATGCATAATTTCCTTCAAGGTAAAATACCAAATTGTTTGTACCTTGAGCCAAAAAATATTTTCCCTAATGCTTTTATAGCTGGACCTATAAAATTTCGTGTAGCTGATTTAATAAAAGAAAAACGATTTGGTTTATTCAATTATGCATTGATTATTAGGTACTTGGAGAGAAATGACCACCAATTAAAAAAATGACAAATTTAAATCTTCACAAGGAAGTCTTTTTTAGTTTTTGAATTAAAATGAATAAACATTTATGTTTCTATAACATTATTATGTTTAATTCCCTCTAAGCAGCATACGTAGCTTTTCTGTTTTGATTGATAGTTTTTCAAAAATGGAAAAAGTTGACTTAATTGTGCATATAATGTTTTTATGCCCTATATTAGTATTCAATTACCCCTCTGTAATTTTGGTTCCTATCTCTCCCCAAAACATAATGAAGTTCCTACTCCGCCAGTAGTTTGGCCATTCGAAACATAATTTACAATGTGCGACTCTTTCTAAACAATGTGCCAGCAACCTTTACAAACATCTAGAGGAATTTGAATTGTAATAATGGCAAATGATTTCTAAGAATCTCATAATGGCAAACATATTGTCCGGCCGTGTATAGGTACTGTCAACAAATAATAATGCCAGGCAGAATGCTCTGCAAAGTTAATGGAAAAATGATTTTAGTAAACATTCTTTAGGATGAATATTTTAAAAGACTTTTGTATGAGACTGAACTTGCCTGTTTTATGCAGTAGCTGAGAAGTATATTGTTGCAAATTCCTTATTAGTTGTCTACAGAATGTAAAACTACTATCGATATGTCAGGTAGCTCGAATTCTTCCTTCATAATTCATGGTTCTTTTTGAATAAATAGTAATGGCGCCAATCTGTAAATTTTATACATACTTTTAGCTTTCATCACAGAATTTAAGATGGATATCTAATATCTTATTATTATTCTACTTTTTATCGCATGAAATAAAAAATGTATAAAAAATATTTTTGTTTTCTTTGCGAGCATTTTTAAATGTCAATCAAAATGTTATATCATTTAAGTTTTTATACACACCAAGATAACTTAACACAAAATAATATTTTATGCCACTTTAATTTTTTAAATTATTTATTCAGTATGTCTATCTATACAGGGTGTTAAGGGACGTACTTGACTTACTTTAACCAGTGATTCCTGACATTATTTGGAGTAAAAAATGTAAATGAAATTTTGGTCTCCGGTGACTTTTTTTTGACGACTTTTGTTTTTTTTTTCAAAAATTTTTTCTTCAAAAACAAACAAAAAAAAATTCTTCCACATGTCGTCATTGGTCACTCAGCCGGGTGTACGACGAACCCCTTACCCCGCCTCCAGCTGTTCAACAACTACCATTTTTTTATGTTTTTGTAGAAAAAAATAAAAAACATCTAAAATGTCACCGGAGACCAAAATTTCATTTACTTTTTTACTCCAAATAATGTCAGGAATCACTGGTTAAAGTAAGTCAAGTACGTCCCTTAACACCCTGTATAAGTAAGTAGGGTTTAAACACACGTTTTTACTGTGCCTGTCTCACTGGGGATATCCTGTATCGAGACATTCTATATCAAAAGTATTTAACAGATTTAAATTAGGTTGGTTTTGGTTATTGAATGATAAAAACAGAAGTAGATGCGTACATGCCAATTTATTTTAGCTTACCGAATGAGTTTTTTTTATATTGTGTTTTTGTATTAAATAACATTTGAGGATTAACAAAAAACTTCCTGGTTTTTTAAGGACTCCGTTAGGGGCTTTTGCAAAACCATCTTGACCTTGCATATTATGAAATATACATGATTTGAGTGAATTATTTGTTTTTCGTGTGGTTTTGTGTTAATGTTATTCATCAGGCAAGTGTTTCCGTATTTGCCCTTCAAACCAATATTTTGCATTATTGCATACTAACAAATAATACAATAGTTGAAAATAAATTTTGGAAATAGCAGTGGCATCAGTTTTATTTGCTAAAAAAATCACAATAACCCTTGATTAACGGTAATGAAAGCTGCTATGCCTCCCGAAGGTACTACCTACTCAGACACTAGAACAAATAAATAAAAAAGCTGTTTTTTATAATTGACTCTCTGGTTTCTAAAGGATATACTTAAGTCCATAAAAGCATATTCTGAGATAATCAAGGAAGGCTGTCTTATTTTCTTTTAATTTCTTTTCACTTTCTGTTGTCGGTTAAATTTTTCATTGTAGAAATTGAATGCCGATGGTTCAGATAATTTTTTTTTCTTGTTTATTTTTCCATAAAATATGTGGGCACATAAGAGTGTAGACAATAAAAAGATTATTAACCCTTTCAGGCTTGAGTTAAAACTGGCACTGGTATAACATATTTGATGCTTGATAACAATTGATGGAGTTATTTGAATTATTTTTATGTTTTTCAATTTTTTTGTTGTATTTTTCAATAGTTTAGAAGTTATTGTTCCTTTTATTTGAAATAACATTAGGACTCGGAGGGTATAAAATGACAAAGTACTCTGCATAGTAAAAATATAACACGTAATTGAATAAAAAAAGTGTAAAAATTAAACATTGAAAAAATACCTATACTATTTACAACACAAAAAATCGGGACAAAAAATTCAGTTCACATTTAATGCTAAAATCACCTATTTATCAAAATATAAAAATAGCTACCAGTGGAACTAATACCTAAAATCCAATTTAAAAAAGAGCATGCAAAACCAGTTGTACCAGCAATTGGAAAACTAAAGCTGACAATTATTCACCCTAGATCAGCCGACCGATTTTCTCATAAAACAGATTCGCTCGGCAGGGCTGGTCTTGTGCGTGCACAATTGGAACGTTCCAACCAGCCAAGGGCCTGATAATACTAAACGCATCTCCCATGTGATTATTTTTCACAAAATTGCATAATGCAAAAATACAAATCATCCAAATATCATTAATTACTCTGCTCTAGATAGTGTGGATCTTTGTGGATCCACCACAACATAAGCCACATTTTCTGCTCAATGTGGTGGTAGTAGGAGATTTTCAAATGTTCGGTTATTTGTGACCTGGGAATGTTGTCTTTCTTTAAGAATAATCTAATTTCAAATAATCACACAGTCTGAAAGCGTTGAAGGAACCTTAGTCCAGTAGGTAGTTGTTTTTTTTTAAAATCATATTTGGTTTTTTTAAAATTTTATTTTATACCGTAAGTGTGTACAGTAGAAGTTATTTTCATTTTATAGACTTATTATCAGTGATTTCAATTATATGATAGCCAGAGGAAGAAGTTAGCGTTTAGATAGTTGAACAATAATATTTTACAACAATACTTATCTATGTAAATCATCTCACTTTATCTTAAAACTATGAAATAATAAAAAACTATGAGATGTGTACCGTGCCACATAATGTTACTCTCCTTCATTATGACTTCCATCATAAAACTATTTAGGAATGTCATTAGCTTGCTAAATCTATAGATGAACAGATAGCACATTACTTTATAAAATTGAGCTTTGTTACAAGTTAGTATCTAAGTGCTAGTATTTTAGCAATACGGGTTTACCTTATCACTCGCTGTTATCATGCAGATTGGGCACAATAATAATTAAAGAAATCTACAAAGGGCATTATTATCTACATTCTCAAGATAGAATTTGCGCAAATTTGCAAAACACTCTAGGCAAGTTAGCACCTGTTGTGGAATTCCCTTTAATTTGTGAGTGAGAGAAATCACTCAATTGGTTGAATCTCTATTGCCTAATGTTCCTTTACCGGCCATGTGAAAGTGTCTTGCAGTACCTGTTGCCTGGCCTTTGCAAAAAAACACAGTATATTTTTAGACTCCTAAATTATTGCATTTGGAGGATGTTTGTATTAGTGAGTATGTATTGTGAGGTGTGTGCATTTGTAAGACTTTTTCGGTGTCAAAAGTTGCTGCCCCACTAAAATATTTAGCGTAAATGGACTCTTGCATGAATGCTAATTCCTTAACAGTATTGCTATTTTTTCCTAACTTGCCTAGAGTGTGTTCAACAACAGTTTCTTATAATTTTTTGATTTACTATATTTTTGCATTGTGAGTGTAATACCTATGTGGTAACATTGTTAGCAATTTGAATACTTGTTCTGATGAAAGGTTATTAGTACTTTTGAAAAATGTGATTAATTTATTTGTCGACAGTAATAATTAATTAACAGTTCTAAATTTCTATTCTCTGATCACAAACTTTTATTGCATACTTGCTTTTCTACTTTTTTTATTTGATTAGTTTCTAGAATCATTCTGCTTTCCCATTTTTTGTTGGATCAAATTCATGACTTATTCAATGGATCAAATGTATTCTGCAAACCTGATAAACATGCACCTAGGGAATGCAATCCCGCAAGCCCATGGCAATCCAGGTATTTGCGGGACTGAACAATCTTAGTCCCGCTGGATCCAGGTATTTGCGGGATCCAGCAGGTTGGACTTAGATATCTAATCAATCGTATAATAAAGACCTAATACCTCGATCTACCAACCTTGTTTTTAGAGTTTTAAATTTATACCTAATCAAACAAGTTCTTTGGGACATTTTAAATGGTTTATTAATATACCTTTAGTTAGACATAGGTAAAGTTTAAGTCATAAATTGGCAAAGAATAAGTTAAGACATAAATTTACATAACAACTTAAATTTAAATATTTAAATACATGAAGACAATATAAGCGAAACTCAATCGAAAATCTGGAAACAGAAAAATCAGAAAAACATATTGACACCTCTGGGACACGAACCCAGGACCTCTTGCTTTCCGGGCAAACGCGCTAACCACTGCGCCACGGTGTCGATATGAAATTCGGTCATGTTTAACTGTACCATACTTCGACTAAGAACCACCTACACTATCTTCACTTTCTTTAACGCATATATTATTGGCAACTATCTTTATATTCGTGGTTATGATAACTATCTTTATGGTTCGTGTCCCAGAGGTGTCAATATGTTTTTCTGATTTTTCTGTTTCCAGATTTTCGATTGAGTTTCGCTTGAGTTTCGCTTATATTGTCTTCATGTATTTAAATATTACAATTTGAGGTTTTACTCATAAAGTTAAAAAAAATTAAAAATTAAATTTAAATAATAACGTTCATACGATAAACAATATTCTTGTTCAATAAGCATGATAAGTTTTAACATTATTTTGGAAATAGCTTCGTAAAAAAGTTAAAGTATTAATTGTGTCGTCTGATAAACGGCTTCTGATATTAGACACAAGGTAGTCAGCGGCTGAAAAAGCTCGTCCAGCTTCCACGCTGGTTGGCACAATAGTCATTAGCGCATTGTAAGTGAATTGAAGGTATGTTTGTGCCTTTTAATCATTTCCTTCTTTATCAAAACCTCAAGGTTGCTCATATTGCCAGATCTAGGTTGTTGGGCTGTTGATCTCGAACTCTTCATACTAATCAAAGTAAGTTCGAGTTCGTCTTGAAGTGACATTGGTGCTGCTGCTGCTGCTGCTGCGTATGTATCCAGATTAGCGAGAGGAGTGTCGTCATCATCATCGTAAGGATCATCAGCGTCAGCAGGAGCAGTGGCTACTGCATTGTTATCCGTGTCCGTGTACTCTAGCCTTTCGACTATAGTTTTGATTGCCTTGCGTATTACACTTTTTGAAGGTAGACTAAATGGGTCATCAACATTAATAAATTGACTTCTGTCTTCTTCGTACTTATATGGATCATGTAAGTATAATAAAACCGCTGTTAAGTTAGTTCGCCGCTCTGAAATCCGTATGAAATACGCTTCTCTGTAATCCCGCCAGTCCAGCGGGATCCCGCAAAATTTTCGACCGAGATTAGTCCCGCAAAATGTCTGCGGGATCTCGGTATTTCGGGATCCCGGTATACCGGGATTGCATTCCATACATGCACCCCTAATCAATCTTGGTTTCATATAATAAATCTTCTTCCCTGTGAAACTAATTTAAAAAGAAGAAAACCTTTTTTTGCAGAAACTTTCAGACAATTTTAAATTAAGTGACCTCATACTTAACTCATTATGCTAAACATTCAGCTTTGTGCTGGTGTTAAATTTCCAAAGTGGCCCATGTACAGTTTTTGCATACATATTTAATTGCATGTTTTAATTACGAGAGATGAAGTTTGTATGAATTGTTCTTTTTATGGACAAATAAAACTTATGTTTATCACAGCCCCCCATTGTGAAAATGGTCTTGCATTACTGTTCTGTTTTAGATTATGCCTATTAATTTCTTGAAATATTTTATTTATGTGTGTAGGTATTATACTGAATTAATAATACATAAATGTATTTTATGTATTATAAACATCTATAATGCAGTTTAAACATATTTTTGCAAATATTTGACATTGATGTGATTCTGTGTGATGTTGCTAATTTATATCTAAATGTGTCATTGAGAAATCTAGTTAAGAAATGCATTTTAATTTTTTGTGATAAAATATTATACCTCAGTGCCTACTTTAACTATTGACTTGACGATTAGCAATGTTTATTATTAAATTATGGTCAAATGTAAATATAATTTATGGACATCTGTGGAATAAAACGAGAAATTTTGTTGAAAAATTTGTCAGAGTAAAATAAATTAATGCCTTCTTCTTCAATAATTGCAAATTCACTTTGTGGCATCATAAATGAAAATAATAAACTTTGTACCTCTATTTAACCCTTAGTGGAATTGTGTCATCCTAGTGTGCACACATACAAAATAATTATTTCCTTGAGTAGCAGTGAGCTTTTTAAAATAACACATATAATATATATAGAAGTAACTAATAGTGATATATACTTGCCACTGCCAAAAACTTCATTCAAAATTTGATATCATATTTACCGATATTTTTGTCATTCAGTTCAAAATTTTGAATTTAAAAAAAGTCAAAAGTTCCAGTATGGGTTAACATAAATTATCTACATGTTTCAAAACTAAAGGTTTATACATCAGGATGCAAAGTATACTTTTTAGAAATTTTATATAGAAACCTTCGGTTTTGAAACATTTTGTTTAATGAAGGTTTAAACAATTTTTTTTCCTTTTAATTAAATGTTTATGGTTATCAGTTTTAATAAAGCTTATTTACATTGTGAATTACAGCTGCTTTTTTTGCCCAAATATCACAATTCTTCTATAAAATTTGTAGTGAGTAGCATTTAAACACATTGTTTTAACCCCTCCGAATTTTCGAGAATATTAGCTTTTGGTGTCTTAAACGAAATGACATTTTACGAAAACTTTGTATTATTACCGCTTCACAATTAAAGCTCTATAAATGAAACATTTCTGAATGTAGCCGAATAGTAAAAACTGTTTTAGACAGGTTACAAAATAAGCTTTCGAATTATTATATTACAAATAAATATTAACATTTGTAAATATTAAAATTTAGAATGTAAACATTAAAAAAATGTGAAAATGACTCACATGATGTTTTTATGTGAAAACGGTACTAAAATCACAGATTATGTAAACAACAATACTTATTCTATTGTATAAATGTGTAATAAACACTTTTGTCACCTCACTTTTTTATCATTTCATATAAAAATATTTAATAGAAATTAACAATGTCGGGCGCCCGTAGGAAATTTGGCGGGATAAATTATGTGTCAGACTGCGCGTCTGACAGAATGTTCTTTTTATGTATTTCTATGGACAACTTGAATAGAGATGTGCAGCATGATTCACTATCGACCTTTCACTTTTTATTTTACGGATGTAACTAAAACAATAACGGAATTATAACGGTTTCTATAGAGACACACGCGCTGACGTGTAAACACGCTTATTGTACTTGACTGCTGTCGTATTTTTAACGCATATATCTGCTTACGTTGTGGAGGGGTTAATGCGTTTATTATAATCTTGAAGTGTATTTCTGTTTGGCTATAGAAACAAAGCTTTGACTAATATCGACCAACTGTTACTGATTCCACTGGTTTAGCATAAGAGCATGAGTTAATACTGACTTGGTTGTTTGTTTGGTGTCTGTTTCAGCTCGATCACTGACGCTAGCCCCCACCACGATGGACCAGCAGTTCTGCCTGCGCTGGAACAACCACCCACACAACCTGACGGACGTGCTGGCCAGCTTGCTGCAGCGAGAGGCGCTCTGTGACGTCACACTCGCCTGCGATGGGGAAACTGTTAAGGTAGCAAATTCACACATATTATTATATTTAATGAATAAGTCGGCAGAACCTCTAACCTAACCACTTCCTCTACTCTTCCTACAGACATCCATTTCCAATTTTAAATGCTCTCTTTAGTCTAACTTAAAATGATACTATTTCTACCTAGTGCATTTAACCAAAATTAGCTAGAAACTAGAGTGGTAGATACTGATTAAAATCTACCATTCAGAATCGAAATATTGCTTGAAATGAAGGCTGTGTTTGGTGACCAGATCTGGATAACCAGATACTTTCCAATGATTTTTTAATTATTTTTTATATGAGCTCCACACTGGAGGCCCTGAGGAAAATAATTTCCCTCAGGGCCTATGTCATCTTTGGGGATGCTGTGTGGAGGTTTTTTTTAAGGAAAGGAAGGAGAGGAGAGTTCTGGGAAGGAAAAGGGTTTAACCTGTCAAAGGCCAGCAAATTCCAGGAAAAATACGGAAATTTCTTAACAAAACACGATTTTGAATTGAATGTTTTGTGGATTAATTTTGAGTTATCGTATATTTTATTGACCGAAACACATTCCTAGAACAATAAACTATGTACCAAAACAACATTACTTGCGTTAATTACGTAAATTAATAGGTTTTACGATGTTTTAGTCGAGGAACATGCAACAACTTTGACAGTTAAAATTTGCGTCAAATCTGACATTTTTATGCCACAGATAAAATCGTTTAAAAATATTCTGGGGTTGCAAGGCGAATGAAATTTTTACCCTCTTATGGGGTAGTGTTGGCGCAAGCGATTCTGACCGTGTTCTTCATACAAATTCTGTACATAGAAATGTCAAAATCGCAGACAAACATATTTATTTCGAAATATTTTTTTCACGCATGCGCACAAGCTGTGCGCATATGAGCGTGTCCCCCCGATTAGAGGTTAAGGGGTGGGTAGGAATCTGGGGTTCAGTTTGTCCTGGTCATCCGCCTCCAAGACCTAGACAAACCTCACCGAATGAACCCGGGCACCTCTACTAAATCACCAAACGTAGCGAACCACTTGGGGTGACCTACAGCAGAGGTGTTGCTTATCCAATAAAGGTTCCCGGGGCGGCGGTACCCATTCCCGCCTCCTAAATTAAATTATTATTTTATTTTGATATTCTTTTCCTCACTCTCTGCAGCCTCACAATATACCCTAATTGGGGATTCCATAGTCCCACTGGCTCCAGATAACCGGGAGCACCCTTGTATGGTATAGGGAAGTTATGACTGCAAAAGTTTTCTTCTATTAAGTAATAGATTTGTGGATGGAGTACTATACACTGTTACTGTCTTATTGAAGAATGTATGTATTATGCATTTTTTAAAATGGCCTCATGCTTGTTTGTCCAAGAAAATAGTTAAATTCATTGTCACTACCTGCCAAGGTCGAATCTCCGTGGTGCCTAAACTATTCTCCTTCAGGCACAAGGCAAGGCCAGGCACTTGCCTCGAGTGACCTTACTTGATTATTGGTCTTCTATTGGTAGTGCATTTGAGACCTTTTTCATTTGCATCCAATTAAATCTTTTTTGTTATTGCGTATTAACAAAACTCTTTAAATAATATCTCACAAGTTGCGAGTTATTTGAAAAATATCTAAAACTGCTAATGTGACAATCCTTCAGAATTTTGCCTAGCAATATTTGAGAAATTTCACTACAAATGTATCTCATAAATATTAATTTAAATTGTCACTTCATGCCCTGTCGCTTTTCTCAATGGTTGCAAAAACTGCTCTATAAAATCACCAGCAATCAACTCCTGTATGAATACTCACTCGCATGTTGATTCTGTACAAAATTTGGATGGAAATAATATTGCATTATGCTTTTAGAATTCCCATGTTAATGAATCATTAACATTTTCCAATGTGCTTCAGTTTCACTTCAAATTGATCTATAAGTTAAGTGTTGTACATAACGGTCAACTTTAACCTCATAAACGCCAGAGTATTCGTATGGATATGTTAAAAACAAATCTTTTCTCTGAATAAAACTAGCTTTTCTGGGGAAACTACATGTGGTAGATTATATACTATTTTTTATAAATATATAAATACATTATCTGGTAAGACAGTAGAATTTACAAAAACCTCATTTTGCTAAAAAGCAGTAAGTTATGATGAAAATAGAAAACACACGGAGAGTTAATCTTGTTAACCCCTCCGAATTTTGGAGAATATTAGCTTTTGGTGTCTTAAAACGAAATGACATTTTACGAAAACTTTTAGTTATTACCGCTTCACAATTAAAGCTCTATAAATGAAACATTTCTGAACGTAGCCGAATAGTAAAAACTGTTTTAGAAAGGTTACAAAATAGGCTTTTAAATTATTATATTACAAATAAATATTAGCATTTGTAAATATTAAAATTTAGAACGCAAACATTAAAAATAGGTAAAAATGACTCACGTGATGTTTTTATGTGAAAACGGTACTAAAATCACAGATTATGTAAACAACAATACTTATTCTATTGTATATATGTGTATTAAACACTTTTGTCACCTCACTTTTTTATCATTTCATATAAAAATATTTAATAAAAATTTAAAATGTGGAGCGCGGTGAAGCTGCCGGTAGCAAATTTGCGCGTGTAAATATTTTTGTCAACTACACGACTGACAGCTGATTCCTGTTATGTATTTCCATAGACAACTTGATAGAAATGTGCAGCTTGATCTACTATCGACCTTTGACTTTTTGTTTTAGGGATGTAAACTAAAACAATAACGGAGTTATAACGATTTCTATGGAAACACACGCGCTGACGTATAAACACGCTTATTGTACTTGACTGCTGTCCTATTTTTAACGCTTATGTCGGCTTACGTTGCGGAGGGGTTAATGATGCATCTTCCCCCGTGCTACACGTGTATAACATAATATTTTAAACTTTGCTTATATTTGGAGTGCGTAATTGTAATTCATTCTAACACAAAATTAAACAGTGTGACAATTAAGTAATAATCCTTTTATCATTAACTTTTTATCTTGTACCTTCTTCTGTGTAGATAATAACAACCTAAAACACTCTTTCAGTTCAATGTTGACTGTGCTGTCATCCAAGGGAACTGCAAATAAAATAAAAATAAAATTACATACAATTACAAATGTAAATAATGATAAAACTGTTCACATGCAATATCAAAGTAAGAATCTTAAGTTTACGGTGACCTTATTTTTTAAGTAGAAATTTGGGGAAAGCATTGGAAAATATGGAATAATAGTTTATTGCTCTAACTTACCAATTATTATTCCATATTTTCCAACACTTTTTATTTCTAACGGCCTCTGTGGTCAAGAGGCAAGGCTCTCGACTAACAATCCGGAGATTGCGGGTTCAAATCACAGCGTGTGCAAATAAATTTTATTTGATTAGTTTGTGTTATTTCACAATTTTTCCTAAAATTATTGAAAAGTACTCTTTTACTGCCTTGGTGTTACATCACCATTCAGAATTGAAACATTTTGAAGAATTGAAATTTGAATTGGCTTTAGCCATGTTTGGTGACCAGATCTGAATAGCCAGGTACTTTCCCACATTTCTCTTCCCCATCTCCTTCCTCTCTTCACTACCCTTAACCACATAACGTACCTCAATTGAGGATACCATAGTCGCACTGGCTCTAGACGGGAGCAGTTGGGACTCTTGTGCAGTATTCACATAAAAAAAAAATATATACATAACAGCTTTTTTTAAATTCTCTCATTGATGAACTCCCTCATCAAAATTAATCTTTGGCACAACACTGCCTCAGAGTGTGACAGTAAAACAAAACATATTGCAAATGCATGCAGTTATGCATAAAGGCTTTCTCTAGGATACTCCTTTAGGTTTATGAATTTAGAACAGAAATGTGGCTTGAGCATTTCAAAGAATGTATAGTGTTCCCAGGCAGAGCTTGTGTCTACGTCATCAGGGAATGTACGTCGTCGTAACTTGCTTCTTTGATTATTGATGGGTGACAGTGATCATTCTTCTACAATTAATGGGACTTTTACAATAGAATATATTTATTATTAAAAACGTAGTTTATTGTTATCAAGTTAAATTTTTATAACTCCATTTTAATTTCGTTTGCATATTCAATTATATTATTATTTAATTTATAAAAGCGGTTTATTTATAAACAAGTTCTGCTATGTAATTATTATTACGCGTGGTGGTTTGATAATGCCTTCAGAAGGCGAAACAGCTGTCTCGCGTAATAATAATTACATGGCAGAACTTGTTTATAAAAAACTGATTTTATAAATTATAAAATAATAAAAACGTAGTATTAATAAGAACCTAAGTATATGGATGATTAAGAAACAATATAAATATGTGGAGTCGAAATAAAGATAAATTCATTTGCACATGTTTTTTTTGTTTAATCGAAAATGTATATCTGAAAAAGTAATTATGAATTTATTGAAATATAAAATTGCCTCAAAATAAAATTTAATTAGTTACATTAAATTTTATAAATAATAAACAGAAAATTTGTTAAATACCATTTTCATAAAAATAAAATGAGAGATATATTAATATACAATACATTTTTACAAGTGTTTTAAAAATTCTAATACTCAAAATTGCATGGTCACCTTACCATCGTTACGGTGACATTTAAATTCTAGGTGTTACAAATCTAGAAATAAGTTGTCCAGGACAGTAACAGGAACTTAAATAAACTTTGTAACTTTATAGTGATATTATCATATTTTTACGGTAAAATTATAAGTATGTAATTAATGTTAAATGTCTACCTCATCCTACATGAAGTTTATTACCATTTTTTGAAACACAGAATTTTTCTTGTGCTTGGTTTTGTAACTGACAATTACGCAATAGCTATACAATTTGAAAGAAACCCATTTTCGCAAAATGTCTTTTGGAACATGTTTGAAGACATTCGATATTCGGGTATCTTCCGTCACATTCATTCTCGTACAAAACATGTGAGAAGGAAGATTTTTATGGACTGCTTTTAGGACGATTGTCGATGACGTAGATACATTCCAGTTACTTCCCCATCTTTCTCTTCCCCTTCTCCTTCCCCTCCCCACTTCAGCCTCACAACATACCCCAAATGGGGTTGCCAGTGAAACTGGCTCCAGGCAGTTGGAACTCTTGTGCAGTATTTTTCATTTTCACATTTAAAAAAAATATGATCTCTCCCTGGGACTATATCTGTTGTAACTGTGAAAGTTCAGTAATGTGTATTCAAAACACCCTTCATAGTTTTCATGTTCATGTTTTGCCACTGACAACATTTAATGTATTATTATTATCCTTATACCTGGATATCGATCGTCCAGTTGATTAGTCAGACATCTCTTGAAAAATCGAATTTGAGTCAAGTGTACAGTTACATCCCAAGAAAGCAATACAGCTGTAACCGCCACTACCTATGAAAATATTTTACAAACACTATTTTGCAGGGTTTTTTTGGGTCCCGTGACTACGATGATAAATAATAACTGTACGACGTTGGAAAAATTAGTCATTTTGTCAACAAAACGGTTTTTTAACTGATATACACACCTCCAAATCCTCAAAAGTATTTTCGTAGGTAGTGGAGGTTACAGCAGTATTGCTTTCCTGCGACGATATGTAAAAATGTTCCCTCTATTTGGCACATTACTCAGGATTACTCATAAACACCAAATCAATTATAATGCAGAAAAACTTGAAGTGAATTAAATAAAATTTTGATGTTTTCTGGGTCACTAGTAGGATATTTCAAAATGTCATACAAATGTACCAGACCATTAAGCCTCCCGGTGTTATTTTATAGCATATTTAGAAAAAAACAAAAAACATGACAAATGTAAATCATATTTGATTTATTGTGAGCATTTGAACATTGCTTCGCTCCTTATCTCAAAAACTTAGTATTTGGAGATGTCTGACTAATCAACTGTACGATCGATATGTACGTGGTATTGGAAGCGGAATATTAGGATAATTTATTGAATCAAACACCGCATTATGTGTTTAATATTTTATTTTTTTGTTCAGAATCTTAGACTTATATTTGTATATCAGTGCTTGAGAAAAGGGTAATTTCCCTGCCTCTGAACAATCTCTATAACTTTCTTGTTTTTAGCAAAATGATGTTTTTGTAAATTGTAAAGTCTTACCTAATAGTATAAAATCTACCATATGCAGTTTCCCCAGAATAGCTAAATAAGTGATATTACTGAATAAATGTAATTTACCTTTTTTGTATCCCACTGCAAGCCAGCCTGCAGCCTGCAGCCAGCCTACAGTGCATTGACTCGTATCCATTCATAATGCACCTTGTATTACAGTTACTGTATTCTTATGCATCCAATGGTCATCTTATTCTTAATCAATATTTCCAATTACTTAACTCAACGTTATCTGAAAGTATGTTCATTTATTTACATGAATCCATTTACACAATCTTTATATTCCATATTACTTTTTATCACTTGAAACACAAAAGAAAGTATTAATAATCATTTAAAATAAGAAATTATATTAACTGTTGTAATGATAATTACTTATTTGCAAGGAAAATAGTTAATTAAACCATTTGAACAATTGTTTTAAGATTTATGAAGAGTGCAGCACTTACATGTCTGTCAGAAGAAAGTAGGTACCCAGCCCAGTGTTTTGGTGGGCTAACCTCAATTACTATGGCAATGTCATTAACCTTTCCGGCTCTGTGTAGGATGCCACAGATTAGCTTGCTAGAAAGATGTGCAACTGGTGTTAACTATTTTTAAATCTAGTCTCATGACTCATGTTCACTTACTTTTTTAACATACACACGCAACATTTTATGTTTGTTACAAATAATTATGTTTACAGTGAATGAGTTTTTTTCTCTTTCAATATAATGGATATAAATATTTATCAAAATTCAATAAAAAAGAATTAGTGAGTGATAGTACTTTCTATTCAAATGTACTACTTAAAATAACAAAATGATTTTGCCTTCTTCCCCTTTCCTACACGACAAAATTTGCACTGAAAAAATGCAGATAAACGTAGGTTCTTTGTAATTTGGGTGGCGGTATGGGTACCTCCGCCCCGGGAACCATTTATTGACTGCCGTAGGTCACCCCAAGTGCTGTGCTACGTTTTGTGACTTAGCAGGGGTGACCGGTTTCATGGGGTGAGGTTTATCTAGGTCTTGGCAGCGATTGCTTTTGCTCGCCTACTGCGTGGCAGGCCAGATCGGGAGACTGGTTGATCTAACTGGGTGATCTAACCTAGACCTCTCCAGCCGGACTCTCTCGACCCATCGCCTTGCGCAACAGTGTGAGGGATGGATTCATATGTTTGTCACTCGTGGACACATTGACTCCGGATTCCTACCCACCCCTCATACGATTTTCCTTCCCAGAACTTCCTTTATTTCCTTTCTTAAAAGACCCTTCGGACAACTTCCCCTAAGATGACTTAGAGGGCAGAGGGATTTTTTCTTCAGGGTCTCCTATGGAGAGCTAATGTAAAAAAATAAGTTGCCACACGGCAATAAAATAAACTCACCACACACCGTAAGAGTGTGTAGGTTAATATGTGTATATAAAGTGTTAATAGTGGAAGTAGAGAAGATTTAATTTGAAGTCTGGTAAAGGCATCTGACAAATTTTGAATGCATGTAATTTGCATATTATCTAGGGCGTTTAAAATATTAGTTTTAAGATATACAATATTAGTTTTAAGATAATCATCAAACATATTGGATCTTACTAATAAATGTGTCTTAAATTTTACACTACTGATTAACAACCGTTTACAATACATAAATGTTGTGTAAAATTTAAAACATTTATTAATTATTAGTAAGGGGTATATTATGTATGAATAATAATTGATGTACATGTGATTAATTAAGAAATGATGTGATCCATTTAACCAGAGGCAGTGCAATTTGCAATGAAACGCGAGTATTTGCCACAGTGTAGTGTAGCTGTTATACGGCTTACAGTAGAAGTTCAGTTACTTTGCAAACCTAAATACTGTTATCTCTGCAAACTGAATGTATTTTACTACCAAACTTTACTGAAAGTGTAATAATTACTGGTTACCAACCAATACAGATGAACAGTTAGAAGTTTTGCTTTATATTCATATATTATTATTGTGTTTATAGATTAGACACAAACACTTTAATTGACGATACATAAAACCTTCTCTTTAAAATGCATAGATCATCTTGATCTACATTATTCTCTTTGAAAATAAATCCTAATAAATAGTGATACATCTGTGTACCCCAGATGTAGTATTAGACAGTTGTTGCTCAGCTAATAAAATCAATGTGTCCGTATTTCTATTATAATTCACTAATAATAATATGTATTTAATCCTAGTTTGATAATGTTCTATTTTAACAACAGATGTAAATGGAGAGATTTATCAAATACCTGTTGATGTATTTATTTATTTAAAAACTGATCTTTCACTTTTATTTGGATCTAATTATTATTTTACGTACTTTCTAAATATAGAAACTGATACTGGTTAGGTATTTTAATTTTGAACAATTTATTATCATCGTTGAGGACAATTAAATTATGATAAATGTCTCTTATGTATTATTATTGTATTTGGTATTTATTATTTGTGTAGAATGTTTCTTAAGTGAGTGTATAGAATATAAAATTAGTCTTTATCACGCCGAGGCTGTAAGAAGCTCGCTTTTCACAAGAATCATATAAAAGTGATTTCAGTTCACACCTGAACGCCCATTCGCAGTCATGCCTGGGTACCTGATCCCAGCTCGCAATATTTTTAAATAAATTAAAATGTAAACCATTATATTTTCAAATCCCTTCTTACTCGTACAAAGTTATTGCCACGTCGTGAACGCAGAAGTAGGCAAAGAGGATAGATCAGCCACAAACTGTAAAGATTAAACCCGGTGGAACTATTACTATAAACGCAACATGAATATTTGGAGGCTAATGAAAAAAGAACAGGGAATAATAACATCAAGGTTGTGATTTACCTGGCTATTCAGATCCAGTCACTAAACATAGTCTCTCACTAGGCGATATATATATTTTTTACATTAGCTCCACACAGGAGGAGGCTCTGAAAAAAATAATATCCCTCAGGGCCTATGTCATCTTGGAGGATGCTTTGTAGAGGGGTTTCTAAGGAAAGGAAGTTCTGGGAAGAAATAGGTGTGAGGGGTGGGCAGGAATCTGGGGCTCAATGTCTCCAGGAGTGACGGATGTATGAATCCATCCCTTCAACCGCAGTGCAAGGCGATGTGTCGAGAGGAGTGGATAAAAGACCTCCACCAACAAGTCTCTCGATCCTGCCCACCACATGGGCATGAGCAGATGCATCGGCCTAAGTCACTAAAAGTAACAAACTACCTGGGGTGATCTACGACCTAGAGGTGTTGGTTTTCCAATAAATGGCGGTACCCATACCCGCCTCCCAAATTAAAGAGATTACCTTCATATTACTATAGAGATTACCTTCCACTTTGCAAAGTGGTGTAAATTTGCTATAGTCCAGTTAATTTAAATTATGTTTTTGAATAACCCATATAAATTAAAGTGTTAATGTCTTTTCTCTATTTTAGTTGTCCGATGTTCCCAAAAGCTTATGGTTGTTTGTTGTATTGTTGCAGGCACATCAGACAATACTGTCAGCTTGTTCACCATATTTCGAGACCATATTCTTACAAAATCATCATCCACACCCCATCATATTCCTCAAGGACGTGAGATTCTCAGAAATGAAGTCGCTACTAGATTTTATGTATAAGGTAAGAATTAATATTCAAATTTTATTGCATATTTCAGGGATCGCAAACCATCAATTTCATTTTTATTGTTTGTAACACATCGATTTATCACAATATTTCCATTTAATTACTCACTATAAATCTATTTTGAGAAGTGTGGTTCACTCGAGTTGTTAATCAATGCTTATTACTGCAAATTAATGTTTAGAAAATAGCAACGTAAAGGAAATCGAAAGAATTTCTAAGTGTATATTCAATTTGTTTCATATGAATGACACACAATATGTAACTGTATAAAATATGTTTGAAGTATTACAATATAGATATTAAAAACATTTGATTTAAAAAATATATGTAATTAAATAATTGTTTACTATCACTGAATTATGCCATACAGGATTATAACAACTTTTTAATGTCCTTTAAATATTGAATAAGGTTTTAAGATAGCTGTCCGTCCGCCTTAAAAAATAATTTATTCATGAATATTATCACATTTTTTTTGATATCCTGTCTGTGTCAGTAGACATTTGTTTTGCATAACAAGATATTACGATGACTTTTGGCGTGGAAATGCAATATTCTATTGGTTAAATCGAATGAAATTCAGCCTATATATCCCTTTTTAAAGCCTAGCACATTTATTCGTTCACACTCGATCAAGTGAAATTGACGAGTAAGGAGGAAGTTTTGGAATGAAACATTATACTCAACAAGATTTTTCGACATTTTGTGTATGCCGAATAATTTGATCTTTAGCGTATCTTCAATGCGGAGGAAACAGTGGTTTAGTTTATAAATCTCACTTTGCTTGCTCATAAAATGAGTTGAAAATGAAAGAAAAGATACTTGGTGAAGAAGTGATTGAAATGGTGTGCACATACTACTACTTTCTGCATTGTATTCGCTTATCAAAATTATTTAAGAATGCCAGATGATTTGTACACTGAACTTTTGCAAATAGTTACCCCGTTAACTACAAAAAATTACAACCATTTCACTTCACAAAGATTATATGTAATGTTGCATTACTTAGCAATTGGAAGAATTTGCAAGATCTTCAATATTCTGCAATAAGTTCAAAAATTATACCTGAAGTAAAGCCTGAAACACGTGGAGCAATCTACAGGATTTTAATAGGATTATGCATGGAAGTTAGTTGTCGGTACACTCTTAGAGTCCGGATCGATGGCTCAAAGGGATCAAGTACAAACAAAATTAGAAGTTCTGTATTGCTGCGAACCATTGAGCCATGAGTTTTGCCATCTGCTTGTTGATACTTACTTGATATCTCGAGCAAGACCGAGTTGAGTAAGTTTGCTCATTCGACTAAGCTTAATGCATAACGACATTCAATTAATACCGTCAATCTATTATTTTTGTTGTCTTTAGTTAAGTTAATTATTCAATTTGGGAGGCGGGTATGAGTACCGCCGCCCCGGGAACCATTTATTGGATAACCAACATCTCTGCCATAGGTCACCCCAAGTGGTTCGCTACGTTTGGTGACTTAGCAGTGGTGACCGGGTTCATGGGATGAGGTTTGTCCAGATCTTGGCAGCGGATGTTTCTGCCGACCTGCTGCGTGGCGGGCCGGACCAAGAGAGACTGATTGTGGGAGGCCTTTTGACCTTTGACCTTTCCAGCCGGACTCTCTCGACCCATCGCCTTGCGCTGCAGTTGGAGGGAAGGATTCACACGTCCGTCACTACTGGACACACTGACCCCCAGATTCCTACCCACTACCCACCCCTCAAACCCTTTACCTTCCCAACTTTAACTACTAAAACTTCCTATCCTCCCTTCCTTTAAAAGACCCTCCATAAAGCATCCCCTAAGATAAAATAGGCCCTGAGAGAATTTTTTTCCTCAGGGTCTCCTGTGTGGAACTAACGTAAAAAAAAATATGAAAGAGTTTCCAGTTCATTACTCTTGTCCATAACCAGCCTTCCAAAAAATTTTTTAAACTTATACGATGCTATGCGTGTAATGTGATATGTGGATAATGCATATCTCTAGAGTTATCCATTTATGCGTGACTATATATTATGAATGCCAAAAAGAGTCTGTGCATAGACACCCGTTAATCCACTCATGAATGTGGTGAAAAGGTTAAAGCACTTCTAACTTTATTAAACTTTACAACTATCACCTTCTTATTTGCTGTGGTATATAATAATATGCAGCTAGGTGTTAGCAAGACCGCCTTTTTGTGATACGACGATTTTGAATATATGTAGTGGTAGCCATGCCATATGCCGATGATAATGTGGTTATTTCACATCAACATAATAAAGATTGTTTACCTTTGTGCACTGAACTGATTATTGAATAATCATTGCTCATTTAAATGTAAACATTTTGTTTTTGAAACACTAACTGTACATGTAATAATTAATTCGGTAAAATATTCTTTGGAATAATATTATAAATGGAAAAAAAATAAGTAACATTGTGATAGTGCCAAAATTATCTTCCGAGTTGAGAAGGGTCCCCATTAAAGTCGGACAAGTTCAGCTCGGGACAACCTTATTATAACGCTGACCTTTTGATAGCCCCCCTGTTCACTCTAACATTTAGTATGGCCAATTTTACTGTTAAATAAATCTTATTTGCAAAAAAATACATTTATCTTTGGACGCCACGAAAATTCACATTCTGGCATCAAATCTAGGCAGACCGAATAAATTTGTGATTTGAATGATCATATCCCGTTGACAGGTATTCAGTTTTCAAAAGTAGCTCGGAATCTAATCGATGCAAGATTTATCCTTTATTCACATTTTTGATTTCATCTTCAAAGCAATGTAATAAATAAATATTTATGTAACCATTTTTATTACTGATATAGTAGTATCTCAAATTTGTAAATGTACATGAAAATTTTACGAAAGAGTAATTTTTTTGTTTTTTTTGCGATGTTTGTTTCCTGTTGATTTTTTTTCTAAATCAGTGTTATTATTATTCCACATCATGTATAATATACTATTATTTTACTCATCATATAACTATTTTACTCAATCATCATGTGTGGTTATCAGGTATAATATTTGTATATATTTATTTAAAAAAAGTTTAAATAGGTATTTATATAAATTTTTTTGATATGTTCTGAAAATGTCTCAGGGCAGGCTTCCTAGTATAATAATAATATACAATTGTTTTTATTCCATACATAAAGTAGCAATACAGTAAAATAAAGGTATAATTCTATATCAATGTCTCAGGGCAGGCTTCCTAGTACATAATATATGGGAGGCGTCTACTAATATCTACAGGAATTCCAAAAACTGAACAAATCGGACTAATATCTATGAGAACCAAAGTGAGGACAAATATCTACAGCTTAAACTGCTGACTAATATCTATGAGAACCAAAGTGAGGACGAATATCTAAAGCTCAAACTGCTGACTAATATCTATGAGAACCAAAGTGTGGACGAATATCTACAGCACTGGCAGAGGTTGGATTTGCAATTATGTATAGCATATTGGAATAATGTAATATTGCGTATGCAGTTTAAAAAAACTTAATTTATGTATGTATGTATGTAAAAATCCCTAATATCGGACTATTGGACACATTTAGCTGATTATTAAGGATTTGGGTTTTTGTTTTAACAGCTTTCTTTATTTCGAGTGCTTCTAAATTATTTAGTCTGTTACCATGACCATTTCTATGTCAGTTAGGTTAGGTTAGGTTGCGGTGCCATGTATTTCAAAATAAATAAATAAATATCTTTGTATTATGACCTCCATGTTTGTTCAATAAATTATTGTCCTCGTAAACAGCAAAATACGTAATATTATGCAAAAACTTCATGTACGTACTTTAAACGTTCAAGCCTTTACGTAATTAGTAATTACGTAATTGAAGTAATTTATGCTTTTCCGTACAACCTCTTGCTCAGCTGCCCTCTGTAGATATTAGTCCAACCTACGTTCCATAGATATTAGTCACCACTGGGACCGTTATAGATATTCGTCCGACCTTAGCTCTGTAGATATTAGTCCTCACTCTGAAGTTCATAGATATTAGTCCAACATATGAGCTGTAGATATTCATCCGACATACAGGCTGTAGATATTAGTATCTGGAGTCAATATATGTATTATAATAATATATACAATTGTTTTTATTCCATACATAAAGTAGCAATACAGTAAAATAAAGGTACAATTCTATATTAATGTCTCAGGGCAGGCTTCCTAGTAGGTACATATTATGTATTATAATAATATATACGATTGTTTTTATTCCATACATAAAGTAGCAGTACAGTACAAAAGGTACAATTCTATATCAATGATTGCACATAATATTGTGCTTCTGATTACTAAATTTAAAGCCCATTAAATCCTTTATCAGTTTTTGTGGGCTTATTATTTTTTATTAAGTTATTTATTTTCCCCCACTAAAAACATTTTTATCACCTAAACTTTAATCTTTTTACACCCAGTAGGTTTGCGATTATTTTAGTTTTATTTTACAATCACTACATATGACCCCACATGTTATTCTCATTTCAAAGCAAACTTATTTTCCCAAAGGTTAATTTGATAAGGAACACTTTTTTAAAGATGATGTAAATAATTTTGCAAAAAGGTAGATCAAATCAATCTTTGTTGAATTGTTTTTGAAACACACTCTCAGTTTATTTATGAATCCAATAATTTCTCTCAAATTTATATTTTTGAAAGCGTTGATTTTATTGAAACAAAATATATATTTTTTTCTAAATTATGCAGCTTTCGAATTTACTCTACAGAATGGCAAAGAAAAAAATTCTTGAAGTTATTTTTTAAATTATGTTTCAGTTAAAATTTATAAAGACTGCATGAATTTAAAAAAATCTAATTAGAAAAAAAACGCTCATCTGTTGATTTCCCTAAAATAAAAAGAATGTTTTGTTAGAAGCTATAACAATTTAAATATTTTTTTACAAAATCTTTATGAAATCTCTAAATATATTTTACTAGCAGACCCGGCAACACGTTGCTGTGGCTAACAAAACCTTTATAACCAACGCCATCTGTTAAATCAAATCCACACCACTCTGTCCGCTGTCCACTGCCCGCTGCCGCTTGGCCAGATATATTATGCATTTCAACTAATTTACACAAAACCTTGACAAATTATACACCTAAAAACCTTCCTCATGAATCACTCTATCTATTAGTGAAAACCGCATGAAAATCTATTGCGTAGAAGATCTAAGTGCACATACAGCGTGAGCGACTTCATTTTATACTTAATAAAGATAAGCAGTGGTTTAAATTCTTAAGTACCCTGAGAATAACATTTTGTGTTCTGTTTTTTTCAGGGAGAGGTAAATGTCGGACAAAATATGTTGCCAATGTTCCTGAAAACTGCCGAAAGTCTACAAGTTAGAGGACTGACGGAAAACAATGCATTTAATTCAAAGGTAAGAATATTAATATTTAATTTACCATGTTATATGATTACTATCTCACAGGTTAACATAATAATTGACACCAACATTAAAACTCTAAACCTAACTATTTTTCCTGCGGTAATCACGGTGGGCAATCCGAAACCTATTTCCCTGAGAGTAAGCATGATCTAATTGTATTTATTGCAAATGCACACAATTGTATTTTGAGAAAATTTATCACATCTTTAACCCGTCAAAGGCCAGGCCATTTCGCGGAAATTCGCGGAACTTCGCAAAAAAACACTAAAAAACCACCACTTTGAATTTTGAATTGAATGTTTTGTTGATAAATTTTGAGCTATTGTATATTTTATTGACTGAAACACGTTCACAACACAATAAACTATCTACCAAAACCACATTACTTGCATTTATTACGTAAATTAATAGGTTTTACAATGTTTTATTCGCGATACACGTATTAATTGTGACGTTTAAATTCGCGGCAAATTCTGACAGCGGATTTTCATGGATAAAATCGTTTTTAAAATATTCCAGGGTGACAAGGTGAATGAAACTTTTAGCACCACCTAGAGTAATGATGGCGCAAGCGATTCTGACACTGTTCTTCATACAAATTCTGTACATAGAAGGGTCAAAATCGCAGACCAAAAGTTTTTCGTCGACAATATTATTCAAATATTTGAATTATTTTCTCGCGCATGCGCATGTGACGCGCGCGCCGGCCCGTCTCCGGCCTGTCACCGGTTAACCATTTTTAAAATTAGCATATATTATGTTTTGGAGCTTCACGATTGATTCAGTTGACACTGATTATAATAAGCTTTCCCAGCTTTACAGCTCTGATTAGGATTAAACAAAGAAAGCTACATATTCTAAATGTTTTTATATAATTCATCATCACAACCGTTTGCCTCCAGCCCTCCATTGTTCCTGTGACATTTTTTTAATTAAAGAAAGACAAACATTCCTGGGTTACGAATAATTTGACAATATTTGAAAATTCCCCACTACCACCACATTAAGCGGAAAATGTTGCTTGTGTCATGATGGAGGAGGACTTAACCAGCCGAGGAATCGAACACGCGACGCCCAGGTGGGACCAATCGCGATGCCAACTCAGCCGCTGACAGGTTATGCATATATAATACAGTTGAGTAATTCCAATTCCCAGTTGGAGGAGAGGAGCACCCCGCAAACTCCGACGGCGGAAAACCTGAGTTCATCGAGCAGCCGCGCGGGGTGCGACTACCCGCCGGAGAAGAGGCGTCGCAAGAACAGCAATGCGGCGGGGGGAGGGGGGGACAGCCCCCGGCCCCCACACCACCTGCCCCCACCCCCCGATCAGTCCCCCTTACAAAGGCACTACGAATCACAGGTGAGTTATTGTAACCAACTATTTTATTAAAGATGGAAGTGTTCCTCACTTTTCTAAACATCAATTTTGAATTTTTAAAATACCTTTTCAATAATTTTCTTTGCACAGAATTAAATCCAGATATTCAGATGTTATGGGTTCAAATCCTGAAGAGGAAACAACAATTTATAAAACTGTTTAGGGGTTGAAAAGTGAGGAGGTACAAACATTTTTTTAAATTAAGAATTATGTATAACCAGTGTTGCCAGGTGTTTGGTATTCTACCGAACCGTTTGGCATTTTAGCACCGTATTCGGTATGACAAAAATATCGAAGTATGGGTGGTTCGGTATTTTTTTCTGATTAATTTTTCTCCCTAATAAACGATTCAACTGTCAGATTTGATGCAATCGGAAATCGATGTTGCGTAGCATCTCTACTTAGTTTGTGCGATGTTGCCGCTTCGTGCACGCCCTCACTGTTTTCGAGCCATTTCGCGGATTAGTGTTACACATCAGGTGACTACGAACTTGCGTAAATGTAATTATTCGAATAATTTGACTGCTTACATTGTTTCAAAAATTGATGACGCCAAAACAAGGAAAAGGAAGTCAAATTATACCACTAAGACAAGAATAGACGTGTCGTCTCTCACATATATAAATATGTGCTGGATGAGGAAGGCAACATAATAAGAGTTTTAATGGTAGGTAAAACTCCATCATTATTCGAATAATTTGACTGCTTACATTGTTTCAAAATCCGACACCCCCCCCCCCCCTCCCCCTTCCGAAGCGGGTTTTGATTTGCCAAGGTACCACCGAAATCTAGGGAAATTTCACCACAATTTTTTTTTTTGCTTTCTGTTCGGTATGTATTTGGAAAAGACCCGGCAACCCATGCCTAGAAAAAAAAAAAAAACTGTTTTCTACAAAAAACAAACAAATTGGTCTCCAAACTATCCAGCCTTAGGGCCATACTGATTATTCCAGTAAGTTCCAAGGGCCAATTATGTGCTAAATTCAGTATTCGTGGGCCAGATTGATAACATTGGCAGGCCAGATGTGGCCCGCGGGCCTTAGTTTGGAGCCCCATGATCTACATCATCAAACTATAACAATAATAATGTGCAAACACAAGATAGACCGTCAACTGCAAAATTTGTCCTAAATTAATCAATATAGGCCTATTCCGTAAGTATTTATTACACATATTATCACAAAACCAAACAAAATTTGGTCACTAGAATGCTTGAGCTAAACAAAATTTGTCTATTGTTCCGCCAAGGCCTGGACAAACCTCATCCCGTGAACCCAGACACCCCTGCTAAGTCATCAAACGTAGTGAACCACTTGGGATGACCTATGGCACGGGTGTTGGTTATCCAATAAATGGTTCCCGGGGTGGCGGTACCCATACCCACCTGTCTCCCAAATTGTAATTGATGATGTGATGAGTTATATAATATAAAGACAATGTCCTAGTGAAATATGAAAATATTCATGGGTAATATTTAAATTGAATTAAGTTTAAGACTTATACAATTTTAAAGTTGGTAACATTTAAATATTTTGGATATACAGATACGTGTATAGGTAACGCAACGAGAGATGAAAGCAATAAAAATGCTTAAAATTGATGTATTGGTGTATCTGTGTGTCTTCAAACCACGCCTACTTACCCGAATGGGACCTCTGTCTTGCTTATTTTATTGTTATTGCCCACTTATTTTAACTAGTGTAGAAGAGACAGCAAGTTTTTATGGCGCTGATAATGTATCGTTTTGGTGCACTTACGGGGTGTCCTATTCATTCAGTTCGTAATGTGATGCAAAAATACATATACCTTCGTATCGCAAGTGAAATAATTACTAGTTTTTAAATTTTAAATTAATAGTTTCCTTATTTTTAATTCGAATCTTTTTTAGTAGATTTACAAAGTTTTTGTAAAGTGTGCAAGTGTAGGTATGTTATGCATAATATAAAAAAAATGGTGGTCAACTTTTAAGCATATATGACTTGTATGTTTTGACGTCTAAGGAAACTGGAGTATCACAGACATTCAACGGTTAATATTTTGTATCTTTGTGTTAGTAATCTGTTATATTTTAGATAATATACATATAGATAGTTGCTGATGATGACTGATACATAACTAAATAATTACTGTTGCTGATGATTGCTAACACATAATTATAAAAGTTAAATAATCCACAAGCGGCCAAGTTTTTAAGCACAGATTATGGAAAACACACTTCATTTCAACAATTCAATTACTACAAGAAACAACTATTTACGAAGACAAAATAGGTTATTAGGTTCTTAGTTTAGGTAAGCGATGTACCTAATTCATGCGTATTTAGTTTGAAACGAAACCTTACAAATGTCAAATTCGTACAAAAAAAGGCGGCAATGGAGGTGTTTTATATGGGAAAATTTTTAACTTTGAATGAAAATCGAATTTTAATACATATTTTTCGGTCTATCCCGACCGAAACCGATGTTTTTTTTGCAATTAAGTTTAAAAGTAGTTTTATTAAACGTGTAGCGGCATATGGCGGCTTGTGGATACTTACTTTATAAAATATTATGT
The DNA here is from genome assembly GCA_929108145.2 of Limnephilus rhombicus. NCBI lineage: Eukaryota > Metazoa > Arthropoda > Insecta > Trichoptera > Limnephilidae > Limnephilus > Limnephilus rhombicus. Next base: position 30,398,085 of record OV815284.1, read on the forward strand.
TTGTGTAACCGACGTGTTCATACCCTCGACACCTCTGTTACAGTTTGTGTATTATAATAAATTAATATTTTTAATTAACTCAATATTTTTTAACCTTGTCGTTATTTATGAATACCCATTTGAATTCAATCCTGAAGATTATCACATTTAGTTAACAAACTTTATTTTGAAACCTTCAGTATTTCAATAAAAACGTAAAACAAAATAAGTTTTATGTAACCGACTTCAACACGCTTCGGCTTCGAATTCTCAATTGTCAAAAAATTATTAATTGTTTTTTTTTAAAGCCTAAAACGAAACACGCTGTATGAAAGTTTTGCATCTGTGTGAGTACTGTGATGAAGTCAACTTAACTTGCGAGACCTATACCCTTTTCCTCTTTTCATCTCTATTTTTTTAGGGAGTCAAAGCCTCCCACCTCATAGTACAAACCGCCACTGGTTTTTATACACTTACTTAGTACAATAATAATCGCTTCCGGGCCACAGGCCTATTTTGTTGGAAAGTCAAAATATTTCCATTTTGCGATAAAATCCAAATAAATGGAATATTTCTTGACAGTTTTTGAAAGCTGATGAAATACGCTTTTGTAGCAGCCAGCCTCTGTTACCTCATGCTTTAGAATGTTTTCAAAAAGTACCTGGCGATCTTTCCAGAACCATATTAAAAATAATATTAAAATGTTTAAATTCAGAACCATTGACAATTAAACGACGTTCGTTTGGTTTTTCTAGAGACGCCGGTAGTTGTATAAAATCTGTAACGCTGTCCATACATAAATTCATGTTGCAAATTATATTTTTTAAAGTAGAACTCAATAAATATCTTACAACATGCAACCATAGTTCTACACTTTTAATTTTATAATTCGAAATAAACATAATTTTTTTAAATATAAAATTTTTAATGCAAACATAAAAAAGTTGTAAAAATGGCTCCACTTGCGTTTTTTTCTAACTAAAATTACTGATAATGAAAATAAAAAATACACATATACTTTATTAGATTAATGTATTATAACATTATCTTTGGTTTTATAAAGGTGTATATTTTAAGTATTTAAGGATATTTGGTTAACTTTTAGAATTGAATATAAAGCGTGATGTCTTCTATTCCTTCAACCCGTTTAGAGCATATTTCTAACCATGATAGTAAGGGAGACACAACTACTTCTATGAGACCTATATGAGTTGTTCTGAAAAGCGAACCAATTAACCTGTGTAACCAATTCAAATTGTGTTGTACATTAAAAAAATCCTATTTATGACCCCTAGGTCACATAACTCTCCCAGTGTTTTATAATAATTACTACATAATCTTATTTATCTATTACAATGAATTTTAGAAGTTTTTACAAGCTTTGCATAATTTTACATATATTTTTTATTAAATCCACCGATATTAAATTTATTCAACTCTGAAATTCAAAATGTCATCAGTATAAATTTAGTAATATTTTTTCTTCTGCCCTGCCCTGGTAGGACAAGGCACAGAGAACATCCTAATATAGGTCTGCCTCAAAGAAGTGCCTCGCTAATCTAATTTATAATAAACACTAATAAGGAGAGAAATAATTCTGTTTCCATTTAGTAAGGTCAGCAACCTGTGCAATGTGGGTACAAGTGTTTGGTGTGGGCGAACCATGATAGGCTTAGACCTTTACTACTTATTACGAATACCAACAGAAATGTTTTAGGTGTGTACAATGTGTCATACCTTTTTGAATTTCATGTGGGTAGACAGTTTTTGGAATGGTGACAGTTTTTTACACTGTCCATCTCTTCTTTTATTGTTAATGGAAATTTAATAATAGTTTTCATTTAATACATATTAGTATTGATTTTTACTGCAAACAACATTGAAAGTTTGTTACTTATCTACAAGCTATTTCTTGCATAATTTATAATCATCTTTTTTTCTTCTGTTTTATTCTTTATTTTTAAATAGTGAGACCTCTATCTAAAAGTATGACTTTTTTTTAAAGAGAACTTAACACTTTCAAATTGAATAGTATTATCATTGTAATAACTGTACAGTTTAGGATTGTTGTAAATGGAAGTGGTGCCCTCTGTTATCTTTAAAACGAGGTGTTAAAATTTTCAAACAGCATCCCTGATGAGAAAATGTCGATAAGATAATTTACAAATATAACTTGGAATTTCTCAGTTTCAAAAACTTTTATACAAAATCCTGACCAATTTTCCCAATTTCCAGCTTGAAAAAAACTTCACATAACAAAATCAAAATATTAAATGTTTTTATAAAAATTTCCCAACCCATTTTCAGCCCTATTTTCCAAGCGAAAAATTTCCAATTTTCTCGTAATTTTTTTTTTAGTTTAATGAAAATTTCCTAACATGGGAAATTTACAAGACGTAACATAACACCAAGTACTTCCCAATATGAAAAATTTTTAAACTTTTAAATAATATAAACAAAATGATAAATGTCTAACCAAACATAATGTTTTCGAAAGTCAAATATAAAAATTGAAAAGAAAAAAATCTAGCTTATGAACCTTCATGAACAATGATTCCTGTCGTGGTTTTTATGTCCCGGTGACTATGCTCTTGTTAGATTGGCCAATATTATTTTTCCAAGGAATTTCTATGCTCGGAATAGGCTACTTGCATCACTTTTTTTTAAAAATAATTCTGATTTAGGCAAATATTCTAAGTATTGTTTTTTTTTTTAGTTGTATTTTTGAAACCCTTGCGATTTTTCGAAAATTTCAATTTGAAAAATCAGACCATTTTTTATAAACCGAAAAGACGGGACATAATTTTATGGGTGCGAAAAAACAATAATTACATATTATAATTACACAATATCATTTAAAAAAAAACCGTCTATAACATCTGTCAAAACGACAAACCAAAATATTTCAATTCGAATTCTGATGCTGCATTAAGTTATTTAAAAATGGATTCATGTAAATACCATCCGAAAGTACCTGTAAAGTGCCTGTAACGAAGTTCGCAGCCAATAAAGCAAGTGAATTTTATGCTACTTCCACACCAAAGCCAACCTTCCAACTCCGAACTCCAAAATGGCGGTCATCGAACAGCTGATTCGACACTGTTTCTTATCAGTTGCCTACAATCATGCAGCTGAAGTTGGCCCCAGTGTGGTCGTACCATTAGTGTCAAATTCAAAACTTCGCCGGAAATCAAAGGGTTGCAATATATCAAAAAAATCAGTGGAATTTCATAAAATTAATTGAATATTATCGGAGATGGAACATTTTCATGTAGTGATGTCACGAGCCCAAAAATGGATTTATTTAAAAAAAAAACTAAAATTTAAAAAAAAAAATTGTAACATTTTCATAATCTTAGTAGAAAAATCTATCCAAACGATTTTTTCAAAGTCATTATGAAATCCATGCAAGTGGCCTGTTGGTTGCTTTAGACTTTTATAAAATACGAAAATTTGAGTAATTAATGTGTAAACAAAATATGTATCTAAAGTTATATAATATACAGGGTGTTAAGGGACATACTTGACTTACTTTAAGCAGTGATTCCTGACATTATTTGGAGTAAAAAATGTAAATGAAATTTTGGTCTCCGGTGACTTTTTTTGACAACTTTTTTTTTTTTCCAAAAATTTTTTCTTCAAAATCAAACAAAAAAAAAATTCTTCCACATGTCTTCACTGGTCACTCAGCCGGGTGTCCGATAAACCCCTTACCCCGCCTCCAGGTTTTCAACAACTACCATTTTTTTTAATGTTTTTGTAGAAAAAAAAAAAAAAAAACATCAAAAATGTCACCGGAGACTAATGTCAGGAATCACTGGTTAAAGTAAGTCAAGTACGTCCCTTAACACCCCGTATAAATGGTAATCTAGAAAATTTTAGAGCTCTCAGACAGATTTGGTTGAAAATTGTTATAGGTTAGGGTGGGAAAAACTGTCAAAAAGTTATGTAAAAATTCGTAATTTCAGCGGCATTCCTTAATTATTGAAATCTGATTGGCAGTGAATTTCTTAGTTAATGGGAGTTTGTTGCTTAGTAGAAATTAGTTTTCATTCGACTAGTGAATTTCAAATGAACGAAGTTACACAACATACATAGGCATTCACAAAGGGGCAAAACTCTACTGTCAGGGAACTTTACTAAATTGGGCAAAACCTACAAAAAAACCACCTGCAGGGCCTAGCAAGAAAAAACTCACGGGAGTGGATTTTTGTCTGCTAGTTGTAATTGTTGCAAAGAGGTTTGTACAAATTTAGTGCCACACTGAATTTGATTGCTCTCTAAACTGGTCTTAAATTATTTGGCAAAATTAGTGAAAGTTTCTATCTATCATGGGCCCACATAGGTTTAACCTAAATTCACATTCTTGTTTCTGTAATGGAGTTTATTACAGGTTCATTTAGATTAGATATGTTTTGCAAACATTGTGTACCTACTAGAATACATATTATAATAGTTTTTTATTTATTTATTGATTCTCTGACCTCATTGCACTCTCTTAGTGCTACATGTTATTATTGATTTCAGAAGTTAAGTTTGTTTCTAAATAATATGTAGTTTTTTAAGTATTAACTATAAATATTATGAATTAGAAAAACATCTGTAAGAAATATATTTTGTATTGACGTTTGTAAGTTACCTAAGTTTGTCAACTCTCGACGAACATGTTCTCCTTTCCATATTAACTCACATTGTCATTATCTGAAATGTCACAAAGTTTTGGGATGATCCTGGCGAGAATTACTTGCTGAATAGGAATTCCTCAAATCCGATCTGTGAAACAAAACCTGGGTCTCTGTAATCCTGTAATAAAAAATGTGTGGAGGAAGTTTGAATAGAGTTTTGGCCTAAACAAAAAATGAGTATTGTAATAATATAATACATTTCCAGATCACAGTACACACAATGATACATTATCAGTATCTCCTGTTATAATTATACAGGGTGTCGGAGGTTAAGTGCATTAACTTCGGGAGGTGGTTCTACATGATGGTGCAAAGAAGATAAATAACTTTTCGAAATTCCAACTTTCTCACATACAAAAAGACATACCTACTAAAAATCATTAGTTTGAAGTACAAACTTACCCGATAAATTTACTGTGAGCTTGCCGTGCGCAATTGTGGCAAAGTTGCACGATTGCGATTGGCTCTTATCTATGGAAACCGCTTGTGAAAAATCACAAGACCGAGAGTTTGTAGTTAAGTTCATCCGCTCATTGGGCAACTGAAAAAAAAACAGTTGGCAACTAAATCGCCATCCACAGGAAAGCAACTTACGAATTTCATTGGCGGTCCACACATAGGCAACTTCTCAAAGACTAGTTGTCAAGGGTGACTCAACCAGTCCCTTGCAACTCGCAGTGCTAGTTGCCACGGCCTGTGCGTTTCAGTTGCCAGGTTGACAGGTTGCCATGGTTGCGCATCACGACCTGTCGAGTTTTCGAGTAATTTTTGAGTAATTTGCAGATTTTCGAGTAGTTAGAGCAGGAAAATATCAATTTTGTTCAGGAGGTTCATAAATTATTATTATATGTTAAGGTTGATGATTGGTAAATTATATTTTTGTTAAACAAGCTGATATAATTACTGAAATCGTTAAGTTGAGTTGTGCCGTGAATTGAGTTGCCAATCAGTTTTAGTTTTCGTTTTCTCCATAAGCGAAGGGAAATATTTTGACCCTATGACAAAAATCATCGAGGCCTGAGAGGTTAAGTAAAGTCTTAATACATAAAAATACTAAATTAAAAGGTTTTGATTATAACAACAAAGTTTTTAAAGTCAAACGATACATTAAATTATCAGATCTGCTTTGCGAAAGAAACAATATTTTTGGCATGATGCACAAGGCAAGTAGGTACATTTATTTATATTGCATTCAAAACACCACAAAACACTGACTGAAGGTAGATTTGGCAACAACGGAAAATTATAATGCTTGCCGCACACGCCAGACAACTTTTACCTTTTTACTTTTTTTTTTTTTTTTTACAGTGAATACCGCACAAGAATCTCAACTGCTCCCGTCTGGAGCCAGTGAGACTATGGCATCCCCAACTGGGGTATGTTGTGAGGCTGAAGGTAGTGGGGGAGGGGAAGGAGGTGGGGAAGAGGAAGGTTGGGAAGTACCTGGCTATTCAGATCTGGTCACTAAACACGGCTAAAGCCATTTTCAAGCAACGTTTCAATTCTGAATGGTGGTCTTACACCAGGGGGATACTGATAGTATCTTCCACTCTGGAACATGCCGCAAATATACTATATATTATTTTTAATTAATTAATTGTGAAAACACAAATTAATCAAATAAAATTTACTTGAAAAGTACCCCTAAAAGTTGAAATTTCGAAAAAAGTTATTTATATTTCTTACATGTACCATCATGTAAAGTCACCTCCCGAAGTTGATGCACTTTATCTCCGGACACCCTGTGTATATATTTATGTAATATAATACACCAGTAAGAGGGCTGTCCATAAAATAAGGTCTCCAAGGGGTCGCGAGGAACGATTTTATGCGCGATCCAGTAACATTGGCGTATAGCCTGGTTTCCCCACGCCAATTGCCCACCACGCTGCACTCTCTGTGACGCGTCTCGGCGTGGCAGCTGTTCGCAATGGAGCCTCCGCTCACCGCACCCGCCAGGTGTGAATTACGCTCTGTAATTCGTTTTTTTGTGTGTAAAGTACAATACCCTGGTAGACATTCATTCTCAGCTGCATAAAGTGTACGGAAAACAGTGAATGAGCGCGAAAGGTTGGTTTAGCCACTCGGGTGACAGACCAATTTAAAACTTTTTGGGGTCGTCCATTAACCGGTCAAAGGCCACGCCATTTCACGAAAATTCACTAAAAAAGCACCACTTTGAATTTTGAATTGAATGTTTTGTTGATTAATTTTGAGCTATCGTATATTTCATTGACTGAAACACGTTCCTAGAACAATAAACTATCTACCAAAACAACATTACTTGCATTTATTACGTAAATTAATAGGTTTTACGATGTTTTAGTCGCGGAACACGCATAAATTGCGACGGGTAAATTCGCGGTAAAATCTGACGTTTCTAAGTCATAGACATAATCGTTTTAAAAATATTCTGGTGTTGCAAGGTGAATGAAACTAGTGGCTATATCATCTATGATGTTAGCGCAAGTGATTCTGACCGTGTTCTTCATACAAATTCTGTACATAGAAGGGCCAAAATCGCAGACAAAAAGTTTTGGTTGAAAATTTTATTCAAATTTTCGAATTATTTTGTCGCGCATACGACGCGCGCGCCGGAGCGTCTCCGGCAAATCAGAGGTTAATCATGTGATGTTTTTAGCAACTTTTTAACCCCCCCCCCTAGTGATATCTGGTCAGGTTTTAGACTAACCCCCCCCCCCCCCCCCAAAATCACGTGTATTTTTTTTAGTACAAAGTATTTTGATATTTTCAGAATATTATCATGGAAAATAAATACACGTGATATCTCATTATGCCCCCCCCCCCTCGTGATATTTCGTGATTTTTTCCGAACCCCCCCCCCCCCCCCTTTCGAGCCTCACGTGATTAATGACCCCTTTCCTCGTGATTTTTTTGAATATTTTCCGACCACATTAAAAAAATCATGCCTCTGAATTTTAATATGGAGGCAGTCAAACTGATATAGTTCTGTATAGCCAATGAATTCTTTATCACATATTCGTAGGATTTATAAAAAAAAATATTATAAAATCGTAAAGTTTGGTCAAAAAAAAAATGTGGTCCAATTTTGGACCGCTGTCAATCGCAGAAAAATAAAAGCGGCCCATATTTTGACCTTAGTCACTCCAGTGGTTTGAAGCCCGCATCCCCAGTCACAATTGAGTTCAAGAATTCCTCGCAATCGATGTCGTAGCACTCGAGGAATTCGGGCTCCTTCTACCCGTTGTTGTTTGTGATCTTTGGGTGAGCATTTTCGGGACCCACCTTGCGCAGACCTTGTGGTATCCCAAATGTTCTCTCCAAATCTTATCTATAGTGGTCTTACCGATATGATTATATCACAGTGCTCCGAAAAACAAATTACAGAGCGTTATTCACACCTGGCGGGTGCGGCGAGCACAAGCTCCATCGCGAACGGCTGCCATGCCGGGATTAACCTGTCACAAGCCGTAAAAAACACGGAACTTCCCTAACAAAGCACGACATTGAATTTTGAATTGAATGTTTTGTGGATTAATTTTGAATTATCGTATATTTTATTGACTGAAACACATTCCTAGAACAATAAACTATGTATCAAAACAACATTACTTGCGTTAATTACGTAAATTAATAGGTTTTACGATGTTTTAGTCGAGGAACACGCATCAACTTTGACAGCTAAAATTTGCGGCAAATCTGACATTTTCATGTCACAGATAAAATCGTTTAAAAATATTCTGGGGTTGCAAGGTGAATGAAATTTTTACCCACCTTATGGGGTAATGTTGGCGCAAGCAATTCTGACCTTGTTCTTCATACAAATTCTGTACATAGAAGGGTCAAAATCGCAGACAAACATTTATTTCGAAATATTTTTTTCACGCCAGTGCACAAGCTGCGCGCATATGAGTGTGTCCGGCCGATTAGAGGTTAAGTGTCACAGAGAGTGCAGCTTGGTGGGCATTTGGCATGGGGAACCAGGGCGAAACGCCAGTATTTCCGGATCACGCGTAAAATCGTTCCTCGCGTGGCAGCATTGTTGTGACCTTATTTTACCGACAGCCCTTGTATGATGAGGAAATCTATAATTGGTTTCTCATTTTGACAGGCGGGTATGGGTACCACCGCCCCGGGAACTATTAATGGATTACCAACGCCATAGTTACGCCTAGTGGTTCGCTCTCTATGTTTGGTGACTTAGTAGGGGTGCCCGGGTTCATGGGGTGAGGTTTGTCCAGGTCTTGGCGGTCGATGCTTCTGCCCACCTACTGCATAGCGGGCCGGATCGAGAGAGACTGCTTGAGAGAGGCTTTTTGACCTCTCCAGTCAGAATCTTTTAACCCATCGCCTTGCACCGCAGTTGGAGGGATGAATTTATTCGTCCGTCACTCCTGGACACTGACCCCCAGATTCCTACTCAGCCCTCGTACCTATTTCCTTCCCAGAACTTCTTCTCCTTCCTTTCCTTCAAAAACCCCTGCACACAGCATCCTCTAAGATTACATAAGTCGTGAGGGAAATTTTTTCCTCAGGGCCTCCCGCCAATTAGGCTAATTTAAAAAAAAAGTTAGGTGATTTACATATTGTGTATAAATTAACCACATTGTAAACTGTTGATTTCCCTAAAATAAATAAATTCACTTACAAATCCAGTCCCTGGAACACGTCTGGCCATGAATACCACACCACATGTGTATGTAAAATAGGTTACATTTTTGCAACAGTAGAAGGTTAGAAGTATTAACCAGTTAGGATTGTAAAAACTTGGTAGCTGTAATACAGTTATGTAGTTGTAAAAACAAGTTTAAAAAGATACTTGTGTGGCCGGTATGCTCTTATTTTTGTACATATTTATTATTTATATATTTGTTATGCTATTATTGTCTTATTATAATATATTGTCATATTGAATTATAATTTTTTTTCTAGAATTTGAACAAATTTTTTTTGGCATTAACTCTTCGCAGGAGGCCCTGAGGAAAATAATTTCTAATAGGGCCTGCCATATTTGGGGATGCTGTGCGGGGGCTCTTTAAAGAGGAAATCCTTATCATTTCCTTCTCTGGGAAGGAAATGATAAGGGGAGTGGGTAGTAATCTGGGGGTCAGGGTGTCCAGGAGTGACGGATGTATGAAGCCATTCCTCCTACTGTGGTGCAAGGCGATGGGTCGAGATAGTCCGGCTGGAGAGGTCAAAGAGTCTCTCTCAACTCGCCTTTGCTGATCTGGCATGATTGTTGTTGGGCAAACGCATCCGCCGCCAAGACCTGTACAAAACTCAACCCATGAACTCGCCAAGCCATATGATTGATTCCGTGGGCGGCAGTACCATAACTTGCCTCCCAAATTCTGGTTATTAAATAATGTATCGACATTTTAGAAATCAACAAAAAATTACAATTTTTCTGTGTAATATATTATAGGAGATTAAAAATTTAATTTTAATTTTTTTTATTTTAGTTTATTTAGGAAACAAACAGTTATACTATTTTAATAAGAAAGTAACATATTACATGATTGCATTAACCAGCGAAGTTTCCGCTACAATTTATAATATATATGTATATAAAAACTTGGATTAAAACATTAAAGAAAACATAAAGTGGTAGAAAAAAAAGAAAAAAAAAATATATATATACAACAGAAATGAAAGAAAAAAACACACACACAAATTAAAGCACATGGGATATATAAATCATCCTAATATTATCTATAATATAAAAATGAATCGCTAAATGTGTTGGTAAGCGCAAATCTCGAGAGCAGCTGAACCGATTTCGCTAATTCTTTTTTTAGAATATTCCTGGAAGTACGAGGATGGTTCTTACAGAGAGAAAAATTAAAAAAAATTGCGCGAAAAATTGGATAATTTCAGAAAACATGAGCACGTTTGACAGTTCGCGTATTTGAGAATGACATTTTGCAAAACATTGATTGTTCAATCAGGATTCTTTTTTTGAAAATCTTTAATAAATTTATTTAAAGTAGGTACTCCTATAATAGTTTGAATTGAATCAAGAATTTTAGATATTTTAAATAGGTACTTATGTTAGGTAATTACCAAATTTAATATAGATGAAAAATGGAAATTTGAATAAACATTGTAAAAGGTGGCACACGGGCTGTTTAATAACTGAATGTACTGGGATTGAATATATGGAACGCGGGAGGATGGTTGACGGGGCGAGGGAGTGGGAAAAGGAAGAGGGAAGGTGGGGAAGGTGGAAGGGGAATGCGGGAGGGGAAGGGGACGTGTGAGGGGGGAGGGGGGTTCGTGGGACAGGGGAAGGGGGGGGAGTGGAGTGGGGAGAGGGAAGGTGGAGGTGACGGAGTGGGAACGCGAGAGGGTAAGAGGACGCAGGAGAAGAAGGGGAGGCGGAAGGGGAACGGGAAGAACGGGAAAGGACACACAGGGAGAAACAATTTCTTTATTAAATGGCATAGCAACACATGCCGGGACCAGCTAGTTATTATAATAAAAAGAAGGAAAACCAACATAATGAGAAAGAAAAAAAAAAAAAATAACAATAACATGCAGCAGGGGTGGAGAGTTCGTAATTAACAATTTGTTTTAATTTTTTCTATTATGGATTTAATAAATTGGCCTGAGGACAAATGGAAAATATCAGCGTCGTAAAAGATATCATTGTATTTTGTGCACGTCCTTCGGAGAAATGAATGTTGTGTGTAATTTGTTTTTGAGTGTGGGATGTGGAATAGTTGGTTTGATATTGTGTTTCTTATTGGACAGTGGAAATTAATGTGTTCTAGAAGATAGTTGTTGTCAACAACGTTGTTAATGATTTTGAATAAAATTTTTTGGTCGGGTATATTTCTTCTATCTTCTAAAGTTGATAAATTATGGAATGTTAATGAGTCTTTTAGGTTTTCTGAAGTTCGAAAGGATTTAAAGTCTAGGAGTTTCAATATCTTTTTTTTGAATTCTTTCTAACCTTTCAATATTTACTTTGCATTGAGGATTCCATATGACTGATCCGAATTCTAATATTGAGCGAACAAAAGAGACGTACAATATTTTGATTACGTATGGTGACCTAAATGGTTTGGTCACTCTTATGATGAATCCTAGAAGTTTGTACGCCCTGTCACAAATGGAATTTATATGTGTTCGGAAAGACATTCCGGAGTCCATTATTATTCCTAAGTCCCTCACTTCACAACATCTTTTTATCTCTACGTCATTGATTTTGTAAGGGAATATTAGGGGGTTTATGCTTTTGGTGAATGATATTGTGTTACATTTTTCCAGATTAAGGAACAGTTGGTTGTTAGCACAATATATTCCAAGCCTATTGATATCATCTTGCAATTCTAGGCTGTCATTAATATTAGTGATTTTTTTGTAAATCTTAGTGTCATCAGCAAAAATTTGGAATTTGGAATTTTTAAAGCATTTACCTATATCATTGATATATAAAATAAACAAGAGAGGTCCGAGATGTGATCCTTGCGGGATTCCTGAAGGTATACTGTAAAAACGCGAGGAGAAACCCTTAGCTTTAACTGCTTGACTTCTGTTTGTTACATATGATTTGATCCATCTGAGAAGGTCACCATTAATCCCGATTTTTAACAGTTTCTTCAGAAGCAGGTCAATGTTAATTTTATCAAAGGCTTTTGAAAAATCCGTATAGATAGAGTCTACTTGATTTTTACCACCCATAGAATTTAAAATAAAATCTGTGTATTCCAGAAGGTTTGTCTCGACCGACCGTTTTCTGAAAAAGCCGTGTTGATTTTTAGATATGATTGTTTGTGCCGCCGGTCAGGATGTGGAGCTTCAGCCATGAATTAAGAGGCGAGTGGATGTTTGGACATAATAATTGTTGATCATACCTCTGCAAAGTGATAGTAAAAGGTTGGTTTGATTCCAGATGGCATCACTGGTGTACAAGGGCAGCCCGTCCTCCCTCTCCCTGGTGGCGGGGATCAAGCAGGACGAGCGCGCCACGCCCCCCCCTCCCCCTCCGGCCCACTCGGCGCCGCCCCCGCACCAGACCCTGCCCCCCCAGCCCCCTCTGCTCTCCAGCCTGCCCCCCATACTGCCGCACCTCAAGCAGGAGGCGCAGGAGTACCACCTCACTGCTGCCGACATGCACATGGTCAGTACTTGCATGTATACATTATCTCTTGTGGTGGCGGTCATGTTGGAGGTTGTGAGAAATGAGACTATTGAGGAAACTATCTACATTTACCAGCATATATTATATAGAGCTAAAGGTGTGCAGACGCACGTCTTGAAAGGGTCTGATTTATCTGGAGTCCACTTGCCCTTGTTGGTGGCTTGCAACGCCACACCGCGCTTGCTTTTGAAGAATGCTAGGTTAAACCGTACCATTTGGTGAATAACCCATGATAATATAACTTTAGTTTACATTACACAAGCTATTTGTCCAAGTAGAACAGACAGACCATGTAGACAGAATTCCACACCCTGTCCTGGCCCATGTTACTTGTATCGTCCACATTTACTCATCTGTTTTGTCTATGGTCATACAACAATAGTAGTAAAAATTCAAATTTTCACTCAAAATCCGAGACATTGCTTTAGGTTTTACAGTTTGCAAAAATATTTGTCTTAACCCTTCGGCGTAACAATTTTTTTCTAATAAGTTTGTTAAAATAAATATTCATATTGCACTACTTAAGTAATGTTTCACCTTTTCATAGAATGTTGCTATCCTTAATTTGCTTAACCTAAACTAAATCTATGCAGTATGCATTAACAGCTATGTAAATGTGGTAAAAGATACGTCACCTTTGGTGATGTTGTGTTGAGAAATGATATTGTCGGTTCAATGCCAAAGTCACGAATCTGCATTTTTGCCAGTTTTGAGTATGCACCCTTTAAAATTTTTCATTTTAAACAGAGCATACCCTGCCTTTATTTTTTATTACACATTTTTTATGTGTAAACTAGAGATTTATTTAAGCTGGGACAGTAAGAATATAAATGGAATTATGATATCAATTCTTAACTTCAAACCTCAATATCTCCTAATGACGTTTTTGCAGATTCACGACTTTGGCATTGGACTGACGATATTGTGTTGATGGGTTCCGATCAACTAATTCATTTTTATCATTAATTTATTATCACAAGTGCTTTTTAGCCTATTTATAGTTATATGTATCTTCAAATGTTAAGTTTTTGCAAAAACATGTATATTTTAAAAAAGATTTCCAAGTTACACATTTTTAGAATGAATTAATAATTGTAACACTTTCACATATTTCTAAATCAAAACATTATCAATAAAAATAATTTGATCATTTTAAAACTGGAATAATTTGTGACCATTTTTTAAAATTAACTACTATTTGTTAAAACTAAATCAATTAATAAGGTGGAAAGCTAATATTTCTGGTAAAATCACACTAATGTAATAAATTATATTGATAATTTAATGATATTCATAGTAAGATGTACCTTTCCCTCTATAACTTATTTATTTTTAAATAAAATATGTAATAGAATTCTTTAAAATTTCTTTAGATTGATTATTATTGATCTGTTCTGTGAAAAGTAAAAGTTGTAACTGAAACGCAATAATATTTGAAGTCAAATGGGAGAATATTATGTAAATGAGAAAAGTAGTGTGATTCATTTGCCTGCTTATATAATGTTTTGTGTGAAGCTTTTATGTGAAAAGAAAAAATCAATACTTGTTTGTGCAGTTGAAGGATCAGTATCGGGTGGTTTTATCTGATGCTGAAATTAAAATATTTGAAGGTAAATAAGTTCTCATTTATCATTTTATTTCGTTTTCACAAGTACAAATTATTTACTGCCAATGTGTTCTGATTTTTCCTTTTATACTGCAGGTATTGATCTTTTTCTTCTTTGTAATATTGTTAAATACAAAAAATGTTTCAAAAACGTCTGTAACAAATTACCTAAAGTCGTCTACAGGAAGGAAGGGATCTGCCTTGTCAGTTTAAATTCAATTTTTCAATAAATGAATGACGTGATTTTTTTCAAATGAAAAAAACACGTCTCTGTTAAAAAAAAAATTGGCGGTTTAAATACCAAATCCTTTCCTTCTCTGTTGACAGACGATTGATTGGGCGAGAGTTAATCCCCGCCCCGCCACTCCCCCCGCCCCGCCTCCCCCGGCTTACCTCAGCTCGGAGAGTCACAGCACTCTGCAGCGCTACCTCACTCGGGGCAAGACCCCCGACCCTCCGGCACTCAACTACAGCACCGAGCCCCGGTCGCGGGCCAAACCCCCTCGTCTGGAGTCCGTCATTCAGCCTCCCCGCGGGCCGCCCACCACGCGCACGGGCGGCCGCTTCCGCGCCAACTGGCTGGAGCAGTTTGCCTGGCTGCAGTACGACGAGCGCCAGAACATCATGTTCTGCACGTACTGCCGGCGCTGGTCGCACGAGCTGCCCGACATCCGCACCTCCTTCGTGGAGGGCAACGGCAACTTCCGCCTGGAGATAGTCAATCACCACGACAAGTGCAAGGCGCACCGCCTGTGCCGAGATCGTGAACACCGCGGCTCCGTGGAGGGTGGAGGGGGTGGCGGCGGGGGCTTGACAGAGGAAGCGCCATGAGCCCGGTTCACTTATCCACATCAACATGGACTGTTTGTGGAGCTCCCGTTGCCGCATTTAAATCAACTTACCTCCGAATAGTTGTGCGAACCCCGCTCGTGCACATATTTCACTAAGCTTTACAAATACTGATAGTAGTACAATATTGTTACGGTTAAGTGTTACGTAGTATATATTTAAATAAGATTTATAGCGTTCCGCAGAAACATTTCATATTCCATTGAATAGACCTTAGGGGGGACTTCCTCTATATTTTGTATATGTATTATTATGATTGTTTAGCGTAACGGTGGTGTGGAATGAGAAAGTTATGCTTTCCTCAGAAAAGGTTATCTGTGATCAGTGGCTAATATCTTGGGTGTGACGTGTTACGGTTACAACCATAACCATGGGCGATGCCCGATGCCCGTTGCCAGATGTTGGCTTGTGAAACCTGCAAGGTATATAAGGATAAATGTTATGAGCATTGTGGTTGTGATATGATAGGTTAAGTTTTTACTTTACACGGTCCTAATGATGAAATACATTATAAATGTTAGATGACTGCTATATTATGTTATTACGTCTATTTGAAGCATGCATTTGTGAAGTGCAGTAGTCTCCTCAGAGTGAAATTATTTTGCTAATATTTTAAACAGTATTTTGTTTACATTGTTAACTCCCTCGACAAATGGAGACAGCCATTTACACGTTGTAGACATTTAGGAATTTTATCATTATGCAAGCTTTTCTTCCACTTGATGAAAAAAAAACTTATATTTCAATTAACACAAATGGTAATACTAAATATTACATGAACAGATATGGTAATATAAAATTTAAAACATAATGATAATCACCTTTCAATAAACTTTCTTTTCCTAGTAAAAGTACACAAAATGTCCCTGAAGTCTGGCTCTGTGCCCTCTGGTTGGAAAAAAGCGGTTATCCATCCTGTTCCAAAGAAGGGTGACCGCTCCAACCTGGCCAACTACCGTCCCATAGCGATCACATCAGTTCTGTCTAAGGTGATGGAACGTGTGATCAACGTCGGTGTAACTCTAAGTGACCAGCCCAGATACGGGGGCTCCATCAAAGCCAGAGTAAAGTTAGCCTTCCAAAAACTGGGCGTACTGTACAGGGCCCGCAGATACTTTAATAGTACACAACTGCTAACCCTGTACAAATCACAAGCGTGCCCCACGGTTGAATTTGGCCACCTCTGGTCTGGAGCTCCAAAATACCTGAAAAATGCCCTCGACTCTGTGCATAAAAGGGCGGTCCGTTTGATAGATTCTCCCATTTTAACAGACGGATTGCAATCCTTAGAGCACAGGCGTCGGGTGGGAATGCTATCCTTGTTCTACCGGTATTACAATGGAAGATACTCCGAGGAACTAGCGTCATTGATCCCTTCGACACCGGCGCATAGTCGGGAAACAAGTCAAACGCATGCCCAACACATGTACGCGGTTGACATTTGTCACATGAGAACGGGTCGCTTCTTCGACTCGTTCTTGTGTTCAACAGCTCGGCTGTGGAACGATTAGCCGACCTCTGTGTTTTCTCCTTCCTACAACATGGGTCTCTTCAAGACCAATGGTCATTCCTTCCTCTCCTCAAAAAGACCCTCCATGCAGCATCTCAGATGAGATAGGCCCAGAAAGAAATTATTTTCCCCGGGGCCTCTTGTGTGGAGTTAATGTAAAAAAAAAAACATTTTTTTGCCAAGGGTGCGTAATACTAGATGAGCGTAATAATATAAGAAAGAATGAATGAATCAGGACAGTGAAAAAAATGATTTTCGAAAATTTAGGTGGACCTCCAAATAATATTATTAACCTCCTCGCCAAGTACTGTCTTATCCTGGTAAGACGGTACCATTTACAAAATCATGTTTTTGCATGAAACAATTAAGTTATTACGAAAATAGAATCAGCTTGCAGACTGCTGGCAAAAATTTAGCCTCAGCCCACCAAGAGTTCATGTACTACATAATAAGTAAAAATAATTTGAAGTCTCCCTTCATTTTCCTGCTTAACCTCTAATGGTCCGGAGACGCGCGGGCGCGCACGTATTATGCGCATGCGTGAGAAAATAATTCGAAAATTTGAATAAAATTTTCGACCAAAAACTGTTTGTCTGCGATTTTGGCCCTTCTATGTACAGAATTTGTATGAAGAACAGGGTCAGAATCGCTTGCGCCAACATTACTCTGTGAGATGCGTATAAATTTCATTCACCTTGCAACCCCAGAATATTTTTAAATGATTTTATCTATGATATAGAAATGTCATTTTTGCCGCGATTTGTAACTGTCAAAATTTATGCGTGTTTCTCGACTAAAACAAGTAATGTTGTTTTGGTACATAGTTTATTGTTCTAGGAATGTGTTGGCGCAAGCGATTCTGACCCTGTTCTTCATACAAATTCTGTACATAGAAGGGCCAAAATCGCAGACAAACAGTTTTTGTTCGAAAATTTTATTCAATTTTTCGAATTATTTTCTCGCGCATGCGCATAATACGCGCGCGCCCGTGCGTCTCCGGCCCATTAGAGGTTAAAAATGTGTTTTTCGCCCTTTTGAAAAATGTGTGATATTTTCACATTGGAGGCATTGCACGCCCAGCGATGACATGTATTTTTGCTTTTACAATAATTTATTCTTTCAGTATTTCATTTATTTTCAGCATTTAAATAAATATATATATATTTTTGATGTTTATGTGCTATGTGAATTTCTTAGTTGTCAGTAAAACATCTTCTATGGACTTGTGGACCTGTTTCACTCTTTACACTTTCCAGTTCATTGTAATTATATTGGACCAATTAAGCCTAGGTTAATAATATTATCCATGCCAAGAAATATATTTTTACTCTTTCGCAGTATATACTTATTTATGACAAATTTTCTGTCACAATGTCTTCAGACAAGGTCAAACTTTGTTAGTGTTTTCCATATAATTACTGTCTTTAAAAGAAAAAATCGCTGTGTTGTAGTAAAATTGAGTAATTTTGTAATATTAGCTACTAAGCATACTTTAGGATTGACAGAAATATATAAAAAAATATTTTTATTATATTATATTTATGTAGTTATATTGTTTATTAATTGCCAACATGGTTAACCATGCATTATTAACAACATTTGGTAATAAGTTTTTTGTTTGCCTCTGCTTTACACTGCCTTGTTTGCCTTCATTTGCAGTGTATGCTTTATCTTGAATTGTCCGGTTTGTCTTCCCGACTGTGAAGACAATAGGTGCTAAATTTTTATTTACAAAAATATATATATATATTTTCTCAGCTCTGCTGTACATAGTTTATATGAATAGTATTTTAAGAGAATAAAATCACAATCTTAAACTCCTAAGGTATGAACATCCTAGAAATATTAGAAATCTGACATGGTTTTTATGAACTACTATAAGCCTTACACTACATCCGTCAATTATTGTCATTGGGCAATATTTTTTTGAGAACTGCATAAACTTATATGTAATCTATTGACTACATGGAACCCTTTTTTTAATTTCAATTCCAGAAAAAAAAAAAAGGTTATTTTTCACGGTATCTAGAATGGTTACCTAAATTAAATAACTTACATTTTACATAAATAATACAATTTCTTTTTGGTTGAATTATTATTTTTATCCATTCAATTTAAATATAAGGAACACAAGTCAACATCTATTATGTATTGGCAAAAGTTGATCCTCAGTGTAGTTGAATTAAATGTCTTTCAATTTTATATAAAATACAAAAATGATCACTAGACCACAAATGGCTAGCTTAATTATTTTATATACATATGTTTTAGATATACTTAGTGATAACTAGAAAATACGTATTTTGATGAAATTGTTAAATTTTATATATATATATATATATATATATATATATATGTCTTCAATGGAATTTATGTGTTAGCTACACAAGTGATTAGAGGTGAAATAATATACATATTTTATTTACCGATATTTTGAAATTTATTTCCCCAAACGAAGTTTTCCATTGACCCAAAATTGAATTGATAATACCCCTTGGTATGTAGAAATAATATTTTCGGATCTCTTTTTGATAATTTGTGTGCAAGATTGTAAATCATGCGCTATAAGTTTTATATGTAAGAATGACAGTGTGCTAAAAATGTTAATATTTTTATGGTATAGATATAATAGATTTATAATACATAAATATTAAACATTGACGACCAATGGTTTGCTTTGTTAAGTTAAAACGTTTAAAGTTTTAAATGTCTATTTATGTAATATGTATTTAAATGTTATTCAAAGATTTTTGAACAAGCTTTCTATTTTATTATTAATTTGAACAAGGCAGAAACCGTTGCTGACCTTTGTGTAAATTTTAAATTACCTTCTATACATTTCTTTTAAATTTTTATATTGCTGTGCAATTACATATTCATTTTACCCACAGTGTTAGCCCAAATATTGCGGTCTCTAATTCAACGCAACCAAATTATGTGCCAGCTTCTTACGTACAGTATTGTGCGAATTAATGCGAATACAAGTGTAGAATTAGAAAAAAATAATATATATTCTTTATTGAAGGAAAAAATACAGAAACAATTACAATAATTTTTTTTTTTAATATGAAGTATGCCCTACTTAACTTTTATAACTTCTTGTTCATGGTTTGGCATAGAATCAACAATTTTTTTTACAATTTTGTGATATCTGCGTGTCTCTAAATGACTGCCTCAATCAGCTTTGTTTTTGTTGTGCTTGTCTTACTTTAACATAGCCCACCGATTTTCAATTGGATTAGGATCCGGAAAGTTACCTGGCTATTCAACGTATATAATTTTTTTGTCTTTGAAATATTAACAATCTTTGTGCGTTTTTAAAGAGAAATATCCATCTTTGAAAATAAGAAACAAAAAGCTTTAGTTAAGTTTACCTCTGCAAAAAAACTGTAATTCTAAAAAATTACAAAATTTAATGCATCTGTAGCTTAGTGTCTCGTAACTCACTGAATGAAAATGGCCACTATTACAATATGCTACATACAACTGCAAGAACAAGTGTAATTGTGCTAATTATTACGTGTTCACATTAATTCACACAGTATACTTTATATTATTTTTTTCTGTAATTTAGAATTGTTAATTTAAATATGAAGTGAATCCTTTGTTAAATATAAATTGATGGAATAAAGTTGCTTTCTTTCCGGGCTAATGCGGTATTGTATATTTAAGTATATTTGAATAATTTATGTTCTATGTTATGGAGTATACAGAAATATTTTGAATGTAGGATCTCAATTACATAGATAGTCATATGTACATGAAATGGTGATATATATATTTTTGTCAATGAGTCGTACTTAGTATGAGATTGAATAAAGCTCTATGAAAAGCATTTACTATGAATCTGTATTTTCTTTATGAAATTTCTCCCCCTTCTCTGTTGAGATGTTACCAATACCGCAATTCACTTAACTTGCAAATAAGAAACACAAATAGCATGCATACAATTCTCAACTAATTTCAACATCAGTCTGGTGTCTCACCCTCGTCAGAGTCAGGTCATCCATCATTACTATTACTGTAACTATAACGGTAGGTGACATTGCACTAACAAACTTGTGTTGTTCTTTAACAATTATTATTATAATGATAAATTGGGTTGGTGGCTGATTAGACATTCTCTTTTTTGCATTTTGGAAGCTACCGAGATTCAATCTTGAAACAACATAAAATTAGAAATAATTCATTGAAATTGTATTGCATGCAAAACTTACAATCCCGACACAAGACTACCCGGCTGAGAAGTTGATAACAGACTAAAATTACGAAATAAGGCAAATTGTAACAACATTTATGAAAACTTATTGCTAAGTTGGGGTTTGTAAATGATAATGCGTATTGCAATGGGTCCGATCCTTCAACAATGATTGTTTTATTTACTCCTTGGATGCTTTGTAGACTTGTTGGAAAAATTATTGTGGTAATAAATAAATTTTTCTTTCAAGACAAAACATTACAATGAAGCATTTTGTTAGCGCAAAGCCTTACCCTAGTTATTACAGATTGAGTAAGCTCGGTGTTTTTTGAAAATAACCAATTTTTGACAATAACAAACATTTCTCATGCATGAAAAAAACACTTTTTGAAGTAAAACTTCTTTACCACCGTTGTGATTTGAAATTCGGATGAAATGAAACGACACTAAAAAGAGACAAACACATTACATCTGTAGGATTTAGCCTGCGAGAGAATGAGATAGAATGAAACCTTACTGCATTGGCTGCTTGGATTATGAGCTCACTTTTCAAGGCTCCTATTGGTTGAGGTTGTGTGGGGAAGGTTTCACTTCTACCGCGTGTGTACTGCACTTGATTTTTTTTATTAAATTATAAAATAATGTGTGATTATTTCTTCCACGGTGCCAGCCTGGGGATATGACCTCACTGCTGAGTTCCCACGGCCTGTCCGAGTCTTCAGACGGAGACCACATGATGCCGACACACCTCGATCCCGCTGATGCCATGGATGGTAAGAATACCCTTTTTCTCTCCTTCCATTTATGTGTCGTTCAGTGTTTTCATTATTTATTCAAATGCAACACAGTATCAGAGAAAACTAAATCTCCAACTCTTTAAAAGTAATCCATTTCAGATTGTATAAAATTCTGAAGAATCATTTTAGTTCAAAAATTCTGTTCTATCAATATTTATTTATTTGACACTTTAATTTAAACTAACATGTTTAATGATATTTTAATAATTTGAAAATAAAGCTGTATACATTGATACTTTGTTGTTTTTGTTTTCTGGTTTTCTCTCAAATTGCCTCCAACGATTGGACATTTTTATTTGCCAATGGAATATAATATGTCAGTTCTGGTTTTCACAAATGGAAGCGGAAATTTTAGTATGCAAGTATAAAGAGTGTGTTGTTGACTGATAAAACAGCGTCTATTCATACAATACATAATATAATAGCATAGCAGTCAGGCTCAGTCTCAGGCTCAGACATCCATCATTTTAAAATTAACCAGCCGTCATTAACCAACGAGTTCATCATACTTGCTAAAAAAATTCTTGCTTTCATGGTTTTTTCATTTGTGATAACGTGACGACTTAAATTGTTTTGATTGCTTATTTACCACACTTTGCTAGCCTTTGGTTTTTTTTCATTTAACTTTTCACCTATAATTTGAATCCGTTTTCAACCATCTAATTCCATTTGTGTTGTAAAATGGAATCATTTTCAATTTAGAATTATCTAATTTGTCTAGCAAAGTGACACGGTTTGGTAAATATTATTGTGAATGTCTTGGTGTTTTTTTTATTCCATTTATTCATTTTTGTCATCATTTTGGTTGTTTTTGTATGTTGTACATCAGAGCTTAACATCCCGCATGTTATTGTAGATTTGCTAACACGCTTTTTACACATACTTATGGTGAAGGATCATTTAATTTTTCAAAAATCTATTTATTCCAACTTTTCACATTACTTTTTAGCATTTCTATAATCACACTTTCTCTATAATTAAATGTTACCTTTAGCTTCTGCTTATCACCATCTATGAAACAAAGTTTTCAATTATATATGACCGTTTAATAAAATCCAGACTATGAAATAAATACTACCCTCTTTGTCTGCAGTTAAATATTAAACACTTAAGAAGAATAATTTGTCAGACACAATCATAATATATTGGAATGGTGTTGTGTTAGTGCAATGTGAAAAGTTGTGGACTATATTTGTATTTTAGTTAAACATCAGTGCCAAGGAGTGAACTTACCCATTTTGATAATTTCCTTAACAAACAAAATTAACTAATTAACTTGCTAATTTATAAAGCTACATTTCAATGGAAATAGATTTCAGAAAATAAAACTTTTCAGCCATAAAATTTGTAATACTAATAATACACTTTTTTCTGGAAATCACCGAAATCAGAAAAAAATTACTGCATGCTGCTGTTAATGCCTGTATCGTATAATATTTTAAAAATTCACGGCTCATTTTGTTATTTCTCTAATCATCTGTCGACGTTGTATAGCCACCTACTTTTTTGTGACAAAGTCGAATGCCACTCCTTTAGTTATGCATATAAATGATTGTTCAATGTTATGCTGAGTTTATGGAAAATATTGTCAAATGTTTTATAGGAAGTAACACTACTTGCAACATTATATTATATAGTTTTAAGCGATGTTATTATATAGGGTGATGGTTTATTATAGACTTTGTGAGACTTGAAATTGTATTAGTGAAATGTCGAGATTAAAGTAATGTTTTGAATTGGTACCTAATTTAGATACATAATTGAAAGTAAATGCTAGCTGGATTGAAAATTATTGGAAAACAACAGCATGACCAAAGCAATTTTCTTAAATCTGTTTTTTTTTTCAGTGTTCGAAATTCAGAATTCGTTTTTATTTTTTAGCTGTATGGTTATTGTCAATGATATTCTCTTTTGATAAATATAACTTTAAAGGTAAGGAGACACCGGGCCCACTTACGCAATGTAGGCAACACATTATTAATACATTTGGACAACTTAAAATCCATACATTTTCTTTGAAATAGATGCTTTAGAAACACATTTGTCATACGCAACGCAATCCTACGCTTCTCGTGCAATGCCGATCTGCGCTGTCTAGATCGACAAGTAGGACTTGTGAAAGAAAGATGGCGGTGGTGAAAGACTTTTTAATCCCACTTTTTGGCATAAAATACAATAGTAAGTACAATTTACAATTATTCTGTAAAATTACTTGACTAAAACTGATGAAAAATAACACAACAAGTTATAAATATATTGAATTATACAAGTATAACAGTAAATTGGCCATTTTATAAACAAAAACACGATTTATTAAGATGTTCAGTAGACATTAAAGAAAACTGTCGCAATAAATAATATGCACACGCGTGGGATCGTCGTCAGACGGCAAACACAATGTTGCCGGATTTAAAAAATAGAGTTAAAGATTTTTTTATTACCACCAAATCATATCTAAACTCGTAAAGTCTGTAAACAATGTGTAACAAAAACAGCATTTAACGGTTGGGAAGTGACTTTATTAGTAAGGCTGTTAGTATGAATGTAGTAAGACATTACAAATGATTTATAACAAAAAATCCATTGAATATTGCGATACAATTCAAATTTGCGTTGCGTGCGCAGGACAGGTGTGCGTGTCGGCCTGGGAACACAGTATTGCATATGTTGCGTAAGTGGGCCCAATGTGTCCTTACCTTTATTACCTTTCAGTAAAATTGTTTCATTGACAATATAAAAGGAATTATTTTATTTAAACTCACCAATTTATTCATCCATGTATTTATATAATTGCTCTCAATAATTTTTACTTCTCCAATCGACTCTTCAAATTATTATTCAAGTTTTCACTAATGATTATTCGAGTACCAACATGAACGAAATAACAAAAGTGAGTTATGATTATCTTACAACTGCTTTTAATGGAATCAAGAAAAAAGTTTATGTTTTTCTTACAAAAACATCTTATGAAACGTAGGGTTCAGTTAGCTTCACTATACTTTCAAAGCCACAGTGATACAAATTTTTTTTTTGGAAATTTAGGGCATAAATTTTGCAATTGGCCATGTCCTTGACAATCACCAGACTGCTGAAAATAAAGACCTAATAATCTGAGATTCGAACATTAGAAAAACAGTTGGAATTTTCCAGGCCAACATGCCGACGAGAATCATGAACCCCTCAGGTATTTGGGTCTTCGGGTCGTAAATTACGATAACATTCAGGAGCCCAAGTGCCCTCCCAACTCCAACTTGAAGGGGGGCATGTTCGTAGACTGGAGAACCTGCCCCGTTTGTAACAAGGTCGTAGCCAACATTAAGAAACACATGAAGTCACATAACCCCGACCAACACCGATGCCCTTACTGCTCTCTGGTCCTCACCAGAGCCGATAATCTTAAGCGTCACATCAGAATGAAACACAGAGATTTAAAAAACACTGGCGTCTTAGCCCCACTGTCACAGGCCTGACATTCAATTCTTACCTGCATTCAGGCGTTCATTCAAGCGCCACTACTGATGCCCACGCTGGGCCAACTTTTGTTTTAGCCCTATTTTACTTGTAAAATGTGTGCGTTAGTTTTGACTATTTTGTGGTGAAAACAGAGTAAGATACACAGAGGGTTTATACTGAACCCTGACAGACTGACAGATCCGGGGCTGGGCATCATATTATACCACAGCAGTCCTCAAGCTGCTGGCTTCTACCTTTATGAATTATTGTGTATAAACCGCATCCAGCTTTGTGCCAAATCTTAAACCAATGTTTGAAGGTTACCAATAAAGACAGCTCTCTTTGCTTATGAAAGCAAACATGTAGATATGTCTTCATATATATATTTATATATAATTAATGTTATAATCCAGTCATATGTGAAGAAAGTTTGACCGAAATAGAATCAATCTTTTGATTATAGAAGTGTCTTAATTTCACAGGGAACTATTGTATGTTCAGTGGATGTAGTAATTAATTAAATTTATGTGATGCAGTTAATTCTGAAGTATTACAAACTTATTTTCAATAAGTTTTTTTTTTAATATATTTTGTAGAGTAGATAAAAATTTCTCAAATTTTGCCAAAAAGTGCCTAGTGAAAATACTCTTGTCTTCCTACTTGGAAGAATTTAGTCAACATGACATTCTAGCTATTAAGATTATTATTTTAACAATAATTTAACTACAGACTGCTCAACTATTTAAATAATGATAAAAAAGTATTTCTCAAAATAGTTACTTATATCATTATCTTTTCATACCTGTAAGCTTTTGTATGGTTCACATATGTGTGTTTATTTTATTTTTAAAATGCTATAAATCTGAAGACAGATTAATTAGAATGAATTTGATTAAAAAAAAATTATCAACATCAAAGCAAGCCACTTATCAATAATTGAATTACTTTGACTGGTCAGTGACTGAGTTGAGCACCCAGGCATTGTGGATTCAATTCCTTGGCTGGCTAAGTCCTCCACCACGACACAGGCAACATTTTCTGCTTAGAGAGGGAGATTTTCAAATTATTGTCAGGTTATTCGTAACCCGGGAATGTTTGTCTTTCTTTAAAAAAAAATCAGGAGTTAAATGTTCCTGTAAAAAAATTGTTTGTAATTTTTTACTTTAATTTGAATGCAGACGGTAATTGGTATTTTTCCCTCCTTCAAAGGAGAGTGAACTTTTTTACAGCCTTTGAATCAATGTGTACCTGTATTTAGTAGAATAATCTATTTTTAAGTATGTGATCATCACCCCTTACTCATAATTTTAAAAACCCAAAGTAAAAATAATGCAGTTTTACAACATGTAAACATGTTTTATATAGATAAGTTTTAAGATTTTCACAGCCAAAAGCATTTTCGTTATTTGTTTTTGGGGTGTTATGCCGTGTTGTGCTACCTCCTTCTTTAGCCAATGTTTCGGACACTGCAACACTGATAATTTTTTTTTTAATCAAATTCATTCTAATTAATCTATCTTCAGATTTATAGCATTTTAAAAATGCAACGATGTCCGAAACGTTGGCTAAAGAAGGAGGTAGCGCAACGCGGCATAACACCCCAAAAACAAATAACGAAAATGTTTTATATAGTAAGTATGTACATATACACAAAGACAGATCTCATTTACGTAAATTTACTGTCACTAAAACAGTATTGATGGACTTATTATTATAAATATCCTAATATTTATTCTTGATCTCATAAATATTACCAAATAAATACACTTTGTCACTTTTTTATGATCTCTACTTCTTTACCTTTTCTTGCTCCAGTTCGAAATAACGATTTCCCAGTTACGAATAATAATGATGTGAATATAAAGAAAATGTCAACAAATGTGGTACGCTTTTTTGAATATTGTATAAATAGATCTGTGGTCGTATTGGCTTCAAAATAGTACATCTTTCTTTTGCCCCCATTTTTATGAATTTTTAAAAACACTCCCTGCTTTTCTTATTGAAGTTCTGTTTCTTTTTGTTAAATTCCAGATTTATTATATCTTTATAATGCATTCTACAAAGGTTGGTTTATTTATAGATTGTGCTGACTGATAGTTGTAGATTTTTGTAGTTTTAAGTCCAACGGAATATTCTCTCTCATTGATGCATTCAAAGCACTAGATTTTGAACCCTTTCTGCTTCTTTCACATTGTTATTTTCTACTGTAATCACATTTTAAATCCAAACTATTACTTACTATACAAAAAAATTTCAGAAACAAGTAATAATATTTTATTTTTTTCAACTGAATGGTCACTTATATTATTTCAGAAATATACAACGGCTAAGGAACTGAATATTTTATTAATCAATCTAAATTGTTATAATGTTCTTCTCAAATTTGTGCTAAGGTAAGAAATAGTTTTGGTAGCAAAGGTACATTTAGTATACCTTTTTTAAACAGGAAGACCTTGAATTAATTTTGATATTGAACAGTATTTTTAATGTGGTTAAATACTAATCAATAAGATGCCTAAAGAATAATATATATATGTATTGAGAATGACATACAAGATTGAAAGAAAGTGATTAGTTTTGTTTGGTCAACTACTCGCACTAGGACTAGGTCAATTACTGACATTGAATAAGTGTGTTGCCTTATTTTGTGGAAGTAATCAGAATTATTCAATGAGAGGTTGCTTAAATTCCCCCCATTTTGTACAGTGTTTTGTAGAAATGGGTGCATAAGCCATATACAAATAGAACCTAAATTAATTTACCCCTCAAGATGTAAGGTGAAACTTTCAAATTGTTTCTGTACAATTGTAATTTGGCATATTCACTATTTGTACAAAACACCTACATCTACGACATGCTTAGTATGTTTTGATTTCTGTAAAATTAATTATTTGCATACAAAAAGGGACCACTTATAATTGACATATTTTACTTTAAATTCTCAGGTTGTATTTTTAAGGTTTAATTTTAGAATTTATAAGAAGTTCCTAGCTACCTTTGGCCAATAAAAAAAAATTAAGCAATTATTCGTTGAACATATCACAGTTTGTTTGGTTTAGGTAGTGTTAGTTAAATATTGTTGCATGTGCCTTATGCAATAAATTACGCTGACCTTTATATTTATTATTTTAAGTCTAAACATTTCCCATGGTACTGTTGTTTTTTTTTTTTTTTAAATTACGATTAAAGATTTTTTATTTTCCACTTTATGTTGTTTTAATCATTCTAATAATCTTCTTTCTTCCATCTTCCTTCATATTCATTCAACGCTTACACATTTTGTTTCTTCCTCCGCCAAATAATGATAACACAAAAGGGGTACAGAAACATTTATGGCAGTTTTCACCTACGTCAATAATTATTGTTTGTGAACATTAACAAAATTGTTTTAACTCATGAATTTCTCATCCAATAATCTTAATTTCTTAAAAAAAGACACCACAAACAACCATATTTATTTGTTTACCCCTTATGAGAAGCCATTTTCAAAGGAACATATATTTTGTTTACAGTTTATTTGTAGCTTTACATTACGATCGTCTGGATCAATGCCATGTTCATTGTTGTATATACCAAAAATTACAACGATTTTAGTATTGTTGGTCAAAAATATACAAAATAAGTGTTCTTTTGAATGTCATTGAATTTCACCCCTTCCTGCACTAGAAAGTTTAATAAAACTTGTTTATTTCTACCTCATCTTGACTATTGGTCTTTGCCAGAGCTTTCTTGATTCTTGATCTACCATCAGATATTTCTTGATATTTATGCCTGAAATTCTTTTATATTGTATGGATGTGAATAAAATGTCATTTATAAAAAATGCTTAAAATATGGATCAGTGTTTGGTAGTCCCAAAACCCCAAAATGTAAAAACCTAATTTTAAAATAAGTAAGAAATTAAACAAAATTGAATCAGCTGTACTTTGATTCACAAGTGTTCTAAATATCAAGTGAACATTGGACTTTTGTACTAATTTCACTGCTTTGGAAAAAACCTTCAAACATATAAACTAAACATAGTTTTATGAGCAAAATTTTTTTTTGCTTAGTGGTTGTAGGCAGTTACATGTTACATGAAAGAATAATTTATGTTTTTCTTCATACGGGTTATTTTCAGAATTAAAAAAAAAAGTAATCTCAGCATAAAATTATCAATGACATTTTAGCACATTGCTGTATCAGAAATAGAAAAGCAAGTTTTATAAATATGTTCAATAATAATATCTCACTATTGATAATAATTCATACCTGATGATGTGGTTGTATAAATAATATCAGCTAGAAAAGCAAGTCCCTGACTCTTGTGAATACATTTCTGAGGTGTCTTCCTTTATCCGCAATCTACCATCCGCCATCCGCCATCCGCCGTCCAACAATCCCACTGACAATAATAATATCTCACAAGAATAACCCTCGCCCTTGCCGTTGTTATTAACTAACGCTTTCACCTGGCAATATGTACATTCAGGTTCATGTAATGTAAATAGGGAGTGGCAGGAGAGGATCACAAAAAGGAAGGTTCATAGTTAACTTGGCATGTATTCATTGACGGCTTGAGTAACACCCGTGTGATGTGGACGATGTGGATGGATGCGAGAGGGAGGTGTGACGTACGGAGTGACAGAGAGTGAGGAGTGCGGTGGTTGTTGCAGGCTCCAAGGGGTGGCACATGCGGCTGACGTTTGAGCGCGTGGCGGGGGCGCTGAACCTGCACCGCTGCAAGCTGTGCGGCAAGGTGGTGACACACATCCGCAACCACTACCACGTGCACTTCCCGGGCCGCTTCGAGTGCCCGCTGTGCCGCGCCACCTACACGCGCAGTGATAACCTGCGCACTCACTGCAAGTTCAAGCACCCCGCCTACAACCCCGACACGCGCAAGTTCGAGCCCCCGCTGCTGGCTTCTCCGCTGCAGCACGCTCTGGACTGACTCCAGTCGCCTGACCGATGCGACCAATGTGATGTAATGGATATTGATAAATCATAGAAATTTTTTATACAAATGTAACTATTTACGGAGATTGTTTTTATATTTAGAGTGAAATTTTATTGTCATATTTAAACTTTTTTTATTTATCTATAAAATTTTATTAGTGTTGATTTTTTATGTGAATTCTAATATATTATATTTGAATTAAATAAAATGTAGGAATAGGGAGTTCTACATTGATTGAAGCAGCTTTATGGTTTGTTTACACTCTGAATGATTGTGTTCATATAATTACCTAATTAGAGTTATGTATAGCTTCATGAACACGTCTTCAACTTGAATGGCATTATTGAATATGGCATTATGCGATGGGGACTAACCTAGATTAATATTATATTAAATTCTGTTAAGCGTTTAGCTAAATTTAGGGTGGTACGGTAATCAAAATGTGATATATTGGAATGGTGCTACAGCCTAAGGATGAAGACAGGGCCCGGGCAGCCACGGTAGTAGAGGTTGCCGTGACTGGTGATTAAGGTTGGTGACTGCAGCGGGTCACCTGTTGCCATGGCCTGACTGTGTGTAGATAGTTATTGTTGGAATATGTTGACTTGAATCATTAAGGAGGGCTATGATATATCTATATATATCATCCATTGATACATACTCTGTGCAATATTACTAGTTATTTAATTTTTAACCAAACTAAATGTTATCTTAACAATTTATCATTGCGTCTACCTGATTTGTTTTTCTCATAAGTAATTTTAGTTTGTAAAACATTGGGTTATGGTTGAAGCTACTAGACTAGTTAAGTGACAAAGATAATATGAAATTTCCATACCTCAGCATTATTATGTATATTATAGCTATTTATATACGTTGTACGTTGGTTACATCTGGAGCAAGTCCATTCTGTTACGTTATTTACCCCCATTTTAAGTTTATTTATATTTTATTGGAGAGCGGGCCCTACTTCCAGTTCTTGTAGAGCTAAAAGCTAGTTACGGCCCGCCCTCATGCCTGCATTTATCTCTTGTATTTATTACTAATTTACATTAAATTGTGGTATGTTACAAACTTATTGTTTTTTTCTTTATTATTTGAGAATATCATTTCAGTTCCGATTGTGAGATTCTGTAGAACCCCCTCCCCTCTTTGTCAATCACCTCTTTCTGTTTCCCTCCCACCATGGCTACAATCACCCCATTCACCCACAGAAATGTCCAACAGGTCTGCCAACCAATGTTGGGAATGAATTGTACCAATAGTTTGTTAGTAATATTACAGGCAGGCGACACATTGCTAGCGCTGGTGCTTGGTGTAGACTATACCTATGCAGTGTACAGTGTACAGTGTACAGTGTACAGTGCACAAGTCAATGAGCTCAGTCAGGGTCTTTACTGTAACTGTAACTGTAACTAACTGTTCATTCAATGTCTGGAATGTGCCTGAAAGTAACCACTAATGAGAGATGACAATTTCTATTTTAAATTTGCACTAGGCATTGATTGTAATGTCATTTTTAGAAATTTCACCTTGCCAGAGTACAATATTTGTAGATGTAATTCTTCTAGTTCCAAGGAACTAGAGCTCTGGTCAAGGAATATAATAATGTAATAATGATATAATTATTCTCTCTACAGCAAAGGATAAAATCCCACTTAGAGTGTGTTGTTTGTAGACTAGGAAAACGACGTGAAACTTGTAGTTTCATGGAATGGACTGAAGTTTTTTGAAAAGAATGTTAAAAAAACACTTAAGGATAATATTATATCTATTTGATAAAATATTTGTCCCAAAACCATATTTTTTTAATAACTATATTAACAAAGATTGTTTGAATTGTGAAAAGGAATGATTGAATTGTGATCTTACGTATATTGATGTGACGGAAAGCAACAGGAATGAGATTCTTGTAATGTTTTGATGGAATTTTAATATTACCCAATTTGGCTTATAATTAATAATTAAATAAAATCATCGTCTTTGAAAGACGATTCATTTGATTTTTTCTAAGGTGCTTTTTGAAGTTTTCGCTTTAAATTCTTATAAAGAAAACATGACAAGTTCGATAATAATCGTTTTTTGAATCTTTAAAATTGTTTTTCTTTTCTTACTTGGTTGACCCAAGTTCTCTAACAATTTAAAAGAATTATCAGTAAGTTGTGGAATAACTAAGTATAATGTATTATTATAATCAATTTATTCACTGGAAAATGAGAGAAAATGTAACAATTGAAATGTATAATTTTGGTTGAGTTGATTCCAATGTAGATTATTAGGTGTGGAGTTGGGAGGTGCCTACTGCCTATTGCCTATTGCCTATTGCCTAGAGAGATAAGAGAGATACTTAATAAGTTTTGAGTAAATGTGACCACCTCTGGACCAATCCCGGTGTCTTGGCAAGTTGTCTCGTTGCATACAAGTTATTTACACTCCACTACTTGTCACTAGTGGTAGTGAAGTTATATGTTCCCTCTCAGATCTGAAGTGACTCTACCCTCTACAAGGCCTAACATAGTGACTACATAATAATAGTTCACTACATAAGGGCTATTTATTTTTTAGTCAAATTACGTCAACTTTTTAGTTATTAACAAGTTGTAGTCGGAGCTAGATTGTACGATATAAGCAACATAAGGAGTGGGCAATGCCAACTTTATTTCTCACTGCTTAAATTTTGGTTTGTGTTTCAGAATAATATAAATGATGTTAATTACGATATCTATCTTGTTTTGCAATGTTTACATTCAGAGCAGCTAATATATATTATAAAAACGTTTTATAAACAATTTCTAAAGTCGACTCGAGACTATCTTAGTTGTGTTCTTGGATATGATCCTATTTCATTGCGCATTTACATTAACTGTAATAATTCATCATTTGATTTCCATGTATAAATCTCCATTTAATATTAAATAACATTTGAATATGTAAAATACAGGTATTTTTGATGATTCACAGTAATCAAGATAATATAATTTGTTTATTGTAAATAATTCAGTGTTACATTTTGTTTTCTCCTTTAAAATGTTTAATAAAATATACAAAACTGATACAAATCAGACATTAGTTTCATTAAGCTTCTTTACATAGTTTTAAGATAATTAGGATAGTGCAATAACAATATCTTCCCAATTTAGGAGATTCACCAATTACTATAATAGGTACATATGTTGAAAAAATATTTATTTTAACGGCATTGTAACTAACATGCTTCAAGTTTTCATAAATTCATTTTTGCTTTTTCTAATAATATGTTACAGCTTTAGTGTAACGCTTTGCAATTCCAGCGGTTAGTGTTTGTGTGAACTCGGTCAAAACATGACTGCTTACTACGACACAGATCTTTTCATATGGGGATAGAACCTTAGGCCTTTGTGGATTATTTTTACTGGAGGTGGACTGGCTTTCATTAAAAAATACTTTTTCTACGTTAAAATAATTACCGTTTCTCTTAAATTTATGTAGGTGTTCATATTAAAAGTAATAATGTTAAGGTCAATTTAAGTATTTCAATTAATTTAATTAAGTTGACTTTCGAACAAAATGTTGTATCTCCTCGCTAGGTGATATTCAAGTTGCATATTAATAATATTATCTCATAGTGCCTAACTGAAGAGTTGAACCAAATTGTGGAGACATGCGGTTTGGATAAGAGTTTATGCTTTTCTAATTAATAATTGCTTGTTAGGTCCATTTCATTAGATAATCATCCAGAGCTTTCATTGGGTCTTCTGCAAACATTTATCATGCAAATAAACATTTCAATTGGAGGCACATTTCATTGAGATTCTACAGAAACAAAAAAGTCAATTACGAGCATCGACAGTTTCGAATAGAGTACTGCAACAAATAACACCTTTTCAGACATTGCTAATTAAAATTTTCCAAAACCAAAGCATACCAATGTTCATAAATTTTTAAGCATAGCATTCAATAATTTAGTTTTTTTTTTTTTTAAATGTGTTGCAGTATATATTGAGTGTGTTTTTTGTTTGTTGCATGTAGCCTTCTATGTTTTTAACCCCGTCACATGTTTTAAATATGCTTTATAAGAAGTGCTTTTTAGTACTTAGACGTCATAATGTTATATTAATGAGATCCTGTGGCTATATTCTGTGTGTCCAACCACTTCCACCATCTCATCCTATTCCCGGCATGTCGCACTGGACAGTGTTGTGTTCCCGCATGTATCTCTCTAGCAATGCATCTTAATGTCTTTCAAGTAAATGTTTAACAAGTTTGTCCACCGTGACCTGATGTATTAGCGACATACAATATTGTTCCTATTTTAGTTGCAAAGCACATTTTACAAAACTGAAGATTGCCATCAGTTTTCCTATATTCAGACACACTCGAAACAATAATTATATATTACGGAAGGTAGCAGCATTACAGAATCTAAGTGATTAACACCAGTTTATAAAAAGGCTAAAATGTAAACATCAGTTTTGTAGAACAATGCTTTAGTTGTATATTATGTCCATTGGTATTGCATCTATAAAAGTGCACATGTCATGTTTAATATAATACATAATGGAGCGAAATGGAACTTAAAGTGTTGGTGTGGTATTGCAGAGATGACTAGCTCTACTCTGTCCTATCACAGCATGTTCACTGCTACGACAGACAGCTCGTCTCTGTGGCGCTGCAAGTCGTGTGGCAAGGAGGTGTCCAACAGGTGGCACCACTTTCACAGCCACACCTCACAGCGCTCCTTCTGTCCGTACTGCCCGGCCACCTACAGCCGCATCGACACCTTGCGCTCCCACCTGCGCATCAAGCACGCCAGCCTGCTGCTCAAGCATTGAGCACCAACCGCCACCACCCAATTACTGTACTGTAATCAACCTGCACATGGGAAACATTAGTGACAGGACATTTCTACTATCTACTACCATCTATTTCTAGAAATGATATTATTACATTTGTGAACAACTTCTGAAAACTAGGCTAAACTCACATTCTTTTCAAGGGCTCAGTGTTTGTTGTGTATATTTAGTCTTTTGACAAAACCTTTTGCAAGATAGGGCTGTAATTGTGTGTTTTTCACACTATTTTTTCCCATGTGCAAAACCTTATTAATTTTTTGTGACGATCTTTGTATGTTTATATATCGCGATATGTGTACCCGCATATTGTAAAACCAGTCTGAATGTTCTCATTCTAATGTTAACGTGTAAAC
Source organism: Limnephilus rhombicus (assembly GCA_929108145.2). Lineage (NCBI taxonomy): Eukaryota > Metazoa > Arthropoda > Insecta > Trichoptera > Limnephilidae > Limnephilus > Limnephilus rhombicus. Next base: position 30,433,414 of record OV815284.1, read on the forward strand.
CTATTGAACCATGATGATTATGGGTTTGACTCTTGTCATTTACCTTTATTATTTACTCAATTATTATATGTAGTTAGCTTATATTTTATTCATGGTGCTATATTCAACATTAATACATTTAAGATTATCTCATTGAATGAACCTTGCTTCTGGATTATTAATATTTTGAATATCTTGTGCGAGTGAATTGCAACAAATGTATTCTAAGTGTCAAAATTTTCAAGTCTAATTTGGTTTTGTCGATATTCAAGTAGCCCCCGTAAATCTCGTTATTCACTGTCTCATGGTACCTAAAATATTTTTGGTAACACTCTACATAATTAACCACACTTGCCATCAGTTTAACATTTTTATAGATAGCAATTTGTGGATTTTTGACCCATCACACTTTGTATGAACCCCACTAATTTGTTGATTTATTTTCAATAAATCAATGTTGGTTAGTAGGGCAAAAAGATTATTGAATATCACAATATTTGGTCACCTGTTCTAGCACAGCATTAATTAACAAGTTACTTTCTGCCAAAAATGGTGGAAATTAAAGTAGGATTTATTTTAATCATAATAACTGCCTGAAGAGTTGCATCACGTCAAATTATCTACTTGTATATCGACGGTCCCGAAGTACAAAGTTGGATGTGCAATTTTGCAGTAGAGCTGTTTAAAGTTTCATTTCTACATTGTTACTGTTTTTGAGATCAACAAATATACTATTGTTTTGGTGTTTTACATTTCATTCGAAATTCCGAAAATGACTTTTAAATCAGCAAAAGGAAATTAAAATAAGTCAACAAAATGATTTTCAATTTTATCACATCCGACATTGTTCTTCAGGATTGTCGATGGATGTACTTAGTCCTAATTTATTTTAATGAATTATTATCAAAACCAAGTTAGACTGTTGTAAAATAAGGTAACTTGTGATTGCCATTCTGGGCACATCATTATAAATATTATAAAAATATTCAATCAGTTTTGTACATCAGTTTTTGTAGATTTCTCAAATATTGTGTCGATGCTGTAAGTGTTGAATGTTTTACCTTTTTAATATTTGAAATCAATCTGAATTTTTATTACGTAACTTCTCTATTGTAAGAGAATGGGTGTTTGTTTTTGTATGTAAATACCTGACTAAAACAATGTATATAATCCGAATTAATATTATACAAATGTGGCAAATGAAAAAAAATGTTTTGCTCCAAGTATTATAAATACTCTTTGGTTTGTTTCTAAAAGATCTCAACCACATTGCAGGTGGTTATTTTTATTATTTATTGTTGAATTGCAATTCGGAGCAACAAATAGTTATGAATTTGTTTAACTTTCCTGACCATTTGGTATTTTGGTTGCGATGAATGCACTAGTCTCTATTCATTGTGACATTGACTGCAATTATTATTTTACTCCCTGAAATTTAAGATTTGAAATATTTATAAGTAAAGATTTATTTACAAGATGTTGATTTCAATGTACTTAGACGTAGTGATATCAAATTGAGACACATTTCCAATTCAATGAGATTGAAGGGAAGCGTGCTTTCCATAATTTTTCTTATGAGAACTTTTTCTCGTGCTACGAGCACAAGTTATGGTTGTGTTTTTAAAAGCTAAATATATTTGTAATATTAACAGACTTTGTTGATGGGTGGTGAAGAGTCGTATTAACGTGATATTGCGATGTCGGCTGTGAAATATTTTTTTTGGATTAAATTGTAACTGACTGAGCGTCGTGAAGGAATGGTTGCGCCAATATTACCAATTTAAACTAAATTTACATTTTGAAATTGGCCAAATTATATGCATTGCCACCATATATCTAAGTGGCGAGTTCGTTTGAAAACTTTTTCATATTTAATTATTATGGAACCTTTGAAGGTTTATTCATTTGAATATGGTCCAAACGTTCAACAGAAGGTGTTTTTTTTCTGAAGATAAGTCAATTAAGCTAAAACTAGATTTTTAATTAATATTTATCAGAAAGGATGTTGTACTTGAATTTTGATCTCCAATTTATTGATGTAATTATATATTTTAACTATCCTATATTTACTCATTTCAGGATATATTATTAAAATTATTTAAAAAAATGAAATGTAATATTATCTTATGTGCAAATATTGTAATATATAAAAATATATTTATTGTACAATGAGAACATTTTGAATGTGTAAAATGATGGATTTTGGTAACGCCATGTTTTGTCGAGTCAAATCCCTTTGACTTTACAGCGCTAATTATTGTTTTGTTGAATCTGCTGGATTGAATGGTACTACTGGTGAACACACTCTTCTGGAAACAAGATTCTATAAGTTTTTTTTACCATTCCACTCTTCAAGGTATGTATGTATAATAATGTATAATGCCCAATACTCCCATACAATAATCCCAGTATACTACTGCCCTGAAGCTTGTATGGGTCTTTTTACTTTGTGAATATTATTAAATTGAATTTTGTTACGTAATCAGATATGGAGAATATGGAGATTCTGAATCGTGTACCAGCATATGCAAATTTGGTACTATGTAAGTTCAACTCCGGAAGCGAACATACAACTTCAACACCTCCTTTGAAAGATCATTAAAAGTGATTGAAACAAAAAAATGGTTAAATAGGCTACGTTAGGTTTGATTCTGGGCTATTAATTTTTTTTTGAAGACTTAAATGGCTTCGCAGGGGTGTTGAAATGCCGCTTTGTTGAGTTGTCATGGAACTGTTTGTAAAAGGCAAAAGTGTGTAAAAGTGAGCATTTTCAAACCAATGTTATTAAGGCAGTATAGTAAAGCTTGAGCTCCTGCCCCATGCATGCTTCAACATTTAGAAAACGGCTTTCTAGGTCTTCAGGTGCTTCAATCACACTGCTGATGAATAGTTTGGTGAGGTAAGTTTAATAATACATAGTACCTATAGGATGCTATTGGGCAGAAACCAAAATAATTTTTCATTTACAAGGAGTGATTCATTGCAATAGGTAAGTCTGTGAATTTTATTTTAAACCGTTAAAAAGTTATGCATCTTTAATTGAAATCAGATCAAATATTGAAGAATGAGTATAAGCTGTTCTGTTTTTCTAACTTGTTTATTGACTTTATGATCATGCAGAGGAATTCTGTGAGACTTATACCAAAAGACAATATTTCTAGCAGGGCTGATAAAAATATGCCAATCTAAACTTTTTATTTCTAAAGCTTTGGAATGAGGTCAGAGGCAACCTAAAAAGATTTTTCTGCGAAATAATCAAAACATCTGAAAAGAAGCTTTTGTTTCAAGGGATTTAAGATGTTGTTGAAAAACATCTTTGATTGAAGTTGTCTAGCTTATTTGATAATTCATTTTAAAATGAGAAGAAATTATAATTATCTAGGCAGATTGCCGATGGTTTCACTTTTTAATTTCGTCTAATCTAGGTTGGTACTTTCAGAAGAATTCATATTTAAAAAAATATTAGAGCTAGCAACATTGTAACATTTCATTACAATACATTATTATCTATGATTACAACTGTCACTTTTTTGACAGGAGTTGTGTGGTTTTGGATAGTTTTATTTTTGCAAATTAGAAGCATTCATATCTATTTCCATCTGTTGTTTGCTTTAAATTTTTAAGATCCTCTGAACAGAGCACCGATTTGTTGAGTTATTAAATATTGAACAATTTTCCTTTTATAAGATGTTTTATGAATTCCTAGGTAAGTATTATTCTGGATGTCGGGTTTCATATGTGTAAAAAAGAAACAGGAGTTGTATTAATTCATACACAAAAAAGATTTGCAGATAACATGTTAAAAACGTGGGTAAATATTCGGAACAAACGTCAACGGTTATGTAACGGGATTGTGTATGTTATCTTTACTTTAAAAAACCGCCTACGTTTTTGAATGGTTTGTCTGGCAAAGCAGTGTTTGTGTAGCGGGCTTGTGTATATTATCTTAATTTTAAAAGTTTTATAAAAAAAAAGTGCGTATTAACCGTTGACGTTTGTTCCGAACTGCAAACAGAGTGATTTGACAGTGTGAAAGCAAATTTTCAACTTACGTAAATAAAATTAAAAATATAACATTTTCAACTGCTACGTGAAAGTGGTTCGCTACGTTTGGTGATTTAGCAGGGTGCCCGGGTTCATGGTCCCCAAAGATGATATAGGCCCTGAGGGAAATTATTTTCTTCAGGGCCTCCTGTGTGGAGCTCATGTAAAAAAAAAAAAAACCTCCCCCAATGCAAATAGTTGTCTTTTATGGTAATTAAGAAGAATCTAAAAGTTTTATAAAAAAAAGTGCATATTAACCGTTGACTTTTGTTCCGAACAATTACCAAAACGTGTGTACCCGACATCGAACATTTCATTTGTTAAAAATCGGTTATCGGTGTTAAAATCCAGTTAAAATAAGTCAATAAGTAAAATAACACTTGTATTATGATTACGTTAATGATAACAATGAAAAACGTCGAAAAGTGAATGACACTTTACACAGTTTTGGCATCATAAATCATAAATTACATTGTAAATACCTACAAAAATAAACGCATCTTTTCCCAAAATGATAATGTCGCCCTGCATTATATTTACTCAAATAAAACGAGCATTACCACCCATTAAAAAAAAAAGTCTATTTTTCATTAAAAATACTTCACTTTATATTCCCTGTGCTTTTATTACAATATATAATTAAGAAGTAGATTTAAAGTTACATGTTTTAACATATGGTGTGAGCTCTTAAGAAATAATGCTTATATCTTGTAAAATATTTGCTTATTATGTAATGAATGAGAAATTTCGACCTTGGAAATATTCAACGTTATTTATTATGATCTCTACTGATGAAGAAGTTGTTTTTTTATCCTATTAATAATATAGTTGTATTTCATCTCAATGTCCTAAATGTTTCTTGATTCATGTTATAAATTTAAAATATTTGTAAAATACCTGTCTCAAACTTTGATGTCTACAAAATAATTTCATGTCCTTTATTGGTGTTTGTTTAAATAAATAATATTTACTTAAGAAAAATGCATAACACATTCACTACTAAAACAACTCGATGTCCGAATGAATATATTAAACAAGATCTCACCGTTAGTCATATAAAATAGTTTTTTTTTTACACTTGAAGCATTCAGTTTTATTGAGGTATCGTTTATAAAAAAAATACACTATTAGTTTTGATGATTTAGTTACATGTTTAATAATAACTCAGGTACGCCTCCTACGTCATACTCTTTCTTCTGGCAATAATAAATTATTGTGAAAACAAGTTTATGGGTCGGAGAGGTTAAACACCCATAGGTTGGAATATTTGTTTGAATCATTGTGATTGCAATTTACTCATGCAAACCCATTTCAGTACTTGTTCTGTGGATGAAAATCATCAAAAGCAAATTAATCTCTCATATTTTTAATTATTTTCCCAACTTGTAAATAATGTGTATTTTTGTACAAAAATAAAACTGTGATCTTCATATGAATTTGACTTTGTTTTTATCAAAATTCCCCATCATCCATTATTAAAATATTGCTATGTATAAATAAAATGAACTTCATCAAACTATACGTATGGTTTATATATTTTTATTTAATCATAAACATTAACATGAATTATAACAATACGTTACTGACAGTGAAAATAATTTCTGGAGAACCCAATTTAACCTTCTTATGAAAACAGAAAGTTTAGGTTGACTAGATTTTGAATAATATTTTTCTGTCAGTAACTAAAAAATACACTTACACATTCATTGGCACTTTTAAATAATTATTTCTGTTTCCAATTGTTGGAAGATTTTTGTTTTATATCTTAATTCTAATAGCCAAAATAATTAGTTCTTCATTACAATAACAATCACATTTTATACTATTGCACACAAAATAAATAACCTAAAATAACGCATCAAATATTGCGAAGTTTCTCTAGCAATATTAATAATAAATAATATTTTAACTCCCACAGATACAGCGAAGCAGATTATGCAGAGATAAGTAAATAACCAACCACTTCTTTAGATTATGCAGAATATTGAAAGTTGAGGGAAAACTTAGCTCTTTCCTAAATATTGACAAAAGGAAAGAGCGGCTCGATTTCTCGGAAGAGGCGATGGATGGGTAAAATATCGAAGATGAGTAAGATTGTGAATGACACTGATATTTGATTCTTGTTAGCTCATAGAAGTTTGTAAATTGTGCAAATTTAGCTCATTGCGATTAGCTGTTGCAGGATGAAGGTGACTTACATTGTGTACAAGATACACAATACAATGAAGACCGTTTTTTTGGTAAATACAGCTGATAAGCAATGATACAATGTATTTTTAAAATCTTAACTACAAAGCAGATAATTTGTGTGTATAAAGTATCAAAAACTCTCATGCGGTGAGCGTCATGAAATTTTCACCCCGCTTTCTGCTTGGAATGAATAATACGTTAAAGCAACTATTTTCAGCTCTCAATGACATTGAGATTATAATATCATAACCTAGGGAGAATTGAAATATTCTTTTAACTGTCAAAATTGTTTAAAGTACATCTGGCACATAGTAAATTTAATCCACAATAATTAGATTAAGTGTAGACTGATTTCTGTAAGCAAAATGCAGACAATATGAATTACTCTCTATCATGTAATGCTCCGTTGTTTTTATAAATAATTTACATTACTCTCAAAAGTTCCTTTTAACTATTTAAGTCATGGGCGTTATTGCCCCACTCATTCCACTAGTATTTATTTCTATGATTTCCGCTTTTACAGTTTCCATTTCTGAGCTGGTTTCCTTGCTTGAATCCGTTTCATCATTTTCGTCATCTTCAACTTCTTCCTCCTCTTCTTTCTGTTTACCCTTTTTCTGTTTCTGCATCTTTTCCTCTAACTCCTTATACTTGATGGTCAGGTATCTGAAAGAGAAGCAAAATTATAATATTGTACCAAATAAAAAAATTGCAAAAAAAGAGTTCTAAAAGTAATCTGAAACGCCTGAATGAGCCGTTGGCACTGGTGTACTTGGGTATCATGTCAGTCATTATTCCTATTCAATGGCCAAAGTTTATTAATAATAGTAATTGAAATACATATATCAATGTTGTATTGTGCCTTTATGTTCCTCGAGAACATCTGAACCTAGGTCTCTAATTGATAAGAAGAAAGTGGTTTGTGCCAAAAATACACAAATATAAACCAATATAAAAGTAACCTCTCAACTGTCTCGGAATCAATAATTCGATTAAAAATATATTAAATTATTTGTTTTACCTTTTTGTTTAGCAAGTTAAAAAAGCAATTCTTTTGTATTTTAAGTACCGGTTTGCTACCTCCTTCCTTTTTGTATTCACGGTATAATGTCAATTCTTAATAACAATAATCTTATATATATATAATAAAAAATAAAAAATTTCATATCAATTTAATGTAAGTAGATTTGAATGTAATGGAATCTTTCAGTTCAATTTTCATCCACTTTCCGAACTTTTGTTATTGTATGATTACAAAAGTTTATATTCGTTTTATTATAATACATGATTACAAAATATACAATAACAAAAATTAACATTTATTAAAGTTTACTTCGCTTTATTAGTATGTGATTAGCGTGTTTGTTTTGTCATTTTTAGACCATATTTATTTTTTACCTGCAACGCCCTCACTGTGCCATCTCAATGCCTCCTAGTTTTCTCTGGGTCTTCTACTGCCCCCCTGAAAGTCTCAAACGCCCACAAGGGGGCATTATCGCACCCGTTAAGAACCTTCCCATTTAAATAATTCACTTCCCATTACTTATGCTCTAGGTCCGTGGTCGTCAAACTGCAGCCCGCGGGCCGCATATTTGCGCGGCCCACACAAATATCTGCCGTTTTCTTTTTAAATATATATTTTTTCATATACAATTGTATTAACCTGCTTTTTTTCAAATATTTTGTGTACGTATATTCCTATGATTTTTAAACGTTTATTTTAATTGATTTCTCGCGTAGTGTACGTCATAGGTTCTCAACGTGGGCGATAACGCCCCCTTGTGGGTATTTGAGACTTTCAGGGGGGTAGTAGAAGACCAAGAGAAAATTAGAGGGCATTGAGATGGCACAGTGAGGGCGTGGGGAGGTAAAAAAAAAAGGTCTAAAAAAGACAAAAAAAAACACGCTAATCATGTACTAATAAAGGTGTGTACACACACAGCTATAATATGTGTGGCTTGACGTATTTCGGCATATCGCTCGCCATATATTCCAATTGGGCATGTACGGCGAGCGATATGCAGAAATGTGCCAAGCTACGTATATTATAGCTGTGTGTGTACACAGCTTAAAGCAAAGTAGTGTCGGACCAAACTTTCGGTTTCGGTTTCGGCCTAGTTTCGGCAAAAAAATGGGTTTCGGCTAAGTTTCAGTTTCGGCTGCCATCCAGCCGAAACTACAGCCGAAACTGAAACTGAATTCGGGAGGTTTCCACTGCGATCGGACATGTTTTTGCTGCACCCGCGCTCATAGTCGTGTGAGGGCCTGTTTATTAGATTGTTTAATTATGAATACTGATAATAATGATTTAATAAATCATTATTATCAGTATTCTTAGTAATCAGTATTATCAGTATAAATAGTTGTAGCTCAATGAAGCTCCTCACAGTTTTTTTTAGTTTGAGAAAAAACTCTTTGTATTTTCATACAATAAGTATTATTTGCATTAAAAATCTTCAGTTGTGTTGTACTTAGTAGGTACTTTTTAATTTTAATTTTATTGCAGTTCAAGAGTTCCATAAAAACAGTTTAGAAGAAATTATTTTCCTCAGATGAAAGAGTATTTTTTGTTTAGTGTACCTAAACAAAATAGGTAAAAGGAAGTAACTTAGTTTTGTACCTTTTATTTTATATTTTTCGTAAATGCCTACTATTGAATTTTTAAAAAAATGTTATTTACAGAGGAGTTGATTCGAAATAAATATTCCTGGTATAGTAAGTATATTTATTTCAAATCAACTCCCTATTTCAAAAAGCACGAATAATTTATTTGAAATAGGGAGTGATAATTATGTTATGTTTATTATTAATTCCAAAATACCAGAGACTTAATGATTAATATATGATTTAAAAATAAAGACCGACTGATTAAAGTCGGGTCCATAGCTTCGTCATTTGCCTTGACAGTCCCATAACAACATTCAATGTTTGTCATCAACATATAAATATTGTCAACTTTTGTTGTGTTTCGAGTTTCCCATGTTCGACGGAAAACATTTCCTAAACATTCCATCCCGGGTGAAGCGGGAAGGCAGGGGGGGGGGAACAGTTAATTTTTTTAAATGCGGTCGTGTATGGAGAATTAACGGAACGGTCTTTTGTGGTTATGTTCAAAGAGCGGGCATAATCACGAGTTTAAAATATTAATATACCTAAATATAATATAATATCAAATATTTATAATTATTCTCTTTTTGACGTAAATATTTACGCACTCTAAATTCTTAATAGTAACTTTAGGTCATGCAATAATCGATATTAGTCGGAAATCTTTCCTGATAAATAAATATCTACTAAAATATCTGTGTTTTCTCCCTGATGCATCTCTTTTTCTTCAGAACGCATATTAACATTGATATAAACGCCAAAAACGTCAAACGTCAAGTGCTCGCCGTCTTTATCGCAGACCAAAAGCCAAATTGTGTGTGATCGCGCGAACTTCACACCAATCTTTCAACAGTGTTTAGTGTTTAAACAAACGGAGGAGACGGAAAACAAAAAACGTTGATGTGATGTTTGATGGACTTTCACGGCAAATCGCGACAAATGTTTGAACTCTGGACCTGCCTTTAGATTGACTATTTTTTTTCCATGAAAACATGACTTTATATGGAAGTTTCAGTTTCGGCCGAACCTGAGACCGAGGCCGAAATTCAGTTTCGGTTTCGGCGGTAAAAACTAGTTTCGGTCGGACAGTAAAGCAAAGTAAACTTTAATATTGGTTAATTTTTGTTATTTTTTTTTTTCTTTTTTTACATGAGCTCCACACAGGAGGCCATGAGGAAAATAATTTACCTCAGGGCCTATGTCATCTTTGGGGATGCTGTGCAGAGAGTTTTTTAAGGAAAGGAAGGAGAGGAGAGTTCTGGGAAGGAAAAGGGTTTAAGGGGTGGGTAGGAATCTGGGGTTCAGTGTGTCCTAGTCATCCGCCTCCAAGACCTAGACAAACCTCACCCCATAAACCCGGGCACCCCTGCTAAATCACCAAACGTAGCGAACCACTTGGGGTGACCTATGGCAGAGGTGTTGATTATCCAATAAAGGTTCCCGGGGCGGCGGTATCCATTCCCGCCTCCCAAATATTGTATGTTATTGTAATAATTTTTATCACGTGTGTGAAAATTCACACATTTCGGTAGTTTGGGAATTGGATGAAAATTGAACTGAAAGATTCCATTACAGATCTACATAATTTTTTTTTTATGTAATGTTATCATCTTGTGTGTATTATTATTAAGAATTGACAATATATCATGAATACAAGAAGCAAGGAGGTAGCAACTCTGTACTTAAATACAAAAGAATTGCTTTTTAAACTTCCTAAAAAAAATGTATAACATTCCCCCCCCCTGAATTCATAAGTGTGTGGCCCGCGGTGATACCTCACACTGTTCTATGTGAGGTATCACCGCGGGCTTAATAATTGAAGAAGTGTTTTGATTCTGGATGGTGGTTTCTCACTACGTCTACAGTGAAAGTATCTTCTACTCTTGAAAGAGGTACATAAATGTTTTTATTGAATCTATGACCTTTGGTTCCAGAACCAAAGAGCCTACCGATCTGCTACGAAGGTCGCCAACTTGACATTAACCATCCATACAACTAAAGGTCATTTTTTTCTTTAAATTTTCTATACTTTTCAGATGTTTCTAGCTTTCATCCTTCAAGGGTGTTCTAAGCCAAATTTTGTGAAGTTATTTTACAAAAATAACCCATCAATTAAAACAATTTTATTTAATTTCTAGATATATTGAAACAATTGGTTTCCAACGGCAGTTGGCCCAAGTTGGCCATAATTAATTTACCCAAGAATTCATAATATTATGTAGTTATATAGAATTTTAACAACTCTTTTCACTGGAATAAATTTGACATTCCAAATTTGAATAGGAAAGTGGTTCAAACTTACTTATCCACCAACGGTCCGCTGTAGTCTTCTGGAAACTTAGGAGTATACGGAAGGATGAATTTGTATAGCCTTTCGTTCAAAACATACAACTGTGCTGTTGAATCACACTTGACGTTGAACCACCAATCACAGGTGAGGGCCACCTGGCTGAAAATCGTCCCATTGGGGCAGAGGAACGAGGCCTGACCGCCATTAAGGTCGCAGTAATGCCATACCTATTGAAAAACATAAGCGTTAAAATTTAGTACATTTATGGTGTTTTAGGGAGATGATTTATATTATATTATAAGTTAACCTTGTGATGTATGTCTTTTTTCTACTCTCTTATATTTGTCTGTATTTTATTTACTCCTGGGCACTTGGCACCAGTCGTAATATTCTTCTTTTCTCTTGGCTCTGATCGATATTTAAATTCTTAAGGCTTTGCATATGTGTGGTAGGGATGGAAAATTCCTCCCCTACGTCACACAAGCCTTTATAAAATTGGACCCTTATTTCCTCTGATAACTACAGAAAGCTACTTAAAGCTCCCTTGTACTACATACCTTTAGCGGTATATGTACTTAACTAATAAATACGTTATTTACGACTTTGAACGTAAATATTTTCGTATTTAGGTTGTAATTAAACTCCATCAAACGTTGTGTAATTTTTTTGATTTATGATATAGGACTTTAATTACTTTAAATTTTGTGGTAACCCTCTTGATTCTAAACAGAGTGTTGAATTTCAAACTGTATTGGTCTTTCTCTTGCAAATTTAACCTTAAGTAATTTCTCTAAATGAACTAACTTCCCTTTGACGTTTATTATGATTCCCTACATCCTAATGAATTCATGAATAAGCAATACTAATCGAAACTACACATGACTAATTGAACAGATAATTAAATATAACTCAAATGGTTAAATGTTAGTAAATTTGATTATGATTGTATCTCGTATCTGCTGGGCGCCCCTCCGTTTAGATTCAGCTGCTATAAGGTACATATAAAGATGGATTTAGTAGGTTAATGTAATTAGTTAATTGCATATTTGACGAACTCAGAATAACCCTTTTTCTGGCAAAATTTGGCTCCTGCCTCCATCAAGTAAGCAGGGTGATCAGAAGTCAACCCAAAATTCGCACAGTCTTTTGGCACGGTTCAATTGATTGATACCTAAGTTATCGCGTCCCAATTGACCTTCCTTCGCCATCATGCACTGCCTTCAGGTCTTCCCCCAAGCCCAGATACCTCCAAATTCCTACTCCTCCAAAGTTTACTATTTACTTAGGGCGAACCGGTTTCGTCCTATATGCAATCATATACTCACGGGTTTGTGTGGAGTTACGGGTCGTGAATCCTCCCTCCACGTTCAAGAAATGAGACGAGAGTGACCCGACAGGCCTAAAGCACTAATTGTAAGTGAGTTCGTTTCATTCAATGAACAGTACATAAAAAGATATATATGTAAACATACGTTTTGGGAAGGTTTATAACTCGCAATACGAAACTACTTGCAACGCATCCCGAGCTCGGATCTCGCCCATCGGATTCTGCACAATCCTCAGATTGATACCGAATATATACGTAAGAATAGTGTGAAATATAAATATATACTAGTACAATAAGATCTTATCTGGCGATGTGTTCTGGAGATTCGCCATAACTCCAAGCTTTTGTTTGGTTTTGTTGACGGTTTTGTTTGAGAGATCCGCCATCTCTATGGTTTGATTAATAGTCCTTGTTACAGAAGCGAACACTGCCTTCTGTTGGTTGAACTGTATTTTTTTTTTCTTTTCTTTCCCTCCCCTCCAATGTTCAACTTTTGATAAATTCTTGCTATCCCGTGATTCTCAATTGAATCATGTAAATCCTCATTACTCCTTATTAAGCTATCCCGTGATTTTTCAACTGTTTCATGTAAGTCTTCATTACCCCTTATTAAGCTATCCCGTGATTTTTCAACTGCTTCATCTAAGCCTTCATTACCCCTTATTAAGCTATCCCGTGATTTATCAAATGTTTCACCTAAGCCTTCAATACACCTTTTTGAACTGCTATAATAAATCTGTTAATTTTCAATTGCTTAGGTCTGTAGATACCTCTTTACGTTCAAATTAAAATAGTGTTTAAATTTTTTTTTTTTTCTTTTTGTTCCTAATAATTGCGCAATATAATAATTTTATCCCGTCCCTAGAAGTTAGTACCTAAGTACGATATCCACTAATCAAGGTCATTTTTTTTTTCTTTTTGTTCCTAATAATTGCGCAATATAATAATTTTATCCCGTTCCTAGAAGTTAATACCTAAGTACGATATCCACTAATCAAGGTCATTTTTTTTTTTTTCTTTTTACTGTATTCGAACTAGTGTCCCAGTGACCGAATTATTTTGTAAACAATTTGAGCTTTGTAAACATTCTCTACGGCCTCGTGACCTAGATTCAAGCGTATGAGGTATGTTTACTTTAGACATTCCGGAGACGTGTGAGATGACTCTAAAATTTTCTTTGTTTGATAATGATGTACTTAGCGCAATTGTCTAGTCTGATACCCGATTACGTATACATATTTATTCATTTATATATACTTTGTCTCAATAAATAATTTATAATATTGATCTGTATAATTTTCTGATTGAAATAATTTCTAATATCATAACTTATTTCAAATGCTCTGGATTTTCTGAAATTATATTAATACATACATAAGATTAAATATAAAATATTGATTTGTAAATTTATCACACATAACTACTTTCAATAGTTATTGATGAATTCAGAGGTAGGAATCGATACCCTCTTCCTCTTTTTATATAAGTGTTTTCTTTTTGATTAAAAATTTTCTTGGGAACAATAAAATTACAAATATATATGTTTATATACATACATATATAAATATATAAAATATACTTATTATATTTATAATATTTTAATATAGTTACATATCACATATTAAGAGAGTAATATCTTGGTCAAATAATTAATCCAAATACCAATGTTTACTGCATTCCGCTTTCTCCTTGGAATCTGTAAAATTTTATAACGGAAAAGACTTACCCCTACCAAGGTTTTTTCCGACCGGGAAATACACGGTAACCTTGCTGCGATTTTCCTAAATTAATTTTTTATTTTCCTAAATTTAATTAAATCTTTTTGACTTCAATTTTTTTTTTTTTTCATTTAATCTAATTAATTAAAATGATGTATGAACTCTATCGTTCTAAACTGTATTTTATCTCAAAACTCGTTGGTTAGATAACACTTTAAATGATAGTTACTTCACGATTAATTTAGAGATGGTAAATTGTTGTTAAATTAAATTTTTATCCCTCCGAAATTTTTATGTATTAATAAAATATTATTTTGTTTTATTATTATTATTTAAGATAATTAATTTAAATATTTATTATTTGTTAGAACACTTTCACTTAGATTGAACACACGTATTTAATTATAACTTCATCACGCTAAATTATCACATCACTTCAGTTATTTATTGCACTAATATTAAACGCGAAATTTCTAAGTTTAAAAATACGATATTAAGTGATTATAAAATCCGAATTTTCCACTAAAACAAATTGTATTTATCACGAGCACTTTTATTTTTCACAAGTAATTAATGCGTTGGCTTTAATTTTTATTTTTCACTGACTCTAACTGCAAAGTATTTTTTTTGTATATCACTGACTAGAATGTGAAATTTTTCTAAGTATCAAAATAATTATCACTTAGAATTTTTCCACTTTAAGTCACCCACCGTTTCGTCACGTTCCGCGAAGTTACAACCTTTTCGACCACGACGTAGACTGTCCTCAACTGGCATTTGTCTAGACTTTTATACCCCTCTCAGGTCCAAAAGATCGTATCTGAATCTCCTATAATAAACCAATCTAATTACTATCAACTCGTAATTTCTTGAAACCTCTCCATTATTGTCGAATGCGGTCTCTTTGTACGTTTTGCGTTTGATACATTAATTTGATACGTTTTCGTCACTTGCTTTGCAATTTTTCACTTAAACTTTTGCATCGTGTTTACGTGTATCCTTTTTTTCCGCACCTGATATGTTTTAATGCGTTCGAGAACTAGGGTTTCTGATCCCTGGAACGTACCGGTTAATCATAACATTTCTTGGGGTCATCGTTCTTTTGTCCCTGAACAGATTATTTCTTCCCATGGAGTTTATTCACCTCTCGGTTTGGTGGGAACGTCAAACTCATTAATCACATTACTAATTGCCAAGTCCAAAGGTCGTTCCTTTGTTCTAAAAATGGGCTCGGCCCTCTTCCCGTTGATAGGCTGAATTGGTTTTTAATCGCTTTTGCTGCAATTCAATTGGCTGTCAATATATCACGGCCTAAAGCATACTGGGGAGTCCCTGTCTTTGATTATTAGTTGATACCATCTGTGATTTTTTTATCAATACTCGTCTCACTTTGTCTAATTATAGATCCCTACCGTAAATATGAATTCACTTTACTCTAATCCGATAGATGTCGTAGACGTGTCCGTTTTATAAGTAATTGATATTTTCTTTTTAAATTAAAGTGGGAAGCTACGATATTTCCTAATTTTCACTGTTGATCAATGCAATTCATCACAACCTCTTTCAAGATAGGCGGATTGAGTAAAGTTTCAGAGATTAACTTTAAAAAAATGTTTACCTAAAAATATTTCTCGGCGGGTTTTTAAGGTGTTGAAGTCAAGCATTCCTCTTAAGAACAAGGATGGATAGTATGTATATTCCCTCATATACAGGTAAGGCATAAACCTTTTTGTATTTTTTCTATTTCTAGGATATGGTTTTGTTCAGAAGGCGCCCAAATATTGGAGCTATTCTCCAGGATCCTGGCAATAGGTATTTCATATTATGTTTTTCGCAATGCAATACCATTACTAAATGATCTCGCGTTACGAAGAACAAATCCAAGCGTTTTGAAATTAGCATTTATTTTTATTATTTAGTCATTTTTGGATTTTCTCTTTCATTCAGGCTCAAAAGATAGAGATTTGTTCGAAAATTTTCTGCGAAAGGAAACGAAATTATAGTATGTACTTTTAATTGTAAAAATTATTTTTCATCATGGTTGAAAAATCAGGAAATGCTCTTTTAATCGGTATTCATTACACTACGTCAGTTTTCATAATATTATAAAATCCCTGCACTTTCCCCACATTAAGGTTCTCCTCACAAAATAACCAATCGGTTTAAATTCTTAGAAATTCCCCACAATTTGGGGAATTTTCCACAAATTGGCAACCCTGCTCCTTAAATAAACCGCTAATAGCAGGATCAGACGATTCACTTTCTGTTGAAACTTTTTTTGAATATCAAAAATTGTTTAAAAAAACTTATTCAACTCTGTTGAAAGAAGGTTCACACTGTCGATGTGAAATGTTCATATCAAAATTGAAACGTCTGCTATTAGATTGATGTCAGGGAACCAACCGCCTTCCATCTAGCGGATATTTTGGAAGTTCTCCGAAAACGGCCCATTGAATTGAATCCAGATTCCTACCCACCCCTTCACCTTCATCTCCTTCTTTCAACCGGTTAAGGACTACGCCCAAGTACACTCGGGCGGCTATTATTTGTGAAAATTCCCACACCCGAGATAACTCGGCCTAACTTTATCTGCAAAAAAGACCACTTCCGAATATACTTGGGTAAAAATAAATAGGATTTATGGTATGTGGAAGCGAGACAGAAGACAGCTGCGATGATTCAAATGAAGAGACCAATAACTTTGTTTACATCACTTTTATTTGTACACAATCTACATGTTTCGTGAAAGATGTTCACATCATCAAGAATGTATACTAAACTTAAAAATTAAACATAGATCACACATGCGAGGAAGGGGAAGGGGTAAGATTGAGGGGACTTTATTAAAATTGGGGATTTCGAAACATTTAGATTGTGTACAAATAAAAGTGATGTAAACAAAGTTATTTGTCTTTTCATTAAAAAAGTTAAAATGTGTTTTTTTCCATTTTTTAATGTTCACCGAAAGGGTTAATTTAAAATATTATTCATACAGTTTCCCTAAAGATGATTAAGCCCTTAGAGAAATTATTTTCCTCAGAACCTCCTGTGTGGAGTTAATGTAAGAAAAGTGGTCAATGGACTGCAATTTTATCTAATTTTCAAGATTTTTAAATGGTTTTAGGAATGTTTATTCAAAAACATGTTTTGAATGATAGAAAAATATCTTATCAGTTTTCCAGATGCCATTTACAATATAATATTCTTGGTCTGAGAAGCCAAAAATCATTGCCCACCTATATATATATATATATATATATATATATGTTTTAGGTTAGTAATAAAAATAATTATTCTTGAAAATGTTGTTACTCTGAGCCATAGGTTCTCAAGTGGGTGATAACCCCGCTTGGGGGCATTTCAGACCTTCAGGGGGGCGGTAGAAGACCTAGAGAAAATTGTGGGGCGTTTCAGACTTTTAGGAGGGCGACAGGAGATCCGGAGAAACCCATCCCACCCCGTCCTATCTTGGCCCATCTCATCTCATTAGGGGCCATCCATGGATTACGTCACACCTTAAAATATTTTCCCTATCTTGAGACCTCAACAAAGTTCTTACCTGGCAATTAGTTTCTGGATCTCCAAAGAATCCTTTGTATCGTTGCGTTTTGCAGTCAAATCTGGTGGGAGGGATGACTGACAGGATTGGATAGTCCTTTCCGGGCTTTCCGGGTGTTCCTCCCAGCTCATTTTCTTCGGCCAGGTAATCTTGGTGGCTACCTAAGCCTTGTATTCTCGGATGATCTAAAATAAATATTAAACATAGACATTTTGAAATGGTTTCACTTTTGTACACAAGACTTTTTTGATCCACCAAAACTTGTTCTTGTAGGTACCTTCCCTCAGTAAATACATTTTTTTTACGCACCAGATTTAAATGTCCGGGTTTAATTTTCCCCACAGGAAAAACTAAACCCTTTCACACACTTCCCAAATGATCATCTGGTCAATCCACGTTATGCAATTGCACTATATAAGTATTATAATTACAAAACGATACAAGAACAACATGTCAACCTACCAGAGACCAGATGGGAAAATAATTCACCGACTCCAGATATTTTCATATCAGAGGGTTCGGCTCTGTGGAATTCCTAATTGAACCTATAAATCCTACTGATTCCTCAATATAAATATTTAAAAAATCATTTGTAATCCTACATGTATTTAAAATTACTGATTTTTGCATTTTTATATATAAATTCTTTGACAAATCTAATACGCCTAAATTTTGAATCAGAGACCTAGGTATAATGCCAGTAGCCGAAATAACAAATGGTAATATTTTTATAGTCCGAGAATGCCAAATTCTTTTAATCTCATTTCCTAAATCTGTGTATTTTCTAATTTTTTCAGAAACAGTTTTTTGAATATTACAGGAATTTGGAATAGCTACATCAATGATATAAGTAATTTTTTTAATTATGTCGTGTAAAACTATATCAGGTCTATTATGACTAATTGTTCTGTCTGTTAGTATAGTTTTATCATAATATATTTTATAAAATTCATTTTCTAAAAATGAATTTGGTTCATATTCATAATATGGTACTATATTACGGCAGTCAATCAAGTTATGTTTAATTACCAAACTTTGGTGGATTATTTTTAAAACCTGATTGTGCCTAAATGTATACTCGGACGGCGCTAATGTAGAACATCCCGATTAGTTTCCGTATTATTATTATTTTATTTTTTTTATATACTTTGTATTTATGTATTATTTTTATTACGTTTTTGAAATGACTGAAATTCGTAATTATGTAAATGAAAATAATAAAACTTCGTTTAACTTTTGGTGTGCCGCTGCAAAATTCTCACTGTGCGCTACTGATTTAATTTTTACCATAACCTACACGTTTTTTGCAATGATGTTATTATGACCAAATTGTACTATCTTACCAGATAATATACGTAGAGGCAAAAATATGTGGCCAGTTGGGTACCTACTCGGGGAAGTAGTTAAGCAGAGCTAGTTAAGAGTAGAGTAGTTAAGCATCGATGACACATGGCGAGTTTACCAGCTACTATCTACTAAGTTTAAAAGCGGGTTAATCGGCGAGTGAGATTGTCATGATGACACACAAAACTGTCCACTCGCTCAGAAGCGTAGGAAACTGAGGTCGCTACTAGCGCCAGTAACAAGAATAACGACACCTGCGTGAACTAATTCTTCAGATGTTTGACAGTCGAAATCAGCTGTTTATCGGAAGCCATGTTGGAAACATAAATAAACCAATCACGAGCAAGCGTGTAGGCGAGTAAAGTTGACGACCTTTCAACTTTTTTTCGTAGATTGTCAACAATCTGCTAGTTAGCAAGTAACACGATGACACTGGGCGAGTTTACTAATATGAATTTCCCAGATAGTAGCTTGTAAACTCGCCCTGTGTCATCGACGCTTTAAGCTTTTTTCAAAATTAGAATCAGATTTAGATTGTAAAAACAAAAGACGAGCTGTCATGTTGTTGTCTTCTTGAATATAATATGTAATGTCTGCCCTGTTGTTTTAATATAATATATAAAAATTTATATTCTACATATATTTATATATTCATAAAAATAGTTCGTAACCTACTTATGCAGTTTCCCCGGAATAGCTAGTTATATTTAGAGAAATGATTTAACCATTATTCAATGAAAAAAATTATATATGTTTCAGAACCAAAGGTTACTGAATTAGGATACAAAGTGTATTATTTTCATTTGATTAAAATTTTGCAATTATTGATGAAGAAATTCATAACTTGTACACTCAGGATAATGTATGGTGGGTATGTATGTAATAAGTACATTGTACATAGATTAGTTTCCTTGATTGTGATACATAAACAGATGTCTGATGACTGATAACCCAAAGAGAACAACCAGCTTCCAGACACCAAATAAAAATCTTAAAATTGGAAGACTTGAGGAAAGCCGATGTCCAAAGCAGAACACTAGATGGTTTATGAAGAAGAAGAGACCAATGTTTATTTTACCTTTTTCCAAATCTTGTGGAGGATATTCATGCGTAGGCACCGGTTTTCGGATCGGAACCGCAGCAACATTGCTGCCCGGCCTTATTTTAGAACTGTATCGTGGCCGGTCAATATAGTTTTGATCCTTATTTGACTGCGGTTTAGCGGCTACTTTAAATGGCCTCGGGGAACTGATGGCAGGAGCCGGGGAGCTACTGACATAATTTGGATTATTTTTTAAATTATTCAATATCTGCACAAGAGTTTTAATGGACGAGTCAATATTATCCGTAGTTAGAGTCTGAGGGAGTGAATGAGAATTTTGAAGTGTTTTTAATATTTTGGCAAGGTTATTTTCTTCGTGTGTATCTTGTTTTTGTGATTCGTAGTTCAGATTGGGTGAAACGTCAGCATATTCTTCTGGATATTCTGTATAGGCCACAGGTCTCTTTGTAGGTCTTGCTTTATATTGAACTTTTGGTTTCTGCGTGCTTACATCATAGTCATCGTAATATTGATTGTCAGTTTCGACAGGTGTGTAAGGTTTAGAAGTTGATGTAACATAGACAAATTTTGGCTGTTGAGTTGAGATTCCTTTATTGACCATTGGTTTGAATCCTGACTCGGTGACGGGATTAACAAAATTATTAGAAGGCTTTTTAAAACCATAATTTTTAACGGGCTGGTAAGAAAATTGATTGTTTTGACTGTTATGATTGATTCTCCCGCTCTGTTCTTGTGTGGCCGGAGAATAACTGTAAACTTCATTTTGTTCTTTCTGTTCGTTTCTATTATAGTATTCCTCGTCAGATATTGGTTGTTGGTAGTATTGTTGCTGATAGTTGTTTTTCTCTTGTACTGGAACTTGAACAGTCTTGACAGTATAGGGGTTAACTTTTGGCACAAAGTAATCTTCATTATTGATGGGGTCTGGAATTTGTAGGGGAGGAGTTTGCTCGTATGGGACTAGTTTGAATTGCTGTGGCTTGGGACGTGCGGTTTCAGGGTTGACGTAATACTGATGATGAGCTTGCGGCTGTTCTGTCGATTTATAATAATTCAACTGGTTGTACTTGACAGGGACTGGAATCGGTTGATAGTCAAACTGGTAGTTTTGTTTTGGAGGAGGTTGCATTATTCCTTGCATCGGAACTTGATGATTTTGGGAGTAATATTGCTGATTCTGATTATATTTATTATTGCTATTTATTGGCTTCTGTGGATAGAAGTCTTGTAATATTTTATTAGGATAAGCTGACGCAATATTAAAATGTGAGAGTCTGTTTCCCTGGTAGCGAGGAATGCTATTATAATGCGCAGTGGCTAGTTTCCCGTTGCTTGGGATCGTAACCCTCTGTTGCTCTTTTGGAGAATAGCTTTCAGTTTGAGGATTATTAAAATCATTTGCCAAATAGAATGTCATGTAAGGAATCAGTCTTCGATACCTCTCATTGACTGGCAGCTTCGAATTGTTCAGGTAATTTTGTTCTGTTGTGGAGTATTTCTCGTTTGTAACAGAACCCTTCTGCGCTTGTTTGTAGGGAATTATCGGCACAAATCCCCCGACTTCGATGCTTTTCCTGTCGATTGAGATCATTTTTCTAACCGGGGTGTTTCCATTGGATGAAATTGTGATCTCTTCACTGTATGCGAAAACTGAAAGAAAGGAAAATATGATTGTATTAGAAAAATAGTAATAATTTTATCTCCTGCAAATAGATGTATATAAACAAAAGGAAAAAGAAATAAAAATGTAAAAGAAATAAACAAAAAAGTATTTAGGTAGGTGTATAAATATACTTTTTTTTTATTTCGTCATACATTTGCTTATGTAACTTAATTTTAGAAAATAGTTCAAAACGTGTAATAATTTTACTAATTCGGAAGACGGAACGCTTTTTACTATTCAGGCTACATTATTGGCAAGAAGCAGAATTCAACACAAGCAGTTTTGGTCTGGTTTATTTATTATAAAATATATTAATAAACATTTTACGTGAGGAGTAACTTTATAGTAGATAAAACTTATTTTAGATGAAATGTACGTTTCTATACAAATTCTAACTTGTGAAGTTGAACTAAGTTCAGCCAATTTTAAAAATAAGGAGAGAAGGCATGAACCAGAATTGGTAGGTACAAGAAAATAGTGAGCAAAGGCCTGAATCAGAATTGGTAGGTACAAGAAAATATTGAGCGAAGCCCTGAAACAGAATTGGTAGGTACAACAAAATATTGAGCGAAGGCCTGAGACAGAATTGGTAGGTACAAGAAAATATTGAGCGAAGGCCTGAAACAGAATTGGTAGGTACAACAAAATATTGAGCGAAGGCCTGAGACAGAATTGGTAGGTACAAGAAAATATTGAGCGAAGGCCTGAAACAGAATTGGTAAGTACAAGAAAATATTGAGCGAAGGCCTGAAACAAAATTGGTAGGTACAAGAAAATATTGAGCGAAGGCCTGAAACAGAATTGGTAGGTACAAGAAAATATTGCGCGAAGGCCTGAAACAGAATTGGTAGGTACAAGAAAATATTGAGCGAAGGCCTGAAACAAAATTGGTAGGTACGACAAAATATTGAGCGAAGGCCTGAAACAGAATTGGCAGGTACAAGAAAATATTGAGCGAAGGCCTGAAACAGAATTGGTAGGTACAAGAAAATATTGAGCGAAGGCCTGAAACAGAATTGGTAGGTACAAGAAAATATTGAGCGAAGGCCTGAAACAAAATTGGTAGGTACAAGAAAATATTGAGCGAAGGCCTGAAACAGAATTGGTAGGTACAACAAAATATTAAATATTCAGCGAAGGCCTAAAACAGAATTGGTAGGTACAAGAAAATATTGAGCGAAGGCCTGAAACAGAATTGGTAGGCATAAGAAAATATTGGGCAATCAAAAAAATTTGGGTAAAGTTGTGGTGAAGTGGTATTTTGTGGTAAAAATTGGTTATACTGTTTTAAATTTTGTGGTTGTGTAAGAACATAATTGCTATAGTTTGTTTACGCCGTTGTAGTATGAGAGATATTGAATTGATAGTATGTCGAATTGAAATGACAATGAACCTTTTGTAAATATTTCCTTTTCGACTTGCATGGAGATATTAATTGCCTTTGGTCAAAATGGACAATCGTTACACCAAAATATTTTTCATAAATCCATTGTGTTATTGCTGTATGAATGGCGTGTGGAAAGTTTGTGTAAAGGCATTCGAATAATCCATGGGCGTAGGCAATGAATCTAGGCGTATTCCAAATATGATAGTTTTTGATAAAATGGAGACCATGAAATTTTTTATTTTATTGAGAAAACCAAAAAATGTTATTGACTGAGCGTAGTGAACTTCTATTTTAACTCGACCATTTGGCATTTACTCTATCTGTAAATTTGTTTCTTACACCACTGGAGCGACCACGCGAAATAAATAAATTTGCCTCGATTGCTCAAGATTTTCCATAAGATTATTTTTAAAATTTTTCGCCTACATTAAAAAAATCATACATTAGAATTTAAACATGGAGACATAAACACTTATTTTAGTACTATATATAGCCAGTAAGTTATTATATTATGGGGGGGGGTATGATACTTCAAGTTATTTTCAGTAATTGTTGATTTTTTTGCCAGTCCGCCCCTTGTGCCCCTCCCAGAAAAAAATCCTGGATCCGCCCTTGCCGTGAGAAATAAGGACCGACGGGGTGTGCAGAGAGAATGTACCAACGAGTAACAAAAGTATAAAATATATTTTCATTCAAATGCATCAAGAATAAAACTACTTGTCTTTAAACTGTAGGTACCAGCGTATAAGTACAAAAAATCAACACTGCATAAAATTTCGTTTGATATTCATACCAACTTATTATTAAAGGTATTAAGTCGATTTTACGTTTCAAATTGGAAAATAATTCGCAAAAAATTATAATTTTTGAGTATCATTTGGGGGGGCCAGTTGTCGGCGGATCAACTGTCGGGTCACCTTTTTTTATTCATATTATTATGCTCGTATATATGTATACTACACACTTTCTACAGACCCGCCTAGGCTTGTTGAAAAAGTATCGATATATCGATATTTTTAATTCAATATATCGATATTTTTAGCCGATATATTTTGATATCGAAAATTGTACCAAAAACGATATTTTTTAAATTTATGTATTTAAAGTCACTAGAATCCAAAACCGTATAGGAACGAACGGAAAAAAGTAACTGTATTGGGTCATGACATCTGGCGGTTGAAATTTTAACTATTAATAGCTTACAAATCTATTGTCTTTGCATGAGTATTTGTGATCACACTGATCACCAATACTATCTCATGTGTGTAGGTACATACATAGAAATGTATGCTATTTTTCGCCATTTTTTTCTAAGCCACTCCTATGTGTTGGTTCCCAATTGTCTGTGATTATTGACTATACCTTGTTCCAAACACGAAGTCCTTTTTGACAGATTAATACGCCAATAGAATGTTACTGAGACGCATACAAACTTTGTATGCGTCTCAGTTTACATATAAGTTATAAGACAGATTTTTAGTTTTTGATATTTTTGTAATTATTACGTACTTAATAAAAATGAATAGTGATAAAAATACCTTCATTTTTATTGAGATTTTTGTACATTAAAAATAGCAAATTGTGTACAAAAATTCTGTTGATAATATTGAGCTGAATACACTATTATTTTAAAAACGCAAAATCTCTTGAAAATTTGACCGATATATCGATACTTTTTCCTCGATATATCGACGTCGATATTGATATTTTAATAAATATCGATACATCGATATTACGATATTTTTTTTCACTTTCGACATCCCTAGACCCGCCACTGATAACAAAAAGTAGGTTCTGATGCATTAACATACAATAAATATGGAAATCTGAAGGCTGTTGTAGCTCAATGGAAAAACTAGGCGAATGCAAGTATTACAAAATAATGGTTGTTTTCCCCAGGTCCTAGGTCGCCTGTGGCATTGTTCTACATTTATGTAATATTCCATTAAAACAAACAGACCGTTGGCATTGTCTTCAGATGAAGGAAGTCACTGGCTTTAATTACGGAAGGTATTTCCAAAAGCAAAATGACTCCTTACATCATTTTTATTTTTATAACAATCGTTTCGCCCAATCCGACACAGTTCTTACCTGTCATTAAGTAAATAAATATTACAGTATGACTGATTTTTAAACGTGAAATACAATTATTGGAGCAACAGAATTGCCTGCCTATATTATTGTGCTCAGTATCACGCGCTCTATATTCGGGAATTCTATAATAATGCTATGGTAGAATTCTTTAGAATAGTTTTATTTTTGAAGTGAAACTTCTATAGCCCCGTTGTGATTTGTAATTAGGATGAAACGGAAATGACGCATACAGCACCTGCGAAGCATCAAGCTCCTATCAAGGGTCCTATTGGTTGAGATATAAAATGGAAATGACGCTAGATATGCGCTCATTGGCCGCTTTGATTATGACCTCACTTTTCAAGGCTCCTTGGTTCTTCATTGGTTGAGATTGTTTTGGTAAGTTTCGCTTCTACCGTGTGTTACCTGCACTCGATTTTTTTTAAATCATGAAGATACTCTCTTATCGACCTGGTGATATTCGACCATTCACAATCGAAACGTTGCTTGAAATGTCTTTAACCGTGTTTGGTAACAGCCAGGTACTTAACATTTCCCTCTTTCAATTCTCCTTCCCCTACCACTCCCTTTAGCTGAAAACCCCATCTGGGGATGCTATTTTTTTTAACATTAACTTCACTGAGCAGAACAAAATAATTTCCCTCAAGTGCCTTTGCCGACTTTCAGGGTTCTGGGCGCGGGTTTGGGGATGAATATTTTAAATAGCCCCGCGGTTCCGGGCAGTTGAAGCTCTTAAACAGTATTCATTTAAAATTGGGCCATAGAAAGACATTTGTAGATGCGGGGCTTGAAGAGGCCAGAATAAATGACGAAGGAAACAAGAATGCCCGTGGCTCGTTTCAAATGCGTGGTATTTTACAAAATAACGAGTGGTGGAGAACGAGCTGCAGATTTTTAAAATAGGTAGTCTCTTACCTTTAGAATAAAAACAGGTGCATATAGATTATTGTCGTGCTCGCTACAGATAAGAGAAACAAAGGGTGCTCGCCAATAAAAATTATAGTGATAAGTTTAAATGGACAAATACATAAATTAATAGAACAGATTATAGACGGTGATAAGTACATAGAACATTCGTACATAGAACATTTTTGTACCATAAAATATGTAACCACCCAAGAGTACCGACTTGTATTGTACACGAATTAAAATCGTAATATATATTTTCTGATTTTTACAACAATGGAAATGGTCCAATTTAAATCTACGCTAATGAGTGTGAAGCATGAAAATGTTGTAAATATCAAATCCGTATCCGGCAACAGAAACTAGCATCTAGCAACTGGCAACGTAAACTTGAAATCAGATTTCTACTCGTTCAAGGGCGAAGAATGCAATAATATATTATATTATATTTTACTTTTATTATCAGTGCTTTGACGCAATAAATTTATCAATCGGAACGCTCGTTATATCGGTTACGAAATTTTATTTTCAGATTTTTCAATGCCGCAAGACAGGAAATAGCTCTTATTGTTTTTACTATCTATTTTATTTACCGCAATATTTTCAATGAATCAATTTTTTTTTGTCGAATCAACAAATTGTCTCAAACGGCGAGCTCTGGAGATATGAAGTTTACACAACTTTTTCTATCCGAAATTTGTAAATCAATGCTATTACTATTTCGATTTCTAAGAATATTTTCCATTATGAGTTATTAATTTCGTATCTGGGTCACATACGTCGAAGGGAGAAGTATCACTTGTTCCAATTGGTATTGAAAGGAAAGATAGAGGGTCGCCGAGGGCCTGGTAGGAGACAAATGTCTTGGCTGCGAAATGTACGAGAGTGGACCGGCATTAGAAGTGTAAAGGAGCAATTTCAGACAGCGCAAGACAGAGAGACATTTTCCAGAGTGATCGCCTACGTCGGGGGGACCTGATAGGGCACACCAAGAAGATGAGCTATGGAGCTTTTTAATGTTCATTTAACTGTCACACAAATATTTGCTGTGGAAATTGGAAATTCAGGCATTAAGCAGGGCAGTGAGAAGGGTTTTGTCATAAAATAAATTATCAAAAACAATAGAGTTTGCGAGTTTTACGAAAATAAACAGCTTTCCGGTTTGCTCCAGTTAAAAATGTGCACTCTTTATAATAAAATTTAGTATCATGATTCTTCAAACAGCGATATTATGAAAATAGGTAACTACCAAAGTCATTAATACTAACGTTGCTATAGTAATGCAGAGTAGATTAGTTAATACTCCAAAAATTACATCACATCACAACACAGACATATTTATCTTTTGAAGCACTCTATTTATAAAAATCAAGTAGGTACTATTACCTTCACAAAGTGTTCAGAATCTGCAGATCGACCAAAGGTAGTAATCCAGAAGGCTGTGAACAAAGCCATTTCAATGGAACAAAAAGTTATGGCGCCCTGCTGGGATATTTTTAATAAGGTTTGCTATATATTTTTTAAATAAAACTACAATGATCGAGCCGTTTACTATGATATATGTAACTATCCCGCTCCTTTGGAATAAACTTCCCTCAGCTCTTACTAATATCCAAAATTTTGCTGAATTTAAACGGGCTTTAAAAACAAAATTGTTTAAAAAATCTTACCATTCATGAATTCTAACATCTTTACAATATACGCAATAAGCCATGTTCTCAAGTTTCCGGTAATTGTTTGGTTTGGTTTCCACCTATTTATTCTTTTATATTTAATGTCCGAATTTAATGTCAGAATATTTCTCATTTCTGAACGCAAACTGCCTTCAGTACTTATATTATATTTTAGTTTTAAAGTTCTTGCTTTGTCCTCTGCCACAATACCACTGTTATTGTTTATTAATTTTGTCCTGTGTGTGCTATAACAGCAATGTTATTGTTAATTTTTGTTCTCTTATCATTGCTTTGTAAATACTGTATATTCTTTACGTCATATTATTTTATCAATATTTTGTAATGGACTCATAAGGAGCACTGTAGGATGATTTTTAAATTTCTTATATTTAAGCGCACTTTAAGTGAAATGACACAAAACTGCGCTATATAAATAAAACGTTATTTTTATTATTAATGGTTCATTCATCCCTTTCTTGTAACATAGTAGGTACGGGGATTGGAGTTTAGAGCTGCAATGCGGTGTAGGATTAGTTTTTCACAATTATGCGAGAGATCAATACGAGCGGTAAAGAAATGAACCCCAACGAACTTTGGGTTTCATTTTTGAATGTTGTCTTTGTTAGTTTAAATGGTTGGTTTGGTATGTATAAATGTATGCTGTGCCTTGTAAGGACAGTCGGGGGCTTTTAGAATCATTTCATAATAGCTTCGTTTTAAAAACAAATGTAGAGTCTTGATGTGAGAACCGATAGAGGGACCCATGTGGTCCTTAAAACGGTTTGAGAAAGCGGTGGTTTGTCAGTTTCAGGTTATATTTAGGTTTTATATTACTTGGAGACTTTAACATACGGTAAGTTTAATAAAATATTCCATGTGGTGCCTAATGGTAAAAAAACATTAAAAATGATTATAGGATATTAATTTCAGAAGAATGCACATAATAATCAAGCGTTTCGAAAAATTATTGATTTTTGTCCAAAACGATGTTTAGAACCAATAAATTTAAAAAAAATCCGAGAGTTAAAAAGAGTTCCGCTTACCTGCCATTTTTTGCGTTGGCGCCTACTTAGTTACACTAATAGAATCAAATAATATTTTTTATAATAATAGTTACCAATATAGATAAGATACAATATTAATAAGATACAATATTATTTATAATGAAAAGAAATAACACGTATCCTCCTGACAAAAAAATAAATACACAAAATTGCGACAGGACATATTTTTATGATGTTTATATGTGTACAATGGTACAAAAGAAAATTAACAAATTCCCCTTTACACGGATATTTTTGAATATGGTTCGAACGATAAAAATAATATTCGTATGATTTATCTTTAAATTTATACGTCTTGTCAATAGGCCACTTGCATCACATTTAAAAAAAATCCGGTTTAGGCAAATGTTTTAAGTCATCCACTAATTTTTTTTAATCGTATTTTTGAAACCCTGGTGATTTTTTGAAAATTTCAATCCGAAAAATCAGACCATTTTTTATAAACCGGAAAGAAGGGACATAATTTTAGAGGTGCGAAAAAACGACAATTACGCTGAAAATCATTTAAAAAAAAAGAACGTTTTCGAGGCATACCAAAAATATTACATCTCATAAATATTTTTTTCCTTGATCCATCTTATTGATCATAAATCATTATAATGTACAACGTAAATATTACTAAATCCAATGTAATATACTTGTACTTGTAAATTATAATAATAATAAGAATATTATAAAATTTGATTTTGTTAAAATCAGCACCATAACCATTATACCTCTAAAACACGTACCGACATCTAAAATGTACGGGGTTCTCTTCAAACCATCTGTCAAAAAGTCAAACCAAATGATAAGTTCGCAGAGAACAAACAATAAATCTAGTGAACGTTAAATGTCAAATTCAAAAATTCGCCTGAAATCAAAGTGATGCCATTTAAAAAAATAAATCAGTGTGGAATTTTACAAAATTAATAGGAACATTTTCGGAGACGGGACATTTTCATGTAGTGACGTCACGAGCCCAAATAATAGATTTATTTATTTATAAATAAAAAAACTGTACATTTCTAAAAAAAATTACTAATTTCGTAATCTTAGTAAAAAGATCTATCCACACGATTTTTTCCAAGTCGTTATGAAATCCATGCAAGTGGCCTATTGCCTATCTACAAATGGCCTTCAAACCCAATAATATCGTTTTTTTAGAGGAACGTAACGTCGAAACTTTAATTACCTGACAGCGAAATAGAATTAAAATAACTTTTTACCTTCCATATAAAAATCCCATACATTAAGTGCATTGTGCAATTAATACAAAATAAACTGGTACGTCAAAACACAAATACGGTTTTAGGTTTACGGAGTGTAGGTATCAATAACTCTGGTCCGCCATTAAAAGGATAAGGTGCTCCCATTACCGTTGTGTCCACTTAGGGGGCGTTCAAGTATTACGTAACGCAATTTTTGAAGATTTTTGACCCCCCCTCCTCCCCATGTAACGCGCCGTAACGTTTTTTTCCGTATCATACCCCTCCCCATCTAAACGTTACGTAACGCCCAAGTGACAATTTTTACCTGAAAGTCACAATTAAGTTGCGCAAAGTACTAGAAAGTCGCTTAAATACCTTTTTTCTTATTTTAATCGCGTTTACGGTAATAAATAAAACAAGAGATTTTGAGAACGAAAAGGATTGCCAACTTGGAAGATTTTAATTCTCTAGTTTTTTTTATCTAAATAAAGAAAAACATGTTACGTAACGCGTTGTTCGAACCCCCCTCCCCCCCCTTCGTAACGCACAGTAACGTTTCACAAGACCCCCCCCCCCCCCCCAAGAGCGTTACGTAATGAACGGCCCCTTAGGTGGGGTCTTAAGGGCCCGCAACCCGGATTTGTACCGATTTATTACATATTTCCCTGAAACACGGTAAGTTTTAAAGCTCTTAAAAAAATATATGTTATTCTTGAAGATAATATCTAGACTTTGCCCCCGCCGAAACGCAAATTATATAAAATTCCCTAGATAGAAAAAAATCGCAAAGTATGCTCCAAAAATTATTATTAACACGTTTGTTTCAGTTATTTTACAAGTTATATGTATGAAAAAATTCACAGTGTTTCTTTAAATGCTGTTTAAGATAATGCCCGCGAGATTTTTGCTCTATTTTAAACGAGTCGTGTTTTATTAAACATTTTCGCAATTTTCGCATCGATTTTGTCGCTGTAAATGTTAGCGCTCTCCTCTAACATTCGTAATTTCGTATCTCTCCATCTTCTTCTTTTCGGGCCCGGTTGCAGAGCCTTAAGGAGTCGGCGATGTGTGAATGCGGTGCAGTGCAGACCATGTGGTCAACGAATGCCCGCTGAACGGGACAGACCTAGATGTCTATCACCACCATTTTTGTTTGTTTTTGCATTCTCCACACAAGAAAAAAAGCCTCCAGGGCCTATATGTCGTATTTGAGGATGCTGTGTAGAGGGTCTTTTTAGGGAAAGACAGGAGGGGAGGTTCTGGGAAGGAAAACGGTATGAGGGGTGGGTAGGAATCTAGAGGTCAATGTGTTCCCGGGGCTGCGGTACCCATACTCGCATCCCAAAGAGACCATACGAAGGAAGACGAAGAATAATTATTGTTACCAATCGTGTGATAGATTTTGTTGTAGGTAGGTGGAAAAGGATTGGAAGTCCATGAAATCTCAATCTATAATACCCGTGTAAAAACAATTGTGTTTTATTTGCATCTGCAACATTCATACAAGAATATTCATCACCAATTTGCCCTTCATTCCTAAGTAGGGTTGCCATCTTCTAAAATAAAAAAGCCTGACTCTGGCCGAAAAGCCGGACATACGGACATAATTTTGGACATAACTTTTATACATAATAATACAAAATCGGTTACAATTTACAGTTGTTGATCAATCACACATTAACCAGTTTAATAACAACAATCATTAATCAGTCTTATTCTTGTCATCATTTAGAATTTATATAGAATAATGTCAATAACAAAATAAAGAATACTGAGTCTTCTGTCTGTAGACGTAACATAATAAACTTATAAAACAAACAAACAAAACCTAACTCTTTTTCTGGTTAAACAGTTAACTATAAATTTTAGTATAATGAAACATAAATCTTTGTGGACAAAAACGAAAAACATAAATTAAAAAATCTACAATTTTGTATATTTGGCGTTGTCACCTACTTTAGCCAAAACGTCGTTTTCTTTGGAAATCATTTCCTAAAATTCTTGACATGTAATTTTTAAATTACACAATGTGTACATCATCTTAGCAATTGTTTCTGTTTGCAATTTATTGTGTTCCTTGGTCCACTGGGCGTTTATTAAAGATAAAATTCTTTCAACATTGGCGTTACGGCCTGGGGTGCTAGCATGGTCGGTCGATATAGGTTTTATCGAAAATGTCGGTAACTTGACATCGCTCCCGAGCACGACTGCAGGCTGCTAACGAACAAACAACAGTTCACATCGACTAAGGGTTCCTAATTTATTTGACGTAAACTGTTATTTCTTCGTTAGCGTCCTGCAGTCGTGCTCGGGAGCGATTTCAAGTTACCGACATTTTCGATAAAACCTATATCGATCGACCATGCTAGGGGGCCTGAATCGCAAAGTTCTGCTATTGGTCAAAAAATTTACTGTAATCTAAATTTTTTAAAGACAGAATGTATGTCGTTTCTGCTACGTGCTCCCAGCTTGGTACCTCAGCTAAAATCATTCACTTAAAGTGTTTCAGTTCGGCACTGAATTCACTTGTCCAAGAGTTTAAGTAGTCTTTGGCAATTTTGTACATATTATTAATGTTTTCTTTGAATTCTTCCACGCGATGTGGGTGAGCCTCCGATAAATGTCGAAAAAATTGCTGGTCAATTACTTCGTTGACTGAAATATCTGAAGTTTCCGTACATTTGATTCGACTTTGATATATTGACATAAAAGAGTCACTAACGTGCCGACTAAAGACAAAACCCTCTCGAATCAAGAATAGCCACTGTCGCCCACCCCTGCCTTGTCCGTAACACGTTGCGCCTTGCGTAGCTTGCGTTGCGTTCGTTCTGCAGGCGCTGCGTGCGCCGCGTTACACTAACAAAAAGCCTAACAAAAGCCGTACAGGCCGGACATATAAATATTTGGCCGGACACGACCTTAAAAAGCCAAACATGTCCGGCTAAAGCCGGACAGATGGCAACCCTATTCCTAAGACAAGCGAATTGGTTCTTTTAAAACACGATCAACGCCGCATTCAATTCAAATCCCAGTCAAGCGTAATAAACAGTTTTCTTTGTTTAATAATATGCACGAAAACTAAGTTAATTACTAACAGCAAGATCTCAGGTGTAATTGATTGGTAGTAAGCCTTGACAGCACGCTCAGGTCACGGTCTAACTGTTGACTGGTGACCGTTGATTGGGGGGACTGTTTGCGTCTCTCGTCTTCTAGCTACGTGAATCGTATCACAGAATTAGAAAATCTATATCAAGGCAGCGGGTGTTGCGCGGTTTACTAGGTTATATAATAGAACAATGCATGCCTGGCTGCAGTGGCGTGCGATTACATTCATTATTGATCGTGCCATAATTTTTTGTAAAATTTTAACTGACCAATATCGAAAGTGCATCGGGACTCAGACTCAATCTGAAGATCGACATAGTAGACTGCGCTCGGAGGCGTCGGCGTCGCGTCGCTTATTTAGATTTATATATATATAATTTTATCTACGGATTTAAAGGATTGTTCATTATTTCCTTCGGTTGCCTGCAAAGTTATGAATGTCAAGAAATAGTCAAATTATTTATTAAAAACAAACACAAACAATAAATACAACATTTTCAGTATTCGCTTGAGAATATTTTTTAATTATAGTTTTAGCTAGAAAAACATGGGCTAATTGACGTTTATTATACGGGGTGTTCGGGAGTAAAGTGCATTAACTTCGGGAGGTGATTCTACATGATGGTAGGAGTAAAAAAGATTAACAACTTTTCCAAAATTCCGACATTTTTTTCCCATACAAAAAGACGTACCTACTAAAAATCCTTAGTACGAGGTACGATCTTACTTGCTGCCTGCTGGGCGCCCGACTCGATTGTGATTGGCCCGTATCGTAACAGCGGAAAATAATAAATCTGGCTATATAAATCTCAAAACTACCCCTAAAAGTTGGAATTTCGAAAAAAGTTATTCTTAATATACAATACATTCTTAGTATAATTTTCAATTTCCGAGGCAGGGATGGGTATCGCAGCCCCGGTAACCATTTATAGAGTTTCCAACGCTTCTGCCATAGGGTATCCCAAGTGGTTAGCTACGTTTTGTAATTTAGCAGGGGTGCCTATGTTCGCGGGGCTTACGTTAGTCCGGATCTTGACGGCGGATTGACACCAACTGCGTGGAAGGCAGACCTTTCAAATCAGAATCGGGATAAACTGGTTTAGTGAGACCTTTTGACGTCTCAAGCAGGATTCTCTCGGAACATCACATTGCACCGCAGTGAGAGAGATAGATTCATACTTGCGTCACTCCTGGATACACTGACCCCCAGATTAAAGGAGAGACTGGTTGAGGGAGGTCTTTTATTCTCTCCAGCCAGAATCTCTCGACCCATCGCCTTGCACCGCAGTTGGAGGGATGGATTCATACGTCCGTCACTCCTGGACACACTGACCCCCAGATTCCTACATACCTTTTTCCTTCCCAGAACTTACTCTCCTTCCATTCCTTAAAAAAACCCTCCACACAGCATCCCCTAAGATAACATCCCCATCCCCCTGTGGTAACGTAAAAAATGAACTAGAATCATTTAAATCTGAGAATACGACAACAAGCAACAAGGCTCTCGCAAGATTCTATTTTTTTGTTAAACGAAGCTAAATTTATTTATTTTGAACAAATCTCGGCCTCCAGTGTCCTTGCATACGTTGTTAGTAAGCAGTATGCAAGTGCTTAACGGGAAAAACAAAATGCAAAAAATAGGTCAGTAAGACAAAGATAAATTAAACAGGGCAAAAGAAAAATTCATTCCTGAGGCTCCATGAGGCGGCATTGCATCTGTAAAAACCTGCAAGCACCTGTACAAAATAGAGAATATAAGTAATACAATAAATCTCAAATCAATTGTCAAGTACCAACAAAAAATGTGAATGATTTTCGGTCTGACCATAAACTACACTTAAGCTTCCGTGTAACATTAAAACATACACTAAACATTCTCTGAGGCTTCACTGAGTGGTTGGCTAAGGGACACGACAACAAGCAGGTGTAATTCCTTGATTTATTAGGTTTCATGCATTTTTTACCTAAAATTATGTTTACATTTGACGTAATAGCTTCATAACTTATAACCCTACAGCCGTACCTTATCCATAACATATCGCACGTCCCTTCTAACTGCTAATGAAGTGAATTTTCAACGAGCTATTTAAAACATATATTTTTGTACGAATGGGCTGTTACGTTTTAGATAAATCATACATTCTCATTACAGGGTAAGAGAGTATAGAGATCAGTTTTAATTCGGATATGCTTTCTGCACGGTGATTATATTTAATAGTGTAATCTTAGTAATGTATTATAATTTGCCATTGTTAACTCAATCATTATTTATTTGGATGAGTTTTCCTGAATTGGCAATTTAATAATATTGAGTTCCGTGTTCAAATTAGTTAAGAACGAATTAGTTATAGAAAAAGAGATAACGATTAAATATTATACAATAAACTAGCTGACCCGGAAAACGTTGTTCTGTCATATAAATTATTTCTAGTGAATATTTTGGTTGTTAAATAAAAAATAACTAATATATTGTGAGTGTGTGGGGATGGGATCTATGACAGAAAGAGAAATGGAGCGCTGTAGACGATGACCGCCGATAAAAAAAACCAACCATTCATTTTCTCAATTCAATGTATTTAAAGCAGAGGTTCCCAAACTTATTTTTCTCGTAGACCCCTTTCAAAATTTTGCTGATTTCGGTGGACCCCCCCTGCTGCTACATTTCTACCATATTCCCAAAATTCGTCAAAAAATGTGAAGATTAGATCTAATGATGGAAATTTAGTTCCCACCCTAAATTCGAAGTGGTATAAATAAAAAGAAAAATAGTGTATTTTCTTGTATTCTATTTTTTTAAATAATATGATTACAGACTTAGGGAGGAAATATATGTAGATGACTCAGAAAAATGTTTGTATTTTTTTTATTTCATAAATTGTTAGTATAACTATTGAATATGTTCCCAAAGTTTTAAATAAAAAAATTCAATTCGTTCCGGTGTTATGAGAGCGTTTGTGCTGAGCCGCATGGTAAACTTAAATTTTTCTCGAAACGACTTTTTTTGAATTTGTGTGCACTCTAGCTCAGAAAGTTTTTGACCAAACATTTTCAAAATTTGCAAATTCCTTACTTTGTGAACCGAAATTCGTAGTAATATCATTGTCAAAAGTAGTTTTTAATTGCAAAAAAAGGCAAAAAATCAAGGTTTCCTGTTACACTCCTGTAAAAAAATTATTTTCCATTTTTTGGGAAAAGTAAGGTTTATTTGGAAGATACACATGTTCTTAAATTAAATTTAAAACCCTATTGATTTGAGAAGAAAACTATGGCCTCCAAAATGCAGAAAAAAGAAACGTCTGATGGTGACGTTCGATGCATAGCTGTTGATAATTTTCATATTTTCTGAGGAAATGCTTCGAAAAATTCACAATATTTTCTTAAATAAATGTATAAAATGACCTCAAAGTTTCAATAAATTGTACACATTTCTTCCATGCCAAAAAAATCATGAAAATCATGAAAAAAACACCTGCATTTCCCACCTTAATAGAATTAAATATCGAGTATGCAAGTTTTGCAAGTAACAGTCGCTGACCTTCTTAAAATACACTACTCAAAAAATTAAAGGGGGTTTTATAAAAAGGAAATGATTGCTAAATATTAAGGCTATCTGATCCATAAGTTGGCCTAACTGAAAAAAAATTTCAAGCCCGTAGACCAAAAATTTGCAATATTTTTTTTCGCACTATCTATTAGAATTGCATGAGAACCGTAGCTCAAAATGTAGTTAAAGCTTCAAAATGCTTTTTTTTGAAGTCTCAATACGATCATTTTTCACCGAAATACAGCCCGTCAAAAATAACCGAATAATTAGGATTTTTCTTTCTCCCTTATTTTTTTTGAGTAGTGTATTATCTGCCTACATTGATGGGCAAAGCCAAGCCAACATTTTTGTTCTTTATTATCGAAACCAGATAAATTTTCGTGGACCCCCACATACAACTTGTGGACCCCCATTTTTTTATCACGCCAACGTAGACCCCGTGGACCCCTGGGGGTCCACCTGGACCACTTTGGGAATCACTTATTTAAATTAACGGACATATTCATTGTTTGATCTCTTAAAAATTAAATGTAAAGTGAAAAATTAATATATTTTTTATCCTAAAGTAGGAAAACGAAATAAAGAAAATCAATATTAATTTTGTTCTATTTACGAACGACGCGACGCGCGACGATTCAATTTGTTCATACAAAAATACTTAAATCGCGATTGAAAAATGCGAGGGCGAAAATTTTGGGGTTATAGGTATTTTGTGATGAAAAAAGAAATATAAAAAAAATAGAAAAAAAATTCTGGAAGGCACCTTTCTTTGCACCTAGAGTATGACTAATATAACTATACCTACTACACCTACTTTACGACCTAATCTCATAACTTTTTTTTTTTTTTACATGAACTCCACACAGGAGGCCCTGAGGAAAATAATTTCCCTCAGGGCCTATGTCATCTTTGAGGATGCTGTGTGGAGGGTTTTTTTTAAGGAAAGGGAGGAGAGGAGAGTTCTGGGAAGGAAAAGGGTTTAAGGGGTGGGTAGGAATCTGGGGTTCAGTATGTCCTGGTCATCCGCCTCCAAGACCTATACAAACCTCACCCCATGAACCCGGGCACCCCTGCTAAATCACCAAACGTAGCGAACCACTAAACTTCAAAATATATACAAAAAAAAATCATAAAAATCGGTCGAGCCGTTTCGGAGGAGTGCGACCACAAACACTGTGACATGAGATTTTTATATCTATAGATAAGGTATGTTTTTAATTTATTTTTTTATTACATTAGCACTATACAGGAAGCCCTTATGAAAATATTTTCCCTCAGGGCTTGTGTCATTTTTGGGGATGCTGTGGTGAGGGTCTTTTTAAGGAAAGGGAGGAGAGGAAATTCTGGCGACGAAAAAGTTTTCCGGGTATGTAGGAATCTGGTGGTCAGTGGGTCCTGTAGCGACGGAGGAATGAGTCCATCCCTCCCCCTGCCTGCCACGCATTAAAAGGGCAGGCGCACCCGCCGCCAAAATCTCACACCATGAACGCGGGCACACCTGCTAAATCACCAAACGTAACGAACCACTTGGGGTGGTATATGGCAGAGGTGTTGGTTAGGTTAGTTAATAGTTCCCGGGACGCCGGTACGCGTATTTCCAAAACCTAAACCGGCTCAGCGGGTTCAGCCGCGGCGGCGGCGCGGCGTGGCAACTTAAACGGGTCAGGTTTTGTTGTGCAAAATCCACCTACAATCCCTACACTGTTTCAGTCGCCAACGCGCTTTGTTGCGCTAAATCATTTGCAAAGCCTATTCTGTTTCAGTAACACTGACGGCTAGTTATGGGTTGTGGTTTGTGGCTGTGATTTGTGCATTTACTTTGTTATATGTTTATTTTTGTATCCACTGAATTATAAAATGATATAAATCTGTATAAAAAAGTATATGTACAATACACAGCTTGCATTATTTTCCCAAAAGTTAAGAAACTCAATGCGGGATCATACATATGTTGTATATATTTGACGACCAACGTGGTCTAGCGGTAAGGCTCTTGACTTACAATTTGAAGATCGCGGGATCGAATCCCGGCGGCGTATTTCCAAAACTTATACCGGTTCAGTCGCGGCAGCGACAATTTACATTTCAAATACACCTCCTTTGGTTATATTTTATCACTTTTTGCAACATCAAAAATGTTCTAAAATCTATGTAAAATAATCTTTCTAATGTGTATATTAGAAGTTAATAGTTTTATTTCTAAATATTTAAATTTTGACATTATTCCCATATATTGTGAATATACCTCTATATTGTTTTTTTTTTATCACTTAACAAAAACAAAAATTGTTTTAAAATCTAGATAAAATAATCTTTCCAATACATGTATTGGAAATTAAAATTTTAATTCTAAATACCTATTTAAATTTTGATATTGAAAATGTAAATTGTCGCTGCCGCGACTGAACCAGTAGGTATAGGTTTTGGAAATACGTATCCCGGCGTGGTAAACAATTTTATTCGATTAGTTTACGCTATTTCACAATTAATTAATTAAACATAATATATAGTATATTTGCGGCACGCTCCAGAGTGGAAGATACTCTCAGTATCGTCCTGGTGTAAGACCACCATTCAGAATTGAAACGTCGCTTGAAATGGCTTTAGAAGTGTTTGGTGACCAGATCTGAATAACCAGGTACTTCCCCGCCTTCCTCTTCCCCATCTCCTTCCCCTCCCCTCTACCTTCAGCCTCACAACATACCCCAATTGCGGATGCCATAGTATCACTGATTCTTGTGAGGTATTCACATAAAAAACGTAGTACAGTAGTACACATTAATATGTATAATTAGTGACATATATTTTGTAATTTACCGCAATATCGAAAGCCCCTTGCTTCAATTACAATCATACATCGTCTCATCACCTCACTGAAATCGACGCCTCCACGAGAGAAGGGACGACTAGGTTGGACACGATAGGACGGCAGATCCGCCATCATACATACAAGTACCATTAAATAGTTTCTCAGCAGATGTAGGCAGAGAGGATAGACTGCCAAACAACTTGGTATTGGCACACTCCTTGCAATCACATTCATGCATCGTCTCATACACAAGTCTATAATATTATATAACTACTATGACAGTCATGGTAACAAACTCTAATACCATCAGGACGTTTCCCGCAGTGATAGGCATGCTTTTGTGATCAGATCTGAATAGTCAGGTACTTACCCACCACCTCTACCTCATATCCTTCCCCTCCCCTCAATCTCCTACATCCTCACAATATACCCAATTTTTAATGTATTTGTACTACTTTATCCAGACGGTTTTGGGCAGTTGGATCTCTCGTGTTGTATTCTCATAAAATATTGTTATGTTATGCAGACACCAGTCAAGCGATTCTGTATCTTTTGTGGATACGGAATCGATTCCATACGTAATCTCCTTTCAAATATGTGTGATTGTCAATGGAGTGCAATTGCTTTTCTACGGACTGATATGTCAGCGGATTGGTTTATTAATGATGTCAGCGATCATATTTCAACTAGTAACACAAAACAGTATAGCTGCAAGTGTATATGATTATTTATTAATTTAATTATAAAACAATTTTTTTTAACCATTTAATTTAAAAGTTGTACCTATACCACGGATTTGACATTTGCGAAGTTTCAATCTAAACACACACGAATTACGTTTGCTTGGGCAATTTGGATTAAGAACTTAATAACCTATTTTGTGCCTGTGAATAGTTTTTTACTGTAGTAAATGTTAAAAAGAAGTGTAATTCCCGTAATCCGTGTATATAATTAATGTATATCGTCCCCAAATATTCAATTATTCTCCATGTACCGACAAGGAATACTAGACAAAATATAACATTCTTTTGCAACACATACACAACCAACTATCAATCACACTCACTTACCAATAGGATGCATGATTTATGCAACAAGTTTGGTGGTATTGTAGATATATTCGCTGATTCCCTTTACATTCTAAAATGCAATTTAAACCAACACTTTGTGGAATCCTACAAATTATTGTAACGTGGGTATAATATATTTAACGATTTGATGTGTTATTGTAATGTTTTATATTATATTTTGTTCTATGGTATTGTTAAATATTACATTGTTTAAAATATTTCACAGTTTTAAGCAAGAATATACAAGTGGTTTTTTCTTTAAAAACTACTTGTATATTCTTAAAAGTTTTTTCACTTTTATAACGTTTGATATAAATTCTATGTATGTGTAATCCTCGATATCTTAAATATTATTTTATAATCTATGTAAAAGCCCCTACGGGGTATAAGAACAATAAATAAATTAATTATTCTATTCGTGTACACTGCCTCAATATCTTTGCCTTTAAATGGGTCCTTAATATGGGCAAAGTAAGGAATTCATGCGTATTTAGATTGAAAGAAACTTCGCAAATGTCAAATCCAACTACAACTTTAAACGTACATTAAATGAATAAATAATTAAACAAAAACATGTTTAAAATAAATATATTTTCTCGAAATATTCTTTTTCCAAAAAACGAAAACCGATTTAGTAATAGGTTAAATAATGTATTTGAAGTTCCACTGTGCAAAACTAGGCTAGCGCAAAGACATGCGTATTTTATTACACCAAAAATGTATAATTCTCTTTATAAGACTACAGAAATTGAATGTAAAAACATATCCTCCTACAGCAAATTCAAAAATTTTATGTATATGACTAAATTTTATCTGTTTTAAAAACCCACAAGTAGTATACCCACCCATGAACTGGCGATGCCTATGTGGGATTTTTTGTGGTTAATCTGCTAATTAATATTTTTCTCTACTTTTTAAATAAAAAAAAGCTTCTATGTATTGTAAAATTACCAATGTATGTTCCAAAAAAATAATTAATAAAAAAAAAAATAAATAAATAAAAAAAAAACACATTACTTTATATAACACCACTACATAATCTATATTTTTTTTAGTAAAAAGTCCACCTTTGAGAGAGATGTTCCCTCAATATTCAGGGACAATATTTTCAATTGTTCCCCGATATTTAGTATTTCCCCTTGGCCGGGAGACCTTTTGGTCTTCGGCCCCTTACGTGGCGACATAATTATTTTTACTAAAA
The DNA here is from genome assembly GCA_929108145.2 of Limnephilus rhombicus. Lineage (NCBI taxonomy): Eukaryota > Metazoa > Arthropoda > Insecta > Trichoptera > Limnephilidae > Limnephilus > Limnephilus rhombicus. The sequence goes on from OV815284.1 coordinate 30,475,241, forward strand.
ATAATCTATATTATCGACATGTTTCAAAAATAAATAATCATACATTTTGTATTTTAAACTAGTTGGAATACGACAGACAGCTGACATATCAGTCCATAAAAAAAGCAATTGCAAGCCATAGACAATCATACAAATTTGACAGGAGATACCTTTTAAAGTCCACAATACCTCGTTTACTGACACGATTCAGTTAAAGAATACAGCATGTATTTAAGTCCCTACAATGTACAGGGTTCCTACATCATACAAACATATAATTAGGTCCGTGAAACACGAGTTGTGTCGATGTTTAACTTTCCCACAAAGCCGTCATTATCCCAAAATAACAATGAAAATGTAAATTCAAACGACGCAGTGGTCACAGGCGGTATGGTAAGGCGCGACGAGGCGTTGGCGTTGGTTACTTTTGTTACTTTAAAGGCGGGTCCAAAGCTCAAACATTTGCTGTGAATGCCGTGACAGTCTCTCAAACATCACATCAATATTTTTTGTTTTCCGTCTCCTCCGTTTGTTGAAACACGGTTCAAAGATTGGGGTGAAGTTCACACGGTCCACACAATTTGACAAGTGGTCGAAAATGAGTTCGATGGAGAAAAGATTCATCAGGAAGAAAACACGGATATTTATTTATCAGGAAAGATTTCCGACTAACATCGATTATTGCACGACCTAAAGTTACTATTAACAATTTAGAATGCGTAAATATCTAAGTCAAAAACAGAATAATAATATAAATATTTGATCTTTTATTATAATTTTATTATCAAATATTTTTATTATTATATTATATTTATGTACAATAATATTTTAAACTCGTGATTACGCTCGCTCATTGCACATAAGCACAAAAGGCCGTTCCGTTTATTCTCTATACACGACCTCATCGCGCGGCGTCTGTCAAAAAATGAATTATACCCCCCGCCGGCCCTCGCCTGCCTTCCCGCTTCACCCGGAATGGAATGTTTAGGAAATGTTTTCCGTCGAACATGGGAAGCTCGAAACACAACAAAAATTGTCAATATTTATGATGTTGATGACAAACATTGGATGTTGTTATGGGACTGTCAAAGCAAATGTCAAAGCTATTAACCCCGCTTTAACTTTTAACAACTCAATTTAACGCGCCTAAACATACTGACAGTTTGATGCTATCGAAATTGTCGATCTGGGAAAAAAGTAAAAGGGACCCCATTGTTGAAGCAATTAAAACAGAAACAATATATTATTGCTATTAACCTCTCACGTTTTGCATACTGTGTTTAATTTTTCTGAACATTTATGATGTTGGTATATAAATATGTATTTTTTAAATGGACACATTTATTATTATGTCGTGAGAAAATCGGAAACGAGGTTTTATAGTTTACATTTTGTAACTTTCATTAATATTTTTACTAATTTAAGTAAGTTGGTATAGGTGCCCACATTAAATTAACGATTTGGGAGGTGGGTATGGGTACCGCCACCCCGGGAACCATTAATTGGATAACCAACACCTCTGCCATAGGTCACCCCAAGGAGTTTGGCTATGTTTGGTGACTAAGTAGTGGTGCTCGGGTTCATGAGGTGAGGTTTGTCCGTGTCTTGGCGGCGGATGCATCTGCCCACCAGCTGCATAGCAGGCCGGATAGAGAGAGAATGTTTGAGGGAGTCCCTTTGGTTTCTCCAGCCGTACTCTCTCGGAATCTCATGGATACATTAACCCCAGATTCCTACCACCTCTCGTAGTCTTTTCCTTCCCAGAACTTTCTCTCTTTCCTTTCCTTAAAAGACCCTCCGCACTGCATCCCCAAAGATGACATAGGCCCTCATTACAAATATAACATAGGGGAATTATTTTCCTCAGGCCCCAACAGGGCCTCCTGGTGGAGCTAATGTAAAAATCGAAAGAAAGTATAATGTATTATAATAAAACAAATATAAAACTTTTTTTCACTTAATTTTATTGACTGTAACCGGTTTAAGTTCGTTAAAGCCATCTTCAGAATGGTACAAATTATTCTTAGTCTACGGCAGAGGTTCCCAAAGTAGGTGCCGCGGCACCCTGTGGTGCCACGGAGATAGATCAGAGGTGCCGCGAGGCGCCTGTAAGTTTTGGATATCAGTCGAAAATGAGTATCCGATTCTAAGTGCAAAAGCTGTAAGGATCCTCATTTATTTTGCGACTTCATATCTGTGCGAAGCTGGATTTTCATGGTTGGTGTTATAAAGAGCAAAATATCGAAAATAAATGTGGAAAAAGAATTGAGAATAGATGCATCAAGCCTTATTCCCCGATTCGAAAAATTGTGCAGTGAGAAACAGGCTCACCCGTCGCACTTAACACACACAACTCAAGAGTATGTGTAATTATATTTGCATTTTCTTTGTATTTTCACCTATGCTTTCCTACCAATAAATGTACTTGTTCATTTTAAATCGAGTAGTATTAGTTTCATACTTCTTCTTCATAGTCGTACAAATGTATATAGGCCGAGAACAACAGGACAAATAATAATCCCTAAACTTAATACTACAACGGCCCAACACCATTACACATACTCAGCCATAAAATGCTTTAACGAACTCCCTAAAGATATTCAATCCGAAAAAAATTTTTAAGAAAAAAATTAAAATACATTTCACCACTAAGTAATTTCATGTTTGTGTTATATTACGCCCACTTATATTTTCAATATGTACACAGGTTTTATATTTTATAATTTAAAAAAAAACTTTCTTCCTAAAATAGTGCACAGGTATATAATTTTACATACATGATGTTTTTATTTTATTTTTTCATAAATACGCTCATGGTAGCATCAATTAAACATATATCAAAATATCAATTGTGTTAGTACTCCCTCCCTAAACACGAGAAATTCTCAATTAGAGAGGTATTCCACCATTAAAAAATATTTGCATTACATGTACATAATTAAAAACTAATTGTACTTATACCTAACTTTGTAAAATTGTAAAAATGGAATAAATAAATAAATTTAAAAAAAAAAAAAAAGTGTAATATACTCGTAGCTACCACTGATAGATATTATATGACTAGGGTGCCGTAAGAAAATTAAAATTTTCTAAGTGAGCCACGACTTGGAAAAGTTTGGGAATCCCTGGTCTACGTTTTATATACATAACATATTGGGGAGGGGAAGAGGGTGGTCTACAAGGATTTTAATCAGGAATCAATCCTACGCAGAATTCACGCGTTTATAATTTTGACGTTTTTTATAATTTTTTTATGGATGCTAAAAATATGGGATGAACCGTGGAAATATCCATATCTTAGAAATGAGCGGTCAAATATAGGTGCATTCAATGGCTCTCTAATACTTTAAGCAGTATATATGGTGGTACATATTATATAATAAAACAACATGTGAAAAAAATACTATGTACATTTTGTACATTGTAACATATTTTCTGTAAATGATGTAACGTTATTTTTTTTATGTCCATATTAAAATTAGGAGGTAAGATTTTTGAAATTTAAAAACCGAAAGCTTAAAAATTTCTCAGCGCTCAAGGCTGAAATTGAACGTATTGCAGAACGCTGCAGTGATTAGACAATTTCGAAATTAGTTCCCCCTGTTACACCGCAAACATCTAATCGATGGTCGACCTCCCTTCAGGATATCTAGCACGATCGATCGATAAAGGTTTTATCGATAATTTCGACAACTTGTCATCGTTCCCGAGCATGACCACAGATCGTTAACATTCAAACAACCATAAATTATACACTTAGTTGTTGGAGATCTGCAGTCATGCGCGGGAACTGTGACAATTATCGATAAAAACCTTTATAGCTAGCTAGAGTGCTAGATACCCAAGTACGCTGAATATCACAGGATTTATAGTCGTGATTGTCGCGTGGATTCTTACTCTTAAGACGCCGTTACCCGAATTTCTACCGATTTCTTGTAAACCTCCCTTAAACATTTGAAGTTTTTAAGCTTTTAAAAAAATATATGTTATTTTTGAAGATAATATCTAGACATTTGTCGCGCCGAAACGCAAATTATGTAAAATTCCCTCGATAGAAAAAAATCGCAAAGCATGCTACAAAAATTATTATAAACACGTTTGTTTCAGTTATTTTACAAGTTATATTATGAATGAAAAAATTCACAGTATTTCTTTAAATTATTGCTCTGTTTTAAACGAGCCGTGTTTTATTAAACATTTCCACAATTTTCGCGTGTATTTTGTCGCTTTTAATACTAGCGCGCTCCTCTAACATTCCTAATTGCTTATCTCTCCATCTTCTTATTTTTGTGTGCGGTTGCGGGGCCTTAACGGTTTTATCTACGTAAGATAACCCCATTTAACCCCATAAGATAAGTCCATAAAAGTTAAATAAGGGCTTCTAGGTGGCCACAAAACAGGACCATGCGTACCAATCCAACGACCGGGGAAACTGTTGTTGAGAGCTTGTTTCTTTTAGATGTCTATCAAAATCGGTATACATCACACTTCTACGGATTATTAGTTCAGTAGGTACATAGAAAAGTAATATAAATATTTAACTGATCAGATAAGTTAAAAAATTGTATAGTGAAAGTTTAAGTACTCCATAGTAATGCTAAGACAAACAGCAAGTACATACTACCGTATTATTCCATTCTGTTGAAGTGCGTCCAAGAATATTAACCATTATTATTCACCTAGGCATTTCTATTTCACGGAAGCCATTAATTAATCCCTTGAGATTGGCAAAATGCCTACCACGTTGTTGCCGATTGGCAGTAAGACCAATAACAATTTATTTCCAACAAGATTAATCATCAACAAAGAAAACGGGTTTCAACCAGGAAAACAGTTCTTGTCTAATGGTATTTCTGAAGCATTCAAACTGGAGAAGAATCAAGATTAAAGCAATCGTCGCACATCAATGCGAATAAAAGATAATATTGTTTTTTACGGTTTATTTTGTTCCGCGGTCTCGAGACACATAAAAAGAGATGCAGTTCTATTTTCTGCTTGTGACTAGTTAATTTAAATATGAAATGCACCAGGTTATATTATTGTTAACTCTTCCTTTCACCTTTTCAAAAATGTACTAATAATAAACTAGCAGTTAAAAACCCGCTCCGCAGGTTATTGCTACTAGGCCCTGCGGGTTGCTTGTGGTTCGGCTTCGCCCAGTTTGAGTGTTGGTGAGCATTTTATAAATTCGATAGGAACTACATAGTTTCAAAATAGCTGGTTCCTCGGATCCACTGACACTATCAGATCCACTGAGATTCAGTGACAGTTAGTCACCGCCGTCACCGGGATAAGGTAACTGCGACAGGCAATGACGTCATATTATATAATATATATATATGCGTGGTATAATAGTTGCCAGTTACAATAATAATCATATTAATCAATAGTACTTACGCCTACCAGGCGATGTTCCTCAAGCTAAGTGGCGCCATTTTTTGGAATGGCTTTAATTCGGTTATATTTCAAAAGTAGATTTGTATACAAACTCCACGTGCGAAAACGGATTAATTTTTGGAGATCGCTGGCAACGGTTAATACGCACTTTTAAAAAAAAAACCTTTTGATTCACCTTAATTACATTAAAAGGCAACTATTTGCATTGGGGGAAGTGGAAAATATTTCATTCTAAATTTCGATTACGTAAAATTAAAATTAGCTTTCGTCTTGTGAGATTGTACGCCATTAGCTATTAGCTCATTCGCTGTCACTTTGGTATGTTGGTATTCCTGATACACTTGAATGTATAACGAACGGCTAGCAGATTTTGAAGGCACGGGGCACTTTCTTTTGAATCACGGTTTTGCGCAAGGTGCGGCGTCAGAGTTGTATTCTTAGCCAGATTCTTAAATTTCAACCGTACAGTCGCTGTTTGATGATACGTAGGTGTTGATGTATAATATATATATATTGATAGGGTCGAGTATCGACCCTATCCCTATCAATCGTAAATTTAATCAATTTAGTGGGCTCAGAAACAAAATACAAGTAACTCGGTACGATAGTTTATTTTACAAGTTACACAGAATATCCACTTGTGTTTAGGTACGCATGCACTTTTGCCGTCACGCAGCACGCGCCGTATTAATAACGACAAATATAAGCCAAATATGTTTTTTAAAACTTTTTGTTAGCAAGAAATAATTCAAAACCATATTTATGATTTACTACGTGAAAACTGTAAAGGGAGGGGGGGGGTCTTATACATATACTACACGTGGTCACCGGGGGGGGGGGGGGAGGGTCACGTAGTAAGGGTACGTTCCCTAGGTAGATAGGTATGATTTTAATAAAAAAATATTTTTTAGTGAAACAATGTTGGTAAGTAGTAAATAATGTAATAAAGTGACACAATTTAAAAGAAAATATAATAATAATATTAATAAGTTTCATCAATGAAATTTTATCCCTTGCCTTTCAAAGATATCTATTAAAACTTGTCATAGTTAGCGGTTTTTTTTTTTTTTTAATTTTTTTTTATTTAAAAAAAAAAATTTTTTTTTACATTAACTCCACACAGGAGGCCCTGAGGAAAATAATTTCCCTCAGGGCCTATGTCATCTGGGATGCTGTGTGGAGGGTCTTTTTGAGGAGAGGAAGGAATGAACATTGGTCTTGAAGAGACCTATGTTGTAGGAAGGAGGAAACACAGAGGCCGGCAAATCATTCCACAGCCGAGCTGTTGAACACAAGGACGAGTCGAAGAAACGACTCGTTCTCATGTGACAAATGTCAACTGGGTACAAATGTTGGGCACGCGTTTGGCGTGTTTCCCGACTATGCACCAAAAACAAAGTCGGAGACAGAACCGATCCCTGCGGGACGCCAGCATTTATCGAGTGTGAGGAAGAGGTGAAACCATCGACTACCGTCTGAATCGACCTCTCCCCCAAGAAAACAACATTCTGAAAAATAAATACGAAATACGTCGATCTTCCAGGCGATTAGTCAGACATCTTCAGTTATAGGTACGCAAAAGTGTACCCTCTGTCTGGTACAATACTCAGGTTACTCATAAGCACCACAAAACCAATTATGTATAATGAAGAGAAGCTTGCAGTGAATTAAACAAAATGTTGATGGTTTCTGAGTCACTAGTAGGATACTTCAAAACGTAATACTAATGTACCGGACCGTTATGCCACCGGGTGTTATGTTATAGCATATTTAATATGTAAAACACATACGCGTGTAAATAATATTTAATTTATGGCGAGAATTCGAATATTGATTCCTCTTTATCTCATAACTCAGTATTTGGAGATGTCTGACTAATCAACTAGACGATCGATATACAAAAACAACAAACCATCTAATAACATACGTACATTACAGAATTAACGCAAATAACCTTGCAAGTTGGTTGCATAAGTATACAAACCACCCACGTTGGTTGTATGTATTCCACTGTCACGGTAGATTGGCGCTAAAGGTAACATTTTTCTAAACTTTCCGAGTGAATTGTTCAGTGTACAACCTTCTACCAAATAGACTTAAAGCGAGAAGCCTAAAATCTTTATTGTTTGTTATTTATTATTGCGGTATTTTAAACAGGTACATAGTTATCTATGTCCTGATACAATCCTTATATATACATACACTTAAAATAACACATCTATACCAAATCAATCACATATCTTCGCAATTTAATTTTAAGTGCCTTTATGCTCTCTTCCAATTTTATTTCTTCTGGCAATTCTCCGAATATCTTCAATGCTCCGTACATCATGACTTTTGACTCTTTGTGTTTTTTTCCCGAAGGGGAGTCTTAGTTCATTTCTTTTCCTCGTCTCATGTGTATGTTTGCTTTGTAGTTTATCAATTTTTCTTAGGAATTCAATAGACTTATAACCATTGATTATTTTGTAGATTAACAATATACTATTGAAGTAAATAATTTGTTTAAATGACAAGATATTTAACTCCTTCAACATTTTCTTGACTGAAGTGTACCTATTTTTCTTCAATATAGTTCTAATTTTTTATTTTTTTTTATTTATGTTTATTTGGGAAGCATACAGTTGTGTATAAAGTAGTTGTACATAAAATAGTGAACATAATTTAAACCAGTTAAGTTCCGTTTATAATATTTAGTTGTTAATGGTTAATGATTGTGATTATGAATCAAGTGGTAATTAAACAATTATAGTAGGTATATGGTGTGAGCAATTTGTAAAATATTATCAAAAAGGTGATAATAATCAAAACAGAAATAATAGTTTGCAGTAGTTGTTTAAAATAATAGTACATAGTGTTAAGTAAAAAGTTATTAAAAAGAAAATAATAAACAAGAAATAATAGTTGATCATGCACGGGGCATGGTGATGAGGGTAACCTTACGGCTACTCTTGCTAAGACGCTTATGGATTTCGATAAGTTATGCCCAACCACCAAACAAGAAAGGTATATCACAATTAAGTGGTACTCACGGTTGTTGTCTTCTGGCTTGGTGACAGTCATAGATGTCCATAAGCGTTCGAGATTGTTATATTTGATTGTTAGAACTTCGGTAAAGTTTGAGTCACGAGTTCACACAAAGTATACGAAATAATACGGTAGGATTTACACTTTATGTGACGATATGATGAATAACACTTCGGCGTGGTGCGAAATGTCACGATACGGTCGGTGGTTAGCAACGGACTGACGATAAAGCGCTTGACACTTGTTTTCCGTGTAGGTAGGCACCCTTATTGTGCGGAAGTCCAAAATCTGGGTTCCTCCGATCCCGTATAATAATCGGAGCACAAAACGAATGAAATCCATCTGCGTTATGAAACATTCCGCCCACCAAAATACAGCAAATTGTATTTTAAAGAAAAGTTGAACGTTAAGCGAAACGCAGAATGCCATGAAACGTGACGTAGATGAAAAGAAGACGAAGCAAAAGAAGTCATTTTAAACGATAACTAGATATAGACAAACTAGACGATAAGAAACTAAATGATACGATTAACATAGACGTAAAAAAGAATAAAACGAACCGCGAAACGATGATGATTAGTCACATTGCCTAGGCAATGGGTACGATTTGGTGAATGGTCTTGTAAGAGAAGATCCATTCAAAGTACGAAACGTAGCGATATGCACAAGATTTTTAATTATGATTCTAATCACCTCATCCGTAGAGAGTGATGTCCAATGTTTGGTTAAAGATAGAATACGAATTTCGAAATGATTAAGTAGAAAATCCGAACGACGAGAGGCTTTGTTATGAAAGTTGTGTACGAATAGATAACAAGAACCCATGAGGCGTTGGAGTTTCCGAAAACGATATATATTTTTTTAATAAAAGTCCAGCAGAATATCATCATGTTGGACTAATGACGATTGAACTCGTTCCTCAGAGTGGAGTTCAGTTTTGTTAACATGGCCATCTAAAATGGGCCAAGAGTCATTTGGCTGGACAAACCCGGAGGGCTCCGCCCACCATAACACGTTACGGTTTAGATCGGCCGGAGAATGGCCACGTGAAGTGATATCCGATGAATTATCAACCGATGATGCTTGACGCCGATGGTTAGATGCGATAACTGTCAAAAGCGATAATTGGTCGGTGTAACGATTCCCGTGACGAGTATCATCGGGTGAAGCATCCGGTGGCCTCCACTTCCATCCCAATACTCTGAGAGTAAAAGAATGATCAACATTTTTTAAGATTACATCAGTGAGATAGTAGTCCGACGGTAGAAAGGCGCGAAGTTTCGGTTTGCTACAATCCCACTTCTGCAGTTCAAGTTGACCTCGTTTGGTATGTTCGATGACTTCGGATTGCGTTAGTTGAACTTGTTCCAGACTGGAACAGCCGATGACGATAGAATCGATATTTGAGTCCGAAGTGATCGCGTGGCGTGTGAGTGATAATCCGTAACCTTTCTTTTCTGTCAACGATCTGACAATACGATAGGACAGAATAAAGGCAGAGATATCAGAAGTCACAGGGTGTAATGGGTAATCCGGGGTAGATTCCGATAATTGATGACGCCAAAATATTCTTTGGAACGCGTGATTTGGCTCTTGAAGAAATATTTGGCGATACATTTGCCGTACCTCAGCAATGAACACCACAGATGGTGAACGAAAGTTTTGCAGAAGTTCAGCAATGTTCGTTTGGAGCTTGGGAACGATAAGGAAGGCATCATTTGACGATGATTCATTCACCTCCGTCACCGAGGCATCGAAGACCATTCGCAATATAGTGGTAACGGTGCCCGGACGAAGAATGCAATGACGAAGTATGTGATGCATTTCCTTGAGTAAATCTTTTCCAGGAACACGTGTCATGTGACCACTGTGCAAGTAGTCAGTCATGAAAGCGAAGTACGGTTCACGTAAACTGAGCTTTAATGTCTGTTTATGTTCGAGTGAAAGGATGATGCGCGAAGAGGCTTCACGCGAACCTGGGGAAGCGATATCCTTATCCTTTTCACTAAAAGGTAAGGCTACGATGAATTGTCCCGAAGGGTCACGTAAGTGATGAGTGTGATGGACCTGCTCATCACGTTGTTCTTCAGGGGTGAGATGTGAAGACTGAGGGAATGTGTCCAACTCCCTCAGTTTCTTGACCTTTTCAGGAAGACGGTACTGGTTGGTTTCGATAAATTGACTAGAAAAGTCACGTGAGCGATTGGTGCGATACACTTGGTCACTACGTTGTTTAGTGGGCTGTGAAGACTGAGGAAATATGTCCAACTCCCTCAGTCTCTTGACTTCTTCTGGGAGACGAGACTGGTTGGTTTCGATGAAGGAGTTTGTTTGACGATCGGTAGCAAAACCAACCGAATCCAGAGGAAGCCAACCGAATGGTGAATTGATAGCTGAAGGCTGGTGAAGATCACTCTTCAATTGGGGTCTCGGTAAAGATGGCAAGATCTCAACATCTCGAAGTAGGTCAGTCGCTCCTGTGTCAGTTGTCAGTTTGTGACAGTCAGAGTCGGCATGAAGTATGTCTTGGAACAGATGATAAGATAACTGGTCGAATTGAATCGTTGGCGATGGAAGTAACTTCGTGTTGAAGGTAGTTTGTCCCTTAACATCGACATCGAAATTAGTGATTTTCTGAGAGCTGACTGGACGCTCGGCAGTGCGATTAGATACGAAGTGTGCTTGACTGTCTGAACCGGTCAACCCACGAAACGTTTGAAAACTGCCGGAGGGATCACGATTGCTAATATGAGCAGTAGGCAAGCGTACGATGGATCTGTCACCGAAGTTTGCGAGGAAAAGAACTGGAGAATCTGAAATAGAAGCTCCTTGAATGGCAAATGTGGTGGGTCGTTGGTACTCCTCTTCAGCAGAAATGTTGTCTTCCCTATGAAAAAGAGTGTGGTGCTTACGATGACATTTCTGACAATCAAACACAGATTTGCAATTCGTGAGAGAATGAGAAGGCGTGAGACAATTCAAACACCAACGGTGTGCCTTTGCGAATTGAGCACGTTCCTGAACCGATTTGAGTGCAAATGATTTGCACTTAGCGATATGGTGAGTACCCTTGCAAAATGCGCACTTTGAAGTGAACGCAGTCAAGGACCCTTTGATTTCAGGTTTTGCCTTATTCATGTCACAAGTAAGCGATGACGTTTGTTTTATGACAGCTTGATTATGAAATGTTGAAAAGTTTTGTACGATAATGTTCGCGGGCACCGATTCGAAAGATTGATTCGTTAATTCCTTGTGAATTACGACGATTTTGAAATAAACATTATCAAAAGCTTCGCGAAATTGATTTTCAATGTCCTTGTTTGCCTCATCTAAAGCTAAGATGTCAGCGTGAACGGTTTCAAAATCATTAACAATGTTTTGCAACCTCGTATAATACGCTAAAAATAATGGGTAATTGGTTGCATCTTGCAAAACGCTTTGACCGACCTCATACACCTTGTTTATTCTGCTAATGGCTACATTCCGTCTTCTACGCAAGCCTTGTAAAGTACTAGCCATTTTTTTTTTAATAAACAAATGTACTAACGAAATAATCAGGAAAACTTTATGAATTAAAAAGTAGAATTCGATATAATTTAAATACCCGTTAGGTCGTTAATAATTAAGAACTGTGTAAACTAATTCTACGATTCACTGTTTGAATTCGTTCTTTGAAATGACATATCAATTCACGTAATATTTCATAGCATTCTTTCGTTTTGCCAAAGAAAGAATTTATTATGAGAATTTATCTAAAGGTTCCCTGGTTTCGGCACCAAAAATGATCATGCACGGGGCATGGTGATGAGGGTAACCTTACGGCTACTCTTGCTAAGACGCTTATGGATTTCGATAAGTTATGCCCAACCACCAAACAAGAAAGGTATATCACAATTAAGTGGTACTCACGGTTGTTGTCTTCTGGCTTGGTGACAGTCATAGATGTCCATAAGCGTTCGAGATTGTTCTATTTGATTGTTAGAACTTCGGTAAAGTTTGAGTCACGAGTTCACACAAAGTATACGAAATAATACGGTAGGATTTACACTTTATGTGACGATATGATGAATAACACTTCGGCGTGGTGCGAAATGTCACGATACGGTCGGTGGTTAGCAACGGACTGACGATAAAGCGCTTGACACTTGTTTTCCGTGTAGGTAGGCACCCTTATTGTGCGGAAGTCCAAAATCTGGGTTCCTCCGATCCCGTATGATAATCGGAGCACAAAACGAATGAAATCCATCAGCGTTATGAAACAATAGTTTTCAATTAAAGTACATTGTACGGTTAGTTTGATTTTAAATGATTTAAGTAAGGGTACAATGGAAAATATAGTTCTATAATTGGTTTTGTTAACCACCTTAATCTGCCAATAACTGAGGTAAAATTAAATGTAAAACACCTATCGATTTTTGATATATGCATCATTAAAATTAAACAACGTCAGTACCTGCTGGTAGGTACCTACCCTATGTTGATATTTTTTCAACATTAATTATTTTTGGTTGCACGTTGCGTTAACAATTTATTTTTCGTAATTTGGAGAAATTTGTAGGTAGTTAATTACGTAAAATGTCCAATTATTAATGAGTGTCGGATTTGGCAAATTGTTTATCCAACCTTACGGTCTCTGATTTTATTCAATTAAATAATGCAATTATTTGTTAATACGCTGCAGTGAGCAAAGTAAAGCAAAAAGTAAACTCTCGTATGCGCAATATTTCCGTAATACTTGCATACTTGCATTCCTCATATTATTTCATAAAGACAAATCAAATGAGTACGTACTGGCGGAGGCCTTTCAAAACAATTGGCGTGGTATGTTAGTTTGTGTGGGGAACGCACGAGACTCGAGGTCTGCTAATATCGCCACGAGCAGGGCCGGTGCGAGGGCCTCAAAAATATGGTCCTTATAAAAAAACTGCTTTGCTGATAACAGCATATAATCTTCTGAACGGTAATATCTGTATTCCCGATATTATACAAACAAAATAAATTTCTGACAACTTCACAAGAGCGCGCAGGCACAGGACTTTTGTTGTTCCGAGATGCATAACTTAAACTACCATTGGTAATGCCGCTCGGAAAAATTATTCTATTATTAAATTACTTTTCCTCTGAAGTAGATATTTTTCAACTGAACGTTCAACAATTTAAAAATGTTATCATTACTTATCTAAATATAATACATGTTTCTTATTGTTTATGTTAACTGTAAATGTGCATTTAAAATAAAATAAATCTAAAGTTCTATATCCACGAATAAGACAGTTTTCGATAAGATCGGAATAGTGTATTTTCAACGACACGCTGGAAAATGCCTTAACGAGAAAAGAAAACCTGCTAATTTACCAATATTACGGAGCAAATATTAACTGTGGAATTATGAAAGAGAACAAGACACAGAAAAAGACAATGGTCGCCACTAGGACTCGAACCCAGACCTCTCGCTTACCAATGTCGCTATTGCCACCTTGTGTCAAACCCTCACATTAGCCAATCTCATATTTAAAATTTTTTAATTAACAATATTATCTTCAACGAATTCTTTTTCCATATTACGGGCAACTACCCATTTTATTGGACACAATCATTCTAAGAATTGGTTTGTAACCTGGATAGCGTCTCGTATAAATATATTAGAATTTATTCATATGGAACTATTGACTTTTTATAAAAGTCTAGATGAAAATAATTTAAAAAAACTCTCTTTTTATAACTTTTGAAGGTTATTCCCATCAATGTAATACATCATTGAAGATGAAGATATTAATTGTGAAATTGATATAAACGTGAACGACCAATTCTTCAAACCATGTTAGTTTGCAACACTCACAACGTTCCTCTTCTTTATGTCATTTTCGTACTAATTAGGAAGGCCATAAACCCACTGGTTCCGAACAGTTGGGAATCTCGTGCGGAATTCACATAAAAATACTAAAATTTAGTAAAAATGCTCATCTCATATCTAATTTGATCTAAAAACAATATAATATTTTTGATAATACTAACTTTGGAAAATTGTTTTTGTTAAACATTCTTATATATGAAATGTGATATCAACGGTAACGATCACAGTTTTACTGAACTGTACCGAACTACAGACTTTAGAAGTATAGAAAAAGTGTGTCGATTACTGTAGTAATATTCCACCTCTAATAGGAGAGGACACCAGAAGAAAAATAAAAATGGTAACGTCAGTCAAGAAGACCCTTGAATCATTTTGCAGCTAGTGCAGAAAGACAAATCCATGAGGCCGTCCCATAAGCGGCCTACACACGACACTGCATGTAGTGACTGCGGCAGTGACTGCAAAGAGGGTGGAGTTGAGTGAACTAGCGCTGTCTCGTTCTAGCGGCCCTTTAACAAACGAGACAGCGCTAGTTTGCTCAACTCCACGCTCTCTGCAGTCACTGCCGCAGTCACTACATGCAGTGTCGTGTGGAGAGCCCATTAGTTCCGACGCACATGTGCACCGCACACGCTACACATAACCACGCGACGCTCCTGCCTACAAGAATGCTCCAATGCTTGCACCATTGTCAAAAAAGAACATTTTTCCCTTACTTCAAAGACATACTCGAGGCAAAATCGTGGGAGCTCGGGACGCCTAGATAACGCACCTGATTGCCGCTTGGTGACTTTATCTTCCATTGTACGCTGCCTTTTCAGGTGAGATTTGAGAAAAAAAACTGCATGAAATGTGTTTGTGGAGTGCCTGCTTGAGAAGGAATGAATCGGATTTTCATGGCCGTTCTCATAATTGCGGTCGTTTTTTGGGTTGTTTAATACTGAATAATTTGTTAGCTAATCTTTCATAATAGACTCATTAGCTGTCATAAAAACGAACGTGTGTCGGACAATGTATCGTGTTCACCTAATATGCTGATTTTAGAAGTTTCACAAGATACCACTGCGATATTCTCGGTACTTATTTAAACAACTAATATCATTTGCCCGTGTTTCTACTTCACCGTTTCTCGACGGCTGGCTCTGTTATTGAAGTCAAATTATTATTTCTTGAACAAATTATTAAAAAATTCTACAGGATGCTAGGTTTCCTAAATTTTTCAAAACTGCAAAGACTCTAGAAATGTTGTTTTGTTCATTGGTCAGAAGTACACTGCAGTATGCTTCCATAATTTGAAAAGGTATACAAGATTTAGTAGAGAGTATATAAAATAATTTTTTGAAAAATTTACACAAGATTTACAATACAACACAGCTATAAACAATTTATTTTTTATTTTTTTATTGAAACATATAACAAGGTTACAATTTTACAACATAATATAAAAATTAATATTTCAATCACTCTCCTAATAAAGCAACTGCTTGTGTTTAGGAGAGGACAACTAAAAAAATTACATTTGTTTAAATTAAAACAAAAAATATTATTAATTTAACAAAAAATATTAGTGATTTTATGAGAAAATACAGATGAAAGTAAAAAAAATATAGGTTATTTAATAGATGATTCATATTGATAAGGCAAAAACATATTTATAAACAATTTGTAAAGTTATGAGGTAGTACTAGAGTATTTTATTTTAATTTTAATTTTATATTTTACGTAGTTTACTTCCGATCGTATATCATGGGGTAATTTATTAAATAATTTTATACCCATGAATATATAGTGATGCTGTGCTGTTGTGGTTGGTACTAGTGGCACGGTTAGTCCTCCAACTGATATATATGTTAACTTTTCAAAAAAGATGTACATTGTCAGATCTATTGTTTCTACATAATCAGCTAAATAATAAAATAGATAGTCCTGAAATGCTATCTGTCATTGGTTTAAATGTCTCTTGTACAAAGCTTCTTCATATTTTAGAAGCCAACAACACTAAATCAGAAAATAGCTCGCCAATTACCCACCCCATCGTAGGATTACGTTTAAGTTTATTATAATTAAGCGCACTTGATGTGAAATAACACAAAACTGCGCTGTATAAATACTAGTTTATTATTATTATTATGACAATTGAAATCGTAGATATGAAAATAGCGCTTGCGTAAAGCGAAAAATGTTGACTTTAGTCTCTAATTGGAATCGGGCTGAAAAATGATGTCATGTATTGTAGGCATTAGTCAAACAAAGTATGATACCATTAAAATGACCGAATCGGATATGAACACATTAGCTCAGTTGGTAGAATTCCGCCCCAGCAAGGCATGGATTCTGAATTTGAGTCCTAGATGTGATCGTATCTTTTTCTGATTTTTCTGTTTTCAGATTTTCGGATGAGTTTCGCCAATATAATTAAAATGTTGTTTTTTTTTATTTAAACGCAAGATTCTGACCGATTCGCATGACTTAACCGTATGACTTTACTGTTTAATTTCAGTAGAAGGTGCTCCGAAGAGTTTGAGTTATTTATCCCTTCAGCATCGGTGAGTAGCAGATAATGTTTATGCCAAAAGAGTGCCTAATATTTGTACCATGAATTTGTCGCATAAGAACGAGTCCCTATTATTGCTATAATGTACATTATGTACTCGGGTGTGGAAAGAAATGTCATTTTATTTGTTTACTCAAATCCACAAAAAGATATCAGTACTTAGGTATATTTGCATCAAATTTTCTTTAAAAATATCCTTATATACAAGACTTTTTAAACGACTTCAAAAAGGAGGAGGTTCTCAATTCGACTGTATTTTTTTATGTTTGTTACCTCAGAACTTTTGACTGGGTGAACCGATATTGATGATTCTTTTTTTTATTTGAAAGCTGGTGCTTTCCGTGTGGTCCCATTTTAATTTGGTCCAGTTTTGACAATGGCATCCATGAGAAAACCATATAGGTCTTAAATTTGCGTTAAGTATGTGTGCGACAAATGGACAAATAACTCAATATCACGCCTACCGATTTCGATGATTCTTTTTTTATTGGAAAGGATGTACTTCAAGGGTAGTTTGATGGGAGTTTGGTTAGGTTCTGATTATCGGATCCATGACAAAGTAACGGAACTCTTCAATTCTTAGGAGCAAATTAACGAAGCTCGGCCGAATCTCTTAATTTGACCCTAACGTCGTTATGGTCAAATTATGTCTGTCTCATATGAGCAGCACGTTTAGTAGGCCTACCCATATTCAGATATATTAGTTAGTGTACTTCAGATTCACTAAAAATAAACAAAAATTTTAACAAAACAAAAAAACGACTTAAAAAAATGCACTAAAAAGTAAAAAAAATAATTTCGTATTCTCCTACAACTTCATAATCAACTTACTTTTCTACTCATCAATATGTAGGTACGATTGTTATTTTGTCAGCAAAGGTACCCGGCCCGGCATGTTCACTTGACAGCTCCCCTCACGCCGGGGCCCCGCTCTCGCCTCTCACCTCGTCAAGTCGCTTGTGCGACACAAGCACATCTCACCTATAACTATGTAAGTAGTTACAAACCTACCTTGACTGACACCGACTCCAAAAATAACAATCGTACCTACATATTGATGAGTAGAAAAAGTAAGTTGATTATGAAGTTGTAGAAGAATACGAAATTATTTTTTTACTTTTTAGTGCATTTTTTTAAGTAGTTTTTTTGTTTTGTTAAAATTTTTGTTTATTATTAGAAAGGATGTTCTTCAAGATCAAATCAAAAATATAAAGGAAATGAATATATTTAAAACAAAAGTAAAAACATGGCTGAGAGATCAAAGTGATAATAAAATTACAAACATCATGAAGACGATATAAAGACAATCCATAACGAAATACAAATATTTTAAAAAACTACAGGCCACCTCAGAACAGGAAATCCTAGTGAAGAGGTCTGTGAAAAAAAAAAGAATCTATACGTTATACATACATGTACAAACCTTGCTATTGAAACAAATAATAAATAAATTAATAAATAAATAAGGGTAATTTGATGAGAGTTTGGTTAGGTTCTGATTATAGGATCCATGACAAATTAACGAAACTCGGCCGAATCTCTTAATTTGACCCTAACGTCGCTATGGTCAAATTATGTCTGTCTCATATGAGCAGCACGTTTAGTAGGTTTACCTATATTCAGACAAATTAGTTAGTGTACTTCAGATTCACTAAAAATTAAAAAATAAACAAAAATTTTAACAAAACAATAAAACGACTTAAAAAAATGCACTAAAAAGTAAAAAAATAATTTCGTATTCTTCTACAACTTCATGATCAACTTACTTTCTCTAATCATCAATATGTAGGTACGATTGTTATTTTTGGAGTCGGTGTCAGCAAAGGTACCCGGCCCGGCGTGTTCACTTGACAGCTCCCCGCGCCGCCGCGGCCCCGCTCTCGCCTCTCGCCTCGTCAAGTCGCTTGTGCGACACAAGCACATCTCACCTATAACTATGTATGTAGTTACAAACCTACTTTGACTGACACCGACTCCAAAAGTAACAATCGTACCTACATATTGATGATTAGAGAAAGTAAGTTGATTGTGAAGTTGTAGAAGAATACGAAATTATTTTTTTACTTTTTAGTGCATATTTTGAAGTCGTTTTTTGTTTTGTTAAAATTTTTGTTTATTCAAGAAGTTCCCACTCGTTGTGGAGAATTTTTTTGTCTTTAATTATTCTGGAGTTCCTCAATACGACTTTCCCAAAAGAAGACAAGTGGATAATATATTTAACATTAGAAGATTTTTAAAAATAAAATTAATATAAAGGGGATCGCCTACAACGCACGATGGCCATAGTGCTATAAATAATAATTCATACATAATGTCTCAACTGAGAACGGAATTGCTCACGACTGTATTAACGGTGTTAGTTGTACTAGAAATGAATATCCTTCCCCAAGGCGAGGCGAGGCGAGACGAGGAGGCTGTTGGATTATTTATTGATCCTGTTCCTTCTCTTGTTCTATGGTAGTAACAGTAACTACACCGTGAGAACTTGAGATCCGCATTCGTCCAGTTAAAATCGTTTTATAATGAGTATGTACCAATGTAATAATACTGTATTGGTACCTACATATAGATGAAACTGCGCAGATTTTTTTTTATTTTTATTAAATAATTTTAGAAAAACACATGTTCTAACCAAGTTTTGTTATTGTTTCATCGTAGGCCGGTTGTTTCACAGTACTTGAATAGTAACAAAACATTCACAGAGCTTCAATATTAACTTTGAAATATGATTAATCGTTCATATTCTTTCAAATTAGCGGTCCTAAATATATGTTTTAAAAACATTACGTAGATATCTACCCATCTACTTATGGATTTTTAAAGAAAATTATTTTCTTTAAATCTATCCAAATATTTTTTAGAAGATTGTGGTGGGCGGCCGGACACCGGGCGGGCGGCGTTGATTTGATTTTTTTTCGAATCTATAGTTTATTCCGAAGATGATGAAATTTTGCAAACTTGATCTTCAAAACAAGAGGAAAGTCACTGTCTTCGGGCGGACTTCAAAACGGACTTCAGATAGTATACGGAATAAAGTATTTGCACAAACTTATTAAAAAACAACAAACACAAACAAATTTTAAAAAAGTTTGAGAAACTCAAATAATATTTCTAAACGGACGAATTTAAGAAAAAATAAATGAAAATTTTGTTTTAATTCAAATGGAAGTATCTTTATTGAAATGTATATCATTATAAACGGAAGATGTTGTTTGCGCAATGATGGTTGATTTAGCGTCGAATGGAATTGAACACACGATGAATGGGTAACACCTAGACGCATTTGTCATCGCAGACACTCGGGTCAGTGGACAAGCAACTTACGCATCACAGAGTGGGTACCCGTTCCTATATTACCTTAAGCGTCGATGACACAGAGCGAGTTTACAAGCTACTATCTGGGAAATTCACTATCTGTTAGTAAATTCGCTCAGTGTCATCGTGTTACTTGCTAACTAGCAGATTGTTAACAATCTACGAAAAAAGTTGAAAGGTCGTCAACTTTACTTGCCACACTCTAGCTCGTGATTGGTTTATTTATGTTGTTCAAGATGGCTGCCAATAAACAGCTGATTTCGACTGTAAAACATCACAGAATTAGTTCACGCAGGCGTCGTTATTCTTGTTACTGGCGCTAGCAGCTACCTCAGTTTCCTAGGCTACTGAGCGAGTGGACAGTTTTGTGTGTCATCATGACAATCTCACTCGCCGATTTACCCGCTTTTAAACTTAGTAGATAGTAACTTGTAAACTCGCTTAGTGTCATTGAGCCTTTACGACGATATTTCCTAAAATTCCAATGAATATTTTGTACTTATTAAAAGCTTATTTTAGCATTATACTACAAAATAACCTTACGCACTCTCAAATAGGTGCAGCTAGTCCACTCTCTATGAACAGATTACAGAGCTGCCGTACCGTTTGGACGAAATATTGATTCCTAGGTACTATAATATTCGTCTATATTTTCTTGGAAATCGTCTAGTTGAGCCGTGCGGCGTGTTACAGTTTATATTCTTACAAAACCCCATTCCACTTACCTCGAGCTCCGTATGTTAATTCGATAAAGAAAAGCGAATGTTGTCGAGACTACCGATAGTCCACTTAAAGGAGCGTTCCTTACCGAGCAGTGGCATTTAACATTTCGCCGCAAATCTATAGTAATAATCGGATAAGGTGTCTTATTATGTCAGTACGTGGACATGAATTATTTGACAAAGGAATAATTGAATGTAGACCAAAGTTGAAAGGCGGAAAAGATTTGGATAATCCGAATGGTCGCCATAATAATATTAATGGTATTGTCGGCTCTAGGCGATGCACCTCAGCTGTATTATTCGGAATCGGGCAAAATCACGCACTCCTTTACGCGGATGGCGATAAGGTGGATATAGACAATGTAGCGTTTAATAATGAAAATATAACGGCTAAATAATAAGAAGCATGATATAAAATAAAATGATGGCCACAATAAGTTAAAAGAATGTAAAGTTTACGGCAACAAAGAGGTTGTACATTATATTAATGCTGTGGATTGACATAATAAATATTAATGGTATTGTCGGCTCTAGGCGATGCACCTCAGGTGTATTATTCGGAATCGGGCCAAATCACGCACTCCTTTACGCGGATGGCGATAAGGTGGATATAGACAATGTAGCGTTTAATAATGAAAATATAACGGTTAAATAATGAGAAGCATGATATAAAATAAAATGATGGCCAAAATAAGTTAAAAGAATGTAAAGTTTATGGTAACAAAGAGGTTGTACATTATATTAATGCTGTGGATTGACCAAAACTCTAATTATAATAACTCAGGACCTG
This sequence comes from Limnephilus rhombicus, assembly GCA_929108145.2. Taxonomy (NCBI): domain Eukaryota; kingdom Metazoa; phylum Arthropoda; class Insecta; order Trichoptera; family Limnephilidae; genus Limnephilus; species Limnephilus rhombicus. The sequence goes on from OV815284.1 coordinate 30,496,879, forward strand.
CTAGAAACTTGAAGATGATTTCTAATGTTAAATTTGAATGTCATATTGTTTAATGATTCTAATGTAGATGAATCTATTAAGGGCGCCAGATCGTTTAACATAATAAATGTATGAATGTGAGTGAGGCAAAGAGTGTGTGCCAAGACCGATCTCTGTTTGGCGGTCCGTCGTTTGGCGTCGTCCGACGTTTGGCGGTCCGTCCTCTCTGCCTACCCCTGCGGGGAAACGGCGTGATGGTTAGTTAGTTAGTTTACCAAGTAAATTAAATGATTTAAGTTAAGGGTAAACCATAAATAAGAAGCTAATAATTTATAATGATGGATTTACGGTTTTGATGTTTCCGACATGTTTGGTCCACATTGGAAGCCGAGGTATCTACACGTCCTCGTCTTGAGCCTCCCAGATCTCAACTCAGTATGATAATGGTTTTGATTTATGCATATTGAAATAAACATCGCGAAAATGAAAGTTTTATTTTATTTTGTGAAGTTTAGACAAAAATATTAAAATGTTTTCCGATCACAATCTAAATAAATTAATTTTCCACAGTTAGAAGATTTTGTACTTTATAACATATTTTATTGGCCTGATTGCGTAGGCACAGTGGGGCAAGGTGGGGAGTTTGCCCCACCCTGGCTGGTAGCTGCATATCCTACGGAATCATCGACCGAGTCGCGTTTTCAAATTTACAGCACTTAATAGGATGATTTTTCCTTCTTCCGTTCACGTTCATATTTTACATTATTGATTTAAGCAGTTTACACGCGGTAGAAGCGAAACTTTACCAAAACAATCTCAACCAATACTTTAAACGTGAGCGACCAATGAGCGCAGACTAGCGTAATTTCCGTTTCATATCTCAACCAATAGGAGCCTTTAAAAGTGACATCATAATCAAAGCTGCAATGAGTGCAATTGATGCGTCTGCAGGTGCAGTAGGTAATCGTCATTTCCGTTTCATCCGTAATCGAAATCACAGCGGGGCTATAGAAGTTTCACTTTAAAAAGTTTTAATTTTCATAAATGTAATATTTTATATAACGAAATGAATTATGTTTTGTAAAATTTTATTTTTTTCTTAGTGTGTTTACAACGTGCATCAATCAGTGTACGTTCTGTACTTTGGTTGGTGTCTACCATCAAAATAAATTCTGAAAACTTGCATTAATTTAATTACTATAGAAAATCCATAAAATAAACCGAGATATATGTACTTTAAACTACAAAGCTGTTGAAATTAGTCTGCAGTGGAGAATGCATTGGATAATAATATGTGATAATGCCCCTTTACTCTCGACCAACAACAAAGACCTAGCGCTGTCTGGCTGCGTGGTATGGAAGAAGAAGTAAAGAGGAAGGTGTGTGGTGGAAACAGTATGGGGCATGGAGCGTATGAAACTGGACTGGCTCCGTCACGATTCGCATTTTTAAAAGTTTTCCGGTTTCACGGAGTTGCCACACAGAACCGTCGCATTTGCATCAGGCAGATTAGAGGCTAGAAGAAAGGTTCCGAGAATTGTTATTATTACCATTGCGGGTAATTTCAGTAGTGTAATTTTAAAGCTGGTGTTGAAATAACTGCTGGTTGGAGTTAGGCTTGTCACTAATTTTCAGTAACAATGGGTTTCCGACCAAAAAATCTTCCAATGTACGTACACATACCTATTACACTTTAAACAAAACCAATTTCTTCAACAAAAATAAAGAAGCGCAATAATACGAGTACACATTCTAATAATAATACGAGTTCACATTCTAATAATACGAGTACACATTCTAATAATACGAGTACACATTCTAATAATACGAGTACGCATTCTAATAATACGAGTACACATTCTAATAATACGAGTACACATTCTAATATAGACTCTTGAACTGCTCTGTACAGGTCAGAGTTATTCATCCATATGCTAACCTTTACTGTACACAACAATATATTTCTTAATGCTTATATGTAACCCTTTTTATAAAAATGCATCAAAATTTTACGCGAAGCTAAAAAAATAATGAAGGCTATCTATTACTGAAGATTTATTTCATACGCTGGTATACCAAGTTTGCAATTCAACCGCAGTAGAAATTAAATTCTCAGAAAAATATAGTAGACAAGGGGACACTTCAAAGCACTGTTTTATTAATGTGAAGGATGATTTTTTCCATATTTTTGTCGTCGACATTCAGTGCACCTTTTCCTGTACATTTGGTCATCTTATTAGTATTTGTCTCTTCTTCTTCTAGATGTCGCTTACTTTTGTGTTTTCTTTTGCCTGTTCATTTTGGAGTTCGCTCGTTTCCGCTTCATCGAGTTTCAATTCACAACGGTGCTAAAGAAGTTTTCACTTAAAAAATAAAGTGCTGACAGACGAAAGTTAATCATGTTTCCAAAAATTTTAATTGTAAATCAAAGTGTGCACGGAAAATTTAAGAAACCAACTGGACAAAATATCATCGTTCGTAGCAAGGAGGTTAAATCTCCTTCGTTTGCAGCTAACTATGGCGTGGACCTGCCTTGTTAATAGGTACACAATGTACACATCTAGTCTTTTCTACTGGTGAATGACCACGTCAATTTGTAAATGTTAGGAAACGTTCTTAAACTCGTTCTTAAATTCATACGGGCGGGTAAACAAACGATACTGCAGGGCAAATTCATGAATCATGGATCAATTAAACCAAAATGTGATTCAGCGCAGATCACTGAAAGGTAAATTACATAATATATTTCATGTTTTACCCGTAATACTTGTAGTTTCGTGAATCTTAAATAAATAATGTTCATTTTTGGCATCTGCTTCTGAGATTGAAAAAATAAATCCTATGCACGAAATATTTATCAGATCATTGTGTATCTACTACATAATAAATTATGTGTTTGACTTGTGGTTTTTGTTTATTTTAATAATAATCTGTTCAGAGTATTCATAAAATAAAATAATTCCAAAAATTTTAACATTGTCACACACGATAATACTAAAATTCATAGCCAAAATTATTGCAAATCAAACTTTACAATATTAAAAACAACAAATACAATTAAATATCTTGGAGTAATTATCGATAAAAGTCTGAAATGGAAGGAACAAATATGTCTGGTAGTAAACAAAATCAAAAAATTAATATAAATATATTTTTAAGAATTAGAAATTTTCTGTCGATAAAAAATCTATATTTAATCTACTATGCCTTAGATCAATCCACTTTACAATACGCTATTATTAGTTGGGGATTCGCGTATATTGTACAAAGAACAATTATTAAAATTATATTAAGAAAATCCTTGGACCACCCAACAAAACGCCTGTTTGAAGAATTTCAAGTACCCACATATAAATATTTATATATTAAAAATTCGTTAATTCAAATTATAAAAAAGAGAAAGAAAAAGATAAATATCCATTTTTAAATAAAAACTGAACTCGACTTAAACATGTTTTTCTATGCCCAAAACTAAGTACGTCTTTTGCACAACATCATCACACTTACCAGGGAAGAACTTTTTTCAATCGTCTACCAGAAGAACCCAAATACTGCTCTCTGTCAAGAGACATTTAAAAAATATTTTTAAGAAAAAAACTGCTGTCACTTAATTAATCTTACAAATATCTTTAGTTTTCCATAATATGCTTTCTTTTTTTAAATGCACCCAAATTTTATATTTATTAAAATAAATACTGCAGCACACATATATTTACATATAATGAATTATTTAAGTACTAACCATAGACATATGAATATATATAGACCTGCCCTAAGTGATAAAAGCGTATTATTTCCCCCTCCCCATACCTATTCCTTGGAACCGGCCGGGCTTGCGAGAGCCTCGCGTGAAACTAAAAAATGTGATGTCATCATTCTTTTCCGGACCAGCGTCGAGCTCTCATCGTACATTTTACGAAATAACACGGCAAAAATGGTAGATTGTGAAATACATTACACCTTAAAATATGTCGATCATAACGAGTGTGGGCGGTTCTCCAGTGTGCTCGTCGCTGGTTACATGGGTAAGTAAATAATGAAACATTTGTAAAAGTGTCTTAACTAAATACGGCAGCAAAATATTCGTCTGTGAAAAGTGGCGAACTTTACTTTGCCGTATTTGGACTTAGCAAATATATTAATAACGTGGCGAGCAATTCGCGCTCCCATGTAAAAAGGTCTATTCATTAAAAAGTATATTTTGCTTTGAAGAACTAAATGGTGATATTATAATGCGAGATGCCTATATACTGTCAGATTGATTTTTTTTAATGAATCACAGTTATCTTCCCCCTCTTCGTCCCCCCATAGTTTTACCCCTCATCTGTATGTTCTCGTCTATTAAATTTGGATGTCTATGGTACTAACTAATAACATTTATGTACACTCCCCTTCCATACACAAGCAAATGCTTTCAATGTAGTAAACAACCTGAGATGTAAATTTATCATGTAAATACCATGTAAAATATATTATTAAAAAAAATGATTACGTCTTGGTATAAATTTACCACACCTGCATTCATTCATGCAGTAAAATAATTTAAATCAAATCAATTCTCAAGATCTCAATGATTTCTGAGACCATTTTGGAAATAAACAAACGCCTTGATCGCGTCGTGATGACAATAATTCCGTATTGGGTCGTGATCGGGACTATTATTTCCATTGCTCGCCCAATCTTTGTCCCGATAAGGATCTGATCTTTCCACACTTTTAATGCTATATTACGTACATTTTGAATTTTGTAGGCAGGTTTTGTGAATTTGCCTAGCTCTCAATTTCGATTTGAAAGGGATCGATTTGTTGCGATTTTAATCATTTCCTTCAATCACAATTATTAATAATCCTAATCGGCTAATGCATTATTATTTTTGACAAATATATGATTTCACGGGTTTTATTTCTATCGATCTCTGATAATGACGAATTTCTATGTTGCGTAAACCTTAAAGTATAAACCACGTAAGTCCATAGCAATTGCTATGGACTATTGCGTAGTTTATCCTTCAAGGCAAGGATATATTATACGTCTACACGGGGTGTTAAAGGACGTACCTACTTGATTTACTTTAACCAGATTTTTCTGACATTATTTAGAGTAAAAAATGTTAACGAAATTTTGGTCTCCGCTGACTTTTATTTAAAAAGAAAATTTTCTTCAAAATAAAATTCTCAAAAGCATGTTCGTAAAGACATTATTAGAAAATCACCGTTACCAATTATTTTCAAAATATGCACCCTTATTTCCATTTATCATTACATCAATAAACCATTACATCAGTAAACTATCACAACTAGTTCGTCAGAATTTCTACAAAACAGAAAAAAATATCCGCTGGTCTCTTTTCTTTATGCCTTAAAATTTACAACTGTTAGTAACAACACTTATTACTAATAGTTAGTTGTAAATGAAATAATAATAATATTGGGCTATCGTGAAAAACCACCCCAAGGACGCTAATATTGTTCAGAAAAACCAAATTTCATAATCAGATTTTTGTATTGCTTTGACTTGATGAATTTCACTAAAATAACACACTAAACTACATATCCGTAAATACCTTAAAAATATTTCTACAGATTGAGTTCTGATGCATTCAGAAAATGTATGTATGTTGAAATACACACTTATCTTACAGATTAATAATTAAACACATCACTAAGCAGTTTAATTATGTATTTGAATGTACGTATGTATATTTACTTAGATAATTTTGGCACATATGAATGATGATAATGAATGATTTTGAAAAAATGATAAGTGTTTTCTTTTGTTTTTTGTGATTTCCGCACTGGCTTCCCTTTTATTTCTACTTTAGATCCGGTGGAAATAATTACAAATCAGCGTTATTTAATACTAGGATGTAGAAAATGGAGAAGAAAAAAGTCATCCTAGTCAACTGGTTTATAATAATTGCGGATGTCCGTTTGGTTAAATATAATTCCTGACATTTTCATCGCGCATTTTTGCACTATTTACAGAATTGCACTATTTAGTAGTTCAATAGTAGTAGTCGTGAAGCTAATAAGAAATATAATATTATATCGTAAAATACAGGAAAATCGCCAAAGGTTAATTCTGAAAACCTTGTTATAATATTGTAGAGTGACCTTATAAGTAAGCAATTGGTATGAGGTAGATATTTGCGACAAGGGTTTCGCACGCCCGCGCCCGGCCCTACGAAAGATTGATCATGTTTATATACAAATTCGTTATTATTGTTAACACTAAAGATATTGAAATAAAAGAAATATGATATGATGGCCGCCCGACCGTCGGCGGACTGCTACCTAATGGCATAGTCTGAAAACGGAAATAATTCGTTCATTTAGTTGATTTTTTGAGGGTGTGCAGTAGTGTTGGTTAACAAAATCGGCGAAGCCAGGAAACACAGTCCCACCCAGTAAAAACTGCGGATATCACACCTCTTATATTTCAATATCTTTGGTTAACACAATGGAAATTAGTTGAACTTGATCAACTGATAAATATTATTTATTTTAGAAGAAGACAATACTAAATATCTAAACGGAACCTGAAACGGGACAGGACAGAGAAAAACAAAAAAGGTAACGGTCGCAACGAGGAATTAAACCCAGGATCTCCGTCTTAGGGCCATTCTATTTTTCTATCTATTTTACTTCATTTAACTAACTATTTTAATTGCCTTTAACTAGCCAGCGGCCGAAAATCCACATGTCGCCGAAAGATGTTCTTACGATCGTACAGGGCGGTTTCAATGAGAACGATTAATTATTCTCCGTACCAGCTTTTTAATATTATAACTATATAGTAGAAAGTATACAGAATAAATTCTCTAAATATTTATTCAAGAAATACAACAAAACTACAAATAACATGTTAAGTTTACAAAAAAGACGCACATTATCAGATCTGCTGTTTCTGTATAACCTGCTAAATAATAAAATAGATAGTCCTGAATTGCTATCCACTATTTGTTTAAATGTCCCAATGAGGCGTACCAGGCACACTTCTCTTTTTCATATAGAATCCAATAACACTAATGCAGCGAGTAACTCACCAATTACTCGCGCAATCATAACTTATAACCACTATGAAAAATTACTACACTTAGACATTTTTCATGATTCCTTGCAAACATACAAAACTAATTTATTAAATTTCTTGGCGTGATATAATTGTTTTAAAATTACTTACACTTAACTTTTCATTAAACTTTAATCAGTCAGTTACAATGAGTGAGCATATAATTCTTGATTTCAAAATGTCTCCTTATCTCCCCCCCCCCCTTCTTTTCTTCCTTTTTATTATTATTACTTCATTCATTCAATAATTAAGTTTTAAGACCGGTTCATATCTCAATGACATTCTATGGACTTACGTAATAGGTACATAACCATGTAATAATTTAATTTAACATACCTTATAATCTGTATTATAATGTACTGTGTATGTCTTGATAAACAAATAAATAAATAAAAAAATAAATAAAACTCAATATCGATTTTATTTCATTCCAAATTTGCTTTAATTTATATCTACATCCAAAAATGCCGAAAGGCGTGATGATAAAACTATTAAAATTATGTAATTTTTGTAATTATTTTTTGATCATAAGTATTAATCATTTTTCAATAATGTCTAAGCAAAATAAGAATGGACGAAAAATCTTAAATATGATTTACAATAATGTATGATTACATAGAAATACATTATGAAGTACGAGTATGTATTTGAAAATTTAACAAATCTGCGAACGACATATTATACTAAAAACGATGTATTATACTAAAAATATGTTTTTTCTCAAAATTTAAAACATGCGTTTACTAGATAAAAGAACAATCTTTCGAAATCAATTTAAAATTTTTTGTGGAAAAGAGTCAATAGGTCTAAAATTTGATTTAAAAATGACGTATTTCCGGTTTTCTCTAGTTATACCCTCTTAACAAAATTATCTTCAACTAATATTCCCATTAGTCAGTGAATTTTTTCCATATTTTTGGTTGTCGTCGTTTTAAATAATTAGAAAGTTTAAAAGTAAAGTAATAATAAATACAAGACAGCACGTTCAATCTACAATACAATGCAATGCAATGACTCAATACAGAAAGCAAGGCTCTAACGAGCTTTATTGAAAGGTTCTTGTGATCATTTTCCGGATTCTGGATACATGCCCGAACAGCGACTCACTCTAACCTAAGTACCTCTGAAGTGTAGTCATGTATGTAAGTCGATCGCAAGAAGTGAGAACCATTATTGTAGGTAAGTAGGTACTTGAATTATACAATGCACATAATAAACAAACCAACAGTATCAATTCATAGCACGTTAATAAAACGCCCTTTCTTGGGAAAGTTCAATCAAATTAAGTGGTTGACTAGTGAAGGTATTATATAAATAAATCATTCTAATAGAAAGACAAATCCTGTCCGCTTATTACCGTATTACAATGTTTTGAGAGTATTATAATTTAATATAAATAAAAAATAAAATTGTCTTCGCGTCTACTAGTCTTGGTGGCTATTATGGAAAACACTTCCTTGGTATGATTTCCTTTGACTCACAATATTATTATTAAGTTTAAGTATTATTATTAATAATAATAATAATAATCATAATAATAATCATAAAATAATCATAATCATAATCATACAATGAAAAATATATGGAAACTTTGACTAGCCAACTAGGAATGGATCCTGTTTTAGGCCAGTCAAATTGACAAATTTAGTTCGTATCATAATTTCATATTACATTGATTAATTATATAAACTTATTATTTATTGAATGAAACAAGTGTTACGATTGAATTCCTCGTAGAAGCTTTAGTTAATAACTACAATTTTGAACTCATAAAAAAAAGAATAAGCGAAGAGAAAAAACAATGTCTTAAAGTAGAAATTTAGTAAATGCTTGTTTAACAATAGATAAATGTTTGGTCATTTAAATCGCTTGCAAAAATTGAGAATCGAGACATTCTTCAAGCGTGATGACAAAATCCATATTATAATTAACGTGGATGTTTAAACGTGATTACAAAAAATAATTATAATTATAATTAACGTGAGTGACGTATCCCTTAACTTTACGAGCGGGTAAAGAAACTCAAAAAGAATGTGACTCGAAAAGGATGCAGCAAATGAATAAAAACAATTTGTATATAAATATTTCATAAGTTAGTTAGTGTATAAATAGTGACATGACAGAGTGGTTGATAACAAATTGTATTTATTCCCCTTTCCTTACTTCATTTTTTCATCCTACTAAGATATTTTCCCTTAGAGCACTTAATATAAAATAAAACCTGTAAAGTAAATAAAATCCAGATGGTAATATTAAAAAGAATGATCACCGCAGGACTTGAATGTAGAACAATGGGAAGGGTATTGATAAAATAATAGACAATTATGTTCTGAAGTTATAAGTACGTGTTTTTGTAATATTACGTACATTACGCAATTTTGTATAAATTATATTTGTATGTATTTTGTATAAATTATAGTTTACGTAATTTTGTATAATAAAAAGAAAGATCTCCGCAGGAGTTGAATGTAGAAAAATGGGAAGGGTATTGATAAAAGAATAGACAATTGTGTTCTGAAATGATAAGTACGTGTTTAACATTACATTAAGTATTACATTATAGTATTGTAATACTTAAACTTATTATAGTATTAAATTATGTAACTACGCATTTAAATTATTGTTCTAGTGTTTTATTCCTACGTAACGAAGCCCAAAATAATAAACTACAAGTAATACAAAATAGGGAGATGAGGATGATTTTAAAATGCAACATTTTTACTAGAGTTCAAATTATGTTACAAAATTTAAATATGATGATAACAAAACAACATATAATATATAATAGATTAACAATGATATACAAACTTAAAAATTATATGCTCCCAAATTATCTGCAGAGTAATATTATGTTTCAAGAAAATGTTCACAATTATCCTACGAAAAGACGCGGAGACTTTAGGCTTCCCAAAACTAAACTTTCGTGCATACTAAATAGCGCGTTTTATAAATGGCCAAAACTATATAACAGTCTGCCAAATGCCGTAAAGGAAGCCTCAAGTCTCAGCACTTTTCGTAGGGTATATGCATTATATGTAAAAAATATTTTTTGATTACTTAACAATATTATTCTTAAATGATGTATTTTTGTCTAGTTATCTTTTTTATATAGTATTATTTTTTTAAATGTATTTTAAATGTTACTGTACTGTATTTTGTATATTATTGTATTTTTTATATTTTCCTACTAGATGTATGAAACTATTTAGGTGTTTCTAAATAAAATTTTCAAAAACAAAAACAAAATAGTAAGTAGAAGAAAAAGTACGTAATTATACGAATGATATATTTTTTTTTGCAATAAATAATATTCAATTTTTATTTGAACAACTTTAAAATAAAAAAGCTTTTGAAGGTTATACCCGTCAATTAATATCCCTTTCATCCGGCCCGCCACGCAATGTGAGAAGTAAACGGATTTGCGGTCAAAACCTAGATAAACCTCACCCCATGAACCGAGCCACCCCTGCTAAGTCACCAAACGTACCCAACCACTCAGGGTGACGTATGGCAGGGGTGTTGGTTATCCAATAAAAGGTTCCCAAAATTGAATTAATGATTACACAATCCTTCTATTAATACATTTCTACATTGTGTACCAGTATGTTTACTATAGCTACAAAATATCGACGTTTAGTAAACCAAAACCTCAATAACCATTTAGGTAACCTTCGATTAATACAGATAGAGAGAATGGAACACCACAACACCCTGTATTAGCACATACTCCTTCCTCCTCCACATTCATATCATAGTTAAGTGTTCTTTAGTTTCCCCCGATTTTTTACATGATTTCACTCAATAACTTATTTGACTTGTGGCAGCTACAAATTTTTCTGCCATTACAAATGGCACCATAAATATTATTGCACATGAATGAATTATAACAATAGCGGAAATTTGAAATGCTATAAAGGAACATAATACATCCAAAAATGAGTTCAATACAGGGTTTCCCAAAAGAAAGTTGAAAGTTTGTGGATCGATTTAAAAAAAAGTAAGGGTTCTATCGAAAAAATGTTCATTAAATACTAAAATACACAATTTGGGAATTTATTTCTAAAAAATAATATCGTCCAAATTTAACCCCTCACATTCGCGGCATTCATTTAATCGAAGAGTAAAATTTCTTATGAGGGCTCGGCAGGTAGGCTTCGTGATGGCTGCCATTTCGTGACGGATATTTTCTTTTAATTGCATCAAGGAAGTCGGATTTTTGGCGTACACTTAAGATTTGAGGTAACCCCACAGGAAAAGTCTATAGGGGTTAAGTCAGGACCACGAGGAGGCCAATTTATGTCACCTCTCCTGGAGATCAATTTTCCAGGAAAAATTTCACGACCTCATGGCAGAAACGTATTGGACATATGTGATGTTGCTCCATCTTGCTGGAACCATGCTCTTTGGTTATAGCCAGTAAGTTTGTAGGGGTGCAGCATTAGTTTTTAGTGCAAAATGCTGTATAACGATGATCTATGCACATTTAAAGCACTTGCTCGCTTCCGAATCGAAAAGTTTGAGTCGCCACGAAAAGACTGATAAACACTCTCTACGTTTTCTACCGTTCTCGATGACCTTGGTCGCCCGGATTTTAGTTTTGCCAGCGTTGTACCGATCTCTTCAAACTTTTTGACCCATTTTCGAATGAGAGGAATGCTTGGCGCATCATTGAATTGACGAAAACCTCAAATATTGCAGAATCTTCTACGCGCTACAGCTGCCGAATCACCATTTTTGTAAAACTCACGCACGCAAAACGCGCGGCCGCTCCCGAGAAATGCTTCATAGCGACTAAATTCCCAACAGCCAGACTACTGATTGACATACCCCCCGCGCCCTTCGGAAAAGTTGCGGTCACACAGAAAGCAAAACAAATATTTACTTTCTTTTGGGACACCCTGTATATAATTTTTCTCCATTTTTGCTCTTGCGATTTGTGTGATTGAAATATTTTTAGGAAATTTTTGTTTTTTTTTTTATTTTTACTTAATTTTTTTTTCCCAATTTTTACATTTGATATATATACATAGATACAATGAAATGATATTATGAGTAATGGGAGATCACTAAGGCGCAGCCTGGCGAGGGTAATATAATTTTATACATTTTATTATTTTACCTAAAAATGTGTGTCTCTTACTACGTGCATTTTGAGAGGATTCTTTTCTCAAATATTAAAAATAAATGTAATACTGTTAATAAGGAAATTTTAAAAAGTTAAATATTCTGAAAGATCTATTCAATGTTAATTTATAATAAAAAAATCATAATTATAGGTCTAAAAAATCAGGAGAAAAAGTAAAAAACTTTCTTTTCGCACTCTAAATAATTAAAATTTTGTCCTTTATAGCATTACAAATTCACGTAATCGATAAGATAACTACAAAGAATGGTACTTGAACCAGGCACAGAAAATTTCCAAACAAAATCGATACATTTACATTCATAAAATACTTACATTGTTAGCAGCGGTTACATCAATGATAGAGTTTACGAAAGTTTTAGATTGTATTTGAAAGGTTTAAGTACATATACATGTAAAGCAAGTGTCGATAACTCAAGCCTTTTACCTCATACATAATTATGTTTACTATTAACTTAAGGGGAACGGTTGCGCGGCCTTTTTTGTACAAAACTTAATCAAATGGTACAGCAAATATCTAGTACAGATGTGAGCTATTTTGTTTTATTATTATAAAATATAAGCCGTGAGATGATTTCGCGATTTAAGTGGCAGCTTGGCAATTATTTGAGATTGATAATTATTTAAAAAATATGATTTTGTTCCTAATAATAATGAAATATAAAATAAACGAAAATTGTGAAAAAAGGATTTCGATGAGCTTAAATTTAAATTAGAAACGACCGATTTACGTTGGACCACAAATTTAATCATATAAAATAAAATACTAAAAAACCACCTTCTTATTTATGATATTTTATTCATAATATTTTTTGTACAAACACAATTTGGGTTAGATTATTTTTTAACAGGATAATTCGTTCGATTTTCGGAATAACTTGTATGGTCTCATAAACATTGTTGTGACTCCCTTACTATCATGAGTAGAAATGTGATCTAAACGGTGTTAGAAAGAAAAAATACTATATTTTATATTCAAATCTAAAAATTAACCACAATTTTATTAAAATGTACTCTGAAACCAAAACTTTCGACCGCAATTTGAAAAAAAAAAAAAGAAAATTTGGGAAATTTTTATTAATTATTTTTACATGAAATAACAAAAAAATGAGTTGACAATAACGTTTATAATACATTTGTCTAATAAAATAAGTGTGTTTTATTAATTTTTTTTGCTATCAGTTAAGATGAGACATTTTTTAACAAAAAAAAACAAAAATGCTTTCATAATCATAAAGCATCGAATTCTTCGGTGGTCTACATTTCGTAATTAAAAACAGAAATAATAATAGGAAATCTCAAAAAAACCCCCGCACAAAAAAAAAATATTTAAATTTTTTTTTTTGTATTTTTGTAATTATGCATTTGGTTGGGTATTTTGGCCCCAATCACAATTCTCACGAAGGCTGCGCAGCCGTTCTTCCGATGCTTACGTCCCGTGTACGGTAAGCGTGTAGATAAGTCAACTATTTTAAAAGTTTAATCGCATCTTGAGTTGATACAGCCTCATCTGAATAACCTGAAATTATCTGTTGGAGGTTTACATAATGGATACTAATTTCACCATTAACACACTCTTGTAGTCAGGTATTAGCTTCTAAACCTGTAGATAACATAATAATCTTGTGTACATATTTTTTTAATCGTTATATTTCCGTAGTGGTCCTCATAGATGCGAAACAAGTTATTGTTATACATATTCTACACGTAGTGGTAGAATATTGAAGAGTATTTAAAATTTCAAAATAGCACTAAGTCCCCAGCCGATAATAAATGACGCTTAGAAAATAATTTATGTCAGCCAATAAATTTAAACTCTCACCTATTTTGTCGGGTCGTCAAAATATTTCCGCTTTGTAATAAAATCCAAATAAGTGGAATATTTCTGATCACATCCAAAAACTAAAAACTGTTTTTGAAAGATGATAAAATACGAAATTAGTATAAGATTTCCCTGAAGAAGGAACGTTTGTTCCGAAACCGGTAGGATTTACGCATTATATAAGTGGTTTATACAAAGTTGTATTGTTTCATTTTTCTATAATGGATAACCACAACGTGATAGCTACATTCAAAAATATATAATTTCTAAGTTACAAAAACTCTGAATGCAAGCATAAAAAAGTTTTAAAATTGGTTTACGTTTTTTTCAACTAAATTTTCTGATATCGAAAAAAAAACACTTGCACATTTTATTAGGCAAGTGAATCATAAACGTTATCGCCAACTCACTTTTCTGTCGTTTCATGAAAAATTCCCAAAGTTTCATAATTCTTCTTCAAATTGCGGTCGGAGACTTTGGTTTCATAAAGGTGTACATTTTAATTACTATGATATGAACATACAGCTTGGTGTTATCTCTTTCTAACACCGTTTAATCAGGGTTTCCCAACCTTTATTTCGCCGAGCCTCCCCGAACAAAAAAATAAATGTGGCCAGAGATTTCACTTCAGAAACAGGCTTTTTCGGCAATAAAAAGACCGTCAGGTACAAAATTCTCCCCGTTTCGGGAAGTTCCAAATATAAATAAAACCGTATTCAATATTTTTGAGACAATATCCTTCGAAATTTTTAACACCTCCCGTCGGGTGTAGTGTCACTCCCCCCCCGTCGGGTGGAACCCGGGGCGGTCCGCCCCCCCCAATCGCTACGCTACTGCCCCTTAATTAAGTTTCAACAAAAATAAGAAACACAGTTTTTATATTAACTAAATTATTTATTTGAATTTCAAATAGGTACAATACAGATACAAAAAAATATTTATTATGGATCTTTAATAGAAGAGTAGGTACACTTTCAAACATTAATTACTTTTACATTTACATTTCTTAGTGGTCTTTTAATTATACATATTATTCTATTATTATTATTTTATTTATTTAACTTATATTTTTATAATCAGATAATGTCTAACAACTTTCAAAGTAATTAAGAACAAATAAATAAATAAACTTTTAAAGTACTATTGAGATACTTGAGCTTGCATGCTCTGTACCAGCTGGTCGATTATGGTCTTTGCTAGAGCTTTGCTTTGAATAGATTTTTTTTTCGGAAATGCATACTTACCTATTACGCCCCCCCTGACATTTCTCTACACCCCCTAGTGAGGCGTGCACCCCGGTTGGGAAGTCTTGGTTTAGATCATATTATTAAGGGAAACACAATGATTTCTGTAGACCTATATGAGTTGTTCCGAAAAGCCTGAGGGGTTAAAAACAATTGCAGTATTTGAAACTGAGTTACGCATTTCAAAATATTGATATGTAAACCTTTTTTAAAACTTATATGCATTTAAAGAGTATACATTAAAACTTAAAAATATTTTTTTTTGGTAGTAATTAATGCACTTTCACGTTCAATGAACTCACATTTTCCTTGAATTTAAGAGTATTTATTATTTTTATTTATTTAACATTCAAACCTGCTAATTTACTAATGTAGTTTCTCAGCAGGTATATAATGACAACATTTTTGCAATAACATGGTACAATGGTAAGGGAACGTACCCATACTACGTGACCAACTTTTTTGCAATTTTTAACCCCCCCCCCCGGTCACCAAAAACCTAAGCCCGCCGCCGCTCATTTGTACCAAGCGTGACATTTTGAAGACCCCCCCCCCCCCTAAACGTGTCACGTAGTATGTGTACGTTCCCTAAACAGTAGGTATGTAGGTATGTATAACGTTGATGATAAATTAACAATAAAGATAAATTGGTTGTAGCATAAGCCTTATATAACAAACAAGTACAAATGAATTTAATGTGAACGAATGGACATAATCAACAAGCACTTCTATAGTTTAATATACATAAGGTAAAACAAATTAATAATGATTTTCCATTTCCCTGGAATGTGAATTCCAATTAGGAAATCAAGGTCTTCGATAGGGCATCAATATACATCTTCAGTATCCAATAGCCATTTCCTTAGATTATATTTGACTTTAGCTGTAAAAACGTTTATATTTTTAATTGTCTTTGGTAGTTTGTTAAATATTCTGGGTACAATATAGTTTAGGGTTCTTTCACAGTATTTTCAAAGTCGTAACTGCTTGTCAGAAGCACATTAATTCAGACAATCGAAAAAGTAGGTACATTTTTATAAAGTTACTTTAAAACGAAAATTATTGTAATTGTGTTTTTCAAAATTGGAATTAGATGTAATATCCCGTGATTTTTTATGGGTCTCTGCGTTAGTCAAACAAACTAATTTAGGTTGTCTGTGATGTACGTTAATAAAATAATTGCGACTTGAAATTATTTCTGCGTGAAATCTTATTCAATGAAATCAAAATTTCTTTGAGCGTGTCATTTTAAAAATTTGAACTGATTGTGTGAAGAATTATTCTAAACAAGCGATACAGTACGTATCTACCCATATTATAATATTTTTATACAAAATTATTTTAATTGTCTTTTACAAAATTAAAATTAGAATATCCCATGATTTTTTATGGAATGTAATATCACC
Source organism: Limnephilus rhombicus (assembly GCA_929108145.2). Classification (NCBI taxonomy): domain Eukaryota; kingdom Metazoa; phylum Arthropoda; class Insecta; order Trichoptera; family Limnephilidae; genus Limnephilus; species Limnephilus rhombicus. The sequence goes on from OV815284.1 coordinate 30,513,544, forward strand.
GTGGGTTTGAAGATTCAAAACCTTTAGTGCCATAATTATGTTTTTTCCAATTTTTAGTAATTACAGCGATCAATCGGTTAAAAAAACAATTCACACATTGGTAGAACACGGCTTGATCGACCATTGTTCAATGTTTTAGTAGTCAAGTACTCAATAATGATATCATAAAATTTGCTAATAACCACATTCCTAATTACCATTATTACAATATAATCCATGAATAAGCAAGGTAATAATTGGATCATTGCCCGTCTATCTATTATCCTCCAATACACGCAACGATTCGGTAATAATAATAAAAAATCAGAGTTTGCAATTCATACGCGGAAACCTTCAGAAAACCAAAGTAAACAAGAGATTACGAAGCATTTTTTTAATCAATGTTAAGTAAGATTTTTTCCACTTTTTTGTCGGCGAAATCCAGTGCAATTTTCCTGTACTTTTAGTCATCTTTATTACCTATTTGTGTTTTCTTCATCCGCGATATACAATATATTTTTATTCAAATGCACTAAAGATAAAACTAGTTGTCTATATATTGTATATTCCAGAAGATCGACATTGTAAATAAATTCATTTGATGTCCTTATCAAATTATTATGAAAGGTATTTTTAAGTCGATTTTAGGTTTTGAAATTAGTAAATAATACACAAAAAAATTATATAATATATATAATTTCGGGCAGCCAAATTGTCGGGGGTTCAACTGTCAGCTCACCATAAGTAATAACTATGTATAATGTATAATTACTATTCCTATAACGAAGCCCATAAAAAGGGCGTTAGTAAATGAATTAATAAATAATAATAATCTAGCTCATCAAATTCACAATCGCATTGCACAATATAGCGGAATGTGCAGCAGTGTTGCACTACGGATTAATTATCGTGATGTAACGATGCAAACAAGAAACCGTTGAGCTTCGTGACGACCTCGAACGGAATATATGCGATTCGTACACTGGAACGGCGAGACTTACTCAGATTATATTTTCTGAGGGAGTGTAGCGAGGTGAATTCTACTTGTAGCTATACCTATCGTAATGTGTTACAGGTCGTATCTTTCAGAAAAGATCGTTTTACGGAAATTGCAGCCGATAGGACAGGGAATCGAGGAATTTGTGAAGGGCGACGGATTAAATTACGAATTATTCCTTGTCGTTTCTATAAAATTGTGTAAAATCGACTCGGGGCATAATCGCGAATCTCGATCTATTGCTGAGGTAATCGCGAATTAAGTATAGATAATAATTAAAACAACAAAGCGTGGTTTGAAATTTGTTCACCTACCAGTTTCCCGGGGCATATCGATGCTGCACGACACGCCGGTGAATTTATTTTTATTTTTTAATATTTAAATTATATTTTTACAGTGAGCATAACATCTCTTTTTAAATACATGCATTCTTCAGACTTTCAGGCATTTCAACGTACTTACATCTTAATCCTCCATACATAAGGCAGTTCTGTGATTCTGATTTTCTCATATGCGGAAATCTAGCTCTGTTTATATATAGCTGGTTTCGTAATTATGTATATCTCTATTAAAAACAATATCCTCCTTAAAGTATTTAGGCATTTGGTTTATCATAACTTTATGCACAAAAATTAACACATTAAATATAAGACTCTTTTTTATTTGAATCCAATTCAGCTCTTCTGTCATTTGATTAATCCTTGAGAATTTGATTTTCCACGGTATATGCCTCATAACTCTGTTCTGTATATCTTCTAGATTGTTCAAATTGTCTTCTTTGGCCAAAAATATCGTAGAGCACCTAAATGTGGAATCTGGACGGCAATACTATTTTTTTTTAAATATTTATTTATTCAGTGTATTTAATATATTACGCAGGTGTTTGAAATAACAAAGTCCAGACTAGACAGAGAACCGTGTTGTGGCGGTTGGTATGGTATGACTTTAAAATTTAAGCATCCTCGTATACCTAGCTACCTTAGTTCTCCAACAGTATGACCCAATAATAAGAATAATACAGCATTGACTTAATGAGTAGGTATTATTAATTATTGCGAACCAAATAAATGCAATACGAGACTCGTGGCTCCATTTCATGTAGTTGCTTCCCGCACATATTTTACGTATTCTTTTTTATAATATTACTTCCTAAAAAGAAAACATACTTACAAGCAGACATGCAATAATTCCTGAATGTATCAATTGACAATTTGTTAATATGTTATTATTATAACAACTATTACGCACGTACTTATATTCTTTATAATGCGTTTATATCCATGTATGTGAAAGCCCAATACGCGTCTAAATAAATATGAAGTAGAAGATGTAAATAAATGAGTTGTCGGATCAATACGAACATAATAAAAACCCGCCCTTAAATCTTTTTTCCACAGCGACACGAATGGATATTCCGATATCTTGCCTCATTTTGATTCCGAGGACCAAGAAACGTAGTAGCATATTATAACGACAGTTCGATGTAAAGAGCTAAAATTGTAACAGTTTGAGATGATAATATTAATTAAGTCCCGATATTCAGGGTGCGGCAGCGTAACTTCCCTTTTTAAAATGCGCTCCATTCAGTCGGTTGATGTCGTAGCGGAGCGCTAGTGATCTCGTTCGAGGGGCGGAACTATAAAGTTTTGTCCCGACCCTACAAGATTTGAAAACCAACATCCAGGAAGAAATTGTGTAAGGATGGTTACTACTTACTACGCATTGCTTCGAATTGATTATTAATTCTTATTTGAATTCTTCTTTTGACTTAAATATATTTTCTGGAAGCAAATTTTTGGGCAGTTCGAAGAAGAGAATCACAGTGACTGGACGTTTGTTTTGACGGGGAACATTTTCTTCGGCGGCATCTCCGAGCTCTGAGCGATTTACTACGTAGTATTTCTCTATAATTTAATATAATAATATTTGATTTACCATAGTTATTTATTTTGCTTATCTCTTTAAAAACGTGAACTGGCGCCCTGTATTAATTTTCATAAAGTGATCTTTATTTCAAACATTTGATTAGGTTATCATTCTTTTTTTAAATACTACATGTCATCTGATATACTTTATTTGTTTCCAATAACATTACTATTTAGTTTCTTTTAGGCTGAATTTAGTTTTAGTTTTAGTTTCTTTGACCCTGATATCAAAATACTAGAGTTATAAAATACTGTTTATGAGATTAAGACATTAGAATTATTATTAAATATTATTTAGACAATTAAAGATATTAGGGTCCATGTTTTGAGTCTATTTTAAATAGAATAATACAATATGATTTTTTTGTTGTTCAATTTATTCTCTTTTTTAAATCAATATACCTATTAGAGATCTCATACAACTACAAATAATACATAAAATTGCTGTTTTACAAAGTACCTACGTACTTTGTTTCCGACAAAACTGTCTGAAAGAAAGACATAAACTGAAAGTTGAAAGACAGGGAATCGATGCATTTGTGAAGGGCGATGGATTGAATTGCGAAATATTCCCTGTCGTTACCAACGTACACTTTATTCGGAACACAATCTCGAATCTCGTCCAATCCATCGCTGAGAGAATCGTGTTTGAAAGGAAGCCAATATGATAAATGTCTTTATATTATTTTGGTTCCTTACTCCTCGTTAACTCTCCAAGGCTCCAAGGCTTTTGCTATATTTATTATAGCTTTGCTTTAACAAATACGAATAACTCGCTCTCTGTTGCTCTATTTATGGCTTATGCCAAAAATCACGATATGTATAAAAAGAATCTGTGGTTATTGTGTTGTCTCTATTTTTCCGCATCTACAGAAGCACTCCGGCGTGCACATAGTCCTCGCATAAATATCTCCAGTTTTTGCTGGTCCCATCGGAACACTGCAGCTTTTATCTCATTTTGTTATTGACTTTGGTTTATTTTTACCGCAAGACGCCATCCGATGACATTGGAATTCCGGCGGCCATTAATATTGTGTCAGCAACTTAGTTATGCACTATAGAGACTATACCATTCTAATATCACAATTTTTACAACGTACTTAAACGCAATATTAATGCTTATTGGTTTAATCTGGTGATCACATTTTGTGTTCAAGAAACCAGGATACCATAATAACGCGTTTAAATAATTATTTTGTCATTTGTGTAAATTTAACACGTTGTATTTTTTTGATGAATAACTAGCGCAGAGTCGCAAAAATCAGGGGATATTAAAATTATTGTGGGATTGATGAATTGCACGATAGCAAAAATAAAAAAAGGCGCAGACCCTCGAACTGGTGTTTATGAAAAAAATTAACTAAAAACTTTTGTATTTATTCATTTTAAATTTCTTTTCGTGGTTTTAAAGAAAACCCCTAAAGGTATACTTTGAGGATATTCAGCAGTTAAAAATATTTTGTAAAACTTACGAAAAACGGTAAGAATAAGGTCGTATTTCTGATTTGGTTTTGATAAATGCTAAGCCTATGTAAATTTAAAAAATGTATACAAAATATTTTTCGTATTAAAAACTTTATATTTATCGATTTGCCTAATAATATTATCATTATTTAAAATTAATAAATAATTACATTTGGCCTTAACTAGTCAAGATTAACCCAACGAAATTCAAACAAAAGATATAGGTAGGTACTTATTTCGAGCATAATTTTGTAGTAAAAAAAATATATATATATATATATATATATATACAGGTATAGTACAATTTGGGAGGCGGGATTGGGTACCGCCGCCCCGGGAACCTTTATTGGATAACCAACACCTCTGCCATAGGTCACCCCAAGTGGTTCGCTACGTTTGGTGATTTAGCAGGGGTGCCCGGGTTCATGGGGTGAGGTTTGTCTAGGTAATGGAGGCGGATGACCAGGACACACTGAACCCCAGATTCCTACCCACCCCTACAAACCCTTTTCCTCTTCCTTCTCAGAACTCTCCTCTCCTTCCTTCCCCCAAAACCCCTCCACACAGCATCCCCAAAGATGACATAGGCCCTGAGGGAAATTATTTTCCTCAGGGCCTCCTGTGTGGAGCTCACGTAAAAAAAAGGTAGGTATTCGGGTACTTTATTGCTTGTCTAAATTCTTGACACTTTAGTTCAAATTTTGAATTATTATAGTTACGTAGGTACTAATGACGCTTAAAATCAAAACTAATCATTTAGTTTATTCGTTAATTGGTAAAAATTATCGGCGACACCAGGTAAAAACTGCGGACAGCACATCTCTTATGCTTCAATATCTTTGAAACAACCCGATTTTATTGAACTAGATTTATAATCACAGACATCCTCACGACAGAAATTATAAAATTTGATGATTAAAAGAACCCAGCAAAGCGAAAAGAATTAAGTTATTCATGAACAAAGAAATAAATATAAACTACCGATAGAACCATAAATGTTTTAAAGAATTTTTAACTATTTTATGAAGAGAAGTAGGTCTTCATCTCTGCTAACTTCTAAAGATAAGTGAATTTTTTCCTCCCATATTGAGAAATGTTCCCTTTTACTAGACTACACAGATTTTATATTCTAGATCAGTGGTTCCCAACCTTTTTCTGACCAAGGACCACTTGTACGTTTAATTTTTTTATGAAGTCTAAATTTGTGTTTGCCGTTTAATAGGGAGGGTGGTGACACCTCGTTATCCGCCCTATCCGTCCCAGATGCCACCCACGCTAGCCTAAGCCACTGCTTGTGGTCAGTGGCGTAGACTAGCATGGGTGGCACCCGGGACGGATGGCAAAACGGGAGGGACGTAATGGGATAGGGTAGGACGCGTTCTAGCAGAATATTTACCACAAAGGAGGAGGCGGCATGGGATATGGTGGGACGGGTTCTAGCAGAATATTTACCACAAAGGAGGAGGCGGAATGGGATATGGTGGGACGGGTTCTAGCAGAATATTTACCACAAAGGAGGAGGCGGAATGGGATATGGTGGGACGGGTTCTAGCAGAATATTTACCACAAAGGAGGAGGCGGAATGGGATATGGTGGGACGGGTTCTAGCAGAATATTTACCACAACGGAGGGGGTAGAACGGGGTAGGATGAGGTGGGGCGAAACGGATTACCATAATGGCCACTGACCACAAGGTTGAATAATGATAAACTGAATATTGTCCCGATTTTTTTAAATTCAGACTTCTCGACCAGGGACCGCGGACCACCTTCTAACCTCTTGCGGACCACTGGTTGGGAAACCCTCTTCTAGATAGTAGGCAAGTACCATCGCTGAAATGCAACTTGAAATCCTTAATTGGATTTCATTAAACCAGCGTAAGTTCCTAAATGGCGAAAATGGGAGGCACTTTGTTTTGTCTCGGCACATTGTGTTGAAAGCAGCGCTTGCAAATTATTTGTCTCTCGGCATCTTGGAAAGGTTTGCCGTTGGGTTAAATAGTAGATTAGAGCAAACAATATTAAATTATTTATTATCCATTACTTGATTTTGTAGGTATTGCGGAGGTGTAGTTATCATTAACTTTAATTACATAAACGCGGCATTATAATATTCTGATTATTTATAGTTTTGGATAGTACCATCATTATAATTTAAAGCCTTACATTAGAGTGATAAACGCTCTCAGTGTCACCCAGACTTTGGTCGTGTTTGGTGGCGAGATCTTCCCAACTTTCTTCTATCCCCCTACCTTCGGCCTCAGAACATACCCCGATGAGAATGGGCCGGTTGGGAGCAGTTAATAATCTTGTGCGGTAGGTATTCATAAAAAAATATACGAGTGTGCTTTAGACCACACTGAAGTAAAACTTATATCTCCCTCTCGACTTCCGTTCGCCTCGCCCCACCGTTCGCCTCGCCCGATCACACTTTTCATAACGCTCTCGTCGCGTATTCACCAGCTTACTCCCCAAGTCAAGCGTGCGTAGGCCCGACCGTTCACTTTTAGTAACGCTCTTTTCGTAAAAAAACTTTGTTTTTACCACGATAATCTTTATTTAAAAAAATCAACATGTTTCGAGAACGATGTTCTCTTCTATATGTACTAAAAACTAAATTACCAAGTATAGAAAGACAGGCGTGGGTAGAAATGGTAGTAGTGGGGGGAAGGGGGGGGGGGTGCTTAAAAGATCAAAGACAAATATTACAATGGAAATATATTTTAAGACAGGGTTATTCACAAAATTAACCCTATCTTAAAATAACCCTACCTTAAACATATTTCCATTATAATTATATCCATTTTTTTTGTCCTTGATCTTCTAAGCACTCCCCCCCTTTCCACCTCTCCCCCCCTCCCCACTGTTAATATTATCCTTATATCCCTTAATAATATTACCCTTAGATTATTTATTAACATTGTCCTTATATTTATTCATCCTTATTAATCTTATCCTGACGAAAAAAACTTTGTTTTCGAAACATGTTGATAATATTGATCATTTAGTGGTGTTTTTTTACAAAGTTATTTGTTTTCATTTAATCAATTTATTACACTTAAATTTTTCATAGAGTTTTATTATTCCATGGAAAAAAATGTTAAAGAAAATAAATAATATGTTGAAGGATTACCACATTTGATTCGTATTGCGTAAATTCATCTAGATGGTGAATGCATTATATCTCACGCATGATGTCAAATTACATCGCTGAAGATAATATTACAGTTAATGATATTAACATCAATCTCATTGTGAACTCTTATGCATATAATTTGTAGGGCATTCGTATAAATTCCCAGCAATAATATACGCCTTTGATGATAATCTATTTCCTAGTTATGCAATATAAACCGTTTTGATGAAATATTCATAATATTATCTAAATTTACTTGACTATTCTGTCGAACAGAATGCGTTTCCTCATTCCTAAACTGACCAGCCGTTCTTTGACCATTTTGGGCTTTATTTTCGGTAAACACGTTTAATCGACATTTCTTAACTTGTGGCAGTATATCATTTGTGCTTGTATGCAAACAGATTTATTGCTAGGTTCACGTAATGATGTTATTAAGAACCTTTATTGAATAACACTTTCATTCATGATGGAAGGTTGGTGTTTCAAAAGGCTGATTATTTAACAATCTTTCTGTTAGGTATTTGTTACACTTACAGGTGTTTTCAGGTGTGGCCAGGAAGACAGACATACATGTACGAGTATATTAAGGTTCCTATATATACTATAAAGGGGTCGTCCATTAACAATGTGAGGCTCGAAAGGGGGGGGGGGGGGGGAGGTTCGGAAAAAATCACGAAATATCACAAGGTGGGGAGGGGGGGATATATAATGAGATATTACGTGTATTTATTTTTCGTTGAACGCACAATAATATTTTGAAAATTTCGATATACTTTGTACTAAAAAAATACACGTGATTTTGGGTATGGGGGAGGGGGGTTAAAAAGTTGCTTAAAAACATCACGTGATTAATGGACGACCCCCACATTTTAGCAGAATAAGTGGGAGGCGGGGAATTTTGGAGGTGGGTATGTGTACCGCTACCCCAGGAACCATTTATTGGATAACCAATACCCCTGCCGCAGGTCACCCCAAGTGGTTCGCTACGTTTAGTGACTTAGCAGAGGAGCCTGGGTTCATGGGGTGAGGTTTTTATAGGTCTTGGCGGCGAATGTGTCTACCCACCTACTGCGTGACAGGCTGGATCGGAAGACCTAACCTTTCCAGCTGGACTCTCTCGCCTCATCGCCTTGTACCACAGTAAGAGGGATGGATTCATACGACCGTCACTCCTGGACATATTGACCCCCACCTTTTGCTTCCTACCCACTCCTCATAGCTTTTTTCTTCTCAGAACTTCATCTCCTTCCTCTCCATAAAATACCCTCAGCATCATCCCCAAAGATGACTTAGGACCTGAGGGTTTTTTTCCTCAGGGCCTTCTGTGGGGAGCTGATATAAAAAGGTATATTATTTGTGAAAGCAAAGTTAGATTTGTTTTAAATACCATCTTTTTTAATTAATGAATGAAAAGTACCTTCACGTAAAAAGGACAAGCATTGTGGCATTCGGATAAGGGAATAATATTTCATATTATAAAACAATCAATGTTAATGAACTTGATATCTCGTATGTGTAGTGCGGTATATTGGGCCACATTGTGATAATTTTTACACGGGGGTGTATTTGTAGCCTCTGATCAGTGGTTAACTCTTATTAAAGCCTTTAAAACACCCATATTTAAATTAACTGGATGCAGATCATTCGTCGCCCTTATTTAAATCCTTTTAATTGTTACACAATCTCAATCTCTCGTTGAATTGAATTCGATACGGCATTGGAATCCCAACTGCTCCCAACCGCCTGGAGCGAGTGAAACTATGGCATCTTCAATTGGGGTATGTTGTGGGCTGAAGGTAGTGGGAAGGAAAGGAATTGGGGAGATGAAGGTGGAAGAGTACCTGGTTATTCAGATCTAGTTACCAATCACGATTAAAGCCATTTTTAGCAAAATTTCAATAGGTTTATCGTGATTTCTCTGATGTTGCGTATAAAAACTTAGGTATTTCCGCGAACAGAACCACGAATTATGGGAAAGGAATGAAGCCACCGCAAGCGGCGCGGCGTTTCGCGCTGTTTGCCGTAGCTTTGTTTCTTTCCCTTAATTCGTGGCTCAGCTCGTGTTCATGTTGGTTCCACGTTCCACGACAACTCAATTTTCGCAAGTAACATACCATATTATTATTGCAACATTACCGATTGGGTATTGCATCATTCACTTTGGTCCTGCTGAAAAACTAAGATCAATAGGAAAAATAAACATGATCGATAGGTACCTACAAACACGCTCGGACAGCACTCAAAACCAATGCAATCCATGGCAAATTTAATTCATAGCATGTTACGATTGATTAATTGAAATGTTCATAATATAACAACAGAACTAGATATCACGTTGTAGGTTTTTTGTAGATCATTTTGTCAGTTTTTTTAAAACTCATTGCGAAAAACTGCATCCTGCTTTAAAGATCATTTTAAATATTTTAGAAATGATTGTTTTTATCTTTTAAAATATCCCCCTTCGTTTCGTGTAAACCAATTTATTATTGTTATATTGACGTGAATCTTATATAGCGAGGCAATCGATAATTTATCTTGGATATCTTTTCCGTTATAATATTAGACATAATAAATCTATCTCTCTCACTTTTTAGAATGTTGTATCTACTTAAAGCATTCCGGAAATGGACCAATATCAGCTTTAGATATTATATTATTAAAAATATTTTTTAAGTATCACTTTATTACAGTGCACTTATTGAGAAATGTGAGATTTTTATATGATTGGTGTCTTATCTTAACACAGGATATTCGTAGTTAGCCTGAGATTTATTTAACGGTATTGACACAGATATTGTTGGCGTTAAAGTAACTGCTAAAAGGGTACCCACGCAATAAATAAACAAGTACCGGTTGAATGTTTTAAATCTTTAATATTTGCCGTTTTATCAATAAAAGTGTTAAAAATTGATTCAAAATTGAATTACCTAATTCTTTATGATTACAGGGATGACCAACCACTTATTTACCCACGGATATGGGTACCGCTACCTCGGGAGGTAGCGGTACCCATTGGTACGCAGTGGGAGGGATGGATTTATACTTCCGTCACTCCTAGAGACACTGACCCCCAGATTCCTATCCACCCTCATACCCCTTTCCTTACCAGAGCTACCTCTCCTTCCTTTCCTCAAAATACCCTCCAAAACAAGTCTTAAATAAATTACGGAACGAATGGTAACATATAGAGAGTAAAGATCCAGGTAGGTACTGAGTAGGTGAAGAGGAAATGTATTATGTGATCTGTGGAACTTAACGGGGAAAATCATAGCGCCCAGCTTATTTTCTATGCAAAATATTTAGCTAAATTTAAATACAAAGCAAAACTTTTTTTCTTTCGATGAAATGTGTTTTTCCGATAAACTATATATTTTATACGATTTTTAATTGTCTCGAGCTCAAAATAATTTACCATAAACCTTAAAAATTGAATTGCGCAAACGAGTAAAAAGTGACGCTGATGATTAGATTATATCCCGTCGCTCCTCACATCAATTATTATTTTTTTAATTTTTATAAACTAACGTTTAGACAAGATTTTTATGCATAGCACAAAGGGTAACAATTATTACAAGCAATAATTGTCAGCCTGAAACACTCATTTACATTGAAAAATCTTCCGAGAAAAGATACCTTTATAAAAGTATCTTTTCTCGGAAGATTTTTCAATGTAAATGAGTGTTTCAGGCTGACAATTATTGCTTGTAATAATTGCTCCTCATATCGGTCACCTCTTTGTAGGGATCCGAAGAAGGTAGTTTTTCGTCTTTCGTTGGATATTATCACGCATCAGCGGATAAAATCTCAGTTGAAATTAAATTTCTTATTAGAGAGTTGAAATCAAAGAAAGATACTAGGGCCAGTCGATAAGTAATGCCTCATATTTTTTCTCCTTCATTTGTCAAGAAATAAAAAATTCAATTACATGGGCTGAAAACTATACTACTGACGATTAATTTGTTTCTTTTTATTATAATGTCCGTCCATTTTCACAGCTTTGGTCCATATTTTAACAATAGAATATTATATCACAGTGTTGTAAAAAGCACGGTCACATCCAGAACACCATCGCCATAACTTTCCCCGCCGATCACACAGTTTTGATTTTTTTGTCCTTGGTGAGTTTGTGTGATGGCTTTTTGATTCAGGTTAAAAAAAATTAACCCATTTTTTCGTCTCCGGTTATAATTTTTTCCAGAAACTAAGAGCTGCGAGTGTTGTGAGGCCATTGTTTTTCTTGTTTTTTTATTCTGGCCAATTAAGTTTCTTGGTACCTACCTTGCGAAAATTTTGTCGAAAAACAGTTGTCAAATAATCTTCATTACACTGCCTTTACTGAGGGAGAGAATACAACATGTGTAGTTATCTGGGGTCACCACGAATAAGTGCAGTCCGGTGTTTGTCCTTCAGCTTCGTTACAGTAATGAACCCATCGTCTAGCAGTGCTGATGTCCACGGATGCATCATGGTACACATTTTTCAGCCTTTCATGAATGAGAATTTTTGCGTTTCCCCTTCTACAGTCAAGAATCAATCTCAGAACGCTATTACGAACATCGATGTCGTCCATTTTGCAACGGACTGCTCTGCTGCCACCTGTTGACGCAAAAAATTACTACTGCAGCAGATTGTAGAAGAAGGTTTGAGGAATAGCACCAAATTCGAAATTTTCACTTAACTATCTTTATTCAAGGAGAAAAAAACAGGAGGCATTACTTATTGACTGATCCTCGTAGAACCTCAGGTAGATAAATTATTATTATTGTATCTATAAAAAAATTCTTTGTTCTGATAGCAACCGCAACTCTAAGCCCCAAATAAATCCGATTATTTTATGTTTCTTAATATCTACCTCCAGTCAAATGAGTATAACTGCGTGATTGCTGTCAATTATGTTATTTCAAAGCAGACAATAATTGTATCGGTATTATACTTACTGTTGTAAAGGTAAAATAAAGCTAATCTGACCAGATTATGGTGGTTTATTTTGAAATCATTTGTTACTTTATGTTAGTTCATAAAACAATAATCAACAGAAGAAAATAATCTGTCTTAATTACAAACATGATATTATGATGTTATCATTAAGTACGCGGTGAAACGTAAAAATTAGTGTACGAACGAAACAGGACTTCCTACCGAAATTGAATCTTCTTTATCTGTCTCAGCTTTGGCCGAAATCGAAACCGAAACCTTTAAGACATGTTAAAAATCTATTGTTTACTCAAATTTGTTTTTTATTTTACACTTATACAGACAATTAACACGTCTCAATGTAATTAAAAAAAATAATTGAAGTATGTGAAAAAATAAAAAAAATTTATATCACTGCTATAAAACAAACAATTGGAACAAAAATTTGTCAATAATTAATCAACCTTATATTATAAAGGAAGGTCCTCATTATTAAGTACTTTAATTTTTAATTGGTTTACACAACATTCTTCTTACACGTGGTAAACGAAATAAAAAATAATAATAATTGAAGTAGGTATGTGAACAAATAATGATTTATTTTTTTGATATTACTGCTGTAAAACAAACAAAAAATATAAAAATTAACAAACGTGTTACTCAAACAACTCGCAACACAATCACGCCGGACCGGCCGGCGATGATGATGATGATGGCAGGTGACACACGAGCCACGAACTCACCCGAAGTCAGCCGAACGACGCGCGATAATTCACGAACGCAGAGTTTCGGTGCGGCCGAAAGTTCGGCAGATTTTCTGCCGAAACTAGATTTTTTTGCCGAAACTTGCCGTAACCGAAACGGAAACCGAAGCTTCGGTCAATCACTAGTAAAAATATATTATGTAAAATTAAACTGAACATTTAAACATTTACCAAACCATTTAGGTCACCACACGTAATCAAAACACTATACGTCTCTTTTGTTCGCTCAATATTAGAATTCGGATCAGTCATATGGAATCCCCAATACAAAGTAAATATTGAAAGGTTAGAAAGAATTCAAAAAAAGATATTGAAACACCTAGACTTTAAATCCTTTCGAACTTCAGAATACCTAAAAGACTCATTAACATTCCATAATTTATCAACTTTAGAAGATAGAAGAAATATATCCGACCAAAAATTTTTATTCAAAATCATTAACAACGTTGTTGACAACAACTATCTTCTAGAACACATTAATTTCCACTGTCCAATAAGAAACACAAGATCAAACCAACTATTCCACATCCCACACTCAAAAACAAATTACACACAACATTCATTTCTCCGAAGGACGTGCACAAAATACAATGATATCTTTTACGACGCTGATATTTTCCATTTGTCCTCAGGCCAATTTATTAAATCCATAATAGAAAAAATTAAAACAAATTGTTAATCACGAACTCTCCACCCCTGCTGCATGTTATTTTTTTCATTCTCATTATGTTTGTTTTCCTTCTTTTTATTATAATAATAATATTTGGATGATTTATATATCCCATATGCTTTAATTTGTGTGTGTGTTTTTTCTTTCATTTCTGTTGTATATGTATATTTTTTTTCTTTTTTTTCTACCACTCTATGTTTTCTTTAATGTTTTAATCCATGTTTTTATATATATATTATAAATTGTAGCGGAAACTTCGCTGGTTAATGCAATCATGTAATATGTTACTTTCTTATTAAAATATGTATAACTGTTTGTTTCCTAAATAAACTAAAAAAAAAAAAAAAAAAAACTACATTTTCTTTCAGGGAATGTTAGGTCCCGGGAGTTAAAACCGTCGGGAGTACTTAAAAAGAGTTTAGTTTTACAAAATGTTCGCGAAGATTCTAAATAAATTAAGGTGAAGTGCATTCTTAATGTCGCCCGGTGGAAGTGGCCTCCTTCAAAATCTCAACTCTCAACGTGTCATTGTTGGTAATGCTTGAAAAGAAAAGTTATGTTTAGTAACCAGATCTAAAAATTCAAGGTCTTATCACAAATGAAAAAAAAAATTTAACGAGTTTAATTAATTCTGGAGCCATTCAAAGTAACACATTAAGTTACTTTATGTTTCGCCTTGAAGAGAGGTAAAAACGAAGCTTTAGAAATATTAAATCTAATGTACAAATTTAATAAACAGGGTGATAACGGGATGGTAAATAACTAAAATATGGTGAATTGGCAAGTACCGGAGTACTTTAACAAGCGATTCCTGAGCATATATTTGTGGAAAAAATGTAGATGTGATTTTTCCGCCCGATGTTATTTTTCAATAACTTAAAAATAATTACAAAAAACTAATAGTCAGTGACGCGCGTCGTCACTGACGCACCGTAAAACGTCGTAACGGACCACGTGCTACGCGATCTGTCTCGTCTGAACTGTGAGTGCGTACCACGTTAACCCTAGAAAGATAACATGCGCTTCAGAGACGCCCGCAAAACCGATATACCTATGGCTGTCTTAATTTTAACCGACCCGTGTACAAGCTTATGTTTCCGAGCCAACTCAGTAGTTGGTCAACACTGCCGTGGGACGACCGCTGCTGTTTGGTAAGTACCACTGTTTTCGTGCAATGACAACGCGATGCGTTCGAGAGGCATATCTTCTGTGTAACTTTTGCAACTGTGCAACAACTGTCTATAATTTTTAATTTTTTCTGTTTTACTTATAATTTGATAGTAATAATATTATAATTAATTAGTTTGTAAGACAAAATACTAAAAATGTTACTATTTAAAAAAAATACATGCTTATGTATAGTTAGATACTACTATAAATACGTCTAATTTTTGTTAAAAATAGTTGTGTTTTATTTACTTATTAAAAATGTAACACTCAATTGAAGTTATAAAAAATAGGAAAATTGTTTCATTTTGTTAATAAATCGGTTTTTAAACTGTGCGCCTCTCAGGCGCATGTTTATCTTTTCAATACTAAAAACATAAGATAATCTTTCTAGGGTTAAGCGCCAGGTTAAGCGCCAGGTTGTACTCTATTGGGAAAAAAATGACATCGGACAGCAAAATCTATATTTCTAACTCCCTGGATAATGCATACTCACTAGTAGGTAAAACGTTTTATTACATACATACATGAACGTACTCAGAAAATACCGATATTCCTCAAGTTAACAGTAATTCCTACCTATCTTCTTTCATCGTATTTATTGCTGTATATAATTCATGAGAAAATGAACTCTTCCACATTATTAATCAACATGATACGGTTTACTACACGGCACAGCATCCATAAATATGCCATCTTATGATTACATGTAATCATGGGCCAACCTCAGCGCGGAGCAGTGTGAATGAAATGAAAGCACGACGAAGCAATTTTAAACGTTCAAATGATATCCCATTATAATCAGTCTCTCTAATTAGCCATTTAAATAATTCTTCTAAAGGTCACCCGTGTAAATAGAGCCAGTAAATTGGTATACTTTAGTATAAAGGCGTAGCTAAGTCAAGAAGGCCTAACCTGAAACGACGTAATAGCTAATGATTCAATTTTGTGGGCAATAGTAAAATGCCTTAGTTAGAAAGAAGTTGAGATGGTATGGGCATATAAGAAGGAGACCACCAGACCATACAGTGAAGCAGGCAATGTCTATGGAGCTTCATCGACAGTCATCCAGAGGAAGACCAAAGAACTCATGGATGACTCAATGCTCCAAAATATTACAGAGAAACGGCCTAGATAAAAGCGATATCTAGAACCGAAAAAGATATAGCATGAGAACGAGAAGAGCCAACCCTAACAGCCTACATAGGCAATGAGTTGGGACAGTTCAAGGAAGAAGAATACGAAGAGAAAAATGCCTTAGTTGATATACGGACGAACACAGAAATCGCCAACAACAGCCGAAACACGAAAAATCAACGAAAAACATTTATTCGCTAAATAATAATTACCTAATTGAAAGGTCGTTTGATTTTACAAGAGTTTTTAAGAATGGGCGACTTTTTACTGGTATTCTGACATTCTAAAGTGGATGATCCAGAACTGATTTTCTTTAAGGATATGGTTTAAAAATACATTCAAATGTTTAAAAAGAAACACATATTACACATTCCTCTCCTGTTAGATTTTCTGATCTAAGGACTCTTCCAAAGCATTGGGCTCCATTCATGAATAGGTCACTTGCACCACATTTAAAAAAAAATCCGGTTTAGGCAAATGTTCTAAGACATTCCGTATTTTTTTTAATCGTATTTTTGAAACTCTGGCGATTTGTAGAAATTTTCAATCCGAAAAATCAGACCATTTTTTATAAACCGGAAAGACGGGACATAATTTTATGTCGGGGAAAAAAAACTAAAAACTGAAAATCACTAAAAAAAAACGATGTATTCCAAACGAATGGCTCAGGAGAATAACGAGGCATAACAAAAATATTACATCTCATAAATATTTTTTCCTTGATCCATCTTATTGACCATTAATCATTATAATGTTCAACGTCTATAAATGACTAAATCCAATATAATAAACTTATACTTGTAAATTATAATTATAATAAATATTTGAAAATAAGTATATTAGATAACCTAATAAATAAACTGCCAGTCAACCGTAGGATATTTAGATAAATAAATACGATATAAAATTTTTCCTTTTGTGAGGGCTTCAGTAACCAAGGTAAACAACAGTATTTTGAGATTACTTTGAAATATATTTTGCAGGTAAATTTAATTATATATTTTATTTTGATAACATTATTCTAAAATATAATATTTATTATAGATTTGTAGTATTGAAGGGTAGTTTACATTAAAATATTTAATTTGGCCAAATTGAAAATTATTTGTTGACAAATGACAGTATTAGGTAACGACGACAGTTGCTTGGTTACTGGAATGTAGGAATAATAATAATAATCATTTCCAAGTTGTTTTGAACGGTGACAAAATGTCATTTTCAACCAACGGAAATGAAAATGGGTTGATTATGTCATCTTTACAGATGAACATTGATAATCTGAGACCCCAAAAAACAAAAGCAGGTATTCCTAGGCAGAGAATGAAATGGACGAACGATGTCAATATGTTCATCGTTCGTTCATATTTTTATGTGACGAAACTAGAAACAGATATGTTATTGTATAGGAAAAAATTACATTTACTTTTCTCACAAAATTATCCGGTTGCCCAAGTAAACGAACAAAGATTAGCTGACCAAAAAAGGGCAATTTTCAAAAATAATTTAATCCCTGTAGTAACATTAAATCAGATAAAAAAGGAAATAGGAGATAGATTGCAATTAGAGAATAATTTAGAACAAATTAATACGAGTAGTAATGTTATATTAGATACATTGAATGAAGACAGTTTAGATAATATTCTAGTAGAAGAATCTAATGATATTACAGTAGATTCAAATAACTTAGACGCTATTCATAATCTTAGGGAAATCAACATTGCAAATTTAAACTTACTAGATGATAATGTAATAGAATTAGCTAACTTGCTTCATAATAATATAAATAGATATATAGATATAGAGCCCACAGTTAGACCAAAATTACCAAAATTGCATACGTCAAAAAAATTATCTAAATTAATTTCTGAATTAAATAATTTAATTTTACCAAAAATAATATTTGACGATATTAGTTTTTTAGATCTTCATACGTTAGTGTACGCTAGTGCTATCACTATATGTACTAGGTTAGGAGTTAAATTAACATCCTCTGATGATAGATCATATAATTATAGTAAACCAGAATGGCAGATTAGATTAGAAAATGATGTAGTATTTTTAAGAAGTAGTATAGCTAGAGTAATTGAATATAAAAATGGGAATAGAAGTAGAAATATTTTGAGACATGTAGATGAAATTGGGAGAAAATTTGGTTATAACATTGGTAGTAATAATAATGAAAATATAATCAATGATTTATTAGATTTATTAAAACAAAAATTAGGTGTAAAAGCTAGTAGATTAAAAAGATATAATTATACGTATAATAAAAGAAATAATAATAGATTATTTCAAAAAAATGAGAAAATATTTTATTCCAAACTTGATGATAAACAAAATATTATTTCGAATAATAATATTCCGTTGCCATCTGAATCAGATATGCGCGATTTTTGGACAAACATTTGGAGTAAAGATATAAAACATAATGAGGCAGGTTCATGGATAGAAAATGAAGAACTCAATTGTTCAGACATTGAACAAATGAGTTTTTCTGATATATCGGTTGAATTGTTAGCCAAAATTATAAAAAATACTCATAATTGGAAAGCCACGGGTTGCGATTGGATACATAATTTTTGGTACAAACGTCTAACTACTTTACATCCTCTTTTTGCAAAAAATCTTTCAAAACTTGTCAAACAACCTCAAAATTTTCCTAATTTTCTAACTAAGGGCATTACTTATATGTTACCTAAAAGCGAAAATATTAATAATCCCTCTCAATATAGACCCATTACATGTCTACCGACAATATACAAAATTTTAACCTCTTGCTTGACAGATTTAATATATACTCATTTGGATGAAAAAAATATTTTATCTGAACAACAAAAAGGTTGTCGCAGAAAACATATGGGATGTAAAGAACAATTAGTTATTGATTCTGTAATTTTAAAACAAATTCAAAATCAAAAGCGTAATTTACATACTTGTTATATAGATTATCAAAAAGCTTTTGATAGTGTCCCGCACTCGTGGCTAATAAAAATATTAAAAATATATAAAGTTAACCCAATTATAATTAGCTTTTTGAAAAATATTATGTCCTTTTGGAATACAGATTTACTAGTAAATTTAAAAGGTAAGAAAATAGTAGTACCGGGCATTTCAATAAAAAGAGGGATTTTTCAAGGAGACTCATTGAGTCCTCTTTGGTTTTGCTTAGCATTGAATCCTATGTCTAAAATGTTAATTAAAAGCAAGTTTGGAATAAAAATTAAGGGTAATACAAGAGAGAGTAGTATAGTTTCACATCTATTATATATGGATGATATAAAATTATTTTCAAATTCTGAATCAAATTTAGAAAAAATGATTAAGGTAGTTAAAATTTTTTCAGATGATATTAAAATGACTTTTGGTTTAGATAAATGTAAAACGATCCATATAGAGAAAGGCAAAATTGTAGATGGAGACGAGGGTATATTTAGAAATTTCAAAATTAAAAGTATGAAAGGGGATGAGGTTTATAAATATTTAGGATACCCGCAATCGAATAGATTAGATCACACTAGTATTAAAAATGATATTAGGA
The DNA here is from genome assembly GCA_929108145.2 of Limnephilus rhombicus. Lineage (NCBI taxonomy): Eukaryota > Metazoa > Arthropoda > Insecta > Trichoptera > Limnephilidae > Limnephilus > Limnephilus rhombicus. The sequence continues at coordinate 30,533,237 of OV815284.1, forward strand.
TTAAATTTCAAACTAGGATCAGAAAAATTTTAAAATGCAATCTATCTGCTAAAAATTTAGTAAAAGCAATAAATACTTGGGCAATACCTTTATTAACGTACTCATTTGGCATAATTAAATGGTCCAATACAGATTTAGATAGTTTAGAACGATTAATTAGAACTACGTTAACAAAGTTTAATTGCCATCATCCAAATTCAGCTATAGAACGAATTAATTTACCTAGAAATTTAGGAGGTAGAGGTATAGTCAAAATAACATCTTTGAAACACAATCAGGTAGAAATGCTTAGAAATTTTTTCCATAGGAAAGCTAATAGCTCAGAAATGCACAAAATAATTTGTAAGGCAGATAGAAACATTACACCTTTAAATTTATATGACGAGAATGCCAACATTCTTATAAATACTAACCAGGAATTATTAGATTCCTGGTCAAATAAAATTATTCATGCAAAACACTTCAATTATCTCAACCAAACGTATGTTGACAAACTTTCGTCAAACAAATGGTTGAGTATTGGAGAGTTGAGCGCAGAAATAGAAGGATTTATGCTTGCCATTCAAGATAGAGTCATTAATACTAAAAATTATAGGAAGCATATAATCAAAGATATAAATCAAATTGATGATTTATGTAGAAAATGTTTGGCTTTTCCGGAAACTATAGAACATATTATATCGGGATGTTCTATATTAGCGCCGTCCGAGTATACATTTAGGCACAATCAGGTTTTAAAAATAATCCACCAAAGTTTGGTAATTAAACATAACTTGATTGACTGCCGTAATATAGTACCATATTATGAATATGAACCAAATTCATTTTTAGAAAATGAATTTTATAAAATATATTATGATAAAACTATACTAACAGACAGAACAATTAGTCATAATAGACCTGATATAGTTTTACATGACAAAATTAAAAAAATAACTTATATCATTGATGTAGCTATTCCAAATTCCTGTAATATTCAAAAAACTGTTTCTGAAAAAATTAGAAAATACACAGATTTAGGAAATGAGATTAAAAGAATTTGGCATTCTCGGAATATAAAAATATTACCATTTGTTATTTCGGCTACTGGCATTATACCTAGGTCTCTGATTCAAAATTTAGGCGTATTAGATTTGTCAAAGAATTTATACATAAAAATGCAAAAATCGGTAATTTTAAATACATGTAGGATTACAAAAGATTTTTTAAATATTTATATTGAGGGATCAGTAGGATTTATAGGTTCAATTAGGAATTCCACAGAGCCGAACCCTCTGATATGAAAATATCTGGAGTCGGTGAATTTTTTTTTCCCATCTGGTCTCTGGTAGGTTGACATGTTGTTCTTGTATTGTTTTGTAATTATAATACATATAGTGCAATTGCCTAACGTGGATTGACCAGATGATCATTTGGGAAGTGTGTGAAAGGGTTTAGTTTTTCCTGTGGGGAAAATTAAACCCGGACATTTAAATCTGGTGCGTAAAATATTATTTAAAAAATTATTTCAAATAATAAATTATTTTTAAATAAATAATATAATTATTTGAAAAAAATATATTTCATCATTACCATTATACTTCTAAGACAGCTACAGAAGGCATAATATGTACGGGGTTCTCTTCGTAACATCTGTCAAAAATTCACCGAAAATCCAAAGTGTTGCCATATAAAAAAATAAATCAGTGAGGAATTTTACAAAATTAATTGAATATTATCGGAGACGGAACATTTTCATGGAGTGACGTCACGAGCCCAAATAACGGATTTATTTAGTTAAAAATAAATAAAACGATAAATAAAAAAAAAATTGTAACATTTTCTTAACCTTAGTAGAAAAATCTGTCAACACGATTTTTTCCAAGTCATTATGGAATCCATGCATGTGGCATATTGTGGAGTAATTGATGCGGTACTGTATTCGCAAAATTTTCTGTAGCAATATAGATACTAAATGACCAGATTCGAAGGTCACGGGTTCAAATCCCGATGTGGGCAGATACATTTTATTTGATTGATTTGTATTTCTACAATTTAATTATTTAAAATAATATAAGGTATATTTGCGACATGCTCCAGAGTTGATGATACTCTCAGTATCGCCCTGGTATAAGCCTCTATTCAGAATTGAAACGTTGCTTGAATGACTTTAGCCATGATTGGTGACTAGATTTGAATAACCAGGCACTTCCCCACCTTCCTCTTCCACATCTCCCTCTTCTCCCCACTTACCTTCAGCCTCACAACATACCTCAATTGGGGATGCCATAGTCTAACGGGAGCAGTTGGGACTCTTGTGAGGTATTTTAATAAAAAAATCAGAGGGTGAAATTGACACGCGGTAGAAGTGAAACCTTCAGAAAACTAAAGTAGGGGAAGTTACAAAGCACCGCACAAAGAGGAGACCGATTATTCTATCTCATTCTCTCGCAAGCTAAATCCTATAGATATATGTGTTTTGTCTCTTTTTAGTGTCGCTATGTTTGGTTTCATCGATGGCCCCCGTAGTCCAGTGGGTAAGACTCTTGACTCACAATCCGGAGGTCGCGGGTTCGAACCCGGCATGCGCAAATAAATTTTATTTGATTAATTTGTGTTATTTCACAATTAATTCATTTAAAATAATATATAGTATATTTGCGTCATGTTCTAGAGTGGAAGATACTATCAGTATCGCCCTGGTGTAAGACCACCATTCAGAATTGAAACGTTGCTTAAAAATGGCTTTAGCCGTGTTTAGTGACCAGATCTGAATAGCCAGGTATTTCCCAACCTTCCTCTTCCCCACCTCCTTCCCCTCCCCACTACCTTAAGCCTCACAACATACCCCAATTGGGGATGCCATAATCTCACTGGCTCCAGACGGGAGCAGTTGAGATTCTTGTGCGGTATTCACTGTAAAAAAAAATAAAAAAAATTTCAAATCACAAGGGTGCTAAAGAAGTTTTCACTTCTAAAAACTTGTGGTTGGTTCTGTTTGTTTGCACAGGCAAATTGGAAGAAGATTGTGTGTCGTTTCACCAAGCCATCGCTATTTTCTCTCAATGTAAGGATTACAACTCACTGTTGAAGTATGATTGCTGGAAAAACAATCTGGTGCCACTTTAGCTTGCAAACCGCACGGGAAAATTATTTTATAAAGTGTGGTCAGCCAAAATACAACCACACGCCAAAGTATGCGGTCCACCAAAATATACGCATTGAGTTACATAAAAAAATTATATATTCAATCACATAAAACCTGTCACGCGATCCGAGAAGGGGAAAAAATGATTTCACAAAGAAAGTTTCAATAAGAAGCTTAACACTTTTGTTATAATTATTACGAGAGCATTTTTTTATCTCGACGTTTTCTGTGGCGATTAAATGGTCAATTGAAGAAATATTCTGTTACTTTCCATTGATATACTCATATTTTACCTGTCGGTACATTTTTAATTTATATATTTAAAAATGCCATAATCGGCTATCATACAGGGTGTTAAGGGACGTACTTGACTTACTTTAACCAGTGATTCCTGAAATTATTTTGAGTAAAAAATGTAAATGAAATTTTGGTCTCCGGTGACATTTTTGATGTTTTTTTTTTTTTTTCTACTAAAACATAAAAAAATGGTAGCTGTTGAACAGTTGAAGGCGGGGTAAGGGGTTCGTCAGACACCCGGCTGAGTGACCAGTGACGACATGCGAAAGAATTTTTTTTGTTTGATTTTGAAGAAAAAATTAAAAAAAAAAGTCGCCAAAAAAAGTCACCGGAGACCAAAATTTAATTTACATTTTTTACTCCAAATAGATAAATGTGTCTTGATAGACCGAACTTTACAACACCGCATTGTATATACCTTTGGCACACAAAGAACTTTAACACACAGGATTTCCTTCATGATTGAAATAACATTCTAATTTATTTATTAATAAACGAGTATTTGGCATGCGTTGCAATGCCACATGAATAAAAAAATGTTTCTTCCTGGGTGTTCTTTCCCATGCCTCCCCATTCCCGCCCCCTTTCCCCTTTTTCTCCCGCGTTCCCCTTCCACTTTCCCTGCCTTCCATCCTCCCGCGTCCCCCGTCCCGCAACCCCCCCCCCTCTTCGTTCCCCTCTCCCCTTTCCGGATTCCCCTCGCCACCCTCCTTCCCTGCCGCTAAACTACATGGAATAAACACTTTAAAAAAAAAAATGCGCGCCACCTATTGTATTTTTATATGCAAATTTCATAACGCTAGAGCTCATCACTATTGTATATAGAAACCTTCGCCGGCATGCGCACCACAAATTACCAAAATTTCATCGCAATCGGATGAATGGTTTAAGTACCGCATAAGGGACACACACAAAACCGTTTATTTTTATATATTAAGTTTTAACAGTTCAGTAAATTCAAAATCAGCAATAAAATCATGCTTATAATATAACGTCTACATTCAGGCCTATATTTTTTTTGACAACGAGCAATATTAAAACAATATAATATTAAAACCACCTTTATAAGAATCACCTATTTGAAAACATAAAAAATATATTTGTTCATGTGAAGCAGATACTTTGTGACGTGACATTAAACTAGAGCTGTCGGTAAAATAAGGTCTCCAGGATGCTGCGGTCGCGAGGAATGATTTTACGCGCAATCCTGCAACACTGATATGTAGCCTGGTTTCCCCTTCTTAAATACCTACCACGTTGAACCCTCTGTGACGCTTAGTCTCGGCGTGGCAGTCATTCGAGATGTAGCGTCCACTCGTCGCACCCGCCAGATGTGAGTTACGCTCTGTAATTCGTTTTTAAGCTTTGCTTCGGCAAATCTGAATGATGCCGCTGGGATTGTTTCTTAATCTCTGGGGTCGTGAAGTGTATCCGGGTCTCATCCCCAGTCACAATTTAGTCCAAGAATTCTTCGCCATCGATGTCGAAGCACTCAAGGAATTCGCGGGCTGCTTCAACTCGTTGTTGTTGGCCGATGGCCGTCCGGCACGCTTTTAAATTCTCTGCACCATTTGCGCACGTTTTCGCACTCGTACACTGTTTTCCGTACACTTCAAGGAGCTGAGAATGAATTCCTACTAGGGTTTTGTTCTTCGCACAAATAACTAATTATAGAGCGAAAATCACACCTGGCGAGCAAAAGCTTCATCGCGGGAGGCTTAAGTGTCGCAGAGGGTGCATTATTTTTAAGGGATTTTTTAAAAATAATGAATCTATTATCAACAAACAAAAAATATTGTCATATAGCCCAATCATGGATTTGTTCCCCTACCCACCCACTCTACACTAATACCTACCCACCCAATCTACATTATTAACTAACAACGGCTCCACCCCTACCATAATAAAACATTGTTCTAAACTGTCAAATTAGTATAAGCTTTCCCTGACGAAGGAACGTTTGTTCCGAAACCGGTCGGATTTGCACATTTTTTAAGTGGTTTATACAAAGTTGTATTGTTTCATTTTTTTATATTTAGAATCTTAACGACGTAAGTAAAGAATCCGTGTATACAAATTGCGACTCGCGTCCCGTCTATTGTACGGAACTACTGTTGAATTTGCCGTATCAAAGAAAAGAAGAAGAAGAAAAATAATGTGGGAATCTTAACGACATAAGTGAAGACAGCATGTAAACAAATATACGCCGCGGCACTTCGTATTGACGAACGTACGGTCGAATTCACCCCAGCAGGCCTGGAGATTCGACCTTTCTGCCGCTTTCATTTTAATTAATTCTGAAGAATAAGAATATGTTACTCTTTTTATTAATCTAAAATATAAATAACTCGCATTCCTTATGCGGCATGGAAATAAAAAATAATTATGGTTACGAATTCGCCGGAAATGATTAAAATGTGAGTTTTCAGTAAACAAAAATTATTAGAATTGTGTACCGCCCTCTCGATCCTGCTTGCCATGCAGCTGGGCAGACGCATCCACCGCCAAGACCCGGACACACATGATGTAGGAATTTTCAAAAGTCACATTCTCTGAGTATTGTTTTACGAGACATTTCGCCTATTATAATGAAAAGTGCTTGCGTCAGAACTCCTGCAATTTCCTAGTTGAATTTTTTATTCTAACGCTAGTATTGCTATGAAAGGTCATTAACAAATTGTATTCTCATGAACATGAAAATTACTCATTGTAAAATTATCACATTGTAAAACAGTGTAACTAATATTTTGATATTTTTTTGTGAATACCGAAAAAGAGTCCCAGATACTCCCAACCGCCTGGAGCCAGTGAGACTATGGCATCCCCAATTGGGTTATGTGGTGAGGCTGAAGGTAGTGTGGAGAAGAAGGAGGTGGGAAATAGGAAAGTGGGGAAGCAGCTGGTAATTTATTCCGGCCGGATATTGAGTAACTATCCGGTATTCGGCCGGATAGTAAATTTAGGTCGGATAGGCCGGATACCGGATAGTAACCGGATATCCGTTTCATTTCTAGTAATTATTATTGTAGTAGAATGTTTTGAAAAGAAATATACACAAGTGGAAGAATAATAACATTTTAAACAACTGAACGTCTACTTCCAACTAGGTAATTAATCAAGATCATCTTCAGGAGTAATCAGAGATGATGGACCGCGCAACAACTATATTATCTTTACGATCCGTTCTCCATTCAAATTTATACACTGTTTCATACGCACTTTTCTGTTATACCGGCTCTTGATATTACCCAACTCAAAGTAAGTACTAAATATCCAAAATGGGTAACTCTATTAGGATGATTTTAACTGTTTTAGAAAATAATTAATAAAAATACGAAAATGGAGGTATTTTTATTTAAATTTTATGTTGACGAACAAATTTTCTATAACGATTTAAAATGTGCCATTTTTGATTTGTTTCCAAAACGAGATATTTGTTTTTTATTCGTGAATATGGTGGAATGGCAAAGTTGGTGACAGACATTTTACCAGCCAATGGCGTTTCATAATGACGTTGTAACTAGTTTTAGATCGTTTTTTTAGTCCGTTTTTAAAATCAATAATTGTGAATGAAAATGTTAAAATTACACATTTTTAGTTTAATGATCACAATCAGAAAAATAAACTTTAAATCTTTCACATATTTTTAATCGTTTTCGCTGTATTCGAAAATACCTATTTTCTTCCGTACACTACGTAGGTACTTATGTTTATATAATGTTTGAAAGTACATAATTCAAAAAATAATAATATATTTCTATATATAAAAATAGCGTTAAATAGTTACTGTTTTACACCCAGTGTGTCATATTAATGAATGTTGTAATTTTTATGGTATTTTTTACATCGGAGAAAATGTAGAAATTAACTGCGATGCGAACATTAAAACTGGAATATTTTTTCGTCACCCACAAGAAGAAACCGCGTATTCTCGGAATGATATTGAAAACGTACTTTCATTTTTTAATTTCGCTTGTTTCCACACAACAATAACGGAGATTGTAAATTATCGCTTTAAAATCGAAAACGTCGGAGGCACTAACAAAGTTTTACTTTATAAAAAACTTTCAACCATAAATGTCACCTAAACAACATCGTATTTTAATTTTTAACTATAAAATTAAATAAACTAGTTGATTACTTGTATACAATGTTATGGAAAGTTGAAATTTGATTGGGATAATGAACTATTAATATTAAAATACGAGTTAAGAGAACGCCATCGACTGGTCGTTAATTGTTACGGTTAACTGTTTTTCATAGTAATAAAATTTATTGGAACGGTTATCGTGTGCTTATAGAAGATGAAGATAATCTAATAACTATATATCTAATAATTATATAATAATGGTGTTCGGACATTTTCCCCAAAGTTTCTATATGTTTTTATCATTTTAATGCTTTTTATTTCGTTACTTTTAAGTTTTCGACAATAAGTTTTTAAAAGTGAAAACTTCTTTAGCACCATTGTGATTTGAAACTCGATGAAACGGAAGCGAGCGACACTAAACATAGACATTTACATACATCTATAGGATTAGCCTGCGAGAGAACGAGATAGCAATAAAATATTTATTTTTTTCACGGGTACTCGGTTCCAATATAATACGATAAATCCACGGTCTAGTGGTATAATGCGCCTGATGAATCTTAGGGACCAGACATTTACCAGGCCAAGGATCGAATCCCATAAATTAAAAAAAAAAATGTAAAATCAATATCCACGACGCACCTAGTGAGACAGACACCGAAAAACCCAATGTAAATATAATTTATATAGATAAATATATATACATATTTTTTAAAACCTTTGAACCACTCCAGAATGAACAGGTAAAGAAAACACAAAAGAAAACGACATCCAGCGACTCCGAAGAAGAAAACACCAATACTAATAGGATGACGACGACGACATGTATAGGAAAAGACCATCCTTTACAATGATAAAAAAAGTGTTTCGTAGTCTCCCCACTCTATTCTACTTTGGTTTTCTGAAGGTTTCACTTCTACCGCGTGTGAATTGCACACTGTGATTTTGTTTCAGTGCAGAAATTCTGGGACTACCATAACGTGTACTACCATTGCCCAGAATACTAATAGGCGGTTATAAGGTGGATTCTTTAGCGGACATCTCCAATTTATCTCTTCAAGAAGTCAATAGATTTAAAAGTTAAAACATATCCACAAACAGGTTATTATGTTCCAAGTTTGGGTTATTTAATTGATTTAGGCGTATTTCCTAACCTTTAAACTTAACTTAGATAATACGAACAAGAAAAAACATGACCGTCTTGTCAAAACATGTGAAATTTTGAACTTTGAAAAGATGAAACTTTAATATATCGTATTATTTAATTAAATTAATTAATAATTAAAATTAAATCTTTTACCATCTCCCCAGACATAAATGAATAATCGTCTCTCGTAGTAATTGAAGCCGAAACCGAGTCTTTAAAAAATGCATATTAAGGCTCTGGAACCGGTCCCGAAAAGAAGAAGATGGAGAGATACGAAATTACGAATGTTAGAGGAGAGCGCTAACATTTACAGCGACGAAATCGATGCGAAAATTGCGAAAATGTTAAATAAAACACGACTCGTTTAAAATAGAGCAAAAATCTCGCGGGCATTATCTTAAACAGCATTTAAAGAAACACTGTGAATTTTTTCATACATATAACTTGTAAAATAAATGAAACAAACGTGTTAATAATAATTTTTGGAGCATACTTAGCGATTTTTTTCTATGGAGGGAATTTTATATAATTTGCGTTTCGGCGCGTGCAAGGTCTAGATATTATCTTCAAGAATAACACATATTTTTTTAAAAGCTTTAAAACTTACCGTGTTTAAGGGAAATATGTAATAAATCGGTACAAATCCGGGTTGCGGGCCTACTTTACAATTTTATTTTAAAATTCTTGCAAAAGGTAGGGAGATACTGAAAATTAGATATTGAAAATTAAAAATACATGAAAATAATATGGCAACGTCTTACTCATCAACCTCAGCGTAATATCGTTAAAAAGCAAAGTCTTCGTACCGCGGATTTGTTTCAGAGTTAATTAAAAAGGAGGGAGGAGTATTTTATAAAAAAATGGATTACATAAGTAGATGAAAATTAAAAGTACAAATAAATTTAGCAATATATATGAAATTACGTGAAACACAGACACAAAATATAATTATTATTTTAATAGATTATGAAAAATTATACGTTAATTAAGTCACTTTCTAGATATTTGAAAAAGGCATTCAGCGAAAAATCCGCTTCAAATTAAACTAATAAAATGAAGGTCAGAAAAAAAAATAAAGCATTCGCTGATGTTTATCTGTATTTATGTATTTTTATTTTGTGCAGAAATCATTTTTAAATGCCATCCCGGTAATATTTTATCCAATTGTCATTTCATGTTTGTGGGTGAAGATATTCTTGCATTGCATCTGATATTCGGCTGAACACATGACATTTATAAATTACAAAGATTAACACCCACGTCATACGTCTGGTTACATATCCCGATGGTTGATTATTACAGATATATAGTACTTACCATTTAATATAGATCGGCATAAAAAAAATTTCCCAATCTTTCTGGGCCATCGATATATTATAATATTCTTGGTCGAAGTTCTGGGCCCATTCATTTTAATACACTTTTCTTCAACGCCCCTCCCATCAATCACAAAGAAGCGCCACACGCAAAAAAAATTTCTAGGCTCAAGGATAAACCGATAAATGGTGTTGATTTAATATTAAAATTGCATAAAAAATAGATCTAAAAAAACGCCAAATTATCTACAGTGTTTATCGGGATTATCTCACAACGTCTTGCCCAAATTATCTACAGTGTTTATCGGGATTATCTCACAACGTCTTGCCCAAATTATCTACAGTGTTTATCGGGATTATCTCACAACGTCTTGCCCAAATTATCTACAGTGTTTATCGGGATTATCTCACAACGTCTTGCCCAAATTATCTACAGTGTTTATCGGGATTATCTCACAACGTCTTGCCCAAATTATCTACAGTGTTTATCGGGATTATCTCACAACGTCTTGCCCAAATTATCTGTTTTAATCACACTGATAGATCATTTCATGCATCATCTTTTGTACTTTCGTTTAAAATGATTCGACACTAATATCTGAATAATTTCTTCTGCTTCATAATAAGTCATCGACTTTTTCTTCCATCCACTCGCGCTCCTTACATTTTTTCTGTACATTATTTTCTTCGTTCATTCTAAATGTCAAAACCAAAAATCAGACTCAATTTAAAAAAAAAATTCTTTATCAAATTCGGTATATTATGTTAACTATTAATTACTAATAAACGTGTTTTTAAATTTACAAAACTGATACCGTAAATAATTAACTACATACCATACACTAATGGTTGTCTGTCCATTGATGTGGTTGGTATAACTCTAAGTGACCAGCTCAGATATGGGGGCTACATCGAAGCCAGAGTAAAGTTAGCCTTCCAAAAACTGGGCGTACTGTACAGAACCCGCAGATACTTTAATAATACACAACTGTACAAAAAACAATTCTTTACAAATCACAAGTGCGTCCCATGGTTGAAATTGGCAGCCACCTCTGGTCTGGAGCCCAAAACACCTGAAAAAAACCATCGAATCTGAGCAGAAACGGGCGGTCCGTTTGGTAGATTCTCCTTATTTAACAAACGGATTGTAATCTTTAGAGCGCAGGCGTCGGAATGCTATTCTTGCTCTACCGGTATTTCAATGGAAGATGCTTCGATGAATTAGCGTCATTGATTCCTTCGGCACCCGTGCATAGTCGCCAAACGCGTGCCCAACATATGTACACGGTTGATATTTATCACATGAGAACGGGCCGCTTCTTTGACTCGTTCTTCTTTTCAATAGCTCGGCTGTGGAATGATTTGCCGGCCTTTGTGTTTCCTCCTTCCTACAACACGTGTCTCATCAAGACCAATGTTCATTCCTTCCTCTTCTTAAAAAGACCCTCCACACAGCACCTCAGATGAAACAGGCCCTGAAGGAAATTATTTTCCTCAGGGCTTCCTGTGTGGAGTAATAAAAAAAATGTTTCAAATTTAAACCACATTTATCAGTGACGGGGGTAGGAACTTTATGATAACATTTTTATCAGAATTTACAGCGAACTTTTTACTACTCAACTTTTCCAGTTCTCATAGCCATAACGACTTGAAAAATGGAAAGTGTTGTCATCACCTTGACTTAATTTTTTGCACTGATCTCTCTCCCATCATTATGTCCATTCTGACCTTGCCACTGCCAACCAGATTACCATCAATAATCCAATATTATTGAATAACTATTATTGATATTAGTCAATACTTTTTGCACGCATATCAAATTAAAAAAAAGTAAAGTCATCACACGTAGGGATCATCGAACATTTTACCGATAGTTCTACAACTATAATAATATACAATCTAGTTTCTATCTATCTCCCAGCTAAATTTATGTTTAAACTTGACCAAAGATTGGCACCACACTACTAAAATAAGGTGATACGATACGCCGATATCGATATATCAATATCGAAAAACTCATTATATCATATCGAAATATCGAAAAACCGGCCCAAATTAAAATACCCACAAAATCGTTTAAAATACGACTATTATATCTTTCTGCTCTGGTAAATACTCTAAAAGTAAACATTCTTGAAACAAGGCAAGAGATGCAGGATACAAAAAGATGCATATCCCAATCTTTTTAAAGTGGCAATGACTCATCTATCAATTGTGGCAACAAGTGTCCCTTCTGAACGTCTTTTTTCAAAGGCAGGAGCCACTATAACTCAAAGCAGAAACCGGCTACAAGGAAGCAGTCTGTCAAAGTTATGAGTACTATTGTTATGTTCGATAGCTGGTACAAAATACTGGAATTAATTTTTTTTAATAATTTATGAAAAAAAAAAATTTGATATACCTATTTAAATTTTGTGATTATTCACATAGATAAGTATAAAAAAATACATGCCTAAATAAACTATAAATGTTCGATGTAACTCAAACTACGTTGGATTTCTATAAGCTTTTAAAAAAATAAGAAATATCGATATATCGGCCTACTAGAACGATATATCAATATCGACTTAATTCGATAAATATCGATATTTTTAAAAAATGTGGCAATATTATTACCTTCCATAATCTATCTATTTATAAAAAGAAGATGGTCTGTAGCGCGCGGGCGGGAATTAAATGTGATTTAAATTTTTAGGCGCGCATTTATTTGATTTGTATACGAATCTATAGTTTTATTCCAAGGTTGAAAATTTGACTGCAAAAGCAGAGAGGAAAGCGATCTCTTGTGGAATAAGTCTGGTGTTGGAAAAAACTGGTTTAAATCCCGGCGTGCGCAAATTAATTCATCATTTAATTAATTTGTTATGTTTCACAATTAATTTGTTAAAAATAATATTATACGTATAGCAAATTTTTCAGCACGTTCCAGAGTGGAAGATACTGTCAATATCTTCCTGGTAAAAGACTCACTCGTTCCGGACGGTTGGTAACAGTTTGGACTCTTGTGGTGTATTCACGTATATAAAAGCTGGATAAATATAATCGAACCTTTTTAGTGTGACTTCATGACTATAGTTGTTAAAGTTATCATTTACATCACAGGTTACAAACAAGGAGATTGATGCTAATGGAATTGTACAAGGAGAGAGATAGCTCCCCTGAACAGAAAACAATAATGAAATTAGTCTTCTGTATCGTTTAAATGCCAAGATTCAAAACTGAACATGAAAAGTTGTGAGGAAGAATAAGGGTGTTTGGGACTTTTCTTGGATGCGGAACGTCCTATGTGGAGTCTAGGTGATCAAGACGTAGAAGAATTATTCCAAAAACAACATAGTTAATTTTTAAAACTATAGTTGTTGCACATTTAGATTGCATTTCTACGATATTATATTTGGCCAATAAAGGAAACTGGAAGAAACTAAAATTATACAAAACTGGGCTATGAGATGTACACTAAGAAAAGGCAAATATGCAAATATTAATCAAATGAGTGAAGAGATAATTTGGATTCAAATAGAAAAAGAGACTGATGTACGATAGTTTTAATACATAAAATTTAGAGAAATCACCAACGGGAAAATTGCTGCTTCCCTCATCACCACATGAATGTCACACTAAAAATTATACCTATTTTACTTATTACTGAATACATGTGGATGATCTTATCTTTTAGTTAAAGGATCTTGATTGCGATATGATTAAAATGTGTTTTAACGGTGTATGTGTATTAACTGTAAATCTGTGCATATATTATGTGAAACACCTGACTGTATAAATTGTAAATATTTAAAATGTATCCACAAGCTCCTCCATCCACAAGCAAATGCTTTTAATGGAGGAAAAGTAACACTGTAACATGTTCCATTTTTTAAGATAAATAAAATATATAAAAAAAAAAAAAAATTATGAAAAATCTAATTCCATAATAATTTTATTATGAAACCTGAATTGAGAAAAGAATTAGATTGCCACTTATGAGAAAAAACGGTTACAGAAATGCTTAATTTATAAATATTTTTTGAAAAATATTTATTAACCAAGATATTACAATATAATATATTAAATAATATATCACAATACAATAGACATTTTTTTTTATATATACCACCTCACTAGGCTGAGCCTGTTCCGAGGTAATGTAAAGGATTCTTCAATTTGGGAGGCGGGAATGGGTACCGCCGCCCGGGAAACTTTATTGGATAACTAACACCTCTGCCATAGGTCACCCCAAGTGGTTCGCTACGTTCGGTGATTTCGCAGGAATGCCCGGGTTCATGGGGTGAGGTTTGTCTAGGTCTTGGAGGCGGATGACCAGGACGTACTGAACCCCAGATTCCTACCCACCCCTTAAATCCTTTTCCTTCCCATAACTCTCCTCTCTTTCCTTTCCTTTAAAAAACCCTCCACACAGCATCCCCAAAGATGACGTAGGCCCTGAGGGAAATTATTTTCCTCAGGGCCTCCTGTGTGGAGCTCATGTAATAAAAAATCAAAATGCACGACGAAATGTCTGAAAATCTGAAGAATGAATGTATTTAAATAAAGTTGTTAGGCTTACTGCATAAATGTAATTGTACAAACTTTAAAATGTAGCCTTATGTATATTAGTTTATATACAAATGTGTAATATAAAATTACTCGATAAATAATAAAATAAATTTAAAAAAAACCCTAACCCGGCTCTGTATATGAATTAATGGTTACTGGCTAGTCTGTTAGCTGGCTGTTACTATCTCACAATTTGTATGTTTATCGATTCTCCGGTAAGAAGGCAATGAAGGTAAGGTAATTTGTTATTAGTTATTATGGACTTATCCGAATGATCATTCAATTTTCGATCGTCACGTTTTCAATGACATTTAACGAATTGCCCGCCTTCCATATTGTTTAGAATTCGTTTTGTAAACAATACAATTCATTCTATAATTGAATGCTCACTTCTTCAAAGAATTAATCGAGGCATAGATTTGAACGGCCCTGACAAATTAATTGCCGATTTGAAAAGGAGCAGATGATAATATAATGGTGTTGATGCAATAATCACTTATTAGTTAGTTTGTAAATCTATATGAATAAGCGAGCAATAATTAAAAATTCAAAGATGAATTGAAACATTATCCTCTCAATAAGCTACAAGAAATGCAGCTACTATGAACCGAATTTGTATATGATATCTTGGACACTATTTGGTAAATCCATTTAATCAATTTGTTTTTGTTCTAAGTATGTGCATTCGCTTTACATGAAAGTATAAGTGGCTGAACCATCGATACAAAACAAAATAAAATAATTATTAAAATGCAGTAACCGAGGATGTCCGGGTCCGTGGCATTAGACGACGTAGAAGTATGATCAATTGGTCGAAATAGAAATAAGCTGAAAAGGGTTATACTTTAAAAAAAATAAAATACTGTGGGAATCTTATGTGGAGTTAACGAAAAAAATGTCAAAATGTAGCTTATTTGATAAAACGTTTCAAGTTACAATTAGGGAATGCAATCTCGTTCTCGCGAGATCTCGGCCTTTTTTAGCGAGATTGATCTCGGACGAAAAAAGGGCAAGATCTCGTGAGTTTAACGAGATTGCACTAGAGCATATTTATTCGAAGCGCGGACTGACACGGACGGAGTTGCGATCTGTCGGTTTCGTTCGGTGCGCGTGAGGCGGCGGCCTGAGGTAGCCTGAGATCTGTGGTTCCAGCGAGCGTTGAATCCGAAAGGGCCTTCTCAGCGGCTGGTTATCAGGCCAACAAAATAAGAAGCCGTTTAGCAGACGATTCTTTGGACATTTTGTGCTTCTTAAGGAGCTATTTTCAAAATAATTTGTAATAATGGCCTGTGATTTGAACTGAACAAATCTTTCATTTGGTTGGTATATTTTGTTAATTAATCTGTAATTTCTAATAGTCTGACTAATTTATATATATACATATATATTTTTTTGTATATTTTGTTAATTAATCTGTAATATGTAATGGATCTACTGAGAAGATATAGTTTTATTTAATTGATAATAATTACTCAGTTTAATAGTCAACTGAACTTAGATAATAAGTTTAATTTTTTTTGACTTCTCGTTGTTTTGTTTGTTATAAAAGAACTGTTTTATTACTAAAAGATTTTTTTGTGATATTAGAAGAGAAGACTGGTTGCTTTTTTTCATTTGTTATTTGATTGATACGTACCTACGTCAAAATTTATTACTTAGAAGTTTATTAAAAAATTATAGACAAATACGTCAAACAATGTTTGATGCATAAAAAAGTCTATCGAAAAATTAATGAAAATAAATGTTTATCTCATAATACTTATAAATTTTATTATTTTTTCCTAATTTATTCAAATATTGTGATTATTTACAAAAAAAAAACACACAAAACTGCCAATCTCGTGAGATCTCGAAATTGGCGAGATCTCGCAGTATTGTTATTCATAAACTAACGAGATCTCGCTTGAGCCCCAATCTCGCGAGATTTGCATTCCCTAGTTACAATATGCATGATATCATCAAAGTTTTATACCCGGACACGTTAAAAAGACGCGATAAATAATGTGGCGTTTGTTGTATGTTTTGTCGGTCAAATTGATAATTCAAAAGCCCATAGCACCTGAAGGAAATGATTTTTCGAACTTAAGATATCGTGCAACCAGAAATATCAACTTACCTTTCGAATATTTTATCGGCTTCAGCAAATAGTTTTTTATAAATAATTTTTTTTATTGTACAATTATTTACAGATTAATAATTTTTTATTGTAAATTTATTTACAGATTTTTAAAACAAGCCCTTACAAGCTCTACAAGCGACAAGAAAAAAAAAACAAAAAAAGAAATATTCAGAATAAAACAATAAAAATATGTAACTAACAAAAAAAATGTTTATATTGGAACCATGTACGAGTATGTGTTATCTTTATTCATTAGACAATACAAAATATAAGTTAGTTAAAAATTAAGAATTTGGAGAGTATTTTGGTATTATTGGTTTGTATTCAGGTTTTAATAACATGTTTATATTGATCTATGACGATATGTTTGTACACTGAAATTCTATAGTTCTACGTACTCACAAACGTAAGTTATCAAAAACTATAATATCATATAAGTTTTCAAATAGGAGTAAGCTTGCCAGTACGCATATTTCAACATAGTAATATACAATATTCATCTTATTTTTAACGAGAACAATATATAGAATCCATGAAAATTCGAATAAAACATAAAAATGTTGTTAATTATTAATGGTGCTTAGAAATGAAATCTAATGAAAGCGTGTTGGTGAAATAAAGATCTGAGAAATTATGTGTGATGTTTTTTAATAGTCGTGGGAAATCACTAAATCTTGGCAATTAATTAAAAAATGAAATAAAAATATCAGGGTCATGGTCTGTCGTGTGAAAAGAAAAAATCTATTCAAAAGATAATCTGCTCCACGTAGAAGTGATTTAAAATATATTGTTTAAGATTTCTTATACAGGTTCCTAATATTGTTCTAATAATTCACTATAATCAATCCAACATAATATTTTATTTAATGTTAATAATAATATAGATTTTTTTTTTAATGAGAATTCCTCACAAGAGCCCCAACTGCTCCCGTCTGGAGCCAATGAGACTATGGCATCCCATGTTGTGAGGCTGAAGGTAGTCGGGAGGGGAAGTAGATGGGCAGGAGGAAGGTAGAAAAGTTCCTGGCTATTCAGATCTGGTCACCAAAGACGACTAAAGCCATTTTAAGCAACGTTTCGATTCTGAGTGGTGGACTTACTCCTGGACTTACACCAGGGCGATACTGAGAGTATCTTCCACACTGGAACGTGCCGCAAATATACTAAATATTATTTTAAAGTGCGCACTTGAAGTGAAATATCACAAAACTGCGATATACAAACATTACGTTATTATTATTATTTAAATGAATTAATTGTTAAATA
This sequence comes from Limnephilus rhombicus, assembly GCA_929108145.2. Taxonomy (NCBI): domain Eukaryota; kingdom Metazoa; phylum Arthropoda; class Insecta; order Trichoptera; family Limnephilidae; genus Limnephilus; species Limnephilus rhombicus. The sequence continues at coordinate 30,551,150 of OV815284.1, forward strand.
ACTTAGGCTTTAACCTTCAGAGGGCGAAACAGCTGTAACACATAATAATAATTACAAAGCAGAACTTGTTAATACTAAACTATTTTTATACTTTAAATAGTAGTATTATTAAATAAAATAAAAATTGAGGATAATCTTGGTAATTTTTAAAATTGGGATAATGTATCCACCTCACTGGGATCTCCCGTGCTGAGGATTTCAAATTTAACTAGATGTTAAAAACCCAATCCGTGGGTTTTTGCTGCTACGTACATAGATCCTGCGGGCGGTGGGCGGTATTTCAGTAGCTTAGACACAAACTTCTCGTACATCATCTATATACAGACTGGAGAGGTTCACGAAAATGCAAATTCAAGAGTACTTAGGCCTTAATTGGGGATGCCATAGTCTCACCTCAAGACGGTAGAGACTCTTGCGCGGTATTCACATTTTTATTTATTTATTTTAAACTTTGGTAGGGGAGACCCGTCAAAAACCATATACCTACCTCACCCCGTGAACCCGGAAAACTCACGACCATGAAACCCCACCCCTTCTAAGACACCAAACGTAGCAAACTACTTGGGGTGACCTACGGCATGTTTACGCACTTTACAGCCTTTATGGACAGCACGCCACTGACTTGCAGGTGGCTGTGTATTGCTTTACACTTAAATACACCGTAAAACTGCCCTGAAATAATACTATTTTTATCCAAAAAAATTATGAATAGATTTTGTATAATTAAGGCACTTTTAGCCAGAGGCGATGCGAACTAAAATGATTTTATTTCAGTTAAAATATCTGACGAAATGAACTGGACGAAGAAGTATACTCGTAAATACATTTCTGGTTTTACGTGTTTTGAAATAAGTCGAGCAATAATTTTAGCGGCGAGGACACGGCGAAATTCATTTGGTATGTCATGTTGGACTGTAGATATCATTTTAATTATTGCGATACTTGATGTTAATAGATTAAAACTGACGAAAAATAACACAAATAATCGTAAATAGTCATTGGATAGATGTCGTAAGTTTATTAACGTTCGAAAGGTAAATTTATTCATTTGAAAGGCACACCGAAGCATTTTTTTTAAATACCTCAGAGTTTTCTCAATCTTCACAAATACTACAATTTTAATATTTATTTATTTATTTATTATTAGTTTCAATAGCAAGGTTTGTACATATATGTATAATGTATAGATATATCCACGTGATATTTCACGTGTCTGCACTAGTTACGTACAGGCTATTAAGGGGCGCATTTGACTTACTTGAACCAATGATTACTAGCAATATTTGAAGTAAAAAAAAAATGTAAGTGAAATATTGGTCCCCGATTTCTTTTCGATGACTTTTTTTTCACATATTTTTTTTTCTTCATAATCAAACCAAAAAAATATCTACCACATTTCGTTAATTATTATGAAAATTGGATTTTTTTTTAAATTTCTTCCACATTGCTCATTCAGCTGAGTAACCGTCCAACTCCTCACCCCGTCCCTGACTGTCCAGTACTTAGTGATTGTTTTATCGAAAAAAAGAGTGATCGGTGACGAAAATTTCATTTACATTTTTTACTCCAAATAATGTCAGGAATCACTGGTAAGTCAAGTTCCTTAAGGGCCCGCAACCCGGATTTGTACCGATTTATTACATATTTCCCTTAAACACAGTAAGTTTTAAAGCTCTTAAAAAATATATGTTATTCTTGAAGATAATATCTAGACAAATTATATAAAATTCCCTCGATAGAAAAAAATCGCAAAGTATGCTCCAAATATTATTATTAACACGTTTGTTTCAGTTATTTTACAAGTTACATGTGTAAAAAAATTCAGTGTTTCTTTAAATGTTGTTTAAGATAATGTCCGCGAGATTTTTGCTCTATTTTAAACGAGTCGTGTTTTATTAAACATTTTCGCAATTTCGCATCGATTTTGTCGCTGCAAATGTTAGCGCTCTCCTCTAACATTCGTAATTTCGTATCTCTCTATCTTCTTCTTTTCGGGCCCGGTTGCAGAGCCTTAACACCATATATAAAAAAAACACATTGAAAAACTAACAAACTTTACAGCTTTTTTCATATTTTTCCCATAACGTTAAGTTAAGCTAAAAACGAAAACAAATTGAGTAGTCGACAGGTTTAATAGACAACAAACATGAATATTATCTAGGTCTGTGGGTGAGCAATGAACAATTGGTATGGCATGTATAATGAAATTGATCCGGCATTGAACCGCATTATGTACATTGTACATGTGCAATGTCAGTAAGAGTAGTCAAATGGCGTTTACGTTTAAATCGCGGGTGAAAGTGAAAAAATAGATGCTGGGAGTCTGTAAGCAAAATGTTTTAGCGACGACCGACGATTTCTCGTTCAACTACTTCAGTACGTACTGGCTACTGAATATACATTTATTTATAATGTAACACGCGAGAGGCACCGAAGAGATGGACCCATAACAGTTAGATGTGCCAATATCAATTAGATAATTTTAATATTTAATCAATGAAGATAATTAGCGATTCACAATCGAACATTTGAAAGAGAAAATCAGAAAAAGATACGGTCACATCTAGGAATTGAACCCAGAACCTTAGCCTTGCCAGGACAATGCTGAGGTTCTGAACTAATGGGACCTGAGGTCATATTTAACTGTATCGAATAAGAATTTTAACTAACTAATAATAATAATTTTAATAACTATCGTCATTTTCTTAAAGCACACTTTTATTGGCTGCCATATTTATGTATTATTGTCGAACACCATTTTTTTCTTAATTTTTTTTTTCAGAAAATTAATAATTTAAATCGGTTAAGCGTCGATGACTCTGAGCGAGTTTACAAGCTACTATCTAGGAAATTCACTATCTGTTAGTAAACTCGCTCAGTATCATCGTGTTACTTGCTAACTAGCAGATTGTTGATAATCTACGAAAAAAGTTGAAAAGTCGTCAACTTTACTTGCCACTCGCTTACTCGTGATTGGTTTATTTATGTTTTTCAAGATGGCTGCCAATACACAGTTGATTTCGACTGTCAAACATCACAGAATTAATTCACGCAGGCATCGTTATTCTTGTTACTGGCGCTAGAAGCGACCTCAGTTTTCTACGCTGCTGAGCGAGTGGACAGTTTTGTGTGTCATCATGACAATCTCACTCGTTGATTTACCCGCTTTTAAACTTAGTAGATAGTAGCTCGTAAACTCGCACAGTGTCATCGACGCTTTAATGAAATACACGATAGGTACCAATTTTAATTATGTCATATTAAAATAAATTTCGCTTTCAGTTAAGCTATTGTTCATTTTCCATACAATGTAACCAATTACAACCCGCTACACAACTATACCCCCACTTAAGATAATATATACATATTTTTTATGTAATCGAATATCAATAGTGCCATCAACATAACAATACACCCATAAATGGAAGGAACATTCAAGTTTTTATAAACCATTAACTACACAACGGAGGTTGTTCTTTGTTAGTTAAACTTTGTAATCATTCAATCAATTTAATTTCACCGATATAATGAGAACTCTTACTTTCAAATTAATTTAATTTAATACATGTCAGTCCTTTTTCGGTTCACTCTGTACTGTGTACCTACGTGCGAATCACCGCAAAACTTTCTTCCAACGGAGCGTCCATCGCAGCGTCAGTTTACCTCCGAGCCGGATTTATCTCAAATTATCTCCTCAGAGAGTCAATATAATTATTATTAGCAGAAAGGGGTAATTTCAAAGCAAATTCCAAATAGAAAGCGTCCAGTTTCATGCTTACAAATTACAAATATGCGTAAATAACGCAAATAACAGCTGATCTGTGTCCATAAACATGGATAATTACTAGTTTATTTATTGTATACTGACCACCAAGAAGATAATTATAACTTACGTGTATCGTCTTAACTTACAGCTTTCTACATTGACAGAATTAAATCAATGCAACCTATCAATTATATTACACGTGGAAGGCTGAATTACAAAATTATCATAAAGAAACAAATACCGTTTAGGTCTCTTTTATTTATCACTAGCGAGTTCCCGGCATGCGTTGCTATGCTACTTAATAAAAAAATTGTTTCTCCCTGCGTGTCCTTTCCCATTTGTCCCGTTCCCCTTCCTCTCCGCGTTCCCTTCCCCTCACGCGTTCCCACTCCACCTTCTCCGCCTTCCCTCTCTCCTTTCCCGCGAACGTTCCGTGATCTCCTCCCCTCTCACGCGTTCAATGTATTTAATCCCGGATCGCGTGCAACCTATTGCATTTTTTTTTCAAATTTTCTATTTAAAATAAACATAATTTTTATTAGATTCAAAGTAGATATTCGATTTTGGTTAGTAGGTACCGTAGGTGATAATAAATTCATTAATTTAAAGAGTTTCGAAAAAATTGAATTTTGATTTAACAATCGATGGTTTGCAAAATGTCATTCTCAAATTGTCACATTTTGGACAGTTTTGTAAGAGTTTTTGTAATGATTAAAAAAACTTTTCAGACGTATTGTCATGTGGTTGTAATAATCCAGAAACCTTCGCGAGGATGGAAATAAGGTATTTTGAAAGTTTCAAACATTTCCTATGCTTAATATAGCAATACATAGACAGCTCGTAACTCATATATTCCCAAGCAAGCGTATTTTGATTTATATATATATATATATATATATATATATATATATATATATATATATATATATATATATATATATATATATATATAGGTATATACATATGGATTTTTGATTGTTGGTTTTTTTTCTCCTTCATGTTACAATAAAGTCTCGTTAAATTGCTACATAGAAGTTTGTAAAAGGTTAAATATCAATAAATATTTTTATATTTAGAACCGATACTTACATTCGTACATTACATAGCTATTAGTTAGACATAATCGATTTCATATTGTAATTTGTTAAATCTGCATTTATATTACGCTTATTTTTTTTTACCAGAAATAAATAAGAAATGCGCCTACCGGACAAAAAGTCTCACTAAAAATCACATTTTAATTGGTTTAAAAACTTACATATTTATCTGATATCTATAATATAAAAATGAATCGCTGAATGTGTTGCTAAGCGCATAACTTTCGAACGACTGCACCAAATTAGATAATTCTTTTTTTTGTGTGTTCGTTATTGTCAAGACAAGGTTTGTAGAAAACTTTCGGTGAGCTCTGGCATTATGAAATTTGTATAAAAAAATTGCTATTGGTGGCACGCGAGGAAGGGGCTATTGCTATGGAAAGCGGGAGGGATGGTGAGATGGGGAAAGGGAACCAGGGAGGGGGAGGGGAACCTTGGAGGGGGAAGGGGGACCTGGGAGGGGAACTAGGAGGGGGGTTCGTGCCACGGGGGAAGGGGGAGGGGGAGTGGAGTGGGGAGAGGGAAGGTATAGGTGACGGAGTGGGAACGCGAGAGGGGAAGAGGACGCAGGAGAAGAAGGGGAGGTGAAAGGGGAACGGGACGAATGGGAAAGACACTCAGGGAGAAACAATTTCTTTATTAAATGGCATAGCAACGCATGCCGGGACCAGCTAGTTTATTATGATTATTGGAATTCATATTTCTCACTAGCAATGTTATCTTATGTACATATAATTTAATAATATTGACTTCTATTGGAAAATGATAATACTTAGTCATAAAAAGAGGAGTTTTTACTATTTTGAAATAAACCATCGATATTATCATTGATTCACCTCAGCAAAGATAAATGAAATAACCTTTGCCACAGACCTTTGATCTTCAGATCTTTGACTGACGCTTCAATAATTGGTAAAACATAAAAATGCTTTCTATACACGAGTAAAAACAAACATAACATGAACACCTTTCTTAACAACTCTGCTTTCGCTTTGTATTATTTACATAGTATTATTTAACATAGATTTATATATTATTTGTCTTTCACTGAGAAACTTCAAATTTCATATTTATTTAAATAATGTGACAGATTTCACGAAATAGAGTGACCGAATTTAAAGTTTGGCGCTAATGCACTGTCTTTTACATAGATAAACGACTGAGCGATTCGCAAGTGTTATTTTTATGTATTATTTTACGCTAATCACTGTCAAAGTCACGTCCTCATACTTTTAGCGGGTCATCCGCAATGACAACTGACAGTGAAACCACTATTTTCGATAATATATATGTATATATATATTTTTTTTACATTAATTCCACACAGGAGGCCTTGAGGAAAATAATTTCCCTCAGGGCCTATGTCATCTGGGATGCTGTGTGGAGGGTCTTTTTGAGGAGATTAAGGAATAAACATTGGTCTTGAAGAGACCCATGTTGTAGGAAGGAGGAAACACAGAGGCCGGCAAATCATTCCACAGCCGAGCTGTTGAACACAAGAACGAGTCGAAGAAACGACCCGTTCTCATGTGACAAATGTAAACCGTGTACAAATGTTGGGCACGCGTTTGGCGTGTTTCCCGGCTATGCACCGGTGCCGAAGGGATCAATGAAGCTAGTTCCTCGGAGCATCTTCCATTGTAATACCTGTAGAACAAGGATAAAATTCCCACCCGACGCATTTGCTCTAAAGATTGCAATCCGTCTGTTAAGATGGGAGAATCTATCAAACGGACCGCCCGTTTCTGCACAGAGTCGAGGGTATTTTTCAGGTATTTTGGAGCTCCAGACCAGAGATGGCTGCCAAATTCAACCGTGGGGCGTACTTGTGATTTGTACAAGGTTAGCAGTTGTATACTATTAAAGTATCTGCGGGCCCTGTACAGTACGCCCAGCTTTTGGGAGGCTAACTTAACTCTGGCTTCGATGGAGCCCCCATACCTGAGCTGGTCACTTAGGGTTACACCAAGCATATGAATGGATATGATGGATATGCATATGAACGCATATAAGAAAACACTTTTTTATAAACACCATTTTCACGGCTCAGATTATTGGTTTCCTTTCATTAACTTTCTTTCTTATGAAAATATTCACAAAAAAATCACTGCGGCCACAACATGACACGAAATGTTCTTATATATCGATAGACATGTCATCTTTGGAATGCAATGATATAAAAGGTATTAATAAAAATAATTGTTTTATTTATTTTTTGGCGTGTTTCCCGTAATAATATGCACTGATAACGAATGGATCAACGACAGTAGAAAAAGGGGTTCCATGCCAACTCAGAATGAAACCAACTCAGAAACACCTCAAAAAGGTCATTAAAAGCTATGAAAAAATAATTTTAAAATAGCCGGTAATCGTGACCTAACTTAACCTATTTAACCAAATTTTTTATATTTTTTATCATCACTGTTAATGACCTTTCAGAGGTGCTTCTGAGTTGGTTTCATTCTGAGTTGTCTGGTCACCAGAAAAAGTATAGCATGTCTACCTGACACCTGTGCTCTAAAGATTGCAATGTGCTTATTAAGATATGGGAATCCATCAAACGGACCGCCCTTTTCTGCACAGATTCATGTGGTTTCTCAGGTATTTTCTATTTATATAAAACTAGCAGACCCGGCCACACGTTGCTGTGGCTAACGAAACACAAAGCCATTACACAATCTTTTTTACTTCATTTACCAAGCGATTTTTATGTTTTTTTAAATCTAAATTCGTGGTGGCCATAGACAAATGAATATTAGTAGACCAGAACATAAAGGTGAGGGGGAATCTAACTAGAGCGGGGCGCAGAGCGGGAAGATGATTCGTCGATAACTCAATATGACAGTATATAGGCATCTCGCAAACCTTGTATAATATTATTTATTCTTAATTTTACGTTAATTCTAAATCTCTAATTTTTAAGTTTAATTTATCTTAATCGTTTGTTTTTTATTTACTTTTTTCCTTTTTTTCTCCAATATTATGTATATATATATATATTTATATGTATTGTGTATAATTTTGTATATGAAATGGAGGCCTCAGCATGGGTAAACCACCCAGTGAGGCCAACATCATTGAATTATGTAAAAAATGTAAATAATATTGCAAATCAAATAAATAATAAATAAATATGACCATTTAGTTCTTAAAAGTAAACTCTGCTTTTGAATGAATAGACACATGGAGCGCGAATTGCTCGCCGCGTATTGTTTATTTTCAGTCTCCAATATTTTGTTGCCGTATTTAGTTAGGACACTTTTACAAATGTTTCATAATTTACTTACCCCATAAACATCGACGATCACACACCGTGTATTTCGAGTGGTAGTATATATTTACACGTTTTCGAAACACTAACCATGTTTTTTGCGGTGTTATTTCATAAAATGCACCGATGAGCGCTCGACGCTAGCTCGCAGAAGAATGATGACGTCACATTTTTTAGATTCACGCGAAGCCATACTCAATCCCAGCCGGTTCCAAGGAACCGGTATGGGGAGGGGGAAATAATACGCTTTTATCACTTCAGGGCAGGTTTACTAATATTCATGTCTGTGGTGGTAGCGCATAAGACACTAAGAATATCCACATTTTTGTGTTATGTAGGGCAAAATTTTATCATATACAAAATGCATTTACCTTTAAATTTACATTTTTATTTTATTTTAGCTCAATTTTGTCATTTTGATCAATGTATGGTGTTTTACTTTCACAGATAATAAATGTCATTATAAGAGTAATTGGGTATTGAAAATCGACTAAAGGGCAAATCTTTATCATCGGTTTGCGTCGTGAAAGTGGCCGAAATAAAATCTGTTTATATAATTCTAGTTCACTTTTTTTTTGTGTACGTTGGCTGAACATCTGACTGGTAAATACCATTAAAGGAAACCACCTTTCAGATTTTTTGCACCTGCAGAGATCCTCTCACTTATTATATAACCGCTTTAGTCAGTTACAGAACATCCAATCTACTTTTGAATCATCTTAAGTATAACATAGATAAAAATTTGTTTGTCCGATGCGGATATCTGAAAGATTATCTCCTTTAAAAGCAGCAAAATTTCTCGGACGCTAAACTGTGGCACCATAAAATTTGTACAGTTTCTTCATATTCATATACGTAATTGTAATTAGCATCGTGAGCGATAGATACACTAAAATATGGCCGGAGATTATATTATCGTAACGAATCTCGCATTTTTTAAAATGCTGAAATCTACTGACAGAGAGAACGAAATTTAACTCTTTTCGCGATGTCATTTCGATTATGAGCTATATAGCTTAAAATTTCCTAAAAAATGCAAGATGGCTACTTGTTTGTTGTGTAGTTTTTGATTGTTCAATAAGAGAGAGTGTTGATATCTAGATAAAGTTTTTTAATGGCACTAAAATATGCAGTTCATATTCACAAGAATCTAAGTTACTGGCGAAACCGGGTAGTAAAACTAGTTTATATATTTTTTTATCTGACTACCCACACGAATCCCAATTGCTCCAGGAACCAGTGAGGCTTTGGCAATTCGAATTGGAGCATGGTATAAGATTGAGGATGGTGAAGAGAGGAAGCATGGGAAGAGAAAGGTGGGGAAGTAACTAGCTGATCTGGTCACTAGACATGGCTAAATCCATTTCAAACAACGTTTCAATTTTGAATGGTGGTCTAAATGGTGGAGAGCACCTTCCACTATGAATACGCCCCAAGTAGGTATATCATATATTATTTTTAAATGAACTGATAGTGAAATATTGCAAATCGATCGAATAAAATTTACTTTGATTTGAACCCGCAACCTCCGGATTGCTAGTTGATAGCCTAACCCCTCGACCGCGGAGGCCGTCATACAATGAGTAGGTATTTTAAATTCTCTATATCCCGAAGTAAATACTCCATGTTTGCTATTCGTTATACGTGACCGTCGTTACACCCATTAATTTAAATAATTATAATAGATACAAAGTTCGTGCGTTTAATTCGAGCCATGTTGAAAGCATGGATTCATCAATTAATTGCACGTTAATAAATTATTGAAGTTGCTCTTACCAGCAACCTACTAATAAACTGCCAATTAAATTGTAGAAGGTTGTAACTACTGTATTTGTAATAAATTTAAGACTTCTTCAAAACACCAACACGATTCGTGTTTAAACTAAACATTTAAAGAGTTGTAAATTTATGTTCCCACAGAAATCCACTATTTTAGTGGTTTACGATGATGGTATCACGCTGAGGTGATTTTTTACAAAAATGGTGCTATACAAGTCATACAAATATTATTATTATTAATGAATCGGAAGTTATCTTTACCATTAGATTGGTAGTGAAAGATCGTCACTCAGAATCGAAATGTTTCTTGAAATAACTTTAGTCGTTTTGGTGACCAGATCTGAAGAGCCAGGTACTTCCTCTTCCCCATCTACTTCCATTCCCACTACCTTCAGCCTCGTAACATACTCCTAATGAGGACGCCATAGTCGCACTGTTGGTTCCAGACGGTTGAAGCAATTCAGTTTTCAATTTGGGAGACGGGTATAGGTAACCCCGCCCCGGGAACCATTTATTGAATAACCAATACTCTGCCATAGATCACCTCAAAAGGTTCGCTACGTTTGGTGACTTAGCAGGGATGCCTGGTTGTGTTTCTCCAAGTATTGGCCGTCGGATGCTTTTGTAAACCTACTGCGTGGCGGGCCGGATCGGGAGAGACTGGTTGACGGAAACCTTTTGATTTCTCGTGCTGGACACTCTTCATAGCCATTGCACTGTAGTGGGAGGGATGGATTTATAAGTTCATCACTCCTGACCATATTGACCCCCTGATTCCTACCCACCCCTCATAACTTTTTCCTTATCAGAACTTCCTCTCCTTCCTTAAAGATAACATAGGCCCCGGGGGGTATCTTTATTGCTCAGGGCCTCCTGTGTGGACAAGTATAATAAAACAGTTGGGACTGTTGTGCGGTACTCAAATTTAAAAAAAATTGCGTTATTCCTATATAAGAAAAAAAATTCAGGGTAGTTAATGTAAGCCAGGGTAATTAATATGAACCCTTATAAGCTAATTAAAAAACCGAAAAGTCTACAAAAAATTGTTATTGATTTATTATTATTGATTTCTATCTTTCGAAAATGTCGACACATTCGATTGACCTCGGTAACACACCGAGAAGAACTTTTTCATACCACGTTATTACGCCATCGTGAAATAACTCCAAAAAAGGTTTTATGTATCTAGTTTCTGCCTCTAGTTCTCAGTAAACTCCTACACCTCTATGTACATAAATGGCAATTGGATCTGTTAAAAATTGGTACACTTTTCTTCCTTCTCCATTATATTATAAACTTTACTAGCCAAACTGGTCTCATTGCAAGTTGAAGGCCTTTCTAGGCTTCTTAACAGTCCTTACTTTACCGTATTTATACATGACAATCCACTTACTGAAATCCATGCATAAAATGTATAACAAAAAGTGTTTTAAGAAGTAGCTATAAAATCTTAGCAAAATTCGGTAGCAATTGAAAAAACAAAATATCTTCTTGCATATTGAGAGTAAAAATACACATTTCATACTTCACGGTAAAAATGACACAGCAAGCAGAAAATAGATGCGTTTACTTGACTCAAATTCCAATCACAAAAAATTTGTTTGTAATTCATAAATCTCAACGTTCGAATGTTGTTGCTGCATCAAAAAAAGATTTTTTGCAAAAAAACTTGCGAATCGTTAAATGACATCTAATGTTAAATGTTTCGTTGCATTGCCACTAATAAAGAAAATGATTCTCTTTTTCCATTCGTCTCGTTCCCCTTCCGCCTCCCCTTTCCCTCCCACGTCCCCTTACCCCCACACGTTCGCCCTCCACGACCCCCGCCTACTCTCTCCCCTCTACCGCTCTACCGTCCCGCGTTCCATATATTCAGACACATTCAGTTTTCAAACAGCTCGCGTGCCACCTAATCGTTTTTTTTTCTTAAAATTTTCATTTTTCATATATTACAAATATTCATTTTTGTATATTATAAGAACAACCAATCAAATTTGGTACCTAAAACAGGTACCTATTTAAAATGCCTTTAATTCTTACTTATTTTGTACTTCAAGTAAATTCATTAATTGAAAGAGTTCATTCGAAAATTGAATTTTGACTAACCAATCGATGGTTTGCAAAATGTCATTCTCAAATTGACACTTTTGACAGTTTCGTAAGAGTTTTTGTAATGATTAAAAAACTTTTCACATGCATTGTCATGTGGTTGTAATAATCCAGAAACCTTCGCGAGGGTGGAAAGAAGATATTTTGAAAGTTTCAAACATTTCCTATGCTTAATATAGCAATGGATGGACATGCATAGACGCGAACATATCATAGGTATTGATTTTTATGTGTATAGATTAAGTAAAAATAATTTTTGAATTCGTGGCTTGGTAACAGCGGTGCTTTGATTCGACCCAAAGCCAAGATGTTTCAATTACTCGTGAATAGCTCACAGCTGCGCACATTTTTTCTTCTCTCTCCGAGATGGAAAGTGTCGGAATTTTTAATAGTCTGTATAAGGTGAAATGAATTGATGGCGAGACGTGCCATAAAATTCTCAATATGTCTAATTAGCAATGATAGATGAGCTCAAAATATCATTGAGAAACGCTTAAATAACAAATATCCGATGGAATGGATCCTTACATAATGTTATTATTTTTATGTGAACATTCGTGAAAGTATTTATGTTATTATTTGTACCTTCGTAATAATATTAGATAATTTATTTGACTTCATGTCCGTAATTGGTAATGTTTTAGTTTCAATCGAACCGTTAAATTGATATCACCTGTTCTAATGCATAAATTATGTAAATTTTTCAGAAGCCCACGGGGCAAAACCTTATGATCTAAAAAAAATGAAAACAAGTTTTTGTTTTGACAGATTACTTTTGGATTATATTTTTGAATATTATCCATTATTCTAACAGTTAAATCATCTTATAAAAATAAAACAACACTTTGTATTTAACCACGAATTTATTATTTATGTATCTACCGGTTTCGTACCGTATAAATAATAAATTCGTGGTTAAATACAAAGTGTTGTTTTATTTTTATAATATAATGTCTAACCACAAAGTAATTGCTTCTTATGAAAAAATTAAATCATCTTACCTTACATATACATAAAAATCAAAATACGCTTCTTTGTAAATATGCATATAAGTGAGTTGTCTTTGTTTTGCTTTATTAAGCATAGGAAATGTTTGAAACTTTCAAAATACCTTCTTCTCATTCCCGCGAAGGTTTCTGGATTATTACAACCTCATGAAAATACACCGGAAAAGTTTTTTTAATCATTACAAAAACTTTTGCGAAATTTTTAATAAAAATTCAATTTTCGAATAAACTCTTTAAATTAGAGAATTTACTCGAAGTAGGTACAACGTAAGTAATATAATAATTATCATCATCATCATCACTATTGGCTCTACAACCCCTGGTGGGTCTTGGCCTCCTCAAGAGTCTTCCTCCACTCATCTCGGTTTTGTGCCAGCTCTCTCCAGTTTGGAAGCTCCAAGATAGATATGTCTTTGAGGACGTTGTCGCTCCATCTTAGTCTTGGTCTCCCCAGGCTCCTTCGCCATATTGGTCTTAAGTTCAGCAGGGACTTTGGTGCTTGATGCTCGGTCATTCTCTCCACATGACCCAGCCACAGAAGTCTTCCCAATTTTATGAATTTAGGATGAATATATACGTGAAATCCTATTTAGATACTATTTTGATTAATCTTTACGACGAATCGGCTTACAGTATGAACATCAAAAAATATGCTACGCATAAATCGAAGCTTTTACTAGCTTTTCTATGTATTGGAATTATAATGAAATTATTATTTACGTAACAAAAAATATAAGCGTAAACCACCAAAAAAAATGTGTTTTCATGACTTAACTATGAAGTAATACAAGAAACAATTTTAAAAAAATACCCCTTTATGGCTAAGACTATTTTTGAGGTTTTCCATGTTCCAACTTTTTTTCGTTCTTGTAAAATTATGCATAAAATAAATAAAAACCACTTTTTCACTTACTAGCCTCGTGCAAAAAGACGCTCGATTTTAAAATTTTGCAGGCATGTGATTCGAAATATTTCTAGCGTTTATATTCCTCTTAAACAAAGTATAGAGCTCATTGTTATAACGTCTGCGGCAAAATCCATTTTCTAGAACCGGTCCGAAGATGCGACTCAAAATTTTTCTTTCAAAAACGTCCAGTGCTCGCTCATTCCTCTTAGTTAGTACCCAAGTCTCAGCTGCGTACGTAAGTACTGGTCTGATAAGTGTTTTGTACACTAATATCTTTGTGTCTCTGGACAGCAGTCTGGACTTTAATTGGTTTTGTAGGCGGAAATAACAGCGATTTGCGTTCACTATGTGCTTCTGGATCTCCTCTGTGGTATTATTGTCGTTTGTTATCAGGGAGCCTAGGTATGTGAATCTTGGTACCGTTTCGAAATTTTGGTTTCCACATGAGAGAGTGTTGGGATTTGTTGGGTACATCCTACAGCCATGTATTTGGTCTTTTGCTGGTTTACCACGAGATAATAATAATTATAGGCATTTTAAATAGGTACCTGTGTTAGGTACCAAATTTAATTGATTGTTCTAATAATATAAAAAAAATAATATTTATAATATGAATATGAAAAATTTAAATTTGAATAAAAAATTGTAATAGATGGCAAGCGAGCTGTTTAAAAATTGAATATGCTGGGACTGAGTATATTGAACGTGGGAAGGGGGTTGACGGGACGGGGTAGCGGGAGATGGGAGAGGGAAGGCGGGGAAGGTGGAGGGGGAGCGCGTTAGGGGAAGGGGACATGGGAGGGGCAGAGGCGGTGGAAGGGGAACGGGACGAATGGGAAAAGACACGCAGGGAGAAACAATTTCTTCAAAGAAACAAATTGCCAGTAAATTATAAAAATTAAGGTTTTCGGATTCACAAATAAAATAATATTAAAATTTCTAAGGTTATGTGTCGTTTGGTGAATTTCACTACTTGAAATTAGACTTTTATAAAGGTCTTTATTAAAGGTGATACAAGAATTCATAATATGCGCCTTCATAGATAAATTAATGGTTCCCGAATTGAAAAGCGGGTCAAAGTTAAATCCGCGTACCAACTGCGCTACGAAGGCCATGTTGGTGCGGACCCCATTGAAGTCTGGCCATGTGGCCATTTCTATGGTCACTCCATTGGGTATAGGATCAAACAGGACGTGATAATTTCTGCATTATGCAGGAAAGATCCAATTATCGATGATGATTTGTAAGTTTGCCAGGAAATTATTAATCAGCTGTAAGTTATAATTACTGGCAGATACTTGCTTTATCCATAATAATTATTGTAAGAATGATTCGATTCTTGCTGTGTTTGTTTGTTTTGACTTCCGTCTGTACCACTGGAAACATAATCTCAAGAAGTGTGATCTAAACTGAAAACGTCGCAGGTTTACATAAAAATGAAATAAATAAAATTAAAATAGACTTCTGAGAACTCCTCTTACAAATTAACATACAATCGAAAAGTATTTTACAAAGCAATAGCTGCAGCAAACTCAACAATTTCCCGTATTCTCCAAACATCCAATAATTTTTATTCCAACTCAATTCTCGATAAAGATATTTTTTGATCTCATAACTTCAATCGATGCGTACTCACAATCTCCACTACATAATATAAATCAGATACATAAGTACACATACGTTCACATACACTTATATACAATTTAGCGACATATTTTTTATATATTTTAACTTCATCTTTACAAATCAAATCATTCTCTAGCATCTACTAACCACGCCCGGTTTAAACTGTATAATCACTCACCAGATACATTATTATTAACTATTCTGCATTTTAAAATCTATTATAATACTAGCTTTTTCCCGCGGCTTCGCTCGCATGGTGTAAGGGGGGTTCCCACTCCGCCTCCTCCACCTCCCCCCCCCCTCTCATCGCCCTCCCCCCCCCTTCCCCCTAACCCCCCCACCCCCTTCCCCCCTGCCTGTTATTTTCCTGTTATTAGGCTTCTCCTAGGCAGGTACCTAACGAGTCTCAGATGTCATCGGAACGCATTTTACCACCATTAAAAATAAAGTAAGGCAATTTGTATAGATTTGGAAAAACATTCTTCACATTGATAAAAAAGTGTTTCGAAGTCTCCCTACTCGTATGTGCTTTAGTTTTCTGATGGTTTCACTTCTACCACGTGTGAACTGCACACTAATTTTTTTGTTAATCGGACTGCTTTGTTTAAAATTCTTTATTAGGATATTTTTATATTTTTATACGAATAAAGTTGTAAATAAAGAGCGTGGAACACGGTATATAAGAGACATTTCTTGGGGTTATCTGTTCAGTGCCACAACACACTTCCATCGATTTAACTCTTCATTGGTCTGCATCGATTTGCATCCTCTCGCGAGAGCCAGAGAGATCTACGAGTGCAAGAACAAGTTATAGATTCACTTTATATCTGCAGTTGGTGGTAAAACTTGTAAGTAAAACTTGATAGTGAGTAGCTGGCAACTAGTTTACTGACAGTGGACTACTTTCATCCGATCCGGAGGCACTGAAAGTGACTGGGAGAAAATGAATGTGCTCAAACATATTGATATCAGAGTCATTCAAAATGTCATTAACGCAGCTGATATGTATAATCATCTTGGGTTCACTTACTTACTACGCGTTAATTAATGTGTTCTGATTCGATTTGCGCGATGAACAATCAGGTAAATAACTAAACTTATCTTGGAGATGTAGAAACGTTCGATTGGACGAAAAGTTGGTTAATTTTCATAGCAATTTCAGACCCAGAAGGTTAATTTAAATTTTATTGAAGAAAACTTCTTTAGCACCATTGTGATTCGAAAATCGATGAAACGGAAAACGAGTGACACCAAAAAGAGACAAACACATACATCTATAGGATTAAGCCTGAGAGAGAATGAGTGAATGAATGCGAGAAAATATTTATTTATTTCACGTGTACTCGTTTCCAATATAATACGATAAATCTTAGAGACACATTTTCAAAATATATCCCGATTTGTACGTAAAAAAACAAAAGCTTAAATAAAATCTATTTAAATCGTAAAATAAAGCAAATTATCTTATAAACTCCGATTATGATAGTTTCCCCTTAAAAAATCCCATCAACGAAATTATTAAACACTAGCTGGTTCCCGGCATGCGTTGCAATGCCATATTCAAAGAAATAAATTGTTTCTCTCTGCATGTCCTTTCCCGTGCGTCTCGTTACCCTCCCGCATCCCCTTCCCTCCCGCGTTCCCCTTCCACCTTCCCCGCCCACCCTCTCCCCTCTCCCGCTCCCTCGTCCCTCAAATCCCCCTCCCGCGTTCCATATATTCAGTCCCAATACATTCAGTTTTCAAACAGCTCGCGTGCCACCTATTACAATTTTTTTATTCAAATTTTAATATTTCGTATTTTACAAATATTCATTTTTGTATAGATATTATAAGAACAATCAATCAAAATTGGTACCTAACATGGGTAACTATTTAAAATATCTATAAATATCTATAAAAAATCCCTAGACAATTCTTTGAATACAAAAAAAAAACAGCTGCCTGCTAAATTGTCCAGTTAAAACAGTCGTTAAGTTTTTTGAAATTATCCAATTTTCTTAATTTTTCTATAGCCATAGTCAAAGGTCGATATGCAGTCTCTTCGCAGAATGACTGGTTTATCCTAGGTTTGACCAAAGCTAAGTTAACTAAGACTTCAAGTCAGACCTGAGGATTGACTAGTCAAACATAGGAGCACCGGAGCTTCGAGGATTGAGTATAACATATATATAGACTAGCACAGACCCGTGAAAGAATCTTAAAAGATCTAAGAAATCTTGAAATCGGTTCCCATTTTGGTTGATAGTTATTATTTGGTAGTATGTTTACTTAGATGTACTTTTCGCTTGTCTGAATTCTCCACACAATCTATTCCAATTTTCAAAATCAATATGAGTTCATTGAACAGAACGCACATCCAACCGAATTTTGTATTTTTGATGATAAAGCTTGAAAAAAAAAATCTTTGTTGCTTAACTCAAGTTGTTGTTCTGAATCTAAAGTAGTAAAGAAAAAATCTTGGGTGGTGGGCTTTGACGTTATGAAAATTGCAAAGTTTTTCTATTTGGCAGCTGGTTGTAGGTTGCTGGTTAATAGGTATAAAAACGAAGATTTATTTTTAGTAGGCACCTACATACTTTTCTAAAATACTGATTTTTATCCACTCACCAATAAACGATTTATTCATTGCGGCTTTTTACTTATAGTAACTAAAAACTTAGGTAAATTTTAATGAACTTTCTTCACAGTTTTAGAAGCGTTTCCAATTAATGATAATTTCTTTAGCGCCAATACTGTCTGAAGCCGGTTATGTTTGATGACTTTCCCAATAGACAAGACAAGGTGCAATACAATATAACACACCACTATCTCTTCAACTAATTCGCACAGACATCGATATGCCGTTAGAAGTGACAAAAAGCCACTATAATTAAATAATTATTAAATTACAGGCCATTGACACAAAACCACTTATAATTCTTGTAACTAGAATAATTACACATTAATTTATTATTGCAGTAAGTATTTTCTCGGACAATAATGAAAATACTCAGGTTTTCTGATTATATTGATTATATTTTTCATAGGGGAAAAGTTTTTATGGAAAGAAAGTATTTTTGAGTTAACCCTTTACCTTTTCTGCTTAATTTGGAATTCAAAAAATTAAGATTAGGTAATCATTATTTAGCGGTTATGTTTATAAACATTTTGCATTAGAAATAAACGTCTTTTAAGGGCCTTTAACCAGCTAGCGGCGGAGAATCCAAATTTCGTCGAAAGATGTTCTTACGATCGTACTGGGCGGTTCCAATGAGAAAGATTAATTATTCTCCGTACCAGCTTTTTAAAATTATAATTCAATACCGATTTTAATTTTCAATTTGGGAACCTTTATTTGATAACCAACACCTCTGCCATAGGTCACCCCAAGTGGTTCGCTACGTTTGGTGATTTAGCAGGGGTGCCCGGGTTCATGGGGTGAGGTTTGTATAGGTCTTGGAGGCCGATGACCAGGACATACTGAACCCCAGATTCCTTCCCACCCCTTAAACCTTTTCCTTCCCAGAACTCTCCTCTCTTTCCTTTCCTTAAAAAACCCCTCCACACAGCATCCCCAAAGATGACATAGGCCCTAAGGGAAATTATTTTCCTCAGGGCCTCCTGTGTGGAGCTCATGTAAAAAAAAAAAATTCATTCAAAATTTGCTTTAATTTATACCTACATTTAAAAATGCTGAAAGGCGTGATGATAAATCTATTAAAATTATGTACTTTTTGAAATTATTTTTTGATGATAAGTATTTATTTTTTCAATAATGTCTAAGCAAAATAAGAATGTAAAAGAAATCTTAAATATATTAGTTTGTAAGACCGTAAATAAATAGACAAACTGAAGTATTTTCGTCACAAAACACGCGCGCGGATTTTTTTAATGATTTTATTTAAACTATAATTAAAATTCTGAAACACAGCTTTCCCAGATAATGTATTGATTTATCTTACTGCATGATTAGATATATGATTTGAAGTGTGTGTTGATTTGAAACGACCTATGGTATAACCTAATTATACTAAAAATAATCAAATCGGGTCTGGAAAGTAAGTTTTTTTTTAAAAGTATTATTATTTTTTAATGTGATTTACGCACCACAGTCTCAACTGCTCCCAACCAGCTGGAGCCAGTGAAGCTATATATTATATAGCATCCCAAATTAGGGTGTGTTGTAAGAATGAAGGTAGTGGTGAGGGGAAGGAAATGGGGAAGGAGAAGGTGGGAAGTACCTGGCCTATCAGATCTGGTGATTAAAGCCATTTCTGGGTGATACTGAAAGTATCTTCCGCACTAGAATGTATCACAACTGTAGTATATGTTATTTAAATGAATAAACTGTGAAATTTCAAAACGTAATTAAGTAAAATTTACAGTTAGTGAAGGGCCTTACCCCTCGACTACTTAGGCCTTAATTATTTTATGTTCTACTTAATAATATCGCAATTTCTTGTACAGTTTCACATAAAATACTTCAAACGTTTCATAAACATATTTATTAAATTTTTTTATTTTTTTGGTAGAAAGCAGTCACTTTGTGGTTTGACATATTAATTAAAGGAAAACAATCACTTTGTTTGTAACCACGATTTATTGATTTAATTTTTATTTACCGACCGGTTTCGCTTAATACAAGCATCTTCAGGGTATAAATTAAAACTGATGAAAAAATACATTTTGTGAGCTTATATATACATACAGACAGAGACAAAACATAATATAAAGTAAGAGTAAGAGAGTGTAATTAACATCCTACATAGTGATAGAGAGAAAGAGACGGGTATATCTAATGAATAATTACATTATATCTACCGGGACAAAACGTCATTTGAACAGGTGATTAAGGAATAAAGTGGCTACGGGTTTTTTTCTAGTTTATGGGAAATATTCCTAATATCGGACTGTTGGACACATTTAACTGATTATTAAGGATTTGGGTTTTTGTTTTAACGGTTTTCTTTATTTCGAGTGCTTCTAAATTATTAAGCCTGTTACCATGACCATTTCTGTGTAAAATCTTAACACCGATGTTTTGATTGAAGGTATGATCTTTATCAATAAGGTGATTAGCGAATTCCGAAAATCCATTATTATTTAAGCATCTAAGATGCTCTTTGATTCTAATATTGACATTACGCGTCGTTTTACCTACATAAAATGATGAACAAATGTAATGATTGTTCAACATGTTAGATTAGATTGTAATGATTGTTCTTCATTCAAATTAGATTGTAATGATTGTAAATATGGCTCTAATTTAATTATTATTAAAAAAATACTTTTTGCAAGTTATACGAATAAATAGTTTTGTGCGCATAGAAACTCAATTCTTCCACGAAAGGCATACAGATACAATATTTTATCGGTATTCGTTCCTATACTTTTTTTTGTTTGCCTTTCTCGAAAGAATTGATTTTATATACGGACCAAACTCTTTACTCATATTCATTTTGCGAATGTACGGGCGTAAACAAATAAATGATCTTAATATTTTAACGCATAACTTATGAAATGGTTTTTTCGTAAAATAATTATGTTGACGCCATTTGTGAACGCGTAGCTTATGATTTTTTAAAGTTTACTAGAAACGGAAAATAATTTTAAAAACAGTAGAATTTGTGTTTGATAACAGGCTTAGGTAATTTTCATCCTGCGACAAAACATACCCGACAAAATATCCTACGCATAAAAAAACCTCGGACAAACCTAACCTAACCTAACTTTACAGAATATCTGTATTATTTTTGCAACATTTTACTATTTTTGAACAATAATTTATTGTCTTTACAGGATGTTTGTATTATTTTTGTCCCATTTTTTCTATTTTGAACAATAATTATTTATAGTCTTTATCATCATCATCATCATCATCACTATAAGCTCTACAACCCCTGGTGGGTCTTGGCCTCCTCAAGAACCTTCCTCCACTCATCACGGTTTTGTGCCAGCTCTCTCCAGTTTAGAAGCTCCAAGATAGATATGTCTTTGAGGACGTTGTCGCTCCATCTTAGCCTTGGTTTTCCCAGGCTCCTTCGCCCAATTGGCCTTGAGTTCAGCAGGTCTTTATAGGATGTCTTTATTATTTTTGTCCCATTTTTTGTTGGGTTAGGTTAGGTTAAGTTAGGTTAGGTTAGGTTAGATTAGATTATGTTAGGTTAGGTTTTAGTAGATATTTTTTTGGAGTATGTTTTGTCCGTAGGATATTTTGTCGGGGATATTTTGTTGTGGGATAAAAAGTCGCGCAACCGGGCAACTCGAAACTAAGAGCAGTTATATCTGTTATCAGGGAATTAAATATTTGCCTAATCACTAAGTATGTTCATAATATCATTAAATGCACATATTATGATATTATTTTAATAATATGTTTAAGTGTTCATATTTTCACATGTACGTGTACATATTTTTATAACTTACATGGTGTGAGTGCGATTGATGTGGCATTGATCTTGTAGACGGCAGAGTTCAGGCAAGCCCGCAGGCCTCTTATTATGTTCATATATGTGATCACCGCTACTTGTGACGGTGATTAATAGACGACTCGTGCCGTAATAGTTTCGTGATTACAGACTTCAAGTAGTTTCATATTAAAATAATAAATGTTGAAGCTGTGATTAGTTCAACTATTCTTAATATTACCACAAACATTCAACTAGTATCATTTGAAACAAATTGTAAGAAAATGCATCTGCCGCAAGGGGACTGTAAAGTAGGTACTTGAATATTATTTTGTGCAGTTTAACTATTTTTTGCAATGTCAAGGAAAGGACCAATGTAAAGAGGTACCTACCTACAGCAGTTAAAATATAAATGCCAAACCAAAAAATATTTCACCGAAGAAGAAGATGATACTAATAATGCTAAACAAAACATGAAACAGAAAAAAATACAGAAAAATAGATAACGGTGGCAACCTATTAAAAGGAAGAAAATATTTATTTGTTTGCCTTTTTGAAGTGAAACTTCCTTAGTCCCGTTAGAGTGATTTG
The DNA here is from genome assembly GCA_929108145.2 of Limnephilus rhombicus. Taxonomy (NCBI): domain Eukaryota; kingdom Metazoa; phylum Arthropoda; class Insecta; order Trichoptera; family Limnephilidae; genus Limnephilus; species Limnephilus rhombicus. The sequence goes on from OV815284.1 coordinate 30,573,692, forward strand.
GAATTCGAATGAAACGGAAATGACGCACTACGGTACCTGCGAAACATCAAACTGCGCTCAAGGCTCCTATTGGTTGACATATAAAACGGAAAGAACGATAGGTCTGCGCTCATTAGCCGCTTTGTTTTTTTTACGGGTCGTCGGAATATAATGCGAAAATTCGCGCCTCATCGAGCGCGTCCCATAGCGCGTCGCAAATCTCAGCGGCCAGAGAAATCCAGCGGACGGAGGTTTAAATCCTACGAAATCAAAAAAAAAAAAACATTTTTGTTTTTGTAAATAAATATCCAATCTTCAAACCACTTTAAAATAAAGACTTTCTAGTTTCACTTCTATCGCTTGTGAATTATACACTTTTATTACTTTTGTATGCTCCTACGGGCAGGTTACTAGTAAGTAGCTTTGCAGGCGGAATTTTTCATAAACGTAAAAATAATTAATTTACTGAGCATAGCGTTTTGCATTTCGTTTATCTCTAATTCTGTTTCCGGTTCAAGATGGTGGCCGATTTAATACAAATTTAAATGTAAATCACCCCTTCATTAGTTACCAAATAAATTTAAAAAACGTTTTTCGTACATTCAAATTTTTTTAATTTTGTTTATTAATACAAATTTTTGGTTACATACTAGACATACATTACAATATAAGCTTTTTTTAAAGTTAACAAAGAAAGAAAAATACAATTATATAAATAAAATATTAAACAAAAACAGAATGTAATTAAACAGAAAAAAATAGTGCTTTATACATATACACACATCAGTTTTCAGTGAGCTAGAGTGCTAAGATTGAAAAATACGATATTACCAAAGATATTGAATTTGAATATCTTTGGATATTACTGATGTTGTTGTAGCTGAAAATGTTTTTTTTATTCAACTTTTTGTACGAAGATCTTCATACAAAAGTGAAAATTTTGTATGAAGATCTTCACACAAATTTGGAAATTTTTATTTTTTATTTTCAGCTACAACAACGTCAATAACGTCATATTTTTCGATCTTAACGCTCTAGTGCTCCGAAAAACCATGGACCGCCACTGACACACATACATATAAATTTAATAAAAAGTATTGTTAATAAATTACTTGATTGAAATACGGGGAAACGCATATACAATATACCTACATAAATGAATTATTTCACTATAGATCCAGAACATCAAAAAAAAAAATATATATATATATTATATTTATGAAAAGTAAACTTTTAAGAAAACTGTGTGAATATAAAACATGTTTTTTTATATACAAAATAAATAATAAGCTCATACATACAAACACAAAACTCATTAAAACTTTTCAAGTACACACACTTTGCGTTTAAACGCCTGAATACTGATAATCAATATATTGGTAATACATTGATTATCAGTATTTATTGGTATTTTATTGGTAATATATCAATTCATTGGATACGATGGGGGGCAATTTATATAATTGCCTTCCATACGACAGTAAAAATGAAAAAGTGTGTGCAGATTTAAAAAAAAAAACAATATTCATAATCAATGAATAATGAAAGTGAAAAATATTGAATCGTAATGTAATGGTAATGTAGTTCAGATTTCTTGGTAAATAAGTGAAAATGTAATTTTCTTTTTACTAGCATAAAAACATTTTTAAAAAATCGAGTGCAGTTAACACGCGGTAGAAGCGAAACTTTACACCAAAACAATCTCAAACTATGAAGAACAAGGAGTCTTGAAAAGTGAGGTCATAAACAAAGCGCAGTGAGTAGGCCAATGAGCTCAGACCTCGCGTCGTTTACTATTTTATATCTCAACCAATAAGAGCCTTGATAGGAGTATAATGCTTCGCAAGTGCTGTACGCGTCATTTCCGTTTCATCCGAATTCCGAATCTCTAATGGTGCTAAGGAAATTTCACTTCAAAAATTGTTCAGAAAAGTTAAATGCGAAATCGTCGCGTTTATTCGGACTTTTTTTCGCTATTTTCTATGGTACCTCTATCTGAAGTAAGATTTAAACAAAAGAATTGTTATTGAAATAGTTATGTTTCTTTGGACAAAATCTATGATTATTTAAAAAAGTATAAAGGAATTTAAGCCCCCACATAAAATTCTTATTATTTCAAAGAAAATTTCGGTTATAATTTATTAAATGAGAGAAAATTAGGAACACACTTTTATGGAAGCGATTGTTCTACCAAAACTACAGAACTACCCACTGGTGTTAGGTATTGATAAAGTATCTAACCATCTCGCCATTCCCTAGTTTATGTAGGCAGTCACAGTAGAATATCACAACATTGTTCCGAAATTCACCTTTCGTTTCATTCACATTCTTACATTGTCTCACACTTACATACTCTTATATTATTCCTATCGTTAAAATAAATCAAATACTTTAGTCGGGAAGAAGACGTATAGAATCGATTTAAAAACTATTTTAAATTGGGGAAAATACAATTCATTTTTAATTTTTAATGTATTTCACGTATTGTATACACCTACATAACTTTCTCTCTTTGTCTTTTCAAATAACTACTGGAACACGTGAATGTATCTGTAGTATTATATAATTTATTTTTAGATTAATCTAATGGGTAATATCTTAAAATTTAATTTGATTTAGCGACTCTCAAACGAAAATCCAAACAGAAAAATCAGAAAAAGAAACGGTCGCTTCTAGAAATTGAACCAAGGATCTTAGCCGGGGCTCTGAGTGCTCTCTATAATATTTAACTGTATCATACTTAGCCGGGGCTCTGAGTGCTCTCTGTAATATTTAACTGTATCATACTTAGCCGGGGCTCTGAGTGCTCTCTGTAATATTTAACTGCATCATACTTAGCCGGGGCTCTGAGTGCTCTCTGTAATATTTAACTGCATCATACTTAGCCGGGGCTCTGAGTGCTCTCTGTAATATTTAACTGCATCATACTTAGCCGGGGCTCTGAGTGCTCTCTGTAATATTTAACTGCATCATACTTAGCCGGGGCTCTGAGTGCTCTCTGTAATATTTAACTGCATCATACTTAGCCGGGGCTCTGAGTGCTCTCTATAATATTTAACTGTATCATACTTAGCCGGGGCTCTGAGTGCTCTCTGTAATATTTAACTGTATCATACTTAGCCGGGGCTCTGAGTGCTCTCTGTAATATTTAACTGCATCATACTTAGCCGGGGCTCTGAGTGCTCTCTGTAATATTTAACTGCATCATACTTAGCCGGGGCTCTGAGTGCTCTCTGTAATATTTAACTGCATCATACTTAGCCGGGGCTCTGAGTGCTCTCTGTAATATTTAACTGCATCATACTTAGCCGGGGCTCTGAGTGCTCTCTGTAATATTTAACTGCATCATACTTAGCCGGGGCTCTGAGTGCTCTCTATAATATTTAACTGTATCATACTTAGCCGGGGCTCTGAGTGCTCTCTGTAATATTTAACTGTATCATACTTAGCCGGGGCTCTGAGTGCTCTCTGTAATATTTAACTGCATCATACTTAGCCGGGCCTCTGAGTGCTCTCTGTAATATTTAACTGCATCATACTTAGCCGGGGCTCTGAGTGCTCTCTGTAATATTTAACTGCATCATACTTAGCCGGGGCTCTGAGTGCTCTCTGTAATATTTAACTGTATCATACTTCGACTTACATATGAATACCAATATTGTCTTCATTTTCTTAGCGCATGTTTTTCTTGGCTTGCATCTTTATGTATGATTGCAAGATTCTACCCGAACTGAATGCAATCTAGATAGTGTCTTGGATAAAAATATCCATTTACGTGTACGATTAATATATTTTTATTTTTGGAATAACTTGATGAGTAAAATCTCAAATTGTAAAATTTAATCATAAAAGATAATATATTTTTGAATGTAGCTATTACTTTGTGGTTATCCATTATAATAAAATGAAACAATGCAACTTTTAAATTATTTTTTAGTTCTAAACTGTCAAATTAGTATAAGCTTTCCCTGACGAAGGAACGTTTGTTCCGAAACCGGTCGGATTTGCACATTTTATAAGTGGTTTATACAAAGTTGCATTGTTTCATTTTATAAAAGATAATAATAATAATAACGAAAATTTGAAACAGAAATATTAAAAAAAGTTACGGTCGCATCTAGGAATTGAACCCAGGACCTTAGCCTTGTTGGGGATACACAAAGATAGCAGCAAATAAAATATGCTTTAAGAAAATGAAAACACTATAATTATTTCTAAATTCAACAGCAGAGTATCAGAATAAACGCTAAGTTTGCTGTGAGTTAAAGGTTAAAATTTAGTTTAAAAAAATCGCTTTTTGTAATAATATTCGCGGAAGTCGTTAAAAACAGTTTTTCATAGGGATTGTCATAGTTCAATTTACATCCGGAAAGTAAGTGGCCTTCACAGATTTTAGAATCTCATTAAACTGTGACGGTTATTTGACTCCATTAATTACTGTTAAAAATCTAAATTAATTATTATCTGTCTGTAAGATTCAACCAAAACAAACTATCTCATATCCATGAGCCGGTAATGAAATCATTTCAATTAATTGAGGAACTGGAATATTTTATGATCATTAAATCAAATGGTAAATCCTTAATGATATGTTTGATTATAATCCGGAAGATAAGTGTGCACTGCAAAAATATACAATATTTCTGAATGCATCAGAACTTAATCTGTAGATATTTACGGATTTGTATTTCAGTGTGTTATTTTCGTGAAAATCGTAAAAAAATACAAAAATCTGTTATGAAATTTGGGTTTTTTTGAAAAATATTACTTTTTACAACTGTTAGTTACTTCATCTTTAGAGAGAAAGGGACGAGCTAGCTGATATTTTTAAGTCTAGTGAACTAGTTGATAATTCAAAATATGTGTAAAAAAATATTAGACGAAAAACCGGTCGGATTTACTCATTATGTAAGTGGTTCAAACAAAGGAGAATTGTTTCATTTATCTATAATGGATAACCACAAAGTGATAGTTTCATTCAAAAATATGAAAAATATAAAATTTTTGTACTTAAAAAAAACAGCAAATCTTTGTTACATTTGAGGAATATGAAGGTCAGGCAGCGATCTCAAAAAATCTTAAAAACTATTTGTAAAAATGAAAACATTATGTTTACTTACACAAAAATTATTATTTCGGACACTAGTTCTCGCACTAGTATTATTTATTATAATGCATACCAGAATAAAGATTTGGAATTCTACTTGTAAAAATCATTATTATTTTCTATGGCAAAAGCGACCATATGGCATGTCAACTTTTAAGAGATCAATTCCGACGGTAGAAGTTGGAATCGGCACATGATTTTTCTGTCACAGTTATAACTCAGTCGACTGCAGATGACTTGATTGTAATCTAATGACAGACCCCTTTGTTACAGTCGAGATAAGAGCATTTTAAAGTTTTGTAGAAGACAATTAAAGTACAGTTGGGCCCTTCTACCACATGACTACCGATATCTGATTTAATTTGTTTTATTTATTTTTTTAATTAAACCAAAAAATAATTCATTTTGCTTTCCTCATTTTACGGTTGTGTTTAAAAATAATTTACGTAGTTAGTTTAGTCACGACTCATGACGTCACTAATGCAAACCATTGTTTATGATCAAATAAAAAAATGGGAATTAAATGGACAATTTTTCGTCAAGGTCTGACGCATGCTTAAAATGCAATGTTTTAGATAGCACTTTTTACTATTATTAATACATTTATTTACAACTTCAAAGTTGAAGGATATTTGTTTTTTTTTTGTGGCTTTTAAAAGCAACTTTCTCGCATTAAAACTACTAAACCGTCTATCGAAATAACCAGCTCTCTTTGACCGATGACTTTAATGCCATCATTTTTGTCACAAAGTATTCATACAAATTATGCTGAGTTTTCTCTACGTCAATATTATATTAAGATACTTTACTTACTAAAAAATTTTACACTAACAAATGAAAAATATTTAAGCGACTGTAATAATGTTTTACAAATTAATGTGAAATCAAATAATGCTGTTAAATTTCGATTCTAAAATCTTTAATTCATTGGGGAATTATATTTTAATATTTCTAAAATGCCCATCGGAATATGAAACCAGGGTTGTCATTGTGGAAGAAAGTTATAAAAGTGTTTTAATAAAGTTATATTATATACAAAAGTCCATCATTATTATTATTGTATTCTAGTATGTAAATAGCATTTTTATTGGTGCACATCCGAGGTTTCGTCCTTCGAGAGCCCTATAAAACTTTGGCCGGACACGTGCAATTAGACTTATGTAGATGTATGTCACGTAATTTTTTTTATTTGTATTATTTTGTTCCATTTGTAATTCGTTGTACAGGGTGCGGCAGGGAAACTTGCTGATTTGAATTGGACGCCGACGAGCGAGGCGTGGTCAGAAAGGGGTGGAGAGGGTCTCATTGGAAAGAGGGGGACCTGAAGTTTTGTTACACCACAAACCAGTTATCATCATGCGCTGGACAAAGCAACAGCGTGCGTTTGCCGTCGAGGCCTACTTTTCACAACACTTCCACGAGCGCCTTACCTCCTTGAGGGGTGACGTACCGTGGCCGGCGCGCTCCCCCGATTTGGCAGCCTGTGATTTTTTTTATGGGGATATCTCAAATCCATCGTTGGTAACTACAAACCCCGGACCCTGCAACACCTGAAGGACAACATCCGCCAAGCCATCACCAACATTCCCGTCGATATGCTCGAAAGAGTGGAGCGAAACTTCAAATCTAGGGTAGATCAGTGTATCACTAATGAGGGTCGCCATTTGCCCGACGTCATTTTTAAAACCACTTAAAACAAAAATTCAGAATGTGTACTATACGATACAAAAAGAATTAAATCGATGTATAAAGTATTTTTTCTTTTATTGACTTTTCAAATCAGCAGTTTCCCTGCCGCACCCTGTATTATTGGTGTCGGTAAAATTGATTTTTAATCGTAAACCTTATTTTCAGATGCACCTGCTCAATTAAAGAAAAATTACAGCGCGTATAATGGACGGTTAGTTTAATTTAAAAAAATGTATAATTTAGTTCTTAAAAGCACAGGGTTATTTATAATGAAAGGCAATGAATGTTTTACAAACAAAAACTCATACGAAATACCATATAACTTAATTGTTGTGCAGGTGTAAACATAAAGATAATCAAATATGCAATCAAACAGTTAAAATACACAATATATCTTGCCATATTCATGAGAAATTCACATTGTTAGTCTCATTGTGAAAACAAGTTAGTTTTTTTTGTTCATTAGCTTTATTGCAGATTAGCACACGGCACACGGCACATGGCACATGTCACATGTGTGTATTGTCTCATTAAAGAGCAAACCACCTAGCAAAAAATGGATAGTTTCAGTAAATGTTAATTAATTGCTAAATACGCGCTAGAATTCAGTTATAAGATGTCACTTTTTTCTGAAAGTGATAATAAATATGCAGGATATGTTTAAGTAATAAATGGTATTTTAAATGGGGTGCACTAAGCACTTAAGTGGGTATTCAAGTCTAGAAAAAAAAATTATTTCTTCATATTTCAATATTCAAGAATATCACCTTAATTCATGAGTTCTTAACACTACATTTTATTTATTAATTTTTGCATTTCAAAATTTTAATTTCCATTTTTATTTCTATTTTTCTTTAAAATGTTGTTATTTTTTTTCTCTTAGTTTTTCACAAAATTTTATTTATGTTTTAATTTTGATTTACATACTTATATGTTTTAATTTATATAGAACACTTGAGTTCTTAAGATTTAATCTTTATTATTAATTTTTGTATTTCAAAATTTGAATTTTCATTTTTATGTTCTTTTTTTTTTCTCCTTACTTTTAAGTATTTCTTAATTTTTTTTAATGTTTAATCATCTGTTTAAATCTATATGATATTAAATATTAAATGTACGACTACCACAACACGGGCATTAGCCTAGTGTGGTAGCCAAAAAAACAAATATCTGTAACTAACAAAAAAAATTATGAAAAAAAATGATTTTTCAAAAATCTATTTATTTTAAAAGTTAAAGCCATTTTAGTTCGACCGGTTTAAATGGAATCTAACTAGAATCTAAAAAGACCAATACTTTAAACGCATGTTTCTCGGAACTACTTTTTTCGAGACGGTTGATACGTTATCTCAAGTTCTACTGATCCAATTTACTTAAAACTTGGTGTGAGCCTTCTCTACACACCACTCTATTGCGCTACCTAAAATTATAAATAATTTTTAATTTTTACTATTTTAAAAAAATTTAGAAAAGTAAAAAAAAACTGGCAAAAAAGTTATTTTTATTTCAAGAGAGCCGCCATTTTGCGAAATAAAAATTAATTGACTTTTCCTTAGTTCGGGTCATAGCCGCGTTTGTTTGGATTAATTTTTTAATTTAGATTTTTTTTTAGATTACTGTAATCGTGTTAACCAGGGCATGCCAATTTTATGAGACCCTCCACTTCAACACCCTTAAATTTTTGAATTTTTAGTTTTTCGTTTGATTTTTTTTTTAATGTACTCTTTAATGTTTAATAAATATTTGGTAAAAAAATGGCTTGTTAAAATGTTGTTGTTTTTTTATTGCTCCTAAAAAAATACCTACAATAGAGAACTCCAGTCCAATTTTTAAATTTTTTTTTAATGAATAATGACCTTCTAACTTAAATAACTGCATTTTTATTTTTATTTTTAGAGTTAGTTTGAATAGTTAAAATAATAGTCAAAGTTTTAATTTTTCAAGATACCCCTAAGACCACCGTATGTACGGTGAATCGTGTGACGTCATCACTCCTCAAAAATTACTATAGGATTGGGCAATCAGCTGATCAAGTGCCGCCATTTTGAATAGCGTTATTCGAAGCATTCTCCGTAGAAGTAGCATTACAATTTTTTTGTGCAGTAATTTTTCAATATTTTAAATAATAGAGATAAACTAATAGAGATACCTCTATTTTTTATACTGAATTATTTAGGCTTAAATATTGTTTCAATAAACACAACAACTAAATCTCTATAAACAGTATGAAATAACGAATAACATGAAATGTTGTTAATACTGATAGCTTATGTCATACCTACATAATCAAAGATTTAAATACAATGACTGGTGACGCGTGACGTCAGCACTAACCATTCAGTAACACCAACTTTACAGTGTGTTTTGACGAGAGGTTTAAAAATGCAGTTTTTAATATTTTTTTAAGAACTCTACGTTTAATATTATGAAATTAAACTTATATATTCGGAATCAGCGTTTATTGGTCTATATGAACATATTTTTTTAAAGCCATAATATTTTTCACTGGAGTTCCTTATTGAAGCTTTTAGACTAGAACATCCCCTTAATGAATAAAATTTATTTTGAACATTATATTTTCTAAACTCAATACAACAACGGCGCGAGATTATTACACATACTCAGCATTGGCGATGCATAAGTTCGTGTAATATTTGGAATCTGGCCGCTAACAATAACAGTTCTTATGTAGATGGCGGAACGGTATAAATTCTCGCTAACACCGACCGCCTGTTTTGATTTATGCGAGAAAAGTGTGTTTTATTTTATTGTGCAAAGTTTAGGCACAATTATTAATGTTTCACGATAATTTTATGAAGAACTTAATTTGCCACATTACACAATAAAACCATAACCGAAAGGGATTCGTAAGTTAGAGATTGTGAGCTTTAAAGCAGGTTTTATAGGGCTGACACTTTATTTTTTTTGGGCTCATAAAAAGAATTTCTAAACCAAAAACATGTAATTTTGCATTACTTCTTAGTACTTCGAATCAAATGTTTTAACAAACTCCCTAAAGAAATACTAGCTGAAAAAATTCTGAAATTTTTTAGACTAAACTTAAAAAACACTTTACCTCAAACTAATTTGGTTTTGTGGAATAATAATAAATGCATTTGAAATAAAATCAGTGTACATCGTAGACATCCAAATTCATATGTCTACGGTGTACATAATATATGTATGCTCCTGTGTACATAGGTACATAGGTATCTTAATTTTTTAAATTTTATATTATTGTTTTCTGTACAAGTATGCTCATTAATTTGATTGATATATTAGTGGTAGTACTCTTGATCATAAAATGAAATTTTTTATACAGAAATAAGAAAAAATGATTATATACTTATTATTGCATATTTTTTTTATAAATAAAAAATCCTTAAGTTCCATAAAAGACGTTCGATGGCTATTGACTTACACCGTTTTCAACACATGTTATGTTTTGTAAAAAGTATTGTACCATAATAATTCTCAGGGTTCTCAATTAAAATTGATTCATGTGAGAGATTTAGTGAAGTTTGGAAAAATAAGTTGTGTTTTTAACATTTTGTTGTCCTGGGACTTAATAAGAAAAAAACAATATATTAAGTACAATGTTACGTTAAGCATAAATTAATATTATTTTACTTACGTATCACAATGGCTCCGAAAAGAATTTGTCGTTTTAATTCCATTTCAAGTCTTCATAAGTAACTGTCAACAATCCTTTAACACAGACACTCGAAAATAAAAGAATTAAAGCAAAAAACCAACAGTTGGTTCAAAAAATTGATTGCTTGACTTCTCGGGTTTGTTTACGTTTTTCCGCGCGTTGAGATCTCCGAACCGCGAGTTGTACTTTGTACGAGACCTTCTCTAATGAAATCGAGAGCTGTACTGAACGGATTTCCCTCTGACCACCACGAGGCAGAGGCTATGTCTGTGTACTTGTCTACTGCTTGCGAAAATAGAAATGCACGTTCATTTTTACCACTGTTTTTCGCCAATTTATTATTTTTTTTAACATTATCCCCATACAGGAGGCTCTGAGGAAAAAATCCTTCAGGGCCTGTATCATCTTTGGGTTTGCTGTTTTGAGGATCTTTTTAGGGAAAAAAAGGAGAGGAAATTCTTGAAAGTAAAAAGATGGGTAGGAATCAGGGATGTTTGTGTTCAGGAGTGGGTCTCACAGCGGTGCAAGGCGATAGGCAGTCATTGCAGGTATTTTTTATATATTTTTTTTATATACATATTGATTACAGTAGATACATATTGCCGCTTTAAAATAAATATATTGGTTTCGTCTAATAAATACTTTGTCGCCGAGGGAAGTTTTGCATTGTTAAAGTTAAAAATTAATTACGTAAGAGTCCCAAGTGCTTCCAACCGTCTGGAGCCAGTAAGACTATGGCAACCCTAATCGGGTTATATTTTGAGGTTAAAGGTAGTGGGAAAGTACCTGCTTATTCAGACATTGTCACCAAACACGACATTTCAAGAAACGTTTCAATATTAATGATGGTCTTTCACTAAGATTTGCGTACGCCGGAATTTGAACCCGCAGCTTTAAGATTGCTAGTTGAGAGCCTTACCTCTCGACTACGGAGGCCGTCAAAACAATGAAACCGATATCAACAATGTATCATAAAACTGTAACAAAAATAATAATGGAAATCTTAAAAGATGATCTGTTCGGAAGCAACAACAAAATCTAGCGCAGTGAGATCTGGCGTCTTGAAAATTAAGCAGATTGAGTAGAAGTTATAAATTTAAAAAAATATTTTTCTTGTCTTTCCATCATTAGTTATGGAGCTTTGTACATCATTGTATTTTTTAATGCTGTTTGATTAGTAAAAATAACGTTAAAATAACTAATTGGGAAGTAAAATCAGTTAAACTATAAATTTTTATTCTCTGTGAATATTATAACTTTCAATTTTTGTGAAAATAATTTAAACAACTTTTTAATGACTTTTTAAAATGTACTTTCGATTTTAACACTATAAAATCTTAATTATATTTTATGTCATTTAATTAAATTTATTTGCGTTTATAATAATGAAAGTGAAAAACACAAATAAAATTACTTTGTGAGAACGAAATCCATAACCTTCCTACAATAATGAAATAAATACTTCACAATAATGGTCGACACCCAAAAACAATGGAAGAATAAATGAAATTTCTAATATTTATCCGGATTCGAGTATGCCTTACTTTAAATTTCGTACGTGATTTTCATAAGATACCATAAATGACCAAGATAAATCCTCAGTGTAATGATGATGTAAGAGACTGCAGAAGATGTGTTACAGTTTTCCGTAATGTGTTTTTTGTTAAATATCGCATCGGGGTCCACCTCACCGGGAACTATTACCCCTGACGTGGGTCACCCCAAGTGATTCGCTACGTTTGGTTATTTAGCAGGGGTTCATTGGGTGTGGGTTCATGGGGTGAGGTTTATCTAGGCCTTGGTAGCGAATGCGTTTGCCCGTCTACTGCATGGCGGGTCGGAACGGGAGAGATTGGTTGAGGGAGACCTAACCTAGACCTCTCCAGCCGGACTCTCTCGATTCATCGCCCATCATGTTCTTAAAATCTACATAATATGTGCAGTAATTGTTTCGTTTACTTTTAACGGTTCCATGACAACTCAACAAGGTGGCATTTCAACACCCCTTTGAACATACTTTAACCCCTCAGAAATCAGGCGTATTTTTTTAAGAAAGTCAAAATATTTCCGCTTTGCAACAAAATCGTTTCAATCAAAAATAAGAAATGGAACCTTTATGAACATATCTGAAAACTAAAAACTGTTTTTTTTTTTACATGAGCTCCACACAGGAGGCCCTGAGGAAAATAATTTTCCTCAGTGCCTATGTCATCTTTGGGGATGCTGTGTAGAGGGTTTTTTTAAGGAAAGAAAGGAGAGGAGAGTTATGGGAAGGAAAAGGGTTTAAGGGGTGGGTAGGAATCTGGGGTTCAGTGTGTCCTGGTCATCCGCCTCCAAGACCTAGACAAACCTCACCCCATGAACCCGGGCACCCCTGCTAAATCACCAAACGTAGCGAACCACTTGGGGTGACCTACGGCAGAGGTGTTGGTTATCCAATAAAGGTTCCCGTGGCAGCGGTACCCTTTCCCGCCTCTCAAATTAAATGTTTTTTAAAGGAGATGAAATATTATGTGATACATATAGGTGAAGAATTGAAAGAAAAAGTTTTCTCTTTCTAATACCGCTTAGATAACATTTCTTACCGTGACAGTAAGGGTGATACAATGATTTATATGAGACCTACGTGAGCTGGGACAAATTTCGTCTCCTGTGAAAACAGGTTAGGGAACATACCCATACTACGTGACCAACTTTTTGCAATTTTTAACTCCCCCCCCCCGGTGACCAAAAACCTAAGTCCCCCGCCGCTCATTTGTACCAAGCGTGGTATTTTGAAGACCCCCCCCTGAACAGGTCACGTAGTATGGGTACGTTCCCTTATGAGTGACGATTTTTTTTAATTGCCCACAAACTAAACTAACGCAATTTATTTAAACAAGTTTTTATTTTATTTTCAGCGCTTTTAATGACTTTTCGAAAGATTGATGAAGCGGCACATTATTGCGTTGTCCGGTCACATCTTCATTCATAGTAGTGCTCGATCCATCATATTTAAATAATCTCACAATTACGATGTTTTAAGACGTATGTAAACTAGAAAGGAGCGTTACTAAAGACGGCAACCGCCGCCGAAAAAACTGGCTTTTGATTATTTATGAATGCTGTAACATGAAATTTCTCTTGGAGTGTAATCTCCGATATACAATCGGGTATTACGATCCAAGAGTGATTGTTGCTGGTTTCTGCAAGAGTGGGCGCTAACATTCACATTGAACTTGCCACTTCATATTTATCTGGCGGCCAAATTAATATTCCCATTTAAAGTTGGGTTAAGTGTTAAGACGGAAACCACTATTTCGAGTGACTAAGCAAATAAGGCTCTCTTACGTATTTATCTATCCTATACATTTTGGTTATGATATGCCTACTTATACTATGAAACTGTTATCAACAATTAAAATTGTTACTAAAACCATTTGCGCTTCACTGTGTAATATGATACTAGGGGTCTAGAATCATTGTATGTAACACATTTTTGGGTGGCATGTATGGGTATGGCCGCCCCGGTAACCATTAATTGAATAACCAACACCTTTGCCATAGGTCACTCCAAGCGGTTGGCTACGTGTTTTTTTTTTTACGTTAACTCCACGCAGGAGGCCCTGAGGAAAACAATTTCCCTCAGGGCCTATGTCATCTGGGATGCTGTGTGGAGGGTCTTTTTGAGGAGAGGAAGGAATGAACATTGGTCTTGAAGAGACCCATGTTGTAGGAAGGAGGAAACACAGCCGAGCTGTTGAACACAAGAACGAGTCGAAGAAACGACCCGTTCTCATGTGGCAAATGTCAACCGTGTACAAATGTTGGGCACGCGTTTGGCGTATTTCCCGACTATGCACCGGTGCCGAAGGGATCAATGATGCTAGTTACTTGAAGCATCTTCCATTGTAATACCGGTAGAACAAGGATAGCATTCCCACCCGACGCCTGTGCTCTAAAGATTGCAATCCGTCTGTTAAGATGGGAGAATCTATCAAACGGACCGTTGTGACTTAGCAGAGGTGCCCAGGTTTGTCGGGGCGAGGATTATCCATGCGTAAGCCATCTACTGTAAGGCGGATTGGATTTGAAGAGATTGGTTAAGGAATACCTTTTTACATCTCTATCAGGACTCTCTCCATCTATCGCCTTGCACCGCAGTGAGAGGGATGAATTTTAACGTCTGTTACTCCCGGCCACACTGACCCCCTCATTTATATATATTTTATAAATTAAATTAGAGTCGTCAGAGGACAAAGTGTTAGTCCATTATCCTGTCCATCAAACTTCTGTTCACACTAGGACAATAGGTCCGGAGATGGGACAATACAATATTTCATGGGACAACACATGGGACAATACATGAAAATCAATACCTACACTGGAAAAACAGTTGGTGTAATTAACGTAAGGTTACAATGTCATGTGCTACTTTATTGATTTATTTTTAAATTTATAAAATAAGTATTTGCTATAAAAAATTAAATCTTTCATTACTTTAAAGCCAACTTTGGAATTTTTGTTAGTTAATAGTAATGATTAAATTAAATATTCTTATCCATCCTACCTTTGTTAATATAACGAAATATAAAATAAAAATAAAAAAAAACATCAGACTCAGGCGTTTTTTGGGTCAATATTTTAAATTTATATTCGACGAATTTGTGATAACGTATAAACCATTCATTTGTAAGTTCAGTTTAAAGCGCATCAAAATGCTATGTTTTTAATATTTAATGTTTTTTATTTTACATTATATTATATTAGAAAAGAAAGCAGACTAATATTATGTTTAAATAATGATGATTATCTCTCAAAGTTGCCTCTAAAGTCGGTTCCATGCCAACTCAGAATGAAACCATCTCAGAAAAACCTCAAAAAGGTCATTAAAAGCTATGTATAAAAATAATTTTAAAATAGCCGGTAACCCTAACCTAACTTAACCTATTTAACCATTTTTTTATATTTTTTATCATCACTCATCACTCTTAATACTTAATGACCTTTCTGAGGTGCTTCTGAGTTGGTTTCATTCTGAGTTGGCCGGTCACCACTCGAAATATACTTGAATCGAGCGTGAGGACCAGTCGCTTGAAACGCTGTATCTTCGTTAGTTTTGCTCCGATTTACTTGAAATTTTGACACAATACTCTCGACATTTAGAAAAAAAAACAGTTTTAAAACCTTACTCCTCCCTTTAATGACCTATGTTTTATAATTTAAAACAAAAATAAAAAACTAATTCATATCCGTAATCGACATTTGCTAAAGGTACCTTTTGAAAAGCAAAATTTTGGTTAATTGTTTTTGCCTAAAGTCCAAATTCAAATATCGTATGAAAAAGCCCGCGCAGCCGATCATCTTACGGAATAACTCTTAGGTCATTCTGACTCTTGATATGAAGGAACTTAAGTACCTGTCTATTAAATTCACCTGATGCATTGTTGTTCATATTGTATTTGGTTTTATCTACCGTTATAATTCATCCAATAAGATAAACTGGTGTGCTTATTTGATTATAAACGCTTTTCAATAAATTGCTTCACATATCTCCATAGCAATTGAGAAATTGATTAAAAAATCTCTTTTCTCTCCTTTCACACGAGCTGTCCATTTGTCTACTATTCATGTGTCTAATATTTAAAGCATGCAAACAACATGTAATATATTAATAATGCCGCAACGTTTATCGTTTATGATAGGTGATATATTTTCACCACACGACAGTTGAAGAAAAACGTAAAAGTCAACAAGACAAAAAACGGGATTAAAAACAGATTGAAATCATGAAACTTGCCTGCTGTTTTGTGCTCATATTATAAGCAGTAAGCGAAAATTAATCACCGTAACCCAAACGTAAAAATTGCACGGACACTAATTTCATTACAAGGCAATTAGAAAAAAGCGTAGTTTCCACAAAACGCGTACGTTATTACAAAAGCAGCAATTTATTTATAAGCCACTATTGCAAACTTCTGTATTGTGCTAAATTAAATATGTGTTCATATACATATTCCAGCGGAATGAATTTAAATAATATATTAATCAATGTTTCGTTGCGAAAAAATGCATGAAGATTTAAGCAGTCACAAAAAAACTTCGTTTTTTTTGTTTCACGATTCTACTTGTAAAAATACTACTTGAATTAAATCTAATCAACTTAAATGTCTAATATATGTAACATGTATTTTATAAATAAATAAATAAATAAAATGAATGTGCTAAGAATCACGAATTACTGGCTTATTTCACAAGTGATTAACTATACTTAACTCTTATTATAACTCATTTCGATGTTCGTCTTTTTTTAATTATTTGCTCGTCCAAATTGAAAGTGTAATGGCAAAAAAATTGTAAGATAAGATTAAGATTTTATTATATAATAATATTGAGCCCATATTTATATCACGTTCTGCATTGAAATGAATGCATAAATTCCTTTGCAATAATTCATGTCTTGTATGGATGGCGTGTGTCTGAAAACTCGTGGAACATGAGTAAAATGTTTTCATCAACAGCACTCAAAGAACCCGAATAAACCCTCTAACCATCAGGCTGTTTTCCCGCAGGGTTGGTAGAGAAGACGGACCGCCAAACAACTCTGTATTGGCACATACTCCTCGCTTCATTTACATTCAACGTAGTCTCATACATACTCTTTTGTTATTCTGGCTATTGACATGGTTCGATTTAAGTATTTGGTTCATTTGATCGGGACATGTCTTCCTCGGATGCCCTCGTTTCTTCTAACATTCACATTCGCATCATATTGTTTTTACAATAGCTCCATTAAGGAGGCCCTGAATAAAGTCATTTCCCTTAGTGCCTATGTCGTCTTAGGGGATTTTGTGTGGATCTTTTAAAGAATATGAAGTTCTGGGAAGAAAAAAGGAATGCGGGGTGGGTAGTGGGTTTAGGAGTGATGGGCGTTTGAATCCATCCCTCCCACTGGTGCAAGATGCAAAGTGATAGGACGATTCCTCAACCAGTCTCTCCATGTTCCGGTCTGCCACGCCCAGTGGCGGATACATATGGGGGGCGCGCGCCCCCCCTTGGCCACCCCTAAATATAAGAAAATCTTTCTTCAATCATTCGCTCTAGATGTCTAAACCATCTGAGATTTCATATTTTTTCATATTTTTCTCACACTATCATACATGGTTTTACCACACATACGCCGCAGGGATCTCAATTCTATAGCATTTAGTCCTTCCTCTGCCAGTTTTATGCTTCACTGCCATACATCGGGGTTGGTACCAGCACTCCATTGTGGACTGCTAGCTTCGATTCTTATGACAGTTTTTTGTTAGCGCCAACGGCGTTTAGTCTTCCATAAATACGGAGTTACCTGCATTTGCATTTGCTTCATTCACATTCATACGTAGTTTCATGTAAAGGTACTCTTAACAGGCCCGACTCAAGTATTTGATTCCCTTGATCGTGTAATGCAGCCCTACAGCTCTCTGTGGCCAGTCAAGTTTTAAATGTGCGATCCGCCAATCTTTTATTTATTTATTGAAGTGAAAACTTCTTTAGCACCGTTGTGATTTGACAAACACATGCATCTATATGTTTTAGCCTGCGAGAGAATAGTATCTCATCTTTGTGCGGTGCTTCGTGTACTTCCCACTGTTGTCTACTTTTTAGTTTTCTTATATCTTTAGCGCCCCACCCATGAGTTTTTTTGTATCCGCCACTGGCTACCCCACTAAGACCTGGACCAACACCTCACATAATGATATATTTTCCTTACACCCTTTTCTTCGTTCATTCGCTCTACATGCCCAAACCAACCAAGCGTCACTTTCTCAATTTCATAAACGTAATAGTTTTATCGATTAGATACATTTCACAATAATTTTTTTTTCCATTTTTTCGGCAACTTTAAGGTTAAGGAACTATCGGGGCTGGGTCTATGCCTTGACACAGTTTAAAAGAAAATGTAAATCAATAATTAACTATATTACGAGTATTAACATCACAACTAGTAGATTTTTTAAAAATTAGTTTCTAATATCATAATTTACACCATAGAGCTCGTCTGTTGTGTTTTTGGTGACATACAAAATAGATGGATTAATCAAAAGATAATAATAGGTCTGCAATAATGTTTTTCCTTTTTTTATTATTACAAAATCATTTATACGTACTTACGACTGAAGTGTAAAATCGAACAGAAGTTTTATCATCATAAAATCAACAAGATCATCCACCTATGTTATTGAATAATTCCAATGATAATCCATGGGAGACATTGAAAAACAACTTAACCTACATATTGTATTATACAATTCAAGTAGGTAGATACAGCGAACACCTTCTGACAGCTTACAGCATTTTCCCATGTGCTTTATCGTCTCACTAAGCAAAATGATTATGATTTATGAGAACATATTATATTACACGCATTCTTTAATAGTTATTTTTGTTAAAAAACATTGCAATTTGCGATGCGGGTGTGGGTACTGCCTTCCCGGGAACCATTTATTGGATAACAACACCCCTTCCACAGGTCACGCCAAGTGGTTAGCTATGCTTGGTAACTTGGCTTAGCAGGGGTGCCCGGATTCATGGGGTGAGGTTTTTGTAGTGAAAACTTCTTTATCACCGTTGTGATTTGAAGCTCGATGAAACGAAAAAAGCGTAACCAAAAGAGACGAAAATGTACATCTACAATCCCGGACAAATTGACCCACAACTACCCACCCTCATTCCATTTTCCTTACCAGAATTTCCTCTCTTTCATTTCCCTAAAAAGACCCTTCACACGGCACTCCAAATGTGACATTTACACTGAGGATAATTTTTCCTCATTGCCTCCTGTGGGGAGCTAATGTAAAAAAATTGCAAACAAATTGCCAAAAATGAACTCCCTAAATAATACACGAATTTTTTCTAGTTTTTCGATCGACCGTGCTAAATATCCTGAACTTTGAGAGTAGTATTTGAAATAGTTCGTGACTGGAATAGCATGCTTCTGAACAATCCTGTGTTTTATGGCTAACCAGGGCAAATGCTGTGGGTACTGCTGAAGCTTTGTCGCTCTATTACCCAAGAATTGATTGTTAATTTGGCTTTTTAAAGATTTTCTATTATTACATTCAACTTTATTGCTGTTTTTCGTTATAGGAGTCAAAAATTCTTCTAGATACAAAATAATTTTTGTCAAGTTGCTCTGTTGAAAATATTTTCAATCGAAAAATTAAAGTAATTATGAAATGACATTGTATATTAATAAGATTATTACTTTAGCAAAATCTTATCTAATTGATTGTAGTAAAATGCTTTATTCTTCGTTGGTAGATTTTGATTGAATCACTATTTGTATGAACGTTTTACTTGGATGCAAATAAACTTTGGTCATGTAGCTGTAACATTCCATAGAATAAAATTCTAAAAGATATTTAAAAAAGTGTAATTTAATAAAACTATCATTTGACCAAGAGGGTACGGTGGGGTAGACCGCCGGGCATGATGGGGTTAAGGTTCACACTTGGGGTGAAGAAGTATTGACTCCTAGTCTTCGTCTTTGACACCTGGACAGGAACAGTGAGCCCATCCATCCTCCCACTGACTCCAAATATCTCTCCTTGCAATAAAGGCAACATGTATTTTTGTGTCTTCAAAACCAGAAGTTTTTTTCGACCGCTTGACTTATCTCAGTTTTTTTGCTGTTTGAAGCTATTTCTCGTATTTAAAGTAATAATAAATAAATAAAATAATCGTAAGGAAGAGAGGGCATGATGGCATTACCCCGTCATGCCCCCAGGCGTGTTTTATTTTAAAAATTGTAATATATATGGTAACTTTATAACTACAGCCAAATTTAAAACTCTTAATTTAAGAACAATATGTAGTCAATGTCAGATACCTGTCAACCAGTCTAATCAGCCAAATAATCTTCAATATATCGCGCATCACGCTCTAGGTGCACCCGTAATATTACATCAAAACGTGCAAAAAATATAGCAAAATCTCCATCTTACCCCCCACCCCATTTGCCCCGCCCTCCCCTACTATTGAACATACTGCTTTGAAAAAAATGAGTGACCTAACAGTTAAATTCGTAAAGTTCTACATCGGCGGGCTTAATTTGAACAATGTTCTGTTGTATCACAACTCCATAATCAGTGATATAAATTTACTGCGAACCTTATTTATAGATACGATTCTATTATACAAAAAATAAATAAATAAATCATCGAATTAATTACCTTTTTCTTTAGATTTTCACGGCCCAACGTATTTTCGTTATTACCTCCTAATCTAACGCTGTCTGAAACGTTGGCTAAAGACGGAGGTAGCACAACACGGTATTACACCTCAAAAACAAATAACGAAAATTAATTACCTGGTTATTTTGCTGTAGGACCACGGAAAGTTTATCGTCACAAGATCGTACATCTGGAAATGGTGTTTAAATTAAATCTGGAGAAATGACATCTATGAATACATCTATAAAACATTTAGTTACATTTGATAGTTTCCGTTTTAGACAGTTTACGTTAGCCTCCATTAAATGAAAACGTTGAACGAAACGAACGAAAGATGGCGCTAAATAAAAACCACATAATATTTAGCTCTATATGGGGGTAT
Source organism: Limnephilus rhombicus (assembly GCA_929108145.2). Taxonomy (NCBI): domain Eukaryota; kingdom Metazoa; phylum Arthropoda; class Insecta; order Trichoptera; family Limnephilidae; genus Limnephilus; species Limnephilus rhombicus. The sequence goes on from OV815284.1 coordinate 30,594,700, forward strand.
TTCACTTACCTTCTGGACGGCCTATTCATAGGATGACGTATATTTTCGATTTATTTATTTATAAAGTCCAAGTTTACTATTCGGACATATGAATTAAATAGTGGCTACATTTTCGTTATTTGTTTTTGGGGTGTTATGCCGTGTTGCGCTACCTCCTTCTTTAGCCAACGTTTCGGACATCGTTGCAGTGTCCATCATCAGGGCAGATCCGGCAGATCATATCTACCGGATCTGCCATGATGATGGACACTGATATATGGATGTGATAATGATGGATACATTTTCGTTATTTGTTTTTGGGGTGTTATGCCGTGTTGCGCTACCTCCTTCTTTAGCCAACGTTTCGGACATCGTTGCGTCCATCATCATGGCAGATCTGGCAGATCCGGTAGATGTGATCTGCAGGGCAGATCCGGCAGATCACATCTACCGGATCTGCCGGATCTGCCATGATGATGGACACCGCAACGATGCCCGAAACGTTGGCTAAAGAAGGAGGTAGCGCAACACGGCATAACACCCCAAAAACAAATAACGAAAATGCTTTTGGCTGTGAAAATCTTAAAACTTATCAGTGGCTACATTATTTTATAATATGACAAGTTAGCCGAGTTTTCTACTTATTACTGCTAATACTTGTTTGTTTATTCAATGTACGTAATCCTATGGATAAGCCAAATAATGGTGTAATATCCCTTATAATAATGCATTTATTGTTAGTATTTGTAGAACTCCATTTTATTTTTTTTGTTTTTTTTTTCATATGTTGATTAATATTATTATTTAATTAATAAAAATAAGTTTATTTATAAACAAATTTTGTCGTAATTTTTATTACGCGTTACAACTATTTGATAATGCCTTCAGAAGGCGAAAATTATTTAAAAAAAACTTAATAACTTTTTACTTTCAACTTAAAGGATCATGATAACGAAGAAAACATAAATTCTGATTTATTTACTAATAAACCTGGCTGAAATATACAATATTCATATATATAGGTATGTGTATGTAAATGTGATGGATTTATTCCCTTCTTCTAATTTATCACATACTATATACAAAATAATTAGAAATAATAGAGAATATAATTACAAAAACTATTTATTTATTAGAAAAAGCGTAAGGAAACGCGTCTGTTCGATCGCTAGTATCGCGTCCCCCACCAATAGCGATGCGTTTGAAAAAAAAAATAGGCAAAAAGAAACACTATTTCTATTCGTCTTTAGATTTTCACGGCGAAAAGTATTTTCGTTATTTGTTTTTGAGGTGTTATGCCGTGTTGCGCTACCCCCTTTTTTAGCCAATGTTTCGGACAGCGTTGCAGTGTTTCTATACTCGTACGAGAATGGAATAAGGGAAGGATTTGTTTCCTTCTTCCAACTAACCTTTTTTCATGGCCGCATGAATCTATATGAAGCGAATGGTTTTTGTTCTTTTCTTCGAACTCACAATTAAGCGCTACGTCTAAAGAATATAAAAGTGTAAAAAACTGAATATGTCAAAAAGTGGCGTTTATTCCCTTCTTCCAATTGGTGGTTCAATTATATCTGCCATTTATTAAACTGGTTCATTATACCAATCTTCTAATCAATCTTTCAAAAATTTCAGATTCTTGCAAAAAATAAAAGATATTATTTTTTTTATTTGACATTTTATTTATTTTTTAATTAAGGTAATTTAATTATTTTTTTGTCATTTAAACAATAATATTGATCCAAAATGCACATGCACAGATGTTTATTGTAGGCAATTTGGGAGGCTGGTAACAATTTATTGGACAACCAACACCCCTGCCACAGGTCACCCTAAGTGGTTCGCTACGTTTGGTGACTTAGCAGGGGTGCCCGGGTTTATGGGATGAGGTTTGTCTAGGTCTTGGCGGATACGTTTGCCCAACCACTGCGTGGCGGGCTAGATCGGAGGAGACTGATTGAGGGAGGCCTTTTGACTTCTCCAGCCGGATTCTCCCGACCCTTCGCCTTGCACCGCAGTGTGAGGAATAGATTCATACGTCCGTCACTCCTGGCCACACTGACCCGCAGATTCCTACCCACCCCTTATACCCTTTTCCTTAACATATCTTTTTCTCCTTCCTTTCCCTTAAAAAACCCTCCACACAGCATCCTCAAAGATGACATAGGCCACTAGGTAAATTGTTTTCCTCGATGCCTCCTGTGTGGAGGCAATGTAAAAAAGGCACTTGGGAAGCAAAGGTTTTTTTCAAAATTGTTCAAGTTTATGTTTGTTGTTTTAGTAGGTAACTCTAACCTAACCTCTAACTTTGTTAATCAGTTTTATGGAAATTAGTTTTTTTTCTAAAATAACCTCCACGAAATAGAGGGAGATTCTGTACATTTGTTTTCTATCTGGTATTACAAATATAAATAGATGTACATTAGTATAATTTGTAACTTCATTATTTACTAAATGAGAAAACATACCTACACTAATATACTTTATTTTATATCGACAACTACGATACATCTTCGTTGACTTTTTCATAAAAAAATCTGTACTAGTAAATTAAAATCAATTTTATTTACAGATCATTTAAATCACTTTTATTAAAATTGTAATTACTAAACCTAGACAGTATAATCTCATTGAAACATTTGATACAACCACGATTACAACTAAAAAGTATCTTACAATAAATATGCATAACATTTCAATTAGTACAAATGGAATCCGATAAGATTGTTGCTATTTTAATGGTAAATCCCTTATTATTCACATTCAACCTATATTTTAATTCATTCATAGGTATTTTTCGTCTTTCGTTAGTCATCTGGCATTCCTGCAAAACTTTTAACAAATCAACATTTATTTCTTCATCATTCTTCAGACATTTCTAAACGTTCATCATTTCATAATACAACAGGCAATAAGCATTTTTACATCGTTTCTAGCAAATTATCAACCATATTAATATATTCATCGTTCTTCAAGCAAATCTACGGAAATCATCAGGCATAGGTAACGCAACTGTTTTTCAAACAAATCTACAAAATTCATCAGACAAGTCCACCAAATTCATCCGACTAAATTCAATCGTTCTAATCAACAGAATTCAGTAGGTATATTTTCATTGTTCATCAGATAAATCTAAGCAAATCATCCGGAATCATCACTATTTTTTAAAAACGACCATTATTAATAAATCGATGTTATTGTACAGGATGCAACTTGGATCTACTGTAAAGTCGATCGCTGGGGAAATACAGTTTCAGGAAGATCTGTTCTCTGAAAAAGAGAATGATGATTGATCATGCCCAATGATGAATTGTGAAGATGGTGGGAGTTGGGCAGAATTTTCTGATGAACGATGTGGATTTTCTTGATAAATTTAATCTTCGTCACTATTTCTTCGAGAATATATCCTCCAAGAGATCCTTATTAATGAACCGGTACGATTTGCAGGCTCTAGCTTGTGATTCCTGCACAGCCAGAGGATGTACAGTTTCTTGGAGATATCTGATGTCTGATGAAATGTGTAGATTTGCTTGATATGCCTGATTTCTCTAATATTCAGAAATCATCACTACTTCTTCGAGAAGATATCCTCTAAGAGATCTTTAGTGATGAACCGATGTTGCTTTGCAGGCTCCACCTTTGGCCGCCTGTAGAGACGGTCGTTCAGGAAGTACAGTTTCTGAGAGAGTTCGCACTGCACGTTGAACCACCAGTCACAGACGAACACGGCCTGCGAGAATTGGGTGCCGTTGGGGCACAGGAAGGTAGCTTGGCGGCCGTCTATGTCGCAGTAATGCCAACCTGCAAATTAACAAATTTAAATATTATTATTAATGCGGAAATATGATGCTTTTGGGTACAGAGAAAACACAGAACGAAGGTCTAAAATTCAAGAGATAAATCAGCAATCTTAACATGTAAAAATAGATATTTATTTGTTTGGCCCAGAAGCGTTGAAACTTTGGTGATTTGATGTGCAGATGCCCATGGTGATTTCCGTAAATATATAATAGTGAACTCTGGCGTTATGAAAGTATTTCCGATTGATTAGTTGTTAGGCGCACGCCCGCGAAGGTTTCTATATGTACTGGTGAATTCTAGCGTTATGAAATTTTTATAAAAAAATTGCAATAGGTGACGGGCGAGTCGTTTGAAAAATGAGTGTATTTAAAATAGTTTAGCGGCAGGTGGAAAGGCGGGAGGGGGGAAAAGGGAGGGGGAAGGCAGGGAAGGTGGAAGATTTAGAAGAGGGAGGATGGGAAGGGGCGGGAGAGGAAGGGGCCGCAGGAGGGGGACATTAATGTTTCTTTTCCGTGAATTCTGAATTTATAAAATTTCTATAAAAAATGAACAATGGTGAAGCGCGAGTAGTTTGATGAATGGGTTACTTGAAGTAGTTTAGCGGCAGGGAGGGAAGGCAGGATGGGGAGAAGAATTCGGGAAGGGCGGAGGAAATCGAAGGAGGGGAAGATTTCCCGGGAGGGGGACAAGACGGGGAAGGTAGAAGGGGAACGCGGGATATACTTGATCATACGAATAAACTGTGTTACTCATTATAAAATTATCGTTTTTAATTAATTTTAACTTCATTTTTAATTTTATTTTAATTTAATTTTAAATACATAAACGGCTATACTGCCTTTTGTAAATAAACATATAATAGAGTATAAAAGTAAGAAAAATAATATCATTACATAATAGTAACAAGCTGTAGTTTTAAACTTAAAAATAACATACAATTATTTTGTGTATCACAACAAAAGATAACAAAAAAGAACAATGAGAAATATCATCATTTCATTTCAACATGTCCATATTGCGTATATAAAGTTACATTATGGAAAAATAATTTTTGAGTGCATGTTTATATTGCGCTAATTTTAAGAAATAAATGTCGCCGATGTTAGCATATTCATTTCCCAAAATGTGTAACCGATTGATTGGTGAGTAATAATGTGATAATGTATGTGTGTTATTATAGTAGAACGGTAGAGTCAGTCTATTGTTAGCGCGACCAGGGCAATGAAATCGTATCAGTTCTATTAAATCAGGGGTATCCAGGACCGAGTGAATTATTTTATATAATATTAATAGATCACAGATTTTTCTGCGATCTGATAAATTTACGAGATTAGTCCAGTTTAATAACAAATTATAGTCCACGGATTCTCTTGGAATACCTAATTTAAAATTAATATACCTAAGGAATCAAATGCACTTTAAAACCTAATTCCCACATATAATTATTATGATGAATCTGAAATGAAGTTTAAAAATGCTTGGAAAAACATGTAGTTTCAAGATGATTGGAGATGATTATCATCTAACGACACTGCTGAATTACAGCAAATGGTCTCTAATTACAGATAAAAATTCAATTAAAGTGGATCACTGGCTACCGTACCCTAAGTATATAAAAAAAACGACACGATCAAGCCTTTTCTGTATATATTAATTGATTCACTTATGCTGCAGCGCATCGTTATTTATCTTCGTATAAACATTTACGTTCAAGAAGAAGCACATAACTACTAATAATAATATATCATGACCACTCGATTCACCTTTACCTAGATTCGTATCCGTGTCTACGCAAGTAGGTACCTATTTATGTGTTACAGGTATAAAACACAAAACTACATGTAATATATTATTATGTAAGTTAATTACGAATGATCTTGCACTGAATGTAAATTCATAATATAAGTGCAACAAAATTAAGGTCGAATGAAAAAAAAGTAGAATTTCTTGTTCCATACATTATTTTATGCAGAATAAATAACTCTTAAGGACATAGTGTTTTTTTGCCTGGCTATTTACTTTGTACTGTTTTTATTATATTACAGGAAAGTTTATTAAAACAAGAAACATTTCTTATAATTTTGTACTCATGTTTATTTGTAAACATCGTATGTGTGTATCTTAGTACACAGTTCATCAGGAAGGAGAAATTGATTGCAAACATCGTGCTTTACGTAAGCGCATAGGTACTAAGAATGATAATATTTGATTTTTTAGAACAATGCGACCCATGTCATTAAGTGTGAAATTTATGCAATCGTTTACAGGGTTTTTAAAGTTTAAAACAGCACAGTGGTTCAAGTGCATATTTTTGACATAAGGCAAACGATGTTCAGAAATTAGTGGTAAGAATTTTCATTATTTGTTTTTGGGGTGTTATGCCGTGTTGCGCTACCTCCTTCTTTAGCCAACGTTTTGGACAGCGTTACAGTGTCCATCATCAGGGCAGATGTAACACCCCAAAAAGAAATAACGAAAATACTTTTTAACCGTGAAAATCTAAATAACGTATCTAGTGGTAAGTAATTTTCGAAAGGAGATGAATCGGTCATATTTTTAGACAATTTAATGTTTTAATTTTAATTACGAGGAAAGACGTTTTTTTTGTATTTCTGAAATATATTTTTCAAAACAGCCATTGATTACATATTGAATCAAAATGAAACAAAATTTAATTCATAGATCAATCAATAATTAATTTAAAATTTCTATTGATTTAAATAAATAAATGTTTATTCCAGTATGTGTGCAATCACACACATTCTATAAGGGTATAATGTACCTACACAGAAATACACAAAGTATTTGAAAGGAAAAAAAGAAAAAGAAGGTGGATATGAATGTACACGAAACAAAAAAAGATAATAAGCTAACAATAGTAAAAGGAGAACAAAAGAAATAATAATATTAATCTTTTAGGATTCTGTGAGCACGTAAGGAGCCAGTATTTTTCTCCAGTGTGCCTCAATACTGGATGATGGACTGAGGCGGGCTTCCATGACAAGGATGTTTCCAGAGCTGGTTATCCTTTCCCTAATTCCTGCCACCCTGGATCTAATAAGGGCTGCAAAGCCAGGAACTCGCCCCTCCGTGAACATTTGGGAAGCGCTGCAATATCTGGGGAGACGAAACATTATGCGGAAGGCGTTGTTATACTGAAACCGAAGTCTTTCTATACTACTCTTCTTATAGTTTGCCCAGAGTTCACACGTATACAGTGTTGCGCAGAAGGAAAGGAAGAGCGTCCTTTTTACAGCAGTACTGCAAAGGCGGAATCTTCTACTGAGCATGTTAGCTTTTACACTGAGAGCTCTTCTTTGCCTATCGATGTCGTCATCGTCCATCAGATTACTGGTGATTATGTGTCCAAGGTATTTAGTTCCTTCAGTCACCTGCAGGTTCACACCATTTAGGGTAGCTGATTTACGCTGTTTTCCCCAGTTTTTTTGAACGAACTGTCAAACACTCGAATGTGAAGTATTTTGAATGTTAGCAACAAAGTGAGTATCTTCGTGCTGCCACAGTAATAAATTTTATAGTTCAAATTGTAACATTTCTGGAATATTGTACCAAGTTGTACTGGTCTACAGGAATTTGTAGGTAAATAATTTTATTTACCTACAGCACGCCTTCTCTGTCAAATAGTTGCTTTAACTAATTTCTACAGTATACGGGATCACCAGTGCCGAAAAACATTACCAACATTTTTTGGGCATTGCAAAAATGATAGTACTGACGGTTTTTAGTAACCTACTTTTATATTTTATTAAATAAATCTGTTTTCAAGATGCGTAGTAAAATAATAATCACCTTGACATCTGGTTTCAGGGTCGGCGAAGAAGCCCGGGTAGGGCTGCTCGTCACAGTAGAAGTTGGTGTAGGGAACCTCCCCCAGGATGGGATAGTCGGTTCCGGGTCTGCCTGGAAACGATTGAAAAAACATATTTAAGAACTAACAAAAAACATAGTAAATTTCATAAACTGGTACAAAAAACTGGCACTGAGACAACAAATTCGGATCTTTTGAACGTAACTCGAAACCGTGTGATCTTACGGCTTTACTAAAACGCTAATAATGTGTATCTGAAGACATTCTAAAAACAGATTTTTGGTACGTGATTTATGGAAACGCTTTTAAAAAAATTGGTGCAATTTTATAAATATGGCAAAGAAAATTTTTTCTCTTTTTTTATTGGTGTGGTTTTGAACTGGTAATTTAGTAAAATTATTTTTCTTCTCGCATCTTTTAAAAAGTATATATATATATATATTAACTTCAACCCACTGTTTCCTAACGGCGCATCCTCACCTGCTCTATTCTATGAGTCTTAAGACTCGTACTTACATGACTTTAAACTTACTTACATTCATCATTCACCACTGTCACCCGGGTTGCTTTCGGAGATTTCCCGTTACCCTAATTTTGATAATTATTTAATGTGATCAGCTAAGCAAATCGCAGATTTGTGGTTTTGGCTAATCGTGATAATATAATTAATTAACAACAAGAAAAATGAAAAAAGGTTATAAATAATGAATATTGCGTATTGCATCACTATAATTATTTTTATTTTTGTAGGTAAGTACGCATTTAAAATACGAGTGAACTAAATACCCAAAGCCAACTACGTTACATATTGCTGATTTCGATCAACAGTTTTTTTCTAAACATACCTTCTTATTTACTCTCAGAAATGTACCTACTAGCTATTACACTGACTTGTTTATGCGTAAATCTATTGATTGATTTAAAGTCAACAATCATAATAAGAGTTAAATTAAATGAAGACAATATTAGCGAAACTCAATCGAAAATCTGGAGACAGAAAAATCAGGAAAAGATATTGAGTTTCGCAAATATTGTCTTCATTTAATTTTTATTTTTAATTTATTTATCTGTAATAAAATATATTTGCAATGGTTTTATTTGTATGCCTGTCTCACTAGGGTATACCTGTGTCGAGACAGGCGTACAGGTATATAAATGAATATAGTAGTTACAAGGATATTTCAGGTAAAATACATATGAATAGAATTAAAACAGAAGGGTGGTAAATCTTTTAAAGAGAATTATTTTATAAATGTTGGAGATGGAGTAATAATTAAATATTATTATTTGAGATTTTACTTGTAAAGTTAAAAAAATTAACATAATAAGAATATTGTGATGATGTAGGTATTGCACATGTTGTATGTTTTATCATTTTATTAAATACATCTATTTGAATTTAATTTTTGTTTTATTTATTGAAGGAATGACAATGCATTCTCGTTTGATGGAAATCACGCACACACACACGGACATATATGCAGTTTTCTGAAGTTAAGATGAATTAAAGAACTTAATATAAGAAAGAAATGTCTTTTTTAAAAATCTGAATTCAAGAAAGTCGGTAGGGTGGTCGATTCCGACCACCGGGAAGGAACGTTCAAAGTTTCGAAGACATTAAGGACAGGTTGTTTAAAAAAAATTATTCATCAAATATATGATGTTAATTTTCACGTTCTATTGAAGTTATTTTATTATATCACTAGCAGACCCGGCCACACGTTGCGTGGCTAACGAAATACATCGCCATTACCCAACGTTTATAAAATCCACACCACCCGCTTGCCAGCTGACCGCTGCCCGCTGCCTGAATTGAATATTTGAATTTCTTGGCTTTTCTCTACTATAATAAGCCTGTATTATACACATAAATCTTCCTCTTGAATCACTCTATATATTGGTGAAAACCGCATTAAAATCCGTTGCGTAGTTTAAAAGATCTATGCGAACATACATTTTGAGCGACTTCATTTTATACTTGTATAATATAATATAATTAATGAATGATGATGATAATGATAATGATTATGGGCCAGTTGCTCCATAAAACTGGAATAATAACAGAACTTGAATAGAAACACAGAGCGTGAAAATGAACTTCAAACATTTGATGAATTCATCAATTTTTTTTAAACAACCCGTCCTTAAAAATAGATGCAATGTAGTAAGAACATTTTGTTTTTATGGGTTGATTTTTTTATTAACAATGTAATGGCACGTATACACTTAGAAATGACGAGCAAATCGCAAACACGGTTCGGCTCGCAAATATATACGCGCCATAAGGAGCACTGTAGGAGTAATTTTACGAACATGACCCCGGAATAGGGTTACAAAATCATTTCGTACAATTTATTAAAGTAAAGCGAATAAGAAGTAAAATAACACAATACTGCGCTCTAAAAAATTTATTATTATAATTAGACTTTCGGAAAACATGCCTCATAGGAGATTATTCCACATAAAAAGGTGTTCTTTATCACATTCTCATCCTGTACCATAAATAACGAAATCACAGAATTTATTTAGACACATCCAATACACGCTTTACTAACTTCAACAAAAAACTTAATACCTTGTAAAGCACTGCAAATTAGATTAATTATAGAGACATGCTAATAGCGTAAATTTCGTTCTATGTTGTGAAATCACGCGATCTGGATATCAGAGACATCCGGGTTATGAATTACTTACACTATCAAATTAATCAAACTTTTTATAAATCAAGATGAAAATCTCAAACGTTGTTAAAGATTAAAATTTAAAATTCGATACACATCAAGATAACTAGTATTTATGAGATATCAGACTAAAAAAAAAACGATTTCCTCACCATAGTATAATAATAAACCTATCTAATTTGGTGATAGATAACCTACTTACAATTTATTTTTTATTATCAACTGGCAAATAAATAAAAGCAATCTAAAGTGTAAAATAAAGTGCATGAAATCTTCTGTGTAATGTATATATATAGTGTAAATATTCGGGTCTTCCCACAATGTACAAGAATTTATTAACTTACTTGCGTGTTGGGAGTGGCACAAAAACGTTATGCCCAGTGTCTGGAGGCAACTATTGAATCAATTTATTGTTCATTTATTAAATTTGAGAGATTTAAAAAAGGTTTCAAAAAGTTCAGATTACACGCCCCATACAATAATTCAGTATCAAATGTTTGGTTTGAATATTATATCAAATACTGGCCAAGTAAAAATAATTTACCAATAATAAACATCTGTTTGTTTAAAGAAGAAAAAAAAGTTTTTAATGAATGCAATTTTTATATATTTTATAAGTCCACATGGGTCGCCGAAAAAAATTGCCTCAGGACCCAATTTTGGAGATTCTGTGTGGAAGGTCTTTTTGAGGAGAGGAAGGAGTGAACTTGGGTCTTGAAAGTACCCATGTTGTAGGAGGGAGGAAACAAAGAGGCCATGACAAATAACATATGCGTGTTGGGGGCACGTGTTTCCAGACTATGCAAGGGATCAATGACGCTAGTTCCTTGGAGCAACTTCAATTGTAATACCGGTAGAACAAGACAGCGTACCTACCTGACGCCTGTGCTCTAAAGATTGCAATTCGCTTGTAAAGATGGGAGAATCTATCAAACGAACCGCTCGTTTCTGCACAGGGTCAAAAGGATTTTTCGGGTATTCTAGGGCTCCAGACCAAAAGTAGCTGCCAAATTCAACAGTGGGGCGCACTTACGATTTGTACAGGGTCACAGTTGTTTAATCGATGTGACCTAATAAAAAAGCAGTCATTTTTAGAATTGACACACTGAATGCTACTTTGTAGGAAGGTAACAATAATAAGTAACTAGTGATTCTGTGAACAGTAGACCTCGTGTCCAAAAAAGTATTTTTCTAATTTTCTCTTTTTCGATTTTAAATGAAAAATTTCCCCTAAAATGAAATTTTTAGTGGTTACTTTTATAAAAGTATCTTTATAATCTCCCATAAGTATTTTCCTCAGAAAGCTTTTTATATTTAGAGAAATGATTTTTTATGGTATTTCACGACAGATTAAAAGTGCTACTATCTTGAACAGGAACCGAATGCAACAAACAAACTTACATTTATGGATGAAATGCCAAATGGTCGAATTAAAATAGGACTTTGCTACCCTCAGGGCCGGTTTTATAAACGTCCGTTCGTTACGCTTGATACCATTTTTGGTTTACCGCCACAAATATTTGGTCTACCGCCCGATTTTGCCGTTTTATAAACATTCGTTAGGTTATCGGTAGGTTAAGTTTCGGTTAATGCTTAACTGACTGATTTTGACCAGTTAAACGGATAACTATCCGTTTTGTTGCTTGTCGGCGCTCAAATGTTATCTGACAGCTGTCAGTAGTAGTTGGTTGTTGCCCGACGATCGCTTATTTTAAAGAGACAGTATTATATTATTTGAATTTGTGACATGGATTATTCATCGAGCAGTGAAAGTGAGGATGGGCGTTTGGCAATGCTTGAAGGTGACACGCCATCGTCGTCATCTAATAGCAGTAGCAGGGAAGACGAAGCTGCGGGAGGACGGAGACGTCTACGTGTTTTTATGCATAGACCGGATTATTTTAATTATGATGCGGACATCGATTTTAAAATGAGATTTCGGTTGTCAAAGAGAACCGTGGCTCAAATTTTAAATATAATTGAAGCTCAATTAGTGCCGGCGACACATCGAAACCAGCCAGTTACGCCCGCACAGCAGTTGTCACTGACACTACGATTCTACGCTTTGGGATCAATGCTGCAAGCTGCTGGCGACTTCACGGGAGTCTCCAAGTCGACAGCGTGCATCGTTGTTACTAAAATAATCGCTGTTATGCATCGTTGTTACTAAGTTACTAAAATAATAGCCTCCTTGAGAAACAATTACATAACCATGAATAGTGACACAGTTCAGGACTTCTGCATAAACAACAATAAACTTTGACAGCTAAAGTAATACCCATAGATAAAAAACAATATCAGAGACAATAATTTGCCAAAAACATTGCCAGTAAAAAAACTTTAGGACTAAACGTAACCGATGACCGCTAGTAATGCAAATTTTTTTATAGTACGTAAAATAAAATAACGATCGGATAGCGGTCCGTTAACGAAAAATGGTTCGTTACTTAACAGAAATTTGGTACTTCGTTTATAAAACCGACCCTCAGTCAATTAATGCTAATCAAAGTCTAGATATTTCTTTAACAGAAACAGCAAAAACTTTCGAACAGTGAGGGTTCAGGCGTCATGAAATTCGGTCAGATATTTTGATCTAGAATGTCTAGTCTATGAATTTATTGTAACATTCAATCTTATGAGATATAAAATATGTATAATGAAAATCAAATCACTTTGTTTAAACCACTATATAATTATCAATGACAACATGTTTAAAAAACAACGATTTTTTCATCAGGACGAGAAGTTTATTTAAAAAAAAAAGAAAAACAAGTATAGACGAACAAATTATAACAAAGACAAAAAATTAAAAAGTACAGGTGATTATTTGCTTAAAAAGTCTCATAAAAATATTTATATAAAATTAAATATAAAAATTATTTAAGGATATATAAAATTGCATTTAGATAATAAAATGCTTTTAAAAACAAATAATAAAAACAGGTAGTTTAAATAACAAAACAAAAAATTACAATTATAGTAAGTATTTGGGAGGCGGGATTGGGTACCGCCGCCCCGGGAACCTTTATTGGATAACCAACACCTCTACCATGGGTCACCCCAAGTGGTTCGCTACGTTTGGTGATTTAGCAGGGGTGCCCGGGTTCATGGGGTGAGAGGACACACTGAACCCCAGATTCCTACCCACCCCTTAAACCCTTTTCCTTCTCAGAACTCTCCTCTCCTTCCATTCCCCCAAAACCCCTCCACACAGCATCCCCAAAGATGACATAGGCCCTGAGGGAAATTATTTTCCTCAGGGCCTCCTGTGTGGAGCTCATGTAAAAAAAAGTATAATTAAGAAAATAAATTTAAAAGAGGCTATTTTTAAAAAAATGTTTGTTTATTAATATTGTTTAATTCACTATAAACGCTTTTTCTAATTTCTTAATTATCTAATTGTATGCCCATAGCGTTAGTATGCAAAATTTTAAGACCTTTATTAATATCAAAAAATGACTTGTTTCACTTTTTTTATAATTACATATCGGTTTAAACTAAGTGATTTGATTTTCATTATATTATAATGCTAAGTTTAAAGATACGAAATATGTATTTAAATTATCTAATACAAGGAAGAGATGCCATAATGTTAGATATTTGTTAGAAAATGTTGTCTTAACTATAAAGAAGAAATTTGATTGAATGATGCAGAAAAAAAAAACTCAATTTGCACTTAATATATTTTTAGAATATTTTTTTAAAGGAATATCTAAGTCTGATTAACAATGTTCAGCTTCAAACCTAATTTTGATTGTGATTTTGAAATATATCTATTTAAATGTCTACAAAAAATCAAGCCGCCATATTGCAGTGGTACCATTTTTTCAATGATCAAAAAAAAGAAAAAAACAATGTTAAAACTCTGGCGGAGTCGGATAATAAATAAAAACTACAAATATCAAAAATATATAAACATTACGAAATTAAACAATACAATTTAAAAAAAAAAACGCCCAATAAAATAATTCAATATACAATAAAGTATAAGATTGAATACGAACTGCAGGTATTATTATCATGCGAATAAATCAAACCTCGTTGGCGTAATTTATAATTTGCGTATATTATTATTACGTGTAAAATAATAATTTGTTCATTGGTACGTGACCAGGTATCTCACGAAAGAAAATGACCTTGTTGGGTCAGGCGGGCAATTTTGACAAAGTCCTTGGCTTCAGAACGAGGAGGCTGCGAACTGTGAGCACTCTGTAGGCGTGTGTATTTTTATTTAACCCTTCGCGTACCAAAATCGGTTGCTGTGACAGTCAGGCTGCACAAACAGCGAGCCCCTCTCGACTATTTCTGAAAAATAAGAGATGTGCAATCCGCAGTTTTTACTGGGTGGCACTGTGTTAACCAATACCACTGCACACCTTAAAAAATCAACTAAATGAACGAATTCATTCCATATTGAAACCATATTGTTAACCAATACTACTGCACACCTAAAAAATCAACTAAATGAACGAATTCTTTCCATATTCAAACTTTATTGTTAACCAATCTACTGCACACCTTTAAAAAATCTACTAACTGGACGAATTCTTTCCGCATTCAAACTATGCCCATAGGCCATAGGTAGTTCACCGACGGTCGGACGGATATCATAGCATATCTCTTGTATTTCAATATCTTTGACCATACCTAATCTGACACCTAACCTAATCAAGGGTAACCTATTATTTTATGATGTTTTATTTTGTCTAACTTAACCTGACTTCCAAACCTAATCTAACCTAAGCTCATCTAACTTAATGACACCTTACCTATTATTTTATCTGTTTTATCTAACCTAACCATAATAAAACCTTACCTAAGCTCACCTAACTTAACCTAACCTATTATTTTGTCAGGTTCTGTTTTGTCTAACCTAACCATAATCAAACCTAACCTAACCTTACTTAAGCTCACCTAACATAACCAAGTCAAACCTATTATTTTATTATGTTCTGTTTTGTCTAACCAAACCATAATTAAACCTAACCAAGCCTAACGTTTTATTTTATCAGGTTCTGTTTCGTCTTACCTAACCTAACCTTACGTAACCTTGCACAATCCATTATTTTATCATTTTCCGTTTTGTCACGTTCTGTTTTATCCGATCACATAAACGTATTAGTGACATCCGCAAATTGAAACTTCGTTAGCCGGAATGGTCGATTTGTTCTTCGTTCTATAAAGTCATCAATGTATTGTTCTTTTTTTCTTTTCGAGTTTATTATGTTTCAAGTACCAAACTTTGCACAACCAGTTATTATATCTTTTTTAAATCTTGTCATGTATTTTGTATGTAAACATCTTGTATTAGGTCTGTATATTTTTGAGCCCGTACCTTTTATTGTATTTTCCTGATTTTGTTTTTTATGCATTTCAATAGTCCATCATAGAGGATACTTTATTTCAACTTTTTGACACCAACAGAACATAAATCAAATGAGTGGTTATAATAATTCATAAAATCTTATAAGACACGTTCCTGTGAAATATTTGTAAAGTGATTCTTCATCTGTTGTGTCTGTATGTTGCTTCTGTGAAATGTTTTGTAAAATTTTTCTTTATAAATTGTGTCTGCATATTGGGTTGGGTTTAACTTTTCAAAAGTACCAATTGGCGATCCCTTAATGAGTTTTGATAACTCATGGGAATGCAACTTCGTTGTATGTTTTATTTAAATTAAAATAAATAAAATATTTCAAACGGTCAGATTCTAAAATATACAAACGGCTGGCAAAAGAGATTAATAGTTGAGTGTGAGTATCTACAATATCTACATTTGTAATGTTTTAAATTTGGTAAATTTGGTATCATCTAACTTTACGCGAAAACGAAATTAAGATTGAGTGCCATATAATAATAATTAAGAAATATATACAAAATTTAGTAGAATGAAATCAGAAAATAAATAAATTTTCAGTTATTTAAGGCACCTATTTTTCCTACACAATTCAGCAATTCAGTATGCGATGGGTTAAACAGTCTGCTGAAGTCAGGCGTGTGAGTGAGACGAGATGAAATCAAGTAGGTAGCAAGTAGCAAGTTATCCGGGTGGAAGGTCACCTCATGCAAGTATTCAACATGAATCTACGTAACAGAGGTTCACAACCTCCAAACTTGGAGTCTTTGTGGAATTGGTAATATTACGAAAATTCTTGGAGATGTTTCTCGATGACAATGAAACATATAATTTGTTTTGATTTTTCCGTGGATGGTAGAGATTATTTTTACGACGACAGAGAATAATTAATTTCACAAGGTGTTCCGACTTCCGAATGAAAAGTTTACAAGTTGGGATCTATCTGATTCTATAAATTATACTCGTAGATGGTAGTAAGTTTGAAGCAGCAAGTTTTGAATTGACGTCTTCAACTAACGATGCATGATATTTTCTGTCGTTTTTATCGATGAAATATTTCAATTTAAAAATTATTATCAAATAATATCCTGAACCAATTGAATATAAATCTGTTTTTTATTTTTTATTAATTTATTATTTTCTGCACCATTTGAATAATAATATTTTAAAATAAGTAAGATATATAAAGAGAACTTAAAATTAAATTGATAAATTAAACGTTGTGAAAATAAATTTAATTTATTTTCAATTTTCGAAAAAATCAATGCAATTATGATTAAGAAGCTCTTTTTTTAAGAATGTTCAATTTTTAAATGTTAATTTGTATTTATTTTATTGACAGGAAAAATAAATTAATTACCTCCTCCAGCACTAGCCAATTCAAGATTTAAAATATGTAAATGATTTTGATATATCTACGACTAACATACGCATACGCTGACGCTGAAACTGTTTTTTTTTTTTTAACAGAAATAAATAACAATGGATCATCCAACCCTGTAAGGAAGTACAATGATTAATTATGAAGAAATCTGTTGGTTATTTTGGATATTTCTTTCATAAAATGTACCTTACTTGGTAGATCTCATAGTGTTCTTTCTTCCCACATAAGAAATAAACGACATATTTCCACATGGCAAATACTGTCGAAATCAAATTTGTACGTGATCAGTGACCATCACACTAATTTGAGTTTGACACCGTAACTCAATGTTATAGCGGATCACGATAAATTGTAGGCTTATGTTTGAAATCCTAATTAGGATAATTTTAATAACCAAGAATTTAATAATTGTGATTAAATTTTAAGAGCGTTTAACCAGCCAGCAGCCGAAAATCAACATTAAAGTTGTTCTTGCGATCGTGCAGGGCGGTTACAATGAGAAAAAATAATTATTCTCCTTATCTGCTTTTTAAAATTATAACTCAATATCGATTTTATTTCATTCCAAATTTACTAAATTTATACCCACATCCAAAAATGCCGAAAGGCGTGATGATAAAACTATAACAATAATTTACTTTTTGTAATTATTTTTTGATTATAAGTATTTATCATTTTTCAATAATGTCTACGTTAAATAAGAATGTTAATAAAATCTGAAATATATTAGTTTGTAAGTGCGCAAATAAATACATAAACGGACCAATTTTCGTCAAGAAACACATGTACGTACAACTAAAATTAAAATTATAAAACATGCGATACCTAGATAATGCACTGATTTATTTTACTGCATGATTATATGATTGGAAATAGGTGTGGTATAATACAAAATCTTTTTTGAAAATTTAACAAATCTGCCAACGACCTATGGTATAACCTTATTATACTAAAAATTAACATTTTTTCTCAAAATTTAAAACATGCGAATGCTAGATAAAAGAACAATCTTTCGAAATCCATTTATAATTTTTTGTGGAAAAGAGCCAATACGTCTAAAGTCTCATTTAAAATATTTCTGGTTTTCTCTGGTTTATAGCCTTTCGGACAGCGTTACAGTACTCATTGTCCAATCCATGGCAGATGTGTAGAATGTAATGAAATGGTGTGGTGTGTTAATACATCGCACCTAAGCGATAATAGTGGAAAAAAAATTGCATTTCCGAGTTAAGTATGCAGAAACGTTCCTAGATATCCATAATATCTAGAATAAAAATGGCACAACTCTTAAAAATATTATTGTGGCCTTAAAAGGCGAAATATCATTGTTATATTAAAATATTTTGCTGGAATTCAAACAAAAATAGTGGCACAATTTCAAAAACAAATTTTAATAAATGTTACGAAATTACACGACAGCTTCCTAACTTTTGTAAAACAATGTTTTTTTATTGGTTTATTAGCTGGTTCCCGGCATGCGTTGCAACGCCATATTCAAAGAAATAAATTGTTTCTCCCTGCGTGTCCTTTCCAGTGCGTCCACGTTCCTAATCTCTTCCATCTTCCCCGCCCATCTTCTCCCCTCTCCCGCTCTCCGATCCCGCAACCCCCCTCCCGCGTTATATATATTCAGTCCCAGTACATTCAGTTTTCAAACAGCTCGCTCACCTATTACATTTTTTTATTCAAATGTTCATTTTTCGTGTATTACAAATATTAATTTTTGTATATTATAAGAACAATCAATCAAATTTGATAAATAACATAGACCTATATAAAATATCTATAATTTAAAAAATTCATAGACAATTCTTTTAATCCAAATAAAACAGCTGCCTGCTAAATTCAATTTCATCAAACGCGCGAACTGTCAAACGTGCGAAGTTAAAATAGTAGTTAAGTTTTCGGAAATTATTCAATTTTCTGCGCAATTTTCTTAACTTTTCTCTTCGTAAGAACCTTCTACTAAGTATTAGAAAAGTTAAAAAAACAAGATGAATGAAATAGGTAACGTCGTTCTGAAGTTATGGCGTGACCAAAAGAAACAGGGGTTCATTATATATATATAGATAAACTGATTTAATATAGGTACCTACTCAAACAAAATATTCAAAATGCTTTCCTGAAAAAATAAGATTTTTCAGTTGTGCCATTGTTATTCCCCAGGTACGATATGTAGAAGTGAAAAATCTAATCATCTTAATGTAGTTTTCTGCGATTAGTTTTGGTGTAGCCATCTACTACTGAATACCAAGAATTAGATGAAGCGATGCGAAATAATGCAAAATCATACAAAATCATGTATTTTTGTTTTCAAAATTTGATCGCTTAGAAGTATTATAGATACTTTAATTAAATACTGCATGTAGAACATGTCTTAGCCTTTAAAAATGTCGGTCTTTTAATAAGCCTAGAAAAAAACAAAGTATTAGGTCTATAAAAAAACACTTTCAAGTGCAAACTCTCCTGCTTATAAACCCCTTGGATATGGTTTTATTGTTTAATGTGGCAAATCTAGTTTATTTTATAATAATCGCAAAAGAAAATTATATTTACGCCCAAACTTCATAAAATAAAAATGCCTTTTCACGTTGTTATTATTGACGGCCGTATTGACAATCAATACGGCCGGCAGTCGAGGAATTTGAATTTTCAATGTGAACCTTACGCCGTCCGCCTAAGGACTACAGACTTGCCACACTCATTTAGTATCAGTTCGGCTCCGGCTACGACGGGGAATAGACGTCTTAGACTCTGCGTCGCTTGTTTCCGTGAAATCAATTTTAAATTTCCCTGTTATTACAATAAACAATGCGTAAAAAAGGAGTTAATGTTTTTTACAGGCCTTACCGTAATCAACCTGTATCGAAAAATTCTCAAATACCTTTTCCAACCTCTCCAAAAGCTTTTTCTCAAGTATTTTTAAACTCCTCCCACAAAGAGGCGTGAATAGCGATTTTGATTTTTTCCTGGAGATATTGGATCACCTTAAAGCTTAGCCCCGGCGTCGTCCTGATTAATATTTATGTGGTTTTTGGGGATTTAAATTTTAACAGAAACCACATTGTTCAGATGCTCATCAATCGGACGGATGGAGTTTAATTCTCGGAGCGAGAGTGGGAGGCCTTCTCCCATTTTTGAGAACACATTCGTTATAAGTCAAAAGGAAAAAAAAAACAATGATTTATATCTTCTTTTAAGAACGGGAGGTTGGTTAAGTTTTAGATTCGATCTAGAAAATGGTTTTTTAGGTTATAAAAATACGTCAGAGTATTAAAAAAAATAAGCTGGCAAAAATCTAGCTTTAGGTAAAATAAACATTCTTGAATTATTACGAGGTCGTAAATTATGGTCGTCTTTGTAATATATTTGTTGGTTTATTTCCTTGTTTCCGTATAGCTTTATTCTTGGAATTGGAATTTTTATCCAAGATTCCTCATTTGCATACTGGTTTTGACAAAAACATAAAACGAAGAAGACACAAATGTGCAGAGTGCAGACTACCGTGGAAATCTTTAAACTGGACAGATGAAATAAGCAGATTATTAATTAAAGTGTAAATAAGTCGATAAACTAACTAACCATTAAATAAAAAAAATTCAACTACATACTTTTTTACTATTACGTCTTTTGGCATGACCTAACTAGGTTTTCCTAGGTCGTCCTTTGCTTGTTCTTCCATCGACTTGTGCCTCATGTAATTTCCAGTCACTTTTATTTCGTATTTTTTTTCTGAGCGTTCTAAAATTGTTAATAAGTAAAATTTTCAAAATTTTATGCAACTTTTAAGCAACGCAAAATTTTAAGCAACGCAAAAACAAGCTGATGATCTTGAAACGCCTCAACAGATTTTCATGAATTGTAGCTAAAAACGATCTCGATCAAGTCAGCTTTCAAACAAAAAAATGCATCATAATTGGTTCATTAGTTTAGGAGCTACGATGCCACAGACAGACAAACAGACAGACATATACACAGAAAGGCTTGCGTCGGGGGTTAAAAATTAAATCTTGTTCATTTTACTTTCACAATGTACTTGTTCATTGCATAATCTTAAAATATTTTTATTTACTTCAATTTGGGAGGTGGGTATGGGTACCGCTGCCCTGGGAAACATTTATTGGATAACCAACACCTCTGCCATAGGTCACCCAAGTGGCTCGCTACGTATTGAGACTTAGCAGGGGTGCCCGGCAGTGGCGGTCCGTGAGTTTTCAGTGAGCTAGAGCGACATACAAAAAGTTGAAATTTAAAAAAAAAATCATTTTAAGCTACAACAACATCAGTAATGTCGTATTTTCTAATCTCAGCACTCTAGCTCATTGAAAACTCACGGACCGCCACTAATGCCCGGGTTCTTTGGGTGAGGTTTGTCCAAGTCTTGGCGGCCGATGCGTCTGCCCACCTGACTTATATCCTCTTTTATATGCTTCCTCTTCTTGTGGTTTATGTGTCTTTTATCCTGATATGATTTTAAATTTTAACGGTCAAAAGTATTTTCGATAATTATTTTTGGGGTGTTATGCCGTGTTGCGCTACCTCCTTCTTTAGCCAACGTTAAGTTTTTTATCCTCTCCAGCCGGAATCTCGTGACCCATCGCCTACCACCGCGGTTGAAGGGTTGGATTCATACATCCGTCACTCCTGTACACATAGACCCTCAGATTCCTACCCCTCATACCTATTTCCTTCCCAGAACTTTCTCTCATTCCTTTCCTTAAAAAAACTCTCTCATAGGCCTTGAAGGAAATTATTTTCCTCAGGGTATTCTGTGTGGAGCAGTAAAAAAAATCATTATAAGTCGTGCAAATTTTTCCTCAAGGATCTTCATTACTTTTTCTTCATTCAATTCACTAATAAAATAAATGAATCATTAATGATTCACATCTTGCCTAGAAAGTTCAGGATTCTACTCATTGGCAAAAAAACATACCATGACATAATCTTTGTTAACTGAATAACATGATAATCATATCTCAAACACGAAATCATTCCTATTTTTACATTGCATCAGAATTACATATTTTTTATTGGATCAACCATGACAGAAATTAATACTCCACAACATATCACGTATTCATTATATAATGTAATGTTGGGGCCCAATGAGATAATGAACCACGAACGTTTATCGCCTCGTCATCAAATTGAATAATCATAGCATAGAGCGAATCGTATAAAAGCAAAGTTTTTTTATTGCTTTGGAATAGTTTTTGCTTAGTGTATTTAAGTGACCTCACTTGCTTGTCTTTTCCGTAACAATAGTAACCCAGCTGTATCAGTGATTCTATATTCACATTCCATTTAACAATTTGGGAGGCCGGTATGGGTACCGCCGCCCTGGAACCATTTATTGGTTAACTAACACCCCTTGCCGTAAGTCACCCCAAGTTCGCTAAGTTTGGTGATTTAGCAGGGGTGCCCGGGTTCATGGGGTGAAGTTTATTCAGGTTTTGGCTTCGATTGCGTTGGCCTACCTACTGCGTGGCGGGCCGGATCGGGAGAGACTCGTTGAGGGAGACCTAACCTAGATCTCTCCAGCCGGACTCTCTCTCGATTCATCGGTTTACACCGCAATGGGATGGATGGATTCATACTTCCGTCACTCCTGAACACATTGACCTCCAGATTCCTACCACCCCTCATATTCAACTTCCTCTTTTTCCTTTCTCAAAAAATAACCTCCACACAGCATCTTCAAAGATGATATAGGCCCCGAGGGCAATTGATGTGGAGCTAATGTTAAAAAAATCCCAGGTAGATGAAAATGAAAAAAATTCAAAAAATCAAATAAATCCACTTCGTGTTGTCTAATATAAACATAAGTACATTTTTACAGTCTAGCTCACACTTCTAATACTTTTCTTTGAATTTTCTCAATCCAGGTATATATTTATTTTCACTAGTAACTAAGCTATACATTTGGATTCGATTATTCAGTAAAAAAAAATTGTGTTTTTTTCTGTTATTTTTTCAGTCTGATGTTTTCATTCTGTTTTGAATGGTGCGTGTATGGAAGTCTTTATTGTTATGCAGTTTGTCTCTAAAGTAAGTTGGTAGTAAATTGTTCAAAACCTTACATGTTATATAATAATACCTTAAAAGAATGTTAACATTTTTGAACCCTCGACACTCGGATCGATAGATCTCGTATTTTAACAAACGGATTGCAATCTTTAGCACAGGCGTCGCGTTCTTATTTTTATGGAAGTATTTCCATGAAATATGCTACGAGGAATTAGGCACCGGTGCAAAGTTGGAAAACACGGCAAACGCGTGCCCAACATTTGTACACGGTTGCCCAACATTTGTACACATTCCTCACATTCATGACAACGAGTCGTTTCTACAATTCGTTCTGTGGAACGATTTGCCGGCCTCTACGTTTCCTCTCTCCTAAAACACAGGTTCCCTCTTCCTTTCCATAAAAAGACCCTCCACGCAGCGTCCCCAGAGATGACGTAGGTCCTGAGGGGTATTTTCTGTATTGATTTATATTTATTATGCTTACAAATTGGTCTCATTGCTCTATTCTGGATTATTTTGTTTTTTTTTTTTTTTAAAGCTTCCTAGATTACCAAGGGCCGTTGTTCTCAATCCTACTGATCAACTGTTGGGTTGAAATTTTTTCTCAAAACTTTTCAAATGCACAACTACGCTTTTCCCAAGGCAACTAGCGGAATCAAATAGTTTTATAAAATTTATGACGTCTTACCTTACTATTTTGAGACATTTTGTTACTTAAAACAGTCAGATGTGTACGCTAATTTAAAAAAAAAAACTAAGTAATTTAACCGACCGTTCACTTAAAGTTTGAGAGAAAATATGCATTTGTTGGAATGTTATATTTTCAGATATGAATATGCGTCTGCATATTTCTGTGAGAATTTAACTTTTTCCCACATTACGACATACACAATAGGTGCATTTTTCATATTCAATTATTCACGTGAATAAAAACTGACAAACACTTTCCTTAAGTATTTTGGTTCTAACTTGTGTTAGTTATAAGCCAGAGAGCTACCAGCTCTTAGATAATTTAGTAGTTAAGTACATCTAAAAAAAAAAAATGATTTTCATGAAAAAATTCTGTGTGTTAAAAATAGTGGGAGCGCTGGAAATGTATACAATTTTATTATTATAATTTATCGACACAAAGCGTCATTTTAAAGGTTTGTTAGAATATATCACCGCCATCCGTTGGATAAACGGGACATTATGTATAAAGAATATTTTGGCAAATCAGATTGCTGGGGATTGAATTGAAGGACGAAAACATACTAAGTGCTACTGAAGAAAACTATAAATAAATATTGAAGATCCGGCTCTGATATGTGACCAAGCAAATAATGATTGTTAAGTCATTAAATATAGTTTCTGCTCATGTATACAACAGAATAAGGAAACTAACATATATATTTAGATGCTTAAGAGATATTTTAAACGAAAAATTACTTAGAACTACATACTTTGCTTTCTGTCAATCAATTATACAATACGGCATTATAGGATGGGGCGGTACATATACAAATCAAACACAAACAATTTACATATCACAAAAACTAATAATAAAAACAGTTTTAAAAAAATTCCTACTCGTATTCATCAGAACTGTTATTCAAACAATTTAAGGTCAGAAATTTAAGTGCATTATACTTTTATCACGTAACATTACAAATTTATAAAGATAATATTCAAAATAAAGTTGCACCCTTTAAAAATAACAGATATCTTAGACAAACATCAAAACTTCCTATTCCAAATGTAAAAAAAACAATAGGACAGTTAAATCATAAATATCTCGGAGTTAAATTTTTTAATTCACTACCTGAAAAAATCAGAAACATGGACACTAACTTAAAAAAATTTAAAACTCAACTTAAAAATTATACTGAAAATATGACCTGAATTAAAAATAATAAATTGAACCAATGTAATAACACCCCCCATACACACAAGCTCTGCTTATTTATGGAGGCACATCGAATACATGTATTATGTAATTAATTATTGTGTAAAATTTATTATATTTTATGTAACTTTTTGTAAATAAAAAAAATAAAAATATACATGGCAAATAAGCTGCACGTTTCATTGATGGAAATTCATTTCACGATGATGGAAATTTGGGTAATAAAGTATATTGAAAAATGTTGTGTGTGTGCGCGCGCGTGCGTGTGAGTGTATGTGTGAGGATGTGTGTGAGGGTGTGTGTGTGTGTGTGTGTGCGCGTTTTTGACGTGAAAACCTAGTTAAAATCGTTGCCGGGCGGTGAGACAATCGCGTCCAAATGATTAATTACAAACATAAAAAATAAAGATAGCGCTGCCATCTTATGCTGCCTATACATTTGAGAACCAAAGCGCGAGCCGAAACACGAAGGAAAAGAGCATTAAAATATATTTCCCATAATTCGGTGGTTCGGCTCGACGGTTTCGCTCCCATACGTAGCCTGAAAGAGATTTGTTTAAGTTTTTCGCAACTGCGCACGCGCAATGTTAACCCAAGATTTTCGACTTTCCGGATTTTCGAATAGTTTCCATAAACGAGATCGTATACCTATAACTCAAATAATAACTATTCGACTCGAGTGCATCATGTGTTGCTTTGAAGAAAAGTGTATATTTTATACTCATTATTGCAGTGTATAAGTAACAACTCATCTTGAGCTCTAAAACTACATTAAAAACTCAAAAATACGAGTCTGTAAAACATCGTAATTTTCTTAAAATATAACAATATATGAGAGCAAAGGACAACCAGAATCACAGCAATTGAATACAAAGGTGTAGATCATAAATTTTCAAAGAGAATGACACAAAAAAACGGCTCGGAATCAAAACCTGAGTACGCGAACGTGCATATCTTCAGAAATTCTTTCAATATGAACTAATAAATGATTTGAACAAACCAACCACACAAGGGAAAATTTCGATTCAGTGGTTTTTACTTTTATTCAATTAATTTCATAGCCATAAGTATCCTGCTTCTCATACCAATACCCTTTAAAGGGTGTTCAGACAACTAATATAACCGCGAGCGCTTTTCGTGCCGTTCACACGGCGCAGATCAAATATTTCTTCCTATGGTAGGAGAGGGGGTCAGATGAATTAGCGAGCGGCCACGGAGTGCGCATTTTTTGTACTGAATCTATCAACTTGACATCTGTCATCCACCGGTCTTGGCAGCTCCGTAATTAAAATGACCCCCTCTCCTGTTTTCGTCGGAGTGGGGGGCGCTTAACTGTTGGCATATCGCCTCAGGAGCGGTTACGGCGTAAGATGTGCATTGTCTATGGTTGATGTGCGCATAAAGCGCTCAGGTGTGAACGGTCTGAAGCGATTGTATGGAGAGCGATATATGGCGTGCTATGATCTTTTATATTTATATGCTCAATGTGAACGGGCTCTTATTCAATAACTTAATTTAAGTTGCAAATAAATTAAACAATTCAAAATAATAGCAAAAAATATATAATTGCGACATACTTAATCGAATTTTACACATCCACCTAGACATGTTCACGAAAATATCTGCAGCAGTGTCCGACACTGCCCAACTACAGCATGAAACATAACAAAAACATATAAGTGGTCAATCATGAGCAAACAAGGCAAGTACAAACATACTGTGAGTGTTTTTTTAGTAAAAAACAAAAAAAAATATTATTTTGGTTTCGTGAGTCATGGATAAACGATGGGTCATTATTTCATATCCTTTAAAAGCCAAGATAATGTTTTTATAGAAGGAAACAACCTAATTTATTAAAAAAACAATGGAGTACGATCGTACATGGTGCCTATATACACATGTTTAATGATTGTGGTTCAAACAATTTGTTTTATTATACCACGCCGATATTACTATTTGCAAGTTAACATTGCTAAGATTTTTTATTAGGGGGAAGTGAGTTCGTTTTCAAGGACACAATTTTCGTAAATACATCCCGGAAGTTCTTATTTTGTGGTGGTAACTAGATGTGATGCTCTAAAAGTTTATAATACAGCTTGTATCTGAAGCAGGCCAATCGTAAAGTCAGGCAGATCATGATTCGCCTCAGGCGCTTCACGATCTGCCGCCAGGCACTTCACAATGTGGCTAGACGCAGATTTTGCGATCGGCCTTCGACATATATAACACATCCGGCAAACAAGCAGTCGCCTATTGTGGCCCATAATAAATTAGGTCCTCAGAAACACAGTAACTTTGCCGTAAAAATTATGGAAAAAAAGATCCACTTTCATAGAAATTTTATCTATATTCAAATGGCTTGTTCAAATACTGCTTCGGTGTTCTTAACGTAACTGGAGAATTCTTATCGAAATCATTCAAATCTTTGAGAACAAAAATGCTGTACATGTAAAAATTCCTAAGTATATTCATTAATATATTTATTTTTCTTTATTCATTGCATTGGTAATGACATGACATAATTGGAGAATTTTTCAACCAACATGCGATGTATTGTATGCCCATATTATGGTGGTCGATAATCTATACATATGAATAAAAATTAATGTATGCTTGTCGTTTAGGTATTGCTAAATTAAGCATAGGATATGTTTGAAATTTTCAAAATATCTTCTTTCCACCGTGGTGAGGGTTTCTGGATTATTGCAACTGGAATGTTTTTTAAGTAGCTCACATTCGTACTAGGTATTTGACACACCTTTTGATGACTAAAATAATTTTTAGGTATGGTTGGGTATGGTGATCTCGAATCCAAATTTAAGATTTGTATGAAACGGGCCAAAACTGGCCGCGTGAACGTTCCACTTAAATTAATGAATTTAATTAAAGTATTTACTAATGATACTTACCCAAATCGAATAATTTGAATCTAATCAAGAATTTTAGGTATTTTAAATAGGTAACTACGTTAGGTACCAAATTTGATTGATTGTTCTTGTATAAAAATGAATGTATAAAAATGAATGTTTGTAATCCATGAAAAACGAAAATTTGTACATAAAAATTGCAATATGTGGCACGCGAGCTTTTTGAAAACTTAATGTAGGTACTAGTCCTGGGTCGATCGATCGTTTTACACGACCCGGGTCGCTCACGACACACTGGCGTCACGAGCGGGTCGCGAAGACCCGATCTTTTCGCGGCACAAAATATGAAACTCGATTACGCTTCACCCAGCTACTTTCAACTACCTGAGTCGTAAGAGCGGGTGGCGAAACTCGGGTGTTGACAATCCGTTCGCACTCTCATACATCTATCTATCGTCGCTCGCCCCGCCACATCCGCACCCGGAACCAAGGTTACAGTAGTAGAGCGGTTGAAGGGAACATGGGAGGGCTAGGGGACATGGGAAGGGGCAGGGGAGGCGGAAGGGGGAGGGACGAATGGGAAAGGACACGCACGGAGAATTTTTTCTTTATTAAGTGGCATTGCAACGCATTCCGGGAACTCGCTAGTATAATATAAACGTTCACCGTTTAACGTAAACGGTGGCGTAAATCTATAAATTTGCTTGCACCGTGCTTGTAGTAGGTACCTAATAATTAATGTTATCCGTACATGTGTTTTCCCTTCCTGCTATGAGTAGGTAGGTACTCGCAAATATTATTTAATACCAATGGTTACGTTATCAGTAGCGGATGCTTAATAATCAATAATAATTATTGCTAGTATTACCCAAGAGCCGATAAATTCATATAAATCATTGGATTTGGGTCTTGCCACGATTATTGCCGTAGAAAAATATCTGAAACAAGTCCATAATTAACGTAAAGTATAAATCAACCAGAACCATCAAAAAAGGATAAAATAATATTACCAACGAATTCCTAAATATTTCCCGGATACAAAATAATTTATTGCTCGACAGCTACCCTTCTGAGGGGCGATTCCGGTTCTACGAACGGAAAAACTTAAAATTATCCATAAACTGCTCTTTCATAGATGGCTCGAATTTAATTATTTCAGAAAAAAACACATTTTTACAAGTTACGCTTTAAAATATTAAGATGATTTATTTGTTTGCGCCTGTACGTGCGGAATATACGGATAAATAGTTATGTC
Source organism: Limnephilus rhombicus (assembly GCA_929108145.2). Lineage (NCBI taxonomy): Eukaryota > Metazoa > Arthropoda > Insecta > Trichoptera > Limnephilidae > Limnephilus > Limnephilus rhombicus. Next base: position 30,623,760 of record OV815284.1, read on the forward strand.
CATACAAAAAAATTAAATTCTTGCAAGAAAGGCAAACAAAAATGAATCTCATAGGCTCCATAACTTTGTTAGTATCTAGATAAGTAGGTACATATTTATTATATAGGTAGGTACTGATATTTTTTGCGGTTTTAAAAAAAGAAAGTAATGCATTATTCAAATTTTCCATTTTTAATATCCTACAGCAATGACGATATTTAATAATATATAGACGTGTGGTAGAAATTTCAAAGTGTTGCCAAAGACAAGGCAATTATATCTGTCTTCAATTTCGTAGTTTTAATTGAGGTTGTGTCCTATAATGCACTAAAACATCGCCATGTTTGTGGGCGTAATGCAAGGCTTGGGTTCAAGCGTTAGTTGTTATCTCGGGCTCTCTGGCGACGAACCGACTGATATTTGTGATGGTCTGAAGAAGAATCAACAAGAAAATCACCAAAATTTTACATTCCTTGAAAATTCATAATTTTAATGGGCATAATGCGAGGCTTGGGCTTGGACTTTAAAAGCCGTTATCTCAGACTCTATAATTGTAATGGGCATAATGCGAGGCTTGGGCTTGGACTTTAAAAACCGTTATCTCAGACTCTATAATTTTAATGGACATAATGCGAGGCTTGGGCTTGGACTTTAAAAGCCGTTATCTCAGACTATATAATTTTAATGGGCATAATGCGAGGCTTGGGCTTGGACTTTAAAAGCCGTTATCTCAGACTCTATACTTTTAATGGACATAATGCGAGGCTTGGGCTTGGACTTTAAAAGCCGTTATCTCAGACTCTATAATTTTAATGGGCATAATGCGTGGCTTGGGCATGGACTTTAAAAGCCGTTACCTCAGACTCTATAGCGCCGAACCGACTGAAATTTTGGATTAGAAAATGTTTGATGAGAAAATGATTCCATTTCACGCAAACACTAGTAAAAGCCAAGATATTATTTATTACTAGCAGTTTTTTACTGCTAGTAATAAAGGTTTTTACTACTAGGCCCTGCGGGCGGCTTTTGATACGGCTTCGCCAAGTTAGTGTTGATGATCGTTTTGTTAATCCAATAGGAACTGGTTCCAAAATTAGCCCGTTCTGAGACAATGGCGAGTCTACATATTATATACAACGTCATTGCCCTACAGTGTTTTCTTGAATTTTTTTCATTTAATTCATTTTTTAAATGAAATTAAAAATAAAAGACATCAACACTTTTCAGATTCATTTATTTATTTATTTATTTATTTATTTATTGCTTCTTCACAATTTATATACATATATTTTTAGCATGTAATTATTAACCCCACTAGGGTTCGCCTGTATCGGGGTTAATAATTTCACAATTTAATAAAAATAACACACGCAAATATCGGTCATGCAAAACAGTTAACTAAAAGCAAAATAATAAAATAAATTATCATTATCTTTACGGTTCAAGTATTTCCATTGACGAGACAGCACGGTGTGCACGGGTGGCACGTCGCTCATCAGCTTCACGCCACGCATTCCTCACGATATCTTCAACTAGTAAGGAGTACCTTTATAAACAAGGTAATGTGATTGGACAGAACCCACGTTATTTGCCAGAGAACAATGGCACTCACGCTTTTCTGATGCTGTGAAATAACATTGCTGTTAGGTGTCTGATTTTAGAAGGAGTAAGAATTTTATTCCAGTGTGAAAAGTACCGCTAATGGTTGTAAGTTTGAAAAACAACAATCAAGATACTGTGCTTTTTTATGTGTTGAAATATGCAAAGCTGTATACTAAACAGTATGAGTAGCGATTTTTTTCGAAAAGGCTTAGTTTCCATCAGAAAATAACGTAAGGAAAAAACTTGTTACACCCACCAGTACAGAACCTTAAGTTGGTTGGAAGCAAATATCATCTGTCAATAAGTCTCAATTTATGCCATTATATGGAATCCAGTAGCGTTTTACAGCAAAGAAACTCATAACTAATCTTAAATTTATTTAATTATTTTATATTTATTTTATGGTTCTCAATTTGGGAGGTGGTTGTGGGTACAGTCGCCCCCGGAACCATTTATTGGTTAACCAACACTCCTGTCATGGGTCACCCCAAGTGGCTCGCTACGCAGGGGTGCCTGGGTTCATAGGACGAGGTTTGTCTATGTCTTGGCGGTTAATGCGTTTGCCCGACTAATGCGTGGCGAGCCGGATCGGGAGAGACTTGTTTCATATCATATCATAGTGTTTCCATACAAACGAAGTATTGAAAATCCGTAAGTCTAAGCTTTAACTTTAGGGTGCACAGTTTACACCCGCGCTGTGCAAGCGGGTTCCCCACAGAGCATCGGACCATCCCTTGTTGATGAAGACCTAATCTAGATTGCTCCAGCCGAACTTCCTCGACCCATCTTATGCCGCAGTAGGAGGGATGGATTCATACGTTCATCACTCCTGGACACATCGGCCCCAGATTACTACCCACTTCTCATATCTTTTTCCTTCCCAGAAATTTCTCTCCTTCCTTTCCCTAAAAAATACATAGCCTGCAAATATGACATATTCTCCGAAGGTTTTTTTACTTAGGGCCTTCTGTGTTGAGGTAATGTAAAAAAATATTATAATATATTATTTTGTGAATTTTTGATATTGCATTAAAAAGATTCAAAATTTTTATCTTCTTTTTTACCGTTACCGGTTTCAGCCTATCACGGCCATCTCCTCCAGCACGGATAGTTTCTGGCAGAACAAAAGAAACAGATATAACAAATAATACGATGAGAACAATAATGTTTTTTTCTAATTTTTTAGCTGGACGACGCTCTATTGTATCAGGCAATTCATTGCAATGATTCACGCAATAAATCGTGAGGTTTTAGTTTCAAAGGAAGCATTCCGTTGTTATTGAGTCATAGTCATCTTCATTGACTGATTCAACGTTCTTACAAAAAGCTTGGTGGCATATTGTTCTTACTAATATTGCTAATTAAGTCGTTATACACAGATACACGAAGAACTAATTTAAGAGCAACGGCTTCGCGGCCTTTATCACACAAAACTTTAATTTTAATTTGAAACCAAAATATAAGTTTTTAGAGCCAAATTTGCAATTTTTTGTAGGTTTATTGTAATAATTAAAAATTTATATTTTGCCTTATCAAGTCAGCAGTATCTACCGTGTTAAAATAATAAAACACTGTAAAAATGCGTTTATTGGGTAGAAATTTTTATCTATACTCTACATATTTGTGTTCAAACGTAAATCGGTAATTTAAGTTTGTAATTGTAAACAATTAAGTAAGTAAACAAAGTAAGTAAACCTAAATTAAAAAAAATTAGGTTTACTTCCACCAAAATGCTATTTTTAAACATTTTTTTTATATTTCAACATGTAGTACCTAAATACAATCAAATTATTTTTTTTAAATATTTATCGTCATCCCACAAATTATTGAAATCGTGAAAAATTGATTTATTTAATTTAAAAAACACATTTAAATATGACAATTGATCCTCCAGCAGTTGCCCTACCCCCGGCGTACTTACATATATACAATATGCGGTCGGTTTAGAAAAATATGTATACCTACTTACGAAAAAATATAGTATAAAATATATTTTCAATCAAACGCATCAAGGAAAAAACTACTTGTATAAATAGGTACTATATATACTAGCGCATAAGTACAAAAAATCGACACTGTAAATAAATTTGTTTGATATCAATGATACCAAGTTAAGGGCGATTAACCATCGGCCGAGAATTCAAATTTCGTCAAAAGACAGTCTTGCGATTGTGCCTTTGCAACAGTACAGGGCGATCCCGATGAGAAAGATTAATTATTCTCCATACCAGCAATTTTAACATCGATTTTATTTCAAAAAGAATTTGCTGTGAGAATGCTCAAACGTGTGATGATAAAACAATTAAAATAATATACTTTGAGTAGTTATTTTTGCATCATAAGTATTTATAATTTTTCAATAACGTCTAAGCAAAATAAAAATACCGTAAAAAGACCGTAAATAAATAGACAAACGGAAGTATTTTCGTCACAAAGCACGTGCTCGGATCTTTTTTTAAACATTTTATTTGAACTAAAATTAAAATTCTGAAAAGTAGCTTTCCTAGAAAATTTATTGTTTTATTTTATTGTACGATTGTTTAATTTGAAATATGTGTTGTATAATAAATATTTTTTTTTTGAAAATTTAACAAATCTGCCAACGACCTGTGGATAACCATATTATATTAAAAATAAACATTTTTTCTCAAAATTTAAAACCTTTACGAAATAAAAGAACAATCTTTTAAAATTTTAATTAAAAATGACATATTTCCGGTTGTCTGGTTATTTCCCCTTAAAGGCATTTTTGAAGACGATTTTAGGTTTGAAATTGGTAAATAATGGGCAAAAAATTATAATTTGACACCAAATATCATTTTTGGGGCCAACTGTCGGGGGTTCAACTGTCGGGTCACCCTCCGTACTGATATTGCTATATCTTTGGATTAAAAGAAAAAAAAATGGGTTTGATTGGGTATTTTGGCAGCAAAAATAATTTTTTAATTTTGTATGAAAAAGGTCGCGCAGCCATTCCTCATAACTAGGGCTCGGATAAATATGTATTAAAAAATTCAAAATATGTACACATAATATGGACTAAAAAATGTAAAATATGGAAAAAATATGGTGTATAAAATAAGAATATCTTTCATATTAAACATTGTTTATTGTGAAAAATAACTATGCGGTAACAGTTACATTAAAAAAATTATAAAAAGATAGCGAAATGTTCAGGTAATTCAAATAAAAAAAAAAGTTTTATTCATCTTCCTCTAAATCTGTCTTGTTCAATTGATTGCAGTACACAATCACATGTTTTTTTAAAATTATCGACATAAAAACTTTGTCGATTTGGTCTGCATGTAGCATTTTATTGGCTGAAAGATCTTTCCACGTCACATGACGTAATGGGAGCGTACTTACTTAAAGACGCCTAGTTCCGAAATTGTGTAAGGCATGTCTGCAGTACCCTCTAGCTTCCGCTCAGAACTTTATTAGTTGTTTTTAAGGTATCAAATCCTTTATTTTTGTCTAAAATATACTTTTTTTTGGCTTGCGAAATCATCGATATATTTTTCCCATTTGAAACGCAAAGGTTGTTTATCCTTGGGCATTTTGAAATTAAACTGATAGGTACCTAGACAAGAGTAGTAGATGACTTGAGTACGTAAAAATAAAAAGACGCGCAAGCAACACGGCAGGAACGTCGCTCGTCGTTGGTGATCGCCAGTCAGTGTCAGTGAAGAGAATCAAAAATCAAATTACGACGAATATTACGCGAGAGAAATGAAACACGCGCGGCCGTGTGATGGCGTGAATGCAAACACGTAAAATTATATCAATTTTTGTGAACTAACTCATGTTTTATGATATAAAAAGCGAAAATATGGATGATTGTGATATTTTTTGTAAAATATGGACTTAACCATGAAATATGGAAAAATATGGAAAGTAAAAATTAGTTTTTCACAATCTATATATGATAATCTAGGTAGAGACCACATACGAGACCGAAAATCGTGTAAATTAAAAATATCTATTTACATATTAATCCGGGCCCTACTCATAACAATTTAGTAAAAAAATCACTGATTTGTGTAGGATTTATTCTGTTCTTCTTTTTGAAGAGCCATCTGGCGTTCAGCTTTGAACAAAGACCTCTCTCATTTTTTCCAGGTCTGCAGATTCTGTAATCCTCTGCATATCGTCAGCCCATCTCATCTGTGTGATTTCTGCGTTCCAGTAAAGGACGCCTTCCGAAGATATTGTGGGTCCAGCTGTTATCTGGACACATGTCTGGAATAGTTCCACTCAAGGTTGAAGGCCATCATAGACTTACTTCGTGACAATCGCTATCGGTATTTTTTATTTGTACTTATAGTTCTTTCGTTAATCTCTGTTTCCTAGGTGGCCATTAATATTACAACGTTTTAGTTTTGGTTCTAAAATACTAACATCTTATATACTCACATTTGTAGTATTATACCCTTGGTCCTCTCAAGAGTTTAAGCATGATATTCAATTTAGGAAATTCGTAAGAAAGTTGAATGCAATTTAATCACCCATTTCACAAATGTGCTTTAGCAAAATGAAAATATAATAAATTTAAGTAAAATAAATAAAAACCATGAAGGAGTTAGCACATCACGGCGTTATACCTCAGAAATAAATTATGATAACACTTTTGGCCGCGACAATCTCAAATCATGTCTGAAATAGGTAGAAGTAGTTACGTTATTTTTTTCTAAATTAAAAAAAAAACACCGCAGTATTTCTATTCACCTTTTAGTGAACTGCATGATTTTACCAAAAAACATTACTGTAGCATGCAACGTATGTAACCATTATGATATTTACTGCATGTGACACATTCAATTGATGCATAACCTATAAAATATCTATTGAGTAACGTGCATTGACCTACGAACAATTGAATATTGTAGCAAAAAGGGCTCCAGTGGTAAAAAGAGAAATGCACATATATACGTATACTTTCTGGAATAAATTGTTAAATTCTTTTTTCAAAGGCAGATCAGGAAGATAGAACAAAAGAGGTTAAGTATTAAAAATTTACCTGGAATAGATTTCCCCAGCTCTAAGTACTCCAGAACCGAGGGGTTGATAAAGGTGGGTGGTCTGTCATCAATAGGGTCACCTCCCTCCCCCTCTGCATTGTCCTGCGTTCTAGCCTCATCTCTCCCCCTCAAGCCCTCCCTGGCCCCGTAGTCCAACCTTTGGGAGGGGTCACGTGCCACGGGGCCTGACGCAGCCCGGGATCGCTTGCGGCTTATTCCTTCTTCTGCTCCATCTAACATACAACAAAATAAATAGCATTATAATTTTAGCTGTTTGCGGGAAGTTCAAGATAAATTAATTAAATTCGCAAAAATCATATATATATATAATATGTTGATAGGTTTAATTCCTTTTTATTAATTTCTAAATAAAACACTTGTGTTGCAAAGTTTTTTTTAACTAAGAAACGACATTTATGTTTATTAATATCACTTTGAATCGTTTTTTCTAACAATCAAATAATAGAATAACAAAACAAATGACAATCGATGATTGCATTCTAATTGACATTATAGGATTCAAATTTAAAGGGAATATATTTCCTTTACATCTCCCCCCCCCCGCGGGAAAGAAAATTATTGCAAAAATTTTCATTCATCTTCGATATCCTCTTCATGGTTCATCAATGCAGGTGCTGGAATTAATTTCGAGATGTGGAAAAAATTTGATTCTAATTTTTTTCGACCAGTATTTATCTTGTAAATTGAGTTTGATAATTTTTCTATTATTTTGTAGGGTCCGATTCTCAATTCGTCGAGCTTCTTCCTGTTAAGTTTGTTTCCATTCTCCACAAAAACAGTATCACCAACTTTGAAGTTAATATGTCTCCTGGTTTTATCGTAAATCATCTTGTTGTAATTATGTGACTTTATAGTATTTTCCAGAGCTTTTTTTCTGTCTTGAATCAAATCGATGTCAGTCTTCTTAAGTTTTAACTCATTTGGCAAAATCGTAACATCTGTGCCGTTAAGTAGGTACTGAGGCGCATAACCAGTGACAGTGTGCTCTGTTTCATTATAGTTTTTTACACAATTACGGGCTATAGTTGTCCAAGCCACTTTTAAGTCATTTTCGTTGATTTTGCATCTAATTTTATTGACTAGCGTTTGATTTAATCTTTCATTTAATCCATTTGAGAAAGGCGAGTTTACTGCAGTAAAAATGATTGGAATATTTTTTTCATCCAAAAATTTTTTGAATTCTCTAGAATTAAGACCCGGATATTGGTCTGATAGTATCATGCCAATGTCATTAGTTTCTGTGGAGTTTAAGAGTTTGATGAAATCGTTGGTATTTTGAGTTTTTGACGTCAAAATATATGCAAACCTCGTGAAATGATCTGATAGCAGGTGCAAGTATCTCTTTGTTGACCGTGAACCCCCAAAACCACCTATCGTATCAATAGAACATATTTCAAAAGGTTTTGTTGCGGGACCCAAGTAGGACATCAATCCATATTTATTTTGACCTCTTGATTTGTTCTTTAAACATACTGCACAACTTTCGCAAGTTCTCTTTATATTGTTTGTCATGTTTTCTGATGTGTACCATGAGCTTATCATTTTTTGCATTTGATTAATTCCTATGTGACCTAGGTCTGTGTGAACATTTTTGATAAAATCTATGCTGAATTTTTCTGATAGAATTATTTTTTCTTTTTTTTTTACTTTCTTGTAATAAACATTATTCTTCGATATCAATTTATCTTTTCTGCACTGTATCTTCTCATTTTTGACCTGATCTTTTAAGATATCTTCTAATTTTATTAAGCTGACAACTTTTAATTGCTCATCTTGGTTCTCATCTGGTTCTAAGACTGGGTTTCTGCTTAGACAATCAGCTTCAATATTGTACTTTCCTGGAGAATATTTAATTTGAAAATCATATTGGGATAAGTAATATGTTAAGTCACCAAGCTCTTCATCGGTTCTAGATTTGATATTCATATTTTCCAGCGGTTTGTGATCTGAATAAACTGTAAATGGTTTTCCTATCAACCAGTATTGCCAGTATCTCACTGCCTCTTTTATAGCTAAGCATTCTAAGTAAATTGCTTTTTTCTTTTTCTGTGCGCTGTTTAATTTTTTCGAAAAGTAAGCAACAGGTTTTTCTTTTCCATCAGATTGTGTCTGTTTTAAAATAGCTCCAACACCCTCTAGAGAAGCATCTGTATATATATTAATTGGTAAATCTTGATCAAAAATTTCCAAGATCGGTTGTGAGCATATTAGGTTTTTCATCGTTTCAAAAGCATTTTGGCATTTATCAGTCCAAATAAACTTTTGATTTTTCCTTAATAAATTATGCAAAGGATCTAGTATTATTGCACTCTTCGGAATGTACTCATGATAAAAGTTGATTTTTCCTAGAAATTGTCGCACATTCTTTTGTGTTTTTGGAATAGGAAAATTCTTTATTGAAATCAAATTATCCTTTACTGGCTTGACTGAATTATTCTGAATTATATGACCCAGATATTTTACCATATCTGATGCAAATGTGCATTTTGTAAATTTTAATCTAAAACCTTCTGTTTTGATTGCATTCAGCAGCTTTGTCAGATGATCAATGTGTTCAGCAAAAGTTTTTGAAAAAATAAGAATGTCATCTATGTAATTGACAGCAAATTCGTTTAGTTTATATTTTCTCAATATATTGCTTAATATCCTCTGAAAAATTGCCGGAGAAGTCTTCAATCCAAAAGGCAGGCAGGTCCATTGATAATGTCCCTCCTGTGTTACAAATCCTGTTTTTTTTTTGTCTTCAATCCGCAATGGAATAGACCAAAAGGCTGAGTTTATATCCAGCGTTGAAAAAAATTTGCAATTTCTGGTCTTTGTCATTAGGTCTTCAATCAATGGAAATGGTTGAGCTTGAGGTATTACTATTTTATTTAAGTCTCTGAAGTCTATGCATAATCTGGATCTTTTGTTTTCTTCTTTTTTAAATGCTAGAGTGACCGGTGCAGCAAATGGACTGTACGACTCTTCTATCAGTTTATTGTCTAATAATTTTGCTATTTGCTCTTCTATTTCCTTTTTATCTTCTACACTGCATCTGTAAGGCCTCTTACTACAATATTTATCCACTAATAAGTCTATCTTCGCTTCATATCCATTGACAGTGCCAACATCATATTTACTCTTCGCGAACACTGATGTGTATTTGTCTATTAGTTCATTTATTTCTGTTTTTTGATCATTATTTAAATGATTCATTGTTATTTTAAAATCTTCTTCTTTAACATGTTCGTTAAAATTAATTCTGTGTTTTTCTATATGATTAAATTTAGTATTCGTTTTCATATCTGTAGAATATTTTTCTTTTTTATTTGTATTATTTAGGCAGAGTTTCTGTGATATTTGTAAGTCTTCACTTTGGATAAGTTTGAAGTCTTTTATCATGTCTAATCCAATCAAAAAATCATACTTGAAATTGTGTTCATCAATAATGTACACATCAACTTTATTCTCCAATTCAAAAATTTTTATGTTTAACGTTGTCAAACCACTCGTCTTTTTAACACCATTAATCGTTACTAAATTTGCTTCATTCAAATTGTTTCCTTTTCCTTTTAGTTTCAATAATTTAGAATTAATTAGAGAAACATTTGAACCTGAATCATAAATTCCGTATATTTTTAATTTATCATTTAGTAATAGTTTGACTTTTATTAATGGTGTTACTATTAGTTTTTTTGATCATTTTCATTTAATTCAGTTTCTATCACTGAATTGTTTACATGTTTAATGGCATTTCTCTTAAATTTTTCATCCTCTTTTGTTTTGAACCAGCATGTAGCTTCAGGGTGGTAACGAATGCCCTTATTCAATTTTTCACAAATTTTACATGGATTTTTACCCCCATTTTTATTATGTTCTGCATTTCCAAATGTTTTCTTATTCATAAATCTTTTTTTGTTGACCATATGTTCATACTTGTTTACTTCATTAAACAAATCTACAGTATCTTGTAATCCTTCTCTATCGATCTTGTTAAGTATGAATTCTGGTAGTCCGGAAGCAACAAGATCTATCAAAGTACCGGTGTCAATTGATCTTCTCACATCCAATAGAAGTTTTTCTTTTCTCATAGCATAATCCAACAGAGAACCATCTTTGTATCTAAATGATAGTGCGTATGTGACAGGGTTCCATCCTTTGTTTGCAAATGATTCACAGAATTTGTTTTTCCATGTTGACCACTCTGAGTTCATTGTTAGTTTTATAATCATGGAACTGTACCAGTCTATACAAGATTTATCCATGAACAATCTGAGTATTTCTATTTTTTTTCCATCCATGGTCACATCAAACCGCAAACATTCTTTTTCAAACACTTCCATCCACTGGCTTGCATTTGTATTTTTAGTGCAGAATTTTTCTATAACAAACTTCTCAGCAATGTTTTTTAAGCTCTGTTGCTTATCTTCCATTAACTTTTCAATTAATTTTCCTAATGCATCTTCTTTTTGATGTACTTGTAAACTTTTTTCGTCCAATTCTTCGAGGTATTGGTCTCCAAACTGTAGGTTTCCATCTTCGTCTACATATGTTTTTTTTAGTTCTTCTGTCATGGTTAACCAGACTCTTCTAACCTGGTATCTTTTTTTCAAACTATTTTTTATTTTTCCAAAAGCACTAGTTTTCATTATCTCCTCGTGATAGCTGGCGGATCGTAGCATTTCTGGTATTGTAAACACTTTTCCATCACTTGTGACTATTTTTGTAATGCTAATAATATTTGATCTGCCATCGCATCCAGGTAATAGCGTAAATTCGAATTGAATTTTCTCCATTTTTGGTTTAAAACGAAATGTCGTTTTATAATATGTTGATAGGTTTAATTCCTTTTTATTAATTTCTAAATAAAACACTTGTGTTGCAAAGTTTTTTTTAACTAAGAAACGACATTTATGTTTATTAATATCACTTTGAATCGTTTTTTCTAACAATCAAATAATAGAATAACAAAACAAATGACAATCGATGATTGCATTCTAATTGACATTATAGGATTCAAATTTAAAGGGGGAATATATTTCCTTTACATATATATAAATTTAGGCAGACATCGCTCAAGAGCTAGAGCACTAGAACTAGCTAGGTCACTAAGTGACCTAAATTTAGGTAGACGTAGCTCAACGGCTAGAGCGATGTGACTTAAATTTAGGTAGACATCGCTCAAGGGCTCGATCGATGTGATTAAATTTAGGGAGACATCGCTCAAGGACTAGAGCTATGCAAACTAAATTTAGGTAAACTTCGCTCAAGGGCTAGAGCGTTGAGACCTAAATTTAGGTAGACATCGCCCAAGGGCTAGGCGACGTGACCCACACTAAGGTAGCCATAGTTCGACTGGTCATGAAATAATAGAAAGTTGCTGTTTATATTATTTTAAATGAATAAATCTTGAAGTAACAAAAAATAAAATTTACTTTCGCATAAGGATCGTGACTTCTCAATTACGGAGGCCGATTCAACAAAATATCTTTCACATGAATAACGAGTTTATAATCTACATTGTTTAAAATACGGAATTCTCATCGGATATTCGGTTCCAAATAAACTTAACCCTGAAGAAGAATATAAAGCTTATCTAAATAAGAAACGTAATATTTTAATAAAATAACTATTAATAAATCAACACGTCACGGATAGGCTTTCATCTTCCTTGAATAGTACTTCTAAAATAAATAGTAGTTCTGTGATCAGGGGCGTGCACTCCATGTAGGCACATAAACACTGCCTACCCTAACGTATTTGTAAAACATAAGTATGTAAATAATGTTATAACTTATTAAATTATTGCTAAAAATAAATAAACACTTAAAAAAATTAGCGCAAAAAAGCTAAGCATCCGAAACTACGCGAGCGCCTCATCAAACGGCATACTACAAACGTTGCATAAACTGTAACTAGAAACTACACGCGCGCTCTCTGACTACCTCGCAGGAATTATTTCTGCTTGGAGCTAACTTCATACAAGAAATAATATCAATGTTTACAAAAAATTAAAATAAAAATTAGCAAATAGCAATCAGTGACGACAGTGACATCTGTTTTAATCTATTTCTATCAACTAGTTGTCTTACCAGCAGCAAGCACACTTAGCGAAAACTTGTAGGAAGGGAGATTTGTGGTAAGTTTTTTTTTTATTTGAATCAATTCGGCGGTTTTCCTACTGCCTACCCTGATTAAAAACTCTGTGCACGCCACTGTCTGTGATCAGTACAAAAAAAGCATGTGTCAATTTTTTTAAAATTTAATAAACCATACCGAAACTTCCTCGTAAATCTTACGATTTAAATAAGTATGAACATAAATACCTACCTTTTTTAATAATAAACAAAAAATATTACAAATTACTTTTTTTTTTCAAAAGAAAAGAATAACAATTTGTCAAAGAAATGGCTCCTTCTCAATAACAGTTCTTTTTTCAAATTTAACGGTAGGTATTATAAAATTGATTATTCCTCTGGCAGAATAAAATGGTAGTAGTCAATGAGGCCACAATCTTGAACCGGAACCGGAACGTAACAAAAAACAAGAACGTAACAAACAAATGTATAGAAAATGGCAACGGTTGAGTTAAACAGGACTTCGCTACACTCAATCAATTATGAACGTCAAAAGATCATTTGGCTTGGCGTATTCCAAATGGGAATATATGGCGAGCGATACGCTGAAATAGGCCAAGCCAAATGAACTTTTATATTTTATATTCTCTTATTCCAGGCTTCCTCAACCGGGCGCAGCTCTTATTTTTATTTTTATTTACTAACAATTTTATCAGTATATATTTATTTCTTTAGATTTCAGAAGAATTATTCCAGGGGCTGCCACATTTATAATAATTAATATTTGGCTAATTTATATAGCGCCGTTTTCGCGAAAAATCACCTCAAGGGCGCATTTATTATACTTTTGTATTACATATGCCTTGACAAGTCTTGACACATGCGGTGAAGGAGGATACCATATGTTTCCTGATAAAGCCATTGGGAAAGTGGTGGTGTCCCCTCTACCCAGTGGCGGTTCGTGGTCTTTTTAATAGGGGTTCAGAAATTCAAGAGAAGATATATCTAATCAAAATTTACTTATGTTGTCCTTCGTGAAACCGTCGAATACAGCGTCACTCATATTACATAAGTGGGAAAGGTACCTACATACTTTTGTTTTCAAATCACTTGACACTCAACACAATTATTAATAATAACGAGATAACGAGAAAAATTTAATTGTTTAATGTTTTTTTTCAAAAGACGTTGTTAATTATTATTGTTTTTTCAACAAGAATAATAATGTTGAATATATATTTGATATTTTAAACAAAAACAACAAAAAAGAAAATACGAAGTGGTCCAAATTTATCTCACCAAGGGGTGGGGGGAGGGGGTAAGCAGGTATTAAAATCAGGAATAGAGGTTATCAGTGGTTCCTTCTCTAATCTCTGTACTAATCATAGGAAATGTAACTGAGGATGTATGGTCTTATCTAAAAAAAAATTAATACGAAAACTCAAATTGGTTTAAAGATCAACGGTCAGTCTGCGTTCCTGCAGGATCTCGGGCATCGCGACACTCGTCTCATCGGACATCGTGTTCGGACAATATTCGGACATCATGATCGGAATCATCGCACAACGATGTGTGAATTTTGCATACAGAAGGTTTAGTTTTGTTAAAATCGCTGTCAGAGCGGTTTGCAGGAGTAGCATTTTTTTGTACGGAGCATTTGGTGCGCGATTTGAAACGCACCAAATGGGAAAACGTATTTGATGGCGAGCTACCTATGGTAGTGTTTTTAATATTATTATATTATTACATTACATCTATTTATTTTTACGTTACGTATTTTACACGTTTATAATATTATTATAAAACAAGTTTGTTTTATTTTCTCCTCTTTTTAATGGTGGTTCGCCGCACAAACGCACTTTAGAGAAAACCGCCACTGCCTCTATCGGAATGTGTTATTGAGTCCTCAGCTATTGGTTTTTATGCACATTTTATAAGAATGAACGTAAAATCGTTAATATGGATGTAAATTGTTACATTAACCATGCATTCTATACACACGACGCACGTGCAGTAATTGAATCTTCACATAAAGCCTACGTTTAATTTGCTTGGGTCGGTAAGCGATACTTCATTCATTATTCAGGAGTATAGTTATGTAAGCATACATTACTGATTTTACTTACGCTTACATAAATTGCCTTTTTGTAGTCCAAAGAATGTAGCTTTTGAATTTATAGTTGTAAATACCCAATGAGGTATTTACACAAACTATGAATATCCTTGGAAATGTATGGTAGATTTAAAATGATTTTTTTTATTGTGTTCATTGTACTAAAAATGTCTAATTTTAATATTTTCATTAATTATTATTGATTTGAAAAACTGCACATTTCGAAAAGGTTCCAATCGGCTACAACGTCGTTATGACGTAGAGACCGCCACTGGCTGGTACGACGGCTGTCATCAACGTTGCCCGGCGTGACGTCAAGCGTCGAATTCACGAATACAAATAAACACGTCGTTTTGGCGGCCAATCTAAAATGGCATATTTTTAATCGTTATTGAAAATTTATTCGCAAACATAAAAATACCTCCGTTATCGTAATTTGATTCTTAGAATGGGTTGTTCCAAACATTTTAACAACAACTATGAAAATAAAAAGAAAAGGTAATCATAAAATAATCTAAGTTTACGAATACGTGATGATTGGTGAATTTCGTGAACATTCTTACGAGTCGATTTTCCGACCGCCATGCCGCTCCGTTTTCCTACACACATAGTCTGTCAATTAAAAGAACCAAAAAAATTGTCGGCTGGCAACACCAATTTAACTCTCAAATATTATTTTTAAACAATAAGAAAATATAGAACACCGTAAATCACATTTTAAAAAACATTTTTTTGTTCAGAAAAAAAATAAAAACGAACTGTTGTTCCCGTTGAATGGCAGGAGACCATATTTGTCCCAGCTCACTCATGTCTCATATAAATCGCTGTACTCCCTTACTATCAGATTGAGAAATATGTTCTAAACGGTATCAGAAAGGAAAAACACCACGCTCTATAGTCAAATCTAAAAAATAACCACCAAAAAAGTAAAATGTACACCTTTGTGAAACCAAACTTTTGAATCGCAATATGAAGAAAAAAGTTAAACTTTGAGATTTTTTTTATTAATTATTTTTATATGAAAAGACAAAAAAGTGAGATGATAATAACGTTTATAATACATTTGTCTAATAAAATATATTTTTTTTCGTAATCAGTAATTTTAGTTAGAAATACGTGTTCGTTTTAAGTAAACGGGGTATGAAGTTTTACCCGTTACAACAGCCGACTACTCAGTTGCGATGTGTGATGGAAAAATATATATATATATATATATATTATATAGAAAAAAAAAATATATATATATATATTTAATTGAAAAAAGACGACATCGGACAGAAAAATAACATACTCGCACACGTCTTTTACTCCAAATACGATTTCGAATTGTTGGTTAAAATCCTTCGGTACTGTTACGCCTTGCATACACAAATACAGGCATTTTTCGACGAGAAAGGAAAAATAGAATAAAAAATACAGAAAAGTTATTTACCAACGCAGGTATTCTCTCTCCTTTTCGCCTTTTCATGTAGTACCTTTCTGCCGGAAACCGTTCGTAAAGTCAAGGCACGTCTCTGGAACACTATACAATTAACCTAACCAATGTCAATATATTTCATCATGGTCATAATAAATAAGAACATGCCTATAATGTTAATATTAATGCAATGTTTCAATGTTTTTAATTTCTTCTCAGCTGAAGAGTGTTTAATTTAACTCTACCAATATGGAGGCGTCTTCTAATATCTACGGGAATTCCAAAAACTGAAAAAATCGGACTAATATCTATGAGAACCAAAGTGTGGACAAATATCTACTGCTCAAACTGCTGACTAATATCTATGAGAACAGTGCATACGAATATGTACAGCTCAAACTGCTGACTGATATCTATGGGAACCCAAGTGTGGACGAATATCCACAGCACTGGCAGAGGTTGGATTTGCAATTATGTATAGCATATTGGAATAACGTAATATTGCGTATGCAGTTAAAAAACTTAATTTATGTATGTATGTAAAAATCCCTAATATCGGACTATTGGACACATTTAGCTGATTATTAAGGATTTGGGTTTTTGTTTTAACAGCTTTCTTTATTTCGAGTGCTTCTAAATTATTTAGTCTTCTACCATGACTATTTCTATGTCAGTATATCAGTATGTCAGCAAAATATGTAATATTACGCAAAACTTAATGTACGTACTTTAAATGTTTAAGCCTTTACGTAGTTAGTAATTAGGTAATTGAAGTAATTTATGCTTTTCCGTACAACCTCTTGCTTAGCTGCCCTCT
The DNA here is from genome assembly GCA_929108145.2 of Limnephilus rhombicus. Lineage (NCBI taxonomy): Eukaryota > Metazoa > Arthropoda > Insecta > Trichoptera > Limnephilidae > Limnephilus > Limnephilus rhombicus. Next base: position 30,640,786 of record OV815284.1, read on the forward strand.
GTACATATTAGTCCAACCTACGCTCTGTAGATATTAGTCACCACTTGGACCGTCATAGATATTCGTCCGACCTTAGCTCTGTAGATATTAGTCCACACTCTGAAGTTCGTAGATATTAGTCCAACATATGAGCTGTAGATATTCGTCCGACATACAGGCTGTAGATATTAGTATCTGGTGTCTACCAATATCAGTTTATCTCTCATGCCTCGATAATAATTAATATAAGGCACAATTAACATTAATTTAAATTCGATGTTTTAATGTTTTTGTCTCTTCTTTAATGCAGTTAGTTTTGTTAAAACGGACTTGTTAATATCCTCTTCCAGAATTATGACACTGGTAATATTCTGACCTTTTGATCAGACCAGCCTTGTGGTTATTTTTAAGTACAAACCGTTGTTTTATTAAGCCTTACAAAAGGCTTCACAAGTGTCTACTCTTGCCACCAGTATAAGCTGTAATCAAGGTTCTAGAATACAAAGGTAACTTAAATATGTGATCAAGGTTACCTAGCTCATTGCGTGACAACTGTTTAGGGAAGTGCTTAGGAAGCATGTCAAGGGTTCAACGTTCTTTCAAAGTAAATGTTAATAAATATCCACCAAAATAAGAATTTGACACTTTTTTTAACCAATCAAGATATAATAATATAACAGCATAAAATTGGTGACCGGCCAACTGAAAATGAAACGAACTCAGAACCACCTCAAAAAGGTCATTAAGAGTGATGATAATTTTTTTTAATGTGGTTAAATAGGTTAAGTTAGGTTAGGGATACTGGCTATTTTAAAATTATTTTTTCATAGCTTTTAATGACTTTTCTGAGGTGGTTGTGTGTTGGTTTCATTCTGAGTTACCATGGAACATGGAACCCATAAAATTATGGTGTATAATAACGACTTAAAGACGAATATTTTATTGCATACTTGTCGAGCGAGTATTTAATATAAGTTCATTTTGCAGTATGTAGGTACCTAGCGAGAGTTCATTAGTAAGACGACGACATGGAAAAATAAGACATACCCAAGACAATTATTTCCAGCACAAAGTACTACATTTCTTAAGATTTCATATAATTTATAAGTTCAAACTATCGATCAATGTAGATAATATCCTACACATTTTTCTAAACAATAGTAATTTATGTAAAGGCTATCCTGGGGCAGGTATTGACTTTTCGCTCTCTGCCGAAATGTTAAGATTATATAGAGAAACAAACACAAGAGCGTACATAAACCTCAATAATCAAATATTTTATACGGATAAAACGCGTTAATTTGTTTTATCCCAAAGACTTGAAGGGGTCGATGTTACTCGTTCTAAGTGGAATACAATTATTATTGTTACTTTGAGCACCATTCCTCTTGTCATGCCATGCTGTGGTAGAACATCTGTCCTACTACGTGGTATCTTGAACTACTAGTGAATGGTGAATATGCGGTACATATGTGTGATTTTTTCTTAAGGATGGCTCTATTTAGCTTTTTATGATAAAATGAAAAAAAATACACTTTATTTTCTAGCTATACCTAACGTTTCCATTTATTTTTTCTCCCAAACCGGGACACCGAAAAAAAAGGCAGGTAGGTAATTTCCCTCAGGTCTATATCATCTTAGGGGATGCTGTGCGAAGGATCTAAGGAAGGAATTTCAGGAAGGGAAGGATTGGAAGTTTGCATGGGAAGGAAAAAGGTATGGGAGTGGGTAGGAATCTGGGGGTCAGCGTATCCAGGAGTGACGGACGTATGCATCCATTCCTCCAACTCCGGTGCAAGGCGATTGATCAAGAAAGTCCGGCTGGAAAGGTCAAAAGGCCTCCCTCAACCAGTCTCCCTCGATCCGACCCGTCACGCAGCAGTTAATAAATTTGGACAACTTATATAGCGCTCTTTTCGCGAAAAATCGCCTCAAGAGAGCTGTACAAAAGAGGCTAGATTAGACGATTGGAATTCTGAACCTTTTTCAAAATTTAAGAGATTTTTTTACTAATAAACTTACGTAATAAGTTTACGTGTAAACTCTGTAAACGTCAGATCAAAGAGTAAAGGGTACGTTTTCTCGTCAGATATCTTTTATCTATGGTCAAAAGCATTATGAATTTTTATGCACAAGTGCATTGGAAATACTGTACCTATTATTTCACTGCGCGTGTCCACATCTCATCTTCTAGTACTAGAATCTACTGCCAAGAATCTTATTTGGGCGTTTTTTAATAATTTTTAAATTCTACTGCGAGTTTCTTTCTTTTCGAAAACGGGACATTTTGGCGTCCCGAAGCTGTGTTCGGGGATAGATACTGGGACACGCTGCCTGAAAACGGGACTGTTCCGGTGACAACGGGACGTCTGGTCACTCTAGCTATACCCCTCAATGCCAGAAAAAAATTGAGTAAAGGATACGTGTTTCGTACAAACCTATATTTGATCATTAAATTAAACTTGACTCAAATGGGAATTTCATTAGTGGAACCGCGAAACATAATTTGTGTCTTACTCGTCAGTCAAAATCATTAAAACCGAATAATTTCAGTAACACACAAATATTGATGATTGATTTTTCTTATGAACGAAATTAAAATAGGTATTTAGTTTAGACCATTCCTACTCCAATGTAAACATGTATCCCTTCAAAAAGTAACTCTGTAAAGAATAAGCAATCAGATTCATTTGCTCCCCGTTTTTGTATCCCGTATAATTTTCATAATCATTTCAAAATTAAAATATGATTTTTTTTTTTTTTTATTGAAATTTTTTGATACAATACATATAATAGATACATGAAATAGTGAAAAGTATATAAAAAAGCTTAATATAATAAATCTATGAACAAAAAAATCCCACAAAGGCCATGCCTGTGCGTGGGTATAATATTTATTTTTTACTTTTATTTTTATTTCTATGGTATAGTGAATATTTTAAGTATACATAAATTAGGGATTTAAAAAAAAGTAACTCAATAAATGCAATTAAAAACTACAGCATAGTCTGCACTGTTATTATTGTATTTGTATGTTTTGTAAGAATAGATGTTACAAGTGAAATTTAAAAACATAAAAAACAAACAAAATAAAAATAGCAAACAATATTATAAATCTTCTCTAAAAGCTGTGTAATGATAGATATAGTTTACGGCTTTATACTTATAAGAAAAAAATATCTGTTTCAGTGTTTTTTAGCCAAATTTTGGTATATTTTTTATAAGATTGAAAATTTTGACATTTGTTCTCTTTAAAGGTTGTACATAGTAAATTATACATTTTTGGAGCTATAAAACTAATATGCCTTTGGGACAACCTAGTTTTGCAGTGGGGTACTGCATACTCACATGTGCCACGTCATTGGCTGGTACGATTTGAATTTTTTAGAAAGTTATTTGGACGCATGTAAATAAATTTAGAAGTCCATAGGTCTGTCTAAGGTCCAAAATATCAGTGTCCTTAAACAATTGTTTGGATTTAATTTGATTTAGACCATTCCTACTACAATGTAAACATGTATCCCTCCAAAAAGCAATAAAAAAATCCCATACTCCATAAATATAATAACGATTTGACAATAAAATTAGGCAATTAGTAATTCATATTAGGTACTTGTAAGGTTTTTCCCTAATCAACATTGAAGTGAGCTACAAACCCAAGGTAATTAGCCTACTGGAATTACCAAATTATTTAGAAATTCGACAGTCTAAATCTAAAACGACTTAGCAACAAATATAATTGATTAAAATCCTTGTAGATCACCCCTCTCCCCTTCCCCCATATGTTATGTATATAAACCGTAGACTTCAGAATTATTTGTACCAGTCTGAAGATGGCTCTAACGAGCTGAAACCGGTTACGGTCAAATAAAATTAAGTGGAATAAAGTTTTATATTCGTTTTTTTATAATATATTATGAACGTAGTTTTTAGACAGGGGAAAAATATGGTAGGTATACGACCGCTATTAATTTCTTTGTCTATGTCAGAAGAGATATAAAAACTATTAAATTAATAATAATTATATATGTTAACCTATTAAACAGTAATAAACTCCGTTATCTTTTCTAGTAAAGGTTAAACTCCCAATCAAGCAGTACATGCAACATTAGTTCTAGACAATGAATCAACGGTATAGATACATAATTAAGACGATTTTTCACAAATTGCGCCACACGACAAACAAACGACGGGTGAATGATTCTAACAGACTTGACGTGCTAGAAAATCCTTCACGACATTTACACCAACACACACACACAAACACACACATCACAGTACAAGTACAAAGCTCGTGAGAGGCAATTACGAGATTGTACCTACTCATGATATAGTAAATCTGGAGAAATCTTGCTAACACAATCGAGAAGCACGAATGCTTCAGCACCTTGGATCAAATAACTGTACAGTACCAGCAAAATAATACGTTACGTATAGATATAAACTTATTATTATTCTGTCTTTTCCGAGAACTCTTCCGGCTCCCGAGGTACAGCAGCACTACGAAAATGTTCCTGGGCGATGAGTACATTCTTTCAGAGCACTTCTTCGCTACCGCATCTGAAGCCTTTTTTGTGTTATTCCGCTCAAGTCCTTACGGCTCGTACCCAATCGTCCTCAATGTGGAGAATACTGATAGGCTGAAAAAAGTAGAGTGGGGAAGGAAATAGGAAAGAGGAAGAAACAGGAAGTATCTGGCTACTTATGTCTTGGCACTAAACACGGCTAAGACCTTTTCAAGCAGACCTTGCATTTTGGGAGTATGGGTATCACCTCAAGGGCGTTAACCAACATCTCTCCCATAGGTCACCCCAAGTGGTTCGCCACGTTTGGTGACTTAGCAGGGATTTACGGGGTGAGGTTTGTCAAGGTATTGACGACCGGTGTGTCGCCCACCAGCTGCGTGGCGGGCCGGATCGACCCGTTGCCTTGCACCGCAGTTGAAGGGATGGATTCATATGTCCGTCACTTCCGGACAACACTGATCCCTAGATTCCTACACACCTCTCATACCATTTCCTACAAAGAAGTTATTTTTGTTCCTTTACTAAAAAAATCCTCCACACAGCATCCCGATGACATAGGCCCTGAGGGAAATTATTTTCTGTGTGGAGCTAATGTATGACGATTCTGAATTGATGTCTATTCAATGCCCTATTTAGGGCTCTCCAGACCATCAAATATCCTTCGTCAATTAAGTCATTGAAATATTACATACCCATACTGTACTGTTCATACTTTTGTATCCATTGTTATTTTCTCATATTTTTCGTAATTTTCCATTGCCATTGCAATTTACCTTCTGGAAAAAATTATTACAATTCCATAATATTGGAAGGTACCTACGTAGGTAAAGGCACTAACACACCTTCCATTCTAAAATTATAAATCTGAATTTGATTGCGTTAAACAAATGATTGACGTTTAACTGTCAGTTTGAAGTTTTAATTTTACACCTTCTTAATAGACCGTTAACTTCCAGCGATTACATTACGTGTTCACATTCGAAATTTATTACGATAGGCATTGGATATCGTAGAAACCTTCACGTAGTGGTATAATATGCAGCATTGTTCTTGTCGCGCCGAGTAATTTAAACGGAATTAAGCTAACTTTCTTAGCTTCATGGAAGATAAATACTAGTAATTTGGTTAATTTTAATACCGAGGTGTGGAAATATCTCAGTTATATTGGCAGGAGTAATGATAAAATAGCTAGAGGCAATATTTATAAATATTTGACGTATGTAATACCAGTTTATTTTCTTGCATGTTTGCTTCCGTTTTTCTTTGATCAAAGTCGGCGTTATCAAAATCTTGATTTGTTTTCGTAAACATAATTGGTTTCCGATCAATCATCTTTGTTTTAAGCCAGGAAGTCGTTATTAACCATTTATCGCTTGTCTGTTTAATGGGGTACGCAAATAATAGCGTTGATTTGAAGGGCAGGTACACTTAAAAAAAAGTTGAAAAATGACGACCAGTGCCGAAATTGCATAAAGCATTACTTCTCAATGGTTGTGGAACACAAAAGCGAAAAAATAATACGGCAGAAATGAAAAGCAGACCTGAAAAAAAATCAGCAAACCTCTCATCTGTAGCTGGCCCTTATGTATAAAGAAACTGTATGAAGGACAAGGTCAGAATCGCTTGCGCCAATATCAATCTAGGATCTAGGTAATATTTGATTATTGTTACTACACTGAATTATTAATAATAATAATAATATTTGGATGATTTATATAGCGCCGTTTTTGTGAAAAATCACCTCAAGGGCGCTGTACAAACTTATAATACGTTTCTAAAATCTAAAAAACTACAAGCTAGGCAAACAATTATAAACAACTTATGGCTAAAAATTGCATACATCGGTTCATTGATCACCGATACGAAAATATGTGTACAATATTTTGACCAACGAACGCGATGCTGCCTAAAATTTAATGAAAACAGGACCATACTTACCTGGGAGGTCGCTTGAAATTAACACTGTATATTGTCCATTTAAAGAAATTTAGATAGAGTTCGCACGCAGAGGACATTATTGTGAACACGTGTTATTTAATCCTGAAAAATATTTTAATATTAATATGTAAAGTATTCTTTGACGAGGGTATTTTGGAAATTAAAAGCAACATGTGAAGGTGGGTGGTGCAGTAGTACCTATAAGGATTTGATCTTTCTAAATGTGATTCGTCAAGAGACAGATTGATGTGTAAGGAATCGAGTAATTTTAATTCAGTAAGAAAAGTGTGATTAGGACATATCATAGACAATGCAAGTATGATACTCTCAAATAGGTATATTTAAATTACGGGTATGAGAGCCCAAAAAGGAAGGTTTTTAGTTTTTAATTTTCTATGAAATTTGCGGGCATTTTTACGAAATACCATACAACGTTCAACAGGCTCAAAAGTGAATCCTTAACGTAAAAAAATATATATATATAAATATATGTGGTTAACGAAATTGACTACGTTGTACAATGAAACGAGCTGGTTATACGTACCTTCGTCCTTAAAAAAATAAATTATATGAATACCGCACAAGAGTCCTAAGTCCTAACTGCTCCCTTCCGCCTGGAGCAGGGGAGACTATGGCATCCCCAATTGGGGTTAGTTGTGAGCCTGAAGTTAATTGGGAAGAGGAAGGAGATGTGGAGAAGAAGGTGGGGAAGTACTTGGCTATTCAGATCTAGACACCAAACACGGCTAAAGCCATTTCAAGCAACGTTTCAATTCTGAATGGTGGTTTTACGCGGTAATACTTGTAATTTTTACGAGGGTGATAATGAGAGTATTTTCCACTCTGAAACGTGCCCCAAATATATTATTTTAAATGATCAAACTAAACCAACACAAATCAAACAAATAAAAATTACGCCCGCCGGGATTTGAACCCGCAACCTCCGAGTATTCGAGAGCCGTGCTCCTCGACCTAGCTGGCAGTATGTCCGTAATTTTACGAAATTTGACAGATTAATGCATTTTCGAGGAACTAATTTGGTCAACTTTTTAAAGCACCGCCGTTTGGCAATAAAAAGACAAATGAAAAAAAGAATTTACCTACAGTCAAAACTTTCATTTTTTATATATTTTTTAAATGTATTAACGTACATACTATTACAATATTACAGGTTGAAACATTTAGTACCTACGTACTGCCAAAAATATTGTAAACACACTGTACGTTTCAACAAATACGTCGAATTTGTCATCTACTACCGGACTCAACTGTAGATTTGAACGATTCAACGAGAATACAGCAAGTTATGTCGATTTCCCCGAGTGTGAGATTCCGACACATGTTGGTTGATTTGTACCAGAATCTCGTTTTGGCGGCAAATCAAATATTGCACATTTTAAATCGTTGTAGAAAATATTATCGTCTACGTGAAAATAAAATAAAAATGCATTCAATACCGTAATTTAAATAATGAACTAAATGATGTATCAAGATGGCTAAAAATAAATAAGCTTAAATTAAATACAAAAAAAAAACAAAATGTATGGTTATTGGATACAAGAAGACATCCAGTGAAAGCAAAATTAAAATTGACGGTGAAATTATTGAAAAGGTTACTGAAATGAAATACTTAGGAGTTATATTAGATTCCAAACTAAACTTCAATAGACATGCTGAATACACCCAAAAGAAAATTGGCAAAAAGATATCTTTTTTTGGAAGAATTCGGCCAAAAATTTCTAGAAAAACTGCAATCACCATATTATACAATTCAATTATTGCTCCACACTTCAACTACTGCTCAAGTATACTTTTCCTATGTAACGAAAGAGAACAAAATAAGTTACAAATTCTCCAAAACAGCGCAATGAGAATAATTCTTCGACAAAACAGATTTTCAAAAATAATTAATATGTTAAAGGAACTAAATTGGTTGACCGTGAAACAGATGCTGACCTTGAACACGATGGTATTTATCCACAAAATATTGAACAACACGTTGCCAAAATACTTCTCAAATAAAATTGTATACAATAAAGACATTCACAGATATAACACAAGGACGTGCAAGGAAATTAGGCTACAAAAAAGGACAAAGCGAATACGCAGAACAGTCTACTGTACAAGGGAATGAAGTTGTAAAACACACTACCAGAAACTTTAAAGTCCACACCAATTGGAAAGTTCAAGATGTATTGTAGGAGCTACATAAAACTTGAAAAAATGTGAATATGAAAGATTATTATCAATTAGAAATTTAATAAACTTAAATGTACAAATTACAATTAAATAAAAAAAAATTATTATTATTAATATTTTTCTTAATTTTTCTCGAGAATGAAAAAAAAACAAAAATGCATTATTGTATGAATAAAAAAAGAGCTCTGTTAATCTGAATAATTTCGAAACAATTATCCAATGCTTCCCAATATTGGTTAAAACAAAAGATGAGTTCAACATTCGTAATAACAATAACTGTTTACTTATTATTTGGCTTCAGTTTAAAAAAAAATTCTCACACTAACAAACTAGCATACCCAATACGTCAATGCTGGTGCTGATACAAATAAATATTATATGCAAGCTCTAATATTAATTGCGTTCAAATCCATAAACAAATAATAGTGATAGTAATCATTAAAACCAGCATAAGAACTATATAGAAGACTAGCAATCCACAAGGACGCAATTTGGTACCTTTATTAAATGTGCCTATTACAGAAAGCCATACAAAGAAATACGTAGAGTCACGATAAATAGCGTCATATAAATCTAATCATAAAAAATATACATACTTGTATATATAGTCTAACCAAGCATGGGAAACGAATCTAGTTTATTGTAAGGATCCGGACGTTACCATCAAGTTTTTTATTCTTATCGCAATTATTTATCCCAACTACAGATCGCGATACCAAACAAAAAGATTTGAATAAACCTGAGAACGTATTCGATTTTCAACGTTTTTATAAAAATTTAAATATCACATCCTGAATCCTTTTAGCGTTTGAAAAGTCAACCGTTTCAAATTAAAATGAATCATTAAATATGTTACGTATCGGATAATGAAACAAAACAAATGGTTATTATTACAGTCCTGACCGAGGTAAATAGTTCAAGGCTTGAAAGTAAGATCGTGACTTTTTTCATTTCCTCACCCAATCTGGACCACAACTTCTATCAGAATCTTAATCTTTATTAAAGCAAAGTTTCTCAACGGTTTGTTAACCGCTGTACAATCTCTTAACGAAGATTTGAATTTGGAGATTATACTATTTAAATTAGTACACGACTATGGCGATGGGTAGGCAAATGAAAATTACGTTTATGGAAAAATTAATCTTTGCTATCTTCGAATCAACTTTCTCAAGTTAATATTTAAATTGGGATACGATCGTGGTAGAAAATGAAATCATCGTTTGTTAAAACTTGGCCCAGCGCTTTCAAAAAGATAACAAGGTTTTTTACTGTTAACCCATTTGATTAAAAATGGTTCCACAACATTTTCAAGGATAATGAGTAAATAACTCCCTCTTGCAATTTTACCGACTTCAAAAGAAGCATTAAGATATGGTTTATGGACATGGGATGGAAGAATATAGATTCATGCTTGTATTGTGCTTTATTTAAGATATAACTTTATAATTTTCCTGGTGTAATATTTTAACATAGGTATTTACTTATATTTCAAACATGAAAACACGTACAATTTGACCTGAGAACGGGGTACCCCAGTATGGTCATATTTTTCTCGAAAAAATTGTAAAACAAAGAAAATAAATGAATAAATAAGGACCCTCAAATTCAAACTATTAACGATTTCTTTGTTAACCGCGATGCCAGTTTTCTGGCACTGAGTTCTGACAGCACAATTATCCAAAATTAAAATTATTAATGACTTTTTCGTTAACTGTGATTCCAGTTCTCTGAGAAGATAGCAGAATGGACCGTAACCTTAAAATTAACGACTTATTCGTTGACTGCGATTCCAGTTCTTTAGAATTACTGCAGAATCGTCCTCAACCTTACAATTATTAACGAATCTTAGTGTGATTCCAGTTCTCTTGGAAGACAGCAGAATTGTCTTTTCTGTATTTCAGTATTTTCGGATGACAGCGAAAAAGTAGTTAATTTATATTAATTTTAATCCCCTTATTCTGAGTAATGGTTGATATCTATTGACGGATTCTCGTATCATCTACGCTTTGATCTATTTCATAGAATCCATGGAATAGATCGGTGAGAAGTGAGAACAGGCTTCCTATACCATAAAATGCTCGATAGAAATAGAAACCCAACGTCAAATTCAGCTTTCAATCTATTCTATTTATTATGCAGAAACGCCATACAGCACACTATCCCCGGTCATGTCAACTAAAATAAGTAATTCAACTCTCTTCAAGTAGCGCAAGTGTGGACGCGTGACAAATCATTTTGATTTTCAAAAGGTTCGTTCTATCAACATATCAAAGATTAATAACATTAAGGTAGATACGTTTTTAAAGCTTTTAAAAAGAACTATTTTTATATATAACAAAATTTTCATAGTGATTAATTTTTGGGGTAGGTTTTATGACATGTTGCGCTACCTCCTTCTTTAGCCAACGTTTCGGACAACATTACAGAGTCCGTCATCCGGCCCTGACACACATATGTCCTGATGATGGACACTGTAACGCTGTCCGAATCGTTGGCTAAGAAGGCGGTAGCCCAACATGGCATGATACCTCAAAAATAAATTACTTTAATATTCATAGAAATTTTAATATTGCAAGAAATGATTAAATAAAATCAATTAGGTATTGCTTTTCTTAAGAAAAAAGTTGATCAATCTTTGCTCTTGTAATGTGAACCATGTACTGAAATATTTAATTCGAACCAACATCAGACAACACAACAATTTTAAAAAAAATCTAATAAAACGTATTTGATAAGTTTCGGTGCTTTTATCACTGGGTGAATGAAAAGAGCCGTGATCACAACTTAATCATTCATCATAATAATCAACATCTTACTAACATTATAAAGGCGAAAGTTTGCATGGATGTATGTTTGTTACTCTTTTATGCAAAACCTACGGAATGGATTTTAATGAAAATTTACAATAATATAGCTCATACATCAGAATAACATATACGAGCTCTGGCATTGTGAAATTAGTATAAAAAAATTGCAATAGGGGGTACGCGAGCTGTTCGAAAACTGAATGTAACGGGAATGAATGTATGGAATGCGGGAGGGGGAGAGGAAACCGCGAGGGGGGAGGGGAACTCGGGGGGAGGGGGGAGGCGGATACGGGTGGGAGAAGGGGGGGAGGGGAGGAATCTGAGTGTGAACGCAAGAGGGGAAAGGGATGCGGAGAGGAAGGGGAGGCGGAAAGGGAACGGGACAAATGGGAAAAACAATTCCTTTATTAAATAGCATAGCAACGCATGCCGGGAACCAGTTAGTATATTACAAAAGAAAGTGTACTACCGGTACGATCAAGGAGTTATATGGTGTGGTAGCCCTCTAATCCCCCATCCGTGAAAAAAATCCCACTTTTACTTGAAGAACGTGCTTTTGAAGATATAAGGGCGGGAATTTTGCCCACTAGAATTTTTTAGAACAGTCCAGAACATATTCAAGAGCATTTCACAACATTCCAAAACATCCCGGAACATTTTAAAAAGTTGCGGAATGTTCGGGAATAGTCTGGAACGTTCCGGAACATCCTGGAACATCCCGGACCTTTCTGGAACATACATGTTCGAAGGTGGTGGAATGTTCTAGAACATTGTGGACCATTCGAAGCCTTTTTTGTATGGTTGGGGCTACTCATTGGTAGTGATATATAAAGCAAGATCCGTCGTGGGTTCGAACTTCAGTTCAATCTCATATGAACTCCATGAGCGAAGCCGGGTACCACAACTAAAATTGAATGACAGCTTTGTTGTATTGATTCTGTTCGACGCTTTTCTGTCTGCGTGTTAGAAAGAAAGTTTTAAGTGAATGTACTCCAGTTGAGCGGTATGTAGGTATAGTTAATCAATTTATTTAATTTTTTTTTGAGCGACATTAAACGATATAATTCGAAATAGAAATGGATCTAAATTAATCCAAGTTCACTAAACACACTGTGATTCTTCGTTCTTGTTCACAAATTTACAGTAATTATTATTGCCTCACACACCTAATTTATATGAACCACACGATTGCATTGCCTCCGGCTCTATCACAGAGATATCTTTGCCTCATTTATGACGAATGCGACTGAATGGCTCACTGAACAGAAAATCTCTAGAATTGATTTTGACTTTTTCAAATAATGGTATACAGAGCTCAGGGCCAAAAAGGCCCCTTTCTCTTTTTTATCATGAATTTATGATACACGGTTGTTTAAATTTTTTTGTTAGATACGTTTTTAGATTTTCACGGCCAAAAGTATTTTCGTTATTTGTTATCTACTTTTGTTATTTGTTTACCTCATTCTTAAGCCAACGTTTCGGACAGCGTTGCAGTGTCCATCATCAGGGCAGATCCGGCAGATCCGGCGGATCCGGCACACATCTGCCGGATCTGCCCTGATGATGAACACTGCAATGCTGTCCGAAACGTTGGCTAATGAAGGAGGTAGCGCAACACGGCATAATAACCCAATAACAAATAACGAAAAAGTTTATTTTGTTGTTTGTTAAATATTTGCAAGGGTACATGGCTGCAATACGGGAGAATATCAATTTTTACAGAGGATTGGCTTAGGTTTTTTATGTGTGGTAAGTACGTTTTCATCGTACCGGCGAGGCAGTTTATAGACGCGTTTTCATGGGTGGGAATTCCCGCATAAAATTTTTCGCGAGACTTACTCGTAAGATGTGTTTTTTTAATAATAAGATGAGTTTCAGAATTTTAAGATACTCTTATCCATTTGGGGGCACCCAGGGCTATGCGAATGGCTTTATTCTGGAATGTTTGAAGTTTTTTCAAGTGAGACTCTGAAGCGTGCCCCCAGGTGGGGCAATTTCTAGAATTGTGATTGAAACAGATTTCAAAGAACACTGATATCATCAAATTAATGAAGAAACTTCCTATTCCCTGGCCAATGAAATTAAATGCTTAAAAAAGAATTTCCACATTTGAAAATGTTTAATCAATTCAGCAGAAGCGAGGAAAACTTTACCTTACTTTGGGCACTTGAACAGACCCACAGCATGCTTCTAACGGATCTTCTATTCAGTGGTGCGAGTGATTACCTAAGCCGGGATACTGTTCGCACGCACCCAGATATCGTAAAAGGTATTGTTCATATTTTCGTATTACGAAATTCAAGTTCGAAGTCTGGGCGGCAAACCCAGAAAGTATTGAATTATTAATTGATTTCTACGAAATTATATTCCAATCGAAAAAAAGATTTATTGACATCCTTGAACTCGATCACAACAATATCTAATATTTTTCTCACATATTGAAGCTTTTAAAGTGTGATGTATTATTTATCATAGATTTTATAATTATTGTTATTTAACATGCGTAATTAACGATCGTCTTAATTTTAACGACTCTTCCTCATCTGACATTAAAAAACACTTACTGTATTATTTGATAAGTATGTCTTGAAAGACTTTTAATGTTTAATGCTCCTCTCAGGCACACTATGCTTCTTCGTGTAGAAGCAAACAACACTAATGCACCAAATAACTCACCAATTTATTACTCAAGCGATCAAAACCATCCAAAAATTCTACACTTAGACATTTTCACGACTCTTTGCAAACATACAAAACCATTTTATTAATTATTTTTAGCGTGATAAAATTAATTTAAAACTACTTATCTACTCTAATTTTCCGTTAAATTTTATTGTAGTCAATTTTGACGCCCTCCGTGGTCGATGGATAACGCTCTTGACTCGCAATCCGAAATCGAATCCCGGCGTGACATTTGACACCTTTCGGACATTATTTAAAAAAAATGAACGATTGTGAACTTACAAAATATTTCTATTTGTATATTTAACGTTTTCTTCAATACATTTTACAAAAGATGATTTATTAATTTCAAATCGATCGAATCGAATCGAAGATTTTTTTCAAATCGTCACGTTTCGTTGGTTCACTTATACATAACATAAATAATAACTAATAATGAACATAATAACACGTACGCACGTACATACGCCATCCACACAAGCCTAGCTTTATTACGGTGGTACCTACAACTCGTATATGACAATATTATATTATTTCTACGTACATTTTAACATATCTGTAACTTGATTTTTTTAATAAACTTACGTAAAAATATATATATTGAAAGATGAATATATTGCATTGACTGTTGAAACTAAGTCGAGGTCGGATATTAACTTATGTTTCATTTAAAAAATAAACATAGTTAATCATCCTTGTCTTTTGTATTTATTAAGCAAATATAATACATTTGTTTAATTTAGATGATTAACTAGCCATAATAATAATATTATTATCGAACATACGATAATAAGTAACCCCCCATAATAAGACAGGAGTTATTTTGTTAGTTACGTACATTCTTCGTATCGAGGGCCAAGGTGTGGTTAAATGTGGGCGGTTAAACAAATAACTTCTAACATGTGCACATACTGCCATAAATTTGCCACATTGCTATGAATTCATACTGCTTTATATTGTTATTCCCACGGTATAATCTGGAGATGAAAAAAAAGCAATAAATAATTATTATGGATTTTTTCTCAAATGAATCATTAAACTGCTAAAATAATTGCAAGCTTATTATTTTAAATTGGGATCAACGTAATAAAAAAATGGTTAAGGTCGAATATTTTTAATTATTAAAAATATGCGGTGAATGTTTTAAATGGTTGCATTTCCGTAATATTTTGGTCAGGTTCAAGATGTTTTATTAAAAATCTATTGTTCGTTTTTCATTAAATTTATTTCCTGAATATACTTCATATAAACGGATTGAAGTTTCAATAAATACATTATTCAGTAAAAACGTAATGACTTAATTTAAGCAAAGTGAGTACCTAAATCGTAAATGTTACATTAAAACGCATTAATAGTAAAGACATTGAAAACATTAATAAAAAGCACATATGAATGAAATCATTTGAAAAAAAAACTACCGGCATGTTTAAACTTCACAATGTGATCCTGAGATTCCATCTTAGTTCATGTTCGTATGAAATTAAGGTTCAGCTATCTACTAAATTTTGCTTGAATTGCTGATTAAAAACTAACAAAAATAAAATAAAACGCTGCTAAACCACACTTTTGATCAAAAAAATAAATGTAAACTATCAAAAACTATAACTAATAGAGTAAGATAAGCGTTTTTAAGTTTTTACAAAAAACATAAAAACTCCGACGGTAAACACAAGCTTTGGACAAAGACACAACAAATAACAGGCAATGAAAGCACCTCTTCTAGGCCGCTTGATCACCAGTGAGATATCGATATATCGATAGTTTATTGTTCAAAGAATGTGTTTCGGCAAATAAAATAAACAATGGCTCCAAATAAATGCACAAAATATTACTTAAATATTATCCTTTCTGAGATTTCATACGAAATGCTAGGATGTATAAATTCTGGCATACAAAGATCATTCGCTCGATACAAAAATGAGGGAAAAAAAATCAGATACCTACACAATTAAAAAAATTAATTTGAACAAAACAGCCAATACTACAAAAAAAAAATTATGTGAAAGAATATATTATACGTAATACCCAATACCATTACAAGTACCTACATAGTTCTCTCCTACGGAAACCAGAAAACAAGTCTTCAATGGAGCCTTGTGTAATTAATAGCTATGCAAAAGACTATTCAGTCTAATAAGGCGAAATTATTGATTAGATGAAGAAGATAATAAGGTATTATGTGAGAATGATGTTAGAAGGTCTAGTGTTAATCGTGAGTTTTAATAATAGCTACACTGTCAATCAATCACTGAATGAACATGGTGGGAACAAGCGAACTTATTATATTTTTGATGCCGGACCCAACAAAAAAATTACATACCTTGTGTATGTTTTTAATAGTTTCCATTTTTCCTATATAGACGGAAAATAATGTATATTTTCACAATGTTTAAGGGCGGAAGAATATTTCAATTTCTTCCTTTTATTAAGAGACCACAATTCAGAATCGAAAAGTTGCTTTATATGGCTTTATCTAGACCGGTCTTTCCGACCTCCCTCTTCTCACAATTTTTCTAATCCACACACATATCAGCCTAAAAACATTCCTAAAATTGAAATGGTAAAAAACAATTCAAAAGGAAGTCTTATGCGATACGACAAAAATGATTTAACCCCTTTTAAATACATCTATTTGAATTTAGATTTTGTGTATTTGAATGAACTTTATTGGTACAGGAAGTGGAATCTTGGAAGTAGAAATTAACCCACTTCCCAATATTCGATCGAGCTGAAACACAGCAGATAAAATCTTTATCGATGACAATGCAGTCTATCAACTTTTGGTGGTAAACTCGCACACACCTATGCATTTTTCTGAAATTCGATGACAATTTGGGAGGTGAGTATGGGTACTGCCGCCCCGGGAACCTTTATTGGATAACCAACACCTCTGCCATAGGTCACCCCAAGTGGTTCGCTACGTTTGGTGATTTAGCAGGGGTGCCCGGGTTCATGGGGTGAGGTTTGTCAAGGTCTTGGAAGCGGATGACCAGGACACACTGAACCCCAGATTCCTACCCACCCCTCAAACCCCTTTCCTTCCCATAACTCTCCTCTCCTTTCTTTCCTAAAAAAAACCCTCCACGCAGCATCCCCAAAGATGACATAGGACCCGAGGGAAATTATTTTCCTCAGGGCCTCCTGTGTGGAGCTCAAGTAAAAAAAAATGCATTCTATCAACTTTTGGTGGTAAACTCGCACACACATGTCTATACCATGGCATTTTTCGAAAATTCGATGACATTACAATCGGGATTTGGCTCGGTTTTGTAGAGTTGTCGACTCCAGTTCCTGGGTAGGAAGGTTCAATCCTCAGTTAAACCAATTTAAAAAAAATGTTTTCAAAAGACATTTGGTAATAGTTGCATTATACCTACTCGTGGTAAAAAACTTTGTTTTTCACAGGTTGATTTTTTACCATATTAAACATACTGATTTCGGTTATTGGTGCATGTAAATATTCCTGCGCAGTACATCAAGTTCAATGAACTTTCAAAATTGAAACTACTTATCATTTTAGTCAAGCTTTAAAGTAGGTACCAACTTTATTTTATGAATTAATAATTCTTTAATCGAAATGCGTATTCGTTTTGTTCAAATGTTTAGATAAATTAATAGAGTGCAGTTAGTTACTAAGACAACGCGCTTGATTTCACTGATCTAGGTCCAGTGGACAAACTTTAGCGGCCTGCTCATATACGCAATTTTAGTCGTTATGTGGTAATTTTTCAAGTTTACTAACATTCGTTTGGTAAAGTTCTTCCTTTGAAAGGCAATGATTCAGAGGCAAATATTTTAATAAAATGCAATTATAGTATTATATCTATTTTTCAATTGTAATATCCCACGATTTTTGGCGGATCTGCGCTAGTATTTTACTACGAAGTGTTAAATTAAATTACTCGAACAGTGGTTTGGGTATAGTGTTATTGTTCCAAACGAAACAGTTACAATAAAAATGCCGGTATTTTTTCGGGATTAGTGTCCATGGCTATTACGAATAATTTTTAGAAAAAAACTTTAGATTCGCCTTAATCACTATAAACTTTTTGCATCACGGCTGGCGGAAAATAATGCATTTTAATTTTCAATGTCGTTAAATAAAATTTCACTTCGCGAACCGACACTACAACAGCCCGCCCGCTGCCGCCCGCCATTTTGTCACATACACAAGCTCGCTACACAAACCCTGCGTAGCCAAACAAACCATTCAAAAACGTAGGCTGTTTTTTAAAGTAAAGATAACATACACAAGCCCGCTACACAAACCCTGCGTAGCCAAACAAACCATTCAAAAACGTATTTTAACAGTGATAAAATGGCGGGCGGCAGCGGGCGGGCTGTCGTAGTGTCGGTTCGCGAAGTGAAATTTTATTTAACGACATTGAAAATTAAAATGCATTATTTTCCGCCAGCCGTGATGCAAAAAGTTTCCTTTTATAGTGATTAAGGCGAATCTAAAGTTTTTTTCTAAAAATTATTCGTAATAACCATGGACACTAATCCCGAAAATTTACCAAAATGTCTAGCGGGGACTTTGTATAGATGAACACTTTATTTATTTATTAACTTGTTATAAAAATACATTTACAGTTTAAGAAAGCTTTGACTGTCCAACTAGGAAAGTCTCCCGTTTTAGGACGTTCTTCTTTCAACGCATACATTTATTTATTTATTTATTATTAGTTTCAATAGCAAGGTTTGCACATGTATGTATAATGTATAGTATAAGTATAGATTCTTTTTTTTTCACAGACCTCCTCACTAGGATTTCCTGTTCTGAGGTGGCCTGTAGTTTTTTAAAATATTTGTATTTGGTTATGGATTGTCTTTATATCGTCTTCATGATGTTTGTAATTTTATTATCACTTTGATCTCTCAGCCATGTTTTTACTTTTGTTTTAAATATATTCATTTCCTTTATATTTTTGATTTGATCTGGTAGAGCATTGTATAATTTCATAGCATGGAATTTATTATTTCTCTGTCCAAAAGATGTGTTCAAACTGGGAGTAACCAGGATGTTATTGCTTACTGCCCTGGTTGAGTATTTATGTTGGGCAGTGGAGTATACATATATGTTGTTTTTTCAGTTTAAATAAAATATTTTTTGAATAAAGTTTCTGTACATTGAAGACTTGAAAGTTATTAAATATTTCTTCCGTCGGAGTTCTAAGCGGAATTTTCAGTATTGTCTTTAGTACTCCTTTTTGGGCTATATTGAGTCGCTCTGTGTGAGTGCTCAAGGCAGACCCCCATCCAGTTATACCGTACTCTATTTGTGATTGACACAAAGCATAGTATACTTTTTTAATATCGTTTATGTTGAAGATATTACGAATGTTTCTAAAGAAGTATATGTACCTGGTTAGTTTTTTTGTAATTACGTCAATTTGTGAGTTCCATCGGAGATTATCATCAATTTCAATTCCAAGATATTTGATGCTTTTGGAGTGTGCTATAGTGGGACAGAGGCATGATAAGCCTTGATTTTGTTTGTAAATTCCTTGGCATGTGTGTAATTTGAGATTTAAGTCCTCCGACGGCTGCCCTCTGGCTGTTATAGAAAATGTAAGATATTTTGTTTTATTAACATTAAGCGTGAGGGAATCATCTGAATCCCTAGCTTGATGATGTTAGAAGGAATTAATAGCAGAATTTAAGTGGGGTAAGCGTACGTGGTGGGTAAGTGTACGCACTGATATTTGCGACAAATTCGTACATGCTTCTCCCTGCGCTCATTCCTCATTTCGCTAGCCCCTTGGATCGCCTTGAAGCAGGTCATGTACATAGTGAGACGAGTGATAGAAAATTGACGGGTAAATTGCGTTTCTTCATAGTTTTCGTTTCGCCTCTGTTACCGATGAGTGCTATTATGTAACCAATTGTGTCAGAACAGTTTGTTTTATGACAATTTTTAGTAAAATAATGTTAGTTTCACAGGTGCAAAGAAGTAATTCTCACACGGATAAACATTCATCCGTTTTGTTAAGTTTTAATTTTGTGTTATGGGATAAGTACGCGCAGGTATTTGTGTGCGCACACTATACATAAAATAATTTTGAAGCATGTACGTATTTAATAGGCTCTTTAATTTTTTTAGTGAATATTCCGCGTATATGTTTGTAAGAAAATATCCGGATAGGTCATCTTGAAACCAATAGCAGATTGAACACAGAGTGCGTATACTTACCCTTCATTCGGCATACGCTCACCAGTGGCGGTCCGTGAGTTTTCAGTGGGCTAGAGCGATAATATCGAAAAATATGACGTTATTGACGATGTTGTAGCTGAAAATGAATTTTATTTTATTTTCAAAATTTCAACTTTTTGTATGAAGATCTTCAGGATTCTTTTCAGAAAAAAAAAAACGTTTTCAGCTACAACAACATCAGTAATATCGTATTTTTCAATCTTAGCACTCTAGCTCACTGAAAACTCACGGACTGCCACTGACGCTTACCCCACATAAATGTACTTGTTTATATAGCTTTTTGATTTATGAACCAATATATAAGGTTTTCGCATTTGCTTGAAATAATCATCATTACATAGTATAAAATGAAGTCGCTCAAAATGTATGTGCGCGTTAATCTTTTAAACTACGCAACGGATTTTCATACGGTTTTCTTCAATAGATAGAGTGATTGAAGAGGAATGTTTAAATGTATAATACATGTAACTTATATTAGAGAAAAGCCGAGAAATTTAAAGAAAACATATTTTTGTGTGATTTAAAACGGCTGGCGGGCCGTACTATAGTCACTTTTGAAATTCGTTCTACGGAAGAAATTGGAAAATAGATGTCCTAGAGGAAGTAGGTATTTGATTTGAATTATTTTATTTGATGAAGTCGCTCAAAATGTATGTGACCAAGCAACGAATATTCATGCGGTTTTCACCTATAGATAGAGTGATTCAATAGGAAGGTTTACATGTATAAAAATATGCTTATTATAGTAGAGAAAAGTCGAGAAATTCAAATATTCAATTCAGGCAGCGGACAGCTGGCAAGCGGGTGGTGTGGATTTTATAAAGGTTGGGTAATGGCGTTGTGTTTCGTTAGCCACAGCAACGTGTGGCCGGATCTGCTATTATATAACAAATCAATCATACAATAAATATCTAAGCCGTTATAATCCAAATATCGTAATATAAAAATTGTATGTGCTCACCACACGTAACTCTACTATTTATTCATAGGCCCCGAATGAAAATTGATGGCTTTAAATTTTTAAAAGAAATTGAAGAATTTCGCAACCCATATTGAATGAGTAAATTTAGTAAAAATATTAATTAACGTGAAGGATTCTCTGTTCTTCCTCACAATTTTACCGCATCCAAGAATTTATTACTTAATAATATTACTTAATGAATAATAAGTAATACTCATATTGAATTTTACGTACATGTTTGCCAATTAAATTAATGATTTATGCATGTAACATGGTGGTGCTCTTTTCACTGCATTAAGTTATGCCTATACATTATAACGTAATGAGAAATAGATATAATATCTCGCATTCACCCCATTAGACGTATCAAGGCCAAGTGCACACAATACACAATTGATTTTCTATACCTCAACAAAAGAATGCACAGCAAACCATCCTGATTATTTGTATTATTAATAATACAATCATCATCGATGAGAATTACGTAATAATGACGCGCTGAGGAATCATTGTATTCCTCTTTTTAAATCAACGAACACGACTAAAGTACCTAGTATTGTTTGAAACAATCAATGAAAATAAGACAATTGTGTATACATATTCAGGACAATCATTGTAGACCGTACACATACCTGGATGATTTACTCGAATACAATTCTTAATCATTCTTCATGATGCATTTATTGAGATACAATTCAATTCAATTTATTCATTTAAAATATATTACAAAATTAAAATTTCAAAGCGTTTTTAAAAGAGCAAAAAATGAGTGTGCCTTAGACCACACGACTGAAGTAAAACTTTACTAACTTATATCTCCTTCTCAACTTCCGTTCGCCTCGCCCGATCGTTCGCCTCGCCCGATCACACTTTTCATAACGCTCTCGTCACGCATTCACCAGCTTACTCCTCAAGTGAAGCGTGCGTAGATAAGTTTAAAAATATTAAGATTACATAAGCAGGTTTAAGCAATTTAAACATCAACATTAATGAAGCATAATTAGACCAACAGCAACAAAGCTTGCCGTATAAATTGTGCTTCACTAGCGTTTGTAATTTGGGAGGCGGGAATGGGTACCGCCGCCCTGGGAACCTTTATTGGATAACCAACACCTCTGCCATAGGTCACCCCAAGTGGTTCACTACGTTTGGTGATTTAGCAGGGGTGCCCGGGTTCATGGGGTGAGGTTTGTCTAGGTATTGGAGGCGGATGACCAGGACACACTGAACCCCAGATTCCTACCCACCCCTTAAACCCTTTTCCTTCCCAGAACTCTCCTCTCCTTCATTTCCTTAAAAAAAACCCTTCACACAGCATCCCCAAAGATGGCATAGGCCCTGAGGGAAAAAAAAAATCATATCGATATTCGAAGCGATTCTAATTAACAATAAGACAGAGTGGAAGATACTCTCAGTATCGCCCTGGTGTAAGACCACCATTCAGAATTGAAACGTTGCCTGAAGCGGCTTTCGCCGTGTTTGGTGACCAGATCTGAATAGCCAGGTACTTCCCCATCTTCCTCTTCCCTATCTCCTTCCCTACCCACTACCTTCAGCCTCACAACATACCCCAATTGGGGATGCCATAGTCTCACTGGCTCCAGCCGGGAGCAGTTGGAACTCTTGTGCGGTATTCACGTAAAAAAAAAGACAGCTCTCCCGACTGGCTTATGCCAGTTAGTTAAGTTAAAGTAAACGAGCTAGTTAGTTCCACTGGCAAGTTAGTTCTGCAAGCCGCAAGATAAAATAGTCACTGTCGGGGACAGAGTAACCACAGGGAACATAGAAACTAATGCTCTCCACGAATCAGTCTGAAGAATTGTGTTATTATACTTCTGACCCGTAGATGGTTCGTACCGAGATTATGATTACGTTGGTCCTATCCTGGGTGTAAACCACATAATATACCAAAATTTCATTTACATTTTTAACTCCAAATAATGTCAGGAATCATTGGCTATTAGTAGCACTCCCTTACCTTGACTTGCTTGACCTCTGTATAATTTGTAAGCTTTACAATTTGTAAATAATCTTCCTGGATCTTTTAGGTAAAAACACAAGCTTAATCTACGCAACTGAACTGAACTGTGGTTTGTTTGTTGGTCCAACAAGTTTGATAAAACTTTTATCGGTGTGCTTGTGCTAGGTCTGTCAGAGTATCTGGTGTTTTTCTTTCAGCAATCTTGGAAACTCGTATTAGCCTCGGTAGGTTTTTGTTGGGGTAATAAGCAGAAAGTTTCATGTCCTATGGGAGATTTTGTCAGCCAACTTAGGCATTCAAGTAAAGTATTAAAGGAATCCCATCACTCGCACGGGTATTTAAATTAAACACGGTATTAAATACAAAAGTATTTTAGCAAATTGATAATGAAGCAGAAATTTGTTTCTTTGCCTGAAGCAGCGAAAACTCTATAACCGTTAGTTCTAGCTTAGTCGTCATTCAAACCGTTCTTAAAAATATCCCTTCTTACACCTCTTGTATGAAAACGAAAAAGGCTGAAGATACTAGAATGTAGAAAGACTTTAATCATATTCCTGTAGACATTTAGTGAACGTATGTTCCTTTCGAAATGTAGAATTATTATGGTTTTGCCCCTTACAAAAATGACCAAAAAAAAAAGAATGATATCACGAAACGCACACCGTTATAATAAATTTAGCAGAGGATGAGATAGACACTTAGGACGGGTTATTTCAAAAAAATTGATGGCTTTATAAAAAATTTGAAGGTAATTTTCAAGTTCTGTGTAAGTTTTATTAAAGTTCTGTTATTATATCATTCTAAGCCGTTTGCTTCATAAAACTGAAATAATCACAGGACTTGAATATAACTTACACAGAACGTGAAAATTATCTTCAAATATTTGATGAATCCATCCATCGAATCCATCACTTCCAAAAATTCCATATTCCTACTTACCTCTTGTTTTCTTTTAATGAAAATATTAATAAACGAATTTTTTGTTTAATAAAACATTCATAATTATTTCTTCAGATGTACATTTTTGACTAAACAAGTAAATTTTATGTGAATTCTTGCACTAAGAGGCCACTTCATTTGCGTATTTATTTTTATTTATTATTTTTTTTTTTTTCACTTTTTTTTCATCCCCGTCCTCATTCTTCGAAGTTGCCACCTTTTTTTTAAATGAGCTCCACACAGGAGGCCCTGAGGAAAATCATTTCCCTCAGGGCTTATGTCATCTTTAGGGATGCTGTGTGGAGGTTTTTTTTTTAAGAGAAGGAGAGGAGAGTTCTGGGAAGGAAAAGGGTTTAAGTGGTGGGTAGGAATCTGGGGTTCAGTGTATCCTGGTCATCCGCCTCCAAGACCTAGACAAACCTCACCCCATGAACCCGGGCACCCCTTCTAAATCCATCACCACTTGGGGTGGCCCATGGCAGAGGTATTGGTTATCCAATAAAGGTTCCCGGGGCGGCGGTACTCATTCTCGCCTCCCAAATTGATCACCCACCTATCATAATCACTCATTTGTAGGCTTGAAATGTGCCGCCCCTAGGTCGCGGCCTATACGGCCTATTGACAAATCCAGGACTGGCACTAACTCGCGTTTTTATTTGATTCCAGAAATTTATTAATGTACGCATACAAATACAATATTATACATCTGAATCACCGATGTATTAACTTATTGATACTACATTGTTAATCTTTACTAAGTATAAAATGAAGTCGCTCACGATGTTTCTGCGTTTAGATCTTTTAAACTTCGCAATGGATTTTCATGCGGTTTTGACCAATAGATAGAATAATTCATGAGGAAGATTGTTCGGTATATAATTTGTCAAGGTTTTGTGTAAATTGATTGAAATACAAAATATATCTGGCCAAGCGGCAGCGGGCAGAATGATATGGATTTGATTTAACAGATGGCGTTGGTTATAAAGGTTTCGTTAGCACAGCAACGTGTGGCCGGGTCTGCTAGTATAAATATCAATTATAGAAGAATGGTTTTTGTTACCCATCGGTATTATAAGAAGCAAGTTAGGACTACGTTCCTATCGAATGCTCCAAGACGACGTGCATACGAACTCTGGTTTTACTTTATCTCATAGATGTACATTCTGATAACAAATTAAAGTGCTATAATATCCGTTTTATGTAATTTTGTTGGCATTATATAAATTAACCGGATGAAAGCTTTCATAAATTGTCAATTCACCGGCTGCGGCGACCTAAAACCAACAGATAAACGGTGTAGTAAAATGTCAATGCACCTTCAGATGGGCTGGTTATTGCATGCCACTGGCTTTAAATATTTTCAAATAAGTTATGAAACACTTTCCCGCGGAAATTCGACAAACGGTTTGCAGGGCGATGTCGGATTTTCGAATACGTCGGGTTATAGGATAGGGTACTGCCTAAGACCCTCGTTAGTCCGAAATTTTTTTGAATAAGAGTACCTTGAAATCCGATAAATTACAAATCAAAGGATCTATTTGAACTACGAATCATAGATACTACATAATTATGTACATAAAATGTATGTGGAATTTAGTGAATCAAACATCACAATGGAGAGCTAATATTTTATTATAAAAATAACATTATCAGTGCAATAGAACTTGCACAAAATAATAACTAAACTAATTATGTTCAAACATATGTACTAAAACATCTTCCATGAAGATGTATTCCAAGTTGACAAAGAGCAAAAACCAAATCTTGCGTACAAGTTACAACCTGTCCAATAGGGGTGCCACCTCTCCGGGTTTGACCCGGAGTCTACGGGTTATGCACGGTGCATGTCCGGGCTACGGGTTTAACATCGATATCTCCGGGTCAGACCGGGCGTTCACGACCGCATTTCTGCCATAGAAAAATTATTTCGAAGAGCTAAACGTAGCGACAATCGAAATTGCGTCGATTTATCATCAGACACCACCGCAGTTATTTGAGCACCGATTGCGGAATTAAATTGAATGCCTCTCTTTATTCAGATTCACCACCATCACATAAAGTTCACTGTGGCAGAACCAAAGCTGAAGCCATTGTTTTGAATGTCCAAGCACCGAACTCAATAGAGTCTAAAATACAAGACCTAAAAAGTTCTCAATCTGGAAATGGAGTTCACTTTTCGATTGCTATCGACGCCTCAAATAAAGGATCCCAGAAAATGTATCCAATAGTCATCAGATACTTTGACCAAGAAAAAGGTGTTCAAGGTAAATGAATGGATTTTTATGAGGATTCCAACGAAACATCTCAAAAGATTTTTGAGAACATTGAAAATTTTATGCTTCAACACGACTTAGGCACAACTTTGTTGTGTGCATTCTCTGCAGACGGTGAATTTTGGTTCCGAAAAAAATAATTAGAAATAATTCATACTAAAAAAAGTTTTATTTTAATTAAAAAAAACTATATTTCTAAAATCTCCGGGTCTACTGTTTTTGAAAGGTGGCAGCCCTACTCTCCAATCATGCATTTTATTAGTGAATATTTGCGTAAATTTTTATTTACATTCAACAGTGATAGGCGTGTCGGATTACAGGGGGCGCCGGATTAGACAGGGTCCGGATTAACGCGGTTCCACTTTACATAACTATTTTCGTGCATTGCTCTATAACCAGGGGTAGGCTGGCGAATGGATGTAATTGAATATTTTGGTGTCCTTGAAAAATTTCTTTAAAAAATCCTTTAAAATTGTGTGACAGGCTGATACAGGGTTCCCTTTTGAGCAACTTGCTCAAAGTGTTCTATGAGATTTACATATTCTAAAAATGCTATCCCGAGGAAGATAATTGTGCCATGGTAGGTTGATACTGAAATATATGAAATACTAGCTGACCCAGCAAATGTCGTTCTGCCTTATTAATTATTTATAGTGAATATTTTGGTTGTTAAATAAAAAATAACGAATGTATTGTAAGTGTGTGGGGATGGGATCTATGACAGAAAGAGGAATGGTGCGCTGTAGACGATGACCACCGATAAAAACAAAACAAAAACACCAACTAAAGTAAGAAAATGAAATAAAGCAAATCAATATGAATTTCGAAGAGCAATTGAGTGTAGGAAATTTTTTGTCAGTCCGTCTTTAGCCAACACAAATAAGCTCGATGGCTTGCCAACGCGAGAACACGATTCCGGATGAAATATCAAAACGATGCGACGCTTCTCGTGAATGTCTTGCGCATGTGTGGATGAAAGTTAGATGAGGCGGACGTAGCGCCATTCAACAACATAAATAATTTCGTTCTGTTTGAAATACGAAAGACGGTTAAATTCGTTCATACAAAAATACTAAAATCACTATTAAAAAATAGGAGGCAGGGGGTGGAAGGTTAAAATTTGGAGTTATAAGTATTTTTTGATGCCAAATAAAACAATTTTTTTTGTTAAAAAAATAGTTTGTTTTTTGGGACACCCTAATCACCTAGCTGTATGAAATATACTTTAAAACCTATTCTCATACCTTCCAAATAAACAAAAAAATTCTTAAAAATCGGTCAAGCCGTTTCGGAGGAGTGCCACCACAAACACCGTGACACGAGATTTTTATATATAAGACTAGAAGACCCGGCCACACGTTGCTGTGGCTAACGAAACACAACGCCATTACCCAACCTTTATAAAATCCACACCACCCGCTTGCCTGCTGCCCGCTGCCTGAATTGAATATTTAAATTTCTCGGCTTTTCTCTACTATAATAAGCATGTTTTTATACATATAAACCTTCCTCTTGAATCACTCTATCTATTGGTAAAAACCGCATGAGTATCCGTTGCGTAGTTTAAAAGATCTATGCGCACATACATGTTGAGCGACTTCATCAAATAAAATGATTCGAATCAAATACCTACTTCCTCTAGGACATCTATTTTCCAATTTCTTCCGTAGAACGAATATCAAAAGTGACTATAGTACGGCCCGCCTGCCGTTTTAAATCGCACACAAATATGTTTTCTTTGAATTTCTCGGCTTTTCTCTAATATAATTTACATGTATTATACATATAAACATTCCTCTTCAATCACTATATCTATTGCTGAAAACCGTAGGAAAATCCGTTGCGTAGTTTAAAAGATTAATGCGCACATACATTTTGAGCGACTTCATTTTATACTATGTAATGATAATGATGATAGTGAAGATATAAATTTATTACCTAAGTAGAAACACTTTATTACAGTGGAACGATTGTAAAAAACTTTGATAATATTTAAATTTTAAACGCGAATTTGAAGTATTTAAAAAAAATTACAACATTTTCTATAATTAGGTAGGCACAGATTTTCAGCCTCTATGAAATTCTCGCCACTACTGTTTACTAGTAAAAACCTATCCCCTATCCCCTGACGGTACCCGCTGTTGGTATCGAACTAGATGGTTAATTTGCTAGCCGAACTTCCTGTCCATTGGGATAACGATAAGTAAATTAACCCTCACTGAAAATCTAAATGACCTCAAAAATAAAATAAGTCAATTAATACGATGATCTTGGGCTGACATTATTAAAAAGATCCCAAAAATCTACCATTGAATTGACTCACAAAGAATTTTTGTTCTACGCAATTTAGTCTTCTGCATAAAATGTTCCCTCTGTCGCTCTGCAATATTTTATTTAAGAATCCGAAAGTGTTAATTCAATGTAAACATCCTTCCTCAACGAAATGCAACAATAGCAGATGACAGATCTCATTATGGCCTGTGGTTTTGGTGTTAATATCTCTCGTATACCTAAATGTATAAAGAACGTAGGACGCCTTGACATTATTAACTCCAAACCTCCGACTGGGCGTGATAAAAAATAGCGTCGTTATTAAGTGAATATTAAAGCGAAAATGGTTAAGGAAAGGTTACATAGAGTTTACTAGTTTCATCATCAGGGACAAATAATTTCAGCCAAATATTTCAAAAACGAGTTAAAAATTTTAAAGCTGGCGAATCGGTTAAAAACTATCACATAATTTATTTTGAACTAGCTAGTTCCCGGCATGCGTTGCTAAGCCATTTAATAAAGAAATTGTTCCCCCTGCGTGTCCTTTCCCATTCGTCCCGTTCCACTGCCTCTTCCGCGTCCCCTTCCCCTCACGCGTTCTCACTCCGCCTTCCCTCTCCCCACTCCATTCTCCCGCTTCCCTTGCCCCGCGAACCCCGCTATCGAGCTCCCCTCCTCCCTCCCGCATTCCATTCATTCAGTCCTGGTACATTCAGTTTTCAAACAGCTCATGTACCACCTATAAATACAAATTTCAAAGCTCCAGAGCTCACTCTTATAGTGTTACGACACACATTTGAGCGGGAGAACGGTTGAGCGGAATAATAAGATAGTCCCTCGACGGTTTACCGCGCGCATCACCGCTTGCATTTCCACTCGCGTGTCGGGGTCAACAATGGCCGGCGACTAAACCCGATTTGAATGCAGAAAATAACGGGTCGCGGGTGTGAGACTCTATGTAGAGTTGACACCACCGTGTAAAGTGTTGGAACTACCTACGCTGACCATGGCCTGCCCCCGGTTTCCTGCCCTGACGACCAACTGTAAGTCGACTTCTTTCCCCCCTTTGTTGTAATGTGTCTCACAGTAATTTACGGTTAAAACCATCGCATTCCCAGAGAGACCTTTGAGGGAGATTTCTATGTTAGGAAATACTTAGTCAGGCCTTAGGTTGTTTTGTGACCGATATTGTGTTTTTGCAAGATGCTGTAATTGTGTTTACTAGACAATATAGTTATGTTTCACCCAGCTTCCTCTTTCATTTGATGAGATTACTCTTTATTAGCTTGGCAATTACCTTTGTACCATTTAAGTCTAGCTACCTACCACCTTGAAGAGGAGGGATTTCCTGCCTACCGACAACTTGAGCTAGCCGACTGTAAAAGGTAGGTGGGGCCCCTGTCGGGACCGCTACAATATACAGAAACCACCGCGGGCATGCACCCATCAAATCCGCAAAGTTTCATGAATGGTTAGCAACGCCTAATTTCATGATGCCAATAGGCCTTACATAGAAGCCATCGCGGTCACGCTCACATCAAATCTCCAAGGTTTCATCGCAATCGGATGAATGGTTTAGCAAAGCATAGGAATCTCATATTCGCATAACATACCAAAGCAAACATATTTTAATTTTTATATATGTATATACCATTATAATATTGTATGCGATATCGGGAAGCTCGTTGTAGGTACAAGCAGGAAAAATGTGAATCTAGGTCACATTTCGAGTCGATTTTGTGGGATGTTTTTTTAATTAGAGCTTTTGTTTTCAAGTTATGGATTGCGGCAGGGGGTATGAGGGGAGAAAAACTCGGGTAGGGGGTTCGCGAGAGGGGAGGGGGGAGGGGAACCCGGGAGGGGGGAGAGGAAACTGGGTGGGGGGAAGGGGGGGAGTGAAGTGGGGAGAAGGAAGGTGGAGGAGGCGGAGTGGGAACGCGAGAGGGGAAGGGGATGCGGCAGAGGAAGGGGAGGCGGAAGGGGAACGGGACGAATGGGAAAGGACACGCAATTATAACAACTTCTTTAATGGCATAGCAACGCATGCCGGGAACCAGGTAGTAATATATAAAATGATTTTTTAGGATAACCACGTGATTTAGATTCACCGGTTTCCCGCTGGTACTACCAATTTTCGGAAACCGTGTATTCTGTATGCACACACAGCATCCCCAAAAATAACATAGGCATGATGGAAATAATTTTCCTCAGGGTCTCTCCTTTACAGCAATAATATAAAAAATGTTAATTGCCGCAATGAAAACCGCTTATTAAAAAGATGAGTAACATTATCGCGGGTTCGGCAAGTAGGTACTTGTTAACATTTTATTTCATTAAGTATGCTAATTATGTACAATAAAAACCACTTATGTTGAAGATTAATAACGTACTTTATCGTACCTACAGCAAGCACCTCTTTCCAACTTATTTCATCGCCGAATGAATTGTTAGCCGTTTAATAAGTCAGTGGTATCTACAATTAAAATATTCATGTTGGTTTATTAAAAACGAATAATATGAAATATATTTGCGTCTTCCACGTCGAGCATGATCAATATGATTACTAGATTATTATAATTGTTAGACAATATGTACCGCGTTCTAAGCTCATACCGCAAAAATTGGAGAGTTTATCTTTGAAAATCTTAAAAAAGATTTAAATATATAAAAAACCAATATTCCGTCAATAAAACTAAATGGATGACATTTGGACGACTAGATCATTTTGAATCAGTGATACAGTTAAATGGTTGCAATGTCGAAAAGGTGGAAAGATTTAGATACCTCGGCAGTATTCTCACGGAGACTCTTGACCCAGATGTGGAGGTTAGATGCAGAATTGAAGCAGCAAGAACTGTGTTCATTAAAATGAAATCCCTCTTCTGCAATGACAATATCAGCTTAAAACTAAGGCAGAGAATGCTAAAATGTTATGTGTGGTCGGTCTTGCTCTATGGATGTGAAACATGGACCTTGAAAGTAAATACCATGAACAGGTTAGAGGCTTTTGAAATGTGGCTTCACCGGAGAATGCTCAAGGTCCCATGGACCGACATGATCACCAACACAGACATTCTCAGGCGGGCTAGAGCAGATAGAGAACTGCTTACATTAATAAAAATCAGGAAAATTTCATATCTGGGTCATATACTTCGAGGGGAGAAGAATCACTTGCTCCATTTGATATTGAAAGGCAAGATAGAGGGTCGCCGAGGGCCTGGTAGGAGACAAATGTCTTGGCTGCGTAATATACGAGATTGGACCGGCATTAGAAGCGTGGAGGAGCTATTCCGGGTAGCGCAAGACAGAGAGACATTCTCAAAAGTGATCGCCAATGTCGGGGGGACCTGATGCGGCACACAAAGAAGAAGAAGAAAACCAATATAGTATGTTTCTATGTATATGAGTTGTCTATGCATTGCTATATTAAGCATGGGAAAGGTTTGAAACTTTCAAAATACCTTCTTTCCACCCTCGAGAAAGTTTCTCAATTATTACAATCACATGACAATATATCTGAAAAGTTTTTTAATCATTACAAAAACTCTTACGAAACTGTCAAAAATGTCACAATTTGAGAATAATATTTTGCCGATTGTTAAATCAAAATTCAATTTTCGAATGAACTCTTTAAATCAATCGAATACTTTGAATCTAATCAAAAATTATATATTTTAAATAGTTACCTATGTTAGGTACCAAATTTGATTGATTGTTCTTATAATATACAAAAATTATTGTTTGTTATATAAGAAATATGTAAAAAAAATTGCAATAGATGGCACGTTAGCTGTTCGAAAATCAGAATGTACCGGGACTGAATATATTGAATGCAGGAGAGGGGAGGGGATCGTAGGAGGGGGGTTCGCGGGAGAGTGGTGAGAGAATGTGGAGGGGGAACCCATGAAGGGAAGGGGACGTGGGAGGGAAAGGGTAGGCGGAAGGGGAACGGGACGAATGGGAAAAGATGCGCACGAAAAACAATTTTTTATAAGTGGCAATGCAACACATGTTGGGAACTCGCTTGTATTGCAATAAAAATTGTCCGATGTAATCGTAGCTTTAATTTTGCGAGGAATGCACATGTCATGTCTGGATGACAAAATTGGCAACCTCACATTTTAAATCTTAAATAGAACGGCTGATCGAATGGGAAGAAATCATAATTATACGTGTTTAAAGATATGCTTTGTAAACCACCCATCATTTTTTTTTTTTACATTTGTTTCACACAGGAGGCCCTGAGGAAAATAATTTATTTCAGGGCCTATGTCATCTTTGGAGATGCTGTATAGAGGTTTTTTTTAAGGAAACGAAGGAGATGAGAGTTCTGGGAAGGAAAAAGGTTTAAGGGGTGGGTAGGGATCTGGGGTTCAGTGTGTCCTGGTCAAACCTCAAGCCAAGACCTAGGACAAACCTCACCCCATGAACCTGAGCACCCCTGCTAAATCACCAAACGTAGCGAACCACTTGGGGTGATCTATGGCAGAGGTGTTGGTTATCCAATAAAGGTTCCCGGGGCGGCGGTACCCATTCCCACCTAACAAATTGTATCCGGTTGACAAAATACCGCACAAAAAGCTATTCAATTCACATTTTTTTTAAACGCGCTAATACGATTAAAGCAGATAAACTTCGTGATATTTATGTAATAAAGAATATATGTAATATTAGAATAATATTTTATGAACATGCGCTAATACGTTTGAAGCAGATAAACTTTGCGAAGACGCGTTAATACAATTGAAGCTGATTGCGAAGTAGTAGGACAAAAGTATTTTGTAAACACGCGCTATTACGATTGAAGCAGAAAAACTTTATGAACACGCGCCAATACAATTGAACTAATACCAATACAATAACTAATACGATTGAAGCAGAAAAACTTTATGAACACGCGCCAATACAATTGAACCAATACCAATACAATAACTAATACGATCGAAGCAGATAAACTTTATGAACACGCGCCAATACAATTGAACCAATACCAATACAATAACTACTACGATTGAAGCAGATAAACTTTATGAAGACGCGCCAATACAATTGAACCAATACCAATACAATAACTAAACTAAACTAGAACTAAAATTACATGAATGCCATGGAAATAATATACAATGTTACTGCCCCGTCATCGAAAAAACACAAAACATAAAATATCTCGGAGTAATAATTGACGAAAATCTTAGATGGGACCTACACATCAAAGGTATTACGGAAAAACTCACAAGCCTTATATATTTCTTCAAAAATCTAAGAAACGTGCTAAATAAAAAGGATATGAAAAAGGTCTACTATGCATTATGTCATTCTCGAATTGAATATGGAATCATAGGATGGGGATCTGCTGCAAATACGTACCTACACAGCCTGAATACGATTCAAAAAGGAATCATAAAGACCATATTGAAAGTACCAATTAGAACGCCTTCAACTGAAATTTTCAATAACTTTGACGTACCAAATGTACAACAAATATATTCCAAAAATATATTATTGAAGCTCTTCAAAAATAATGAATCCTCTACTAGACCGTGTATGCATAACACTAGATCGAATAAAAATGATATAAAAAATATTCCAAGTTATAAAACCACATTTGGACAAAGAAACTATACATACTTTGCAACAAAACTCCATAACATCCTCCCCCAAGACATAAAACTAATAAAAAATCCAATTGAATACAAATCCAGAATAAAAATATGGCTTAAAGAGGTCAATGAGAAAACCCTAGCGAAGACGCTAAAAACGACAGAAGACTGAAATGAACTATATTTAAATAACTTTAGTCCTCCTCGGCACAGGACCCCCTAGTGAGGAGGACTAAGAAATACAATATTTTGTACTTAATTTCACATTTCATTTTGTATGTAAAATTTTTGTATATAGTCGCTATAATAAAAAAAAAAATAAAAAAAACTAATACGATTGAAGCAGAAAAACTTTATGAACACGCGCCAATACAATTGAACCAATACCAATACAATAACTAAACCGATTGAAGCAGATAAACTTTATGAACACGCGCCAATACAATTGAACAATACATCGAAGCCAGAGTAAAGTTAGCCTCCCAAAAACTGGGCGTACTGTACAGGGCCCGCAGATACTTTAAAAGTACACAACTGCTAACCCTGTACAAATCGCAAGTGCGCCCCACGGTTGAATTTGGCAGCCACCTCTGGTCTGGAGCTCCAAAATACCTGAAAAATACCCTCGACTCTGTGCAGAAACGGGCGGTCCGTTTGATAGATTCTCCCATCTTAACAGACGGATTGCAATCTTTAGAGCACAGGCGTCAGGTGGGAATGCTATCCTTGTTCTACCGGTATTACAATGGAAGATGCTCCAAGGAACTAGCATCATTGATCCCTTCGGCACCGGTGCATAGTCGGGAAACACGCCAAACGCGTGCCCAACATTTGTACACAGTTGACATTTGTCACATGAGAACGGGTCGTTTCTTCGACTCGTTCTTGTGTTCAACAGCTCGGCTGTGGAATGATTTGCCGGCCTCTGTGTTTCCTCCTTCCTACAACATGGGTCTCTTCAAGACCAATGTTCATTCCTTCCTCTCCTAAAAAAGACCCTCCACACAGCATCCCAGATGACATAGGCCCTGAGGGAAATTATTTTCCTCAGGGCCTCCTGTGTGGAGTTAATGTAAAAAAAAAAAAAAAACCAAAACCAATACAATAACTAATACGATTGAAGCAGATAAACTTTATGAACACGCGCCAATACAATTGAACCAATACCAATACAATAACGACTACGATTGAAGCAGATAAACTTTATGAACACGCGCCAATACAATTGAACCAATACCAATACAATAACTAATACGATTGAAGCAGATAAACTTTATGAACACGCGCCAATACAATTGAACCAATACCAATACAATAACTAATACGATTGAAGCAGATATACTTTATGAACACGCGCCAATACAATTGAACCAATACCAATACAATAACTAATACGATTGAAGCAGAAAAACTTTATGAACACGCGCCAATACAATTGAACTAATACCAATACAATAACTAATAGGATTGAAGCAGAAAAACTTTATGAACACGCGCCAATACAATTGAACTAATACCAATACAATAACTAATACGATTGAAGCAGATAAACTTTATGAACACGCGCCAATACAATTGAACCAATACCAATACAATAACTAATACGATTGAAGCAGATAAACTTTATGAACACGCGCCAATACAATTGAACCAATACCAATACAATAACTAATACGATTGAAGCAGATAAACTTTATGAACACGCGCCAATACAATTGAACCAATACCAATACAATAACTAATACGATTGAAGCAGATAAACTTTATGAACACGCGCCAATACAATTGAACCAATACCAATACAATAACTAATACGATTGAAGCAGATAAACTTTATGAACACGCGCCAATACAATTGAACCAATACCAATACAATAACTAATACGATTGAAGCAGATAAACTTTATGAACACGCGTCAATACAATTGAACCAATACCAATACAATAACTAATACGATTGAAGCAGATAAACTTTGTGAAGCAGTAGGAGAAAGGCTTTTTATGAACACGCGCTAATACAACTTCAACTTGAAGTAGTAGGAGAAAAAAAAGTGATTTTGTTTTAAGCTACTGTGTGGTCATCATTTCTTGATGACATCATAATTTTGCTTCGTTTATTCTGATGGTAACCAACCTCCGATTTGGTTACAGGGTATCCTACCAGAAGAATAAGATACAATTTTATATTAATTGAACGGACATAAAAAAACAACAAAAATTGCACTTAATGCTCTTGGATGTTTTTTCTTTTAGTTCCGAAACGATTGTTGGATACAAGTATTTAAAAAAAATTGACAGCAAATTATTTGCGCTACTTTAGATATTGGAGGAAAACAGTTACTTTCAATAGTTACCTTGGAATGGTAAAAACTAGATCATTTCACGTTGAAACATTTCATTTCATTGAAAACGTATGAGTATTTCCAAAGTTTTGTGTTAATCGTATGAGATCTAATACGTACTAAATTAAATTTTATACTTATACTGAATTAAAAGTGATTCGAAGCGTGGTAACCATGACGTTCGACGGGATATTTTATTCACCTTTTTGTGTATTTGTTACGGCGTACGGGTGTAATGGCATTAACAACGTTAACAATGAAGACCCAAAATTTAGATTTGCAGCGGTGACGTAATTTCATGGCAAAGTATTTTTGCTCTGCGTCGGGAATCGGACTCGCGAATACTTTTTCGAATTTAATTTTAATAATAGTTACCGTTATCAAAAATCGTATTTAATAATGCAAATAAATTTTCTAGACTAATTCTGGTGTTTGATTGTATCTCTTAATCGTAACTTTATTAGTTATGTTGCCCGGCTTCGCTTGAGTTTCAAGTCTATTATTCCCACTGTCCTTTATACGATTTATACCTACGACCAATAATATTATATTTTCACTTATTTTTAACATTTACATGGATTTTTAAAGCTCGATAAGTTACAACATCATTTTTTTTTTGCACGAGCTCCACACAGGAGGCGCTGAGGAAAATAATTTCCATCAGGGCCTATGTCATCTGTGTGGAGGTTTTTTTTTAGGAAATGAAGGAGAGGAGAGTTCTGGGAAGGAAAGGGGTTTAAGGGGTGGGTAGGAATCTGGGGTTCAGTGTGTCCTGGTCATCTGTCTCCGAGACCTAGACAAACCTCACCCCATGAACCCGGTCACCCCTGCTAAATCACCAAACGTGGCGAACCACTTGGGGTGACCTACGGCAGAGGTGTTGGTTATTCAATAAAGGTTCCCGGGGCGGCGGTACCCATTTCCGCCTCCCAAATTGAGTACATTCTACATTAGAGTTTTTTTCTTGCACAGAGTCATAATTTTGTTTAATAGTTAATATAATTTAATGTTTTAGTTTTTTGCTTTGCCTTTCCATCTTCTTTCAGAGTTTAACTGTACCTAGCAGTTTTCAAGGTAAGTATTTACATTGGTATCTACCTACTTACATAAAAAAACTTCTTAACCAACGAATCGCCAATGTATACTGACATTAAATGTGATAAATTTATTAAAGTGGGATTAAATAGTTAAAAATTAAGCCAACAATTAGATTTTTGCTTTATTGTTAATTCAAGCAAAATACATTTTCTTTATCGTCCAGAGGTCACCGGTTTGATTCCTTTGATTACAAAAAGTAACCGAAATGTTAAAAGAATAGCCTTCAATGAACATATTTTTTGTGATGGCCTTGCTATAGTAATTCCGTTTAAAATGTCGTATTCTCTCTCTTTTGTGACTGTTAAATTAGGAGTCCGAATTAGAAAGAATCAATAGAGTGGCCTTGTATGTATATTTCCCTGCCTTTGAAAAGAATGAAAGAGCACCGCTTCATTAAAAACAATACTAAGTCAAACATCATTATGAAGTATTGAAGAAATACTTGAGGAAGCCGCAAGCCAAAAATGTGTGTATTCGTCCATCTATATCGCTACGAATATATCATAGGTAATAATATGCATACAAATCCCTTGGGATCTATATCTACATCTATATCGCTACGAATATATCATAGGTAATAATATGCATACAAAATCCCTTGGGATCTATATCTACATCTATATCGCTACGAATATATCATAGGTAATAATATGCATACAAATCCCTTGGGATCTATATCTACATCTATATCGCTACGAATATATCATAGGTAATAAATAATATGCATACAAATCCCTTGGCAAACTGAGTCCAGAAGTCACGATTTCAGGTACAAGAGATTTTTTTATTTGTTTTGTGAATAATTTATAAGAAAGAAAAGGGTTAGTCAAGGGAAACGGTCACAGAAAATTTTAGCCAGAAAGTTGTTTGTTATATGCGATCATATATATTTATAATGTAATTTTTTTTACTATTTTTCTATGTGAATATCGCATAAGAGTGAGAACTGTTCCCATCTGGAGCCAGTGAGTCACTGGCATCCCAATTGGGGGATGTTGTTAGATTGAAGGTAGTGGGGGATGGAAGGAGATGGGGGACAGGAAGGTGTGAACTAACCATCATGCTGTTTCTCTGCAAGGGTAGGCAGAGAGGTTCATACATCGTCTCAAACATGTTCTTTTATTATTCTGACTCTTGACTTGGCCCGACTCAAGTATCTGATTCACTTGATCGTGCCATGTCTTTCTTGGGCATCCTCGACTTTTTCTACCATTTACGTTTGCGTCATATATTCTCCTTACACTCTTTTCCTCGTTTATTCGCTCTACATGCATGCCCAAACAATCTTAATCATTACGTTTACATCAGCCTTGCATTCTTTGCGGATCTCTACTTTTCTCACACGATCATACACGGTTTTACCACATATTCGCCTCAGTGATTCAGATCTGGTCACCAAATACGGCTAAAAGCCATTTCAAGCAACATTTCAATTCTGAATGGTGACCAGGGCGATACTGATAGTAGCTTTCACTCTGGGACGTGCCACAAAAATAATATAAGTACATTTTTATGAAAAAATTGTGAAATAAAATGAATCAATCAAATAAAATTTACTTCCATATGCCGGGATTGGAACCCACGACCTTTGGATTGCTATTCGAGAGCCTTACCGCTTGACCACGGAGGCCGTCAAAAATTAAGTAATAATTTTTTTTATTTTAATTCTGCTCAAGGGAAATGGTAGGAAAAGTTTCAATCTATTTAAAGCATATTTTCTTGTATTTATAATATAAACAGATTTGTTTTAAAGATTAATTGAAAATAGTGATTTAGCATTGAGTCAGTCTTCTATAAAATTCTATATTATGAAATTTGTGTGATTTTTGGCAACAATGATAATAATCATTAATCTTTATATTTTTGAAGGTTCTATTAATGAGGCTTTAATGAAAATCTGTCATCGAGTAATCTGTTTGACCAGAGGAACAATTTTAATAATAATTTTGACATCGAGGCCGGAATACGAAACTAATAACAACAGATTACAACGATTTTAAAATAGGCAATTTTAATGATGACACAATAGAACCACGAGAGGTCTACTCATGAATTCTTCCGAGGTATGTACAGGGTGGCGCAAAATTAATCATCGAATTTTGTTTTTGAATAACTTTTTTACTTAATAAAAAAAAAGTTTTCAGTAACTGAAATCTTTATTTAGACTTTTACATTTTTTGATATGATATCCGTCAAATGGTTGCCGCCAGTGTTGATACACATTTGAACCAGTTTTATCGCATTTTCCATGACTTTCCGCAAGATTTCCGGTGATAACTGTTCATATTCCTGTCAAATATTCTCCTTAAGGGCTGCGATTGTCCGAGGCTTGTTGGCATAAACCCGCGAATTCAAATAGCCCCAAAGAAAGAAGTCTGGGATGGTTAAATCGGGCGATCTTGCTCACTATACCAAATCGCCAAAACGAGAGATTACGCGACCAGGAAACGCTTCCTTCACATTAACCATTGTGACTCGTGCTGTGTGTGCGGTTGCACCGTCTTGTTGAAACCACATATTCAACAAGCCCCGCTCATCCAATTCCGGAAGTAAGAAGTCGTTTATCATGGCCATGTGGCGTTCGCCAGTAACAGTGACCGTAATGTTAACAATGCGGCCCAATCACTCCTCCCGCGTGAACGCCGCACCACGCAATTAAATATTATCTCACACTTCAATATTATCCTTCAAACTATATTCCATACTTTCAAAATAATCGTCACCGCAATTAGTATTGGTAGCGTCTACAGAGACGTCGCGGTGCGGTGTGTGAGAGAGATGTAAGAAAATGATTTTTTTTTCCTTTGGAGAGAACAAATGTACCTACACACATCATCTTTTAAAAGAGCTGCAGCAATATTGTGATAAGGAACGTATGTTTATTGCCTTTTTATGCCGTCACGATTCCGTGACCGTTACCGTGAATCGTCACGATATTGCTACACTTTTTTTAAATTTAATAAAATTACAGACATTTCGTCGTTCATGAATGGCTAAGAAATAAGATGGTTCTGTACTTGTTGGTGCTCTAGATAGCTACTTAATTAAAATCGTGATTGTTTTTGTGCAGCGAAATAATATATTATTATTGTGAATAACCCATAAAAGCAATCTTCCGTTATCCGTAATGATTCAATAACGATTTGGGCGAAACGCAATGGAGCAGTACCCGAGTGCCTTCAATTTACATGGATCGTCAACAATTCTAAGAATATAATCGATTCATTTTCTCACTATTTGTAGCTCTCTAGTAATCTTTCTTTTCGCAACGACTCTTCATAAGGATGCATATTGTATCTTACTTCTGGCGGGAGTGAGATGTATCACTTCCACGTAATAAATATGTGAGGCAAGCTCTTTATTTTATTTTGAGATTGAATGTGCAATGAAAGACACAATTGTTTTGTAAAACCATTGTTTTATGTTTCAGTGGCACACCCGATCGTTTAATTATTTTAAAAATTGAATGAATCACGGGCAAGGTTGAGGAAGAACTATTTTTCTGTAAAATTTGTCTTCCGAAGGTTCCTGATTTTAATTATTGGAAAAACACTTGCCTTTAACACAAAATTGTAGTTAGGTAAAGATGTTTTCATTTTCCTTTCCCTAAAATGAATGTGAGACTTAGTTTTGAGAAGTGTTATAGTACGAAGGTATTCGATGGAAAGAGGTTTTCAAGTAGGTTTTTTTTTACCTTAGCTCCACACAGGGGGCCTTGAGGAAAATATTTCCCTTCAGGGCCTATGTTATTTTTGGGGATGCTGTGTGGAGGGTTTTTTTTAGGAAAGGAAGGAGAAGAAGTTCTGGGAAGGAAAAGGGTGTGAGGGGTTGGGAAGGAATGACGGAAAATGTGTCCAGGAGTGACGGACGTATGAATCCATCCCTCTCACTGCGGTGTACGGCAATATTCCGAGAGAGTGCGGCTGGAGAAGTCAAAGGGACTCCCTCAACCATTCTCTTCTGATCCGGCCTGCCGTGCGGCATGTGGGAAGGCGCATCCACCGCCAAGACGCGGACCAACCTCATCCCTTGACCCCGGGCATCCCAGCTAAGAAACCAAACATAGCGAACCACTTGGGTGACTGTGATGGAGATGTAGGTTATCCAATAAATGGTTCCCGCGGCGGCCGTACCCATACAAAAGTCCCAAATTGATGAATATGAAATAAAAACGGCAAAGATAAGCCACGATCAATTGAATAAAATGTGCTACCACGTATTTTTTTAACGTTAGCTCCACAACGGCGGCCTAGGGGAAAACCCTCAGGACCTATCTTATCTTTGGGGATGCTGTGTCTTTTTATGGGAAGCAGGAAGAGGAAGTTTTTGGAATCAATGTCCCCAGGTGAAAATGAATGAATGACAGTATGAATCCATCCCTTCCAAGGTGCAAGGTGCGAGAGAGTCTGACTAGAGGGGTCAAAAGGTTTCCCTCAACCAGTCTCTCCCGATCCGACCCGACATGCAGCAGGTGGGCAAAGGCATCCATCGCAAAAGCCTAGACAAATCTCACCCATGAACTTGGACAAACCTCGCTAAGATACCAAACGTGGCGAACCACTTGCTGTTGGTTAATTGTTAGATAACCAACACACGATGTTGGTTATCCAATAAATGTTTCCAGGAACGGCGCCGGCGGTACAAATTAGTAAGACGTGTGTCAATGCATGAATATGAATGAATCAAGGAATGTATGAAAAGGTGTATTAAATTTCAATTTTTACCTGTCTGAAATGGCAGGAAGATAAATTAATGTATTTATTTAATAAAAAAATCGAATGCAGTTCACATGCGGTAAGGTTTCATTCTAACTCATTCTCTCGCAGGCTAACCCCTATAGATAAATGTGCTTGCCTCTTTTTAGTGTCACTTTTTCGTTTCATCGAGTTTCTAGTAAAGAAGTTTTCGATTAAATATTTGTTTACATATATAGCTCGAAAACCAACTGTTTTGTAGCAATGTGTCAGTATTGTCCCGTCACGGAGCGCCGCGAGGTTGTCCCAGTTACGTTGCGCAACGCATAATGGCGTTTCCCTCCGACATGACATGGCGTATGGCGTGACAAAACATTCAATATGCACCATACCTTATGATTCACTTACGTGATACGTGATGTTATTGCCCACGGACACTTTTTTCTGGCTGTTTCATACGTGTATACCGGATTTTGATTCGAGAACATTTTTTATCTTGGGTACAATGCAATATACTCGTACTGAAAATAATTAGTCAAATATCAAATTGTTGGCACGCTGATGCCGTAGGGATTTATGATCGATTTTTTTAAAACTATTATATACTAGCTGACCCGGACACGCGTTGCTGTAGCTAAAGAAACACAACGCCATCTACTGGATGGTTACCCAAACCATTATAACCACCACCATCTGTGAATTTGCATACAAATCAAATCCACACCGCCCGCTTGCCAGCCCGCTTTCCACCACATCCAGACATTCGCCTTTATATTTCAACCAACTTACACAAAATTTCGACAAATTGTGTACTCAATCCTTCCTCATGAATCACTCTATCTATTGGTGAAAACAGCATGTAAATCCGTTCAGTAGTTTTTGAGTTTATCGTGAACAGACAGACAGACCCAACGGAGGACTTTAATTTATAATATGTAGGGAAGAGATATATCTAATGTTTAGTTTTTTTTTAAATCGAGTGCAGTTCACCCGCGGTAAAAGCGAAACCTTCACCCACTCAATTTCAACCAATATGAGCCTTAAAAAATGAGCTCATGATAAAAGGGGCCAACGCGCACAGTTTCATTCTTTCTTAGTCTCTCGCAAACTAAATCCTACAGATGAATATGTTTGTGTCTTTTTAGTGTCGCTTTTTCGTTTCATCAAGTTTCA
Source organism: Limnephilus rhombicus (assembly GCA_929108145.2). Taxonomy (NCBI): domain Eukaryota; kingdom Metazoa; phylum Arthropoda; class Insecta; order Trichoptera; family Limnephilidae; genus Limnephilus; species Limnephilus rhombicus. The sequence continues at coordinate 30,684,463 of OV815284.1, forward strand.
AAACACAACGGCGCTAAATAAATTTCAAAAAGGGTGTGCAATACACACGCGGTAGAAGTGAAACCTTCAGAAAAATAAAGTAGACAAAAGTGGGAATGTTACGAAGCACTGCACAAAGAGGATACCGATTATACATAATATGATAATCGTTTACAAAACTGAATTGAACCGATTCGGCGTAAATATCTATTTTTTCCTATGGCTCATTGCAGATTACCAATATGTTACACCAAAACCTTATAACTTTTTCTTCTTCCTTTCCCTACAAAGACCCTCCACACAGCATCCCCAAAGATGAAATAGGCCCTGAGTGGATTTTTTTCCTTAGGGCCTCCAATGTGGAGCTAACGTATAAAAAGATCACATTCTTTTCGAATTTTGTAAAAAAATATAATAAATATAATAGAATAAATTTGTTCCAATACCACTTTATTTATATATTTAACCAACTGGTTTCGGTTCGACCCGAACCTTCATCAGGGTGTACAAAACACATTAAATAAATTACAGAATACGCATTTAACATGTTTTGTACACCCTGATGAAGGTTCAGGTCGAAACGAAACTGGTTGGTTACATAAAGCGTATTCAAACAAAGTTATTCTATGACAATTATTATAATTATGTATGCCCACAAAGTGTTTGCTACACGTGAAAATTAAATTAGTAAAATAATTTAAAAAATGCGCTTTGGAGACTTATAATAAAAAACAACAAATTTAATGCTATTTTGAAATAATCTCGACATTTATTTTCCGGTTTTTTAAATTATCATGGTTTTTGCAAAAGGAACCACGGTCATCGGTTTGTTACATAATATGATCTTATATCTTATTGATCATTATATCTGGACTGTAAATTTAAACGACCAGCTCATTATCAAATAGAAGTTTGTATCTGTTGAATATGCACTTATTATCGTAGTTGTATGACCAAATCCTCCGTGGCTAGGGGCAGGGCTCCCGTCTAGCAATCCAAAGGTCGCGGGTTTAAATCCCGGCGTGCTAGTAAATTTTATTTGATTGATTTGTGTTATTTCACAACTTCATCATTTAAAATAATATAAGGTATTTTTGAAGTGCGTTACAGAGTGGAAGTTACTCTCAGAATCGTCCTGTTGTAAGACCACCATTCAGAATTGAAACATTGTTTGAAATGCAAATTAATTAAAATTATGCACTGACCCCAATGCAAGGTACAGACAACAAACATAAATAATTTTTATTTTATTTATTTTTCATTTTGTGAAAATCAACTAAAGATGAGGCAATCACGATCAGCACTCTACAAAAACATACAGCCCGTCTCGAAACAGGAATAACTAGTGAGGAGAACTGTGAACAAACTGCTTTACCTTGTATTTTTTTATTGACATTAAATAAAAAATAATAATAATAAAATGCCTTTAGCCGTATTTTGTGACAATAGCTGAATAGCCAGGTCCCATAGGCCTCTTCCCCATCTCCTACCCGTCCCCATTATCTTTGGCCTCACAACATATATTTGGTGATGCCATAGTCTCAGTGGCTCCAGATGGTTGGGACTTTTGTACGGTATTCACGTAAAAAAATTATTTAAATGATTTATATGCTTAAATTGAAAAATTATCTGAGACTACTGTAAGAGTTCATATTTATTATTATTGTTTCTTTTAAATCTTGAAAAATATCATTGATAAATCTTGAATTTTTATTACTTATCTTTTTGTTATTATTTTAAATATTTTATTATTTATCTACATGATTTCATTTAATTGAGCATAAATTCTGTCATCTAACACATGAGCCTGACTCAAGTCTCTTTATGCTGAGGAAAGGCTATTTTTATATTCCTTTATAACACTGTGTAACATGCTTATTTCTACTATCGTGGTACGAGAACACAACAGAATGGAGTTGGCAGGAAAACACTTCTTTTTCTTCTTCTTAAGCACAATTTATTTAATGCAATAAATACAATTATTGCAAGAGGGTCTATTTACCCTTACTCGAGTGGTCCACGACCACACCACACTGACAAATATCGAAGTCTCTACTTCGATCTCTCTATTGTCAGTTTTTCCAATACTGAACCGTAGGTACAACTCGTACCTCCCAGCTACAGTATAATTACACAATTGAAGGCACACAACGTGTACCTTCTAGCTTTACTCTACTAGCAAAACTAACGCAAAGGGCTTATGTTCCCTCTGCGCAACTGAAAATACACCTCGTGTATATTCCAGTTCCCCCGTTACAACAACACTGACACTCTGTTCCAAAAATCACAATATTTAAAGAAAAACATACAAAGGTGCAAAAAGGTGAAACAGAATATTTGTGCTGCTCCCACAGCTGGATTTTAAAATCCCGCAATAAAACATTTGCCCTAAAGTCGGCCAAAAAGGGCCATCAATAAAACTAAGTACATCATAAAACACTTAAATGGAGAAATGGTGGGGACTAAGATTAAAATGTTCCCATATCTGGAATTCTTAAATTTAACCCCCAATAAAACAGTAAAATTACTTAAAAAGTTGACAAAAAAGGGCACACCAATAAAGGTACATCTTAAACCTAAGGGATTAAGTTCCTTTAGTTCGGGTCGTGAAAGGCCGCTAGCAAACCCTTCCCATTTTGGCGGCTGCAATAAATATTTATGGGTTCTATTTGAAATGTACAGGTATACATAACCTACTTAAAAATAAACAATTTTAGGAATAAACAATTTCTTACAAATCGGTAAAGCAATGTATCTACATAATTACCAGCCATTAAAACTTCTTCAAGGGTCGGACCTTCTTTGGAAAAACCGAGGGATAATATTTTGTTTGCATATTTTAGGATATCTCTATGATTTTAGGCGATGTTTCGTTTACACGAATCTTACGAACTGATTATTATTTTACTTATAATAAAATAGAAGAAATCGCATTCTGGAACGAACAATGCTCATTGTTAAAACATAAATAAAGAAAAAAAAAAACGATCGGCTAATGATTGAGTGCCTAATAAGAAAAGCAAATGACACGTCATGTTAGTAACTTCAGATGCAGATTAAACAACCTGTACTGTGGGCAAATTTAAACTAACTACATATTCTACAGTCAATAAAAATTCAGTTTAAAAAACTAGCTGTTCGTAAATTTAAAAAAACGATTGCAGACTTGTCAAGTAGTTGGTGTCTACACTACAAAAGGATTGGAAATTGGAAGGTAATTCTGCAAAATATTATTGTGTTAACTCGTGTACAAAAAAAAAGCTTCGGTGGTAGTTAGTTAAACTGAGGTTCATAAAATTTATTCCAACGACGTTATATTTATATAACTGTAGACAAAATGTCTTCCTGCGATTTTTTGTATAATATTTGGCACAGAACACTTAATTTGATTTCTAGTCAATAGTGTGGTTACAATATTAAAGCAAACCAGAGCATTCATTCGCCACGGAAATATAAACAAAATTATCAATTTAGCTGAACGAATTATAACCGTTATTAGATATTATGATTTTAATCTTGATGTGACTGGTTGGTAGTGAATGGCTATATAAATATTGGATTTTAAGCGCTGAAAAAAATAAAAAAAATCTTAGGGAGAAAGTCAATCTATTGATCGATGGATGACGCTAGCCACTCTGCAACGGTTGTCTTCGTACAACATAAATGATCCTGAATTTGAGGATCCGAAATTGAATTTGAGAATGGAGGCGACAAAATGCCAACACTAAAAGTCGATGACGATTATGTTTATTTGTGTCGATGGTGTTATTTTCATAATGAATCTGTTAGCTGGCAAATGATCTTCTTAATTCATAGGACTAGTGAGTTCCCGGCTTGCGTTGCAATGCCAGTTAATAAAGAAATTGTTTCTCCCTACGTGTCCTTTCCCACTCATCCCGTTCCCTTTCCGCCTCCCCTTCCTCCCCGCGTCCCCTTCCCCTCACGTGTACTCACTCCGCCTTCTCCGCCTTCCCTCTCCCACTATCGCGAACCTCCCGAATTCCCCTCCTCCCTCCCGAATTCCATACATTCATACATTAAGGTTTCAATTTCATGACACCAGAGCTCACTATTGTATACAGAAAACATAGCGGGCATGCACAATCAAATCCCCAAAGATTCACTGTAATCGGACGAATGGTTTAAAAACACGATAGACAACCCACATATATATACACACATAACCAAGCACATTTTGATATTTATAAACATATATATATATATATATATATATTTGGATACGTTTTAAGATTTTCACGGCCAAAAGCATTTTCGTTATTTGTTTTTGGGGTGTTATGCCGTGTTGCGCTACCTCCTTATTTAGCCAACGTTTCGGACATCATTGCAGTATCCATCATCAGGGCAGATCCGGTAAATGTGTTACACATCGCAACGAAAATATATATATTTGGTCTCCTGTCAGAAAGGAGGACTCTATCCAGGCAGTCACAGTATTGATAAATAGGAGCATACTTGGATTGCGCAGCCTGTGACAGTGACTTCCTATGCGATGACAAAAAAGTGCAGTGCGAAAGCAGGTAGGAATATTATCGAAAACTTTTTGAAGTGAAACTTCTATTGGATTTCGGATGAAACGGAATTGACGATTACTGCACCTGCGACGCATCAACTGCGCTCATTGACCGCTTTGATTATGATGTGACTTTTAAAGCCTCCTATTGGTTGAGATATGCAACGGAAATTACGCTAGTCTGCGCTCATTGGTCGCTTTGATTATGACCTCACATTTCAAGTATTTTTTTTTAAATTTCGCTTCTACCGCGTGTAAACTGCACTTGATTTTTTTGTACTAATGAACGTTAAAAAACATTCGTTACAAACATGATGTTGTAAGAAACATTGAAGCATGTAACAGAATATTGTTTAATTTAATTGAGGTAAGTAAAATCTAATTGTGACGCTTCTAATCATGAAGTTAGTGGAACCCTTGACAGGTTTCTTTGCTACAATGTTGTAATTTTATTTCTAAGAATGTGTTCAAACTCTCGATGTCACACCAGTATTTACCTATGGTATTAACTGTTAAGAAATTACCTAAATTCTTTGATTTATTCTGTCTTTAGTGCACAACTTTTTCCAAGGCATAACTTGTATTGATGAGTAAAAAAGCGGCGGTGTAAATTTACACCTGCGGTGCGATTCAAACGCGAGTCAATCGATTACCGAGTTAAAGTCAACTTATTGAGCTACCGACCACATCAAATCAAATACTTGACATAATTGCATTGTATAAAAACATTCAAGCACATACTACTTCACACTAAAATAATTTCATCACGTATTATTGTCGCAATAAGCTCTTATGGTGATCTAAAAATATGATTGGTGTGAAGCTATCTTATTTATTATGTAATACCTTCCATACAAATATCCTATAGCACAGTTTCTCAAACTTATTTTGACACCGCCCACTTTGAGATTAAAAAAAAAATCTAGTGCCCCCATATTTTTTTATTTGCCGTTCGTTTTACATTACATCTGTTGCATATCTTAAAAGCAGCTAATGAATGTATTTAATTTATAAAAAATATTATATGGATAGGATAAATAGGGTGTGAGGCTTATCATATTTCTGACTTCAAATAATGTTTTAATGAGAGGAAATAAAACCCTATTTAGAAATATTTTTATTAACTTTAAAATAAGGCTTTGAATTTAAAATTTATCTAATGTGAAAGATGAATCTGTTGCATTTCGACGAGTTTATTAATATTGGGCTTTTATTCACACAAAAATAGCCGTACATCACCGCGATCAGTAACTTGATTTCTTAACGTCCCTTTATTTTTTGGAGCCTTCCACTATCCCCCTGAAGGCCTCCAGCGCCCACTAGGGGGCGTTATTGCCCACTTTGAGAAAGACTGTCCTAAAGGTTCAGAGCGTCGATAAATGAATCGTGATTAGGTTATTAGACCGGTCAGTGGCTGGTGTTGACATCGTGTTTGGGTCTCACCCGGGCGTCGCGTGTTCGATTCCTCGGCTGGCTAAGTCCCCCATCTCAACACAAGCAACATTTTCCGCTTTCTGTGGTGGTAGTAAGAGATTTTCAAGTATTGTCGGGTTATTCGTAACCAGGTAATTTTCGTCTTTCTTGTTTTTTTTAAAAGATAGGTACATTACGGGTTTTCATGTCGTGTATGTTTTTTTTTTACATTAGCCCCACGTAGGAGGCTCTGAGGAAAATGATTCCTCTCAGGGCCCACGTCATCTTTGGGGATGCTGCGTGGAGGGTCTTTTGAAGTCAAAGGGGTCTTCCCCAACCAGGCTCTCGCGATCTGGCCTGCCACACAGTTGGTGGGCAGACGCATCCGTCGCCAGGACCCCGACAAACATCACCGCATTAACTGGGCCACTCGTAGCAACCATGGCAAACGTAGCAGTGACCTATGGTGTTGGTTATCCAAAAACTAGTTCCCAGGGCGGTACCCATACCCGCCTCCCAAATTGTTGTTTTGTGGTGTGCCAAAGTTTCGGTCAGCGTTATGTTGCGTATACACGTACGAACATGAACGAAAACCGAGCCATGAATTATGGGAAAGGAACTATTGCGGATGCCATAGTCCCAATGGAACTCTTGACCGGTATTCACACAATTTAATTAAGATAGATAGAGCCTAATTATTTTTTTATTTCATGCAAAAAAAAAAACCCTACTATTATTTCATGCTAGGGATGTCCCTGTGTTGTGGTTGGTAAAGGTTCCATATTGAATATATTCATAATTTGCTTGATGATAATAATTATTAAATTATACAATTCAGATTTAGTTATAATTATTTCAAATGATTATTAAATTATTGAAATTGGATAGGAAATGTGAGAAATTTATGAAGGGAGCTTAGGTGCAGAATGTAATAGGTATAATTTTTTTAATATATTTTTTATTTTTAATATTTATGTTTTACATGGTATTTACATGATAATTTTACATCTCAGGTTTTTTTCTACCCTTCCATTGAAAGCATTTGCTTGTGTATGGAAGGGGAGTGTACATAAATGTTATTAGTTATTACTTAAATAATTCATTGTACATAAAATATATGTGAGCTGCTGTATTTATTTTGATAATAGTGTGTATTTAAAAAAGAAAGAATGTTATGGAAAACTAAGGATATTTGTAATATTAATTAAGTGACAGTAGTTTTTTCTTAAGAATATTTATAAAATGTCTCTCGACAGAGAGCAGTATTCGGGTTTTATCAAATGCTTCTGATTTCTTCTGGTAGACGATTGAAAAAAGTTCTTCCCTGGTGGATCCAGGATTTTTTCTGGTGGGTGGAGGGGGGGGGGGGGGGGCACAAGGGCCGGACGGGCACGTGCCGCCCTTGCTGGTAAGTGTAATGATGCTGTGCAAAGAACGTATTTAGTTTTGGGCATAGAAAAACATGTTTAAGTCGAGTTCTGTTTTCAATTAAAAATGGATATTTATCTTTTTCTTTTATAATTTGAATTAATAAATTTTTAATGTATAAATCTATAAATGTGGGTACTTGAAATTCTTCGAACAGGCGTTCTGTTGGGGAGTCAAAGAAATTTTTTAATATAATTTTAATAATTGTTCTTTGTACAATTTCTATCGGAAGAAGGTTACATTTATACGCGGATCCCCAACTAATGTATTGCAGCTGTAAGGATTCATAGCGTTTTGAAAGTAAGGTGTTGAGTTTTTTTATCATTTATAAGCTGTAATATTGATTCAATGCAAAGATATTCAAATACAAAAGAGATATGCTATGGTGTCCGCGCAACTGTCGCCGGACTACGCGCTAATTAGCGTAGTTTTCATACAAAAAAAATTTGTTAATTTCCTTGATTTTTTGAAAATGTGCATTAATATTGGTTAACAATATATTTTGAATAAGGAAAGAATTCGTTCATTTAGTTTAACGTTCGTTTAGTTTATTCGTAAATTATTTGTTCTTTTAGTTTATTTGTTAAATGGTAAACAATATCGGCGACACCCGGAAGCGCAGACTCACATTGTAAAAACAGCAGATAGCACATCTACTTATATTTCAATATCTTTGATTCAATGGCTTTGGTCCATGCACAGGATTTGTATTTGTGAGATTTTTTAGTTCACACCAAAAAAAAATATTACTCGGTATTTTTGTAGTTTATACAGCCCTCCATTTTATTACAGTTCCAAAACATCAAAAACTTCCGACAAAAAATTGTGTTTCAAATCTGGGGTTTAATGCTAGATGACCCTACATCAAATTTAAATCGCCCAGAAATTAAGATTGTTTATCGATTTTTAGGAGTAAAAAAAGTTGTAAAATATTTCGATTTCTTAATAAATAGGTCACTACTTCATCAATATACAGCACCTGGAGTAGGTATTCAAAGCTTTCAAATAAGGGATGTTTTAGAGTATTTTCAGGTACTTAAATCAAATTATAAAAAAACTGACTGGGGACTTCTAGCATTAAACCCCAGAAATAAACGTACCAATAACGTTTTCACGTGAGACTCTACTCAAGGGACTTCTGTCATATTATAATTAAATGACTTTCTCTGAAGCACATCTTGCGTTACAAAACGGTCATTAGTTTACCAAAGCAATTGTCGTTAAGACCATTAAAGTCTTTGAAAAGACTTTTCACTTTCAATAACATGCAACGTTTTCCCCTACCACTGAAATGATTTACTTATTTAACTCTTCAACCGCTCCAAGAACCGTTTAGTAACAATCATTCAGATTAATTAGTACTGGTTGCATCAACACACGGACATTTCGAGATAAATACTTCTGTATTTGGTTCCCACTTACATGAAAATGTGGCCAGAAATCATATTGTTTCGAATTGTTATGGAACAGAGGCCGAAATGATGAAACGAATGGGTCGGTATTCGAAGGTACTCGAATACCTTTATTGATTGGATTGCCATTATGTTGAGGATTCCAAAAATGCATTTACATCATCGTCGTAGAATCGATAAGTTACGCTGAACTACAAAACCTAAGTGACAAAATCTTCTATTCAACCCGTTGACATTTCGTAACCTCACTTGGATAAGGTTTTAACTGATTTTTGAAGTAAAACTTGTTTACGCACGCTCGACTTGGGGGGCAAGCTGGTGAATGCGTTACGAAAAGTGGTGATGTGTTACGAAAAGTGGTGATGTGGTGAAGGATAAGTATAAGGATAAGGATAAGGATAAGGATAGGATAAGGATAAGGATAAGGATAAGGATAAGGATAAGGATAAGGATAAGGATAAGGATAAGGATAAGGATAAGGATAAGGATAAGGATAAGGATAAGGATAAGGATAAGGATAAGGATAAGGATAAGGATAAGGATAAGGATAAGGATAAGGATAAGGATAAGGATAAGGATAAGGATAAGGATAAGGATAAGGATAAGGATAAGGATAAGGATAAGGATAAGGATAAGGATAAGGATAAGGATAAGGATAAGGATAAGGATAAGGATAAGGATAAGGATAAGGATAAGGATAAGGATAAGGATAAGGATAAGGATAAGGATAAGGATAAGGATAAGGATAAGGATAAGGATAAGGATAAGGATAAGGATAAGGATAAGGATAAGGATAAGGATAAGGATAAGGATAAGGATAAGGATAAGGATAAGGATAAGGATAAGGATAAGGATAAGGATAAGGATAAGGATAAGGATAAGGATAAGGATAAGGATAAGGATAAGGATAAGGATAAGGATAAGGATAAGGATAAGGATAAGGATAAGGATAAGGATAAGGATAAGGATAAGGATAAGGATAAGGATAAGGATAAGGATAAGGATAAGGATAAGGATAAGTTTTTAAGGCTTACTTTATTTTTCAAAGTTTTACCATCACCATGAACATTTTGCAATAGCTATTTTGTTTGTATCTGATAGTTGATCGTTTTTACGAGGCGCAGTATACTTTGCCACTACAGTTGTTATAGCATAGTTCTTTAGTATGTTAGTTTAACGGATTTTAAAGGAAAATATTTCATTAGAACATGGCCCTATCTTGGAATGGCATCCGGGAAATGTAGTTAGAACCTAATGCATTGAATTATTATGCACCAGCTGGTTGAATGGTTCTATCTGCACGTTTAGGTATGTTCTAAAACAGCAAGTATAGTCCTATCAAAATGTTTTTATTTAAAATATTATGTTAAACTAAAATACTTTACGCAAGGTTCAACCTCAACATCGGAAATCGGTAAATAAATCGTCTTTGCTAACTTTGACACTCACATTTCAGAACAAGGTAAAATGAAGTCGATGGTTCAACTACATTATTATATTTTCCAGGTTTTCACTATGTTCCACAAATACAGTTAATTTACAATATTTTAAAGTTTTTATTTTTTATATTAAAATTTGTTATTTTATAAAAAAAACTGAGCTATATTACTAGCTTTATATTCTGCTATTTTATTACATGTAACAGCTGTTCTGCCTTCCGAATGCAATATCACAATGAGGAGAAAACTGCACACATTTACATAATTTAGGAGCCGGGTATGGGTACCGCCGCCTCGGAAACCATTTATTGGATAACCAACATCTCTGCCGTAGGTCACCCCAAGTGGTTCGCTACGTTTGGTGCCTTAGCCGGGTTTTATGGAGTGAGGTTTGTCCAGATCTTGGCGGCAAATGTGTCCGCCTGCCTGCCGCGTGGTGTGCAATCTCGAGAGAGACTGGTTGAGAGAGGTCTTTTATCTCCCGACCCATTGCCTTGCACCGCGGTCGGAGGGATGGGTTCAAACGTCTGTTACGCCTGGATACACTGAGCCCCAGATTCCTACCAACCCTCATACCCATTTCCTCCCCAGAACTTCCTCCTTAAAAAACATTCCACACAGCATCCCCAAAGAGTACATAAGCCCTGAGGGGAATTATTTTAATTGTTAACCTGCAGTAGATGAAAAAAAATATACTAAAATATAACGTTTATTTTTCTTTTCTTTATATTTTTCTTTTATTCTATTTATCTATTTAAATTTAAAAAAAAAAATTATCTTATTTTATCTTCCATCATTTTGAAGATTCAGCCAAGTTGAACTTGAACCTGGTTTTGCATATTGGAACCATTAATTATTAGCAAAGCATTAAAAGCAAATGTTAAAATATCCATTAAAATACTCGTAGTCTTTTCCAAAGTAAATAAAAGATATCTTCAGGACGCAGAATAACTTTAAGTAGGTAGTATTGCTTGCCGTTTAATTTTATTCACTAGTGTGTCATCAGGCATGAGAATTTATTGCAACGCTACTCTTGTAAATATATCTATTTTGACATACACAGGTAACAGGTAGGCTTCTTCAAATGCATATATTTTCCCATAGACATTCGTTCACTTAACGGTGTCATCGTGTCGTGTACGATTGATTATTATTGATGTTATGCAATATTCAAAGGCTACATTTAAGGCAATCCAATGTCTTACACCCGTTAAATAAACGGGCAGTTAAACGTATTTGTAAAACGCTCTACACTTATAAACTGTGCTCGAATAAAACCTTAATTTAATAATAATAATAATAATAATACTTGGATGATTTATATAGCGCCGTTTTTGTGAAAAATCACCTCAAGGGCGCTGACCAACACAATTCATGCATTAACACTTTCTGTCCAATTTGTTCGCTTTTCGGAACAACTCATGTATGTGTCGTAGAAATCGTTGTCTCCATTAATTTTATAATGAAAAGCATGATACAAACGGTGTTGGAAAGAGAAAACTCTAAAAATTATCCACAAAAGAAGTGAAATTTATACATTTATGAAAATTTTGTGATTGGTAGAGGGGGGAGGGAGGGGGGGAGGGTGGAGGTGGTGGTGGTGGGGAGGGGTGCGGGAAGGGGGAGGGGGAAGGTGGAGGATGCGGACTGGGAACCCCCCTAATACCATGCGAGCGAAGCCGCGAGAAAAAGCTAGTACCTAAGTCATATTATGAGGCTTTCCTGTAAATAAATTCAGAACTATGGCTTTTGAAAATCGAAATTATGCAATTTGTCACGGAGTTAATTATTATCTTTGCAAGTGACAAAACAACAAGTTAGAATAATATTAAGATACATTGTTTTCTTGCCAAACGAATAAAATTTATTTTAGTATGCTAGGAGATTCGTTAAGGATCAAAATAACATAAAATCGAGACAAGTGCGGTGAGTTCCTGGCAAATCCGCCCTGGAGTCGTGGCATACCTATTAGTCTATGATAATAAAATAATTAATATGTTACACCTACCGCCATCTAGGATCAGTTATGGGAAGCTTAGTGTACCTAGATGTTTTTGCTTTTCGAGAATAAATTCCTTTTGTTCAAGTCTAATTACCGTGTTTCATTAATACCGAGGGTTAAAACCTAAAACTTTTGACGTTTTTCAATTTTGAGAATTCACTCACACTTATTATCCTTATTACTATATTCCATACTTTCAAAACTATCGTCACGGCTAGTGGTATTGTAGGAGTCGTGCGTTGTGTGAGAGAGATGCAAGAAAATGATAAAAAAATCTTTTGGGGGACACAGACCTACGTACATTGTATATATTATCTTTTGAAAAATGTGAAGAATTATTGTGATAAGGAACGTATGTTTATTGCCTTTTTTAGGCCGTCACGGTACCGTAATTGTGAATGTCACGATAATAATAAAAGCGCTCATTCGTGTAAGGATAAGGAAAGAACACACCAGGTCGACGCACGCGGTACACGCAGCCGATATGCACACTGGTTCCACGCACGCTTCGCGCGTAACCACGCGACAAATGTCCAGTTATTGCTTTCGCAGGCGCGGCAATTGATTTGACGTGTACGTTTATGTAATTTGCTTCCCAGCAGAAATTGAGGAAAGCGAATTTGAGGATGGCTTACTAAGATTATTGAAGTAAAACATCTTTAAGTACGCTTGACTGGGGAGTAAGCTGGCGAATGCGTGACGAGAGCGTTACGAAAAGCGAGGCGATAGTTGAGAGGGAGTACGCTTCGTATATTACTGTAGGGGCAAGAGAGAGGGGTGCGAGCACACATTTTCTTTCTCTCTTTCTCTCATAGCCAGTTACGTTACACAGTGCAGGCCTGTTGTCTGTATCACACTGTAGGAGCAAGAGAGAGAGAGAGAGAGCAGTGCGCGTGCACATTTTCTTTCTCTCTTCCTATCAGATAGATGGAGCAAGAGTTTTACTTCAGTTGTGTGGTCTAAAGCACAGTCGTTTTTTTTTATTATTTTTAAATGCACATTTTCGTGAAAAGAAAATTAAAATATGTGAGAAGAAGACTTACAATATACGACGTAAAATCTATATCTGTTATTCTTTTCCCATTTGTTTGAATGAGCGATAAATGTTTGTGCAAATTTCGAACCAACTGTCAAAATAATACGTGAATATAATATATACACTCTATAAAATAAACGTACCCTGTTAAGATATACTGAACATAACTTTAGATGCATAGATAATACCACTCACAGTTGTCAAATTAACTCGTTGGAGGCGTGACACCACCCCCTCTACCGTTCACACGCCTCACGCTGATCTGGCCGGCCCAGATCGGCGAGCATCGCAACAAGAACGTGAGTTTGCGATACGTGTGACAAATGTCTGATGCATCTATTTTCATCGAACATGTATGGATTGTAAGTAGTCCAGATATCGTAACGTGTTACTAACGTAGCGTACGTCGACCCAGTGTGTGCTTACCTTTATAGTCCTTTTGGCTCTGTATACGTACACTATACAGTGCAGTCAGACCGAAGAGATACCAGATGAAAATATATCTATGAATCTAATCTTGCAACTTTTTAATCATATTTTAGTCTTTATTGGGCATTTTAAGATAAAAATAAAACATTAAAAGGCAAAAGGTCAAACAAAACATTAAAAAAATACCACAAATAATGTCATTTTCGTGGACATGATCTTTAGAGTTAAGTGCCTTTTTATGGCTGTTCGCACTCTGTCATGTTGTTATTCCAAGAATAATTTTAAGACTGTCTTTTTTCAAATATTTTTAATGTAATTTACCCAAGGATTTCATGAGGTTACACAAGTTTTTCAAATATGAAATTCACGACGTAGATGCAAATATTATTTTCGATGAGTACCTTCTAATAGTTTTGACTGGGACGGTTTGACTGGATTCATAATAGGAGGAAGTGATAGTGTGTTCGATAACCGTAGGCATAGCACCTCTCTCCAGGCCCAGAGGTCATGGGTTCGGACAGCGTTGAGGAGTGCTCGAGCGAGTGCAAATTCTATTGCACAAGCAGTTTCTAATGTTTGAATTGAAGGTTTGACGCTGGACAAGAGGAAAAAGCATAATGCATCTAGGTAACCTTCCCTCAAGCATGTTCATTTGAATTGAAAGAATAGATGCATTGCAGGTTTTACTCTTATATAAGTACTTGAATTGAAAGAGATGACGTCACTTCATTTGGATAGGGTTTTAACTTCACTTCACCTTGCTCTGAGATATTATGAGATGTCAAAGTTTGCAAAGACATGCACTCATTATCTATTTGCCAATTTCAGGGTTTGAGGTTGAATTTTGTGTAAACATATTTTAAAGGAAAGTATTTAAATACGTCGTAAACTTACCATTTTAGAACATACCTAAACATGCAAATAGAACCTTATGCAACCAGTTAAGGCATAATAATTCATTGCACAAGGTTCAAATTACATTTCCCTAATTCAATTCCCATTTTCAATTCAGGGCCCCGTCCTATTTAAATATTTTCCATTAAAATATGATAAACTAAAAAACTTTAACTAAAATTGTTAAATAGATTACAAAAATTCGTTTTTGGAAATTTAGAAACCTTAGAAAATGGTAAGGCGTAGTTAGAACCCCATTCAAATGAAGTGACGAACCGATGACAGAACCTTGTAAAATGAATTATTATTGAAAATGCTTGATGTTAAAACTTTGTCATACGTACGTATATCTTCGAAAATACAACACAGATGGTTTTGAAAATTATTTTGGGTATTATTATTTTTAATTTATAAACTAACGTTTAGACAAGATTTTTATGCATAGCACAAAGGGTAACAATTATTATAAGCAATAATTATCAGCCTGAAACACTCATCAACATTGAAAAATCTTCCGAGAAAAGATACTTGCCGCCAACGGGACTTGAACCCGTGTCCTTCTGATTGCCGGTCAGCTGCTCTTGACCACTGAGCTATGGGGCCACTGAGCTATATATTTGTCTCGACGCCACCTAGCGAGGGATTTAACACTTACAAATGTCTCTCTCGCAAAAATAAAGTTGGTTATTTTCAGGTGGAAAAAATATAATTAGCAGTAATTGTTGAATGAAACACTAGTATATATTGAATTATTTGGCGGGTATTTGATAAGCCCCCATAGCTCAGTGGTCAAGAGCAGCTGACCGGCAATCAGAAGGACACGGGTTCAAGTCCCGTTGGCGGCAAGTATCTTTTCTCGGAAGATTTTTCAATGTTGATGAGTGTTTCAGGCTGATAATGAATGTTTATAATAATTGTTTAATTATTTTGGGAATAGATATGAGCAAAATAAATGCTTTGGCATTCAAAGATAATTTTTTTCTTTAGTTAGAACCCTATCTAAATGAAGTGGCGATGAGTCAGAGAGAATCCAAGTCAGATTGCCATTGCGTTGTGACTACGGCATTGATGGTTTAGATATTTTTATGAGACTGGAAGAAATGGGGTGGTAAAAGGAAAAATAACGTAAGGGAAGCCTTTCCAAGAAATGTTTTATTTGAGAATGGTGGTCTCTCACCAAGACGACACTGAGAGCATCTTTCAATTTGAAACGTGGTGTAGGTAGGTAACTATGTAAAATTGCACCTCGATAGACCAACATAAATTATTAAAACCCTGTTTGCCATTGGTGGGTTTAAATCTGCGATTTTGTGAAACTTTGTGAATCTTGGTCGAAAACATTGCAGTATTTTGTTGTCTGGACAAAAAAATCACAATTTATAATATTCTTTTGTGCAAGAAACTGAATAAAATGGAAATCTGACAGAAAAAAAGCATTTTTAGGGGCTTGATTTGTCAGAATGTAAGCGAAGAGCTGTCACTACTCAGCTTTTTTTTTGGAAACTAGAATAATAAATAATTTTATATTATTGCGGAGTATTCAAAGCCAAATGCATTTACAATATGAACACCGCTGAGTAAAGCAATAGGTTAAATCCAATATCCAAACCCTCCAAGATAGAAAAGATATCTGACTTCTGACCTTTCAAGTATTCAAACCGTTGGTGGCCGGCCCATCGTTTCATATAGGTACGAGTAAGTTTCGTGCCTAGCGGTTATAATATAAGGTTAAACTGTGAAACCCGATCTCCTGTATTTAATATCTATGTGTGCGGAATAGAAAAGCTACACGTAGATAAGAAATCGCAGATTTTCTAACGCAAGTTTGTATAATAATTTTATCCATATGTTATGGGTTTCATAATAACCAGAGAAAACCGGAAATATGCCATTTTTAAATCAAATTTTAGACGTATTGACTCTTTTCCACATAAAATTAAAAATTGATTTCGAAAGATTGTTCTTTTATCTAGTAAAG
Source organism: Limnephilus rhombicus (assembly GCA_929108145.2). Lineage (NCBI taxonomy): Eukaryota > Metazoa > Arthropoda > Insecta > Trichoptera > Limnephilidae > Limnephilus > Limnephilus rhombicus. The sequence continues at coordinate 30,701,004 of OV815284.1, forward strand.
GTAAATTTTAAATTTTGTGAAGAAATGTTTATTTTTAGTATAAAAAGCTTATACCATTGGTCGTCGGCAGATTTATTAATTTTTCAAACAAAATTTTGTATTATACAACACACATTTAAAATCATATAATAATGCAGTAAAATAAATCAAAAATTATCTGGGAAAGCTATGTTTCAGAATTTTAATTTTAGTTCAAATAAAATCATAAAAAAAAGATCCCCGCACGTGTTTTGTGACGAAAAGTTCGTGTATTTATTTACGGTCTTACAAACTAATATATAAAAAAAAAACATTTTCATTTTGCTTAGACATTATTGAAAAATTATAAATACTTACAATTGATCAAAAAATAATTACAATAAGTACATAATTTTAATAGTTTTATCATCACGCCTTTCAGCATTTTTGAATGTAGGTATAAATTCAAACAAATTTTGAATGAAATAAAATCGATATTGAGTTGTTATTTAAAAAAGCTGGTACGGAGAATAATTAATCTTTCTCATTGGAACCGCCCTGTACGACCGTAAGAACACATTTCGACGAAATTTGAATTTCTCGACCGCTGGCTAATTAACGCCCCAAGGCATAATGTTCTGAAATTTTCACAAATCTAAGAATCGCTATCTGAAGAGTAATTTACAAGAATTATGATTATTTGATGAACAACATTTTCCATCTAAGTTATCGTTTAAAAATATGCTTTTGTGGCTCGCTAAGCTTGGTGTCTAGGTTTTGGCGGCTAATGCGTTTGGCAACCTACTACGTGGCGGCCAGATCGGGAAAGACTTGTTGAGGGAGACCTAATCTAGACCTCTCGGCCGGAATCTCTCGACCTTTCGCCTTGCATCGCATAAGTATGGATGGTTTCATAAGTCCGTCACTCCTGGACATAATGAACTCCAGATTTTTATCCACCCCTTATACCTTTTTTTTTCTTCCCAGAACTTTCTCTCCTTCCTTTCGCTAAAAACACCCTCCACACAGCATCTCCAAAGAAGACATAGGCCCTGAAGAATTTTTTTCCTCCTGTATGGAGTTAATGCAAAAAAGCTAAAGAAATTTAAAAAAAGTGCTTAGAGTAAGTATGCACATAAGTTTGATGCGATGAAATTCTAACTTGTAATATTATTGTCATTATTATTTATGAAAAAAAATGTATTGTACTCATGTTGGCAGACGCAGAATTCCAGAATTGCTAAAACTTTAAGAGGGTATAACCAGAGAAAACCAGAAATATGTCATTTTCAAATCAGATTTTAGACGTATTATCTAGCATTCGCATGTAATAAATTTTGAGATATTTTTTAAAATTTTTAGTATAATAAGGTTATTCCACAAGTCGTTGGCAGATTTGTTAAATTTTCAAAAAAGATTTTGTATTATACGACACCCATTTCAAATAATATAATCATGCAGTAAAATAAATCAATACATTATCTAGCAAACGCATGTTTTAGAATTTTAATTTTAGTTTCAATAAAATCATTAAAAAATATGTACGTACATGTGTTTCTTGACGAAAATTGGTCCATTTGTGTATTTATTTGCGCACTTACAAACTAATATATTTCAGATTTTTTAACATTCTTATTAAATTTAGACATTATTGAAAAATGATAAATACTTATAATCAAAAAATAATACAAAAAGTACATTGTTTTAATAGTTTTATCATCACGCCTTTCAGCATTTTTGGATGAAGGTATAAATTAAAGCTAATTTGGATTGAAATAAATTCGATATTGAGTTATAATTTTAAAAAGCTGGTACGGAGAATAATTAATCTTTCTCATTGTAACCGCCCTGCACGATCGTAAGAACAACTTTCGACGAAATGTGGATTTTCGTCCGCTGGCTGGTTAAACGCTCTTAATAAGAGCTTTAATTTTTTTTATTATTTTATGTGGCCAAAACTAACTGCTTAACCTTTAGGTGCTCGAACGTAAAAATCACTGGTTCATTTGGAGGGAGTTCACTAGGGACCCCTTTACAGCTGTGCGATTTTGTATCGTAATAATATTCTTTTTACCCTTTACATTAACACTCAGATATTAGTTACTAGCTGGTACCCGGCATGTGTTGCTATACCATTTAATAAAGAAATTGTTTCTCCCTGCGTGTTCTTTCCCATCCGTCCCGTTCCAATTCCACCTCCCCTTCCTCTTCCGCGTCCCTTTCCCTTCTTGAGTTCCCACTCCACCTCCTTCACCTTCCCTCTCCCCACTCCACTCCCCCTTCCTCCGTCCCACGAACTCCCCTCCCGAGTTCCCCTCCCCCCTCACAGGTTCCCCACCCCCTCCCTGGTTCACCTCCCCCCTCCCGCGAACCCTCTACCTGAGTTCCCCTCTCCCTCCCGCATTCCATACATTCAGTTTTCAAATAGCTCGCGTACCACCTATTACAAATTTCATAATGCCAGAGCTATAACGAACACAAAAAAAAGAATGATCAAATTTCGTGCAGTCGTTCGGAAGTTATGCGCGTAGATACATTTCGGCGATTCACAACGCCTGAAATAATATTTCCCGCAAATATATCACCTTCGTTTCGACTACTACGATTTGTTTTGCTTTTCTTCTGACGTTAGCAATTTTGTTAGAGACAGAAAACGTATACTAAATATAACATAATCATATATTGATATTTATAATTGTATAACGCCAGAGCTTACCATTATATACAGCCTATTTTACTCGCATATAATGTAGCTATCTATTGGTCAAAGAATTTTTAAAATCTGTTTATTGTTTTGGGCATGAAAGTGTAACAAACAAACACATGCCCTTTGGGGGCATACATTAGTTACGTGAGCAGTTTTTCATTCAATCTAGACCCCCCCCCCCCCTTGGTGAGACAAATTTGGGCCACTTCATATGTTCTTTTCAAGTAACGTGTGATTTTGCTCACCCCCCCATACTATTAGTACCAGTAACATTGTTTTTGTGAAAAATCACTTCAAGGGATATGTGCGTGTATGTATTATTGTAGCCCTTTCTAGCAATATATACCTTTTACCGGTAATATACACAGTACGGTGAGGAAAAAAAAAGTAAATGCGATCAGGGGAAGGGAAATAGCGTGTTAGGAGAGATAATTTAATTTTAACCTATAAATAGACTAGGCAGAATTTATTTCATTACTCCATCTCCAACATTTATAAAATAACTCTCTTTAAAAGATTTACCACCCTTCCAATCACCCTTCTGTTTTAATTCTATTCATAATATGTATTTTACCTGAAATATCCTAGTAACTACTATATTCATTTATAAACCTGTACGCCTGTCTCGACACAGGTATACCCTAGTGAGACAGGCATACAAATAAAATCATTGTAAATATATTAAAAATCATCGGAATTTGGACATATTTATATTATTAATTATGTTTAAAAAACAGTAACGGGATAACTTTAAAAAAATTAAGATTTCAAAATTCAAGAAAAATTAAAAACTCAGAAAAACCGAATTGTTTTTCTTTTGAGTACTTGACGTAAAAAAAACCTGGATATAGCACTAACTCTCGTTTGGGGTAAGTGTATTACCCCGCTTCGGAACTGGAGTGCGTTCTTCGAACTGATTTCTGAATCCTGTACTACCTCTTCATCTTCTCTATCTCCTTCCACATTTTTCACCTGACAACAATTATTTCTAAGAGGGGAGTGCCTTAGTGCCATAATTTTTAGACTTCTGGGTAGATTAACATAAAAAATGGATGAAAATATAGACATATGAATATTAATAGACCAGAACATAGAGGTGAGGGGAAGTAACCAACTACAGCGGGGCGCAGAGCGGGAAGATGAATTCGGTGATATGTGATTCGTCAATAACTCAATCTGAGAGTATATGGGCATCTCGCATTATAATATCACCATTTAGTTCTTAAAAGTAAACTCTGCTCTTTAATGAATAGACCTTTTTAAATGGGAGCGCGAATTTCTCGCCGCGAAATGAACAAATTTACAAATTCCAAATACAGCAAAGTAAAGTTCGCCTATTTTCATAGTCCAATATTTTGTTGACGTATTTAGTTAAGACACTTTTACAAATGTTTCATAATTTACTTACCCCACAAAACAGCGACGAGCACACGCCATGTGTCTCGAGTGATAGTGTGTGTTACAAAACGACCATATTATGTGATCTGAATAAGCTTATAATAAAGTAAAATAATGCTTGCCTATGGAATGTAATACAATTGGGTTTATTCTCTTTTTCACTTCTATTTTTACACGTTTTCAAAACACAAGCCACTATTTTTGCCGTGTTATTTCGTAAAATGCACCGATGAGTGCTCGACGCTGGCTCGCAGAAGAATGATGACGTCACATTTTTTAGATTCACGCGAACCCATACTCGATCCCAGCCGGTTCCAATGGAACCGGTATGGGGAGGGGGAAATAATACGCTTTTATCGCTTAGGGCAGTTCTATTAATATTCATATGTCTATGATGAAAATAATTTTATTAATAATTTATGCTCTCATCGAATTTTGTTGATCTTTTCCAGGTACGTTACAATAAACTTTAAAGGTATCATCTAATTTTCTAATGAATAATAATAAATAGGGTATTAAGAGACGAACCTGACAAACTTTAACCGGCGATTCCTGACCCTATTCAGAGTAGTAGATGGAGTGTTGGTCCATGGAGATTTTAATTTTGTTTTATCAGCCGACTAACCGTCCTACTACAAGCCCCGACCCTAACTGCTCATTTGTTCACGTTTTCAGGTGAAAAATGCTCTCTTCATGTTATTATCTAAATAAGCTCAGGAATCACTGGTTAAAGTAAGTCAGGTATGTCTCTTAATAACCTGTAAAATGATGTATATTTAACGTCAGTCAGGTATGCTTCTTAATAGCCTGTATGTATATTTAAAGTCAGTCAGGTATGTTTCTTAATAACCTGTATAATTATGTATATTTAAAGTCAGTCAGGTATGTTTCTTAATAACCTGTATAATTATGTAGGTATATTTAAAGTCAGTCAGGTATGTTTCTTAATAACCTGTAAAATTATGTATATTTAAAGTCAGTCAGGTATGTTTCTTAATAACCTGTATAATTATGTAGGTATATTTAAAGTCAGTCAGGTATGTTTCTTAATAACCTGTATAATTACGTATATTTATAGTCAGTGAGGTATGTTTCTTAATAACCTGTATAATTATGTATATTTAAAGTCAGTCAGGTATGCCTCTTAATAACCTGTATAATGATGAATATTTAAAGTCAGTCAGGTATGTTTCTAAATAACCTGTATTAGGATGTATATTTAATGTCAGACAGGTATGTTTCTTAATAAACTGTACAATGATGTCTATTTAAAGTCAGTCAGGTATGCTTCTTAATAACCTGTATAATGATGTACGAGTAGATTTAAAGTCAGTCAGGTATGTCTCTTAGTAACCTGTTTAAAGTCAGTCAGGTATGTTTCTTAATAACCTGTATAATGATGTATATTTAAAGTTAGTCAGGTATGTTTCTTAATAACTTGTATAATGTTGTACGAGTAGATTTAAAGTCTCTTAGTAACCTGTATAAAGTCAGTCACGTATGTTTCTTAATAACCTTTATAATGATGTATATTTAAAGTTAGTCAGGTATGTTTCTTAATAACTTGTATAATGTTCTACTAGTAGATTTAAAGTCAGTCAGGTATGTCTCTTAGTAACCTGTATAATGATGTATATTTAAAAGTATGAACGTATATTTAAAATAAGTATTGCTTTTTATGTCTAGATTTGCTTACATTCAATCTATTTGTAACCCTACTATGAAAACCGGGGAAAACTCCATGTAAATTTCAATAATATTCAAAAAGCTCGTGTCGAAGTATTAAAGTTTGAATGAGTAAAAAGACATTATTGCAATTGAATAAAAAAATAACTGTCGTGCGTAATGCAGAACCTTTAATGTATATTATACAACGTTTGTACCTATATTGTGACAAAGAAAAATAAACGAAAATAATGTTTTTTCATTGATTTAAAATTATATTATTGGAATCAAAATCCTCATCAAATCACATTCAGAATTATAAATGACATCGAAAAAAAAAATTATGCCAAAAATGTTTAATTGCAAAGCCATTAAAAACCTTAGAATAAACTTTATTTCACCACTGACACACTGTAAATTTGCGAATATCTTTATAGTCACATGGAAATGCAATCCGGTTTCGGTAAACCCTTGGTTAAAATGTAGCATAGTATATTTCGTATGTGTAATTTATATCTGCCCTGACACAATTATATTGAAGCCGGTTGGCATATCAATTTTTATTGATAACGTGATGATCACAAAGTTAGTGGCCCACTTAAAATAATTCAAAACTGGTACAGAAAAGTTCAAACGGATAAAACCAAGATAAAACAGATAAACTCATATTAAGCAATAAACATAAACTTGAAGATTTAAAAAAAAAACAGACTAAAAACATGTTCACATTTTAATTCATGCATTTTTGTACGACCTTGTTTTGTAAACATTGCCATCAAAAATATCTTAAAATACTATGCAAATTGAAATAAACAAACCTGAGACACACAGAAACTCCAAGACGAGAAAAATCCCACAAATCCAGTTTATGTAATTCTTTGATCGCATCTTCACAACAGTCACAAGAATAAAATAAAATAAAAAAACACAAAACTAGATTCTGCTACAAAATTAAATAATCATCGATCATGTAACAGAGATTTTCGTTTTCAACATCGATGCAAATCTATCTGAACTATTATTAAAGTTTTCGAATTAAAAATTTTACACTGTGTTGACTAAAATAAATATTTGATTAGTTCACTCTTCTTGTTTATGGCACTGTTGTAATGTTTGTTGTTTTGGGTACGAATTTTAAAAGGCTTTTTTAACGTAATTTCGATATCTCAAAGCACACGACCTCTCGATGGCAGGGTCTGGCCTGTACTGAATTGAAATAACCTAAGTTACCTAAGTTGATGGCCATTCTTCTTCACAATACCGGTGAATCAAAGATCCACGAGGGAAATGGAAAGTTAAGAGTAAATCTGTAAAAGGTACTCATTGCTCAAACATTCGCTGATTCCGCACCGTGATTTTAATAAGACATTTTCACAATGGTTCAGATTTTAATGGACAACGGTGAGATGTTACGGTGAATACTGGTTTAACACCTGGTTACCCGTGCAATGATAAGAGTGATATTTTTGCAATAAAAAAACATCGCTTTCAACTAATATTTTTATATTCTTCGACTCTCTAAAGATTTTTTTGTTATTGTAATATGATTTGATAATATCGCATATCCAGTGGCGTAATGGCTGCAGCATTAGCTCTTCCCGTTAATTCATTACACGGACGTTGTTTGTAATAGATTAGGTGACAGATTTAAAGCATGTTTTAAATGCTTGTTGTTCGCCTTTTAGGGCTTTTAGATTTGTATTTTTATATTTGTAGGGCTTTTACAAATATAATACTGAAATACAAATCGGTACATACATAATACATATCAGTACAATAAGTACTGATTATGTTACACATATAATACAGTAATACATATCCACACATACAATTATTTTTGCTTTGATGCAGGACGGAGAGATCCTGAATATCTCGAAAAGATTTGTCGGGTTTGTGCATTAGCAGATCGGAGAAATCACGCTAGTGATGAGTGATATGAACTTAAGGTAACTCAGAATTGCATCATAAAGACGATACTAAAGGACGTCAACAACAGAAATTTTTAAACAGTTTGATGTTCCAAGCATACAGAAAATCTACGCCAAAAACATTCTAGTACATCACCACAAAAATGATTCAGAGGCAGACACCTCACATACTCATAAAACCAGAGCCAAACAAACAGACATACTTAATATGCCAAAGTGTAACTCTTCATCTGGACAAAGAAGTTCTGAATTTTTAGCAGTAAAGTTATATAACAAACTCCCACTTAGTATCAAACAATTTAAAAACAAAAATAGCTACATTAAGAACATAAAATGTTGGCTGAAGGAACTATCGGAAAATGAACTTACTAGTATACTTAAAACATCGTCATAGAAGTTTCTGGAAAACCTTATCCAAACCATGAAGTTAAACCATAGAAGTCGTTGAAAACTCATCCAAAGCATAGTCCCCCTCAGCACAGGATCTCCTAGTGAGGAGGACTACGAATATATTTTATACATATACCTAACATGTTTCATATAAAAATGAGATAATAATGAACATATAGTTACTAAATAAAAAAATTTAAAAAAACTAAAAAACAGGGGGAAAACCGAAACAGCAATAAACCTACTTAGAAGTTACTTAACTGGAAGAGAACAAATTGTACAAATTGGTAAAAGAAAGAGCAAATCTCTAACAATTAAATTAGGGGTCCCCCAGGGAAACGTATAAGGACCTATACTATTTCTGATTTATATAAATGCCCTTACAAATCTTCCCATCAATGGAAATATAATGAGCTTTGCAGATAACACTGTTATTATATTCCACGAAAAAGATTGGACAAGAACCTACAAGGAGGCGGGACATGGCCTGGATGTACTTCAAAACTCCCTTACATTAAATGTTAATAAAACTAAATATCTAACTTTCTCCAAAAATAAAAAAGGACAACCAATAAATGAGCATACCCTGTTATAGTAATATATAGTTACTAAAAAAAAAACAGGGACTTTTATAATACTTAACATTTGGATCTGTCTACGAAGTTATTCAGCAGTTAAAAAATATATGAATATCATTAATACAGGGTGGGGCAGAGTGGAGTTACTAGTTTCAAAAGATCACTGAAGGCCCCCCAGACCGAGCATAGGGGTGAGGCGGGTGCCGTTAGGTTGGGGAAATGATGCCGTTTTTTCATAATATTTTGAAAATGATATCGTCTGGCGTGGCGGCCTTGGCGAGCTATACGCATATTGAACCTTTTAAAGAAGTTTTCGGCCACTCTTCGCAGCATATCTTGCGGAATTCCAGCGATGACGTCCTCAATCCCCTCGTTTAGAGCTTCAAGGGTTCGAGGTCGAAGTTTGTTTACCTCAGCTTTGACGTATCCTCACAGGAAAAGTCACTCGGGGTCAAATCGGGAGAGCGAGGGGGCCATGGAATATACCCCGCAAAGAAATCAGGTGACCTGGAAAGAGCTTTTGCCAAATTTCGCATGAACGACGAAAGCATAGGCCATGGCTTCATCATGTTGAAACTAGTAGGCTTCTGTGTCATGTTCTTCGCCATACTCTTTCATTTTGGGATGCCTAAGGTTCTCCAACATCTCACAATAGTGAGATAAATAAGTCAATAAAGGTAATGGTTAATCCTTCGTCGCCACTGCAAAAAACAGCGCAGAGGGATACATCAATTACGATTGCAATGCAAGCATCTCTATGTTTCACAAAATCTTGTGGGCTCAATTTCTGTGTACGCATCATCTTGTACGGGTACAGATGAAGGTCTGAGGGTAAGATTTGCCTTATAATTCTGGACGATATTCCAAGCGCAGCGGCATGTTGGATTGTCTCGGGTTGGAGACTCTTCAATTGACGCTCTTACTACCGCGATGTTTTCAGGTGTTTGCACACTTTTAGGTCACCCAACCGGTATTTTAGGATCTGAGGTTCCTGTCCACCTTACATTACTGATCCATTTCCGAATGGTTTTTGGGATCAGGAACACTCTCATCACAATTTAACTCGAACCGGACCCGGAAAGCTCCATGCGTAGCCACAATGCTTTTCCCGTTTTTAAAGAACGTCTCCACAATAAAACCCCGGTATCTACCTGACCACGGCATGGTCACTAAAATAAACGCCATCATTTCTGCGACCTAACGGCACCCGCCCCGCCCCTCTGCTCTGTCTGAGAGGCCTTCAGTGATTTTTTGAAACCAGTAACTCCACTCTGCCCCACCCTGTAGTTCTTCGGGTAGAAAGCAGCGATAGTTTTAGGTTAGACGTTAATGTTTTGTTGCAGATATTTTGTAGCAGTCATTTGTAGCGTCAACCGTTATTATTAGTACCTACGTTGCAAATCACTAGTTTTTATTCTTAGTTATGTAAAATAATTTTTCTGTTGTTGGATGTATACATCTTTAAGTTAATTCCTAAGTGTTAAGGGCTTATTTCACAGAATTTGAAAAATAATTCATCAAATTTCAAAGTAATTTTCAAGTTCTTTAAAGGTTCTATTTGAGTTCTGTTATAATATCATTATTGGCCAGTTGTTTTACATAACTGAAATAATAACAGAACTTAAATATAGAGCTTTGATAGATCTTACAAATTAACTTTAAAATTTCATGATTTGTTCAAATTCCGTGAAACAACTGGCCGTTTTGTCTCTTTTGATAATTTAATCACCAACTGACTAATCAATCAAAAGGCCCTTGATTACATTCTATCTGAAATGGTGCTTTATCAATTAATAATTTAAATGATATTACGAAAGATGGGGGTTGACTACAAAGCCTACGAGTTTTTCGTTACGCCACAGTATAATTCGAAAATGAATATGATATTACACGTAGAAACTTAATCATCAATATATTATTGTGCAAGAAGTAGCATATTATTATAGCAAACAGCTTGAATTCTATGTTATTGTACTGATTGATGCGGTGATGAATAAATTAATGAATTTATAAAAATGAGTACAATTTAATTCCAAACATTGTGCCTGCATTACTTTATTAGCATAGTAGGTATTATAGCCTATTTGATAGTTTGGACTTAACCGATCTGTGATTGTCTATTGTGGTAGGTACTTATATCAGAATGTAATTTAATAATACATTATTATTATGCAACACACTCCCATTGCAATCGTTCTAGTTTTGACGCTTTAATTTACAAATTAAATTAAATGAGAGCTTTGGTATTACGTATTTATATTAAACCCAATACTGAACGCTCGGACAGCGAAAAAACCTTCGTGAACCAAATTGGAAGAAATTCTCAGAAAATAAAATATTTAAATGTAAATATTCTGACCATTGCAAAATAATTCACAAGTTGGGAGGCGGGTACGGGTACCGCCATTATTGGATGTTGAACACCTCTGCCATAGGTCATCCCAAGTGATTCGCTACGTTTGGCGCCTTAGTAGGGGTGCCGAGATGAGGTTTGACTGGGTCTAGGTTTATCTGGGCGGCGGCGGTTGTGTTGACTGGTTGAGGGAGACCTTTTGACGTTTCCAGCCGGACTCTCACGACCTTGCCACCGCAGTGGGCAGTGGCGTGCATAGAGTTTTTAATCAGGGTAGGCAGTAGGAAAACCGCCGAATTGACTCAAATAAAAATAAAACTTACCACAAATCACCCTTCCTACAAGTTTTCGCTAAGTGTGCTTGCTGCTGGTAAGACAACTAGTTGATAGAAATAGATAAAAACACATGTCACTGTCGTCACTGATTGCTATTTGCTAATTTTAATTTTAATTTTTCTAAACATTGATATTATTTCTTGTATGAAGTTAGCTCCAAGCAGAAATAATTCCTGCTTAAGGCCGCATTTTAGTGAGGTCCTCAGAGAGCGCGCGTTTAGTTTCTAGTTACAGTTTATGCAACGTTTGTAGTATGCCGTTTGATGAGGCGCTCGCGTAGTTTTGGATGCTTAGCTTTTTTGCGCAAATTTTTTAAAGTGTTTATTTATTTTTAGCAATAATTTAATAAATTATAATATTATTTACATTCTTATGTTTTACAAATACGGTAGGATAAGCATTGTTTATTTGCCTATATGGAGTGCACGCCCCTGGCAGTGGGAGGGATGGATTCATACGTCCATCACTTCTGAACACATAACCCCAGATTCCTGCCCGTTCCTCTTATCTTTTCTTTCCCAGAACTTCCTCTCCTTTCTTTCCATAAAAATACCCTCCACACAGCATATCCAGAGATGACATAGGCACTGAGAGATTTCTTCCTCATGGCCTTCCGTGTGGAGCTAATGTAAATAAAGAAAAAGTAAATCAAATCATGGACAATGTCCTAAAATAATTATCGACCACAATAATACGGGCATGTGCCTTGCATGGTGGTCGAAGAATCCCCAAATTATAAAACCATCATAAAGAAAAAAATCTAAATTTTTCACTTTTCCTTCCTCTTAGCTGTGAAGTGAAGTGAAATGTAGGAAGTGAATAAGAATCCTAAAAAAACACAAAAACCGATAATTTACAAAAAAAAATCTGTTCACTTTGGCCATGTATTATTAAATAGTTTTTACAATAATCAAATTTCTGAGGTACCTACAGATCTGATTTCATGGTTACATTATTATCTAATGAGGTCGTTAAAACCTGGATATCTATATATTTAATTTACTCAACATCCACTTAATAGTGATGAGAATTCCGTAAAATTTTTTTTTCGACAAAATTTATCCAATATATGAAAATATTTTATGTGGCGTCAATATGTGATGATTCAATTCAGTCAAGAAATGTCTTATCAAAAACACATTCAGTTGAATTTATTTATTTAAAAGCATTTTACAAAATACGATATTATGACGGTGGTTTGTTATTCATTACGCCTCTACCAAGTATTTTGTATACCAACCCATCATCGAAATCCAACCCCCTTTGTATTCCGTTTAAAAAATGAATAGCCACAATCTTGAATTTAGATTCACATTGTATGAAAGCTTTTGACTGAAATTCTGACTATGTCATAAGACTAAAAGCTTTCACTATTTCCCTCATTTTGAGTTTTCATGGCGAACAAACAACTTGTCGAAGAAAATCGAGCTACACAACAATCCAAAAATGTTGTATTTTAAAAACATACACCATCACCGCTACCGCATGGAAAATCCGAAACTTTTCACCAACAAAATTGAACCTTTTAAATTTGTTTCATCGCTTTTAGCATTGAAAAGTTACAGAGTAATTGATAACCATATAACCGTGGTTCACTGGACAACGAAGCTGCAACAATTATCATACGCGGTTATTCTAATCTTGGAAGTTTTTTTTATTGTTCAACCAATTTTCACTAAGATTAACGAAATTTCTGCAGTGTATTACATCGCTAGTTGTTTAATCCATATCACTGGAACATTAAACGTTATCACATTTTGGCTTTCCAATATAAATTCTACTTCATTTATCAAAATCATGAAGAACTTTGATAAAATCGAACGGTTGGTTCCAAAAATGAACGGATTCGTTCACGGCAAAAACCGAACGAATATGTTCATTCATTTCACGATAATTTCGTTCATATCTTGTAACTTCATTTCGGCGACGTATTCGGCAATCATAGATAATTTTACAATTTTTTTCCCTAATTTATTTCTGTACGTTTACATTATAACAACAGATTTTTTGGTGTATCAGTTTAGCACCATCGTTCACATGATTAGTTCTTACGCAAATCTGATTAACACCTGCTTATGTAATAAATTCAAAAAACCCGATCTAAATTGTAGTTATAACAACAATGATCCATTGATGACTTTTTTGAAGAATAAAATACTGCGGTACAAAACAATTTCTTCGAAAAAAAAATCGAAATTTCCACAAGTTAAGATGGTCGACTTGGTGAGAATATACGACAAGTTGATGGACAATTTGGACTTAACTAATTATAAATATAATTTCGTGGTTAGTAGAGCACATTATTTCTATTGTAATCTCTTCTACATTATTCATAACGGTTATTGCTTCAAACATTGCGAGATTGACGAATAAATATTATAAAGCAATATTGTGAGTCCTCTCCTTGGTCATGGTACATAGATAATCGTAACATTTACTCAATTATCTAACTTTGTGGATTGCAGTTGGATCATGAGAGATGGATGAGAAATTAATGGAGGAATTATTAGAGACGGTTTAGCCTGGTTTGTTTGCATTGAATGAGTGTTCTTCTTTATTCTTTGGTTATTGGATTATTAGGGAGTAATTATGAGAAATTGGTTTGAGCATGTGGAATTACCAGAGATTCAGATACTGGTTGATGTAAGACAGCTGGGGACCATGTTAGTGAGAGTATCATGCTAACCTAGTAACTTTTCATAATTCACACATTTAATTAGAACATTATTATTTTTTTTGCATGTAAATACTCGTCCTATAAACACGAGCTCCTGGAGCTCAACATATGGAGTAGTAGAATAAAATATGCATTATTTTATAACCTTGCATACGTAATAATGTGTAATGTATAATATCAAAGTTTTCTTTTCAGTTACTTCTTGGTCCCATTCCCTACATTTTACACACGATAGTAAGCCTACCGATAATTGGAAGTTTTGTAAGTTACACGCAACATTATTTAATTAAAAAAATATGATTATATAACTTAACGTCATATTTACTAATTGAAAATAATATTTAGAACTACTATCAATGAAGGTATGAAATAAAATACGAAAAGAAATAAAAATAAAAATCTATAAATGTCACAACTGAGATTCGAAACCAATTATTACAAAGATATCAATAAAAAAATATTGAAATATATTTTTGTAATTATTAAAAGATCAATAAAAACGATTGTAATTAGGTCGTTGTTGTGTCGGCCCCGGTAAGACTAGAGAACCAATTGCGACAGTTATTTTTTTCTTATTATTTTTCATGTTCTCATTGAGAGTTGTTGTTATTTTTTTTTTAATGATTAAATATAATTTAAAATAAAACAATAACTTTGTAATATTTTTATTTCTGAAACGGATAATTCATGGTGGAATATCATTATACTATATTATAAAACAATTATAAAACTCAAATTAATAGATAACTTTGTATTAACCAATTAATTATTTACAAAAACCGACATGTTTCGTCAGCAAAGCTGACTTCTTCAGGGTTTTGACAGAAAAAGTATTGACAGTTCTGTCAAAACCCTGAAGAAGTCAGCTTTGCTGACGAAACATATCGGTTTTTGTAAATAATTAAGTGGTTAATACAAAGTTATCTATTAATTTGAATTTAAAATGTTACCACAAAATAATTTTGCACTATTAGAAGAAGTAATTTTAAAACTTATTCCACTTTACTTTATTTGACCGATTTTTTATTTTTTTTTATTTATTTATATATATAATTTTAAGACGTTATGATTGCACCATTTATGCAGTAATCGGTTTCAGGTCGTTAAACAAACTGGTACAAATTATTCTTAGCCTACGGTTTATATACATAACATACTGGGGAGGTGAGGGGAGTGGTCTACAAGGATTTTATTGAATTATAGGCATGTATTACTGAGTCGTCTTAGATTGTCAAATTTAAAAAAAATTCTCTTCTCTCAAATTCGAAAGTCTAAGACGACTTAGTAACAAATGTAATAAATATAATTGATTAAAATCCTTGTAGACCACCCCTCTAGTCCTTCCCCATCTGTTTTGTATGTAAACCGTAGGCTAAGAATAATTTGCACCATTCTGAAGATGGCTTTAACGAGTTGAACTCGGTTACGGTCAAATAAGTTCAAGTGGAAATAAGTTTAATAATTGTAAACACCACTTTTACATTTTTAAACCTATTGCCGAATGACGACCAGGTTTCGCTAGCACCGTAATTTCTTCAAGTCACAAAGCATTAACATCATTTATAAATTTCTTTGTATTCTTATATAATTATATTAAATTTTTATATTCCTTATTAATGGTATGAATATTTTTCTAATTTGTTTCTTAATTTGTTTCTCAACTTTTTCATTTTCTTTTTCTTTCATTCTATTTATCTTTTCATATATAAATTTAAAAATTTATCTTATTCTTTTCTTACAAGATTAAGTAATCAAAATTTGACTAAATTCCTGCCACCTCGGAACAGGCTCAGCCTAGTGAGGTGGTGAATACCAAAAAACAAAAACAAAAAATATGTATTATATTTCAAACTGTAAAAAAAAACAAAAAATGTATTTGTGCTTATCTTGGTTAATAAATAATTTTAAAAAAATTTTTAAAAAACATATGAAAAAGGTTCGAAACCAAGAGGTGCAAATATCTTTTTCGGATTTTTCTGTTTTCAGATTTTCGATTGAGTTTCGTTTAATTTATTTAAATAATAATTTCGTCTAAATGTTTCGTTTTCAGAGTTTATCAGTGCAATTACTGGTTGGGTCGTGGTTCGTTCACAATTTAATAAATATTATGGCTATGGCAGTCTCCAGTGAAACTCTGTTGGATGATGTTAAGAACACGAGGTTGATAGTGGGGCGCTTGTTGGCTCTGTCAAGTCCTGAAATCGGTAAATATATCTACTGAAAAATAATCAATAGTGGTTCGCTACGTTTGGTGGCTTAGCACGGGTGCCCGGGTTATTGAGGTGAGGTTTGTCTAGGAATTGGCAGCGAATGTGTTTTCCCACCTACTGCGTGGCGGGCCAGATCAGGAGAGAGTTGAATCAATAGTGTTCCTTGGAATATGAAGCTGGAAAAAAAAAGAAAATCACAAAAAACTAACATACTCGACTTTGTTTTTTTTTTTAAATTTTGTTTTGGTTTCTTTGTTCTCTTTTTCTTTTTAGTCTCACAATGCTACTTTGCTTCGCTCAGAAGGCTGAACTGAACTGCATCTATTTATTTTGTTATGTTTCTTTTTCCCCTTCTGGGGGTGCGGTAGACCTCATCGTTAGACGATGGCACGGTGCCCTCTAAAATTAATTGCGCCACCCCCAGCAACATGTGCAGGCTTTAGGTTTGGGGGGGGCGACCTCGGCTCTCCTTCGCCTTGCCTCCGGCTACTCGACGCTGAATTCCTTAGGGTCGTCGGGTATTTCCCCCCAATCTCCCATTTACTTTTCTTTGAGGCATCACCGAGGAACCGGCTAAGGGGCGCGGAAGCTGAGTGTGGTTCACGACTAGACCGAATGTCATGCGCATTCTTGCTGGGACTGCCAATCGATTGAAGAGGACTCCCAACCGTTTGCCATTCTCTTATTACTTATCTACTGTGTCTTCTTCCCAAACAGGTGCTTGTAGGATGCGCTGGATACAATCACCCAGCGCTTGCCACCTCGTGGACTTTCACCAACCTGTCTCATTGTCTTGCCTATATTTTATCATACTAACACCTATTGTATCTGTATTTCCCGCTAAGCACTTGCATACTGCTTACTAACAACGTATGCAGGGACATTGGAGGTCTAGTTTCGTTATCAAATGTAGAGTCGTTTTCACCAAAAAAATTAGAGTCTTTGCAAGAGCCTTGAAGGGGTAACCATCTGTTACCTATACCAGGGCGGGTAAGTGGTGGGTCCTCCAAAGATCAGGAGAGAGTGGTTGAGGGAGTCCCTTTGACTTCTCCACACTCGGAATATCGCCTCGCACCGCAGTGGGTGGGGTGGATTCATACGTCCGTCGCTTCTGAACACAGTGATTCCCAGATTCCTACCCACCCCTTACACCTTTTTCCTTTCTAGAATTTCCACTCATACCTTTCCCTAAAAAGACCATCCATTCAGCATCCCCAAAGATGACGTAGGCACTGAGGGAATTCTTTTTTATTCAGCCATAAAACGACAGTGAAGCTGTGCAAATTTCATGACACATAAAAACACGTTCCCTGTTTTTTTATTTGCTTTCAGACAAAGAGAATAAGGAGCAACTTCTGCGCTTCTATAATATGTTAAGAAATCGTAGACCCAACATAACAGCCTGCAAAATGTTTTCTTTCAACTTTTCATACATTTTTGCTCTGGCAAGCATGATGACCAACTACATCTTACTTCTCAACCAGTTGAAGCCACGAACAAAAATCAATATTTAGTAATATTTCTTCTAAAGACGGGCTAAAAGTGGTCTCAAGCACGGATACCAACCCTTAGCTCGACGTTGAGGGGCGCCAACTCGATGGGGGTGATGTCGTAAGGAAGATTAAAGTTACCGTAGATAAAAGAAACAAAGGATGTGGCCTTGAACCAACATTAGAATTAAACCGCATATGCAAAAATGTCGCCAACAACATTCACCTATACCAGGGGCCGGCAGACTTTCAAGTGAAAGAGTCAAATTGTCGGAAATAACTTTCAAATTTTCAAGTTAATGAATTCTGTAGAGAATATCTAAAAAATTTTTACGAAGTTTTTTTTACGTTAGCTCCACACAAGAGGCCCTGAAAAAAAACGAGAGTGTTTTAGACCATACAACTGAAGTAAAACTTCACTAACTTATTTTTTTATTTTATTTTAAATACATAAACGGCTATACTGCCTTTTTTAAATAAACATATAATAGAGTACAAAAGTAAGAAAAATAATATCATTACGTAATAGTAGTTTTGAACTTTAAAATAACATACAATTATTTTGTGTATCACAACAAAAAATAACAAAAAAGAACAATGAGAAATATCAAATTTCATTTCAACATGTCCATATTGCGTATATAAAGTTACATTATGGAAAAATAATTTTTGAGTGCATGTTTATATTGCGCTTTTTTTTTTTTCTTTTTTTTTTTTTTGTACAGTCTGGAGCCAGTGAGACTATGGCATCCCCAATTGGGGTATGTTGTGAGGCTGAAGGTAGTAGGGAGGGGAAGGAGGTGGGGAAGAGGAAGGTTGGGAAGTACCTGGCTATTCAGATCTGGTCACCAAACACGGCTAAAGCCATTTTCAAGCAACGTTGCAATTCTGAATGGTGGTTTTACACCAGGGCGATGCTAATAGTATCTTCCACTCTGGAACATGCCGCAAATATACTATATATTATTTTAAAATGAATTAATTGTGAAATAACACAAATTAATCAAATAAAATTTATTTGCGCATGCCGGGTTCGAACCCGCGACCTCCGGATTGTGAGTCAAGAATCTTACCCACTGGACTACGGAGGTCGTCAATTTAAAGAAATAAATGTCGCCGATGTTAGCATATTCATTTCCCAAAATGTGTAATCGACTGATTGGTGAGTAATAATGTGATAATGTATGTGTATGAGTAATAATGTGATATGTTATTATAGTAGAACGGTAGAGTCAGTCTATTGTTAGCGCGACCAGGGCAATGAAATCGTATTAGTTCTATTAAATCAGGGGTATCCAGGACCGAGTGAATTATTTTATATAATATTAATAGATCACAGATTTTTCTACGATCTGATAAATTTACGAGATTAGTCCAGTTTAATAACAAATTATAGTCCACGGATTCTCTTGGAATACCCAATTTAAAATTAATATACCTAAGGAATCTATGCTGGACTTTTTCAATCGCTTGAATATGGATATTGTAATGTGGAACCTAAATAGTAGAACTATATTCTAAAATGCTTCTCACTAGCGTTATGTATAAAATGCGAATAGTATCAATGTTACAAAATTGTTTGGTTATTCTAATAATAAATCCTAAAATCTTCATTGCTCTAATTATAATATTATTTATATGGCTAATAAATGTAAGTTTTGAGTTAAAAATAATACCTAGATCATTTATTGTTTCTACTGAGTTTAATATAATTTTGTCAAGATTGTATTCATAAATGATCGGTTTCTTTATTTTATAAAATCTTATTATTTGACATTTACTAATGTTAAGGGCCAGTTTATTGCATATACACCAATTAAACAAGTTGTTTAAATTTTTTTGTAAAATTATGCAATCAGAAACATTTTTAATTTTTTTATATAATTTTAAATCATCAGCAAATAACAGGATATCAACATCGGAAAAAACGTCTACAATGTCATTAATAAATAAAATAAACAGTATTGGTCCTAAATGGGAGCCCTGTGGCACACCACTAGTGGCAGAAAAGGCATCCGATATTACGCCATTTAACTTTACAAACAGTTGCCTATTTGTTAAATAACTCTCTACCCATTTAAGAAAATTGCCGGTTATACCCATACTCCTTAATTTGTTTATCAATATTTTATGACAAACTTTATCGAACGCCTTGCTGAAGTCAGTATATATCGAATCTACTTGACATTTATCTGCAAAGGCATTCGCTATAAAGTTTTCATATATCAGTAGATTTGTCAGAGTTGATCTATTCTTCATGAAACCGTGTTGAAACCTTGTTATAATCCCATTTAATTTAAAAATAATTTTATCCAAAATAATTTTTTCAAAAAGTTTTGGAATAGTTGACTGTATACACACAGGTCTATAGTTGCGTATATATCATTTGTCACCTTTTTTAAATATGGGTGTGATGTAACTATTTTTCCATGCAATTGGAAAATATCCCGATGACAATGACATATTAAAAATTAAATAGAGGGGTTACGACAAGGCATGTATACAATGTTTCAATTGAATTGGTGGTATTTTGTCAGGACCCGAACTTTTTTTTACATCTAATTTATTAATATGGGTTTTAATTTCATTTATATCTATGTGAATGTTAGAAATTTGTAAATTGATGTTAGATGAAAAAAAAGGAATTTCACTATTATCAATTGTGTTGTCGTATACATCTTTAAAAAATGAAGCAAATAAATTAACAATAGTTTCTGCATTATTTCCATTTATGCCGTTATAAAACATGCTAGCAGGTATATCTATTTGATTTCTTTTTAATGACTTGGAGTAATTCCATAAAGTGTTGATGTCGTTATTTGCAATTGAATTTTCCACATTATTTAAGTATTCTTTGTAACAGTTTTTAGAAAAATCGTGACATTGGCGTCGAATTGAATTGAATTGAATATAATCTTTAATTGATTTAGAATTTTTGTACTTTTTATGTATTTTCTTCTTCAATAGAGTCAAGTCAATTAAATCTTTTTTGAACCACTAAGGGAAAACATTATTTTTACATTTAATGTAAGGCACACTTTTTTCTATGTTATTGTGAATTATTTTATAGAATACGTTGATATTTTCGTTAATATTTTCTTGTTTTAAAAAAGTCCAATTAGTAGCATTTAAGCATTCATTAATATGATTAAAATCAGCTTTATTAAAATTGTGAAGCGATTTTTTGCACTGTAGATTTGGTATTTTATTTAGTGATACGCTAATATTTAATGGAGGATGATAGTTATCTACAGGTAATATTATTTCACTTGATTTTACTACAGTTACTGAAGTATCACTTGAAAATACCAAGTCCAGTATTTTGTTATAACAATTTTCAATTTTATTTAATTGTGTTAGATTTATAAAATTTGACATGCTTATAACTTCTTTGTTTATAGTTGGCAAGCCAGCGTTTTCTATACCTGTCAATTCCATAAAGTTTTGATTCCAAATGATGTTCGGAAGATTAAAATCGCCAGTTATAATTATTTTTACTTTTGGATATTTTAATTGTAAAATTTCAATATCTTCAAAATGCTTAGTATAAATACTAATATCCGATTTAGGCGGAATGTACACATTACCCAATAAAATTCTGTTTTTACCTGTATTAATCATAACAAATAATTGCTCTATTTCTACGTTTTTTGTATTTAACTGTCTGGAGACAATATTTTTCGCTACTGCAATCAGAACTCCACCACCTCTTCTTTTATTGTTTTTAATGTCATCGTTTGTAGATTGATTTCTATCCCGGCGGAAAACGTTGTATCTTGACATTCCTAGTTCTGCAGTGTGAATATCCGGATGTAACCAAGTTTCTGTGAAAATCAACACATCAAATATTGAAGTAGTTATTTCTAGTCTGAGAGCGTCCAGTTAAGTTCGAATTCCTCTGACGTTTTGATAATAAAGGTAACATTGATTTAGTTTATATCTCCCTCTCAACTTCCGTTAGCAACGCCCGACCGTTCGCCTCACCCAATCACACTTTTCGTAACGCTCTCGTCACCAGCTTACTCCCCAAGTCAAGCATGCGTAAATAAGTTTTACTTTAAAAATCCTTGAGGACCTATGACATCTGTTTAGTTTAGAGGGTCTTTTAAGGGACTGGAAGGAGAAGAAGGAAAAAAGTAAGAGGGTTAGGTATGAATTGGGGGGTCTTTGTGTCTAGGAGTGACGGAGCTCCTACTGCGGAGAAGGCGATGAGTCGAGAGAGTCCAGCTGGAGAGGTAGGTTAAGTCTCCCTCAACCAATCTCTCCCTATCCGGCCCGCCACGCAGAGATGGGCAAACACATTGGCCGCCAAGACCTAGGCAAACCTCACCCTAAGAACCCGGATACCACTGCTAAGTCACCAAACGTAGCGAACCACGTGGGGTGACCTATGGCAGAGGTGTTGGTAATCCAAAAAATGGTTACCGGGGTATTGTTATTATTTATTATTACTGAATACATTGATTTGTCAAAACAATAATATAAGTTGGTATTTAGAATAAAAACAAAATATTAATACAGTATCGCTTTTTCTTTATTTTTCAACCGATTTTATTTATTTTTATTTTTTATTTATTTATTTATTTAACGCCCAAAGGGCTTTTACATGTTTGGTAGTACAATTAATTTATAACAGATGATTTTTAAACAGATACAGAAATAATAAAAATAAAAATAGATAAAAAGTACACAAGTCATAAAAATACAAAAATATAGCGATTTCATAGGTTTACAGAAAAACAGATATGTTTAGGAATAAAACAGAAAAAGAAATAATAAAAATATAATTAGATAAAAAAGCACGCATGTCATAAAAATACAAAAATACAGCAATTTCATATGTTTACAAAAATACAGATATGTTTAGGAATATTTTTGGAATAAGTTTTTTACAAGATCAACAAAATTCGCCAAGTTTATGTTAAATTTGTCAATATCTCCTAAGTACGGATTTCCCATAGTGTGAAATCGTTGCATCGGAGAGTCGGCAATGTAGTTCCGCTTATGAATGCTACAGTAGAATAGAATGCTACAGTAATAAACCAAAGATATGTACCTACTTTAACATTGTGTACCTACCTACCTAATTTTGTATAAATTCTGTAACAAAAGAATGTCAATTGCCAGCCTGAAGATGTCCATAATAGGATGAAACCGGTACTGGTGAAATAAATAAGTGGAAATAAGTTAAAAAAAATTTTAATTTCAATTTTAATACAGTAGAATAGTATATTTTGTCGCGTAGTTACTGTCGGTATTCGTAAGTTATGAGTTGCAGGAGTTCGCAACAGTCAAATTTAGAGTTAAGTATATTGAATAAAAATGTAAAGTCGTTTATTTTACGTCTGCCTTCTAGTGTGTGTATTTTTAGAAGATTTAATAATAAATTATATTTTAAGTCTTCTAGTGGGATATTTAATTTAAAATTTATAAAACGCAATTTTTTTTTTGTATTCGCTCAATGTTATTAATGTAAATTTTGTAAGATGGAGACCAAACTACCGAGCTATATTCCATTAGGCTTCTAACTAGAGATAAATATAATAATTTTTAATGGCTTGTATGGAATTAAAGTTTTTGGTTGTTCTTAATACGAAGTCTAGTGTTTTCATACCTTTGTTTACAATTTGGTGGATATGATTGGCGAAACTTAGTTTTTCACCCAAAATAATTCCAAGATCTCTCATTTCCGTGACTTTTTTTAAAGCTGTGTTATTGATGGAATATTCGAATAAAACGGGATTTTTATTTGTGAAGAAAGTCAAGGTTTTGCACTTTTCTACATTTGAGAATAAATTATTTTGAATGCACCAATCTTTAAACTTACTAATATTTGACTGAAGTATGTGGCAATGATTTATATCAGTCATTTTCTTGTATAGCTTGATCTCATCAGCAAAGACCAATACTTCGACATCGTTGAAGCAATTGGTTATATAATTGATGAAAATAAGGAACAAAACCGGGTCAAGGCGACTACCTTGCGGTAGGCCACTAGTAGCCCAGAAAGCTTTCGACATCCATGATTTTATTTTGACGAACAGTTTACGATTTAATAAATAGCTAGTAAACCATTTTAGCATGTTATCCCTTATTCCTAGAGCAAATAGTTATGTATTCAGGTATTTTGTCATCTGGAGTTTCTTCTTCATATACATTTTTGAAGAAATCTGAAAAAAGGTTTACAATGTCCTGTGTATTGTTTGCACTAGTTCCGTTCATTAATGGCGGGTAATCTGCGTTTTCATTGTTTGTTTTTTTAAGAAATTTCCAAAGATTTTTGGATTTAAAGACAGTGTCCTCGATAGAGGTTATATACTTTTTGCAATATTTTTTGGAAAGATCTTTACATTTTTTCCTAGTTTCGCTAAAGATTATATAATCATTTATGGATTTGCTGTGTTTGAATTTTTTGTGTTGATTCTTTTTTGCTGAAGAGAGACAGTAAGCTCTGATGAGAACCAAACCGGGTAGGTATAGCTTCTCGGTGTATAAAAAGGTACATAGGATTCAAAAGTATTAGAAAAGTATCAATAAAGTTGGTCTAAAGATTCATCAAAGTTTTCATCGGATAAAAAAGATCTGTCTGTATTTGAGAGATGGCTGTTAATCGTCTAGGTATCGTTTAATGCGCGAGAGATAGTTTTTTGAACAACACCCTTTTTATACTATTAAAAAATAGAAATTACCCGAAGATAAGACATCCCAATAATCAACAATAATAAAAATAAACGGCTGTCGGACCCTACTGGTCACGCAGCGTATTCTCGCCAGCCAGTGTCAATAACTAGATACAATAAAATTACCTAGATGTCTCTAGTGTTCACTATTTCTTAATAACCTGATCAAAATTAAATCAATGATTAACTACAGAAATTATCTCATAGATGTCTCTATTCTTAACAGGAACTATTCACTGCTTGACAATGTTTGGTTATGTTAATTTGTTTTTGCTCTTGTTGACACAGTTCACAAACACTTGCAATGAAAAGCACTATTATATTAGTAAATACGTAAGTGCTGATTGTTAATATAATAATATTTTATGATATTTGTGTGCAATAATTCACAGTAAATAATTTAGATGTTTAATTTTGACGGGAGTAGATCGAAATATGTTTACACTGTCAAAATAGTATTGTTGTAATTTGTTGTAATTTTGGTTCAATTTTACAATATTAGAACTACCCATTAGTTTTATTATGCCCTGTTGGTACCAGCATTAATTCTTGTACACTTTTCTAATTTAATTCCTACCCACAAATACTTTTGTCAATCTACCTATCTTATGCTTGGTATATTTATGCCTTATGCCTACTAAGAGTAATCATGTGTGATAAGTATTCAGTTGAAAATTAAAAGTTATCCTGTCAACACCTTGCTATGGGTGTAATTTAGCCCCCAGTTCGACCGTGTCGAAACCGATAAAGCCATGGTGAGCTCGCGAGTTTGTGGTGTTGATTGTGATAAACCAATGAAATTAAAGTCAAACGAAGGAAGAAATGAGATAAGTCGGCAATCTTTCCGCTTTGTGACCGTACCTCGTGGAGATCCTCAACATGCCGTACAAAACGCTTAGAAAATATTACATTCGTCGCGACACAGAAATCCTCCCAGTGTTACAACCATATCCAAAAGCATTGTAATATTTTAATTTGATATCAAGAAAAAAACTGATGAATCTATCTGGGAATCTATCTGGTACATAAAATTTATAAATTTGATTTTTTCCGTACGAACAGTGAATTGCATGCTTAATATTTACTCGCGTACAGACAATGTTATCTGATGATAGGATAATGTATAAAAAATTAGGAGCAAAGATGCCAAAATGTTAAATAAATATTAGAGATTGAGGCATGGGGTTGGATTTACGAGAGTAGTACACGAGATAAATGAATTTATTGTGTAAGTATTTTAATTATAATCAGAGGTGTGGACATTTCGTAGTCAGCTGGTATATTTTCTGTGAGCGGTTAAATTAAAGCATGTTACATTAAACAATGAAGTGGTTTAACACTGAGAAGATACATACTCGGATATCTAGTTGATAGCTGGACTCATTGGGTAGTACCATGAATATAGTTTTGTTGAGTTGGTGAATGGATTGATCATGTGGATAGGAGCGACCCAGATTGCCAGGTGCTACAACGGCGTACTGGTTCCTCCGCTGCTGTGAAATGGCGGACTGGAGCTGACAGTGCTCCGGCTCCTCGGTTCCTGGCGACGACGTTCGAATCGAATCCCAGGGCAGTGTTACCTAGCCGACCACATTCTTCCAATCATATATTATAATAAAACGAATATAAAACTTTATTCCACTTAATTTTATTCGACCGTAACCGGTTTCAGCTCGTTAAAGCCATCTTCAGACTGGTACAAATATTTCTTAGTCTACGGTTTATGTACACAACATATTGGGGAGGGGGAGAGGGGTGGTCTACAAGGATTTTAATCAATTATAATAATTATATTTATTGCTAAGTCGTTTTAGACTATCGAATTTCTAAATATTTTGGTAATTCCAGTAAGCTAAATACATTGGGTTTGCAGCTAACTCAATGATGATTAGGGAAAAACCTTACAAGTAATATGAGTTACTAATGACCTAATTTTGTAGTCACATCGTTATTATATTTATGAAGTATGGTATTTTTTATTGCTTTTTGAAGGGATACATGTTTACATGGGAGTTGGAATGGTCTAAACTAATTACATATTTTAGTAATTACGTAATTAGTTTAGACCGTTGGAAGTTTATGAGTTGAAGGAGTTCGCAACAGTCGAATTTAGAGTATTGAATAAAAAAGTTTAATCGTTAATTTTTCGTCGGTCTTCTAATGTATGTATTATTACAATATTTAATAAGAAATTATATTTTAGGTCTTCTAGGGGGATTTTAGACTTTTTTTATTCGCTCAATGTTATTAGTGTGAATTTTTTAAGATGGAGCCCAAACTACTGAGTTATACTCAATTACGTTTCTAACCAGAGTCTAACAATGCTCGACAGTAAACTAAAGGGAGGCACTTACCAAAAAACCTTTTTGTTTTAAGAACAATTTTAGTAATATGACTCTAAATTCAATATCATAGGACTCCTAGCTCTATCTATAAATCGTTCTCAAAAGCTTAAAAACAGTTTCTGAATGAAATTTCAGAAATGTCAGTTTTTGTAGGTTAAGGAAGGTTGTTTTGATAGGTTAAGGAAACAGAAATTTTGAAGGTAAGTTTTGAATCAATATTTATTAGAACTTTACTTTTTTACTTGTTTGTGAAGTTATCAATGTTACAAAGAAAAGTGGTATACCCTTTTTTCTTATTTTTGCTAACGTTTTTCTAACAAATTATGACATGTCTACTATTAGTTCCAAAAATAGTGAAAATCTAAAAGATGACATGTGTGTCTTCCATTGGTGTTCCAAGATATTGAATTTTTAAGTTTTTTTAGTACGATCTTGATCACTATTCCCAATTAAAAGATTTCTGTAAAAATATCAACAATTTTGGATCACTTTAACTAAAGGCAGACATGGTGTCTATTATTGGGGTAAATTTATTATTGATGCTTATTATGTAACCGGTTGTAAAGGGTCTCCCTCAACCAGCATCTCCCAATCCGGCCCGCCGCGCAAAAGGTGGGCCGACGCACCCACCATCAAGACCCGGACAAACATAACCCCAAGAACCCGGGCACCCTTGCTAAGTCACCAAACGAAGCGAACCACTTGGGGTGAC
The DNA here is from genome assembly GCA_929108145.2 of Limnephilus rhombicus. Lineage (NCBI taxonomy): Eukaryota > Metazoa > Arthropoda > Insecta > Trichoptera > Limnephilidae > Limnephilus > Limnephilus rhombicus. The sequence continues at coordinate 30,728,431 of OV815284.1, forward strand.
CTGTGGCAGAGGTGTTGGTCATCCAATAAATGGTTCCCAGGACGGCGGTACCCATACCCGCCTACCAAATTATAAGTGTGTTACGCGTTTAAAATTAAGAATTTCGAGAAACGACATCATCGTGCAAAGAAAGGTATTGCGCTTTTTTGTAGCGCCTTCTTGTATTCCTTTAGTGTTGCAATCTCTCGCCTGATATTTGGCGGGGTTTTGTTTGCAAGCACGGGAAGCCAAGGGAGAGGAGTCGATTTTAAAGTTCCACTGATGGTTCGCATTATGACATTAATCTGAACGTCGACCATGGAAGTGTGGGCGCTTCTTGCTCATACTGGAGCACAGTATTCAGCTGCTGAGACAACATTTTTTTAATTTTTTTTTTATTTCCCTATCCCCATATGGGGGTGTGCTGGACCTCGTCCCTGCTTCATCTTTAGTTACATTATTAATTTTGCAGATCTTTCTCAAATCTATTTGGGCCTCCCCCAATGACATGTGCAGGCTTGAGGCTTGATCAGACAACCTTGACTGCCTTTGTCCTGCCTCTGACTACCCAACGCTGAATTTTATTTTAGTCTTCGGGTGTTTTACCCCAAATATTCAGTTAACATTCTTTGAGGCTTCACTGAGTGGTTGGCTAAGGGACACGGAAGCTAAGTGTAGTTTATTGTCAGACCGAAAGCCATTCACATTTTTTGTTGGTATTTGCCAATTGATTTGAGATTTAGTGTGTTACTTATGTTCTCTATTTTATGCAGGTGCTTGCAGGTTTTTACAGATGCAATGCCGCCTCATGGAGTCTCATGAATGAGTTTTTCCTTTGCCCTGTTTAATTTATCTTTGTCTTACTGACCTATTTTTTTGCATTTTGTTTTTCCTGTTAAGCTATGTAAGGACACTGGAGGTCTAGATTCGTTCAAAATAAATAAATGCAGCTTCGTTTAAGAAAAAAAATAGAATCTTGCGAGAGCCTTGAAGGAGTAACCATCAGTTACTTATACCAGGGCGGGTAAGAGGTGGATAATCTCCACTGCTGAGACAACCGGGGCAATGGATGCCATTCTGAGCGTGTTGGCGTCGCATGCCCAGCTAGTACCAGCTAGCTTACTGTCTAAGTTTAGTATTGTCCTAGTAAGTAAATTTTCTGCCTAGTAAGTGTGAGGAAGATCTCGAGTATAGATGTTGAAGAGCGCTGGGGCTGGCTAGCATTGAGCCTTAGGCAAGGCCATTATTCACAAGTATTTTTTTGCTTTTTAGTCCGCCTAGAAAAACGTACTATGTTGCCATCTTCTATGGTGTTGTAGAGCTTGACAAGGAAGTTTTGTGCCAGACAGTGTCGTGAGCCGCAGAAAGATCAATGAACGCTGCCACAGCTTAAGCCGTTCCTGGAAACCAAATTTGATGTGTGTTTCAGAGCCAGCACCTGGTCACAGCAGTTACGTCCTGATCTGAAGCCATCCTGCTCTTGTGGAACCACTTTCTTCAGAATTGGGGTAAGTCTGCGGAGCACCACCCGCTCTAGGAGTTTGTACGTGGTACTTAAAAGCGAGATGGGCCGATAGCTGTTTGAATCTTCTGGTGGCTTGTTGGGTTTGAGGATCGCTATAACTTTAATTATTATTTTTAATTGATAAACTAACGTTTTTAAGACAAGATTTTTATGCATAGCACAGTCAAGTCCCGTTGGCGGCAAGTACCTTTTCTCGGAAGATTTTTTCAATATAGATGAGTGTTTCAGGTTGATAATTATTGCTTATAATAATTGCTATAACTTTAGTTTTTTTCCAGATATTTGGAATTACTTCAGTTTAAAAAATTTCAGTACACAGTTTTGCGATCCATAGTTTTGTCCGTGGCCCAGCATGTTTAGAAAGTCTGGAAGAACTCCATCGCATCAATAAATTGTATTATGAAGTAAAATCAACAAATCTATAAACTATGCCCGCCATAAAACAGCATAAAACATCCCGAGCATAAAATTTAACATGTGCGTGAAATATTTTTTTTCTATTGCATTGAATTAATGAAATTTAAAAAATGAGAAAAAAGGGTTTTTACGTATTTTTAAACAACTTAAATTCTTTGGATAACCTTGAATTTCGACGTATTTTGATCCATTCAGGATTTTTTATTTTTTATTATTATAACAAAATGTGCAAATTCACATAAACACGTACCATACAACAATAATCACAATGACAACTGCTCGTCTTTATACTTTGCTCTCGCAAAAAATCATTAAAAAACTGAATAATTCGTGTGAAAGTGGTGTTTGTATGGATGATATAAGATCTTTTTGATAAAAAGGTGAAAAAAAAACTGTTTTACCGGATTTTAAACATTTTTAACGCCAGTTTGCAACTTTTAACCTAGAATCGTGCTCTTGTGATCTTTGAAATGTCCAATCCGCCAGTGCAACCCTTGCCCTAGCCATCGGCGTAAAAAAAGAATGATGAAATCACACAAAATAGCATCGAAACTGATTTCTCCAGTGCTTGAAAACGAGGAATCTGACGATGAATCTGATTACTCAGATGTATCTGAAAAGGAGACCCATAGTATCCCAGTGTCCTCAGTGCAGATTCTTAATGACACTCAAGCCAGTCTAAGAGCACTCCAAGATGTCGTTGCGGAAAAGCAATCTCGATTTTCAAAGGACCAACAACTACGGATAAGCGGATACATATCTGAAGTTTTCCGAGTATGACAGCTGCTCTTAGAAAGAGAACTCTTCAAAACTAATCTGGCCACAGCCAATGCCAAATTAATAGTGACAAAAGGAGAAATTACAATGGAAAAAGCAGGAAACCAGCATAGGCTTCAAAAATTTTTGCAGTTGAAGTCAGATCTTGAAAAGGTGATGCGCAGAGTAGCTGATGCCACAAAGGCAAGCCTTTCTTTTGCAGATATGGTCAAAAATGGTCCTCAGAAGACGGCAACACTAATAAACCGCTCAGGACCTAACGTTGGAACCCCCAAACCAGCTGTACGCATCTTCCCAAAGTTGGATTCCGTAAAAGACAGTGAAGTTACAAAGCAGCTTCTAAAGGATGTGTTGCAACCATCAGATCTTGGGATCCGCGTTACAGGTATGAGGAATATCCGAAACAAAGGCGTTGTGATCCACTTTGCACACTAAAAAAGATCAAGAAAAAAATTTGAAAACCTCGTGCCTAACTAACTCGGTCACTCTGAGCCCCCAATTACCAACAAAAGGGCATCCAGGAGTGCTTCCTAAAAAGTGCCTTAAAAGGTGTTCTGGACAAAGCAGATCTAGAGTCCACAGTCAAAAATTGTAAGCTTAGTCACCTAGCTGGCGCTCGAATAGGAACAGCATGCCACCATGTCTACGAGGTTCCTGCCCGCATACGTCAAGTGCTGGTGGAGCAAGGGAAGGTTTTTGTGGACTGGAATGTGTGCCGTGTCCGTGACTTTATTGGCTTTATTAGCTCCAATTGCCAAATGATCGGACATTCTTTCAAGTTCTGCAAGGACCAGCAAAGATGTGGACACTGTGCAGGCGAAGGTCACGTCCGGATAAACTACCCCAAAGCTGCCGCCGAGCCAGTTTGTGCTACGTGTACCAGGTTTGGGAAGCCCGCTGCACATCCGACTGGAGACAAGGACTCATGCCCGGCCTACAAAGCTGCCCTTTCTAAAGACTTTGCCAATATTGATTATGGCGTCTAATTATGTTGAAGAAGATGACGCGGTAGAATTCGAAAATACTAATAATTTCCAGGATTGGCTAAATGTCCGTAGTAACTACAGTATGGAAAATATTAATATTGTTCAGTTGAATATTAGATCGATTTATAAATACTGGAATACTCTGAATGTCTACTTAATTTTTTGTTAGAAATATATTCATGTGTTAATGTTATGTGAAACGGCTATAACACCAGAGCTTGTCTGTCTCTATAATATTCCTGGATTTAAATGTTACAATTATTGCCCAACTAAAAAATCGGTTGGAGGACCAGTGTTGTATGTTCGAGAAGAACTCACTTTTCAACAGAAATCAATAAAAACAAATCATTTTGAATGTGTGCTTGGCTCTATGACACAAACAATAATATTTTAAACATCATAGCAATACACCGCCCCCCAAACTCCAACAATAACATGAAATATCTTCCGTAGTCCAGTGAGTAAGACTCTTGACTCACAATCCGGAGGTCGCTGGTTCGAACCCGGCATGCGCAAATAAATTTTATTTGATTAATTTGTGTTATTTCACAATTAATTCATTTAAAATAATATATAGTATATTTGCGGCATGTTCCAGAGTGGAAGATACTATCAGTATCGCCCTGGTGTAAGACCACCATTCAGAATTGAAACGTTGCTTGAAAATGGCTTTAGCCGTGTTTGGTGACCAGATCTGAATAGCCAGGTACTTCCCAACCTTCCTCTTCCCCACCTCCTTCCCCTCCCCACTACCTTCAGCCTCACAACATACCCCATTTTGGGGATGCCATAGTCTCACTGGCTCCAGACGGGAGCAGTTGAGATTCTTGTGCGGTATTCACTGTAAAAAAAAAAAAAAAATCTGTATAATATAAGCCCCAAATAAAATGTTGTACTTATACGAGATATTAACCTGGACTTATTAAATTATCAAAACCCGATTATTATATCATATGAACATGTCTGATGTCTGATAATTATTTAATCAAATGCATTTGTGAGGTAACTAGGGAAGCGGTTCTAGCAGGAAAAGTTACTCATTCCTGTTTAGACCATATATTTGTCCGTTTTAATAAAGGGTGTCAACAAAGCGATACTCTTTCTTTATGTGTTTGTAATAATATTACCATAGCGGATCATTTTTTAACTGCAGTTAATATTAAATATATTGCAAGGAAAAAAGTCGTAGAACACAGCGAAAGAATATCAATTTTATCTCAAAACAAAATCCACAAAGATATTTATAATTTTAAGTGGCTTACCTCGCTTGAGGAACAAGATTGCAATATGTTATACACTAAAATTAAAAACAACAAAGTAAAATCGTTATGTATTATAAACCCAAAAAAGACCCCTCGCAATAAAACCTTGGATAACTTCTGATATATTAGAAAATATTAAAAAAAAATTCACTCTGCAGAAGGTGGAAAAATTCTCCTAACAATAAATTCTTTGAATAAGAATACAAAACTTTCAGAAATAAGGTAACAAAAGAATTCATTTAATGTAAGTCTACATTTTTTAACAATAAATTAAAAAAATATTTCGCAGATACAAAAAAACTTGGTATGAAGTAAATAAATTTATTAGGACGCAAGTCTAAAAGTAGTTGTGACGAAATAATCTCAAAATATATATTAAGTCACATCAAAAAGTATCTGCTTCATATGAACAAAAAAAAACACGCATAATGAAGAAACTGTAGCAAATAATTTTGTTGAATATTTTACGAGCAGTGTTAGCTCTATGATACATAAATGTGATTCATCGCCCGTCAGACCGACAGAAGTGCAACATGGTATGTACCTACTAAGAGCTACCTGCAAAGAAATCAATATTATTGTTAGCAAACTAAACAATTCAAAGTCACCAGGGATTGACAACATTCGAATGTTTGACATATATTAATATTTTAGGGCTTGTTATAACTCATTTTATCAATATAATTTTAGCACAAGCACTGATTCCAGATGAACTTAAAAGTAGCATCATTAGACCAATTTACGAAGGCGGCAAACATACAGATGCATAAAATTATAGGCCGATTAGCATTTTGCCAGCCCTAGAAAAAATACTTGAAAAATACATTTCCATAAAACTTAACAAATATTTAGAATCTTTATCTTTGCTAGATCCCAACCAGTATGGTTTTCAAAAGAAAAAAGTACGGAAATGTTCCTTCAGGAATTTTAAAATCACGTAAATCATGAATTAAATTTTAAAAAACATGTGTTGGTTTTATTCATAGATAATTCGAAGGCGTTTGATACCATTGATACAAATAAACTTTTAGAAATAATGGAGGCAATAGGAATTCGAGGAAAGTTTTGTTAAAAAATTTACTGTCACATCGACAAATAGAAGGGAAAATTCCAAATTTAGCAAAAGAAAATATATTTCAACTGGTGTTGCACAGGGGTCAATTTTAGGACCAACCCTGTATATTATATACGTCTCAATTATGAGTAAATTGTTTTCATTGGTTAAACATTTTGTGTACGCAGACGATACGGCACTCGTAATATCACACGAAGACCTGATTACTGCAATGAACCTTATGCAGCAGATTTTATTACCATTTTAGGATTTTTTTTGTTAATTTCTTAAAATTCTTTCTTTTTGTTAATTTCAAAAATGAAATCGAAAATTAATTTAGTTAATAAAATAATAGCACCATGTAAATCCCCTCTACTTACGATGTTTCCATGTAATTTTGACTCCTCCCACCGTTCTCACCCTCCAAAAAATTCCCCACTCCCACTACCCCCGCCTAATTAATTTTTGTACTTGTATAGACTTTTTAAGTTAGTTTTAAGTTTGCTCGTTAATGATACGGACGTGTCGAAACCGTTCACAAAAATTTAAAATTTAAGTAACAAATGTACATGGAAAATTAAAACTTTTCAAAACAAAAAAATATTTCGTGTCTATGAGTACTTTAAAATTAATCTACCTATTTCTGGCTGAATCCACAATCCGTTATGGAATCACTTCTTGGGGATATTCTTGTAAAACTAATAAAAGTTATATCCAAACATTACAAAACTCCCTCACAAAATTGTTAATCCATAAATATACCAATGCACACAGAAGCAATAATAAATTACTATGCAAGTCTCTGAATGTTTTACGTGTCAGAAGATTATAATATTGTAAGTCAACATCTTATATTGTCTGATTCCTTGTATAGGGAAAGAGTTTTCCATAAACATAATACAAGATTCACTCAAAATGGAGGATTGGTGGTTCCGAAATGTACCAACAAATACGGTGCAAGAACCCTAAACTATATTGTACCCAGAATATTTAACAAACTACCAATGACAATTAAAACGTTTTCACAGCTAAATTTAAATGTAATCTAAGGAAATTTAGAAAAGATGTATATTGATGCCCTACCGAAGACCTTGTTTTCCGAATTGGAAAGGAAATGGAAAATCGTTATAAATTTGTATTAACTTTTGCATATTAAACTATAGAAGTACTTGTTGATTATATTCTTTCGTTCATATTAAATTCATTGGTATTTGTTTGTTATATAAGGCTTATGCTACTTTTTATATATTTATATTTATACTATTCTATAATTTAACCAATTTGTCTTTATTGTTAATTTATCATCAACATTATACATACCTACATACTGTTTACCATTGTACCACGTTATTGCAAAAATGTTGGCATTATGTAACTACTGACAAACTACATAAGTAGTTTAGCAGGTTTGAATGTTAAATATTAAAAATATATATATATATATATATATATATATATATATATATATATATATATATATATACATCATTGATTAACTGTCCAATCGGTCTACCAAAATAAAATATTTTAATTTGAGTGACCATTTAATCATGCTATAAAACTTAAAAGCTTGTTGTGTTATTAATAGAATAATTCATTTGTGATAGTCACGAAGTCGTGTATTTCCTTAGCACAAATATTCGAACAAAATTCGTAGGAAAGTTTATTTGAAAGTGAAAAAGATGCGGCGGCCGAAGTATTTTAAAATGAAAAATGTAAATGTGATAACAAATAAAATTGAACCTTTAAAATATTTGGACACAATTTTAAGTATAAAAAGTTACAGAATTCAGGGAAACAACCGTTTAACAACACTGCACTGCATTTCAAAATTACAACTAATTTTATATTCCGCGCTGAGCATTGATGCAACCCTTTCTTTTGTTAAACCATTTATAACGCTACCAATAGGCGGTGGTGTATATCGTTCGGCGCTTGTATTTATAAATTTAACAGGAGTCATAAACATCACTTCGTTTTGGATAGCAAACATAAACTCCAATTTGTTTTTCCACATTTTAAAGAATTTAGACAAGATTGAAAATTTTGTTCCAAATTTGAATAGATTTATGCATGAGAAGGGTCGGTTTTTTATACTTGTGCACTTAATCGATTTCACATTTTTGATATGCAATATGTTTGGGTCCTTTGCAGACGGCGACAAAGATTTTATAACAATTTTAAGAGACATCTGGGTATTTATTTACATAGCAGCAATGGATTCTTTAATTTACCAGTTTTGTAATATGATCAATATTTTAAGCTCATATTGTAACACACTCAACATTATACTTTGCAAGATTTTAGAGAAGCCGAAATATTATCAAACGATCGACGATCCGATAATGTTTTTTTGGAAAAGTAGAATACTGCGTTACTGTACAGTGGAAAAAATTAAAAATGATGAACCGACTTTCACAAATTTTGATATAAATACGATACAAAAAATTTACGAGAAACTAGAGGATACTTTAGATTTGATCAACATGAAATACAATTCTATGGTAAGAAGGTTATTCTACAGGATTAAAAAAAATTATAGGCATAAATTATTATGTATTGTTGTCAATAGATAATTATTTTTTATTGTGTGTTTGCAGCTGCTTCTCACTCCAGTGTCTTTCATTTTGTTTACAATTATAGCTGTGCCAATTATCTTGGACTGCGTAAGTTACATTTGTATTAAATATCTCTTATACGAGTAGGTATGTATTTGGAAATTCTCTGTAGGAACTTATAAATCGATGGTAATATTTGATTTAAAGATATTTGACTGAATGTGACTTTTAAAACGATATAGTATTTATTACAAGTGTTGAATTTTATCTTAATTTTTTTCAGTCTGCCTTCTTGGTAGTAGGTAGCTATTTATGGATAATGCATCATCTACTGAATAATTTTGGCATGGCTGCAGCTAATGAAATGTTGCTTAACCAAATAAACAAAACGAGACAAATAACTGCGCGACTGTTGGCATTCTCTAATGTCTTGGGTAAACATAATTTCCAATTTATTACTGGTAAAAAGCTTTATTACTGGTATTGTTGGAGAGATATTTTAGAAAAAATAGATTTGTATCTCCATATTTATATCTCCATCTATGTTTTTTAGTTTAGTTTTTCTCTGAAATTTAACATCGTGAGACAAAAAAGCTTCAAACACCTTATTCTTTTTCAGATCGTCAACAGAAATTAGGACTGAAAAGATTTTTCAAATCTCTGACCCATCGCAGACCTGACATAACTGCCTGCAAGATGTTTTCATTCAATTTTGCATTTATTTTTTCTATAGTGGGCACAATGGCTAACTATGTTGCGATTTTAATGCCCGTAAGGCCAGAATACCAATAACACCATAAGATTTTTGTTTTTATAACTAAAAGGTTCGCACAAAGCAACAATAGTGACATTATATAAATATTAGGCCGGTCAGTGGTTGAGTGGGCATAGCGCTTGGATCCCATCCGGGCGTCGCGTGTTCAATTCCTCGGCTGGCTAAGTCCTCCATCACAACACAAGCAACATTTTTTCGGCTTTCTGTGGTGATAGTAGGAGATTTTCAAATATTGTTGGGTTATTCGTAACCCGGGAATGTTATTCGTAACCCTTTCTTTTTAAAAAAATTAAAAAAAAAAAAACTATCGAATTATTTTTCCGTTTAACTAAAACAAAACCAGTACTTTAACTTAAACTTTAGGGCGCACAGTTTACACCCGAGCTGTGCAAGCGGGTTCCCCACAGAGCATCGACCATCCCATACATCCTGTACTATTCTGCCTTCTCATGTCATCAACGACGCATGCGTCCATGCGTCTCATGTACGTATATAAACAAAATACTACGAAATATTGGGCTATTTTATGCAGTTATCAGTTTATTTAAAAAAGATTTGGAAAATTTGAAAATGGTGATATATGTAGGTACATGATTGTGCTGCTTTATTTGTTTTACTTGGTCAATTAAAAAAAAAAACGCCTTGTTTCCTTCACCTTTTGCACGTTTTCATTTTATAGTTATGTTACTAATCGGTATTGCCAACCTCCACGGTCGAATCGAGAGCTTAGGATCCTAATAAAAGATTTTTTAAATTTTATTTATATTTATATTGATATTTTTATCATATTTCTTAAATAAATATCTATTATCAAGCTATTGGTCATTTATTGGAAAGGCCGCTACGTGCTTTCTTCCATTAGTTTCCAGACCTTCCAACCATCTGAATTAAAGGCTGGTTTACACGCTAGGACTTACGGATCTACACGGAGAGAAATCAATTCTTGACCTAACGATAAACTAATAGTTCTAATGAATAAAACTTCAATCTAATTATATATTATAGATCTGATACGATATGTTACACCAGTTACACTAATATTATATTAGTTCAAAGTTTCATGGTTAATAATTTATTCTGATATTTTTATAATAATAAATTCGTTAACGTCATAATAATTCAACGTTATTCGAATGCTTTGTTTATTTAACACGACGTCGTAATATTTACATAGTACAAAAGGTACACACTTTTTATTTGATGAAGTGACTCATAAGAAATAATTTCGGTAACAATGGATTATTAATGTTTACCTGTTAAATTATGCGCACGGAACGGCAATACTGTTACGATATCATTCCTAATGTGTATTGCGGTGTATTCTTGATATACGTTATCAATATTGTCCTGTTAAATTATTCGTATTCTGTACACACTATGCAGAGAAGCGTGTTGCCGTGTTCTAACTTCACATCCGACCTGAGTCCTGTTAGCGCCTGTTAGTTAACGCTGTGGCAGGCGGGTATAACTCCGATCCAAAATGTGGACCGAATCTTTGGTGACATCATAAGTCCCCTTCGATTTGTTTATGGTCCCCAGCTACTACCTCCACCAATAGGAATTTTGTTGCATTTTTCTGATTTATTTTCGTTTGAAATTTACATTTTCGACGCAATAAGTGCGTAAGCAGGGCTGGGCAAAATACATGCTTTGCTGTAATTAAAATACAAATTACAAAATACTTTTTCGCATGTATTTAAAATACGAAATACAAAATACTTTCAAGTAATGTATTTGTAATACAAAATACAATATTTTAACCATTTTTTAATTTCAAATACAAAATACAAATTACAAAATACAAAATACATTTGGTTTTGGTAGAACCTTTGGTTGCAATAAATTTTCGTATGTGCCCTTATCTAAGGTTGCGTTTCCATAAAAGCAAAGCTGGCAGAGTGAAACAGAGACGTGCAAAAATTAACCAATCATATTGCTCAGAAGACACATTTCGTCTCCGCTCCACTTGTAAAGTGTTGCGGTATAGGACTTAGGTGTTATATAATAATAATTTATTATAATAACACTAGCTGGTTCCCGGCATGCGTTGCTATGCCATATTCAAAGAAATAAATTGTTTCTCCCTGCATGTCCTTTCACGTGCATCCCCGTTCCCCTCCCGCATCCCTTTCCCCTTCCCCTTCCACCTTACCCTCCTACCCTATCCCGATCCCCCGTCCCGCCAACCCCCCTCCCGCGTTCCATATATTCAGTCCCAGTACATTCAGTTTTCAAACAATTCACGTGCAAGCTATTATAATTTTTTTATTAAAAATATTCATTTTTGTGTATTATAAGAACAGTCAATCAAATCTGGTACCTAACATGGGTACCTATTTACAGTATCTATAATTTAAAAAATCCGTAGACAACTCTTTTGTTACAAAAAAAAACAGCTGCCTGCTAAATTCAATTTCATCAAACGCGTGAACTGTCAAACGTGCGAGGTTAAAATAGTCGTTAAGTTTTCTGAAATTATCCAATTTTCTCCGTAATTTTCTTAATTTTTCTTTCCGTAAGAACCTTGTACAAAGTATAAGAAAGCTTAAAAAAAATGAATGAAATAGGTAAAGTCGTTCTGAAATTATGGCGTTACCAAGGGGATCAAGGATTCATTTTTATATGTATACATTGATGACATTTGTATAGTGCAGTTTTGTGTTATTTCTATTCAAGTGTGCTCTACAGTAATTAACTTTAAAATAATCTAGTATTCAGTCAAATTATTCCTATCTATAGTGCTTGATCTAATACAGTGGTTCCCAACCTTTTCTGACCCGGGACCACTTGCACGTTTATTTTTTTCGACAGGGACCACAAGCAGCGGCGTAGCGAGGGGGGCGGCGAGTTTCGAAATTTGTGTCAACTTTAATTCACCACGTTGTCCGCCCTATCCGTTCCTTGATTGTGGTCAGTGGCGTAGGCTAGCACGGGTTCTAGCAGAATATTTACCACAACGGAGGTGGTAGAACGGGGTAGGATGGGGCGGGGCGAAACGGAATACAGTACAATATTTATAAACTGAATATTGTCCCGATTTTTTTTTATTTAGACTTCTCGACCAGAGACCGCCCGCGCGCTGGCTCGCTAATTGACCGGCGGACCATCGCGTGCCATCTTCTAGCCTCTTGCGGACCACTGGTTGGGAAACCCTGATCTAATACAATGATACAAAAATGTACAATACAAAGCAATGACAAGTATAATATAATTTGATACAAAATGTACAATAACAGTGCTATCATAGCACAGGACAATAATAATAATTAGCATGACAAAAAAATGTACAGTACATTATAAAGCAATGATAAGAGAACTACAGATACAACAGGACAATAGTACAGGATTCTAGCGTTTTTAGTCCATGTATTATCTATGTCAGTTTATTTTTCATTATTTACAATTCAATTACAAGTAATTCAAATACTGCCCCAGGGTAAGTGCGAATATGGATTTTGGGAATTCGCGATCGAATGAAAAATGAGAGAACAGGACCCATAATTAGAACAAAATTAGAGGTGGGAAACTTCCTTTGGTTGATATTTCAGTGTTCCTAAAGTATGTTATTTAAATTTTATTTTAATCTGTGTTGTACATGTTTCCGTTTTCAAAACATATTTATCCACCCGGAATATAATAATTGACGCAGTCCAACATCACGATTACATCTTAAAAAGGTATACATGTTTTCTATAGGTCGATACCTATCTAATTAATTTAATTCATATCGATGCTTGAAAGGAAAAATTCAATGCAGCTGTGACAAAGATAAAACATTAAGAGAAAGCCTGGCGGCGTTTTGTCCACAAACAAACATCTTCCCCAATTTCCGTTCTGAATTTTGATAATAACTCTTACGTTTTTTTTTTTATTACATAAAATAGATTTTCATAAGTTACTTATAGGATTTAAGGTTTGCTAAAATACCTTTCATTCAAGTATGATTTTAGATTTTCACGGCAAAAGTATTATAGAGATTTTTTGGGGGTATTGTGCCGTATTACACATCAACCCTGATGAAAGGAACAACACATTATCACTACCCTTGCACTTTCTGTTCTTATTTTCAACATTTTTTATATTTTAATCAGTATTAATAAATTTATTCCTGTTTTTCAGAATCAGAACCGACAAAACTTTACTTGTTTACAATATAACATTCTATATCCACATCCCAAAACATCCGCTTCTGTTTCTGGAGATGGTTACATGAGGTTAAGGGAAATACTATCAGTCACAGTGCATGATGCAGAGGTAATTATTATTTTTATTACGTTCATTTTACAAAAACTTAATAATGTCAGACAAATTTAATGCATTTGAGTAGGTTTCTTTATATAAGTAAGTAGGTATCCTAGAACTTGGTTTAATATGAGAGTCATCATAAATTAAAAGACATGGCAGGAAATGTAAGTACATACATACATATAATACATGTACACAAATAAAATAAAAATTACATATTTTAACAAATTTCCATAAGTGAACCAATATAATTTTTATAAAATATAACTTCTTAAGTCCTATTTTTTATGATTTCAGGAAAAATATGATGAGCTGAACTAAACTAAACTCCAAATAAACAAATATTATACGTTTTTGAGCCCCGCATGAAACACCAAACATCTTATGCAAACTAATGTCTCCATGGACCTTAATTATATCTTGGCAATATGGTAAATTTATTTTAGACCTGACGAAAAATGTAATAGGTACGTTCAAAAGAAAAATTTATCTTTAAAACAACGTCTTCATGTGGCAATTTGCTACAGAAATATAACCTGCTTACATTGTATTCTTGTTTAAAATATGTACATGTAATTCTGAGTTTTTCATTTTTCTATTATAAGATGAAATTTTTTTAAATTCAGTAGATTTGTAGGAAAGCACAAACATAATTTTATTGTATATATGTAAAGGAAATATATTCCCTTTAAATTTGAATCCTATAATGTCAATTAGAATGCAATCATCGATTGTCATTTGTTTTGTTATTCTATTATTTGATTGTTAGAAAAAAACATTCAAAGTGATATAAATAAACATAAATGTCGTTTCTTAGTTAAAAAAAACTTTGCAACACAAGGGTTTTATTTAGAAATTAATAAAAACGAATTAAACCTATCAACTTATTATAAAACGACATTTCGTTTTAAACCAAAAATGGAGAAAATTCAATTCGAATTTACGCTATTACCTGGAGGCGATGGCAAGTAAAATATTATTAGCATTACAAAAATAGTCACAAGTGATGAAAAAGTGTTTACAATACCAGAAATGCTACAATCCGCCAGCTATCACGAGGAGATAATGAAAACTAGTGCTTTTGGAAAAATAAAAAATAGTTTGAAAAAAAGATACCAGGTTAGAAGAGTCTGGTTAACCATGACAGAACAAAAAAAAACATATGTAGACGAAGATGGAAACCTACAGTTTGGAGACCAATACCTCGAAGAATTGGATGACAAAAGTTTATAAGTACATCAAAAAGAAGATGCATTTGGAAAATTAATTGAAAAGTTAATGGAAGATAAGCAACAGAGCTTAAAAAACATTGCTGAGAAGTTTGTTATAGAAAAATTTTACACTAAAAATACAAATGCAAGCCAGTGGATAGAAGTGTTTGAAAAATAATGTTTGCGGTTTGATGTGACCATGGATGGAAAAAAAATAGAAATACTCAGATTGTTCATGGATAAATCTTTTATAGAGTGGTACAGTTCCATGATTATAAAACTAACAATGAACTCAGAGTGGTCAACATGGAAAAACAAATTCTGTGAATCATTTGCAAACAAAGGATGGAACCCTGTCACATCATTTAGATACAAAGATGGTTCTCTGTTGGATTATGCTATGAGAAAAGAAAAACTTCGATTGGATATGAGAAGATCAATTGACACCGGTACTTTGATAGATCTTGTTGCTTCCGGACTACCAGAATTCATACTTAACAAGATCGATAGAGAAGGATTACAAGACACTGTAGATTTGTTTAATGAAGTAAACAAGTATGAACATATGGTCAACAAAAAAAGATTTATCAATAAGAAAACATTTGGAAATGCAGAACATAATAAAAATGGGGGTAAAAATCCATGTAAAATTTGTGAAAAATTGAATAAGGGCATTCGTTACCACCATGAAGCTACATGCTGGTTCAAAACAAAAGAGGATGAAAAAATTAAGAGAAATGCCACTAAACATGTAAACAATTCAGTGATAGAAACTGAATTAAATGAAAATGATCAAAAAAACTAATAGTAAAACCATTAATAAAAGTCAAACTACTACTAAATGATAAAATAAAAATATACGGAATTTATGATTCGGGTTCAAATGTTTCTCTAATTAATTCTAAGTTAT
Organism: Limnephilus rhombicus; assembly: GCA_929108145.2. NCBI lineage: Eukaryota > Metazoa > Arthropoda > Insecta > Trichoptera > Limnephilidae > Limnephilus > Limnephilus rhombicus. Next base: position 30,744,130 of record OV815284.1, read on the forward strand.
TGAAACTAAAAGGAAAAGGAAACAATTTGAATGAAGCAAATTTAGTAACGATTAATGGTGTTAAAAAGACGAGTGGTTTGACAACGTTAAAAATAAAAAAAAATTGAATTGGAGAAAAAAGTTGATGTGTACATTATTGATGAACACAATTTCAAGTATGATTTTTTGATTGGATTAGACATGATAAAAGACTTCAAACTTATCCAAAGTGAAGACTTACAAATATCAAAAAAACTCTGCCTAAATAATAGAAAAACACTGAATTAATTTTAACAAACATGTTAAAGAAGATGATTTTAAAATAACAATGAATCATTTAAATAATGATAAAAAAAACAGAAATAAATGAACTAATAGACAAATACACATCAGTGTTCACGAAAGTAAATATGATGTTGGCACTGTCAATGGATATGAAGCGAAGATAGACTTATTAGTGGATAAATATTGTAGTAAGAGGCCTTACAGATGCAGTGTAGAAGATAAAAAGGAAATAGAAGAGCAAATAGCAAAATTATTAGACAATAAACTGATAGAAGAGTCGTACAGTCCATTTGCTACACCGGTTACTCTAGCATTTAAACAAGAAGAAAACAAAAGATCCACATTATGCATAGACTTCAGAGACTTAAATAAAATAGTAATACCTCAAGCTCAACCATTTCCATTGATTGAAGACCTAATGACAAAGACCAGAAATTGCAAATTTTTTTCAACGCTGGATATAAACTCAGCCTTTTGGTCTATTTCGTTGCGGATTGAAGACAAAAAAAAAAACACAGGAGGGACATTATCAATGGATCTGCCTGCCTTTTGGATTGAAGACTTCTCCGGCAATTTTTCAAAGGATATTAAGCAATATATTGAGAAAATATAAACTAAACGAATTTGCTGTCAATTACATAGATGACATTCTTATTTTTTCAAAAACTTTTGCTGAACACATTGATCATCTGACAAAGCTGCTGAATGCAATCAAAACAGAAGGTTTTAGATTAAAATTTGCAAAATGCACATTTGCATCAGATATGGTAAAATATCTGGGTCATATAATTCAGAATAATTCAGTCAAGCCAGTAAAGGATAATTTGATTTCAATAAAGAATTTTCCTATTCCAAAAACACAAAAGAATGTGAGACAATTTCTAGGAAAAATCAATTTCTATCATGAGTACATTCCGAAGAGTGCAATAATACTAGATCTTTTGCATAATTTATTAACGAAAAATCAAAAGTTTATTTGGACTGATAAATGCCAAAATGCTTTTGAAACGATGAAAAACCTAATATGCTCAGAACCGATCTTGGAAATTTTTGATCAAGATTAACCAATTAATATATATACAGATGCTTCTCTAGAGGGTGTTGGAGCTATTTTAAAACAGACACAATCTGATGGAAAAGAAAAACCTGTTGCTTACTTTTCGAAAAAAATTAAACGGCGCCCAGAAAAAGAAAAAAACAATTTACTTAGAATGCTTAGCTATAAAAGAGGCAGTGAGATACTGGCAATACTGGTTGGTAGGCAAACCATTTACAGTTTATTCAGATCACAAACCGCTGGAAAATATGAATATCAAATCTAGAACCGATGAAGAGCTGGGTGACTTTACATATTACTTATCCCAATATGATTTTCAAATTAAATATTCTCCAAGAAAGTACAATATTAAAGCTGATTGTCTAAGCAGAAACCCAGTCTTAGAACCAGATGAGAACCAAGATGAGCAATTAAAAGTTGTCAACTTAATAAAATTAGAAGATATCTTAAAAGATCAGGTCAAAAATGAGAAGATACAGTGCAGAAAAGATAAATTGATATCGAAGAATAATGTTTATTACAAGAAAGTAAAAAAAAAAAGAAAAAATAATTCTATCAGAAAAATTCAGCATATATTTTATCAAAAATGTTCACACAGACCTAGGTCACATAGGAATTAATCAAATGCAAAAAATGATAAGCTCATGGTACACATCAGAAAACATGACAAACAATATAAAGAGAACTTGCGAAAGTTGTGCAGTATGTTTAAAGAACAAATCAAGAGGTCAAAATAATTGGATTGATGTCCTACTTGGGTCCCGCAACAAAACCTTTTGAAATATGTTCTATTGATACGATAGGTGGTTTTGGGGGTTCACGGTCAACAAAGAGATACTTGCACCTGCTATCAGATCATTTCACGAGGTTTGCATATATTTTGACGTCAAAAACTCAAAATACCAGCGATTTCATCTAACTCTTAAACTCCACAGAAACTAATGACATTGGCATGATACTATCAGACCAATATCCGGGTCTTAATTCTAGAGAATTCAAAAAAAAATTGGATGAAAAAAATATTCCAATCATTTTTACTGCAGTAAACTCGCCTTTCTCAAATGGATTAAATGAAAGATTAAATCAAACGCTAGTCAATAAAATTAGATGCAAAATCAACGAAAATGACTTAAAAGTGGCTAGGACAATTATAGCCCGTAATTGTGTAAAAAACTATAATGAAACGGAGCACACTGTCACTGGATATGCGCCTCAGTACCTACTTAACGGCACAGATGTTACGATTTTGCCAAATGAGTTAAAACTTATGAAGACTGACATCGATTTGATTCAAGACAGAAAAAAGCTCTGGAAAATACTATAAAGTCACATAATTACAACAAGATAATTTACGATAAAACCAGGAGACATATTAACTTCAAAGTTGGTGATACTGTTTTTGTGGAGAATGGAAACAAACTTAACAGGAAGAAGCTCAACGAATTGAGAATCGGACCCTACAAAATCATAGAAAAATTATCAAACTCAATTAAATACTGGTCGAAAAAAATTAGAATCAAATTTTTTCCACATCTCGAAATTAATTCCAGCACCTGCATTGATGAACCATGAAGAGGATATCGAAGATGAATGAAAATTTTAGCAATAATTTTTTTTCTCGGGGGGGGGGGGGGAGAGATGTAAAGGAAATATATTCCCTTTAAATTTGAATCCTATAATGTCAATTAGAATGCAATCATCGATTGTCATTTGTTTTGTTATTCTCTTATTTGATTGTTAGAAAAAAACATTCAAAGTGTTATAAATAAACATAAATGTCGTTTGTTAGTTAAAAAAAACTTTGCAACACAAGTGTTTTATTTAGAAATTAATAAAAAGGAATTAAACCTACCAACTTATTATATATATTTCCTGTTTGTATTTCATGTATTTAATAAAATTCTTGTCATGTAATTGAGTTTTATTTTTAAAATAATATTTTAGGCTAATGATTTGGGTGGTATTGGGTAGGCCCCGAAAAAAATTATATTGTCTATGGTCGGGCCTTTTTTTGTTGTTGCTTACTCTATCTTCGTCTATGGTGTGTGGCGTCACAAATCCCCGTAAAAAAATACAGAAAAATTATTGCATTTTGATGGTGAAATAGTGACCAAATTTTTCTCGTACAAAAACCCGAAGTTATCGATCTAGTGGGTGGTTTGGTATATTTTTGCGCTGTGGCCTATGGCGGCCATTGCGCCGTCAAGTGCTGTGATCGTTATTTTTCAACATTTTCCATTATTTATTTTTATTATAAAGCTTTAAATAACCTACTAACATGAATAAAAACACTCTAGATTTGTGAGCAAAATGTGGAATGGCTGAATATTTAAGAAGCGTCTGCGTGAGTATATAATTACCAAATATTCTTACAGTAAATTTTATCGCATTATTATTTCCAAATAATTTATCATGCTATATAGGTGAATGTTTATAGATTTAAAAATATTATTTATTATTAAGTAATTTTTCCCTATATTGTGTTGCTTTTTAATTACAGGATTACTGGGTAAGCTTGTGATATTTTTTGTTTTTCATATTATTAAAATATATAACTCTTTATTTATAAAACTCCTCTTATTTTCTTTTAACTTTTCTCTTGGCTTTGATCGATATTTAAATTTTTAAGGCTTTGCATATGTGTAGTAGGGATGGAAAATTCCTCCCCTACGTCACACAAGCCTCCATGAAAATGGGACCCTTATTTCCTCTGATAACTACAGTAAGCTACTTAAAGCTCCTTTGTACTACATATCTTTATTGATATATGTACTTAACTAATTAATACGTTATTCACGACCTTGAACGTAAATATTTTCGTATTTATGTTGTAATTAAACTCAATCAAACGTTGTGTAATTTTTTTTGATTTATGATATAGGACTTTAATTACTTTCATTTTTGTTGTAACCATTTGATTCTAAACAGGGCGTTGAGCTTCAAATCGTATTGGTCTCTCTTGCAATCTAAGTTTAAATAGTTCCTCTAAATGAGCTTACTTCTCTTTGTCACTTATTATGATTCCCTACATCCTAATGAATTCGTAAATAAACTGTACTAAACTACTTTATACATGTTTAATTGTACAGTTAATTAAATATAACTCAAATGGTTAATTGTAAGTAAATTTGATTATGATTGATTCTTGTGTCTGCTTGGCATCACTCCATTATGATTCTGCTGCTATAAAGTACATATAAAGATGAATTTAGTAGGTTAATGTAATTAGTTAATTGCATATTTGACAAACTCAGAATAACCCTGTTATAATGCAGTACAAATCCTTATTCCTTTAATTATAATTATTAATATCTTGTTTTACTCTAACCCCCTCTCCCTAATTATTATTTTTTTGAATAATCCTTTTTTTCTCGAATTTCTGATTTAGAAAATTTAGAACAAGCTCGGTGTGGACGCCCTCTCCTTGGCTGCGGCACCACTGCACTGAATCCGACTGTTGCTCCTGTAATTAATTAATTTTCCTTTTCTTTTAAAACGTGATTTTATTGTTTCTTTATTTCTACATCGTTCGTAGGCTCGGCAACGAAAGCTCTGTACGTAGAGTTCGTAGCCTCGAATTCGTAGCCTTGTATGTAGATCCGTCGATCTCACTTTTCTCCCCTTCACTCCTTTGGCAGCGCCTCGACACCCCTTTACGTAATAGGTTTTAGGTATACGTGGCGAGATGCTCTCAATTTATCAACTTGTAATTAACCCCTTAACGTTGTGTCATTTTTTGTTTTAAAGGTTTGATATGGTTAATCCAATTTAATTAATAATTTGTTTGTGGTAAACCCTTTGTTCTTTATGGCGTGTTACAATTCACAAGGGCCCGTTTTATAATGACTGACTCTAGCTAACTTGAAAATAACTCTAATGCTACCGTTCGTGCAACTTCCTCCCCTACTAACGTCCGTTCTATACTTGTTTGTTGAAGATTATTTCTTTTGAATTAACCCGCGTCATCCTTCCTAGTACCTAGCACATAAATATACCTTTATACAGTGAATTGGGAAGATCCTACCTTTAGTGTAACGCTGCGTATCCTCTGCTACTCTTGGGATGCTAACATATAGAATAATTTGACATTTGTACTCTAGTTACGGATTCTCAATCAAAATTCAACCAAAATAGGTCCAGGATGCACAAATTCCACAGTCACAGTTGTAAGTGAAGTTTGTTAGTTAGTTTTGAGTTTGAGTAGGTATTTTTGGGAGATTACTAGGGATTGACATGAAATTAATGGACTGGTAAGAAACCAAATCTAAGTCACATGAGAATCTTTGGATGTCCTGCAATGGTGCACATTCCTAAAGAAAAAAGAACTAAGCTTGATGTGAAGTCAGGTAAGTTAATTTTTGTTGGCTACAGCGACAGTACCAAAGGTTACCGATTTATAGATCCTGAAACAAAAAGGAGTCTTGAGTAGAGATGTTGTATTACTAGAAGCTTTTATTAAAAGAAATATAGTGGACAATGTACCTGAAAAAGAAATTTGTAAAAAAGACATAGAGATGGAAGAAAATTCAAAGCAAAGGTATGATGAAGTAAAAGAAAAGTATTCTTTTTGTTATTAGTTTTTGGGGTATTATGCCGTGTTACGCTACCTCCTTCTTTAGCCAACGTTTCGGGCAGCATTGCAGTGTCCATCATCAGGGCAGATGTGTAATAGTTAGGGGTGATGTTTGTACTTATCTACTTAGGAGCGATACCGTGTCGCCAGCTCCACTCCTCTACGAGCTGGCGCTACAATATACTTCAACATGTTTTTTTGCGTTTAGCCTTGATGTAACCGTCAAATACCGGATACCAAGAACTATTGAGTTTAGCTCCGTCGTCTCTAATAATATTTATAGGATTTTTGTGAATTTCAATTGCCTCCGTAATCAGGCGTGCTCTATGAGTTTTGGGTCTTCCCAGGACTTCAGCAACAAATCCAAAGTAATGGCCGGTTTCAATTAAACGCTCGGCGATTGCCGATTTGTCAGGGTGGCCAAGTTTACACGCTCGAAAGTGTTCCGATATCCTTTTGGAGATCGTCCGCTCTGTTTGGCCCACATAGACCTTATCACATCCGGAACAGCTGAGTTTATATACTCCATCTGTTTCCAGAGGAAACTTGGTCTTTGCAGGCCTCAAAAAGTCTCGTATTTTTGTCGTGGTTCCGAAGACAATCTTGATTCAGTAGCCTAGCGAGGGGGGGCGGGGGGGGGCGGACCGCCCCGGGTGCCACCCAAGGGGGGGGGGTGACACTCGAACGTTGAGAAAAAACTTACGAAAGTGCAAAATGGCCGCAAAAAATATTTTACACTTGAACACTGACTGTTATTTAGCTCTATGGCTCGTTTGGTTGGGGATTCCCGAATTTTTATTTTATTTTTTTTATTCTTGTTTCTAGCTCAAAGTATTGCTCGGTCAGGGATTTCCCTGAAATATTCCTTGTTTCATTCTAATTTCGTAATGTTATTGTTATCGTAAACGTAAACCCGTGAAATGAATTGTTATCTATTGACTAACGTGAATTAGTGAAAAAGTTGTTTTTCTGAAAGATCATTTAAAAAAAAAACAAGGTAAGTGGATTTGATAGTTCTTTTTTCTAATAGACCCAAAACTTGAATACAATTATACCAGAATCGATCGATAACTGATTGAAGAAAAATGATAAATCATCTGTTTTTTTCTGTATTATATTGTTTTGTGTGCATGAATAAATACTTAAGGAATAATCAGTAATTTGGAGATTTTCAAAAAACGTTTTTTATGAATTCGAAATATGCGTTTTGAATTTGTTGACGAAGCGCTATTTACACCGATTACCAAGTCAACAATTAGCTGTTTACACTGGAGTAGTTTCGCAAGCTAAGGTAATTCGTCTACCAAATGTAAGAGCACCCTCAGATTTCGATCAGTTGTCGATTCTTTGGATAAGAGGTCACCTGCAGATTACTAGCGCTGTAAATCATGATACCTGAATTATTTTATCCAATATTAGGTTGGGTATTATCCAAAATCTAGTTTGAGTTTCTAAAAGGTTTTTTGATTGGCGACGTTACGTGAGTATGGCGTCTTTATATTTGTATTTATTCGTTGACCCGGCCTATACTAATACCAGATTTTTCCAGATTTAAGTGAGTGATTCTGTGTGAGAATCAAAAGCTTGAATAAAAGTTACACACGGAACAAGCAAACGGTTTTCTTTCGAATTTTGGGGCATACGGTGGGCATCTCAAATTTTAAGCACATCTCAAAACTAGTTTCAATTTAAGATTGAATCTGTATTCGGTAACTCGTTTTAATTAAAATTACACCCATAACATGAAAATGGTTTTCCTTCGATATTTGCAGCACATAGTCTGAAACTTTCATATCTTGCAATAGAACTCGGGAATGGTTTCCTTCGAAATGGGTCCGCAGATGAACAGAATTACAAATGAAATTTCAACGGAAACCATTTTCGAGTTCCACGTGCAAGATTTGAAAGTTGAAGAATATGTGCTACAAAGATCGGAGTAAAACCATTTTCGAGTACTGCGTGCATTAATAATTAAAGCTGGGGACTTACACCTTTACTTTCTCACAACTGAAATTTTATCGTTACACTCTGAACACAAAACTGGTTTTTACTTAAGAATGGGTTGTTAAAATTATATTTTCGTGCCAGCAAATGATTTTCCCCAGAATTTTGCAGCATATTAGAATTAAAAACTCTACTCGGAACTTTAGAACGAAGTTTTGAAATTTTTTATCGTGCATTTGGAGAACATAACTGGTTTAAACTTTCTGTTTGCGTTTCCCCAGGTTCAAAACTGCATCCAAAACTCAAAAATGGTTTTCCTCAGATTTTTGTACCACAAAGTATGCAACTTGAATTTTTTAACTGCACTTGAAAAATGAGAATGGTTTCCTTCGAAATGCGTCAGTACCTGCATCCGCATCTTGATATTTTTTTGAAATTCTGAATACAAGACTTGTTTTAACTTATAAGAGTCCACTGGCTTAAATTAAAATTGAACCTTATTAATTTTTTCAAAACTGGTTTAAATTTAAGAGTGAATCTGTATTCGGTTAATCGTTTTAGTTAAAACTACACCCATAATATGAAAATGGTTTTCCTCCGCTATTTGAAGTACGTAGTCTGAAACTTTCATATCTTGCAACTCGGGGAATATCTTGCAATAGTGGAACTAGGGAATGGTTTCCTTCGAAATGGTTCCGCAGATGAACAGACTTTCAAATGAAATTTCAAAGGAAACCATTTTAGAGTTCCAAGTGCAAGATTTGAAAGTTGCAGACTATGTGCTGCAAAGTTCGGAGGAAAACCATTTTCGTGTACTGCGTGCAGTAATAATTAATGCTTAAGACTTACACCTTCACCATTTCACGATTGAAATTTTATCATTACACTCAGAACACAGAACTGGTTTTTTCTTAAATGCGTGTTGTTAAAATGATGTTTTCATGCCAGCAAATGTTTAACTTCAGAATTTTGCAGCATATTAGAATTGAAAACTCCTCTCGGAACTCTGTTATTTGCAGTTCTATGGCTCGGTCGGTTGGGATTCCCAAAAAAAATTGTTGTTTTATCTTCGTTCCGAGCTCTTACTATTGCTTTGTGGGGGATTCCCCTGAAATATTCCTCCTGTTTCACCACCTGTGTCATTCTAAGTTCTTTTGTACATTGTGATTATCGAGAACTCGTGAAGAGAATTATTATTGTGGAAAAAGTTGTTATTAGGTGATTTTTTTTTTAAAAGTGTTTTCATTTTGAGGATTGCGAAATTTTTGTTTACACATTTGACTAGCTAGTAATGTTTTTATATTTAAGCGGGTCGAAATTTGCCTTTTGAATATCTCAAAGTAAACTTTAATAGGGGGGGGGGGGTGTGACACCACGTTTTCCGCCCCGGGTGCCACCCATGCTAGCTACGCCACTGTCTTGATGCTTTCTTTTTTAAATAGTCTGGCAATTCTGTCTGTCACATTGTGAGCGTAAGGTAGGAAAGCGCAGGCCTTTGACTCTTGTTCAATTCTGTCTTCGTTTGGTGCAGATTTGGCTCTTATGATTTGCCTTGTCTGCCTTACTGGGTAACCGTTACGCTCCAGTGCATCGGTCAGTTTTGTAAGTTCTGCTCCGATTTTTGTTTCTTCACATATTCTGGTCGCTCGGGTCACCAATGTATGGATAAGTCCTCTCTTCTGCGCTGGGTGGTGATGGGAATCAGCATGTAGATACCGATTTGTATGAACTTCTGTACACTGTGTGTCCTAGACTACCATCTTCTTTTCGCATCACCTCCACATCTAGAAAAGGTAGGATCTAAGTGTCATTTTCCAACTCCATTGTGAACTTAATTTTAACGTGGAGTGAGTTGAGATGGTCTAGAAATTCGTTCAGTTTCTCTGTTCCATGAGGCCAAATGGCGAAGACATCGTCGACATACCGCCACCATACTTTGGGAACAGCCGAAGCTGTGTCGAGTGCCACTTCCTCAAACTTCTCCATAAAGATGTTGGTGAGTACTGGCGACAACGGACTGTCCATCGCAACTCCTTCCACTTGTTCAAAAAGTTCACCCTGGAATGCAAAATATCCCGTTTTAAGTAGTGTTCAAAAAGTTTACAAATGTCTTCCTCGTAGATCTCTCTGAGCATTGTCATGGAGTCTTCCAGAGGCACATTCGTGAAAAGGGACACAACGTCAAAACTGACCCTTGAGGTATACGCTCAAGTGGTCCGTTATACTTCCATAAGATAATTGATTGGTCTTGCTGTCAAATATCGACTTAAAATACACCAAATGGACGCAGTCACAGCATTTCTACAGGGTGACATTGATGAAGAAATTTACATGTCCTTACCACCTGGCTATGAAGATGAAAATAAAGTATGTAGACTGAACAAGTCAATATATGGACAGTGGAATAAAAAATTAAACACTGCTTTGTTAGAAATTGGAATGACTCGTTCAAACATAGATCCATGCATTTACTACCGTATTTTGAATGAAAATTATATGCTTTTTATAGCAGTATATGTAGATGATAGAATTTACTTATTTAATAATGAAGAAACCTCACGTATCATAAAATTGAAGTAAAAAGAAGAATTCTGTATGAAGGATTTAGGAACAGCCAAACATTGCATGGGTTTTAGAATTTTACAACATGAAAATGTTGATGAGATTTCTATTGATCAATCCATTTACATAAAGATGATACTTACACGGTTTGGAATGAACGATTGTAAGCCAAAGTGGACTCCCGCTGATGCTAATGTTAAAATGAAGAAGGCTGAAAGTCAATAAGAAATTTTAAATAACCTTCGAATCAAGAAATAATTGGCTGCTTGTTGTACTTCTCACAGGGAACTCGTCCAGACATTACCTATGTAATAAATTCTCTGAGAAGATATAATAGTCAACCTACTAATGAACATTGGATGGCTTTGAAACGAGTCATGAAATACCTGAAAGCTACAATGAATATGAAACTGGTTTATAAACGGAATGTCAGTGAAAAAATTTCAGGCTATTGCGATTCAGATTGGGCAAATGACATTGAAGATAAAAAATCCTGTACAAGATACATATTTTTATTCCAAGAAACAGCAGACCATAGCCCTTTCTACAACTGAGGCTGAATATATGGCTCTATCGTCGGCTATTCAGGAAGCTCTTTGGTTGAAACAACTGGCAGACGAGTTTCAACCTGAACTTAAAAGTACACCTATAACTCTTTACTGTGATAATCAGAGTGCGATTAGTCTTTCAGGAATGTTTACCACGCGCGCAGTAAACATATAGACGTCCGATATCACTTCGTGCGCGAGAAAGTTGCTGCCAAACAAATCATGGTTCAATATAGATGCACTGGAGATATGGTCGCAGATATTTTGACGAAAGCACTCCACCGACCGAAGTATGAAAATTTCACCTCATCAATGGGTTTAATTTTAAAGCGTGTGCGTTCAGGAGAGGATGATGGAAGTATGAACGCCCTCTAGCTTTTGTTTTTGTGTCTAGCTCTAGTTTGTGCACTGTCATTTACGATCTTTTACGTTGTCTAATTACATAAATGAATAGTTCTAAAGTCTTAACTGCCTTTTCTTACATTTCATCACATTTCAATTGCTATATTTTTGCTGAAATTATAATAGTACATATAATAATAAAATAAATACATAACATGAACTTGAAAATTATCAAGTAAATAACTATTTTCAATAGTATTAGATACTTTCAAAGGTAGGTATTCGGAATCGATACCTTTTAAATCTAATATAAATATGTTTTGATTAGATTTTTCTTGTAATAAAAACATATATAAATATACATGTACACATTATCCATACATATTTTATAAACAATATTTTAATAAACATATCACACATATTAATCAAGTAATATTTTGTTATAATAATTAAATCCAAATACCAGCTGTCTGCTTTCTGCTTTCCGCTTTCTCCTTGGTGCCTGGAAAAATTTTATCTTCTGATTTACGAAAATCAGAAGAGAATTTAGATTTTTTTACATGTTTTACAATTTTTAAGAGAAAAATGTGTCCTTACTAGGGTACCCCCTTCTAAGGACACATTATACAAGTTTTCTCGTTTGAAATGTAAGTATTACCTATGATAAAATATTACAGTGGAAAAAAAGTACAATACAAGAATTAATCTTTGCTAGGTTGAAAAATTATATTCTTCCTTCTCATGTCCATAATCCATATTTTTATGCTTCTTTTGAAGTCGGTTATTATTTTTGTGGTTTTTATTGCAAGAGGAAGTAAATTAAATAATTTTATAGAGAAGTGTTGCTTCCTTCTTTGTCCAAAAGTAGTTTTAGTTGTAGGTTGGTGGAATGTAGGTTGTAATGTAGATCTTGTGAATCGGCCCGAGTTTGTTTGCGTAAAGTTATCCTGGTTTTTGAATGCGTACATTGGAATATCTTTTGTATATAATAGTTTTAGTGACATTAACTTCAGCGCTTTAAAAACTTAGTCTGTGGGGGTTCTGATGGGGACTCTAAGTATAATTTTCAGAATTGCCCTTTGAAATGAATTCGTAAAATATTTTTCTTCGTGTAGCTAGGTAAAATGGAATTTGTAGACACCAAAATGTACGCCTCATCGAATCGCAAAGAAATCCAAGAGTAAAACGGAGGACAAAACGAAGCGTGTAAACACATGTTAAAACTTTAAGTCCATTTTGGCTCAGTTCGCATCAAATTCAACCATAGGTGCTACCGTCCGTCTGGGTTGATAAATTATTTAAGATTTTTGTAAATCCATGAATTAACCATATAATTAAAATCCACGAAGCGATTGAGTTGCCAATTGTTTTTTTTTTCAGTTGTCCCATGAGCAGATGGACCAAGTATTATAAAATACAATAGCCAAATGAATATAGCTCAAATCGGAAATGAGAACTGAGACAGGAAATGGAGGAAAAGACGTTACCGTGTAAATACATCACAAAACGTACATGTTGTCTTCCTTTTTATTTCACCGATAAAACGAACGATAAGTTCTAGCATGTAAACCTTTATTTGAGGTTTTCTAACCCATCTTTATCCTAACGACGTATTACAGAGGAAAAAAAAACATTTACTATATATGTAGTTATACTTCCTAGCGGAGCCGTCACAGTTTTCCATACATTTTTACCGATGTCTTGTCTATCATAGTAGTATTAGTGATAGTTCTTATAAAGTGACAAACATGTGTCGTTTTTTTTTTACTTTTTCCATTAATATTGTACAATGTGTTATTGCTATGTCATGGGAGAAATAATCATTCTATTACATTAATGATTCAATTTAATCGTTTTTTTTTTCAATTAATGCAATTCAAATAATATCCTTGAAACTTTTCTATATGGATGATTCAGTGTAGGTAAAACACAATTTTTAAATAAACAGTATTAAATCTAATTTTCTCAATGCGGTCATGTTTTGTAAAGAACGAAACAAAAACTAAAATGAGTTATCGGATGTGTAATACAAAAACTTTTAAAAATAAATTGGAACCGTTTCCATTTCTCTACACAATTTTCGGTTTACAAAGTTATACATTTGTTGGGGATAAAATAAAAACTTTAAAACCTACGGAAATTTCATATATTATATTTATTTGTGGCATATTTTGTACTGGGTCCTTGTTAATAATCCCTGAAATGTTCACCCTTATAACATACACTGAGGCTTATCCCTTGTTTAGTATAGCAAATGCATTACTCTTTCTTGTAATGGCATTGAACGTTATATTGAATTTGATCTCCAATACAAGATCCAAAACGGTTATGAAAACGTTGATCCTACTTGATAAAATAGAGCGTTTAGTGCCTAATCTGAATTGGTACATAGGCAAAAGCAATCGTTCCTTTCGTTTCGTTCATTTATTTGACATTTCTTTCATGTTTGCCGAATTTGGTTTTAATATGTTTTTATACTACGATACCCTACGGGATGGAATAACAATAGAAGTTGTTTGGATACACTTTTGGATTTATGGAATGGTATTTATAACGGACTTTTTAATTTACCAATTCTGCAACATGGTGAATATATACAGTTCATACGTATACATATTGAATATATCGTTGATTAAAACATTCAAGAGACCAGAATACTATGAAATAGATAGTAATCCTTTACTTTGGATTTTGAAAAATAAAGTATTTCAGTTTACGGCAGTTGAACTAAGAAGCAATGAACACAATTTTAAAGGACTAGACATGGAATATGTGGAGAGAATTTTCGACAGACTAATGGATGCGTTGTCCTTAACCAATGATAAATACAACATTATTGTGAGTTTTATTTAAAACGAAATCGAATACAATATAATAATAATTAATAGTCCAGCGTATTTTGTACCCTCTGGGTACCAGTTTACTAATTCATAATATAATAGGTACATAAATAATATCTTCCGTTAGTTTACCAGCATTGATGTTTACCTGCCATTTGAAAATTCAGCTGTATAATTGTCACTAAAAAATCTAACTTTTGGTTAAGAAATTAAAAGACTAGTATTGTGCATTGGTTTATTTCAGCTTTGTTATTCATAAAATAGCAGAGTTAACGTTATTTATAATTTATTTACATATCGACAAATAATTCCTCAACGAAGATTTAATGTACGAGCTGTTTAGTGGCGTAACGTCCGCCAACGTTTCCCGGTGATGCAGTCTCTTAGTGACAGCTGTCGCTTGTGGTTATTGGCTGATTACCCAGGTGAAACCACCGTCATAATACCATTAATCTATCTCGCACAACCCCACATTGATATGCTTGGTGTTACTTTAAGACTGACTAGCTCGGGTACGGGGCTATGGGGGCTCCTTCGAAGCCAGAGTTAAGTCTTTCAGATACTGCACAATAATAGTACACAACAGTTAATCCTGTACAAATCAAAAGTACGCACTATGGTTGAATTTGGCAGCCACTTCCGGCCTGGAGCCCCAAAATACCTGAAAAAAACACTCGAGTCTGTACAGAAACGGGCGGTCCGTTTGATATATTTTTCTTTCTTATCAAACGGATTGCAATCCTTAGAGCACAGACGTAAAGTGGGAATGCTATCCTTGTTCTATCGGTATTTCAATGGAAGACGTTCCGAGGAACTTGCGTCATTGATTCCCTCGGCATCTGTGCATAGTTGGGAAACACGCCAAAAACGCGCCCAACGTAACGGTTAAAATTTGTCACAATGTTCATTTCTAAGACTCGTTTATGAGTTCCACAGCTTGGCTTTGGAACGATTTGTCGGCCTCTATGTTTCCTCCCCACTATAACATGGGTCTCTTCAAGACCCGTGTTCACTCCCTCCTCTCTTCTCAAAAGCCCTCCACAACATCCACAAACATGACATAGGCCCCGAGCGAAATTATTTTCCTCATGGCCTCCTGTGTGGAGTTAATGTAAAAAACGGAACTAATAGCTTAAAAAATTAGTAAACATTAGGCTGAAAAAAATAATAAACCACATTTTCGTGTATTTTAGCTTCTTCTTGGACCAATACCTTTTATGTTGCACCTGATTACATGCTTGAGTCTCGGGGCTTCAGTAAGTTTACAACAACTGTGAAATTTCACGAATATTGCTTTCCGATGTCATTCAATTTCATAAATTCATATAATGACTTTCTTACAGTCAAACGAGGAAATAGCGAGCAAATTGATTTGGGTGTTCCATCATCTTTTGAACATAATTGGTATAGCAGCAACAAGCGAAGCTCTACAGGATGAAATCAGGACTACAAGACGGATAACTGGACGATTGCTGGCATTTTCAACTGATGACATTGGTAAAACATATTTACGAGTAATTTTAGGATTACAGTGTCGATGTTTATATTGTTATTGCAGAAAATAATGTGTTAATATTTTTATAATCTGATATTTTTTCTAGATATCAAGAACAATGCAAATTTACGACGCTTCTATAAAACGCTGATTCTGCGCAAACCAGATATAACTGCCTGTAAAATGTTCTCATTCAACTTCGGATACATTTTTACATTAGTGTCAGTAATGATGAACTATGTCATGATTTTCATCTCACGTTAGTCTTAGAAACATGTAAAGTTTTTTATGGTCCCTTGCATCTTATTTACATTAAATCTTTAAAGAATTTTAAAAATAAAACTGTGATTTTATTTGTATACCTGTGTAAGATTCTCAAAATCGAATCAGTCCTAAGCGTGACCCCAAAGCCAATCCGATCAACCCTACAATGACATTAACACGAAGACCTCCGTGCTTGAGGGTAAAGATCTCGAATAGATATCCGAAGGTAGTGGGTTCAAATACCGGCTTGCTCAAGTGTCATTTTATTAATTTACCAATTTATTCATTGGAAATAATATAAAGTATACTTGCGGCATGTTCACTCTCAATGTATAATTTAATTTAACTTAACATTACATTAAAAAAAATTACAAACAAAATAATTTACTTTCTCTAACACACTTTCCAACTTCTTTAAATTATCTTTTTATTCTTTATGTCTTAGCTTAATTTTAATTGTTATATCTTTATTTTTATCTATTTTTAGTTTTATTTATCCCTAAATATGTTATTTTTTTCTTTCCTCTACTTATATTTTTTTATCTGTTTATATAAAATAATATTTCATATATGACTACCACAACACGGGCAATAGCCTAGTGTGGTAGTTAAAAAATGCCAACAATGTATCATGTAAGCATTTATGAAATAATAAAAAAAAAAAATGATATTGCCCTGGTGTAAGACCGCCAACCAGAAATGAAGAGTTGTTTTAATTGACCTTCTTCGTGTTTATTAACAAGATCTGAATAGCCCTTTGCTATTTTGACCGGTCAGTGGTTGTGCGGGCATCGTGTTTAGGTCCCACCCGGATACGGTATTCGATTCCTCGGCTGGCTAAGTCCTCTATCACGACTCTAGCAACAGGTTCAGCTTACTGTGGTGGTAGTAGGAGATTTTCAAATATTGTCGGGTTATTCGTAACCCGGGAATGTTTGTCTTTCCTTTTAATTAAAAAAAGTCTTCTTCTCTATGTACTTCCCCTCCTCATTTCCTTGGGCCTTACAACATAACTTATTTATAATTTTTCCAAATCCATCAATTAACCTTTAACTGGTGACAAGCGGTCTCACAGGCTGAGTAGCTTCGATTTTAGTTGCGCCCACGCCGTATAGAAAAATAGTCGCATCGCGCAGTCCCAAATCGGTTAGTTACATCGATGTAAAGTTCGGCAGCGATCTCTCAGACCTTACGTCACCAGTTACGTAACTTTTTATGCGTGCGTATTTTGGGTTCTGATTTGCCACCTGATCCACAAAACTCCAATGATGGGTCAAAAATACGAAAAACCTGTGCTAGTTGTTCTCCGAAGTTAAATCGCAAATCGAATTACCAATGTAAGGTGTGTAAAAAACATGTGTGCTTGCAATGTGCCAAACAATTATGCCATGACTGCCAATAAAAATAACCAAAGTTTGACCACTGCCAGTTTTGTAAAATGATACAGAGCATTACTTTTTGTTTATTGATAAGTACCTTAACTGTAAGGAAAATAAGTATTTTTGTTACAATATTATGTTGATATATTTTTTTTGTTTGTGATTACTGATCTCATCTCTAGTTTTTTTGATTTTAGTTACTACACACTTTGTAATGACAATTTCTTCATTAAAAATGACATTTAAAGTTAATTGATTAGTTTTATTTTATCGTTTTATATGTTATTAAACTGGTTTTAAAGACTGCTGTAAGCTAAATTACCTAATTTCTATGCTGTAGACCGGATAAGGCAGCGGCCTCTTAGGCTGTTCGTCACCAGTTACGTTACAGAAAAACCATGTCACCTATCAATGGTTAACTATAAAATCTACCGTTAATTGGCAAATAATATAATATAATATCTTTATTCAATGAAATTGGCAACATTATAACTAAAAAAAAATTACATGCTCAATGTAGTTTACAAATAGATTACTTCAATCAGTACAAAAAAATTAACAAATAGAAAGTAATGTAAGAACGGTTACACAGGAGTAGTATAATTATACAATATTTTTAGTTGTGCATAGCCTGCCTAAATAGATGAACCTGCATTGAGGCAGATTTTTTTGTAAATTGTTTCTCGCAATTTTATCTATGTTTTTTTTATAAATGTGTAAAGTAGGTTTCCATACAGCAAAAACTTTATTTTAGTTAACATTATTGTTTGCATCTACATAATTCAAAAACTGGAAGGTTATTACTACAATAACAACTGTCAATGACTGGGCGTTTGGGTGAGGGCACCAGTATAGGCTCGATCATTAGAATGTATCCATATTTTAACATATTTTTTAAACTCTCCCTGTGTTTGAGTCAGTTTGATGTTTTCTGGGAGAATGTTGAATATTTTTGTGGCAAAGTATCTAAAGCTACGTTGACCAAAGGTGGAAGAGAGTGCTGGAACTTGCAATATGTATTTGTTGGAGTTACGTGTAAATCTTAAGTTTTTTTTTTCGTAAAGCACATGTTTGTTTTTAAAGAGATGGATGAGGATAGTTTTTACATAGATCTGTCGAACATCAAATACTCTCTTTATTTTGAATATAAGGTCACTGTTTGCAGTTAGAGGAAGTTTGAAAATAATTTTCATAATTGTTTTCTGCGCCTTTTCGACAGGATCTAGAGCTGATGAAGTGCCCCCTCTCCATGCAATGATACCATACTCAATGATAGATTGGGTGATTGCAAAATAAATCGTTTTTAGGAGTTGTAAGTTAAGAAAGTTCCTTATGGATCTGAAGATTATGTATTGTTTTTCTAATTTTATTTGCAATGATCTGGGTGTGTAGGTTCCATTTGAGGTATGGGTCAATGGTGAGGCCGAGGTACTTCATCTGAGAAGTGCGCTCTATACTGGGGCACTCACTACATTCATTGGAATTCGTACAGCTATGAATTTTTATGGAGTAATCATCATTAGGTTGGCCTGTAGTATTGATGCTTGAAGTAACATATTTTGTTTTCTTCGTGTTAAGGGTAAGTGTGTTGATATCTAACCATTTTTTAATGAAGTTTATATTTTCTTCAGCTTTTTTAAATACAGCTGACCAATTATTGTCTTCGAATAATAAGACAGTATCGTCTGCAAAGCTAACAATGTGTCCCTGAATTTCAAGGTTGCAAAAGTTGTTAATATACAGTAAGAACAGAGTCTGTCCCAAAACGCTTCCTTGTGGAATTTCATAGTCAGTTGAGCGTTGATTACTGAGGGTATTCTGTATTTTAACCTGTTGTTGGCGTCCATTTAGGTAGCTTTTGAAGAAGTTTAGCTCTTTGTCCGTAATGCCGATTTTCTCTAATTTTTTAATTAGTTTAATGTGTGATATTGTATAAAAGCCTTAGAAAGGTCTAAAAAGGTTTAAATACATTTATTTCATTTATCAAGGCTTTTTACAATGAAGTCTGTCACACTAGCAATGGCATCTGATGTACTTTTGTTTTTTTGAAATCCATATTGATTATTTGAAAGTATTTTATGGCTCTCGACAAATTTTAAAAGTTATGCATTAATGAGGTTTTCAAAAACTTTAGACAAGCTATTTAGTAGAGTAATTGGTTGTTATATCTGTCTTGTTTCCAGATTTGTAGATGGGAATTACGATACTCTGTTTTAGGTTAGAGGGGAAGTAGTCCTGTGTAATGCTTAGGTTTATAAGGTATTCCAGTGGCAATGTTATCTCCGAAGACAGCATTTTAAGGATTTTGGTCGTAATTCCATCTGGTCTAGCGGAAGAAGTGTTTTTTAGAGATTTAATTGTACTGAGAATTTCTTCGTTTGTTACAGTTCGGAAGAGAAATTTTATTTATTTTTTATTTGCTTGATCCTCTGAATTGGTAGATAGGGTGATTCCACTCTGGGGGATTTGAGAAGCAAGATTTGGACCAATGTTAATAAAAAAATTGTTTACATGATCAGCAACGAGTTTAGGATTTTTTGTGGTTTCAACAATATGTCTATCAATAGAAAGTTTATTTATGCTTTGTTTCTCTTTTGTAGTTTGTGAGTTTGTGGCTTCTCTTAGTATTTGCCACATTTTTTTGGAATTGTTGTTACTTTTTTAATTTTTTTCTGAGTAGTAAATTTCTTTTGCTTTTCTGATGACGTTACAACACATGTTTCTATATCTTTTATAGTAGTTGGATGTTATTTGGTCATATGGATTATCTTTGGTTTTTTTGTGTAGCATGTTTTCTCTTGTGTATGGAATTTATAATGGAGTGGTTAAACCAAGGTTTCAGGGGTTTCAGGGGTTTCAGTTTATTAGTTAGGTTTTTGGTCAATATCGTGGAATGGTTGTGTAATTCGTTTTTCAAACAGTTAACAAAGTATATCCATGCGTCCTCTGATTGTTTAATTTGGAAGAATTCGCACCAGAATTTGTTCTTAAAGTGTTTTATTAGGTTTTGAAAATTGATTTTATTGTATGGTAAAGGCAGGTTACATTTATTTATTTTGGTAGCTGTTTGTATTGCAAAAATTGTTGAATAATGATCCGTGATTGTTGATTTATAGACGATACTTTTGGATGGTTTTTTGGACTTTACAGTAATGTGGTCAATGCATGATAAAGATTCATTAGTCGTTCTTGTTGGTGAATTGACGGTACTCACTAATCCATGAAGTTCTAGCATGTTTATATAATCTTGGCTTTAGTGGTGTTGGTTGCCCGGTAGTATATTGATATTTAAATCACCTATTATTATAATATTTTTAGCATTGGAGAGATTTGAAAGTATGCAACTAAGACTGTTTATGAAAGGGGTAATGTTACGAATCGATGGCGAGCGGTATATAGCCAGGATTACAATATCATTGTTGTATTTTATTTGCGTGCAACTTGCATTCTGAATTTTTAGTACGGTTACTGTGAAGTTTTGATTATTTTTTGTGTATACAACAATTCCATCGTTCTGATTATCAAAAAGAATCGAATTATGCGATGTGTAGTTTTTGATGATTTTAGGTGTATATGTGTTTGACAACCAGTATTCGGTCAGGATGATTATGTCGAAATCGACATTTATGTGGTGAAGTTGTATTAAGAGTTCATCAATGTTTTTTTATTTATAGATCTTATGTTTTGATGCTTAATTTTGGTATAGATACCATTCTCAATCAGGCGTTTACATATATTAGTATGTGAAGTTGTGTAAGACAGGTTTTGGTTATGCATTTCCTCATCTAAATATTCCATTGTGAAAGGCATGTTGATAAAGTAATTATACAAAAAAAGTTTGTTTATTTGTTTATGGGAGCTCCACTGTCCATGGCAATAACCGGTAGTTTCACCCTAGTTATAGATAATGAATTGACTAAGTGGATAATTATTATTGTTCTAGTTCGAAACAATATATTTAAAGTTTCTCCTTACCATTTGATAATGAAGGGTGATCGGAGCAATAACAAACAGGAACTGGAGCTCTCCAGAAACAACTAAACCATTTTTATCAGATCATCAGAGTGTTTAATGTAGATGATTTTTTCTCTTTTTTTTCTAATCATAATTTTTGAATCTTTGTACCACACATAATTAAATCCCGTTTCTTTCGCCTTTGATTTTGTTCTCCATAGAAGGCCTTTGTAATAAGGACTGAGAATTTCGCTGATGTAGATTTGTTGACTTCGTGGAACCTGCGAGGTGGTTGAGTTTAAAAGTTTCCTGTTTGTGAGAAGCTGGTATCTCTTTTGTCGATTGTTTAGTTTAACATGAAATTTCGGGGGTACTCCTGGTCGTTTATCAGGGATCCTCTTCACTTCCACGATTTCTTCTCCTTTTATATCAACTCCTGCAATTGAAGCCACTCGTTTTATAGCATCAAAGGTCTGCTCGTCATTTTTTGGAATGAGGCCGGCAAACTCCAGTGAATCATCTTGTGATCTTTGATCAACTTCCGCCAATTTGACTTCTAGGCACTTTATTTGTTTGTCCTTTTCTGCAAGTGTATTCCTCAGTGACTCTACTTCAGAAACCAATTGAAATGGTTTCCATTTTAGCAATTAGATCGTCATATTGTCGGCTAATGAAATCTCTCGAGTTTCTACTCTCTAGGTTTTCATCTTCAATTTTTTTTATAATCGCCAATTTAAAAGATTCCAGTTTTTTTACCATTTTTTCCATTTTCTCGATTAAAATATCAATTTGAGAAAAAACATCTGTGTTCAGGCTCGTTGACATGGGCATTTGTCCTTTAATTCGAAGGTTTTTGTCAGCAGACATTTTTTTTGGTTTTGTGTTCTTTGTAGTAGGAAAGGTTGAACACTGGCACTACTACTCTATGTTATTATTGTATTATTTCTATGTTGTTATAAATTGCGTCTAACGTTTGGTTTATTTATGTCAAAAATGAAGAGTTTGGACACTAAAAACTCACAGATCACTCTGGTTTAGCGCTATTATTTGAGTAACGGATCACTAGTATTTTTAGCTCAGATTTAAGTTTTAACACTAATTTCAATTAAAAATTTGCAGATAGAACTACGACTGAACCTTTGTTGTGATTTCCATGGTAAAATAATTGCGTAAGTCGCCTAGCTCCCCAATCAATTCTCTCAGTATTATTGGAATTCTCTCAGAATAATCTCAGTGCGAATACTGACTTATTTTCAAGAGCCATTGCCTTTACCATCTTTTCATTATCTATCTACTTCAGTTGTTACACCCGCTTATGAGAGAAAAAATTGTAAAAAAAATAAAAATATTACTCCCTTTACATTGGACACTTAAATATTGTAAAATTCAATAATCATTCATTGAACATGGCACGCCATATCGCAGAAGTTGGAAATGTGAATTGAGAATGAAAACATGTAGGAGGTGATTAGAGTTTTAACTATATATGTAAAAGACTAATGTAACCCTTGGAGTTATGTGAGATCTCTAATAGGTATGTTAATAAAATATATATCACAAACTTCGAACAAGTGCCTTTATTGTTCGAAGATCACAAAACATTTTTTTAAATTCTATGTGAAATCAGGATCTTATATAAAATTAACTAAAGGTGCGTTTAGCCTAAAAGAAACTAAATGATTATATTCTTTGAAAATATGTAAGATAACATGTAGTGTTTAAAAAGAAACAAATGTTAAGGCTCTGCAACCGGGTTCGAAAAAAAGAAGATGGAGAGATACGAAATTACGAATGTTAGAGGAGAGCGCTAACATTTCGCAAAATCTATGCGAAAATTGCGAAAATGTTTAATAAAATACGACTCGTTTAAAATAGAGCAAAAATCTTGCGGGCATTATCTTAAACAACATTTAAGGAAACACTGAGATTTTGTTCATACATATAACTTGTAAAATAACTGAAACAAACGTGTTTATAATAATTTTTGGAGCATACTTTGCGATTTTTTTCTATCGAAGGAATTTTATATAATTTGCGTTTCAGCGCGGGCAAAGTCTAGATATTATCTTCAAGAATAACATATATTATTTTAAGAGCTTTAAAACTTACCGTGTTTAAGGGAAATATGTAAGAAATCGGTCGAAATCCGGGTTGCGGGCCCTTAAGCTAATCGATGGTTGGAATATAGTACATATATATTATATAAAAATAAAAACATGCTTGCTTATTAATATATATATATATATATATATATATATATATATATATATATATATATATATATATATATATATATATTTATTGGTAAGTGAGTTGTCTATGTATTGCTTTATTAAGCATAGGAAATGTTTGAAACTTTCAAAATATTTTTAACTTCTTTTCATCCCCGCGATGGTTTCTATATTATTAAAATCACATGATAATATGTCTGATTTTTTTTTTAATCATTTCAAAAACTTTTGCGACACTGTCAAAAATGTTACATTTGAGAATGACATTTTGTAAACCATCAAAAAAAATTTTATAAACCATTTTTTTCTTCAAATTTTGTGGCATCATTATTGATTTAATGAAAACAAATAACTTTGTTAATTACACTATGTAATTAATATTATCTACATGTTTCGAAAACTATTTTAAATATCATGATGAAGAAAACATAGTTTTGAAATATGTAGATAATGTTAAGTTTATAATGGTGTTTCAAAGTTATTTGTTTTCATCGATTGTTTAGTCAAAATTCAATTTACGAATAAAATCTAATATTTAATTTAATTGAAAAACTAAGTAAACAAGAATAACAGGCATTATAAATCGGTAACTGTGTTAGGAACCAAGTTTGATTGAATGAAAAATTTTTAATATGTTCTTATAATATACAAAATGAATATTTGTAATGTATGAAAAATGAAAAATTGAATAAAAAAATTGTAATAGTGGCACACCAGCTGTTTGAAAACTAAACGTACTGGGACTGAATGTATGGAACACGGAAGAGGGATTGGTGGGAAGGGGGAGCGGTAGAGGTTAAGAACGGGAAGGTGGAGGGGGAACGCGTGAGGGGATTGCGATGGGAGGGGAAGGGGACATGGGAAAGGAAGGGGCAGCGGAAGAGAAATGGGACGAATGGCAAAGGACACGCAGGGAGAAGCAATTTCTTTCTTAAATGACATTGCAACGCATGCCGGGAAACCGCTAATCATGCTATAAAACTCAATACCAGGGCGCCAGTTCATATTTTTCAAAATAAATTATAAAAATAATAATATCAAATCAAGTATTCAAACATATAGAGAGATATAGAATAAGACGAAGTGAATTACTCACAGCTCGCAGATCCGCCAAAATAAAAGTTCCCCGTCAAAACTCACCAGTCCAGTCTCCGTGATAGCTTCCCTTGGAACTGCTTGAAACTCTCGAAGATTCGCTTTCAGAAAATATATTCAAGTCAACAGAAGAACGCCACATTCCTTCATTTCGATTTTCTGGCTTTTCAAATAGGAAGTAAAAATCAATTCAAAGTGATGAGTAATAACCATCCTTATTTATCGGTATTGAATTAATAATTATCATTTCAACCTTTTACAAACGGAGGAAAAAACGTTACCGTATAAATACATCACAAAACGTAGGTTTTGTTTTACTTGACCGATAAAATGTACGATAAGTCCTAGCACGAAAACTAAGACTTTAAGACTTCTCAAAATAATAATAATGTAATTTTTATATAGCGCAGTTTAGTAATATTTTAGTGTGCACTTAAATACAATAAACTTAAATGTAGTTCCTTACGAGTCCTTAAAAAATATTTATTTTTATTTTTTATTTTATTTTATTAAAATTTCAATGCCCTGATAGGCTTTTACATATAAGTTTATAATACAGAAACAAAGTTGAACAATAAAAAAGATGAACTTGAAAAAGTAAACATCATCTGAGTGGAGGGTATAAAGATACATTTTAGTAAAAGTAATGCATTACAGTATAAGAAAAAGTTTTTAAAGTTGCAGACGGCATAAAATAGTATACATTGTGTATTTAAAAAATTTATATTAAAACAATTCTTAACAACTCAAATCAAATGTCACAGTACTTACATAAAAAAGAAAAGAAAACGGCAACAGGTTTTTATATTGTAGATAAATATAAAAATACACAAATATATGCAATGTGCTATGTGATTCTCCCTAAATATCAAAATATACTACATAAAAATATAGTTCAAGTGTTTCTTAAATAATGCTAACTTTGTATTAAATACATCGATACTTGAGGTGAATTTGTTTGCTAGTGTATGAAATCGTGGAATAGGTGCATGTGTGAAGTAGTTGTTGGTTCCAGAATTATTGTTGCCGAATACTATGTTTTGCCTTGTCGCTCGAGTTGGTACCTTAAAGTCAATGAGATGCAGGAGTTCACAATAGTCTAATTCGGAGTGAATAATTTTAAACAAAAAAGTTAGGTCAATTATTTTTCTTCTGTTTTCTAGGGAATGCAATTTAAGTGTATTTAGTAAGAATGTATAGTTAATGTGTTGAATAGGTATATGTAACTTGAAGTTAATAAATCGTAAAAATTTGTGCTGCACTCGTTCAATATTTTTTATATGAATTTGATAATATGGGGACCAAACTATGGGATTGTATTCCAGCAAGCTGTGTACTAGTGACAAATATACAATTTTTATAACTTCTAGTGAATCAAAGTCTTTGATGATTCTGATTATAAATCCTAGTGTCTTCATGTCTTTGTTGGCTATTTCTTGTATGTGATTTATAAAATTTAATTGGGTATCAAATATAACTCCACGATACCTGATTTCTTTGACTTTTTCTAAGATTTTGTCATTTATTGTGTATTTGAAAGATAACGGGGTCTTTGTTCTACAAAATGTTAGTGTCTTACATTTATCGATATTGAGGAGTAAGTTGTTTGCAACACACCAATCGTGTAATTTGTCAATGTTTGACTGTAGGATTAGGCAGTCACTTATATTAGATATGTTGATGTCATCGGCAAAAAGCAAAACTTCTTTATCGTCGAAACAACTTATGATATCATTTATGAATATAAGGAAAAGAATGGGTCCGAGATGACTCCCTTGCGGTAGACCACTAGTTGCATAAAATAACTTAGATTTAGAGTGCGTAATTTTGACAAATAAGATTCTGTTAGACAAGTAACTTGAGAACCAATCCAACTAACAAAGTTTTCTAAGTAATAATTTATGTGATACTTTGTCGAAAGCTTTGGAAAAATCTGTGTAAATACTGTCAACTTGCTTTTTTTTGTAAAATATTCTGTAATATAGTTATGGTAAAGTAACAGGTTAGTAGCAGTAGACCTTCCAGAAACGAATCCGTGTTGGTTTTTATCTATAACTTTTAATATTGACGGATAAATTAAATCGAGAACAAGTGATTCAAAGATTTTCGGGAGCGCTGATTGTATGCAGATTGGACGGTAGTTTTTAATGTCTGTGTAATATAACTAGATTTCCATCGGTTTGGAAAATGTCCAGAAGAAAGTAAGTGGTTA
Organism: Limnephilus rhombicus; assembly: GCA_929108145.2. Lineage (NCBI taxonomy): Eukaryota > Metazoa > Arthropoda > Insecta > Trichoptera > Limnephilidae > Limnephilus > Limnephilus rhombicus. The sequence continues at coordinate 30,770,890 of OV815284.1, forward strand.
AATAGTGTGGTGAGTGGACCTGATATTGCAGATGCGCATTGTTTGAGAAATATTATTATCTGGGCCTGCAGATTTGTTGGGGTCAAGGGAAATTATTTTATTTAAGCATGATTCCCGTGTAATGAGGTAGTTCTGTAAATGTATTGTGCTTGGATATATGTAAGACGGTACGTTGTTATCAGATATTTCTCTTTCATATACACTTTGGAAATGATCCGCAAAGAAATTAACAATATCATGGGTGCTACTGGCTACTTTTCCATCATAATGCATTGTGGGGGGGTAGTCTGTACTTTCATTGTTTAATTTTTTAACAAAATTCCAAAGATTTTTTGATCCTAGCCCAGTTTTCTCAACGGAGGTGATGTGTGCTTTATAGCATAGTTTAGATAGTGTTTTACATTTCTTTCTTGTTTTTAGAGAAGTTTGAGTAGTCGTTGATTTGGTGAGTGAGTTTTAAAATTTTGTGTATTTGCTTTTTTTTTGTTTCAGTAAGAGTATAAGGTCTGTGGAGAACCAAATTGGATATGTTCTATGTTTAGGTGTATATGAGGGGACATGAGATTTTATATTTTCTGAAAATGTTTCATAAAGTTTTTCTAGATTTTGTTCGATATCACTATTTTTGGTCAAGAAAGTCCAATCTGTATTAGTGAGTTGGTAGTTAATAGAGTCGTAATCGGCGTTTTTTGAGCGTTGTTTGTTTCAGTGGTGGTTTATTTGTGTACATATTTACGACAATGTGTAAGGGGGTATGATAATTATCCACCTGTACGAGCTGATCGTTTGACATTTCAACACATGGTTTAGAACAGTTTGAAAGAGCAAGATCTAGAAGACGATTACATATATTGGTTACAAAATTGTGTTGATGCAAATTTAAATAGTTAATCGTATCTATCACTTCACGTGCTGGGTCGTTAGAACTCTCGTTAGTAATGTAACCATTTTTACTAGATGTCCAGTTTAAATTGGGAAGATTATAATCACCGACGATAATTATTTTCGATGTAGGGTTTTTTGACAGAAGAAATTATAGAAAGTATGTACAAAGCATTGCCAAGAGAACAAAAACAATTAGAGTGTTGTTTTGGCACAGGGCAATAGATAATGATAAACAATACCGGTGTCATTAAACATAAAAGTAGACTACGGAGGAGACTGAAACCAAACAATTACCGGAAACTTGAGAAACGTGACTTATTAGAGCATTTGAAAAGGAGATAAGATTCATGAAATGTATGATTTTTTAAATAAGTTTGTTTTTAAAGCCCGTTTAAATTCAGCCAAGTTCTAGATTTTAGTGAGAGCCGAGGGAAGTTTTTTTCCAAATTAGCGGGCCAGTTACACGAAAATATCGATCGTGGTAAACGACTCGATTTGACCTAGAAAGTTCGATCAAACGATTAGTAACATCTAAATCTGCTGGCCTTAGAGCAAGCTGTCTATCAACCCATCTTTATCCTACCAACTTATTACAGTGAAAAATATTTGCTATTATATTCTTTCTTGTGGAACCGACACATTGTCATTTTTACATACCTTTTTAACAGTGACCGGACAATTCAGAATCATTTACCTCCAACAAATTCTTTGAAAAGTCATTCAAAGTGATGAAAAATTTAAATAAGTTACGTTATCTTAGGTTACGTAATATTTTTCGATTTTTTAAATGTTTGGACAGAGTATTGGAACATTGCTAGTCAATCCAAGGGTGCCCGTTACGCCTCAATTCAAAGGACTATCCCATCAAAACCGTGGTTTCAAAAATTCCCCCATTTTTCCAAAAAAGAAATTTCCTTACTTATTCGTATGAGAATCGGACATTGTTCCGTTCCTTCTCACCTTTATAAAATTCATGTGCTTGACTCCCCAGACTGTACGTTCTGTGGTCTAGATGTGGGAACTTTAGATCACATATTTTTTGATTGTCCCTCTCTAAATAAATATCCTCTCTTCTATCAAGCGTTATCAAAAATTGCCTCTCCTCCATTCAACATTTCATCTCTTCTAAGTCTGAACTCTACTCCAATCTTCCATAAAATTCTGAAATTTGCTCATTTAAATAAAATTAATATATAAATTCACCTTTCCTTTCTCTGTAATTATAAATGATGGCCTAGAACACCCTTGAAGGGTGAAAGCCAGAAATAATTGAAAAAAAAAAAAAAAAAATCATTTTTAAAGATTTTAAATGGGGTTTGGAAGTTGCATGATTCTGAGTTGTCATAGAAGCCCTTTGACTGATGGCTTGACTATCAATTAATAAGCATTAGGGATAGTTCTTAAAAATGACAAGCATGTATCGCTTTTTTTACTTCTTTCCGTTATTACTATACACCCAATGTGCTGTTGCTACAACAATGTCATAGGAAAAATATTCATTACGTTACATTAATGACACAATTTAATTGTTTTTTTTTCAATTAACGCAATTAACTTTAAGTTCCCTAAATATTTTATTTTATTATCAATTCAAATATTTTCCTTAAAACTTTTCCGTATCGCGTATGGGTGATAATTATGTGCAGGTACAAAACAATTTTTAAATTAATAGTATTAAATATAATTTTATCAACGCGGTCACGTTTTCTAAAGAACAAAACAAAGGCTAAAATGAGTTATCAAATGTGTAATACTAAAGCTTTTAAAAACAAATCGGAACCGTTTCCATTTCTCTACACAATATTTGGGTTACAAAGTTATAAATTCGTTGGGGATAAAATAAAAATTTTAAATCTGAAGGAAATTTTTTATATAATATTTATTTGTGGCATATTTTGTACTGGGTCCCTATTTATAATCCCTGAAATGTTCGCCAATACAACACAAACTGGGAGTTATCCCTTGTTTACTATAGCAAGTGCATTACTCTTTCTTGTAATGGCATTGAACGTTATATTGAATTTGATCTCCAATACAAGATCCAAAACAGTTATGAAAACGTTGATCCTTCTTGATAAAATAGAGCGTTTAGTACCTAACCTGAATTGGTTCATAGGCAAAAGAAATCGATCGTTTTGTTTCGTTCATTTATTTGATATTTCTTTAATATTTGTCCAATTTGGTTTTAATATATTTACATACGCTACCTTTCCGGGTGGAATAACAATGAAAGTTGTTTGTGTAAGCTTGTGGCTTTATGGAATGGTATTTATAACAGACCTTTTAATTTACCAATTCTGCAACATGATAAATATATATAGTTCGTACGCACATATATTGAATACTTCATTGATTAAGACATTCAAGAGACCAGAATATTTTGAAATAGATAGTAACCTCTTACTTTGGATTTTCAAAAATAAAGTATTTCAGTTTACGGCAGTTGAACTAACAAGTAATGAACGCACTTTTAAAGGACTAGACATGAAATGTGTGGAGAGAATTTTCGACAGGCTAATGGATGCATTGTCCTTAACCAATATAAAATACAATATTGTTGTAAGTTTTATTATTTGTTTTACGTAAAACGAAATCGAATAGGATATAATAATAATAGTCAAGCGTATTTTGTACCCTTGTGGTACCAGTTTTTTCTTTTTAATTTTTTTTTATATGAATACCGCACAAGAGTCCCAACTGCTCCCGTCTGAAGCCAGTGAGACTATGGCATCCCCAATTGGGGTATGTTGTGAGGCTGAAGGTAGTGGGGGGGGGGAAGAGGAAGGCGGGGAAGTACCTGGCTATTCAGATCTGGTCACCAAACATGGCTAACGCCATTTCAAGCAACGTTTCAATTCTGAATGGTGGTCTTACACCAGGGCGATACTGAGAGTATCTTCCACTCTGGAACGTGCCGCAAATATACTATATTTTATTTTAAATTAATAAATTGTGAAATAACACAAACGCCGGGATTCGATCCCGCGACCTTCGGTGTGCGAGTCAAGAGCCTTACCGCTGGTCCACGCCGGCCCAGCGGTAAGGCTGGTAAGATATAATATCGTCCGTTAGTTTACTACGCTTCAAAGTTTACCTGCCTTTCGAAAGTTCAGCTGCGTATTGGCACTAAAAATAATCTAACTTTTAATAAGAAATTTAAAAGAATAGTATACGAGTATATTATTTATGGGCATTTCTTTGTCCTTGTTTTGCAAAAAAATAAACAGATATAACGTTATTTCTAATTTATTTGCATACTGGAAAATAACACTTCAATAACGATTTAAAGTACGAGCAGTTTAAATTGTCGTAAAACGACAATATTGTGCAAAATTATATCTGTGACGTCACGCCTGCCAAGGTGTCCCGGTGATGTCGTCTTCTGGTGACGGCTGTCGCTTTTCGTCAAAGGCCAATTACTCGGGTGGAGCCCACGTCATAATATCATCGGCCCAACTCAAACCGGGTTTTAAAAATTAGGCTTATTAAAATGATTAATCACATTGTCCTGTGTTTCAGCTTCTTCTTGGACCACTAATTTTTATATTGCATCTAATTATAATCTTGGCGGGACTCGGGAGTGCAGTAAGTTCAACGACAGTGCAATTTCATGAAGATTCGCTACCGATGTCATTCAATTTCATGAATCTATATAACGACTTTCTTACAGTCAAACAAGGATATAGTGAGCCTATTTGTCTGGGTGTTCCATCATCTTATTAACACAATTGGTATAGCGGCAACGAGCGAAGTTCTGCAGGACGAAATCAGAACTACAAGACGGATAACTGCACGTTTGCTGGCATTTCCAACTTATGATATTGGTAAAATATATTTATTTTTAGGATTACTGTGTTAAAGTTTATATTGGTATTGGAAAAAAATAATGTGTTAATTAATTCTTATTATCTAATTTTTTCTAGATATCAAGAACAAAGAAAGTCTACAACGCTTCTATAAAACGCTGATTCTGCGCAAACCAGATATAACTGCCTGTGAAATTTTCCCATTTAACTTCGCGTACATTTTTACATTAGTGTCAGTAATGACGAACTATGTAATGATTTTTATCTCATTTTATTGACATGTATTTTATGTGATTTTTTAATATCCAAGGACCTTTGTAAAGTATGTGTGTGTTTTAACCACTGTGCAGATAGAAAATATGCGCATAAGGAAAGGAGAGAAATGACTTACTGCGGAACTTGTGGCACTTTCTTCTATTTGGATAGTTTTATTTTCACTTTATATAATTATATTTTATATAATTATATTAGTTGCAGTACGTTTATTTTAATAATTATAATACGAAGATGTTCACGCAGTAAGGGTCTATTAATGATGTGAGTAATAAGCAAATATCACCGGTCTATAGGGAAGGGTAGGAAGGAAATGTAACGATACTAACTACAAGTACAGGATTTATGATATGTAGAGGTATGTAGATACGTGTAACTATGTGTTGTGTAAATTCCCAACCATGCCCTCCCGCCTGGAAGAGGATGAACGAATCCACTTCCGTAAACCATAAGAGTCATCACACATCACTTTATAAACAAAATTTAAAAAAAAAAATGGTGAAACTTAAAGCTAAAATAATGTCCCTAGATGCAATATCTGATGGCCAAATCAATGGACCATATTATTGCGAAGGTAAAGGGTAAAGTTTTACCACCACCTTGCGGTATGTGTCTATGTTTGTTTTAATCTCGGCAACGCGAATCAATCCATCTACACCGGGATAGAAATTGACTATTATGCCAATTTGGAGTATCCGGCCCTGAGGCTTGGAATAAACTTCCCATGGAATTGAGATGCATAACCAACACAGCGGAATTTAGATCCAAACTAAAAACTCACCTTTTCAAATACTCATTTCCATAAATTCCTCATTTGATTTAACTTGATTTAAGCTTCGTAATTTTTATTTTTTATTTCTGTTTATTTATACTCTAATAATTGTTTATATCCACGAATAAATACTATTTTATTTGCTATTCCCTACAACTACTCATGAAAAAGTCAATATGCTATTGATCTACCTACCAATAGACTGTCAGTGATAATCTAACACCTCAATCTGTTTAATGTTGTGCGGTGAATCATCTTAATACGGTAAAGATCGGCGATTAATTTCAATAATTTATTTAAGATATCCATACGTTTTCGAAAATCCGATAATTCTTGCGTCCATGTCCTTAAAAAGTAATATTATGTAAAAACTTCCTTCTTCTTCTGGCGCTGTGTATGATTCTGGCGAAAGTATAACATGTATAAGATGTGTAGAAGTATTTTTAAATGTAAATACATAAATGTTAGTTGTAAATCTCTAACTTTAAGTCATGATTGTAAACATGTATGTCATTGAGTTCAGTTTAGGTTAGCGTTTATATGTCTTAGTCATAAGCCACTAGCTATAAGTCTTAGATGTAAGTCACTAGTAATAATTGTAAATCTTAGTTGTAAGCCAGTAATTTTATTATTTTATGTATTTATTTGTACAGCGCCCTTGAGGTGATTTTTCACGAAAACGGCGCTATATAAATTAGCCAAATATTATTATTATTATTAATTGGTCATAGAAGAGGCGCGATGTTGTCACACTTGATGATTACGACAGAGTCTGTAGTTACCTTATTCTCGCTCGTGTTCCATTTTTGACGAAATCATAAAGTAATTAGGTACTCCATGCGCCAACGGTTCCGGAAAGTCTGGACGAGATTACTGACTCGTTGGTCAAGTCAGCAGCGGGTAGAGATTTTAATGGAGTAAGAACAAAAAAATGCCAAGGAGTAAGAGGCAACGGAGCTGAAACATCGGTAACCCTCAGTGTGGACATGAGTTTATAAGTGCTTTAATCTGAGAAAGCACTGTTTGAATCTCTTCATATGTGAGTAGAGATGTATCCACTGCATTTATGTAACTCTTTACGCACTTTATGTTACTTTCCCAGATCCCACCAAAGTGTGGAGATTGAGGAGGATTCATTTCCATTTGATGTGATTTTCCCGTAGATTATCTGAGAGTTTCTTTTTATAATTAGGTGACTCTATAAGTTCAAATAAAGATCTTAATGTGAATTAGCTCCCACAAAGTTTGTGCCATTATCGGAGTACATAACGCTAACAGGACCACGACGTGATTAAAAGCGTTTGAAAGCATTGAGGAAGAATTCAGTGGAAAGATCTGAAGCGAGTTCGATATGAAACGCGCGGATCACCAAGCAAATAAATAGGCAAACGTACGCCTTTTTACTTCGAATACCCCGACGTCTATAGGGGATTATTTGAAGCGGGCCAGCATAGTCCAACACCTGTGTGTACAAAAGCTTTGGCTTCGCGGACGCGGCAGGCTGGTAAATCTCCTATTATTGGGAATTGTGGTTTGGGTCTAATCTTAAAGTACGTATTGCACCGATGCACGCGCTTCCTAACTAGGTTTGCAAGGAAAGAAAGCAGAACCTTTGTCTTAGAAAAGACACAAGTAAGGCATGACCCGTATGTAAGTTCTTGGTGAGATAGTAATCGATTATTAAATCGACTATATGAGCACGAGTGGGTAGTAGAATGAGATAACGACTATCAAATTCTAATGCAGCGTTTTTCAACACAATAACATAGTATTTATATAGCGCAGTTGTGTGTTATTTCACTTCAAGTGCGCTTCATTATAATAAACTTAAAACCAACCCTATAGTGATCCTTACGAGTCCTCACAAAAATGGATTAAATAATGTGAAACAAAGAATATACAGTTTATACAAAGCAATGCCAAGAGAACAAAATTAATAACAACAGTGCTGTTTTGGCACAGGACAATAGATAATGATAAACAATACAGGTGCCATTAAACATGAATCATTAAAACTGAAATATAACCATTAAATGAACCATTAAATCATTGAATGAATCATTAATATAATCGTTAAATAATCATTACATGCGTTTATCATTAAAACAAAATTTGATTAAATAATGTGAAACAAAGAATATTATTATCATCATCATCGTCATTACATAATATAAAATGAAGTCGCTCAAAATGTATGTGCGCGTAGATCTTTTAAACTACGCAACGAATTTTCATGCGGTTTTCACCAATAGATAAAATATTCAAGAGGAAGGTTTATATGTATGATGCATGCTTATTATATTAGAGAAAAGCTGAGAAATTCAAATATTCAATTCAGGCAGCGGGTAGCTGGCAAGCGGATGGTGTGGATTTTATAAAGGTTGGGTAATGGCGTTGTGTTTCGTTAGCCACAGCAACGTGTGGCTGGGTCTGCTAGTACAGAATATACAAAGCAATGCCAAAAGAACAACTTTAACAATAACAGTGCTAATTTGGCACAGGACAATAAATAATGATAAACAATAACGGTGCCATTAAATAAAAATCATTAAAACTAAAACACTATATAGAATAGGAGGCTGTAAACTTTTATAAACAAGAAAAATTCTGAGAGCACATTAAACATAAAAGTAAACTAAGGAGGTAATCGAATCCAAACAATTACCGGAAACTTAGGAACATGGCTTATAGTATATTGAAAATAAGTTAACATTCATGAAAGGTTTGATTTTTTAAATAAGTTTGTTTTTAAAACCCTTTTTAATTCAGCCAGGTTCTGGATATTAGTAAGAGCTGAGGGAAGTTTATTCCAAATGAGCGGGCCAGTTACACGAAAAGATCGATCATAGTAAATGGCTTGATTTGACTTAGAAAGTTCGAGAGTAACATCTAGATCTGCTGATCTTAGAGTAAGCTGTCTATCGCTTAAGTTTTGTCGGACACATAGTTCCGATATATAAGTTTTGTCGGACACATAATATGTAGTGTCACGATAATAATTGGCTACCTCCTGGCTCGGTATATAATTATTCAACCGCTTTTATTTTAATTTTATCAATTGGCAACTTCGGGAGTTCGTTTGCGGTAGAGGTACTTCTTGGATAAACGCCGATAGAGGAGCCGGCGTCCAACTGATTGTGTCACATAATTTTAAATAATGGAGTTATAAAATCCTTGAGAGTTATAGAGGATAGTGCCGTGTGCCTAGACTAATGTTACGAGATCCTAAAATGGGAGATCCGTTATTTCTTTTAAACAAAATGTCAAATGAACATAGCACGCCATATCGCAGAAGTTGGAAATGTGAGTTGAGCGTGAAAACATGTACTAATTAGAGTTTAAACTACATAACAGACTAATGTTATACTTGAAGTTATATGATACCTCTAGTAGGTAGGTACGTTGATAAAATAAAAGATATATCACAAAACATTTTTTTAAATTCTATAAGAATCAGGACACGGACTCTAATATCTTATTTAAGTAAAATTAACTAAGGAACTCCAGTGAAAAATATTATGGCTTTAAAAAAATATGTTCATATAGACCAATAAACGTGGATTCTGAATATATAAGTTTTATTTAATAATATTATATAGCATTATATAATATTTAATATAGAGTATACCCTAAATAGTTCTCTCATCATATTATTAGTAAAATAAAAAATATATATGCTACATAAAAAATGGAAATAAAGTAAACTCCTCGTAGACTACGCTCAATTCTCACATTACCGTAATTTAGTTAAACGTGAAATAAGAGACTCACAAAAAAATTATTTAAACTCCATCGAACTATCATTAGCTTCAGATTCCAAACAGTTCTGGACAAGGCGCTTAAAAAATCAAATAACGCATTTAAATCTATGACATTTGATGGCAATGAATTAAATACGTATGATGATATTGCATACAGCTTTGCAGTATTCTTTTCATCCGTCTATAATACTAAACAACCAACTCTCGACGTAAACACCGAGCAAATAGGTCAGCCGTTCGACTTAGTCAAAACTACAGAGGAGGATGTTAAAACGGCAATATCTGCACTGAGTAAGCCCAACTCAATATTCTAAAAAATCCTTCATCGGCATTTGTACAGCCATGTCAAACCTCTTCTTGACGATCGTCAACATGGGTTTAGACTCCAGTTGTCAGTATCATCAAATCTACTATGCATTTCCGACTTACTATCAAGAACTCTCGACCAAGGAAACCAAATAGATGTTACATACTTTGACCTTGAAAAGGCCTTTTTCAAGGTCGGTATCGATGTCCTATTAAAAAAATAGCTACGTTTGGCTTTTCCAAAAATATTTTAATACTTTTTGCTTCATACTTCACTAATCGCAAACAATGCGTTTTTTATAAGGGTTCTCGTTCTGCTGAATTCCTGTTTTTTTCTGGAGTCCCGCAAGAATCAATTCTTGGACCGCTATTATTTTTGTTGTTCATCAACGATATTGGCGCAATCATCACTCATTCCTCTTATTTATTGTTTGCTGATGACCTCAAACTCTACCGCATAATAAAAAATCTCGCTGACTGTGTCCTCCTACAAATCGATGTGAACTCTGTCGCAAACTGGGCAAAAATTAATTGCTTAAGCTTCAGTGCACCTAAATGCAATGTAGTCTCTTTCACAAGGGCAAAACAGACGATCATATTTGAATATTCAATTAACGGTAACATTTTTCATCGGTTTAGTCAAATAAAAGATCGAGGGGTTACTTTTGACAGCAAAATGACAATACACCAGCACACAAATGACTTATGCAACAGAGCATATAAACTGCTGGGCTTTGTCATTCGCAATTCATGCTCATTTCAAAACCAACTAACAATAAATTAGGCTACTTTACAACTCACTGGTGCTAAGTGTACTGGAGTCGAATTGTATTATCTGGGCCCCATCTGAAGCATCCTATATTTTAAACATTGAAAATTTAAACGTTTTTTATTTTTACGCCTCTATGGAACATATCCATATTTGTATCCATCGAGATTTATTCTAGGTATGACTAATAATAATAATAATAATTTTTATTTTAGTAATTTGTACATTTAAGTTTACAAATTTCTAATTGATTATAATATTTCATATTCACTATATTTTTTCAAGTTTTATGTAGCTCCTACAATACATTTTGAACTTTCTAATTGGTGTGGACTTTGAAGTTTCTGGTAGTGTGTCATACAACTTCATTCCCTTGTACAGTAGACTGTTCTGCGTATTCGCTTTGTCCTTTTTTGTAGCCTAATTTCCTTGCACGTCCTTGTGTTATATCTGTGAATGTCTTTATTGTATAAAATTTTATTTGAGAAGTATTTTGGTAACGTGTTGTTCAATATTTTGTGGATAAATACCATCGTGTTCAAGGTCAGCATCTGTTACACGGTCAACCAATTTAGTTCCTTTAACATTTTAATTATTTTTGAAAATCTGTTTCATCGAAGAATTATTCTCATTGCCCTATTTTGGAGAATTTGTAACTTATTTTGTTCTCTTTCTTTACATAGGAAAAGTATACTTGAGCAGTAGTTGAATTAACTACCATTCTCTAGAAACTCGTAGATGTTTTGCGTTGCTAAAATATTTCTTTCAATTAATCAATGGCATCGTCTCTAACGGTGAGATTCTGGCGCAAATCAATTTATTTGTACCAGAGTCTCACTCTCGGGCACGTCGCCATAACATATTATATTGCCGATTGAGTCGTACAAATCTGTACCCGAATTCGCCCGTGGGAAGAGCGATACGCTATTTAAATATATTAGATAAAAATTTCGTCATATTCTTCGAAAAATTCAATGAGTTTGTAAGGTTTTTGGCGCTACATTCTCACTGTGAAAATGGTACTTTTACAATTTATTAGATAAAATATCTGTAATGTTAATTTTTTGTACACAAATAAAATATATAAATAAATAAATAACGCAAAATTTAAAAAAATATATATTAAAAAGTCCATTTTTAATCGGGTCATAGAAACACACCGTCAAGTTGGTATTATTGAAATGTTTAGTGATGACGTCACTGAACACCGTAAAGTCATTGTATGGGAATGTAGGTATGACACAAGTCATCGTATTAATAAAGTTTCATCTTATTTGTTTATTTACATACTGATTATAGAGATTAAGTTGTTGTGTTCATTGAAACATTATTTAGGCCTAAATAATTCAGTTTCAAAAATAAAGGTATCTCTTATTAGTTTATCTCTATTATAGAAAATATTCAAAAACTACTGCACAAAAAATAGTCATGCTACTTCTAGGGAGAATACTTCGAACACTGAATTTCAAAATAGCGCCAGTTGAACAGCTGATTGCCCGATCTTATAGTAACTTTTCGGGAGTGATGACGTCACAAGATTCACTACACATACGTTGGTTTTCGGTGATCTTGAAAAATAAAAACTTTGACAATTATTTTAACTATTAAAACTAACTCTAAAAACCATAAAATATGCAGTGATTTAAGTTAGAAGGTCATTATAATTCATAAAAAAAAATAAAAAAATGGACTGGTGTTCCTTATTATTATTTTTTACTATATTTAAGTGTCCAACGTGAAGGGGCACTATTGTTATTTTTAACAATTGTTTCCCTCCCCTCACAAGCGAAATGTGAATAGCTAAATGATAAGATGGTGGAGGTAATGGCTTTTGAAAAGAAGTCAGTATTTCCAAAGAGATTATTCTGAGAGAATTCAAATAATACTGATAGAATTGATTGGGGAACTTGGCGACTTACGCAATTATTTGAGATAGACGCTATATTGCACAGTTAATAGGCCACTTGCATTGAATTCATAACGACTTGGAAAAAATCGTAGGGATAGATCTTTTTATTAAGATTGCGATAATGTTAGTAAATTTTTTGTAGAAATGTACAGTTTTTTATTATTTTTAAATAAATAAATCCATTATTTGGGCTCGTGACATCACTACATGAAAATGTCCCGTCTCCGAAAATGTTCCTATTAATTTTGTAAAATGATGTGATTTTTTTTTATATTGCATCACTTTGATATCAGGCGAATTTTTGAATTATTGTTTGTTCTCTGCGAACTTATCATTTGGTTTGACTTTTTGACAGATGTTCTGAAGAGAACCCCTTACATTTTAGAAGTCGGTACGTGTTTTAGAGGTATAATGGTTATGGTGCTGATTTTAACAAAATTTTACCTGGTACCCGCTAACATTACCTGGTACCCGCTAACATACGTCATGCGCTGGTACAACAAGGACGAGTATTCGTGGACTGGACCGTTTGCGGTGTGCGTGACTTTGTGGGACTTACCGTTTGTCTGAATTGCCAAATGATAGGACATTCACACAAGTTCTGCAAAGAAAAAATGAGATGTTCCCACTGCGGTGTAGAAGGACACGCCCGTGATTCCTGCCCCGCTACAGCTGCAGCACCCAGTTGCGCCACATGCGCACGTTTCGGAAAGCCTGCAGCTTCCCGTGCCCACCCCACCGGAGATAAGGATTGCCCGGCCTATAAAGCCGCATTATTAAAGGACCTCTCCACGATCGACTATGGCGTCTAAGCATACCGAAAAAGATGGCGAGGCACTTGCTGTTGATGCATTAAATATATACTATCAAAATGTGAGGGGTATTCGAACAAAGACTGTAAGTGTACGCAATAATATTTTAATTAATAACTATGACATTATTTGTTTTTCCGAAACATGGCTGAACTCAACGGTATTTAGTGAAGAAGTATTTGATGACAGATATGTAATATTTAGAAGAGATCGTGAGTCAACCAAATCTGTGTCTAAAGAAGGTGGCGGAGTTCTAGCCGCCGTTTCTAAAAAACTTCTTGTGTCGAGAAAAACAGAGTGGGAGAGTGAAAATGAAGATTTGTGGATTATGATCAAGTCCAATTCTCGTTCCAACTCGCTCATTTATATTTGCGTCCTTTATATTCCTCCTTGTGTAACTGTTGACAAGTATTGCAACCAGATCGAAAAATTACAAGATCTGTATTTAAAGAATTCAAAATCAAATTCACAGTTTATTTTTATTGGTGATTTTAATTTATCTGAAATTAAATGGTTACCCGACACTTCCTTTAAAAATGTACACCTTCTAATTATAAAAGTCAGAAGGCGCATAGTCTTGTCAACCTTTCTTCAATTTGTAATTTGAGTCAATTCAATTATGTATTAAATATAAATGAAAATGTGTTAGACCTTGTTTTATCTGATAAAATTAATATAGATCTACATATAGCACAAGGCTTAACTAAATTGGATAATTATCACCCCTCATTTGAAATCACGGTAAAACAAAATAAAAATCATTTTTTAGAAACTAATAAAAATGATTCAAAGTACAACTTCAGGAGGGGAAACTATGATGAATGTCGACAGGATTTATTAGCTGTTAATTGGATAACTCTTTTTAAATATAAAAATGTGAATAGTATGGTTGTCTTGTTTTATGAAAAACTATGGGAAATAATTGACAAAAATTTTAAAAAATATGTTATTAAATCAAAAAACCAATACCTTATCTGGTTTAATCAGCAATTGATTGATCTTCTTAAGAAAAAAAATAAAATTAGACTTAAGGCAAAAAAACATGGCAACGTTTCAGATTATAAAGAATTCTCTAATTTACGGAAAATGGCCAAAAAAGTGCAAATTGAATGTTATAAATCATACATCAACTCTGTCGAAAGTGGTCTGCAAGATAACATAAAGGTATTCTGGTCATACTCAAAATCATTACGAAAAACTAATTGTATTCCTAAAGTAATGCATCTTGATGATATTTCCGCAAACGATGGAGAACACATAGCAAACATGTTCTCCAAATATTTTTCATCTGTTTATACTAATTCGGAATCACCTGATAACGATTCAATGTTAAATATTACTTAACACAACCAAAGCAATCTCGGTAAAATTCATATTAGTGCAGTTGAAATAAAATGTTTTTTGAGTAAAATAGATTCCAATAAGGGCTCCGGCCCCGACGGTATTCCACCTTTCTTTGTCAGATGCTGTGCCGATTCATTATGTTTACCACTTTTTATTATTTTCAATGAATCTTTAACCTCTGGAACTTTTCCTGACTTGTGGAAAAAAGCGCATGTGGTACCAGTATTCAAATCGGGTGACCAATCTTTAATAAAAAATTATAGACCAATTAGTATACTATCATGTTTTGCTAAGGTTTTTGAATCTCTGATATATAAAAATATTTTTTCTCACTTTAAACCCCTTCTCTGCACTAGGCAACATGGGTTTGTTCCTCACAGATCTATTACTTCAAATCTTTTGGAATTCTGTGATTATGTGTGTAACTCTTTTAATGAAAGATTACAAGTAGATGCTATTTATACCGATTTCCAAAAAGCTTTTGATAAAGTTAACCACTCCATCTTACTTAAAAAGCTTGATCAAATAGGAATACATGGAGACCTATTTCGCTGGGTGAAATCATATTTATGTAACAGAACGCAACTAGTATTTATTAATGGATACAAATCATCCCCTATAAATGTAACTTCTGGTGTACCTCAGGGGTCAAATCTGGGTCCTCTTCTTTTTCTAATATTTATAAATGACCTTGGTTCAAAATTAAACTGTGATTATGCTTTTTTCGCCGATGATCTTAAAATTTTTCGTAAAATTAAATCTGTTTCTGATCATCAACTGCTTCAAAATGACCTTGACACACTCAATAACTGGTGTACTGTCAATGATATGCACTTAAATGTTGAAAAATGTTTCACTTTAAACTTCACTCGTAACAGAATAATAAAGGATTTTTCATATGTTATAAATAATACTATTCTTAAAAAAGTGTTTTCCATAAGAGATCTAGGAATCACTCTTGATTCGAAATTCATATTTGATGTACACATTAACGACATTAAGTGCAAATCATTTAAAATGATGGGATTTATTCATAGAATATGTAAACCTTTCAAAGATCCTCTATCAATTCTTACCCTTTACAATGCCTTAATTAGAAGTAAACTTGAATATGGAAGCACTATTTGGAATCCACATTACTGCAAGTATGAAAACATTGTAGAATCAGTTCAAAAAAAAATGCTAAGACTGTTATCTTTTAAATGTCAATTACATGAACATCTTAGATCGTACGACATGCGACATAAATACTTCAAAATTAATACACTTAAAATCAGAAGGCAATGGACTGATCTAATATGTTTACATAAAATAATTCACGGCCATCTTGATACTTCATTGTGTCTTAGCAACATTGATATAAATGTTCCCAATTCCCATTGCTTAAGACGCCATAATATGTTTCACCTGAATACATTTAAAAACAATATCGCCTATTTTAGCCCTCTGACCCAAATGTGTCGACTGTATAATAAGATAGAGTGTGCTGAAGTAGATATTTTTGTTGATAATTTATATGGATTCAAAAAAAATGCTCTCCAATTGCTGAAAAATATGTGATAAATTATTATGTGTATCATGTTTGTCTCTAATTATGTCTCTTATCTTGCCTCTCTTTAATTGTTATTTGAGTAAACTTTGATTTTTTTGTTAAATTCTATATGTAACTTTTTTTTTTTTTTATCTAATTTTTATTTAATCTGTTCCAAAATTATTATTTTATTATTTGGTTAATTGATTGTGTATAAATTGTTACTTTATCTATTTGTATAATTAACTGAGTTTTTATAACTGGGTTGTTCTCACATGTGTGTGAACAACCTGTAAAAACGCAGTATAAATAAATAAATAAATAAATAAATAAATAAATAATATTCTTATTATTATTATAATTTACAAGTACAAGTATATTACATTGGATTTAGTAATATATTCGTTGTACATTATAATGATTTATGATCAACTAACTGGTACCCGGCATGCGTTGCTGTCCCATTTATTAAGAAATTGTTTCTCTCTGCGTGTCCTTTCCCATTCGTCCCCTTCCTCTCCCACGTACCCTTCCCCTATCGTGTTCCTACTCCGCCTCCTGCACCTTCCTTCTTCCCTCTCCACTCCCCACCTTGCTCCGTCCCTCGAACCCTCCCTGGTTCCCATCCCCTCTCTCTCCTGCGAACCCCCTACCCGAGTTAGCCTTCGCCCTTCCCCCTCCGGCATTCCATACATTCAATCCCGGTACATTCATTTTTCAAACAGCTCGCGTGCCACCTGTGGCAATTTTATATACAAATTTCATAATGCCAGAGCTCACCAGTAGTTTTATACAAACCTTGTCCTGATAATGACGAACACATCAAAAAAAGAATTATACATTTTTATTTTTTTATTTATTTTTTATAATTTTTTTTTGTTTTATTAATAATTTTTTTTGTTACATACATAAAAATATTACAAAAAACATTTCTTTTGATAAGAAGTAAAAAAAACGAACTTTAAAATTAAATATGTGGCTTAAATATAAACAATAATACAATTTAACAAAAAAAAAGATATTACAATAGTATACATATATGTATGATAAAAAAAATCCCACATAGGCATCGCCAGTTCGTGGGTATACTTAAGTTTTTTTTTAATGCAGTTAAGATACAACATGGCTAAGTAAACTTTAAATTAGTAAATTAAAACATGATTATGTATTAACATATTTATAGAACAAATAATTCCGTATTTACAAAACTAAAGTTAAGAAAAGAAGAAAAAAAAATTGATGCAGTCGTTCGAAGGTTATGCGCGTACATACATTTTGGCGATTCATTTTTATTTATATAGAAGATAGAAGATATATAGATAGATAGATAAGATGGTTAAAGGAAAGAAATATTTATGAGATGTAATATTTTTGGTATGCCTCGTTACCATTCCATATACCATTCGTGCGGAAAACGTTATTTTTTTAAAATGATTTTCAGCTACGTAATTATTGTTTTTTCGCACCTATAAAACTATGTCCCGTCTTTCCGTTTATAAAAAATGGTTTGAATTTTCGGATTGAAATTTTAGAAAATCCCCAGGGTTTCAAAAATACAATAAAAAAATACAGAATGTCTTTGAGTATTTGTCTAAACCGGAAATTAAAAAAAAAAAATGTGATGCATGGATTCGGAAAAATCATAAAGAGTAATGTTGTAAGGCCGAATGTAATGAGGAGGGGAAGTACATAGAGAAGATGAAATAGCGAAGGGCTATTCAGATCTGGTCAACAAATACGAAAAAGGACAATTAAAGCAACTTTTCATTTCTGATTGATGCGGACACCAGGGCAATATCATTGAGAGGGAACATGCCGCAAGTATACGATATATATTTTCCAATGAATAATTTGTTAAATTAATAAAATGAAACTTGCGCTCTCCGGTATTTGAACCAACTACCTCCAGAATGCCAGTTGAGATCCTTACCATCAACCATGGAGATATTCGTGTTAGTGTCATTATAGGGTTGATCGGAGTGCTTTTGGGGTCACATCTTGAGAATCTTATACAATTAAAATCACACTTTTATTTTCAAAATTCTTTAAAGCTTTAATGAAAAACTGTATGTATACAGGAAACAAGGGAGTATAAAAAGCTTTACCTATTTCTAAGAATAAAATGAAATGAAAATCATAACATAGTTCGTCATTACTGACACTAATGTAAAAATGTACGCGAAGTTGAATGAAAACATTTTACAGGCAGTTATATCTGGTTTGCGCAGAATCAGCGTTTTGTAGTAGCGTCGTAGATTTGCTTTGTTCTTGATATCTAGAAAAAATCAGATTATAAATAAAAAGAAGGCGGATGACCAGGACACACTGAACCCTAGATTCCTACTTAAACCCTATAAATCCTTAAACCCCTTTCCTTCCCAGAACTATCTGTTCCTTTAAAAAACCCTCCGCACCGCATCCCCAAAGTGACATAGGCCCTGAGGGAAATTATTTTCCTCAGGGCCTCATGTGAGTAGTTCATGTAAAAAAAAATAGGTAGCACATTATTTTTTGCAATAAAAATATAAACTTCAACACCATTATTAAAAAAAAATGTATACAGGGTGTCCGGGGGTAAAGTGCATTAACTTCGGGAGGTGATTCGACATGATGGTAGGATTAAAAAAGATTTACAACTATTTCCAAAATTCCAACATTTTTTTCCCATACAAAAAGACGTACCTACTAAAGATCCTTAGTGTGAGATACGATCTTACTTGCTGAGAGCCTGCCGGGTGGCGTATTTACAATCCCTACCGCGTTTCAGTCGCGCTACCGACAATTTACATTTTCAATATCAATATTCAAATATTTAGAAATAAAATAATTAATTTCTAGTGTACTCATCGGAAAGATTATTTTATCTAGATTTTAGAACCATTTTTGTTTTTGCAAAGTGATAAAAAATTATCAATGTAGAGGTCTATTTACAAAATACGGGAATAATATCAAAATTTAAATATTTAGAAATAAAATGATTAATTTCTAATACACACATCAGAAAGATTATTTTATTTAGATTTTAGAACATTTTTTTTTGCAATGTGATAAAAAATAACCAATATATAGGTATATTTAAAATGTAAATTGTCGCTACCGCGACTGAATCGGTATGGCTTTTGTAAATACGCTGCCGGGTGCCCGACTCGATTGTGATTGATCCGTATCGTAACAGCGGAAAATAATAAATCTGGTCGTACAAGCCGGACTAATTTTTTCTTTTTACCTCAAAACTACCCCTAAAAGTTGGAATTTCGAAAAAAGTTATTTATCTTTTTTACTTGTAACTATCATGTAGAATCACCTCCCGAAGTTAATGCACTTTACCCCCGGACACCAGTTTACATATATATTAGCGTGGTTGTGCAATGGATGCTCTATGGGGATACTTTTAAAAGTCATTATGACAGCATTAAGATATTTTGAGTGCAAGTACTGCCCCAAGTCAATTTAAATTGAAAAAAAAAACAGCTAGAAACTAGAAAAAGAAGGGTTTAATCTTTGCTCAATAAAAGCAGTTAAACAGTTAAATATAAAAAAATTAAACTTTTCATTTACTAATAATATTATCTACTAATCGAGAAACAATAAAAGTACCATCGCCACAAAAAAAATCACAATGTTAAAAAATAAAGTAAAAATCATAAAAGTTATTGTGTTTTATAGTCCTTCTTCGAATTGAATACTGGCATTATACGACAAGATTCTTGCTTGTTTTGTATCCACCCTTTACATCTTTCATGGCCACAAACAGCAGAACATGATGCTGTTACCACTTTGATGTATCTTTCCGTGGCTTGCGTGTGATAGGGCATCAATCGGAACTCACACAAAATGTTGGATTCGATAATTTCGTGGTCTGCAATGGCATCAATTATTGTCTCGCTGATATCAGTTTTGTAAGAGGTGGTTCTGATGGTTTTTCCCAGTAAATCAAGTCAATATAGTCTGCTGCATTTAAATTAAAAGTATGTAGGTAGCTTAAATACTCTTATTGGAGATAACCCTGACGTACGTTCTCGGATACTTAGAATCCGTCTCAGAGCCAACTCTAATTTTTCTTCGTTCGTCGTTTAGCATACTAATAAGTATATTTTCGCTGTGGCCAAAATACCCGTTGCTTTGAATTGCGGGATCTACCACCCTTTTCAAATGCTCTGGAAGGTAACGAGACAATTTTATGGTTTTGTGGAGGTGTCTCGCCCCGTAAACACACGAAGGTTGTGTTTTTATTTTAAACCACATTGGAGCATACATTCTTAGCACAAATTCAGTCAATATCACCTGATTTTCTGTCGAATTCTTGGTTGAAATGTAAAGTCGAAGAATAGTATAAGGGCTGTTGTTAACCAACGCGATGGTTAACAACAGCCCTTATACTATTGCTCGGCACGTTTCCAATAAATAAAGCTGGTCTGTGCAAAGGTCGTCACGGGATTTTGTAATGTCCGGTAAGTTGCATTCTATTGCTTGACATTCTATCACAGGAAGATGTTCACAGTTCTCGAGTAACTTTCCTATTAAGTATTGTTGGTCACTCTACTGCGAGATGTGGACGGTTGATCTAAAGATGTTTGTTGTGTTTCTTGGTATAGTTTGCGCTTTAATTTTCTTAACATATTGCTCTCATTTTGCTTAGTAGTTTTTCTATCTAAAGAACCAATCATCATTTTTCTGTCGCCTCTTTGATTTATTAAAAAATGTCTTTCTTTAATAGGTACTTTTCGATCTTGCACACAAAAACAATTTTCGAACGAAGTAAATTTGCAAGCAGCGATATCAAATAACGTCTGGCTGCGTCTTTTGAAATAATCCAGTTTTTTAAGGTAACTCTCACTATACTTTCTACCTTTGTATGGTTTAAGAATCGGCCGGTATTTTTCATGGTAGATAGTCCTTTATTTGCGCCAAAATTGAGCGATGTTCCACGATCGGTAGAGATGCTCGTTTCCAAATATTTTCTATTTTAGTAGCAACAATTTCACTAGTATCTCTTACCAAATCCTGGAATCGTTTTTCTGCGCTTCGCGAGAGGTGAATAAAATATTTTATCGTGTCTTCATAACTTGGTAACACACTTGCTGGTTATTCCGCACCACAACCAAACCAAGGACAGTTTTTGTCACCGCTGCGCAACCTCATTGTTATTTTGTTTAACTTGAACTCCAAATAATAATTGCAAACTGTTTGCTGATGATTGCAATAACGCATGCAAAACGTCTCCGCGCACGGGAATGCGCGGTGCGCGAGCGAGGCACGAAAATGGACTCAGAAATTTGTCAAATTTTCGCGGGAAAATAAATATTATCACAGTTTTTTATTATTATTATTTAAGGCGCGGCAATTTTTATTCATTCTGAAATGTAAAAGTAAAAATTAAAGTATTAATATTGACACAAAACTGTTTTATAAAGGGACAATTTTTTTACGAGATTTAAAATAATTCAACTGCTTTGGGGCAGTACTTGTCATCAAAATTTTAAATTGATATTTTGTAGGATTAATTGTATGTACCTAGAGCATCTATTCCGCACCCCGCAAAAACTGATTTATAAAATATAAAAAATTCCATACAATGGCGATCCACCCTAATATATATATGTATGTATAATGGTATATATATATATATATATATATTACCAATATCATCAGTTGGAAATGCCAGCAATCGTCCAGTTATCCGTCTGGTAGTTCGGATTTCATCCTGTAGAGCTTCGCTGGTTGCCGCTATACCAATTGTGTTAAAAAGATGGTGGAATGCCCATACAAATAGGCTCACAATCTCCTTCTTTGACTGTAAGAAGTACGTTACATGGATTTATTAAATTGAATGACATCGATAGCGAATCTTCGTAAAATTACACTGTCGTTGTTAACTTACTGAACTCCCGAGTCTCGCTAAGCTTGTAATTAGGTGCAACATAAAAGGTAGTGGTCCAAGAAGAAGCTGAAACATAAGACAATGTGATTTATCATTTTAATGAGTCTGATGTTGCCTAATATTTTGAACCCTTTCAATTTGAGAGGCAGATATGAGTACCGCCGCCGGGGAACCATTTATTGGATAACCAACACCCCTGCCATAGGTCACCCCGAGTGGTTCGCTATGTTTGGTGACTTTGCCCGGGTTCAAGGGGTGAGGTCTTTCTATCTCTTGGCGGACAATGCGTTGGCCCACCTACTGTATGGCGAGCTGGATCGGGGGAAATTGGTTGAGTGATACCTAACCTAGACCTCTCCAGACGGTCTCTCTAGACCCATCGCCTTGCACCGCAGTTGGAGGGATTGGATTCACACGTCCGTCACTCCTTGACTCATTGACCCCCAGATTCCTACCCACCGCTCATACTTTTTTCCTTCCCAGAACTTCTTCTCCTTCCTTTCCTAAGAAAAAACCCCCACACAGCATCCCCAAAGATGATATACGCCCTGAGGGAAACTATTTTCCTTCCTTTTATGTGGAGCTAATGTGATTTGAAACATGATGAAAAGAAAAATAGCTACACTAAAAAGAGACAAACACATACATCGATAGGATTTAGCCTGCAAGAGAATGAAATAGAATAATCGGTCTCCTCTTTGTGCGGTGCTTCGTAGCCTTTCCATTCTTCTCTACTTTAGTTTTCTGAAGGTTTCACTTCTACCGCGTGTGAATTGCACACTCTGATTTTTCTATAGCGCTGTCTGAACATGCAATGAAACGAAGATGGAACAGTGGTACTCTGCATCGGTGCAGCCAAGGCCGGCAAGCCCTGCCCCAGCAGTGCCACTGCCAGAACAGAGGTGCTCTTCATCAGTGCAGTAAAGGCGACCAAGCCCTACCATTTGGTCGAGTAAACCTTCACCCGAGTGATGTTGTATGACATCACCAGGAGACGGCGCGCGGCGTCACGGGAAACGTTGGCGGGAGTGACGTCGCAGATGTAATTTGAACATTTTTTTACGACAATTTAACTGCTCGTGCTTTAAATCACCGTTGACATGTTATTTGTCGGTATGTAAATAAATTAGAAATACCGGTATTTTTTTATTTATTTTTAAATAAAGACTATAAAATAATCTTAAATTAGTAAATAATATTCTTTTAAATTTCTTATTCAAAAGGAAAATTATTTTTAGTGATAATACGCGGGTGAATTTTCGAACGGCAGGTAAACTAACGGAAGATTTTATTTATTTGGGCCAGTAAACTGGTACCACAAGGGTACAAAATACCATCGAATATTATTATTACATCGAATTTGATTTAGTTTCAAATAAAACAAATAATAAAACTTACAACAATATTATATTTATCATTTGTTAAGGACAATGCATCCATTAGCCTGTCGAAAATTCTCTCCACATATTCCATGTCCAGTCCTTTAAAATTGTGTTCATTGCTTGTTAGTTCAACTGCCGTAAATTGAAATACTTTTTAAAATCCAAAGTAAAGGGTTACTATCTATTTCATAATAATCCGGTCTCTTGAATGTCTTAATCAACGATACGTTCAATATGTATACGTATGAACTATACATATTTACCATGTTGCAGAATTGGTAAATTAAAAGGTCTGTTATAAATACCAATCCATAAAGCCAAAAATTTATCCAAACAACTTTCATTGTTATTCCATCCGGTAGGGTATCATAGTACACAAACATATTAAAACCAAATCCGACAAACACAAAAGAAATGTCAAATAAATGAACGAAACAAAACGAACGAGTTCTTTTGCCTATGAACCAATTCAGGTTAGGCACTAAACGTTCTATTTCATCAAGCAGGATCAACGTTTTCATTATTGTTTTGGATCTTGTATTAGAGATCAAATTCAATATAACGTTCAACGCCAACACTAGGTAGAGTAATGCATTTGCTATACTAAACAAGGGATAACCCGTGTATGATATAATTGTGAATAATCCAGGAATTATTAACAAAGACCCAGTACAAAATATGCTACAAATAAATATAATATATGAAATTTCCGTAGGTTTTAAAGTTTTCATTTTATCCCCAACAAATGTATAACTTTGTAAACCAAAAATTGTGTAAAGAAATGGAAACGGTTCCAATTTGTTTTTAAAAGCTTTAGTATTACACATTTGATAACTCATTTTAGCTTTTGTTTCTTTCTGTACAAAACATGACCGCGTTGATAAAATTAGATTTAATACTGTTAATTTTAAATTTGTCTTGTACCTTCACATAATTATCACAAATACACGATACGGAAACGTTTCAAGGACATTATTTGAATTGATAATAAAATAAAATATTTAGGGAACTTACAGTTAATTGCATTAATTGAAAAAAAAAGT
Source organism: Limnephilus rhombicus (assembly GCA_929108145.2). Classification (NCBI taxonomy): domain Eukaryota; kingdom Metazoa; phylum Arthropoda; class Insecta; order Trichoptera; family Limnephilidae; genus Limnephilus; species Limnephilus rhombicus. The sequence continues at coordinate 30,795,364 of OV815284.1, forward strand.
ATTAAATTGAGTCATTAATGGAATGTACTGAATATTTATTCCTCGTACATTGTTGTAGCAACTGAAGATGTAAAGTTTTTTTTTTAAGTAGTTATGAAAAGAAGATAAAAAAAGTAGTTAATCAAACTTAACGTAAACTATTTAACCATTTTTTCGTCGAATTTTCAATTAGCCGTTTACTATGACCGATCTTTTCGTATAACTGATACGCTCATTTGGAATAAACTTCCCTCAGCTCTCACTAAAATCCAGAACTTGTCTGAGTTTAAACGAGCTTTAAACTAAACTTATTTAAAAAATCATACATTTCATGAATTTTAACTCCTTTTCAAAAAATAACAACAGTGCTCACCTCACGTTGGATACTTAAATATAGAAACATACAATAATTTTCAAATGAACATAGCATGATGCCATATCTCAGAATTTGGAAATGTGATTTGAGAATGAAAACATGTACTAATTAGAGTTCTATATAAAAAGACTAATGTAAAAGTTATATAAGATCTGTAATAGGTATGTTGATAAAAAAAAAGATATTATATCACAAAACATTTTTTTAAAATTCTATAAGAAATTAGGACACGGTCTCTAATATCTTACCTAACTAACTATCACGCCGTTTCCCCGCAGTAGGCAGAGAGGACGAACCGCCAAACAACTCGATCTTGGCACACACTCCTTGCCTTGTTCACATTCATACATCGTCTCATACATGCTCTTCTATTATTCCGACTCTTCACATGGCCCGACTCAAGTATCTGATTCACTTAGTCGTGCCATGTCTTCCTCGGGCGTCCCCGAATTCTTCTACCATTCACATTTGCGTCACATATTCTCCTTACACTCCTTTCCTCGTTCATTCGCTCTCATGCTCAACAGCCTTGCATTATTTGTGGATCTCCACATTTCTCACACGATCGTAAATGGGTTTATAAGACATACGCCTAATAATCAGATTTTTGTCTCCGTAACTTTGTTCATTCATTTCAGCAAGGATTTCGCAGACAGTTTTGGGCTTGGACAGGGTTTGAGCTTGTGGGGAGCACACATTTGGAGTTGATAGCCATTAACTCGCCCTCAAGGTTTGCCATTTTTACTGCCACTTGGGCGATTGTTCCTAATATGTCGTTAGTTCGAGGTATTTTATTCTTGCGATCTGTTTTTTTGTAAATTTATTATTAGGCTCCATTATCATATTGATCAGTAAGTTGACTGCGTCCTTTGCCAGAGAAATATATGCCTGAGCATCCATATTGGTTTAAAGTTTTAAAATTTTACTTGCAGATGTGGCTGGTGGGACTGCCTTGTTTCCGCTACGCTTTTAGTACTGCTATGATTGATAGCTCTGACCAATACACTAAGCACTATATTTGCGGAGTGTTACTCACACCATTAGAATAATGTCACAAATTTGCTTATAGCAGTTGACGTTTTTGATTATTCGTTTTGGATTATTATGTGATCCATTGGATGGCAGCCGAAACTTAAACTAAACCAAAACTTCTTTTTTGGCCGAAACTAGGCCGAAACCGAAAGTTCGGTCGGACACTAGACTCAATGCTGTCCTTGTTCTATCGGTATTTCAATGGAAGACGCTCCGGATGCTTAGGAAAATCATTTTCCTCGGGGCTTCCTATGTAGAGCTTTGTAAATGTGTCGCTTTTTACTTTTTTCCATTACCACTATATTTTTTTTTATTAGTTTTTATATACATATACATGTAATATAATCATGAGTAATTACATTTTCAGGTTACAATCGGATTAAACTCAAATCATTATATACTAACATGCAACATTGATTAGAAACACTATAAACATATACATGCATATAATATATAACCTTAACGAGAGTGTGAAGTGATATAATTTGCAGTTGGCTGTTGCTACAACAATGTCATAGAAAGAAAAATCAGTCAATTACCAAAGGCTAATTTAATCGATTTTTTTTTCAATTAATGTAATTAAATGCAAGTTCCCTAAATAATTTAATGTTTATTGTCACCTTTGCCAATCAAATAATATCCTTGAGTCATTTCCTTATCGTGAATGGATAATAACTTATGCGTTGATACAAGGCACTATTTAAAAAAATGTTATCAACACGGTCACGTTTTGTACAGAGCTACATAAAATCTAAAATGAGTTATCAAATGTGTAATGCTAAAGCTTTTAAACGAAAATTGGAACCGTTTCCATTTCTCTACACATTTTTTGGTTTACAAAGTTATAAATTCGTTGGGGATAAAATAAAAACATTAAATCTGATGGAAAATTTTTATATAATATTTATTTGTAGCATATTTTGCATTGGATCACTGTTTGTAGTCCCTGGAAAGTTCGTAAATATACACACTGAGAATTTTCCTTTGATTAGTATAGCAACTGCATTACTCTATCTTTCAATGCCATTAAACGTTACGTTAAACTTAATTTCCAACATAAGTTCCAAAACAGTTATGAAAACGTTGATCTTGCTTGATGAAATAGAGCGTTTATTGCCTAACCTAAATTGCTTCATACGCAAAAGAAATTGTTCGTTTTGTTTCGTTCATTTATTTGACATTTCTTTTATGTTTTTCGAATTTGGTTTTAATATGTTTGCATACCACGATTCCCTACCCGATGGAGTAACGATAGAAGTTGTTTGCATAAATTTGTGGCTTTATGGAATGGTATTTATAACGGACTTTTTAATTTACCAATTCTGCAACATGGTAAATATATATAGTTCGTACGCATATATATTGAATATGTCGTTGATTAAGACATTTAAGAGACCAGAATATTATGAAATGGATAGTAACCCTTTATTTTGGATTTTGAAAAATAAAGTATTTCAGTTTACGACAGTTGAGCTAACAAGCAATGAACACAATTTTAAAGGACTAGACATGGAATATGTGGAGAGAATTTTCGACAGACTAATGGATGCCTTGTCCTTAACCAATGATAAATACAACATTGTTGTGAGTTTTATTTGTTTTATTTAAAACGAAATCGAATACAATATAATAATAATTAATAGTCCAGCGTATTTTGTACCCTCTGGGTACCAGTTTACTAACTCATAATATAATAGGTACATAAATAATATCTTCCGTTAGTTTACCTGCATTGATGTTTACCTGCCATTTGAAAATTCAGCTGTATAATTGTCACTAAAAATCTAACTTGTGGTTAAGAAATTAAAAGACTAGTATTGTGCAAGGGCATTGGTTTATTTCAGCGTTGTTATTCATAAAATAGCAGAGTTAACGTTATTTATAATGTATTTACTTATCATACGGATGCGTTGTCCTTAACCAATGATAAATACAACATTGTTGTGAGTTTTATTTTTGACGAAATCGAATGCACCGTAATAATAACCAATGGCAAGCGTATTTTCCCTCAGGATACCAGTTTACCGGCCCAAAAAATAAGTAATATCTTGTTCATAACGTGTTTATTGTCCTGAGGAAGTTGAGATCAACCTAAACTGATTGACGTGTATGAACTTTTTTCATTTGTATGATGTCCAGTTACAAAGTGTGTGCTTTCTTCGATAATTATATACTTCCGCCAGAAAAAAATCAGCTGTATATTGTCACTAAAAATTATTTAACTTTTGAATAATATATTGAAAATAATAATTTCTATAGTGCAATGGCATTGTTTTATTTCAGCTTTGTTATTCATAAAAAACAAAGGTACTTAATGTTATTTATAATTTATTTACACACCGACAAATAAATTTCGTCGAAGATTTGAAGTACGAGCTGTTTTCGTAAAACGAACATATTGTGCAAATTTCACCCGTGACATCAAGACCGCTACGTTTCTCGGTAATGCCGTTTCGGGGTGACAACTTTCGCTTCTGTATATTGTCACTAAAAATTATTTAACTTTTGAAAAACGTATTAAAAATAATCGTTTGTATAGTGCAATGGTATTGTTTTGTTTCAGCTTTGTTATTTATAAAAAAAAAAACAATGATAATATTATTTCTAATTTATTTATATACCGACAAATAAATTTCATTGACGATTTGAAGTACGAGCTGTTGTCGTTAAACGAAAAAGTATTGTGCAAATTAAAATAAAACAATACATTACAAAATGACACTTTGTCTGTCCAACTGGGAAGGATACCCGTTTCAGGACAGCCAAATTGTATATTTAGTATCTAACCATACATCACGCAATTGAAGCTTCAAGTGGGGTGCCTCAAAGTTCTCATCGAGGTCCGATTCTTTTTTTTCTATTTATCAATGACATTGTTTCAAAATTTGAAGGTATCCATTTCCTAATGTTTGCTGACAAAATTTAATGGACTGTCTTGTATTGTAAAATAACTGGGATCGATGTATATAATTGGTGTAACATAAATGATTTATTTTTAATAATAAAAATGTCAATCTATAAGTTTTTCTCGAAATAAAAATCCAATACTCTTTCAATGTCACATTAACAAAGTGAATCTTTCTACAGTAACATTGTTAACAGATCTAGGTGTCGTTTTTGATAACAAGATGACATTCGTCCCCCACACCGGTCAGCAACGTAAGCAGATATAAGCGTTAAAAATAGGACAGCAGTCAAGTACAATAAGCGTGTTTATACGTCAGCGCGTGTGTTTCCATAGAAATCGTTATAACTCCGTTATTGTTTTAGTTACATCCCTAAAACAAAAAGTCAAAGGTCGATAGTAGATCAAGCTGCACATTTCTATCAAGTTGTCTATAGAAATACATAACAGGAATCAGCTGTCAATCGTGTAGTTGACGAAAATATTTACCCGCGCAAATTTGCTACCGGCAGCTCCACCGTGCTCCACATTTTAAATTTTTATTAAATATTTTTATATGAAATGATAAAAAAGTGAGGTAACAAAAGTGTTTATTACACATATATACAATAGAATAAGTATTGTTGTTTGCATAATCTGTGATTTTAGTATCGTTTTCATATAAAAACATCACGTGAGTCATTTTTACCTATTTTTAATGTTTGCGATCTAAATTTTGATATTTACAAATGCTAATATTTATTTGTAATATAATAATTTGAAAGCCTATTTTGTAACCTTTCTAAAACAGTTTTTACTATTCGGCTACGTTCAGAAATATTTCATTTATAGAGCTTTAATTGTGAAGCGGTTATAACTAAAAGTTTTCGTAAAATGTCATTTCGTTTAAGACACCAAAAGCTAACATTCTCGAAAATTCGGAGGGGTTAATGCAATCACGAATAAAGCACTTAAATTTCTCGGTTTATTATTAAGATCCAAAGATTTAATGCAGGTACCTATACTAATTCACTCAAAACGATGTACATAACACTAGTCAGAAGCATACTTGAAAATAATTCCTTTCTCTGGTCACAATACAATATACATTCAAATGAAATTGAAAGGGTACAGCATAGATTTTTAAGGCTTATAAATTATAAATTACACATTCCATTAGAAAATTTAAATTATTATTATGTAATACAATTATATAATTATGTAATGTAATTATGTAATTATAAAACACACTCTTCGATAATTTTAACAAAAAACTAAAAAATTACTCATGCAACTTTGTCACATGGTAGCTTGTCTGAAGGTTCTACCATTTTTCTTTGTTGGAACAAATTAATTAGAGTCTTTTGTATACTTTAGGATTTTGCAGTGTAAAATATTTTGCTTACAAAGATTTTTTAGAATTTAGTTTTATTGTAGTGACTAATTGAGTTCTTTAGAGTACGATTGGAAAACACTTTAAACAATTTGAAAACTTTTTATGCTAATGTGTCTGATATTTTTAGTATGCCTCTAATGAAGTATAAACCTGTACAATTTAGCAGTACATATTTTAACTAGGTCACTCTATAACAGGTGTTTTATGTTTGTTTCTTCTTCACTGCTTTCATTAACTTTGTGTTAATGTGTATTATTTTTCTTTTGGTTGATTTACAAGTAATCTTATAATTTTACATTTATTTCTTCTTTCTGTATTGTAAAAAAGCATGTACCTAAAGAACACTTGTGCAGTTAATTATAAATAATTAAATATTTTTGCCTGAGCTTCAGTAAGTAAGATAAAGTTTTTTGGCGATGATTTTTTGATTTGTGTCCCAATATAAATCGGTCATTTGTAAATTACATTTACGCCTATCAAAATATTTCTGTCAATTGACTCTCCTAGAACGGGAAGTAATAGTTATAGTGATAGTTAACATTCTTTGAGGCTTCACTGAGTGGTTGGCTAAGGGACACGGAAGCCAAGTGTAGTTTATGGTCAGACCGAAAGCCATTCACATTTTTTGTTGGTACTTGCCAATTGATTTGAGATTTATTGTATTACTTATGTTCTCTATTTTATGCAGGTGCTTGCAAGTTTTTACAGATGCAATGCCGCCTCATGGAGCCTCATGAATGAGTTTTTCTTTTGCCCTGTTTAATTTATCTTTGTCTTACTAAATAGAATCTTGCGAGAGCCTTGAAGGAGTAACCATATCAGTTACTTATACTAGGGCGGGTAAGAGGTGGATAACCTCCACTGTCCTAGAACGGGAGACCTTCCTAGTTGGACAGTCAAAGCTTCTTTGTACGGATGCATTCTTTATAACAAAAAATAAATAAATAAATAAACAAATGCAATTACTTTAACTACGCGAATTATCACAGCGAGAAAAATCTGTGATGTTTTATTATTATTTAAAATCATCAACGGATATTTGGATAGCCCTAAACTAGTAAATATGATAAATTATCAAGTATCCTGTTATTTAGACTGTTATTTTTTGGTATAGGCGTAGATGAGATCTTGCTGATCTTAATGAAACGCGCGCGCACGAGTTGGTTATTTATTTGCACAATATTGACACGTCTGTGTTGTAAAGCTAAGTGCTAGCTAATAGAGCTGTCTGAGATTAAGGAGAGCGAGCAGTAACACCCATCACCTTTTATACCCTGTTTCTGCCGTCTCGCTTTTGCACATTTGAAAAGCAGGAGTACCACCAAAACCATTCTCACATTCCTCCCCTACTTGAAATTGAAGGTACCCCCTAGCTAAATATTTCATTTTCTACATCTATATATTTCATTTCCTAACACATAATATAATACCACATATTTAATTTGTTTAAATTAACACATTAACACATCACTTAAAATTAATTACAATTTCCCCTCATCTTTTCTGTTTCTCTTCTCTCTCTCGTTCGTACACTCCTCCGGGTCTGCGAAGTGCACTCATCTTGGACGAAGTCTTCCATGCCACGGGTTAGCCCTGAAACAGGTTGAAACAGAATTAGAGACGCTTCTTTTGCGTGACACTCTGGAGAGATCTAATTCGTCTGTCGACAGCTCCAAAGTGTCATACGCACCGAATTCCGGGTTAACTCCCTCCTGCCATGAAACATGTAATTTTTTTATCTGGTCTAAATGTCTTTTCCACACCATATTAGACTTGTTAAATTTTATGAAATATATTTTGCTACCTTTTTTTTCAACAATAACCCCAGGGACTCATAATCTATTACCCTGAGATCTGAAATCTCTGGTCATCACTTTCTGCCCTACATTAAAACCTGACTTAATTCTACCCTTATATTGTCTTTTCTGATTGACTTGATTGCTCGAATAACCTTTTGAATTACTTTGTTTTGTCGAGTAGAACTGAATTATTCGTTCTTTCCTCAACCTTTCTAGGAATCAAAGAGTCAAACACTGTTCTAATTTTCCTTCCCATTAACAATAAAGATGGTTCACACCCTGTTGTTGTATGAACGGCATTCCCATAATCTGTTAAAAAGTTACCTAACTTCTCTTTATAGTCTGCTGGAAATCTATTAGTTCACATTTTTTTTAAAGAAAATTTTTATAGGTCTTAACAGCATTCTCAGCTTATCCGCTGCTACTAGGGTGATTGACTGGACTAGTGATATGTTCCATCCCATTTTTCTTACAAAATTTTCAAAATCCTCAGAACAAAAACACGTACCATTATCCCTAACTAAAACTGCTGGAAAACCAAATTGTGAAAATAACCTATGAAGAACCTCGATATTTTATTTTGAAGACAGACTGTTTACTTCCAGACACTCAATCCACTTCTAAGAAGCGTCTACCACAACTAAAAAGTTTTTTATGTAAGCTGCTATGATCAATATGCACCCTGAACCATACTTCAGGTTCTTATGACCATACTGCTAAAGAACTCTTTTGTGATTCTGGTTTAATTTGTAAATAATCTCTACAATTTTCTGTTATTTTCTCCAAATCTTGATTAATTTTTGGCCACCAAACAAGGCTTTTTGCAATACCTTTAGTCTTAAAAACTCCTAAATGAGATCTGTGTAACATCTTTAAAACCTCTTGTCTTAAAGACTCAGGAACCACAACTCTAAGTTGATATAAAATACACCCATTTATCAATGATAATTCTAACCTCTTTTCCCAGAAAATTCTATTAAAATTACAATTTTGTGCCTTTTTTGCTGATGCTGGCCAACTCTTGATAAGAATTTTTTTAACTTGACTTAACATGTCATCCTTTTCGGTCTCACTTTTTATCACGTCTAAAGACAAATTAATCCTGTTATTTTCGAAATAATTAATGTAACCAGACTCGATCTTATCTTCACAGCTTCCCTTTTCAATCGAACACCTGCTCAGAAAGTTTGAACAATTATTTTTCGACTTAACATATTCAATCTTAAAATTGAACGACTCTAACATAACCGCATAAGGTTGTAACCTAGACGCTGCGATTTTTGGAATTTCTCTATTTTGACCGAAAATTCTGACCAACGGTTGGTTAGCCACAGCTAAAATAAATTCTCTCCCGTACAAATATTGTTAAAACTTTTTCATCCCAAAAATAATAGCAGTTGCTTCAATATCTAAAATTGAATAATTTTTCTCCGCTTTACCTAAAGTTCTACTTGCGAACCCTATTGGTCTTTCCAAGCCATTCTGAAAAACATGAATAAACGTCGCCCCGACCCGGGCGTATTCACAGGTATATTTTCGTCGAAATGTGTTAAAATCATAGACAGATATATTCATATGTCCGTGGTTAAAATCCTATCCGAAGTTATATTTTTTTAATTATCGCAAAACTGTTCTCCTGTTCTGTACCCCATTGAAACTTGACATCTTTTTTAAGTAACTCGTATAACGGTGACAATACATTTGCCATGTTTGGAATAAAATTACGATAATAACTAATCATGCCCAACAAACTTCTCAAATGATTTAAATCACTAGGTGACAGTGCATTTAAAATGGCTTCCTTATTCCGCGGACACGGTTGATGCCCTTGTTTACTTATCTTATAACCTAAAAACTCAACAACTTTTTAAATTGAAATCGCACTTTTCACTATTCACCGTTAAATTACAGCTTTTTAATCTTTCTAAAACGACACACTTTTTTTTCTAAATCGTCTTCGTCTTCCCCGATCACAGTAATGTCACCCAAGTAGAATGTCATTTTCCTGACAAACAATTTGCCATTGCTTTTGCAATAATAGCTGGCGCGGATGATAAACCAAAAACTAACCGTTTATACTGAAATAATCCGAAATGGGTATTGATTGTTGTAAAATGCCTACACTCTTTTTTCAAAACAAACTGGTTGTACGCAGATTTGAGGTCAATTTTTGCAAAAATCTTTCCACCATTGACTTTGTTTAACAGTTCCTCAATCCTAGGCAAAGGGTACTTGTCAACTGACAATTGATTATTCACTGTTAACTTGTAATCACCACATATCCTAATGCTACCATTTTTTCTAATCACTGGTACAATCGGACTTGCAAACTCACTTTATTGAATCGGTTCTATAATACCGTCTGAGTATTTAACTCGCTTTCGACTTTTTCTTTCAAAGCGAAAGGAATGATTCTATTATTACGAAACACCGGAACGGCGATGTCTTTTAGCGTTAAATTCACTTCATAATTACTAAAATTGCCTAGTTTATCCGTAAAAACTTCTGAATTTTTTTTACTAATCGCTCCTTTAATGTATTTCGTTTAACAATTTACGATTCCAGTAATTCCTAAGTTAAAAAGTTCCATAAAATCCCGACCGAAAATGGATAAATTAGCGTTACCTACTCCAATCATTTTTAACTGGTGACATTGGCCGTTAAATTCTACCAGCGGAGTAAACGTACCTATTACTTTAATGAGCGTATTGTCAAAACCCCGTAAGCTAATGTTTTCATGCACTAACTTAATACTACTAAATTTACTGAAATAACAATCTTTGCCAATTACACTACAAGATGCCCCAGAATCCAACATAAATTTATTCTTAATCCCGTCTAGTGAAACTTCTATATAATATTGTTCAATACTGTTAATATTGTCCAACCTTGTATCTTAAAACAAAGTATTCACGTTTTTACGACTTGAGAACCGCTTACATTATTTTGCGAGGTGACCCTTTATACCACAAATTTTACAAACATAATTTTTAAATTTACATTCCACCGCAATGTGATTCTCGTGTCCACAAATGGTGCAATTACTTTTCGTTGCCTTTGTTGACGGCGATCGCGCTCTATGAGTACTACCGCCACCGGTATGTTTCGACTATGTTTGGAATCAAATTTTGAGTAAATTGTAATAATAATTGCTGAATCTACTGTAAGTCTGAGCCCAAATACGAAGCTGCTGGTTGAACTCCTTTGTACAATTTACTTATTGAATACTCATTCCTACTTGTTTTGCGCCAACGTCTTGCGTTTTGCGTCTTTCATGCTAAATTTATTATCGTATGTACTATATACTTTTATGATGCTATATACTTGTTATAATGCTCCTGTAAAACTTACCTTACGTGTCAAAGCCATCAAGGCGTAAATAAATAAATAATTTCACCTATTACATCACGACCGCCAACGTTTCTCGGTGAATCCGTTTGTAGGTGACAACTGTCGCTTGCGGTTTATGGCCAATTACCCAGATGGAACCTACGTCATAACATCATCGTCCTAACACAACGCATAATTAGCGGGTTCAAAAAATTAGGTCACCTTAGGCAAACTACAATAATAAATCACTATCCTATTTTGTAGCTTCTTCTTGGACCATTACCTTTTATGTTGCACCTGATTACAGGCTTGCCGAATCTCGGAAGTTCAGTAAGTTAACTACAATAGTAAAATTTCACGAATTCGCTACATATGTCATCCAATTTCATGAAATCATGTAACGACTTTCTTACAGTCAAACGAGCAGATATTGAGCACTTTTGTTTGGGTGTTCCATCATCTTTTGAACATAATTGGTATTGCAGCAACCAGCGAAGCTCTGCAGGACGAAATCAGAACTACGAGACGGATAACTGGACGATTGCTGGCATTTCCAACTGATGATATTGGTAAAATATATTTATTTTTAGGATTACAGTGTTGAAGTTTATATTGTTATTGCAGAAAATAATGTATTACTATTTTGATAATCTGACTTTTTTCTAGATATCAAGAACAAAGCAAATCTACGACGCTTCTACAAAACGCTGATTCTGCGCAAACCAGATATAACTGCCAGTAAAATGTTCTCATTCAACTTCGCATACATTTTTACATTAGTATCAATAATGTCGAACTATGTCATGATTTTGATTTCATCTTATTATTAGACATGTGTAAAGCTTTTTATACCATCTTGCATCTTATTTTCAAAACTCATTTATTCAAATCCTTAAAGCATTTTGAAAATAAAAGCATAACAACAATTGTGTGCCTGAATAAATTTCTCAAAAACTAATGGTTTTTATTCCATCGAAACCAGATCAAGTGTCACCTGACATTATATAAATGTATCATAGTAGAATGTATAAAAAATAACAGTTCTTGCGTTGATATCATTCACAAGTTTAAGAAAAACAACAGTCTGAAGGCTTTAAAAGTGTACTAATTAACCAAAAAATAGTATCGGTCCTAAGTGTGACCCCTGAGATACTCCAATCAACCCTACAATGATACTTACACGACGGCATGTGTGCTTGAGAGATAAGGATTTAGGGTTCCATGACAGTTGGTCCGGCGACAGTTGGTCTGGCCGAGAGTTCGTCCGGCTGACATTTGGTCCGGCGACAATTGGTCCGGCCGAAAGTTTAGATGTTTTCTTCAAGTACGTATGCAAAGAGAATATACGGCCGTACAACCAAAGTCGATATACTTATATCTGAAGGCATCTTGAGTAAAAATCCGTTGTAAAAATATTTTTACTAATAATTTCGACTCTCCGAAGTAGCATGCGACACTTACAATACGTGCAGTCGGCTCAGCAAAAAAACTTTAAAGATTTCTACTTGCATGTAATATAACTTTTATATCTGAATATAACACAAGAGTCCCAACTGCTCTCAACCGTCTAGAGCCAGTGAGACTACAGCATCCACAATTTTGGTATGGTGTGATGCTGAAGGTAGTGGGGAGGGGAAGGAGATGTGGAAAATGTAACTGGCTAATCAGATTTATTTTGGTTTTCGTCAGTATTCATTCAGAATTGCAACGTTATTTGAAATGACTTTTGCCGTGTATGGTGACTAGAAGTGGATAGCCAGGTGAATTTTCCACACTGCAGTGCAAGGCGATGGGTCGAGAGAGTCAGGCTGGAGAGATTAAAAGGTCTCCCTTAACCGGTCTCTTCTGATCCGACCCGCCGTGCATTAGGTGGGTAAAGGCATCCCCCGCCAAGACCTAGACAAACCTCATCCCATAGCAAACCACTTGGGATGGGGCTATGATAGGAGTGTTGGTTATCCAATAAATGGTTTCCGGGGCTGCGGTAAAAATATCCGCCTCCAAAATCTTAAGTAGATATTGCACATATTATATATCGTATTTTGCTATTCGTCAGTATTCATTGAGAATTGTAACGTTACTTTGGCTTTAGCCGGGTTTGATGACTATATCTGAATAGCCAAGTATATTTTCCACATCTTCTTCCCCTCACCAGTACCTTCAGCATCACACTATACCAAAATTGAGGATGCCATAGTCTCACTGGCTCGAGACGGTTGGGAGCAGTTGGGACTCTTGTGTTATATTCAGATATTAAAGTTATGTTACATGCAAATAGGAATCTTTAGTGTTTTTTTGCTGAGCCGACTGAACGTATAAGTATGTCGTATTTTGTGATTGCCGCATGCTACTTCGGAGAGCCGAAATTATTATTGGTAAAAATATTTTTACAACGGATTTTCACTCAAGATGCCTTCAGATATAAGTATATCGACTTTGGTTGTACGGCCGTATATTCTCTTTGCATACTTACTTGAAAAAAACATCTTCTAAACTTTCGGCCCGACCAATTGTCGCTGGACCAATTGTCGGGTCACCGGATTTAGCGAGAGATCGCGGGTTCAAATCTCCGCAAGCGCAAGTAAGTTTCACTTTATTAATTTGTGTTATTTCCCCGCAAGGGTAGGCAGAGAGGATGGACCGCCAAACAACTCGGTCTTGGCAGTCACTCTTTGCCTCACTCACATTCATACATCGTCTCATGCATACTCTTCTATTATTATGACATGGCCCGACTAAAGTATCTGATTCACTTAATCAATTTATTCATTAAAAATAATAAATATAAAGTATACTTGCGGCATTTTCCTGGGTGGAAGATACTCTCAATATTGCCCTGGTGTAAGATAAACATTCAGTATTGAAACGTTGCTTTAAATTATCTTTGCCGTGTTTTGTGACCGTATCTGAATAGACAGATACTTCCGTACCTTCTTTTTCTCCCTGTCCCCATTACGTTCAGTCACTCGACATACCCCAATTGGGGATGCTATAGTATCACTTGCTCCAGCGGTTGGGAGCAATTGAGGCTCTTGCGCAGTATTCACGTAAAAAAAAAAAAGTCGCAATTAGGAAATTTTTGTTTATTTTTTGTAATATGCTTTCAATTAATTTGCAATAATATTTGCGTATACATAACTCATTTCAAAACCTTCATACACTTTCAGTAATAACATTAATTAAATATCTAGTAAAGGCTTAAATTCATACTTAAAGGCAATCCTTGAATGTACATAGTTAACTAAATATTGATTTGTCGTTATATATACTGTTGAAATCAAAACAAAAAATAATGGGGAGCGTTTTCACAAAGAGAAACATCTACCCGATACGTTTTTACCCGATACGATTCTTATATTCTATGTTATGTCGTCGAAATGCCTAAGTGAATTGAAGATTTTTAAAAATCAATATGTTTACCTGATTTATGTATAATAATGGTTAGAAAATGATATTTTAAATAATTTTTTTTATGTGAATATCACACAAGAGTCCGTTTGGAGCCAGTGAGACTGTGGCATCCCTATGAGGCTGAAGGTGGTTGAGGAAGGTTGAGAATTTTCTGGTGTCATGATAATAATTGGCCACCTCCTGGCTCGGTACATAATTATTCAACTGCCTTTATTTTTCCTAGTGAGCCCGCCCAGGGGAACGGCATGCCACCGTTAAGTCGAATTGAAGTGGAGATAATAATTAAGGGTTTGGGTCCAAAAAAGGCACCGGGATTTGATAGATTGAATGGAATAATTGCAAAGAATGTCTGGATTCACGCCAAAGAGGAGTTCTACCAGGTGTTGGAGACGTGCTTGCGAAAATTCCCTACGGAATGGAAGAAGGGCGTGCTCCGGATTATACCAAAGGGCAACGGTAAGCCGAAGACGGACATAGGAGCTTATAGGCCTATAATATTATTACCAATTCTAGGTAAAATATTGGAAAACATCATCAAGCATCGTCTACACCTCACCCTAACGCCGCCCAGCGATCTTCAATTCGGCTTTGTCCCCGGCAAATCCACGGAGCACGCCATTAAATATGCGCTTGAATGGGTGAGGGTATGCCAAAAGAGGTACGTCATAGGCATCTTCTTGGATATCTCGGGTGCCTTTGATCACGCGTGGTGGCCGATGATACTTACCAAGCTGAAAAGCTGGAATTGCCCGTGTAAACTGTTTGAGATTATTAGTGACTACCTAAGTGGTAGGACATCATAGGGCACGGGGACGTTTTAATCACTCAAACAGTCGACATGGGATGTTCGCAGGGGTCGGTCCTCGGACCCGACCTGTGGAAAATCTTGTTCGACGACTCCTCCAGGTTGCGCTTGCCTGAAGGTTGTATATCGGTCGACTACGTAGATGACAAATTGTTTTTGGTCTGTGGGAACAGTAGAAGGGAAGTGGAATCTAAGGCTGAAGAAGGTTTACAAGTGATCCTTGAATGGGGACAGAGAAATAGACTGAACTTCGTTCCCCACAAGACCGTGGGCCTCCTTATGAAGGGCATGCTCAGCCGAGGTAGGAACCCCTTCATCAGAATGGGAGGCTCACCCATCCGATTTGCAGAAAATACCAGGTATTTAGGCGTAATTTTGGACAGATCTTCCTCCATCCTAGCCTACGTCAAGAACGCCTCCGACAGGGCCCAGGCCCTGTTTCAGAAACTGAGAAGACTCTCAACTGCCGAGTGGGGATTGCGCTCTCCGGCGATTCGCCTGCTGTACAGAGGGGTATATGTGTCGCAAGTCTCATATGCTGCCTCTGTGTGGGAGCATCGCTTGGATAACGTCTTGATAAACTCGGCTCTTAAACGGGGTCAGCGGACTCCCCTGTTGGCGCTCTTAGGCGCTTATAGGACTGTGGCCTCAGATGCATTACCGGTTCTGGCCGGCATTCTGCCAATTGACCTTGAAATTAGGGAAATATTGACCAAAAAGGAACTTATTAGAGGCAGGGCTGCTGTCCACCTGGGAGTCGAGCTGATACCGGGAGGAGTAGTGGCCCTCCCTGGCTTGCTCAAAGCGATGCGTGAAAGGACGCTGAGTGTATGGCAAGAGCGATGAGATAGGTCGACGAAGGGCAGATGGACTTTCTCCTTCTTTCCTTCAGTTAAATTCAGAATAGAAGGGGCATACATTAAACTAGATCACTACATGACGCAGATGCTTTCTGGGCATGGGGAATTCATGGGTCGGCTTCATAGCTTCACCCTCTCTCCTGACCCAAACTGCGCATGTGGTGATACTAACCAAGACCCAAAGCATATTCTGTGGCACTGCGAGTTGATGAAGGAAGCACGAGAGGAAATGTTGGATGGCTTGCGCGGAATAACAAGACCAGCGTGGAATGTGTCGAACAAAGATAATTTCGAATGCTTAAAAAAGTTTGTCATATCCTGGGTAGAGAGATGGCCTGTACTTAGAGTCGCCGACCTAGACTAAATTCATCTTTGTTTCAGGTGCTACACGTATTGCTCCCGCCTTCTTCGGTCCTCCTCTATTACTGTTTATTAAGTGAATATGCTTTGAACTATCTATAATATAACTTATGTGACTTATAAATTACTGATTACGTTTGACTATTTTTTTTCTTCTCTGGTCTCTGCTAACAATGATTTATGTTTTTACCTCGACAGGTCATCTTGGTGAGCGATGGTAGTGATGACACTATCGCTTGATACATTATCACTCTGTACTGATTCTGTAATTATGTTTTACATGTATAAATGCTCTTATTATTTTCTATTTTTCTTGATTAGCTTTGGTTTCCATTCTTTGGTGGCGCAACTGAACTGTGCATGTTATGTATCGTCGTTCCCCCATAGAAAGGGGGTGCCCTTCCCTTCTCTCCCAAGTACATTTCTTCGAGGCAAAATCAGGGAACCGTCTAATGGACGCGGACTTCGAGCATCGTCTGCGGTTGGGCCGATAGCTATACGCATTCTCATTGGGAGTGCCCGGTGGTCTATGGAATACTTTCTCTGGCTCTTTTTATATATTTTATTTTATTTCCGCTACTATAGTAATTACTTACATTATAACATGATCATATAACTGTTTTTTCCTCATTACTTATTTTATTTACAGAAGGTTTTTTCGACTGGTCATAGCCGTTATTTTTATTTTTCTTTTTCTTTTAATAACACTATTATCTCTTTTTGATGTTACCTATTTCAGAAGAATTATTCCACGGGCTGCTACTTCTATTTATCTTTTGTATAATGTTAATTTAAGCACTTGCATACTGCGTACTAACCCCGTATGCATGGACATTGGAGGGTCTAGAGTCGTTCAAATAAATGTAGCTTCGTTAAAAAAAAGTAGAGTCTTGACGTGTGCGGTGAAGGAGGAAACCATATGTTTCCTTATAACGCCGTTGGGAAAGTGGTGGGTCCCCTCCAATGCCTTTATTTTTGTTTTATCAATTGGCAACTTCGGGAGTTCGTTTCCGGTAGAGGTACTTCTTGGATGAACGCCGATAAAGGAGCCGGCATCCATCTGATTGTGCCACATAATTTTAAATAATGGAGTTATAAAATCATTGAGAGTTTGTTACGATACGCACTTCAAGTATTATGACATCACATTCAGAAGCCCGTCCCCCCTTGCAAGAAACGACATACCGCACCCCTCCCCGCCATTCCGGCAGAAGCCCGCCGCCCGTGGCTCAGAAACCCGCCAGCCGTCGCCCGACGCCGTGCGCTCACTAAATTCCCGCGAGATCGCCGATTTCAATGGCGATTCGATTAGAGCCCGATCTCAATAGTAAAATACGAGGTCGCGAACATGGCCCGCTCCACTTGAAGATTACCGCTACCTGCACTGACCCCGGATTGCTGCCCCGGCTTCCTGCACCAGTCCACCAGCTGTGAGTTGAACCTCGATTTCCATCTTAATTAATGTGTCCCCTAGCAATACTCGGTTGAAACGACCACATTCCCGGAGAGATTTGAGAGACCCCTTCGTTAGGAAATACCTAACTAGGCTAGGTTGTTGATTTGTGACTAATATTTATGTTTTGCTAGATGTTGTAATTGTGTGTACCAGACAATACAGATATGTTTCACCCAGCTACCTCTTTCATTTGATGAGATCACGTGGGCGAGCTTTGGCAATTACCTTTGTACCATTTACCCCCTAGTTACCTACGACCCTGACGAGGAGAGGTTTTCCTGCCTGCCGACGACATTGAGCTAGCCGAGTGCAAAAGGTAGGTGCCCCCCCCCCCTTGAGACCGCTGCACTGGCTACAACGTGGGGCCTTTCTCCTCAGCGTTTTGGTTCCCACACTGGCCTAACATTTTTTTTTCTCTCTCTGCCAAACCCACAGCCAAGCCTCCGCGTGAATCTACTCAAACGAGGGATCGCTTAAATATTTCAATACCTTGTTGACTTCCCCAAGCTTACACCTTTGTAGCACATTAATTATGCACTGAGTTAACCTCTGTAAAATTCGGCCATCTTGTTATCATAGAACATGACGGAAAGCCGTTTGTTTGGCGCGAAAGCCGTTGTTTGGCGCGAAAACTGTAACGACTCGTTCCGCCAGCAAATAACGATGCGCCGACCGCAGCTGTTATGTCAGCCACATCGTTCCGATAAGGCCAATTGAAACGAGTTTTTGTTATCACCGAAACAGGTGAAATAATATTGTGTTGTTCCTTTTTCTTTCGGCACAATATACTCAAACGCCCGTTTGGAACGTTCCCTTTTAATCTCACCATTAATGATGATATCTATTTGTCAAATAATAGCATTTTTCGTCCCTTGTTTATACAGGTACCGTTTTTTTTTCAGTGAAAAAGTGTTTTCGTTTGACAGTTGTGATAATAATTCAACAAATTATAATTTATTCAAGTGAATCCTTCATAAAAAAGGGAAAAGTGCTTCAAAACTCAACAATAAAGTTCGTGATTACGTTCATAAATTAATAATACAATTTTATAAACAATTAACTCAATAAAATCCATGATGACCCAGGCAGCTTTGATGTTATTGCTATTCGAGGAATGTTTACATACGAATTACAAACAAACAGTAAGAGTTACGACGAAAGTTAACTGGACATTAATTGTAGACAATGTTACAGCAGAGAGAATAAAATAAATTGCAATCCGATATGTTGTTTAGTAATTGAGATAGACGCGATTTACAAAACCCTTACACTTTTCATGTTTGGGGGCACAGGGGGTGGAGCAAGGGTGGTAGGGGCGGGGACTTTTGACAAAACACTTGTCTAAATAGTAGTAGTCGATGGGGAAAAAATTAGCTTTAAACTATTTATTTCCTTCAACTGGTGTTCTACGACAAAGGTTGACTGGACTATCGATTCCCGTCCGAATGGTTTTTTTAGTAAAGGGATCGATGAATACCCATGAGATGGCAAAAGTGCATAGATATCAATGGTACCTTTGATTAAATAAATATATAATATTTAAAAAAAAAAAGACTTTATGTTTCTCCCATACAAAACGCCAATTTCATATGTAAGGACCTAATATTTAAAAATTAGTAAATTGTGGAATAATATAAAAAAAATCAAATAAAATTTAACGCTAGTCGAGAGCCTTACCAAAAATGACAAAACTAGTAATGAAAGAAATATTTTATAAAAAAGAAATATTTTAAAAATAAATATTTCTAAAAGTGAACAAAACTAGGATATAAGGAATAATTTTTATGTAAATAATTTTACGAAATTACATTAAGATTTTTTTTAAATATGTGTTTATTTAACACCGAATTATGCATATCATATTATAGTTTCTTATGTAATTATCAGAAAGATTTATGTAATTATTTTCAATTGTTTTTTTTTTTATTATCATAAAAACAGAATATTAAATGATTGCGTTGAATATCCCTGAGGCCAACGCCGGCTGAATTCGCCCGCGCAAATATTGTGGATGGTAAATTAAAGAACATTGTAAAAAGGTCAGTTTAATAATTCTCACAATGTATTCAGGTCTAGTAAATGATTGATCTTTTTGGTGATTCTTTTTTTACTTAAATCACGCGGGACAGCGTCGGGGGCGACCGTTCTCGGCGAGGCCTGTTCGAGCAATGGAATTGATTGATCAAAGTGGTATTTATATATACTTACGAATATCGAAGTAAACCAAGTAAATCATTGGAATTTAATAAATATTTTTTTAAATTGACTTACTTAAAAAACTTTTTAATTGGATGATATTTTTATTTTATTAACTAACCTGTTTTTTGGTACATTAAAACGATTTCAAAGATGACTGATTTATGCAGTTTTTTTAATAGTATCACATCGTAATTTAGGTAAAAAGGCTCTTTAATTAAAAAATGTAAAAATGAGCAGGCATAGATTGAGATGTTTTCTATCTAAAAATTTTTTTTTTCTTTTTTTTCCTTCTTGCATATGACCACATAAGAAAAATATTTGCAGGTCGATTGAGATTTGTTGAAAACAGCTAATTTTAAAACAGTTGTAAAGTAAGAAAAATATTTTTTGACAATGTATAATTATATTTTGTGGGATAGAACGTAAATGTAACTATCATTCATTTGATTTAACTTTTTTTTTGTTCGTACAGTTATGGACGTAGGCGACTTCGAAAACGCACAAAAACCATTAAATATTGAAAAATCTCTCGTACCATCTTAACAAAGTCGTTTACTAACAATAACAAAAACAAAAAGTATCTGGTCGAGATATGGTCCCTGGGGTAGACCTATCAATACAACATAATTATGTATGTTTTAATCAGATAGAAATATTTTCAATCAATTTGCATTGTTAACCGTGTTTAAATAACAATCCAAAAAATAATACTTTTTTTCAATCATACTGATAATTAATACAAAATGGAAATTAAATATTCCATTAACAATCCCACTAATTATATCAGCCCAACGCCTCAATCAATGTTAAAAGCAAAACTTGAAAATACACATTTCGCCGAAGATTAATATGTTGCTTCAAGTGAAGTTGAATTAAAAGAGAATTAATCATACATAAACAACGCGGTCATGTTCAGAACGAATGAAAATAAAAGACGGAAAATAAATTATCAAATGTACAATGCGAGCGCCTTTAAATTTATCTAGACAATTTTTGGTTTGAAAAGTTACAGTTTCGTTGGGGATAATTTGACAACTTTGAACATGACAAACAAAATAAATATTTTTATTTATTTGGATCTTATTTTGCACCGGGTCCCTATTTTACATCCCTCAATTGTTTGCACGACTTATGTACACAAACGGTTTCTCTTTTTTTCTTTCAATGCTCAATTTTGTGATGATAGTGAACGTAACACTTAATTTGGTCTTAAATATGAGCTCCAAGGGAGTCGCGAAAACAATAATTCTATTTGATAAAATAGAACGTTTAGTGCCCAGCTTGAATGGATTCGTTTATAAAGGCAACCCCAATTTTTGTTACGTCCACTTAGCGGATATTTATTTTGTGATACTTGACGTTTGCCATTACTTCGTAGAATTCGATGATCTAAAATTAGAGGAAATAATGAACTTTTGTGTAATTCTGCGGACTTACATCTTGTTATTAACTACAGATTTCTTTTTTTACCAGTTGTGCAACATGATACATATAATCAGTTTGAACGCATATATTTTAAGTACATCATTGGTTAAGACATTTAAGCGGCCTGATTATCAAAAAGAGAATAATCCTTTATTTTTCGTCTTGAAAAATAAAGTGTTTCAGTTTACGATAATGGAACTAACAAGCGATGCACACATTTTTAAAGGACTGGGCTCGGAATCAATGGGAAAATTTTATGATCTGCTGATGGATGCATTGGATTT
This sequence comes from Limnephilus rhombicus, assembly GCA_929108145.2. Lineage (NCBI taxonomy): Eukaryota > Metazoa > Arthropoda > Insecta > Trichoptera > Limnephilidae > Limnephilus > Limnephilus rhombicus. The sequence continues at coordinate 30,816,960 of OV815284.1, forward strand.
AACCAATTATATTGACAATATCGTGGTGGGTATTTTTTATCAGAAACTAAATATACATTGATTTTTTATTTATTTTACATCCGTGCAGAAAACCAAATAGAAAGTATTGTTTCCATTCCAGGACTTCATGTGATGATACTGTGGTGGAGCAAGTCGAGGGCGTAAAATCAATATTACCATCGAAATGCCTCTGCATTACCATGACAGATCATTTTTTAAGTCGATGATTAATGAAATGTATATATATACATGTACCGATTCCACGCTGGGTGGCCCGAGGAAAATTGATAGATAGATGGAGAAAAATTGCTATTACCTAACCACATCAAAATGCAACCGACATCTTATTAAATGATTTGAGATTTTCACGGCCAAAAGTATCATCGTGATTTGTTTTTGGTTATTATGCCGTGTTGCGCTACCCCCTTCTTTAGACAACGTTTCGGACAGCTTAACAGTGTCCATCATCAGGGTAGATATGTAATTGAAGATTGTGGTGAAGTGTGTTTTTATGTAAAAGGTTCCAAAGTAGATGAAAAACCGTATTGCGCGCACCAATCTTCTAAGGGTTAATAATTCATAACAATTTGTTGATTGAAAATGGTTTAGGCCGTTTAGTTTCCGTGTAGCCGTCCAGTGCCGAAGATCTATTAAACTTAGCTTATCAATTGCTTCCGTAACCAGGCCTGCTCTATGCATTTTGCGTCTTCCCAGGGTCTTCAGGAACACATCCAAAGTAATGGCCGGTTTCGATTTCCATCATCCTCCGTTCATTACAATTTTTATCCAATTATTCCTTCTTATGTTTAGTTACTTCTTGGTCCTTTGCCTATCATTTTACACCTGATTATAAGCGTGTCAGCATTTGGAGTTATGGTTGGTGAAAATCAATATTTTAGGACAATTCGCCACTGATATATTTTATTTGAAATAAATAATAAACATGTCCATAACGTTTTGCTTAAAGCTAAGTCACACGGTTCATTTATCTTCAACAATGTTGGAATGCTTCCTTCGGCACTGTTCAGTCGCAACCGGAATTTAACATCACGTGACGCGAATGATATGTGTGAACACTCAGTTAACAGTCTTTCACTCGCGAATTAGTCATCCGAGAATGTTCTGGCGTGAGGACGAGTAGCCGGAGCGGCTTAGACGTCAAAATGCTCCGTTTAGTTTGCTTTTCGAAATAACTCCTACACGTCTCATAGAAATCGTTGTTTCTCCCTTACTATCATTGGAAAGAGAAAATAATGCTCTATATATTCAATATAACAATAAACCACAAAATACGATTGTACACTTTTATGGAACCAAAGTTTCTGATCGAATTTGAAAAAATTTTTATGAAACATTGTGAATTTTTTATGAATTATTTTTATATGAAACGACAAAAAGGTGAGGTGACAGAAACGTTTATAATTTATTTGTCTAACAAAATAAGTGTGTGTTTTATTTTTTTTGTTACCAGTAATTTTAGTTATAATAAACGCAAGGAGAGCCATTTTTTAAACTTTTAAAAGTTTACATTTCTATTTAAAAAATTACGTGGTTATTTCTAATAATAAATTTTGGAAGCATATTTCATCACCTTCCCAAAACAGTTTTTATTTTTTGGATACGTTAATAAATATTCCATTTATTTCGACGACTTCCAAACTAATACCAATGCGCGCCGCGACTACGCTCGACGACTTCGTAGCGAGAATGTCGAGGGAACTCTTCTTTCGAAGGAACCGTCTGAACACGCGGTGAAACGAGAATGGAACATTTCATCTAGTAAACCTTCATCCGAGTGAACCGTGTGACTTCAGCCTTATGGTCATTTCCAAAGAATATGACCATTTTCGGTTGGGTATTACATCACTTTCTAAATACAATTTGTATAGCGGCGACCAACGAAGCCTTGCAGGAAGAAATCAGGACTACAAGACGGAAAACTGGACGATTGATGGCATTTTCTACTAATGATATAGGTTTACAAATAAATTGTGTTCGGGATTACGATGTTATAGTATGTAGTTATTCCCGAAAATAAAGCGTTACTGTTTTCAATTCTGTTTTTTCCAGATAACAAGAACAAAGTGAATCTCCAACGCTACTACAAAACGCTGATACTGCGTAAACCAGATATAACTGCCTGTAAAATGTTTTCATTTAACTTCGCATATGTTTTTACGTTAGTGGCAGTAGTAACTAATTATATTTTAATTCTATTTCCAACGATTTTCATAGAAAAATAAAATATTGTTCATACTGGCTTTACGGTTATCCTCTTTTTCAAAACCTATAAAACATTTTGAAAATAAACATTTCGTTTCCAATAACGTACTTTCATAAATATAACTTTTTTAATGAAATGATTCATTCTACTTGCAGACATATTTACAATTTTCCTCTCTGGATTTTGGCACTAGTGCAACTATTTTAATCGATATCAATCATTAGCATGGCGGTACGTTTTGAATTTTTGATGAGTTACTTCTTATGTGTTTATGGACATAAATTATTATCTTTTTTATATAATACTGTCGAGTACCTTGCATTAGCAAGTACATTAAGTTCCTTGAAAAGGGCATCGCCGAATATCCGAAAGGTTGAAAGGAAATGCAACCGTAGCTTGTGTTTATCTTGTTTATGTTACATGACTTAGGTATTTGGTTTGACACGAAACTCAACTTTATCAAGCATATAGAAATAATAACCAATAAAGCTTTGAAAATGTTGGGATTTATTTTAAGGGTATCTAGTGATTTCAATAATGTCAATACTATAAAAACATTATATATGTCACTCGTAAGGAGTCATTTAGAATACAATTCCACAGTTTGGTCCCCAAATTATGAGGTTCATTCAATCGAAAATAAATTTTTAAGATATGCGAATTTTAAAATGGGCATTCCTAGTGAATGCCAAAATTACGATAACGTGCTTTGTTCATTAAATTTAATAAAATTATCTGATCGTAGAATCATTTCCGATTTAACCTGTTTGTATAAAATCATTAATTCAATGTTTGATACCTCTGATTTATTATATGTAATCTCTTTCCATACTCCAGGCAGGTCAGTCACAAGACAGTACCTACCATATTATTGTAGCAATTCTAAGTCAACAAGCCAATATTACACTCCTATGCGACGGATTCAACAGCTTGGAAACAAATACTCCGATGTTGTCTACATATTTAGTACATCAATTTTATTATATAAGCATACATTATTGAAGTTTTTTTCATCAAATAGGGGAATATTTTGATAAAGCTATTAAAATTGACTAACACATTGACAGTATTTTATCGGCTGAAAGAAAAAAACTATTTAGGATTTTTTATATTTTGTACCTACATATTGTGTAGTTTAAATTCGTTACTTAATATTTTTACTTTGTATTTACTTTTGTGCAAGTGTTTTAAACAGTAGTTTCCTGCACTATTTACTAGTATAATTTTATATATGTATGTAAAAGCCTAAATAGGCGTAAATAAATAAATAAATAAAATAAGTCCATAATACCTATATGTTTTTTAAGTTTGCGTTTTTAAATTTTCTGCAATTAAATAAATATATGAATCGTTGAGCGCAATCTTTTAGCAATATTTTCAATTTGGTGTTTCTATTTCAGGTTATTGTCAACTTACTATATTTAATAAATTTAACACACTCGAGGGCTTCACACTTACAGGGAGTGTAATTATTTTCGTAGGTTAATTTTAAGTAGTGTGCGGTGATGAGGTGTTTTGGGTTGTCCTGTAATAGCAGCGCTGAATGATTTATATATATATATGATTGATGATCAGAATTCCTGAACAGAATCAGAATAGAATTGATGATCAGAATCAGAATTCCCAACACCTGGAAAGTGTTAATCGATGAAAATCCCCCAAAAACGGCATTTCCAAAATTACCAGTAGTGTTTCCAATTAGCTAAACCAATCAGGTATCTACTGCCAGCCCCCCCCCCCCTCCACCATCAATCACCTGCTACCCGGGTACTTTGTTCTAGACATAAGAAGTGACTTGCACTCACTTAAGTTTTAGCTTTTGGACCGAACAGACTTGCGAAAGCTATCAGTTTGAGACGAAAACTCAAGACATAAGGCCTCTGAAGATGGACAGTCTGATCTGTCCCTTACCATCTCCTTAAAGCAATGTAACGGTGTCAACTGTGAACATATATAGTATTTATTACGGAGTTCGTTGAAGTATATAATAAAGAGAAGGGGCCTAGTTTACTTGCTTATACTCAATAAAACTTGTTTGTTTGTTGGAATCTAAATGTATCAATTGAAAGGCTTTTACCGCTAATATTGTATTTTGTAGTCTGGGTAAAAGTATTTTGTGTTATATTACGTCAAAAGATTTGACCAGTTCTACGAATAGGGCAACTCTAATTATCTTTAAGCAGCTGCAGCACCTTTTATTGATTATGCATATGCCTCGATGTACGTACTTATGTTAAAACTTATTTTACTGTACTGAACGTTTTCATTGTTTTATTTATTTTCATTTTCGGTAGTTTCAATAGTTTCAAACTTATCTTTTTATATTATTTGTACCCATATCAATGTTAGGGTAGCATTTCATCTTTACAATTTTGTACCTATAATATAGATGGACCTTACCAGCCCGGCTTTATATTACACTGTTATCCTCTTTTTTTGGTCTACATCTTCAAATGTCGTTACTTTAATGGCCAACAATATAACCTTCCTTACACTGTATGAATTGGTAAAGACTGTTTTAAATCTGTAATAAATAACATTTAGGATGGATTGTTTCAAAAAATTTGATCAATGCATAAAATGTTTGAAGTTAATTTTCACGTTCTGTGATTATTTTAGTTTGATGAAGCAACTGGCCTATAATGATATAATAACAGAACTTGAATAAAACTTACACAGAACGTGAAAATTAACTTCAAATATTTAATGAATTGTAAATTTTTTTTTAAACAACCCGTCCAATAAATACCTAAAAATATCATTATATAGTGGTAAATGATTCTGTTAATTTGTTTTTTAATCCAGTAACATTTAAATTTTTTAAGAAAAGCGTCAAAGATTACATTTTATTTCATATAAATCTGCCCACGAATTTGAACTGAAGATTGAAGAGAATTGATGAGGATAATTTATTTTGGAAAATTATTCACACCCACCTGCATCTAGTGAATGAAGTTTTGCCTTAGTTGAGCTCTTAAAATATTTTACATTTATGTCTCATGGATCTAAATAATAATCATCTAAGAGATAAGAAAATGTGTTCCAAAAATGATAACAAGAGCACCAATTAAAAAGTACTGTTGGTCCCAAGTGCGACCCCCGGGGTACGCCACTTGATGCCAAAAACTCGCTTCAATAATTCTTAAGATACGTCATAACATTCTTAGGTTAGTAATAAGACTAATAAGTAATAACGGATTCCGGAACGTCAAAACATATCTTTTCAACCGAAATGTTATTACCAAAAAAACGGCAATAACATCACTGATTAATTAAATACTCTATGTTTTCATTAACCCTAAATTGACCGTGAGAGTACTAGTTCCATGGATCCGCATTTTTCAAAACCAGTTTAAAAATATATTGGAGATCTTAACCCGGCGTCAGTACAGTTAAAATATGTAACAACGATGGTAGGGTTGGGTCTAGGAGACCCGAATTAAAAACTGCCTTTGATGTCAATATTTAAAAGAAATTTAGTAACATATTGCAATAATTTGATAATAAATTATTTTATTTTTTTGAATGTGGCTATTACTTTGTGGTTATCCATTATAGAAAAATGAAACAATATAACTTTGTATAAACCACTTATATGATGTGCAAATCCGACCGGTTTCGGAACAAACGTTCCTTCGTCAGGGAAAGCTTATACTAATTAAATTAAATTAAATTAGTATAAGCTTTCCCTGACGAAGGAACGTTTGTTCCGAAACCGGTCGGATTTGCACATCATATAAGTGGTTTATACAAAGTTATATTGTTTCATTTTTCTATAAATTATTTTGTTTACGAGATTTTGGGTAAAATAAAACAACTTCATGTAAAACAATCTTTTAATGACATTTTTATAAAAGTATAGTAAAATTTTAACAAAATTGACAACCTCTGTCTAAAAGTTATAAAATTTAAATAAAACATAATTTTTTTTCTCAAAATGTGAACTAATATCATATATATGAATGAGATCTATAGTAGGACTACGAATAATATATTCTATATACTCCACCAAAAGGTGGAGTATATACATAATATACTCCACCTTTTGTCACATTATAAAATGTATTTATCTCGGATTTTTTTTTGTCGCCGGTAGATGTATCAATACTGTCATCATGATGCAAGCTCCACATAAGTAAAACCACTTTATTTTTTTTCGGAATATATGAAACGATCGTGATATCTTTCTGAAAACCAAAAGTCGACGAGTTTATTTCTTTTCCCCTTGTTTTCGTAAATTTTCGGGGGTATTTGTCTTTTATTTTTGCGAACAGTGCCTACAGATGTCAGTTTGTGTTCTTAAAGCATGTGGTTTACTTAATTATAGCTGGTGAACCAATTGTCGAATGTAATGTTTAGTTATTGATTGGCGCGAAATTACGACACGAAATGTATGGTTGGGTCATATTTACCTTTTTCGGGTTTAGCCACGTCTATCCACCGTCGCGGCCGCTACAACACTGAACAGCAATAGCCAGCGGGAAGGGGAGATTGTTAGCTCCAGCTACTGAGAAGTGTGGCAACGTCGCACAAAAATTCTAAGAAATAAGCTAATTTTAAAATGGCGCGGGTCAAATTGACCCAACTGTACTGACGCCGGGTTAAAAAAAAATCGAGGTTTATTAAACTTGAGATATTTAAATTCTTCTCTAAAATATATATATAACTTATATGTCATAAAAATAAATAGAGAAGAAAGAAAGTGATCAGTGAGTGGGTTTTGATAGGGAACAAGTACCCACGATGTCAGTTGAAGGGTTAATTTTTAAACTAATTAATATGCTGAATGTTTGGTATCTGAGAAGACAACTGTGTTAAAAGAAAACAATATTCTTTTAATTTCACCAACGCGATCATGTTTAGTACAAAACACTTCAAAAGCTCTAAAAAAAATTATCAATTGCTTAATGCCAAAGCGTTTAAAAATAAAATGGAGCCGTTTAAATACATTTACGCAATTTTTGGTGTAAATAGTTACAGATTCGATGGAAACAATATAACAACTTTGAGTTTGACAGCAAAATTATACATAATGTTACTTTGCTCTATTACTATTGTTGGGACACTTTATGTCATTCCAAGAATGTTTACCCTAATTGTGACTCAAGATTTTCCGTTATTTTATTTGACACTTACCATACTGCAACTCGTGGTCATGCTGAACGTTACAACAAACTTGATATTCAATACGAGAACCAAGTCGGTTTTGGAAACTCTTATCCTGCTTGATAAAATAGAACGTATGGTTCCAAACCTGAATGGATTCGTCCATAAAAGTAATCGTTCGTTTTGTTTTGTCCACTTATTGGATATTACATTTTTTGTAATAGATTTTAGTTATTCTATGATATGGTACAATAATAAACCATCTGGGCTAACGGGTACAATATTTTGGGGAAACCTGTGGGTTTATACGTTGTCATTAACATCAAACCTTTTTATTTACCAATTCTGTAATTTGATGAACATCATAAGTTCGTACACGCACGTATTAAATATTTCATTGAGCAAGACTTTCAAAAGACTAGATAGTTATGAAACAGATAATCATTCCTTATTTTGGGTACTGAAAAATAAAGTGTTTCAGTTTACGACAATTGAACTAGCAAGCAATAAAAATGCTTTTAAAGGACTGGACATGGAATCTACGGAGAAAATTTTTGATATGCTAATGGATGCATTGGCCTTAACCAACTATAAACACAATATTGTTGTAAGTTTGATTCATTCATCTTTTCCCCTTGTTCTATTGGAACGACAAGACGCCTCCAGGACCTCCAGGTGGACGGAATTCCTGATTCGCGCTGCTCCAGCGGTCTCTGTTAATATAGGGCCCAACCTCTCCAAATTAACCACACCACGGTTGGTGCACGGTATAAGGGTGTACTTTTCGTAATTATTTTCAAGCAAACGATAGATGGAATTTTTTATTAATACTCATAATCAATATATACATATACTGGTACGAGGGCTGTCCGTAAAATAAGATCTCCATGGTGCTGCATTCGCGAAAAACGATGCGCTATCTTTTAACAATGGTATGTAGCTTGGTTTCCCCTTGCCAAATCCCTACTACGGTGCACCCTCTGTGATGTTTAGTCTCAGTGTGGTAGCCATTCGCGATGGAGCTTGCGCTCACCGCACCCGCCAGAGGTGAATTACGCTCTTTTTAGTTTTTTTTTAAAAATAGGTTTACAGCATCACTTAGGGGAATTTTGATATAAAAAAATGGCGCACCAGCGAGCTTTATTTCCGGTTTTTATGGAAATTTTTCCTTTTTCATAAAAAAAATAGAAAGGGGCTTTTTATAAAAAAAAGTCCCTAGGTGGTGCCATAGAGACTGGATTTTCAAACAGTTTAGTCTTGGTCAACCAGATTAAAAATGTATTTTCGAGAAAAACGCGTTAAAAACGTGAAAAAATATTCAACATACATACTATTTCAAACGGTTACACAAAAAATGCTGTATCTCCATCAATTTTACGAATTTCTTTAAAAAAATTGGTAAGAGCATTTTTAACAAATGCATCAATCGGAAAATGAAATTAAAAAATTTACAGCGTGGTGTAGTGTCTTAATTGAATTATTTAAAAAAAAACACCATCCACCATTTAATAAAGCAGAAGCAGCTGCAGAAAACGAGAGAGGGTGGCATGGAGTAGATGGACATTCGAGATGGCTAGTATTTAATGAAGCCAGAACAGAACATTACACATTCTTGATTTTATTTTGAACAGATTTTTTTAATTAAATGTATTTTATTAATTCATTATTATTGTAGCAATCAGACATGCTACGTAAACGCGTTAAGAAAACACTGGAATTAACTGTTGATAGTTTATTAGTAGAATTAATAATTCAAAAATATTACACGGAGCGAGACAGTTGTAAATAACGGTACAAGTTGTTTGGCTTGCTATTCTGTCGACTCACTGGGTCAAACCATTACTCCGGCTTTTATAATGCCGCGGCGGAGGTAACGGTATAATAATTCGGATGGTAATATCGAGAGAATACGATACGTTTCTCGATGGTTCTGACGCCTAATGTACAGGGAATGTAAATGCTCCGGTACTTTCCATAAAGCGCGACGAGATTCCAAATATATCAGCGCAGGTAGGTAGGTATTCTTCGTGTTCCGTTCCAAGTTGTATCATGCGGCGACATCACCGTGCTGCACAGGCACATACCTTAAGTAGGTACGTACCTGAGTGTTGGCTTCACTACATTATAAAGTAAATTTTTGGGTGGGTTATACTCGCACGCAGTGCTTTTCTCGAAAAGAAATCCTGGGTTAAGAGAAGGTACCAAATTTAAATACTAAAAAAAAACCGTTCTTGTCAAAAATTCGCATCAAGTACTCGCGCTTACATTTCGTTTTATTATACGATATCTTTTCTCAAATATATGTATCTTTCCTACTTTCCGGCATATGTTCTAAATAAAAAGTCCGAAAATATTTTGTGCACATATCAATTTTTTTATTTTGTTGGTGGTTTATTGGAGTGCCGAACCGTGAAACAGTTCTTTCTTCTTAAAAAAAAACGGTTTAGATAGTCTCCCAGGAAAATTTTGCTGACAATCAATGCTGCAAATAAACACGGAGAAAAAACCACACTCAAATTGACCACAAATACATTTAATCAAACCAATGTATTTATATTTTAGCTACTCCTCGGTCCATTACCTTCTATTTTACATCTGGTGATATGCGTGCCAAGACTGGGAAACATGGTAAAGCCAAATTTGCATAATTGTTTCAACTGATAAATCCACTATCGTTTTGTTACTGTTTTGTTAATCATATTATTTACTTCAATTACAGTCTGTTGGAAGAAGATTGAGCGTATTTTTATGGTTAATTCAACACCTGCTTAATGCAGTTGGTGTAGCAGCGACTTGTGAAGCTCTACAGGCAGAAATCGGAACAACAAGACGAATAACTGGACAGTTGCTGGCATTCCCTACTACTCATACAGGTGAATATTGAAAAGGATATGATTAAAATATTGCACTAAGAATATAAAAAAAAAAATAACAATTTTTTTCCAGAAAACCAGAAAGCACGTTTGCAACGCTTCTATAAAACGCTGAGTCTTCGCAAACCCAATATAATGGCCAGTAAAATGTTCTCATACAATTTTGCTTATATTTTTACTTTAATAGGTATATGTACTAACTACATCATCATATTAATTTCATTACATACTAATCAGATAGTGTAAAAGTTATTATTTTTTCTGTGTTCTTATTTTTATACTATTCATAAAATTGATTAATTTATGTAAAAAATAGTACATTATAATAAGTCGCTCGTCCTACTAGAGAATTCCGGTACGAGACAGTGCAGTTTTACAATTTGCTACCCGGGTATGAATCAGCGGTCAAATTTTTCTGTTTATGAAACGCCAAATCTTAGCATGTACTTAAGTTATGTCTGACCGTTGTTTCAATCCTAGCTCAGTGTTTTATGTAGTGCAGAGAAGCCCCCCCCACTCGGGAGGCGGGCATTGTTTTATTGACTTTGTACACCGTACGCGGGGGTAGGTTTGGTGAGGAATAAAAGATATTTGAGATTAGGTTAAACTTCATCAAATATGACAGTATTGATAACTTAATTTTTTTTTTACAAAATTGAGTCTAATTACATATAGCCATACACATTTACCGAGACCAGCCGGAGACACTCTATAGTTAATTATCTAACTGATTCTAAGTGGAAAGAGCCGGGAAAGATCTTCGTCAGGGTAGTGGTCTTACGGGTGGTCTGATGGGAACGGCCTAAGGTCCCACTCATCAAAAATCCCTGAGAATCCGATTTCATCGATAACAGCGTCTCAAAAATGGTAATGCAAATACTGACTCGGTCGTACAAGGTCGAAAGATGTACGATGGCGATCTGTGGTCAAAATTTAGGAAACGAGCCTGCAAAATTGGATCTTCTGGAGAAACCGGCAATTAGAATTCCAACAAGACAATCAGGCCCGATCATTGTCTATCCGATGGATTCACTATAAAAATAAATAAAAAAACCGGCACGCGGTTACATTATTAAAGCGGTAATTTTATTGACAATCAGATGGCCTTTAAGTGCAGATTATCCACTAATATGGCAATATACTCCGCAAAGCAAGTAATAGAATTTTACAAACAAGTAATAGAATTTTACAAGAAACGAAAAACTACTTTATACGGATGCTTCTTAGACCTCAGTAAGGCGTTCGACAGGGTCTGTCATAAAACCTTATGGGAGAAATTGAAAGCTAGAAATATACCCACCACGTATATCAACACACTATCCCGATGCCAGCAGGAAAAAGTTATACGATGGGCAAGTACGTACTCCCAACCGATATACTTGCGATCAGGATCCTGTTCAATATATACATGGACGAATTATCAAATCGCCTGGACACCAGGGTATCTAGCATGGTCGATCGATATAGGTTTTATCGAAAATGTCGGTAACTTGTCATCGCTCCCGAGCACGACTGCAGGCCGCTAACGAACAAACAAAAGTTCACAACGATTAAGGGTTCCTAATTTATTTGACGTGAACTGTTATTTTTTCGTTAGCTGCCTGCAGTCGTGCTCAGAAGCGATCACAAGTTACCGACATTTTCGATAAAACCCATATCGATCGACCATGCTAGATACCCAGACCTGGCCGTCGTATCAATAATCTGTGTCTAAATCACATTAGCTATGCGGACGACATGATTCTCCCAGCTCCGTCGATCAAGGGGTTGAGAATACTATTAACCCTTAATTTACCCGGTAGATACCTGGAACTCCATCGGAAACTTTCAGCCCTCATAAAACCATTCGTTTTTGGAATTACAAATTGTGCGTTCCAGTACCTTCAAGCAGTGACGCGCCAAACGTGAGGGGAGAGTGGACGTCGATGTGCGCGGCACCGATTGGTAAGTAATCATGCTGACGGAGTCCGTGGGACACCACTAGCGTGATTAATTTTTTTTTGTTCGAACCATGTTCTTTTTTTACTTTTTTATAAAAATTGACTACGTTTTTGTTATATTTCTTTAAGATTTACTTTGAAAAATTGTTTAGTTTTGAAATGTTGAGACTAGAAGTTAGGTTCATAATTTTGCTACAAAAAGTGCCATATTCTAGATGTTCCTTAATAAAAGGCTGTAAATAAATAATTTTAAGTAAAAACCTATGCCATTGTAAAACCAAATATGTGATAAATAAATATAACTAGCATTTAATTTTTAAAAGTGTTTATTTCATGTATAATTTACGATTTTATTTCCGGGAGTCCTGGGGACTCCACTAGGTAATTTGTGTATGTATGAAGTCACCGCAAATGACCACAACATGATGTACAACCCCAAGAAGATGGAACTAATCGCAACCACCTCGATGGAACGACTCCGGATCCAATATAACAATGCATGTAGAATTAAATTTGGATATAGAAGATATAGCAGTGCATCGACAATGTTTACGGAACTAGGATTTTGGAGGACCCATCACATACCCGCCCTGGTATAGGTAACAGATGGTTACCCCTTCAAGGCTCTTGCAAGGACTTTTTTTGGCAAAAACCACTCTACATTTGATAATGAAACTAGACCTCCAATGTCCCTGCATACGTTGTTATTGTTTAGCGGGAAATACAGATACAATATGTGTTAGTATAACAAAAATAGATAAGACAATGGGACAGGTTGGTGAAAGTCCACGAGGTGGCAAGCGCTGGGTGATTGTATCCAGCGTATACTACAAGCACCTGTTTGGGAGGAAGATAAGTAATAAGGGCATGGCAAATGGTTGGGAGTCCTCTCCAATCGATTGGCAGTCCCAACAAGAATGCGCATGACGTTCGGTCTAGTCGTGAACCACACTCAGCTTCCACGCCCCTTAGCCTCAAAGAAAAGTAAATGAGAGATTGGGGGGAAATACCCGACGACCCTAAGGAATTCAGCGTCTAGTAGCCGGAGGCAAGGCGAAGGAGAGCCAAGGTCGCCTCCCCAAACCTAACGTCTGCACATGTTGCTGGGGGTGGCGCAATTAATTTTAGAGGGCACCGTGCCATCGTCGACCGACTCCTGTTGATGCAAGGACGAGGTCTAGCGCACCCCCAGAAGGGAAAAAAGAAACATAACAAAATAGATAGATACAGTTCAGCTCAGCCTTCTGACCGAAGCAAAGCAGCATTGTGAGACTAAGAACTAGGATTGCACGGATTCGCCGGTCTGATGAGACACCGGGTCACTGGAGTCAGGATGCGGCTAATGGCCTCCGACAACACATTTGTGACCGCAGCCTTCCAGCACCAAGCGCCACTCCTGAGTAAGCGATGCGCCCGAGCGCACTCAAGACCACGCCCCGCATATTAATGGATTATTTATTTTTGTTATTATTTATTTTTTCTATTTACGTTCTTGTTTCTTTACGGTGTAAATATGAGACGTGTGGGATTGCACTATCCTCCCCACATCCTGGAATAAAGAATTATTATTATGATTAATACCCGCGGGTGATAATAACTTATTTCTGTTTCACTCAATGCTTCTTTCACGTTCTTTATCGGTCACTGCGTCTCGACAAAACGCAATCACCAATCTCCATTTTTTTCCCGGCCTTTTAACTTTTTAAAAATTATTTAGTCAAATATTGCACTGTAAAATACAAAAGGTTGACGGTTGAATCCGGAACAACTCCTATTTCAGAGAACGAAAACGGAAACAAAACTCTCTCTTCTTCGCCCGCCTCAGTGTTGCCAATGCACCATCTTCAAACACCAAAAAATAATCCGACTAATCACTGCAATCAACCAACACCCCTACCACAGGTCACCCCAAGTGGTTCGCTACGTTTGGTGACTTAGCAGGGGTGCCCGGGTTTATGGGATGAGGTTTGTCTAGGTCTTGGTGGCGGATACGTTTGCACAACCACTGCGTGGCGGGCTGGATCCGAGGAGACTGGTTGAGGGAGGCTTTTTGACCTCTCCAGCCGGATTCTCCCGACCCTTCGCCTTGCACCGCAGTGTGAGGAATAGATTCATACGTCCGTCACTCCTGGCCACACTGACCCCAGATTCCTAACAACCCCTCATAACTTTTTTCTTCCCATATCGTCTTCTCCTTCCTCTCCCATAAAAAACCCTCCACACAGCATCCTCAAAGATGACATCGGCTCCTAGGGAAATTGTTTTCCTCGGTGCCTCCTGTGTGGAGCTAATGTAAAAAAATCACTATTAATAGTACTTTCTCGAAATCCATGTGGTGACGAAATATGCTATGAAACCATGTGAAATATTATTTCATAACAAATTATACGTGTGTTATTATTATAGTTTTACTTCTACCGCGTGTACAATTCACACCCGGTAGAAGTGAAACTTTCAGAAAACTGAAGTAGACAAGCGTAGAGAGGCTACGAAGCACCACACCATTCTCTAAATTTATTTGTTTAGAATCTTAACAAATAAATATATGTGCATTAAAAAATAATAATAATATAACTACTCAATGAGCATAATTTTGTGCATTAGTAAATTCTCTTCACTTTGCACATCCAAACTTCCATCAGAAATAATGCCGCGTTCTATACTGAAAATAACTTAGCCAGACTCTTTTCATGTGTATTTTATTTAGTTATAAAATTTAATATCTTATATTCAATATTTACTTTTCTAAAACTACTATAATATTATTTACCTACTTACTAAAATTTGGACTTTACAACATTGAGATATGATCCACGAAAAACTGTAAGACTTTTAGCCTTCTAACTAATTCTTAAGACAAGGATAAATTAAGCCACTCTGGCATACATAATCTTAATTTCAACGATTGCCCAGCCACATATATAGGTAAAACAGTGCGTAACGTAAATATTAGAGTTAAAGAATGCGTCAGGTGTCTAACAAGCACAGGTTTTTCCAAATTTGCCGACCATTTAATTGATACTGACCATACATTTCGACGGCCGGCGTAGTCCAGCGGTAAGGCTCTTGACACGCAATCAGAAGGTTGCGGGATTGAATTTCGGCGTGGCAAATAAATTTTATTTGATTTATTCGTGTTATTTCACAATTTATTCATTTAAAATAACATATAGTATATTTGCGGCACATTCCAGAGTGGAAGATACTCTCAGTATCGCCCTGGTGTAAGACCACCATTCAGAATTGAAACGTTGCGTGAAATGGCATTAGCCGTGTTCGGTGATCAGATCTGAATAGCCAGGTACTTCCCCACCTTCCTCTTTCCTACCCCAATTGGGGATGCCATAGTCTCACTGGCTCCAGATGGGAGCAGTTGGGACTCTTGTGCGGTATTCACATAAAAAATATATTTGCTATAAATACGGGAGCCCAAATAATATATATAAATAAAATAGGAATACGCATTAATAAAATTTAGAAGCATTAGAGATATCAAAATCAAAGAAAAATTATTGCCGAATTTTAAACAAACCGTTAGAATTAACCAACAGTCCGATTTTAATGTTGTTCCCTTTCTCCCTATGTATACCCCACACTCCTTTTACCCCTCCTCTTACCCCACCACCAACCAGTCTCTGATATTCTCTCCCTCTCTTATATGTATATATATATATATATATATATACCAGTGGTGTACCTCAAGGGTCCCATTTAGGCCCAATTTTGTTTTTACTGTTCATAAATGATATTGTTGACATATTTGATAAAGATGTAGATGTATTGCTTTTTGCAGATGATTTAAAAATATTTAAAATCATCAAAACCGCTGAAGATTTTGCCTGTCTACAAAATAATTTAAACAAATTAATTAGTTGGTGCTCTATTAACAAACTTTATCTGAACATAAATAAGTGTTATTCAATAAGTTTTAACAGAATAAGTCAACCAATTATTCATCCTTATGAACTTAACAACTCTACCCTTACCTCTGTCGAAGAAATTAGCGACTTGGGCATAACTTTCGACTCTAAATTAAACTTCATATCCCATATAAACTCAATCTATAATAAAGGTATCAAAATGCTTGGCTTCTTTCTTAGAAATTCCAGAGGTTTCAAGAATATTTAAACTTTAAACATTTTGTATACATCCTTAGTACGTAGTCAAGTCGAATATAACTCCTCGATCTGGTCCCCCCATTTTAAAATACATTCAGATTCAATCGAAAAAATTCAACACAAATTCTTAAGACACATTAATTTTAACCTCGGTATTCCCATTGAAAACATAAATTATAATTACTTGATGAAAGAATTAAATTTACTAAGACTGTCAGATCGAAGAATAATATCCGACTTAATATTAATGTTCAAAATTGTAAATGGTAGAATAGACAGTCCTGATCTAACTAAGCTCATTGAATTTCATATTCCCACGAGAACCACTCGTTCTAAAATCCTTTTTAAATGTAACAATAATCGGACTGAGTATACGAAACACTCACTTTTACCTAGGTTGCATGAAGTTACTAATAGATATGCAGATGTGATAGATCTATTTAACTGCACGGAACATAGGTACAAGACGGCTATGCTATCATATTTTTTTAATCACTATTAATTTTATTTGTATTATAGATTTTTGCATGTAAATGTATCTCTGGTGTCACTTCCCAATGTATCGTCACAATTAACTGTTATACAAACACTGTTTTACCATTACTAATATTTTTAATATGATTTTGTGACATATAATCAATGTTTATGGCATACTTATGCCGTTTTTATTAAATAAATAAATAAATATATATTTTTTGTGTTAACCTCATATTCTTATCTCTGTACTGTAATTTAGTTTATGTGTTTATTGTCCTGAAGAAGGTTGTGTTCAACCGAAACCGGTCGACGAAAACAAATCAAAATAAAGTGGTTTTAAACAAAGAACTTGTTTCATTCAGTAAGAATTTTATCTTTCGAATATTAGTAAACTTGAAAAATTCGAAGCATGTAAATAAAAAATATTGTCAAACATTTTAACCAAAGAAATGCACATTTTTAAAAACAGTTTTTTTTATTGCAGAGCGTGGACGTTTTACGTATAGTTCCCGTTTGCACTTGAGCTATGAGACCATTGTGCTATTCTATTTTACCTTATTCCTTTAACAGTAACCCTGTCCCTCTTATAAAGTTCAGCAGTGTTGTCATCGGATATGTGGCTTTGTCTTCACGTTCCACAACGTGCTTCCCTGGTATCTGAGCCTTGTTCCCAGCAGAGCGAGACATTGGCACTTTAGGTGAATTGGAATTTCTTCATCTTCTTCATATTTCGTGCATCTATTTGTATTTTCCACTCCCAACAACTGTATGTGTGTCCCAAGAAGGCAGTGTCCCGTTAATAGTCTTACCAGTTACCTTAGTGAGTTTCGTCCACATCGAGTACTTAGTTGCCTTTCGTTGCGTTTCATCTAGGGTCTGGTCCGTCTATGAGTACTTTGGATTGCCTCATTCCGAATGCCCTCTACCATTCCTTCTAGTGCTGGGATTTGACCCAGCTTTAAATATGTAATTGGCGTGGTAAGTTTGTTACATATAAATTATGCAACCACGAAGGAGTACCTACATTCACAGGCTTTGTATTTTTACGCACTAGTATCGCCAGTTTTGTCTATGGAGATGTCAGTGACAAGAAATGAATATTCTTGTCACTGACATTGTCTCTTCACTCTTGTCATTCTTTGCCAAAAACACGGAACGACCAGGAGCTCTCGACTGTGTTCTTGTCGACGAATCAATCAATCGTACGAGGTGATTTTTTTATAAAACGAGAGGAGAAATTAAATCCGGAGTAATCGGAATGCCAGCGAGGCAATTTTCTGGCAGATTGTGATGACAATCTCACCAACACAATAAAAAGGTCATATTTTAAATTCTTTTCAATCCCACCTGAAATCTGAATGGAATTGTAAGCTGTTTGCTGCTTGGTGTGAATGCACCATACTTGCAGGTCTCATCCGAGGCTCGTTACAACACAATATTATGGAAACATGGATCATTAAGTATGTGATGGCCTGAATTATGGATTTGGATACTCTATTTAAGAATCAATGGGATATCGAAGGATCGTTGGACCGATCCTGTTGCTACAGGTGATATTTATTTATTTTATTTATTTATTTATTTATCTATATAAGGTATGTTTGCATTACATTATTCGATGCCTGTCTCACTAGGGTATACCTGTGTTGAGACAGGCGTAGAGGTACATAAATGAGTATCATACATAAGAATATTTAATTATAACATAAGAATATTTAAGGTAAGATACATACTGATTTATACAATTCAAACAGAAATATGATTTAAATTGAGGGTTAATACCATAAAGAGAGCATTATATAGGTGAAGGAAGAGATGAATAAAGTAGTTAATCCTGTCGAATATAGATAGGGATAGATAACAAAAGCCCCCTTGATAAAGCCATTCAGATTAGGATGTAGGGTGTTCTACGTGCAACATGTTTTTATTTTACAATAAAACCTTTGATTTCTGATTGAAAACTTTGCTTTTGAATCATGAATTTGTAACATCTTTATTCCTAAATTGCCTGTACATTGGATACACAACCTGAGGTAAGCAGTTCTCATTGTATCTTTTTGTTTCTGCTGAAATAGGCAGGATGGCGCCCCAACACATTAAAATCAATCACATAAGATGCCCGCAACAAGTAATTACTCCTACCGCGCCGCGGCCGTAAGAGTAGCAGCCGTAGGAGTAGCAGCCGTAGTTGTAGTCGTAGGAGTAGCAGCTTGCTTGTAGGAGTAGCAGCAGGTGCCGGCCGGTACGAATCCCGCAATGAATGGTTTCCCCCCTTTCCTTGCTGGTTCGTCGGCCCTTTCGTTGCCCTCAATATCTTTATTGATGGTATTAAGTCTTTTAAGAATAATTCTGCATTCCATCACCAGTGGAGTCGCATCGGTTACTGTCCAGTGCCATCAGGGCTACCTGGCTATTAAAACATTGCCAATGTTCTTTTTCCTGTACCTAATTCGTGTTTTCTCCTGTGCGCAGGCTTCGATGGTTTTCATATCAGTTTGAAAGAGTGCAGTGTGAAAGAAATATTATTTAATGAAATTATTTCGGTTCCTTCTTCATGGCTTATCTGATATGATACACTTATCAGTTCCTATTTTCAAAATTAAAAGATCATTGACTTTGAATAATTTCAAATCACGCACCAGAAATTAGTATGTTTAACTAGAGTAGACCCGTGAAAAATTACGGGATGTTGAAATAATTTCTTTAGGATAAGTGAAGATATTTTCAGAATATTTGCTTCACAATATTCCGCAATTGGGGACCCCATAATCGCAATATCGCAAGTACAGGCGATGGGGAGCAGTTGGGATTCGTGTGCGGTATTCACATAAAAAAAATAATTAACTAGTGCCAGTGGTGCCTGTCGCAGATATTAATAGGCTTTATGTGTATGTCATTTTACAATGGTAATTGTAAGAGATCAATAATCCATACCACCAATTAATTACTCAAGTGCTCAAAGCATTTCAGTATAACACGTTTAGTTAATCTATTGATACGTTCGAAGGTTTTACATATAAGCATCGCATCATTAAAAAAATTACGATACCATATTAAATAAAAACACGGTCAGCCAAGATAGATGGAGAATTTTACAAATGATTAAAATTAAAGATTATTAAATTATTTAAGAGAGCTCAAAACAATAAAATAATGTACAAAATTAACAATATTACGGTCTTCAGAAACAAAGTAGAACCATTTCCAATACTTTTCTTAATTTTTGGGCTTAGAAGCTGGAGTATTACTAAAGGCAATTATTTAACAAAATTACACTGGACGGCTAAAGTCTACATTATTGCCACGTGTTCAATATTTGTGTACGGGTCATTTGTGTACATTCCACCTATGTTTATCACAACTCAGTCTCTTGTATATTCCTCAGCAATGGTTCTACTTTTTGGTGCTGGATCGTTAAACTTAACAGTGATTTGGCTAACCAATATCAACTCTAAAATTGTCATAAAGATTTTTAAATTTTTTGATTATTTAGAACATGTTGTACCAGAACTTAATGGATTTATTCACAAAAAGAATAGTTTGTATATAATAATTCACTTACTCCCTATCGGTTATATTTCATATAATGTCTATCTGATGTTTCAAGTACCAAATTTTTCAGTTCTTGGCACCGAGTTTCCAAATCTGTGGAAATATTTTTACATGTTTACAACAGATTTTTCTATTTACCATTTTTGCAATATCGTGAATATATCCAGTTCGTACTCTAATATTACTAAAATATCATTATGTTAGATATTAAAAAAACCTGGGTATTTTCATAAATCTAATGATCCATTTATGTATGATGTAAAAAATTAAGTAATACGGTGTGCATCATTTGACCCTACAAAGGAGCATGTCTTCTCGGAACTGGATGTAGAAACACTGGAGAAAATGTATAACAAACTTATGGGTACGGTGGAGCTCATAAATGATAGTTTTAACGTGTTGGTAAGGTTTTTTTTTAAATATTTTTATCCACACTTTATTTAGAATCTGTGTGCAAGAGGGAGAGTGCGCGGATAGAAGATTTAAGCTGGTGGATGGCCGGGTATGATGATTTTACTTCTGGATGGCCGAATATGATGAGTTTACTGGTGGATAGTCGGGTATTGATGGATTTTGCTCGTGGATGACCGGGAATGATGGGTTTATTGGTGGATGGCCGGGTAGATGGGTTTACTGGTGGATTGCCGGTTATGATGGGTTCATTGGTGGATGGCCTGAAACTATGGGTTTACTGGTGGATGGCCAGTATAATGGGTTTACCGGTCGATGAACGGGTATAATGGGTTTACCGGTCGATGACCGGCTATAATGGGTATACCGGTGGATGGCCGAGTATGATGGGTTTACTGGGGATGACCGGGTATTCTTTTAATTATTATTTTTTAATTAACTTTTAAACCTGTTAAACTACATATGTAGTTTATCAGCCGGTGCATAATGACTACATTTTACGAAACAACATGGTACATTTTTAAACGGTGCATATGTATGATGGGTTTATTGGTGAATGGCCGGGGACGATGGGTTTACTGGTGGATGGCCAGCTATGATGGGTTTACTAAGAGGTCCTGTAAACTTTGAAAAAAAAAGAGTTTATCAAAACAATCAAAATAAGAGTTTTTTTTTTCAAATATAAGATCATGTAAATAGACTGAGTATATCGCCGACAACAGCGGTGTAACCCTTCACTCTTTCTCGTTAACGACAAATGTAATGGAATGCGACTTTTCAATGGAGTGCTTAGGGCAATAATCGTACATGGAATCTTGTAATAATACTGAAGAAGTCAATTATTATTTTTAATTTATAAACTAACGTTTAAGACAAGATTTTTATGTATAGCACAAAGGGTAACAATTATTATAAACAATAATTGTCAGCCTGAAACACTCATTTACATTGAAAAATCTTCCGAGAAAAGATACTTGCCGCCAACGGGACTTTGAACCCGTGTCCTTCTGATTGCCGGTCGGATGCTCTGACCACTGGTACTCGGCATTTTTGAAAGCGTCAATGAAGCCCAAATCAGACATGGCCACTCTTCCTCCCACCAGAGGAGCTTCAAAGCAACTCTCGCTCAGAGTATATCTACTGGTAATTAAATCCAGTTACATATAGTTTTAAATACTGCTTTCTTATTACAAATATTAATTTGTGATGAATGCTTACCTTGGTCTCATTACTTTTTTACAGATACAACAGTGGCTAGGCAACCCCCTACCACCCATCCAATGGGGTTGGGTCAACTGAGAAGATGGGATCCTTAATCCAGTTATCACGAACGACCCTGTGGCACCAATCTCCATTTTGAACACGATCTTTTGCCGATGCACGACTGGGTGTGGGATGCGCTGCGGTTGCCGCAAAGCAGGTATTGTCTGCTCCAGTGTCTCCGGCTGCCTCGGCTCATGTATGAACGGAGCCCCCGTCGAAGACAGCATTGATGACGATGAAAGTTTAGATTTCGACGAAATTTAATGTTCAAGGTACATCATTAAGCACTAATTATTTGATTTTTTAACAATAAGCATTTCAATTTTACCGACAAACATTTCATTTTTAAAAATTAAAACAGTTTTTTTTTAAATTTACATTTTCCCCCTCCCTATCTCCTTAAGCATTGATCCTAACAAAAAAGTTTATATTATCTTTTTTGTAGAAAATTTTATGTAGATAATTTATTACTTTAACACTTTTTCGCTAGATGCAGTATTTTTAGAGTTATTAACGAAAAACTGAAAAAAGGGACCTTAAACCCCCCACCCCCCCTCCCTCCCCCTTAGCTCCACCACCACCCACCAGTACTTTTAGTATTTTTTTAAGGACACCTTTCCCTACAACTGTGCCAAAATTGGCTTCTACATGAATTATTTTCCCTATTTGGTATTTTTTGGTCTTCGTTGCCTGGACTATATGATTAACAAACAAGTATGCGATTAAACATAACATCTTAAAATTTCCTTTTCATTAAACCTATATAATTAACTTACTATTAACCTTAAATTACTATTAAAAATGCCCCGTCATGTTCGGGAAATGCAAATAAATGATAATGGTGTTCTTGTAATAGGTATCTAATCACATATCGAAATTTTCAGAAAACTATCTACTATCCAAAACTTACGCTGAATTGTGAATTGGCTTCGCGTGCCAACATGAAAATATAGTTTATGATAATAATCTATAATTAAATAAGCTAAATGACAGTTTTTCGGTAATATGATAGGAAATTTATTTTCGTAAGACAGATCGGAGTACTTGAGTCGACCGCCCACCCTGATAATACCGTGGCTATCAAGAAACGGTTTCAAATTTAGAAAGTGCGTTAAACATGGAACGTTATTTCGCATGTTACGTATATCAACCGAAAAATACGTTTCCTGTTCGAGGAGTACAATTTTCAAAAGCGACTCATTTAATTCGCGAGAGCTAAGATAAGTAGAGTTTGTATTACCTGTTCCAGGAAGTTTACGACAATTATTAACGAAACGCATTAACCAAGCAACGACGCTTTGCAATTTATTGAATGAAAAATATTTACTTATAATTGAATTAGGTACGATTTCAGATGATACAAAGGTTTTAAGGTTGCCAGTTTTGATATCTGGTACTTCTTCGATAGATTGATTGGACACACCTGAACACGGACAGTGCCACTAGTTGGCTAAGCCACTTTGGTTCCGTAAACCACAACGGGTGTGAGATAATGTCTGCTGGGAAAAGACCTCTTGAACCAGAATCGGCGCAATTTTCCTCTGAGACAACATGTTTCCAAATCGCATTTGGTGTATTTCCAGTATTCGGACAACGCGATATCCGGCAAATGTTTTCAACAAATAGGGCGGCGTTTTTAGCCAAGCTAGTACAATAGTCGAATCTGTAAATAGAAAAACGTTTTCTATTTGTTCGGTAAATTTCACAGATGACATAATATACTGTATAAGTTTTGTGAGAAGTACAGCTCCGCACAATTCTAATCGTGGAATTGACAAGGTTTTCAAAGGAGCGACCTTCGATTTCCCCATTAAAATGTGAGTGGTATTGTTACTACGCTCTAATAAATACACCACTGCAGCATAACCTAACTCTGAGGCATCACAGAATCCTATGAGGATTTACTGTTCGAAGTAATGAAAGCTGAGTTACAAATTTACTCCACGTATTACGAATATGTGTGGTGGAACTTCACGATCGTCCCAATCAACCCTTAACTTCCACAACTCCTGTAATAGACATATTGCAAAAAATTTCACTGGGGTGATGATCCCAAGTGGATCGAATAAACAAGCTACCTTTGACAAAATAGTTCTTTATGTTCATGACTCGTTTCTAGGTATATTGACCTTGTAGGTAAAATTATCAGTCATCGGACTCCACTGAATGCCTAATATTTTCACAGTTTGATCAGTTCCGGCGTTATCAAAGGAATGACCATCTTGCTGGTATTTTTGCGAAACCTGATGTCAAAAGTAAAGTTGAATTAGATTGCCATTTACTGAGTTCTAGTTTCCCAAGATTCAATAATGCAATGATTTCTTGTTTGAGTTTGAGGGCCGTACTAATCGTGTCAGTCACTGTTACCAAATCGTCTACATAAAAATCATCGCATAAAACCCTGGCGGCGTCAGGATATTTTGATCTTTCATCTTGTGCTAGCTGATGAAGGGTGCATATAGCGAGGAAGGGTGAGCTAGAGATAGAGAGCCCATACGTTATCGTTTGTAACTCGAAATCAATAACTGGTTCATTCTGAGACTCTCTCCACAAAATATTTTGAAATTTACGCTGAGATGGAATAATTAATATTTGCCCATACATCTTACAAATATCGGCTGTAAATACATATTTATAAAAACGAAAATTTAAAATCATACGCGGAATTTCAGTTTGCAATTTAGGACCGTTCAATAAGAGCTCATTTAGAGATGATAAATTTTGAGGTTGGGTTTTTGCCGACCCATCAAAGACCACCCGCAATTTTATTGTTTTACTGTCAGGATTCAAAACACAATGATGAGGTAAATAAAATGCACCCAAGTTCCGAGGCACCCGTTTCATATGTCCTAAGCTTTCATATTCTTTTATAAATTTTCCGTAATTAACTGCTAATATGGGATCCCTCTTAAAACGAATTTCTATGTTGTTCAATCGTGATTCGGCAAGTTTGAACGAATTCTGTGCTGGCATAGTTTCAGATTTTTATTAACAATGGGACAACATACCTACCGTCACTTTCTCGATAGTGTTTTGAAGCATAAATTGTTTCGGCTAATTCATCTTCCGGATTAGTCAACATTGAAGGCGTTTCTTCAATTTCCCAAAATTTCCCAAGATCATTGCTCAAGGAATTTGTCCCAACAAACAATGACAAAGGCGTTTGAAATGATGAATTATCTAATTTTCCCATTATAATGTAACCGAAAATGCTATGAACTGCACAAGGATACTTACGAATTATTTCATGTCTACCATTAAATATATCCAAGTATATATCAGCACCTAACAGAATGTCTATTGGGCCTGATTTGTCCTAAGATTAGTCAGCTAATTTTAAATTATTAAATTGTGACGTCACACTCAATCATAAATCATATGACGGAAGATTAGAAGTGATTTCCGTAATCACAATAGTTTGACATTGAAAAATATGCCCCTTTTAATTTTTAGGTTTTATAAAACATTTTGTTGTGCCGTAACAATAATTTATACTACAATTACCTTAACCGTTAAGTGGAATTCGATTTGCTTTCATTAACAAACCGAGACGCTTGGCGCATCTTTCTGTAATTAAAGATACCTGACTACCACTGTCTATAACCGCACGGATAGGTAGATACTCATTATTTTTGCTACGAACTTCAAGTTGAATTGTACCCATAATATAGTAGATACGCATGGCGCATTTTGTAAAACTGTTGCCGCTAGGGTTGTACCCGCATTATTTAATTCATTATTACCCGATGGTTCGGCGGCCATATGCAACATTGAATGGTGTTTTTTTTATTACAAAACTGGCAAGTAAACTTTGAAACACAATTTTTAATATGGTGCTGTTTAAAACAATTGAAACAACGGTTTAAATTTTTAATTTTGTCCCTCCTCTGATGGGGACTTAATGATGTAAAAGTTGCACATTTATAAAGAAAATGTGAACCTTGACATAACGGACAACGAATGTTATTATCCTTATTTGCCGTTAACAACGTTTTCAATGAACCTTTTTTCTCTTTTGTCGTATGTGAAGATGACGTCTCCAACATGCGTGATTGATTTCTAAGAAACCCGAAAATTGAATCTGATCCTGGAATCTCATTTGGATTCAAACTGTCGTTTTGTTGTCGGATCCATCGCTCTTATTATAATGTGACCCACGAATTTATCAAGGATATCTTCTACTTTCATCGCATTATTACGTCATAATTCTCCTGAAAATTACTTAAAACCCCTCCGCAACGTAAGCAGATATAAGCGTTAAAAATAGGACAGCAGTCGAGTACAATAAGCGTGTTTAAACGTCAGCGCGTGTGTTTCCATAGAAATCGTTATAACTCCGTTATTGTTTTAGTTACATCCCTAAAAAAAAAAGTCAATGGTCGATAGTAGATCAAGCTGCACATTTCTATCAAGTTGTCTATGGAAATACATAACAGGAATCAGCTGTCAATCGTATAGTTGACAAAAATATTTACCCGCGCAAATTTGCTACCGGCAGCTCCACCGCGCTCCACATTTTAAATTTTTATTAAATATTTTTATATAAAATGATAAAAAAGTGAGGTGACAAAAGTGTTTATTACACATATATACAATAGAATAAGTATTGTTGTTTGCATAATCTGTGATTTTAGTACCGTTTTCACATAAAAACATCACGTGAGTCATTTTTGCCTATTTTTAATGTTTGCGTTCTAAATTTAAATATTTACAAATGCTAATATTTATTTGTAATATAATAATTTGAAAGCCTATTTTGTAACCTTTCTAAAACAGTTTTTACTATTAGACTACGTTCAGAAATGTTTCATTTATGGAGCTTTAATTGTGAAGCGGTTATAACTAAAAGTTTTCGTAAAATGTCATTTCGTACCTGCCGCTGACTCGGTTTGTAGGCATTTAAAATTAGGAATTTCATCAACGTAATGCGTAAAAAGCATTCAAGAATTTTGATATTGATTTACTAGAATATTCCAGGCTATGTCATAATTCTCTTCAATAAGAGGCAATGATTTTATAAGTCCCAGTGCCGGCCCTGTAATTACCGACAACAGGTAATGGAATTTTTCTACATTTGTGTACGCATTATTATTGTGTATAATACTTTTAAATAAGGAATGAAATGTACACCAATTTTTAATTTCACTGTCAAAAGTAGGTAACTTTATTATTGGAGCACGAACCGAAAACACGGATTATTTGGTGTTTTAACGATTGAAATTTCTAAACTACTACTGATAGCGTTTTTCGTTTGCATTATGTCAAAATACCATTCATCTACTTTAATAGCAATCACTCCTAAATCAGACATTTCTTTCACTTTGTCTAACTCCAATAATTTATTGTTCTTCAATCTCCTTTTGGACCCATTCAAATTCCTGTAACCACTCTTTAATCTTTTCACATCTAGCCAGAAATGTATCTTTTTTCTTGTTATCATCGTAAATAGTCCAGTAAACGAATGGTCCAAAAGGAGGTGTAGAGTGCGTGAGCAGGAACCTAAGCGATTCCTTCAGAAACTTGTTTAGGGTGCTTAGGGTGTGAACATACTAAAAGTCCTGACGTCTAGGTGGTGAGCTAGGGGGGGGGGGGAGGGGGGAAGGTCCGATTTTCTGGTTTCCATTTATATCTCAAAAACGGTGCGTCGCAGAGGAAAACATTTTTAGAATAAGTAAAAGCTCATAAAATTATCTACAACTTTTATTCTATACGTAATTTTGGAAATCCCAGCCGTTTTTGAGTTATACGCTCCACAAATATCAATATTTTCGAAAAAAATCATTTTACCTCACATTTTTCATCAAACATTCCTTCATATCGTCTAAAATATTTATCCAAGAAAGAAATTCATTTAAAAAAGTTGTAAATACTTTAATAACCTTTTAGAATATATATTACATATGCAAATAAATCTCCAACCAGTAAATATTTACAGCAATTTTAAGTTTTTTCGTAAAATGTCGTCATTTTCAGAAAAAGCTGTTTTTTCTTACCAAATTATTAAGACGGTTTTTTTCATCATGGGAAATTCCTTATTAATTTTTGCACGCAAGAAAGCAGGTAAGTTGTTCTCGAACGGACGATTAGTGGAATTCATTTTATAACCATTATTATTGTGATGGGTGATTAGGTTAGTCGTCGGAGATGCTACAATAACGTGCTACGGTGCAATGAATGCGATA
The DNA here is from genome assembly GCA_929108145.2 of Limnephilus rhombicus. Classification (NCBI taxonomy): domain Eukaryota; kingdom Metazoa; phylum Arthropoda; class Insecta; order Trichoptera; family Limnephilidae; genus Limnephilus; species Limnephilus rhombicus. Next base: position 30,845,106 of record OV815284.1, read on the forward strand.
GTGGGCTTGACATTCTCAGACATCAAGTTGTCCTGCAAAGATCGGGCGTTCCCAATGTCTTCTGTCAGCTTGTCGATAAAAATTCACGATGAAAAGGTTGCAGTTGACCCAACATGGATGTGTGTAAGCAAACGATCAGATGAGGATTTGATGAAATTCTTTGAGTATAAGTTGGCCCCATTTCCCTTGGCACTCTTCAATGAAAGTGGGATGCGAAAGACAACTAAATCTGTTCTGTATAGCTTATTCGAGCCTACCAAAAAAACTGTTCTACTGTCTCAGATGCACATAGTTGTGGACCCAGGATTTCTACTACACAGAGTAATTTGACAAAAAGATGCCTCCGCTGCCGCAATTTGTGATCGTTATATCACCTATGTCAACCACTACTATCCTGGAATGACTCGCACTGTGGTATTTGAATGGTACGCAAACCCAGCCAATAGTACGAAATCACAAGAACAGATGCGACGATACAGACTGAGAAGGTCAGCCGACATCAATTTGATATGGAACAAATCAATACTCGCTAAACAGGAAGATGTTTTATCCAATCCTACCAACAAAAGTAACTTCATCTCCTTACTACAGATAATTCGGGACAATGGGATACAGACTCTTTAGACCACCGATTATGCTGACGTCCTTATTGTGAAGACTGCTGTGGAACTATCCTTTCACAACTCTGTCTTTGGTGAGGATGTGGACCTCACTGTCCTTTTGATTGCTCCCTCCTAAGATATTCTGCTGCTGAAACCCGGATGAGGGAAAACCAAAACAATGGAACTGTCCACCCAAAAGATGCAGCATTGTAGATTTGAACACATCCTATATCTACATTCATTTACCGGATGCGATACAACGTCTGCAACTTTCAGGAGAAGCAAGGTGGGCTTTTCAAAATTTTACTTGGAGTCAGAAATGATCAAACAAGCGGCAATGATCTTTTACAACCCCTCCGCTACTCACGACGAGGTTGAAGAGGCTGGAAATAAATGCTTCCTGAAATGGTATGCGGCGCACAAAAAGACAGACCTCCCTTAACTAGTACCGCTTCCAGTCGTTCACAAGGTCCGTGGCAAATATGAAGCCTGACATCAGCTCCCTCCCTCCAACAGAGAGTGCAGCTAAACAGCATTCCCGGCAGACATACCACCAAGTTCAGCAGTGGCTCGGGATTGAGCTGCTCCCTGAAGAATGGGGGTGGAAACACGAAGGAGACACCCTGGTGCCAATTACAACAGAAGGTCCTTCTGAAAATGATATTTTGCCGCTGCACCAAGGATTGTGCAATTGGCAAATGTGGATGCCGAAAAGCAATGCTGATCTGTTCTGCAGCGTGCCTTCACTGCCAAGGGAGATGCCTCAATAGCATGCCTGTTGCCGAGGATGACGATGAAGACGACGACGATGAATCCACCACTGAGAATGACGATGCCATGGATGAACAACGCTTGCCAGGACCCTCACGTCCAAAGAGGATGAAAACGTGAATCCATATAAAGTTGAGAGTGTAACATGATGTTATTGAGAACAGTGATAACATTGAGGTTTATAATTTTATGTACTTAATGTAACGAAGTAGAATAAAATTATAATGAGATTATCATCATAATCATTATAAATTTTAAAATCATTATGAAATTAAAAATTTTCAAGTTATATGATTTTTGTCTACTTTATTTAATAACTGGCTTTAAAGTGTGGTTACATATATTATTAGACGAACAAACAAAAGTTGTGTGTCAGAAATAAGATGAAAACATATTACTTGAAAACAACTTTTTTAAAAATGACGACATTTTACGAAAAAACTTAAAATTGCTGTAAATATTTACTTGTTGGAGATTTATTTGAATATGTATATATATTATAAAAGAAAATTAAATTATTTACAACTTCTTTCAAAGAAATTTCTTTCTTTGATGAATATTTTAGATGATATGAAGGAATATTTGATGAAAAATGTGAGGTAAAATGATTTTTTTCGAAAATATTGACATTTGTGGAGCATGTAACTCAAAAACGGCTGGGATTTTCAAAATAAAGTGTAGAATAAAAGTTGTAGATAATTTAATCAGCTTTTACTTATTCTAAAAAAGTTTTCCTCTGCGACGCACCGTTTTCGAGATATAAACGGAAACCCGAAAATCGGGACCTACCCCCCCCCCCCCCCCCCCTCCCCCCCCTTAGCTTACCACCTAGACGTCAGGACTTATAGTATGTTCACACCCTAAGCACCCTAAACAAGTCCTGAAGGAATCGCTTAGGTTCCTGCTCACGCACTCTACAACTCCTTCCTTTACTGGACTATAATGTTAGCTTTAAACTCATATGTTACACGAATTCTCGAAACTATCCGGTCACATCGGTTTTTTAACACAACTACTTTTTTCTCCGCCATTGTTACGAGAGAAAAAATATTATTATGAAGAATTGAATTATGTTCACTTTAAAGAATATTACCAAATCAGTTCCACAGTATATCAAAATAGTAATAATTTGTAAGCAGTAAGGTATTTTTTCACTACCTACATTTGCACACAGCACGGCTGATGCGAATTTCACAGATCAACTTTCATGAACAATTTAATCCTGATGTATATTAAATTTATCAAAAATTTTCCATATATCTAGGCTCGAATCGACCAAATGTTGGGGTTTCACACTGTACCCGCAAAGCGGAAGGAAGGAACATTGAGGATGCCGACTTACCCGCAGATTTCTCCCTTTGCTTCTCCTTTTCAGATCCTCTGGTTCTTTTTTATATTCACTTATGATTTTTACTTTTATAGAAATGTTCGATACAATAGCCCCGTATTCAACATATGTGTTGACAGGAAGGTGGGTAATTTGCAACTGAACAATGTGATGCTTGATTGTGTCTGGTCGGCATGGTGGGTAGGAAAAAATAGGATTTGTTGGGTAGAAATTATAAGGATTGGTAGGTAGAAATTGAAAGTTGGAAAAATAAAGGTAAAGGAGCAATGCTAGACACCAACAAGTGGTAATATGTGATTTGCGGAGAAGAATATAGCAAATCAGACAAATAAGATTGGGTCGAGTGTATGATCTGTAAACTGTGGTCACACGTTAAATGTGTTAGAGGTGAACCTGTTTCTTACATTTGTATTAAGAGGGTATAACCAGAGAAAACCAGAAATATGTAATTTTTAAATCAGATTTTAGACGTATTGAGTCTTTTCCACAAAAAATTATAAATTGATTTCGAAAGTTTGTTCTTTTATCTAGTAAACACATGTTTTAAATTTAGAGAAAAATGTTTATTTTGAGTATAATAAGGTTATACCTTAGGTCGTTGGCAGATTTAAAAAAAAGATTTTGTATTATATCACACCCATTTAAATCATACAGTAAAAAAATCAATATTTTATCTGTTAAACGCATGTTTCAGAATTTTTATTTTAGTTTAAATAAAATCATTAAAAAATAAATACGTACACGTGTTTTTTTACGAAAATTCGTCCGTTTGTGTATTTATTTGAGCACTTACAAACTAACGTATTTCAGATTTTTTTAAAATTCTTATTTTGATTAGACACTATTAAAAAATGATAAATACTTCGTCAAAAAATAATTACAAAAATTATAATTTAAATTGTTTTATCATCACGCCTTTCAGAATTTTTGGATGTGGGTATAAATTAAAGCAAATTTGGAATGAAATTAAATCGATATTGAGTTATAATTTTAAAAAGCTGGTACGGAGAATAATTAATCTTTCTCATTGGAACCGTCCTGTACGATCGTATGAACATTTTTCGACTAAATGTGAATTTTCGGCCGCTGGCTGGTTAAACGCTCTTAAAAATGTAATTTTTTGATATAAGTTTTATTGAAATAAAGAGCGTAATTTACCAAAGATTTCTTTGACTTGTTGTGAATCTGGTGAAGACGAAGCATAAGCAGTGAAGATTAGAGAAATTAGTTGATTGAGATAATTTCTTTAAACTTTTGACTAAAAATTAGTTACATTTGTTTGTCATTTTGAAGCCACATTGATTGTGACAGTTAGGTAAATGCAAAAATATAAAGAATTGTCATAAAAAACATTGTTTTATGTCGATTATAAGTGCAAATTATAAAAAAAAAAATTCACTAATGATTGAGTTTATTAATAAATTAAATTAACCTAAGTATATGCTATGCGAGTCAAAAGATGACTATTGTTGTTAAAGACAACGAAAAGTATTCACCTCATTAGTTAAATTACTTACATAACAAAAAATGTGATAAATTGATGAAATGCCTGTTTTGCTAATGGATTGAATTTCAACAACTCAATCGGAATTTTAAAATAAATTCATAAAAATGGTGTCGACCTACCAAACAGTTGTGTAAAATAAACACTATGTTATAGGTAGGTATATTTTTAAAAGGCTGAAGAAAAACAAAACATTTCATAATGTTTGGACGAAAAGTGCGACAAAAACCCAAAAGAGTTCATAACGTCTTTAAACATAAAATAGAACCATTTCCAATTCTTTACTTCGCTTTTGGCATAAAGGGTTGGGGCGAAGGACTGGACAATAATCTTACTACCGTGCACTGGACGACTAAAATCTATCTAATCGTGATTTCTTCTGTCTTCTTGTATGGAACGGCTACTTTTATTCCGCCAGTCTATATCAAAGCAAAATCAGAATCTCTTATATTTTCTTCGGCATTTTTGCTACTCTATGTCGCGGGAACGATAAATGTACTGCTGTTTTGGCTATCTAACATTAACACAAAAATACTTGCAAAGATCATTACAAATTTTTGTAAAATTGAAAATTTTCTGCCAAAATTGAATGGATTTATACACGGAAAGAGTACCTTGTTCATCTTAATTCACTTTATACCAATGACATTTGTCTTATATACCTTTCACCAAGTGTATAATTCCCCAGGTTTTACAATTAAACAATCGTTACTTCCTAATCTCTGGCGATACATAATAATTTTAACAGCTGAATTTACAATATACCACTTTTGTAATATCGTAAATATTATCAGCTCGTACTGTAATATTATAACTGTATCAATTTGTAAAATGTTCAATATGCCTGAATATCATCAAAAACAAAACAATCCGATAATGTTTGCTTTAAAAAGTAAAATGATTCAGTGTACAGCACTTGATCCTACAAAGGAGCACATCTTAGCTGATTTGGACATATTAACATTGGAAAAAATATATGTTAAGCTCATGGACACCGTTGAGCTAACAAATAATAAGTTTAACTTACCGGTTAGTTGACTTCATTAATATCTAGCTTTTTAGATACCGAAGGATTTTGGTTATGTCCCAGTTGTTAAAATTAAGGCAATTTTTTTTCAGCTTCTCCTTGGCCCATTCCCTTTTATAATTCACACGATTGTTACTGTACCTTTATTGGTCAACATTAAGGTGGGTGAATTTATTTATTTTTAGCATATTGGTTCATTACGGCCTAAAAACTGATTTTGTCACAGATGGACTCAAAAATTGACCGAATGTGTAAACTCAATATTACTACCAAAAGCCTAATTGCTGGTTGTAGGGATTTATTTATTTATTGTTTCTTTTCATGGTATTATTGATTTCAATTCAAATTTTAATCTCATCAGGACATGTTTTGTGAAAATCATAAAGGTATTGAAAGAACAATATTGTTACGTTAATGTTTATCATAGAGAATGGGTACCTATATAATATAAACATTTGAACATGTGCAGAAATTTTTATTTATAATTTCAGTGATATCAAAAATAGAGTTTGCATTGCATTAACAAAACGTTGTTTTCAAAAAGGGCAAACATTTAAAAAAAGTTTGAATGGAAAAGTGTAATATGTTAGAATTTAGTTTGGTTAAGTTACATTATCTAAAAGGTCTATCTTATATAATAAGCAAACAAAATCTTGGACTTTAGCATCGTGGATATTTTCCATTTGATACGTGATTTTAAGTTTTATACAAAATAATGGACTTCTTCTTCTTTAACAGTCGATGAAATTCATATCCACCAATGGTTCATGGATCGTCCTTCATTTTATCAACTTGTTAAGCTTAGCGATTGTCAGCGAAGGGCTGCAGGATGCTGTTAAAAACATCAGACAAATTGCTGTAAAAATATTGGCATTTTCAAGCCGAGAAATGGGTAAGATCGTGAGATATTAAATAACGAAACAAGGATCGCTAGAAACAAATAAACTTTCTACCCCTGTTGACTGTGGGACATCCATGACCTTGAGAAAAAATGACACGCCGAACGATCAAAGATATTATATTCGGCTGCATACACCAAATAAAATGTCTTTTCTCAAGCGTTATTTAGCCCAAGATTCTGACATTATCCTTCATACAGTTTCTTTGAACATTACACGAATCATCACTATACGTTAATTACAAATTCCCTTTAAACTCTTATCAAATAATGTTAAAACATGTTTTTATCAATTGTTTGAATTGCAATTGTATTAGTAATCTGTCCATAGATATAACAATCAATCTGTCAAAACAAAAGCCTCTTAAAACCATAGACATTTTAATTTACCACAAACAAAAACAAAAAAAATCGTATGTTCAAAAATGCCCCCAATCACACCATAATTATTTTTCTCCAAACTATTTTCCAAACAATTTCACGAACATAATATTTAAAAATGCTTAACGTATATTTTCAAAATGTGCGAGGTCTTCGCACAAAAACTCATAGCTTCTTAAATCAGGTCCTTTTGAACAATTACGATATTTATCTTATATGTGAAACTTGGCTAAATAAATCAATCCAGGACAGTGAATTGTTTGACAATAGGTATGATGTATTTAGAGAGGATCGGAACTACTTTTTGTCTGGACAGCAGCAGGGAGGGGGGGGGGGGGGGTATTGTTTTTATTAGCTGGAGACTACAATATATCCAAACTAAACTGGAAGTTCACCGAAGGGCAAAACCAATTAGAACCAAATTTTCCAGAAGACACTGCTAGTTGTGCCTTGGTAGACTTCCTTTCATTCACCCAACTACACCAATTCATTTCTATAACCAATAAAACAAACGAATTCTTGATTTAATCATGACAAATATTTCAAAATGTAGTATAACCCATTGTGCCGAACCTCTGACGCCTGAAGATTCACATCACAGAGCATTAGACATAGAGTTATCACCTGTTACTGTACCGTCTCTCTCCAGCTCATCTAGGACAGTTAAAATGTTTCACCGAGGTGATTACGGTCAAATCACTGATGAATTATCCAAAATAAATTGGAAACTCGAATTTCAAGGTAAGAATACCGAAAAAGCCGTATTAGATTTTTACAATATCATAAATGACATTATTCGCAAATATATCCCCGAAAAAAAAATTAACGGTAATTTAGAAAGGTTTCCCCCCTGGTACACTTTACCACTTATTAAAATTGTAAAAGAGAAATTAAAATATCACAAGAAATGGAAAAAATACAAGAACCTGGCTGACTACCAATCATTTTCAGTACTGAGAAATCGTCAAAAGAAGATCGCGTTAGAATGTTATGAAAACTTCATTATGACGGCAGAAGATTCAATAAAAAAGTGCAGCAAACAGTTCTGGTTATTTGTTAAATCAAAGAAATCCTCTTCCGATTTACCAAAGCAAATGTATCTTGGAGATATTTCCTGCAATGATGGACAATCCATATGCGACCATTTTAGTGATTATTTTAGATCAGTTTTTGTAGAAAATTCTAACCCTCGCCTCAATCTTATAAACTGTGAGAATGATGACGACAACTCTAATCTACATATACATAATATTAACTTCAATCAATCATGTGTACTTAATTATTTAAAAAAACTTGATCCGAATAAAAGTGCCGGATCTGATTTAATTCCATCCATATTTTATGTAAAATGCCGGGACCATTTGGCTTATCCTCTCTCCTTGCTATTCAAAATGTCATTTGAAGAAGGCAACTTCCCCAACGTCTGGAAACAAGCACTCATTACACCAATCCACAAAAGCGGGGACAAAAATAACATTACCAACTATAGGCCCATCTCCAAACTCCCAATTGTCAGCAAAATCATGGAAAACATAGTTCTTGATCAACTTTTTCCGGCGGTACAAACAATCATATCTAAAAATCAACACGGCTTTTTCAGAAAACGGCCGATCGAGACAAACCTTCTGGAATACACAGATTTTATTTTAAATTCTATGGGTGGTAAAAACCAAGTAGACTCTATCTATACGGATTTTTCAAAAGCCTTTGATAAAATTAACATTGACCTGCTTCTGAAGAAACTGTTAAAAATCGGGATCAATGGTGACCTTCTCAGATGGATCAAATCATATGTAACAAACAGAAGTCAAGCAGTTAGAGCTAAGGGTTTCTCCTCGCGTTTTTACAGTATACCTTCAGGAATCCCGCAAGGATCACATCTCGGACCTCTCTTGTTTATTTTATATATCAATGATATAGGTAAATGCTTTAAAAATTCCAAATTCCAAATTTTTGCTGATGACACTAAGATTTACAAAAAAATCACTAGTATTAATGACAGCCTAGAATTGCAAGATGATATCAGTAGGCTTGGAATATATTGTGCTAACAATCAACTGTTCCTTCATCTGGAAAAATGTAACACAATATCATTCACCAAAAGCATAAACCCCCTAATATTCCCGTACAAAATCAATGACGTAGAGATAAAAAGATGTTGTGAAGTGAGGGACTTAGGAATAATAATGGACTCCGGAATGTCTTTCCGAACACATATAAATTCCATCTGTGACAGGGCGTACAAACTTCTAGGATTCATCATAAGAGTGACCAAACCATTTAGGTCACCACACGTAATCAAAATACTGTACGTCTCTTTTGTTCGCTCAATATTAGAATTCGGATCAGTCATATGGAATCCCCAATACAAAGTAAATATTGAAAGGTTAGAAAGAATTCAAAAAAAGATATTGAAACACCTAGACTTTAAATCCTTTCGAACTTCAGAAAACCTAAAAGACTCATTAACATTCCATAATTTATCAGCTTTAGAAGATTGAAGAAATATATCCGACCAAAATTTTTTATTCAAAATCATTAACAACGTTGTTGACAACAACTATCTTCTAGAACACATTAATTTCCACTGTCCAATAAGAAACACAAGATCAAAACAACTATTCCACATCCCACACTCAAAAACAAATTACACACAACATTCATTTCTCCGAAGGACGTGCACAAAATACAATGATATCTTTTACGACGCTGATATTTTCCATTTGTCCTCAGGCCAATTTATTAAATCCATAATAGAAAAAATTAAAACAAATTGTTAATTACGAACTCTCCACCCCTGCTGCATGTTATTTTTTTCATTCTCATTATGTTGGTTTTCCTTCTTTTTATTATAAAAATAATATTTGGATGATTTATATATCCCGTATGCTTTAATTTGGTGTGTGTGTTTTTTTCTTTCATTTCTGTTGTATATATTTTTTTTTTCTTTTTTTTTACCACTTTATGTTTTCTTTAATGTTTTAATCCATGTTTTATATATATATAAAACATGGATTAAAACATTAAAGAAAACATAAAGTGGTAAAAAAAAAGATATATATATTATAAATTGTAGCGGAAACTTCGCTGGTTAATGCAATCATGTAATATGTTACTTTCTTATTAAAATATTTATAACTGTTTGTTTCCTAAATAAACTAAAATAAAAAAAATAAATAAAATAAGGGTAAAATCACTTAAAATATATAAATTTTGGTATGGAGGACACCGGTGTCCCAAGCACAGATGACAGCAAATAAGAGTCCATTTTAGTATAATACGTATATAACTAAGCGAGCCAACAAAATGGAAAGCTAGTTGAATCACTGCGGTGGGGTTGATAGATGTCAAAAATACAGCGCCTATTAGATTTTTTGCAATCAAGTACCTCAGGGGAATTTTCCACTATGGCCATTTTATTGAGGATTTGGAATAATACTATTTTAAAAATATTTAATTATTAACCACAACTAAATGAATGACGTAAATTAATAGAATGTACATTTTGACATATTTTAGAAAACATTATATAACAAAACAATAAATAATAATACAACTTCAGTTTAATAAATTAATACATGAATTTAACAACACCGCCATGGTTCTGACATGATAAAAATATAGACAGGTCAATCTTATTTTCCATTTTATTTTTAAAAAAGCAATAAAATATGTAAATGATTCGAACTGTGTGCATTTATCTGGTTTTCAAATAATATAACAGATTGCTAGGAGAGAAGCTGTTTTATTATTATTTTAGACATGTGAAATCAGTCAATTGCAAACTTTTAAAAAATCGCCCGTAGGGTATTTGTACGATTTTTTTTACTGTCCCAAAAATTAATTATGAAACTTTTGAAAATTCAAAATTATTTGCTGGTGTCGAATTAATTCTCTAAAACGATTTAAATATAACATTTATATTTATATATAACCATGTTTTCATTATCATTAGTGAAAATATTAAAATTACTCTATGTTAGCACGATGACGAGAAAAATAATCTTTATAAATATCACCCACACGGTTTTTGTGGTATCGCTGGTTTATGAAAATACACCATTGTATTCCCTTTGAGTTTACAGTACATCTACCTAAGATAGCTTAGGTAGATGGACTGTATGGCTTACAGTCTTCGACGAAGCCTACTGTGATATGTATAAACTTTTGGTTAACATATCAAAGCTTTATGAATATGCTAAATCGGTCATTAGTGATGTATAGAACCTACTTTTTTATAATTTTCTAATGCAAGATACTTTTTACAGATCCGAAGAAAAAATCTGACCTTAAACGTTTCTTTAAAATTCTGACCCAGCGACGACCCGACATAACAGCATGTAAAATGTTTTCAGTAAATTTTGCGTTCATTTCCACTCTGGTGGCTGTTATTGTTAACTACATTGCTATTTTAATTCCCATACGGCCCAATACTTACTAAATAAGTCTATTATTCTAATGAATGCTCTTCTTTGCAAAAGCCCCACACAGGAGGCCCTGAGGTAATAATTTCCCTATGAGGGGATGTATTTGTATACTATATTTGAATACTGTGTCAAAGATACGATTTTTAACGAAAGGAACGAAATGAAGTTCTGGGAAGGAAATGGGTATGAGAGCTTGGTAGCAATCTGTGAAAGTGAAGCACGTATGAACCTAATTCTATTACTGTGCGAAGCGATGGGTTGAGAGATGCCGGGCTGGAGAAGTCAAATATATGGGAAGGTGCATCCGCTGTTTTACCACCAAACGTAGTGAACCACCTTGGGTGACCTACGGTACCAGACTACCAAAAAGAACAAAGCCAGCACCATGCAAAACTATTTATTTTTCTATAAAGGGATGATGAAATATTGTAATTGCTGCCGGAAACCGTAAAAATTGTACAGATTTATAAATTTAAAATAGATTTTTAGAACCATTTTGAGCTAAGTATGTAATTTATAATTAAGTAGTACCTAATTTGTAAACATAATAAATATCTAATAAAATAAAGACCAAAACATTTATTTTTAATAATGGAATTATTTAATGTCCTTTATAATAAAAAAAAAAAACAGAAATAAATAAAGAAACTCACACCCTTATACATGTGTGCTAAACATGCAGAGAATACGCTGTTTACACGCATGTTTCTTTCATACCTTATACCAGGGGTGGGGGACCTTTTTGCCATCGATTGGCGACTTAGCAGGGGTGCCCCGGTTCATGGGGTGAGGTTTGTCTAGGTCTTGGCGGCTTGGTGGCTCACCTACTGCACGGCGGGCCAGATCGGGAGAGACTGGTTGAGGGAGGCCTTTTGACTTCAACAGCCGGACTCTCTCGACCCATCGCCTTGAACCGCAGTTAGAGAGATGGATTTATAAGTCCGTCACTCCTGGACACATTGCCCTCAGATTCCTACCCACCCCTCATATTAAAATTATTTCATATGAAAATATTTTCCTCAGTGCTTTTCCTGTAGAGCTAATGTAAAAAAATACGAAGGCGATGGGAATTTACAAGCATACAAACCACATTATTAGGGACCGAGAGTAATTTAGGAGAACAGGAAGACTGACCGATAGAAATGGGGATAGAAGGCGGAGAGAAAAAAACCACACTTTTTTTTTAAGTCACGTCTGCGAAGGTCTTGTTCATTACAGTTGATTTTCTTTTTTTTTTATAGTAAAAACCTTTCCCGGGGAATTGGAACAATAGGAAAGGTTTTCATTGTAATTGTATAGTAAAAATCTTTCCAATGTTGGGTTGTGCTAAAAATCTTTCCAAAACTGTCAGGTCACCGTTCAAAGAATATTAAAACATTGTCCTGAAAAAATATCAGCCATCCATTGAACCGTTGGAATTTTGTATACCCAATTAGCCTAAATTTTTATTTTTTACCCAGTCCGACGACATTATAACTTACCGAAAAATTTAAAAGGTATCCTATTTAAATAAATAATGTTATTCTAATGGAAGCAATGAAAAAGAATTTAATGATATCGATCTTTAAATATTAAGTTATTAATAAACGCTTTCAAATTACATAACACCTAATTTGTTTATAAGGTACCTTGCGTGCACCTCGCGTAGTCGTGGCGTTAAAAATGAATCAAACGTATTCATTTTCCAGGCGGGCAGGTCACAATCAAAGGTTACAATGAAGTTCAGAGGGCAAATGAAACAAAACCCTTACATATATTACAAAATTAATAATATTGTGGCTTTTGTAAATAAAATAGAATCATTTAGATTAATTTACTTGGTTTTAGGCCTAAGAAGTTGGCGTATCGTAACGGACAATAATTTGACAACCTTACACTGAACGGCTAAAACATATTTAGTTACAGCTATTGTAATTTTATTGCATGGGAGTTTTTATTTTATTCCATTTATGTTCATGAATTCTGGATCTTCCATTCCATTTTCATTCGCATCGCTGATAATTTATTTGGCAGGATCGTTAAACTTAATGCTGTTACGGATGTTCAATATAAATTCAAAGACAGTAGTAAATATCTTGAAAAAACTAGATGATGTAGAAAACTTCGTACCAAAATTGAAAGGGTTGTCCACGGAAATAGTAGTTGTTTTATGATAATTCACTTACTATCTATTATGTACCTTATTTTCAACGTTTTTCTGCTTAATTCCACAATTTTGGGGATATATATATATATATATATATATATATTTTTGAAATTTTTCAATTTTGCAATATTGTGAACATTGTAAGCTCTTACTCTAATATAATAAAAGTAACGCTATGTAAGATGTTCAAAAAGCCAGAATTTTATCAAAAACCAAATAACCCTATTATGTTTTTATTGAAAAATAATATAATACAGTACACCATCGTTGAACCATCAAAAGAGCAGATATTTGCTGAACTCGACTTGGTTAAAATAGAGATGATGTATATAAAACTTATGGACGCAGTGGAACTTACAAATCAAAAGTTTAACCTAGTGGTGAGACTTGCGAACAAATATATCCTGTTCCACTTTCAAACTTAGTACCTACCTAATTATGCTGAAACATTTTATCAAGAATTTTTATAATATTTAAAAAAAAATTGTGCCAGCTTCTTCTTGGGTAATTACCGTTTATTATGTATGCAACAGTAACCATACCAATCATGATCAACTGCGCGGTTAGTATTGAACAATAGTCGTAGCAGTTAACTAAATACCAAATTAAATATTTAAATTCATAGAATAAACCTACAAAATCGGAAAAAGCCCACTAAACAATGGCTTTATTTTATATATATTAATTGTGATCGATTTTTGACCCTAATTAAAACCAATTGCGATCACGATTCAACAATACTGCAAGAGTCACCCCTGCAAGACTAGCGATATTCACCCCTGATACAACTATTCCCATCGTGAATTCAAAATAATTTAGTGAAAGCTTAGTGTGTAGTTTAACGTTTGTCATATACTACAACACGTCAAATTTTATTCTCCAACAGTCCATATTTTTGATATTCGTTCATGTTACGCGAATAGTTCATTATTACCTCAAGATGCTTGGAATAGCAATGGTTAGTGAAGCAATGCAGGACGATGCCAAACACATACGTCAAATAATTGGACAAATTTTGGCATTTTCAAGAACCGAACTGGGTAAGATCTGTTATTGAAAAAAAGTTAATCAGTTCTTAATACTATGTTAAATAAAGTTTAATTTTCGAGTTAGAAATAAATTGCTTTAAAAACGAAGTAAACAAAAAAATATTCGAATACTATGTATCGGTAAACCAAGGTTCTTAAAATATACTCAAATCAAAATACTCATTATCAAAATACTCAAATCAAAAAGTAAGGCCTCGTATTTTTTGTACTAAAATAAGGTTAATTAAGTGATATTTTTGAATTTAGTGCAATTCCTCAAATCTTCTACGATCTGCTGCAGTAGTAACTTTTTGCGTCAACAGGTGGCAGCACTGCAGTCGCTTCGCTTGCAAAATGGCTGACATAGCGTCGCCCGAGTTCTTAATTGTGCAAACTACCATTTTATCGAAAATGAGTTTTAAATGCAATCATGTTAAGGATAAAATTTCGTATCGTTAGATAAATAAAAAGAAGTTTTACGAGCCATATACAATTAATTACAAGCTTTTTAAAATGTCAATGTCCACAGCAATATTCTAAAAGTGAGTTCTTAATTAGTTAAACTCCTTCTTAGTTCAATCTCAGTTGCCGCGAAATAAAATTTGCGGGCTAGATTAGTCAAACTCCACCAATCGACCAATCACAGCACGCCGATCCACGATACCGCGCCGCCATGTTGTTTGTTTACTTCGCATTGTTTTTGTTATTGTGGTGTGTTACGAGGAAGCAAAAGGCATTTAATTGTATTACAAGTGAGTTTTTGAATAACGAAATTACAACAAAATGTCTAAAACTATTGACAAAAGATCATACATACGCAGCAGTGCTGAAATAGAGCGGTTAGTATTAGTTTTAAGTATCTTTATCAATGACGTTTCAGTTTTGTTTTATAAATGGCAAGGAACTTTGTAATACAGCGTGTTCATTTTTCGGTTTTAACACAGTTCTCCTTTCCGAGAGTTTTTATTGTCGAAATCAGTTTTGTTGATTATCATTTCATATTAAAGTTAGAAGTTCGATTCGAAATGTCAGTTTATCCGTATTTGTATGAAGCCTTTGTTTGACATTTAAGAATAAGTCCCGTCATTAGGCAGTTTGTTGATATAAATTCTGGTGCAGTTCTGATTTTTTCCTCATTTATGTGTTGTGGGGTGATCCGAGTTTCGCCAACAAAAATATGGTTGGGATTTGAGTTTTAGCTAAAGAACATGAAAAAAAAAGAGTTTTTCCAGGATTTTAATTATAACTCAATTACTATTGACTCTGTGAAAAATATTGTATTATTTATGAATTACGCCGCTTTTTTTTTACATGAATACCGCACAAGAGTCCCAACTGCTCCCGTCTGGAGCCAGTGGGACTATGGCATCCCCAATTGGGGTATGTTGTGAAGCTGTAGGTATTGGGGAGGGGAAGGCGATAGGGAATAGGAAGGTGGGGAAGTACCTGGCTATTCAGATCTGGTCACCAAACACGGCAGAAGCCATTTCAAGCAACGTTTCAATTCTGAATGGTGGTCTTACACCAGGGCGATACTGAGAGTATCTTCCACTCTGGAACGTGCCGCAAATATACTACATATTATTTTAAATGAATAAATTGTGAATTACACAAATTTATCAAATAAAATTTATTTGCCACGCCAGGATTCGATCCCGCGACCTTCGGAATGCTAGTCAGGCGCCTTACCGCTGCACTACGCCGGCCGTCTGGTAATACGCAATATTTCTTATTCAAACAGTTAGATTTATCTTTATTATCACGCAAAGTGAGTATTTATGTCGGGGGAGACAAAAAACATGCAAAAAATAGGCATTCAACATATTAATTATGTTTAAATTAATTCATTTACGCGGTAACGCCATTTTCATATGAATTCAAGATTAAGATTATTGAAATCGGTATAAAAATGTTTTAATTCATTATTCTCATATGGTTTATATTTTCCTCACAAAAAAAAATTCTAAAAATATTTTTATGTGTTTCAATTAAAGTTTTTTTTTTTTTTTTAAATTATCTTTGCATGACCTTTTCAAAGCGTTCCCGTTCCCGCCCTGTTCCCCTCAGGCGTCCCCTCTGCCTTATTCTCAGATTGTTTGTATTTTTCTCACGAAAACGCATTTAAATAAATTTTTAACAAATTTTAAAGTGTTTCAATTATAGCTATGGTATTTTTTTAAATAATTATCGCTGCACGTCCATTCCCATGCGTTCCCGTTCCCGCCCCGTCCCCCTTCCACGGTCCCTTCCGCGTTCCCCTTTCACCTTCCAACCCCTCCCCCCTCCCGCTTCCACTTTCCCCGTCGCCCCTCCCTTGTTTCACTCCCGCGACTACCTCGGCTTCGTTCCTTCCTTCCCAGATTCCCCACCCCCCCTTCCCCCCTACCGCTTAACTTTGTAAAATACACATATTTTTCAAACAACTCGCGAGCCGCCTAATGTATTTTTTTTTAAATAAATATCATTAAGTCAGACCTCACCATTATACATAGAAACCTTCGCGGTTTCAGCACAACAACTGACCAAAGTTTCACCACAATCGGTTAAATTGTGTAGGAAATAATAAGATAATTTTAAGCAAATTTCATAACCCCAGATCTGACCATTACATATGTTCAGGATCTCAACTTCCGCTCTCCTGACAGAGCAATCCGGCGTGGTAACACCTGATTCCGAAAGGAAGTGTGGCTGGAGTAACTCTTCAATAATAACTCCAGCTCTTGAATATTGGTCTTTATTCAAACAATAAAAAGACCCGTAGGGTAGCTCATGTACACTGAGCCCAATAATGCTATCTCTCTCCGCGGTTTTTATAACCCACATGAAGTGAAAACCTGGCAGCAGACGTTTTGCTAAAAACGACCCGCCCAAGACGGATGGTAACAAGAGAAGAAGAAATTAAAAAATCCGTGGCAATACGAAATCGCCCTGGCAATCGCTAACACAAAAAAAATGTTGCCACAACCATTAGGGTGACAATCACAAAAAAATTATATTTCAGTACCTGAAATCTTAACAGAGACCTTCGCTGCCGTTCGTAAAAAAACTCACCAAAGTTTCACGGGAAGCGCAGAAAATAATAAGGTAATTTTTATGAAAATTACATAACGCCAGAGTTCATTATTATATATAGAAATTTTCGCAGGCGTGCGCACAATACCTCACCAAAGTTTCATCGCAATCGGATGAATAGTTTAGGAAATAATGAAGGAAAATTTAATAACACCAGAACTCACTTAATTGCAAATTTGATAACACCAGAACTTATCATTATATATTGAAACTTTTGCGGGCATGCGTAAAACATCTCACGAAAGTATCATCGGAATCGGATGAACGGTACAGAAAATAATAAGGGAATATGTGTGCAAATTTCATAAAGTCAGAGCTAACCATTATACATAGAAGTTTTAGCGTGCAAGCGCACAATAACTACCCAAAGTTTCATCACAACCGGTTAAATGGAAGAGAAAATAATGACGGCCAGACAAGCTACATAATTAATAAGTTTTTATATATATATCCCACCGCAATTGTCGATATCACAAAGAGATATATTGAAAATACACTCATCCTGTATATAACTTGAGATGGTCGTTTGCACAATTAAGCACGGAAAATATTTATGCAGAATTTGCTCTATCTCCATTTTAGTGTGGTCAATCTCCTTAAGAATAATTTTGATTTTGCATTCTTGCTCAATCTCCATTTTAAAATTAAAAATAAAGTATCAAAAACGATAATAAGTCACCTTATTAAGAATTATTTCAACTTATGAGACCTTTACATTTACGTAAATAGCTTCGTTTTACACACCTATCATAATGTTTCATTGAAATAATCAAAGAAAACCTCCTCCTGTAAAATACGCAAATGGTAGTTTGGACAATTAAGAACTCGGGCGACGATAGATGTTCGTATTAGACAGCGTTTTGTGATTGATTCTTCACTGTAGAAGGTGAAACGCCCATTCTCATTCATGAAAGACTGAAAAATGTGTACAGTAGACGTCAGCACTGTTAGACGATGGGTTCATCACTGTAACGATGCTGAAGGACAAACACCGCTGGTTGACGAAAAGTGGAGCGGTAGACCGTTGATTGCAGAGACTGCACGCAACCTTGAGCGAGTTAATGACATCATTCGTGGTGACTCAAGATAACTACAGATGTCGCATCCTCTCCCTCATTAAAGGCAGTGTGATGACGATCATTCGACAACTGATTATTCAACAAAAGTTTGTACGAGGTGGGTTTGGAGTTGCCTAGAGTAGGAGTTGTACATAGTCCAGCATTCGGAGCCATACATTATTGCGGGACTTACAATAGTCTGGTATATCTTTCCTTTAAGTTTTATAGGCATTTTGGAGTCACACAATATTCCTGTTATGGATCTGAATTTAATCCATCCCACACCTATTCTATGGATGGCATCCGCTGCACATCCTCCGTCTCTGTGGATTAGTGATCCCAGATACTTAAATGAATCACACTTGGCTAATGTTACTCCATCCAGTTGCATCGAAGGAGTTACAGCATTTGTGTCTTCAAATGGCAAATACAAATATTCAGTCTTTTTCCTGCTAATTTTTAGACCATTATCCTCCAGAATCTTTCTCCACCTTTCCAAGCTATTCTGTAAGTCACAATGATTATCTGCTATCAGTACTACATCATCTGCAAAAAGCATAGTCTTGAGAATACTGTTCATTTCTTGACTTGTTGGATAATTCATGACCATAATGAATAGCAGTGGGCTGAGGACAGATCCTTGATGTACCCCCACTTTAATTGGAAATTTTGGTGATGTCCCTGATGTGCATCTTACTTGGGTTTCAACGTTTGTATACATATCTTGTATGGAGAGCACATATCCTTCTGTTACATTGTGGGCTCTCAATGCCGCCTATATCAGGCTTCGGGAACCCTGTCAAATGCTTTTTCCAAGTCTATAAATACCATGTGCAAATGTTTTTTTGCATCTCGATGTTTTTCAACTATTATTCTGACTGTTTGAATAGCATCTATTGTTGATTTTCCCGACACAAAACCGCATTGATCGTCGTGTATTTTTACAATATTCTTTATTCGTGTGTTGATAATTCTCTCATATATTTTTATGGTGTGAGACATAAGCTTTATCCCTCTATAATTGTCGCACTTCCTAGAGTCTCCTTTATTTTTGTAAAATGGAAGAAGGTAACTCTGCCTAAAGTTTTCTGGCATTGGTTCTCCATTCAGTACTTTATTGTACAGAGTGCACAGCCATTTATGTCCTACTTCACCACATTCTTTCCATAATTCAACTGGAATATTGTATGGCCCCACTGCTCTCCCCACTTTCATTTGTGATATGGCTACTTTAACTTCTGTTTGAGTGATTTCTTCAACTGGCCCCTGCACTGGTTGCTCTGACACATGAGTTCTTCTTGGAATTCTTCATTCAGTAATAAAGAATAATAATCTTTCCATCTTTGACATATTTTGGTTTCGTCTGTGATCAGCTCACAGTCAGTGTCTTCTATGTATTTGGGTGTTCTAATGGATTTGGTCCTTTCTTTCTTGTGTGCTGCGATTTTGTGAATTCTTTGCACCCCATTTGGTGTTTCTAGGTCATCATACAGCTCTTTCCATTGAAAGATTTCCTCATGTTTTGCAGAGGCAACTAGTTTCTTTGCTGTCTTTTTGACTTGTTTATACTCTATCCGGAGTTGCTCTTTCTCGCCATCGCACTTACAGTTTGACCAGTTTCTGAAAGCAGTTTTCTTCTCTTTTAGACACGTTTGCAACTCATTTGTCAACCACCACGATTCCTTCTTTATTTTCAGTTTACCCTTGGAGACTCCAAGATGTTGTTTGGCTTCCTGTAAACATACCTGTTCAAATGCTTTCCACATTTCAGTTGGGTTTTGTGTATCTTCATTTTGGACATTTTCTAGCATCCAGTTTTGGAGTTTTGATGTTAACTGTTTTCCGTTGTCTTTTGAGATATTGAACCACTTAATTTTGGTTGTAGGTTTTATTTTATCTTTATACAATTTATGTCTCGTTACATGTAATTCCAGCAATAGTAGGCGATGTTGTGTTGCAAGGGGTTCACCAGGGATAACTTTACAGTCTGTGAGCATTTTCCTCATTTCGTTTCTACATAGCCAATAATCTATTTGTGTTGCAGCATTTCCACTTTTGTAGGTTATGAGATGTTCTGGTTTCTTTCGGTAGAATGTGTTGATGATAGTGAAACCGTATGCATCTGAAAAATTTAGTAGCTCATCTCCTAATTCGTTTCGCACTCCATATCCAAAGCCGCCATGGCTAGTATCATGGCCACTATTTGACTTTCCCACATGCCCATTCATGTCTGCCCCCATCATGATAGCTTCATTTTCTGGAATGTTTTGGATTAATTCTTCCAGCTTGTCCCAAAAACTGTCTCTTTCTTCTCTATCACATCCCAATTGTGGTGCATATGCACATATGATATTGTAAATAGCGTTACATATTACCAACTTTAACATTATAATTCTATCATTTGGTGCTATTACTTTTATCACATTTTCATGAAACCTCTGCTGTAGCACTATGGCTACTCCATTTCTGGTACTGCTTTCTCCGTAGTAATATAATTTATAATCATTTGTCTGTGTTTCCAGGTATCGGCACTTGTCTATATTTGTATTTTTCCATTTGGTTTCTTGAATGCACGCAATATCAATCCTACGTCTTCGCATTAATTCGGCCAATTCTTTGCTTTTTGCTGTAAGCGTTCCCAGATTCCAAGTAATAGCTCTTATCTTTTCAAACCCAGAACGACTGTCGTTTCTCCGCTTCATTTTGCTTGCCCCTGGAGTTCTGCAAGCTGGCTCTGACACGATGTCAGTCTCTGGATCACCGAGGAGAAAATCACCCTCGCTGCCAGACAGGGTAGTGCATCTTTGCGTATGTTTTTCCATGAAGCTTTGGTTTATTTGACTATATGGTTGTTTTATCCACCGATGGTCGTCAGACATGGAACCAGAGTGACCCAACTAACTAGGGCTGCATCCGCCATCATTGAACATTTATGGTCAATTATCGGATTAAACTAATGAGCCTGGATACCCATTAGATATGGTGTGTGCGACTAGTACCCGAATACGTCGAGTTGCCACACCCACCATTTGTGAGCCGCCACTAGCATGTGGGACAGACGCTCACTGCTTCTCACTTTAGCCGTACTTTTAGGATCCCCCGACGGATTGGTTACCATCAACTTCACCCTCTAGTCCGTTGCCCGTTGGTCACCGCGTGGAGGTATGAGAAGCTTGTGTGGGAGAAGCTATGTCGGTCCAGGCCCTAGGACCAATGTATTGCGCTATAACCACCCGACAACAGGACATTATATGTACTAATGAAGAGAACATCGTTCTCGAAACACGTTGGTTTTTAAAATAAAGTTTATCGTGGTAAAAACAAAGTATTTTTAATAATTTCATTAATAAAATGGTGCCACAAAGTGAATTTGCAAAATTTGAAGATCTGATCTTTTTGAGTTTGTAACAATGAGTTCTTTGGAAGATTTTATTTAGACTGAGAACCCCAAAAGAGTTGAATAACTGTGCTGTTGGAAATATAGATGGTTTTCGTAGGACGACTTTTAGAATCAACCGATGTGCCTTTACGGGTAAGAGGTTGATTTTGAAAGCTCCCCCCCCCCTCAATTATACCATATTGTAGAATAGATTTTGAAAGAGAGAAATAAATAGTTTAACCATACTAGATTATTGGATGTTTCTCAATCTAATGAATATGTAAATAAGTTTTCTTACTCTGGTTACCGTATTTTGTACTTGTTCTTTGCATTTTAAGTGTCTGTCTACTATAACACCCAGGTACTTATACTATTTTTGTATGTTATTGGTAAACAATTGGTATTGTCACATTCCTTTTTATTGTCACACTGCGATGAATGGATTTTAATAGTTATATTGTTTTCGTCATTTTTTTTCTTTCAAAGAGAATGGGATAAAATATGTTTTTCTTTTTAGATGGGCTTCCTGAGTGGGGTGAGTGAAAAAAATGTCGCATTTGAAAATTTTGATAGTCTAGTGGTTCTACATGTATGAAATGTATAGGTAATTTCATCATTACATCCAGATAGATCATTTTATAAAAAAAAATTAAATGCAACTCAATTTATTTCAATAAATTTTGGCACAATTTATTTTTAATTTTTCATAATTTATTAATAAATAATTGTTGCCAATTATTGGGGCATTTTTAAAAACTCAACCCAATAATGTAATAGTTTAAATAATTCATCATCATCATCATCTGTGGCTCTACAATCCAGGTCGGGTCTTGGCCTCCAGCAGAGCCTGCCTCCATGACTGTCGGTGTTGTGCTGCGTTGCGCCAGTTTCGGATGCCGATGGTGCTTGCATCCTTCACCACTCCATCCAGCCATCGAAGCTTTGGTCTTCCAACTCTTCTCCGACCCCCAGGTGCACCATCCATAATTCGCTTTGGAATATCTCATTCGCTCATTCTCTGGATATGTCCAGCCCACCTGAGTCTTCCAGTTTTGATTTCCTTGGAGATATTAGGGTCCTCGTAAAGATCGTATAGCTCCTGGTTGTATCTGATACGCCATTCTCCATTATTGACTGGGCCGTAAATCCTTCGCAGCACCTTCCTTTCAAAACTTTCTAGGGCTCCTTCATCACCCTTACTGATTGTCCAGCATTCCGAACCATACATAAGAACAGGTCGTATAAGGGTCTTGTAAAGCAGGACTTTAGTTCTTCTGGTAAGGTGGCGAGATTTCATATGCTTCTGTAGCCCAAAGTAGTATCGATTTGCAGCTACTATTCTTCTTTTGATTTCGCTGGATACATTGTTGTCATTTGTCACCATAGTACCGAGATATACAAACTCGTTGACAGTTTCAAAGGTATAATTATCTAGCTGTATACTTGGTGGTTTCTGGCGTCCATGTACGGGCATATATTTTGTCTTCCCCTCGTTGATGACCAATCCCATGTTCCTTGCCGACGTAGCTAAGCTTTTAAACGCCGATTTTAGTTCATATTCTGAGCGTGCGATAATATCTATATCGTCAGCATAAGCAAGGAGCTGAACAGACTTGTTAAAAATATGGCCTGTGGTTTGTATACCTGCATTTCGGATGGCCTTTTCTAGCGCTAAATTGAATAAAATGCAGGCAAGTGCATCTCCTTGTCTTAGTCCATTGAAGGTCTTTAGGGTGTCTGACAGATCCTGTTGTATTCTGACTCGGCACTCAACATTAGACATTGTGAGCCTTACTAAGTTTACCAGTTTTCTTGGGATATTAAATTCATCCAAGGCTCTGTACAGTCTTTCTCTATTTACCGTGTCATAGGCAGCCTTAAAATCTATGAAGAGATGGTATGTATCAACATTAAATTCTATTGTTTTTTCCAGTATCTGTCTCAGTGAAAAGATTTGATCAGTTGTAGATTTCCCCTTACGGAACCCAGTTTGATATTGGCCAATTATGCCATCCGAATATTTCATAAGCCTACCACACAGTACATTTGATAGGATCTTGTATGAGATATTCAGCAGCGTTATGCCCCTATAGTTAGAGCAGTTCATAGGGTCTCCTTTCTTGTGAAGGGGGCAAATTATTCCACAGTTCCATTCACTTGGCAGAATCTCAGAGCACCAGATGGATTTAATGATATTATATATATGGACTTGAAGGTTCTCTCCGCCATATTTGAATAACTCTGCAGAGATGTTGTCAGTTCCAGGTGATTTATTGTTATGTAGACTTTTAATGGCACCGACTACTTCTTCTAATGTTGGTGGCGGCTCGACATTGTCATCATCATTAGTACCACCATCAGTGATGTTTCCATTCCTTGTCAAATTTTCACCCACACTCTCATCTACACTTCCGTTTAGCAGAGCATCAAAATATTCCACCCATCTATTCAGAATTCTTGACTTTTCATTCAAAATATTTCCCTCGCTGTCGTAGCACATTGTAATTCTGGGCTTGTATTGATGGTTTACCTTCTGATAGAAAAGTCGACTTCTGTTTTGGGCCTTGGCTAGTTCCACTTCCTTGATTTGGTTCTCGAGAAATACTCGTTTCTTCCTTCTGTGCAGTTTTTTCTCATGCTTTCTTAGTTCTCTGTATTCCATCTCTGCTTGCCGTGTACGATGTCGCTGTTGCATTCTTAGGTATGCGTCATTCTTCACATTGGTTGCTTGTTGGCATTCTGCATCGAACCATAATTCTCTTGGTTGTGTTTGCCTGCTTCCTAGAACTTCGTCAGCTGCATTGGTAATCACAGACTAAACACCATCCCAGTATGAGTTAATATCATGTTGTTCCACATGGTCGCTGATGTCATCCAGCTTATGATTTATGGTTGTAATGAACTTTTCTGCTGTTTCTGGTACTTTTAGGCTTTCAATATCAAATTTATTTGTGCGTAAATAATTAATTACTTAAAACATTCCTTGTGCAGATAGTCTTAATACATTTTTAATTATATTTTTTTTTTTGGTGGCACTAACTAACACCATAACTAATCGAATGGAACGAAATTAATTATATGATTTACAAATGCTATTCTTGTTGTATGAAAATATTATTTTCTCTTTGGAAAAAAATGGTATTGTATCATAACAAAAATAATTATGTTATTAAAATAACAAGAAAACCTTTTGCAATTGGAATAATTCTTCAATAACAAAGTTATTTGTCTTTTCATTAAAATAATTCTTCAACGTTTTATTCAATTAATTAACAAATCTAAATACTAAATATTATCATATAATAATTTCACATAAAAGCTTCGTGCCTGTAGTCGTGTCTTTATATGAAAAAAAAAACGATAATGTCCAGGCGACAAGAGCAACAAAACCCGGAAATAATTTACACAATAAATAATGTCACTGCATTTGTAAATAAAATAGAACCATTTGCAATTCTTTTTCCGGTTTTGGGACTAAGAAGTTGGAGAATCGTAAAGTGTAATAATATAACAATCTTACACTGGATGGCTAAAGCCTATATATTTTCTGCTATTTTACTTTTTTCTTATGGATGCATTTATTTTATTCCATCTATGTTTGTACATTCTGGACCATCGTATATATTTGCTTATGCCTCACTAATACTTTATTCAACAGGATCATTGAACTTGTTGCTGTTTTGGTTTTCTAATATAAATTCCAGTACAGTTTTAAAAATCTTTAAAAAACTAGATAATATAGAAAATTTCGTACCAAAACTGAATGGATTTATCCACGGGAATAGTGTTTTATTTAAAACGTTTATCCTACTTTCTTTTATATTTACTCTTTTTAATGGTTTTCTCATGATTCACGCGGCGACTTTGACCACGCATATGTCTATAATTCAACACGTTTGGAGATATGTGCACATTTTTACAACTGATATTATAAGTTTTCAGTTTTGCAACTACGTTAACGTGGCAAGTTCGTACGGTAATGTAATAAAAATTTCAATGTGTGAGATATTCAAAATATCTGAATATTATGAAAATCCTAATGATCCAATTATGTACGTCATAAAAAGTAAAATTATACAGTTCTCGAAAATAGACCTCACAAGGAGAGAGAAGATATTATTTGCCAAGCTGGACTTAGTAACAATAGAAATAATGTATGCAAAATTTATGGACGCGGTGGAGCTAACAAATCAAAAATTTAACAGCACGGTAAAGTGCACTTTCAATATCGATTCCGGCTTTGACAATGCTTGAAGGATTTTTTTTTCGGAGTTTAAATTTTATTTTTATTTTTTTCAGCTTCTTCTTGGACCATTATCATTTGTTATTTATGTATTAATTACCATCCCCATCATTATAAGCAATACGGTTAGTATTAAATATAAAATAATAAGCTAATTTATATAATCCCTGTAATAAATAATACTAAAAAAACATTTGCTAAAGATACCTCTAAATACGGCTTACCCATGAGTGTGCATGCTGTGCGACCACCATCCATTTTTTTTAATATACATAAATGTGAAGAAGGCTTGATTACTGTACGAAAAAATAAATTTAATTATACTTGTCAGTTAATATGCGATCTCTTTATCCAACAGTCGACATTTATGGTGTTAGTTTACAGTCTACGTGTGATCCATTTTTACCTCAAAATTTTCTGCGTAGCAATGGTCGATGAAGCCCTGCAAGACGAAGCCAAACAAATAAGACAAATAACTGGACGAATCCTGGCATTTTCATGCCCCGGAGTTGGTAAGACGTTAATGGAATATGGTCATAAATATAAAATCCTTCAACATGAGCAACAAACGCATATACACGAGTAATAATAATAATCTCTGAAGTATAAGATAATACTATACATTGATCGAAACGAAACATGAAGCAAAGACTGACTTAATTTTTCCCTAAATTTTTCACTAAATGATCCCTATGTCTCCAGGAAGAATTGTGAACAGGTAATTGCCGAAGAATGGTCTTATTATCACGCAATTTTATTTTAATATCTTTTAAGGTTGTCCATTAATGTAATGATAATCATTAGAAGAAGAAAATACTTATAAATCTAAACGAAATATATGTAAGACAAAACAAGCTTCGGCTTATACTTGGTCGATGAGAATAAAACGTAGAAAAAAAGGTAACGTTCGCATCTGGGAATCGAACCCACTCGGCCATTAAGTCCTATTGTTTT
The DNA here is from genome assembly GCA_929108145.2 of Limnephilus rhombicus. Taxonomy (NCBI): domain Eukaryota; kingdom Metazoa; phylum Arthropoda; class Insecta; order Trichoptera; family Limnephilidae; genus Limnephilus; species Limnephilus rhombicus. The sequence goes on from OV815284.1 coordinate 30,871,944, forward strand.
TAGGTAGGTCATTTTTGTCGATCTCATATTTCAAATTCAGAATTAACAATACTTTCAACTATTTTTTCCCCATATTTTTGACTGACGTCTTTCGGAATGATTTCAAATTTTCAACGATTTTATTTTCAACCTAGATATTTTTTTGAATAAACATGTCCTAGTGGTTTAATACGTTGTCCCGGTAAAATAGAGATCCTGAAGTCTTTTCTGTTTCACGTTTCATTTAGATTCATTAGTATTATCTTTTTCTTCAATGATTAGTAATAAATTGATGGGTTTAACCTTCAAAAACTTTTGAAAAGTTAATAAAATAAAATTGCATGTTAATAATATCATTCTTCGACAATTATCTGTTCACAAATCTTCGCGATCACAGGCATCATATTTATAAATGTGTGAATAATGCTACCTGAAGAATTATGTATGAATAATGCTTTGGCGACCTTATAGATATTATACAGGGTGTCCGGGGGTAAAGTGCATTAACTTCGGGAGGTGATTCTACATGATACTACAGGGCAGGGAAACTTGGTGATTTGAAAAGTCAATAAAAGAAAAAGTACTTTATATATCGATTTAATTCTTTTTGTGTTGTATAGTACACATTCAGAATTTTTGTTTTAAGTAGTTTTAAAAATGACATCGGGCAAATGGCGGCCCTCATTAGTGATATACTGGTCTACCCTAGATTTCAAGTTTCGCTCCACTCTTTCGAGCATATCGACGGGAATGTTGGTGATGACTTGGCGGATTTTGTCCTCCAGGTGTTGCAGGGTCCGGGGTTTGTCGTTATAAATGATGGACTTGAGATATCCCCATTTCACAGGGTGCCAAATTGGGGGAGCGCGCCGGCCACGGTACGTCATCCCTCAAGGAGATAAGGCGCTAGTGGAAGTGTTAGAAAAGTAGGCCTCGACGGCAAACGCACGCTGTTCCTTTGTCCAACGCGTGACGACAACTGGCTTGTGGTGTAACAAAACTTCAGGACCCCCTCTTTCCAATGAGACCCTCCCCACCCCTTTCTGACCAGGCCTCGCTCGTCGGCATCCAATTCAAATCAGCAAGTATCCCTGCCGCACCCTGTAGGTACAAGTAAAAAAGATAAATAACTTTTTTCGAAATTCCAACGTTTAGGGGTAGTTTTGAGGTAAAAGGATAAAATTAGTCCGGCGTGTGCGGCCAGATTTATTATTTTCCGCTGTTACGATACGGGCCAATCACAATCGAGTCGGGCGCCCGGCAGGCTCTCACACTAAGGATTTTTAGTAGGTTTTAATATTTTTGTATGGGAAAAAAAATGTTGGAATTTCGAAAAAAGTTGTTAATCTTTTTTACTCCTACCATTATGTAGATTCACCTCCCGAAGTTAATGCACTTAACCCCCGGACACCCTGTATAGTCATGCACTATTTAAAGAGATTGCCAATTTTTTTTTCAATATGTATTTATTAAAGTTTCGATTTTTTTACAGATTCGAAAACTAAATCCAACCTGCAACGCTTCTTCAGAATACTTCGTCAACGAAAACCTGATATAACTGCCTGTAAAATGTTCTCATTCAACTTCGCGTACATTTTAACTCTAGTGGCCTTTATGGTTAACTACGTTGCGATTTTGATACCCATGAAGACCACCACATAAAGCAGTGGACGAATTCGCAATGTTACATACATACATTTCCGGTATAACTCTCTCGCATCACATTTATAACACGGCGTGTGGTTTAGCATGGTGGTAAAAAAATCCCCAATTATATATCCATCAAGCAAAGAATAAACAAACAAAAAAAATTGTGTTTATAATAGAATTTTATTTGTAGTAAATTATTTTTTGTAAACCAAATCAGGAAGACGGCTTATTCAATCCAAAAAATTAAAAATCTTCAAATCTGTCTTAAATTAAAACCTATTATGGAAAAATTATATTTTCAGTAGATACCAATAGAGATTTGAACTCCGGAACCTTTCGAAAAATTTATTGAGCTTCGACCAGCAAATATAAATATTTTATAACACTGTAAAATCCAGTACTAAATCTAGATCTTCCGTGATAATTTTTTTACGCTTTTTTCTACGGGCATGTTGAACTTGGTTTTCTAATATAAATTTCTCAACAGTTTGAAGGCTTTGAAAAATCTTGAAGGTGTTGAAAGATTGGTACCTAAAATAAATGGAACTATTCACGGAAATAAATTTCATTTATTATAATCTTTTGCATACATACTCTTTTCAATGCTTTTATTGTGATTCTAGCGCAAACCTAGACGAGCATTATAAGCTGATGAACAAATAAAATATAATTGATTTTTTGCTGCAAAAAACAATTTTTCATTATTAAAACAGCACATTTTCTGATCAGCGGCAAATAAATATACATTAATATGAAATCCATTTCATCAATCCTCGAAGAGACAAAATTGACATGGTTGTCGACATTCCCTAAACTCTGTAGTGTGAAACAGTTGAACACTAAATTTATACTCATCTACTCATTACTCGATGCTGATATCTTGTCATGTACTTTAAGCTCTTTCAAACATATAGTTAATGGAGCCTTGTAATAACCAATTTATTACCAAATACTCGTAGATTAATTCACTTTAACAAAACTAAATAATTGATACCTTACTTATTTGAAATTTAAAATAATGCAATACGTATATGTGTATATCCGTAAATGTGCGTATATATGTTATTTTTCCACTTTACGTCTGGAGTTTTTTCAATTTTTTTTGTTGTTTTATAAATGTTTATTTTTTTTAAATAGCCTGGCACACTTTTTTTTACTATATTTTTGTGAGTACTATCACTTTACTTTTATCTTATCTTATCTGTACCTTTTATGTATCACACCGTTTTAGACAGTATATACAGGGTGTTAAGGGACGTACTTGACTTACTTTAACCAGTGATTCCTGACATTATTTGGAGTAAAAAATGTAAATGAAATTTTGGTCTCCGGTGACATTTTTGATGTTTTTTTTTTTTTTTTTTTTCTACAAAAACATAAAAAAATGGTAGTTGTTGAACAGTTGGAGGTGGGGTAAGAGGTTCGTCGGACACCCGGCTGAGTGACCAGTGACGACATGCGGAAGAAATTTTTTTTTGTTGGATTTTGAAGAAAAAAAATTTGAAAAAAAAAAAAAAAATCGTCAAAAAAAGTCACCGGAGACCAAAATTTCATTTACATTTTTTACTCCAAATAATGTCAGGAATCACTGGTTAAAGTAAGTCAAGTACGTCCCTTAACACCCTGTATATATATATATATATATATATATATATATATATATATATATATATAGACTATATTTAGTTTGTTTATCTACTTCCTATCTCTGTAATATTAGGCAAAAAAAAGTGTGAACATTTGTTATTGGGTTGTAACCATAGACATCCAAATGACTAGACAAGCAGTTACGGGTGAGGGGTCAAACCAAACCATGGAGGGGGAAGAGGGGAAAGATGACTGTGATTTGTTATACAATCAATCTGACAGTAAATAGGCATCTCGCATTACAATATCACCATTTAGTTCTTAAAAGCAAAATCTGCTTTGAATGAATAGACCTTTTTACATGGGAGCGCGAATTGCTTGCCACGATAATAACATATTTGCTAAGGTCAAATGTTCGCCTCAAAAAGACTCGCCCCAATACACATAGCAATATTTTGTTGCCGTGTTTAGTTAAAACACTATTACAAATGTTTCATAATTTACTTACCCCTGTTACCACCGATGAGCACAGTGGAGAACCGCCCACATTCGCTATGTGCACATTGATATGTAGATATATTGTATAGAATACGCTACTGTTTTGGCGTTGTATTTCGTTAAATGTATGGATGTTACCTTCTAGCTGTTCACGGCAAGAATGATGACGTCACACATTTTAGATTCAAGCGAGGCTCTATCCCCTCCCCATGGAGCGAGCCGGTTCCAAGGAGGTGCTTCAGCCGGCGCCATGTGGAGTGGGAAATAATACGTTTTTATCACTTAGGGCAGGTCCATGTATATTCATATGTCCGTGGTTGTAACCTAATTATTATAATTTTTTGCTTTCTTTAATGCATGTAATGCTATCAACCTGTAAATGTTCCTAATAAAATAAAATTACTATTCGGTCAATAAAGAAAAAGTGAAAACATACCCTCAAGGGTGTTTTTTATCATTTCCATTTTTATTTTATTTATTTGAAGGCAGTGGGTTTCATAATTATTAATTGTCTCACGTTTGACTAATGGAATGTTCCGTAAAATGGATGTCACGCAAGTGACGGCATTTCATTACAAAATGAATGTTCATATATTATTTATTTAGTACATGAATTATCGAAAGTACATATAGTTTTTTGTGATATTTCACCCTCCGTGCTAGGGATGACCCTGTGTTATGGCGGGTGAAGTTTACCGTTTGTGGATAATACATTCATTAGTATAGGTTGAAATTTTTCACTAATTGATACTATGCACACAAATTCTTCTACAGTAAGAGAGTTTATGTAGTTATATTGGATTACAAGAATAAGGTGAAGAAGTTAAAGAATATTGGAAAAGATAAGTTATTATTAGTATATTAATGAATGATTGATATATAGTTCACAGTAATCAGTCTTATAATGCTGCTTAGATAGTAAATAAAGATATATTATGTTTTGCCTGCTCTTAATACTACGCACACAATATAAGAAAATGATATACTTATAGTTAGATTGGGTTACAAGAAGAAGATGGAGAAAATTTATAAGGAACGTAAAAAAAATCCAGAAAACTATAAACTATCCGAATATTTTAAAAAATTCAGAAATAAACTGTGTTACATTATCCGTAAAACCAAAGAAGATTTCTATAAAGAAAAAATCAGTATTGCTGGCAACAATAATAAAAAGGTATGGCTAACTATCAATGAAATTATCAATAAAAAAACACGGATCCAATGAAATGTGCAAATATTTTCAACAATTATTTTGGATCAGTTGGTGAAAAATTAGCACTTAAAATTAAAAACATCGAAAATAATGAACTATATACATGCCTTCAAATCCTTGTAACACCTTAACACAATTCCAACAATCTAACGCTGATGAAATCAAACATACTATTAATCAATTAAAAGGTAATTCTTCCCCCGGTTATGACAATATTTCGGTAGAAATTCTTTAAAAAAATTCTGATTCACTTTGCAAACCATTGGCACACATCATAAATACAAGTTTCGAAAATGGCAACTTCCCAGTAAATTACAAAAAACTATTATTACTCCTATTTTTAAATCCTGTGACCCCTTTCTAAGTAATAATTATAGGCCAATTTCTCTCACCTCAAATATTGCAAAAATATTTGAAAAAATTGTAAAAAAACAGATGTCTAAATTTATAAAAGAAAATAATATATTAAATTCACATCAATATGGTTTTAGAGAAAATTTGAGCACTCAAGATGCTATCGTAGACCTAATATCTGAAATTTATAAATCTTTAGATAATAAAAAAAAAATGTATTAGAATATTTGTCGACTTACGAAAAGCTTTTGAAAGTATATCACATTCGAATCTTATCTCTAAACTAAAGAAAATTGGTATAATTGGTTATAACATATATTATAATGCCCTAACGTGGATCAAAAATTACCTATTTCATAGAGAGCAATTTGTCAAATTAAATGGTTTTCTCAGCAAATTCTCAAATCAGTAAATTTGGAATCCCGCAGTTAACAGTATTGGGACCAATTCTTTTCATCATTTATGTTAATGATAATTTTAAACTCACCATAAAATCCAAACTAATATCTTACGCTGATGACACAGCAATTTTAGCTGAGGGATCAACGTGGAATGAAACTCAGAGAACGGCGGAATCAGATATAAATTTAATAAAAAAATGGTTTGATCAAAATTTACTACCTCTAAATACAGATAAAACTTTCGTAATTCCTTTCACTCTGACTAAAAATGCTACACCTGAAAATCTAATTATATGTATACACTCATATAATTGTAATTCAAATTCATATATCTGTAAACCTGATTGCTCTGTACTCACTGTTAAAACCAATGTTAAATACCTTGGGGTAAATATAGACAGTAACAAAGTGGAAGATACAAATCAGCACAACAGTTGAGAGACTAAGAAAATTAGTGTACATATTCATTAGAATTCGATGCATTTTAAATATTAGTACATTAAGAACTATTTACTTTTCCTTAATCCAATCAGTGCTACAGAATGGAATTGTTGGTTGGGGCGGTGCATTCAAAACTTCTCTTTTATCTTTCGAAATCATTAAAAAATGAATTATAAAAATAATTTTAAAAAAGCCATATGATTTCCCCACTATCAAATTATTTCAAGATTTTAAAGTACCGTCACTTCATGTTATTTGAAAAAAATTACAATTCTACAAATACACAAAGATTGCATTAATAATGAGAGCTCTACTCCTTTTTCAAACAGCATTAGAACAAATATTCTGGGCTCTATGACTGTCCCGCGTTGTAACACAACCACAGCTCAACAATACTATAAATACATTGGAGTTAAATGGTTTAACCAATTACCAGTTAATTTAAGATTGGAAAAAAATTATAAAAAATTCAAAAAATCAAAAAGCTCTTTATATATAACTTATTACAATCACTACATCTTATAATTTTATTTTTTTTAATGGCTTTTCACCCCAAGGGAGTGTTCTGGCCAGTGTCAAGTGAATGCTTTTGTAAGTGTAATTTTGTGAGTATAATATTTGGTTATTATTAACTAATTTAGTTTTAATAAAAATAACCTATCTACATTATATAATAATACTATACAAACAATAATACACAAAATTATTACAATAAAAAATGATTTTAATTATACATAACAAGGAAATTAAAAGATATGTTGACACAATTTATTGTGCGTAAAAAATAAAATAATAAATACATGAAACTTAACTTACAGTTACAAATAGATGCTGTTAATATTCAGGAAATTAGCCAAGATTTTATACACGCGTTTGTTCACAGAAGATAACAGGCATGCAATGTTGTAGGGAGGCAATATGCCCGAACTGATTAGGTGAGGGATGAAATTTTTGTATGAATTATTTAAAGGGCAACTGAAAAAAATATGGTTGAGATCCTCTTCACAAAGACGACATTCACACATCGCAGAATTCTTGACGTGAATTTTTGTCAAGTGAACATTGTGGCAGCAATGCCCTATCCGCATGCGGCAAATGGAGGAAGTCGAGAATTTGTTAAAAGAAAGTCTGGAAAACCACGGTTTTGAAAGAATCATTGGCTGAATTGTGAAAAAGTTATATCCATTTGATTGCCTAGATTCTTCCCGATGATTCTGCCATGTGGAAATCATGTTTTCCTTCAATTTTATGAAAATGTCTGTAATATATCTCTTTTTCTACTTTCGTATATTTGTCTGTATTTTATTTACTCCTGGGCACTTGGCACCAGTCGTAATATTTCGTTTTTTCATACTTTTTACTTATTTAACTCTCCTGGTCATCGGCAAGACAGTTGTAATATTCTCGCCTTTTCTCTTGGCTCTAATCGATATTTAAATTCTTAAGGCTTTGCATATGTGTGGTAGGGATGGAAAATTCCTCCCCTACGTCACACAAGCCTTTATGAAATTGGACCCTTATTTCCTCTGATAACTACAGAAAGCTACTTAAAGCTCCCTTGTACTACATACCTTTAGAGATATATGTACTTAACTAATAAATACGTTATTTACGACTTTGAACGTAAATATTTTCGTATTTAGGTTGTAATTAAACTCCATCAAACGTTGTGTAATTTTTTGATTTATGATATAGGACCTTAATTACTTTAAATCTTGTGGTAACCCTCTTGATTCTAAACAGAGTGTTGAATTTCAAACTGTATTGGTCTCTCTCTTGCAAATTTAACCTTAAGTAATTTCTCTAAATGAACTAACTTCCCTTTGACGTTTATTATGATTCCCTACATCCTAATGAATTCATGAATAAGCAATACTAATTGAAACTACACATGACTAATTGAACAGATAATTAAATATAACTCAAATGGTTAAATGTTAGTAAATTTGATTATGATTGTATCTCGTATCTGCTGGGCGCCCCTCCGTTTAGATTCAGCTGCTATAAGGTACATATAAAGATGGATTTAGTAGGTTAATGTAATTAGTTAATTGCATATTTGACGAACTCAGAATAACCCTTTTTCTGGCAAAATTTGGCTCCTGCCTCCATCAAGTAAGCAGGGTGATCAGGAGTCAACCCAAAATTCGCACAGTCTTTTGGCACGGTTCAATTGATTGATACCTAAGTTATCGCGTCCCAAATGAACCTTCCTTCGCCATCATGCGCTGCCTTCAGGTCTTCCCCCGAGCCCAGATACCTCCAAATTCCTACTCCTCCAAAGTTTACTATTTACTTAGGGCGAACCGGTTTCGTCCTATATGCAATCATATACTCACGGGTTTGTGTGGAGTTACGGGTCGTGAATCCTCCCTCCACGTTCAAGAAATGAGACGAGAGTGACCCGACAGGCCTAAAGCACTAATTGTAAGTGAGTTCGTTTCGTTCAATGAACAGTACATAAAAAGATATATATGTAAACATACGTTTTGGGAAGGTTTATAACTCGCAATACGAAACTACTTGCAACGCATCCCGAGCTCGGATCTCGCCCATCGGATTCTGCACAATCCTCAGATTGATACCGAATATATACTTAAGAATAGTGTGAAATATAAATACATACTAGTACATTAAGATCTTATCTGGCGATGTGTTCTGGAGATTCGCCATAACTCCAAGCTTTTGTTTGGTTTTGTTGACGGTTTTGTTTGAGAGATCCGCCATCTCTATGGTTTGATTAATGGTCCTTGTTATAGAAGCGACCACTGCCTTCTGTTGGTTGAACTGTATTTTTTTTTTTTTTTTTTTTCCCTCCCCTCCAATGTTCAACTTTTGATAAATTCTTACTATCCCGTGATTCTCAATTGATTCATGTAAATCATCATTACCCCTTATTAAGCTATCCCGTGATTTTTCAACTGTTTCATGTAAGTCTTCAATACACCTTTTTGAACTGCTATAATAAATCTGTTAATTTTCAATTGCTTAGGTCTGTAGATACCTCTTCACGTTCAAATTAAAGATAGTGTTTAATTCCTTTTTTTTTTTTTCTTTAATAATTGAGCAATATAATAATTTTATCCCGTTCCTAGAAGTTAATACCTAAGTACGATATCCACTAATCAAGGTCATTTTTTTTCTTCTTTTTACTGTATTCGAACTAGTGTCCCAGTGACCGACTTATTTTGTAAACAATTTGAGCTTTGTAAACATTCTCGACGGCCTCGTGACCTAGATTCAAGCGTATGAGGTATGTTTACTTTAGACATTCCGGAGACGTGTGAGATGACTCTAAAAATTTTTCTTTGTTTGATAATGATGTACTTAGCGCAATTGTCTAGTCTGATACCCGAATACGTATACATATTTATTCATTTATATATACTTTGTCTCAATAAATAATTTATAATATTGATATGTATAATTATATTATGATTGAGATAATTTCAAATATCATAACTTATTTCAAATGCTCTGGATTTTCCGAAATTATATTAATACATACATAAAATTAAATATAAATATTGATTTGTAAATTTATCACACATAACTACTTTTAATAGTTATTGATGAATTCAGAGGTAGGAATCGATACCCTTTTCCTCTTTTTATATAAGTGTTTTTCTTTTTGATTAAATTTTTTCTTGGGAACAATAAATTACATATATATATGTTTATATACATACATATATAAATATATAAAATTTACTTATTATACTTATAATATTTTAATATAGTTACATATCACATATTAAGCGAGTAATATCTTGGTCAAATAATTAATCCAAATACCAATGTTTGCTGCATTCCGCTATCTCCTTGGAATCTGTAAAATTTTATAACGGAAAAGACTTACCCCTACCAAGGTTTTTCCGACCGGGAAATACACGGTAACCTTGCTGCGATTTTCCTAAATTAATTTTTATTTTCCTAAATTTAATTAAATCTTTTTGATTTCAATTTTTTTTTTTTTTTTTCATTTAATCTAATTAATTAAAATGATGTATGAACTCTATCGTTCTAAACTGTATTTTATCTCAAAACTCGTTGGTTAGATAACACTTTAAATGATAGTTACTTCACGATTAATTTAGAGATGGTAAATTGTTGTTAAATTAAATTTTTATCTCTCCGAACTTTTATGTATTAATAAAATATTATTTTGTTTTATTATTATTATTTAAGATAATTAATTTAAATATTTATTATTTGTTAGAACACTTTCACTTAGATTGAACACACGTATTTAATTATAACTTCTTCACGCTAAATTATCACATCACTTCAGTTATTTATTGCACTAATATTAAACGCGAAATTTCTAAGTTTAAAAATACGATATTAAGTGATTATAAAATCCGAATTTTCCACTAAAACAAATTGTATTTATCACGAGCACTTTTATTTTTCACAAGTAATTAATGCGTTGGCTTTATTTTTATTTTTCACTGACTCTAACTGCAAAGTATTTTTTTTTGTAGATCACTGACTAGAATGTGAAATTTTTCTAAGTATCAAAATAATTATCACTTAGAATTTTTTAACTTTAAATCACCCACCGTTTCGTCACGTCCCGCGAACTTAAAACCTTTTCGACCACGACCGTCGACTGTCCTCAACTGGCATTTGTCTAGACTTTTATACCCCTCTCAGGTCCAAAAGATCGTATCTGAATCTCCTGTAATAAACCAATCTAATTACTATCAACTCGTAATTTCTTGAAACCTTCCCATTATTGTCGAATGCGGTCCCTTAGTACCTTTCGCGTTTGATACATTAAATTCTGTCTCGTACTTCCATACTTACAAGATCCGGATTTAGTAAGATCCATGTTTAATGGCCCAACTTCCTTTGTCCTGTTGTTCATACAAAATTAGCTTGAATTTAATAATTTTAAAGTTCTATTTTCATTTATTTCGTAACATGTCCGTGCGTACGGCATCTACCATATGTTCCAAATCTGTCCCCAAATTCGCCTATCAGAGATATCTTCATGTCGAAGTCTTTCTCGCAAATCGTTCATTTTTATTTTATTATTTTTCCTCGAGTTTTTCTGTATTCTATATGAACCTTTCCATTTGAAACCGAATTTTCTCTATTTACGTCGTATATTTGAATTTTCCATTTTTTCTCGAATTTTCTTTTATTCACGACACTCTTTCCATGAATTTCCTTATTTATTCTTACGTTATTGTTCATATCTCTATAGATTTTTATATTTCAAGCCGTATTTATTTTATTCACTGTTAATCTAAGATTTCCTTTGTTTTTCTCTGTCGTATCTCCTTTCCCCTCACTTCCCTGTACTTCCCTGATATAACCATATCGTTTTTTGATGTTTGCTGCCTCTTGGAAAATTTCATTTTCTATTTGTTATTAATAAATATATCATTTTTAACATTTTTATAGGAGATACCCCCACTTCGGCCCTTAAATTCCTGTCATTTTTATTGCTTCATAGAGATCGTCCCCCAAACTTTGTCCCATTCTTACGCAAAATCCCATAAACCATATGCCTTGACAGCTGTATACATTAATTCCTGTACCCACCTGGCAATAAATCCTTTTTTATTTCAGTGTCGTTAACTTTTATGAGAATTCTTTAATGTAAATATTTCATAAGACCCATGATAATTTTTATAGCTCTTTTAACGACTAATTGCCCTTATATAAACAATTTTCATGTTCGAATATTCCTTGTTTATCACAACAAAATACATCTGAAATCGACAACCATTGTAATGCCTCATTTTTATCTGCAATCGCGTACTATGTTACTCTATAAACTCCATTTTAATTACGTAAAATGACTCCTTTTCCTGAGTTTTTCTATCGCAATGCTTTCAGCATTTTCCACTCCCCTCCGTACTGCACTCTATTTTCTTCTCTAACACTTGTTACTGCTCTAGACATCTGAAATGTACCCTCGCCTATCCTTTAAAACTCTCATTTTTTTTGACGTTTCCTCCCTAAATCTTTCATCGTAATATTCTAGCTCCGTCTAGAATTGATAACAATAATTTTCCATTGTTTTTTCAACATTTCCATTTCCTTTAGCACGTTTTCCCTCGAATCGATCATCTCCGGTCGTCACAAACAATCGTATTATAGATGGAAATCTCCCTAACACCTTACAACACGTTTTCGTCACTTGCTATGCAATTTTTCACTTAAACTTTTCCATCGTGTTTACGTGTATCCTTTTTTCCCGCACCTGATATGCTTTAATGCGTTCGAGAACTAGGGTTTCTGATCCCTGGAATGTACCGGTTAACCAAAACATTTCTTGGGGTCATCGTTCTTTTGTCCCTGAACAGATTATTTCTTCCCATGGAGTTTATTCACCTCTCGGTTTGGTGGGAACGTCAAACTCATTAATTACATTTCTAATTGCTAAGTCCAAAGGTCGTTCCTTTGTTCTAAAAATGGGCTCGGCCCTCTTCCCGTTGATAGGCTGAATTGGTTTTTAATCGCTTTTGCTGCAATTCAATTGGCTGTCAATATATCACGGCCCAAAGTATACTGGGGAGTCCCTGTTTCTGATTATTTGTTGATACCATCTGTGATCCTTTCATCAATACTCGTCTCACCTTGTCTAATTATAGATCCCTACCGTAAATATGAATTCACTTTACTCTAATCCGATAGATGTCGTAGACGTGTCCGTTTTATAAGTAATTGATATTTTCTTTTTAAATTAAAGTGGGAAGCTACGATATTTCCTAATTTTCACTGTTGATCAATGCAATTCATCACAGTTCCCTCCTCTGAACTCAATTTGCTGTGGCTAACGTTGTATTTTATTTTAATGTCCTCTTCTTTTTTTTTTTTTTTTTTTTTTTTTTTTTTTTTTTTTTTTTTTTTTTTTTTTTTTTTCGTTAGACACCGAAATTGTGTTCAAATTTAGACTAGCTATCTTCCCCTCCTCATTTGGTTATCCCCTATCTCTACTCCGTGTCATATTACTTCCTATCTCCCCCTCCTCATTCTGTTATCCCCTATCTCTTTTCCGTATCCTATTACTTCCTATCTCCCCCTCCTCATTCTGTTATCCCCTATCTCTTTTCCGTATCCTATTACTTTCTATCTCCCCCTCCTCATTCTGTTATCCCCTATCTCTTTTCCGTATCCTATTACTTCCTATCTCCCCCTCCTCATTCTGTTCGGATTGTTAACAATCTTGAATTTGAATCTCATTGTATTTTTTTATTTTCTTTTCGCGTAGATTTTACTTTATGAAATTTTCTTTAATTTTGATAGATTCAAAATTAATTTCTTTTTGCTGGAACACGCCCCTCGACTCGCGTGTTTTGGTGGTCCCCAACCAAATTGGACTAAGACCTCCCTTACAATGATTTAAGTAAAGATTGTTTACAATCTCGCGGCCTTTCGAACAACTGAAAAGCGGGTGGTCTCTTGGTGTGCAATTAATTGTTTTTTTTGTTTTGTAAGTATGAATATTTTTTGTGAAATGTGTGTTTTCGCACGACCTCACCCAATCCGACAATCAGTGGTATACATGTTTCATATAAATTTTCCAGCATTTTTTTTTTCTTTATTTATTTAAACTTTATTTTATAATTCTTAATTTCCAATTGTAATTTCTTAATTCATCCAAAGTTGTTCTAGCCTAAGTGTTGTCCACTCTAATATTTAAATTTTTTTATAAATGTTCTTTATTATCCTCAAATTGGTTCAGCGTTCCCTTTTTTTTCCTTTTTTTTTTTTTGAAATCTAAACTATTTATACCTTAATTCAAATGTTACCTTTTTATCTCTATACTTAATGTCTACCATATATCTATAGATAAACTTTCTTATTTCAATATTTCAAAAAAAATCCCTAAGCATTGTTTATTTTTCAAAATGTCCCTTTTGTGTGCCATATAATATCTCTTATTCTCTCCTTTTGAGTGTTCTTACTTATCTAACTTTTTTTTTTTTTTTTTTTCCAACTAGAAAATCAAAATTAACGAATTTATTTGCCTTACTCTATTTCAATAATTGAATATGATTGTCGCTTATTAAGAACTTGTCCACTCACCCTCAAAGACTTGACGACGATCCGCCCCTCGCAAGCAATCTGATAATCTAATATTTTAGTAATTTTCTTTCTTCCCCCTCCCCAATTATAATGTACCCTAACATAATTTTATTTGTATTTCTCAATCGTTTATTTATTTATTAACATTTACAAATATTTGTAAACTTCGCACTCTATCCGTTGATTTCCACTAACTGTAAACCTGATTTTTGTTTCTTATTACTTGTGTAATATCTCGCTAAATGTAAAGCGCTATAATCTCCTTTTATCTCCCGAGTTACCGGATCAATTAGGGTATATGTGTTACTGTAAACTACTGAACCGATGATGTACGGTCCTTCGTAAATTAAACCGAATTTCTTGATTTGTTTGCGCAAAAAACTTGATTGTGTAATCTTTTTCAACTTGACCATGGTTCCGATTTCATAGGTAACTAGTCTTTTATTGAGATTATAATATTTTTGTCGATTTGTAGCGCTTTTCTCCAAATTCTTTTGAGCTGTTAACCTAATTTCATCTATTGTTCTCGTAGGTTTTCCACACCCTTGAGTATACTTGTCTAAACTATAAGTTGGCGATTTCCCGAAAGCTATTTCATTTGGTGAAAATCCTGTTGAACAATGTATTGAGTTATTGTAGGTCTGCTCTATTTCTTTAAGAAAAGCTGCCCATTTTGTATGTTTCTCGTGACAGTAAATACGAAAAATTCTTCCTAGTTCTTTATTTACGCGCTCAGTTATATTCGGTCCAGGATTTCGCACTGAAGTATGTACGATTCTTATGCCCATCCTATTCATGTGGCTTTCCCATTTTTTTTATGTAAATTGAGATCCGTTGTCAGTTAACAAAGCATCTATTTGTATGGTTTTATTAAAATCCTCTACACAATTTAACACGGTCTTAGTACTTGCTATCCTTAATTTATATAACTTTACAAATCTGCTGAAAGAATCTTGAATCACAAATATGTATTTCACGCCTCCCACTCCTCTCGGTAATGGTCCGTATAGATCTTCCATAGCCAATTGTCCTACTTCTTTGGTCATAATTGATTTACTCGGCCCTACAGTTGGTCGAATTTCGCGCTTCGCCAGCTGACAAAGGTGACATTCTCTTACTATGCGCTTTATATCTTGATTCATACCCGGCCAGTAATACCTGTCTCCCATAGCTGATCCTGTTTTAAAATTTCCCCCATGCCCAATTTCTAAATGTATAATTTTTATTAGCTCTTCAGTCAACTCCTGGGGTACTGCTAACACCGTTTTGTTTAGTCCTGTGGTGTAATACAAAGTCTTACCTATTTTTTTGTAATTTTTTAAATACTTATTTACTCTTTTTGTTGGTGGTCCGAATTTTCCCTTGCGCAAATACCCGAAAATTTCTCCCAAAAATGTGTCCTGCTTCTGTAGCTCCGTTATATTTTCTAAGTGTTTTCGAATTTGTTGTCTACCTTTAACCGCAAAAGCTGCTATTTCTGGACATGTGTTTTTCTCCTCCTGAACGTTTTCCGCATCACAAGAGTAACGAGATAAAATGTCAGGTCCTATATTTTCTTTTCCTTTAACGTACTCTACAGTGAAGTTAAATTGATTTAAATACAAAATCCACCGAGTCAGGCGACCACTGTACATCTTCCAGCTCTTCAAAAACGTCAGTGCTTGATGATCTGTTCTAATTATCAAATGTACTCCTCTTAAATATGTCTCAAACTTATGTAAAGCATATATTATCGCCCACAACTCTTGTTCTGATGTGGTCCATTTCAACTCCGGTCCCCTTAAAGCCTTGCTAATAAATCCAATAACGTGGTGATTTCCTTCGGCATCTAGCTGGTATAGCTCCCCCCCTATTGCGAATCCCGAACTGTCTGTCTGTAGGTAGTATGTACTATTTGGATCATGATGGTGTAAAATAACTGTCTCTAAAAATAATGTTTTCACCTTCTCGAATGCACGCTGTTCTGAGTCACCCCACCTCCAAGTTCTATTTTTCTGAAGTAAATCACATAAAACTCGTGTTGATTCCCCATATTTATTCGCGAATCTACGGTAATAATTGCAAGGTCCAAGGAAAGCTCTAACTTGTTTGATTTTCTTGGGTACCGGAAAATTTTTTATCGCGTCTATTTTTTCCGGATCCATCTGAACTCCCAAAGGCGTTATAATGTGTCCTAACATACGCACTTCGGTGAATAAAAATTGACATTTTTCGAGTTTACAAGTCATGTTTGCTGCCTCTAACCTCTCAAGTACCGCGCCTACATGTTCAAAATGATCTTCTTGGCTCCCACACGTATATATTATTAAATCATCCAAGTAATTAGCGCAGAATTCTCTCAGTCCTGGTCCTAGGATTTTGTCAATTCCCCTTGAAAAACTCCCAACTGATGTCTTTAACCCCTGCGGTAATACCTTGTATACATATGATTTTCCATTGTATACAAACCCAGTATATTTGCGACTTTCTGGACTGATAGGTATCTGAAAATAAGCTGAATTGAGATCTATCGCGGTGATGAATTTTACGCCATGAAAACGCTGTATTATCTCAGAAGTTAAAGGTGGTTTCTCTACTTCGGCAATCATTCTAGTATTTAAAAACCTAGCATCCAAAAGTATCCTGACTGTTCCGTCCTTTTTTAAAGTAAATGTTAGAGGACTAGAAAACTGAGTGGCCTCTCTACTGATGATTCCGAGTAACTCCAATTCTCTAATTTTTTCGTCAACTTTATCTCTATAAGCAAAAGGTACAGGATAAGATCGCTTAACGAAGGGCGTCTCGTCCGTCATCTTTATTTCGTGAGTGTATAAAGTTGTGAGACCCGGTCTGTCTCTAAATACATTTTTATGTTTGGTTAAAATCTTTTCCAACCCTTCTTTCCCTTTTAAATTCAAATCTAGCCCGGACACAAATGTCGTTATTCTACGCTCGAGACACGCCGTATTTTTTTTTTCGGGGTTTACTTCAATGCTAATTAATTTTCCACTTGCGCAATTTTGACCGCTAATCTCACCTTTAGATTTCCTATAAGTTATCGATGAATTTACCAACTCTATATCCTTTTTACCATTTTCTGTCTTTATTTTTAACTTTCTATTTTCGCCACACTTAAATTCAGCTACATATTCATCTAACCAATTGATTCCTAATATAATGGGCCTGATCAACTTGGGTATTATTAAACATGGCGTATTTATCGTAACATTTTCAAATCGCAGTGGTACTAAAACCAATCTAGATATCCTCTGGCTTTTGTGTCCTACGGCCACCCTGATCTGAATAGCTGTTACAGGCATAATCGGATAAAGTGTTTGATCATTTAAATAATTTTCGTAGAATTCCTGTGCTACACACGTGATCTGACTTCCGGTGTCTATTAAACAATGAACTTCCGTGTTATCTATATGTGCTTTGGCTTCCGGTAATGACGGTAAAGTGCTACCTTTTTCTACTTCCTCATAATCTCGGTCCTCAAAAATGTTGTTAAACCCCCTAACTTCCCTACCCACTTTTTCTTCAATCATTTCCAATTTATTCCATTCATCAGTTATTTGTTGTAGTAAATTGACGCATCCTTCCACACGCATTTCCTCCTCCGTTCTCGTTTCTTCCGCTCCATCCTTTCGTCTCCTTACATTCCGTTCAGCTTTTACTGGGGCAGTCATCCCTTGTTCACTTTTCCCCAATCCTTTCGTTGGATTCCATCCCCACTTCAGCATAATCTTCAATGCAGTGCTGTGTCTTGGTGCCGGCGTCCCTCTTCCTGTATGAGTCGTATCCATCAGGACTAATGAATCAACCCCCGTCCGTTTCCCGAGTTGGCTGCGACCACTAGCTCCTTCCCGGTTGTAGTTATTGTAGAATTTTCTTTTGGTGAACTGTTAACTTCGGTGCACTTGCTGCAACTAGCGTTTTCGCCCACACTTTCAATTGCGTGTATCCTCCTTTTTATGGCGTGGTAACGGTCACGGTATTTGTCCTTCTTGCTGGATTCCTCCCCACTCCTCTTCTTCATGTTCCGTTCTTCTGGTGTACATACCATTGTATCTAGTTTTCGTAGAAACTCAGCGGCGACAATCTCATCTCCTGATTGCCCCGAAAACCATAGCGATTGAATTTCCTTCGGATAATGTCTCATAATTTCGTCAACTATGCCCAACGGTGTGTCAGTAATCTTTAAAGCCTTCGCTAGCTCCCAATAGTTTGCGAAATGAGTGAGCATGGATATATTTTTCTTGGCATCATATACCCCTTCTGCAAGACGACGGCGAACTTCATTTTTCTTTATGTCTCCCCAATAGGTAGCTAAAAAATCTCGTTCGAAATCTAACATAGTCTCCCATCGTTTATTGTACAATTTTGCCCACGATTTAGCTTCCCCTTTCAAATTTTCCCGTACGACGACTAAAGGATCCGTTCGTTTCACTTTTCTAGTGTATTCTTTTAAATCTTCCAGGAAACTAATGGGATTTTGATTTCCACCGGAGAATGATGGTCGTTCCTGTTGTGGTAACATTTCCACTACTTGGAGAACGCTTTTCGGCGCACTATCCTCTCCTATCACCGCCACTGTTGCTGGGCTTTCCAATTGTTTCTCGAGTTCTTGCATCTTATTGACGAGCGGTGCCAAAGCTGCCTGAATTATTGTAGTTATATCTCCTATGTTTATTGTTGAAGTCTCGGTTGTGACATTTTCACCGATTGCTGTCACTAAAGCCTGGGCTCGCCTACTTGTTCCACGTTTCCCAACCATTTTCTTTATTTTCCGAGTGTCGCCTGGTAAATGTTTATATTTTTATCTTATTAAGCGACAACCTTATAATCTCTATTTTAATTTTCTAAATTACCTTATGTAAATTATGTTGCCTTCCTTATTCTATATATATTTATTTTTTTTTCAATTTTCTCGTTTTTCTATATTTTTTATTTTATTTTTTATTTTTCCTTTTACTTCGTTAACTTTTCTTGTTACTTTTCCTCGGGTTTTTCCTGTAACATATCATGTGTGAGTCTCTCTTCACACTCTCGCTTATTTTCGCCCTGTTCCTCCGATTTTGTGTCGGTCTCCCCCTCTGGCTGAACGACTTCTATCATATCCTCGACTCGTAACTTAGACCTCTTTGAACGTCTAAATATCTCCCGTAATTCATCTCCCGACGGTATTTCTTTAGCTTCTAATTCCGTCGCATCCACTTTCCTTTTTTCCGCCATTTTTTGTTTAAAATTTTTAATGAATTTAACTCAATACCAACTATTTATTATAAATATACCTATATATATTTATAATTTATTTATTTTTTTTATTTTTTTTTTTTTATTTTTTTTTATTTTTTTTTTATTTTTTTATTTTTTGGAACCTGTCCCCCTATAAAACACAATATTTTCAATTATTTATATTTGTTTGCATGATGATTGTAACCCAAATTAGATCAACTCTACCATCACTCTTCATTTCAAATAAATGTAGGTAATTGCAAAAAAAAACGGAATGAATATTGTTACTCTAATGTTAATGAATATCCCGTGATTTTCGTTCAACCAATAATTACTTATTGTTTAGAATGCCAACCATTCCTTCAAGTTCCGCAATACCTACGATATTTTCGCAAAATCTGTTTAGAGTTCGCAATACCTATCTTGATGTTATTTCGTCAAATCCCCTCCTTTTTTTGGTCCGAATGATCAAATGTTCCCTTAAATAGGTATATACCTATAAAACATTCGTCTGTGATATTAAAGTTCTCAACTCGACACAATCCCCAATCAAATATTTTATGTTATTTTTATTTTATGTTCCTTATCTTTTATGTTATGACTTTTTATGTGATAATCCTCACATACAAACCCACAACATTAACTATAAACAAAGGGTCACTTTATGTAGGTAAGTTCCCCCGTTTTTATCTGTAAAGTCTGTTTATTTTTTTTCGTAACCGAGTGTTGATATCATTTTCGAGTTTGTTTATTCTACAATCTCTTATAGCGATACGCGTTACCCCCGATGTCGCCTACTTCAAAATTTTCGATGTTTTGTTATCATTTTCGATGCTTAGGTTATCAATCTTTCGATGCTTACAAACACCGCGGTATCTCGTATCAGATTGTTTACATTACGGTCATTAACATTCTGGATTCAGGAATGTCAATACCATTATTCCTAAACTGTTTACGCTTGTATCTGACCTACATTCTTTGTTACGATATTTATAATCTCATAAGCAATCAACAAATTCATGGTCACTTGATTTAAACTTTAAATCGACACTTTTATAAATTATTTTTAAAACATGTAGAGTTTATTCGTTAACACTTTTTTTTTATATTTAAATGTATTGTTTATTTATTTATTTATATATTTTTTTCGTGTTTATTTAACGGCGCACTGTTCTGATTTTTATTTTATTTTTATTATCACTTCATTTAACATAACGTCCTACTTATTATTATTATTATTTTTTTTTCACTTTTTTTTTTTTTTGCAATAGATTGACCAATAAAAGTTTTTTTTTTTTTTTTTTTTTAAAACAACTTGTAAAACTCTGATCTCCTGTCACGGCTGTGCAATTGTAATATATCTCTTTTTCTACTTTCGTATATTTGTCTGTATTTTATTTACTCCTGGGCACTTGGCACCAGTCGTAATATTTCGTTTTTTCATACTTTTTACTTATTTAACTCTCCTGGTCATCAGCAAGACAGTTGTAATATTCTCGCCTTTTCTCTTGGCTCTAATCGATATTTAAATTCTTAAGGCTTTGCATATGTGTGGTAGGGATGGAAAATTCCTCCCCTACGTCACACAAGCCTTTATGAAATTGGACCCTTATTTCCTCTGATAACTACAGAAAGCTACTTAAAGCTCCCTTGTACTACATACCTTTAGAGATATATGTACTTAACTAATAAATACGTTATTTACGACTTTGAACGTAAATATTTTCGTATTTAGGTTGTAATTAAACTCCATCAAACGTTGTGTAATTTTTTGATTTATGATATAGGACCTTAATTACTTTAAATCTTGTGGTAACCCTCTTGATTCTAAACAGAGTGTTGAATTTCAAACTGTATTGGTCTCTCTCTTGCAAATTTAACCTTAAGTAATTTCTCTAAATGAACTAACTTCCCTTTGACGTTTATTATGATTCCCTACATCCTAATGAATTCATGAATAAGCAATACTAATCGAAACTACACATGACTAATTGAACAGATAATTAAATATAACTCAAATGGTTAAATGTTAGTAAATTTGATTATGATTGTATCTCGTATCTGCTGGGCGCCCCTCCGTTTAGATTCAGCTGCTATAAGGTACATATAAAGATGGATTTAGTAGGTTAATGTAATTAGTTAATTGCATATTTGACGAACTCAGAATAACCCTTTTTCTGGCAAAATTTGGCTCCTGCCTCCATCAAGTAAGCAGGGTGATCAGGAGTCAACCCAAAATTCGCACAGTCTTTTGGCACGGTTCAATTGATTGATACCTAAGTTATCGCGTCCCAAATGAACCTTCCTTCGCCATCATGCGCTGCCTTCAGGTCTTCCCCCGAGCCCAGATACCTCCAAATTCCTACTCCTCCAAAGTTTACTATTTACTTAGGGCGAACCGGTTTCGTCCTATATGCAATCATATACTCACGGGTTTGTGTGGAGTTACGGGTCGTGAATCCTCCCTCCACGTTCAAGAAATGAGACGAGAGTGACCCGACAGGCCTAAAGCACTAATTGTAAGTGAGTTCGTTTCGTTCAATGAACAGTACATAAAAAGATATATATGTAAACATACGTTTTGGGAAGGTTTATAACTCGCAATACGAAACTACTTGCAACGCATCCCGAGCTCGGATCTCGCCCATCGGATTCTGCACAATCCTCAGATTGATACCGAATATATACTTAAGAATAGTGTGAAATATAAATACATACTAGTACATTAAGATCTTATCTGGCGATGTGTTCTGGAGATTCGCCATAACTCCAAGCTTTTGTTTGGTTTTGTTGACGGTTTTGTTTGAGAGATCCGCCATCTCTATGGTTTGATTAATGGTCCTTGTTATAGAAGCGACCACTGCCTTCTGTTGGTTGAACTGTATTTTTTTTTTTTTTTTTTTTCCCTCCCCTCCAATGTTCAACTTTTGATAAATTCTTACTATCCCGTGATTCTCAATTGATTCATGTAAATCATCATTACCCCTTATTAAGCTATCCCGTGATTTTTCAACTGTTTCATGTAAGTCTTCAATACACCTTTTTGAACTGCTATAATAAATCTGTTAATTTTCAATTGCTTAGGTCTGTAGATACCTCTTCACGTTCAAATTAAAGATAGTGTTTAATTCCTTTTTTTTTTTTTCTTTAATAATTGAGCAATATAATAATTTTATCCCGTTCCTAGAAGTTAATACCTAAGTACGATATCCACTAATCAAGGTCATTTTTTTTCTTCTTTTTACTGTATTCGAACTAGTGTCCCAGTGACCGACTTATTTTGTAAACAATTTGAGCTTTGTAAACATTCTCGACGGCCTCGTGACCTAGATTCAAGCGTATGAGGTATGTTTACTTTAGACATTCCGGAGACGTGTGAGATGACTCTAAAAATTTTTCTTTGTTTGATAATGATGTACTTAGCGCAATTGTCTAGTCTGATACCCGATTACGTATACATATTTATTCATTTATATATACTTTGTCTCAATAAATAATTTATAATATTGATATGTATAATTATATTATGATTGAGATAATTTCAAATATCATAACTTATTTCAAATGCTCTGGATTTTCCGAAATTATATTAATACATACATAAAATTAAATATAAATATTGATTTGTAAATTTATCACACATAACTACTTTTAATAGTTATTGATGAATTCAGAGGTAGGAATCGATACCCTTTTCCTCTTTTTATATAAGTGTTTTTCTTTTTGATTAAATTTTTTCTTGGGAACAATAAATTACATATATATATGTTTATATACATACATATATAAATATATAAAATTTACTTATTATACTTATAATATTTTAATATAGTTACATATCACATATTAAGCGAGTAATATCTTGGTCAAATAATTAATCCAAATACCAATGTTTGCTGCATTCCGCTATCTCCTTGGAATCTGTAAAATTTTATAACGGAAAAGACTTACCCCTACCAAAGTTTTTCCGACCGGGAAATACACGGTAACCTTGCTGCGATTTTCCTAAATTAATTTTTATTTTCCTAAATTTAATTAAATCTTTTTGAGTTCAATTTTTTTTTTTTTTTTCATTTAATCTAATTAATTAAAATGATGTATGAACTCTATCGTTCTAAACTGTATTTTATCTCAAAACTCGTTGGTTAGATAACACTTTAAATGATAGTTACTTCACGATTAATTTAGAGATGGTAAATTGTTGTTAAATTAAATTTTTATCTCTCCGAACTTTTATGTATTAATAAAATATTATTTTGTTTTATTATTATTATTTAAGATAATTAATTTAAATATTTATTATTTGTTAGAACACTTTCACTTAGATTGAACACACGTATTTAATTATAACTTCTTCACGCTAAATTATCACATCACTTCAGTTATTTATTGCACTAATATTAAACGCGAAATTTCTAAGTTTAAAAATACGATATTAAGTGATTATAAAATCCGAATTTTCCACTAAAACAAATTGTATTTATCACGAGCACTTTTATTTTTCACAAGTAATTAATGCGTTGGCTTTATTTTTATTTTTCACTGACTCTAACTGCAAAGTATTTTTTTTTGTAGATCACTGACTAGAATGTGAAATTTTTCTAAGTATCAAAATAATTATCACTTAGAATTTTTCAACTTTAAATCACCCACCGTTTCGTCACGTCCCGCGAACTTAAAACCTTTTCGACCACGACCGTCGACTGTCCTCAACTGGCATTTGTCTAGACTTTTATACCCCTCTCAGGTCCAAAAGATCGTATCTGAATCTCCTGTAATAAACCAATCTAATTACTATCAACTCGTAATTTCTTGAAACCTTCCCATTATTGTCGAATGCGGTCCCTTAGTACCTTTCGCGTTTGATACATTAAATTCTGTCTCGTACTTCCATACTTACAAGATCCGGATTTAGTAAGATCCATGTTTAATGGCCCAACTTCCTTTGTCCTGTTGTTCATACAAAATTAGCTTGAATTTAATAATTTTAAAGTTCTATTTTCATTTATTTCGTAACATGTCCGTGCGTACGGCATCTACCATATGTTCCAAATCTGTCCCCAAATTCGCCTATCAGAGATATCTTCATGTCGAAGTCTTTCTCGCAAATCGTTCATTTTTATTTTATTATTTTTCCTCGAGTTTTTCTGTATTCTATATGAACCTTTCCATTTGAAACCGAATTTTCTCTATTTACGTCGTATATTTGAATTTTCCATTTTTTCTCGAATTTTCTTTTATTCACGACACTCTTTCCATGAATTTCCTTATTTATTCTTACGTTATTGTTCATATCTCTATAGATTTTTATATTTCAAGCCGTATTTATTTTATTCACTGTTAATCTAAGATTTCCTTTGTTTTTCTCTGTCGTATCTCCTTTCCCCTCACTTCCCTGTACTTCCCTGATATAACCATATCGTTTTTTGATGTTTGCTGCCTCTTGGAAAATTTCATTTTCTATTTGTTATTAATAAATATATCATTTTTAACATTTTTATAGGAGATACCCCCACTTCGGCCCTTAAATTCCTGTCATTTTTATTGCTTCATAGAGATCGTCCCCCAAACTTTGTCCCATTCTTACGCAAAATCCCATAAACCATATGCCTTGACAGCTGTATACATTAATTCCTGTACCCACCTGGCAATAAATCCTTTTTTATTTCAGTGTCGTTAACTTTTATGAGAATTCTTTAATGTAAATATTTCATAAGACCCATGATAATTTTTATAGCTCTTTTAACGACTAATTGCCCTTATATAAACAATTTTCATGTTCGAATATTCCTTGTTTATCACAACAAAATACATCTGAAATCGACAACCATTGTAATGCCTCATTTTTATCTGCAATCGCGTACTATGTTACTCTATAAACTCCATTTTAATTACGTAAAATGACTCCTTTTCCTGAGTTTTTCTATCGCAATGCTTTCAGCATTTTCCACTCCCCTCCGTACTGCACTCTATTTTCTTCTCTAACACTTGTTACTGCTCTAGACATCTGAAATGTACCCTCGCCTATCCTTTAAAACTCTCATTTTTTTTGACGTTTCCTCCCTAAATCTTTCATCGTAATATTCTAGCTCCGTCTAGAATTGATAACAATAATTTTCCATTGTTTTTTCAACATTTCCATTTCCTTTAGCACGTTTTCCCTCGAATCGATCATCTCCGGTCGTCACAAACAATCGTATTATAGATGGAAATCTCCCTAACACCTTACAACACGTTTTCGTCACTTGCTATGCAATTTTTCACTTAAACTTTTCCATCGTGTTTACGTGTATCCTTTTTTCCCGCACCTGATATGCTTTAATGCGTTCGAGAACTAGGGTTTCTGATCCCTGGAATGTACCGGTTAACCAAAACATTTCTTGGGGTCATCGTTCTTTTGTCCCTGAACAGATTATTTCTTCCCATGGAGTTTATTCACCTCTCGGTTTGGTGGGAACGTCAAACTCATTAATTACATTTCTAATTGCTAAGTCCAAAGGTCGTTCCTTTGTTCTAAAAATGGGCTCGGCCCTCTTCCCGTTGATAGGCTGAATTGGTTTTTAATCGCTTTTGCTGCAATTCAATTGGCTGTCAATATATCACGGCCCAAAGTATACTGGGGAGTCCCTGTTTCTGATTATTTGTTGATACCATCTGTGATCCTTTCATCAATACTCGTCTCACCTTGTCTAATTATAGATCCCTACCGTAAATATGAATTCACTTTACTCTAATCCGATAGATGTCGTAGACGTGTCCGTTTTATAAGTAATTGATATTTTCTTTTTAAATTAAAGTGGGAAGCTACGATATTTCCTAATTTTCACTGTTGATCAATGCAATTCATCACAGTTCATCGGTGTTTAAAAATTTATATAAAATATCCCCCGAAATAATGGCATAAGAAGTTTCCAATGTGATCATCATCAATGTATTTGAGGGATTCAAAAATGGCTATACATTCAGCAGTGAAAACGGAAGCCTCTTTTGGAAGTTTAATTTTTCTATCGACTTGATCTGATGGGCAGTGGAATGCCGCTCCCACACGGTTTGATAAGGGAGACTTGGAACCATCTGTGTAAATAATTTTCCAGTTGGAATATTTCGAATTTAAAATTTGGATAAGTTTTTTTGGAGCTTCGTGATTGTTGATTATGCCGAGAGAAAAAGAATATTTGGTTTACACAAATGAATACGAAAGGAGTTGGCATATAAAGGAAGTCTGTCTGATGGATTTAAGAGGGGTTTATACGCACTGTACGTATGGAGGCTTTTAACAAGAAGAGGGATTGATTTGTTCTTCCAATATGGAAGTGATTTAACATGAGCAGTGAGTGCAGTAATTTTGTCTTTCAGTGGGTGATTAGAGAGTCTTAAGCATTTAAATAAAAACTTGTCAGCCAAGAACTGTCTTCTGAAATGAAGAGGAGCCTCCACTTGTAAAGCGTTAATTGGGGAAGAACGCATTGCTCCGATAATCAATCTTAAACTTTGAAATTGGATATGGTCCAACCTCGCGAGGTTCTTTTTAGAAGTGGGTTCGATGAGGAATGATGCGTAATCCAAATGACTCCTAACATATGCGTTATAAAAAAGTTTTTGGGTGAATGGGTGACTTCCCCACCAGACCCGTGAAATGGCACGTAAAGCGTTGAGGCCAACTTGACATTTGTTAATGATTAAATTAACATACGGGTTCCATGTTAACTTAGAGTCTAAAATTACCCCAAGAAATCTTATCTGTACCTGCATAGGTAGAATTGAATTATTTATTTGGACTGTTACACGCGGAGTAACACGTTTTCTGGAAAAGACGATAACATTGCTTTTGGAACGAGAAATTTCTAAGGTGATTTGTTAACCAGGTGTCAAGGTTTTTCATGCAAATGTTAATCAATTCCTCTAGAATAGAAATAATTCATCCTGAAATATATATAAAAAGATCATCCGCGTACTGAAGTATTTTACAAGATGGATGCATACTGCGATGCAGGTCAAAGGTATATATATTAAAAAGGACAGGACTAAGGACGGAGCCCTGAGGCAAACCCTTGTTTACTATTCTTTCCAGTGGAGGAGAATCCAGCACCTGGATTTGAATTTTCCTGGTAAGAAGGAGGTTAATTATAAAACTGGAATACGAGGGATCCAAATTTTTAATAATTTATTAAATAAAACATCTAATAAAACATTGTCAAAAGCTCCGCACACATCAAGGCAAACACCGACCAGGAATTCATTATTTCATCGTATTTTAACGTTTGGCGAGAGTTTTTCACCTTTTCAACTGATATCGTAGTATACCAGTTTTGTAACATTTTGAATATATCAGGTTCATACACACATATTTTGAAAATATCACTTTGTAAGCTTTTCAAAAAGCCTGCATTTTATCAAATATCAAATTATCCAATTATGTTTAAAATAAAAAGTAAAATAATACAAAACTCGAAACACGATTCCACAAAGGAACACTTTTTCTCCGAACTGGATGTAGTAAAAATGGAGAAAATGTATCTTAAACTTATGGGTGCAGTGGAGCTGACAAATAATAAATATAACTCACAGGCAATATCAAAAGAGCATGATCTTTATTTTTTTCAACTGCTTAACTTTTAGATGATGATATTTTCTTGAGTTATATTTTAGCATTTTTTTCTTTCAGCTTGTTTTTGCACCATTTCAATTTCTAATCCACGCAATACTGACTACCTGTACTGTTCAACTTTGATGTTAGTAATGAATATTACATTCATATAAAATGTTTCGTCACTGAATGTTTGTGTACATATCTATTTATACGATAATAACATTAACAGAGAAATACTTTTGTGTGTTAGAAAACTATTATTTTCCAGATATTCTATTTATCTGTGTCAACAAAGCAAAACTATTTTTTTTTACATTAACTTCACACAGGAGGCCCAGAGGAAAATAACTTCAACTCAAGAACGAGTCATAGAAACGATCCATTCTCATGTGACTAAAATGTTAACCGTGTACAAATGTTGGGCGCGTGTTTGGCGTATTTTCCGACTATGCATCGGTGCCGAGGGGATCAATGACGCTAGTTCCTCGGAGCATCTACCATTGTAATACCGGTAGAACAAGAACCGGTGGAGTTTGTGTGCCCTTTGGGGGCTTGTTACACAACAAGCTATCATGGACTGTACTGTCATCCGCGTAACAATGAATCGGTGCACACGAACGAATGCGTTGTAATGGTAATAAAGTTTTATTTTATTTGCATTTATTGTTTTTGTGTTTAATTCGTAGAACTCTTTTTTAAAGTTAAATTAATTTGAAAGGGGTTATTATTAAATTCAGCCAGTATTTTAGTTTATATTATTGTGACTGCTTTTTCGGGAGTTCAAGACTATTATCTATAGAAACAAATTTTTCTATGCGATTAGATAGAAGAAATGCTTTCCATATAGGTACATAAGCACTACCTACCCTACTTTATTAGAATAGCATAAAAATTTAAACAATATTTAACTTCATTAAATTATTGCAAAAAATCATTGCACACTTTCAAAAATATGCGTGAAGTTCCGCTACGAATTGTAAAAAGCTAAGGTACCCAAACCTCGCCAACGTAAGAATAGATTATTCAATGTTCACATACTACACAGGATTATTATGTACATGTATTGTGAGCTGTGTGCCCATTAAAGTGACTACGAGTTTTTGTTAAAGTAGAAACAAAATCAAAAGCAATTAATGACATATGTTGATAACTAGCTCTATTCATCAGTACTTGATAATTAGTTGAGTTTGTTCCCTCTCCACACAGCATCCTCAAAGATGACATAGGCCCCTAGGGAAATTTTTTTCCTCGGTGCCTCCTGTGTGGAACTAATGTAAAAAATAAAAAGCACTTGACAGGTCTAAAACGTTTTTCATTATGTATTTATCGTGATTTAACGGTAAAAAAATTACATAACCAATAAATAATTGGCTTGTTATATGCCTAGAAGAAGAAATTATTTAGATATTACATTACAACAACTAATTTATTGTTTTGATACTGCGTTCTCTGATTTAAGACCCCGTGCAATGCACAGTGTGCACACCACGGAAATAGATCTAATATTATGATTTCAGAGGAAATTTCGTTCGATTTATTAAATAAGAGATAATTAGAAATATACTTTTTTGGACCGGAGGTTTACTGTTCACAGAACTACCAGGTTACCCTGTGATTATTAATTTCCCTAAAATTTTCCGTAAATCGTTTTACTTAGAAAATCATGGGGTATTTCCACAAACGAGGGATTCTGTTGTAAATGTACGGAATATTTAAAGATCATTTTTCTGATTTTAATCATCGTACTAAAAACGTTTGTTTTTAGTGTTTTCATTCAATATTATTGATTTTGATTATTAATTAATTAGGAAAAACTGCTGGGCAAATACTGATATTTTCCAGCACCGAAATAGGTAAGCTGAACGGTTAAGAAATAATAAAATAAATCAATTGGTGTCATGATTTTCAAAAAATCATGAAAGTAGTATTTTTACGTAATTTTGCCCATACTTCGTGGAAGTCTTTAAAAATTATCTAAAACAAGAAACTAGTATGGCGAGTGGTTACGGGAGAAGTATTTTGAAAATAAAAAATTGTTATTTCTGAGAATTGTTAGAAGGGTTAATATACAAAAGTTGTCCAACTCGGTGTTACCAGTCCGCAAATACGACATTTTTTATACATTTTATTATGTGATAATATATTATGAAATTCCTAATTCCTCTTAATGTGTCCACCTAATTTAAATTACATGCTCCAAAAGTGAATATGTAAAATAACTCATTAAATCCTCAAAACATCACTTCCTTGGCATGAACCAATCATAGAAACGCTTAATGAAGTGGTTGTATAATAAAATATTTCGTATCAGTTATTAATCTTATTATTTTCATAAGATCTGTAATATATTTCATAACATAATAAATTCACCGATATTATTCACAAAATCTATAAAAAATTAACAAACTTTGTCATCATTTTTACACATCAGTCCTTTGTCTCAAGTTAAAATTTGAAATTCTCGCAAAATATTGCCGAACTATGATCAACTCGTTGGTAGTTTTGATGTTGGTAGTGTAAAGGGCCTTATGTTGACGGCAGCCATTATGAACCCAGTGCTAGCGTCACTGTTACTGCGTGTGTGCGTGCTGATCCTGTCAAATGTTCAGTACTCTGGTGAGTCTTTTTTTAACGTCTATTACCTATGTTTTGTTTTAATTTATGCATTATTACATGTGAGTTGTAAAAATATATGATTTTAATAATTAAACATAAGATAAAAATATAAATTTCAAGTATAACCTCAAATCAATGTCTTATTCATCAGTACTATGTCGTCAGTCCGTTGTCTTAAATTGCACCTTACAATTGCAATTATCTTAATATTTTTAAAAAAGTCACTAGCCTGACATAAGATAACATATTGATAAGATTAAATGTATATTCAAAACAATATATTTGACTCAAACCAAAAAATATATAAATTATAGTTAAAAACTATATTTACGAAATAGGGCCTGTGATGAACTCGCCTTAGTAATAATAATACTTGGGTGGTTTGAACGGCGCCGTTTTCTAAGAGCGCTGTACAACTTAAAATAATTTCTGAAACACAAGTATCTACGGGGCTGATTTATGGATCCGCCCCGGCGACCCCAGCAAAAGCCACAAAAAAATAGACTAAAGGGATGTAACATTTCTTACAAAACAGTGCCACATGTGAGGGTCGAGTCCATTAGGTACGTCACCGGGCTCTGTTTTAGAAAGTGTTCTAGCTTTTCAAGTACATGATAATTAAGTACTATTTTGAAGGTCTGAAACTGCAACAAAAAACTAAAAAACATGGAACAACGTCAGAATTCTTCGAAAATGGTGATTAAATTTGACAAGTTCGGTCATTAAGTTGAAAATATCGCCATGAGATCGAACAGTATTTTAAGGATTTCTAGAGAAGAAGATAATAAAAAAAGGGGATTTGGACCGCACACACGGGCAGGGAAGGAAAAGAAGTGAAATCAAATTTTAAATAAAGACAGTCAGGAAAAGTTCGCGGAGGAGGACGGTCATTTTGCGGGTATACAGGGAATAATAACAGTAGTTCGGACGTGTAAACGGAAAATAATTAATTTATTGACAAAATTTAAAGGGATAAATTTTAAAAAGGAGAGTCAGGGTAGATTCGACCTCGGGGACGGACGGATTTTTAGACAGTCAGGAAAAATTCGCGGAGGAGGACGGTCATTTTGCAGTTATTCAGGGATCAATAACAGTAGTGCGGACGTGTAAACGGAAAATAATTCACTTATTGACAAAATTTAAAGGGAAAAATTAAATTTTAAATAAAGACAGTCAGGGTAATTTCAGTCTCGAAGACGGACGTGTTTCTGATTCGCGGTTATACAGGGAATAAAAACAGTAGTTCGGGCATGTCGACGGGAAATAATTCAATGGTTGAAATTGCGTGGGCAGTTTGCGGGGTGCGTGTAAATCTTGGGGGTACACGGGTGATAACAGCGGTTGGGGCTCATGAACAAAGAAAGTAATTTTGAAATTGACGAAAATAATTTAATTAATTTCGGGAAGTTCGCTATTTTGTGAAAATATTCGGCCGTACATTCGGAATTAATTTGTTCTCAATTCAGTGCATAATTGCATGAGTTTTGTGTCTTGCGAAAGTGCATGTGGAAATTAAATCGGATTATGCAGCATGGAGGATTTGGTAAGTTTGAAAAAAAATTACATTACGTATTTAGTACGGGCCTTGCGAAAAAAGAAACAAAAAAAATTACAGTTGTGCAGTTTACATGCGGTAGGAGTGAAACCTTCAGAAAACTCAAGGAGACAGGAGTGGGGAGGCTACGAAGCACCTCACAAAGAGGAGACCGATTAAAGTACCTCATTCTCTCGCAGGACAAATCCTATGGATGTGTTTAGTGTCCCTCGTTTCGTTTCATCTAGTTTCAAGTCACAACGGTTTTAAAGAAGTTTCATTTAAAAAAAATAGCTGCCAGCATTTTAGAAACAAAGAATTTACAGTGGCGTAGTTTACACGCGGTAGAAGTGAAACCTTCAGAAAACCTAAGGAGACAGGAGTGGGGAGGCTACGAAGCACTTCACAAAGAGGAGACCGATTAAAGTATCTCATATTCTCGCAGGGTAAATCCTATAGATGTGTTTAGTGTCGCACGTTTCGTTTCATCTAGTTTCAAATCACAACGGTGTTAATGAAGTTACATTTAAAAAAAATAGCTGTCAGCATTTAAGAAACAAAGAATTTACAGTGGTGTAGTTTACACGCGGTAGAAGTGAAACCTTCAGAAAACCCAAGGAGACAGGAGTGGGGATGCTACGAAGCACCTCACAAAGAGGAGACCGATTATAGTATCTCATTCTCTCTCAGGATAAATTCTATAGCTGTGTTTAGTGTCCTTCGTTTCGGTTCATCTAGTTTCAAATCACAACGGTGTTAAAGAAGTCTCATTTAAAAAAAAATAGCTATCAGCATTTTAGAAACAAAGAAATTACAGTTGTGCAGTTTACATGCGGTAGAAGTGAAACCTTCAGAAAACACAAGGAGACAGGAGTGGGGAGGCTACGAAGCACCTCACAAAGAGGAGACCGATTATAGTATCTCATTCTCTCTCAGGATAAATTCTATAGCTGTGTTTAGTGTCCTTCGTTTCGGTTCATCTAGTTTCAAATCACAACGGTGTTAAAGAAGTCTCATTTAAAAAAAATAGCTATCCGCATTTTAGAAACAAAGAAATTACAGTTGTGCTGTTTACATGCGGTAGAAGTGAAACCTTCAGAAAACCCAAGGAGACAGGAGTGGGGAGGCTACGAAGCACCTCACAAAGAGGAGACTGATTATAGTATCTCATTCTCTCTCAGGATAAATTCTATAGCTGTGTTTAGTGTCGCACGTTTCGTTTCATCTAGCTTCAGATCACAACGTTGCTGAAGTAGTTTTCAAACCAATAACCATAATGGTGTCGCCGAAGTGCAAAGATTGTAAGGGGAGAGGGTATTTTGGGGATGTTTTGTTAATTTTAACGGACAAGAGGTATTTATGTATCTTGCGATTGTGTTGCGAGACATTACATCAGAAATACTAGGTTAGGGGTTTATTAGGATATAATAAATTACATTACATTAGGAATACCTATTCTCAAAAACATTTTAGAATTTACTCAGTAATTGAAGATATTTGTTAGGCAAGGTCTGTACGTACTAGCTATATTGATTTGGAAAAAGGATGCATTGCATGAGGCTTCTGTTTACTAACAAATGTATACAATAGAATTCCCATTCCCCAAAAAAAATAAAATCCCACGCCTTTTACCTCAAATTTCAGGGATCTCAGAAAAACTGTTATGTAGGGACCTACATAAGCTAGCTTTTGACTTCGTTTAAACTCGGGCATGGAAGTGTGCATAGCACTTTACGTTAGGTATATTTTATACAGAATTTACATTCTAACTTAAATCCTTAGTATTTTCGATTGAACGAGACCATCAGTAGGTATTCAGACATCGCGCGCGACGCGCTCTGCTATTATTATTTAGCAAATTTCCTTCCTTCAAATTTAACCGAACGAGTTACGGCGCTGAAGCTGGTGATTGCTGGAGTAAATTTTGAGTTAAGCTTCCCTATTCCATGTATGTAGGTTACACCTATGCAGTTATGATCGGGGGCGAAGTGAACGATTTGCTGGTGGGCTACACTATTTCCCAAATGTGGGGGCGAAGCAAGCGATGATTACAGGCTTGGTCCAGTTAAATTAGAATCCTTTGTGATGGAGGCTTGGAAACCTGTGTCTCTGGACGGGTCTGAAGCAGTTGAGAGCGAGGCAGGAGCCCTTTCATGATGTCGACGTATATGTTATCACATGTATCGTCATACAGGCATTGGGAGACGTCTGGAAGGCAAAGGACGTGCTCCCACAACTCCCCCCTTCATACCACTCCTGAGGTATCAGCTGATAAGAGTCGCTGTCGCGGGAGGTCAATTAAATACAGGACGGAGAAAACGATCTGGCCGGGCTACCTCCGTAATGAAGGAAAAGAAGTGACGAAATTCGCGATGGCTTCACTACCCTTTGGATACGCTCGTGGGGAGTTACCTTGTCAGCGGAACGAAGAAAACATGACACACAGAGTTGTTTTAGCAATCGATCGGCGGCTCATTGTCGGAAACCGGATAAATTTTCATAATCTTCCCCAAAATTAGAATTAGGGCATCATCCAGCATCAGGTTGGGAATGTACTTTGGACGAAAGCGTAGCAGGGGAAATGGATGGGATGGAAGTCGGATTCACGACCCGGTGCCATTCATTCCTGGACCCAGCACCCTGGAAGCCGAGCTTGACATTCCTTCTTCGAGCTGATATTTGAGATGAGCTTGGGATATCACCTATCGTAGGGCGGATGCCCGTGACGCTAAATGGGGGACCGTCCCCGTCACGCCTGTTTCCGTCATGCGAGGGGAGGTATTTTCATTCAAATCAAATACCGATGATCACCGCGGCTGAAGGCTGACGCATGTTTATAACGTGCCTAGGAAAACGTAAGCAGCATTTCTACTGGTTCGAGGCGGTATGCTGGACGGAGAATGGGACTGTTGAGGAGCTGTGTGACTGCAGAGGCGAGGGTCGATGACATCAAAATCCACCTTTACTAAATTTAAACTTCACGAGATCAGAGGAGGGAGCGGCTCCACCGACCTCCTGACATTGCCGCTTGTCTAATCCACTTCGGTTTAATGTTCATGTTCGATGCTATAGGAGTGAACGGAACTCTAGTCATCGACATGCTGAAAGACTTCTACAGCATCATCATCATCATCGTCACCAATTCGGCTTAGAGGATGTCACGATCTAAAACCTCGTGCCACCCACGCAATCCTGAATACTTCCGGACATCGGCTAACACACCATAATTCGAAGCAGATCCTCACATCAAGCGATATGAGATGACATTTCATCAAGCAACATTAACATTATCACCATTATAATTTGGCGGCGCATTGGTTGAGAACACTCCCACTATCACCCTACGAACTGGAAACACATACCAAACCCTTTCCCAACAGGAAGCAAAACATGTCGATTTTTCATTCGTCGCTTGCGACCATCAAAATATTCTCTGGAGGTGTTGGAATTGGAGGCTGACCTGGCGGTTTTAATTGAACCTCACCAAGTCAGTTGCGGAAATGGAGGAGTCCAATTGTAGCAAGACATATTTTGTTTCATGTCAATCCCTAGTAATCTCCCAAAAATACCCACTCAAACTCAAATTTACTAACAAACTTCACTTACAACTGTGACTGTAGAATTTGTGCATCCCGGGCTTGTTTTGATAGAATTTTGATTGAAAATCCGTAACTAGAGTACAAATGTCAAATTATTTTATATGTTAGCGTCCCAAGAATAGCAGAGGATTCGCAGCGTTATACTAAAGGTAGGATCGTCCCAATTCACTATATAAAGGTATATTTATGTACTAGGTACTAGGGAAGATGACGCGGGTTAATTCAGAAGAAGTAGTCATCAACAAACAAGTATAGAACGGACGTTAGTAGGGGAGGAAGTTGCACGAACGATAGCATTAGTTATTTTCAAGTTAGCTAGAGTCAGTCATTGTAAATCGGACCCTAGTGAATTGTAACACGCCATACCTAAAAGAAGAAGGGTTTACCACAAACAAATTATTAATTAAATTGGATTAACCATATCAAACCTTTAAAACAAAAAAATGACACAACGTTAAGGGGTTAATTACAAGTTGATTAATTGAGAGCATCTCGCCACGTATACCTAAAACGTATTACGTAAAGGGGTGTCGAGTTGTTCCTGCCAAAGGAATGAAGAGGAGAGAAGAGTGAGCGACGGAACTACAAGGCTACGAATACGAATTCGAGGCGACGAACTCTACGTACAGAGCTTTCGTTGCAGAGCCTACGAACGATGTAGGAAGATAGAAACCATAAAATCAAGTTTTAAAAGAAAAGGAAAATTAATTAATTACAGGTGCAAGGGTCGGATTTATTACAGTGGTGCCGCGACCAAGGAGAGAGCGTCCACACCGAGCTTGTTCTAAATTTTCCTAATTCGAATGTGTTTTGAAGGAACAGCGTAAAGCTTGTAAAGTTTTTTTATAAATTAGGGGGGGGGGGGTAAGAGAATGAGTTATTACAGGCCTAAAGTTGACTAACTTTTGTATATTTTACCCATAAAATAGCGCAGACCCGCGAAAAATCACCGGTTAGTTGTAGGTGCTATATATAGCTCCAGTTTCTAATTAATATTCCATTATCTCGGTTTTCCTTAATCAATATGTATATATTATTTATTTATTATAAGATTTTAATCATAAGGCCGATGATAAATCAACATCGCTTGTGCTTATGAACGTTTTTGTTTACAGATTCTAAGGAAAAGTCTGACCTGAAATGCTTTTGATGTGCAGGAAACCTAAAATAACTGCCTACAAAATGTTCTCTTTCAACTTTACATTTATTTTATCGTTGGTTGCCGTCATGATTAGAACTATATTGCCATTTTAATTCCCGTAAGGCCCGAACCCCCATCACTCTAATACTGTTATATTTCTCGTTTTTTAAGTAAATAATTTTAAATAAAATTCATTCGTCCGATTTTTAGTTTCGAGAGAAATCTTGCTGCCCTTCTTATACCGTCTTATACAAACCAATCTCGAGGAACGGCGATATCTTATATGGTTCCATGACAACTCAGAATCAATCAATTTTAACACCCCCTTGAAAAATCATTAAAAGTTATGAAAAACAAATAAAAATAGCCCACAACTTAACCTAAGGTAAAGCTTTTAACCTTATTTTTTCATGACTTTTAAAGACTTTTCAAAGGATGTGTTGAAGTTGCATGATTCTGGGTTTTCCGGTCACCATCTTCTATTCACTTCACTATGCTTCTGACGTTCCTTTCTCTGTCCATTCACAATTTGGAAGGCAGGTATGGGTACCACCGCCCCGGGAACCATTAAAAGTATCTCAGAAATGTCCTCTCCAGTGGCATTTGTTATTTATTAGTACTGGAGCCAGTATTTCCTAGTACTATAATGTGCTTACTAAAAGACTGGAGGTTCTTGAGATCACAGTGACCGTTTATTGAAGTTTCGTAATTTACAAATAGAGCTTAATCGAAAAATGCAACTTAGTCTTTAAGAGGGTATTACCAGAGAAAACCAGAAATATGTTATTTTTAATTCAGATTTTAGACGTATTGACTCTTTTCCACAAAAAATTATAAATGGATTTCGAAAGATTGTTCTTTTATCTAGCATTAGCATGTTTTCAATTTTGAAAAAAAATGTTTATTTTTAGTATAATAAGGTTGTTTGGTTCTGAAACAGTTTTTTTTTAAACTTAATCCATATTCCCCAAGTCCTTCATCAATCATGTATTCCTTTCTCTTCCTCCTTTCCTCAAAAGTCTCTACCAGGAAAAGAAGAAGATGTTCCTACCTACATGAAAAAATTAAACAATATTGCCACCCAAATTTAAAAAGTGGCAGTTGGAAATTCGTAGTGACATTGGTCACAACTCGCTAAAATCGCAAAAATTCATTTTTTTATGAACTCAAAGTATCATTACTTAAAACCTGGTGTTGTGCCGGTATATAGGGAAGCTGCCAGTATCAGGATCGATCCTGAAGCGGTGCAGAAAGCCGTTAAAGGTAAGAGACTATTCCTCTCAGCCTATTTCCTATGTAGCCCAGGCAACGAAGGAAAAATAGGGGAAATAATTCATGTAGAAGACAATTTTGGCACAGTTGTAGGGGAAGGTGTCCTTAAAAAAAATAATAAAAGTACTTAGGGGTGGGGGTGGAGCTAAGGGTGGGGGGGGGTCTAAAGGTCCCTTTTTTCAGTTTTTCATTAATAACTCAAAAACTACTGCCTCTAGCGAAAAAGTGTATTAATACTAAATTATCTACATAAAATTCTCTACAAAAAAGGTTCTATAAATTTTTTTGTTAGGATCAATGCTAAAGGAGATAGTGAGGGGGGAATATGTAAAATTAAAAAAAAACTGTTTTTATTTAAATTTTTTTTTTTTTTAAATTTATTTATCTATAATAAAATATATTTACAATGGTTTTATTTGTATGCCTGTCTCACTAGGGTATACCTGTGTCGAGACAAAATGCTTATTGTTAAAAAATGAAATGCTTATTGTTAAAAATCAAATAATTAGTGCTTAAGGATGTACCTTGAACATTAAATTTCGTCGAAATCTAAACTTTCATCGTCATCAATGCTGTCTTCGACGGGGGCTCCGTTCATACATGAGCCGAGGCAGCCGCAGGCACCGGAGCAGGCAATCCCTGTAGAAAATTTTATGTAGATAATTTAGTACCTTAAAACTTTTTCGCTAGAGGCAGTAGTTTTCGAGTTATTAATGAAAAACTTAAAAAAGGGACCTTTAGACCCCCCCCCCACCCTTAGCTCCACCCCCTCCCCCCAGTTATTTTCGTATTTTGTTAAGGACACCTTCCCATACAACTGTGCCAAAATTGGCTTCTACATGAATTATTTCCCCAATTTGGTATTTTTTGGTCTTCGTTGCCTGGGCTAATGATCTATATTTCAAAACACAATCAATGGTCTTTTACTTATCAAAAAAAAGGATTTACAGTTCACACATTCTCGTGTCGCGGCATCGGCCGTTACATTTTTGGTCCTTCGCCGGATAAAGTCTCGTTTTTTGTCGTTTTTGGCAGACGTAATTTTGAAACAAGACAATTGATGTGTTTTGAAATACAGATCATTCCATTCGTTGACCTTTTTCCGGTTTTATAAAGCTGTTTCAGAATTACACATTCAATCGTGAATATTGATTGGTATTTATATTTAAATTGGTATCATTTTTAAGTCGTTGGAATTCGTGGATAGTAGATACCTCGTACCTACAATTCGCCGCCGCGGGTCGGTAGTTGGTACCTACCTACAAGCATTCTCATGTCGTTGTGTCGGTACTACGTGTCGATAAAGAAGATCGCGGACTTAAATATCGCATTTGACAGTTGTTTTCACAGCGGACATTCTGTTTACAAGTTGACGTTTGACGTTTTATTTATTTATTTATTTATTTACGCCCATTTAGGCTTTACATACATATATACACTTAACAATATTTACGAAATTATACTAGTAAATAGTGCAGGAAATGACTGTTTACAACACTTGCATATAAACAAATATAAAGCAAAAATACTTTTGAATTTGATCCACACAGTATGCAGGCATAAAATATAAAAACAAAAAAAATACAAAAATAGCTTCTCTCCTTCAGCCGACAAAACACCACCAATATGCTAGTCAATTCAAACAGTTTCATCAACACATTCCCCTACTTGATGAAAAAAACTTCAATAAGGTATGCTTATATATTGAAATTGATGTATTAAATATATCATAGGAGTATAATATTGGCATGTTGACTTAGAATTGCTACAATAATATGGTAGGTACTGTCTTGTGACTGACCTGCCTAGAGTATGAAATGAGATTACATATAATAAATCAGGGGTGTCAAACATTGAATTAATGATTTTATACAAACAGGTTAAATCGAAAATGATTCTACGATCAGATAATTTTATTAAATTTAATGAACGAAGTAGGTTATCGTAATTTAGGCATTCACTAGGAATGCCCATTTTAAAATTTACACATGGGAACGTACCCATACTACGTGACACACTTTTGTAGTATATTCCAAGACCCCCCCCCCCCCCCCCTACAGTTTTCACGTAGTATTTCATAAATATGGTTTCGAATCATTTTTTGCTAACAAAAAATAAAAAATGCACTATGTGCTTGCTGCATGACAGCAAGAGTGCATGCATTACAAGTGGAAAAAATATTATCAAGATAAAACTTATGTCAAAATATATTGAAACCGGAACGTAATTAATGGAAACGAAAGTCTTGTTATTTTTATAAACATTTTTCATCTCAATCATCTTCAACAAACACGTTCCCTGAACTTTTTCACTTATTTGAATGTACGAGGGTGGGTTTTTAAGTTTGCGGATTGGGTAAGGAGTAGAAATAAAAACCAAATTTATTTTTCCTTTTCAACATATTCACCTACTACCCTAATACATTTTTCCGATCCTTAAATTAACTTAAAGGAACTTTATAAGAGCGCAGAACTCAATTTTCTCCACATTTCACAATTTCTTCCCGATTGAAGTGTTTGATAAAACCCGGTGTTTATCCTAAAAATGAGTTGTTCAATTAGTACCTAATTCAGCGGTACCCCAATTAATCACTTACCTTCCCATTCCGCGAACTTAAAAACCTCCCCTCGTAGCTCGAAAAAAAACGCGAGATTTCTAGATTGACTACGTGATAAAAACCTAAGCCCCCCCCCCCCCCCCCGTTGTGACCAAGCGTGGTATTTTGATTACCCCCCCCCCCCTGAACAGGTCAGGTAGTATGGGTACGTTCCCTATCTTAAAAATTGATTTTGGATTCTTTCAATTGCATGTGAATGAACCTCATAATTTGGGGACCAGACCATGGAATTATATTCTATATGACTCCTTACTACTGACATATATAAAGTTTTTACAGTATTGACATTATTAAAATCACTAGATACCCTTAAAATAAATCCCAACGTTTTCGAAGCTTTATTGGTTATTATTTCTATATGCTTGATAAAGTTGAGTTTCGTGTCAAACCAAATACCTAAGTCATTAATTTCCGAGACAGATACTAACGATATATTGTTAATGATAATATAGGATTCTTTATTCGATAAAGCTTCATAATTTGACATTTGCTTTTGTTAAGTTGCAAGCGGTTATCGTGACACCATATAATAAATTTCAACAAGTTATTTGACAATATATGGCAATCATTAATGTTGCTGATTGCTTTGAATAATTTCAGGTCGTCTGCAAACATTAATACTTGAACATCTTGAAAATATATAACACATCATTAACAAATAATAAAAACAAGATTGGACCTAAATGTGACCCCTGGGGAACACCACTCGTAGCAGTGAATTTGTATGAAAATGTATCATCAACTTTAACAGCCAGTAATCTGTTGACCAAGTAACTGTTAAACCACTTATATAGTGAACCCCCAATACCGAATTTATGCAGTTTATTCAGCAATAACTCATGATTAACTTTATCGGAAATCAGTATAAATAGAGTCAACTTGACATTTATAGATATATAGTTTTGATACCAGTGTTTATTATTAGTTTGGTTTAAAATATTCATAATGGTCGCTAACACTATTAGGTACAAATTAGTTCTGTTAGACATGGAAAGTGTTCGCTTTTCTGCTATCAAAGCCATAACATCGTTGAATATTACGGATAAAAATATATTCAAAGCACGTTTTTCAGATGTATCTGATATTAGAGACAATTTTGTCGCTTCGCATATTTCGATTGAATCAACTAAAAAAGATGAATCGGAGATTAAGGTTTTACAAGAAAAATAAACTGAATTCCAAAACATGTATTACGAGATTCAATCGTATTATAACCCAATTATTTCCTGAAGTTTCGAAAAATGAATCAGATCATTCAATCGTTTCAATCGTGAATAATAATGTTTAATTGCCAAAATTATAATTGATTATTTTCTCTGGAATATCAACAGATTGGACAAATTACATAAATACCTTTAATTCGTTGATGATTCGTTAAAAAAATGCATTATTTAATAAGTAGTCTTTCGGGTAAAGCATTAACACACGTTAAACATTTACCGATTTCTGAGGAAAATTATTTTGTTCCATACAATCTTTTAAAGGAACCGTATGAAAACATACGTTTGATCGCTGATAGACACGTAGAATTAATTCTGTCGATTCAACCTGTAAAAGCTCAGGATAATCTGAGGCAATTTATTTCCATTTTTAAAGAAAATCTTGCTGCTTTAGAAGCTTTCCAGTTCGCCAATGGAATTTTCTTTTATTACATATTGTATTTACATAAGAATTGCGTATTGATTTTGAAATTCAAAACAGTTCAAAGAATATCCCGACGTTTGATCACCTATTGAAGTACTTAGATGGAAAATGTTTAGCCAAAGAAATGGCACATGGAGTTTTTCCTAAAAACCTGATACAGGCTCATAAAGGTCAATCAAAATCGTATAATGTTAAACATCGATCGAGCAATAATATTAATGCGTTTGTATCAAATATTGAAATCAAGTGTATTCTTTGTAAATCGCCACAAGTGTGAAAAATTCTTACGCTTCACTCTAAAAGATAGGTATTTGTTCGCAAAGGAAAATAATTTATGTCTCAATTGCTTAGCGCAAGGAAAACACAACGCTAAAAACTGTCAGTCGCGTTTCACTTGCAGGAAATGTCAATCAAGACACCATACCCTATTTCATTTTCCAAAAAAAATCGTGGAAAATTCAGACCAGCAAGAAAACTTGTCGGAGCCTTTGTCGTTGACAACATTTTACAATAAAACCAACAAAACGGTTCTTTTTCTACAGCTTATGTGGAAGTTTTAGATAAAAATGGAGTATTCCAGAAGGTTCGTGTTATGCTTGATAGCACAAGTCAGGCAAATTTTATATCGGAAAATTGTGTGAAAGGATTAGGTTTTACTCGTTCTAAAAAACAACCACTTACCGTGATAGGTATTGGAAATACTCCTACAATTAATTCTAACGGATTAATAAAAACACAATTTCGTCCTGTCGATTCGAAGGAATCTGGTATTTTGACAGATTTCCTTATTTTAAATAACATTTGTTCGAATATGCCATGAAATCGTATCGTCGATCATCGTTGGGAACACATCGTAGGTCTCAAATTGGGAGATCCAACATTCTACCTACCATCAGCCATTGACATACTGCTTGGAAGTGATATTTTTGCGTCATTATTATGCTCAGGAAAAATGATGGGCAAAGAAAATGAGCCCATAGCCATAGAAACTACATTGGGTTGGATTTTGATGGGATACGTTGGACCATCAAATAATTGTATAAATTCATTCTTCACATTAATGGTGGAAAATATTGATGAAAAGCTTAAATGTTTTTGGGAAATTGAAAATGTTCCACCTTTGAAGAAAATTCAATCGCCTGAAGAAATTCGTTGTGAAAACTTATACATTGAAAGTACCTACCGTAACCAAGACGGGAGATACGTCGTTTCATTGCCATTTAAGGAAAGCCCGGAAAAATTAGGAAAGTCATATGACATAGCATTGTCACGCCTCAAGCATTTAGAAAAGAGACTGAATAGAGATTCTGATATTAAATCTGAATACATTTCATTCATGAGAGAATACTCAACATTTGGGCACATGATGGAAGTGCTACCTCAATCGCCAATTATTGGTAACTATTTAATACCCCATCGTGGAATAATCAAGGAAACCAGATCTACAACTCGTTTAAGGGTCGTTTTTGATGCCAGTACCAAATCATCTTCTGGTACGTCATTGAACGACATACTTTTGGTCGGTCCCAAATTACAAAGGGACATTGTCGAATTGATGTGTAATTTTCGAAAACACAAAGTTGTTTTTACAGCTGACATCCGTCAAATGTATAGGCAAATACTTGTAGATGAGAAATCTCGAAGTGATAACGTCGAGATTTCTTATACATATTTCTCATACATAGATTTCTCATGCGTATTGAGAGAATCACCTAATCATCCTGTAAAAGAATTTGAACTACAAATAGTAACGTATGGCACATCCAGTGCACCGTACTTATCCATTCGCACACTTCATAAATTAGCAAATGATGAATAGTTGAACTTTCCAAAGGCTGCTAGTACATTAATTGAAGATACTTACGTAGATGATATTATCAGTGGAGCGCAAACTTTGGAAAGCGCTCGACATTGTATAGTGGAATTAATTGCATTACTTCAAAAAGTTTGTTTTGAATTGAGAAAATGGTCTAGTAACCTTCCTGAAATACTGGAAGACATTCCTGTCAGCTATCGGGAAGTACCCTTAAGTTTTGAGTCGGATACTGACAAGAAAAACCTTAATATTTTAGGTATTCAATGGATACCGTCGCTTGATCAATTTACATATAAAATTCATAATGTTTTTAGTAACCACTGTACCAAACGCATAATTTTATCGACAATTGCACGTCGAGCAGTTTTATTGGCAAATTTGTCAAGAAGTATATAAAGATAGACTTCAAATAGAAAAGACTGTCGCGTTCACAGATTCAACTATTGTATTGGCATGGTTGAAGATACCTTATTTTCTCTTGCAAACTTTTATAGCAAATCGTGTTAAAACAATAATACAAAATATACCTTGTGAACATTGGTATCACATTTCATCGCAATAAAATCCTGCAGACTTGGGTTCGCGAGGAGTTTTTCCCAGCGAAATCGCTGACGCTTCGTTATGTTGGAAAGGACCTAACTTTATATCAACACCTTTGGAGGAATGGTTATT
Organism: Limnephilus rhombicus; assembly: GCA_929108145.2. Classification (NCBI taxonomy): domain Eukaryota; kingdom Metazoa; phylum Arthropoda; class Insecta; order Trichoptera; family Limnephilidae; genus Limnephilus; species Limnephilus rhombicus. The sequence continues at coordinate 30,916,831 of OV815284.1, forward strand.
TGTTAGGCCTCCAAATATCTCCGTGGACCAGGTACCATCATTCATCATTATCGAAATTACTGCGCGTTATATGTTGGTGCCGTCGATTTATCAATAGATTACGTTCGAAATCGATTATCAATTTCAATGGGTTATCCCCACTTTCATTAAAATAAAATAATGTAGCCTTGCAATGTTGCATTAAGCTTGTTCAAGCAATTTATTTTCAATAAGATATGAACAATATCTCTTCCCATCGTATATGTTCAACGCAGCTTCAAAAAAACGCTCCATTTATCGATGCAAATGGTGTTTTGAGAGTCGGTGGTCGAATTCGCTTTGCACAGATTTCAGAAAATGCTCGACATAATTAATTTCGGCTAGGGACATAATTTGACATCGATTGGGTAAATGCATTTCTTGTTTTAAAAATAACCCGCGTGGTAGTTTCCCGTTGATGGGTAACTTTCCGGGCTTCCCGTTTTCGAGAAGGTCGTCCATTTTTAAATGTCGGAACAGATTATGGAGGTCCTTTTTGGTACGTGAGGTCTTTTGGTCTTTACGTTTGTTTATCGACCAAAGCCGTTCATCGTGAATTAGTGTCAGATCTATCTACTGAAGCGTTTGTGGCAGCATTAGATAGATTCATCTCTAGACGCGGTATATGCCAAAATATTTATAGCGATTATGGCAACAATTTTATTGGAACTAATAGATATCATAATGGCCTTTCTAAATTCATACATGCATCTGAAAACACTGACAAACTTGTTGACGCAACTGTCGTTCAATTACTTGGCATTTTTCTCCGCCCTCCGCACCCCATTTCAATGGAGTGTTGGAGGCTGGTAATAAGTCAACTAAACATCATTTGAAGAGGATTGTGGGAGATCAAATCCTTACCTTCGAAGAATTAACTACTGTTCTGACTCGCATCGAAGCCATTTTAAATTCGCAACCAATTGGAGCGCTGTCGTCGGATCCATCCGAAATGGACCCGTTAACACCTACACATTTTTTAATTGGGGCTCCTCTTGTTTCTGTTCTTGAAGAAAATTTTGTGGATGTACCAATGAATCGTTTATCGCGTTGGCAACTATTGAAACAGATGTCTTAACATTTTTGGAATCGTTGGCGGAAAGAATATCTACATACTCTTCAACAACGAATCAAGTGGGCAACGTCAACTCCTAATTTGAAAGTTGATGATCTAGTCATGATAGATGATTCACAAGCTACCCCAATGCGATGGCCTGTCGGGAGGGTGGTTGAATTTTTCCCCGGCGCCGATGGAATGGTTCGTGTCGCTACTGTAAGAACCCTTCAGGGCATTTTTGTGGTCAAATTGTATAAACTACCCATCGATTAATTAATTTTAATTTTATTTTTGTCTTGTTCAATCTCTAGGTTAATTAGTTTTTGCTTTCGTTTTTCGTTGCTTTTCTTTCGTTTATAGTTGTTGAGAAAATATCATATTTCCTCAAGGTCGGCGGAATGTTTGGTTCTGAAACAGTTTTTAAAAAAACTTAATCCATATTCCCCAAGTCCTTCATCAATCATGTATTCCTTTCTCTTCCTCCTTTCCTCAAAAGTCTCTACCAGGAAAAGAAGAAGATGTTCCTATCTACATATGAAAAAATTAAACAATATTGCCACCCATGTTTAAATTACCTACTTGGGCAGTTGGAAATTCGTAGTTACATTGGTCACAACTCGTTATTCAATATATCGCAAAAAATCGCAAAAATTCATTTTTTATGAACTCAAAGTGTCATTACTTAAAACCTGGTGTTGTGCTGGTATATTGGGAAGCTGCCAGTACCAGGATCGATCCTGAAGCGGTGCAGAAAGCCATCAAAGTTAAGAGACTATTCCTCTCATAGCCTATTTCCTATGATAGATATTTCAAAACACAATCAATGGTCTTTTACTTATAAAAAAAAGGATTTACAGTTCACACATTCTCGTGTCGCGGTTACAAAGGTTATAGCATAGGTCGTTGGCAGATTTGTCAAATTTTCAAAAAAGATTTTGTATTAAAACACACCTATTTTATATCATGTAATCATGCAGTAAAATAAATCAATGCATTATCTGGGTATGGCATGTTTTAGAATATTAATTTTTGTCTAAACAAAATCATTAAAAAATAAATACGTACGTATGTTTCTTGACGAAAATTGGTCCGTTTGTGTATTTATTTGCGCACTTGCAGACTAATATATTTCAGATTTTTTTAACATTCTTATTTAACTTAGACATTATTGAAAAATGATAAATACTTATAATCAAAAAATAATTACAAAAAGTACATAATTTTAATAGTTTTATCATCACGCCTTTCAGCATTTTTGGATGTAGGTATAAATTAAAGCAAATTTGGAATGAAATAAAATCGACATTGAGTTATAATTTTAAAAAGCTGGTACCGAGAATAATTAATCTTTTTCATTGTAACCGTCCTGTACGGTCGTAAGAACAACTTTCGACGCAATGTGGATTTTCGGCCGCTGGCTGGTTAAACGCTCTTTACACAATTTTATTTAAAAAGCACAATTCTTTTGAATTTTTGTACCGGGTTGCTACCTCCTTCCTTCTTGTGTTCATGATTTATTGTCAATTCTTAATAATAATTAAACACGTAAAATTATAATATTATATTAAAAAAATTATGTGGATCTGTATTGGAATCTTTCTGTTTACTTTTCATCGACTTCACGAACTATCGAAATGTGTGAATTTTCGCACACGTGATTTAAATGATTACAAAACATAGAATAACAAAAATAATCTAATATTAAAGTTTAATTTGCTTTATTAGTACGTGATAAGCGTGTTTTTTGGTCTTTTTAGACAATTTTTTTACCTACCCACGCTCTTACTGTGCCATCTCTACGTCTTAAATTTTCTCTGGGTCGTGATAAACGTGTTTTTTTAAATCTTTTTAGACCATTTTTTTTACCTACCCACGCCCTCACTGTGCCATCTCTACGCCCTCTAATTTTCACTAGGTCTTCTACTGCCCCTTGAAAGTTTCAAATGACCACAAGGGGGCGTTATCACCCACGTTGAGATTGAGAACATGTGACGTACACTATGCGCGCGTTCAAAATCGACTTAGGATGTGTTCAAAAACCAGCTGGACGTTTTAAAATCAAATGTCAATCAATTAAAATCAATGTTTTAAAATCATAAGGGTATACGTACACAAAATATTTTTAAAAATATGATAATATAATAAAAAGTATATATTTAAAAAGAAAACGGCAGACATTTGTGCGGGCCGCAAAAAAAAGGATAATATAATTGTACATGAAAAAATATATTTAAAAAGAAAACGGCAGATATTTGTGCGGCCCGCACAAATATCTGCCGTTGGCCGCAGTTTGACGACCACGGGCCTAGACCAAGTCGCACCCGCGAAAGACACCTCACGCCATCCGAAGAAGCTTCGCTCAACATTCGTATCTCAGAGATTGAGGGTGGTGCGGCATGGCAAAAATAAGGTTGAGAAATATTTGTCTGGGCGATCTCAACCTTAACAGACATGTTAAATATTTGGAAAAAAAATATTTTGTCGTAATTACTTTATTATAATCTACCAAATAGTACGTTTTTTCTTAAGGGTCTATAGAAAGATTGATTGAATAAGGAGAAGTGGTCACTCAATTAGTTAAACTATTAATTATAACAAAAAGGTTTTTATTCATTCGACTTCACAAGAGAACCTATACTATATCTTTGTTGCGCATGTACGAAAGTGAAAATGTGTGGGAACATCCGGTAGAATTAACGACATCATTCATTTTTAAAAGACACTCCACAATCAATGGATCCAATAATGTTGAGTTCAAGAGACCAAACAAATCTTATAAGTCACAAAGTACAAAACATCGTGGCCTTTACTAATAAAATAGAGCCATTCCCATTTCTTCACTTCGCTTTTGGGTTGAGAAGTTGGCGCGTTGTGAAGGGCAATAATTTAATAAATTTACACTGGACGGCCAAAGCATACATTGTTGTACTTTGTGCAATATTTTTGTACGTTTCTATCGTGTTCATTCCGCCTTACTTTATTCACACTCAAAATACTCTTATATTTTCGTGCACGACTGTGATCCTTTACAGTTCCGGATCAGTAAACTTTTCGTTGATGTGGCTAAATAATTTAAATACTAAAACAGTTGTAAAGATTTTGAAAAATCTCGATTTTTTAGAAAGTTTCGTACCAAAAGTGAATGGATTTGTTCACGGAAATAGTCGTCTATTTTTATTTATTCACTTACTGTCTTTTGCATACACCATGTATAGCGTTGTTCTTTTGTCCAGAATGAAAATCTTTTCATTTTTCAAATTATTTTCAAACCTTTGGCGATTGTTTTATTCTTTAACAATTGATTTAATTATTTATCAAATTTGTAATATTGTGAATATGTTGAGTTCGTACGCTAATATTATGAAAATAGCACTTTGTAAGATATTCAAAAAGCCTGAATATTATCGAAAACAAAATGATCCAATAATGCTTTTCTTAAAAACTAAAGTAATTAAATATACTGCACTTCATCCATTAAAGGAGAATATATTCGCAAAACTAGATACAGAAACAATGGGGATAATGTACGACAAACTTGTTGAAACGGTGGAGCTGATGAATAATAACTTTAACATTATCGTAAGTATCAAAGTAAGTTTTTCCAGCTTAAATGTTAGCTCAATATATTTTTATTCACCCCTGAGGAAGGTTCAGTACGAACCGAAACCGGTTGGATTAAAAAATAATAAAGTGGAATTGAAACAAAGTTATTTAATTGTGTTTATTATAATTATGTATTCGCACAAAGTGTTTGCTACATATCAAGATTTAAATGTTAAACCTAATGGTTAAACAAACTTCTGAGAAATGTTAAAAATAATTCCTTTTTCAATTTTTTTTTGATTAATTGAATGCACGAATGAAGTTAAATCTTGGAGGTGGAAATTAACACACTTCCCGACATCGACCGAGCTGAAACTCTGCAGATAGACTCGATGTCGTTATAATTCACTCTATCAACTTTTGGTGGCAATCACGCATACGCACTTGGATAAACATGCAATTTTCTGAAATTCGATGACGTTTCAGATAATATACGCAATAAATATCGGCCTTATCAAATTGGGATTTGGCTCAATCCGTAGTGTTGTTTACTCCGTAGGAAGGTTCAAACCCCATTAAAAAGAAAAAAAATTCTTAAGAAAAAAATAATTACTGTAAAAAAAACTTTTGTTTTAACGGGTTCATTTTTCTCAGCTTCTTCTAGCCCCGCTACCTATTGTCCTACATTCAATTGTCACCGTTACCGGTATGGTGTACTATGATGTAAGTTATAAATTTTAATAAATGTCGTATATTGTGATATTTCGTTCAACTAACAGTTTCAGCTGATTTTATCACTCTTTTCTAGAAAAAAAAATTCCTAAGTAATCGCCGTTTTTTGCTTAACATTTTGATCTGTGTGAGATAGTAGTACTTACAACCGTTTCATTTATGAAAATTTATATTTTTTTCCCCTAGCAATCGTCTTTTTGGGTAACAATTCATAGCTTATGGATAACACACCATTTCCTCAACATTTTTGGCATAGCAGTGGCCAGCGAAGCGCTGCAGGAAGATGTTCGAAACATGGGGCAGATTACTAGACAAATCCTGGCATTTTCAAGCAGAGAAATGGGTCAGTATTTTTGAGTGTCATGACTTACTACATGAAAAATATCGAATTTGTTCTGCAGTTTATTTGTTTTTATCAAAATTACACTGACTTTTTTTAATAAAGAAAACCCAGTGGCCTTTAGAATTTGCATTTTGACATTTTTCCTGAAAGTAAAGATATCGATTTTTTAAATAAAATAAGTGACTCATTTCTTCTATAGTCCGAGAGTTGATAGGGTCATTCTCAGAAAGTTTTGGTTATTTTTAATTTTATCATTATTATTGGATATTGCCATCACGGACAGTAGACCTTTTCTGGGTCGTACCAAAGAGCATTAAACTTTCTCATAATATGCATGTAAATATATCCATGCAAATTACTTCGAATGCCGATTTTTTAACATGCTTAGTTATTTTTTGCAGAACCCAAGAAGAAATCAGGCCTGCTGCGCTTATTCAAGTGTATGCACAACCGAAAACCTGACATCAATGCCTGTAAAATGTTCTCATTCAACTTTGCATTCATTCTATCTCTAGTGGCTGTCATGGCTAACTATATTGTTATTTTATTTCCCGTGAGGCTAAACATAAATAACTAGACACTTTTTTTTTTATCAGCGCCATTTATTATTATTCATTGAATATACTTATTGTATATATACTTATAGTACACTTATTGACTTTTAGTTTACAATTTGTAACTTTGCAGTTCTTAGCACCAGACTTGGTTCATGTGGTGAGGTTTGTCCGGGTCTTGGCGGTCGATGCGTCTGCCCACCATGGCAGGCCGGATCGGTAGAGAATGATCGAGGGAGTCCCTTTGACTTCTCCAGACTTACTCTCTCGGAACATCGCCTTGCACTGCAGTGGGAGGGATGGATTCATATGTCCGTCATTCCTGGACACTGACCGCCAGATTCCTACCCCTCTTTACACCCTTTTCCTTCCCAGAACTTTCTCTCCTTCCTTTGCTACAAAGACCCTCCGCACAGATCCCCAAAGATGACATAGGCCCTGAGGGGATTTATTTTCATTGGGCTCTCTTGTGTGGAGCTAATGTAAAAAAAAAGATATTGATAAACGTATTCCAAAAAATAAAAAACAAATCTTCTTCTTCTTTGTGTGCCGTATCAGGTCCCCCCGACGTTGGTGATCACTCTTGAGAATGTCTCTCTGTCTTGCGCTGCCCGGAATAGCTCCTCCAAAACACAAATAAGATATCGCTATTCCAAATGGTTTAGTCAGCCTCTTATTAAGCCCTCAAAGATAAAAATAAAGTAAAACTGCGGGCTAATAAATATAAAAACCCATTAGACTAGGCTTAGTTTTTTTATTCTAAGAAAAATATCGAAAAAAAATGCAAAACGAATGCTATTTATCCTACTCTAGCTGACCCGGCGAACTTCGTACCGCCTTAGAATCAATAAATATTGTGTTAACTTATTAGCTGAAATAAATTCATTGCTTTTTAAATTACTGAAGCAATTACAATTCAAAATTACTTAAGGCTCTGCAACCGGGCCCGAAAAGAAGAAGATGGAGAGATACAAAATTACGAATGTTAGAGGAGAGCGCTAACATTTACAGCGACAAAATCGATGCGAAAATGTTTAATAAAACACGACTCCTTTAAAATAGAGCAAAAATCTCGCGGTCATTATCTTAAACAGCATAAAGAAACACTGTGAATTTTTTCACACATATAACTTGTAAAATAACTGAAACAAACGTGTTAATAATAATTTTTGGAGCATACTTTGCCATTTTTTTCTCCCGAGGGAATTTTATATAATTTGCGTTTCCGCGCGGGTAAAGTCTAGATATTATCTTCAAGAATAACATATATTTTTTTAAGAGCTTTAAAACTTACCGTGTTTAAGGGAAATATGTAATTAATCGGTACAAATCCGGGTTGCGGGCCCTTAATGAAGCAATTATCGGTGCGCAACTGAATCAGCTGTCAAATGATAATTCACACAACGTTATCTTCTGCCATTACCGGAAACAGCATACAACGCCATGTTCATTTTGGCCAGTGTTTTGTTTCTGGCATGTATCAGAGATGGCGTTGTATACGGATTTATATTTTTTGTGATTTTTTTTACTTTTCAAATGCGCGAAGAAATTTCTCTAAACGCAGACGAACAAAAAAAAACCCATCAAAATGGACGCTCTTATATTTGCCATGACGATTCTACCTTGGCGGCAAAAAGGGTAATAAACATACGTTCCTTATCCCTATAATGCTGCAGCTCTTTCTTACACATTAAATAATGATAAGACACACAAAATACGTGTGACTCTTTCCTCAAAAAATCTAATTTTTTGCGAATGGAATTGCGTTTCATTTTCTTTATACATGTGAGGGAGATTTATGATAATGATTTGATAATGATTTGATACAGAAACATTTAACAACTCAGAACACACTTTTGACAAAGCGACAGATTATAATTTTCTGTTCACAGAAAAACACAACTTAAACATAATATCCCAAAACATTAGAAGTATTCGAAAGAACTTCGATAATTTCTCGATCCTCCTAAACGAAATAAACATAAGCTTCGACATTATTATCTTGACTGAATGCTGGTTAGATGACTCGTACACAAACCTAAACTTAAAGGACTATACAACTCTCCATTCCACAAAACATCTAAATCAAAACGACGGTATAGTAATCTTTGCCAAAGATTCACTAAACTCATCAATAACAGAAATCAACCTAATCGGAGCAAACTGTATCCAAATCTCCCTCGGACCAGACATCTCCATATTTGCCGTCTACAGACCCCCATGCTATAACAATCTCTCACCATTCTTCAACTCCTTAAATAAACTTCTCGAAAAAAATAAAAAAAACACAACAATTATTATTGCAGGGGATATGAATATTAACTTACTAAATGGGCAACCAATAACCACAGAATACTTAAGTCTACTTACTCACTATGGATTAAATTCGACAATCAACTCACCAACAAGAATTACGTCAAACTCTGAATCCTGTATTGACCATATATTTGTTAAAACTAGGAAAAAAACATCGTCATCCATTATTCGATCAACGGTCATAGATCATTTCACTACTATACTAAGCATACATCTTAACAAGAAACAAAAAGATGAAAAAAACAACTCCGTACAAGACAAAATCAATTTTAAGTCCCTAATAGAGGACATACAAAATGAATCTTGGTCAAATGTAATAAATGAACCCGATCCAAACAACGCGCTGAACACATTTATGACCACAGTTGGAACCTATATTGCTAAACATACAACAAAAAATACCCCGAAAAATTACTCACATAAAGAAAAAAAAAATAACACCCTGGATCACGAAAGGATTAGTAAACAGCATTCATAAAAGAGACACAATGCACATGCAAGTACGCAAAAACCCATATGATGACAAACTAAAAAATAATTACCTGCTATATAGAAACCTTTGTAATAAATTAATCAAACATGCCAAATACAAGTACTACAAAAAAGAAATAAAATCCGCCAAAAATGACCTCAAAAAAATCTGGAAAATCGTCAAAGATATTACTTTCTCCAATACGAAAAAAGACTCGAAGATCAAAGTACTGTTAATAAATGGAAACAAAACCCTTACAAAAAATGAACCTGGTAAAATAGCAAATTTTATTAACTCCCAATTTGCAAAAGTTGGATCTAACTTGGCTGAAAAAATTCTTTTAAAAAACGGCACAACAGAAGACTCTTTAACCAAACTATCATCTACCATGTAACCAAATCATTCGTTTTATGCTCACAAAATAGGTACAAAGGAAATATCGGATTTAATTATTTCTCTCAAACCAAATTGCGCTGTGGGCCCAGATAACCTCTCCAATCATATACTGATTAGTCTCCGAGAACATATACTTATACCACTTCAACATATTTTCAACCAAAGTTTCAGCCTCGGCTTTGTCCCCGATCATCTAAAAATAGGTTGTATTACTCCAATACATAAAGCGGGAGACAAAACGCTGATCTTAAATTACAGACCAATCACTCTCCTAAATTCGCTATCGAAACTACTAGAAAAAACTATGAAAAAAAGACTGCTCGCATACCTTGACAAACACAAACTGATCTCCACCCGTCAATTCGGGTTTCGGGCGAAAATGGGAACAGAAGACGTCTTATCGGAACTAACCACCTACATAGTGAAAAACCTAGATGGCGGTTCAAAGGTGTTAGGAGTGTTCTTAGACCTAGCAAAAGCTTTCGACACCATCTCACACAAATTACTCCAACAAAAACTCAAAAACATTGGCATAATAGGTCCACCACTAAAATGGTTCATCAGCTACATTGAAAATAGACAACAAATTGTAAAAATCAATAATCAAGAAAGTGACAAAGTAGGCAACAGGTATGGAGTACCCCAAGGCAGCGTCTTAGGTCCCATACTGTTTCTCATCTACATTAACAGTCTAACTGAGATAAGCCTAGGGAACATAGAGTACAAAGTTATCAGTTATGCAGATGACACTGTAATTTTATTCAAAGCCCAATCATGGGAAAAAGTCTTCAAAAACACGGAAGCAGGGATGACTGAAGTAAATAAATGGCTAATAAATAATCTACTGACACTAAATATCTCTAAAACAAAATACTTAACTTTCAGTAAAACATTAGCTGGTCAGCCAGATAGTCGCCCACAACTACATCTTCACCCCTGCACAGTTACCTCATTAACTAACTCACGCTGTGTTTGTGACAAAATTGATTATGCGCAAAATATTAAATATCTCGGTTTAACTGTTGAAAATAACTTAAAATGGGATCTCCAAATTAACCTAATTACAAAAAAAATACGGAAACTCTCTTACATCTTCAAAACAATTCGAAACATTATGTCACTACCTCAGCTAAAAAATATATATTATGCACTCTGTCAAAGTATTCTAATGTATGGTATTTCAGTATGGGGAGCAGCAGCAGAGACTCACCTCAAATCACTTAAAATTAATCATAAAACAATAATCAGAATTATGTTTAGAAAGCCCTATCAACATCCGACAGAACAGATAATGATCAACAATAACCTATTAGACATAAATAAACTATTCATAAAGAAGATCATCTACAAAAACTGCATAAAAATATCACCACACTTCATAACTCACTCGCAATACACAAGAGCAAACACACACAATCAACTACAAGTACCATATATCAAATCAAATTTTGCAAAAAAACATGAATCTTACTTGGCACCATATATATTCAATAAGTTTGTAGCCCAAACAAAGACCTACGTCGCATCTAATAATTTGAACTGGGTTTTCAAAAGATTTTTAAACTGGTTGAATGTCTAGGAAAGAAGAGAGATAAGTAATATTCTTAATATCTAATATTATATATTTTCTATTTTCTACTCTGTTTCTAAATTCTGATTTTCCTCTTATTTTTTATTATTATTTTTACTCTAATATATATGTTTCTTTTTTTTTCTTTGTTTTACCACTTATTTGTTTTTATGTAATTAGAAATTGTTAGTTACCAGCCTCAGAACAGACTTTGTCTAGTGAGGAGGATAAGGGAAAAAAAATCATATTGTACATAACAAATAATAAATAAACGCCCGGGTTGCCGGCACTGAATTGAATTGATTGTATTTTTCCTTTGGGGGGTTCAGACATACGGTCACCGTTTGTGTCATTTTCGATTGTTCTCATTTAATAAATGTAAGAAAGAGGGGCAGCATTATACGTTTAAGAACAAAAGCAAAACCATCAGTGCATTGACATTTGAATTTTTGGAATTCACTCAAATTACAAAATATTAAAAAAAAAAAAAAAAACTTTATTCATTTTGTTTGTTACAGGTTTGTTTTACATGGTTTTTCGACTACCAAGCTAGGCAAATGCCCGTATTATGGTAGTCGAGATTCATAAGATGTTATATTAAGCATATAATATTAAGTATAATCATCCATATATGTAGATGAAAGTACAAAAATACAGCATACATATAAGGAAAATATTCATACTAGTATTAGCTATATGATCACATACAGGAAAGGAGTTAAACTAGGTGAATTTGTATAAATAAAAATAAAATAGAATAACAAATAAAAATAAAAGTAACAAATAATAATGTTTTAAGGATAATAGAAATAAAAATAAGAATAAATATATAAATCATCTAAACAGATGAACAAAGATAATCTTAGACCCCAAAAAACAAAAACAAAAGCAGGTTATCCTAGGCAGCGTACGAAATGGACGAACGATGTACAAAATATGAAAAAAGGCATCAGCGTAATATAAAGTTTTCGTTCAAAATTTAGGGATAAGATTTTTTATTCGAGAAATATGTAAAAATAAGAGCTGTTTTTAAGATGTAAGGCATTCTCAATAATATTTCCTTCCCTGAGTAAATAACCAGTTCTATACATTAATGGCATAAAGATCATCAGTTTTCGTTATCTTAATATCAATACTCAGTAAGTTAAACATTTTAGGAGCGATGTAAGAGAACTGTCGTTGGGCGAAAGCTGTTTTTGTTGAAGGTATTTTGCATTTTTGGTGTGATGAATAGCGGGTGTAAATATTTTGTTGAGTTTTGAGTGTTAAATCATTTTTCCTTATGTCTAATATAATTGTCTAATGTCTAGGATGGCGAATTTTTTTAAAAGTGGCTCTGATGGGTGAGATGGATGACATTTTAATATAATCCTTAGTAGCAGCTTTTGAATTAAGATCATGGGATATATAATTGAAGCTGCACAGGGGAGGCTGCACAATACCGTATGTGGCTATTGATTGGAAAAGTGCAAAATATATGCATCTCATTGTTTGAAGGTCCAGGATTGATCTGAGAGAGAGAAATATATAGCACAATTTGCAGAGTCTTTTTGTTGTGAAATTGACATGGTCCTCCCAATGCAGTTGGTCATCTATAACAATCCCCAGATATTTGATTTGGTCGGATTTTTTTAGGTTGGTACATGAGCAATTATTGTGGGGAGGCGTAGGGGTAATATGGTTCTGTGAGCATGAGTGAATGATAAGATTAGGACAGTTTTGAGAAGGAGTGACTTTACGTATGGAGAAGAGTAAATATTTTATTTTGGCAATATTAAGAGTCAGAAGGTTATCGTCTAACCAATGTTTTACTTTATTTAGGCCCTTATTTGCTTTTTCCATAGTTGAGTTCCAATTTTCAGCTTCAAAGATGATTACCGTATCATCGGCAAAAGATATTATAGTTCCATCAATTTCCAAGTTACATAAAGTGTTATTATATATTAGAAAGAGAAGTGGGCCTAATACAGTGCCTTGGGGCACACCGTACGTGATTGGTAAACTTGTACTTCTGTAATCTTTAGCAGAATTTACAAGAGACGATTGCGACCTATTTGTTAGATAGTTCTCAAACCATTTGAGGGGAGTACCTTTTATTCCTACCTGAAGGAGTTTCTTCAAAAGTATGCGGTGAGAGACAGTATCAAAGGCTTTGGCTAGATCCAAAAAAACAGCGAGGGGCTTGCGGCCTTTATCAAGGTTATCAGATAATACGTTTGTAAAAGTTGCAATTGCATCTGCGGCACTACGACCTTTGCGGAAGCCATATTGATTTCCTGACAGAATGTCATTGTCTTCAAGAAATCTGTATAGCCTTCGTTTTACCGTTTTTTCAATTATTTTTGATATTTGACTCATATTTTTGATATGGTCTATATTTATTCACTGAAGTTCTGTCCCCTGATTTATAGATAGGAATAATTGTTGAGTATTTTAAAGAATTTGGGAAGAGGCCAGTTTGAAAGCTTAGATTTATGATATGTTTAAGGGGCTTAGTGATGATTGGTTTGAAGTGTTAGATCAATTTAGTGGATATATTGTCGATTCCAGTTGAATATATGTTTTTGAGTGATGAAATAATTTCAGTGACTTCTTGTTCTGTGGTAGAAGTGAGATTAAATGGATACCGTACTAAGATTATCGATCGATATATTACTTGCAAGGTTAAATTCTGACATTCCGTTTTTATCTAAGATATTATTTGCTAAGTCTGATCCGACTGTGGAGAAGAATTTATTGAAATGATTTGCGATTTTTTCTGGATGATTTGTTGTATCTAGTGTTTGGTCTGCAATGGTTATTTTATTTATAGGTGCGGTAGTTTTGTTGGTATAGCACATCTCTTTGACAACATTCCAGATTTGTTTATTGTCATTGGCAGCTTCCTTGATAATGCTTCGTTATTTTAATCCCTGCCGCCGCCCCGGGAATCCATTATTGGATAACTACGTTATGAAATATTAAATGTAACCGACACCTCTGCCATAGGTCACCCTCAAGTGGTTATTTACGTTTGGTGACTTAGCAGGGGTGCCCCAGCTCATGGGGCGAAGTTTGTCCGGGTCCTGACGGCAAATGCGTCTGCTCACCAGCTGCGTGGCAGGCCGGATCAGGAGAGAATGGTTGAGGGAGTTCCTTTGACTTCTCTTCTTGTACCGCAGTGGGAGGGATGAATTCATACGTCCGTCACTCCTGGACACACTGACCCCCAGATTCCTACCCACCCCTATCACCCTTTTCCTTCCCAGAACTTCCTCTCCTTCTTTTCCTAAAAAGACCCTCCACACGGCATCCCCAAAGATGACATAGGCTCTGAGGGGAATTATTTTCCTCAGGGCCTCCTGTGTGGAGTTAATGTAAAAAAAAAACACTTCAATATTATACTTGTAACTATATTCCATACTTGTGAGGTGTGTGAATGAGATGCAAGAAAATCATGACTTTTTCTTTTGGAGAAAACAGACCTACGTACATTGTGTATCTCACCTTTTGAAAGAGCTGCAGCAATATTGTGATAATATAATATTTAAGTGCGATTGAATTCTGAAAAAACCGTTCCATACAAAAAGTTTGAGAAAATGCTTTTTCTTAATATTTTTTTTTTCATTGATTTTTTCGATGTTTTAATAGTTATTATGCTATTCAGGGCGGAGACTAATCCAAAAAATCAAAGATCGTAAAAATCGGTCCAGCCGTTCTTGAGTTATAAATAGTGTAACTAACCCGACTTTGTTTTATATATTAAGATTAACTTACTCTCTTGAACAAAGCATAAAGGAAAATGAAAAAACTTTTTGGGCGTACTCAAAATCATTGCATTCCCAAATTAATACATATGCAGATAATATGCAACAAATTGCCAATCTTTTCTCTAATTATACTCAATCTGATCCCTTGTTATACACCGAAAGACCGAATGTTACTCACGACAACCAATTTAATCTTGGCAAAATCAATGTTAGCAAGGAAACCATCAAATCTTCTTTAGAAAAAATCGATACTGGCAAAGGCCCAGGACCAGATAAAATACCTACTTGGTTTGTAAGTTGTTGTTCCAGCGTGTTGAATAAGCCAATTTTTATAATATATGATGAATTTCATTTTATTATAATACACTAACTTTCACAGATTTGTGGAAAAATGCACATATTATTCCGATACAAAAATCTGGTGATCAATCTTGTATTAAAAATTATCAACCAATCAGCATTCTATCATGTTTTGAATATATGATTTTTATTTCTGTATTTCACACTTTAAACCTCAATTATTCATTTCTCGACATGGATTGATCCCAACAGATTCAAATCTTTACGACTTTTGTGATTACGTTCGTAATTTATTTATTTATTAATTTACGGACAATAGTCCATTAAAAACATAAAAATAATACGAATAAAAAAAACAGAGATGACAGTGAAGGGAAAGCACATATAAATCAATAGCAATGACAATATAATACGTAAAAAGTACATATAGAAGACACTACAAGTCAAAGCGTAAAGAAGCCTTTAAATATTGCGTATCGACTGCCGAAAGTCATTTAGTTTTACATAAAAAAAAAATCAATGCTTTGACTTGCGTTGACAAGACTCGACATTCTGGATAAGGGAGAATGGTATCCATAATTAGTAGAATGTTGATTGAGGAACAGCAAATTCATTGTTTCGGAGTCTACGGGAAGGGATGTTGAACTGGATGAGTTACAATGCAGGTTTATCAGTAATACTGTTGATAATTTTAAATATGCAAATTATGTAGATCAGAGTCCTTTCTACGTTTTTCTAAAGAAGAAATGTTTAAAATGTGTTCAATTTCATCATATGAATACTCGCATTAATAATAATAATAATTTATTTATTTATTTATTGTTTCTTTACACTGCAGGTAAAAATGTTTACAATACAATTTGTTACCTCACTAGGACAAGCCTGTGTTGAGGTTAACAATAATTATACAAGTTAACAAAATAACACAAAATTATACAGATTTTGAAAGAACAATATTGTTGTATTTCTTACAGATTGCGATTAGATTATGGGTACCACCTACTGGTACCTACTAAACTGATGGCGCTAGGTAGTACATTAATGTAGACTTTTAGGGTGACCATAGTTTTGAGATCTGATTTAAAATAAAATAAAATAAAGTTTTTATTTTTTTTTAAGGATTAAGTTGTGAATAATAAATATATGTATATAATTTAACATGCTATAGATTTGGCAAGAGGAAGATGAATAAAAACGGTTCAAACAAAAATTATATTATTTTAGCTTATTATTATAAACATACTCATTTAGCTAATAATTTAGAAAGGACAAAGTAGAGAAAATCAATTGGCAATCCTCGACTAACACAAATAATTTAAGATCCTTTTTAAAAGTGTACAAGGAATTAGATGACTTTATATGTTCTGGAAGGCTATTAAATAAGAGTGGAGCTTGATAAAAATAATTTCTTTGACAAAACGAAGATTTAGTTTGAATTGCCATAAAGTTCAGAGCAGAGCCAATTCTCGTAGTACGAATTTGCTGTGTTCTTTCTGCAAAATTAATATTATTAAAAAATCTACAAAGCGTTTGTGTAATATATATATAACTGTCAGCCTGAGACACTCATTTACATTGAAAAATCTTCCGAGAAAAGATACTTGCTGCCAACGGGATTTGGCAGCAAGTATCTTTTCTCGGAAGATTTTTCAATGTAAATGAGTGTCTCAGGCTGACAATTATTGCTTGTAATAATTGTTACCCTTTGTGCTATGCATAAAAATCTTGTCTAAACGTTAGTTTATAAATTAAAAAATAATAATATATATAACTGTTTTACGTTCATTACATTACAATCCTTAAAAAGTAAATGAGTTGGATATTTAATTTTTTTCTTGAACATAACTTTAAGAATCATTTTTTGGGCAATATTAAGTGGTTCTATATAAGTCTTTGGGCAGGATCCCCAGCACAAAATATTATAAGAAAACAGAGACTGGATTATTGCAAAATAAACAGTTTTTAATTTTTCTTTGTCTAGTATATGTCTCAGTTCTTTAAAGATATAGGTAAGTCTCCTAGTATTATTTACTAACATATTAATATGATCATTCCATCTCAAAAATTTATCTATTTTTATACCAAGATATTTGATGCTGACTACATTTTCTAAAGGGTTGCAGTTACATGTTTGAAAACAATTGTGAATAATCAAATTGTGAGTTTCAGAAGGCTGACTTTTACTTGAAATGCTAAAAGTGATAAATTTGGTTTTTTGTGCATTCAAAGTTAATATATTATTGTTTAACCAACTATTTACCACTTTTAAACCTATATTACTTTTGTTGAAAGTTTCATTCCAAGTTTTACGCTCAAATATTAAGGCAGTGTCATCTGCAAAACTAACAATGTTACCAGGAATATTCAGACTACATAAATCATTTATATAAATAAGAAACAATATTGGCCCAAGCACACTACCTTGCGGGACTCCAAAGGAGATTGATTTACCCTCGCTTAACATCTTATTTATTTCCACTTGTTGTGTTCTGTCACTAAGATAAGATCTGAACCAGCCCATTGCTGTATTATTAATGCCTAAAGATGATAATTTTTTAAGTAGCAATTCGTGGGAAACAGTGTCAAATGCTTTTGATAAATCCAAGAACACCGCTATGGCTTTGTTGCCATAGTCCAGCGCTCTTGTAACTTTGGTCAATTCCTTTAAAACAGCACTCGTACCTTTATTTGCTCTGAAACCAAATTGATTGTCAGAGAGTAATTTGTATTTTTCTAAGAATGAAACTAATATTGACTTGGCCAATCTTTCTATCAATTTTGAGAGAGTATTGAGCAAAGATATGGGTCTGTAATTGTTAACCTCTAGGTGATCCCCACCTTTGAAAAGAGGTACAACCTTAGCATTCTTACAATGAGTAGGAAATATGCCACTCTTAAAACTAAGGTTAACAATGTGAGATATGGGACCAGCCAATACAGAAACATGCTGTTTGTATACCATGATACTTAACAATACCACAGGAAAAAGACATTTTTAATTCATTTATCACTTTTGAAACTTCATAAATGCTAGTAGTTTTAAATTCAAAGCTCTCTCCTGAAAATTGAGTACAAGGTATAAAATTGTTAACAAGACACATTTCGGTAGTTTTATTTGCACTGCACAATTGTTTTGCGAATCTAGGACCAATATCACTGAAGAAGCTACTTACGTGATTAGTGATTATATTTGGATTCTCTTCCATTGAGATGATATTGTTATTGATTTTAATTTTTTTATAGACACTTGCTCCTTTTGTATATTTACAGCCTCCTTTATAATCTTCCACTGTTGCTTGGTATTTCCATTGATGCTATCCAGTTTCTTTTTGTAATATGCTTGCTTTGTATATTTTATAATTTTTGTACACCAGTTTCTATATCTTTTGTAATAATCCAGCAGTTGAATATTATTTGAATCTGCTCGACATTTGTTGTGTAATTTGTCTCGGGTTCTGAGACATTTAATAATTCCATTATTTATCCAAGGTTTTAAATATTTTACACTTCGTACATACGAACAACTTTCCACATGCATTTTTAAACATTTTATGAAATTTTCAGTAGCTAAATTAACATCTTGCGATGACAGAACTGACTGCCATGATTCTTTCTTTAATTTGACTTTCAAAAGATTGTTATTGATGACGGTTTTCAAGTTTTCATTATCTTTTGCTATTTTATTTAGTGTAAAGCTCATAAATCTCAGCAATATCACATCATGATCCGTTATGTCAGTAGTGAAGACAGCTCCCTCTGGTTCAAATTTAGATTTTACCATAATGTGATCGATGCAGCTTGAAATGGTATAAGAAACTCTGGTAGGTAAAATTATGATTGGCTTCAAGCCATGAAAAGCCAAAAGAGAGAGGTATTTTTGAGTTTTCATATCGCTCAAATCCAAAGTATTAATATTTATGTCGCCACATAAAATGATCTCCTTATTTTTTATAGATGTAGAGTCAAGCAGTGCACTCAGTGATTCAAGGAAATTATCTATATGAGCCAGGGACGGAGATCTATAAACAGCTATTACACACAAGGTACTCGATATCTGCATTTTTAAGCAGTTTGCTCCAGGGAAAACAACTTCCTCAACAGTCACGTGAACATTTTGTTTTACATAGGCAACTACACCATCATTTTGCAAATAGTTATTATTTGTGTTGTAAATTGCGTATCCGGGAATGTTAGGTATATTGGTAAAATTTTTCAGCCAAGCTTCTGTAAAAACAAGTACCTCAGGACGATGCTCAATACTATCCAGCATGGTTATGGTTTCATCAAAGTTTTTGTTTAAACTTCTAACGTTTAAACAAAGTAATGAAAATTTGGAATGTTTTAAAAAGTTTTTGCAAGTTAATGAATCTTTAATGGTTAAATTAGATTCTGTATTATCAATCAAGCCAATGTATTTTCCAAAATCGATATCCATTTTAATGATGAAAATATTTTTCGGTGCCTTTTACTATTAAACTTCTATTATAACCTATTGAGGTTATCTTCATGTTTGATTTCCCTGATTTCTTTGCCTTCTTATTCTTTCATTAGAATTACTCCATTTTTGTACCCAATATATTTATATTTTAATTGTTTTCCCTTTTTTTTGGCTTTCCAAAGTAGTTCCTTTTCTTATTTGCTAATAATTTTAATCTGGTTTCTGGGTTTTTCATTTTTAGGATAATTTTTTTTGGATGTCCTGGTCTTCTGTCATATTGTCTCATTGCCGAGGCAATATCCTCTGAATTTATTTTGATATTAGCACTTTCTATCAGTTTTATAGCGGTTATTTTGGGATGTTCTTCAGTCTTTTCCTCAATGCCTGTAATTTCAATACAGTCATCAAGGTTCGACTGTTCCAAGCAAGCCACTCTGGTTTCCAGATGCTTAATATTTTTATTTTTTAATTGCCAAATCATTTTTATAACGTTCAACTTCTCCTTTAACCTCATTCATGGAGTCTAAGCGGGTAATGATGTCGTCATATTTTTGACAAATAAATTCGGTTGTTTTTTGAAATTCTAACAATTTTTTGTCAATGTTTTCGAGAATTTGGGTTTTTATTTTCTCTAATTTTACATCTATGTAAGACGCAAATTTTGAAAAGCCATCTTCTTCTGTGCTAATGTCTTCAGGTAGTGTATTCATTTTGTTTTTGGATCTTGTGGTTGTGTATAAATTTTCTTGTTGTTGGGAGCCGGTTTTTTTGCTTGAACTCATGGTCACACTAGCAGTAGTTTGTATTGTATATTGGCAGAAATAGTATGCGTAAGTACTGACTGAGCAGTAAAGCGAGCAAGCTGTATGGTCAGTGTCAGAAAGATGGCGACGGTTTTGGCCAATCACAAGAGCTCCACCAACTGTCAAATATGTTTCAATTCCACTGTCACTATTTTCCGAAATTAATTATTCGAAATTCATTTGAATAATCTAGTTGTAATGTACAAAATTTATATCACCATTAATGTATTGGACACTTGGGTGAATCTCGCAGTGTTTCGGATTGTATTGTTTACTAATTATACACAATTATGCGATGTTTCTTACGGATCACTTTTACTGTGTGTTATTTAGTTTCGGTAGGTAGTAATAATTTACGTGTTAATAATTTATGTAGTAGTAGTAATGCTTTAATGAAAGAACTCAAGCAGATGCCATTTACACAGATTTTCAAAGGGCATTTGATAAAGTTTACCACTCAATTTAACTACAGAAACTTTATCAAATGGGTATTCACGGTGATATAAGTCTTACTTGGAAAATATAATACAATTGGTACTTATAAACAATGAATAAATATTTAAAAAATATATATACAAGTCTTACTCGGAAAATACAATACAATTAGTACTTATAAATAAATGAATAAATAATATAAATAAACGAATCACTTCCCATAGTTGTAACACAGGAGGGGTCCAATATTTAATTTTTTTAATTTTCATTAATGACCTTAGCCCTATGTTACGCTGTGATTTTGTTTTATTTGCTGATGACCTCACGATTTATCGCAAAATTTCTACTGATTCTCATCATGTTATACCTACTTTAAAAAGATCTTTACATATTAAATAGCTGGTGTATTCAAAACGATACATTTTTAAATATTGAAAAATGTTGTTTTTAATTACCAGCTTTACTCTTAACAGAATACGAAAGGATTATGCATATTCCATAATAATAATGTTCGATTAAATTCAGTCACCGCTATAAGATATCTAGGCATGACTCTTGATTCAAAGTTTTCGTTGATGTACACATCAATGATAGCACGAGTAAATTTCTGAAAATGATAGGATTCGTACATAGAATATCGAAACCATTCAAAAAACCCTAATCCATTACAATACAACCTTATTAACTGCTAGATCACACTGGTGGTTTAATACAAGTTCAAAACAAGTGAAAACAATTACAAAAGAAGTATTGCAAATGCGTCAGACACAAGATCCTAACACGACTACAAGATGGTGAGGATGATCTAATCTGTACATACTCATAACTGTAAATAAATTTATTTTGAAATGAAGTGAGCATCTTGCCTGTTTTAATTTATAACTTATTTTTCAATTTTTATGCTAAATATGAATGACATATTTACCATAAAAATTAATACCGTTTTTTTTTCTTTACGGTAAGTTTTTTTTCAATAAGTATTTTTAGAAATTCTTTCGTTTCGAAAGCATGATTGAACAAGGAAAAGTGGTCATTCAATTAGTAATAGGTACTATTAATTATATCAAAAAGGTTTTCTTTCATTAGGCTTCACAGTATTACCTATATCATACATTTATTATGTATTTACGAAAGTGACAATATTTGGGAATATCCGGTAGGATTAACGACATAATTCATTTTCAAAAGACACTCCGCTATCAATGTATCCAATAATGTTGAGTTCAAGAGACCAACCAAACCATCAAATAATTCACAAAGTGCACAATATCGTAGCCTTTACTAATAAAATAGAGTTATTCCCAATACTTCACTTGGCTTTTGGGTTAAAAAGTTGGCGCGTTGTGAAGGGAAATATTTTAATAAATTTACACTGGACGGCCAAAACATACATTGTTGTAATTTGTGCAATCTTTTTGTACGGTTCTGTCATTTTCATTCCGCCTTACTTTATTCACACTCAAAATTCTTTAGTATTTTCCTGCGCAACTGTGATCCTTTACAGTTCAGTTTCAATAAACTTTTCGTTGATGTGGCTAAATAATTTGAATACTAAATCGGTTATAAAGATTTTGAAAAATCTCGATACTTTAGAAAGTTTCGTACCAAAAGTGAATGGATTTGTTCACGGAAAGAGTCGTCTATTTTTATTAATTCACTTACTATCTTTTGCATACACTATATATAACGCTGTTCTTTTGTTCAGAATGAAAACCTTTTCAACTTCCAAGTTATATCCAAACCTTTGGCGATTTTTTTTTTCTTTGACATTTGATTTAATTATTTATCAGATTTGTAATATCGTGAATATGTTGAGTTCGTACGCTAATATTATGAAAATAGCACTTTGTAAGAAATTCAAAAAGCCTGAATATTATCTAAGGCAAAATGATCCAATAATGTATTTCTTAAAAAGTAAAGTAATTCAATATACCGCACTTAACCCAATAATGGAGCGTTTATTCGTAAAATTGGATACAGAAGAAATAGGGATAATGTACGATAAACTAGTTGAAACGGTGGAGCTTACGAATAATAATTTTAATATAATCGTAAGTATCAAAATCATCTCTTTTATTTAAATGTTCAATCTAATTGTTAATTTGCGTACGTATCTGAGAAATTTTTTAAAAATAATTTTCCTTTTTAAATACATCTTTTTGAATTTCACTTTTGTTTTCTTGATTGAATGAAGGTACCCATGAAGTGGAACCTCGGAAGCGGAAATTAAAACACTTCCAGACATTCCATCTAGCTGAAACTCGACAAAGAGACTAGTTGTCAATGACAATGCACTCTATCAACTTTTTGGGGCAAACACGCTCACACACGTGGACATGTAAAAAATAAAAATATTTTTACTCGATAAACCAAAACATAATGAATTTTAACCAGAAAATTATATGAAACGGTATCAAAGACTAACAAATAATGGGCTTCTAGTCTGTTTATGGAGTTAATGCACCAGATTTTATGTCCGGGTTAAATCTTCCCCACAGGAAAGACTAAACCCTTTTACACACTTTTCCACAAAATATCATTTAGTCAAATCACGCTATGCAATTGCACTATATAAGTATAATAAATACAAAATAATACAAGAACAACATGTCAACCTACCAGAGACCAAATGGGAAAATAATTCACCGACTCCAGATATTTTCATATCAGAGGGTTCGGCTCGGCGGAACTCCTAATTGGACCTATAAATCCTTCTGATCCCTCAATATAATCCTACAGGTATTTAAAATGACTGATTTTCGCATTTTTATATATAAATTCTTTGACAAATCTAATATGCCTGAATTTTGAATGAGTGAGCTAGGTATAATGCCAGTAGCCGAAATAACAAATGCTAATATTTTTATAGTCTGCGAATGCCAAATTCTTTTAATCTCCTTTCCTAAATCTGTATACTATTTCCTTTTTTTTCAGAAACAGTTTTCTGAATATTACAGGAATTTGGAATAGAGACATCAATGATATAAGTTATTTTTTTAAATTTTGTCATGTAAAACTATATCAGGTCTATTATGACTAATTGTTCTGTCTGTTAGTATAGTTTTATCATAATATATTTTATAAAATTTATTTTCTAAAAATGAAACTATATATGGTACTATATTACGGCAGTCAATCAAGTTATGTTTAATTACCAAACTTTGGTGAACAATTTTTAAAACCTGATTGTGTCTAAATGTATACTCGGCCGGCGCTAAAACAGAACATTCCAATATAATATGTTCTATAGTTTCCGGAAAAGTCAAACATTTTCTACATTATTTTAAAATTATTATTATGTATATTACTAACGCGTATCTTGCCCTACCAATATTATAAATATTATAGTTACAATATATCTCTATATATCTATAGCGCTTTACCTTACCATCTAAAATACTGTTTGTTCAATACTTGTATTATCAGGGTATGTGAGGGAGCGGGCCGGATCGGTAGAGACGGGAGTTAAATGAAAGGCGTCAGTCAGTGTAGTGAGTCAGTCTTTATTGTTGCGCTACGTAGCGAGGTCGAAGCGGAGCGGAGTGACAGTGGTACCGTTAGTGTTGCTGCTGGGCGATGATGAGTAAAGAAGGTCAGGAGACCACGGCGGTGAAGATCACAGGTCTTCAGGGAGCCGGCGTGTTGCTCTACACCATGGCGGTGTAGAAGTGACCTTGGTCCAGGCGGTCGACCGTCGTCGTGTTGACGAGGTATGGCGGCTGTGTGGCCTTTGAGTCGACACACACACGTGACGCAGGAAGGAACCTTGAGAGGCCATGAAGATGATCTCTGGCAGCGGAACGCGGTGGGTTCGAAATGCCAGAGAACGGGTTGCATCCCAAGCAGAAAGCACGGCGGGCTTTATGTGCTGCGGACGAAGACATCTCATGTCGAGGCGCCACGGGCCGGACAGCGGATGGTGATTGGAGAAGGAATCCTCGAAGGTGTTGATAATGTTCCTGGAGTCACACTGGACAAACGTTATTCACTAACTGCTGACTGCGCTGGCGGTTGCCCAGCGAGGGCAGGTAAAGTGTTACTACACTGCACTAATTGTATCACTTCCCGGTGTGGGTGTCGCTTGACCGATGAATGAAGTAGGTACTGACTGACTGAGCGAGCGAGCGCCGAAATGCATCGCTTTATATACTGGCGCGATCGGCAGAGTAGCTGGCTAGCGCGCCAGGTAATTTTGGGTGAATTCACGCAAAGCAGAGAAATCGCTCGAACTTTCTGTGGGCATTTGTATTGCACCGCCACATGTTCGAGGCCTTTCATGTAAGTGGCGGAATGTTCACCGCTGTAGGTAGGTCCGGTAGCGGCTCGCATCTAGGTATTTATTTCTGGCGTGTTCCTTAACCAGTGGCGCTGCGATGGTTTTATCAAAGCGGGTTAAGTGACCGCTACATATGTATACAAGCACACCATTTTTTTTTTTTACATGAGCTCCACACAGGAGGCGCTGAGGAAAATAATTTTCCTCAGGGCCTATGTCATCTTTGGGGATGCTGTGTGGAGGGTTTTTTTAGGAAAATGAAGGAGAGGAGAGTTCTGGGAAGGAAAAGGGTTTAAGGGGTGTGTAGAAATCTGGGGTTCAGTGTGTCTTGGTCATCCGCCTCCAAGACCTAGACAAACCTCACCCCATGAACCCGGGCACCCCTGCTAAATCACCAAACGTAGCGAACCACTTGGGGTGACCTATGGCAGAGGTGTTGGTTATACAATAAAGGTTCCCGGGGCGGCGGTACCCATTCCCGCCTCCCAAATTACCATTTATTTTTTTTAAATCATAATCAAAATTAGAACGAAGAAAATAAATATCATTGTCAATTAAACAAATATTAAATTACGTTACAAATCTTGGACATTAGTCCTAAATTGCCAAAACTCAGACACGTGCGCAAATTTATTTGATGAACATTTAAATGCTCATATTATCGCTGACTGTAAGACCCAAATAAATCTTTAACTGAGTGAAAATCAAACAATGGATTACGTAGGTATTAATTATATCTATCCGGAAAAACTTCATTTAAACAAATAAAAACTCAGACAATAATTTCATCAAAACCGAATAAAAAATATTCCGGAACAAACTAACAAAAAAAAGACCCGAAAGAAAAATATTGAAAGGAGAAAATAATTCTTACTAACTTATTAACTAACAAAACCAATTAAGCATATAATTAATGAAAGCGTTGAAAGTGGAATATTTCCATAAAGTTAAAAAAAGCCATTATATCCCCAGTGTACAAATACGGCGATTTGAAGGAAGTAAACCATTACCGCCCAACATCATTAGTATCCAACATAGCAAAAATATACGAAAAAGTTATAAAAAAAAAAAAATGTTGGTTATATGGAAAACAAAAAAAGGTGTTAACCCTAGTCAATACAGTTTCAGAGAAGAACCAAGCACTGGCGAGTAACTACTATATATACCCGGCATGCGTTGCAATACCACTCAAAGAAAAAAATGTTTGTGCTTTAATTCTGTTTATTGAAGTGCTTTTTGATACACAATGTTTTATTTTATTTTTTCATTTGCTGTCCGTATGAGAAGCGTGAATTTTCCAAATTTAACCCCTGCTATCTCCTAAAGCTACTATCATTCATTTCATTTCCGATCCCTTCGTCTGTCCCTCACTCCACTCCACCGTCACCCCTTTTCTATATGTCGTTTCTCGCGTGTCCCCGTTCCTGCCCCCATCCCTCCAGCGTTCCACGCTACCCTCCCACATTCCCCGCCCACCTGAAATTATGAAATGCAAACATTTTTCGCGACTTTCACAACAAATTTTTAAACCGAAAGTGAATGACACGGATGTATCGAAACCGATAGCAAAAAAATAAATTAAGTAACAAATGTACGTTGCTATCTCCTAAAGCTACTATCATCCATCTCATTTCCAATCCCTTCCTCTGACTCTCACTTCACTCCACCGTCAAACCTTTCCTATATGTCGTTTCCCGCGTGTCTCTGTTCCTGCCCCCCCCTCCCTCCAACGTTCTCCTCTACTCTCCCATATTCCCCGCCCACCTGAAATTATGAAATACAAACATTTTTCGCGACTTTCAACAACTCGCGTAGCATATTTTGTAATTTTTTATACAAATTTTTAGAAAATCTATATATTTATAGATAAACCTTCGAGGGCTTGCGCAGAGTAAATCACGAAAGTTTTCTCCCAATCGGAAGAATGGTACAGGAACGCATACGGGTCAAACAAAGAAACATTAATTTTTATATACAAAATATGAGGAAAGATAGAGGAAAAAATGTGCATATTTATTGACCTCCGTAAAGCTTTTGATAGTGTTTCACATTCAACGTTAATTAATAAATTAATTTCATGATGTAGGAATAACTGGCAAAGCTAAATCGTGGTTAAATAGTTATTTCTGTTAAAGGATACAGCATGTAAAATTAAACAACGCTCTAAATTTAATAGAAAATACAGATTTTAGAATTCCACGAGGAACTGTATTAGGCCCTTTACTATTTATATTTAATATTAATTAACTTTTTGAACTCCCAATCATTGATAAATAGAAGAAAATTAGGTCAATTATAAAAAATAAAAAAAAATTCTAGTAAACTATAAAATTTTTACTTATTTTTCGGTATATTGTGTTTTACTTATCATTTCAAATGTACGTATTAAGTACAACTTATCAGTTATATTATATTGTTTATTACTCGTATATATTATCTTCTACAAACTTACCATATCTCTTCTAATGAATTTGCTGTCTTCTTTATTACCATGTAAAATTAAATTAGAGATTATAAATCCACATTGGAAATTATTTTACTTCTCTCTGTAACTTTTCAAATAGGTGTAATGCTAATATATATAAGTTGTCCTTTCTTAAGCACAAACATCTACTTTATTAGGAGAGTGCATTAACGATATTCGATGACATTACAGAAGTTAATATACGCAATAAATATCTTATCAAATGGGAATTATTCTCAGTTCGTAGTATTGTTAACTCCAGTACTTGGGTAGGAAAGTTCAGTCGTCAGTGTAATATGTACTTTGAAAGGTAATATAAATTTTGTGTAGGTAGTACCTATACCTTTTGTCATCCGACCGCTGTCTTCTCAGAGCAAGTAGAACTCCATCGCAGGATAGTGGAGATAAGGATTTAGAGGTCATGCATATAAAAGACGCTTATTTTACTAGTGAAAATTAATGTTAACTTTATTGCAGTTTGCAAGGGAAAAATTGAACAAAGGAAAAGTAAACAAAACATAAATACCTTGAGCAATTATCAACTGATGTAGAAAGAGAGAGTCAACAAATTACGTTTAATTTTAATACCGCACACGTCCCGTCGCCGTGACAGTCGTGACACTCCTCCAAAAGACGACAGCAATCCCCAAGACACCGTCCAGCACGTCATCCAGCGGCGTGTAGAAAAATCTCACCGGCCAAAGCAGAGCAAAGCAATCAATGTCGGCTTAATCCCCCGAGTCGCAAAGCCGCTTCATTCAAAGGGATTCCACCCAACAACCAGGCACAGCAGATATACACCCATCAAGCGGCGTCCCGGCGTGTAGAAAATCTCACCGGCCAAAGCAGAGCAAAGCAATCAATACATCGCCCGTTGATTACAGTTTAAATTCACTTCCACACGCGGTTCAAGCAATCACTCGGCATCCGGCGAGAAATTAAATAAAATAATCAGGCTTCTATGCCATTTGAGTTGTCACACGCTCACAGAAAGAAAAATAAAACTCATTCTAGGCTACATCGCACTAGAATCTTTGATAACAAAAAAAACTCTCCCCAAAAATCTCCTCTCGCCTCAAAAAAATACGTGATATCCCACGCCATCTTTCCTCGAATGACGTTTCCGGTCCCCTTGCAGTTTGGCCAACCAACAAAGTTAAAAAAAAAAAGAAAAAATAAATAAAGCATAGACAATAAACAGTACCTATTTTGAGCAGTACCTGCTCACGAAATAGATATGTTACATCAGTCAATTCAAAAAGATACTTTTTTAAAGTTTTAAAAGATATTTTAAAATAAATACATTATAGTCAAAAAACTTTGTTTTAACGGTATGATTTTTCACAGCTTCTTCTTATTCCGCTACCTATTGTTCTGCATACAATTGTCACTGTGACCAGTATGGTGTATTATAATGTAAGTTAAAAAATTAAATATATGTCGTAACATGTGATATTTTATTATTTAGGTTTCATTTATGTTTCAGTTGATTTTACTACTCTTTTCTAGAAAACTTTTTCTAAGAGATCGCCGTTTTTGCTTTGCATTTTTATCTGTATTAAATGGTAACTGTGATTGTTTTATTTATGAAAATTTGTAATTTTTCCCCTAACAGTCGCCGTTTTGGGTAATAATACACAGTGTATGGATAACACACCATTTCCTCAACATATTTGGCATTGCAATGGCTAACGAAGCGCTGCAGGATGATGTTCGAAACATGAGGCAGATAACTAGACAAATCCTGGCATTTTCAAGCAGAGTAATGGGTCAGTCTTTTAGATCGTTAATTTAAAGCATTTACAAAAAAAGTTTAAGGCGAGGTAAAGTGCTCAGTGTAATTAGCAAGAAAAGTGAACTGCCCGCGTCGCTTGCATGCTTTTTTATTTGTCTACGAAATAATGAAATGATTTTTTTTTGCATTCTTGAGCACTAATTTTTAGACGTTTGTTTTAAAGAATTTTATTCACAATGCACTTTTGCTACTTCATTTTATTTATTTGCTAACGGTTTAATACTAACTATTACGAGTTTGCTAATCATTTATTAGACAGTCCATGGCATCAATAAAGAAAAAACTAAGTTTTAAAATTCAAATATGAATACATATTTTTTTATTTGTGCGCCTTATAAACGTCGAGAGAATTGAAAAAAATAAGTATTAAATTTATTTAGTAAACAAAATAATTGCACCCCGTGAGTCACCTTTGTTGACCAAGTTTCTTTGTTATTTTGAATCCTCAACCCGTTCCCCCTCCCCAAAAATCACCATTTCAGCATAAAACAAACCCAATATACATATACTATTTTATAGATAAATAAATAAAAAAATTAAAAATTTCTTAGGAAATAAATAAAATTATTTTATAATATTTTGAATAAAACTCTCCCAAACAGTTTTTTTAACTGAGAAAACCGAATTGAAACAATGTAAATAATTCTTTTATTTATTCATATTTTTTTCATGACGGTATTTCATTCAAAATATCTGATTTTTTTATGTAGTTTATTTTTTTAATCAAAATTACACTGTCTGTTTTAATAAAGAAAGCCTAGGTTGGCCTTCGGGAATAGAATTTTGACATTTTGTCTGAGAGTGAAGATATCGAATTTTTAAAGTAATCATTAAATACGAGACTTATTTCTGCTGAAGTGATAATCACACATATTTGATAATCAGGAGTTAGTGGCGGTTTAGTCGGCAAGTCGGTAAAATGTGTGTTTTATGGGCTCTCCACACGACACTGCATTTAGTGACTGCGGCAGTAACTGCAGAGAGCGTGGAGTTGAGCAAACTAGCGCCGTCTCGTTTGTTAAAGGGCCGCTAGAACGAGACAGCGCTAGTTCGCCCAACTCCACCCTCTTTGCAGTCACTGCCGCAGTCACTACATGCAGTGTCGTGTGTAGGCCGCTTTATACAAATATTTGTGCGCCGTTTTATTGAATTCTGCCTTCAGGAACAGTTGAGGGGTGCCAAACCATAACGTTATAAGTGCCAAAAAATTAAATTTTCAAGAGACACAACAAATATTTTTAATGGCAAAATTAAAAGAAAAGTAATTGTTAAAAATGTTTTATGAAATTATCATTTATTATTAATAATCTAAAACAAATTTTGTGCTCTGTCAAAATACGGAAATAATAGAAAACGAAACGTTTTAAGTGCCATTATTTACACAAGTCATAACGTTGTAAGTGTTATATTACTTGCACATAACTCAACTCTTTCAATACCTTTATTTCAAAAGGTTTTCATAAAACAATTTGCTTTCTGCCGTATTTAGCCGGAGAAAGTTTTCTCGTGAATTTTTTAACTTTTTTTCCGATATTTTGAATGAACCAACATTTGCAGCTCAATATTTAGGTTAGATGGCGTTAGTGACTCTTCAACTTTAGAGTGCAAGTAAACACCAGCACCCACAAAGTTTTACTGAAATAAAATGTATTTGTGTTCGAGGGGCATTTAAAACGTTATGGTTTGACACCCCAGTTCATTGAGGTATATAAATAGAGAAGCAACCTTCATTACCGCGCTTCAAAAAAAGCGTAACCATTCTAAAACCGCGCCGACGTAGCTCTGAGAACACGAAACATTTTAATAAAAATATGTTTGTCTCACTTACACAAGTCACGAGAATAACACCGCCGCCAGGGGATTAGACAAAGACAGAAACCCAAACCTGTGTTGGCGCGGTAGTGTTGCCACCTTATGAAATTTTACCCAAAATAAGCAATAAAATAGAGGGGTTTTTAACGTTAGTTTGTAATAAGATAAACTAATTAAAATTATTTTAAATATGTGTTTTTTATTATATGACTAAAACTAAGCATAACTAATGAAATAATTAAGACATTTTTTGTTTAAATATTTTGTATTTTACCAATAGACATTACAAAAATAACAGTATCTGAAACCTATGCGGAGAAAGTAAAAAAAAAAAAACACGAGCCGATTGGAATCATAAACCCAAAAAAGACAAAAAAGAAAAGAATAAAGAAAATATTGATACAAAAACGAAATTAAAGGAAATATTTATCCAGTAGAAAAAATATAGTTTGCAATATGAAATGGTATAAATAATCAACAAATGGTAAACTTAAATTTACAATTTACTAAAATAAAATTAGTAAATAAATAATAAATTAAACTCCGCTATGAAGCATTAGTTTTGTAAAAAATTGCCTTTTAGAGTCTTTTTTGAAAGTTTGTGTAAATAATTTGCTTTCGTGATACAGTCTTATTTTTAAATATTTATAAATAATGGCATTAATTAATAAAAGGGAATGATCCACTTGCACTGATGATAAATGATCCCCTGGGTGTAGTGCAAATTCTTTTAATAACTTATTTCCTTGAAGCATTTTTAAAGTTTTTGTAGCTAATATCATGAGCCCAAATTTAGGAGGCAAAGACTTAGTGTCGGAAAGTGTTATTGCATGTCTTATAACGCTTTCACAAATCATACATATTTCATACACATGTAAGGATGGGTAACACAATCCTCCTTTATCTTTTATATTTATTAGCTTGTGAAACCACTCCAGTTCTGTAGCTAGTAAAGCTTTGATACATATTTCACATTTGAGTTCTTGACCAACTTTGTTAACAACATAGCCGGAAATGTATCCAACGACTTGTTTTGTTACGTTCGTAAAAAGGTTATCATTCGTTTGCTGCACGATCCATTCTTTTTCCAAATCTGTTACACTTTGATTGTTCTTTATTGTTTGAGATTTTGAGTCAATGTCATCATGACGATCAACGGAAGACTTGTTGATTTCTTCGATGTGGTCCTTTTCACTCCCAGAAGTTGTAGAGCATAAGATATTAATTTTTTCAAGGGGCACACAGTTGCCTCTAAAACTGCTTTTTAATTCAAGGTGATTTAATAATTTTCTGTAGGCAGATTTAAACTGCACGACATTAGGATTATTATTGTAACCACCCTTTTGCCGGATACAACCAAAAAATAATTCCAGATGGTCTTGTGAAAGTCTATATGTTGCGATGTAGTTCATTACGTTAGTCTCAATCAATCTTGTATACAATACTTTTAAACTTTCCAGACAAATTAGAAAACCCAAAAATCCTGTTTTAAATTTGCAATCTAACACTTTCTTTATATTTTTTTTTATCATTATCTTGTGTATCTGGCCCTTTCGTTTAATTGCTTTTTTTTGTTATCACTTCTACACCTAGGTTCGTAACGTACTTTTTATATTTTTCAATAAGTGTGTATATATCATTTTTTGTATCTGGTTTTAGACCTTTCTTAAAACCATAAGCTTTGGGGTCCCCCTTAGAATTTAAGACATCAAAAATATCATTGTGTATTTTAATAAATTCCGCAGTGGGTTCACATTCTGAAAATTCAGAAGACAAGTCCTTGGCCAAATGAAGTGACTGAGCAACACTATTACTTAGTAGCTGTGATGCCAACTTTACCTTCATGATTTGATTACGAAAATTAATATGGCGGTTGGTTAATTTGTTCCCTGTTCTAAGCCCTTCAATTTCTTGAATTTCGTGTAAACGGTTTATATACTTCCATTCAATCTTTTCATTATTTTTGTTTAAAAATAATTTCTTTGATGCAAAACTGTTTCTCACTAGCTTGAGCATGTGACAAGCGTCTAACAATAGTACCACATCGTGTCCTGTTGTAGGATGTTTGAAAGTTGTTTTCAAATTATTTGGGTCATTTAGGTTACATCCTAAAACAGGCATTGCAGCAATATTAGTTTGACAGCCGTCACATGTTACTGATGCTACTTCGACGTTAATTTGTTCGCATTTTGTCAGCGCCAAATTTATTATATTGGCAAGTTTGACTGAAGATAACCCATGTGTCAAAAAATAGCCAATAGGTACCTTCCATGTTTCATTAAAACACACGAGAAGGAAAACCAATGCGGAGGATGCTAGATTTTGCGTATCGTTTATGTCATCTAATCCATAATCAACATACCCGTGGTGCTTCTTTCCATCAAAAATTTTTTGTTGACGGATGGCCATCTCATCGATTACTAAATTACAAACGATCTTGGACTTAGAATTATCACTTTTGACCTTAAGAACATTAAAGGCTTCCGATGTAAACCCAGGATCCCCGTTTATTTTGCTATACCAATTGACCAGCGTTCTTGGATGCGGTAATGAGTTTTTTAATGCAGATCGAACATATTTATAGGCAGCAGGGGAGTAAAAGTTTAATGTTAATGCAAATTTTTTTAACGCATAAGGAAATTTTTTAAAGGTCCTTTTCTTTTTGAAGGATTTTTTAAATTCTTCCATCAATTGCACTGTTTCTTCATTCAAATTTAGCTGCATTTCTTCTTCTTCGCTCAATATACGCCTTGTTTTCAGTTCTTCTATAACATCTTTTAATTTGTAATTTTTTATTTCTAGTCTTTTATTTTTCTGTGATATATTTTTAATTTTTGTTAGTCTTCGTGCGGATAAAATTTCCAAATGGTGAATTATTTTTCGCATTTTGTTCTTTCGCGGCGTTTCAGTTATTTCATTTATCTCTTCATCGGTTTCCGCAATATCCACATCCATATTTTCTTCCACTATAAGTTCCACCGGCTCTTCAGAATGAGATTCGTCCTGAAAAATGTACATTATGCTGTAGTCAAAAGAGCAACATAAAACCTGATTACTAAATTTAAAAAAAAAAGTTCATCATGGAACCAAATTTAGTTTGAGTTGCTCTAAAGCAGGTTGTTGTTATTTTAAGAGCAGGTATTTTAGACAAATATTAAATATTTTGTGACTATATAAATTACCTAACCTATTAATTTTTTACTTACAAAAATCATTGGAATCGCTTCGTTAGACAAATAAACACGACCATAATCGCTTTTTGGTCTTAGCTTGTCCTGATCCCGGAAGTGTTTCGAACAAATGACTGAAGATTTAGTAGACATCCAGTCTGTCTCCTTTCTCAGTAATCGAATAATTTCCACCCACTTCTCACGACGTGTTGCATCTTTAGGTACCCTGCAAAATTATTAATATAAAATACGTAAAAAAAATAAAATAGGGTACAATCCCTTTTTCCTAAATTAAAGAAATAAATTACAAATTGGAATATTTTAAAAAAAATTACTGCATGAATAGTCCTTCAACAACGTTTTGAATATTCACATTTCAAATTAGGGCGAAAACGCCTTCTTTGCGCTTAAAGATTATGACTATCAAACTTATTCAAACCTTAATTAATTTAATCATTTTTTGAGTGGATTTTAAGTACGATATTCGAGGTTAGTTATTTTTTTACATATATTAAATGCATTGAAAACACTACATTATATGTGCTGGATGTACCCTATTACTAGATTATTCATTAATAAACTAAAATAAAAAATAAGAAGTTTTGTGTATGAAGATTAAAATATAATTTTTATTACTATTTCCAAAATATTTAAAATCAAAGGTTACCTCCATAGTCACTTATTACATAAATGATGTATTCTCCCATTAATATGGGAAAACCAAAATGACTTTTTAGTGGCAACACTGAACCTATATTATGGAATTTGACATTTTATTTCAATTTCTGCGCTTTTTAAGTAAATATGAATATGTAAACAATAAACTTACGCGTGGAAAGTAATTCCGCTTGATTTATTATGTTTTTCTGACCTTGAATTGCACTTCTTCACGACGCATTTCACCATTTTAAAGATAGTTTTGATCGCGTACCGTCCGGTTAAATTCGGTCGGCGTCTCAGTGAGCACTGAACTGACATTAGCTGAGCATCTGCTTGTGGACATATGTACGGTGGCAACGCTTTGGCGCGGTCATTAGTCATCTAGTATACAGGGTGTAACAGGACGTACCCGAGGGATTTTAACCAGCGGTTCCTGAGCATATTTGGAGTAAAAAATGTAGATTTCATTTTGCTCTCCGGTGATATTTTTTTTCTATTAAAAACAAAAATTATGTTTTTAAATCACGCGTCGCCAATGGCATGATCATTGGTCTACTCGGGAGACAACGTCGCAATTTCACACGTGCACACAGTGGAAGGGAGGCGACAACGGCCAGCGCGCTTCAAGGCAGGACCATATTATATGCTCCAATACCAAACAAGTAATATTTAATATTGCGTAAATAATTATTATGCTTATTTTACTCAGATATTATTGCTAGCTTTAAGTAAAGACTTTAAGTACCGAAAATTCCTGATGGAATTCTAATTTAAATAATTTGTGGTTAGAAGACGGGTGGGTTTCTTCATTTACCGAGAATGCTAAATGGAATGCTAATTGTAAAAGTAAACGATCGAAATTTAAAAATGTCTATGCATTTGACCGTTTACTTTTACAATTAGCATTGCATTTAGCATTCTCGGTAAATGAAGAAACCCACCATTAAATAACTTTTAAACAAAAAAAAATGTAGTTCTACGAATTAAACACAAAAACAGTAATTAAATAACTTATTTGTTGACAATAATTGAGAATAATTTCCAATGGTCCTTTTATCATAAATATTAAGAAATAAGATAAGATAAATATTTAACCACCTTTAAAAACACAATCTCCCTTGCACTTGCTTAATTAGGTATCCAGAATCACCAAAACGAAACGCGCATTATCATCGCGAAAAACAATCTCCCTTGCACTTGCTTAAGTAGGTATCCAGAATCACCAAAACGAAACGCGCATTATCATCGCGAAATTATTGTCAATAAAATCAATGCTCATATAAAACGAACTTGTCAACAGCTGCAAATGCGTAACCGTGACCTTGACCCACAGAATTTAAAATAATATGAAATACATACATGTATAGGTAGAATACGATGTTATTTTAAAATTAGAATGCTGCCAGGTGCTGAATTATTTGAATAAGAAAAATATTTAATTTTATAAATGAATTTAAAAATAAATCAATTACATATTGGAACAATTTTAAAACCGTGTGAAATATTTTGTTCAAAAGATTTATTAAACATCACGCGGTAGGTAGAGAGGATGAACTGCCAAACAACTCGGTCTTAGCATACTCCTCGCA
The DNA here is from genome assembly GCA_929108145.2 of Limnephilus rhombicus. Lineage (NCBI taxonomy): Eukaryota > Metazoa > Arthropoda > Insecta > Trichoptera > Limnephilidae > Limnephilus > Limnephilus rhombicus. The sequence continues at coordinate 30,953,323 of OV815284.1, forward strand.
ATTCCACGTAGTAGGTAATTGTGTATTCTTGGAAGTACCTAGTCATGATTCAAATTCCAATTCAAATTCCCCATTTATTTTTACCTAACTACACAATGTAGGTACTGATATTTTTCAGTTATGTAGGTACTCAGAATAAGGGTTACAATCAATAAACTATTGGTTTTACCGATCTATTAATACGTATTATGAAGAACAGGATACCTAACACAATTCTTAGAAAGTTCTCGACTTATAATGTGGCCTAACCAGTGTTTTGAAACAATAAACTATTGGTTTTACCAACCCATCAATAAGTATGTTGACAAAGTTCTTAGAAAATAAGTTGATCTAGCAATGTTTTGAATGTAATAGCATACATTTGGATTACAAGGAACTATCCAGAATAAGGATTGCAATAATAACCTGTTTTACCGATACAAATAATATTATCATTTTACAGAAGGGAACGTACCCATACTACGTGACCAATTTTTTTTGCAATTTTTAACCCCCCCCCCCCCCTCCCCCTCCCGGTGACCAAAATCCTAAGCAAATCGCCGCTCATTTGTACCAAGCGTGACATTTTGAAGACCCCCCCCCCCCCCGAAGAGGTTACGTAGTATGAGTACGTTCCCTAAGGTAATGGTGCCGATTTAAAGAAAAAAAAATCAAGTCAATAAGTTGACTGTATTCAGCCTTACCAATAAAATACAAACTAACCACAAACAGTCCGATTATGAAGGATTGGAATGTTTCATAATTTTGACACAAAATGTGAGTTCTTATAGAAGTTTCAAATAAATTAATCGTGGTGGTTCGATCATAAGCTTTGAAAACATTTTAGTATCTACTGTTTAAGTGTAATGTTGACTGAACTTACAATACTTAAAAATACTATTTGCGAAAGTTATAATTAAATAATACCTCTAAAAATAATTTAAAAACCCACCCGGCAATGTTTTGTTCGCGTTTGTGTCTGTCATCTGTCACAGATACGAACATAATATTATGAATGACATGTAAGAATAAAAATGCTGACATTTGGTTATAATATTTTTTTTATTATTATTATAAAAGTTGCTCGAAGTGGCCGCCATCGGCTTCAATGCATGCATGCAATCTTAACACATTATGGATGCTTAAATTAGCAGGATTCGCCTTCAGTTCGTCTGCTGCCTCCATGATCAGTTGGATCAATTGCTCTCTCGTCGCTATCGGCTTCGAATATACCTTTTCCTTCAGAGTTCCCCAGAGGTAGTAATCCAACGGTGTTAGGTCGGGTGATCTCGGTGGCCATGCAATGTTAGGACTACCTCGGCCTATCCACCGTCCAGGAAACTCTACATTCAGGTAGTTCCGCACGGCAACGGAATAATGGGGTGGAGCTCCATCGTGCTGGAACCACATCCTTCGCAGTGCTTGTAAGTTTACTTCGTCCAGAATGTCGCCCAGCTGCCCTTGCAGGAACTCCAGATACATCGGTCCATTTAACCTGGGAGCCAACTCGATCGGACCAATTATTTTGTTACCCAAAATACCCGCCCACATATTTACTGAGAATCTCTCTTGGCTCGACGATTCCCGGACAAGCTTAGGATTTTCTTCGGCCCAATGATGCAGGTTGTGGATATTTAATATTCCTGTTTTTGTAAATTGGGCTTCGTCTGTGAATAGAATATTTTTCATGAAATCTCCATTTCTCAACACATTTCGTAGCATCCGTCTACAGTAAATTAGTCTTGAGAAATGGTCGTTCTCCAGTAGACCTTGGCAGCGCCTGTAGTGGAAAGGTTTCAGGCGATGTTTTTTTAGGATTCTCCATACCGTCGTGTGTGTTATGTCTCCAACGATCATGGCGACGCGACGCACGGAAAGCGTCGGGTCTTCTGTCATCATGTTGAGGATCCTCTCTTCAACACGAACTGGAACATCATTATTTCCTCCGCCCTGAACCCGTACGATTCCATGGTCGCGCAGGCGTTGATACATCTGCAAACAAAAATACAATTGCTAACATTATTCTGTTATAAAATATCAGTAAAAATGAATGACGGGTGCGTTTTATATCAGTTTATTTCTGAGAACATAGAAATATTTGATTAACATAGAAAACGTTCCGTAAGTACGAATTAATTTATTTTGTGAGTGAAACTATTTAAAACAAGCTTTCTTGGAACCGATTTTGATTAGCAACTATTTACGTTGGGGGACAAGCACAAAATATGATTATTTAGTTCTTAATTTGGGTTATAAATAAGTGTTAATAACAATTTCAAAATGACGCGACGGCTTGATATTTTTTTCACAAGAATTTCGAACTTTAATTGTAATGAAAATGGAACTTTAAAGCATCTTTTACCAATTAACCTACGTAAATTATTCTTGTTTCTGTTGTATTATTATTCATTTTTTACATCAACTCCACACATTTTCGGGGATGCTGTGAGGAGGATATTAAGTTAAATGAAGTGTTATTTAAATAATTTGAGCTTAAAGAATTAGCCAAGTTGGGAAACATTACCCTATTTTTTTTACTTGGCACGTTTGATAGGTATTATCTTGGATTTCCGAGAGTGAAACATAAAATTTTGGAAAGTTTTGTAAATAAACATACGTAGTGATAACCTTTTTCCGTAACATTACAAGACACAATTAGGCGGATTTTTGGGAGCCTTTACAATGAGATGGCGGCATTAAATGTGTGTCTAGCTCTACGATAATAAATAGGTAGTTAGGTACAAACCTGTACGAAAGTTGTATGGTGTGGTAGACGTCGTTCTGGATATATTCTGCGATACTCTCTTACAGCTTCCACTGAATTTCCTCGGCAAATTCCATAAACAAACACTATATCTGCTTCATGGGCAGGTGGATAATTTTGAGGCATCTTTTAGAATAAACACTAATAATAACAGTAAAACAAAAACAAATTTCAAAGCAACTACGCACGACCCCGTTCACCGTCAAACTCCAAACACAACTGACCGAGCGGTATTCGGAAAGGGGTAGCTTCGCCGCGGTATGGGAGTGAGGGAGCGTGCTGCCGATAACTGTAGGGTTGGCTAGCGGATAGGGGGAGGGGTTATCGCGAGGTTGCCATATCCTTTACTCGAAATATGAGATCAGTGAAGGTGTGTAGAAAAAACAAAAAAAAATGTTTTTAATTGAAAAAAAATGTCACCGTACAGCAAAATGATATACAAATTTTTTTCTCCAAATAAGCTCAGGAATCGCTGGTTAAAATCCCTCGGGTACGTCCTGTTACACTATTTAAAAATACTGTATGCGAAAGTTATGTTAAATATTATCTCCAAAAAAATATCTATTTAAAAAACCACCTGGCAATATGTTTATTCGCGTTACGAGGAGGCGCGCAGTAGAGAGTGAAAGAGTACGCTGCCAACAACGGGGTTCGGGTTGGCTAGCGGATATGGGGGAGGGGTTTGCGCGGAGTTGCCGTATCCTTTACTCGAAATATGAGATCAGTGACGGCGTGTGGAAAAAAACCAAAAAAATGATTTTATTTGAAATAAAAATTTCACCGGAGACGAAAATTTCATTTACATTTTTTACTCCAAATATGCTCAGGAATCACTGGTTAAAATCCCTCGGGTACGTCCTGTTACACCCTGTATATATATATCAATGCCCCAGTTGATCTTTTCTGGATAGTTTCAACGATCATTACACTTTTCCATAATATGCAAATATATATTAACCTCTATGCGAATTAATTAGTTTGTGGATTTTTTTACATGCTTTATTATTTTTTTTGCAGATCCCAAGAAGAAATCTGGCCTTCGACGCTTATTTAGGTGTATGAACAACCGAAAACCTGACATCAACGCCTGTAAAATGTTCTCATTCAACTTTGCGTTCATGCTAGCTCTGGTGGACGTCATGGCTAACTATATTGTTATTTTAATGCCCTTAAGGCAAAACATAAATCACTAAACACTTGGATTGTCATTGTCATTTATGTTTATAAATATATATAGACATACAGCATAAGACTGATTTAGTTATCATTAGATGGTATTTATTTTTTTAACATTAAATAATATCCTATGGTATTTGCTTATCAGGACATACACAAAGTACCAAAGATATTGAAATACAAAAGAGATATGCTATGATGTTCCTGCGAGTGTCGGCGGACTACAACATAATCGGAATAGTTTGCATTCAAAAAGAATTTGTTCATTGCGTGGATTTTTTGAAGGTGTGCATTAGTATCGGTTAACAATATAGTTTGAATTTGGAAAGAATTCGTTCATTTAGTTTAACGTTCGTTTAGTTTATTCGTTAATTATTCATTCATTTAGGTTATTCGTTAATTGGTAAACAATATCGGCGACACCCGGAAGCGCAGTCCCACCCAGTAAAAACTGCGGATAGCACATCTCTTATATTTCAACAATTTGATATGGGTATTTGCTGTTGGCATAGCAAATAGGTTCCGTTGAGCACTCATCCTTTCAGCGTCCTGAGTGTTATAGAAATAAAGCTACTATCTGGATGTAAATAGAAGAACTTCCATTAGAACAAAATTTACTTGTAATTATTGTCAAGCAAAACATGATCCACATAAATACCTTTAACTGTAACCTCAAAAGGTGGAGAAGAGAGAGAGATATAATATCAGTTATTTTAGTCACTCCCTTGGCACATTCCACTCCAAAAGATCATGCTCCAAAAGGCAGATCGTCCCAGCTTTACGTCTCCAGCATTAAGCTCAGTCCAGGCGAGCTCCACAACCAACCCTGGATAACTGCAAGTCACGATAGCCGCATCATTCCAAGCGCCAAACAATAATCATTCTCAGATCAAACTGCAGATGAATGCACTTAGCCTCGCCGACCTTTGACCAAAACATCGATTTATGAAACAATTAGGATTGCTAATCTCGAACGATTGATTGCCGGAACATTACGAGCGTCAAACAATAATTCTTCCGAACAAATTGCTGAAGCATGCATTTGGCCTCTCCGGCTTGTTGAACAAAAACACGGACATTATTATGCAAGTAGTATTATGTAGAATGTCATTTGGTATAAAATAAGTAATGTATTATAAGAAATGAAGAGAACTATCTCCTGCATTTGATCCAGGAATTATATAAAAATAATATTATAAAATGTACAAATCCCTACTAGGATGAGGACACTAGGATGCCATTCATACGTCACACCAAGTGGTTCTCTACCTTTGGTAACTTACCAAGGGGTATCCGGGTTCATGGGGTGAGGATTTACCAGGTCTTGGCGGTGGATTCGTCTGCCCACCGGCTGAGTGGTGGGCCGGCTTGGAAAAGGCCAGTTAAGGAAAACCCTTATACCTCTCCAGCCGGACTCTCTCGATCCAACCAACGCCTTGCAACGCAGTGCGAGGGATATATTCATGCGTCACTCCTGGACAAACTGAATCAGATTCCAACCCATCCCTCATTTCCTTTTCCTTCCCAAAACTTCTTCTACATCCTTTCCTTAAAATATCCTCTACATGGCATCCCCAAAGATGACATAGGTCCTGAGAGAAAACCTGTGTGGAGTTAATGTAAGAAAAAATATGACAAAAAATAAATTAATATGATTTCAAATAATGAAGTTGTTGTGTTTTTTGTTGAGGATTTAGTTTTTTTTAATAATACCAAATCTGACATTTTTTTACTTTTTGACTACAAGTCATGTCAAAGTGGAAAAAAAGATTTTTGTTTAAAAAGTTGCCAAAATTGGGACTAAAAATTTAATAACGGAGGATAAAAGTCACTGGATGTAAACTGATTTTAAAAACATGCCAGATTATTATATGCATTATTATTTGCATACTTATATTTTAGTTATTAAGTATTTTAGTTACACACATTATGTCTTTTAGTTTCATAGATGATGATAATGACATAAATTTTTGTAAGATAAATAACCTGTGCGAATGGCTTCGTAAGCAAGACACAATGAAACGTGAAACGAGTAAACTCAATTTTGTGGAACTAAACATTAGATCTATAGGTAGGTATTGGGACCTATTTCATGTTTATTTTAAAGACTGCTTAAATCACATTGACGTACTCATGCTTTGCGAAACTGCAATTCGTTCGGAACTTGTTAATCTTTATGATATTCCCGGTTTCAATTCGTACCACTATTGCAGAAACCATAAATCCGGTGGAGGCATTTTGTTATATGTAAAGAATAACCTCTCCTTTTCGCAAATATTTCTGGACAGTAAATATTTTGAGAACGTTTTTGGAATATTGACACTTCCAAATAACAGTACTCTAAATGTCTTGGCAATATACCGACCCCCGAATTTAAATAAGCAAGCATTTTTGTCAGAAATATCCAATGTGTTTGAAAACAATATTAAATCAAATGAAAGTGTAATATTTTTCGGTGATGTAAATTTAAATTTATTACATAAAAATGATGCTATCATTATAAAATATGAAAATATTCTTACTAATAACTATTTAAAAAAATGTATAAATTATGTTACACGAGAAGTAATAGTTCAAGGGAAAATTGTTAGTTCTTGCTTAGATCACTTTTTTGTGCGAGTTAGCGGAAAGTTACCTACTGGATTAACCAGTACAATCTCCGCGTGCGTATGTGATTATAATATTGCCGATCATAATACAACAGCTGTAAGCATACTCTATAAGTCGGTAGATAATTTCAATTCTAGCGATTCTAATAACGTCAAAATTCTTTCGCAAAAACAGATTGATAAACGTATTTGTAAGTATGACTGGAAGTCGCTTCTAAAGGAAACCGAATGTTCGGTTATTTATTTAAAAATTAAAAATTATTTTGACGACTTGTATAAAAACAGCACAATTATAATAAGCAAAAAACCTAAAAGCCGACCTTATGCCATAAATGATTGGATATCTAGTGATGCACTATATAAAATTAAAAAAAGGGATTATTTATATAAGCGTTGGAAAAATGCCCCAACAAATAAATACTATGAAAAAGAATATAAGTGTTATCGAAATGTTTTAAATAAATTGTTACTTAAATTAAAAACCTCATACTATAATGACAAATTCAAAAATCTATTTCAAGATTCAAAAAAGACATGGGACGAGTGTAATCAAATTTTAGGTAAGAAATGTAAAAATAATTGTGACCAAGTTGCCTCCAAATATTTGATGAAAGATCGGACCAAAGAAAATGTAACTAATGATTTTGTTGATTATTTCTCTGACAGTGTTTGCAATATGTTACATAAATGTAATTACAGGACAAATGCTTTTGAACCAGAGAAGATGCCTCAAAGCATGTACCTACCAAGGGCCAAAATTTCTGATATAGAAAGCATTGTGCGGCAACTTAAAAGCTCTTCTCCTGGAATTGATAATATCAAAATGAGTGATATTAAAAAACATATAATAATTTTAGCTCCAATCATAGCCCATTTTGTAAATAGAATTTTATTTGAAGCAAAAATTCCAGATGACTTAAAATGTAGTATTATCAGACCCATTTATAAAGGAGGTGATCACACTCTATTGGGTAATTATAGACCGATTAGTATTTTGCCATCACTCGAAAAAATTCTTGAAAAATACATTCAGTTGAAATTAATAAAATATTTAGAAGATTTTTCTATTATTGATACAAATCAATATGGATTCCAGAAAAAAAAGGGTACCGAAATGCTACTTCAAAAATTTGCCAGTTTCATAAATAATGAACTAAATAGTAAAAATCATGTATTAGTTTTATTTATAGATTATTCTAAAGCATTTGACACTATTAATCATAGAAAATTATTGCAGATACTAGAAATTATAGGAATAAGAGGAAAGCTCCTAAAACTATTTGAAAATTACTTGAACAACCGATGCATGAAAATAAAGCTATTGAACACTTTAAGTAAAAAAAGAAAAATTTTAGCTGGCGTTCCTCAAGGTTCCATATTAGGTCCAATTTTATATATCATTTATGTATCTTTTATTAAGTACATCTTTAAACATGTAAAACACTTTGTATATGCGGATGATACTGCACTAGTGATTTCTCGCAGTGATTTAAAATTATGTATTGAACTCTTACAAAAGGATTACATTGAGCTTTTGAAATGGTCTCATGACTCTGGTTTAATCATAAATGCAAAAAAAACTAAATTGATACATATTAGATCACCCAATGCCAAGACAAATATTATTACACCAGAAATAAAAACACACGGTTCAGATTGCTTACATGTTGGTATCCCAGCATTGTGTACATGCGAAAATATTGAAGTGGTTAAAGAATATGTTTATTTAGGTGTAATTATTGACTGCTTTTTCAAATGGGATTTACAAATAAATAAAGTCTGTGAACGTCTGAGATCTATTGTTAGTAGATTATATAAACTTAAATTCTATGTTCCAATATGCACACTTCGAATAATTTATTTATCATTAGCTGAGTCTATTATAAGGTACGGAATTACAGCTTGGGGACTTACCTGTAAGACAAATGTTAATCATGTTCAATCTGTCCAAAATTCCTTAGTTAAATTATTAGCTCATAAAAGTTTATACGAGCAAAGACACAATGTTCCGTACTTTTACCAGAATCTTAAAATTCTCTCAGTAAGAGCAATTCTGTGGCATAAAATTATTTTTCAGCATATGAATAGCCCTATATACATAAATAGACTGGACCACACTTACAATACTCGATTTACGTTAAATGAAGGACTAATCGTACCTAAGCACTTAAACAAATATGGACAAAGAACGCTGGACTACATGATACCTACATGCTTAAATATGTTACCTGCTAAAATTAAAAAATGTACAAATAATGTAAGAACAAATATTATATTGAAAAATTGGCTCGCCGAAAGAAAAAGTTTGTATTAACATTCTTGTAGTACTCGTAACACAAAAAATGTCTAACTGCATTATAAGTTTTATTTAAAAAAAAAAAAAAAAAAAAAAAAAAAAAAAAAAAAAAAAAAAAAAAAAAAAAAAAAAAAAAAAAAAAAAAAAAAAAAAAAAAACTTCAAAGTAAAAGCACCCATTGACAAACTACTTAAAAGTAGTTTATTGGGACTTTTCTTTTTTGTAATATCTTATTTTATTTTGATTTCCTGTAATATTTTATAACTTTTTTTTTTTCTTCTTCTTTCTTTTTTTATTTTTTTTTTTTCTTCTAATAAAAAAAAATTCCTTTAACCGACAAAATGGTTGCTTTATTAATTATATAATTAATTAATTATATTAATATAAGTATATAATATGAATAGTTGCATTAATACTTATTCTTTAAATTGGGGATTCCACAACGAGACGATAAGGAAGATCGTACAACAAATAATGACTGTGTCCTAAAGTGAGATTTATAGTCTGCAAAGGCAGAGTAGTTAATTCACATCATAGATTCTCAACCTTTTTTTGCCCACCGCCCACTTTGAGAATATTTTTATTTCTAGGGCCCCCTAACTCGTGACCACAACGCATGGGGCGTAACGGGACCCCACGACAGGGTTACATTTGCCTTAACGGAAGGGGCACGGGCGTAATGGGAAAATATTTTAAGGTGAGACATATTTTATGGATAGCCCCCAACGGGGCAAGATAGGATGGGGTGGGATGGGTTTCTCTGGGTGTCCTACCGCCCCCCTGAAAGTCTGAAATTTCCCAATTTTCTCTTGGTCTTCTGCCGCCCCCATGAAGGTCTGAAACGCCCTCAAGGGGGCGTTATCGCCCACGTTGAGAACCTATTGTTAGAAGTGTTGTTTCCAGGGCTGAGGAGCTGGTGGAGAATATTTGACCTGTGGTCCGTCTTCTCATCAGACGAGCGTATACCAATACTTTATCATAAGGAATATTCAGGCTCCTGGGGATCACGGTACTTCTAGGCCGCAATCCAGTGGTTAATGATTATATTGGATGATGATTGATAACACTTTACTCATATTTAAGTGATTAACATTTATTTAAGATTGAATATTTTTCACGATTTAGTGTTCACGTATGAAACGGGTAGAGAGGTACAAAACGCGAACAGCCGGTGGAATCTAGTATTGGAGACGGAATAAATTGCTCGGTCGTCGCCGGAGCGATCCAGAGATGTTTTGTGAGAGAGGTGGTGGGGATGCCACACGTATAAATAAATAAAAGTGATGCCCATATACCTCCCTACCAGCGTCGCATGCGAATTATAAAATATGGCATTGCTTAAAAAAGAAAAAAAAATCACATCCACCTAAAGAAGGTTTAGTATGTATCTAAGTATGTCATATATACAAAATATAAACAGTGGTATTATATGTTCCGAAAATCTAATGGCGATTGTAAATTAGTGTATAAACTTTTCAACCATACATTTCAACCATACATACATGTGTGAACATTCCTAAAATTATTATTATTTTTTAATTGTAAATTTAAAAAGATCGTGATATGATAATACCTTGTTACCTTTTTGACAAATTTAAAAAAAAATAATTACTAGGGAAAAGAAAAAGAAAAAAATAATTCATTAGTTTCACAAATAAAAATAAAAGTTTTTTTTTTTTTTTTTTTTTTCATAAGAAGCAATTACTTTGTGGTTAGACATTATATTATAAAAATAAAACAACACTTTGTATTTAACCATGAATTTATTATTTATGTATCTACCGGTTTCGCTTAGACCAAGCTTCCTCAGGATAAAATAATAACTAAATATTAAGACAGAGTTATCAGTTATATATAAGTTGAGCGACAGAGGGAGAAAGAATATGACAAAAGAACATAGTTAGATAGAGACAAAATATTTGAAGGCGGTACAATAGATAATCAATTAGAGGGAAGGAGACAACAACAATATACATCTAAACACAAGTATCCAACAGTTAACGGGATTCAACTAACTAATAAAGTTTTTGATGTATTAGGACAATATTTAGAGTAATGCTAATTTATTAATAATTAAGAACATCAGAAAAACAATATAATACGTATATACACATCATGGGCTGGAATGGATTTTAGGGAACAAGTTAAATATAGGGCTATAGGGTGTATTTTTTTGATTTGATAAATTTATTTGATTATTAAGGAGGAATTCTGACATATTAGTATTTAATGATTTTCTTATTTCCAAGGCTTCTAAGTTATCTAATTTGATACCAATACTGTTTTTATGTAAGATGCGAGTTCCTGAAATTTTATTAAAACTGTGGTCTGCTGAGATTAAGTGATTTGCAAGCTCAGAGAAACCTTTTCCATTCAAACAGCGTAAATGTTCTTTTACCCTAATATTGACATTACGTGCTGTTTTTCCAATATAGAAAGCAGGACAATCATTACAGGTAAGTTTATAGATACCCGAATGAGATAAACTATCTTCTTTATCTTTAGTATTGACTAAAATTTTTCCGAGGGTATTGTTTGTATAAAAGGCCGGTTTAATGTCTAAAGGAAGGTTCCTAACGCTTAGGTTAGAAAAATTATTTTTATATAAAATCCTACGCCAATTGTATTTTTGAGTATCGTTATTGATGGTCGGGGTGCTTTTATAAAGGAATTTATTAGTAGCTATTAGATACATAAATAATACATTCGTGGTTAAATACAAAGTGTTGTTTTATTTTTATAATAAAAGTTATTTGTTTAAAATGGCATTGAAACAAATATAAATAAAATGCATAAACCTTATTATTCAAAATTAATCTATTATAAATCTAGAAATAAGGTGTGGGTTTATTTTCACCACAATCATATAACAATAATATGTCGAATTCCAAGGCTGCTATTGTTTACATTACTGTACTGTAGGTACCTGCCTTCGCAGCGTAATGGAATGCCGAATTATTATTTTTATTACTAGCTACCGGTATGTAGGTACATGTTGATTAATTATAATAGTGTTTCAGGCCAAACTAAATTTGCTTGATTTCTTTGTAATATAATAACAGTAGATGGAACTTAAAATTAATAGAAATCATTATGTACACGGTAGGAATATCTGTTTACTAACATAGATATGCATTTCTAATCTATTTAGCTAGTTGCTTACGTTAGTTGATAATATTTGATTGTGATTTACAAATAGAATGCGTACTATAGATGTGGCTAGGTAACGTACCTTACAACAAGCTAGCTTTGTATTATTTCGGGTCAGTGTTCGCTTACGGCAATGAATGGATATAATATTATTATTTGATAGGTATAATGAGTTCGTAAGAATGCAATTATTTACATAGTGCGGTGTTCCGCTAGGTGAATGAATCTATATAATGTTGTTATTTTGCTAGATATCTTGGGTGCGTAAGAATGCAATTATTTACATAGTGCGGTGTTGCGCTAATTAAATACCTAAATAAACGTAGTTTTATTTCTCAGTAGTGTATTAGAATTTTATTCATTAAGGTACGGTGATACAAATCGTATAATAAATTTTGGGTACATCAATATAAGTTTTCTAATTAATTTGTTTTAACGATCACTTTTACCATTGAAGTATTGCCAAGCATTACTAAGATGACTGGTATCTTTTAGTAAAATGCACATGTCTTCCAGAACGTGTTTTTGTTCTTGTTATTGTGGGCGGTTCATTTGCCGTTCTTTGGGGAATTTCCTCAGTATTTTGGAAAAATGCTGGTTTAAGTCTGTCAATTGATACTCTTTTGGGTTTTCCGTTGATAGTTATGACATATGTTTTGTCGTCTCGTTCCTGAACTTCGTAAGGTCCTTCGTAGGGAGCCTGAAGTGATTTCCTTCCAGCGTCTGTGCGCAGGAAAACGTGTGACGAGTTAGGTAGATCCTTGTGGATGAAAAATGTTCAGTTGCTGTGGTTACTAGTGGGCGTAGGTTTGATTTCTTCGAACCTTTCTTGCAGTCTTCTGACGTAGGTGTCAGGTTCTTTGCGGGGGGTTGTAGTAAAAAAATTGCATGGTAATCTCAGCGTTCTTCCATAGGTGATTTCTGCGGGTGAGCATTTCAATTCTTCGCGAACGGCGGATCTCAGACCTAGTAGGATGAGTGGAAGGCTTTCCAACCAGTCTGGATTGCTATACGCCATGATTGACGCTTTAAGCGTGCTGTGCCATCTTTCAATTATACCATTTGCTTGTGGATGGTAGGCAGTGGTTCGGGTATGCTTGATTCCGAGTGTCCGAGTGAGGTTCTTGAACAGACACGATTCAAAATGTCGTACCTGGTCCGTTGTGATTGTTTCCGGGACGCCGTGTTGAGCGATCCATTGTGAGGTCAGAGCGGTCGCCACCGTCTCTGCCGACATATCCTTTAAGGGAATCGCCTCCGGCCAGCGGGTGTATCTGTCTATTATTGTAAGGAGATATTTATACTCATTGCGAGCTGGAAGGGGACCGACCAAGTCTATGTGGATGTTTCGGAACCGGTCTTCTGGTAGGGGATATGTTGCTGTTTATGCAGTTGTATGTCTTGATATTTTAGCCTTTTGGCAAGCGACACAATTTTTGACGAAGATTTTGATATCCTTTGACATCTTGGGCCAGACGAATCTCTGACGTACGCTATTAGCGGTACCCGTGGTGCCTGAGTGACATATGTTGTGTACGCTGTTTATTACTTGCTCTCTCATTTTTATAGATGTCGCACCATAATAGTTCATTCGTGTTAGGAATTATCATTTTCCTCATGACAAGGGAAGAGTCCTCAAGCGCCTTAATTAGATCGTCGTCGTGACTCTGTTCTTATCCCATATGTCTGTAATCGATAGCTAGAGGGCTGTTTATCTCTTCTATGGGAGACAGCGTGTCTGCTACAGTGTTTAGGTGCCCGGAAATGTGTTTGACATCGGTGTTGAATTGTGCAATAAAATCAAGTTGCCTTTCTTGACGTGGGGAACTTGAGGCGCGTTTCTTACTGAACGCAAATGTTATACGTTTATGATCGATGTAAATGTTGAAATTCCGGCCTTCTACATCATTCCTAAAATATTTTATTGCTTCGTAAACTCCTGTAAGTTCTCGGTCAAACGTAGTATATTTACGTTGAGTGGGAGTGAATTTACGAGACAAAAATCCTAGGGGTTGCCATTCGTTATTTTTAAGTTGTTGCAGGGATGCGCCGATCGCTAGGTCAGAGGCGTCTACCATTATGGCTATATTGGCCTTGGGGTCATGATGCGCTAGTAGGGTAGCGTTGGCCAGCTGACTTTTACACTCTTCAAACGTGGTCGTCAGTTCCGGAGTCCAAGTGAGAATTCTCTTGTCATTCTTCTTGTATCCTGACGTGAAGTCGAAAAGTTTGGCTTGTGTGTTGATAGAGTTCTTCAAGAATCTTCTGTAATAATTCAGCATCCCAAAGAAACGTCGCAAACCTTTGGCTGTCTTAGGCAGAGAAAAATCTGCAATGGTTTTCACTTTCTCTTTGACGGGAGTAATACCGTCCGACGATATTGTGTGTCCCAAGAAATTAACAACGGGAAGGCCGAAATTACACTTATTTAAATTAATTATTAGGCCCTAAAAGTGTTCCTTTTCATTTTCGGATGCTATAAGTATGTCGTCTAGGTAGGAGAAACAGTATTCTAAGTCACGCGTCACAGCGTGCATAAATCTCTGAAAACTTTGTGCTGCGTTTGACAGTCCGAACTGCATAGATGTAAATTCGTATAAGCCGAATGGTGTGATGATTGCAGTCTTAGAGATGTCAGCTTCTTCTACCGGGATCTGGTGATAGGCTCTTTTCAAATCTATTGTTGAAAATATTTTCGCCGTGGTCAATTTGTGTGAGAAATCATGGAGTTGAGCAATGGGGTACTTGTCGGGGATTGTGCTTGCGTTTAAACGTCTGTAGTCCCCGCACGGACGCCACTCGCCATTGGGTTTTTTAAGCATGTGCAATGGACTCGCTCAACTACTTTTGGACGGGCGGCAGATCCCGTGCTCCATGAGGTATCTGAACTCTTTTTTTGCAGCTTCTAGGAGTTCTGGTGCCAGCTTGCGGGCTCGTTCTGTTACGGGCGGTCCCTGTGTTTCGATCACATGTGTGACGTTATGTTTTCTGACAATTGGTATTTGCATATTGGGGCGAGTTAATGACGGGTTTTTATTTAATATATCCCGATACTTCTGGTTTGTAGATATCGTCGAAATACCAGATGAGGGTCCTTGTGACTTTGCTCCTTGGATCTGACGTCCCGTGGTCTGGTCCGTCAACGTAGCGTTTTTCAGGTTAACGCTCAGATTGAAGTGATGTAGTAAGTCCGCTCCAATAATCGCTCTCGATACGTCCGCGACGATAAATGTCCACTTTATTTATCTCAGTCCGAGGTGTAGTTGAATGGTTCTGGTACCGTAGGTTTTTATGGCGGTTCCGTTAGCACTGTAAAGTGTGGTAGGACTTGAGTCTGAAGTGACTGAAATTTTAGTCGAGTTGTACCACCTGGGGAGGACTGAAACGTCAGCGCCTGTGTCGATCAAAAATTTTTGTCGTGTCACGAGTTCATGAAGGAAGAGACGGCAAGTATTCCGGGAATGGTCGCATGTCTCTACTGCAGGTTCCCTTTGGCGTTTCCCGACTTGTTGCGATTAAAAGATTTAAAAGTACATGGTTGTATGCAGTTGTATGACTTCTCCCCGAATTTTTTTTTGAAATCTGCAGTATTCATTTGCATTATCAAAAGTGTCATTATTATCCGTTCTCTCTTGTGACCGGGAGCGTTGCTGTCGGTGGGAATTTGTGTACGATGTTTGTGGATGACGCCATTCTCTGCGGGGCTATGATTGCACTGTTTATAAAAGGAAAGGGCGGGGCTATGACTGTTTCTGCGACTAGACTTAAGTTGTTTGACTTCTAGAGAGAGTGCAGAAATTCGTTCACGTAGGCTCTGGAGAACGGAAGTGATGTCGGAATCTTCTCTGTAATTGGTATCTCTACGTTGGTTTTTGTTTATCGCTCCGCACTCCATCTTCTGGTAGACTTCCAGAATTTTATCGGCTGCTGACGCAAGTTGTACTAGATTGTCGTCTGGCAGTGCAGTCAATATGGCCTGTACGTGTTGGGGAAGCCTTTGAAGCCATAACGTGCGTATGATTGCACTCTCAGCCAACCCAGGGCCGGCGATCTCTTGCATCAATCGAAGTTGTCCGGATGGTTTCCTGTCGTCCAACTGTAATCCGGTTAGTAGACGGGTGAGGAGTTTTTCTTCAGAATCTTGCAACCTCGTGGTGAATGCAGTTTTTAGGGCAGAGTACTTGTCTGTTGCCGGTGGTTTGGTGACGACATCGCTGACGGTTCTGAGGGTTTCGATGTCCAGGGCGGCAATAATAATGTTAAACTTCGTGGTGTCATCCTTGATTTTAGAGTTGGAGAACTGGCTTTCTGCCTGGGCAAACCAGAGTGCTATATTGTCACACCAGCAGGTTGGTAGTTTAACTGATACGACGTATATGACGGGTCCATTTTAATGTTAGAAGTGTTATTAACGCTGGTTCCTGAAGCTGTTTCCAATGTTGGAGTGTCCTCCAGTGGCATATTGTCGTTGTAATATGGCAAGTAATAGGCAATGGCAAAAGCAGTAGCAGTAGTAATAGACCGTGTGGGTATGCAGATAGAATGATCGAAATTGCAAATGAACGAAAAAAAAATAACAATAAATCTAATCCGGATCTGAAAAATTAAATTCATGGTATCCAATATTTTTACAAATCCCTTATCGTTACTTTGGAATCTTAATAATGATTTACGATGTTGTTATTCCTTTTGCGTTGAGTGACGATTGGAAATCCGTAGTGTGTAACAATATTTCTATGTACTTATGTACTACCAATGTTGGAAATGCTGAATTTCGTTAAAATGTTCGGATTAACAATAACTAAAAAAATCACTGTGAAAAGTTGAGTTTTCGTTACTTGCTGTACTTTGATCTGCGGTGGATGCTGTTGGGCCTGATGTTGGGCATCCTTGGGACTGTCTGCCAGATGATCTGCTGAAAGTCTGGCCTGCGATGTTCTTAGGTCTGCGGGCGCGATCTCGTCTGTCCCTGGGATACTCGGCATTAGCTGCAGGGCCACTTGTTTATCTGAAATTGATATTTACCGGCAATATACTATCTACAAAAACAAACAAGTATTGTGTTGCGGGGAAATAGGTATTTTTGTGCAATACGGGATTTGGTCGACAATAATGTTATTTACTGATTTAGCTTCATGTGATTCTAATGTACATACTGGACCTACTGAATTTAAATTAAAAAATTGAAATATTACTCACCAGATTTGGGTGTCCAGGATTCCGCGTTCCAGCACTCGATCCTCCGTTTCGGCTGTGTTCATCATCATCCAGAGAAAATCTCGGGGTCACCAATGTTAGAAGCGTTGTTTCCAGGGCTGAGGAGCTGGTGGAGAATGTTTGACCTGTGCTCCGTCTTCTCATCAGACGAGCGTATACCAATACTTTACGATAAGGAATAGTCAGGCTCCTGGGGATCACGGTACTTCTAGGCCGCGATCCAGTGTTCAATGATTATATTGGATGATGATTGATAACACTGTACTCATATTTGAGTGATTAACATTTATTTAAGATTGAATATTTTACACGATTTAGTGTTCACGTATGAAACGGTTAGAGAGGTACAAAACGCGAGTAGCCGGCGGAATCGAGTGCTGGAGACGGAACATAAATATACCAAACCACCCACTAGATCGATAACTTCGGGCTTTCGTTCGAGAAAAATCTGGTCACTATTTCACCATCAAAATGCAATAATTTTTCGACTGATGATGATGGTGACGGGGATTTATGACGTCACACACCATAGACGAAGATAGAGTAAGAAACAAAAAAAAGGCGCGACCATAGACAATATAATTTTCTTTCGGGGCCTACCCAGTACCACCCAAATTATTAGCCTTAAATATTATTTTAAAAATAAAACTCGTAATTACATGATAAAAATTTATTTAAAACATGAAATACAAACAGGAAATACATATAATTAAAATATGATTGTGCGTTCCTACAAAACTACTGAATTAAAAAAAATTTCATTTTATAACAGAAAAATGAAAAACTCAGAATTACATGTACATATTTTAAACAAGAATACAATGTAAGCAGGTTATATTTCTGTAGCAAATTGCCACATGAAGACATTGTTTTAAAGACAAATTACTTAACGTACCTATTATATCTTTCGTCAGGTCTAAAATAAATTTACCATATTGCCAAAATATAACCAAGGTCCATGGAAAGATTACTTTGCATAAGATGTTTGATGTTTCATTCGGGGCTCACAAATGTACGATATTTGTTAATTTGGAGTTTAGTTTAGTTCAGTTCATCATATTTTTCCAGAAATCATTAAAAAATCATTAAAATTAATGTAACAAATGTACATTAAAAATTAAAACTCTTCAAAACAAAAACAAAAAATATTACCTAAGAAGTTATATTTTATAACAACTATATTGGTTCACTTATGGAAATAAGTTAAAAAATTGAATTTTTATTTTACTTGTGTACATGCATTATAGTATATATGTATGTAGTTACATTTCCTCCCATGTCTTTTAATTTATGATGACTGATGACTCTCATATTAAACCAAGTTCTAGAATACCTACTTACTTATATAAAGAAACCTACTCAAATGCATTAAATTTGTCTGACATTATAAAATTTTTGTAAAATGAAAGTAAGTAATTAAAATAATAATTACCTCTGCATCATGCACCATGACTGATAGTATTTCCCTTAACCTCATCTTACCATCTCCAGAAACAGAAGCGAATGTATTGGGATGTGGATATAAAATGTTATATTGTAAACAAGTAAAATTTTGTCGGTTCAGATTCCACTGAAAAATAGGAATAAATTTATTAATACTGATAAAAATATAACAAAATGTTAAAAATAAGAACAGAAAGTGCAAGCGTAGTGATAATGTATTGTTCCTATCATCGGGGTTGATGTGTAAAACGGCACAATGCCCCCAAAAAAATCTCTTTAATACTTTTTGCCGTGAAAATCTAAAATCATACTTGAATAATAGGTATTTTAGCAAACCTAACTCCTATAAGTAACATATGAAAAAAGCAAATGAATTGCTAATTGTTAAAATCTATTTAATGTAATAAAAAAAACATAAGCACTTTTGTCAAAATCCAGAGAGGAAATTGGGGAAGATTAAATTAATGAGATAGGTCGATGCAATATAGAAAACATGTACCTATACCTTAATCGTGATGTTGGACTGCGTCAATTATTAGATTCCAGGTGGATAAATATGTTCTGAAAACGAAACATGTACAACACAGATTAAAATAAAATTTAAATAACATACTTTAGGAACACTGAAATATCAACCAAAGGAAGTTTCCCACCTGTAATTTTGTTCCAATTACGGGTCTTGTTCTTCCATTCTTCATTCGATCGCGAATTCCCAAAATCCATATTAACACTTATTGCGTCGGAAATGTAAATGCATTGTAAATGTCAAACGAAAATAAAGCAGAGAAATGTAACCAAAATACAAGCTTCCTATTGGTAGAGGTAGTAGCTGGGGACCATAAACAAATCGAAGGGGACTTATGATATCACCAAAGATTCGGTTCACATTTTGGATCGGAGTTATACCCGCCTGAGACGGAATAAATTGCTCGGTCATCGCCGGAGCGATCCAGAAATATTTTGTGAGAGAGGTGGTGGGGATGCCACACGTATAAATAAATAAAAGTGATGCCCATACTATGATCTAATCAGTGGTGCTCAAACGGTCGATCGCGATCGACCAGTCGATCGCGAGTGCTTCTTGAGTCGATCTCGAGAAAAAATTGCCGATGTAAATAGATCTATTCACAATAGTTGATCCTCAATTAGGCTTCAATAATACCGCCTATTTTCATGCCTTTTTGTTAATTATTTATTTGTAGCCTATGTTGTCAATGGTGCGTCTTTTTTGTTATTTAATCATTTGCTGAGCGTCAGTTGCAATACCTAAGCATGGGAACTTACGGCATTATAAAACCAATCATAAAAACTATGAAAACGATCTCCCGTCACAGAGTGAATTAAGGAAACGAAAAGTACGTGATTTGATAACTTGTTATAAAAAAGATCAAACCTTGTTCACAAGACGAGCCAAACAATCAAAAGCTCCAAAAATCGCGTTATTTAAAATATCTCATACTAGCTGGTGCCGGCATGCGTTGCAATTCCATATTCAAAGAAATAAACTATTTCTCCCTGAATCACCTTAACCGTGCGTCACCGCGTCCCCTTCCTAGTTAGCTTTATGAATTAAAGCCTACATGTTATTCTGAATTCTGATGCATGAGCATTATTATATATATATATATATATATATATATATATATATATATATTAAAATCCATTCAGTAGTTTTTTGCGTTAAAAAGTTACAAACAAACATACTGGTGCATCCATACAAACTTTCACGTTTATAATATTAGTAAGTTTTCAACCAATTTTCACAAAACCTTGACAAATTATATATTTAAACCTTCCTCATGAATCACTCTATCTATTGGTGAAAACCGCATGAAAATCCGTTCAGTGGTTTTCGAACAGACAGCAGACAGACACGGCGGAGGACTTTAATTTATAATAAGTAGAGATATTGGCGAAAGATAAGAAACTATTTGAAGATGGAATGGTTGTGAAGGAAGCATTTATTGAAGCGAGTGAAACTTTATTTGGAAATTTCCATGTGTTTCCATGAGTTCCAAGTTCCAACTACAAAAGTAGCTGGAAAACCATTTTCATGTTTTAAGTGTAGTATCAATTAAGTATCAATAAACATCAATTTAATTGGGTGTAGTATAAATTAAAACCAGTTTCATGTTCCGAATGATCTGCCAAAATTCGCAATGACGCATTTCGAAGAAAATCATTACAATATTTCTAGTTAAATTTTATTTCAAACCATTCTTCAAAATTCGTAATTCGTTGGGAAACCATTCGCATGTTATGAGAGTAATACTCATTAAAGCTCGGGATCGCGACAATATTCACTCTTAATTTAAAACTAGTTTTGTGATCAGAATGTAAAATTCCAGTTGCGGATTCATCTGCTGACATATTTCAAAGAAAAACATTTAATTCTGGTTGCAGACAATGTATGTGCTGCCAGAATAAAGAAAAACCATTTTCATCTGAGTGTAGTTTTAATTCACCGCATACAGATTTAATTTAAACCAATTTTATGTTCAGAATGTAAAAGTCGAGTTGTGAATTCATCTGCTGAAACATTTTGCAGGAAAACATTATCTTATTCGAATTATTCATATTATTATTCTTTAGTTTTTATTTTATATGTATCTTAAATAAAAAAAATAAATAAAATAAATCATATCAAACTGTAAAATGAGGTCCTCAGCACGGGTAAAGCACCCAGTGAGGCCCACATTAGTCAAATATGTAACACACATGTATAAATCAGGTGAATCAAATAAATAAAAATAATAATAATAATTATAGTTATAAAATTCTAGTTGCAGACTATGTATGTGCTGCCAGAATCAAAGAGAAACAATTTTCATGTTCTGAGTTTTAATTTTTTAAGCGATTTAATTCGCTCAGAGATTTAATTTAAACCAGTTTTGTGTCCAGAATGTACAAATACAGTTGTAGATTCATCCGCTGACACATTTCGAAAAAAAACACTCACCCTTTCGAAGTGCAGTTATAAAATTCTATTTGCCGAATGAAGCTTTGCATTTGAAGTTGCATGTTATGTGCTACAAAATTCTGAGAAATTGTGTAACTATTACTTCGGGACTCTTACGCAGAAGCAATCTTAAGATAAAACCTGTCTTGTGTTTTGAAGATGCAAAATCCTATTACATATTTATTGCAAGAATACTTGTCACATGTGATATAAAAATCTGCATAAAATGAGGTCGCAATAAAAAAATAGGATTTCTACGCACTACCCCCCCCCCCCCCCACCCCGCATCGCTTGAAAATCTGTGGAGAGTCGATCGACCGGAGTCTAATAATATTGAGGTAGATCGCCAGCGGTTCAAGTTTGAGCACCCCTGATCTACATCATTCTAACGTTTGATGGAATGAATCCATTATTTCAAGTTCACATCTTTATCTCTTGTAGATACTTGTCCATCTCTTTTGTTACACATTGAAACACAACAAACTGGCATTAATATGATATTGTGACAAAACTTTAATTTATCTCAAATGGCGTACAAAATGTATGCGACAGTTCTCCCGAACTAATGGAACCGTCTTTCGTAATGCGCCACCAAGCGGCAAAAATCGTGCCAAAACAACCCACTAGCTTCGTTTATAATTCCCATGGTTACGGCACGGCGACAGCACAAATAATAACGTACATTTCTTATCACAAATAATGATGCAGCTCTTTCTTACACTCTAAATCTAAATAATAGTGAGACAAAGGATGAGACAAACAATGTACGTATGTCTGCTTCCTCCAAAAGAAAAAACAAATTCTTGCACCTCCGTCAATCGTATTAAAGAAATGAGACGCCGCCAGCCATTACCGTTTCCGCGGGTATTATAAAAACAGTAATTATATTAGATCAATTCTGATAGAATGTCGCCGCGCCCCACCCATCGCCAGCAGCGATGACGTCACCGATAGCACTTGGTGGACTCTTAAATTATTAAATAATTGACAAGAAAACAATGCTATCTTTGTTTTGACAACAAGTGACTTGTGCTTTGAAATTTTCCGTTACTACAACAAATGTTTAACTTCAAACGGTTTGTGGATATCTCCGACTCGTAAACCTTAAATTTTAAGTAAAACAAGTTTTCTTCTTTAATAATAGATAACTTTGAAATGAATTTAATCAGGAGCAGGAAGATGTTAGTTCACGTGATGGAACCTTTGTGGGCAGTTAGCACAGTTCTTGGATTAAAGAGTTACAGATTTATTGGAGAACGGGTGATGGCATTGAGCTGCTTTTCCAAGATACAATATTACTCTTATTTCTCAATTTCATGGATAGCTGTACTCAAATTTTTATATCATTTCGATGTTCGACAAGATGCCTTTGCCGTATTCTTTTTGGCTATGGAGGTTATTGTTCTGAGTGGAATAACCAACATTTCTTGGTTTTGGTTATCAAACGTTAGGAATGCGGAGAAAACTATAAAAATATTTTCTATCTTTAACTCAATAGAGTGTATCATTCCTGAATTGAACGACTATGCTCACAAGAAGAATAACCGTAACCAGTTTGTACATTTGTTAGAAATATTACTGGGAATTTTTGTACTATGTGCACTCTCCGAAAGTTGTGTGGAATTTGCTTTCTACTTTTTCTTCATTATATACTGCATCACAACAAACTTTATATTATACCAATTTTGCAATTTAATGTATTTGACCAGTTCTTACGTTAACATTCTTGAAGTTATAATGTGGAGGGTTTTTAAAAATACACATTTCAACTACAAATATAATAACGCTCTGATAGATTTATTGAAAAACAAAATAGTTAGGTGCACACAAGTTGATTGTTCAAATGTTGAAATCTTATCTCGAGTAGATCTGCTTTCAGTGCAGAAAATTTACGACAGTCTAATGGATGTTGTTGAATTGGTCAACCGGAAATATGATATTACTGTAAGTTATGGTAAAGTATGAATAAGCCGCCATATGCTGCTGCACTTATAATGGGCATAAATTTTGAAAAGTAAACTACTTTTAAACTTAATTACCACGAGAACCATCGGTTTCAGTCGGAATAGACAGAAAAATGTGCATTTAAATTTTTATTACATAAAAACTTTTTTGTACGTAATTTTTCCTTTACGAATGATATTTCATGTTGTTTTACAAGATCGAACATTTCAAGGGGTACCTATTTTTAAATTTATTATAAAAGGTTAATTAAATTAATAAAAGCATCCACGAAACAAGTAGCTAGAAACGGTATTTATACAATATTATTACGAAAATACCTGATAAATTATTCTCATACCTAGAATGAAAAAATAAAAGAACACGCACGCATTTTTCTTTTCAATAACATACCTATACATCCCAGGTTTTGAATGGTTTTTTTGGAAAACAGGGTTTGTCTAACGGGTCTGTGAATTATTCTAATACCTAGAACGAAAAAAAATAAAAGAACACGCACGCGTTTTTCTTTTAAACAAGATATACGTCCCAGGTTTTGAATGGTTTGCATAGCAAGCAGGGTCTGTCTAACGGGTTTGTGTAATTATATGAATACTTACAATGAAAATAATTTAAGAACACGCACGCGTTTTTCTTTAAAACAAGATATACATCCCAGGCTTTGAATGGTATGTATGGCAAGCAGGGTTTGTCTAACGGGTTTGTCTAACCTAATTACCTAACCTTACCTAACCTTATAACCTAACCTAACGTAATAACCTAACCTAACCTAACAACCTAACCTAATAACCTAACCTAACCTAATAACCTAACCTAACCTAATAACCTAACCTAACTTAACCTAATAACCTAATCTAACCTTATAACCTAACCTATCCTAACCTAATAAAATAACCTAATAACCTAACCTGACCTAACATAATCTAACCTAATTTTTTAAAATCAATGTATTATACATTGATTTTAATTCGTATATCCTAAATATACTCCAATATTTATTTATTAATAGTGTCCAACCGAAATAGGAATTTCTACCAAAACCGAAACCGAATCTTCGGTATCTGTCTCTGAAACCGAAACTTTTTAGACTTTTAAAAATCTATTGTTTACTGAAATTTAGCTTATTTTTTACACTTACACAGACAGTTAACAGGTGTTGAATGAAATAATAAAAAAAAACATAAAATTGACGCATGTGAACAAATTACATTTTTTTTATTTTTATATTATTGCTATAAAACTAAAAATTAACAAAACATGTTAACTACTTGGAATAACAACTTGTCAATAATCAACACTTGGTATGTTATAAATAAACGGACTCATTAATTGAGTATTTTAATTGTGTTTACAATCACAACATTCTTATTACACGTCAAATGAAATTAAAAAACAATAATTTATTGAAGTATCTGAAAAAAACCTTTTTTTGGTTCAATTACTGCTATAAAACCAATGACGTTATATAAATAGACTTGCCATAGTCTCACAAACTCAAGATATAATGTGGCATTTAATCAAAACTCTTTTGTTTTCAGCGATTTTCAATAATTTCTTAATTCAAAAGTTATTCGTGTATGATAAAGATAGACGCTTAAAAGAATATGTGCATATGGACGAAACAAAAGATAGAACGCGGGCGGCATTTTCGTATTCAAAATTCAAAAGTTCCGTCGAATACTGTCTCAAGGCCGACTAAAGTAGGAGGCCTGGGCACCAGTCGAATTTTGAGGTGTCAAATAGCTATAATGAACAACGATAGATTGCAAATGGCGTTGATTGTTATTGTATTTGTTGTTTCTGCTGATTTGTATGTTGTTTTACCGCAGGCAAGTAAATAAAGAATCATTAGATTATTATTATAAAAAGTAAATTTTACTTGGCGACGGCATCGACTTTGTAATTTGGCTGTTGCGCATCCAGACCTGTACTTTAGTAGGCCTTGAGTTCTCTAATGACGCATAAAATCTTTGGGCGGAAAGCAATAGTATTATTTTTATAATCGATAATAATAAGTAATTAGCATGTATTTACAAATGAAATGTTATTCCTTCGCTTTTACGACTGTTTACCGTGTAATGCACACATTTTCTCATCACACAGGAGGGAATTTTGGCGCTTTTTAATGCAATTTACTTACTAGTAGGACACGACCTTACTCGACGCATGGCAGTTTAGTACTAAAGTACTAGAAATCGAGTACTCTACAATTGTCTTGTTGTTGGCTTCCCATTTTGAGATTTCTACCCCGCGTCTAAGGTATGTAACGTCTTTGTATAAAACCAACAAAAAATATAAAAAATAAAAAAAAAACATATTAAATACTTCTTGGAACAAAAATAAATTTTAAATTTTTTTTTTTACATTCCCTCCATACAGAAGGCCCTGAGGAAAATAATTTCTTTAGTAAGTGTCTTTTTAAGGAAGGGAAGGATAGGAAGTTCTGGGAAGGTAAAAGGTATAAGGGGTGGGTAGGATTCTGGGGGTTAGTTGTATAGGCGGTGGGTCGAGAGAGTCCGGCTGGAAAGGTCAAAGGGCCTCTTTCACCTAGTCTCTCTCGATCCGGCCCGCCACGCAGCAGATGGGCAGACGCATCCACCGCCAAAACCTGGACAAACTTCACCCCATGAACTCGGGCACCCCTGCTAAGTCACCAAACGTAGCAAACCATTTGGGGAGACCTATGGCAGAGGTATTGCTTATCCAATAAATGGTTCCCGGGGCGGCGGTACCCGTACCCGCCTCCCAAATGGAAAATTGAAATTGCGTTTACAATCACAACATTATTATTACACGTGTTAAATGAACTCTGCTGATGATGGCGGGTGACACACAAGCCACGACTCACCCGAACTCCGCCGAATGACGCGCGGTAATTCACGAATGCATTGGAGGACCCACCACTTACCCGCCCTGGTATAGGTAACAGATGGTTACCCCTTCAAGGCTCTTGCAAGGACTCTAATTTTTTTGGTGAAAACGACTCTACATTTGATAACGAAACTAGACCTCCAATGTCCCTGCATACGTTGTTAGTAAGCAGTATGCAAGTGCTTAGCGGGAAATACAGATACAATAGGTGTTAGTATGATAAAATATAGGCAAGACAATGAGACAGGTTGGTGAAAGTTCACGAGGTGGCAAGCGCTGGGTGATTGTATCCAGCGTATCCTACAAGCACCTGTTTGGGAAGAAGACACAGTAGATAAGTAATAAGGGAATGGCAAACGGTTGGGAGTCCTCTTCAATCGATTGGCAGTCCCAGCAAGAATGCGCATGACATTCGGTCTAGTCGTGAACCACACTCAGCTTCCGCTCCCCTTAGCCGGTTCCTCGGTGATGCCTCAAAGAAAAGAAAATGGGAGATTGGGGGGAAATACCCGACGACCCTAAGGAATTCAGCGTCGAGTAGCCGGAGGCAAGGCGAAGGAGAGCCGAGGTCGCCCCTCCCAAACCTAAAGCCTGCACATGTTGCTGGGGGTGGCGCAATTAATTTTAGAGGACACCGTGCCATCGTCGACCGACTCCTGTTGATGCAAGGACGAGGTCTAACGCACCCCCAGAAGGGGAAAAAGAAACATAACAAAATAAATAGATGCAGTTCAGTTCAGCCTTCTGAACGAAGCGAAGTAGCATTGTGAGACTAAAAACAAAAAGAGAACAAAGAAACCAAAACAAAATTTTAAAAAAAAACAAAGTCGAGTATGTTAGTTGAATCAATAGTGTTCCTTGGAATATGAAGCTGGAAAAAAAAGAAGATCACAAAAAATTGATGAAAAATAATGAAAACAATAAACAGGTATCTCGATAGAACATCGTGTAGCTCAGCTTAGTGAAATCTAAAATAAACCATGTGAAAAGAAATAAAATAAGCAAAAAAGAGGTAAGTCACAGAAAAATAAAAGAAAAAGGAACAAAATGTATACAATAGAATAAGAAAAAGGTACCTAAGATAGAGATGATATTATAACAAAAAAAAAATATATATATAAACAGATATAAAGCATAAGACATAAAATTCTAGCAGTAGATGTAATAAAGTAAAGAGAATGTCCGTGGATTCAAGAGCAGATACACCTGGTACCTACATGATTTTACAGCTAGTCAGCGACTCTAAGATCAGGCCATCTCTCTACCCAGACTTTCGTAAATTTCCTCAAACACTCAAAGTTCACCTTATTCGAAACGAGATCCGCGTTCCAAGCTGGTCTCGTAGTAACTTGCAAGCCATCGAGCATTTCCTCTCAGGCATCCGTCAAAATCTCACAGTGCCACAGAATGTGCTCAGCTGTTTGATCAGTATTACCGCAAGCGCAGTTAGGATGGGGTGATAGAGAGAGACTATGAAGTCTCCCTCTGAACTCCCCATGACCGGACAGAAGTTGGGTCATATGATGATCCTTAGTGATGTACTCCCCTTCCATTCTGAGTTTAACTGACGGGAAGAAGGAGAAAGTCCACCTTCCCGTATTTGACCTATCCCAACGTTCCTGCCATTCTCTCAAAGTTCTTTCTCGCATCTCTCTAAGAAGTCCTGGGAGGGAAACCGCTCCACCTGGTATTAGCTCAATACCATGATGGGTGGCAGTTCTTCCTCTCGTTAGAAGCTTCTTTGTTAACACCTCCCTAATTTCAAGATCGATAGGCAAAACGCCGGCCAAAACTGGCAAAGCGTCCGAAGCAACTGTTCTGTACGCACCCGAAAGCGCCAGCAAGGGGACTCGCTGGCCTCTCTTGAGCGCCGAGAGTATGAGTGCATTCTCCAGGCGGTGCTCCCACACAGAGGCCGCATACGAGACTTGCGCCACGTAAGCCCCCCTGTATAGGAGACGGAGCGCTGGAGAGCGCAGTCCCCACTCAGCAGTAGAGATTCTTCTCAATTTCAAAAAGAGGGCCTGGGCCTTACTTGATACGCTTTTAACATGGGTCAAGAATGAGGACGTTCGATCCAAAGTGACGCCTAAGTATTTAGTGTTCTCAACGAATCGGATGTTGGTATCTCCCATTTTGATGGTGGGATTTCTACTTCTATTGAGGTTACCCTTCATCAGGAGTCCCATGGTCTTGTGGGGAGCGAAGGTCAGCCGATTTCTCTTTCCCCATTCTAAAGTCACACTTAAAACCTCTTCAGCTTTACTCTCAACTTCCTTTCTGCTGTTCCCCGAGACCAGATACAATTTGTCATCAGCGTAATCCACCGAGATACATCCTTCAGGCAAGGGCAGCCTGGAGGAATCGTCAAACAAAATGTTCCAAAACTCAGGTCCAAGGATTGAACCCTGAGGACAACCCATGTCAACTATTCGTTCAATCAGGTAGTCTCCAAAAGAAAGGATGACCGTTCTGTCGCAGAGGTAATCAGCGCAGATCTTGAACAAATGCAGTGTTTCGGTGCGGCCGAAGGTTCTGCAGATTTTAACTAAGTTTAAAAGTAGTATACTTTTCAAAATCTGTACCTTTTTGTAGCAGCTGGTGGCGGCTAATTCATAAATTAATTAATTTATTTTTGTGCACTAACTAAAATATATGGCAAATTCAACAAAAACTGATTGAAAAAATGAATATATTTTTTTTAGCTTCTTTTAGGACCTGTGGCTTATCTTTTGCAAACTGTTATATTGGTTCCTGCAATGAACTATGAAATGGTAAGACAATAATATTACATTATATTTTCAGCATCATTATACAGATATGAATATAATCCACAGACCTCAATGACACAGACCCTCCGAACACAGATACTCGAATTTTATCATTATTTTTTGTTTATTATTATTATGTTAAAATAAATATAATATTTCGCTTTCTTAACTTAAGTACAGAGTATAATAGTATATATATATATATAATGTGTTGTACAGTATAGTAGTAATATTTTTAGTTTTGTTCTAACAATTTAAGTTTAAATAGTTTTTTTAAGTATTTACATATTATTCTTCTCAATTTTTAGGTTATCTTGGAGGAGATTATATATGTGTACGCCCTCGTGGCCAATACTTCTCTTGCCACTTTCAGTGTCGACAGTATTTGTGTTTTTATAAATGTTGTGTTTGTGTGTATAAGTCCATTTTGTATTTTGCAGATTAAAAGGCACATTTTATATTCGTACAATGTTCTTATT
The DNA here is from genome assembly GCA_929108145.2 of Limnephilus rhombicus. Taxonomy (NCBI): domain Eukaryota; kingdom Metazoa; phylum Arthropoda; class Insecta; order Trichoptera; family Limnephilidae; genus Limnephilus; species Limnephilus rhombicus. The sequence continues at coordinate 30,982,999 of OV815284.1, forward strand.
TTCAGAAGGTTCATTTCCTGGTATAGTTTTTTTGTGGGAGTGTATGGTGTATGGGTTGTAATTGAAGAGTTTTTTAATAACTTTGTTCTGTATTATTTGTTAGTCGTTTAAGCACGTAATGCACGCTTTACCCCATATTTCTATTAAATAATTTAGGTGGGACTGGATTACGCTAAAGTATAAGCCTCTCTTTACCTCTGTTGGTAGCAGATGAGCAATTCTACCGAATACACCAATTAATGGGATGATTTTTGATTTTAGTTTTTCTACGTGTTGTTTAAATGTCAAATGTTTATAAGCCCGGGTATTTTTCACTATCTAGAATATCCCGGGTATTATATTTGTAATTGTTTATGCGACAGTATTATTCTTTTAGGTGAGCTTCGTATCATGTAACCGATTTTATTAACATTTATTGTCATTATGTTTTTTTATTAGCCAACCGTTTAGTATATTATGTAAGATCCATTAGAGATTGTTCTAATAGAGTTTCTAAGTTTTTGCCGAAGTAAAATATTGCCGTGTGATCTGCGCATAAGAAGATTTTACCATGTAGTTTTAACTGACATTTGTCATTTATGTATATTTGAAACAAAAGTGGCCCCAGTATGGATCCTTGTGGAACTCCATAGTTTATACTCTCGAGTTGACTGTTTTTATCTCCTATGTTAACATATTGTTTTCTGTTGGACAGATAGGATTTAATTAGTTTGATAGCTGGACCGGTTACACCTGTTTTATCTATTTTTTAATCAGTATTTCATGACTCATGGTGTCAAAGGCTTTTTGAAGGTCTACAAGAATTGCTGTGACATAGTTTCTATTATCTATGCTTGTTGTTTAGCACATAGAAATGATTTTTTTTAGAAATTTGTTAAGCCTATCGCATATTACCCTTTCGTGATTTTTTTATAGAATTGGTAGGACAGAATATAGCCTATAGTTAGATTTTGAGTTTTCAAGCTCCCTTTATATACTGGTATAACCCTTGCAATTTTACAACTGTCCGAAAATTGACCTTCTTTTAGGCTCAGGTTAAACAGTTTAGTTAGAATAGGTGTTAGCAGTGGCGCAAGTTTTTGTACTGTTGTACATTTTAATTAATCATTTCCAGTACTCGCATTTGATTTTATGGATTTTATAGTAGCTAATATTTCGGGTTCAGTTGTGGGTTGTAGGTATATTGATTCCGAACTTTCATACTTTAACGTAATTTTATCATCCGGTTTATGGGTGCATTTGTTGATTATATTACCAGCCAAAGAAGCGCCAATATTACAAAAGTAGTTATTAAAGTATTCGCATATCTTGATGTCTTCTGTGATGAAGTCATTACCTTTCTTTAATTTTGTACATGGTTTACTTTGCGTGTTTGTTTGGTTTTTGATGATTTTGTTTATTACGTTCCTTTTTTGGTATTATTTTCACATTTTTCAAATAAGCTGCTTTAGTATTGTTTTTTTGAGTTTAGTTTTTTTTTATAGTTATGTCGTTGCGTACTTTCTGTTTTCAGTAATAGGTTAAAGGATTGTTTTTTTTTTAAATTGCAGTTCATTTCTTTTTTAAATCATTTTTAATAATTATTTTATATCAAACCAGGAAGACAAGTTTTATTTGTTTTTATTGTTGTTGAGCTGTAGAAATTAATTTTATTTATTAAATAGTTTACAAAGTTATTGTAGATTAGTACCAAGTTCTCATTATTGTTTATAGAAAAAGGATTTTGTCGGATATCCTCCTTTAGCTTATCATAATAAATTTTTGGATATTTTAAGGAGGATGTTTGAGTTTTTTTAGTGTAGGTGTGAAGTATGTCGAGAATTAGTAGGTTGTGATCAGATATTTAAGTGTCACAGTTTGTTATAGCATATGAAAGTGTACATGTACATACGTGGTTTGGAATGTTTGATTTCCTGTATAATCAAAATATATTTTATAAACCATCGACCAATTTCTTGAAGTCATGTTTTTGAAGAATGCATCGATTTTTGATTCACAGCGTTATTTTATGTTAACTTTAACACCAGAGAAATAAGCAGTTAATGTAATATACTAGTAGTTCCATGAACAGTAAAACTCGCGACCAAAAAAATTTGTTCTTACTTCATACATCACAAAAATATTCAAATACAAAAGAGATATGCTATGGTATCCGCGCAACTGTCGACTAACTACGCCCTAATTAGAGTAGTTTGCATACAAAACGAATGTGTTCATTTCGTTGGTTTTTTTGGTTAACAATATAGTTTGAATACGGAAAGAATTTGTTAATTTAGTTTAGCGTTCGTTTGGTTTATTCGTTAATTATTCGTTCATTTGCTTTATTTTTTAATTGGTAAACAATATCGGCGACACCCGGAAGTGCAGTCCCACCTAGTAAAAACTGCAGATAGCACATCTACTTATATTTCAATATCTTTGATATATCAGAACCAAAATTTAAAGATTTTTGCGTAGGCACTTAAATGCTAACCTTGAGGTACTTAATTTTAAACCAAATACTTTGTAACATATTTTATTTCAAATACTTCACTTCCTCAATAACCATTCTTTTTCAAACATCTTTCAGTCAGGTAGGTACCATAATATTGAAAAAATATGAATTAGAAAGTCTAAATAAATACGACGCGACGGGTTCATATTTGAAAAAATAACCCTTTCTGAATAATTAAAAGGACTTTTTTTTATTTTTATCGAGTTAAATTTTTAGAGCTATATTTTATTTTAAAGTTATTTAATATTCAATGATATTATTAAATTTGTGAAAACAGTTTATAAACTAGATCTGCTTAGCAATTATTATTATGCGTGACAGCTGTTTTACCTTCTGAAGGCATTAAATGCCATCAATATGAAGATGCTTTCAGAAGGTGAATCAGCTTTCAGATTTGAGATTAATATTACGCTCAAATCTCCTTTACGAGAACATGAATAGCTATAGCTACAGTTGGAACAAGCAAAAGGTTTTTCTTCCATGTGAGTCAACGTGTGATGCCTCAAATATTCCTTCCGCATGCATATAGTGGTAGTCAGAACAAGAAAAGGGTTTTACTCCACTGAGAGTCAATAATAGTTGCAGGCGGAACAAAAAAAAGGTTTCTCACTACTATGATTCAATGCTATGCTTGTTTAAATTTCCCTTTCGAGAACATAATTAATAATAACATAATAATTACCCAGCAGAAATTGTTTATAAATAAGGGGTTTTTATGAACTAAATATGTATAAGGAAGAATATAAAAAAATAAAAGGGTCACCAATTTAAAACAGGAACAGAACGCACAAAAAAAATTTACAAATACACGCCATGAAAACACGACTTTCCTACGATCAATCAATTTTAACCAGAAAAGTATTTTGATTGAATGAATGATTTCAAACACGAATTCTAAATTAAGTACCCTTTAAAAAAATACTGTTAATGAAGAATTTATTAATAGTACAATTGTTCAACCATTTTTATTTTACACATCTAACATAATGTTTTTAATCATTTTTTTCCAGTCAACATTTCATATATGCGTTCTGGTATTGTGGTTTTCGCATAATTTTGTAAATATTTTGGCGACGGCAGCGGCCAGTGAGGTTCTGCGGGACGAGGTTCAAAATACCAGAGAAATGGTTTGTCACTTACTGGCGTTCAGCGATGAAACAGGTTAATGTATTCAATATCACTTAGTAACTTAACATTTAGCATTTCATGAATCGTCTTCAGTGGAGAGTCGCTTTACATATACAGTCATGTGATTCCATAAAACTTTTCCTCTGTAGCTAAATTCCTTGTTTGTCAATCCATGAAATTATTTTCGAAGCCAGAGTCAGGCTAGCCTCTCAAAAGCTGGGCCTATTGATCAGTGCCCGCGGATACTTTAATAGTACCTACACAACTATTACTGACCGTTTGATAGATTCCCCGATCTTAAGAAGCTGATCGTAATATTTAGAGCACAAGCGTCAGATAGGTACTTGTTCTACCGGTATTACAATGGAAGATTCTCCAAAGCACCAGCATCATTGATCCCTTCGGTACCGGTAGAGGTACACGGTTGACACTTGTCACAATATAACGGGTCACTTCTACGACTCATTCTTGAGTGCAACAGCTCGGCTGTGGAATGGTTTGCCGGCCTCTGTGGTTTCATCTACAACATAGGTCACTTCAAGACCCATGTTCAGTTCACCCCATCCTCTCCTCAAAAAGATCCTCCACACAGTATCTCTGAAGATGACTTAGGGCCTGAGAGAAATTATTTTTCCTCAGAGCCTTATGTGGGGAGTTAATGTAATTTTTTTTTTTTTAAATTTGACATATTACTTCTTTGTCATTCAATTAAACCTATTCCATGTAGAGTGACATATCATACTCCTTGTTGGTCAATCCATGAAACCTATTCCATGTAGAGTGACATGTTACATTCTTTGTTTGTCAATCAATGAAACCTATTCCATATAAAGTGACATGTCACATTCGTTGTTCGTCAATCTATGAAATCTATTCCATGTAGAGTAACATGTCATATTCATTATTTGTCATTCCATGAAAGCTATTCCATGTAGAGTCTCATTTTTATTGGTTTTGAATCTTGATTTAAATCTTTTTTCAAATTTTATTGTTAATTACACCAGTTTTTTTAAATTTTATTTTCAGACGAACAGAATAAAATTCTCTTGCGACTCTTTTACAAGATGCTAATTCGTCGCCAGCCAAACATATCACCGTGTAACATGTTTCCATTTAATTTTACATATGTTTTCGTAGCATTAAGTGTGGTGGTGTATTATATGTTTATTTTGGAATTGTTGGCGTACAATCGCTAAATACATAAGATATATGATAGGTACCTACTTGAATGTGAACAAAATATTTTAAACATGTTTTTAGTCCTTTTTTTATTGTGGAGAACTGTTTATCTTCATTAATTATAAGAAAACCACTTAATTTTAAATTAAATACATGGTAAAATACTGACACAAGTTTTTCATTCTGAAATGTTATAAGTTATAACTGTTATTTTTACAAAATTTATTTACGAGGCATGTTCAGAAAGTAAGTGTACTGATTTTTTTTTTTAAAGTGTACTTATTACAAAAAAATTACAGAATATTGTTAATACACTTGTTGACTATTTTTACAAATAATTGCCAATCCGTTCAATGCATGTGGTGAGCCTTGGCACAAGTTTATTTATGCCTTTCTCGAATAATTCTCCCACCAGCTTCTTCCCCCACTTCGGGACCATTTTCTGCACCTGCCTTCACGAAGGTGAAAAAATGATAATTTGAAGACGCCCAGTCAGTGGTTTGCGGGGGGATAGTTTAAAACATCCCAACCAAATGTGTCCAAGGCGAGGGAACATGATTTCCGTTGCTACAATTATATTAGTATATTGAACATAATTACAATTATTTGCGGTATTTTTATCAGTTTTAGTGCCATAATAATGTCATGTTGTTATTTTAATTATGTTAACAACAAATATAGGTTATTTCTATTATAAATAATATTTTATCCGCTTGATATAACATAAATGACTTGTGAATGTGAAATAAATATCATATTTGAGCTATGAACGTTTGAATTAAAAAAATGAATTCAAAATGTCAATTTTTTTCAGTTAAGGCGGGTACAGATTGCGGTAACGTAACATGCAATGTAACAGGCAATGAAAGAATTTGCCGTCCACATTGTCGCAATGTATCATGCAATGTAACAGAATTCCCATAGTGTCGCCTTGCGCGCACGAAGCGTGCAAACGACGCGCACGAACAAAGCGTCGGTTTTTTCGCCGAATTCAAAGGGGCGCGCAGTACGCGCGCAAACAATTAAAGACTTGTTCTCGGCAGACTGATTCACCGCGCGCATACCGGAAACAGATGCGAGTAGGTACTGCCAACTCACACAAACCAGCCTGCCGCAGCTGTCCACACATCAGTCTGCGAACGGCAGGCGGTCAAGACGCGCGCCCGCGTACTATTAAAATGACAATATTATTACGGAGTGTGGTAGAACAATTGTTTGAAAACATGTCGTGTATATAATATAAGTATATAATTATACGTGCGTAATAATTATAGGCAACTGATATAAAATACAGCGTAGCTACAGCTGTTCAATGTCCGCCATTTTGGGTTCGGAATTCGGGGTTGGAGGGTTGGCCGCAGCCACCACACGATCGGCCAACCTTCCAACTCCAAACTAAGTTCGGAGTTGGAAGGTTCGCTTTGGTGTGGAAGAACCATTAAATAAAATGACTGTTTTTTAAATATAAAGTTTTTTTTACGTTTTTCTACATTTTGATAAAAAAAATGTTTTTGTTGAGCTTTTTAAAAAAAAATCTAAGTGTAAAGCTTTATACATATATGGCAATTTTTAAACACGAAGTACATATCAGATACAAAAATCTAAAAGGTAATTTTATCTAGTTTCTATAAAGGTAATTGTTTTATTTATTTATTTCAAAACATACGGCACAACATGTGCCATTGACATTATTATATTTATATATATTATAATACAATAACATAAGAAAGTGACATATAAATGTAAAGTTAAATATAAAAACAAAGGGTAAAAGAAAGGAGTTAAGGTAATGAGTAGTAAATAGAATTATGATGTATAAAATGAAAGTATAAAGTAAAAGTGTAAACTATAAAATATAAAGTATAATGAAAAAGTAAAAAGTTTTGAAATATACGTTGGAAAAATTCCAAAATTCGTAATTATTAATAAAACAAACATGTACAATAGATAAACAGCCCCCTCTGGCTGTGTAAGTAATATATAAATCTTTCCTTGAACAATTTGGGTTATTTTTTAAATAGTAATGTTTTCACATCTACGGTCGTACATCAATTGAATAAAACTTTCGGAGCGGACAAGGCTGGATAAAAATAAAAATTGATAAAGTAAGGAAAATTATTTAATCTCCACTTTTCTTGTGTTTACAAAAACCTAAACGATATAACGCACTTAAATAAGTCAATAGCAGTCACATGATTAAAAAAAAAAATTAAGAAAACATTAAGATTTAATGTGAGGTAAACAGATTAACATCGTCACAATTATTTTATCAATAACTCGGTTTGACCGGTAATAATGACGGCCGCCGTAGTTCAGTGGTAAGGCTCTTGACTCGCACTCCAAAGGTCGCAGGATCGAATTCCGGTGTGGCAAATAAATTTTATTTGATTAATTTGTGTTATTTCACAGTTTATTCATTAAAAATAATATATAGTATTGAATGGCATGTTGTGAGAGTGGATTTATGTGTTTGTGTAAAAATTACTGGCGAAGGACCTTGATTTTGTGTTACTATCACTAACCTGAAATGATAAAAATACATGTGGCATAGAAAGGAAGGACTCACCAAAAGGATGCAAGAATTTTTAAGCTGGCAATGCCCTCATCTGCTTTCTCTCTCAATCCAACAGGCACAAAACAGCAATAGTCGTGAATTTCGTTATTTGTATAGCACACAGCGGAGTTATTTTAAAGCGGTCACCGATAGCGGAGCACAATGGTTATCTTGCAGCGGGTGTTTATTACAGACTGGGTAAGATTGGCGGGTAGGCAATTGGGAATAGGTAGGACAAAGGAACTTGCAACAATATATTTTTTTTTTTTTACACAAACTCCACACAAGAGGCCCTGAGGAAAATAACTTCCCTCAGGACCTATGTCATCATCATTAATACCAATCCCAAGCAGTGACAGTATGTATGCGTGCTATGTAGGTTTGTGTATGAGTAGGTATGTGTATGGGCGTAACCATGCCCCCCGCCTGGAAGGGGATGAAAGAATCCACTTCCATAAACCAAAAGAGTGCCAATACGTTTTAATGCGCAAACAAAATTGTAACACGCGGTAGAATGCAATTAATTATGTAAAAGTTATGAAAATATTTATGTAAGTTATATAAATGCATGAAATGAAAAAAAAAAAACATTAAAACTTAAAATATGATTTGAAAGGATTCAATAAATAATACTGAACCTGCGGTAGATAAAAATAGAAGTAGGGTTGGTACCTATTTAACAATGAAACTAACCTAATTAATTTTAAGAATAAAGTATTATGAACTAACTTCTAAGATGTCGTTAAATCTACTGTGACGGTAAGGGACAGCGTTTAACGACTGCCCTGCGGTATATGATATGCGGTATGCGGAATGCGGTGTGCGGTATAAGGTATGCGGTATAAGGTATACGGTATGCGATATAAGGTATGCGGTATGCGATACGCGGTATGCGGTATGTGGTATAAGGTATAAAGTATGCGGTATGCGATATGCGGTATAAGGTATAAAGTATGCGATATGTGGTATGCGGTATAAGGTATAAGGTATGCGATATGCGGTATACGGAATGCGGTATGCGGAATGCGGTATGCGGAATGCGGTATGTGGTATGCGGTATGCGGGTAAATCTCCCATTATTGAGAATTGCGGTTGGGATTAATTTTGTCACAAAAGGCTAAAGTCGTATGAACTATCGAATTTGATGCGTAGGTGTTACTGACCGTACGCATTAATTGGGTACAAGCGCTCCACATAATTCTAGAAGCGCAAGTGAAATCGACTTCGCAGGAGCGACCTTAGATTTGGCGCATAATAAGCTAATTGTGGTTTTGTTATTATTTGAACAGTAAACATGTAAGTACATAATGCCAAATGCGCGATTGCTTACGTCAGAAAACCCGATAAGTGTTAATACACATTGGTATTCGACACCTAAAAGGCGAGGAATTTTAATAAATTGCAATAATGGCAATTCCTTTTCAAACTGACGCCAAAGCGTGACAACGGTGTCAGGAGGAGTATCGTCCTAATCCAGGTTGTACTCCCATAGAGATTAAATAATCAGCTTAGCCAATAATACAACTCAATCTTTAGGATTTGAAACCCATCAAATCCTAAAGATGAGCAATCGTCGATAGGATGTTTCGTTTGGTGCAAGTTCATTCGTTAGAGTTTACAAAAAATATACAATTATCAGAAGCGGGTATCCAATGAAGCCCTAGTATTTTTAGGTTTTCATCGGGATTAAATTCCACATGCTCCTTAACACGACGAGCTGTAGGAATCGTGGATAAAAACTTTGGAGAATTGGAAGAGAATTTTACAAGATCGAATCCTCCCGCGGCGAATAGTTGAATCAATTCCGTAGACAACTCGGAAGCTTCCTCGACCGACGAGCAACTGGTGACGAAATCGTCCATGCAGAAGGAGCCCTTTTCCACCAGGTTTGCATCAAGTGGGAAACGAGGTTTTTCATGCGACGCAAGTTGACGCAATGTACGCATTACAAGGAATGGACTGCAAGACATGCCGAACGTGACGCGATTAAATTCAAACAATTGCAAAAGGTCACTATCGTTAAATCTGTACAGCATGCGCTGATAACGTCGGCATTCTTCTTGCACCGCAATTTTTAGATACATTTGTTTTATGTCAGCGGTTGTAGCTATGGCGAATAATCTGAAATTGAGGATAATGCGAAACAAATCACCTTGTAAATTCTTTCTGGTATGTAGGATGTCATAAAGCGAGTAACCCGGATCGGATTTCATACTCTCGTCTAGCACCATGCGAATTTTGGTGGTCAATTTATCTTCGCGAACTACAATATGATGCGGGATTACGTAATGCGGTAAATCAGGATTGTCAACTGGGGAACTGTAACCTTTCTGAAGGTATTCGCGGAATGTTTTGTCATATTCTAACTTTATTGCGGGTTGAGATAGCGGCGTTCGAGAGATCGAAACCTGCGTTCGGCGGCGGGTAACGATTTACCGAGAATAGAGGGACAGTTTCGAAACGGCAACGCGACGATATAACGACCTGCCGTGTCACAAGAAGTAGTGAGTTTAAACATGTCCTCACACTCTTGTTCCTCAGGCGTTAAAAACTTCTCATCTGGAATGTCTTCCAATTCGAAGAAGCGCGAAAGGCAAAATTCATCATTTTGCGTGAACGTACAAAATGATTGCGTGACGTTTATACTTGGGTTTTCAATCATCGTTGGGGCAGTACCCAAGATGAGATATCCCAAAGTAGTTTCAATGGCAAATGGCTGGCCGAGAGAACCTGATATTTTGTTTGCCTTTAGAATGCGAGCAAACATGTCACATCCCAAGATGATATCAATCTCACCGGGTGTACAGAATGTTGTGTCTGCTAAGGGAAAATTGTCAAGATACGACAAAGAGGAGCGGTTAATGTTAACAGTAGGCAACTCACTGGTTATGGTTTCTACTACATATGGTTTAATCGTATACGACTGAGTGATATCATAGCGGGAGAGTAATTTTAAGCAAGTTACGCCATTTGTCACATTTCTTACGTCACCTATTCCCGTGACGTAAGTACTTGGAGATGACCGCACCATAAGATTCAAGCGTGAACAGCATTTGCGCGTAATTATATTGGCGCTTTGGGAGCCGCTATCTATTAGAGCCCGTGTCGTCTGTACCTGGCCCTTAGCGTCTCTGGTAGTGCAAACAGCCGTTCCTAATAGTGCAGTAGTATTTGCACTTGGGCATGAATTTGTTACACATAGCGAAACCGGATTCGAAGAATTTAAGTTATCATTATCGGCATCCGTTTGTGACGCGGGAGATGGTATTGGGTCCGTTTGTAACTTCCGCCCATCAGTTTGTTTGAAATGCAACAAACTATGATGGTTGAGCGCGCATGTTTTGCATGTACTCTTTGATTTACAAGCTTTCGTGGTGTGCTTAGTACTGAGGCAGTTCACACAAACTCGAATCTTTGATGACTTAATACAGTTAAATCGCTTGCGTGGTTCTAGACTTGTGAACTTAGAACATTGGTATAAAGGGTGCGATCCCCCTTGAAAGCAAAAACAAATTTCGATGGAGTAATTATCGATTTTTTTGACATTAATAAATGCCTTTGCGGAATTAATTTTTTGCGGTTTAGCGGTATAATTAATATTTGAGCCAAGACGGCTCGATGTCGATTGCGTGATTTGTGCGCGATTAAGAATTCGTTGCTGTACTCTTACGAAGTCGATTAGTTCCGCGCTGGACGGTAGATTTTCATTATTTTTAATAGAAGATTCAAAAGCCTTTACAGTCTCTATGTCAAGACGTTTAAGACCCAGTTGCAACAATATGAATTCTGCGAGGTCTTTTATTTTTAATTGCTTCAGCGCGGCGATGTTAGTGGAGTATGCATCTGCAAAATTCTCTAAAGAAGCGGGCGTGGCCGAGTTAACTGGAGGTAATTTCAGCAATCGGTCAAAGTATAATTCAGCAAGAACGCGTTGATCATTATACTTGTACACAATGCGTCCCAGATAACTTGATAATTTATACCTGTAGGCGTAATAGCTTTGCAAATACTTAATGCTTTTCCGGTTAATTTAGACATCAGATACTGCATTTTTTCCGTATCATCCAGAGAATCATTCAAATGTAAAACCGAATTATATGTTTCATAAAACAGAGACCAACTATCTAAATTCCCGTTAAAAAGATGGAAGAGCAAATAATTTCAAAGATGGGAAAAAAATATGACGTGAATACACCAAAACCCAAGAATCCCAAACTAAAAATTATTGGTCTATCGGATAAATTCACTCCAGAAGAAATTGTTTCAAAAATTAAGATGCAAAATGATTACTTGCAAACAATTGAAGCAAAAATTGACATAAAATATATAAAAGAAATAAAAACTAAACAAGGTGACGTCAACTTCACCATTTTCATGGAAGTCGATGGAAAACTTACGACATAATGTTACAAGAAGGTAAAGTAAATATTGGATGGGATAGATGTCGGGTTTTCGACAACATCTCACTTCTAAAATGTTACAAGTGCAATGGCTATATGCACAAAGCACAAGACTGCACAAGTGAAAAAGCTTGCACTCGATGTTCCGAAGCATATGACAATGTAAACTGTCAAAACGACATTCAGTGCATTAACTGCAAAAAAATTAATGAGAAATTAAAATTACAATTGCCAACTAACCATTATGCTTGGAATAATGAATGCTCGGTACATTTGAGGAAAATTGAAGCTGAAAAGAAGAAAATTGACTTTTTATGACATTAAAAAACTCTTCTAAAAAACACCAAACAAAAAATTGCCAGCTGTACTACCAAAATGTCAGAGGCCTTAAAACAAAATTAAGTTTACTTCAATCTACACTACCAATGTTTGGGCACGAGTTTATACTACTTTCTGAAACGTGGTTAGAACCTAATATTCATTCTAGTGAATTAGTTTTTATAAATCATAATGTGTATAGATTAGACAGAAATACATTGACAAGTACTAAAAGCAGAGGTGGTGGGGTTTTAATCGCTATCAGCAAGAAATACAAATCAAACTTAATTACAACTAAACACAAACTTCTTGAACAAATCTTCGTGCAAGTGAATGTTGCCAGGAATAAAAAGATTATTGTTGGTTGTATTTATATCCCACCAAATTCAAGCAATGAAGTATACAGGTGCCATAGTGAGGAAGTGGAAGTTATACTAAAAAAGCATGCTAATGCAACATTTTTGCTTGCTGGTGATTATAATCTTCCAAATGTGAATTGGGTGAACAGGGACAATAATATCAGTGTTAGTGAGTCTGAACACATTATTCTAGACATGGCGTTATTTCTAGGCCTGAATCAGGCAAATACTATATCAAATGTAAATCATCGTACTCTAGACTTATGTTTTTCTAACTAAGAGTCCCTAGTAATTGAAGAATGTAGTGAACCGCTGGTGCCCATTGATGGTTATCATCCTCCACTGGAAGTTATTATTTCTAATGTACATGTTAATACCTGTAAACTGTCTTTCTGTTACCAAATTTTTTTCAAAACTAATTACGAGAAAATATGTAATTATCTCCTCTCTTTTGATTGGTCATCTGTACAATATGATGATATTAACACAGCTACCGATAATTTTTATTCTGTTTTGGGAAAGGCTATTAGCATCTATGTTCCAACCGTAATATGTAAGCCAAACACCTACACAAAATGGTACACCAAAGAACTTATAAATCTTCTTATCACCAAAAAACTTAAACATAAAGACTATAAATTATAAAAAAAAAATCTGATTACAGTGAATTTAAATATTTAAGAACTTTGTGTAAAAAGATGTCTATGACTTGCTACCGTAACCATATAAATGAAATTCAAAACTCCATAATAAACTTTATGAGTAAAACCTCAAATTGTAATATTTAAATAAATGAAGACAATATAAGCGAAACTCAATCGAAAATCTGGAAACAGAAAAATCAGAAAAACATATTGACACCTCTGGGACACCTCTGGGACCTCTGGGACTCTTTGCCCGGAAAGCAAGAGGTCCTGGGTTCGTGTCCCAGAGGTGTCAATATGTTTTTCTGATTTTTCTGTTTCCAGATTTTCGATTGAGTTTCGCTTATATTGTCTTCATTTATTTAAATGTTAATTATTTTTGGAAATATTCAAAATCTCTTAAAGAAGATGATTCTGAATTCCCGAGCATTATGCACCTAAATGGCAGCCATAGCAATAATACTGATGGTATTGTTAACTTGTTTGCAAAATTTTTTAAAAGTGTTTATTCAACAGACGCAAATAATGCTCCTCTTCCATCAACAACTCTAGATGACACTCTTGATATTTCGCAGTGTACCATAACTCTCTCTGATGTAGTTGTCACGATAATAATTATTACTTCATAATAATTATTTTCCTGACTTAGTAAACCTTCACCTGGCCGCTTACTTTAATTGTTGAATCGCCGTATTTTGGATTTTTTAGATTGGCAACGTGATTGTTAAACTTCCGGCGGTACTTTTTGGATTGGCATCGTACTGGAAGCCGGTGCAAATTCGACTAGTCACTTTAGTGATAGTTCTGGATTTAAAAATGGGATAATCCCTTTGTTACAAATTGTTTTTTTAAAAGGATTTTTATCGCGATGCACATCGATGCACATTTTGCGAACGCTTCTTTCTGATCGGAACGCTGTTTCTAACGTGTTCGGTCGCCGCCATTGGTACCGATATTTGTCCGCGGCATAACGATGTTGTAAATTACCTATATAATCGCGACTGGCATATTGAAGAGCGTCGCGAGGGAGAGTTCTTATGACCTGGTACGGTCATTGCTGCTTATATTTGTGACGGATGGTTACTTGGCGTTCATTTCCTGATGAGGCGTGCTGACGGAAATCGTGGTTATCCGAGGGGCTCAACCAGAGCACTGGTGCTGATCTTGGACCCTCCTCCCTGGCGGGGAGTCCTCATTCTCTGGCCTTCCTGGGGAGTCTTTCCTGGTTCTCATCCTGGAGATTGTGTGAGAATATGGCCCACGCTTCATCAACGCGCTATCTTCAAGTAAATTAAGAGTTCGCGTAAAGATCCATGGTCCGCAGGTACGACATTTCTTTTCTGCTTAATTATGTTCCTGTTAATTTTTTTTTTTTTTTTACATGAAATCCACACAGGAGGCCCTGAGGAAAATAATTTCCCTCAGAACCTATGTCATCTTTGGGGATGCTGTGTGGAGGGTTTTTTTTAAGGAAAGGAAGGAGAGGAAAGTTCTGGGAAGGAAAAGGGTTAAAGGGGTGGGTAGGAATCTGGGGTTCAGTATGTCCTGGTCATCCGCCTCCAAGACCTAGACAAACCTCACCCCATGGACGCGGGCACCCCTGCTAAATCACCAAACGTAGCGAACCACTTGGGGTGACCTATGGCAGAGGTTTTGGTTATCCAATAAAGGTTCCCGGAGCGGCGGTACCCGTTCCCGCCTCCCAAATTGTCAGAATCTGTTATGTTTTTGGGGATATGAAACCCGGCCTCTCAAAAAGGCAACCTTGTTATGTTCTTTATAAAAATATACTGGGATTTGGTTGTTTTGGAAATGAACTCTTTTATTACTTAAACTAATTAAACCTCACAAGTTGGAACCTGTATTCGTTTATTCCCACAATCCTGAAGAGAATCTCTCTCTCTACCATTAAATAGAATAATCAGAAGGTCCATACTGATGATTGCTGTTACATAGTAACTGAAGTTAAATCATTAGATATCAACAAATCTGCAGGACCGGATAATATCCCCACAATATTTATCAAAGAATGTATCAAAGTAATTGCTCACTTTTTAATTTATCTTTATCCAGTGGAATTTTTCCCGGTATATGGAAAACTAGTTATTTGACTCCAATTTTCAAAAAGGGCGATAAAAGTGATGTTTGTAATTATAGACCAATATGCATTCAATCCACCATACCAAAACTATTTGAAAGCCTAATACTTGACAAACTTTTTGCCCAAATAAAACCTGTAATATCACCTTACCAGTTTGGATTTATGCCAGGTAGAAGTACACTTTCTAACTTGATTATTTATAAAAATTTTATAACCAATGCTTTTAAAGAAAAAAAAACAAGTAGACTCTGTCTATACTGATTTTAGTAAAGCCTTTGATTCAGTTTCCCATAAAATTCTCATTTGGAAATTAGAAAAGCTTGGTATACGTGGCAGTATATTAGCCTGGTTTGAAAGCTATCTTACTGGAAGACAACAAATTGTTGGAATAAAATCCTCTTTGTCGGAAAATATTTATGCAACAAGTGGAGTTCCACAGGGTTCACACCTTGGCCCAATATTATTTATCTTGTTTATAAATGATCTTTCAAAAATAATTCATGATGTATTTATCTTACTTTTTGCTGATGACCTCAAAATTTTTAGAATAATTCAAAATATTTACCATTGCAACATTCTTCAAGATAATATCAACAAATTGTTAATTTGGTGTAATGAAAATAGACTTTACTTAAATATCTCAAAATGTCATATAGTTAGATTTTCTCGAATAAAAAATCCAGTGATCTTCAATTACAACATTGATAACAATACTCTGGAGACATTAACACAAATTAAAGACTTGGGCATCACTTTTCAATCTAATCTATCATTTGTTAACCACATAACAGAAATCTCTAATAAGGCCTTAAAAATGTTGGGATTTATAACTAGGCTAACTAGAAATTTTAACAATATTAAGTGTATAAAACTGTTATATTTTGCATATGTTAGAAGTCAACTTGAATACAATTCTCCCGTCTGAAACCCATATTACAATATACATGTACAAGCTGTTGAAAGAATACAAAACAAATTCTTACGTTTTCTTAATTTTAAAATGGGTATTCCAGCAATTATGTTGAACTACAATACTATTTTGAATGATACGAATATGCCCAAATTGTCAGACAGAAGAACTTTCATTGACTTGGTATTTCTGTATAAAATTCTAAATGATTTAGTTGACAGTCCGGTATTGCTCGAATTGATAAGCTTCCGGATTCCACTACGTAATACTAGAAGTCAGGATTTATTTCAGTGCAGTAATTCTGGAACTAACTACCATATGTATTACTCTTTACCCAGAATACTAATGGAGGGAAACAATTATACCAAGTCAGTAGACATCTTCAATTTATCTTTAAACAAATATAAAATATTTTTATGAAGGCAGTTCAGTTATGTAAAATAAATACTGTATATTTCTTACTATTCATATGTAAAAGCCCCGAAAAAGGGCGTTAATAAACAAATAAATAAAGCACGCTATTTCCAATGCGGGTAGCTTAATTTGACGGCGAGGTTTCGCAACTGGGTTTGACAGCATATTTGCTTCGGTATATTTAATAACACCGAAGAGTTCTTCAAATGCATTTAATTGAGTGTATTCAGCGATTGCTTCCGGATTCAATTCCAGTTCGCAATCCACCTTTTCATCTAATATTGTTATAAATTCAGAACGAATTTTTTCAACAGCAGTTGCGCCTGATAAAAAAGATTTGGCGATAGTAAATGCTTTCCGAAGCTTTCCTTATCTTGTCATACACCGACTGTAAGCTCGCAAAGCTAGCTGATAGTTTAGCATTTAAACGTTTGAGACGTCTTTCATCCCGAGACGACCCGGTTGATGCGCTCGTAGCCATTTTCTTTATTCCGGTTATATTTACAAAATATGAAATGTAAAACAACTAAAAATGCAGTAAAATAATGTGTCTGTATTATTAATATTTAATTTATTCAATTAATTCACTGTGATAAAATATGAAACGATAAACAACTTAAAATGCTGTTAAAATAATGTGTCTGTATTATTTGTGCGGAATTAATTAATTAATACTTAATGTATATTCAATTAATTCACTGTGTTCCGCTCACGGGGTTAAATTGACTGTTGCGCGGTGTAAAGGTTAATGAAATACGCCATGCACTGTGCGGGTGAACAAAGTTATTTATTATTGCGTTTATTATCATTAACAAATTATTAATATAGCGATCATATTATTCTTTTTTTTTTGTATTATAATATTTAATCGAGGCTTCTGACTCGCATACTGCTGTCATTTTTTGCCTCATCTGTTTTATTTATTTTAAGGTTTCACTTTTTTTTTTTTTTTTAAATATATCCTATATATTAATATTGCAATATTAACATATGTATGTATCTTTATAAAACAATGTATCATATATTTTCCATGTTGCACCATCTAATGAATTTCATGAGTCTTGAAATGGCATAGTAGTCGGTTGAAGCTATCAAATTATGAATTTCCGATGGGTTTGAGGTCATCAATATTGTTACTCTCTGTTGTTCAAATTTAATGCACTTTGTGAGAGTGTGTTCAATGTCTTCAAATTCTTCACATATAGAGCACATTGGAGAATCAGAGAGGCCTAACAGACACAATATTCTTCCCATTAGTGCATGTCCGGATCTTAATCTAAAAATGACTCTCATTTCTGATCTCTTCAGATTGGTTTCAGTAAACCATGGTGTTTTAAAGGGTTCTTTTTGAAGCTTTCTATACCATACGCCCTTATTGGCAGATAAATTTTCAAAATGCTCATTCCACATATTATTACATAGTAAATGTATTTTTTGGGAGTAATCTTCGTTATCTGGCGTCCAGTCATACTCGTGACCTTTCACCCCTGCTTCGTCTGCCAACAAATCCGCCTCTTCATTTCCATGTATCCCTACGTGAGATGGAATCCATTGTAAACGTATGTCAATGTCTTTCTGATGTAACTTCATTAAGTGCTCTACAATATTATATGCTATTTTTCTGCAGGCAACTCCTTTCGAAACTCTCTTTATATGTTGAGGCGCACTTTTGGAATCACTTAATATAAGAATTTTATTCCAGTTGTTTCCATCTGCATACTTCACCGCTTCTTTGATTGCTATCAATTCTGCATTCATAATAGGGCAGTCTTTGTTCAATTTTATTTGACGAGTGAAGTTGTTTTGCATTGATATGAAGGCAGCTCCAACTTGTTCAACTTTTTTCGATCCATCGGTATATATCTGTTTAAAGCCTGAGTATTTATTAATTATCATACCATTTACGACGTTACTAATTTCACTCAATGAGAGTTGTCTTTTGGGGTAATTGAAATTGTTAATCTCAACTGAAATACATTCCAAATCGATTGCTCCTACCCAGGTTTCTAGAGAGTACATATCTAGACATTTATTTGAATTTGTTTTCCAATACATTATTTCTGTACAAGTTTGAACCATCAAAGGTATTTTTTTTATTATTCCAGTACTTGTTTTGGGTCAAGGATTTTAGTTTGAGGACCTCTGAAATCAGTGGATTATTTTCAGTTGATACAGCTCTAAGCCAAAATCTTGCTGCCAGTTTCCAAGCTCTTATGTGTAACGGGGGGGCACTCATTTCACTTTGTAAAACATGCACAGGAGTTGAGTTCAAGAAGCCTTAACATATTCTTAAAGCTCGCGATTGGATTCTCTCTAACTTTTCAATGTTGCTTTTGGTAGAGTTATGGAAAAGTATACTACCATAGTCTAATCGACTTCTTATGAGAGATGTGTACAATCTTCTCATATGGAGTGGGTGAATTCCCCAACTTTTACCTGACAAGACTTTCAAAATATTCATCGGCTGATTCAATTTTAGACAGGTGTTACTTATATGCTTATTCCAAGCGAGTCTATAATCCAACCACACACCAAGAAACTTATGGTTGTCTACTCTTTCTATAAGTACATCATTTATTTTAATATTCAGAACATTTCGTCTCTTTCCTCTTGCGAATATACATATTTTCGTCTTATGTTCTGATATTTCGAGTCCTTTTATTTTAAGAGCATTCTGTAGTTCTAACAACGCTTTTTGTATAACATCTTCACATGTTTTTACTTTCGAACTTGAAAAATATATACCAAAATCATCAATGTATTGTACGCGCTTCACTTGGGGATAATTTCCAATACCAGTAGTTCCAATATTAAAAAGGAGGGCAGACATGGGATCTCCTTGCGGTAGTCCTCTTGAGCATGTTTGTACGGCAAATATGTTGGGTTCTTTAATAATAAGGATTCTTTGTTTAAAATATTCCCAAATATATTTAATAACTTTCCCTTTAATGCCTTTAGAGATCAGAACTTTAATGACTTCTTCGATCTTTATGTTGTTGTATGCGTCTTTAATATCTACAAAAGCGGCAATTGTAACAGCATTTGTTGTTTGGGCAACTTGAATCTCTGTAACCATTCTTCCCAGGTTATCCATGGTCGACTGCTTTCTTCTGGATCCTATTGTAGACTTATCAAATA
This sequence comes from Limnephilus rhombicus, assembly GCA_929108145.2. Lineage (NCBI taxonomy): Eukaryota > Metazoa > Arthropoda > Insecta > Trichoptera > Limnephilidae > Limnephilus > Limnephilus rhombicus. The sequence goes on from OV815284.1 coordinate 31,002,638, forward strand.
AGAAATTACTTTCTAAATACCATTCTAATCTCCTTGTGATTATAGAGTTGAAAGTTTTGCAAAGACACGAGATTAAGGAGATTGGTCTTATAGAGGTCATGAGGTTCGGGTCTCTTCCGGGTTTCATTATAGGAACAATTTTAACCTGTTTCCATTGCATTGGTATAGTGGAAGTTCGTAAAATTGAATTATATAAATCCACCAAAACTAATTGGCAAGAGGTAGGTAGATTAGTTATCATGGAGTAGGATATCAAATCTGTGCCTGGGGAGGTATCAGTGTATTTCAACGCCGATTTTAATTCAGAGGCCGTTATCGGTTTGTGAATGCCAGAAGTCTCTGAAGTTTCTTCTTCGGTCCACACATGATCGATAAGATCTTCATTTGGGGCGAGATATTTCAGATACTGTAATGCTGATTCATTATTCTCAAAGATATTTACACGGGAGGTTCCGATTCCCTTAAACCATTTCATTTTCTTCCACATGTCAGAATAGGTTGTATTACTATCAACGGAATCACAGAATTTTCGCCATCCTTCCCTTTTTGCTTTTCTTACGATTCGTCTAGTGCTAGACTCCCTGTGCTTTAATTCTATATAATTTTCGATATTTACATTCTTCCGTAAACGGGTCAGAGCTAACCTTCTGTCAGCTATTGCTTTTGAAACTTCTTGATTCCACCAAGGCTTTAGTTTGAAAGCTGGGTTTTTAGATTTCTTAAAGTATGGAATAGTTTCATCAGCACTTTTGTTCACAATATTTTCTAATTTGTCGTAGTTCTCTTGTATGGACTTTTGTTCTTTGGGAAGGTTTTGAATCAGTTTATCCACCGTAGATTTATATTTGTTCCAATTTGCTTTTTTAAAATTCCTTTTCAAAATTGGTTCATAATTACAATCGATTTCTCCCAAAGTGATAATAATTGGCAAAATGATCACTACCCATTGTATCTGAATCTACTCTCCAGTTACAAGTCAATAAAAGATCCGAAGACACCAGCGTAATATCCGGGCTCGAGCTCCTTTGTCCGGGATGTCCTAATCTTGTTATGTCTCCGTTGTTGACAATGATGAGGTTTGAATCTTGGCAGGTTTCCGCAATAAGATCTCCTCTCGAGTCTTGTATAGCTCTATCCCATAATGGATTGTGTGCATTAAAATCACCGCCTACCAGGGCTCCAGGTCCCATCTGGTCGAATACTTTTTTCCAAGTTTGATAAGTAACATTTATATTACTAGGACAATATATCACGCTGACAGATTTTAGATTTCCGGCATTGAGTAAACTAACACTGCACAATTCCAATTCACCAATTGAATTTAAGTTTCGTTCAATTGAATGTAAGCTTTTATGGATTAATATAGCAACCCCTCCGTAGCCATCTGCTCTGTCTCGTCTGTATATTGTATAATCTTTAAATGTTAAAATGTAAGGTGATTGAAGCCATGTTTCTGAGATAAGTGCAATTTTAATATGTTGCCTTTGTAAATATATTTCTAAATCAGGTTTCTTGAAATGTAAACTCCGAGCATTCCATCGTAATATATTAATATTACTCTTATCCATTTTGAACCGTCATAACTGATCTCAATATTTGATTTAAGCCACCATCTTTCAGGATTCCCATTATTATCTCTATAAATCTATTAACAACTAATTTTACAAGATTTTCCCAGTTTTCACCACTAATAAATGCTGTCAATATTTCATGAGCAATGTTAACATTAACCTTGTCTTGTGTAGTAGAACGAGATTCACGAGTATCAGGATTATTTCCTTTAAGTTTATCAGCATAACTGGTTTTTCCAACTGTTTGAGAAAAGTCACCAATTATATTCTTGGGGGGGACAGTTTGATTATTTATTTTAGTTTTTTTTTCTGCTTTTGCTTTCTGTTTTTTAGAATTGTCGTTTTGAGATATTTCCTTTTCTATTAGGATTTTTGCTTGCTTATGAGACATATTCTTTGTAGCCATTTTAATAGTAATATCCTTCTCATTTTTCCATTTTGGACAGTTAATGTCATTAGCCGGATGGTCTCCTCCGCAGTTTACACACTTAGCTACCTTGTCACAGGTCTCGTGTTGCCCATCACATTTGGGACACAGTTTCTTTTCTTTCTTGCCACAGTTCTGAGCAATATGGCCATATCTCCAACAGCAGTAGCACTGCATTACTCTGAATATGTAGGGCTCGACTCCGAATTTGACCCCGTACATATAGACACAGGATGGTATCTCTTTAACCTCGAATTTCAGGCTCACCGATGTTGTGGGCGCGAGTTGTCCTTCTGTCCCCCTTTTGGAGAGTCGCTTTATGCAGGCTACATTTGTATCACATTTGAGTACATCCATTAACTCTTCGTTGGTGACATCTAGGTCCACTCTCCGGATGACACCGAAAACAAAAATTTTGTTCTTTTTTATCTCCACTTCCCATTTCTTTAAGTTGAAAATAGGGTTTTTAGAAGCATTCTCTGCTTCCAAAACATTTGGGAACCAAATTTCCATTTTCGTTCCAGATATTATTTTCATCTTTTCCATCTTAATTCCTGCCTTAAAAAGGACTTTTGCCATTCCTACTTTTCCAGGTAAATTCTCTCCCTGTACTACGATTATTCCATTATTTTCTTTCACTTCTTTTTCTTTCACTTCTTTTATCATATTATTCTATTTTGTAATGATATCCAATAATACAAACAATACAAATATTAAGAAATAATCGTACTATTTATAAGGTAGGTAAATGCGATTTAATCAGTAAGATACAACTACATGAGTTGTCAGAAATAAATATCAAAGGATGCCTCGTATTTATTTATTCTAACAGCGGGTAAATATGTTATTTCCAACGTAATAAAATAATCATAGGAAACAAATTACTCATGTAGGTATATCAAACCGTTAAATGCGGGTAATTATTTATATGCGATGTTATAAAACGTAATCTCACTCTGCTGGTTTTTATTTATATTGTGGTTCAAAATATCCGGCTCGCTAGGATCAAGAATGAATGGTATTTATGTTGTGAGAGTGGATTTTGGTGTTTGTGTAAAAATGACTGGCGAAGGACCTTGATTTTGTATTACTATCACTGCCTGAAATGATAAAAATACATGTGGCATAGAAAGGAAGGACTCACCAAAAGGATGCAAGAATTTGTAAGCTGGCAATGCCCTCATCTGCTTTCTCTCTCCATCCAACAGGCACAAAACAGCAATAGTCGTGAATTTCGTTATTTGTATAGCACACAGCGGAGTTATTTTAAAGCGGTCACCGATAGCGGAGCACAATGGTTATCTTGCAGCGGGTGTTTATTACAGACTGGGTAAGATTGGCGGGTAGGCAATTGGGAATAGGTAGGACAAAGGAACTTGCAACAATAATTAATACCAATCCCAAGCAGTGACAGTATGTATGCATGCTATGTGTATGGGCGTAACCAAGTATATTTGCGGCACGTTCCAGAGTGAAAGATACTTTCAGTATCGCCCTGGTGTAAGACCACCATTCAGAATTGAAAAGTTGCTTGAAATGGCTTCTGCCGTGTTTGGTGACCAGATCTGAATAGCCAAGTACTTACCCACCTTCCTCTTCCCTATCTCCTTCCCTTCCCCACTACCTTCAGCCTCACAACATACCCCAATTGGGAATTCCATAGTCCCACTGGCTCCAGACGGGAGCAGTTGGGACTCTTGTGCGGTAGTCATGTAAAAAAAACAATTTAGGCACCTGAAAAATTGAAATTTAGAATCTTATAGTAAGTCGTTTCAAAGTGGTACCACCACAGTTTGAAAATGGCCTTGTAAGCCGAAACAGCTTAAATTATATATGTTCTTAAATTAAAGTGCGCTTTACGAACTAAACACAAAAAACAATTAAAAATTGATAATCATGATTGCATTATATGTTTACATGATTTGCATTCCTAATTACAGCCTAGTTGAGGCAATAATATTTCGCCACTCAATTTCTCGCCACCCAATCCTGAATTAACCTATTTATCAAAGTTATTTATTATTGCTGATTACTGAACCATTACACAAATTTAATATTGACAGTAAAAGTAAGGATTTTGTTCCAAAGTACCAAAGTGCACTGTAGAAACTTGAGGGAACTCAACTCAACTGGCAAAACCGGTCTAAATTGACGAATCTTGCTGAATCTTGCCAAAACTTGACGAAACTTGCACCCGTTATTCAGTACATTTTCGTTAAGTGTGAAAACGCTTAGGTAGATACTACAGAAAAAATGTTTGATTAGCACTTGGTGTATTCTATTTAAACCTTATATTTTTATCATATTTTCAGGGAATCCAGAAATTTGGTTCATCGTAAGCCCAACATTATTTCCTACAATTTGTTCCCGTTAAATTTCACTTACATTTATGCAGTTATGGGAACGATCTCCAATTATATTGTTATAATGATTTACTCGCCCTAACCTGCCGACAATAAACTTAGGATAAAGAAAAACATTACATAATTACAAAAAAAAATACAACCATTTAGAGGAAAGAGCGGCGTTTTGTCCAAACAACGTATTCCCATTCCTCTCTTTCATTTGACACTTATTGACCAATAATACTGCAAATATTTTTTAATATGGTATAGATATCGACCACTAGTGTGTCGGTAATTTTGTTTTTGTGATCAGTTACTTCTGTAAGGAGCTGGGATCCTCCGGAAACCATTAAATTGTCTGGTTTGAACGCCATCAACAGACGTTCAGTATACAAACTAGACAATGTGTTTTTTTTTAAATCTAAACATACACACATAGATATACTTATTATTATATACTTTCTTCTAACACAGTTAGTATAAAAATATCTTAAAAATCGGTCCAGTTTTGGAGGAGAAAAATGTGGAATATAAAACCTCGATTTGGAAGATTTTATTAAGGTATTATCTGCCTTAGATGCAGTTGTCCCTTTCGGTCAGAATTCGGGGAGTAAGAGCGACAGTGACAGAAAAAGTTTGGTAAAATACCTATTGGTCGGAATGTCTTATCAATTGTTGACCGTGCTTGCAACTAACGCCAAATGACCATAGATCACGAACTTACTGTTTTATGGATCATCCGTGCTGGACCTCCTGGCCACCAAAATGATAGTTATATTGTAGGGGTCAAGGAAAAAACACGTAAATGTTTCTTTTACGAATTGAAGCTTCGTTGTGAAAGGGTTGACACTGTAGGCTTATCAAATATTCATACAATGTTTTGACAAGCTAAAAAAATAGGTGGTTACTTATCTAAACTACATTGACTGCCGTATGGTGACTCTGTGAAAAATTACAAATAGAATTCGAACATTACCGTATGTTAAATAACCTTAATAATGAAAAGATACGAAATTAAACATGGCAATATATTCAATAAAAAGCTAGAACCATTGAATTTCATACATTCCGTCCTGGGATTAAGAGGCTATGAGAAATTCGGGACGAATTTTACTAACACATCTTGGATGACAAAGGCGTATTTATTATTGTTATCGTTTTGCACAGCCTTTAATACAATTAACATGGCTGTATTGTTCACAAAGATTGAGACACACTCTTTTGAATATTTACTAATATCCTTTTTAGTGAGCTCTATAGCTGCTATACAAAGTATTTCATTTTGGATAACCAACGCATTACACTCTTCCAATATCGTTAAAATGCTGAAAAACTTTGATTTCGTTGAATTATCACTACCAAAAATGAATAGATTTTTATACAACTCTAACATTTTAAATTCATGTGTTCATTTGAATACATTAACGTTTTTGCTAACACTTCTATTTATATTTTCTTTTCAGCTTGAAGTATCTCGAATATTTTTAAATTCTGTAGCTGTTGTAAATTATATAATCTGTGTCTTCTCTTTATATCAGTGTTGCGTCATGAAAATTATTATCAGTACTTACAGCAGTATACTGAATAATGTAATTTGCGAATTGTATCAAACGCCGGAATATCGTAGTGAGCGTAGAGATCCTTTCATGTTCACAATGAAACGTTACATGTTCGGTACATCGGTGGACAAAACCGAGAAGTCATGTACCAATCATTGTGGTGTTGATTTAATCAAAATATGCCATAAACTTTTGGATAACTCTGATCTATCAAATGACAGATATAATATCGCTGTAAGTTATAATGAACGATTGCTAAATTTCCAAATTTCTGTTTTTTATATTTCATATACCATATAATGATAATACGAAGGCTGATTTCTCTTTATCTATATTATTACAGTTGCTTTTTGGACCTTTACCTTTTATTTTCCATATCATCTCAGGCATCTCTCACATTCCGCAAAAGGTGAGTGCAATGGCATTATTCAAGAGGTGGTCGTTAGCCCAGTGGACAGGTCGCCCAGCTATGGAAGAGTTCAATATCAGAGATAATTCACTACCTCTTCAGAATTAGTTATTCTTAGTTAGGTCTGTACGAACGGCGATGGGTATTACAATAGGCTCAAGCGGCTCCTTCGTGGGCCTGTGGGAATGGTCTAAACTGCCCCGTTCCGCGGGAACTGTTTTGCGTTCTTCCATTGCTCTCATTCTTACTGCGCCCGGTTCATGTCCATTCCTTACCGACCCGTGAGGGAGCGGGATTAGTAAGATTGTGAAAAAGACACCCAGTATTATTAAAGTGAGCAGGCAGAATTCTGCCGATGAGATCACATTCTAAGTTTAATAGTAATTTTTATTTTTATTTATATTTATATTTATTTATTTATATTTTATTTTATTTTTTTCAGGTTTTAGAGAAAATGTGTCCTTACTGGGGTACCCCGTTCTAAGGACACATTGTACAAGTTTTATTAGATTGATTGGAACTGTAATTTATAAGTGAAATACCTACATATTAATAATGATCGCTTCCAGGAGTCATATTCATACGTTTTGATGAGCACATGGGTGAGCAGTTTTCTCCATATTATTTGCCTTGCGATGACTTGTGAAGCGGTGGTGGGTGAATTCAAAAACACGAGGACGATTGTAACCAAAATAATCACCTTTTCGAGTAATTTTGGTAAGAATCAAAATATCACCACTATTTACCATACACACACATTTACAAAATATTAATTATTTATTTGAGTAAATAAATTAGGTTATCATATCCAAAATGATTCAGATTCCGTTCAAAAGGGTAACAAGTTTTTTTTTGTTTGTTTAAAATACATACAAATAAAAAATTTGAAAAAAAAAACATATGGTTCTAAAAACTAATTACAAGAAGGTAATTTCTTGATAACAAACTACCCAACTCAGACTCACTTTTTCTATGAATTCTTTGGAAACCTTCATGTTTCACTTTTCAATACAAATCTACGGTAACTTCTTTATTTACTTTCCTAAAACAATAACAAAAAATCAGCAAAAAAAATTGTTTCACTGTTTTTACTACTTTTTTTTAACAGATACCTAAATTTTTAAACATTTACTTTAAAATTAACATTTTTTAACACACAGGCAGTGCCTTAGTGGGTTCCCATTACCTACTTTTGTCTTTTATATATTTACTTATTGCTAACAATCACAATATTACTTGTTCCTTATGCATACATCTTACTGTATTTAGAAAACATGTAAAATTACTTTTGAAATTTATGTGGATGTAGATATGTATAATGTAAAAAAACTGTAATTTTAAAAATTAAAGAGAAAAAAAATAAAAATACCGAAAACATTTCTCGTCTTTTTTTTGGGGAAAAGGTGCGAAAGCATTATGTTTCGAAGTCAGTCAATTTTTTTTTAAGTCACATTTTGCAGTTTTTATTGATTAAGACTCCAAAACAAAAACAATATTTTTAACTGTCTTTATTAGAACTTTTTTCAAATTTTTTGTTTAAATCTGATTTACCGATAAAATGATTTCTATATATGGTCAACGCTTTAATTATTTCTGTAAATGTTAACTGTACCCTTTTACCATGTACTCAACTTCTTATTATACTATTGTAATGTTATTTGTCAGATCGATTAGGATCGATTGTATATTACGACGTACAAAATAATAATCTACTATTGTTGACTATTTATTGTTCTCTTCATTTTAGATGAAGCCGAAAAGCAAAAACTCAAATGTTTACGCAAGATGTTAAACAAGCGACGACCTAAAATTACAGCCTACGGAATGTTCTCCTTCGACTTTCAATATGTACATACTTTGATAGGCGTCGTGACCAACTATATTTTCATTTTTCTCCTAATGCGGATATAGAAGTTATATTAAACGCATCCAACAGGTTAATGATTTCTTCCCCTTTCAACACACATTAGTGGTATAAAGAAGATATGGATATCTCATCATTTTGCACTTTACTCTCACTATATTATTATTGAAATGGGTTAGGAAAGCTGAATTAGCTTCGAATAAACACTTCATTGAGGATTCATAATATTTAAAATTATCTTAATTCTTCTTAAGGCACACACTAATCATATATTAGATCTGGGTTAGGGGTGCAACTTTCGTGCACCATCCTTGGCAACGCGTGCACTGGATCCAGTCACCATTGGGTCCAGTTTTATCGAAATAATCGCTCATACATACGTGGCATGTACATCAACAAAAATTTCTGAATCATTCAAAATGACATTTTTTTTTTTTTAAAGTTTCTTTATTCTTTGAATTGTTTGTTACATGAATTGGGGATTTTTCGACCACCATACTAGGCACATGCCTGTGTTGTGGTGGTCGAGTCAATAAGAGTCAACAATATTATCAAATTCTTCATTATCACTACTGCTGCTGTCTTCTCTTACGTCGAATACATTTATTACCCCAGATGGGCTATTTAAACAGATTTTTTATTTGGATCCTTGTTTTTTGTCTTTTCCTCAACAACAATTTTTAGTTTGGGCATCTTGATAGCTGAGCGTCTAGCAATAGGTAGTAGCTTCTAATTCACCCTTTTATGGTTTTAGGGCTTCTACGGGTTTGCAATAATTTCAACGGTTTTCTGTGCAAATTGTTAGTTTGTCCTTTGTTAACTAATTTAACTCAACTAGCTAACAACGCGACGTTCCGACTTATCAAACCACTGGTGGTACGATTTAACCAAATCTGACTTATAATTGAAAAAATGACATCTACACAGAACCTATAAATTTTTTTAATTTCTTCGTAATTGTGTAAAAACTAAACAAACGTCTTATTAAAACTTTATTTAGGAAAAACAATAATGAATCCCCTTTGAGTACTAAGTCACCTTACGAAGAAGCCTGTGCACAAACTTATATTAAAACAAATATGTTATGACAACTGAGAACGGAACACGAAGAAATACTTACTTATATGCGCTGAAATATTTGGCATCTCGTCGCACTTTATGGAAAGTACCGGAGCATTCAAATTCCCTGTACATTAGGCGTTAGAACCATCGAGAAACGTATCGTATTCTCTCGATATTACCAGCCGAATTATTAAACCGTTAACCGTTAAAACTAAACCCTTCCAAACACTTTTCCACAAATGATCATCTAGTCAATCCACGCTACGCAAGTGTACTATATAAGTATAATAAATACAAAACAATAAAAGAACAACATGTCAACCTACCAGAGACCAAATGGGAAAATAATTCACCGACTCCAGATATTTTCATATCAGAGGGTTCGGCTCGGTAGAACTCCTAGCTGGACCGATAAACCATACTGATCCTTCAATATAAATATTTTAAAAATCTTTCTTAATCCTACACCTATTTAAAATTCATTTTTGCATTTTTATATGTAAATTATTTGACAAATCTAATAAGCCTAAATTTTGAATGAGAGAGCTAGGTATAATGCCAGTAGCCGAAATAACAAATGGTAATATTTTTATAGTTTCCAAATTCTTTAATCTCATTTCCTATATCCGTATATTTTCTTATTTTTTCAGAAACAGATTTTGGAATATTACAGGAATTTTGAATAGCGACATCAACGATATAAGTTATATTTTTAATTTTGTCACGTAAAACTTTATCGGGTCCATTATGACTAATTGTTCTATTATAGTTTTATCATAATTGTCACTAATTGTTCTATTATAGTTTTATCAAAATATATTTTATTAAATCCATTTTCTAAAATTCATGTTATGAATTCCTTTATTATTTATTTACATTTTTCAATTTTAAAATATATATTTTTTATTATTTTATAAGTCTTACAGTTTTTGTATTTTTTTTTAACCACCATACTAGACCGACTAATGCCCGTGTTGTGGTATTCATAATTGAAATATTATTTTATAGAATCGGATAATAAAATATAAGAAGAGGAAAGAAGAAAAAAAACATTTTTAGGGACAAATAAAATCAAAAACCAATATAAATACAAATAAAATTTAAAAAAATTGTAGGTAAGCTGAAAAATAAAGCAAAAAAAGATATTTTAAAGAAGATTGAAATAAAAATTGGTAAGTATTCTTCTGCACGAGAGTACATGTTTATAGTCACTTTTGAAATTGGTTTTACGAAAGAAATTGGAAAATAGGTGTGCTAGAGTTAAGCAATTTTTTTATACAATATCAAGATCTTATCTATTGTTTGAAGAAATCTCTTCCCTTTTCAAATATCCAATGTTTTATACGGGCTTTAAAAAGAGATTTAAAATTATTCTTTTTTTTTTACGTGAGCTCCACACAGGAGGCCCTGAGGAAAATAATTTCCCTCAGAACCTATGTCATCTTTGGGGATGCTGTGTGGAGGGTTTTTTTTAAGGAAAGGAAGGAGAGGAGAGTTCTGGGAAGGAAAAGGGTTTAAGGGATGGGTAGGAATCTGGGGTTCAGTATGTCCTGGTCATCCGCCTCCAAGACCTAGACAAACCTCACCCCATGAACCCGGGCACCTATGCTAAATCACCAAACGTAGCGAACCACTTGGGGTTCGCTACGCATTCCCGCCTCCCAAATTGTATCGGCACTCAAAGCATTATATATTTTAGGAGCGATGAATTAAGTCCCGTTATGTTAGAATATAACAAAATAATCATATTACACCTACCGCCATCTAGGATCTGTTATGTGAAGCTCAGTGTACCTACATGTTTTACTTTACGAGAATAAATTCTTCTGTTCAAGTCAAATTACCGTGTTTCATTAGGTTATGGGCCCAGTAGCTATAACTCGCGTTAAATTGAAGTTTTCTTACGTAAAATTACTTTTAAGTGGACAATCAATGAACGGTGTACCATATACTCCAGAAAAACAGTGAAAATCGATGCAATAATAACTGTTTTTGGGATCGACAATCTGTTACCGCATTCTCGGTCCTGGAGTGCTATTTTTCAATATGGCGGGAAGTTACATAGTGAATGTACCATGATTGAAGGGTCGGGAGAACTTTGATGTATGGTCTTATGCTGCTGAACATTTTTTGACGTTGGATGGTGTCGATATTCACAAGCCAGAATCATCTGATTGTATAAGTTTGGATGATAAAAAGGCAAAAGATAAACTTATTATGACGATTGACTCCTCTATTTATGTTCACATCAAAAACGAGCAAACAGTACAAGGTGTATGGAAGCGTTTAAAGGCCTTATATGACGACTCTGGCTTCACGCGTCGCATCAGTTTACTTCGTCAGCTAATATCTATTCGACTAGAAGACTCAAAATCAATGGGTGCCTATGTAACGCAAATGGTTGATACGGCACAGAAACTTAAAGGTACTAGTTTCCAGATAACTGACGAGTGGATAGGATCCCTTCTGCTCGCTGGGCTAACGGATAAGTTTGCTCCTTTAGTAATGGCGATTGAACATAGTGGCTTGATTATTAGCACAGATGTCATAAAATCGAAATTGCTGGACATGAGTTCCGAAGTTGGCAGCTCTGGAACTAATAGTGCATTTTTGTCAAAAGATTGGCAGCACCGACACAGCAAGGAAATATAAAAAGAAGCAATATAAGAAGCAATATAAAAAGAAAACACTTTGTTTACGTCACTTTATTATTTCTTCCGTCTACCGGTTTCGGTACCTCGGTACCATCATCAGGACTGAATATAAAATACTGACAAATACAGGGAAATATACAAAATGTAAAAGAAAGAGACAGTAAATTAGAGCGGGACAGTGCATCAGTTGTGGGAGGGAAGTGGGGGAGGAGCGATTGGGATAACGGGAAACATACTTATAATAGGGCTGAATGTTAAATTAAGTTGATTATTAATGATTTCAGCCTTTGTATTAACTGATTTTTTTATTTCTAAAGCTTCTAAGTTATTTAACCTTAAACCTATCCCATTTTTGTGTAGGACTTTAATACCCGTATCCCGATTAAAAGTATGGTCTTTATTAATTAGGTGCTCTGCGAATTCTGAAAACCCTGAACTGGTTAGGCACCTTATGTGCTCTTTTACTCTAATTAATTAATGCTAAAGACAATGAGGACATACTAAGCCACTCGGGCGTTTATAAAATTAGTTGCAACGATTGTCCAGCATTCTATATTGGACAAACGTCACGCAATGTGGAAACTAGATTAGATTTTATATTCAGTCCTGATGATGGTACGGAGGTACCGAAACCGGTAGACGGAAGAAATAATAAAGTGAAGTGTAAAACAAAGTGTTTTCTTTTTATTTATTTAAAAATGTCAAGTCACAATGTGTTTGCTTCTTTTGAAAAAATAAATAAAAACACAACCATTCATTTTATCAATTAAATGTATTTCATTAAAGTAACGGACATATTCATTGTTTGATCTCTGAAAAGTTAAATATAACGTGAAAAAAAGTAACACATTTTTTATCCTAAAGCAGGAAAATGAAATACAGAAAATCAATATTTAATTTTTAAGAGCAATTGAGTGTACGATATTTTCTGTCAGTCCGTCTTTAACCAACACAAATAAGCTCGATGGTTTGTCCCCGCAAGAACATGATGCCGAATGAAATATCAAAATGACGCGACGCTTCTCATGAATGTCTTGCGCATATGTGGATGATAGTTCGATGAGGCGGGCGTAGCGCCATCTGTTATTCAACAACATAAATAATCTCGTCCTGTTTGAAATAAATTTTTTCATACAAAAATAAAAAAATCGCGATTAAAAAAATGCGAGGGTGGGGGTAGGAGAGTTAAAATTTGGGGTTATAGGTATTTTTTCATGCCAAATTAATAAAAAATACAAAAAAAAATTGTCAAAAAAATAGATTTTTTTTCTGGATTTTTCTGGACCCTAATCACCTAGCGGTATGAAATTTACTTCAAAACCTATTCTCATACCTACCAAATATACATTTAAAAAAATCATTCAAATCGGTCAGGAGGAGTGCGACCACAAACACCGTGACAACAGATTTTTATACATAAGATTTAAAAAAATAACCTATTCATGGGGACCCTTTTTTAATTTATTTTATTTTTTTCATTAGCTCTACACAGGAGGCTCTGAGGAAAGTAATTTCCTAGACGGCCCATGCTGCCTTTAGGGATGTTATGTGGAGGTGCTTTTTTGGAAAGGAAACAGGTATGAGGGTAAGAATCTGGGGGTCAATGGGTCTAGGAGTGATGGACCTATGAACCCATCCTGCCCACTGCGGTGTAAGACGATGGATCGAAAGAGTCCTTCTGGGAGAGGCCGAAAGGTCTAGTTATCTAAAGGTGTCTAATTAGAATCAAGAAGATTGGGAACTCTGCTATCGTTAACAAATTATGTTTAAAACCTATTTATTTAAAACAAATATTCCTATATATGTAATATTGAGGATGGAAATGGCATGATTTACTTAAAGCAAAAGTTTCCTAAGATCAGCGACGCAAAAATTAAGGAAGGAATAAGGGACTGCACTTAAAAATCCAAATAATGTCAGGAGTCACCGGTAAAGTAAATCAAATACATTCATTAACACTCTTTGTATGCAATACCTAGATAAGGAATTGTGATTTATTCAAGTTCCAGTGGCACAATGTATTTTTTCCAGTAAATTACATATATAGGAATATTTGTTTTAAATAAATAGGTTTTAAACATAATTTGTTAACGATAGCAGAGTTCCCAATCTTCTTGATTCTAATTAGACACCTTTAGATAACTAGACCTTTCGGCCTCTCCCAGAAGGACTCTTTCGATCCATCGTCTTACACCGCATTGGGCAGGATGGGTTCATAGGTCCACACTCCTAGACCCATTGACCCCCAGATTCTTACCCTCATACCTGTTTCCTTTCCAAAAAAGCACCTCCACATAACATCCCTAAAGGCAGCATGGGCCGTCTAGGAAATTACTTTCCTCAGAGCCTCCTGTGTAGAGCTAATGAAAAAAATAAAATAAATTAAAAAAGGGTCCCCATGAATAGGTTATTTTTTTAAATCTTATGTATAAAAATCTGTTGTCACGGTGTTTGTGGTCGCACTCCTCCTGACCGATTTTAATGATTTTTTTAAATGTATATTTGGTAGGTATAAGAATAGGTTTTGAAGTAAATTTCATACCGCTAGGTGATTAGGGTCCAGAAAAATCCAGAAAAAAAATCTATTTTTTTGACAATTTTTTTTTGTATTTTTTATTAATTTGGCATGAAAAAATACCTATAACCCCAAATTTTAACTCTCCTACCCCCACCCTCGCATTTTTTTAATCGCGATTTTTTTATTTTTGTATGAAAAAATTTATTTCAAACAGGACGAGATTATTTATGTTGTTGAATAACAGATGGCGCTACGCCCGCCTCATCGAACTATCATCCACATATGCGCAAGACATTCATGAGAAGCGTCGCGTCATTTTGATATTTCATTCGGCATCATGTTCTTGCGGGGACAAACCATCGAGCTTATTTGTGTTGGTTAAAGACGGACTGACAGAAAATATCGTACACTCAATTGCTCTTAAAAATTAAATATTGATTTTCTGTATTTCATTTTCCTGCTTTAGGATAAAAAATGTGTTACTTTTTTTCACGTTATATTTAACTTTTCAGAGATCAAACAATGAATATGTCCGTTACTTTAATGAAATACATTTAATTGATAAAATGAATGGTTGTGTTTTTATTTATTTTTTCAAAAGAAGCAAACACATTGTGACTTGACATTTTTAAATAAATAAAAAGAAAACACTTTGTTTTACACTTCACTTTATTATTTCTTCCGTCTACCGGTTTCGGTACCTCCGTACCATCATCAGGACTGAATATAAAATCTACTCTAGTTTCCACATTGCGTGACGTTTGTCCAATATAGAATGCTGGACAATCGTTGCAACTAATTTTATAAACGCCCGAGTGGCTTAGTATGTCCTCATTGTCTTTAGCATTAATTAATTAGAGTAAAAGAGCACATAAGGTGCCTAACCAGTTCAGGGTTTTCAGAATTCGCAGAGCACCTAATTAATAAAGACCATACTTTTAATCGGGATACGGGTATTAAAGTCCTACACAAAAATGGGATAGGTTTAAGGTTAAATAACTTAGAAGCTTTAGAAATAAAAAAATCAGTTAATACAAAGGCTGAAATCATTAATAATCAACTTAATTTAACATTCAGCCCTATTCTAAGTATGTTTCCCGTTATCCCAATCGCTCCTCCCCCACTTCCCTCCCACAACTGACGCACTGTCCCGCTCTAATTTACTGTCTCTTTCTTTTACATTTTGTATATTTCCCTGTATTTGTCAGTATTTTATATTCAGTCCTGATGATGGTACCGAGGTACCGAAACCGGTAGACGGAAGAAATAATAAAGTGACGTAAACAAAGTGTTTTCTTTTTATATTTTTTATTTATTTTATCGGCGGTCATCGTCTACAGCGCTCCATTTCTCTTTCAGTCATAGATCCCATCCCCACACACTTACAATACATTCGTTTTTTGTTTATTTAGCCACCAAAATATTCACTAGAAATAATTTATATGGCAGAACAACGTCTGTCGGGTCAGCTAGTTTTCTTA
The DNA here is from genome assembly GCA_929108145.2 of Limnephilus rhombicus. Classification (NCBI taxonomy): domain Eukaryota; kingdom Metazoa; phylum Arthropoda; class Insecta; order Trichoptera; family Limnephilidae; genus Limnephilus; species Limnephilus rhombicus. The sequence continues at coordinate 31,018,528 of OV815284.1, forward strand.
TAAAATCTTTCGAAGAAGATTTAAATTTTCAATTATCGACTTTTACTCCGATTAATCAAGACTTTTATCGTTAGCCTTTGAGGAGCATTGTTACTTGTGTCGTGCAGATACAACGATAATAAATTATTTAGGTCGTCATTTTTTATACTTATTTCAAATCCATCGTTATTTTCATATGTTTATATACATTTCTTTACTTTGATATAGTAATTTGTAAATAATTAATAATTTGGGCCTTACTGGCCCCAGTTACATCGATTATGCTGTTAAGTAAGTAAAAAAAATTGGTGATTTGATAACCATCATAAAACAATAACGGGCTTTTTAGGGTGAATTATTCACATGACTCTTAGCTTTAGGTGTCTTGGGTCAACGCATGAATTATTGTTCCACGATCACTGAAAGAAAAACAATCGAACGCTTTATTCAGTCGATGCACTGCTAGAAAGCAAAGTCTTGTTGAATGTCTTCTCAAAATATGAGTGAAATAAGCACGAAATTGAACATGTCTCACGTACTTGCACCAGTGAATTACTTTTTCTTCGTTTTTGGTATTCAAACTTATTCGTATAAAAGGAACAAAGTGTTACCTAAAAACACTTCTAGTAAAGCCTACTCTTTGTTACTTTCATTCGTCATCGATGTTGCTTTTTTATATCTGATAAGTGTTAAAATTGGGGATGATGCCGAATCATCGACATTGAAAATAACATTCACCGATAATATTGCATATTTTTTTGGGATTTTTTCTGTGACTTTTTCGCTATATGTACCAGTGTTTTTCTGCTCTCAAATAGCTTTGAAATATATGAACAATGTGGAGTATATTGACAATCTTCTGGACCTACCACAAGAATGCTACACAACATGGCGTAAAGTGATAACCGGCGTTTCGTTATTATTATTTGTATATATTTGTTTAGCTAATTTATTGGACATTGTGGCATGGTATGACTCACAATCAACGAGCAATATCGCCATGTACATCGCGATGTTTACGTATGATTTTCTTGTGTTCCAATACGTCGTGTATATTTGGATGATTACAATTCGAATGAGAGCTCTAAACTCGCTCCTGCTTTGCTCCAGTAAACAACTAAATATCGCCAACAGTGTTGACTTCTCTTCTACTAACATAATGCGTACAGGTTGCTGTAAAAGAATGAACGAATTAATGATGAGAAGCAGTGCTAATTACGAGTTCGGTGTCAAAGTTATGATGCTTATAAGGGTCTACGATAAGCTTGCTGATAACATAGATATTATTAACTCGTCATTCGGCCTTCAGGTACATTCATTTGATTAACAATTCAATCAATTTTAAAAAATACGCCAACCAACCGAAAATATGTAACATGATTTTGTAAAAAGTCATTTGCCTTTGGCATGGCAATGAAAGTTTGCACGATGAAGTGAATTAATTTATATAAATCATTTACTTCGTAGTACAATGTTAACGTTTTGTTTCAGATTTTATTCACAGTAGGGACGGCGATGTTATCAATACTACAGTCAGAAAATGGCATAATCAACATGGAGAGCTACAATGCGTACGCCGGTGTGAGTAATTTTTTTGTTTGTTTTAGTGAGAGCCCGAGATCTTTACCTCGTAGGTATCGCGCAGTTGTTGCTTGTTATATAATTTGATGTGAGTGGCTGATAAAACCCCGAGGCGATGCAAGGAAGGAAGTTTAGAGAAGTTAAGTGAAGTGAATGCGTTTCATCTGATTTTATACTTTGATGCTGATTTTAAGTATTTTTCAGCATAACGTTGCCGCCATGGCAGTAATGAACTGGTGTGTCAAATATGCTTTTGTGCTGGTGGTAATGGCTTTATTTGAAGAGGCCATGAAATATGAAAATAAAAGAGGCATCGTAATCGTCAACAAGCTGATTTTAGTTGGGGATAAAAAAGGTATTTATATTGTGAAAAAGAAGTACACGGTATCGGGAGAGGTCGGTTGAGGGAGACCCATTGACCTCTCCAGCCGGAATCTATCGACTCATCGTCATCGATGCATCGCCTTGCACCTCAGTGTGAGGAATGAATTCAAGCGTCCGTCACTCCTGGACACACGCTTCCCAGATTCCTATCCATCCCTCGTACCTTTTTCATTCTCAGAACTTTCACTCCTCCTCTCCAAATTTATGGGAGTTGTTTCCAACTGTTCTCCAAAGGGTTCTGTTAAAATAAAATAAGAAAAATGGTACCTTCTTGATTTATTGATAAATTACAATGACTAAATAACAATTAACAGAGATGTTGCTTGATGCACCTATTCTCTCCCCACCTCTCGTCCCAATGGTGGTGGGAGTATTGACACTCCACAAGAGCGGAGCAGGGCAAACGATTTTGTCGAAATTTGCCAAAATAGTTTAAAATTTTGTCGCTTGCGTCGCCCTCATCGAATTTTTAAATCAATTCCACCAAAAGTTAATGTTCATTGTTACTTCAAATGAGTTTAATCCCAGTATCCGCTCGTAAAAACCCGAAGTTACGGCGATCATTCCCGAACACGGATTGAAAAGGGAATATTACACGTTGGTCGTTTTCGTGGTTGGCTGAATTTTGATTTTTTCCCTTTAACTTGGGGAAATTTCCCCTGAGATTCCCTATTTTGTTGCAATTAATTTTAAAATATTACACGAACAGCTTTTTAAAACTCACGGATATCCAAGATTCAAAAATTATGATTTTAGAATTAAATTGGGAGATGTTTACTGGATTTTAACACTTAAATTTAACACTTATTTTTGAACTTAAAAATTACAAACGTCAAAAAGTTTACCAAGTTCTATAAAAATCTGCTTCTTCTCAAAATAAAGTTAAAATTAAAGGGGTATTGATATATTTCATATTCCTAATAATCCCACATTTCACGTGTATTGTACATAGTTTTCCATAAATATTGGGAATTTTTATACCTTTAAACCCCGAACACCTGCTAGTGGCGTGCTACTAGCGAGCTGTGAAGTCCATCATCGTCTGTGCAAATTGTTAGGGCTGTCAAAACATGAAAATATAAAACACCATTGAAATATTCATTTATTTATTTAAAAGTTTAGGTTTTTTGCAAAATAGAATAAAACAGTTTTTATAACACGAAGAAAAAAAAACTTCAATACATAACTATGATTATTGTATGTTTTTTGTTATGTATTTTTATTAAAATCATTATCATTTCCTACGAAAATTGGGTATTTTCCTATGTACGCTATAAACTAATGATTTATTACATCACGTGTTAGGCGTATGAATAAAAAAATAAAATAAAAAATTCTTCCAAAATTTTGAACGGTAAGAATAATGTAACCAAACATAGTAGAATAATGTCTTTCCCTGGTTGGAATTTATTTATTAACTTATTTCTATAAACGTTTTAGTGGCCTTTACATACATACATAAAAAAATTACAATAAATTATGTTTTTGTACCAATCAAAAAACTAATACAATTCAGATAATAAAACTTAACGTAAAACAAAATTTTATGTATAAAAGCTAGAATGTAGCCATATATGTATATTATATTTATATTTTATATTTATTGTTATATTTTATCTTTACACTAAAGGTAAAAATGTTTATAGTACAATTTGTCACCTCACTAGGACAAGCCTGTGTTGAGGTTAACAATTATACAAATTCAAAATAACACAAAATCATACAGATATTGAAAGAACAATATTGTTGTATTTCTTACAGGTTGAAATTATGGGTACCTACTAAACTGATGGCACTAGGTAATGGTCACCCTAAGAGTTTATAGTTTAGTGATCTGATTTAAAAAAGGATTAAGTTATAAATAATAAATATATGTATAAAATATAATATGCTATGAGGGTTTCGCTGAGTCGCGATCACAGCTTGACGCGTTTTTCGAGCTCTTCGGTTTTTAGTGAATAACCCTGTTAGATTTGGTTCAATCGGTCTAAAAATTTGTCAGAATACATATTTTAATTAATAAATTCAGTTTTCAATCTTGAAATTGTGCTTTTCTGTGTAATTGACCAGCAATTTGCAATTGTTTAAAAGTTTTAAACCGATTAAATTGCACACAAAACGGCCAAATTTAATTTGATTAATTTGTGTCATTTCACAATTAATACATTTGAAATAATACATAGTATATTTGTGGCATGTTTCAGAGTGGAAGGTATTTTCAGTATCGCCCTGGTGTAAGACCACCATTAAACGTTAAACTGTGCTTGAAATGGTTTTACCGTGTTTGATGAATAAGAAACATGTATGTTCATTTCATAAAGAGTCCCAAATTCTCCAGTCTTTCAATATAAATATTTAAATTAATAGATAACTTTGTATTAACCACTTAATTATTTACAAAAATCGACATGTTTCGTCAGCAAAGCTGACTTCTTCAGGGTTTTGACAGAACTAATTTTAAAAATAGACATACATAGGTAATAGAGAAAAATAATAGACACAAACAATAATAAAATTTGAAAGAAAATAATGTGTAGGAGACAAGGGGCATTATAGAACAATTAAAAATTTAAAAGGGGAATAGATTTAATAATGGGTCATTTAAAAACAATATTTGATTATTAATAATATTTAAATTTGCATTAACACTCTTTCTAATCTTTAAAATTTCTAATTTATCCAACTGAATGCCATTGACATTACAATGTATTAATTCTATTCCACTGTTAAAATTGAAGGTATGACTAGTTTCTATTAAATGGTTGGCAAACTCCGAGAAACTATTATTATATAAAGCTTTCATATGCTCTTTAATCCTTATTTCAAAGTTTCTCGAAGTTTTACCTAAATAAAAGAAATCACAATCATTACATTTCAATTTATAAATTACAGATTTTTTCATTTTTGACTTTCTATCTTTATTATTTACTATGTAATTTTTAAGTCTATTGCTTGCATAAAATACAGGAATAATTTCATTAGGTACATTCTTTTTTATTGAATTAGAAATTTTGTTATTGAAATACATCATTTTCCTCCATTTTTCCTTCTTTATCCTTTTGTACAGGGTAGATGTATGATCTAAGGAAATTATTCTTGTATTTTTTATTAAGAATTTTTTCAATTACATTGGAATTATAACCATTATTGATTGCAATTTGTTTAATAATATTGAGTTCTTTTGAAAAATTATTAAATATTATAAATATTTACTTTTGCCACTAATCTTCTCATAAATGTAAAATCAACAGTAATGGGGATAGCAAATGTAAAATCATGCCATATCCAGTGTTTTAAATGTTGTGTATCCGCGTGCACATCGCATCTTCTCCAAGAATAAACTTTCTTCTTTATCGGAAGTGACCTGCCAGGTAAGTATGTTTTCTGTATCCTTTGTAAATGATAAAATTAGATATAGCCAAAGAAATCTAAAATTAGCGGCGAAAGTTTTTTGTTTTGTTTTTTAGTTTGCTTTAAAAAAAATCTGGTAAAAGTCGTCGGATACGTCTAGATACAACCTGAAGTATATATGCTATAAATAGGTTAAAAATCATGCTTTTTCATTCGGAGTGTATTGAGCTGACGCCAAGTTTTGAATTGGTTTCTCATATTTAAATTTTTATAGTGAAAAAAAAATACAAACACTAAGTAAACAAAGTGAATTTGCAATTATTGAATAAGTCATTTTAATTTCTTTGAATCATAAGAAAATAGCAAGATTAAATACTTAAATGATTATAATATTTAATCATTTATTTGCACAGCCCTTACACTTTTGTCCAATATAACATGATATCTGCGATTAATGTAAACCCTGTGCGAGGCTATTTGAAGGTAACGCGTGAGAAGGTACAATATAATATATGTGAATATTGGTGTCCTGGATATTCTAGTTATTTTGTCCCTTTCTACGTGCTCCGTTTGAAAAATAAAGCGCGCAGCTACCCCGTGCGAAGGTATTTGAAGGTAATATGTGCGAAGGTACAAAATATATGAACATTAGTGTCCTGGGTATTCTAGTTATTTTGTCCCATTCTATGTGCTCCGTTTGAAGCGCGCACAAAACAGCCAACACACCAGAAGTTACAATATACAAGGAAAGGCCGCGTCCTGGCCACTTCCGTTAACTAATTCCTTTTGACATGTTTATTATTAAATGATAAACGGGTACAATGTTAAAAAGTTTAACCATGCTATGATCGTCTGTCCCTTGCTACGCACGTTTTTGAAATCCTTTTTGACAGGCTTTCTTCAAATTACACGAACACATTATACAGTTTGGTTTCATTCATACGGAGTATATGTATTACATCGTAATAACGAATAACTAATACACTTATGTTTTTCAACACAGCTCGGGCGGAGAGACTTCCGCGTTATGACCTGAATATCGAAACACCATAGTTTTTATGTATTTTGTATGCTCAGGAAAATTGAATATAATCAAATAAATCGTAATTTTTTTTTATATTGGTTTTTACATTTTTTTTTACATTAACTCCACACAGGAGGCCCTGAGGAAAATAACTTCCCTCAGGGCCTATGTCATCTTTGAAGATGCTGTGTGGAGGGTCTTTTTGAGGAAAGGAAGGAGTGAACACGGATCTTGAAGAGACCCATGTTGTAGGAGGGAGGAAACACAGAGGCCGGCAAATCGTTTCATAGCCGAGCCGTTGAACTCAAGAACGAGTCATAGAAACGACCCGTTCTCATGTGACTAATGTCAACCGTGTACAAATGTTGGGCGCGTGTTTGGCGTGTTTCCCGACTATGCACCGGTGCCGAGGGGATCAATGACGCTAGTTCCTCGGAGCATCTTCCATTGTAATACCGGTAGAACAAGGACAGCATTCCCACCTGACGCCTGTGCTCTAAAGATTGCAGTCCGTCTGTTAAGATAGGAGAATCTATCAAACGGACCGCCCGTTTCTGCACAGAGTCAAGGTTTTTTTTTTTTAGGTATTTTGGAGCTCCAGACCAGAGGTGGCTGCCAAAACCGTGTTCAACCGTGGGGCGCACTTGCGATTTGTACAGGGTTAGCAGTTGTGTACTATTAAAGTATCTGCGGGCCCTGTACAGTACGCCCAGTTTCTGAGAGGCTAACTTAACTCTGGTTTCGATGGAGCCCCCGTACCTGAGCTGGTCACTTAGAGTTACACCAAGCATATCGATGGTATAGCATTACATTGTATAGGTAAAACACTGTTTTATTGGGAAATATTTTTTATTAAACAGAAAAAAAGGTTTTTAAGTAAGTTTAAGTAAATTTAAAATTTAAATACGTCATAATTAAGCTGCATAATAAAAATATATAAATAGGCAGGTATAGGTTGATATCTGTCCTATAAGAAAATATTATTCAATTTTTTTTTTCTTTTCGTATATGACGACAGATGGAAAACAATCAGTGGTACATTGACGATTTTTTGAAAACTGATCCTTTATAAAGAGTTATAAAGTAAGAAAATTCTTTTTTTTAAATATTTAATTTTAACTTGGGGCATCGAAAATGCATGTATCCAAAAAAATATAATGACAAACTTTTTTTTTGAGGTGCTGTTATCGACACAGATGACTTCGAAAATACGCAAAAATACGAAAAAAACATTAAATATTGAAAAATCCCTCGCGGGCTCTTAAACAGACCCTCCACACAATATCCCCAAAGACGACACAGTCTCAGAGGGAAAATATTTTCTTCAGAGCTTCCTGTGTGGTTTTAATGTAAAGAATCGCACTAATCCAAATATATTTCAATTTCAAAAATATGAAAACAAATAACCGATTCTCAGAACAATAATCAAAAAATAATGACTAACGGAGGTACAACACTTGTGTTCCAACACGAATTATTTTGCTTCATAACTTTTATTATGACTCAGAATTCTCATTAAATAATAATTATTGTAAAACCAAGCAAAAATTTGAAATCTTTAGACAAACAAAGAAATATTTTAAAACTTTCTATCTCGTAAACAAGGAACACTGTGAGTTAGAAATTTATATATATTAGATTAACCTAGAGATTCCAGACTAAAAAACCTGTGAAAATTTCATGATCAACCACCAGATTTTGAGCCGTATGTTTAAAAGCTTGTAACTTTTGTAAAAAATATTTGAATTTCTGTTTTAAGAATACGGATGCGGAACTCGTCTTGCCATGTTGGAGAACCTCATGAGATCGAGACCCCTTTTTGCCACTGCTTGTGGACTGTTCACTGTGGACTGTACCCTTCTCTACAGTTTGGGGGCCAACATAGCCACTTACACCGTGATACTGTACCAAATGAAGCATAGTCACCCTTCTGCTACCCAGAATACGACCGCAAGTTATACTGTTTTTCCCATTTGTGACTGATTTTCTGACTCTAACCAAAATTAGAACGAAAAGATTGAGGGCTGAACTATTTCGGCTAATCAAATGTACCGTGTTTGTACAATTAACTTTTAATATTAGTAATAATAATTATGTGGTTTGAATTGCGACTTTTCTGTTAAAAATCATTTGTTTTGTTAATAGGCAAAGTAAAATTAGACAAATGGGGAATTTTAACCCTTTGGAAGGATTCTATCAGCACATGTTGCAAGTATCTACATATTTTACATACTGTTTTAAAGTGAGGAAGGCATGAGAAGCAGAAAAACCGCAGCTAGCGAATTCCCGGCGGGCATTTATTTAATTACTTTAACGGATGCACGCCGAGCCTCTGATGGATAGAGCCGCCAACAGATATCGGAGACTCATTTACAAACCCTGGAAGGCTGATGAAGACCCCCCGAGCTCCGAGGGTCAAAGGATTCCTTCCCTGCTAGGCGTCCGTTAACGAGGTCGCCTCCCCCCAGAAGCCACTTAGAGGACAGAACTTCACCGTCACCACGAGAAGGCTATGGGACCTTCTCGCCTTAGGGGTACAGCGCGCAGCGGTGGAAGTCTCATAGTTAGAATAGCTTAGGAAAAGTATACAATGGTCCCGGGGGTGAGTTTTTACCTATCCTTTAAATACTTGTAACCCTGTCGAAATTGGTTTAATACATGGTTTTAATATTACTCCAATACCTGTTTCTTTGTAGAAAACCTTTCTTACAAATCCTTTCCAAAAATGTCATAACAATTAAATACCACGCTCTATAGATGAGTTTCAGGTTTTACTGCAGATTGACATACCTTGACCTTGAGTCAAGGTTTGGCGTCCAAAGTTCCCTCAGAGGAACCAAAGTCAATTTGTAGTTTTCCTTTTTATTGACCTACATATTCCCTTCATAACATTTAGTCACGTATGACTTTCCTATAACAAACAAACATACAGAACAAATTACGTTTTTTTCATTTTAAATCATACTTTTTGCTATAGTATGTGCAACTCAACAGTGCGTGCCTAGTTAGCCTAATGGAAATAATTTTTGTTCCATCTAACTTGTATTGGAAAATACTTGAGGCACTTATAGCAAATCCGTGCGTTCATATGAACGTTATTGACAAGCGATGATAAAATATAAAAATGGTCCAAAACTTGATAGAATTCTAGTGAAAAATGAATAATTTTTTAATAATAAATTAGAACCGTTGAAGTGGGTTCATTTTTTTGTGGGAATGACAAGTTACAGGGTGAAAGAGTCATATTTTGAAAAAGGAGCTTGGTGGGCCTCTCTTTATCTCGCATGCCTGTCAATCGTTTCAATGGTATTCATAAGTCGTGGAATATCTAAATTTTTCAGTAACAAATATGGTTTTACACTTCTCAACATTACAAAAGTGTGTATTTCATCTCCGGTGCATTTGGTTTCAAATTGGACGTTAAACATAAACTCTACCAAAGTTATAAACATTATAGAGAATTTTAATTACATAGAAAAAGAACTACCAAAAATGAATGCTTTTATTTACAATTCAAACAATGTTAACAAGATGATTCACATATTAGAAATAATGCACATGTGTATTTTAAAAATTTTGTTCGAGAAAAGCTGCAAGCTTCACCACGATTTATAAACATTGCTTAGGGTTTTTCAGTTTATCAGTTATGTATTATGGTAAATTTGATAAGTTCTTATGGAAATGTTCTTAACATTTCTATTTGTAAATTTTAATTTAGCTTTGAAAACATAAATCCAATTATAAAGCAGACTGCCCAAAAGACCCACAAAATTACCGCCCTATATCCCTTTTATCTAATATATCAAAAATATTCGAAAAAATTGTAAAAAACCAAATCTGGGCCTTCTTAGAACAACATCACACTATAAATTCTAAACAGTATGGTTTCAAAAAAAACACCAGCACCTACTACGCCATTGCGAAAATAACAAACTATGTATATATACCGCCCTTGACTCAAATGAAAAATGCATTGGAATAGACATGGGCAGACTCATTCCCAGGAGTGAATCGATTCATTGTGATTCCCTCGGCCTTTTGAAATGATTCATTTTATTCATTCCTTTAATTCCAAAAAAAAAAAAAAAAAAAAAAAAAAAAAAAAAAAAAAAAAAAAAAAAAAAAAAAAAAAAAAAAAAAAAAAAAAAAAAAAAAAAAAAAAAAAAAAAAAAAACCCTCGCTTATATTTTATGAGGCTACGAAGCCAAAGAGGAGAACAATAATTCTATCTCATTCTCTCGCAGACTACTTTATTTCTTAGTTCTCCTTTAGATGCATGTGTTTGCTCTTTTTAGTGTCGTTATTTTTCGTTTCATCGAGTTTCAAATCACAACGGTGATAAAGAAGTTTTCACTACGCAAAGCACTCTTCTTAGGGTAAATTATGTTGTTCTGAAAAATCGTAGGTACTAAAAACGACGCGCGACGAGGTTAATGAAATATTTCAATGTGTACTTAGATATTATTTTGCCCAAAAGACAAATTTTTGACAAGAAAAATGTGTTTATATTAGGCTATCAATTAAATCTTAAAATTAAACAGTTTTTGTGGTTAACCCCTAAGGTTTTACTAATTTTTATTTATTTATTAATCTTAAAATTGTTTCACTTCACGTGATCTAAACTTCCCACTACCTTTAGCATCGCAAAATATCCCAATTGGGGATTCCATAGTTTCATTAGCTCCAGACGGGACTTGGGCGGAATTCACATAAAAGCCATACTATTATCGCGCTTTCATAGGTATATCCGGACCGGTCACCTGGAATAAGCTTCACTCAAATATATATATTTTAAATGCACCTACCTCAATGGTGAAGTTAATACCACGCGCTGAATAAAATCTAATTAAAAGCCCTGGCGACACGCGTCATATAATTTGTTACCAAAATATAAAGGAACAAACCGCTCGATTATCATTTATCAGTATCACGGTTCGTTAACGACTGATGTATTGTTTACGGCTAGAGTAGACAGAGACAGATACCATAAAAAAATAATAATTATATAGATAAACATCGTTTTGTTTCTACAGGCATTGTATCACAATTTACGCACGTGTGAGGGAGAAAAAACATAGGATTAACTTTCGCTTTTAGATTTTTATTAACGTTCAGGGTCCGAAGTGGGAAGTTTCACCCTAAGATGACGGCTTGGCCGCGCGGGGACTAACGACGAACCGATTCACGGCGGGCATCAAGAAATGAATTAGGAACTTCTGACTAATAAGTGTCTTTTGTCTTGCAAGTTATTCAAGTCACACTTGAATAACTTGCATTCCGCGGACCGGCCGGATCGACTCGACACGTGGGACCCGGGACCCACCGGGACCCGTGGGACAACGACGTCACAAATGAATAAGAAATAAATGTTTTGATTCCTTGAATAAGTGAAACAGAGATTGGGGTTGCGGATTGAGTTCGCACAGACCGAACAGCTTGTAGGACTATGACCACGGAGGAACGATTCCTCCGTGACTATGACTGACGGGACTGGCGGGACAACTGTGAAACAGACGCGACTCTCGGAGCTCAGAATTATTTGGATCTTGGCTGACTCACTTGTCTGTTGGCGGTTTTGTCATTTGGATTGGGGACGGGGACTCTGGCCTACGGGGTTTTTTGTAGGTATAAGATTTACTGCGCGGGATACTACTCATCACACGTGATAGGCAATTTCGCGGCGCGCATCGCCTGTAGTAGGTGTACCTATCCGCGCAACAAATATCCAAAATAATATTTAATTTAATCCCTACGAAACACTACAATATTTATAGAGTACATTATTATTTTCTTACCTCAATATAACATGAAATATTTAACTCTAAAATAAATTAATCGAAATAAAAATAAATATGGTGCTGTTAAAAAATCGTAAGATGCAAGGCCAAGGGTAAGGAATAAAGATTTAATTCCTTTTGAAAATGAGAATCAGATCGAGTGTGTTACAAGATTGAATTTATTCATTTAATTCAGTCATTCAATTTTGCCCACGTCTACATTGGAATATTTATTGACCTTAAAAAATCATTTGATAGTATATCTCATACTAACTTAATTAAAAAAATCACATCAATTGGAATAAATGGACTGGTGCTATCCTGGATTATAAGCTTTTTGGAAAATAGACTACAACAAGTAAAATTATTAAATGAACTAAGTGATTCCGAAAGTAGTAACTTCTCAATACCACAAGGCACAGTTCTAGGACCACTTTTGTTCATATTATATGTAAATGATATATTTGAAGTTGCTAAATACGGGAAATTATCTCATATGCAGATGACACAGTGCTTCTTCTAAAATCAAACACATGGTTAGAACTGAATAAAAAGGCTAACATAGACATAAATGAATTGAAAACATGGTTTGACAATAACCTACTAACATTAAACTCTAAAAAAACACATTACATACCATTTTTCATAAAAAAACCAAACACGCCGTATGAAATAAACATAAGGATCCATTCTGCACCACACACTCAACAACACCACTGTAACTTATTGTGTACTAATATTGAAATGAAAACTTCAACCAAATATCTAGGAATCACTATTGACCAATGTCTAAAATGGATACCGCATATAACCATTCTTAAAAATGGAGTACGAAAATTGACATATATTTTTAGCTGTTTGAGACACATTTTAAGTAAAGAACTACTGAGAATGACGTACTTCGCATTCTGTCAATCCATAATCCACTATGGTATAATAGGATGGGGTGGCGCCTATAAAACTCACACACAATCTCTTTACATTACGCAAAAACTAATAATTAAAAAAAATATTTAAAAAATCATTTCTATATCCATCTGAACTCATATTCAAAGAATTTAAAGTCAGAAAATTAAATACTCTCTTCCTGTATCATTCAACCTTACAAGTTTACAAAGAGGATATCCTAAACAAATCCATACCTTTCAAAAACACAGTAAATCTCAGGCAAAAATACATGTTACCAATTCCCATTTGTAAAAAAAACTTTGGGTCAACAAAACTGTAAATACTTAGGAACAAATTTCTTTAATAAATTACCAGAAAATATAAGATCCCTTAAGGACAGTTTCAAAAATTTCAAAACACAATTAAAAAAATATACTGAAAACCTTAACTAAAAAAAATAAATAATAATTAAAAAATTATATACATATACACACATATGTTTCTCTTATTCTTAATATAAACTAATTTAAAAAAAAAATCAAAACAACCTAACAAATAATACTTCCTCCCGTACACACAAGCATTTGCTTATTATGGGAGAACATTTAAAAAAAATATGTATATTTGTATTTAATAATTGTATTAAGTTTTTTTTTATATACTTTCATTATATTTATGTATCTATTGTATGTACTGTACCGGATATCATAGGTCAATGACTGTACCAAAAAAATAAAAATTATTAAAAAAATTATTAAAAATACATTTTATTTTTTTTATTTATTACATCTTTCAGTATGCGTCATTTCATGAACCTAATAAAGTCAGCGTAACATTAATTAAAGCTCAAAATATTCACACCATCATGAAGATAAATGAGAAATTGTTAAATAATCTGTCTTTTATAAATGGCAAATTCCGTGTTACCGTAAGTAATATCATTTCACTTTATTTGCTAACGTAATTAATTTGTCTATTATCTTGATAAATTCATTCTCTATTTACTTACTATTATTATTTACAGCTTCTTTTTGGACCGCTGGCATTAATATTTTACATGATGACTGAAACGTTACATATGAGTGAGTAGAATTTTTCCTAATAGACCTAACTTACGATATCGAATGTACAAAGAGGTAACTTTGTTGTAAGCAGTTTGCAGTTTCGTGTCTTCGTTATTAATAATTTTGAGAACATGAGTAGTGTTATTTTGAAATCCTTTTTATTATATTGAAAAAATATGATGTCTTTAAACAGCTTCTAAACAAAATTGAAAATTTGCACAATCGTTTGTTGCAAACAGACTGGTAAATATATTTCTTAAAACATTTTCAGGAAGGTGGCACATTTGCGATCATTGCAGTTATTTGGAGACAAAGTTTTTTCCATCTTTTAACCATAGCGGCAACTTGCGTCAAAAATACTTTGCTGATCATTGCAATGTTCCTAGCATTTTGTAAAATAACAGGTAAAATAAGAAGTTACGATATTAATTATCGAATTATAATGATACTCAAAAAATATTATACCAAGAGAGTTTGTGTGATAGTTTTCTCTCAGATGATCGCGAAAAACAGCAGTTAAGAAAATGTCTCCACATATTACGACAAAGACAGCTCAATATTACCGTCTTTAATATGGTTTCTATAAACTTTATTTATATTTATGTTGTGGTTGGAGTCGTAGTCAAATATATTATCATATTAATGTTAACAAATAAATCAAACTTACGCTTTGCATTTATTTATTTTTATGTTGTATTTCTTTATTTTTATATTGTATTTCTTTATTTTCATAATATTATATTTAATTATTATTAAGATCATAAAAAGTTACTTCTTCAAGTAAGAAAACACTGAAACACTTTAATATGAGGGAGCGGGCCGGATCGGCAGAGACGGGTCGTGAAATAAAAGGCGTCAGTCGGTGTAGTGAGTCAGTCTTTATTTAGCTACGTAGCGGAGGTCGAAGCGGAGCGGAGTGACAGTGGTGCCGTCTTCAGGGAGCCGGCGTGTTGCTCTACACCGTGGTGGTGTAGAAGTGACCTTGATCCAGGCGGTCGATCGTCGTCGTGCTGACGGGATATGGCGGCTGTGTGTCCTTTGAGTCGGCGCACACACGTGACGCAGGAAGGAACCTTGAGAGGCGATGAGGATGATTTCTGGCAGCGGAACGCGATGGTTGCACCTATATAAATAGCAAGCGCGAGCGAGCTTGGTAGTTGATAGGTCGGGTGACATCTCATGTCGAGGCGCGAACGGGCCGGACAGCGGATGGTAGTTGGAGAAGGAGTCCTCGAAGGTGTTGGAAATGTTCCTGGAGTCACACTGGATAAACTTGCAAATCACATGATGCTGACTGAGTTACGGCACTGCACTATTTTTATCACTTCCCGGTGTGTATTGTGTCGACTAGACGTGGGCAAAATTGAATGACTGAATTAAATGAATAAATTCAATCTTGTAACACACTCGATCTGATTCTCATTTTCAAAAGGAATTAAATCTTTATTCCTTACCCTTGGCCTTGCACCTTACGATTTTTTAACAGCACCATATTTATTTTTATTTCGATTAATTTATTTTACAGTTAAATATTTCATGTTATATTGAGGTAAGAAAATAATAATGTACTCTATAAATATTGTAGTGTTTCGTAGGGATTAAATTAAATATTATTTTGGATATTTGTTGCGCGGATAGGTACACCTACTACAGGCGATGCGCGCCGCGAAATTGCCTATCACGTGTGATGAGTAGTATCCCGCGCAGTAAATCTTATACCTACAAAAAACCCCGTAGGCCAGAGTCCCCGTCCCCAATCCAAATGACAAAACCGCCAACAGACAAGTGAGTCAGCCAAGATCCAAATAATTCTGAGCTCCGAGAGTCGCGTCTGTTTCACAGTTGTCCCGCCAGTCCCGTCAGTCATAGTCACGGAGGAATCGTTCCTCCGTGGTCATAGTCCTACAAGCTGTTCGGTCTGTGCGAACTCAATCCGCAACCCCAATCTCTGTTTCACTTATTCAAGGAATCAAAACATTTATTTCTTATTCATTTGTGACGTCGTAGTCCCACGGGTCCCGGTGGGTCCCGGGTCCCACGTGTCGAGTCGATCCGGCCGGTCCGCGGAATGCAAGTTATTCAAGTCACAGCAAGACAAAAGACACTTATTAGTCAGAAGTTCCTAATTCATTTCTTGATGCCCGCCGAGAATCGGTTCGTCGTTAGTCCCCGCGCGGCCAAGCCGTCATCTTAGGGTGAAACTTCCCACTTCGGACCCTGAACGTTAATAAAAATCTAAAAACGAAAGTTAATCCTATGTTTTTTCTCCCTCACACGTGCGTAAATTGTGATACAATGCCTGTAGAAACAAAACGATGTTTATCTATATTATTATTATTTTTTTATGGTATCTGTCTCTGTCTACTCTAGCCGTAAACAATACATCAGTCGTTATCGAACCGTGATACTGATAAATGATAATCGAGCGGTTTGTTCCTTTATATTTTGGTAACAAATTATATGACGCGTGTCGCCAGGGCTTTTAATTAGATTTTATTCAGCGCGTGGTATTAACTTCACCATTGAGGTAGGTGCATTTAAAATATATATATTTGAGTGAAGCTTATTCCAGGTGACCGGTCCGGATATACCTATGAAAGCGCGATAATAGTATGGCTTTTATGTGAATTCCGCCCAAGTCCCGTCTGGAGCTAATGAAACTATGGAATCCCCAATTGGGATATTTTGCGAGGCTAAAGGTAGTGGGAAGTTTAGATCACGTGAAGTGAAACAATTTTAAGATTAATAAATAAATAAAAATTAGTAAAACCTTAGGGGTTAACCACAAAAACTGTTTGATTTTAAGATTTAATTGATAGCCTAATATAAACACATTTTTCTTGTCAAAAATTTGTCTTTTGGGCAAAATAATATCTAAGTACACATTGAAATATTTCATTAACCTCGTCGCGCGTCGTTTTTAGTACCTACGATTTTTCAGAACAACATAATTTACCCTAAGAAGAGTGCTTTGCGTAGTGAAAACTTCTTTATCACCGTTGTGATTTGAAACTCTACAACTAACACTAAACTGACACTAAAAAGAGCAAACACATGCATCTAAAGGAGAACTAAGAAATAAAGTAGTCTGCGAGAGAATGAGATAGCATTATTGTTCTCCTCTTTGGCTTCGTAGCCTCATAAAATATAAGCGAGGGTTTTTTTTTTTTTTTTTTTTTTTTTTTTTTTTTTTTTTTTTTTTTTTTTTTTTTTTTTTTTTTTTTTTTTTTTTTTTTTTTTTTTTGGAATTAAAGGAATGAATAAAATGAATCAATTCAAAAGGCCGAGGGAATCACAATGAATCGATTCACTCCTGGGAATGAGTCTGCCCATGTCTAGTGTCGACCAATGAATGGAGGGACTGACCGAGCGCCGTGCTTGGTCGCTTGCTTTTATATGCGCGACCGGATGAGTAGCTTGCTAGAGCGCCAGGTAATGTTGCGTGAATTCACGCAAAGCGGAGAAAATGCTCAATCGTTCTGCGGGCTTTATATTAAGCAGCCACTAGTTCGAGGCCTTTCGCGTAAGTGGCGGAATTATTAACCGGCTGTAGCAATTATGGTTGTAGGTAGATAGGTACCAACGCGCGGTGCCTTACGTTGTAGGTATTCCATTGTATTTCTCGCGTGTTCTTTCGGCGCCAGTGGCGGCGCAATGAATTCGGCAAAAGTGGCCGCCACAAATATATGGGTAAAATATTCTACAATTTTTTTAATTAATTATCCAGCCAGACCAAAAACCCAAGCGCAATCACGACTATGAGATTGAGGAAATTTTCGTCTATACTGTCACAAATCGTTAACATGTCAGAAAGTGACATCGAGTTGTTAGTTAATTTTATAGCCCCAGCAAATTCTGTACATAAAAAAATCTTACAGATTGCCTGATGATGTATATCATACAGCGAAGCTTTCAAAATGACTAGTGTCCGGTGGCAGAATTAGGATTAAAAATTTAAATAAAAAAAAAAACTGCAAAGGATATACACTTATTTCAATAACTATTACAAAGAAGAGAAGTGCAGACTTTATTTCTTAAAAAAAATTTCGTCCAAATGTAGACTGTCGCGTCGGATACACTCTTGAAATCTGGCCTCAGTATTTCGTGCCACTCGCTGGAGAAGTGACGTCGGGATGCCATTAACTTTGCGAACGATATTTTCTTTGAGTGCAGAGATGGTCGCGGAGTCAGTTTCATACTCTTTACTTTTGAGGTACCTCCACAGAAAAAAATTCCATAAGAGCGAGATTCATTCCTGGGTGGCTAGCGGATGTCACCGAAACGGCTAATCAATTTTTTAGGGAACACATCACAAAGAGCGCCATCGTCTCTCTAGCAGTGTGAGGCGTGGCGCCATCTTGCTGGAACCATGTGTGTGAAGTGGAGGCAAGATGTTCTCTCATTTTTAGCAAAAAATAATCGTTAAGCATGCGCCGATAAGAAACCCCGTTCACAGTAATGGCTTGCCCTCGACGATTTTCAAAAAAATAGGGTCCGATTATTCCACCGCTTGACAATGCACACCAAACCGTCTGTGTCTTGAGACCGTGAAGGGGCTGTTGATGTTTTAAACACGGGTTCTCTCCTTTAGGTGACCAACAACAGCAATTCTGCTTATTTACACTTCCATTTAAATGAAAATGAGCCTCATCACTCCAAAAGATTGTGTATACAGTACGAAATCGCTCCAGCATTGTCTCGCAGAAAATTTTACGTAAATTTTAATCATCAGATTTAAGCGCTTGCACAATTTGAATCTTAAAAAGGTGAAATTTGAGATCCTTCTTCAATATTTCGCGCACAATAGTTTTTGCTCGTGACCGACCAAAGGTTCGGCATCAATCTCGGTTTCGGCAGAAAATCTGCTAAACCTTCGGCTGCACCGAAACTCTGCGTTCGTGAATTATCGCGCGTCGTTTGGCTAACTTCGAGTGAGTTCGTGGCTCGTGTGTCACATATTACAGCATGACAGCATGTCATAATTTGTTGTAAAGCAGTAATATCAAAAAAATAATTAATATTTATTTCACATACTTACTTCAATTACTGTTTTTTTTTTGTTTCATTTAACAGTAATGTAATGAGTAATAAGAACTTTGTGATTGTAAACGCAATTAAAATTAAAATAATCAATTAATGAAGTCCTTCCTTTATATTGTAAGTGTTGATTGTTAATATCTAATACATGTGTTCGTAAACGTATCAAAGAAATTAACGTCTTTAGAAATGCAAGAAATCTGTTTTAAATGTCAGTATTATTTCTAAGTTATTTTTTTGGCAATAAAAAAACTTAGAATTTTTTTATTATTTTTTTATTGTATTCACTAGGAAAAAGTGAGGTGACAGTTTCCTTTCAAATTTATTACATAAAAGGACTGTGTTTTTTAAATTTTGATTTTCTTTTAATTTCTCTACATTTTGGTAAGTATTTTTTTTACATTTTTTTCCGAGTTTGAATCTTAAAATATGTCAGTTTTTGAAAACTAAAGCGTATTTTAAATAAACAAATCTAAAAGGTAATTTTATCTAGTTTTCATAAATGGTATTTGTTTTTACAACACCTTCAAAAATAACAAATATATAGAACATTCAAAATACTATGGAAAAATTACAAATATCGTTCGGACATCAATCGTTAAAACAGAGACAAACTACCCTCTCAGGCCGTGGAAACCATGTGTATTTCTTTCAATGAACAAATTTTTAATTAGTAATGTTTTCACATCCGCGGCCGTTTGTCCATTGAATAAAATTTTCACTAGGTTTTTTAGTAAGGCTGTAAAAGTATTAATGGAAATTAACACGCGTGTGGCATTTGAAGTTATCTTAAAATTAAATAATTAAATAAAATATAAAACATCAATCATGATATTATCGAGAAGAGCAATCCATTAGGTAAAATATAAAAAAAAACATAATTATTTACGTTCTCGATTATAATCATACAACGCAAATGTTTACCGTTTTTTCTCGTGGTTCAGTGAAGAGTCGACAAAATGGCTGTCCTTAATTTCAAATATCAAAACAAACAAATTTGTGAAAACCAATCGAATTTGAAACCGAATACGAATAAAATTGAAAATGGTGAATTATTCCACAAGAAATTAGAACCTTTAAAATTCATCCACGCAATTTTGGGATTAAGAAGTTACGAGTTGGATGGGGTATATTTTAGAAAAATATCTTTTTGCAGAGTTGCGTATTTAATTTTTTTATCTGTCGCTTGCGTTCTGGTGTATTTTTACAGTCTCAAAAGAGCCTATATTGTTTTCAACGGAATCACTATTCATAGTGTTATATCGTTTTTGATCAAAATTACAGGAGTTGTGCAAACGATTTGTTTTTTTCTATCAAATGTTAACTCAAATGCCGTTATAAAAATTTTCAAAAACTTTGATGTGATTGAAAAAAGTATACCAAATATAAACGGTTTCCTACATAAATCGAATGTTCTAAATGTGGTGCTCCATTCTTTGAATATCTTGTTCGTGGTAACTCATGTGACACTATTTCAGATTTTAAAATTTGGTAGGAATGAACATGTGTTTGACAAGATAATATCAGATCTGACTTATTTTTATTACGTCATCAATGATTTTTCTGTTTATCAATGTTGCATAATGATGAATATGATTGGTTCCTATTGCAATATGCTGAACATCGCCACATGTAAAATGTACCGCACAACTTACGAACAAGGTGATACGTTTATGATGTCCATCAAGAACAATGTCTTGCAGTACGCATCCGTTGAACAAATAAAAGATTTACGTTTCATCCACCGCGATACTGATCATATAATAAAGCTATTTGAAAGATTAATGCTTAATCTAGAACTGGCCAATCGTAAATATGATATAATTGTAAGTAACAACATAAAAAATTACTATTTAATTATTTTCGTTCTGTCTGTTTTTTAAATTTATATCTCATCTTTCCAGCTTCTTTTTGGACCATTTCCATTGATATTTCATCTCATTGCTGGGATACCTTCAGCAAGCAATCTGGTATGCTAATTATTTAAAATAGAAGTGGTTTTTAGTATTAGGACACAGATTTAAACTAAATGGTGTTTCATTCAGATTTAATTTGGGGCCTAATACTCAAAATACCAAAGTTGAGTTAGAAGTTGAAAAACCGAACTGTTTTTGTCAATATCCAAACTGCTCGTGTTACTACAACCAAAGGGCATAATCCCTTGCTTATTTCTTGCGCTTAGACAACTTTTAGCCAAAGACATTTTAGATATTTTAATTAAACGAAGACGATATTAGCGAAATTCAATCAAAAATCAGAAAAAGATACGGCCACATCTAGGACTCGTACCCGGGACCGGCGCCCTGCCGGGGCGGAGCTCTATCATCTGAGCTTAAATGTGTCCCTAAGATTTGAGTAAATATGTCTCTAAGGGACACATTAAATTTTCGATTGAGTTTCGCTAATATTGTCTTCTTCTAAACTATGGAAATATGAGAAGATTTTTTGTTGTTGTTTTAGACTAGAATACCCCTTAACGAGTTTATTTGTGACCTAAACGGTGTTCAGATAAACATAACCGATTTTATTTATAAGGGGCACCTGTTGACTTTTCTAAAAGTGTAAATAAATGAATGTTCAATTTTTATTGAAATAACTTTTTAATAAAAATGTATCTGCGGTCATTTGTCCGTGTAACCTTAGAAACGACATTTTAGTATAACTACTCAGGAATTTTATCAGTTTTCTTGTCAGGGTTGTCAGGGTTGTCATCTTGTCAGGGTTCCAAACCAGAGAGCAACTTGACATATATAAATCTTTTGAAAACCATCTGTTCAATTTGGTAACAATAAAAACCAATTTGGCAGCCACCTCGGGTCTGGAGCCCTAACATTCCTGAAAAAAAACCTTAACTCTGAGCAGGAACTCTGGGCGGTCATTTTGATAGATTCCCTTATCCGAACAAGCGGATTACAATCTTTAGAGTACAGGCGTCAGGTAGATATGCTGTCCTTGTTCTACCGGTATTACAATGGAAGATGCTCCGAGGAACCGGCGTCATTGGTCCCTTCGGAATCGGGGCACAGTCAAACGAGCGCATAACTTGTGTACATGGTTGACATTTGTCACATGAGAACAGGTCGCTTCTACGACTTGTTCTTGAGTTCAACAGCTCGCTTGTGGAATGATTGGCCGGCCTCTGTGTTGGGTCTCTTCAAGACCCGTGCTTATACCCTCCTCTCCCCGAAAAGACCTTCCAGATAAGGATGACGTAGGCCCTGAGAGAATTTATTTTCCTCAGGGCCTCCTGTGGAGAATGAAATACCGGCCCTTAGTCCAGAAATATGGTTTGTGTTTTTTCAGAGTTTCCTCGAGCTTATAATATACTCCCTCGGTTGGACAACCAGCTTCCTCAATCTGTTCAGCATAGCAGTCGCCTGCCAGGGAGTGGGGGATGAATTTAAAAATACCAAGTTGATCGTAGGAAAAATACTAGCTCAATCAAACGCAATGGGTAATTTTATAATTTTCTTTTGCCAGTAAGTAAATACTAAAGGGAACCGTACTACGACCATTTCTGTTCCAAATTTACATCAATGATATTTCGCAAGTATGTAGATTTAAACGGTGAATTCTTTTTATAATCGGCTAAACACGTTAATTAAGGGGGTGATTTTATCTTTAATATCTTGTATACCTACGCTGTTCAAATGTTAAATACTTAAGTACTAAGCATGTAACGTTTAAAAAGCACATACAATATATTAAAAAAAAAACACTTCCTTAATTAGCGTATTTAGCAGGTTATCATATCTGTTACCAAATAAATTTAATACTTAAGGTTTATTTATAATCTCGTACATTCACATTTAAATGACTCGATTGCAATCTGGACAAACGCATATGAAACATACATAAATTTATTACAGCTTTGTATTATAGGCAATACAAAAAAGGGTAACCAAGAAACTATTTCACTGCAGATACAGAGCATCCACAAAAAATTAACATTAAGAAACTATATGAATACAGTACATGTCTCCTTATACACAAAATAATGGTAAGCAATCCATTGGTTACGATGGGGGCATCTTATGTAATTGCCTTCCAGGCAACATTAAAATGAAAAAAGGCTGAATAGACTTTAAAAAAATCATTCAATTTTATTACTACGTTCTTTTACCAGAATCTCAAAGTCTCTCAGTAAGAGCAATTCGGTGATATAAAATTATATTTCAACATATGAATAGCCCTATATACATAAATACACAACACTCGTTTTAAGTTAAACGAAGGACTTATTGTACCTAAGCATTTAAACAAATATGGACAAAGAACGCTGGACTACGTGAAACCTAATTGCTTAAATATATTACCTGCCGAAATTAAAAAATGTACAAATGGTTAAACAAATATTATGTTGAAGAATTAGCTCGTCGAAAGAAATAATTTGTATTAGACTCTAACATAAAAAATTCTAACTGCATAATAAAGTAAAATAAGTTTATTTATAATATCTTCAAAGTAAAAGCACTCATTGACAAACTACTTAAAAGTAGTTTATTGGGACTTATCTTTTTTTTGTAAAATATTTTTATTTTTCCTGTTGTATTGTATTACTTTGTCTTTACAATAAAAAATAATAAAAAAATTATTAATTCACAAAATATTAATGAAACATAATAATATTGGATAATAATGTAATGTAGAATGTATTTATGATAATGTGCTTAGATATTTCTGGTTAAGTAAGTAAAAATGTAATTTTCTCTTTTCTAGAATTAAAACTAAAAAAAAGTTAATAATGAGCAAAAAACTAGCAACTTGCTAATAAGTTAATACTAAAAAACAAATAAAGTTATACAAATGAGCAACAAAACAACAAACTTGCTAATAAGTAAATACCAAAATTTATAAAGTTATACAAATGAGCAAGAAAACAACAAACTTGCTGATAAGTAAATACCAAAATAATAAAGTTATACAAATGAGCAAGAAAACAACAAACTTGCTAATAAGTAAATACCAAAAATAAAAATAAAAGTTTTACTAATGAGCAAGAAAATAACAAGCTTGCTAATAATAATAAGTCGCTTCGTAAAGAATTTTTACAAAACCCAATACGGCTCCAATACGGCACCAATACGGCACATCGGGTATTTAAAGTTAAGATACCTATTTGAGAGGATTATTGGTTGACGGTGCATTGGAATTATGCGAATTTATAGTGAAACTAAAATGGTGAAATGTGTAACCCCGGATTAAGTCTTCGACTAATAATTATAATTAATAATTAATTAATTAATTTGTACTAATAATTAATTAATTAATTTGTCCTAATAATTAATATTTTATGACATTTTATTCATTAACGCCCTCATTTGAAACACATTGAACTTTCTTTTAGATAATGCCGAGAAAATAAAACTGCAAAGATTCTTCAAATATTTGATTAACTCCAGACCTAACATTACCGCCTTCAACATGTTCTCCTTTAATTTAACCTACATTTATGCGTTAGTGGGCGTTATTACAAACTATGTTGTCATTTTACTGTTTACTAATGAATAAATAATAAAATATCATATTCATTTCAAAATTTATTTTTTCTAACCACAAGGCACAAAGTTATCCGACAATGCCTCCGACTTATTTTAAACCTTTTTTGTGTGTGTGTGTATTTAAAAAAAATAATAATAAAATAAATAAAGTTTTTAAAATTGGTTTTCCACCACCAAACTAGTCATACGAGTCCCAACTGCTATCAACCATCCTGAGACTATGCCATCCCCATTGTGAGGCTGAAGATAGTGGGGTGGGGAATGAGATTGGGAAGAGGAAGGTTAACTTTATGTGGAAGAAATAGATAAAATAGCCTTCAATTCTTCACTATCAACTTTGGTCTCCGGCCGTCTACGGGGCTTGTTCTGCAAGTCGAAATTTGTGTGTTTTCTTTTGCGGCACCGTCGCCATAAACATCATTAATCCTTTGAGCCGTTTCTTCAGCACTGGTGCCACGGTGGAACTCGTCCTCGTAAATAACGCGATATTTCAAGTTTTCCATTTTGTAAACTAAGTGACGCAAAGAAAAAAAAACAAGTTAGGAAAAAAAGAAATGAATTATAATTTTCGAAACACAAATACATGAGTAAATAGCTGTATAAATTTGAATTTGGAATTCCTAACCAAAGAGAAGATATTTGAGACCAAAGTTGCCAGTACGGCAAAACGCCAATTTCATATGTAAAGACCTAATATTTAAGCCAAGAAAACAAGAGTTGACCATTATTTACTGGTGGTTATTTACCTACATTATTTGTTTAAGGGTAAATTTTAATTAAGTAACATTATATTATTATACATGGCGCTATAGAAGTCATCCAATTATTATTATTTTTATTAATCATTTAAATTTTTGTCATTACTAACTCCAATAATTAATCACGTAAAATAAATACACGTGTAGTACATGTATGGAAATTCTTAATCAATTAACATTTAAATGTCATACTGTTATTATCTACCGAAATAAATTGATATTAACGTGTTGACACTACTGAAAGCAAGACTATGTTTAAAAGTAAATTACGAGGTTAGTGCACAAATAATGTAAAAAAATATTACAAATGGTACTTTATTTAAAAAGACGTTTGTACCAATTAAATTTTTGGTTTGTTAAGCTACCAAAGGGATGAGACCAATTTTAAGGCGCCGCTACCCGAATTTCTACCGATTTCTTACATCTCCCTTAAACACTCTCTTACATCTCCTCTCTTACACTCTCTTACAATTTCTTACATCTCCCTTAAACGTTTGAAGTTTTTAAGCCCTTAAAAAATATATGTTATTTTTGAAGATAATATCCACGCCGAAACGCAAATTATCAAATTCCCTCGTAAGAAAAAAATCACAAAGTATGCTCTGAAAATTATT
This sequence comes from Limnephilus rhombicus, assembly GCA_929108145.2. NCBI lineage: Eukaryota > Metazoa > Arthropoda > Insecta > Trichoptera > Limnephilidae > Limnephilus > Limnephilus rhombicus. The sequence continues at coordinate 31,044,486 of OV815284.1, forward strand.
ATAAACACGTTTGTTTCAGTTATTTTAGAAGTTATAGTTGTGAATAAATTCACAATGTTTCTTTAAATGATACTTAAGATACCGTTCATAAGATTTTTGCTCTATTTTAAACGAGTCGTGTTTTATTAAGAGGAATATAAACGCTAGAAATATTTCGATTCTTATCATCATCATCATTACATAGTATAAAATGCAGTCGCTCAAAATGTATGTGCGCGTTAATCTTTTTAACTGCGCAGCGGATTTTTATACGGTTTTCGCATATACATAGAGTAATTGAAGAGGAATGTTTATATGTATAATACATGTAAATTATATTAGAGAAAAGCCGAGAAATTCAAAGAAAACATATTTTTGTGCGATTTAAAACGGCTGGCGGGCCGTATTATAGTCACTTTTTCTACGCAAGAAATTGGAAAATAGATGTCCTAGAGCAGCTGTCGTCACACTTTTCTGGTCAAGGGCCACATAGGACAATGTGAGGTATCACCGCGGGCCGCATACTTTTGAATTTCGGGGGGGGGGGGGGGGGGTGTTGTACCTTTTTGTTTAGTAAGTTAAAAAAGCAATTATTTTGTAGTTAATTACAGGGTTGCTACTTCCTTCCTTATTGTGTTCATGATATAGTGTCAATTCTTAGTAATAATAATACACGTAAAATCATTATATTATATTTTTAAAAAATGTGTGGATTTGTACTGGAATCTCACTTGCCGAACTATCGGAATGCGTGAATTTTTGCACACGTGATAAAAATGATTACAATAAATACAATAACAAAACGTTATTTTTACGTGTATTTTGCTTTATTAAAACGTGATTAGCGTGTTTTTTGGTCTTTTTTAGAACATTTTTTTTCCTACCTACACCCTCACTGTGCCATCTCTACGCCCTCTATTTCTCTCTGGATCTTCTACTGCCCCCCTGAAAGTCTCAAACGAAAATATAATTAATAGTAAAAAAACGGATAATATTATTGATTGTACGTGAAACAAAATATATTTAAAAGGAAAACGACAGATATTTGTGCGGGCCGCAAAAAAACGAATAATATAATTAATTGTACATGAAAAAAAAATTTAAAAAGAAAACGGCAGATATTTGTGCGGGCCGCAAAAAAACAGATAATATAATTGTAAATGAAAAAAATATATATTTTAAGAGGAAACGGCAGATATTTGTGCGGGCCGCAAAAATACGGATAATTTAACTCATACACATACATCACAATCGTCAATCCCGGAGGTTTTCAGAATTTGAATCATTTTGTCATGTCTAACTCTATCAAATGCTTTAAGGAAGTCAATGAAGCATGCACGTACATTTGTGTTCACATCTCTACATCTTTAGATTAGTACTTGAATACCAAATAACGCTTCCCGAGTACCCAACCCATTACGAAAGCCAAATTGTGTTACACCTATCTTTTCTTCCATTTTTGGATATATGCGTCCATGTATAATTCGCAAAAATATCTTTAATAAGTGACTCATTAAACTATTCCATCTGGGCCCGCTGCTTTTCCAGTTTTAGAGAGACGAATTGCATGTTCTACTTCATTTGTTGTGATTGGTGGGCCTGTCACACTCATACACATACATCACACCCCCACACTTCCTAATTACATATATTTTTTACTCTCAAAATTATACAATACAAGTTTTTAAATATTTCAACTCCAGTATATGTAATTATATTCTTGATCTTCAATCCGTGTAGCATGGGCGTTGACCTCAAGGGCGTAACCTCCCCTCCCATGGTGTAGGTGACCTGCAAAAATCAGAGGAATTAGGAAACTTGGTCATGTCCACATCCGAGAGTGGACCCAGGTCCAGCAAATCATCAGACCTGTCACACTCCCCCCACCTAACCTTCCTCTCTGAAATCTGATCATGGTGGCGTTTCCAAATTTGTCCGTAGACATAATTTTAACTAAATAAATCCTATTCCCCAATCTTTTAAAAATTTTCCCTAAAATCCATTTGTTATTATTACTTCTTAAATCCCTGGTTAAAACTTTAGATCCAACATCAAAGTACTTTTTAAATTTTCTTCCTCTATAATACTTTTTTCTGTTTATGCTGGCTCAATAACATCTTGTTTTTAACCGTGTTGTCAATCCCTTTAAAACCTTGACTCTCAACATTATCCATTATTGGAATAATCATATTAAAAATTGATCTAATCTTCCTACCCAACATTAATTTACTAGGCTCAATGCCCGTAGACATTGAAGGCGTATTTCTAATATCAACTAAAAACGTTAAAAGTTTATCTTCAAAATCACTAGGAAATTTATTATTTACGATAAAAAAAAATTTCATAATCTTTGAAAAAAAAAATTACTTTTAAACACTGTTTTAACCCCATTTTCAGCTAAACCGTTAGAAGCAGGATGCTGTACAGCTGAAGTCAATAATTCTATATTGTAATTATGACAAAATTCCTAAAAAACTGTTGATGTGAAAGCTGTACCATTGTCACTTACAATTTGTTCCGGGATTCCGAAAATAGAAAATAATCTTTTCAAAACTTTTATTGTACAAAACGAATCTACTTTATTTACAATATGACAGTCTATCCATTTTGAAGTTGCATCAACAATTATCAAAAAATTATGACTCCCAAAAGCCCCATGAAGTCAATATGCAATCTACTCCAGATTAAACCATTGATTGGCCAAGGTGCCAACTCAACTTTACACGGAGTAGGTAAACATTCCATGCATCGAACACACTCTTTCACAGTTGCTTCTATATCATTGTTCATTCCGAGCCAAAAAAATAATTTCGAGCAAGACTTTTCGATTTTACAATCTCTAAATGCGATTGATGTAAAAAATTCAATATAATTTCCCTTGATTCCCTTGGAACTACAAATTTATTATTATAAAATAAACATGAATTATAAGTCGATAATTTATTTCTAAAATACCAGAATTTCAATAAATCATCCTTTAAAAACTTTTTATCCGGCCAACCATTAGCTACGAACTCGATAATGCTCGCTATATTTACATCATTAATCGAAAACTGCTTCATTCTTACCGCATTTAATGTTGTTTTCGACTCGATTATATTTAAAAACTCCGATTCAATTCTATTCACGTTTTAACCATTAATATAATTTAAAAAATAATCGCTACCATCAATATCGTCACTACAAACATCTAAATTATTATTATTATTAATCGGCATCCGTGATAAGAAATCCGCTTTGTTATCACCTGATTTAATATGCTCAATACTATACTCAAAAGTTTGTAATATTAAGGCATAACGCTGCAACCGATTAGCGGCCAACACGGGGGTTTGCTTATCCGTGATCAAAATGTGTACTAATGATTTATTGTCGCAAGTCAAAATAAATTTATTCCCGTATAAGTACTGAAAGAATTTCTTCAACCCAAAGATTATAGCACACGCTTCCATATCTAAAATAGAGTACTTTAATTCTGTATCTGACAATAAACGGCTAGCAAATGCGATAGGTCTTTCTAAACCATTATCATATACGTGACAAATTACCGCTGCTACAGCTCTGTCACTGGCGTCTGAAATAAGTTTAATCGGTAAATTTGGATCAAAATGCGCTAAAATATTGTCTGACGTCAGCAGTTTCTTAACTCGCTCGAACGCAATATTACATTCCTCAGACCATACATATTTTATTCCCTTTTTTAACAAGTTGTAAAATGGAGACTATAAAAGATCTATAGTAAGAAATAACCCCGAGTAAACTCCTAAGTTCCGAAACATTTTTCGGTACTGCCATTTGAGTAATCGCACAAATTTTATTTTCTAAGGGCATAACTCCTTTCTGCGAAATTCTAAACCCTAAATATTCTATCTCTGTTTCTAGAAAAGAACACTTATTTTCATTAATAGTTAAACCACAATCACTTAACTTGCTAAGTACTGATTCACAAATAGAAAATAATTCCTCTTTAGAATTTCCAAACAAGAGAATATCATCTAGAAATACACGCACGTTTCGAAGTCTGCCGACTACCGCCGAAATGTCCTGCATAAATATAGCTGGGCTCGTGCTCAAACCGAAAGGCAAGACTTTATATGCAAACAAACCTATATGCGTACTTATCACACATAATTCTGTAACAGAACGTCCCCAAATTGTTACAAACACCCTCCATTGGGAGAAGAGCTCAAACAAAATAATCAAGACTACTTATCTCAGCACTTCTAGAAGGCTTCACTCCGAGGTCCACGTTCCACCTTCCACGTTCACGCCACTCAGAGCCGTGAATCAGCGTCCCCGTCTGGCTCCGTCTCCCAACAGCTGCGGATCCATTCCCTCTCCTCCGAGGTCTTCCTTCCCAGACTGCAGCGACAGAAACCAAGTCCCGGTTTCCGGCTAATCCACACGATGATGATACGATCCTTGACTCTATCCTTGATCGTTGATACTATCCTGTGTACCCCGTATACACGGTGTACCTACCGACAATAATTCTGCAAACTTGTCGATCCCACACACGCGAATAACTGCGTGTGGCTGCTCCAGTTTCTTCTTAATCTTGCGATCTTCACGCTTAATAACGCCAGACTTTCTGCGATCAGCAAATATTAGATTATCAATCTTCCGATCTTGTAATCCTCTGCGTAAATTCTTACGCAGAGGATTACAAGATCGTAACTTTACAAACTACCGGCGTAAATAACGAACTACCGACTGCGCCAACTGTGGTATCTTGTAGTGCGGGTAGTAATAACATCTGTTAATGTTACAATGTTTATTATTGAAGAGATTCTTATGGAGAGAGCGCACAACAACCAGTACATCCCTTTTATACATCTCCATACTCGCTATCTCGCTCTCATGCCGTCACACTCATACACATACATCACAATCATCAATCCCGGAGGTTTCAAAATTTGAATCATTTTGTCATGTCTAACTCTATCAAATGCTTTAAGGAAGTCAATGAAGCATGCATGTACATTTGTGTTCACATCTCTACATCTTTAGATTAGTACTTGAATACCAAATAACGCTTCCCGAGTACCCAACCCATTACGAAAGCCAAATTGTGTTACACCTATCTTTTCTTCCACTTTTGGATATATGCGTCCATGTTTAATTCGCAAAAATATCTTTAATAAGTGGCTCATTAAACTATTCCATCTGGGCCCGCTGCTTTCCCAGTTTTAGAGAGACGAATTGCATGTTCTACCTCATTTGTTGTGATTGGTGGGCCTGTTATAATATTTCCCATATCATATTCTGCGCTTCTATTATCATTGAAGAGTTCCATCTTTTTAGTTTTTCGTTAATATCGGTAATATCGGTTTTCCATCTCGGTCCTCCAGTTGCCCTATGTCTGTTTTACGATTTATTTCAGTCAATTCTTTGATTTTCTTGTACACTTGGAAAATATCATGTTTATCATTGTGGGTTTCAATTATAGCACACTGTTGAAAATGCCAATCAGCTTTTGCTCGCCTAATTTTACTTCGAATTTCTGTTTGGATTCTTTTGTATTCTTCCATGTTTCGATTTTTGGATTTTCTTCTTACTTCCATGAGGCTTAGTATTTCGTCTGTTATCCATTTCTGTTTCTTTTGCGGCGTCTCTTCTTTGAATTTTTCCTTTGCAATCTCTGTGATGATTTTCTTATTGGATTTCTTGGATAATCAACCTCTCTGCCATAGGTCACCCCAAGTGGTTCATTACGTTTGATGACTTAGCAGAGGTGCTCGGGTTCATGAGGTGAGGTTTGTCCGGGTCTTGTACTGAACACTCGTTGACACACTGACCCCCAGATTCTGTCCCACCCCTCAAATCCTTTTTTTTCGCAGAACTTCCTCTCCTTTCTTTCCTAAATAGACCCTACAGGCCCAGGCATTATTTTCCTCGGGGCCTCCTGTGTGGAGTGTGTAAAATGTAAATTATAAAAATGGCGCCCTGAAGGATGGTTGCTGCAAGGACGTTGGGGGTAGACACATTCGAGAGAGCGCAGCGGGGCGTAAAGTTGAAGTGGACGAAGGTGGAGCGCGCCTTCGCTCTCGAGGCATACTTTTCTAACGGTCGCTCAATCATTTCCTCACAAGCTCCTGGCCGGTAGTCGATTGTGTAACGGGTAAACAACTTCAGGGAATTAAAACGCGAACTCCATTTTAATTTTTAGAAATGTAATTTAAATAAAAATTGATAATGTTATAATCGAGTTCTGCAAGTATTTTAGAATGTATTTTAGTTACAGCTGTTTCGATTTGAAAGGTCATTTTCAAACTGTGGTGAAGCCACTTACGGATGACTTATTTATAATATTTTAAATGTCAATTTTGAAGGTGTCTAAATTGATTTATTACCGGTTAATCCAATTTGTAGAGACACTAATTGAGCGAGTGATTATGTTGACGTTTATGTAGTGAAGCAATGTGTCCCGTTTCCGACAGCACTCCTTTTAAATTAATAAATTAAAGGTGGCTGATATACCTTAGTTCGCAAAATAATAATAACGTTATCAGGTTTTCTCCCTTCGCTTGTCCTATTTAGTTCCGCTGGTTCTTTTACATTCACGATTTCACTTATACATATATAAATGTTGGACACGGTCAATTGAGAGCTCCGTACTCAACATAGATGTTCATAGGACGTTTGGTAATTTTCAACGAATGGCTCCGTATTCAATATAGGTGTTGACAGGATGGTTGGTATTTTACAACTAAACAATGCGATACGTGATTTTATCTGGTCGGCATGGTAGGTAGGAAAAAATATGATTGGTAGGAATTATAAGAATTGGTGGGTAGAAATCATCAAGTTGGAAAAATTAAGGGAAAGGAGCAATGCTAGGCACCAACACTTATTAACTCGAAATTATCGTAGGCTACATAGTTATACATAGTTTATTAAAAAAAAATCGAGTCCAGTTTACATGCGGTAGAAGCGAAACTTTATCAGACTAGCATAACTTCCGTTTCATATTGCAACCAGTTTAAAAGTGACATCATAATCAAAGCGGTCAATGAGCGCAGTTGATGCCTCGCAGGTGCAGGAATCGTCATTTCCGTGTCACCCGAAATCCAAATCACAGCGGGGCTATAGAAGTTTCACTTCGTACAAATTCAACTTAACTTAAGGCGTAACTTAGCAAAGATTTAACTGCAATAAACTGTTGTTTTTTCAGGAAAGGGTGAACGACAACAATAAAAAAAATTCTCTCAACTCCTGGTGGATAGGAAGCCTTGTGTTTTCGGAAGGATTACAGTAAATTTCTTCTTCAGTTTTACTATAGCCGGAGTTGTTACCAATTACATCGGCATATCAATGACTACGCACTTTACTGTTCCGTAACCAAAATGTTTTCTGGGTTGTTGGTGACGTAAACACAATTTGAAAAAAAATTATCGGTGTGGAAAATTGGCACCATAGGTGAATTGTTATTTCTTCGTTGTCTTAACATTTTCGGAGTTTTTTTTAAATTTAGAAATATACAGACACTTGCTAATACCTTCTATGTCAAACATTTGGTTTATCAGCAGGAAATAACCAATAATAATCATTATTCATCTTAATATGTTCACGAATCAAGATATATGTTTTATATAAAAGCGGCTGGTTTTTCGCATTCTAAATTGTTAAACTTGTAACGGTTATTAAAAAGAGTTTAACTTAATTGTTCCATTATTACTATGAATGCATTAAATAAAACTCTAACAAAATAGAACTCTAACAAAATACAACGCAAATTTCTTAGGTACTTAAATTTCAAACTCAAAATTCTAATAGAAAACATTAATTATTTAAGTTTAATGAATCGACTAAATTTAATTACGCTGTCTGACCAAATAATCATTTTAGACCTAATTTTATTGTACAGAATCATGAACAACCTAATTGACAGCCCTGCCATCGTTGCTACTATTAAACTTCATGTACCTACAAGGTATACTAGACAAAATATAACATTCTTTTGCAACACATACACAACTAACTATCAATCACACTCACTTACCAATAGGATGCATTATTTAGGCAACAAGTTGGTGGTATTGTAGATGTATTCGCTGATTCCCTTTACATTCTAAAATGCAATTTAAACCAACACTTTGTGGAATCCTACAAATTATTGAAACATGGGTATAATATATTTAACGATTTGATTTGTTTTTGTAATGTTTATATTATATTTTGTTCTATGTTATTGTTAAATATTACATTGTTTAAAATATTTCACGGTTTTCCACAAGATTATACAAGTGGTTTTTTTCTTTAAAAACTACTTGTATATTCTTAAAAGTTTTTTCACTTTTATAACTTTTGGTATAAATTCTATGTATGTGTAATCCTCGATATCTTAAAAATTATTTTCTAATCTATGTAAAAGCCCCTACGGGCGTATAACAACAATAAATAAATAAATATATGGCTAGCTACAGTCTGAAAAGTAGAACATGTAATATGAAGTCAAATGAAATAAAAGGAAGGAAATTAAATATATTAAAATGTGATTTATTGAATATTGATTATAATAACATAGAGAAGTATTTATTAAAGTCACTTATAAAATTATATGATCTCAAGGGGTGCTTGTAATTCTCGAAGAGAATTACAACAATCAAACTATTATGCGTAATAAGAATTTAAGTTATGTGGAAGATAAAACGAAGAGTTGGACACCAGAGTATTTAAACTACAACACTCAAGTATTAAAAATTGAATACGGAATTGATAACCTTGATAATATACAGGGTGTTAAGGGACGTACTTGACTTACTTTAACCAGTGATTCCTGACATTATTTGGAGTAAAAAATGTAAATGAAATTTTGGTCTCCGGTGACTTTTTTTGACGACTTTTTTTTTTTTTTTCAAATTTTTTTTCTTCAAAATCAAACAAAAAAAAATTTCTTCCGCATGTCGTCACTGGTCACTCAGCCGGATGTCCGAAGAACCCCTTACCCCGCCTCCAACTGTTCAACAACTACCATTTTTTTATGTTTTTGTAGAAAAAAAAAAAAAAAAACATCCAAAAATGTCACCGGAGACCAAAATTTTATTTACATTTTTTACTCCAAATAATGTCAGGAATCACTGGTTAAAGTAAGTCAAGTACGTCCCTTAACACCCTGTATATATCTAATCTAAATAAAATGTTAGGATGAAAATTAACGTTACAAATTCGATGCGCCATGGTAATGTTCGTTTCGTCCGTCGCAGGTACGTGCTCCGGCCGCTGGGCTTGCTCCATCCAAACTGAAGGTAGGTATAGTTTCTTCCCGGAACGTCAATGCCGCAAGTGATGTGTCAACGCTCTCCGATATTCGTGATGTATTCGGGGTTGGAAGGTACCGATGTTATTTATCGGTTACATTACCCCCTTTCCCCAAAAAAATGAGGTCCACCTGGCACCTCCACAAGAGAACTTCTTGTCCTGTGAGATTTGTTCGCAAGTGTGATGTAAGCATATATCTTGAAACTTGCAAGTAGATAGGATCCTGGTAGACAGAAGTAGATCCAGTCCATATATTGTAAGTAATAGAAGAAGCGGTGACCACCGAACTGCAATAATGTTGACATGACGTCATAATAAAGCGATGAACCAGAAGAAAAATTCCATAATTCAATGCAACATCTCTCCGATAATGATGTCTTCAAAAACTGATGACCCAAAGTGGCCCAAGGTGGAGATGGAAGCTCTGGTAAAATATCTTGAAACCAGCGTTGATAATTTTGAAAGAATCTCTCTGATAATGATTTCTTCAAATAAACTGATGACCCTAAGTGGCCCAAGGTAGAGATGGAAGCTCTGGTATAATATCTTGAAGTACAGCATTGATAATTTTGAAAGAATCTTCCTATGATGATGTCTTCAAGCGGGATAATGATAAGACCTGGCTTGAAGTAAGATGAATGCCTTTGTCCCACATTAAACCAGCGTCAATTAACATGAAAAATGCTTTCTTTTTTGTCTTGATGTTTTGAAATTTTCTTGAGATTTTCTTGAAGTTTCCTAAACTATACTGCCTAAATAAGGTTACCAGCAAACAAAAGTAAGATATGGAAGGAAAGAAAATTCAAGATAAAATACCAAAAAAAAAATGATTATGTTAATGTATGCACAAAACCGAATTTAATTTTCCACATAACATATTAAAGAAACTTAAAATTAAAGTTTAATATAATTGTAAAACTTCATGTCTATACAAAAGAAAAAATGAATTGATATGCATTTGCAAAATTAGAATGAAAGGGATTTACCGAAGTTGAATTTTCTCAGCGATGTCAATATATTTTGATTATTAAATGCATTTAAATTGAGATTTAGTATGGTGAATATATTATTCAATTAAATACAACAAAATTCAAACATATGAAAATAAAATTTTACTGAGATATTTTTATTTTATTTTATTATTATTATTTTTTTTTTTTTTAAATTCCCAAATTAAAATAACACCTGTATTATGTTGGACTGAGTATGAAATCCTCAAAAGAAATACTTAATTTGTTTGAAAGTATTTTAAAACTCCAAGTAGCCAATAATAACATCGAGATTAATAGTCAATAAACAATACCCAGCTGGAAAAATAACAATTAAAATGATTAATATAATCAAATGTAGATGGCACTAGTGTGGGCCCAGTTATTTTTAGTAATAAATGTTACTATTTAATAATAAATGTTACTATTTAATAATAAATGTTACTATTTAATAATAAATGTTACTATTTAGCAACAGATGTCATTGCTCTATTCCCATAATTTTTAATTAAATAATTTATAGACAACCTGAACAGTTGTTATATTATAAAGCCTTGGTTAACTAAATATTAATTTGACTACCAACGGCGTCATCAGTATAATGAAAGTTACAACTTGCCGATTGAATTAACTCCAATCGTTATACTGGAATATATGTATTCATCATAATAATTTCTACAACAGAAATTATTAGGAGGAATTATGAAACGACACAATATTTAACATAAAATCTACAAACACATACAAACTTAATAGTTATCTTATTAGATTTAACCTATTTATATGCAAAATGAATATGGTAATAACACATAAGGGACAGTTATAATTACTATCTATTTCTATAAATGTTCCTAAAACAAAACTTGCTACCTGAATTACAGACTTACAAGGCTTCACTGAAATCCTCTGGAAAGAGATGAATGCCATGAGCTTCCTACAATTCAACAAATTAATCTTTATATGAAGATAACTAACTCCATTTTCTGAAATCAAAAGAGACGGACATACATATTTAAGGTGAAATTACAATTCGAGGGTGTGTTGCTTTTACCGTCGTAGGTATGTGTTCATTTTTATTTTATTAATTGCATATTTTGATATTTCCTTGGGCTTGTTCATCCACAACTCATTTAATTTTGTGTTCTTTGTATGTGTTGTACTAATAATAATCGTTTCTCCCACTAATTATACATGTAGGTACATATTTATTTATAGCAGATGGGATGGATTTTATTTCTGCAGATGGAATTAATAATATTTCGGCAGATTGATAATATCACATTGTACAAAGCTCGTACTGGCCATCCGTTAATAGTTGAAACTTAGTAAGTATATTTTACTACAAGCTAATTTGTCGGTGTTATTTATCGGTTACAAACTTTCGTGACTTTTAGACTTTTACGTTATTTTTTGTGTCTATAATCGACACAAATAATGTTATTGGAAGCAAAACCAGTTGCAGTTCATAGATTTAACTTCTGAATTTAACTTTTGAAGAAGGTGTATACTGTATGCGAGTGTATGGGCCGTCTTCCTTCTTTGTTCCTCTATAGAACCGGTCAGAGTTTGTAGACATGACTGAAGCATGTGTACACTGTATGCAAGTGTATGGGCCTTCTTCCTTCTTTGTTCCTCTGCAGAACCAGTCAGAGTTTGTTGACATGACTGAAGCATGTGTACACTGTATGCAAGTGTATGGGCCTTCTTCATTCTTTGTTCCTCTGTAGAACCAGTCAGAGTTTGTTGACATGACTGAAGCATGTGTACACTGTATGCAAGTGTATGGGCCTTCTTCCTTCTTTGTTCCTCTGTAGAACCAGTCAGAGTTTGTTGACATGACTGAAGCATGTGTACACTGTATGCAAGTATATCAGCCTTCTTCCTTCTTTGTTCCTCTTTAGAACCAGTCAGAGTTTGTAGACATGACTGAAGCATGTGTACACTGTATTCAAGTGTATGGGCCTTCTTCATTCATTGTTCCTCTGTAGAACCAGTCAGAGTTTGTAGACATGACTGAAGGGCGTGTTTGCTGTACAGTTCATTCTTCTTTGTTTTCCTGTATGACAACAGATATTGAATTTATTCAAAGAAATTGAATTAATCAGGTAATTACATCGATTTAATATTTAAGTGGTAACTGTTGATGTTTTTTAAAAAGAAACAGTTTTACCTCTTTTAATTGTCATGGAGTTATTTGATGTATTATTATTTCATGACCTTTTTTGCTCAAATGCTATCAAAAATAATATAAGCTGATGACTTACTGCGCACGAAAGTCGAGTATTTTAATAAACATAAAAAAGTCAATATTTAGTGATGTAGGTATTTGAAATGCCAACATTTGATGTGAAAGCGTTGACGACTGAAAAAACCATGCAGAAAGATAGAATTAAAAACTCTCGTGTTACAATAATTACAAATGGCGCTTTATTTAATAACAAATTACAGCCAATTAAATGGTTTTACACATTTTTCGGGTTAATTAGCTACAAAATGAATGGTACATCTTTCACAACAGTTTCTTGGTATGGCAAAGTCTACATTTTGTTCTTATCGACTGGGATATCGTATTACATCAGTGATAAACTAATTAATACCTGGAAAAATGATTCGAAAGTTACCTTAAGACACCTGGGATTATCATGCCTATACGTTTCTTCAATTCTACACATAGTAATCACTTGGTTATTGAAAATGAACCCGTACAAAACACTTAAAATATTTCTAAATTTTGACTTGGTTGAAACGACACTACCAAACATAAATAATTTCCTCTATAATTCTAATATAATAAACATTGCAATGCATGTAATACAAGTGATTTACATGGCTCTTGATAACTTAATTGTACCGACTATTTTTAATTGCGTGGATTCCTGCATTGTTCTGTATTTTAATTTAGCAATGGGTTTTTCAGTGCATCAGTTGTGTATTATGACAAACATGATAAGTTCCTACGGAAGTGTCATCAATATTTCAATTTGCAAATTGTATAAGAGGCCAGAATATCAATCCGATAATAGGAATCCCATCATGTACTTAATTAGACATAAAGTTTTTCGTTTTGCAACAGATTATCAATCGAATGAAAATATGATACCCACTATTAATGTGGAGGAAATCACGATAATGTGTAACAAATTACTGGATAATCTTCAAATTTCCAACCTTACATATAATGCTGTCGTAAGTTCTTTGAATATCTAATATTTAAAATACCCCTTTTTCTTTCACGTAGCATGGAAAAGCTGAGTTGCTAACGCTAAAATAGAGTAGAATGGGTTTGTACGAGGAACTCAAATACTAAAATGAGGTGTGAGGTAAATGAGGTGTCCTGAATGAGGCTAGGCGTGGGGCGTGACGTGCGAGGTGCGAGGTGCGAGGTGCGAGGTGCGAGGTGCGAGGTGCGAGGTGCGAGGTGCGAGATGCGAGGTGCGAGTTGCGAGGTGCGAGGTGCGAGGTGCGAGGTGAGAGGTGCGAGGTGCGAGGTGCGAGGTGCGAGGTGCGAGGTGCGAGGTGCGAGGTGCGAGGTGCGAGGTGCGAGGTGCGAGGTGCGAGGTGCGAGGTGCGAGGTGCGAGGTGCGAGGTGCGAGGTGCGAGGTGCGAGGTGCGAGGTGCGAGGTGCGAGGTGCGAGGTGCGAGGTGCGAGGTGCGAGGTGCGAGGTGCGAGATGCAAGGTGCGAGGTGCGAGGTGCGAGGTGCGAGGTGCGAGGTGCGAGGTGCGAGGTGCGAGGTGCGAGGTGCGAGGTGCGAGGTGCGAGGTGCGAGGTGCGAGGTGCGAGGTGCGAGGTGCGAGGTGCGAGGTGCGAAGTGCGAGGTGCGAGCTGTGAGGTGTGAGGTGTAATTCACTCGAACATGTCATGTCGTCCTCGGCCGTCCCTAATTTCTTCTCCTTTCCACTATGTGTTATTATATTACATATTATTTTCACTTCTTCTAATAGTGCAAAATTATTTTTTGGTAACGTTTTAAATTCAAAATAATAGATAACTTTGTATTAACCACTTAATTATTTCCAAAAACTGACATGTTTCGTCAGCAAAGCTGACTTCTTCAGGGTTTTGACAGAACTAATTTTTTTTTTTTTTTAATGGCTCTTCACCCCAAAAGAGTGTTCTGGCCAGTGTCAAGTGAATGCTTTTGTGAGTGTAATTTTGTGAGTGTAATTTTTGGTTAATATGTTAATATGTTGATGCGTTCTTCCCCAATTAACGCTTTACAAGTGGAGGCTGTGGAGGCTCCTCTTCATTTCAGAAGACAGTTCTTGGCTGACAAGTTTTTATTTAAATGCTTAAGACTCTCTAATCACCCACTGAAAGACAAAATTACTGCACTCACTGCTCAAGTGAAATCAATTCCATATTGGAGGAACAAATCAATCCCTCTTCTTGTTAAAAGCCTCCATACGTACTGTGCGTATAAACCCCTCTTAAATCCATCAGACAGACTTCCTTTATATGCCAACTCCTTTCGTATTCATTTGTGTATACCAAATATTCTTTTTTCTCTCGGCATAATTAACAATCTCGAAGCTCCAACAAAACTTATCCAAATTTTAAATTCGAAATATTCCAACTGGAAAATTATTTACACAGATGGTTCCAAGTCTCCCTTATCAAACCATGTGGGAGCGGCATTCCACTGCCCATCAGATCAAGTCGATAGAAAAATTAAACTTCCAAAAGAGGCTTCCGTTTTCACTGCTGAATGTATAGCCATTTTTGAATGCCTCAAATACATTGACGATGTTCACATTGGAAAATTCTTAATTCTCTCCGATTCCCTGAGTGCACTTCAAAAATTAAACTCTTCCCCTTTCCATTACCCAGAAGACGATTTCTGTGTTGGAATTCGCACTTTAATTCATAAATTAACCGACTCTGGCAAAGAAATCGTCTTGGCTTGGATACCTAGGATATTGGCGAAAAATGCCATTATTTCGGGGGATATTTTATATAAATTTTTAAACACCGATGACATTTTCATAAAATTGAAGGAAAACATGATTTCCACATGGCAGAATCATTGGGAAGAATCTAGTCAATCAAAAGGATATAGCTTTTTCACAATTCAGCCAACGATTCCTTCAAAACCGTGGTTTTCCAGACTTTCTTTTAACAAATTCTCGACATCATCCATTTGCCGCATGCGGATAGGGCATTGCTGCCACAATGTTCACCTGACAAAAATTCATATTAAGAATTCTGCGATGTGTGAATGTCGTCTTGGTGAAGAGGATCTCAATCATATTTTTTTCAGTTGTCCTATAAATAATTCATACAAAAATTTCATCCCTCACCTAATCAGTTCGGGTATATTGCCTCCCTACAACATTGCATGCCTGTTATCTTCTGTGAACAAACGCGTGTATAAAGTCTTGGCTAATTTCCTGAATATTAACTTGTAACTGTAAGTTAAGTTTCATGTATTTATTTATTTATTTTATTTTTTACGCACAATAAATTGTGTCAGCATATCATTTAATTTCCTTGTTATGTTTAATTAAAATCATCTCTTATTTTAATAATTTTTTATTATTATTATTATTTGTATAGTATTATTATATAATGTAGATAGGTTTATGTTATTAAAACTAAATTTGTTAATATTAACCAAAAATTACACTCACAGAACTTATTTTAAAAATAGACATACATAGGTAATAGAGAAAAATAATAGACATAAACAATAATAAAATTTGAAAGAAAATAATGTGTAGGAGATAAGGGGCAATATAGAACAATTAAAAATTTAAAAGGGGAATAGATTTAATAATGGGTCATTTAAAAACAATATTTGATTATTAATAATATTTAAATTTGCATTAACACTCTTTCTAATCTCAAAAATTTCTAATTTATCCAACTAAATGCCATTGACATTACAATGTATTAATTCTATTCCACTGTTAAAATTAAAGGTATGAGTAGTTTCTATTTAATGATTCATAGATTAGTTAATGTACCTTTATCTCTTAATAATTTTTCAAATGAACTAAATATTATCAAACAAATTGCAATCAATAATGGTTATAATTCGAATGAAATTGAAAAAATTCTTAATGAAAAATACAAGAATAATTTTCTTAGATCATACATCTACCCTGTACAAAGGGATAAAGAAGAGAAAAAATGGAGGAAAATGATGTATTTTAATAATAAAATTTCTAATTCAATGAAAAAGAATGTACCTAATGAAATTATTCCTGTATTTTATGCAAACTGTCACGGCCGATACCGCGACACGAGAATGTGTATACTGTAAATCCTTTTTTGATGATGAATAAAGATCAATAATTGTGTTTTGAAATTTGATCGTAGGAAATAGGAAATGAGAGGAAGTCTCTTACCTTTGACGGCTTCTTATGGCGTTTCAGGATCGATCCTGGCTTCCCAATATCCGAACAACACCAGGTTTTAAGCCACGACACTTTGATTCGATAAAAAATGAAATCTTGCGATAATTTTCGATGTTTAGACGAGCGAACTGTGACCCATGTCACTACGAAAATTCCAACTGCCCAAGTAGGTTATGTAAACTTGGGTGGCAATATTGTTCAATTTGTCCACATGTAGGTACAGTTTGTCAAATAAGAGTAGAAAATATATGAGGGCGCCACTGTTGATCAAATGGCAATACTAAACACATAACTCATGGTGTTAAAGTAAAGCTGTGTAACCTACATTTTTATAAAAAATTAAAAAGGCATAATAGTGGAAAAAATATTATTATATATCATTGCAGTATAGATACTCGCCGATCTCAAAATTAGAATTGCATATAGGTATATTATTATTATACCTTTGAAATTTTGTGTTAACATAATGAAGAATAACTATAATGTAATAAAATATTGTGATATCAGCTACTACAGGCTGAGTCAGTTGTAATGTCCAGCGGACTTACATTCAAAGTGTTGACGAATTATGGTGGGTAGTACTCAAATGAAGAGAGAGTAACGGTACTGTACTAGTATTTATTAGGGAGCTGCCTAAAGCAAAAAGAGGACGAATCTAGCATGCATCGCCTTATATAGATTCACGCAAGCATGCTATCTCGCTTGCACTCATACAATTCACACAGACATTACACCCCCACACTTAAACAATAATTACATGATATGTGTATATTTCAGCCTAACTTATACAATTTTAAATTTCTACATTTTTCATTATTTTATTCTTTATATACATATACATATTTCTTTTTTTTTTAACATGTAATTATTTAACAGTTTTTTTTCTTATTTCACTTTGGGTAGCGTGGGCGTGGTTGAGGCCTGGAACGCAGTCTCCCCTCCCATGGTGGCTGCGATCTGCAAAGAACAGGGGAATTAGTATTGGTCCTGTCCACGTCTGAGAGTGGACCAAAGTCCAACACATTATCAGAATAGTCACTCTCCCCCCACCTAACCTTTCTATCAGAAAGCTGATCGTGGTGTCTTTTCCAAACCTGGCCTGTTGAATGTATCTTAACCATATAGGTTCTACTCCCTAATCTTTTGATAATTGTACCCAAAATCCAATTATTCTTTTTATTTCTAAAATCTTTGGTCAAAACTTTTGATCCCAAATCAAAGAATTTTTTAAATTTTCTTCCCCGGTAATATTTTTTTTGACTGTTTTGACTAGCTACCATTTTAGTTTTTACTTTATCATCAATTTTTTAAAAATAACTACAGTTGTCATTATTCATTTTTGGAACAAAAAAATAACATTTTTGGTCATTTACGATCAGACCATGATCATTTAATTTCTTAATTACCGCGTCATATACCGAATTTAATTCTTCTTTCGAATTACCAAATAATAATATATCGTCTAAAAATACACGCACATTTTTTAAACCACCGACAATAGTTGCTATGACTTGCATAAAAATCGCCGGACTCGTCGTAAGCCCAAACGGCAATACTTTATACGCAAATAGACCTATGTGGGTTGAAATAACACATAGTTATTTTGAACTTTCATTTAAAGCAATCTGAGAAAAAGCATTTTTTAAATCAATTTTTGCGAAATGTTTCGCGCCATTTAACGAAGAAATTAAATCTTCTACTCTAGGCAACGGAAATTTTAAAGGTGCCAACATTGGATTCAAAGTGTTTTTGAAATCTGTACATATCCTAATCGTGCCATCTTTTTTTTTACAATAACAATAGGACTTGCCATTTCACTAATTTCAACTTTCTCAATAATGTCGTCGTTCACCATTTTTAGCAATTCATTTTCCACTTGCACCCGCAAACAATACGGAATGGGTCTCGGGTTAACGAACCTTGGTTTAAAATCCGACATAACCTCAATATTAGCTTCGTAATTTTTCAATCTACCCGGTTTATCCGAAAACACGTTAGGGTATTTTAATTTTAACATCTCGCGAATATTATTATCTGCAACACTCTTATTCACCAGATTAATTCCGTGTAATGTAATATCGAAACACTTGAGGAACTTCCTACCCACAATACATGAACTACCATTATTGATTATTATAAATTCGGTCCATTAAATTCCATTATTAAATTCCACGTTACATATAAATTTACCCAAAACTTTTAATGATTTATTATCATACCCGAATAACTTAATATCTCACACCATTAATTTCTTTTCACTAAAATATCTATTCAACATTTCGTATGGAATCGCATTTATGCTGGCTCCCGTATCGACCATAACCTGCAAAATAATATTATCTACGCATAAATTTAAAAACATAGGATCATTATTATTATCTCGCGATACCGTATTAGTAAATAATAATAGTTTCTCGGAGTTTGCCAACCATTTAATAGAAACTAGTCATACCTTTAATTTTAACAGTGGAATAGAATTAATACATTGTAATGTCAATGGCATTCAGTTGGATAAATTAGAAATTTTAGAGATTAGAAAGAGTGTTAATGCAAATTTAAATATAATTAATAATCAAATATTGTTTTTTAAATGACCCATTATTAAATCTATTCCCCTTTTAAATTTTTAATTGTTCTATATTGCCCCTTGTCTCCTACACATTATTTTCTTTCAAATTTTATTATTGTTTATGTCTATTATTTTTCTCTATTACCTATGTATGTCTATTTTTAAAATTAGTTCTGTCAAAACCCTGAAGAAGTCAGCTTTGCTGACGAAACATGTCGGTTTTTGTAAATAATTAAGTGGTTAATACAAAGTTATCTATTAATTTGAACATATTATTTTGTAAATATGTCCGTCTCTTTCCTCTATTCTTATAATTCTCTACGTGTCAAAGCTACAAATAATAATCACCCAGTATTTAGTACAAGTTCCACATCTCCCTGCAAACATTTCAGCATAGTTGTCTTCGACAGGAACTAAAATGTTCAAAATTTCAGCTACTATTTGGACCGGTTTCATTCGTGACTCATTTGATAACTGGAATATCCGATGTTGTTAAGTTGGTAAGCAGAAACCCTTTTTAAGACTTCATAGTTGTGTACCACCATAAAATTTATGAAGGTGTATTAGTAGTCAATAAGACATTAATTTCTTAAATAAAATCAAATAAAATTAAATTTACGATAAGCCGCCGCACTTTTAATAGGCACAGATTTTGGAAAGTACACTATTTTAAACTTAGTTACCGCAAAAAACATCGGTTTCAGTCAGGAGCGGTGGAAAAGATGCATTTTAATTTACATTTCATAAACAAAAAAATTTGTACGTAATTTCTCGTTACGGCTGACATTTCGTATTACTTTATTTTGCATTCTGAACAGCTTCCACTATTTCCAGGGTACCAATCGATAAATATTTTAAAAAAGATTGCTATATGGCAAAAATCACACATATTCTAGGAAGGTACTAACTAAAGTTACCGTACAAATTTTCAAAATAATTTATGGATAAGCCGCCGCACTTTTAATAGGCACAGATTTTGGAAAGTACACCATTTTTAAACTCAGCTTTCGCAAAAAACATCGGTTTCAGTCAGGACAAATTTTCATAATATTAAAAAAAGATTGCTATACGGCAAAATTCACGGTAATTTTTGGAGATCGCTGACAACGGTAAATATGCACTTTTAAAAAAAAAAAACATTTCGATTCACCTTAATTACATTAAAAGGCAACTATTTGCATTGGGGGAAGTGGAAAATATTTCATTCTAAATTTCGATTACGTAAAATTAAAATTAGCTTTCGTTTTGTGAGATTGTACGCCAGAATCAAAAACCATGTTACACAAACCTAGCGTAGCCGCTAAACTACTTGAAAACTGGGATGTTTTTCTTGCCTTGACGCGAGTAGGCGTTATAAAGGGGCACTTTCTTTTGTATCACAAACCATGTTACACAAACCTAGCGTAGCCGCTAAACTAGTTAAAAACTGGGATGTTTTTCTTGCATTGGCGCGAGTAGGCGTTATAAAGGGGCACTTTCTTTTGTATCACAAACCATGTTACACAAACCTAGCGTAGCCGCTAAACTACTTGAAAACTGGGATGTTTTTCTTGCCTTGACGCGAGCAGGCGGTATAAAGGGGGCATTTTCTTTAATGTGTATAAAGGGGGCATTTTCTTTAATTATTTTACAATGAATTTGTTTTGTATGGTTGGCACTACTGACATACGTCACTATGTGGTTTCTATGGATAAGATTCAATGTGGCGTGGGCGGCAAAACGGAAAATTACGTGAATAAAAGTTTTTACGAATATAAATTTAAATGCACGTTTTTCCGCCGTTCTCGACTGAAACAGATGGTTATTATGGTAATTAAGTTTAGGGGTAGTTTATTTTTTTAAATATATGCCTATTAAAAGTGTAGTGGCATGCGGCGTCTAGTCGTAAATTTACCCAAATAATAAAACAAAATGTTCTAAAAAAAATCACTCCTTCCTGCAAACAATATAGTTAAATGAAAAAGTTGTTTGCTCTCAAACTTTCTACTCTTTTGCTACTAAAACAATGCAAATTCTTTCAAAATACATTTTTCAATAATTCATCTGACAGAGTGAAATGAATGTTTTTTACTAAATAATTTGACCAAAAGTGTACTTAACCAGCCTAAAACAGTAATCCGTAAGAAGACAAATGTTTTGTTTTGTACAGGATTCATATCGTTTCACATTACTAGCTGCCTCTTGGATAAATAGTTTTCTATATCTCCTAACGATTGCAACGACCTGTGAAGGAGTAGTAGATGAATTTAAAAACACAACAGTAATGCTTGCTAAATTATTGGCATTCACGGATTTAACAAGAAGTGAGTAAAAATAATATCTAAAAATGTGGATGTCATAAAATATAAACGCAAGGGAAGAAGAAAAAATGAGAAAATTAAGGGAACGGTTGCGCTGCCTGTTTGATTTGAGGCCAAAACCCTACGAATCTGAATAATTATTTTTTTAATCAAAAAAATATCAAGTAAATATGTAGTACGGATAAATGTGCTATTTTATTATTTTTTTTTTTGTTTTAAATGATTATAAACAAAACAGATAATTAAAGAATTCAATTTTGTTTCATTTTGGAGGCGTTTTGGAATTTATTGGGAGTTAATTATAATTATTAAAAAATATATGATGCCTTATCTACTGTGTTAAAACGAGTTTATTAAAAAATAAAACATCGAAAAAAATAAATTTTTGGGAAGTAATTTTAATTTATCTACGACATATCTGTGTTCCGACGTAAATAGGTCATTTATAATTTAAAATTTAAATATTTTTCATTTTCTATTTTGTCTTTCATTTTATTTTTATAATAAATAGAGTAAAATTATTTTTCACTTCTTCAAATACAGCAAATTTATTTTGTGGCACCATTTTAATTCAAAGTGAAAATAATTTCTTTGTTTTAACCACTTTTAATGTCTATCAAACCGAAATGTTTCGAGAGCGATGCTCTCTTCCTCAGGGTTTACCAAAAAGTTTTTAGTAAACCTTGAGTTTCAAATAATAAAAAATAATATTATTCGTGAAAATCTAAAAACGTATCCGAATCAATTGTGTTTATTTTATTTGAGTAACTATTTACTTACTAATCAATTGTGAATTTATTGTTCAGGTGAACGACATCAATTAAGAAAACTCTCCCGGCTGGTTGTTCGCAGGAACCCCAAAGTCTCAATTTACGGAATGGTTTCCGTCAATTATCGATTCATTTTTACGGTATTCGGAATCATAACCAACTACATCGTTATATTCATGACCACGCAATAAACTATGATCATTCAAAAGTTTAAAATAATTTATTTTTGTGTGAGGGGCACAACTCGTGAACAAGGGTGAGAAAACTGATAAAGCTAAAACTGATAAAGTTTAAATACAGGGAAAACGTTCGGTCACGCCTTTATGATGATGCAAAGCGACAGTTTACCCTTTGCCAGAGGGCATTACACGCGATTGGTGGAAGGAAGCCGCTACAGGTGTGACCCTATCCTTTTTTATTACATTAACCCCAAAAGGGAGACCCATGAGGAAACCGGCTTCTCCCGATCCGGCTCACCACGCACCGGTGGGCAGGCGCATCAGCTGCCAAGATCTGAACACACCTTACCCGATGAACTCGGCACCCCTGCTAAGTCACCAAACCTAGCAAACTAGTTGAGGTGACCAATGGCAGAGGGTTGCCATACCCGCCTCCCAAATGATGTTCTAATATCAGGTTCTATTATTTTAATAATCGATGATACAACAGAGGTTGAGGCAAAGTAGGTTCATGCCTTATTTTGTTATTTGTTTTTGGAGTGTTATGCTGTGTTGCGCTACATCCTTCTTTAGCCAACGTTTCGGACATCGCAGGATCTGCCGGATCTGCCGGATCTGCCCTGATGATGGACACTGCAACGATGTCCGAAAAGTTGGCTAAAGCTGGAGGTAGCGCAACACGGCTTAACAAATAACGAAAATACTTTTGACTGTGAAAATCTTAAAACGTGACAGGTTCATGGCTTGTTTATTTGTAGAATAATATAATGAAGAAAAGAAAACAATAAACTTAAAATGACTCTCATTATGTGTTTCATTTCAAACCTTTAAATATTAATAAAATCTCCCTACCTCAATGTACATAGCCAATACGGAATCATAATACGTTTGTGTTAGACGTGGGCAAAATTGAATGACCGAATTAAATGAATAAATTCAATATTGTGACACACTCAATCCAATTCTCAATTTCAAAAGGAATTGATTCTTCATTCCTTATCTTTGGCCTTGCTTCCTACGATTTTTAATGACACCATACATTTTTAATTTCCATTTATTTTACTGTTAAATTATTTCAATGAATAATGTGTTCTGTAAACGATTTAAATATTATATTGTTTCATAGGTATTTAAATATTATTAAACAGGCCGCGCGCCGTGAAGTGGTCGACGGACGGTATTGTGAACGACTCGCCTATTACGATTGTATTCCGCTACCGCCGCGCCGCCATTCTAAAAACACCGAACATCATCAAAGTCCATGTCCCAAAATGGCCAAAACGCGGCCGCGATTCATCCGGGTTGCCCGCGCATCTCTTTCACGCAAGGAATTAATCATTTATCCTAATCAATAGTCCTGAGATTGTCATAAGGTCCCCGCCGTCCCAGGTCCGTGTTCAATGTCCGCGTCCCAGGTATCTAGTCTGTCGAAATCGAGATTGTCCGATTCCGACAGACAGAGGAATTAAAACAAAAGTCTTTTTCACTTGTGACGTCGAGGTCTTTTGTAAATCTCAGACCTAGAAATGACGTCAGGCGTCATCGTCACGTCAATGTCACGATATGTCCCAAACGCATCCCAGTCCTAGGTCCGCTGCTCGCGAGTAAATCAAGTCACTGCTAGGTAAGATACAAAACATTAGTCAAAAGTTACTAATTCATTCCTCAATGCCAGCCCTTAATCCGTCCGCGCGGCTCATTTATTCCCCCGCGCGCCAAGCCGTCAATTTCATTACATAGTTAGTCGAAAACTTTCGACTTTGAATCTGAACATCGGCTAGAAAAGTGAGAAGCTAAAATGATGCTTATCTGTTTTTTGGTACGCACGAAAGATATTGTACCTACCTACTTTTAGACGTAGATCTTGGGTCGATATAGTATGTAAATTTGCAGATATTATAAGGCCAATTAGCTGTGGTTAGCTGTCATAAAATACTCATCTTAATGTTAAAATGTATGTTTATATTAGATGACGTGAAATGGAACAAAATTATAATTTTAATAAATAAAATAAAATCAATAAAATTTTAAGGGTGAAACGAAAACTTGTATAATTTTAAGATATAATTGCTAGCAATAAATACATATTACAAACGAAAAATTACGACACTAAAAAAAGACAAACAATATAGGATTTAGCCTGCGAGATAATGAGATAGAATGATCGGTCTCCTCTTTGTGTGGTGTTTCGTAGCCTATTGGTCTCCTCTTTGTGCGGTGCTTCGTAGCCTCCCCACTCATTGTGATTTTGAAAACCGATGAAACGAAAAAGCGACACTAAAAAGAGTCAAACACATTAATCTATAGTTAGCCTGCGAGATAATGAGATAGAATAATCGGTCTCCTCTTTGTGCGGTGTTGTTGTATAATTTTAAGATATAATTGCTAGCAACAAATACATTTTTCATACGAAAAATTACGACACTAAAAAAAGACAAACAATATAGGTTTTAGCCTGCGAGATAATGAGATAGAATGATCGGTCTCATCTTTGTGTGGTGTTTCGTAGCCTATTGGTCTCCTCTTTGTGCGGTGCTTCGTAGCCTCCCCACCCATTGTGATTTGAAAACCGATGAAACGAAAAAGCGACACTAATTCACTTAATACCCATTATTAACACCCATTCATTTAATTTTCAAATTATTATTATTTTTTTTTTTTTTTTGGGATTTAATTGAATTAAAGGAATGAATTAAAGGAATGAATTAAAGGAATCAATTCAAAAGGCCATGGGAATCAGACTGAATCGATTCACTCCTGGGAATCATTCTGCCCACGTCTAGTTTGTGTATGACGAATGTAGGACCCGCAATATAGAACTATTAAAAAAATTATTTTAATTAATATGGGAAAAACACATCTATAAAACCCTTTTTGAAATATATTAGAACTTCGGTCTACAGCTCTTACACGATGTATGGTTCTTAAATATATGATTGCATAATTTACATAATTTTACACTACATAAAAATCATTCTCTACTATTTGACCCTTTTGCAATGACGATTCTTGAGTCACTAATGATGTAAAACCTCGATATTATGTTTCTATAATGACTCAAAACATAGATGCAATTAAAAATATTGTTTAATAATACAATGTGATTTTAGTAGTACTCGTACTTATATAGCGCTAATTTTTCTTTAATGGGCAGCTTATTTGAAAGGCGTGGTGACACGTAAATATTCTAGTGTGCCTTCCACGTTCATTCAATCGGGCAAGTTGATTTTGTTAATAGTATTAAAGAGGAATCAAATAAATATTCAAACCTTGTTCCTATAGTTCCTTTAAAATAAACTATTATTGTTTTGACCTTGGAAAATTCTATCACATCATAAATAAATAGTTTTACAGTAAATTGTTAACTTGTTTTGTAAGGTCTTCCGTCAGTCGGGAAGCAATTTTCATACATTATGTGATTAGAGGCACACCCCCCCACTTTTCTGAACTGACAAACATTATCATTATTTAGGTCCGTGTGTACCTACTTTAGATGATGAATAGTTCTTTCCAATGAATCTAAAATACATAAGCAAAATACAACGATTTTAACAGCGCCGAGTTATTGGTGTAGACGTTCGTGAAAACAATAAAATGTTAGCTCCTGGCAAAAGGGATTCTAAAAACCAAATCAATCAATCAAGTTACATGATAGAAAATAGTGTTTTATTCAATAATAAATTAGAACCTCTGAAGTGGATTCACTTTATTTTGGGACTAAGAAGTTACAGGATGACAGGGTCATATTTAAAAAAAGGAGCTTGGTGGGCCTCAATTTACCTCGCATTGCTGACAATCCTGACTATAGTATACATAAGTCGTTCTTTAATTCGACTTTTTACTCGCCTTCCTGGCATTTCTCTTAACAAAATCGGATTAACGATCATATGCATTTCATCTTTATTACACATGATTACTAATTGGTTGTTAAACATCAACTCGAACAAAGTTATAAAAATTCTAGACAAATTTGATTTCGTAGAAAAAACATTCCCAAAGAAGAATACCTATCTTCAAAATTCAAATATTCTTAACACAACCATTCATGCATTAGAAATATGTTTTATGACTATCCAGGTGTTTTATTACCATTACACAACGCCACTTGATGTGGAACAGTTTTTGTCCGCATTTTTAAACTCTTCAATGGATTTCTCAGTTTATCAGCTTTGTAATATGATGAACATTATAAGTTCCTATGGAAATGTTCTCAATACTCATCTGCGTAATTTTTACAACCTGCCCAACTGCGGCTTTGAAAATAAGAATGTAATTATTTACATCCTTAAGAAACATATTTTACGATTTGCGTCATTTAATCACGCCAACAAGGTCGGAGAAACCTTTACCGAAACTCGTGATATTTACACTTTCGTGAAGGTAAATGAGAAATTATTAGATATTCTCCAAATAACGAACAACAAGTTCAATATTATTGTAAGTCCATTTTATTTTTGTGATTACATTCCTGCACGTACATTAGCAGTTTTCTTTGCATAAAATGTTTTCTTTTCAGATTCTTTTTGGACCGCTGTCTTTTACGATTCATTTGATAACTGGAATATCACATGTGACTGATTTGGTAAGCGGAAACTTCTAAATCTACTTAAGATTTCCGAGCTTCTTCCGGTTTATAACATATTTTCCTTGGTTTCTATGTTTTAATCGCTACTGAGGTGGCTTGGGCACGTTCTAAGAATGTCCGATGACCGAATTCCTAGGAAAATACTGAGTGCAATTTCAGAGGGTAGACGTCAGTGGGCCGCCATAGACATAGTTGGGCGAGACAACTCCAGAAAGTGTGTGAGGAGAGGATTGGACTGCCATGGACGAAGGTCGAACAATCAGCGCAAGACAGGGACGAATTTAGGGGCCTGGTCCATGCAGTGGGTCCCCGACCCGAATAAGGGGAAGGGAAAGAAGAAGATGATGATGACTATGAAGTTCTTAAAAAAATATGTATTAATTTTGAAGATGGCTTAAAAGCTTCGGAATGGTTTATTATCAATACCATACATTCCGGGTAAAGTTGGCCATGTCCCGGATAATTTTACGCGAGGCCGCCAACACAGATTTTTGATTCTTCCCAGGTACAGAACTAACTTACCAATGGTAAAGCCCCTGGGAAGACCCACTAGATTAAATAACTGTTGATTAATGAAGTGTGGATATTTTCCGCAAGTCCTAGAATGAATTTAAGAGTGAAATATTATTTTAGCTTTAACTGCATTACAGATATGTCACATCTGTCCCGATGATAGACACAGTAACGCCGTCCGAAACATTGGCTAAAGAAGGAGGTAGCGCAACACGGCGTAACACCCCAAAAACAAATAACGATAATACTCTTGGCCGTGAAAATCTAAAATCGTATCTAACCATAGATTTAAGTTTAAACCAGTCTGAAGTCATTAGTAAAAAGTGGAATAAAGTCATAAACGTGGATAATCCATAAAAAGTTCGCATTTAAATGGAATTCCACCACGAATAAAAATAAATATTTCGAAATTAGAAATAAAAACTGATATATGAAATGTGTTGTTTTCATTATTTTCAGGGAGGAGTTAAACTAGCACTCATGTTATTTTATTGGATACATAGTTTTCTTCATCTTTTAACCATAGTGACAACCTGTGAAAGTGTAATAGAAGAATTTAATAATACGTCGCTAATTCTTGCAAAGGCATCAGCATTTTCTAATATTCAAGGTAAATTAAGATTTAACGCTTACAAAAACCACTAAACATTCTATTCACTAATTCTACCAAAACTTTACGTAACTCGTTCCACATTCTCTAATTAAGATATAGATTATTTTATGAAAGTGGAGTTTATTGTTAATGCACTCTAATTTAACAATAGCTTCTGAAAAGACACTTGCAGTGGCTTAGCGAATACGAATTTTCAACGTACCCATTGAAATAATATTATGGAATGAAAAATAATAAAATAATAATCCAAAAACAGTGATAACATCTAATCATTTTTTTAAATAATCAATTCCCGGACCATGGTACATAATCATGTTATTATTTTATTTTTATTAAGGAGACATTTTGCTTTGGTAAAAACCATTATATTTTTTTAACCCGATTAAATGGCTATTTTTATCAGCTATTGTGTACGTTGTTGAGTTGCCTTCAAGTGGTTGAATTTTACATTTTGTAAAAATTAATAAACTTAGTTAATTAAAGAATTAAAAATAATATCAGTCCCGAAACCGTTCCTTGCGTTACCCTTAGAGAATTTTCAATCTGTTTGAAAATTTGATTTTGACCTCCGTTGTGCACTGGATTTGTTGAGTTCAATTTTTTTTTTAAAACATTGTATTATGCAGGGTGTAACAGCAGGTACCTGAGGGTTTTTATCCAGCGATTCCTGAGCATATTTGGAGTAAAAAATTTGGATGTCATTTTGCTGTCTGATAACATTTTTTTCTATTAAAAACATTAAAAATATTTTTCCATCACACTGCGCAAATGTATAGTTAGAAGAGTAGCGCGTTTATAGCCTAGCGGACACTTGGTAAGCGTTGCGTCTTGTTCTAAGAGCATATTACCACACGAAACATTTTTTGCTTTTAATGGAAAAAAATATATTCGGACACCAAAATGACATCTACATTTTTTACTAGAAATACGCTCCGGAAGCTGTTTAAAATCCATAGGGTACGTCCTGTTATACCCTGTATATCAGCTTAAAAATAAGTTTTATCAACTACCACACTATAGTAACTTGGTGAAGTGGTTGTATAACAAAGCTTTAAAGAGTATTTCTTTCAGACGAACGCGAAGTCCAGCAACTAAGAAGAATTTTCAAAATATTCTGTCGACAAAAGCCCAATATCACAGTATTCAACATGGTTTCCATTAACTTCAATTACATTTTTACGATGGTAGGAGTCATTGTCAATTATATTGTTATATTAATGTGTGCAAATTAACTTAAACAAAATTCAATAAATAATTTTTATGCAATCAATATTTTTGAAGATAAATTATATTTTTACGAGAGTCTAATTTTCTGAAAAGTTCCTGTAATTATATTTCTAACGTTTCTAATGATTCTAATGTTTACGTTGTAAGAAAGCATACAAGAACATTCCAAGAAGAAACGTTATTTTTTATTTAATAGTACACCTCCTAAAAGATTTTCTTGAAATCCACAATTTTGAACTAAAATGGTGCCACAAAATTAGTTTTCTGGGCTTTTATGGTTAGTTATTAATGTTAATTATAAGTTGTTAATAAATATTTTGTATAAATAATAAAAATTTGTTAATAAAAACAATATTTACTGACGTAATTGAAACACTTATTATTCGTATAATCGTACAACGGCAATACTCAAAATATTGGTCCTTTTACACTTGACACTTTTCCCAAAACTTACATCAGTAATATTTAATGAAATTATATTCTCAATCAAGGTTTTCATTCTAAAATACAACACTATAATTCTTTATCTACATAATTATTACCATAAAAATTAATAACATTCTCCATTTAAATATAAAAATATTAATTTACCAATTTCGAGATGTGTGAGAAAAGAATTGTCTCCAAATCAAAATGGTTAATCTGTTTTCAATTTTGTTATTAAATATAACGGGAGAAGGGAGAAGGGCACATGTTGTTAATCAAATCTTTATCTTTCATAGATCTCTTTTTTCTCTCTTTATTTTTCCTTTCTTTTGTCTCCTCCTCTTCAGTCTGTTGTATTGTTTTTCTCTTATTTGTTTTGTATTTAAATTTATTAAAAAAATATATACATATATTAATACGATTTTTTCTTATTTACTTTTTATTTATTTTTTATTTATTTTTTATTTATTTTTTCTTATTTAATTATCTATTTTTTGTATTATATATAAAAAATATATATTATTTTTCCTTTGGTAAATTGTGGTTAACATGCGTTTATCAGCCTTTTTACCTCGAGCTTTGCTCTTAAAAAGGGTATAAAACGTATTATTTAATGTATTTTTATCTAAAAACTTTATTTGTATAAAAACCTGTAATTTATACCATTTTATTAAATAAAAAACTATTAGATACATATTATTACAGTTATAAGTATTTATTTAATTCTGAAAATTATTTTGTCCCTAAAAATGTCCTCTTTCGTTATGTCCTTTAAGTTACCAACTTTTTAGGTTTCCTAGTCAAAATTAAATGTGACATCTTTTTTGGAGTCATGTCAAAATCAATCATCAACTTACTCCCTCCAAAACTTGTGTGGAACTGTTAGTAGACGCCAGATAGTTGTGCAAGATGTTTATGACCAGCGCTCGTTTACCTAAATGTGTCCATCATGTTACCGGATTTGCAAAGTAAGTACTGAAACTTTCAAGATTATTCCTGCATGATTCATTAAAGGTGCCTGTCTTATTCCTACAGATACCATATCTGTATCATTTAACTATTCAGTATATTTTCATTACTAAATTCGAGAAATCCTTATTGAAATAAGGAACATGCTGATTACGTTACTGCCATTAAGTGACTGTCTTATGGGCGTAGCCAGGGGGGGGGGGGATCAACCCCCCCCCCCCCGAAAGGTTAAGATATCAACATCAATAATATTAAAATAAGGAGAGTAAAGAGAATTTTTTTTTAACACTGACATCTCAAAATGATGTTATGTATCTAAAAAGATAAATGGGGACCTCTGAAAGAAAAAAAAAATTAACTTGCAAGTTACGTTTTTTCGGTGATTGCGGTTGATTTTTATTTTGCAAAGTGATTTTTATTTGGAATTCCGTTTCTAATTTCCGTTTCTAATCAGTGGTAAGTGTATACGTACTTTAAAATTATTATTTCACTTAGCAAAAAGTGTTTAATACACATCGGACAACAGGCATAACATAAACAACAGACCGATCAGTGGTTGAGTAAGCATAGCGCCTGGGTCTCACCCGGGCGTCGCGTGTTCGATTCCTCGGCTGGCTAAGTCCTCCATCACAAGACAGGCAACATTTTCGGCTTTGTGTTGTGGTAGTAGGAGATTTTAAAACATGTTTGGGTTATTCGTAACCCGGGAATGTTTGTCTTTCTTACAAAATATATATATATATAAAATATAACAGGATTAGTGTTACAGTCAGGTGAATACGTACTTGCATAAATGTGATTATTTGAAAAATTTGACTGCTCAAAATTTTATAACATGTACAACTAACGTTTATTATGTATTTTGTTTTGAAAAGTTTTATTTTCTATATAAAATTGTTACTTTAATTTTATTAAAAACAAATTTAAAAAAAAAAATAATACCAATGTAAATAGAAAATAAAAGTTTTCAACACAAATTGTTAGAAATATTAGGTACTTACCTACGAAATTGGCGTTTTGCCATACTGGCAACATTGATCTAAAATATCTTCTCTGTGGTTAGGAATTCCAAATTCAAAGCTCATGTATTTGTGTTTCGAAAATTATAATCCATTTGTTTTTTCCTTAATTGTTTTTTTTCTTTGAGGCACTTAGTTTATAATATGGAAAACTTGAAATATCGACACTATCGGGGCATGGTTTGGTTGGTTCGGCAGGGTTCAGCCATTGCGGTGAGCACTTCCGATTATCGTACAGGATCCAATTTTCATCACAGGTAATGATTCGATTTAAAATCCCTTCATTATTGTGCCGGTTGAGTAATGCAACGCAGCAGTCAAAGCGCGGTTGTTGATTTGCTTCACTCAATTCGTGAGGTACCCACCTTTAAAGCTTTTTTACCTTCCCAATTTGCTTCAAGTGGATTAAAACAGTTTTAAAGTCCGACAATACCCCCCCCCACCCCGACAAGAGTTTTGAGTTTTATTTTCTTGAACCCCCCCCCCGAAACTAAAACCTGGCTACGCCCGTGGACTGTCTGCTGATCACATATGAAATTGGCGTTTTGCCGTACTGGCAACTTTGATCTCAAATATCTTCTCTTTGGTTAGGAATTCCAGATTCAAATTTATACAGCTATTTACTTATGTATTTGTATTTCGAAAATTATAATTCATTTGTTTTTTCCTTGATTGTTTTTTTCTTTGCGTCACTTAGTTTACAAAATGGAAAACTTGAAATATCGCGTTATTTAAGAGTACTAGTTCCACCGTGGCACCAGTTCTGCAGAAACGGCTCGAAGGATTAATGATGTGTATGGCGACGGTGCCGCAAAAGAAAACACAGTGCGTTTTTGGTTCCAACGTTTTCGTTCTGGAAATTTCGACCTGCAGAACAAGCCCCGTGGACGGCCGGAGACCAAAGTTGATAATGAAGAATTGAAGGCTAGTGTGGAAGCGGATCCATCGCAAACCACGTCCGAGTTAGCTGCAGGCTGCGGTGTTAGTGATAAAACTGTTTTAATCCACTTGAAACAAATTGGGAAGGTGAAAAAGCCTGAAAGGTGGGTACCTCAAGAATTAAGTAAAGCAAATCAACAAACGCGCGTTAGAACGCTAGACCACACATTGCACAACAGACGGCTACCAAATTAGAGGAGCTTCAATTGGAATGTCTAAGACATCCACCGTACTCTCCGGACCTTGCCCCAACAGATTACCATTTTTTCGAAATTTGGATAACTTATTGCAAGGGAAAAAATTCAACTCCGATGGGGCAGTCCAAACCGCCTTCAAAGATTTTATTGATTCCCGTCCGAATGGTTTTTTAGTAAAGGGATCGATGAACTACCTATGAGATGGCAAAAGTGCATAGATAGTAATAGTACATACTTTGATTAAATAAATATATTATATTTAAAAAAAAAACCACTTTATGTTCCTCCCATACAAAACGCCAATTCATATGTAAGGACCTAATATATACGAACAAGACGGTCACATAATGGACATATATTAAGGCACGTTTACATGAATTGTTTTAGAATCATCCTTTTTTTATTTACGCTAATGACAGAGAGAATCGAGCTGAGAGATCGTATGAGAGTGGGTTAATTAGTAGCAGTATGGTGAGTACATAAATTAACGAAGAAATAATTAATAAGTTTAACGTAATGCCTATTAAAAAAAAACTTTTTTCCAGGCTGCAACCACGCCGCTCACATCAGCTGAAAAAGTGAGACGGTACCGAAAAAAGATAAAAAGTGAGCCAGTTAAATATGAAGGTTACAAAAGAAGAATTTGGAAAAAAAATATAGAAAAATAATCACAGATGTATCAAAGAAGAATCAAAGAGAAAATAAAACTTGTAGACCTGTTACAATCCATTGTCACCTTTTGAAACCCACTCAAACACCAAATAGAATAGTTTGAAACAATTACAAAACCATGTTCAGTGCGTACGAAGAAAGTTGAATCCATTAAATAAAAATACGAAATGTCAACTAAATTTAATGAAATAATTAAAAAGAGGAAATATAGACAATTTAAAAAAAAACATAATAGCGTTAAACTTTAGCACGTTGAAAGTAATATCTGGTTACGCATTGCAATATGTTTTGTTTGTTAATAAATATATATCACAAAGAGAGTACTTACTCACTCCTTGGATTTAACAGAGACACCTAAATGGATTGTTTTCAAAAATAGAATCTAAAACAAGAAAATAACTGACACTGTCTGTTTCTTGGAAAATTTTCATCATTGTGAAAAACTATGAGTTTGTGTATTGATTGACAAATTTCATCTCTTGCAAATTATCAAGTCACCTAAGGATTGCATTGACTGAATTTAATTATTGATTGGATGACATCACGGAGGCCTCCAAGCATCAAGATCTACAAAACAAGGTTGGTGGATTTGTTATTTTCCCTGGAGTTTCTCTTTGTGCCATTTGTGATATATTTGTTCGCGCAAGTAAAGTTTTTTCATAATCATAATTTCTTGGGTATTAAGCCCAGAGGGTCTGGGGTTATTTACACACCTCAGGCTCGCATATTATAATGCAATATCTTTTTTTTTTTTTTTTTTTTTTTTTATTGGCAATGTTTATTAAAAATACATATGAAGTTACAACAGTTACATAGTTACATAAGGTTAACAAAAAATAAAAAAAAATTGCCTTTCCTCACCATAAAGAGACAATGCTCTTGTGTTTGGTGAGGGAGTTCTAGCTCAATTAGTAAATTAATGATCGTGTAAGTTAGTAATAACGGCTATTGTAAATAATAAGAAGGTTAAAAAATCTTGTATAATTTAAAAATAAAAATCCTGAAGAGTTTAAAAAAAATCATAATATAAATTAAAAAATCATTATAAATGGAAGAATCATGTAAGTTAGTAACAAAAATTATTGTAATAAGTAAGTAAAGGATACGTAAGAAAGAACGCAAGATTTATACAATAGTAGACTCAGAGATTTAGAAACTAAGAAATGAAAGAAAAAAGAAGGAATAAATGATTTATAAAATAGCAGACTTTAAGATACAAAGTAAACATATTCGGGACTTTTATAGCAGTTTCAGGTATTTTTTTAATTTGGGCTTAAATTCCTGCATATTTTCGATGGTTTTTAATTTTAATGGGAGGTTGTTATAATAGATTATGCCCAGATAAAGATAGGAATTTTGGATGTGCTTAGTATTAAATTTAGGAATTTTAATAGTTTTCTGGTATCTTGCTGATGTTTTGAATTGGAAGTTACGAGTATTTAACTGTATTTCTTTGTAAATTTGAAGAATTGAATATTTTTTATAGATTTTGTCTATTATAGGCACATTGAATATTGAAAAAAGAATTTCAGTAGGAAATTTAGACGGTTTTTTTAAGATTACCTTAATTATCAACCTTTGAACAATTTTGAGGGGATTTAAAATATTGTCATATGTTCCTCCCCAGCCAATAATACCATATTGCAATATAGATTGAACAGTTGCATAGTACACTCTTTTTAGGTTTTCTAAGCTAAGAATATTTCTAAGTCTAATAAATATATAAATACATTTCCTAATCCTTTTGACGAGTTCACAAATATGTGTTTTCCATTTAAAACGTTGATCTATATATACACCAAGATATTTGATTTTGGGAGTTGGACTAAGTATAGCACAATCTTGATTGCAGTTAGTTTTATTACATTTACTTTGGTGTATTATGATGTTTAAATTTGGTTCTAATTTGAATTTATTGATAGAGAATGGGATAAATTTTGTTTTTTCAGTGTTTAGAGAGAGGAGATTTTTATCGAACCAATTTTTCAATATGTTAATATCAATGTTAGCTAGATTATTAACAGAATTTCAATCCGTACCTTCAATTATTATGACAGTATCGTCAGAATAAGATATTATTTTTCCGTTTAGTTTTTGTATGAATATGTCATTAACATAGATAATAAACAGTAACGGTCCCAGGACTGTACCTTGAGGTATGCCGAAATGACTCATTTTTGGTGAACTAAGCACACCATTAATTTTTACAACTTGGGGACGTTTGAAAAGGTAGCTTTTTATCCATTCTAGAGCTGAACCATTTAATCCAATGTTTCTTAATTTACTTATAAGTTTGTCATGTGATATACTGTAAAATGCTTTTTTGAGATCTATAAAAATTCCCAGGCATTTAAATGATTTATCTAATGAACTATGTACAAGGCTACTTAATTTTGCAATTGCATCTTGTGTGCTTCTACCTTCCATAAAACTAAACTGGTTTTCATTAATTATATCGTTGCATTTTATAAATTGGCTCATTCTTTTTTTAACTAGTTTTTCAAAAATTTTTGCTATATTTGAGATTACTGATATGGGACGGTAATTGTTTACTTCTTCTGGATTACCTGACTTAAATATTGGGGTAATAGTAGTTTGTTTGTAAATTGATGGAAATACTCCGCTTTGGAAACTTGTATTTATTATATGCATTAATGGCTTAGAAATTTGATTTTTTATGTTTTTTAAAATATCAACCGTGACTGCATCAAAGCCCGGAGCAGATCCTCCTTTCATATCGGTTATGATAGAAACTATTTCGTCCTCTGTGGTGACTTCAAATGTTGTCATTTTATTTTTAGCATTTATATTACAGTCGGGAGATGTTATAATATTTGGATCAATGTGAATGAGATTGGCGAGATTTTTCCCAACATTTGCGAAGAAAGTGTTAAATATATTTGCAGCTTTAGAGGGGTTTTCTTTACAGCATGTTTTTGAGTTATCATGATTAATAGCATTGATTTCGTTATTATTGTTCTTTTTCTTGTCAATTATTTCATTTACAACCGTCCATACTCTTTTACTATCATTTTCAGCTAGATCCAACTTCCGTTTATAGTAACTTTCTTTAGTATGTTTTATGATATATGTAAGTTTATTTTTATATGCTCTAAAGTGATTAAGTAAGTTTTTATTATTAGGTTGTTGAGTTGTTAATTTATAAAGAGCTTGCTTACGTCGTACAGATACTATTAATCCATGAGTAATCCATGGTTTTATAGGTTTGAAGTTAGACAGTTTGTGTTTGGGAATTATATTTTTTGACGAGTCATTTATGTATTTAGATATTTTTTCTTCAAATATTTTACAGCAGATATTGACATCATTACATTGTAATAATTCGATCCAATTTTCTGATTGAAATTTGTTTTTTAATGTATCCATATTAAGTACTTTTTTGGAAGATTTTGTTTGTTTAAATGATGGCAATATTGGATTGCTGGTTTTGTGGTTAAAAATACAAGAATAATGATCAGTGATAGTTGTGTGAATGACAGCTGCTGTTATATTTTGGATATCCGGTATATTTGTAAAAATATGATCTAAGCATGAAGGTCGTTGACCTCGAACGTCTCTAGTGTTCGAATTTATGCACGATAAATAATTGAGTTCTGCTAACATGTTGAGATAGCTATCTTTATCCTTACTAGAATAGTCGCTTGCGATATTTAAATTCATATCTCCAACTAAAACATTGTTTTTATTTCTAAAATTTAATAAAATATTTTTTAATTCATCAATAAAGTGTGACACTATCGACCTATGTGTTCGATAAATAGCAATAATGTTATAATGTTTATTTATGTCTTTAAATTCAATATTTAATATGTTAACATTACTAATACTGTGAATCTCTTTAATATTAAGTACATTGTATTGGTTAGATACAAATATTCCAATACCAGAGTTTTTGTTTAACTTTGTTTTTGTTGTGTAGTAAGAGTACCCCGGGATAGTGAAATTCAATTCACCGGCTGAGTGAGTTTCTGTTAAAACTATGCAGCCCGGGAAATAATTTAATTCTTTTAATGATATTATTAATTCATCCATGTTCCTTTCTATGCTTCTAATATTTACATGAAATAGGCTAAATCCTTTATCAGGACAAATTAAATTGAAATCTTTTATAGAGTGACACAAATTTTCTTCTATGCAAATTTTTTTATCCAAAGCGTTACATAAAAAATCATTCATTTTGCAGTTTTAAGTTAGTTATTTTATGGATACATTTATGTAATTTGTAATGACAAATGGTAGAGGCAAAGAATTTTAAATATACACTACGTCTACATAGATATGATGGCTGAAATAACAACATATAAATATATAATTTATTTACGTTTTTAAATTTTAAATTTAAAATATAAACTATAAACATTAAAATATAAACATCATAATCATTAATGTTGGGAACATTAAACTGGCTGGAAATAGGTATTCCAATATCAGAGTTTTTGTTTATTCTTATTATTGTTACATGGTACCCTGCAATGGAGTAATTAGTTTCGCCAGTAGAGTAGGTCTTTGTAAACCCAATCAAGCCCGGGAAAAATATTATTTCTTTTAAAGATATTATTAATTTTTCAAAAAAATTTTTACGCTTTTAATCTTTTTATGAAATTGAGTAAATCCTTTTTCAGTGCAAATAAAATAGAAATCTCTTATAGAGTGATGTAAGTTTTCTTCAATACACACTTTTTTACCTAATGCTATGTTACATAAAGAATCATTCATTGTTAATTTATAGATAAGAGTTTGAGGAAATGAAAATTTACAATGTTTATTCGTAGTCAATGCGCTCTTTAGCAATTTGAAGCATTTTTTGCCGGTAAAGGCATTTTATGCTATCGACTCTATGATCGGTGGAATAGTTCATATCAAACCTTTTGTTTTGGACACAGCAGTTGTTGCAGATTGGAGTTTGTTCTTTGTTTTCACATTTGGATAATACGTGTTCCTTAGTGCAATGAGGGCAAATGGGAGGCTGCGCCCTGGCGAGACATCTTTGGGCTGTGTGGCCGAACTTGAGGCAATGGTAACATTGTCTGAGCGGGCTGCAGTCTTCTACGTATACTCTTTGGAATTTGATGTTTATTTTTTTTTTATCTATTAGTTTTTTCCTTAACTTTCCATTTGTTTCAATAATGTAGTTAGTGGTGTCGTTTTCTTTTCCTTCATTGTACTTATTTTTTAATTCCTTGATAAGCTTAATGTCTTTTTTGTCTTCTAGGGTTAGTCCTTCATTTTGTTGTACAATCCCGTCTATAATTTCTTCTTCAGTCAATTGGCATTGC
The DNA here is from genome assembly GCA_929108145.2 of Limnephilus rhombicus. NCBI lineage: Eukaryota > Metazoa > Arthropoda > Insecta > Trichoptera > Limnephilidae > Limnephilus > Limnephilus rhombicus. The sequence goes on from OV815284.1 coordinate 31,083,348, forward strand.
AGCCTTTTCAACATTAAGCACGGTTTCCTTTTTTTTTATTTCTTCAGCCGATACTTCTTTTCCAATTACTTTATTTATCTCTTCGGTTAATTTTTTTGCATCTTCTTTTTTTTGGCAAGAAATCACTAATTTTTGTTCTCCGATCTTTTTTACTCCATTTACTCCAACTTTTATTTTTGTTAAATTAATATTTTTTTGAATTTTTATTTTTATGTCCTCGGCCTTCAAGGTGTTTTTTGAGGTAATTAAAATGGAGTATTTCTGTTCTGCATTATATGAAGTTTCTGCGAAGTTTTTATTGTTACTTAGTGCACTTGCGTATGATTTTTTGTTATTTTGATTAATTTCTTCGAGTTTCTGTGTGTAGTGATGATTATTTTTAATATTAATTTCTTGTTATATGTTTTAGAACATTTTGATTATGTCGAAAAAGCGATACCAAGGATGAATACATTTCTTTATAATTCAAATATTATTTTAATGTGATGATTCATTTATTCGTAATTCTGCTTCGACTTTCGCCGAGATTAGTTTAATATAAACAAATGTTTTCTTTTGATGCGTGTTGCATCTGATTTCTCGATTTATCGTAAAATAGCAGGATATATTTGTAAGATCACATGCATTAACTCATACTTTGATGATGTTTGCCAAAGTTAAATTTGAATTTAATGTTTTTCTATGAAAATGAGTTTTAAAAAAAAATACATGGATACAAAAATGGAAAGATAAAATGTTTCATAAACATGTAATTATTCCTCTCTTATATGTATTTTACAAATAAATGTATTTAAAAAAAAATAGAAATTATGATACATGTGCTTGATTAACATGTATGTAGGTACGTGTAAACCTTTCTTAAAAATTTACATTCAATTCAATTTACAGTTAAAATGTTGAAAACGGTAGAAAATAGAGCAAATAATAATCATAAAAGAATAGTTCATTGAAATATACATAACCCATTACCTCCATGACGATGTCTATAGGCATCAAAAAAATAGATGAAAAGTATGATTTTTTTTCACTGTGAATAAAGCTAAATCCCACCAAGTTTTTATGCAGCACTTACAGATTGGTATGTTAGCTTTCAATAATTAACATCATTTAATAAATTTGATTAATTATTATATTTTTAATAATTTTTTTACTTAAATGGTTGGCAACACTGTTTCAACATAGTATTTTATGCATAAGATGACCGCTAGATGTCACTGAAATCAGTTGATGCCTGCGCGCAACGTTTGGAGGTTAGCTGTCACAGTGTTTACATACGTTTTTGGTTAACTTTACTTCAAACAATACGGTTTTTTAGTGTTTTTGTGAGTGATTTTTATTAAAATTAATAGTTTGTCTGCGGTTTTCGTATATTTTGATCAAACATGTCGAAAATACCTATTTCTTCGACTCTTATTCGTCGTTATAATATGAAACCATTAAATCACGATGAAATGATAGCAGAGTTGGAACGCTGTTTTAGCGATTGTGAAAGTGATGACAATAATGTGCGCGCTGTTGTTGTGATTCCTCCAGAGAACGTCGATGAACAGACGGACGAAGAGCATATTGACGATGATTTGATGGCATTTAACGAAGATGCGGAGGTGGATAACTTTCGAGATATTGCCGGCACATTCGTTATCGAGCGCAACATCGAAATTGAGAAAATTGATGAGTCATGCCATGCCGAGCATGAACCAGATGATTTCGCTAATGACCTTGACTGGAATCAGCCTTCGACATCATCTGGTACGAGTCGTAACACCTTGCGAATATCTATTTCAAATGCACCACCAGCCAAAAAATCAAAACTACAGTACAAAAAGAAGTCTCACTATAAACAAAAGTGGTCTAAGGCATTGAAAAGAAACACCAGCCATATCTGTTGCGTTCCTGAACCGCTGAATGTGGTGCATAAAGATATGTACGAAAAGTTGAAGTCTTATAATGCTTTCCAATTGTTTTCATTATTCTTTGATGACGAAGTGCTTCAGTTTATTCTTGAGAGTACAATCAAATACGCTCGATTTAAAAGCAATACCAAATTCCAGTTAGATATATACGAATTGAAGCGTTTTCTTGGTTTTCTTGTGTTGACCGGCTACAATACATTGCCTTCTACCACAGATTATTATTCGTCTGACCCGACCTTGGGTGTAAGCATCATCAAAAAGGGAATCAAACGACCACGTTTCGAGCTTATAAAGCGCTATATACATTTTTGCGATAACAACAATCTAGATAAAACCGACAGAATGGCTAAGGTATAGTAGCCATAACATAAAGTTTTTTATATTTATTATTCTCGACTAAAGTTAATCGTTCCATCTTTCCTTGTAGGTTCGTCCATTGTTCAACATGCTGAACGTGAAATATCTTCAATTTGGTGTTTTTGCACAAAAACTTTCCATCGACGAGCAAATGGTGCCATATTTCGGTCGACATTCTTGCAAGATGTACATTCAGAATAAGCCAATCAAATTTGGCTACAAGATTTGGTGTCTTGCTTCCTCCGAAGGCTACCTGTTCCAAGCAATGCCGTATTCCGGAGCATCTGATACATACGACCCCGAATTAGGTCAGGGATCGTCCGTCGTACTGTCTATGATGGAATATATAGAGTTCCCCGCACGCCATGAGCTTTTTATGGACAATTTCTTCACATCTCACCATTTGATGTGTATCCTGAAGGATAAGAGAATGTGCGCTACTGGCACATGTAAACCAGTTCGCTTCCCTAACCTTGAAGCTTCAGGAAAGTTGAAGACAGGAAAGCAATTGCCTAAAGGTAACATTTTCTTTTATATTTATTTCCCTTGTGCATAGCGTTCATTTACCTAGTCAAAGTGTACCTCTCACCGCTTTTATAATTACAGGTGAATTTGATACGGTGGTAGACGTAGAAAACCAAATCCTCGTATGCCGTTGGCAGGACAACCGTGAAGTAAAAGTTGCCACGAACTATGATCGAATGGAGCCAGTAAGTCAAGTGCAGCGTTGGCAGAAATCGAAGAAAGACAAAAAAGGCAAAGTTTTGGAGGAAGCATAGAAAAAAAAATCGATTGCCCGGCGCCAATACGAAATTATAATTTAGGAATGGGTGGAGTCTCCATGATAATGGTATTCAAAATTATCGGGTCAACATTCGGTCAAAGAAGTGGTACTGGCCTTTATTTGTATCTTGCCTCAGCAGCGCTCTTGTAAATGGATGGAAGTTGCAATGCTTCTTGAGGAAGTACGAACATGATATGGGAAACCAGATGACTAGGCGACAGAGAAAACCTTCCCAGAAGGCATTCCGTGTGGAGGTTACCCGTACTCTTTTATTGTCTTTTCCAAATCAGGTCAATGCCGAATTCGGAGAATCTCGTGTAAAGGAAGGCCATGACGCAGAAGATGGGAATCATGTGCCTCGAATGCAAGAATTTCATTTGCCATATCGTGGAGAAACTCGTATTCGTTGTGCTCTGTGTAAAAAAAATCCAACGGTCTATCGATGCCGGGCCTGCAACCGCGCCCTTCATTTTGACTGCTTCGAACGGTATCACTTAGAGAATAATTTGGTTAGATTTGGTTAGTTTTCCTCATTCTTGAATGTTTTTTCTAATATTGAATTATTTGTTATTTTGCGTATTTTCCATTAATAAATTGTTTTTTCATTGAATTATAAACAATGGCAATTATTTATTTTAAATTATCAATATAAATCATACAGTTTACTGCATTTTACCCATAGTTGACGTACATTTTGCTTAGGGGGGTTACCTCCAAGCGTTGCGTTTGAGCATCAATTTTCTAGAAGCTCTGGTGAGAGGGTGGGGGGGCGGAAAATTCTAAAACTGATTTTGGGCACTCCTTTAAGTCTATACTATCGGGTTATAATAATGATTCAAGTTTATAAAAATAAAAATAAAATCATGGAGGTAATGGGTTTTAATTCTAACAAAATTGGTTTCCAATCCGTCGAATGTACATTATTCAAAAAGTGATTAAATGTACATATATCAATCGTGGTTGTTTTATTTAACGGGGCACCTAATGGACAAATGTTTTCTGCCATCTTAGATAAAAACAAAGATGTCTCATAAAATACCCTAAAATATCTGGTCCCTTGGTTATTTTAATAACATAAAATACGCAAGGAATCGTTTTCTGTAAAAATTTACTGAAATTTTTGATATGCGTTGTAAAATACTTAATTCGAAAACTTGTACAAAAATTTGCCCAAAAAATTGCCCACAAACGATATAGGTATTTGTTTTCGCAATATTTCAGTGGCAAATTTGCTCATTTCATATGTACATACTGTTGAGTTTAAATCAAGATTTTTTTTTTAAGTTTCTTTATTCATTGAAAAAATCTTTTTTTACAAAAGTTGGGGATTTTTCGACCACCATGCCTGTGTTGTGGTGGTCGATTTTTTATACAGTAAATTATCATATGCAATATAAATAATGTGTGAGAGTATTAAGAAAATATATACATATACATAAAATAATATAATAGAATACAAAATAGTATAAAATAATTTAATTTTAAAGAGTTACGAGTATAAAATCAAAGTGAGTACTATATGGTAAGCACATGAGAAAGGATTTTTATGTTGAAAATCTACATTATCTACATTATTTAACACCAATTTTAGTACAATTAAATGTTGGGCTTTATTCTTCAAGTCCGGTAAATTATATTGTACAGCTGTATTTTTTTTTTTTTTTACATGAGCTCCACACAGGAGGCCCTGAGGAAAATAATTTCCCTCAGGGCCTATGTCATCTTTGAGGATGCTGTGTGGAGGGTTTTTTTTTAAGGAAAAGGGAAGGAGAGGAGAGTTCTGGGAAGGAAAAGGGTTTAAGGGGTGGGTAGGAATCTGGGGTTCAGTATGTCCCGGTCATCCGCCTCCAAGACCTAGACAAACCTCACCCCATGAACCCGGGCACCCCTGCTAAATAACCAAACGTAGCGAACCACTTGGGGTGACCTATGGCAGAGGTGTTGGTTATCCAATAAAGGTTCCCGGGGCGGCGGTACCCATTCCCGCCTCCCAAATTGTATAATACACTAGTATGTAGTATATAGTACAGTGTTGTTTATGTTTCAATCCGACGAATACTAAATAATAATTATTTTTACCATGGTTTAGTGCTGGGAAGTACACATGGGACTTCGTCGGATTCGATACACAGTGGTGCCAAACAGTTTTAAGTAAATAGTTTAAGATTATTTAAAATTTCAGCTAATTACATATAGTTCTTTACAGACAAAAAACTTTTATTGGTGGTATATAAACAATTATCAATATTATTTATAAAAAGTAACTAAAACTTGAATACACAATTTCGTCGTGGAGCTGGTGAAATAAAACCAAGAAACAAAGAACAAAAAAAATATTAAAATAAAAAAAGGCTTGGAGTGGAAAGGGCTAAGAATGTTAAGTTAAGTTAAGTTTATTAAGTTAGTTTAGGTAATCAAGTTAATTTAAGTTAATTCATGTTAGCCTAAATTAATGATGTGAGGCATTCTTTAAAATAGTTCCTTCCCTTTACAATCAACCAGTTCTGAACACTTGTGATATAACTATCGCCAGTTTTCGATTTCCTGGTATCAATACTCAGCGAATTGAACATTTTGGGCGCAATGTAAGAGTACTGGCGTTGTGCGAAGGCTGTTTTTATTGGAGGAATTAGGCATTTTAGTTGGGATGAGTACGGGGTGCGAATTTTTTGTTGTGTTTTTTTCATCAAATCCTTTTTCCATATGTATATGAGAATCGTCTTTATGTATAATTGTCGGATGTCTAATACTGTGAGTTTTTTAAAAAGTGGTTCTGATGGGTGTGATGGGTTACATTTGAATATTATCCTTAACAATAGTTTTTGTATTAGAACCATGGGATGAAGAATTGATGATGCACAACCTCCCCATCCTATAATACCATATGTAGCAATTGATTGAAACAGTGCAAAGTAAACACATCTTAGTATTTGTAGGTTAAGGATAGATCTAAGAGACTAGAAAATGTAACATTATTTGCGAAGTCTTTTTGTTACAGAATTTATGTGTGTCTCCCATCGTAATTGATCATCTATGATAACTCCCAAGTACTTAATTTCGTTTGATAATTTGGTGGTGATGTAGGTGTGTTAAGGTTCTGTGAACATGAATGTATGGTAAGTTTTTGGCAGTTATGGAGGAGATTTGGTTTACGTATGGAAAAAAGTAGATACTTTGTTTTATCTATATTAAGAGTTAGAAGGTTGGAATCTAACCAGTTTTTAACTAAATTCATGCCATAATTTGCTTTTTCAAAGGTTGAATTTAAATCTTCGTCATCAAATACGATAACCGTGTCATCGGCGAAAGATATAATAGTGCCACCAGTATTCAGATTGCATAACGTGTTAATGTATATTAGAAAGAGAAGTGGGCCTAAAACACTGCCTTTGGGCACGCCATATGTGCATGGTAAACTTGTACTTCTATGCTCTTTAGCCGAGTTGATAATAGTTGACTGGGACCTGTTTGTTAGATAACTCTCAAACCATTTAAGGGGAATGCCTTTTATTCCTATCTGTAGGAGTTTTTTCAGAAGTACACGGTGAGATACAGTATCAAAGGCTTTAGCTAGATTCAAGAATACAGCGAGGGGTTTGCGACTTTAATCGAGTTTGTCAGAAATAAAAAAATATGAGTTTTCGCGTTTTGTCTTAAACCACGTGACAAATATTTTTAAGAATTTATTTTTCATTAATACCCTTCAAGCATTTCAATATTGACAGGTTTCGGAATGATTGATTAAGTCATTATTTCTGAATAGCTATTATATTATTATACCTATCAAAAAATGCATTTATTTTTTACTTATTTTCTTTTCAATATGTAACATTACCGAAAGAAACATGATTGGATTGTTATAATTCGAAGCCACAAGTGTTCTTTAATTAAATAAAAACGGAAACCTGAAATGTTTTGACAAGGTGGAATTTTATAACATATTTTGACTTCGTGTAGACGTCAGTACAACAATGGTTGAAGTAAAACGTTTAAACCTCAAAATAAACCATACACATCGTCTAATTGAAAATGGCGCTTTATTCAATTATAAGTTAGAACCTTTGAAATGGATCCACCTTATAATGGGATTGAGAAGTTATAGAATGAAAGGTTTATATTTCACAAAAGGAGCTTGGTGGGCCTCGCTGTATTTGATTTGCCTTATAATCGTATTTGTAATATATGTGACCCGTTCACTAATTGAGTATTTAATTAAATATCAGGAAGTAACTCTGCACAACATAGCATCAACGTTCGTGTATATAACATCTACGATGCATTTGATTATGAATTGTTTATTAAATATTATCTCGTTAAAAGTAATATCAGTTTTAGAACATTTTGATTATGTGGAAAAAGCGATACCAAGGATGAATACATTTGTTTACAGTTCAAATATTATTAATGTGATAATTCATTTGTTCGTAATTCTGTTTCGGCTTTCGCCGAGATTAGTTAATCATAAACAAATGTTTTCTTTTGATACGTATTTTTTGTTAATGTTTAACATTGCATCTGATTTCTCAATTTATCAAGTTTGTGTTATGATGAACATGATAAGTTCGTATGGAAATGTTCTAAATACTTCAATTTGCAAATTTTATAAGTTCCCCGACCACCTACTTGAAAAAAGGAACGCCACTTTTTATGTTCTGAAGAAATACATTTTCCAATATGAATCGTTTGAAAAACCCGATAAAAACTACGCAATCTTTATTAAAACTCAGAACATCAACACTTTTGTGAAGATTAATGAAAAATTATTAGATAGCCTCTCCATTATCAATGTCAGGTTCAATATCATCGTAAGTTATACTATATTATTGCACCTATATTTTAACAAGTCGTGTTTGATTCTTTAAATATGCTAAAAATTGTGAAAACCAATTGTTTTCAGTTACTTTTCGGACCGCTTTTGTTTCTATTTCATTCGATAACAGGAATATCGGGGGTCATTGGAATGGTAAGCAAAAAATATCTGTTGCAATAATAATATCTAACTTTTAAATATTTGTTTATTTTGAAACCATAAAATGGCTTTAAATGAGATTGTAAGTATACAAGAGTACACAGGAGGATATCAGTATTATATTTAGAACAAAATAAGAACGTATGAGTACCTATACATAAATAATATCGCTGAAGTGACACAGTTTTAATAGAAGTACAATGAGATAATATTGAAAAGAGATACAAAACAAATATGTAATCGTCTAATAGTTAAATAATATACCAGACCTGTCATAAAACAAAGTATGATGTATGTATGGTAAAATCTGGTATTTACGTATAGGATACAACTGAAACATGTTTTACACCCAATAAAAAGTCATCTGAAGAATGTTATAAAATTTTATAATAACGGAGAAAATTTTATTTATACAGAATAAAAATATGTTAAAAAGTTGATGAAATTGTCAACATCAAGTATATTTATACATTCGCATTTCCATTTTCAAATCGTCCAGTTCTGGGAATTGGCTTATAGAGTAATTCAGTATTGAAATTATTGTAAGGTACCTTCAAAATTATCTTTGCTCAGAATGGCTCTGAAATATGAGATAAGCAGGTTGTAAATCACTCGTAAAAGAAGGTACACGAAGATCACTTTTGAAGAAGCCTTTGTACGGGTTGTTTCACAAAATTTGAACAATTCATCAAATTTCAAAGATAGAATTCATGTTCTGTGAATGTTCTATTCAAACTGGGCCAATTTCATAATGGGACAATTTTTTCATGGTTCATGGTACGACTACGTGTTTGGCAAGAGAGATGAAGAAAAACAGATGTGATATGAGTAATGGTAAAGACAATGACCATAATGTAGACTACATTTTTTTTTGTTCGAACTCTAGGGTGTATAAATAATCACAATTGAGGAGCGTTTTCACAAAGAGAAATATCTACAAAAACTTTTTTTTTCCGTGGGACTGTTTTAAGTGAAGACTCGGGGTCTATATTTTTAATGATTATTTTTAATGCACTTTCAATTAACTGTTAAACATGACGAAAAACAAGAAAATGAAATTAATTTGTGAAAAGTCTTACAAATTTATTTTAAAAGAAGTCGAAAATTGCGAATTTTTACGCAACAGAAATATTTACAAATATGAAGAAAAAAATAGTTTTCACAAAGCGAAATAACTTTATATAATGAAAACAAATTACTAATAACATTACCACTATATTATTAACAAAATCGACATGTTTAAGGATAAGTTGTTAATGTAAAAATAAATGACAAACAAGAATAGACAAATAAAAACAAAACAAAATATTAAGAAGGAGGGGTGATTAATCTTATATTTAAAAATGAATCGCTAAATGTGTTGCTAAGCGCAAATCTCGAGAGCAGCTGAACTGATTTCGCTAATTCTTTTTTTAGAATATTCCTTGAAGTAAAAAAGAGAAAAATTAAGAAAATTGCACAGAAAATTGGATAATTTCAGAAAACCTAACGACTATCGCACGTTTGACAGTTCGCGTGTTTGAGAATGACATTTTGCAAAACAATGATTGTTAAATCAAGATTCTATTTTTGAAAATCTTTAAGTTGATAAATTTATTTAAAGTAGGTACTCCCCTAATAGTTTGAATCGAATCAAGAATTTCAGTTATTTTAAATAGGTACCTATGTTAGGTACCAAATTTAATAAACACGAAAAATGGAAATTTGAATAAAAATTGTAAAAGGTGGCAGGCGGGCGGTTTAAAAACTGAATGTACTGGGATTGAATATATGAAAAGCAGAAGGGAGGGAGAGATGGGGAAGGGGGGTGGGGGAAAGGGGAGGGAGGGCCGTAAGAGGGGGGGAGGTGGAGGAGGCGGAGTGGTAACCCCCCTTACACCATGCGAGCGAAGCCGCGGGAAAAAGCTAGTTTTTTATAAATCTCATTATTACAATTAAAAACCCTGTCTTCATGGTATCTTATGGCAAAGTTCATAATGTTGTGCTGCATATTTTTACTCTTCATTCCACAGGCAAAAATTAAAACTGTTCCGAAATGTACTTTCAGAAAGGATATACACTGGCGTTCCTGATAATGGATTGGACCCACAATTTTCTCCTTCTTTTGATGGTGGCCGCAACTTGCGAATGTGTAAGGGATGAATTCAACAATACAGCGCTCATCTCAGCTAAGTTATTAGCATTTTATACAATTACAGGTATATTGGGATAAAGCTCTCGAAACAGAATATTAATTAGTAACTAGTATACAAAAGATATATTATTATTCAGATCGCTTTGGTTTGGCCAGAACAACTTTTCTCCGAATTTTTTTCTTGATTAAAAACTACCCTTCAAAAGTTAAAGTCAAATTTAAAGTTTAAAGTCACCTTTTTTCTGAAAGGGGGGAAACTCTTTACTTTACAGTGTGCTTTACCTCATTTATTAAACCTAACCTGTTAAATTAACCACAAATGAGTTATTTTTATGGTATTTTTTGTAGAATGTACATCCAATACCATATCTGTGCATCCTTCTATTGTGGAACCAAATACTACAATCCACTCTAATTAAAAATAGCCATCATTTAGAAAACAACGGCAACGATTGACATGAGACATTTTTGCAATGAAATGAACTTATTCTAATATGAGGATATAATGTTTCTTTCAGATAAAAACGAACGACGACAGTTGGGAAAATTTCTCGAAATATCCCGTAGACGAAGGCCCAACGTCACAGTATTTAAGATGGTGTCTTTTAACTTTTCATATATTTATACTTTGATTGGAGTCATTGTCAACTACGTTGTTATATTAATGTTAACAAAATAATCATAATCAACACACTTGACGCAGGAGACGTCGCACAGTGGTCCCAAATCCCAATCTAGCTAGACAAAAATATTTTTCAATGGTATATGACGCAAAAGGGTCACAATATAATTTAAAAAATACTTTAAAAAATTTACATTTATTTTAACCATTGTTACAGAATTTTCAAAGTAAAATAAAATATAAATAAAATGTGTATGGTAGAATAGTTCAAAAAAAGTCACGCCAATGTGTTTATTTTAAGTAATTACTGAAAAAAAATTATAACCTGTATAGAGATGACTTTTTTGTGAACTATATTGAGTCACTATCAGCATTATCGTCACTACTATTAAATGATAATTCACCTACAGTGGCACTGTTGACAGACTTCTGCACTTCCTTCGCTGGCACTTCTGGTATCGATAATAATTTTGGAGGATAACACTCGTCCTTGATTTTTGAAATTTTTTTGTATGAGGGGTAAATTTTTCTCCTCTCTTTGGCCTCATTTCATATGTTAAAATATTGCTGCTTGGTGAATTTATTGTTAATAATGAATGCTAGAGCTTCCTGGGGTGAATACGGGATTGGTTTAAAATTGTTATTCCTCATAATGTGTTTCAACTTTGTAGCTCGTTTAGGTGAAAAGTCCGTCCCCTGATGAATAATTTTGGCAGCATCCCGCTTTCCATGTGACCACAAGCTGGTTTGAGTAGCATGAGAGAGCTCTTGTGGACTTCGGGAATTCAGAAGACATTTAATTTTTCTGGTTTTACTTTTCGATGAACATAAATCAAATTATTTTTCTGGCCTACCACGTGGCCCCTCATCACACAATAAACACAGGAAGAACAAAAACTGCATTAAGCCAATTTGGGTTTTTTGATTTGAATTTCAGCGTACTTCTTCCGATATCAATCCATTTTTTGTGCAATGTTAACAGAAATGAACCGATTTTCTTCTTTAATATATTATTATCTCTTCTATATCTTAAATTTTTATATCTTCATAAATACACTCCCTTGTTGCAACACAATTCATCTTTGAAGTACTTCGCTCTTCTAAAATCTCCAAAATATCTGAACGATAGATCATTGGTACAGGCTCTGTAAAAGACAAAAGAGCACGTAAGCGCAGACGAATTATATAGAAAAATATAGATAAAGAATTTTTTTTTTTTTTACATTAACTCCACACAGGAGGCCCTGAGGAAAATAATTTCCCTCAGGGCCTATGTCATCTGGGATGCTGTGTGGAGGGTCTTTTTGAGGAGAGGAAGGAATGAACATTGGTCTTGAAGAGACCCATGTTGTAGGAAGGAGGAAACACACAGGCCGGCAAATCATTCCACAGCCGAGCTGTTGAACATAAGAACGAGTCGAAGAAACGACCCGTTCTCATGTGACTAATGTCAACTGTGTACAAATGTTGGGCACGCGTTTGGCGTGTTTCCCGACTATGCACCGGTGCCGAAGGGATCAATGATGCTAGTTCCTCGGAGCATCTTCCATTGTAATACCGGTAGAACAAGGATAGCATTCCCACCCGACGCCTGTGCTCTAAAGATTGCAATCCGTCTGTTAAGATGGGAGAATCTATCAAACGGACCGCCCGTTTCTGCACAGAGTCGAGGGTATTTTTCAGGTATTTTGGAGCTCCAGACCAGAGGTGGCTGCCAAATTCAACCGTGGGGCGCACTTGCGATTTGTACAGGGTTAGCAGTTGTGTACTTTTAAAGTATCTGCGGGCCCTGTACAGTACGCCCAGTTTTTGGGAGGCTAACTTTACTCTGGCTTCGATGTTGACAAAAGGTCGTTGATGTGCAACAAAAATAGAGTTGGAGACAGAACCGATCCCTGCGGGACGCCAGCATTTATCGAGTGAGAGGAAGAGGTGAAACCATCGACTACCGTCTGAATCGACCTCTCCCTCAAGAAGTCGGCAATCCACGTACACAAGGATGCGGGAAGTCCGTAAGAATGCAGTTTGTTGACAAGTCCTCGGTGCCAAACCCGGTCAAAGGCCTTGGATATGTCCAGTGCAACCGTTTGGGTCTCACCGAAACGTTCCAGGCATCGCCCCCAAACATGCGTCACATACGCGAGAAGATCACCGCACGAGCGGTTCCGCCGGAATCCGTATTGACGGTCGTTAATAATTTTGTTCTTCTCGAGGTATGTGAGCAGTTTGTCGTTGATCACACGTTCCATCACCTTAGACAGAACTGATGTGATCGCTATGGGGCGGTAGTTGGCCGGGTTGGAGCGGTCACCCTTCTTTGGAATAGGATGGATAACCGCTTTTTTCCAACCAGAGGGCACAGAGCCAGTCTTCAGGGACAGTTTAAAAAGCTTCGTCAAAATTGGAGCTATTTCTGCAGCGCACCTTTGCAGTACCAGGGCAGGTATTCCGTCAGGCCCACTAGCTTTATTAACATCAAGCCCTCGTAAAACATGGAGTACTTCCCGATGCCGGATCCTCAGCTTTTTCATACGAAAACCGCAGTGAGGAACCGACGTCGGGACAGCACCTTGGTCATCGAGGGTTGAGTTATCCGCAAACATTTTACCTAGTAAGTTAGCCTTTTCGGTGGCGGTGTTTGCTAGTGAGCCGTCAGGTCTGGTAAGAGGTGACAGACTGGATTTGCAGAAATTGCGACCTATTGAGCCCGCAAGCGATCAGAATTGCCTGCTGCCATGCGGGCATGCAGTCAGCTTTCTGCTGATCTGCAGGTCGTGCTCGAATTTTGACCTATTTATGATTCTCTTGGTTTCCTTTGCCATTTTGTTGTAAGCTGTTCTGTCTTCGGATGTTCTAGATGTGTTGTAGGCTCGGTAAGCCGCGTTTTTTCGTCGCACTGCTTCAGCGCATTGTCGACTGAACCACGGCTTTGAGCCTACACCAGTTTCCTTAACAGTAGATTGGATGAAGCCATCCATCGCGGATGTGATGACCTCACCAATTTCCTGGGCACATCTTGAGGGATCCGAAGTCCGAAAACAGACAGCTGACCATGGGAAAGCATTAAAATGTGCCCGCAGACCGAACCAATCTGCTGACCTATAGTGCCACACTTTTCTCTTCAGCCTCTCGTTTGGTGGTCTGAAGTTTACAGGGATTGATGTCGTCACCAGGCAGGGGTCCGACGATCCTAAAGGCGCTGTGACTTCAATACTGTAACCGTGTGGCACAGTAGTTAAAAAAATGGTTTTATATGAAAATGATTTCGTTCAGAGGCACGATTTTGTACGATTAATTGAAAGTTTAATCAAACTTTGGAAAATAATTGTAAATATTAACACTGGTTTCATAATTTTTCAATTAATAATAAAAGTAATGTTGAATAAGCCAATTATTAAATACTTAAATACATTTGAAAGAACATACCATAAACTTCAATTTTCATCTTTACATAATTTCTCTCCAATTTCAAATAACGCCACTAACGACCGAACAGCGTGCACATCCGAAGCGACTGGCCGCCGGGCGGCCGACTGGCACCTCCAAAGTGTCGTGTTTACAACGTTGCCACGTATCGTGCGTATTATTTTAATTTTTTTATCAATGAGAACATAATACTACGGACTGTTTTCAATGCTGTGAGTATAAATTTGAACATAAATAAAAACATCGTTAAAATCTTTTTGTCTAGCTAGTTTCCTTTAAGGGAACTACTGTGCGTCGCCTGGTAGATAAATATATTTTAAGCCTCCGGATTTCTAATTTCTATCGATTTATAACATATTAAGTATATTTTTATTATAAGTTTTTAACTCCCTCAAAAAATATATGTTATTTTTTAAGATAATATCTATACTTTGTGGAGCCGAAACGGTAATTACATGAAATTCCCTCGGTTGAAAAAATAGATAACTATGTTCCAAAAATTATAAAATACATACACATTTTGTTCTGTTATTTAACATGTTACAGGTATGAAAAAATTCACAGCATTTATAGAGAGATTTTTTCACTATTTTAAACTAGTGGTGTTTTATTAAATATTTTCACTATTTTCGATTAATTATTATCATTTTGTAATATTAGCTTCCATTCCTGTATACATGTCTCCCTTTGAAATCATCTTCTTCTTTTTGAACGCTTACTACCGGACCTCAAAACATTTTTTCACAAAAATGCAAAACTGTTTTAAAAAACAGTCGTATTATTCTGGTATCCGTTCTGATCCACCGCAATACTGTTTAAAATAATTTAATGAAAGAAATTGAGAAATGTATGTTTATGAATTACTAGCTTTTTCCCGCGCCTTCGCTCGCATGGTGTAAGGGGGGTCCCCATTCCCCCTCCCCCCCATCCCTTCCTTCCCCCCCCCCCCTCTCACCGCCCTCCCTCCCCCTCCCCCTTCCCCCTCCCATCCTCAATACTTCCCCCTCCCCCCTCCCACCGCTCCACCATCTCTCCCTCCCTCCCGCTTCCCATACATTCAGTTTTCAAACCTCGCGTGCCACCAATAGTAATTTTTTTATACAAATTTTTATAATGCCAGGGCTCACCGGAAGTTTTATAAAAACCTTGTCCTGACTGTAACGAACACAGAAAAAAAAGAATTATCCAATTTGATGCAATCGTTCGAAAGTTTTGCGCTTACCAACACATTCAGCGATTCATTTTTATATTATAGATAGTTAACCATGTGACTTTTCATATAAACGGCGACCAACAATTTTTTATATTGTTATTATTACTTTTATCTAATTAAATTAAGACAATATTAGCGAAACTCAATCGAAAATCTGAAAACAGAAAAATTATAAAAAGATATTGGCACCTTTGGTACTCGAACCCAGAACCGTTTGCTTACATGGCAAGTGCTCTACCAACTGCGCTAAGGTGTCGATATTCTATTCGGTCACTTTTAACTGTATCATACTTCGACTAAGAACTACCAACATTATCTTCATTTTCTTAACGCACATATTATTGGCCGATATCTTTATATATGATTGCAAGATTCAACTCGAACTAAATGCTATCTAGATAGTGGCTGGATATTTTTTATTTTATTTTTATCTTTAATACGCGACATCTATTGACTTTTCTGCAAGTATAGGATTTATTTTTATTTTTAACATTATGAGTAAAATCTCAAATTATAATATTTAACAATGAAGACAATATTAGCGAAACTTAATGGAAAATCTGAAAACAGAAAAATCAGAAAAAGATATTGGCACCTCTGGGACTCGAACCCAGGAGCCTTTGCTTACATGGCAAGTGCTCTACCAACTGAGCTAAGGTGTCGATATTCAATTCGGTCACTTTTAACTGTATCGTGTAAATAAATATTCAATCGATTGTGTTTCGCTAATATTGTCTTCATTTAATTAAATATTATAATTTGAGATTTTACTTTGTCTAGGTCTTAGCGGTGGATGCGTCTGCCCTCCTACTGCATGGCGGGCCGGATCAAGTGAGACTGGTTGAGGGAGGCCTTTTGACCTTTCCAGCCGGACTCTCGACCCATCGCCTTGCACCGCAGCAAATCTATCTATCCTTCATAAATCAATTACTTTCTATTATATGATGTGTTATAATGGTTGTTTATACTTTGCATTGATATTTTCCAGGTTATAGATTTTTCCAAAAAAATTTAAGGGAGTAGTAAAAAAATAAGAAAAGAGATAATTTGTTTCTATTTACGCATAAGTACCTGTATTATCTTATACAACGGTGTCAATTTTGAGGGTGGTAAACCCAATTTCTGAGGAAAATCTGTGATACCAAATTATAATATGTAAGTAGTAATTGAATAATTGCAAGTTGGTTCTAAGGGCAGGCAGTTCTCACTGTCCCTTTCTACAGAAGGTCAGGCCAACAACCTTATTCCGGAAGCCACGAGCGTTGTTAACCTCTGCCAAATGTCTATCGTATGTGGACCTTACTAATCTACCTCTACTGTGTTAACGTGTTCATTATAATCGTTAATATTTGAAGATAAAGATAAAAAAAAAAACAATATTGTTTTGTCCTAGCTCCGGACCCATTATTCTAGTGTGAACAGGATTTTGGAAGACAGAATGATGAACCAAGAAATTATACTAGAGATAGATGAGCAGGCAATCTCAGTTGTGTATTTTTATAAACTGAGTCAGTATATTTTCAATTTATGTTGAAATAACTCTTGTAATAACTTTTTAAGGTTAATTGTTTTTTTTTACATATTTTCATTTAGATTTATTGGTTTGATCTTCTTCTTCAATGATTAATATATTTTATTGACGTGCATCATTTAGTTTCTCCAAACAAAGTGCACAGCGAAAATGTTCGGTTTCATTTCGTATTAATTCATTTCATTTAAATTCTATTTCGTTTTTGTTTAAGTACAGAACTTTGAGTAGCAAGTGCTATGCATCGATTTTTTAATCGTGCGCCAGAGTATCTGCTCTCTGGGACCAGCAATATGGCATCCCTCAATTTCGAAAGAAATTCATCGAATAATTCAATCAATATTGATTAGTTCATGTAATATTCAAACGAAGAATATATAAACACGTTAATACAAACAAAGAATTCATTAAAACGTCCCAAGTACACAAACACTTCACACGACAGCACAATAACATACATTTAAACACCATCCACACTAACTATTATGGCAAACAATCCATTGGTTTAGAGTTAAGAGTATATAATATTTGGTTTAGTTCGATGTGTTTAATTATTTCTAGTTAAATGAGTGAGAATGTAATTTTCTTTTGTACTGGAATAAAAAAAATACAAAAAGACAATTAAATTGGTGTTAAGGTTTTAATATGTTAAAATTAATCGTGCCAGCTTAATTCCTTTTTACACATAACTTTCGGAGGAAACTAAATATGAGACTTTTTGGTTAGCTTTCATTCGTGTAGACAAAGTGGACAACATGTCTCGTAAATCCAATAAATCTTCTAATAAACAAAAACAAACTAACTATGGCAGTGACTTGATTAATGGTCATTTGTTTCACAAAAAAATGGAACCATTGAAGAACTTCCATCTATTTTTGGGAATGAGGTGTTACAGAAAAGAAAGATCGTTCTTTTCTAACGTGCATTGGAGGATGAAAATCTATATTCATACTCTGTCATTAATCCAATTATATGTATTGTTTTGTTACGTCTCATCCGTGCTTGTTGTTGTACAGGAAAATATCATTGCAGAAATCGCTGAATTGTTGGTGTACATAACAGCAACCATTTTAATTACCACGACTTGGATATCAAACACGCAATCAAAGCAAGTTTATAAAATCCTTAGAAACTTCGATTTCATAGAACGCGCCATTCCAAAGATAAATTCTTTTCCGTGTAATAGTAATATTTTAAACACGGCAATTCATGCATCATTCTCGTGTATTTATCTGGGACAGATTACATATTTAATGTTGACAAAGAACATCAAAGCATACTCGGTTATCATTCTACTTTGGTCAATAGCTACCACCATTGTGAGAGATTTTGCATTTTATCAACTCTGCATCATGCTTAATATGACAAGCTCTTACACCAATGTCCTTAACACTTTAATATGTCAAACATACGGAAACAAGGAATACAATTATATTCACTGTGACCCCTTCATGGTTTTGGTAAAAAATAATATCATTCGGTATATTACGACATGTTTTGGAAACACAGAGAAGTTCCAGAGTATTGTGATAAATATTACTTCCGTTATCGAAATATACGATAAACTGATGAGTAATTTGAATTTAACGAATCTGAAATACAACATTGTGGTAAGTATGCTATCTCAGTACACCGTACGGTTAATAATTAAACCGATTTAATATAAATGCGTACTAAATGCGCACAACGCATTCGCCATTATTGGTCAGTACACGAAAAAACAATGTTGTCAATTCTGACGCAGTAAGATAAAGACTTTTGTATCCTATCCTACTAATATTATAAAGGTGAAAGTTTGTATGGATGTATGTTTGTTACTCTTTCACACAAAAACTACTGAATAGATTTTAAAAATTCTTTCACTAATAGAAAGCTACATTATTTGCGAGATCTATAGGCTATATACATTCGTAAGCTCTGGCGTTATGAATAATCTCTGGCGTTATGAAATTATTTGTCTTAAGTTTTCTGTCGCTAACAAAATCGATTTATTGCAAACGCCAATTGTCGCCTTGGAAAGGATATTTTTTTTTTTAATTTTTAAATTAGGTTACTATGGACATCCCTTTGATAGTAAAATTCAAATATGCATAAAATACTAATTCCTACTTTACTGAATGGATTTTAATGAAACTTTACAACAATATAAACATATAGGCTATAGCTCAGAGCTCTGGCATTACGAAATTTGCATGAAAAAATTGCAATAGGTGGCACGATTAGTCTGATATCTATAATTCTTTAATCGATTCAAATTATTAGGGAAGTAGGTACTTCAAATAAATTCGCTGATTTAAATATTTTCTAAAATAGAATTTTTATTTTAGAATCTTCGTTTTGCAAAATGTCATTCTCAAATTTTGACATTTTATATGCCGTACTGGATATTTTGGTAGAATATAAAAAGAAGAATAATAATTCGTACTTAATAACTATCTCTAAAAATGAATCACCGAAATATATGTATGCGCATAAACCCGAACGACTGAAACAAATTGAATAATTTTTTTTTTGTTCGTTTTTTTGTATAAAACTACCGTTGAGTTCTGAAATTATAAAATTTGTATAAGAAATTATAATAGGTGGCATGCGAGCAGTTTGAAAACTGAATGTATCGGGTGAAAACTGAATGTATGAATGTGTGGAATGCGAGAGGTGAGTGGGGGGAGTGAGGAGGGGGGGAGGAGGTGTTGGGAGGGTGTTGGTGGAGGGGGGAAGGGGAGGGAGAGGAGGGTGGGGGAGGGGGATAGGGGAGGGAGAGGGAAGGAAGGGGAAAGGGGAAGGATGGAGGAGGGTGTGGGTAGGGGTAGGGGGTGGGGGGAAGGAGGTTGATAGGGGAAATGGTGTGGAGAAAGGGAATGTGGAGGGGTAGGGGGTGAGGGGAGTGGTGGGTGGAGGGAGAGGGGGAGAGAGTTGATGACGGGAGTGGAGTGGAGAGAGGGAAGGTGGAGGAGGCGGAGTGGGGTTTAAGAGTGGGGAGGGAAGGAAGGGAAGAGGGAGGGGTAGGGGAGGGGTGGGTGGAGGAGGGGAAGGGAGAGGGGGGTTGATGGATGAGTGGTGTGGGGAGATGGAAGGTGGAGGGGGGAAGAGTGGGGGAAGGGGTGGGTGTAGGGGGAGGGGGGAGGGGGGTTGATGGGGGGGAGTGGAGTGGGGGAGGGCTGGATGGAGGGGGAGGGGGGAGGGGGGTTGATGGGGGGGAGTGGAGTGGGGGAGGGCTGGGTGGAGGGGGAGGGGGGTTGATGGGGGGGAGTGGAGTGGGGGAGGGCTGGGTGGAGGGGGAGGGGGGAGGGGGGTTGATGGGGGGGAGTGGAGTGGGGGAGGGCTGGGTGGAGGGGGAGGGGGATTGATGGGGGGAGTGGAGTGGGGAGAGGGAAGGTGGAGGAGGCTGAGTGGAAATCCCCTAATTCCATTCGAGCGAAGCCGCGGGAAAAAGCTAGCTAGTAATAATTCTGAATTTAAAATTTAGTCTTTTTCAACGTGTAACTAAAACACGTTTAACGGTTGGGAAGAGTTTTTTAAAAGTAAGGCTGATAAAGTATTAACTAAACTTACACTTTTCAAATTACACCTAATACATTAAATTTCCCAACTTCGACTCCCTTCATACACGACGTTTAAGTTTTAATCAACTCTTGTTATCTAAAATTCTGAATAATGGCCTGGACTTGCCAGAGCTTTCCAATTTCAATTGAGATCAACCAATAAATTCATTGAATATCTTTGAATAAATCCAATTATATTATTTGCCCGCATGTAGAACCAACATCAGAAAAATACGTGCAAAATTTCATAAAATGGACATTTTTGGCAACGACTTTCAGACATATCGGATAGAAGTAACGCATGCTATCATAAATTATTAAGAGAAAATGGAGTGTATCGCTAGCATCTCCTAACCTTATCCTATATTCCTTTTCCTCTTTTTATTACTGAAACTTATTATTTATGTAAACCAATGTAATAATCTGTAAAGTGTATGCTTGAGAATAGAAATAAATTAAATTAAATTATGTACCAAAGAAATTGAGAATTTTTCCAAGGAATGTCCTGTATATTTCTTATTTAAGATGTCGTAAAAATAAATTAAATGATATAAATACATAGATACAATTACGTTTTAGATTTTTGATAAACGTTTAGAAATTGCAGTATTTTAAGTTTAAACAAGAATTAAAAAAAGCGTACCACAAACATTTTCAATCAAAATGTTGAGAAATTAAAAAAAAACACAGAATTAAAAAGATAGTTTATTTAATGAATTTGGAAGAAAACAGTCACTTCACTTATGTATGTATCGTTCACACAATAAAAAATTTTAAAGGAAATTTGAAGTTTGCTTTTGCAAACTTAAAAGAACACTACTTAAAAAACACGAACAAGGTATATTTGATAAATTATTAATTATTATTTTGATAAATTCAAATATAGTTTTAATAATACTAAGCAAACCTGGGGATGAAATAAACAAAATGTTGGAAAGAAAAACTAAAATTAATTGTGATGAAGTCATCTCGAGATTAGTTATAAAGGGACATACGGTAGAAAACGTAACAAACCAATATGTAAATTATTTCTCAGATAGTATAAGCCAAATGTTGCACGTGTGTGATTTTAAATCATATAATGACGATCCAGTAGAACTACCTCACTGTGTGTATTTACCCAAGGCAACTCTCACTGAGATAAAAAAAATAAAAAAAAATCCATATCCTTGGGAATGGACAACATAAGAATATAAAAAGACATATAGATATTTTAGGACCCATTATAACGCACTTTGTCAAAAGACTTATTATACAAGCTGAATTGCCTAATGATCTTAAATGTGCTATTATTAAACATTGGAAACTATCGACCTATTTTAATATTTTACCTGCACTTGAAAAAAAAATTGAAAAATATATTTCCATTAAATCAAACGAATACTTAGAAAAATTTTGCATTATAGACCAAAAGCAATACTTCAAAAGAAAAAAAGGACAGAAAATTTATTACAGGATTTATAAAATTATATAAATAATTAATTAAACCATAAAAGTTTAGTACTATTCATTGATAATTCCAAAGCATTTGATACAATTGATCCACAAAAATATTGAAAATCCTAGAAGCAATCGGAATTAGAGGAAACCTACTTATTTTGTTTTAAAATTATTTACTTAATAGATATACCTATATGTAAAAATATTAGAAAAAATGAGTGGGAGGAAAAAAATAAAGAAAAACATTTTTAATTTAAAATAAAACAATAACTTTGTAAACACCACTTTTATTTTTATACTTTATGCCGACCGGGTTTCGCTACAACCGTAGCTTCATCAGGGCAGTATAATACAGTATTATACTGCCCTGATGAAGCTACGGTTGTAGCGAAACCCGGTCGGCATAAAGTATAAAAATAAAAGTGGTGTTTCCAAAGTTATATTGTTTTATTTTAAATTAATAATGTCACATCACAAACTATCCGCTTCATATTTTTATTTTTTTTATTTATTTTTATTTTATTCACCTGATTTATACATGTGTGTTACATATTTGACTAATGTGGGCCTCACTGGGTACTTTACCCGTGCTGAGGACCTCATTTTACAGTTTGATATGATTTATTTATTTATTTTTTATTTTTATTTAAGATACATATAAAATAAAAACTAAAGAAAAAAGAGACTCAACAATAACATATGAGAATTGAAAGAAAGAAAATAGAGCAAAATAAAATAGAGTAAAATAACACTAAAATAAAACAATAGAATAAAACTATATAAATAGGATAGATACATATAAACCGATAGTGAAATTAAAAGGTTTTATATATTAGTGAGTATTGCAATGGTGTTTATGTCTATGTGTTTTTATTATTATTTTTTTTTTATGTTGCGATTTTTTTGTAAAGTTGTCTTTTTTGGTCTTTAATCCATCTTTTAATTTTGAGTGTGAAAAGTTTTTTGTTTTCCTCTTTTTTTAACTCGAGTGAAAGATGGTTGAATGCTTTTATTGCCTGGTATTTGTGATGTCTTTGTCCAAAGCTTGTGTTTATCGTCGGTGTTTTTAAGTTTTGTATGTATGCTTGTCTAACTGGTCTATTAATGGTTTGTGTTTGTTGGAGTTTGTGTTTTTGGTCAAAGATATAGTTAAGAAGTGTTTTTATGTATAATTGTCGTATATCAAGTCGAACATGTTGAATATTTGGTCTGTGTCAGTCATTCTGTGTTTTTTTAGTATAATCTTTAAGATGGTTCTCTGTGTGGTTTCCATATGAGCAATGGCTGAGTTTGTTGCTCCTCCCCAAACAATGATTCCATATTCTATTATAGATTGGCAGAGTGCAAAATATATTGTTTTCATTTGTTTTAGTTTGTATATGTTTCTTATGGTTAGGAAAAGATGTATTGTTTTAAGGAGTTTATTGGTGGTATGATTTATATGATGTGCCCATTTGAGATTATGATCAATTATGATTCCTAGATATTTTATTTGGTCTGTTTTTACTATAGCATGGCAGTCGCAGTTTTTGGTGTTTAAACAATCGTGTATTTTTATGGTGTTTGTTTTATTTGTTGGCTGTCCCGTGTTATTTATACTGTACGTTGTGAATTTTGTTTTCGATATATTTAATGTAAGTATGTTTGTGTCTAACCATGTTTTCACTCTTGTGATTCCTAATTCTGCTGTATTATACACATTGTTCCAGTCTTTATATTTGAAGAGTAATACTGTGTCGTCCGCATAACTAATTTTTTCTCCGTCTATTTCCAAATTACAGAGTTCATTTATGTAGATAGTGAATAGCACGGGCCCTAGTATGCTTCCTTGTGGAACTCCATATGTAATTGGCAGTGGTTTACTAGTATGGTGATTAATTTTAACTTGTTGGCTTCTGTTGCTCATATAACTTTACATTAGTTGGAGTTCCTTGCCTAAGATACCAATGTTTTCTAATTTTTTAAATAGGGTTTTGTGGCAGATTGAATCGAAGGCTTTAGCTAAGTCTAGGTATATCGCTATGCATTTTTGCCCTTGATCTAGGTTGCTATGTATATAATCTATTACATATTCTAAAGCTTCTTTGGTACCTCTTTTTTCTCTAAATCCGTATTGTTTATCCGAGATTAATTTGTTTTCTTCAAGGTATTTTATAATTTGGTTTTTTAATGCTCTTTCGAAGATCTTTGATAGTGTGTTTAATAATGTGATTGGTCTATAGTTATTTATTTCCTTTTTGTCTCCTGCTTTGTAAATAGGGATCACCAGTCCTTGTTTCAAAGTACTAGGGAAGCAGCTTTGTTTTATACTAAGGTTGATTAAGTGTGTTATTGGTTTTATTATTTCATTTTTTAATTTCTGAATGCAATCTGTTGTTATCTCATCTAATTCCGGTGCAATATTGTTTTTTAATTTATCGATTATTTTTTCAATTTCCTCCTCCGTAATTATTTTTATTGTAAGTCTTAGTTTTGTCTTTTGTGTATTGATGTTTGATCGGTTGGTTTGTGTTTGTGTTTTACGGTTTGCTAAAACCTTTCCTATATTTGCAAAGAAGTTATTCACATGGTTCGCTATTATCTCTGCATTTGTATTGATATCTATTTTTTTTAAATTAATATTTAATTGTTCGATACTATTTTTCTGTTTGTGTTTTTGTGTGTATGTTACTTCTTTCAATATTTTCCATATAGCTATTGGGTTTAAGTTTTCTTTTTGTAGTTTTTGTCTGTAGTATATCTCCTTAGCTACTCTTATAATTTTTGTGCAGATATTTCTATATCTTTTATAGAAATTAAATTGTTCCATGTCATATGGCGTGTTTTTAATTTGTCTGTGTAATTTGTCTCGTTTACGGATGCAGTTTAATATTCCTTGTGTTATCCATAGTTTTATTTTTTTTGTCTTGTGTGTAAGTGTTATAAGTTTTATATTAGTGTAGTTATTTATTTCTTGTGTTAACGTAGTTGTGAATTTATCCCAGGCTTCTTCAGCATTCTGTATTTGGTATATTGGATTCCAGTCCATTTTTTTGAGTTTTTCCTTTAAGTTTGGATATTCAGTTATTTTTTTTGTAAATGTTTTATGTTGTTCATATTTTGTGTTTTCGGTGACTATTGCTATCATAGTCATGTAATGATCTGTAATTGCGCTTTCGAGTACTATTGTTTCGGATTTTAGTTTTGACTTGATCATTATATGGTCTATACAGCTACTTGTGTTTTGTGTGACTCGTGTTGGGATATTTATCGTGGGTTCCAGTCCATGTTGCGCTAGTATTGATAGGTATTCTATGCTTTGCGGGTGTCCATATTGTAAAGTGTTTATGTTTAGGTCTCCTACTAAGATGATATTTTTGATTTTGTTGAGATCTGTTAATGTGCTGTTTAGTGCAGTTAGGAAATTTGTTATGTTATTTTTGGATCGAGATCTATATATAGCTAGGATACAAGTTTCTTTATCATATGTAATTTTTATGCAGTTAGAGTCTATGATGTTTATTTCTTGTATAGTTGTGTTGATTTTATTACTTGTGTATATGACTACGCCATCATTTTGGTTTTTGTGCTTCGTTGAGTGGTACGTATTATAGTTTTCAAGTGTTTTAGGTATATATTTGTCATTCAGCCAGCATTCTGTAAGTACAATGACATCAAAATTATTTTCAAGTTGTTGGAGGTATAATATAAATTCATCAAAGTCTTTATTAATTGATCTAATGTTTTGATGTAATATTTTGATCCTATTTTTTTTTATTGATGTTAGTCCATTGTTTAAAGTCATTAGTACTTGTGCATATGAACGAAAAACATTTTTTTCGGGTCGATTTTGGGACCCACGCTATATATTATATTTGTAGTAATAATGAAAAAAACTATTTTTATATCTAAAACACTTTGTATGTGCTGACGTCACTGCCCTTGTCATATCTGATTAAATTATCCATTGCGATTAAATGTATGCAACATGACTTTACGTCCCTGTTAAAATGGTCGCATGACGCAGATCTAATCATTAGTACCAAGAAAACTAAACTGATGCACGTACGGTCTCCACGTGCTTCATTTCAGATTATGCCTAAAATAAAATCTCTTATATGTATTCATCAAAACATTTTACATCCCTGCATGTGTGATAGCATTGAACTGGTAAATTAAGACGTTTATTTGGAAGTGACTGTTGATTGTAATTTCAAATGGGATATTCAAATAAACAAAATTTGTAAAAGGCTGAGGGCGATAGTGGGTAGGCTGTACAAACTGAAATGTTTCATTCCGGTGAATATTTTAAAAATTATTTACTTATCACTAGCAGAATCAACTTTACGCTATCGATTAACCACTTGGGACACTTGCAAAACTAATTTAAACCACCTACAATCAGTACAAAATGCTACGGTTAAATATTATTAGTTCAAAAGACGAAACATATCATTGTTGTATCTGAATTTAACAATATTACGAGTGCAGGCCTTATTATGGTAAAAAATATTGATTCGGTCTGATTATAAGAGGAAAGTGGAACATGAACATAAAACAAGGTACAAGGTTCACAAAGAATGGAATCAAGGTTCAGAAGAAGGAATGCTAGTTCCAAAAATATAATAATAACTACGGACGGCGAACCCTGGAATATAACGTGCCAAAAATATTTAACATGTTACCAAGTAATTTAAAAAATTGCGATTCTACAAATAGATTGAGATATATGCTGAAACAATGGTTATTAATCAGTATAGTTATCAATCTGTATAGTTATTGTATTCATATTATGTATGTATGTTTAAAATATGTATGTATGTCTTGTTCTCTTTCATATTTTCGTTTAGATTATTAGTGTTATCTTCTTTTTCAATAATAATATATTTTTTAATGTAATATACTTACCTACATATAAACAGCTTCATTTGTGAATAATAATATTATTTTTTAGTTGCTGTTTGGCCCATTTCCGTTCATACTTCACATGATTATAGGTGTATGTGCAATTTCTTCTTCAGTAAGTAAAGTATAAATTATCACCAATCTAAGTACAGACTACTGGAAAAATATCATCGAAATCTCAGTATTAAGTCGTAACACATCATGATAGAGTACAGCTGTGTTGAAATCCGCACTCTAATTCATAAATTAATCGACACAGGCAAAGAAATCGTATTGGCTTCAGTGTTACCAACTCGATTTTTAGAATACTTTTGAGGTAAAAACTAAGTTTTCAATACGAAAGTAACTGGTTTCTTAAGAAATAACTCTTAAATTGACATTTTTCGTTCATGAGTTTTATATACAAAAAGGAGCTAGATTATCTGAAAAACGAGCTAAGAAGCTAAACTGGAACTGACGGCCTCATTTTGAAGCTAAATCTAGCTCTAAGGGAACTAAGTTGGCAATACTGATTGGTTTAAATACTTAGCCACCGTGGTATCTTGAAAATTTCATTGGCGAAAGATACCACGGTTTCCGGAAAGTTTTTTTCGTATATTTTTTATACTCGGTGGTATAAAAGGCAAGAATTTTCTTTCCATGAACAAAATTCTTAATATCCTCTTATTAGAGGATTAGATTTGTCCGGCGATTGCCACATACGGATAGGGCATTGCTGCCACAATGTTCACCTGACAAAAATACGTGTTAATAATGTCAGCTTGCTGAAGAGGACTTAAATCACATTTTTTTCAGTTGCCCTATTAACTTTATAAAATTTAATCTTATATAACTTTTAAAAAAATGTATAAAATTTAATCCCTGACCCAGATCGGTACGGATGTATTGCCCCTACACACTACTTTCCTGTCGTCCTCTCTCGACAAATGCACTACGCAAAAAACATGTTGTTTCTTTTAAATTAACGGCAGTTTCTTTAAAATTAGCAATTGTATTTCTGTAAACTGATTTTTTCCTCTTTATACATATATATCGTTCATCGAAATTTGAAATACTTTGAAGGACCAAAAATCTAAAAAAAGAGTTAAATGTGTCATTTTACGCATCGTCCAAGTCCAAGTATTTCTAGGAAAATAAGTGTGTACTTATTTATCCCGATGCATCCACCACCAAGATCCATATAAACCTCACCCCTTGAACCCGGGCACCCCTGCTAAGTCACCAAACGTAGCAAACCACTTGACCTAAGGCAGAGTTGGTTATTCAATCGAACCCAATTACCCAATTAATTTTTGAGAAATGCGATTTGCAAACATTTGCGTAAATTAAACAATTTCATACAGAAAAAAATTGTGGAAAATCTTATTTTATGAAAACAAATTACTTTGTATATGTTACTTATTTAATCAAAATTATAAACATGTTTCTTAACCAAACGTTTCTTCAGCAAGATAAAATGAAATTATATAATTTTGTGTTTACAAAGTAATTTGTTTTCATATAATCAAAAATGACGCCACAAAGTGAATTTGTAAATATTGTCGAACAATTTCATGATTTATAGTTGAGATCTCTGTTTTCAGTAAAATGGGTTGTTTTAGGATGAAGTTACTCTGATTGCGACTTTAATTTGGTGGATTCATAGCTTCATTAAACTTTTGGCCCTCGCAGCCGTGTGCGAGGCTTGTGTGAACGAGTTCAAAAACACCAGGATGATCATCGGAAGACTACTGGCCTTCAACAGCACTATGGGCAAGTATCTACCATCCAGCCATCGGCAGCCTTACCAACGTAACCGCTACTCTTTATAATGTTTAAAACAAACCTGTCATAGTCATATCGGAAGGTAGAGAGAACTAAAACGCACACCGGACACTCGCTCAACTTTGTAAATAAAGAAGGACGAAGATCAGGACCTGTAGCCTCGAATGAACTCCAGCATGATTTCATTATTACATTTTTTTATTACAAACGGTTTATTTATTTATTACACAGACTCGACCGAACTTTAACTTAAAACTTTTCTTGTCAGACAGTCGTAGCCATAATTATATTAGAAAACCGTCACTTTCACAGTCCGCGACATTGTAAATAACAAAATGTGTGGTAAATGATTTATTATTTATTAAATAAATAAAAAAATAATAATAAAATTAAATTAATAAATAAATAAATGAATAAATAAAAAAAATATTTATTTGAATAAATATTTAAATAAATTAATTAATAAATAAATGAATGAATGAATAAATAATTGAATAAATAAATAAGTAAAAAAATAATTAAGATATCAGTAAATAAATAAATAAATTAATTAATTAATAAATAAATTAACAAATAAATTGATAAAGAAATAAATAAATAAAGAAATAAATTAATAATAAATAAATAAATAAATAAATAAATAAATAAATAAATAAATAAATAAATAAATAAATAAATAAATAAATAAATAAATAAATAAATAAATAAATAAATAAATAAATAAATAAATAAATAAATAAATAAATAAATAAATAAATAAATAAATAAATAAATAAATAAATAAATAAATAAATAAATAAATAAATAAATAAATAAATAAATAAATAAATAAATAAATAAATAAATAAATAAATAAATAAATAAATAAATAAATAAATAAATTAATAAATTAATTAATTAATAAATAAATTAATTAATTAATTAATTAATATATAAATAAATAAATAAATAAATAAACAAATAAATAAATTAATAAATAAATTAATTAATTTATTAATTAATTAATTAATAAATAAATAAATGAATATGAATAAATAAATAAATAGATAATTTAATAAATAAATAAATAAACAAGTAAATAAATAAATTAAAATTAAAATTAAAATTAAAGTAAAAATAAAAATAAAAATAATAAATATGGTTCATATTCATAATATAGTACCATATTATGAATATGAACCAAATTCATTTTTTGAAAATGAATTTTATAAAATATATTATGATAAAACTATACTAACAGACAGAACAATTAGTCATAATAGACCTGATATAGTTTTACATGACAAAATTTAAAAAATAACTTATATCATTGATGTAGCTATTCCGAATTCCTGTAATATTCAAAAAACTGTTTCTGAAAAAAATAGAAAATACACAGATTTAGGAAATGAGATTAAAAGAATTTGGCATTGTCGGACTATCACCATTTTTTATTTCGGCTACTCGCATTATACCCAGGTCTCTGATTCAAAATTTAGGCGTATTAGATTTGTCAAAGAATTTATATATAAAAATGCAAAAATCGGTAATTTTAAATACATGTAGGATTACAAAAGATTTTTTAAATATTTATATTGAGGGATCAGTAGGATTTATAGGTTCAATTAGAAATTCCACAGAGCCGAACCCTCTAATACGAAAATATCTGGAGTCGGTGAATTATTTTCCCATTTGGTCTGTGGTAGGTTGACATGTTGTTCTTGTATTGTTTTGTATTTATAATACTTATATAGTGCAATTGCATAGCGTGGATTGACCAGATGATCTTTTGGGAAGTGTGTGAAAGGGTTTAGTTTTTCCTGTGGGGAAAATTAAACCCGGACATTTAAATCTGGTGAATAAATGAAAAAAATGATATTAATAATAAAAAAAATTAAATAAAAAAATGAATAAACAAATCCGTAAATATTTTTACGGCGCCCTTGCAATGATTTTTAGTTTTTCCTGTGGGGAAAATTAAACCCGGACATTTAAATCTGGTGAATAAATGAAAAAAAATGATATTAATAATAAAAAAAAATAAATAAAAAAATGAATAAACAAATCCGTAAATATTTTTACGGCGCCCTTGCAATGATTTAACGATTCAACGAAGCTATGCAAATTATCCAATAATCATTATTTTTATTATTGTGGTGGATAGTAGTTTGAATAGAATTATTATTTTTATCTCAAAATAAAATTAAACTCTCAGACAACCAAAAAGGTACCTACTTCAAAACTCAAAAAAATTATAAGGATTTATTTATTGACTTATATTCCTAGTACCTATTCAGACTTAGCGGAACTTTTTTCAAGTTAAAATGGTTTGTTAAAATAATTCCCGAATGAAACTCCTTATTTTATCATTTCAGAAAGCGAAGAAAGGAAGAAACTGCGAAGGTTCCAGAAATACATGAATAACCGAAAACCTATGATAATGGCGTGTAACATGTTTTGTTTCAATTTCGCATATATCCACACTGTTATTGGCGTCATGGCCAATTACATCATTATCGTTTTATATTCTATTGAAGATAACAAAAAAATATCATAAGGATTGATTAACCTTGTAAATGTTTGCATTTATTGAATTAGGTGTAGGAAATTTTAAAGAAGAAAGCTGAAGGTGGTAGCGATTTTTATAGTAAAATATTTTACGTATTTTAAAATATTTTATTTATTTATTTTAATATTTCATTTATGTTTAACGAGCATCCACCACTAAAGTCCTGATGAAATCAAGACTCATAGGGCGACGGAGTCTGGGAAGACCAAGATTAAGATGGAGCGATAACGTCCTCAAAAATATATCTACCTTGGAGCTTCTAAACTGAGGAGAGCTGGCACAAAACCGAGACGAGTGTAGGAAGACTCTTCAGGAGGCCAAGACCCACTAGAGGTTGTAGAGCCAAGAATGATGATATTTATGTTCATAAATTATTATTTTTTTTTTTTTCATGAAAAAATGTAATTATGATTTTTCAATGCCCCTTTCACTTGGAAATTCCTGTCAAGACAGATGTAGGGGCTAAATACATAATCGGGATAATAAGGCTAAAAATACAGTAATGTATATTTTCTCTGAGGTTAACGGAAGGTTTAAAACAAGAAATGTGATTTTTTTTAATCCTTTAGACCAGATGTGAACATAGAAACTATTTTTTTGTTATGAGAGTATTTCTCAAAATAAATGTACGTAACGAAAAGGTTGTTACGAAATATTGTTACGAAATAGTCCTAAGATGTAACTAAATACTAAACATAAAGCTTGTTATATGCTATACAAAATTTTTTAATTCATTTTTATTTTTTTGTATTATTTATTTAATTTAAAAAATATTCGTCTTTTCTAAATGTACGTCTTTAACTTTTTTATTTATTGTACATACTACAAACATACATAAACTCATGACCCAAATTCTTGTTGTTGGGTTTAAAATAAAACAAAGAAGTATTAAATAATGTTTTTTTAATAAAATTATCAGCATCCCAAATTTAAGTACCTAACACAATATTCAACAAATCCTTAGAAATTAAAGAAAAGACACTGTTTACAACATTTAAAAATGTATTAATTTGAATCACTATCGAAAAAGCTATTTTTAATTTGTGTCTATTTACAATTTTGTCTGTAGCTACTTTTTAAACTTTGTTAAACTTTATTAAACTTTGTTTTTAAAGAATCTGTAATTTTATTTAGCAAAATTAGCTTTTTTCACATTCTCTTTTTCTGCCATGGACACATTTGGTAAAATTTCTTCTAAGAAGCTTTTTGAGGGTATTCCTAAAAAAAAGTTATCTTGTAGCCCAGGGTTTCCCAACCTTTATTTTGCCGAGCCTCCCCGAACCAAAAAAAAATATTTTCATGCCCCCCTTAAGGGTCGTCCATTAATCACGTGAGGCTCGAAAAGGGGGGGGGGGTCTGAAAAAAATCACGGAACATCACAAGGGAGGGGGGGTGTAATGAGATATTACGTGTATTTATTATACCTACATTTAAAGATAATATTCTAAAAATTTCAATATACTTTGTATCGAAAAATACACGTAATTTTGGGTATGGTGGGGGGGAGGGGGTAGTTAAAAATTTCACCACATATCACCAGGGGGGGGGGGTTAAAAAGTTGCTAAAAAACATTACGTGATTAATGGACAACCTCTTAATTATGTTTCAACAAAATTAAGAACTAAATTATTTATTTGAATTTCAAATAGGTACTAAACAGGTACAAAATTTTCAATCTTTAATAAAAGAGTAGGTACACTTTTAATCATTAATTACTTTCACATTTACATTTCTTAGTTTTCTTTTAATTTTACATATTATTCTATTATTATTATTTTTTTTTTTTTTTTAAAGCGGTAAGCGAGAGGTCCTGGGTTCGTGTCCCAGATGTGTCAATATCTTTTTCTGATTTTTCTGTTTTCAGATTTTCGATTGAGTTTCGCTTATATTGTCTTCATTTAATTAAATATTTTTTTTTATTTATTTAAATTATATTTTTATTATTAGCTAATGACTTACAACTTTCAAAGTAATTTTAGAACAAATAAAATAAAACTTTTAAGTACTGATGAGATACTTGAGCCTGCATGCTCTGTACCAGTTGGTCGATTTTGGTTCAGTTTTTGCTAGAACTATGGTTAAAACCTATTACGCCCCCCCTGACATTTCTCTACGCCCCTCTAGGGGGGCGTGCCCCCCTGGTTGGGAAGTCCTGCTGTAGCCGGTATTATAAGAGTAAATTATAATACATATTTATTTAAATAAGATTTTATTAAAGCTTGAGGCACCACTAATTCATAAATATACTTTCAATTTGAAAGGGACAACTTATACTTACAGACACACTTACAATATAACATAAGCATTTAAACAAATATGGACAAATAACGCTGGACTACATGATACCTAATTGCTTAAATATGTTACCTATCGAAATCAAAACATGTACAAATGGTAAAACAAAAATATTATGTTGAAGAATTGGCTCGCCGAAAGAAATAATTTCTATATCTTCAAAGTAAAGCACCCATTGACAAACTACTTAAAAGTAGTTGATTGGGACTTTTCTTTTGTTTTGTAAAATATTTTTATTTTTCCTGTCGTATTGTATTACTTTGTCTTTATAACAAATAAAATAAAAATCAGATTGTAACTGTGTACACTCAGCTTTACACTATACTTTTTCGTTACGCTACGAAATTTATAATAAAAGTTACGAAATTGTAATAAGAATTAGACAAAATGGGGTTATAAAAAGTCAATGGTTTGATAAAACTTAAAACTGT
Organism: Limnephilus rhombicus; assembly: GCA_929108145.2. Taxonomy (NCBI): domain Eukaryota; kingdom Metazoa; phylum Arthropoda; class Insecta; order Trichoptera; family Limnephilidae; genus Limnephilus; species Limnephilus rhombicus. The sequence continues at coordinate 31,117,198 of OV815284.1, forward strand.
AAATAGGTAAGCTTAGCAATGTTCGTACCGCACGTATTACAAAAAGATGAGTAAAAAAAGACTTACCGTTTCGTGAAAAAAGGCTATAATATTTCCTGTCTCGAAATAGTAGTCCCACTAAAGAAACACGTTTTTACTGATTTTAACAATTAATGTTATGGCGGAGACGTCAAACCAAAAACCAACCAGAATGAAGCTAGTATTGCCCATGTAAAATTTAATGAATGGGTTCAGAAATTTCGGTGGAAGTAGAAATAAAACGTAACTAAAGAGTAGTTACTAAAATGTAAATGACTATGTCTCATTTTGATTTTTGTGCATAAATTATTTATTTATTATGAAACCCCATATAAAATTACTTTGTACAGAAACTACAATTAGTTAAGACCCTAAAACTTACAAAAATTCACATATTACAACGTTTTACTCGCATTTTATGAAGTATAAACACATGAAGTAGGAGGGTGGCAATCTTATTTTGTATGAAAGGTAAAAATCGATATTTAAAAAAAAAAAAAATATTTGTGGATTAATACGATTGTAATGTTTATTCTTCGTTATTTTAAAGACTAATATTTATTCTACAAAATGGTGTATATATTTTTTTTGTATGATTAATTAAAAATGTGTAATTTTTGAACTGTAAAGTGTGCCTTTAAAAATAAAGTGTGCCTAGAAAGGCACACTTTATTTTTCAAAAATGTACACTTTTTTGAGAAATACTCATATATTATACTCACGATGTATTATCAAAAGTAGATTAAATATGTTTATTTACTAATATAAAATGAACTCAAGTTCAGTTTCGCATTTTTATCGAGAATATTATCGGGTTCAGGTATGGCTTGGTAATTAACTGGACCCAGAATAATGGGGTTGGAAGCTAATTGATAATGTATTGGAACCAATCCACACACTACTTCCAACTGCACCAGAGAAGCTCTTTAATACAATTTTTGCAACTGCAAAAGGTAGGTTTGTTTTGTTCACCAGCATGCACCAGTTGTCAAGGCCAGTCATGCTCAAATGTTGAATCTCCAACAGAAGAAGATCCCTATAACGACGACGGAACAACCGATGTATCGCTGTTTGAACAATTTATGTCAACTCAGGAAGAAGAGGAAGAAGAAGAAAAAGAAGATGGAGAAAGAGAAGAAGAAGAAGAAAAAAAAAGAGAAGAAGAAATTGAACGTGAAGACCTCAAATAAAATAGACCGTGGAGTAGGCCTACTGGGGAAACCACGTCAAAAAAATGCGTCAAGTACACTATCTCACAGGTCGCGTGGAAACATGTGCATTGTGCATAGTATAGGCCAGGGGTCACCAAATGGCGGACCGCGGTCCGGATCCGGACCGCCGACCTATTTTGTGCGGACCCTGTGTTAACAATACAAAATATTTTTTCATTAAGGATCTTAAATCGGAATTTGAAAACAGATTGACGACCTCCGTAGTCCAGTGGGTAAGACTCTTGACTCACAATCCAGAGGTCGCGGGTTCGAACCCGGCATGCGCAAATAAATTTTATTTGATTAATTTGTGTTATTTCACAATTAATTCATTTAAAATAATATATAGTATATATGCGGCATGCTCCAGAGTGGAAGATACTATCAGTATCGCCCTGGTGTAAGACCACCATTCAGAATTGAAACGTTGCTTAAAAATGGCTTTAGCCGTGTTTGGTGACCAGATCTGAATAGCCAGGTACTTCCCAACCTTCCTCTTCCCCACCTCCTTCCCCTCCCCACTACCTTAAGCCTCACAACATACCCCAATTGGGGATGCCATAGTCTCACTGGCTCCAGACTGGAGCAGTTGAGATTCTTGTGCGGTATTCACTGTAAAAAAAAAAAAAAAGATTCACAGATTTGAAGAAAATTGAGAATGTCGTCGACCTCCTCAGTAACATTTACTCTCTGCTGCAAATATTTTCGGGAGTAATAAAGCTGCTCTCCAGATGGAAATGATCGATTTCCAAGAAAATAGAGTTTTAAAACACCAAAAACAGAAAGTTTCTTGTCAAGAATTTTGGATAAAATTTGTTTGTGCTAATAAATACCAAAAATTAAAAGAATTAGCCTTGAAACTTCTCACTTTGTTTGGGTCAACATGTGTTTATAAAGCAGCATTTTCCAAGATGAACATCATTAAAAATAAATTCCGGAGCAGACTTACCGACGAACATCTCCAAGATTTAATGACAATAGCCTGCACAAACTTTAGTCCAAACTTCGGACGGATAGTCCAAGGCAAAAAATGTCATTTTTCTCATTAATATTATAAAAAAAAAATTGGTACTTCTTTTTATTCATAACATTTGTTTATTATTTAATAAAATAATGTTCTAAAACCCGTTCGTTTTATTTATTCATTGATATTGTATCTACACATATTTAAATAGTACAGTTTATTATTTCAATTGTTAAGCCAGGGGGGGGTAAGGCCATTTCTCCGGACAGCGACGGTCATATTATTTTCAAAAACGGTCCCCTAATGAAAATAATTCGTGACCCCTGGTATAGGGTATAGGGAATACAACTTTAGTAAAGTTTAGAATCGCTTTTTCTCAGAAATAATTAATCTTAGGGGAAAAAGTGTAAGAATAATTTTTATAGATAATTGCATGATCTACAATTTTTGTCTAATCAATTTTTATCATAAAACTAACCGTTTCGCTAAAAAATGCAAATAACTAATTTTTTGCGAACGTTGACCTTGAATATTTGTTTTGCACAAATGGGATCGATGGGGACTTTTCACAATTTCATTATAATGGTATCCCTAACGTTCATGTAAATTTTTAGCTTCTTTGGAATTTATTTAAAAGTACCCCTATTTTTCGCGCTAACTTGGCCGGACTATATTTGTTTTAGTTCTTAATTCTTAAAAAAAAAAATTAATCATAGCCCAATACTTTCCTGAAGATTCTGTCGGCTAATAAAATAAATTGATGAAAAGCTGGTTAATTCTTGACTGATTACTCACCTTCAACGATGTTCCAATCATGATTTGTAAGTAAATTAAATCTGACACCAGAGGACAAATACAAGTTCATAAAATCTATTGATATAAAACCTTCATGTCTTATATTAACATTCAAAGATGAAACTAAAAAAATTACAATGATGAATTTCAAAAAAAATAATGATGTCTCCCATTTAGCGGATGATAATAAAAAAATGTATGTGAATGAAGCCCTTACGCCATATTATAAAAATCTTTTATGGAACACGAAAATAAGGGCAAAAGAAAAAAAAATCAAATTCATCTGGTTCAGAAATGGAAAATTGCTAGCAAGAAAATCTGAAGACTCTTTAATAACTGAAATAAAAAATTACCACGACCTTGAAAGTAAAATCATATAAACAAGCTCAGTAATCCATAACTATCTACAATAAAATTAACACTTATACCAGAAATGGATCCATTAACTGATATTGAATATGACAACCCTTCTCCGGAAACCATTACAACATTAACAACTCAAGAAATTAATGATTATATAAAAAACAATAAAGCAAAAACACTAGAAATACTTCACCAGAATATACGAAGCATCAATAAAAATTTCGTAGAGCTGACGATGATGCTACAACAATTTGATGAGGATATCGACATCATCATACTCACAGAGTGTCGTATAAAAAAAGAAACAAATCACCAAAACACCTAGATAAATATAAGGTATATAACTCCACACACTCCAACTCAAAAATCAGAATGACGGAGTGATAATTTATATTAAAAATGAGATCCAAGGAATTGTAAAAGAAATTCAACTCAGAGATGCTAACTGTCTACTAATAAACATTAATAATGATATCTCAGTATTAGGGATATACAGATCACCTTCAACAAGAGACATATCTCCATTTCTTCACTCCCTGGATGATGAGCTAACCTATCTACGAGATGTTCGGAACGTGTACTTAATTGGGGACATCAATATTAACATACTAAATACTGGACAGAAACACCCCCAATGTGATGACTACCAATTACTCTTACTGCACCATGGACTGATCAGTGCAGTTAATATACCAACAAGATTAGGATATAACGAAAATGCTCAAAATGTATCTGCCTCCTGTATTGACCACATCATGATAAAAACAAACAAAGCATACGGTACCGCCGTTCACCATTCCAATATTAATGACCACTTTACACTGCTACTTACCATTCAACTTCAAAATACACATACTTACATTAAAAATACAATAGTCAAAAATAGAATTAATATTAACAAGTTAAAGGATTTATTAAAATTGGAAGATTGGGGAGAACTATTTAAAATTAATGATTTTCAGGATTGCAGGCACTCATTTACAAGCATTGTTCAAACAAATATTCATAAATATTTAGAATCATTCACTATACAAACTCCACACAAATGTAAAATAAAAAAAACCTTGGATTACTCAAGGACTTCTAAAAAGTATAAGAGTTAGGGACAAATTACACTTAAAAACTAAAAAAAATCCACTTGATCTTTCGTTTCTAAATTTTTACAAACATTATAGAAACATGTGTTCTAAACTTATAAAATTTGCCAGAGGTAACTATTACAAACGTCAGATTCAAAACTGTAATAATGACCCTAAACTTGTCTGGAAAATTATTAAGGAGATGACATACACTAAAAACAATAAAAGTAGTGATATTACCGAACTTGATACACCAAATCAAAAATTAAATATGAAAGAAAATCCAAAGGAAATAGTTCAATTTGTGAATGAATATTTCTCCAAGGTGGGTTCTAAATTAGCTAAAAAAATAATTAAACCTCCTTATACTGATAATGAAATTAACAACACACTTACAAATAATATCACCTTTAAATTAAATACAGTTACAGCAGATGACATTGAAAGCATTATAGATTCAATGAAACCAATACTAACTTCAGGATCAGATGGCATCTCAATGAGAATAATTAAATCAACTAGAGATGAAATAATTCAACCACTCCTCCACCTTGTGAACAGATGTATCATGGAGGGTATCTTTCCCGAAACGCTTAAAATGGGTTCTGTTATACCAATCTTTAAAACTGGCAATAAAGCGGATATAAATAACTATAGACCGATAACAATATTGAATAATCTTTCAAAAATAGTAGAGAAAGTCATAAAGAAGCAGCTCACTCAATATCTTGAAACAAACTTCATACTATCTGAAAATCAATACGGATTTAGAAAAAATATAGGAACCTCCGATGCCATCGCCTCTATTGTAAAAAGTATAAAACATAGTCTCGATAACGGAAATAAGTGTATCGGAATATTTTTAGATCTAAGTAAAGCCTTCGATACAATTGATCACACATATCTTCTAGAAAAACTCAAAAAGATTGGAATCTCAGGACGTGAACTAAACCTCATTAAAAGCTACATGTCAGAAAGGTTACAGTTAGTCAGGATTCAAAATGAATCAAGTCAACCAATGCAAATCCAATATGGAGTCTCGCAAGGCTGTGTCTTAGGCCCGATTTTATTCCTGATATATGTAAATGATTTATGTGAACTAAACTGTCACGGCTCAGTCATTAGTTTTGCAGATGACACAGTCCTTCTATTCCATGGAAAGTCATTAGAGACTGTATTTGAAAAAGCTGAAAAGGGGATGAATCGGGTAAAACAATGGCTTGATTCAAATTCACTAACACTAAATGATACAAAAACTAATTAAATTAAATTCAAAATCCACAACAAACAGACGGATAACCTTAATACAAACCTAAACATAAAAATTCATAAAGACTGTATAAACGTGAACCGAGAAACTCCTTGCAACTGTCCAAAATTGAATGAAATACAAACAATAAAATATCTTGGAATAATAATTGATCAAAACTTAAATTGGAACTCCCAAGTGGAAAATGTGAGCAACAAATTAAAAAAACTAACCTATTTTTTCAAAACAATAAGAAACATTTTAGATAAAGAACAGCTAATTAAAATCTATTATGCCTTAGCCCAATCTCAACTACAATATGGTCTTATCGGATGGGGAAGCTCATGCGATTCCACTATAAAACCAGTCCTCATAGCACAAAGGGCAATTCTAAAAATTATACTTAGAGTACCCATCAGAACCCCTACAGACTATGTTTTTAAAGCGCTGAATTTAATGTCACTGAAACAATTATATACAAAAGATATTCTAATGTACGCATTCAAAAATCAGGATAACTTTACACAGACAAACTCGGGCCGATTCACAAGATCTACATTACAACATACATTCTACCAACCTACAACTAAAACGACTTTTGGACAAAGAAATATGGAATACTTCTCTGTAAAATTATTTAATTTGCTCCCTCTTGCAATGAAAACCACAAAAAAATAACCGCCTTCAAAAGAAGCATAAAAATATGGATTATGGACATGGGAAGGAAGAAAATAGATTCAATTTTGCAACCCAACAAAGAATAATGCTTGTTTTGTACTTTCTTTTAGATCTAACTTAATAATTTTCCTTGGCAATATTCTAACATAGATTAGGTATTTACTTATAATTCAAATAATAAAACATGTACAATGTGTCCTTAGAACGGGGTACCCCAGTTAGGACACATTTTCTCTAAAAAACTGTAAAAAAATATATATAAATAAAAAATAAAAATAAAAATAAAATAAAATAAAAGTATATATTTTTACTGAAAACTCGCCCGCATAAAACTAGATTATTTTACATATTTGGCTTTTGCATTCGTCTTATAAATATTACATGCTATATTATCTATGTTTTTATGAGTTTTCATCACTAATTTCACCGTGAAATTAAATATTTTTTTTATGTTTTAAGGTGATATCCGTGCAAAAGCAAATTGTGTAAAAGTAAACAAATAATCAATTATTATGTATTTCACCTGTTTAAGACCTGTGCCACACGCAGCTATAAAATATGTAGCTTGGCCTATTTCAGCATACCGCTCGACATATATTCCCATTGGTAATGTACTTTGAGTGATATACCGAAATACGCCAAATTGTATAGCTGCGTGTGGCACAGGTCTTATTGCAAATATATATAGCTATGATGTATAATTTTTTTTATAAGAACAACTCTCTTTTTATAACTTTTGTAGGTTATTCCCATCAATGTAATATATCATTGAAGAAGAAGATAACTGGGACAGTTGCGAACATTATCTTTTTTTTTCTTTGTCTTGTTCTCTTTCATATTTTCGTTTAGATTATTAGTGTTATCTTCTTCTTCAAAGACATAGTTTTTATTTCATGTGTTTATTTTATGTGTTTAATGAAACTGAAATAAAAAATATATATGTTTGGATTAAATTTATTTTGCCGAAAGGCTAAAACCAGGTATTTTTTAGTTTTGTTTTGGATAAAATTGATGGTTTTCACCCGTTTCGTTGAAAAAATGCCCGAAAAGTTATTTTTTTTAACTTTTTAAATAAGTGGTAAAATTGTTGAGTTGTCCGGTCACCGCATATGACAAGCTCTTAAACACAAGGAGCATACTTATATTCACCATGCTTCATGATTCTGGTAAAAAATAATCTCCGATATATTACAAGAGTCCGTCTGGAGCCTGTGAAACTGTAGCATTCCCAATCCGGGTATTTTGTGAGGCTGAAGATAGGGGGAAGGGAAAGGAGATGGGGGAGAGATAGGTGGGAAAGTACCTTAAGCCATTTCAGTAGCTATTACTTTGTGGTTATCCATTATAGAAAAATGAAACAATACAACTTTGTAAAAACCACTTATATAATGTGCAAATCCGACCGGTTTCGGAACAAACGTTCCTTCGTCAGGGAAAGCTTATACTAATAAATTAAGCTTACTTTAAGCTTTCCCTGACGAAGGAACGTTTGTTCCGAAACCGGTCGGATTTGCACAATATATAAGTGGTTTTTACAAAGTTGTATTGTTTCATTTTTCGTATAATTTATATTTGCTTTATCATTTTTGTTTCTTACAAATAGATAAATAAATCAAAAATTTTGTTCGAAAAATATTCTAACTGGGATTTTTTCGTAAGTACGACTTCATAGACTCTCAGCTTTAATAGAACGTTAACCAGATCAATAAATGTATTTATCCTTTTTTGAAACTATTCGAGAAAGCAAAGGCAGAATGTATATTTAAAGTAAAAATAAGCAAAACATTTAGACTAATCTCCAATGCATTACGAATTAACATCACCACAATAATTATTTTATGTAAATTCGTATGTACCTAAAACGAACGGTCCATTTACTATTGAAATGATGTTATCGAATGAATAATGAATATGTAGTAATTAAAAAATTTATTATTCAAACGAAGATTATCCAATTACGTAGAAAAATGTATTTTTTTATTATGTTAAGTATTGAACCGTACCGCAAGTATTAGTAATCAGGGTACGTTCGTTCAAGTAGTCGGCGTGAAGATAGATTATGTATAAAACCGATAAGCGTAAGAAACAAACTAACGACTGTACCTATGAACTTAGTAAAGGTTACCTGTTTCACAACAAATTAGAACCCTTAAAGTGTCTCCATTTGTTTTTGGGTTTAAGAGATTATAGTAAAGATAAATCGTACTTTTCGAACATACATTGGCGGATGAAAATCTATGTTTATAGTTTATTATTCTTCGAATTATTTATGCTATTCCGGTATATGCCAACCACAGATGATGTTGAGGGCGATAATATTATCAGAAAAATAGCTCGTGTACTGATTGATATTACGGGAGCCATTATGATTGCTACGAGTTGGATTTCAAACACAAAGACGAAGTATCTTTTAAAAATCATTAAAAACTTCGACATCGTAGAACGCGTCATTCCAAAAACAAATACTTTTTTGCACAATAATAACATTTTGAACATTTCTATTCACGCTGTTTTCTTGATAATTGTTCTGGGACAAACCATATATTTTTTTGTGACATTGAATATGGAGGAAGACTATATCCTTGTTCTTGAACTCTGGGCAGTAGCAAACGCTTTGGTGGCGGAATATGCATTATATCAACTTTGCATTGTACTAAATATGATAAGCTCTTACACCTACGTTCTAAACTGTTTAATGTGTAAAATGTACAAAATAAAGGACCGAAACTATGTTCACCGAGATCCATTAATGCTTTTGGTAAAGAGTCGTGTCTTTCAATACGTTACGCCGTATTATATAAATACAGAAGAGTTCCAGATCGCTTCACTAAAAGTTAAATCCATACTAAAAATTTACGATAAACTGATGAGTAATTTGGAGCTAACAAATCAAAAATACAACATCGTGGTAAGTGTTAATCACACAGCAGATGATGCGAATGCGTCGTCCGGTTAGTTTTAAATTAATTTAAAAATTACTTTTATCGCAACTTCTAAAAACCTTTTTAGTTGGGTTGGCCAACGATTCAAATGATTATCTTCAGTTGTTCCGTGACGTTTGATAAACAATTACTATTACTAAATAACTTAGAATATTAACAATACGCCCAACTCCAGTAAAGTACTTATAGTAAAACATTAGCAGCATTTACCTGTATTGGCTCTTGGCTTGCAACGCTGGCTGCTAGAGGAGGTACTGTGTCAAGTTTCATTCCTTCCAGACAATTGTGGTAGATATTGGCTCTTGGCTTGCAACGCTGGCTGCTAGAGGAGGTACTGTATCAAGTTTCATTCCTTCCAGACAATTGGCTCTTGGCTTGCAACGCTGTCTGCTAGAGGAGGTACTGTATCAAGTTTCATTCCTTCCAGACAATTGGCTCTTGGCTTGCAACGCTGGCTGCTAGAGGAGGTACTGTATCAAGTTTCATTTATTCCAGACAATTGTGGTAGATATTGGCTCTTGGCTTGCAACGTTGGCTGCTAGAGGAGGTACTCTATCAAGTTTCATTCCTTCCAGACAATTGGCTCTTAGCTTGCAACGCTGGCTGCTAGAGGAGGTACTGTATCAAGTTTCATTCCTTCCAGACAATTGGCTGTTGGCTTGCAACGCTGGCTGCTAGAGGAGGTACTGTATCAAGTTTCATTCCTTCCAGACAATTGTGGTAGATATTGGCTCTTGGCTTGCAACGCTGGCTGCTAGAGGAGGTACTGTATCAAGTTTCATTCCTTCCAGACAATTGGCTCTTGGCTTGCAACGCTGGCTGCTGGAGGTACTGTATCAAGTTTCATTCCTTCCAGACAATTGTGGTAGATAATAAAATTTTATATTACTTGTTGGCAGTGGTAGACTTATAAATGTTAATGCAAACGTAATAACCGTTTTAATATAATATATTATATTATAATAGACGGCCTCTGTAGTCTAGGGGTAAAGCTCTTGGCTCGCATTCTGAAGGTCGCGGGATCGTATTCCGGAGTGCGTAGATAAATTTTAATTTAAATACTTTGTGTTATTACACTATTAATTATTTTAATATAAAATATTATAGTATATTTGCGGCACATTCCAGAGTGGAAGATACTCTCAGTAACGGCCTGGTGGAAGACCACCATTCAGAATAGAAAAGTTGCTTGAAATGGCTTTAGCCGTGTTTGGTGACATTTTCCCCATCTCGTTCTCCTCCACACTACCTTCAGCGCCACAACATACCTCAACTAGGGATGCCATAGTTCCACTGGCTCCAGACTAGAGCAGCTGGGACTTTTGTGAGATATTCAAATAAAAAAAAACAGTAACGTCGTGTGTAGGTTACCTAATATTTATTTTATACATATTATTCGATTTCTGAAATTTATTCGTGAACTAAAGAGACTACATCAACAAAATCGATTAAATGGGAGAAAAGCTACCCGCAAAACTCGAGCCGCTAGGAGGCGTGTATTCAAAATGTCATAAGTTGGAGGTCTTGTAATTCTATAACATTTGCTATTACTGAACGCACTAACATCAGAGTGTGTGGGAAATGTCAGAAGTTGGATGTCTTGTAATTCTACAGTATTTGCTATTACTGAACGTACTAACATCAGAGTGCGTGGGAAATGTCAGAAATTGGATGTCTTATAATTCTACAGTATTTTGCTATTACTGAACATACATACTAACATCAGAATGTATAGGAAATATCAGAAGTTGGGGGTCTTGAAATTCTAGAGTATTTGCTATTGCTGAACGTACTAACATCAGAGTGTGTGGGAAATGTCAGAAGTTGGATGTCTTGTATTTCTATAGTATTTGCTGTTACTGAACTTACTAACATCAGAGTATATATGGGAAATGTCAGAAGTTGGAGGTCTTTTAATTCTACAGTATTTGCTATTACTGAACATACTAACATCAGAATGTATGGGAAATGTCAGAAGTTGGAGGTCTTTTAATTCTACAGTATTTGCTATTACTGAACATACTAACATCAGAATGTATGGGAAATGTCAGAAGTTGGAGGTCTTGTAATTCTACAGTATTTGCTATTACTGAACGTACTATCATCAGAGTGTGTGGGAAATGTCAGAAGTTGAAGGTCTTATAATTCTACAGTATTTGCTATTACTGAACGAACTAACATCAGAATATTTATGGGAAACGTCAGAAGTTGGAGGCCTTATAATTCTACAGTATTTGCTATTACTGAACATACGCGCACACGCTACAAATTAGGAATTCTCACTTCTTCAGTATGTAGATTGCCATAGCAGCCTGAATCCGATAACGGTAAAGTAAAAAAAAAAGTGCAAAAAAGTTTAAAATTGTAATATCATTAAAATAGTACTATTAAAAATATGTAAACAAGAACACACATGGAAATTTGCAGATCGTTTGTCTTGGAAACACCGTTTGCTTTATTATAAAAATCATTTATCCATATCCTCTCAAGAATGTAAAGGGCAGAACTATTAATAAATTTTCTAATGTAACTTCATCACTCTTTTGATAAGCTTATGGGCTATTTTTTAATTTACTCACTTTTAACAACTTAACGTGTTGAAATACCACTTTATTGAGTAGTCATGGAATCGCTCATTTTACAATATTAATTTGTGAATAAAAATAATGATATTATTTTTTAGATGCTGTTTGGCCCATTTCCGTTCATACTTCACATGATAACGGGTATATCTGCAATTTTTTCTTCAGTAAGTAAAGTTTTTTTTTACATTAACTTCATACAGGAGGCCCTGAGGTAAATAATACCCCTCAGAGCCTATGTCACCTTTGGTGGAGGGTATTTTTAGGAAAGGAAGGAGAGGAAGTTCTGGGAAGGAAATGGGTATTAGGGGTGGGTAGGAATATGGGGGTCAGTGTGTCCAGGAGTGACGAAATCCATCTCTTCCAAGGCGATGTTCCGAGAGAGTACGACTGGAGAAGTCAAAGGGACTCCTTCAACAACTCTCTCCCGATTCGGCGTGCCGTGCAGCTGGTGAACAGACGCATCCGCCGACAAGACCCGGACAAACCTCACCCCTTGAAAACGGGCACCCCCGCTAAGTCATCAAACGTAGCGAACCACTTGGGGTTACCTATGGTAGAGGTGTTAATTATCCAATAAAAGGTTCCCGGGGCGGCGGTACCCATACCCGCCTCCCAAATTGCAAATAAAATAAAACCACCCGATTTCACTGGAACATACTCGTATCATCAGAATGTTTGTATTAAGTCGTGACTCTTCATGATTAGTGATTACCCACCGAGATTTCTGTATTGGGTTAGAGGGGTGGTACTTGAAAGAATTCTCAATCTGCTTTCTCATAGATGGCGCTAGTTTAATTATTTTAAAAAACAATTTACAAGTTATGATTTAATGGGTTTATTGTTTGCGCGCGTATCTACATGTTTGTACATCGTGAATATGAATAAATGGTTTAGGTTTAGACCATAAACAAACACAATATGTAGAGAAACGCTTACAAATACAATATGACGTTATCGAAACCGCCTGAATACAGATTTATGGACATATAAATAAAGAATAACAAAACAATGTTCAATTTATATGCTTACAAAACCTCCACAAAACACCACAATACTAGCTCGATCTGAGGGTCTCGTGTTCACAATTCGTTCACAGACTCAATTCAAGACAATTATCGCTTAGTTATTGATAGAATAAAGGTAGGAAGGGTTATATTAAATGAAGAGATCTCTTGTTGCTTTTGAAATATCTTGGGAATGCATTTATGGCTCGACGCTTCTAGGGAAAAAGCCTTAAATTTCATTGTGAAGTCGAAGTTATTGATTTTAAAATATAATAAAAAGGCTAAATGGATAATGCATATAAGGTATAATATAAGGTTTATGTACGTTATCCCTCACCGGGTCACACTTGGGCAGACGACATCGTCAGGAAAGGTCACTGAGTTGATTTCTAATCAATTTGCTTTTATCCTAATTTTTAAATTACGTGTTGCAGACAACTTAACGATTTGAATTCAAAATGGCCCAGAAGGGCTTGCCCCGGGCGCTTAAGCCATGACCGGCCGCGTATTTACAATCCCTACCGTGATGGGGGGGAGAAATTTATATATTTTGTCATAATAAATTAAATAAATTAGTAGGAGAAAGGTCGTGGGGGTCAGACGGAAGAGAAGGATAAGGGGAAGAGCTGAGACAATAGCAAACTCTGCTGTGTGGAACACAGCAGAGGTTACGACCCGCCAAAACTCGGACTGCTGGAAAAATGGGCAAAAACCTGAGTCCGCCCACGCCGGCGGCGAGGGTGGGGGGTCGTGCTATAAATAGAGGGGTACCACCGGTAACAGCACGCATTCTTACAATTCGATTTGGTACCGTCTCAGCAATTCTTCGCCTCTTCTGCCTGGCCTTTGGACCTTCCTCTGGACTTGACCTGAAACTTGGATTTTATTTCTGCCTCCCTTGGACCCGGCCTCTTCCTCTTGAGGGCCACCACCCCGGCGATTTGTCAAGCATCTTGGCGGCTAACCAGGACTACCCTGCCCCTATTTTACAGTCTATGTGAGTGGCGGAAACGTCGCTTACAGACCTTTTTACATGGGAGCGCGAATTGCCCGCCACGTTATTAACATATTTGCTTAGTCCAAATGCGCAAAGTAAACTTCGCCCTTTTTCGCAGAGGAATATTTTGTTGCCGTATTTAGTTAAGACACTTTTACAAATGTTTAATAATTTACTTACCCCTGTAACCAGCGACGAGCTCACTGGAGAAACGCCCACATTCGCCATATACACATAAACTAGGGTATAATGTATAGCACAAGCTCTCATATTTGTTCGTAAAATGTACGATGCGAAATCCTCGCTGGTCAGGACAAGAATGATGACGTCACATTTTTTAGATTTAAGCAAGGCTCTCGTAAGCCGAGCTGGCTCCATGGAACCGTTATGGGGAGGGGGAAATAATACGATTTTATCACTTAGAGCAGGTCCAGATATATTCTTATCTCCATGGTTACAACAAATATTAGGTATTTAGTACCTGGCGCAAATCATCGTATAGGGATTGGAAGTTAAAATTCAAGAAATTATTATGTAACAAAGTTCAGCCCGAAGTACAAAAACTCTTGTCATACTTTGACTTTCGATAACCACCTCACCTCTGTGTGGTAAGGTAAATTTTGGTGCAGTGAACCCATGTCTACACAAATGATTCCAAATAATCGTGTCTGTAATGTTTTCCCTATAATAGAATTTAATATTTTTATAAATTATATTAAGAACTTCATTGTATTCCTGTTTTGGAATTTGGCAAAGTTTTGGCAAAACCCTTGCTCACTAAACACAATTTTATGATTTATTATTAAGAACTCTGTTTACAATAAAATGGGTTGTTTTAGGATGGAGCTACTCTAATTTCGGTTTTAATTTGGTGGATTCTAAGTTTTATTAAACTTTTGGCCCTGGCATCCGTGTGCGAGGCTTGTGTGGACGAGTTTAATAACACCAGGATGATCATCGGAAGACTACTGGCCTTCTCCACTAATATGGGCAAGTATCTACCATACAGCCTTACCAACGTAATCGCTACTTTTTAGAATGTTTAAAACAAAACTTTCATAATCATCTATCGGAGCTAGAAGGAATCAAAGCGCACACCAGACACTAACGTGCGCTAAGTAGGTTTTACACCATCTCTTTTTTCAGCCCGATTTCAATTAGAAACCAAAGTCAACATTTTTCGCTTTACGCGATCGCTATTTTCATCTCTATATTCATATCTGAATAATGTTGGAATCTTTGGAATTGGACTGAAAAAAAAGATGGTGTAAAACGGCCATTATACATAGCGTCAGGACCTATATGATTTACAAAGCCGACAAAATTTAGAGCTAAATTTAAGGGGAAATTCTACTCTGGAAAAAAATCATATTTTAATTAAATATGATTTTGATTATCATTGTTAAAAGTGTATCTAAAGAGATAAGATAAAACGCGTTTTTCTCTCAAATCTAATCTCAAGTTTTAATTGACTGATTCTCTTGAAAATTGGTGTGAATTTTCTTTACATATCCCCCTATCTATGGTAAGCATTAACCAAAAAATAAAAATAAAAAATTTTTACTATTTTTAAAAATTCGGATAATTACAAAATAACTTATAAAATCTTTTTTTATTGAGTAGCCGCCATTATGCGAGAATTTTTTTTTCTCTTTTTTTGGTTCCTACAATAATGACATTTGTACTGATAAAGAACCTTTTTATTATTATTTTTAATTTATAAACTAACGTTTAGACAAGATTTTTATGCATAGCACAAAGGGTAACAATTATTATAAGCAATAATTATCGGCCTGAAACACTCATCAACATTGAAAAATCTTCCGAGAAAAGATACTTGCCGCCAACGGGACTTGAACCCGTAAAACCCGTAGAACCCGGCAAAAATAAAGTTGGTTGTTTTCAGGTGGAAAAAATATAATAAGCAGTAATTGTTGAATGAAACACTAGTATATATTGAATTATTTGGCGGGTATTTGATAAGCCCCCATAGCTCAGTGGTCAAGAGCAGCTGACCGGCAATCAGAAGGACACGGGTTCAAGTCCCGTTGGCGGCAAGTATCTTTTCTCGGAAGATTTTTCAATGTTGATGAGTGTTTCAGGCTGATAATTATTGCTTATAATAATTGTTAACCTTTTTTATGTTTCAAATGACCAGAAAGGTTGGAATCGTGACAAGATATACACATGTTTTTTCCCCTCTACTTCAACAGCGCGTAACTTCGTGAAATATTATATATTATTATTTATTATATTAATTAACAGCCTTGCGTCTGTAGTACACACTCGATTCACAAATAGATACAAAAGGAAGTGCTGCCATCTATATTTTTATTAATACGCTAAAAAACCTGCTTTTGTAATTCGATTTCGAATTCTAGAATTCGTCAAAGGATGGCGACACTTACGTTAGCAGGTGGCATGAGGATTGAGGACGTACCCCCCCTCCCCCTAGGTATAAAAATTTGAGGATCTCTCCGGATATTAAAGATTGACGGTAATACTTAGAGTTGTTAATAATAATATCACGCGACTATATATAGTACACATGACGTCATTATTTGTCGCGGTTAAATTGTTCCGGTGATTAGCTCTCACTGAATCGCAATGGATCCGAGGAACCGGCTATTTTTGGAACTAGTTCCTATCGAATTTATAAAATGGTCACCAACACTCAAACTAGGCGAAGCCAAACTAAAAGCCACCCGCAAGGCCTGACAAAAACTGCTACTGTTTTTAACTGCTACTATTATATTATTATCTCAAAACAAAATAAAACTCTCACACACCATAGGTTGGTACCTAATTCAAAACTCAAATAAATTACAAGGATTTCCAACTTGTATTTCTAGTGCCTATTCAGACACAGCAGAACTTTTTTCAAGTTAAATTTGTTTTTTTAAATAATTCTCTAATGAAACTCTTTCTTTTACCATTTCAGAAAGCAAAGAAAGGAAGAAACTGCGAAGGTTCCAGAAATACACGATTTACCGGAAACCTAAGATAATGGCGTGTAACATGTTTTGTTTTAATTTCGCATATATTCACACGGTTATTGGCGTCATGGCTAATTACATCATTATCTTTTTATATTCAATTGAAGATTTAAAAAACTATCATAAGAGTTGATTAACCACGTAAGTGTTTACATTTATTGAATTAGAAATACGAAATTTTAATGAAGAAAGCTTGAGGTGGGCGCGATTTTATAGGAAATATTTGACTTGCCTTATAATTATGACTATAAATTCTTATTTATTTTTATTTATTTATCGAGATAAAACATAATCATAATTGATTATTCTATTTTTTTTAAATTTAATTTCACACAAGGAAACTATTTTCCCTCTGGGCCTAAGTCATCTTTGGGGATGCTGTGTGGAGCGTCTTTTGAAGTAAAGGATGGGAGGAAGTTCTGGGAAGGATAAGGTATGACGGGTGGGTAGGAATCTGGGAATCAGTGGGTCCAGGAATGACAGACGAATGAATGCATCCCTCCCACTGCGGTGCAAGGTGATGTTTCAAAACAGTTCTCCTTGAAAGGTCACAATCTCCCTCAACAAGTCTCTCCCGATCCGGCCTGCCACGCAGCTGGTGACCCAGACAAACCTCACTCCATGAACTCGGGCACCCCTGCTAAGTCACCAAACGTAGCGAACCACTTGGGGTGACCTACACCAGAGGTGTTGGATAACCAATAAATGGTTCAAAATTGAATTTTGCTCTATGCTAAATGCTCATCTCACTGGGAAATTCCTTTGTCGAGACAGACATATAAGGTACATACATAATAGGTATACTAACCCTATAAAGTACAGTATTGCACATTTTCTTTGAGGTTAACGCAAGATTTAAAAAAATAAATGTATTTTTTTTTTATTCTTCAAATAAGATGTGGATATAAAAACTTTTTTGTTGTCATAATAGAGAACTCCAGTCCATTTTTTTTTAAATGAATAAAGACCTTCAAACTTAAATAACTGCATATTTATTTTTATTTTTATAGTTAGTTTTAATAATTAAAACAATTGTCAAAGTTTTAATTTTTCAGGACCCCCTTTAAATCACCGTAATTATGGTGGATTGTGTGACGTCATCACCCATCGATAGTTTTATTTACTTTCAACAGGTGTTGTCATTTTGAATGAATTATACGGAAGAAAGATGATACTATTCGATAAGTTAAAACATTATTTAGGTGGAATTATTGAATCATTTTATTATATTTATTATATTGTTGAACATTATTATGGGAGAGTGGTAAAAAAATTGTTTGAAATTATTATTTTTTTAGCTTTTAAAATCAATATTAACAAAAACGAAGAATCACCCACAAAAGTGTAGGAAAACGATAACAGCTGATCGATTGCGGCCATTTTGTTTCTATTTCACGGCCATTTATACGATTTTTTCGTACAGTTTAAAGTTTTTTTAATATTTTAAATAATAGATATAAACTAATAGAGATACCTACCTCTATTTTTGATACTGAATTATTTAGGCTTAAATATTGTTTCAATAAACACAACAACTAAATCTCTATAAACAGTATAAAATAGAAAAAATAATTGATACTATTTCTAACTCATTGGGTGCGGGTTGTGATAAAATTCCAGCATAAAATTCTATTAACAGTATGAAATAACGAATACCTAACATGAAATGTGGTTAATACTGATGGCTTTTGTCATAGGGGTCGTCCATTAATCACGTGATATTTTTTTAGCAACTTTTTACCCCCCTCCCCCCCCCCCCCCGTCCGTGGTGATATGTGGTGAGGTTTTAGACTAACCCCCAAAATCACGTGTATTTTTTTTAGTACAATGTATTTTGAAATTTTCAGAATATTATCATGAAAAATAAATACACGTGATATCTCGGTACACCCCCCCCCCCCCCCTCCCCCGGTGATATTTCGTGATTTTTTCCGAACCCCCCCCCCTTCCCCCCTTTCGAGCCTCACGTGATTAATGGACGACCCCATACCTACATAATCAAAGTTTCAATACAATGACTGGTGACGCGTGACGTCAGCACTAACCATTCAGTAATGCCAACTTTACGGTGTGTTTTGACAAGAGGTTTAAAAATGCACTTTTTAATATATTTTTAAGAACTCTACGTTTAATATTATGAAATAAAACTTATATATTCAGAATCAGCTTTCACGAGACAACCGACAAGTAAAAGTGACAGCCGTTTAACTTTTTTTTACTATTTTCTGTGCTTAATAAGTAGTGAATTCTGTTTTAAAGTGTTATTCTACCTCCTTAGTATCATGAGCACCTTCTTAACTGCCAAAGTGTGAGGTTTTTTTTTCGTTTTTTCTGAATAACTTCTAGTTGCTATCTCATATAGTGACTATCTCAAATTGTGCTTTGTACTCTGACAGGAACCCACACGCATTACATAGTGCATTTCTTTATTCCGTTTTTCTTTATATTCATCGAAAAATAAGTGCGACATAGCAAATCCGTGCAAATAACCCGATTCTCAAAAATTTATCCTAAATACAAAAGTCCGCGCAGGCGCATTGCAACGTGAAACGTAAATTAGGGTAAACATGACGCCATCAAATAACCACGCATTTATGGAATCGTGCAAGACGGCAATTCAAGATCTATTGGAGGCAGTCCAAGACCCAACAAAAAAATTTACTAAGGATCAACAAAATTTAATTACCATAAAAGCGAATACAATACTGTCACTGATGGGTCACGTCGCCGTTGAAATGGCTGAAAACAATGTGAAACTTAATTCGTATGCCCTATCAGTAGACAGTAAGCCACATATAAATAGAAAAAACGAATTTTCCGTAATGATTACCCCGAATAAAAATAATAAAGAATCGAACGAAAAACTCAAAAAAGAATCCAAGAAAAAATTAGAAACGGAAAATTAAAGATTAATATTGACAGCATTAAAAAAATTTCTCAAAATAGATTGATCATAAAATGCTTCAAAAAAGAAGACGCATTGATACTGCAAAAAGAAATCTCCAAAGAACTACAGGATGTCGAAGCCAAAGAACTTGTGAAGAAAAAACCAACACTTATTTTTAAAAGCATCTTCAATGACTACAACACTGAAGATTTCACTGAAGATTTATTTGAACAAAACGAATTCCTCAAATTTTGCTCACAGAATAAAGAAACCAAATCACTAATAAATGTGAAAAAAATTGTTCAAAATAAATACAACGACACGATGAACTTCATTGTAGAGGTGGATAAGGACATCCAAAGAGCTATACTACAAAAATATCGGATATCAAAGAATTTACGCAGAAGATGCCAACCCGCTGGTCCAATGTTTCCATTGTTTACGTTTTGGACACACATCGAGTCGATGCTTCGGGAAAGAAAAGGACGCGGCTAGCTGCAGCTATTGTGGAGGCCCTCACACTCATACGGATTGCATCAATACAAGCAAAATGCCTAATTGTTTGAACTGCGAACAACATAATCTAAAAAATAAACTGACATTTCTATCAAATCACCGAGCAAATAACAAGATTAATTGTAAGTTTTATAAAAGAATGCTTGAAATTGCACACCAAAAAATTGATTATTAAAAATAGTTCTGTTTTAGTAGTTTTTTTCCTCTGGGTGTTATAAAATTGAAATCTCAAATTGCGGTTTAAATACCCGTATTTCTAAATTTCATTGTGTATTCTATAATACTATTTTTAACATAACTGTACAGCAGTTTTCTCTCGTATTATTATTAAACAATAAAATAGTCAAACACTGTAATATTGAAAGATACGACCATAATATTTATTTATTTTTTTTTTTTATTTTTTTTTTTACATAAATTACAAATAAATTTTATACAGTAATTAATTACATAGTAGATATATTTGATGTACCCCCATAATTAAGCAAGGCTTGTGTGTATGGGGGGGTGTTATTGTTTTGCTTTTTTTATATCATTCAGTTTATTTATATCACATTTAAATTACCATTTAAACGAAGTTTTCAGTATAATTTTTAAGGTGAGTTTTAAAATTTTTTATATTGGTATTCATGTTTCTAATTTTTTCTGGTAATGAATTAAAAAATTTTGCTCCGAAATATTTATGACTCAATTGTCCAATTTTTTTTTTTACATTTTGGAGTGGGAAGTATTGATGTTTGTCTAAGACTTCTATTATTTTTAAATGGTGCAACTTGATTTTTAATATTATCTTTATAAATTTGTAATGTTGCATGATAAAAGTATAATGCACTTAATTTTCTGACTTTAAATTGTTTGAATAAAAGTTCTGACGAATATGAGTAGGGTTTTTTTTAAATTGTTTTTATTATTAGTTTTTGTGATATGTAAATTGTTTGTGTTTGATTTGTATATGTACTGCCCCATCCTATAATGCCGTATTGTATAATTGATTGACAGAAAACGAAGTATGTGGTTCTAAGTAATTTTTCGTTTAAAATATCTCTTAAACATCTAAATATATATGTTAGTTTCCTTATTCTGTTGTTCAGAATATTTATGTGTGGAGACCATTTTAAACGCTGGTGTATTGTTATGCCCAGGTACTTAATATCAGTTTTGCTTTCTATTTTTGAACATGATATATTACATTTGTGGTTTTCTGTATTTGTCACAGAGTGGATTATTAAGTTTATTTCTTTAGGTGTTTCTTGTTTTTTAATGAAAAATGGCAAATAATTGGTTTTTTTGAATTTAAAGTCAACAGGTTTTTATCAAACCATAATTTTAGTGCATTGATATCTGTATTTGCCATTTTGTTTAATTCAAACCAGGTGTTTGCTTTTAGTAGTAGGACTGTGTCGTCAGCGTAGGAGACAATGTCTCCATATTTAGAAATATTGAATATATCATTGACATATATAATAAATAACAATGGTCCCAAAACTGTACCTTGGGGTATTGAAAAATCGCTATATTTTGAATCGCTGACTTGATTTAGTAATTTTACTTGTTGTGGTCTTTCATGTAAATAACTAGCTATCCATTCTAAAACTTTCCCATTAATTCCTATAGATTTTAATTTATTTATTAATTTTTTATGTGATATGCTGTCGAAAGCTTTTTTCAAGTCTATAAATATTCCGATACATTTTTTATCGGAATCTAGGGCCGTATATAAATAGTTGGTTATTTTTGCTATCGCGTCGTGAGTACTTGTATTTTTTTTGAAGCCGAATTGATTATCATTAATTATTTTATTTTCATCTAAGAATGTCCAAATTTGTTTTTTTACAATTTTCTCATATATTTTTGATATATTTGATAGAAGGGAAATCGGGCGGTAATTTTGTGGGTCTTTAGGACAGTCTGTTTTATAAATGGGAGTTATAATTGCTCTTTTGTAATTATTGGGAAATTCGCCATTTGCTAGACTTAGGTTTATTATATGTGTTATTGGGAGAATTAAGTATGAATATTAAAAATAGCTATTTGATTAGTTTATTCCCAAAGTGTCATAAAACAAAAATTTCTTTGTATATTTTCTACTTACATATCCACGTAATTCAATTTTATTTTGTATTACTCAATACTTTTTTTTTTTTTTACATTAACTCCACACAGGAGGCCTTGATGAAAATAATTTCCCTCAGGGCCTATGCCATCTGGGATGCTGTGTGGAGGGTCTTTTTGAGGAGAGGAAGGAATGAACATTGGTCTTGGAGAGACCTATGTTGTAGGAAGGAGGAAACACAGAGGCCGGCAAATCATTCCACAGCCGAGCTGTTGAACATAAGAACGAGTCGAAGAAACGACCCGTTCTCATGTGACAAATGTCAACCGTGTACAAATGTTGGGCACGCGTTTGGCGTGTTTCCCGACTATGCACCGGTGCCGAAGGGATCAATAATGCTAGTTCCTCAGAGCATCTTCCATTGTAATACCGGTAGAACAAGGATAGCATTCCCACCCGACGCCTGTGCTCTAAAGATTGCAAAATACTATTTTGTACATAGCTTTACAACAATATTCTCTGGATATATTATCAAACAATACTAAACACAACAACCACAATACCGAAATATACGATAATAATACGGTTATTGAAAACAGTTTGATGGTTTTTCTTTATAAGATCCAACCTATTTTTTTATGTATTAAAATCTTTTTTTATATGTATTGTTTACATGTTGACGATAGTCAAGTATGTTTTGTACACCTACTTTACCTATGCTATTATGTACATTGCCTTGCTAGTAACAAATGCTATATTTCAACTTCTAAGCATTATACTGAACGTTACGGGTGTAATATTTTATTTTAAATCGATATGGCTTTCAACTATATTGATAATGACAATGATGTAGAATTTACCCGAGCAAACAATTTAGAATGTTGGATTTCCGGCCAAAATACAAATAAATGGAATACTAACCTAATCTGTGTAGAAATTAATATTAGGTCACTAAACAAGTATTGGGATATTCTTCATGCCTATTTGAAAAACTGTTTGAAAGATATCGATGTAATAATGCTTTGCGAAACTGCAATTCACGAGGAGCTTATTAAATTATACGATATTCCAGACTACAAATCATATTATTATTGCAGAAGCAATAAACAAGGAGGCGGTATTTTGCTGTATATAAGGGAACATTTACATTTTGAACAAGAAATAGTTGAAACCATTCACTTTGAAAATGTGTTTGGAATACTGACACTACCTAATAAATGTAATTTTTATATTTTAGCAGTATACAGACCACCTAACCTCAATAAAAAGGAATTCTTAAATTGAATTTCTTCTTTTTTTCGTAATTATGTAAATTCTAATGTGATAATGTAATATTTTTTGGGAACATTAATCTCAAGTTACTGAATCAAAGTGATACAAATATAATGGCTTATGAAAATATACTAACAAGTAATTACTTAACTAAATGTATTAATGTTACGACAATAGAAGCAATAGTTGCTGGTCAAATGACCAAATCTTGTATTTACCACATTTATGTTAGATCTAATAAATACAACTTGTCCGCATGTGTTATTGATTCGACAATTGCTGATCATTTTATAACGGGACTAAATGTTCATTACCGTGATGTCAAAAATATAACGTGTTGATAAAGAAATAAAAATATATGATTGGAATATCCTTTTGAAAGAACCGAATTGCGTTGCTCTGTATAATAAAATTAAAGCTAAATTTAATGAAATCTATGAAAAAAGTACTGTAGTAAAGTCTTATAAACCTCAAACCAGACCAAATACCATAAATGAATGGATAAATGATGATTTATTATCAAAAATAAAATTAAAAGATGCACTTTGCAAAAGATGGAAAAATAATCCTTCAAATAAATTTTATGAAAGAGAGTATAAATGCAATCGGAATAAAGTTACAAAATGAATCAGCTTGTGCAAATTAAAATTTTTCAACTCAAAATTTAAAAATTATTTTGCAGACTCAAAAAAAACGTGCGATGAAATAAACAGATTGTTAGGAAGAAAGAGCAAAAGTATCTAATTGTGATCAAGTAATATCAAACTATTTCTTAAAAGAACAAACGACTGAAAAAACATCTAACTATTTCGCTTACTTCTATTCTGAAAATGTTAGGCAATTATTACATGTGATAAAAAAGCTTTGAATATTCAAAAACATAGACTTCCACACAGCATGCTCTTAACACAAGCAAAACTCTGTGATATCGAAAAAGTTGTCAGAAGTTTAAAAAATAGTCAGTCGCCGGGGATAGATAAAATTAGAATGTCTAATATTAAAAAACATTTCGATATTTTAGGACCTATTAATTAATATGATTTTAACGGAGGCAATTATACCAGAAGATCTAAAATGTAGCATCATCCGACCCATTTACAAAAGTGGTAAACACAGTGAAATTGAAATATACTATAGACCGATCAGTATTTTACCTGCAATTGAAAAGAACCTAGAAAAATATGTATCTTTAAAACTAATAAAGTACCTTGAAAATTTTTCTATTATTGATACCCATCAATATGGTTTCCAGAAAAAAAAGAGCACAGATACTTCAAGAATTTTCAAATACAATTAATAATGATCTTAATAAAAGGAAGCATGAACTCGTAGTATTTATTGATAATTCAAAGGCCTTTGATACAATTGATCAAAGTAAATTACTAGAAACTCTTGAGAAAATTGGAATTACAGGAAACCTACTTAAATTATTTGTTAATTACTTTGAAAATAGAAAGATTTGTGTAAAAATTTTAGATCATTATAGCAAAAAAAGAACGTTTACGCAGGCGTACCACAAGGGTCCATACTAGGCCCTACCGTGTATATTATATATGTTACTGCAATGAAATTGATTTTCTCTCACGTAAAACATTATGTTTATGCTAACGACACTGCATTAGTTATTTCACATGAGGATTTATTAATTGCAAGTACTTTACTACAAATAGACTTTGTCACTCTTCAAAAATGGTCACATGATGTAGGTTTAATAATCAATTCTAAAAAAACAAAGCTTATGCACATCAGATCCCCTCATGCCAACATCAACATAACTCCTAAAATTGTTTCTCATGATTTTAATTGCATCCATAATTCTGTGATGCAACTATGCTCATGTAAAAATATTGAAGTAGTTTCTAAGTACGTATATCTAGGCTTAACAATTGATTGTAATTTTAAATGGGATATACATATACAAAAAGTTTGCACACGGCTTAGAGCAATAGTGAGCAAACTTTATAGACTGAAGTTTTTTGTTCCACTAAATACTCTTAGATTAGTATATCTATCATTGGCGGAATCCTTAATAAGATATGGAATAACCGCATGGGGACATTCAACAAAAACAAATCTTCTTTCAGTGCAAAACGTACAATATTCTTTGGTAAAATTATTATTTAAAAAAAACTGAATACGAACAAAGACATGATATACCAAAATCATTACTTTACAACTCTGTAAATTTATTATCTGTCGTGCTATATTGTGGCTTAAAATTACGAGTCAGCATTCATCTCAATCTGAATGTAATAAACTAGTGGTTCATGTTTATAATACAAGACTAACTGCAAACGATGGACTAATAATCCCCAGATACCTAAATAAATAGGTCAAAGAGCTCTAGAATACCTTGTTCCTATAATTTACAACATGTTACCCAACGCAATAAAAAGCTGTGAATTGAGTTTCAGAAGAAAATGTACGCTAAAAAAATGGTTAAGTGAAAGAACTTTTTTGTACTAATCTCTGTTTTTCCGCTTTTCGTTTAATGTATTTTCCATTATTATTTTCTTTTTATTTCTTTCATTTTCTCTGTTCTGTATTTCTTATATAAAAATTTATTAACCTTTTTTTTTCCAAAATATATGTTTTTTTTTGTATATATAACATGTAATAATGTGTATATTTTATGTACCTGTCTCAATTTTAAAAAAAAGTAAATGTCAAAAGAACCCGTTGACAAACTGATATCAATTAGTTTAACGGGGCTTAATTTAAAAATGTAAAAAAAACTGTAAATAAAAAAAAATTAAAAAATAATAATAATAAAAAATTGGTCTGTATGAACATATTTTTTTAAAGCCATAATATTTTTTACTGGAGTTCCTTATTTAGCATCGAAAGTAGATTATAAAGTTTTAATTACGAATATAATATGTGCTTCATAAGAACCCACCAGTTAATTTTCCAAAAAAATGTTCAATTACTTGCTTTAAAAATTGTAAACATGAATTTAAAAAATACACCACACAATACTTTCATGAAGGTATTGTCAATTAATTAAATAAATATATGTAAAGCTATTTAATTCTATTATTCACCCCCAACCATGTCCCGATAATGATTTATTTTATTTTTTTTTTTTTTTTTTACTCTTTGTGCGATGCTACGCAGCCTCCCCACTCTTGTCTACTTTAGTTTTCTGAAGGTTTCACTTTTACCGCGTGTGAACTGCATACATTTTTTTTTAAATTAAATATTTGAAGAAAAAAACGATTTTTAAATATGGATGAAGCAAGGAGTGTGCTCCTACATAAAGGGGATATTTAATCGCTCAATTTTGCACATCGAGCCACTTCGGTCGCCCTTGTCAAGGCATTCATTATGAGAATTTTACGAAAAGGGGGCCAAGAAGCTCACTGCTCAATTTTTCACTGTGCCATACTGTGAAGGTTGATACACGTAGTTTGGTACCCATAACGCCGACGTTCCAAAGAAGATTTAAAACGCCCCAGGGAGCTCTCCGCTCAATTCAGTGCATCCAAGGGCGTAGCTAGGGTAGCTAGGATTTTGGTAAGGGGGGTGCAGGCTCTAATGCTGCATGAGCAACAGGACAGGTTACGTTAAAAATGAAAAACAAAATAATACCTAACAGGGGGGGGGGTGGGTAGAGAATTTCAGAAATAGGCTGTTTTCGTCTATAATAATACCGTCAGGCACAAAATTCTCCCCGATTCGGGACATTCCACGGGGAGCCATAGAGCTACGAAAATATTATAATAACAATGTTTATCCCACAAGTTTTACATATTTACACAACAGATAAAGTAAATAGAAAAAAAAAACAAATTAAATAAAAAAAAAACATAAGCGATAATAGAAATAAAATAAATAATCAATTATAATGTAGGACGTGGAGTGAGCTCGGGCCCAGCGCTCGTTCAGGAGTGCCGCTTGGTGCTGGAAGGCCGCGATCACCACTGTGTTATCGGAAGCCATTAGCCGCCGCATCCTGGCTCCAGTGACCCGGTGTCTCATCAGACCGGCGAATCCATGTAGTCCTAGCTTCGTAAACATTGAAGATGCGCCGCTGTATCTTCTGTATCCAAATATAATTCTGCAAGCATCATTATATTGGATCCGGAGTCGTTCTATTGAGCTGGTTCGGTTGAACAATGTTTTTTTTACATTGTTACTGCATTTGAAGAATTTTCGGGCAATCATATTAGACAATATACTGATACTTCTCCGCTGCCGTTCAATATCACCGTCATCCGAGAGGTCTTCAGTAATAATGTATAATAAATAATACCATACTTATTCAGTATTCAATATTTTTGTGACAATATCCTTAGTAGTGTCACCTCCCCGTCGGGTGGCACCACGAGCGATCTGCCCCCCCCCCCCTCCCTCGCTAAGCTACTGCGTTCAAACGATTTTCAGTCATCGTTGATCTCAGCCATGTTTTAAAACGACGCATTGTAGAAAAGGACCTCTCTACGTTACTTGTAGGGAAAGGTTGTGCCAAGGAAATAAGTGTTGTTTGTTTTGTTGCGGGAAAGAAAATGTTTTAGTAAAATCTAGTTTTTTGAGATCTTTTCTGGTCATACCCTTGTTCTGCCATTTATACCATAGTTCGGCTTCTTGATTAAAATTAAGTAAATCGTAGTATGGGTAAAAACTTTGTGCTTTTTCTTTAAAATCAGTTAACGTCATATTCAACATTGTACTGGGATGTAGCGACATCAATCCGAAAGCAGGCAAATTTTGGTCACCAATTCAGATATTAGGGAATCTAAATAAGGAATGATAATCGATCGCTTCCAAAAATCGCATGGAGTCTCAGCAAGGTAATTGGACCGATGTTGTTGGCGAGATACAATGCAGCTGAGATAAAGGCAGCTGCAGTTCTAATTGAAATATCTAAAATATTTTGGGTCTCTATGTCTACGTTGCGTCGATGATCATTTATAACAGAAATTATACCTTTAATATGAGTCATACATGCGTACATATTGATAGTTTCCGATTGTAAAGCATTGGCAATAGTTTCCAATATGCCTGAGTACTTGGCTATCAGTTGAACACATATAATGAAAATTAATTTAATAACAGCACAATGTAACTGATAGGCACGTTTTCTTGATGCTTTATTTATCACGATCAACTAAAAAGGTAATAATAAAAATTAAATAAATGAAGACAATATAAGCGAAACTCAATCGAAAATCTGGAAAGAGAAAAATCAGAAAAACATATTGACACCTCTGGGACTCGAACCCAGGACCTCTTGCTTTCCGGGAAAACGCGCTAACCACTGCGCCACGGTGTCGATATGAAATTCGGTCATGTTTAACTGTATCATACTTCGACTAAGAACCACCTACATTATCTTCATTTTATTTAAACGCATATATTATTGGCAACTATCTTTATGTATGATTGCAAGATTCAAACCCGAACTAAATGCTCTCTAGATAGTGTCTGTATAAATATTTATCCATTTTATTTAATATGCGACATCTATCGACTTTTCTGCAAGTCTAGGATGAATATTTTATTTTTAATTTTAACTTTATGAGTAAAACCTCAAATTGTAATATTTAAATAAATGAAGACAATATAAGCGAAACTCAATCGAAAATCTGGAAACAGAAAAATCAAAAAAACATATTGACACCTCTGGGACTCGAATCTTGCAATCATACATAAAGATAGTTGCCAATAATATATGCGTTTAAAGAAAATAAAGATAATGTAGGTGGTTCTTAGTCGAAGTATGATACAGTTAAACATGACCGAATTTCATATCGACACCGTGGCGCAGTGGTTAGCGCGTTTGCCCGGAAAGCAAGAGGTCCTGGGTTCGAGTCCCAGAGGTGTCAATATGTTTTTCTGATTTTTCTGTTTCCATATTTTCGATTGAGTTTCGCTTATATTGTCTTCATTTATTTAAATATTACAATTTGAGGTTTTAGTCATAAAGTTAAAATTAAAAATAAAATTAAAATTAAATTGATTCTCACAAACAATAGTCTACCGACGTAAACTTTACGGTTTGTGAGCATTCTTGCACCTTCTAGGGGGGGGCAGCTGCCCCCCCCCCTGCCCGTACCTCGCTACGCCCTTGAGTGCATCTGCTACCGAGCTACTTCAGTTTACCGGCTCAAGGCGTCCAGTATTTTATTTAATTTGATTAGGAAAACCAACCGAGCTTCACCTTGCCAAAAGGGGCCTAAGAGCTTATTGCATTTTTTTCATTCGGATTGTGTAGGTTGAGACGCTTTTTTTTTATATCCATCCCGGGTACTTCACTCCGAAGACTCCTACCACTGAACCACTTCGGTCACCGACACAATAAAAAGGGCCCAGGATATTTAACGCTCAATTCAATATACCTGCTGCTGTACAGTTGTGTAAGTACCCATCACGGGTACTTTACGGATACATAATTTGAATGTATAAGGAAAACCTACAACACCTACCTTCGTACCTGTGCCAGTATACCAGCCTCTTCTGTCACAAATATCTGTGTACGTACCTACGTATTATTGCAAAAAAAAATTGTGGTACCAAATGCCAAAATACTTTAAGGATGAAATTGTTAAACTAAAGATGTATGATGAAATGCCTGAAAGTATGAAGAATGAAGAAAGAATTAATGTATTTAAAAAGAAATGTTATGCTTACTGTAAAAATATTTAAATTTATCAAATGAAATGTTACAATGTGCTTATTAGTTTATATTCATGTAGTATAAACTAACTCAATAATAAAAAATAAAAAATCTACCAACAATTTATAGAAATAAATGCATTTTTAGTGTATATTACCTCCGTGAGTTGTTAAATGGGAGTACAGGGTCCTTTAAATTATTTTTTCACAAAAACGTGGCTTTAAAAATGTATTATCAGTATACATTATTATTATTAAGCAAAACAAATTACAAAAAAAACTTTAACTTTAAGTAACTTTTAAAAGAATTATTAATAAATCATATATAGTATATATACCCATTTTTCCATACGCAAATGAAAAAAAAATCAAATTGCATTATTGGAATAAATTGCCTACCTACCTACCAATAGTACATACGAGTGCATACAGTACCTACCCAGTAGTAAGTTACTACGTATTTTTCGATACGTCAATACTTAGCGTTCGCATTTAGCATGTACCAGCACCTACCTCGATATCATTTTATCTGGCCATATAAATTTTCATTGAAGGAACTTTTTTCACTTAAATTTTTGGCGAGATGTCAAAATTTTAATACTTAACTGCAAGATAGTTTTCATGGATTGAAACAATTACGACCAACGAATAAAGTTCTATGACCTCCTGTCACGACTTAATACGGCACCTGCGAAGCATCAAACTGTGCTCAAGAGTCCCATTGGTTGAGATAAAACGAAAACGATGATAGGTCTGCGCTCATTGGCCGCTTTGTTCTTTTTAGGGGTCGTCGGAATATAATGCGTTAATTTGCGCCTCGCCGAGCGCGTCCCATAGCGCAGCGGTATAGTGCGTCACAACTCTCAGTTTCGAATCCTACGAAATCCAAAAAAAAAAAAAAAAATCTTTCTGTAAATCAATATCCAATCTTCAAACGACTTTCTAGTTTCACTTCTATCGCGTGTGAATTACACACTCTAATATATTTTTAAAATTAAATATTTGAAGAAAAGAATACGATGTTTAAATGTGGATGAAACAAGGAGTGTACGCCTAAGAGTCCGAGGAGTTAACCGCTCAAATTTTTACACCTGCTGCCGAGCCATTTCAGTGGCCCGTAACGTGACTATAGTGAGGGCCGCTTCCAGTGGTGTTGTGGAGTAATTAAACGATATATTCAGTAGCATTGTCGTAGGCACGGTGAAGCAAGTCGTCCCACGCTGGCTGGCCGATGCATGTTTCAAATTTGACCGAGTCGCGTTTTCAAATTTACAGCACTTCATGGGATGGTTTTTCCTTGTTCCATTCATATTCAGAGAGTCTAAAACATCAATATGTTGTAGAAGCCTACTTTTCTCGGTACCTACTCTAGATTTTTATTTTTTGCCCCACCGTAAATTAAAACCTGGCTACGCCCATGATATTGTGCAAACAAATAACCACTGTGGCATAAAATTGCAGCTGAATATTACTTGGAAGGCCGAATTGGATGTAACGTATCACGCACAACTACGAAAAAATATGTAAAATAACTGACAACTATAATACTGATAAGGATATGATTGAAATAAAATGAGCTAATCCACTTATGCCACATTTTCAGGACTAAACCCTCCTTATTCTATCATTACTATTTAATTATATGAATGAAGTATTTTTCAACATAAGGGCCAATTTATTCAAGTTGCTGACGTGTACACTGAGCATGTCTTGTGAATTCACGTTTAAGTGTGAGAAACAAAATAATGGACGTGAATGCGCTAACGGTTACCTGTTTCACAATAAATTAGAACCTTTAAAGACCCTTCATCTGATTTTGGGTTTGAGATCTTACAGAAAAGAAAATTCACACTATTCTGAAGTAGATTGGCGGATAAAAATCTATACTAGCGCTTTATCCATCATTCAAATTTATGTATTTTATTACTACACCTCACCCGTGTTTAACGTGATATGGAAAGAACCTATCACACAAATAACCCACATTTTGATGCATGCAACGATTTCGGCTTTACTCATTTTAAATTGGATATCAAACGCTAACACCAAAAATGTTTTAAAAATTATTAATAATTTCGACATTATGGAACGTACCATTCCCAAGACAAATTATTTTCCACGTAGTAATAATATAATGAGCATAGCTTTGCATTTGTTTTACTTTTCTGTTTTTATTTTTAATATAATATATTCTTGGGATAGAATTTTTTCGGTGGGAATGATGGGAGTTTTTTTTACAGTTTGGGGATTAGTGGACAATTTGGCATCAGAGTTTTCATTATATCAATTTTGCATCTTGATAAATATGACAAGCTCTTACACTAATATGCTAAACTCTTTAATATATCAAATGTACGAGATCAACAATGAAATTTTTTTTGACCCCTTCATGATTTTTGTTAAAAAAAATGTTCTTCAATATAATATGACAAATAATGTTGGTAATCCGAAGGATTTCCAGATCACTGCGTTGAAAGCGAATAGCGTTTTCAAAATATATGATAAACTGACTGATAATCTGGAGCTTGTGAATCAAAAATGCAACATTGTGGTAAGTGGCAATCTTTAATTCTTCTTCTTCTTTTTCTTGTGCCCTGTCCACTCAACGGAAGTTGGCTATCATGTTGCTATGCGGATGTTGTTTACTGCGGCCTGGTATCTTTAATACAGGTGGCGATAATTCGACAATTTGAACAGCTGACCTTAAATACGATGATATTTATACATAAAATAATAAACAACATTTTACCAAAATACTTCTCAAATAAAATTATATTCAACAAGGACATTCACAGACATAATAATACAACGACGTGAAAGGAAACCAGGCTTAAAAAAAAGACAAGGAGAATACGCAGAACAGTTTACCGTACAAAGGAATGAAGTTATGTAATTCGCTACCAGAGACATTAAAGTCCACACCAATTGGAAAGTTCAAGATGTATTGTAGGAGCTACATAAAACTACATAAAATTTAGTTTAAAATATGAAATATTATAATTAATTACAAATTTTGTAAACTCAACATACAAATTACTAAAATAGAAATTCATAAACCAAAAAAATTAAAAAATGCGTTTTAAATGTTCCTTTTTATTGCTTATTTTTTTACCCTTTTGCAAAACACAAAATTGTTCTAAAATCTAGATAAAATAATTTGTGTGTTTATTAGAACATTTTTGTTTGTAAATATTAAAATTTTGATATTGGAAATGTAAATTGGCTCAAAAATACACACCTGCAAATATTCCAAATAAAATACTTAAAACATAAATTTTAACAAAACAAAAAATGTCTTCAAAAAATGCACTAAAAAGTAAAAAAATAATTTCGTATTCTTCTACAACTTAATAATCAACTTACTTTTTCTACTCATCAATATGTAGGCACGATTGTTAATTTTGGAGTCGGTGTCCAAGTCCAAAAACACCGCTATAGCTTTGTTGCCGTAGTCCAGCGCGCTCATAGCTTTGTTCCATGGTCAGTAGCTTTAATACAGAACCGCTCGTACCTTTATTCTCTCTGAAACCGAATTGATTGTCGGAGAGTATCTTGTATTTTTCTAACAATGAAACTAATCTTGACTTAGCCAATCCCTCTATTATTTTTGAGAGAGTATTAAGCAAAGACGATGGGGCTGTAATTGTTAAGATCTAAGTGGTCTCCACCTTTGAAAAGAGGTATAATTTTAGCATTCTTACAATGAGATGGAAATATGCCATTCTTAAAACTAAGGTTAACAATATGTGATATTGGACCAGCCAACATAGAAACGTGCTGTTTATACACCATAATACTCAAGTCATCAATCCCACAGGAAAATGACATTTCTAATTCGTTTATTACTTTTGTAACTTCATAAATGCTAGAAGTTTTAAATTTAAAAGTATCTCCGGTAACTTGAGTACCAGGCAAAAATTTTACAAGACTTATTTCGCTAGTTTTATTTGCACTGCACAAATTTTTGGCGAATCTAGGACCAATATCACTTAAAAAGTTTTTTTACATAATTAGTGATTATAATTGGATTGTCCTCCATTGAGATAATATTGTTATTGATTTTTAATTTTTTTAAAGACACTTGTTCCTTTTGTATATTTACAGCCTCCTTTATAATTTTCCACTGTTGCTTGGTATTTCCATTGACGTTATCCAGTTTCCTTCTGTAATATTTTTGCTTTGTATATTTTATAATTTTTGTACACCAGTTTCTATATCTTTTGTAATAATTCAGCAGCTGAATATTATTTAACTCTCCACGACATTTTTTGCGTAATTTGTCACGGGTTTTGAGGCATTTAATAATTCCATCATTTATCCAAGGTTTTAAATATTTCATGTAACGTTTATCACTTTGTACAGACGAACAACTTTCGACGTGCATTTTTAAACATTTAATGAAATTTTCAGTAGCTGAATTAACATCTTCCGATGACAGGACTGACTGCCATGATTCCTCCTTTAATTTGACGTTTGAAAGATTGTTATTGATGACGGTTTTAATTTTTCCATTGTCTTTCGCTTTTTTCTTTAGTATAAAGCTCATAAATTTCAGCAATATCACATCATCATCTGTTATGTCAGTAGTGAAGACAGCTCCCTGTGGTTCAAATTTTGATTTTACCATAATTAGAGCTTGGAATGGTAGAAGAAACTCTGGTAGGTGAAGTTATGATTGGTTTCAAACCATGAAATGCCAAAAGTGAGATAGATAGATAGACGGGTTAAATTTAATCTGAATTAAAACTACACTCAGAATATGAAAATTGTTTCTCTTTCATTCTGGCAGCACTCATGATCCAGCAATGAATGAAACTTTCTTAGAATTGTCACATTACATCGTCCACAAACCTCTCTCAATCATTCGCACTGTAAATTAGTCATAAGTCGTAAGCAATCCAAGCTCAAAACAAAATAGGGGGAATTCTTTCAATTCACCACACACGCCAGTCATTACAGTGATAAAGATGACATTATTATGTATTCGTTTAAAGAAATGGGATTCCCCGGTTTCGTCACAGAATAACTAATGAAAAATTCCGTGCTCATTTCAATCGGTCCGAATCGTAGGTGCGACAAATATATGAAATGAAAAGATTTAAAGTTTTACAAGATTTATTTATATTGTTTTTCACTGTGAAAAGTTGCCGCCCCTTAAAAGTGCCGGCGCGGAAGAGCATGGCTTATTTTTATTATCGATCAGACAATCGGAAAGCAAAATCGGAAGGCCTTCGCGCCATACATTTCTTATAAAAGACCGCACACATCCGATTCGAAAACAGGATCGGTGATAAAAATAGGCCACTCCCTTCCGAGCGGACGAAAAAGGGCGTGGTCCCGGTTTTATCACCTCTATCCCCGGTTAAGATAGTGGTGAATACTAAGTAAGTAATTTGTTTTTATTATATCAATAATGACGCCACAAGGTATTTTTGCGAAGTTTGAAGGAGAAATTATTATTATTTAATGATTCTTTCTAAAATTCTAATACGGGATTTTTAGAGTTATGACTTTATAGAATTCTGCTTATATTGGGTGTTAACACACTCAATTAACTTGTTTTAGGAACATCATATCATCTTAATAAAAAATTATCCAAGAAAGCAAAAACACACCTTTGCATTTTCATTTACAATAAATTAAAAATAATCGAAACTTTTAGACCAATCTCCGATGCATAGGCTATAATATATTACAAACATCAACACATTTTTTGATACCGAAGCTATAGGTTAGGTACAACAAATAATTCAAGTATTATTGAAAGGATGCGTAATCGAATGGATATTAAATAGGTGGAATAGATTGTGATAAAAAAATAAATTATTCAAACGGAGGTAATCTAATTACGTAAAAAACTGTATGTTTTATTAAGTTAGGTACACATTGAATCGAATCGTGCTACGTTTATTGTTACCAAAACTGACAAAGCCATATTATTAATTTTGTTTGTTTTGCTCGTTCGAGTAGTCTTGAAGACAGACCATGTCTCGTAAAACCGATAAGTGTAAGAAACAAACAAACCACTATAAATGTGAATTAAATAAAGGTTACCTGTTTCACAACAAATTGGAACCTTTTAGGTGCCTCCATTTGTTTTTGGGTTTAAGGGGTTATAGAAAAGTTAAATCGCAGTATTCGAACGTACATTGGAAGTTTAAAATCTATATTTACTGTTTATTATTCTTTGAATTATATGTGTTTTTCCGGTATATTTCAACCGTGCACGGCAAAAAATGGAACAGTTTTATCAGAACAATAGCCCACGTATTGATTAATATTACTTGTACAATTATAATTGCTACGGCTTGGATATCAAACATAAAGACCAAGTATCTTTATAAAATCATTAAAAACTTCGATACCATAGAACGCGGCATTCCAAATATCAATACTTTTCTTCATAATAATAACATTTTGAACATTTCTGCTCATTCTGTTTTCTTATTATTTATTCTGGGACAAATCATTTATTATTCTGTGACACTTAATATCGAAGACTACAGTCCTGTTGTTGAACTCTGGACAAAAGCAAGCGCTTTGGCGACAGAATATGCATTATATCAACTCTGCATCATACTAAATATGTCTAGCTCTTACACCAATGTCCTTAACTCTTTAATATGTCAAGTATCCAAAAACAAGAACTATAACTATATTTATCGAGATCCCTTTATGTTTTTTGTAAAAAATCTTGTCCTTCAATATGTTACGCCTTGTCACGCAAATAGGGAGAAGTTCCAGATCACTTCACTAAAAGTTAAATCCATGGAAAAAATATACGATAAATTGATAAGTAATATGGAGTTAACAAATCAAAAATACAACATCGTGGTAAGTGGTAATCTTATAATATAATCTTATTAGATGACGCAAATGTGTCGTCGGATTAGAATTAATAAACCAAAACATTATGTCATAAGTTCTAAAAACTAATACAAGAAATGCTTGTTTGAATCTAGTAATTGATTTAATTCATCGTAGAGAAGTCTTCGACATCTATTCCCGCCTCCATGCACCTATTTCCCTCCTTGTTATCATTGCACTTATAAGATATACATATATACTGTCAGAAGCTGCAAGATGGTTTGCAACGTTTGAACACGTATTGCAATGCCCATTGTCTGGAAATAAATATATCTAAGTGCTTCGTCGTGCGCTTCACTAGAAATAAGAACATATTTATCCATGAATACTCAATTAATCATCAACCATTATCCATCAAATCAGAAATTAAGGATCTTGGGGTTATACTTTACAGTAAACTGAATTTCAATAAACATATCGACCACATAGTCACTACGTCACTAGCCACATAGTCATCTTCTATGCTTGGTTTTATAACCCGTTCCTGTAAACAATTCAAAGATCGTATCCTTTATAAATACTATTGTTTGGTTCTGAAACAGTCTTTTAAAAAACTAAATCCATATTCCCCAAGTCCTTCTTCAATTATGCATTCCTTTCTCTTCCTCCTTTCCTCAAAGTCTCTACCAGGAGAAGAAGAAGATGGTCCTACCTACATGAGGAAATAATTGAACAATATTGTTGCCCAAGTTTACCTTACCTACTTGGGCAGTTGGATTTTGGTAGTGACATTGGTCACTACACAGTGACAGTGCTCTCGTCGAAAATATCGCAAATCATCGCAAGATTTCATATTATCAAATCAAACTGTCGTGTCTTAAAAACCTGGTGTTGTGCCGATATTGGGAACCCAGGATCGATCTTGAAACGCCGTAAGAGACTTCCTCTCATTTCCTACTTCCTACGATCAAATTTCAAAGCACAATTATTGGTCTTTACTCATCAAAAAACAAAAAGGATTTACAGTCATATTCTCGTGTCACGGTATAGGTCGTGACATTTTTGGTCCGTTCGTCGAATAATTTCGTTTTTTGTCGTTTTTTGGTAGACGTAATTTTGAAGCTAGACTATTGTGTTTTGAAGTTTAGATCGTTCCATTCATTGACCTTTTTCCGGTTTATAAAGCTGTTTCAGAATTACACATTCAATCGTGAATATTGATTAGCATTTTTAAATTTAAATTGGTTATTTAAGTCGTTGAGCGGCTTAACATTTGAATTCGTAGATAGTGGGTACTTGTACGTACAAATTAATCACCGCCACGCGTCGGTAGTTGGTACTAACCTGCAAGCATTGTCGTGTCGTCGCGTCGGGTCGGTCCTGCGTGTCGGTAACGTAGATCGCGTTAGTTATCGCATCAGCTGTTATCACAGCGAACATTTTGTTTACAAGTTGACGTTATTTGTTTGACAGTATTTTATTATTTAGTTTGGTTTTTAAAATATTCATAATGGCGGCTAACACTGTTAAGTACAAATTAGCGCTGTTAGATATGGAAAGTGTTCGTTCTTCTGCCATCAAAGCCATAACAACTTTGAATATTGTTGACAAAAATATATTCAAAGCACGTTTTTCGGATGTATCTGATATTAGGGAAAGTTTCGTCGCTTCACATATTTTAATTGAGTCAAATAAGATGGATGAAGCGGAAATTAAGGTTTTGCAAGAAAAATATACTGAAATCCAAAATATGTATTACGAGATTCAGTCGTATTATAACCAATTATTTCCGGAAGTTTCGAAAAGTGATTCGGATCATTCAATCGCGAATAATAATGTTTCGTTGCCAAAACTAAAATTGATTATTTTCTCTGGAATATCAACAGATTGGACAAATTACATAAATACCTTTAATACGTTGATCGATTCTAATAATGCTTTAAATTCGGTTCAAAAAATACATTATTTATTAAGTAGCCTTTCGGGTGAAGCCTTAACACACGTTAAACATTTACCGATTTCTGAAGAAAATTATTTTGTTGCATATCATCTTTTAAAGGAACGGTATGAAAACATACGTTTGATCGCTGATAGACACGTAGAATTAATTCTGTCCATCCAACCTATAAAAGCTCAGGATAATCTGAGGCAATTTATTTCCATTTTGAAAGAAAATCTTGCTGCGTTAGAAGCTTTGAAGTTTCCAGTTCGCCAATGGAGTTTTCTTTTATTACATATTGTATTACCTAAATTAACAAAAGAATTGCGTATTGATTTTTAAATTCAACACAGTTCGGAGAATATCCCAACGTTTGATCATTTATTGAAGTACTTAGATGGAAAGTACTTAGCAAAAGAAATGGCACTTGGAGTTTTTCCTGAAAACCAGTAACAGGCTCATAAAGGTCAATCGAAATCGTATAATGCGAAACATCGATCGAGCAATAATATTAATGCGTTTGTATCAAACATTGAAATCAAGTGTATTCTTTGTAAATCGCCACACTCACTGCACAAGTGTGAAAAATTCTTACGCCTTAATCCAAAAGATAGGTACTTGTTCGCAAAGGAAAATAATTTATGTCTCAATTGCTTAGCGCAAGGAAAACACATTGCTAAGAATTGTCACTCGCGTTTCGCTTGCAGAAAATGTCAATTAAGACATCATCCCCTATTACATTTTCCAAAAAAATCGTGGAAAATTCAGACCAGCAAGAAAACTCGTCGGAGCCTTTGGTGTTGACAACATTTTACAATAAAATCAACAAAACGGTTCTATTGTCTACAGCTTATGTGGAAGTTTTAGATAAAAATGGAGTTTTTCAGAAGGTTCGTGTTTTGCTCGATAGTGCAAGTCAGGCAAATTTCATGTCGGAAAATTGTATGAAAATATTAGGTTTTACTTGTTCTAAGAAACAACCACCTACCGTGATAGGCATTGGAAATACTCCTACAATTAATTCTAACGGATTAATAAGAAAACAATTTCGTCCTGTCGATTCGAAGGAATCTGGTATTATGACCGATTTCCTTATTTTAAATAACATTTGTTCGAATATGCCATCAAATCGTATCGTCGATCATCATTAGGAACACATCGTAGGTTTCAAATTGGGAGATCCAACATTCTACTTACCATCAGCCATTGACATACTGCTTGGAAGTGATATTTTTGCGTCATTATTATGTTCAGGAAAATTGATGGGGAAAGAAAATGAACCCATAGCTATAGAAACTAAATTGGGTTGGATTTGATGGGAAATGTTGGACCACCAAATCATTGTATAAATTCATTCTTCACGTCAATGGAGGAAAATATTGATGAAAAGCTTAAATGTTTTTGGGAAATTGAAAATGTTCCAGCTTTGAAGAAAATTCAATCGCCTGATGAAATTCGTTGTGAAAAAATATACACTGAAAGTACCTACCGTAACCAAGATGGGAGATATGTCGTTTCGTTGCCATTTAAGGAAAGCCCGGAAAAATTGGGAAAGTCATATGACATAGCATTGTTACTCCTCAAGCATTTAGAAAGGAGACTGAATAGAGATTCTGATCTCAAATTTCAATATATTTCGTTCATGAGAGAATACTTAACATTAGGGCACATGATGGAAGTGCCACCTCAATCGCCAATTATTGCTAACTATTTCATACCCCATCATGGAATAATTAAAGAAACCAATTCTACAACTCGTTTAAGGGTCGTTTTTGATGCCAGTACCAAATCGTCTTCGGGTACGTCATTGAACGACATACTTTTGGTCGGCCCCAAATTACAAAGGGACATTGTCGAATTATTGTGTAATTTTAGAATACACAAAATCGTTTTTACAGCTGATATCCGTCAAATGTATATGCAAATACTTGTGGATGAGAAATCTCGCCGTTATCAACATATTTTGTGGAGAGAATCATCTGATCATCCTGTAAAGGAATTTGAATTACAAACAGTAACATATGGCACGTCAAGTGCCCCATACCTATCCATTCGTTCACTTCATAAATTAGCAAATGATGACAAATTGAATTTTCCAAAGGCTGCTAGTATATTAATTGAAGATACCTACGTAGATGATATTATCAGTGGTGCGCAAACTTTGGAAAGCGCTCGACATAGTATAGTAGAATTAATTGCATTACTTCAAAAAGGTTGTTTTGAATTGAGAAAATGGTCTAGTAACCATCCTGAAATACTGGAAGACATTCCTGTCAGCGATCGGGTACCCTTAAGTTTTGAGTCGGATACTGACAAGAAAAACCTTAATATTTTAGGTATTCAATGGATACCGTCGCTTGATCAATTTACATATAAAATTCATAATGTTGTTAGTGACCACTGTACCAAACGCATAATTTTATTGACAATTGCACGTCTATATGATCCATTGGGTTTTATTAATCCTGTCGTTTTTATTGCTAAATTCTATATGCAAAACTTATGGAAAATTCAAATTGGATGGGACGAAGAAATCCCGTCGGACATGAATTTGAAATGGAAGAAATATGTAAAAGAGCTTCCATCACTCGCCAATTTAAAAATTGATCGATATGTCGCAACTTCTCCAACTAGTCGATGCATACTTGTTGGGTTTGCGGACGCCTCTGAAAGAGGATACTGTGGAATTGTTTATTTGGTAGTGATTAACAACACAGAAATATCCAGCCACATTTTATTAGCAAAATCCCGTGTTGCCCCCATAAAGATAACATCGATCCCGCGACTGGAATTGTTGGGAGCAGTTTTATTAGCAAATTTGTTGAATTATTGTCAAGAAGTATATAAAGATAGACTTCAAATAGAAAAGGCTGTCGCGTTCACCGATTTAACTATTGTATTAGCATGGTTGAAGACATCTTCTTTTCTCTACCTTTTTTGTAGCAAATCGTGTTGAAACAATAATACAAAATATACCTTATGAACATTGGTATCACATTTCATCGCAAGAAAATCCTGCAGACTTGGGTTCGCGAGGAGCTTTTCCCAGTGAAATCGCTGACGCTTCGTTATGGTGGAAAGGACCTAACTTTATATCAACACCGTTGGAGGAATGGTTATTTGTTAGGCCTCCAAATATCTCTGTAGACCAGTTACCAGAGTATAAGTCAAAAAATTTAATTTCTCTATCTACAAATATGTCAACGTGTGACGAAGAGTTTTTATTGAAATTTTCATCATTATCGAAATTACTGCGCGTTATATGTTGGTGCCGTCGATTTATCAATAGATTACGTTCGAAATCGATTATCAATTTCAATGGGTTATCCCCATTTTCGTTAAAAGAAAATAATTTAGCCTTGCAATGTTGCATTAAGCTTGTTCAAGCAATTTATTTTCAACAAGATATGAACAATATCTCTTCCCATGGTATGTGCTCAATGCAGCTTCAAAAACTCTCTCCATTTATTGATGCAAATCAGTCGGTGGTCGAATTCGCCTTGCACAGATTTCAGAAAAGGCTCGACATCCTATTATTTTACCGAAGCAATGTCATTTGACAACTTTAATAATTGATTATTACCATAGCATGTACCTTCATCTAGGTCCTCGTGCACTCCAATCCATAATATCATTAAAATATTGGATAATTTTGGCTAGGAATGTAATTCGACATCGATTGAGTAAATGCATTTCTTGTTTTAAAAATAACCCGCGTGGTAGTTTCCCGTTGATGGGTAACTTACCCGCTTCCCGTTTTCGAGAAGGTCGTCCATTTTTAAATGTCGGAACAGATTATGGAGGTCCTTTTTTGGCACGCGAAAGTAGACGTCGCGGCGCAAAAACTTATAATGCCTATTTATGTCTTTACGTTTGTTTATCGACCAAAGCCGTTCATCTTGAATTAGTGTCAGATCTATCTACTGAAGAGTTTGTGGCAGCATTAGATAGATTCATCTCTAGACGCGGTATATGCCAAAATATCTATAGCGATTGTGCCACCAATTTTATTGGAACTAATAGGTATCAAACTGGTCTTTCTAAATTCATACATGCATCTTAAAACACTGGCAAACTTGTTGACGCAACTGTCGCTCGTTCAATTACTTGGTATTTTTCTCCGCCCTCCTCACCCCATTTCAATGGAGTGTCGGAGGCTGGTATTAAGTCAACTAAACACCATTTGAAGAGGGTTGTGGGAGATCAAATCCTTACCTTCGAAGAATTATCTACTGTTCTGACTCGCATCGAAGCCATTTTAAATTCGCGACCAATTGGAGCGCTGTCGTCGGATCCATCTGAATTGGACCCGTTAACTCCTGCACATTTTTTAATTGGGGCTCCTCTTGTTTCTGTTCTTGAAGAAAATTTTGTGGATGTACCAATGAATCGTTTATCGCGTTGGCAACTATTGAAACAGATGTCCCAACATTTTTGGAATCGTTGGCGGAAAGAATATCTACATACTCTTCAACAACGAAACAAGTGGGCAACGTCAACTCCTAATTTGAAAGTTGACGATCTAGTCATGATAGATGATTCACAAGCAACCCCAATGCGATGGCCTATCGGGAGGGTGGTTGAATTATTCCCCGGCGCCGATGGAATGGTTCGTGTCACTACTGTAAGAACCCCTCAGGGCATTTTTAAGCGGCCCGTGGTCAAATTGTATAAACTACCCATCGATTAATTAATTATAATTTTAATTTTATTTTTGTGTTAGATTAATTAGTTATTTTGCTTTCGTTTTTCGTTGCTTTTCTTTCGCATATAGTTGTTGAGAAAATATCATTTTTCCTCAAGGTCGGCGGAATGTTTGGTTCTGAAACAGTCTTTTAAAAAACTAAATCCATATTCCCCAAGTCCTTCTTCAATCATGCATTCCTTTCTCTTCCTCCTTTCCTCAAAGTCTCTACTAGGAAAAGAAGAAGATGGTCCTACCTACATGAGGAAATAATTGAACAATATTGTTGCCCAAGTTTACCTTACCTACTTGGGCAGTTGGATTTTGGTAGTGACATTGGTCACAGTGCTCTCGTCGAAAATATCGCAAATCATCGCAAAATTTCATATTATCAAATCAAACTGTCGTGTCTTAAAAACCTGGTGTTGTGCCGATATCGGGACCCCAGGATCGATCATGAAACGCCATAAGAAGCCGTCAAAAGGTAAGAGACTTCCTCTCATTTCCTACTTCCTACAATCAAATTTCAAAGCACAATTATTGGTCTTTACTCATCAAAAAAAAAGGATTTACAGTCATATTCTCGTGTCGCGGTATAGGTCGTGACAACTATACTTCTCAAACGTTCGTATTATCTTTGAATACGCTTCAAAAGTGTGGAACCCAGGCTACGCAATACACACGAATAGAATTGAAAATGTTCAAAATAGATTTTTAAGGTACCTTAACTTCCTCTGTTGAATTGAAGACTCTCCAAAGTTCGTCAATATAAAGACTTTAACTTTCCGAAGAAATATAGCAGATTCGGTAATGTTATTTAAAATTATAAATAACTTAATCGATACTCCCGATCTTCTTCATCATTCCATGTTCCATAAAAAAGTATTTAACTATGCTTTATATATACTTTCAAAATGTATTCTAACAAAACTGCAATAACATTATATT
The DNA here is from genome assembly GCA_929108145.2 of Limnephilus rhombicus. Classification (NCBI taxonomy): domain Eukaryota; kingdom Metazoa; phylum Arthropoda; class Insecta; order Trichoptera; family Limnephilidae; genus Limnephilus; species Limnephilus rhombicus. The sequence goes on from OV815284.1 coordinate 31,161,803, forward strand.
ATCAAAATGTACGTGGTTTAAAAAGCAAATTAATTGATTTATACTGCGAAGTGCTCAGATGCAATTACGATTTAATTTGTTTTACAGAAACATGGTTAGACTCCACAATCTATGACCATGAAATAGTAGATGATCGTTATAATATATATAGACGCGATAGGGACACATCGAGTTTTTTATTTTTTTTTTATTGACGCCCTATTGGGCTTTTACATATCAAATAAAAATTTCATTTATAACAACAGTATAATATAAATAAAAAAGATTACAAAATATACAAATAAAGCATAAACTCAAAGTAAAAAAATAGGAACACATCTAATGCTAATTCCACATGGATGACTTTAGAAAACTCGTGGTTATAACAATTCATATACCTACGAGCAACAAAAACATTAAAAATAATCAAAACACATTACACAAAACACATTACACATTAGTATGCTTTTGGAATAAGACCAATAAAAAAAACAACAAACAAAAGAAAATCGAAATAAAATAATATGATTTCTCATTCATTATTTACATCTAAAAAGTGGTGGACTAATTTGGCTTTAAATGTATCGAAATTTAAATTAAAAATGTCAGCGACATCAGTTAGTTCATTGCCCAACCTGTGTATTCTTTCCATCACAGAATTCGTAGCGAAGTTATTGTTGTAAAATAAAATATTTCGTCTAGAATATTTTGGAGGTATATGTTAGGATAACAAGTTTATAGCTTCAGGGCAGTCCAACCTTGAATGAACAAATTTATGTAATAAAAGGAGATCAAATATTTTTCGCCTTTCAGATAATTTCGGTAAGTTAAGTTTACTGCGTAAATTGACATAATTGATTTCAATAATAGGAATACCAATTTTGAAATTAATAAAACGTAAAAATTTATTTTCAATTTTTTCAATTTGTGAACAATGAGAGTTGAAATGAGGACTCCAAATGCTTGAATTGTAATTGTGAACAACCTGACTTCTAACCAAAGACGTGTGTAGTAATTTTATGGTTTTTATGTTATTAAAGTCTTTAGAGATTCTGAGAATAAATCCAAGCATTTGTAATCCCTTACTGGTAATGCTAATAATGTGATTCATGAAGCGTAATTTGGAGTCAAAGATAACGCCAAAGTCGTTGAATTCAAAGACTCTTTTTAGAGTGGCATTGTTGATTGTATAGTCAAATAATAAAGGGGTTTTAGATCTATGAAAACTGATCGTTTGGCATTTGTTGATATTAAGATATAATTTGTTTGCGATGCACCATTCATAAAGTTTATTTAAGTTCATTTGTAGAGTTAAACAATCAGAAGAATTTTCGATCGATTTAAACATCTTTAGATCGTCGGCAAATAGAAGAAAGTGAATATTATCGAAAATTAATGAAATGTCGTTAATAAATAGTAGAAAAAGAATTGGTCCTAGGTGGGAACCTTAGGGGACCCCACTAAAGACAACAAAAGTGTATGAAGTTGTAGAGTTAATTTTTACAGATAGTTTTCTATTTGATAAGAAGCTTCTAAGCCATTCGAGAAAGTTGCCGCTTATTCCCAAGTATTTTAATTTTTCCATTAAAATGCGATGAGAAACAGTATCAAAGGCTTTGCTAAAATCAGTTTAAATAGTGTCAACTTGAAGACCCTTGGAAAGTTCATTAGAAATAAAATTTTCATAAAGCAATAAATTAGATGACGTATGGCATGAAACCATGTTGAAATATTGATATAAGTGGTTTAATTTGATGCATGATTTTACTTAATATAATCTTTTCAAAAAGTTTAGGTAGTGATGACATAATACATATGGGTCTATAATTTTCAATTTGACTTTTATCTCCTTTTTTAATAAATAGGTGTTATAAAGCTACTTTTCCAAATTTCAGGAAAACAACCTGTAGATAAAGATAAATTGAAAATTATAGTAATAGGAAGAGCTAAAACATGAACACAGTTTTTAAGTAATATTGAGGGAATCATATCTGGCCCCGAATTCGACCTGATATCCAGCTGTTTAATAAAAGTCACAACATCATTTGCTTTCACATGGATGCTATTGAGTGAGCCTTCGGTAAATTGGGGTTTATCAGATAAAATGTTATCACTGTCTTCAACGTATACACTCTTAAAGAAATCTGCAAATAAATTTACAATATCGTTTTTGTCATGACCCACTTTTTCCCGAAAAACATTGTACCGGGAAAGTTAGAGTTATTTTTCCGAAAGGAGTTAGCGTAATTCCAAAATTTATTAATATTTAAATAAATGAAGACAATATAAGCGAAACTCAATCGAAAATCTGGAAACAGAAAAATCAGAAAAACATATTGACACCTCTGGGACACGAACCCAGGACCTCTTGTCCCAGAGGTGTCAATATGTTTTTCTGATTTTTCTGTTTCCAGATTTTCGATTGAGTTTCGCTTATATTGTCTTCATTTATTTTAATATTACAATTTGAGGTTTTACTCATAAAGTTAAAATAAAAAATTAAAATTTAATTAAATTCATTTAATTAAATATTACAATTTGAGGTTTTACTCATAAAGTTAAAATAAAAATAAAAAAATTAAAAATTAAAAATTAAAAAATTAAAAAATTAAATTTTTTTTTTTAATATTTGTTAAAATATAATTTTCAACATTGTTGGTGTATTTCTTAAAACATACTTCCGATTTCCTGGTACAATCTTTGCGCAAAACAGAGAATTCAATATAATTATCTAGCGTTCTATTTATTTTATAACGTTTGTGGGCAATTTTTTCTCATATGTTAGATTAATTAGTTCAGAATTGAACCATTTAGGGAATTTAGAAGTGTAATATTTTTGCAGGGGAACAAAGCTATCGATTGCTTGATAAATTACATTGTGAAAATATTCTAAGGCCTCATTTAAGCTAGTGCTTTTGCAAGTGAGATCATAAACCCAATTATTAGTAGATAAAAATTCGATAATCTTTGGGTAATCTCATAGACATCCAAATGACTAGACAAGCAGTTACGGGTGAGGGGTCAAACCAAACCATGGAGGGGGAAGAGGGGAAAGATGACTGTGATTCGTTATCAATCAATCTGACAGTAAATAGGCATCTCGCATTACAATATCACCATTTAGTTCTTAAAAGCAAAATCTGCTTTGAATGAATAGACCTTTTTACATGGGAGCGCGAATTGCTTGCCACGATAATAACATATTTGCTAAGGTCAAATGTTCGCCTCAAAAAGACTCGCCCCAATACACATAGCAATATTTTGTTGCCGTGTTTAGTTAAAACACTATTACAAATGTTTCATAATTTACTTACCCCTGTTACCACCGATGAGCACACTGGAGAACCGCCCACATTCGCTATGTGCACATTGATATGTAGATATATTGTATAGAATACGCTACTGTTTTGGCGTTGTATTTCGTTAAATGTATGGATGTTACCTTCTAGCTGTTCACGGCAAGAATGATGACGTCACACATTTTAGATTCAAGCGAGGCTCTATCCCCTCCCCATGGAGCGAGCCGGTTCCAAGGAGGTGCTTCAGCCGGCGCCATGTGGAGGGGGAAATAATACGTTTTTATCACTTAGGGCAGGTCCATGTATATTCATATGTCCGTGGGTAATCTGCTTTTTCAAAATTTCGTTTGACAATCGTGGAGTCAATTATCTTATCATAAGTATTGAGGTAAATGATTGTTAGAGGGGGGTGGTATTTATCGATTGGAAGAATCATTTCATCAGAGGCATAAACATTAACACTAGAAGAATCTGTAAAGACAAGATCGAGAAGACGAGAATTGATGTTGTACACATGGTTTTTCTGATGCAAATTTATAAAGTTGGACATTTCTAAAATTTCATGGGAGCCATGATTGATGTTGTCCGGGCTCGAGGACGCGATATTCTCAATGTCCCATATAATATTTGGAAGGTTGTAGTCACCCATCAGAATAAACTTAGCATCAGGAAATTTTCTTCGCATAGTTTGAACTTCGAGGTGGTGATCTTTATATGTTTGCAGGCCGGAAGATGGTGGTATATATGTGCAACCGATTATAAGTTTTTGTTTTTTTAAGGAAACCATTACAAATACTTGCTCAAGATGTTTGTGAAGGCATTTCAATTTCCTCGAATTCAGTTTAGTTGATACTGACAATAGTACGCCGCCACCTCTTGTTTTATTGCCGGAACTTTGATATCTGTCGTTTCTGTAAATAAAATGATCAAAAAAATTCAGTTCTTGATCCTTTAAAAAATCAGGTGTGAAGTTCTAACAGCCATAAAGAAAGAAATGACTTCTCTTTTAGTCTCAGCACACAGCTCAAAATCTAAAAATGATTTATGGATTAAATTTAAATTAAATGAAATATCCAGACAATCCATTAACTTATGTTTGGCGTATTTGCCTCCAGATATACCAATCGAAAATCTCACAGATTTTTTCGAAAAGTGTCATACGACATATAATAACTTATCATTAGATGATGAACAATAAAAATGGGTGATTTTAATGTCCCATCTATTCAATACTCACCAAATGTCAATGTAACGCACACCAGACCAGTCTTACATAATAGCAAAAAATCGATATCTCTACTAGACTTTCAAAATTTGACTGGACTTAATCAATTCAATCACGTCACTAACAACATAGGTCGAATTTTAGATTTAGTGTTTTCAAACCATAACCTCGACATTCAAATTGCTTCACATGTGCTATCCAAAATTGAATCTTATCATCCTCCCATTGAATTCGATCTTTTGATATCCAAATACAGATCCTTACCCAGATCACTAATCCAGATCACATCAAATATAACTTCAAAAAAACTGATTACATTAAATGCAATGAAATGTTATCACTTAATAACTGGGACGATCTTAACACCCTGAATTGTAATGACTCCCTACTACATTTTTATAACTTGTTATGGCTATCAATTGAAAAACACACTCCGCGCTTAAGAATCGAGAATAATAAGTTTACAATTTGGTTCAGCAGTGTTCTTATCCATCAACTCAGAGAAAAAGAAAAGTTTAGAAAGAAATGGAAAAAATATAAAAATCAATGTGACTATGAAAGTTTTTCTATCTTGAGGGCTAGAGTAAACGTATCCATACGTACATTCCTTAAAGCCCATGTAGATTCAATAGAAAATTCTCTCCCTGACAGCATCAAAAATCTTTCAGCCCTCATTAATTCCAAAAGAATTTCTAATTCTCTCCCCAAAATCATGCATCTCCACGATAAAGAAGATACATGTGAACTGTTATCTACGTACTTCTCTTCTGTTTTTAGCTCACCATCCAATTCTAAAAGTGACTCTTAACTTTCTTCCCCACTCTATAATGTCTCATATCAAAATAACTTATCAAAATACATTTAATGAGGCTGAAAAAGGGCTTAGTGCACTTCAAAATTGGCTTAAAATCAACTCGCTTACCCTTAATATAAGCAAAACAAAATATATAACATTTTCAATGAACTCAAGGGGCCAACCAATAAAATCACTAGAACTAAAATTACATGAATGCCATGGAAATAATATACAATGTTACTGCCCCGTCATCGAAAAAACACAAAACATAAAATATCTCGGAGTAATAATTGACGAAAATCTTAGATGGGACCTACACATCAAAGGTATTACGGAAAAACTCACAAGCCTTATATATTTCTTCAAAAATCTAAGAAACGTGCTAAATAAAAAGGATATGAAAAAGGTCTACTATGCGTTATGTCATTCTCGAATTGAATATGGAATCATAGGATGGGGATCTGCTGCAAATACGTACCTACACAGCCTGAATACGATTCAAAAAGGAATCATAAAGACCATATTGAAAGTACCAATTAGAACGCCTTCAATTGAAATTTTCAATAACTTTGACGTACCAAATGTACAACAAATATATTCCAAAAATATATATATTGAAGCTCTTCAAAAATAATGAATCCTCTACTAGACCGTGTATGCATAACACTAGATCGAATAAAAATGATATAAAAAATATTCCAAGTTATAAAACCACATTTGGACAAAGAAACTATACATACTTTGCAACAAAACTCCATAACATCCTCCCCCAAGACATAAAACTAATAAAAAATCCAATTAAATACAAATCAAGAATAAAAATATGGCTTAAAGAGGTCAATGAGAAAACCCTAGCGAAGAAGAACCCTAACGACATAGAAGACAAATGAACTATATTTAAATAACTTTAGTCCGCCTCGGCACAGGACCCCCTAGTGAGGAGGACTAAGAAATACAATATTTTGTACTTAATTTCACATTGCATTTTGTATGTAAAATTTTTTTATATAGTCGCCATAATAAAAAAAAATAATAAAAAAAACTTTAGACGAGGTCAAAGAGAAATTGAACACTCTCGATATCAATAAGGGTTCCGGCCCAGATTGAATTCCTCCACTATTTATTCGAAATTGTGCAGAACAGCTTGCAGTACCATTACACAAAATATTCATCAAAAGTCTGAACGATGGGGTAATTCCAGATCTGTGGAAGGTTGCCCACGTCATTCCGATTCACAAATCTGGTAGTAAAAATGATGTAACGAACTACCGTCCTATCAGCCTTCTATCTTGTTTTGGCAAAATATTCGAGTCCATTGCATACAAAACCATTTTTAACCATGTAACACATATACTTAGTCCTTTCCAACATGGCTTGTAGCTAAAAGATCCACAAATACTAATTTACTCGAGTATATGGACTTTCTGTGTAAATCGATGAATAATAAAACACAAGTAGATGCCGTGTACACCGATTTCAGTAAGGCCTTTGACAAGGTTAGTCACTCTATCTTAAAGAATAAACTGGATAAAATCGGCATTCACGGAAATCTGCTTCGTTGGTTAGAATCATATTTATCACATAGAAGTCAATTAGTTACTGTCAACGGTTTCAACTCTTCCCCAATATTAGTTACGTCAGGCGTACCACAAGGATCTCACCTTGGACTCTCTTACTTTTCTTAATCTTTATTAACGACCTCACATACAAACTCCGCTATAATTTTTCTCTATATGCTGATAACCTCAAATTATATATAGCAATTAAATCTATGAAAGATTGTGAACTCTTACAACAAGGCCTTAACACAATATATACCTGGTGTGTTGACAATGAAATGGAACTGAATAAAACTAAGTGCAAAGTTATAAATTTCACCAAGAACACCAACAAAATTCTATATTCATATAGCATTTGTGGTCACAATCTAGAAACAGTGGAATCAATAAAAGATTTAGGAATTATATTTGACAACAAACTAACGTTCAATCAACACATTGAATACATTGTGAGTAAATCAAATAAATTACTTGGTTTTATTGTAAGATCAACCAAACTGTTTAAGAATTCTAATAGCCTAATAATTCTATTCAATTCCTTAATCCAAAGTGTTCTTGAGTACGGGTCAACAGTCTGGAATCCACCTTATATTACACAGATATCTAGACTCGAATCAGTCCAAAGAAAATTTACACGGATTTTGTCTTACCGATCAGGTGTCTACCATCTTCTAGACGAGTACGAACAAAGACTTACACATTTCAAATTAGGGAGTCTGGTTAAAAGACGAAACATAAATGACCTCTTAATGCTATATAAAATTGTGAATAATCATGTAGACAGTAACTTAGTCAACCAAATCAAGTTATACGCCAGGCCTAAATCTACCAGAAACCTTAACATATTCTGGACTGAAATTTTTACCAATAATACTGGATATTTTAATCCTTTTTTTTTTTTTTTTTTATTGTTTTTATTTCTTGCTAGAGCAATCCCGATGAGTTACAGAACTCATTTTGGGACAGGAGGAACATACAAATCAGGGGTGGGAGGAAATAGTTAAAATTTTACATAAGAATTTGGATGTTAAAATATAAGATTCACATACAATATAGAAGAAAAATAAAATACAGGTTGAGTAGAATAAACAGCATTGGAAAACAGTTAAAGAAAAAGGGAACAAGGTTATACAGATATGGGTGATTACAACTTAATGGAAAAGAAAAGAGAAAAGAAACAAGACAATTGAACATGACAAGAAAATTACAAAGTTTCATCCTTATACATACTTAAAAAATATTCTTTTAAAGCATTACTCTGATTTTTTTTATTTTGCTGGATTCCCTTGTACATATCTGGTAGCGAATTATATAGTGTATAGGCAACATAGTTCAGAGATTTTATCCCATATTTTGAAGTGTGTGTTTGAGGTATGCGGATTTTATTACTATTTCGAGTATTGTGAGTGTGGATGTCTTGATTGTAAAGTGGCTTGATGATAGTGTGAGTTGATTGTTGGGTAATTTGTAGGATGGTGCTTGTGATTTCAAGTTTAGGAAGGACTGTGATTGGAAGAATACCGGAAACTAAATAGATGTCTCTGACATGGGTGTCCCATGGAAGTCCAAAAACATTTCTGAGAGCTCGGTTTTGAACCACCTGCAGATCAGCTATCAATTTCTTTGAGGCAAATCCCCAGATACAGCAGAGATAAGAAAGGTGTGAGTGTACCATGGCGTAGTACACTGATGTTAATAAAGTTACGGGTAGTAATCCTTGGAGTCTATAAAGTACACCAGTTATGGGTGTAATTTTCTCCTTTACATGATTTATATGGAGATCCCACGAAAGTTGGGAATCTACGATCAGGCCCAAATATTTTGTGCTCATTTTCTTTTCGAGGCAGTTATCACCAACTTTGATATTGAGGCTGATATTTTTCTTGTTGCCAAAAAGTATATAATGAGTTTTTTTTACGTTAAGAGTTAGTTTGTTTATTCTTAACCAGCTTGTGAGTTTAGAAATATCAGCATTCATTTCCGTTTCAAGCTTCGCTAGGTTCAGTCTGTTGTAAAAAATTATTGTATCGTCCGCATAGAGTTGTAGAGTTCCTTTAATACCCCACTTTGTTATGTCATTCACATAGATAAGAAATAGCAACGGTCCAAGAATTGATCCCTGTGGCACTCCACATGTTATTTTACCCATCTCACTCGTTTCTCCTCCCAGTTCTACTGCCGAAAAGCGATTTGATAGATAAGATCGGAAAAGTTCCATAGGAGTACCAACAATACCCAAATGTTTCAGTTTTTCGATCAATACGTTATGATCCACCGTGTCAAACGCCTTCTTTAGATCAATAAATATTGCCGCCGTAAAATCCCCATGATCAATATGTTTCTGTATATTTGATATAAAATCAAAAGCTGCACATTTAGTGTTATCCAGAATGTCTCGATCATACAACGATCTTGTTAAAATACACACTTTAACAATAATAATGTAACATGTTTCAAAAAATATCTCCACGATTTGTGCACCTAAAAATTTTTGTTGTTGTTTTATTACATTTCAGGAAATACTTCATAAATATTGTATACTTATAATGTATTTAAATTTTATATTTTTGAATGTAGCTATTACTTTGTGGTTATCCATTATAATAAAATGAAACAATGTAACTTTGTATAAACCACTTATAAAATGTGCAAATCCGACCGGTTTCGGAACAAACGTTCCTTCGTCAGGGAATGCTTATACTAATTTGACAGTTTAGAACAATGTTTTATTAGGGTAGGGGTGGAGCCGTTGTTATTTAATAATGTAGATTGGGTGGGTAGGTATTAGTGTAGAGTGGGTGGGTAGGGGAACAAATCCATTAATGCCAAACTTGTGTCTTTTGATGTCATTAATCTATTTCCTAATGTGCCTATTACTGAAAGTAAAGCAATTATTTCCAAATTATTGAAAGATTCTAAATTACCTACAGATCTGTCCAGTGACCTAACTCGTTTATTTAACTTAGTTTTAAATCAAAACTATTTTCAATACAATAATGTCATATACCAACAAAAAGAAGGCCTTCCAATGGGAGCCCCCACCAGCCCTCTTATTGCTGATATATTTATGAATGATTTGGAAACAACTGTTTTTAATTCAAAATCAACCCTTTTAAACAATGTTTTACTATGGAAGAGATATGTGGATGATATCTTTGTCATTTGGACAGGATCCGAACGTCAACTCAACAACTTTCTTAACCTTTTAAATTCCTTTCATAATCAAATAAAATTTACGATAGAAATAGGCAATGAAAAATTAAACTTTTTGGATTTAACTTTATCTATTATAAATAATAAAATCGATTTTAGTATATATCGCAAGCCAACATACACTGACATAGTAATAGCCCCGTCATCGAAAAAACACAAAACATAAAATATCTCGGAGTAATAATTGACGAAAATCTTAGATGGGACCTACACATCAAAGGAATTACGGAAAAACTCACAAGCCTTACATATTTCTTCAAAAATCTAAGAAACGTGCTGAATAAAAAGGATATGAAAAAGGTCTACTATGCGTTATGTCATTCTCGAATTGAATATGGAATCATAGGATGGGGATCTGCTGCAAATACGTACCTACACAGCCTGAATACGATTCAAAAAGGAATCATAAAGACCATATTGAAAGTACCAATTAGAACGCCTTCAACTGAAATTTTCAATAACTTTGACGTACCAAATGTACAACAAATATATTCCAAAAATATATTATTGAAGCTCTTCAAAAATAATGAATCCTCTACTAGACCGTGTATGCATAACACTAGATCGAATAAAAATGATATAAAAAATATTCCAAGTTATAAAACCACATTTGGACAAAGAAACTATACATACTTTGCAACAAAACTCCATAACATCCTCCCCCAAGACATAAAACTAATAAAAAATCCAATTGAATACAAATCAAGAATAAAAATATGGCTTAAAGAGGTCAATGAGAAAACCCTAGCGAAGACGCTAAAAACGACATAGAAGACAAATGAACTATATTTGAATAACTTTAGTCCTCCTCGGCACAGGACCCCCTAGTGAGGAGGACTAAGAAATACAATATTTTGTACTTAATTTCACATTTCATTTTGTATGTAAAATTTTTCTATATAGTCGCTATAATAAAAAAAAAAAAAAAAAAAAAAAAAAAAAAAAAAAAAAAAAAAATTCATAAGACCTCCAACCACCCTGTCTCACAAAAACACTCCACCTTCCATTCCATGATACACCGCTTAGTAAATGTCCCAATGTCTAATAATAATTTCCTTTCTGAACTTTCTATAATAAAACAAATTGCTATAAATAACGAATATGAACCAAAATTAATTGATAACATCCTAAATAAAAAACTTAGCAAAATTTCAAAACATAAATATCTATACAATTCTAATAATATTATTGATAAAGAATGGCGTAAAATTTTGTATATTAATAATTTTTCAGTTCAATGTTGCAAAAATTTCCCTTCTAATATTAAACCAGCGTTTTATACAAGAAATAATATCGGTAATTTTTTGAGAAATACTAAAGATAAAGACCATAAATTGACTAATTCCGGAATATATAAACTCAAATGCAATGATTGTCCCTCATTTTATATTGGAAAAACAACTCGTAATTTTGAAATCAGAATCAAAGAACATTTAAGGTGTCTTAATAATAATAATTTTTCTGAGTTCGCTAACCATATCATTGAAAATAACCATAGTTTTGAAAAAAACACAGGGATAAATATTCTTCATATTAATCATAAAGGAAAACGTTTAGATAACTTAGAAGCTTTGGAAATTAAAAAATCCCTTAAAAATAATGAATCTATTATCAACAAACAAAAAATATTGTCATATAGCCCAATCATGGATTTGTTCCCCTACCCACCCACTCTACACTAATACCTACCCACCCAATCTACATTATTAAATAACAACGGCTCCACCCCTACCCTAATAAAACATTGTTCTAAACTGTCAAATTAGTATAAGCATTCCCTGACGAAGGAACGTTTATTCCGAAACCGGTCGGATTTGCACATTTTATAAGTGGTTTATACAAAGTTACATTGTTTCATTTTATTTAAATTTTGTATTTAAGTTTTATAAATTACTAAAATAAATAAAAATAAATAAAAATTTTAAAAATATATATGTAAATATAATAATAATAAATAAATAATAAATAATAAAATGTGTATAATAAATATATATACATATTTTAGTTCTATAGTTAATAAACTTCAAATACCAAATACACAAAATACCAGTCTCCCAAAGTCGTACAATTCAGAGGGGATTATTTTTATACATTATAGTAATAATAAAATACAATAATTTGTACTTTTGAATGTATCTTTAACCTTGTGGTTATCCATTATAGATAAATGAAACAATGTTACTTAATTTGAACCACGTGTATATTTTGTTTAAAGCCGACCGGCTTCCTTCCTCAGGGCAAACGTATACTGATTTGACAATTACAAAATAGTGGGTGGGAACAATTAGTTACTAAGGATTGTGGTAGATTTTTATTTTATTATTTATTTTGTTTGGTATCGATTATTTGTTATTGATACCACATCCCTACCATAATCCTTAGTAATAATGCATAGTCGAAGGGTATTTTTGCATTAAGTGAAAAAAACAGAAATGAAAATAAGCCAATCGTTTGTCCTAGAAAACCGGTTTACTTCATTATGAAAATCATCATCAACAGTGAATCAAATTCATATTCAATTCACATAATAATAAATTTTCAAATATAATGTACTAACCTACCATGTACCTTTATAGTGTCATTCATTCATGTGTTTTCATTTTTTTAGTTGCTTTTTGGCCCAATTCCGTTCGTACTTCACATGATAACGGGTATATCTGCAATTTTTTCTTCGGTAAGTAAAAGATAAATTATCACCAATCGATTTCACTGGAAAAACATCATCAAAATCTATCTTTTAAATCGTGACTTGTGAAATCGTTACACATTAAACTGATTTCATTCATATACTGATTTTACTTCCCGGCTTTTCATGGTTTCAATACTATTGCATCGATTATTTTCTTATCCATCAAGCAGGGGTGCCCGGGTTCATGGGGTGAGGTTGGTTTAGGTCTTGGCGGCCAATGCGTTTGCTCATCTACTGCGTGGCGGGCCGGATCGGAAGTGATTGGTTGAGGAAGACAACCAATACCAGCCAGACTCTCGCCTCGCACCGCGGTGGGATGGATTCATACGTACGTCACTCCTAGACATATTGACATCCAGATTCCTACCCATCCCTTATACCTTTTTTTCCCGAACTTCTTCTCCTCCCTTACCCTAAAAAGACCCTCCACACAGCACCCAAGATGTCATAGGCCACGAAGCCAAAGAAGCACAGCAAGATGACATAGGCCACGAGAGATTTTTTTTCCTCAGGGCCCTTGATTCGCTATTGTAAAAAATAAATAAAAATACAGAAATAAATTACGTAAAACTTTTGCTAACTCAAATATATTTTTCTGGTTCTCTATTTTCAGTAAAAATGAGTTGTTTCAGGATGGAGCTATTTTGACTGTGGTTTTAATATGGTGGATTCATAGCTTCATTAAACTTTTGGCCCTCGCAGCCGTGTGCGAGGCTTGTGTGGATGAGTTCAAAAATACCAGGATGATCATCGGACGACTGTTGGCTTTCTCCAGCACTATGGGCAAGTATCAAAATAGTATATTTAATGGAATATATTTCTGCACAACATTTACTGCTACAACAATAAATGTATTCCAAAATTTTCCAGTTTCGCCACTTAACAAAATTTTACGATAAAATTCCACTTCAGTTACTTAAAGATCTCTTTAATAATAATAATATACCACCACTAGGGATGTAAGAAAAGAGTAAGTGTTGGAGTGAAAGAACGAAAGAAACGCCTGGAAGAGGAAGAGGGAATAAAAATGACAAGACACTTCCAAGAAAACATTAAACTGTTTTGGAAGGAGGTCAAAAGGTCCCGGAGTGGTTCAGAGAACGGAAGCCGGAAAGTCATAAAATCGAAAGATGGAAAAATGTTGACGAATGAGGAAGAAATAAAAGAGAGATGGATGAAATATTTTGAGGAGGTTTTTGAAAGCGATCCGGGTGATAGTGAGGCCAGCAGTGAATCGGGTATGAACGATGACGGAGTGAATTCAATCAAAATCAGCGTGGATGAAATAAAAAAATCGATAAAATGCATGAAGAATGGTAAGGCTGTTGGTTTCGACAATATTGCTGCCGAATACTTTAAAGGAGATAGCCATATTATTCTCACATGGTTGTGCAAACTTTTTAATCAGTGTTTAGAGGAGGGTTACACGCCATTAGATTGGAGAAGGGCTGTAATCATGCCGTTATACAAAGGTAAAGGGTCACGTATGGAATGTGGAAATCATAGGGCTATTAGCCTGCTAAGTTCAGTCGGCAAGCTGTACGGAAGAATATTGATTGAAAGGGTAAGAATGGAAACAAAGGATAAAATATGGGATGTGCAAGGTGCCTTTATGAGTGGAAAGGGATGCATGGACCAGATTTTCTCCTTGCGTATGCTTACTGAGAAATTTCTGGCGAAAAACCAGAAACTTTTCTGCGCCTTTGTAGATCTACAAAAAGCATACGACCGAGTCGACAGGAAAAAGCTATGGAAGGTTTTGTCCAAGTATGGAGTGAATACAAATCTCATACAGGCAATTGCGTCTCTGTACGAGGGAAGCGTTGCGTGTGTTAGGGTAAACGGTGGTTTTACGGGGTGGTTTGACATCACAAAAGGTGTCAAGCAAGGCTGCGTAATGTCACCATGGTTATTCAATCTATACATGGATAATTGTATGCAAGAATTGAAAGAGGTGGGATTGGGCGCGAAATTGAGTAATCTGAAAGTATGTTGCCTGTTGTATGCTGATGATGCGGTGCTGATTTCTAACACTATGGAAGATCTACAGTCTCTCGTATCTAGGATGAACGAAGTATGTATGAAAAATGAGCTAATGATGAATGTAAGTAAGTCTAAAGTCATGGTGTTTGAAAGGGAGAGTACGAAAACAGTATGCAACATAGTTGTGAATGATGAATATTTGGAGCAGGTGGATGAGTTTGTGTATCTGGGTAGTATGTTTACGAGAGATGGGAAGGCTGAAAGAGATATTGAAAGAAGGGTGAATGCCGGTAACTCCATTAATGGTGGACTGAATGCCGTTGGCGCTAATAAAAAACTGTCAAAAAAAGCGAAGCTAGCAGTCCACAATGGAGTCCTGGTACCTACCCTGATGTATGGCAGTGAGGCATGGAACTGGCAGAGGAAGGATGAAAGTAAACTGAATGCAGTTGAAATGAGATCCCTGAGACGTATGTGTGGTAAAACAATGTATGATCGTGTGAGAAATGTGGATATCCGCAAAGAATGTAAGGCTGATGTAAGCATAATGAGTAAGATTAAGAAAGGGACCCTCAGATGGTTTGGGCATGTAGAGCGAATGAACGAAGGAAGTAGTGTAAGAAGAATATACGACGCGAATGTGAATGGTAGAAGAAGTCGGGGACGCCCGAGGAAGACATGGCACGATCAAGTGAATCAGATACTTGAGTCGGGTCATGTCAAAAGTCAGAATAATAGAAGAGAATGTATGAGACGATGTATGAATGTGAGTGAGGCAAAGAGTGTGTGCCAAGACCGAGTTGTTTGGCGGTCCGTCCTCTCTGCCTACCCCTGCGGGGAAACGGCGTGATGGTTAGTTAGTTAGTTTAGTTAGTTACCACCACTAAATATGATTGTAAGAAATAGTTCTGTTGGCAGAAAAACTGTACCACTCGTATGAACTAAAATAGCACAGCATCACTATGCATAAAATTGAAAAAAATATTCAATCCGTTGTCCCGTGATATACGAACAGAAAAAAACTATGGCAATTGTATAAAAAAAATAAAAAAAAACTGAAATTTTGTAGTGCCACTGTATAGTTTTTACGTTTTCTGCATTATATTATGTTTTGCTCATCATTTGTAATGTATTATGCACATCTTATCTATATTGTTTTATATATATATATATATATATATATATATATATATATATATATATATATATATATATATATATATATATATATATATATTATCTTTGTACAAGAATAAGCGCTGATACACACTATTGCAATGTGTTGATAGAGATGTTTTTTCGCTTTGAAGTTCCGGATGGTGCTTAGCAGGAGTACTGTAGCAGGCATGTATGCTTAGTAAGGAGAGAGTATCCGGTTACCGAAACATCCATGCTAGGCGTGTATTCGGTATTATCTGTTCTAGAGTTGTCAGCATCCAAGGCTGAGACGGCCGCAGCGAACTCACCAGTAGACTGACTTGCCATTGCGTGATCAGGGATATTTTTATTTTATTTTATTTTGCCGGATATGCTGCATATCCGGATATCTTTTATATTATATTTGTTTGGATATGCTGCATATCCGGCACCAGTATCCAAGGCCAGGACGGTTGCACCAAACTCATAGTAGAAAGGCTTACCATCGCGTGGTCATGGATTGCTGCATATCCGGCACCAGCATCCAAGGCCGGGACGGTCGCAGCAAACTCACGAACTGACTTGCTTGCCAGTCCAATGTCCACTTCCCGGTCTTCCATTTCCGTTCCACTTCATGGAACACTGCGGTCGGTGTCAATTCTAGTGTAGGTCTTAGGGTCGCTAACAGGTCTGCAATCGGGCGTGCCATCTCTGCATGGCATGAATCTCTCAACAGTGTCATCAGTTGACAGGCGTAGCGCCATCATCAGAGCAGAGGGATTTGAGGCTCGGGGTAAGGGTGGAAGTTAAGAGTGGAAGATACTCTCAGTATCTCCCTGGTGTAAGACCACCATTCAGAATTGAAACGTTGCTCGAAACGGCATTAGCCATGTTTGGTGACCAGATCTGAATAGCCAGGTACTTCCCCACCTTCCTCTTCCCTAACTCCTTCCCCTCCCCACTACCTTCAGCCTCACAACATACCCCGATTGGGGATGCCAAAGTCCCACTGGCTTCAGACGGGAACAGTTGGGACTCTTGTGCGGTATTCATATAAAAAAGGGAGCTCCAGGCTAGGGAACCCGGTGCAAGATGGCCAGGGGGAGTGAGCGCAGCGACGTCAAGGGCCTCAGTAAGAGACAGCAAGTTCAGTGGAGCCCGATGCAAAGGGGCTCAGTTAGAGTGTTGTTCGAACGTGTGCTTGAGCTGGAAGAGGCCGTTACCTTCTTCAGGCATTCTATTTATATTTGCGGGTCAGTTCGTTTCACCATATTTAGAATATTGTGTAATACAAATGCGCTATTATTTTCGGATATATGAAACGTTGCACATGATCATCTCATAGTTTTGTGACAATTGGTTTAATTATCACTTCATAACGACGTACTCAATTCTCTCCAGCGTTTCAAATTTATGGAATCTTCAGTCCTTAAAATGATGTGAAACACCTAATGTCAAAGTGTTGTGAAATTAATATTTCTGTAACGTGCCGTTCGGATGCGTAATATTTTGTCTTCGATAAAGATACGTGTTTTGAAACGTTATGGTCTAATCTCGGTTCCTCCAAATACCCAAAATAATTAATTGCAAATGCTAACTGTCGTCGGTAAATTTGGTGACCTTGTTGTTGACATAAAATGCCATGTTTCGTCTGGTCTGCATAACATGCATCTTATGTCTCATACTTCTAATGAGTATGTTTTCTTATATTGTCATGTGAAATAATTTTAGATCATAAATTCTCATTGGAAATTAATAATTATTATTTTATTGTAGAAAGCAATCACTTTGTGGTTTGACATATTTAAGAAAATAAAATACTTTTTTAAAATAAGTATTTTATTTTATTAATTACTAGCTGGGTTACCCGGCTTCGCTCTGGACAATATTCAAGAGTGTTCTGGAATGTTTCACATTGATGTTCCCGATTCCCTATTCCTGAACGTACACAATTTTCCCAAATGTTACGGGATGTTCTGGAACGTTGTGGAATGCTCTCAAAAACCATGACTGGAGTGTCCGGCATCGCTCAGGGAGTTGATTTGAGATTGAATTGACGTTCGAAACCACGACGGATCTTTCTTTATATACCCCATATGGGTAGCCCCATGCAAAAAAAAACTTCAAATGTTCCAGAATAATGTTCCAGATCATTCCACAGCGGTAAAGAGTGTTCTGGAATGTTCCACAATGATAGGATGTTCCGGTATGTTACTGAACGTTCCATCCTATTCCGAACATTTCAGAATGTTCCGGGATGTTCTGGAATGTGGTGGAATGCTCAAGAATGCTCTGGAATGTTTTGCACACTCTAGAAATTTCAAGGGGGCGAAACTTCCAATCCTTATATCTTTAAAAGCACGCCCTTCAGCTAAAAACGGAAACTTTCTTCATGGATGGGGGTAGAGGGATGCCACACAGTATAACTCCCGTTATTGTACCGGGACTCGTCTTTGAGTTTTAGCGGCATGCACATTGTACACTTTTTTTAATAATGTATATTGAAGATTAAGATTATCCAAACTTCTAGAACTTTCCAAAACCGTCTAGACTCACCGACACACTCCGCCACTCATGTCTGAAAGCTTCCAGAACTTTCTCCTTCCATAACATTCTAGTGTATTAGGGAACCTTCCAGAACTATCTAGAAATCTCTAAACTCATCGACACACTCCATTGCTCCTTTCAGAACTTTCTAGAGCTTTATTGAGCCTTCTAGAACTTTTTGGAACCTTTTAGACTCACCGACATACTCCGCCACTCCTTCTCAAATTTTCTACAGCTTTATCGAACCGTATGGAACTTTTCGGAATCTTCTAGACTCACCGACGTACTCCACCACTCCTTCCAGAACTTTCTACAACTGTATCGAACCTTATAGAACTTTCCGGAACCTTCTAGACTCATCGGCATACTCCGTTAATCGTTCCAGAATTTTCTACTGCTTTATCGAACCTTTAAAACTTTTCGAAACCTTCTAGACTCACCGACGTACCCCACCACTACTTCCATAACTTTCTACATCTTTATTGAACCTTCTACAGCTTTATCGAACCTTCTAGAACTTTTCAGAACCTTCTAGACTCACCGACGTACTTCGCCACTCCTTCCAGAACTTTTTAAAATTTTATCGATCCTTCTAGAATGTTTAGGAACCTTCTAGACTCACTGACGTACTCCATCACTCCTACCAGAATTTTCTACAGCTTTATGCAACCTTCTAGAACTTTTCGGAATCTTCTAGATTTACCGACATACTCCGCCACTCCTTCCAGAACTTTCTACAGCTTTATCGACCCTTCTAGAACTTTTCGGAACCTTCTAGACTCGCCGACATATTCCCGACACTTCTTCCAGAATTTTCTACCGCTTTATCGAACCTTCTAGAACTTTTCGGAACCTTCTAGTTTCACCGACATACTCTACCACTCCTTCCAGAGTTTTTTCGAATCTTCTAGAAGGTTCCGAAAATTTTTAGAGTCTTCTTAAAATTTCTAGAGTCTTCTTAGAATTTTGGCCCTTATATCTTCAAAAGCACGCCCTTTAGGTAAAAACGGGTACCCTTATTCCCTGGGGGAGATAGAGATCTACCACACCACATAAATCCCTTGATCTTTCCGGGACTCGTTTCTGAGTTTTTGCGTTCCGCACGTTTTTTTGGAATTTCTTTTATAATATATATTGATTATTTTACTTCACTCTGTAACTTTTCAAATATTTGTAATGTCTAAGTTCTCCTCTTCTAAGCACAAGCATTTGGTTTATTAGGAAAAGTATATACAATATTTAAATAAACAATATTAATATGTTGTAGTAAAAATGTATAAAAAATTATGAAATTAAAAAATAAATTATAAAATCTACCATCAATTAAAAAATAAAACACAACATTACATACTTAACCACAACTATTTTATCTAGAAACAAACTGTTATTGAAGATGGTACAGTTGAGGTAGGTATAGTGAATTATTATACCATCTAAAAACAAAATTAAACTCTCAGGCCTCCAAATAACAATTAATATGTTATCTTTTCAGACTAAGCAGAATTTCGTTCATATTATTCATGTTGTGTTAATAATTAATAAAACTATTTATTTTATCGTTTCAGAAAGCGACGAAAGGAAAAAACTGCAAAGGTTCCAGAAATACATGAATAACAGAAAACCTAAGATAATGGCGTGTAACATGTTTTGTTTTAATTTTACCTATTTACACACTGTTATTGGCGTCATGGCTAATTACATCGTAATCTTCTTAAATTCAATTGAAGATTCTAAGAAATCCCTGTAAGGGTTGATCCAGTGGCGCAACCCGGAGGTGAAGGGGAACGCCCCCCCCCCCCCCCCCCCCCTCCCCTACCTCCAGCATTACAACATAAATATAACAATGTTTGTTATTATTAGTAAATAATTAATAACAATAATTGTACTGCGATATTTAATAAATGGTGATCGGACAACTCAACAAAGTTGCACTTCATCACCCCTTTGAAAAGTCAATAAAGGTAATAAATAAAATATGTAAAATGTTAAGGGCTATTTTTTCAGCACTCCTAATGTAGGCTTGTTGAAAAAGTATCGATATATTGATATTTTTAATTCAATATATCGATATTTTTAGCCGATATATTTTGATCCGATATATCGATACAAAATATCCAATATCGAAAATTATATCAAAAACGACATTTTTTTGAATGTATGTATTTAAAGTCACTAGAATCCAAAACTGTATAGGAACGAACAGAAAAAAGTAACTGTATTGGGTCATGGCATCTGGCGGTTGAAATTATAATTATTAATAGCTTACAAATCTATTGTCTTTGCGTTAGTATTTGTGATCACCAATACTATCTCATGTGTGTAGTACATACATGTCAGCGGTAGTGAGTGGACGTATTGTAGTAAGAAATTATATTACTATAGTTATTACGTCCTTTAAAGTATTTGGCGGGAGTAGAAGAACCGCGCAAGCGGTATCTAGCTTAACTCATTATGGACGTGCTGTCCATTATTGAGATTATAAGGAATGAAATAGCTAGCATATTAACTAAACAAGACGCCAAAGCTAAAACAAACATGGAAGCAAATATTAAAATTCTTGAAGAAAAATGGACGAAAGAAAAAACAGAATTGACTAATAAAATATCTTCTCTACAATCCACACTGATTGAAAAGCTTGAGAAAAAAAATGAAAATTCGAGCATTATGAAAAATTCTGAGAATTATGAGAAATTCCGGAATCAAAATATTCACAAATTATAAAAAGTGAAAATGACAACATGACTGCAGACGCTATAAAAGACCAAATAGTCAAAAAAAAAATAATTGCCAATTTGGGAATCGCTGTAAATGGAGTCCGTAAAGCCGCACAAAATAAATTAATAATATCCTGCCCTACAAAAACTCACGCTGAGAAATTGATAGACGAAATAAACAAAACACTCAAAAAACTAAAAAAAAAAAAAACCAAAAATTTTCGTTAGAAACTTAAAAGCAGATTTATCTGAAGAAGAAATAATTGAGGCCCTAAAAACACAAAATGAGGGTATAACCACTGGAACGATTTCGGTCGAAAAATCGACCACTTTTATTTTTCTGCGATTGATATCGGTCGAAAAATCGACCGATTTTTCTACCATTCGTAAAATATTTATTATAATTATTTAAAACCTTTCCATGGCCAGCTATTTGTTTTATCGAATAGCTGATAAAATATTCTTTATGTCTATGACCTTATCAGTTGTCTTTGAAGTGTTATTTAATAAGATTTCGCGGTTTTCTAAGGCGTCCTGTCAAACAACAAAATAAAACTTTTGACTATTTCGACGAATTATGGTCTCTACCTAAAATGCCGTAAGTAATTCATTTATTGGGTTTTTAACGCATAATTATATATCTGTGTTATCATGATTGAATTATCTATCTTTGAAATGCGTTTTTAATTCGTTTGTTCGTAATATATTGTTTTGATGGATGTTTTTGTGTAAAAATGCGTCGACTGAAGACGTCATCTGTTTTTGATTTACAATAATTTCATAAATACTGCACTCGCGCATTTGAAATATAGTTATTCAATCAGAGTGATTCATAACAAAGAGATAAATATAAGTTTTATTTGAATTGGTTCATTATTAATACAGATATTTGCTGTCCAATTATTTAATGTCATATGTCAAAAAGTCTGACTTTTTTTAGATGTAAAATGGTGTAAAGCCTTCGTCGCACAATAAAAATTTGGTTATTTAGTTGTATAATCAATTAATTTGTTTACTTTTACCAAATTTGTGCAGAAACAGCTATCGTCCAGGGAGAGGGAGCACTCCACGACCCAGGTTTAAATAATTATTTTAAAAATTTTTATTACTGCAACATTTAACAAAATTTAAACATTTAAGTACTTAATTACATTAATTGTTTTCAATTTAAAATATATGTATAGAGTGGTGCTGACTGCAAGAGGTGGCAGAGGAAGAGGGAGAGGTGGGGTACGAGCTGCAGATGGAGTACCAGCTGGTGCCGGACTACCTGCACGTGGACGTGAGAGTCAACGCAGAGCTGCAATTGCAGCCTCGTCTGGAGTGTTAGTATTTTTTAATGTTTTTTATGAAAGTACTTTGCTGTGGCCGTTGAATTCATCATATATTTGTATTTATTTAAACGGTGACCCTGCTTTGCTACTGGTGCGAGAGGATCGCGTCAAGGCCCTAAAGGCTGTTAGGGCCCTGCCTGCTTCCTTCCGGCTACAGTGAGTTCCACTGTTACAGTGAGAGTTGGTAAGATCAGCGCTTGGTACAATTTGGCACATTCAGTGCATATTGTACAGAGTTCTAATTTTATTCTTTATTTACATACTGCACTTACTATTTCACACGTGAATGAGAACAATTCATATGATTTATGTATATGTTTTCAGAATTACTTCTCCGGAGAGAATAACGTGTCCCTTTTCACAAGGGACACCTTCACCATTGCCAAGACCCGTTCCACCACCGTGGATGTCCACTCCCGCACAGACCCAATCAATGGCTCCCAATGCACCAATTACGCCAATCCAGGCAGCATCTCCGGAGCCGTTAGCTTGGACATCGCGGAGTGGGGAACTCCAGTGTGGGGAACTCTTCTCTCCGGAAGCCGGCTACCACAGCGAGCTGTGGGTGGACGTGCCGTTCTACCAAGAATTGTCGGCGTTTGGGAACGGTGAGTTTATTTTTTGAAATGTCATACCAGGGGCTCAAAATAAAATCAATTATCTATATTTTATATTGATGTCCCTAGCACAGTTTCACTGTTGGTATATTGGCAGGAGATAAGCATAGTACTTAAAAATTCCACATAACAAACATACAAAATGTACTGTAATCCAAAAAGATATGATGTACCTACATTCTATGCAAGTAAATATGTAGTTACTAACGTAAAAAGTCTGAAATTTGAGTTTGTTTTGGCTAATTTTTGTTCGATAGTAAGAACTTCGCACAGCATTGTGAATACCGACATCATAGTTTCACACATGACAATGCATAATATATTTGTAAGTACTTGAGTTAATGTCCTGAAACGTTAAGTGCCTCCATACATGACGCTACTTACAAGCTACTCGATCCTCGTGAGCGTATCATATGCGCCGATCGTAAGTACACCCCGTACGATTTTGCTGGTAGCACCGTGTACGGGGCGCTATGCGACGTCTGTCGGTATCAAATCAGTTTCACGCAACCGGCGCGGCGGTGCTGAACGCACGCGACGCGTTGCATCATTTGTGTCTGATACTTTTCGTTTGACGTTTGACAGAAATGGCATCGGAACATGAAAGTAATGTTAGATTTGTTCTGGAAGTAGAAAAAATGCATGTTTATGTAACGATACTTTACCAGAATACATAAGAAAGGATTTAGTGGAGATGGCATGGATTGATGTTGGGAAAAAGTCATATGACATCGTGTGAACTCCACGGCTGCACGTAAAAAATGATCAAGTTCAGTATATTCCGGATAGCGCCGTGTACGGAAACCAGCATTAAAGAGTGGTATATATGCAGAGCACTTGTGGTTTCGTCACAATCATATAGTTTGTAAGTATCTCCATGAACGGAGGGCCTTACATTTCAAAACATTGGCATTAAACAGGGATTCTATCTTTTTTTTCTGTAACGGGTATTGTAGAATGAGAAATGAGACATGCCGAACTCCTTTGCGAGGGTTACATGTGATTCACCGGCTTCGAAACGGTGTAATACAGCACTTTTTTCATCAATTGAAAAAACACTTTCGCTTCACGGGACTCATTGTGTCGAGCTTCCTAGTCAAAAGCGAGGCTGTATTGGTAGTTGGGTTTTGTAACCGGACAAATTATCATTAAAATAGGTCGCTTTAAGTAGTTGGTCACTTTAAACAGATATGTTTTCCTACTAAAAGCTATGAAACCTTACTAGAGTTTCCATTATCGTCGCTTAAAACGGTAGACCGTTAAATGCAAAGTCATTATATCCGAATTCTACTGTAAATTTGTGTTTTCTATTATTTCAGAGTCAGACATGGGCAGAACCGACAACGTGGACGAGGCAGCTCTCTATCAAGAAGAGTCGGTACTTGGAAACCGTGAGTTATAAAACTAACTAACTTACCTGCACGCCATTTCCCTGCAGGGGTAGGCAGAGAGGATGGACCGCCATGCAACTCGTTCTTGGCACACACACTCTTTTCTTCATTCCATACCTACCTGACTGTGCTATTCTGACTCCTGACATTGCCCGCCTCAAGTATTTGATTAACTTTTTATTTTATTATTTATATGAATACCTCACAAGAGCCTCAGCTGGAGCCAGTGAGACTATGGCATCCCCAATCGGGGTATGTTGTGAGGCTGAAGGTAGCGGGGAGGGGAAGGAGGTGTGGAAGAGGGAGGTGGGAAAGTACCTGGCTATTCAGAACTGGTCACCAAACACGGTAAAGCCATTTGAAGCAACTTTTCAATTCTGAATGGTGTCTTACATCAGGGCGATACTGAGGGTATCTTCCACTCTGGAACGTGCCGCAAATAGACTATATATTATTTTAAATGAATTTTGTGTGAAAATAACACTAATTATTCAAATCAAATTTATTTGCCCATGCCGGGATTCGATCCCGCGACCATCGTATTGCGAGTCAAAAGCCGTACCAGAGGCAGTGGGTAATCGTAATATAGACACGTTAAATTAATTTGGGTTTTCTGTTGTTTCAGAAATGGATATGGACAGAATGAGCGACGTCGACCACAAAGAGAGCGATGAGGATACCTTCTACATGCCACCAATACCTTATCATAATATTATCAACGTTTCACCTAACTCCGCTATGGCCATAGACTTTAGTAGACAAGACCAGGTAGATAGTGAGGCAATGCATGCGATTCTGCCGCCTGAAGGTTACTCTTTCGATTGGTCCAAAGATATCTCACGTTTTACTGGGATAAGGGAGACATTCACAGGCACGCCAGGACCAACTTTCAATACCGACGAAATGGGCAAACTTGTGAATGCCTTTCTTAAAATCTTTGATGCAGATGTCATTGAACTGATCACGAGAGAGACCAACAAGTATGCAGATCAATGGATTGCGAAAAAACAATTTAAGCGCCATGCGCGTACCAATAAATGGGTTCCCACGAATAAAGAGGAAATGTATGTATTCTTGGCAATTTTAATGTATCAAGGTATTAGTCCCCTTCCTGTTGAAAAAGACTACTTCTATTAAAAAAAAACTCACCGCCATGCCTTATTTCAGCCGAGCCATGGATTATAATCGTTTTCTTCCAATTAAAAAATTCCTTCACTTCACCAACAATAAAAGTCTTTCTTCTGGTGTACCGTTATCTGTGCGAAGATTACAAAAGATTCAGCCCGTCTTGGACCATCTCTCAAATAAGTTTGAGACTTTATACCTGCCGGAGCAAGACATCTCACTGGATGAATCCTTACTCTGCTATAAAGGCCGTTAGGGATTCGTCCAGGTGATCAAAACCAAAGCGGCCAGCGCGGGTATAAAGTCTTATGCTACGTCCAGACTGAAGCCAACCTTCCAACTCCGAACTTAGTTCGGAGTTGGAAGGTTGGCCCATCGTGTGGTCGCTGCGGCCAACCCTCCAACCCCGAATTCCGTACTCCAAAATGGCGGACATGAAACAGCTGTAGCTACGCTGTATCTTTTTCAGTTGCCTACAATTATTACGTATGTATAATCATATAATTATGTACACGACATGTTTTCAAACAATTGTTATACCACTCTCCGTAATAATATAGTCATTTTAATAGTACGCGGCACGGTGTGGACAGCTGCGGCAGGCTGGTTCGTGTGAGTTGGCCGTCGGGATCGCCTCGAAGGCGATCCCGGGCCAACGCGAACTCCAACCTTCCAACTCGAACTTCCAACGTACGAACACCCCTCCACACGATCGTCCAAACATTTGAAGTTGGAACGTTGGCCGCAGTGTGGGCTTACCATTACGAGCTTTGTGAGTCCAAGACTGGCTATCTTTGGAAATTCCAAATTTATACGGGAAAGACCATTTCCAGACAGGCTGAATCGACAAATCCAGACCAGGAAGACATGACGGAAGACATAACGGAAGACATAACGGAAGATATGACGGACGACACGACACTGATACTGAGTCTCACTCTACATCGAGGCACAATGACATTATGTATTGATTTTCTTAAATTATGAATAAACCAATATAAATTGAATACATTTTTATTATGATAAAGTGTGTAAACAATGTTTAAATCAATATACTGCTCTTTCATTGTAACTATTGTGTTTCCTCCGTCCTACAACATGAGTCTCTTCAAGACCAATGTTCATTCCTTCCTCTCCTCAAAAAGACCCTCCACACAGCATCCCAGATGACATAGGCCCTGAGGGAAATTATTTTCCTCAGGGCCTCCTGTGTGGAGTTAATGTAAAAAAAAAAAAAAAACTAAAACTGTGATATTAATTTAATTGATTTAAAAGAATATTAGGGCTTAATAATTAAATAAATCAATTATGGGTTCCATCAATTATTTTCCCCTCCACCATTTTTTTTCGATACCTTTGCTTTTAGATATAAAATTATCACAATGATATTGTTTGCCATTCGACGCTCATACAAAGGTTTGATATATATACAATTTTATCATCATCATCATTTTACATATTCTGATTTACCCTATGTAGACTGAACTTAAGGTAGCTGTCAGAAGTGATTTTTCGTCAAATATTGGTGGATTTCATCAACTTGCAAAGTATCCCTCTGAAATATTGGCAATGTGTATATCTATGATATATATTTCATTTTAAGCCTTATTTTCTTGTTTTACACGTTATATAAAAACATGGTTACAAATCTCCAGTTCTAATTTACAATTATTGAAAAAGTATCACCATGATTTTGACATCGTGAAATAGGCTCTCTGTATAATTCATCAAATGAATCAAATAAAGCCAACACGGCAACTATCCTTATAAATAATTGTAGGCAGTTAATGTATCTTCCTAATGTAATACCAGTTTTTGTGGTAAATTCATTAAATATTATAATACAGTGATTTCAATTTTGCACGTCACGCACTCAAATTTTACAAAATCATTTTCCGACCAAACTTTTGAAGAGATCATAAACATCCAAAAAATTATTTTTCTATTATATTCTTGCATCTGTGGTTATCAAACAGGCCATAGAGAACATAAAAACGTAGAAAATATTCAATAAAGATATTTAAAACTGCTACTGGCGGCAATTTCAAATCACAAAAACACAAATTTCGCGCATTTATAAAGTTTAAGATTTTTTAATAATTTATCTATGAATTCTAAAAATATAAGATAATTAGTAAAATATAGGTGAATTCATTGGCTGTAAAGCACTACAATCAGTTTTATGTCTTCATGTTAAAATTCGGAGGTATGATTTTTTTAATGTTGGCGGAAAATATTCAAAATCGTCGCCAAAAAACCGCGAGCAATCGGAGAAAAAAGATTTTTGACGCGCGATCGTTCGAGTGGTTATATGATACCATGGAAAATGACCCAAAAAATACGATAAAATTAATCAAGATGTTCAAACCAAAAAACCTAAATGGACTTACCAACTACATACTGGAAACAAGCGGACAATTAAGGACGCACCTCATCGAAAAGGAAAAATCAATATAGGATTCAACAGAGTACGTGTAGAAGATGCAATTTCGATCACGCAGTGTTTCCATTGCCTTAAGTTTGGACATACGGCAATCAAATGCTTCAACAAAGAAAAAAGTGCAACGTGTTTACATTGCGCAAAAGACCATGAATGGAAGGAATGCCCAAATAAAAATGAAGAAGAAAAGTGCAGTAATTGTATCCTTCAAAACAAAAACCTCAAGATGAACCTAAATACTAACCATAAAGCAAATAATTCAAACTGTACCTACTTCAAAAAGATGATGTATATTGCCCAAAGTCGTATAGAATATGACTAGGTATGTTAGTACTTAAAAATATATACATATAAATTATAATAATGTTAATAACTAAAATTTTATATTACTACTTCTTATCACCTTCTCTTAAAAATAACAATATTCATATTTTACTTCTCAAGTACAAACATTTCATAACCATGCAAAAATTACCGCTAAACATATTTTTAAATGTATTGTCCTATTACCAAAGTTTTAACAACAGCACACTGAAGTTTATACTGATGCGCCTATATACTTATTTACTCATATATGTAGAGGATATTATAGTCACCTTTAACATGTGCCAATTATTAAATTTACCTTGCTTCGAAATAAATCTTGAACAATGCGTACTGGAAAGGTTCACTACTATAATAATATCTACATATATTTTATGTTTAATTAAATCCTTATACATGTTTATAAATTACTGCTGCATTTTAAAATATTATTTAATATTATGGCGATTTAAACGGAGAATTTGTCATCTCTGAAATTGATTATAAATGCACGCAAAGTTTTGATATCTGGATTATAAAAAACATGTATCAGGAAATAATAATTTTACTGCAATCAACTTGAATATTCGATCTTTATCAAAATATTGGGAAACTTTTCTTCTCGTTATCTCTAGCTCTCTAAGTAATCAATATATATTATAAAAGAAAGTCCAAAAAAACGTGCGGAACGTAAAAACTCAGAAACGAGTCCCGGAAAGATCAAGGGATTTATGTGGTGTGGTAGATCTCTATCTCCCCTAGGGAATAAGGGAACCCGTTTTACCTAAAGGGCGTGCTTTTGAAGATATAAGGGCCGAAATTCTAAGAAGGCTCTAGAAATTTTAAGAAGACTCTAAAAATTTTCGGAACCTTCTAGAAGATTCGAAAAAACTCTGGAAAGTTCTGGAAGGAGTAGTAGAGTATGTCGGTGAGTCTAGAAGGTTCCGAAAAGTTCTAGAAGGTTCGATAAAGCGGTAGAAAATTCTGGAAGAAGTGTCGGGAATATGTCGGCGAGTCTAGAAGGTTCCGAAAAGTTCTAGAAGGGTCGATAAAGCTGTAGAAAGTTCTGGAAGGAGTGGCGGAGTATGTCGGTAAATCTAGAAGATTCCGAAAAGTTCTAGAAGGTTGCATAAAGCTGTAGAAAATTCTGGTAGGAGTGATGGAGTACGTCAGTGAGTCTAGAAGGTTCCTAAAAGTTTTAGAAGGTTCGATAAAATTTTAGAAAGTTCTGGAAGGAGTGGCGAAGTACGTCATTGAGTCTAGATGGTTCTGGAAAGTTCTAGAAGGTTCGATAAAGCTGTGGAAGGTTCAATAAAGATGTAGAAAGTTATGGAAGTAGTGGTGGGGTACATCGGTGAGTCTAGAAGGTTTCGAAAAGTTTTAAAGGTTCGATAAAGTTGTAGAAAGTTCTGGAAGGAGTGGTGGAGTACGTCGGTGAGTCTAGAATGTTACGAAAAGTTACATAAGGTTCGATAAAGCTGTAGAAAATTTGAGAAGGAGTGGCGGAGTATGTCGGTGAGTCTAAAAGGTTCCAAAAAGTTCTAGAAGGCTCGATAAAGCTCTAGAAAGTTCTGAAACGAGCAATGGAGTGTGTCGGTCAGTTAAGAAGATTCTAGATAGTTCTGAAAGGTTCCCTAATGCACTAGGATGTTATGGAAGGAGAAAGTTCTAAAAGCTGTCAGACATGAGTGGCGGAGTGTGTCGATGAGTCTAGAAGGTTTTGGAAAGTTCTAGAAGTTTGGATAATCTTAATCTTCAATATACATTATTAAAAAAAGTGTACAATGTGCATGCCGCTAAAACTCAAAGACGAGTCCCGGTACAATAACGGGAGTTATACTGTGTGGCATCCCTCTACCCCCATCCATGAAGAAAGTTTCCGTTTTAAGCTGAAGGGCGTGCTTTTAAAGATATAAGTGCTGGAAGTTTCGCCCCCTTGAAATTTCTAGAGTGTTCAAAACATTCCAGAGCATTCTTGAGCATTCCACCACATTCCAGAACATTCCGAAACATTCTGAAATGTTCGGAATAGGATGGAACGTTCAGTTACATACAGGAACATCCCATCATTGTGGAACATTCCAGAACACTCCTTATCGTTGTGGAATGATCTGGAACATTATTCTGGAACATTTGAAGTTTTTTTTGCATGGGGCTACCCATATGGGGTATATAAAGAAAGATCCGTCGTGGTTTCGAACGTCAATTCAAACTCAAATCAACTCCCTGAGCGATGCCGGACACTCCAGTCATAGTTTTTGAGAGCATTCCACAACGTTCCAGAACATCCCGTAACATTCTGGAAAATTGTGTACGTTCAGGAATAGGGAATCGGGAACATCAATGTGAAACATTCCAGAACACTCTTGAACATTGTCCTGGGCGAAGCCGGGTAACCCAGCTAGTATTGATATAATTACGATTTGCGGAACGTCGATAAATCAAAATGATATAAATCTATACACAATATCGGGATTTAGTTTTCATTACTTTTGTCGAAAATACAGATCGGGAGGCGGGATTATTATATACATAAAAGGGCATGTTACGTTTGAACAAATTAACATAATGCCAACAAATTTTGAATGTGTTTACGGAACTATTTCTGTTAATAAACATAAACGTCTACATATACTGGCAATATACAGACCACCTAATTCAAATAAAAAATTATTTCTCGAAGAGTTGGAAGCTATATTGGGAAATATCGAAATTAAAGAATCTGTTATAGTTCTCGGGGATACGAACATACATTTATTAAATTATCAGGAATCAATTGTAATGCAATACGAAAACGTGATGGCTAAATTTGGATTTTTTAAATGTATTTATGATGTGACGCGTGAAGCCATACTGACTAACTGCGTAACGGCTACATGTCTAGATCATATCTATGTAAGAGAGAGAGAGACAAATGAAATCAGCTCATGCGTTTGTGAAACTATTATAGCGGACCATTACCTTATTTTTTTTTTTTTTTTTTTTAAATGGCTCTTCACCCCAAAAGAGTGTTCTGGCCAGTGTCAAGTGAATGCTTTTGTGAGTGTAATTTTGTGAGTGTAATTTTTGGATAATATTAACTAATTTAGTTTTAATAACAAGAACCTATCTACATTATATAATAATACTATACAAATAATAATAATAATAATACGCAAAATTATTACAATAAGAGATGATTTTAATTAAACATAACAAGGAAATTAAAAGATATGCTGACACAATTTATTGTGCGTAAAAAATAAAATAAATAAATAAATACATGAAACTTAACTTACAGTTACAAATTGATGCTGTTAATATTCAGGAAATTAGCCAAGACTTTATACACGCGTTTGTTCACAGAAGATAACAGGCATGCAATGTTGTAGGGAGGCAATATACCCGAACTGATTAGGTGAGGGAAGAAATTTTTGTATGAATTATTTAAAGGACAACTGAAAAAAATATGATTGAGATCCTCTTCACCAAGACGACATTCACACATCGCAGAATTCTTAATATGAATTTTTGTCAGGTGAACATTGTGGCAGCAATGCCCTATCCGCATGCGGCAAATGGATGATGTCGAGAATTTGTTAAAAGAAAGTCTTGAAAACCACGGTTTTGAAGGAATCGTTGGCTGAATTGTGAAAAAGCTATATCCTTTTGATTGACTAGATTCTTCCCAATGATTCTGCCATGTGGAAATCATGTTTTCCTTCAATTTTATGAAAATGTCATCGGTGTTTAAAAATTTATATAAAATATCTCCCGAAATAATGGCATCTTTCGCCAATGAATCGGCCTTTTCATTTCCAGGGATACCGCAGTGACTAGGTATCCAAGCCAAGACGATTTCTTTGCCAGAGTCGGTTAATTTATGAATTAAAGTGCGAATTCCAACACAGAAATCGTCTTCTGGGTAATGGAAAGGGGAAGAGTTTAATTTTTGAAGTGCACTCAGGGAATCGGAGAGAATTAAGAATTTTCCAATGTTAACATCGTCAATGTATTTGAGAGATTCAAAAATGGCTATACATTCAGCAGTGAAAACGGAAGCCTCTTTTGGAAGTTTAATTTTTCTATCGACTTGATCTGATGGACAGTGGAATGCCGCTCCCACATGGTTTGATAAGGGAGACTTGGAACCATCTGTGTAAATAATTTTCCAGTTGGAATATTTCGAATTTAAAATTTGGATAAGTTTTGTTGGAGCTTTGTGATTGTTAATTATGCCGAGAGAAAAAAGAATATTTGGTTTACACAAATGAATACGAAAGGAGTTGGCATATAAAGGAAGTCTGTCTGATGGATTTAAGAGGGGTTTATACGAACAGTACGTATGGAGGCTTTTAACAAGAAGAGGGATTGATTTGTTCCTCCAATATGGAAGTGATTTCACTTGAGCAGTGAGTGCAGTAATTTTGTCTTTCAGTGGGTGATTAGAGAGTCTTAAGCATTTAAATAAAAACTTGTCAGCCAAGAACTGTCTTCTGAAATGAAGAGGAGCCTCACAGCCTCCACTTGTAAAGCGTTAATTGGGGAAGAACGCATTGCTCCGATAATCAATCTTAAACATTGAAATTGAATACGGTCCAACCTTGCGAGGTTCTTTTTAGAAGTGGGTTCAATGAGGAATGACGCGTAATCCAAATGACTCCTAACATATGCGTTATAAAAAAGTTTTTGGGTGAATGGATGACTTCCCCACCAGACCCGTGAAACGGCACGTAAAGTGTTGAGGCCAGCTTGACATTTGTTAATGATTAAATTAACATACGGGTTCCATGTTAACTTAGAGTCTAAAATTACCCCAAGGAATCTTATTTGTACCTGCATAGGGAGAATTGAATTATTTATTTGGACTGTTACACGCGGAGTAACACGTTTTCTGGAAAAGACGATAACATTGCTTTTGGACGGAGAAATTTCTAAGCCGTGATTTTTTAACCAGGTGTCAAGGTTTTTCATGCAAATGTTAATCACATCCTCCAGAATAGAAATAATTCGTCCTGAAATATATATAAAAAGATCATCCGCATACTGGAGTATTTTACAAGATGGATGCATACTCCGATGCAGGTCAAAGGTATAAATATTAAAAAGGATAGGACTAAGGACGGAGCCCTGAGGCAAACCCTTGTTTACTATTCTTTCCAGTGGAGGAGAATCCAGCACCTGGATTTGAATTTTCCTGGTAAGAAGGAGGTTAATTATAAAACTAGAAAGCTTACGAGGGATGCCAATTTTTAATAATTTATTAAATAAAACATCCAATAAAACATTGTCAAAAGCTCCGCACACATCAAGGCAAACACCGACAAGGAATTCATTATCGGCCAGGGCTAACTGGATATCAGAAGTCAGGATGGACACACTTTCGATCGTACTTTTTCTTTTTCGAAAGCCAAACTGAGAGCTGGGAAGAATTTTCTCATTTTCTGCATAC
Source organism: Limnephilus rhombicus (assembly GCA_929108145.2). NCBI lineage: Eukaryota > Metazoa > Arthropoda > Insecta > Trichoptera > Limnephilidae > Limnephilus > Limnephilus rhombicus. The sequence continues at coordinate 31,195,585 of OV815284.1, forward strand.
CAGTCTAGACGTCTTTTAATCATATGTTCAGCTATTTTAACTAAGGAAGATGACAGAGCTATAGGTCTGTAAGAAAGTCCAGAGTTAGGGTCTTTCTGGGGTTTCAGAATGGGAACAATTATTTGAGTTTTCCAGGATGATGGAATTTTGCCGGAGTCAAAGATCAGATTTATAATTGAAAGAAAATAGTTTAGTGTGGTAACGTCGCAGTTTTTAATAAAGCTATAAGGAATTCCATCTACACCAGCGGATGAGTCTGTGAGATCGTTTAAGACCTCCCTAAGTTCCGTTAAATTGAAGTGGGTGTCCATCCAACCCCGTGTTTTAAATGAGTATGTGAATTCTGTTTCATTAAAATTACTTGCAGTTTGAGGAGCTAGTTTATCGGCAAATTCCTTCACCCACTCTGAAGTGAGTGGTCGAGTCACCGTTGGGACGTGAGAACCCTTAAACCTGTGAATTGAATTCCAAACAACTGAAAGAGGAACTTCGGGAGATAATGATGTGCAAAATTTTTTCCAGCCTTGACGTTTTTTGTTTTTTAGAAGACGTTTGGTCTTAGCTTCAATTTGTTTATACTGAAGGAAGTTCTCCATATTCATATTTGTTGAATAAATTTTCGCATATTTTTTCCTCATATCTACTGCGTCTGAGCATTCAATATCCCACCAAGGAGCTGGGGGAGGTTTCCCTTTGTTACGTGTCGTTTTAATGGGGATAAATTTTTCTGCGGCCGTAATGACTGCAGACACAAATAAATCGTAACATTCCGCAACATTTTCTGTAGTTGGAGAGGGCAGATTTTGCACAGAGAACTTTGTATGATTTGAATAGTCATTCCAGTTGGCTCTGGCAGTTAAGAACCTTGGTTTTCGACTACTGCACTTGACATTTTTGTTGGAATGATAAATATTTGAGGATTCAATGAGGATGGGGTAATGATCACTCCCATGAGGGTCATCCAAAACCTTCCATAACAGGGATGCGGCTATGTTGGAATTGCAAATAGTAAGATCAACCATGCTGGGTCGCTGACCAGGCACCTGAAGACGAGTAGGAGAACCATCATTGATAATACAAAAGTCTAGTTCATCTAGTAGATCAACAATATCTCTGCCCATTCTGTCACAATTGTGAGCTCCCCATAATCCGTGATGGGCATTGAAATCTCCCAGAACAAGAGAAGGGGTAGTGACCTTGGAAAACATAGCTTTTAGGATTGATTTAGAAGGTTTATTAGATGGTGATATATACAAAGAAATTATTGTAGTGTCAAAAACCTTTGCGGCCGTCACTTGAAAAGGACAACCAATTGGTTTTACATCTACAGGGGAGAAGGGTAATGATTTTTTAATGAAAAGAGCGGAGCCGCCCTTTCCATCTTGACGGTCGTCTCGAAGACAGTGGTATCCCCTGACTCTGAAATCAGAATCCGGTTCCAGCCACGTCTCCGAGATGGCAGCCACTGCAATTGAGTTTGAGTGTAATGTGTTTAAAAATTCTTCAGTCTTATTTCTAAGACTATGACAATTCCACTGAAGAATCCTCATCAGAGGAGCCATTTCTAGTTGAGTTGATAATATTAGTAATTTGTTTAGCAACGTGGGACGGTATTTGAATGTTGTTTTTATTTAAAGTTTGTAAAATATGTAAAAATGAGGTGATTAGTGTAGAGTTAAGGTCTATATTATAATTTTGTTCTTTAGTAGATGACTTTAGGTAAGAATTGAAATTTGAACTGGAAGGAATTTGTCCATTAGGGAACCACAGAAGGGATTCGTGATTAGCATTATTTTTTTTTGTTAGAACTCTAGGTTTCACGACCCTTTCAACAGTTTTTCTAAATGAAGAAGAAGAAGGTTGAGAAGGGGTGGATTTTTTAGAATTTTTGGAAGTTACTTCAGAATAAGATGGAATGGATTTGTTAAACATTCTTGATGCTTCCGCATAAGAGATGCTCTTCTCGGCCATTGTGTGTTTAATATTGCGCTGCCTTGACAGTTCAGGGCAAGTTTTGCTGATGGACATGTGGGTACCGGAGCAGTTTAAACATTTATAATTTTCCTCTGTTTTATCACAGGAATCGCCACTATGGGACGAACTGCACTTGAAGCAACGGGGTTCTGATCTGCAGAGGTTCTTCGTGTGTCCAAATCTGCAGCACTTGTAGCATTGCACAGTTGGGAACACATAGAGCTCTACTGGTAGAGAGACGTTAAACATAGTAACATTTTGTGGAAGGTCTTTGCTGTCAAATGTTAGGACAACGGATTGGGAGGGTCTCCATTCTACAGAGTTTCCCGTATTAAACCTGTAATTTAGACGACGCGCTTTTAAAACTTTTCCGAAACCTTGAGGAACAGTAATGTTTTCCAGGATGTCCTCTATCGACCAATGCGGTGGGATCCCTTTTGTGACACCTAACTTTGTAACCTGATATGTAGGTATGAAAACGTTGTACGAGTTTTTTTTGGCAACATCAGATTTTACAAAACTATTGGCCTCAGCCGCTGTCTTGAATTCAACAGAAAGACGGTTACGCCCAACCGATTTTACTCCATTCCAGACAGGGTGGATTTTATTTTTAAACATAAAATGTCCAAAGTCCACATCGTATAAATTTGATTGTTTTTCATCCTTTGAAATTTTAGTCACGTGTGTAATGTAAGGTGGTCTATCAAGATTATTATACAGACGTGACATTTGTGAAGGAGTATTGTTTACCAGTGGGGCGGGTGTGGTTGAAGGGCTTGCTGGACTTAGACTTGAAATCGAGGAAGAAGTGGACGGAATTACATCCTGTAAAACAGAATTATTTGGAAGGGAGTCGTTTTGCGTGGAGGGTGTTTTTCGATGTATTTGTTCAAAATCTGTTGCATTTCTATTATCTGCTGGTTTAGCAATTTTTCTTTTTTTTGACATAATCGTTACGAAGTCCGAAGCCTCCGGAATATTAACCGCGATTATTTTTTTTGTAACACCCGAGGATTCAGATAGCAAACCATCATCTGGGGGATCAGGTGGTTTTTCTTTATCCATTTTCGAATAAATCTACAGCACAAAAATCAAAAAAAAAATCTTACCTTAACTGCTCCGAAGAACCAATTATATAACACAAATACTTACAGTGAAAACAAATATACAAGTAAAAACTATATTACACTAATTTACAATACTATTTTAAAACTATTATCTATATAAAATGATTAATTTTGTAAAGAGGAATGAAATGACACTGGCACAGTTAGAAGGTAGCCTTTGTTTTCCATTACCTTATTGCGGCCACGATTCATTTCTCTAATTATGAGATAGGTACCGCCAATAAATCGCACCTTACGAAATATACTGTAATATCGAAAAAAAAGTGGATCTACTGATTGAAATCACAAATTGGAATGAAATACTAAACATAACGGAACCTAACTTAATATATGAAGAAATTAAATCTAAATTTAAATATATTTACGAAAAAAGTACCATAACTAAATTAAATACTCATACAAATAAACATCGTAATAACCAAAAAGGCTGGATAAATTATAAACTCATTGAAAATATACAACTACGAGACACACTATGGAGAAAATGGAAAAACATCCCTAACAATAAATTATATGAAATCGAATACAAGAAATACAGAAATAAACTCAATAAACAAATATTAAACACAAAAAAAAAATTATAATAACAAATTTAATCATTGCTTCAAAGACATTAAAAAAACATGGAATGAAGTAAATCAAATATTGGGAAGGAAAAATAAATCCGATTGTGACGAAATCATATCTAAATATTTCTTAAATTCTCAAGCGGCGGATGAGACGGTAGAAAACTTTGCAAATTTCTTTGACGATGGTGTAAATCAGTTATTATACGAATACAACGTTCGAGCGTCTGAGTGGAATCAAGAACATTTGCAACATTCAATGTACCTTACCAAGAGCTAATGCGAAACAAACTGAATGCATTATCGGAAGAATGAAAAACTCCAAGACACCGGGCGTGGATCTAATTCGCATGTATGATCTAAAAAAACATGTAAAATTACTTAGTCCTATGATTACCCACCTAATAAACAGAATTATTGACTCAAGCATCATTCCAGCTGAACTAAAATGCAGCATCATAAGGCCCATTTATAAAAATGGAGATCACACCGTAATAAATAATTACAGGCCTATTTCATTGTTACCCGCATTAGAAAAAAATCTTAGAAAAATATATATCGATAAATTTGGAAACAATATTTAAATAAATTGGGCATTATTCATGAATGTCAGTATGGCTTCCAAAAAAAAAAGCTGTGATAAACTTCTCGAAAAATTTTCAAATTATATAAATTCACAGCTTAACTCTAGAAAACATGTACTGGTATTATTTATTGATTTCTCGAAAGCTTTCGATACACTCAGCCACACACAATTAATCAAGGTACTTGAAACAATAGGAATCCGTGGTAAATTACTATCATTTTTCAAAAACTATTTAACTAATAGAAAAATGTATGTTAAGATTTTGAATCAAATGAGTAATTTTAGATTTATCAAATCACGAGTACCCCAAGGGTCAATTTTAGGCCCTAAATTATACATTATATATGTCATTGCCTTGTCTAAACTTTTTAAAATAGCCCGTAGATTCATTTTTGCAGATGATACTGCACTAATTGTATCAAATGAAAACCCGGAAATAGCTATTAAAGAATTACAAAGTGACTTTAACGAGCTACTCAGATGGTCTCATGATGTAGGACTAATTATTAATGTCAAAAAAACTAATATACGTATGTACATAAGATCACCGAGCTTGAAAATGTGGAATTTACCTAAAATAACTGCACATAATTTTGAATGTATACATAAAAAAAATGATAACACTTGCTTTTGTTAAAAATACTTACCATGGCATAATCGTAGATAATAACTTTAAATGGGATAAACAAGTGATCAAAATTTATAACCAGCTCAGATGTTTGGCGAGTAATTTTTATAAATTAAAATTTGTGTTGCCTCGATGCACTCTCAAACTTATATACCATTCTATGGTCGAATCCATACTTAGATATGGAATTCGAACTTGGGGACACTCGAGTAAAATTATAATATTAAATACATTCAAAATTTACAAACTGCTATAATTAAAAAAATTGTTAAACCTAGCATTTACAATCAAAGAAACAACTTAAAATTACTGTATGGACCTGAGGGCCTACTTCCAATTAAAGGGCTTCTACGGTACATTATAATTATGGATAATTCGGGAGAAAGCACGTATAAAAATTTATTGGTGCATAGTCACACAACAAGATTTACCGAAAACAAATACCTAAAAATACCACGAATATCAAATAAGTATGGTAGCAGAACGCTCGAATATATGATACCCTTGATTTACAACATATTAAATCAAAACATTAATTTTAAAAATAATGATAAAACCTGCCATAAACTGACAAAAAAGTGGTTAATAAATGAACAACATGTTCTGGGCCCACTTCTCTTCATCCTCTTCACAAATGATGTCGCTAAAATTATCGAATCATTTGGTCTTCTATCTCACTGCTACGCTGATGACCAGCAAGTCTACTTCTACTGCTTACCATAGGAAATAGACAGTCTTAAAACTCGCATAACGGAGTGTCTAGAAGCAACCACTCGCTGGATGACCTCGAATAGATTGAAACTGAATCCTGCAAAGACTGAGTTTCTCTGGACAGCAACAAGTAGACGTCAGCGCAACATTGATAACTCCCCAATAACCATTTCAGGAAGTGACATCACTCCAAAGACATGCATAAAACTACTAGGCGTCAATCTGGACGCTGATTTTTCCCTTAAAACTCAAGTGAACAGAACTGTAAGCACGGGGTTCTTTCAATTAAGGCAAATTAAAGCAGTACGGAGAAACTTGACAACAGAGGCGACCAAATTACTAGTTGATTCGTACGTTGCTTCACGTCTAGATTATTGCAACGGAATATGTGCTAGTCTCCCAAAATATCAAATCAACAAATTACAATCTGTGTTCAACGCTGCGGCAAGACTCATCACTGGCGTATCTAAATATTCCCATATTTCTGAGCATCTCAAAAATCTGCACTGGCTCAAGTGCCCCGAGAGAATCCAGTTTAAGCTCTGCTGGATGGTATTCAAGTCCCTTAACAGAATGGCTCCGACTTACTTATCGGAAATGTGTATTCCAGAAAACAAACAGCAATCGGAAGGTGAAGGAACCAAAGCGCACACCAGATACTAAATTCGGTGAGCGTGCTTTAGGAGTGTCAGGACCTAAAGCCTGGAATGGACTGCCACACGAGTTAATAATGATCACAGATTCAACGGAATTTAGAACCAAACTTAAAACTCATCTTTTCAGACAGTCGTATCCATAAGTTTAAAAATAAAGCAAATTCTTAAAATTCTCCAGACTTTCAAAATAAATATTAACTGAACTTTGGCATTAATCTTCTAATAAATATAAATGTAAAACCAACAGTGATGAGGGTAGCAAAGGTAAAGTCATGCATCGTCCAATGTTTTAAATATAATGTCCTCCACGACACTCCACGTGCAAAGTCGTATCTTCCCCAAGCATAAACTTTCTAATAAAGTGTGTTTTATCGGAAGTGTCCTGCAGGTAGGTATGTTTCTGAATCTATTTGTAAATAATAAAATTAGTTAGTTTTTCACAAAAACGGCGCTCTACAAATTATCCAATTATTATTATTATATTTATCTATCCTAAATCTTAAATTAGGTATTAATATTGTAACCTAGGCTAATGTGTGTTATGTAATAATATTTAATGGTAGAACCTAGACAAGCTGATCTGTCACAGCTTTGTGGGACTACCCATATCTTATATTGTATTACATGTTATCATATTCAATTAAATAAATAAATAAATAAATGCCATTTTTTTCTAAGCCACTCCTATGTGTTGGTTCCCAATTGTCTATGATTATTGACTAAACCTTGTTCCAAACACGAAGTCCTTTTTGACAGATTAATACGCCAATAGAATGTTACTGAGACGCATTCAAACTTTGTTGACAAAGGCTGTCTTCTAACTTATATGTCTCAGTTTACATATAAGTTAGAAGACAGCTTTTTAGTTTTTGATATTTTTGGAATTTAATAATTACATTTTTATTGTCCATTTTTATTACGTAATCGTAATAAAAATTAATAGTGATAAAAATACCTTAATTTTTATTGAGATTTTCGTACATTAAAAAAGCACATTTTGTACAAAAATTACCACTGATAATATTGAGCTGAATACACTTTTATTTTAAAAACGCAAAATCTCTTGAAAATTTGACCGATATATCGATATTTTTTTCACTTTCGACATCCCTATATGACTTCTCAAGGTGGTGTTGTAATGCCAATGTATTAAGTTGACACGAAACCTAAACAAATTAATTTATTATGGTAAGAGAGAAAATCCATATGATTTTAAAGTACATAAAAATTAGCAAATCATAAATTAATCTCACTCAAACTCAAATGGTCTCATGATGTAGGACTAATTATTAATGTCGAAAAAACTAAATGTATGTACATAAGATCACCGAGCTTGAAAATGTGGAATTTACCTAAAATAACTGCACATAATTTTGAATGTATACATAAAAAAATTGATAACACTTGCTACTGTGAAAAAATTGATTTTAGAAATGAATATACTTACCTTGGCATAATCGTAGATAATAACTTTAAATGGGATAAACAAGTGATCAAAATTTGTAACCAGCTCCGATGTTTGGCGAGTAATTTTTATAAATTAAAATTTGTGTTGCCTCGATGCACTCTCAAACTTATATACCATTCTATGGTCGAATCCATACTTAGATATGGAATTCGAACTTGGGGACACTCGAGTAAAATTAATATTAAATACATTCAATATTTACAAACTGCTATAATTTAAAAAAATTGTTTACCCTAGCATTTACAAACAAAGAAACAACTTAAAATTACTGTATGGGTCTGAGGGCCTACTTCCAATTAAAGGGCTTCTCTGGTATATTATAATTATGGATAATTCGGGAGAAAGCACGTATAAAAATTTATTGGTGCATAGTCACACAACAAGATTTACCGAAAACAAAGGCCTAAAAATACCACGAATATCAAATAAGTATGGTAGCAGAACGCTCGAATATATGATACCCTTGATTTACAACATATTAAATCAAAACATTAATTTTAAAAATAATGACGAACCCTGCCATAAACTAACAAAAAAGTGGTTAATCAATGAACAACATATTTATCTATCCTAAATCTTATATTAGGTATTAATATTGTAACCTTGGCTAATGTGTGTTATGTAATAATATCCTACAAGCAAGCTGATCTGTCACAGCTTTGTGGGACTACCTATATCTTATATTGTATTACATGTTATCATATTCAATTAAATAAATAAATAAAAAATAAAATTAAAAAATCTATACAAAATCACTCTATTATATATATATACCTACTTGATGTTAACTTTTCTCTATGATTATAAAATTGATATTCTTTAATAATATATACTTTGTTAAATGTACATTTTTATTTTGTTATTATTGTAATACTGAAACGCTCCTGTGTACCACTACGTAATCTCATGTATCACTTGAATGTAAAAGCCATTTTATGACGTTTAAATAAATAAATAAACAAAAATTTATATAAACAAAAAGAAAATACTTTGTTTTAAGTCACTTTATTGTTATTTTTTCCCGTCTACCGGTTTCGGTACCTCCGGGAACCATCATCAGGACTGAATATAAAAATATTATTTGTAATCCATGGAAAATGAACATTTGAATTAAAAAATTGTGATAGGGAGTACGCGAGCTTTTTGAAAACTGAATGTACTGGGACTGAATATAAGGAACCCGGGGAGGGGGGTTGAGCGGGACATGGGAAAGGAAATGCGGGGAAGGTGGAAGGGGAACGGGGACGCACGGGAAAGGACATGCGGGGTGAAACAATTTATTTATTTGAATATGCATGCGTCCCGAAATGCCTTGCAATTTGCAACGCATGTCGGGAATCAGCTAGTATCTAATAATTACTTTTTGTGAGAAATACAAATTATTTCGGCATGTAATTTGAATTTATTTCACCGTCAGAAATTCACTGCTGATTTTGTCGAAAAATGTCCCAAAAGGCCCATTTCGTCAAAGTTGGCTAGAAACCAATCTTGAAGTTTTTATTTCCATCTATTTCGAAAAGAAAAATTTTTAGTGACTTAAAATAGGTATTTTTCATTTCATATAATAAGAAAAAACCTCATCGAGCCATAAAGGGTCTCGCCAATAATCATTATTGTAGCCATGGTCACCATTAACTGAAAAAACAGCCAATTATAGTTACCATTGCATTGTTGTGGTCATTGAAAATTGAAACAGAGAGTGTTTTCACTCTTTACGAAGGACGGAGTACAGAATATAAATGTTGAATCTGAAAAGCATCTGTCATATTCGGGAATGCTGTGTGGAGGGTCTGATAGCGGGTGCTGCACGATCACAGAGGTAGAGCCACTCTTGGAGACAGGCACTACCTGCATGGCAGTCTCCGAGTGCTGGCGTCGTGATAGCGTCACTCTCAACACAGCTGAGCAGGTTGGTAACTGTGCACATGACAACTTAGTCAACCCTAGAATGATAATTTTTAATTGGCTGAAAAAAGCCAATTCACCGGTGATTAAAATTACACTACAAAATTATTTTTCGTGACAGTAAAGCAAAAAAGTAACATGCCTGGATTTACTGGAATCTGGACCGAACTGGCCCGAAGTGAAACTAAATAAATACACTTCTTCTAACACTGCAAACTTATTTTGTGGCACCATTTTAATTCAAATTACTGAAATATTTTATTATTTTATTAATTTAAATAAATACAATTATCGCTGTCGAAGATACTTTCAGTGCTGCTCCGGTAAAAGACCACCGTCCTGAAACGAAACGTCACTTAAGATGAAGCCATGCAAAATCATACAAAATCATGTATTTTTGTTTTGAAAATTGGATCGCTTAGAAGTATTATAGATACTTTAATTACTACGTGTGGAACATATCTTAGCCTTTAAAAATGTCGGTCATTTTTTTTATATAAGTCTTTTAATAAGCCTAGAAAAAAATAAAGTATTAGGTTTATGAAAAAACTCTTTCAAGTGCAAACTCTCCTACTTATAAATCCCTTTTGGGATATGGTTTTATTTATTTATTTTTTTTTTTTTTTTTTTATTTGAGCATATAAAATATAATGTACATTTAGATTATGTAATAATTTGCGTACATTCATGTTCAAATATCTTAATTAATACCACTCTTCCATGGAAGCATTAGCTTGTGTCTGGAAGAGTAGCGTACATTTTTTAAATGCTGTATTATATCATAAGTTCTTAAATTACAATGTGAATGTAAAAAAAAAACAATAAGTTGTAAGTTCGGTGTTATGTAATTATAAGTTTAATGTAATGTGACAAATTCAGTTTATTTTATAATAACCTCATAAAAAATTATATTTACGCCCGAACTTCACAAAATAAAATAAAATATGCATATTCGTGTTGTTATTTTTGACATCAATCGATACGGCCAGCACTCGAATTTGGGTTTTAAGTCACTGGTCACTCAGCTGAGAAACCGATCATTCCCTCACCCCGGCCCTGGCTTTCCAATACCTACTTTTTTATGTTTTGAGTTGAAAAAAACAAACACATCACAAAAGGTCACCGGTTACCAAAATATCATTTGCATTTTTACCTCAAATAATGTTAGGAATCACTGGTTAAAGTAAATCTAATTCGTCCCTTAACAGCCTGTATATCTAATACCCAGATAGAGAAATGTGACTTTTCAAGTCCCTTTTATGAGAACTTAAATTGTTAACAAAAAATAGGTTAACGACAGTAGTGTTCCCATCCTTCTTGATTCACATTAGAGTAAATTTGAATAAACTTAACACTTTATTCCAACAATGTTATTAATTTTGGAAGGCAGATATTGAGTATCGCCGCCCCAGGAACCATTTAGTGGATATCCAACACGTCTGCCAGAGGTCACCCCAAGTGGTTCGCTGCGTTTGGTTACTTAGTAGGGGTTGCCGGGTTCATGGGATGAGATTTGTCAAGGTCTTGATGGCGGATGCGTATGCCCTCCTACTGCCTGGTAGGATGGTCAAGAGAGATCTTTCGACTTCTCCAGAAGGACTCTTTCGACCCATCGTCATGCACCGCAGTGGGCGGGGATGGGTTCACATGTCCGTCACTCCTAGATACATTGACCCCAAGATCCCTACCAACCCCTCGTACATTTTTCCTTCTCAGAACTTCCTCTCCTCCCCTTCCTTAAAAACACCCACCATACAACATCCGTAATGATAGCATAGACGAGAAATTATTTTCCTTCCTGTATGTCATAAAATATAGAGCCTTCCTGTATGTCATAAAATATATAAAAATGTAAAAATTAAAAATAGGTCCCTATGAATCAGTTTTATTTTTAAACTAGCAGACCCGGCAACACGTTGCCGTGGCTAACGAAACACAACCCACGTCCAATACCCAACCTTTATAAGCAACGCCATCTGTTAAATCAAAACCACACCGCCCGTTTGCCAGCCCACTGCCCGCTGCCCGCTTGCCAGCCCGCTCCCTTTATTTATATATTTCAACCAATTTACAGAAAACCTGGTCAACTTATATACCTGTATCTAAAAACCTTCCTCATGAATCACTCTATGGCCTTGTGCGCACTAACGGCTAGCCGCGTAGGCGGTCAACCGCGCGGCTGGCCGCATTTTTATTTCAGTATGAAATTTTTCGGCGGTTGGGTGCGTACGGATATGAGCGGTTGCATACTAAAATAAAAATGCGGTAGGCCGTGCGGTTGACCGCCTACGCCGCTAGCCGCTAGTGCGCACAAGGCCTATCTAATGGTTAAAACCACATGAAAATCCGTTGCGTAGTTTAAAAGATCTAAGCGCACAGACAGCGGGAGCGACTTCATTTTATACTATGTAAATATTTTATGAAAATTTCCTACAAAAATCTATAGAAGCAGGTTTAAATTTTCAATTACCGACTTTTACTATTAAGACATTATTTATCGTTAACTTTTGAGGAGCATTGTGACTCGTGTCACGTAAGTACCAGGATAATCAATTATTTGGATTCTTTATTTGCTATATTTGTTTTAATTCCAAAATGATTCCTTCATCATATTTATGCATGTTTTTTTTATTTGATATAATAACTTGTAAATATTTGATAATATGGCCTCATTGGGCGCTTTACCCGTCCTCAGGCCCAAGTTAGGTTCATCGACCAAGTTGCTAAGTAAGTAACTAAACAATGGGGGTGATTTGATAAGCATCATAAAACAATAACGGGCTTTTTAGGGTGAATTATTCACATGGCTCTTAGCTGTATGTGTCTTGTGTCAACACATGAATTATTGTTCCACGATCACTGGAAGAAAAACAGTCGAATATTTTATTCAGTCTATTCACTGCTAGAAAGCAGTCTTGTTGAATATCTTCTCAAAATATGAGTGAAATAAGCACGAAATTAAACATGCATCACGTACTTGCACCAGTGAATTACTTTTTCTTTGTTTTTGGTATTCAGACTTATTCGTATAAAGGGAACAAGGTGTTACCTAAAAACACTTCTAGTAAAGCCTACTCTTTGTTATTTTCAAGCGTCATCAATGTTGCTTTTATATATCTGATGAGTGTTAAAATTGGGGATGATGCCGAATCATCGACATTGAAAATAACATTCACCGATAATATTTCATATTTTTTTGGAATTTTTTCTGTAACTTCTACGCTATGTATACCTGTGTTTTCCAGTTCACAATTAGCTTTGAAATATATTAACAACGTGGTAAATATTGATAATCTCCTGGACCTACCCCAAGAATGCTATACAACATGGCGGAAATTGATAACTGGGGCGTCGTTATTATTATTTGTATATATATGTTTAGCTAGTTTATTGGACATTGTGACATGGTACGACTCACAATCAACGAGCAATATCCCCATGTACATCGCGATGTTCACGTTTGATTTCCTTGTGTTCCAATACGTGGTGTACATTTGGATGATTACAATTCGCATGAGAGCTCTAAACTCGCTTCTGCTTTCCTGTAGTAAACAACTAAATAACGCCAACAGTGTGGACTTTTCTTCTACCAATATAATGCGTACAGGTTGCTGTAAAAGAATGAATGAATTAATGATTAGAAGCTGTTTTAATTGCGAGTTCGATGAAAAAGTACTGATGCTTATAAGGGTCTACGATAAACTTGCTGATAACATAGACATTATTAACTCTTCATTCGGTCTTCAGGTACATTCAGTTAATTTTCACTTCAATCAGCTTTAAAAAATAAGCCAATCATCCGAAAATCCGTACGGAGATTCTATGAAAAGTCATTTTTTGCCTTCCATAATAATAATTTTAAAATATATGTATTTATTATTTAAAATGGCGATGAAAGTATTTGTTATGAAATGAATTATTTTTTATAAATCATTTACTTCGTAGTACAATGTTTAGGTTTGGTTTCAGATTTTATTTACCATAGGGGCGGCAATGTTATCAATACTACAGTCAGAAAATGGCATAATTAATATGGAGAGCTACGACGCGTACGCTGGTGTGAGTAAATAAATATTTTTTCCTTGTAATGGAGGCCGAGATCTTTACCTTGTATCGCACTGTTGTTGCTTGTATTGTAATTTGATATGTGGTGGCTGATAAAGCCCCGAGGCGTTACAAGGAACGATGAAGTGAATGCGTTTCATAAGATTTTATGCTTCGATGATGATTCTATGTATTTTTCAGCATAACGTCGCCACTATGTCGGTAATGAATTGGTGTGTCAAATATATACTTCTGCTGGTGGTGATGGCTTTATTTGAAGAGGCCATGAAATATGAAAATAAAAGAGGCATCGTTATCGTCAACAAGCTGATTTTAGTTGGGGATAAAAAAGGTATTTATCCGCGGTGTGAGGAAGGAGTATTCTCGTTGAACAATGCGTATTGTAAAACTAAGCCAAAAATTTGGAATCTGTTGACAATTTATGTTGGCCTCACTGGATGGCTTACCCATACTGAAGCCCCCATTTTATAATATAAGAATTTATATATAATACGTTTTGAAAAAAATATATATAATTTTGATGACGAAAAAACACTTTAAAATTTAGATAAATTTAAACTGAAAATAAAGATTAAAAATTAAAGTAAAATTTAAAAAAATTCAATTAAATGAAAATCGGCGTATATTATGATTTGTGTGTTTGTGGGTGTTGCTTGTTTTGTGTTGGTTTTGTGTGTTGCGTGTATATGTTATGAAGTTTTGGTAATATTGTCTTTTTTGTTGTTTAATCTTCGACCAAGTATAACAATATTTTTTTTTATTTTGTGTCTGAATTTATTTTTGTTTTCCTACATTTTTAAATGACAATAATCCCAGGAATATATTAAAACTTTCTATCTCATAACACAAGGAACACTGTGAGTTAAAAAGTCAGATTATCCCAGAGATTCCAGACCGAAAAACCTGTGCAAATTTCATGATCAGCACCCAGATTTTGTAAGAAATATTATAACTTTTATAAAAAAATATTTGTATTTCTGTTTTAAGAATACGGATGCGGAACTCGTCTTGCCATGTTGGAGAACCTCATGAGATCGAGACCCCTTTTTGCCACTGCTTGTGGACTGTTCCCTGTGGACTGTACCCTTCTCTACAGTTTGGGGGCCACCATAGCCACTTACACCGTGATAATGTATCAGATAACACATAGTGACCCTTCTGCTACCCAGAATACGCCCGCAAATTATACTGTTTGTCCCATTTGTGACTGATTGTCTGACTCTAAGATCAGACCAAGACCACAATTCGAACGGGAAGATAAATTAAAATCAACGAAATTTTAAATATTTCGACTACCCAGGTGTGCTCCGTTTGTGCTATTAACTTTAAATAATAATAGTGATATTTGTGTGAGATACATTTTTAGATTTTCACGGCCAAAAGTATTTTCGTTATTTGTTTTTGGGCTGTTATGCCGTGTTGCGCTACCTCTTTCTTTATTTATCCAACATTTTGAAACGTTGGCTAAAGAAGGAGATGTCGCAACACGCATAGCACCCGAAAAACAAATAACGAAAATATTTGGGTGGTTTGTATTGCGCCTTTTTTGTAAAAAATCATTTCATGAGTGCTGAGATGGTATTGGTATAATTTGTTGTATACAATAGTAAAATTAGACGAATGTGGAATTTTAACCCTTTGGAAGGACTCTTATCAGCCCGTGTTGCAAGTATCTACAAGTTTAACGAACTGATGTATCTACATAATCAGTTAGTCAAAAATTACCTTACCATTGCAACAATACTGGATCAAATGCTGAATTATCCATAATAAGTCGCCTGCATATACTTGATAATAAATATGTATGTTGATGATGATATGATTTATTTATTTATTAATTTACGGACAATAGTCCATTAAAAACATAATAATAACACAAATAAAAAAACAGCGTTGAAAGAGAAGGGAGGGCATACATAAATGAATAGCAATGACAATATAAAATGTAAAAAGTATACATAGAAGACAGTACAAGTCAAAGCATGAACAAGCATTTGCATTTTGCGTATCGACTGCCGAAAGTTATTTAGTTTTACACTAAAAAAATCAATGCTTTGACATGCGTTGATAAGTCTCGACATTCTGGATAAGGGAGAAAATGGTATCCATAACTAGTAGAATGTTGATTGAGAAACAGCAATTCATTATTTCGGAGTCTACGAGAAGGGATGTTGAACTTGATGAGTTGTAACAAAGCAGGTGTATCAGTAATACTGTTGATAATTTTAAATACGCAAATTAGATCAGAGTCAGATACGATTTTAGATTTTCACGGCCAAAAATATTTTTGGTTATTAGTTTTGGGGGTATTATGCCGTGTTACGCTACCTCCTTCTTTAGCCAACGTTTCGGACAGCGTTGCAGTGTCCATCATCACATCTGCCCTGATGATGGACACTGCAACGCTGTCTGAAACGTTGGCTAAAGAAGGAGGTTGCGTAACACGGCATAATACCCCAAAAACTAAGAACAAAAATAGATCAGAGTCATTTCTACGTTTTTCTAAAAAAAATGTTTAAAATGTGTTCAGTATCATCATATGAGTATTCGCCTCTTTCAAGACCCAACCTCCAAGCAAGTCCTCTTAGGAAACAATGTTGCACGGATTCGATGTGACAAATGTGGACAGCATAGAAAGGAGACCAAATGACACTAGCATATTCAAGGTGAGGGCAAACCAGCAGACAGTAAAGAGTTTTAAGTGTAGTTACATGTTTGAAGTCAGTGGTAATTCTATGAATGAAGCCGAGTAGTTTAAGTGATTTATTTACGACATTATTAATGTGATCACGGAAATAAAGTTTGCAGTCTAGAGTGACCCCAAGTTTCTTGATAGATGTGACAGTAGATAGACAAACACTATTATTTTATTTTTTTACATTAAATCCATACAGGAGGCCCTGAGGAAAATAATTTCCCTCAGGGCCTATGTCATCTGGGATGCCGCGTGGAGGGTCTTTTTGAGGAGAGGAAGGAATGAACATTGGTCTTGAAGAGACCCATGTTGTAGGAAGGATGGCCTAAAAAGCAAAATAAATCCGTGTAAAATTATTATGATAAATTTGATTGATTTTGTTAAATTTAGGACAATAGGAATGGTTATATTAGTGACGTCTGAAGAAATTTCATGATAATTAAGAAATACCAAATTTTAAAGTTATGCGTACAAATGGGGATGAAATGTAGTAGACCAGGGCTGCGATTCTCCAGCAACGATCAATCGTTACTCGTTATGCACCATCTACGAACAAAAAATTACTCGTAGTCGCGACGAAATTTGTCGAATGTTTCATTCTTCAATGTCGAACGGTTGAAGAGATGATTATATTGGCAGCCCTGTGAATATTGTATATATTCCTGATGTTTTTGAGATTTCTATGGAGTGTATATAATTATACGAGTATGTGTGCGTACAATTTCTACGAGTTGATAATATTCGAAATGGCTGGGAGTTAGCTTGTGTCACTCTCCATAGAGAGAAAAAAAATCCATATTTTTATTGGGGTATCAAAAGTTGCGTATGATCTCTAGCTATTAAAAAACGTTAAAATAAATTAAATTGGTGTTCACTATTGGCTGGCTAAAATGGCCGGATGTTTTGAAAAAAAAAGATTTCGTGAGTTTGGAAAAAATAAAAAAAGGGTCCATATTTTATGTTTTGTAGCAAACATATTTTTTATTCCATAACGGCAGTACAAAGAATGCAAAAAAATAAACATATGTGACGTGTTTGTTAAAAATATAAAAGGGGAAAATAATACTTTTTCTGGATAAAATCAGTATTCTTATAGACTTACTTGTATTCATTGTTCAATATATATTTTTTTTAATATTAAATGCAGTTCTAATTGTCTTTGTAAGTCGCAACTTTTGAGATATCAGGCACTTCTGAATTCAAAAGTTGAAATAATTGACACACCCTATTCAGGATATATTATAAGCAACCAAAACATCTCTGGTAAATCAGCCATTGTAATATGGAACCTTAAAACGACTTTATAAAAATATACGATGTCTTTGCGCGCGGGAAAACAATAATACTAGATTTTGACAGCCAATACATAGATACGCAAACAGCTCACCACTCGCTACTCGGTATCTACTGGTTCGACCCACTCATTGTCCGTGAGGAATTTCTATTGACATTTTTGGCGTCTGAATATGTACTTTCGACGAGACTCACGAATAACCAAGTCAACCAATGTACGTACTTTCGACGGCGATTGCGAGCGAATTGGCTTGGAGAATACGCATACGGGGGGTTATAAAAGACTTCGGAGAACGCCGAATGTTAGGGCGAATTGGTAATTATTTATGGGCTGTGTCCGACTCTTAGATCTCAATTGGTTGCGTTGGCTGAAGGATTATTTATAATTTAAAATCAAAAAGGGCGCCACTGGATTTATATGAAATCCAGGTATTCAGTTCAGTAGAGTTCCGGCTCTTGCTCCCAGGGTGGAGGGCACTTTTTCTTGTCAGTGTTGAAGGCAAGTGTTTGGTTTTGAGTTGCGAATATGCCTAGTTCCTCCCGGGATGTCATTTATTCAGTTCCTACCTCTCCAGTGGTTACCTGAAAACTGGGTGTAGTATTAAGACAAGGCAAGGTAAGAAATACATAATTTTATTCTTGAGGCTCGGACCGCGGATACGGGAACACCGGTGGAGGCATTTGGGATCCGGTTCCGAGTTCGGCTCCGAGTTTGGGTCCGACTATTGGATCGGGTTCTCTGGGAGTAGTCGATTTGAAAAAGGAGTAGGAGTATGATCCGCTTCCTGCAAAGAACAGTTCAACCGTTCAACAGTTCAAGAGTTCAAGAACCCTCTCCAGCTGTACCTACACATCGCTAGTGTGTATTTTATTACTTTTAAAAAATTACATTACGTCGACTTTAATTGGACCTCGTACCTATTCCATTCCAGTGCAGAGATTGAGAGCGTTAAGTCTTCCTCGGGCATCTTCAACTTTTTCTACCATTCACTACTCTTTACCACATTGTTATTTACTATTTAAAAAAAACTGAATTATATCGTCTTTAATTCGGCTCCATATATCATATCAGTGCAGAGAGTTTTCTGCCGTTCACTACTACTCAAAAACAAACTACTCTATACCACATTGTTACTGTTGAAAAACCAACATTTTATCGATTTTAATTCGACTCACTCACAAACAAAAGTGAGAGGAAATATCTTAGATTTACCAAAAAATAATATTATATACTAGCTGAACCGGAAAATGTTGTTCTGCCATATTATAAATTATTTCTATGTGTGAATGAAAGTTCGAGAGGCAGATGTAGCGCCATCTGTCATTCAAAAACATAAATAATTTCGTTCTATTTGAAATACGAACGACGGTTAAATTTATTCAAACTAAAAATAGGAGGGTGGGGGTAGGAGCGTGAAAATGTAGGGTTATAGGTATTTTTTAAGATAAAAAAAAAATACAAAAGCAATTTTTTTCTGGATAGGGACACCCTAATCACCTAGCGGTATGTAATATACTTTGCGACCTATTCTTATACCTACCAAATATACATAAAAAAATCATAAAAATCGGTCGAGCCGTTTCGGAGGAGTGCGACCACAAACACCGTGACACGAGATTAATATATATATAGAAGAAGTATCCAGTAAAAAGTGGAAGAGACCGATACTTTCAGACTCCAACTGGTCTTCAAGCTACGTCATAATCATGCGAGCGTCCCGATGAGTTTTTCTGAAAAGTAACTGCATGAGCGAACAATGTCAAATACCTACATTTTCTATGCACCTTGGACTCCGCTATACTTACTAGGTATAATCAATAATTTACTCCGACAGAATGATTGATTACAAAAAACATACCTAATTGAGCAATTTATGTTTTCGCATTTTAAATCGCCCTCTTTTCTAGCACATTCAACAGTACGTGCCTAGTTACCCTAATGGAAATAATCTTTGTTCTATCTAACTTGTAGGTATTGGAAAATGCTAAAGGCACTTGTGACAAATCAGTGTGTTCGTATGAACGTTATTGACAAGTATGATAAAATATAAAAACGGTTCAAACCTTAATAAAATTCCCACACGTCGCCTAGTGGAAAATGGATATTTATTTAATAATAAATTAGAGCCGTTGAAATGGATTCATTTTTTTGTAGGAATGAAAAGTTACAGGGTGAAAGGGTCATATTTAAAAAAAGGAGCTTGGTGGGCCTCACTTTATCTCGTATGTCTGTCAATCGTTTCAATGGTATTCGTAAGTCGTGGAATGTCTACATATTTCAGTAAGAGATATAGTGTTACACTGCTCAACATTGCAGAAGTGTGTGTGTACATTTCATCTTCGATGCATTTGGTTTCAAATTGGATATCGAACATAAACTCTGACAAAGTTATAAATATTCTGGAAAATTTTAATTACATAGAAAAAGCACTACCAAAAATGAATGCTTTTATTCACAATTCAAACAATGTTAATAAGATGATTCACATTTTAGAAATAACGTACATGTGTATTTTCAAAATTTTTGTCGAGAAAAGCAGCAATTTTCCGCTTTTGGACATGCTTTTCACAACGATTTGTAATATTGCTTTGGGTTTTTCAGTATATCAGTTTTGTATTATGGTAAATATGATAAGTTCTTATGGAAATGTTCTGAACGTTTCTGTTTGCAAATTATATAATCTGCCTGACTACAGCTTTGAAAACATAAATCCAATTATTTATTTTCTGAAGAGATACATCTTTCAGTATGCGTCATTTGACGGACCTAATAAAGTTAGCATAACCTTTATTAAAGCTCAAAATATTCACACCTTGATGAAGATTAATGAGAAATTGTTAAATAATCTGTCTCTTATAAATGGCAAATTCCGTGTTGCCGTAAGTAATATCAATATATTTAATATTAATAACAATAATATTATTTGTCTGTTTTTTTGATAAATTAATTCTATTTATTTACAGCTTCTTTTTGGACCGCTCTCATTAATATTTTACATGATAACTGAAACGTTAAATATGATTATAATGGTGAGTAGATATTTTCCTAAAAGTCCTTATCAACAATATCGTATGTGCAAATGGGTAACTTTGTTTTAAGCAGTTTTCAGTTTCGTGTCTTCATTTTTAATGTTTTTGAGAGCCAGAAGTATAGTTTTATTTTGACTCCCTATTTATTTTATTGGAAACAAATTATGATGGCTTTAGACAGCTTCAATGTTAAATTGAAAATTTGCACATCCGTTGGTTGCAGTCGAAATGAAGAAAATGTATTAACCAAATTACAAATACCCAAACAGACTTGTAAATTTCCAGGATGGCGTCACATTTGAGATCATAGCAGTTATTTGGATTCAAAGTTTTTTCCATCTTTTAACCATGGCGGCAACTTGCGAATGCTTAATGGAGGAATTCAAAAATACTTCGCTAATCCTAGCAAAGTTCCTAGCATTTTCTAAAACAACAGGTGAAATAAGATATTATTACGAGTATTCATTCATTACGAGTAACACACAAAAACTATAGAGTTCGTGTGTTATATAAGGTCACAGCGTCAAGGAATACTAGACAAAAGTCAGTAAATAAAGTGTATATTTTTCTTTTAGGTGATCACGAAAAAAAGCAGTTAAGAAAATGTCTCCGCATATTGCGTCAAAGACAGCCCAATATTACCGTTTTTAATATGGTGTCCATAAACTTTACATATATTTATGTTGTGATTGGAGTCGTGGTCAACTATATTATCATATTATTGTTAACAAATTGAACAAACTTACACATGCATTTATTATGCTAGCAAACCGCAAAATTTAAAAAGAAATATTTCATGAATAAATCACTTTTCATGGTTTTTGTATTTTATTTTTTCTTTTTATGCTAATTACCGTCGTGCTCAATCTCTACTTCTCTACATATTATAAATTAAAGTCCTCCACTTCGTCTGTCTGTCTGTTAGCAATAAACTCAAAAACTACTGAACGGATTTTCATGCGGTTTTCACCAATAGATAGAGTGATTCGTGAGGAAGGTTTAAATATATAATTTGTTAAGGATTTGTGTAAATTGGTTAAAACATAACAATAATAATTGTTAGAAGCCTCGGAAAAAGTCAAGCCGCTTGGGAGTTTTCATAAAAAACACTGCCTCATCCCTTTGAGATATAACAAAACAATGCATGGTGGGATATTCCTCTTTTATAGATCTACAAAAAATTCCGCGATGGCATTTATCTATCTTTTACGGATAGCTTACTATACCCATTCTATCTTCAATTATATCTACCATCAGACAGCTTTTAGAGTACATAAAATGGAATGTTTGCTTTTTTGTCGTTTAATTGCACTTGTAAAACTTTCACAAATGCGATGATAACAGTGCAGACTGTTATTATGTTGTAGTTTTTAATCGCAATTATTCAGTTACTATTTATTATACTTAATTTATATGTAATTTAATTTATTAATTTATGTATATACTTAAAATCTTCACTTTAATCATAGAAATAAAAACAAAAATCAATATCATACCCACGCACAGGCATTGCCTTTGTGGGATTTTTTTGTACGTACATTTATTGTATTAAGCTTTTTTTATATACTTTACTTTTTTATGTATCTTTTATATGTATTGTATCAAAAATTTTCAATAAATAAATAAACAAAATGGTCACGTACAATGCGGTAATTTGAAAGTTATTTAGATGGATACAGTATTAATCCTTATCAACTTAAATACGTTAGTTACCTTAAGCATTTCATGCACATTATTATAATCTTTCGCACCATCTTTAGGTATTATAAATTAAAGTTCTCCGCGGCGTCTGATGTCTGTCTCTTCGCGATAAACTCAAAGATGGCGGTGGTTATAAAGGTTGGATAACCATCCAGTAGGCGTTGTGTTTAGTTAGCCACAGCAACGCGTGGCCGGGTCAGCTAGTAAATGATATGTTTTCATGGAGACTTATAGAGATAGTAAACCAAGGTCTTATACAATCATCGTCGCAGAATTTTTCTTCATTTTTCCTGTTTTATTACGGCGTCAGTTCCAGGCGTATTTCAGGTCCAATACTCGCCAGCCTCTGGAGTTGCTGTCTCCAGTTTATTTCTGGTCCACCAGATAGACGTCTTCCCGCGGGAAATGCCTCCACTAGAGTTTGCTGAAGTTACTCTTTTGAAATACCTACATACATTTTATCCAAGCCACCTTTTTCATGTGAAAACATGAGTCCCAGCTGCTCTCGTCTGGAGCCAGTGAGACTTTGGCTTCCCCAATTGGGTTATGTTGTCAGGATGAAGGTAGCGGGTAAGGAAAGGAGATGGGGAAAGGGAAGATGAGGAAGTACTGGTTATTCGGATCTGGTCACCAAATACGGCTAAAGCTATTTCAAGCTGTTTCATTTCTGACTGGTGGTCTTACACCAGGGCGATACTGAGAGTATTTTCCACTCTGGAACATGCCGAAAACATATGTAAGTATTATATATTATTTAAAAAAATTAATTGTGAAATACCACAAATTGATTAAATCAAATTTTATTTGCGCAGGCCAGGTTCGATCTCGCGACCTTCGGATTGTGATTCGAGACTCCTAGACCACGAAGGCCGGAGATTCGATAAAGAGTAGCAAAGGTTTGACGCCAGGTGCTATCGTAGGCTCGTAGCAGACTTAAGAGGAATATAAACGCTAGAAATATTTCGAATCTCATGCCTGCAAAATTTTAAAATCGAGCGTCTTTTTGCACAAGGCAAGTAAGCGAAAAAGTGGTTTTTATTTATTTTGTGCATAATTTTATAAGAACGAAAAAAAGTTAGAACATGGAAAACCTCAAAAATAGTCTTAGCCATGAAGGGGTATTTTTAAAAAATTGTTTCTTGTATTACTTCATAGTTAAATCATCAAAAACATTTGTTTTTGTGGTTTACGCTTATATTTTTTGTTACGTAAATAATAATTTTATTGTAATTCCAATACATAGAAAAGCTATTAAAAGCTTCGATTTATCCGTAGCATATTTTTTGATGTTCATAATGTAAGCTGATTCGTCGTGAAGATTAATCAAAATAGTATCTAAGTAGGATTTCACGTGTATATTCATCTTAAAAATATAATCGAAAATCAGGACTGTGGACCGTTTAATGATGAGGTACGTACAAAATTATTAGGTTTAGTTATTTGTCCTCAAGAGACAAAAAGATTTAAGTAATTTCGCTTCTGCGACGCTTGTAGTAATGATGTGTGTTTGTGATTGTTTGCATGGATAATGTTAATAGTCCAGTCAAGTTAAACATGAAAAGGGGTTGTGCTTGCAAAAGGTCCAGTCATTCTGATTTTTTTGTATGTTGTTGGGACCAAAACCAGTATTAAAAAAAAACAGATTTTCAATTTCCGAAATCCTGTGCGAGCGGCGGTGGACCCAAAAAACATGAAATTTTCGGACTTTTTTCATTTTTTGCTCAATAAATGGCAGTATAGCCGTTTATGTATTTAAAATAAAAATAAAAATAAATGTGTTGATCTTTATAAATTCAAAGTTTCGGATGGTATTTACTAAAAAATTATGAAACTTAAAAAAAAATATATATATATATATATCAGTGAAGGAAGGATATCAGTGAAGTGAATTGAATATCTCGGTATAGAAAACAAACATATTTTTAAAGTAGACAAAATTTGCTACAATTTAAACCAAAGCGAACTATATACAGCTATTGGTTTCCATGACACAGTTCTTTAAAAATAGGCAATTTTTTCCAAAAAGTGAATTTTTTTCAAAATGGTCACTTATTTTGTGATATATTTTCTAAAATACGCATCCCACATCAAATATTATATGAAATAAAGTTGTAGTAAATTTAATTAACTTTCATTTGAGACTAGATTGATATATGTAGGCCCAGCGATTCTCTCAAAACCGGCGATAACCAAAAACAGTCATAAGTGGGTTTTGAGGGGAAATACAAATAAACTGTTCTCACGTCTTTTTATTTATTTTTTGTTATTGTTAACAAATTGTTTGATGAAAAAAAGAAAAAGATAAAAGATAATCACCTAACGTGAATTATGTCATCATTAAACATTATTTTATATACCTACATACTAAAATACTTGTACAAACATCATGGTACCTACACATACCTACACAAAGAAAACTAATAAAAATCATGTAGGTATTGTGTTGTGGTGACCAAATCATGCCTTTCTTTTTATCTAGATTTAGAGGGGCATATTTGGAAAATCTTGACTTGAGAAAAAAGTGTGCTGAAACCGATCAAAGGCGTGTTTTAATTGATAACACCGTTATCCATATAAGTACCGTTTTGATATATGCGCGCCAAGTGCTACATACATCTATAGACTTTCGACCGAATTAGCTGTAATTCAAGTTTTATTAGAGCAACTCTCTTTTAACTTTTTTTATAGTTATTTTTTTATTTGCGAGAGATATAAGCCGGCCGAAATTTATTGGCAGATCAGTGAAGTGTGCGGAGAAAACGCTAAGAGAGACGAAATAGAAATAAAATGGATTTAATTCATTGACCAACAAAGTTTAGATAGAGCATGTGGATGTTAAAAATGACACCGATGCCAAAGTTATTGATTCCAAAACTTAGGTTATTTTACCAAAAACAAGTGCGTTATATCGCAGTCAGAAGATAACAAGGAAAAAAAATCTTTTATTTGCAAGGACCAAATTTGTCTCCCAAGATATTGCTTTTTTCTAGGCTGCGGAATCAAATGGGGAGATTGGAGATTTGTTATAAAATTTCTCATTGGTGGGACGAATATTTTTTCCGAATTTGTAAGACACGCTCTAGTGTTGATATATCGATTGTTAGAACATTTAATAATGCTGCACGATGACAGACGACGTTGGCGACCGTCAGTGACTAATGCTGCCCTTGTGCAGAAGGTTTACATGTGGGTTATCGAACTCCAAATCAATTGTGTGATATAGGGCTGGGAACGACGTGATCATCCCCCTGTATAGCCATAAACTACGTAGCGCGACAATTATGTTGAAAAGTAGATTAGAGAAAAGAAGATCCAGGGGTTAATTGAAAAATAAAATGGATTCAACATTTTGTCAAGTTTTCTTTACCAGAACGGTACCTACTTTTCTAACTTATCTACATATATATATAAAAATCAAAATATGTTTGTATGTATGTTTATGTAAATGTATGTCCGCCCTGCATTACGAAACCATTCATCCGATTGGGATGAAACTTTGGGGATTTGATGTGCGCATGCCCGCGATGGTTTCTGTATACAATAGTGAGCTCTGGCATCATGAAATTATGCATTGCTAACCGTTCATCCGATTGCGATTAAAATTTGGGGATTTGTAGGGTGGAGTAGGGAGGGGGAGCGGGAGGGTGGATTGGAGAGAGGGGAATTGGGAGTGGGAGGGGAGGAGGAGGGGGTGGAGGAGGGAGGGGGGAGACACGGTGGGAGTAGGGGTGGGGGAAGGCTGGAGGGTGGAGGAGGTTGGGGGAGGGGGTGGTGGAGAGGGTGAGGGAAGGGGAGGGGGAAAATGGAACTCGGAAGGGTGCGGATGGATGTGGGAGGAGTGGAACTCGGGAGCGAGGAGGGGAACTAAAAGCCGCCCATAGTAATTAATATAATTTATTAATTTAAAAAAAAAGACAAACATTTTCGGGTTACCAATAACCTGACAATATTTGAAATCTCCTGTTACCACCACAGAAAGCGAAAATACTGCTTGTGTCGTAATGGAGGACTTAGCCAGCCGAGAAATTGAACACACGACGCGACGCCTTGATGAGCCCCAAACGCGAGTCCAAAACTCGGCCACTGACCGGTCAAATATAATGAACTATTAATTAATCGGTAAATAAATAAGTTAATATTAACTTAAAATTGAAATTGAAATACTTTTTAACTTTTTTCCACTTATTTATTTCACCAGTACCGGTTTCATCCTATTATGGACATTTTCGGGCTGGAATATTAACTATTAACTTATTTATTTATATATGTAATTGCTGTGTTCCTTTTATTTATTTTTTTCATAATAACAAACTTACAAAAATTCTTAATGTTTCAAATTGTTAACAGCAAAAAATTTAATACACACTGCTCTGTAACTACTTTCATAGTAACTAATTCCTTCTTTATATATGTAATTGCTGTGTACCGTTTATTATTTTTCATAAAAATTGTAGCAGTGTCTACGCTTTCGTCACATCACTACTGCTTCTTGCAATCACTAGTTACACAACCACGTGACTTGCCGGCTGACGCGGGTCTTGAGAGTACGATTATCGAAGGAAGATTGAGTTACTTTTACTTTCTGGAAGCGAGCAGGAGCGGACTTATCAACACTTGACGAGCGGCTTGGGTAGCCGGTCACGGAGCTCACACTTGGAACAATGGGAACACACGGCGATCTTTCGTAATGTAGTTTAACCCTAATCTTATAATTATTTCCATGGTTTATCTATCAATCTTAGCTTCAGTAGTTTTCCTAGTCTACTAAAATATTAGGATGGCGCCCGCAAAATCATTTAACTGCTTTTATACATTTTTAATAGAAATATGTGACATTAACTTATCTTACTTATACCTTCTCTCTTCGAGATAAGGCACGGCCTGTAGATTTAATCTCTCATAAATAAACTAAATTATACAAAATTAGATAACACCCACGATGTGATTGTAAATTAATAAATCTTGTTTTAAAGTTGAGAGTTTTATTATGTCTCATGCTCATAATATTTACCTTTATATTTACACATGCAACTAGTAATCAAGCATACCCCCCTTTTAAATACGTTACAAAATAACTATTAATAACAAACTGACGTACATTTATAATAGCACAAAAAAAAATTATTACAAGAAATTTACTAATTTTTATACAGGGTGTTAAGGGACGTACTTGACTTACTTTAACCAGTGATTCCTGACATTATTTGGAGTAAAAAATGTAAATGAAATTTTGGTCTCCGGTGACATTTTTGATGTTTTTTTTTTTTCTACAAACACATAAAAAAATAGTAGTTGTTGAACAGTTGGAGGCGGGGTAAGGGGTTCGTCGGATACCCGGCTGAGTGACCAGTGACGACATGCGGAAGAAATTTTTTTTTGTTTGATTTTGAAGAAAAAATTTTTGAAAATAAAAAAAGTCGTCAAAAAAAGTCAGCGGAGACCAAAATTTCATTTACATTTTTTACTCCAAATAACGTCAGGAATCACTGGTTAAAGTAAGTCAAGTACGTCCCTTAACACCCTGTATTAACCGCAAAAATAAAACGTTTTACACCTCTGCCAACCGGTTTACTTCGAGCTTTGATTATAGATATTTATATAATCAAAGGCTTCGAGTATATTTGTAATAATATTTTGTGTAATATTGTGACAATAATTTCTGAAACTACTGTAGCCTAACACCATTTACGAATATGCTGGTTGTACTCCTTTATAACAAATTATATATCGAATACTCATACCTACTTGTGTTGTGTCTGTCATGTTCTGTTTATTATTTTATGTACTATATACTTGTCATGATTCTACATACTTGTTATAATGCTCCTGTACAATTTACCTTACATGTAAAAGCCATCAAGGCGTAAACAAATAAATAAATAATCACTGAAGACAATATTAGCAACAGGAAGTGGAAAATATTGCTTGTATCGGGATACAGGACTTAGCCTGCCGAGAAATTGAACACACGACGCCTTGGTAAGACCCAAACACGATGTCATCTCGGCCACTGACCGGTCAAATGTAATTAATTAATTAATCACCGAAGACAATATTAGCGACTCAAAACGAAAATTGTAAACAGAAAATCAGAAAAACATTCAGTCGCATCTAGGAATTCGAGAGAGTGGATTGAAATATGCAATATTGTTACTAAATAATTCAAGATGGAATATATTAGGACTCCATAAATTACATCCATTAGGAACTTTAATATAAATATTGTTCAGACAATGAGGGTTTGAAGCTTATCTTGAATAATTTTGTATGAACATATTAAGTCAGCAAATCGTCTTCTTCTTTCAAGAGTTGTAAAATTAAATTATTGGAGTCGTTCCTGGTAATTTTTTTACATTAACTCCACACAGGAGGCCCTGAGGAAAACAATTTCCCTCAGGGCCCATGTCATCTGGGATGCTGTGTGGAGGGTCTTTTTGAGGAGAGGAAGGAATGAACATTGGTCTTGAAGAGACCCATGTTGTAGGAAGGAGGAAACACAGAGGCCGGCAAATCATTCCACAGCCGAGCTGTTGAACACAAGAACGAGTCGAAGAAACGACCCGTTCTCATGTGACAAATGTCAACCGTGTACAAATGTTGGGCACGCGTTTGGCGTGTTTCCCGACTATGCACCGGTGCCGAAGGGATCAATGATGCTAGTTCCTCGGAGCATCTTCCATTGTAATACCGGTAGAACAAGGATAGCATTCCCACCCGACGCCTGTGCTCTAAAGATTGCAATCCGTCTGTCAAGATGGGAGAATCTATCAAACGGACCGCCGGTTTCTGCACAGAGTCGAGGGTATTTTTCAGGTATTTTGGAGCTCCAGACCAGAGATGGCTGCCAAATTCAACCGTGGGGCGTACTTGTGATTTGTACAAGGTTAGCAGTTGTTTACTATTAAAGTATCTGCGGGCCCTGTACAGTAGTGGTAATATGGGAGTAAGGCATTTAATCCAAGTTTAAATGATAACAGCATAACAGTCTTAGGATTTTTTGTACAGATTCAATGGTCTTTGAATATTTTAAATAGTGTGGGTTCCAGATAACACTTCCATATTCCAATTTGCTTCTGTATAAGTTTATAATGGATTGGGGATTTTTGAATGGTTTCGATATTCCATGTATGAATCCCATAATTTTCAAAGATTTGCTCGTGATATCACTGATGTGTACATTGAACATAAATTTTGTATCAAGAGTGATTCCTAAATCTCTTAAAATGGTATTTTTAATGGAATATGAACAATTCTTTCGTCTTCTGGAACGAATAAAGGTAATAATGCAACATTTAAAAACATATCGTTTTGAATACACCAGTTATGTAGTGTTTAAAGGTTTTTTTGAAGCGTAACATGGTCAGAATCAGTGACAATTTTACGGTGAATACGGAATAGTGATACGGAAATACGAAACAAGACGATCCAAGAAGACTAGAAGAGACAAGAATAGATGGGAAGGGTCGGTGAGTGGTTGGAGGATTCAGTGGGAGACAGGGGTAGACGGGGCAAGCCGGGAAGGGGTGAGAGGATGAGGGGTGCAAAAGGGGGTAGGAGGAACCAATAAGAGGCGGGATGAGCCAAGATGGGACGGGAGGGGCCACGCTGAGCCATAGAAGGGGGAAGAGACAGAAAGACTAGAGAAGGGACGAGGGGATTCGGAAGGAGGCAGAAAGAGACAAGAGAATAAACAAGTGGAGCCAAGAAGAGACGATCATATCCCAGAGGAGCCGAGAAGAGAAGAGAGGATCCAATAAGAGGCAAGAAGATATCAGTAGAGCCAAGAAGAGACAATAAGAGAAAAAATAGCAAAAACAGACAAGAAGAGCCTAGAAGAGATGAGAAGAATCAAGAAGAGGCAAGGAAGATACAATAAGAAGTAAAAAGGGTCAAAGAGAGACAGAAAGATCTCAGAAGAGACAAAGAAGAAGCAAGAAAAGAAGAGACAAGAAAAGCAACAAAGGGGCAAGAAGAGCCTAGAAGAGCCAAGAAAAGTCGAGAAGAGACAAGAAGACCAAGCAAGAAGCAAAAAGGGACAAGAAGACTCAAGAAGAGACGAGATGATCCAAAAAGAGGCAAGAACAATCACGAAAAGCCAGAAATAGAAGAAGAGCCAAGAAGAGGCAAGGAGGAGGAAAATATGAAGAAGGGATAAAAAATAAATCATAATGCTCAATCCTTTCCTTTATTCCTGCCCGTCCTAAATTCCCATATTGTCTTATTAGGTTGCCATGTATATCGGTCGATTAAACTCCAACCTCCTTTCCATCCTCAGACATTGTCGACATCTAACAAAACAAACTTATCAATATACCATCAAAATATTAGATCTACAAACAAAAACTTTGACCAATTCCTCATCGAACTCGACCTTACTAAAATCAAATATGACATAATTATCCTGACAGAATGTTGGCTAACACCTTACTGTACTCCTAAAAACATCCCCAATTATACCCACTATCAAACCTCAAATCACTACAGACAAAACGATGGCATAGTAGCATATACATTAAACAACACTCTTAACTCATTTAATGTCAAAGAAATTTATATCACTAACTCAAACTGTCTTCAAATAACGTACAATGTCAACACATGTATCATTGCACTTTACCGCTCTCCTTCTAAACCTAACATCTCCTCATTTTTGCGCGACATAAACTGCTATCTCACGGATCTGCACAAAATAAAGAACTTAATTCTAATGGGGGATCTTAACATTAACATTTTAAAAAACAACGAACATCCCCAGTGCCAAGACTATCTAAACACACTGATGTTCCACGGAATGGAAAGCACAATCAATTCAGCAACACGATGTATGCCAAACTCCTCCTCCTGCATCGACCATATTATGGTTAAATCAACCAACCAATACACCTCCGAAATCCACATGTGATCAGTTACAGATCACTACGCCACCTCTTTCACAATGAGTTCCAAACACAACGTACAAAGCAAAACTTCAACTAAAATAACGAAGAAAACAATTAACTACGACAATCTTAACAAAACGATTAACTCCAAATCGTGGGACACACTCTATAACAAAACTAACATAGAGGAGGCCTGGAACTACTTCTCTACCTACCTACAAGACATCCTTGTCCAAAACACCAAAATCACCACAAACACCATTCCTAAAGCGATCAAACCTCTCAAACCTTGGATAAACCATACTATAATCAACTGCATTCGGAAACGCAATTCCATACACAAAAAATGTGCCACAAACCCATATGATATCACACTCCATAATTTCTACAAAAGATACCGTAATATCTGCACACAAGTCATTAGGAAAGCCAAAAGTCTATTTTACAACAACACAAATTTCCGAATGCAACAATGACGCTAAAAAATTATGGGAAGTCCTCAAGGAAGCTACCAATTCAAATAAAGCCACCGACAACTTAAACTCTCTCAATATCAAAGATATCACTGTAGTCTTTACATCGAACCCCAACACAATTGTCAATTACATAAACCAGTACTTTACAAACATAGGTCCGGAACTAGCAAAAAAATCCAAATAAATAACGATACGCTTGTTCCAAGTGACCACGCGACCAATGATGATTTCCCAACCCGCTTTGTTCTTAAAACGATTACAGAGAAATAAGTTTCTATAGTAATAAACTCGCTCAAAAACTCTTCATCAACCGGCATTGATGAAATATCTAACAATGTTCTTAAAAAAATTGCCCCTGGTATACTTCAACCATTAACGCATCTACTTAATATTAGCATCCGCCAAGGGCTATTTCCCACCATTCTAAAACAAGGTCTCATTATCCCTATTTTCAAAACTGGCTCCAAACTTGATATTAGTAATTATCGTCCTATCACGTTGCTAAATTCCCTTTCAAAAGTATTCGAAAAGATCGTCAATAATAGTCTCATGGAATATCTGGAAACCAATAACTTAATATCGCCGCGGCAATTTGGATTCAGAAAACATAAAAGCACCAATGATGCTATAGCCACGGCCACTGACCATATTTCTGGCCACCTGAATAAGGGCTTGAAATGTCCATCGGTATTTCTCGACCTATGTAAAGCATTTGATACAATCTCACACAGCAAATTAAAACGCAAAATGTTTAATATAGGTATTAGGAACAAAGAATTAGGCCTCCTCTCCAGCTTCTTATCTGACAGATCCCAATGCGTTAAACTCAGTACCACAAAGAGCCAGAATTTGCCCATTAGTTACGGGGTCCCTCAAGGCAGTGTTATAGGTCCAAAGCTCTTCCTAATATATATTAACGAGTTATGCAACCTAGATATCGATGCCACTATTGTCAGTTTCTCCGATGACACTGTCCTACTCTTCCAAGCAAAAGATTGGCTTACCGCATATTCCAAAACGGAGGAAGGAATTCAACAGGTAAAATATTGGCTTGACTCGAACATATTAACTCTAAATGTAAAGAAAACCAAATACTTACTGTCTAGTCTCACCAATATCCCAAAGTCAAACCTAGCCCCGCCATTAAAAATACACAATTGTAAAAATTCATCTCTAAACCGGAACTGTGACTGCCCATGCCTAGAGCAAGTAAACATTATCAAATATTTAGGAGTAACCTTCGATACACACCTGAATTGGAAGCAACATATACATAATACTACAAACAAAATCCGAAAATCTATATACTTTTTAAAACAAACGCGCAATTTCCTTAACCTAAAACTTTTAAAAACAGTATATTACTCACTGTGCCAATCTCACATCGAATACGGAATTCTAGCCTGGGGTAATGCATATTCCAATGCCCTTGATCCCATCATGAAAGCACAAAAACTAATCATAAAAATAATTCTTAAAATGCCGCTTACTACCAGCACTGATACTATCTTCAATTCCTTCAACTTTATGGACATAAAACAGCTCTACTCAAGATCCATATTACTTAATTTACACAAAAACAACAAAAAACCATACAAAGCTACACAAACAATACACAATACCCGAGCCAAAAACAACGAACTTCTCCAAACTCCTTTTTTCAAAACCACCTTCGGGCAAAGACACTCTAAATACATAGCTTGCAAACTATACAATACACTACCAACTACGATCAGACAAACTGACTCCTTTACAAAATTCAAACAAGATATTAAAAAATGGATTATAAGTATTGGACGCCACACTATCACAAATATCTGTAAAATAAATCACACATAGACAGAAATAACTATTCACATACAACCTAACCCATATAAAATAAATGAAAATAATGGAATCCTGTCAAATTTAACCTATAAATAGATTAGGCAGAATATATTTCATTACTCCATCTCCAACATTTATAAAATAACTCTTTTTAAAAGATTTACCACCCTTCCAATCACCCTTCTGTTCTAATTCTATTCATAATATGTATTTTACCTGAAATATCCTTGTAACTACTATATTCATTTATATACCTGTACGCCTGTCTCGACACAGGTATAGCCTAGTGAGACAGGCATACAAATAAAACCATTGTAAATATATTTTATTATAGATAAATAAATAAATAAATTGTTAAAAGTCCTAACGAATCAGTGCCCCTCGGTGTACCGGTCTCACCGGGACAGGAATACTCCTGGCTGGGGGGTACAAGAGTATCGTATCTTATCGTAACTATCCACTAACATTAATTTTACCGAGATTGATTTGGTGGTGTTCAGTTATGTTTATAGGCATTTTATATTTTTGATTTTATGACATTATTTAGGTACAGTACATCCCATGATAACCTTTTAGCAATTACCAATAATTCTTTTCAAAGTTTTAGTTTTATCATAACCGTCCACTATTTCCAATAATTTTATCTAGATTCTATATACTTATGTTTTTATGATTATGTGCATGCATGCGTATACATATGTGTATGTGTGTATGAATTTATTTATTACACGCCCTAGTGGGCTTTTCTTATAAAATTTTGCAAACTATTTGTATCAAAGTAAATACTTACAAATTTAAACAATAAAGAAAAATATAAAGATAATGACAAAAAAGTTTGCTACAAAGCACAAAACAAAATACACAGATAAAGATGTAAACAGCAACTAAGAATCCTCACGCAAATAATTGAATTTAAAAGATTCTACAAAACAACATAGTAGTAGCATAGAAGTTATCTGGAAGGTACATAGTTCTATTTATGTCTTAAAGAATTAAAGTGATAGAATATACAACATTTATACCGATTAGTTTTAAGATGAAATATGTCGCCCAGATCAGAATATTTATTTTTGATAAGCTAGTGTCCTGGTGTTATTGAAATAAAAGGGTAATAAATGTCGGCATGATTTTTTGGGAACATGGATATTGATAAATTGAAGTAATTCAAGACAGTCAATTTTGTAATGCAGTATTTTATGTAATAGTATTAAATCTGTGCTTATTCTTCTTTCTGAAAGTTTCAATAGTGTAATTTTATCCAGGAGATAATTGTAATCAATGTTTTGTATAGGAATATGCAATTTACAGTTTATAAACCTAGGAAACTTGTGTTGAATCTTTTCAATGTTGTCTGAATGAATATTGTAAAAGGGAGACCATAACGTAGAGTTATACTCAAGTTGGCATCTGACAAGGGTTTTATAAAGGGTGTCCGGGGGTAAAGTGCATTAACTTCGGGAGGTGATTCTACATGATGGTAGGAGTAAAAAAGATTAACAACTTTTTCCGAAATGCTAACATTCCCCCGGACACCCTAATGTGCCTAAATTATTGAAATCTTTTGCAGCTCTCAACACAAAACCAAGAGTCTTAAGAGCCTTATTGATAATATTATTAAAATGACATACAAAGGTGAGTTTACTGTGGAATATAATACCTAGATCAATAATTTCACTAACACAATTTAAATTTTCAAATTTAATGAATACTGAAATAATACAGGATTATTTATTTTGGAAAAATGAATGAACTGACGTTTATTTATGTCCAATGCTAATTTGTTGATAGAGCACCATTCAAAAAGATATCTCAAGTTCGTTTGTAGTGTACGGGGAAGGGGATGCGGGAGAAGGGGGGAGGCGGCAGGAGAACGCGACAAATGGGAAAGGACACTCAGAGAGAAACAATTTCTTTATTAAGTGGCATAGCAACGCATGCCGGGAACTCGTTAGTATTTCAATATATTTGTTACATACATAATGTAATTTTGATATTGGATTATAATTATGTTGACAGACTTTAAAAATATATTGACAAGTTAGTGAAAATTCATCAATCTACCGATGGACTATAAGTAATCTTATGTAATTGAAAAACACAATAGCTTTAACAATATCAGCGTTTTCAAAAGGTTTCAACCAAAGTTTTCAAGAATTAACAATATTTTGACTAGCTTAATTGGATGAAAGTGGTAGGTACATTATGATGTAGGTAATGATTGCGGATTTTTTTATTGGGACCACCTATGGTTGGAGAAATGGTCAATTACATCGTAATTTTAATAAATTCAATGGACGACACTAAAAACAAATTCTGAAGAGTTGGACGCCTCACAACAGATGTCTATTTCTAAAAGATTTAAGAACTTACACTGATTAACTGGAAAGTGAAACATGAATTCCTATTTCTTATCGTTATGATATAATAAAAAAATGACTCCAAGTTTTGAATCACCAACCAAGATTATCACAAATAGTAACGATGTTTTAAACCTTCTTATAAGTAATACTAACCATAATACCAGTAATACAAAGCATATTTTTATTTTAGCTCTGGGCAGTGTTAATTGACTTTTTATATCATAATATTAGATCGTCAACTGTGCCTGCTCTCAACACAGGATTTTCTGTCAAGCAGCACAGCATATCACTCGTATAATAATGTATTTTTAGACGAATAAAAAACAAATAAATTTGAAACTTTCTTGAATTAATTAGTCATATTTATATTATATTTTTAAGTATTGAAATAATATCAATAAAAAATTCAAGGATTAGATAATAATTAGAAAAAACATAAGGAAAAGGAAAAGTTTAAATAGCAACCGAGACTCGAACTCATCTTCCTCTACTCTATATTCTTCCTCTTCCGTTTTCATTGTCCACGTACGTCCTTGTACGATAATCATTAAAAAATATCTCTGACAATCCTAGAATAATGAAGGTACCTACCAAAAAACATTTTAATATAAAAATGGCACGTAAGAAACCGCTTTTACCCTTCTTCCAAACAAATATATTAATTAAAGATATCGGGGGTATTGGTAATATTTTATTTGTTTTATGTCAGGGGTCCCAAGTTTATAGTAATTTTAACGAAATTCTAGATTTTATATTTACATTGCATGAAAAACCTATAATAATTTCCAATGATTCTTTTAAGATTTTGGTTTTATGACACTATGTTCCATGATACCCTTATAAGAATTTTCAATAATTCTTTTTATATTTTTGGTTTTACGACATTATGTACATCCCACTATAACCAACAACAATTTACAATAATTTTATCTAGATTCTGGATACTTATGTTTTTATGATTATGTGCATGCATGCGTATACATATGTGTATGTGTGTATGTCTGTGTACATATATATATATGCTTTTATGTGTACCCGTCTCAGAACAGACCTTGTCTAGTGAGACGGGTTACTTACTTGTTTGTATATGTTTATAGTATTTCAATAAACGCCCGGGTTGCCGGCAATTTAAAAAAAAGTGCTTCTGTCAGTAGGACTACGGCATCCAAGTTGCATATGTTGTGAGGCTATTGGGCTTGGGGAAGTAGAAGGTTTATATTGAATATATCGATAAAGCTGGTTATCGCCAATCTCCACGCCATGGTTGCCCCATAGCATTACATAGCTAATTAAACGCTTTTGAGTTTTATTTTGGTGCATTGATTTCTGTGGGATCTACCGCAGAGGCCAAGGGGATGACAAACCGCTTAGAAAGTACTCGAAAGGGATGCCTTATGGGGCATTAAGATGTAATTTTTTTTTAATCTTGATTGAGAAACATTTGTTAGAGCTTTTACCCTTACTTACGTCACGAGTATAAAAAATACACAATGTTATGTTTGGTTCGCATTAATCATTCATGAATTAACTAGATAAACACCTAACCCGACGTCCAACAATTGATTAATTACGTAAGGGTTACGAGGAGGTTATTAGTAGACACATAACTCGCGAGCATCCATACAAATTGGTATTTAATACAAAACAAAAATTCTGAAATGTTTCGCAATACTAAAATCCCAGGGAGGGAATATAGGTGTGAAATACAAAATGGTGCACTTTTCATAAACAAGCTCGAACCGATATCGTTTTTCACAACAATCTTCGGAATGAGAAGTTACAAAATGACGGGAAACTACTTCACCAAAGTGAACGGCTGGACAAAGCTGCAGATTATATTTCTCTGTCTTATTTCAATCGTTACTGTCGGAAAAGCTTTTCACGGTTTAATCCAAACTCTAACATTTGATCTCTTGTTCATCGCAACATTTTCCATTTACCTGGCAGGCTTAGCAAACGTCCTAATTTTTTGGATTTCAAACATAAACTCTACCTGTGTGATAAGAATATTCAAAAACTTTGACTGCGTAGAGCTTTTAATTCCAGGAGTAAATGGTTATCTTCATAATGGAAACTGTTTAAGCCTATTTTCATACTGCACTAATGCATTCATGCTAGTATTAGCGACCATAGATAATTATAACAAATATTTCGTGAAAACAATGATTTTTTTCGGACCTCCGTACTTGTTTGCTGTTGGGGTAATAATTTATAGTCTAGCAGCAGGTTTCTCTTTCTTCCAAGTGTGCGTTTTAGTTAACATCATTAGTTCTTACATCAATATCCTGAACTTGATGATTTGCAAAGCACTGGACAAACCGGAGTATCATTACGAGAATAATGATGCGTTCATGTTTTTATTGAAGAATAAAATATTGCGATATGCAGAAATAAATCTTTCGAGAATTTCCCCGCAGTTGGAAATTGCAGGAGTGATTCAAGTGTACGAGAAACTGCTGCGAAACATCGAGATAACGAATCACAAATACAACGTTCTTGTAAGTAACAATAGATCGTATGAAGCTTTTATGTCTTAGCGGTCAGTGCATGTTTAATGGGGTGTTCAATTTTCACATCACATATACATTTGTGTGCATGACAGTCTCTTGGAATTCGAACCAACTAACTGACTAATTATGATTTGTCATGGTAAATACCCGTAACATTAATCATTTTAATACTTTCTAGTTTGTTTTTGGAACAATTCCGTGCATTTCATTCCTGATTACTAATATTTCCTCAACGGCAGAAATCGTAAGTAATGAACTCATAACGGCCGTTTTATTAAAACAGAATTTTTAGCATTTTTCAAATGTAGAAAAAAGTACCTACCTAACTATATTTATAAATGGTTGTAATTTTTATTCAATCCGCGTTTTGTTTTGAAAAGTTTCATTTTCTACTAGCTGGTTCCCGGCATGCGTTGTAATGCCAATTTACTAATATTATAAACGCGAAAGTTTGTACGGATGTATGTGTGTTTGTTTTCTCACGCGAAAACTACTGAATGGATTTTAATGGAAATTTACAATAATATACCTCATACATCACAATAACATATGGGCCATGATTTATAAAGCTAGCTAGGCTAACAATATATTTCTTTTAATATGGTATTGCAATGCATGCCGGGAACCAGCTAGTATTTTTGGGGGGAATTAATTAAACAAAGGGAATGATTTAAAGGAATCAATTCAAAAGGCCTGGGGAATCTGTCAGTAAATTCTTACACCTATGTTTGCGATGCATAACATATAACACGACGAGCTGGTTAGATCTCGATAAGTACGACGTATAAGTTTGTACAGCGCCCTTGAGGTGATTTTTCACAAAAACGGCGCTATATAAATCATCCAAATATTATTATTATTATTACGACGTTTACTGGATAGATCACCGGCCCATGTCTATTTGGTTAGAAACAACAAGAATAACCGCCACGGGGGAAATTGCCCCAATAGCTTTGGATCCAGTAAAATTGAGAGCACATAATACATCTCAAATCATGTCCTATTCTGTAACAGCATCATTTTTAATACACCGCATTAAATCCAGCAGCGGTGTCGAACTCTGGTGTCGGTGTCAGGTTGCAAAAATAACTTTCATAAAGATGCCATTAATGAACTGTATGCGAGGATTGTAGAGTCGCTGCGCACGGCAGCAAAAAACGTCTTCGGTAGTGGAAGTAAACATAACAGCACCACAGCCAAACATTTTCCTGGATGGAACGACAGTGTTTCGATTCATTATGAAGTATCACAAAATGCACTTATGAAATGGATTGAAAATATTGAGAAGAAAATTCAAATCTGAGCTAAGAAAATATCAAAAAACAGCGGAACAAATAAAAATGAACAAAATATCAGGCGCAATTGAGGATAGAGATCTTAAATAATTTTGGTAAAAAACCAACAACGTCCTAAAATCTACAGCACAGATATCGATCGACCCATATTGAAGGAGAATCGGACGCAAAAAAAAGTTGCTAATATTTTCATAACCTACGAACTCACTTTTTAGAAAACTCATGCAAATGTGAGGATGAAAACATAATCCTTACGGACGATATGATCAAAACAGCAGTCAAACGAATGAAAGTTGGAAAATCTCCCGGTTATGATAGCCTGAACATTGAACATATTAAAAACGCCTGTGAAAAAATATATACGCTTCTAGCAACATTATTTACACAGATTCTTCAACGCACGCACATGCCAAGAAACTTCTCAGGTACAATTATAGTACCACTAGTTATATCCAGACAAGAAGACTTATCCAGAACTTCCAACTATAGGGCGATATCTCTTGCCACAATAATATCCAGAATATTTGAAAGAGTTATACAAATTCAAATAGAAATCAAACTACATATTTACATCCGACAATCAATTTTGTTTTTAAATCTAAATTGTCAACAGATAAAGCAATAACCAGCTTGAAACAATGTACCGAATATTATAAGGCAAAAAAAAAACAGTGTATGCCTGTTTTCTTGACTTAAGTAAAGCCTTAGATCGGGTTTCTCACATACTGCTTTGGAAAAAACTAAATGAAAGGAAGGTGTCAGGTTGAATAATTAACATTCTGGCAGTCTGGCAGCATCAATGAGAGAACCTAATTGTTTGGAAACATAAAATTTCAACACCAGTTAATATGGAATGCGGCGTCAGACATGGGGGATTGGGATAACATCCATATGAACGATTTAAGCGATAAACTCACATCGGCAAACGTAGGCTGTCACCTGGGAAATAACTGCGTAAATAAAATTGTGTACGCAGATGACATGGTCATTTTGTCAACAAGTATTAAAGGAATGAGAAACCTGTTAAAGATATGTGAAGAATCTACAATCTACTAATCTACAGTCTACAATCAAACTAAATCTGTGTTGCTAGTATCCAAGCAGGCACCATCAAAGTTTACCCGTCAGCCTAAACGACACAAAAATAACTGAAAAATTCGAGGTCAAAAACCTACGGCCCATTTTAACAGCGGACCTCAGCGATGATTCGGATTTTTAATTTTTTTTTATTATTTGTATTACTTTCTAAGGCAATCCCGATGAGTTAAAGAACTTATTTTAGGACTTACAATTCATAGATGGGAGGAAATAATTACAATTTTACATAGATATTAATGTAAGGTTAGCGCGATTATGGCACTTGATTGAAACTGAATGTTCACTCTATACGAGCTATGCCTGTGGATCTCGGTATGATTCATTTACTGAAACAAATAGCAAAGCTAATTTCACAAGGGTACTAACGATAGTTTGATGGCAATCTTGCCCAGTTTGGGGATCCCTCGTGGTAGATTCGGCTATTGTGGTTGAACCACAGGCAATTGAAAGTCAGTTTGATGACGATTAAGATGAATTACCGGCGTTAATTTCACTTTGCGAGTCACGATAGCTTGTCACGATATAAACGGTATGTTGGCAGAAGCGTTACGATGAGAAGACTAAACACACTTTTCTGTCTCCTTGACAACGGCTGTCAGCGGATAGTTATCAGCCAGGGGTGGGCACCCAAGTGCGAATTTCACCAAAAGGTTTGAATTCTGGCCTTTGTTTATGAAACAGAACACACCCATCGAGATTCAATTAAGCGTTACGAAACATTTAATATTAAAAATATAAATTTCACATACAGTATAGACGAAAAATAAAAGACAGGGTAAGTAGAAACCAACAATAAAAAACAAATAAAGAAAAAAGACAAGGTTATAAAAATATGGATGATTACATATCCATGGAAAAGAAAAAGAGAAAAAAGAAAAAAGACAGAATAGAACATAACAAGAAAATTATATATTTTCATCCTTAAACGTACTTTAAAAATATTCTTTTAAAGCATTACTCTGTTATTTTTTAATTTACTGGATTCCCTTGTGTACATCTGAAAGCGAATTATATCGTGTGTATAATTATATAATGAGCAACAAAGATCACTGTGCATTAGGGCAAATATGATTTCTCGAAGATTTATCAAGTATACCCCAGGTGCAAAAAGGCAACTATTTAACACATACTGCACGAGCCTATATTATACCTCGGAGCTGTGGACCAACTTCAACAAAGCATCACTAAAAATAATAGAAGTACAACAATTCATATCGAACGCTTTTTGGGTTGACCTAGTACGCAGTGCCACCGAGTTGTTTGAGGAAGGGTGCGTTCCCGGATTCCGAACACTAATCAAAAAACGTAACACCAACTATAGAACGCGGCTAGCCTTGAGCGAAAACACTATTGTGATGGCAGGATTCCACTTCTGGCAGGGTCCCATTTACAAAAGATGGAGCCAATTCCTGATGACAGTGATGACATAGACTTGAAAACAAAAACAAAAAATGTTTGCTTTTGTTCAAAATTTCTTCTTTTGTTTGTGTATTATTTTATTAATTTATTTTATTTTCTTTTATCTTTGTGGATGTATTATCTTGCAATATTTTTATTTTTAATTCGATTTATTATATGTATAATACGGAACTCGTGGGACTGCACCACCTTCCCCGAGATCTGGAATAAACAATAAAAAAAATAATAAAATACAGCCCCATTAGAAATCAAACTTTTTTTAACAAATTGCGCATCGGATTGCATAATTAAGACGTAGATAATAGTTGAATTTTGGCATGTGTGGAGAAATGTAGTTTGAGTCGGTATTAAAAATTGTATAGGATACCAACGTATGTGCACATGCTTTAAGAAATAATTAACTATTTTTTATGTAGAGTGGATTCACTTTGGCAATTGCGATAGGCTGGTGGGTGCAGAGTTTCATGTACGTCTTGGTGACTGCTGCAATTTGCGAATCATTAATTGACGACGTTAAAAACACCAGAATTATAGTTTGCAAACTATTAGTGCTATCCAAATCACTTGGTAAGTTGAGAAAATATGTTTTGTTTTAAATTTTTCTCAGTCAATAGTCCAATATGTTGTGGTTATCAATTGGTTATTCCTAGAGACTACTATTCTTTTATTCTCGGGGTCTGTCCCTGTACTACAATATCTACATGTTTGATGTGTACTTATATTATTACTCTGCGTTAGTAGTTATCTCATGGTCGCAGTAAGATTGTTTACGTAATTATATCGTGTGTATAATTATATAATGAGCAACAAAGATCACTGTGCATTAGGGCAAATATGATTTCTCGAAGATTTATCAAGTGTATCCCAGGTGCAAAAAGCAACTATTTAACACATACTGCACGAGCCTATTTTATACCTCGGAGCTGTGGAAATACCAGAATTATAGTTTGCAAACTATTAGTGCTATCCAAGTCACTTGGTAAGTTGAGAAAATATGTTTTGTTTTAAATTTTTCTCAGTCAATAGTCCAATATGTTGTGGTTATCAATTGGTTATTCCTAGAGACTACTATTCTTTTATTCTCGGGGTCTGTCCCTGTACTACAATATCTACATGTTTGATGTGTACTTATATTATTACTCTGCGTTAGTAGTTATCTCATGGTCGCAGTAAGATTGTTTACGTAATTATATCGTGTGTATAATTATATAATGAGCAACAAAGATCACTGTGCATTAGGGCAAATATGATTTCTCGAAGATTTATCAAGTGTATCCCAGGTGCAAAAAGCAACTATTTAACACATACTGCACGAGCCTATTTTATACCTCGGAGCTGTGGAAATACCAGAATTATAGTTTGCAAACTATTAGTGCTATCCAAGTCACTTGGTAAGTTGAGAAAATATGTTTTGTTTTAAATTTTTCTCAGTCAATAGTCCAATATGTTGTGGTTATCAATTGGTTATTCCTAGAGACTACTATTCTTTTATTCTCGGGGTCTGTCCCTGTACTACAATATCTTCATGTTTGATGTGTACTTATATTACTCTGCGTTAGTAATTATCTCGTGTTTACGTATGCATAATCCTGCCTATATTACTAAAATCTCGTAACTTCGTATTTTCTACGTAAAATAAATATTACATAAGTATAATTCAAATATAGTCTTGCATGACAAATATTTTTCCACGGAAGATCAATAATTGCAAGAGTTGTCTCATATCATTGTGATTTGTGATCTCCCGGTCCCGGCCGGTTTGTAAGGAAACTAGCCTACTAGTGAGAGAACAAAATAAATACCTTAAAATATTTCTACTTGATATTAACGTAGTACAGTTAGTACATCTGTTGCAGTTGTATCTTG
Organism: Limnephilus rhombicus; assembly: GCA_929108145.2. Lineage (NCBI taxonomy): Eukaryota > Metazoa > Arthropoda > Insecta > Trichoptera > Limnephilidae > Limnephilus > Limnephilus rhombicus. The sequence goes on from OV815284.1 coordinate 31,239,720, forward strand.
TCAAGACATTTTCAATCTATTAAAGTTTTCTTGCAATAATATAACCCAATGGCTCCCATTAAAAAAAATAACTAAAATATGTTGCTGACAATGAAGGAGTCTTCTTCATTGTTTAAGTTGGACAACTTTTTGAGATTAATTAAATCACTTATTGTATTGCCGTCTTTGCAGAATTTGGGGAACGACGTCAACTGAGAAAGTTTATAAAGATGCTGGTTCGACAAAAGCCTCAAATAACCGCCTGCAAAATGTTTTCTGTCAACCTGAATTTTGTATTTAATGTGGTGGGAATAATCGTCAATTACGTTGTGATTTTATTATTTACAAAATAAAAATTAAAAATTAAGGTCATTAATATGTAATATTTTTTTATAACTGTAAATATTTGAAAAAACATACTACAACGTAAAACAACCAGTGATGAAATTTTCCTTGATAAATATAATATTTTATAATGTTGTAAAGGTTTCAAATTATAGCGAACTGGATTTAGAGTAGTCCGAAAAATTTTGTAGTTTTTTAGTTTATTTCAGAGTCGAGCCAAGTTTCCGTCAGCGCACTGTGATGACCTCGCCGTGTTTACAAAGGTGTTTTCTATATAATTGAAGGATCGATTTTAGAATTATTTACTTTAGATCACGTAGCTGGTTTCAGTTAAGAAAGATACAATTCTTTGGCAGAGGATTGATTTATGGATCCAGGCGATCACGTGTCTACTAACATGAGAAGAAATTTAACATGCTTTACAAAACTAAGAAGATCATTTAAAGAAGTGTCGTCTAGAAGGGTCCACTTACACATAATTTATGTTCGTGGGACAGTAAGTTTTGATGGGGTCCCATGCGATATTTTGAATGATTTTAAATCAGAAAAATAAAATGCTTTTGTTAACGACTAAGAAGGATTTCTGATGCCACATGTGGGGGTTGGTTTTAGGGTCGTGAATTATCGAGAACAAAACCATTAGCGGCCGATGAATATTTACTTGTGTGAGAAATGGAGGGAAATAATGCCGGCAGATTAGTTTGCGAGACAATTATTGGGTGAATTGTTCTACGCTGTAAGACCTAAAAAAAATAGACAATAAAAATTAAGCGCTGTTAAATTAAAATATATTAGCGCGACGCGCCGATTAGTTGTTAAACTAATTAAATTAGCATAAATATCGGTATACTCACTAAGTATCGACACACGTAGAAAGAGCGGAAACGTATACACACAATGAACGAATAATGTTATATAATCAATAAAGTCGAAACAAGTTAACGCCAATAGGTTCTGAGTTCAGGAGAGGTTGGGATAATTTTTGCAGTTCGAGTGCATGAACATTAATTACCATCTTTGGCTTGGTTTTAAATTTGACAGGTCGACCATTGACATTGAAATATCTAAATTGGGTATTGACTTAAATTTGGGGCATTCTAAGGACAGTAATAAATTAGGCAAAGAAAAAAAAAGAACTTTGGTGGGGTTCTAGACCACACAGGAGTATGCTTAGCTTAGTATGGTCATTGCCGAATAAAGAAGTTAAGGGAAGGAATCATATTTAACGGAACCGAATAGAGTTTCGACAAATAATGAGCACGGGTGACACGGTCCGTGAAGTAATTTTGTTATTATTAATTCCAAGAAACACACGAATAGATTTTGTGGTTTGATTATAAATTGTAAGCCTTTATTGGGGCCTACAGGGTGGGTGTCTTTCAGGACATGGGCCGCGTAGAACGGGCCATGTTTATACAGGGTGTTAAGGGACGTACTTGACTTACTTTAACCAGTGAATCCTGACATTATTTGGAGTAAAAAATGTAAATGAAATTTTGGTCTCCGGTGACATTTTTGATGTTTTTTTTTTTTTTTTTTTTCTACAAAAACATAAAAAAATGGTAGTTGTTGAACAGTTGGAGGCGGGTTAAGGGGTTCGTCGGACACCCTGCTGAGTGACCAGTGACGACATGCGGAAGAAATTTTTTTTTGTTTGATTTTGAAGAAAAATTTTTTGAAAAAAAAAAAAAAAGTGGTCAAAAAAAGTCACCGGAGACCAAAATTTCATTTACATTTTTTACTCCAAATAATGTCAGGAATCACTGGTTGAAGTAAGTCAAGTACGTCCCTTAACACCCTGTATAGATAACATCTAAGGGAACATACCCATACTACGTGACCCGTTCAGGGGGGGGGGGGTCTTCAAAATACCACGCTTGATACAAATGAGCGGCGGGGGGCTTATGTTTTTGGTCACCGGGGGGGGGGGGGGGGGGGGGGTTAAAAATTGCAAAAAGTTGGTCACGTAGTATGGGTACGTTCCCCAATTGCACAGATCGAGGTCCGTACAACGTTTGTATTTAACAATAATAGCATGTGGATTTCCAAATGAATACAGAATCTATTTACAATTGTCTTACCTTGAATAACACGAATATGCCTACGTTTACCGAGGTGCATATGGGTGTACCTATTTCTCCGCGTATAATTAGAGTCCTTCACACGATCTTTGTATACCTTAAGTTATCCTATCTAAGCTTAGGAAGTGAGGTTATTCAGCATCAGGTTGGGAATGTACTCTGGACTAAATCGTAGCAGGGGAAATGGAAGGGAAGGAGGCCAGATTCACGACCTGGTGCCATTCATGCCTGGACCCAGCACCCTGAAGCCCAGCTCGACATGCTAAAATTTGAGATGAGGTTGGGATATCATCTACCGTAGGGCGAATGCCCTTGCCATTATCCTGGAGTACCGTCATTATTTCTACTGGATCGAGTCGGTGTGCTGGGCAGAGGCCGGGATTGTTGGGGAAATGCGTGAATGCAGAGGCTAGGATCGGTGACATCTGAATCTAAACCTTTTTTTTTTATTCAGAAAAAGATACATAAATCACAATAAATTTTATACAATAATTAATTACATAGTATACGTATTTGATTTACCCTCATAAATAAGCCGGGCTTGTGTGTACGGGGGGTGTTATTATATTTGTTTAATTTTTTTTTATTCTGCTCAAATTTCCGGTATAATTTTTAAGCTGAGTTTTAAATTTTTTTATGTCACTGTTCACATTTCTGATTTTTTCAGATAGTGAATTAAAAAATTTAACTCCGAGATATTTATGATTTAACTGTCCTATTGTTTTTTTTTTCATATTGGAGTGGGAAGATTGATGTTTGTCTAAGATTTCTGTTATTTTTAAAGGGTGCAACTTTATTTTGAGTATTATCTTTATAAATTTGTAATGTTGCATGATAAAAGTACATATAATGCACTTAATTTTCTGACCTTAAATTGTTTGAATAAAAGTTCTGAGGTATGTATGTAGTGTTTTTATTGTTAGTTTTTGTGATACGTAAATTGTTTGTGTTTGATTTGTATATGTACCGCCCCATCCTATAATGCCGTATCGTATAATTGATTGACAGAAAGCGAAGTATGTAGTTCTAAATAATTTTTCGTTTAAAATATCTCTTTAACATCTAAATATATATGTTAGTTTCCTTATTCTGTTGTTCAAAATATTTGTGTGGGAACCATTGGTTGAGTGGGGACCACAAACGCTGGTCTTTTGTTGTCCCCCTTGCTTTCTATGTTTGTACATAATATATTGCATTTGCGGTTTTCTGTATTTGTCACAGAGTGGATTATTATGTTTATTTCTTTAGGTGTTTCTTGTTTTTTAATGTAAAACGGTAAATAATATGTTTTTTTTAGAATTTAAATCTATTTTAATTAATTCTTACTTCGCAAAACTAGAGGAGTGAGCGGGACCCCCGAACTCCTGACTTTGCCGTTATTCTGATCCACTTCGGTTTAATGTTTATGCTCGAGATAGGAGTGAATGGAACTCTAATCATCGGCATGCTGGAGAGATTCAACGTAAATCATCACCTATTTGTAGGAGTATGTCACGATCTAAAACCTCGTGCCACCTACGCTTTTCCGAATACTTCCTGACATCAGGCTATCATACCATCGAACCGGAGCAGCTCCTCATATCAAACGATATCAATCAACATCATCATCAACACTTTTCTGATTTGGTGACGTATTGGTTGAGTATTACTCCCATTACTGCGTATTACTCCCATTATCACGCAATAAACCGGAAACACACATCAAATCCTTCCCCGACAGGAGGCAAGACATGTCGATTTTTCGTTCGTCGTTTGCAATCTTCAATTTATTCCTGGAGGAGTTGGAATTGGGATCGGACAGGGCGGTACACAGACCTCACCAAGTCAGTTGGGAACGAAGGAGACCCAATTGTAGCAGCACATGTTTCGTCTCATGTTAATCCAAAAATACCTACTCCTATAATCAAATTAACAAAATAAACCAAACTAACTAACAAACTACACCTAGAACTGTGAGAGTAGAATTCGTGCACCCCGTACTGATTTGATTGTAAAACCTTAGTTAGAGTACAAACGTCAAATTATTTTATATTTCTTTATTATTTCATACTCGTATGATAGCATCTCATAGAATCGCAGAAAACATACACGTTGCAGCGCGCATAAGGACCGCACCAAAAGGTAGGATCTTTCCAATTCACCGTATAAATGTAAATTTATATACTAGGTACTATGCGGGATAACGCGGATTACTTCAAGAAAAATAGTCGTCAACAAACGTAGGTGAAGAACAGACGCTAGGGGAGGAAGCTGAACGAAGGTTAGATAATTAGTTATTCACGAGTCAGATTATAGAGAATTCTCTTATTTAAGGAAATTTACAAAAAAAATACAAAGCTATTGTTATAAATTATACATCAACTCTGTCGAAAGTGGTCTGAAAGATAACATAAAGGTGTTCTGGTCATACTCAAAATCATTACGAAAAACTAATTGTATTCCTAAAGTAATGCATCTTGACGATATTTCCGCAAATGACGGTGAACATACAGCAAACATATTCTCTAAATATGTTTCACCTGTTTATACCAAGTCGGAATCATCTTCTAAAGATTCAATACCAAACATAATTGAACACAATCAAAGCAATTTGGGTAAAATACATATTAGTGCAGATGAAATAAAATGTGTTTACCACTTTTTATCATTTTTAATGCATCCCTAACCACGGGAACGTTTCCTGATCTGTGGAAAAAAGCACATGTGGTACCAGTATTAAAATCGGGAGACCGATCTTTAATAAAAAAATATAGGCCAATCAGTACACTATCCTGCTTTGCTAAGGTTTTTGAATCTCTATTATATAAAAATATAGATGTATAAAAATATTTTTCACATTTTAAGCCCCTTCTCTGCACTAGACAACATGGGTTTGTTCCTCAAAGATCGATCAACTCAAATCTTTTGGTATTTTGTAGTTATGTGTGTAATTAATTTAATGAAAGATTACAAGTAGATGCAATTTATACTGATTTCCAAAAAGCTTTTGATCAAGTTAACCACTCCATCTTACTTAAAAAACTTGAACGAATAGGAATACATGGAGACCTATTTCGCTGGGTAAAATCATATTTGTATAACAGAACGCAATTAGTTCTTATTAATGGATACAAATCATCCCTACAGTTGTAACTTCTGTCGTACCACAGGGTTCAAATCTTAGCCCTCTGCTTTTTCTTATATTCATAAATGACCTTGGCTCGAAATTAAACTGTGATTAAGCTTTTTTTGCCCATGATCTTAAAATTTTTCATAAAATTAAGTCTGTTTCCGATCATCAACTGCTTCAAATGACCTCGACGCACTCAATAACAGGTGTACTATCAATGATATGCACTTAAATTTTGAAAAAAGTCACGTTTTAAACTTCACTAGAAATAGAATAATAAAGGATTTTTCTTATGTTATCAATAATATTTTTCTCAAAAAAGTGTCTTCAATAAGATTTCTAGGAATCATTCTTGATTTTAAATTCATATTTGGTGTAGGTACATTTTAACTACATTAAGTGCAAATCATTAAAAGTTATGGGATTTATTCACAGAATATGTAGAACTTTCAAAGATCCTCAATCAATTCTAACTCTTTACAGTGCCTTAATTAGAAGAAAACTTGAATGTGGAAGCACTATTTGGAATCCACATTACTGCAAATATGAAAACAATGTAGAATTAGTTAAAAAAAATACGAAGAATGTTATCCTTCAAATGTGGACTACATGACCATCTCAGATCATATGACGCATGTCGTGATTACTTCATGATTGATATACTTAAAAGTAGAAGGCAATTTACTGATCTAATATGACTATATAACAAGATAGAGTGTGCTGAAGGAAATATTTTCGTCGATAATTTGTAGGTATTCAAAAAAAAAGTTCCGGCACTGTTAAAAAATACTCACTAATTATATTGTGTCAATTGCCACTCATTGTAATGTGTTACTTGATTGAGCTTGTATATAATTCTGTATTTTTATTTGTGATGTTTTTGTTTTTCTAATTGTGTGTATCTGTATTTAATTGTATGTAATTGTAGATTTTTGTAATTTTGCAATAACTGAGTTTTATAACTGGATTGTTCTCATTTAAATGCGAACATCTGTAAAACCCAGTATAAATAAATAAAATTTCTCAAGTTAGTCAGATTTAGTCATTGTCATTTGGGGCCTTGCAAGTTGTAACACGCCGGCGATCTACGAGGCTGCAAACACTACGCAGCTTCAGAAATTACGTTACGAAACACAGTTAGATTTTACATATTAATAAAAATTCAATAGGAGGGGGGGGGGGGATTCATTACAACTTGTTCGACATAATGGAGAAAAGATATGATCAAACAATCAAACGTGGTTAATTTAATTTAGTTCGTAGTCCCCGATCGTTCTGGTAGTAGGTATATTTTTTAGTAGGATGAATGCTGATGATTTTGTTGATGACATGACCGAATCATCAAACATCTTTATCATCATCAGTATATTTATTCCCTCTGGGCCGCGCTGGTAGATGTTACTCCTAGTGCCGCAGACATTATCATCACCGTCATCATCATCTTAATCAACGAATCCGTAATTCTCTAAGAAAGCAATTGGGATCACATACACATCACCCTCCGGAAAGAGGCAAAACATGTCATGATTTCACCTGTTGCTCTACAACGTTTAAAATATTTCTGAAAGAGTTGGAATTGGAACTAGCTCGGATTGTAATTGTGAGGAGTCCAATTGTAAGAAAACATTTTTCAATTTTTCGAAGAAAACTTCTTCGGAAAGGTTTTCACTTTGTGATGCATTATTCATTTTAATGAAAAGACAAATAACTTTATTTACATCACATTTATTTATATATAATCAACATGTTTCATGAACGATGTTCACATCATCAGGATTAGGGAATGCAAATCTCACGAGATTGGGGCCTAAGCAAGATCTCGCGAGTTTAGAATAACAATACCGCGAGATCTCGCCAATTTCGAGATCTCACGAGATTGGCAGTTTTGTGTGTTTTTTTTTGCAAATAATCACAATATTTGAATAAATTAAGAAAAAAGTAATAAATTTATTAAGTATTATAAGATAAACATTTAATTGCACGAATTTTTCAATAGACTTTTATGCATCAAACATTGTTTGACGTATTTGTCTATATTTTTTTAATAAACTTCGTAGTAAACTTTGACGTACGTATCTATCAAATAACAAATGAATCAAACAACCTTTCTCTTCTAATATCTAACAAAAATCCTTTAGTAATAAAACAGTTCTTTTATAAAGAAGTTAAAAAAAAATTAAACTTAACTTCACATAAGAAACTTTTTTTGCATAAATAACCAAAAAATACTCGAATGAAATCAAACGCAATCACGTAACACGTTAGGGAACGTACCCATTCTACGTAACCCGTTCAGGGGGGGGGGGGTCTTCGAAATACCACGCTTGATACAAATGAGCGGCGGGGGGCTTAGGTTTTTTTCACCGGGGGGGGGTTAAAAAGTGCAAAAAGTTGGTCACGTTGTATGGGTAGGTACGTTCCCTTAGCTAGCAACAACTATTAGTAAACAAAACAAATGCGCGCTGATGACGCTGCACGCCGGCTTAACTTTCGACCAATCGCACGCACAAACTAATCTGAGAGACACCTCGTCCCGCGACCGCTACCTCAGGCCGCCGCCTCACGCGCACCGAACGAAACCGACAGATCGCAACTCCGTCCGTGTCAGTCCGCGCTTCGAATAAGACGTGTTTATGCTTGAGTGCAATCTCGTTAAACTCGCGAGATCTCGCCCTTTTTTCGTCCGAGATCAATCTCGCTAAAAAGGGCCGAGATCTCGCGAGAACGAGATTGCATTCCCTAATCAGGATCAAATGTATAACTTAAAAATTAAATATAGATCACATATGGGTGGAAAGGGTAGAAGGAAGGGGAAGGGGTAAGAGTGGGGGAAGTTTATTAAAATTATGGATTTCGAAGTCATTAGCAGGGGCAGACCGGTTAAGTGGGAAAAGGTTCAAAAGAGGGTTTATAAAAATTTGCTGCTTATTATTTACATTTATTATTAACATTTTTTCTAATTTCTAAAATGTCTAAATTATTAATCTGTAATGCCTTATAACCCGTATGTAATATTTTAAGTCCATGGTTTTTGTGAAAATTATGATCCTTCTTTAATAAATGATCTGCGAACTCAGATTCGCTATTGCAATTATGGAGTTTATAAACGCCCTATTTTTTGTTTTAATGTCGCTATCTTTGTTGTTTAGGATGAATTTTTAAAATTTATTATTTGTATAAAATGCTGGTTGTATAGTACCATGAATATTTTTACTAATTATTTTTGACATATCGTTATCAACAAAGAATTCTACGCCATTGATTATTTATTCGTTTAGAAAAAGGGTAGATAGGTATATAGTTTTAAGAATTTCTGTTTATTCATTTTATTTAGTATTTGATCTATTAATTTAGTAGAATAACCATTATTAACTGCTATTTTTTAATGAGATTTAATTCCAAAGTATAATTAGGAACAGACAAAGGAATCATGATTAATGTATTAATCATAGAGTGAAAGGCCGTGAGTTTTTGAGAGAAATGATAATTTGATGAATTATGTATAACAATATCGGTGTACGTATCTTTACGGAAAATATTGAAATCTTTTTTATTACCTCTTAATGTTAAATTTAAATCTAAGAAATTTAAACTCTTCTCTTCTCTTCGCCTATTTCTAGCGTGAATTGCATGTTTTTTTATGAAATTAATTTTAAAAATTTAAGAACATGTTCAGTTGACGACCTCCGTAGTCCAGTGGGTAAGACACTTGACTCATGATCCGGAGGTCGCGGGTTCGAACCCGACATGCGCATATAAATTTTATTTGATTAATTTGTGTGATTTCACAATTAATTCATTTAAATAATATATAGTATATTTGCGGCATGTTCCAGAGTGGAAGATACTACTAGTATTGCCCTGGTGTAAGACCACCATTCAGAATTGAAACGTTGCTTGAAAATGGCTTTAGCCGTGTTTGGTGACCAGATCTGAATAGCCAGGTACCTCCCAACCTTCCTCTTCCCCACCTCCTTCCCCTCACCACTACCTTCAGCCTCACAACATACCCCAATTGGGGGTGCCATAGTCTCACTGGCTCCATACGGGAGCAGTTGAGATTCTTGTGCGGTATTTACTGTAAAAAAAAAAAAAAAAAAAGTTGCCTTTCTGTACCTAACCAAACACATTATATCATAGACATATCTTTTCCAGCAATATACATTCTTAAGTAAAAGCGCACCGCTATTGATCTTATTCTCTATATTATTAACAAAAATATTTACAATCAAAGTTCTCGTACCTACTACTACCCATCGCTAAGCCATATTTTTGTTTAAATATTGTATTATTGAATTGAAAGTAATTCTGTTTAAAAATAACATCGAATAATATAGTCAATTGTGTCATTGTCATAAAAACCTTACAGAATGTGATACGCCTCATAAGAGAAAAACGTAACCACAAACAAAAGATTCCACGGCCGAATCAAAAAATTACACAACGTTGCTGGGTTTTCCAAATCGAATTAATCAGACAACATCATCCTTCGTGCACGTAGCAGTACGAAAGCAGTAGAAAGCAGCAGAAAAGTTCAGTAGAAGGCCGAAGGCTCACTCTACAAGGCCGTAGTGGCTAAAAGTGACGAGAACCTACTTAGGTGACCAAACCAGCACGAAGAACAGGATCCTGTCTGATTGGTTTAAATAATCAGGCTACTAAAAAAGGCTGTTAATAAAAATAATACCAACAGTCAAAGGGTAACGGCGGTCTTTTTTCTTATGGGAAGGAAACATAACAGGCCTGTCCCTGTATATAAACACAACACAATGTATTCTACTTCGTGGCACTAATTGTTATCGTGTCGAATTGACATTTACAATATTTATTAATTTACTAGAAAGGCACCTAACATACTATTAACTTTATATGTTTAGAAAAAATATACCAATTAGTTTATTATACACGTAATTAAAAAGCAACGGTTGTTTTCTATCGGTTGTAATCATAACTCGCAACCTACCTTACAAACGAGTTGGTTTCCAAGATAACCACAAAATTTAACATGTTTAAAAAAAATAAGACCCCCTGTAGGGAATTTCAGTGTGAAATACAAAATGGTACTATTTTCCACAACAAGATCGAACCGATAAAGTTTGTCTCACAAATTACGGGTTTGAGGAGTTACAAAGCGACCGCAAAATACTTTTACAAAGTGAATGGATGGACAAAGCTGTATATTTTAACCTTGTGTTTTATTTCGAGCATTACCATTGGCCGAACTTTGCGAGAGAGTATTGAAACTATGGACAAGAATCTGTACTTCCTCGCAACATTTTTCTCTTACCTTGCACAGTTGGTGAACATTCTAGCTAATTTGATTTCTAATTTAAACTCCACCTGTGTCATAAAATTATTTAAAAATTTTGACTATGTGGAAATTTTAATTCCAGAAACTAATGGTTACCTCCATAATGGAAACCAAACGAACTTCTTCGTGTACTTCTTTATTTTTTTTATTATACTAATAGAGTTTGTAAATAATTTTTCTCCGAGCAGACATTTTTTTTCAGTCCAATATGCGTTTGCTTTTGGGGAAATTATTTATTGCCTAATAGTTAGTTTCTCATTTATCCAAATGTGGAGTTTTATTAACATCATTAGTTCTTACGTCAACATCCTCAACTTTATGATTTGTAAAGCATACGGCAAACCTGAGTATCATTACAAGAATAATGATGCGTTCATGTTTTTATTGAAGAATAAAATATTGCGAAATGCAGAAATAAATCAATCGAGAATTTCCCCGCAGTTCGAAATTTCAAGCGTGATTCAAATGTACGAAAAACTTCTCCAAAATATCGAAAAAATAAATCACAAATACAACTATCTTGTAAGTAACATTCGTAAACTTGAAAGTATATTTGTATATATAATAAATCTATCATAAATTTGATATATTTTATGTATGATATTTCCCTCAGAATTCATGCTTTAAATACAATGCCATCCTAAACAATAACATTCGATTTTAACGATTATTTTCAGCTGCTTTTTGGAATTATTCCATCTGTATTGTTCGTGATTACAGATATATTAGAAATATCGAAAAAAATCGTGAGTATTAGACTTCATAATAACTAAAGCCTTTTTATTTGAAAACCCAAAAACAAAATGGTACATAGTGCTTTTTGTGTATCTTTTTTAGTTGTTCATCACTGTGATTATTGCCGTAATATTAATATTTGAATAAATTACAATTCTAAACAATATTTCTTTAGTAAGAATAAAGTAAACCTATTTATTCATGTAGAGTGGATTTTCGATGACAATCGCGATTGGCTGGTTGATAGAGAGCATTATGGATGTCGCGTTGACCGCTGCAATCTGTGAAACATTAATGGATGAAATCAAAAATACCAGAATTATAATTTGCAAACTGTTGGTGTTATCCAAATCACTTGGTAAGTATTCGCTGTGTCATTCGCGAGAAGAATACTTTGATCAAAATATGTACTATTCTTCACCGTTTTTGAGGTTACACAATGTTCAAATAAGTACTAATTGTTAATAATATTTAATTAATTATATTATCATTCTTGCAGAATGCGAGGAACGACTGCAACTGAAAAAATTTATAAAAATGTTGGTTCGTCAAAAACCCGACATAACCGCCTGCAAAATGCATTCCATTAACTTCAATTTTTTATTCACTGTTGTGGGGGTTATAGCTAATTATGTCGCGATTTTATTATTAACAAATACTTGAATTAAATATGCGACTGTTTTTTTAAATGTTTAAGTATTTAACTATCATGGAGACTTCTACCTGCTAAGCTACCTCAAGTTTTATATTATATACCCAATGTAGAGGCTAGATCACAAGCTTAGCCAAACATGTTCTGTCTCATTATCTGTTAAAATTCATGTGAGTACCTATGTAAATCCTAGAACTATACTTTTAAAACTAAACTATCAACGCTGTTTCTATCTGGAATTTAGGTTTAAGAGGCAATTTTAGTGCCCAAAATATTATTTACTAGCTTTTTTCATGGTATTAAAAGATTCCCACTCCGCCTCCTCCACCTTCCCTCTCCCCACTCCACTTCCCCCCATCAACACCTCCCCCCACTCCACTCCCCCATCAACCCCCCTCCCCCTCCCCCCACCCCTCCCCCCACTCCTCCCCCCTCCACCTTCCCTCTCCCCACTCCACTCATCCATCAACCCCCCTCTCCCTCCCCCTCCTTCTCCACCCCCCCATCCCCCACCCCATGCCCCTCCCCAATCCACCTCCCCCCACCTTCATCCACCCCTTCCCCTTCCTTCCCTCCCCCCTCTCCCACCCCACTCCACCTCCTCCACCTTTCCTCTCTCCACTCCACCCCCTAAAGCAACCCCCTCTCCCTCTCCCTCCACCCACCCCTCCCCCCCCCCGCCTACCCCTCCACATTCCCTCTCCCCACACCACTCCCCCCATCAACCCCGTTCCCCCACACACTACCCCCTACCCCTACCCCTCCCCACACCCTCCAGCCCTCCCAACTTCCCCCTCTCACCTCTCGCATTCCACATATTCACTCCCGATACATTCAGTTTTCAAACTGCTCGCGTGCCACCTATTATAATTTTTTATACAAAATTTCATAATGCCAGAACTCAACGGTAGTTTTATAGAAAATAACGAACAAAAAAGAGAATCATCCAATTTGGTCCAAGTCGTTCGGGTTTATGCGCATACATACATTTCGGTGATTCATTTTAGAGATAGTTATTAAGTACGACGCCAACAAAGGACTCTTTTAAGGGTGAATTGCCTAATTTAAAAAAAAAACATCGTTTCCAAGGCGACAATTGGTTTGCTTTTTTCTGGCGTTTGCAATAAATCGATTTTGTTAGGGACAGAAAACGTATGATAAATAATTTCATAACGCCAGAACTTACCAATATATGTAGCCTATAGTACTCGCAAATAATGTAGCTTTCTATTAGTGAAAGAATTTTTAAAATCCATTCGGTAGTTTTTGCGTGAAAGAGTAACAACAGACATCCATACATCCATTAGTAGGATTATGAGCTATAGAACTTTCAAATATTGGGTGCTGGAGGTTGCCCAACACTTTCCCACGGCGTTCTAAGGAAACAGATAGTTTCCTCCTTCACCGTACACGTCAGGACTCTAATTTTTTATTTATAAAGAAGCTATTTTTTTATTAAAATGACTCTAGACCTCCAATGTCCGGCATACATTGTTAGCAGGCAGTATGCGAGTGCGTACATGGTGTTAGTTATTTATTTCACAGTATCACGTCTCATCTCCGCCACTGGATATAGCTGAAAACAAAGTTTATTAATAGAAAAGAGGGAAAGTTACTAGAAAAAAAAAAAAAAACATTATTATGATGAGATTGTACGACCTAACCAAAGCAACTGAGTTGCAAGTCGTCCGGCAGTCCCGCCGAGGATAAGCGGAGCCATCAGTCCAGTCGCAAGCGGGACTCGGTGTCCGCGCCCCTAAGCCAGCTTCCCGGTACGCCCTCGAAGAAAGTGTTGGAATTAAAGAGGGAAAGACCTGAAGACCCTAGGGATAAAAGTGAGCATCGGGTCACCGGAGGCAGGGCGGAAGGGCACCGGTCCGCAACGGTTGGTCTTCAGGCCCGCTCATGGCGACGGGGGAGGCGCGGGCGGGTTATGCAACCGCTGCCTTGGGAGTCATCTCCTCAGTTGATGCACGGTCATAGGTCTAGTCCACTCCCTTGATGGGGTGTAAGACAATACAAAATGATTAAATGGTAGTTCCGTTCCGGCTCCTTACGATCCGGCTCCTTACTTATGCAAGTCCAGACACGCAAAACTTGATTGAAATATATCTTAGATTTAGAAAAAAAAGAATAAAATGAAAGTAGCAAGAGTAGTATTATACTGGTAAGGTTATTAATAATATCAAGTTAAGAGAGGAGAAAACAACGATTAAAAAGCAAGAAATAGAGACAAATTTTAGATTTTAAAGAGGCTGTTGAAGGTGGTACCTAAGAAAGCATGATACATAAATCCATGAATAAACAGTTTTCAGTGCGAAATAATAAAAATCCGGGCAATAGTAGTAGTAGAAGTATAATAAAAGGGTGACCACGGATTCCAGGAGCAATTACACCTGGATCCTAAACACACAATGAAGTTAAATTTAATCATCGACTCTAAGTTCAGGCCATCTCTCAACCCAGATCCTTGTAAATTTCCTCAGGCATTCGAGATTCTCCTTGTTCTACACGAGATCTGCATTCCATGCTGGTCTCGTAGTTACTTTCAGACCTTCCAACATTTCATCTCTTGCGTCCGTCAAAATCTCACAGTGCCACAGAATGTGCTCGGCTGTTTGGTTTGTGTCACCACACGCACAGTTCGGATGGGGAGACAGGGTCAGGCTGTGCAGTCTTCCCCTGAATTCTCCATGACCTGAAAGTATTTGTGTTAAGTGATGATCCAATTTGATGAACGCCCTTCTATTCTGGCTTTAACTGACGGGAAGAAGGAGAAAGTCCATCTGCCCGCATTCGATCTATCCCAACGTTTTTGCCATTCATTAAGAGTAAGTTCACGCATCTCTTTCAGCAGTCGAGGGAGAGGTAAATATTAGGTGCTGAGAAGTGCTACCTTCTGTTTGGTCATTCCTTCCATAGTGAAATGGCCTACGCATTTGGGAAGGAAGGTTGCAAATTGCATTCCCGCCAAAAATAAATTACAGAGAATTGTTTACGTAAGGTTCTAACGCTGGCGTTTTCATTGAGCGGACAATAAGGAAGGTTTAAGAAGAATACAATAAGGAGCACTTAGCACTGGGATTAGTAAGATGTGGATAGGCAAATAGGGAGCCTAGGCAACGCGTTGGACGGAGCGACAGCATTTTTGTAAAAAAGTTAAAGAATGGTGTAATGAGTGACTAAATTTCACCCTTTATACATTAATGAGAAAATCAAATATTTTTCAAATAAATTGAATGCCTAAAGTTCTTACAAAACTAAAAGGTTGGCTCATTCAGGGGGTAGAGCAGTGATTGCTTAGAAAGTCGTGACGTAGCTTGAAGTCCGCCGGAAGATTTGAATTCACTGCAATACAAATGGGGTCAAGCGATTTATTTAGAGTACGTTGGTAATTATCAGAGACTCCAAAGATTGTAAAAAATGGTGACAAGGCCGCAACGCCGGAACGTTTCCGTGGTTATTATTTAGTGGCTTGACCATCGGTTGATCGGCATTTGGGGGCAATAATAATTTATTATTTATCATATAAATAAATACAATGCAATTTTGTTCGTACAGTAAAAATTTAAACATAATAAAACATCATAATTTTTCTGATTCGTGTAGTAAACTGCCAATAAAATAATAATTAATTTTCGAAAAGAAGATACTTACATCATGTTTTCGTAATAAGTATTTTGTATTTTTTTTTTTACCTAATAAACATAATAATACCTACATAAATGTAATGCGGTGGGCACTGCTTCATTCATCGAGTGACATGCAATGTTCTGTGACAAAACGTTCTTCAAAATGTTTTGAACACAAAAGAGTTCTTGGCTGGTTTCCGACCGTTAGGTCGCATAGCTTTCAATGTCGCATAGTTTTTTTTGCGCTGCTACGGAAACCTGAAAAGTGCCCTTTTATCACAAATATACAATGAACCTACGAAAATGGAAGGTACTAAATAAAACAAATCGCACGCAACTTGGGTAGGAATTTGCAGCGCTTTAAAAATGGAATATTTGGAAAGATAATTTCCTAATATTCTATTTTTAAAGCGTAATAAAGAAAAGATAATGATAAAATAAAAATTTATATTAACCTTTCTCACAACGGTCTTAATTATTAATTTTCGTTGTATGATAAATCATTGAATGGTGCGTAATTAATATTTTTATGAATTGATGTAATTGAAAATATATTAGCCCCGGGCCGCGTGGCATTTTCGCTGAGCCTCTTTGTTTTTCTTGTACACTGCAAAAAATTGTATAACTTGGCACATTAAACGATAAAATATAATGAAGACAATATTAGCGAAACTCAATCTATAATCTGGAGACAGAAAAATCAGAAAAAGATATTAGCCTCTGAAAACCGATTAAAAACCTTTGGGACTTGGTCCCTCGAAGGTTCTGGGTTCGGGTCCCAGAGGTACAAATATTTTTTTCTGATTTTTCTGTCTCCAATTTTTCAATTGAGTTTCGCTAATAATGTCTTCATTTAATTAAATATGACAATTTGAGGTTTTACTCATAAGGGGCCATTCATAAATTATATCACACCCCCTCCCCCCCCCCCCCCCCCCGTCCCTGTCACACATCATCACATTTGTGAGACCCCCCTCCCCCCCTGGTGTGACGTCACATAATTTGCAATTTTACATCCAAAAAGTGTTGTGTTTTAATAATGTAGATTTTTATATGTGACGTCACACAGCTGATGAACCCTCCATACCCCTTGTCATACTTCTCTACTCTCCCCCCCCCCCCCCCCATTAAGATGTAACGTAGTTTATGGATGGCCCCTAAAGTTAAAAATAAAAATAAAAATAAATATTCATCCTAGACTTGCAGTAAAAGTCAATAGACGTCGCATATTACAATAAAATGGATACAAATTTATCCAGGCACTATCTAGATAGCATTTAGTTCGGGTTTGAATCATGCAATCATACATAAAAATAGCAGAAATGTTGGTAGTTCTTAGTCGAAGTATGATACAGTTAAAAACAACCGAATCGGATAGAGACGCCTTACCTCAGTGGTTAGAGCTGTGGCCCGGAAAGCAGAAGGTCCTGGGTTCGTGTCCCATAGGTACCAATATCTTTTTCGAATTTTTCTGTCTCCGAATTTTCGATTGAGTTTCGCTAATATTGTCTTTACTCTTAGAGGTACGAACTTTTTTTTTTTTTTTGTAATCAATAGTTTTGACTTATAATAACGAGGTAAAAATAATTTTTTTTTTAAATGGACTGAAGGCTTTTCAGGGATAAGGTGATCGAAATTTGATACCACTAAAAATACTAAAAAATATTAACACTGAAAAAATAAATACACCGAAAAAATATTAGGTTCAAATCAAAAGTTTATCTGTATAAATAAAAATGAATCGCTGGAATGTATGTACGCGCATAACTTCCGAACGGCTGCACCAAATTGGATCATTCTTTGTGATGATGTGTGACAGGGACGGGGGGGGGGGGGAGGGGGGTGTGATATAATTTATGAATGGCCCCTTATGAGTAAAACCTCAAATTGTCATATTTAATTAAATGAAGACATTATTAGCGAAACTCAATTGAAAAATTGGAGACAGAAAAATCAGAAAAAAATATTTGTACCTCTGGGACCCGAACCCAGAACCTTCGAGGGACCAAGTCCCAAAGGTTTTTAATCGGTTTTCAGAGGCTAATATCTTTTTCTGATTTTTCTGTCTCCAGATTATAGATTGAGTTTCGCTAATATTGTCTTTACTCTTAGAGGTACGAACTTTTTTTTTTTTTTTTGTAATCAATAGTTTTGACTTATAATAACGAGGTAAAAATAATTTTTTTTTTTAAATGGACTGAAGGCTTTTCAGGGATAAGGTGATCGAAATTTGATACCACTAAAAATACTAAAAAATATTAACACTGAAAAAATAAATACACCGAAAAAATATTAGGTTCAAATCAAAAGTTTATCTGTATAAATAAAAATGAATCGCTGGAATGTATGTACGCGCATAACTTCCGAACGGCTGCACCAAATTGGAACATTCTTTGTTTTTTGTGTTCATTATTGTCAGGACAAGGTTTGTATAAAACTACTGGTAAGCTTAGGCATTATGAAATTTGTATAAAAAAATTGCAATACGTGGTACGCAAGCTCCTTGAAAACTAAATGTACCAGGAATTAATTTATGGAACGCAGGAGGGGGAGAGGAGAACCAGGGAGGCGGAGGGAAACCTGGGAGGGGGGAGGGGAACTCGGGAGGGGGTTTGCAGAACGGAGGAAGGGGAGAGTGGAGTGGGGGGAGGGAATGTGGAGTAGGCGGAGTAGGCGGAGTGGAAACGCGAGAGGGGAAGAGGATGCGGGAGAGGAATGGGGGGGGGGGGCGGAGGGGGAACGGGACGAAGCTACTTAGAAATAAAAAAAAATAACAATTTGGCCATTAATTTTTGTAAAATTCTTATACTCCATCTATATGACAACTTGTGGAAATTTTCAAAATAGTTTTTACCTTTTTTACATAAAGAGGTACTTTATGAAAAAGGGTACTTTGATCAATCTTGTCCACATAATGATGCAGTTGTTATAATCATTTAGAGCCAATGGATATGGTACCCTCGTAATCTCACCAGTTTTCTTTTTACGATTGACAAGCATGGCATCCTTTGGGTTGTGAAAGTTTGAAGGAGATGTACTATCCTATTCTATCTCTATCCTATCTCTCCATTTCATGATGGAAATTCCTGTATCACTCACGTACCTGTCATATTCACCTCTTTTTAGTTTTTTATCACCCTTATCTTAGGCAAGTGTTTTCTGGTTGATTGGACGGTTCCATATGAGAGGACATTCAAATCTTTCAGCTGTTTTTTGTAGGGGGTAGCAATTAAAATAATTATCGAAGAAAATTGTTTAGTTACGACTTTGAATTGATTGACAACATTTAAGACACCTCTTGGCACTAAGTTAGATTGAGCTTAGTCACCAATTTTTCCGGTGCATATTTCGAATTTTGAGTTGTATCCATTTTCAGCACACATCATCCAGATTTTAGAGCCTCTCTTGATGGGTTTTTTGGGTATATATTGCTGCAATGTGCTGCGGCCTTTGAATTTGACCATACTCTCGTCAATTACTAATGTAGGTGATGGCTTGTAATTTCGATCAAAGGCGTCTGTTCGAAAGTAGATGGCGATTGTGAACCAGAAGGGCTGGAGGTGCCTGCTATAGGGTGATCAAATGTGATAGACGAAGAAGACGCCTCACTATGTGTAAAAACCCATTCTAGCTCCACTTTAATGCAAAAATGGGTTATTTCAAATCGTTTTGAAATTTTCAGAATTGCATTGTTAAATATCCCAGGTAGATAAAACTGCCCGTTATTTTTATTTTTGTGACATGTAGGGTAGGTTTGGGGGCAGGTAAAGTCTATTGTATTCGTGCGGGGGCGCTGCACTACAGTAATCAGTCTGTTTTGAGCGTTCGCGTTGAATGGTTGTGATTAGTTTGTGTGAACATTTATTATTATTCTTTGAAATGGAGACGACAAATCAAGGCATGGATTATTTTTTTTTCCTAGTGTTTGATCATTTTTATTTGCTAGATTTGATGTCAGATTTAATAAAAAAAAAACTAAGAACAATATTTATTCATTTATATGGTTTCAAAAGATTACATGACCTTAAAGTTAGGTTTAGTGTGTTTCCGCGTAGATAAAATAATGTGATCGTAAGGTTAACTTATCCTCAATATCAATGGGATAAATTTTTTTTGCATCTTTTTGCGCCTTTTTAGAATTTTTTTCATATTTCAGGGAGGCAGCCATCAATTTCCAACCGGACGATTTTCGATATTTGGTTACGAAATCCAAAGGAAGACCGAACAAACATTATATTACGTCATGTTATTCAACATTTTGGTTTTGTGGATTTAGCTGCTGATAATTTAAAATCACTTAAATATTCAATTAGTAAAGTGACCTGTGCAATTGGGATACGTTGGAAGAAAAGTTGCAGAAATGTTAAAAAATTTCTTAATACCAATTCCGTTTGGTTCGACAGACACATTAATTTGAGTGAAAGTGTTTATGGTTCAATACCTTCTAGTAGTAACTCGACGTTAAACGTTACAAGTGCTTCCAGACGCGGTCGTCCAAAAAAACTTTTTACGGATTGTACCCAAAAAACAAGGGCAAAAAACTTTTAAAAGTCGTTCAGTCCTCTAGCGAAATAGAAATATCCATGGCGGCTCAATCGTCTCTACGGGCTTCTGGTAAAAACGATGCTGTTTACATTGCGGGTACACTATTTTCAAAATCACCGCGATATGCCACAAAAATTTAAAAAAATAGTAATCCGTGTGCAACACAGACAACATTGACGGCAAATCAAGCTCTGTCTTTGATTGTTAATGCAAACTACTAATCAATATAAACTTATTAGGAAGCAGGCAAGAGAACTACATAGTCCACTATATCCTCCTTATTATTTAGTGAAAAATGCTAAAGCCGCTTGTTATCCTGACCCTGGTGATATTGTCGTAACGTGATGTATACGAATCTGATTGATGAACTTCTCAAGAAAAATGATTATGGAGTAGAGTGAGTTATTTAAAAAATAACAAAATATTCAAACATTGTATTAGGTATTTCGTACAGTGTTTAGTGGTGCCTACCTAGGTACTTTTTAAATTACATTTTTTTCATTTAATTACTTCCTCATTTAATTACCTTCAAAAGTATGTAAGATGCAAAGCTGTAAATACCGTGTATTATGCATTTGATAATGGAGTTGAGGTATTAATTATTAATGAGAAGACTTCAAAATATTCCACCACTTCTTATTCTTCGTAAAGTTTTAAAATTGATGTCTAAGTATGTATTATTTTTTTAAATACTTTTGAGTTTGATTATCTTCAAAATAACATAAAAAAAAAACAAACTAATAAGTATGATATCTTATTTACAAATGTTAATGAAGTAGATGTACGAGTTATTAATGAAGAGACATCAACGCATTTCAACATGTATTAATTCGTGCAGAATTTAAATTGAAGCGTCTCTACGTATAATTTTTTTTTTAATTATATGATTTTTGTAAACTATTCCTTGTTTAATTACCTTCAAAATGACGTATTCCGCAATGCTGTAAGTATGATATCTGGTTTACAAATGATAAAAGAGCTGAATAATGAATAAAGTGGAGCTAGATTGAGAAATTACACATGCCTGGATTTGATTCCTTACACAAAACAGATGCAATTCATCTTCGAATTTTTCTGTCTCCGGATTTTCGATTGAGTTTCGCTAATATTGTCTTAATTTAACTAAATATGTATTACAATTTGAGGTTTTACTCATAAAGTTATTGACCGGTCAGTGGTTGAGTGGGCATCGCGTTTGGGTCCCACCCAGGCGTGCCGTGTTCGATTCCTTGACTGGCTAAGCCCTCCATCAGGACTCAAGCAACATTTTCGGCTTACCGTGGTGGTAGTAGGAGATCGGGTTATTCATAATCCGGGAATGTTTGTCTTTCTTGTAAAAAAATAAAAAAATAGATAAAATATTAATTAAAATTGTGGTAAAGAATTGAACTCATCTACACTATATCAACTAATAACATAATTAAATGTCGTATGCTAACACATATCTAAATGGTAAAATAAATTGAAAAAATGTTTGACAAGAATGGTTTCATGAACTTTCACTTCCTTGTTAAAAGAAATTCCAGCTATTTTTTTTATTCGAACACCTTTAAACTCGTTGGCGAAACACTTACGCGGCATCTTGTTTGTTTATTATATTGTTTATTTTCGATAAACTTTGTATTTAAATATAAATAAACTTTATAATAAACTTTTAACGATAAACTTTTTGTTTTTAGCTAATATTTCATAATTAGCTGAATAAGAGATGGTACCTACGTCAACAATGGCGTCAGACGTAAAACTGGACAAATTTGACAATGTAGTTTTTAAAAAAGAACGTAGGCAATAAAACAATTCTTATCTCTGATTAACAAGTGATGCGCGATTGCAAGATAAGTAAGATTTCAAAATTTTGAGTAACCCCCGACACAAAAAACAGCTGATGACCTTGAAACGCCTGAACAGATTTTCATGAATTTAAGAACCTTCTCGATCTCGTCAGCTTTCAAACAAAAAAACGCATCACAATCGGTCCATTCGTTTAGAAGCTACGATGCTACAGACAGACACACAGACAGACAGACACACAGAAAGTCGAACTCATAACAATGCTCCTTGCGTCGGGGTTTAAAAAGAGTGCAACTAGGCGATGCTAATAAATAAGTCATTTATGTGTTTTCTCTCCTTCTATATTATTTTCCCGTAGTTCTCTATTCAACGGTAATTATAAGAATTAATATTAAAACTAGTGTTTGGAATAAAAGGGAAAAATCCAATTATGTTTTAGTGTCCGGGGGTAAGGTGCATTAACTTAGAGAGGTGATTCTACGTGATATTATAAGTAAAAAAGATGGAAAACTTTTTTCGAAATTCCAACTTTTAGGGGTTAAAAAAACTATAATTTTCCGCCGTTACGATACGAGCCAATCACAACCATACAACTTTGCCACAATCGCTCCCAGCAACCTCAATGCAAATGTATTGAGTAAGTTTGTACTCGTACCAAGGATTTTTATTAGGTATGTATTTTCGTACGGTAAAAAAGGAGGAATTTCGGAAAAAGTTATTAATCTTTTTTACTCCTACCATCATATAGAATCACCTCCAGAAGTTAATGCACTTTACCCGCGGACACCCTGTATATAATATATATAGACTCGCCACGCTCTCACAAACTCAAGATAAAATGTGGCAAGTAAGAAACACTCTTTATGTTTTCAGTACCTTCTTAATTCGAAAGTAATTCATTAATACTGACTCCACCAAAGATATTCAAATACAAAAGAGATATGCTACGGTGTCCGCGCAACTGTCGGCGGACTACGCCCTAATTAGAGTAGTTTGCATATAAAAAGAATTTGTTAATTTCGTTGATTTTTTGAATATGTGCATTAGTATTAGTTAACAATATAGTTTGAATATGGAAAGCATTCGTTCATTTAGTTTAACGTTCGTTTGGTTTATTCGTTGATTATTCGTTCATTTAGTTTATTTGTTAATTGGTAAACAATATCGGCGACACCCGGAAGCGCAGTCCCACCTAGTAAAAACTGCAGATAGCACATCTACTCATATTTCAATATCTTTGGGCTCCACACAGAAGGCCCTGAGGAAAATATTTTGCCTCAGGGCCTACGTCATCTTAGGGGATGCTGTGTGGAGGGTTTTTTAAGGAAAGGAAGGAGAGGAAGTTCTGGGAAGGAAATAGGTATAAGGAAATGGGGTAGGAATAGAGGGGTCAGTGTGACCAGGCATAACGGACGAATGAATACATCCCTCCGACCGCGGTGCAAGGCAATGGGTCGAGATATTCCTGCTGGAAAAGATAAAAGACCTCCCTCAACCAGTCTCTCTCGATCCGGCCCACTACGCGGCAGGCAGGCAGACGCATCGGCCGCCAAGACCTGGACATGACATGGAAATGACAGGACAGAACCTCACCCCATGATCCGGGCCCCCTGCTAAGTCACCTGTGGCAGAGGTGTTGGTTTTAAATGGTTCCCGGGGCGGCTGTACCCATCTTGGGTCTTCAATTTGGGAGGCGGAAATGGGTACCGCCGCCCCGGGAACCTTTATTGGATAACCAACACCTCTGCCATAGGTCACCCCAAGTGGTGCGCTACGTTTGGTGATTTAGCAGGGGTGCCCGGGTTCATGGGGTGAGGTTTGTCTAGGTCTTGGAGGCGGATGACCAGGACATACTGAACCCCAAATTCCTACCCACCCCTTAAACCCTTTTCCTTCCCAGAACTCTCCTCTCCTTCCTTTCATTAAAAAACCCTCCACACAGCATCCCCCAAGATGACATAGGCCCTGGGAATTATTTTCCTCAGGGCCTCCTGTGTGGAGCTCATGTAAAAAAAAAAAATCTCCGCCTCCCAAATTGAAAATAAGTGTATGCGAACGACATGGGTGTAGGATCGGGCGGCGTTTTATTTGCGCCGACTACTACATTCTACATCACGTGGGTGACTGAGACGCCAAGATACGTCTACTCGCTTACACTAAGATGAGTAAGAAATGCTGTATGAGACGGTTCCGCGACTTTTCATTTTTCATCCCTCGACATGATACCCCCCAACAAAATATTCCCGACAAACGAAACTACGGACAAAACATTCCCCGACAAAATATCCTATCAGCAAAACATCCCTTAAATATAAAAAAATTTAAAAACAATTTAAAAAATATATAAATTAACAAAAAAACAAATACTTAAAAATATATTAAAATATATTAATATATATATATATATATTTTAATATATTTTTAAGTATTTGTTTTTTTGTTAATTTAATATTAAAATATATATATATATATATATATATATATATATATATTAAATATATGTATATTATTATTTATTTAATTTTAAAAAATATCCCTAACAAAAAAATAAAAATTAAATGCAAAAAGCAGTCATTTTAAATACACGTAGGTATTTAAAAGATTTATTAAATATTTATATTGAGGGATCATAGGTCCAATTAGGAGTTCTACCAAGCCGAACCTTCTGATTGTAAATATCTGGAGTCGGCGAATTATTTTCCCATTTGGTCGGGTAGATTGACATGTTGTTCTTGTATTGTTTTGTATTTATTATACTAATACAATGCTATTGCATAGCGTGAATTGACTAGATCATCATTTGTGGAGAAGTGTGTGAAAGGGTTTAGTTTTTCCTGTGGGGAAGATTTAACCCGGACATAAAGTCTGAGGATAGTAAAAATAAATTAAATATTTGTTCTGGAATTAAAAAAATGTAACTAAAAATATTCTCAATAATTTATATTTTTTGTTTTTATTTGTATTTTGTGATTTTCTATTTAAAATTTAATCGAAACTGTAAGTTCCTTGCTCTGTCTACTTTGCATCGTCTCTTGTGTCGAGGGATATTTTGTCGGGTGATATTTTGTCCTAGGGATATTATGTCGAGGGATATTTTGTTCCAAGGATGTTGTGTCGGGGATATTTTGTCGCGAGATGAAAACGTGCGGTACCGTATGAGACGACCTACTGTCCTAGGTAGTCCTTCTTATATTTAATTGTTGATTCGTTTGCCACCTTACTTTCTCTACGCTGAAAATCTTTGGGATGCAATCGAAATAATATTTTCTTCGTATAATAATAAATAATTTGCGTGTTTTCAAATGAAACGTTATTCTTTGGCTTTTAGGCACTAGTGTTTGCCGTGTAATGGAAACATTTTCTTATCACACACGAGGGCGTTTTGGCGCTTTTTTAATGAAATTTATTTACTGGACTCGACAGTTTCTTGGCACACTACCTAAAATTGAATTATATAATGTACCCAGCTGCGATTTTACCGCTCCCCCCCTCCCTTATTAGTAAAAAATTGGGGGCTCTAGAAAAATAAATATTCTCAAAGTGGTCGGTGGGCAAAATAAGGTTGAGAACCTATGCGCTTTCCCACCACCCCATTTTCAGACTAACTTCTGTTTTACAGGGACATATGAGGGTTTAGCTACATTTATTTTAATAATTGAGTCCCTGTGGGAGCCCTGAAGGAGTAACCATCTGTTACTTACGAGTATAACAGGGCGGAAAAGCAGTTGGATTACCTCAAGTGGTAGGACAGGTTGCAGTTTTGTACTAAAACTTCGAAATCGAGTACAATGCAATTGCTTTGGTTTGGCTTACCACGTTGAGATTTCTACCACGCGTCTGTATGTATATAACGTCATTGGAAAAATCCCACGAATATTATTTGAGTATTAATTACATTGAGATTATTAACAGGTAGGGGAGACCTAGGAGAGTTGTAACAGAGGAGAGTTGTGACAAAGACGATTTCTCCCTACCTATAATAGTTAGCGAAATTGTAACAATGCTCGTTTATCGCTTTAGAAACACGCTACTTCACTCAGTACCCACCGGCAGCGCACAAGAAGCGGTTGCGTAATTACGACGTCTGCATGCAAAAAAATGCGAAAAGTAAGTTTTTCTTCAAAATTTTTATTGAATTTATATCACGTCTTATTACAAGTGCGTTGTTGTGTTATTTTTTCTTAATATTTCGTTGATATTGCATGCTGGATGACTATTTTTTGTTTCAGAATGCCTAATAACTATACACGAAAGACTGGTAAAGGCATTGCTAGTGTCTAAATACTCAAATAGTCTAAATACAAAGCTGTCACAACTTACCTCGGTACCTGTCACAACTTACCTCGGTGATAGGAGAGTTGTGACAGAGGGAGTAGTTGTTATTTTTGTTGATTTACTCGGAAACCGTAATACTTTAATTAATTTTGATGATTGTTTTGGAAAGGGAAGGAATGGTGCTACCTTAATTTACATAGATCATAAATACGGAATTTTTCTTGAGCGAGATATGTCCCTTAAATTAAAAATTGTCACAACTCTCCTAGGTCTCCCCTACATTGAAGAATATCAGAAAGTTTGTCTGCCAAAAAATGGCAAGCCTGATTTAGCAAACTATAATAGCCAGGATTTGACAGGTAGACAAGTGTCGATTTTATTATACAAAGGGTCACACAGAGTGGTAAATGATAATATTACTATTGCTCTGGTGAAAGACCACCATTCATAATCGAAACTAGGCATGAAATGGCTTTAGCCGAGTTTGCTAACCATATCCGAATAGCCGGATGCTTTCCACCTTCACACTTCTTATACTCTTCTTCTTGCCTCACAACATGCCCCAAACATGGAGAAACCATTACTTCACTTATTCATTATTTCACTTACTCAGGTAAGCTGAAGCAATTGGGACTCTTCTACGGTATTTATATTTTTAAAAACACCAAGCACTAAACCAATATTTATTTTCACTCTAATTATGTATTATTTAAAGTATTTCAAGCCGCAGAAAAATCCCAGCCATATTTAATTTGTTTTGGAGAGTTTCATTTTGGAGGTAAAAGTAGATTGAGAGTTCTGACATGACGCTGCGCTGGTATCAGGAAAATTGGTGATTCCATTTCTGTCTCGGCTCTCGGCCAGGGTAGGAGAAGTAAAGAACTCAGGACAATTCATATATTACACATCACACCAAGCACTGAATTATAATTCATTCATTCTCAATATTATTTGAAAAACTTATTCAAGTGAAACTTACAATATTTACGGACGTTGTTCCCAACTTTTCGATCGATCAATCAGAGTCTTCGATCAGCTAAGGTCGGAGAGCTGCATTAGGAAGATAATATTTGCGTTTATGAGGAACGTTGAGTCAAAATTTCGGCTCAGCAGTTGATCAGTAAAATTGTGAAGAACGTTCATAAATCTATTTAATACCTACTCATCATCACACAATTTCAAACAACAAAATAGGCAAAACTTTTTTCACCGTAGCCATAATGGAATAATACAATTTATTTGTGTATCCTTTAATAAAACAGAAATAGTCGTAAGTCAAATTTTGTTTGGATAAAGAAATTAATAAAAAATAATAATGATATAGATGTTAAGTTGTAAATAATTTACAACTTTACATTATTACTGCGTTATCAGATGAGATGATTGCCAAAAATGTTAACATGGATCAATAGCGACCAGAGCCGTGACTAATGGAGGGCCAAATCATCAATTTTCAATTTGTTTGCGGTCCGTAGGTGGTAGGGTAGATAACATACAGCTTGACGTGGTTAACTTTACAATCGGTCGTGTCACCATATTATTTGTATTTACTAAAACGTTGCTGTTTATTAAAAAAATCATGGAACGTAAAAACAAAACGCAGCAGGCGCAAATTTTATGTCTCCAATGCCAAACCAAATAGTGCTATCGACTTTTATCGTTCGTAATGGTTGTGGCGAGCCAACGCTCAACAAAACGTTGAGCAACAACAACGCTGAACACGGAGAAGTACTTACCTTCCTGCGCTCAAATATTTAATTAAAGTACCGGAGCATTCAAATTCCCTGTACATTAGTATTTGGAACAGCAAGCCAAAACAAATGGTCCCGTTATTTTACTACTGTCACGCTCCGTATTCCGATAACATTTTGAATTTTCTTTGATTATATAAATGTCTAGATAGAGTGTTGCGCTGTAACTCCGAAAAAAAGAACAGGCCAGATTTGAAACGCTTGTGTGCGTGACACGCACACAAGTATAGGTAACTTATATTGTTAACGTTAAGCGCTTAACGTCACTGTAGGCGTGATGAGTGATACCAGCTCCCGAGTATTTCCCAAAAAAGTGGGTAAAAAATATGTTTCGGTTTAGCGGGACCTATAATTCGTTTAATTTTGAATTCATTTAAGTAAGATAGTTTTCTACATATAATGATATAAATGAAAAAAAAATCATTGATAAAAGAGATTTATTTTTGTTTGATTATTTTTAAAAAATAAATAAGAAATACAGAAAATAAGAAAGATACATTCATAGACGCTGCCAACTGGCCGGCAGGTATCGTTGTGTCTAAATTTAAATTTTTATCATCATCAAATAAAGAAGGTGGCCCACATCCAGGTAAATCCCTAAAAATGGTAAAACTATCTTGTCACACTAAAAAAGACAATGCAAGTTTTTAAAACTAAAGCTATCGATAGTTATTATTTATTCTTAATGACCTTCCCTTTTAATTGGTTTTTTAAACAGTTTTCGTATAGATTTTACATCCCGGTTAATATTATCCAATTTTGACTTATAGTGATATCTTAAGGCCAAATATTTTTCCACGGCCAAACTTATCAAATTAACTTGATGAAGAAGACCGTAAATCTGATCGGTTTTTACTTCGAAATAATTATCGGGAAAATTTAATTTGAAAAACAGGCAACCCTGTAAACATGGCGTCAAAACATGGGGTCAAACGGCGTTGTCCTAAGACCAAATTACACTATTAAAACTGAATTGTTTCTTTAACTGAATGGTTATTTAAAGGTTATTAACCGATGATAGGTAACATTTTTAGTTGTTTTCAATCGTCCTATGTAATTCCTGCACACTGATATAGCGCAAATCGTCATTTTCAAATGTACAACGATAGCGTCGCCACTGAGCGGACAGGCCGAGCTTATCTGCCAACCTTTGGCAGATATTTTTTTTGGCGCTTCGTCACTCGAGCGCTATATTTAGACATTTATATAATCAAAGTGAATTTTAATTCTTAGTAAAAAAAACTATCAACAATTAATTCTAGAGTTTTCTTTTACGCATTTACGTAGCACGTCCGATTGCTACAGTGGTGATCTCCGACATACGAATTTATTAAGTTTTTTTTCAACGTATTACCATTTAAATTAATTATAAATAATTTATCTTCCAATGTCTCTCCCAATTGGATCATCGACATCGACGGGTACACCACCTGAAGTAAATCGTGTGGCGGTACGAATACCTCCATTCTGCCCAAACGACCCCGAGCTCTGGTTTGCCATGGTTGAGAGAAGTTTTGAGGCATCAGCTGTAACCGTGGATGCCACGAAATTTGGATTCATCCTTGGGGCCCTGGATCCCATGTACGCTCAGGAGGTCCGGGACATCATCGTAAAGCCCCCAGAGGTTGGCGCCTACGCCCTCCTAAAGAGCGAACTAACAAGGCGTCTCAGCTCTACCCAGGAGCAGAAAACAAGGCGACTCCTGAAGCACGAGGAGCGGGGTGACCGAAAACCTTCCCAGTTCGTCCGTCATCTACGCACCCTCGCGGGCAGCGCTGTGCCCGATGAGGTTCTGAAGACCTTATGGATGGGCAGACTCCCTCGGAGCATGCAGGTTGTTCTGGCTCCACAGCAGGAAGCTGGACAAGGTGGCGAACCTCGCGGACGCAATCGATGCCTACGCCGCCAGACCATAGATTAATGCAGTTGCCGGAGAAATCACCGACATTCGCCACGTGGCAGGTAAAGACAACATCGTCGCAAATGCCCTCTCCAGGGTCGAGACAGTGCACGCTCCCTTGGATTACGTAGCGCTAGCAGTTGACCAAGTGAACGACAAGGAACTGGAAAAGTGCCTACACGGAGGTTCTAACCTCCAGCTAAGAAAGGTGCGCATTCCCGGCATCGACACCCAACTCTACTGCGATTTATCGACAAATATAGCCAGACCTTTCGTCACAAAGAAATTCCGTTCTGCAGCTTTCAATGCGGTCCATCAGCTGGCTCACCCAGGCATCAAGGCAACGGTCAAACTCATAACTGAACGTTATGTCTGGCCAGCCATCAAAGCTGACACAAGGAAACTCGCACGCAACTGCCTCCAGTGCCAACTAAGTAAGGTGTCACGACACGTGTCAGCACCCCTTGGAACCTTTCCTAGAACTTCATCCAGATTTGAACATGTCCATATCGACATCATCATCATGCCCATGTCAGAAGGATACCGGTACTGCCTTACATGCTTAGACTGGTTCACTAGATGGCCAGAAGCGTTCCCTATCAAGGACCAAGAAGCAGAAACGGTGGCGCGCGCATTCTACCAGGGTTGGATCATCAGGTTCGGAACCCCGCTTCGAATCACCACTGACCAGGGAAGACAATTCGAGTCAAGGCTGTTCAGGCAATTGAACTGCTTGGCAGGTACGACTCAGATTCATACCACCGCATACCACCCTGCAGCAAACGGCATGGTGGAAAGGCTACACCACCAGCTCAAGGCAGCGATCAAATGCCACCAGAAGGACCGCTGGACCGAAGTGCTTCCCACTGTTTTATTGGGAATTAGACCAGCCTGGAGAGACGACCTCGCTACCACCTCGGCTGAACTGGTATACGGCGAGCCGCTCCGCTTACCAGGAGAATTCCTCGCTGCACGACCAGCAACCTGCGACAATACGAGCAACTTCCTCAAGAAACTTCGACAGCACTTCAACGAACCTTGACCGGTTGAAGGTACTCGCCATAGTGAAGGACGTCATTTCATCTTCAAAGACTTACCCACAGCGACTCAAGTCTTCTTGAGGGACGACACTATTAAGAGCCCGCTTCAGCAACCATACTGCGGCCCTCACCAAGTCGTCCGCCGGAATGATAGGACCTACGTCATCCTATGCAAAGGAAAAGAATTAAACGTGAGCATTGACCGCCTCAAACCGGCTTACATCGCCAAGGAACCAAAAGAAGCTGCAACAGAGCTACCACCAACCCTTCCAAAACCAACCATCGAACAGGATCGGACTCACACGAACACTGGTTCAGGAAGGCGTGTTCGTTTTTCCGACTACCTCAATGTCTAAACGACTCTTTTTATCGCAGCCCTTATCTGTGCTGCTGGGGGGAGAGTGTGTGGCGAGCCAACGCTCAACAAAACGTTGAGCAACAACAACGCTGAACACGGAGAAGTACTTACCTACCTGCCCTCAAATATTTAAATAAAGTACCGGAGTATTCAAATTCCCTGTACATTAGTATTTGGAACAGCAAGCCAAAACAAAAGGTCCCGTTATTTTACTACTGTCACGCTCCGTATTCCGATAACATTGTGAATTTTAATTCTTAGTAAAAAAAACTATCAACAATTAATTCTAGAGTTTTCTTTTACGCGTTTACGTAGCACGTCCGATTGCTACATGGTAAACGAAATTTTGTCAAGAAAACTTTTGTTATTTTATGTAGCAGAAACCTTTAAAGTAATGGGAATGTGTATTTAAAAAAAGGGAATAAATTCGGTGTTTGGGTTAAATTCCTAAAAAATAAAACTAGTTATTTTTATACTAATTTGGGGTCGGGGAATCCGAATCTGAAAGAATTAGGCGGCGGCAAGCAATATTAACAGAATTACACGACTTTAAAAAATTTTATACACATACAGGAAAATAGCCATTTTGGAAGCATTTTGATTCCTAGAAAATCAAACTAGTTATTTTTATACTAACTATGGGCCGGGGAATCCGAATCTGAAAGAATTAGGCGGCGGCAAGCAATATTAACTGAATTAAACGACGTTAAAATTTTCTATAAACACACACATGAAAATAATCATTTCGGAAGTATTTTGACACACGCAGTACAAAGATCATAGAAAAAGAAGAAATATACAAAAACATGTGCCGGCAGTGTTACCAGCTCTCAAAAATATTTATCCCTATATCAATAATTTCCGACACGATAATTCTTCACATAACACATTAACCTGATGAATTACGACTATCTCAACGGCGTATTCTTAAACCAAAAGTATGAAAATTCGTAGTCTTAAAAATGCGTAACCTAACCTAACCTAACGTTAGGTTTGTGTAACATGGTTTGTGCCCCTTTATACCGCCTGCTCGCGTCCCTAACCTAACCTAACCTAACCTTACGCTCGGTTTGTGTAACATGGTTTGTGCCCCTTTATACCGCCTGCTCGCGTCACGGCAAAAAAACATCCCTGTTTTCAAGTAGTTTAGCGGCTACGCTAGGTTTGTGTAACATGGTTTGTGCCCCTTTATACCGCCTGCTCGCGTCCCTAACCTATCCTAACCTAACGCTAGGTTTGTGTAACATGGTTTGTGCCCCTTTATACCGCCTGCTCGCGTCACGGCAAAAAAACATCCCTGTTTTCAAGTAGTTTAGCGGCTACGCTAGGTTTGTGTAACATGGTTTGTGCCCCTTTATACCGCCTGCTCGCGTCACGGCAAAAAAACATCCCTGTTTTCGAGTAGTTTAGCGGCTACGCTAGGTTTGTGTAACATGGTTTGTGCCCCTTTATACCGCCTGCTCGCGTCACGGCAAAAAAACATCCCTGTTTTCAAGTAGTTTAGCAGCTACGCCGGGTTTATGTAACATGGTTTGTGATACAAAAGAACGTGCCCCTTTATAACGCCTACTCGCGTCAAGGCATAAAAACTCCACAATACTAGTTGGTGTACCTTCCTAAAATATTTGAGAATCAATTATAAAAAATAAGTACTTAAAATATAAACATGTTATTTTACGTTATAAATATTACTGCTTAATGGCAACACTTAATTTTGTGTGGTAAAAACATCTATGTTATCGTGTTTTTCTATGATCTTTGTACTACATGTGTCAAAATACTTCCGGAATGATTATTTTCATGTGTGTGTGTATAGAAAATTTTTAAGTCGTGTAATTAAGTTAATATTGCTTGCCGCCGCCTAATTCTTTCAGATTCGTATTCCCCGGCCCATAGTTAGTATAAAAATAACTAGTTTGATTTTCTAGGAATCAAAATGCTTCCAAAATGGCTATTTTCCTGTATGTGTATAAATTTTTTTAAAGTCGTTTAATTCAGTTAATATTGCTTGCCGCCGCCTAATTCTTTCAGATTCGGATTCCCCGACCCCAAATTAGTATAAAAATAACTAGTTTTATTTTTTAGGAATTTAACCCAAACACCGAACTTTAGCCAAAAAAAGCGTTCCGCTTTAAGGAGAAAATTTTTCTACAAGCTGTCTATTTAAAAAAAAAATCTGGCATATATGCCAGAAAAAGCTTTGGTAATTATCGGTTCGGACTGGCGACGCTTATTACGAATAATTTTTAGAAAAAAACTTTAGATTCGCCTTAATTACTATAAAAGGAAATTTTTTGGCTTTGGGGCGGCGGAAAATAATGCATTTTAATTTTCAATTGCATAAAACCAAAATTCTCTTCGCGATCCGACACAGCCAAAATCCGCGGCCGTACCTTTCACTGTGATGTTGGTATCCTTTATAAATTACCTACATGAAATACCGCAAATCACAAACCATGTTACACAAACCTAGCGTAGCCGCTAAACCACTTGAAAACTGGATGTTTCTCTTGCCTTGACGCGAGTAGGCGTTATAAAGGGGCACTTTCTTTTGAATCACAAACCATG
The DNA here is from genome assembly GCA_929108145.2 of Limnephilus rhombicus. Taxonomy (NCBI): domain Eukaryota; kingdom Metazoa; phylum Arthropoda; class Insecta; order Trichoptera; family Limnephilidae; genus Limnephilus; species Limnephilus rhombicus. Next base: position 31,273,792 of record OV815284.1, read on the forward strand.
TTACACAAACAAGCCCGCTAGACAACAGTCTAGCGGGCTACAGTCGTATTAGCTCTTGTTAATTTATCAAGGATACCAACATCACAGGTACGGCCGTGGATTTTCGCTGTGTCGGTCGCGAAGCGAATTTTGGTTTTATGCAATTGAAAATTCAAATGCATTATTTTCCGCCGCCCCAAAGCCAAAAAGTTTCCTTTTATAGTAATTAAGGCGAATCTAAAGTTTTTTTCTAAAAATTATTCGTAATAAGCGTGGCCAGTCCGAACCGATATTTACCAAAGCTTTCTATTTAGCGTTCCATTTTAAGGAGAAAATTTTTCTACAAGTCTGTCTTTTTTAAGAAAAAATCTGCCATATATGCCAGAAAAAGATTTTTATTTAAGCGACTGATTCAAAACTTTAAAAAACTTAAGTTTTCCGCTTAACTTTGTGCAAAACGTAATGTAAACTGTGGAAAATATTTACCCCAATGTTTTCGGCATTTTATTTTACCAAGTAGGCCGCACGATAGGGCTCGCGACCCGCTTACGGCTCTGTTATATTGTTCAAAACAGACAATGACCGACTGTCAATTTGTGCAAGTTGTAGTCATATTTTAAATTACTCATTTATTAATTAACCAGAAAGGCACCTCACTTGATATTTTACTTCCGCGTAGGTACCTAGCCAATCAATATGTTTTCTGGGCTTAGTCAAATAGGACGTTTCAGCATGTATAATAGTATCATTGCTCGCTCACATGCAATTTAATTTAGTCTAACAAAAACAATAATATTATGTTTCGTAAAACGAATGTCTCCTACCGGGAATATCGGTGTGAAATACAAAATGGTCCACTTTTCATCAACAAGATCGAACCAATAAAGCTTATAGCAACAATCTTCTGTTTGAGGAGTTACAAAGTGAAGGCAAAATATTTTACCAAAGTGGATGGATGGACAAAGCTACATATGTTATCTTTATGTGTTATTTCGAGCATTACAATCGCACGATTTTTTCAAGAGTATATTGAAACTCTAAACGTCAATCTTTTCTTCCTTGCAACATTTGCCACATGCCTCGCAGAGCTGTTGAACATTCTGGCTTTTTGGATTTCAAATTCGAACACTGCCAGCGTCATAAAAATATTTAAAAACTTTGACTACGTAGAACTTTTAATCCCAGGAACAAATGGTTTTCTCCATAATGGAAACCATATGTCCATCTTTGTACACTTCACTAATTTATTCGTTATGATAATTGACAGTATAAATGAATTTTATATTTATTCACCGAAGAGACAATTTTTTTTCGAACTAGGGGATTTATTTTCCATAGGAGAATTCATTTATCCTCTCGTACTAGGTTACACGTTTATCCAAGTTTGCAGTTTTTTTAATATTATTAGTTCTTACGTAAATATCCTCAACTTTTTGATTTGTGGAGCACATGGCAGATTGGATTATTATTATGAGAATAATGATGCCTTTATGTATTTGTTAAAGAATAAAATATTTCGATATGCAGAAATAAATGCTCCTAGCGTTCCCACGCAGTTCCAAATTACAAATGTGATGCAAATGTACTGCAAATTGCTGAAAAATATTGAGATAACAAATTACAAATACAATATTGTTGTAAGTAACATTCGCAAGAAAATTACATATTGTGTGCATATTATTTAGTAAAGATTGTATAACATTAATCTCTTCAATATAAAATTAATAGTTGCCTTCTTATTTGTCTTAAAATAATAACGAAAATACAAGCAAAAAACCGCTAGTTACCAAAAATCAAAAGAAATTGTAACATTCTTACATTTATACTGAAATTCAAAATATCTATTTATTGTTATTAAGTTTATTTTACAGAAATCCATTTAAATTTTTTTTATATATTCAATAATATTATTATTAATGTATAAAAACCGTTTATTATAAACAAGTTATGCTTTGTAATTTATAATTGATAGATAGTGACAGTTCGATAATGCCTTCAGAGGGCGAAACAGCTGTAACGCATAATAATAAATTACAAAGCAGAACTTGTTTATAATTAACTGTTTTTATACATTAAATAATGATATTATTGAATGTATATAAATTTTAAAAATAACTGATGTCGCTATTCCAAATTCCTGTAATATTCAAAAATCTGTTTCTGAAAAAATAAGAAAATACACAGATTTAGGAAATGAGATTAAAAGAATTTGGCATTCTCAGACTATAAAAATATTACCATTTGTTATTTCGGTTACTGGCATTATACCTAGCTCTCTCATTCAAAATTTAGGCATATTAGACTACAAAAGATTTTTTAAATATTTATATTAAGGGATCAGTAGGATTTATAGGTTCAATTAGGAGTTCCACCGAGCCGAACCCTCTGGTATGAAATTATCTGGAGTCGGTGAATTATTTTCCCATTTGGTCTCTTTGACATGTTGTTCTTGCATTATTTTGTATTTATTATACTTATATAATGCAAGTGCATAACGTGGATTGACTAGGTGATCATTTGTGGAAAAGTGCGTGAAAGGGTTTTCCTGCGGGAACGATTTAACCCGGACATAAAATCTGAAGCGTTTATAAAATAAATAAAAAATTCAACATATCTCTTTGAGAAATATGTCACTATTTTTTGTTTTTCTGCAGTAGAATCTCTCTAACATGACACTATAAATATAAAACATGAGGAGGACGAATTACTCTAATTTCAGTGTTACACATTCTTGAATAACTTGAAAATAAAGAATCAAGAAAATATGTAGGAAGTAATTATCTGTGATTATTTCCACTTCCAACATGATATTTATGAAAATGCATTGTATGTTTTTATCTGTGTATATTTCCACCTCCAACGTAATATCTATGAAAACGAATAGCATGTTTTTTTATCTGTAAATATTTCCACCTCCAACATAATACCTATAAAAATGTATTGTATGTTTTTTATCGGTGAATATTTCCGCATGCAACATAATACTATGAAAACATACAGCGCGTTTTTATCTGTGAATATTTCCACCTTCAACATATTATCCATGAAACGTATTTTTATCTGTGAATATTTCCACCAATCAACATAATATCTATGAAAACGTATAGCATGTTTTTCTCTGTGAATATTTCCACCTCTAACATAATGTCTATGAAATGTGTAGTATATTTTTATCTGTGAATATTTTCACCTCCAACATAATATCCATGAAAGTGTATAGATTTTTTTTATCTGTGAATATTTTCACCTCTAACATAATATCTACAAAAATGTAAAGCATGTTTTTATCTGTGAATATTTCCACCCCCAACATAATATCTTTGAAATTTTAAAAACATCCAATTCGACTTGGATAATATTGCGGGATCAGTGAAATCCTATTGTATCATATATTTTATTTAGGGGGTATGTCACCATCCTCCTAATAGCTTATCCATACGATAACGAATATAAATAAATAGCCTTTATATAGCCACTATCAGAGGTTTCCTATATATAGCCAATATTCATAGGTTCAAGTACCGAACAGTAAACTCAGATCGTTTCAATAAATAAATCGAATTTTCAATAAGTTATCGTATGAATAATCTATGAGGAGTTGAGGAGGGTAACCACATTAATTTGTAGATGTTCACTTTATGGCGTCATTTCCAATTAAATGAAAACAAATCACTTGTAAAACACCACTTACTTTATTAAAATTATCTACATGTTTCAAAACCAAAGGTTTCTTCGTCGGGATAATTTTGCTTTTTTATTTGTGAAAGCTCTAATTACTTTTTTGTTTTGTTTTTATTTAATATTTAATTTAGTTGGAGGACAATTATGATTTGAGATTTTCACAGCCAAAAGTATTATCGTGATTTGTTTTTAGGGTATTACGCTATGTTGACCAACATCCTTCTTTAACCAACGTTTCGGAGAGCATTATGGTGTCAATCATCAGAGCAGATGGTGGTAAATGATTACACACCCGCCCTGATGGTGGACACTGTAATGCTGTTCGAAAAGTTGTCTAAAGAAGGAGGAAGGCATATTATTCACTTTAAACCATTTTCAGCTTCTAGCTGGAACGACAACGTGCATATTATTCCTGATTACGAATATATCCACGACGGCAGAAATGGTAAGAATTTTTTAAAGTTAAACGAGCCGGGTTACGAATAACTCCACAATTTAATAATTGAATAATTTGTGTACCGCCTTTTTGTGAAAAATCACCCCAAGGGGAATACAATATGCATTTGAAAAACTACCATTATTAAAACGGAAAAATTTGTTTTTGCAATGCTGGAGGACTTGGCTATAAGAATTGAAAGCATGACGCCTCAGATACTTACCGATCATAACTTACCTTAACAACTATGTTTTTTCATATTTAAATCATTATATTATTGTTTTTAATAGTTTAACATAATGGGCCAAAGGCACTTTGTAAAATACAATATTTATATAGCGATTATTTTTTTTTTTACTTGAGCTCCACACAGGAGGTCCTGAGGAAAATAATTTCCCTCAGGACCTATGTCATCTTTGGGGATGCTGTGTAAAGGGTTTTTTAAAGGAAGGGAAGGAGAGGAGAGTTCTGGGAAGGAAAAGGGTTTAAGGGGTGGGTAGGAATCTAGGGTTCAGTATGTCCTGGTCATCCGCCTCCAAGACCTAGACAAACCTCACCCCATGAACCCGGGCACCTTTGCTAAATCACCAAACGTAGCGAACCACTTGGGGTGACCTACAATACTTGCACCTACATTACACGGAGTTGGTAATACTTTCACAGAAATAGCGAATTTATTCAACTGAATACAAGAAGGCTATAGGTATACCTCTTCAACGTAAATAATGTTAAGGAACGTAATTTACTTACTTTAACCAGTGATTCTTGACATTATTTGGATTAAAAAGCGCAAAACGAAAATTTGGTCTCTGGTGACTGTTGATGATTTTTTTTTTAGCAATTTACTGTACCTACATTTTTTTACATGAAATAAAATGTATTTATTCTATCAAGATATAATAATCTAATGCAGGGGTTCCCAATCTTTTTCAGCCAGCGGCGCACTTCCAAGTTTAGTATTTTGTCACGGCGCGCCCTACTTTAGTAAGCTATTTGGAATAGATATGGTGACTGATTGATTAATTGAGTTTTATTATATTTATAAGAATTCAGAATTGGAACAGAAAACAAATAAATAAACTACGATAGTTACTCAGTCAAATCAATGTGACGGGTGAGCTTGATGATTTCCGCACAGTTTTTCAAAGCAAGGAATAAGGCTTGAGACAGCTACTCTCATTTCTTGCTCCACGTTGATCTTTGAGCGATATTTGTTCTTAATTACAGCTATAGCTGAAAGTCCAGTTTCACATAAATATGATGTGGCAAACGGAATGAAAATTTTTAAGGCTTTCAAAGTTAAATAATTTGGATATTCATTTTGAATCGATAACCAAAACTCCACCAAATCAGAACTGATGAATCTAGTTTTGAGGTTGTTGCCGCAAGACAGTTTAATGAGACTCTCTTGCTCTTGTGTTGTGAATCCTACTCCGCCGCGGAGTAGGATTCACACGGATGTGCACGGAAAGGATCTTGGATCCACGCAAATTTTTCGACATCATCATCTGCAAAGTACCTCGAAAACCATTCGGTTAGAATGGCCATCAGGTCTTGTGAGACAACCAGTTCATTAGATACCGCATATTTATACAATTGCGGGAAGCAATCTTGACCGCTGCCTTCATTCATTTTTTATCCACAACTGCAGTTTCTTCCTAAACGCCGCAATTCTCTCCGATAGTTTCAGAATGTGCGTGATGTTGCCTTACAAAGAAAGATTCAAATTATTTAGTTTTTCAAATATATTGCACAAGTACACTAGTTTTAGCAAAAAATCTGGTTCAGTAAAATATTAAACGGACATTGCGAGCAAGTAGTCGTGGGCGGTTTAAGACGTGGGAGGGGTAGGATATCAACGGTTTTCAAGCGCGTAGGTACTTTTCGGCGAGTGAGCGACGGCGACGAATATGTACCTATGTTCTTTAAAGATGCGAGCGCTCAAAATAGGAATTGTTGCTTTATATGTAATAATATGTACCCGCGAATATTTGTGGATTCGGATAATGATAGAGGATCGACTCACGGCGCCCCTCTTTACTTACTACGGCGCACCAGGGCGCCACGGCGCACACTTCGGGAACTCTGATCTAATGTATATGATAGGATATAAAATAAATTAAATTAACTACAGAATTATATCAAACAACAACAAAAAAGTCACTCGTGACTACATTTTCGAGTCAAAACTAAAATTCATACTTTTTTATACGTAATTAAGCATATCAAATGTCAAGATTTATTAAGTGGGTGGTGTGAAAAAAAAAGTATTTTTGTCTATCTATTAATTGTTTCCAAAAAATAAAATAAAATATTGATACGGGTTTTGATATAGCAACAGGTTGATCGAAATATCCAATAAGCTAAGTACTTACCTATCTGTGTAGTTAAATAATGATGATTACATAACTGGCTTCATTGTAATTTTTTTGCTTGTAGGCAGGATTTCCATTGGTAGTAGCGATTATCTGGTGGGTGTTGAGTTTCATGAACGTCTTATTGACTGCAGCAATTTGCGAATCATTATTGGACGACATCAAAAATACCAGAATTATAGTGTGGAAACTGTTGGTACTATCGAAATCACTTGGCAAGTTATGAAATACCCTTAATTATACTTCCGCCCCATTAATTCTATATATTTTTACTAGTTGTTCTGCCATAAAAATTATTTCTAGCAAATATTTTGGTTGTTAAATAAAAAATAACAAATGTATTGTAAGTGTGGCGAGCCAACTTACCTACCTGCGCTGCGAGAAGTACTTACCTACCTGCGCTGAAATATTTTAGTTAAAAATCTAGTGTTTTCTTTACACGTTTACGTAGCACGTCTGATTGCTACAGATTGAAGGTTTTGAGAGATTTATATTTTAGGATATCGTCAACATATATTTCATATTACAGTTGTGCAGAATTTAATATCAACTTAACAAGCCTTACTATTATGTAGTTGTGTGTGTGCACCGGTAGTGGCTTTCTGTAATATTTCGTTTAGATTTGTTATAAGCATCTTTTACTCCAATGATATTCTTTTCTTGGTTTTTTTGTACATTTAAGTTTACAAATTGCTACATAATTTAACATTTTATATGTTCCTAAGTTTAATTTGAATTTATTAATTGGTGTTGTTTTAAGGTTTTCAGCAGCGTAGTATAAAGTATCATCCCTTTGTAGAATTTGTTTTGCGTTTGAGTTTTGTCCGTTTTTTTTGGTCTCATTTTATTTCACGTCCATGTGTCAGCGTCTGCACCAGTATTAGCCGATTTAGCTCCATTAACATTTTAGTTACTTTTGAAAATCTATTTCGCCTAAATATTATTCTCATTCATATTCGGGAGAACTTGCAACTAATTTTAGTTATTTGCCGTTGCACAAGCCAAGAATCGTTGAGCAGAAGTTAAAATGTGGAACAATAACGAAGTTGTACGAGTATAGGCTGAAAAGTAATGCGCACATGCTTGTACAGCGCAAACAAAATGACCTGAATGAAGAAGCGCGCGGAAGTGACATTCTCCCTCTATACGCATGCGCATTGCGCATACGGTCATTGAATTCATCCAGTGCATTTTGAGAAGCGGAAGTGCTATGTCAACAAAGTTAAACGGCGTGCTGTTATTGAATTTTTAATCATTAAAAAAGTGATTCATCGTCGCTTTTCCAATTACTGGAAAAAAGCATATCTCATCATAATAACAGTTCGTCGATTTTAACTGTTCCATGATTTAATTTTGTAGATGTTAAATAAATATTCTGTATTTATCTTTTGGATGACCAATAACAATTATGTATTCTTCTGTCACGTAATTATCATCTTGGGATTACCAATGATGTTGAAGGTTCATTTGTTATTTTAAGTGATGCGCCCAATCAAATATTTACTAAAGTAATTATTTTAATGCATTATAACACAATTGTTGGTAAAATGTTATTTATTTAAAGTAAGTTCACAGATCACATATAGTAAAAATAGTCACAATGTATCAATTCACAATAATAATAATTAACTGAGCAAGGGATCGGAGGGAACCTTGCTGTTTAGTCTTTGGGAACAACAAAACTGACTGTGGTTCTGCTTAGAGGGTCGTACCATAGGACGAAGCGCAACTAAGGCAGCAGTCGGGGTCTGGTTGGTGCTTTACTTATGGTAGTAGAATACTCCTTAGAGGGTCGTGCCAAATGACGAAGCGCAACTAAGAGAGCGTACTAGTCAAGAGCGAGCTACAGACGAACCGGTTTAATTTAGGGCTCGCAGCTCTTTATATAGGCCATTCCTTGTTGCGGGGCGTGGTTTATGTAGCGACTCGAGAGTAGGAAATGCGCAGAAGGCGTCTGCGCAGCCTGGTTCGCCTAGTTTTGGGTGAGCAGGATGGCGCTGTACGGGGGAAAGAGATGGTGTAGTGGCAAGCGTAAAAACGGCGCGCTACATCATTTATTATTTATTCACCCTAGTGGGCCTTTGCGTTAACACTTTACAATAATTGATTACCAGTATTTAAGTATAACATGATAAATATAGTTGTAGTATCTACACTATCTACCTATTAGTAAGAAAACAAGATACTAAGCTGATGATTTTAGTATTTTTCTAATTTGCTTTGATTAAAGTATATGATGATTAAACACGTAATAATGATAATATGAGCCTGAAGAAGTAAGTAAAAGAAAGTATAACATACATATAACAACAACAAAAAACAAGGGTTTGCATACACGCTTACGCGTGCGGGGGCATACTTACGTGGGCTCAAAAGGGGGGAGGGTCCAGCAAAATCTCACGTCCATATGAAAAGAATTACGAAATGGCCCAAATTTATCTCACCAAGAGGGGGAGGGGAGTCTAATGCCCTCTTACAATACTGTTTAACCCAAAGATATTCAAATACAGAATAGATATGCTATGGTGTCCGCGCAACTGTCGCCGGACTACGGGCTAATTAGCGTAGTTTTCATACAAAAAGAATTTGTTCATTTTGTTGATTTTTTGAAAATGTTCATTAATATTGGTTAACAATATATTTTGAATAAGGAAAGAATTCGTTCATTTAGTTTAACGTTCGTTTGGTTTATTGGTTAATTATTTGTTCTTTTAGTTTATTTGTTAATTGGTAAACAATATCGGCGACACCCGGAAGCGCAGACCCACATAGTAAAAACAGCAGATAGCACATCTACTTATATTTCAATATCTTTGGTTTAACCTCTGGAGACCATATTCGTCCCAGCTCACATAGGTCTCACAGAAATCGTTGTGTCTCCCTTACTATCATAGTGAGAACTATGATCTAAACGTTATTGGAAAGACGAAACAACACGCTTTATATTTAAATCTAAAAGTTAACCACAAAACATTTAAAATTTACACCTTTATGAAACCAAAGTTTTCGACCGCAGTTTGAAAAAAATTATGAAACTCTTTTACGGGATTTTAAAGATTTTTTTTTACATGATACGACAAAAACGTGAGGTAAAAATATCGTTTATAATTCATTTGTCTAATAATATGTGTGTGTTTTTATTTTTTTCGTTATGAGTAATTTTTGTTAGAAATTATTCCTGCGGGAACGATTTAGCCCGGACAATCTGCGTTCATTTGTCTAATAAAATATGTGTTTGTTTTTAGTTTTTTTCGTTATCAGTAATTTTTGTTAGGAAAAAACCTAAGGTGAGCCATTTTTAAAGTTTGTATTCAAAAATTTTATATTTTAAAAATTAAGTGGTTATTTATAAAATATGAAAGCGTATTTCATCACCTTTCGAAAACAGTTTTAGTTTTCCGAACCGTTCACTAATATTCAATTTATTTGGATTTTATTGCAAAGCCTACTTTTACTTTTACCTACTGGCAAAATACGCCCGAATTTTGAAGAATGTAACAAACCAATAAAGCGGATTAAAAAAGAATGTATATAATTTACTCGTAAGATATAGAATATTGTGGCAGAGATTTAAAAAAATAATAATGCGAGTTATACCAATAAAAAAACTAATACAATTTAGAAAACAAATTAATACCTTAATTTTGCCATTCTTGCAGAATTCAAGGAACGACAGCAACTGAGAAAGTTTATAAAGATGCTGATTCGTCAAAAACCCGACATAACCGCCTGCAAAATGTATTCCGTCAACTTGAATTTTGTATTCACTATGGTGGGGGTTATTGCTAATTACATCGCTATTTTAACAATCACATAATGAGATTTTAAAAAGTTGATGTAAAATGCAAATACGTGTAAAAAGACATAATATTTTATTAATTTACACGAACATAACTTACACGAATGATAAGGTTAAGGGTAAGGGTACCTGCTTAGTTACTTTAAAGAATAAATTATACTGAAGGAGACCAGGTCTTCTTCAGTAGGTAGCATACTTATTGAATTGTTTAGAAAAGAGTTTTATGTATGTCGATCGTCCAGTTGATTATTAAGACATCTCCAAATACTAAGTTCATCTCTCACCATAAATCAAATATTATTTACACTTATATGTGTTTACATATTAAATATGCTATAAAATAACACCGGGAGGCTTAACGGTCCAGTACATATGACATTTTGAAATATCCTACTAGTGACCCAGCCAACATCAACATTTTGTTTTATTCACTACAAATATTTCTGCATTATAAATGATTTGGTGCTGTTTACAAGTAACCCAGTACCAGATATCACGGGTCACGATAACATGTGCCTACTGCCTAGCATGGTGGTTGAAAAATCCACAAATTATGTAACCATTCAAAGCAATTAATAAAGAAAAAAAAATTAAAAATGCTTGTTTTTTTCCAAACTTTTTTCCAATTTTCCAATCTCTAATGGAGTAGAAATAAAAAAAAAAACTTTTCAAGTCTTCACACCAATTAAGTATATGTATCTGTAAGTACCTGCCGACAATAAAATGTTTGTTAATCCTTTCAATTTACTTGTACACATTATTAGCGGGTGTTAAAATATTGCTATAGGGTGAATTACGCTAATTACCCCCATTATTTAACTGTTATTAGTTATTAATTTGAAATTATTATTTCACTTGGCAAAAAGTGTTTTATTTGGAAAAGTACAGTATTATAAGTACATCTACCAAGTTACGGTTTTGCGGTTCCAATGAGAAGGATTTGCTTTAATTTATACCTTCTCGTGCATCCAAAAATGCTGAAATGCGTGATAACAAAACCATTAAAATTATGTCCCTTTTGTAATTATTTTTTTATCATAAGCATTTATAATTTTTCAATAATGTCTAATCAAAATAAGAATGTCAAAAAATCTTAAATATATTAGTTTTGTAAGACTGTAAATAAACGGACAAACTGAAGTGTTTTCGTCAAAAAACACATGCGCGGATCTTTTTTTTAATGATTTTATTCAAATTAAAATTTAAATTCTGTAACAAAGCTTTCCCAGAAAATTTATTGATTTATTTTACTGCATGATTTTGTGATTCGAAATGTGTGTTATACATCTAATAAAAAAAATTGTTTGAAAATTTAACAAATCTGCCAACGACCTATGGTCAATTAGACATGGGCAGACTCATTCCCAGGAGTGAATCGATTCATTGTGATTCCCTCGGCCTTTTGAATTGATTCATTTTATTCATTCCTTTAATTCCAAAAAAAAAAAAAAAAAAAAAAAAAAAAAAAAAAAAAAAAAAAAAAAAAAAAAAAAAAAAAAAAAAAAAAAAAAAAAAAAAAAAAAAAAAAAAAAACCCTCGCTTATATTTTATGAGGCTACGAAGCCAAAGAGGAGAACAATAATGCTATCTCATTCTCTCGCAGACTACTTTATTTCTTAGTTCTCCTTTAGATGCATGTGTTTGCTCTTTTTAGTGTCAGTTTAGTGTTAGTTGTAGAGTTTCAAATCACAACGGTGATAAAGAAGTTTTCACTACGCAAAGCACTCTTCTTAGGGTAAATTATGTTGTTCTGAAAAATCGTAGGTACTAAAAACGACGCGCGACGAGGTTAATGAAATATTTCAATGTGTACTTAGATATTATTTTGCCCAAAAGACAAATTTTTGACAAGAAAAATGTGTTTATATTAGGCTATCAATTAAATCTTAAAATCAAACAGTTTTTGTGGTTAACCCCTAAGGTTTTACTAATTTTTATTTATTTATTAATCTTAAAATTGTTTCACTTCACGTGATCTAAACTTCCCACTACCTTTAGCCTCGCAAAATATCCCAATTGGGGATTCCATAGTTTCATTAGCTCCAGACGGGACTTGGGCGGAATTCACATAAAAGCCATACTATTATCGCGCTTTCATAGGTATATCCGGACCGGTCACCTGGAATAAGCTTCACTCAAATATATATATTTTAAATGCACCTACCTCAATGGTGAAGTTAATACCACGCGCTGAATAAAATCTAATTAAAAGCCCTGGCGACACGCGTCATATAATTTGTTACCAAAATATAAAGGAACAAACCGCTCGATTATCATTTATCAGTATCACGGTTCGATAACGACTGATGTATTGTTTACGGCTAGAGTAGACAGAGACAGATACCATAAAAAAATAATAATAATATAGATAAACATCGTTTTGTTTCTACAGGCATTGTATCACAATTTACGCACGTGTGAGGGAGAAAAAACATAGGATTAACTTTCGTTTTTAGATTTTTATTAACGTTCAGGGTCCGAAGTGGGAAGTTTCACCCTAAGATGACGGCTTGGCCGCGCGGGGACTAACGACGAACCGATTCTCGGCGGGCATCAAGAAATGAATTAGGAACTTCTGACTAATAAGTGTCTTTTGTCTTGCTGTGACTTGAATAACTTGCATTCCGCGGACCGGCCGGATCGACTCGACACGTGGGACCCGGGACCCACCGGGACCCGTGGGACTACGACGTCACAAATGAATAAGAAATAAATGTTTTGATTCCTTGAATAAGTGAAACAGAGATTGGGGTTGCGGATTGAGTTCGCACAGACCGAACAGCTTGTAGGACTATGACCACGGAGGAACGATTCCTCCGTGACTATGACTGACGGGACTGGCGGGACAACTGTGAAACAGACGCGACTCTCGGAGCTCAGAATTATTTGGATCTTGGCTGACTCACTTGTCTGTTGGCGGTTTTGTCATTTGGATTGGGGACGGGGACTCTGGCCTACGGGGTTTTTTGTAGGTATAAGATTTACTGCGCGGGATACTACTCATCACACGTGATAGGCAATTTCGCGGCGCGCATCGCCTGTAGTAGGTGTACCTATCCGCGCAACAAATATCCAAAATAATATTTAATTTAATCCCTACGAAACACTACAATATTTATAGAGTACATTATTATTTTCTTACCTCAATATAACATGAAATATTTAACTGTAAAATAAATTAATCGAAATAAAAATAAATATGGTGCTGTTAAAAAATCGTAAGGTGCAAGGCCAAGGGTAAGGAATAAAGATTTAATTCCTTTTGAAAATGAGAATCAGATCGAGTGTGTTACAAGATTGAATTTATTCATTTAATTCAGTCATTCAATTTTGCCCACGTCTAATGGTCAATGACGTAGAGAGGGGGGGCGGTCCGCCCCGGGTGCCACCCGATGGGAGGTTACATCACACCCGACGGGGGGTTACAAATTGTAATGTTTTTATTTTTTATGAAGTCGGAAGAAAAATTATCTGAAACAAATATTAGCTATCCAATTTGGTTCGATAAAAGTATTTTATATAAAATTAAATGTAAGGAATCTTTTCGTAGAAAGTACACAGCTACAAATAATAATTCAGATTACTTATTATTCTCTGCGAAGAGAACCGATCTCAAAAAAAAAAGTGTTTAAAAAAAGAAAATGTATTTGTCTGCTATTGAAAATGGGATCAAAGAAGACCCCAAATACTTTTGGCAATATATTAGATCACAAAAAGCGAGCAGGGACACTCCTATTGGACTAAAAAACGTTGATGAAATCATTCAATGTCCCAAGCAAGTTTCAGAGAGATTCGCTGATTATTTCAAGTCGGTGTGTAATCAAATGTGCCCTAACCTAGATGACGAGAGTCTCCGGCTAGAGGTACCCAACACAGGTTCAATCTCTCTACAAAAAATTAAGCCTTAAGAAGTCAAAACATGTACTCGGAAACAGAAGCCCAACAAGGCCACGGGGCCAGACGGGATCCCACCTCATATCTTGTTGGGAGAACATTTGTACAATCCACTTCCACTTTTCCTCAATCCTGGAAACTTACTAAGGTAAGCCCAATTCACAAATCTGGGACCAAAACGGATGTCCAGAACTACAGACCAGTAGCGGTACTACCAATACTTCCTAAAATATTCGAAACGATAATTTGCGGAAAGCTGAAAATACAAATTCAACCGTTTCTTTGGGACAATCAACACGGATTTTTACAAAAGAAGTCCACCATCTCTAATCTTCTCGAACTCTCACAAAGAGTGGCAAGAGGATTAGATGCGCAACAACAAACCGATGTGATCTACACGGACTTCGCTAAGGCATCGAGTCGATCACGATGTGTTATTACAGAAAATACACAGAATAGGTTTCGACAAGCCTCTTCTAAATTTTTTTGCCATATATCTGAGAAATAGGAAACAGTGTGTATGCTTCGCGGTACAGGTCTAAGGAATTCTCTGCATTCTCTGGAGTATTACAGGGGTCAAACCTGGGACCTCTACAATTTTTAATTTTAATTGATGACATTCAAGAATTCATCAAACATTCCACCTGCCTGCTTTTTGCTGATGATCTAAAATTACTCAAGAGGATTTGTGAAGGGCAAGATTGTGTTAAATTACAAATCGATTTAGATTCAATTTCATCATGGGCTGATGAAAAAAAAAAATTCTTTAATACAAAAAATGTGTCGCAATGTCATATGCACGTTCGAAAAACCCCATCAAATTTGATAAGTTTTAAGATTTTCACGGCCAAAAGCATTTTCGTTATTTGTTTTTGGGGTGTTATGCCGTGTTGCGCTACCTCCATCTTTAGCCAACGTTTCGGACATCATTGCAGTGTCCATCATCAGGGCAGATCCGGCAGATCCGGTAGATGTGTGCTACATCTACCGGATCTGCCGGATCTGCCCTGATGATGGACACTGCAACGATGTCCGAAACGTTGGCTAAAGAAGGAGGTAGCGCAACACGGCATAACACCCCAAAAACCCATCAAATTTGATTATAGTATTAAAAAAGATATATTGTCACCAGTAAAATGCATTAAGGACTTAGGGGTAGTCTTTGATCCCAAACTTATATTTTCAGACCATATATTGCAGTTGACAACATCATGCTGCAAGCTTCTAGGGCACTGGTTCTTAACCTGGGTTCGATTGAACCCCAGGGGTTTGGTGAGTCAGTCTCGCAGGTTCGGCGGAGGTCAAAAGAAACAGCAGAAGTCACATTGATTTGCAGTAAATATTCATTATTATGTTTGTGTTTTTGTATGAAAATTATGTATTCATGGTTTGGTTCTTTGTTCTTAAGACGACAATATACCCTAAAATATATTCAGAATCTTAACGACGTAAGTAAATAAGCCGTATATACAAATTGCGACTCGCGACCGTGCACTGGACGGACCTACTGTCAAATTTTCCGTATCAAAGAAAGAAGAAGAAGATAAATAATGTGGGAATCTTAACGATGTAAGTGAAGAAAGCGCGTAAACAAATATACGCCGCGGCACGGCGTATTGTACGAACGTACGGTCGAATTCGCCCTAGCAGGCCTGGAGATTCGACCTTTCTGCCGCGTTAATTTTATTTATTTTATTTATTTTATTTATTTTATTTATTTTATTTATTTTATTTATTTTATTTATTTTATTTATTTTATTTATTTTATTTATTTTATTTATTTTATTTATTTTATTTATTTTATTTATTTTATTTATTTTATTTATTTTATTTATTTTATTTATTTTATTTATTTTATTTATTTCATTTATTTCATTTATTTTATTTATTTTATTTATTTTATTTATTTTATTTATTTTATTTATTTTATTTATTTTATTTATTTTATTTATTTTATTTATTTTATTTATTTTATTTATTTTATTTATTTTATTTATTTTATTTATTTTATTTATTTTATTTATTTTATTTATTTTATTTATTTTATTTATTTTATTTATTTTATTTAAACTTAAAAATAACATACAATTATTTTGTGTATCACAACAAAAAATAACAAAAAAGAACAATGAGAAATATCACCATTTCATTTCAACATGTCCATATTGCGTATATAAAGTTACATTATGGAAAAATAATTTTTTAGTGCATGTTTATATTGCGCTAATTTTAAGAAATAAATTTCGCCGATGTTAGCATATTCATTTCCCAAAATGTGTAATCGACTGATTGGTGAGTAATAATGTGATAATGTATGTGTGTTATTATAGTAGAACGGTAGTCAGTCTATTGTTAGCGCGACCAGGGCAATGAAATCGTATTTATTATCTATTAAATCAGGGGTATCCAGGACCGAGTGAATTATTTTATATAATATTAATAGATCACAGATTTTTCTGCGATCTGATAAATTTACGAGATTAGTCCAGTAATAACAAATTATAGTCCACGGATTCTCTTGGAATACCTAATTTAAAATTGATATACCTAAGGAATCTATGCTGGACTTTTTCAATCGCTTGAATATGGATATTGTAATGTGGAGCCCAAATCGTAGAATTATATTCTAAAATGCTTCTCACTAGCGTTATGTATAAAATGCGAATAGTATCAATGTTAAAAAATTGTTTGGTTATTCTAATAATGAATCCTCAAATCTTCATTGCTCTATTAATAATATTATTTATATGGCTAATAAATGTAAGTTTTGAGTTAAAAATAATACCTAGATCATTTATTGTTTCTACTGAGTTTAATCTAATTTTGTCAAGATTGTATTCATAAATGGTCGGTTTCTTTATTTTATAAAATCTTATTATTTGACATTTACTAATGTTAAGTGCCATATACACCAATTAAACAAGTTGTTTAAATTTTTTTGTAAAATTACGCAATCAGAAATATTTTTAATTTTTTTTATATAATTTTAAATCATCAGCAAATAACAGGATATCAACATCGGAAAAAACGCGTAAAATGTCATTAATAAATAAAATAAACAGTATTGGTCCTAAATGGGAGCCCTATGGCACACCACTAGTAGCAGAAAAGGCATCCGATATTACGTCATTTAACTTTACAAACAGTTGCCTATTTGTTAAATAACTATCAACCCATTTAAGAAAGTTCCCGGTTATACCCATACTCCTTAATTTATTTATCAATATTTTATGACAAACTTTATCGAACGCCTTGCTGAAGTCAGTATATATATTTTAATTAATTCTGAAGAATGTGTTACAAATATTTAAAATGTGTCTCCATGTTGTCCTCCCGAAGTTATTAATTCATCGTCTAGAAAAATAAAATCTGGTGCTTACCGCTAACTTTGTAGTTGAAAAACGGGGTATAAAGTTTTGAAATCGTTGTACGTAAAATATATTAATGGTAAGGTACTGTTTTTATTAATCTTATATATAAATAACTCGCATTTATTGTGCGGCATGGAAATAAAAAAAAGTTATTATAGTTACGGATTCGCCGGAAATGATTAAAATGTGAGTTTTGAGCAAACAAAAATTATTAGGGTTGTGTACCGCCTTAGTGGTTTTTTTTCTTTGTGTGCACCTATGTATAAATATATACCTATGTTTTGAATTTCAAAAAATCATATTTTATTTTTCCAATTAAGAAGGGTTCGGTGAATGCGCATTTGAGTCTGGTGGGGTCAATACCTCCAACAAGGTTAAGAACCACTGTTCTAGGGTTTGTCATATGATCGTGCAAACAATTTTCAAAACCTGAAGCAATGATGGCTATGTAGATATAACTGCATTATAAGGTCTAAAATTGAATACGCCTCTGCTGTATGGGCCCCATACCAGAAAAAAATACATTAAGAAATTGATTAAAAAAAATTTCTTAGATACCACTATATGAGAATGCACGGCGAGTACCCGCGATTCATGAATCATGAAGATCTGCTCACAGAAAAGCGTTGCCAAAGTCTCCAGTCGAGGAGAAGTGGGGCCCTTGCAGTAACGGCGTTCGAAATCATTAATAATTTAATATATAGCCCATACCTCCTGGAATGTTATAAGTTGTGTGTGTCGAACAACTACAGCCAGGGACGGTAACACGATCTTCTATGTATCCCACAAAGCAGAACGGACGTACTGGCTCGGCATAGCATGACACGAGGTATGGTGTTGTTAAATAACGCTTCCAAAACTGTTGATATCTTTAACAGTAGCCTTGAAGAATGCAAGAGGTATTTAAGTGCTACTCATTACCCGTTATAATATTATGCATGTATCACATCATCACATGTTACTATATAAAGTTTATTTTATTTATACTTTTGAATGTAGCTTTAACTTTGTGGTTATCCATTATAAATTATAAATATAATTATTTATTTTATTTACCCATAAAGGTGTAGCTTGTGTCACATGTGTATTGTAAATGGACACACGGTCTGTAATACAAAATTTAAAAAAAGGGGGGGGGGGGGATACCATGTTGTCCGCCCCGGGTGCCATCCATGCTAGCTACGCCACCGCCTATGGTATAAGAATCAATACGTCTAAAATTTTATATAAAAATGACATTTTTCCGGTTTTCTCTGGTTATTCCCTCTTAAAGAAACTGTTCTACATCGGTCTCCAGTAACTCGAACCGCAGTGACAATCTATTTTAATACCAACTACCTCTGGTTTCGGGACTTCAAGCTACGTCACGGGCCCGATATGTTTTTTCCCAAAAAGTGCCCGTGTGAACGAACCTTGTTACATTTTTTGCGTATTCGGTTTTCTGTATATCCAATATCTATTGTCTATGCTCGTCCTGTTTTGTTGTCATCTCTGCCCAGCGTTGCCAACTCTACGTCTTTTTGCGTAGATCTACGTATTTTAGGTCTTTCCTGCACATCTACGAGCTTAGGCCCAGAATCTACGTATTTTCTTTCAAATTGTGCAAATTTGCAAAATAACAAACTCATTTGGCTGAAGCAGCATATTTTCTGTAACTTTACCAGACGCGGACTCCAAAAAACGTTCCGTTTCATAGAGTCCGCGCCACATAAGAAGTCACGCAGACGGAAATACAATTCTTCCATTTCAACAGGATCAAAAAATCAATGGGTTTTGGCATCATGTTTCAAAAATTCAAAGACGATTCGTCTCAAATGTTTCCCTTATTGGCCCAGTTTACACAAAACTTAAGCATTGCCACATAGCAGTGCAAATGTCGAGCGTCTGTTTTCCGCGATAAATTTGAAGAAAACTAACATCCGAAACAGACTCTCTACTGACACGCTAACAGGCTTACTTTTTACGAAAAGTGGCTTGAAAACAAGCAGCGAGCCTTCGCAAGAACATATTAAATATTCAATATACGTACAAATTTAATTTGCCTGAAGATTCTGAAAATTGAGAAAAATGTTTAAATTCTTTTTTTTTTACCACAAACGTGTCAATTTTTTTATTTACTAGATTCTTATGTGCCTTAAAATTATATATGCCCTTAAATTTATTGAATTTAAAATTAATGTTCTTATATAAATAGAACGGCGTCATTTGCGCCTCGCAATGTTTACCTCATGTGGCTATTTTCTAAAAACCCTACGAAAAATGTGGCAAACAAGCATGGTAAGCGGTTACCGCAGCGTATGAAAGTTTACAATTTTTATTTTTTCCTAAATTAATATCTTTATACATCTCAAAAGTATTTTTTTACATATTTTCTAAATAAATATAACACTACACAACATATACAGTTTGTCAAATAAGAATAGAAAATATATGAGGGCGCCGCTGTTGATCAAATGGCAATACTAAACACATAACTCATGGTGTTAAAGTAAAGCTGTGTAACCTACATTTTTATAAAAAATTAAAAAGGCCGATCTCAAAATTAGAAATGCATATAGGTATATTATTATTATACCTTTGAAATTTTGTGTTAACATAATGAAGAATAACTATAATGTAATAAAATATAAAGCACAGTTTAGAAATTGCTCATATTTATTTAATACTACCTAGATAAGTACCTAGCGTTGCCAGGGCTTTAGATCATGTCTCTAATTTTAGATCTGAATATATTTAACTCATTCAGATCTAAAAGTAGTATAACTAAACTCACCATTAGTGATTCTTCCTTTCTATCTATTGTTAAATTCAAATTTATGTTAAATTAAATTAAAGCAAGTCGCTTTATAAATCACCTTTTAATCAAATTTATGTCATGAAGAAAAAATGTTTTTTTTTTTTTAATGTGGTTTACTGTGTTCTATACATTCAGTATCATTGCACTTCAAAAAAATATTTGACAGTTAAATTGGTGTTGCCAGTCTACAAATTTAGTAGTTCCAGTTTTTATATTTTCTACTCTTTTTTGACAGACTATAAATAATGTAAAAAAGTAAAAAATATATAACGTATAGTAAAAAATAAAAAATATTAAAAAAGAAAATATAATACGAGGGGTATCTCTTTAAATAAATTGTATAACAAAATACTCGTTTTATTCTGTTTCACCTACTCTTAACTTCTTCATTTCACTTTAAAAAAAGTACGTAGATCTACGAACTTTTCATAATCCAAATTATACAGTTTCTACGTAATTTTCAAGTCTGACCTACGTCTTTTTCAAAATTCGGGTTGGCAACACTGTCTCTGCGGGCGCTAGAAGTTTTGAATTTCCTCTTTCTCTTTGGTCTTCTTGTTGTTTACGGAGTGTTCGGACGTCGCTTTCTGCCGGTTTCATTGAACAAATTGTAATTGAGTAGTACGTAACACCATATTCAGATACTTCTGGGCATATCTGAATGTATTAACTGTAAGCTTACCAAAAAAGTCTTGATTTTCAGAAGCTGTAACGAAAACAACTCCGGACATGGAGGCGATAAAGGTTGCGCCATGTTGTAATTGTAGTCAACCGTTCGGAGTAAATGGTAAATATGTTTCACGCTAATAATATTATTACGCTTATCTGAAATAATGCTTTACGTATTAAAGCAGTTGTTTATAATCATTATTTAACGCATTGTTCTGCGCAAAGCGTTGCCGGCTTTTGCTGTCAAATTGTTGCAATAATAATGGTCTAATCCTGTGTTTCTAACCCCTGGGGGTCCGCAGTCTCATCTTTGGACCATATAATAATAAATAAATGCTTCTAAAAGTCTCGTAATCGCCACGCGTCTTCGTTTCGGATTATTGGTAATCATCGGTTCGGACTGGCCACGCTTATTACGAATAATTTTTAGAAAAAAACTTTAGATTCGCCTTAATTACTATAAAAGGAAACTTTTTGGCTTTGAATATATATGCATTTTAAATAATGCATTTTAATTTTCAATTGCATAAAACCAAAATTCTCTTCGCGAACCGACCCAGCGAAAATCCGCGGCCGTACCTGTCACTGTTATGTTGGTATCCTTGATAAATTAACAAGAGCTAGGCGTGGGCGTTATTTAACGTAACTAGATACAATAACTAGTTACACGGTATGTAATGGAAATAACTAGTTTCGATAAAATTGCAAGTAGTTATTCTTGTAACTGCGTTATTTCTGTGTTGGGTGTGATGTGAGTAACTGATTGCAGAGTAGTTTCGCATAGTTGCGTTTACCGGCCGGCCGAGCGTGCAAGATTTTGAATTGAACATTTTCGAGTAAGCGGGAGTGGGTTCCGTTTCTGGGAAGCGAGCGACCATTTTTTGAATTTAAAGTAAAATAATTCACTTTGTTTTAGTTCGTTGTTGTACTTGTGTATAATATTGAGCACTTTCGGTAAATTTTCGATCGCACTGTCAACGCTTATTACGAAAAATTTTAGAAAAAAACCGTTAGATTCACCTTAATTACTATAAAAGGAAACTTTTTGCATTTGGGATGGCGGAAAATAATGCATTTTAAATTTCAATTGAGTAAAGTGAAATTTTATCATTTTAAATTTTATCAAAATTAATCATAAATACATTTAATGCAGTCAGTCTTAAGCCTGAATAAAGTATGAAGGGAAGTTAATTTCATATACGTTGATTTCACTGTATAGCTACAAACACTTAGATACTAGAGAGTGATTTAATTTAGTTTCGTTTCGTGTGTAACTTTATAGTTGGTGGGGATATACAGTTTCGTGTGTAACTGAAGCTGAATGAAAATAACTAGTTAGAAACAGGTTACGCCGACCAAGAAACTAGTTTCGTTACGTTTCTTGAAAACGGCGGAACGACCCACGTCTAACAAGAGCTAATACAACTGTAGCCGACTTCGTAGCTTTCGTCTTGTGAGATTGTACGCCAGAATCACAAACCATTTTACACAAACCTAGCGTAGCTGCTAAACTACTTGAAAACTGGGATGTTTTTCTTGCCTTGACGCGAGTAGGCGTTATAAAGGGGCACTTTCTTTTGTATCACAAACCATGTTACACAAACAAGCCCGCTAGACAAATTTCATAATTACGCGCCTTATCCCACGAAGTCGGCTACAGTCGTATTAGCTCTTGTAAATTTATCAAGGATACCAACATAACAGTGACAGGTACGGCTGCGGATTTTCGCTGTGTCGGTTCGTGAAGTGAATTTTGGTTTTATGCAATTGAAAATTAAAATGCATTATTTTCCGCCGCCCCAAAGCCAAAAACTTTCCTTTTATAGTAATTAAGGCGAATCTAAAGTTTTTTTCTAAAAATTATTCGTAATAAGCGTGGCCAGTCCGAACCGATATTTACCGGATTATTTTCCAGTACCCGACCCAAAAAATTGGATATTTGACCCTTTCAATACAGATGTTACTGGTATTACTGCCTAGCGATTCCGTATTTTTTGTGAGATCGTTATTGGATAACGGACGTTATCTTCTGTCAGATTTGTGTGATTTTTACGTCACGTATTTTAGTTTAGAGATCATTTAAACATGAATTCCTGCAAGTACGTATGATTATTTACTCACTTAATGTACATTGTACATAGAAAACGCAAATAACAGTCATAATAATCACACAAATCTGACAGGAGATTACGTCAATTAGGAGATTACGGAGAAAACCAATTAATAGAAAATCTTGTGATTCAGCTTTCAAACGTAATTTCAAAGAAGCCTCTTTATCAAGTTTTTGGGAGAATAAAGGAAGATTATAAGGAAATATCAGAAAAAATACTGAAACATTACTGCTTTTCTCAACCACATACTTCCGTGAAAAGGCATTCTCTGCTCTTTTTTATTCTTAAAACAAACACAGAAACAGATTACAAGTGGAATCTGATTTGAGATTACAACTAAATAGCAACATCAACCCGAATATCACTAATTTAGTTGAAAAAACACCAACCTTCGCAGTAATTAACCGTTAATTAATGTGAATGTTGGTATAGCTGTTGTACGTTAATTATTAACGTTTTTTATTAAAAAAAAAAAATTGTATTTGTACTACTTACTAAAAAAAAATATCAGAGTGTAATTCACAGGCGGTAGAAGTGAAATCTTCAGAAAACTAAAGTAGACAAGGATGGGGAAGCTACGAGCACCGCACAAAGAGGAGACCGATTATACTATCTCATTCTCTCACAGGCTAAATCCTACGGATGTATGTGTTTGCCTCTTTTTAGTGTATCTATTTTTCATTTCATAAAATTTCAAATCACAACTGTGCTAAAGAAATTTTAACTTCAAAAATGAATCAGAATATATTATTGGTTTTTATATTAAGGGGGTCCTTTAAAATTGTGCTTGATTACCTAGGGGGTCCGTGGCTGAAAAGGGTTAAGAAACGCTGGTCTAATCCAAATTTCCTTTACTTTAAAAAACTGGTAATATTTTATTATCTGTTTTTTGTTAGAATCTGTATTAAATAATCTGTAAATATTTACCTATTGACAACACACGTAATACTTAAAAAAAAAAAAAAAATGTACTAGGTACCTAGATAATAGTTAGTAATAAGTAATTCATTAACCGGAATTGAAAAATATTGCGTATTAATGGTTATTTTGTTAACTTTAAAAACCTGAAATGTCATTTTTCAAGAACCGCCATGTTATTAATTACGACGATGAAATACGCACTTTCGAAAAGGAAAATCACTTTCTGTCAGTTAGACAATAATAAGAAGTACGCATTGCAATCTTCGGAAATGATAAATAATGTGTTATTTTGTTCGGTTTCACAAACACGAAAAATCGTTACTGACGATTTACATGACGCGAGACGCGAGCCAATATGAAATATGAAACTGTTCCATGTGAAACATGAGCTACAATATGCAATTTGCAAATGAGCCAACCTAAAAATACAAAAGCATTCACGAAACGAGTAACTAGAAACGATATATAGACAATATTATTACGAAAGTACCTGATTTGCCTAATTACGTATGTAATTATTCTAATACATCCCAGGTTTTTAATTGATTTGTACTGCAAGTAGGGTTTGTCTAACGCATAGATTTTCAGCCTTTGTTTGCCCAACGCCCACTTTGAGAATATTTTGCTTTTCTCACTGTAATTTTGACGCTTGACTCAGATCAAAAGTACACCATCAAAAGATCTCTATTACAAATTAAGTTTTACACTTTATGACCATGTTTAACACAATACAGCGTAGATGGCTAAGCAGTTGTGTTAGGGTACCTACCCCAGGTTACATGGCAGGGAATATAGAATACCTTCTTATAGAATTCGCTTGACTTTTGTTTTGAGGAAAAATTTATTAATGTTTTATTTATATATATTTTTCAGGCATTGGTTATCCGATGAAAGGGAGACTGCCATATCTATTACAATGTGGTCATTCTGTCTGTGAAAAGTGTATCTTCTCAACAATTAAAAACTTCCATGGCGTCAAATGCCATCAGTGCCAAAACAAGACACTCCTCTCCAAAGAGGAAATGGTCACAGTCATCGGGTTTTCGGAAAGCTTCAAGATGTTTATCCCCCTCAATTTCTACATTCTTGGGATTCTGATTTTCAACAACTCAAGGGTGGAACCCATGAAGGTATTGCTATCAATCAATTTTTTATAATGTGACCAGATATTTTTTGCCTTAACCCCTCCGCAACGTAAGCAGATGTAAGTGTTAAAAATAGGACATCAGTCAAGTACAATAAGCGTGTTTATACGTCAGCGCGTGTGTTTCCATAGAAATCGTTATAACTCCGTTATTGTTTTAGTTACATCCCTAAAACAAAAAGTCAAAGGTCGATAGTAGATCAAGCTGCACATTTCTATCAAGTTTTCTATGGAAATACATAACAGGAATCAGCTGTCAATCGTGTAGTTGACCAAAATATTTACCCGCGCAAATTTGCTACCGGCAACTCCACCGCGCTCCACATTTTAAATTTTTATTAAATATTTTTATATGAAATGATAAAAAAGTGAGGTGACAAAAGTGTTTATTACACATATAAACAATAGAATAAGTATTGTTATTTTTAGCATGTAATTATTAACCGGTCAAAGGCCATGACATTTAGCGGAAATTCGCAAAAAAACACTAAAAAACCACCACTTTGAATTTTGAATTGAATGATTTGTTGATAAATTTTGAGCTATTGTATATTTTATTAACTGAAACACGTTCACATCACAATAAACTATCTACGAAAACCACATTACTTGCATTTATTACGTAAATTAATAGGTTTTATGATCGTTTTATTCGCGATACACCCATTAATTGCGACCGTTAAATTCGCGAGCCGATTGTCATAGAAGAAATCGTTTTAAAAATATTCCAGGGTGACAAGGTGAATGAAACTTGTAGCGTCTCCGAGAGTAATGACAGCGCAAGCGATTCTGACACTGTTCTCCATACAAATTGTGTACATAGAAGGGCCAAAATCGTCGACCAAAAGTTTTTTGTCGGAAGTATTATTCAAATATTTGAATTATTTTCTCGCGCATGCGCATATGACGCGCGCGCCGGCGCGTCTCCGGCCTCCCAGCGGTTAACCCCGATACAGGCGAACCCTAGTGGGGTTAATAATTACATGCTAAAAATATATGTATATAAATTGTGAAGAAGAAGAAGCAATAAATAAATTGTTGTTTGCATAATCTGTGATTTTAGTACCGTTTTCACATAAAAACATCATGTGATTCATTTTTACCTATTTTTAATGTTTGCGTTCTAAATTTTAATATTTACAAATGCTAATATTTATTTGTAATATAATAATTTGAATGCCTATTTTGTAACCTTTCTAAAACAGTTTTTACTATTCGGCTACGTTCAGAAATGTTTCATTTATAGAGCTTTAATTGTGAGGCGGTTATAACTAAAAGTTTTCGTAAAATGTCATTTCGTTTAAGACACCAAAAGCTAATATTCTCGAAAATTCGGAGGGGTTAAAACTAAAAAGCGGGAATAAAATTGCACAGTTTTCTGTCAGAAATCTTAGGTCAATATTACTAGTTTCAGCTCAAAACCTAATATTGATGAGCCATAGCTCAGCCAGGAGCTGTGAAACATCCGTTTAACTCTAAAAAATAAGACAAATTCCATGTTTTCAAAAATTATTCAATTGTTGAAAAAAGTGTTGTCGTTACAACGAAAGAATTATTATTAAAAAATTCTAATATACTATTTTTTTCCTTTACAGCAAACAGGTTTTATCCTACCCGCTGGTCACAGCGTTCAACAACCACACAGATATAAAGGCCACCAGCACCAGCCTTTGCAATACAATCATTACAATCCCCCTTTCGCACAGGATTATCAAAAGAAATTACCACCAAAAAAGGGTCAGTACCTACCTACCTACTCAAAACTTTATAAGGCATCACTGGTCACTGGTGGTAGGTAAAGGCAAATCATTTTAAAGGGGACACTTTGAATGTCTTTGCACACTGATAGTATTGAAAGTTTTCATACTAGTTTGGAATCTAGCTCAAACGAAAACAGAATTGAACAAGGGTCTAAGTATTTTTACCTTATGTTCACAATGTTACTGACAGAATTGCCAGAATAGGCGGTGGGAATAGGAATTGCCAGAATATGACAGGAATGGCGCCAGCCTATATATCGGAACTATGTATCCGACAAAACTTAAGCGATAGCAGCTTACTCTAAGGTCAGCAGATCTAGATGTTACTAATCGTTTAATCGAACTTTCTAGGTCAAATCGAGCCGTTTATTATGATCGATCTTTTCGTGTAACTGGCCGGCTCATTTGGAACAAACTTCCCTCAGCTCTTACTAATATCCAGAACTTGGCTGAATTCAAAAGAGCTTTAAAAACAAACTTATTTAAAAAATCGTACCTTTCATGAATTTTAACTCGTTTTCAATCTACTATAATAAGCCATGTTCCTCAAGTTTCTGGTAATTGTTTGGTTTCGATTACCTCCTTACTATAGTTTTATGTGCACCCTGTTATTATTATTTCTAAATGTAAATTGCATCTTATTCTTTATTATAATGTAATTTTAATGAATTCTTTTTGTTAATATTGTTCTTCAGGAATTGCTTTGTATATACTGTAAATTCTTTGTTTCACATAATTTAATTAATTTTGTATTTTGTAAGGACTTGTAAGGAACACTATAGGATTAATTTTAAGTTTATTATAATTAAGCGCACTTGAAGTGAAATATCACAAAACTGCGCTATATAAATACTACGTTATTATTATTATTATTATTGAGGAAAGAAAGCATGGAGACTGCCTTCAACAACTAAAATCCAAGAACTTCTCGGGCCTGCAACAACCAAGGCAGACTTCCTCTTTAGACAGGTGGAGTTTATAAACTTTCGGGATGTGACAAGATGTGTGTAGGACAGACAGAATCGACCACCTCCAAAAGCTTATCAGAACATTTGGTAAATTTTTGCGATTAGTGGCAATGGCTATTACGAATAATTTTTAGGAAAAAACTTTAGATTCACCTTAATCACTATAAAAGGAAACTTTTTGCATCACGGCCGGCGGAAAATAATGCATTTTTATTTTCAATTTCGTTAAATAAAATTTCAATTCGCGAACCGATACTACGACAGCCCGCCCGCCATTTTTTCACTGTTATGTTGGTATCCCTGACCTGATACATACAAGAGCTAGATACGATTGTAGCCAACTTCGTGGGATAAATGATGAGGCGCATAATTACGAAATTTGTCTAGCGGGCTTGTGTATGTTATCTTTACTTTAAAAAACAGCCTACGTTTTTAAATGGTTTGTCTGGCAAAGCAGGGTTTGTCTAGCGGGATTGTGTATGTTATCTTTACTTTAAAAAACAGCCTACGTTTTTGAATGGTTTGTCTGGCAAAGCAGGGTTTGTGTAGCGGGCTTGTGTATATTATATTTATTTTAAAAAACATCCCAGGATTTGAATGGTTTGTCTCCATTCCAGTGCCTGATTAGAGGTTCGTTTACATTATATTATTAATTCATCATGTATCCCACGAAGTCGGCTACAATCATATCTTTTTTTAAAAATTTTATTTTTTATTATTTATTACATTTTTTGTTTTTTTTTTTTACAGTTTGAAGTGTAATACATATTTTTTGTTTTTGGTAAACACCACCTCACTAGGCTGAGCCTGTTCCGAGGTGGCAGGAATTTAGTCAAATTTTGATTACTTAATCTTGTAAGAAAAGAATAAGATAAATTTTTTAATTTATACATGAAAAGATAAATAGAATGAAAGAAAAAGAAAATGAAAAAAGTTGAGAAACATAAAAAATATTCATACAATTAATAAGAAATATAAAAATTTAAAATGATTATATACTTAAGAATACTAAGAAATTTAGAAATAATAACAAATATTTGAGAGGAAAAGAAAAAGATATAGTTAAGTGTGTTGTTATATGGTATAAATTATCTCCCTGCAGTATACAACGCCTTTGTTGAATATCCACGTTTGAGTTTTGTGTTTTAGATTAGCATTTTTAGTCACATGAATATCTTTAATATCTTTTTCAATTAAATTTAAAAAAAATTGGAGCCAAATTACGGTAATGTCTTTGTCCATAGGTAGTATTTGTCTTTGGAGTCATGTGTTGGTGTCTGTGTCTTGTGTCGTAATTGTGTTGTAATTGTGTTGTACAGTATGATGGTTTAGTTTGTCCTGTTGGTAATGTATAATTATAATTTTGATGTACAGTTGTTGTATGTTCAATACAGCAAAGTCTTTAAATAACTGTATTGTCGGGAATCTATAAGGTTTTTTTGTAATAACTTTAATTAAGGCTTTTTGTGCTTTGTCGAGAGGGTTCATATTAGTTTTTGCAGCACTACCCCAGCCAATCATACCGTGAGTGATAATTGGTTGGGCTAGTGCGTAGTATATCGTTTTTAGAGTCTTCATTGGCATTATGTTTCGTATGTTTTTGAAAAAATATATTAGTTTTCTAACTTTACCCGCTGTTTTATTTATTTGTTCTGTCCATCTAAAATAGTTGTCAATATAAATGCCTAAGTACTTGATTACCTGAGTCCGAGTTAGTGGATTGCATTGACAGCTTTTTTTGGATGTGCAATCATGTATGGTTAAGCTTTCATCAAGTCTTGGTTGTCGTCTGGGATCTATGCTAAATGTCATGTATTTTTTTTTGTCAGTATTTAGTGTCAGCAGATTGTTGTCTAACCAATATTTGATCCTGTTGATTCCTTCTGTAGTTTTCTTGTATACACTTGTCCAAGAGTCAGAAGTGAAAATAAGAACAGTGTCATCCGCAAAGCAAATAACATCTCTGACAATGTCTATCTGGCACAAGGAATTTATATATAGTAAAAATAGGATGGGTCCTAATGTACTTCCTTGGGGAACTCCATAAGTAATGTATCTGTTTTGGCTTGTTGCATTGCCTACTTTTAGTGAGTGGCTGCGGTCAGTTATGTATATGATTTGAACCAGTCATACACAGAATTTTTAATACCTATGTTTTTTTAGTTTTTTAAGGAGGATTTTATGAGACACCGTGTCAAAGGCTTTGCTTAGATCGAGAAAAACTGCAATGCAACTTTTTTTTTTGTCAACATTTTTTAAAATGGTTTCTGTTACTCTTAATATTGCATCTTGTACACCCATATTCTTTCGAAAACCATATTGATTTTCTGATAAGATTTTGTGTTTGTCTAAGTAGTCTACAAGTTGGATTTTCACTAGATTTTCTAATACTTTTGTGAGCACATTTAAAAGTGAGATAGGCCTATGGTATGAGAGATTATTTTTTTCTCCGGATTTGTAAATAGGTACTATGTTTGCTTTTTTAAAGTGGCTGGGGAATATGCCGTTAGTAATGCTGAGATTACAGATATAGGTGAAGGGAAGAGCTATTTGATATTTTATTTCTTTTATTAGTTTAGTGTCAAGTTTGTCGAGTCCAGTCGCACAGTCATTTCTCAGCCTATTTATATGTTGTATTATGTCTTTGATTTGGAAAGTTTCCACTCTAAATTTATTGTTATTTTGAGCATTAGTGGTATATTCCTCCGCAAGTGTATATTCATCCGTATTCATTTTATTTAAAAGTTTTTGGGCTAATGTTTGACCAATGTCTGCGAAATGATTATTTAACGTGTTAGCCATATCAGTCTGGTCAGTTATTATTGTATCATTAATTTCTATTTGTTTAAAATTTGCTGCTGGTTTCTTATTTATATTGTTAATTTCCTTAACTGCGTTCCATAATACCTTCGGGTCTTCTTTGTTTTCTTCAATTTTCCGTCTATAGTATTCTTCTTTGATCTGTTTCACTATTGATCGGCAGATGTTTCTATATTTTTTGTAGTAATTTTGGAGCTTGATGTTATTCGGCGAGTTTGATGACTGTTTATGTAGTTTATCACTCTTATGTAAACATTTTACCAAGTTCACATTGATCCAAGGTTTAATTTTTTTATTTTTTTTAACTTTATTTCGAAAGGTTGTGTATTTTAGCACACTGGTATTTATTTGCTCAGTGAACTTCATCATTGCAGCATTAACATCTGTTTCAGTCAAAAGATTTGTCCAGGACATTTTTTTTTTTTAAATTTTCTTTATTCATTTTGTTTATTACAGGATTGTTTTACATGGTATTTCGACTACCAAGCTAGGCAAATGCCCGTATTATGGTAGTCGAGATTCATAAGATATTAAGTATATAATATTAATAATCATCCATATATATGTAGATAAAAGTACAAACATATAGCATATATATTATACTAGTATTAGGTACATGATCACATACAGGAAAGGAGTTAAACTAGGTGAATCTTGTATAAATAAAAATAAAATATAATAACAAATAAAAATAAAAGTAACAAAATAATAATATTTTAAGGATAATAGAAATAAAAAATAAGAATAAATATGTAAATCATCTATACAGATGAACAATGATAGTTTTAGACCCCAAAAAACAAAATCAAGTATTCCTAAGCAGCATATGAAATGGACGAACAATGTCAAAAAATATGAAAAAAAGCATCAGCGTAATATAAAGTTTTGGTTGAAAATTAATTTAGAGATAAGATTTTTACTCAAGAAATATGAAAAAATAAGAACAGTTTTTAAGATGTAAGGCATTCTTTATAATATTTCCTTCCTTGAGTAAATAACCAGTTCTGTATATTAATGGCATAAAGATCATCAGTTTTCGATGTCTTAATATCAATACTCAGTAAGTTGAACATTTTAGGCGCGATGTAAGAGAACTGTCGTTGGGCGAAAGCTGTTTTTGTTGGAGGAATTTTGCGTTTTTGGTGTGATGAATAGCGGGTGTAAATATTTTGTTGAGTTTTGAGTGTTAAATCATTTTTCCTTAAGTGTATGAGAATTGTCTTAACGTATAATTGTCTAATGTCTAGGATTGCGAATTTTTTAAAAAGTGGCTCTGATGGGTGAGATGGGTGACATTTTAATATAATCCTTAGTAGCAGCTTTTGAATTCAGATCATGGGATATATAATTGAAGCTGCACAGCCTCCCCATCCCACGATACCGTATGTGGCTATTGATTGGAATAGTGCAAAATATATGCATCTAATGTTTGAAGTTTCAGGATTGATCTGAGAGAGAGAAATATGTAGCACAATTTGCGGAGTCTTTTTGTTGTGAAATTGACATGGTCCTCCCAACGCAGTTGGTCATCTATAACAATCCCCAGATATTTAATTTGGTCGGATTTTTTTAGGTTGGTACATGAGCAATTATTGTGGGGAGGCGTAGGGGTAATATGGTTCTGTGAGCATGAGTGAATGATAAGATTAGGACAGTTTTGAGGAGGAGTGACTACGTATGGAGAAAAGTAAATATTTTGTTTTGTCAACATTAAGAGTCAGAAGGTTGTCATCTAACCAATGTTTTACTTTATTCAGGCCCTTATTTGCTTTTTCCATAGTTAAGTTCCAATTTTCAGCTTCAAAGATGATTACCGTATCATCGGCAAAAGATATTATAGTTCCATCAATTTCCAAGTTACATAAAGTGTTAATATATATTAGAAAGAGAAGTGGGCCTAATACACTGCCTTGAGGCACACCGTACGTGATTGGTAAACTTGTACTTCTGTATTCTTTAGCAGAATTTACAAGAGACGATTGTGACCTATTTGTTAGATAGTTCTCAAACCATTTGAGGGGAGTACCTTTTATTCCTACCTGAAGGAGTTTCTTCAAAAGTATGCGGTGAGAGACAGTATCAAAGGCTTTGGCTAGATCCAAGAAAACAGCGAGGGGCTTGCGGCCTTTATCAAGGTTATCAGAGATTGCTTTTGTAAAAGTTGCAATTGCATCTGCGGCACTACGATCTTTGCGGAAGCCATATTGATTTCCTGACAAAATGTCATTGTCTTCAAGAAATTTATATAGCCTCCGCTTTACCGTTTTTTCAATTATTTTTGATATCGGACTCAGCAAGGATATTGGTCTATAGTTATTCACTGATGATCTGTCCCCTGATTTATAGATAGGAATAATTGTTGAATGTTTTAAAGAATTTGGGAAGAGGCCAGTTTGAAAGCTTAGATTTATGATATGTTTAAGGGGCTTAGTGATGATTGGTTTGAGGTGTTTGATCAATTTAGTGGATATATTGTCGATTCCAGTTGAATGTGTGTTTTTGAGTGACGAAATAATTTCAGTGATTTCTTGTTCTGTGGTAGGAGTGAGATTAAATGGATCATAGCTAAGATTATCGATCGATATATTATTTGCAAGGTTAAATTCTGACATTCCGTTTTTATTTAAAATATTATTTGCTAAGTCTGATCCGACTGTGGAGAAGAATTTATTGAAATGATTTGCGATTTTTTCTGGATGATTTGTTGTATCTAGTGTTTGGTCTGCAATGGTTATTTTATTTATAGGTGCGGTAGTTTTGTTGGTATAGCAAATCTCTTTGACAATATTCCAGATTTGTTTATTGTCATTGGCAGCTTCCTTGATCTGTTTTCTATAGTATTCGTCTCTAACTCTACAGATTATTTTTTTACAAGCATTTCTGTATCGTTTGTAAAATAGGAGAGATTCGTGATTATTGGGATTGTTTTTACAAAATTTGTGAAGTTTATTACCCTTGTGAATACAGTGTAGAATGCCATTTGTTATCCAAGGCTTAAGTTTAATTTTGCGACTACTTTGGGTTGTTGTTAGTGTTGGATGTGGAACTTTTTAAATGGTTATGTATGGTGTCGATAAGAAATTCGCACGCTATGTTTGGATCGGTGAATTTATAGAAATTTGACCAGTTTTCCTTGGAAACCAGTTTGAATAGCGTGTCATAGCAAATTTTCTTCGTGGGTATTTTAGATGTAGGTAATTTTTTAATAACATGTGAAAGGGAGGTGATAGTAGCATAATGGTCTGTAACCGTGCATTGGTATACGAGAGATTTGGTATTCAATTTACATTTAGCAAAGACATGGTCAATGCAACTGGCGCATAATTCTGATACCCCAGTGGGGGCCGTAATAGCTGGAATAAAACCTTGTAGAGTTAGTAAGTTCATGTACTCATTTGCTTGGGGATGCATCGTATTTATGATATTAATATTAAGGTCACCAATAACAAGTACATTTTCACAATCCCTCATACGCGATAAGGATTGATTAAGTGAGTTTAAGAATGGTGTTATATTAGACTCACTCGGTGATCGGTATATAGATAATATCGTTACGCTATTTTCTATTTCGAGTTTAAGACAATTTGAATTTGTGATTGAGATTTCTTTAACAGAGTGTTGTATGTGATTTTTGATGTATATGATTACGCCATCATTTTGAGATTTATTATTCCTGTGTGTTGTATTGGTTATAGTCTTTTATAGTTTTTGGAATAAAGTTATCTTTGATCCAGCATTCGGTCAGAATAAGTAAGTCAAAATCTGAATCAAGGTCTGTGAGTAGTATAAGGAGTTCATTGAAATTTTTATTATTTGATCTGATATTCATGGAGAATATTTTAAGGTTAGATTGATTTAAGATTTGTCGGACTTCTGTAGCATTATTTGTTTCGGTACATGGAATCTGTGAGATGTTGTCTAATACATTTGTTATGTCTTCCATTTTTTTAAATTACTAAAGTATGAACTAATAATGTGCCAAAAATGTAGTTCGGTATTGGTAACAGCAAATTAATAACATAGTAAGTAAAAAAGTATATATATGTAGTGTTGGTTGCAGAATGACTCAGATAAATAAAGTATATGATGGGAGTATCATTTAGGAAAAAAGATATATTAATAGTATTATCATTTGATTTTGAAATATGAGGCATAAAAGTTGAACATTTTTTTTCTGACACTTTAGAGCAAGGACGATAATATAAAAATATGTATTTTGTTGTGTTTAGACTATAGGTAGGGTTCATGCAGAAATTATAATTGTCATTTAGAATTGAAAAGGTATTATATAACACATTTATTTATTTATTTCAAAAACATACGGCACAACATGTGCCATTGACATAATTATATTTATATATATTATAATACAATAACATAAGAAAGTGACATATAAATGTAAAGTTAAATATAAAAACAAAAGGTAAAAGAAAGGAGTTAAGGTAATGAGTAGTAAATAGAATTATGATGTATAAAATGAAAGTATAAAGTAAAAGTGTAAACTATAAAATATAAAGTATAATGTAAAAGTAAAAAGTTGAAAGGCAGGAAATAATATAAACTATAAGTTACCTTTGTACATAATAAAAATTACAAAAGTTATAAATATAAAAAAGTATGACAAGTAAACAGTAAGAAATGCTCTTAGGAGCCAAATATTGAAGATAACCAAAAATTTTAAAAAAATATATAATAAATAAAAGGAAGGTATTACGGAGTATACAAAGCGATATGAAAAGTAGATAACTATGATATGTTTCTAAGCCATAGGTATTAGAGTGCATACTGGTAGGACATAATATTATGGTTACATGATTATTTATTTATTATGATTACGTGGTAGTACTAGCAGATAAATTTTGTCTAATGCATCTTTTGTATGACAGACTTTCGGCATGATCGATATGAGCAAATTCATTACCTAAAGTGTGTAAACGATGTATTATTGAATTTTGTTCTGCATTACTGAGAGTGTTATTGCAATAATAAGGTGTTTTGAGTCGAGTTGTTCTACTAGGTACATGATAATTTATTAACGATACCAATTCAGGGGAGTCAAACCAGTTATTGTTTATTTTAACCCCTCCGCAACGTAAGCAGATATATACGTTAAAAATACGACACCAGTCAAGTACAATAAGCGTGTTTACACGTCAGCGCGTGTGTCTCCATAGAAACAGTTATAATTCCGTTATTGTTTTAGTTACATCCGTAAAATAAAAAGTGAAAGGTCGATAGTGAATCATGCTGCACATCTCTATTCAAGTTGTCCATAGAAATACATAAAAAGAACATTCTGTCAGACGCGCAGTCTGACACATAATTTATGCCGCCAAATTTCCTACGAGCGGCCGACATTGTTAATTTCTATTAAATATTTTTATATGAAATGATAAAAAAGTGAGGTGACAAAAGTGTTTATTACACATTTATACAATAGAATAAGTATTGTTGTTAACATAATCTGTGATTTTAGTACCGTTTTCACATAAAAACATCACGTGAGTCATTTTCACATTTTTTTAATGTTTGCATTCTAAATTTTAATATTTACAAATGTTAATATTTATTTGTAATATAATAATTCGAAAGCTTATTTTGTAACCTGTCTAAAACAGTTTTTACTATTCGGCTACGTTCAGAAATGTTTCATTTATAGAGCTTTAATTGTAAAGCGATAATAATACAAAGTTTTCGTAAAATGTCATTTCGTTTAAGACACCAAAAGCTAATATTCTCGAAAATTCGGAGGGGTTAAATAAAAAAATAAGATCATTGAGTATTCTTCTATCTTTTAACGATAAGAGTCGCATTTTTTGTAATAGAGAATCATAGTTTATGTTATCCGCGGGAATTCCGAATTTGAAATTAATTGATCTGAGAAATTTGCGTTGAATTTTTTCAATGGAGTTTGCGTGGCTTTTGTAGAGAGGTTTCCATATGGGTTTTGTGTAGGTTTGGGGTCGTATGAAATATAATAGAATAAAAACTTCAATGTAATATATGAGAGACATACATCCATAAGCTTGCCAAAAATATGAAGAATTAAATCAAAAGAATTACGCTCCAAAGAGGTTGTCATTGGAGTAATATTGATTTTAGAAATGATCATGTTACGAGGGTAAATATTATGTAGAAATAAATAATAGTTAAAGATATTAATATTTACAAACAGATGTTCATTATATTTGGCATTTCAGGTAATGACAACAGTAATCGATCTTTGTTTGTTTCACTGATGAGTATTGCAGGCGTTCCGAAGTCCTTACGCATGTATATTTGTCCTTGTTTAATCCACGTGTATTTAAATTTGTTATCTCTTGTTGCCTTATGGGCCAGGTACCATAGATGTTTGGCTCGAAAAGTCAGGTGTTCGGAAACGTAGACTTTCGAGCTAGTGCCAGCAATTCCCAGTTGTTGTGTATTTAATTTTTCATCTGGACTGGATGCTTGCTTGTTGTAGGTTTTGACATCAGAAAGAAATTGGTCGCGGTCCATGTTAGTTTTGAATTTGAAGATGATGGGTTTATGTTCCTTATTAGTTTTTTGAGAAATTCGGTAAGCTGCTTCAACTTCATTTATATTTACCTTAGACTTTGTAGTTTGATGAATGTTATAGAACACATTTTTTAAGTTCTCACCCTTTAGTTCAGGGATTCCCCGAACTTCAATGTTTTTAGACCTATTTGCACGGTCCATAGTATCCATTTGCCCTTCCAAAAATTCAATTCGGGTTTCAAGTTTAGTGTTTTTATTTTTTAGTTCTTCATTTTGTTCTTCTAAATTATGAACTCTTATGAGTATATCTTCATAATGCTTACTCATATTCGATATCGTTTCTAGAATTTTATTATTTTGTTTAATAATAGCGTTTTGAGATTGAAGGAGCTCGTTTGAATTATATACACTCAAATCGGTCGAGTTTTTGATGGTATCCTTGTTTTGTTTATTGGATACTACTTCCAATGGTTTGCCATCACTGCACGTCATTGAATTGATGCACTGCTTGCATTTTTGCTGAGTGCGTCGTTCTTTGGTGAGGCGGCGATATGTGTTTTCTGTCACGCCACCACAATGGAGGTGATATGTCCCTTTACACTTTGAGCAAATGAACATAGAATCGTCGAAGAGAATGTTTTCTGGGCAGGCACGGCACTCACTCATGTTGAATTTAGAGGTACGACTTTTGGTGACTTATCAAATTTATTAATTTTTAAAAGAATTATTTTCAGTGTTTTGCGCCTGTCTGCTGTAAAGTCCGCAATAGGGCTAACTTTCTTGACTTGTTTATTTGTTGAATTCATTGAATCAAGAGATGATCTAATAGAGTCATAGTCTGTGTATTTCAGTTGCGTCGTGTTTTGTTGATTGTCTTTTTTGTGGTTATTTGTCTTGGAAAGGGTGATAATTGTAGCAAAGTGGTCAGTTACTGTTGTATTTATAATAGTTGCAGAGACATTAAATTTTGTCCTCACAAAAATGTGATCTATACACACGACTGTGACGTAGGCGTGGATCTGGTAGGTAAGTTGATAGCAGATCGGAGACCGTAGCTTGCAAGAACACATTCGTAGTCATCAGCTTGGTGGTGCCTGTCTCCAATTATATTTATATTCAGATCTCCGGCAATGACACAGTTTTTGAATTTATTATTGCTCTGGAGATTTTCATTTAGTGACATTAGAAACTGCGATACGTTATTATGTGATGGAGACCGATAGATGGCTAATCAAGACATTGTATGCACACACTGTTTGCTTGTAGTATATTAGTGGGAATCATTGAAGCAAAAACTGAATTAATTGTGTATACTATCACTCCATCACTACGGTTTTTGTGATGTTTTGACGAGAAAACATCGTAGCCTTGCATGTTGGGCGCAATAAAATCGTCATTAATCCAACATTCGGTGAGAATGATAACATCAAATTTTAATTTTATTTGTTCTAAAGCAACTAATAAATTATCAAAAAAAATTGTGACACTTCTGATGTTTTGGTTGAATATTTTCAAATAATAATTGCCCGCAAAATGAGTGGATACTTTTGAAGCATCGATAATGTTAAGGGTCTCTATATTAGTACTTGGCGTTGACGATAATTCTATCCAACGCCAACGTCGTTATCGTTGGCAATTTTCAACTGTTGAAAATAACGTCGACGTTGACGCAACTATAATAGGAGATCGACACGATACTAACAAAAAATATATCAAAATCGTATTAAGGAATCCCTTTTAACGGGTGGTTCCCCGAATCATTGATGTATTATTAATTATAATTATCTCTATGCCCCACGCCCCACACACGTAATAATAATCCTATAATAACGTTGAAATTTGAAACTGTTGGAAGACGTTGGTTTCGGTGTTGAAAATATTACCCTGTTGAAATGTTAAAAGACATTGAAGATATATTTTGCTTGTCACTGATAAATTCGCTTGTTGCTTGGCGCTATGTATCGGCCGTATTGGACAGGAAAATAAAAAAAACGTGCAGTAGGTGCGTACATTACCAAAAGACCATGTCTAATTGGGTATAATATCGTTCACGAAGTGTGATCTCTTGACCCCTTTGACTTATCATTCCAACACTGTTGAAAACAATAGGTTCAAAACGTCTCTGTTAGGCGACCGGCGTTGATAATTATCAATAGGTTATTTTTTGCTTGTCGTTGATAAATTTGATTGTTCCCTGGCGCTGCGTATCGGCCGTATTGGATGGGAAAATAAAAAAAAAACATGCGATAGGTATGTACATTACCATAAGACCTTGTGTACTTGGGTATAATATCGTTCACGAATTGTGATCTCTTGACCCTTTTGACTTATCATTCCAACACTGTTGAAAACAATAGGTACAAAACATAGCTGTTAGGCGACCGACATTGACAATTATCAATAGGTTATTTTTTTGCTTGTCGTTGATAAATTTGATTGTTCCATGGCGCTGCGTATCGGCCGTATTGTATCAAATATTATATAAAATATCGAGTAATGTTGTTCACGAAGTACAAGCTCTTAACCCTTTTTATTTATTAGGCAGTTGAATCGTTGACTGCGTTGAATAATATTCGCATGTAGGTATTATATTTCAACTGTTGGCGCTAATTATTTTCAACAGCGTTGGACGTTGAAATAATATAACTATTGTTTCCAACGGCTAGTTATATTTTAATACAGTACTACTCTATATTATTAATGTTTTCAATGTCTTCTTCGAAGTGTTCGTGTTTGTAATCTAGTTCGTTGGCCATTTTTTAAACTACTATTAATTAAATATTAACTACTAAAAATAACTAACACTAAAGAAAAATATATACTGTCTTATCACTATAC
Source organism: Limnephilus rhombicus (assembly GCA_929108145.2). NCBI lineage: Eukaryota > Metazoa > Arthropoda > Insecta > Trichoptera > Limnephilidae > Limnephilus > Limnephilus rhombicus. The sequence continues at coordinate 31,313,853 of OV815284.1, forward strand.
ATTATTTATGTCTTCGTAAAATGTTATATCTTTGTAAAGTTCATTCCAAAATGTTTCGTATAATGTCTTATCACTGTAAAATGTTTAAGTAATATCACTTCCTATCAAGAACAAAATTAGCGGGCAGAGTCCGACGTCATCCTTCCGCGTGGGGACGGGCGGTGGGGCAGCGGGGGTCGCATTTATATCACTGTAAAAATGTTTATACGTAATACCACTTCATATGAGTCCGATGTCATCCTTCCATGAGCTCGGGGGCGGGCGGTGGGGCAGCGGGGGTCGCATTTATATCACTGTAAAAATGTTTATACGTAATACCACTCCATATGAGTCCGATGTCATCCTTCCATGAGCTCGGGGGCGGGCGGTGGGGCAGCGGGGGCTGCAATTAGGGGAACGAAAGAACATTGAAAGTTAATAATTCTTTGTTCTACTACTTGACGACCACATTAAATTAAATGCGAAAACCATATTAATTTAACTAATTATTATTATGTATATTGAAATACCAGCCTTAAGATGATCAACGCTCGCAACACAGTATCACTCCACATACATACACACTTCTCTGCAATCTACACACCTGTCCACAATGCTGGCTACTGAAGGCATGATAATCCATTTAAAATTAATCACGATTATTTTTTTTATTTTTAGATTATGGCAAATTCCTGAAGTCACTTTGGTTATGCCCTGAACACCCTGACAAGAATTGTGAACTGTATTGCTCCGATTGTTGCAAGACCATTTGCACCCAGTGTCTGGTCAAAACATGCGGGAAACATGCATTCTCTCTAGTCAGCGAGAAGGTATGTTTTATATGTGTTTATATATTCTCAAAATCATTAATAGTATTACTCTGACTCTGCGCAGTTGGACTTTCACTTCAGTGTGATTGGAGTCTCAAGTACATAAATCGAAACCAAAATACTTACTATGTAATATTACAACTTTTAAAAAATTAATTTTTCAGAACGAACAGTTCATCAACGATATCAAGATTCACAAGAAAACCACCAACGATGTCATGCTGCGTATGAAGAAAACAGCAGGGGTTAGTTTAATTTTTTACATTTGTATTTATTGAAGCCCTACTATGTAAAAACATGAGATTAATAACAGTATGCAGTATAAAAGTCGTTAACAAGATAAGTGTAATACTAATTTCAGATACTCTCAGTATCGCCCTGGTGTAAGACCACCATTCAGAATTGAAATGTTGCTTGAAATTGCTTCTGCCGTGTTTGGTGACCAGATCTGAATAGCCAGGTCCTTCCCCACCTTCCTCTTTCCTATCTCCTTCCCATCCCCACTGCCTTCAGCCCTCCCAACATACTCCAATTGGGGATGCCATAGTCCCACTGGCTCCAGACGGGAGCAGTTGGGACTCTTGTGCGGTATTCATGTAAAAAAAAAAAAACATGGATAAAACGCTATACTAACCCATATATGCCCAGAACTATGTCTTTATTTGGTTCCTTATTTGCCTCTTGATTCGAAAACGAATCAAAATTTAAGCTTTCTTTCAACGTTAATTATCTTACGCATTTCGTTCGGAAAGTGCAATCTACCGTCATCGATGTCAAGGTTAAGGTATCTTCTTCTAATGGTAATCGAATGTTTCAACTAAACAAATTTTATTATCCCGTAATTAATCAGTGCAAGTTGTGACCTGTTTACGGCGTGCAGAAATCATGGCTACTTTCACAAAAAAGTAAGTAATTATCGAAATTAACTCTAGTTTAGAGTTTTTGTGTAATTTATGATAAAGTTGGATAGTTTAAACATATGTTTGTGCAATTATAAAAACTATATTGTTGTATTCAAATACCTAAAAGCGGTTTATAATACCAGTGTTTCGAAAACGAAACATTGGGAAAATATACATATGTAATATACTAAATAAGCATTTTTTAATATCAAATGGAGCAAGCTGTTATCGACTAATGAAATAGTTGATATTGTCCATAATTTGGATTCGGACGATGAAGCTACAGATACATTTATATAGAACCCCTCGGAGATAGATTAGTTTCGGACTCCGATTTGGGCGACGAAACAAATTTAAGTTTTGAAAATTTATCACGTAGACAACTTCTAGCTCCTGCTGAGGTGGTGCGTCATGGGAATAAAGACAATGATGACAGCGAGTCAGAAGATGATCTTCCGCTTTCAGCCTTAGCTAATCGAAACACAACATCGGATGTGCCTTTATCGAGTCGACTAGGACAGCCACAATCCCGTAAGTGGGTAAAACGAGACCTATCCAGAATGTATAACGAGTGGATTGTACCACCTCCAAGATCAGTGGTGACCATATCAGATGCGTCGGACCCAGTCCATTTCTTTGAATTATTTTTAGTCACAAGTAATAATATATATTGTTCATCATACAGTTTTGTGCTGTGGAAAAAGGAAATATGGCATTTACCCTGTCTGATGATGAAATATATTGCTTCATCGGCATTCTTATATTGACAGGTTACTGTCCATTGCCGCGACGACGTATGTATTGGGAGGGTAATGAGGATACCCACAATTTCTTGATAGCTAAATCTATGCGACGGAACCGGTTTGAAGAAGTTTTGTGATACTTCCATGTGTCTGATGACTCAAATTTAGCTCCGGGTGACAAAATGGCCCCCCTTGTTTGAGATGCTCAATAAAAAAAATTACAATATGCTGTGATTGAAAAATGTATTAGCATAGATGAATCTATGAACCCTTATTACGGCACGCATGGGTGTAAACAGCACATTAGAGGAAAATCTATCAGGTTTGGTTTTAAAACTTGGGTAGCAGCTTTGCGTCTGGGATATTGCTTACATGCTGATCTTTATCAGGGTAAATCTGAAAGAGTCAGAACCGGTTTAGGCCAACATGTCGTAAGTAAACTTAGTTTGTTATTAGTATGTTTAGATTTATGAATATGTCATAATACAGAAAAATCTTGTTGTTTCTTCGCTCATAGTAAATGTATGGGAAGTGCCCAATGTTTCGTTTTCGAACAATTAAAAAAAAGGTACTTATCCAATTCTGACCTTAATGAAACTTGTTTTAACGTTATTAGAGACTTATTACCACTAACATATTTAAAGTTTAGTAAAATCAAAAGTCCAAAATAGTTCTGGGCATATACAGGGTATTGATCGTTTTCGAATCAGGGGGCATATATGGGTTAATAGCAATTAAAATAAGCGCTCTTTCAAAACTTGAGTTAACCTCACTTTTCATCATTTTGACTGTGTGAAAATCGTCGGAAAATTTTTATTTACGTTGTAAGCCACCAATCTGAACATAGCAAAACTTATTTCGGATCTTATTTTGTTATAAGTTACTTTGTTTGAATATAGGGCCGAACGCGGTGGTGACTGCGAAAATTCGATTTACACGGGAATAAGTCGTATTATTACGAATTTATTCTGAAGAACCTACCCAAATTCGAATTGGTGGCTGAGGAACTCAATTTTTGGCGATTTTTTTATGATTTTTTTTTTGTAAAATTTCGAAATACGTGGGATTTTTTAATTCGAAATTTTATTTTTGATGTCCCGTTGGTTTCGAATTCATAGGGTTCTAATGTAGTACAATGATATTTAAAAAAAAAAAATCTTTCTTTGTTTACACTACTTTATGCTTTTTAAAAAACATGAATATGATTGTTGTTTCTATTAAAACATTGCAGGATTTTTGCCTTAGATACCCGATAATGCCCCCCTCCCCTGCATAGTGTAAATCCGACTGAAGGTGTTTTCATTCTTAAGTTTTGAAGACTGAATTTTAAAAATGGCTCAATATATCCCACGTAAGCAGTTTTTTTTGGATATTTTAATTAGAGAGTTTCGCTGCATGTTTTATTTTCAGGAATTGGAAAAGAAGCGTTCTCTGACATCTCTCGGATCCGTGGACACTAAGTCTACGGAAACCTTGCTCGCTGAACACTTTGATCGCTTTCATGGCGTCCTGCAGAGAATGGAGAACTCCCTGGTGGCTGAAATCAAATCCAGCAAGAATTACCTGAACGATCTGATTAAAGGACTACACGATTCCGCTAAGGACCTGTCCGATCTTATGAATGCTGTAGATTATTTCACTGAGCCGGAAAAACAAAAGGAGGTAATGTTGTTCATTATGTGTATGATCATTGACAAGCATAATAATATGTAACTAGCAGTTAAAAAGATAGGAACCGGTTCCAAAAATAGTCGGTTCCTCGGATCCGGTGATAGCTAGTCACCGGGACAAAGTAACCGCGACAGGCAATGACGTCATGTATAATATATAGACGCGTGGTTTTATTATTCACAACTGCCAGTTACAATAAAAATCATATTATCATCAATCTCTCCATACCCGGAAAGATTTACGAAGTTACAAATCCAATAGTACTTATACCTGCCAGCGGCAGGTCCTCATGCGATCTAATAACGTTAGTGGCGCCATCTTCATCATCAAAGTAGCTTTTTAACAATCTTCAAGTACGAAGATGGTTTTGCATAAGGCAGCGGCGTTGGAGATGTATTCTAAGTCAGATTCTTAAATTTCAAGCGTACAGACGTAAGCCTATTAATAACATCCGATTATAATGGTTTTATTCTAGACTACACGGAAGGGTTGTCCAATGCAATATTCATAGTCCGTATTATAAATAACACTTCCAGCTAATATATTCTAATTTCACCACTGTACTGTTGAAATATGATAACTGCATAGCATAGTCAACAAGATTAGCTTTGATGGAGATTGCTTTTTATTCGAGTATCATTAAAAGCTGGTTTCCTTCTCCTTTGGTGTTTAGAGGTACATATTTCCCTGCATTGGGCTAAAGCAGTCCTTCTGTGGATAAATATATACTATTGTTTGTTATTATAATCACTTTAAGGTTTTGTTAATCGGTCAATTGTTTTTTTGAACACATGTGCACGAATGACAATTTTTACGACCGTGCTAGCCTCCCGTACACTTTAATACCATCCACGATGGAAATTTTTCCCACACGTTTATATACTTTGTGCTTTGAAAACTGTATAGAGGACAAAATCAGAATCGCTTGCGCTAACCTCACTATAGATTCTATTGTTTATTTCATTAATGTAGCCTCTATTAACGATGATTTACCTGATCTTTTTTACCATTGAAATATTTTGACTCATTGTTGAAATCGATCAAATTGATTCTTGAACAGTCGATTCTCGCTTCTCGATATAATTCTTTTGAAAACACAATCCGAGACAATCGTTTTGAAACATTACAAAATTCCTTTTTTCATTTATTTACATTTTTTTTTAAACTTTTTTTCCAATTACGTCCCGTTAAACTGATTGATATCAGTTTGTCAACGGGTCCAGCGAAACAATCGCTGTTTTTGGTCAGAATTCATTTGAAAATGCAATCGACACAATTGCTGTGATTAGTCAGAATTCATCGAATTTGGAAATCGAGACAATTGTTTAGACATTTGCCTACAACATAAAGGCGATTTACCTTTTTTCTTGGTAATGTTTGCCTACCATTTGTGTGGTTGTTTGGCATGTTTCCTCACTGATTCCAGTGGCAAAATATCGGGGAAAGCTTCCATTCTTGGAATATGTAACGTCCACTAACAATAAATGGTTATTACAACCAGTGGCGGCTCGTGACTTTTTGTGTGCTAGGGTGCTAATATTTAAAAAAATGGCATCATGGATGTTGTCGTATGCGAAAATTTTTTTTTTTTTTTTTTTTTCAAAAATCGGTGTTTTGTATGAAGATTTTTCAGGAAATCAGTGCGGCACACCGCCAAACTGAAACTTTCTGAAATTTTTCAAACAAAAAACTGATTTTCAAAAAAAAAATTTTTTTTTTCGGCTACAACAACTTCATAATGCCATTTTTTTTTAATTTCAGCACTCTAGCACACCCAAAAGTCACGAGCCGCCACTGATTACAACCCAAAAAATAACTTATCAGTGTGCGATTCATTGACGCTTTTGCAGGAGTTTGTATGATTTAAAGTATGGCGGCCATTATGAATAGAGCATCCTGATTGGCTATTTGAAAAACTGCCGCTTTTGTTTCGGAAGGAGGTGGACACTGCCGTATTTGTTACAACAACAAAACTTTAAAGCCAAAATACTATGGTTTAAAGATGTTTTTGTTACAAACAGATATATTATGGAGAAAGAATGAACTTTTCTCTATGAAACTGCATATTCAACTCATTTTTGACGTGTGGTGGACACTTCCGTCTTTGTTTCTAGGGGCCTCATATTATAATCTTATTAATATTTTTTTTTATGGTTCTCTCCCAAATGGGAGGTTTTTTTTTAGATACCTATTTAGCTATTCTGAGAAAACGTCTTACGATAAAAACATGAAATATACATGAATAATAAGGTACATATCTCATAAACAGAAAACAATTGCAAAAAACATAAATCATAGGTTTTTTCTGATATTTGAGCAAAACTCGTCATGATAATTTTCGCCCAGCAAATTGTCAGCCGTCATTTGGGTTATTTTGAAGATTTTCTACTCCGACATTCAAGAGGTTAAGTAAGCTTTATTATGAATTTTTTTTTTATAGGTAAATCTTCATAAAGTAGCTGAAGAATTGGAGAGAACTGCCAACTTGCCCTGGTTCTTGGAAGAGGATGTTAAAAACATAAAGCCAACCATAAAGTCAGTATTATATACTATAAATTAGTCCTGTACATAATATATTATAAATTAAGAGTTATGATGATTTTTATTATTGTGTATTCTGATGTACAAACTTAATGCAGATTGAACATTGATGAAGACATATTCAAGACTGTGGAAAAGCACTGCCAAATAGAAAGCAACAATTCGGGTCTTAAACTTTTATCCACTACCGAGCTGCCCACATACGTAGAGCTGCCTCCAGTCCCTGATGATATTGCTTGCGAAACTGCTTCAGTCCATTCTACAGGTAATAACCGTCAACTTATCAACAATTCCGTTCTCCACTTGGCTCCTCCACAATCATATATGAATTATTTCGATATTTAATAAGATTTGATATTCCGACTCCTTACATCTTCTTTGTGGTATCCCTCCGATAATTCCTTTTCGTCATTGACAAAACAATCAGGGAAAGGAGAACAAACCAAGTTGAGCTAAGCGCGGGAGGCGATGTAATCCCTTTCTGTGGTTTGTCAATAAATGAATCTGACGCTACCCAGGCAACTCGCATTATATCACCTTTCAGTCCTCGAAAATAAAATCTGCTAACAAATTACTAATCCTTTTTTTGAAGCGCAAATTGCTGACTGCTTAACAAAACTGTGTAAATCCCAATTCGGAAAAACAAAAGTTCAGAATTGTTTCCAAAATTTAATATTTTCATTCAAAATTAATGTTTTTATTTTTAACTAGCTGGTCCCGGCATGCGTTGCTATGCCATTTAATAAAGAAATTGTTTCTCCCTGAGTGTCCTTTCCCATTCGTCCCGTTCCCCTTCCGCCTTCCCTTCTCCTGCGTCCTCTTCCCCTCTCGCGTTCCCACTCCGTCACCTCCAATGTCTTCTTCCCCCGTCCCGCGAACCCCCCTCCCGAGTTCCCTTCCCCCCTCCCAGGTCCCCCTCCCCCTCCCTGGTTCCCCTTCCCCGCCTTCCCTCTTCCCTTTCCCGCTTCCTCGTCCCGCCAACCCTCCTCCCGCATTCCATATATTCAATCCCAGTACATTCAATTTTTAAACAGCCCGCGTGCCACCTTTTACAATTTAAATTTCCATTTTTCATGTAGGTATATTAAATTTGGTACCTAACACAGGTACCTATTTAAAATATCTAAAATTCTTGATTCGATTCAAACTATTAGGGGAGTACCTACTTTAAATAAATTTATCAACTTAAAGATTTTCAAAAATAGAATCCTGATTTAACAATCATTGTTTTGCAAAATGTCATTCTCAAACATGCGAACTGGCAAACGTGCGATAGTCATTAGGTTTTCTGAAATAATCAATTTTTCTGCGCAATTTTCTTAATTTTTCTCTCCGTAAGAACCATCCTCGTACTTCAAGGAATATTCTAAAAAAAGAATTAGCGAAATCGGTTCAGCTGCTCTCGAGATTTGCGCTTAGCAACAAATTCAGCGATTCATTTTTATATATAAGATTTAATATTTTGTTACTATTTTTAGTTAGACACTTTTACAAATGTGTTATAGTTTACCAAATCACTCAATTTTAGCATAGCTCATACGCCAGGCGGCTCTTCTAAAAATGAACATCCTGATCCTACGCAAAAAATCCCAATGGGCTGCGCTCATCAACCAAGTATTATCTAGACAGGGCGTGTGAATCTTAAAATTAACACCTGAACCAAAAATATTGGTTTAACCTTCCCCATACTTAATCATCCAAAAATTCCGCAGATCCAAAATGGGCAGATTCATTCCCAGGAGTGATTCGATTCAGTCTGATTCCCTCGGCCTTTTGAATTGATTCCTTTTATTCATTCCTTTACTTCAATTAATTCCAAAAAAAAAACTCGTTTATATCTATGTATACATAGATATATTATCTAATATGCGGTTTTCACTTCAGAAAACTAAAGTAGACATGAGTGGGGAGGCTACGAAGCACTGCACAAAGAGGAGACCGAAAGGCTATGAAGAACCGCAAAAAGAGGAGACCGATAATACTATCTCATTCTCTCGCAGACTACATCCTTTAGATGCATGTGTTTGCCTCTTTTTAGTGTCGTTATTTTTCGTTTCATCGAGTTTCAAATCACAACGGTGCTAAAGAAGTTTTCACTACGCAAAGCACTCTTCTTAGGGTGAATTATGTTCTGAAAAATTGTAGGTACTAAAAACGACGCGCGACAGGGTTAATGAAATATTTCAATGTGTACTTAGATAATATATTTAACCCCTAAAGTTTTACTAATTTTTTTTTTTTTTTTTATTAAACTTAAAATTGTTCCACTTCACATGATCTAAACTTCCCACTACCTTCAGCCTTGCAAAATATCCCAATTGGGGATGCCTTAGTTTCATTAGCTCCAGACGGGAGCAGTTGGAACTTGTGCGGTATTCACATAAAAAAAAATACTATTATCGCGTTTTCATATATCCGATCCGGTCACCTGAAATAAGCTTCACTCAAATATGTATTTTTAAATGCACCTACCTCAATGGTGAAGTTAAAACGACGTGCCGAATAAAAACTAATTAAAAGTCTGGGCGACACGCGTCATATAATTTATTACAAAAATAAAGGAACAAATCACTCGATTATCATTTATCAGTATCACGGTTCGACAGCGACTGATGTTTTGTTTACGGCTAGATAGACAGATACCATAAAAAAATAATAATATAAATAAACATTGTTTTGTTTCTGCACGCATTGCATAATTTACGCACATGTGAGGGAGAAAAAATATAGGATTAACTTTCACTTTTTAGTCTTTTTATTAACGTTCAGGGTCTGAAGTGGGAAGTTTCGCCCTAAGATGACGGCTTGGCCGCGCGGGGACTAACGACGAACCAATTCTCTGTGGGCATCAAGAAATGAATTAGGAACTTCCGACTTTTGTCTTGCTGTGACTTGAATAACTTGCATTCCGCGAACCTAACGAGCTGTCCGGCCGGATCGACTCGATACGTGGGACCCGGGATTTGGGACGACGATGTCACAAATGAATAAGAAACAAATTATTATTTTTCAAAGAAAGACAAATATTCCTGGGTTATGAATAACCCAACAATGTTTGAAAATCTTCTACTACCACCACAGAAAGCCGAAAATGTTGCTTGTGTTGTGATGGAGGACTTAGCCAGCCGAGGAATCGAACACGCGACGCTCGGGTGGGACCCAAGCGCTATGCCCACTCAACCACTGACTGGTCAATGTTTTGATTCCTTGAATAAGTGAAACAGAGATTGGGGTTGCGGATTGAGCGCTACAGTCCGCACAGACTTGTAGGACTATGACCACGGATGAACGATTCCTCCGTGACTATGACGAATAGCGGGATTGGCGGGACGATTGTGAAACAGACGCGACACTCGGGGCTCAGAATTACTTGGCTCTTGGCTGACTCGCTTGTCTGTTGGCGGTTTTGTCGCTTGGACTGGGGACAGGGACTCTGGCCTAAGGGGTTTTTTGTAGGTACAAGATTTACTGCGCGGATACTACACGTAATAAGCAATTTCGTGGCGCGCATCGCCTGTTGTAGGTGTACCTATTCGCGCAACAAATATTTTATTTAATTCCTACGAAACACTACAATATTTATAGAGTACATTATTTTTTTCTTACCTCAATATAACGTGAAATATTTAACTGTAAAATAAATTAATAGAAATAAAAATAAATATGGTGCTGTTAAAAAATCGTAAGATGCAAGGCCAAGGGTAAGGAATAAAGATTTAATTCCTTTTGAAAATGAGAATCAGATTGAGTGTGTTACAAGATTGAATTTATTCATTTAATTCATTCATTCAATTTTGCCCAAGTTTATTCCGCATGCACCGAAGAGGGGTATCAGTATGCACCTGCTTGTAATCGTATAAATCGCAATACATTCATTGTGAGTGGCGTGTTCTCAAGCATCTGGTCTGGCGCAGAATGTAGCCGAAGCCCTCGCAAGGTTATCCCAAAGAATTCTCGCCAACGCTTTCTAAACAGTGGGATTTATTTTATAAAAATAATTTGTAAACAAATGCAGTACCTACTGCTTAGTAATGCCGAATTGGATCTTGACAGGTTTATTCTGCTTCACATGGCATGGCAAGAATTCAAACTTGTTGGTAGAATTCGCACATTGGGCACCTACACTGGCCGATAGCATACCATTGCATTACATCCTCAGGCATTGCGCGCATATATTGGACATTCAGGTACCATTCTCTCCCTTTGAGGTGGTGCCAACAGCTCGCTTACCTCACACCTACTGTTGTTTATTTTTAAATTAACCCCTCAGACCGTGTTACGTCAGGGGTCAAAATATTTCCGCTTTACAATAAAATCCAAATAAATGGAATACTTCTGAACGTATCCCAAAACTAAAAACTGTTTTTGTAAGGTGGAAAAAATGCTTTCAAATTTTGTAAATCGAAATAAACATTTAATTTTTGCAATATAAAAATTTTGCACGCAAACATACAAAAGTTTTTATAAATGTGTCACCTTAGGTTTTTTCTAACTAAAATTACTAATATCGGAAAAAAAATAAAAACTCATACATATTTTATTAGACAAATATATTATAAACGTTATCGTCACCTCACTTTTTTGTCGGTTCATTTAAAATAATTAATAAAAAATTCCCAAAGTTTCATAAATATATTTCAAATTGCGATTGGAAACTTTGGATTCATGAAGGTGTACATTTTACTCCTTTTGGTAGGTAACTTGCATTTATGTCTAGGCTTTTGAAGCGAGGCATCGAAATTCGATGTGGATATCTTGTGTGGGATGGGTGGGCTATTATGAAATTACTCTTAGGTGGTGTGATTTTTAAGATTGATATTTGGTATGCAGCGCTAAAGGCGCTGCTTTTCGGTGCAGGGTTTGGTATTTTCAATGTGTTCTCTTCGGTGGTCGATGTATGACTGATATCGTAATTTATTCAAAGCATTCTCAAAGTGCAAAAAATATGTCATGTTGTTTGTCTCCAGCTCTTCGAAATGATTCCCAGATTTCATTTTAGGATGAGTTTATTAATTTAGATGTCTACTTTTCGTAAATTTTTCGGTAGACGCCCAATTCATCTAGGTTTCCTATTTTTAATCTTATATGTACTAATATGTACTCAAACACCAGCTGTATAATATGTGTATACCTTTTAATTTTGAAATTTTTGGTATGTATATAATTTTACAATTTGGGAGGCGGGAATGGGTACCGCCGCCCCGGGAACCTTTATTGGATAACCAACACCTCTGCCATAGGTCACCCCAAGTGGTTCGCTACGTTTGGTGATTTAGCAGAGGTGCCTGGGTTCATGGGATGAGGTGTGTTTAGGTCTGATGACCAGGACACACTGAACCCCAGATTCCTACCCACCCCTTAAACCCTTTTCCTTCCCAGAACCCTCCTCTCCTTCCTTTCCCTAAAAAAATCCTCCACACAGCATCCCCAAAGATGACATAGGCCCTCAGGGAAATTATTTTCCTCAGGGCCTCCTGTGTGGAGCTCATGTAAAAAAAAAAATGTAATATAATTTGATAAGTAAATACAAAAATGTTATGAAATGCTCACTTTTTATAAACCACTACTTTATTAGACAGTTTGTCCTACTGCTCAATCAATACCTGTTTTTTTTTTTGTTGGTTACGTTAGTAATAAAAATATTATTTTAGGTGTAAACAAAACGTGTATTTGGCAAATATTTTAATGAATTAGTGGTTCAATCAAATAAGTGTTTTATTGTTTTTTCCAATTGCTAAGTGATTGCTTTCTTGAACAATATAAATATGTATCATTTTTACAATATTCCAGGCAGCTCTCACAGTAGCAGGAACACCACTTCCTTCCCTGTGGGTGCCAGGGCTTTCAAGGATCTTAATTTTGGTTTTAAGACCAAATCTGATAAAGGTTAGAACTTATAAATTATCTATAAAATGTTAATACTAGGTGCGGAGTTAAAACCTCATCAAAACCCTGATAAATATGTACATATATGACAGTAGACGTGAATCACTATGTTTATGCATGGAAGAACTTAACCTCTGACAGGCCGGAGACGCGCCGGTGCGCGCGTCATATGCGCATGCGCGAGAAAATAATTCAAATATTTGAATAATACTTTCGACAAAAAACTTTTGGTCTACGATTTTGGCCCTTCTATGTACACAATTTGTATGAAGAACAGTGTCAGAATCGCTTGCGCTGTCATTACTCTCGGAGACGCTACAAGTTTCATTCACCTTGTCACCCTGGAATATTTTTAAAACGATTTCTTCTATGACAATCGGCTGTCAGAATTTGCCGCGAATTTAACGGTCGCAATTAATGCGTGTATCGCGAATAAAACAATCATAAAACCTATTAATTTACGTAATAAATGCAAGTAATGTGGTTTTCGTAGATAGTTTATTGTGATGTGAACGTGTTTCAGTTAATAAAATATACAATAGCTCAAAATTTATCAACAAAACATTCAATTCAAAATTCAAAGTGGTGGTTTTTTAGTGTTTTTTTGGGAAGTTCCGCGAATTTCCGCTAAATGTCATGGCCTTTGACCGGTTAATGGACCGTGTGAAATGTGATATTGCATTATGTATAAGCTATTTTTGTAGTTGTATTAATTGTTTGTTTTTATTTATCTTTCCAGTACCCACTGCCGCCAGCAAGCCAATTTATGAAACACAAGCTGAGAAAAAACATGAAAAATTCATAAAGCCTCTTATCGTAGGTTTGTAGAATTTTTAATAATCAAAAAAATTTAACCAACTGAGAAGCAATTTTTTGACTTTGTAGATTTTTCCCGCCATCAATTATTACATACAGGCAGGAAATGCTCTTGTTAACAAATTGCCGATTAAAATGAACAATTGTTTTCTATTTCTTAAAAAAAATTTATGTGAATGTGGACCGGATATTTTATCAGTCTGAAAAATGTTGTATTTTTATTTTTAGGGTTGACAGAAAAGGTGGTGGTGACTCATATAGACAGCCCACACGATTTCTTCATTCAGAGGGCTGTCATGTTACCAAAGATTAAAGAAATGTCAGACACATACAACAGCATGAAAAGTTCACTGGTTGAACCGAGTGAGGCGGACATGTTTCCAGGTAACTAAGATATATCATAGGTATTTGCAGAGTGGTAGATACTCACAGTATTGCCCTGGTGAAAGACCACCATTCAGAATCAAAATGTGGCTTGAATTGGCTTTTGCCAATGCTGAAGTCCTACTGGCTCCAGGCAGGTATTCATATTTTAAAAAGATTGAATTATTTTGAAATGGAAGAAAACTTGTTGCTGAAGTGAAGGATTAACAAACTGGCAGCTGGAACTTTATTCACTTAGGGAATGGACACCGCAAGGACCATCTGAAGGACTGTCCAATCAGCATGTAATATTAATACATAATCACTAATAACCACTAATACACATGAACAAGGTTAGTATTGTCCTGTGACTATTAGGATGGGTTGTTCTACAGAAATACAACTATAACATTGCTATCAAACAACTAGCAAGTACCCGGTATGCGCTGCAATGCTACAGAAAGAAATTGTTCCCCTCCCGCATCCCCTTCCCCTCCTGCGACCCTTTCCCCTCATAGTCGCCTTCCACCTTCCTCGTCTCCACCCTTTCCGCATTTCCCTCCTCCCCTTCTGCATTCCCCTTTCGCTTTACCACCCCCCCCCCCCCTTCCTTCATTCCCATCCCCCCCTCCCGGATTCTTCCTCCCGCCTTCTCTCCTGTTGCTAAACTATATTAAATGCATGCATTTTTCATGTGTCGCCTATTTTTATAAAAATTTTAAATTGCGAGAGCTCACTATTAAATATAGAAACCTTCACGGGCATGTGCACAACAAATCACCTAAGTTTCATTGCAATCGGATGAATTGTTTAGGCACGCATAAGGGACAAACAAAGGAACATTCACTTTTATGTATGAAGATTGCTAGTCAGTGCCATTTTTTTTTTTTTACAATTGAAAGGTACCTGCTAAACGCCGATTACGAATAATTGTGATCAGTAGAAATGCACAACTGTCATGTTGTTGTGTTTGTCAGCGGATCACAATTTGATAGAAACCTGAAACGGACCTGGAATTGGTGTTCAATGGGGACCTTTAAAATGTAAACTGGATTGGCCGTTTGATGACAATATTACCTTTGAATTTCTGTGAAACACCCCAACCTTTTCACAATCAACAATCCTTCTATCCTTCTAATCTACTTTTATTACATGGATCTTTCTTCGTCCATCCGCTGTACTCTTCCAAACCTTCCTACAGCCCCTTTCCCTAATCTTTATTTTATCGTTTGATTGATCCTATGTATGTTTTTTTAGGAACAATGTTCATCTTGTACGATAGTGAACAACACAGATGGGATCGAGTGAACATGGTTCGAAATGATTCTAGTTCTGATAAAGAGAACAGCGAATATAAAGTGAAGTTTGTGGACTTTGGCAACACGGCCATTGTCAACATTAAAAGGTTTATTATTTATTTATTTTACTTTAAGATTTTAGTACAAACCAAACCTGATAATTACATAACAGCTTAGCAGTCTAAGTCTAGCTTTGTAATTTACGTCTTAACATAAGTTTTTGACATGTTACTCCCAGGCGCGTTTACATATACATCCGACCTGTGGTAATTTATGCTCACGGAGCTGTTCGGAAGTTCAACATCCGTAAATATCATGCGACCGTTTACATCTGTAAATTTATTTGCGGTGAGATGGTTTCCTACGAACAACGATCTGCTAGTGTCAAATTTATGCGATTTTGTCAATAAAGATGAAAAAGCCCAAATAAAATGTTGAAATAGAATTTGGCTTTAATTAATTCTCCACCCGCTTTTGTGCCTTCAAAGGCAGAAATTAATGGAGTTCTTTCATTTTATCCGAATGACAGCTACTTAAATAAGTGTAAATAAATACTAGTTTTATAGGAAAAAATCCTACAAAAACAACTGTCTTTTAATTTTTGACATCTCGAAACGGCACATTTTGGTACTTTTTCTTGCGGCAAGTCTCTCAGCTTATCAAACTGATTTTATAAGCTGTGAGAAGGCTGGAATTTCTCGCGGACGCAATTAGACCTGTCAAAAAACTTCCGAAAGAAGAAGTTCTGTAACTTGCTATAAATTACATTAAGTGATTTTGGTATCGTTACGTGGTTGTGTAAAGCTAGCGTAAGTTAATTCAAGAAGCTTGTGAAACTGAATATGTAAATTCCTGACTACCTCTATTAAATATTAATCTTTGCTATTCGTATTTGCTTGTCTTTTGTAGGTTGCGCATTGCACCAAAGGAGCCTTTCTTCCCGGTGTATTGCCACAGGTGCACCCTTATTGGATGCCAACCCAAAACAGAGAAATGGACAGATGAAGCTAATCTACTTATGTACAGAATCGTTCAAAAGTGAGTTCCATTTTGTACATACATATTTATTGTATTGTGGAATAGTTACATTATTTTGATTAACCTTTCCTTTCCTGCCTACTGAGTTGACATTGTCTCTACAGGGAAACTTGCTGAACCCTTCAAGCCTCGGTAGAACATTAGAGTCTCAGAAAATGTGGGAAACTCTGTAAAACTAGATTTGACGAACACAAGCACAAACAAATAATAGAGCTTATTGTGTGGTTTCATTCTGAATGTCGCTTTAATATACAATTTGGAAGCATATTTCATCACCTTTCAATGCGTTTGATTTTTTGAAAGGGTTGAAGTTGTATGTTGTTGAGTTGTCCGGTCACCAATATATTATGTCTGATTTGTGTTTACTTGTAGGGGTCACGGTGAATGTCTCATGAATGTAATTCGCATTGAGAATGAAGTGTTGGAGGTTGACATAGTGTCATGCGCCACGTCTCTGAACGAATGTACCACTTCTGTTACTGAAGCCCTCATATTCCTGGACCACGCCTGTTACGGGGATCCCAAAAATCAGGTAAATCTTAGAAACAAATTATTTACATATAATACTAGCAGACACGTGAAGAATCACATAATATTATAATTGTGCCCTTACATGGGATAAACAGCATTATGTAAATAGTGTATTCTGAGATATTGGCTGATAAGGACAGTATCCACACTCATTCATGCTCAATGGTTTTAAACTCATTCGAACATGTCTCAACGTGCACACCATCTCGCTCAGTGCTTTTTTGTTCAATATCAAGCCAACGGCTCGATGCGAAAAAGATTCAAGGACAGTAATTCTTGCTAGATGTTCGAAACTCACATTTTGACTGAGCGTCTTGTGTCGAGATGCTCGAGCGTATGAACACAACGACGAGCATGGTTCCAAGTCAACATGTTTGATCCAGCATAAATAGGTCTCATAGAAATCGTTGTATCTGCCTTACTGTCGTGGTGAGAAATATGATCTAAACGGTGTAGAAAGAGGAAAAAAAAACACGCTTTATATTCTAATCTAAAAGTTAACTACAGAATGATTAAAATGTACCCCTCTGCATAACCAAAGTTTCCAAACGCAATTTGTTTTTCTTCCAATCTAGAACCCCCCCTCTTGGTGAGATTAATTTGGGCCACTTCGTTTATTCTTTTCAAGTTACGTGAGATTTTGCTGGACCCCCCTTTGAGCTCACGTAATTAATGTATGCCCCCTAAGGAGAGCGATTTTTAAAACTTTTTTATTTGCATTAAAAGCAAAGCAAAAACATGCACATATTTTATTAGACAAATGAATTAAAAACATTATTGTCACTTCACTTTTTTGTCATTTCATATAAAAATAAATTTTTTAAAAATCTTAAAAGTGTCTTTTTTTCAAATTGCGATCGGAAACTTTGGTTTCATAAAGGTGTACATTTTAATTAATTTGTGGTTAACTTTTATATTTGAATAAAAAGCGTGTTGTTTTTTCTTTTCAATACCGTTTCGATTTAGATCATACTTCTCACTTTGATAGTAAGGGAGATACAACGATTTCTATGAGAAGTAGGGGACAAATATGTTTTAAAATTCATTTACCGAGACAAGTTTAGCATCGAATTTGTCCCAATTATACAAAATAGTGTCACAGACAACCAAAGTTAATTAGCATTGGTTTCTTTGTTCGGTTTTTCCTTGAGTTTTGTCTCAAATAACCGGCTGTCCCAATAAAATGGAGTTCCAATTAAGTGGAATAGACTGTATTTAGTTAAAAAATTAAATGTTACCAGATTATACGTTAAAAAATTTCAGTTTGAATAGTATAGTTCAGGGTTTCCCATTTGCCGGGTCACGACCCGGTACCGGGCCTACAAAATAAAATACCAGGTCGCAACATTCCCGCCTTGTTTTAAGACAAGGTGGAAGCTGCAAGAAAAAAACTTAATGAGTGGGCACAACGCGCGGAAACAGGGAACTTCAAAGCATTTAGTAATTTAACCGGTCAAATGCCGGGCCATTTCGCGGAAATTCGTGGAACTTCACAAAAAAACACTAAAAAACCATCACTTTGAATTTTGAATTGAATGTTTTGTTGATAAATTTTGAGCTATTGTATATTTTATTGACTGAAACACGTTCACAACACAATAAACTATCTACAACCACATTACTTGCATTTATTACGTAAATTAATAGGTTTTACGACGTTTTATTTGCGATACACACATTTATTGCGACCGTTAAATTCGCGGCAAATTATGACAGCGCATTGTCATGGACGAAATCGTTTTAAAAATATTCCAGGGTGACTAGGTGAATGAGACTTTTAGCATCACCTAGAGTAACGATGGCGCAAGCGATTCTGACACTGTTCTTCATACAAATTCTGTACATCGAAGGGTCAAAATCGCAGACAAAAAGTTTTTCGTTGACAATATTATTCAAATATTTGAATTATTTTCTCGCGCATGCGCATATGACGCACGCAACGGAGCGGCTCCGGCCAACCAGGGGTTAAGTGAAATACAAAAAGAGTACAACATGGTTGCATTGCCACAAGACATCTTAATTCAAATTAAAGAACATTTATTAGGACTGGAGGAGGAATCTTCAAGAATATTTTCCTCCAATCGACAGCTTTTAGATTCCGAAACTAATTTGCCACGAATTGCCAGATTCAGATGTGGACTAGTTAATTGAACTGTCAACTGACACATCACTCAAGGATATATTTGACACAAGACTAAGACTATAGATTTTTGGTTATCTCAAGAATACAAGATAAGATGGTCGTCAAGAATACACAAAATTAGCTCAACAAGCAATAACTTCTTTAATGCCTTTTGTCACAACTTATAAATGTGAAGCTGGCTTTTCAACACTAGTTTACCATAACCCATATATGCCCAGAACTATTTTTGGTTTCCAATCATTTTCACTTTCGGATATGTGGGTCCCTGGAGGATTGTTTTAACCTTTCCTGGTCTGTAATGCGTAAATACTACACATTGCTTCTAATAACTTTTATATCTCTATAAATATAATGAATTCTGGGTTCAGATTTTAGGTATTCCTCCGTTATACATTTACACACTGAATTAAAAAATTATATTTTAAATAATTAGCAAATTTAATTCAAAATCAGAGATATTTTGTTAAATATCGGGAATAAACCACAAATACAATCAACCGTGTGCCAGTGTGGACCGTGATACGCGAAGAGTGTGCGGGGGGAGATGACACGCTATGTGACGTCTCGCTCTACTTTGCTAAACGGGAACACGAGAAACAGAGACCGCCGTGTTGTGTTTCGACCGTCGATACCTACGATCGCGTAGTAGCTAAACATACATAGCTGTATGTATGTATTAGGTAGCAGCCCAGCGGCCAGCGCCTCAGTCGTTCGCGGGCAATCCTTTGAGATGGTCTCCTCGCCCGTTTTTTGTGTAACGGACGATGTTTTTTTCATGTTTTCAGCAATTAAATTACAATTATTATCACTTGTAACACAAATTACGAAAAACAAAAGCGATTACCTATGAATGTTTATATATTTCCGATATGAAATCGATGATTTTAACACGTGAATTGATTACACAGCACCGGAGCGCGCGTATTTTTTTAGCACAGTAAGGGAAAGGTTAAAGACTCACTGAAGTTTTGAGTTGGAAGTGGAGAAAGTGTTGTTTTTTTAATGGGTCAAAACCGACCCCAGGGTCAAATGCGTTACCTTGAATTCACATTGAATAAAAATGCCATTATTTTATTTTATTCTTTATTTATCGACATCGTTGGTAACTCAAACATAAAAAAAAAACATTTTGAAATATAAATTACGAATGAAACTGCGAAAAAAAATTTGTATGTAAGTATACACTGCATTTATTGCACGCCGTCGCAGTTTTATTTTTGCAAAAAGCGCAGCGAAGTCCTGATAGAGCTTTTTCGATTATGTGCTCCGCATTGTGCTTTTGCACCGTAAAAGGTA
The DNA here is from genome assembly GCA_929108145.2 of Limnephilus rhombicus. Taxonomy (NCBI): domain Eukaryota; kingdom Metazoa; phylum Arthropoda; class Insecta; order Trichoptera; family Limnephilidae; genus Limnephilus; species Limnephilus rhombicus. Next base: position 31,333,890 of record OV815284.1, read on the forward strand.
CACATGTTTGGATCTTTCGACTGGGTCCAGATTTAGGTTTAGATTTAGGTCTTTTGCAACAAAGTGTGGGCAATGCTTCGTCGAAACTCCAATGTGTCGTTGTCGAAATGGTAGGTACTGGCGAACTAAAAGTGATTTTAGCTCAGCTGAATATCTTTTCATTGGCTGTATCCCGTATTCAATCGATAAGAGTCACAACTTTATTATCATTCCATCTAACAGCACATATCCCACTTGTTTCATCCAATTGGTAATTGTAGTATCCTCTCGCTTCTTTTTGCATTCTTTTACATCCTTCAGTGGACAGTTTTCAATATGATTATTACGCACCGTACCTGTGAAAAACACTTTTTTATACTATTTTCGGATAGAGTTGTAATAGACCTAGATAGGGGCATGATCCACTCACAGTTGTTCCTAGGAAGGTCTCTTCACCCAGGTGCGCTCCTCATACGCTTGACATCTCCTTCCACTTCTCCTTCCGTAAGCCTTCCGTGCTCTTCCGCGGGTCCTTCCACGTGCCCTACCGCGCCTGCCTTGTTTCGGTGACAAAGGTGATGTATTGTCAGATTCTTCATCTTCGCTGAACATGGTTTCCTCAGCAAATGGACGCCTCAAAGTAAGACTGGCAGGTGCGAGTAACTGTTGACGGGGTAAATGATGAAAAATGTACCTTCTTCATCGCCTGAATCACCGTCTGAAACCCTGCCATCGCCAGGTGAGTCAATAAAAACATCCCCACCTTGAATCTCATCGTCAACATCCAAACTTTCTAAGACCTCTTTAATGTCGTTCGTACAAAGGGGTCTTCTATTTCTAGAAATAAAAAATAGCAATTGAGTCTATTTTTGCCCAAGGGGTATTTAGCGACCCATAAAAGTTTTTACAACTATATCTGTGAAATTAAATTTTTATTTCGGATTCATTCATTTGCATTGCATAAGTAAACTATCTAATTTTACAATAGAATCAAAATAATTGGTATATTTACAAAGAAAAATATATAACTTTCATTATTCTCAGCAAAACTGGATTTTTTCGCCAACTTCAACTGAGTCATGAATTGAACTGTCACCAGAAATTACAACTTTGACTGAAACAAGACTGACTATTTGTTTCAGTAGATAGTACTTTCACCCATCGATATATGGCGCTAGATGTCGAAATGCGTTCAATAATTCGCTACTTTTCTAGAGCCTGTTTTTCAGGACAAAAATGACCCACTGGGCATATATGGGTTAAAAATAAATATAGAAACTGACTTGAAGTGGAACCAGACCTTAGGATAAAACTTTAGTTATTTTCTGTGAACTTGGATTCTTTAGTAACAATTAAGCAGCAGCTCCATACTTCGCACTAAAATTTTGTGACTAAATAGGCTATACCAAAATATGTAGTATTAACCGGTCAGCAACGTAAGCAGATATATGCGTTAAAAATACGACAGCAGTCAAGTACAATAAGCGTGTTTACACGTCAGCGCGTGTGTCTCCATAGAAACCGTTATAACTCCGTTATTGTTTTAGTTACATCCGTAAAATAAAAAGTGAAAGGTCGATAGTGAATCATGCTGCACATCTCTATTCAAGTTGTCCATAGAAATACATAAAAAGAACATTCTGTCAGACGCGCAGTCTGACACATAATTTATACCGCCGAATTTCCTACGGGCGGCCGACATTGTTAATTTCTATTAAATATTTTTATATGAAATGATAAAAAAGTGAGGTGACAAAAGTGTTTATTACACATTTATACAATAGAATAAGTATTGTTGTTAACATAATCTGTGATTTTAGTACCGTTTTCACATAAAAACATCACGTGAGTCATTTTCACATTTTTTTAATGTTTGCATTCTAAATTTTAATATTTACAAATGTTAATATTTATTTGTAATATAATAATTCGAAAGCTTATTTTGTAACCTGTCTAAAACAGTTTTTACTATTCGGCTACGTTCAGAAATGTTTAATTTATAGTGCTTTAATTGTGAAGCGGTTATAACTAAAAGTTTTCGTAAAATGTCATTTCGTTTAAGACACCAAAAGCTAATATTCTCGAAAATTCGGAGGGGTTAATAAAACATTTTTACTATTAATAAATGTGTATTATTTTACCTAATGGAACCAGCTTGCGTTTAAAAGTATTAAGTGGGTCACGAAGGGGCAGTGTGAAAATTACTGGGCCACGGTAGAACAATGTTTGGAAAACACTGGTATAGTTCATGACTATCCTTCGAGAATTTGCTACGATTTTAGGCTTCCTAAATCAAATTTATTGGGTTATTTCTCAATTTTGTAAATCCAAATTTTAATATGTAGGCAATAAAATATTATTATAGTATAAAAGAACACTAGTTATTATTTTTATAAATTTATTTGTTTATTATATTGTTATAAATTGAAAAAAAATGGTGAATAAAATATAGGTACATATTCCAAGCGCCGTCCGCACAAACTGTCAGTTTCAAATTGACTTGGACTTGATTGTTATACAGAAAAGGAGCATGTGCCGTTACTCTAGGCTTCATACTGCCATCTGTGATTGAGATTTTAAAATGATTTTTGGTGAAAACATGGATGGATACGTTTTAAAATAATAATTATTATAATATCACATGTACATATCGGCCCTCACTAGTATATATATGTATGGATGTACATGAAATTGACGCATTATATTGATTTTTCACTTTGCATTACTCTTTTCAACAGGTTAACAGAAACAATCCCCTCACAGGACATAAGCAATTCTTCCACCATCAGAATCTTGGCGACAACGAGAAGGTGCTTGTTACCCACATTGAAAGTCCAGCTTCTTTTTATGTCAGAAAGGTACATTTTATTCTTATATTTTTAGATTGGAATGGAGTTGTGGCATATTTAATGAATTGTAAGGAGTAAGGGAGACCTAATATGGGTTCTAGAAAATAACTACATAAAAATATGAGGGCTGTCTGTAAAATAAGGTCTCCAAGGTGCTGCGGTCGCAAGGAACAATTTTACGCGAGATCCGGGAAAACTGGCGTGTATCTTGGTTTCCCTACGCCAAATCCCCATAAAGCTGCACCCTCTGCGACACTTAGTCTCGGCGTGACAGCCGTTCGCGATGAAGCTTCCGCTCGCCGCACCCGCCAGGTGTGAATTACGCTCTATAATTAGATTTTTTGTGCGAAGAACAAAACCCCAGTAGAAATTCATTCTCAGCTATTTGAAGTGTACGGAAAACAGTGTATGAGTGCGCAAATGTTGCAGAGAATTTAAAAGCGTGCCGGACGGCTATCGGTTTCAGATGAAAAATTACGACATCGATGGGGAAGAATTCTTGAACTCAATTGTGACTGGTGACGAGACCTGACTACATGACCCCAGAGACAAAGGAACAATCCCAGTGCCATCATTCAGATTCGCCGAAGCAAAGTTTAAAAACGAATTACAGGGCGTAACTCACACCTGGCGGGTGCGGCGAGCGAAAACTCCATCGCAAATGGTTGCCACGCCAAGACAAAAGGGGAAACCAGACTACACGCCAGCATGCGCGTAAAATCATTCCTCGCGACTGCAGTGCCTTGGAGACCTTATTTTACGGATAGCCTTCATATGTTAAACTCACTAAGGTTTTTCAACGAACTGAAAAAAAACTCCTTTTCTAAGAAAAACTAGTTCCGAAGTAGAATATTTTTAAATTTCAGTTTTCAAAAGACTGAAAAAACAAAATGTCTTTTGTGGAAAATTACGTGGGAACCTTATGTGCAGGTTATACTCTACAGGACGGTCACTACATGACTCAATTTGTTAGAAAAGATCATTAACCCCTCCGCAACGTAAGCAGATATATGAGTTAAAAATACGACAGCAGTCAAGTACAATAAGCGTGTTTACACGTCAGCGCGTGTGTCTCCATAGAAACCGTTATAATTCCGTTATTGTTTTAGTTACATCCGTAAAATAAAAAGTGAAAGGTCGATAGTGAATCATGCTGCACATCTCTATTCAAGTTGTCCATAGAAATACATAAAAAGAACATTCTGTCAGACGCGCAGTCTGACACATAATTTATCCCGCCAAATTTCCTACGGGCGCCCGACATTGTTAATTTCTATTAAATATTTTTATATGAAATGATAAAAAAGTGAGGTGACAAAAGTGTTTATTACACATTTATACAATAGAATAAGTATTGTTGTTTACATAATCTGTGATTTTAGTACCGTTTTCACATAAAAACATCACGTGAGTCATTTTCACATTGTTTTAATGTTTGCATTCTAAATTTTAATATTTACAAATGTTAATATTTATTTGTAATATAATAATTCGAAAGCTTATTTTATAACCTGTCTAAAACAGTTTTTACTATTCGGCTATGTTCAGAAATGTTTCATTTATAGAGCTTTAATTGTGAAGCGGTAATAATACAAAGTTTTCGTAAAATGTCATTTCGTTTAAGACACCAAAAGCTAATATTCTCGAAAATTCGGAGGGGTTAAGCAAGAGGGTTAACAAGACACATTAGGTGTCACTGATAACTATTAGGAGGCTGGCGGAGGCAAAACGGAGATTCTAGAGCCGCTCATTATTAGGCAAAACAATTAAATTATAGTTATTTAACCGGCCAAATTTGTGTTATGGGGCCAACAGTCTTAGCTATGAAAGATAAAATATCATTTGGTTTTGGCCTATTTCAGCATATCGCTCGCCATAAATTTTGCCTCTGCCAACCGCCTACTACTGATAACATTACTATTGTATATAGGTAAACTCAACTTCAACAGTTGTTACAATATGATTTTAAATTTATTTATTTTTCAGAGTCATCTATTGGAATATTTTGAACAGTTGACCAATGATTTGAATCATGCATACAAACTATCTGACACTACTGGAGAAATCTACACACCCAAATTAGGTAACTTTAATACATTTTCATTAAATTAAAATAGAAAACTCTAAACCCTTTTTCAGAAAAAACATGTCTTTCAAAATTTTGCCAAAAAAGAAGTCCCCAAAAAAAAATTCTAGAAGTCCCCAAATAGAATGTTATCATATTTATGCTGAAGAAATCGACTTGTAGATTCACCAGTTTCCCATTTTACTAAGAGTTTCCGGACACGGTGTGTATAATATATATGTATTAACCGGTGACAGGCCGGAGACGCGCCGGCGCGCGCATCATATGCGCATGCGCGAGAAAATAATTCAAATATTTGAATAATACTTCCGACAAAAAACTTTTGGTCTGCGATTTTGGCCCTTCTATGTACACAATTTGTATGAAGAACAGTGTCAGAATCGCTTGCGCCATCATTACTCTCGGAGACGTTACAAGTTTCATTCACCTTGCAACCCTGGAATATTTTTAAAACGATTTCGTCTATGACAATCCGCTGTCAGAATTTGCCGCGATTTTAACTGTCGCAATAAATACGTGTTCCGCGAATAAAACATCGTAAAACCTATTAATTTACGTAATAAATGCAAGTAATGTTGTTTTGGTAGATAGTTTATTGTGTTGTGAACGTGTTTCAGTCAATAAAATATACAATAGCTCAAAATTAATCAACAAAACATTCAATTCAAAGTTCAAAATAATGTTTTTTTGTGAATTTTTGCGAATTTCCGCGAAATGGCCTGGCCTTTGACGGGTTAATACTTTACAATCATGGTGTTTCGAAATCAAACCAAAACACTTAAACGCGGTCTCCGGAAACTATTGGGACAGCGTTTTTTCAATTTGAGTATTTCTACAAAGAAAAAAAAATTCTGCTTTTTTATTGTGAAGAAACTATTGAAGGTGAGTCGGCAGATTTTTTTTGTTAGAGCCAACACGTAGACAATACCGTACTTGATAAAGTGATATTTTAATTTTCATCTTTAATCCGTCAAAGGCCAAGAAAAACACGGAAATTTCCTAACAAAGAACCACTTTGAATTTTGAATTGAATGTTTTGTGGATTAATTTTGAGCTATCATATATTTTATTGACTGCAACACATTCCCAGAACAATAAACAACTATGTACTAAAACAACATTACTTGCGTTAATTACATAAATTGATAGGTTTTACGATGTTTCGGTCAAGTAACACGCATCGGACTTTGACAGAAAGAATCGCGGTAAATTTGACATTTTGATGCCACAGATAAAATCATTTAAAAATATTCTGGGGTTGCCAGGTGAATGAAATTTTTGCCAATGTCATGGGTAAATGTTGGCGCAAGCGATTCTGACCTTGTCCTTCATACAAATTTTGTACATAGAAGGGTCAAAACCGCAGACAAACATATTTTTTTCGAAATTTTTTCCAAGCGCATATGCTCAAACCGCGCGTGGATTCGCATCTCCGGCCAATAAGAGGTTAACTACCTAGTAGAGGTAATATTCTGAAGACAAAAATAATTGGTTGTTTTACTTAATATAATATTTCCGATCTTCGACTGTTTAACGCATGTTTGATGTTATATTTTGATGTTTGCAATTACAATTGTACCACCAACTAGTGACAAAAAATAAAGATATTGACGTATCCTGGGCCTATAACATGTTTTTAATTCGAAATTAGGTATTCTACTGTATAACCTATATTGTAATTTGTTGGGTTACGCCTACCCGCTAACTTATTAATTTGGTTATTTTCAGGTATGTGCGTGGCTTGCTATGTGGATGATGTTTGGTGGAGGGCCAGGGTGACTAACGTGAGTGAAAAGAAGAACCTGGAAGTGTTGCTTGTGGATACTGGCCGTAAAACCTCTGTACATTGCTCCAGCATTCGAATGCTTCAGCTGAAATTCATCAAGATTGATGAGTTGGTAAGTTTCCAATGCATATTATATTTTTGTGTTTTCTTGTTGAATGGTTGGATCATTGCTGAGGATCGTAACCTCTCCCCCCCCCCTGGCTCCTGTGCTACATGGGGAGCCATCCCGCACTGTCCTTCCATTTACAAACTTACATAAAATATACTGCACTGTCACATTAATTGTGGCAAAGAGATGACAGGTGCCGGTGCAGGTGCCAATGATACATTAACCCGTCTGCTTGGTTCAATATATTCGCACCTCACAATCCGGAAGCCTCAGTTTCGCTCAAAAAATCAGAACCGTCATTTTGGATCGAAATTGTAAAATATCTATACAAGATAGTTTTCATATTTCAAAGACAATAAGAAGCATTATTTTGTTCGCTTTCTGGATAAAAGAAAAATACATATGTTTGTATAAGAGGAAGAGAGATATATAGCTTTTAAAATGTAAGGACGCTTGGGACGTTTTTGGTCTTATGAAAGTATAACGCGATTACGTGTTTTGGGATGTATTTATTCCTAAACAAGCAGACGGGTTAAATAAAATTTGTGTTAATATGTGTCACATATGTTGTGACATCTGCGCTGAATGCGTTAACGGCTCGGCGGAACAAAGGTGGAGGGGGGCCGTTAGCAAAGATATTGAAATATAAGTAGATGTGCTATCTGCTGTTTTTACTATGTGGGTCTGCGCTTCCGGGTGTCGCCGATATTGTTTACCAATTAACAAATAAACTAAAAGAACAAATAATTTACGAATAAACCAAACGAACGTTAAACTAAATGAACGAATTCTTTCCTTATTCAAAATATATTGTTAACCAATATCAATGCACATTTTCAAAAAATCAACGAAATGAACAAATTCTTTTTGTATGAAAACTACGCTAATTAGCGCATAGTCCGGCAACAGTTGCGCGGACACCATAGCGTATCTCTTCTGTATTTGAATATCTTTGGCCGTTAGTATGTTTTCAGCTAAGAGAATGTGTGCCTAATATTGGAGAATCAAGTGTATCATTCTTTTGTTTTTGTCATTTTCAGGTCACCCGCTGCGCATTAGGGGACATCAAGCCCTTCGGCACCAATTGGATGCCTGAAGCAACTGCCTTTATGAAATCATTTTTAAAAAATGATCCCATCTGTGGAATAAAACACTGTGCATTAAAACATACTGACATCCATAAACATAAACGTCATGTATCCTCAAATAAAGTTCTTCTGTATCTTAACACTGAAGATGGGGATGAAGTCTGTTTGAACCATGAATTGGTCAAAAATGACTTGGCAGTCAGGTAACTATACAATATTTGGAATCTTATAATGTCAAAGCCATCATTATTTATACAACAAAAAAACACTCAAATAGAATGCTGGATAAACAGAATTAATTAACAATTTTTTTACAAATTTTCTACTCAATTTACTTTTAATTGACGTAAATGTTCTGTTGCAGTACCCAGGCACCAGTACAAATACTGACCAAGCAAGTGAACGTTGTGAAACCGACTGTTTCTAATATGAAGACTGATAAAGATACAGAAGTGACTCAGAATGGACCCTTGAAGTTGGAAGTTCAAATCCTGTCGGCGCTCACTCCCTCCGATGTTTATATTTCTATTAATTCTGAGGAAGTAGGTCTCCGCAACCTTTACAAAGAAATGCAAATTTTCTATGCTGATTCCCAGCCAGATGATAGTATTGTTTGGAAACAGGGTGACAGATGCGCCGTGTTGCCAATCAATGAAATGTGGAGTCGGGCTATTGTGGAATCTGTGGACGAGAACTCCAAGATGGTCAAAGTATTCCTGAAAGACCACGCGCGCATGACTGAGACTACTCAAGACAACTTGAGACCGCTGGGCCAAAATTTTATGAAAGTACGAGACGGCGCCCTGAAGTGCCACCTGAGTGGAATCATTCCTGCCTCGGGAGACAAGTGGCCCATGTTAACCTGTGAAACCTTACAAGATATCTGCAAGCAGTATCATAAATTCTATATAACTAAAGATGGTGAAATAAGTAATAAAAGTTTGCCAATAGAACTGTGGGTGTACCATACGACCCCGGGAGGGGCACTCACTCCCACCATCAAGGAATGGAGAAAGGTCAACACCAGGATTCTGGAGGAAGGTCTGGCCGTCCCAGACAGAATATTCAAATCCAAACCGTCTCCCGTAGAGGCTCCCAGCACTTCAAGTGCCATGCCTCAGCAGCTGGAAGTTGTAAGCCTGGATAGCACCCCATATACCTTAAACCTGGGCGAAGAGAATAGCACTCCCGTTAGACACGAGGACTGGCTCCCGGCTGAACCGCTCAAGTCCAAAGAGTTTATGGCTGTGGGCACATATGTGGAAGAAGATCTCACCATATATCTATATGACATGGAACAAAGTACTGCCACCATGGAGCTCTTGAGTAGAACCCTCACATCCCATTTCACCAATTCCAAACCCAAACCACACGACATGTTTTGGGTTCCTGGTCAAATATGCATCACAAAATATGATTTGGATCAAAAATATTACCGAGCAAAAGTTTTGTCCATTTCGGAACACCATAACAAAGCCGAGGTATTGTTTGTGGATTACGGAAACAAGCAAGATTGTCCCATCTCCTCCCTCAGGAAGGATGTGGTTTGTCACCACATTCCCATCCAGACACAGAGATGCAAACTGTACAATGTCAAACCGGTCGAAGGCGATGTCTGGGAATCCAAAATTGGTGATTTTGTCCATCAAAATGTTGTGGAGAAAGAATGCCAAGTAACCGTCATGGGCGAGGCAACCAACGGAGTAATACCCATAGCACTAAAGCTCGGGCGGTTGCACGACCTGAGTGAACTGTTGCTCTCCTTTAAATATGCAGTTCCACATGACATTACCCAGACACTCACTCAACCAAAGCCAGAAGACCTTACCGATCCGGATGTCATTGAAGTAGAGGCCACTGAAGATCTACCTAGTTTCCTTCAATTTGGAGATGAAAAACTGAATTGGAATCAAATGATTGAACTGCAAAAATCATCTGATGCTCAATAGACTATATATTATGCTGATCCGCAACATGGGTGATACAGATGTGATCTGGCAATTGTGTTGGAGATGTGCAAGTGAAAGAATTGGAGCAACTCAATCTCAACAGACTTTATATAATATACGGATCCACAGAACATTACCCACTGGAGATGTCGGTGATCCAATAAGTCCATCCATCATCAATAGATAGTACAAAAATGTTCATGCTTTAGATGTGATTGCAGTGGTAGCCATGAAAAACTGAATTGATACCAAATGATTCAATTACAGGAGTCAACTTATTCTCATTCTTAATATGTACATATACTGTACTCATTTGGAAGCTCTTGGAGCCAAACTTGTTTTGGATGGACTTTTGCATTGTTCCTTCTCATTTTGTGGAATGTGCAATACTTCAAATGACATCAAATCTCAAGCGCCCAGCTAGATATTCCATGTAATGAACAATTATTGATATGTACTTTCCTTATAATGTTATGTTGAAGGGAAAGTAAAATCCCATTTGAGGACAAGAGGTCAAACTGAGCCTGTTCATTTTTTTTAATTCCTAAGATACATGTTTTCTCTGATTTGTGTTTATTCCTATTTTTATAAACTGTACATGATAGATTTGTGTTGGAGAGTCACGATGCTACGCTAAGTCCAGGATGAATCATTCCCTTTTATGATTTTTATTTATTTAATAGGTATCTATAGTATTATGGTGCCATAATTTCCAACATAGATTTGTTATGATTTTAATGTTTAAATTAAATTCACCCAAGTTAATCCAGTGTCTTTTTTTAAATACTTATTCACTTAGTTGAAGTAATACAGAAAAGGTTCGGGATTAAATATAATGTTCAATGATTTATTGTTTGTATTACATCTTTATTATAACCACATGATTGATTATATTTCTGCCTTCAAAGTTTCAATAAAATGTATTTTTTTAAATTTGAGTCTTTTATTAATCGTAAGTGTGCCAACTAAAATTCCAACCGGCCCACCATACACCAACTGACACTATTTTCATAATGACTTGTTTTTTAAATTATGTTCTTTGTGAATTGTACCGTCTTACCGGATAACGTGGTTTATATACAGAATTCTGCTTACGACAGCTTTACCAGCCACCGAGAATTAAAATTTTATCAAAATATGGCCTCGTGATCGGACATTTTTAGAATGAAATTTCATTCCATTGTAAGCCGCATAACCCGTGCAGTTGACGATGTCTATAGTATGGTTCAGGTGAAATTGATGTTGAATTCTAGGTTCCAGCTTTTTTCCGCATAAGTAGTTATTTGTAACTTGTATATCGAAGTGCATAAACATAAATACATACAAGTGAAATGCGTAAAAATAGTCAGGTACCTACATGACGAAATATTTTTTTAAATGTTTTTTTTTAGTTTTTTTTATTGTATTTTAACTGAGTAATTAATATTCACTTCTTCAATCATTACAAATGCACTTTGTGGTGTCATTTTTAATTAAATGAAAACAAATAACTTTGTGAAAAACAACTATTTAATCAAATTGATCATTTAATTACGAGGGCTGTCTGTAAAATAAGGTCTCCAAGGTGCTGTGGTCGCGAGGATCGATTTTGCACACAATCCTGCAACACTGGTGTGTTAGCCTGGTTTCTTCTTGCCAAATCCACACCACGTTGCACCCTCTGTGATGCTTAGTCTCAGCATGGCAGCCGTTCGTGATGGAGCTTTCACTCGCCGCACCCGCCAGGTGTGAGTTACTTTTTGTAATTCATACCTGGTGGGTGCGGTGAGCGGAAGCTCCATCGTGAATGGCTGCCACGCCGAGACTAAGTGTCGCAGAGAGTGCAGCGTGGTGGGGATCTGGCATAGGAAAACCAGGCTTGTGACTTATGATTTTAGCATTTTAATTTGTAAATCAAGGGTAGTAATGAAACCAATCAATCGTTGTTATCATTTTTTGGATTCTATAATACAGCAAATACTGTTTCTTAAATTAGAGACTCTTATTATTTATTGATCAAAGTGAATATATCTCAGGCCGTGGTCCAAGGTTCTTTGTGAGAATCACTTGGGATGATGAAACTAACAAAATATTATTAAAAAGAAAAAACTGTGATGTGTGACAGTAATGTCCAAACACGGGCACTAACCTTAAATATTGAGAATCTGTCGGGCGCCAGGCCAGTCTAGTAAACATGACAGTAATCTTTGAACATCGTAATCTTTAAATATTAAAAACCAATAAAAGATAAAAAACTAACGCCACACTATGTCAGCCGGGAATCCAGGAAAAACCTCCTTCTGCAAAATCTGTTGAGTCACCTCTCTCATTCCGATTCACCAGATGTCGCCACTGTCTCGTGTATGAACCTTGCGAGTAACTCAAATGCGTTAGCAGCGTCAACATCCAAATCCAATCTTTTTTTTTTTTTTTTTACAGTTTTTTAGAGAAAATGTGTCCTTACTGGGGTACCCCGTTCTAAGGACACATTGTACAAGTTTTATTATTTGAATTATAACTAAATACCTCTGTTAGAATATTACCAAGGAATAGATCTAGAAGAAAGTACAAAACAAGCATTAATCTTTGTTAGATTGCAAAATTGAATCTATTTTCTTCCTTCCCATGTCCATAATCCATATTTTTATGCTTCTTTTGAATGCGGTTTCCCTGACACCTTTGAAGCAGAGCCTTGGCTGCCGTCCCACAGGAAATGTCCTTGTAGTGGAGATGGTATAATGTTGGTAGATGGAAAACCAAATAACTCAGCAGCGGTATGTATATATCCAATGTTTACGTTCAGCGTGAAACAGCATCCCAGATTCGAGAGTGAAGCGTGAAGATGAGTTGACCCATATTCTTGAAGGCGTAGCATAGTTGAAAATGTTTCATAGTACAGGAGCGAGATGGTATGTAATGATGATCCGGTACATGGGTGATGATGAATTTCCTCTTGAAATATCCTTCTGGAGTGACCCATATTCTTGAAGAATGTTGTGGCATAGCATAGTTGAAAATTTTCCATAGTACAGGAGTGAGGTGATATGCAATGATGATGCGGTACATGGGTGATGATGAATTTCCTCTTGAAAAGTCCCTCTGGAGTGACCCTCTGGATGCCTGAACTAACATACTGGTTTTCCTAAAGCAACCTGATTTAAACTAATGAAACTGTTGTTATGTATAAAACATAGGTTAATTGTCGTTTTAAGTAAGAACTGGAATCTATGAGGCGGCACGATAGCATTGTCTATTGTTTTTCATCCTGGCAACACCAGAGAGGAGCGGAAAGGGGATGGTGGCACTTCCCCCGGCGGGCGGACGGCCCGCCGGAGGCCGTGGGAGTTTTTGGGAGAGAATCGGGCAAGATGGAGTGCATCGGTGCCTAATCAGAGAGATTCGAAGTTCCCGTAAAGTTCGGGCGGTTATTATAGTGCCGTTACAAGTTTATTTGAGTTCCCGTTATGGTTTCGACCCCGCGAGTCGCGCTCCGGAAATAAATGTTGTGTTCACACAATGGCCGAATTGTATTTTGTCGTGGAATAGGAAATTTCGTTCTGGACAGTAAACGCCCCTGCCTTTAGTCCCAGAAACACCGTGGGCTAGTGTGATTTCCGGCCAATATAATGTTCTACCCGATCTCCGCCAGGAAATCTCCTGGTGTATCAATTCACGATACACGTGCGTGACTTTATCGTTTGCCATCCGCGCCAGCTTACTCCACCGTGGGACGTGGAGTAGCCTTATTTGCTCGCGCCAGAGTATTTGCTCATGCTGCAGAGGACATCGTTTGCCATCCGCGCCAGCTTACTCCACCGTGGGACGTGGAGTAGCCTTATTTGCTCGCGCCAGAGTATTTGCTCATGCTGCAGAGGACATCGTTTGCCATCCGCGCCAGCTTACTCCACCGTGGGACGTGGAGTAGCCTTATTTGCTCGCGCCAGAGTATTTGCTCATGCTGCAGAGGCCAGAGGATTCCTGCCGCCATTATAGTCAGCTCGCATCACCGTGGGACGTGGGCAGTTGCACCAACCTTAGTCACCGGGAGGATCCCTCATCGTCTAAACGACCGCGTTAATAGTCAGATTACTTTAGCTTTAGTTATCGGTTATGGTCTGTGGGGGTAAGTTCTTTCCTATCTGTATTATTATTTGCAATATTTGAAATAAACCTATACGGTTAGTCCAATTATAATTAACCTTATTTTATTTACAAAACCTGGTAATTCCTGCCTATGCCTGACATCTTAGAACTTAATTCCCCGCTCTGGGAGGGGGGATCTCTGCTCTACCGCTGTGCTGGTCGATTTGGCGGGTCTGATGCTGAGGATTCCTCGGGATCAGATCCTGGCGCGTCCGGTACTAACCGGCAAAGCCATTTCGTCCACTCACCTTAATTAAATCCCTTTAATAAATAAGCCAACTTGTGGCAATTCAAAGGACCCTAACATGGCGCCTACAACTGTGTTCTGGGCTCGTATAATTCTTATTTGTCTAGGTTTTGGGTTGGAGTTACTATAGTTTTGTTTTGTAATCGATCAATAATTGTTTTTGTTATTTCGAAGCATCTCACATAAAACATAACCTTTAAATGTCATTCCGGTATACACGTAAATATTGCGAAGTTATCAATCTGTCAACAATACAGCCAACTTGATGATAATTCTGTACACATTATTATTATATATTTGTTTGTGGGTTAAGTTATTCGGACTTACGGGCAACACGAATACTAAGTGTCAATTTGACAGACGGCTATGTCAATCGTAAACAAACATTGCATTTTGACAACAACTGTCAAAATGTAATTACACCTTTAAGTTTTTAAGATTGTCGTGTACAATGAATACTATTAAGCGCTTATAAATACGATTAATTATATAATTGCTCTGCGGGTAAGCAATATATTCGTAGCTATCGTTACTAGCTAATTTATTGACATTGTACATTTAATTATTGGAATTTTACAATTATACTTTTCAAAATGTCGACTACAATAGACAACATCAATAGTAGATCGAAAGATGAACTTTCTGCGGAACTTTTATCAAGGAATATAACACCAGACGGTACTTTAGAAGAAATGCGGATTCAAGCCAGAAGGCATAACAAAAATATTAAAATATCTGAAGCTATCGAGCATCATGAGATAAGTGTTAACCCAGATAATGACAGCGAATTTGGCTCAAACTACATTAAATATACAAAAGTTATTTATAATGAATCAAACTCTTCTTCATCTTCATCCACAAGTACTATTAATAATTGGAATATTAAATTTGATGGTAATAGTTGCGTAAGAGACTTTATACTGGAAATAGAAGAGAAATGTAGAATTAGGAACGTTCGTCATGACGATTTAGTGAGATGTTTTCCTGATATTTTAGATGGATTGGCATTATTATGGTTCAGATCAATTTATACACCTGATTTAACTTGGAATGAATTATCTATATTACTTATAAAACAATTCGAAACAAATAATAGACAGATTGAATTAAAATCACAACTTTTCTCTATGAAACAACCAGCTGGTATGTCAGCCTTTGAATTTACGTTAAGAATGCAGAAGCACAATAATATGCTTGATTCTAAATTACCACTCTCTGAACTTTTACAATTATGCATGAGGGCATTACTACCCATTTATATCAACCTTCTGGCATCTAGAGATTTCAACTCATTTTCAGAACTTACCGAAGCTACAAATAAACTGGAGTCTTATTCAACGTCTAATTTGTTAGAAAATAATTCTTCTTCTTTTTCTAATGATAATTCACTTAAGGATAATAAAAAAAATTATTATTTCACTAATTCACGGGGCAGTAATAATAATAATTTCAATTCTAATCGTAACTCGTATCGTGGTACCTACAATAATCGTTCTACGGATTATAATTATAAACAAAATAATAAAAATAATTATAATAATAATAATTATAATAATAATAATTATAATAATAATAATTATAATAATAATAATAAACAATATAGTGGCAATTCTGCTAATATCAATAATACTCGTTTTTTCTATAATAATCAATCTAAAAAGAATACTTCTAATGATTGTAGAGAAAAGGAGATGTGTCATCCTGAACCAAATTCTACCAAGAACAATATTTATTGTTCTTTTTGTAAATTAAAAGGTCATTTACTATCGGATTGTAGGAAGAGAAGACAAAACAATTCCAATCCGAAAGTTGCTTCTGTTAAACGTGGGGATTCAAAAAAACTAGATGTGAGTCGCTCTGCTCACGCGCCTTCCTTTGCGCAGAGGAAGTGCGAGTGGCAGAGTTGGCTCCGTCAAGTTAATCAGTTTCTTTCGGACTCGAGTTCTGAGGTGGAGGTACCGCCGCCGAAGGATCCCGAGCTTGAAAGAGATAATCGACCTTTCGCGGATATCCTTATTCTTAATAATTCTTATAAAGCACTGCTCGACAGTGGTTCTTCAATTTCCTGTTTAGGAGGAGATATTCATTTAGTATTCTTACAATCGGGTTATGAATTAGTTAATATTGATTTCAATATTTCAACCGCTGATGGAACAAATCAGCAGGTATTAGGTACAATGACGTTGCCTGTTACGTATAAGTCCACTACACATAAAGTACTTTTCTACGTCGTCCCTTCTCTATCTCCTAATTTTATTTTAGGGGTCAATTTTTGGAAAATGTTCCAGGTCGCGCCGGAGCTTTTCCAAAAGGATCCAATTCCTCAGCGAATGGGTCAAGTCAATGAGTTAAGAGCTATTCAGCCAGCTACTTCCCTAACCAAAAAGGAAAATAAAACTCTTACCAAAATTATAAAGAAATTCGAATCCATTTCTTATGAAAAGAAAGGCTTAGGGTTAACACATTTAATAAAACATAAAATTATTACTACGGGTCCTCCGGTTAAACAACGATATTACCCTCTTTCTCCTGCTAGACAGAAACAATTAGATAAGGAAGTAGATGAAATGCTCAAATTAGGAGTCATTCGTCCTTCACGTTCACCTTGGTCTAGTCCAGTATTAATAGTCACAAAAAAAGATGGAACGGGACGTTTTTGCCTCGATTCCAGAAAAATTAACAATCTGACGATCCGTGACAGCTACCCTTTGCCGTATATTTCTCGAATACTCGATAAACTCGGTGGAGCCAGATATATAAGCTCAATAGATTTGTCTAAGGCTTTTTGGCAGATCGCCCTGGACGAAGACTCTTGTGAAAAGACAGCTTTTGTCGTACCCGGTCGCGGTTTGTTCGAATTCACTAGGATGCCCTTCGGGTTAAAAAACGCTCCGAGTGAACTTCAAAGACTAGCAGACGCTCTGTTTGGACCAGAGTTCGATGAAAACGCATTTTGTTATTTGGATGATCTAATCTTAGTGTCGGAAGATTTAGAATCGCATTTTATACTGCTAACTAAAGTTTTTGAACGATTAAGAGACGCAGGCCTAACGATTAATTTAAAAAAATGTGAATTCTGTAAATCAGAACTTAAATATTTGGGGTATATGGTCGATTCCAAAGGTCTCCGCACCGACCCAATTAAAATTGAAAGTATAAAAAATTTCCCAATTCCTAAAAATGCTAAAGGAATACGAGCTTTTCTCGGTTTATGTGGTTATTTTAGACGATTCATAAAAGGATTTTCTAGCATAGCTGCTCCCTTATCGAAACTTACAGGATCAAGAAAAGGAGTAAGTTTATTTAAATGGTCGGAAGAAGCTGAATCAGCGTTTAATAAATTAAAGGAAGCACTTACGACTGCTCCTGTCCTTAGTTGTCCGGACTTTACTAAGCCATTTGCTATCCATTGTGACGCAAGCAATATCGGTATAGGGGGTGTTCTTATGCAATCAATGGAGGGAATGGACCACCCTATTGCTTATTATTCTAGGTGCTTAAATACACATGAACGGAATTACGGAATTACGGAGCGAGAACTGTTAGCAGTGTTAGACTCGGTCACTCATTTTAGACCATATATAGAAGGGGCACATTTTTCTGTTATCACTGACCACTCTAGTTTAAAATGGTTAGGATCTATATCGAACCCTAGTGGACGTCTTGCACGTTGGAGTTCTCGCCTTTCACAATTCTCCTTCGATGTTATACACCGTAAAGGCACACAACACATCGTCCCGGATGTGCTTTCAAGAATGGACCTCGCTACAATATCGGTCATTGATGCGAACTTGTCCACCGATAAGTGGTACACAGATATCTGGAAAGGCTGCATAGATTCTCCTCAGCGTTTTCAAAACTTCCAGATACGCGAAAATGAATTGTTTCGCCATACAAAAACACGTTTACCTCTTTGTGAAGACACGTCTTGGAAAAAAGTAGTCCCACTAGAAAATAGAAGGGAAATTTTGTCAGAATCACATGAATCCTCTCGTGCTTGTCATCCTGGAGTCTTTAAGACTTATAAAAAATTACAACTCCGTTACTTTTGGCCAAAAATGTACCAAGAGGTGAAAAGATTTGTGAATCAATGTGCTGTCTGTAAAGCACACAAAATCAGTACAGCCCCGCCGAATGGAATTTCATCAAATTATAAAAAAGTTACGAGACCTATGCAGATGTTATCAGTGGATCTGGTAGGCCCTCTGCCTAGAAGTTATTCAGGTTTTACCGTTATATTGTCATGCGTGGATGTTTTTTCTAAATATACCTGGCTATTTCCGTTACGTCAAGGTACCGCGAGAAGTATTATTAAAAATTTAGAAGAAAATATTTTCCTTGTACACGGAGTACCGCGTACCATTGTATGTGACAATGGGCGTCAGTTCATTTCGAAAGAATTTAAGGAACTATTACACAGCTACAATATAAGCCCTCCTTTTTACAATTCACTGTACACCCCTCAAAACAATGTTGTTGAAAGATACAATCAAACTTTAGGCACGGCACTATCAATATTAACGGAATCTGATCATCGTAATTGGTCCAAATTTCTCCCACAAATTCAATCGGCAATGAATAATACTGTAAATTGTACTACCGGATTTACTCCTTTCTTTGTTATGCACGGTAGAGAACAAATATTAGATGGGGATCTCCACCGTAATCCATTGGCAGATGATGAATCCAGTCCACAAGATTCCTCTCATCTCAAAGTTTACTCCGACAGATTAAATGGACTGTCATCAATTTATGAACAAGTTTCAAACGCCCTTTTTACGGCATTTAAAAAGGGCGCTAATCACTATAATTTACGTAGAAGAAACGTTACCTTCCAGGTAGGAGACGTAGTCTGGAGAAGGAATTTTGTATTATCTAATGCTTTGAACTATTTTTCACAAAAATTGGCACCTCGTTTTGTTCAAAACATTGTAGTACAGAAAAAGTCAGATTTAATTTATACCCTGTCTGACTTAAATGGAAAAGTAACAGGCGATTTTCATGTTAAGGATATACTTAAATCAGATAGCATACCAGCTTAGTCGGCTATCATAAAGCATCTTCACAGGCGCTATCTTTAATTTAAACCTCTTCAATACAGCTCATTTCAGTTCAGCCTGATCATCCGGATTGCTTTGACCAGTATTGGACATAAAATACATAAGTAAATAATTAATTTTTAAGTGGTCTTTTGTAGAAAATTAAAATCTTACTCCAGTTGATTACTCGAGTATAATTTCACATTAAAATAATAATTAAGATTTGTTAGGTTATTTATGTACAATTATGAGATGCCTCGAAGTACAAATACATATATGTATATATATATATATAATAAGTTCACTATGGTTTATATTTATCTTTAAGTTTATTTCCTTGTCAACTCAGAATGCATGACGATATGAACCCGCTTATCCTTTTGTATTCTGAGTCCATACAGTTTAAAATACTCTGTATTTGTCCTACTAAGTTTTTGTCAACTTGGAATATACGATAATATGAACCCGCATATCCTCGTGTATTCCAAGTTCAATCTCATATGAACTGTGTTCATATACTTTTATATTGCATAAACGTAATTAAGAACATTAAGAGGTATTCGCCCAAAATTTCAATATGTTCTCAATTTAATAATGTTTTAACTACATTTGCTAAACAATAAAAATAACTTACTATAATTATTCAGAAATTTCATTAATTTGAAGAATTTAATCAATTCCCAAGCTATGAGTGTGATTGATTAGTTCCTGCGAGAACTTCAGTAATTAGTTACGATGCACTAATACCTACTGCACCTTCTGGTACAAAAGTCACATACTTAATTAATTGGCACCATTTTTTTTAACGATGGTTGTTGACTATTGATAGCACCATTTATTTACGATGGTCGCTAACCATTCTATTGTCACCATTTTTAACAATGGTTGAATAATAAATAAATTGGCATCATTCATGCGATGATTGTATGACTATCCTTAACACCATTCAGTCACAATGGTTGGTTATATCCTGTATTTCATATACAAATGTTCTAATAAACTTATATTTTGTTTTCTATTATATAACTGTCAGAAAAACTTATCCCACGAGACCAGTTAGAGAGTTAGATAGGTAGGCTCTTCTAAAGAGGAACTCTTTTATCCAGAATGGATTTAAAATCAGTGTTGAAGTGCAGATGGTACACCATCTAAGTGTATAGCCTACTTTGGCTTACTTAAAAGTGTTCTGAACAGTGATGCTTTACGCATATTTAATGTGTTGATGTTTATTGATGTCATATCTTGGTGATAATATCTATTCTAATATTAAGTTCTATTCTGTTATAGATGCTACGTCTACGGTAGCCCCAGACGAGAGTCAGAATACATCACCCAGCGTCTTATATGCTGTGGGTGATTACGGGCCCCGTTCACGTATCTTCTTATTGTCTACAAATTGTCTACAATTAAGGTCTTTAACTCTAAGTACTGATTTAATTATATCTAATTGTCTAACTTCGAATGGATGCGTCGCAGACTCTACCATCATGTCTTCAGCATGATGGGCGCGACTGATTTTGTCACGCACCCATTTGCAAGCATACTGTTGCTGGTAGTTTTGTTTTTTTTTCTGATGTACAACTCATTTTTATGATATTATGTTTATGTATGTTTTTAGGAACCCATCAGACCAAGTTAGGGTATCTCTTAGCTCAGGCTTTTCTTTTGTTCTCCTTGTGTTTGAGGGCAAACACCTTGGGGGCGAGCGGGGTAATGTTATGTATAAAACATAGGTTAATTGTCGTTTTAAGTAAGAACTGGAATCTATGAGGCGGCACGATAGCATTGTCTATTGTTTTTCATCCTGGCAACACCAGAGAGGAGCGGAAAGGGGATGGTGGCACTTCCCCCGGCGGGCGGAAGGCCCGCCGGAGGCCGTGGGAGTTTTTGGGAGAGAATCGGGCAAGATGGAGTGCATCGGTGCCTAATCAGAGAGATTCGAAGTTCCCGTAAAGTTCGGGCGGTTATTATAGTGCCGTTACAAGTTTATTTGAGTTCCCGTTATGGTTTCGACCCCGCGAGTCGCGCTCCGGAAATAAATGTTGTGTTCACACAATGGCCGAATTGTATTTTGTCGTGGAATAGGAAATTTCGTTCTGGACAGTAAACGCCCCTGCCTTTAGTCCCAGAAACACCGTGGGCTAGTGTGATTTCCGGCCAATATAATGTTCTACCCGATCTCCGCCAGGAAATCTCCTGGTGTATCAATTCACGATACACGTGCGTGACTTTATCGTTTGCCATCCGCGCCAGCTTACTCCACCGTGGGACGTGGAGTAGCCTTATTTGCTCGCGCCAGAGTATTTGCTCATGCTGCAGAGGACATCGTTTGCCATCCGCGCCAGCTTACTCCACCGTGGGACGTGGAGTAGCCTTATTTGCTCGCGCCAGAGTATTTGCTCATGCTGCAGAGGACATCGTTTGCCATCCGCGCCAGCTTACTCCACCGTGGGACGTGGAGTAGCCTTATTTGCTCGCGCCAGAGTATTTGCTCATGCTGCAGAGGACATCGTTTGCCATCCGCGCCAGCTTACTCCACCGTGGGACGTGGAGTAGCCTTATTTGCTCGCGCCAGAGTATTTGCTCATGCTGCAGAGGCCAGAGGATTCCTGCCGCCATTATAGTCAGCTCGCATCACCGTGGGACGTGGGCAGTTGCACCAACCTTAGTCACCGGGAGGATCCCTCATCGTCTAAACGACCGCGTTAATAGTCAGATTACTTTAGCTTTAGTTATCGGTTATGGTCTGTGGGGGTAAGTTCTTTCCTATCTGTATTATTATTTGCAATATTTGAAATAAACCTATACGGTTAGTCCAATTATAATTAACCTTATTTTATTTACAAAACCTGGTAATTCCTGCCTATGCCTGACATCTTAGAACTTAATTCCCCGCTCTGGGAGGGGGGATCTCTGCTCTACCGCTGTGCTGGTCGATTTGGCGGGTCTGATGCTGAGGATTCCTCGGGATCAGATCCTGGCGCGTCCGGTACTAACCGGCAAAGCCATTTCGTCCACTCACCTTAATTAAATCCCTTTAATAAATAAGCCAACTTGTGGCAATTCCTATGACCCTAACACTGTTAACAGAAAAGTTGGGGAAAACTAAAGGAATATCAATTTAACTAGCAGGCAAATATGAATCCTGAGAAAATTTTAACTATAAGCAAAAATTAGTTAAATCTTGAAAACTATATCTTACTAATATAATAACACTATTAAATGTAAATAAACTGTTTAGTAATCCTGAATTTAAATAGATAAAGGTAAAACCACACTAAGCCCAAGCAATGCGACGTAGGTAGACGTCACCATTCCCATATCTGGACTACTTACCATCCATACATTTTCTATGGAAACGGGTGCTTTAGAATCAGACGCCCCCTACGCGATGCGGATCTGCCACAGCCAGATCGGCGTGGACCATATGGAAGGTGGAGGGGGTATGGTCACGCCTACTACGAGATGATTTTACATCTTTTTGGTGTTATCTAACGTTATGTTTCGCTATATCTGTGGTTGTTTTTTTGACAGATATTATTCAAAAATGGATGACGAACATTTCATTGAAACTGTCAGACGGCGCAAAGTTATTTATAAAATAAAATCACAGGATTATAGAGATTCTGCATACGCAGTGCAGCTTGGGAGGAAATTTCAGCCATTCATGGCATGACTTTCAATATTATACCCCTATAATGAATGACAATCAAACCTTAGACACACTGCCAGTCTTTCTCTGGTCCCAATTGACTTTCGAAGACGTGTGTTTTCTTTTTTTATGTCATATTCAATTGTGAAGCTCTTCAAATACCACTTTACTCATACGGAAGTATATGAAGAATCGTCCGTCATCAGATTCTAGTTCCTTTACTAAAGTATGAAACTCTCCAAACATTTGTCTTTGTTTGATGTTGTGGACCCAAATAATTCTCACTTTTTTATTTTTCTTTCTACGAGAGTATTGATTTAATAATAATAATCTTAGCAAATCATCCTCAAATTCGCTTTCAGAAGACATGGCAAAGCTATCGTCTGCTGAGAAGAGAATCACATAAACATAACCTAAAAAAAAAAAGTCAAATGTGTCGAATCAAACGCGCCTGCGCACAACCAGAGACCCCTTGTCACATGGTCACAGCGACGCTTGCCTATGTCGGCCAGTGTGAACATGGACAGGAACGTTGCGTCGCGTTGCGTGGGCTTAGTATGTTTCTAGCTTAATTATTCTTCTATATAAAGATAAAAGCCTTCATATTAACTCAAGTTAATTAGCCAATAATCAAACCAAAATTGGACAAACAACGCCGATCTTATCAACAGATGGCAGTAACGATATTAATAATTTAATCGATAATATTAATGAATATAACAGGAATTAATTTATTTCAAGTGCATTCCTCGATCACAAAATTAAGCCTTCCTACTGTGACAGAAGAACCCAGAAAAAATAAATTATTTACTGATTGTTCTAGCGATTCCAGAGCTCTAGGAATCACCAGAAAAATCAGGGGATGCACACATTTATTTAAAACGAAAACACCATTATTAAAATACAAAATTAGACAATAATTTAATTATAAAATTTGTTACACCAAGGTTAATATTATCATAACAGACTCGCGAACATTATAAATAAGAATTTTCCTAAAAATCCATAAAATATCTTTATTGTAAGCCTATATTATTTATTGAAGGCTATAATGTTTCAATGTCTGCAATATAAGCTCAAAAGATAATAAAATTACCAGAATATAATATACAATATTATGATCATTGTACCATCAGAATAATTCGCCTACAGAAGCAGGTTCGCTACATTAACCGCATCTTAAACCTACAAATCATTTAAAATCATGACCAATAGACACTATAAAATACACCATAAGGTAATTCAATATGATAACAGATCCTTTCAAGGTTCAAACAAATAAATCACAAAACAAATACAAGCACAAAATATAACTGAAATCAGACCCCAGGGAGGGAAAGCATCCTGAGATCAAGATAAACAAAACAAAACAGACTAATACAATAGGCCACTTGCATCACTTTTTTTTTTTTAAATTTCCGGTTTAGGCAAATATTCTAAGACATTCTGTATTTTTTTTTTTTTAATCGTATTTTTGAAACCCTGGCGATTTTTTTAAAATTTCAATTCGAAAAATCAGACCATTTTTTATAAACCGGAAAGACGGGACATAATTTTATAGGTGCGAAAAAACGATAATTACATAGCTGAAAATTATTTTAAAAAAAATAACGTTTTCCACAAGAAAGGGCACAGGAGAATCACGACGAGTTAATCAAATAGAATAACGAGGCACAGGAGTATACCAAAAATATTACACATCATAAATATTTTTTCCTTGATCCATCTTATTGATCATAAATCATTATAATGTTCAACGTCCATATTACTAAATCCAATGTAATATACTTGTACTGGTAAATTATAATTATAAATTAAATTATAATTATTAGAATTATAATAATAATAGGTATATAAAATTTGTATTTTTATAATAAAATTTAAAATTTGATTTTCTTAAAATCAGCACCACTACCATTATACCTCTAAAACACGTACTGACAGCGTAAAATGTACGGGGTTCTCTTCATAACATCTGTCAAAAAGTTAAACCAAATGATAAGTTCGCAGAGAACAAACAATAAATCTAGTGAACGTTAAATGTCAAAACTCAAAAATTCGTCTGAAATCAAAGTGTTGCCATATAAAAAAAAAATCAGTGTGGAATTTTACAAAATTAATAGGAACATTATCGGAGACGGGACATTTTCATGTAGTGACATCACGGGCCCAAATAATGGATTTATTTATTTAAAAATTTAAAAAAAACAGTACATTTCTGAAAAATTTTACTAACATTTTCGTAATCTTAGTAAAAAAATCTATCCACACGATTTTTTCCAAGTTGTTATGAAATCCATGCAAGTGGCCATTGAGCTAGCTCTTTTTGATGAGCCGTATTTGTACGACTACCAGTAAACCGTACCATGGCTCAATTGAATGTTGACTTTTTTTTTCTCCTTCACATAATTTTTTTGTTTTACAAAAATTATTAACCCCACTACGACTATAAACTTTGTTTCCAAGAATACAGCTAAACCAGTGGTTCCCAAAGTGCTCTATACGGACCCCCAGGGGTCCCCAGGATCATTCAGGGAGTCCGTGGAAAATAAAAATTGATTTGGGGGTCCCTGAATGACGTCAGGGGGTCCGCGGCAAGGTTTTGACACATTTTATTCATATGGAAGTTTCGTCCGGGGGAGGGGCGTAATGGGATGGGGCGGGATTCATTTCATCCCATCCTGTATCCCATTTCGCACCCTCTGTTGTGGCAAATATGCTGTCCCACCCTATCCCATATTCACAAAACAGTTTGGAAAAGGGGTCCGCGGGCCAAAAGAGTTTGGGAACCACTAAGCCAAACGAATGACACAAATTTCACGGGAGTGGTCATTCAAGAAAAAAGTTGTTCCTCCACAAGCAGCTCCATCTACAAACCTTCCACCTTCATTTTTTTTATTTACCTGAGGGAAATTATTTTTTGAAAATAATTTCCCTCAGAGCCTTGTCATCTGAAATGCTGTGTGGAGGGCCTTTTTGAGGAGAGAAAGGAATAAACATTGGTCTTGAAGAGACCCATGTTGTAGGAAGGAGGAAACACAGAGGCCGGCAAATCGTTCCATAGCCAAGCTGTTAAACTCAAGAATGAGACGAAGAAGCGACCGGCCGACCGTGCGGGGGTGGCCATGTTGGGCGCGGGTTTGGTGCGTTTGATAAGGTGGGAGAATCTATCAAACGGACGGCCCGTTTCTTCTTTTTTTTGTTTTTTTACATTAACTCTGCACAGGAGGCCCTGAGGAAAATAACTTCCCTCAGGGCCTATGTCATCTTTGAAGATGCTGTGTGGAGGGTCTTTTTGAGGAAAGGAAGGAGTGAACACGGGTCTTGAAGAGACCCATGTTGTAGGAGGGAGGAAACACAGAGGCCGGCAAATCGTTCTACAGCCGAGCCGTTGAACTCAAGAACGAGTCATAGAAACGACCCGTTCTCATGTGACTAATGTCAACCGTGTACAAATTTTTAGCGCGTGTTTGGCGTGTTTCCCGACTATGCACCGGTGCCGAGGGGATCAATGACGCTAGTTTCTCGGAGCATCTTCCATTGTAATACCGGTAGAACAAGGACAGCATTCCCACCTGACGCCTGTGCTCTAAAGATTGCAGTCTGTCTGTTAAGATGGGAGAATCTATCAAACGGACTGCCCGTTTCTGCACAGAGTCAAGGGTTTTTTTTAGGTATTTTGGAGCTCCAGACCAGAGGTGGCTGCCAAATTCAACCGTGGGGCGCACTTGCGATTTGTACAGGGTTAGCAGTTGTGTACTATTAAAGTATCTGCGGGCCCTGTACAGTACGCCTAGTTTTTGGGAAGCTAATTTAACTCTGGCTTTGATGGAGCCCCCATATCTGAGCTGGTCACTTAAGAGTTACACCAAGCATATCAATGGAGGGCCTGTTTCGGAAGATTGCTTCTGTTGAAGAAGACTACATTTTCATTTCGATCCCTTTTAGACATAATCAGACATGATTGGGTCTTTGAAACATCAAATTCAACGAGATTTTTTTTACCCCAAGAGAAAACTCTCGAAATAACTGTCCATTCTTTGTTTCAAAGCCCTCCAACCTATTATAAACAAAAACTCTAATAAAGAATTGCTAACCATGTGATAGGTAATTAGTTGAGGGGCCATCCATAAATTACGTCTCACAATGGTGACGATGTGTGACAGGGACGGGGGGGGGTCAAAAATCATGAAATTCGTGTGACGTAATTTATGGATGGCCCCTGACCCGGCCACGCATTTTTGTGGCTAATAAAACGCAACGCCATCTACCGGATGGTTACCCAACCTTTATAATCAAGAGTTATTAACTCACACCGCCATCTGTTAATTTGCATACAAATCAAATCTTATCCACCACATACAGACATTCCCCTTTAATTATATATTTCAACCAATTTACACAAAACCTTGACAAATTATATACCTGAACTTATTAACTCCACACAGGAGGCCCTGAAGAAAATAACTTCCCTCAGGGCCGATGTCATCTTTGAAGATGCTGTGTGGAGGGTCTTTTTGAGGAAAGGAAGGAGTGAACACGGGTCTTGAAGAGAGCCATGTTGTAGGAGGGAGGAAACACAGAGGCCGGCAAATCGTTCTACAGCCGAGCCGTTGAACTCAAGAACGAGTCATAGAAACGACCCATTCTCATGTGACTAATGTCAACCGTGTGCAAATGTTGGGCGCGTGTTTGGCGTGTTTCCCGACTATGCACCGGTGCCGAGGGGATCAATGACGCTAGTTTCTCGGAGCATCTTCCATTGTAATACCGGTAGAACAAGGACAGCATTCCCACCTGACGCCTGTGCTCTAAAGATTGCAGTCTGTCTGTTAAGATGGGAGAATCTATCAAACAGACCGCCCGTTTCTGCACAGAGTCAAGGGTTTTTTTTAGGTATTTTGGAGCTCCAGACCAGAGGTGGCTGCCAAATTCAACCGTGGGGCGCACTTGCGATTTGTACATGGTTAGCAGTTGTGTACTATTAAAGTATCTGCGGGCCCTGTACAGTACGCCCAGTTTCTGAGAGGCTAACTTAACTATGGTTTCGATGCAGCCCCCGTACCTGAGCTGGTCACTTAGAGTTACACCAAGCATATCGATGGAGGTCCTGTTCGGAAGATTGCTTCCGTTGAAGGAGACTAGATTTTCATTTCGATCCCTTTTAGACGTTATCAAACATGATTGGGTCTTTGAAACATTAAATTCGACGAGGTTATTCTTACCCCAAGAGAAAACACTCTCGAGGTAACCGTCCATTCTTTGCTTTAAAGCCCTCCGAGCTATTGGAGTTTATGTGCCCTTTGGGGGCTTGTCAAACAAAAAGCTATCATGGACTGTACTGTCATCCGCGTAACAATGAATCGGTGCACATGACAAGAGATCGTTGATGTGCAACAGAAACAAAGTCGGTGGCAGAACCGATCCCTGTGGGACGCCAGCATTTATCGAATGCGAGGAAGAGGTGAAACAAAGTCGGTGACAGAACCGATCCCTGTGGGACGCCAGCATTTATCGAATGCGAGGAAGGGGTGAAAAAAGTCGGCAATCCACGTACACAAGGATGCGGGAAGTCCGTAAGAAGGCATTTCGTCGCTTTAGTTCCTTTTACTCCAACAGACCAAAACGTAAATTGTGAAAAACAGCGCTTTTAAGTTTTTTTTACGAAAAAGGCATATAAAATGAAATTAGCTAAATTGTAAGTCTACTAAAATGTTTTAAAGTATTACAAATTTTTTTTTTAATTACAATATGTTCTAAATGTATAAAATTATGCAGAAAACACGTTTTTAATTTGGATGTTGGCCAAAGTGACGAATTCTTGTTTGCGAAAGTTGGATATTGTACAAAGGACACTGGATGTTAGACAAGAGCACATTCTCTTGCGTGAAGTTACTTTATCTAACGTGCTTGGTATTACAGGGAGATCGGAAAGCATTTCAATTCATTGAATTTTGATAGGTACTTATGGATTTAGCTTATGTGTCCTATGTTTTCGCGGTGAGATCTAAATATTCGGGTGTGATTTTTAAATAGTTTCTTATAACATTCGACAATTTTTTAGAAATAATTTGTTTCTTGGTTGGGAAACAAGTTTCAAAAGTAAGTTTTTGTAAAATAATAACATCGTAAAATCATCAATGAAAACGTACGTTTTCAGACAATTATACTTATTAAATAATGTTTCAGGCGTGTTTTATTGTTGGCTGCTAGTCATCAAACGTTAGTCATCAGATAGGTCCTACGTTTATTAGTTATTATTTGAGAGGCGGGTATGGGTACCGCCGCTCCGAGAACCATTTATTGGATAACCAACACCTCTGCCATAGGTCACCCCAAGTGGTTCGCTACGTTTGGTGACTTAGCAGGGGTGGCCGGGTTCATGGTGTGAGTTTTGTCTGGATCCTGGCGACGGATGCGTCTGCCCACCAACTGCGCGGCAGGCCGGATCGGGAAAGACTGGTTGAGGAAGATCTGTAGACCTCTCCAGCAGGACTCTCGGAACATTGCTTTACCCGCAGTGGGGAGGGATTGATTCATACGTGCGTCACTCCTTGACACACTGACTTCCAGATTCCTACCCACCCCTCATACCTTTTTCTTCCCACAACTTCCTCTACTTCCTTCCCAAAAATGACATAGGCCCAGAGGGGAATTATTTTCCTCAGGGCCTCCTGTGTGGAGCTGTGAAAAGGTCTCCCTAAGTGGTTCGCTACGTTTGGTGACTTAGCAGGAGTGCCTGGGTTCATGGGGTGAGGTTTGTCCAGGTCTTGACGGCGGATGAGTCTGCCACAAGCTGCGTGGCGGGCCGGATCGAGAGAGACTGCGTGAAGGAGTCCTTTGGACCTTTCCAGCCGGACTCTCTCGACCCCATTGCCTTGCACCGCAGTTGGAAGGACAGTTTCTTACGTCCGTCACTCCTATACACACTAACCCCCAGATTCCTACCCACCCCTCATTCCTGTTTCCATCCAAGAACTTCCTATTCTTCCTTTCCTCAAAAAGATCCTCCACACAGCATCCCCTCGTAGGCCCTGAGAACATATATTGTAAAGCGTTTTTGCACTAAAACAATGCTATTCAAATTATCCATATAAGATATACTCGTATTATTTTTATCATATTTATTACGGCATATAAATCGGAGATTTAGTATGATCAGACCCGAAAGGTTGGATTGATTTATGTGACTTTATTTTTATGTTAATACTGCACAAGGGTCCCAACCGCTCCCAACCGCCTGGACCAAGTCAGGCTATACATAGCATACCCAATTTTGTGAGGCTGGATGTAGCGGGAAGGGGATGCAGCTATGAAGGTTGGTAAGTATCTGGCTATTCAGATCGAGTCAACAACCAGGGCTAAAGCCATTTCAAGCAATGCTTCAATTCGAAATGGCGGTCTTACATCAGGGTGATACTGAGAGTATCTTCCACTCTGGAACGTGTCGCAAATACAGCATGTATATATTTTTTTATTGATTTGTGTTATTTCACTATTTAAACATTAAAAAAAACACATATACACGTAGGTACATTTTTTTTAATGGTTAAAGTTGTGAAATATGTATATATATTTTTAGATTAGCTCCACACAGGTGGCCCTGGGGAAAATAATTTCACTTTGGAGGAGTCTTTATAAGGAAGGTAAGGATAGGAAATTTGGGAAGAAAAAGGGTATGAGGGGTGGGTAGGAATCTGGGGGTCAGTGTGTCCGGGAGTGACGGACGTATGAATCCATCTCTCCAATTTTTCTCCATTTGGTTCACCTTAAAGCCAATTTACGCGTGAATAAAATTTAGACGAATACTGCTTATTGAAGTAGTAGTTGCAAATAAATCTAAAATTGCTTAAATTAAGAGAAATATGCAGATATGCCAGTATGACTTTAAAATCAGTGTAATATTTGCTTTTGTGTCATAGTGGCTTCTTCTTTTGAAACCTGTTAGAAAAAAAAGATAATGTTGTCAATGAAAAAATAATTCATTTTTTACAATTTTTTTTTAAACAAGAATCAACATAATATTGCGCTTCCTTTACTGGTAACTTCAAAGTTTCGTAAATTTTTATAGAAATCTGAATAAATTGACGGTATTATCCCGGCGGTAACTAACTTTAGGAATAGGAACTTTAGGATACCATCATTTTTCTTCTTCTCATCAATGGTAAGTCTTTTGGAATTTGCTTGTCGCTCTCTTTGCCCCGTTTATTCCTTTTCTTCGCCTCCTCCTAGGCATTTGATCCGTAGGATGTTTTGTAGTAAAAGCTGCAGTCGTCTTTAATTACTTCAAAAATTCGAATGTCCAACATGGGTAAAACTACTTGGGAGTCCTTCAGAGTTTTATGTCAAAAAAGTCCTCATGACTCAACTCATGAACCAGGTAAGGCTTGCCACTTTTCTTTGCCGTTTTCATGGCCATGGCGTACTGGGAAGGTACGATTGCGTATGTTTTTGGTAAATGAGACAAACATCACACTGATCTTTCTTCGGTGTGAAAAAAGAAAGGTTGAATGACTTGAAAATAGCTCTGCACTGGCAGTAGCTGATTCCTGCAAGGTTTGACTCCTTTCTTTCTTTTTTTTATTATTATTATTTCATAAATGTTTACATGATACATTGTTGGCATATTTTTTAACTACCACACTAGGCTATTGCCCGTGTTGTTTTAGATAAACTCTGTGAAGTTCGGCGATAGATTTTCCACCATCGGTATACTCCCGAGAACTTTGAGATCTGCAGTAATGACTAGGAAATCTGGGATTTTTTTCAATGTGAACCTTTGCACTCTTCACAAGTTCTTTATCCAAGTTTCGATCTTTTTCATTTTTGCTTCTCATTTCCAAGCTTAGCACTCCTGTGCTTTCGTCTGTTTTTTCAAAGGTTGTACGTATAGCTCTCTCTGTAATAGACGTATCAGCGTCTTCACAAGACTGTAAGAAAGTACCGGGTTTTTAGTGCACGCATAAGATGATAAATGGGTAAAAATAATAAAGAGCTGACCTCCCTAGCACCCAGTGCCTGATGAGTGAAGGACACTGGATGTGCCGATCCTTCTGCCTGACGGTTGCCTTGAGTAGGGCCGGCTTGTCTGGAGGAGGTAGGCACCAGGACTGAAGACAGGCAGAAGTCGGCGGGAGGCAGCTGGTCGATGAAAAACTTTGAAAAAATAAATAAGATGAGTTTGTTGAGTAGAGATGAACTGATTTATTATTGAAATTTTCGCTCCTTATATACCCAAATTTGGTACAAAACTTGGTCACGTGGTACAAATTTGGGGTGGGAGGTTTGACCTTGCCCGTAAGTATATAAGGGCAGGTTGCCCGCGGGCCACCTATTTTGCCGACCGTTTTCTTGCAACTGGTCGCTTAAAATTGAAAACTAAAAATAATTCTACAGAGTACATTTGTTATATACAGGTAATTGTGTTAATTCTAACATGTTTGTACAGTTATGTTTTATCCGCAGATTTTTGTTTTGGTGAATTTGTATTGATTTTAAGGTGAGTTTATAATTTGGTGATAGGTATTTGCCGTTTGGCGAGTTGTGTAAAGTTAAAATAAGAATCTAGTATTTTTCCCAGGTCCCTCGTAAGACTAGCTACTGAAACCTGTTTGTTTCATCGTCTTACGAGGTCCCTGGATTTTTAAAATGGGAAAAACGGATTCTTGCAAGGAATTTTTCTAAGTGTTTTTTCTGGGCAAAAACGCCCTAGCATTGTGAGTTTAAGGGTCAGAGACTCAAACTCTCTTTCCCTGGATGCCCCGCAGGACTCTGGAATGAAATATGTTTGTTTCATTGTCCTGCGGGGTGTGTAAGTTACATTAATTGAAAAAATATGCATTTTAAGGTTGCCCTCCTGGGGCGGGGCCGCCTTGCCCAGTGGGAAAGGCATCCGCCTCCTGGGGCTGCAGGGTTGCCCTCCTGGGGCGGGGGCTTTGCCTAGTGGGAAAGGCATCCGCCTCCTGGGGCTGAAGGGTTGCCCTCCTGGGGCGGGGCTTTAAAACAATAGAATAATAATAAGTATGTAAATAATAAGAATTTAAAATGTCTCCCGGTGGCAACCTGGGCACGCAAGCATTTATTTGTTGCACCGGGGCATTGTACATAATAAAAAAGGTAATAAAAATGATAAATTTTTACATAAAATATTTCGGCGAAAGATCGTCGCTGGCGGCACGGTACTAACGAGCTTAGTGGCCAGAAATTTCAAAGAAATGACCACTAAATGTAGAGGATGCCGCCAGTGATGACTTTGCTGAAAAAACAATCGAGGGTACGTAACACGTCGGTTACACTGTCCGATAGGTCAAAAGTGTTTTTAAAAAATTGTTTGCATACCCATATTTTTCCCCATATTTCGTTATCGGGTATGATTGATTAGAACCCCTTTCCCTTTTATGATTCAATGTAATCCTCTGATACTTGGGAACAACTACCTGTGTGCTATCTTTTACGAATTCTCTTTGTCTTTAAAAGTCTCCCATTCCCCAAAACATTGCAAAAATCTCTTTCCGATGCACTTGAGTTTACAGTTGTGGCGCAAGGAGGCTTCATGTTTCGTTTGTTCACTCTTCCTTGGGTTTTAGACTCGTATTCCTCACCGCAGTTTCGCATCTTCTTTGCTGAAGTTCTTCTATTAAATTTGCATCTTTTTAAGCTGTACGCTTTTTCCTTCAACAAACAACAATATTATAAGTAAGCTGACGAAAAATATTAAAGCTATGTGGTAGTTAGTTTAAGTATCTCCCTACAAGGGTCAATTTTGAGACTAGTAAGCCGTAAAACATCTTGCATAACGATATGTAAGAAAAAAATAAACCATCTTGTAAGCATAAAATAAGCATATCTTCAAAAACATCACATGAAACTTTGTTTTGATACAATTCAAACTGAATTATTAAAACATATTTCTGTTTTAATTAACATTTTGCTTCATTTGCTGGGAGAAAATTTACCTGGAAACCGATATTTTGGCATATATGCCGGTTTGTTTTAGTTAAGGCTGCTATAAACGCTTACGAGTATGTAAGTGCAAACCGGATTATCTGCCAATAAGTATCTGCCAAAGATTAACTGGGTAATAATAAGCATGTACTATTGTGAGATAATTCCGTTTTACTTACATGATGGACATTTTTCCTCCAGGTTTTGAAGCGACTGGCGTATTGCACAATAGATCTGTCTTCTAATAAACTAAATGGCTATTCCCGCGTAAATGCATACCGGCCCAACGTCATCTGACGGATTTTTATTCAACTATACGATATGCCGGTTCGACATAAAAATAGATCGAAAAAAAAGAAATTTTTGGACACCAACAACTCAAAAGCTCAATTTTTGCACATATGCCGGTTTGATTTCACAGCAACGAAATGTATTCCAGTATTTGAGGTACCACTTAGTTGGGCCAAATTATTAGAAGGGTTACAAAAGGGGCTGAAATAAAGGAACTGGAAATTGATCTAGGTAAAAAAAGTCAAATGAATGGGATACCTAATCATTAAAAATGTGCGAATAGTAATAACGTTTTTATTGACAATCCAAAGCTCGAACAAAATAAAACTAGAATAGGTAAGAAATAAACAAACACAAAAGAAATATGAGACACTCAATGTATAAAGTAATAGAAATGCTTTCATTGTCATTCGTACAATTCTCCCATGAAGATTTCAATAATAAGATATTTATAGGTACACAAATACAACTGATTTTTGGCACTAAATATACCAAAAATGTTTTCATTGTTACACTAAGATTTGGTTGATTAAAATAATAAGATACTTTAGGCATTAAATGTACCGAAAACAAAAACTTCTTTATTTCCTTATTCTAATAATTAACATGTTTTAAATATCTCAGGTAGAATTCTGACACAAATATTTGGTAGATAAACACATAAATATTAGGTACTAAAAGCAAAAAAACTCCTGCATTGTCTTTATTTTAATAATAGAGAACTCCAGTCCAATTTTTTTTAATGAATAATGACCTTCTAACTTAAATAACCGCATTTTTATTTTTATTTTTAGAGTTAGTTTTAATAGTTAAAATAATTGTCAAAGTTTTAATTTTTCAAGATCCCCCTAAGACCACCGTATGTACGGTGAATCGTGTGACGTCATCACTCCTGAAAAATTACTATAGGATTGGGCAATCAGCTGATCAAGTGCCGCCACTTTGAATAGCGTTATTCGAAGCATTCTCCCTAGAAGTAGCATTACTATTTTTTTATGCAGTAGTTTTTCAATATTTTAAATAATAGAGATAAACTAATAGATATATCTCTATTTTTGATACTGAATTATTTAGGCTTAAATATTGTTTCAATAAACACAAAAACTAAATCTCTATAAACAGTATGAAATAACGAATAACATGAAATGTTGTTAATACTGATGGCTTATGTCATACCTACATAATCAAAGATTTCAATACAATGACTGGTGACACGTGATGTCAGCACTAACCATTCAGTAATACCAACTTTACAGTGTGTTTTGACGAGAGGTTTAAAAATGCACTTTTTAATAATTTTTTAAGAACTCTACGTTTAATATTATGAAATTAAACTTATATATTCAGAATCAGCGTTTATTGGTCTATATGAACATATTTTTTTAAAGCCATAATTTTTTTCACTGGAGTTCCTTATTGTGTTTTGTATTACAAGTAGGTATTCTTACACAAAGATTTAAATAATTAGGTAAAGGTAGATAAACATGAAGCTATTACTCACTAAATGTGCCAAAAACAAAAACTCCTTCGTTGTACTTATTCGAAAAATTGCCTTGTTTTAAATATCATAAGTAGAATTTTTACACGAAGATTTGGCTGATAAATATACAGATATTTTAGGAACTAAATGTACCGAAAATGAAAACTCCTTGATTTCCTTATTTTAATAATTGGCTTGTTTTAAATATCATAAGTCGAATAATTACTTACACGCAAATTTGGTTGATAAACAAACAGATATTTTAGTAACTAAATATACCGAAAATTAAAACTCCTTCATTTCCTTATTCTAATTGTTGGCTTGTTTTAAGTATCTGAAGTAGACTAATGCTTTCACTAAGATTTGGTGGATGGATACATATATTACATCAGTCCTTATTCTGATAATTGTGTTTTTTAAATATCACAAGTAGGTATTTTTGAACAAAGATTTAAATAATTACGTAAAGGTTGATAAACATACCGATACTACGCATTAAATGTGCTTAAAATAAAAGCTCATTCAATGTTCTTATTCTTATAATTGTTTTAAATATCATAAATAGGTATTTTTACACGAAGATTTAAATAATTACGTATAGGTAGATAAACATACCGATACCTCTTTATACACATACGCCTTAAGGATCAAATTCCGAGTGTATTCTGGATAATGTCGTCCTTATACTCTTCGTTAATTGATTTTTCTTCAATTTCAGTCAATTCATTTAAATATTTTAATTGGTTAAATTAAATTAAAACAGCGACGAAGGTTATTTCAATTTTTAGTACGATATTTCACCACAACATAGAACTTGGCATTTATTACAATATTTTCTCAAAAAATACACAACTTTATTATAACCACCCTGTAACGGACGACAAGTTGAAACAATTTGCTGAGAAAATATTGTAATATTAATAATCTGTTATTTTTTTTTTTTTTACATTAACTCCACACAGGAGGCTCTGAGGAAAATAATTTCCCTCAGGGCCTATGTCATCTGGGATGCTGTGTGGAGGGTCTTTTTGAGGAGAGGAAGGAATGAACATTGGTCTTCAAGAGACCCATGTTGTAGGAAGGAGGAAACACAGAGGCCAGCAAATCATTCCACAGCCGAGCTGTTGAACTCAAGAACGAGTCGAAGAAACGACCCGTTCTCATGTGACAAATGTCAACCGTGTACAAATGTTGGGCACGCGTTTGGCGTGTTTCCCGACTATGCACCGGTGCCGAAGGGATCAATGATGCTAGTTCCTCGGAGCATCTTCCATTGTAGTACCGGTAGAACAAGGATAGCATTCCCACCCGACGCCTGTGCTCTAAAGATTGCAATCCGTCTGTTAAGATGGGATAATCTATCAAACGGACCGCCCGTTTCTGCACAGAGTCGAGGGTATTTTTCAGGTATTTTGGAGCTCCAGACCAGAGATGGCTGCCAAATTCAACCGTGGGGCGTACTTGTGATTTGTACAAGGTTAGCAGTTGTGTACTATTAAAGTATCTGCGGGCCCTGTACAGTACGCCCAGCTTTTGGGAGGCTAACTTTACTCTGGCTTCGATGGAGCCCCCATACCTGAGCTGGTCACTTAGGTTTACACCAAGCATATCAATGGAGGGCCTGTTCGGAAGATTGCTTCCGTTGAAAGAGACTAGATTTTCATTTCGATCCCTTTTAGACGTAATCAGACAAGATTGGGTCTTTGAAACATTAAATTCAACGAGATTATTTTTACCCCAAGAGAAAACACTCTCGAGGTAACCGTCCATTCTTTGCTTCAAAGCCCTACGAGCTGTTGGAGTTTGTGAGCCCTTTGGGGGCTTGTCAAACAAAAAGCTATCATGAACTATACTGTCATCCGCATAACAGTGAATTGGTGCACATGACAAAAGGTCGTTGATGTGCAACAAAAACAAAGTCGGAGACAGAACCGATCCCTGCGGGGCGCCAGCATTTATCGAGTGTGAGGAAGAGGTGAAACCATCGACTACCGTCTGAATCGACCTCTCCCTCAAGAAGTCGGCAATCCACGTATACAAGGATGCGGGAAGTCCGTAAGAATGCAGTTTGTTGACAAGTCCTCGGTGCCAAACCCGGTCAAAGGCCTTGGAGATGTCCAGTGCAACCGTTTGGGTCTCACCGAAACGTTCCAGGCATCGCCCCCAAACGTGCGTTATGTTTTCCTTTAAAAATTTTATCCTTTTCCACAGTTTACATCTTTATGCATTTTGTCTGAAGAAATCTCCTAGAAAACCACTAAAGTAACTTGGTAACTAGCATAATCATAAGTGAAGATATTTACTTTCGTGGCGCTAAACGAACGAATGTTTGTAATGAAAGCAATCACGTGGTCCTCCGCTGCCCTGCTATTGGCTGTGTGGTCTGTTAGAGCAATACGCCTGGAACTGAGAGTTTGAATTTCGCACGTTGGCTAAGATACAGCTTGGATGTTGGAGAAATTCCTATGAAATTTGATTGAACGGCCGGTTTAAAAACGGGAGTCCTTAGGCCAACGTGTGGATGTTGGATAAATACGCTCGAAATGTTGTTTCATTTTGGAGGACGTAAGACAAAGTGCGTATTGAAAACCCCCTAAATAATTAAAAAAAAAAAAATTTCACTTGCATTGTATACATAAAGACTTTCTGAGAACTACTGCATACTTAACTCAATTTCGCTAAAAATGGTCTGTTGGAGTAAAACGAACTAGAGCGACGATTTGTTGACAAGCCCTCGGCTTATTTTCAAAAAATAATTTCCCTCAGGTAAATAAAAAAAATGAAGGCGGAAGGTTTGCAGGATGGAGCTGCTTGTGGAGGAACAACATTTTTCACTCCCGTGAAATTTGTGTCATTCGTTTAGCTCAGTGGTTCCCAAACTCTTTTGGCCCACGGACCCCTTTTCCAAACTGTTTTGTGAATATGGGATAGGGTGGGACAGCATATTTGCCACAACAGAGGGTGTGAAATGGGATATGGGATGGGATGAAATGAATCCCGCCCCATCCCATTACGCCCCTCCCCCGGACGAAACTTCCAAATGAATAAAATGTGTCAAAACCTTGCCGCGGACCCCCTGACGTCATTCAGGGACCCCCAAATCAATTTTTATTTTCCACGGACCCCCTGAATGATCCTGGGGACTCCTGGGGGTCCGTATAGAGCACTTTGGGAACCACTGGTTTAGCTGTATTCTTGGAAACAAAGTTTATAGTCGTAGTGGGGTTAATAATTTTTGTAAAACAAAAAAATTATGTGAAGGAGAAAAAAAAAGTCAACATTCAATTGAGCCACGGTACGGTTTACTGGTAGTCGTACAAATACGGCTCATCAAAAAGAGCTAGCTCAATAGGCCACTTGCATGGATTTAATAACAACTTGGAAAAAATCGTGTAGCTAGATTTTTTTACTAAGATTACGAAAATGTTAGTAAAAATTTTTAGAAATGTACTGTTTTTTTAATTTTTAAATAAATAAATCCATTATTTGGACCCGTGATGTCACTACATGAAAATGTCCCGTCTCCGAAAATGTTCCTATTAATTTTGTAAAATTCCACACTGATTTATTTTTTTTATATGGCAACACTTTGATTTCAGACGAATTTTTGAATTTGACATTTAACGTTCACTAGATTTATTGTTTGTTCTCTGCGAACTTATCATTTGGTTTAACTTTTTGACAGATGTTATGAAGAGAACCCCGTACATTTTACGCTGTCAGTACGTGTTTTAGAGGTATAATGGTAGTGGTGCTGATTAAGAAAATCAAATTTTAAATTTTATATACCTATTATTATTACGCACCAGATTTAAATGTCCGGGTTTAATTTTCCCCACAGGAAAAACTAAACCCTTTCACACACTTCCCAAATGATCATCTGGTCAATCCACGTTATGCAATTGCACTATATAAGTATTATAATTACAAAACAATACAAGAACAACATGTCAACCTACCAGAGACCTGATGGGAAAATAATTCACCGACTCCAGATATTTTCATATCAGAGGGTTCGGCTCTGTGGAATTCCTAATTGAACCTATAAATCCTACTGATCCCTCAATATAAATATTTAAAAAATCTTTTGTAATCCTACATGTATTTAAAATTACCGATTTTTGCATTTTTATATATAAATTCTTTGACAAATCTAATACGCTTAAATTTTGAATCAGAGACCTAGGTATAATGCCAGTAGCCGAAATAACAAATGGTAATATTTTTATAGACCGAGAATGCCAAATTCTTTTAATCTCATTTCCTAAATCTGTGTATTTTCTAATTTTTCAGAAACAGTTTTTTGAATATTACAGGAATTTGGAATAGTACATCAATGATATAAGTTATTTTTTTTTTTATTTTGTCATGTAAAACTATATCAGGTATATTATGACTAATTGTTTTGTCTGTTAGTATAGTTTTATCATAATATATTTTATAAAATTCATTTTCTAAAAATGAATTTGGTTCATATTCATAATATGGTACTATATTACGGCAGTCAATCAAGTTATGTTTAATTACCAAACTTTGGTGGATTATTTTTAAAACCTGATTGTGCCTAAATGTATACTCGGACGGCGCTAATATAGAACACCCCGATATAATATGTTCTATAGTTTCCGGAAAAGCCAAACATTTTCTACATAAATCATCAATTTGATTTATATCTTTGATTATATGCTTCCTATAATTTTTAGTATTAATGACTCTATCTTGAATGGCAAGCATAAATCCTTCTATTTCTGCGCTCAACTCTCCAATACTCAACCATTTGTTTGACGAAAGTTTGTCAACATACGTTTGGTTAAGATGATTGAAGTGTTTTGCATGAATAATTTTATTTGACCAGGAATCTAATAATTCCTGGTTAGTATTTATAAGAATGTTGGCATTCTCGTCATATAAATTTAAAGGTGTAATGTTTATATCTGCCTTGCAAATTATTTTGTGCATTTCTGAGCTATTAGCTTTCCTATGGAAAAAATTTCTAAGCATTTCTACCTGATTGTGTTTCAAAGATGTTATTTTGACTACACCTCTACCTCCTAAATTTCTAGGTAAATTAATTCGTTCTATAGCTGAATTTGGATGATGGCAATTAAACTTTGTTAATGTAGTTCTAATTAATCGTTCTAAACTATCTAAATCTGTATTGGACCATTTAATTATGCCAAATGAGTACGTTAATAGAGGTATTGCCCAAGTATTTATTGCTTTTACTAAATTTTTAGCAGATAGATTGCATTTTAAAATTTTTCTGATCCCAGTTTGAAATTTAATCCTAATATCATTTTTAATACTAATGTGATCTAATCTATTCGATTGCGGGTATCCTAAATATTTATAAACCTCATCCCCTTTCATACTTTTAATTTTGAAATTTCTAAATATACCCTCGTCTCCATCTACAATTTTGCCTTTCTCTATATGGATCGTTTTACATTTATCTAAACCAAAAGTCATTTTAATATCATCTGAAAAAATTTTAACTACCTTAATCATTTTCTCTAAATTTGATTCAGAATTTTATATCATCCATATATGATAGATGTGAAACTATACTACTCTCTCTTGTATTACCCCTAATTTTTATTCCAAACTTGCTTTTAATTAACATTTTAGACAGAGGATTCAATGCTAAGCAAAACCAAAGAGGACTCAATGAGTCTCCTTGAAAAATCCCTCTTTCTATTGAAATGCCCGGTACTACTATGTTCTTACCTTTTAAATTTACTAGTAAATCTGTATTCCAAAAGGACATAATATTTTTCAAAAAGCTAATTATAATTGGGTTAACTTTATATATTTTTTATATTTTGATTAGCCACGAGTGCGGGACACTATCAAAAGACACTATCACTAATTATAATTATCACTATTTAATAATTATAATTTAATTTATAATTATAATTTACAAGTAAATATAATAATAAATATATAATAAATATATAGTAAATATATAATAATAAGTAAATATAATAAATATTTATAACATTGGATTTAGTAATATGGACGTTGAACATTATAATGATGATATGATCAATAAGATGGATCAAGGAAAAAAATATTTATGATGTGTAATATTTTTGGTATACTCCTGTGCCTCGTTATTCTCTCCTCATTATTCTATTTGATTAACTCGTCGTTATTCTCCTGTGCCCTTTCTTGTGGAAAACGTTATTTTTTTTAAAATAATTTTCGGCTATGTAATTATCGTTTTTTCTGCACCTATAAAATTATGTCCTGTCTTTCCGGTTTATAAAAAATGGTCTGATTTTTCGGATTGAAATTTAAAAAAAATCGCCAGGGTTTCAAAAATACGATAAAAAAAAAATACAGAATGTCTTAGAATATTTGCTAAACCGGAATTTAAAAAAAAAAAATGTGATGCAAGTGGCCTATTGTACAGCTCGTTCATGAACGACTCATGGCTAGTGTGGAGGGCACCTTTGTAGGCCATATAAGCTATTAGAATAGAATTATTTTGTAGAACGCATCCATCTGAAAAGGCACATACGTTTTCAATGCCTTGTTATCATATTCTTTAAATAATTGAATAGTGCTGTTAACCACTCAGGTATTTTACTTTGGTATTTTATGAATGTTCATTGATTTATGGATAAGCCGCCCCATTTTTATGCACAGATTATGGAAATTATACTTCATTTCAACAAAATAGGTTATTAGGTTCTTAGTAAATTAAGTAATTCATGCGTTTTTAGTTTGAAACAAAACTTCGCAAATGTCAAATCCATAAAAAAAAAAACATGGCCATAATGGAGATAAAACTTTAGATTTAAACTTTTAATGAAAATTGAATTTGCATATTTTTCCATCTATCCCGACTGAAACCGATGGTTCTTGTGGTAAGTAAGTTTAAAAGTAGTTTACTTTTCAAATTTTATGCCTATTTAAAGTATAGCGGCATGCAGCGGCTTGTCCATACTTTACCGCACGTTCAAGTTTTTCTCTTAAACGAACCGTCAGATTTATAAAAACTTTGTGTTATTTCCGCTTCGCAATTAGAGCTCTATAAATGACACATTTCTGAACGCAGCGGACTACTAAAAACTGTTTTTGAAAGGTTATGAAATAAGCCTTCAAATTGTTATATTTCAAATAAATGTTAACATTTGCAAATATTAAAATTTAGAATGCAAACATAAAAAATTGTAAAAATGACTCACATGATGTTTTTATGTAAAAACGGTGCTAAAATCATGGAATATGTAAAAAAACACTTATTCTGTTGTATAATTTTGTCATTTCACTTTTTTACCATTTCATGCAATATTTAATAAAAAATTAACAATGTCTTAAAGGCACGTAGGCGATTTGGCGGGTGAAAACTATTTCTACAAAATAAGTATTTTTTATATAGTTCTATGGACAACTTTAAATAGAGATGTGAAGTTTGATTCAATATGGATCATCTACTTTTTGTTTTAGGGTTGTCACTAGAACAATAACAGAGTTATAATGATTTCTGTGGGAACACACGCTTAATGTGAAAACACGCTTATTGTACTTGACTGCTATTGTTGTATTGTTGTGTAAACACGCTTACGGGTCGGAGTGGTTAATATTTCACACCAACCTCGTACTTACGCCTTTCGTCCCAAGAGAAACATTCGCAAGACTTTGGTTAAATGTAATAAATTAGTTAGGACTACTAATGCTTCCTTCTAATGCTCCTTGTTCGAAAACGAAAGACAGAAGATAATAGAACGATGACAAAAAATATTGGCTTTGGAATTGCCAAATAAATTACTTCAAGTCAAAAGGAGCTAAAAGATGTGTAATTGATATGTACCTCTATTTTGCAAAGATAAAAAAATTTTGAGATGGGATTATCAAATTTATTTTGTAATTTTACTTTTACTATAAAGTTTGTACTACTCAGGCTGCATTGCATACAAACAGACCTATCTATGATACTCATCTATCAGCTCAAGT
The DNA here is from genome assembly GCA_929108145.2 of Limnephilus rhombicus. Lineage (NCBI taxonomy): Eukaryota > Metazoa > Arthropoda > Insecta > Trichoptera > Limnephilidae > Limnephilus > Limnephilus rhombicus. Next base: position 31,377,473 of record OV815284.1, read on the forward strand.
CGTAGAGAAAAATTATAATTTCTAACTAAACAGACGTGTACCAAGTTAAAAATAACATATCGAAAAAAGGGTGGTTATATCAAAATGTTTTATTTGAATATTACTTCCAGGGAAAATCAAAAAAGGTAGTTAACTTTATAATTTAAAAGAATAACACAATATACATCTCATAATATTAAATTTTTACAATATTTCTTTTTAGTTTTTTAATTATTTTTCCAATTTATCAAATTTTAATAATGTTTGAAAATGTAATAATATTGGATCAACAAAACAAAATAAAAAAATCCGAAAGAAAAAAAAAGTTAAAATCTGGGGTGGATAGAACATAATTATGTAGTTATAAAAAACAATCGATTACATTATTATGTTAAAAATATTTATTGGAGAAAATTGTTTTGAACATTTAAGAAAATAAGTGAAGTATCTATCGCTGCGTGCTCTTTGCTATCTGCTCCTTGAGGACGAGGATACTGGTCCTCTGCTCCGGGGGCAGCATGGCAATCTGCTCATCCGACAGCTGCAGAACTTGCATGATCAAGGCGGCCTGGAAAATACAACAAAAATTATGAATTAAGTCACAGAAAAGAAACAGGTATGAACTAGTCCTGGGTCGATCGCGAAAGACCTGATCGTCGAAACCCGCTCACGAGCCACCAAAGAGCGAGCAGGTTATTTATTCGTCAGCACCCGGGTCTTCCGGGACCCGTGAACCGCGACACACACCCGCAACCTACCAACTACGACACATTCCTGCACCCCGTGACTCACGGACCGATCGCTGGGTGCCCATGTGGCGAGTGGCGAGACGTGTCAGCTCCCAGAACTCTCGAACTGCAACTGCAACACACTCGGTCGCTGATTGCCGATCAACGCACACACGTGCGTGACGTAACAGTATCCTGCTTCCTGCCCATGTGTCACGTCATAGCGGGATTGTTTAGTAGATTCGATTTTTGAATATTCGACTAGACACGGAGACGTTTTTAATATTTCGTGTGGGTGTGAATGTAATTGTGCATTGTAATAGAAACTATAAACTGGTAAAAGTGTAAAATGTCTGACCTTAATAAAAAGAAATTATAATAAAGCATTACAGCTTACAGCTAATTTACTTATTTAAATTCTCAATAAAACACGTTTTTTACAAGGTTTTTATATCCTTCAAAACATGATAAAACATTATTTTTTTAACCACTGAAGCATGTCTTTTTTAAAATTTATTTCTGGGACATGACATTACTAGTTACAGGTGTGAGTTGTGAGAGAATGTTCACACAATTATAACCTGGGTTTCGTGTCGCGTATGACTTGACCGGTCTGGGCGGCGAGCGTCTACCGCGCGGCGCGTCCGTAGAATGTAACTGGGCGATGAGTAATCGAGTTTCGTATTTTGTGTCGCGAAAAGAGTGGGTCTTCGCGACCCGCTCGTGACGCCAGTGGGTCGTGAGCGACCCGGGTCGTGTAAAACGATTGATCGACCCAGGACTAGTATGAACATGTTAACAATTTTTTTTTCAATTTGCGGTCATAATCTTTGGTTTCATAAATAGCCCAGTCAGTGGGGAGTTTTACCTTGCAAAAGGTCGTGTAGTAGCGATTTTGATATATGTTGTTAAGATTGGGACTCTAAAGAAAAAAAAAAGTTTTCGACCTTGGGGGGGTCGAGCTCGAGCCGCCATCTTGGATTGAAGATGCCAAAATTTGGTTTTTTCAAAATAATTGTGCAACGGTTGATCTTACGACCAAATTGCTCAAGACAAACTTAAAGAAGATAAAATTTCAAATATTTTTTGTTTCAAACTTTTTTTGTAAGTCTAATAGGTAACGAACGAGTTACAGTGGCGGAAATGGGAATATTTTTCTAAAAAATGGTGAAAATCCCAATTTTTGGGCTATTCATTACATAATTATAATTTTGTAAACTCATTTCCACACCACCATGAGGTAGAGAAAATGGCCCATTTTTTATTGTGGTATCCCCAGTAGGTCTTCTTCCTCTTCAACGGTATTACAACCCATTTCAAGCCTTGGCCTCCTTCGACATAAGCCTCCATCGCCCTCTGTCCTCGGCCGTCGTCTTCCTAACTGCGATATGGAGTAGTCCTCTTGCATAGTTCCTGACATCATCCTCCCGTCTCAGCCTAGGTCTGCCCGCCTTTTGTTTACCTCCAGGGTGTTCTGTTAGAACCTTCTTCGGTACTCATGTGCTTGACAATCGATGCACATGTCCGGCCCATCTTAGTCTTTGGAGCCTTAGATGGATAGAGTCTGGGAGCTTGGTAAATAACATAAAGCTTTATTGAGGCGGATTCTCCATGCCTCTCCCTCATGTTAATATAAGTACTTGCATACTGATTTCTCACCCCGTATGCATGGACATTGGAGGGTTTAGAGTCGTTCAAATAAATGTAGCTTCGTTCAATAAAATAGTTTCTTGACGTGTGCGGTGAAGGAGGAAACCGTATGTTTCCTTATAACGCCGTCGGGAAAGTGGTGGGGTCCCCTCCAATGCCTCTCCCTCTCGCACCGCTCCTAAGATTCTTCGAAGTACCTTTCTTTCGAAGGTGTCCTGCTGTTCCCACCACACATCCATATGCCAAGACCGTTCTAATAATTGTTTTATATAGGTTTTTCCTATGGACGTTTCGGGATTTGAAACTGGCAACAACGCGAAGTAAGTGTTGTTAGCGCCTGTGATGCGCTTACTTACTTCTACTGGGTTTTCTTTGTCATGCGTTATGATGGAGTCCAGGTATGTAAACTCTTCGATCACTTCGAAATTATAAGTGTCTTTAAATTTCAATTTATCTTTTATTCTATGGTGTGGGGTTCTGATTTGCATCATGATTTTAGTTTTATTCTCATTGATTTGCAAACCCACCTCTCTTGCGGAGTCTCTAAAAACCTCTCTTACAGCCTGTAGGGATCTTTCGACAATGTTTAGGTCAGTATGTCTATTCCACAGATATTCCAGCGATGGTATGGCGAGCCACATAGAGTTCGACTAGTAACTTTTCGTAATTATGTTACATATTCGCTATTGCGTAATAATATTTTTTTGTTGATCCCGGTTGGTTGATATTGACATCTTCATAATAGTCTTTGTCATCAATGTCATGATCTAACTCTTTGCCTGTGGTACTGAGATGCTGGACTTCCATTGACAAAATCTCTTCATATTCAATTGCAAGAAATAAATTTAAATAAAAGTCTCGGGTGCTGGTTTCTTTGTCATTCTTACTGGAACGAGCCCATTGGTGCCACGTTTCCAGCCCCAGTTTTCTGGATTTTTTTGGATTCCATACCATTTTTGAGCTCCCGTACAAAGCAACAAGAAAACGTTTCCCTTCATTTGCTATGTCTTCTGGTTTTGCATCATGTTGTTTTCATTTGTATACTCAATGAAGAGGCACTGGCAGACCAGCTTTTTTAAGGCTTACTAAACGTTCATTATCACTACAAAGTATGTAGTTTCATCCATGCACTCGATGACGTTGGGTTTGTCATAGTGGGATACTAGCCTGTAGCAGTATAGGCGCTGAGGTGGCAATGCTGCAGTCAGGACTGCAGGCACGCAGTATGTTGCCATCTCTTTTTCTCCTCTATGTAACACGAAAAATGACTGTAATTTGAAATAGATTTTGCTATATGTGTTGTGGAAATACGTTAAAATGATATTGTGTAATATGTTCTTACAAAATTTATCATGAAAACTTGAGTTTTACAACTTTTTGTCAAAATTTTCTTCTTTCTACCGCTGTAAGTCATTATATATTAGATTTATAAAAAAAAATCAAACAAAAAATGTACGTAATTCAGTTTTCTTCAAATTTGCCATAGACGTTTTTGTTGTAAAATCAACCGTTGAGGAATTATTTTGAAAAAACTAAATTTAGGCACCTTCAATCCAAGATGGTGGCTCGAGCTCGACCCCCCCAAGGTCGAAAACTTTTTTTTTCTTTAGAATCTCAATCTTAACAATACATGTATATTAAAATCGCTACTACACGACCTTTTGCAAGCTAAAGGCCTTTTTTATCCCCCACTGACTGGACTAAAAGGTGTACATTTTAATTATTTCACGGTTAACTTTTAGATTTGGTTAACTGTCTAGATAATATTTCTCACCATGATAGTACGTGGGACTCAAGGATTTCTGTGAGACCTGTTTAATTATGCAACTTGGACGGTGGACTTGGTCATGTGGGCCCATAATATAAGCAATTGTATATTTTACCTTCTCCTGATCGGAAGCACCAGTAGGGATTCCAGTGATGGGAGGGCGCTGAAGGTTTGGCTGAGGAGCGACTGGGGTGGGAACTGAAATAATATTTTTAAAAACATTAACATAAATGGACAGTTCGGGCACTTCTTCGAAGATGGGGACTGACATTTTGATCTCACTACCTGGAAAATATAATATAAAAATTTTCAAACAAAAACGGTTCCATGACAGAGTTGTCAACTTCAACACCCCTTTGAGAAGTCATTAAAAGTTACAAAAAAAATTTGAAAAATAGCCCATAATCTGACCCAACGTAACCTATTTTTTTTCATCTAATGACTTTTAACCTCTGATTTGACGGAGACGCGCCGGCGCGCGCGTCGTATGCGCCATGCGTGAGAAAATAATTCGAAAATTTGAATAAAATTTTCAACCAAAACTTTTTGTCTGTGATTTTGGCCCTTCTATGTACAGAATTTGTACGAAGAACACGGTCAGAATCGCTTGCGCTAACATCATAGATGATATAGCCACTAGTTTCATTCACCTTGCAACACCAGAATATTTTTAAAACGATTATGTCTATGACTTAGAAACGTCAGATTTTCCCGCGAATTTACCCGTCGCAATTTATGCGTGTTCCGCGACTAAAACATCGTAAAACCTATTAATTTACGTAATAAATGCAAGTAATGTTGTTTTGGTAGATAGTTTATTGTTCTAGGAACGTGTTTCAGTCAATGAAATATATGATAGCTCAAAATTAATCAACAAAACATTCAATTCAAAATTCAAAGTGGTGCTTTTTTAGTGAATTTTCGTGAAATGGCGTGGCCTTTGACCGGTTAAAGGAGGTGTTGCAGTTGTATGATTCTGAGTTGTTCAGTAACCATCTAAACACAAAATAAATTAAATTATCTGTAGGTGTACATATTCCTGTAGGATGTTGTGTGTATTTCATATTTAACTTCATTTTAGCACTGAGCACTTTTAATTTATCATTTACTAAATCTCCATGTAAAGACTCTCTTATCTTAAAGTTTCGCGTCTATGTCACCTTTTACTCAAACATTGCAATACTTTTTGTGTCTATGATCGCTTTTGTCTGTGGGCGCGTCAAACTTTCACTTTTTGTCTATATAATGGCGTGTTGTCAATTAGCCAGTCATTCTTCTTCTCTACATTTCTCGATTTACTTTCACAATTCTTACCTACAAATCGCCAGTTAAGTGTTCAGAATCGAATCAATCTCTCTTTGTAAATTTATTCACTAAATAAACAAAGTTTGCAACAATATCCAAGTAAATCATAAGTGTTTTTACTTACAAAAAGGATAACCTCAAACCTTAACCTCTCTCTCACTGTACGTTTCCTTGGTGTGGAAACGAAAGAAGTTAACAAAGGCAGCTCACTGACTGCAGACTGTCTGGAGACCACGACTTGGGACGCTACGCAATTCCAATTTACAACATAGTATTGTAAAAAAAAACACGCAATATCTTGCAAGACCATCATCAAACTTAATTTTCGAATGAGAATAAGACATTGTTCTGTTCCTTCTTACCTTTTCAAAATTCACATCGTTGACTCCGATTGTACATTCTGTGGTCTAGATGTGGGAACTTTAGATCTTTTGGTTGTCCCTCTCTAAACAAATATCCTCTCTTTATGAAGCGTTATGTAAAATTGCCTCCCCTCCATTCAACATCTCATCTCTTCTAACTCGACTCCAATCTTCATTATAATTTTGAAATATGCCCATTTAAATAAAATTAATATATAAATTCACTTTTTGGTTACCGCATTTTTATATCACATGTGACGAGTATTTGTACTTTGTATTTAGAATATGAGGCACGACGAGGAGTCCACAAGCTTAAAAGTAATTAGTTATACACGACAGTTTCTCAGAATTTTGCAGCGTACAATGTGCAACTCAAATGTAAAACTTCCACTTGGTACATGAGAATGGCTTTCTCTAATGAATATGCAACTTATTTTTATTTTATCGTTATATTCTGAACTCAAAACTGGTTTTAATTAAATCTATATGCGGTGAATTAAAACTACACTCAGAACATAAAAATGGTTTTTCTTTAATTCTGGCAGCACATACATAGTTTGTAACTAGAATTTAATAACTGCACTTCGAATATGATAACGGTTTCCTTCAAAATGTGTCAGCAGATGAATCCACAACTGGAATTTTATCGTTACATTCTGAACACAAAAAAAAAACTGGTTTTAAATTAAGAGTGAATCTGTATGCGAGTCCCCGGCTATAATTAATATTAGTCTCGTAATACGCGTATGGTTTTCGTACCAATTATGAATTTTGCAGCAATTACGATTTTATCAGCGATTTAACGAAAGCAATAATGTTTTTGAAATTTTACAAATATTGATTTGAAATAAAAATTTTCACTCCACTCAAAACACTAGAACTGTTTTCTTCGAAATCTGTCAGCAGATTAATCCGCTACTGGAATTTCGACAGATCATTCGGAACATGAAACTGGTTTTAACTTTAGAATGAATCTGCATGCGAGTCCCCAGTTATAATTGATACTACAAACAGAACACGAAAACGGTGAATTTTTGGTTTCCGATTTTTGCACTAGAAACACATGGATGGTTTCTTTCGAATTGCGTCAGCAGACGAATCCGTAACGTAATCCGTAAGAATTTTGCATTATGAACAAAAGACTGGTTTTAACTTAGAAATGGATCTGCGTAGGGGTCCACCAGCTTATATTATATTGTACTCAGAACATGTGAATGGTTTTCCTGCATTTTACAGAAAATTTATGGAAGCAATAATTTTTTTTATAATTTCATATTTATTTAACTCTGTATTTACAATAATTAACATGGAATTCTCTTTTATTTAACCATTTTTTTATGGCAGAAGTCTAGCAAGTAAAGAAAGAACATCATGTTTTTTTTTCCTCCTGAACAGAATAGAGAACTCCAGTCCAATTTTTTTAATTTTTTTTAATGAATAAAGACCTTCAAACTTAAATAACTGCATTTTTATTTTTATAGTTAGTTTTAATAGTTAAAATAATTGTCAAAGTTTTAATTTTTAAAGACTCCCAGAAACGCACCATATCTACGGTGGTCTTCACCCACCGATAGTTTTTTTACTTTTTAAGTTGTCATTTTGAATCAGTGATGTTATGTCGAGGGAAATTTCCCTAGATCTAGGGGAGAAAAATATTTTTTAGGGATAAGGGAAATCAGGACAAAATCTAGGGAAATTTCGAACTCTGGCAAATTTTTTATTACATATGACAATATTACTGGTATTATTTATATATATATATATATATATATATATATATATATATATATATATACATAACACCGTCTATTTGGCGACCAGCATGGGCAAATATGCATCTAAAGTGGCGACCACCGACATTTGGCGACCGATATACGGTCGCCACTTTATTTTTCGAAATTTTTACACAGTTCATAGTACATGTCGTCACAAGCATTTTGGCAAAAATTGTCCTGGTAGCCAAATTGGGCGTGAAGTGGATGATTTCGAATATTAAAGTTCCGCCATCTGTCGCTACGCAGCTAGGCGCTAGGTGATATACACGGCCATGTATAATACCATTCATCCTACCGACATTTAGGCGACCGGTGTGACATAACATGCCGCCTTTCATTCCTAGCATTTACCCGCCACCGAGGCGTTGGCAAATGTGTTGGGAAACAACGTTGCCGGTTAATTCCAACTCCCGTACAAGAGTTGAGGTGCACGTGGCGGTGGCGTGTTTTGCGACGTTGCCGCCGCGCTTATTTAGCCTCGGTTGCCTCGAATGTTTTGCCTTTTAAAATTTTATCGTGATCAATCGTATTATCGTATACCGAGCATTAACGTACATGTGATTTGGAGTGTAGGTATTTGGCGACCGACCATTTTAGTGTCTTAATTACAATACATTATTGATTACGGTTGACTCAATGCAACGGAACAAAATAATTGCAAGAATAACAGAAATGCAATATCAAGATGATTCTTTGGAGTCATACCTACCTATGACATAGAATTCGGATAATCTGAGGTACTTGCCTTCAATTAATAATTCTTCTTTTCGGTCATTTATACGGTCAAATTTACTTCTTTAAAATTCCCGATTCTTATTTTACAGGAGTTCACTTACTCTGACGGTGATGGTGGGATACGACCCAAATCCCATGTGTGAAACAAAAGGCGAGCTCACCAATTAATTTTAATCGAAAAAATAAAAATATTGCATGGATGATTCATCTAATCAAAACGACCCACGAACATTGTTTCCACAAAACTTCAACGTGTTGACCAAATCGAAGAAGAAAATTGATATAGAAATAACGAAAAATAAATTCAGTGCGCAGATCACATGCCGTAGAAATGAAACCTTCAGAAAACTAAAGTAGGCAAGAGTGGGTAGGCTACGAAGCGCCACACAAAGAGGAGACCGATTATTCTATCTTAGGGGCATACATTAATTGAGCTCAAAATGGGGGGTGGGGGTCCAGTAAAATCTCACCAAATCTTGAACAGTTTTTCAGCATATTGTCGCGATCATATTTACCACAACGGGGGGGGGGGGGGGGGGGCGTAACGGGATAGCATTGGGCGGGACGGGATAGGGTGGGACCCCAGATACACAACTGATGTCTCGTGAGGGGAGAGGGGGGGGGGGGCACCAAATCTCACCAAAGGGGGGGGGGGGGGGGTTAAATTGGAAAATTAACTGCTCACGTTATTAATGTATGCCCCCTTATTCTCTCGCAGTCTAAATCCTATAGATGTATGTGTTTGCCTCTTTTTAGTGTCGCTAATTTTCGTTTCATCGAGTGTCAAATCACAACGGTGTTAAAGATGTTTTTCATTTTTTTTAACAACCCGTTAATTATAATTTTAATTGTTCGAGGCGTCTTTTCAGAAACATTGTATTCGAGGAAACAACATCGAAAACAATGCGACTAAATTTAATATAAATGTTTTTGTTTTTTACTTTAGTTTCACACAGGAGGCCCTGAAGAAAATAATTACCTCAGGGCCTATGTCATCTTTGTGGACGCTGCGTATAGGAAAGGAAGGGGAGGAAGCTATGGGAAGGAAAAGGATTTTAGGGGTGGGTAAGAATCTAGGGTTCAGTTTGTCAAGGAGTGACGGACGTATGAATCCATCCCTCCCACTGCGGTGCAAGGCAATGTTCCGAGAGAGTGCGGCTGGAGAAGTTAAAGGGACTTCCTTAACCACTCTCACCCGATCCGACCTGTCATGCTGCTGGTTGGCAGACGCATTCGCCACCAAGACCCGAACAAACCACACCCCATGAATCATTAGATGACTAAGTCGTAGGTGAAAATATTGAAATGAACCAGAACCCACCACATCAAATGCATCACAACCATTTAAAAGTTTCTTAAATACTTATCAGACAGTCGCGAGTAAACATTCTACAGTAAAAAATTTCAGAGTGTGCAATTCACACGCGGTAGAAGTGAAACCTCCAGAAAAACTAAAGTAGACAAGAGCGGGAAGGCTACGAAGAAGTGCACAAAGAGGAGACCGATTATACTATCTCATTCTCTTGCAGGCTAAATTCTATAGGTGTATGTGTTTGACTCCTTTTATTGTCGCTATTTTTCGTTTCATCGAGTTTCAAATCCAAAACGGTGCTAAAGAAGTTTTCACTTCAAAATACAAATGTGCAGTTCACATGCAGTAGAAGTGAAACCTCAGAAAACTCTAGACAAGGGTGGGGAGACGACAACGAAGCACCGCGCGAAGAGGAGACTGAATAGCTACGAAGCACCGTACAAAGAAGAGACCGATTAGTCTATCGCATTCTCTTGCAGGCTTAATCCTATGGATGTATGTCTTTATCTCTTTTTAATGTTGCTATTTTTCGTTTTATCGAATTTCAAATCACAACGGTGCTAAAGAAGTTTACACGTACTCGAGTTTAATCTATGTACCTACATCATCTCTAAATATTTAAATTTTTAAAATTAGTATGATATACATAATAAAAAAATGCTCGTACATCTATGGAATTTAGCCAACGAGAGAATAAGAGTATAATCGGTCTCCTCTTTGTGCGGTGCTTCGTAGCCACTCCTCCCACTGTATTCTAATTTATTTTCTGAAGGTTTCACTTTTAATTGCGTACTCGGATTTTTTAAAATTGTTTCGGGTACCTATTTAGCTACCTTTTATTATATTTTTTTAATTCTTTTTAAACGTTTTATATCTTTTCATGTACATAAGAAGATGAACATTCATTATAAGTGATAATTAAATCCTTTTTTTACTTTGGTAGAAAGCAGTCACTTTGTGGTTTGACAAAGATATTAATTGAAATAAAACAATCACTTAGTTTGTAACCACGATTCATCCATTAACCTTTTTTATACCGACCGGTTTCGCTTAACCTGCGCATCAGCGTTATTTCATTATATCTACTTTATCGCATTGAAACCAAGCTCACGCACACTAATGAAATTCAAAACAATAAGCGCACACAAACTTAGCTGTTGCCGGCCGAATTCCCTATCAAGATTCCCTTCACCTCACCCACACAGCTGTTATCCCGCGCCGATCGGCTTGCTTGCCCCCCGTGCGACTAGCCCCACCGCTTCCCTTACCCCGCGGACTCCTGTTCATACAAAAGTCACGTGGAATCTGCGTGCAATCGAAATCAATTTAAAAAAATAGGTTGTCGTTGAAAATTTAGTTGGATCTTTGCAGAAATTATTTTAACATAGCTATCCTATCAATTTGACTTAAAAAAATTGGACGGAGGATTTTTCCGGAGCGATATTTTTGACTGATATCAAAAAAGCATGTACCAAAAGAAAAAAAATGATGGATCTTTTGATTAAATAAAGCTAACACCAATATAAAGACACTTCGTGATCAAAAATTGGAGGGAGAAATTTTCCCGGCAAGAATAGAAATAAAAAAACAAATCTCTTTTTAAAAACACACTTTCACAACAATAATATTGTTGAATTTCTATTTAATCAGGTGGATATTAATTACCTAATACTAACAAGATGTGAAGAGTTTTCGAAAGAAATACTTTTCTAGCGGGAGTTATAATTTTTTTTTCAGTTTTTGCTAAAAATAACTAGGTAACTTCACGTTAAATATTTTGTTGGATCTTTTGTCATTCGTCATCCCTAAATGATACTCCACGTGACTGCAAAGGTTTCATCGACGGAGGAATTTTTGCGTACCTCAAACTCTTTATTGATTTGCCTACTACCTACCCAAGCAATAGGCCACTTGCATGGATTTCATAACGACTTTGAAAAAATCGTGTGGATAGATATTTTTACCAAGATTACGAAAATGTTAGTAAAAATTTTTAGAAATGTACAGTTTTTTTAAATTTATTTTTAAATAAATAAATCCATTATTTAGGCCCGTGACGTCACTACATGAAAATGTCCCATCGCCGAAAATGTTAATTATTATTTTTAATTTATAAACTAACGTTTAGACAAGATTTTTATGCATAGCACAAAGGGTAACAATTATTATAAGCAATAATTATCAGCCTTAAACACTCATCAACATTGAAAAATCTTCCGAGAAAAGATACTTGCCGCCAACGCCGTTGGCGGCAAGTATCTTTTCTCGGAAGATTTTTCAATGTTGATGAGTGTTTCAGGCTGATAATTATTGCTTATAATAATTGCCGAAAATGTTCCTATTAATTTTATAAAATTCCACACTGATTTATTTTTTTTATATGGCAGCACTTTGATTTCAGGCGAATTTTTGAATTTGACATTTAACGTTCAGTAGAATTATTGTTTGTTCTCTGCGAACTTATCATTTGGTTTCTTTTTGACATATGTTATGAAGAGAACCCCGTTCATTTTACGATGTCTGCACGTGTTTAGAGGTATAATGGTAGTGGTGCTGATCTTAACAAAATCAAATTTTATAATATTCTTCTTATTATTATAATTTACAAGTACAAGTATATTTCATTGGATTTAGTAATATAGACGTTGAACATTATAATGATTTATGATCAATAAGATGGATCAAGGAAAAAAAATATTTATGAGATATAATATTTTTGGAATGCCTCGCTATTCTCCTGTGCCCTTTCTTGTGGAACATGATCTTTTTTTTAAATGATTTTCTGCTATGTAATTATCGTTTTTTCGCACCCATAAAATTATGTCCCGTCTTTCCGGTTTATAAAAAATGGTCTGATTTTTCGGATTGAAATTTTCAAAAAATCGCCAGGGTTTCAAAAATACGATTTAAAAAAAATGCCGAATGTCTTAGAATATTTACCTAAACCGGATTTTTTTTTTAAATGCGATGCAAGTGGCCTATCCGCAAAATAATTATTTGTTCTTTGTAGCATTTTGATCTCGCCTGACTTATAGGACAGTGCAATTAGTGCAAAAAAGGGGGTCGCGATCGGAATTATTTCGGTAGCCCCAATTTTTTTATATGTTTTATACACTCATCTCCTGATGAAAAATCTGAGTTTTCGACCTTCGGTCACTTGAGCTTTCGCCGCCGTTTTGAAAAAACCTGCCGAAATCGCGCCAAAATCTAGTTTTTCTCAAATATTTCGTTCTCAATGAAAATTTTGGCTAAGGTAACTTCACAAGTTTTGTAGAACATAAAATTATCTACAATTTTTATTAAAAAAAAATGTCTTCTACCTCTAATAAGTATTGAGATACACAGCCGTAAAAATGTGTATAAGTTTATAAAAACAAGTAAATTGCACGACTTGGTTTGGTTTTCTGTACGTACCTCTTTTTCAGTACAGTTTTGTAGAGAATAAAATTTCTAAAACGATTTTTATGTTTTTTGTATTGTTTTTACTGATTTAAAGTATGAATAAACAAATATCGGTAGGTGAAAACATAAAAATTTATCACGATATTACCACGTCTTTAATATAGAAATAACGAAAAATAAATACAGTGCGTAGTTCACATGCCGTAGAAATGAAACCTTCAAAAAACTAAAGTAGGCAAGAGTGGGTTGGCTACGAAGCACCGCACAAAGAGAAGCCCGATTATTATCTCATTCTCTCGCAGTCCTGTAGATGTATGCTTTTGCCTCTTTTTAGTGTCGCTATTTTTAGTTTCATCGAGTTTCAAATCACAACGGTACTAGGCGATTTGCAGGTGCTAGAAGTTTACACTTCAAAGTACAAGTGTGCAGTTCACACGCGGTAGAAGTGAAACCTCAGAAAACTAAAGTAGACAAGAGCGAAGAAGCTACGAAGCACCGCACGAAGGGGAGATCGAATAGCTACGAATCACCGCACAATGAGGAGACCGATTAGTCTATCTAATCTCTTATACTTATCACTCAGAAGTGATAAGTAAATAAGTACTTTTTTTCATTTTTTTATTTTTTCATTCATAGTGTAATAATAAATTTTGTTAATTATTTTAAGTTTTAGATACTTACTTACTAGCGACTTGAAATTCAAATGAAACAGAAATGCGTCACGAAAATTTATTATTATTTTAATATAATAGTTAATTAGTTCTAATACAATGGGTACGGTAAATCCTCGCTCTCACTCAAGGCTCCCATAGTCCAGCGGCGTAAAGCGCCTCACGAATTTAGTGGCCAGACAATTCAGACCGCGTGGGTTCGAGTCTTATAAAATAAAATAAAAAACGTTTTAATTTTTGCAAAATTAATATTCAATCTTCAAACCACACAAAATGAAAATGAACCACACCAAGAAGAAACCATAATTATTAATATGATGACCCAATGTATAGCAAAAGTTGCACCAGAATTCGACGTCAAAAATATATATAAAATCATCCTTCACTAACTAACTAACCATAACACCGTTTCTCCGCAGGGGTAGGCAGAGAGGACGGGCCGCCAAACAACTCGGTCTTGGCACACACTCCTTGCCTCGTTCACATTCATACATCGTCTCACACATCCTCTTCTATTATTTTGACTCTTGATGCAGCCCGAATCAAGTATCTGATTCACTTGGTCTTGCCATTTTTTATATTAGCTCCACTCAGAAGGCCATGAGAAAAATAATTTCCCTCAGGCCCTATGTCATCTTAGGGGATGCAGTGAGGAGGGTCTTTCAACATCATTTTACAACTCATCGTATTTCTACGTAATGTGTTTATTTATTAAATTGATAAAATTGAGCACAATCTTTAAATTAAATTATAATTAATTATCAATCTAACAATTAACAATGTATTACGGCCAAATAAACGCATTGTTCCCACCCGCCAGTTACGGCGGGTACCCGCTAGGAGCGAGGAACCGAGGTAGGTACAATGCCAAACCGCGCGCCAGAGCTAAGCGCCCCGTAATTTGAATGATGCTCGTAGTAAAAAATCCCAAAACGTCAGAAACATGCATGTCACTAAAAATCGGCTGATCGCGTGCCGCATGGCCGACCCGAAGAGCTTCGGCATTCTTCGGAAATATTCCGAAGCTTTTGTTCCAGCGGTAGTAAGGTTTGAACAAGATAATATTAAGTAATAACATTTCTCTTCTAAAATGTAACCATTAGTCAAAGGGTCAGCTATGCGTCTCGTGTGACATTATCTTGTTCGAGCCCTTGGGATGTACCTTTTTGACATTATTATTTGTTTGTCACCCATTGATCGAAGTTGTCACGACAGTAAATGGCGATATTGGCGATCCACGCCGCAGAGTGTTTCTTGTGTGTTAATTATTATTATTGGATTATTGCGTTATTATTATTATCTTTGGAAGGTTGAGTATTTTTAAATGGATATCACACCCACCCTTTCCACTAATCTTCCAATAGATGTAATATCAATAGTAATGGAGTGTAAAATGCTTCTAAAAATATTGATACCAGAATAATTCTATAATAATTGGATAATTACTAGAGCGCCGTTTTAGTTATGTTGCGTTGTACAATTTATTATGAGTTCCTAGGCTATATGTATTTTTATTATTTGAATTTACAAACAGATACATAAAACATACCTACTTACCTGGCAGGTCAATTGACTATATTAAACTCTAGACATCAGCATGTTTTTACATCGCACGATATTTTTACTATTACAGTTACATGATATTTTTAGATACTTAGCAAGTAATGTAAAATTATGCATGATGTCTAGATTTTTTTTTAAATATAATATCAACCTTTCGTTTTTTATGAATGGCTTGGTGAACCACCTATAACTTGAGGCACCGGCCGCGCCTGGTAGGAATCAGAGGTTTAGTATATCCAGGAGTGACGGACGTATGAGTCCATCCCTCCAATAGCTGTGCAAAGCGATGGGTCGAGAGAGTCCTGCTGAAAAGGTCGAAAGGCCTCCCTCAACCAGTCTCTCTCCGCCATGCAGTAGGTGGGCAGGCGCATCCGCTGCCAAGACCTCACCCAATGAGTTCGGGCACCCCTGCTAAGTACCAAACGTAGTGAACCACTTGGGGGTGACCTATGGCAGAGGTGTTGGTTATCCAATAAATGGTTCCCGGGGCGGCGGTACTCATACCCGCCTCCCAAATTGAAATGCCACACGTCTTCTCGTTCATTCGCTCTACAATCCATCCGAGCGTTCCTTTCGTAATTTTACTCATTACGTTTACATTGGCCTTGCATTCTTCGCGGATCTCAACGTTTCTCCCAAGATCGTACATGGTTTTACCATACTCACGCCTCAGGAATCGCAATTCTACAGCATTCAGCCTACTTTCCTTCCTTTGCTTCCTTCCTCTTCCTTCCTCTACCAGTTCCATGCCTCACAGCCATACATGGGGGTCGGTTCCAGCACTCTATTATGGATAGCTGGCTTCGCTTCTTTGGACAGTTTTTTTGTTGGCGCCACTAGCGTTCTATCCTCCGTTAATGGAGTTACCTACATTTAACCTTGTTTCACATATCTCTATCAGCCTTCCCATCTACCGTAAACACACTTCCCAAATATACTTCACAATACATACTTCAAAAACTTATCCACCTGCTCCAAGTATTCATCATTCACAACTAAGTTTCACATTGTTTTTGTATCAAACACCACGATTTTAGACTTACTTACATTCATCATTAACTCATTCTTCATACATATTAAATTATCTGTCTAGGTACATTTAAATTAAATATCTAAGCATAGTTTTCTATGTTTTCATATTGTTTAATCGAAAAAAATCCCAAGCATTTGGGGCATGGCAAATAATCATTAAATGAGGAATGGTATTTTCTTGTAATGGGTTTTTTGTATTCCTGATAATTTTGTACATAATCTCCCGTTTTATGCAATTTAGCAGAAGACCTTTTCTTTCCTTGCCATTCATTATTGTCAGGATATTTTGAATTTCACATTCTATCTCGTGGTTTCTGAAAATATGCCTCGAGTCCTTTTCGAAATAAAAACAAAAATCCGGCATTCGACCTTTTTTGAAGTGAAAACTTTTGTAGCACCGTTGTGATTTGAAACTCGATGAAACTAAAAATAGCGACACTAAAAAGAGGCTAAAACATACATCTATAGGACTACAAGAGAATAAGATAATAATCGGGCTTCTCTTTGTGCGGTGCTTCGTAGCCTATCCACTCTTGTCTACTTTCGTTTTCTGAAGGTTTCATTTCTACGGCGTGTGAACTGCGCCCTGTATTTTTTTTTGTTATTTCTTTATCAATTTTCTTCTTGGATTTGGTCAATACGTTAAAGTTTTGTGGAAACGACGAACGAAGGTCGTTTTCAGAATGGGGGTGAGGTTTGTCTAGGTCTTGGAGGCGGATGACCGGGACACACTGAACCCCAGATTCCTACCCACCCTTTAAACCCCTTTCCTTAAAATAATTTTCCTCTCCTTCCTTTCCTTCAAAAGCTCTCCGCACAACATACCCTAAGATGAATAATTTCCCTCAGGGTCTTCTGTGTGGAGCTCATGTAAAAAAAAAAGAAAAAAAAAGTACGAGATTTTAAATTAGTGACTGATTATTTGTAACCCAATAATGATTGTCTTTCTTAAAAAAAAATTGTGCCTTTATTGCACTTGTCAATTGCTACCTATCGCAATAAGGAGCCAATTTTATGCATCCCAAATAATTATTGGTAACTAAAATAACCTAGTTCCTGTTCACTCTATATATTTTTTTTTCATTAGCTCCACACTGCAGGCCCTGAGGAAAACAATTTCCCTCAAGGCCTATGTCATCTTTGGGGATGTTGTGTGGAGGGTATTTTTGGGGAAAGGAAGGAGAGGAAGTTTTGGGAAAGAAAAAAGTATGAATGGTAGTTAGGAATCTGGGGGTCAATGTGTCCAGGAGTGACAGACATATGAATCCATCCCTCCCACTGTGATATAAGGCGTGGATCGAGAGTCCGGTTGGAGAGATGAAAAGGTCTCCCTCAACCAGTCTCTCCTGATCCGGCCCGCCATGTAGTAGGTGGGCAAATGCATAGGTTGCCAAGACCTAGACACAGCTCACCCCGTGAACCCGGGCACCCCCGCTAAGACACCAAACATATCTAACCACTTGGTGTGACCTATGGCAGGGCTGTTAGTTATCTTGTAAATGGTTCCCGGGGCGGCGGTACCCACACCTGCCTCCCAAATTTTTAATTTGATTGTTGTTTTTCCTCCCAAATATAAAATGATATAATAACAGTCTACCGTTTTGACTTCTTGGGATTCTGTTTTGGTTTCCTTCAAAATAATATTTATGTAACCAATCATTATGTACCTACGATAGATAGACCGTTGGCAAATCGAGAACGAATTAAAAGGATTCTGAAAGCATCGTAATTTAAACGTACTGCATACAGGAATATACGGAGGTCGTCAAATGTTCGTAATGAACGGACGCCCTAAATATGGAATGAAGTGTGATATACGTACGATATACGCGGTTGCCAAAACGGCGGCAATATGAAAGGACGCCCAAAAGACTCTAAAGTATACGTACCTATCAAAAATTTGAATACCCTCAAAACACAATTTCTGGATAATTCTTTTACTATCACTCTTTTGTCAACCTAAAAACATGTGAACATTCACCGCAATTTTATTTAAAAACCTACCGTAAGCAGTGGTAGCCAAAAGGATGCGAAGTGAAAGGACGCCAAATCTGTAGCGGGATGTATATATATATATATACGTATATATATTTTTTGGAATTCCTATGAATCTTAATTATTGTTCATGTACTTACATGCAATGTTATTTTTAACACTGACAACTCAAAATGATATTAGGGAACGTACCCATACTACGTGACACGTTCGGGGGGGGTCTTCAAAATACCACGCTTGGTACAAATGAGCGGCGGGTTGCTTATGATTTTTATTTTGCAAAGTGTTTTTTTTTAATTTGGAATTCAGTTTCTAATTCAGTGGTGAGTGTATTCGTACTTTTAAATTATTACTTCACGTAGCAAAAAGTGTTTTATTTGGAAAATCATGGTATTATTAGTATATTTATCAAGTTCCGATATCTTTCCAATTAATTAACATATAACAGGATTAGTAATTGCGTAAATGTGAAATTCTAGGAAAATTTCACTTTGAAATCTAGGGAAATAATTTTTTTGGGCAGAACATCCCTGTTTGAATGAAGAATCCAGAAGAATCATGGCGGAATGCTTTGTAATGACTTTTAGGTGTGAGGTGTGTTTTTTATTCAAGATTAACTGCTTTTAATATAGAAAAACATTGGTAAAATGTCCACATTTCACCGCTACCGCTATTGTATTTAATCAAAGTGCAATATAAAAACAATAAACCATCTCTTTCATTGCAAATACATGTGACATTGTGTTTTGTGTCAGGCGTTACTTTGTAGGTACATTGTTTTATGTATAACACATACAGAAACACTGGTATTTATAATACACTGATCATGACGAGTGTGTCACAACTTGTATAAAAAGCCCTATACTAAAAACAATTTGAAAATACATAAACCAAATGTCAAAATATGACACGACTTTAACCTCAAATAGACAAAATTTATTGCAGATTGTCCGCAAATATAGCCCTTTTCGTAAATTGTTGAGGGCCTAAATTATGTTTAAATAAACACAATAACTATTATTTATCTAAACCTCTATAAACAGTATGAAAATAAACCAAAAACACGAAATGTTGAATTGCATAGGTACGTGTGCACTTCAAGTCATTTCAAATGTCAATACAATACACACTATCACCAGGTGACAGGTTAACAGTGACGTCACCGTTAACCATTTCAGTAATGCCAACTTAACGCTGTGTTTTGAGAAGAGGTTTAAAAATGCACTTTTTAATAATTTTTAAAAAACTCTGCGTTTAATATTATGAAATAAAACTTATATATTCAGAATCAGCGTTTCTTGGTCTATATGAACATATTTTTTTAAAGCCATAATATTTTTCACTGGAGTTCCTTATTGTAATCAATACTGAGATATTTTTTTGATATTAATTTCCCAATTGTATAATAATAAGAAATTAAAATAAAACTAAAAAAGAATGTTAGATTATGTTGTATGTATTTGTGTCTAACCTGATTTCTAGAAACATAATAAGGAACTCCAGTGAGAAATATTTTGGCTTTAAAAATATATGTTCATGTAGACCAATAAACGCTGATTCTGAATATATAAGTTTTATTTCATAATATTAAACGTAGAGTTCTTAAAAAATTATTAAAAAGTGTATTTTTAAACCTCTCGTCAAAACACACTGTAAAGTTGGTATTACTGAATGGTTAGTGCTGACGTCACGCGTCACCAGTCATTGTATTGATATCTTTGATTATGTACGTATGACATAAGCCATCAGTATTAACCTCTGGGCGGCCGCTTGTCACCCGGTGGCCGCGGCATCTGCGCATGCGCGAGAAAATAATTCAAATATTTGAATAATATTTCCGACAAAAAACTTTTGGTCTACGATTTTGGCCCTTCTATGTACACAATTTGTATGAAGAACAGTGTCAGAATCGCTTGCGCTGTCATTACTCTCGGAGACGCTACAAGTTTCATTCACCTTGTCACCCTGGAATATTTTTAAAACGATTTTTTCTATGACAATCGGCTGTCAGAATTTGCCGCGAATTTAACGGTCGCAATTAATGCGTGTATCGCGAATAAAACGATCATAAAACCTATTAATTTACGTAATAAATGCAAGTAATGTGGTTTTCGTAGATAGTTTATTGTGATGTGAACGTGTTTCAGTTAATAAAATATACAATAGCTCAAAATTTATCAACAAAACATTCAATTCAAAATTCAAAGTGGTGGTTTTTTAGTGTTTTTTTGCAAAGTTCCGCGAATTTCCGCGAAATGGCCTGGCCTCTGACTCGTTAACAACATTTCATGTTATTCGTTATTTCATACTGTTTATAGAGATTTAGTTGTTGTGTTTATTGAAATAATATTTAAGCCTAAATAATTCAGTACCAAAAATAGATGTATCTCTATTAGTTTATTTCTATTATTTAAAATATTGAAAAACTACTGCACAAAAAAATAGTAATGCTACTTCTAGGGAGAATGCTTCGAATAACGGTATTCAAAATGGCGGCACTTGATCAGCTTATTGCCTAATCCTATAGTAATTTTTCAGGAGTGATGACGTCACACGATTCACCGTACATACGGTGGTCTTAGGGGGATCGTGAAAAATTAAAACTTTGACAATTATTTTAACTATTAAAACTAACTCTAAAAATAAAAATAAAAATGCAGTTATTTAAGTTAGAAGGTCATTATTCATTAAAAAAAATTAAAAAATTGGACTGGAGTTCTCTATTGCAACGTACCTTAAGGCCAGCGCCACGCTTGACGGAAATTACGTCGCGGATCTTTCGCGACGGAACGCCAATATATGTAATTGCATATAAATTATAAATAGCGGGCACACTACGCGGAAGATTGGTCGTTCCGTCGCGGACAATCGGTCGCTCCGTGGCGGACCGCCGACTCTCGCGTCTGCTCCGTCCTCCGCGCACCGATCTTCCATCGGCGGAAGATCGGCAACTTCGCATTCCAAGTATTTGTATGCATCGCGCCACATATGGCGGATAACACGCGGTGACGACGCACGCACAGGATGTTCGACACTGAACGATTTATTAGCGGATTAATTAATTAATTATTTATTAGATTTATTTTTTTATTTAAGGTCAGCCCTTCTTCGGGAGATATAGCCGTTCTAAGTTTTGTATTTTGCTTGGTAATATAGTCCTTCGTTAAATTCAGCAATACATCAAATGATTGTATGGACATTCGATAATATTCGAATGCTTTATCTGGCTAATGTCTTAGTTGCATATACAAGGTATGAAATTACCCAATTTCTAGTCGAAGAGTATTTATGGGATGAACCCAATACTTACGCTTTCTTTTTCTTTCTTCTTCTAATGCCTAATAAATAGCTATTACTTCTATCGGATCCATTACGACCACACCGTATAAGCGTTGGCAGTCGACTGATAATCCGCCACTGAATATTCAGTGTGGCTGCAACATATGGCAACGGATTGACTCCCGCGGAAGTTACGCGACGGAATTTCCGTCAAGTGTGGCGCTAGCCTTAAACACACACCTTTCAGCTATGTTATAACTTATAACTTTCTCTCGGTTTAGTAATAATAACTTTAAAATGTAGCTGTAATACTGTGAAAGAAAACCGTTCTCGCTTTCCGAGTGCAAGTTTTTGTAGTGCTTTCTGTTTTGTATTATTTTTTTCTCAGCATGCCGAACCAAAAGTGCTCGCGGGCCACACCAGAAAGCTTCGCGGGTTCCCCACCCCTGTTTTAAATGATGGCCTAGAACACCCTTGTAGGGTGAAAGCCAGAAATAATTGAAAAAAAAAGGTTTCGGGAATATCTGGCAGGGTATGTCCCCACCGTCCCCCCTGTGAGGAACCACTACTGTATGTACATATTATATTAGAGAAACACATTAAAAAATAGTGAAGTAGCCAAGGAGAAGTTATTGTATATGTACTATTGTGGAAAAAATATGAATAAATAGTTGTGTTTAAACAAAGATATTGCATAATATGTTATTTAAGTTGGACAAACCTGGGGGCTTTGTTTGGCGAGGATCTAAAGGTCTTTGGCGTGGGTCCGTCGGGAAAGGGACTCCCATGGTTTGGCGAGGATCGCGGTTGAAACTGTAAACATTAAATATTTGGATTAGAAACATTAAACCTCACTGTAAAGGTTTACTCAGGACTCTAAACAGATCTGATAATCTCTATAAGTAGTGTAATTAAAAACTGATTTGAAAGAAAACTGATGCCTCTAATTTACATAAGACCTTTGGACTCCCAGGACACAGATAGTCCAATGAAACTGATTCAAACTGACTCAAGAAAGAGTTTCCATACGTGAAAATGTTTCTCTTGTTTAATTTTTGGGTTATTACACAGTATTGCGCTTTTCCTTCCTTAGCTGTCACTGTTTTGGACAGCGTTACAGTGTCCATCATCAGGAAAGATGTGCAGATTATGGTAAAATGTGAGTTTATTTATGGTGATACCGTGTTACGCGTACTACTTCTCTTTGGGCCGGCATTGAAAATGTTTGATCAATTTTACCAGAAGTAAGGCAAAATTGATCTTACTTCCGGCACAAGGAGACAACTGCAATATTCTTATCGGTTTACTTCTTCAGTGGCGTGGTATGCATATGCACACTGTTCTGAAAGAATGATACTGTCTTCTGAGTGCGTTTTTGATGTTGCTTGTATGTATAAAAATACAATCAAATGCAACGACATTACAAACGTACAGACACGTTATTGTCTTACAAAACATGGCAAGTAACAAGCACACTAACGTTTCCATTAAATTCTTAATTCAAACGTTTGTCATGTATGACAAAGACAGACATTCAAAAGATATGTGTGTACGAACAAAATAGATATGTATAGGACCGGACAGTTTTATGTACTTAAAAGTTGTGCCAAATACTACATTCTACATCAAGATATTCTAGTCACTCTATGCTTACTTACACTAATACGAATACGGCAAGCTGTATGAGACTGCTACTACTGCCAGTAGGTTATCCTTATACTTATTTGTTGTTATGTTCGCTATCTCACTTTCTCTGATGACGCTTAAAATATTTGGGAAACAATCGAAATAATTGCACTATTTACTTTATTTTGGCCTTCACTGGTGTTTTCCATGTTATGGAAACACTTTCTCAAGATGCATGAGGGCATTTTGGTTAGAGATAGCACACAACTTCAAGTGATGCATACAGTTTAGTACTAAATAGAAAGTACTGCAATTATCATATATTTTGCTAGCCACTTTGAGATCTCGTTTTGTAAAGTCATTGGTCGAATTTTGCTTTTTTAACATTATGATAACTAAAATCTGGTGCCATTATGAATGATATAACTTTTGGGATTCTATGTAATGAATGATACATTATGTATTTGTAAATGTTTTGGGAAGTGGTATATGCGATTTTAGGATAATGAACAGTGAAGGTGATCATGTGGAATTATTAACCCCTCACGCCTCGGGCCTATTTTAATGGAAGGTCAAAATATTTCCGAAAACTAAAAACTGTTTTTGAAAGGTGATGAAATATGCTTTCACATTTTATAATTCGAAATAAACATATATTTTTTTAAATATATATATTTTGAATGCAAAAAAATAGTTAATAAAATAATTAAAAATATTTTAAAAATAATTAATAAAAGATTCCCAAGTTTCATAATTCTTTTTCAATTTTAATTATTTTTAAGCTGGGTACAGACTTACAAAATGTAACATGCAATGTAACACGCAATGAAAGAATTTGCCGTCCACATTGTCGCAATGTATCATGCAATGTAACAGAATTCCCATAGTGTGGACGCCTTGCGCGCACGAACGGAGCATTTCAACTCGTGCGCGCCGCAATCCGCCAAGTGTCGGTTTTTTCGCCGAACACAGAGCGTCAATGTGGACGGGCTGTTTGTGTCTATACTACATAACGCGCGCGAACAATGGAGGATTGTTCTCGGCAGACTGAGGAATGCTGGAAACAGATGCGAGTAGGTGCATGCTCGGTTCGTGCGCGCGCTGCGTCCACACTTATGAAATGGTCCTTTCATGTTACATTGCATGTTACGTTACAGCAGTCTGTACCCGGCTTTACAATGAACATTTTAATTATTTTGCGGTTAACTTTTAGATTAGAATATAAAGCTTGGTATTTTCTCTTTCTAACACCGTTTAGATCATATTTCTAACCATGATAGTAAGGAAGACATAAGGATTTCTATGAGGCCTATATGAGTTAATAATGAACAATGCATTGTGATTTTAGAATTACATTAAATGAAAGACTACTGAAAACTATAAATGTATAACCATACTAAAATGATAATTCAGTGTTTAAACAAACTTACTTTTCAATAATATCCATTGGAACGCTATTAGAAATACAATTACTTTAATTATTTAGTTGTAATGTCTGTGTCCGCAACATACATCGAGACGAGTTAAAAACTAACCCCTTTGTACAAAATGTTGCAAGGAAAAATTGAACAAGGATATTCAATATGCCAAAATTGATTACACTTACTTACATATTTATATGTATTTCAATAGGAACTGTACTGACTTATCCCCTTATAACTTTACTTTCGCACACAGATTTAAGAGTTTCATATGAATAATGGAAATCAGAATCTATGTACATAGTGGTCTAAGTAAGAAATTATGTAGGTAGAACATATTCTGGACATTATTTCCTCAGTACCGATCCTAACTTGAGTGCCTGGATTATGTACACATTGGAAAAGAGGAAATCAGAATCGATGTACAATGTACATAGTGGACTAAGCAAGTATGCACAGCATATTCTGGATATTATTTTCTCAGTACCGATCCTAACTTGACTACCTGGCTTCTATGTACATATTCAATATCAATCAATGCATGCTATGTTATAAAAATACAAAGAAACATATCATGCTGAAGAAATTGAGAAATTTTCACTAATAATGTAACAAGATAATAAATTAGACAAATTGTCTATTTAATTTGTAGGCCCAAAGCTATATAACGAATTACCCGATGCAATAAAAATTGAGAAAAACTCTCTTAAATTTAAAAAAAAACTTGCATTGTATGTTTACAGATAAGCAACAGATTATCTTATTTTTATCGATGATTTTCAGATATATTCTATGGCCAATATTTTGTTGATATTCTATTTCTAAAATTATGTATATGTATTTTTCTTATTGTACAATATTTTGTAATATCTTACAGTATTTTTGAAAGCATTTTATTTTCATTTTTGTAACTATACATATTATCTATAAGCAGTTCTAAATATATAACATAAGTACATAGACTAGCTCCCCAATTAGACCGGAGAATATTTCTCTACTAATTGGGTAACCACAAAAACTGATCAATGATATGTAACATATTATTGTAAACATTTACTTTTTGTATAAATAAAAAAAATAAAACAATGTTTAAAAAAAATGAATACCACCTAGAGTCCTGTCTAGTAGAGATGGGTAAGTTCTGCATTTTGCAGGCATCCGAGACGTGCTTCCTTTTAAAAGTACTCGAGTTCTAGGGGCAGATCCCGGGTCTGAGTTCTTGGGTGTGGACTGGGTACTGGGTGCTGTTGTGGCTACCGGGACGCATGGCTTCGGCCGAAGGCGGACCTCAGAGCCGGAACCCGCAAAAGGACTCGAACCCGGGATCTGTGCCCCACTTGCGAGTGGCTCGGACTGCGAACACGGGGACACCGGTGGAAGCAATCTGGATCCGGCTCCGAGCCCGGCTCCGAGTTCCGGGTTTGGGTCCGAGTCCAGGACCGGGATCTCTGTGAGAGTCGATTTGAAAAAAGAGTAGGAGTGGGGTCCACTTCCCGCGAAGAACTTGAGTTCAAGAGCCCACTACAGCTGAATCTACACATCGCTACTGCCCAGTAGGTCCTAACTGTCTAAAAGATTTAACTGTAGTGAGTTGGTAGGACTGTCATTCTCAATTTGGGTATATTGTGAGGCTGAAGGGAGTGGGGAAGGGAAGGAGATATGGGAGAGAAGGGTTGGGAAGTATCTGACTATTCAGATCTAGTCACCAAATAAGACTAGAGCCATTTTATGCCACGTTTCTATTCTAAATAGTAGTCTTTCACCAGGGCCGATACCGAGAGCATCTACAACTATAATATAAAAATGAAGAATTTTTCTTACTCGTTTGTGAGAGGAGGGAGACTCCTCATGTCCTGGTCCATGCTGAGTGCAGGCGGGGCGCGGGGAGGAATCCTCGGTTCCAGAGAACGGAGGTCCACATCTTGCACCCCAACTCCTACATAAAGATTACAGGTGCAAGATAAAAAGAAGTTGTCAAATTATTATGGAAGGTCTTCAGTCTGCAGAACTAACACCATTCATCGAGGCACTGGTGCAACCAAACGCACGCCAATATTTGTACACAGTTGAAATTTTCCTTAGTTTTTAGGACTTGTTTACATCTTGCTTGCAAATCGAAAGCGGAGCTTTTGTAATTCTTTTCTTCTACAACATGTTCCATAGGCTAGGCAAAAAGGTCAATTTTTCGAATATCGTTTTCTAATAGGGCTCAAAAATTGTGTATCACAGGGCCTAAAGTTTGGAAAATATTACAGAAAACACCAAATTCTAACATTACGCTAAAATTATACATTTAAAGTTTTTGGTTTCTAATGCCTTCTAAGCAGTGGCGACTAGTTAATAAGAGCTGCCGAGCGCCGCACAACCCACAAAAATTGAAACGAAACACGATTCTGTTATAAATTATAATATTTTCTCAAAATCTCGTACAGTAGGCAGGTAGATACCTCTTCAGAGGGACGAGACTGCGCCTGTGTTCATAGCGGTTCATTTTTGGTTGCATTCCAAAATCTTATTACTTTTGTGTGCAAATTCCGTGAACAGTCGAAAGCATGGGTGCATACAATTCTTTCCAAATTTTACGAAAGCGCGAACGCCGGTCGAAATTTTACCCCCACACCGAAAGGAGCGGTTCGTAGGGTTCATAGGAGCGTGTTAAACGAGAATGTTTACGTGTAATGTTTTTGTCAACATTTTTGCGACAAAATTGCGAAAGTTTTGAAATTTAATTGCAGGTTATATCATCCCATGTTTACTTTTGTGTTTGTTCATTGTATACATTCAAAATTAGTTTGAATGTGGAATATATTAAATCAATAGATCGAGTTTTGAAAACAAAGTGAAAATAAAAAATGCCAGTCTGCTTATACCTTTGGTATGTACCGTTGCTAAATTTATTGTCTAACTTAATGACTCTGGTGAACCCCCACATATTTTGACCACCGGCTGCCACTGCTTCAAGTACAGTGGAATCCGTTTATAATAACATCGAAGGGAAATGACAAACACGTCATACTAAGCGGATGTCATAAAAAGCATTTTGTAGAAAATAAACAAGCTCCTGTTTTTGTTAGGTAATAGAGAGAAACACAGCATATAAAGACTCGTGACGTGCCACACATAACATAATTTTCCATGAAATTAGGACATAATTTATTAATAATGGGACATGTCACTACAAGCGAAGTCATTATATCCGACTTTGTTATAAAGAATTTTATATGAAAAACAAACTTCGCTGTGTAATTATTTCACATTGAGCGGTTGGTCAATATAGGTGGAGTCATAATAAACGGATTCTACTGTACTTCATTTTTGCTGCGTGATAACACTGATAACAAAAAAAAAAACTTTAAATTACGCATTTTATTTTGAGTTGGCGCATTAGGACTAAAATTTTCAAACTTTCACAAAAATCATGGTTTTTACCAATCTACTAACTAAAAACTAACTAACGATCAAGCCGTTTCTCCGCAGGGGTAGGCAGAGAGGACGGACCTCCAAACAACTCGATCTTGGCACACACTCCTTGCCTCGTTCACATTCATACATCGTCTCATACATGCTCTTTTATTATTCTGACTCTTCACGTGGCCCGACTCAAGTATCTGATTCACTTGGTCGTGCCATGTCATTGTGAATTAATATATCTTTCTCTTTCACTTAGGACCATATTTCATTGACAGATATCTGTTAATCTGTTGAACCATACAGGAGCATAACTTTACAATGCAGTTTAAAAGCATCTTGAGTTAGTTTGTAGGATTTGTTTGGGAAATGAACAATCTTAAGATACGGTACTATATTGGACTCAACTCTGCACGGTTCAGGAGATGAAAACAAATGAAAAATAATATATAATAATATACCTTGAAATGACTGTTGAACAGGCTGTGGCAAGGGCGGTGGTATGGAGGTGGGGGTGGCCATGCTGGGTAGGGGTTGGTTGATGCCGACCGCCCCCGAGCCCGCCCCCCCGATGGTGAGTGGACCCGCCAGGTTAGTTGTGGGCTTGTCTCCCGCCCCCGCCTGCAGGTTGGTGACTGGGGTTATGGGGTGCAACATCGTCTACAAGGGAGAATATTTGTCAAATAACAGTTGTTTACATGTCAACAGGCCCAGTCTGCCAAGAAAATGATGAAAAAAAAATTCACGGCGCTGCTATTGCTCAAATGGTTTTAAATGTAGCTTTTAAAAAGCACTGTGGATCAAGAGTATATTTTCCACATCAATATCGAAAATTGTTTGTTTCAATTAGAATTAGGCCTCGTCCATATTTTTTCAGAGGGTCAAAATATTTCCGCTTTGCAATAAAAACCAAATAAATGAAATATTTCTGAACATATCCGAAAATTAAAAACTTTTGAAAGGTTATAAAATAAGATTAAAAAAAATTAATCAAAATAAACATATCATTTTTGAAGTATAAAAATTTTTCATGCAAAAAAAAAGTTTTAAAAATAATGCCTCGCCTTACGTTTTTTCTAACCAAAATTTCCTCGCCTTACATTTTTTCTAACTAAAATTTCTGATAATGAAAAAAAATAAAAACACATTCGTATTTTGTTACACAAAAATATTATAAACGTTTCTTCACCTCACTTTTTTGTCGTTCCGTCTAAAAATAATTAATAAAAAATTCTCAATTCTTCATAAATTTTTTTCAAATTGTGATCTGAGACTTTGGTTTCAAAAAGGTGTATTTTTTACTTATTTTGTGGTTAAGCTTTTAGATTTTATTTATTTATTTTATTTTAAATGCACATTTACAGTTATACATAACCAATAATAAACATACATTTTTTTTTATTAAGTAATAATAGCGTTTTTAAATTGATGAATATTTAGTTTAAAAATATCTATATCAGGGGGCAGGAAATTTAGTAAAAGAATCATTTTTCCGAGCGGCATTACTAATGGTAAGTTAGTTCTGCATCTCGGAACAACAAAAGTTCTGTGTCTGCGCGCTCTTGTGAAGTTGTCGGGGACATAAAACTCAAATTTTTGTAATATATTGGGAATACAGATGTTACCGTTTAAAAGTTTATATGCTGTTGTCAGCAAAGCAGTTTGAATATAAAGATTTGAATATAAAGCGTGGTGTTTTCTCTTTCTAACACACAAAATATGATTAGCATACTAGTCCCGGCAAGACGTAGTACCTAACGTCATCTTCTGTCTTTTTCGTTTTCAAACAAGATGCTTGAGAAGAAAAAGGATGAATATTGATGATGTCCGCATGAGCTCTCATTGGGAGTAGCTGAACCACTGGAGCCCTTTTCGCCGAATTTCAGCACAATTTTAAAAATCTGGGATCGCTTTTCTGCTAAATTTTAGCAAATTTTCCCAAGATGCATTAAATTTTTTTTTGTAATATTTTCAAATAGGCCCGCGGTTTTATTTTGACATTTTTTAGTAGGTGGAAATATACCACTTATATTCGTATTCAACAGATGGCAGTGTACTCTAGCTATGTACGAAATATATTGAAACGAAAATTCGTATTTTGTAGATTTCTCTAAAAGATTAAACTGTCAGAATGTGTCAGTGTAAAATGCGGCATTTTATCATGTTTTAGTGGATTTTTCTAACATACATATTTGTATACCAGTGTTATAATGATTGAATTAGTAATGCATTCAACTATTTCAACGTGTTTAAAACTTAAAAATTCAGTGATTATTTGAAAAACAAAAGTTTTGTGGTTATGTTTTCCTATTTTTTTGCCGATCGGACTGTGTTTGACAATGCGATATTTTCAATAAATAAACCAATAATCGAGTTAGTTGGTATTATGGAAAATATTTAATGTGAAGGCAAAATTTAACTTCCTAGGCGAGTTTATAGGGAGAAAATCCTGAGAATAGTTTCGTTTTAAATGTTTACAATTCTAAATAATTTTTTTAATAAATCCGAGGAATATGTGATAATCAACCAAAGATAGGTGAATTCACTGACTATATAGAACTATGATCAGTTTGTATGTCTCCGTATTAAAATTCGGAGGTATGTTTTTTTTAAGGTGGGCGGAAAATATTCAAAATGGCCACCAAAATATCATATAAATAGAGGAAAAAATAAAAATCGCGCTATCGCTCCAGTGGTTAAATACTATATTTTTTTTAACCCCTCCGAATTTTCGAGAATATTAGCTTTTGGTGTCTTAAACGAAATGACATTTTACGAAAACTTTTAGTTATAACCGCTTCACAATTAAAGCACTATAAATGAAACATTTCTGAACGTAGCCGAATAGTAAAAACTGTTTTAGACAGGTTACAAAATAAGCTTTCGAATTATTATATTACAAATAAATAATAACATTTGTAAATATTAAAATTTAGAATGCAAACATTAAAAAAATGTGAAAATGACTCACGTGATGTTTTTGTGTGAAAACGGTACTAAAATCACAGATTATGTAAACAACAATACGTATTCTATTGTATAAATGTGTAATAAACACTTTTGTCACCTCACTTTTTTATCATTTCATATAAAAATATTTAATAGAAATTAACAATGTCGGGCGCCCGTAGGAAATTCGGCGGTATAAATTATGTGTCAGACTGCGCGTCTGACAGAATGTTCTTTTTATGTATTTCTATGGACAACTTGAATAGAGATGTGCAGCATGATTCACTATCGACCTTTCACTTTTTATTTTACGGATGTAACTAAAACAATAACGGAGTTATAACGGTTTCTATGGAGACACACGCGCTGACGTGTAAACACGCTTATTGTACTTGACTGCTGTCGTATTTTTAACGCATATATCTGCTTACGTTGCTGACCGGTTAAATAAAATAATCATTGCATTTTTAAAAAATGCATAATAAAATAATTTATGAATATACACAAATTTTAAATTACCACAGCTGTAGCGGGGTCGATAATCCTCATAACAACTTGAGCTTGCAGCAGAGCATAGGCCAGTTGAGGGTTTTGGAGAAGCATGTGCCTCGCTTCACTTGGGTTATTCTGGAAAGGACACAATATTTATTACAATCGCCAACGTCATACAAAACACTACCGTGGTGCTAAAAACTTGCTTATTTGCTGGATGCCGACGCTACCATTCCTATAAGGGACTACCGAAGTCGGAAAATACTTAGTAAAAGAAGGAATTGGCTAATAAGACTAGTTATCACCTATAGTTGAGACATGGTGCCTAATCCAAATTGAAGAAACCAAATTAGCAGAAACCGAATTATTAGAAAGTCTTTAAACCTACTCTAGAAAACGGATCTTACAGGATAAAGATGAATTGTGAATTCGAAAATCTTATAGAGCATGAGACACATAGACATCCAAATTGATAAACTTGCCCTATCATAAAATCTGGATATAATTTCAATGAGCTGGAAGTAAAGCGTATGACCATATTTTTGATACCAGGATGGTTCGAGAGAGCTTTAAATAAACCAAGATATCAGTCATAAGTTGACTGCCGAAGAGCGCACATTGAAATAACCAGATCCTGCTCAGAAAAGTAAAGTTGGTTAAAGCAAGGCAATGGTTTGCAGTCCATTGTGGGACTTTTCTGCAAAGGATCTGAATGTTCGTTTTTAACCACACCCAGAGGCAGACTGAGGAAGAGGTGGATAAACTGCACGGAAAAGGATTGGAGGATGAGAGACCGCTGCCGGTGGACAATATTGTGAAGGGGGCCAAATACTACATTGGGATTTAGCCTGATGTACTGTGATGATGATGATCGTCACACAACAAACCATAAAACTTGACTAATTTAAGTTACCTTAATGCACAGTTTCATTTGCTTCATGAGTTCAAACATTTGCTCCGGGGGGAGAGACGCCACGGCCTTACTGATGGCTTCCGGAGCTTTTTCTGGTGCCACTGCATCTCCGTAGGGGTTTTCAATCTAAAAAACGAAGAGATTAAAATGACTTTTGTAATTTATTCACAGTTCAATTAAAATGGGGTATGTACATATTTAACTCCTTCCAAATTAATAAGTAAACTTTTAAGTAAAAAAAACGCATTCCATTCAGAATTCGACCCAATATGCGTGGGAAAATATGAATGCTGTAGAAATGAGATCCCTGAGGCATGTGCGTGGTAAATCCATGTATTATGTACTTACTTCTACCATTTGTTTATGTACATACATTTTTAACCATTTATCTTTTACTATACCTTTCTACATTTGTAATATAGCGGTGATCAACCGTTTTATTGAGACTATTACAAAAAAAAATAATGTTTGACCAGTTACAAATGTGAAGATCTGAAAAGTGAACTAAATCCTGGAGTTGGGATGACCCAACATGAGTCAATAGTCAGAATAACAGAAAAGTATGTATGAAACAATGAATGAATGTGATTGAAGCAAGGGTGTGTGCCAAGACAGAGATGTGTTGCGGGCTATCCTCTCTGCCCATATAATAATGTATTGGTAGTATATTTACCAGAGGCCCTTGCATCAGAGCTTGCATCTCCATCCTGGACTTCTCTGTACAAGCGTTATCAACTCTCAGAGATCGGCCACCTATCTCATAGCCATTCAAGTTCCTCATGGCGCTCAGGGCTGTCTCCTGGTCCTTGTATTCGCAGAAGCCATATCCCTTGGGCTTCCCCGACTCCCGGTCAAACACCAGCTTGAAAGACAAGACCGGCCCAACTTCACTGAAGATGTCTTTAAGCTTCTCTTCGGTTGCATCATACGGGATGTTACCAACTGAAATAAAATAAAAAATTGTGCTGACGTTTAACACTGACAACTCAAAATGATATTAGGAAACGTACCCATACTACGTGACACGTTCGGGGGGGGGGGTCTTCAAAATACCACGCTTGGTACAAATGAGCGGCGGGTTGCTTAGGTTTTTGGTCACGGGGGGGGGGGGGGGTTAAAATGTGCAAAAAGTTGCGTCACGTAGTATGGGTACGTTCCCTTATGTATCTAAAAAGATAAATGGGACCTCTGAAAAAAAATTTAATTTATGTTTTAAGTTCCGTTTTTTCAGTGATTTTTTTGCAAAGTGTTTTTTTTTTAATTTGGAATTCAGTTTCTAATTCAGTGGTGAGTGTATTCGTACTTTTAAATTATTACTTCATATAGCAAAAAGTGTTTTATTTGGAAAAGCACAGTATTATAAGGGCTATTTCCCACCATTCTAAAACAAGGTCTCATTATCCCTATTTTTAAAACTGGCTCCAAACTTGATATTAGTAATTATCGTCCTATTACGTTGCTAAATTCCCTCTCAAAAGTATTCGAAAAGATCGTCAATAATAGTCTCATGGAATATCTGGAAACCAATAACTTAATATCGCCGCGGCAATTTGGATTCAGAAAACATAAAAGCACCAATGATGCTATAGCCACGGTCACTGACCATATTTCGGGCCACCTGGATAAGGGCTTGAAATGTCTATCGGTATTTCTCGACCTATGTAAAGCATTTGATACAATCTCACACAGCAAACTAAAACGCAAAATGTTTAATATAGGTATTAGGAACAAAGAATTAGGCCTCCTCTCCAGCTTCTTATCTGACAGATCCCAATGCGTTAAACTCAATACCACAAAGAGCCAGAATTTGCCCATTAGTTACGGGGTCCCTCAAGGCAGTGTTATAGGTCCAACGCTCTTCCTAATATATATTAACGAGTTATGCAACCTAGATATCGATGCCACTATTGTCAGTTTCGCCGATGACACTGTCCTACTCTTCCAAGCAAAAGATTGGCTTACCGCATATTCCAAAGCGGAGGAAGGAATTCAACAGGTAAAATATTGGCTTGACTCGAACATATTAACTCTAAATGTACAGAAAACCAAATACTTACTGTCTAGTCTCACCAATATCCCAAAGTCAAACCCAGCCCCGCCATTAAAAATACACAAATGTAAAAATTCATCTCTAAACCGAAACTGTGACTGCCCATGCCTAGAGCAAGTAAATATTATCAAATATTTAGGAGTAACCTTCGATATACACCTGAATTGGAAGCAACATATACATAATACTACAAACAAAATCCGAAAATCTATATACTTTTTCAAACAAACACGCAATTTCCTTCAACTAAAACTTTTAAAAACAGTATATTACTCATTGTGCCAATCTCACATCGAATACGGAATTCTAGCCTGGGGTAATGCATATTCCAATGCCCTTGATCCCATCATGAAAGCACAAAAACTAATCATAAAAATAATTCTTAAAATGCCGCTTACTACCAGCACTGATACTATCTTCAATTCCTTCAACGTTATGGACATAAAACAGCTCTACTCAAGATCCATATTACTTAATTTACACAAAAACAACAAAACACCATACAAAGCTACACAAACAATACACAATACCTGAGCCAAAAACAACGAACTTCTCCAAACTCCTTTTTTCAAAACCACCTTCGGGCAAAGACACTCTAAATACATAGCTTGCAAACTATACAATACACTACCAACTACGATCAGACAAAGTGACTCCTTTACAAAATTCAAACAAGATATTAAAAAATGGATTATAAGTATTGGACGCCACACTATCACAAATATCTGTAAAATAAATCACACATAGACATAAATAACTATTCACATACAACCTAACCCATATAAAACAAATGAAAATAATGGAATCCTGTCAAATTTAACCTATAAATAGACTAGGCAGAATTGATTTCATTACTCCATCTCCAACATTTATAAAATAACTCTCTTTAAAAGATTTATTACCCTTCCAATCACCCTTCTGTTTTAATTCTATTCATAATATGTATTTTACCTGAAATATCCTTGTAATTACTATATTCATTTATATACCTGTACGCCTGTCTCGACACAGGTATACCCTAGTGAGACAGGCATACAAATAAAACCATTGTAAACATATTTTATTATAGATAAATAAATAAAAAATAAATAAAAGTATATTTACCAAGTTCCGATATCTTTCCAATTAATTAATCATATTAATTAACATATAACAGGATTAGTGTTACACAATCAGGTGGCTACGTAGGTAATTGCGTAAATGTGAAATTCTAGGTAAATTTCACTTCGAAATCTAGGGTAATAATTTTTTTGGGCAGAACATCCCTGTTTTGAATGGACAATGGCGGAATGACTAGGATGACTTTTAGGTGTGAGAAGTCGTTTTTTATTCAAGATTAACTGCTTTTAATATAGAAAAACATTGGTAAAATGTCCACATTTCATCGCTACTGTTATTGTATTGTACCAAAGTGCAATATAAAAACAATAAATCATCTTTTTCATTGCAAATACAAATTATATCTTAAGCCATCTAATTTTGTGTTCAGGCGTGATTTTGTACATTCTATTATGTATAACAAACATACAGAAACACTGGTATTTATAATACACTGATCATGACGATTGTGTAATAACTTGTATAAAAAGCCCTATTATTTATGCATTAAACCGCTTACTCGTTAATACGGAAAACTTTTTATCCAAACAGTTAGATTTAGCTTTATTATTACGAAAAGTGAGTATTTATGTCGGGGGAGACCAAAAAACATGCAAAAAATATGCATTTAACATTTTAATTTTGTTAAAATTAATTCACACGCGCGGTAACGCCATGTTCATTCATCGTTTTTATTTTAACATTTCATCAATGCTGCCAATCATAGAAAAATATTTTTGCGTAAAACAAAGCGAATGCATCATTGACAAGTATTTGTAACAGTAGAACATGGAAAGAAATGTATTAAAATAATTACACAAACCCGCTAGACAAACCCTGCGTAGCCAAACAAACCATTCAAAACCTGGGATGTTTTTTAAAAGTATGATGAAAAGCGAGTTTATTTTAGAGAATTTATTTTATAAGATTGGTACTTCTGACAAATGTCATATTTGATTGTCTATTAGTTAAAAAAGGAACATTCCGTATTATCCGTGCATCAAACTTCGACAACACGAACATTCCGTGTTATCCGTGAGGTGGACTAACTGCATATTTACCAAAGCCCTTAATACTAAAAACAATTTGAAAATACATAAACCAAATGTCAAATATGACACGAGTTTAACCTCAAATCGGCAAAATTTATTGCATTTATTGATTGTCCGCAAATATAGCCCTTTTCGTAAATTGTTGAGGGCCTAAATAATGTTTCAATAAACACAACAACTATTATTTATCTAAATCTCTATAGACAGTATGAAAATAAACCAAAAACACGAAATGTTGAATTGCGTACGCGTACACTTCAAGTCATTTCAGTCATGATTTCAAATGTCAATACATCTTGATACACTTCAACACACGTGAATGCGGGTTAGCAGTGACGTCACCGCTAACCATTTCAGTAATGCCAACTTGACGCTGTATTTTGAGGAGAGGTTTAAAAATGGACTTTTTAATAATTTTTTTAAAAACTCTGCGTTTAATATTATGAAATAAAACTTATATATTCAGAATCAGCGTTTATTGGTCTATATGAACGTATTTTTTTAAAGCCATAATATTTTTCACTGGAGTTCCTTATTGGGGATGCCATAGGCCGCTGGTAGTGGAGGAGAGAGACGCCTGAAGGCATCTTATTGATATGATGGGTCCCCGACCCGAATAGGAACACGCAGAAGATGTACGTATGTATGTAAAATTCAAGTTTGCACAATAAAGAATGTGGAAAATATTTACCAAACCACTGCACTATTAATAGGCACAGATAATGGAAATTACACTTCGGTTCAAGTTAATTACTCCGAGAAACAACTATTTACGTCGGGAAAGATGGTAAAAGATGCATTAATCACTCGAACCCATAAGCTTGTTTTCACAATAATTTATTGTTGCCAGACATACATACGACGCCGGAGGTGTACCTGACTCATTTAAGTAAAATTTTCATTCAATCAAAGTTTCCAAAATGATCGATCTTATGACGTTTGCGAAAGTTTGGTCTAAATACGCACAAATTATTTCAGAAGTCAGGTACGCCCTCTACGTCATACGTATGTCTAGCACCGTTAAATTAGCTTGAAAATAAGCAGTCAGCTACAGTCGTATTAGCTCTTGTTAATTTATCAAGGATACCAACATAACAGTGACAGGTACGGCCGCGGATTTTCGCTGTGTCGGTTCGCGAAGTAAATTTTGGTTTTATGCAATTGAAAATTAAAATGCATTATTTTCCGCCGCCCCAAAGCCAAAAAGTTTCCTTTTATAGTAATTAAGGCGAAAAGTTTTTTTCTAAAAATTATTCGTGATAAGCGTGGCCAGTCCGAACCGATAATTACCCAAATAAGAAACGTCGAAGATGGTTTAAAAAATAACCCAAACTAAAAACCTAATAACCTATTTTTAGCATGCAAAGAGTTGTTTCTTGCAGTAATTGAGTTGAAATATAGTGTAATTTCCATCATTTGTGCCTAAAGATAGGTAAATATATACCAAAATTATCCTCTATAATCTTCACAAACTGACAAAGGGCTTGCAAATTTATGTTGACCAAGTACAACCTAAAAAACATTAAAACTTAACCTAAAAGTAGACTAATATTTAATTCACCCCTTGCATGCATTACTTGGAATTTTATAGTTAAAATTACTATTTAAAATGACAGGAGTGTTCCGAGAAATACGCACACCAGAGTTCTTTATAAAAAAAAAGGAAAAATACATCTTCTACAAAATGTGTACCGTGATGAAACAAATTATATTTTCTACAACGTACCGAATACAGATCTCATGGACTTATCCATGATACTCTGGTCATCGTTTTCTTTGTTTTTATCCATATTGTTGATATAAAATTACCACTTTTTCGTAAAACTAAATGCGACCTTAAATATCCGCACTCCAAGCCGGCGTCAAATTCAACTTTCAAGTAAAATTTATTTCTGTGGTAAAGTCAAACTGTCAAAATAATGCTATCTTTATGGAAAAACATTTTTAAAAATTATAAAGCAATTTACGCTTCACCGCAATAAATGTACATTCAGTACAATGAACTTCGTGTGATTTCAACGAAAACCTCGTACGCATCTTGAACGTTTTGAGGAAGATAAATTTTACTTAAATGTTGACTTCTCCCGTGAAGATCAAAATGTTGCCAGTAAAAAAATAGTTCGGTAAGTAAGAACCGACTCAGCTCCCAATATAATGTATATAGCATGATGGCATCCCCACCCTGTCAAAATTTATAATCATAGAAGAAATTCATCAGTCTGACGGCTCGACGACGTTTCTCGTTCTGCATAGTAAATAATTACTTTATTTTTACATGTTACCGATTTGAACATTGTTTACATATAATTATTTTTTGTCTGGTTTATTTACTGTGTCAAATTTAAAAATGGCGTGGATATCCAAAGATTCTACAGGTAATTACTAAACATTTTCATGATCTAATTTTGTTTTTAAAGTATTTAAAAGTATTCGAACTTACTTCTTTGACCTTCTTTCATTTGGAGTTTGTATTGTCATGTTGTGTTGGCAATCATTTTGTGATACAATTTTTAGGAATGTCGCTCAAAACAAGAACTGAGGGAGACGGGATGGAAACCATATCACCTGATGAAAACAAGAGAGAGATCCCTGTTGGAGATCAACCCCCTACTTTCAACAAAAATACCAAACATTCCAAAAAACGTATTGTGTTTACAACTCATGCCAGCCAATCTTACCCGGATGAATATTTTCCCATGGATAAATTAATCAACCTCACTCCAAAAGAGATTCATTACGTCAACCGCAAATCAAACAGTTTATCGAGGGAGCCGAAATTTGTACCTTATGAACCGTATAAAGCAGCTATTAAACCTATTATACCTACTCAGAAAAGGGCTACAAACACAAAGAAGAGAAAATCTAAAAATAATCTCGATCTCAGTGTGTTAGTGTCTCAAATGTCTTTGATTGACACCAATCCTATCGCTTTCAAGAGTAGCAAAAGGCCGTTGAATGAGATACTGCACGAAAAAAAGGTTTCCGTTGAGACTATAACCGATAATGAAAAGAAGTTGTGGGAATTAGAGAAGGCCAAGATGCAGGATGAGATCCGTAGTCTGAAGAGCACCAACAGCTCACTTATGGACCAAATCAAACAGCAAGCACACGTAAGTTTAGTGTCGAATTTAAACTCACACGCAGTAGTAAAAACTATTAAACGGTGTGCTTTGATATCTTAAAATTCACACAGTATTGTCTGTGTGCAATCTCTATGTCAACACAAGTACTCTCAGCTCACAATCTTATTTCAATTATGAGCTAATGTATCATTCAAATATTCATTTAACTGTCTGAAAATAATCCTTGTTCCATATTTTTCATTTATTCATTATGCGCAAAGGGTGTTGAAATCTCAGGCATAGCCGGGTTCTAAACTTGTATTTTATTAAAAAAAAATGCTTAAGTATAAATAATAGTGTTTGACTGTCTCGTTGACTTGTTTTTTTTTTTTGTTAATTCATTTCCTCCTGTGTTCGTACATTCAGTTTACATAGATACATAGATACATAGATGAAAAGTGCAAGTAATACAAAAAAATATTCCTAATATAAAACATGGTAGGTAGTAGGGTAAAATACAGGGTGTCCGGGAGTAAAGTGCATTAACTTCGGGAGGAGATTCTACATGATAGTACAAGTAAAAAAGATAAATAACTTTTTTCGAAATTCTAACTTTTAGGGGTAGTTTTGAGGTAAAAGATAAAATTAGTCCGGCGTGTGCGGCCAGATTTATTATTTTCCGCTGTTACGATATGAGCCAATCACAATCGAGTCGGGCGCCCGGCAGGCTCTTAGCAAATAAGATCGTACTTCACACTAAGGATTTTTAGTAGGTACGTCTTTATGTATGGGAAAAAATGTTGGAATTTCGGAAAAGTTGTTAATCTTTTTTACTCCTACCATCATGTAGAATCACCTCCCGAAGTTAATGCACTTTACCCCCGGACATCCTGTATAATTACCAACTGTATGTAAATGGTTAAAACTTAAGTAGTAATGTTTTGTGAACACCTCACTAGGAGAACCTGTGCTGAGGTGTTCACATATTTTTAAAAAGTGATATTCTGCTG
The DNA here is from genome assembly GCA_929108145.2 of Limnephilus rhombicus. NCBI lineage: Eukaryota > Metazoa > Arthropoda > Insecta > Trichoptera > Limnephilidae > Limnephilus > Limnephilus rhombicus. The sequence goes on from OV815284.1 coordinate 31,418,110, forward strand.
TCATAAGTAGAAACACAGTCTCCTCTTTGAGACTCAAGGAGGACACTGTGGTTCCACCCATGGCGGCAGATTGTGCATTTATTAGGTTAGTAGAATAGTCAGTGTAGGTATATTATGATAGTATATTATGATTAAAAAAATTATGTCCATAAGTTTTCAATGTGTGACTTTTTAATAGTCTTAGCTTTAGTATTATTTATACCAGCAAGCAAAATATATAAATCTTTTTATTGCACTTTATAACATGCGTGTCATAGGAATCAGAAACGTTTAATCAAATATTTTTTTAAGATAAGACATTGTGATTACAGATATTATTTATTTAAATACAACTTCTGAAAATTGGTATAGCTAACCCACAAATTTTCAATGACATTTTGCACAAAATAGATTAATTTTATTTCCTGTTTACAGTTAGTACATCAAACTCAGAGGCTTAGGTAATGAATCGTTTTTAAGTAAACAGTTAATTAATTTTCCAATCTATTCTATCTGGTGTTTAACCCACACACCGCTCAACAAATCAGCTCGGACATCCACCGTGCGCTGCTCGATTTTGACATTTTTTATTTAGAATTTTTAACTAGTTTCAAAACCTTGAATTTTTTATTACATATCGTAAACATGTAAGCTATGAAACCATACCATACTAAAATTATGGATATAATTTATGATACAGACAAAATATAAAATGAAATAAACAAAACGTACTATGGACTAATGGATATGGATATGTACTTATGGACTAAATGGCCCCGCCATGATGGGGGGGGGGGACTCTCGGTCGCTTGAGAATTGGGGACTTTGTTTTTTCATACATCTAAATGAAGTATTATTGGATATTTCTTAAACTCAAGTTAGGTTTCATAGTTAGGCACTAGAAATACAACTTCAAAAATTTTATAAAAGATATAGAAACATATGTACCCAAATAATAAGAAAGGCCAAAGAGATATATTACAAACAGAAAATAGAAAATTGTAATAATGATCCTAAAAAAATTTGGAAAACACTTAAAGAAGCCACTCATTCTCAACCTAATCCTATAAATGACTTGAAACAACTCACTATAAATGGTAAAATTATTAGTTTTTCTAGTAATCCTAATATTATTGTTAATCACGCAAACCAATACTTTTCAAAAATTGGTGAAGAACTCGCAAAAAATATCGGTGAAAGTTCTCCCAATTCCAGCACACAAGGCTGTAATACAAATTGGCCCAAAAACTTGAATTTTAGTCTAAAACAAATTTCGAATGAAGATACTAGGACGATCATAAACTCATTAAAGAACTCATTTTCAACTGGCTTGGATGATATTTCAAATATTACCTTAAAAAAACTTTTACCAGAAATCACCATTCCCCTTACAAATCTCATTAACTTAAGCATCGCAAAAGACCAATTCCCCCATAAACTTAAACACGGAATCATAATTCCAATACATAAAGGAGGCTCTAAACTAACTAACTAACCATCACGCCGTTTCTCCGCAGGGGTAGGCAGAGAGGACGGACTGCCAAACAACTCGGTCTTGGCACACACTCTTTGCCTCACTCACATTCATACATCGTCTCATACATTCTCTTCTATTATTCTGACTTTTGACATGACCCGACTCAAGTATCTGATTCACTTGATCGTGCCATGTCTTCCTCGGGCGTCCCCGACTTCTTCTACCATTCACATTCGCGTCGTATATTCTTCTTACACTACTTCCTTCGTTCATTCGCTCTACATGCCCAAACCATCTGAGGGTCCCTTTCTTAATCTTACTAATTATTAGGAGGCGGCAAAGTGGAGGCTTTTACAGAGCCGAACTCTAGGGAAGACATAACTTAATTTTTAAACACGCAAAAAACGCGTAGGTACCTATTAAATAGTTGTTTTAAATTACTTCACAGTTTTAGCAAGTTGAGTACGTTGTCGGAAATAAAAGTTTATTGACTTATAATAAATACATGACGTGCAAAGTTTTCTCGGAACGGTTTGTTTTGCAGATATACTTTAACTGCTGACCCTGTACAAATCACAAGTGCGCCCAACTGTTCAATTTGGCAGCCACCTCTGGTCTGGAGTCCCAAAATAATTTTTAAAAAAGACCATGACCCTGCGCAAAAACGGGCGGTCCGTTTGATAGCTTCCCCGATTACAACTGGATCTCTTCATCTTTAGAGCACTGGCATCAGTTAGGAATGCTGTCCGTGTTCTACCGGTATTTCAATGGAAGATGCTCCAAGGAACTAGCGTTTGTGATCCCTTCGGCACCGTTGCATAATTGGGAAACACACCAATGGGACACCCAACATTTGTGCATGGTTGACTTTTATGTCGCATGAGAATATCATTTCTACGGCTTGTTCAAGTTCTCGAGTTCTTGAGCTCAGCTGTCGAATGATTGCTGGCTTCTGTGTTTCCTCCCTTCTTCAACATAGATCTCTTCAAGGCCCTTCTTCTCCCTAAAAAAAACCATCCACACAACATCACCATAGATGACATAGACTCTGAAGAAAAATTATTTTCCTCGGGACCTTCTGTGTGGAGTGAAAGTACAACAATAAAAAATTAAAAACATTTGTTTATGTGAATACCGCACAAGAATCCCAATTGCTGGTGCTGGAAGTTGGAAGAGGAAGGTTGGGAATTACATGGCCATTCAGATCAGGTCACCAAACACGGCCAAAGTCATTTCAAGCAACGCTTGAATTCTGAATGGTTGTCTCACACCAGGGTGATGCTGAGAGTCTCTTCCACTCTGAAACGCGCCGCAAATATGTCATATATTATTTAAAATAATTTTAAAATTTACGCGCCCGACATTTGTCGAGTGAGAATGAGTTATGAGAACGAGTCGAGTCACATGAGAACGGTTCGTTCCTACGACTCGTTCTTGAGTTCAACAGCTCGGCTATGGAATGATTTGCTGGCCTCTTTGTCTCATCCCTCTTTGTTTCCAATGGGTCTCTTTAAAAAAAAACTCCACACAGCAACCCCAAAGACTTAGTGTTGGGTAGGACACGACATCAGGATGAGTTTGTAGTTGAGGTGAGGTGTTACAAAATATTTTCGCTTACAGGGGGGGGGGGGACGTATAAGTCAAAAGGACTCCCTCAACCACTCTCTCCGGATCCGGCCTGGACAAACTTCACCCCATGAGCCCGGGTACCCCTGCTAAGTCACCAAACGTAGCGAACCACTTGGGATGACCTATGGCAGATGTGTTGGTTATCTAATAATGGTTCTTGGGGAGGCGGTACCCATACCCGCCTCCCGTGTTTGTTCCCCCCCCCCCTCTCTGACCCCCTTCCACCTCCTCCCCCCACCACCACCTCTGATCCACCCCCCCCTGCACCCACCCTCTGATCCCCCCCTCAGCAACCCCCTACACCTTATCTCAACACTCCCTCAACCTCCCTCCCTTGGGAGCTGTTGGGACTCTTGTGCGGTATTCACATAACACATAACAATAATTTAAAAAAAAATTTTTTTTGAGCAGTTGGAACTCTTGCGCGGTATTCCCATAATAATAATTTACAATAAAAATATATTTAAAAAAAATTAAAAAACATTTTGGAGCAGTTGGGACGTTTGTGAGGTAATTTACAATAAATTTAAAAAAATATTTTTTTTTGGAGCAGCTGGTACTCTTGTGCGGTATTCACATAACAATAATTTACAATAAAAAATATTAAAAAAAAAAAATTTGGAGCAGTTGGTACTCTTGTGCGGTATTATTATATGAATGGCTCATCCCAACACCACCTCCCGGTTCTTATACAAAAATCTCATTCACACTCCTCACGCCTCACCACCTCTTGCATTTGACCCATACGATACGTGACATGACATGTAGCCCAATACACCAATCACCTCACACCTCACCGACAAACCTCATCCCATAAACCCTAGCACCTCTGCTAAGTCACCAAACGTAGCGAACCACTTGGGGTGACCTATGGCAGAGGTGTTGGTTATCCATTAAATGGTTCCCGGGGCTGCGGTACCCATACCCGCCTCCCAAATTGAGTCGACTATACCTAAATAAAAACAAATCTGTTCACATCTTATTTCAAGTGGATTTCTAAAAAATACTGTCGAAAAATAAAATTATATTGTCAATACTGTTTCGTAATATTCAAAGTATTAAAAACATTTCACGTCCTGCTGTAGATTTGGAAAGATTGTTTTCTTAGAAAACAAGCCGATAATATATCTCTTTTCTTTTCCTTATATTTTCTATTGAAGAGAAAGAGACGAAAATAATATTATATACATATGTTTATAATATTCCAAATAAAGATATCGTATTTCATTTTGCCCGACTCACCGCTGAGGGAAACCGCAGCTAGCAAGTCAAGTAAAGTGATTTTTATCACAAAAATGACAAAGAGAAGTATAAGATGTAATGTTATTTTATTGAAATCGATTAATACCTTTCCATTTGAACTCAACCTTTTGCATGTCGTAATATTTTGTCTGCTATATCACAGTAGTTCGCTCTGCACCTGCATGCTAATGCCAGCGACAAAACTGGAATATCGTTATTATTAAATTTTCTATTTATTTCCTACAAACTTGGTATAATATTTCATTAAAATAACACAATTGATATCACACAACCTCCAAACTGAAAATCCAATATATTTGTATGTGCAAAAGTGTTGTTTGTACGAATTCACTGTTTGAAAATCTATTTCGTAAAAAATAATAAAAAATTGAGAATTTGTTCACACCAAACCTCTCGTGGTATTCGCTAGCCACGTGCATGAGCTACACTCTGTTTAAAACAAATTTGACCGGTTAAATAACGATAATTTAATTGTTTTGCCTTTAATAATGAGCGGCTCTGGAATTTTACGTTTTGCCGCCACTATCCGCCTCATACTCATTATGCTTACATCAGCCTTACATTCTTTGCGGATATCCACATTTCTCACACGATCATACATTGTTTTACCACACATACGTCTCAGGGATCTCATTTCAACAGCATTCAATTTACTTTCATCCTTCCTCTGCCAGTTCCATGCCTCACTGCCATATATCAGGGTAGGTACCAGGACTCCATTGTGGACTGCTAGCTTCGCTTTTTTTGACAGCTTTTTATTAGCGCCAACGACATTCAGTCCACCATTAATGGAGTTACCGGCATTCACCCTTCTTCCAATATCTATTTCAGCCTTCCCATCTCTCGTAAACATACTACCCAGATATACAAACTCATCCACCTGCTCCAAGTATTCATCATTCACAACTATGTTGCATACTGTTTTCGTACTCTCTCTTTCAAACACCATGACTTTAGACTTACTTACATTCATCATTAGCTCATTCTTCATACATACTTCGTTCATCCTAGATACGAGAGACTGTAGATCTTCCATAGTGTTAGAAATCAGCACCGCATCATCAGCATACAACAGGCAACATACTTTCAGATTACTCAATTTCGCGCCCAATCCCACCTCTTTCAATTCTTGCATACAATTATCCATGTATAGATTGAATAACCATGGTGACATTACGCAGCCTTGTTTGACACCTTTTGTGATGTCAAACCACCCCGTAAAACCACCGTTCACCCTAACACACGCAACGCTTCCCTCGTACAGAGACGCAATTGCCTGTATGAGATTTGTATTCACTCCATACTTGGACAAAACCTTCCATAGCTTTTTCCTGTCGACTCGGTCGTATGCTTTTTGTAGATCTACAAAGGCGCAGAAAAGTTTCTGGTTTTTCGCCAGAAACTTCTCAGTAAGGTCTGGTCTGTAAAATCTGGTCCATGCATCCCTTTCCACTCATAAAGACACCTTGCACATCCCATATTTTATCCTTTGTTTCCATTCTTACCCTTTCAATCAATATTCTTCCGTACAGCTTGCCGACTGAACTTAGCAGGCTAATAGCCCTATGATTTCCACATTCCATACGTGACCCTTTACCTTTGTATAACGGCATAATTACAGCCCTTCTCCAATCTAAAGGCGTGTAACCCTCCTCTAAACACTGGTTAAAAAGTTTGCACAACCATTTGAGAATAATATGGCTATCTCCTTTAAAGTATTCGGCAGCAATATTGTCGAAACCAACAGCCTTACCATTCTTCATGCATTTTATGGATTTTTTTTGAAGGAGGCTCTAAAGCGGATATAACTAACTATCGTCCAATAACATTACTAAATTCACTATCCAAAGTCTTTGAAAAAGCAATTAACTTTCAATTAGTCGAATACCTTGAAAAAAATAATATATTATCCCACAACCAATTTGGCTTCAGGAAAAATAAAGGCACCTCCGATGTCATTGCGACAGTTACAGATTTTTTAAATGAAAACTTAGACAAGGGATCAAAATGCATGTCAATATTCCTAGACCTATGCAAAGCATTTGATACTATCTCACATTCCAAACTAATACAAAAACTATCAAACACTGGAATAAATGGGAATGAACTTAGTATTATTCGAAATTACTTTTCAAACCGTAAGTGTAAAAATCAACAACTGCCTCAGCAATCAACTGCCAATTAGTTTTGGCGTGGCTCAAGGAAGCGTCCTGGGTCCCACGTTATTCCTAATTTACATAAATGAACTGTGTAATCTGCCTATTGATGACAAAATCGTTAGTTTCGCTTATGATACGATTCTTCTCTTCAAATCAAGTAACTGGTACGATGTTTATATAAAAGCAAACAGGGGCATAGCTATTGTTAAAAGATGGTTAGACAATAATACACTAACAATGAATGTGTCAAAAACCAAATACATTGAGTTTAGTTTTAATCCGTCCCTAAGTAAACCAGAAAATAATATTCAAATATGTGCTTGCCCCCTGTCAAAAGCTAATATATGTGATTGCCCCTATCTAGAATGTGTTACAAAAATCAAATACTTGGGTATTATTTTTGACAGTAATTTAAAGTGGAAAGAACATATGTATTATCACTACAGCAAACAAACTTCGAAAATCTATATACCTTTTTAGACAAACTCGCAACTTTCTTAGCTTGAACCAACTCAAAACAATTTACTATTTTTTTTTATTTTTTTTTTTTTTTTTTTTATTAGAGATAATATATTACAAAATTATTACATAAAATTTATAATACATTACTCCCAATGAGTTTAATAAAACTCATTTTGGGAAGGACAACATTATACATCTAAAGGAAAATTATTTTTACATAAGAACACGGAAATCAATGAACAATACATAGATTTTTAAATGGACTAGACACACTTGATACAGGTAATTGAAGAATATACAAGAGTTACAAGGGAAGACAGATAAATTCGTCACTGGTTAATAAAGTTGCTGAGAAAATATCCTTTTAGAGCCTTTGCCAATATTTTTTTGTTTGATTCTGGTAGTTTTAGGACATTAGGTAATGCGTTGTATTGCGTATGTGCGATGTATTGTAAGGAGTTAATTCCAAATTTAGTTGTGTGTGTAGATGACGATAGGTGTATTTGATTTTGTGATCGTGTTTTGTGCTGGTGTATATCGGAATTAAAGGCTGGTTTAGTGGTGGTGTGTGACGAGTGTTGAATTATTTGTAGGATGGCAGTGGTGATGCTATATTTTGGCAGAATGGTAAAGGGAAGAATTTGTGTCAGTGAGTATATGTCTTTGACATGCGTATCCCATGGTAGATGGTATATATTTCTTATGGCTCTATTTTGGATTACTTGTATTTCAGATATTTGTTTCTTAGTAATGGTGCCCCAGATACTAACCAGATAACTTAGGTGAGAGTGGATCAAAGCATAATATGTGGCACGCAGTAAAGCTGTGGGGAGCACATCTTGAAGTCGATAGAGTACACCAGTTATCGGGGAAATTTTGGATTTAACATATTCAACATGGGAGTTCCACGATAGGTTAGAATCTATGAATAACCCTAAATATTTCGTTACTTGTACATTTTGGAGCTTTTCATTTCCAAGAGTAATATTCATTGTCATATAATCTTTTTTCCCGAAAGTGAGATAGTGAGTTTTTTTGACATTGAGGCTTAATTTATTTATCCGCAACCATTTAGCTAGCTTTGCGAGATCTTTATTCATTAGAGATTCAAGTTCCCTCAGATTTTTACAACGATAATAAATCACAGTATCATCAGCGTAAAGTTGAAGTTTTCCCAAGATGCCGCATTTAGTTATATCATTGATATATAGTAAGAAAAGTAGGGGTCCTAGAATCGAGCCCTGTGGCACTCCACATGTGATTTTTCCAAAGCCGCTTAGGTTCCCTTCGATGTCGACAAGACAATATCTATCAGATAGGTAACTTCGGAGGAGCTTTAAAGATTTTCCGACTATACCCAAATGTTCCATTTTTTGTAGGAGTATTTCATGATCTACTGTATCAAAGGCTTTTTTTAGATCTATAAAAATAGCTGCTACATATTCGCCCTGGTCTATGTATTGCTGAATGTTCGAGATGAAATCGAAGGTGGCACATTGGGTACTGGAGTTTTTTCGAAAGCCATATTGCTGTGGTGTTAGGATATTGTTGTTAGAGATGTATTTTAGAAGTCTATCCTTGATAATAGTCTCGAACACCTTTGAAAATACTGATAAAACCGATATTGGGCGATAGTTAGAAATACATTTTTTGCAGCCTTCTTTATAAATTGGTATAATTTTTGCTAGCTTTAATTGATTTGGGAATACTCCCGAGCCTATGGAGGAATTGATAAGTTGCGCTAAGTGCTCAGCTAGTTCTTCTTTACAGGTTTTAAGGATGTACGGGGTTACTCCATCGATACCTGCCGCTGCATTCGACCTAAGTTTCGAGATGATCTTTAATACCTCAGCCTTATTTGTCCTAGCCATATATAAGGATTGACTTGCCTTTGCTTCTACATATATAGTATTACAGTCATCCGGGAATGATGGAATGGCAGCTGCCAACTTTTCTCCAACTGATAAGAAAAATTCATTAAATGCTGAAGCTATTTCACTGGGTCCCCTAAGCTCACAATTATTTACGATGAGAGATTCGATGGTGTTGGAGGGTTTATGTGCACGGTTAGATAAAATTGAGTTAATGGTTTTCCAAGTTTTTCTAGGGTTATTCAGGTTTTGTTGAAGGCTATTGGCATAATATTTGTTTTTCAAACTTCTCCTATAATTAGTTATTAAGTTTCTCAGTTTATTTTTATGGACTACAAGAGACATATTTCCTGGGTCTTGTTTCCACTGCTTGTGAAGCTGGTTTCTTTCTTTGATCAGCGAATTCAGTTTAGAATCGAACCACGGTGTATTTAAATGTTGTCGATTAGCTATTTTCACTTTAGGTGTCGTTTTACCTGCTTCTATTGCATTTTTGACATAATCGTTAAAATCTTTATAATTGTCTTCTTGTTTGGTTGAGTTGATGGTAAATTTGTTAGCTGCAAGATAAGATTTTACTGCCATATTGTTGATGATAGGTTTTGTAAGGCGTGGCTTGTTCCTATTATTAGACCATTTTTTTAGGTTATTCTTGAAATCAATAATAAGAATGTTATGGTCACTAAGTGAGTCATCTATGTTCGATATGGTAATTGGAATGCTTAGTCTATTTGATATGATGTGATCTATGAGGGTGCTGCTTGTGTTAGTGACTCTAGTGGGAAATGATTTGTTTTGTATTGAGAAATTGTATGTTTCTAAGGTGTTGAGGTAATTTAAAGAAGAGGATGTGTTTATGGTAGTGTCAATATTAAAGTCTCCGAGTATTAATGTATCTTGTCTGCTTTTGTCTAGTATTTTTTCCAAATGTGTCAGGAAATCATGTATATTAGGGTTGGGTTTCCGATAGATGGCATAAATGTTAACCGGTTTCCTATCCTTGCTACATACACTTATACCTAAAAATGAATTTTCGTTGGAAAATTTATCAATGATGGAGAACTTCATAGAACTATGCACTATGTCAATCTCTAATCGAGTATGGTATCATAGCCTGGGGAGGAGCAAATGCTGCCGCCATTGATCCGATCTCTAAAGCCCAGAAACTAATTATAAAGATTATTCTAAAACTAACTTTAGGAGAATCGGTGTTTTGGACATTAGGTAACTTTATGCCAAAAATATACTAATTTATCTATTCAAACATAGAACTGTTTTTGACAATATACAAACTGTTTGTGATACGAGAACCAAAGGGCAAAATCTCTTATCCCTTTTGCCAAAACAACGTTTGGTCAAAGAAACTTCAGGTACTTTGCAACAAAACTTTATAATACATTTCCACTGACCATTAGACAGCACACTAATCACGTAAAATACAAAACAGATACCAAGTTTTGGATCACTACCAAAGACAGATCATATATCAACAATATTTTTAGAACCTCCTAATGCATGCTAACCTATTGATACGATGCTGATTGTCCTTGTACTTTTACTCTAAATGTAAATAACATTGTTGTTGTTATCCTTTATAAACTATTTTAAAACTATTTATGTTAAAATGCGCCTGCTCTCAACACAGGAACTCCTAGTGAGACAGGCACAGCACAATTACCCATGTAACATAAAAAAATTTAGATTATAATAAAAAATAAATAAAAAAACCAGGAAAAAATATCCGTTTAGTACGACTCCGTTTAAAGTGACCAACTGCTTAAATGACCTATTTTAATGATAATTAGTTAATTTCATTGTTTTGTTTACAAAACCTATGCACCAATACCTCGCCGCCCCGTACCTCGCCCACTCCCCGTGCCCGGCTACCCAACTACCCGCGTACGCGCAAATCGCAGTCAGTGTTTATCAGCTGTTGTGACAAGGTTAAAAGCTCGACACAATGAGATCTGTGAAGCGAAAGTGTTTTTCAATTTCAGTGCTATATTACACTGTTTAGGAGCCGGTGAATCAAATGAAATCCTCATGAAGGAGTTCGTCGTGTCTCATGTAAAAACAAGCTTAAATTATCTGGCCGTTTTGTGCATAGTCCGGTTAGTACGACAAAGTATCGCCGGCCCCTTGAGGGTCATTATATCCGGATTCTACTGTATTTGGATGATTTTTATGGCACCATTTTTATGGAAAGTCACCTCGACGGTGGACTATTTCAACAAAAGATGTCAATGGAATAAATGATAAGCTACATTTTGACATTATATCCGACTTAGGTATCATTTGACCTATTAATTCAGCATTTGACCTATATATACTGGGTGCTGCTCGATCACATGTGTATGCGTCGGCCGTGGATTAAAAGTTAATAAATTAAATCTTAAGTATATCTGTCACTATACATTAAAAAATTAGATGAAAAAGCTGTTTCATTTAACTTTTTTTTTCACATTCATAAATCCGCACAGGATAAATTGGAGGCGTTTAGCAATAGATGGGGAAGCTAAGATTCCTACTATATTAGAACTGGGTAATTTTACATTCTACTAATAATTAATTAATTCATTCATTGTGTCAAAACGAACCGCGCAACACCGTGACGGGATATATTGCATTGAAAAGGCCAGCTTTGTAAAGGTTAAAACTCAGGCAAAGCCGGGTAGTAACTAGTACATAGTAAAATATAAATATATGTAATCGCAACATTTCGCAGTATGATTTATAAATGTTTGCTTTATAACTCAATTAAAATTCATTTTAAACAGGTTAATAAGGAACTGAAGACGATGCTTGTGGCATCTATGGGAGAAGATTTAAAAACCACAGTACAGATGCTCACTGATGACAAACAGCAGCTAACCAGCGCCCTGCTCAATTCTGCCCAGCATCTTTCAACACATCAGGTCATATAAATTTATTAAGGCGTGTCATTTATTAAGATAGTTTTTTTGTTATAATTCATTCTTTTGGATTTTTTGGTAAGGATGTGGGTGGGAACCTGACTAATTTGTTTATTTTCTTTTCAGGAGCAAACAGAGTGGTTAGCGGGACAGTGCGAAGTTTGGAGGAGCAAATTCTTAGCTAGCAGGTGAGATTTTCTATATTAAATCTTTTACTATGTACTTGGAAAGAATTTTAAAAATGTTATTGATTTATATTTTGACACTACTGTAAATCACCATAATCGTGATTAACACTACCGTAAATCACCGTAATCGTGATTGACATTAAAACAAAGTTGTGTAAATGATCCAATAATGTGTCTCTTGTAGATTTTATAGCACTCTTTTCATTATTTTAAATACTTTTCTTTCTAGTTTGATGGTGGAAGAGCTAGCAGGTTTAAAGACTGCATTTACACAAAGAACTGATGAGTTGCAATTATCACTAAGACTGATTTTGGAGGAGAGGAACAGAGTCCGTGACATTCTTATACACACGTACAGGAACTTGCGAAGTCTCCACGAAAATTGGCTGACAAATTTGGCTTCCAAAGAGATGTACTACACAAGTCTGAATGAATTGGGCGGCTTTGGTATCATAGAGCAAACGCCTATCGGAAGTATCAACTTGGACCCCAGTAAACCTAAATCGTCCAACATCCTGGAGCTGTCTTCCGTCAATCTCAAGTTTTCAGAAAATTTGTGCAATGCCGTAGAGAAGTTGGATGATTTTACATCGGTTTTGAATGAATTGCCGACTAATACGGATGCTGAAAATATAGCTGAAAAGGTTAAAATTTATTTTTGTTGCATTCTTATCATTCTATTTTTACCATAAAGCAACAATGTTAAGTTTCAATGTTACACTAAATTATTCCAAACAGTGAGTTCAGATAGGCATCTTGAATTTCGCACCGCTTTTTCTGTTTGGAATTTCTGTGTTTACTATTTTCAACTCCTAAAATTTGTTTTAAAAAAGTCACTTTAATATTTTTCAATTTAAGTAAATAAAATTAAAAAAAAAAAAAAATATGATATCATCCAGCTATTCCCGTACATGGATGTCACATATTATGTGATTTACGAAGTTTCTCTAAAACACATGTCAAAACGAACCGCGTGACACCGTGACGGGATATATTGCATTGAAAAGGCCAGCTTTGTAAAGGTTAAAACTAAAGTAAAAGTAAAGTAAAGGTAACTAGTACATAATAAAATATAAATATGTATATGTAATCGCAACATTTCGCAGTATGATTTATAAATGTTTGCTTTATAACTCAATTTAAACATTTTTTTCAGTTGCTGGCCCAACCATTGGAAGTTTGCGGCAAGAATGATCATCCTTCGCTTGCTCTCGTCCACCATGCCTACACCAAGACTGGGATGACCCCCAACATCGCCTGCTGCTCCCACTGTAATGGCCAGGTCCAACTTCTCTGACATTCCCAGAGTTTAGACCATAAATGATTGATTAATGATGATTGCGGATTATAACTATTATCCTGATTGCAGTAGCAAAATGCTGTTTTCCTGTGCCGTGCCGTGAAAGAAGAATGTATATGCATTTTCTAAATTTTTTTCTGAAATTATAATTTGATGATGAAGTTAACCACTGAAGAATATTACATTTATTTCTGTTTTTACTCGGGGGAAATGCCCCATAGGATACCGTGTAAAAAAAAACATGGTACATAATGTGTAGGAAAATGGGAGATAAATTACGTAGTACGTACAGAAAATTAAACACATTATTTTTTATTCCTACACCATCAATTGGGCAATGTAAGCACAGGGGTGGGAAAAATCTAGAATTCTTAAAAGAGTTAATAAACCATTAAGCTTTGTTGACCGTGTTATTTCAAAATCATGTAAAAAAATACCAAGACTGTAAAACAGGATTTACTATATAAAGATTCGAAAGAAAACGGTTGTCAACTCTCCTTAGATTTTTCAAATTCAGCCGATGAAATTGACTACCTGTTCAATGAATAATTTCAATGCAGTATATTTGAAGGTATATTTTCCTAGTGACAGGTTTTTTGCGCAGCAGGAACCGAATTTGCTTTATTAAGTCGGCCGGAATGTGAAATATATTACGCAACGTGAAAATGTTTTCCTATTGTATTCAGTTGGCGTACCGACAGCGCATCAGTTTCACAAAATAGAGACTATCTGCAAGAAGAGGAAGATTGTCTTTGGAACTTTTCTGGCTTCATTCCAGATCAGGTCTTTCTTCATGGAATTTTTAAACTCCGGATCTTTCAAATCATAGAGTATCGCATGATTCTGTACAAACTCAATGATGAAATGTTCATCCTCGTCAGCAAAAAACCTCACTGTCGGCAATTTGGCAGTACTTTGTGACATTTTGAAACACTCAGGACACTGAAAACGCTAGCATTCAAGAAACAATGGCGAAGAAATAGACCTTACTGGTCCTGGACCATGTTATTGTCGCATCCACCATCACCTCACAAAACTTTTCATTTCACACAAGAGTCAAAACTCATCTGAACTGCCCAGAGCCAATGAGACTATGGTGTCTCCAATTATTGGAGAATGTTGTAGGGCTAAGGGAGCGGGAAGGAGGAAGGTTGGGAAGTACCTAGCTATTCAGATCCGGTCACCAAACACGGCTAAACCAATTTAAATCATTTAACCTATTTTGATTCTGAATAGTGGTCTTGCACCAGGGTGATACTGAGAATATCTAATGCCAATTATATATGAAATTATTGCAATGAAGCTTATTCAAGATTATAATAATGCCATGCATGTATGTAAAAAATGTCATGATGTATGTAAAAATCATTGTGGTCTTCTATAATTAAATGTTGTTTTAACCACATGCTTCCTTTCTAACCCCCCCCCCCCCCTCTCCTCCCCCAAAACAACCTGTCCTTTAATTATTTCCCACTCCACCACTTGGTAATTACTAGTAGGCGGCTAGCAGAGGCAAAAACATTGGCAATATCTGGCGAGCGATATGTTGAAATAGGCCAAAACCAAATGATCTTTTATAGCTAAATCTGTTGGACCCATAAAAAAAATTGACGGGTTAAAGAATTATAATTTAATTGTTTTGCCTTTAATAATGAGCGGCTCTAGAATTTTCATTTTGCCTCTGCCAGCCGCCTCCTAGTAATTATTTATAGTTTCTCTCTGTATTTGTTGTCGACTTAACTTTTGTCCCAAAAAGTGAAGAAATTTTCCGAAACCCATAAATTTTGTGATTAAAATATAGCATTTCCTGGATTTTGTCATGTTATAAAGTTTAATTTATATAACACCACTTTAATTATAGATTTTGTATATGTATACAACTTGCTGAAGTCCCAGGGGTTACCCGGGCTTTTTGCAGAGTTTTTCTAAATTTCATATAGCTTACCTCCCTCATATTTTGACAGTCAGGTGTGCAAAATTTCATCAATCTCTGAATAATCGATTTGTATAAATCCGCACCAATTCTCCTTTATTTAAATATATTTTTAAAAAGCAGTTCATTTATTAACAAGTTAAGAAACGTACCCATACTACGTGACCAACTTTTTGCCATTTTTAACCCCCCCCCCAGTGACTAAAAATCTAAGCCGCTCGCCGCTCATTTGTACCAAGCGTGGTATTTTGAAGCCCCCTCCCCCCTAAACGGGTCACGTAGTATGGGTACGCTCCCTTATACTGTGTGATTATTATTACAAATGACAACTGTTTCGCCTTCCGAACCAATTGTAAAACTGTGGTGAAGCCACTTACAGATAATCTATTTATGTTATATTCCTTCAAGTATTTGAAAATCAATTTATTTTTTTATTATGTCTTTATTAATTTCGGAGTAAATTGACAGAAATTATTTGAATTTAACAACATTGTTAAAGTGAGGTGTTTCCAAGTGAATAATTTTGATCTTTGACTTAATTTTTTTTAAAGTTCATTTTTTTGTGTTTTGAATTACTCAAAACTATCGAAATATATAAAAGAATAACTTTAAATAAAAAAATATTTCTTTAATTATGTAATATGATAAAATATTTATTACAAAGATGGCTCCACATGATTATAATTTTGTCCAATCTGCTTTATTAGAATTTTATAAGCAATTAGCTGGGTCACCCAGTTTCACTCAGGGCAACATTCAAAAGTGTTCTGGAATGTTCCACAATGATGTTCCCGATTCCCTATTCCGGAACATTCCACGATATACTCCGCCACTCCTTCCAGAATTTTCTAGAGGTCTGTGGAACGTTCTAGAACTTTCCGGAAGACTGTTCTAGAAATTTCAAGAGCGTGAAACTTCCAGCCCTTATATTTTCAAAAGCACTCCCTTTAGGTAAAAACGAAAGAGATCTACCACACCATAACTCCCTTGACCGTACCGGGACTCGTTTCTGAGTTTTTGCGAGCTACACACTTTCATACACTTTCTTTTATAATGTATATTGATGTACGACACTGGATAGATTATAAATTATGTATAACCAAGATGGTTTAGCATCATAACATTACGTATTTGTAAAATGTAAACAGCCAATTTCTAATCCGTGATATTTTAAATGTATGTGAATGATTGTTATTTTAAACTTATCTGTTATTATTAAATTTGAGATATTATAAGATATTATTGTTTAGTGTTATTTACACTTGAGGTATTTCTAAATAATGTTATTAATTTGGTGATCGAAACTGTAAATAAATAATATGGGTAACTTTGACCAAAGTTTGAAATTTTATTATTCCACTGTATCAAAATCACCACGAGGGGTGTAGGAAGCTTGTCCACCATGGAATGGAGTGGGGTTATGATTCGCAGCGATGAGGAAACGACTCACAGAGAATTATTAAATTTATAATATTGCTGCACTATATAATATTGTGTATTATTAGAGTTTATGGAAGAAGGTTTCGATTTGGGAGACGGATATGAGTACCGTCACTCCAGGAACCATTTAACGGATAACCAACACCTCTGTTGGGGTAAACGTAGTGAACCACTTGGGGTGACATAGATCACCCCATATTTAGATTGTGGCACCGAATAAGTTGGAAGAGAGGGAGAGAGTGGTTGAAGGAGACCTTTTGATCCCACCAGCAGGACTCTCTCGACCCATAAGCCTGGGCCGCAGTGGGAGAGATGGATTTATGCATGTTTGTTTTATACACGTCCATCACTCCTGGACACACTGACCCTAATTCCTACACCCTCTTTCCACTTCCTCTTTCCATTTCCTCTCCTTCCTTTCCTTAAAATGACCCTCCCCAAAGATGACATAGGCCCTGATGCCTTCAGTGTGGAGCTAATTTTAAAAAAGACAATGTGATGAATACAAAAACCGTTGTGACTGAGGAGGTTCAAACATAATGTGAGGCGGATGATAGTGAATAACATATGTAATGCAGAAATCTTTAGCTGAAACCTGTGTTCACAATGTTTCGGAATCTGTCAGATCACATTCGGTTTTACTCGGGCACGAATTTATGCCTCTACAATAACACATATTTTTTTAAAAGAAGCTCTGAGCTATACAAGTTTTTATGTTAAAAGTTCTAAGAATTTGTAATCCATCTATTCTTATAGGTGTATTTAAAGAATAGTGTCTGAGGTTGTTTATATATACAGAGTTTAACAGGAATAAGATGCCTGAGCATATCTGGAGTAAAAAATGTGCATGTCATTTTGCTGTCTGATGACATTTTTTTTCTATTAACTTTTAACTGCTGACGTAGGGCCGCTCAGGCCCAGCAATAATAATAATATCAAAATACCCCCCTCCCTCAAGTGTGACGCATATGCCGCTTCGAATTTAGTGACACCAGACCTGTAGGTTTTGAATTTTTAAAGTTAAATTTCTGTAAGTAAATTCATTAAAATTTTTTTGCGGGCCTCTATGACCCATCGTCAGTACTTATGTGACTTTTTTAAGTTGATTTTTACTATATAAAAATAAACATAAACAACTTTAGTAAAGTTTTATATAAACAATATAAAACTTATAATAAAAGTGAGTTCATTGTTTCTAAGTTTATTCGAGACACTATTGAAATGTTATAATAAAAGTGAGTTCATTGTTTAATACCGACTGATTTCTGATCTCAAGTGATTTTTTTCAAAAATGATTACATAATATCCAGATTGTCAAATATAAGTTACTTCAATATAAAAGTATTTTATTTTATTAAAATATATTTAAATTCTCCAATAAATAATAATTGGGACCAGGGGTGTTGCGGATATTCGCATTAATTCAGACAACTGCATCCGCATCCGCGGATGTGAACTTCTAATAATCCGCATCCGCGGATGTCAAAATTTTTGCATCCGCAACAACCCTGATTTGGACCCCAAAATTTTCATGGATCTCTTATATATAAAAATTTAAAGTAACTGGCCATTTGACTTTTTTTAAGTTGATTTTTACTGTGTAAAAATAAATATAAACAACTTTACTCAAGTTTTATATATGGGGTCGTCCATTATCAAGTGATGTTTTTTAGCAACTTTTTAACCCCCCCTCTGGTGATTTGTGGTGAGGTTTTAAACTACCCCCCCCCCCCATAACCAAAACCACATGTATTTTTTTAGTACAAAGTATATTGAAATTGTCAGAATATTATCTTTAAATACTTACAGGTATAATCTGATTAAATTTTGGAAAATTAAGCATCGTGATAAAGGTTGCAGGTTGTTTTTGACTGGCATTTGGTTTAGAAATCGTGCGTTCAACGAAAAATAAATACACGTTATATCTCATTATACTTGGTTTTATTGTAAGATGAACCAAACTGTTCAAGAATTCTAATAGCCTAATAATTCTATTCAATTCCTTAATCCGTAGTGTTGTTGAGTACGGGTCAACAGTCTGGAATCCACATTATATTACGCAGGTAATCTGGACTCCAATCAGTCCAAAGAAAATTTACATGGATTTTGTCTTACCATCTTCGGTACGAACAAAGACTTACACATTTCAAATTAGAGAGTCTGGTTAAAAGACGAAACATAAATGGCATCTTAATGCTTTATAAAGTTGTAAATAATCGTGTAGACAGTAACTAAGTCAACCAAATCAAGTTATACGCCAGGCCCAAATCTACCAGTAACCTTAACATATTCTGGACTGAAATTTTTACCAATAATACTGGATATTAGTAATGCATGAAAAGTAATAATTTGGTTCTGAAGTAATCGGTACTCACCAAGTAATCAAAGTACCGACTACTAAAAACGAAAAGTATCCGTTACTTTTGATATGACTACTTTCATTGATACTATTGTAACGATTACTTTTTGTGAAAGTAACAGATACCGACGGGTAGTAAAAGTACTGATATTGAACACTACTACTGGATATTTTAATCCTATGTCTAGAATGTCTCGATCATACAACGATCTTGTTAACATACACACTTTCATAGATATCTTTGTAAATAATATATTTATTTTTTTTACATTAACTCCACACAGGAGGCCCTGAGGAAAATAATTTCCCTCAGGGCCTATCTGGGATGCTGTGTGGAGGGTCTTATTGAGGAGAGGAAGGAATGAACATTGGTCTTGAAGAGACCCATGATGTAGAAAGGAGGAAACACAGAGGCCGGCAAATCATTCCACAGCCGAGCTGTTGAACACAAGAACGAGTCGAAGAAACGACCCGTTCTCATGTGACAAATGTCAACCGTGTACAAATGTTGGGCACGCGTTTGGCCTGTTTCTCAACTATGCACCGGTGCCGAAGAGATCAATGACGCAGTTCCTCGGAGCATCTTCCATTGTAATACCGGTAGAACAAGGATAGCATTCCCATCCGACCATATCTAAAGATTGTAATCCGTCTGTTAAGATGGGAGAATCTATTAAGCGGACCGCCCGTTTCTGCACAGAGTCGAGGGTATTTTTCAGGTATTTTGGAGCTCCAAACCAGAGGTGGCTGCCAAATTCAACCGTGGGGTGCACTTGTGATTTGTACAGGGTTAGCAGTTGTGTACTATTAAAGTACCTGCGGGCCCTGTACAGTATGCTCAGTTTTTGGGAGGCTAACTTTACTCTGGCTTCGATGGAGCCCCCATATCTGAGCTGGTCACTTATGATTACACCAAGCATATCAATGCAGGGCCTGTTCGGAAGATTGCTACCGTTGAAAGATACTAGATTTTTACTTCGATCCCTTTTAGACGTAATCAGACAAGATTGGGTCTTTGAAACATTAAATTCAACGAGATTATTTTTACCCCAACAGAAAACACTCTCGAGGTAACCGTCCATTCTTTGTTTCAAAGCCCTCTGAGCCGTTGGAGTTTGTGAGCCCTTGGGGGCCTTGTCAAACAAAAAACTATCATGGACTGTACTGTCATCCGCGTAACAATGAATTGGTGCACATGACAAGAGGTCGTTGATGTGCAACAAAAACAAAGTCGGAGACAGAACCGATTCCTGTGGGATGCCAGCATTTATCGAGTGTAAGGAAGAGGTGAAACCATCTGCTACGGTCTGAATCGACCTCTCCCTCAAAAATTCAGCAATCCACGTATACAAGGATGTGGGAAGTCCGTAAGAAGGCAGTTTGTTGATAAGTCATCGGTGCCAAACCCGGTCAAAGGCCTTGGAAATGTCCAGTGCAACCGTGTGGGACTCACCGAAACGTTCCAGACACCGCCCCCAACCATGCGTCACATACGCGAGAAGATCACCGCACGAGCGGTTTCGCCGGTATCCGTATTGACGGTCGTTAATAATTTTGTTCTTCTCGAGGTATGTGAGCAGTTTGTTATTGATCACACGTTCCATCACCTTAGACAGAATAAGTTAGCCTTTTCGGTGGCGGTGTTTGCTAGTGAGCCGTCAGGTCTGGTAAGAGGTGGCAGACTGGATTTGTAGAAATTACAACCTATTGATCCCGCAAGCGACCAGAATTGCCTGCTGGCATGCAGCCAGCTTTCTGCTGATCTGCTGGTCGTGCTCGAATTTTGACCTATTTATGATTCTCTTGGTTTCCTTTGCCATTTTGTTGTAAACTGTTCTGTCTTCGGATGTTCTAAATGTGTTGTAGGCTCGGTAAGCCGCGTTTTTTGTCGCACTGCTTCAGCGCATTGTCGACTGAACCACGGCTTTTAGCCTACACCAGTGTCCTTAATAGTAGACTGGATGAAGCCATCCATCGCAGATGTGATGACTTCACCAATTTCCTGGGCACATCTTGAGGGATCTGAAGTCCGAAAACAGACAGCTGACCACGTGAAAACATTAAAATGTGCCTGCAGACCAAACCAATCTGCTGACCTGTAGTGCCACACTTTTCTCTTTAGCCTCTCGTTTGGCGATCTGAAGTTTACAGGGATTGATGTCGTCACCAGGCAGTGGTCGGACGATCCTAAAGGCGCTGTGACTTCAAGTCTGTAACCGTGGTTAAAAATAGGTCTGTTAGTGGTTAAAAACAGATTGGAACGGTGAGTCTGGACATCAGGAACCCTTGTAGGCTCCTGAACTATTTGCTCCAATCCGTAGCAAAGGGCAAAGGATTCCGCTTGGCGTCCAGCCGAGTCTGTTGATCCTGAGAACTTCAACCAAGGTTCGTTATGAACATTGAAGTCCCCCAGGACCACAAACTCTGCTGTAGGGTAGCGGGGCAAGAGGTCATCGATAGTGTCGCTTAAATGTTTGAAGAGCTCGGACGTATCTGATTCGCTAACGATTTGGTGAGCGGTATAAACATGCGTAGAATCTTACCGTACTGGCAAGATTGACGCGTACCCACATTACGTGGAATCTGGAGTTTTCCAGATTCAACAGTCGCACACGGTTGACGTCAGCTCGACTATAGAGACAGACACCTCCTTTAGGTCTGAACTTGCCTGCGAGGGTGAAGCCCGGGCAGTCCAGATAGGAGGCGTCAGTTCAGTTTATTCGTACAGTTTATTCGAGACCCTATAGAAATATTGTTATAAAAGTAAGTTCATTGTTTTTATTTAGTTTAATAGATCATACAGATTGATTTCTGATCTCAAGTGATTTTTGCCAAAAATCATTACATAATATCCAAATTTTCAAATATAAGTTATCTTACAATAAAAAAATGTATTTTATTTTATTTTATTCAAATATATTTAAATTGTCCAATAAATAATAATTTGGACCTCAAAATTTTCATGGATCTCTAATATTTAAACATTCGCCGTCGAGGCCTCATGTCAGAGAATACTTGTTGTCCATTAATCACGTGAGGCTTGAAAGGGAGGGGGGGGGGGTTCGGAAAAAAATCACGAAATATCACAAGGAGGGGGGGGGGGGGGATATAATGAGATATCACGTGTATTTATTTTTCATTGAACACACGATTTCTAAACCTGCAACCTTAATATGGAAATTTTTATCACTCTGCTTAATTTTCCAAAACTTAATCAGATTATACCTGTATTTAAAGATAGTATTCTTCTAAAAATTTCAATATCCTTTGTACAAAAAAATACACATGATTTTTGGTATGGGGGGGGGGGGGGGGGGGGGTTAGTCTAAAACCTCACCACATATCACCAGAGGGGAGAGGGTTTTAAAAAGTTGCTAAAAAACATCATGTGAATGGACGACCCCTTACATAACAACAACTGACCAAAAAGTGCTAAAACTTTTATTCAAGAAAACCAACTGACTAACTCTTACAAGTAAATAAAGACGCACAATTTCAAGGATTTAAGTATTTTAACGTACCTATTAAAATTAACAATTCAGTTTCAGTTTCGGCTAAAAATTTAGTTGAGGACTTGACTGTCCATCGACCAAATAAGGGGTCGGTCACTGTTTAATAGTATTTAGTTACTATAAATATACAATACTTTAAAGGTAATCCTTGCACGCAAATATGTAATTTTCAAGTAACAGTCGGAACTTTCGGACAATACCCCCCAAAAAGAAATTGACTAATATTTATGAGAACCAAAGTGTTGACGAATATCTACAGCTCAAACTGCTGACTAATATCTACGAGAATCAAAGTGTTGACGAATATCTACAGCGCTGGCAGAGGTTGGATTTGCAATTATGTATAGCATATTGAAATAACGTAATATTTTTTATTAGTTTTTGGGGTATTATGCCGTGTTGCGCTACCTCCTTCTTTAGCCAACGTTTCGGACAGCGTTGCAGTGTCCATCATCAGGGCAGTATTTAAATATAGAATAGGTTTTAAGCAAGATTATTTTGACTTAAAAAAAAAATTTACATTGAAAAATGAATTTTAAAGTTAAAAAAATTTGTCAAAATAATCTTGCTTGTAACCTATTTTATATTTAAATACTGCCCTGATGATGGACACTGCAACGCTGTCCGAAACGTTGGCTAAAGAAGGAGGTAGCGCAACATGGCATAATACCCCAAAAACTAATACCAAAAATATTTTTGGCCGTGAAAATCTAACATCGTATCTAACGTAATATTGCGTATGCAGTTTAAAAAACTTAATTTATGTAAGTATGTATGTAAAAATCTCTAATATCGGACTATTGGACACATTTAGCAGATTAGTCCAACCTACTGGGATTGGTATATTTATGCTCTGTAGATATTAGTCAACACTGGGACCGTCATAGATATTCGTCCGACCTTAGCTCTGTAGATATTAGTCAACACTCTGAAGTTTGTAGATATTAGTTCAACATATGAGCTGTAGATATTCGTCCGACATACAGGCTGTAGATATTAGTATCTGGAGTCCTTTTTTATACAAATTTACTATAAAGATCTATTCTTGCTCTATGGTGTAAAATTGTCTACCGATTTTGACGTTTGTGTGCTTTGCCCGCGATTATTTCACAAAAACTCGTTATTTTTGCCGCTCGTATGTTTATGTTGTGATTTAAAATAGATCATTGTTATAATATTTGTTAAAAATTGTTTTAATCAAGCTGTCAAATGGATGTCGATTCCGATAATATATACATGCAAAATCTTCAGGATTACATTTTTGACGAAAGTAAAATTGTTACTTACAAATGGCTAAGTAACAATTTATCGATACATATCAATGCAGCTAAGCTACTGATAGATAAGTTCTTATCAGAACAAAAATCCAAGAATTCCGATTTGTGTTTCGTCAAAACGTTCTACATATTTGGCATTCTCAAGGACGACAAAGGTTTGGTTTCAGCGGTTGTCAAGGAAGAGAATTTAACGTCGTTCAAGGAAAAATTGCAAACTGTCTTATCAGAACATGTTTACAGTATTCATAAGAGCACCTCATCAACAGACTCAAATACACTGTTTTTAGCAGGAGAGCACGAAGATGTTTGCATAGGTACAATTAAAAACAGTGCAATTGCCAAAAGAACCTTTGATGAATTGGCAGCTCTACGCTTGGGAGCTTATCCTAAAGGTTTATTGGGTAAGACAGTTACACCTAATGTAGCTGTAAATGGAAATAAAAATCCCACTGCTAAAGAACCCATCCCTAATAAAAGTTTCTTTAAAGACCCTGTTGTTAAAAAAGAGCCAGAAAAAATTAAAACTGAAAATGGTGCAGAGAAAAGTAGTGCAGTTGTGCCTCATAACAAACAGAAACAGGGTAAAGCCGGTATTGCTGGCTTTTTCTCCAAACAGATGAGCAAACCTGTTACAAAAGTTGAGACTGTTGAGCCTAAAAAAGAGAAAATTTCCCCTACTAAAGTTCCGGTAGCTAATGGAATCAAGAAGGAGATTTCACCTGAAAAGTCTCCTGTTAAAGAACAAGAAAAGAGCCCTTTAAAAGTGGATAAAACATCCGCAGAGAAACTGAAAAGAGCAAGCCCACCGCCTAAAGCCTCTAACGGTTCACTTAAAACCTACAGTAAACAGTCCAAAGGCAAAAAAGAGCCTGCAAAGAAACGTAAACGAATTCAGACCTTGGATAGTGACAGTGAAGAAGACAACAATATCGATAATATCTTCGCCCCATCTTCTCCCGAACCCGTGAGGTCTCCTTTGATCTCTGATGATGATGAAGACATCATTCCACCAACTCCAGAAGTAGCCAAATGTAATAACAGAGCACCACTGAATTCTAGAAAACGGAAGAAGCTCGTCGATAAAACTTTCATGGATGAAGATGGATACATTGTCACCAAAAAAGAAGAGGTATTTGAAAGTTGTTCAGAGAATGAAGATGAAGAAATTGTTGAAGTAAAACCTGTTGAAGTCAAAATCCCTAAAGTTACTCAGTCTTCTCAAAGTAAAAAGAAAGATGCGAAATCTGAGAGTTCATCGAAAAAACCAAGTCCTGAAGCAAAATCCAAAGCAAAAAAGAAAACTTCCCCCAAGGAAGGTCAAGGAAAGCAACAGAGTATGATGAATTTCTTCAAAAAAGTGTAATGAATTCCCTTTCTCTTGTTTTTTTTTGAGAATAATTTAAGCATTTTTTTTAATTTTTCCTCAATTTTCGTTTTATGTTTCCGTCTTTGGTTCCTCTGTTCTTTATAGTACTCACAGTAAATGAGCTAAAGTCCTTTGATATTATTTTTTCATAATTATATTATTATTATACTAAAGTATGTACATATATACAGTCTTAATTATTTCATTCATATATGTAATTGAGCCCTTATGGGGAAAAACAGCATTATGTGAAAAAGTGAGTTTTGAGAGTTATGTTATTTCATTTGACTGTAGTGAGGGTAAACACATGGATATATTTCAACTAATAGAAAACATATTATTTCAAATAAAAAAAAAAATTTGAGACATGATAAAAATATTAACAAATAACACAATGCAAATGTAATTTTTTATAATAATACTAACAAATATGCCGAATGCCGATCGCACAAACCGTCAATTTTAATGTAATGGCTGACTTGTCTCGACTTTTTTTAATTTTTTTTATTATAATCTTAAATTTTTTATGTTACATAGGTAATTGTGCTGTGCCTGTCTCACTAGGAGTTCCTGTGTTGAGAGCAGGCGCATTTTAACATAAATAGTTTATAAAGGATAACAACAATGTTATTTACATTTAGAGTAAAAGTACAAGGACAATCAGCATCGTATCAATGGGTTTGCATGCATTAGGAGGTTCTAAAAATATTGTTGATATATGATCAGTCTTTGGTAGTGATCCAAAACTTGGTATCTGTTTTGTATTTTACGTGATTAGTGTGCTGTCTAATGGTCAGTGGAAGTGTATTATAAAGTTTTGTTGCAAAGTACCTGAAGTTTCTTTGACCAAACGTTGTTTTGGCGAAAGGGATAAGTAAGAGATTTTGCCCTTTGGTTCTCGTATCACGAACAGTTTGGATATTGTCAAAAACAGTTCTATGTTTGAATAGATAAATTAGTATATTTTTGGCATAAAGTTGCCTAATGTCCAAAACACCTTTTCCGTTGTACGGAAAAAAAATCACATTAGCGGCCGTCACCATTGGTTTTAGCTGTGAACAAAGATGGATGTATGGCCTGTCCAACTGGGAAACCTTCCCAGTTGGACAGTCAAAGCACAGTTTTGCAGTTATTGTTATATATCGTTGCAAGAGAGCAATACTGCTGTAACCGCCACTACCTACGAAAATACTTTATAAACACAATTGTGCAGGGGTTTTTTTCCGCATCGATTTATCTGGGTCCCGTGACCTTCCTATGATAAATAAGAACTGTGCGACGTTGGAGAAATTAATCATTTTGTCAACAATATGTTTTTTAACTGATGTATACACCTCAAAATACTTGTATAGTAGTATTTTCGTAGGTAGTGGCGGTTGCAGCAGTATTGCTTTCCTGCGACGATATATATAAATAAATAAATCTGCCCAGAAGTAGGGTTATCTAGCTAACGCCATTTTTCCGTGTAAGGGCTCAATTATTGTTTCTCTGTTTTTTATGTGCACTGGACTTTTATATTGTTTTTTAAAAATGAAATATTACAATATTGTCTACTACGTATTGAATTAATTCGGTCTTCTTTTAAATTTTATAACAAGTAAGAAATCTGCAGGTTAGATGAAAGATTTGTACTTTGAATAATATGTAAAAATAGTTGTAAAACATTGACTAAAGAATTTGGTACGTGTATAGTAATAACATTGCTGCATTTTATTGGTTCTTGGTTTCTAGGACAAAATATAATAATAAATCATGTGATAGTATGAATTATTCTTATGAAAATTTTGAAGTAATGTATGAATTTAAAATGATAGTATTTTATTTTCAATAAACTATTTAAAAAAAATTGTATTTTTTTCTTTTCTGCCCCTTTGGTCTGCAGCTTTTGAATTTGAAATGTTTTTTCTATTACTATTTACTAATCATCCTTATTTAATCATTAAATTCTTTGAATTAGAATACAAAACTTTCACAAATAAGGTTACAAAATAAATTATTAAATGTAAGTCTACATTTTTCAACAATAAATTCAAAAGTTATTTGGAGCTACAAAAAAAAAAGTTGGGACGAAATAAATAAATTATTAGTACTCAAGTCTAAAAATAGTTGTGACGAAATAATCTCAAAATATATGTTAAACACACGTAATGAAGAAACTGTAGCAAAAAACTTTTTTGAATATTTTATGAACAGTGTTAGCTCTATGATTCATATGTGTTACAATTTTCTAATTTTATTTTATAATTTTACTTCTACTTATGTTTACCTACACTTACTAGACTTCATTTCAAAATAACTGTCCTCCATTGGTCACCATGTCCTCCATTGGTCACCATGATACAGGCAGCTGCCTAGTATGGTGACCTAATTTATCTTCTCGAGTAAATGTATTAATCATGTAACATGTACTTACTTATAAATAAATAATAAATAAATAAATAGCATCGACCATCAGACCGACAGAAGTACAACATAGTATGTACCTACCAAGAGTTACCTGCAAAGAAGTCAATATAATCATTAGCAAAATAAACAATTCAAAGTCACCAGGGTTTGACAGCATTTGAATGTTTGTCATTAAGAAACATATTAATATTTTTGAATGTAGCTATTACTTTGTGGTTATCCATTATAGAAAAATGAAACAATATAACTTTGTATAAACCACTTATATGATGTGCAAATCCGACCGGTTTCGGAACAAACGTTCCTTCGTCAGGGAAAGCTTATACTAATTTGACAGTTTAGAACAATGTTTTATTGTGCTCTATCCCTACCACAATAAAACATTGTTCTAAACTGTCAAATTAGTATAAGCTTTCCCTGACGAAGGAACGTTTGTTCCGAAACCGGTCGGATTTGCACATCATATAAGTGGTTTATACAAAGTTATATCGTGCTCTATCCCTACCACAATAAAACATTGTTCTAAACTGTCAAATTAGTATAAGCTTTCCCTGACGAAGGAACGTTTGTTCCGAAACCGGTCGGATTTGCACATCATATAAGTGGTTTATACAAAGTTATATTGTTTCATTTTTCTAACATATTAATAGTTTAGGGCCTGTCGTAACTAATTTTATAACTGCTTGTGCTTAAATTTTAGCACAAGCAGTGATACCAGATGAACTTAAAAGTAGCATCATTAGACCAATTTACAAAGGTGGTAAACACACAGATATTCAAAATTATAGGCCAATCAGCATATTACCAGCCCTGTAAAAAATATTTGAAAAATGCATTTCCATAAAACTTAACAAATGTTTAAAATCCTTCTCCTTGCTAGATCCCAACCAGTATGGATTTCAAAAGTAAAAAAGTACGGAAATGTTACTTCAGGAATTTTCAAATCACGTAAATTATGAATTAAATTTTAAAAAACATGTTTTGTTTCTGTTCATAGATAATTCTAAGGCTTTCGATACAATTAAATACAAATAAATTATTATAAAAAATGGAGGCAATAGGAGTTAGAGGAATGCTACTAGTTTTGTTAAAAAAATTACTAACTGATTGACAAATAACAGTAAAAATTCATAAAAAATTTAGCAAAAGAAAATATTAGGTCCTTACATATGAAATTGGCGTTTTGTATGGGAGGAACATAAAGTCGATTTTTTTAAAAATATAATATATTTATTTAATCAAAGTACGTACCATTGCTATCTATGCACTTTTGCCATCTCATAGGTAGTTCATCGATCCCTTTACTAAAAAACCATTCGGATGGGAATCAATAAAATCTTTGAAGGCGATTTGGACTGCCCCATCGGAGTTGAATTTTTTCCCTTGCAAGAAGTTATCCAAATTTCGAAAAAAATGGTAATCTCTTGGGGCAAGGTCCGGAGAGTACGGTGGATGTCCAATTGAAGCTCCTCTAATTTGGTAGCTGTCTGCTGTGCAGTGTGTGGTCTAGCGTTGTCATGAAGCAGCAATGGCCTAGAGCGATTAATCCTTCGAGCCGTTTCTGCAGCACTGGTGCCATGGTGGAACTCGTACTCGTAAATAATGCGATATTTCAAGTTTTCCATTTTGTAAACTAAGTGACACAAAGAAAAAAAAACAATTACGGAAAAACAAATGAATTATAATTTTCGAAACACAAATACATGAGTAAATAGCTGTATAAATTTGAATTTGGAATTCCTAACCAAAGAGAAGATATTTGAGATCAAAGTGGCCAGTACGGCAAAATGCCAATTTTATATGTACCTAAGGACTTAATATATCTCAACACGCGTTGCACAGGGATCAATTTTAGGGCCAATCTTTTATATTATATACGTCTCAATTATGAGTAAACTGTTTTCATTCATTAAACATTTTGTGTACGCAGACGATACGGCACTCGTAATATCACACGAAGACCTGATTACTGCAATGAACCTTATGCAGCATGATTTTATTGCCCTCTTGAAATGGTCCCATGACGCAGGTCTCATAATAAAAGCCAAAAAAGCTAAAATTATGCACATAAGATCTCCACATGCCAGATATAGTGTAATTCCTTCATTATATATGCACACATTTGACTGCTTACACAAAAATGTTGCACATCACTGTTCACGTGAATCCATTAATTTTGTCATAAATTATGTATATTTGGGTGTTACTATTGACTACTACATGAAATGGGATGTACACATTACTAACGTTTGTAAACGTCTACGGCAGCGGTCGTCACACTTTTCTGCTCAAGGGCCACATAGGACAATGTGAGGTATCACCGCGGGCCGCACACTTATGATTTCGGGGGGGGGGGTGCCTTTTTGTTTAGCAAGTTTTAAAAAAGCAATTGTTTTGCTTTTTTAACTTGCTAAACAACACCGGGTTCCTTCCTTCTTGTGTTCACGACATAGTGTAATTCTTAATAATAATAATACACGTAAAATCATAATAATACATTAACAAATAATTTGTTTGTATCTGTAATGGAATCTTTCAGTTCAATTTTCATCCATTTCGGGAAACTATCGAAAGGTGTGAATTTTCGCATACGTGATAAAAATGATAACAATACATACAATAACAAAACTTAACCAATATTAAAGTTTATTTTGCTTTATTATGAGCGTTATTTTTTGGTCTTTTTTGAATTTTTTTTTTACCTTCCTACACCCTCACCGTGTCATCTTTACGCTCTCTAATTTTCTCTGGGTCTTCTACTGCCCCCCTGAAAGACTCAAACGACAATATAATTAATTGTAAAAAAACGGATAATATATTTAATTGTACGTGACAAAATATATTTTAAAAGAAAACGGCAGATATTGCGAGCCGCAAAAAACCGGATAGTGTAATTGTACATGAAAAAAATATATTTAAAAAGAAAACGGCAGATATATTTGTGCGAGCCGCAAAAAAACGCATATAGTATAATTGTACTTGTACATGAAAAAAAATAGTTAAAAAGAAAACGGCAGATATTTGTGCGGGCCGCAAAAAAAACGGTTATAGTATAATTGTACTCGTACATGATAAAAAATATAGTTAAAAAGAAAACGACAGATATTTGAACGGGCCGCAAAAAATCGGATACTACAATTGTACATGAAAAAACTATATTTAAAAAGAAAACGGCAGATATTGCGGGCCGCAAAAAACCGGATAGTATTTGTACATGAAAAAAATATATTTTAAAAGAAAACGGCAGATATTTGTGCGGGCCGCAAAAAAACGCATATAGTTTAATTGTATTCGTACATGAAAGAAAATATTGTTGAAAAGAAAACGGATAGTATAATTGTACATGAAAAAATATATATTAAAAAAGAAAACGGCAGATATTTGTTCGGGCCGCAAAAAAAACGGACAGTATAAATTGTACTTGAAAAAAAAATTAAAAAGAAAACGCCAGATATTTGTGCGGGCCGCACAAATATCCGTCGCGGGCCGCATGCGGCCCGCGGGCCGCAGTTTGACGACCACGGGTCTACGGGCTATTGTGGGTGGGATTTATAAAATAAAATATTTTGTACCTGTAAGTACTTTAAAATTAATCTACGTATCTCTGGCTGAATCCACAATCCATTATGGATTTACTTCTTGGGGACATTCTTGAAAAACTAATATAAGTTATATCCAAACATTACAAAACTCCTTTACAAAATTGTTAATCCATAAATATACCAATGCACACAGAAGCGACGCTAAATTAATTTAGAAGTCTCTGAATATTTTACCTGTCAAAGGATTATTGTTATATAATATTGTAAGTCAACATGTTATATTGTCTGATTCCTTGTATAGGGAAAGAGTTGACCATAAACATAATACAAGATTCATTCAAAATGAAGGATTGGTGGTTCCGAAATGTACCAATAAATATGGCGAAAGAACCCTAAACTATATTGTACCCAAAATATTTAATAAACTACCAATGCCAATAAAAAATAATAACATTTTTACTGCTAAAGTCAAATATAATCTAAGGAAATGGCTATTAGATACTGATGATTTATATTGATGCCCTACCGAAGCCATTGTATCCTTCATTGGTATTAACTTTCGAAGGAATTGGAAAATCATAATAATTTTAATACTTACTTCATGTACCTATACGAAAGTGTTAATTTTAATTGTTGATTATATTTATCTGTTCATATTGAATTCATTTGTACTTGTGCATTATATAAGGCTTATAGTGCTATTAACGTATATACTATTCAGTAATTTAAACAATTTATCTAATTGTTATTTTAGCATCAACATTAGGGAACGTACCCATACTACGTGACCAACTTTTTGCAATTTTTAACCCCCCCCCCCCCCCCCCCCCCCCGGTGACCAAAAACCTAAGCAACCCGCCTCTCATTTGTATGGAGCGTGACATTTTGAAGACCCCCCCCCCCCTAAACGTGTCACGTAGTATGGGTACGTTCCCTTATATATATATATATATATATACACTGTTTTGAAAATGTACCATGTTATCGTAATTTAGTGGGTTTAAATTTTAATTTAAAAAAAAAAATCTTTGCTACAAAACCATTAAATTTTGCGATGTGATTCCATTGCTGAAAGATCTCGGAGGTGGGTATGCGTGCCTTGGGAACCTTTTATTGGATAACCTACACCCCTGCCACAGGTCACCGCAAGTGGTTCTCCACGTTTGGTGACTTAGTAGGGGTGCTAGGGTTCATGGGGTGAGGTTTGTTTAGGTGTTGGCGGTGAATGCACATTTACCCTCTTAATGTGTGGTGGGCCGGATTGGGAGAGACTGGTTGAGGGAGACCTAACCTAGACCTCTCCAGCCGGACCCACTCGACCCTTGCACCGCAGTGGGAGGGATGGATTCATACATCCGTCACTCTTGGACACATTGACCCCCGATTCCTACCTATCCCTCATACCTTTTTCCTTCCCCGAACTTCTTTTCCCTAAAAATACCTGCCAAACAGCATCCCCAAAGATGACATGGGCCTGAGGATTTTTTTTCCTCAAGGGCTGCTGTGTGGAGCTAATACCAAAATGGCGCGTATGTGGTTTGTATACTTTTTGACTAGCATTTTTATTTTGGGAAAAATAACGTCACTGTTCAACGGAGAATAAATTCCCAGTTCATTAATTATTTGTAAAATTTACACAAAGTTGCTTTACACAGTTAAGATTATTATCGAAATCATCCTATTGCTAAAACATTGTAAATTAAAAAAATATATATATTATTTTTTTTTTCTACTGACATCTGTTGAAAATCACCAAAATTATTTTTAAAAGTCACTGACCGCGTATTTTTCAAACGAGTCAAAATTAGTAATGAAAATTTTATATAAATTAGTTCATCTAAGTAATTATTCAGGTAACTTTGAAGAAATCTCGGTGTCTCCTTCAGCGACATGTTCTAATTAAATTCAGATGCAATAAGATTGATCAAAATTTGTCGGTGTAGGTATTTTCATAAATCTTTTCATCGTAGACGACATTTATTACACAATATCGCAGAAGACACAATAATATGTATGTAGATAGGTAGGTACCTACTGAGGAATGTGACTACAAATATTTGAAACCTATCCAGATTTCGAACAATGAAAACACAAGAAATTGAAAAGTTCCAAAACAGTTGACAACATATTATTTAAAACAAAATCTTTGTAAAATATTCAGTTCTCCTTTCGAACCCATCCAATTCAGTCACCATCATAAAATTTTCAGTGTTAATCGCCAAGTTTTACTTATAGTTTATTAGAAATGCCTTGCGGACCCTGCGGACCTTGTGGACCTTGTTGTGGACCCGCTTGCGGAGCTCCTTGCGCCCCCTGCATTCCCTGTGGCCCCCCTCCGTTCCCTCCCTGCAGGCCCGGGGGCCTTACAATCACCATCTACAGCTGCTACACCGACCTCCAGTAATCTCAAGAACCCCGGTAACAAATCATTCAAAACCTCAAGAAATTTCCCTGTAGGTACGTAATTTTACCAGAAGTTTCCGAAGAATTTGACTGGAAATCTATTCGAATTTAAACTCTTCTCTACAGCTGCTGCATCAACTTCCAGTAATCTCAAAAATCCACGTAACAAGTTATTCAAAAGCTCATCAATCAAACGAAGAATTTGAACAGAAAATTTTAAGATTTGAAAATTTTCTAAAATGGAGAAATTTTCCAGCACCATTGACCAATTCTCCAAGAACATGAACAAGCTCACGAATAACATGGATCGTTCCACAGAAAACACGGAGAAATTCTCAAAAAGCGTGGATAATTTCACAGGTGGCATGGACAAATTTATCACCTTTATGCAGGTCTATGCAAACAACATGAACAAGCTTTCAAATCAAATGGAGAATTTCACAATGCAACAGAAAGAAGCTTCGATCATGAACCGGTTTCTTTTTGTTTTTGGGTTTATGTTGACCATCTTGTCTGCAATAGTGCTTAAGAAACATCTAGAATCAGATTATTGAATGTATTATTATTTCTGTTTTTGTACTAAAAGTAACTGAAAATAAAATATGCATACCTACCCCTGTATCCAAATTATATTAAACTTCATCGTACCACTTTATTGAATAAATAATGTTCATAAAATACCGCCCTTTCTTGATTATTATTTGCATAGATTTATTTTATGATTCTGCTAAAATTACTTTTATTGTAATTATAGTAATAACCCTAATAACCATACAATATCGAGGAGCGTTGTTTAAATAGTATAATAATTTGCTGATTATTTTGTCTTCGTTAGAGATATGAAGAAAATTGGCCGTCTCATCAACGAATTATCTAATTTAGGGCATGAAAAATTAAATAATATTTGGATCGGGACTGGTTCAAATCTGGTTGATTGTTTTTCTACCATTTTATCTGTCAATAATGTATGCTGCCATTTTTTGTCCACATAGCTACTTGCTTTTCAAAAACAATTGAAATCTTCATCGAAGCCGGGAAACCTACTTTAAAAAATGGTATTTTTTCCTGCCGGTACCCAGCGGTACCTATCAGAATTCAGGGCATTGGAAGAACAAAAAAGTGTCTACCACGACGTATATAAATAAACTAATGGCCACACGGCGCGGCGCACAATGTATCGTTTCATACAAGCTGGACGAAAAAAAACATCAATCAAATACTCGCAACCCACATCAAGACATCAGGGGTGCATTTAACCCAAATTTATAAAAAAATGTGTTAAAAATTATAAATTAATTTTTCAAAATGTTGTTTTTTTAATTATTAATTTATTTTTATAACAATCTAAATTAACTTTTGTTCAAATGTTTTACAAAATTATTTATTTACGCGCATTTTTGGTCCTGTACCTATAGTATTTACAAGTACATTTTAGGATTAAATTAAACCCACCTCTGTTTTTCACCACTTATACTGAACTTTTCAAGTGCAAAAATACTTAAAATATTATTATTCATTTTCTGAAGCCTTTATTTAATTGGCAAACTGGTGAAACTCTTCCACGTAACGAACTTCATGCCTGGAAATCTTGTATGTGGTGCCTTTAATGTAACAAAATTAGTTTGATGCAGGTTCGTTTGGAAAAATATCGAAACTGATTTGAATAAAAAAATAGTTGCTCTATTTAAAAAAATGAAAATTTTCGTGCGATTTTGAAATACTCTCCGAGAAACATTCTCGGTAAGTTAGAAATGTAAAGTTTTTTAGAACATATAAAAACACTTAAGTTAGTTGATATTATTTAAAAAAAAAACCTAACAATTAAAAAAAAATACTACATACCTTCCAAAAAAGCTCAATTTTTTCAGAACATCTTAAACTCAATAAAATCTAAGACCTGCCTGGAAATTCTTTTGGTAAAAAATGTGGTACCTATAAAATTACAAAAAAGCTTGTGGAAAGTTCGTGGAAAGATATCGAATCGGGTTTGAACAGAAAATTAATTGCTCTATTTAAAAAAAAAAGAA
Organism: Limnephilus rhombicus; assembly: GCA_929108145.2. Lineage (NCBI taxonomy): Eukaryota > Metazoa > Arthropoda > Insecta > Trichoptera > Limnephilidae > Limnephilus > Limnephilus rhombicus. The sequence goes on from OV815284.1 coordinate 31,453,615, forward strand.
ATATATCGTGCGATTTTGATATACTTCCGAAATAAATTCTCGAATATATAGGAGTTACATACTTTTAACCATGTTAAAAATATGCAAATTAAATATTATTTAAAAAATCTGAAATGATTAATGTTAAAATTTTAGAAAAAAAACCGTATAACATACCTTCCAAAGTAACCTCCATTTATTTTTAAACTGAAACAAAACACTAAAGGTAGCATTCGGATCTCGGCAGTCGCGACTTGGCAGTTGCGACCAGCTGCCGCGACCCATTATCACTGCTGTGCGGCGCTGCCAGAAGCTTTCGGATAGCAGCGTCCATGGCCCGGGCGCCCGGGCAGCGACCAGCGACCAGCGACTGCCAACCGCAGTAGTCAAGCAGAAGTCAGTGCGAACAGTTGTGCATTGCAGTCATGTATCGAACATTAACTATGTCTGACAATTACAATTAACGAAAGCGAGAACTCGCGAAGAGACTGATACAGGACGAAGAAGAGGATGATGAAATAATGTTGCTCTTACTTTCATCAAAAAGGTATAAAATCGATTCATTATATACATCCAGAATCAATGAAGGCAGCTATCAAATCCTGATAAAACGGCACTTAAATCTAAAGGATCAGAAATTCAGGAAATACTGCAGACTAAATAAAACTCAATTTCAATTTGTACTTAGTTTAATTGAAAACGATATTCAACCAATGAAAAAGGATCAATCACAGCTGAGGAAAAACTATTTCTCACTTTAAGATAAATATGAAAAAGAACTGTTATTTGTCAACTTGCGTGTATCATATTGTTAAATTTGACGAGTTTCAGGGAAGTCAATCCCTCTGTCTAGCGAACTGTAGTTTGTAGTCACCTGTAGGATGGTTTTTTTCTACCCGATGTGTGGGCTGCCTTTGGCTTATGATTTTGATTTTGAAGGGCTTATGATTTTTTTTTGTAATACTATCTTTTTTGTATTCTAATTTTAATTTTTAATGTATTTTTTATTTTTTGTCGGTAGGTATTTGTGGTATTTTTTTGTGTAATACTATCTTTTTTGTATTCTAATTTTAATTTTTAATATATTTTTTATTTTTTGTCGGTAGGTATTTGTGGTATTTTTTTGTGTAATACTATTCTTTTTTGTATATCTGGTTGTACTTAATTTTCTTTTATTAGAGCCCACACATCAGGGGGGAAGTGTGATGGATACGGGTAAGGGGTAGGTGGGGGGGTCGTCGGGTCTTATGTGCCCGAGACGGGAGATGCTTGGGTTTGGATTTGAAGCGAGTTTGGAATAAAACGTCTTGGCTAATTCTACTATGTGCGTTTTTAGGGGGGGGGGGGGGGGGGGATTTTCGTGCCTGAGTTAATTATACTATTACGGACAAACCAAGGGCTTTTGGTATATCTTCTGAGCGCAGCATTCTGGAATTGTTCGAGTCTCTTGGTGTTGCCTGTCCCCCAGATTGGGGAGGCGTATGTGATTACGGGACGAATTTGGGATCTGTATAAGAGGAGTTTGTTGTGGAGGGATGATTTGGAATTTGTGTGTAGAAGTGAGTATAGAGCTCCGGAGATATTCTTGGGTCTTGTGTGTGTATTTTTGATGTGAGGTGTCCATGTGAGTTTTGTGTCTAGTGTGACTCCAAGATATTTGGCGGTCTTTTGCCAAGGTATGACCTGGTCGTACACCGTCACGACACCCACTGGAGTCGAGCCGATTCTTCTTCGTGAGAAGAGGATCGCCACGCTCTTAGAGGGGTTGACGTCTATGCGCCACAGGTCATAAAATTCTTGGAGTCTGTTAATGTTTTCTTGTAGGTGGTGAGTTATCATCCTGGGTGAGCTGTATCTGACCATTACCGTTGTGTAATCTGCGTACAGAGCTTTGAGTGAATTATGGTCTTCTGAGAGGGGAATATCGTGTGTGTATATATTGAAAAGGACTGGGGACAGCAGGGATCCTTGGGGGACACCTGCTGTCATGAATCTATTTTTGGAGAGAGCGCCTTTGTATTTTACTTGTAAAGTACGCTGGCGGAGAAAAGATTTTAAGACACCGAGCAATTGGGGGTCGATGCCTGTGTTGTGGAGTTTGAGAAGTAGGCCGTTTAACCATACCTTATCGAAAGCTTTGGCAAAATCCAGGAATATCGCTGGGTATTGAAACCATCTATGATGTATTCCGTGACTCTGAGGAGCTGGTGGAGGGTGGAATGTTCAGATCTAAAACCGTGTTCCTCATCAGGTAGGGTAGATACCTCGTGAATGTGCTTTAAGAGCCTGGTGAGGAGAATTTTTTCGTATATTTTGCCGATGCTCGACATGAGGCTGATGGGGCGATGGTTTTCACAGAAGAGGGGGTCTTTTCCCGGTTTTGGGAGAACGAAACTTGGGCGTGCTTCCAGCTTTTGGGGAAGTAGCGCAGTCTGAGGGCGGCATTTATGAGATTGACTATTGCTAGGATTCCTTTTGGGGGGAGGGCTTTAAGAGCGAAATTTGTGACGTCGTCCGGGCCGGGAGCTTTCTTGTTTTTACGGCCTTTTATAGCTCGTATGACTTCGGCCGGGATAGTGAAGCGGATATTTGTAGGAGAGAGTGAATTAAAGATGCTGTTTACTTGGCGGTTGACATCTGCAATGTGATCGAGGTCGGCGTGTTTGAAGCTGGGACTGAATTGTTTTTCTAGACTGTCGGCGAACGCTTCCGCTTTGTCTAGGTCGTCAAAGACGAGGCCGGTTTCGGCGTGAATTGGGTGGTTCGGTGAGGGGGTAGATTTGAGATTTTTGGATAATTTCCACAGGGAGCCGTCCTGAGGATTTACCTCTTGAATTTTCATGTTCCATGTTGTGTTTGAGTGCTCAGTTAGTTTTTTCCTAATGAGGTCTTGAAGGCGGTTGTGGCGGCAGTGGCGGCGAAGATTATTTTTGGTTTTTATTAATTCTTTTATTGTGTTTGGGAGGTTTTCTTTGAGATTTTGATAGCGCTCCGGGAGGGTTTTAGAGGCTTCATTTACTGAGGACATTATAGCCTCAGCGAATGTGTCAACCGCTGTGTCGAGCTCGGCCGAGTTTTGGAGGGAATGGTTTATGGATAATTTATCCCCGACTATCTGTGAAAAATATGTCCAATAGGTTTGTTTTTAGGTCAAGGGGGGGAGGGGTCTGAGAATTTATTGAGAGTTCACGGGGTTGTGGTCGGAGTCGAGGACGTTGATAGATTCGATACAGTACACCCAGGATGATTTGTTAAATATTGCGGTGTCTAATACGTCGGGTGGATGGCCCTGGGCGGAGAAGTGTGTGGGATCCACACGTCCGGCGACGATTAGATCAGGGTGGGATTTGGAGAATTCGAGAAAAATTCTACCATTGATTGCTATTTGCGCGTCTGCTATTCCAATTTGGATGCTTCGAGTTGAAGTCTCCCATCAGAATAGTAGGCGTTTGTCCTTCGAGAAGTAGTTCAAGATCTGACTTTTGTAAAGTCTTTGTTGGTGGATTGTATATTGAATTAATTCTCAAAGGGCCAGCTTGCTTGGTAAAAAGGGTTATAGAGGTACTTTCTATGGATGAAAGCGTGGGGGGTGATATTGTGTTTGTGTGCGAGTTTAGTTTTCACGAAGATGGCTGTGCCACCACCTCGTGAGTGTAATCGGTCGTTTCGGTACAGTGTATAGTTTGCGATTTTTGGTGTTGTTAATGGGTTCAAGTGTGTTTCATTTATGAGTAGTACATCGATATTGTGTGTGTTGGTGAATAATTTGAGTTCTTGTAAATTCTTGGTGAGACCGTTCCCATTCCAGAATGCCATGCGCAGCGCGGAGGACATAGTAGCAGAATTAGCCATTAGACGGTAAAAAGAGCGAAGAATTGAGGGGCTGCTGAGAGAATGATGGTGAGATAATCTGTCAGGGAAGAAGCAGATTTAAATTTGGGGATTAGGTCGGCGATGAGGTCACCGATCCTGGAGAAGTTAATGTTTTTTATAAATTCAAAAATATTAAAGGGGGTTGAGGCAGGGGGGGTGGTGGCTTGGGAGCCTGGGGGGTGGTGGCTTGGGAGCCTGGGGGGGTGGAGCCTTGGGTGCCTGGGAGGGATGGGGGAGGGGGGGGGAGGCGGGGGGGGGGAGGGTTTCCTGGTTTGGGCCCATAGCCTGAGCGTAAGAGATAGGTGGTGTGAGAGTTGAAGGTGACTTGGGGGTTTACCTTTGTTCGGCGAGCAGAGAGTGTAGGGTCGTCGGGGCGCTTCGGGCACTCCTTGTAGTTGGCGGGATGGGGTCCAGCGCAGTTGGCGCAGTTGGCGCAGGTGGCTGGACCATCCTCCCTCCGCTTTGTGCATTCGGCTGTGAAGTGTCCTCCAGTACAATTCACGCAGCGGTGGGGGAGGTTGCAACCCTTGGCGGAGTGCCCGAAGTGTTGACAGCGGTGGTATTGGGTGAGGGAAGTCTTCCTGTCCAGGTATTCCACCTTGATCTTCAGGTGGAATATAGATTGCAGGTTGAAGATCTGCTGGCCAGCTTCTCCATGGCTCACTGGACCAGGACCATTGGGACGTTCGTTCGGTCCGGTCCTGATCTCATGCGGGTGACTGAGATGACGGGCAGAGACATGTCGAGAAGTTCGATCTTGATCTCCTCCTCGGATATGGTGGTGGGGATGCCCCGTAGGGCGGCTTTGGTGGTCTTGTCTTCTGAGAGTTTAAACGTGTGGAAGTTTGTTTTGTCTTCTTGCAGTAGTTTGGTCGCGAGAGGGAAGCTGGAGGAGTCCCTGGTGTGGAGGACAATGCCCTGGGGGATGGCTTTTGCGTTGGCGATATTTACGCCCGCATCCTCCAGCTTGCGTCTCAAAAAGTTCCAGTTTTTGTCGGATTTTATGACTATAGGGGGAATTTTGGTAGGGCGGCGTTTGGGGGTGGTGGTGTCAGTTTGGTTTATTGTGTTGTCGTGACCGTCAGTAGTGTTGGTGTCAGAGTTTGTCACTGTTTCCATGTCGTTTGTTTGTAGGGGGGAGAAGCGGTTGGAGGTGAGTGTTTGGGGCTTTTGTGGGGGGGGGGGGGGGGGGGGGGCTTTACGCTTACGGTCTTGGTGGATTGGGGTGGGCGTAATCCAGAGAGGGGGGAAATCCGAGGAGGAGCTCCCCGGGAGGGGGGTGTTGAAGACGGTGATGGTGTCCGGTGATGGCGAGGCAGTCCCCGGGAGGGGGGTGTTGAAGGCGGTGATGGTGTCCGGTGATGACGAGGCAGTCCCTGGGGGGGGGGGGGGGGGGGTGTTGAAGGTGGCGGTAGATGGTTGTTTCTTCCTTCTGGGGTCGAGGTTGAAGGGTGGCATGGCAGGGGTGGACGGAACTATCACAATCGGCGGAATTTTGAGGATTTTAATGTAGTTTTCAAGAGCTGAAATGGGGGGTCGAGCTTTTTAAGTTCAAGCATATAAGCTTCCATTTGGGTGGTTGTATAAAGGTATTAGGTGGTAGACTGGTTAAAAGCAAGATGGCGTCGTCTTCGAATGCGGTAAATACCGTGCCGCCGACTTTTAAGACATTTTTTTGTAAGGGGCGAGATTTTTGTTAAGGAAATAGCACTGATTTCGGGTCACTGGCTGTATTTTATTTTACGCTCATGGCACTATCGGATTTTTGGAACATTCGCGGACACATACACGTAACGGGGCCACTTTTTAGGCAGAAAGACGGCACTGAGGGTTAATTTTGGAACATTCGCGGACACATACACGTAACGGGGCCACTTTTTAGGCAGAAAGACGGCACTGAGGGTTAATTACGATACACTGATGACTTTTTGGCGAGAGCATGTGGCATCTCAAGAGATGTAGGTTAGACGCGAAGCACAAACCACCAAAATTTTATGTTGTAAAATACCTGTCAACTTGCGTGAGCGGGCAGCGCGACCATACTGCCACCGGAGTGGCTCGGCGTCGCTGCCAAGGTCGCGCGCAGGCCAGGCCCCCCGGCCGCGCTGCACGGCCGCTTGTGTCGGAAACTATTGCATACAAATCCCTATAAAGCGGTATGGCGCGACCACGGCTGCGGCTGCAGGGCCGCGGCTGCCGGACCGACTTTTTGACTTTTTGAATTACGGGCGTGCAGAGCTCCGGGCCAATTTAGGCCCCTTTCTCTTTCAACATGAGTTTTTGTAAGGTTGTAGGATGTTTAGATATTAGTGTTTGATTGTTAATTTTTAATTGCAAAGGACATGGCTGGAATATGGGGGGCGATTATTTCGGAGGAGTTGGTTGGTGTTTGTTTTCTTTTTCACTGCAGGGCGAGGGAACAACTGGGTGGATACCACTATTTGAGGGACGGGGGGAGGGTAAGGGGACTTTGGGAGATGGGGGAATTTAGTGGGGTAGTGGCAGGTCGGGGGGTGGCACGTTGTGGGGTGGGTATTGCATTGTACTGGGCGAGTGTGGTGGGAAGAGATAGTGGGGAGAATAGTTTGGGTAGTAGAGAAGAGATTTGGGGGGGGGTTGAGGGAGCTGTTGATTTGGGGGGTGGTTGGCGGGCGAGAGGTAAGGGGGTACTTCGTTTGGGAAGCTATGAGGGGGCGGATGGTTTGAGGAGCGATGGGGGCGCGTTCGGTTTGGGGGGCGATGGGGACGCTGACGATTTGGGGGGCGAAGATAAGGTGGACGGTGTTGGGAGGGTGGTCAGTATTGGGGTCGGTGAGGGGCAAGTCGGATTGGGCGGCAGGGAGAGGGCGGTCGGTTTGGGGGGCGGCAGGGGAGTGGTTAGTTTGGAGGGCAATAGGGGGGTGGACTGCTAGGGGGGTGGTAAGGGGGGGCTGGTTGGGGTGATGTTACTTGAATTGGGCTGGGGGGAGTTGAGGGCAGTAGGGGTATGCACTTGGTGTCTGCGTACGACCAATTCGAAGACATGTAGTTTATCTTCTTGGGACATGTTGTTTTGGTCAGGGTGGTCGTTGAAGAAGTTGAATATTTCACGGGAGAGGCGTTCATATTCTTCTGGGTTTGGGCTGGATGAGAGGGGGAGAGGGGAAGCCATGGTTGTTTAGATCGGGATAACACGGGGAAAACACAAAAGTTCAAATCACTGATAGTCTGTAGATATTTTGGCGGGAGAAAGCACTGAATGTTATGTGGGTAATCCTCGAGGCACTGGGTATGGACACTGAGGTGGAATGTTCCTTTACTGGGAAAGGCACTTGTGGTATTCACGAAACTTGTCAAACTGGAGCGAAACAAGCGACGACGGCGGTGGAGAATGGCATTTTGCAAAGCCAGAGAGGTGCGACTGTCGCGGGCTCGGAATGAGGCTGCCGGACCGCGACTGCCAAGATCCGAATGCTACATTTACTCATCAACAACCGTAATAGATCATGACGGGAGAATCGAATTAAAGCAACTGATCAATTCATTATCCGATTTATCTGACTTTGGGGCAACCCGTTCATTAATTAACACAACTAAAAATGCATATTTGTCACACTGACTACCTGGTAATACCTCCATGACGTCATCGTTCAAGAATTGCAAAGTGATTTATTTCCGTCTAGCCTGTATGGGACGGTACGCAGTGCGGCGCGGCGGCGGTAGCCTAATCGAGCTTTATTTTGCACGGACTTCAGAAACTAATAAACAATTTTATTTTATTTTTCTGAATACATGGTCGTACATTACCGACTGCATAGATAATTTCTTTGGATTCAAACGGTCTGCAAATATTCTAACAGGTCTCATTAACAGATCTGCAAACATTATAATACCCCTATGTGCAGAAGAAACGGGAAGTATGTATTTCGTCACTGTCAGCAATTTTCAATTTTTTTCTTTTCGTAGACCAAATGGTACCTACCTTTTGTAGAGCATTTTTTTACATGAGCTCCACACAGAAGACGCTGAGGAAAATAATTTCCCTCAGGGTCTACGTCATCTTTGGGAATGCTCTATGGAGGGTTTTTCAAGAAAAGGAAGGAGAGGAGAGTTCTGGGAAGGAAAAGGGTTTAAGGGGTGGGTGGGAATCTAGAGTTTGAGTGTGTCCCGGTCATCCGCCTCCTAGACCTAGACAAACCTTACCCCAGAGCTGTAATAATATAGTAATGAGAAACTAACATACACATTATTACCCCATGAAACCCTTGCTGGTTACGCCACTAATTCTGGAGTACAACAAATTTGTAGTATGGGTCAAGGGGTACGCAGGCTCAAAAAGGTTGAAAACCGGTGGTATAGATACTCATAGCTCAAGATGGCGACACGTCAATACTTAACACTAGCATCTAGCTCTAGCGACTAAATTTTCCAGCTAATGTCAAATACCGGAAGTTTGAAACGAATGCGTACTCTTGCACACTGCGCGCTCTTGTGCCACCCTATCCTAACGTGATATTTTTACCCGGAGAGATTTGGGGAATTTATCTTTTCTCCGCAGGGATAGGCAGAGAGGATGGAGCTCCACATCACTCTATCTTGATTAAATGGCTTGCTGTTATACTGAGTATGATGAGGGTGTAGGAATACTCGTTGTGGATATTAACTAAGACTGACGTACAGACAGTAGCGTAGCGAGGGGGGGCGGTCCACCCGGGTGCCACCCGATGAGGGGTGTCAGCACACCCGACCGTGAAAAAAATACGAAGGATATTGTCACAAAAATATTGAACACGGTCTCTTATTTATATGTTCGTTGCTCTATGGCTCCCCGTGGGGTGTAGGACGGACCAATTTTCTACACATTTGACTAGGTTATTATGTTTTTATTTTTTAAGGTGGCACCACCTTATCCGCCCCGGGTGCCACCCATGCTAGCTACGCCACTGCGTCCAGACACAATCTGATATCTGGAGAAGGAAGCTTGTGCAAGTGCGACCGCTTATAAACACTGAACTCTTTCTGTCTTACTCTAACACTGCTTAAGTCAAATTATTTTATCCCACAATTCACATTCATATATCGTACCATAGACACCCTTCTTCTATAGGGGGGGGCATACATTAATTACGTGAACAGTTTTTCTTCCAATCTAGACCCCCCCCCTTGGTGAGATAAATTTGGGCCCCTTCGTATATTCTTTTCAAGTAACGTGAGAATTTGCTGGACTCCCCCCTTTTGAGCTCACATAATTAATGTATGCCCCCGTACGATTCTTGACATACCGTATCGTGCCACATCTTCCTCGATTCTTCAGCCATTCACTTTTAAATCGTATATTCTCTTTTCACTAATTTATTCGCTCACTCGCTCTACATTTCCAAACCATCTAACACCTAAGCTTAGCGTAATCTAATTTGCCTCAGGGGTTTCATTTCCACAGCTTTCTCAATCTATTTTCTTCTTTCCTCTGCCAGTTCCACGCCTCACTGTTAAACATCATGGTATATATCAGTTATCCAATATTGTTATTTTCTAAATGCCAAAAGTTTTATTTGTAATCATCTATGATTTCAACTTCTACGTAGTGAAATATTACCTTCAGGACGGGGAAGAAGCTTTCTAGAACTTTTGTAGCTTTCGGCATAAAAATAGTATAGGTAGTTTGTACGTGAAGTTGACATCTGTTTTCTCAAGAAAATGACACCTTGAAAAGAACATTGTCCAGATGCTTTTAGATATTCTCATATTCCTATTCCGCGGGGAAGAAATTATGCTGAGTGCATTACACAACACAACACATGTCTGAAGGTACAATGCTATTTTTGTTAGGAGAATGCTACTGACATAAAATTATCGTAATATCTCTGAGAATTTGCAAGAAAACTCACTGTAGTGTCTACCTACCTAAATATTAAACAAAGTAATTTCTGACATTCCTCAACAACTTTACTAGGTATGAGCAACCTTATTATTTATTAAGAGGGAATAACCAGACCAACCGCAAATATGTCATTTTTAAATTAAATTCTAAACATGTCGACTCTTTTAAAAAATATATATAAATTCATTTCGAAAGATTGTTATTTTATCTAGTAAAGTTATATTTTAAATTTTGAAAAATTATGTTTGTTTTAATTTTATTAAGGTTATGCCGTTGGTCGTTGTCAGATTTGTTAAAATTTCAAACAAAATGTTGTATTATTTATTTGTAAGAAACAAACAGCACAGTATACACAGTGATAATAGATATAAGTGAGCTGAAGTCAAGCCACAGAAGTTTCTTATGCTAAAGTACATTGGAAATTAGGGTTATAGGAAGTGGAGAGGAAGAGGAATAAAGGAAAAGGATAGGAGATGCTCCCGATACATTCCATACTCTCATATTAATAATCGGTCGTACGCGTTTAATTACTTCTTATCGATATTTCTTGTTATTACTAAAAATGTCAATGATGTGAAATTTTGTATTATATTGTGCACATACACGAGGAATTGGGGATTTTTTTCTAATATTTGTTTTACATGAGGGTAAATAAAATAAATCGGATTGTCGGGTTGATCTTGATGGAATAAGAAAATTTATTAAATTGGTAAGTTCTGGTGAGTCCAGGCCATTATTTAGAATTTTAAATAACAGGATTTGATAAAAAATTAGACGTCGTGTTTGGAGGGATTTGAAATTGTGAAATTTAATGTATTTGGTGTAATTTGAGAAGTGTAAGTTTAGTTTGTACTTAATTTATGTTTTTCAATATTTTTTTTGAATTCTTTATATTTTTTAAATACGGGCTTGGTATAAAGGAGTCCAGATCGGTGGACAGTGTATTATATCGTTATTATTGTATTATAGGTACAACACACGTTTCAAATCCTATAACCATTTAGTAAAATAAACAATAAAATATCTAGGAAACCTACGTTTCAGAATTTTAATTTTAGTTCAAATAAAAGCACTTTAAAAAAAATCCGCGTATGTGTTTTGCGACGAAAAACTTCAGTTTGCCTATTTGTTTACCTACGATCATACAAACTAACGTATTACAGAAATTTTCTCATTTATTTGCTGATATTATTAAAAAAAGTAAGTAAGTAATTTTATCATCACGCGTATGAGCATTTTTATTGCTTATCTATATGTAGGTATATATTAAAGCAATTTTTTAATAATAATATTGAGTTATAGAATAAAAGAGAATAATCAACCACTCTCATAGAAACCGCTCTGTACAGTTGCAAGGGTACGATCAAAAGACCATCTTTTGATGAAATTTCAATTCTCAGCCACTGGTTGCTGGTTAATTGAAGTTCCTTCACAATGACCGGTAAGTGGCTTAGTTGGCATCGCGTCTGGTTCCCACCCAGGCGTCGTGAATTCAATTCGTCGGCTGGCTAAAGGGGCTTACAAACCATTCAATTAGGTTGATTCAACATGGCACGTGTCAACTGTTGAGTGTTAATCTTATTGCACACAACGCATTTCCACACGGTTCAACTTTTTGTTCAACTCAACCAAATTGATAACAACCGCTCAACCAAATTGTCGTCTGTAAGGACCATAAGTCCTTCATCACGACATAACCAAAATTTGACGCTTACTGTGATGGTAGGAGATTTTACAATATTGTATACTAGCTGGGTTACCCGGCTTCGCTCAGGACAATATTCAAGAGTGTTCTGGAATGTTTCACAATGATGTTCCCGAATCCCTACTCCTGAACGTACACAATTTTCCAGAATGTTACGGGATGTTCTGGAACGTTGTGGAATGCTCTGAAAAACTATGACTGGAGTGTCCGGCATCGCTCAGGGAGTTGATTTGAGATTGAATTGACGTTCGAAACCACGACGGATCTTTTTTTATATACCCCATATGGGTAGCCCCATGCAAAAAAAAACTTCAAATGTTCCAGAATAATGTTCCAGATCATTCCACAACGATAAGGAGTGTTCTGGAATGTTCTGGGATGTTATTGAATGTGGTGGAATGCTCAAGAATGCTCTGGAATGTTTTGAACACTCTAGAAATTTCAAGGGGGCGAAATTTCCAGCCCTTATATCTTTAAAAGCACGCCCTTCAGCTAAAAACGGAAACTTTCTTCATGGATGGGGGTAGAGGGATGCCACACAGTATAACTCCCGTTATTGTACCGGGACCCGTCTTTGAGTTTTAGCGGCATGCACATTGTACACTTTTTTAATAATGTATATTGAAGATTAATATTATCCAAACTTCTAGAACTTTCCAAAACCTTCTAGACTCACTGACACGACTCCGCCACTCATGTCTGAAAGCTTCTAGAACTTTCTCCTTCCATAACATCCTAGTGCATTAGGGAACCTTCCAGAACTATCTAGAATCTTCTAAACTCACCGACACACTCCATTGCTCCTTTCAGAACTTTCTAGAGCTTTATCGAGCCTTCTAGAACTTTTTGGAACCTTTTAGACTCATTAACATACTCCGCCACTCCTTCTCAAATTTTCTACAGCTTTATCGAACCGTATGGAACTTTTCGGAACCTTCTAGACTCACCGACGTACTCCACCACTCCTTCCAGAACTTTCTACAACTTTATCGAACCTTATAGAACTTTCCGAAACCTTCTAGACTCACCGGCATACTCCGTTAATCGTTCCAGAATTTTCTACTGCTTTATCGAACCTTTAAAACTTTACGAACCCTTCTAGACTCACCGACGTACCCCACCACTACTTCCATAACTTTCTACATCTTTATTGAACTTTCCACAGCTTTATCGAACCTTCTAGAACTTTTCAGAACCTTCTAGACTCACCGACGTACTTCGCCACTCCTTCCAGAACTTTCTAAAATTTTATCGATCCTTCTAGAACTTTTAGGAACCTTCTAGACTCACTGACATACTCCATCACTCCTACCAGAATTTTCTACAGCTTTATCCAACCTTCTAGAACTTTTCGGAACCTTCAAGATTTACCGACATACTCCGCCACTCCTTCCAGAACTTTCTACAGCTTTATCGAACCTTCTAGAACTTTTCGGAACCTTCTAGACTCGCTGATATATTCCCGACACTTCTTCCAGAATTTTCTACCGCTTTATCGAACCTTCTGGAACTTTTCGGAACCTTCTAGACTCACCGACATACTCTACCACTACTTCCAGAACTTTCCAGAGCTTTTCGAATCTTCTAGAAGGTTCCGAAAATTTTTAGAGTCTTCTTAAAATTTCTAGAGTCTTCTTAGAATTTCGGCCCTTATGTCTTCAAAAGCACGCCCTTTAGGTAAAAACGGGTATCCTTAATCCCTAGGGAAGATAGAGATCTACCACACCACATAAATCCCCTGATCTTTCCGGGACTCGTTTCTGAGTTTTTGCGTTCCGCACGTTTTTTGGACTTTCTTTTATAATATATATTGATTATTCGTAACCTGGGAATGTTTGTCTTTCTCTAAAAACATATTTAACATATGCATAGTAATAATATTATGTGTTTAGTACCAACGTAGTAAGTTGTGTTTGGCCACCATTGATTTTCGTCGCTCTATTACGATGAAAGGCGAATTAAAAATTCTTAAATTGATATAAAGAAAAAATATATTTCCTATGTTTGTGAGTCTGCATCAATCATCAAATACACAATTTTTCTGTTGTCTATGACTGCGTGAAATCTGATTCAATGAACTCAAATTTGCTTTCAATTTAAGCGTCATTTTAAAAATTGGATCTGATTTTGTGAAGCATTCCGACAAACGATAAAATAGTACCTACCTTTCACGTATTTTTTTTAACGGAACATTATTTTAATTATCATTTTCAAAATTTTAACTGATTTGTCAGACTTTCCCGTGATTAATTTTTTTAAACAATATTTTGTTATGGTAGTGACATATTTCAGTTCCGGGTCAAGTTGACATTAAACCTTTCCCACATTGCCCAAGACAAGAGGTTGTAGGAACTTCAACTGTAATGCTTGATTTAATACGCGTATTATTGTTTTTCAACATGCTTCTGATGCGTACCGAGTACCTATTGAGTATTGAGAGTTCAGTCAGTAGTCCCCACACGATATTCGGCAAGCTTTACGTCAAACCCGCCAGGTCTTTTATATGTTAGGTACCTACTGTAGGTATTTTCACCCTTCCTACTGGGCTGTCTGTCTACCCTACGATCTAATTGGAGTCTGTAGTCTGGAACGACATGAATTTTGGCGGTGTTGATATCTAAAACAATGTAATGTATTGCATCGATTTTAAGACCCCCACAACATTCTATATTATTTTTAGTAAATAAAAATATATTAGGCATTACCTAACAATAATTTTTAAAAAATCTATAAAAATCGCCAGAAATTGATGACAATCACAAATTCACTTCCTCAGATGGTTTGGGCACGTAGAGCGAATGAGCGAAGAAAGTAGTGTAAAAAGAATATATATATGTATATTTTTTTTACATGAGCTCCACACAGGAGGCCCTGAGGAAAATAATTTCCCTCAGGGCCTATGTCATCTTTGGGGATGCTGTGTGGAGGTTTTTTTTTAGGAAACGAAGGAGAGGAGAGTTCTGGGAAGGAAAGGGGTTTAAGGGGTGGGTAGGATGGGGGTTCAGTATGTCCTGCTCATCCGCCTCCAATACCTAGACAAACCTCACCCCATGAACCCGGGCACCCCTGCTAAATCACCAAACGTAACGAACCACTTGGGGTGACCTATGGCAGAGGTGTTGGTTATCCAATAAAGGTTCCCGGGGCGGCGGTACCCATTCCCATATGATGCAAATGTGAATGGTAGAAGAAGTCGGGGACGCCCGAGGAAGACATGGCACGATCAAGTGAATCAGATACTTGAGACGGGCCATGTCAAAAGTCAGAATAATAGAAGAGTATGTATGAGACGATGTATGAATGTGAGTGTGTGCCAAGACCGAGTTGTTTGGCGGTCCGTCTTCTCTGCCTACCCCTGCGGGGAAACGGCGTGATGGTTAGTTAGTTAGTTGGTTAACTTTGAAAAAAAAAAACTTTATTTCGAAGTTATAATTGAAACACGCACTCTTATTAATATTTACAGAACCCATTATAATACTTGTGGTATGAATGGATAACACGACGAGCGGAAGATATTTTGGTTCTTTTAAAAATTCCCACGACAACGGCACGGCGCATGAACCTAAAAAGCCAGGTTCATGGCACGGCGGTGGCTACGGAAACGGAGTTTCATTTCTTCGGTACGAGTGAGGAAATGGAGAGGAGATGTATGATACTGATAGCATTTTTTCCTTTGGTTAAGAAGACATACATACATTGTTTGTCTCTCTTTTATTTAATGCCTAAGAAAGAGCTGCAGCCGTATTGTGGTAAAGAACTTACGGTTTTATGCTTTTTTGTGGCGTTGCCGTACGAATTTTAAAAGCGCCCATTCTTAGTTGATGTACACCGTCATCATAATGCATAATCTAATCGTTGCTTGAAATCGCTTTAGTCGTGTTTGCTGACCAGATCTGAATAGTCAGGTACTTCACCACCCCCCCCTACCTATTATTCAACCTCACAAAATATCCCAATAAGAAACTCCATTGAAAAATATTACTAAGAAAATATATGCAAGTAGATCAACAAGCGCCTATTCTGTATAGATAAGTTTTATTTACGTAGAAATTTATAAAACGTCATTTAATATAAAAAACAGAAACGTTACATACTCAAGACACATGATAAACCAGACAAATACCCTTTTATAGGACTTTTTATATTTGTTATACTGGCAATAGGCCACTTGCATCACATTTAAAAAAAATCCGGTTTAGACAAATATTCTAAGAAATTCTGTATTTTTTTTTAATCGTATTTTTGAAACCCTGGGGATTTTTTGAAAATTTCAATCCGAAAAATCAGACCATTTTTTATAAACCGGAAAGACGGGACATAATTTTATAGGTACGAAAAAACGATAATTACATAGCCGAAAATCATTTAAAAAAAAGAACCTTTTTCCACACGAATGGCACAGGAAAATAACGAGGCATACCAAAAATATTACATCTCTAAATATTTTTTTCTTTGATCCATATTATTGATCCTAAATCAATATAATGTAAAACGTATATATTACTAAATCCAATGTAATATACTTGTACTTGTAAATTATAATAATAATAAGAATATTATAAAATTCGATTTTGTTAAAATCAGCACCATAACCATTACACCCCTAAAACACCTACCGACTTCTAAAATGTACGGGGTTCTCTTCAGAACATCTGTCAAAAAGTCAAATCAAATGATAAGTTCGCAGAGAACAAACAATAAATCTAGTGAACGAATTAAAAAATTCGCCTTAAATCAAAGTGATGCCACATAAAAAAAATAAATCAGTGTTGAATTTTACAAAATTAATAGGAACATTTTCGGAGACGGGACATTTTCATGTAGTGACGTCACGAGCCCAAATAATGGGTTTATTTATTTAAAAACAAAAAAAATACTGTACATTTCTAAAAAAATTTACTAACATTTTCGCAATCTTAATAAAAAGATCTATCCACACGATTTTTTCCAAGTCGTTATGAATTAAATGACTATTGAAAATATAGAATGAATAAACGCATAAAAAGTAAGTAGGTACTTCTTAAATTTTTTTATCTACATAGGATAGTGCCGTTAATAAAGTAGTATTAATACGTGGGCGGATTGAAACCAGGGCTTATGACGCGCCCGCTGTATAAATCCCATTTGTTGCGGAACAATCCAAACAATACACGTGACGTCACATGACGTCAAAAATGCCCGCGGCAGACGAGACTACCGGGTGAGCAGGAGCAATAAGGCATTGTGTCCGAAGGTGGGATTTGCCTTTACGAGCTTGGATAGTTTAGCGTTTGGCATACGAGTATCGTGCCTAAGCTATGATACAGTATGTTCAATAATGTGTTATTGTTTTGTATGTTCAATATTTATGTTAATAAATTATTGAATTATGAAAGGACTTAATTATTAATGGAAATCTATTTATTGATCAATCTTGATTTTTTCGTACTTATCTTTTTTTTTAATATTTGCAATATTTTATTATTTACTCACTTGATGATTTCATATAATTGAGCATGAATTCCCTCAACGACCGGTCCATGGCTGAGTTGGCATCGCGTATGGGTTCTACCAGGACGTCGCGTCGCGTTGCGTGTTCGATTTCTCGGCTGGCTAAGACCTCCATCACGACACAGGCAACATTTTCCGCTTTGTGTGGTGGTGGTAGTAGGAGGTTTTAAAACATTGTTGAGTAATAGGGAATTTTTGTATTTCTTTTTAAGCCGCCGCTACCCGAATTTCTACCGATTTCTTACGGGGAAAAAAATATATGTCATTTTTGAAGATAATATCTATACATTCCCCACGCCGAAACGCAAATTATATGAAATTCCCTCGATAGAAAAAAATCGCAAAGCATGCTGCGAAAATTATTATTTTCACGTCTGTTTCAGTTATTTTACAATTTGTATGAAAAAATTCAGTGTTTCTTTAAATGCTGTTTTAGACAGCCCCCAAAAGATTTTTGCTCTATTTTAAACTAGTCGTGTTTTATTAAATATTTTCACAATTTTCGCTTCAACTTTACCGTTTCAAATATAAGCGCACTCTTTCCAACTTTCGTGACTACATATCTCTCCATCTTCTTCTTTTTGAGCGGGGATAAGACGCTTTAAGAAAAAAATGTTTATGTAGCGAGGCTCTTGAGTTTTTATACACATTTTTTCTATTTGTGGTGAGGAAATGCTATTTTTATAATCCTTTACAACATGTTAAAATGTATAGGTATTTATTGTAAAAAGCATACAGATATTAAATAAATAAAATTAAAAAAGTCCTTTCAAAATTATATTACTCGTATATTGCAATTCAATATCAGTTCATCATCTCATCATTATTGTTTTTTTTTTAATATAGGTTTTATTTTGGAAGTTTAATAATTATAAAAATATTAAATTTCGCACTGACCTATGTTAAATTGAAGATAGTAAGCACATGAAATAAGCTAAATAAATAAAAAAAAGATATGCGTGTATAAAAAAATAACGGTGGATGGACAGACTTCAGAATTCTTATTCTTGAGGATTATAACTTACCAACATGAAAGCAAATTACATTGGTCTCGTCTAGGGATGCAACGATATATCGGAAAACCGATAAATATCGATATATCGACCCATAAAAATATCGATTATTGATATATCGTATTGAAATATCGAAAAACCCGCCCAAATTAAAATACCCTCAAAATCTGTAAAATGCTATTATTATATCTTTCTGCTCTTGTAAACACTCTAAAAGTAAACATTCTTGAAACATGGCAAGAGATGCAAGGTGTATATTCCAATCTTTTTAAAGTGACTATGAGTTATCTACCAATTGTGGCAACAACCGTTGCTTCTGAACGTCTTTTTTCAAAGGCTGGAGCCACTATAACTCAATGCAGAAACCGGCTACAAGGAAGCATGTGGCCCTCAAAAAAATTGTCATTTTCATACGGCCCGCCACCAAAACTAATTGCCGACTGCTGCCTTAGACATTTCATGAAATCATTAGAATTCATGTGCTGTGTCTTTACAAATGGTATAATTGAATTAATATTACTCATAAGTACTATTTTTAATACGTTTACTGTGGATTTGTATGACGGACGTGACTAACAGAGATGTATTGTAACGTATGAAATGCAATAAAAACTTACGACACTCATTGCGAATAATATGACGTGGTTTTTCATGTGTTTATTACAAATTTTAAATAACATTTCAGTACGTAAGCATTCACAATCATGGCGCGGGCGCCGGGCGGGGTGAAAATAATATCCGGTAAGTTGATGTAAGGCGAGCTAAGTCATATTAAATGTGCCCAATTTGTTGGTAAGGCGTATTACAAGATTATAATAATTTGACATAATATCGTGGTGTAATTACTACCACCAGGTAACTCCGAAATCAGCGTTTTTGATATACACACTAAAATCATAACTCTATTTCCTCGTCTATGAATGCTATAAACAGAAAAGTCATACGGCTTTGGAATCATCAAGTTATTTGATCATATTTGAGTGGGTATCTATCTCCATAAAACAGTATAGTTTAATTCTATAATTAGGTAACTATATTTACCACAAGAGTTTTTCCATGTTTCAATTAAGGAATTAGACTTAGCTGGTTGTAGCACTAAAATTTGTGGAATTGCTTAAGAGGAACGTATGCGCGGCCCAATTCGGCCTGTTTCAAACAAATCTTAATTTTGGGTTTGAGATCAAAATACCCAACCAAATTGGAAAATTATTTTTGTAACCAAAAGAAAATCCTACTAATATTATAAAGGCGAAAGTTTGTATGGATGTATGTATGTTTGTTACTCTTTCGCGCAAAAACTACTGAATGGATTTTAAGGAAACTTTACAATAATATACCTCATACATCAAAATAAGATATAGGCTATGGCTCAGAGCTCTGGCATTATAAAATTTGTATTAAAAAAATTTCAAAGGTGGCACGCGGCCTGTTTGAAAAATGAATATAACGGGTAAGGAGGGGTGGTGAGGGGGGGAGGGGTGGATGGTGGTGACGGGGGAGGGGTTCGGGGGAGGGGGGAGGGGTGTGCTGTGAAGGTGGTGAAGGGGGTAGGAGGGGGGGGGGGGTAGGGGCGGAGGCGGAGTGGAAATCCCCCTAATACTATGCGAGCGAAGCGGGGGGCAAAAGCTAGAAACTGAAAAATTATTTTTGTAATCAAAAGGTTTATCAAATATCTAGTACGAATATCAGCTACTTTATTTATTTTTGCTTTAAATTATGAAATATAGGCCATTAAAGATTTTAAAGATTCATGATTAAAGAGGCAATTTGAGCAATTATTAGTGAGTAAATGAAAAACAATAAAAAAATAATTGTACTATGTTTATCGTAAAAATCTAATGAAATATAAAATTTAAAAAAAAAACTAATGAAAAAAATCATTTTGATGGGTGTAAATTTAAAATACAAATTACCTATTT
Source organism: Limnephilus rhombicus (assembly GCA_929108145.2). NCBI lineage: Eukaryota > Metazoa > Arthropoda > Insecta > Trichoptera > Limnephilidae > Limnephilus > Limnephilus rhombicus. Next base: position 31,473,454 of record OV815284.1, read on the forward strand.
ATAGCGGAATTAAAATTTGACGTTTATTTATTAAAATTACTACACAAAAAATGCATTTTTTAACGATGTTATTTTTTTCATCGTTTTTTTAATATATGTTTTTTAATTTACTCACAAATAATTGCCAATATTGCCTCTAAAATCATGAAACATTCAAATCTTAATGCCCTATATTTTATAATTTGAAGCAAAAATAAATAATTAAAGTATCTCACATCCATACTAGATATTGGTTACACCTTTTGATTACAAAAATAATTTTTCGGTTTGGTTGGGTATTTTCATCTCAAATCCAAAATTAAGATTTGTGTGATTCGGGCCGAAACAGGCCGCGCAAACGTTCCACATAAGTTGCTTTCATTGCGTTTTTGTATGTAACAAGTAGTGAAGTCATTCCATTTTTGTAAATAAATTAAATACATTAAAAAATTATTACCCATTTTCTTATTTCCAAAAGATAACACGTCAATCGAAGATTTAACAATCATCAGTAAAAATATACAACAATCGATTTATCAGATTGAGTACTAGTAATTGGTAATTACCCCACGATATGTAACTATTATTTTTTGATTCAATAACATTATTCTAAAACTTTATTGGCTAATGCGGGCCTCACTGGGTGGTGAGGCTCCCTCAAATGTGTTAGTAGTATTTTATAAGAACTGGTTTCTTTTGTAAAATTAAACTACGTGGACAAATTAACTACATGTATCTCTACCAATTGTAATAATGTGTATTTTAGTAATTAAATTTATGATTTAAAGATGTATTATAAACCCTAACAACCTTGTATATTATTAATTTATAAAAATAAATGTTTTTTTTCTTTATATCAGTTCTAAATAATTATTAAAGACTAGCTTTTGTCCCCGGCTTCGCTCGCATAGTATAAGGGGGGTTTCCACTCCGCCTCCTCCCGCTACCCCTGCCCCTCCCCCCCCCCCTTCCCTCCCCTCGCCCCGTATTGTAGTACTTTTTTTCCTATTACTTCTACATTCATTTCAAAAATAACTTTTTGCAGACTTTCTAAATACAGTAAGATGTAAATAATTACTCGTAAGATACGAGAAATATAAAAGTTAGCAAAAAGTAAATATATATGTAAAGGAAATATATCCCCCTTTAAATTTGAATCCTATAATGTCAATTAGAATGCAATCATCGATTGTCATTTGTTTTGTTATTCTATTATTTGATTGTTAGAAAAAAACCATTCAAAGTGATATTAATAAACATAAATGTCGTTTCTTAGTCAAAAAAAACTTTGCAACACAAGTGTTTTATTTAGAAATTAATAAAAAGGAATTAAACCTATCAACTTATTATAAAACGACATTTCGTTTTAAACCAAAAATGGAGAAAATTCAATTCGAATTTACGCTATTACCTGGAGGCGATGGCAGGTCAAATATTATTAGCATTACAAAAATAGTCACAAGTGATGAAAAAGTGTTTACAATACCAGAAATGCTACGATCCGCCAGCTATCACGAGGAGATAATGAAAACTAGTGCTTTTGGAAAAATAAAAAATAGTTTGAAAAAAAGATACCAGGTTAGAAGAGTCTGGTTAACCATGACAGAAGAACTAAAAAAAACATATGTAGACGAAGATGGAAACCTACAGTTTGGAGACCAATACCTCGAAGAATTGGACGAAAAAAGTTTACAAGTACATCAAAAAGAAGATGCATTAGGAAAATTAATTGAAAAGTTAATGGAAGATAAGCAAGAGAGCTTAAAAAACATTGCTGAGAAGTTTGTTATCGAAAAATTCTGCACTAAAAATACAAATGCAAGCCAGTGGATGGAAGTGTTTGAAAAAGAATGTTTGCGGTTTGATGTGACCATGGATGAAAAAAAATAGAAATACTCAGATTGTTCATGGATAAATCTTGTATAGACTGGTACAGTTCCATGATTATAAAACTAACAATGAACTCAGAGTGGTCAACATGGAAAAACAAATTCTGTGAATCATTTGCAAACAAAGGATGGAACCCTGTCACATACGCACTATCATTTAGATACAAAGATGGTTCTCTGTTGGATTATGCTATGAGAAAAGAAAAACTTCTATTGGATGTGAGACGATCAATTGACACCGGTACTTTGATAGATCTTGTTGCTTCCGGACTACCAGAATTCATACTTAACAAGATCGATAGAGAAGGATTACAAGATACTGTAGATTTGTTTAATGAAGTAAACAAGTATGAACATATGGTCAACAAAAAAAGATTTATGAATCAGAAAACATTTGTAAATGCAGAACATAATAAATATGGGGGTAAAAATCCATGTAAAATTTGTGAAAAATTGAATAAGGGCATTCGTTACCACCCTGAAGCTACATGCTGGTTCAAAACAAAAGAGGATGAAAAATTTAAGAGAAATGCCCTTAAACATGTAAACAATTCAGTGATAGAAACTGAATTAAATGAAAATGATCAAAAAAACTAATAGTAACACCATTAATAAAAGTCAAACTATTACTAAATGATAAATTAAAAATATACGGAATTTATGATTCGGGTTCAAATGTTTCTCTAATTAATTCTAAATTATTGAAACTAAAAGGAAAAGGAAACAATTTGAATGAAGCAAATTTAGTAACGATTAATGGTGTTAAAAAGACGAGTGGTTTGACAACGTTAAACATAAAAATTTTTGAATTGGAGAAAAAAGTTGATGTGTACATTATTGATGAACACAATTTCAAGTATGATTTTTTGATTGGATTAGACATGATAAAAGACTTCAAACTTATCCAAAGTGAAGACTTACAAATATCACAGAAACTCTGCCTAAATAATACAAATAGAAAAGAAAAATAGTCTACAGATATGAAAACGAATACTGAATTTAATCATATAGAAAAACACAGAATTAATTTTAACGAACATGTTAAAGAAGAAGATTTTAAAATAACAATGAATCATTTAAATAATGATCAAAAAACAGAAATAAATGAACTAATAGACAAATACACATCAGTGTTCGCGAAGAGTAAATATGATGTTGGCACTGTCAATGGATGTGAAGCGAAGATAGACTTATTGGTGGATAAATATTGTAGTAAGAGGCCTTACAGATGCAGTGTAGAAGATAAAAAGGAAATAGAAGAGCAAATAGCAAAATTATTAGACAATAAACTGATAGAAGAGTCGTACAGTCCATTTGCTGCACCGGTTACTCTAGCATTTAAAAAAGAAGAAAACAAAAGATCCAGATTATGCATAGACTTCAGAGACTTAAATAAAATAGTAATACCTCAAGCTCAACCATTTCCATTGATTGAAGACCTAATGAAAAAGACCAGAAATTGCAAATTTTTTTCAACGCTGGATATAAACTCAGCCTTTTGGTCTATTCCATTGCGGATTGAAGACAAAAAAAAAAACAGGATTTGTAACACAGGAGGGACATTATCAATGGACCTGCCTGCCTTTTGGATTGAAGACTTCTCCGGCAATTTTTCAGAGGATATTAAGCAATATATTGAGAAAATATAAACTAAACGAATTTGCTGTCAATTACATAGATGACATTCTTATTTTTTCAAAAACTTTTGCTGAACACATTGATCATCTGACAAAGCTGCTGAATGCAATCAAAACAGAAGGTTTTAGATTAAAATTTACAAAATGCACATTTGCATCAGATATGGTAAAATATCTGGGTCATATAATTCAGAATAATTCAGTCAAGCCAGTAAAGGATAATTTGATTTCAATAAAGAATTTTTCTATTCCAAAAACACAAAAGAATGTGCGACAATTTCTAGGAAAAATCAACTTTTATCATGAGTACATTCCGAAGAGTGCAATAATACTAGATCCTTTGCATAATTTATTAAGGAAAAATCAAAAGTTTATTTGGACTGATAAATGCCAAAATGCTTTTGAAACGATGAAAAACCTAATATGCTCACAACCGATCTTGGAAATTTTTGATCAAGATTTACCAATTAATATATATACAGATGCTTCTCTAGAGGGTGTTGGAGCTATTTTAAAACATACACAATCTGATGGAAAAGAAAAACCTGTTGCTTACTTTTCGAAAAAATTAAACAGCGCACAGAAAAAGAAAAAAGCAATTTACTTAGAATGCTTAGCTATAAAAGAGGCAGTGAGATACTGGCAATACTGGTTGATAGGTAAACCATTTACAGTTTATTCAGATCATAAACCGCTGGAAAATATGAATATCAAATCTAGAACCGATGAAGAGCTGGGTGACTTAACATATTACTTATCCCAATACGATTTTCAAATTAAATATTCTCCAGGAAAGTACAATATTGAAGCTGATTGTCTAAGCAGAAACCCAGTCTTAGAACCAGATGAGAACCAAGATGAGCAATTAAAAGTTGTCAACTTAATAAAATTAGAAGATATCTTAAAAGATCAGGTCAAAAATGAGAAGATACAGTGCAGAAAAGATAAATTGATATCGAAGAATAATGTTTATTACAAGAAAGTAAAAAAAAAAAGAAAAAATAATTCTATCAGAAAAATTCAGCATAGATTTTATCAAAAATGTTCACACAGACCTAGGTCACATAGGAATTAATCAAATGCAAAAAATGATAAGCTCATGGTACACATCAGAAAACATGACAAACAATATAAAGAGAACTTGCGAAAGTTGTGCAGTATGTTTAAAGAACAAATCAAGAGGTCAAAATAAATATGGATTGATGTCCTACTTGGGTCCCGCAACAAAACCTTTTGAAATATGTTCTATTGATACGATAGGTGGTTTTGGGGGTTCACGGTCAACAAAGAGATTGCACCTGCTATCAGATCATTTCACGAGGTTTGCATATATTTTGACGTCAAAAACTCAAAATACCAACGATTTCATCAAACTCTTAAACTCCACAGAAACTAATGACATTGGCATGATACTATCAATCCGGGTCTTAATTCTAGAGAATTCAAAAAATTTTTGGATGAAAAAAATATTCCAATCATTTTTACTGCAGTAAACTCGCCTTTCTCAAATGGATTAAATGAAAGATTAAATCAAACGCTAGTCAATAAAATTAGATGCAAAATCAACGAAAATGACTTAAAAGTGGCTTGGACAACTATAGCCCGTAATTGTGTAAAAAACTATAATGAAACGGAGCACACTGTCACTGGTTATGCGCCTCAGTACCTACTTAACGGCACAGATGTTAGGATTTTGCCAAATGAGTTAAAACTTAAGAAGACTGACATCGATTTGATTCAAGACAGAAAAAAAGCTCTGGAAAATACTATAAAGTCACATAATTACAACAAGATGATTTACGATAAAACCAGGAGACATATTAACTTCAAAGTTGGTGATACTGTTTTTGTGGAGAATGGAAACAAACTTAACAGGAAGAAGCTCGACGAATTGAGAATCGGACCCTACAAAATCATAGAAAAATTATCAAACTCAATTTACAAGATAAATACTGGTCGAAAAATATTAGAATCAAATTTTTTCCACATCTCGAAATTAATTCCAGCACCTGCATTGATGAACCATGAAGAGGATATCGAAGATGAATGAAAATTTTTGCAATAATTTTCTTTCCCGCGGGGGGGGGGAGATGTAAAGGAAATATATTCCCTTTAAATTTGAATCCTATAATGTCAATTAGAATGCAATCATCGATTGTCATTTGTTTTGTTATTCTATTATTTGATTGTTAGAAAAAAACCATTCAAAGTGATATTAATAAACATAAATGTCGTTTCTTAGTTAAAAAAAACTTTGCAACACAAGTGTTTTATTTAAAAATTAATAAAAAGGAATTAAACCTATCAACTTATTATATATATATATATATGCAAGACAAAAGTAGGTAATGTATAAGACAACAGTAGGAAGAGTGGAAGATACTCCCAGTATCGCCCAGTACTGACCACCATTCAGAATTGAAACTTTGCTTGAAATAGCATTAGCCGTGTTTGGTGACCAGATCTGAATAGCCAAGTACTTCCCCACCTTCTTATTCCCTATTTCCTTTCTCCTTTCCCTCCCCACTACCTTCAGCCTCACAACATACTCCAATTGGGGATGCCATATCACTGTCGCACTGGCGTCAGACGGGAGCAGTTGGGGACTGTTGTGCGATATTCATATAAAAAAAGGTAATGTAGTAATGTAGCACCTAAATAGGAACACACTAAGGCACTGCCTGTGTGTGGGTAATATAAACAAAAATGCTATCAACAAGTACAAGTATAAAACGTGAATTTTAAAGTAATGGTAGAAATATAGGTACCTATCTAGTAAAAAAGTGAAACATAAAAGTTTGTAGATTTTTTTAAATAGTTTAAAATGTATATGTTGAAATAAAAGCCGAAAGGCATGAATAATACAAATAAATTATCTTTAATATTTTTGTACAGATAATTTTTCAAGTTTATTGTGCATACTTCCTACTACCATTGTACTATCTACTGAAAAAATATTAAATTAGAGTTCCTAGCGGGGTTTATACCTGAAGGGAGAAAATATTACATACCCTGACGCAAATTTGCGAGAAAGTTCAATATTGCTTTATAAACTTCTGGGAAAATTTTAAATATGACTTTAAAGGTTCGCAATAAAATACACACACATACAATGTTTACATAAATACTCGTTAACATTCATAACTTTTTCAGCTATATAAACAATCTTACTTCAATGAAATATAAACAGCATTTAATGACAAAAAATTTAAAAGTTTATTTCAATCTCAAACACAAAAAAAGTTTGCCGTTTTCAACTTTTCAAAGCGTTTATCAGGTCATTTAATTAACACAAAGAAGCTGGCTTTAGAAAAATATTTCCTTTAAAAGTTAACGCGCTAAAAAAAATTATATTAAAAATATTTACCTGTCTCTTAATAAAATACCGAGATTGATTCATTCAGAAAATTGGCAACAAATGATTTTCATTAAAATTTTTTGTGAATTGTTTACGTAGGTATATTTAATAACATTGTAGATATCATTAATTTGTCGCTTCCCAACGAGCCTCTTAGATCTTGTCTTTGAAAAAATATTCATGTGAATAGATTTTCCAACTCGCACCATGGAAATGCTGCTGAATTTTTTTTTTTACTACTTGTAATACAAGAAATGTGTGTGAATTCAGTTTAAAGAAAATGACTTTCTTTTGTGAAATGTTTTTTTTTTTTTCATTTATTTTTTTATTATATTTTTTTAGTAGGTATCCATATATATTTATTCATTCACTGGTAATATATACTTTTAATAGTCATAGAATAAATAAGAACATAAGTATTCAGTCATGGAATAAAGAAGGATATAAGCATACAGTCATGGAATAAATACGAAAAGAAGTACACAGTCATAGAATACTGAAGAATACATGTATACAGTCATAGAATAAAGAACATAAGAATACAGTCATAGAATGTGGGTGTATTTTGTGATACAATAGTTTCGCGATAAAATGCTTCATTTTGGACAAATTGCAAAATGCTTTCATGAATTATTACCGAATACCGTTGAATCTTAACCGAGTACAATCATAATGCAATTAACACAGTAGGTACCTACCAGTGGCGGGCAGTCCATATAGGCTGAAAAGCTGTGCCTATCCTAAGAAAAACAAACCATAAGAGAAAAAAAATTGTAGAAAAATTCGAAAATTTTCTGGAAAGAATGTATTTTTCCATGATTTTGGTAAAGAACTCGCAAATTTTTTCAGTTGGTCAATACAATCAGCAGAATATAATAAAATAATACGTTTGTAATTTTCAAATAATCCTCCGCAACGTAAGCAGATATAAGCGTTAAAAATAGGACAGCAGTCAAGTACAATAAGCGTGTTTATACGTCAGCGGGTGTGTTTCCATAGAAATCGTTATTGTTTTAGTTACATCCGTTATTGTTTTAGTTACATCCCTAAAACAAAAAGTCAAAGGTCGATAGTAGATCAAGCTGCACATTTCTATCAAGTTGTCTATGGAAATACATAACAGGAATCAGCTGTCAATCGTGTAGTTGACAAAAATATTTACCCGCGCAAATTTGCTACCGGCAGCTCCACCGCGCTCCACATTTTAAATTTTTATTAAATATTTTTATATGAAATGATAAAAAAGTGAGGTGGTAAAAGTGTTTATTACACATATATACAATAGAATAAGTATTATATGTGATTTTAGTACCGTTTTCACATAAAAACATTACGTGAGTCATTTTTACCTATTTTTAATGTTTGCGTTCTATATTTTAATATTTACAAATGCTAATATTTATTTGTAATATAATAATTTGAAAGCCTATTTTGTAGCCTTTCTAAAACAGTTTTTAATATTCGGCTACGTTCAGAAATGTTTAATTTATATAGCTTTAATTCTGAAGCAGTTATAACTAAAAGTTTTCGTAAAATGTCATTTCGTTTAAGACACCAAAAGCTAATATTCTCGAAAATTCGGAGAGGTTAACAATAATAATTCATACTGATCTTGAAGAGCTACATACAGCCTACATTTGTTCATAAAGCAATGCACGCCATTTATTATATACCCATATCTTTCCGCGAAATCACAAACGAGTTTTGATTTCATGAAAGAATCGATCTTTGCAAAATTTATTTTTAACTTTATTTGATTTTATTTCGGCTCGTTGGCATTTGCGACGTTCGTTCGTCGAATTAGTAACAGAAGAGATGTTTGTATTTGTACGTATTAATTTACGCATTGGAAATCTTCTCGGTAACCAATAATAAATTATTATTAAAGCAAAACTTTCAATGGTGGATTTCAATTTTTTTCGAGCGATTTAATAAGAATTAAACTATCATTGCAGAAGAATTTAACAATAATAATCTAAACGAAAATATGAAAGAGAACAAGACACAGAAAAACAGAAATAGACAATGGTCGTAACTGGGACTCGAACCCAGACCTCTCGTCTAACCGGGACGTGCGCGTTAACCAATTTCGCTATTGTTACCCTCTGTCAAATCGTCATATTTGTCAATTTCACATTAAATTTTTTTTAGAATGAACAATATTATCTTCAACTAATTCTTTTTCCGTATTACGGGCAACTAACCCTTTTATTGGAAACAATCATTCTAAGAATTGGTTTGTAACCTGGATAGCGTCTCTGATAAATATTTCCGAGTTTATTCATATGGAATTATTGACTTTTTATAACAGTCTAAATGAATATTTAATTTTTTATAAGAAAAACTCCCTTTTTATAACTTTTGAAGGTTATTCCAATTAACGTAATATATCATTGAAGAAGAAGATAATAATAATCTGAATTAAAATATTGAGGAGAACAAGTCACAGAAAAATAGAAAAATCGTTTACGGGGCGGATTAGACAGGAAATTTTGAAAAAAAAAAATCCTTTTTTAACTCAACATGTACTATTATTATAAATAAAATATAGATTGGTAGTTAGGTACATACCTAACGGTGACTTACGGAATATATATAAATAGTAACGATTTCACAGGTGCATTTTTGGAACAGTATCTATATTATATGACATGTTTTAGATCGGACAACTCAGAATGAAATCAACTCAGAACCTCCTTTGGAAAGTCATAAAAAGTGATGAAAAAAATATTTAAAAAATTGGTTAAATAGGTAAGGGTAATGGGCATTTCCATTTTTATTTCTATTTTTCTTTAAAATGTTGTTATTTTTTTCACTTAATTTTTTCACAAAATTTTATTTATTTTTTAATTTTAATTTATTTACTTATATGTTTTAATTTATATATTTCTATAGAACACTTGAGTTCTTAACATTTAATCTTTATTATTAATGTCTTTATTTCAAAATTTGAATTTTCATTTTTATTTCTACTTTTCTTTAAAATATGATCTTTTTTGTCTTTATTTTTCACTTACTTTTAAATATTTCATAATTTTTATTTAGTATATTTAATCATCTGTTTTAATAAAATAGTATTTGTATTAATTTAAATAAATATTAAATATACGACTACCATAACACGGGCATGAGCCCAGTGTGGTAGCCAAAAAAAAACAAATATCTGTAACTAATAAAAAAAATATGAAAAAAAAAACAAAAATTTCACAGCTTTTAATGACCTTTCAAAGGTGTTGAGTTGATTTGATTCTGAGTTGGCAAGGAACCGTTTTAAACGTTTGCCGTGTGTAAAATATATGAATAATAATAATGCTCAGTTGTTCATGTTCCTTGTTTTTTTTTAATGTGAATACCGCACTAGGTTCCTGGGTGCTTCCAACCGTCAGGAGACAATGAAAATATTGCATCAATAAGGAACTCCAGCATCTTTTTATTTTTTTATTTTTTATTAATGTTGACCTTTTAACTTAAGACGACAATATACCCTAAAATATATTCAGAATCTTAACGACATAAGTGAAGAAGCCGTGTATACAAATTGGAACTCGCGACCCGTGTATTGGACGGAACTACTGTCGAATTTACCGTATCAAATAAAAGAAGAAGAAGAAAAACAATGTGGGAATCTTAACGACGTAAGTGAAGAAAACGTGTGAACAAATATAGGCCGTGGCACGGCGTATTGGACGAACGTACGGTCGAATTCACCCTAGCAGGCCTGGAGATACGACCTTTCCGCCGCGTTAATTTTAATTAATTCTGAAGAACGTGTTACAAATATTTAAAATGTGTCTCCATGTTGTCCTCCCGAAGTTATAAATATATCGTCTAGAAAAATAAAATCTGGTGCTTACCGCTAACTTTATAGTACGGGTTATAAAGTTTTAAAATCATTGTACGTAAAATATATTAATGGTAAGGTACTGTTTTTATTAATAAAATAACTCGCATCCCTTGTGCGGCATGGAAATAAAAATGTTATTATAGTTACGAATTCGCCGGAAATGATAAAAATGTGAGTTTTGAGCAAACAAAAATTATTAGAATTGCGTGCCGCCTTAAATATCAGTATATTTTTTATTGTTATAGTTAATTTAAATAGATAGAAGTTTCAATTTTTCGCATCTCCCGACAACGCGTCAAATCTGTTGTTATCTGTGTGTTCAAATTCTCAATTCTCACCATTCTCAAAAGCAACAGGTGCTGCATTTTGTATGGCGGCGTCGATAGTGAGACGTTTTTTTTTTATAATTTTCAATAGGTAAAATGCAGCATCTTATCAATATTGTTATTTTACTTTATTATTGTTGAGAAAATGTAAAACTTGACATTATCTTACCCTCAAGCAGTCTGAAACTTACCGTAGATAATTATCAATGTATTTTTAAAACTAAGACTTTACACAACTAGTAAGATGATTTTCTTACCTAGAATCTTTTATTCCACTTGATTTCATACTTACTTAGTAATAATAATATAATAAAATAATCATCTCCTTATCAACTAGGTATGGGAAAATTGTCCGAATGATACTGATTTCCCTCATTTTCCGTTCAGGTTTTAATTACTGAGAGCCAAAATTATCTTTCAATTCCGTCAGCAGTGTAAAACAATAACAAATTTGAAATACAAACTAAACCTGAATTTCATTGGCTCGATAATGACATAAAACCACAATGAATTGTTGACTTGTGGACTGGCTCCGAGACCCGTGACGTCAGAAACAGCAGATTCAGTCGTACCAACAGAACAATCTGTTTTAATATGATGATGATATATTTTTAATGCTACTAGACCCGGCCACACGTTGCTGTGGCTAACGAAACACAACGCCATTACCAACCTTTATAAAATCCACACCACCCGCTGCCGGCTGCTTGAATTGAATATTTGAATTTCTCGGCTTTTCTCTAGTATAATAAGGATGTATTACGCATATAAACCTTCCTCTTGAATCACTCTATCTAATGGTGAAAACCGCATGAAAATCCGTTGCGTAGTTTAAAAGATCAATGCGCACATACATTTTGAGCGACTTAATTTTATACTATGTAATGATGATGATGATTTCTGTTATGAATTATTGATTTTATTTTATGTACATCCTGTTTTATGGTTACCAATAAATGACAACCCTGAATATTAGGTATATAAATTGATTTAAAAAATATATTTTATTTTTATTTTAACTTTATGAGTAAAACCTCAAATTGTAATATTTAATTAAATGAAGACAAATGAATGTCCCAGAGGTGTCAATATCGTTTTCTGATTTTTCTGCTTCCAGATTTTCGATTGAGTTTGGCTTATATTGTCTTCATTTAATTAAATAAAAAAATATATGATTGTTTATACATATAACCTGTCTTATGGTTACCAATAAATGACAACCGTGAATATAAGGTATGTACACTGAAAAATTATTGATTTTGTTTTTGTAGGTACATCCTGTCTTATGGTTACCAATAAATAACAACCGTGAATATTTGGTACCTAGGTATGTACACTGAAAAAAAGCATTCTCGTATTATCGCGAGTGAGTTTAATTAAAATTAATTTAAAGGCGAATTTTTTAAAAGAAGATGGGATATCAGGTGCACAATGTGTGGTAAATGCCAGTGGAAGGTGCGACAACATATGCATATTTTGGCTTTGGAAATGTGAGGTCTGTACCTCTCACTCTATGAGATAGAAAATTGTTCGTAGGAAATATTCCATAAGAAATATCTGTCCATAGGTGCGTTCTGGATTCCGCTCCTATGAACGGATTTTCCCATCGGCTGGAGGGCGGATCTTTTAGCTGTTCAAAATGCAGTAATTTATTTATTTCCATGTTCTCGATTCAACATGCACCATTAACATAATTAAATTAACATGTGAGTAGTAAAACAACATAAAGAATGTAACAGCATAAATTTAAAGTAAAAGTAAAGTAAAGTAAAAATAAAAAGTAAAATTAAAGAGTGAAAAGAAATAAATAAAATGTAAATAGTAATAAGTAATAAGTTAAAAATATATATTTTTTAAAAGTATACAGGTAAGAAATAAAATATTTATCTCAATGTGAAATGTATAAACTAGTAGCTGGTTGCCGGCATGCGTAGCAAAGCCATATTCAAACAAATAAATTGTTCCTCCCTGCATGCCATTTCCCGTGCGTCCCCGTTCCCCTCCCGCGTCCTCTTCCCCTTCCACGTTCCCCTTCCACCTTCCCCGCCTATCCTCTCCCCTCTCCCGCTCCCCCGTCCCGCCAACCCCCCGTCTGTGTTCCATATATTCAGTCCCAGTACATTCAGTTTTCAAACTAATTTTCATTTTTCATGTATTACAAGTATTCATTTTTGTATATTATACCAACAATCAATCAAATTTAAATACCAATATAGTATAAAAACCTATTTAAAATATCTATAATTCTTGATTCGATTCAAAGTATTAGGCGAGTACTTCAAATAAATTCATTAATTTAAAGAGTTTTGATTTAACAATCATTGTTTTGCAAAATGTCACTCTCAAATTTTGACATCTTTGATAGTTTCGCAAAGATTTGTGTAATGATTAAAAAGCTTTTCAGATGTATTGTCATGTGGTTGTAATAATCCAGAAACCTTCGCAGGGGCTTAAAGAAGGCATTTTGAAAGTTTAAAACATTTCCTATGCTTAATATAGCAAAACATAGTCATCTCATATACCTACTCATGTAGGCTATGGAAGAATTTTTCCTCAATTGGCGACTAAAGCCAAATGGGCCGAAAACAGTTGTGACAGCTTTCCATCTCAGTAATTCACAGGCAAACGCAAAACTCTGTGTTCAGTTTGATGGAAAAAATATTTAACATGACCCCCATCCCCGCTATCTTGGAGTAACTTTGGACAGGAGCCTGAATTACCGGAAACACATGGAAACAGTGGGCAAAAAAACCAGGAAAAGACTAAACTTAGTCAATAAGCTGGCTGGTACTAGCTGGGGATGCGACGCCAACATGCTCAGAACGGCATCCATTGCCCTGGTTTTCTCAACAGCTGAATACTGTGCTCCAGTATGGGCCAGAAGCGCCCACACTTCCATGGTCGACGTTCAGCTTAATGCCACAATGCGAACCATCAGCGGAACCTTAAAATTGACTCCTCTTCCTTGGCTCCCCGTACTTGCAAATATAACCCCGCCAAATATCAGACGAGAGATTGCAACACTGAGGGAATACAAGAAGGCGCTGCAAAAAAGAGAAATACCCTTGCACGATAATGTCGTTTCTCACCCGGCATGCCGCTTAAAGTCTCGAAAACCCTTCTGGACGGAAGGAGAAAGAGTCCTTCGAACACCTCTCATCCCAGAAGATAGGTGGAAGCTTGAGTGGCAATCAGCCAACGTCAAAAACGTCCATCTCGTGCAAGACCCCACTGAGAGACAGCCTGGGTTCTCATTGCCTCGCAAACTCTGGACTGCCATCAATAGGATAAGGTGCTCCTATAGCCGTTGTGCTAACATGATGCATAGATGGGGCCTTAAAGAGTCGGCGACGTGTGAATGCGGTGCGGTGCAGACCACCGAACATGTGGTCAACGAATGCCCGCTCCATTCATTCCCCGGCGGGATTGATGAGGTCCACAGGGCAACGCCTGAGGCCCTAGACTGGCTCGCAGAACTAGATGTCCCCCTCTGACCCCCCACCATACGAAAGAAGAAGATTCATGTAGATACTCATATACACACCTACACCCAAGCAATATTTTGATTTTTATATACATATAGCATAAGAATAAAAAGTACAAAAATCAATAAATATAAAAAGGTGAAAAAGTATGTAGGAGAAAAAAGTATGTAGGAAATATTATAATATTAGGTATTAAGACAGTGCGATACGATAAATTTTACATTGTAGCTATAATGTATTCCTAATGCATTGATATGAGAGTGCATCTATGAAGTATTGGTAGGTTATATTATGGTTACATGATACTTGTAGACAAATTTTATTTTATGCATTGATAGGGTCGAGTATCAATTTAGTGGGCTCAGAAACAAAATACAAGTATCTCGGTACGATAGTTTATTTTACAAGTTCACAGAATATAAGTTAATGTTTTTTTTATAGTCTCACATGACGCTTCTTAAAAAAAACTCCTATCTGTCAAAAAAAGAAAAATGAAACAAAACAATTCAATTCGAATTCTGGTGCGTTTTAAAAAAAATGGATTTGTGTAACCACCGTACGAAAGTACCTAGACTACACTGGGTAGCTCGATTCGAGCAGTGACTGATTCCCTTTTGCGTTTATTTTTTAGTGACGGGGTTTTGGGTCACTCGTCATGCTCGTATCAATCTTTTATACGAGGATAGACTACCGGCAGGATCGGTATTAGAATATTCATAACTCAATTTGTGCAAGCATTGTATTATTAAATTTTGATCTGGATTAGTCCCAGTATTGTTGCAATATTAAGATGCTTAGAGTCGAGTTGGTAAATATTATTTTAGAATATTTTAATTCATGTTGTCTTTGCTGGCGTTTGGAAGTTAACAGCACATATGTTCCTTAGAAAAAACAGTCCCTGTCTGTTATCATTACCAGCATCCGTATTTGAAACGCGCGTTAATCAATATCCAATCGCCATTTAAAGTTGGTTGCTAAAGATAAGGTAAAGAGCTTTACATAACGATAACAACTCTATACTCAACAATATGGTAGGGTTTTGGTAACCACAAAGTGTTTTCCGAAATATCCGGTCAATTAATAGTTGTACTGTAATCACAATTACTTGGCACGATAATGAACCGTGTCTATTAGGTTAATCAAAGATAATATCAATATCAACGAAAATATGGCCTCAAGTAGTTTGCTTATTTAGTTTATCTGATGTACGGGAGTTATCTGCCATGTACGACATACCTACGCAGATTGTAGATATTCTGCGAATTGTCTAATTCATTTTTGAAGTGAAACTTAGTTAGTGATTTGAAATTGGGGTGAAATGGAAATGCGTCACAAATTTATTATTTGGCGGGTCCTTGGTTCTAAAATAATGCGGTAAATTCGTGCTTCGGCGCGGGCCTTCGATAGCGCAGTGGGCAAGGAGCCTGACAAGTCAAAGCGGCCAGAGAGACAGACATCAGGAGAACGGAGGTTCGAATCCTACGAAACCCAAAAAAAAAACATTTTTATTTTTGTGAAATCAACAACCAATCTTCAAACCGCTTTAAAATAAAAAGGCAAAATAAAAGAAAGCGACATCTAGCGACTTTCTAGTTTCACTTCTACCACGTGCGAATTACACATTTTTTTATTTAAGTTTATTTAGGAAACGAGGAGTTATATCCTGCTATCCTAATCTATCAATCCTATTAATATTATAAAGGTAAAAGTTTGTACGGATGTATGGATGTCTGGATTTATGGACGTATGTATGTTTGTTATTCTTTCACGCAAAAACTACTGAATGGATTTTAAAAATTCTTTCACTAATAGAAAGCTACATTATTTACGAGTACTATAGGCTACATACATTGGTGAGCTCTGGCGTTATGAAATTATTAAAATTATTGTCCAGACGAAAAGCTAAGCGTTGCTAAGTAATTGTTTGACGTGCGGTGTCATTTTGTTATTTGTTTAGGTTACTATGGAGATCCCTTTGAAAGTTAAAATTTACTGCGCGTGTTTGATTGTTACCTTTTAATAGGTGACACGCGAGCTGTTTGAAAAGTAAATGTAACGGGTATGGAGGGGGTGAGAGGGGGGGGGGGGTGGCAGGGCGAGTGGCACGTACGAAGCCGGGGGCAAAAGCTAGTGATACATAACATAAATTCATTTGGATAATATAAAATAAACCAGTTAGGTCACGTTTATATTAATTTTCGTAATGGTTACAGATTTGGATGCAAGTAGATATTAAAAGTTGTAGTATTACGTAGTAAAAATAAATAAAAATAATAAATAAACATACAATAGTTTAGATTTTGGTACACCGTAAAGTTAATTTGATTTCAACCGTTTCAAGGGAACAATGGAAAATATCCATATTTCTTATGGCATTTCATGCATATTTCGATTTGAAATGTTGTATATCATCATCTTCTTCCCCTTGTACTATTTGGGTCGGGGACCCATTGCATCGACAAGGCTCCTCCATATGTCCCTGTCTTGCGCTGTTTGTTCGGCCTCCGTCCATGGCAGACCCATCCCCTCCTCGCACAGTTTCTGGAGTTGCCTCGCCAACTACTGTGTCTGGGGCGGCCCACCGGACGTCCACCCTCTGGAATCGCACTCAGTATCTTTCTCGGAATTCGGTCATCAGACCTAGATATTAGTAAATTCCTAAGCCATCTCAATTGCGACTTTTCGCGATTTCTCGAAGACTAGCATTGGTTCAATGTTTAGATCATCTCGGATCGTCGAGTTACTTATAAATTATGATCCCATTTCGTAACCCCTGCCACCAGTGGCGGCCGCTGCCCTGAAAACGTGGTGGTTCACTGATAATCCGTAACTATGAGATAACGATTACTAAGCAACATTAGGTAAAAATGATTCCACTCATCTATTTGGAGAGAAGGTCTATTTAAACTGTTTTCGAAGGGCGAAAACTTTTACTTAACGCTTTTTAATTAAAATTAAAAATTTTTTGAACAGATCTTTTTTCTGTACTAAGAAAATAAAAACACAATACAATTTTTTCGTAAATAAATCTTAAATTTCAACCCAAAAAACTCTTTTTTAACAATGTTTAATTTATTTTATATTTCATAAAATAAAATAAATTTGAAAGTAGTGTAAGAAGAATATACGACGCAAATGTGAATGGTAGAAGAAGTCGGGGACGCCCGAGGAAGACATGGCACGAGCAAGTGAATCAGATAGGTACTTGAGTCGGGCCATGTCGAAAGTCGGAATAATAGAAGAGAATGTATGAGACGATGTATAAATGTGAGTGAGGCAAAGAGTGTGTGCCAAGACCGAGTTATTTGGCGGTCCGTCCTCTCTGCCTACCCCTGCGAGGAAACGGCGTGATGGTTGGTTAGTTAGTTTTATATTTCATTATAAACAGGATACAAACAGTATTTATAAACAATGTATAAACAGCACGAGGGCAAAATTGTCAAAGTTACCTATAAAAAAATTGAATTTCTTAATGATCTGCGTTTTTTTAATTTAAAACACCAATCAATAAAAAAGAAAATATATGTAAAATTTAGGTATTTGCTGCACCTTTTGATTAAAAAAAGAATTATTCAGTTTGGTTAAGTATTTTTACCTTAAATCCAAATTTAAGTTTGTATGATAAAGGCCGCCGGGTGGCACACCAATATATTTTAATTTTTCATACATATGGCCGGCGTTGCGCGCTGGCGATGTTTGGGATATTCGATACAAAAACATAATTCGTTCCGCTTGCAGTCGGCCTGCACACCGGGACAGGGTAACTTCGCGCGGAACTTTGAGAATTTGCTCTCCCTGATTCATATTATATTAGGCATTATATTGGTAGGTGATATTTTTAATAAGATTAATAGAATTTATATTTTCGGTAAGATATTATAAAGTAATTTTAGACGATATAATTTACCAGTGCTGCCCAAACACACTGTGTAACCAGCCGCCCTTGCCTGCCACTCCTCTCAAGTACCTCATTTCTTTTTGTATATCAAATGAGGTATACGATCAGGTATTGCGTTCAGAACAACGACATGCAATCCTTTCTAATAGGGCTGGTGAGTCAATTAGGCAGTTCACAAACTTGTACAGAAACAGTAGCTACGTCAAAAAAATCTCCATTTGTAAAGGGTTGGGTTACATTGAGGTATTAAACTACGTCTGTATACAGGGTGTTAAGGGACGTACTTGACTTACTTTAACCAGTGATTCCTGACATTATTTGGAGTAAAAAATGTATATGAAATTTTGGTCTCCGATGACTTTCTTTGACGACTTTTTTTTTTTTTTTCAAAATTTTTTTCTTCAAAATCAAACAAAAAAAAATTTCTTCCGCATGTCGTCACTGGTCACTTAGCCGAGTGTCCGACGAACCCCTTACCCCGCCTCCAACTGTTCAACAACTACCATTTTTTAATGCTTTTGTAGAAAAAAAAAAAAAAAAAAACATCAAAAATGTCACCGGAGACCAAAATTTCATTTACATTTTTTACTCCAAATAATGTCAGGAATCACTGGTTAAAGTAAGTCAAGTACGTCCCTTAACACCCTGTATACATACATGGAACAAAACTATTCAATGAAAACGCTTCTCGAAATTGATTTTTCTCTAAATTGCAAAGGAAACGTGTTCAATTGATTCTTCCTTTAGTGTAATGACATTTTGAGAGATGTTCGCACCTTTCCCCCGAGTCCCAACTGCCCAAAGCTAATGGCTTTACCAATACTTGGAAATTCATTTGTATGAAAAATAATAAAGGAATTTCAAGGCACGTTCCAAACCAGAACGGTATGTTTTCATGTTTAAATGATTCTTACAGCATCATTCAATCTGAAAACATCAATAATCCATTTTAGTTTTTCTAAAACTGTTGTTTTTATTGTTTTACGAAGAGATAAACACAAAATATGTTTTTTAAATTCTGCCTTTTTCTTTTTCTTTCAAACTAATATTGATATCGTTTTCATACTTTTAATTCTTTTAAATATATAAACAGTGCATACATTGAATAAATAACTATTATTTGTTATAAATAAAATTATCTTACACGCACCCAATTTTTATTTATTTACAAGTCGCATATTGGTTAGAGGGTTAATACATAATTTAAAGTAACACATTTCAAAGTCAACTTCATTTACAGGTTCCATGTAGATCACCTTTTATAGAATGTACATGTGTAAAACAAGATGGTTGTTATCATTAATATAATATTATAATTAATAAAAATGCAGAAAATTAATTAAGAAATGCTTTTAAGACGTTTTTCCATTCGGCAGTTTATTCGAAGCGCAAGGCAAAAACTGGCTTGCCATATAAAGTGAGCATTAAATTATATTTGCGGGGGTGTTCCTACGTAAGATTGTGGCTGAAAGGTTATTTTTAATGATTATCCTGACTTTTTGCATTTGAAATTAATAATACGGCAGAGTGCTACGAACTTTACGGCAGAGTGCTAAGAACTCAGGACCAAGAATTCCGCCAACTATAAACTAGTGACCGACCGAAGGTTCGGTTTCGATTTCGGCAAGTTTCGGCAGAAACTACGACAGAAAATCTGCCGAACCTTCGGCCGCATCGAAACTCTACGTTTGTGAATTATCGCGCGTCGTTCGGCTGACATCTGGTGAGTTCGTGGCTCCTGTGTCACCCACCATCATCAGCTGATTGTGCTGTGAGTTAATGTGTTATTTCTCGCGTATAGTGATTAGATAGATGTTTGTTTATTTGTTATGACTTCTACCTCACATATTTTATTGACATTAAATTAAGCATTGAAGTTCTTTCCGTTGAGTTATCCACTCGGTTTTATGAATGATGAGAATTACGTCAAAATAAAAGAGGTTATATTAGATTCACACATTCGTTCATTACTTACAGACAGTACATTTGTTTTTAGGTAATTGTTGTTGGATTAGATTTTAATTTTAAGCACCCAAACAACTATCTGGTAAGTTTTAACTGTGTGTGACATTCAGATAAATGATTTTATTATTAATTATTTTTTCACTTACTTCAATTATTTTATTTTATTTAAACGGGTAATAAAAATGTGGTGATTGAAAACGCAATTAAAATGAAAATACTCAATTAACGAGGTCCTTTCTTTATAATGTAAGTGTTGATCATTGACAATTTTTTGTTCCAAGAATTAGTTAACATGTTCTGTTAATTTTTATATTTTTTGTTTGTTTTGTAGCAGTATATATATTAAAAAAATCACATACTTCAATCATTGTTTTTTTTTATTTTATTTTTTTTATTTCATATAACACGTGTTAACAGTCTGAATAAGTGTAAAAAATAAGCCAAATGTCGGTAATCAATAGATTACCGACATTTGGCTTATTGTCTTATTTGACATGTCTAAAAAAGTTTCGGTTTCGGCCGAAACTGAGACATATACCGAAGATTCGGTTTCGGTAGAAAGTCCTGTTTCTGTTGGACACTACTATAAACATTTCAAAAAGGGTTTTTACGTGACGAAGATTCCTTTTACTAATTTTCCAATTCCTTTTCTCCACCCCCCTTTTACCAATTTCTCATAAATACTGTTTCATCCTTAATTTGCACACACACACACACTGCCTATCTACATATTTTGATACCATACCATGTAATGGCGCCATGAATATTCCCCGCCTGACGTCATTATCTACAGTAGCATTATATCACTATCTCCATGGAATTTAACATAGTAAATTTTTTGATAATAAATAGCTTTTATAAAAAAAAAATTTATATCATCCATGCGTAAGCCATGCGTTTTCTAAAGCCAAGGTTAGTGAAATGTAATGTAGGTATTTTGGATATGTATATTTTTGGATCTATCTTGCCTTGTAGTTTAGGTATACTGTTAAGTTACCTATGTTTACTATTCTTAATAATCATACTTTTATAAATTAGTATATTATTCACCTATCTCCTGTATTAAATTCGATTCAACTTTATGTTTGCAAAAGATACTAATCTAAGCACTTTATCAGGTTACAGCTTAGTAAACAAAATATGGTAATTCATTCATTGCTGTACCGGTATTCGGAGAGCATATGACAATTGTATGATACTCGTATAATGATATACGGGCATAATATGACAATTAATATAGGTACTGTAGCGACGATGTCAGAAAAGACGTACTGCACTGCCCTGCAGGTACACATCTGATCTGTGGACACAATACCCAACAGCGCAATGGGACAAACTGAGGGTGCGTGCTGCTACATCAATGGATACAGGAAACTTATGCA
Source organism: Limnephilus rhombicus (assembly GCA_929108145.2). Classification (NCBI taxonomy): domain Eukaryota; kingdom Metazoa; phylum Arthropoda; class Insecta; order Trichoptera; family Limnephilidae; genus Limnephilus; species Limnephilus rhombicus. The sequence goes on from OV815284.1 coordinate 31,495,217, forward strand.
ACTACCAAGGTTTCACAGTGCATCCACGATGTTCACTGAAGGGAGGATGCACTCATTCCCGTCTTACTTCGCCACCGACTACTCTGCTTCTGGGACAGGACTCGAAAGTTAACCAACATCATTGTTGTGGCTGCATCGAAAGGGCTCAGCTCCGCACTAAATGAGCGATGGATGCAGATGATGCGGCGACCTCCTTTATGGACAATCCTATAATTGCGAACTTACCAAATATAAGAGATCCAGGAAAGAATATTTCTCTGATGGTTTGTGAATAATGTTATGTTTTTATTGTTTATAATTCTGTTATAATTTGATTTATATTTACAAGTATTGATTTATGTGTATAACCTCTCTCCAAGTATTGATAGATTTTTCGTTTTGTAATTTTTCGTTTTAGGTATGTAAAAAAAATATGCTTTATATTTTTTTGTTTGTTTTATTAATTTTAGGATTCATATTCCTTTTTTATAAGATTAATTTACTTATTCTTATTACGCTCTCTCAGTAAAAGTAAAATCAAAAGGAAGAAATCCATATTTGGTTTTATTTTGGCTATTTAATACTATGTACAAACTGAAATAAATGTAAACTGTCGACTTCCCGAAAATTAATAAATAAATATTTTTTATAAATTTTACTTAATTTTTATTTTATTATGATTATTTTATTTTTATTACACGTTGTCATTAGGTACCTAGCTAATAAGTTCTTATTTTATTTACCCCTATGTAATACTTGTTTATGTAATATGGCAGATTGGGTTTGCGCTATCCTCCAAGTTCTTCTGGAATAAAAACTTTAAAAAAAAATTATAAAATTATTGTGGTTTTTGACATTTTCTGTAAACTTTCTGGTCACAATTTTGCGATCTCTCTATTATTATTTAATTGCATCAACCACGAAGAAAAGGGTGTAAAAGGCTACGTTAGGTACATAGGCACCTAACCACTTGTCATAGATCTAAGGAGTCTAACCAGTCTAATCCTACTGATCAACTGATGAGCCGAAATTTTGGCTCAACCCTCATCAAATATACAAATACGCTTTTCCCAACGCAACTCTCCGACCAAAAAGCTAATCAAGCGTACTAAATAAATCACTTGTTGATCGGAGACTCAGATTGATCGATCGAAAAGTTTGGAATAACGGACGTTAATGTATTTTGGAAGAGCATTTATACGAGCATTTTTAAAAAGTTATTAATGGATTCTGCAAAATATAAGATCCCGCGTAATTGTCATAAAACGGATTATGCTTGCTCCGTCATTGCTTATTTCGTCATTTTCCACAAAATCACAATAAATTTAAAATGCCTACATGACTTTCTTTGTAGGACTTATAGAGAGCTTATTTATTATAATAATAATAACTGCATTGTGAAAAATCAACTCAATGTCTGATGGATGATGTCTGCGGAATTAGAACGGTTTCCACGAAGGATGCAATCGGCTTAGTGTGAGTGGGGGAAATAATGCATTTAGTTAAATTCGTGTTAGTGGTCGTTCCGAAGCTCGCGTTGACAGTCAGCATTCGTACCTATGTACATACCCACATTAATACATATTCCCACAAAGCTGATAGCATCCCTACGTGGAATGCCTATTCTACCATCACCGTCTGGGTTTCCTTATCTCCTGTAATCTCGCGGGAATAAATTGTTAGGCATTAACTCACTTATTCCCTTATGCCGACTGACCACGTCTGGTTACGGACACGTCAAACAAGCTTCTGAATCACAATCTTAACTTTAACTAGTAATAAAAATAGCAAAATGATAATTTATTTATTTATTAATCATTAACGCCCTTATGGGCTTTTACACACATTTAAATTTTTATGTTTTAGTGCATACAGGTGTGTTTAGAATACAAAGAAAACATAAATAGTTTTTACACATGGTACTTAGAAATAAAGCTGGTAAATAAAAAGTATAGCATTATACAATAAAGAGAAAAAAATCAGTTTTATATGTATGTACGTAAATAACAAATAATAATGATGGTGAGTTTTTAATATATGTGCAATTTATGTGTTGAATACATAGCGAAGTTGATTTTAAACAAAAATACATACTACCGACTTGCACCGCACTAAAATTAATATACAAAACAATTCCATTTTGACCATTTACTTTATCGTCAGAATTTCTGCTTAAGGAATTCAATTTCCGAAGACGAAATACTTTATACCATAAATATACCAATCCCCTTTATACTGATACCATGGAACATTTCAGATACCATAATAATAGACCTCTTCCCAATCCCCTTCCCCCCTCTCCACTTTCTTTTTTTAATCCTGAAAACATACCATAAATTGGGGTTGTCATCCTGGCTCTGGGACGCTTTCATTGAAATAAATTTGATAACCGCATGAAAAGGCGTAAAATAACAATAATAACTAGAAAAGTTAGTAACTGTGTTGACAAATGCGTCTGGTACCCGCCCTGACGTGGGGAGTACAATTTTCCTCATAGTTAAGTCCTCTATAATCGCACAAGCAACGTCTTCCGCTTATAATGATGGTGGCAGGAATTATTAAAAAAAAACATCGTAAGTCGTAAACCGAGAAGTTTGAATGAAAAAAAAGTATTTCTAAAAGTAGTTGTATTAAAAGTTTTTACTGGAACATAGCGTTTCTTTATTAACTTTACTCATAACTGGATCATTTGGTTCCTTAGAAAGGCAACCTGCCTACCTAGGAACTAATATCTACCTACCTCATAAAACATAATTGCAGTTGTACACTTTTATGAAAATAAATTTGTGCACGATATTGAAAGTTTCTTGCTTTGGATTGAAACATTAGAAATATGAAAATATAACTACTTTTGTGTACATAATATTATTGCCTTACATTTATCAGGGCTGGTCTACACTGTAACCAGAAAAACACATATGATATTACTTGATATGTATTCCATCGAAACCTTGCAAAAAATTAGTCATTATTCATTACCAAACACTATCTTCTTTCATTCCCACCATTTTTTAATTTGTGTTAAAAGCTGTGTACCGTTTTATTATTTATTTAATTTTTATTCCCGCCCCATTTGGGGCGTTTTATTAGGTGCATTACTCGCATGATAAAAATAAGGATATACCTAACATAAAATATAGAATTCACATATCAGTCATGCACACAAATATAGAATGCAGTAACAAAATATTAAGGATTTTGAAGAATGGCAAACAATTTTAACAACATTATTTTTATAAGTTGGTACACTTTCAATACCCGAGGTGTAAAATAGTACTTATTTCCTAAACTATGAACTCGGTTAATGTCGAAATTTAATTCTGCATTAGTCGCTATATTGTTTAATGGTAAGGTATCTTTCAATGAATAATTCTACTTGGTATCTGAAAGCCAATCAACCAAAGACCAACATAATTTTCTTTGCCTTTCTTTTAATGTAGAAAGAACTTTGACTTGCAATAGTGAAGGATACCTTATGTTTTCAGTAGGAATTCCTAACCCATAATTATACTAATTTATGATGGATTCGTTCTATAGATTTTTAATGAATATAATAAAATGACATTCAAATGGTTGAATTAAATACTAACTGGCTTTTGAAAAGGTTTATATATAATGTTGCATATTTTTTTTAAACTTTACAAGTTTTTAATATGAAACCCATCAATTGCATTATATTACTTTGCTTTACTGGTAACGTTATTCATGTGAGAAATTAATATTAATTTCAAGTCTTTATTTATTCCCACGTCTCTTATTTCTGAATCAGATAATAAGTTTTGATTATTTATAGAATATGTAAACGTGCATTTTTTCTATAAAATCTCCTGACTTACTTATTTTTTTACATTAAGCATTAGTTTGTTTTGAAACACCAATTGGAAAAGTGAATGAGATTCGATTGTAAGGATAAATATTAATCAATAATGTAAATAATCCGGTAAATTTTAATATATCGCTTGCGAACCTCAGGCTATAAACACATGTAAATATATTGATTCCGTCACTTATAAATATGTAAAAAAAGAATAGGGTTAAGGTGCGAGCCCTGGAGCATGCCAATTGTAGCTATAGAAATGTAAGACAATTGATTTTTGATACAGACACTCAACTCTCAATGAGATAAATAATTTTAAAACCACAATATTAAATTTCCGTTTAGCCCAAGTTTCGACCGTTTATTCATCAGAATTTTATGGTAGATCTTATCAAACTTATTAGCAAGTGCATTTGATATAAACTTTTCATACAGTAATAGGTTGGTTATTGATCTGCCAGAGACAATGCCAGGTTGGTAAGTTGTGACGTTTTCATGCTAGAGCTTATTTCATAGAGAGTCAATTTTTCGAAAAGCTTTGGTATGGATGATTGGATATAAACCGGACGATAATCATAAACTAAAGATTAATCCCGCTTTTAAATATTGGGGGTAACTTTTCTTCTGTAACTTTGGGAAAATTTCCGTTGACAGAGATTTATTAAATAATATGCACAGAGGAATAAAATAAGTTTTGTGCGCAGCTTTTAAGTAACATGGGTGGAATTTGATCCGGCCGGGAGTTTGTTTTAGTTTATCACAATGTCGTTGATTTTAAAATTAATATTGGATGATTGCAAATTTACATCAGACCTCTGAGATTTTAGGTTCATACCATTGAGAAATTGGCATTGCATAATAGAAAGAATATAAATAGAAGGAATCGTACTTTTCCAAATATTAATAAGGTACTCCAGTGAAAAATATTATGACTTAAAAAAAAATATGTTCTTATAGACCAATAAACGCTGATTCTAAATGTATACAAGTTTTATTAAATAAAAAAAAAAGAAACAATACAACTTTGTATAAACCACTTATATGATGTGCAAATCCGACCGGTTTCGGAACAAACGTTCCTTCGTCAGGGAAAGCTTATACTAATTTGACAGTTTAGAACAATGTTTTATTGTGGTAGGGGTGGAGCCATGTAGTATGTGTAGTATTTAATATTATTTATTAAATAATATTAAACGTAAAGTTTAAAAAAATTATTAAAAAGTCCATTTTAAATCGTGTCATTAAAACACATAGTCATGTTGGTATTATTGAATGTATAATGCTGACGTCACTGCTCTCCACAATTCTCCAGTCACCTGGTGATAGCATGTTGAAGTTGTATTGAAATGTACGACACAAGCCATCGGTATTATCAATATTTCATGTTTTTGGTTTATTTACATACTGTTTATAGAGATTTAGACATATAATACTTGTTGTGTTTATTGAAACATAATTTAGGTCTAAATAATTCAGCATCAAAAATAGAGGTATCTCTGTTAGTTTATCGACATTATTTAAAATATTCAAAAACGTTAAACTATACAAAAAAAACGTAGCTACACCGATCGTGTGGTGGCTGCGGCCAAACCTCCAACCATGAACTCCAAAATGGTGAACGTCGAACAGCTGATTCGGCGCTGTATATTATCGGTTGCCTGCGACGCTTCGGTTTCCATAACATTTCGTAAAGCTAAAAAAATAATAATTTCAAACAGTTTTTATTCCACTCTCCCCTAATAATATTGAAAAATATAATAACATAATAAATAAATATAATACATATAATATAATAAATAAATAATTCCATCTAAATAATGTTTTTACTTATTGAATAGTTTCATAGCTTCTTCCGTACAAAATGACAACATCTGTTGAAAATAAATTTTGGAGAGTTATGACGTCACACGCTTCACCATAGATACGGTGGTTTTCGGGGGATCTTGAAAATTTAAAACTTTGACAATTATTATAACTATTAAAACCAACTATAAAAAAAAAAAAAAATATGCAGTTATTTAAGTTAGAATGTCCATTAATCACAAAAAAAAAAAAATTGGACAGAGTTCCTTATTATGATTATTTAAAATGAATCATAGATTAATATGTTATTTTCCAATTCAGCAGCCATACTAAATCACCACAACGTGGAACTTTTAATAAAGCACCTCGTTCCCTTGTCCGTTAACGAGGCGGAATGTTTAAAGCTCTCGTTGTAGTGTTGATACAACCTTTTATTGGCCGTTAACAGACGACTTAGCCATCACACCACATCGTCAAGTGCAATCAATACAACCATATTGATACATGCGTGGTGTGGTATAAAACGTAGATTAAAAAGCTGTGAAGTTGAAGAACAACGATAATAATAATATTTGGATAATTTGTACAGCTGTTTTTGCGAAAAATAATTTCTATAACACACTGATAAAGTCGTGTTTGATCAGAAAAAACTTATTAAAGCTTCACGCTTCATTGTTTTATTAATTTATTAATAATAACGACGTTTCATGAAAATTCATTCCTAGAACTAGAGATAATTTTGACTAAAGTCATTAATTAGTTGAATGATTGAGAATGAAAGTAAATCATATTTTTTATTATAAATCGATTTGTTGCCATTATTTCAGACATAATATCGATCACGGGAATTTGAAATGTTGTAAAGGGCTCAATGTTAGTTGTTCAGGAGACCTAAAAGAAAATCTTAATTTTTTTTCAAAAATCTAATTTACAAAAACAAAAATGTTTATTTTTTATGGATTTCGTAGAATTTTGAATTTGATTTCGAACCTTTGTCCACTGGATTTCTCTGGCCGCTGAGATTTGCGACGCACTATACCGCTGCGCTACAGACGACCCGTAAAAAACAAAGCGGCCAATGAGCGCAGACCTGTCGTCGTTTTCGTTTTATATCTCAACCAATAGGAGCCTTGAGCGCAGTTTGATGCTTCGCAGATGCCGTAGTGCGTCATTTCCGTTTCACCCGAATTTCAAATCACTCTAACGGGGCTAAGGAAGTTTCACTTAAAAAAGTCGAAAAAATTACATATTTTACTCATTTTCGGATTTATCGTCCTTTACAGCATGTCAAATTTCCGCTACCGATATGAACCAAATAAAATGGGTAGATGAGTCGAAGTACCAAGAAATGAAAACCCAACTCTTACAAAACTGAAACAGAGTTCACGAGTTGAAGTTTTAGTCGTATTTTGTCCATGTTTTATCAAGAAAATTTATGTTACTTTTTAAAGGAAGAATCAGAGAAAAACTTGAAAATATCCAGTTATAAAAATGTGTTAAGAAAAAATAACAAAGAATATCAAGAATTTTACAAACTACTGAGAAATGGATATCAATTCGTTACACCAAGTTTAAAACAACCCAAATGCAAAACCATTGTATTTATGTACCAAGACACAACAAACTATAATAACTTAACAAAGAACAAATAAATAAAGTTAAACAATAAAAAAAGGTTATATTAAAAAGAGAAAATTTTATGGAAAACATATTATAACATTCAACTAAGTAAAAATCATGGCTCCCATATCAGGCACAAGAGCTCCTCTTTTCTGATAAGATATACATGTACATGACCAATGATTACCTTAAATAGAATACTTTGTAAAATATATATGAATAAATGTAATTCACATTCTTTATATTACAATAAAAAAATAGTTTAAAATATGTTATTGACAAAAAGGTCCAAATTAAATGCTTCTATGACACCACCAAATTAATATAAGAATTAGTAATTATCTTTAAGAAAGATTTTACAAATGATTAATTTTTTGTTTCATAACATAACCCTCGATGTTTTATTATTCGGTGTAAACATAAAGCTAATATTGTCCAACATAATAATGACTGACCGACCAATTGTAAACGAACCTTTTCAATGAAAATTATTTTCGGCAGTTCCGAGCGCCTGAAAAAGTTGGCGCCAGAGATTTTGTTCTTGGAAATACGAGTTTATTTCGTTTACATATTGATTTTTAAACATTTTTTTATGTATTCCCGGAGCCTTTGTACCTATTGAATTTTGTAGATCTTAGTTTTTCTTGTAGTACATCGTCTTTAGGTCCTCATTCTTAGGATACAATTATTTATTATTTTATTATTTTGTGTACTTTATAAAATTGTTAACCAAGTCTAAGTGAGGTTAAAAATTTGAATTTAAATAATGACACCTAAATGGCACTTCAATGGAAAGAAAACTATATTACTAGCTGAACTTATGCTAACTTATGCTGTACTCTCTTAATTCTGATCAAAAAGATTTCTTTCATATTTATTTAAAAATTATTTGATACTTCCTTTAATATTATATTTTAACATGCTTATAAATGTATGTTTTTTTCTTTATGTTATTTTTTTATTATATTTTTATAAACCATAAGGATATTATTATTTTGCTTGCACTTAACGGTTTTGTAATGACCAATATTTATGTGTGTTACTATTATTTAATTGTGAGATTATTAACCTCGATACAGGCGAATCCTAGTGCGGTTAATAATTATATGCTAAAAATGTATTTACATTGTGAAGAAGCAATAAATTAAAATTTGTAGGACCAAAATTTTATTGATTTGTTCTGTAAAGCGCGGAGAAAATGAAAAACAGTCTAATCTGTAAAATTATTTATTTAAATATATACATTTTTAATTAAATTTATTTCAGTAATTAGTGCATTAGTAATTATTGTAATCAGTAATTATTTATTTAAGTAATTATAAAATTACATAAAATATAAAATAGACTACACTTTCGATAAACTTGTCGTAGGTACTCCGCCTCACGATATATAAGAAATATAAATTATTTTAATAGTTAGAAATTATTATTACAAAAAATACTTTTTATATCGGGGGAGACAAAAAATATGAATTTCGTATTTTAATTTTATTAAAATTAATTAACTAATGCGAAGCTTTCGACGCCATGATTGGCCAAGTGAAGCGGAGTAATAAAACTTTACCATACTTTCGCTTGCTTAATGTGGGTCCAACAACCTTGAATCTCCAGTTGGTGACTTATTTTTATTATTATTGCTTAAGAATAACGCCTACTGTTGTATTTAGCAGAGACAAATTTTGTATTCCGTTTGTCTGTAAACTTTAATGGTTCAGAAAAGATTATTTTTTCAAATGTAAAATCGTCCTGTTTATTTATAAACAGAAACAAACAGTAGTTACATTAGATACATTGGCGAAAATAAATTTATAATTAATCAGTATATTTCAAGGTGGGCACCTATTATGTATGGCGTGTACGTCTTAATGGTATGTTAAAATTAACTAGGGAAAGAAGTTCGGTGGAGTCATTGTTATTATTTAATATTTTGTGTATAAATTTCAAATCAGCTATTGCTCGCCTTTGTTGCAATGTTTGAAATGTGCATTCAAAGTTATTGTTGAATTTGAAGGTAAGATATTTTATAAATTTGTTTTGAATATGTTCTATGCTATCTATATTGTATACTTTGTACTGCGGGTTCCAAATTGGCGAGGCATATTCCAGTGTACTTCTGACTAATGCAAAATATAACATTACTACTCTACGAGGGTTACTGAACACTTAACTTGTACGAATAATAAAACCAAGCATTTTATATGACCTGTGAACGATTGAGTCGATGTGCTTATTAAATATAACTTTGCTTTCAAGGATTTTTACATTCAGTTTTAGAGATGACAGGTTCATTGTTTGGTGTGAATAAGAGTACTTAATTACATGTTTATTTCTGGTGAATGTCATGGTATGACATTTGGAAACATTGATATCTAAAAAGTTAACTTTGCAATACTTGTAAAGTCTATCTAGGTCACTTTGTAACGCTTCACAGTCTGAGAGAGAATGCACAGTCAGAGAGAGAATGTCGTTTATATAAATTTTGAAGAAGAGCGGACCTAGGTGGGAACCTTGCGGGACACCGGATATTACCTCTATAGGCGAGGAATATTAAGAAATGCGAATTTCCAAATAGAGTCAGATATTTGCTGAAAACATGGCTACTAGGTAGAAATAATTTGTATTAGACGATTTAGTTTTACTATTAATGTGTAAGTTTATTGTTATTGTATAAATTAAGGTCTAAGTTGTAATCTGTAAAAAGTTGTAATAAAAATCCTGTTGACAAACTACTTAACTGTAGTTTAACGGGATATATATGAAAAAAAAAAAAAAAAAATGAAAACTTAGTAGACATCGTTGATTAGTATTACCTGATTGCGATTACTAATGTAGGACTTAATCCATCTAAATAGGTCGCCATGGAGAAAACTGTAAACCAAGGCCTTAGAGAAAACTGTATACATAGACTTGCTCTTTATCGTCCATATTGCTATGCAAGAAGTTTATGAAAAGGGCGAGGTTGGATGTTGTAGACCCACCTTTCATAAATCCGTGCTGATTCGGCGTAATGTTTGTCGAAATTATCGACTACAATTCATCTAACACGATTTTTTCAAGAACTCTACTTAAAATAGGGAGTTGGAAAATTGGTCGGTAGTTTTTAACGTCATGTTTATCACCAATCTTAAAGATTGGTGTGATAACAGCTGATTTCCACTTGAGAGGAAACGATCCTTCCATTAGTGACTTTTTATAGATGGCGCAAGCTGGAAGACAGATATATTAATGCAGTTGCGCATAAAAATTTCGGGTAGCCTGTCTATTCCTGGGGTCCTAGCATGGTCGATCGATATAGGTTTTATCGAAAATGTCGGTAACTTGACATCGCTCCCAAGCACGACTGCAGGCCGCTAACGAACAAACACGACTAAGGGTTCCTAATTTATTTGACGTAAACTGTTATTTCTTCGTTAGCGTCCTGCAGTCGTGCTCGGGAGCGATTTCAAGTTACCGTCATTTTCGATAAAACCTATGTCGATCGACCATGCTAGGGGGGCTGGTCCTTCATTAATGTCTATGTTTGATAGGTACTCGTATTTTAAGGTGATTTCTTCGTTTATTCTGATTGAGAATTATTTATGGTTTAATTGGACTCTCTCATCCGCATTTTTTCAATATATATTTTTTAACTTTACTCCACGCATGATGAAAAAAATTTCCCTCGAGGCCAACGTCATCTTTGGGGATGCTGTTAGAATTAGAAGGGTCTTTTTAGGGAAAGGTGGGAAAGGAAGATCAGTGAAGGAAAAAGGTATTAGGGGTGGGTTTTATTCTGGAGATCAGTGTGTCCAGGAGGGACGGACGGAATCTGTTCCTCCCACCAAGTGGTTCGCTACGTTTGGTGATTCAGCAGGGGTGCCCGGGTTCATGGTGTGAGGTTTGTCTAGGTCTTGGAGGTGGATGACCAGGACACACTGAACCCCAGATTCCTACCCACCCCTTAAACCCTTTTCCTTCCCAGAATTCTCCTCTCCTTCCTTTCCTTTAAAAAACCCTCCACACAGCATCCCCAAAGATGACATAGGCCCTGAGAGAAATTATTTTCCTCAGGGCCTCCTGTGTGGAGCTCATGTAAAAAAAAGGCGATGCGTCGAGTGAGTCCGGCTGGAGAAGTCAAAAGTTCTCCCTAAACCAGATCCGGCCAGCCACGCAGTAGGTGGGCCAACGCATCAAAATAAAATTCGAATGGCCACCATAAAACAAATATTATTTTTATTTTTAACTTTATGAATGTAACCTCAAATTTTAATATGTAATTAAATGAAGACAATATTAGCGAAACTCAATCGAAATCTGAAGAAAAATCAGAAAAAGACATTGGCACCTCTGGGGCTTGAACACAGGACCTTCGGTTTTCCGGGCCACAGCTCTAACCACTGAGCTAAGGCGTCTCTATCCGATTTGTAACTTGTATTTGAACTGTATCATACATCCACTAAGAACTACCAACACTATCTTCATTTTCTTAATGCATATTTTATTTTTTTGCCTTAGATAGCAGCTACAGATTTTCGATTGAATTTCGCTAGCATTGCCTTCATTGCCGTTTTGGGACCGAAAAGGCATGACTTTGGTCGAATTTCTGCCTCAAGTTGAGACCATCAATGCACATCAATATTGTGATACCCTAAAAAAACTCAAAAGGAGCAATAAAAACATAAGGAGGGAAATGCTGACCAGAGAAGTATGCTTGTTACACGAAAACGTCCGTCTTCACACAGCCTTAGCTACCAATATGCTCTTGGACTCATTCAGTTGGGATGTTTTGAACCACCCCCCGTAATCCCCTGACTTCGCGTCTTCACATAATTATCTTTTCACCTTCCTGAGAGCATATATGGATGAAAATAAATTTTCAACGGACGAGCAGGTGCAGAAAGTGGTCCTGAAGTGGGGGAAGGAGCTGGCGGGAGAATTCTTCAAGGAGGGCACAAAGAAACTTGTGCCACGGCTCATCATTGAACGAGTTGGCGATTATTTGGAAAAATAGTCAACAAGTGTATCAACAATATCCTGTAATTTTTTTTTCTAATACACTTTAAAAAAAAAACTACTATCTGAATATGCCTCGTATTACAAGCCTAGCAAGTAAAACAAAATTGAAATTATTTCGTGCACACTGAAATGACCACAACACGGTGTACCTCTTCAGTGTTTGAAGGTGTAATACATCACATGTATATTATATACATTGCAGTTTATATTACGGTTCACGTTGTGACCGAAAACACCGACCAGCGCCACGTAACGTGACATTGACGTAACGTAAGATTCCATCGATCAATAGGTGTCATGAAGTTCAATATTATGATAGAACCCTTTTTATCGAACCGGTATCATAGTGACGTCAATATTATTTAAAAGAGATTGTTTGACGAAAACCAACACATAGTTTTCCCTTTTTTATAAGTTCACCACAACAACGGGGTAAAAAGGATTTTTGTGAAGATTAATACTTTTTTAATACCTGAAAAAACCCTCGACTCTGTGCAGAAACGTTGCGTGGTTTGATAGGTTCTTCTACAGACTAGAATACCCTTAAGGCCTGTTCAGATTGAGCATATAAATATAAAAGATCATAGCACGCCAAATATCGCTCTCCATACAATCCCTTCAGACCGTTCACACCTAAGCGCTTTATACGTACATCGACAAATACAATGCACATCTTACGCCGTAACCGCTCTTGAGGCAATATGCCAACAGTTAAGTGCCCCCCACTCCGACGAAAACAGGAGAGGGGGTCATTTTAATTACGGAGCTGCCTAGACCGGTGGATGACAGATGTCAAGTTGATAGATTCAGTACAAAAAATGCGCACTCCGTGGCCGCTCGTTAATTCATCTGACCCCCTCTCCTACCATAGGAAGAAATATTTGATCTGCGTCGTGTGAACGTCACGAAACATAAGCGCTCGCGGTTCAACAGATACCTGCTCGCGGTTATATTCGATGTCTGAACGACACTTTAAAGTCCGTCGGGTACATCCAGATACACGTTGAATATATTTGACTACTCTTCGGTTCCTCATTGCTGAAGATTGTGACTAATACTCCAATTTCTGTGGTGGATAAGGCTCTTGCACACCCACAGCCAGCTACATATTTTTACTTCTGGCTGTTCATGGAATACTGAACATTTTCTCTTAGAGCGTTTTCTACAAGTAAGTTTATTGCTAGTAATTTCATCCAAGCAAACCGAGCGACATAGTATTCAAACCATCCAAAATAAATAGCAAATAAAGCTTTTAAAACACCAGATCTTATAAAAAAATATTAATTGGTTCAAAATTTTTGTCCAAAATCTGGTGTAGTAATTTCAGAGTGCTAATCGATGGTGCTAGAGTAAAAGCTATTAATAAAGTCTCCTTAAATAGGGCAACCAATATTATCTATGCCATTAATAAAATCAGCAGTGTAGGTATTTAATAGCGTCTGACGCATGTAGGTACTACCATAGAAACTATCTTATTTGCAAATTTTCTTTTACTAGGTTTTTCAAGTTGATTAAATCGCTAGTACCTACTTATATCTCTACCTATTATCTTAAACAGCATTTAAAGAAACACTTTTCATATATATAACTTGTAAAATAACTGAAACAAACGTGTTAATAATAATTTTTGGAGCATACTTTGCGATTTTTTTCTATCGAGGGAATTTTATATAATTTGCGTTTCGGTGCGGGCAAAGTCTAGGTTTTATCTTCAAGAATAACATATATTTTTTTAAGTGCTTTAAAACTTACCGTGTTTAAGGGAAATATGTAATAAATCGGTACAAATCCGGGTTGCGGGCCCTTAAGTCGCTAAACGTGGCGAATCACTTGGAGTGACCAATAGCAGAGATGTTAGTTATCCAGTGAATGGTACCCATAACCTCCCAAATTGAATAATTCAATTGAAATACCTAGTGTTAATAACTGAACAACAAACAATTTATTTATTTGATACTTATTATAGAAAATATAAGAGATATATATACATTTCTTAAATTTTTAAACTTTATGAGTAAAATCTCAAATTATAATATTTAATTAAATGAAGACAATATTAGCGAAACTCAATCGAAAATCTGGAAACAGAAAAATTAGATATCTTTTTCTGATTTTTCTGTCTCCAGATTTTCGATTGAGTTTCGCTAATATTGTCTACATTTAATTTTTAAAAATATAATAGAATTTAAAATATCCTAGCAACAAAGAATGGGCATGTAGAGTGAATGAACGGGGAAAGGAGTGTATTTGTAATGGTTCCATGCCAACTCAGAATGAAACCAACTCAGAAACACCTCAGAAAGGTCATTAAAAGCTATGAAAGAATCATTTTAAAATAGCCGGTAACCCTAACCTAACTTAACCTAACCCCAACTTAATCTATTTAACCAATACTTTCAAATTTTTTATCATCACTCTTAATGACCTTTCTGAGGTGCTTCTGAGTTGGTTTCATTCTGAGTTGGCCGTTCACCATTTGTAATATATGCAAATGAGAATATATATAACAAAGGAGAATATATGTAATATACGCAAATGCGAAGAGTAGAAGAAGTCAGGGACGCCCGAGGAATTAAGGCGAGACATAACCACGTTTATCGGAGGTTAACCCGAGGCTCACATTTTAATTTATTTCGGCGAATTCGTAATTGTATTACCATTTTTATTTCTACACCGCACAAGGGATGCGAGTTATTTATATTTTAGATTAATAAAAACAGTACGTTGCCATCATTTTTTTAACGTACATCGCCTTTAAAAAAATGTAATACGTTGTACAACTAAAGTTAGCGGTAAGTACCAGATTTTATTTTTCTAGACGATGAGTTAATAACTTCGGGAGGTATTATTTTAGAAACATCTTAAATATTAGTAACACGTTTTTCAGAATTAATTAAAATGAACCCGACGGAAAGGTCGAATGTCCAGGCCCGCTAGGGTGAATTCGACCGTACGTCCGTCCAATACGCCGTGCCGCGGCTGCATATTTGTTTACGCGCTTTTTTCAATTACGTCGTTAAGATTCCCACATTATTTTTCTTTCTCTTCTTTTCTTTGATAGGGAAAATTCGACACTAGGTCCGTCCAATACATGGGTCGCGAGTCGCAATTTGTATACACGGCTTTTTTACTTACGTCGCGTCGTTAAGATTCTAAATATATGTTAGGGTATAGTGCGTCTTAATGGCACGATCAAGTGCATCAGATACTTGAATCGGGCCACGTCGAGAATAAGAATAATATAGGAGTATTTTTCTGCATACCCCTGCGGAAACGGTCTGATGGTTAGTTAGTAATAAACAATATTGAAATGTATAATTTTTTCCTTCTTCTACTCTCCGCATGTTGAGCTCTTTAGCTTGTGGTTATGGAGTGGTATTACAATCATAATAGAAATAGGTAACACATTTATGTATATAACAATATTCAATATTCACACTGAGTTTCCAATAATAAATACCTGAAAAATACCCTCGACTCTGTGCAGAAACGGGCGGTCCGCTTGATAGATTCTCAGATCTTAACAGACGGATTGCAATCTTTAGAGCACAGGCGTCGGATGGGAATGCTATCCTTGTTCTACCGGTATTACAATGGAATATGCTCCGAGGAACTAGCATTATTGATCCCTTTGGTTTTGATTATGTGTGAGTAAGATTAAGTTAGGTTAGGTTAGATTAAGTTAGATTAAGCTAGACTTAGGATGTTAAGTAGATTACTAAATACATAAGGTAAATGTATTATTGCGGGGCAAGAATTCCAACAATCCATGCGCTTGATAGCTGCAAGACGAGTGGTTATCTAGCCCCCTACATAGTTAAGTAAATTGAAATACGTGTATAAAAAGATATTTTATTTAATTTATCGGGGTTCTAGAATTCCAATAATCCATGCGCTTGATAGCTGCAAGACGAGTTGTTATCGAGCCTCTTAAGTTAAGTAAATTCTAATGTAAAATCCATGCTAATTTGTACAGCGCTCTTGAGGCGATTTTTCGCAAAAACAGCGCTATATAAGTTGTCCAAATTTATTATTATTATTATTATTCGGCACCGGTGAATAGTTGGGAAACACGCCAAACGCGTGCCCAACATTTGTACACGGTTGATATTTGTCACATGAGAACGGGTCGTTTCTTCGACTCGTTCAACAGCTCGAATGTCGAATGATTTGCTGGCTTCTGTGTTTCCTCCTTCCTACAACATAGGTCTCTTCAAGGCCAATGTTCATTCCTTCCTCTCAAAAAGACCCTCCACACAGCATCCCAGATGACATAGGTCCTGACGGAAATTATTTTCCTCAGGGCCTCCTGTGTGGAGTTAATGTAAAACAAAAAAATTCGACCGTTATTATTTTATTTTCTGTGTATTATTCTGTTTCATGTTTCGGTTAGATTTATTAAAGTTACCTTCTACAATGATAAAATTTATATTATAATGCTGGGTTTAACCTTTATTCCAATAAATCAACAATATTCAATGACTAATATAATAACTGCAAACGTAATTAAATAAATATAATTTTATAAAAAGAAAACACAGCCTCCTCGATGTTCCCCAAAAGACGAGTTCCAGGATTAGCAACTCTTAAAGAATCATGTGGCAGGACTGAGGGGAAGGATCAACAACTCCCGATATGATGTCCTCTTCTGACTTGAGGATCGAGCATTAAGTAACATTGGAGAAAGATATTGGCTCCTGCAATTTTCAATCCGGATGGACCATAAAGCATGGACCAATAAGTGATATTATTGCTTACAAAATCATATACTGTTATTTAAGTTTACCGGGGCAAAAGTGCACATCTCTTTTTGCACAGCTCTATAAAATCAGGTTACTCTTTATTGAACTTCATCTTCGAGTTGTTAATGTTTGCGTGCGCGTTCCCCTTCAAGCAACCTCACATACCTCTGGGGGTATACGTACCCCTTCAACCTCCCATAACCCCTGGGGGGGTATGTGTACCACAAATTGGAAACTACTACTCTTTGGGATGAGTGGGATTTGGGATACAGGAGATCTTTAGGAAAATAATTCCCCTCAAAGCCCATGTCATCTGTGGGGATTTTGTGTAGAGAGTCTTTTTAGGACAGGAAGGAGAGGAAG
The DNA here is from genome assembly GCA_929108145.2 of Limnephilus rhombicus. Taxonomy (NCBI): domain Eukaryota; kingdom Metazoa; phylum Arthropoda; class Insecta; order Trichoptera; family Limnephilidae; genus Limnephilus; species Limnephilus rhombicus. Next base: position 31,512,536 of record OV815284.1, read on the forward strand.
TTCTGCGAAGAAAAAAAGTAAGTGGGTAGGAATCTAGGGGTCAATGCATCCATCCCCTCACTGTGGTGCAAGACGATGTTCCAAAACTGACCACTACTTGGTTTCAAAAATTAGAGAGAAAGGATAGTGAACTTTTACAACACAAACAATAAAATCAAACACAAACCAAAAACAACAACAAAAATTCCAACAAAAACAAACTAAGTAAAAGATACCCTTATCTTCTAATCTATATTATTATGTGCATGTATGTACCTACCTATTACTTTTCAATTAGAAGGAGCTGTCAATCTTATGTCTTAATTTCATATTTTATTTTATTCAATCTCTTCTCTTTTTTAAAAAATATTTATACAAAATATGTATGTAGGCTTATAATATGTACTGCACTATGTAAACACCACTTATAAGTATATATATATATACCTATTATTTTATAATTTATTCAAATTTTGCAAATTCACTTTTTGGCACCATTTTATTAATGCAATAATTAAAAACACTTTGTTTTTACCACAATAAACTTTATTAAAAAGTCGACATGTTTCAAGAACGATGTTCTCTTCATCAGTACATTATATGTGTTTTTAATTATTGCATTATTTTATAATTATTTTAATAACTATGCTTTGCAAACTACAGTAATAATAAAGCATTAATTGTTTATTTTATTTTACTTTATTGTTTCTGTTCTCACTATGCAAAATGTGTACGTAGGACTATAATATGAAATGCAAACACCAGTTACCACCTTATATTTTAATCATTTGCTTTTAAATACATTTTTATTTATTATTATTATCATTTCAACAACTATGCTAAACAATCCACAGCTATTTTATGTTTTTATTGGTTATTTCTTTTTTATTTTATTCTTTCTCCTAATTTTTTTTTTTCTTTTTGCTATGCTAAACAAATAACAGTTAGGTATTTTATTTTAAACTTTTTTTATTATTTTATTTTATATTCTCTCTCTACTTTTTATTTCCTCTTTTTATTTCATCAATTTTCTTTCTTTTTTTGTACAAATCATGTTCCACATGTTCATACCCATAATAATTTGACTGTCTTAAAAAGGGAATACTCCTAGTTGGGCAGTCAAAATTTAATAAATTATGTGTACAAATGTATAATATTGTGCTAAATAAACAAATAAAAAAGAGCCCTGCTGGAGAGGTCAAAAGGTTTCCCCAGTGTCCCCGAATTCGGCCTGCAATGCAGTTGGTGAGTAGACGCACCCGCTGCCAAGGCCCGGATATACCTCACCCTATGAACCCGGACAACCCTGCTAAGTCTCCAAACGTACCGAACGTAGCGAACTACTTGGGGTGATCTATGACAGAGGTCCTAGTTATTCAATAAATGGTTCCCGGAGCGGCAATACCTAAACCCGCCTCCCAAATTTAAACCTATATGAATATTTCCAAATTAATTTATTTCTTGAACATTCTGAAACCACACAGCTTTAGGAAACTATGCCTAAGTTTTTGCCTTCTATACATTCTAAATATCTGCGTACTTATCAAAGGTAGGAAGCATGGGCGTAGCAAGGTTTTGATTTAGGGTGGGGCAAAAATTAAAAATCAAGAGTAGGTACCGACAAAAAGTATTCTTCTACAAAATATTCATGCTGTAGGCTCTATGAATACAAAGAATATGAACGGAAGATGGAAAAACCATCCTATAAAGTGCTCTAAATTTAAAACGCGACTCGGTTGACAATCCCAGAGATCATGAATCAGCCAGCCAGGGTGGGCCCCACCTTGCCCCAACGTGCTTATGCCCACGGTAGGGAGTATACGTGATTAGTGCGCACAAATAGCATAGATCGTACAATAAAACACGGAAAATATAAAGTAGGGGAGACCGGGGACAGTTGTACCAATTTGACTTTTACCATTTTCTACATCTTAGGTGTAATGTTTATGAAAAAAATGCTCATACTCGACGCACTCGACGGCAGATAATTTTGTTGTCCACCAAATTCTTATTCTATTATTTTTCTAAATCTTATAGAAATTAAGCTATAAGCGCATAAACAGATCGGGGGAAATGCTTCAACTGACCCCTACCCCGAGGTTAGTTGTACCCCGTGGAATTTAAATTAAAATACAGAATTTATGGATAAAGTTATTTAAGTAATTTTAATAATTTCGGTGGGGAAAAACAGTTTTTTGTTGGTTTATAAAATTACTTTTCAAAATTTCAATTACATTGAACGTAATACACAATTTATCTCACCACAAGAAATCTCTTAAAGAATTTGTCAGTTGAAGTGTTACCAAGAACCTTAACTATTGTAATATGATAAAATGACAATACAAATATGTATATTAACACCATAGCACGTTTTAAACTCACAAAAAAGAGAACAAAAAATGAAAACATTGTGGTACAATTGTCCCCAAACAATATGTTTATATATTCCTTTTGCAATAATTTTTTATGACAATATACAACAAACAAATATACTGTCTCAAACTATAACATATTAAAGTCTTATTTAAATTAAAATAATTATAACGTAAACTTGTAATCATAAAATACACGTATTCAAAAACGACTTAGTGTTGAAAATTGCTTGTTGAGTGATCGGTCACCTTATAGCTTATATGAACTATGTAACCACAAAAAAGAAAAATTAAATAAGAAATAACCTCTTACCATATTATGAGAAGTAAGAATTGTACTACGGACAAACAACCACACTGGCTAAAAATTCTACATATCGACGGCAGAAAGGCTAATTGACGTAACCAACATTTTGTCGATTTTCACTTTTTGATGCCATTTTACTTGAAAAAAAAAACTGCGTCGAATTGTATACTCAAAGTTTATATATTATGAAAATTTGAAGGTTTACCCCCTTAAAATGCCTACTGTTTTTCCCGGAAGTCCGACCAAAAATTGATGTAAGTGATGGAAAATCCGACGTTTTCTTAATAAAATGCGGGTTACTCCCTTTAACCCGGGCGTATCCAATGTTTTAGTGTTTATTTACTATGAAAAATTATATGGTTACGTCAAATAGCCTTTCCGTGTCTTAGGAAATATTTTCGCTTACGGTAAACGGCTGACTAAAGTTTTAAGTTTTATTTGGTTACATTAATCCTATAAGTTATGCCGTGTCGAAAGTTTTTAGTAACATCATTTTGTAAGTTTAAAAACTTTATTAAAAGTTAAATACTACCACAGATTTGAAGACTTATTTTGTGGAGAACGTTACACTTAACGTTCTCCACAAAATAAGTCGAACGTTACTAATCGAAAATGCGTCAAGCTCAAACATCGTGTTATTGCATCCTGCTTCGGCGTTCAGTGCCCATCCGACCGATTTTTTTTTTTTACTTGAGCTCCACACAGGAGGCCCTGAGGAAAATAATTTCCCTCAAGTCCTATGTCATCTTTGGGATGCTGTGTGGAGGGTTTTTTTTAGGAAAGGAAGGAGAGGAGAGTTCTGGGAAGGAAAAGGTTTTCAGGGGTGGGTAGGAATCTGGGGTTCAGTATGTCCTGGTCATCCGCCTCCAAGACCTAGACAAACCTCACCCCATGAACCCAGGCACCCTGCTAAATCACCAAACGTAGCAAACCACTTGCGGTGACCTATGGCAGAGGTGTTGGTTATCCAATAAAGGTTCCGGGGCGGCGGTACTCATTCCCGCCATGGGGCGGTACCCATTCCCGTGCAGGGTGAACGTGAAGACGTAAATTAGATAGGGGTCGATTAGTAAATGAGAAAAAAGCAGGTCTGCCGACGGGCAGCCTGGAAAACGACGGTATCTTTCGTAACCCGTCCGTTCCACAGTGCTTTCGCGTGCCCCGTTAGCAACGACTAAATCAAATACATGAATGAAACCAACGAATTACTGTAGTCTAGATCACACTCCATTAAAGAGTTCTTTGATCGGTCGGCCACCAGCCTGGACGTTTTAGGTGTACATTTTTTTTTTTTTTCGATATGTTTTAAAAAAAATTTATTATATATTTTTTATTATTTTTATTTAATTATGTTTTTAAAAACTTCTATTCTATAACTATTTAAAAAAAAATAAGTGATGCATATAAAAAAAGGAATGATATATAATGATATAATGACGACGTTATTTAAATAGAGCTTAAAAAAAAATGATGTGCATAACTCTATTTCTGAAAAAATGTCAGTTGCGGGCTGTCAACTTATTGCCTTCGATATGAAAAAAACGGTTGTTAAAAGAATATTTCGTCGTACCTCCCATTACAAAACATTTTTTTATTTAAATTTGGTTACATCAACTAATTGTAAGTCTGATTCCCTTCGAAGAGGGTTACACCATGGTTTTAGGAGCTACAAATAACACAAAAGAGGTTACGCCCTTTAGCCTTTCCGTAAATTAATCGCACACCGAGCTTCTCATACTAGATATTGTTGGTTACAGCCAAGAAGTCGTAAAATTTTCACAAAAAAGAATAGATGTAACCACCAAAATCATCATTTTTTAAACATTATTCTGTTGTTCGTTGTAAAAATCAACGAGATAGGGGTTACCATTCATATTTTATGATTTTTTTATTTTTGTTTTTTCAACTTTCCCGAAAGTAGAGGATTTGCTGGTTACGTCAATTAGCCTTTCTGCCGACGGTATTTTTTTTTAGGAACAATACAAAAAAATATAAACTGTAAAATGTAAACTTGTAACAAATATGCAAAACCAAATAAACTAAGCTTTGAAAAAAAAAACATAACATAAACGTAACAAATAAACTAAAAACGAACAAACAAACAAAAAGCAAACATACTTGGCTTGGTGAGGGATCGGTCGCCTAATAACTTATAGAAACTATATAACCATACAAAAGAAAAGTTTAATAACAAACAACCTCTTACCATATTATTTATTTAGAAATAATGAAAATATTATGAAAAATGATCGTTATAAATAAAGCAGGAAATTATCAAAATGCAAAAGAAACATAATTGTACAAATTTTTACTCAGATTCACATTCATGACACATGTATCCAGGTTCTCGCTGTGTGCAATCTTCGTGGGATCAGGATTAGAATTTAATCAACATTAACGTAAATACATAAAGTGAAAATGGTTTGAACATTGAAAGTATGGGGGATGGGCACGGACATGCACTTGAGCGTATGATTTAGAAGCTGTACTCACAGAATCTAAAACCTCGGTGTTAGTTGTAGCACGGGGTCGATTGTACCGGGTTGCACTATGTCCCACGGGCTACTGACGATTGTCCGCATGTATTAGGGCTATTGCCTGACGAAACATAGAATACTTACTTATTATAGTTAGGGAGTTATTCGCCTTGGTACTACTGACCCGTGGTACTATTGTCCCCGGTCTCCCGTACCAAGTCTCCTTTATTATTCCGTCAAAAACCTTTGATGCATTTGTTTTTCAAAACAACTTATGCTAGGCCTGTTTACCGTTAACCCTGTTGTTCAGGTCTGTGGTCTGAATAAAAGTTCTAAACCCCCGATAACGGTATCAGAAGGCATATAACTGTATTCAATATAATCACGGTGACCTTAATATTTTTTTATGTTAAAGTTCAGCTTTGTCAGCTGTTCATAACACGAAGTTTGAAATTCAATAAACGTCATTATATAATATTAGGTCCTTACATATGAAATTGGCGTTTTGTATGGGAGGAGCATAAAGTCGATTTTTTAAAATATAATATATTTATTTAATAAAAGTATGTACCATTGCTATCTATGCACTTTTGCCATCTCATAGGTAGTTCATCGATCCCTTTACTAAAAAAACCATTCGGATGGGAATCAATAAAATCTTTGAAGGCGGTTTGGACTGCCCCATCGGAGTTGAATTTTTTCCCCTGAAGGAAGTTATCCAAATTTCGAAAAAAATGGTAATTTTTTGGGGCAAGGTCCGGAGAATACGGTGGATGTCCAATTGAAGCTCCTCTAATTTGACCGTCTGTTGTGCAGTGTGTGGTCTAGCATTGTCATGAAGCAGCAGTGGCCTAGAGCGATTAACCAGCCTCGGTTGTTTAGCAGCTAGCTTTTACATCATGGTTTACAGTTGCTGACAATAGATATCTGCCGTAATCGTCTGCCGCAAAAGAAAACACAACTGTGTTTTCTTTTGCGGCACCGTCGCCATAATGATAATAATAATAATAAATTTGAACAACTTATATAGCGCTGTTTTTGCGAAAAATCGCCTCAAGAGCGCTGTACAAATTAGCATGGATTTTACATTAGAATTTACTAACTTAGGAGGCTAGATAACAACTCGTCTTGCAGCTATTTAGCGCATGGATTATTGGAATTCTAGCCCCCGACAAATTAAATAAAATATATATATCCATATATATTTATAATATATATAGCCATACACATCTATAATCCTTTGAGCCGTTTCTGCAGCACTGGTGCCACTGTGGAACTCGTACTCGTAAATAACGCGATATTTCAAGTTTTCCATTTTGTAAACTAAATGACGCAAAGAAAAAAAAAACAATTCAGGAAAAAACAAATGAATTATAATTTTCGAAATACAAATTCATGAGTAAACAGCTGTATAAATTTGAATCTGGAATTCCTAACCAAAGTGAAGATATTTGAGATCAAAGTTTCCAGAACGGCAAAACGTCAATTTACAACAATAACAACACTTCAAATCGAATAAATTAAGGACACTTAGTCGTTGTGAAATATTGTGTGGTCGTTGGCGATCTGCATTCGGAGCATAATCGATATAATACATAATATTTCATTAATACAATTTATCCAATGCCGAATATGAGAATGGTAGAAAAAGTCGGGGATGCCCGAGGAAGACATTGCACGATAAAGTGAATCAGATTCTTGAGTCGCGCCATGTCACGAGTCAGAACAATATAAGAGTGAATGAGATAAGGAGTGTGTCCCAGGACCGAGTGGTTTGGCGGTATGCCCTCTTTGCCTACCCCTGCGGAGAAACGGCGTATTGGTTGGTTAGTTACAATTTTTCGATTTTTACGTTACGATGGCCCCTAAGAACAATTTCGAATGTGCAGTTTTGTAATTTAACAGTAGAACTGTTTATAGTTTCGTTTCTACTTTTTTACCGTTTTTGAGATCAAGAAGTATAATGTTGTTTTGATATTTTACATTGCATTTAATTTCTTAAAAAATCCGAAAATGCGGATATATAAGTAAGCCAATTAAAAATCCAACAAAACGATTTTCAATTTTCAGCAAATCCGACATTGTTCTTCGGGACCGTCGAAATGTTTTATTCCCTACGTTCTCTTGAAGGGAAAAGGGAATAAAATATGTTTCAGAATTAAGGGATAATAAATTGCCATCGAACCATTTTTTGATAACCTTTAATAATGAATTGCAAAGATGTTGATGATATTTATCAAAGGATAATTCTAACTGGATTTATTTGGTGTTGAAAATATTGTCGATACACGAAACAAATATTATTTTTCAAAGGGATGAAAATATTCTCGGGTTAAAAATAATATGCCGTATTTGGAATTCCCGCTACAGGAAAGATATTATTTGATTTTTTACGCATGAACATCTAAATGCGAACACCACCATAAAATACTTTGCAATAGACATGGGCAGATTCATTCCCAGGAGTGAATTGAATCATTACGATTCCCTTGGCCTTTTGAATTGATTCCTTTTAGTCATTCCTTTAATTTAATTACAAAAAAAAACTTTGTTTATCGGGTTAATGTAATATTTTGACAAAAATAAAAATAATAAATTGAAAAGAAAAATGTACTTTTATTAGGCTAGTAATTAAATCTTACAATTAAACAGTTTTTGGTTTCACCCCTAAAGTTTTACTAATATTACTTTATTTATTAAACTTAAAATTATTCCACTTCACGTGATCTAATGTAAGTAAACATTTTAACAATTAAAGGTGAATATTTTGTGACAGTTGATCACAGCCGGTTGGCCTTATAATATCTGCAAATTAACATAATATTATCTATGTACCCAACATCTGCGTCTAAAAGTAGGTAGGTACTTATATTCCAATAGCGTTGGTACGTACCAAAAATAACCAACTATGAAATAAAATTGACGGCTTGACGGAGAGGAACAAATAAACCGCACGGGCCGATTCGCGGCGGGCATTAACGAATGAATTTGTGGCGGCCACTTTTGCCGAATTCCTTGCGCCGTCACTGGCGCTGAAAGAACACGCGAGAAATACTAGAAATACTAGGCACCGCGCGCTGAGTATTAGACCTACCTACCTTCGCCGGCCACGCCGCCTCGATAAATAATAATTCCGCCACCTACGCGAAAGGCCCCGAACTAGTGGCTGTGCAATACAATACCCGCAGAACGTTCGAGCAAATTCTCCGCTTTGCGTGAATTCACGCAACATTACCGGGCGCGCTACAAACTACTCTGCCGATCGCGCTAGTATATAAAGCGACTCATTTCGGCGCTCGCTTAGTCTAGTCCCTTCATTCATCCGGTCGAGTAATACACACCGAGCAGTGCAGTGCCGCGACCAAGTACGTGCTTTCGCGGGGTACCCGCCGGCGCAGTCAGCAGCAAGTGAATAACGTTTATCCAGTGTGGACACAAAGAACATTTCCAACACCTTCGAGGACTCCTTCTCCAACTACCATCCGCTGTCCGGCCCGTTCGCGCCTCGACATGAGATGTCACCCGACCTATCAACTACCAAGCCCGCTCGCGCTTGCTTTTTATATAGGTGCAACCCGTTCTCTGGCATTCGAAACCCATCGCGTTCCGCTGCTAGAGATCATCCTCATCGCCTCTCAAGGTTCCTTCCTGCGTCACGTGTGTGCTCCGACCCACTGGACACACAGCCGCCATATCCCGTCAACACGACGACGATCGAACGCCTGGACCAAGGTCACTTCTACACCGCCGCGGTTTAGAGCAACGCGCCGGCTCCCTGAAGACCTGTGATCTTCACCGCCGAAGCTTCCTGACCATCATCACGCATCAGCGACGCAGCAGCATCACTCACTGTACCTCTGTCACTCCGCTCCGCTTCAACCTGCGCTACGTAGCCCAATAAAGACTGACTCACTACACCGACCGACGCCTTTCATTTCGCAACCCGTCTCTACCGATCCGGCCCGCTCCCTCAAATTAGTAACTTTTAGCCATCAAATGTGTCGATCTCTCTCAGGACAGCTGGAACCTGAGAGAGTTTGAACTGGTCTTTGTCTCAACCGAAGAAGAAGCCAATGTTAATTGGTTTATTCCCGAATAGAGCGCTTCGGACTCGATAACGACAGACTAGACACGCGGACTGGAACGGTATTGGCGGGGACGGGGACAATACTGAATAAATGTATTAATTCGTCGCACAAGTGAAAGAGACGCGACGTGTCGTGGCTCGGAACTCGGAACTAATTCGGCTGACTCGCTGCCGGTTTTTACTTTTGCTGGGGACAATAATATACCTACGCGTGTTTTGTGAATAGCGGCGCGGGAGTGGGATAGGTACCTACTTAACTTTAGGCAACTTCGCGGCGCGCCACCCATATAATAATATTTAAATACCTACCAAACGTTATAAATTATAATATTTAAATTGTTTACGGTTCACATCATTCATTGAAATAATTTAACGGTAAAATAAATGGAAAATAAAAATTAATGGGGCTGTTAAAAATCGTAGGATGCAAGGCCAAATGTAAGGAATCAAGAAACAAATCCTTTTGAAATTGAGAATCAGATCAAGTGTGTCACAAGATTGAATTTATTCATTTAATTCAGTCATTCAATTTTGCCCATGTCTAATAACAAGGCATCGACTGTTATTTCCTTTAGTGGGTTTCGAGTGTAACTGGTGGGGACTGTCCTCAACATTCCCCCGTGAAGAACCACCACTGATATTTGGATTACTTTTACATATGTTGAACCACTTTGGATGCTTTCATTTTTTAAATGCATTGAGGGTGTACAGTCTAAACTAACTGTATTAACTCAAAGCACTCTGGTATCATATATCGATCACCTATAAAATAAATAATTATGTCATATAAAAAATGTATTAACTACTTTTTGAAAAATAGATTTTAGATTAATTAGTTTACACCGGCGATGATATGTGGCGCTGCACCGTATAGATACTTTGATATTTTCCAACAAATTGCAGATTTTAGTGATCCCCAACCATAGACATCCAAATTTAATAGACCAGAAGTTACAGATGAGGGGTAAAACCAAACTATGGAGGGTGAAGAGGGGAAGATGACTGTGATTTGTTAAAAAAACAATCTGACAGTATATAGGCATCTCGCATTATAATATCACCATTTAGTTCTTAAAAGCAAAACTGCTTTTTAATGAATAGACCTTTTTACATGGGAGCGCGAATTGCCCGCCACGTTATTATCATATTTGCGTAGTCGAAATCGGCAAAAGAAAGTTCGCCCTTTTTCACACGGGAATATTTTGTTGCCGTGTTTAGTTGAGACACTTTTACAAATGTTTCATAATTTACTTACCCCTGTAACTCACATTCGCTACGTTCACATATATTAGGGCATAATGTATAGCACAAGCACTCACTTTTGTTCGTAAAATGTGCGATGTGACCAGCGCGCTGCTCAGGGCAAGAATGATGACGTCACATTTTTTAGATTCAAGCGACCCTCTCGTAAGCCCGGCTGGCTCCAAGGCTGAGCTATAGCCGGCTCCATGGGGAGGGGGAAATAATACGTTTTTATCACTTAGGGCAGGTCCAGATATATTCATATGTCCATGTCCCCAACATTATAGTGAAATATTTAGAAAGGTACGCATTTTTTCTTGTGAATTCCTATAGAAAGAGCAGATAAATTAAACAAAAATTGCAGCATTGCTATTTTAACAAATAAACTTTTGATTTGAATTTCAGAATTAAAAATTTAATTTATATTTAGATCTAGCTTTAGCAGGTTTTGACGTAGTTAGAACTAGTTATTTAGTAGTGTAATATAGTTATATATCACACCACTAAAGTCAGTCATCGCAGCTCATTTTTCACATTTATCTTAAAACAGACCTCTAAATTAGGCTATTAAAAGTGGGAAGGCGGGTTTAAAAATAAATGTTGCCTTTAAAATAAATTTACTCGTAAAAACTTACATAAAAAATACTGGCATTTAAGTGAAATTTGAAATTCTCCAGCAGAAAGAGGATGATTGATTGTGTAAAATATTATGAAACTCAGATAGGTGTGTTTCCCAGGAAAAAAATAGCTCAGTTTGTAAAATTTTATGGAGACTAAAGATTATTCTACTAAATTTACGAAATTAATCTTGTCTAGTAAAGTCTTCTCTAAAAAATCATGAAAAAAATATTGTAATGTCGAAAGTTTACTTTCGAAAATAAATAAATAAGACTTAACAAAGAAACATATCACAGGTTCTCACCATGAAATATTACTTTATATTTGTAAATATTATCATCACTGTAATCAATGTACTTGACAGCCGGCACGTAGTCCAGCGGTAAGGCTCTTGACTAACATTCCGAAGGCAAATAAATTTTTTTTGATTAATTTGTGTTATTTCACAATTTAGTCATTTAAAATAATATATAGTATATTTGCGGCATATACGAAGAATATACGACGCGAATGTGAATGGTAGAAGAAGTCGGGGGCGCCCGAGGAAGACATGGCACGATCAAGTGAATCAGATACTTGAGTCGGGTCATGTCAAAAGTCAGAATAATAGAAGAGAATGTATGAGACGATGTATGAATGTGAGTGAGGCAAAGAGTGTGTGCCAAGACCGAGTTGTTTGGCGGTCCGTCCTCTCTGCCTACCCCTGCGGGGAAACGGCGTGATGGTTAGTTAGTTTGCGGCACGTTCCAGAGTGGAAAATACTCTCAGTATCGCCCTGGTGTAAGACCACCATTCAGAATTGAAACGTTGCTTGAAATGGCTTTAGCCGTGTTTGGTGACCAGATCTGAATAGCCAGGTACTTCCCCACCTTCCTCTTCCCTATCTCCTTCCCCTCCCCACTACCTTCAGCCTCACAACGTACCCAAATTGGGGATGCCATAGTCTCACTGGCTCCAGACGGGAGCAGTTGGGACTCTTGTGCGGTATTCATATAAAAAAACTGTTTGTTTCTATATAACGTGTTCAACCCTTAAATCATCAAAGGAAGTTAAATATCTGGGAATAATCATAGATGAACAGCTACGCTTTTGGGAAGCACATATTAGTGACACAGTAAAAAGACTCCGTAAGCCCTGCCATATATTCTGCTCTCTTAGATCCCTCTTGGACCTAAAAACCCTAAGAAGCATATATTTTGCCCTTTTTCAATCCATTGCAACATATGGTATTTTGGAATGAGGTGGTTGCACAGAATCCGTCATTAATCCAATAATTGCAGTTCAAAAACTAATATTGATAATTATATTTAAATGCCAACCTACCCACTCCTCAAATGTGCTGTTTACTAAAATTAGGGTCTTAGATATTTGCCAACTATTCACTAAGACAAGCCTATCCTACATACGGAAAAATAACCGACTGGTGGCTCCACAAAATCAAGTACAAACGCGCTTTTCATCAAACCCGGGATGCGTGGTCACAAAAACTAGAACCACATTCGCTCAACGACAATTTTGGTTCAACGCCCCCAAAATAATATAAAATGCATTGAGCACCGATATAAAATTATTACCATATCCCTTCTTACTATTAGTGTTCAACATTGGATATTCGAAAGGGGACGAGATTTCCTTAAAGAATATATGACTTCCTAACCATTGTAAAAAAAAAATAAAAAATAAAATTATCTAAATAAAATATCATACCTCTCATCTTTTTCCATCATGACTTATATCACTGAAATCTAATCTAACCTAAATATAAATTCTTCTAGACGATTAATTACCTACCATGATTAACCTCCTGTAAAAATTTTAGCTTTCATAAAATAATTTGGCAAAGCTCTAAACATATTTAAATCTTACTCCTTAGCATTTTATTTTTTATTTGTATCTTCTTTAAAAAACATTTTCTTTTTTATAATCCTGTTTATTTTCAATTTTATATGTAAATATATGTATGTGTGTTTGTATGTGGGTGTGTTTATGTATATATGTATATGTGCATATATATATACGTATATATGTGTGTGCATATGTATTTATATGTATGTATATGTATATTTATGTGTGTGTATGTGCTAAAGTATGTATATATCTTGTTATATTTACCTTAAATATATTTTTTTTCTTTCTCTTCTTTCTAATATCTCATAATTTCTATTTCAAACCTATATTTTGTTCTAGTTCTCACACTGTATAATTTAAATATAATTTAAATGATTACCTTAACACGGATATTTGCCTGGTATGGTAGTACAAAAAAACATAAAAATTGTACTTTCAACAAATCGTTGGATTACGGAAGCTGAAAGTATTTAACTTAAGATTTATGCATTTAAAAAAAAATATAATCAATTTTCTTTAAAATGAAATTAAAATTTTCCATTGACAAATTAGAGAGGCGAACAGAAATTTATTTTTCGAATGTGCTTTTAAACTGGGAGGCGCCGCTTTGGGCACCATTTATTGGATAACCAACACCTTTGCCACATGTCAATCCAAGTGGCTCGCTACGTTTGGTGCCAGCAGTTTGGTAGGTATTGGCGGCGACGCACCTTCTGCGTGGAGTGCCAGATTGAGAGAAACTGGTTGAGGGAGACCTTTTGATCTCTCCAGCCGGACTCTCTTGAACCATCGCCTTGCACCTGGAGTTGGAGGGATGGATTCATACGTCCTCCACTCTTAGACACATTGACCCCAGATTTCTTTCCACCCATCGTACCTTTTTTCCATATTTTTTCTTCCTTTCCTTCTTTGGACTAAAAAAATCCATTGATTACACCGCGGTGCAAGGTGATGGGTCGAGAGCATCCGGCTGGAATAGAACTTTCACAGAACGTGAAAATTAACTTAAAATATTTTAAGAATTGTTCGATTTTTTTAAAACAAGTTACCTTGTTGAAGTTAGCCATCCAATCAGAGTAAGGCTGGCTTGCATGATAAAGTCGATGCAACAGATTTGAGAAAACGGGAGCGGAACGCACGAACAAATTAACAGGCAGGTGTATTGCAAAACGGTCGAGTTAAAACCGTATTTTCTCTACGTCAATGAAATTTCCAAAGCTGATGATGGAAATAATTTTATGGGATCAAACAAGTTGCGTTGACCAATACATGGACTAATACATGCCCTTGTCCGGAACAATATTGTAACTACAAATCTATCATTGAGTAATTTGATGGGATTTTTTGGGCATTTTATTATGCATCTTTTAGGTAGGGATTATGGTAATGAAAAAAAATTTAGGCCTGTGGCAGCATTTTAAAGGTTGGTTTGTTTTAAGTACGTCGTGTGGTGTTGTTTACCAAAATATCAGAGCAAGGTTTAATTTATGGGAATAAAGGGAGACAATCAACTTCTTACGGATCCACTTCTTACGACTGTAAAACCAATAAACTGAAGGATGCAGAATATTTGTCCAGAAAAAAATATTTTTAAGCCTGATTTTTGCCGTTGAAACAGGCACGTGGAAAAATGTTGTAAGTTGATATCATAACAGTATTTCGAACATAAATGGTTTGATTTATTCAAATTGTTATTTGATTTTTAAGGTCAAATTCATCAACGACATGTGTAAATTTATGTAAGATCCAAAGAGTTAAAAAAACATTTTGTGGAATAACGTTGAATGTGAAGTTTTTATATACCTACAACATTTTTCGAACATTTAGCCTAAATTCTAATTTAATTGTCTTTCTTTACGATTTTACATTTAAAAATCTCAAGAATTTACGACGGCCGGCGTGGTCTAGCGGTAACTTACTTGACTTAACCGCTTACTTGACTCGCAATCCGAATGTCAAGGGATCGAATCCCGGCGTGGGCAAATAAATTTTATTTGAATAATTTGTGTTATTTCACAATTTATTCGTTTAAAAATAATGAATAGTATATTTGCGGCAAGTTAAGATCAATATGCAGAATTGAAACGTTGCTTGAAATGGCGTTACCTGTGTTTAGTAACCTGATCTGAATAGCCAGGTACTTCCCCACCTTCCTTCCCCCCATCTCCTTCCCCTCCCCACTACCTTCAGCCTCACTACATACCCCAATTGGGGATGCCATAGTCTTACTGGCTCCAGAAGGGAGTAACTGAGACTCTTGTGAGGTAGGGGAGGGTGGGGCGTGTTGTAACGGGGGCAGGTTGTGACATCGCGTTTAAAATTCCCGCTAGTTAACTTAGCAGGGAATTTCGTGTGAACTCCGTACCGCCAGTTTCTGTCAAAACAGTGGTGGCGTGCGGTTGATATAATTAAAACTATACGATAAAATGTGATTTTTCAGTACTAAACGAACTTGTCCTGCAAATTTTCGAAGTTATCTGCTAACTTGCTAATACTCGGTAAGTCGATATATATTTTTTTCTCCAAAAAGTGTGTCTTTTGACTGTGTTATTAGTTATAAATAAAATGCTTACTTCAAGTAAGTTTACTTGCGTGGTCATTTTTATGTAAAATCGTCCGGTGGGGCGAGTTGTGACATCAAGGCTGGGGCGTATTGTGACGCTCACAACTCGCCCTTAGAATTTAGTTTTTATTTACTTTTATAAAACCAATGTGTATTATGTAAAAAAGGCGTATTTTTAACTTATTATGAATGCATATAAGTATTACGTATATACATTTCCTTTTTGTGTCTACTTGTAATTCAAACTTTTTTTTCAGGCTTGCAAAATGGTCCGAAATTATAAAAAAAGACGAAGATGAGGGAAACACCTCTGCTGCTGATCTCACAAGAACACCATTGCAACACATAACTAATGCAGATAAAATTTTTTGGACCTTCAACCATCAACTAGCAGAACCAATAAACCTGTGTGTCAGAAGACACCAGAACAAATCCGGCCATTACCCATAGCTCAACCAAGAAATAATTTTCCAAATAGGAAAAAACTTACGAGGGCAATTTTAACGAACACCCCTATAAAGAAAAAAATAGAATAAGACTAACTGAGAAAGGAAAAGAAAGGAATAGAAAAAAGTATAAATACAAAACTAACGAAAAAAACAAACACCCAATAAATTAAAGGTGGTGACAAAAACAGAACTACCTTAAAAATATTTTAGACGTAACCCCTATTCTAATGATATTTGTGGTGAAAGGGGGGTCAGGGGGTTTTACCAATTTTATTATGTACCTACCTACTTATTTTACTTAATTATTTGTTCGTCACAACCTACCCCACCCCAGTCACAACACGCCCCACGGGTATTGTGACATTTCCCATATTTTGTAAAATAATATTTTGTCACTTTATTCGTATGTCAAAAAGATTGATAATACCAAAATAATGTTGGTTTCCATGAAAATGTCAAACCTTTGATTTCATTAAAGATTTTTCTATTATATTTAATTTTGTAATTTAGTCGCAACACGCCCGATCTTCCCCTATTACATTAAAAAAAGAATTTGTTATTTGTATTTTAAATAGTACCTAAATGTCATGAAACGTAACTGATTTCTGAAAGGGCTCATTTCAAGCAGAAATCGGTTCAGCGCAAATTTAGTGACGCCGCTCCAGAACGCACTGTTCATCACAAGAGATTTTACCGCTTCAATGATTTCGCACACAATAATTTGGTACTGCATAATTTAACATTTTTCCAATGGTTTTGTAAAGTAAGTACCGCTTGAATATAATAAAAGCAGTCATCAGCCATAATGCATAACAATAGATATTAAGTTCAATAACCTTTGCTTTAATTACGGCGTTGTTATGTGATAATTACGCAATTCGTGCTTTTCAATTTTTGTTATCGCTCATTATGTTTTCCAGTGTTAACGCACCTAAAATTTAATTTCCGTTTAATCATTGAAAATATTACGATGTGTCATATCTGAAAAAAAACGATACCTATAATAATTCAGGAAACAATTATTTTATAACATGAATGATATGGGAATAATTGATATGTGAAGATAACACCACTCTTTCACTTGTTTGTGGATTTGTGATTTTTTTTTGCCAGACGTTGCTATTCTTTTATCGGAAATAATTAAAAAAAGATCAAAATACTGGTGAAAACAGGTTTCAAACACTCGAACCCATACGCTTGTTTTCACGATAATGTAACATTACTAGTAGTGACCGACCGAAGGTTCGGTTTCGGTTTCGGCAAGTTTCGGCAAAAAATCTAGTTTCGTCATCACTTTCGGTTTCGGCAGAAAATCGAATCTCTGCATTCATAAATTATCGCACGTCGTTCAGCTGACTTCGGGTGAGTTCTTGGCTAGTGTGTCACCCGCCATCATGAGTTCACCGGCCGGTCCGGCGTGATTGTGTTGTGATTTTATGTGTTATTTCTCGCAAATAGTGATTTTTTAAAAATGAATACCTCACAAAAGTCCCAGCTACTTCCGTCTGAAGCCAGTGAGACTATGACATACGTATGTTGTGGGGCTGAAGGTGGTGGGAAGGGAAAGGAAATGGGAAGAGAATGGTGCGGAAGTACCTGGCTATTCAGATCTAGTCACCAAAAATGTCTAAAGCCATTTCAAGCAACGTTTCAATTCTGATTGGTCTTACACCAGGGTGATACTGAGAGTATCTTCCATAGTGATCAGTTAAGTGTTTGTTTTTGTTATTTCTTCGGTCTATGTTGTGATTGTAAACGCAATTAAAATTAAAATACTCAATAGTGAGGTCCTTCCTTTATACGTTATGTTATTTTTTGTTTGTTTTATAGCAGTAATATAAAAATAATAATAATTTTTTTTTAACATAGGTACCTACCTCAATTATTGCTTTTTATTATTATTTCATTTAACACGTGTTAACTGTCTGCATAAGTGTAAAAAATAAACCAAATTTCAGTAAACAATAGATTTTTAACATGTATAAAAAAGTTTCGGTTTCGGTATCGGTAGAAAGTCCTGTTTCAGTCGACACTAATAGAGACACGTATGAGGCGTACCTGACTATTAAAAGCATCTGGATTTATTTATAAAAATGTTAGATTTACCTACGAATTCTCTATGATTTATTATTATTTACCAACGACTTAACTAAGATTTACATATGATTCACGATTTACCAATGATTTGCTTATGAGTTACCAATTATTTACCTACGTTTTCTGTGGTTTTTTTTGTCAAATACCAATTGCCAGATTGCTAATTGGTCTAATTCTCTGGTTCTAAGAATCTAAATAAAACAAATTGTGAAACCAAAAAATTGTCATGTTCTCATCTATTGGGTGAACTCCATTAAAAGCTGTTTACATGGCCTAGCTTCAAAACCCCTTTTCATTTTGTATTCATGATTAATAATTTGTTAGTATTCTGTATTGAAACGGGCCAATGTCATTGGTCAAATAATCTGACATTGATCAAGCAATTATCTCCATTAATTTTAACTTATTTAATCAAAAATAAGAAAGCGTGTGACGATAAATCTTTCGCGATACTTTCGAATTAATTAAAAGTTTGTATTAATTACATAAATGCTATTTCTGTACCTTTAAGGTACAGATTTGTATCCATCACGTTTTATGATCACAATTTTATAATAACATTATGTAAATGCTAAATCGATACTACTTATTGATTTTTCTTGTGGTTCCCACCAACTTTACATAAACAAATTTAATGTATTTGAACTAATTACTCTTTTTACCCCTCTGTCGTAGGAAGGACATTACTACCCACAAACATTACTAGGTAACTATTTGAACGATAGGGAACAATTCCTGTCCCATGGAGAGTTTAACTCTAAAGCGTGTTCTACAAATTCTGGTGTGCCGCAGATATCCAATTAAGGACCCTTATTTTTTTTAGTTTTTGTACACAATATTCAGAAAAAAATCAAACTCGTTCGTCTTTTACTTTTTGCAGATGACATTAAACTGTTCCTGAGAATAAGGCCCTTAGCATATTGTAGAACCACCAGGATGATATAAATGCAATTGATAACAAACTCGGTTTCAACTTCCAAAAATGTTCAGTTATATGCTTTACGATGTTACAAAAGACCGTACATTTTAATTAAAAAATTAAAGATACTACATTTCATGCTCATATTGAAAAGATCTGTAAATCAGCCACGCCACAAGTTTTGTCATACGGAATTCAAGGGAATAGGCCAACCTTGCAGTTAAAAAAGGCTGCTTTACTTTTGCTTAGTGCGTAGCATTCTCGAGAGTGGATCTCAGGTAAGGGGGCCAGAGGACACGGTCTATCTATTAAGAGTCGAGAATATAAAAAAGGAATTTTAACGATACATATTATTATATTATGAGAGCGTTAGGTTTTTAACCATGGCTGTTTCCAACAGCATTTATTTCGGGAATGCTGGGTATCTGCAGCCTTAATTCCAGAAGGGATGTCGCATCACTGCTGAAGGCTTGTAAACTTTATTTAAGTTTATTATCAATGCCAGACGTTCATGGCTAAAATAGGATATCCCAGATAATTTCACGCGAGGCCGCCAACACTTTTAATTCTTCCCAGGTTCAGAACTAACTTACCACTGATGATGCCCCTGGGAAGACTCACTAGGTTAATTAACTGTTTCGCAGGAAATGCGGATGTTTTCCACACGTTCTAAGCGTGAAATATTATCTATGCTCTGTGTGTACGTAGGTACCTACGAGTAAATTTTTTGCTTAAATGTAAATGGATTTATTATGCCAACAAGTTATTTCCATTTTTTAATTTTTTTTTTACATTAACTCCACACAGGAGGCCCTGAGGAAAATAATTTCCCTCAGGACCTATGTCATCTGGGATGCTGTGTTTGGCGTGTTTCCCGACTATGCACCGGTGCCGAGGGGATCAACGACGTTAGTTCCTCGGAGCATCTTCCATTGTAATACCGGTAGAACAAGGACAGCATTCCCACCTGACGCCTATGCTCTAAAGATTGCAGTCCGTCTGTTAAGATGGGAGAATCTATCAAACGGACCGCCCGTTTCTGCACACAGTCAAGGTTTTTTTTCGGTATTTTGGAGCTCCAGACCAGAGGTGGCTGCCAAATTCAACCGCGTGGCGCACTCGCGATTTGTACAGGGTTAGCAGTTGTGTACTATTAAAGTATCTGCGGGCCCTGTACAGAACGCCCAGTTTCTGAGAGGCTAACTTAACTCTGGTTTCGATGGAGCCTCCGTACCGAGAGTTACACCATTTGTTAATTGATTTACCGCCTTTAAAATGAATTGGGTTTTTATACTGTTTTTGCAATTAAATAAAAAAAAAAAAACATAAATAAATAAATATATTCCATTAAAATCTCTGAAGGACAGATATGACCGGGGTCGTCCGTTTATTACAAAAGTATTTTTATATTTTTTCTATAATGCGGACATTAAAAAAAAAACATATTTGTATTTAAAATTATATATTTTTATGGGTAAATACCTATACCTCCAGCACAAGAGTCTCCCGCCTGAAGCCAATGGGACTACGGCATCCCCAATTAGAGTGTTTTGTGAAGCTGAAGGTAGTGAGGATGAGAAGGAGGTGGGGAAGAGGAAGGTGGGGAAGTACCTGATTATTTAGATCTGGTCACCAACTACGGTTAAAGTCATTTCAAGCAACGTTTCAAGTTTCAATTCTGAATGGTGGTCTTACACCTGGGCGATACTGAAATTATCTGCCACGTATATTAGTTTTAATTAATTAATTGTGAAATAACACAAATTAATCAAATAAAATTTATTTGCGCAAGCCGGGATTTGATCCCGCGACTTTCAGATTTCGAGTCGAGAGGCTTCAGATCTGGTCACCAAACACGGCTAAAGCCATTTCAAGCAACGTTTCAATTCTGAATGGTGGTCTTACACCAGGGCGATACTGAAATTATCTGCCACGTATATTAGTTTTAATTAATTAATTGTGAAATAACACAAATTAATCAAATAAACTTGTTTTGCGCAAGTCGGGATTCAATCCCGCGACCTTCAGATTTCGAGTCGAGAGGCTTACCCCTCGACCACTATTGTATATTTTTTAAATTATTTAATATTTGTATGTTTTTTACAATAAGTATACATATTTTTACATGTTATACAGTATTGTAAATGATTATAAAAATAGCTTTTCTTCGGCATAGAGAGACAAGGCGCTTGTGTTTGGTGAGGGAATTCATGCTCTATTATATGTAATCATGTAAGCAATTAAATAATAAAAGATAAGTACGGAAAACTCAAGATATATCAATAAATAGATTTCAAGATTTAAAAGAAATAATAATAATAGATATGAACTCTTACAGTAGTTTCACAGTAGGCATAAAGAGTGAAGTGACTGTTTTCTTACTAATTCCTTGCACAAAAGGAATATGTTATCTAAATTAACTTTCTTTATGTTATTATATTGTAATATATATATAAATATAATTATGTCAATGGCGCATGTTGTACCGTATGTTTTGAAATAGATAAATAAATATCGAATTCCTTAAAAAATATGGACGTTTCGATAAGTTTTCTTTTGAAAACATTTTTATTTTTGATTTTAAAATTTTATTATTTAGAGATGTCGTATTTCAAATATAAACATATCTAGAATGGTATTTCTCTTTCACAACTTCAAAAATTAAATATACATAGAACATTTAAAATAAATCGGATGCATTCCGAAATTCCGAGAAATTTCACCGTTTCGCTGGGACTAAACTTGTAATAACAATAAGGAGTTAATCGAAAACCCCAACACATAAGATAATCAATAATTTATAAGTGAGGTCACCAAGTTGAAAGTGTTAGTCTTAATTGTACATACCTACTCGCAATGCTCGCCCTTCTTTACCTTATTATTGTTATTGCATTAATTTCCTACATTTATTTGACGACCTCCGTAGTCCAGTGGATAAGACTCTTGACTCACAATCCGGAGGTCGCGGTTTCGAACCCGGCATGCGCAAATAAATTTTATTTGATTAATTTATGTTATTTCACAATTAATCCCTTTAAAATAATATATAGTATATTTGCGGCATGTTCCAGAGTGGAAGATACTATCAGTATCGCCCTGGTGTAAGACCACCATTCAGAATTGAAACGTTGCTTGAAAATGGCTTTAGCCGTGTTTGGTGACCAGATCTGAATAGCCAGGTACTTTTCAACCTTCCTCTTCCCCACCTACTTCCCCTCCCCACTACCTTCAGCCTCACAACATACCCCAATTGGGGATGCCATAGTCTCACTGGCTCCAGACGGGAGCAGTTGAGATTCTTGTGCGGTATTCACTGTAAAAAAAAACTACGTTTTTTTAAATAAATTAAAATAAAGTTAATGACTTCGAATATTGAAAGAGCTACCACAGTTATACAAAAAAAACTTCTTGGGTTAATATTTATAATTTAAAATCAATAGATTTCTCTGAAAGTTTCTGCTTTGTGATACGTTATATTCAAAAGAAACGACTATAAAAAACATTGAGGTTTTTTTAATATACATAACGTATCGGGGCAAAAATAATGTTCCAAAATACTTGAGAAAAACGGTCTGGATGAAGGCGATACTCAGAACCGAAGAAGCTACAACCTGAGAACGAAAAGAGCCGACCCCAACAGCCTACCTAGGCAATGAGCTGGGAGAGCGCAAGGAAGAAGACGTATCAGGACAAAAATAATTCTAAAATGATACATTTGACAAAACAGTTTAATATAACATAAATGTAATTATATTTTAAAGATTAGGTACATTTCAAACAATATAACATAGACAACCCGTGGGCGACAACTTGAAATTATATTGTCTCGTAAACATTTTTTGTTTTTGGCTGTGTTTTTCTAAATCAAATTATTTGAAGACTATTTATATTGCTTAAAAACTTTAAACAACAATTTAATTTTATTGCTTTAATGAAACAAAGACAGTTTTATAATATAATATTGACGGTCAGTGGTCGATGGCATCTCACTTGGTTCCCACACAGTCGCGAGTTCAATTCCTCGACTGGATAAGTCTTCCAACACTACACAAGCAATATTTTCCGCTTACTGGAAAGGTAGTAGGAGATTTTTAAATATGTCAGGTTATTCGTAACCGGGAATGTTTGCTTTTCTTTAAAATAGAAAAAAATATAATTACCTACATTGTGAAATAACATGAGAAAAATCAAAAAAGTTCCCAATAATTAAGTAATTTATGCATATGTCGTCCAAGAATTAAAGACCTTTCCTCATTTTCGGCGACGCGGACATTATTTCTCAAAATATGACGGCACTTGCGTGTAGCTCAGACTTTCCCCTAAAAAAATAGCGGTGATCCGGCACGGTAACTGCTTCAGTGCGATTTTTGCGTCCGTTTGAGATGGACGCTCCGCTGTCGAAACCCGCCGCCTGCGAGGTGCGCCTAATTATTCGCCTTTTAAACTAAGAGAAAGTCCTCCCTGTTTAAGTTCGTTAGTTCAGTCAGTAGGTCTACCAAATTAACGATTAAATTGCGGGCTCGTACTCAAAATGATGAAAGAATAGCGGAAAGCGCTCGGGTCACTTCGAACCGTTTTTCAAACCAAGGCGCGGCTTTTTTAGGTTGAAACATAGGTTCAACACCTACCCCATAATCCAAAAGGCAATCAATGACATGATTTGAATTTTTTTTTCACCTGAAGCAACATTTGACCGGAAAACCTTTGGAGACCGACGAGGACGCGTAGGTAGAGATGATAGCATTTTTGGCGGCGGAGTTCTACGATAAGGGAATCAAGGACCACGGCTCACCAACTGCATCGATCTTAACGGGGACTATGATGAAAAAGTCACACAATTTTTTTATTAAATAAAATTTTTACTGTTTTTTTAAATTAGAACGGTCATCAATTCTTGGACAACCCTCGTAGTATTTACAAATAAAAATAAAAGAAAAAATAAACAATTGGTATTTTAAGAACTAAAAAAAATAGTAATTCAGAAGTATGCTGCTTATAATTCTAATAAGTAATAAATTTTATTAATAGTAATGTTAATTTAAAAACGTTAATTAGTTTATTGTGACTTCAGGTATAAGAATTTCTATGATTCTCTCTTTTTATTACGAATAAAATTCGTAGAAAGAAAAAAAGTTTGCTTGTGAAAGTCACGGATGTGTCGAAACTGGAAGCAAAAAATTAAAAATTTTTAAGTAACATATGTACATAGAAAATAAAACTTTTCAAATCATAATGTCTAGAAATAGTTGATGCCCAAGAAATACAGAAAAAATGTTTATTTTTTTATTTGTACGAATTGGCAAAAGGAATAAGGTTTAACATAGAAAATTAAAAAGCTATTTTGTTCCAGAATTCAAAACAGATAATCTTCGTACGGACAGTGGCCCAGTGGCCGAGTTAGCATCGCCTTTGGGTCCCACCCAGGCGTCACGTGTTCAATTTCTTGTCTGGTTTACCTCCGTGTTCGAGGGGTAAGGCTCTTGACTCGCAATATGAAGGTCGCAAGATCGAATCAAATCAAATAAATTTTATGTGATTAATTTGTGTTATTTCACAATTCATTAATTAAAAATAATGTAAAGTATTCCAAAGCGGAAGATACTATTAGTGTCGCCCTAGTGTGTGACCACAATTAAGAATTGAAACGTTGCTTGAAATGGCTTTACCTGTGTTTGGTGACCAGATCTGAATAGTACTAAGTAATTCCCCACCTTCCGCTTTGCCTCTTTCCTCATCATATTGCCATATTCTCTCTGGCTCCAGACGGGAGCAGTTGGTAGTAGGAGATTTAAAAATATTGTCAGGTTATTCGTAACCCGGGAACGTTTGCCTTTCTTAAAAAAAAAAAAAAAAATTGGCATGTTTTTGAGAGACAAAAAAAATACAGTTGCAGCTACGAAAGTAATAACCACGACGCGACGGTTTGTTCTCGAAATTTTGCCCGTTCATCATCATAGTTACACCCTACAACGGTTATGGCCACTTTAAGAAAACTTCTACAGTAACGCCAATCTTTCGTTGTTTTCTTAAAACGTATCCTCTTTCCACATAAAAAGTATACCTACTACATCCGTCGCTGTCAATAATACAATATTAATATTCGCTTATCTAAAACATTGCAGAAAACACGCAAATTCTCAAGATTTATAACAGTTCATAAATGTCAAAATAAGTAATGCAAAAAACTGATTAAAGAACTGGAATCATTTTACGAGTTGCCTGTCATAATTGCCAAGTTTTCCCCTGCGGTGCACCAGGAAGGCTTTGGAGTAGGTGTAATTGTGTGGGGGCCGGGGTGGTGGTGTGAGGGGAGAAGAAGCAGAAGGGAGGGGCAAAGGGGGCGGACAAACGAAGCTCCGGCGCATATATAAGGGACCCACTCCTGAGTATAGCCGAGTACAATCCTGACTTTCGAACAAGCCTAATCCACGTAGCAAGCAAGCAAAGCTAAGTGACCTCCTTCAATTTCGCAGCAAAGTTAGATACACTTTCTTTACTAAACAACTATTTACAAAATTTTCATTCTGCTTCTAACGCAAAAATTTATATTTTGGTTTCCCAAAAGTTGAATTTTTTTTTTTTTAAATCTAAAATAATTAGTTCAACGTAAAGTAAGATTGGTTTTCTGTATTATTTTGTAAATTCGTAGATAATATTTATGAAAACAACCATTTTTGAATAATTTTAAAAAGAAATTGTGGTGATGCATGTTTTTGGGTTATTATGTCGTGTTCCTTATCCACTGTTTCTGGCAACGGTTCAGAGTCCATCATCAGAGCAAATGAACACTGTAACGCTGCCCAAAACGTTGGCTAAAGAAGAAGCAAGCCCAAAATGGCCAAGAAAATCTGAAATCATAATAACATTATTGTTAAATTAAAAATTCACACACTACGTACTCGGCAATTTAAATAATATTTTTCTTTTCAAAGAATGAAATCGGTTCGCCGAAGAACTAATATTTTTTTTTACTCATTCATAATATATTTACAAAACTTCTAAACACTAAAATATTTTATTTGTATTTCAATATGAAAGTTCTTTGTTTCTTTTCCATTCAATTTTTACACCAGCATATTGAAATTTTTTTTACTTGTTAAAAAATAAGTATTGTGATAACCGTAAAATTCTCGTTCAATGGCTTCTCACTTTGTCATTAAATTAAAATGTAAACATTAAATTGATAACCCTTTACTAAAATTTCATTTAATTATTATTATTATTATTTTTAATTTTAATGTAATACTACATTAAATTCGTTTCTTTACATAACCAGAATTTAATTCCCACCGGGTCTATCTTGAATTGAAAAAAAAAATACTTCCACTTTTAATTGAAAAATATACCTACGTATCATTTCAATCAATACCTCATTCTAATCCAATCTAAATTCCTAGTGACACATATCATCTCCTGGTACCCATTGAAATAAAATTAATCATAAACCACTTGAAAAAACCAAAATTTCCAACAGTTTTT
The DNA here is from genome assembly GCA_929108145.2 of Limnephilus rhombicus. Taxonomy (NCBI): domain Eukaryota; kingdom Metazoa; phylum Arthropoda; class Insecta; order Trichoptera; family Limnephilidae; genus Limnephilus; species Limnephilus rhombicus. The sequence goes on from OV815284.1 coordinate 31,538,973, forward strand.
TTTTTTTAAATAATTTGTCCATTTTTTTATTGGATTTTTCTCGCCACTTATTTAAAACAAGTTGTAATTCAATTTAATATTTTATTGCAGGTCAACCTTTCCTCCTCCTAGCAATGGCGAGATTGAGTCTAAGCGGAGCTTTATTGACTCGCGCCGTGGGACTACTCTTAGTCGTTTGTTTGGCGGAATGTGCGGCAGGTAAGCTGACACCTTCATTAATTTTTTATAATTTTCTTAACCATACTGTTTCTGTGCTCCTGGTAGCAAAACCATATGAATGCAATAGTAATATGGATGAGTCGTAAAGTTGTACTTTGAAGAACGATGTAAGATTGTGTAACTGAAATATGTATTTTAATCATATTATTTCTGAGCTCCTGATAGTAAAAACATTCTTACACGCGTGCTTTTTTTGTATTTTTGCACTTTAAAGAATGATAGCGTAAAATGTGTTTTTAACCACTACTGATTGCCTGGGAGAATAAAATATTGGATGTCTTTGATATGATTGAATGACAGTTTTAAACAGTTTTAAAACATATGTTACTGAAACTCATACACAGCATTCATTATTTATTATCTACCTTTTTAGAGGCTTAAAGGTACATAAGAATAGTAAAAATTATATAGTATAACTGAACTGCCTGAGTGTTACAAACTTTTTTATTTATTTAGTGATAATCTGAAGATTGACTCGGCATAATTATATTTCCCTCCGTTAGTATTCTGGGCAATGAGATACGATATGTATTACGAAAGTTAGTCGCAGAATTTCTGCACTTTAATAAACACCGACTTCTAGTATTACGTAGTGGAATCAGAAAGCTTATCAATGCAAACATATTTATATAATTTAGAATTTTAAAGAGTGATTCAAAATTATTGAAAATCCTTATTTAGGTCATTTAAAAGAATGTAAAGTTTAAAACTTAGAAAGCGTAAGAATTTATTTTATATTCTTTCAGTAGCTTTTATTGAATATTGTGATTATTTGACCAGTCAGTATCCGAGTTGGCGTCGCATTTGGGTCCCACCAAGACGTTGTGTGTCAAATTTCTCGGCTGGCTAAAACCTCTATCAAGACACAAGCAACATTTTCCGAATGCTGAGGCGGTAGTAGGAGATTTTCAAATATTGTTGGGTTATTCGTAACCCGGGAATATTTGTCTTTCTTTTCATAATATTATCATTGTAATGTGGGTTCCAAACGTGGAAATTGTACTCAAATTAGGTTCCATGACAGTTGATCCGCTGACAATTGCCCCCCTGGCATACATATGTACAATGTGCAGTCGGTTTAGGGAAAGTACGGTATACCTAATTACACAGAATAAAACTAAGTGACCCCGAAGGTATGTGCAGAGAGGATGTACCGCCGAATAACAAAGCATAAAACATATTTCATTCACATGCATCAAGGAAAAATCTATTTGTCTGTATTCTGTGTATACTAGCGAATTCGTACAAAAAAACGACACTGTATAAAAATTCGTTTCATATTCAAACCAACTTATTATTAAGGGTATTTTTGAAGTCGATTTTACGTGAAATTGGTAAATAAGTCACAAAAAATATAATTTTATAGTAAAAACCTTTCCCGGGGGGCCAATTGTCGTCGGATAAATTGTCGGGTCACCCACAAATTGACTTCTAAGAAAGGCAAAGTATAAAATAAAATATACTAATGATGTGCGAAAGGATTATTTGGGTTTTGTCTTTGTAGAGCGCTGTGTACGTTTCCTTGAATAATCATATAGATTTCACTACTGGATTGTAATTACGAATATTTAATCTTATAGATTCCACTACTGGATTGTAATAACGAATATTTAATCATATAGATTCCACTACTGGATTGTCATTACGAATATTTAATCATAGAGATTCCACTACTGGATTGTAATCTAGAATATAATCATAAGAATTAACTACTATAGATTTACTGAGCCTTCATTGTCATACCCAGGTATAACCTTGTTTATGAAAATTGGAGCGAAAGGTGGCCAGGAAAATTTAAGTCCAATGGTTTCACTAGCAACAAATGACTCGGAAGTTTATTTGCATTGTAACAAAGTTGAGTATTTGTTTGCCTGGAATATTTTACTTTAAAGTTCGTTTCAATGAATATTTGAGTGCAAGACACAGTTTTAGTCCTGTTACAAACAGCCAATTATCGGAACACTTGTAGCGTTTCGTAATTTGTTTCAGATTTTGTACATTTTTATTAATTTCGTATTTGTGAAATGCTCAATTTTACTCCATCGCAAAAAAAGTTTTCCTTGCTTTCACGGAATGTTAATTAGCTACGATGGAAAATGCAAAAATACTCAATTAGAGAAATGAACTGAATTATGTAATACCTACACGTATGTAGGCATGTAAAAGTACATTATTTGTTAGATATCTTTAAAAAGAAAACCAATAGAAACTTATTTGAAAAGTTGTTTCTACTTGAAAAACATTTATTGTACAAAAATACAGAAAATACAAACTAACCCAACAAAAACAAAACTCAACAATTACATGTTATATTATATGCAAATAAAAACACAGAGATATTTAATTTATGTAATGTATTAGTTTATAGTCTAATGACATTTGTTTAAGAGAAATGTTTGTAGTGACGATTTAAATTTGAGCACATATATCGTTTATTTGTTTAATGTTACGTGGACGGTTCTTATATACTTTAACGGCCATGTAGAAGGGTCCTTTTTAAAATATGGTTTTATTTGTTTGTGATAGTAATATTTAATACATTTCTTGCTTTATTAATGCAATCTTATTTTTGGCGCAGGTAAAGCTCATACTATCCTTAAAGGTATGATTTTTCTACTTTATTAAGAATTCCAGGAAAACAATAACACAAAAAAAAAACCCAACCAATTGTCCTTTTTAATTAACTCTTAAATTCCTACTTAGATTTTAATGGACTCGTTAAATCAAACAGAAAAAATTACAAAACAGATACATTTTACTTCGCTTACTACGTTTTCAGGCTTTGACTTTTGATGAAGGCAACGGTCTCTCTAGAAATATATACTTAGTTATTTTTACTTGAACATACAAACAGAATATTTTTTACATGTATATCAAATTAAAAACCAAACAACACTGTCAAAGCACAAACTTTTTACATAAGATAAATAAAAAATTACATCAATAATTGAAAAACATTGTTGCCCGTATTCGAATGAAAGACAAAATATTTAATCAAAGATTTTTTAAACGTGATTAATGAAAGAAAGAGTGTGACATGCGAAAATGGATTATTGAAACAGTATTTATTATTATGATTTCACTTTGTAACGAATGGTTTTGTTCCCATAGCTCGCACTGGGGGGCATAAAAAAGGTATAAAAATGAACTGTTTACAATTCAACCGTAAGACCTAAACAAAAGGTTCAACGAAAAGAGGATCAAAATGATTATTTCAATTGGTTACTTTAATAATAACCACCAATTCTAATACATCATTGTTCTCTTTCGGATGAATTCCATTGTTTTTATACCAAGCCACTTAGAAGCCAAAATCTACACTTTAAATAATTAGCTAAATTACATGCCGCTTTGTTTTTAAGAGGGAAAATTATTGTTTAACAAAATAAGATTAGTTAATAAGGGATTCGCAAATATCATTGTTATATAAAAACTTTTTATGTAAATGCTTTATATAGCTTTATCGTTATTCCACGCAGTGGAGTACATTTCTCGGTGACCAAAGGTAAACTGTGTGTATTGTGGGTGTACCTTGCATTGAATATTGGAAAATGGCCATTTTATTTTCATCATGGGTGGGTTGATGTTGTGGCCAACTGAATTAATGAGCTTACAAATTTAATTACAAAATCCACTGAAAAACACATTTTATTCAGACTTTGTTGTATTTTGTATTATTTTTTTATTAGTTTTTCTTAGGGTACAAAATAGACACAGCTTTTCAGCATTTTGGAAGGCACGCTACCGAATCTACGTCGATGCAGATATCAACATTTTTGATTCATTACAATTATTATTATAAGACGGAGTTAATGAGTACAAAAATTACCCCATTATGAAATACGAGAGAACTTGAGAACGTAATGGAATTAACTCTGTTAAAATGGTATCGAACATTATTAATACCGTAGCGTCTGCGTGGTTAACCCAGCTACGAGTGCACGTCGGACGAATAACATCTGTGTACGCGGAATTTCACACAAAGCTACTGTTATAATTCGGTTTCGAATTCTAGAATTCGACACAAGTTGTCGCTACTTCCGTCAGCAGGTCGGACGGGGGCTTCTCCTCCCTAGGTATAACTGCTACGAATTTGTGAATATTTGGTATTTCTCCGGATATGAAAAGATTGACGGTAATACATGTTGTATCAAGTGGCTCTTACTGTTTCGGTTACTTTGTCCCGGTAATTAGCTACAGTGGATCTGAGGAATGGGCTGTTTTTGGAAGCAGTTCGTGTTGGATCTATAAAATGGTCACCAACACTAACTGAGCGAAGCCGAACCAATAGTCGCCCGCATGGCTTACCAGTAAAAATCTGCGGAGCGGGTTTTCAACAGCTGGTATTTTTTATTTTCTTAATTTAATATTAGTATGTATTGCATAAACATGGAAAGAGGTTTTAATTGTGTGTGTGTGTTTTTTTTGTAAATATTTTTAGTCGATTGGGAATATTGTTAACGTATATATAGTTATAGAATCTATTTTAAAACAAGTGTCCATATTTCACGGGCTAGGTTGTATCCTTTTAAATGGCAATAGGCCACTTGCATCACATTTAAAAAAAATCCGGTTTAGGCAAATATTCTAAGACAGTCTGTATTTTTTTTAATCGTATTTTTGAAACCCTGGGGATTTTTCGAAAATTTCAATCCGAAAATCAGACCATTTTTTATAACCCGGAGAGACGGGACATAATACATTTCTAAAAAATTTTACTAACATTTTCGTAAAAAGATCTATCCACACGATTTTTTCCAAGTCGTTATGAAATCCATACAAGTGGCCTATAGTGCAATATGTATTTCGAGTTTTAAAATAAACTTAAGCAATGCGGAATCGAAACTAACGCTAATCTTTACGTGTTATGGAAAATAGTAACTTTGATAAAAGATTATGAAACGAAATACTGTAACACCGAAAATCATTTACATGTACTAACATGCCGGCTGGTTTCGCTACAACCGTGCGTCCATTCCTCAATATAACCTCAATAGTAACATACTAAACGTTTAATAAACAATTTGTCTGCATTGTATTATATGTAAGATCTAGTACGGACGATCGATAAAACCCTATATCAATACGATATTGACTAAATCTGTCATCTACGGTCAGTTATATTTGCGAGCACGGTCAACAATTGATAAGAGATATTCCGAAGATCGATAAATTTTAACACGGCCTCTATACTTTTGAATAATGTCGTTCGTTTTGTAAAATTTTGGTTTATTAATGAATGAAGTTGAACTAACGAAGTTATTAGAATTGAAATAAGTCGTAGGTACATGCGATCTATAAACTTCAATAAATCATCTAAGACGCGATCATTTTATTCAGTTCAATCTTTGAGAAACGAAAGTGGTTGAAGTACAACTAAAGACCTCATTAACTAATTAACTTTCGTTTAGTGTAAAAAAGTAAATGCGAACTGCCAATGCATATTCAGGTTAGTAGTTCAATTCAACATTGCCAATTTATTAATTGTTTGGCGTTTGATTTTTCGAAATGTAAATTCATAGAAAACACCTTCAGCTTTGACGTCGTATATTATCTATTTCTTATTTATACCCTGTCAATATTGGTTCGGCTGTCAACGGTGGAACGGTGGTCGGGACATCGATATTGTAAAATTATCAATTTCTTCGTGCTAGCGCCCCTGCCGTGATAAAAACTAGTTTTTTTCAAAAACAGTTCTTCATCAGCAAACACATGAGTTTACAGTATGCATGTAATGAATACCGTTTGTGAAGCATTGGGAGAGATCGCGAATTTAAGAATGGATACAACAGATCATCATGTTGATGCAAGTGACTCATGAGTAAAGAAAGATGCTAAAGATGGACAAAAACTTGTAAAGTGGTTTTAATCACATTATTCTTTTCCAGAGACATTATTCTTTTCAACTAAATTTTGTCTATTGCCAGTGGTCATTGGTGATGATGAAATTAACTGCCACAAAGCTCGCGAAGTTGTGATTTCCACTATGTCTAAAATGACAGGACTGACATTTGATAATATTAAACTCAAACGTGCTGATAAAGTAATTCCTCTTTTAGCTATGAGTAGCACCATAAAACCTGAAATCAGCATAAAATATTATTATTTGCCGATGACATGAAAATATATAATAGACCGTGGAGTAGGCCTACTGAGGAAACCACGTTTAAAAACGCGTCAACTAACTCACAGGTGGCGTAGAAACGTGTGCATAGTATGGGGAATACAACTTCAGTAAATTTTATTTATTATTTATTAAAAAAAAAAAAAAATTTTTTGGAAAAAGTTTCAATTCAATAATTTAATGGGAGTGCCTACTTATTTTTGCAACTACAATAATGATTACTGGCAATTTGATAACTTTTTTAATATAAAACAGTAATAAACATAAACTTTTATAGACTTTTGCGAACGCTGTTTAGGCTGTTAATAAAATTGCAAGTTACCATGTTATTCTAAAAGCGTATAAAGATATGCTTCATATATTATAATGGTAGTTTGTAATCAATCTTCCAGTAATCCGGGGAACACATTAAAATAGATAACCGGTCGATATAATAACATGTATATTATGAAATGTAGCCATGGGTTTGATTATCTTTTTACGTAATACTGACCGTAAAGCTGGTATATTAATTTATGCGACCGTAAAAAATACTGAATCCTGATCAAACATTGGGTGGTGCTAGCATGTTCAAAGCAAACCTTGCGTAAGTTTTGTTATTAAGTTACAATGGGGTTGAGTTTTCAAGAATAAATTTCACTTCTTCTAATTAATAACTAATTAATAATTTGAATAAATTTCATGCTTTTATGTGCATTGACAGTGCATGGTCGCTATTTAAACATGTAGATTCTTAAACTAACATCTCAAACTTTGTATTACTAATAGGTAAGAAATATCATGAAAAAGCTGTTACATAAAATGCGGTGAGTTAATTACCAAATGGCAACAGATTTTTAATCATTGAAGACAGAGGCGGCTCTAGGGGTCCAAAAGTGGAAGGTCATTTAAAAAATTGATATTATGGTACAATATCAAATTAAATACGATAATATTCATTTGTAATTACCTGACGAGTAATTACATTTAATAAAGTAAATTATTTCATGGGACAAGCCTACAATATGCAAAATCAACCTACGTTTATCAGACCATCTCTTTCAGACGCATAATATTCATCATCCCTTCTCTCGCTCACGGCCATGACCCAAGCTGTCTTCAAAATCCGAAAACATTTCCTTTAAGTGGTATAGTACCATCTCGTTTATTATATGGCGCGTAAAGAGACAGAAGATATGATATCGAGACATTTGAAAAATTGACCGAGCCAATCATAGTGCGTGGGGAAGAAACCTTCCATTTAAGATGTTAGATGTCACTGTTTGCCGCTGCCGGCTATCTCGCGGTGCATTTCAAATACATTAGAATAATATCAGTTGTTTTATTAGCATAATATTTCACAATGTTTTACTGTCATCTTATAATTTTGGGAGGTTTTTGACCAATTGGAAGATGCTCCGAGGTACTAGCGTCTAGCGTCATTGATCCCTTCGACACCGGTGCGTAGTCGGGAAACATGCCAAACTCGTGCCCAACATATGTCTACGGGTGACATTTGTCACATGAGAACGGGCGACATTTGTCACATGAGAACGGGTCGCTTCTTCGACTCGTTCTTGTGTTCAACAGCTCGGCTGTGGAACGATTTGCCGGCCTCTGTGTTACCTCCTTCCTACGACATGGGCCTCTTCAAAACCAATGTTAATTCCTTCTTCTCATTAAAAAACACTCTTCTCACAGCACCTCAGATGACATAGGCCCTGAAGGAAATTATTTTCCTCAGGTCCTCCTGTGTGGAGTTAATGTTTAAAAAAAAATTGTCCTGAAGAAAGGACCGCTACCGATTGAAGACCATATTAACTACTCTCAATCGAAAGTGTGAAACAGAAAAGAGAGAAAAAGTTTCAGTCGCGTCTATGAATTATTGAACCCAATACCTCTTATTTGCCGGGGAAGTGCTATGACTACTGAGCTAATTTGACCGTAACAACTTCCGTCATTTTTAACTGTTTCATACTTCGGCCGAGAGCTTCCTACATTATCTTCATTTTCACGTATTTTTATTGGCTGCAACCTGTATGTATGATTGATTGCAAGATTCTACCCGAACTAAATGCTATCTAGATAATCGTGGATAAATATATCCGAAAATATATATACCGAATGACCTAATAATATGGTGAAAAGGAAGGCGCTATCGTCTATGACATAAAAGGTGTTAGAAGGTGACGCTAGAAGGTGTTGTTCGTATGTTAAAATATATATCGATATAACGTTAGTTAATGTTTACGCCACCGCCAACATTTAACGGGGTCTAAGTCAACATGTTCGATCGAGCCAAACCGTCGAGCATGACTATAGGTCTGTACATACATAGCATAAAACTACGGTTCGCCCGCTGGATGAAATATAGTACTAAGTATTAACACTGTTCTACCGGTTAGTGGCTGAGTTGACAAATGCGTCGGGTCGTGGGTTCAAGTCTTCCATCATTACACAAGCAACATTTTCCGCTTATAATTGTGGTAGTAGGAGTTTTTAAAATAGCATTAGGTTATTCGTAATAATTATCTTTCCTAAAGTATACATAGATCAGGGGTTTCCTACCTTTTTTGACTTGTTTTTTCCTTGGCAGCCGATTTCGCCAATTTCAAACCGTCGGATTTCGATATCATATGTCCGCCACTACTGATCACCTCAATCTTTCTAGTACCCCTAGCTACCAATACCGCACCCCTTGAAGTCCGCGTTCCACGGGTTGGGAAGCTTTGTTTAGGTGAAGTAAAACATAGATTATTTGTAATTTAAATAATTACAAACGGCCAAAATTTTACGGGTACGGGTACTGCCGCCCCGGGAACCATTTATTGGATAACCAACACCTCTGCCATAGGTAGATAATCCCAAGTGGTTCGCTACGTTTAGTGACTTAGCAGGGGTTCCTGGGTTCATGGGGTGTGGATTGTCAAGGTCTTGGCGGTGGATGCGTATGCCCACTACCTGCGTAAGACCGGATCGGGAGAAACTGGTTGAGGGAGATCTTTTCATCACTCCAGCAGGGCTCTCGCGGAACATCGCCTTGCACTGCAATCGGAGGGATGGATTCATTCATTCGACACTACTAGATACATTGACTCCCAGATTCCTACCCACCCCTTATAACTTTTTCCTTCCCAGAAATTTCTCTCCTTCATTTCTTAAATAAAAACCCTCCACACAGCACCCACAAAAATGACATAGGCCCTGAAGGAAATTATATTTCATTTAACATTTTATACACTTTGTGGCCAATACCATAAAAAGTTAAATTCGAAGATTGGGCGAAAGAAGACAATGTAGGTTTATACGGATGTTTGATATATATAAAAAAGGATCTTAAATTATTTGTGTTAGTCGAGGATTGCTAATTGATTTTCTCTACTTTGTCCTTTCTAAATTATTAGCTAAATGAGTATGTTTATAATAATAAGCTAAAATAATATTATTTTTGTTGAACCGTTTTTGTTCATCTTCCTCTTACCAAATCTATAACATGTTAAATTATATACATATATTTATTATTCACAACTTAATCCTTAAAAACAAAAAAAAAAACAAAAAAACTTTATTAATGCTTCATATGAACAAATATGAACAAATATGAACAAAAAAAAAAAAAAACTTTATTTTATTTTATTTTAAATCAGATCTCAAAACTATGGTCACCCTAAAAGTCTACATTAATGTACCACCTAGCGCCATCAGTTTAGTAGGTACCAGTAGGTACCCATAATCGAATCTCAATTTGAAAGAAATACAATAATATTGTTCTTTCAAAATCTGTATAATTTTGTGTTATTTTGTTAACTTGTATAATTATTGTTAACCTCAATACAGGCTTGTCCTAGTGAGGTAACAAATTGTATTTAAACATTTTTACCTGCAGTGTAAAGAAACAATAAATAAATAATATAAATGCGTTATTAAGTTTCTTAACGTTAAACGATGGTCAAAATTTTGACAGTATTTTTCCGATAAATTTATGGATTTTGATCCGTTTATTTACCTTTTTTACAGTTTCACACCCTTCTGTGAAAATTGGTATAGGTACTTAAACATTCAAATATACATATATTCATACATGAATGTTTTATAAACATTTTTTTAAATTACCTGGATAACATCGCATTTAAAAACCACTCCAGCGTTTTAGCACATCGTAATAGAATTTTCGCGTAAACTTGATTTTGTATAAAATATTCACGCTGCTTCGTTTTCCATTTGCCAAGACGCAAAAAATTAATAGACTGCAACTTGCACATGTGAAATTTCATGAATGTTTTGCTGCCGTTTAATAAATTTACATGTTAACATCCTGTTCATAAATATACTACCACGGAAATAAAACAACTTTGAACATACGTAATACCTAAGACGCAAAACCAATTGAAAACTTCGACTGAAAATCTTTGTGGAAAATTTCATTATTAAATTTATTTTTAAATAGTTTATGTTACAGTAAAAAAAAAATATTTATTTATTTATAAATCAAATGATTTTAACGCTGTACCTAATAAAAAAATAACGTATTTACTGGCTGAGTGATTTCACCAAAAAGTTGTTTCCAATACTAAAACGTTAATAAACGCATAAACGTAAATTCCAAATTAAATTTAAAAAATTACCCGAAACAACTGTTATAGTTCATTACTATTATTAATATTTCATCTAAATCTTGAAATCTGTTTATTGATATATCTCAAGTTTTTATTAAATATCTATTGTTATTAGTTGCAATATTATTATTTAATTACTCACATATACTTGAGCATGAATTCACTGACCAAACACAAGAGCCTTGTCTCTTTATGGTGAGGAAAGCCTATTATTATATTCATTTTACAACTCTGTTTAACATGTAAAAAAAAAACATAATTATTCTGAAAAACATACAAATATTAAAAAAAAAAATAAAAATAAAAGGGTTACAATTATTATAAGCAATAATTATCAGCCTGAAACACTCATCCACATTGAAAAATCTTCCGAGAAAAGATACATGACGCCAACAATTAATTAACAATTGGGAGTGCAGCTGACCGGCAATCAGAACGGCACGGGTTCATGTCCCGTTGGCGTCATGTATCTTTTCTCGGAAGATTTTTCAATGTGGATGAGTGTTTCAGGCTGATAATTATTGCTTATAATAATTGTTACCCTTTGTGATATGCATAAAAATCTTGTCTTAAACGTTAGTTTAACAATTAAAAAATAAAAATAAATAAAAGTAAAACTTTAATTTAAAACTTCTATTATTTTGGAAGGGGGCTTCCGAAACCGGTCGATATAATGTATATGTTACGTGTTCTAACTGTAAAACATTGACGTCAAGTTCTGTAAACAACCATGTTAGAGTATTATTTGTCAACTTCAACGACTAAGCAATTAATTTTAAAAGATCAATAGCGATGGTTGAAAAAATTTTCCACTCTTTTATCCAACCAATCATTATAATTAACATAACAAAGGCAAAATTCTTTATTATTTTTTGTATAGTTACTCGCCATAATTTCTTAACATTTTATTTTTGCGATAATTGGAAGAAGGTTTTTGGTTTTTAATATTGCTTTTTAACGATTTCAATATCTCAATCAATAATGACCGCATCGGTCAATTTTTTGTTTTTAAAAAGCAGTAAGAAAATTCTAAAACCATACATAGGTAAGTAGGCAGAAACCCAAAAGCTTTTTTTTTTGATTTTTCTAGATTGCGACAAAAATTCGGACAAGGTTGTGAAGTCCGGACAGTCCGAAATAACAGTTGTTGTTTACTGGAGTGAACATTTCAAGTTCTGACTTACTTGCCACTTAAAAGTTTTTTCCAATATTGCCTAACAAATTTGTATTTCTGTTGGGAAATATTTGTATGTAGTAAGAATAATAAATCTCGTTACTTGGGATTAGAAAATAAATGTTAATCGATAACACTTCTTATTATCAGAATGAAAATAGTTAGTAAATGAATGAATTAGAGAATTTTTTTTTTAATATTTGTTTTATTATAATATAGCTAGTGAACGATAGTATATTAAAATTAAATATCAGACCGGTTCGTGGGTAATTGCCCATAATTGACGTCAACTCTTATGTAGTCTCACGGTTCGATTATTTTAACGGCATCTACACCAGTCTTCCAAAATATCAAACTGACAAACTTCAATCCGTGTTTAATGCAGCGGCAAGGCTCATAATATTCGCACATTTCTGAACACCTTCGTAACCTTCACTGGCTCAAGTGCCCTGAAAGAATCCAGTACAAATTGTGCTGGATGGTGTTTAAATCAATCAAAGAAATGGCCCCACCTTACAACTCTGAATGATGCGTCCCGGAAAATACTGGTCCGAGGCATTTAACCCTTAGATCAGCAACTTCATCGGTTATAAGCAGACTATAAAACCTAAACGAAAGCCAAATACTAAGTTTGGAGTCCGTGCTTTCGGAGTATCTGGCTTGGAATAGACTTCCTCCGGAATAGAGAACTCCAGTCCAATTTTTTAAATTTTTTTATGAATAAAGACCTTCAAACTCAAATAACTGCGCTTTTATTTTTATTTCTATAGTTAGTTTTAATAGTTAAAATAATTGTCAAAGTTTTAATTTTCCAAGACCCCACGAAAAGCACCGTATCTATGGTGGATTGTGTGACGTCTTCACCCACCGATAGTTTATTTATTTTCAAGTTGTCATTTTGAATCAGTGATGTTATGTCTAGGGAAATTTCCTTAGATCTAGGGAGAAAAATATTTTTAGGGAAAAGGGAAATCAGGACAAAATCTAGGGAAATTTCGAACTCTGGCAAATTTTTTATTACATATGACAATATTACTGGTATTATTTATATATTTTTTATATATATTTTATATATATATTTTTATAAACGTATATATATTTTTTGGAATTCCTATGAATCTTAATTATTGTTCATGTACTTACATACAATGTTATTTTAACACTGACAACTCAAAATGATATTATGTATCTAAAAAGATAAATGGGACCTCTGAAAAAAAAAATTTTAAGTTCCGTTTTATCGGTGATTGCGGTTGATTTTTATTGTGCAAAGTGTTTTTTTTTATTTGGAATTCAGTGGTGAGTGTATTCGTACTTTTAAATTATTATTTCACGTAGCAAAAAGTGTTTTATTTGGAAAAGCACAGTTATAAGTACATTTACCAAATTCCGATATCTTCCCAATTAATTAATCATATTAATTAACATATAACAGGATTAGTGTTACACAATCAGGTGGCTACGTAGGTAATTGCGTAAATGTGAAATTCTAGGGAAATTTCACTTCGAAATCTAGGGAAATAATTTTTTTGGGCAGAACATCCCTGTTTGAATGAAAAATCCAGAAAAATCAATGGCGGAATCAGGCGGAATGCTTTGGGATGACTTTTAGGTGTAAGGTGTGTTTTTTATTCAAGATTAACTGCTTTTAATATAGAAAAACATTGGTAAAATGTCCACATTTCACCGGTACTGTTATTGTATTTTAACAAAGTGCAATATAAAAACAATAAATCATCTTTTTCTTGCAAATACTAGTGACATCGTAAGCCTTGAATTTTGTGTTCAGGCGTGAATGTACATTGTTTTATGTATAACACATACAGAAACACTGGTATTTATAATATACTGATCATGACGATTGTGTAATAACTTGTATAGAAAGCCCTTTTAGTAAAAAACAATTCGAAAATATGACCGATGTATCGTAAACCAAATGTCAAATATGACATATGACCTATTTATGACTATGCTTAACCTCAAATATAGCCCTTTTACGTCATAATTTTAATTGTTGAGAGCCTAAATATTGTTTCCAATAAACACAATGACTATTATTTATCTAAATCTCTTTAACAGTATGAAAATAACTCAAAAAACACGAAATGTTGAATGGCGTGCGTGTCTTTCGTGGCGTAAGGCGTAAGATTTCATATGTCAATACACCTTGATGCACTTCGGTGAATTGGTTAGCAGGTTAACAGTGACGTCACCGTTAACCATTTCAGTAATGCCAACTTGACGCTGTGTTTTGAGGAGAGGTTTAAAAATGCACTTTTTAAAAAAATCTGCGTTTAATATTATGAAATAAAACTTATATATTCAGAATCAGCGTTTATTGGTCTACATGAACATATTTTTTTAAAGCCATAATATTTTTCACTGGAGCTCCTTATTTAGATGCAAAACAAGCCCAACAGAATTAAGGTCCAAACTAAAACCTACCTTTTTGGGCTTTTATACCCTTAATTTAAATATATCTATCTGAGAGTATCATACTTGTATTGCCTATGATGTGTCTTAATCAAACTTTTCTAACTGAATTAAAATTACTTAAATCCTTACACATCAATCTGTTTCTTGACAAATCACATTTAGGAAGATCAAATCCTTGTGCTAATGTATCACCCACCATTAAATGTAGCTTTTACCTTCCAAAATAGCCCACTAAAGAATATTTTTAAGATTAAATAACGTGTGTTCACAATTATGTCCTCTGCGTGCGAACTCTATCTAATTTATTTTAAATAGACAATAAACAGTGTTAATTTCAAGCGACCTTCCAGGTAAGTATGGTCCTGTATTCATTCATTTTTAGGCAGAATCGTGTTCGTTGGTCAAAACATTGTACATATACACTTATAGATAATCCAGAAGTTTCAATTGTTCCCATTATATACTTACCTATTGCATAATGTTATTCTATTTCTGTTATAATTAGTGTAACTCGCTCATCAAGCACAAGAACTAGTTTCTTCTTTGGAGAGATTGCAATTTTAAATAATTTGTGTACCGATATGTAATTTATATAAAACCACTGTACTATATATCTATATTAAATAAAAAAAAATAACATTTTTTTTCGTATCGGTGATCAATGAACCGGTGGATGCAATTTTTAGCCCTAAGTTGTTTTTAATTGTTTGTTTAGCTTGTAGTTTTTCTAGATTTTAGGAATGTATTATAAGTTTGTACAGCGCCCTAGAGGTGATTTTTCACTATATAAATAATCCTAATAATATGATTATTATTAATGTTTCCACCAAGGCGTTGCGGGTTCAATCGCCTGCTAGCTAACTCCCCCACCTTTGCACAAGCGAAATTTTTGCTTTTTATTATGGTAGTAAGAGGAATCAAATCGATTTTCTATTAAAAAAAATTTGCACATAAATCGATTGATTTTTATAGAAAAATAACAACTTTACTTTTCTCTGTTTATCATTTTTAAATGTATTGATATTATTGTTCTACCGATAAAAATACTACATCTTTGTACCAGCTTGTTGACCTTAATATGGTTTACCAAACAATCTGAGAGTGATCGGTCATCAAGTCAACCCCTTGACCCCAAAATGATGGGTTCAAATTGAAAATATAATCTTTCAAATATTAATATCTTGTTTTCAAAACACGGGCCACTTGCTTAAGAAAGAATAACTAGACAAAACCGGAAATATGTCATTTTTAAATCAAATTCTAGACGTATCGACTTATTTCTAAAAAAATATAAATTGATTTCGAAAGATTGTTTGTTATCTAGTAAAATTATCTTTTAAATTTAAAAAAAAAGTTTATTTTTAGTATAATAAGGTTATACCGTTGGTCGTTGGAAAATTCGTCAAAAACGAAATATTGTATTGTACAACACATTTCAAATCATATACTTAATCATATAATAAATCAATAAATTATCTGAGAAAGCTACTTTTCAGAATTTTAATTATAGTTAAAACTAGCTGGTGCGGCGGCGTGCGGAACGAAGGTGGAGAAGGCGGAGTGGGAACGCGAGAAGGGTAGGGGACGCGGGAGAGGAAGGGGAGGCGGAAGGGGAACGATACGAATGGGAAAGGACACGCAGAGAGAAACAATTTATTTCTTTAAATATGGAACCAGCTAGTTTAATCTATAAAATACAGACGTGTAAATAATGGCGAGCATTCTTTTTGCATTCATTTCTTAATTATCTCAAAACTTCGTATTTATGGAGATGTCTGTTTAATCAACTGGACGATCGATATACTTGCTGGATTAGCATGAAACACGGGGCAGTAGGCCGATAATATGAAAACTACTGTCTACTAGACTTCAAATAGATATAGCATTAATAAATTGTTTCGATATTTTATAACTAATTCATTGAATTAACTAGTTAAAATTTTTCATTCTATTGGAGTTATTTTTCTATGTTAGTTGACTGGCGATCTCTAAGGATTTGAATCAACTTTTAAGTCAGCGATGTCTCACGAAAAACAAAAATAATTTCGGCTTTTTGTCACGTACCAAACTTTCCAAGTGCTCCAAACCTGTCCGAGAAATTAGAAATCGTAGATTTTTTTTCAAAAATAAAAGCTAATAAATAAGTGAAAAGTTTACTGACGTGTCGAAGGCTGAGTGGGTAGAAACGACTTAAGGTTACATAAATTATGGGAAAGATTTTGTAAACAAAATGCAAGATTTTTCTGAGAATTTAATGAAATTTTGATTTGTGATAAATTTACTGAAATACCTCTACTAATCGTGGTATTTATTTTATAACAATATTGAAATTAGTGACAATTAAACGGGTCGTTTCCACGACTCGTTCTTGAATTCAACAGCTCGGCTGTGGAACGATTTGCCAGCCTCTGTGTTTTCCCCTACAAAACGGGTCCCTTCAAGACCAATGTTCACATTATTCACTCCTACTTCTCCTCAAAAAGACCCTTCACACAACATTCCTAAAGATGACTTAGACCCTGAGAGAAATTATTTTTCTCAAGTCCTCCTCTACGGAATTAATATGCAAAAAAAAAACAGAAATGCGCTTTAGGATGTATTTTTACAATATATTTTTTAAATATGTATTTGAAATTTTTTTTTAAAATATATTTTTTTATTGTCGGTACCTACGCATTGGTGTTTCTAAAATACCTACTTACAACAGATTTTTGAAGCGAAAAATTCTTAAGCACCGTTGTGATTTGAAACTCGATGAAATGAAAAATAGCGACACTAAAAAGAGACAAACACATACATAGGTTTTAGCCTGCGAGAGAATGAGATAGAATAATCGGTCTCCCGTTTGTGCGGTGCTTCGTAGCCTTTCGGTCTCTTCTTTGTGCGGTGATTCGTGCGAGCCTTCCCACTCTTGTCTACTTTAGTTTTCTGAAGGTTTCGAACGCGTGTGAACTGCACACTCTGATTTTTTTGCCTTTTTAGACTCATAGCTAAATGGTTGTTTCATTAATGCTTGTTGTAACTACTCCTCGAACTGGTTATTTTTTGTCTAATACAGGAATACATAGTAATTACACGTAGATAAATAACTTTTACACATTTAGGACCCCGTATTTCGAATTTCATTCAACATATAAGATAATTCCTCTAAACAAAATATATTTTCTGATTTGAAATTGCCAAGTCGATAAAATGAAATTACCTCGATAGAAAATACCAACGCTTTGAAAATTATAAAAAGCATATCTGGCTGTGTTATTTAACGTATTATCTAAAGGTGTGAAAATAATCATAGCCTTTCTTTAAAGGTTACTTAACTTGGAAGTCGAGAGATTTTTGCTCCATTTTTTAAAAAGTAGTCGTGTCATATATTTTTTTTTACATCAGTCCCTTACATCTATTAATTATAATCTTGTTTTAATATTAGCGCCTTTCCTCTTTCATTCGTATTTACATATATTCCTTTCAAACTGTTTTCGGTGATCTTCTTCTTTTTGATCGCTTATAATCGAGTCTTAAATGATTGATTTTAAGGTTTACATTACGTGTTAGATTTCGGATTCGGATTAGAACGGAAGGGTAGCAGGGCAATAGAAATCTCGCTATTCAGATTTAAGACAAAACAATTTGATAATGCTATAGAAAATCGAAATAACTAACAAACAGTAAAGTAACTGTATGTATCTTTAATTTTATCACATGTAAAAGCCCTAATTGGGTGTGTAAAAATAAATAAATAAACTATACCAGACTGATATAATTTAAAAAGTAATTTTATTGCGAAAATAGTTCTACAGCTACGAAACACAAAATAAGCAAAATAAAAGATGCGGTTTTTGACGCGCACTCTATACCTAGAATAATAAATATGTATTTTGATTCCTAGCTATTATTAAAATCAATCCATCTATTCACAGCTTAACCATATTTAATTTTTTAAAAGTGTATGAATTTCACACTTCGTATCTCATCACTCCAAACTACCAATCAAAAAGATCCCTGAGGCGTACTTGTGGTAAAACCATGTACGATCGTGTGGGAAACATGGTGATCCACAAATAACGCAAGACTGATCTAAGTTTAATGAGTAAGACTACAAAAGAGACCCAAATGGTTTGGACATGTAGAGCGAAAGAACGAGTGGAAGGAAAATATTTGATGCAAATGTGAATGGTAAAAGAAGTAGGGGGACGCCCGAGAAAGACATGGCACGACCAAGTGAATCAGATAGTTGGGTCGGGCCATGTCAGAATAATAGAAGAGCATGTATGTTCCAAGACAGAGTTATTTGGCGGTCAGTCCTCTATGCCTACCCCTGCGGGGAAACGGCGGCGTGGCGGTTAGTTAGTTAATAACTTAAGATTCAAAAGATTATTTCCACGAGAAACAGCAACACAAGATTTTTTAATATGAAGCTACGATAATCTGCTATACAGATAAAACGAGATTTTTATTTTTTAATTTTCCCAATGGCTTGCTTAAGCGAGTTAGCAGTATTATGTATAGTTAACGCTTTTTCACGTGCAAACCCCACGGTACTGAAACATGGCATTCGTGTACAGGTTTACTTGCCAATTACGAACTTGTTGCAGTCTGGGACTTGAATATTCAGAACGGAAGCTTGATGCAGTTTCCAACACAGTGACGTTTTGATGTTACCTCTTAATTACATTTATCGAATATACTACTGGGATTTGATAACTTGGATATCGCTTCAGTTTAAAGCTTTTTATTTAATAATTAATAGATAAAGAATAAACCGTGGAGTAAACTGAGATATGTGTTTTGCTGGTGTATCAGTGTGGCGTACTTTTAAAATATAAGGTGTTATGTGCCTACTAATCGCATACGTGGATATAAATTGTAGTACGTCGCAGTGTTGGAAAGTATATTTTGTTATTACGCAGCAATCGTTTATGTTTTTGTTTGAAATCAACTTCGCTATGTATTCAACATATATAAATTACACATATATTAAGAACCCATTCATTATTATTATTTGTTATACATATATTATGCTATCTGCAGCTCTAAAACTGATTTTTTTTCTCTTTATTGTATAATGCTATACTTTTTACTTACCAGCTTTACTTCTATGTACCATGTGAAAAGTTTTCTTTGTCATCTAAACACACCTGTATGTACTAAAATATAAAAAAATGTAAATGTATGTAAAAGCCCATAAGGGCGTTCATGATTAATAAATAAATAAATAAATAAAAATAAATATTTTTAAACGACTTCAAAAAGGAGGAGGTTCTCAATTCGACTGTTTTTTTTTTAAAATTATGTTTGTTACCTCAGAACTTTCGACTGGGTGAACCGATATTGATGATTCTTTTTTTTATTTGAAAGCTGGTGCTTCCCGTGTGGTCCCATTTTAATTTGGTCCAGTTCCGACAATGGCATCCATGAGAAAACCACATAAGTAAATTTGCGTTGTATGTGCGCGACAAATGGACGAGTAACGCAATATCACGCCAACCGATTTCGATGATTCTTTTTTAAACGACTTCAAAAAGGAGGAGGTTATCAATTCGACTGTATTTATTTTATTTTTATTTTTATTTTTATTTTTATTTATTTTTTTTTTTTTTTATGTTTGTTACCTCAGAGCTTTCGACTGGGTGAACCGATATTGATGATTCTTTTTTATTTGAAAGCTGGTGCTTCCCGTGTGGTCCCATTTTAATTTGGTTCAGTTCCGACAATGGCATCCATGAGGAAACCATATAAGTCTTAAATTTGCATTAAGTATGTGCGCGAATGACGAATAACGCAATATCACGCCAACCGATTTCGATGATTCTTTTTTTATTGGAAAGGATGTACTTCAAGGGTAGTTTGATAAGGGTTTGGTTAGGTTCTGATTATGGGATCCATGATAAAGTAACAGAATTCTTCAATTCTTAGGAGCAAATTAACGATACTTGGCCGAATCTCTTAATTTGACCCTAACGTCGTTATGGTCAAATTATGTCTGTCTCATATGAGCAGCACGTTTAGAAGGTCTACCCATATTCAGACAAATTAGTTAGTGTATTTCAGATTCACTAAAAATCAAAACATAAATTAAAATTTTAACAGAAACAAAAAAACGACTTAAAAAAATGCACTAAAAAGTAAAAAAAATTATTTCGTATTCTTGTACAACTTCATAATCAAATTATTTTTTCTATTCATCAATATGTAGGTACGATTGTCATTTTTGGAGTCGGTGTCAGCAAAAGTACCCGGCCCGGCGTGTTCACTTGACAGCTCCCCTCACGCCGCGGCCCCGCTCTCGCCTCGTCAAGTCGCTTGTGCGATACAAGCACATCTCATCTATAACTATGTATGTAGTTACAAACCTACCTTGGCTGACACCGACCCCAAAAATAACAATCGTACCTAGATATTGATGAATTGAAAAAGTAAGTTGATTATGAAGTTGTAGAAGAATAGAAAATTATTTTTTTTACTTTTTAGTGTCTAGAGGAGGTTTCGCGACTTTTCACCCGCGACAAAATATCCCCGACAAAATTTCCTAACCTAAACTAACCTAACCTAACCCAACAAAATTTTTCGGCGCCAAATTTAAAATCTAAATCGAAACGAAGATGTTTTGTCCGTAAGATACTTTGTCCTTGGGATATTATGTCGAGGGATATTTTGTCACGGGATGAAAACGGCCTACACCCTTAGAGGATATCCCTAAAATATACTACACCAGTACAATTGTCATTAATCGTGTACTTTCTTTGTCATTTTTATAAAAAGGTTTCTGATTTCCGATGTTAATTTCTAAATAAACCGTGTTGCCCCAAGGATTCATTTTAACAGCTAAATTGATTGTTTAATATCTAGCTATAGTGATGATAAAAAACCACACTAAAATCTAAGAACCTATCTTGTATTTAATACAAAATTGGTTCAAGTCGTTTTTTAAAAATTCATGTTAAAAAATGCACAGTGTTGCGAAATCAAAGTTTTTTTACATTAGGTCCAGACAGGAGGCCTTAATTCTAAGGAGGAAAATAATTCCCCTCGGGACCAATGTCATCATTGGGAATGCTGTGTGGAGGTTCTATTTAGAAAAGGAAGAAGAGGGAGTTCTGGGAAGGAAAACATGTATGAGGGGTGGGTAGGAATAAGCTGGTCGGTGTGTTCGGATAACGGTAAGAAAAGACAAAGAACTGCATTCAATACAATCACTGTGACCTTAACAAACCGAATTTTGTTGTTAAAGTTTACCTTTGTGTTCTGGAATCCGTAATAAATAAACAGTCTTTTGTTCTCAATCGATACTTCATAACACGAAGTTTGAAATTCAATGAACGTCAAAGTCATTATATTTACATAAATGCCACAAACAGCCAGTAAGCCTCCCGAGTTATAGCTTGCCAATTACAGCGACTGATTTCAATCATACATGGTAATAATCAACATCAAAGGACCGATGATACATTTTACATAAAAGGAATGCACAATGTAGTTATTTCTACTTAGTATTTTTCATTTTCACGAGGCGTTATCGAATTTAATATTGAAGTACTTATTTGGGATGATGCACTGTAGAAGAAAGTTTACGAAAACTTGAGTTTTGAACTGTTTTTCACTCCCTTCATTGTACATAATGTATTTATACATTATATTATATTGAGGTATTATAAAATACATTATTAGATTTTTTTTCACAGTCCTCCTCACTAGGGTTTCCTGTTCTGAGGCGGCCTGTAGTTTTTCCACATTTGTATTTAGTATCCAGTTGTCTTGTCTACATGGTCTTCAGTATGTTTGATAGTTCATTTTCACTTTGTTCTCTCAACCATATTTTTACTTTTGTTTTAAATTTATTTATTTCTGTTATTTTTTTTTGTTTGAGTTGGTAGAGCGTTGTATAGTTTTGTCGCATTGAATTTCATATTTCTTTGTCCAAAAGATGTTTTCAAAATGGCTGTAGCTTATTGCCCTGGTTGTGTATCTATCTTGGACAGTGGAGTATTCTGATATGTTTTTTTAAATTTTAAATAAAATATTTTTTGCATAAAGTTTTTGTATGTTGTAGACTTGAATGCTTTGAAACAACAACAAAAATTTCTTCTATCGGAGTTCTAACCGGTAATTTCAAAATTGTCTTTAGTACTCCTTTTTGGGCTTTATTGAGCCGGTCCATGTGAGTGCTCAAGGCAGATCCCCATCCAGTTATCCCGTACTCTATTTGTGATTGACATAAAGCGTAGTACACTTTCTTAAGGCCAAGTGTAATCATTTATTAATTTTAAATAATGATAATATTATTACGCAAATCGATAAACATAAAGTTTTTAATATGAAAAATATTTTTTATAAATTTTAAAATTTACATAGGCTTAGAATTTATCAAAACCAAATCAGAAATCCGACCTTATTCTGACCGTTTTTCGTAAATTTTACAAAATATTTTTAACTGCTGAATATCCTCAAAGTATACCTTTAGGGGTTTTCTTTAAAACCTCGAAAAGAAATTTAAAATAAATAGATATATAAGTTTTTAGTTAAATTTTTTCATAAACACCAATTTTCGTGTTTTTTTAAACGCTGAGTACAAAACTTTGGATTCGTTTATTTACCAAAACGTTACGAGAAATTGTTGGTATTATATTTCTTCAATTTTTAAAGACAATTTTAAAATTTTAATCTTCAAATTAAGAATGAAATATAGGATTTTTAATTACTAGCAAAAGCCCTCTGTCGTGTGGCGCCCATTTATCTTTCTCTACACGGTACAATTTTGAACTAAAACCCCTTTTCAAAATTTTCCAAAAGATGGCAGTAATCAATCACTGTGAGAATCTAAGATATTATTACATTTATTTTTGGAAACGATGATACTTATATCATCTATCTACCTATACATTGTAGGTACCTATTCGTTTTAATATAATAACCTGACTACTGTTTTATGTCGACGTCAAGCTAGTAGAGTGCAGCTGTGCCTAATTTTAAATGGTTATTATATTATTAAAATAATACTTACGTAAATACAATAAAATAACACGGAAGTGAGTGGTAGAAGAACTCCGTGATGCCCGGTGGGTAAGAACTTGGGTCACCCAACACGGCTGACGCCTTTTTTAAAATATATTTCTTATTTTTTTAAATAGATGCACTAATAATCTAAACGAAATTATTTAAAAATAATATATTGTGGAATAACACAAATTAATCGCATAAAATGTTGATAGGTACTTGCGCACCCCGGAATTTTAACTCGCGACCTCCGGATTCGTCTCCTCCCCCTCCCCACTACCTACAATGAAGCACAAAACATAGGTACGACTGCCATGTGTCATGTTTTGTGCATGGTGAGCCAGCGTTATCACGAAACGTCCATGTGGATAGGTAGGTAGGTATTATGCATGTGTTTGTGAGTTAAAGACTGCGTTTGTCAAAAAATGAAGGGAAGGAGATGGGGAAGAGGAAGGTGGGTAAGTACCTGGCTATTCAGATCCGGTCACCCAAAACGGCTAAAGCCATTTCGTGCAACGTTCCGATTTTTTTAAAAATATATTTCTTTAAAAAATATGAAGTTACCAATTTTCAATTTTTTCAAGAATAACGCTCTTTTTATAACTTTTGAAGTTTGTTCCCACCAATGTTATATATCATTAAAAAAGAAGATAGCACTAATAATCTAAACGAAATAATTTAAAAATAATATATTGTGGGATAACACAAATTAATCGCATAAAATGTTGATGGGTACTTGTGCACGCCGGAATTAAAATTCCGGCGTGCACAAGTACCCATTAAAGTTAAAACTCGTGACCTCCGGATTCGTAGCTAACGATCGTAACCGTTCAACCACCGAGGTCTGGAATATCGATGCGCTTTCAAATGTTCTAGTATTATTATTATTCGTGATTACGGTTGCTTACCCTTGGTCGGAAGTCTGCCACGTGTAGACATGTATACTTGTATGCAATACGTCTCAATGGAAACATCAAATGTTTTTATGGTCGTTTTTTATTTCAGTTATCTGCTAGTAGAAGTGTCGACTGGCGTTCAAATTTGAGCGAGAGGTTCAAATCCCAGGCCATCCAATTTCTTTTCTAAGTTTTTAAACGTTTTTGAAAGTAGATGGTAAAAACGTTTTTTACGGTTTTTTGTAGGTTTTAACATCAAAGAAAAAAAATATTTTGTGGACTGATTTTATAAAGTTTCTTGAAATGTAATTTATTTATTTACGCCTTGAAGACTTTTGCATGTAACATCGGTAAGTTGTACAGTAGCATCATAACATAACAGTTTTTCTCTAAAACGATGTTCGTAACTTTTTTTTTTAAATTTGAATCAATCACATATGTTGGTAAATGAGAGTTAAATTTATTTACATTTTCTCCTAATTTTATTTGCTTTGGTATAAAAAAAATAGTGATGAACGGGACGTAGTAGGTAGTTACTCTCATTATCGTCCTGGTGTAAGACCACCAAACACAATTATTGAAACGTTACTTGAAATAGCTTTAGCCGTGTTCGGTTACCAGAACTAAATCACTAGGTACTTCCCCACCTTCCTTTTTCCCATCTCCTTCCCTTCCCCGCTACCTTTAGCCTCACAACATACCCCAAATACCAAACACACAACATACCAAAATATAAAACTATTATAATGACTTCAGGCATTGAGCTTCAGGTAGTTTTTCTGAAAACATTGCCTAGTGGACACGTGCGTGCATGGCACCCCCTGAGGGCACCCCTAGCCGGCCGAATTTCGACAAGCGACCAGATGCGACATTGTCATGTTGAAATAAATACACATAATATTTATTTTTCTAGTGGCATCTTTCGGATTTTAACGAAACTTTTTGAAAACAAAATAATCTCAAAATGAATGATAGAGACCGTTTTGTCCGCCAGAGTGCTCTGATGCTGTTTTGTACTAATATTATACCTATTCCTCTTCGCGTTAATGTCGTTTATGTTGAGGATGTTACGGATGGCTCTAAAGAAGTAAATGTACCTGGTGAGTTTTTTTGTGATTACTTCAATGTGTGCGTTCCATCGGAGCTTATCATCAATTTCAATACCAAGATATTTGATACTTTTGGAGTGTGCTATGGTAGGACAGTGGCATGATAAGCCTTGATTTTGATAGTTTTCTTGGCATGTATGTAATTTGAGATTAAAGTCATCCTCTGGCTGTCCTCTGGCTGTTATGGAAAATGTCAGATATTTTTTTTTATTGACATTAAGCGTAAGGGAATTTCTCTTAAGCCAGTTTTGCAGTAGACCAAGTCCATGTTCCGCTTCTTTGTAGGTACTTCTCCAATTTTTTTTGTTAAATACAATTACCGTATCGTCAGCAAAGCTTATGATTTTTCCTCTCGTTCCTAGGCTACCGATATCATTTATGTATATTAGAAATAATATCGGTCCTAGTACGCTTCCTTGCGGTACTCCATGGTTGATTAGGAGAGGTTTGCTTTTTTTCTTGTTAATTTGAACGCTCTGTGTACGCTCCAGTTGAGTTTGCAGTTATAAGTAAAAGTTTACACTCTATCTGGTAGAATACTCAGATTATTTATAAACACCAGCAAATCAATTATAATGCAGAAAATCTTGTAGGGAATTATACAAAAAAAAAGTTTCATGGGTTACTGGTAGGAAATTTCAAAATGTCTTACAGATGTACTGGGCCGTTATGCCACCCAGCTTTATTTCATAGCATATTTAAAAATGTAAAACACAGACACGTGTGAATAACATTTGATTTAGGGTGAGCATTCGAATATTAGTATTCGAATGCAAAAATTAGTATTTGGAAATGTCTCACTAATCAACTAGACGATCGACATGTAAAACATGTACTACCTCCCACTTACAAGTATGTTTCGTAAATTCACCTCGTCCCAAAATGAAGTTTATAACTTACCGGGATTGCAATTTAGCAAGATTTATAATAGTAATATTATAAATATCAAAAGTATTTGGATTGAACCACATTGACCACGGCGATTGATGTTTTTTACATAATTTTTAAGCGAAACAGAGATAACGCTTCCACTTTCAGAATATTGACGATTTATGCCATGATTGGAAATGTTATTTTGAAACATTGACTGCAACTTCATGGTTTAGATGTGCTAAGTCATGGATAAGCAATGTTGATTCTCGGAGCAATAACATATTACTCGTGCTCGGTTGATCAGCAATCAGGTCACAGGTAAGTCATCCCCAGAGATCTAAGTTAGCAATTCCCAATTCAACAGTAGTTGGTTCACTTGCCACAAACTGTTGCAGAGATCTCGACCCTAACGCTTTTCAACGAAATAGTTTTGGAGTTGAAATGAAAATCAAAGGATTTTTCTTTCACCGCACTTTTGGGCCACGTTTTTCAAGGAATACTTAAGACTTTATTGTTCAGAAAAAAAGACAATTTAATATATTTATCTCTATCTTAGAGGCAACTACCTTTTATCATTGGAAACGATCGTTCTAAGAACTGGTTTGTAACCTGGATAGCGTTCCGGATAAATATATCCGATTTTATTTTACATGGATCACATATTGACCTTTTAGTGATATCATATATTTATAATTACTTCATAATATGCACACTATTTAATTTTAATATATGTACTCGTAAATTAAATTCTCAGCACGTAAGAACCCAGTGAAGCGAGTGAGCATATTATTTTCTCTATTTTTTACCAGAGAAGGAAGATAATAAAACATTCATTATTATTGTTATTGACCTTTCTCAATAACCGAAGAAATGTGGATTTATAATCATTACCAGCCCCATTCCACATAACTGTAAGAAGTAGGAACATATCTTGGAGTATATTCCATATAATATCAATAATGTAAAAAGACTTTCGGTTCCCTAAGCTGAATTGGAAATATGATTTTTTAATACCGGGTTTTAAATCCAATGAGGAGTTTTTCTTAACCCCGAGGTCTCGACTATATTCTGTCAGTAGGTCAGAATATTTCCACTGTGCAATACAATCCAAATTAATGGAATATTTGTAAAGCAGTGGCGGTCCGTGAGTTTTCAGTGAGCTAGAGTGTTAAGATTGAAATATACGACATTGCTATGTTGTTGTAGCTGAAAATGAATTTTCAAAATTTCAACTTTTTTATGAAGATCTTTCAGTATGTGGATGCGGCGCATCTCTTGACTGAAAGAATCCTGAAGATCTTCATACAAAAAGTTGAAATTTGAAAAAAAAATCATTTTCAGCTACAATACCGTCAATAACGTCATATTTTTCAATCTTAGCGCTAAGGCTAACGTATGTTTTTTCTAACTAAAACAAATACTTGCAACGAAAAAAAAACAGACACATACGTTATTAGACAAATATATTATAAACGTTATCATCACCTAACTATTTTGGCGTTTCATGTAAAAATAATAAATTAAAAATTTACAAAATTCATAATTTTTGGCTTCATAAAGGTGTACCTTTTCTGGTTTCTTTTGTGGTTAATTTTTTGGTTTGAATATATACCGTGGTGTTATCTCGTTTCAATTTTCTGAAAGAAGTGATCTCTTCGCTCGCACCGTTGGGGTATATCCCCAACGGGGTCTTTCCGCCGATGACCGACAAAATCCGAACGACCCAAAGACAAAAGCCATATATTGCATGTACACGACATATGGCGGAGAGCGAAGAAATAGGGAGGGGTAGGAATGATAATTACTTACAAGTAAGGTATTTCGCAGACAACATTAATGTAATATATCCACAACTTCTCCACAGTCGGATCAGACTTAGCAAATAATATTTTAAATAAAAACGGAATGTCAGAATTTAACCTTGCAAATAATATATCGATCGATAATCTTAGCTATGATCCATTTAATCTCACTCCTACCACAGAACAAGAAATCACTGAAATTATTTCATCACTCAAAAACACACATTCAACTGGAATCGACAATATATCCACTAAATTGATCAAACACCTCAAACCAATCATCACTAAGCCCCTTAAACATATCATAAATCTAAGCTTTCAAACTGGCCTCTTCCCAAATTCTTTAAAACACTCAACAATTATTCCTATCTATAAATCAGGGGACAGATCATCAGTGAATAACTATAGACCAATATCCTTGCTGAGTCCGATATCAAAAATAATTGAAAAAACGGTAAAGCGAAGGCTATACAAATTTCTTGAAGACAATGACATTTTGTCAGGAAATAAATATGGCTTCCGCAAAGATCGTATTGCCGCAGATGCAATTGCAACTTTTACAAAAGCAATCTCTGATAACCTTGATAAAGGCCGCAAGCCTCTCGCTGTTTTCTTGGATCTAGCCAAAGCCTTTGATACTGTCTCTCACCGCATACTTTTGAAGAAACTCCTTCAGGTAGGAATAAAAGGTACTCCCCTCAAATGGTTTGAGAACTATTTAACAAATAGGTCACAATCGTCTCTTGTAAATTCTGCTAAAGAATACAGAAGTACAAGTTTACTAATCACGTACGGTGTGCCTCAAGGCAGTGTATTAGGCCCACTCCTCTTTCTAATATATATTAACACTTTATGTGTCTTGGAAATTGATGGAACTATAATATCTTTTGCCGATGATACGGTAATCATCTTTGAAGCTGAAAATTGGAACTCAACTATGGAAAAAGCAAATAAGGGCCTGAATAAAGTAAAACATTGGTTAGATGACAACCTTCTGACTCTTAATGTTGACAAAACAAAATATTTACTTTTCTCCATACGTAAAGTCACTCCTCCTCAAAACTGTCCTCATCTTATCATTCACTCATGCTGACAGAACCATATTACCCCTACGCCTCCCCACAATAATTGCTCATGTACCAACATAAAAAAATCTGACCAAATTTAATATCTGGGGATTGTTATAGATGACCAACTGCGTTGGGAGGACCATGTCAATTTCACAACAAAAAGACTCCGCAAATTGTGCTATATATTTCTCTCTCTCAGATCAATCCTGAAACTTCAAACAATTAGATGCATATATTTTGCACTATTCCAATCAATAGCCACATACGGTATCGTGGGATGGGGAGGCTGTGCAGCTTCAGTTATATATCCCATGATCTTAATTCAAAAGCTGCTACTAAGGATTATATGAAAATGTCACCCATCTCACCCATCAGAGCCACTTTTTAAAAAATTCGCAATCCTAGACATTAGACAATTATACGTTAAGACAATTCTCATACACTTAAGGAAAAATGATTTAACACTCAAAACTCAACAAAATATTTACACCCGCTATTCATCACACCAAAAATGCAAAATTCCTCCAACAAAAACAGCTTTCGCCCAACGACAGTTCTCTTACATCGCGCCTAAAATGTTCAACTTACTGAGTATTGATATTAAGACATCGAAAACTGATGATCTTTATGCCATTAATATACAGAACTGGTTATTTACTCAGGGAAGGAAATATTATAAAGAATGCCTTACATCTTAAAAACTGTTCTTATTTTTTCATATTTCTAGAGTAAAAAATCTTATCTCTAAATTAATTTTTAACCAAAACTTTATATTACGCTGATGTTTTTTTTTCATATTTTTTGACATTGTTCGTCCATTTCATATGCTGCTTAGGAATACTTGCTTTTGTTTTTTGGGGTCAAAGACTATCATTGTTCATCTGTATAGATGATTTACATATTTATTCTTATTTTGTATTTCTATTATCCTTAAAATATTATTATTTTGTTACTTTTATTTTTATTTGTTATTCTATTTTATTTTTATTTATACAAGATTCACCTAGTTTAACTCCTTTCCTGTATGTGATCATGTACCTAATACTAGTATAATATATATGCTATATGTTTGTACTTTCATCTACATATATATGGATGTTTATTAATATTATATACTTAATATCTTATGAATCTCGACTACCATAATACGGGCATTTGCCTAGCTTGGTAGTCGAAATACCATGTAAAACAATCCTGTAATAAACAAAATGAATAAAGAAAGTTAAAAAAAATAAAAAAAATAAATATAAACCCGAGATAATTATGCCTACCGCTAATAGCCAAATAACTAGAAATTCAATCGTCAAAGACCACATAGCAACAAGTATGGAAAAACCATAAAAAATGAATAAAATCTTTGTAGACTACCCGCCTCTCTCTCCCCCATATGTTATATATATATATATATATATATATATATATATATATATATATATATATATAAACTGCAAATACACAACCCTAATAATTTTTGTTTGCTCGAAACTCACATTTTAATCATTTCCGGCGAATTCGTAACTATAATAACCTTTTTTTATTTCCATGCCGCACAAGGTATGAGAGTTATTTATATTTTAGTTGAATAAAAACAGTACCTAACCATTAATATATTTTACGTACAACGATTTTAAAACTTTATAATCCGTTTTTCAACTATAAAGCTAGCAGTAAGCACCAGATTTTATTTTTCTGGACGATGAATTAATAACTTTGGGAGTACAACATGGAGACACATTTTAAATATTTGTAACACGTTCTTCAGAATTAATTAAAATGAACGCGGCAGAAAGGTCGAATCTCCAGGCCTGCTGGGGTTAATTCGACCGTACGTTCGTACAATACACCATGCCGCGGCGTATATTTGTTTGCACGCTTTCTTCACTTACGTCGTTAAGATTCCCACATTATTTACCTTCTTCTTCTTTTCTTTGATACGGAAAATTCGATAGTAGGTCCGTCCAATACACAATTTGTATTGGACGCAATTTGTGTACACGGCTTCTTTACTTACGTCGTTAAGATTCTGAATATATTTTAGGATATATTGTGGTCTTAAGAAATATTTGTACCAGTCTGAAACCGGCTACGGTCACAAATAAATTAAGTGGATATGATTTTTATTTTTGTTCTATTATATTGTGGTATTGTTTTATTATATTATATTATTGTAGTGGAATACCACCACGAAAAGTCAATTTCAAAAATATAAATATTTAAGAATAAATTACTGAATCGAATTAATGCCATGGATGGCTTGAAATTTACGTAAATACATTTTGCTGAAAGAGCGGTTTGATTCAAACTCGTTTCGAAAAAGCTCGCATTCGAATTAAGCTGTGCCGATAGGTAAACACTCGAGTGTTTTCGAGGATTATTTCCGATTCATAATTTTTAATGTGTACATTACGAAAAACGTCGACAGAAAAGTTATTTACTGTTAGTACTTTTTGACGGTGCAAACGCCGACGATGTGCGATAAAATTTCCGAGTGTTTGATGAAGAATTCGATGAGTTAATTCGTATTTGATAAAATAAAATGGGAATAGAGATTTTTAGCTGGCTCAATAAAAACACATTTTTACATATTCGTTCCCTATTAGATATAAGAAAATTTCACTGTAAGAAATATAAGAATATTCCTAAACACAGTAAAAATGTATACAGCGCAATTGAATATTTGTACCACACAATAATTATTAGTATAGCAGCATTCTATTCTTAGCCAACGATGGATTAATGAAACAAGTGACAATGAGAATTGTAGGTACTGGAGAAAATTAGACATTCAAAAATCAAGGAAATGTTAAAGTTGTTAAATATTTTGTCCTTTAAATAAATGATTTATTTCAATGCTATATTTTTTATCAATGATTGAATTTCTAAGAAAAATCGAAAAACTGCAGCACAAGTACACACGTGCAATAGATAAAATTGCGATTGATTCGGTGACTGGACTACTCATAATCGTGCAACTTTAACACCTCCTTTGAAAAGTCATTACAAGTAATGAACGGAAAAAATCTTAACTAGTTTACCTAAGGTTTGGTTATAGGCTACTTTTCATTTTTTTTTCACAACTTTTAATGAATTTTTATGAAACTGTTGAAATTGCATGATTCCGAATCATCATAGAACCGATTGATTCATATTAAAAATGGTTTTGAAAATAAAGCGGTTTTCAATTTGGGATGCGATTATGGGTAGGTACTTCCGCCCTTTCAGATCGCCTTGTTATAATTCGGTGGATCCACAACACCCTTTTTCCGCACATTTACGCCACAGGGTTATAAAATACCGAACGACAGGAAATATATCATTGTATTCTTGAGTCCGTGTGGCTAAGTATAAGAAGGACTTAAAATTAAGAATTAAACTGTGTTTTTGGAAGATTTGGTGCTTTTGCAAATCAGAGTTTTGGTTGAACTCATGAAAAGCCATATTTAGAGACATAATATGAACTGTGCACGCATTCACATAGATATGATGCTTTCCCTCTTTGGTCACGATAAAATATCAAACAAAGAAGTCAAACATAGGTCATACAGGAGACAAGAAGTTTTGTTTTGACACAACAAAAGATTTTTCATAAGAGATGGTTTCATTCGCGTAGCATGTTCACGACTGCTTGACATTTAGGAGATGTTGCTGTTGTCATGTTTTAAATAGGGGAAGAGGCGGAAAAGGGGTGAAGAGTGCTAAATTATAAATAGACCTTCGAGAATCTACACAATATCATGCCTGATAAATATTTTTTTCCAAATTTTCTAACAACTTGTTGAAACAAACCCAAAACATTTCCTATGCTATTAATCATATTTCGTTACTCACTTCACTTTCTTATGTATGGTCTCAGGTGTTTATGGTGGCAGAAATAAAAAAAAACGTCTATCATAATTTTCCATTACTTCATCAGGATATTATTACTAAAACAATGTCGTGTATTTCATATTTGGTGTCAAATATGATTCATTTTTCATATTTATTAACAAATAAACATTTTGGAAGGAAATACGGTCGCCGAGAAATTTTAATAATAGGTATTTTACTAAACAGTTGTTGTCACTGTCGCTGTTATTCCCCCGAATACTGAGGGACAACTGCGTGATCATGCTCACTTTGATAATACCTAAATAAAATCGTCAAAATCGGGGTTTTGTATTCCCGATTTTTCTCCTCCAAAACTGGACTGATTTTTAAGATTTTTAACTACTGTATTCATTGACGTAGTATATCTATCATTATGTATCGCACATGCTCTGTGCGATCCATAATGACACCAGAAACCAAATAAAATTGGCTCAACGCCCATTTATGGAAAAGTGCGTGCATTGTTTTGCACCGTTTAGATCGCATAGTGCTTTGTGTTGTACCTTTTATTGGCCTGAAAGGTCTACACTGAAACTAATTTGTGTTCCAGCCATCCAAACCGGAGTTAATTTTTTCAAACACAAAAATATCTAACTTCCGAATGTTGTACAAGGTACACGCAGCGGACTTTATTTTTAAAAATGTAGTCACCTATCTGACCACAACAAAAAAAAATTAACCTTACATAATATGTCTTTTAGATAGCGTTTTAATGTTAGAGAATTACTTTTGTTACCATCAAAGTTTCTGACTTCATCAAATCTCCACGCTGCTTGTGACTGTATTAGAAGAAAATATTCTATATCTGAACGTTCTGCTTTTTTTAAAAATACATTGCCTGGTTTTTATTCTGACCGTCTGTTGATGGCGGTCAAACTAGTCAATTATTAATGGTTTTTGGAGAGTCCTCACTTCTTTAAAAAGTAACTTATCAATATGATGACATGCCGGTGGACGATTTCTATATTGTGTTAAAAAATATTTGAACTATTGTCAAAATCAGGAGCGGAAATTAGGGAATACTTTTGTATGTACAAAACGACGCCCGGGGGGTGGACGTGAGTTTTTGTTAATTATCTATTAAATTGGTGTTAAACTACACGGTGATGTTGTTCGATGTATATTATAATATTACATGTAAGATATTATATGTTGTCCATAGAATAGGTTGTATTTTTGGCTAAGTATTTGCATCATTCGTACATTGTAATAATTTAGGTAAAACGTGGTTCAAGGTTGAGAGGTTGTAAATATAACATGTACTTATGTTTGATGTAACTTTTAATGGATACAGTGTACATAATGGCTTGTCGTAACGTTTGCTTATAACACTTGGCATTTATGTTCCTGTAAACAGAAACAAACTGATATTATTTACGGGGTAATGTAAGTAACTAATAATTATTTTTGGTAATGAAACAAGTAACTAACAAGTACTAAAAACAGTTATAGGATATGGAAAATCCAACATCTAGGGCCCCCTTTTAGTGGTGACCCGACAATTGGCCCGCCGACAGTTGACGAACCGACAGTTGATCCCCCTGGCAGTTGATCCACCGGACAGTTGACCCGCCGGACAGTCAATCCCTCTAACAATTGATCCCTCGAACAGTTGATCCCCTAAAAGATAATTTCTTCAATTATGCGGCCGTACAATCAAGGTCGATATACTTAAATCTCTTGTCTTGACTTAAAATCCGCTGTACAAATATTTTTACCATAATTCTGTTTAATAATTCCGACTCACTGAAAGAGCATGCGGTGATGCTGCACGACTAAATAACAAAATACGACATACTTATAAAAAATCGCTAAAGTAAAAAATAGTGAAAAATCGCTAAAGGTTCCCACTTGCATATAATATATTTTATTTTATCTGAATACCACACAATACTCCCAACTGCTTAAACCGTCTGGAGCCAGTGAAATTATGGCATCCCCAATTTTGGTATATTGTGAAGCTGAAGGTAGTGGGGAGGGGAAGGAGATGTTGAAAATATATTATGTTTGTACGGCCGTATATTGTCTTTGCATACTTATCAACTGCCCGAGGAATCAATTGGCAGAGAGATGTCCGGCGTATCAACTGTCCGGGGGATCAACTGTCAGCGGGTCAATTGTCACCGAGTCAATTGTCATGGAACCGATTTTAATTATATATCATTTTAAAATTCCAAATTTTGATATAAATACTTGAGCACAAAGATGAAGTCAATTTATTTTCATGGTCAATGTATGTTTTATTTTTGAAACCTTCCATAAAAATACTATTTTGTGTATTTTAATTTTGACGGAGCCTTTAAAGTGGACTAAGGGCTGGTTTTATAGTTTGGCGGTAGACCGAATATTTGTTAAAAATGGTATCAAGCGTAACCAACGGATGGTTATAAAACGGGCCCTAAATGCCAATTTTCACAATATAACTGTTAGTTACTAGTTATATTACCTAAAAACACCAATGACCTAACCATTTTGTAAAATAATTGTATCAACATTTGCTGTATTCCCACGTAATGATTAATTATATGATTGTTGTTATAAATTAAACCTGTTTATTTTTCAGGATCCTGCCTCAGTTATGGGCACTCTTGCTGGGGAGGTAATTATAACCGCAATTAATTAACAAAATTAGCATTGTTTTCAATTGAATGCTGTGTAAGAGTTAAAGGAAACAAAATGCAGTAGCTAACTTAAAAAAAATGGTTAAGATGAATATACACGTGAAATCCTATTTAGATAGTATTTTGATTAATCTTTACGACGAATCGGCTTACAGTATGAACATCAAAAAATATGCTACGGATAAATCGAAGCTTTTACTAGCTTTTCTTTGTATTGGAATTACAATAAAATTATTATTTACGTAACAAAAAATATAAGCGTAAACCACCAAAAAAAAAAGTTTTTTCACGACTTAACTATGAAGTAATACAAGAAACAATTTTAAAAAAATACCCCTTTATGGCTAAGACTATTTTTGAGGTTTTCCTTGTTCTAACTTTTTTTTTGATTCTTATAAAATTATGCGCAAAATAAATAAAAACAACTTTTTCGCTTACTTGCCTCGTGCAAAAAGAAGCTCGATTTTAAAATTTGGAGGCATGAGATTCGAAATATTTCTAGCGTTTATATTCCTCTTAACTGATATTATGACTGAATTTTCGCGGTGAAATATTCTAGAATTGTAAATATTTGATTTGTATATCGTTATTCGTATCACTAACTTTCATTCGTAACTAAATTTCACTGAACTGCCAATACACAATATACAGACCTTTTCGAAATATTCAAAACCTCTCTG
The DNA here is from genome assembly GCA_929108145.2 of Limnephilus rhombicus. Lineage (NCBI taxonomy): Eukaryota > Metazoa > Arthropoda > Insecta > Trichoptera > Limnephilidae > Limnephilus > Limnephilus rhombicus. The sequence goes on from OV815284.1 coordinate 31,575,430, forward strand.
TCCTGCTTCAAAGCAAAAATAATTAGTTGTGATGGAAAATCATATATTATGTATTTTTGTATTACGCTTGTTACACGATAAATATTTATTTTACCTATTTTTATTATTTTGTAGGTTGGATAGGTATACGGATTGTAGTTCTGTATTATTTCTTTATTTGTTTGTCATGTTCTCCTTTAAACAGTTATACACCAATCATGGAGAAGATTACTTAAATTAAAGAGGCATGGGGGCAGTTTTACTATTTTGTGACGTGCGTCAAAAGATAGTTGCTGAACTCTCTGTAGGTGACATTGGAAATGTCGATGGTCAATGCAGAATCGTTACGCAGTTGAGTCGCTCAGTTTATTGGCCCGTTCTGATAGGCAGAAGTCCTCGGAGTCCTCGGAGAATGAAAAAGTGCATGGGATCTCCCACGAGTAGGTATTGTGTAAAATTTGTATTACAGTACAGTCCATGATAGATTTTTGTTTGACAAGCCCCCAAAGGGCTCACAAATTCCAATGGCTCGGAGGGCTTTGAAGCAAAAAATGGACGGTTACCTCGAGAATGTTTTCTATTGGGGTAAAAATAATCTAGTTGAATTTAATGTTTCAAAGATCCAATCATGTCTGATTACGTCAAAAAGGGATCGAAATGAAAATCTAGTCTCCTTCAACGGAAGCAATCTTCCGAACAGGCCCTCCATTGATATGCTTGCTGTAACTCTAAGTGACCAGCTCAAATATGGGAGCTCCATCGAAGCCAGAGTTAAGTTAGCCTCCCAAAAACTAAACTGGGCGTACTGTACAGGGCACACAACTGATAACCCTGTACAAATAAAAAGTTCGCCCCACTGTTGAATTTGGCAGCCACCTCTGGTCTAGAGCCCCAAAATACCTGAAAAAACCCTCGACTCTGTGCAGGAACGGGCGGTCCATCTGGTAGATTCTTCGAATTTAACAGACGGATTGCAATCTTTAGAGCATAGGCGTTGGGTGGGAATGCTATCCTTGTTCTAAAGTTATTTCAATGGAAGATCCTCCTAGGAACTAGCGTCATTGATCCCTTTGGCACCGGTGCTAGTCGGGAAACACGTCAAACGCGTGCCCAACATATATAAACGGTTCACATTGGTCACATGAGAACGGGTCGCTTCTTCGACTCGTTCTTGTTTTCGACAGCTCGGCTGTAGAACAATTTGCCGGCCTTTGTGTTTCCTCCTTCCTACAACATGTCTCTTCAAGAACAATGTTCATTCCTTCTTCTCCTCAAAAATACCCTCCACACAACATCTCAGATGACATAGGCCCTGAGGGAAGTTATTTTCCTCAGGGCCTCCTGTGTGGAGTTAATGTAAAAAACTCACTATTATCTATAGAAACCATGCGCACATCAAATCTCCAAAGTTTCATCGCAATCGAATGAATGGTTTAGGAAAGCTTAAAGGACAAACAAAGAATCAACATTTTTCCAAGATAATTTATCTCAGTTCTAAGTTGTTATTCCTAATAATTTTAGCCCACGGAAAGCGCAGTTCTGGCCGCACGCAACAGCCTCTGGCCCCCTCTGAAGCGGCGCGCCTCTCCGCCCTCGGGGACCGCTGGTTCTTCTCCCGCCTGCTGCGCCCCCAGCTCAGGGAGCAGGACCTACCCTTCCTGGCCGCCCTTGCCACCAACGTAACTATATATTTATTTACCATTTTTTCGTTGAAATGAACATAGCTCAACAAATTATTATTGGTATAAAATAATTTTAAAAAATGATAAGTAAAACATTTTTATTTAATTGGGAGTCCATTACCTACTGCGAATTTGCAGGTTTTTTTTTTACATTAACCCCCCAGAAGAGGCCTTCAGTAAAATAATTTTCTTCTTTGCTTACGTCATCTGTGTGGCGGTTCTTTATAAGGTAAGGAAGGAGACGAGGTTCTGGGAAGGAAAAAGGTTTGACCGTGGGTAGGAATCTAAGGGTGTAAATCAGTGTTTCGAAGAGTGACGGTAAGAATCCTCTCCAATGCGGTGCAAAGAGAGGTGGATTTGGTGGGTTGAAAGAAACCAGCTGGAGAGGTCAATGGGCCTCTCCTAATCCGGCCCGACACGCAGCGGTGGTCAGTTACCAAGACCTGAATATATCGTACCCGATGAATCTGGGCACCCCTGCTAAGTCATTAAATGTAGCGAATCATTTGGTGTGACCTTTGACGGAGACGTTGTCTATCCAATAAATGGTTCCCTGGGCGGCGGTACCCATGTTTGCTTCCCAAATTACCTGACTTTTATTAAAATTTTTATTTAAATAAAAATTAACTCTGTCCATATAATATTATAGACTGTTGTGATCGCTTCTTATGTTTTAATCCTGGTAGGTTATACTCTTCATTGCTTTGTTTTTTTTTAGTATTTCACCATCCTCTCTATAAACTTTCAAAGGCACTATCCACAGGACAACGTATTTTTTCGATTTCACCGTCTTTTAAAAACGCTGTGCCACAAAATAAAGTCGGAGGGCAAATTAACTATCCTCTGGATATTTGTCAAAAGCACTATTCGTGGGATAACGCATATTTTTGATTTATTTATTTTAAAAGTCCGAGTTTACTATTCTGTACTTGAACCTACGATTAGTGGCTTTATATTTTTAAAACTTTTTTATAAGAAAAAAAGTAATTTTTTCAACATCGTTCGTGTAACAGCAAATATTTTGTTACTAACTGGAAGAAGTCATTTTAAAACTCTTGTCGTATTCGTAGTCAAAAATAAGAAAGAAGAAGTCAAAAATAAAATATATATACGTGGTTACTAGATTTTCACTGCTACGGGTATGTAAGTACTCGTGCTTTTAATTTAAAAAAAATAATTATTAACCAAGATAATTTTAAAATATACACAATATACATTTTTTTATATATACAACCTCACTAGTCTGAGTCTGTTCCGAAAAACACATTCATTAAATAAAAAAGATTTACAAACTGTTTTCATTGGTGGCGATGGCCATGAAATAATAATAATAATATTTGGATGATTTATATAGCGCTGTTTTTGTGAAAAATCACTTCAAGGGCGCTGAAATTCCATGGGCCATGAATTCAAAATGATCTCAAAATAATTCACAATTTTATTGATAGCCCGTACCTACTACAAAATATTAATTTCAAATGTTACTCGATCTCCGGACATGTTTTTTATTCTTAAGAGCAATACTGAATATCTCGAAAATGTATTTATAAGAAGAAGCTGTAGCACATTTCATAGATCATGCACAGACATCGAAGTGTTTAGCACTAACTTTACTAAATTCACAACATTCGTGAAAAAATAACATTCGATCAAATATGTTTAACCAAAGACTTAATATTTCATTGATTTTTTAACATTTTTTTTAGCTCATAACATTTCGCCTTTCGATTTCAGCAGTTCGAATTTGAATACATTTAGGTACTTCCTCAAAGATATTATCGATATCCTTTCCATTTAATTGTAAACCATGAACATATTTCATAAAACACCTTTGTACGTAGTAAGAATATGCACTTTTTAGAATTGTTTATATTAGTTATGTATATATTATTGTGTATTTTCCTATTAAGGTGTTAAATTTCAATGTCGTTATTTTATTGGTCAATGACATTAATATTCTTAGCACTATTTGTAATGCTAATACATAATAATAAAAAAAATAAAAAAATAGAGCACTTTTTATTAAAGTTTTTTCATAAGGTCGTGCTATAAATTAATTAGTAATATGATTGTCAGGAAAAATAAAACAAAACATTTGCCTCCTATCGGGGGAAAAAGAAAGCTTTTTTTACCCAGTGACGGGAAGAAAATCTTTTTAACGGTAGTTTTCTTGGTTTCAGCGTCAAGCGCTAGATGGTGGTAATGATGCAGAGATGTTCCAACACCGTCGTGCCCTGAAAGAAAACTCTGATATGGAAGATGAAAGGAGAGACTATATATCTGGCAGAATTAACTCGTAAGTAAAAAAAATGGTTTATGAAATATTTTTGATTAATTAAAACAATTTATATTATCGAACATTTGGATACACATAATAATAGTTAGGTATCACAGATGAAATATTGAAGGCCGCTATATTTGAATCACAAATTTCAAAAGCTGTAAGTTCAGGCTTTTTCCATCTAACGCAGATAAAATCTATCAGGCGTTGCCTTCCCTCTGATGGAAAGTAAAGTCACTCATAAATTCGTTCGTTGTATTGGACTATTGTAATAGTGCATATGCTGGCTAACCTAAAAAACAATTCAATAGAATCCAGTCCGTTTTCAATGCTGCGGCGAGAATGATTTTTGGTGAATCTAAGTATTGCCGTATAACCCCGCTTCTAAGGGATCGCCTTCATTGGCTTCGATGCCCTGAAAGAATAGAGTTCAAGATCTGCTTAATGACTTTCAAAGCATTGCAAGGAATTGCGCCAGCATATATATCGCAACTATGTGTCCGACAAAACTTAAGCGGATAGACAGCTTACTTCTAAGGTCAGCAGATCTAGATGTTACTAATCGTTTAATCGAACTTTCTAGGTCAAATTGAGCCGTTTACTATGATCGACCTTTTCGACTAACTGGCCCGCTCATTTGGAACAAATTCCCTCAGCTCTTACTAATATTCAGAATTTGGCTGAATTCAAAAGGGCTTTAAAAAAACTTATTTAAATAATCATACCTTTCATGAATTTTAACTTCTATTCAACATACCTACTTTAATAAGCCATGTTCCTCAAGTTTCCGGTAAATGTCTGGTTTCGATTACCTCTTCCCGTCGATATGCTCGAAAGAGTGGAGCGAAACTTCAAATCTAGGGTAGATCAGTGTATCACTAATGAGGGCCGCCATTTGCCCGATGTAATTTTTAAAACCACTAAAAACAAAGATTTAGAATGTGTACTATACGATACAAAAAGAATTAAATCGATATATAAAGTATTTTTTCTTTTATTGACTTTTCAAATCAGCAAGTTTCCCTGCCGCACCCTGTAATTTTATGTGCACTCCGAATTTGTATTATCTCTAAACGTAAACTGCGTCCTGATCTATATTATATTTTAGTTTTAATGATTCTTCTTTAATGGCACCGTTATTGTTTATCATATCCTGTAGCAGTACTGCTCGTGTTAATATTGTTTTATTGGCTTTGCTTTGTGTATACTGTACATTATTTGTTTCTCATTATTTAATCAATTTTTGTAAAGACTCGTAAGGAACACTATAGAATTACTTTTAAGTTTATTATAATTAAGCGCACTTGAAGTAAAATATCACAAAACTGCGCTGAATAAACACAACGTTATTATTATTATGGTTCAGTAAGGAATTTATATAAATTGCGTGGTATGACTCTGGGCAGAAAGCATATGACTATGGACTAAGAAAGAATATGAAAGAATATGAAAGAATATGGACTAAGATCCCTAGAATACATAGCTTACACAAAATATAATCAACTACCCAACGAGATCAAATGTGCAAGTCAATGTAAAAAGACCCAAACTAACATGCTCAAACTTCATTTTATGAATGAATATCTGAAATAATAATGTTGTGTATGTCCTATGATATGTCCACTTAATACATACAGCTATATGTTTCATGTAATGCGTATCATTCCCGCAATGAGTTTATTAACTCTTGGGAGTACAATGCTTTATATAATATACTATATTCTGTATTGTATTTTAATAAATAAATAAAAAAAAAAATAAATAAATATATCACCACGGTTTTCAGCGCATCCATTGTGAGACTTCTCTCCTTCTCTGCGCAGGGTTTTACGCTTTATGTCGATTCCTTACCCTTTCTTTACCCTTCCCAAATCCACGGGACGATGGGCCAAGAAAGAATACCGTTTCTCACGGGGTTATACAAGAAATACAAGACTACGAATAATAATAAATAAACGGCTCAGTATATCGGCCCGCTATTTGTATTTAGGTGTGAGATGGTACAATATATTTTTGTCCAAAAACGAAATTAGTACAACCGAAACATTGAAATATGAACAATTCAAAAAGCAAATTAAGTCCCTGAAATTGGATAACGATATATTGTACCCTCAATTTACCCTTACTTAATCTGTAATATTTAAAAAAAAAATTATGGTTATTGTCTTTCAGTAACTATTTTTTTTCTAAATTGTATACCTATGTCAAATTAAGTTTGTATTTATTTTATAAGTTCGTTGATCATTGTTTACATATTTCATTAAAACGTTATATTTTTTGCACGTAAATACTCCTCCCACAAACACGAGCTCCTAGAGCTCAACTTATGGAGTAGTAGAATAAAATCAATCAAGTAATAGACTAGCATCTGCGACTTCGCCCAGTTTGAGTGTAGGTAACCATTTTATAATTCCGATAAGAACAGGTTCCAAAAATAGCCAGTTCCTCGGATCCACTGTGAACTTGTGATCCAGTGACTGACTGAGTGACAGCTAGTCACAGAGTTAAAGTAACCGTAACAGGCAATGCCGTCATAATGCTGAAGTCACATGGTTCACTCGGATGAAGGTTTACTCGATGAAATGTTCCATTCTCTTTTCATCGCGTGTTCAGACGGTTCCTTCGAAGGAAGAGTTCACTCGACATTCTCGCTACGAAGTCGTCGAGCGTAGTCGCGGCGAGTATTGGAATTCGTCCGGCGCTGACGGCTAAGTTCGGGAATATTTACGATTTCAATTGACATTTCCGATAACGTCGAAATAAATTACGAGAAATTGGCGATTCTTGTAAACAGTAAATAAATTTCAGCACCATAAAATGAAGATATGGTTAAATAATAACCTGAAAACTGATATCTACCAGTATTTTTGCACCATGAAATTTTTTTTATTCCACAATAGACCTCGGCTTGCAATAAAATCCATATAAATGGAATATTTATTAACGTATCCAAAAACTAAAAACTGTTTTGGAAAGGTGATGAAATATCCTTCCAAAATTTATTATTAGAAATAACCACGTAATTTTTTAAATAGAATAATTTTTATTGTAAACTTTTAAAAGTAAAAAAAATGGCTCTCCTTGCTTTTATTCTAACTAAAATTACTGGTAACAAAAAAAAAATGTAAAAACACACACTTATTTTGTTAGACAAATAAATTATAAACATTTCTGTCACCTCACTTTATTGTCGTTTCATATAAAAATAATTCATAAAACATTCACATAAATTTTTTTCAAATTCGATCAGAAACTTTGGTTCCATAAAAGTGTACATTCATATAGTTTAATTGTTGTGTTGAATATATAGAACATTATTTTCTCTTTCCAATACCGTTTAGATAATATTTTTCACTATGATAGTAAGGGAGAAACAACGATTTCTATAAGACATGTAGGAGTTATTTCGAAAAGCGAACTAAACGGAGCATTTTGACTTGTAAGCCGCTCCGGCTACTCGTCTTCACGCCAGAACATTCTCGGCCGACTAATTCGCGAGTGAAAGACTGTTCACTTGAGTGTTCACACACATCATTCGCGTCACCTGATGTTAAATTCCGTTTGCGAGTGAACAGTGCCGAAGGAAGCATTCCAACATTGTTGGAATGTTTCATTCGGCACTGTCTCTCTTCACTTTCGTATTCACACGTTTCATTTCGAGGGAAAGAGGCGGAATGAAATCACGAAATGAAAGATAAATGAACCATGTGAATGGGCTATAAGTAATCTCACCATCCTATATCTGGAAAGATACTTATTTTTTACAGGAGCTCCACACAGGAGGCCCTGAGGAAAACAACCTCCCTCAGGGCCTATGTCATCTTTGAGGATGCTGTGTGGAGGGTTTTTTTAAGGAAAGGAAGGAGAGGAGAGTTCTGGAAAGGAAAAGGGTTTAAGGAGTGGGTAGGAATCTGGGATTCAGTGTGTCCTGGTCATCCACCTCCAAGACCTAGACGAACCTCACCCCATGAACCCGGGCACCCCTGCTAAATCACTTAAATTCTATATATCCGTGGTACTTATACTTGAAGTAACGTCCACATACGAACTGCTGACGAAAGTAGCGACATTTTGTGTCGAATTCTTGAATTAGAAACCGAATTATAACAGTAGCTTTGTGTGAAATTCCACGTACACAGATGTTATTTGTGGCGCGGCGCGTTCGAGTGGCGTCCGACATGCACTCTAGCTGAGTAGCTGACTTCTGAAATTCAGCCACGCAGACGCCAGCCTATTAATACTGTTTGATAGTACCGTGATTTAAACGAGTGTTTGAAGAAAATTGACCCTCTTCTTGGTAAATTTCACTTTTAGAGGGGCGCGAATATTAACTAGTAGTGCTGTGAATAGTAGGTTTCTATTTTTTATGTGGATGCGGCGATTCAGATCTTCTTACAAAAATTAGAAATGAAATTTTTTTTAAAATTAATTTTCAGCTACAATAACGTCAATAACGTCATATTTTTCAATCTTAGCGCTCTAACTCACTGAAAACTCTTTGAAAACTCACTCACTCAATTCACTGGTAGGAACCTACTACCTATACTATCTACCCACATAACATGGAACTATAGTCCATTTAAAAAATATTAATAATGACAATTGAACTTAATAAAAACATTTTTATTTTTAAAAAAAATTTTATTTTTCAAAGTTTTAATTATTCGATGCTCGCTAAATCGGCAGCAACGTTATAAGGAGTCGTGTGACATCACCAAGTCAGATACATATCCCAGTCGGATAATAATGGTTGTTTTATTTTCTAATGTATTACGATGGTGATTTAAGTAGTATTGTAAATATATAATGCCACGTTCTGTCTTTGCATCTAAGCGCTTACCGTACATATCCAAATAATTGTAATATCAATATTAAAAAAAATTAATATTCGAAATATTTCTCAAAGTTTGTGAATTTTTCATGAATCATTTTCATATGAAACGAAAAATAAGTGTGGTGACGATAAACTTTATAACACGTTTGTATAATTAAATAAGGTTTTTAGTAGTGTCCGACCGAAACAGGACTTTCCACCGAAACTTTTTTAGATATGTTAAAAATCGATTGTTTACTAATATTTGGCTTATGTTTTACACTTATTTACACGTGTTTAATTAAATAAATTTAAAATAAAAATAGAATTATGTGAAAATATAACATATCTTTTTTATATTACTTCTATAAAACAAACTATTTATAAATAATAACAAAACATGTTAAATACTTCTTGGAACAAAAATTTGTCAATAATCAACACTTACGTTATGAAGGAAGGACCTCATTAATTGAGTTTTATTCAATTTTTATTGCGTTTACAATCACGAAATTATTTTTATAAGTGTTAAATGAAATAAAAACAACAATTGTGGTATGTAAAAAAATAAATTATTTTTTTGATACTACTGCCATAAAACAAATAAAAATTAACAAACATGTTAACTACTTCTTGGAACAAACATTTGTCAATAATATAATCAACACTTAAAAGAAGGACGTCATTAATTGAGTATTTTGCTGATGATGGCGGGTGACATATAAACCACGAACTCACCCGAACGAGAAGTTCCAAGAAGACCTGTTTTGTTATTTTTAACATTAAAATTGTTTTATAGAAGTAATAAAAAAAATATTATTTTTTCACATACTTCAATTATTGTTTTTTATTTTTTTTTTAAATTTATTTATTTAATTAATTTAACACTTGTTAACTGTCTGAATACGTGTAAAAAATATGCCAAATAACAGTATACAATCGATTTTTAACATGTCTAAAAAAGTTTTTTAAAAGCAGATTTTCTGCCGAAACCGAAACTAGATTTTTCTGCCGAAACTTGCCGAAACCGAAACTGAAACCGAATCTTCGGTCGGTCACTAGTTATTAGTTTCCTATAAAGTGGTATTTTTATAGATTACAAGAAAAAACAATCGGTAAGAGACAAAACAATATTTAAATAATTCCTCCATTTTTTAAATCAGATATTGTATATTACTAGCTGACCCGGAAGACGTTGTTCTGCCACGTAAATTATTTCTAGTGATTATTTTATTTGTTAAATAAAAAATAACGAATGTATTTATGTACCTAAGTGTGTGAGAATGGGATCTTTGACAGAAAGAGAAATGGAGCGTTGCAGACGATGACCGCCGATAAAAACATAAAAACACCAACCATTAATTTTCTCAATTCAATGTATTTCATTAAAGTAACGGACATATTCATTGTTTGATCTCTTAAAAGTTAAATGTAAAGTAAAAAAAAATACTTGCGCATGTGTGGATGAAAGTGCGATGAGGCGGACCTAGCGCCATCTGTCATTCAACAACATGAATAATTTCGTTCTGTTTGAAATACGAACGACAAATTTGTTCATACAAAAATACTAAAATCGCGATTAAAAATGGAAGGGTGGGGGTAGGTGGGTGAAACTTGGGGTAATACATACGTATTTTTTGATGCCAAATAAAAAAATACATTTTTTTTTTTAAATCTGGATAGGGACACTCTAATCACATAGCGGTATGAAATATACTTTACGACCGATTCTCATACCTACCAAATATACATTAAAAAAATCGGTCAAGTCGTTTTGGAGGAGTGCGACCACAAATACTGTGACACGAGATTTTTATATATATAGATTTTAATTGAATATTTCCGTTTGTAATATTACAATTAGCATAAAGCATATGAAAGAGTCTTTCATATGCTTTCAAAACCAGTAATTCATTTTTGGATAAATTCAAAAACATCGAATTTATTAGATTCACAATTTCTAAACCAAACATAAAAATTTTAATACAATAAATGAGTAAATACATCGTAAAGATATGATTAAACGTTATATGATTAAACGCTCTTTTAAATTATTATTTATAAATTCTACGATTTATTTAAATAATAAAACTTACATATTCAGAATCAGTGTTTGTGGATCTATATGAATACATATTTTTTTAGCCATAATATTTTTCAGTGGAGTTCCTTTAAATACGACTATCAATGACATTTAAAAATAATAATTACTGAAGCATTAATCCGTCGTGTGCAGCTGACTCTTCTTTCGTAATCACTTAATTGTTTTTTGCAAATTGAACCGTCTTACCACCTTTTTTTTAAAAAGTAGTATACATATAAGTATACCATAAGTATTTTCCCTAGAATAGCTAGTTTTTTTTTTTTTTTTTTTTTTTTACTTCATTTATTTCCATTTCTTTGTACATATAATGAATAATAGAAAATATTGTAAAATAACATAATATATAATAACAATTATGAACAAGAAATGAAAACCCACTAAGGCACTGCCTGAGTGTGGGTAATATTAAAACAAAATACTATATTTCCAAGTACCCAAAGTATAAATTAGACTTAAAGAAACATTAAATATAAAGATAGTATAAAAAATAAGTATTACATAGGTAGAATAAGTGAAAAAGGTTTTTTCAGCTATTATAAAAATAAAATAAAAATATGGAGAAAAACATACAATTTTTTTTTTTTTTTAGTTATTATAAAAAAAAATAAAAATAATAAAATAAACAGAAAAGATATTGTACTACAGTTTAGAAGTTACAGCAAATGAGTTGTAGAAGGATGGATAAATTTATAGAAAAAGCGTTTCAACATCTACATTATTCAACCATAATTTTACCTCTTTTACATATTTTATCATTTTATTTATCATTTGAGTTTGTAGTGGTAGAAGGTTAAATGTACAGGGACCAATGAAACTGCTATGTGTCTGCAATAATTTAGTTTTGGTTTGTGGGGTATAAAATATATTATTTATTCTTTTGCTCGTTCTGTTTTCATTTATTTCGAAATTATTTTTGTTTTTAAACACATATTTCAAAGTTTGTAATATAAATAATTTACGTATATTAAATATTTTAGTTTCTAATAAGTTGGTCGAGAATGTTTTATTTTTGTTATATATGACTTTAATTATGTGTTTTTGAATTATTTGTAGAGGCTTCATAAATGTATCAAGTGCACCACCCCATCCTATAATGCCATAAGTGATTGATGATTGCACCAGGGAAAAGTAGATCATTTTCAATTTTTCAATGTTTAGTACTTCCTTAAGTTTATAAAATATGTAGGTCAGATATCTTAATTTAGAAGTGATTTGATTAATATGTGATTTCCAATTAAGATTTATATCTATTGATACTCCTAAATATTTTATATTTTCGACATCAGTGAGTTCGTTGCACATGAAGCACATTTCTTGATTGCAACTAGTATTATGGATTCTAATTTTATGGTTGTCTTTAGGTTTATTTTTAATGGTTTTATAAAAAGGTAAGTAAAATGTTTTGCTATAGTTTAAAACGAGTTTGTTGTATTTTAGCCATGTTGAAACCAATGAAATACAATCAGTTGCTTTCGAAAAAGTTTCTTTCCAATGATTACCATCCACTATTATTGCCGTGTCATATGCGTAAGAAACAATTTTACTAGGGATTACAAAATTACATAAATCATTAATATACATTAAGAATAAAATCGGGCCAAGCACAGTTCCCTGTGGAACCCCATTTTTTATCTTTGACTCTGAACTGTAATTATTCCCAATTTTTGTTTTTTGTGTTCTGTCTGTAAGATAGTTAGAGAGTAGTTTTAGTGTGTCTTTTTTGAAACCTAGTTGATTTATTTTTGTAATGAGTAAATTATGATTTACGGTGTCGAAAGCTTTTCTTAAATCTATGAATATGGCAAGACATTTCTTTTTTTTACCGATAGATGAGTATATCTGTTTTGTCAGTTCATATATCGCATCCTCGGTGCTTAGGTCTTTACGAAAGCCGTATTGGTTTTTCGATAGAATTTTATTTTTTTCTAAGTGTTCAATGACTCTAAATTTGATGCATTTTTCGAATATTTTCGAGAGGTTTGAAACAAGAGATATTGGTCTATAATTGTCTAATTTTTTCGTATCTCCAGATTTATGAATAGGTATTATAGTGGAGATTTTAAATTGCTCTGGAAAATGACCATTTTTGAGGCATAAATTAAAAATATGTTGCAATGGAGTTAGGACATGTTGTTTTATTTTTTTTAACATATCACAAGATAATCCATCATTTCCCTTAGAGTTGGATGATTTTAGATTATCAATATATTTTTCAATTTCATTAAAAGTAACAGGAGAAAAATATTCTATGGAGTTAATTGAATCATTATTTGAATCTAATTGAGAAGATGTCTCCATATAAGCATCATTAACATTAATGCCGAATGATTCAAGTACTACGTCTACTACATTTGTAAAATAGTTATTAAAACTTTCTGCAATGGTCGATTTGTTAGTTATTATTTCATTATTTATTATAACCTCATTTACAATATTTGAAGACATACTTTTTTTGTTGGCAATTTCATTTATAATATTCCAAGTTTTTTTAGTATTATTTTTAGCATTTTCAATTTGTATACTATAGTATTTCTTTTTGCAGTTTCGTATCAGCCTATTGAGTAAGTTACGATACATTAGATATTTTGTTTTCAGATAAGGCATTAGTTATATGCAAAGAAATTATTTTTTTATCGTGCCTATCGGCTACCGCGGCGCACGTCAGGTTAAAACAGCCACCATCTTTAAACGGAACCGGAACGTGGCAAACAAATTAACAGAAAGACGAAATGGAGAACATTAACTCGAGTGGTCCAGAGTGAAAACACGATTTCTCTACGCTCTGCCCAGTCAATGATGAACAAATACTTCCATTACGTTTTTGCTTATTTATGTATTTTATATTTGCGTTTCAGATCAGAAAACATTGAAGACCAGCCTGAAGATAAAAGCCCACTGGACGTGATGTACATGGACGACAATAGGCTGGAAAAAGCTAACTACCTGCAAGGACTGGTAAACTAAGCTATGTTCTAGTAAATGATACGTAATTACAAATTTAATTTGGCTTACATTTACCGAAACTTATGTGATTAAAAACTCTTACGATTGGCATTGATACATTTTTCCAAAACATTCATATTTTTTTAAAGGCTATGGGAAGCGTGAGAATCACTTATTTTGGGAGGTTAATGGGTTATTTTATTATTCTCTCGATAACTTATCCACAGGTTAAACTTTTTTATAACTTATATTTTCGATTTATTTATTTAAAACGTCCGTGTTTGCTATTCGGTACTGAACCTACCAATTTTCTGCTTATTGCAGAATTAATTGGTTTATTTATTAATATGCGCTATTCTATGGATGAATTATCAAGATGATGGTGAAAACTCCCTTAAATCACGTTGCAAATTATTCACATGAAAGTTCGTGATACCAAATCTAACATTAAATACAAATATACAGGTACAAATTTCACGGTTAAAACCGAGAATTCTTATGATTTTGTACGATATCAGCGATTTATCGGAGTGATTTTTTAAAAGATGTTTTTTAAAGTAATATTAGTACGGAAATGTTGCTTCAGGAATTTTCAAATCACATAAATTATTAATAAATTTAAAAAAAAAATGTGTTGGTTTTGTTCATAGGCGTTTGATACCATTGATACAAATAAACTATTAGAAACAATGGAGGCAATAGGAATTAGAGGAAAGCTACTAGTATTGTTAAAAACATTACTAACTGATCGTCAAATAACATTAAAAGTTCTCAACAAATTTAGCAAAAGAAAATACATCTAAATAGGTATTGCATAGGGTCAATTTTAGGGCCAACCCTTCGTATTATGTATATGCGTTTCAATTATTAGTAAACTTTTTCCATTCGTTAAACCTTTTGTGTATGCAGACGATACAGCACTAATTACGGAGACCTGATTACTGCAAATGACCTTATGCAGCATCATTTTATTGCCCTCCTAAAATGGTTTCATGACGCAAGTTCATAATAAATAGACACACATTTGACTGTTTACATAAAAATGTTACACAGCCCTGTTCATTTGAAACCATTGATTTTGTCAAAAATTATGTATACTTGGGTGTTACTATTGACTGCTACGTGAAATGGGATTTACACATTACTAATGTGTTTGTAAACGTCTAAGGGCTATTGTGGGTAGGATTTATAAAATAAAATATTTCGTACCTATAGATACTTTAAAATTAATCTACGTATCTCTGGCTGAATCCACTATCCGTTATGGAATAACTTCTTGGGGACATTCTTGTAAAACTAATATAAGTATGTAGTATGTATATCCAAACATCACAAAACTCCCCCACAAAATTGTTAAAACATAAGTATACTAATTCACACAGAAGCAACACTAAATTAATACAAGTTATTATTTTTAATTGATAAACTAATGTTTAAGACAAGATTATTATGCGTAGCACAAAGGGTAAGAATTATTATTAGTGATAATTATTAATCTGAAACATTCATCTACATTGAAAAAATCTCCCAAGAAAAGATACATGCCGCCGACGGGACTCGAACCCGCGTCCTTCTGATTTCCGGTCAACTGCTCTGTCTACTGAGCTACGTCGGCTTATCTCCTACCCGCCAAATAATTCAATATATACTAGTGTTTCATTCAACAATTACTGCTTATTACATTTAAAAATGGAAATCAGAAGGACGCGAGTTCAAGTCCCGTCGGCGGCATGTATCTTTTCTCGGGAGATTTTTTCAATGGAGATGCAGGCTAATAATTATTACTTATTATAATAAACAAGTCTCTTTATGTTTTACCTATCAGAAGATTATTGTTTTATAGTATTATAAGTCACGTCCGATTCCTTGTATAGGGAAATAGTTTACCATAAACATAATACAAGGTTCACTCAAAGTGAAGGATTAGAAATGTTCCAATAAATGGAACCCTAAAAATAACCAAATATATTGAATAAACTACCAATGACGATTAAAAATAATAACGTTTATACCGCTAAAGTCAAATATAATCTAAGAAAATGGCTTATGGAAATTCATATTGATGCCCCACCAAAGCCCTTGTATTCCAAATTGGAATTCACTTTCGAAGGAAATGGAAAATCATTATATATGAAAATATTTAATTTATTTGTTGATTATATTCATTTTGCTCATATTAAATTCATTTGTACTTGTTTATATAAGGAAAATACTGCTATTTAAATTTATACTATTTTGTAACATAAACATTTTTTTATCTAATTGATATTTTATCATCGACATTATGTATATACCATTTGAAAATGTACCATGCTATTGAATAAAATGTTGTCATTATGTACCTGCTGACATTACTAACTGAAACTGCATAAATAGTTTAGCAGGCTTAAAATGAAACAAAAATAAACATTCGATCCGTGAATTCAGTCATGGTTTGTAGTCAGACCATCTTGGTTTTCACGATTTCTAAAGATTTAAAAAATAATTTGAAGTACCTATATAATTTTAAATTTCCACCAATGTTTGTAAAAATACTAAATTGTTCTATTGCATACCTACTTTTACAAAGGCTTCACATTTTTATGCCACCAGGTAAAATTGTGAGCCATTATTTTTGCAGCGAAGTTTAATTTATAAAAATTGTATTTTTTTATCTTTTCAGAAGGACAACAGCGCCGGAGTGCAATAGACAACATATTAATTTAATCTTCTGACTTATAATTTCTAGATTTTTTTATATATTAAAAAAACTGTCATAAAATTGTTACCAAATTTTATGTAAAATCGCAGAACATTATTAAGAATTTTATCTCAAGTTTTCTGATGTAACGAAATTTTTAACAATTTAATTCCCAGTGAAAATGTAATATTAAAACAAATGGCTGGGTTTAATATTGCAAATTTGACTGTTGTCACTAAAATTGTTTTCTAACTTATTTATATTTCTTTTGTTTAATGATCCTAAATAGTATTGTATTTAATTAAGTAATATATCATATCTACGTACAGCTTAAAATGAATAATTTATATTTGTAATTAAGGTAATAACATAATATTTGATAATGTTCGAAATAAGTCTGGCATCATGTAACATTGAATGAATAAATAAATATTCTGGATTAAAGAAATTTCATAATCCTACGGGAGAGAGGTTAAAATTATTGGAAATCTTGAAAATGGTTTGATTCTTGGGTGGATTTTGGTGTGAGTTTTCATCAAAAGATGGTGTTGGTGGTTTGATTATTTTTGCTATTAAACAATAAATTATTAACCAATGAAAAAGCAAGTGATGCTGTGTAATATCAAAAAAGGGAACAAGTTACTATCTACCCTTTACCGTCAAAGTAGTGACTACTTGTTAGATCAGTTTCTTCAGTTTCAGTGCCGGCAACCCGGGCGTTTATTTATTTTTCATTTAACTTTACTAGTAGTAACTTTACTTTCGATTCTATGCCATCTTTGAAGTTGTTACGCAGAGGTCTTTCTGAGGAATGAAAAAGTAAAACAACCCGTCCTCGGGAAAAAATAAATCAAGTACGAATGTTGGACAAAAAATTGGTGTGTTGCCTTTTTGTTGTTTGACCTGCACACTGCAGAACTGCAAATGCCGAATGAATCAGCGAGGCTGGGGATATGCTGAGACACAGACCGCGCAGAGCAGCGCGGGGCGGAAATACCGCCGCAGGATGGACGACGCAAAAATCGGTGACCAGCATGTGCTGCGACGCAGGCATCACAGCTTAGTTCAGCTTGTACGTACGAACGAATGAATGTAAAAGATTAGACATACGAACATTGTGTGTCTCTCTTTTGTCTCTAAATTTCTACATTAATGTATTCATTTATTTAATGTGTAAGAAAGAGCTGCAGCATTTTTGCGATAAGGAACGCATGTTTATTGCCTTTTTGTACCGTCACCATTCCTTAAATGTGGGAATTTTAAAAGCAGCTAAATTGTGCGAATCATTTTTTTTGTTTTTTTGTTTGTTTGTTTTGTGTTTTTTTTTTTTTAAATTGTACAACAGATTATTATCCAATTACTGTACAATTTTCTCATTTTGACAGTCTTAACACCTAGGAAGATGATTATTATACAAAAAAATCTTAAGGCTATCTAAATAAGAGTTATATTTATCTAGTGTTTCCGATATTTCGTTCAACAGCACCATTCCTCTTGTCATGCTATGCTGTGCTAGAACATCTGTTCTGCCGTATCGTATTTTGAACAAGTCGTGTCGACGACTACGGCTGAAATTTTCGTGCATGTTTTTTTACATTAGTTCCACACAGAGGGCCCTGGGGAAAATAATCCCCCTCATAACCTATCTCATTTTTGGAGATGCCGTATGGAGGGTCCTTTCAGGACAGGAAAGAGACGAAGTTCTGGGAAGGAAAAATGTAAGAGGGGTGAGTAGGAATCCGGGGGTCAGAGGGCCCAGGACGTATGAATCTATCCCCCCCACTGCCGTGCAGAAAAGAGAGTCCTGCTGGAGAGGCCAAAATATCTCCCTCAACAAGTCTCTCCCGATCTGATCTGCCACGCAGTTGGTGGGCAGACGCATCCGGCGCTGATATCTGGACATTCCTTACCCTATGAACCCGGGCACTCTTGCTAAGTCATCGATCGTAGCGAAACACTTGGGGTGACCTACGGCAGAGGTGTTGGTAAACCAATAAGCGGTTTTCGGGGCGACAGTAGCCATACCCGCCCGTTAAATTGAATTTGAAAAATGAACTTTACCACATTTAATTGAGAAAAAAATCCTCTTAAAATGCACGTATTTTCTCTGAAATATTTCGATGATCGAGGGGTAAGATTCTTGACTCACAATCCGAAGGTCGCGGTATCGAATCCCGGCATACGCAAATAATCTTTATTTGATTAATTTGGATTATTTCACAATTAATTATTCAAAAACACTAAATAGCAACACATTCCAGAGTGGAATATACTCTAAGTTGGTGTAAGACTACCACTCGAAATTGAAACGTTACTTGAAATGACTTTAGGGAAGGTTGGTGACTAGATCTGAATAGCCAGGTACTTCCTCACCTTCCTCTTCCTCTCCGCATCTCCTATCCCTCCCCACTACCTTCAGCCTCACAATATACCCCAATTTGGGGATGCCGTAGTCTCACTGGCTTCAGGCGGGAGCAGTTGAGACCCTTGTGGAGCATTCATATAAAAAAATATTAATTAATTATCATTGATAATTATGTATGTTAAGGTAAGTATGTAACTACACCCGTTTTTAATAGTTAAATCCCGGCAACCAACAACCAATATGTGTACAACGAGGTGTAGTGATTTAAAAAAAGCCGTTTACAAACAGCCTCTCTCGACACAAGATATCTCTAGGAATGCAGATACAGTAAAAATGAGTGTAACCCCACCCTAACAAATACTGAATAAATAAAATAATAATTATTTTTTATTTTTATTTTACACTTTATGAGTAAAACCTCAAATTGTAATATTTAATTAAATAAAGACAATATAAGCGAAACTCAATCGAAAATCTGGAAACAGAAAAATCAGATTAAGATATTGACACCTCTGTGCGTTTGCCCGGAAAGCTAGAGGTCCTGGGTTCGAGTCTTGGTAAGAGGTCCTGGGTTATATATATATCTATATATATATATGTGGTGTGCTCACCTTTAATTGGAATTGTCACTGTAACCATACTTAAGTTTTAGCTTTTGGACCGAACAGACATGCGAAAGCTATCAGTTTGAGACGAAAACTCAAGACATAAGGCCTCTGAAGATGGACAGTGTGATCTGTCCGAAACGTCAGGAGTTAAAAAGTCCTTTTAAGGACTACGTTACGCGGGTAAACGGAGAAAATTGTTCTATATATATATATGCATACATGTACATACATACATGCACATACATATACACATATTATAGCTCTAAGTTAGGAGATCGTCAGGAATATGTAAGTATAAGTTCTTTCTAAAGGTAGTAGTTCATACAATAAGCAATGAATGCATAAACAGCATAGACGCAGTATTTAAAAGAATAAGCAATAAAAGCATAAACGACATAGACGTAGCATTTAAAACAATATATATGCATACATGATCATACACACATGCACATACAAATACACTTATACACATATTATAGCTTAAGGGAGGAAATCGTCAGTAATATGTAAGTATAAGTTCTTTCTAAAGGTAGTAGTTCAAACAATAAGCAATAAATGCGTAAACATCATGGACGTAGTATTTAAAACAATAAGCAATAAATTCGTAAACACTATACACGTAGTATTTAAAACAATAAGCAATAACTGCGTAAACACCACAGACGATGCATATTTATATCTGTTTAATTTTAAAGTACTATAATTTTTTGAATTTCTTAAATAGTAGAAATTACACAATTATAATCCAAATATATGACAAATGATTTTTCAACCTCGTTTTGGAGAACATTAATTTATTTAGTTGTTTATTTATTTCTTTTATTTTACGAGCAGAGGGCTTTTACATAAATAATAAATAATAAAGGCAGTACCTCCATCTTTAACATGAGAAAACAAATAGTTTAGATAAAGTTACGATGTGAATAAAAAGTATATAAATTAAATAAAAAAAATGCAATAAAAATACATTGTGAATTCATATGTCAAATATTGGTTTATAAATGTGTAAATTCTGATTATGCAATTGTAAATGTTCTCTAAAATGGCCTGGAAAGAATCTCCTACTTGTGATCTCACTAAAGAAAACACTCTTAGAACATTAATAAATGCATTCACTCTGAATGCATTTATTTACGTTCTCCAAATTGACCTTGAAAAAAATCACATCTTTGCGATTCTTTTAAAGACATAAAGAAACCATCCCTTAATTATATACAATTCTTAGTGTTCTCAAAAGTTGTCTTGACAGAAGCAAATTCCCTTGATATCTTGAACGAAAATATTCCTTTGTTAAGAATATTATGAACTAAATATACAATTTGGCTGTCCTGAAACGGGTATTCTACCCAGTTGGACAGACAAATGTTCACATTGTAATGTATTGTTAATATATATGCATATGTAAATAAATAAATAAATAAAATAAATATTAAAAATATTAACACCATCAAAAACCTCCAAGTATAATAGATTTGATTTCATCAACCCGAGGCTTTCACAGAAGCAAACGAAATTGTAAAATAAACCTTACTTTGCCATTCATTCGTAAAGTTTCGGGGGTGGGGTTGTTTAACTTGCTCCAAAGAGCAAATCATAAAATTCCTTTGGCCGATTGATTCCTCCACTTCGAAGTTTTCTTTTCATGTCTTACCTTTCAGCACCTTTCGGTTTCTTTCAGCTTTTCATCCCCGGTTTACACCTGAGTGACCCGCGCTGTATGTCACCGCGAGGCTTCATTAGTGGAATATCGACGTAAACACTGATCACAAAATTCCTAGAAGTATTATTGTAATGGCTCTTAAAATTCTCTTCAGAGAATACCGTAATATGGTACATAACGGGACCTGTATTTTCCAGTACTTATACATGATGCTTATTGAAAGAGTTTGGTTCTTTATAACACAACTAGCCTTTACCCGCGGCTTCGCTCGCATGGTATTATACCACTGTTTAATTTTTTTTTTTTTTTACAGTGAATACCGCACAAGAACCTCAACTGATCCCGTCTGGATCCAGTGAGACTATGGCATCCCCAATTGGGGTATGTTGTGAGGCTGAAGGTAGCGGGGAGGGGAAGGAGGTGGGGAAGAGGAAGGATGGGAAGTACCTGGCTATTCAGATCTGGTCACCAAACACGGCTAAAGCCATTTTCAAGCAACGTTTCAACTCTGAATGGTGGTCTTACCCAAGGCGATACTGATAGTATCTTCCACTCTGTATATACTATATATTATTTTAAATGAATTCATCCATGCATTCATTCATTCGCTAAT
Source organism: Limnephilus rhombicus (assembly GCA_929108145.2). Classification (NCBI taxonomy): domain Eukaryota; kingdom Metazoa; phylum Arthropoda; class Insecta; order Trichoptera; family Limnephilidae; genus Limnephilus; species Limnephilus rhombicus. The sequence goes on from OV815284.1 coordinate 31,597,158, forward strand.
TAATTCAATCATTCATTCGTTCACTCATTCATTCATTCACTCATTCATTCATCATTCATTCATTCATCATTTATTCATTAATCATTCATTCATTTCCCGGCATGCGTTGCTTTCCCTCTCCCCACTCCCCTCACCCGCTTCCGCTGTCCCGCGAACCCCCCTCTCAGGTTCCCCTCCCCCCTCCCCTCTGCCACGAACACATCAAATCCCCAAAGTTTCATCACAATCAGAGGAACGGTTAGCAATGCATAATTTCGTGATATCAGAACTCACTATTGTATATAGAAATCATTGCAGGCATGCACACATCAAATCTCCAAAGTTTCATCGCAATCGGATGAATGGTTTAGCAACGCATAGCGGACATACCCATATATATACAATCCCAGAAACAAACATACGAGTATTTTTTTTTTTTTTTATATACATATAGATGACCGTTTACCTATTGTAAATATAATAATACTATTTTTTTTATAAGAAAAACTCTCTTTTTATAACTTTTGAAGTTTATTCCCATCAATGTAATTTATCATTGAAGAAGATTACAATAACAATCTAAACGAAAATATGAAAGAGAACAAGACACAGAAAAACAGAAAAAGACAATGGTCGCAACTGGGACTCGAACCCAGACCTCTTGTCTAACCGGGACGTGCGCGTTAACCAATTTCGCTATTGCCACCTTCTGTCAAACCATATATGTCATATTTATCAATCTCATAATTCAAATTTTTAGAATTAACAACATTATCTTCAACTAATTCTTTTTTTCCATATTATCGGCAACTAACCCTTTTATTGGAAACAATCATTCTAAGAATTGGTTTGTAACCTGGATAGCGTCTCGGATAAATATATTCATATGGAATTATTGACTTTTTATATAAAGCCTAAATGAATATTCACTTTTTTATAAGAAAAACTCTCTTTTTATAACTTTGAAGGTTATTCCCATCAATGTAATATATCATTGAAGAAGAAGATAACAATAATAATCTAAACGAAAATATGAAAGAGAACAAAACACAGTTTTTCTGTTTTTCTGACTGCTCTAACTCCTGCTATACCTTAATCATTATGGAAGATGTCGTTTTTGCATTGTTGGAGGACTTTGCTAGCAGAGGAATTGAATGTACGACGCATCGCACGTACACCTATTTTTTCATTGGAATATAAAGTCATAGGTTCAATTCCTCTGCTCGCAACACTTCGGTGAAAACCAGACCCATTTGTCTTCTCAGCCTTTAACCCGTCAAACTGATGTCCAAAAATTAAAAAAAAGTTTTTATCATTTAAGAATGTCTTTGCTTGACAGGAGAACTATTTAGCCACCCGGATAGGCAACATTATAAGGCGGATTAAGGAAGGGGCTACGCAAGTGCACTAATGCTGTTATTTACTTTGGTGGTACACTACCATAATAATTTTTGTTTACTCAAAACTCACTTTTTAATCATTCCGGCGAATTCGTAACTATAATAACTTTTTTATTTCCATGCCGCACAAGGAATGCAAGTTATTTATATTTTAGATTAATAAAAACAGTACCTAACCATTAAAACATTTTACGTACAACGATTTTAAAACTTTATTATCCGTTTTTCAACTATAAAGTTAGCGGTAAGCACCAGATTTTATTTTTCCAGACGATGAATTAATAACTTCGGGAGGACAACATGGAGACACATTTTAAATATTTATAACACGTTCTTCATAATTAATTAAAATGAACGCGGCTGAAAGGTCGAATCTCCAGGCCTGCTAGGGTGAATACGACTGTGTTCGTCCAATACGACGTGCCGCGGCGTATATTTGTTTACACGCTTTCTTCACTTACGTCGTTAAGATTCCCACATTATTTATTTACCTTCTTCTTCTTTTCTTTGATACGGCAAATTCGACAGTAGGTTTGTCCAATACACGGGTCGCGAGTTGCAATTTGTATACACGGCTTCTTTACTTACGTCGTTAAGATTCTGAATATACTTAAGGGTATATTGTCGTCTTAAGGCGCGGTATATCCGCTCAAAAAGAAGAAAATGGAGAGATTGTAAATAAAAATGTTAGAGCGAGCGCGCTATTATTAAAAACGATAATACTTACGCGAAAATTGTGAAAATTTTTAATAAAAAACGACTCGTTTAAAATAGAGCAAAAAGCACGGGATTGTCTAAAATAGCATTTAAAGAAACACTGGGAATTTTTTTACGCATATTACTTACGCTATTTTTTTCGATCGAGAGAATTTCATATAATTATAGGGAATGTGTAGATATTATCTTCAAGAATAACAATATATTTTTAAGAGCTTTTTAACTTAAAGTATTTAAGGAAAATATGTAATAAATCGGTAGAAATTCGGAAAACCGGTCCTTAAGAACAAACTCTATTGAAATGAAACCTGTAGAACAGACTCAGAACCTACGTAAGTCACATCCGTGCGTTAGAGATGACAATCGACCACAATGTGTTTCGATCCTAGGCACCTGAAAGTACACGAAATTAATGTTCTCATCAAGAAAGAATTTCGATATTTAAAAAGGTTGATCAGTTTCAACAGTAAGGAAAAATTGACCTTACTTTTTAACTCACTAAACATGCCTTAAACACAATTAAACTGTTTTGTTATTAGTTTTTGGGGTATTATGCCGTGTTGCGCTACCTCCTTCTTTATTCAGGGCAGATGTGTAATAGTTAGGGGTGATGTTAGTACTTATCTACTTGGAGCGATACCGTGTCCCCAGCTCCACTCCTCTACAAGCTGGCGCTACAATATACTTCAACATGTTTTTTTGCTTTTAGCCTTAATGTAACCGTCAATTACCGGATACCAAGAACTATTGAGTTTAGCTCCGTCGTCTCTATTAATATTTATAGGATTTTTGTGAATTTCAATTGCCTCCGTAATCAGGCGTGCTCTATGAGTTTTCGGTCTTCCCAGGACTTCAGGAACAAATCCAAAGTAATGGCCGGTTTCAATTAAATGCTCGGCGATTGCCGATTTGTCAGGGTGGCCAAGTTTACATGCTCGAAAGTGTTCCGATATCCTTTTAGAGATCGTCCGCTCTGTCTGGCCCACGTAGACCTTATCACATCCGGAACAGCTGAGTTTATATACTACATCTGTTTCCAGAGGAAACTTGGTCTTTGCAGGCCTCAAAAAGTCTCGTATTTTTGTCGTGGTTCCGAAGACAGTCTTGATGCTTTCTTTTTTCAATAGCCTGGCAATTCTGTCTGTCACATTGTGAACGTAAGGCAGGAAAGCGCAGCCCTTTGACTCTTGTTCAATTCTGTCTTCGTTTGGTGCAGATTTGGCTCTTATGATTTGCCTTGTCTGCCTTACCGGGTAACCGTTACGCTCCAGTGCGTAAAGGAGGAGGTAGCGCAACACGGCATAATACCCCAAAAACTAATAACAAAATAATTTTTGGCCGTGAAAATCTAAAAACAATTAAATTGGTTTATTTCTTCGGTGGGCAGAACTTAACCACTATTAAACATGGAGAATTCATCTGAAGCCCCCGTAGTAGATAAACGAGTATTAAATATGTGTAGGTATATATATTTCTTTTTAAATCTTTTTTATATTATTTTATTTTTTCTTTTTCATATAGTATGTAAATCCATTTTATGTAATGTATACTTTTATATGGCTGACAGAGTATTGCACCCACCGCTCTGTTCGGCTGAAATAAATAACTTATTATTATTAAACAACCGATGGAACCTGTTTTTGTTTTTAACAAAAATATTAATTAATTTACTGTTTACAGTAAAAAAATATTATCACTTTAAAACTAACTTGATGTTTCTTACTTTTAACTTTACGTATTATCAAATTCATAAAATTACTTTAAAAAATATAAAGCAGTTACAGACAATAGGAATTCTTATAAAAGGTAGTTGCAGTGGCATGCCCCGTATAGTCCGTAGAGGCTGAAAAGATGTTCCGGGAAAAAGTGGGGTGAAAATTCCAATGGGTTTTTCTATGGTTACCTGTCCACTGAGTGAGTTGGTAGTAAGTTTCTTATTAAATATGTACCTAATAGATATTATACACAAATTACAAAACAACAACGTAATTTTGCTACAGCCTTTAACCCATCAGGTTGATTTGTTCGCTTTTGGGAAAATATCATCTACATGGTGTTCGTAAGATAAAACACTGCTTTAAATTCAAATCTAGAAGTTAATCACAGAAAAGTTAAAATGTATGTACTTTTGTACTCTATGGAACCTAAGTTTCAAACAAACATAAAAAAGAAAAAAAATTGAGGAAATCACAAAAAAGTGAGATGATTTTAACGTTCGTAATATATTTGTATTAAATTATGCCTGTGTTTTTATTTTTTCTTTATCAGTAATTAGTTAGTAAAAACGTAAGGTGAGACCTTTTTAAAACTTTTTTTTTTATATTTGCATTCAAATGTTTTATATATTTCAAAAATGTTGAAATCTAGTGAAAAAAAAATTAATAATAAAATATTTTTTTTTATTTACTGTGAATTTGTATGGGAATTTAATATAGTAACGGAAAAAAATAAATATAAAAGAAAATTAAACAATTTCAATACAATAAAATGTCGCATTTTTCAAGGATAAATTGATTCTTTTCAGTAGGACATTTTGGGAGGCGGGAATGGGTGCCGCCGCCCCGGGAACCTTTATTGGATAACCAACACCTCTGCCATAGGTCACCCCAAGTGGTTCGCTACGTTTGGTGATTTAGCAGGGGTGCCCGGGTTCATGGGGTGAGGTTTGTCTAGGTCTTGGAGGCGGATGACCAGGATACACTGAACCCCATATTCCTACCCACCCCTTAAACCCTTTTCCTTCCCAGAACTCTCCCCTCCTTCCTTTCCCTAAAAAACCCTCCTCACAGCATTCGCAAAGATGACATAGGCCCTGAGGAAATTATTTTTCTCAGGGCCTCCTGTATGGAGCTAATGTAAAAAAAAGGACTTTGAAAAGCAAACATAGGGACATTTTAAAATCTATCAATCTCTCTCGGATAATTATTTTTTTGTTGTGTTCGTTATTGTCGGGTTGTATAAACCTACTGGTGAACTCTGGCATTATGAAATTTGTATAAAAAAATTGCAATGGGCGGCACGTGAGCTGTTTGAAAACTCAATGTACTGGGATTGAATGTATGGAATGCGGGAGGGGGGAGGGGGGGGGGAGGGGGGAGGGGGGAGGTGGGAGGGGGGGGGGGTGGAGGGGGGGGGGGAGGGGGGGAGGGGGGAGGGGGGGAGGGGAACTCGGGTAGGGAGTTCACGCGAGGGGGGAGAGAGGAACCCGGGAGGGGGGGGGGAACCTGGGAGGGGGGGGAGGGGAACTCGGGAGGGGGATTCACGGGACGGGGGAAGGGAGGGGGGAGTGGAGTGGGGAGAGGGAAGGTGGAGGAGGCGGAGTTTGAACGCGAGAGGGGAAGGGGACGCGGGAGAGGGTGGCGAAAGGGGAAAGGGACGAATGGGAAAGGACACGCAGGGAGAAAAAAAATCTTTATTAATTGTGATAGCAACGCATGCCGGCAACCAGATAGTTAAAAATATAAAAGCATAATGAATATTTTCAAATGTATATGTAATTTTGTTATTTCAAGGGTAAATTGATTTAAAAAGAAAAGTAATAGATGACGTATTAAAAAAAATGAGATTGATTTAAATAATGTTAACACCAGACATTTAACTTATAAGTGAGAAAATAAAAATTATAACTCGGATTTTTCTTTTACATTAGCTCCACACAGGAGGCCCTGAGGAAAAAATTCCCCTCAGAGCCTATGTCATCTTTGGGGATGCTGTGTGGCGGGTTTTTTTAGGAAAAGAAAAAGAGGAAGTTCTGGAAAGGAAAAGGGTAGTAAGGGTGGGTAGGAATCTGGGGGTCAGTGTGTCCATGGGTGATGGATGTATGAATCCATCCCTCCAATTGCAGTTGTAAAAGCATCAAGTCTTATACTTGACCAACGTGGAAGTTAACTTATTTTTGTACTAAATACATTCAACTAACACTTACTATCAATCCACAACTGCAGATTGGTGAACATGTACTTCTACTTCTTGCTTGCAACTCATTGCCTAGTAGGCTGTTGGGGTCGACTCTTCTTGTTCCCAGGCTATAACTTCTTTGGTTCCGGGTATCACTTTCATCCAGGCCGTTTCTCTGGAAAATTTTGGAACATTGAGTCATCCAGGAGTTCTTTGGTCTTCCTCTGGATGACTGTTGATGAAACTCCATAGACATTGCCTGCTTCTCTGTGTGGTCTGATGTTCTCCGTCTTATGTGTCCGTACCATCTCAACTGTCGTTTCTCCAGCTTACTGTTTATGTCCGTGACACTCAGGATACCACGAATGCTTGAAATTTTAATCTTATGTTTTAGTGATACTCCTGCCGATCATCTAAGCATTCGCATTTCTGCTGTTTCGAGTTGCCTAGAGTTGGAGTTGTGCATAGTCCAGCATTCGAAGCCATACATTATCGCGGGTCTAACAACAGTCTGGCACATTTTCCTTTAAGTTTTGTATGTATTTTTGAGTCACACAAGATTCCTGTTAGGAATCTAAATGTAATCCATCCTACAACTATTCTATGGTTGGCATCCACTGTACATACTCCGTCTCTGTGAATGAATGAACCCAGATACTTAAATGAGTCACAGTTCGCTGATGTTACTCCGTGCAGTTGCATCTAAGGAGAAACAGTATGTGTGTCTTCAAATGGCAAGGACAGATATTCAGTCTTTTTTCTGCTAATTTTTAGGCCATTATCCTCCAGGATCTTTCTCCACCTTTCCAGGCTATTCTGTAAGTCACAATGATTATCTGCTATCAGCACTACATCATCTGAAAAAAGCATATCCTTTTGAAGACTGTTGTTCATTTCTTGGATCGTTATATAATTCATGGCCATTATGAATAGCTGTGGGGTGAGGAAAGGTTCTTGGTGTACCTCCACTTTAATTGGAAATTTTGGTGATGTCCCTGATGTGCATCTTACTTGTGTTTCTACGTTAATGTACAAATCTTGTATGGAGAGCACATATTCGTCTGGTTATGGGATCTCAATGCCGTCCATATAAGGCATCGGAGTTTGTGAACTTGTACATTGTAGCAATTATAAATGGCCCCACGAATTTCCGAGGAAAGAGTGGATAATCAAATTGGTTAGACATTAACTTCTTCATTAATTGTTACACATCATTTACCAGAAGGTTTTCGACCGGTCAGTGGTTGAGTGGGCATCGCGCTTGGGTCCCGCCCGGGAATCGCGTGTTCGATCCCTCGGCTGGCTAAGTCCTCACAACACAAGCAACACAAGCAACATTTTCGGCTTTCTGTGGTGGTAGGATGAGATTTTCAAACATTGTTGAGTTATTCGTAGCCCGGGAATGTTTGTCTTTCTTTAAAAAAATGTAGAAGGAAGGAATGTTTTTTATCAAATGACAAAATTCCTTATTTGGAAATAAAAACATTTTCTTAAACTAACCACCACGCCGTTTCTCCGGAGGGGTAGACAGAGAGAATAGACTGCCAAAAAATCAGTCCCAGTAAACACTCATTGCTTAATTAATACTCAGAAATAACCTTTTGATAGTCTGAATTTTGACATGGTCGACTTTATGGATTTCTTCCTTGGGCGTCCCCGAATTCTTCTACCATTTACATCCGCTCTTACACTCCTTTCTTCATTGTACCACGCTACATGCCCGAAACATCTACAAGGGTCCCTTTCTTAATCTTACTCGTTACGATTAAGAAAGCGTTAGCGACAATAAAAGAGACATACGTCTATAGGATTTAGAATGTAAGAGAATGAGATAGCAATAAGATATTTATTTATTACACGGGTACTCGATTCCAATAAAATATGATAAATCCAAGGTTCCACACATCTCCCAGTGGTATACAGCGCCTGCTGAACCTTAGCGGCCAGACATTTATCTGAACAAGGATCGAATCTCATAAAACCCAAAATTTTTTTTTTTTTTTGAAAAATCAATAAACAATCTTCAAACCACTCCAAAATGAAAAGGCAAAGTAAGGAGAAAAAAAAAGCGAAGACGGAAACACAAATACTAATAAGATGACCAAATTTATAGGAAAAGGTACACTGGAATTCGACGACAAAATATGGAAATATTGAAAAAAATTCACAATCCTTCACATTCATAAAAAAAGTGCTTCGTAGTCTCCCCACTCTTGTATACTTTAGTTTTCTGAAGGTTACACTTATACCGCGTGTGAATTGCACACACAGATTTTTTTTCCTAAAATTAAAACTTGTTGTAAACGTGCAAATTTATCTCTGAATCCAGATAATATCTGGGGTCCTATAATTTGAAAACCAGCTATATCCGATTTTTTGACAAAATGATCTGAGTATGACATCTTGTTCACATTTTTGCGAGGAACAAGACTAACCTAAAATTGAGTTTCAAAATCACCCTTATCACGGCCAAAAACAATGTTAAAACTGCCAGTGAAAAACAAAACCCGCTATATCATTCAAGAAGTTATTATCAAAACCGCTATATCGGAATTCAACCAATCACGAGCAGTTATTTTTTCAAGATGGCGGGTGTACAAACCAGTTGAGTTTCAAAAGCCTCTATATTCCATACAAATCACCTAGTGAGTATCAAAATCAGCTCTCTCCATTTTATTTATTCAAATTACTTAAATATTTTTAGACATATATTGAAAAATGAATACGTTTCGAATGTATACATATCCAATTCATTAAATAAAAAAATAAAAAATAATAATTTTTTATTTACGCTAGAGATGTGACAGTTTTTTTTTTGCGGTTTTCTCCGAATCAGTGAAAGTTGATATAGCGGATATAGAAATTGAACGACTCAATATATAAATGGCTTCTTTTCAAGCGGGTTATATTTTGAGAAACACGTGGCTTACTTTCTGCTCCAGTCTGCTGTTAAATGTGGGTATTTTTTATTAATAATGTTCTTGTAAACTAACTAACCAAGATACCGTTTCCCCGCAGGGGTTGGCAACACTCCCTGTTTTATTCTTTTTCACATGTCGTCTCATATATTTTACTCTTCTACGTTTCTTATATTATCTTCTTCTTCTATCTTCTCTTCAATATACATAAATATAAATGAATCACCTAAATGTATGTATGCGCATAACTTCCGAACGACTTTACCCATTTCATTCAAACTTTGGGGATTTTTTAAAATTTTTTTATTTTATTTTTATTTTATTTTTTTATTTCTTTTTTTATTATTTTTTTTTTTATTATTAAGTTAAAAAAAACATAATATTTCGCTTTCTTAACTTAAATATAGAGCATATATAATACAGTAGTAAGAAGTAATATTTTTAATTTGGTTGCAACATTTTGATTTAAATAGTTTTTTTAAAGGTTTTTATATTATTTTATTATTTATTATTTTGTTATTTTATTATTTGATGTGTGCGTGCCCGCGAAGGTTTATATATATATATACTGATGAGCTCTGGCATTATGAAATTCGTACAAACAAATTGCAATAGGTGGCACGCGAGCTCTTTGAAAACTGTACGAATGTTTGAATGTACCTGAACTCGGTAGGGGGGATCGCGGGAGGGGGGAAGGGAACCCGGGAGGAGGGAGGGGAACATGGGAGCGGGTAGGGGAACTCGGTAGGAGGGTTACCGGTATAGGGGATGCGGGCGAGGGGAGGGGTAGAGGAAAGGACTAGTGGGAACGCGGGAGAGGAATGGGAGGCGAACGGGGAACGGGACGAATGGGAAAGGACACGCAGGAAGATTCAATTTCTTTATTAAGTGGCGTAGAAATGCTTACCTGGAACTCGCTTTAATAATATAAATGGAGCGACCGATCGATTTGATTTGTATGCAAATTAACAGGTGGTTGTGTGAGTTAAAAGTTTGGGTAACCATCCAGTAAGATGGCGTTATATTTCGTTAGCCACAGCAACGTGTGTCCGGGTCAGCTAGTACTTGTATAAGGGCTCTTCTAAATATTTCGCTACTGAGATAACAACACAAGTCCTTGACACAATTTTTCGGGAGAGCAAACACCTTTTATTTGTCGCGATAAAAAACGATTTACGTAAAAAAATTGGTCTAGACACTAAACAGTATTGAAAGTAATTCCGAGAACTTCGATGAATTTAGCGTAGGTTCGAATTCTTGAAAATACTAACAACCCTTTATTTATTTTAAGAATGTTGACATTTCATGGTTATGGATAAAAAAATGGGTAAAAATCGCGTTTTGCAAGTTATTGTTCAAAATATTAAGATTAATTATTTGTTTGCGTCCGTACATGTCTTAATTATATAAAATAAAGTCGGGTTAGTTACACCATTTATAACTTACGAATGGCTGGACCGATTTTTATGATCTTTGATTTGTCTCCGCCCGAATAACAGAATGCTATTAAAACATCGGAAAAATTCACGACCAAAAAAAATTCTTTTCCTCATACATTTTGTATGGAACGAATTCTCATCTTTGGAAAGAGCTGCAGCAATATTGTGATATATATAATATTAAACAGTGAGTGAATTCCAAAAAAAGAAATACGTCAAATAATGTCAATGCGCTGATTGTTTTTCTTTTGTTCTTAAACATATAATGCTGCCCCTCTTTCTTACACATTAAATGTCGATAGACGAAAATGAGACAAACGGTGAACGTAATACAATAATTTACAATGCTTTTATAACTTTTGAAGGTTATTCCCATCAATGTAATATATCATTGAAGAAAAATATAATAATAATAATTTAAACGAAAATATGAAAGAGAACAAGACACAGAAAAACAGAAAAAAGATAATGGTCGCAACTGGGACTCGAACCCAGAACCTCTCGTTTTGTTTGGTTTAAACAGAAAAACAAAACAAAACGAGAGGTTCTTTTCTGTTTTTGTGGGTCTTGTTTTCTTTCATATTTTCGTTAAGATTATTATTATTATCTTCTTCTTCAATGATAAACTGAATTTAATTCAGTTTATAAGTTAACACTAGAAAGACCGGAGCCTTCATTTTGACGGCAGCCCGAAGTAAAGTGACGATATAATGCTTAATAATTATTGTATTGGTGTGATTTTTTTTACATTTCATGATTTATGGTTTAACAACTATGGTGAAAAATACAAGTACGTGTCTTAATTACTTTTTGAGATATATAGACTTATACCTACAAAAACCGCCGCCGTCAATGTGACGGTTTGGGCCATAATGCTGAATTTGTTTACAACCTTCTTTACCCAAGTTAACAACATACCCATTCCTCCGCATTTATGATAGTATCATTATGTCTGTCTTTTTTATTTCGGTATCGTGTACCATTCGAACTCGATCTGTATGTTGATTGGTCACTGTCACATAATTTACAAAAATATCCAAAAAATATATCTCTCGCCCAAATTTATTTTATGGCTTGTTGAGGAAGGGCAGAGTATACAAATACCAGAGTTGATCCAGCTGCGTTTGCTTCTGAAGAACTGACAGAATCATTTATTGGATAACCAACACGTCTGCTATAGGTCACCCCCAAGAGGTTTGCTATGTTTTGTGACTTAGCAGGGGTGCCCGGGTTCATGGGGTTAGGTTTGTCCGGATCTTGGCAGCGGATGCGTCTGCCAAACAACTGCGTGGCATGCCAGTTCAGCAGATAACGGTTGAGGGTGATCTTTTGACTTCGCCAGCAGGAGTCTCAGAACAATGCCTTGCACCGCAGTGGTGGGAACAGATTCATACGTCCGCCACTCCTGAACACTCTGAACCCCAGTTTCCCATCCACCCCTCACCTCATTTCCTTCCCAGAACCTATTATTCTTCCTTTTCCTATAGGTACCCTCCAATGACAAATATCGTGAGGGGAATTATTTTCCTTAGGGCTTTTTTGTGGAGCTAATGTAACCGAAAAAGAAAAGAAACCGGAAAATAAAACTTCTGAAAGCCGACAGTGCCAAATTAATAAAAATATAATTAAAACCAAATAAATGACACGTGTGATAATTGTAAGAAACCCGTTTGCGGAGAGTACATTCGATTTTATAAAAAACGTAAGAATTCGATATTGTACAAACATAACACATGCTTGTACTAAAATTACAGCATTTTGCACTCCCATGTTTTTTTTCAGGAAGCCCCGAGGAAAAAATCCTAAGAGCCTATGTCATCTTTGGGAATGTTGTGTGAATTTATGTGTGCATTTGTCTGTTTAGGGAAAGGAAGGTAAGGAAGTTCGAAAGGAAAAAAGTGTGAGAGATTAAAATTCGTAAATGTATCCAGGAGTGACGGACGAATGAATCCATCCCTCCCACTGCGGTGCAAGGCGACGGGATGAGAAAGGTCCTGCTGGAGAGGATAAGATAAGTGTCTCCCTCAACAAGTGTCTCCCGACCCGGTCCGCTACGCAGTAGGTGGGCAAACGTATTCGCCACGTAGACAAACCTCACCCAATGAACCCGGACACCCCTGCTAAGTCACTAAACGTAGCGAACCACTTGGAGTGTCCTATGGCAGAGGTGTTTGTTAAGCAATAAATGGTTCCCGGGGTAGCGGTACCCATATCCGCCTTCAATTTGAAAAAAGTGATCAGCCGTCAAAATGACGGTCGTGGTCTTTAAAGGTATGGAGCAGTATCCGGTTTTTCTAGTGTTTTAACACAACAGTTATTGATTCTGAGGCGGTACGAAGTTCGCCGGGTCAGCTAGTGCAATATAAATATGAATAACTTCTTCTTTATCCAAACCACGGACATATGAATATATCGATGTCTATGATCTAAACCTAATTCATGAAAGCCGTTGAAATATAATATTGTATCGGTGATTAATTTAATTCAATATTGTATGTGTACGAGAAATGCATTTCTTGAAAGAATTGAGTTCGTATACGGAAAACATTATACAGGGTGTTTAGGGACGTACTTGTAGTGTGATTACTTGTAGTGTGATTACTTGTAGTGTGATTACTTGTAGTGTGATTACTTGTAGTGTGATTACTTGTAGTGTGATTACTTGTAGTGTGATTACTTGTAGTGTGATTACTTGTAGTGTGATTACTTGTAGTGTGATTACTTGTAGTGTGATTACTTGTAGTGTGATTACTTGTAGTGTGATTACTTGTAGTGTGATTACTTGTAGTGTGATTACTTGTAGTGTGATTACTTGTAGTGTGATTACTTGTAGTGTGATTACTTTAACCGGTATTCCTGACATTATTTGGAGTAGAAAATGTAAGTAAAATTTTGGTACCCGGTGGCATTTTTAGAGTTTTTTTTTTCTACCAAAACATAAAAAATAATAGTTGTTAGACACTTGGGGGCCGGGTTACTCGGCTGAGTGACCAGTGATGAAATTCAGAATATATATTTTTTTAATTTTGAAGAAAAAAATTGAAAAAATAATGTCATCGAAAAATCACCGGAGACATAAGTTCTATTTACATTTTTTACTCCAAATAATGTCAGGAATCACTGGTTAAATACGTCCCTTAAGACCCTGTTTATTCATATTTGTATGGCGAATGTATAAAGCATAACTTGCAAAAAAGTGTTTTTTCTTGAAGTAATATTAAATTAGCACTATTAATGAAAGAGCGGATTATGAATTCGCGAAGTGGCGCGATATTTTTCACATAAAACTTAATTTTAGATTTGAGGCAAAAATACTCAACCAAACTGAAGTTTTTTTTTTAAATGAAAATGTATCTATTGCTAATATCAACTATATAGATACACTTCAATTTCAAATATGTCGCAATCTTATGTTGCTTATTAATATGTTGCAATATTAAACCCAAAAATAACATGAAAATCCTAAAATATCAATCACTACAAAAGAAACAAACCTCGGGTAAAGTTCGGTTTATGGGCCAAATTCCTAAAAAATAAAACTAGTTATTTTTATACTAATTTGGGGTCGGGGAATCCGAATCTGAAAGAATTAGGCGGCGGCAAGCAATATTAACTGAATTACAGGACTTTAAAAATTTTTATACACATACAGGAAAATAGCCATTTTGGAAGCATTTTGATTCCTAGAAAATCAAACTAGTTATTTTTATACTAACTATGGGCCGGGGAATCCGAATCTGAAAGAATTAGGCGGCGGCAAGCAATATTAACTTAATTACACGACTAAAAAATTTTCTATACACACACACATGAAAATAATCATTCCGGAAGTATTTTGACACATGTAGTACAAAGATCATAGAAAAACACGATAACATAGATGTTTTTACCACACAAAATTAAGTGTTGCCATTAAGCAGTAATATTTATAACGTAAAATAACATGTTTATATTTTAAGTACTTATTTTTTATAATTGATTCTCAAATATTTTAGGAAGGTACACCAACTATTGTGGAGTTTTTATGCCTTGACGCGAGTAGGCGTTATAAAGGGGCACGTTCTTTTGTATCACAAACCATGTTACATAAACCCGGCGTAGCTGCTAAACTACTTGAAAACAGGGATGTTTTTTTGCCGTGACGCGAGCAGGCGGTATAAAGGGGCACAAACCATGTTACACAAACCTAGCGTAGCCGCTAAACTACTCGAAAACAGGGATGTTTTTTTGCCGTGACGCGAGCAGGCGGTATAAAGGGGCACAAACCATGTTACACAAACCTAGCGTTAGGTTAGGGACGCGAGCAGGCGGTATAAAGGGGCACAAACCATGTTACACAAACCTAGCGTAGCCGCTAAACTACTTGAAAACAGGGATGTTTTTTTGCCGTGACGCGAGCAGGCGGTATAAAGGGGCACAAACCATGTTACACAAACCTAGCGTAGCCGCTAAACTACTTGAAAACAGGGATGTTTTTTTGCCGTGACGCGAGCAGGCGGTATAAAGGGGCACAAACCATGTTACACAAACCTAGCGTTAGGTTAGGTTAGGTTAGGGACGCGAGCAGGCGGTATAAAGGGGCACAAACCATGTTACACAAACCTAACGTTAGGTTACGCATTTTTAAGACTACGAATTTTCATACTTTTGGTTTAAGAATACGCCGTTGAGATAGTCGTAATTCATCAGGTTAATGTGTTATGTGAAGAATTATCTTGTCGGAAATTATTGATATAGGGATAAATATTTTTGAGAGCTGATAACACTGCCGGCACATGTTTTTGTATATTTCTTGTTTTTCTATGATCTTTGTACTGCGTGTGTCAAAATACTTCCGAAATGATTATTTTCATGTGTGTGTGTATAGAAAATTTTAACGTCGTTTAATTCAGTTAATATTGCTTGCCGCCGCCTAATTCTTTCAGATTCGGATTCCCCGGCCCATAGTTAGTATAAAAATAACTAGTTTGATTTTCTAGGAATCAAAATGCTTCCAAAATGGCTATTTTCCTGTATGTGTATAAAAATTTTTAAAGTCGTGTAATTCTGTTAATATTGCTTGCCGCCGCCTAATTCTTTCAGATTCGGATTCCCCGACCCCAAATTAGTATAAAAATAACTAGTTTTATTTTTTAGGAATTTCGCCCATAAACCGAACTTATTCCATATCAACTATATAGATACACTTCAATTTCAAATATGTTGCAATCTTATGTTGCTTATTAATATGTTGCAATCTTAAACCCAATAACATGAAAATCCTAAAATATCACTACAAAAGAAACAAACCTCAAGCCTTCCTGAAGAATTAAAAGTAAACAGATTTATTACAAAATTCAAATTAATAGATAACTTTGTATTAACCACTTAATTATTTACAAAAACCGACATGTTTCGTCAGCAAAGCTGACTTCTTCAGGGTTTTGACAGAACTAATTTAAAAAATAGACATACATAGGTAATAGTGAAAAATAATAGACATAAACAATAATAAAATTTGAAAGAAAATAATGTGTAGGAGACAAGGGGCAATATAGAACAATTAAAAATTTAAAAGGGGAATAGATTTAATAGTGGGTCATTTAAAAACAATATTTGATTATTAATAATATTTAAATTTGCATTAACACTCTTTCTAATCTCTAAAATTTCTAATTTATCCAACTGAATGCCATTGTCATTACAGTGTATTAATTATTAATTATTATTACATCATTATTATTTTTACATTATCTCAACACAGAAGGCCCTGAGGAAAAAAAATCATCAGGGCATATGTCGTCTTTATGGAGGATGAAGTTCTGGGAGGGCTAAAAGGATTAAGGGGTGAGTAGGAATCTGGGGTTCAGGAGTGACGAATGTATGAATCCATCCCTCCCACTGCGGTGCAGGGCAATAGGTCGAGAAAATTCGGTTGGAGAGGTCAAACCAGCCTCTCCCGATTCTAGGCCAAAAGCATCCGCCGCCAAGACCTAGACAAACCTCACCCCATAAATCCGGGCACTTCTGCTAAGTCACTAAACGTAGAGAATCACTTTAGTTGACATATTGCAAAGGTGTTGGTTATCCAATAACTCGTTCTCGGGCGGCGCGGCGGTATCAAACCGGCCTCCCAAATTGATTAAAATCATAAATTAAGATACAAAATTTGATTAGTTTTGGAAAAAAACTTTAATTTATTTAAAACGTCACATCGCATACTAATATGCAACCATGTTAATTGGAGATGTGGCAATTTGCTGAATGTACTTTAAAACAACATATGTAGTCGATAACTTATACTTGCATATTTGTAGGTACCTGTCGATCTCCTCACTTAGAGCCACATTGCAATGATACGCATTGGCTCTATAAAATGTGTATGTATTATGTGAGGGTGCGTGATCGTGAGTGCATATATATATGAAGAGTATACGCATATATGTATATTGTATGTTGTATGTTTATATTTACTAATATTGGATTTTGATCCTTAGTTTATGTACTTACTTGTAATTTAATTAACTTAGATATAGTAACTCCAAGGGCCTTCGCTCATGAAGAAACTGAAAAAAACAATTATTATAAGCAATAATTATCAGCCTGAAACACTCATCTACATTGAAAAAATCTTCCGAGAAAAAATACATACCGCCAACGGGACTTGAACCCGTGTCCGTCTGATTGCCTGTCAGGTGCTCTACCACTGAGCTATGTCGGCTTATTCAATACCCGCCAAATAATTCAATATACACTAGTGTTTCATTCAACACTTACTGCTTATTACATTTTTCCACCTGAAAACAACCAACTTTATTTTTATGAGAGAGGCATTGTTAGTGCTAAATCTCTCGCTAGGTGGCGTCGAGACAAATTATGTCTACAATTTTTGGTGAAATACTTTCACTTGTCAAATATTAATTATTATTTTTAATTGATAAACTAACGTTTTAAGACAAGTTTTTAATGCATAGAACAAAGGGTAACAATTATTATAAGCAATAATTATCAGCCTGAAACACTCATCTACATTGAAAAAATAGCTCAGTGGCAGAGCACATGACCGGTAATCAGAAGGACACGGGTTCAAGTCCTGTTGGCGGCATGTATCTTTTCTCGGAAGATTTTTTCAATGTAGATGAGTGTTTCAGGCAGATAATTATTGCTTATAATAATTGTTTACCTTTGTGCTATGCACAAAAATCTTGTCTTACAACGTTAGTTTATCAATTAAAAATTATAATTGAAAAAAAAAACAGTTGTCGACGCAATCGCAATCCATTTCCTGAACAAAATCGATATTTTTCTGATCTGGTATGTCAAAATATGACAAAACTTGACAGGACTTGACCAGCCCCGCTGGTCGCTCCTCAGTCGCGTTTCAGTTGCATTGTTGACAGGCTGCTATAGTAGCGGCTCATGAACTGTCAAGTTTTCGAATAATCTGGTCGCTCACGGAGAAACCGTAAAAAAACAGTTTTGACGCAATCGCATTCAATCTCCTGAACAAATTGATATTTTTCTGGTCTAACATATCGCAGATTACTCGAAAACTTTCGACAATTCGTGAGCCGCTACGATGACAACCTGTCAACAATGCAACCTGTCAATATTTGCATTGTTGACATATTGCCATTTTAATTGCTCCATTACCTGTCAAATTTTGTCATTTTTTGCATGTCAGATCAGAAAAATATCGATTTTGTTTGTTATTATTTATTTGTCAATTTTATTTATTTTGTAAGAGGTCTATTGCGATTGCGTCGACAACTGGTTTTTTCCCAGTTTCTCCATGAGCGAAGGCCGCAAGAATGTTGAGATGAATGGTGTGCTCCCCTATAATTAGATCATCACTACAACAAAATTGAAAATGTTAATTAATGTAATAAATATTTGATGTATTCTGTTGGCGAGCCAATAAATAAAATATACTTACAGAAGTTTAGAATTCGAATTCCTCCTCTTCCCAATAGTCTGAAGTGTCGAGAGCGGAGAACCGATAGGTGCCATCACCCAACACTTATTTGATTATAACAATTGAGGTACCCGCCAGCGGGCGTGTGTATTACATCAATTAACCCGATGATAAGCCAACATTTGCCATGCCTTATACTATATACAGGTTGGCGTTAGTCACGAGGCACTAGCTACACACAGGTAGGCGGTAGTCACCAGGCAGTGGCGTAGCTGGCATGAGTGGCACTCGGTGCGGATAACGTGGTGTCACCTTTAAGAATTAGTAATCCTCAAACTAGATTTTGGATAATGTCCTACCAAATATTGAAGAAAATAATGTAGGTATTATGGTTGGCGGTGCTAGTAAGCGAGAGTCACCTCTTATCCAAAAACTGGGCTACTGAACGAAATCTGGGACGCCCCTATATTTGGTGGTCGAATTAACGATGAAACTACCCCAGTCAAATGTGTAAAAACGTTTTTCGAAATCCTCCAAATTACTTATTAATTATCATTATTCCTTAATTATCAAAGGGTATGGGGAAGGTCATCAGCTCTGTGACGTCGCATGTAAAAAAATAACTACTCTTTGATTATTTTTAGATGTAAAATTGCAAAATATGTGACGTCACAATAGGGGGGAGGGGGTCTCACAAATGTGACGAAGTCATGACAGAAACGGGGTGGAGGGTGGAGGGGGTAAAAAAATCATGAAATTCGTTTAACTTAATTTATGGATACTCCCTTATGGATCGATTCTGCTATAATTGTATTCAGGTTTGGCATTTATTGGTGATCGATATACAAATAAATGAACAATCCAACCCACTTATCTTATTTTTTTAATTATTCTTTCAACACTTTTAAAAATACGAGTGAGCTTTAGACCGCACAACTGAAGTAAAACTTTTGCTCCATCTATATGATAGGAAGAGAGAAAGAAAATGTGCGCGCGCACTGCTCTCTTTTGCTCCTACAGTGTGATACAGACAATAGGCTTGCACTGTGTAATGTAACTGGCTATGAGAGAAAGAGAGGAAGAAAATGTGTGCTCGCACCTCTCTCTCTGGTCCCTACAGTAATACACGAAGCGCTCGCCTTGCTTTTCGTAACGCTCTCGTCACGCATTCGCCAGCTTACTCCCCAAGTCAAGCGTGCGTAAACAAGTTTTACTTGAAAAACAAAGAAAATAACAACTTTTTCACAAATTCACGTCAATCAATAGGTGAAAATTCACTTCACGGTTCACGTCAATCACAATGTACGAAAGAAATGAGAATGACACTGATGACAAGACAGTATTCGTGTGTAAAATATTTTTGTTAGAATATTCTACCTTCGTAAGATTTTTTCACGATCGGATGTCATCCCCCATCGGGTGGTGACACCCGACCCCCCTAGCTACGCCCTGTCACCAGGCACTACCTCCACAGACCCACTAGACTTCACTAGACCCACACAGGCAGGCGTGATACGATGTGCTCGGACCACGGAGGGCAGTAAGTAGTAACGAGCAATTGAAGCCTAGGTTCTACTTCCGTCGGAGTTTCTCAACTGTTAATTTATTCTCCCTTGATATTGTTTGTGATTATTATTCAATGCATTTTCTAGTTTGGAATTGTTTGTAGACTTACAGACAACTTATTAACTCGTGTAAAACTTTGTTCGGTTCGTGACTGTTATGCATAAGTAAAATGCAATTGAAAATAAAAATTTTGCGAAATAAAACTGAATCGACATGCACATATTGTTCATAGCATTGCACAATATTGTACATTGTACACGCTCTAAAATAACCTCATTTAACCTAACCTAACCTAAACTAACCCAAAAGATTATTTTTTATTGTTGTACATTATTTGGGGATCGGCTAATTTAAGCAATATGGGAGTAGGTATTTTTATTTTATTTTTTTATATGAATACCGCACAAGAGTCCCAACTGCTCCCGTCTGGAGCAAGAGAGACTATGGCATCCCCAATTGGGGTATGTTGTGAGGCTGGAGGTAGTGGGGAGAGGAAGGAGACAGGGCAGAGGAAGGTGGGGAAGTACCTGGCTACTCAGATCGGGTCACCAAACACGGCTAAAACTATTTCAAGCAACGTTTCAATTCTGAATGGTGGTCTTACACCAGGGCAATACTGAGAGTATCTTCCACTCTGGAACGTGCCGCATATATTATTTTAAATGAATAAATTGTGAAGTAACACAAATTAATCAAAAAAGTTTATTTGCTACGCGGGGTTCGATCCCGCGACCTTCAGAATGCGAGTCAAGAGCCTTACCGCTGGACTACGCCGGCCGTCAAAAAAAGATATGGTACACATCAAACATTAATACCTGAAATGATACGATTCATTCTCGCGTAGTTACTGACGTTGCAATGGACGTATGCGAAAAGCTTGAAAAGCTCATGAGCGGGGGACATGCCACTTTTTTGACCTTAAACGCGACGATTTTAGATCAATGTCAGGCCGGTCTTAAAGTTTGGGAGCAATTGGGACTCTTATTCACATAAAAAAAGGTTAATCACCGCACAAAGAGGAGACCGATTATATTATCTCACTCTCTCGCAGGCTAAATCCTACAAATGTACGTGTTTGTAGCTATTTATTTCATCTATTTTTTTTTCATCAAGTTTCCAATCCCAACGGTGCTAACGTAGTTTTCACTTCAAATGTATTATTTGTGACAATTTCTGATTATTATTGTTACCATTTGATTTTATTTAAATACTAGTTGGTCCCGGCATGCGTTGCTATGCCATTTAATAAAGAAATTGTTTCTCCCTGAGTGTCCTTTCCCATTCGTCCCGTTCCCCTTCTGCCTCCCCTTCTTCTCCTGCGTCCTCTTTCCCTCTCGCGTTCCCACTCCGTCACCTCCACCTTCCCTCTCCCCACTCCACTCCCCCCCCCCCTTTACTAGTCCCGCAAACCCTTTTACAGAGTTCTCCTCCCCCCTCCCAGGTTCCCCTCCCCCTCCCAGGTTCCCCTCCCCCTCCCAGGTTCCCCTCCCCCTCCCAGGTTCCCCTCCCCCTCCCAGATTCCCCTCCCCCCTCTCGCTTCGCCTTTCACCTTCCCCGCCTTCCCTCTTCCCTTTACCGCTCCCTCGTCCCGCAAACCCTCCTCCCGCGTTCCATATATTCAATCCCAGTACATTCAGTTTTTAAACAGCCCGCGTGCCACCTTTTACAATTTTTATTCAAATTTCCATTTTTCATGTATATTAAATTTGGTACCTAACATACGTACCTATTTAAAATATCTAAAATTTTTGATTCAATTCAAACTATTAGGGGAGTACCTACTTTAAATAAATTTATCAACTTAAAGATTTTCAAAAATAGAATTTTATTGAACAATCATTGTTTTGCAAAATGTCATTCTCAAATACGCGTACTGTCAAACGTGCGATGGTCGTTTAGGTTAGTAATACGTTTTCTGAAATTATCCAATTTTCAGCGCAATTTCCTTATTTTTCTCTCCGTAAGAACCATCCTCGTACTCCAAGGAATATTCTAAAAAAAGAATTAGCGAAATCGGTTCAGCCGATCTCGAGATTTGCGCTTAGCAACACATTTAGCGATTCATGTTTATATATAAGATATCCATCTGTAAACTACTATAATGTAAGAAACTATTTTTGGTAAATATCGGTTCGAACTGGCCACGCTTATTACGAATAATTTTTAGAAAAAAACTTTAGATTCGCCTTAATTACTATAAAAGGAAACTTTTTGGTTTTGGGGCGGCGGAAAATAATGCATTTTAATTTTCAATTGCATAAAACCAAAATTCGCTTCGGGAACGACACAGCGAAAATCCGCGGCCGTACCTGTCACTGTGATGTTGGTATCCTTGATAAATTAACAAGAGCTAATACGACTGTAGCCGACTTCGTGGGATAAGGCGCGTAATTATGAAATTTGTCTAGCGGGCTTGTTTGTGTAACATGGTTTGTGATACAAAAGAAAGTGCCCCTTTATAACGCCTACTCGCGTCAAGGCAAGAAAAACATCCCAGTTTTCAAGTGGTTTAGCGGCTACGCTAGGTTTGTGTAACATGGTTTGTGATTCGCGGTATTTCATGTAGGTATCCCGCGAAGTCGGCTACAGTCGTATTAGCTCTTGTTAATTTATAAAGGATACCAACATCACAGTGACAGGTACGGCCGCGGATTTTCGCTGTGTCGGATCGCGAAGAGAATTTTGGTTTTATGCAATTGAAAATTAAAATGCATTATTTTCCGCCGCCCCAAAGTCAAAAAGTTTCCTTTTATAGTAATTAAGGCGAATCTAAAGTTTTTTTCTAAAAATTATTCGTAATAAGCGTGGCCAGTCCGAACCGATAATTACCCTATTTTTATTAACCTATTGTTTATCACTAATCCTTGTGTAAAACAATTCAAACATTATGTACCGAATGTACAAGCCCCATGGGCGTAAAAAAATTGAATCAGAAAATGGTAAATTTTTCGAGTAGGATAATGAAAATGTGATTTAGTATTTTTTTTAATGTATGTAATAATAAAAATGGAGACACAGTCAATGAAATTTCGTTTTACTGTTGGTGATAGCGAAGCAAAAAAAAAACTCGTTTAAGTTGAATGTTTTTTTGGAATTGGGTATGCAGTCAGTGTTTAAAAGCTGTTAAATAATACGCTTTCCTATATAACGTACAGTAGAAAACCAATTTCACATAAATAGAATAACGACGATTGCTCGTTCAGTTTTTATGGTCCAGAAGAAATTGTCGTGCTTTTTGGAAGGTTTTTCATTTTTCGCTTACATAATTTGTCCATTGGAGGTTATCCACCACTTATCCGCCCTGGTATAAGTAACAGATGATTACTCCTTCAAGGCTCTCGCAAGGACTCGAATTTTTTTGAAAGAACGAATCTCCATTTAAGTTTGAACGAATCTATACCTCCAGTGTCCTTGTATACGGTGTTGAGAAGTAGCATGCACGTGCTTAAACATATTATCATATCGAAGGTTGGCTGCAGGCTTCAGATTGGAGCTACTCAGCGGAACTGCACTTGTAGCAGCCATAAAGGTATCGCCTGAGTTGTGGCGATTTCTTCTAATTTAGTGAATATTAGAAATATTAACAATAATCGAAACGAAATATCACATTTCTTTAATAACAACTGTCAAAACAAGGTTGCTCATTTAAATTTGGATGGCGGGTATGGGTAACACCACCACAGGAACCATTAATTGGATAACCAACACCTACGTCACAGATCACCCAAAGTGGTTCGCTAAGTTTGGTGACTTAGCAAGAATGCCAGGTTTCATGGGGGTGAGGTTTGTCAGATCTTTGTCTAGATTTTGGTCTGGATCTTGGTGGCGCATGCGTCCGCCCATTTACTGCGTAGGGCCGGAGGAGAGACTGATTGAGGGAGACCATTTGGCCTCTCCAGCAGGATTCTCTCGACTCATCGCCTGCACCCCAGTAGGAGGGCATTCATCATTCCTGGACACACTGAACCCCAGATTTCTACCCACTCCTCATTCCTTTTCTTTAGCAGAATTTCCTCACCTTCCTTTCCGTAGTTTATCTAAAAGCTTCCAGCTTTTAGACAAAGATGGCAGTACTAAGAACTGTCTTTAGACTCCGCTAGATGGCAGGTAGCTTAGTACCAGTGATAAGCAACAGAGGGTCCAGCAGCTCAGGGAGAGTGTTGAGTAGAACTCTCACATCAGATTCCATTTAGCTAGTTTCTAGATTGGCCGACTATCGTGGTCAATATTGTAATACGCGAAGTATTAAATAAATACAGATAATCAGCAAGAATCCATTATTCCCAAAAGTAATCTCCTTCCAAGGTGTGTTATAGAATCTGTTAGTGTGAAGTAAAACTAAAGAACACTACACTTTTCTAAAACGACCCTTAAAACGGCATCCCCAAAGATGACACAGGCCCTGAAGGGAACAATGTTCCAAAGGGTCTTCAGTGGGGAGTTCTGAAAAAAATATACGAAATCTTTTTTAGGTTAGTGGATATTAAATTCTAATGCCGGAATAATCTGAGAGAACATTGAAGTTTATTCAAGTTGTATTTCTATTGGGCACTCTATCGCATAGAAAGCATGTTCTCACTGCGCTATTCCTAGCTTCCATGAAATAGATGAGGTGGGAGCAGCTTAAGATTCTAAGATTTAAACTTAATTTCAAAACCATCGAAAATACAGCTCAGTTTCACTAATATAAATTCAAATTCAAAAACCATTTATTGCACAAAAATACAAATGGTGTAGCTCATATGTACATTCTATTTCTTCCAGCTAGCCTAATAAATACAAATATAATACGATACAAATATTATAAAACCAAACAATTACATGTTACAAAAAATATTTATCGATTTAAAGAATTAAGGGATCGAACTACAGATCCCTTAATTCATTAAATTTTCGGCTACCTCGGAGAGTTGACTGAATGAAACTCACAAAGTACGGATACCGTTAAATATATGCGGAACATTTAATGTTTTGATAATTTATAACGCACCAGATTTAAATGTCCGGGTTTAATTTTCCCCATAGGAAAAACTAAACCCTTTCACACACTTCCCAAATGATCATCTGGTCAATCCACGTTATGCAATTGCACTATATGTATAAGTATTATAATTACAAAACAATACAAGAACAACATGTCAACCTACCAGAGACCAGATGGGAAAATAATTCACCGACTCCAGATATTTTCATATCAGAGGGTTCGGCTCTGTGGAATTCCTAATTGAACCTATAAATCCTACTGATCCCTCAGTATAAATATTTAAAAAATCTTTTGTAATCCTACATGTATTTAAAATTACCGATTTTTGCATTTTTATATATAAATATTTTAATTCATTGCGTAATTTTAATTCATTACTATTGATTTGAAAACTGCATATTCCGAAACAGTTCCAACTGGCTACTACGTCATTATGACGTAGAAACCGCCAATGGCTGGTAAGAAGTCTATCACCAGCGTTGTCCGACGTGACGTCAACGCGCGCCGTCGAATTCACGAATAAAAACTAACATGTCGTTTTGGCGGCAAAGGGAAAATGGCATATTTTAAATCTTTAAAGAAATTAATTCGTCAACATAAAAATTAAATAACAACATCTTCATTATCATTACATGATAATCACTTTGTTATGCTTTTTCTCCTTTGGTATTCGTACGTACACAAATGTGGGCTAGCAGAGTTGCATTTCGATATTGTTTTAGATTTAAACTTTAGATTATCTTAGATATCGTAACTGTACGTATCGTATCTGGCGTGTAAATAGCCCAAAAGTTCGTTATACCCTTAAAATAAAAATAGTGATTTAGAATTTACTTCGCGGACAAAAAATATATGAAAAATATAATACCCGTGTATAAAAATTGGTTCCATGCCAACTCAGAATGAAACCAACTCAGAACCACCTAAGAAAGGTCATTAAAGGCTATAAAAAAATAATTTAAAAATAGTCGGTAACCCTAACCTAACTTAACCTATTTAACCAATTTTTTAAATATTTTTTATCATCACTCTTTATGACCTTTCTGAGGTGATTCTGAGTTGGTTTCATTCTGAGTGGGCCGGCCACCATAAAAATAACTCTAACCTGTAAAGCGAACGTCTTCCTGCAGAGGCGGCTCTTTCAGACGGTCTCCAGACGTTAAAAAACGCCTCACATTATAATATAATATTTCGTGAAAAACAAATCCGGATTCTCAAGTCTACCCGACGAGAGCGAAATTCACAATGTCTGAATTGTAGGCCAATTATTATTGTCTCAATGAAAAAAGTATTTGATATTCAAATTATTGTTTAAAAGGACGATAATTGCCATCTGTGGTGCATTTCAACGGGCACAATACATTTAATGATATTTATAATACGCAGAAGCCAGACAGCAATTTTTGATGATATAAAATAATATTTGTTTATTTAAAATTACTTAAATACAGTACATATTTATGTACGTACACAATGTACGTAGGTCTGTTTCCTCCAAAAGAAAATAGTCATCAGTTTCTTGCATCTCTCTCACACACGGTGCTGTAGGCGTGAGGTTTCCGTAAACCCCTACAATACCACTAGCCGTGACGACAATTTTGAAATTATGGAGTGTAGTATTGATAATATTGAAGTGTGAGCGAATTTTAAACATTCAATGACATGCGCTGATCCGCTGATGGTTTTGCTTTTGTTCTTAAACACATAATCCAGCAGCTTTTTCTTACACACTAAGTAACAACAGTCAAAACTGAATCAAACGGTGAACGTATGTCTGCACCCCCCATTATCATACATCTCCCTCAAATATTTTAAGAAAATGGAACGAAAAAATTTCCGTCGTCGCTAGCCGTAATATGATATATCTGTTTCCTCCAAAGCAAAAAGGAGTACTTTGGAGAAAACAGTCACACATATTTTGTGTGTCTCATCTTTCTTAATGTGTAAGAAACAGCTGCAACATTTTAACGATAAGTAACCTATGTTTATTGCCTTTTTTGCCGTTATGGTACGGTAACCGTGAATCGTCGCGGTAATTATAAAAGCGTCTTAATACACGCGAGCATTTTGATTAAATGGATAAAAATATTCGCTGTTGTAAACTAAGGTAGGTTATAAGAGCGATTAATAATAATAATAATAATATTCAAAAAACTGTTTCTGAAAAAATTAGAAAATACACAGATTTAGGAAATGAGATTAAAAGAATTTGGCACTCTCAGACTATAAAAATATTACCATTTGTTATTTCGTCTACTGGCATTATACCTAGGTCTGATTCAAAATTTAGGCATATTAGATTTGTCAAAGAATTTATATATAAAAATGCAAAAATCGGTCATTTTAAATACTTGTAGGATTACAAAAGATTTTTTAAATATTTATATTGAGGAATCAGTAGGATTTATAGGTTCAATTAGGAATTCCACAGAGCCGAACCCTCTGATATGAAAATATCTGGAGTCGGTAAATTATTTTCCCATTTGGTCTCTGGTAGGTTGACATGTTGTTCTTGTATTGTTTTGTATTTATAATACTTATATAGTGCAATTGCATAGCGTGGATTGACGAGATGATCATTTGGGGAAGTGTGGGAAAGGGTTTAGTTTTTCCTGGGGTGAAAATTTAACCCGGACATTTAAATCTGGTGCGTAAAAATGATTTATTGTCTTCCTTTCTTAGTAACATGTAGAGATAATGATATCCTCACTGGGGTCTCCCGTGCTGAGGATTTCATTTTGATATTATAATTAATTATAAGAAATTAATATGAATCTATAATATAAAAATGAATCGCTAAATGTGTTGGTAAGCGCAAATCTCGAGATCGGCTGAACCGATTTCGCTAATTCTTTTTTTAGAATATTCCTTGAAGTGCGAGGATGGTTCTTACGGAGAGAAAAATTTAGAAAATTGCGCAGAAAATTAGATAATAACAGAAAACATCGCACGTTTGACAGTTCGCGTGTTAGAGAATGACATTTTGCAAAGCAATGAATGATTGTGCAATCAGGATTCTATTTTTGAAAAGTTGAAAAATTTATTTAAAGTAGGTACTCCCCTAATATTTTGAATCGAATCAAGAATTTTAGATATTTTAAATAGATACCTATGTTAGGTACCAAATTTAATATACATGAAAAATGGAAATTTGAATAAAAATTGTAAAAGGTGGCACGCGGGCTGTTTAAGAACTGAATGTACTGGGATTGAATATATGGAACGCGGGAGGAGGGTTGGCGGTACGAGGGAGCGGTAAAGAGAAGAGGGAAGGCGGGGAAGGTGCAAGGGGAACGCGGGAAGGGGGACCTGGGAGGGGGAGGGGAACTCGGGAGGGGGGTTCGCGGGACGGTGAAGGGGGGGGGAGTAGAGTAGGGAGAGGGAAGGTGGAGGTGACGGAGTGGGAACGCGAGAGGGGAAGAGGACGCAGGAGAAGAAGGGGAGGCGGAAGGGGAACGGGACGATGGGAAAGGACACTCAGGGAGAAACAATTTCTTTATTAAGTGGCATAGCGACGCATGCCGGGACCAGCTAGTTAGTTATAAATATATATCTTGTGGTATTTTTTTAAAATAATAATAAAGTAAATAAGATAGTGTTTTTTTTATAATTCGGTTCACTAGATTCGGTTTTAGTCTGTATTTGATATTAGTAGATAAATTTTCTAATTCTGATCTCCTTATATTTAGTATCCAGCTTTTTATTAAGATTTAAATGTTATAATGTTGAGGTTTTTGTGTGATATAAAAAGCTTTTTTTGCCCAAATGTTGTGTTAGTAGTTACTTGTTGGATACGTTTTTGACCATGAGATCTAGTGTTTCTAATGTACGTGTTAGTTGTTATTTCTTGGGTTTTGTACTTAAGAATGTAAATGAGTATAGTTTTAGAATATAGTTGTTTAATTGACATGCTGTTAAGATTGTTGAAGATTTCGTCAGTGCTAGTTCTTACAGGAACTTTCAGAATAATTTTCATTATGGCTTTTTGAGTTTTAATTAGTGGGTTTAGTATGTTTTTATTTGCACTGCCCCATCCGATAATACCATATTCAAATAGTGGTTGGCAGAGAGCCATGTATATCTTGATTAATTCCAAAGTATCCATCCCCATGTTGAGAAGTCCTCACTCTCGTGTGATATAACACATCGCCGTGGACAATGTTGCCAGGACCAGTTAAGTCGTCGCTCGGACCAAGAAATAACGATAATCAACTCATTTCGTGACAACAAATATTAGATGAGGCCACGCATTCACCCGTTGCCAATCTGCCGAGAAATTAACTGGAGTCGTACCTATTTAGAACATACACGATGGGGGGGGGGGGGGGTGAAATACTAAGGGTTGCTTAAGGTGTTTATTATTATGTAGATTCACAGTATTAATCTAGCATTCTTTGCCTTTACCACACAATGTAACACAGTTTTAAACTCTTACTTATTAGATTAGTTAACGCTGTTAACGGGGTACTATAAACTAAAGTTATAATATTTTGAGAAGTGAAACATCTTTAGCTCCATTGTAATTTGAAACTCAATGAAACGGAAATGATACTAAAAAGAGACAAACACATACACCAATAGGATTTAGCCTGCGAGAGAATGATTTAGAATTAAACCTTACCGCATTATGATTATGAGCCCATTTTTCAAGGCTCCTATTGGTTGAGATTGTATGGATGAAGGTTCTACCGCGTGTTAACTGCAGTCGTGTCTTTTTTTGTACACATTGTATGATTTATCATCTTTAGTGAATCACGACCCTTTAGAACTAAAAGTTTTTAAAATGAAAATATCACAAAAGTTTTGGAAAAAAAATATTTTTCAAATAATTCTACTATATCAACATCAAATGATTGCCAGTTTTAATTCACGCATCAAAGGATTAATTTATCCACATTACATCGTAAAATCACCAAAAAATGGATGGGGAGTAGGATAATGGACGCTTTTGCAATCATTTTTGTAGGTCGGATGCCTAATTTACAGATACTAATTGGCATAATAAGAAAACTGATGTATACGTGGAGACCAATAAGTGTTTCTTTTTCATTTATTTTTTTCACTAAAAAAAAATTATTTCTCCCTGCGTGTCTTTTCCCATTCGCCCCGTTCCCCTTCCGCCTCCTCTTCCCTTCCCTTTCCCCCTTCCCCTCACGCGTTCCCTCTCCACCTTCCCCACATTCCCTCTCCCCTCGCCCCTCTCCCGTGAACCCTCCTCCCGCGATCCCCTCCCCTATCTCTTGAATATATTCAGTCCCGTTACATTCAGATTTTCAAACAGCTCGCGTGCTACCTATTGCAATTTTTTTAATAAATTTTCTAGTAGAAACATCCATTTTTGTATATTGTAAGAACAATAAGAACAGTAAGAACAATAAGAAAAGTAAGCACAATAAGAACAGTAAGAACAATAAGAACAGTAAGCACAATAAAAACAGTAAGCACAATAAGAACAGTAAGCACAATAAGAACAGTAAGCACAATAAGAACAGCAAGCACAATAAGAACAGTATGCACAATAAGAACAGCAAGCACAATAAGAACAGTAAGAACAATAAGAACAGTAAGAACAATAAGAACAGTAAGCACAATAAGAACATCAAGCACAATAAGAGCAGTAAGCACAATAACAACAGTAAGCACAATAAGAAGAGCAAGCACAATAAGAACAGTAAGCACAATAAAAACAGTAAGAACAATCAAACCTTCATTGGATAACCATTACCTCTACCATAGGTCACCTCAAGTGGTTCGCTACGTTTGGTGATTTAACAGGGGTGCCCGGGTTTGTGGGGTGAGGTTTGTCTAGGTCTAGGAGGCGGATGACCAGGATACACTGAACCCCAGATTCCTACCTACCCCTTAAACCCTTTTCCTTCCCAGAACTCTCCTCTCCCCTTCCTTTCCCTAAAAAAACCACTCCACACAGCATCCCCAAGGATGACATAGGCCCTGAGGGAAAATATTTTCCTCAGGGCCTCCTGTGTGGAGCTCATGTAAAAAAAAAAAAACAATCAAACAAATTTGTTGTCTAACTTAGGTACCTATTTAAAATAAATATAATTTTTGATTAGATTCAAAGTTTTCGATTTTGGAGTACCATAGGTGAGTAGGTAGGTACTTCAAATAAATTTATTAATTTAAAGAGTTTGGTAAATTGAAATTTGATTGAACAATCATTGTTTTGCAAAATGTCATTCTCAAATTGTGACATATTTGACAGTTTCGTAAGAGTTTTTGTAATGATTAAAAAAACTTTTCAGATGTATTGTCATGCGGTTGTAATAATTCAGAAACCTTCGCGAGGATGAAAAGAAGGTATTTACAAACTTTCGAAGATTTCCTATCTTCTCTACATATCTACATATTATAAATTAAAGTCCCCTGCGTCATCTGTCTGTCTGTCTGTTCGCGATAAACTCGAAAACTACTGAACGGATTTTCATGCGGTTTTCACCAATAGACAGAATGTTTCGTGAGGAAGGTTTAGGTATGTAATTTGACAAGGATTTGTGTAAATTGGTTGAAACATAACTATAATTGTTAGAAGTGTCGGAAAAAGTCAAGCAGCCTGGTAGGTTTGCGTAGCACTGCATGCTGGGATATTCTTCTTTTATAGATCTACAAAAAAGTCCGCGATAGCATACATACATCAATCTTTTACGGATAGCTTACTATACCCATTCTATCTTCTAAAAAAATGGTCACGTACAATGGGATGATTGGAAAGTTATTTAGACGGATACAGTATTAATCCTTATTAACTTTAAGACGTTAGTTACTCCAAGCATTTCATTCACATTTTTTTATTTTTTTTTTTATTTTTATTTAGTAACTATATAATATTTTTTACATTTTTATATGAAACATGTTAGTTAGATGTATATATAAAATATATTCGTAGTCCTCCTCACTAGGAGATCCTGTGCTGAGGGGGACTATGCTTTGGATAAGTTTTTCAGCGACTTCTATGGTTTAACTTTATTGATTGGATAAGGTTATATAGGACATTATTATAATCTTTCATACCATCTCTACGAATTATAAATTAAAGTCCTCCGCGGCATCTGTCTGTCTTTTCGCGATAAATTCAAAGACCGCGGTGGTTACAAAGGTTGGATTTTACAAAGTGTTTTATTAGCCACAGCAACGCGTGGCCGGGTCAGCTAGTGCTTGATATAGCAATACATAGACATCTCATGTACTCGTATAAATACATATACCTAAGCAAGGATATTTTGATTTATATATATACATATATAGACTACTAGCTGACCCGACAAACGTTGTTCTGCCATATAAATTATTTCTAGTGAATATTTTAGTTGGTAAATAAAAAATCACGATTGTTTTGTAAGTGTGTGAGGATGGGATCTATGACAGAAAGAGAAATGGAGTGCTGTGGACGATGACTGCCGATAAAAACAAAAACAAAAACACCTTGAACTAAAGTAGGAAAATGAAATAAAGAAAATCAATATGAATTTCGAAGAGCAATTGAAGGTACGATATTTTTTGTCAGTCCATCTTCAAATAAGCTCGATGGTTTACCCACGCGAGAACATGATGCCGAATGAAATGTCTTGCGCATGTGTGTGGATGAAAGTTCGATGAGGCGGACGTAGTGCCATCTGTCATTCAACAACATAAATAATTTCTTTCTGTTTGAAATACGAAAGAAGGTTAAATTTGTTCATACAAAAATGGAAGGGGGGGGGGGGGTAGGAAAGTTAAAATTTATATATCGTTTTTTTTTCTTCAATTTTTGGCGATTATCACCCTAAAGGACTAGTTTCACGATTTTTTCGCGTTTTTTTCGTTTTTTGACAAAGTTGCGTTCGGCGCTCGACGTCATAAACTTGGATTATCATTAGGCCAACATCATAAACAAGTCTGCAAAAAATCAGAACTACCGGATTTGACGCATACTATCCCATACTTTCAGGCGACAAGGACTATAAAGTACACACATATAACAAGAAATCACAATAGAAAATAGTTAAAGAAGAATAACTTTTCAAGTGACTACAATAGGCCACTTGCATCACATTTAAAAAAAATCCGGTTTAGACAAATATTCTAAGACGTTCTGTATTTTTTTTTAATCGTTATTTTCAAACCCTGGTGATTTTTTGAAAATTTCAATCCGAAAAATCAGACCATTTTTTATAAACCGGAAAGACGGGACATAATTTTATAGGTGCGAAAAAACGATAATTACATAGCCGAAAATCATTAAAAAAAAGAACGTTTTCCACATGAATGGCACAGGAGAATAACGAGGCATATTACATCTTATAAATATTTTTTTCCTTGATCCATCTTATTGATCATAATTCATTATAATGTACAACGTCTATATTACTAAATCCAATGTAATATACTTGTACTTGTAAATTATAATAATAATAAGAATACTGTAAAATTTGATTTTGTTAAAATCAGCACCATAACCATTATATCTCTAAAACATGTACCGACATCTAAACTGTAGGGGGTTCTCTTCACAACATCTGTCAAAAAGTCAAACCAAATGATAAGTTCGCAGAGAACAAACAATAAATCCAGTAGTCCAGTGGGTAAGACTCATGACTCACAATCCGGAGGTCGCGGGTTCGAACCCGGCATGCGCAAATAAATTTTATTTGATTAATTTGTGTTATTTCACAATTAATTCATTTAAAATAATATATAGTATATTTGCGGCATGTTCCAGAGTTGAAGATACTATCAGTATCGCCCTGGTGTAAGACCACCATTCAGAATTGAAACGTTGCTTAAAAATGGCTTTAGCCGTGTTTGGTGACCAGATCTGAATAGCCAGGTACTTCCCAACCTTCCTCTTCCCCACCTCCTTCCCCTCCCCACTACCTTCAGCCTCACAACATACCCCAATTGGGGATGCCATAGTCTCACTGGCTCCAGACGGGAGCAGTTGAGATTCTTGTGCGGTATTCACTGTAAAAAAAAAAAAAATCTAGTGAACGTTAAATGTCAAATTAAGAAATTCGCCTGAAATCAAAGTGTTGCCATATAAAAAAAATAAATCAGTATGGAATTTTACAAAATTAATAGGAACATTTTCGGAGACGGGACATTTTCATGTAGTGACGTCACGAGCCCAAATAATGGATTTATTTATTTAAAAAAAAATGTACATTTCTAAAAAAATTTACAAACATTTTCGTAATCTTAGTTAAAAGATCTATCCACACGATTTTTTGTAAGTCGTTATGAAATTCATGCAAGTAGCATATACTACAATACAATGAATAGACAAATCATTAAAACACTGGTTAAATAAAGGCATACAACATTTTTTTTTGCGTTAGCTCCACACAGAGGCCCTGAGGAAAATAATTTCCCACAGGGCCTATGTCATCTGCGGATGCTGTATTGAGGGTCTTTTTAGGAATGGAAGGAGAGGAAGTTCTGGAAAGGAAAAGGGTATTCATTAGGAGTGAGTAGGAATCTTGGGATCAGAGTGTCCAGGAGTGACGAACGTATGCATCCATCCCTCCCACTGCCGTACGGTGTTCCGAGAGAGTAGGCTGGAGAAGTCAAAGTGACTCCCTCAATCATTCTCTCCCGATCCGGCCTGCCATGCAGCTGGCGGGCATACCCATCCCTGACAAACCTCACCCCTTGAACCTGGGCCCCCCCTTCTATGTCATCAAACGTAGCTAACCACTTTGTGTTGGTTATCCACTAAATGGTTCCCGGGCGGCGGTACCCATACCCGCTTCCCAAATTAAACTCTTAGGTATATTTATACATAAAACTACATAAAAATCTAAATCTGTTAATCATTTTGCCGAGCTTCAGAGCATCGCTCACGATATGAAGAATCTAAATATATTTATTTATATTTATTAATCATTAACGCCCTTATGGGCCTTTACATACATTTACATTTTTTTATATTTTAGTGCATACAGGTGTGTTTAGATGACAAAGAAAACATAAATAGATTTTACACATGGTACATAGAAGTAAAGCTGGTAAGTAAAAAGTATGGCATTATACAATAAAGAGAAGAAAAAAAACAGTTTCAGAGCTGCAGATAGCATAAAATATGGATATAACAAATAGTAATAATGTATGGGTTCTTAATATATGTGTAATTTATATGTGTTGAATACTTAGCGAAGTTGATTTCAATCAAAAATACGCACTACCGACTTGTACCGCACTAAAATTAATATTCAAAACAATTCTATTTTGACCAACTAGATTATTGTCCGAGTTTCTGCAGAATTCAATTTCAGAAGACAAAAAAACATAAGAAACTGGCTACAATCTTTCTAACTTTTAATTTATAATTTTTGTCGAATTGAAGTCGATTTTATATTTCGATTTTTATTGTTTCTCTATTTTATATTAGCTATTAACACTCTTTTGTTTTACTATTCACAATTTATAATTTACATCTGAAAAATGTCCTCCACAACACAGGTGAGCTCCTAGTGTGGAGGACACTATATTATACCTTTGTAATGTAAATGTACTAAGAATAAATAAATAAATAAATACTTTATACTGCTACCATAGAACATTTCAGGTTAAAACAAATAATGTCAGATACTTCAGTAAACTATCACGGAGAGGACAAATGAGTTCGATAACATAATTTAACAGAGTATCTAATTACAATCAAATTAAAAATTAATCAAAGTATAAGCCGTTAAAGTAATTTTGTTATTATTACCTAATGACAATTTGGGAGGCGGGAATGGGTACCGCTGCCCCGGGAACCTTTATTGGATAACCAACACCTCTGCCATAGGTCACCCCAAGTGCTTCGCTACGTTTGGTGATTTAGCAGGGGTGCCCGGGTTCATGGGGTGAGGTTTGTCTAGGTCTTGGAGGCGGATGATCAGGACATACTGAACCCCAGAGTCCTACCCACCCCTTAAACCCTTTCCTTCCCAGAACTCTCCTCTCCTTCCTTTCCTTAAAAAAAAACCCTCCACTCAGCATCCTCAAAGATGACATAGGCCCTGAGGGAAATTATTTTCCTCAGGGCCTCCTGTGTGGAGCTCATGTAAAAAAAAAAAAAATTATAATATATAAAAACATAACAACAGATTTTAATGATTTTGAAAACAAACCCCTCTGTAAATAATAAATTTACTTGGTGATGATAACGAGTTCTTCAAGCCAAAAATCTGTTCTAAAATTTAACATTACAGATAAAGGCTGAAGTTGGCGTTCATAACGACAATTTAAAATCAATTTCACTATGTTTTACAGATACAAAACAATTATATTTAAACACAAAAATTACAAGCACTAATACGTTATTCATAGTTAAAACGTTACCTATTGTTAATTTAAATTGCATTCAATTAGTACTTCAATTGTTAACCCTTTGCAAACCGAATTAATTCCAGTGGTGATAAAACCACTTTTTTAACAAAACCACTTTTCACCAACGTTGGTTGCGTACCCAAGCAGAAGTAAATACACCAAAATAAACCTAGGTTTTGAACTACTAGTAATCATTTTATGAACAGTAGACAGACCTTGCGTCTAAAATCGTTTCTAAGTAGGTACTTAGATACACATCTATTTAATTATTTGTTATATATTTTATGCAATTTTTTTAAGGAATTATGCAATTTATGTGAAGAAATTTCACTATTTCAATGACAATTCTTTTTTTAAACTTTCTTCCGGTAGGTAGGTACCATAATATTGAAAACAAATCGAAAAGGGAAGTTCAAATACATACGATGATTTCACAGTTGAAAAAAAGTCTTTACTGAACCATTAAAACGGCCACCATCTTAAAACGGAACAGATTTATCTCGTTTGATTTTTTTAGAGAAAAATCTACAAGGTGTAGATAGAATAACTTTGGAGGTTATCCATCTCTTACCCGCCCTGGTTTAAGTAACAGATTGTGTTACTCCTTCAAGGCTCTCGCAAGGAATCAAATTTTTATTGAAAGAACGAATCTACATTTAAGTTTGAACTAATCTAGACATCCAGCGTCCATGCATACGGTGTTATGAAGCAGTATGCAAGTTCTTACATAATATACAAAATTCGAATAATATATGATCAATAATATTGAGTAATTAAAAACATAACCATAAAAGGCTGCTGCTTGCAAGATTTTTTTTATTTTTTATTATAGCGACTATATAAAATTTTTTTACATACAAAATGCAATGTGAAATTAAGTACAAAATATTGTATTTCTTAGTCCTCCTCACTAGGGGGTCCTGTGCCGAGGCGGACTGAAGTTATTTAAATATAGTTCATTTGTCTTCTATGTCGTTTTTAGCGTCTTCGCTAGGGTTTTCTCATTGACCTCTTTAAGCCATGCTCTGCAAGAAATGATAATAAAAACGATAGACAAACAAACGGGCGTTTAAATTTTCAACTCTCGAACGCGCAACAAGGCTTCACTAGTTACTAATTAACCCAGTAAAAATCCACGCTGCCAAGCGCCAGGTTGGGGGGGGGGGGGGTTATCCGTACACACGTATTCCCCAATTTAATCTCTGGATAGATACCAGTATAAATATTTTTTTAGTATAGTGTAGATGACGACCACTAGCTTGTTGGTACTTTTTGATAATTTATTTTTTATAATAATAATAATCTTTGTTCCAGGATGTGGGGAGGATAGTGCAATCCCACACGTCCCATATAGTTATACATATTTATATATTTATACAGCAGAGAAATAAGAACATAAATAGAAAATTAAAAAAAAATAATAGTAATAAAAATTAATAATAACAAAAAAAAAATAAACAAATTATTATGTAGGGTGTGATCTTGAGTGCGCTCGGGCCCATCGCTCACTCTGGATTGGAGCTTGGTGCTGCAGGGCTGCGGTCACCAACGTGTTGTCGGAGGCCATTATAAGCGTTAGAACCCTCCAAGCTTCTTGAGGGAGAGGTCGATTCAGACGGTAGTCGATGGTTTCACCTCTTCCTCACACTCGATAAATGCTGGCGTCCCGCAGGGATCGGTTCTGTCTCCGACTTTGTTTTTGTTGCACATCAACGACCTTTTGTCATGTGCACCAATTCACTGTTATGCGGATGACAGTACAGTTCATGATAGCTTTTTGTTTGACAAGCCCCCAAAGGGCTCACAAACTCCAACAGCTCGTAGGGCTTTGAAGCAAAGAATGGACCGTTACCTCGAGAGTGTTTTCTCTTGGGGTAAAAATAATCTCGTTGAATTTAATGTTTCAAAGACCCAATCTTGTCTGATTACGTCTAAAAGGGATCGAAATGAAAATCTAGTCTCTTTCAACGGAAGCAATCTTCCGAACAGGCCCTCCATTGATATGCTTGGTGTAACCCTAAGTGACCAGCTCAGGTATGGGGCTCCATCGAAGCCAGAGTAAAGTTAGCCTCCCAGAAACTGGGCGTACTGTATAGGGCCCGCAGATACTTTAATAGTGCACAACTGCTAACCCTGTACAAATCGCAAGTGCGCCCCACGGTTAGAGCACAGGTGTCGGGTGGGAATGCTATCCTTGTTCTACTGGTATTACAATGGAAGATGCTCCGAGGAACTAGCATCATTGATCCCTTTGGCACCGGTGCATAGTCGGGTAACACGCCAAACGCGTGCCCAACATTTAAGTACACGGTTGACATTTGACTCGTTCTTATGTTCAACAGCTCGGCTGTGGAATGATTTGCCGGCCTCTGTGTTTCCTCCTTCCTACAACATAGGTCTCTTCAAGACCAATATTCATTCCTTCCTCTCCTCAAAAAGACCCTCCACACAGCATCCTAGATGACATAGGCCCTGAGGGAAATTATTTTCCTCAAGGCCTCCTGTGTGGAGTTAATGTAAAAAAAAATGTTTTTATTCATAGTTTTTAAATTTAATTTGTGGAATTTCATTTTAATTTTCGATTTTATATCTATATCTTATTTATATTTTAAAATGAATACATTTTTTTCCTTGGTCACGCCATAACTTCAGAACGACTTTATCTATTTCATTCATCTTTTTTATAAGTTTTCTAATACGTTGTACGGAAAGAAAAATTAAGAAAATTGCGCAAAAAAAACTTTACGACTATTTTAACTCTGCACGTTTGATAAATGTGAAAAATGAAAAAAAAAATGCAATAGGTGGCACGCGAGCTGTTTGAAAAATAAATGCACTGGGACTGAATACATGGAACGCGTGAGAGGGATTGGCGGTACGGGGGGCAGGGGAGGGGAGTGGGAAGGCGGAATAGAAACGCGGGAGGGGAAGGGGACGCGGGAGGGAAATGGGACCTACGGGAAATGATATGCAGGGAGAAACAATTTATTTCTTTAAATATGGCATGTCGGGAACCAGCTTGTAATATATAATACTCAATAATATAATTATTTAATTTATAAAAACAGTTTACAAGTTCTGCTATGTAATTATTATTAGACGTGACAGCTGTTTCGCCTTCTGAAGGCATTATCAAATGTTGTTAAAATAGCCTGATTTGAACGCCATCAACAGACATCAAGTATACAAACTAGACAATGTATTAAAAAAGGAAAACGAACAGATATAGAAAATTTCGTTTACGCAGTTGGTAAAAAAAAATCATAAAATCGATACACTTTTGACGATTTCGTTTAGGTGTAATCAGCTTGTTGTGCAGTTGCCCCTTTCACTCTCATTATTCGGGGGGTAAACAGCGACAGTGACAGCAACAGTTTGGTAAAATACCTATTATTCAAATTTCTCGGTCACTATGTTTTCTCTTAATAATTAACTTATAATAATAATAATATAAGTTTATTCCAGAATGTATGCAGTGGACGTGCAATGCAATACATTCCATATTTTAAAATAACAAAAAATGATAAATAATAAGTTAAGGTAAAAAGTAAATAACAACACATAAATTAAACTAAATAAACGAATAAGCCTGAAAAATGAAACCGAAAAAAAACATGTATATATCAAACACTAAAATAAACGTAAATATCCGTTTACGGAGGGTATTTCATCGTCTCCCGTCTCCAGGGGGTCATCAGGGGAGATTCCATCCAGGCAGTCATGGCGTTGATGATCGCATTCATCGAATGGCGCAGTCTGCGCCATAAACTTCCCATGCGGTGGCGGAGAAGTGCACGGAAAGTATGTACTCGTCCCTCCAGGAACATTTCCGTAGCACTGCAGTATCTCGGTAGGCGGAAAAGTTGGCGATAAGCGTTATTGTAAGCAACCTTTAACTTATGCCATTGGGTTGCAGTGTAGTCAACACACAGTTCTGATGTATACAACGAGGTACAGAAATCGTTACTTATGTATACGTAACTTATGAAAGTAATGATTTGAAACACATATTTTTTGGGAAAGTTACTTTTCAGTGGGTATAGAATATTATATAGGGTAAGTTCTGGGAAGGAAAAATGTATGAGGGGTGGGTAGGAATCTGGGGGTCCAAGAGTTGACGTACGTACGATTCCATCCCTTCCACTGCGGTGCAAAGCGATATTCCGATAGAGTCCAGTTGGAGAGGTAAAAGTATAAAATTCTCCCTCAACCAGTACCTACCAATCCGGCCTGCCACGCAGTTGGTGGGCAGACGCGTTTGCCGCCAAGATGGTAAAGTATTTTTAAGTTATTTAGAGAAAACTGTAAGTATATTAACTCAATCCTCAAATCTTTCTTTCTATCTATATATATAAATGAATCTCTGTTTCCCTTGGTCACGCCATAACTTCAAAACGAGTTTACCTATTTCTTTCATATTTTTTAAAAAGTTTTCTAATACTTTGTAGAGGGTTCTCATGGAAAAAAATTAAGAAAATTGCACAGAAAAATTAATAATTTCAGAAAACTTAACGACTATTTTAACTTCGCACGTTTGACAGTTCGTGCGTTTGTTGAAATTGAATTTTGAAGGCCGCTGTTTTTTTTGTATTAAAATAATTGTCTATTGATTCTTTAAATTATAGATATTTTAAATAGGTAAGTACCATGGACATATGAATATATCTGGACCTGCCCTAAGTGATAAAAACGTATTATTTCCCCCTCCCCATGGAGCCGGCTATAGCTCCGCCTTGGAGCCAGCCGGGCTTACGAGAGCGTCGCTTGAATCTAAAAAATGTGACGTCATCATTCTTGTCCTGAGCAGCGCGCTGGTCACATCGCACATTTTGCGAACAAAAGTGAGAGCTTGTGCTATACATTATGCCCTAATACATGGGTGTCAAAGATACGGCCCGCGGGCTGCATGTGGCCCTCAGGCCCTATGAATATGGCCCGCGACCATTTTAGTTTTCCTGACATATAACCATCCAGTGACTTGAGTTCTGCATTTTTGCTATTGGTTGACAAATTTAGTGCACATAACACATACTTATGATATAGATATCGCACATAAACAAGTAGTATTGCCCTGTTGTCAATATCTGTAGATTCGTTAACCTGGAGTGCGTACCACGGTGATGTATTAATCTTCTCCAACAATTGTGACTCAATGTCTTCGGCTATTTCCTTAATGCGCCTAATCACAATGATAGCCGATAGAGCCACACATATTTCAAGTCCACAAGCCGCCTCAGAGTTGAGAAAAACCTTTTGCAAGTTCCGATTGTCATTATTTATATACTAGAAAGGAGACTTTAAAACTCTCAAGTTTACTCGTAGTGGAGAAAAACCATTTTCATGTTCTCAAAAGGAACATTTAAAAGTCCACAAGCCGTCTCACAGCGGAGAAAACCTTTTTCATGTTCCGACTGCAACTATTCAAGTTCTCGAAAGTAACTTTTAAAAGTCCACAAGCCGTCACACAGTGGGGAAAAAACCTTTTTTTTACAGGAAGTTTGAAGTTTAATCCTTGCCAAAATGTTAACCTAAAAAAATGGCATTAAATATGTTGTTATTATATGTATATCCGAAAATAAGAAACCATACAACACGTATCCTGTGTATGTTCGGTAGTACCTATTTATGCGAGCAGATGTTTTCTGTTTTGAAAACAATTAGGAACAAACATTGCTCAAGGCTTAAGAATGAACATCTCAAATCGATTCTTAAAATAACTACCACGAATATGACACCCGATATCAATGAGCTTATCAAAAACAGTCAGGTGTCCGGCTCAAGATAATTTCCCATTTACCCTCCTTTTTAACTTGAATGAAAATTTATAATAACAAGGACATATCTAACTAAATAAAGATTTTAAAAATTAAGTATTGGTTTTAATTTTGAGTCTGGCCCGCTTACATTCGCTAAATCTTATAAATGGCCCTTAGTAAAATCCAGTTTGACACCCCTGCTCTAATATATGTGAACGTAGCGAATGTGGGCGTTTCTCCAGTGAGTTACAGGGGTAAGTAAATTATGAAACATTTGTAAAAGTGTCTCAACTAAACACGGCAACAAAATATTCCCGTGTGAAAAAGGGCGAACTTTCTTTTGCCGATTTCGTCTACGCAAATATGATAATAACGTGGCGGGCAATTCGCGCTCCCATGTAAAAAGGTCTATTCATTAAAAAGCAGTTTTGCTTTTAAGAACTAAATGGTGATATTATAATGCGAGATGCCTATATACTGTCAGATTGATTTTTTAACAAATCACAGTCATCTTCCCCTCTTCACCCTACATAGGTTGGTTTTACCCCTCATCTGTAACTTCTGGTCTATTAAATTTGGATGTCTATGGTAAGTACCTATGTTAGGTACCAAATTTGATTGATTGTAATAGGTGGCACGCGAGCTGCTTGAAAACTGAATGTACTAAGACTGAATATATGGAACGCGGGAGAGGGGGAGGGTGGGGGGGGGAAGGTGGAAGGGGAACGCGGGAGGGTAGTGGATGCATGAGGGGAACGGGGACGCACGGTAAATGATATGAAGGAGAAACAATTTATTTCTTTGAATATGGCATTGCCACGCATGCCGGGAACCAGCTAGTTATAAATAGATCTGCAATATTTTGCGTCAAATAATTGAAAAACACGAATCATGTTATTTAAAAAATAAATTATTAATTAAGTAAATATTAATTTTATGATAGCCTGTAAATTTCTCATTTTGTGGCTTCAAGGGTTTTACGTATTTACAGTCGTAATAAATACAACACTCTTTCAGGCTTTAAAAATAGAACACCCGACCATTGTCATTGAATTTGGCGACCACAATTCAGTAAGTTGTTTTGTTGTTACGTACGCATAACATGATATTTTTAAAATATTTTATGACAATACGTTAATTACACGTGATTAATGTCCTAAAATAAAACGACGGTGTTCAAAACCCTACGAATTATCGCCCTGTCGCGAGACAACAAATCAGTTACGAAATATTGTTGGTA
This sequence comes from Limnephilus rhombicus, assembly GCA_929108145.2. Taxonomy (NCBI): domain Eukaryota; kingdom Metazoa; phylum Arthropoda; class Insecta; order Trichoptera; family Limnephilidae; genus Limnephilus; species Limnephilus rhombicus. The sequence continues at coordinate 31,640,258 of OV815284.1, forward strand.
TGAAACAAAGAGCCGGCTGGGGGTGAATGCGGTTCGATAAGACCACATTATAAAATGTATTCAATTCAATTCATTCTTTTCATTTTAACAACATTTCAAAATTAAAATTTCTAAGCGTTTTTAAAAGAGAGTATATATAAAATATTGTAGATTTGATACGCAGGTTTAAACTAACAGTAACAAAGCTTGCCATGTAAATTTTGGTTCATTGTTAAATATTTATATAGATCTAAAAATGACTTCCAGTGACACGTTTCATTAATGATTAATTAGACCCAGGGCCGTATTTTCCATAAGGCAGTGTAGGCAATTGCCTAATGGGGCATACATTAATTACGTGAGAAGTTTTTCTTCCCATCTAGACCCCTACCCCCTTGGTTAGACAAATTTGGGCCACTTCGTATATTCTTTTCAAGTAACGTGAGATTTTGCTGGACCCCCCCCACTTTTGAGCTCACGTAATTAATGTATGCCCCCTAAGAGCCCCGCATCGGCTAGGGGCCCCTAGGGTAAAGGGGCCCCGACACATGCATTGCCTAGGGGAGACTACATATTAAATCCGGTCGTTTTAGGAATAGGGCAATGTAGACAACTGCCGAAGGGCCCCTCATCGGCTTGGGGCCCGCTAGGGACGTGCATTGCCTACGGGATTCTACATGTTAAATCCAGTCGTATTATCTATATATACTTCACCCTAAGGGCCCCTCATTGGCTACTGGCCCCTAGGGTGAAGGGGCCCCATGACGTTCATTGCCTAGGGGCCGGGTACGTTTAATTCGGCCCTGATTAGACCGCATTATATATTTTAAAAACAGACCACAACTGTATTGAAATATAAATAAAGTTGTGATCTGTTTTATTGAAAGAAATATTTTTTGAAACCGTGGATTTGTTTGTTCTGTATAAAATACGTAACTGTAAAAACTATAAGCGATTCCTAAAATCAACTTGTATATTTTGTAATTAAAATTAGTAATTAATAAATAATAATAAAAGAATTAGGAATAAATAATAAATTAGAAGAAAACAGGGTAGAAGGAACTAAGGATAAATCTGGATTTTTACACCTGGCCACTTAACATAAATATAACCAATTAAATCAATTGAAATGTTGGAATTGGATCTCGATAAATATTATTTTATTTGAAGTGGAAAGTTTTTTAGCACCGTAGTGATTTTAAACTCGATGAAAAGAAAAAGCAACCTAAAAACAGACACAAACACATACATCTATACTTCTATAGGATTTGGCCTGCGAGAGAATGGTGCTTCGTAGCCTCCCCACTCTTAACTACTTTAGTTTTACTGCGTGTGAACTGCACATGCAAACTCTGATTTTTTATTAGAAACCTGTACCTGTACAATTAAAAAAAATCCAACCCTGTGATTTGTATTTGCGACCTTCTTTTCATAGCCAAAATGTAATGCCGATCACTTGGTTTTTGTGCAATTTGTCATTGCTTTACTAAGCTAATTTGTAGATTTATTTATTTATTTAGATACGTCCACTCTTTTCGTTCAATTCTAGTTTTTAGTTCATATTATATGATTTGTATTGTGTTATTATTGGAAAATATTCTGTTCATAAATCTAATAAAATAAATAAAATACAAAAACAAAATTAATCACACTTCAGAGGCAGAACACTCAGTTGGCAGCAAAACGCATATATGTAGAGCAGTTTTTCTTTACTTGTGGTGTAATACATATATATGGGGGTTCGCGGTCTCAACTCTGGACCATTTAACAATAATAAATAAATGCCAACAAAGGTCTTGTAAGAACCACGCTTACTTAGCACGGCGAACGCGTGACAGCGGGACTTTAAAAACGTAATTTCAAAGAATTCTCAAGTTTTTGGGTGAATGTAAAGAAAGATTATAAGGAAAAATTAGAAGAAGCACTGAAACATTTACTACTTTTCTAAACGAATTAACTCTGTGAAAAGGCGTTCTCTGCTCTTATATATACTAAAAACCAATACAGAAACAGTTTACAAGTGTTATCCTATTTGGGATTACAAGTTAGTAGTAACATCAACCCGAATATCACCAATTTAGTTGCAAAAAAGCAACACCAACTATTTTGTGAATGTTGGTGTTTCTGTTGTGCGTTAATTATTAACAATTTAAATAAAAAAAGTTTTCTTTTCTATATTTGTAAAACTAAAATAAATGGTTGAAATTTAATGCTGTTTTTTTTATTAAAGGACTAGCTGGTCCCGGCATGCGTCGCTATGCCACTTAATAAAGAAATTGTTTCTCCCTGAGTGTCCTTTCCCATCGTCCCGTTCCCCTTCCGCCTCCCTTTCTTCTCCTGCGTCCTCTTCCCCTCTCGCGTTCCCACTCCGTCACCTCCACCTTCCCTCTCCCTACTCTACTCCCCCCCCCCCCTTCACCGTCCCGCGAACCCCCCTCCCGAGTTCCCCTCCCCCTCCCAGGTACCCCTTCCCGCGTTCCCCTTCCACCTTCCCCGCCTTCCCTCTTCCCTTTACCGCTCCCTTGTCCCGCCAACCCTCCTCCCGCGTTCCATATATTCAATCCCAGTACATTCAGTTCTTAAACAGCCCGCGTGCCACCTTTTACAATTTTTATTCAACTTTCCATTGTTCATGTATATTAAATTTGGTACCTAACATAGGTACCTATTTAAAATACCTAAAATTCTTGATTCGATTCAAAATATTAGGGGAGTACCTACTTTAAATAAATTTTTCAACTTTTCAAAAATAGAATCCTGATTGCACAATCATTCATTGTTTTGCAAAATGTCATTCTCTAACACGCGAACTGTCAAACGTGCGATGTTTTCTGTTATTATCTAATTTTCTGCGCAATTTTCTTAATTTTTCTCTTCGTAAGAACCATCCTCGAACTTCAAGGAATATTCTAAAAAAAGAATTAGCGAAATCGGTTCAGCCGCTCTCGAGATTTGCGCTTACCAACAAATTTAGCGATTCATTTTTATATTATAGATTACTTGACAATTTTGCTTGATTTCCTAGGGGTCCGTGGCTGAAAAAGAAACGCTGGTTTAGAGCCTATATTTATGTTGGAAACACATTATCATTCGTCATTTCAGGTTTCGCAATATCCTGTTTTCTTCTGAATCCCGGCTCAATTTTTCCGATGCTCGTTTAATTTCCGGATAACGGAAAAATGCAGTTAAAATGTGCACATGGAAAATAGCCCCAGAGGAAAAATAGATCTCTCGTAAGGCCTAGTTCGGGCAATATCAGAAGGAATACCTAACTTCATGGTAGTAAAAGCTCCGCCGTCATCTTTCTCCTATGAATGTAATAATTTTCTATTTTCATTGGCCCTTACAATAATTTCCGAATCACAAATAATGGGTCACAATACAAAAGCTATTTGAAGGTACACGAAGAGCTTGATTTAGATTAGTTATTCATTATTATCATAGACACTAGCAGACCCGGCGAACTTCGTACCGCCATATTTTTTTTTCGTGTATTTATTTATTTTCGAAATTCCTGAAAGACTGGATTTACTATTTAGCCCGCCTCGGCTTCACACGGGTGGTGTACAGTCGCGGACTAAGGAAATGTAACACTTCCGGTAAATTCAAATCAATGAAGACAATATAAGCGAAACTCAATCGAAAATCTGGAAACAGAAAAATCAGAAAAACATATTGACACTTGAGTTTCGCATATATTGTCTTCATTTATTTAAATATTACAATTTGAGGTTTTACTCATAAAGTTTAAAATTAAAAATAAAAAATTCAAATCAGTTGGATTATCAATAATTCCATAAATCTAATGTTACACTTTACGCACTTCATGACAAAAAATGAGACAAAATCTTCCGTTTACAATACGACCATATAATGAAATAAATATCAATTAAATAATTCGACCATAACTATTGTAATGCCTTGTAATGTACATTATTATTCGTTTTTCCTTCTGGAGAGAAACAATTAGCGCCGATAGTTTGCCGACCGACCCCAAGTCTTAAAACGACCGAACCTAAGCTCTACAACGACTGACCCCAAGTGTTAAAACGATGATTTTATTAATAATTCTTCTTTTAGCAGATTCTTTGATTGATTCGTATACAGACCATGATTCTTAGTAAAAATCAAAAATTTCAGTCGGTTCGGTGCCACCTCGAAGTTTTGAAGGACCACAAGTTAGTGTTAAACGATGATTTTTTAAAAAATTCTTCTTTTGTATATTTTTTGATTAATTTGTGTACAGACCATGATTCTTGGAAAGAATCAAAAATTTCAGTCGGTTCGGTGCCATAGGGCCGAAGTAATGACTGACTCCAAGTCATAAAACGACCGAACCCAAGCTTTAAAATGACCGACTCCAAGTGTTAAAACGATGATTTTATTAAAAATTCTTCTTTTAGCAGATTCTTTGATTGACTCGTGTGCAGACAATGATTCCTAGTAAGAATCCAAAATTTCAGTCGGTGCCACATCGAAGTACTGACCGACCTCAAGTGTTAAAACGATGTTTTTTTTTTTTAAATATTCTTTTGCCATATTTTTTTTGTGTAAAGACTGATTGTATGATTCTAGGAAAGAATCAAAAATTTCAGTCGGTTCAGTGCCATAGAGCGAAAGTAATGACCGACTGCATGTCTTAAAACGACCGAACCCAAGCTCTAAAATGACCAACCCCAAATGTTAAACCTTTTATTAAAAATTCTTCTTTTAGCAGATTATTTGATTGATTCGGATACAGACCATGATTCTTAGTAAGAATCTAAAATTTCAGTCGGTTCGTCGGATGATTTAAAAAAATCTTCTTTTGGCAGATCCTTTGATTATTTCGATACAGATATGACCGAAGTTATGTTCGACCCCAAGTCTTAAAACGACCGAACTCAAGTTCTAAAACTTAGGACTCCAAGTGTTAAAAGGATGATTTAAAAATAAAATCTTCCTTTGGCATAGATCTTATGATTGATTCTTGTACAACCATATTCTAATTAAGAATCCAAAATTTCAGTCAGTTTCGTGCTGTAGGGCCGAATATATGACCAACCACAAGTCTTGAAACGACCGACCCCAAGTGTTAAAACGACAATTTTATTAATAATTCTTCTTTTAGCAGATTCTTTGATTGATTCATATACAGACCATGATTCTAAGAAAGTATCAAAAATGTCAGTCGGTTCGGTGCCATAGAGCCAAAGTAATGATCGAGCCCAACTTAAACTGATGATTAAAAAAAAATCTTCTTTTGGCAGATCCTTTGATTATTTCGATACAGATATGACCGATATTTTGACGCCTCACTGGTGGCATTGTCTTATCAATAACAATAAATAACACGGTAAACCTCTAAACATTTATAAAAAAAAATTAAAAATTATTTATAAAAAAAAAATTCTGTTTGATTTAAAAAAAAATCTTTCATACAAACCTTCTCCTGACAATAACAAACACGCAGTCGTTCGTAAGTTATGCGCGTACATACATTTCGGCGATTCATTTTTTTTTAATATAGATTCTTATTTTAGCAGATTCTTTGATTGATTCGTATACAGACCATGATTCTAAGAAAGAATCAAAAATGTCAGTCGGTTCAGTGCCATAGAACCAAAGTAATGATCGAGCCCAAGTTAAACTGATGATTAAAAAAAAAATCTTCTTTTGGCAGATCCTTTGATTGATTCGATACAGATATGACCGAAGTTATCAGTATTGTCACATAGTTCGACCCAGAGTGACGTGCGTTCGCACGACAACTCAAGTTTAATAAAAAATGGATGTACTAACATTAATAGAAAATATTAAAAGTGAACTAAAAAACATTTCGACCGTAAAGGACACAAAAATTAGAAATAACCTGGAGCAAACGATTCAACTACTAGAAGAAGCGTGGAAACTTCCATGGATAACCGCTAAGGAACAACACCTAACTCTAACAGCTCCAATTTTGATTGCAAAATAAGTGACAATTAAGCAAAAAACACTACAAAAACACTAAAAAAAAAACTAAAAACCAGTGATTCGTTAAATACAGTGAGTTTATTTGGTAGTGGCAGTGCTGAATATCTAGAAATCTCGTCTAAAAAAACGAAACAAGACATTATAAACCACAGACAATTTATGTAATATACAAAAAAAGTGTCATTTCTGTCATAGACAATACAACAAAATTATTAAAAAAATAAATTATATGGGGCATTTGTGAACAAACAAACAAATTCAATATTTAAAACTAATTAACCTCAAGGACCAAAAAAAAAAAAAAATGCCCCCTAAAAATGATATGGATCAAAAAATTGAAAACTTCAAAGAACAACTACTACAAACAATGAGTGATAGAATCGACCTTCAACTAAGAAATTTTATAAAGACAGACATAAATAAATTGTTTTTGGATATTAAAAACGAAATACAAGACTTAGTTAAGAGCGTAGAATTCTGCACAAACAAAATTGATGATTTTGAGAAAGAAATAAAAAGAACAAATGATCACCAAAAAAAAATGAAGCGAAAATCGAGGAATTGCAAAGAGAGGTAAAAAATCTCAAATTAACTGTAAACCACATCCAACAGAGCGCGCTTGAAAATTCTATCGAAATACAAGGAATCGAAGTACAGAAAAATGATAATGTACGAAAACCCATTGAACTACTGATGTCGGCCCTTGACTGCAGCGACCTATTAAAAAATAATTCTTTGGTAAACTACTATATCAATCCGGCCAAGCGAACTATTTCCATCCAATTCAATTCAAAAGAGACAAAGGATAAGGTAATTAAACAAAAAAAAAATTAAAGGAATACTTACCCCTCAAGAAATGAAGTACTCGGAGTCAACACAGAAAATCTTCATCAATGAAAAATTAACCCCAGCAAATAAACAGCTCCTATGGTTAGCCAAATCAACAAAAGCATTCGGATACAAATATGTTTGGACGAAGGACGGACAAATCTTACTTAGAAAGGGCGACGACTCGCCTATAATACGCATAAAAGACGCAAACGACATACCATTGCATTAATCACATACTGGGACAAGAAAAAGGAAGAAGTTTTATACTCTGTGAAAATGGATCTCACTGATGATTTTACGTTAATAGACACAAAGGTATGTGAAGATACTACAGAACTAAATAACTACATAAGTGAAGGAAACACTGACTTCAACATAATAAATTTAAATATCCGCAGTATTCATAAACATTTTGATGAATTTTGTTTTTTCCTCAACTCTCTAGGATTTCAACCAAATGTTATTATACTTACGGAAACGCAAATGCGTGAACGAATCCCTTACTCCATCTCTGATTATAAGACTTACTCACTTCCTTCTAAACATACTTCGCATGACGGTCTAACGATCTTCTATAGTGCACATAAAATAACTGATGTAATAATAAACATCCCAAAATTTAAGTTTTCAAATGCCATACATTTATCATTCAAGCTAAACAATAAAAAAATACTCTATAATAAGGAACTCCAGTGAAAAATATTATGGCTTTAAAAAAATATGTTCATATAGACCAAGAAACGCTGATTCTGAATATATAAGTTTTATTTCATAATATTAAACGCAGAGTTTTTAAAAAAATATTAAAAATTGCATTTTTAAACCTCTCCTCAAAATACAGCGTCAAGTTGGCATTACTGAAATGGTTAACGATGACGTCACTGTTAACCTGTCACCTGGTAATAGCGTCCGTGTTGAATGTTGTATTGACATTTGAAAATTGACACGTATGCAATTCAACATTTCGTGTTTTTGGTTTATTTTCATACTGTTTATAGAGATTTAGATAAATAATAGTTATTGTGTTTATTGAAACCTAATTTAGGCCCTCAACAATTTACGAAAAGGGCTATATTTGCGGACAATCTGCAATAAATTTTGTCTATTTGAGGTTAAAGTCATGTCATATTTTGAAATTTGGTTTATGTATTTTCAAGTTGTTTTTAGTATAGGGCTTTTTATACAAGTTGTTACACACTCGTCATGATCAGTGTATTATAAATACCAGTGTTTCTGTATGTGTTATACATAAAACAATGTACCTACAAAGTAACACCTGACACAAAACACGATGTCACATGTATTTGCAATGAAAGAGATGATTTATTGTTTTTATATTGCACTTTGATTAAATACAATAACAGTAGCGGTGAAATGTGGACATTTTACCAATGTTTTTCTATATTAAAAGCAGTTAATCTTGATTAAAAAACGAATTCTCACACCTAAAAGTCATACCAGTCATCCGACATCATTCCGCCATATTGTCCATTTAAAACAGGGATGTTCTGCCCAAAAAAATTATTTCCCTAGAATTTCACATTTACGCAATTACCTACGTAGCCACCTGATTGTGTAACACTAATCCTGTTATATGTTAATTAATATGATAATTAATTGGAAAGATATCGGAACTTGGTAAATATACTAATAATGCCGTGATTTTCCAAATAAAACACTTTTTGCTACGTGAAGTAATAATTTAAAAATACGAATACACTCAACACTGAATTAGAAACTGAATTCCAAATTTAAAAAAAACACTTTGCAAAATAAAAATCATAAGCAACCCGCCGCTCATTTGTACCAAGCTTGGTATTTTGAAGACCCCCTCCCCCCCCGAACGTGTCACGTAGTATGGGTACGTTCCCTAATATCATTTTGAGTTGTCAGTGTTAAAAATAACATTGCATGTAAGTACATGAACAATAATTAAGATTCATAGGAATTCCAAAAAATTTATATTTTTATATATATATATATATATGTAAAGGAAATATATTCCCTTTAAATTTGAATCCTATAATGTCAATTAGAATGCAATCATCGATTGTCATTTGTTTTGTTATTCTATTATTTGATTGTTAGAAAAAAAACCATTCAAAGTGATATTAATAAACATAAATGTCGTTTCTTAGTTAAAAAAAACTTTGCAACACAAGTGTTTTATTTAGAAATTAATAAAAAGGAATTAAACCTATCAACATATTATAAAACGACATTTCGTTTTAAACCAAAAATGGAGAAAATTCAATTCGAATTTACGCTATTACCTGGATGCGATGGCAGATCAAATATTATTAGCATTACAAAAATAGTCACAAGTGATGGAAAAGTGTTTACAATACCAGAAATGCTACGATCCGCCAGCTATCACGAGGAGATAATGAAAACTAGTGCTTTTGGAAAAATAAAAAATAGTTTGAAAAAAAGATACCAGGTTAGAAGAGTCTGGTTAACCATGACAGAAGAACTAAAAAAAACATATGTAGACGAAGATGGAAACCTACAGTTTGGAGACCAATACCTCGAAGAATTGGACGAAAAAAGTTTACAAGTACATCAAAAAGAAGATGCATTAGGAAAATTAATTGAAAAGTTAATGGAAGATAAGCAACAGAGCTTAAAAAACATTGCTGAGAAGTTTGTTATAGAAAAATTCTGCACTAAAAATACAAATGCAAGCCAGTGGATGGAAGTGTTTGAAAAAGAATGTTTGCGGTTTGATGTGACCATGGATGGAAAAAAAATAGAAATACTCAGATTGTTCATGGATAAATCTTGTATAGACTGGTACAGTTCCATGATTATAAAACTAACAATGAACTCAGAGTGGTCAACATGGAAAAACAAATTCTGTGAATCATTTGCAAACAAAGGATGGAACCCTGTCACATACGCACTATCATTTAGATACAAAGATGGTTCTCTGTTGGATTATGCTATGAGAAAAGAAAAACTTCTATTGGATGTGAGAAGATCAATTGACACCGGTACTTTGATAGATCTTGTTGCTTCCGGACTACCAGAATTCATACTTAACAAGATCGATAGAGAAGGATTACAAGATACTGTAGATTTGTTTAATGAAGTAAACAAGTATGAACATATGGTCAACAAAGAGATACTTGCACCTGCTATCAGATCATTTCACGAGGTTTGCATATATTTTGACGTCAAAAACTCAAAATACCAACGATTTCATCAAACTCTTAAACTCCACAGAAACTAATGACATTGGCATGATACTATCAGACCAATATCCGGGTCTTAATTCTAGAGAATTCAAAAAAATTTTGGATGAAAAAAATATTCCAATCATTTTTACTGCAGTAAACTCGCCTTTCTCAAATGGATTAAATGAAAGATTAAATCAAACGCTAGTCAATAAAATTAGATGCAAAATCAACGAAAATGACTTAAAAGTGGCTTGGACAACTATAGCCCGTAATTGTGTAAAAAACTATAATGAAACGGAGCACACTGTCACTGGTTATGCGCCTCAGTACCTACTTAACGGCACAGATGTTACGATTTTGCCAAATGAGTTAAAACTTAAGAAGACTGACATCGATTTGATTCAAGACAGAAAAAAAGCTCTGGAAAATACTATAAAGTCACATAATTACAACAAGATGATTTACGATAAAACCAGGAGACATATTAACTTCAAAGTTGGTGATACTGTTTTTGTGGAGAATGGAAACAAACTTAACAGGAAGAAGCTCGACGAATTGAGAATCGGACCCTACAAAATAATAGAAAAATTATCAAACTCAATTTACAAGATAAATACTGGTCGAAAAAAATTAGAATCAAATTTTTTCCACATCTCGAAATTAATTCCAGCACCTGCATTGATGAACCATGAAGAGGATATCGAAGATGAATGAAAATTTTTGCAATAATTTTCTTTCCCGCGGGGGGGGGGAGATGTAAAGGAAATATATTCCCTTTAAATTTGAATCCTATAATGTCAATTAGAATGCAATCATCGATTGTCATTTGTTTTGTTATTCTATTATTTGATTGTTAGAAAAAAACCATTCAAAGTGATATTAATAAACATAAATGTCGTTTCTTAGTTAAAAAAAACTTTGCAACACAAGTGTTTTATTTAGAAATTAATAAAAAGGAATTAAACCTATCAACATATTATATATATATATATAAATAATACCAGTAATATTGTCATATGTAATACAAATTTTACCAGAGTTCGATATTTCCCTAGATTTTGTCCTGATTTCCCTTATCGCTAAAAAATATTTTTCTCCCCTAGATCTAGGGAAATTTCCCTTGACATAACATCACTGATTCAAAATGACAACTTAAAAAGTAAAAAAACTATCGGTGGGTTAAGACCACCATAGATACGGTGCGTTTCTGGGAGTCTTTAAAAATTAAAACTTTGACAATTATTTTAACTATTAAAACTAACTATAAAAATAAAAATAAAAATGCAGTTATTTAAGTTTGAAGGTCTTTATTCATAAAAAAAAAAAAAAAAATTGGACTGGAGTTCTCTATTGCTGTTTATCGCTCCCCTTCTTTAGATTCTAAATCTTTTATCACAGAATTAAAATATTTCATAAACGAAAATAATTGCAACCAATCAGATTTCTCATTTATCGTGGGGGATATAAATATTAACATAGAACATTCCATCCTGAGCCCAATTGCAAATGAATATCTAAATGTTATATACAGCGAAGGATATCTATCTTATATAAATAGCCCTACCAGATACGGTTCTTGTCTTGATCACATAATTCTTAAAACCAATAAAAATTGTATACCCAAATCAGCTGTCCTAAAAATTGATAAAACCGATCATTTCCCAACTTTTTTCGGTCACAGTACCTTAAAGTATCATCATACAACTAAAGCCCAACAAGTGGGAAAAAATAAAATTAACTATCAAACTAAAACAGTTTTTCAAAAACAGAAACTTGGAACTCAGTTTTATCCAATGATGACCCAAATCAATCACTAAACACCTTCTATTCAATATTAAATGATAATATCAAGAATAGTCTTGAACCAACACCAATACCTAGAAACAAACATAAAAAATTAAACCATGGATCACGCGTGGCTTGATAATTGCAAGCCAACACAGAAACAAACTGTACAAAATTTACAAAAATCATGAGAATTATTGTATGGCTAAAAACATTCCACCTAATGAAAATTTACGACAGCAATACATCATTTATAGAAATTTTTTCAATATTCTTATAAAAAAATGTAAACAAGAGTATTATACTAAACAATTACAAACAGCTGATAATGATTCTAAAAAAACCTGGCAAGTCATAAATGAAATAACTAATAGAAAACATAAAGTAAAAACATTCCCTGAAAAAATTGTTACAGATGATAAAATAGTCATAACGGTTTGGCGGTAGGAATGGTATGATAGTCCTGCCATAATACTTACGTGGGCTTCAGCTCCGTTGCCAACAAGGTCGTCGATATATTTTAATAAATAGAATGACAAACGTTGGACTTGCATTTATTTCCCAAACGACACAGGTTATTATTACAATTTATCAGAAGGATTTTTATTATACGAAGAAGGCTGCGCACAAATGCGACTCGACAACCGGGCCGTGAAAACAGAATGGTCGGCCAGTTCGCCGTGGTTCTAGTGCCGGGGTTTTTAATGTTGCCCGTTCAACAAAACATTTATAAGGCTATTCAATTCGTTCGCTGCCTTCCGCTACAACGGATATAAGAAATATTTGCAAATAAATTCAATGATTTTTTTACAAATGTTGCTTCAGATATAATAAATAACAATCCCTCATTTCAAAACCATATACATCAACACACTCAAATGGATGAACACTCTGAAAATAGTCCTAATTTAACCCAATTTAAACGTATTACCGAATCTGAAATAATAAAACACATTGGACAATCTTAACACAAATACAGCCAATGGTCCAGATGAATTGAGCGCCATCGCTATCAAATCTATTAAACAACACATTTCGAAGCCCTTACAACACATTTTTAATTCCTGTTTTGAAAAAAAAACGTTTTCCCAGACGCATTTAAACTCTCCAATATTGTACCAATATATAAATCTGGATCAATCTCTAAACTTGACAATTACAGACCAATATTGCTAATATCCCAACTAGCAAAGATATTAGAAAAAAATATTAAAATACAAGTACTAGAGTTTCTAGAATCAAATGCACTTTTGTCCCCAAATCAATATGGTTTCAGAACAAGTCTTAGTACAGATGACGCTTTATTTAATCTAACAAAAAATATAAACACCAATCTTGACTTAAATATGAAAAGCTTAACAATCTTTTTAGACCTAAAAAAAGCATTTGATACCGTTAATCATAATAAACTGATTAGAAAACTAAATAATATTGGAATTAAAAATAATTGTCTGTTACTATTAACAAATTATTTACTTGATCGCAGACAATGTACAAAAATTGGTGATAATATTAGTAAACCAGAATATGTGAGACATGGGGTTCCACAAGGAACAGTTATCGGTCCTTTATTGTTCCTAATTTATATCAATGACCTGTGTAATATCAGTATTCCGGGAAAACTATTCTCGTATGCTGATGATACTGCAATCACAGTCCATGGTAAATCATGGAAAGAAGTCTCTGAAAACGCAAATAAGTGCACATCCATTGTCAAAGAATGGGTTAACCAAAACCTCCTAACTCTGAACTGTGAAAAAACTATGTATATTCCATTCTATAATACCAAAAGGGCGGCACCCTTAACTCACCTAAATATAAGGTTTCACAACAATTCTTGCAACCCTGTTTTGTGTTCTAACTGTATAGAAATGAATTCGGGGAACACAGTTAAATACTTAGGAATTATTATAGACAGCCAACTAAAATGGGCAAATCATGTAGAAAACCTTGTAAATAAACTTAGGTTTTTGACTTACATTTTTAAACGATTAAATAACATAGTTGATATTAAAATAATGAAACTGGTATATCATGCATTGGTGCAACAATCAGAATCTTATGGAATAATTGGATGGGGGGGGTATTTATGATACCCATACTAAGCAACTAGAAATTACTCAAAAATAAATAATAAAAATAATGTTGCATAAAGATGTTACCTACCCCTCCTTGCAATTATTCCAAGAAGCTGAACTCTTAGATATAAGAAAAATCTACTGTATGCAATGTCTGAAATATATATTTTCACGAAATGTATATTTTACTAAAACGAAAATCACTCCAGCAGTAGAGTAAATAATGCATTTGAGGTTCCCCTATGCAAAACTAGGCTTGCGCAGAGACATGCTTTTTTCATTGCACCAAAAATCTATAATGCACTGTATCAGACTATAGAAATTAAATCTAAAAACATATCCTCTTACAGCATATACAAAAAATTAATAAAGACTTGGGCAACTACAAATGACACAAATACATACCTGCTATAACATCATACCTGTTATAACTTTACAAATCCTAATTTTTATTTAACCTTTTTTGTTTTTCATATATTTTTTTTTCTTCTTTTCTTAACTTTTGTTTTGTAAATACGGAATTATTTGTTCTATAAATATGTTAAACCATAATTATGTTTTAATTTACTAATTTAAAGTTTAATTTGCCATGTTGTATCTTAACTGCATTAAAAAAAACTTAAATATACCCACGAACTGGCGATGCCTATTTGGGATTTTTTTTTGTTATCATACATATATGTATACTATTGTAATATCTTTTTTTTGTTAAATTGTATTATTGTTTATCTTTAAGCTACATATTTAATTTTATAGTTCCTTTTTTTTTTTAATTCTTATCAAAAGAAATGTTTTTTGTAATATTTTTATGTATGTAACAAAAAAAAAATAATTAATAAAAAAAAAAATAAAAAAACCGGAAAAAAACCATTTCCAAGAACAAATTATTGATCTACAAAAAAAAGTTATCATCAAGCTGAAAAAAAATTATGAACAAAAATCCTACGCAACGGTTCTAAGAGAAAGAACTGTTCAAATCGAAGAACCCAAATTTGCAATCTTAATCACCGCTGAAGGCAAGGAAACATCCGAAGACATAAAGAGTATTATCACAAAAACAATAAAAGCGCCTAACCTAGGAATCGGAATATGTGGAATAAAAAAAAACGAACAATAAAATAATTATGACTTGCTCGAATAAAGAAGATGCTGAAAAATTGAAAGTTGAAATAAATAAAAATAAAAATGGAATATCTGCAACAGAATTAAAAAAGAAGAGACCATGTATGATTATTAAAGGTGTCGGAGGCGAATATAACGAAGATAATTTTCTAAATGATCTTATTTTACAAAACAGTGAACTAAACGATATAATAAATGAATCCATTAAAGTAACGAAAATATTAAAAAATAGAAAAAGTGATCAACTCCGTAACATAATAATTGAAATAACAGGCCCAATCCGAAAAATCCTACTACAAAAACAAAGAATTAATATTGGCTTTGTCCGAGCGCATATACTCATGCATTGCTACCACTGCCTTGGATTTGGACATACATCCCTTAAATTTCTAAATAAAATGAACAAACCCAGATGCGTACATTGTGCAAAGAACCATAAATTTAGCGAATGCGATAAAAATAAAGACAGTGTCAAATGCTACAACTGCGACAAAAACAACAATTTATTTGGAACAAAAAATAATACTCAACATAGTGCAAATAGTGAAATATGTACTTACCGAAAAAGAATGTCTATTATAGCACAACCACGAATTGATTATGAGTAAGTTATGGACGATTTTCTCACTGAGGAAATTGATAAATTAACAGATGTTTCACAGTATATTTGCGACGATTCAAAACAATGTAACGAACTATTAAAAAAAGTCCCAAATGTTTTCATTGTTCTGCACCAAAACATCAGAAGTTTGCAAAAAAATCTGGATGAAGCACACTTAAATATAAATAATGCTGCCGCACTGTACGACATCCCTAACTATACATATTATTCGTCCAAAACGCATATTAATAAGAACTGTGGTATTGCTGTTTTCATCTTAAATAAACATAATTACATCACAATCACTGAAATCAACATGAAGCTAGCAAACTGTCTAAAACTGAACTTAAAAGTAAATGAAGTTATATACAATATCATAGCTATCTACCGCACACACGGATCAAATCCAAACGATTTCATTATAGAACTGGAACAGTTATTGCTACAACTAAAAGGTACTTGTAACGTTGTCACAGGCGATATTAACCTGAATATTTTGAAAGAGGTAAGCAGTAATCTAAAGGATGATTATATAAATGTAATGATATCGCTAAACTATAAATCATTTATAAATAATCCAACACGGAATCTCAGCGGAAAAATTCCTTCCTGCATTCATCACATATGGTGCAACTCAAATAACAATGAAAAACACATGTCAATATTATGGAAAACCAGCATAACCGATCACTACACCTGTATATTTGTTACCAACATTGATAAAAGAAGTACCAACTCTAACACAACTGACAAAAAAAAATATGAAAAAAAACATTTAAATATGGAAATTTTAAGAACAAATTTTAAAACGGAAACCTGGGCATCAATATTTGAATCGGAAAATCCAAATACCTGTGCTGAGAATTTCGAAACAGTTTTCCAAAACCACATTAACCTATCCACACAAATAATTGTTTCTAAACCAAAATCTAGGCACAGATTAATAAAGCCATGGATAACCCATGGACTAGTGATTTCAATCAGAAATAAAGAAAAATACTACCTCCAGTGTAAAAAATTCCTAAATGATGAAAAAATCGCCACTTTCTACAAGAAATACCGAAACAAACTTGCGCTTTTAATTAGACTGATAAAAGAAAAATATTTTTGTGATAAAATAAAAAATGCTGGTCAAGACAGCAAAGAGTTCTGGAAAATCATCAATACAATAACCAACAAAATCATAAAACAAAAATTACCAAATGAAATTACTCATCAAGGAATCAACATCAACACCAAAAAAAATCCAAAACTTTGTGGTAATATTTTTAACGATTATTTTGCAAATGTAGGCTCTAATCTTGCCTGTAATATTACACCAAACAATAGACAGACTCCCCAACCAGAGCAGAACTCAAATTATGAAGAATTTGCTTCAGTAACTCACAAAGAAGTTGAAAACGCTGTATTAAGTTTACGGGGATCAGCAAGCCCTGGCTTTGACAACATTACTGTGCAAACATTGAAACCCGTACGTGAGATAATCAGCAAGCTCATATAATAAATGTTAGTTTGAAGAAAAGTGTATTCCCGAACAACTATAAGAAAACTATTGTCACCCCTGTTTTTAAATCTGGAGATGAAAAAAATATTTCCAACTATCGTCCCATAGCACTCACATCAAACATAGCAAAAATTTATGAAAAAATTGTTAAAAAACAACTTAAGAACTACATACAATCAAAGAAGATAATGAGCCCAAACAGTATGGATTTAGAGACAATCTCAGCACCCAAGACGCGATTGCTAAATTAACATCAACAATAATGCAAAGGTTAGACAATGGGGGAAAAGTGCCTTGGTATCTTCATCGATCTCCGCAAGGCATTTGATAGCATATCACATTCCAAACTTAACGAAAAACTAATGCAAATTGGATTGGACGGAATAATGCTATCATGGTTCCAAAGTTATCTGAAAGAGAGACTTCAATATGTCAAAACAATTTTTTTTTTTTTTTAGTATATTTATTCAGTTTTTTTTTTAAATTTTACAATATTAATCTTTAAAATCTTACAAAACTGATCAATCAGTTTGATTGTAAGAAATCTCTCAGTTGTCCTATTTAATTAATACTATTATACTTTTATGTTTTACATTGTAATAACTGTGTAAAATCTAAAATACTAATTATTATAAACTACTAATTATTATAATGTTTATGAATACAGTGTGTGATAGTAATTTCCAGGTATTTGATCAATATTCGATCTGGGTATTTGTATACAATATTGTTTGCTTTCATGTTCTACGGAGATAGAATAATTTAATTTTTTTTTTGATATTTGAATAAGATGTCTCATTTTTAATATTTTCAGGTAATGCGTTAAATATTTTCGGAATTCTATGCCTCTTTGTTCTATCACCGTATACATTTTGAGATTTATTAATAATAAACATTTGTGCTTCTCTATGCCTAGTAGGGTAGTTGTGGTTTATAGGTTTTTTGAATTCTGTATTCCAGAATCCATCTAGCGTTAATTGATAATCTACCTTACTGTGTATAGAGAGGACATTACACAAGGAGAAATTTTTTTTATAATCGCCTTCACATAATTGAACTTTTTTTTTGCCTGATATCAATTTTAGGAAACGGATTTGTAATTGTTCTATTTTATTTAAGTACGTTTTGTACGTTAATCCGTAACTATTTATTCCGTATCCTATAATTGATTCTGCTAATGCGTTGTATATACAGTATAATATATTTTTATCAACAAAGTTTTTTAGGTGGTAAAATTTCCCTAATATGGATCTTAATCTATTACATACATTTTCAATATGATTTGACCAGTTAAAATTGACATCTATGGTAAGACCAAGGTATGTATATTGGTACACTTTTTCTATATTTGGGCAATTACACTGTTGGGATTGGTTTTTTGTGTGAAAACAATCATACGAATGACTTTTTATATGCAATTCCTTATCCTGACAATTTGTCTATGGTGAGTGAATAAGCATATATTTGTTTTTTTTTTGCGTTTATAATAATGTCATTGTTTAGGTCTTCTTGTAAAATTTCCTCATTTTTTTGTGGATTTTTGTCAGCACATATAATGCAAGTATCGTCTGCAAACATGTAGCATTTACAACGTTTTATTACGTTAGGCAATTTATATGATCAGTGAATTTAGAAAGTAATTGTGTAGTACTTTTTTCTTTTTGAAATCCGTACTGCATGGGATTTATGATTCTTTTTTTTTCTATAAAATTTTGTATTTGGTTAAAGATAGCCCTTTCAATAATTTCATACACGAGAGAATCGATATTGGTCGATAGTTTGTCAAATCTTTATGGTTTCCTGATTTATATACAGGTCTGATGATGGATGTTTTTAGTTCGTCAGGCATGATACTTTTAATTACACAAAGGTTAATTAATTTAGTCAGTATTGGGATTATATTATCATCAATTAACTTAAGGTCTTTAATTCTTATTTGGTCATTGCCTTCTGATTTTTTAACATCCATATGATTAATTATTTTTTTATTATCTTTTTGTGATACAGGTCTAAATCTCATTGACATAATAGCAGGAGTTGTATACGTGTTACGATCTAGGAATTTTTTAGTACAATTATGTCTTATGTCTTTTATTTCATTTACGAATGTTGTAGCAAATTTATCGCATAAAAATTTTGTGTCTCCTTGACTTCCCATATGTTGAAGGATTATTTTATCTAGATTTTGTTTAGGTTTTCCTATTAGATTATTTATTTCGTCCCAGAGTTTCCTCGGGTTGCCGTTTAAGCTATTTATTAAGTTTTTATGGAATGTGTTTTTGGTAATATTAATATGTTTGTTTGTTTTGTTTCTATATCGCGTATATTCTAAACGAAATACCGGGTTATTTGGGCTATTCTTGCATTTTCGGTAAAGATAATCTCTTTTTTAATCATGTTCTTAATTTCTTCCGTAACCCATGGATTGCTGTGCCTAAGATTATTTTCAAATAATTTTTCTTTTTTCGAGGACGCATAGATATTATCAAAAATATTTTTTAAATTATAGTACAGTTCTGATGGACATTCAGTTTGTAATAATTTTCCCCAATTTACTAATTTTAATTTAGAATATACTAATTTATTATCAATAATTTTACTTTTTTTATTTAAATCCTTTGTAAGTACCTCTTTCCCTATGGCAACTCCTGGTATATAATGGTCAGATATTTTGTTAGTCACAATACATGAAAATACAGTGTTATTACGGTTACGAATTGCAATATGGTCAATACATGAATAAACATTTTTTCCGTTTAAAATTTCATCCCGGGTCACATCTAATATTACATTTTGTAAACCATTTTCACTGAGTAGATTTTGATATTCGGTAATTACACTATTTTTTGTATCCAACAAATTCAAGTTGATGTCACCACAATACAAGTAGTTTGAATCAGTTGAAGTCAATTGTAATATTTGTTTTAGTTCCTTTAAATAATTCTTGTTGCTGTTCGGCGGACGATATACCGCAAGTATATTTATGATTTCTTGATAAACGGTGGTGATTTCTCCAGATATTGTCTCGCAGCTTTTAAAAGAAATGTTTGTTTTCTTAAAAGTATGATGGTTTTTTTTAAATACATGATTAATCCCCCTCCTCTTCTATTCTCTCGAGTATTTGCAATCGGTATGAAGTTAGGTATATTGAACATAGATATCATTTCGCTTCTAATATTTATTTCCGTTAGAACAATTACATCTATATACTGCAGAACGTCATTTATTTGTGCAATAAATGAATTAAAATTCTTTTTCAATGATCTTATATTTAGATGAATAGCCACAAACCTCATTTTGATGTTTTTATCGTTTATCCAGTTATCCAAGTTATAGCATTTGATAAATTTGTGAGTTTGAAATGGTGTCGAATCTTCCATGACGTTGATTTAATAACTGATTAAATAACTGTTCCGAGTCAAAAGGAATTTTTATTTTATTTAGTTTTCTAAATGTATTTGTTAATATCACTCTCACTTTTTATATGGATAATTTTCCCATCACCTTCACTTCTTATTAATATTTTGGCATTTTGTACCCAAATGCATTTAAATTTTGTTTTCATTCTTTGTTTTGTAATGTATAGGAGATCTTTTTTTTCTTTGGTGAGATTTTCATTGATATAAATTCGGTCGTTGTTTCCATTCTTGTATATGTCGTTGTTGGTTAGTATGGTTTTTTTTCTTTTGTAACCACTCGTCTCGATAAGTTTGACGTATGAACTTCACGATTACGTTAGCCGGTTTGGAGTCCTTTCTATTAGGAAGTCTCCAAACCTTCTCAATATTTTCGCAATTTGTGTTTAGTTTTTCTGCAATTGTCTTTATGGTTATTCCAATATTTTCTTCTTTTTTCATTTCTAGACCAAACAGTTCAATATTACAGTTTTTTTCTATTTGTTCAATTTCTTGAATCCTGTGTTCCAGTGCTCTATTACATTTTTCAAGATATGTGTTTTTGTTTATAACTTCATTGAGTTTATTTTCGTTTTCTTTTAGTTTTTTTCCCAATTCTAAATGTAGCGATATCAGTTCGTCATATTTGTTGGATAGAAACTCAGTTGACTGTGTGAGAGTCTCCATATCTTTTTTCATGACGTACATTATGCTTATTTTATTATTTATTTCGTTGAGAATTTGTTTCATTTCTGGGAGATTTTCTGGGTTCGGGCCTTGTGACCCGCTGCCTCCGGATTTCATGTTTGCCGTTGTTCCTTCGTCCGCTTGTATTAGTCGCTGGGTTCCGCAGTTTGCACAAATAAATTCATTACCCACGTTAATGGCGGAATCTGCAATAGCACATAGTTTGTGGAAGGTCCCATTACAGTCGTTGCATATGATTAATTCACTGTCTTTAGCGACATATTTTTTACATTTTTTACACTGCACCATTTTAAAGTAGTTTGAGCGCTTTTCGTTTACTTTTAAATCACTTTTACAATTTATTTATCGCACAATGATTTACACCGTCCGTGTTCGCTGAGAGACGCGTACGTGAGATAATGAAATAATTCACTAAGTGAACCCTGTGATGAATGCTAACCTTCAACCTACGAGAAGCCCACAAGGAAATTTTTTTTTCTCCTTAATACTATGTAGAGAATTCGGTACATTCGGCGACATCTGTCCGAGCAGTTCGGAACTATTACAGAGATCTGTATAAAGACTGAAGCGAGGGAAGCCCCATATCATAATTATCTCGAGAACAAAGAAAGTTTAAATTCTACCAATATCCCTTTGTGTACAGCGATTAATAATAATCTGAACCAATCAGAGAAAATAGAGGCGTGTATAGGGTTAGTGGACTTTGATCAGATTGAGTGGCCTTGAATAAATTCTCACAGGAACGTAGGGTGAACAAACTGTATAATAAACAAACCTTTAGACAAAGAGTTGAAGGATTATTAACCCCGGATCGTGTTTACATAAGGCGAGATCGAAAACTGGAGGTTTTGGGCGCCTAAAGTTTAAATGGAAACAAAAAAATCTTAGATGGGAATGTTGAAAATAAATAACATCGATAAGGGCACGGAAAACGTAACATGAATGGTCCCGGGGGACGATTTAATTAAAACCGACCTGGAGTGATGGCAAAAAACGGGTGGAATCTCGGAAAATTTCAAAACTGAAGATAATAGCCTAGGAAAGGGGAAAACCCTATTTATATGGTGATAGGACGGTGAAACGAAGTAATTAGAACCAAATATCTCAAGAAAAAAATAATTGAAACTACTTGAATAGGTACCGATATAAGGATTACTCTGTTCTGACAACACCATTCACAACAAACAGGAGATTGAGAAAATTATATCTAAGACTGCAGTACATTTTGCTCACTCTGCTCATACTTGCTCACTCACTAATCGCAGGAAAAGATGCTTAACGTAGTCTGACGAAAGGAAAAATGGAAAATATACATAAAACAGTGGAAAATTATTGTTATCAATTCTAAATGAAGCGGAGATATTAGAAAGACAATTTTTAGAAGAAAATTTAATAAAAAGATGGTGGTTTCGTTGGGGCATAGAGCATGCGAGAGCATGGCTCGGTGTACTAATTGCAATCTCAAAGGGAATACAATTAGTATTGTTAAGTGTCTGGGGTCGAGTAACAATACCGGACAAATTACGGATGATTTTATTCAACAGAAATGGTCGTTTTATGTCATTTGTGCCGTTGAAAGGATCACATAATTGAGCTTGGCTACTGACAAAGTGGACGCAGGAAATGGTTGTCGACCACACATGTATTTTGTTTTCAAAAACAATGAAGATCCGAACATGCCTTTTATTTACACAAGGCCCATTATCGATTAAAAAGGGCAATAAAAATTAACATTACTCTAACGTAATGTTTATATTATAGAAATCCCATAAAACTCTATTACAAACACATTAACAATGACTTATTACCAAAGTACATAAAATTTTTAAATAAATACATGTCAATGAGAAAATTTATGTGATTTCCTACGTGAGAGAGATGTTAGGCTGGTTTCGGTCTAAAACATGAGATAGGAGATTATCAGAAATTTGACAAAAGGTCGTATACGGAGGAACCGAATTTGGTTTTTTTTCTATGAAGGTCTGGGTGATCAGAAGTCATTTTCCTACGAAAGGAGAGCTTTAAGAAGTCTTTAAAACGCCATGGTTTGACAAAGAACGGGGAGTTTTTTTGGGAGTTCGTTGAGAGTTTTGTTGAGAGTCCGTTGGCAGTTGGGATACAGACCGGGGTCCAGGAACAAACGTAAAACTCTTTATTAAAAGTTGAAATTTCTACAAGTGTTTGCAAAGGAGTAAATTCGGTATATAATCTCCTTTTAAATTGAGGAATAAAAAAAAAATCCGAAAAAGTGCTTAAAAATAATACTTCGTGAAAGTTCGGGTGTTTTGTTTTATAATGAAAGTGTTTAAAGTCAGTAAATAAGAATTTAATAATATTCGGGTTTCTTTTACAACATACAGTTATTGACTTTCTAATATTTAACAAAAATACAGTGTCTTAAAATAAATACAGTGTACCGGATAAAAGAAAACACACCACGCGATTATTTTTAAAACTAACTAAAGGTGATATAATAATTAAACTATAATTTTACTTTAAATTACTTAACATCGGTGAAATTAATAACATTAACAAATTGCTCGAGTCATGGTTTTACCACAGTGTCTCTATAATAAGATGCCTTAAAATTTCATTGTGATTTAAATAACTAATTACAATAAACAATAGTGATAATAATTCGAATACTTAGAAAACGTGCGTATCTACGGTTATTAATTCTAAAGTGATTCTAAAATATTGAGAATAAATAATAATTTACCTAATTCCGGATTTTAAAATGAAAACATCTGAATTGCAATTTGATAAATCATTTTTCGAATCGAATGAAATAAAAACAATAGTTAATACGAGGTTGAGAAATTAAGTAAAATACCGAAGTGAATCTTAAATAGACAGATATTTGAAGAGTTTTTCCATCATCAGAGTCATTTCTCAAGAAGGCCGATAGGAATCCGTTAGCTAGGAAACAAAAGAGGGAAGCCTCGATCACAATGTCGTTGTCATAAAATTCCCGACTTGAAAAATTGTAATCGATCGAGGCTGGTAAGATTTAACCAATTATTAATTATTTTCAGAGACAGAGAAGAGAGGAACGAGCGGCAGCACCATAAAATCAATCGGAGCTTTAAAGTTTTGTCACTAACACACTGATAACAATTCCCACTTGCTCGAAAGTAGGTTAAATAGGAAATACCTGCTTTAGAAACACGCTAATTTATTATAGCTCATATAAAACGAATCGAGGCGCGTAGAACGTAATGAATGACTATTGAGGAATCCCCTTATTCTATATTTTGTATGCGGGAGTAACCGTGCGTCTTAAAATCAGGTCAAACAGGAAATACCTATTTAAAAATTAGGTCATACAAGTACTTGTTTTAGTTAGGTAGGTCAATTGTTTATTTAAGCGCGCATAAGGATACGGCGACATAAGATATCAGTTTGATTCGTAACCGAAATACCTATATTTCTCAAAACTAGGTTAAGCAAATTATACCTTAGTTGAAACTAGGTCATCCAGATACCCCTTAGGTTAGCAAAGTACCTGCTTAAACGACCAATGTTTGGGTAAAAACTAGGGCAAATAAAATATAAGAGTATTAGTTAAACAATGAATCGTGTTTCAAAAGGACAATGATCGTAGAAATAAACAATCTCCAAAGTAGGTCAGTAAACCGAAGGTCGTCTATGTGAAGTGTAAACAAATAAACCATAAAAAATGATGTATCTGTTTAGATTTAAATCCAGGACTCAAACCAATTATGAAGTTGAGTTACCATCAAAGGTTGGATTGCTATCCAAGAATTATCTGATTTGTTCGCTAGATGTCGATAGAATCATTTCATTTTTTGTCCTTTTCTCACACAACAGACAAGGTAAAATATAGATGTACCAAACCTTTAAAAAGGCTTGGATATGTAAAATTAACTTACTTCTTTACAAAAACTTGCACTAAGAATTTAAAACACTACTGAACCCTTGTCCGTTGGGTGAGGGAAAGTTATTGTCGTCAGTTTGTAAATATTCACATCATAACAATAAAAAATCAAGAACTTAAAGTGAAAACCAAAAAGTGCTTCATTTATAAAAAACCAGTCTACCCAAAGAAATTCTCCTGAGTGAAGACCTACATTTTTTACATTTGGTCCTTCGAGCCGGATGATCCCACGAGCGGATACGATTTTTTTCGGCTGAATGCGATCCTGGGAACCAGATCAAAAAATCAATGAAAGCCAGACATGAACCAGCAATAAACCAGGAGAATTCTGATGAAGCGGATCCACAACAAGGGCAAGTGACCATCCTAATTATCCATTTTGATCCCATAGAAAAAACAAATTCGGTTAGACCACTTCGGTATTTTATTGTTGTTGATATAAAAAATCGCAGCGGGCTAGTTGTTACAATTGATATTGGCGAGATTTTTTGTGGCTGGCTATGATTATAGTGTCGCAAAAAACATAAAGATCGGAGTTTTTTGTGTTTTCATTGGTTTGTTTTTGATGTTGATGTTTCGATACGGTCAGTAGAGCAGGCGACGAGTACGAAGTACTGTCGTTATTTATTTGCAACTGAAACTAACAAGGTTTTTTGTGGCTAGTCATATGATTATGCTACCGCAAAAAACAGAAGGATAATTATTATAATGCATGAAATGTATTAATTGATTATTCAAATAATCTGAAAGCGAACGTTGGACGTTATTTTGACTACCGAAGTATTGTTCCAGTCGGTAAGGCAGGGCGGTAGGCACGAAGTGATTCCGCCATCTGTAAAAAGTCAAATTCCGACGCGAGCTCTCATAACAAAATAATAACAATAGATTTTCTTTGTTGTTGAATACATGCATCTAGTGTTTTGTTAAAACAAAAGGAACTATCTCGAGTAAAAGACAGTGCAAGTTTTTAGTGTTTAACCGTGGTTAGGATTGGGCCACACCATAACGATCAGTGAGTATTGTTAAATTGATTGTTATTTACAAAAATCATGGATTTAAAAGTGTTAATTGCCCAGCGCGGCATATGTAAAGCCAAATTAACCAGATTCAAGGATTACTTAGAGAACAGGGAGTTATTAATTTCTGAAGTCGAAATACGCATTAAAAAATTCGAACCATTACTAGACATTTTCGAAGCGTTGCAAGAAAAAATTGAAACATTATCGCAGGATGAATTAGAAAAAGGGAACGAACGAGAAATGTTTGAAAACTCATATTATAGTGTATTGGCAAAAGCCAAAGATAGATTAAACGAAACCGGTAAAGTCGTCCGTTCCAAAAGCGTCAAGCTCCCAATTTTAGAGCTACCAAGGTTCGGCGGAAATTACGAAGATTGGTTACATTTCAGGGATGCATTCATTTCATTAATTGACAGCAACGACGAATTAGATGTTATTCAGAAATTCTATTATTTGAAATCTTGTTTGTATGATGATGCGGCAAGACTGATTGCGTCCTTACCTACAACTCGTGATAATTATTTCATTGCGTGGGAAATGATCACGGATAGGTTTCAGAATGACAGGGTAATAATAAATAAACATGTAAATGCATTGTTTAAATTGCAAGAAATAAAATCAGAAAATCATGTGGCATTACGAAAATTATTAGATGAAGCCCAATTGCACTTAAAGGCATTAAATAATTTAAATCTTCCCACTGAAAGTTGGGATATATTATTAATTCATATTTTGTCAAATAAATTGGATAGCGAAACCAGAATGCGCTGGGAACAATATCCAATAAAAAATAAAATTCCCACTTATGAAGAGTTCATGAAATGTCTATACGAACGAGTGCAAGTTTTAGAATTCTCAGCACCAAACGACAAGCGACAGAATCATGCCAAGGGATTTTCTTCTAATTTTAAAAAAGAAACTTATGTTTCGTTATCATCGCAACATTTAAAATGTATTAATTGTAATCAAAATCATAGAATTTATAATTGTCAAAAGTTTTTAAATCTAGGAATAAAGGATAGAATGACAACAATACGTCGTTTGAAGGCTTGTCTGAAATGTTTGGCGGTAGGACATAAAATTCAAGATTGTAAAAGTAAATATGATTGTCGCAAGTGTGGTGCGAACTCACACAACACTTTGTTACATTTACAAAATGAAGATAAAATGCAAAGTCATCAGGGAAGCGATACTTCTTCAAAAGAACCTCTTGTTAACAATCATGCAACGAAAACATCCAACAATTTCATTTTATTATCAACGGCAGTGATTAACGTGAGAAATAATAAAGGAAATCCAATTAAAGCTAGAATTTTGTTGGACTCCGGAGCACAGTCTAATTTCATTAGCCAGGAATTCGCTTCTAAATTGCAATTAAAAATTAGAAAAACTGATATCCCTATTACCGGAATTCATAATAAAATACAGCATATTAAAAACATTGTGGATTTGGAAATATCTTCCAATTATTCACCATATTCAAAGAGGATTGAATGCCTAGTATTGTCGGAGGTGACCAGTAATCTGCCGCAAATCTCATTTCAGAAAAAAGGCACCGGCATCCCCCAAGGATTGCAATTGGCGGATCCAAACTTTAATGAAACCGGCCCGATAGACATGTTGATCGGGGCTGACACCTTCTGGGAGACTCTGCACTCTGACCGGATGAAGATTCAAGATTCCGGACCAATATTACAACGAACCGAATTTGGATGGCTGGTTTCGGGACACATCTTCACTTCAGAAAAGAGGCCAGTAAAAATTTGTAATCTTTCACTCAACTTAATACATAAGCAAATTGAAAATTTTTGGAAATTAGAGGAGCTAAGTCCTATTAAACATAGGAATCACGAGGAGCGAGCATGTGAAGAAAGCTTCACAGCTACTCATGAAAGAGATGGCAGAGGCCGTTTCATAGTAAGTTTACCACAACGCCCCTGTGCGAAACAGCTAGGCGAAACTCTCCCTATGGCGGAGAAGAGATTGTATAATTTGGAGAAAAAATTAGCCTCAAACCCAGAATTAATGAAAGATTACAAGAATTTTATGCAGGAGTACAAGGACTTAGGTCATATGACGCAATGTGAACCACCGTCACCAAATCAAATACACTACTATCTGCCTCACCATGCGGTGATCAAAGAATCTAGTACAACTACTAAGACCAGAGTCGTATTCGATGGATCGGCTAAATCCTCAACTGGAATTACCCTAAATGATGCCCTCATGATTGGGCCGATATTGCAAAAGGATTTATGTGCACATCTATTGAATTTCAGAAAACATCAGTACGCGTTAACGGCCGACATAGAAAAAATGTACCGGCAGATATTAGTGCAGCCGGAGGATAGAAACTTACAACGTATCCTTTGGAGAGACTCAACCAGCGAGGAGATTCAACATTATCAGCTGAATACAGTCACCTACGGTTTGGGACCATCATCATTCTTAGCCACCAGATGTTTGGAGCAGCTAGGAAATGAAAATCAAAACACAAATCCCAAGGTCAGTCAAATTCTTAAAGAAAATTTTTACATGGATGACTTAATTGCTGGCGACATTGGTGAAAAAGATTGCTTATTAATCAAGAAGCAACTATCTGCTATTCTAGCATCCGCTGGCATGAACCTAAGAAAGTGGCGGTCAAATTTGTCGTCGCTATGCTCAAATCAGGAGGAGGTTAGCGATATGATTATAAAGGATAACTCAAAGGAAGGAAAGATATTAGGTCTTTCTTGGAATAATCAGCAGGATTATTGGAAATATACTGTAGAGCCCATAACAAAACCAATTAGAAGCAAACGTCAGATGTTATCCTGCATAGCATCCATTTTTGATCCCCTGGGTCTGATAGGACCTGTAACGGTAGTAGCGAAGCTATTAATGCAACGTTTGTGGCAGAGCAAAACTCAGTGGGATGATGATATACCCCCTGAAATTTTGAAAGTTTGGAGAACTTATATAGAAGAATTGCCGCAGATAAATAATTTAAAGGTACCTAGGAAAATCATTTGTCAAAATCATGTGAATCTGCATTTGCATGGATTTTGTGACGCATCACAGAAAGCCTACGGGGCCTGCGTGTATATGGTTTCCACCGATGACTCGGGTGGAATCCACTCCAATCTAATAATTTCTAAATCAAGGGTGGCACCCTTAAAAAGCACATCTCTACCTAAACTAGAATTGTGTGGAGCTATATTGTTAGTAAGATTAATTAATTATGTGAAGGGAGCTATTGGTATGCCAGATGTATCTACTACTTACTGGTGTGATTCTCAGATAGTCTTGTGTTGGATAAGGGACCAACCAGCTAGGTGGAACACCTTTGTTGCTAACAGAGTGAGCGAAATTCAAGAATCAAGTCGACCAGCACAATGGAAGCATGTGAAATCAGAGGACAATGCAGCAGATGTACTGTCCAGAGGTAGTAGGACTTCTCAATTATTGACATCCACCATATGGTGGCACGGACCCGATTGGCTAACCCTTACAGAATCCGGTTGGCCATGCGGAGAATCTACGTGCATAGATCCACCTGAGGTGAAAACAAAAACTGTAGTGTTGGCATCAGTAACGCAAGATTGGGACATTTTTAGGAAATACTCATCTCTAACCAAATTGCAAAGAGTAACAGGTTATTTACTTAGGTTTTTATTTAATTGTAGGAACCCATCGCTCAGGCGTTATGGTCAATTAAAAGTAAGTGAATTAAATGACTCTTTGAATGTTTTAATATCCAGAGCGCAAGCTTATTCCTTCAGGGAGGAGATACGAGCCTTGCAGTCGGGCAAGGATGTCCTAAAAAGTAGTAATTTGCACTCACTAAATCCTTATTTGCATAATGATTTACTTCGCGTAGGCGGCAGGCTTTCCAAAGGAAAATTGCTGTCAATAAACCAACAACATCCAATTTTGCTGCCACCACATCATAGTTTAACCGAATTAATTGTAAAAAACTACAATCATTTACATTTGCATGCAGGTACTCAAACCTTATTGGCAATAATCAGATTGAAGTTCTGGCCAATAATGGGAAAAAATTTAGTGAAAAAGATTATAAGAAAATGTATAATATGTTATAGATCAAATCCAAAGACGATGCAGCAAATAATGGCAGACCTTCCAGACGAAAGGATAACGGAATCTAAACCTTTTACGATAAGCGGGATCGATTATTGTGGACCTTTTTTGATTAAGTCGGGTACCCACAGAAGAACTAGTAACGTAAAAGCTTATATATGTTTATTTGTATGTATGGTGTCAAAGGCCATACACTTAGAACTTGTACTGTCTTTGAATACAGAAAGTTTTTTAAATGCCTTGAAACGTTTTATCGCACGCCGTGGAAGGCCGAGTAAATTATTTTCAGATAATGCTACTAATTTTAAAGGCGCGAACAATCAGCTACGGGATATTTATGATTTTTTGTCAAGCTCTAGCGATGAAATCGAGAGATCATTATCAAGGCTATCAATTCAATGGGGGTACATTCCGCCAAGGGCGCCGCACTTTGGAGGCCTTTGGGAAGCCGGGATAAAATCTGTGAAATATCATTTGAAACGAGTAGCAAGTAACTCCTTATTAACATATGAGGAATTTAATACCGTTTTGTGTCAGATTGAATCTTGTTTAAATTCTAGACCTCTTACCCCATTGTCAAATGATCCAAATGACCTAAACTCCCTCAGTCCCGGTCACTTTCTTGTTGGTGAAAGCTTGGCGGCGATTCCAGAACAAGATCTACAAAATATTTCAGTCAACAGGCTGAATAACTATCAAAAGTTATCCTTACTAATACAATGTTTTTTGGTCGAGGTGGCGATTGGAATACCTGGCTCAGCTCCAAGGCAGAACGAAGTGGACCAGCGGACCTAATGCGCAGCTAAAACCAGGCGATATGGTGGTCTTGAAGGAAGACAACCTACCACCATGTGTGTGGAAACTCGGACGTGTAATTGCAGTTCATCCAGGAGCTGACGGGAGGGTGCGTGTGGCAACTCTCAAAACATCGCATGGAACTACTCAGAGGGCGATTTCAAAGCTGTGTCTATTGCCAATAGACGATAACGAGGAGCTGAAGATGTCAACATCCCCACCCAACGGACCGGACGCTGTGTGAGCGCAAAATGAAAGAAAAAAGAAGAAAGAAAAGCTTGTGCTTTATAAAAAAAAGAAAAAAAAAAAACAATATAAAAATTTGTACTTTGAAAGTAAAAAGTGCAATAGCAATTTTACGTTGATCAGTATCAAAAATTTCCTGTGCGTGAAAGGTGAATAACAGTAAAACTGGTGCATAAAAGTAGCCAAAAAGGACAAAAATAAGAAAATAATAATAAATTAAAAGTAAAAACCAGTGTTAAAAGGTGAATACCAATAAAAACTTGAGTGTGGTAGGGAGTGATATATAAAATAATAAAAACAAAAAAAAGGATTGTAGATCCATATATTTAAAAAAAAGGGTGAAAACACTTAAAAATGAACGCTTATAAATCAGGATAGCCTGCTGGCTATAATTACAAACTGCATAGATATATCTGGAGAGACATTGTAATAATTCAAATGTGACAATGAACTATGGAAGGAGAGATGATTTATCTGTATTTAATTTTTTCCCGAGGAAGGAAGGATGACCAGGAAACCTGCTGCGACATGTTTGTGCTGTCTATATTATATGTTTATATGTAATTATTGTTATGGTTTCTGTTTGTTTTTGAAAAAATGTAGTTTGTTTTTCGGAATTGTCTTAGTATGTTATTGAATAACTTAATTAATTTAATGAATTTGAATTTGATTTTGAGCAAAGTCAATATTTAACTTAGGCTCATAATTGGTTTGCATAATGTTATTTGTTTAGTTTGCAGAAAAATGGATTCGATATTTCAAAATAAATATCTGCCCATTTTGGGGGGGAATATGTTTAGATTTAAATCCAGGACTCAAACCAATTATGAAGTTGAGTTACCATCAAAGGTTGGATTGCTATCCAAGAATTATCTGATTTGTTCGCTAGATGTCGATAGAATCATTTCATTTTTTGTCCCTTTCTCACACAACAGACAAGGTAAAATATAGATGTACCAAACCTTTAAAAAGGCTTGGATATGTAAAATTAACTTACTTCTTTACAAAAACTTGCACTAAGAATTTAAAACACTACTGAACCCTTGTCCGTTGGGTGAGGGAAAGTTATTGTCGTCAGTTTGTAAATATTCACATCATAACAATAAAAAATCAAGAACTTAAAGTGAAAACCAAAAAGTGCTTCATTTATAAAAAACCAGTCTACCCAAAGAAATTCTCCTGAGTGAAGACCTACATTTTTTACAGTATCTATCCCTTATCGTTCATTCGTTCATCGGAGTTAATTAACTATTGGCGCAATGTAATTAGGTACTACACGATTTAATAGAAATGTACCTCTCAATCAATTTTAGGAAATTACATTGGCATATTTGAATAAAAATAATAATAATAATGATTTATTCCAGTATGTATGCAGGGGAAGTGCAATGCAATACATTCCATATTTTAAAATTACCAAATAAAGACAATAATAAGATGAGGGAGAAATAATTAACAACAACACATACATTAAATAAAACAAATACTTAACACATAATTAGATAGAAACGCATCACTAAATCAATTTTGGCATCCTAGCGTACTTGTAAAACAAATACCTATTAGCTTCCTCTCACCAGCATGATTAGGGTATGTTGATATGACCTTCGATTGTGTATCTAAAAATTCGAATTGAGTTCAATGGCATCCATTGACACAGTCACCTAGATTCCATCAACAAATAAACAAAACCAATCATTTATGTCAAGGGGCAGGTTTATCAATTATAGCTTACGACGGAAGCTTCGCCCAATACGTGAAAACAATATTGGAGTTAATTCACCCAATTCTAACAACTTGATTATACTAGTGAGATCGCCAATAGGTAGCATTGATTCAGCGTACAAAATTTCGCAAAGTAAAGTACCGCGACTAGCTTCAAACTCAAAGAGAGCTCATCATAATTATTCAGGAGGTCATTGATTCAATGACAATATGATTTATCTCATTTTATAAATTTCTCTTATAGGAAGTAGGTATCCAGGAATCCATAATCATCCGCAATCTTAAATACTTAACACACGAGGAACTAGTGACCTCATTTAAAAACCACTGGTGTTCAAATACTCATACAGTCCTAAATCCTGAATTTGCACACGTATTTAGACTTCAAGGCTTCTGTATGTGAGTATGGGCTATCCGGAAATGTAAGTGTCAACCTTTCTGGTCGGAGAGCTTTGATCTTGTGGCGGTATTGTCGAGGTGGGCATACGGGGAAGAGAAAGGACGTATGCGGACAGTACGCTGACGCGGCATTAAAGCTGCAGGTTATTTGCATACCGTAAGTCCTTGTCGAACCTGAAAGCAAACATAAGGCTCACGAGGTGCGTTTTATGTCAGCTAGTCAGAGGTGGAGTGTAACGCTGGGTCGGTCACGCGGGAGGATGGATCTGCCCGTCACAAGCTTACGCCACATTCAACGGATAGAGGCATGATAAGGGAAGACATGTAATACCCCTTCTAGACTCAGTAGAGTTAAATTCAATCCGGAGGAGACGGAAGTCGGAGTAAGACAGAAAAACGGCATGAAGACTAGGTATTCCCCCTGCTGGCGTGAAGGGCCCCTTTCATAGCATGAGACGCCCGTTGAAGAGGGTAAAACTCGGATCTAAGGATAAGCCTAGCAAACGTACTGGGGAGAATCCGGTTTGTAATTGTTGTTCATCGGTTTTCACTTGGATAGCGGAGGAGCCGACTTTTCAGCAAACATATTATCCCCATATCCATCCATGTCCATCCATTCCTACTTTTCTACAATTTTGCTAATACTAACCATGAATACAAAACACTATGTTAGGGGAAGTTGCAGACAAGGACTTCGAGTGATAAAACTGGACCTTCAAATACGACCATCCTACAACGGTAAGATAAAGTTCACTACCTTTAAATGTTGAATTTATTAACTGTTGTTTATGTTATCGACGCATCAGCGGTGATAGGAAGAATTAAATAAACAAACAAAATTCCTACGGAAATCAAGTAGACACGAGGTTTAAGGGTGAGGCTAGTTTATCAAACTCGGTTTAATATACTAAAATAATAATAACTAAATAGATCGGAAAATTCTCACACTTTCTCTAAAAGAATCTAGGGGTTACCACACGTAATACATTATCTTCTCTACATATGTGTGCATATTAAGTATGCAAACAGATGTAAATTCTAAA
Source organism: Limnephilus rhombicus (assembly GCA_929108145.2). Classification (NCBI taxonomy): domain Eukaryota; kingdom Metazoa; phylum Arthropoda; class Insecta; order Trichoptera; family Limnephilidae; genus Limnephilus; species Limnephilus rhombicus. The sequence goes on from OV815284.1 coordinate 31,674,603, forward strand.
ACAAAAAAATACACAACGAAGAATATAGAAATAATGTGAACAAAAATCTTAAATCTTGTTTACTGCGAGAAAATCGCAGGGATTTGAGAAAATAGGGTAGGTTCAGCTAGATTATAAAGTATAGGGGTTAGAAAATCACGAGCCTGAGGTAGAAACAAATCGAAAGGGGGTTAAGTCAGGCCATCATACCTAGGGGTGTGATCAGTAGGACATAAGGGTAGAATTATGAACGTAGCTACGAGATTTGAACTACGAGGTAGAAGCTTAGAAAAGTAAATCAATTAGGTAGGGTTCATCACAATTGGTGTCAAAGCCAGGAGTGGCGGACCATTACAACCCAAAACCTCAGCTTTTGGTATACCACAAGGAACTGTCATCGGTCCAATCCTTTTTATAATATATGTAAACCAAATGTTCACTCTTCCTATAGATGGAGATATTATATCATATGCAGATGACACTGTGGTTATCACTAGAGGGAAATCATGGGAAGAAGCTACGAGTAAAGCACATATCAATATAAACATACTTAAAACATGGTTTGACCTTAATTGTCTCTCACTAAATACTGAGAGAACATATTTTATCCCATTCTCTTTGAAAGAAAAAAATGTCGAAAACAGTATTATAATTAAAATCCATTCATCACAATGTGAAAACAAAAAGGAATGCGACAGTGCAATTTGTTTACAAATAACATATAAAAATAGTATAAAATATCTGGGTGTCACAGTAGATAGACACTTAAAATGGAAAGAACAAGTCCAAAATACAGTAACCAGAAAAAGAAAACTTATATAGGGTGTTAAGGGACGCACTTGACTTACTCAAACCAGTGATTTCTGACATTATTTGGAGTAAAAAATGTAAATGAAATTTTGGTCTCCGGTGACCTTTTTCGACGACTTTTTTTTTTTTTTTAAATCGCTTCTATGGAAACGCACCCTTAGTTAAGGGCACTTACGACAATTTATTGCAACCAAAGGTTCTACCAAAACCAAATGTATTTTGTATTTTGTAATTTGTATTGAAATAAAAAAAAAAATGGTTAAAATACTTTATTTTGTATATCAAATACACGACTTGAAAGTATTTTGTATTTCGTATTTTAAATACATTCCAAAAAGTATTTTGTAATTTGTATTTTAATTACACCAAAGCATGTATTTTGCTTAGCCCTGTCTACACTACACACCACGTCAGCTCAAAGACAATTTTTCTTCCTAGCTCCTAAAATCTTTAACCTTATCCCTGAAAACTTAAAAACGTTGAGTCAACCCCATTCCTTTAAAAAACAAATAACGAAATGGATCCTTACACATGGAATACATTTCAATTTTTTATACCCATTCACTTTATACTCTATCAATTTAATTACCTTTCAGACAAAACATAATATATCTCTATTTTCTAAATTAGCGGCATTGTATGTACAAGATTAATTAGTGTGATCTATATCTAACAACTCCTCAAATTTCTCATTTTATAATAATTCTCTAACTTCTCTATCTTCTTTTTGTAACCCAATCTAACTATAAGTATATCATTTTCTTATTATAGAAGATCTGTGTGCATAGTATTAAGAGCAGGCAAAACATAATATATCTTTATTTACTATCTAAGCATTATTATATGTATAAGACTGATTACTGTGAACTATATATCAATAATTCCTTAATAATATACAAATAATGACTTATCTTTTCCAATAATTCTTTAACTTCTTCACCTTATTCTTGTAATCCAATATAACTACATAAACTCTCTTATTGTAGGAGAATTTGTGTGCATAGTATTAATTAGTGAAAAATTTCAACCTATACTAATGAATGTATATCCGCAAACTGTAAACTTCACCCGCCATAACACAGGGTCATCCCTAGCATGGAAGGTGAAATATCACAAAAAACTATATGTACATTCGATAATTCATGTATTAGATAAATAATCACTATAACTTTGTAGTTTTACTTATTTACGATAAGTTCGTTATATAATCGAAAATATAAAACAAATTTTTGCCACAAATAAGGCACGATTATTTGAAAATCACAACCCACAAATTTTTACAATTCGCGGCAAAAATCAAAGCACATTTTTAGACTGCATTCAATGCAAATCGGATTTTTACATGCAAAACATTTATTTATTTATTTATTTAGAAAAAAGTAAATATTTATAATTAGAATATCATTTCCTTACATATCATTCATCAGTTTTTTGGTTACCCAATTAGTGGAGAAATATTCTCTGGTCTAACTGGGGAGCTAGTCTATATATTATGTTATATATTTAGAACTGCTTATAGAAATATGTATAGCTACAAAATGGAAATAAAATACTTTCAAAAATACTGTAAGATATTACAAAATATTGTACAATAAGAAAAATACATATATTATAGAAATAGAATATCAACAAATATTAGCAACAGAATATATCTGAAAATCATCGATAAAAAATAAGTTGTTGCTTATCTGTAAAAATCCAACGTGAGTTTTTTTGAAATTTTAAAATAGTTTTTCTCACTTTTTATTGTATCGGGTAAATCGTTAAACACCTTTGGGACTACATATTCATAATGGTGTTGTGCAGCTGTCGTGTTGCATCTAGGTACATATATGTTCCCAGATGTTCTAGGTCTTATACTTATGTGTTGAAGACACTTCAGATTCTTTAAAAACTGTTAAAATAGCCATTTTTTTAAATTGTTTTGAAACCGGCAGGACTTTAAATTTTTCAAAATGTTCCCTGGTTTGGAAAATTCTTGTTTTTTCAATAATAACTTTGATGATCATTTTTTGTGTTGTTACTATCGGATATAGATTATTCTTATAGATGCTTCCCCATGCGATTATTCCGTACTGTAATACTGACTGTACAAGAGCAAAGTAAACCATTATAATATTTGAAAGATTTAGGATATTTCTTAATCGTATAAAAATGTAAGTGAGTTTTCTAATTCTTATGACACAGTTTTCGACATGTTTCTTAAATTTCATGTTCCTTTCTATGGTGATCCCTAGATATTAGACATCTGGGGTTTTCTTCAGGATTTTACAATTACATATCGTTACATTCTCCTTTAATTATATGTATATACATCATTTTAAATTTCTTTTTAGATGGAACATGTCTTAGGTTTTCTATTTTTCAGAATTATTCTTTTCATTATAAGCCTACAAAAACAAAAACAAAAAACACATTAACAAAAGTAACGTAACTACCTGACGTCGGTCACAGGGACCGCATATACATACCTACAATTTATAAACGCGCGCACATCTGGAGCTGCAGACCGCACGGCGAGTACTGGCGGGGCGAGGGAAAGTAACGGAATTATTTGAAAATCAAAATCGCCGAAATTTGTGAGACCGACGTCAAGTGGTTAAGGGTTAATGTACATACCGGTCAGTCCTGTGTCCCACTCAGGCGTCGCGAGTCCAATTCCTCGGCTGGCTAAGTCCAGCATTTTTCGCTTACTGTGGAAGTGATTGTCAGATGTGTACGTAATCCGGGAATGGTGTTCTTTCTTTTAAATCTTATATATAAAAATGAATCTCTAAATGTGTTGCTAAGCGCAAATCTCGAGAGCAGCTGAACCGATTTCGCTAATTCTTTTTTTAGAATATTCCTTGGAGTACGAAGATGGTTCTTACGGAGAGACAAATTAAGAAAATTGCGCAGAAAATTGGATAATTTTAGAAAACCTAACGACTATCGCACGTTTGACATTTTGCAAAACAATTCTATTTTTGAAAATCTTGATAAATTTATTTAAAATAGGTACTCCCCTAATAGTTTCAATGGAAACAAGAATTTTAGATATTTTAAATAGGTGCCTATGTTAGGTACCAAATTTAATATAGTTTCTTACATTATAGTAGTTTACAGATGGATATCTTATATATAAACATGAATCGCTAAATGTGTTGCTAAGCGCAAATCTCGAGATCGGCTGAACCGATTTCGCTAATTCTTTTTTTAGAATATTCCTTGGAGTACGAGGATGGTTCTTACGGAGAGAAAAATAAGGAAATTGCGCTGAAAATTGGATAATTTCAGAAAACGTATTACTAACCTAAACGACCATCGCACGTTTGACAGTACGCGTATTTGAGAATGACATTTTGCAAAACAATGATTGTTCAATAAAATTCTATTTTTGAAAATCTTTAAGTTGATAAATTTATTTAAAGTAGGTACTCCCCTAATAGTTTGAATTGAATCAAAAATTTTAGATATTTTAAATAGGTACGTATGTTAGGTACCAAATTTAATATACATGAAAAATGGAAATTTTAATAAAAATTGTAAAAGGTGGCACGCGGGATGTTTAAAAGCTGAATGTACTGGGATTGAATATATGGAACGTGGGAGGAGGGTTGGTGGGACGAGAGAGCGGGAAAGGGAAGAGGGAAGGCGGGGAAGGTGGAAGGGGAACGTGGGAGGGGGGAGGGGGACCTGAGAGGGGGGATGGGAACTCGTGAGGGGGGTTCACGGGACGGGGGAAGGAGGGGAGTGGAGTGGGGAGAGGGAAGGTGGAAGTGACGGAGTGGGAACGCAAGAGGGGAAGAGGACGCAGAAGAAGAAGGGGAGGCGGAAGGGGAACGGGACGAATGGAGAAGGACACTCAGGGAGAAACAATTTATTTATTAAATGGCATAGCAACGCATGCTGGGACCAGCTAGTTGATAATAAAATTTTGATTCAATACTTAAGTACTGTAAACAAATTAAAATGACGCCATAAAATGAATTTGTGACAATTAATACTTACTTCAACCAGTGATGCCTGAAATTATTTGCAGTAAAAAATGTAAATGAAGTTTTGGTATCCGGTGACATTCTTGATGTTTTTTTTCTACAAATATATAAAAAGTAGTTGGTGTTGGACAGTTGGGGGACAGGGTAAGAGGTTACTCGGCTCAGTGACTAGTAACATGATTAAGAATTTTTTTGAATATTTTTGTTTGATCTTGAATAACTTTTTTTTTTAAAAGTCATCGAAAAAGTCACCGGAGGCCAAAATTTCGTTTACATTTTTTACTCCAAATAATGTGCGGAATCACTGGTGACATTCGTTCATACGTTCGTTAACACCCTGTATATTTATTGATCGCTTATTGGATCGGATCGAAGGTTGTAGTTGGCAATTTATTTTTCCAATGTTCTTCAATGCTCGATCCTGAATGGGATGGGATTCCATGACGAGGATATTTCTGGAGTTTTTGATCCTTGCCTTCAATCCTGCCATCCTTTTTAGCTTTTTATTAGATCTGCAAATTTGGAAATTCGCCCTCGCGTGAACATCGACGAGGAACTGCCTGCCAGAGAAGTCCGAACATCATAAGCAACGATATTAATAACAAACCGTTCAATCTACCACCCTTAACACTTTATGCGATATATAATGTAAACTCTGTCTATTATTAACATATTGAAATTGCTAGCCACTCCAGGGCTGTGCAATCCATGGGGTTCAATAATTAATATTCAACTTTTTATTTTTAATTATTATTTTTAATTTATAAACTAACTAATATATGTAAACAGGCGTCCCGCAGGGCTCAATTCTCGGCCCAACATTATACATAATATTCGTTTCACTCATGAATAAAATTTTCACATTTGTGAAACATTACGTTTATGCAGATGATACGGCACTAGTCATTTCGAATGAAGAATTATGGATTGCAATAAAACTCATGCAGCACGATTTCCTTTCCTTACAGAAATGGTCACATGATGCGGGTCTTATAATAAATTCCAAAAAAACTAAATTAATGCACATACGATCTCCACATGCCAAATATACCATCACGCCTGTAATAAAATCGCATACATTTGAGTGTATACACAATTCGTCACAATCCTGCAAATGCGGAACCATTGAAATTGTACAAACGTATATATATTTGGTGATAACTGTAGATACGCATATGAAATGGGATACTCACATAAGCAACATCTGCAAACGCCTACGAGCTATTGCTGGGCGAATTTACAAAATTAAATTTTTCATGCCCATAAGTACGTTAAAAATAATTTATTTGTCATTGGCGAAATCTACTATCAGATATGGAATAACGTCTTGGGGAAACTCGTGCAAGACAAATATAGGTTACATTCAAACAATTCAAAACTCTTTGACTAAGCTCTTGGTAAGCAAAAGTATTTATGCACAAAGAAGAGACATAAAATTATTATATGAGTCAGTTAATATATTACCTGTTCGAGGGATATTATGGTTTAAAATTGTATGCCAAAACCTTTTGTCGGATTCAATATATAAAGAAAAAGTTGACCATGCACATGGCACTAGATTTAGTAAAAATGAGGGTTTATCCATTCCGAAAATTATAAATAAATACGGACAACGGACATTCACTTATCTTGTCTCTACCATAATAATAAATAATAAAATAAATAAATTTGGACAACTTATATAACGCTGTTTTTGCGAAAAATCGCCTCAAGAGCGCTGTACAAATTAGCATGGATTTTACTTTAGAATTTACTTAACTATGTAGGAGGTTAGATAACAACTCGTCTTGCAGCTATCAAGCGCATTGATTATCATTATTCTAGCCCCCCAATAAATTAAATAAAATATCTTTTTATATGTACACATTTCAATTTACTTAACTATGTAGGAGGCTAGATAACAACTCGTCTTGCAGCTATCAAGCGCATGGATTATTGGAATTCTAGCCACCCAAAAAATTAAATAAAATATATTTTTATATGTACGTATTTCAATTTACCTAACTATGTAGGAGGCTAGATAACAACTCGTCTTGCAGCTATCAAGCGCATAGATTATTTGAATTATAGCCCCCCAATAAATTAGATAAAATATATTTTTATATGTACGTATTTCAAGACTATCAGAGTATATATAATTACTCTCATGCTTCAACATTTGAACCTAGAAATAAGAATTAGCTACCGACCGCTCTTGATCAATAAACAAATAATAATGGCTGCTGCGGACACAATAGTATTGCAGTTTTACTAGAGGTAATGCAATAGCATTGCACTCTTATGTATTTAGTCTTACTGTATCAAAATAAAATAAATTAACCATTAGGCGGCTCGGTTCTGCGCTAGGGCTTCCCAGGAGGGCTTAATCGCCCTTCCCAACCAAACAAATGCACATAAAATGATCTTACAAATAAAACAAATCTTAGAAATTATACTAATGCTCATGTAAGTTAATGCACAGTTAAGGAGAATACATTTATGTAGCTAAATCACCACACTGATGGCTTCTTTCTATACATTTTATGTAAATATTAACCAAATATTGTAATTTATTGATACGCACATGCCTCTCCATTTTGCTCCCAATATAATTTGTCTCCTACCGGGCCCTCGGCGATCCTCTATCTGATCCAATTTGCAGAACCCAATATGTCGGGTTTCTGCACGTCGGATCATATGAAGGCAAAGTCGCCGACCAATAATAATCACGAAGTCCTGGAGTCCCACGAAGTCCTGGAGTCAACATGCCTCTCCATTGCTCCATTTCGCTAGCAATAGGGGATTTCCCAGATACCATCAATGAGAAATTCTTCTCGGTGACCGGAGCTGTGGTGGACTGAGATGATCCGTTTTTCCCACGAGTAACTTGAGCGTACCTCATGGGTTCTTTAATTTCATCCACTGAGAAGACCGGACTTGTCGTGGGCTTATCATTATTTGGAGAGAAGGTTTTGTCCACCTTGCCAGTGATAAGCGAATTTATGCAAGAATTTTTTTGAAGTGATTTTATGCAAAATGAAAGGAAAGACTACTTTAGTCGGCTGGTAAAAGAACACTGAGTTGATTTCAAGCTTTCACATCTTTCAAAATGGCGGGTAGGTCCTCGATGCCAGATGTTTTCGCACGCGGTGGAAAAAAACACTCCGATATCACACACGTAGGCACGGAACTCTGGCGAATTGCAATTTGCGAAAAGTGAATTTAATAAAACGTTTGTATAAACCGAAAGGAACTGATTTTATTTTTATGCAAATTTGTACAAATCAGCTTGAGTAAATAAAACTTCTGTAAAATGAATTTAATCAAAAAGAGAACTTAATTATGAACGAAGCTAAATACAACGAAATGTTAACGAAAAGTCTGCTTACTACTTTAGTCGGCTGGTAAAAGAACACTGAGTTGATTTCAAGCTTTCACATCTTTCAAAATGTAATAAAACCATATTTAATAAGATGCCAGTAAACATAAAAATCGAATCAATTTGCACCACCGATTTAAAAAAAAAAAATTAAAAAATGGCTAATGGATCAAAACTTTTTATACTGATATTGTTTTGTAATCTTATGTATAAATATGACTAAGAGTAATTTGCCTGTGTTAGATCTGTCTATCTGTATATTTTATGCCTTTGTATTGTAGCTGTTTAAAAGTTATTCTTCTGTATCTATTTTGTGTATTGTGGTTTCATTTTATATTTGTGATTTAATGTTATATTAATATTGTTAAATTGACCTGCTGACAAACTGCTTTGGCAGTTTAGCGGGTGCTTAAAATGAAGAATAAAAAAAAAAAAAAAAAACGTTTTGACAAGATTTTTATGCATAGCACAAAGGGTAACAATTATTATAAGCAATAATTATCAGCCTGAAACACTCATCAACATTGAAAAATCTTCCGAGAAAAGATACTTGCCGATACTTGCCGCCAACGTTGGCGGCAAGTATCGGGACGTTGGCGGCAAGTATCGGCAAGTTAGTTTTTATTTTTAAGATCACATAAATTATAATAAAAAAATTTCATTCCCGCTTTTTGTTTTTGTTTGTTTTTTGAAGTGAAAACTTCTTTAGCACCATTGTGATTTGAAACTCGACAAAACGGAAACACTAAAAAGAGACAACATAATATACATATACATATACTCGTAGGATTTAGCCTACGAGAGAATGAGAGAGAAATAAAATATTGATTTAATTCACGGGTACTCGGTTCCAAAATAATACGATAAAACCACAGTTGCACGAAAGTCTCCTTTGGTGTAGTGGTATAAAGCTCCTGACGGACCTCTGCAGACATTTAGCAAACCATGGATCGAATCCGAAATCCAAAAAAAAAACGTATTTTTGTAAAATCCAATCTTCAAACCACTCCAAAATGGGCAGGCAAAAAAACACAAAAGAAAACAACTCCGAAGAATAAAACACACATACGTAAAACATACTCGTACTTATACTTATAAGATGACTAAATGTGTAGGAAAGGGTAAACTGGAATTCGACGACAAACATTTGGAAAAAATCATCCTTCACATTGATAAAAAAGTGCTTCGTAGTCTCCTCACTTTTGTCTACTTTAGTTTTATGAAGGTTTCACTTCTACCGCGTGTGAACTGCACATGCACACTCTTAATTTAAGAAAAAAAAATTAGAAAATTTTAATGACATTGTTATTTAATTCTACGAGCATACTCTTCAGAACCTACCACATTGAACACTGCATTGTTCATTAGATAACGTGACAAAATTGTACATTTTCGCACGTTTGCTTTACTCTCGGCATCGATTGATGAGTCGGAGCGTTTTAGCTTTTTGGATTTTAAGTTTTTGAAAACTGATTTACTATTTTTTTGTTGTTTTTTTTTCCATTATACATACATTTCAAAAGTAATTTTTACGTATTTTCTAAATATATATAACATAACACAAGATAAAAAATAATGTTAAAAAGTAAATAATTTATATAAGACAAAAGTAGATAATGGGAACCCACTAAGGCACTGCCTGTGCGTGGGTAATATTAACTTAAGTGCTAAATTACACCAATAAGTTGGCGGTACAAGTAAAAAATGTAAATTTCAAAGTGAAAGTTTAAAAATATAGGTAATTTATATTTGAAAATATTGTAGTAAAAAAGTGAAGGCTTGACTCCAGCGACCAAAAATTGTTTGTTCAAACATTTACACCAACATTTTTTGTAAGATTAGGGTGAAGTTCGCGCGGTCCACAAAATTTGACAACTGGTCTGGAATACGGACGTCTACGCGTAAGCAATACTTGACGTTTGGTATTTATTGCTTGTCCTAAGTTACTATTGAATTTGAGATGCATCAGGAAGAAAAGACAGATATTTTAATAGATATTTATTTATCAGGAAAGATTACCAACTAATATCGATTACTATTGAATTTAGAGTGCGTGAATAATTACGTGGCATCAAAAATAGATTAAATTTAAATTGGTCAATTTCTACAAACTACACTTCTAATTACTACAAACCAAATGAAAATTTTTATTTATGTTTTAATTTTTAGTTTCGGTAATGGATTAGTGATAATAAAAAAAAATAATTCGTTCGCATTCAATTGCAATACTTATTTTTAATTGCTATTATTCCAAATAAGGCGGCATCTCTCCTGGTTTTACAGTCTTTTTGTAATAATAGAGAACTCCAGTCCAATTTTGATTTTTTTTAATGAATAATGACCTTCTAACTTAAATAACTGCATTTTTATTTTCATTTTTAGAGTTAGTTTTAATAGTTAAAATAATTGTCAAAGTTTTAATTTTTTTTTGACCCCCCGAAAACCACCGTATGTATGGTGAATCGTGTGACGTCATCACTCCTGAAAAATTAATATAGATCGGGCAATCAGCTGATCAACTACCGCCATTTTGAATTCCGTTGTTCGAAGTATTCTCCCTAGAAGAAGCATTACTATTTTTTGTGCAGTAGTTTTTGAATATTTTCAAAATAGAGATAAACTAATAAGAGATACCTTTATTTTTGAAACATTGTTTAGGCCTAAATAATATTTCAATAAATACAACAACTAAATCTCTACAAACAGACAAACTCTCTAAACAGTTTATAAATAAACGAATAAATTAATACGATTGCTTGTGTCATATCATACATTCCCATACAATGACTTTACGGTCGGTCACTGTTCGACGTGTCGTGACGTCACCACATTTTTTTTTTTTTTTTACATGAGCACACAGCGCCTCAGCGCCTCCACACAGGAGGCGCTGAGGAAAATAATTTTCCTCAGGGCCTATGTCATCTTTGGGGATGCTGTGTGGAGGGTTTTTTTAGGAAAAGGAAGGAGAGGAGAGTTCTGGGAAGGAAAAGGGTTTAAGGGGTGGGTAGGAATCTGGGGTTCAGTGTGTCTTGGTCATCCGCCTCCAAGACCTAGACAAACCTCACCCCATGAACCCGCGCACCCCTGCTAAATCACCAAACGTAGCGAACCACTTGGGGTGACCTATGGTAGAGGTGTTGGTTATCCAATAAAGGTTCCCGGGGCGGCGGTACCCATTCCCGCCTCCAAATAATGCCAACTTGACGGCGTATTTTTACGACCCGATTAAAAATGGACTTTTTATTAATTTTTTAAAAACTCTGCATTTAATATTATTAAAGAAAACTTATATATTCAGAATCAGCGTTTATTGGTATATATGAAAACATTTTTTTAAGGCCGTAATATTTTTCACTGGAGTTCCTTATTTAACTAAAGTTCATACTATTACATTAGATTGTTATATTATTATTAAAAAAATAATGTTTTTCAACGGTTTGTTGTGAAAGCCCTACACAAATATATTTTAACCCCGGAGTGGTCATAATTACATATTAAATAATTGAAAGTTGAAATCGTTTTTACGCATTCCTTTTCCAGGTTTTACAATTAGATACGCCTACCAGTTTCGCCATCCCTGTCTTCATCAGGACAAACCTCAGATGGGATCTATGGTGCAAACAGTATTAAAATGTGTATAAATGTAGTTTTTTGTAATACAATAGTTTGGGAGGCGGGTATTAGCAGTTTGGAAGGCGGGTATGTATATCGCCACCCCCGGAACCATTTATTGTGTAACCAACACCTCTGCCATAGGTCACCCCAAGTGGTTTGTTACGTTTGGTGACTTAGCAGGGGCGCATGGATTCACAGGGTGAGGTTTGTCTAGATCTTGGCGGTGGAAGCACTTGCCCACTTACTTACTGCGTGGCGAGTTAGTTGAGGGAGACCATTTGGCCTTTACTGCAGGACTTTCATGACTCATTGCCTTGCACCGCGGTGGGAGGTATGGATTAATAAGTCCGTCTCTCTCGGACCCACTAACACCCAGATTCCTACCAAGTCCTCATACTTTTTTCCTTCCCAGAATTCTTCTTCTTCCTTTCCTTTAATAAACCTTCCACACAGCATCTCCAAAGATGCCCCCTGAGAGAAATTCTCCGAGAGAAGCCTTCTGTGTGGAGTTATTGTAAAAAAAAAAAGCTTTATAAAAAGTGAGAATATATATATATATATATATTTTTTTTTTAATGTAGCTATTACTTTGTGGTTATCCATTATAATAAAATGAAACAATGCAACTTTGTATAAATCACTTATAAAATGTGCAAATCCGACCGGTTTCGGAACAAACGTTCCTTCATCAGGGAAAGCTTATACTAATTTGACAGTTTAGAACAATGTTTTATTAGGGTAGGGGTGGAGCCGTTGTTAGTTAATAATGTAAATTGGGTGGGTAGGTATTAGTGTAGAGTGGGTGGGTAGGGGAACAAATCCATGATTGGGCTATATGACAATATTTTTTGTTTGTTGATAATAGATTCATTATTTTTAAGGGATTTTTTAATTTCCAAAGCTTCTAAGTTATCTAAACGTTTTCCTTTATGATTAATATGAAGAATATTTATCCCTGTGTTTTTTTCAAAACTATGGTTATTTTCAATGATATGGTTAGCGAACTCAGAAAAATTATTATTATTAAGACACCTTAAATGTTCTTTGATTCTGATTTCAAAATTACGAGTTGTTTTATTTTGAAAAAAACACAGGGATAAATATTCTTCATATTAATCATAAAGGAAAACGTTTAGATAACTTAGAAGCTTTGGAAATTAAAAAATCCCTTAAAAATAATGAATCTATTATCAACAAACAAAAAATATTGTCATATAGCCCAATCATGGATTTGTTCCCCTACCCACCCACTCTACACTAATACCTACCCACCCAATTTACATTATTAACTAATAACGGCTCCACCCCTACCCTAATAAAACATTGTTCTAAACTGTCAAATTAGTATAAGCTTTCCCTGATGAAGGAACGTTTGTTCCGAAACCAGTCGGATTTGCACATTTTATAAGTGATTTATACAAAGTTGCATTGTTTCATTTTATTTTAATATATATATATATATATATATATATATATATATATATATATATATATATATATATATATATATATATATTTGGTATAAGATAAAATACATAATCAAAGAAATTTAGTTTCTTAACCAATAATAAAACCATCACGTCATTTTCGAATTGGCAAATGTGGTGTACTGAAAAACGTTTCGATCTTGAGAAACAATAATTTGCACTATACAGGGTGTTAAGGAACGTACTTGACTTACTTTAACCAGTGATTCCTGAAATTATTTGGAGTAAAAAATGTAAATGAAATTTTGGTCTTCGGTGACTTTTTTTGATGACTTTTTTTTTTTTTTTCAAAAATTTTTTCTTCAAAATCAAACAAAAAAAATTTCTTCCGCATGTCGTCACTGGTCACTCAGCCAGGTGTCCGACGAACCCCTTTTCCCGCCTCCAACTGTTCAACAACTACCATTTTTTTATGTTTTTGTAGAAAAAAAAAAAAAAACATCAAAAATGTCACCGGAGAAAAAAATTTCATTTACATTTTTACTCCAAATAATGTCAGGAATCACTGGTTAAAGTAAGTCAAGTACGTCCCTTAACACCCTGTATACATTCAATCGTTTTCATTATTTCATTATTTCAATTTTAAAAATTCTATTAATTGTAAGAATCCCCCAAAGGTTGTTCAATAATATACCAAGAAACTTGTATATAATTCCAACCCTTTCCTTGACTGAAGGGTTAAATGCTGTACTGGGAGGTAGATAGCAGCTACCCCCACTTTTCATTTGGCAAAGAAGATACATGCGGTATGCATTGCGTGGTTTATTCCACGAGCGAACAAAAGCTATTGAAATGGGATGATTAAAACCATTTTCTTGTACTGTGGCCGAAATGAATTCGCCATTTTTTGCAGTGCCCAAAAGTTTTCTATTAATCCAGCTTTGTGTAAGTATTGTGGTTGAACTTTATCATTATCAGCTATTAGACAGTAGATACTTAATCAATTTAGTAATGTTATTTAAATTAATCCGCGTGTTGTTAGTTTTAATGGAGTTGCTAAAAGTTAATCAGGATGTTCTGTAATCCACCAATAAGTTTTTGGATACATTGGTACGCAGGCCAATTAAGCCCCTTGCTCTTTCTAAGGAATCTTATGTATAACTGAATTTCAAAATTAAATTAATTAAACTTTATTATCGAAGGAAGCAAATACTTTGTGGTGTGACATTATATATTAAATTAAAAAACACACTTTGTAAAGCACCACTTTTTATTAGAATTGATATTTAACAGCCTAAATATCAATTCTGTTATCTGTTCAATATCAGTTCGGCTGTTAAATATCAATTCTAATAAAAAGTGGTGCCTTACAAAGTGTGTTTTTTAATTTAATAATTAAACTTTGTTAATTATTTTTTTCATTTTTTACATTTATGAGAAAAATCTCAAATTATAATATTTAATTAAACGAAGACAATATTAGCGAAACTCAATCGAAAATGTGAAGACAGAAAAATCAGAAAAAGATATTGCCACCTGTGGGACAGGAACCTTTGCTGACATGAAAGCAAAGGGTCCTGGGTTCGTGTCCCAGAGGTGCCAATATCTTTTTCTGATTTGTCTGTCTCCACATTTTCGATTGAGATTCTTTAATATTGTCTTCATTTAATTAATATATTTTTAGTAATTAGTATCTAAACACTTTGATGAAACAGAATATGATTAAAATAAAGACACAGAAAATAAAAATGTTATGGTGGCATCTCGGACTCGAACATAGATCATTTAGTTTTACCGCGACCGGCGCGGCCGCGGCATCTAGAATTGAACTAATAAAATCGGCTATTTTTGTTGATCTCATTTTTCAATCTTAATATCTAAAACAAAGTTGGATTAGTTACACCATTTATAACTCGAGAACGGCTGGACCGATTTTTATGATATTTGATTTGTCTCCGCCCCGAATAGCCGAAAAGCTATTAAAACACCGCAAAAATTAATGAAAAAAATTGTTATTAAGAAAATTCTTTCCTCATACATTTTGTATGGAACGAATTCTTATATTTGAAAGAGCTGCAGGAATTTTGTGATAAGTACCTATAATATTGAGTAGTGAGTGAGTTTCAAAAATTCAAAAACGTCAAATGTCAATGGGCTGATTTTATTTTTTTATTTATTTATTTTATGTTTCTTTACACTGTAGGTAAAAATGTTTACAATACAATTTGTTACCTCACTAGGACAAGCCTGTGTTGAGGTTAACAATAATTATACAAGTTAACAAAATAACACAAAATTATACAGATTTTGAAAGAACAATATTGTTTTATTTCTTACAGATTGAGATTAGATTATGGGTACCTACTGGTACCTACTAAACTGATGGCGCTAGGTACTACATTAATGTAGACTTTTAGGGTGACCATAGTTTTGAGATCTGATTTAAAATAAAATAAAATAAAGTTTTTTTTGTTTTTTGTTTAAGGATTAAGTTGTGAATAATAAAGATGAACAAAAACGGTTCAAACAAAAATAATATTATTTTAGCTTATTATTATAAACATACTCATTTAGCTAATAATTTAGAAAGGACAAAGTAAAGAAAATCAATTGGCAATCCTCGACTAACACAAATAATTTAAGATCCTTCTTAAAAGTGTACAAGGAATTAGATGACTTTATATGTTCTGGAAGGCTATTAAATATGAGTGGAGCTTGATAAAAATAATTTCTTTGACCAAAAGAAGATTTGGTTTGAATTGCCATAAAGTTCAGACCAGAGCCAATTCTCGTAGTACGAATTTGCTGTGTTCTTTCTGCAAAATTAATATTATTAAATTTGTAAACGTATTGTTTTGCTTTTGTTCTTAAACATATAATGCTGCCTCTCTTTCTTACACGCTAAATGTCAATAGTGGAAAATGAGGCAAACGGTGAACGTGTGTCTGCACCCATCCAAAGGAAAGATGCAATAATTATAATAAAAATCCCTCATACGTCTAAAGAAAATGAAAAGCAATTTTTTTTAACATCAGCTCCACACAGGAGATTAGGGGATGTATAAACATGAATCCTGTTGGAAAGGTCAAAAGGCCTCTCTCAACCAGTCTCTCTCGATCCGGCCCGCCACGCAGCAGGTGGGCAGACGCATCCGCCTCGAAGACCCGGACAAACGTCACCCCATGAACCCGGGCACCCCTGCTAAACTATCAAACGTAGCAAATCACTTGGGATGACCTATGGGTGACGTATGACAGAGGTGTTGGTTATCATAAATGGTTCCCGGGGCGGCGGCACCCATACTCCCGTAAGTAAGTGGAAAAGTAAGAAAATCGCAAAAAATATAAATCCGTACCCAATGACATCTCTGATACTGACAAAAACAAAACACGGACAGTTGCGCATTGGTGATTGCTTCATTGTGTAATATATAACTTTTTTTTTTTAATTGAACAGTAGTTATTGATTCTGAGGCGGTACGAAGTTCGTCAGGTCAGCTAGTTTAAGAATAAATTAACTTTGTACTACACTAACATTTGTATCAATACTCGTAATTTAGATATTTTTTGGCTGCCATGTTTGTTAGTATATTTTCCAAGTTCTATTATTTACAATCTAGATCAGTGATGAGCAACGTGCAACCCGCGGGTTTCTATAAACTTATAAATTATATTTCTATAAACATATAAATTATATTTCTATAAACTTATATAACAGAAGAAAATTTTGGTGTTTCTTATTTAATAGCAATTATTGTTTGGACTTCCGGGTGCTATAATCAAATATTTCAAAATCTGTATAACAAAACACGAAAGGATTTCTCGACAAACTATTGTTTGTCTTTTTTGAATCAGCCGCACAAAATTGCAAGTATTTTGAATACGTTTTTCTTTAATGTACGGAATTATAAAATCGACAGAATTTGTTGTAGAAATTTTTTTTCGCCTGCGGCGCTATGTTTTTCAGTTCTTTTATTGTTTAAAAAAATGTACCCTAAAAGCCGTACTCTATCCCGTGCGGCCCGCGAATAAATTTAAAGTACACAAATAGGCCCTCCACTTGCTCATCGCTTAACTAGATGATGTTTTGGATATACGATTTTATTTGTTAATTTTATTAATTTATTTATTAATTATTATTTTTAATTAAAAAACTAATATTTAAGACAAGATTTTTATGCATAGCACAAGGGGTAACAATTATTATAAGTAATAATTATTATAAAAATGAAACAATTCAACTTTGTTTGAACCACTTATATAATGAGGAAATCCGACCGGTTTCAGAACAAACGTTCCTTCTTCAGGGCAAGCGTATACCCTGAACCATGTATGTAGGTATGTTGTCAAATGATTATTTGTAAATAATTTTAAGCGCTTCACTTAACAATTTTAGTACCTTTGTGAGAAGATTTGATCCAAAACAACTAAGATAACACTACAAAACATGCCCACATTTGTAAAAACATCACCTTTCCCAAGGATAGAAGATCCCAACAATAATGTGTTTACATTATTAGATCTGCCTTTCCCGGTTGTGTGTACAAAGTTGCTCTCTGACAGGAAATATATTTACACAGCCTGCGGGGCTACTTTTGAAACGATAAAACATATAAAGCCTACGGGATGGACCTTGGGTGAACACCGGATATCCGTTGCACCTGACTGGAGATAGGAATACATCCGTAGATTGTTGTGCAACAGGGAGAGTAATTTTGCATTAAAGAAAATCTTCAATTCAACGATTTATAATACGAATTTCTACGCTTTGAAAGCCTGAGGGTGATAATTAAAATGAATTGTATTTGCACGTTTTTGTCACCCGATCTGATTATATTTGTACTTTGCTGACATCTTCTTACCGTGCTCTTTTTCGCCGAAGCGAGCAATGCTTGACAATGCTCTCATTCTTGTTAAAAATGATGTTGATACAAATTACGCATTGCATTTATTCGACACAATCGCCATTTGGTGTGATTTTTTGACTGAAGATGTGAAGACCTGGAAGGATGGTGATCACCAAAGCTAAAACTTTTATACATTATATGAAACTTGCTAATGACATAGCAGAGAGAGGAGTATCTTTCATGGTAGAGTACAATGGTCTTCACACTATCGATGAAAAGCAGAAGCATAATTAGTCTTAACGATTAAAGATTATCAACGAAAATTACATGAGTCAACGGAGTTGACTACAGTGATATTAAATAATTATGTTTGTTTCTCGTATAATTATTTCATTGATTTTTGAATATTGTGTTCACACACATTTTTAAAAAATTGCTTAAGATAAATACTTCGTTTCAATACCTCCAACTTCCTATATTTTTGGTTACCCAAAAATCCCCATTAAAAAATCTGAAAAAAAATGTCTAAGTTTTTAGACTTTAAAAAATCAAACATTTTTGAAGCACCCTAATATGTATCTCTATTTTATAAACACGTTATTACGGGTAAATCAACTTAACATCCAGGTCATCCATTACTCCAAGAATACATATAATTGTATGACCAGAATTTTTTTTTTTACAAAAATTTCCATGGCACTTTTAAATTTGTGGAGATAAGTCCTCTGTTAGTGGAATTTTGAAGCAAGCTGCAGACGGCAGAAGGCAGCGGAAATCACAACGGCACTTGCCGCTAAGCGACACTTGTCGTCGTTTTACTTTCCGAAGCTAGCTGCACTTAAAGCGCAGCAAGTGTCATTGTCATCCAGCAATGAATACAGATTAGAATAGGAGGAAGACGGCGACTTGTTGCTGTACCACCTACATCTTAAATAAAATAATTCAGAAAACAAATTATTGAAAGAGGTGGAATTGGGCGCGAAATTGAGCAATCTGAAATCATGTTTCCTGTTGTACGCTGATGATGCGGTGCAAATTTATAACAGAATAGAAGATCTACAGTCTCTCGTGTCTAAGACGAACGAAATAGGTGTGTACGAAGAATGAGTTAATGATGAATGTAAGTCTAAAGTCATGGTGTTTGAAACAGAGAGTACGAAAACATTATGCAATATAGTTATGAATGATGAATACTTGGAGCAGGTGGATGAGTTTGTGTATCTGGGTAGTATGTTTACGAGAGATGGGAAGACTGATGGATATATTGAAAGAAGGGTAAATGCAAGTTACTCCATTATTGAAGGACTGAATGCCGTTGGCGCTAATAAAAAACTGTCAAAAAGAAGCGATGCTAGTCCACAATGAAGTGCTGGTACCTATCCTGATATATGTCTGGCGCCCACTTTTTCCGAATTCATTGCGCCGCCACTGGCGCCGTAAGAATAAACGGTACATGTCTACCTACAGCGGTTAATAACTCAGCCACGTACGCGAAAGGCCTCGAATTAACTCGAACTAACTTAGGCCTTGAAAAAAGGCAGCAGAACGTTCGAGCACTTTCTTTGTTTTGCGTGGATTCGCAACATTACCTGGCGCTCTTGCAAGCTACTCTGCCGGTCGCGCATATAAAAGCAAGCGACTAAACACTGCGCTCAGTCAGTCTCTAGTCTAGCCTCTATTCACCGGCCGACACATACACAGAGAAGCGATTACAACTGTACAGTGCCGCAACGCAGTATCAGCCAACGTGGGCTCATACCGGTCACGCAACAAGTGATTTACGCATATCCAGTGTGACTCCAGGAACATCTCCATAACACCTTCGAGGTCTTCATCTCCAACCACCATCTCGCTGTCTGGCCCATTCGCGCCTCGACATGAGATGTCACCACCTATCAACTACCAAGCACGCGCTTGCTGTTCATATAGGTGCAACCCGTTCTCTGGCATTCGAAACCCATCGCGTTCCGCTGCCAGAGGTCGTCCTCATTGCCTCTCAAGGTTCTTTCCTACGTCACGTGTGTGCTCCGACTCAAAGGACACATAGCCGCCATATCCCGTCAACACGACGTCGATCGACCGCCTGAACCAAGGTCACTTCTACACCGCCACGGTGCGGTGTAGAGCAACATGCCGGCTACCTGAAGACCAGTGATCTTCACCACCGTAGCTTCCTGACCATCATCACGCAGCAGCAACACAGCAGCAACACTCGCTGCACCTCTGTCACTCCGCTCCGCTTCGACCTTCGCTACGTAGCCCAATATAGACTGACTCACTACATCGACTGACGACTTTCATTTTGCAACCCGTCTCTGCTGATCCGCAATCCGCTCCCTCATATGGCAGTGAGACATGGAACTGGCAAAGGAAGGATGAAAGTAGAGTGAATGTTTGGGCGAATGTTTTGTAAAACCATGTATGATCGTGTGAGAAACGTAGAGATCCGCAAAGAATGCAAGGCTGATGAAAGCGTAATGAGTAAGATAAGGAAAGGGACTCTCAGATGGTTTGGACATATAGAGCGAATGAATGAAGAAAGTAGTGTAAGAAGAATGTATGACGCAAAGAAGTGGGAAGAAGTAGAATGAATGGAAGAAGTCGGGGTCGCCCAAGAAAAAACTATGCACGAATGAGTGAATTTGAGTCGGGCCATGTCAAGAGTCAGAATAATAGAAAAGTATGTATGAGACTATATATGAATGTAAATGAGGAAAAGAGTGTGTACCGAGTTGTTTGGCGGCCCTTTCTCTCTGCCTACCCCTGTGGGAAATGGCGTGATGGTTAGTTACTTAGTTAGTTGGTTGGTTCGCGGAAACTACTGAGAAACCCGCTAGATGACAGTGCTGCGTAACATATTTTATTTATGAAGACAAATCAAAACAGTTATCCCTAATAATTTAATTTTAAAACAATAATTTAAAAAAAAACTAACTTCGTTTGGAGGTAGTAAGTTTATACAAAACTAAAATTTAAACCATTTTTTTAATCAATATCATACCCATATAACACCGCCATAATGGAATTGCTTTTTTATTAAAAATATTTTATTGTTTTGTGTGACCTGGTGGAAGAATACCGACTTCAATAAGTCATGTTTTTTATTGCAATAATAATAATAAAGCAACGCTCACAAACGCAGGGCTTGTTGTGATTTATGTATGTAATGACATATTGTTATGTGCGTGTGTTATATTTTAAAGGGAAAAGTAACGTTGAGCCTTGGTCGGGCTCGGGTGTATTCTGCCAGTCAACTTTGATTTCTTCTCAGGAAATCTTGGACGCCAAACCCAGTCTAATGTCTGGGTATGTCAACTAGCGGAGATCACGGTACTCAATTCTCAGAGTGTGGGTCATGGTTTTATAGCATTCCTGAAAAGGCTGCACAAGGAATCTACATAATAAAACACAGAGTAGAGTAGACAATCGGTACACTGTATTGAAATTATAAAATATAATAAAACAAATTGGATGGACTCACCCCGGGACCAATGTCGTAATCTATGCTATTCCTAGCTACACTAATTAAGTTTTACTGCCGCCGTACCCCCGATGTCACGTGAACCAACACCACCTCCTGGTGGCAAGGGAGGTCCCAACCTCTGCGGCTCAGCATGTGCCTGCGACCTCCACGGCGGTCGCACGGAAGGGATGATGGACCTGGACCCTCAGAGAAAGGGAGGAGTACCCAAACACTCCTCCAAATTGTATAGGAAGGCTCGTCAGCAATCGAGGCGGAGTATCGTTCAACCCTGCGGTAATCTCGGGTTTGTTCCATAAATAAACCCCCGGTGGGAATTCGATGTTTGCCCTGCATTCAATGACAGGCGCGGCGGGTAATTATTTACACCGATCTCTCGGATAAAGAGGTACTTTAAACATAACAATCGAACACCGCCATTAATTCGTGTTCACTTTTGGGGACCCGCGCGAAAACTCACATTTTACGTGAATAATCTTCGAAATTAATATATTTTCTTTTTTAAAAAAAACACAACGTGTTTCCTTCCCCCGGATGCAGATGCCCAAAACTTGGATTTCAATCACATCGTATTTAAAACTTAATAATTAAGTGACCGTTGTTTTCACGGCGTACCGCACATTACGCCGTCAAAACCAGAGTACGGAAACGGAAAAAAACAAACGCCGCCTACCGACGCGTTGAACGAAACTCCCCCAGCTTTGCCAACCTAACCAATAAAAATGCATTTAAAAAATAGTACCTAACTTACGATTAATACAATCGCTTCATAACATTACCCCCCTTCCCACAAAAATGTTTGCCCTCAAACAAAACTACCAAAAATCTAAACATGCCCTGAACTATCTACGTTGGTCCCAAGGAGTACCTGGTAATAAAATAAAGAGAAACAAACAGTAAATGTGAAATGCAAAATACAATTATCAGAAATGAAAAAGAAAAGAAAAATCCTTAAATAATACTCTTATGACGAATGAGTGCATCGTAACCCCAATCGCGCCTATCCTGTGTGTAGGCCGGATAGTAGGTTTACGATGCAACCATTCTCGAACTTAAAAACTAGTAAACCAATATAACCTAAGAACAACTTCTTGTAAGATGATACGTGAATGGACAACAAGCACCCTCAGCACTGGGAAAAAAAATCTGGGTGGTTGTAATATTCACTCTTACCGAGCACTACCATTGACGTATCATCTGGAACAGAACACATAAACTTACTTAAAAGATAAGTCTTAAAATTAAAAAACATACATTTTTATGATTAAATCACTCCTCCAAATACGTCAAGTTAAATTCTATGCATTAGGCATCACTGTTCCAAACACTATCACTGAATTTATATAGCCTCTCTTAGGCCGAAAATATTTGATGGGTTTACCATCTACACTTCACTGAATTTATATCTTTTAGGATAAAAACTAACCCTCTTTTGGAAGAGTATTCCTAACTAACCTCCTATTCTGGTCCTTGGGTGAATAATATTTAACCAACAACAATTATACATTGTAAAGGTAATTTTAATAGTGTACAACCACCGCATCAGATGGTGCCAAATTATTTTTAATAGTATACAACCAACGCATCGGGTGGTGCCAAATAATTTTTAATAGTATACAACCAACGCATCGGGTGGTGCCAAATAATTTTTAATAGTATACAACCAACTGTTTTAGAAGGTGTCATTTGTTAATAAGATGTGCAGCTATAATTTAGTGCAAGTATACGTCCAACTCTATAGAAGGCGTAATCGGTAAGTAAAGAACAAATTTTATGGTTTTCACTGTAAACCGTTGTTCATCCATATAGTACATAATAACAATGTTATAAGTCTCTCAGGACAATAATAACAGAATACATCCAAAATCTTATACAAATATAATTGATTCTACTTCCTATGTTGGCTTAAAATGTGGAAGGATATGTGATACCATATCGTCCCACATTATAAGATCTCAAAAAAAAATCTTATAAACAAGGTGGACATTACAAAACATTTTCTGTAACTAATAAAAACAAAATTAAAACGCTTTTCCAAAAGCTGAGGCTTAGCTGACGCAGCCTATGTTTATAGAGTAAAACAATATTTTGACTATTTACCAATAAAACAGAAGAAGAGCGAGAAAAAAAAAATACTTTGAATTTTAGCAATTACTTGCGTAACCTGACAAAAGAAGGTCTAATAGTGTCAATGCACTGACGGTGAATAACAATAATTCTTCATTTAAAATCACTTAGAAAACAAAGAGATACAATCCCTGCGTCTCTGTGTTTTCTATGTAATCTGGAACAACAAATAATGACATTATCAAAAGCATGAACATAACTCAAAAAAAAAAAAAAGGTATGCCTGAAACTCGCAGAGATAGTGTGCGGATATGCCCGCGTATTTCAGGATACAAGACTTACAACTAATAATCCTAACTTAATCATCTGTTCAGCCGACATCCGAATTTGCGTCTGTTTTAGCGTTAATACTATGACAATTTATACATACACTTGCAGATATATAGTTTTAAATACATTCTCAACTTGAGCATTAGCACCAGAGTTGAGGATTTTATTGTAAGAAACAAACCAGCATCATCATTACCAATGTCAAACTTACAAAACACCCCCCGTGAAGTAATTACCCCATATCCGTAGAAATGAGCCTATGACAGGACTAATGACTGTCTGAACGCATGGAATCTCCATCTCGGTTGATCAGGCCGGATGAAGTTCTGTGCATTGTAAAAAAAATAAGAGAAAAAGAATAGTATAAAATTCCTCAAATCCAACAGTCCCCGAGAAAGATGGCCAGACTTTCTAAGGTACTGAAGAGGAGGGACTACATAGGTATGTTGTCCAATTTGACGATATCCTTTACATGAAAGTCGCCAGACACTTTACCATTCAAGTCTGCTAAGGTATACACTAAGTCCGATTTTTTCTTTATTATAACATTTTGCACGAATCGTGGGGACAATTTTTGAGAAAAGTAATTTAACGCGTTAGACTAAACAAAGTTTCGTCT
Source organism: Limnephilus rhombicus (assembly GCA_929108145.2). Lineage (NCBI taxonomy): Eukaryota > Metazoa > Arthropoda > Insecta > Trichoptera > Limnephilidae > Limnephilus > Limnephilus rhombicus. The sequence continues at coordinate 31,699,112 of OV815284.1, forward strand.
CCACACGACGTCACCAACTTGATAAGTGACGTTTTTCCTACGCAAATTGTAGTGGTTAGCCCCCTTTTTGTATGCCTTGAGTAGAGCATCTGAAACTTGTTCATACACGTCTGCCAAACCTTGCAGCTTTTGTGCATATGTGGAAGGCGAAGCTTCCTTTTGCGCGTCGCTATCCCTATCATGAATAGGGTTACGGTGCAAATCCCCATCAAGTATCTGCTCACGGCCGTGCATTAGGAAATACGGTGTGAAGTTTGTCGCGCAATTGACAGTGTTATTCATCGCGGACTGAACCTGGGGCAAAAATTTTGACCAGTTACGATGGTCTGATTCGACCAAAATTGATAAAGCAGTACCTAATGTCTGGTTATACCTCTCAACCACGTTGTTCTGTGGGGTATACAGAGAGTTGTAAAACGGAGGTGGTATATTGTAACTTTGTAGTAGTTCTTTAAACTCCCGTGAGATGAACTGGCGACCGTTATCGCACACTATCGTACGAGGCACCCCGTGAACCAGGAAAACGTTCTCTTCCAAATTTTTAACTATGCTTTTCGCGGAGCCGTTGCGCAGCGGAAATAACCAAGTGAATTTGGAAAAAACGTCAACGCATGTCAATATTACCGTAAAGCTGGAGTAACTCCGCGGTAAAGGACCTACTAAATCTAATGACAGCATTTGCATAGGTCTAGTGACACGTTTAGGGTTTGAGGATATTCCATTAGGAGGTGCCGTGCTTATCTTATGGGCTTTACAAGTTTGGCAACGATTTACAAATTCCTTGACATCTTTATACATGTTCGGCCAGTAATACCTAAGTTGAAGCTTTTTATAGGTTTTGAAGACCCCTGGGTGACAGGCGCGCGCGGAGTCATGGGAGTCTGAAATAATATTTTTCCTATCCTCTTGAGGAATTACCCGTTTCCATGCGGTGTCCTCGCATAAGTCCAACTGGGTTTTTGTGTGACGATACAACTCGTTGTCTTTAATTTGGAAGTTCTGAAATCGTTGAGGGAATTCCTGACAACCTTTCCAAGCATTTAGATACCATTTATCAGTGGTATCACTAAGGTTAGATCCCGATATAAGAGCTACATCCATACGCGAAAGGACGTCCGGTACAATATGTTGAGTTCCCTTACGGTGAACAACATCAAAGGAAAATTGCGATAACCGTGAGCTCCATCGTGCAAGACGGCCACTAGGATTAGATAACGAACCTAACCACTTTAAACTTGAATGATCAGTAACAACTGTGAAATGCGCTCCTTCAATGTAAGGTCTAAAGTGCGTTACTGAATCCAATACTGCTAATAGTTCACGCTCTGTAATTCCGTAGTTGCGTTCGTGAGTATTTAAACACCTTGAATAATATGCAATCGGGTGCTCCAGCCCATCAATGGTCTGAATTAAAACTCCGCCAATTCCACCGGAGCTGGCGTCGCAGTGTATCGCAAAGGGTTTTGAGAAATCCGGGCAACTTAAAACCGGAGCTGATGTCAATGCTTTTTTCAACACGTTAAAAGCTGTCTCGGCCTCTGGAGACCAAGCAAAGTTGCTGACTCCTTTTTTCGAACCAGTGAGTCTTGTAAGAGGGGCGGCAATGCTCGAGAAACCCTTTATGAATCTTCTGAAGTAACCACATAATCCAATGAAGGCTCGGATTTGCTTTGCGTTCTTGGGTACCGGGAAGTTTTTTATACTGTCTATCTTTATGGGGTCTGTACGAAGACCTTGCGAGTCAACCATGTACCCGAGGTATTTGAGCTCGGCTTTGCAGAACTCCGATTTTTTCAGATTTATGGTTAGACCTGCGTCTCGTAGTCGTTCATAGACACGGTTCAATAAACAAAGATGTGATTCTAAGTCTTCTGATACCAAGATCAGGTCGTCTAAATAACAGAAGGCATTGTCGTCAAATTCTGGACCGAACAAAGCGTCGGCCAGTCTTTGCAGCTCACTTGGTGCGTTTTTAAGTCCGAAGGGCATCCGGGTGAATTCAAACAATCCACGACCGGGTACAACGAACGCTGTCTTCTGACAGGAGTCCTTATCTAATGCAATTTGCCAAAAGGCTTTAGATAAGTCTATAGACGAGATGTATCGGGCACCACCTAGCTTGTCTAGGATCCTTGTTATGTATGGTAATGGATAGGAATCGCGTGTTGTAACATTGTTAATTTTCCTGGAGTCCAGACAAAAACGACCCGTTCCGTCTTTTTTTTGTACTATGAGCACTGGACTCGACCATGGAGATCGCGAAGGACGGATGACTCCAAGTTTTAACATCTCATCTACTTCTGCGTCAAGTTGACGTTGTCTTGCCGGAGACAGTGGGAAATAACGTTGTTTAATAGGCGGACCTGTTGTATGTATTTTGTGTTGGACTAGATGAGTCAACCCTAATCCCTTCTTTTCGTAAGAAATGGATTCGAATTTTTTGACAATGTCCGAAAGGGCTTTGTTTTCCGAATTTGTTAGAGAAGAGGCAGGCCGAATTGCTCTCACCTCATTGATTTGACCTTTTTGTTGAGGTACGCGAACTTTTGAGAACAGTTCCGGCGCGATCCGAAACCGTTTCCAGAAGTTCACCCCCAATACGAAATTAGGTGTTAACGTTGGAATGACGTAAAAGATAACTTCTCTTGTGGTTGAATTGTACGTCACCGGCAAAGTTAAATACCCTAAAACAGGCTGGCTGGTACCGTCTGCTGTCGTAACGCTAAAATCTGTTTTTACTAATTCTACTCCTAACTCTAAAAAAATCTTATAACTATCCCCCCCTAAACAAGACAAGGAAGCACCACTGTCTAGCAGTGCTTTAAAATTATTATTTAGAATAAAAATGTCGGCATAAGGACGCTCATCCTCTGTACTATCCTTCTCCTGTGGCAGTGCGTCCACCGCTTGAGGAGACGGGCTAGAAAGGAATTGTTGCACTAGGCGGAGCCAACGCTTCCACTCCCTCTTTCTTTGTGCACAAGAAGGGGCGCGGTAAGATTGACTCGTTTCTAGTTTTTTGGATCATTGGTATGTTTCTTATTGTTAATACTACTAACATGCGGTTTCCTATTGTCGCTATCTTTTTTCCAACAATTTGTTAATGAATGACCTTTGATCTTGCAATAAGTACAAACAAGAGATTTATTTTGTTGATTTGTTATATCCTGTTTAGCAAAATTATTCGTATTATTCCCCATAGGTCTTGAATTCCTAGAAGGGTTAAAATTATTATTATTGAATGACCTGTAATTGTTTGTATTAGTGAAAGGCTTATTGTAACTATTGGGGAACGAGTTAAATTTTTTAAAGTTACTGGGCTTATTTTGAGTGTCAACTAATTTTGGAATTGCTGTGGATGTTGAGGCTTCAGTGTACGACTCGAGTTTAGCAGCGCACCTCGTAAGTTCCTCAAACGAACAAAAGTCTCTGGATGACAGCAAATTAGCATACATAGGCAACAATGCTTTCATGGCTACCCGCAAAAGTTTAACCTCAGGAATTTTGCAATCCAATTTATTGTTAAGCGCTTTAAGTCTCAAAGTGAATTCCAAAACTGACATTCTCTTTGGCTGTTTATAATTTAGAATCTCATTTTCCAGATCTAATTGTCTATCCTGTCCCTCGAATTGTTTTATTAATAAGCTGGATAAGTCATCCCATTCTAAGTCTGGACTATAAATTGACCTATACCATAGAAGTGCTAAACCGTCTAAAATTTCACTGAAAGATTTAACTAAGTCTTTGTGTGAAATGTTGCGTGTCCTACAACGCTCTTCGACCAAAAGCAGAAAATCTCTCACGCAGCTTTTACCATCGTACTTGACATCCCAATTTGTAAGCCCCCGCGATGATGAGTCTTTATAAATAACCTTGGTATGTTTAATAACCGTGACCTTCTCCTCTGTTTCATTGTCAGAATCTAGATCCGAATCACTTTCCTCCCTAACCACATCTAATGATTTCTTCATAGTTTTGTTAAAGGCGCGCGCTTGCGAACGCAACGCTTGGGCAGTGCCCTCCGGTTCGATGGATCGTGACGTTAATTCCTTTATAAGTTCATCCTTGGATGCATTATTTACATTTGGAATCGGAGTAGACATTGTAACGGTAATGTGATAAGCTTGACACGAAAGCAGAATTGGAAAGAAAGAGAAGAAAATAAAATAAAATTACTTTATTCTTTGTTTTTGATGTTGTTGTTATTGTTATATATATATTTTTTTTAATGTGTATGTTGCCCATTTAAATGAATTTTTTTTTTTTTAGTTTATTTAAATCAATATGTAAGTGGCTCATTTAAATATAAAATTTTTTGTCCATTTAAATTAATGTGTAAGTAGCTCATTTAAATATAAAAAATTTTGTCCATTTAAATTAATATGTAAGCAGCTCATTTAAATAAAATTTAAAACGTCAGTTAGACATTAGTAAATAAACAATTTACAAGTATAATTTATAGTAGGTTTTGACAAAGCCTTATACAAATTTCCCACTCGAAGCAAAAATGAATTACCCGCATTGTCATTAAAATCTCAATAAATATCTTAAATATTTGAATAATCTTTAATAATCATCCTCCATTCCTATTTAAACACATAATAAATTGATTTGTCTTAGAGTATCAGGTATTTTTACATGTAAACACAACATAAGCCGAAGTCATAGATAAAATGTAACGAGAAACCGTCATAGACAATCCGAGGTATTCTTAGAACAGCTAGCACTGATTAGTTCCGAAAAGAAAAAAAAATATAGAGCTCTACCTAGTACATTGTCCATAGTCTATGACCGATTTCTATGCATTCAAACAATAACAATGAAAATGACAATCCATTTTAGGTTATAGGAGGTAGGTATTTCAGATACTATGCATAACTGTGTGGTATTGAAAAAAAAAAAAAACAATAAATACGAGATTAATCATTTATAAGGTACCCACAATATTATTACGCATAGTATCTCTTTACGAATTCACGCCGGTAATAGTGCCAGCGAATTGAAATAATGAGATTTGTTGTCATTTCCAACCACCGTCACTGCAATCATAGGTTATGACAGCGACCAAGTTTAATAATAACAAACAAAATTAAGACCTCCACTGAACAGATGAATAATAATTTTTTTTGGGCTCTTTACATTACAGGGCGAAGAAAACATTTTCAGGAATGCTATAAATCGGAACCAGACAGCTTATGGAGCGCCATATTGTTATGAATTATGTATGTAATGACATATTGTTATGTGCGTGTGTTATATTTTAAAGGGAAAAGTAACGTTGAGCCTTGGTCGGGCTCGGGTGTATTCTGCCAGTCAACTTTGATTTCTTCTCAGGAAATCTTGGATGCCAAACCCAGTCTAATGTCTGGGTATGTCAACTAGCGGAGATCACGGTACTCAATTCTCAGAGTGTGGGTCATGGTTTTATAGCATTCCTGAAAAGGCTGCACAAGGAATCTACATAATAAAACACAGAGTAGAGTAGACAATCGGTACACTGTATTGAAATTATAAAATATAATAAAACAAATTGGATGGACTCACCCCGGGACCAATGTCGTAATCTATGCTATTCCTAGCTACACTAATTAAGTTTTACTGCCGCCGTACCCCCGATGTCGCGTGAACCAACACCACCTCCTGGTGGCAAGGGAGGTCCCAACCTCTGCGGCTCAGCATGTGCCTGCGACCTCCACGGCGGTCGCACGGAAGGGATGATGGACCTGGACCCTCAGAGAAAGGGAGGAGTACCCAAACACTCCTCCAAATTGTATAGGAAGGCTCGTCAGCAATCGAGGCGGAGTATCGTTCAACCCTGCGGTAATCTCGGGTTTGTTCCATAAATAAACCCCCGGTGGGAATTCGATGTTTGCCCTGCATTCAATGACAGGCGCGGCGGGTAATTATTTACACCGATCTCTCGGATAAAGAGGTACTTTAAACATAACAATCGAACACCGCCATTAACTCGTGTTCACTTTTAGGGACCCGCGCGAAAACTCACATTTTACGTGAATAATCTTCGAAATTAATATATTTTCTTTTTTTAAAAAAACACAACGTGTTTCCTTCCCCCGGATGCAGATGCCCAAAACTTGGATTTCAATCACATCGTATTTAAAACTTAATTAAGTGACCGTTGTTTTCACGGCGTACCGCACATTACGCCGTCAAAACCAGAGTACGGAAACGGAAAAAAACAAACGCCGCCTACCGACGCGTTGAACGAAACTCCCCCAGCTTTGCCAACTAACCAATAAAAATGCATTTAAAAAATAGTACCTAACTTACGATTAATACAATCGCTTCATAACAGGCTAGTAAAGAGTATTCAATAACGAAACAATGCACATGAGAGTAAATAAAAACCCATATAACAGTAAACTTAATTATGACTACTTATTATATAGAAATCTATGTAGCAAATTAATTAAGCAGGGTAAATTCGAATTTTACAGGGAAGCAATTGAAAATGCCAGAACGGATAAAAAAAAACTTGGAAAGTCATTAATGAAGCAGCTTATTTAAAACCTAAGAAGAGTAATAATATCAATAAACTGTCAATTAATGGAGAAATCCTTGAAACTAAGAACGAACCATACAAACTAGCTATTTATATTAATTCCCATTTTTCCAACGTAGGCCTAAATCTAGGAAGAAAAATCTTCAACAATCACCACACTGCAGAACAACTATCATGTAAACACAGCCCTACCAAGCAACTATTCATATATATATATAAACTATATAAAATAGAAATTGATGAACTTATTTTATCTCTTAAGAGGGTACCAGAGAAAACCAGAAATATTTCACTTTTAAATCAGATTTTAGATGTATTGACTCTTTTCCACAAAAAATATAAATGGATTTCGAAAGATTGTTCTTTTATCTAGCATTCGCATGTTTTAAATTTTGAGAAAAAATGCGTATTTTTAGTATAATAAGGTTAGGTTATACCATAGGTCGTTGGCAGATTTGTTAAATTTAAAAAAAAGATTTTGTATTATACCACACCCATTTCAAATCATATAATCATACAGTAAAATAAATCAATACATTATCTGGGTATTGCATGTTTTAGAATTTTAATTTTAGTTTAAATATATTCATTAAAAAATACATATGTACATGTGTTTCTTGACGAAAATTGGTCCGTTTGTGTATTTATTTGCGCACTTATCAAATAATAATAACAAAAATTACATTTTTTTAATAGTTTTATCATCACGCCTTTCGGCATTTTTGGATATAGGTATAAATTAAAGCAAATTTGGAATGAAATAAAATCGATACTGAGTTATAATTTAAAAATGCTGGTACTGAGAATAATAAATCTTTCTCATTGTAATCGCCCTGCATGATCGTAAGAACAACTTTCGACGAAATGTGGATTTTCGGCCACCGGCTGGTTAAACGCTCTTAAACCGTATTGCACTCGGGGCCCGGACTAAGTCTCAAACCAAATTCGATCAAACCAGATTGATCTTCGTGAATATATTGCTATACCTCTTCTACACATATTTAATCAAAGCTTTAGCCAAGGTATTGTCCCGGAACAACCAAAAATTGCCATTATAACGTCAATTTACAAAAGGGGACAAAACTCTAATTTCTAACTACAGACCCTTATCACTATTAGATTCATTATCGAAAGTTCTGGAAAAAGCAATGAAAAAAACACTAATGTCCTTCCTCGATTAACACAACTTATCTCAGATTGTCAATTCGGTTTTCAAGCTGAAATGAGTACAGAACAGGCTACATCCGAATTAATTAATTATATTGTTAAAAACACAGATAAAGGATCCAAAGTAATCGGGGTTTTTCTAGATCTGGCCAAGACTTTTGATACTATCTCTCATGACATTTTGTACGAGAAACTAAAAATAATGGTATCTAAATAATATACTAAAAATAGAAAACAAATAGTAGAACCAACAATATACAAAAAACACACGACAATTTGTTTTTCATAAATATTAAAAAAAAGCCATGGCACAGTATCGAATCCCGATCACCTACTTGGAAGGCAACTATGCTGACTAATACCATCATTAACTATCTTAAAGAATGGCGGCATAAATTCAATACATAAATTATGTAGAATGTATGTACTGAAAACAATGTTAATTATATATTTTTGAATTTTATTTCATCAAATGTAATCAAAATTACAGATAATAAGACAGATTATGCAAAGCTTTTCATGCATTAAGGCTGTCATACCAGAAAATCATAATTTCGATTCCGACTGTAGCGCTCACACATCAGCGGTCGCGAGCGGACGTTTTTGGAACTAGATTTCGTTCCGCTACAAGCCGGGTTTCACGTACCTATAGTTCACGCGAAGATGGGCCTACAGTATGGTTCAGATGAAGATGTTGAATTCTCGCTTTCAGAATTTTAATAAGTAGTAGTTATTTGTAATTTGTGTATCGAAGTGCGTAGACATAAATAGATACAGAAACACAGTAGGTATAAAGTAGATACCTACACAAAAAAAAAAACAATTTGTTATATATTTTTTAAATATTTTGGTTTTTGTTTTTTCATTTTATTTTACCGCCATTAGAGTGGAAGAATTGAAACGTTACTTGAAATGGCTTTAGCCGTGTTTAGTGACCAGATCTGAAAAGTCAGGTGCTTCCCCACCTCCATCTTCCCTAACTCCTTCCCCTCCCCCACTACCTTCAGCCTCACAACATACCCCAATTGGGGGTATAGTCCCACTGGCTCCAGACGGGAGCAGTTGGGACTCATGTGTGGTATTCATGAAAAAAAAGAGCAATATTCAGTTGGATTGTAAAAAATATCTCATTTTGAAATATTTATGTGAACACCGCACAAGAGACCCAAATGCTCCCGTCTGGAGCCAGTGAGACTATGACAAGACTATGGGGTATAGTGTGAGGCAGAAGGTGGTGGGGAAGGGAAGGAGATGGGGAAGAGGAAGCGAGGAATTACCTGGCTATTCAGATCTGGTCACCAAACACGGCCAAAGTCATTTTTAGCAACGTTTCAATTCTGAATGGTGGTCTTACACCAGGGCGATACTAAAGTATCTTCCACTCTAGAACGTGACGTAAATATATTATTTTTAAATTAAATAATTGTGAAATAACCCAAATAGTCCAGTCAGTGGGGGATAAAAAAGGCCTTTAGCTTGCAAAAGGTCGTGTAGTAGCGATTTTGATATATGTTGTTTAGATTGGAACTCTAAAGAAAAAAAAAAGTTTTCGACCTTGGGGTAGTCGAGCTCGAGCCGCCATCTTGGATTGAAGGTCCCAAAATTTCTTTTTTTCCAAATAATTCCTCAACGGTTGATTTTACAACAAAAATGTATACAGCAAATTTTAAGAAGACTAAATTACATAATTTTTTTTTTTTGGATTTTTTATTTATAAATCTAATATATAATGACTTACAACGGCAGAAAGAAGAAAATTTTGACAAAATCGTAAAACTCAAGTTTTCATTATAAATTTTGTAAGAACATATTACACATTATCATTTTAACGTATTTTCACAACACATATAGAAAAATCTATTTCAAATTACAGTAATCTTTCGTGTTACATAGAGGAGAGGAGAGAAAGAGACGGCAACATACTGCGTGCCTGCAGCGTTGCCACCTCAGCGCCTATATTGCTACAGGCTAGGATCCCACTATGACAAACTCGACATCATCGAGTGCATGGATGAAACTACTTTGTAGTGATAATGAACATTTAGTAAGCCTTAAAAAGATGGTCTACCAGTGCGTCTTCATTGAGTGAATGAAAACAACACGATGCAAAACCAGAAGACATAGCAGATGGTATGGAATCCAAAAAAAAACAGAAAACTGGGGATGGAAACGTGGTACCAATGGGCTTGTTCCAGTAAGAATGACAAAGAAACCATCACCCGAGACATTATTAAAATTTATTTCTTGTAATTGAATATGAAGAAATTTTGTCAATGGAATCCCAGCATCTCAGTACCACAGGCAATGAGTTAGATCATGACATTGATGACAAAGACTATTATTAAGATGTCAATATCAACCAACCGGGGATCAACAAAAAAATATTATTACGCAATAGCGAATATGTACATAATTACAGGAATATTTGTGGAATAGATATACTGACCTTAACATTGTCGAAAGATCCCTACAGGCTTTAAGAGAGGTTTTTGGAGACTCGGCAAGAGAGGTGGGTTTGCAAATCATCAATAAGAATAAAACTAAAATCATGATGCAAACCAGAACCCCACACCATAGAATAAAAGATAAATTGTAATTTAAAGACACTTATAATTTCGAAGTGGTCAAAGAGTTTACATACCTGGGCTCCATCATAACGCATCACAAAGAAAACCCAGTAGAAGTAAGAAAGCGCATAACAGGCACTAACAACACTTACTTCGCGTTGTTGCCAGTTTCAAATCCCGAAACGTCCATAGGAAACCCTATATAAAACAATTATTAGAACGGTCTTGGCCTATGGATGTGTGGCGGGAACAGCTGGACACCTTCGTATTGGAGGGTCTAGAGTCGTTCAAGTAAATGTAGCTTCATTCATTATTATTTTTAATTAAACTAACGTTTAGACAAGATTTTTATGCATAGCACAAAGGGTAACAATTATTATAAGCAATAATTATCATTTAATTTTTAATTTTTAACTTTATGAGTAAAACCTCAAATTGTAATATTTAAATAAATGAAGACAATATAAGCGAAACTCAATCGAAAATCTGGAAACAGAAAAATCAGAAAAACATATTGACACCTCCGAACCCAGGACCTCTTGCTTTCCGGGCAAACACGCTAACCACTGCGCCACGGTGTCGATATGAAATTCGGTCATGTATAACTGTACCATACTTCGACTAAGAACCACCTACATTATCTTCATTTTCTTTAACGCATATATTATTGGCAACTATCTTTATGTATGATTGCAAGATTCAAACCCGAACTAAATGCTCTCTAGATAGTGTCTGGATAAATACTTATCCAATTTTTTTAATATGCGACATCTATCGACTTTTTTGCAAGTCTAGGATGAATTTTTAATTTTTAACTTTATGAGTAAAACCTCAAATTGTAATATTTAAATAAATAAAAAATAAATAAAAAAATATATTGTCTTCATTTATTTAAATATTACAATTTGAGGTTTTACTCATAAAGTTAAAAATTAAAAATAAAATATTCATCCTAGACTTGCAGAAAAGTCGATAGATGTCGCATATTAAAAAAAATGGATAAGTATTTATCCAGACACTATCTAGAGAGCATTTAGTTCGGGTTTGAATCTTGCAATCATACATAAAGATAGTTGCCAATAATATATGCGTTAAAGAAAATGAAGATAATGTAGGTGGTTCTTAGTCGAAGTATGTTACAGTTAAACATGACCGAATTTCATATCGACACCGTGGCGCAGTGGTTAGCGCGTTTGCCCGGAAAGCAAGAGGTCCTGGGTTCGGAGGTGTCAATATGTTTTTCTGATTTTTCTGTTTCCAGATTTTCGATTGAGTTTCGCTTATATTGTCTTCATTTATTTAAACAATAATTATCAGCCTGAAACACTCATCAACATTGAAAAATCTTCCGAGAAAAGATACTTGCCGCCAACGGGACTTGAACCCGTGTCCTTCTGATTGCCGGTCAGCTGCTCTTGACCACTGAGCTATGGGGGCTTATCAAACACCCGCCAAATAATTCAATATATACTAGTGTTTCATTCAACAATTACTGTTTATCTTATTTTTTCCACCTGAAAACAACCAACTTTATTTTTGCAAGAGAGACATTGTAAGAGTTAAATCCCTCGCTAGGTGGCGTCGAGACAAATTATGACTACATTAATTGGGGAAATACTTAAACTTGTCAAATATTAATTATTATTTTTAATTTATAAACTAACGTTAAGACAAGATTTTTATGCATAACACAAAGGGTAACAATTATTATAAGCAATAATTATCAGCCTGAAACACTCATCAACATTGAAAAATCTTCCGAGAAAAGATATAAGCCCCCATAGCTCAGTGGTCAAGAGCAGCTGACCGGCAATCAGAAGGACACGGGTTCAAGTCCCATTGGCGGCAAGTATCTTTTTTTCTCGTATTTTTTTATTCATATTTCCGCCACTGTAACTCATTATCTATTAGACTTACAAAAAAAATTTTGAGACAAAAAATATTTGAAATTTTATCTTCTTTAAGTTTGTGTTTCGCAATTTGGTCGTAAAATCAACCATTGCACAATTATTTAAAAAAACCAAATTTTGGCACCTTCAATCCAAGATGGCTGCTCGAGCTCGACCCCCCCAAGGTCGAAAACTTTTTTTTTTCTTTAGAATCCCAATTTTAACAACATATATCAAAATCGTTACTACACGACCTTTTGCAAAGTAAAACTCCCAACTGACTGGGCTAAAATTAGTTAAATAAAATTTATTTGCCCACGCCGGGATTCGATCCCACGACCTTCGGATTGCAAGTCAAGAGCCTTACCTCTTGACCACGCCGGCCGTCAATAGGTAGTATCAGCAATTTGGAAGGCGGGTATGGGTACCGCCGCCCCGGGAACCATGTATTGGATTATCAACACCTCTGCCATAGGTACGGATAGCCCGGGTTCATGGGGCGAGGTTTGTCAGGATCTCGGCGGTGGTGGCGTCTGCCCACCAACTACGTGGAAGGCCGGATCGGGAGAGACCTTTTTTTTACAATCGCTCGACACATTGCCTATCTCTTCTTTGGGAATGCTTTGTGGAGGTTCGTTTTAGGGAAAGGGAGGAGAGGATCTTCTGAGAAGGAATGGGGTATTAGGGGCGGGTAGAAATGTGTGTGTCCAGGAGAGCGGATGTATGAATCCATCCCTCCCACTGCGGTGCATGGCGATGTTCCGAGAGAGTAAGGCTGGAAAGTCAAAGGGACTCCCTCAACCACTTTCTCCAGATCCGACCTGCCATGCAGCTGGTGCGCAGACGCATCCACCGCCAAGACCTGAAAAAACCTCACCCCATGAACCCAGGCACCCCTGCTAGTCACCAAACGTTGCGAACCAATTGGGATGACCAATTGGGATAACCGGCAGACGTGTTGGTTATCTAAAAATGGTTCCCGGGCAGTGGTACCCATACCCGATTCACGTGTTTATTATTTACGTAATTCAATAAATGGATATAAAAAAGGCCTACCCTCCCACCCCCTCTCAACCCCCTCCCCACCATCCCTTACCCCCCCCACCAATAACCACCCCTCCACCTACGTCTCCTTTACCCCCCCCCCCTCAGTCACCCCCTTCACCTTATCACAACTCTTCTTCAACCTCCCTCTTTTGGGAGCTGTTGGACTCTTGTGCGGTATTCACATAACAATAATTTACAATATTTTTTTAAATATGTATATATTTTGGAGCAGTTGGGACTCTTGTTCGGTATTCACATAATAATAATATACAATAAAAAAATATTCGAAATTTAAAAAAAAATGCATAAAAGTATTCAATGAACATGAAATTTTGCGTTCCGTTCGGTCAACCCTGTAGATTTCACGGACATGATACAAGGAAACGTATTTATTCAAAGTTTCGTATTCGATTCATCATTTTAAAATGTTACGATAAAGAGCGCCGCAGAGTCAACCGCCACCAACCGCATCTGGCGGTAGAATGAACTCTGACATTCTCTGTTGTGTGCTGTAGGAAAAATCGTGAAATGCGAAGCTGTAAATTAATTAATATTAAATACTTCCTCAAATTATTTTTCGATCAAAATTATTTATGATTTGCCAGTAATGTCTTAGCACAATAAGTATGTAAAAAAATCTGAAATATATCAGTTTATAAGTGCGCAAATAAATACACAAACTGACTAATTTTCGTCAAGAAACACATGAACGTATATATTTTTTAATGATTTTATTTAAACTAAAATTAAAATTCTGAAACATGCATTTGCTAGATAATGTATTGATTTATTTTACTGCATGATTATTTGATTTGAAATGCGTGTGGAATAATACAAAATCTTTTTTGAAAATTTAACAAATCTGCCAACGACCTATGGTATAACCTTATTATACTAAAAATAAACATTTTGTCTCAAAATTCAAAACATGCGAATGCTAGATAAAAGAACAATATTTCGAAATCCATTTATAATTTTTTGTGGAAAAGAGTCAATACGTCTAAAATCTGATTTAAAAATGACACATTTATGTTTTTCTCTGGTTATGTCCTCTAATACAAGCTTTTGCACAAAATCCACATTCAACCTTCAATAATATATAACAAAACAGATTTAAATATTATTAAAACGTGATCGTACAAAGCCAGTGACGTACAAAAATACGCCCTTTCTTCTCGTGAACAAATCGAAAAACTTGACATAAGAAACAATAATATTGAGTGTTTTGTTCTTCAATAACAATACAGAATGCGTAATTAAAATTATGCCTCAGAAGACCTATATCGCAGATTTGCCGCTGCCTTTCATTGAACTTCAATCGCTTTATGTAACATCGTCATTCAACATTCATCCGTTAATCCACGGGACCTACTCGTTGATCTGAGAACTGTATTATTTTTTAAAGATAATATTGATCGGTGTAAGTAAGGAAAACAAATAAACATAATAAAAAAGCAGGGATTACGCGAGCAGCAACAAAGCTTGCCATCATTGATGTAAAATATATCAAAGTCAGAGGTAATCCTTTTCGGCGCGGCATGACCATTCATTGGAAAGTTAGTCCTGTAGGCCGAGAGAAAAAACAAGCCACCAAAGTTAGAGGAAAATTACCCTCCGGTAGGCTTCAGTTAATGTTTAATTACCGTTCGGCAGTGTTCAGAACGTGTTATCATCACCATGTTACATAAAATCATTTATATACACTATATTTATGGTCTCAGCATGTGGCACCTCCAGTACTTGCGAATTGATAATTGGGCATTGGTCAGATTGCAAGCCTAGGAATATTTTTGAGATATTTATAGATTTCGAGAATTCATCTTCGCAAACTTAGACATCTGAGAACATTGTAAGGTGAAGTTACAACACCAATCCAGCCAAAGTGACGAACTAAACTGCGCCTCGTAATAACGATCAACTGTCAGATAAAAACAAAATGGCGCTAGCTAAAGGTTGAAAGTGATAATAGAACCTTGTGTAGTAAATAAAATAAATGGAATCCCTCAATGTGTCACGTAATATCCAAGCAAATAGTCTGAATCAACATTTGCAGTAAGGAAATTCCAAGAAGTCTCTTTATTCCCACCGAAAAAGTGATTAGTATATTATATATCGCCTGTTCGTAAACCTTCCACTTAGATATTTTAGCCGCAACTGATTCAGAGAATTTTGTTCTCACCTCCGGTTTAAAAAAATATAGAAAGTTAACGCGGTTCGTTGATGATGAACAGTGCTTGGGTTGAAATGAGATCGAACCAGATAGGCGATCACGCGTTAAAGTCTCCTTCTATTATAATGTTTCGACCTTTAATGGCATTTAAAGCACGCGTCATGCTCAAAATATGTCATCCAACTACTAAATTTACAATAAACTGATATCATGATGATCTCAGTTTCATCAAATTTAAATGAAAGAGAGTTTAGAATTCATTCGATAGCCCTTGAAGAAGGAGGGGGCTGATCAATGAAGTTTTGACCAGGACACCTGCCTCCGGAGAACTATACATCAAGAACCGCCCTGGACTTTTAGATATTTGCCAAATATATTGCTCCTGAATAAGTAATGGGCCTCTAGGGTGATTACCCGAGACCTTTGCAGGTTGATTGGATCGAGAGAGTAGTTTATTATCGGTGGTCATGGTCGGTCATATGGATATACGCCTCAATCGTCCCTTTGTGGGCAGGTCTTCAATCATATGGTCTGCTGATTTATTTTAAAAATTTAGAGTATGTAGCACAGACGGCGGCTTGTGTTTTCTTGGGGCAATCTTCAATATTATGTCCCGTGGTAGCGCAGTGATGACAATATGCAAGATTTACTCACATTTCCATATAAGTGACACTTAAATCATCTGGTAGCTCCACAAAGTCGCGAACCCGACAAGCATTCCATCCAAGATTACAACGACCGCAATTAATTAAAGCTTTCCTAAAATCTGGATGGCATATTTCAATCATACTCATAGTAGTTCATTTCGTTTTCCAAATAAGGAGACTCGCATCATCGTACGAAGATATTTTTTTTTTAAATCAAAACTGCCCAACTCAATGGAGAAATGATTTATCGTGTTTTAATATGGGAGAAGCGCCATTTTAGTTTATACAATTAAATAGCAGGAAACAATCACATATAAGTTTGTTCACTTGTAATGCAAACTATGTAGCGAGACAGCTTTGCTTATAACTCCGTAGGCCTCCGGCCTATTTTGACGGAAAGTAAAAAATTTTCGCTTTGCAATAAAATCCAAAGAACGCATCCGAACACTAAAAACAGTTTTTGAAAGGGTATTTCAAATTTTACAATTCGAAATAAAAATATGTATTTTTTAATGCAAACATAAATTTTTTTTAAACATTATAGGTAAATATTTTTTTATCGTTAACTCACTTTTTTGACGTTTCATGTAAAAATAACGAATAAAAAATTTCCACATTTTCAATATTTTTTTTGAACATTGGGGTTCAATTTATTTTTAAATTTCTCAAAGACAATTGAAAAAGATGTTCTACAGTCATGATCTCAACCTTGGATTACGAATGCGAATGGTCAGATGCTACGTGTTTTCGATATTATTTTATGGAATGGAAGCATGGACGCTTACTGAAGAACTAATTAGGCACTTGAGGCATTCGAGATGTGGATCTACAGAAGAATACTTAAAATAAGCTGGATGAACGTAGCATAGAGAGAAAAAAATGGCCTTATATTTAAACGCCCGGGATCTCAAAAGTTTTGTATGATCTATAGCTATTCGAAAACGTAAAAATAAATGAAATTTTTGTACCCAGGAAATTTTGAAAAAAAAATAGATTTCGTGATTTGGAAAAAAATAAAACAAAGGGTTCATATTTTATATTTTGTACCAAACTTATTTTTCATTCCATAACTGCAGTACAAAGAACCCAAATTTTTGTTTTTTAACGTATGTGATGTGTTGGTTAAAAATATAAAAGGGGAAATCACACTTTTTCTGGATAAAATCAGAATTTTTGTTGACTTACTTGTATTCATAAACATGAACTTTTTTTCATTTTTGTCAGTTATACGCCTTTTTTAATAACAATAAACGTTAAAAGTTTAAAATATTGAAAAAATTTTACATATGTTTTCTGATTTTCAATGCGTTTTTGCTGGCTAATAACCATTTAAAAAAAATTTAAATGCGGTTTTTATTTTATTTGTGGGACGCAATTTTTGACGCAGTTTCTGAATTCAAAAGTTGAAATAATTGACACACCTTAATGAACAGGGTTACGAATGAAGATGTTACTTGAGGCATTCGAGATGTGGATCCACAGAAGAATAATTAAAATAAGCTGGATGGACAGGGTTACGAATGAAGATCATTTGGATCGGATGAATAAAGAAAAATAAGTTATTAAAATATAAAAATCCGAAAACTTCAATGTGATGAGACATCCGGAGAAGTATGAGATCGTATCTCATAATGCAGGGAAAGATTGCCGGAAGACGGGGTCCTGGAAGAAGGAGAACCTCATGGCTGGAAAACCTGAGACGGTGGTTTGGCCAGTCTGCTTAGAGCTGTTCCGGGCCGCAGTAAACAAAGTCCGCATAGCCAACATGATAGCCAACGTCCGTTGAACGGAAAGGTAAACATTAGGGTACAAGAAGAGAATAAGAAAGACAATTTCTGACCTAATACTCAGTGGCAGTTAATATCAATAATAATTGCTCAATGGTTTCTTTATAAAAAACCTGTATTAAAAATCCACCTAAATACGGATATCTATCTTAAAAAACATATGGCCATATAAAAAATCCTCTCCTGCGGAATAGCCAGAAGCAGGTAAAAGATTATCGAGTATTTTTTACGGAAGATAAGTAGTAAGTAGTACTGGTAGAAGAAGAGATAAAGTAGTTTGCGAAGAGATAAAGAGCGATAAACGTTATGGCGTCCGTTAGCAATAGCTACCAAAATGTGGGTGGTGTTATATTCCCACAACTCCTTGTTTTATTAGGGTACTAACACACGGGAACACACAATTGCCCATAAAGGAATAAACTTCAGGTTTACGTTTTCTTGTCCGATAAACGTATTGAGATACATTTTTGTCGTATTATTTATAGCTTTATACCGCGTGAGAAGTAATAAATAAATGGAATAGTTTTTTTGGTAATACAAAATATATAAATCTGTATTTATAAATTAATCCATGTTTCCCTTGGTCACGCCATAACTTCAGAACGACTTTACCTATTTCATTCATCTTTTTTTAAAATGTTTTCTAATACTTTGTAGAAGGTTCTTACGGAAAGAAAAATTAAGAAAATTGCGCAGAAAATTGGATAATATCAGAAAACGTAACGACTATTTTAACTTCGCATGTTTGACAGTTTCCGCATTTGATGATGTGAATTTAGCAGGCAGCTGTTTTTTTTAAAGTAAAGAATTTTCTATAGATTTTTAAAATTATAGATATTTTAAATATGTACCTATGTTAGGTATCAAATTAGATTGATTGTTCTTATAATATACACAAATGAAGATTTGTGTTATATGAAAAATGAAAACTTGATTAAAAAAATTGTAATTGGTTGCACGCGAGCTGTTTGAAAACTGAATGTACTGGGACTTAATATATGGAACGCGGGAGGGGGGTTGGCGGGACGGGGAAGCGGGAAAGGGGAGAGGGTAGGCCGGGAAGGTGAAAGGGAAACGCGGGAGGGGAAGGGGATATGGGACGGGAACGAGAACGCACGCGAAAGGACATGTAGGGAGAAACAATTTATTTCTTTGAACCAGGTAGTCCTAAATATAATGGAACCAAGTTTGAAAATGCACTTACATATTTTTACAAAATTCGAATAATTTTTAACCATTGACTTCCAAATAACATTTTTTTAATGTGAATACAGCCCGAGAGTCCGAACATCAATCAACCGTCTGGAGCCAGTGAAATGGCATTCCCAATTGCGGTGTATTATGTCACCTTCAGGTAGTGGGGAGGACAAGGAGATGGGGAGAGGAAAGTGGAGAAGTACCTGATCTAATGACCGAACACGGCCACAGCCATTTCAAGCAACGTTTCAATTCTGAATGGTGGTCTTGTACCAGGGCGATACTGACAGTATCTTCCGCACTGGAATGTGTCCCAAATACTACATATTGATTTGAGATTTTTACGGCCAAAATTTTTCACGATGCTACCATTTATTATTTTTAATGAATAAATTGTGAAATAACGCAAATTAATCAAATGTAATCTACTTGCGCATGCCGGGATTCGATCCCTGTCTCTAGGTCGATTGCTAGTCAAAAGCCTAATCTTTCGTCTATGAAGGGCGTCAAAGACCTTATGCAGTAGTTTGCTTAGACATCAAAAAATAAACGGAGATTTGAAACAACAACCAGATATGGTTTAAATGCATCAACTTCTTTTATGCGTAGCAAAAAACTACAGTGTGTTTGCACATCATTCACCTACGAGTATAATATTATTGGCAAGCAGATTTGATTAGCTTCATTATACCTAAGTCTTTGCTTCCCCAGCTCTTCCTCAGCTTTTCCCCTCTCAATTTATCCCCTCTTATTTGATACAATCCATAGTTCATAATTGTGTATGTACTTAACTTATATATTATTATGTACTTTTTAATTTGCTTATTGTTATAGTATTTACTTATTATTATCTACTTCTTTCGTATCATAATTTACTTACTGTACTGTATAATTGTTTATTAGTATTAACTCATAATTATTATGTACTTATGTTTATTTACTTATTATTAATAAATTGTTTATTATTGTTTACTCATAAATATATTATATATTATCTACTTAATTTATTTACATTTATTTACTTAATATATTATATTTATTACATAAACTATATAAATTTATAACTTAATTATTATTTTTTTTAATATACATAATAGTTCATTATTATTTACCTGATATTATTTAGCTGTTGTTATTTACCAATCTTTATTTTCTGTTAATAATTAAATGCTACTGTGGTATGGTCACCCTATGAATGCATCTGGTAAGGCACAACTAACAGGTATCTTGTATTTTTAGTTTACAGTATAATGTTATTGTTGCCAACCATGAGCATACTGCCCAGCTATAATTAAATTATTAATAATCCATGTCTGAATAATTGTTCTCAGTGCTTCTTTCGTAGGTTTATTATAATATTTTTTTTAAGTTTATATATATGTTTTTGTTTTTGTTTAAATTACATTGTAAAACTGCATATCTCGATACAGGAATGCACTAGTGAGATAAGCAGCTTATGTTTTTCATGTATTTCTTATTTTTCAATAAATAAATAAAAATAAATAAATAAAATTTTACGAAGCTCTCCAGGCAGTAACTATATACCCAGTAAATACATATACATATACATATACGTATATTTTTTTAACTAAACCCTCATCTGAGAAGTAAACTCTAGGGAACACTGAAATCAGATCAGATGAACAGCATAATGCACAATTACGATCTTCCTAATGCAACTCTCCGATCAAGCCAGAGGCTGGGTTACCTCTGGCTCAGTAAGAGGATTACTTACAAAAGGAGTCAACGGAGAGCAAGTATCCAAAGTCATTCAGTTTATTATTACTGAATGAAGTAATTCAAACAAATATATTTGTACTAGCTGAGGTGTGCTAGAGCTCCACGAGGTGGGTACAGGAAGTAAAGAGGTGGGGTTATGCAACAGGCTATTCCACATAGGAGGGCCTGAGGAAAATAATATCCCTCAGGGTCTACGTCATTTTTGGGGATGGTTTGTGCTCTTTTTAGAAAAGGAGGAGAGGAAGTTCTGAAAAAAAGATATGAGGGGTGGGTAGGAATCGGGGGGTCGGTGAGTCCAGGAGTGACGGACGTATGAATCTATCCCTCCCACTGTAGTGCAAGGCGATGTTCCAAGAGAGTCCTGCTGGAGAGGTCAAAAGGTCTCCCTCAACAAGTCTAATCCGATATAACCCGATCCGACCTGATACGCAGTTGGTGGGCCGATACATCCACCGTCAAGACCTGGGCAAACCTCACAAATAATATTTTGCCAGTAAGACAGAGAATCTGGATTCCATTCCCAGTTGCGACCTTTTTATTTTCATGTCTTTTTTATTTCACATTTCGTTCAGATTTGTTAATACTGTCTTCCTGCTCTTCCTGCATTGGTTAAAAATGGTTTCTCTAAGTATCTGGATAGGTAGAATATATGTACATACCTCTCGACTGAAAAAAACCTACGAACACACCATAGAGAAGAAAAAGGAAGGCAGACGTTTTAATCAGCCTAATGCAATTTGCCGGTTCAACAAGGTTAGCTTGACTATGTTTCATGTCTTTACGGCCGAAGCCAGACTTAATAAAATGGTATCCAGCGACGCATCGCGAGCTCACTCAACCGTCTTTAAAAAACAAATGCAGGATGACACGAAAAAAACTGTTTTTATTATTTATTTATTTTTATTATGATACTAGCTGACCCGACGAACTTTGTACCGCCTCAGAATCAATAACTGTTGAATTAAATTAAGTTTTTTTATTAAGTTAAAAATTACACAGTGAAGCAATTATCGATGCCAACTCTCCGTGTTTTGTTTTTGTCAGTATCAGTACGGATTTATATTTTTTGTGATTTTCTTACTTTTCTACTTAGTTGGAGGGATGGATTCACTCCCGGATACACTGACCTTCAGATTTTTCCTTCCCTGAACTTCCTATCCTACCCTTCCTTAAAAATACCCCTCACACAGCATCCCCTAAGATGACATTCGTCTTGAGTGGAGCTTACATACGTAAAAAAATGTGTTTCATTTCAGAGATTTATTATTATTGCATTTTTCCTTTTGAGGGGTGCAGAGACATACGTTCACCGTTTGTCTCATTTTCGACTATTGACATTTAGTGTGTAAGAAAGAGGTGCAGCATTTTATGATTAAGCACAAAAGCAAAACTATCAGCGCATTGACATTTGACGTTTTTGAATTTTTGGAATTCACGCACAGATAAATATTATACCTATCACAATATTGCTGCAGTTCTTTCAAAATATGAGAATTAGTTCCGTACAAAATGTATGAAAAAATTAATTTTCTCCATAACTTTCTTTTTCGTGAATTTTTGCGATGTTTAATAGTTATTCTGTTATCCGGGGCGGAGACAAATCCAACAAATCAAAGATCATCAAAATCGGTCCAGCCGATCTCGAGTTATAAAAAGTGTAACTAAGTTGAACTAACCCGACTTTGTTTTATATATTAAGATTTTTCTGTACATATTTTTCTTCGTGAGAAGCTCAGATCAAAAACATTTATAATTGGATCGTTTATTCTTTTGTTAAAAGCAAGATGCAAGTTCTCAGCTCCTTAGTAATTAAAAAAACCGAAACAATACATAATTTTATTAATTTATGGTTATTGACTTAATAGTATTATTCAAATCTTATGATACAATTATTTTGTTTAGACAAACCGACTTTGATGGCCTCCGCTAAGGCTGTCGACTTCCTAATCCGGAGATCGCGGGTTCAAATCTCGGCGTGCGCAATATTATAGTTTTATTATAATATGTATAAATTAGTAAATATGTAATTTTATTTTATTAATTTGTGTTATTTCACAATTTTTCATGAAAAATATTATTTAGTATATTTGCGGAAAGTTCCAATGTAGAATATATTCTCAGAATCGCCCCGGTGTAAGACCACCATTAAGTATTGGAACGTCGTTTTAATTGGCTTTAACCATGTTTGGCGACCAGATCTGAATAGTCAGACACTCCTCCACCTTTCTCGTCTCAATCTCTTCTTCCTCTCCACTGCCCTCAGTCTCATAACATCTCATCTCAACCCCAATAAGGGATGCCATAATTTACATGGCTCCAGACGGTTGAGAATAGTCGAAACCCTTGTGCGGTATTCCCTCACACATTAATTGATTTCTGGTTTGTATCGAAAATATAAATAACATTAAATATAATGCAAGTAAAAATAGAGTAAACGTTAAATTGTGGTAATCATCTGAATAAGTCACCTGAATAAGGCATAACCAATGTTTAATATGACTCTGAACGCCGAAACAGCTATCTCTATAATAATAATAATAATGATTTATTGTCTTCCTTTCTTAGTAGTATATAGAGATAATGATATCTTCACTGGGATCTCCCGTGCTGAGGATTTCATTTACATATTATAATTTAATTATAAGAAATAAATATGAATTAGTTATAAACATATATGTCATGTGGTATTTTTTTTAAAAATAATTATAAAATAAATAAGAAGGTGTTTTTTTTTGTAATTCAGTTCACTAGATTCGGTTTTAGTCTGTATTTGAAATAAGTATATTTTCTATTTCTGATCTCCCTATATTTAGTATCCACCTTTTTATTTGAAATTTAAATGTTATAATGTTGAGGTTTTTGAGTGAGAGTAGTATTTTATTGTAGAGTTTTGCCACAATATAATAAGCTTTTTTGCCCAAATGTTGTGTTAGTAGTTACTTGTTGGACCGTTTTTGACCATGAGGTCTAGTGTTTCTAATGTACGTGTTATTTGTTATTTCTTGGGTTTTGTACTTATGAATGTACGAGTAAATGAGTTAGTTTTAGAATATAGTTGTAATTGACATGGTGTTTAGATTGTTGAAGATTTCGTCAGTGCTAGTTCTAACGGGAACTTTCATTACGGATTTTTGAGTTTTAATTAGTGGATTTAGTATGTTTTATTCTAACGGTGATTGGCAGAGAGCCATGTAAATCTTGATTAAGTCTTTATTAATAAGGACATTCCTGACATTTTTGAAAAAATAAGTTAGTTTTTTAATTTTATTATTTAAATAGGTAATGTGTTCGATCCATTTTAAGATTCGGTCAATTTTTAGACCCAGATACGTTATATGATTAACGTTTTCTAATGAGGGACAATTACAATGCTCATTTAAGTGATGCGGGCTATGAATTTTCAAGTTCAGGTGTTCTTCAGAGATTTTCTTATTTTTTATTTTAAAAGTGATGAATTTGTAGTGTAAGTGAATGGTTGTCTAGCCATTTTTTAGTCCTATTAAGTGTGTCTTCTGCTTTCTTAAATGTTTCTGACAAATTTTTCCCATTTATTAGAACACTATATCCGCAAAACTGATGATTTCTCCTTCACATTTTATGTGGCATAGGTCATTAATGTAAATAAGGAACAGAATCGGACCCAAAATACTTCCTTGGGGCACCCCAAATTTGACATCAATACAGTCACTGGTTATGTTGTTAAGTTTCACAGTTTGCTTTCTATTTCGCATGTAACTTAAAAAAAAATATCAGTTCATTATCAGTAATCCCTATGTTCTCTAGTTTTTCTAAAATATGTGAGTGATTTATTGTGTCGAAAGCTTTAAAAAGGTCGAGAAATATGCCAAAGTATTTTTTATGTGAGCTTAGAGAATTTTTAATGTATTCAATTACTAAGGCTATGGCATTAGATGTTCCTAGATTTTTTCTAAAACCAAAATGTTATGGTGATAATAGTTTATTTGATTCTAGGTAGTCGACGAGTTGAGTTTTAACTGGTATTTCTAAGATTTTAGAAAATGTATTTAGAAATGTGATTGGTCTGGAGTTATTGATATCTTTACGATTTGAAGATTGATTTAAATATTTGAAGACTGATTTTTTAATTCCTGATTTAAAGATTGGTGTAATTGTCCCTATTTTGAGTTGAGATGATCTGATTTCCGTGATAGATTTGTTTATTAGAAAGAGTATCGGTTCGGTAATTTTGTCTTGTAAGAATTTTATTATTTTCATTGTGATTTTATCACTACCAGATGAAGATATTGGTTTGAATTTATATAACATTAGTGTTAGTTCTTGTTTAGTGATTTGTTTTAGAGCAAATTTAATCCTTTGTGGATTTGGGTGTTTGTTTATGTTCGGGTTAAAGTGTTGAGGTTTGGTTATTTGGTTGGCTAAATTCGAGCCTATGTTTGCAAAAAAGTTGTTAATTAGTTTATGTACGTTTTTGAGCGAGAGTGTACCGTTGTCTGTGTTGATTTCTTCCAACGGGTTTGTTTTGTTTTGATCAATGTAGGTGATTTCTTTAATTATTTGCCAGATAAGTTTTGGATTATTATTGGATTGATCTATTTTAGATTTGTAGTAATTTTGTTTAGTCGATTTAGTAAGATTGGAGCAGACGTTTCTATGGTTTTGGGAAAATAGTTTTAGGGAAAGGTCATAAGGATTGTTTTTTACTTGCTGATGGATTATGTCTCTTTTTCTTGTACATTTAAGTAGGCCAGGTGTGATCCAAGCTTTTTTGATAATTTTATTGTGTGAATATGTGTAAGTTTTTATTGAAATGTGGTTTTGTATTTTTAATTGCAAGTGTTCAATAAATATTTTCCAAGCAACTTCTAGGTCTTCAAATTTATATATTGACTCCAGGTTTCAGTTTGTAGTGATTTTTTTAGTTTTATGTAGTCTATAACATGTCTATTCCAGATACGTTTTAAGATTTTCAGGGACAAAAGTATTTTCGTTATTTTTTTTTGGGGTGTTATGCCGTGTTGCGCTACCTATTTATTTAGCCAACGAAGCTAAAGAAGGAGGTAGCGCAACACGGCATAACACCCCAAAAACAAATAACGAAAATGATGGTCGATTTTTCTTTGCATGAATGTTAAGAATTAAAGTGAAGTGATCAGTGATAGTGGATTGATGTATGATTGTGGAGTATTTTTTATTTGTTTTTGTCATAATGCGGCCAATGCAATATCCACTCTTGTTGGTTCCCTTATTGCGGCAGACATCCCGTGGGAGAGGAAAAGAATTGGTACTCCTGTGTTTGTGGATGTTGCCTTCCAGTATCCAGTATATTAATGTTGATGTCCCCATTAATGAACAGGTTCCTGATGTTTCGTTCTTGAAGTAGTATGGAGTCTAGTGATCCAAGAAATGGTGATAAATTTGTAGATAAAGGCGATCTGTAGATAGCGAAGATGCATATATATCTTGATCGAGTTTTATTTTCAAACAGTTTGCATCTTGTAGTTCGGTTTCTTCTATTTTGCATTGCATATTATTTTTACAGTATACAATTACTCCGTCGTTTTTATGTTTGTGAAGTTTAGTATTGAATACTTTGTGGTTGTTAATGTTTTTATGCACATATGTTGAGAAATTTATCCAACATTCTGTAAGAATTAATAAGTCAGTTCTAAATTTAATTTAATTTCATTTATCAGTGCAGTGAAATCCAGAAGTTTTTGTTAATGCTTCGAATGTTTTGATGAATTATGTTCAAGATCGGTAACTTGTCCTGTAGTATACGGTTTAACATGCAGGTATTTGTGGTGATTATTGGTTCAGGTATCAGTTTTTCAAGTGTTTCCGTTGTGAAAGAGGCCATTATAAAGAATTATAGTAGATGGAGTGTGTTAAGGTTTTTTTTTAAAATCATCTTAATAGGTATATCGTTGAGATATCTTATTTCGTCAACCTAGGATTCTTTAGTTTTTCTCACAAGATTTTTTCCTGATTTTACCCAAACATATTTATATTCTCGTTATTTGTTTTTGCCGGCTATTTGTTGGCTAAAGAAGGAGGTAGCGCAACACGGCATAACACCCCAAAAACAAATAACGAAAATGCTTTTGACCGTGAAAATCTTAAAACATATTTATATTCTTTTTCTAGAGCTCATTGTTTGGTATTCCAATGTAAGTTTTTGTAGTACTAGTTTTTTTTTTAATAAAACTAAAATACTTGCAAAACTTTTTTTTTAGTGGAATCATGTAATTCACCCTGAAAAGAAATTAGACTCGCGGAACTTAACATCATTACGTTTATTTACTATAATTAAAAAAAAAATAAATGGACTTCTATGAATTAAACAACATAACAATCTGACAGAATTAACAGCCTAGAGACTGTTCGGTTGAAATTTAAGAACCCGACTTCAAGTACATCTCGTACGATTTTCGTACCGTACTTTCGTGGATCCACGTGGATCTCTCCGGTATGGAAGGATGGATGGTATGATCATTTTTTTCTTAAACATGAATCTGTCTTGGCGAATCACATTTAGAAAGATCAAATCCTTGTACTACTGTACCGTCCACCATAAAATGTTGCTTTTGCTTTCCAAAATACACTCATTAAAGAATATATTACGTATTAATATAAAAAATATTTTTCAGGATTAAATAACATGTTTTCACAATTATGTCCTCTGTGTGCGAACTCTATCTAAGTTTCTTTGTTAATTTCAAGCGACCTCCCAGGTAAGTATGGTCCTGTATTCATTCATTTTTGGGCAGCATCGCGTTCATTGGCCAAAAATTGTACATTTATTTTCGTATCGGTGATCAATGAACCGGTGGATGCAATTTTTAACCATAAGTTGTTTTTAATTGTTTGTCTAGCTTATAGTTTTTCTACATTTTAGAAATGTATTATAGGTTTGTACAGTGCCCTCGAGGTGATTTTTCACAAAAACGGCGCTATATAAATCATCCAAATATTATTTTTATTATTAACTGGCAGGCATGAATAATAATACAAGCGATTTTTACCACATGTCTATATATTATGCACGACGTCATTGCCTGTCGCGGTTACTTTGTCCCGGTGACTAGCTGTCACTGGATCCGAAAACCGGCTATTTTTGGAACCAGTTCCTATCGGATTTATAAAATGGTCACCAAAACTTAAACTGGGCAAAGCTGAACCAAAAGCCACCCGAAGGGTCTAGCAGCAAAAGCCTGCAGAGCGGGTTGTACATATATTTCCGGATGTCGCGGGTCGTAAAGGTTCACCTTGCAGGTAAGATTCACGTTTGAATTGTACGTGTTATTTTAATGGTAACGGGTCAACTGTAAAATATGTGTTACACTCCGTTTTCGTGGTTAATGATTTACAATTTGATTTCACCTATTTTTAAAATGAATGCGGCATAAGATTCTATTAACAGGGGGTTGCTCGGAGCTTACATTTTAATTAATTCCAACGAATGCGTAACTATTATTTAATTTAAAACGGTTTGTAAATTTAAAAAAACGTTTTTCAACTGTGAAATTAGCGTTAAGCAACAAATTAACTTTTTTTTACCACGAATTAACACTTTCTGAGATATTCGTTGAGAAATATCTAAGATTTTATCAATGCGTTCATAAGAACTAATTAAAATAAAATCCACGAATAAATCAATTTTCTTGGCCTCTGGGGTGAATTCGACCGTAGGTCAATACAAAGGGCCACGTGCCGCATATTGATGTTCATGCTTTCTTCACTTGTGTACGAGTATGTCATTAAGATTGCGACTTCATTTTAGGATATCGTATCGCCTTAACCTCTCAGGCTATTTTGTTCGCTTTTCGGAACAACTCATATAGGTCTCATAGAAACTGTTCTGTCTTCGTTACTGCAATAGTGAAAAAATGTGATATAAAGGTTATTTCAAAGAAAAAATAAAACGCTATAAATTAAAATCTAAAAGTTAACGATAAAATAATTAACATGTACACCTTTATGAAACCAAACATTCCAAACGCAATTGAAAAAAAAGTGAAATTTTTATTAATTTTTTACATGAAACAGCTAAAAATTGAGGTGATGATTACATTTATAATACACTAGCTGACAGAATCAATAACTGTTGCGTTAACTTATTAGCTGAATTAAATTCAGTTTTTTAATTGAGTTAAAAATTACACACCGAAGCAATTATCGACGCACAACTGTCCGTGTTTTGTTTTTGTCAGTATCAGAGATGGCGTTGTGTACGGATTTTTAATTTTTTTGATTTTCTTATTTTTCCACTTACTTATGGGAACAGCGTTTCATTTAATTTTTATTTGTGTGAGGGAGATTAATTATAATATTGTATTTTTCCTGTGGAGGGATGCAGACATACGTTCACCGTTTTTCCCATTTTCGGCTGTTGACATTATGTTTAATAACAAAGCAAAACAATCAGCGAACATTGACGACCTCTGTAGTCCAGTGGGTAAGACTCTTGACTCACAATCCGGAGGTCGCGGGTTCGAACCCGGCTGCGCAAATAAATTTTATTTGATTAATTTGTGTTATTTCACAATTAATTCATTAAAAATAATATATAGTATATTTGCGGCATGTTCCAGAGTGGAAGATACTATCAGTATCGCCCTGGTATAAGACCACCATTCAGAATTGAAACGTTGCTTGAAAATGGCTTTAGCCGTGTTTGGTGACCAGATCTGAATAGCCAGGTACTTCCCAACCTTCCTCTTCCCCACCTCCTTCCCCTCCCCACTACCTTCAGCCTCACAACATACCCCAATTGGGGATGCCATAGTCTCACTGGATCCAGACGGGATCAGTTGAGGTTCTTGTGCGGTATTCACTGTAAAAAAAAAAAAAAAGCGCATTGACGTTTTTGAATTTTCGGAATTCACTCACTACTCAATGCTATACTTTCACAATATCCTGCAGCTCTTTCAAAAGATGAGAATTCGTTCCATACAAAACGTATCAGAAAAAGATTTTTTTGTTATGTTATTCTGCTATCCGGGGCGAAGAAAATACTAACAAATCAAAAATCATAAATATCGGTCCAGCCGTTTTTGAGTTATAAATGATATAACTAACCCGACTTTTTTGTGAGCAAGTCAGAGTGAGAAGTTTGCATTAAAAATTTTCTTATTTAAACAATAACATGGTTCTTTCTAATAATAAAATTTGAAAGCGTATTTCATCACCTTTCAAAAACAGTTTTGTTTTTGGACGTGTGCACAAATAATTTATTTATTTGGATTTTTTCGCAAAGCGGAAATACTCTGATTATTCACAGAATACGGTCGAGGCCTGAGGGATTAAATGTTTTTTTTTATTATTATTATATAAAAGTTACATACAATTGGAATTTATACCCGCTAAGCTACCGCAAGTAGCTTGTCAGCAGGAGATTAGTTCCACAGATTAGTTAAAACAATACATGAAATAATCCTAAACCCATCATTTCAACCACGAGCGGTTGCGATTCTTGTTTTTTTTAAATCCACGGACTAGCAAAAACAAGGCTCTTTTTTGTGCACTCTGTACATTTACCCGAGTAAATAAAAGATATGACAATAACATTGAAGCTACCGGTTGATAACTCAATTACTCTCGGCATGTCAATATGGAGATTTCAGTTTATACGCTCTATTGACTCACCAGGCTTTTGTTATTTAATACAACATATTCTTACGGACGCTCCAATCAGGGTGAGCAAACGTACAAGAGCTGTTTTGTTTCTGCACGTATTTGACTAACGTAAAAAAGTCTTAATAAAAAATAACAATCATCCATAATATGTTTGTTTCGAGGAATGTTAAAGTACCTGCCTACATAATATTTTAAACAGATATAATTTATATTGCTCTTTTTAAATTTGGAGCCGATTTGTCCAGAATTCAAATTATCCCAATAGGCTTCAACGCTCTAACGCCGAACGGTCGGAAATCACCGAATCGTGTGATAATAGTGGAACGTGTTTCGACAAGAATAAACAATAAAATTATAATCATTTTGACAAAAATTGTTATACCATTTGTTTATAATGAATACGAAAATGATAAATCCCTACTTTACTAACCACCTTCGTCAATTAAAAAAAAATCTCAGTCAACAGTTCTTTCCATAAAAAGCTTTTTCCTGTCCTCTCCGTTCCAATGTAAAATGAATGAACTGAAGCGTTCCCCAAATTAAATTTAAACTGCTGGAATTCTTTCTAGTTGGTGCATTTCTAAAGATAGAAGACAAAAAGGGTTTGCAAGCACTCCTAAAAATTCTCGTTTGCATTTTCAATTTAACGAAAATATGAAAGAGAACAAGACACAGAAAAACAGAAAAAGACAATGGTCGCAACTGGGACTCGAACCCAGACCTCTCGTCTAACCGGGACGTGCGCGTTAACCAATTTCGCTATTACCACCTTCGCTATTCCTGTCAAACCGTCATATTTGTCAATCTATTATTATTTATTTTTTTTGAATTTACAATTTTATCTTCAACAAATTCTTTTTCCAGTTTACGGGCAACTTCCCTCTTTATTGGAAACAATCATACTTAGAATTGGTTTGCAACCTGGATAGCGTCTCGGATAAATATATCCGAATTTATTCATATGGAACCATTGACTTTTTATAAAAGTCTAAATGAATATTCAATTTTTATAAGAAAACTCTCTTTTTTATAACTTTTGAAGGTTATTACTTAATACTATCAATGTAATATATCATTGAAGAAGAAGATAACAATAATAATCTAAACGAAAATATTTATGAAAGATAACAAGACAGAACAAACAGAAAAAGACAGTGGTTGAAATTGGGACTACTGGCAACTACTCTCCGTAATATGGAAAAAAATTGTTGAAGATAATATCATTAATTTAAAAAAATATATATAAATATGAGATTGACAAATATGACGGTTTGACAGAAGGTGGCAATAGCGAAATTGGTTAACGCGCACATCCCGGCTAGACGAGAGGTCTGGTTCGAGTCCCAGTTGCGACCATTGTCTTTTTCTGTTTGTCTTTTTCTCTTTCATATTTTAGTTTAGATTATTATTGTTATCTTCTTCTTAATAGCAAATTTGAGGTTTCTTGTTTTATGTTAGTAAGAATGAAGCAAGTACCAAAATATAACCCGCAGACACGACGTTCTTGATTTGATACATGTACATAAGTAGATAGGTACCGAACTAATACAATTATGGTGTAGAATAATATGTAAAAATGATAAAATCAAGCACAGAGAGAGGAACGTAAACAAAATTTTAAACGGAAAAAGTAAAAAAAGCATCGACCTAAACTACCTTAAAACAGGAGAATACCCTTTACAGAACCAAAAAAGCAGTAGATTACCAGCTTTGAAATATGTTGGTAGGGTATTTTTCGTGTTTATGTAATCGAAATAAAACGTTTTGTATTTTCACACACTATTTTGACAAATATGCGAAAGCGTCATAAAAAGATAGCTAGATTTTAATAAATATCTGATGAGGAATTATTTTTTTAACGTTGTCTCCACACAAGAGGCTGTGGAAAAAATAATTTCCCCCAGGGCCTAATTCATCTTTGGGGATGCAGCGTGGTGGGTATTTTAATGAAATGAAGGAGACGAGGTTCTGGGAAGGAAAAGGTTCGTATGAGGGTTGGGTGCGAGGCGAGTCGAAAGAACCCTTCTGAAGAAGTGATCTGCTTTTATTTACATGCTAACAAATTGCTTATTTTTATTTCATTTCAGTAAAACGACGTTATTAGCTAGGGAAAATTAAAAAAAAAACATACATAGTTAAAATAATGAACTGTCACTGAAAAATAAATGGTTATAATAATAACATTTGTTTCCCAAACATATGTATTTCTGGACTACTGGAATTTTTTCACGTCGGAAGTTTCACATTTTGAGGTTAATTATTATTTTGTATATTATTTGTGAAATTAAGAAATAATAATATTTTCTTTAAGTGACTCTAAAACTAAAATAATAAAAATAGTAAAACAATACCACTTTTCATCCCTGGTATTGAATAATAGAGTTGTGAAAGTATATATATATAAATATATATTTTTAAGTAAAATATAATGTTAAGGGATAAGGGGGCGGGGTCATAGAAAGCGACGATCGATGGTAACGGATGTGTACAATATTTAGCGTTAATTAACTCAACGAACAATATATAATTATGTTAGTTAGTTGAGTTAGTAAAAGCCTCCATTATTCGCACATAGAGAACAGTGCTAAGAGCTTTCCCGGATGTTCGCAAGATGGCGGCTGGAGTTATGTGGTAGTGCTCCAGGTGGACGAAGGTCGAGGCGAGGGAGCTCACACAAACACGGCGTTCATCAGATCTAATCCGGCCAGCTTCTAGTTAAGTCGACTATTTGCAGTCAAGCTTGTAATACGCGAAGTATTAAGAAACCTCAGATTAAACAAAGAACTCTATTTCTTCCCTAAGTGAAATCTCCTTTCAAAACGTAGAGATAGACTGATTGTGTGAACGCAAAAAGATATTAAAATGGCGGGAATTTGGAATGAGCCACCGGCAATCGTATTTTGTCTCTAAAATTAAGGTGATATAGTTTTCCACTGAAATAAAACGAAGAGCTTTGGGAGGTGTCTAAACACGATAAATTGAATTTACAAGCATTGCCTGAAAAAATTAAAGGGAAGCCATAAGCCAAAGATGTGTGCATTCTTAGTGTGCCTTACGTCACCTATATATTAGTGTAGGCCGAATTTTTTTCTTCCGAATTCGTTATGGCGCTAGTAATAAAAAGTTGTCTAGGAACCTACAACATAACAAAAAATTAGTTTAAAAAAAAACAAAAAATATCCTAAGGCTCCGGGGGTCCTTTGAAGTTTGGGAAAATATCGAAATATTTCCATTTTTTCAGCCCCTGCGCAAAATATTTTGAAAAAGTTTAAAGATGTTAATAAAGTCCATAGCTTCGATTTATATAACTACCATCGATTATTTTTATAGTAATACTAGCTGGTCCCGGCATGCGTTGCTATGCCATTTAATAAATAAATTGTTTCTCCCTGAGTGTTCTTTCCCATTGGTCCCGTTTCCCTTCCGCCTCCCCTTCTTCCCCTGCTTCCTCTTCCCCTCTCGCGTTCCCACTTCGTCACCTCCACCTTCCCTCTCCCCACTCCACTCCCCCCCCCCCTTCCCCGGTCCGGCGAACCCCCCTCCCGAGTTCCCCCCCCCCCCTCCCAGGTCCCCCTCCCCCCTCCTGCGTTTTCCTATCACCTTCCCTGCCTTCCCTCTTCCCTTTCCCGCTCCCTCGTCCCGCCAACCCTCCACCCGCGTTCCATATATTCAATCCCAATCGAATTTTCAATTTGGTAGGCGGGTATGGGTACCGCCGCCCTGGGAACCATTCATTGGATGACCGACACCTCTGCCACAGGTCACCCCAAGTGGTTCGCTACGTTTGGTGACTTAGCAGGGGTGCCCGGGTTCTTGGGGTAATGATTGTCCAGGTCTTGATGGCGGGTGCGTCGGCCCACCTTCTGCGTGGCGGGCCGGATTGGGAGATGCTGGTTGAGGGAGACCCTTTACAACCGGTTACCGCTGTCCGGGCCGCTCGGTAGTACAGGGGCCCGACCCTCAGGCTCACGACTGAGGGTGGGCTGCCCCATCAACGAGTGTTAAAACCCCGCCGCTGCTGTTGTGCCGGTTCGTGACCGGAGGGGACCCAGCAGTAGCGTTTGGGGCGCATTGGGCGACCTCTCCAGCCGGACTCTCCCTGCCCATCGCCTTGCACCGCAGTGGGTGGGTTGGATACATACGTCCGTCACTCCTGGAAACTCTGAACCCCAGCATCCTACCCACCCCTTATACCTTTTCCCTCCCAGACCCTCCTTCCTATCATATAAAAAAAAAAAAACAACAATTAAAATCATGAACTTGCAACCTACAATAATTAACGTCATTACAGCGGCGAGAAGTAGGCGTCCCCGGTGCGGGCCAAAACTGTTGGTGAATTACACCAACATTCGCGGCCTGCACACCAATTTAAACTCTGTCCACCACCACCTTTTTTCTCAACGCCCAAACCTACTTTTCCTGTCTGAAACTCAGATAGCTGAGCCTGTGGACACCTCCTATCTGGACTGCCCGGGCTTCACCCTCGCAGGCAAGTTCAGATCTAAAGGAGGTGTCTGTCTCTATAGTCGAGCTGACGTCAACTGTGTGCGACTGTTGAATCTGGAAAACTCCAGATTCGACGTAATGTGGGTACGCGTCAATCTTGCCAGTACGGTAAGATTCTACGCGTGTTTATACCGCTCACCGAACCTTAGCGAATCAGACACGTCCGAGCTCTTCAAACACTTAAGCGACACTATTGATGACCTCTTGCCCCGCTACCCTACGGCAGAGTTTGTGGTCCTGGGGGACTTCAATGTTCATAACGAACCTTGGTTGAAGTTCTCAGGATCAACGGACTCGGCTGGACGCCAAGCGGAATCCTTTGCCCTTTGCTACGGATTGGAGCAAATGGTTCAGGAGCCTACAAGGGTTCCTGATGTCCAAACTCACCGTTCCAATCTGTTAGACCTGTTTTTAACTACTGTGCCACACGGTTACAGGATTGAAGTCACAGCGCCTTTAGGATCGTCCGACCACTGCCTGGTGACGACATCAATCCCTGTAAACTTCAGACCACCTAACGAGAGGCTGAAGAGAAAAGTGTGGCACTATAGGTCAGCAGATTGGTTCGGTCTGCGGGCACATTTTAATGCTTTTCCGTGGTTAGCTGTCTGTTTTCGGACTTCGGATCCCTCAAGATGTGCCCAGGAAATTGGTGAAGTCATCACATCCGCGATGGATGGCTTCATCCAATCAACTGTTAAGGAAACTGGTGTAGGCTCAAAGCCGTGGTTCAGTCGACAATGCGCTGAAGCAGTGCGACGAAAAAACGCGGCTTACCGAGCCTACAACACATCTAGAACTTCCGAAGACAGAACAGCTTACAACAAAATGGCAAAGGAAACCAAG
The DNA here is from genome assembly GCA_929108145.2 of Limnephilus rhombicus. Taxonomy (NCBI): domain Eukaryota; kingdom Metazoa; phylum Arthropoda; class Insecta; order Trichoptera; family Limnephilidae; genus Limnephilus; species Limnephilus rhombicus. The sequence continues at coordinate 31,734,816 of OV815284.1, forward strand.
AGATTCATAAATAGGTCAAAATTCGAGCACGACCAGCAGATCAGCAGAAAGCTGACTGCATGCCCGCATGGCAGCAGGCAATTCTGGTCGCTTGCGGGCTCAATAGGTCGCAATTTCTGCAAATCCAGTCTGCCACCTCTTACCAGACCTGACGGCTCACTAGCAAACACCGCCACCGAAAAGGCTAACTTACTAGGTAAAATGTTTGCGGATAACTCAACCCTCGATGACCAAGGTGCTGTCCCGACGTCGGTTCCTCACTGCGGTTTTCGTATGAAAAAGCTGAGGATCCGGCATCGGGAAGTACTCCATGTTTTACGAGGGCTTGATGTTAATAAAGCTAGTGGGCCTGACGGAATACCTGCCCTGGTACTGCAGAGGTGCGCTGCAGAAATAGCTCCAATTTTGACGAAGCTTTTTAAAATGTCCCTGAAGACTGGCTCTGTGCCCTCTGGTTGGAAAAAAGCGGTTATCCATCCTATTCCAAAGAAGGGTGACCGCTCCAACCCGGCCAACTACCGCCCCATAGCGATCACATCAGTTCTGTCTAAGGTGATGGAACGTGTGATCAACGACAAACTGCTCACATACCTCGAGAAGAACAAAATTATTAACGACCGTCAATACGGATTCCGGCGGAACCGCTCGTGCGGTGATCTTCTCGCGTATGTGACGCATGTTTGGGGGCGATGCCTGGAACGTTTCGGTGAGACCCAAACGGTTGCACTGGACATCTCCAAGGCTTTTGACCGGGTTTGGCACCGAGGACTTGTCAACAAACTGCATTCTTACGGACTTCCCGCATGCTTGTGTACGTGGATTGCCGACTTCTTGAGGGAGAGGTCGATTCAGACGGTAGTCGATGGTTTCACCTCTTCCTCACACTCGATAAATGCTGGCGTCCCGCAGGGATCGGTTCTGTCTCCGACTTTGTTTTTGTTGCACATCAACGACCTTTTGTCATGTGCACCAATTCACTGTTATGCGGATGACAGTACAGTTCATGATAGCTTTTTGTTTGACAAGCCCCCAAAGGGCTCACAAACTCCAACAGGTCGTAGGGCTTTGAAGCAAAGAATGGACGGTTACCTCGAGAGTGTTTTCTCTTGGGGTAAAAATAATCTCGTTGAATTTAATGTTTCAAAGACCCAATCTTGTCTGATTACGTCTAAAAGGGAACGAAATGAAAATCTAGTCTCTTTCAACGGAAGCAATCTTCCGAACAGGCCCTCCATTGATATGCTTGGTGTAATCCTAAGTGACCAGCTCAGGTATGGGGGCTCCATCGAAGCCAGAGTAAAGTTAGCCTCCCAAAAGCTGGGCGTACTGTACAGGTCCCGCAGATACTTTAATAGTACACAACTGCTAACCTTGTACAAATCACAAGTACGCCCCACGGTTGAATTTGGCAGCCATCTCTGGTCTGGAGCTCCAAAATACCTGAAAAATACCCTCGACTCTGTGCAGAAACGGGTGGTCCGTTTGATAGATTCTCCCATCTTAACAGACGGATTGCAATCTTTAGAGCACAGGCGTCGGGTGGGAATGCTATCCTTGTTCTACCGGTATTACAATGGAAGATGCTCCGAGGAACTAGCATCATTGATTCCTTCGGCACCGGTGCATAGTCGGGAAACACGCCAAACGCGTGCCCAACATCTGTACACGGTTGACATTTGTCACATGAGAACGGGTCGTTTCTTCGACTCGTTCTTGTGTTCAACAGCTCGGCTGTGGAATGATTTGCCGGCCTCTGTGTTTCCTCCTTCCTACAACATGGGTCTCTTCAAGACCAATGTTCATTCCTTCCTCTCCTCAAAAAGACCCTCCACACAGCATCCCAGATGACATAGGCCCTGAGGGAAATTGTTTTCCTCAGGGCCTCCTGTGTGGAGTTAATGTAAAAAAAAAAAAAAAAAATCCCAGTACATTCAGTTTTTAAACAGCCCGCGTGCCACCTTTTACAATTTTTATTCAAATTTCCATTTTCTAATTAAATTTGGTACCTAACATAGGTACCTATTTAAAATATCTGAAATTCTTGATTCGATTCAAAATATTAGGGGAGTACCTACTTTAAATAAATTTTTCAACTTTTCAAAAATAGAATCCTGATTGAACAATCATTCATTGTTTTGCAAAATGTCATTCTCTAACACGCGAACTGTCAAATGTGCGATGTTTTCTGTTATTATTTAATTTTCTGCGCAATTTCCAAAATTTTTCTCTCCGTAAGAACCATCTTCGAACTTCAAGGAATATTCTAAAAAAAGAATTAGCGAAATCGGTTAAGCCGCTCTCGAGATTTGCGCTTACCAACAAATTTACCGATTCATTTTTATATTATAGATGGCACTAAAACACCTCCGCCCGCAGTCCCCAAACCCGCCCGCGCTTTAGCGGCGCGCCGTATTGGCCGTTCCTCGGTCGACCAAGGACCCCCCATTTCGTGATATAGTTGTGTAGGTAACTAAAAGTATTTTGAAAAAAAAAGGAAGAAGTTTATTTGCCAACCATTTTGAAAGGAAGAATTACAAACATTATTAAGGCATATCAACATAAGTATATAAACTTGTTGAAGTCAGAAAAATGAGGAAGAAATACAGTTTCCTTCCAAAGAAGAGTCTCTCCATTTAAAATCACAAGCTCCCTACTGTTTGATATTAGTGATTGTAAATGTAAAGTGTCATAAATGCAATTTATTAATGCAAATTGTAGATAATACATTAAAGTTTCCCTTAAAGAAAAAAACTAAAGAAGTGCGAGAAAAATGTTTATTGGCAGTGTTGGTATACCGACTACGGAACAATTGGAAAAGCCCATGAAAAGAAAATGGAAACATCTTACCAAATCAACTGAACAGGTGTGAGATAAAAAGCTTTAAAATTTGTAGACATTTTGTATCATTGTCTTTCATTACGTCATTATCTTCCACGTTAACATCAAAATCATATTCTCCTGATGCAAAATCAAGTCGGCTACTTAAGACTAATAACACCGCCTTTCCGACAATTACAGTATTCTACAGTTCTCCGTATTTTACAGTTCTCTCCAAGATCTGTGACAGGTTCAGGATATTGGATTGAGCTGGAGCAGCAATCGCTTCTGCCGTCTTAAATGATTTCAACATAATCACGCAGGATAATAATAATAAAGTTACAGACAAAAATAGATACCGTCGCGGACGTCTGCGTGCCAGATCTGTACTCATCAAAGCTAAGTGCATAAACTAAGTGGATTATTTTTTGATGGTCGAAAGAACAAGACCTTAGCTAACAAAAAAAGACACAAATTCTATAAAAGCACAGTACTTGAAGAACACGTATCGATTATCGTGGAACCAGGATCTCATTTCTTGAAGCATATTACGCCTAGGCCAGGCACTGCTGTAAACATAGTCAAACCAATAATGGAATATTTTGCTCGTCAAAACATTTCACTCTACCATTTTAAAGCAATGGCACAAATTTTAATACGGTAACAACTGGTGCTGTGATTCGAACGATGAAGAAACACTTGGATGAACCGGTACAGTTGCTGATCTGCTTTTTTCATTGCAACGAGCTGCCTTTCGATTATGAAGTCGGATGGTACAACCACCGGACCTCGTGGTTTTTCCAGACCCGTAGGTTCGACTTTTCATAATTGCCATAATTTACCGGTACAATCTTTTTTCAAATTCAGTATTCAACATCAAAATTTAAGCACCAAAAATACTTGATTGATATTTTCAAAGCAGTTTTCAGCAGACGTTGTCCTCCTGAAATTGCCAAAAGAACCCAGGAGTGATTACTACAGTGAGTCGAATCTAACGATTATATATTGGAAGCGTAATGCCATCAGAAAATTTTGTTATGTTAGCCAAGTTTTTCATGAGGGCATACTTTCCTATGTGGTTTGATATAAAACTGCATGGGTCGTGCAAAAAGGTGCAAGGCGTGTTTTTAGCATGATTAAATATTCGCGCTATCTTCCGGACGAATTAAAAGCAATAATTAATCCAGCGATTCAAGGAAACGCTTACTTCCCTCATCCTGAAAATTGACCCTTGTCAATGATAACCGATGAATCACCTACCATCTAAGAACTTGGAATAAGGCATTTATTGAAAGCCAGAGAGTTATCCGACTGAAAACCGAACATTTAGAGTACCCACATTGAATTTTGATGCACAATCCTACTTTGATATAATATTTTGGCAAGATACGCCAATCATGTTTCCTCCCATTTTGGAAGATGTAACGGAAGACAAATTAGAAGAACTTAACCTAACTTCAGAACTCAGCTCCATTTTCATCAAATTTGACAGGTTCCCCTGTCTTACCCAATCTGTAGAATCTGTAGAAAAATCTGTAGAACGTTGTGTAAAGGTTGTGACTGAAATATCGTCGAAAGTGTGTGGCAAGAAGAACAGGGAAGGCTTTATTACTACTATAATAAACTCCAGGTAACATATGCCAAAAATTGTAACAAACGTGATTTTCAACCAAAATAATTGATCACATTTAATTTTTCATGATTAATATAATAATTATGATTGTAATTTTTAATGCTGTGACTGCTTTAATAGTAAATAAATTGATATCGAGAATTTTGTAATTGTAACTCTTTCATTTCCTTACTACTAGGGAATAATTTACAAAAATATATATTTAATCACTTTTCGAACGCATCGGGGAACCTAGAAACGATAATATAAATTTTTATTTTTTATTAACATCAAAGACAACTTTTTATCACTAGCGCTCAAGGAAATAAGACAATTTTTTTCGCCATATATATTATTATTTTACTATATATATAGATAACAAAAAATAAAAATCGCTTCAAACGGAGTCTAGAAACGCTCGATTTCAAGCCCAAAGTGGTTTTTATTTATTTTGTGAATAATTTTACAAGGAATAAACTATTGCAGGGAATTCAAGCAAAATCCAATTTGGTGCGTTCTACTAATTATTCAAGTGTTCACTTTTATTGATTCATTTTCCAGATAAATAAAGTGCTCGTGAATTATAACTTGTTGTTTGTTTCGTAGCATTATTTGTTTAATTAATTGTTTTAAGAGTTTATTCATATAGTGAAGAAACCACAATTGAGTAACGTAACACAACCTAGTTATTTTGAAAGAAACTTATTTCTATAAAGCAATGCAGAGGATAAATATGAATAAAGGGTAAAATAAATAATTGACACCTAAGGGAGGTCCTCAGTCTAGTAACCCGCAGGCCTAATTATGGCAAAAATAGGATTAAGGCGGTACACATCCCTAATAATTTTTGTTTGCTCAGATCTCACATTTTAATAATTTCCGGCGAATTTGTAACACTAATAACTTTTTATTACAACAGAACACTAGGGATGTAAGTTATTTATATTTAAGATTAATAAAAACAATACCTTACCATTAATATATTTTACGTACAACGATTTTAAAACTTCATGACCCTTTTTTCAACTATAAAGTTAGTCGTAAGCACCAGATTTTATTTTTCTAGGCGATGAATCAATAACTTCGGAAATGCGACATGATGACACATTTTAAATATTTGTAACACGTTCTTCAGAATTAATTAAAATGAACGCGGCGGAAAGGTCGAATCTACAGGCCTGCTAGGGGGAATTCGTATTTGTTTACACGCTTTCTTCACTTACGTCGTTAACATTCCCACATAATTTGTCTTCTTCTTCTTTTCTTTGATAGGGCAAATTCGACAGTAGGTCCGTCCAATACAGGGGTCGCGAGTCGCAATTTGTATACACGGCTTCTTTACTTACGTCGTCAAGATTCTGAATATATTTGAGGGTATATTGTCGTCTTAATAGGCCATTAGCCAGTTTCTCTCTCTGTTTTTCTAAAAAGAAAAGGTAAATTTACCACATGCTAAAAATGTAGGAACCTAATAGGCGTAATGGAGTCTCGAGGTGTAATTGTAGGTTTGCAATAAAATGTGAATAATTTTACAAGGAAAAAAAATATCTAGAGAAACTGTCACAGATAATATTAACCATAATATTCTATTTGTTTCTGGCGTTCAATAAAAAATATTTTTTTAGTAGTTTCCGCTTATATTTTTTACAAAGTATTAAACATTTTTATTTTTATTCTATTCCAGCGAAATGATAGGAATAGCTACAATTTATCCAAAGATTTTTTGGTATTAAAGGGTCTTCCAATAGTGACTTCCCAACTTTAGCAGTTGATGGTGGCCATATTGTTGAAGCGACATCTGTCAAATTGGCTGTGATTTATTCAGTTTTGCCAAATCGTTCAACAGCGTTCAAAAATACGTGGAAATGATAAAAAAATTTAAAATTTAATTAAATATTAAAAATTGTTTAATGATAAAATCTCGCGTGGAGGTGATGTGAACTGGCCACCGAGATTTGACCCCGTTAGACTTTTTCTTATGGGGTTTTCTTAAATCGCAGGTCTATGCAATTAAGCCACAAACCACATCGGCCCTCAAAGCCAATATAACCCATGGCATCGGTCGAATTCAGCCTGATTTATGAATTTCAGAGTCATGGAAAATTTGTCATTTCGGATGCGCGGCACTCAGAAACGCCGCGGCGAACATTTGAACGATGTTGTATTCCATACATAATAGCATCGATAGGCCTTTCCAACGAATAAAACATTTCGATGATATCTCACACACACTTTATTTTATTAAATTTTAACGCTTAATGAAAGACCCTTTATAATGTAAACCCATTCTTATGTCGTAACGATTAATCTAAATAGTGATATGACGTTCAGAGTCGCCGCAAGAGCTTCGAGCAAAATTCTGTCATCGAAAATACTGATGCACAATTTATTTTTGCAATAAAACTTCTGTACACCTTTATTCATTATATATTCAGTATAGTTCATGGTTAATATTCCTGATTTATTTAATGAACTCGTGGTAATACCCCCTTCATGAACACGAGATATTCTCAAATAGAGGTATTAATTAATATTAAAAACTATGTATATACCGACTGCATATTTACCGTTAATTTAAAAAATGTATTTTTTTATATGAAAAGAGGTAAACAATTAATTATATTATGTACATATTTTATCAAAAAAAAACATTACGTTAACTCTACGCAGGAGGCCCTGAGGAAAATAATTTCCCTCAGGGCCTATGTCATCTGGGATGTTGTGTGGAGCGTCTTTTTGAGGAGAGGAAGGAATGAACATTGGTCTTGAAGAGACCCATGTTGCAGGAAGGAGGAAACACAGAGGCCGGCAAATCATTCCACAGCCGAGCTGTTGAACACAAGAACGAGTCGAAGAAACGACCCGTTCTCATGTGGCAAATGTCAACCGTGTACAAATGTTGGGCACGCGTTTTGCGTGTTTCTTGACTATGCACCGGTGCCGAAGGGATCAATGATGCTAGTTCCTCGGAGCATCTTCCATTGTAATACCGGTAGAACAAGGATAGCATTCCCACCCGACGCCTGTGCTCTAAAGATTGCAATCCGTCTGTTAAGATGGGAGAATCTATCAAACGGACCGCCCGTTTCTGCACAGAGTCGAGGGTATTGTTCAGGTATTTTGGAGCTCCAGACCAGAGGTGGCTGCCAAATTCAACCGTGGGGCGCACTTGTGATTTGTACAGGGTTAGCAATTGTGTACTATTAAAGTATCTGCGGGTCCTGTACAGTACGCCCAGTTTCTGTGAGGCTAACTTTACTCTGGCATAATCATTTCATTATTTCTGGAGACATTCGTAAATCAACTAAAACCAATGAATCTAACCCGATCTTACCTAGTTTATAATAATTCAATCGGAAATTATATGTTCAATCAATTAATACGGTAGAAAAAGCATTGTAAAAGTTATCACATTGCAGTGTCACGTTGTTATTTGTGCCATTTTCATATGTTTACAAAGTACAGGAAATAAATTAAAGTAAGTCGCTTTGTTTTTCATTTCCTCAAAAACATTTCACTGAATTTTTGCGTTTTTTTTATTGCTTTTGTATTTTTTATAAGTCAAAAAGATTGCGGTGGAATTTGTTCAAATGTTTGGAGTTTATACGGTTTCTTGAACAAATTAATATAATAATAACTTCGGGAATGCGAAATAGCACGTGCACCACAATTATTATGTATTACTTTTTTGTTTTTTTTTTTTTACATGAACTCCACACAGGAGCCCGAGAGGAAAATGATTTCTCTCAGGGCCTATGTCATCTTTGGGAATGCTGTATGGAGGGTTTTTTTAGGAAAGGAAGGAGAGGAGAGTTCTGGGAAGGAAAAGGGTTTAAGGGGTGGGTAGAGATCTGGGGTTCAATGTATCCAGGTCATCCGCCTCAAAGACCTTGACAAACCTCACCCCATGAACCCGGGCACCCCTGCTAAATCACCAAACGTAGCGAACCACTTGGGGTGACCTATGGCAGAGGTGTTGGTTATCCAATAAAGGTTCCCGGGGCGGCGGTACCCATTCCCGCCTCCCAAATTGAAATTACTGTTATCAATTGCCGTGAAATGATCAATATTATTTTACCAACGTATTATTTTTAATTCGTTTATCACTTTATTGTTTTGGTCTTTTTTTTGACCCCACAACTTTCCCAACGGCGTTATAAGGAAACAAATGGTTTCCTCCTTCACCGCACACATCAAGGATCTATTTTATTGAACGAAGCTACATTTATTTGAACGACTCTAGCCCCTACAATGTCCATGCATACGGGGTTAGAAAGCAGTATGCAAGTACTTACATTAACATAATACAAAATAATAATAAATCTTGAAACAATAGACAATATCATACACTTCTTTAGTAAGAAGCCAGGTAGAGTATAATTCGCCCATTTGGTCCTCATTGTATAAAATACATTCCGACAATATAGAAAGGGTACAGCACAAATTCCTAAGATTTATTAACTTTAAGCTGAATATTCCAATTAAAAATATTAACTATGTCCTTTTGATGAAACAACTCAACTTAATTACGCTGTCCGATAGGCGAATCATCTCTGATCTTGTACTATTAAATAAAATCATTAATAATTGCATTGACGATCCTGAAATTCTCGCCAAAGTAAAATTTTACGTACCGACCAGAAATACGAGGCAAAGTGCTACCTTCTTCTGTGACAATTTTAAAACAAACTATGAAGCTCATACACTTATAAATAGATTACATTATTTTGGCAATAAATTTGGGAATATTGTAGACATGTTTGCAGATTCCATATTAGTTATAAAACGAAATCTTTATAATTACTTTAATGAAATGTATGATTTTAATTTTAATTAATTTTATTTTTCATTATTATTTTAATCATTGTATATTGTGTACTACATACCTGCCTAACTGTTATTATCTATCTTTGTAAAAGCCCACTAGGGCGTAAATAAATAAATAAATATCAACTAACCTAACCTAACACTATCTCGTTAGTCATAAGCAAGTGAAATATATATTTTTAAAGGGTTGATTAACAAATTCGAAAAATATGTCTTTTGGCCAATTGCTGTACGAAAAATTAGTCTTTCGAAAAACTGAAATTCGATCAATTGTTTTCGAACAATTGATTAAGAAAAATTGAATTCGAAAAACATGTCTGTCTATGTTATGTTATGTGTCAAAATTATGTTGTGTGTCTGCCATATTTGGCAGTAAAAGTCAAATGTTATTTTGATCAATATTCAAGATGGTCGCCAACCATAAGGAAAATTACCCGTACAGATATGAACGGAATTATTATTGAAATGCATTTTCCGTCTCCGGAAAATTTACTATTTTTTTGTAACTCCGATATTGTTTTGTAATTTAGTTGAAATGAAGTAATATATTTTTTGAATAATTATGCATATTGCCTAGAACGGCAAAATGCCTAGTTGGGCAGCCAAAGATCATTATAATGATGTAATATGTAATGTTTTCAAAATAAATAAATACAATAAATATTGAGAGTGGGTCCTAAGTAGTACATATTTGCCTTTAAATGTTTCGTCCCCCCCCCCCCGCCCTCACCTGCTCTTCAGGGAACCCCTCCACGTGAATGCTACAGCTATGCTCTTAGGCGTAACGATCGGTATAGGATGACTACAGATGCGTAAAATGCGTGAAATTCTCGGGCGGCACTTTTAAGGGGCGACAAAATTTCACAATATTTTTTTTATAATATCTTGTCAAACCCCTTCATTTCATATTTTTGTTGCACCGATTCGGACTGATTGAAATAAGCATGGATTTTTTCATTACGTATTCTGTGACAAAACCGCGGAATCCCGTTTCTTTAAATGAATGTATAATAATGCCATCTTGATTACTTATTGTGGGCATATTACAATTAAGCATTTTACAAATAAGCATAAACGCACCAACGATGCCATGGCCATGGTAATTGACCATATTTCTGGCCACCTGGATAAGGGCTTAAAATGTCTATCGGTATTTCTCGACCTAAGCAAAGCGGTTGACACAATCTCACACATCAAATTAAAACGCAAAATGTTCAATATAGGTATTAGAATCAAAGAATTAGGCCTCCTCTCCAGCTTCTTATCTGACAGATTCCAATGCGTTAAACTCAGTTCAGAAAAGAATCAGAATTTGCCCGATAGTTACGGGATCCCACAAGGCAGTGTTATAGGTCCAACGCTCTTCCTAATATATATTAACGAGTTATGTAACCTAGACATCGATGCTACTATTATCAGTTTTACCGACGACACTGTCCTACTCTTCCAAGCGAAAGACTGGCTTACCGCATATTGCAAAGCGGAGGAAGGAATTCAAAAGGTAAAAAAATTGGCTTAAATTAAAAAATTATACAATACTACCAGCTACGATCAGACAAACTGACTCCTTGACAAAATTCAAACAAGATATTAAAAAATGTATTATAAGTATTGAACGCCACACTATTACAAACATCTGTAAAATAAATCACACAGACAGAAATAACTATTCACATCTGACCTAACCCGTATAAAATAAATGAAAATAATAGAATCCTGTCAAATTTAACTCCATGAATAGATTAGACAGAATTTACTTCTTTATTTCATCTCCACCAACAATTATAAGATAACTCTTTTTAAATGATTTACCCACCCTTCCAATCTTTTATTTTACTTTTAACACTCTTGTAACTAAGTTATTCATTTATATACTTGTACGCCTGTCTCGACACAGGTATATATATCCTTATGAGACAGGCGTAAAAAAACCCAATGTACATATACCCTTTTAGAGAAAAAAAAATCTAAGAAAGTTTCATGGATCATCATGCGTTTCGATTAATCATCAAACCATCCATTTCCAAGTACAAAAATAGGAGGAAAACCATTTTCGTGTTCTGAGTGTACTATTGATTAAAGGTGAGGACTCGCGTGCAGATTAATTCTTAAGTTAAAACCAGTTTCATGTTCCGAACGATCTGTCAAAATTCCATTAGCGGATTTATCTGCTGACGCTTTACGAATTTAAAATTTTTATTTCCAATCATTTTTAAAAATTCTTAATTCGTAAGTAAACCACACGCACATTATGAGAGAAATACTTATTAAACTGGGGACTTGCAAGCATATTCACTTTTAATTTAAAACCAATTTTGTAAATAGAATGTAAAATTCCAGTTGTGGCTTCATCTGCTGACACATTTCGAAGGAAAACATTTTTTATTTTTTTATTTATTTTTTTTTTGTTTATTTAAAAAAATACATACGTATACAGATTCATAGTAAAACATTTGGTTCTTAAAGCTAATAACAATATGTAAATTTCTTTTTAATGAAACTTCCCAATTCAAAAGAGAAAACATTTCTCGTGCTTGAATTTTGGAGTGCCATTGTAAAATGCATAGTTACACAGAGTATCTTATTACAAGTACTTATATTAATTAAATATATATTCATGAAGACAAGTGGACATAATAACTGACAGTATTGTCAGAGTAGGTACATATAATAAAGTTGTAACATTCTCTTATTCTTAGTGCGGTTATAAAATTCTAGTTGCACACTATGTGTGAGCTGCCAAAATCAAATAAATATCATTTTCATGCTCTGAGTGTAGTTTTGTTTCGACGCATACAGATTAAACTTAACCAGTTTTGGGTTCAAAATGTAAAATTCCAAATTTGGATTCATCTGCTGACACATTTCGAAGGAAAACATTCTCTCATTCAAAGTGCAATATACAATTCTAATTGCAGACTATATATGTACGTGTTGACAAAATCATAGAAAAACCATTTTCATGTTCTGAGTGTGGTTTTAATGCGTCACATGCAGATTTAATTTAAACCAGTTTTGTGATCACAAAGTAAAATTAAAGTTGGATTCATCTGCTGACACATTTTGAAGGAAAACATTCAGTTGCAGACCATGTATGTGCTGCCAGAATCAAAGAGAAACCATTTTCATGTTCTGGGTGCAGTTTTATTTAATTCAAATCAGTTTTGTGTTCAGAATATAATAATAAATTAAATGACAAGTTGCAGATTCATCGTGTACCGAGTGAAGCTTTATATTTGAGTTGGATGCCATATGCTGTAAAATTCTGAGAAATTGACTATTCCGTATGTAACTATTATTTTGGGACTCTTACGCAGAATCAATCTTAAGTTAAAACCTGCCCTATGTTCTAAACACAGGTAAAAATTTGAGAAGCGAAATTCTTTTACATGGATACCAATCTCGATTCTCGATTTTCGAAAGCAGTTATAAATTTGTAATAGAATTTACAACATATTTTTATTGGAAAAATACTCATCACATGTGACATAAAAATGGCATAAAATGAGTTTGTAATAAAAAAAGGATTTCTACGCTCTCCCCCGCCCCCCTCACCCCCCTAGCACTTCAAAGGGATATCAGCCCCAGTCGCCCCGGGCTGATACCCACGTCCACGCCCGACGCTACGCCACTTTCACCACTTAACCCCGGAATCAAAAAGGCAATCAATGACATGATTGGAGAGTCCGATTCGAGCCGCGGTCAACAGTGGTTGTGTGTACCTTACCTATTGCTTAGTGCCGTTCGCCCGTTCCTGTGCCTCATTCAGATAAGAGATTATTGTTACATTTTATTTAATTTTGTTTATCGTATACCTATTTGTTTGCATTCCTGCTTACGGCTAATCCGTTTTCGTTTGTACAGTCAATGAAATAGACTGCGTATTATTTTTTCAGCTTAATTTTTAAAAGTTAAGTTTTTTTATATAATGGAGGAAGACGAAGATAGGCCTCCCGACCCAGGGTCGATATTAGATTTTTCTGATTCGGATTCTAATACTAGCCATGTTTCTATTGCACTCCCATCTCGTAAGCGACGACCATCGCATAGCCTTCACATTCCATCGAAAGTTAAATCTATACCGCCGATTCAACAAACCTCGACCTCTAACGACCTTAACACCAATAGTTACACCCAGACAAGTACTTTAACTAGCGATAATACAAAAAAATACTGACTTACTTTATCCTGCTTCCGCTTCCGGTCCTTTTATCGTTATGGTTCAGAGAACTGAACAAGGAAAACTTATTCATCCTTTAGATTTTGGAAAATTCTTATTTGACTCAAAAAATAATAACCTTGGTATTGTTAATGGTTCAATTAAACCGGAAGGACGATATAAATTATCTATCGAGTTTCATAATGCCGCTTCCGCAAATGGATTTGTAAAAAAAATTGACTCGCTCTCAAACCATAAATATAAATCGTTCATCCCGACATTTAACCTTACGAGGATGGGTCTTGTGCGAGGAATTCCAGCGGAGATCCGAGAGGCTGAAATTGTTGATGCTTTGAATAATTCCCATGGAACCCCGAAAGTATTAAAAGCACGCCGACTGAACTACAAGGATTCTACTGATGGAAACACGATCTGGAAACCTTCCCAATCTGTTGTTATTACATTTGAAGGACAATCCCTACCGTCTCGTGTGTTTATTTATTATACCTTGCTTCTCGTCGAAGTTTATAAATTCCCAACTATTCAATGCTTTAATTGCTGCCAGTTTGGACATTCAAAACCCGTATGCCGCTCCCCTCCACGTTGTTACTTTTGCGGAGAAGGTCACCCATTTGATCAATGTCCGAAATCTTCCAATTACCCCATTTGCATTAACTGTTCGGGTGCACATACCGCGGTCAGTCTAGCCTGTCCGGAATTATCAAGACAGAAGAAAATAAAACATAAAATGGCTACCGACAACATTTCGTACTTCCAGGCCTCAAAGTTATTCTCTCCTGCGAAAAAATCATTCGAAGAGATGACATCGTCCTCAGCTCCTTTCCAAACAACCACTTTTTTAAATTCAACGTCATCTTCTCACAGAGAAACCATTCTCAAGCCAGTCAAACCCAACCCAAAATATACTCCTTACCTTGATAAAAAACAATTGAATAATATTTTGGCCAGCCCGAATGGGAATCCCAAATCCCAGACCCCCAATGGGTGTGCCATTAATGGTAATACTTCCCCTCCTGCTCTCCCCGAAATAATGAATAATAATTCTTTTATACAAACCTTAATTACCCTTTTAATTTCTATCCTTACAAACAACAATACTGTACCGTCCAACGCTGCTGATTACATTAAATCTTTATTATCTTGCCTCCCCAATGACTTCGAAACTGCACAAAATTCTTCAGTGGAACAGTAGAAGCCTCTTCGCTAACAAATCTGACCTAATTCAATTACTCGACGAATACGACGTTTCAGTAGCCGCCATTTCTGAAACGTGGTTAAAACCCTCCTTTCACTTAAAAATTCCAGGTTATTATTGTCTCAGACACGACAGACCGGATGGTAAAGGTGGCACGGCTCTGATAATCCATAATTCTATCCCGTTTAAACAAATTAATATTCATACTCCCTCCGACGATATCCAGATAATAGCAGCTGTCTTATCTGATATCACAATATTATCAATATATTTTCCTCCCTCTACGACTTTTATTGAAAATGAATGGGCACCAATCTTAACCCAGATTTGTTCCCCTTATATGATCCTTGGAGATTTTAATGCACATTCCCCTTCTTGGGGTAGCAAAATAACAAATCGTTCTGGCCGCAATCTTTTAGATTTTATTGATACTTATAACCTATGTTTTTAAAATGACCGATCTCCAACCAGATTCACCCCCCCTCATCAACGGAAATGTGCTGTTGATTTATCTCTTTGTTCGTATTCGTTAGCATCTAAATGCTCTTGGGACATCCTAAACGATCCCCTCTCTAGTGATCATTTCCCAATTATAATCCGATTCCACCATCAATCTAACACTTATCCCCCCCCAGTTAAAAATAATCTCAAATTTAGAACAAAATATGCTAATTGGAGCACTTTCTCTTCTGAACTAGATAACCTTATTAATTTAACAAAATCGTTCCCGGGAGACATCAGAATGCAATGTGACACGTTTCCCTCTATGGTTATATATGCAGCAGAAAAATCCATCCCGAAACACAATGCGAACATTAAAATAAAACACTCTACTCCATGGTGGGACGAGGAATGCACTCGCTCCATCAACTCTCGTAAAAAAGCAATTTCCTCTTTTCGTAAGTGTATGTCACTAGAAAATTTTTTATCAGTTAAAAAAGCCCAGGCAGAAACCAAACGAATTTTGAAAAATAAAAAACGCGCTGGATGGCGGAAGTTCTATGAGAACCTGTCTCCGGAAACTTCTCAGTCTTCAGTTTGGTCTAGCTTAAAAAAATTCGGATTATCGTATTCTCCGCCGAGAATCAAACATATATCAGAAGAAATTCTTATAGGATTTGCGAATAAAATAGCCCCCCCATCAGTGGCCGGATGTGAAGAAATGCCTTCTATTAAGCCATATCCATCTCATTCTAACTGGCTAGATGCTCCTTTCTCCATTGATGAGATGAAACGAGTAATAAGAGCCCTTTCTGACTCTGCTCCAGGTCCCGATGGAATATTTAATAGTTTCATTAAATCATTTTCTGATATGGCGGTTGAATATTTCTTATCTCTTATTAATAATATGTTTGAAACAGGACTAATTCCGGATGATTGGAAAACTCAAAAAATCATTCCCATTTTAAAACCTGGAAAAAATCCATCTGAAATTTCGTCTTATCGGCCTATTGCTCTTTCATCATGTTTGATGAAAGTAGCGGAGCGTTTGATCAAAAACAGATTAGAGTGGTTTATTGAAAGTCAAGATATTATCTCACCAAATCAGTATGGTTTTCGGAAAAAGAAATCTACAATGGATAATTTAAGTTTGTTCACAACTGATATCCGAGTTTCTCAATCCCTAAATTCTTATACATTGGCCACATTCCTTGACCTTTCATCAGCTTACGATGATGTTTTACTGAATGTTTTGAAAGAAAAGCTAATTAAAAAACAAATCCCCCCGAAATTGGTCCAATTTATTATTAATTTACTCTCAGATAGGTCCATTATTATTGAGTCTTCCTATAAATGCTTAAGGCGCAAACTATGGAGAGGTTTGCCCCAGGGTTCTGTTATTAGTCCTCTGTTATTTAATATTTATATAAGCGACCTAGACTCAGTAATTCCTTTTTCTATCAAGCGACTTTACTTTGCGGATGATATCCTTATATATTTGTTACATAAAAATATTATTCTTGCAGCTAAGGAAATGAATTTGGCTTTACAATATATTAAAAACTGGTTGTCAATAAATGGGATGAATCTGGCGGCATCTAAAACAAGGGTCGTGGCTTTCACGCGCAAAAGAAAAATTCCCCAATTCTCAATCTCTTTTGATAATGTGCCTCTACAAACCGCTACTCAAATCAAATTCCTTGGTCTTCTTTTGAACCATAAACTTTCCTGGCTTCCACACATTCAGATAATTTCTACAAAGTGTGAAAAGGGACTAAATATGATGCGAGCAGTTTCCAGAGTATGGTGGGGATCTCATCCTACCACTCTTAAATTAATGTATAATTCCCTAGTTCGGAGCCACTTGGATTATGGCTCATTCCTTTTTGACCCACTCCCTAAATATTTAGATAAGAAAATGGAAAGAATTCAATCAAAAGCTCTCAGAATGATTATTGGAGCTATGAAGTCCTCTCCAATTAATGCGCTTCAGGTGGAATGTGGGGAGCCTCCATTATATTTCAGAAGGCAATTCCTTGCCAATAAATATATTTTCAAGGCTTTATCGTTATCACATCATCCTATTAAACAAAGTCTTAATCGGTTAAGTGTTAATTTGAATTCTAACAAAAGATTGAGAGAAAAACAATGTTTTCCTCTCCTAATTAAAAGTTTTCATCTCTATAATTCTCTAT
This sequence comes from Limnephilus rhombicus, assembly GCA_929108145.2. Lineage (NCBI taxonomy): Eukaryota > Metazoa > Arthropoda > Insecta > Trichoptera > Limnephilidae > Limnephilus > Limnephilus rhombicus. The sequence continues at coordinate 31,752,083 of OV815284.1, forward strand.
CATCTTCCCTCCAATATCTTCAAGAAGTTCCCAATCTCCCTATATACAATATTCCATTTAAGGCAATCACTTTTATGCCGAACACAATAACATCAGTCTTTCAGAAGAATATTTTATCCTCCCCAAATAGATTTCAAAATGTGGATGATTGTTTTAAAAGCATTGTGGCTTCAAAATTCCCTGGATTTTCCATCCTTTACACTGATGGTTCCAAATTTGAAAATAAGAGATGTGGAGCATCGATATATAGTCCAGAATTCAACATCAATCTCAATTATAAATTACCGAAAGAAGCTTCCATATTTACAGCTGAATGCTTTGCAATTGAACAAGCGCTAAATCAAATCCTGGTTCTCAACATTCATCGAGTCTTACTATGTACTGATTGGCTAAGTGCTCTAACTAAAATTAGGTGAAATATTCTATGTTATCCGGAAGACAATATTATATGTAAAATAAAATATCTTCTCAATTCTCTAAGTGAATCTGGGTTTGAGACGATATTGGCCTGGATCCCTGCCCATTTGGGTATCGAGGGTAATGAAATGGCCGATTTTTTCGCCAAATCTGGTTCAGATTCCGGAACTATCCCACTAAATTTTAGAATTCCTATCTCCGATGTCTTCCCGATTCTTAAATCCAACATGACTCGTACCTGGGAAGAAAATTGGGCAGTCTCCAAAATAAGAACTGGATCTTTCTATGCTGGAATTCAAAACCATATTTCTGCTAAGCCATGGTTTCACGGTAAAAAACTTTCAAAACGATTCATTTCATGTATTTCGAGAATGAGAATTGGTCACTGTTCAATTGCATCTCACTTGTCTAGAATTAGAGTTTTAGATGATCCGGTCTGCCAGTGCGGTGTGGAAGAGGAAACCCTCGACCACGTTTTCTTTAACTGTAAAAACCATTCATCTTTCAAGAACATATACCGCCGGCTTATTAAAATCACACACCAGTCCCCCCTTAACATTTCATACCTTTTATCTCTTAACAATTCTCGTGTTCATACAGCTTTATGTAAGTTTATTAACCTGAATGAATTCAATATTTAATTTGTTTTAGTGATCTAAATGAGTCCAATATTAAATTTGTTTTATTATTTTCCCAATAGAATTAACTGAATTTTTTTATCCACTTTAACTATTACCGGCACAAAGCACTTTTTTCAGGGTGAATTGCCTAAAACCAAAAAAAAAAAATGACATGATTGGCATCTTTTTCTTCACCTGAAGCAATATTTGGCCGGGAATCCTTTGAAGACCGACCAGGACGCGGAGGAAGATGTTATAGCATTTTTGGCGGCGGAGTTCAGCGATAAGGCAATCAAGGACCTTGTGCCACGGCTCACCAAGTGTATCGATTGTAACGGGGACTATGTCGAAAAATAGTTGGGAAACGTTTTTTGTTATTAGTTTTTGGGGTTTTATACCGTGTTGCGCTACTTCTTTCTTTAGCCAACGTTTCGGACAGCGTTGCAGTGTCTATCATCAGGGCAGATGTGTAATCTCTCTAATCCTCTTTCCTGATACTGGAAGCTTTTACTAACTCCCTTGTCTTCAGGTCAATTTTGTTAGTGGGATTGTTTTTAATTTTCTTATAGGTGCCGGCATCGCACAAGAGGTCTTCCATCTTTTTAATGTAGTCCGCCATATTAATCACGACAGTGGCGTTTCCTTTGTCGGCTGGCAGAACCAAGATTTCCTCATTGGCGCGCAATTTTAGGGCCGCAAACTCTCCCTTTATATTTGGGCGGGGTATTTCAGCCCTTTTTAAAATATGGCAAGTCTCTTGTCGTATGTTCTCTGCTTGTGACTCTGACATTTTGTGGACTTTCATCATTGTATGTAGTGCTGTTTCTACACCACATACGATAGATTCCACAGGTATCTTTTTGGGGGCAACTGCGTAGTTCATCCCCTTAGCAAGCACTGAGGTTGCATCCGGGCTCAACTCTGGGGTCGAAATGTTAGTAACAACTTTATTTTGATCCAGTTGTTTTCGAATGCCTTTTTCGTCTTGGTTGAGCCTCTCAAACTTTTGTTTTTGTCTCGCATCTGTTGATTGCTTATATCTTTGAGCTTGTTGGTAAGTCATGTTATCAATTTTGTTGCAATCTTTTTCCACAAGAGTTGCACTCAGATGCATGTGTAAATCAAAAAGTTCCCGAGATATTCCATCCAATTCGCTGCGCACATTGTGGATTCTTTCCCTTAGTAGCGCTGCTAACGGGATATTTTGCATTCCAGGGTGAACTTTTTGAACAAGTGGAAGGAGTTGCGATGGGCAGTCCGTTGTCGCCAGTACTTGCCAACTTCTTTGTGGAGAAGTTTGAGGAAGTGGCACCGACACAGCTTCGGCTGTTCCCAAAGTATGGTGGCGGTATGTCGACGATGTCTTCGCCATTTGGCCTCATGGAACAGAGAAACTGAACGAATTTCTGGACTCACTCCACGTTAAAATTAAGTTCACAATGGAGCTGGAAAATGACTCTAAGATCCTACCTTTTCTAGATGTGGAGGTGATGCAAAAAGAAGATGGTAGTCTAGGATGTCACATCACTATTGTTGTATGTTGCACATCACTAGCGATGAACTACTTCTTATAATTATTGTCATCTGTGGTCTATTGAGAACTAATGTCAATTAATGTCAATGGTGTAAACACCTCTTCAATAAAAAGTCTATAATAAAATAATAACAGTGTTTTCCATAACAAATACATAACTTAACATGGTGTCAGAAGTCGGACGTTAATATTAATAATATATTAAAAATTTGTGGTGAAAAAACAAGATGTTGAAGGATTCGCCAAAGTACTTAAAACATGATTTTAATGCGTTGTCAAATCTACACGTATCATCAAATAGCGTAAATAACGATGGAATATGGAAAAATCGGTGGCAAAGTAATGAAATATACTTGGTGGCATCAGGTTTGGAAGAAGCCCCAGAAAAAAGAAAAATAGCAATTCTACTTCATTCCATTGGCTCCAAAGGTATGGAAATTTTCAAGTCATTTAACATGAATATGGAATCTATCACGCTAAAACAAGTCAAGGAAAAGTTTGACAATTATTTTGCACCACATAAAAACTTAACAATGTTAAGGAATTCATTTTTTACACGAAAACAAAATAATTCTGAAGACATCAACAATTTTCTACTGGACCTAGAAAACAAAAGTTTGGAATGTGAATTTGGAGAACTAAGAGAATCTCTGGTAAGAGATATATTTATTGCAAACATGAGTACAAATTTGAACCATATTCGTCAACGCCTACTACAAGATTCTGCATTGTCATTGCAAAAAACGATAGAAATTGCAGAAACCATATTAATGTCACAAAACAACGCTGAAAAAATAAATCAACAAATACACACAGAAAAAATTCTTCAAATAAATCACAAAAGTACATCAAGACAGTCAAGATCTCCGTCACCATCATCACACCGTCATTTTCACTCAACGTCAAGTCAGTATGGATTTTCCAATCGTCATGGATCACCGTCATCATCACATCGTAATTCAACGTCAAGTCAGCATGGGTTTACCAATCGTCAAGGGTCACCGTCACCATCGTCAAGATCAAGTGATCACAACAATCCATGTGGAAGATGTGGACAACATCACCGCTTCAGATGCCCAGCTATAAACATCAAATGCAGGTCATGCAATTCTTTTGGTCATTTCGCAAAATTCTGCTTTAAAAATAATTGTTACAAGAAAATCAGAAATTTAAAGTCAGTAGATTTAATACTCAATGATGACAGTGCTAATTGCCCTGAGGGACATTTTATTGCAACAATAAGAAATATTAACAACAGTAAGTTTTCAAGTCAAGCATGGCATTTAGATATAATTATTAATAACATAATATTAGACTGTATTTTGGATACAGGAGCAGACATTAACGTAATTTCAATATCAGACTTTAAAAAGTTAAATTTATGCAATACTATTTTACAAAAAGTTTCTACCAAAGTGTCAGGTTTTGGTGGAAATAAAATACCCATTATTGGTCATTGTGATCTTATGTGTGAAATACATGGAAATATAAGTAACATAATATTTTTTGTAACAAGTTTAGATTGTCAATCTGTCTTAGGTCTTCCCACTATTGAAAAACTTGGGATTATAAAAAGAGTATTTAATGTCCAATGTAATCGTAACACCATATTAACTGAATATAATGACATATTTCAGGGTCTCGGATGTCTACCACCTGTCGTTCATCTCAAGCTTCGCCATGATGCTGTACCGTGCGTCGATCCTCCGAGAAAAGTTCCATTTGCCTTACAAAACAGTCTTCGTGAAGAATTAGATCGCATGGACAAGATGAAGGTCATTGAAAAGGTTACTAAACCTACTTCTTGGGTAAATTCTGTCGTCATAACTGTCAAAGAGTCAGGTAAATTAAGAATTTGTCTTGATCCCAGAAAATTAAATAACTGCATAATGAGAGAATGTTTTCCTTTAAAAAATATTGATGAAATTAGGTCAAAACTTATAGGTGCTGCATATTTTTCACATTTAGATGCTTATTCTGGATTTCGGTCAATAAAATTAGATGAAGAAAGTAGTGATTTATGTACTTTTCAAACTCCATTTGGAAGGTACAGGTATTTAAGATTACCATTTGGAATAAATGCAGCAACGGAAATTTTTTATAGGATTATGGTAGATTTGTTTGGAGATCTGGAAGGTATTTTAATTTTTGTCGATGATTTTCTGATTTATGGAGAAACTGAAGAAATTCATAACATTAGATTAAGAAAAGTCTTGGAAAGGGCTAGAGAAGTCAATTTAAAATTAAATAAGTCAAAATGTAAATTTTTAGTCAAGGAAGTATGTTTCCTAGGTTATATTTTTAGCAAGGAAGGTGTAAAAGTCGACAAAGAGAAAGTCATAGCTATATTAGAATTACCGTCTCCAAAAAATGTCAAAGATTTACAAAGATTTTTGGGAATGGTAAATTATTTAGGTCCGTTTATTGAAAACTTGTCTGATAAATCACAAATTTTGAGAAATTTATTAAAAAATAATGTAGTATGGTCATGGGACGAGAATTGTGAAAAATCTTTTAAAATTTTGAAGGAAGCTATTTCAAATGCAACAGTTTTAATTCATTATGATCCAAAAATACCATTAACCTTGTCAGTCGATGCTTCAAAATCAGCTGTAGGTGCAGTCATTATGCAAAGTAACCGTCCAATTGCATATAGTTCAAAAACAATGACACAGTCGCAGGAAAATTATGCTCAAATTGAAAAAGAATTATTTGCCATACAATTTGGTTGTAATAAGTTTCATCAGTATGTTTATGGTAACAAAGTGACAGTACAGACTGATCATAAACCTCTTGTCTATTTATTTAAAAAACCTTTACATGATGTACCAGCTAGATTGCAACGTATGATGTTAGCTCTTCAATCTTACGATTTAAATGTGGTACATGTCCCAGGTAAAGAAATGTATATATCGGATACTTTATCTAGTTCTGCTTTGAAAGATCATTATATACCCGATTATGAGTCTGATTTACAGTATCATGTAAATTCAATCTATATGAACTTAGCTATTAGTGAAGAATATCGTAAAAAAATGAGTAATGCTACTGCTTTGGATGAAACTATTATTTCGAAGGTTGGCCAAATAGTATAGATAAAGTCCATTGCACTTTAAAATGTTATTATAATATTCAAGACGAGATTCATGTTATTAATGAGTTAATATTTAAGGGTAATAAATTATTAGTACCTCAGTCTATGAGAAAAGAAATGTTGAATAAAATTCATGAAGGACATCAAGGAATAAACAAATGTCTAAGATTAGCAAGAGATTCTTTATTTTGGCCTAGTATTTCTGTAGATATAAAAAATTTAATTGAGCAATGTCAAATATGCAATAAATTTAAAGTTTCGAATCAGAAGGAACCACTGATAACTTATGAAATGAATAAGTTTCCATGGCAACAAATAGGTATTGATTTAATGTATTTTGATAATCAAACATACCTTATTGTAACAGATTATTATTCAAAGTATATAGAAACTGCTTTTCTGAATCATAATTCCACTGCAAAAAATGTAATAATTCACTTAAAGTCTGTTTTTGCACGTCATGGAATACCAATGTCTTTAGTGTCTGATGGAGGTCCTCCTTTTCATTTAATTCGATTGAATTTAAATCATTTTTATACGATTGGGACATAGAACATGTAGTTACTAGTCCATATCATTCACAGTCAGGCAGAGAGAGTTCTGTTAGAATTATAAAAAACATTCTTAAAAAATCTAAAGAAACAAATACAGATCCTTATATAGCTTTATTACATTATAGAAACACACCCAAAGCTAATTTGCCGTCACCTGCTCAATTATTAATGTCCAGAACTTTGAGAATGAATATTCCCTTAGCTAAAATTAAATTAAAACCAAAGGTTGAAAGATTTTCTGATTACAGAAAGTGTATTGAAAAAAATAATGCAAAAAATTCCAAATATTATAATGTGAATGCAAAACCCATGTCTATATTACAAACAGGAGATAATGTATACTTTAAGAAAAATCCCAAAAGTACTTGGTTACCAGCTATGGTCAAAGAAAAATTAAAATGTAATAGGTCCTATATTATTCAAGATTATTATGGTAACACGTACAGACGCAAAAGAATTCACTTAAAACTGAGATATAATGCAAACGTTAATAATGATCATCTGTCCATGCAATCTAATCCGGCACTTGAAGAGGCAAAAGCTGGAGATGAGAGACAGGTGGGAGAAAATAACATTAATAACCCTTACATTACCAGATATGGAAGAGTTGTCAAACCACCGGATAGGTATAATGTGTAATGTTAATTTAATTAAAATTTTATTGTATTGTATAAATAAAGAAAGGGGATGTCACATCACTATTGTTGTATGTTGCACATCACTAGTGATGAACTACTTCTTATAATTATTGTCATCTGTGGTCTATTGAGAACTAATGTCAATTAATGTCAATGGTGTAAACACCTCTTCAATAAAAAGTCTATAATAAAATAATAACAGTGTTTTCCATATCAAATACATAACTTAACATAGGACACACAGTGTATAGAAAACCAACTCATACAAATCGGTATCTACATGCTGATTCCCATCACCACCCAGCGCAGAAGAGAGGACTTATCCATACATTGGTGACCCGAGCGACCAAAATATGTGAAGAAACAAAAATCGGAGCAGAACTTATAAACTGACCGATGCACTGGAGCGTAACGGTTACCCAGTAAGGCAGACAAGGCAAATCATAAGAGCCAAATCTGCAACAAACGAAGACAGAATTGAACAAGAGTCAAAGGGCTGCGCTTTCCTACCTTACGTTCACAATGTGACAGACAGAATTGCCAGGCTATTGAAAAAAGAAAGCATCAAGACTGTCTTCGGAACCACGACAAAAATACGAGACTTTTTGAGGCCTGCAAAGACCAAGTTTCCTCTGGAAACAGATGGAGTATATATAAACTCAGCTGTTCCGGATGAGATAAGGTCTATGTGGGCCAGACAGAGCGGACGATCTCCAAAAGGATATCACTTTTGAGCGTGTAAACTTGGCCACCCTGACAAATCGGCAATCGCCGAGCATTTAATTGAAACCGGCCATTACTTTAGATTTGTTCCTGAAGTCCTGGAAAGACCCAAAACTCATAGAGCACGCCTGATTACGGAGGCAATTGAAATTCACAAAAATCCTATAAATATTAATAGAGACGACAGAGCTAAACTCAATAGTTCTTGGTATCCGGTAATTGACGGTTACATCAAGGCTAAACGCAAAAAACATGTTGAAGTATATTGTAGCGCTAGCTCGTAAAGGAGTGGAGCTGGCGACACGGTATCGCTCCTAAGTAGATAAGTACAAACATCACCCCTAACTATTACACATCTGCCATGATGATGGACACTGCAACGCTGTCCGAAACGTTGGCTAAAGAAGGAGGTAGTGCAACACGGCATAATACCCCAAAAACTAATAACAAAAACATTTTTGGCCGTGAAAATCTAAAATAGTATCAGTTGGGAAACGTACCTAAAATTTCATATGATTTTTTTTGTAAATATAATTTTTTCCTGATTTTTAAAATTAGAACGGTCTTAGTAGGCAGACGTCTAGTGGGCCGCCCTAGACACAGTTGGGCGGGACAACTCCAAAAATAAACAGCGCAAGACAGGGGTGCCTAATCGATGCAATGGGTCCCCGACCCGAATAGAATAAGGGGAAGAAGATGACGATGATGAGAACGGTATTTTATTATTGAGCAACTCTCGTATTATGTACAATACGGACGTATATTTTGAAAGGATGATTATAATGATATTATGTAACGTACACACTCGTGTTTTGTTGTTAACCCAGATTATTTTGCATGCAATAAAAATCAACTTCAATATGTATTTACGTAAATACGCTATCTGAAAACATGTTGATATTAATAAAATACACCCTATTATTTTCTTATCTTTTTTCAATATTAGTTAATATTAACGTCAGATTATTATTTTGGAAATGTGAAAAGGTTTACTCATTACGTTATCATGACATGTTTACTAGAATAAACAGCGTCTCATCGACTCAATGGTGAAATAACCGATGACGAGAGCTGAGTTTAGCTTTGAGAAGTGCAGTTACCACACTTATTATCGATCATCTAGTTGATTAGTCAGACATCTCAAAATTCTAAGTTTTGAGATAATGATGAAAGCATTAATCGAATGCTCACAATTCATCAAATATTATTTATACGTGTCTGTGATTCACATATTAAATATGCTGTTAAATAACACCGGGAGGCGTAACGGTCTGATACATTAGTATAACATATTACATCGTATAAATATTCTACTATTGACCGAGAAAACAACATTTTTTTTAATCATTATAAATTTTTCTGCCTTTATACCAAAAAGAGGGGACACTTTTCATATATACTTACTTTTTACACTTTTACGGCAAACTTAACTTACAAACTTTTTCGGACATGTTTAAAAAATCAACTGGACGATCGAAATGTATATATATATATATATATATTTTTTTTACATGAGCTCCACACAGGAGGCCCTGAGGAAAATAATTTCCCTCAGGGCCTATGTCATCTTTGGGGATGCTGTGTGGAGGGGTTTTGGGGGAAAGGAAGGAGAGGAGAGTTCTGAGAAGGAAAAGGGTTTAAGGGGTGGGTAGGAATCTGGGGTTCAGTGTGTCCTGGTCATCCGCCTCCAATACCTAGACAAACTTCACCCCATGAACCCGGGCACCCCTGCTAAATCATCAAACGTAGCGAACCACTTGGGGTGACCCATGGCAGAGGTGTTGGTTATCCAATAAAGGTTCCCGGGGCGGCGGTACCCAATCCCGCCTCCCAAATTGTGTATAATAACAAATGTCGATTGTTTAAACAGGCCCTGAGAAAAATAATACCGGGTTCGCCGGCCTGATGAGACACAGGGGCACTAGAGCCAGGATGCAGCTAACGGCCTCCCACAACATGGTGGCGAACGCAGCCTTCCAGCACAGAACGCCACTCCCGAGAAAGCGCTGGGCCCGAGCTCAGTCAAGACTAAGTGATAACTAGACTAGACACAATAGGCCACTTGCATTGAATTCATAATGACTTGGAAAAAATCGTGTGGATAGATCTTTTTATTAAGATTGCGAAAATGTTAGTAAATTTTTTTAGAAATGTACAGTTTTTTTTTTTTTAATAAATAAATCCATTATTTGGGCTCGTGACGTCACTACATGAAAATGTCCCGTCTCCGGAAATGTTCCTGTTAATTTTGTAAAATTCCACACTTATTTATTTTTTTAATATGGCATCACTTTGATTTCAGGCGAATTTTTTAATTCGTTCACTAGATTTATTGTTTGTTCTCTGCGAACTTAGCATTTGGTTTGAATTTTTGACAGAAGAGAACCCCGTACATTTTAGAAGTTGATACGTGTTTTTAGAGGTATAATGGTTATGGTGCTGATTTTAACAAAATCAAATTTTATAATATTCTTATTATTATTATAATTTACAAGTACAAGTATATTACATTGTATTTAGTAATATATACGTTGTGCATTATAATGATTCATGATCAATAAGATGGATCAAGAAAAAATATATTTATGAGATCTAATATTTTTGGTATGCCTCGTTAATCTCCTGTGCCATTCGTGTGGAAAACGTTATTTTTCTTTAAAAGTGATTTTCGGCTATGTAATTATCTTTTTTTCGCACCTTTAAAATTATGTCCCGTCTTTCCGGTTTATAAAAAAATGGTCTGATTTTTCGGATTGAAATTTTCAAAAAATCCCCAGGGTTTAAAAATACGATTAACAAAAAAAAAAACAGAATGTCTTAGAACATTTGTCTAAACCGGAAATTTTTTAAAAAAATGTGACGCAAGTGGCCTATTGAGTGTTGTACAGGGTTTTCCAATAAGAGGTGTTATTTTGATATTCAAAGAAAAATGCCATTTTTTAATATAAATGATCGGATGTTTATTTCATTATAAAGAGGGAGGTATGCCGTTAATAGTGGAAAATAACATCAGGCAAATGACCACCACGACCACGCTCACAGGACCATATCCTTTTCATGAAATTTTCCATAACCAAATCGCAAAGTGGCTGCCCTATGTCCTCGATAGCCTCACGAATTTCATCTTTGAGGTCTTGAATCAACGCCGGGCTGTTGGCGTAGACCTTCTCTTTCACGTGGCCCCAAAGGAAGAAGTCGCAAGGTGTTAAATCACAAGATCTCGGTGGCTAATTGTGTTCACGAAACTCCGTAAAAGATCCGGAAACTTTCCCCGTAAAAGATCAATGGTTTCGTTGCTTGTGTGGCACGTAGCGCCGTCTTATTAAAAGTAAACGTTGTCCAGATCAATATCATCCAATTCCGGCAATAAAAAATCATTAATCATCTCTCGATAGCGCAATCCATTCACCGTAACTGTTGCTCCAGCCTCATTTTCATAGTGAATTTTAATAATTTCAATGCGAAGTTGAAGCGTGTATCGTTCCATTTTTATTAATGGCGTAGTTTTTACTTGTTAAATGCCAAAAATGATAGCTTCAAAAGTGACAGCTACGGAAATAGCGGGCTATTCAAAATAACACCTCTTATTGGAAAACCCTATATTATTTAATTTTTTTTACACCCCATTTTTTCTGATCTACTTGTTTATTTTCTTAAAATTTACTGTATTGTCATATTATCGTATAAAATATGTGTAACTATTTGGGACGTTTTGGATTTAACCTAACTTAACCTATTTAACCATTTTTTTCAAATTTTTTTTCATCACTCTTAATGACCTTTCTGAGGTGCTTCTGTGTTGGTTTCATTCTGAGTTGTCTGGTCACCGTCAGAGACATCTATTCAGTTTCCGGTGTTCTTCCAATCACAGTCCTTCCTAAACATGAAATCACAAGCACCATCCTGCAAATTACCCAACAATCAACTCACACTAACATCACGTCACTTTACAATCAAGACATCCACACTCACAATACTCGAAATAGCAATAAAATCCGCATACCTCAAACACACACTACAAAATATGGGATAAAATCTCTGAACTATGTTGTCTATACCCAAAGATATTGAAATATAAGTAGATGTGCTATCTGCTGTTTTTACTATGTGGGTCTGCGCTTCCGGGTGTCGCCGATATTGTTTACCAATTAACAAATAAACTAAAAGAACAAATAATTAACGAATAAACCAAACGAACATTAAACTAAATGAACGAATTCTTTCCGTATTCAAAATATATTGTTAACCAATATTAATGCACATTTTTAAAAAATCAACGAAATGAACAAATTCTTTTTGTATGAAAACTACGCTAATTAGCTCGTAGTCCGGCGATAGTTGCGCGGACACCATAGCATATTTCTTCTGTATTTGAATATCTTTGCCTATACCCAAAGATATTGAAATATAAGTAGATGTCCTATCTGCTGTTTTTACTATGTGGGTCTTCGCTTCCGGGTGTCGCCGATATAACTAAACTAACTAACCATCACGCCGTTTCCCCGCAGGGGTAGGCAGAGAGGACGGACCGCCAAACAACTCGGTCTTGGCACACACTCTTTGCCTCACGCCGATATTGTTTACCAATTAACAAATAAACTAAAAGAACAAATAATTAACGAATAAACTAAACAAACGTTAAACTAAATGAACGAATTCTTTCATTATTCAAAATATATTGTTAACCAATATTAATGCACATTTTCAAAAAATCAACGAAATGAACAAATTATTTTTGTATGAAAACTACGCTAATTAGCGCGTAGTCCGGCGACAGTTGCGCGGACACCATAGCATATCTCTTCTGTATTTGAATATCTTTGCCTATACCCTATATAATTCGCTACCAGATATGTTCAAGGTAATCCAGCAAAATAAAAAAATTCAGAGTAATGCTTTAAAAGAATATTTTTTAAGTATGTTTAAGAATGAACCTTTGTAATTTTCTTGTCTTGTTTCTTTTTTCTTCTTTTCTTTTCCATTTTGTTGCAATCATCCATATCTGTATAACCTTGTTCCTTTTTTCTTTATTTGTTTTCTATTGTTGTTTGTTCTACTAAACCTGTCTTTTATTTTTTCGTCTATATTGTATGTGAAACTTATATTTTTAATATCTAAATTCATAGGTAAATTTTTAACTAAATAAATCAATACATTATCTAGCAAACGCATGTTTTAGAATTTTAATTTTAGTTTCAATAAAATCATTAAAAAATATATACGTACATGTGTTTCTTGACGAAACTTAGTCAGTTTGTGTATTTATTTGCGAACTTATAAACTAATATATTTCAGATTTTTTTACATACTTATTGTGATAAGACATTATTGACAAATCATAAATAAGTTTTAGCGAAAAATAATTTTAGGAACTATTTAATATTAATTAATTTACAAATTCGCATTTCACGATTTTTCGCATACTCGTAAAAGAGAATTTCAGAGTTCATTCCGCGGGCAAGAGCCGCAGTCTCCGGTCGTCTTCGCGGCGCTCTATATCGTAACATTTTAAAATGATGAATTGCATAATAATAATACGAAACCTTAAATGTAAACGATTTCCTTGTTTCATGTTGATAAATTCTACAGAGTTGATGGAACGGAAGGCAAAATTTCATGTTTATTGAATAGTTTTATGCAAAAAATTTTTAAATTTCTAATATTTTTTTATTGTATGTGTGTTATATAATTGTTATGGGAATACCGAACAAGAGTCCCAACTGCTCCAAAATACTTTTTTTTTTGTAAATTATTGTTATGTGAATACCGCACAAGAGTACCAAAGCTCCAAAAAAATTTTTTTTTGAAATTTTTTTTATGTAAATTATTGTTATGTGAACACACATAACAATAATTTATGAGCACAAGAGTCCCAAATGCTTAATTTTTTTTTTTTTAATTCTAAATATTTTTTATTGTAAATTATGTATTGATAAGTGAATACAGCACAACAGTACCAACTACTCCAAAAAAAATTTTTTTAATATATTTTTATTTTAAATTATTTTTATATACTATCTAAATACCGCACAAGAGTCCCAACAGCTCTCAAGGGAGGGATGAGGCAGTGTTTTGATGAGGTGGAGGGGGTTGCTGAGGAGGGGGAGGGATAAGAGGGGGGGTGCAGGGAGACAACCAGGAACCAACACCTCTGAACCAAGAAAATCAAGCTGAAAAAAATAACTTCCTTGAAATTCTCTAGCCATTCCCCCCCCCCCGTAAGCGAAAATTATTTTGTAACACCTCACCTCAACACCTCATTTCAATATTCGAGTACCTCATACAAACTCATCCTGATATCGTGTCCTACCCAACACTACTCCACACAGCACCCCCAAAGAAGAGATAGGCAATGTGTCGAGCGATTGTAAAAAAAAAGTCTTTCCCGATCCGACCTTCCACGTAGTTGATGGGCAGACGCCACCGCCGCCGAGAATCTGACAAACATGAACCCGGGCTACCCGTATCTATGGCAGAGGTGTTGATAATCCAATACATAGTTCCCGGGGCGGCGGTAACCATACCCGCCTTCCAAATTACTGATACTACCTATTGACGGCCGGCGTGGTCAAGAGGTAAGGCTCCTGACTCGCAATCCGAAAGTCGTGGGATCGAATCCCGGCGTGGGCAAATAAATTTTATTTGACTAATTTGGGTTATTTCACAATTATTTCATTTAAAAATAATATATTTGCGTCACGTTCCAGAGTAAAAGATACTTTTGTATCGCCCTGGTGTAAGACCACCATTCAGAATTGAAACGTTGCTAAAAATGGCCGTGTTTGGTGACCAGATCTGAATAGCCAGGTAATTCCTCACTTCCTCTACCCCATCTCCTTCCCTCCCCACCACCTTCAGCTTCCCAATATACCCCATAGTCATGTCATAGTCTCACTGGCTCCAGACGGGAGCATTTATGTCTCTTGTGCTGTATTCACATAAATATAAAATTAAAAATTATGCACACGAATAAATATTTCAAAATGAGATATTTTTTACAATCCAACTGAATATTACTCTTTTTTTCATGAATACCGTACAAGAGTCCCAACTGCTCCCGTCTGGAGCCAGTGGGACTATTGCACCCCCAATTGGGGTATGTTGCGAGGCTGAAGGTAGTGGGGGAGGGGAATGAGTTAGGGAAGATGAAGGTGGGGAAGTACCTGACTCTTCAGATCTGGTCACTAAACACGGCTAAAGCCATTTCAAGTAACGTTTCAATTCTTCCACTCTAATGGCCGTAAAATAAAATGAAAAAACAGAAACCAAAATATTTAAAAAATATATAACAAATTGTTTTTTTTTTTTTGTGTAGGTATCTACTTTATACCTACTGTGTTTCTGTATCTATTTATGTCTATACACTTCGATACACAAATTACAAATAACTACTAGTAATTAAAATTCTTGAAGCGAGAATTCAACATCTTCATCTGAACCAATTTGTAGGCCCAGCTCCGCGTGAACTAATAGGTACGTGAAACCCGGCTTGCGGCGGAACGAAATCTAGTTCCAAAAACGTCCGCTCGCGACCGCTGATGTGTGAGCGCTGTAGAATCGGAATTATGATTTGCTGGTATGACAGCCTTACCCCCTCAAAATATAAAGATTTATCTAAATTAAAATGGTTTACTACCTAAGTGATATAATATCTAAACATATTATTTACTACTTAAGTAATACGATATTTAATAAAATATCTCTATAATATAATATAAAAAAATACGACCCAATAACCCCAAATTTGGAAATCGCACACCACAAACTACAGAAATTGCTATAATCAATGTATCGCTCTTGAGGGCCATCATCTTTCTGATGTCATCTTCAAGATTTGATGCATAAAACGGCATGATGTA
Source organism: Limnephilus rhombicus (assembly GCA_929108145.2). NCBI lineage: Eukaryota > Metazoa > Arthropoda > Insecta > Trichoptera > Limnephilidae > Limnephilus > Limnephilus rhombicus. Next base: position 31,767,522 of record OV815284.1, read on the forward strand.
CCGAATAAAATAAAATGAAACCCATTTCTGTAAGTTGCACCGTTTTTCTTTAATAGTCCTTCAAAACTGCAGTGTCTGTTTTGCCGCACCTTATATGATTTCATTATAATGTTAACAAGAGCTATGTTGTTAATAATAATACAAATAATATAACGGAAAAAAATATTGCAAAACTTCTAATCTATATATATATATATATAAAAAAATTAATCCCTGTTTCCCTTGGTCATGCCATAACTTCAGGACGACTTAACCTATTTCATTCATTTTTTTTAAAGTTTTCTAATACTTTGTAAAAGGTTCTTTAAGGAAATAGGATAATTTCAGAAAACTTAACGAATATTTTAACTTCGCACGTTTGATAGTTCGCGCTTTTGTTGAATGTGAATTTAGGAGGCAGCGTTTTTGTAACATTTTGTACAATTTGGGAGGCGGGTACCGGTACCGCCGCCCCGGAAACCATTTATTGGACAACCAACACCCCTGCCACAGATCACCCCAAGTGGTTCGCTACGTTTGGTGACTTAGCAGGGGTGCTCGGGTTCATGGGATGAGGTTTGTCTAGGATTTGGTGGCGGATACGTTTGCCCAACCACTGCGTGGCGGGCTGGATCGGAGGAGACTGATTGAGGGAGGCCTTTTGAACTCTCTAGCCGGATTCTCTCGACCCTTCGCCTTGCACCGCAGTGTGAGGAATAGATGCATACGTCCATCACTCCTGGCCATACTGACTCCCAGATTCCAACCCACCTCTCAAACCTTTTTCCTTCCCATATCTTCTTCTCCTTCCTTTCCCTTAAAAAACCCTCCACACAGCATCCTCAAAGGTGACATAGGCCCCTAGGGAAATTGTTTTCCTCGGTGCCTCCTGTGTGGAGCTAATGTAAAAAAAAAAACAAATGAATTTTCTATGGATTTTTAAAATTATAGATATTTTAAATAGGTTCGTTAGGTAGGTACCAAATTTGACTGATTTATCTTATAATATACAAAAATGAACATCTATCTGTAATATATGAGAAATGAAAATTTGAATAAAAAAATTGTGATAGGTGGCACGCGAGCTGTTTGAAAACTGAATGCACTGGGACTGAATATATGAAACACGGGAGGGGGGTTGGCGGGACGGGGAGCGGGAAAGGTGAGAGGGTAGGCGTGGAAGGTGGAAGGGGAACGCGGGAAGGAGTAGGGGATGCGGGAGGGGAACGGGGACGCACGGGAAAGTACGTGCAGAGAGAAAAGCGTGCCGGCAGCCAGCTAGTTTAATATAAAAAATCCCGATTTGTTTGCATAATATGTTTGAGGTTGCATAATAACGTCAACAACACAAATTTAGAATAATGTAATTATAACATATCAACGATGGGTGCTCTTTCACCGGAAAACGTTCACTGGGGCCCGCAGCGCAGGGCGGTATATTTTTAGATTTTTGAATAAAATGTGTATCTAATGCAATGACGTTATATAAATAGGCTCGCCATAGTCTCACATACTCGCAAAATAATGTGGCCAGTAAGCAACACTCTTTTGTTTTCAGCGGTTTTGAGTAATTTCTTAATTCAAAAGTTATTCGTGTATTAAAAAGGTATGCTACTTCCACACCGAAGTCAAACTTCCAACTCGAACTTCCAACGTACGAACTACCCTTCTATAAAATCGTCTGAAAATTTGAAGTTGGAAGTAGGCCTCAGTGTGGCCGTACCATAAGACAACAATCAAAGAATGTGTGTTTTTTTCTCTAACGATGCACAAAATTGTCAGACGGGGAACATGAAAATTAATTGTATTGCTTATAATAATCGATAATAATAAGTAATTTGTGTGTGCTTATAAATGAAATGTTATTTCTTCATTTTTACTACTGTTTGCCGTGTGGTGGAAACATTTTCTCATCACACAGGATGGTTTTTTGGCGCTTTTTAAATGCAATTTTCCTACTGGTAAGACACGATCTTACTCGACTATTATAGTGACAGTTTAGTACTAAAGTACTAGAAATCGAGACCAGTGCAACTGTCTTGCTTTTGGCTTCCCACTTTGAGATTTCCACCCCCCATCTACAGTATATAACGTCTTTGTTCTAATGTAGGAGTTTTCATACATGGAAAAACAAATGTATTAAAAGTAAATTTATTTGCAAGGATAAATTATTGAAATACATTATATTTTTTTATGTTAGCTCCACCCAGGAGGCTCTAAGGTAAATAAATTCCCTTAAGGCCCCGTTCTCCGCACAAAAAAAAACCATTTCGGACGAGTCGTGAAATTTACTTTTAACGCATTCGACAGGAGGTGTATCTGCAGCGCGCGGGTCAATAGGAAAGCGCGCGCATTATTATTACTAAAAGGTCTAGTTTGGAACTTGGCTAATAATACTCGACAAGAAGTATCATTTAAAATATGCGTTCCAGAGAAATTGATAATATTTGTAGGGCTGCCACAATTTTAAAATACACATAATATTTATGAAAATATCTGTTATTTTCTCAATGTATTACGTTAGATTACCTATAAAGTGTAATGTACACTTGAGGTGACCGTTCACAAAACAAAGCTATATTATTAGCTATATATTATTATGGGAGACGGGACGAGATGGGTACTGCCGCGCCGCCCCGGAAAACATTTTTTGGATAACCAACACCCCTGCCGTAGGTCACCCAAGTGGTTTGCTATGTTTGGTGACTTAGCAGGGGTTCCCGGGTTATGGGATGAGGTATCAATTTGGAAGGCGACCATTGCCGCCCGGCAACCATTCATTGGATAACAGAGGTGCCCGGGTTCATGGGGTGAGGCTTATCTATTTATTGGGTATTACTTTTTTTAAAAGAAAAAGAGTCATAATTCGTATTCCCGGTTTACGAATAACCTGACAATTTGAAAATCTAATACCAGCATCATAATAAGCGGAAGATGTTGCTTGTGCATTGAAAGAGGAATTGAACCCGCGACATCTTGACCCGACCCATTTTTCAATTTTCAACTAAGTAAAGTGCACATTTTAATCATATTTGTTTATAGTCCAGTCAATTTTTAATTTGGGAGGTGGGAATGGGTACCGCCGCCCCGGGAACTTTTATTAGATAACCAATACCTCTGCCATAGGTCACCCCAAGTGGTTCGCTACGTTTGGTGATTTAGCAGGGGTGCCCGGGTTCATGGGGTGAGGTTTGTCCAGGTCTTGGAGGCGGATGACCAGGATAAACTGAACCCGAGATTCCTACCCACCCCCTTAAACCCTTTTCCTTCCCAGAACTCTCCTCTACTTCCTTTCCTTAAAAAAAACCTCCACACAGCATCATAGGTGAGCATAAAGATGACATAGGCCCTGAGGGAAATTATGTTCCTCAGGGCCTCCTGTGTGGAGCTCATGTAAAAAAAAATGAATGGCCCAAAAGGAGGTGTAGAGTGCACCTAAGCGATTCCTTCAGAAACTTGGTCAGGGTGCTTAGGGTGTGAACATACTAAAAGTTCTGACGTCTAGGTGGTGAGCTAGGGGAGGGAGGGGGGGGGGGGAGAAGGTTCAAATTTTTGGATTTACGCTTATATCTCGGAAACGGTGCATTTCAAAGGATTTTTTTTAGAATAAGTGAAAGCTCATAAAATTATCTACAACTTTTATTCTATACGTAATTTTCGAAATCCCAGCCGTTTTTGACTTACACGCTCCACAAATGTAGATATTTTCGAATAAAATCATTTTACCTCACATTTTTCATCAAACATTCCTTCATATCGTCTAAAATATTTATCAAAGAAAGAAATTTATATGAAAGAAGTTGTAAAGAATTTAATTCTCTTTTAGATAATATGTATACATTTGCAAACTAATCTTCAACCAGTAAATATTTACAGGAATTTTAAGTTTTTTAGTAAATGTCGTCATTTTTTTAATCTTATTACTGACACACCACATTTATTTGTAACAGATTGAGGGACTTGGATTTCATTTATTATTTCATCATTTAGTTCCTAAAACAATTAGTTTAATGAATCTTCACCAACTTGAACAGCATCTTAGCAAGTTATTGTGGCGTCTCCGACGACTCCACTCCACAAAAATTGACATTATTTCACTGGTTTGTGGGAAGGGAGGATGTGCATCAAACCACTGATTGAGTTTGGCACCACCTGTTTTTGCCTACATGCGCCTTTTCGCTCTTTATTTATATCCGGGGGTAAAGTGCACAAACTTCGGGAGGTAATTCTGCACGACAGTACACGTAAAAAAAGATACGAAACTTTTTTCAAAACGTTCTAAGGTAGTTACGGGTAAAAAAGTTTTGTTGTTTGTATGAAAAAAATAATATTCTTGTGTGGAAAAATAATTTTGTATAGGGAAAAAATTGAATTTAGAAAAAAGTTATTTGTCTTTTTTACATTCACCATCATGTACCTCCCGAATTTTATGTAGAAATTTATGAAGTGGCAGCCCTAAGAGCTATCAGCAAACTACAGCTTTGCTGGGACTAGTTAACCGATGGTATCTAAATTATTTAACATTTATAAAAAGGTCAAAGTAATAACAATGTAGTCGGTTTTAGTAAACAAGCGAAACTTTTATTTACTTACATGTACGTAACGCATTTTGGTTTTATTATCCAACGAACATCTAATAATAGGTAGTAATAAAATAATACGTATGATGATAATTACATATTTCCTTGTCCGTAACAATTTGGGACGCGGGTAAGGGTACCGCCGCCCCGGAAACTATTTATTGGATAACCCCAAGTTGTTCGCTACGTTTGGTGACTTAGCAGGGGTTCCCGGGTTTGGATCTTGGTGGCGGATGTGTCTGCCCACCAGCTGCGTGGTAGGCCAAATCGGGAGAGACTGGTTGAGGGAGATCTTGTGACGGAGGGATGGATTCAAAAGTCCGTCACACCCAAACCCACTGACCCTCAAATTCCTACCCACCCCTATAACCTTATCCTTTCCAGAACTTCATCTCCTTCCTTTCCATTAAAACTCCACACAGCATATTTGGATGACATATGCTCTGAGGGAAAAAATCCTCAGGGCCTGTGTGGAGTTACTGTAAAAAAAATAAGGTAATTTTTGAAAGCAGATTTTTGTTAGCAGTTTGATCCGTAAAAATGTATTATTTATTATTATGTCCTATAATTTTAATAAATGAGCAAAATAAAAGCTTTTCCATTCAATGGTCATTTAAAAAAAAAGTAATTTAATTTAAAAAAACTTCCCGGGAATTTCAGTTTCCGAAGCATTGGAAATAGATTTATTTCCCAAAGTACGCATTCTGTAAAAAATAAAACAATAACTGTCACCTTTGTTATATAATACACAAATAAATTGAAAATTTATTTTTATAATAAATATTACATAATAGTAAATAATACGAGTATGTATTATATTAATAAAATCAAAATTTTATTTTTTTCTTCTTACCTTATACATTCCATCATACGTTCTCGATTTTGGAGATAATGTTTACGCTTAGAAATACGACTTTTTTGTTGTTGTCTTACCATTTTCGCAAAATAATATTATTATTTACGTACGTGTATATTAAACAAATCATGAAACGTAGGACTACACGTCTGTGTGGCGAGCTGTCTGGACAGCGAATGATGAATATTTGAAAGGCACATAGGTTACACGCACGTTAGATAGAGATGGCCTGTAAATATTATCTTTAGAATTAAAAAACGTAAGCGCCTGTTGTTAAAATATTTAATTAATCACGGTTTATTGAAAAAAGAGCAAAAATCTCGCGATAATTGTCTTTAGTTTTATTTAAAGAAACGCTGTGAATTTTTTCATACATATAACTTGTAAAATAACTGAAACAAACGTGTTAATAATAATTTTTGGAGCATACTTTGTGATTTTTTTCTATCGAGGGAATTTTCTATAATTTGCGTTTCGGCGCGATAAATGTCTAGATATTATCTTCAAAATTAACATATATTTTTTTAAGAGCTTAAAAACTTCAAATGTTTAAGGGAGATTTGTAAGAAATCGGTAGAAATTGGGAGAACCGAGGCTTAAGGGATACTGGGTGGAGGGCTTTTTAAAAGAAAGGTAGGAGAGAAAGTTCTGGGAAGGAACAGGGAATGAGGGATGGTTAGGCATCTGAGGTGCAACGCTATGTGTCGAGAGAGTCCTGAAGAAGACGCCAAATGGTCTTCCTCAACCAGTCTCTGCCGATCCGGCCCGCAGTAAGCGGGTAGACACATCTGCCGCCAAGACCTAGACAAACCTCACCTCATGAACCCTGGCACGCTTGCTAAGTCGCCAAACGTAGCGAACCACTTGAAATAACCTATGGCAGAGGAGTTGGTTATTCAATAAATGGTTTCCGGGGCGGCGGTACCCACATCACTTGCGAAATCGATGTTTTATAACTTCTAAACTGGACCCTGGCTTATGAACTCTGAGATTGTATTAAAGTCATCTTAATAATTGCTAAAACAAAATTAATGGCAAGGTGAAGTCTGTTATTTCGACGCATTTTTGTAAACCTAAGTACATAAGTGGTTATGCCTTATGACGTGTGGAAATATTATCACGTTCATTCGTCATCGTCTCTACAATACTTCCAATCCTGCTGTTTGTTTCCGTGTCATCCAACCACATACGTTTAGGCTTTCCAACACACAAGTTCTCAAGGTTTGCCATAAAAAGCCTTTTTGAAATTCGACTTCCTTCCATTCTTATGTTATTATAATATTTTATATCCGCACAACGGTAAACAAAAGAATTTTCATGATAATTTTTGGGTTATTATGACGTGTCTCGCTTCCTTCTTAGTATCCACCTTTCTTACGTCACACAGTGCTGCAGTACCGTGTAAGGCTAGGGACAACATTTAAAAAATATATATAAGTAAAGTCGCCAAAATAATTTACTTTCCTGCGGTGACGGCCCGTTCAATGGGTTTAGCAAGGAAAATTCCCACTAGATATTTCCTACTAAAAATAAATAAATAACTAGCCAAAGCTTTGTCTTTATCATACTGAATAAAAATCATTAATATTTTTAAATGTAGCTATTACTTTGTGGTTATCCATTATAATAAAATGAAACAATGCAACTTTGTATAAACCACTTATAAAATGTGCAAAATCCGACCGGTTTCGGAACAAACGTTCCTTCGTCAAGGTTTCGCTTTATTCAAGCATCTTCAGGGTACAAATTAATACTGTAATTACAAATCAGCATTAATTTGTACCCTGAAGATGCTTGAATAAAGCGAAACCGGTCGGTTCATAAATTAAAAAATCTCGTGGTTTTAAACAAAAAAGTATTTTATTTTATTAAAAATCATTAAATTCTGTAATTTCCATGGCGCGAAATGAAAAGTTATTTTACAACAATTTTTAGCTCGAAATTTGATAAAGATTTGTTATTTATTATATCATTAGTAATCATATCTACTAAAGTACCTTCACAAATCTTTTGATTTCAAAGAAACTTTGGTTTGGTTTTAAAAAATTAGAAACATATTTTTTTACGAGATTTACTATTTACAAAACTATTAATAATACCTTCTCATAACGCTTATATAATAAACGATGTAACTATTTTCAATATCCATAGATTTTTTGCATTCTCAAAATTTATACTAGCAACGCCCTGTGGCTGCACAGTTCAATATATCAATTTTAACCTAGATGTTATCAGGAATCTGCATACTTCGTACTATCCCAACTAAAGAGCGTATTTTAGATTATAACCTAACATAACCACATAATATACCACTACAGCAATTCATTTTTCCCATTCTAAATGTTTTTAGAAAACAAACTTATGTTAAAACGATCTCTGCCATTACACTTCCAACTGGAGTACTAGTCTTTGCAGTAAATGCACAAATTGTGCATACCCGAGATTTCTTCACCAGAGATTTTGATTGGAAAAAACGGAGCAAACCTATAAGCAAATCTATAGACTAGCCCACAAATAAGATGCGAATACTGAAAAAAATATTATGTCAAATTAGCTCTATAAATCCTTTATGCTTCTCATCAATTATTACAGTTCTAAAATTAAATTAAATTATTCAACGCATCAATCGGCTTCACTAATTCAAAATTCAAGTCAAACTGTCAAAACGGGCGTGCGAACAAATCTCTTACAGTTAATCAGTAGGATTGGGATCAACGGCAGTTAATGCCGTGAAAATGATATCCCCATGGAGTATATGAGGTAGAGCGGTCTATGATTGCAAAGATTCTTGGATGGTTTTAGCATATAGAGTGAACGAACGAAGAAAGGTAGGTATATTAGGAAAATTCATGTCGCGAATAGCTGAAACAGTTGGATACGCCCCGAAGGAAATCATGGCACATCAAGTGAACCGAATACTTTCCGATCGATTCCGAATAACTGAAGAGTGTTTATTTATTTTTTTAAACCCGCTAAACTACTTATGTAGTTTGACAGCATTAATTCATCTTCTGGAAATCAATAGTTATATTTTCTCATTATTACACGTGTAATATACTAGGTGAAGAGCGTATTTAAATTAATTAGACCAGTGATTCCTGACAATAAATACTAGACGTAAAAAATATAAATGAAATTTTGGTAACCGGTGACATTTTTGCTATTTTTTTCTACTGACACCGTAAACAAATCAGTAGGTATGGGACAGTTAGGGTCAGGGAGATGGGTTGGCGATTACTCGCCTGAGTGACTAGTAATGAGTGACTTGTGTAATGACTGGTTATGGGACGGTTATGGTCAGGGAGATGGGTTAGGCAGTTACTCGCCTGAGTGACTGGTTAAGATCAGGGTGATGGGTTGGGCGGTTACTCGCCTAAGTGACTAGTAATGAGTGACTTGTGGAACCACTAGGTATGGGACGGTTAGGGTCAGGGAGATGAGTTGGGCGGTTACTCGCCTGAGTGACTAGTAATGAGTGACTTGTGGAATTTTTGCAGTGAAACTTCTATAGCCCCGCTGTGATTTGGATTTCGTATGAAACGGAAATGATGATTACTGCACCTGCGATGCGTCAACTGTGCTAATTGGCCGCTTTGATTATGATGTCACTTTTAAAGGCTCCTATTGATTGAGATATGAAACTACATTCGATTTTTTTTGTTTAAAAAAAAAGTCACCAGGGACCAAAATTTTATTTACATTTTTCCTCCAAATAATGCCAGGAATCACCGGTTAAAGTAAGAAGTAGGCTCCTTAACATCCTATCTATACAAAAAATAAAACCAATTACATATTTTTCAATGTTATTATTATGTTATTTTTGCCATACAAATGTATCAAAATTAACGTAATGTTATAAATAAAAATAAATATTTCTTCCTTGTGATTTTACCCCAACATGTACATATTATATAAGAATTTGTATAGAATAAATAAAATTTTGATAGAATTACATAAAAAAGTGATTTGACGGAATATAAAAACCAATAAAATTCATAAGAGAATTGTACAAACCAACCACAGAAAAAATACTTTTGACATGACAGAAAAACCTTTTTTATGGAGTTTTTACATTTAAAAGGCTATACAGAAAACTAAACAGAAAAAAAAACACTGAAGAGAATTCATGCAAAAGCCATTGTGGTGCATTCTACTAATTTAAGTTTTGACTTTTAATGCTTCATTTTCCAGATAAATAAAAATTTTCATGAATTAAAACTATGTTCATATTATTGTTTGTTTCTCAGCGTTATTTGTTTAATTAATTGTTTTAAGGGTTGGTTTACCTAATTCAAGAGGAGCAACCACAATTGAATAATGTAACACAACCTAGTTGTTTTCAAAGAAACTTATTTCTATAAAGCAATGCAGAGTTCGCCCCTAGAGCAAAGTTTAAGTGGGTTAGCGGGATAAATATGAATAAAGGGTAAAATAAATAATTGACACGTAAGGGAGGTCCTCAGTTTGGTAACCAGCCATCAACCCGCAGGAATAATTATAGCAATAATAGGATTACAATAGGCCATTAGCCATTTTCCTCTCTGTTTTTGAAAAAGGTAAACGTAAATTTATTTAGATGAAGCCATACGCCAAAAATGTGTGATTTTTTCGCGTGTCTCATATCGCAATGAACAGGTACCTAATAGGCATAAAATCGCTTGGCAAAATGAGTCTTGAAGCGCAATAGTAGGTTGTGGCAGGATATTTATAAGAAAATAGTCTTTCAGCGTTGGTCAGTTTATTTCTGTTAATTTTATTTCTGTAAAAAAAGATATAAAAAATACCTGAGCAAATTTGTTACTATGTATATATATATATTTTTTTTTAAATAATGTTTTATTTTTGATATTATGTTTTACATGGTATTTGTATGGTAATTATACATCTCAGGTTTTTTATTACTACCCTTCCATTGAAAACATGTGCTTGTGTATGGAAGGGGAGTGTACATTAGTTAAAACTAACTTAAATAATTCATCTTATATATCAAAATGAATGGCTAAATGGTTGCTAAGCGCAAATATCGAGAGCAGCTGAACCGATTTCGCTAATTCTTTTTCTAGAATATTCCTTGAAGTACGAGGATGGTTCTTACAGAGAGAAAAATTAAGAAAATTGCGCAGAAAATTGGATGATTTCAGAAAACCTAACGACTATCGCATGTTTGACAGTTAGCGTGTTTGAGAATGACATTTTGCAAAACAATTCTATTTTTGAAAATCTTTAAGTTGTTAAATTTGATAAAGTAGGTACTCCCCTAATAGTTTGAATCGAAGCAAGAATCTTGATATTTTAAATAGGTACCTACGTTAGGTACCAAATTTAATATAGATAAAAAATGGAAATTTGAATAAGTAAAAGGTGGCACACGCGGTAAAAGTGAAACCTTCACCCTCAAAATCCAACCGATGGGAACCTTGAAAAGTGAGCTCATAATCAAAGCAGCCAATGTGCGCAGCTTCACAGAGCGCGACGCTTCGTAGGTATATCACGTAGATAAGGTTTCGGGTTTCAAATATCTTTGGTTTCATTATATCTCTTTCTCTCGTAGACTAAATCCTATAGATGTATGTGTTTGTCTCTTTTTAGTGTCATTCACATTTCAACGAGTTTCAAATCACAACGGTGCTAAAGAAGTTTTCACTTCAAAAAAGTGTTTGGGGTAGAAATTTCCCTCTGTGAAAACGCTCCTCAAAATTTGCGTTTTTTTTTTACACGAGCTCCACACAGGAAGCCCTGAGGAAAATAATTTTTTTGAGGGCCTGTGTCATCTTTGGGGATGCTGTGTGGAGGGTTTTTTTAGGAAAAGGAAGGAGAGGAGAGTTCTGGGAAGGAAAAGGGTTTAAGGGGTGGGAAGGAATCTGGGGTTCAGTGTGTCCTGGCCATCAGACCTAGACAAACCTCATACCATTAACCCGGGAACCCCTGCTAAATCACCAAACGTAGTTACGGTATATTCTGGACACTGGTTAATAGCCGAGTGGAAAAATGCGTCCTATATCCTGGATTAGCTAGCCAAGTTCTAAGTTAGCTTAAAAACTAGTTGGCTTAGTTCTCCAGCACAGCACAAGCATCATATTCCGCACAATAAGCATAACACAATAATGGAAGTAGATTAATTTTTAAAAAATCTCCATCAGTTACAATTTGGGAGGTGGGTATGGGTACCGCCGCCCCGGGAACCGTTTATTGGATTACCGACACCTCTGCCATAGGTCACCCCAAGTGGCTCGCTACGTTTGATGACTTTGCAGGGGTGGTGACTTTGGTAGGCCGGATCGCGAATGACTGGTTGAGGAAGACCTGTATTGCCTTATACACAGTAGGGGGGGGGTCAATTCATGCGGCCGTCACTCCTGGACACACTGTCCCCCAGATTCCTGCCTACTTCTCGTACCTTTTCTTCCCACAACTTCCTTTACTTCCTTTCCATAAAAATGACCCAACACACAGCATCCCCAAAGATGACATAGGCCCTGAGGGGAATTATTTTCCACAGGATCTCCTGTGTGGAGCTAGTTTAAAAAAAATCAGCCTTACTACTTCCCGAAAAAATACTGCCCAAACACATTCGTCCACTTATCCAGCTCATCAAGTATAGGAATACTTGATGAGCTGACTATTTCACGACAATTTTTTTTATGTATGTATATGATTTTGAATTGATAACGCAGTAATAATATTGAATAACATAATAATATTGCTAACATATTTAAAAATGTGACTTTATTGCCCACATTTTCATATTCGTTTAAAATGACTTTGGGCTTATTTACATTCGTCATTAACTCATTCTGCACACATGATTTGTTCATCCTAGACGCGATGAGCGACGCGCGGCTCCCAAGCCTATTCATTACGACTCACTTTTCAAAATTTGCAGTAAAAATACTCCAACGCTTTCTGTTCTGTTATGTAAAATGGTTTAGCAGAAAACTTTTGTCACATCAAGGTTTTGAATCGGTCATTCAATTAGTAAAGTTTTCATTATAGAAGAAATTTTACCTTAATAGAGTTGCGTTTTTTATACATTTTGAAGGTTTCCGTCTTATAAAATACCAGAAGTTAATATTTTTAAACTTTCCGAACGATAAAAATAATTAGCAGCATTCATTCGCTGTGTACACACCACTTATATTAATGCCTGGTGTAGGGATGCAAGGTTTTTAAAAATATCGATATCAATATATATCGAGTTCAGTCGATATTGATATATCGATATATCGGTCTAGCAGGTCGATATATCGATATTTCTTCTTTTTTTAAAAGCTTATAGAAATCCAATGTAATTTTAGTTATACGAAAGGTTTATCGATTATGTATGTATGTAATTTTTATTCTTATCTATGTGAATAATCACAAATTTTGGATAGGTACATAAAATTTCTTTTTTTCATAAATTTATTTAAAAAAAATTATTCCATTATTTTGTACCAGCTATCGAAATTAAAAATAGTAATTTCACTCTGCTTCCTTGTAGCCGGTTTCTGCTTTGAGTTATAGTGGTTCCTGCCTTTGAAAAAAGACGTTCAGAAGCAACACTTGTTGCCACAATTGGTAGATGACTCATTGTCACATTAAAAAGTTTGGGATATACACCTGGCATCTCTAGCCATGTTTCAAGAATGTTTACTTTTAGAGTATTTACAAGAGCAGAAAGATATAATAACAGCATTCTGCCCGATTTTGTGGGTATTTTAATTTGGGCGGGTTTTTCGATATTTCAATACGATATATTGAGTTTTTCGATATTGATATATTGATATCAGCGTATCGTCGATATCGATAAATATCGATATTTTTAGGAGTCGATATATCGATATTTATCGGTTTTACGATATATCGTTGTATTCCTAGCCTGGTGGTTTGGATTCATTGAATGTTGACTTGGAACTATGCTCGTTGTTGCGTCCACACGCTTGAACAGCTCGACAGAAGACGCCATAGATATACCACCAAGATGCTGAGCCAAATTGTAAATATTTGCCGAACATCGAGTAAGAATTTTTTATTTATCTACTGCCCGTGCGTAGATGCGCGTTTTCATCCCGCGAGAAAATATCCCCGACAAAATATCACACGGACAAAACATCCTTCAACAAAATATCTACTAAAACCTAACCTAACCTAACTTTAGAGAACGTCTGCATTATTTTTGCCCATTTTACTATTTTCGAAAAATTATTTTATTGCCTTTTTTTTACATTAACTCCACACAGGAGGCCCTGAGGAAAATAATTTCCCTCAGGGCCTATGTCATCTGGGATGCTGTGAGGAGGGTCTTTTTGAGGAGAGGAAGGAATGAACATTGGTCTTAAAGAGACCCATGTTGTAGGAAGGAGGAAACACAGAGGCCGGCAAATCATTCCACAGCCGAGCTGTTGAACACAAGAACGAGTCGAAGAAACGACCCGTTCTCATGTGACAAATATCAACCGTGTACAAATGTACGGCACGCGTTTGGCGTGTTTCCCGACTATGCACCGGTGCCGAAGGGATCAATGATGCTAGTTCCTCGGAGCATCTTCCATTGTAATACCGGTAGAACAAGGATAGCATTCCCACCCGACGCCTGTGCTCTAAAGATTGCAATCCGTCTGTTAAGATGGGAGATGAAAAAAAACGGACCGCCTGTTTCTGCACGGAGTCGAGGGTATTTTTCAGGTATTTTGGAGGTCCAGACCAGAGGTGGCTGCCAAATTCAACCGTGGGGCGTGCTTGTGATTTGTACAGGGTTTGCAGTTGTGTACTATTAAAGTATCTGCGGGCCCTGTACAGTACGCCCAGTTTTTGGGAGCTAACTTTACTCTGGCTTTGATGGAGCTCCCGTACCTGAGCTGGTCACTTAGGGTTACACCAAGCATATCAATGGAGGGCCTGTTCGGAAGATTGCTTCCGTTGAATGATACTAGATTTTCATTTAGATCCCTTTTAGACGTAATCAGACAAGATTGGGTCTTTGAAACATTAAATTCAACGAGATTATTAAATAATTAAATAAATGAAGACAATATAAGCGAAACTCAATCGAAAATCTGGAAACAGAAAAATCAGAAAATCATATTGACACCCCTGGGACTCGAACCCAGGACCTCTTGCTTTCCGGGCAAACGCGCTAACCACTGCGCCACGGTGTCGATATGAAATTCGGTCATGTTTAACTGTACCATACTTCGACTAAGAACCACCTACATTATCTTCATTTTTTTTAACGCATATATTATTGGCAACTATCTTTATGTGTGATTGCAAGATTCAAACCCGAACTAAATGCTCTCTAGAAAGTGTCTGGATAAATTTTTATCCACTTTATTTTAATATGCGACATATATTGACTTTTTTGCAAGTCTAGGATGAATATTTTTATTTTAAACTTTTATGAGTAAAACCTCAAATTGTAATATTTAAATAAATGAAGACAATATAAGCGAAACTCAATCGAAAATCTGGAAACAGAAAAATCAGAAAAACATATTGACACCTCTTGGACTCGAACCCAGGACCTCTTGCTTTCCGGGCAAACGAGAGATTATTTTTACCCCAAGAGAAAACACTCTCGAAGTAACCGTCCATTCTTTGCTTCAAAGCCCTCCGAGCCATTGGAGTTTGTGAGCCCTTCGGGGGCTTGTCAAACAAAAAGCTACCATGGAATGTACTGTCATCCGCGTAACAATGAATTGGTGCACATGACAAAAGGTCGTTGATGTGCAACAAAAACAAAGTTGGCGACAGAACCGATCCCTGTGGGACGCCAGCATTTATCGGGTGTGAGGAAGAGGTGAAACCATCGGCTACCCTCTGAATCGACCTCTCCATCACAAGGATGCGGGAAGTCCGTAAGAAGGCAGTTTGTTGACAAGTCCTCGGTGCCAAACCCGGTCAAAGGCCTTGGAAATGTCCAGTGCAACCATTTGGGTCTCACCGAAACATTCCAGGCACCGCCCCCAAACATGCGTCACATACGCGAGAAGATCACCGCACGAGCGGTTCCGCCGGAACCCGTATTGACGGTCGTTAATAATTTTGTTCTTCTCGAGGTATGTGAGCAATTTGTCGTTGATCACATTTTCCATCACCTTAGACAGAACTGATGGGATCGCTATGGGGCGGCTGTTGGCTGGGTTGGAGCGTTCACCATTCTTTGGAATAGGATGGATAACCGTTTTTTTCCAACCAGAGGGCACAGAGCTAGTCTTCAGGGACATTTTAAAAAGCTTCGTCAAAATTGGAGCTATTTCTGCAGCGCACGTCTGCAGTACCAGGGCAGGTATTCCGTCAGGCCCACTAGCTTTATTAACATCTAGCCCTCGTAAAACATGGAGTACTTCCCGATGCCGGATCCTCAGCTTTTTTATACGAAAACCGCAGTGAGGAACTGACGTCGGGACAGCACCTTGGTCATCAAGGGTTGAGGTAGCCGCAAAAATTTTACCTAATAAGTTTGCCTTTTCGGTGGCGGTGTTTGCTAATGAGCCGTCAGGTCTGGTAAGAAGTGGCAGACTGGGCAGAAATTGCGACCTATTGAGCCCGCAAGCGACCAGAATTGCCTGCTGTCATGTGGGCATGCAGCTAGCTTTCTGTTGATCTGCTGGTCGTGCTCGAATTTTGACCTATTTATGATTCTCTTGGTTTCCTTTGCCGTTTTGTTGTAAGCTGTTCTGTCTTCGGATATTCTAGATATGTCGTAGGATTGATGTCGTCACCAGGCAGTGGTCGGATGATCCTAAAGGCGCTGTGACTTCAATCTTGTAACCGTGTGGCACAGTAGTTAAAATAGGTCTAACAGATTGGAACAGTGAGTTTGGACATCAGGAACCCTTGTAGGCTCCTGAACCATTTGCTCCAATCCGTAGCAAAGGGCAAAGGATTTCGCTTGTCGTCCAGCCGAGTCTGTCGATCCCATAAGGTTCGTTATGAACATTGAAGTCCCCCGGGACCACAAACTCTGCCGTAGAGTAGCGGGGCAAGAAGTCATCGATAGTGTCGCTTAAATGTTTGATTCGCTAAGGTTCGGTGAGCGGTATAAACATGCGTAGAATTTTGCTGTGCTGGCAAGATTGACGCGTACCCACATTACGTCGAATCTGAAGTTTTCCAGATTCAGCATTCGCACATAGTTGACGTCAGCTCGACTATAGAGACAGACGCCTCCTTTAGGTCTGAACTTGCTTGCAAGGGTGAAGCCCGGGCAGTCCAGATAGGAGGCGTCTACAGGCTCGGCTATCTGCGTTTCAGACAGGAATAGTAGGTTGGGGAGTTGAGAAAAATGGTGGTGGTGGACAGAGTTTAAATTGATATGCAGGCCGCGAATGTTGGTGTAATTCACCAACATTTTTGGCCTGCTCCGGGGTCTCCTCCTACTCGCCGCTGTAACGCAGTTAATTTGAGTTGGTTGTGTTGTCATGATTTTATTGTTTGATTTTTTTATGATAGGATGTGGGGGGAGGGAGGTCTGGGAAGGAAAAGGTATGAGGGGTAAGTAGGAAGCTGGGGATCAAAGTGTCCAAGAGTGATGAACGAATGAAACCAATCCACCCACTGCGGTGCAAGGCGATGGGCAGGGAGAGTCCGGCTGGAGAGGTCGCCCAATGCGTCCCAAACGCTGCTGCTGGGTCCTCTCCGGTCAACAGCAGCGGCGGGGTTTTTACACTCGTTGATGGGGCAGCCCACTCTCAGTCGTGAGCCTGAGGGTCAGGCCCCTGTACTATCGAGCGGCCCGGACAGCGGTAACCGGTTGTAAAGGGTCTCCCTCAACCAGCATCTCCCAATCCGGCCTGCCACGCAGAAGGTGGGCCGACGCACCCACCATAAAGACCTGGACAAACATAACCCCGAGAACCCGGGCACCCCTGCTTAGTCACCAAACGTAGCAAACCACTTGGGGTGACCTGTGGCAGAGAGTTGGATGACCAAGGTCACCTCAATATATATTTTTTTATAAATCCTACGAATATGCGATAATCGACAAAAGATGGGTGGCTGTATAGAACTATAATAAGTTTGTATATAATGTGGGCGAAAAATATTCAAAACGATCACCAAAAAATCTCAAGCGAATGGAGAAAAAAGTTTTAAAATGCGCTATCGCTCCAGTGGTTAGGTACGTTTTCGTAGAGAGGTGATTTTTCAGTTTCACTCTAAATTCCGTTTAGTTTGTATCCGTCCGAGTTTGTGAAATCGGGGTGTTTATTAGAAGCTTTGATGTTTGAAACGCGATCTCTCGATTTCGATTAAAGCGAGATCTCCGAACTCATTATCACCTTATTTCTGGTCTGGTCACATCGTAACATTGATATGACTCCACGTCGGTGGTATATTACTTTTCTGCTAGAATTTTATCTGCCGGTATCCAGGAGTTATTAAGATCAATGCTTGGTCCGCCCATTCCTGCTAAACTTTCTTCCTTTAACTTTTAAGTACCGATGTGTGGCCTGACAGACACGACAGACACCTAGAGCGTTCAAAAGTCTAGTTACCTACATATGTTGCGTAGTAGTATTACCCCGCGCTTCTCTACCCCTCGAGTAGTCACCCAACGGTGTTCGTGGAGAATGGTCGTGTCAGTTTGCGCTTTGCGATTTCGGTTAAGTTATGGCTATTAGAAGGACGCGATTGGTCTGTCAGACCACCCGCCCGGACTTTTTTGGACACGAATTTTTTCAGATTATATGGTTTTATTATTTTATATTCAGTCAAATGTTACAAGGAATCAGCATGAAACGGGTAACCTCAATTGGAAATAACGGAATTTATAACATCTGAAACTGGGTTCGATTACAGCCTCAAATGCAACTGGCAAAATGGACTGTAATTATACGAAAACGAAAATTAGTTTGTTTGAAATTGGGTGATTCTAATGTATTTGATAAGATTATGGAATGCAAGGAAGTGAGGAAAACCAAGCACTTACGAGTTAGAAGATGGATACAACACAAAACAACTAAACCATTTCCTTCAAATGTCACAAGTCATCTCACAATGCACTGGTTTTTTTTATTGTTCCCTGCTTTCTTCAGCAATGTGACATTGGTTGGGGAAGGTAGGATGGATAAATGACATTCCGGTAGGAACTATGCACAATATTGCACATTATCATTTCAATATTTCAGCTTATATTTACCCCGCAGCATAAAGAGAAATTAGAACATAAATACAGCGCTATATTCACGCAACCTTGGGTTTATAGTTACGAAATTTAACAATAAGTACGGACAGAGAACGTTTGAATACATCATACCGAAGATATTTAATTTATTACCTGACGCTATAAAGCAATGTAATTCTACGAATAAGGTTAAATATATGGTGAAAAATTGCCTATCGGAAAAAAATATTTATATTGATATGTATGAAAAAATGTTGAATCTGTGAATTTTATAATATTATAATATAATTTTATATTATAATAAAATATGTAAATTTTAAATTAAAAAAATGTAACCAAAATATAAGCACCTGTTGACAAGCTAATTCAATTGGCTTAGCAGGACTTGTTTGTTGATTATATATATTATCTATTCTTTCAATAAAAAAAAATTTAAAAAAAAATTTTTTAAAAAAAAGTTTAAAAAAATACCAAACACCGACAGTAGGAAGAGTTATGAAATACGGCATCATTCCAAGGGAATCGAAGAAAATGAAATGAAAGGTAACCAAACTAGAAAACTCGTGTCACATCTGTCCCTCAAAACTAAAGCGCAAGACTGCAAGCAGCCAGCCTGTTGAGTTAAGACAGATATTTGATAAGTTCTACAAGACGCCTTGTAGATTTTCATTAAACTGCTGTTTATTTAAGTTGTCTTTGTTTTCATAGTTTACTTCGTTATTTTACTTTAAGAACCATTGGTTTTTGACAACAACAAAAAAATGGTTTAATTAAAATTTATTAAGATTAAGGAAAATGTCCAATTTTTTTTTACCAAAAAATCGACGTCTGTGATTTTAATGCTTACGATTATTAATTAATAAATGTGTAAATCCTGAGGCCCTGAGAAAAATAATTTCCCTCAGGGCCTATTTCATCTTTGGGGAAAAGGAAAGGAAGGAGAGGAGAGTTCTGGGAAGGAAAAGGGTTTAAGGGGCGGGTAGGAATCTGGGGTTCAGTGTGTCCTGGTCATCGAATAAAACGAAGGTAAAACTTTTTTCCACTTAATTTTTTTGACGGTAACCGGTTTCAGCCCGTTAAGGCCATCTTCAGACGGGTACAAATTATTCATAACTCACGACTTATATACACAAATATGGGGGAGAGGGAGACCGGTGGTCTACAAGGATTTTATTCGAATCTATGGGTTTTTTTACAATTGTTAACTAAGTGGTCTTTAGCTGTCGGATTTCTAATTATTTAGTTTTTTTCCCAGTAGGCTTAATTACGTCGGGCTTGTAGCCTTACTTCAATATTGGTTGGAAAAAAACCTTACAAGTAATATGCATTATTGATGACCTAATTTCTATTATTGTCAAATCGTTATTATATTTATTCAATCACTTTTTTAAATTTATTTATAACTAGCTGGTTCCCGGCATGCGTTGCAATGCCTTATTAAAAGAAATACATTATTTCTCCATGAATCACCTTTCCCGTGCGTCCCCGTTCCCCTCCTGCGTCCCCTTCCTAGCTAGCTTTATAAATTATAGCCTATATGTTATTCTGATGTATGCGCTGTATTATTGTAAAGTGTCATTAAAATCCATTCAGTACTTTTCGCGTGAAAGAGTAACAAACACAATTACATCCATACAAACTTTCGGGTTTACAATATTACTAGTTTTTGCCCCCGGCTTCGCACGCGCGTCTCACCCCCCCCCCCCCCCCCCTTTCGCCCTTATCGCCACCTTCTCCCCAACTCCCACCCCATCCCCACTCTCCCCACTCCCCCTCCCCAACCCCCACCCGCCCCTATCCCCCTCTCACCCCCTTCACCTCACCCACCCCACCCACCCCCCTCCATACCCGTTACATTCATTTTTCAAACAGCTCGCGTGCCATCTATTAAAACGTAACAATCAAACACGCGTAGTCAATTTTAATT
Organism: Limnephilus rhombicus; assembly: GCA_929108145.2. Classification (NCBI taxonomy): domain Eukaryota; kingdom Metazoa; phylum Arthropoda; class Insecta; order Trichoptera; family Limnephilidae; genus Limnephilus; species Limnephilus rhombicus. Next base: position 31,787,969 of record OV815284.1, read on the forward strand.
ATCAAAGGGATTTCCATAGTAACCTAAACAAATAACAAAATTAATGTAAATTGTCTCTTACAAATGTATTTTGACAAAATTTATTTTACAATGTCTCTTACAAATGTATTTTAGAAACGCATTGAAATGTTAAATTTTGTGATGTTTTTGAAAGAATAAAATAAATTGAATTGAATACTTTAGTTTCCTGAAGGTTTCACTTCTACCGCGTTTGAATTGCACACTTAATTTACAATTTTTTTTTTAATAAATGTAGTATGTTATTTACTCGCCTCAGAACAATCTTTGTCCAGTGAGGTGTGCAAAAGAAAACAATGTAATGTAAATGAAAATAAACTAAACGCCCCCATTGCCGGCCCTGAACACCCAAAAATATTGCATCAATCGGGGTTTTATGCTTCACGGGTGTGATAATAAACAATACAGAATAAACTAAATAAATTTGGACGTAAAAGACGGCTCATGACTTTTGGGTGTGCTAGAGTGCTGATATTAGAAAAAATGGCATTATTGATGATGCTCTAGCCGCAATTTTTTTTTTTTTTTAAATAATTTTTTTGTATGAAAAATTTCACAAAGTTTCAGCTTGGCCGTGTGCCGCACGGATTTCCTGAAATTTCTTCATATAAAACATCAATTTTAGGAAAAAAAAAATTCGAATACGACAACATCCGTAATGCAATTTTTTAATATTAGCACCCTAGCAAACCCAAAAGTCACGAGCCGCCACTGGTAAAACGTATATACATTTGAAGTTTTGTTCTTGGTAAGACAGATGTAAATTTATACTAATGTGACAAATTTAATAGTATTTAATGAATAGGTACGAAGGTACCTACCTCATTCAGAATTGAATCGTTGCTTGAAATGGCGTTAGCCGTGTTTGATGACCAGATCTGAATAGCCAGGTACTTCCCAACCTTCCTTTTCCCCATCTCCTTCCCCTTCCCATTACCTTCAGTCTCACAATATACTATACTATAATTGGGCATGCCGTAGTCTCACTGGCTCCAGACGGGAGCATCTGAGACTCTTGTGAGGTATTACTATAAAAAAAATTAAACGAGAGTCATTTATTTAAAAAGTGTGAGTTTACTTACTATTCGGTACTTGAACCTATGAATAGTGGCTATATATACGGAAATTTAGCCAAGTTTTTTACCTCTTGCGAGTATTTATTTGCTTATTTATTAATATTCTTTGTCGTGTGGATAAGCTATCAGGAGATGGTGAAATACCCCCTTTGTCTTACTATGTTTTACAAATTAGATGTATTTTACATATTTTGATTCCATAAATTGTATATTCAATTGATAAAATCAATAGAGTTATTTGTAATACACATCCCCTTGCTCGTTTATACATTAAATGAAATTAAATATTTGTAATACACATCCCCTTGCTCGTTTACACATTAAATGAGATTAAATATTTGTAATACACATACTCTTGCTCGTTTACATATTAAATGAGAATAAATATTTGTAATACACATGCTCTTGCTCGTCTACACATTAAATTCACTTGTACTCCTAACTGACTTAGGAAATGAATTCGTTATAATTGTTCTGTCAGAGTGCTGGATTAATGCAAATTATATCCCGAAGATAATCAACAACTACTCTGTGTATAATATAACTCGACACAGGTCCCAATCCGATGGGGTCATAGTTTATGTCAAATCCTACATAAACCCTACAGTGTCTGAAACTACAGTTGACCATGCAAATTGTCTCAAAATCACAATTGACAACTTAAATGTCTTTGCCGTATATCGCTCCCCTAAGTCCAATAATGTCTCCTCTTTTCTCTACTCGCTTGAAAAAAATATTGATGACACTACTAAGGATCTCACCATAATCGGTGATATCAACATAGACATCCTAAACGAAGCTAGCCCTCATACTACAAAATACCTAAACCTAATGGGTCTTCATGGCCTTATACCATACATCAACATACCTACCCGAGTCACACTCACTACTAAGACATGCATAGATCACATCATGGTCAGAACAAAGCGAATCGCTAAATCAATAATTGTATTTGAATCTTCGGTGACAGACCACTACTCCACCATCCTAGAAATACACAACTCAAAATCTCCTCCCCTTAAGTCTAGTAATCCTTCTCATAACATTGTAAATATGGATCATCTGATAAAGTCTGTAGAACAAGAAAAATGGGAGTCTACCCTACTCTCTTAAAATGTTGACACAGCTCTTGAAATGTTTTCTGCATCACTAACTGCCCACATTAACTACGCCTCTTTCCCCCCCCAAAATAGCATCCAACAAAAAAAAGAAGCTAAAACCTTGGATTACGAATGGCCTTATCTTCTGCATACGTAAAAGAGACAGACTCCACAAACAAGCACTAAATAACCCAGACCCCCAATTCTTCCGTTTCTACAAAAAGTATCGTAATATTTGCAATAACCTGTTAATAATAACCAAACAAAAATACTATAAAAAAAAATTGAAGATTCAGGATATGACAGTGAAGTAATCTGGAACGTAGTCAATGACATCTCAGAAAATAAAAAAAACTTCATTCAATATTCAATCACTAGTAATTAATGGGAAAAATATCCAAGTCCACGAAGACCCAAAAACCTTAGCCGATCACGCCAACCATTATTTAAGTAACATCGGAACGAACTTAGCCAACAAAATTTTTAAAGCCACAAATAAAACCCAAAACCTTCTAACTTCACGGGTAAGACTACAGAACTCTCTCCATTTCACACTTATCTTAGCCTCCACATCCACTAAAGAAATTTTTGACACAACACTTTCCATAAAAACAAATAGTGCTGCAGGTATTGACAACATTTCACCTTACATAAAACACATAGCTCACTTTATTACCACACCGTTAAAACACATTGTAAATCTAAGCTTCAATAGCGGCTCCTTCCCTATACAACTAAAACATGCAACGGTTATCCCAATATAGAAGAGTGGCGACAAAACAAATATCGAAAACTACAGACCCATTTCTTTGCTAAGTGTCTTATCAAAAATCATTGAAAAAATTGTTAAAAGTAGACTTATCTCCCATTTGGAAACCCAGAAGATTCTCTCGCCCAATCAGTTTGGCTTCCAAAAAAAAATAGCACAGAATCTGCAATCTTAGATCTGACTGAGAACATCACAAATAGCCTGAACGAAGGCGATTCTTGTCTAGCCATTTTCTTAGACTTAGCCAAAGCATTCGATACAGTTTCCCACCCTATACTTCTGGAAAAACTATCTCAAATAGGCATTCGGGATTCAACTTTTAACTGGTTCTCCTCATACCTTACTGGTAGATCACAAACCGTGAAAATTAATAACGTAGCCGTAAGTAACCCTTTGCCTATACACACAAGGAAGTGTTCTAGGCTCAATTTTATTCCTAATATACATCAATAAACTCTGTAACCTACCCATAACTGGAAAACTAATATCCTTTGCAGATGATACTGTGCTTATAGCTCGACATATAAACTGGAAAGGAGCTTTCGACATAGCTCAATATGACATAGGCCTTGTAAAGAATTGGTTAGATGATAATCTCCTCACCCTCAATGCTGGTAAAACTAAATTTTTACCCTTTAGTCTGTCTGCTGCTACCCAACCTACTAACAACCAGAAAATAACAATCCACTCTTGTCCAAGACCTTACTATTCCTGTACTTGCCTAAATTTGGAAAAAGTTTCCTATATAAAATACCTGGGGGTCCTAATTGATCATCATCTTCGTTGGAATCAGCGTTAAGCCAGTCCAACCCCCGAATTCGCAAGCTCTCCTATGTTTTTCGAACTCTAAGAAATATCCTTACTCCTACAATACTAAAAAGAGTTTACTATGCTCTCTGCCAATCCCTATATGGCATCATAATTTGGGGCGGCTGTGCTCATAAATTTATTGATCCCCTACGAAAAGCTCAAAAAACGATAATACGTGTTATCAACAAGCGACCGACAAGATACCCCTCCACTCGACTCTTCACTGAATATAATGTTCTAAACATACGGCAACTCCATCTAAAATTTACTTTAACGCATTTCACGTTCAAATATAAGAAAAAAACTCTCTTACATCATAACTACACGACCAGAACAATAACCAACCGACACTACAATGTACCGACACTACATACCACGTCAGCACGAAGACATTTCATATACCTAGCTCCTAAAATATTTAACCTTCTTCCTGAGAACTTAAAAACCGAAACCCAGCCACAAACCCAGCCACTTTTAAAAAACATTTATCACAATGGATCCTTACAACTAGAAATGATGATTAGAAACGATGTTCCTTAATTCCTTAATTCAACAAATAATTAAATTACTATTTCTTATATGTTATATTTTAATAACTATTATTATCAACTTATTATTACAATATTATTACTTATTTTTGTTATTATCATAATTATTATTACGCACCAGATTTAAATGTCCGGATTCAATTTTCCCCACAGGAAAAACTAAACCCTTTCACACACTTCCCAAATGATCATCTGGTCAATCCACGTTATGCAATTGCACTATATAAGTATTATAATTACAAAACAATACAAGAACAACATGTCAACCTACCAGAGACCAGATGGGAAAATAATTCACCGACTCCAGATATTTTCATATCAGAGGGTTCGGCTCTGTGGAATTCCTAATTGAACCTATAAATCCTACTGATCCCTCAATATAAATATTTAAAAAATCTTTTGCAATCCTACATGTATTTAAAATTACCGATTTTTGCATTTTTATATATAAATTCTTTGACAAATCTAATTCGCCTAAATTTTGAATCAGAGACCTAGGTATAATGCCGGTAGCCGAAATAACAAATGGTAATATTTTTATAGTCCGAGAATGCCAAATTCTTTTAATCTCATTTCCTAAGTCTGAGTATTCTCATTTCCTAAATCTGTGATAATGAGAATAAATCTTTTTATTCATTATTATTAATAAATTTATTATTATTATTATAAAATTATACAATTTAATTTAATCTGTACAACTTCTAATTTTATTTATCAACCATTACAAATGTATAATTTCAAAACTGTAAACTTCACCCGCCGTAACACAGGGATATCCCTAGCATGGCGGATGAAACACCACAAAAAAACTAAGCAATGTTCAATATTCTTATAAATAAATAAATAATAAAAAAATGAGATTAAATATTTGTAATACACATCCCCTTGCTCGTTTACACATTAAATGAGATTAAATATTTGTAATACACATGCTCTTGCTCGTTTACACATTAAATGAGATTAAGTATTTCTAAAACACATCCCCTTGCTCGTTTACACATTAAATGAGATTAAATATTCTTAATACTAAACTTTTTTTTACATATAGTTGTGTATATAAATTCATTTGGTATTTAGTAGTTAAAATAAGGTAAACAAGTTACATTCCATTCATAATATTTTTGTATGGTTACATATTAGAAAGCTGGTACATAAATATTTAAAGTTTTAATATTACACAGCGTAAGTATAAAATAAATTTAAATAATAAATAATAAATAAACAAAAAAGATATATTTATATTTTCATTCAAGTTTTTTTTTTTACATGAGCTCTACACTGCACTTTACATGAGGCCCTGAGGAAAATAATTTCCCTCACGGCCTACATCATCTTTGGGGATGCTGTGTGGAGGTTTTTTAAGCTGAATAGCCAGGAACCTTCCTCGTCCCCATTCCCTTCCACTTCCACTTACCTTCAGCCTCACAACACATCCCAATTGGGGATGCCATGGTCTGATTGGCTTCAGACCGTTGGGAGCAATTGGGATTTTTGTATAGTATTCACATTAAAAAAAGGTTCAATAAGTACGAAATATTTAGAAGATATCAGAACTGTAGCAGTCCCAGAAAGAGATCCTTTTGAAAGTGGACGATCATCGATGACGTATCGACACGTAAGACCTCGCTGTGCCAGGATTATGAATAAACTAATTTTATTTTTGAAAATTAAAGCATAAATGGTATGGTAAAAATGAGATCATCGTTAAACCTACAGAAAAATTATAATAATATTACTTATTTGTGATTCCTGCAGTTATGTTTGCTGATTTGTTTCATATTATTTGATCAAAATTATATAAGGATTCGTAAGAAGCATCGTAGGAGTAATATTAAGAATACGACCATCGAATACTAAAATAGTATTTTTAAAGTTTATTACAGTTAAGTATATTATCATATATCATCTCACAACATACCTCACTCGTAAAACACAAGAGCAAAAATAATTTACACTTTCAAATTCGCTATATCAAATCAACTTTTGTAAAAAAAACATGAATCTTACCTCGCCAATTGGTACTTTTGAAAAGTTAAATCTAACCCAACCCAATATGCAGATACAATAAATGAAGAAAAAATTTCACAGAAGCATCATACAGACACAACAAATGAAGAATCACTTCACAAATATTTCACAGAAACGTGTCTTATAAGATTTTATGAATTATTATAACCACTCATTTGATTTATGTACTGTTGGTGTCAAAAAGTTAAAATAAAGTATCCTCCATGATGGAATATAGAAATGCATAAAAAACAGATTCAGGAAACGATTATCTCATTTTTACCAAACCATTTTTGGTTTAATTTTCAATATTAAAATTAGTTTATTCATAATCCCGGCACAGCGAGGTCTTACGAGTCGATACATCATCGATGATCGTCCTCCTTCAAAAAGATCTCTTACTGGGACTGCTGCAGTTCTGATGTCTTCTAAATATTTCGTACTTATTGAACCTTTTTTTAATGTGAATACCAAAGAAAAATCCCAATTGCTCCCAACGGCCTGGAGTCAGTGAGACTGTGGCATCCCCAATTGGGATGTGTTGTGAGGCTGAAAGTAAGTGGGAAGTAGAAGGGAATGCGGACGAGGAAGGTGGGAAGATACCTGGCTATTCAGATCTATTAAGCACGGCTAAAGCCATTTCAAGCAACGTATCAATTCTGAATAGTGGTCTTACACCGAGCGATGCTGAATTTATCTTCCACTCTGAAACATGCCTCGAATATACCTTATATTATTGCAAACGATTACATTTTGAAAACACAAATCAATTAATTAAATATACAAATCAATCAAATAAAATTTGCATGCGCACGCCAGGATTTGAACCTCCGTCCTTTGGATCGCTTGTCGAGAGACGTCATTATTATCATTATCATAACATACAGATAACACCACAAAAATATCGACATATTTAAAAAATCTAGTAATATAAGTGTACGTACTTAGATATTACCCAACAAAAACCCAACTATAACAGCTTACGTGAGAAGTTTAAAAAACTAATGTTTACCTGTAGCTTTTCACCCTTTTAACTGATAAAGAGTAAAGTGATTATGTAAAAAAAGATTTTTCATTTTCAGCAAATAGTAACCGCGATCCATTTAAAACAGGAACTTTTTTGTGCAGCGGTCTTATTTTCCCATCAATGAGGGTGTACTCTTTGCACAGCCTTCGCACTAGGGGTAAGAAATGACCTACGAATTGGCTCTGTCCCGTTCTGCCTGCCTGAATTGGAGAGGGAGGGGATGGAGTGGAAACAGTAGAAAAGGGCCGTCGGAAGCAGTTTCTGTCACATTGCACCGCTGGAAGTCGCTGGGAAAAGTTATCCGTAAAAGTTAGTCCCCCTTTTTACTTGTTAACTTTTAGTACATTAGATTAAAAGATTTTTTTTACGTAAAGATCATTCCTAAACCACTAATTAATATTTTTTACTGACTTTTATTCACTTTTTCAAATCATTTAACTTTTAAAAAATATGTTTTTTTACATTAGATTTACTATCGTTATTTTTAATTTCGTTATTACTTTTTGAGAGTAAGAGCATTTTATCATGAATTGCCTTATTTTCTGTAACTACGTCTATTTTGACAACATTTTACGTGAAATTTTAAATCTGAAAAAAAAATAACCCATTTTAATAATGTTTTTTCCTTTTCCCCAGGTTTTTTGCACACTTGAAAAATTATCACAACTTCAAAACAATTATAGATTATAATCCAAAATCTAATCATCACTCCAAGGAAATCTCACCAAAGGCTCCTTTTCAAACGTAACCTCCTCCTGAACTAAGGTAGGTCTCTAATGCAAAATAAACAAGTTATATTTCCCCAAAATTTGTATTGTGTGTGATCTATTTTTTTTGAAAAATTAAATCGTTTTTCTATATATTCATACATGATAAATTGAAACATAAAGATCTCATTATTCAATGAATTTAAAAATAACTACAAAGTTATAGCATATAGGTTTATACAAAGTTGTATTGTTTCATTTTTCTATAGTGGATAACCACAAAGTTATAGCTACATTCAAAAATATAAAAATAACTTATTTAACAATCATTTATGGAAAGAAAATATTTTTTAAAACCCTTTAACTTTGTAAATATTAAATACTTTCTTGGTGTTTTTATTTGACAAAAACGTGAAAAAATTACTGTTTTCTCAAATTTTCAGCATAATTTTTCATCGATAAATTTAATAATTTCAAAAACGGATTTTTTCAAATTTCGAACTTTGCAGCAAAAGTTTAGGAACGCTTGCTTTATAATAATACGTACAGTTTAAAAAAATACTTCTCTGTGACTACTGCGGAGTAAGAGGGAACTTCGGATGGGTTTTTCAAACTATTTATAACCAGTTTGAACCACTATCGGAGTGAACAAATAATTCAAACGTGCGCTCTTTAAAATGATTTGCTTGCACTTATGCTCTAAATAATGCTGTTTTGTGAGGAAAATTCTAACATTACTAAAACAAAATAATTATTAGCCGAATATCAAAATATAGCTTTTAGCTTTATAAACATTTTACCAAAAACATAATTGGCGCAGACCAGTGAAAAGTCAGGGAATATTATAATAATTATGGGATTTGTGAAGCTAAAGGCATTTATAACATATTTGCTTTAGGATCACATTGCCTTCCAAAAAGAAATAATGTAATTTTTCTTTGTAAAATAATTGCGTCTTTTAGTGGAAAAAATCGAGAGACGACCGTTTTATTATCTAACAAAAATTTAAACAAAAGAAATTCATATTTCAAAATAGCGATTCTGAATTAAATGAAATTAAAATAATTTTATGATTGAAGGTAGTACTTTATCAATTATCTGAATTCACACAACGAACAGTTTCAACTTTCAAACAAAAATATAGTAATGGTAAATAAAACCTCACAAATAAATCCTCTCAAAGTGGCGTAATCCCATGATTTGTTAGATAATGGCGTTATAATTATAGTTATATAATGACGGATTAGCAATCACAATAACAAAAACCAAACTACTTGAGGAACTTAATAATAACATTGTTTCATTTGATTTCCTTTAAATTGAAATAAAATTTAGTTGATTTCCACGAATTTATACAATAATAATAAATAAAATTTACTGTGGTTCGTAATATACGCAATTAATACAAGTTGACGTAGTTAAATAATATGTAATGAAATTGACAGTATAAATTTAATATTTTATTAATTTACATAATGTCATCGAAAGTGGGAATACAATGCTAAAAGTCGTATAAAACTGATACTGTATCAAGGTCATGTTTTTTCCGCAAAATTCAACGATGTTAGTTTATTAATATTTCTTCTTCCGGAATATTTTGTTTGTTTTAAAAACACGTTTTTCCACTTCCCAACAAATTTCCCGGATATATTGTATCTTCATTAAGGTTGTAATCCGTTGTTTAAGTATGAAACAAAAGTTGAAAGATCACGAAACTAAGCCACTTGAGAACAAGAGTATTCTAACAGGAAGTGTGTCAAACAAATTTTCGGATGTATTGAAAAAAAAAATTGGAATAAACAGCTTTTGAAGGTTATTTATTTATGTATTTACGCCCTTTTTCGGGGCTTTTACATAAGTATGAAATTTACAAATTACACTATGATTAAATAATATATTTGTTTCTTTAACAAAAATATGATAGGTATTTTACAACGGAATATATAGTATTTTTTGTACATAACTGAACTGCCTCAGTAACAGTATTTTGTATTTGTTTAAAGATAAATTTAAAATGTCCACTGACTTGGTATAATTATTTCCCTTCATTAGTATTCTGGGCAAAGAGGAATTCATATAGTAGTTAGTTCCAGAATTTCTGCACTGAAATAAATCCTGACTTCTGAATCGGGAAGCTTATCAATTCAAGCAATACCGGACTATCAACTAAATTATTTAGAATTTTATACAGAAATATCAAATCAGTTAAAATTCTTGTCTGAAAATTTGAGCATTGTTAAAATTTTTAGTTAGCATAAAATTTATATACCCATCAATGTAATATTATATCATTGAAGAAGAAGATAGTACTGATAAATTTAAACGAAACTAAAAATAATAAAAAAACATAGGGCAATTCACACGGTCGGCGTGGTCTAGCAGTAAGTAATTAAATACATTTTATTTGATTAATTTGTGTTTTTTCACGATTAATTCATTAAAAATAACATATAGTATGTTTGCGGTACGTTCCAGACTGGAAGATATTCTTAGCATCGCCCTGGTGTAAGACTACTATTCAGAATTGAAACGTTGCTTGAAATGGCTTTAGCCGTGTAAAAAAACACACGGTAGAAGTGCAACCTATATAAAACTAAAGTAGACAAGAGTGGAGAGGATACCGATAGGCTATGAAGCACCGCATAAAGAGGAAACCGATAATACTATTTTATTCTCTCTCAGACTAAATCCTACAGATATATTATGTGTTTGTCTCTGTTTATTGTCGCTATTTTTCGTTTTATTGAGTTTAAAATCACAACGGTGCTAAAGAAGTTTTCACTTCAAAAGGTAATGGTCACAACTGGGAATCAAACCTGGGTGTTATCTTCTTCTTCAAGGATAAAAAAAAAAAAAATTGTCCTAAAATTTAAAAAAAAATTCTACAGGTTTCATAACTGCTTATTTGTTAATTCTAATGGAGCAAAACCTTTAATTTTCAAATGGATTGGGTTCAATGGGTTCAATGAAACAATTAGTAGTCAAAACAGTATTGAAATATGAAATCAATGAAACCGGTAGAACTTTAACCAGAAATTATTCCTTTTTTAATTAAAATCTTTCCGCAGTTTTGTCAAGATGGCGATCGCGTGCTTCAGTACGAGACAACTGGCTGTGATCCTGGCCATTGTATGCACCGTTACCCTCTTCAAGCAAGTAGATGCAAAACGTAAGTAAAAAACAGTTTGTCACTTGACCGCATATACAATATAAGCACCATAATTTTGATTTGCCGATAAGGAACTCCAGTGAAAAATATTCTGGTTTAAAAAAATATGTTCATTTAGACCAATAAACGCTGATTCTGAATATATAAGTTTTATTTAATAATATTAAACGCAGAGTTTTTAAAAAAATATTAAAAAGTCCATTTTTAATCGGGTCGTAAAAATACGCCGTCAAGTTGGCATTATTGAAATTTTAGTAGTGACGTCACTGTTGGACGTGTCGTGATGTCATCGTAAAGTCATTGTATGGGAATGTATGATATGACACAAGCCATCGTATTAATTTATTCGTTTATTTACGTACTGTTTATAAAGATTTTTGTTTATTGAAACATTATTTAGGCCTAAATAATGTTTAAAAAATAAAGGTATCTCTTATTAGTTTATCTCTATTATTGAAAATATTCAAAAACTACTGCACAAAAAAATAGTAATGCTTCTTCTAGGGAGAATAAAATGGCGGTAGTTGATCAGCTGATTGCCCGATTCTAAAGTAATTTTTCAGGAGTGATGACGTCACACAATTCACTATACATACGGTGGTTTTCGGGGGTCTTGAAAAATTAAAATTTTGACAATTATTTTAACTATTAAAACTAACTCTAAAAATAAAAATAAAAATGCAGTTATTTAAGTTAGAAAGTCATTATTCATTAAAAAAAATATAAAAATTGGACTGGAGTTCTCTGTTGGCATAGTTCTGATGCTCCTCTTGTGAAACTACGTTATGTCGTAACTGACCATGAAAAGCTCACTTCCGCCCAGTAAATTTCTGTCTCATCGAGAATACATATATTCTTGGCATCTGCTAAATTTGCGGAATTTCAGTCCAATTTAGCGAAATATACGACAAAAAAAAAACAGTTTTTTGTACAATTTTCACTCTCCTAACTTTTCGCACGTCGCTAAAGCTAAAGGATTTCTTACCATTCCACGAAGTTACTAACTATGAATAGATTCAAAGCGTGAATTGGCCTAAAGCAGGATTCAGCGCCCACGTGGGTGGAGAGAGGAGATGGGCCCGAATTTGGCGTAATAATTGAAATCTACAACTACCACTAACTAATTTGTAAATAATACACTTTAAATTAGAACCACGTCCGCGTGGGTGCATATCTGTAATATTAATTTTAATATTGCGATGGAATCAAATCAGCAGAAAATTTTTAAGTTCCGTTACCACTAGCTCAATCAGGGGCCGGTATTAATTTGCAAACAATGGCGTTATAAATATAATACGTTGTTCTGCCATATAAATAATTTCTAGTGAATATTTGGTTGTTAAATAAAAAAAAAATTACGAACGTATTGCAAGTGAGTTGGGATGGAATCTATGACAGAAAGAGAAATGGAGCGCTGTAGACGATGACAAAAACAAAAAAAACACCAACCATTCATTTTCTCAATTCAATGTATTTCATTAACGTAACGGACATATTCATTGTTTGATCTCTTAAATATTAAATAAAAAAGGTGGAAAAAGGTAATAAAGTGTTTATTCTAAAGTAGGAAAATGAAATAAAGAAAATCAATATAAATTTATTTGTGTTTAAAATACGAACGACGCGTTGTTAAAATAGAAAAAAAATCCGAATAGAGACACCCTAATCACCTAGCGGTTCAAAACCATATCCCTGCTAAGCCATGGTTTCACGGTAAAAAACTTTCAAAACGATTCATTTCATGTATTTCGAGAATGAGAATTGGTCACTGTTCAATTGCATCTCACTTGTCTAGAATTAGAGTTTTAGATGATCCGGTCTGCCAGTGCGGTGTGGAAGAGGAAACCCTCGATCACGTTTTCTTTAACTGTAAAAACCATTCATCTTTCAAGAACATATACCGCCGGCTTATTAAAATCACACACCAGTCCCCCCTTAACATTTCATACCTTTTATCTCTTAACAATTCTCGTGTTCATACAGCTTTATGTAAGTTTATTATCCTGAATGAATTCAATATTTAATTTGTTTTAGTGATCTAAATGAGTCCAATATTTAATTTGTTTTATTATTTTCCCAATAGATTAACTGAATTTTTTTATCCACTTTAACTATTACCGGCACAAAGCACTCTTTTCAGGGTGAATTGCCTAAAACCAAAAAAAAAATATATACTTTACGGCCTATTCAAATACCCACCAAATATATTTCATAAAAATTGTTCGAGCTGTTTTGGAGGAGTGCGACCACAAACATCATGACACGAGATTTTTATATATATAGATGTCTTTCTCATTGTTTGGGCAAAGAATCTTTTGATTTCATGCAAATGGAAAATTCATATTTTGTTTAATTTGTTAAGACGTGTCACCCCCCATACACATAAGCCCTGCTTATTTATGGGGGTATATCAAATACATGTATTATGTAAATAATTATTTAAAAAAAATATTATAATTTATGTATCTTTTTGTAAAAAAAATAATAAAAAATATTTGCTTTGAAGCAAAAACAGGGAATATTTTAAACTTATTTTCATAATCTTTTTCTTCCCACATTATATTGAATGTGAGGAAACCCACGTATGCGAAAGGAAAAACGCTTCGAAGTCCATTAGATATGAAAACACTTTTTTACTGATTTAAATTCACTTTTATTCAAAATTTCTAGAAAGTCGGGGAGCTAAGCCTTCAGCAGCCGATGAGAATAACTTGCTTAAATATTTAATGTTATCAAGTTTATTTTGTAGAACTCCATTTTAATTTTAATTTCTTTACGGCACTCGTAATATCGCACGAAGACCTAATTGCTGCAATGAACCTTATGCAGCATGATTTTATTGCCCTCTTGAAATGGTCTCATGACGCAGGTCTCATAATAAATGCCAAAAAAACTAAAATAATGCACATAAGATCTCCACATGCCAGATATAGTGTAATTCCTTCGTTATATACACATACATTTGACTGCTTACATAAAAATGTTGCACAGTAGCTTGTGTCGCTCTCCATAGAGAGAAAAAAATGGCCTTATATATATAATATATATAAACGCCCGGGGTCTCAAAAGTTTCGCATGATCTGTAGCTATTCGAAAACGGAAAAAATAAATGAAATTATTGTTCACTATAAGCCCGCTAAAATGGCCGGAAGTCTTCAAAAAAATAGATTTCGTGATTTGGAAAAAAATAAAACAAAGGGTTCATATTTTATATGTTGTACGTTGTACCAAACTTATTTTCATTTCATAACTGCAGTACAAAGAACCAAAAAAAAAATTTTTTTTTTAATCATATGTGATTTGTTGGTTAAAACTATAAAAGTGGAAAATAATTCTTTTTCTGGATAAATTCAGAATTTTTGTTGACTTACTAGTATTCATAAACTTGAACTTATTTTCATTTTTGTCAGTTATCCGCATTTTTTAATAATAAACAAACGTTAAGAGGTTAGATTACTGAAAAAAAAACTTATTAAAAATTTAAAAAAAAGGTTTTAGGTTTGTTTTCTGATTTTCAATGCATTTTAGCGGGCTAATAACCATTAAAAAATTAAATGCAGTTCTCATTTTCTTTGTAAGTCGCAGCTTTTGAGACCCCGGGCGTTTCTGAAATCAAAAGTTGAAATAATTGACACACCCTATTGCACAGCCCTGTTCATGTGAGACCATTGATTATGTAAAAAATTATGTAAATTTGGGTGTTACTATTGACTACTACATGAAATGGGACGTACATATTACTAATGTTTGTAAACGTCTGCGGTCTATTGTGGGTAGGATTTACAAAATAAAATATATTGTGCCTCTAAGTACTTAAAAATTAATATACGTATCTCTGGCTGAATCCACTATCCGTTATGGACTTACTTCTTGGGGACATTCTTGTAAAACTAATTTAAATTATATCCAAACATTGCAAAACTCCCTGACAAAATTATTAATCCCTAAGTACACTAATGAACACAGAAGTTACACTAAATTAATATACAAGTCTCTAAATGTTATACCTGTCAGAGGATTATTGTTTTATAATATTATAAGTCAACATGTTATATTGTCCGATTCCTTCTACAGGGAAAGAGTTTACCAAAAACATAATACAAGATTCACTCAAAATGAAGGATTGGTGGTTCCGAAATGTACCAATAAATATGGTGAAAGGACCCTAAACTATATTGTACCCAAAATATTTAATAAACTACCAATGACAATCAAAAATAATAACGTTTTTAATGTTAAAGTCAAATATAATCTAAGGAAATGGCTATTAGATAGGGATGATTTATATTGATGCCCCACCGAAGTCCTTGTATTCTTTATTGAAACTCACATTCGAAGGAATTGGTAAATTCATTACAATTTTTGTAATACCTCATGTATATATTTTTGAATTCTCGCTCAGCACCGAACGAGTACAGTCGCATTATTTTGTAAGAAGTAAAACAATAAATATAGTTACTTACATTTAATAACTCGCCCACCTGGGCGATTCCATTCATTTAATATGGAAACCGAAGAAATTTTTAAAAATATTAAAGACTTAGTTAATAAGATCACTTCAGTGAAAGACTCAAAAATAAAATTAACATTGGAACAAAATATTGTATCACTGGAAGAAAAAATTCAACATGAACTAATTAGTCTACAAAAGAAGATCATAGAATTACAAGAAATTAATATTAAAAACAATCATCACTACACACAGAAACTCGAAGAAATTAATCAAAATAACAAAAAATCATACGCAAGTGCACTAAGAAACAATAAAAACTTCGCAGAAACTTCATATAATGCAGAACAGAAATACGCCATTTTAATTACCTCAAAAAACACCTTGAAGGCCGAGGACATAAAAATAAAAATTCAAAAAAAATATTAATTTAACAAAAATAAAAGTTGGAGTAAATGGAGTAAAAAAGATCGGAGAACAAAAATTAGTGATTTCTTGCCAAAAAAAAGAAGATGCAGAAAAATTAACCGAAGAGATAAATAAAGTAATTGGAAAAGAAGTATCGGCTGAAGAAATAAAAAAAAGGAAACCGTGCTTAATGTTGAAAAGGCTGCAATGCCAATTGACTGAAGAAGAAATTATAGACGGGATTGTACAACAAAATGAAGGATTAACCCTAGAAGACAAAAAAGACATTAAGCTTATCAAGGAATTAAAAAATAAGTACAATGAAGGAAAAGAAAACGACACCACTAACTACATTATTGAAACAAATGGAAAGTTAAGGAAAAAACTAATAGAGAAAAAAAAAATAAACATCAAATTCCAAAGAGTATACGTAGAAGACTGCAGCCCGCTCAGACAATGTTACCATTGCCTCAAGTTCGGCCACACAGCCCAAAGATGTCTCGCCAGGACGCAGCCTCCCATTTGCCCTCATTGCACTAAGGAACACGTATTATCCAAATGTGAAAACAAAGAACAAACTCCAATCTGCAACAACTGCTGTGTCCAAAACAAAAGGTTTGATATGAACTATTCCACCGATCATAGAGTCGATAGCATAAAATGCCTTTACCGGCAAAAAATGCTTCAAATTGCTAAAGAGCGCATTGACTACGAATAAATATTGTAAATTTTCATTTCCTCAAACTCTTATCTATAAATTAACAATGAATGATTCTTTATGTAACATAGCATTAGGTAAAAAAGTATGTATTGAAGAAAACTTACATCACTCTATAAGAGATTTCTATTTTATTTGCACTGAAAAAGGATTTACTCAATTTCATAAAAAGATTAAAAGCGTAAAAATTTTTTTTGAAAAATTAATAATATCTTTAAAAGAAATATTTTTTTTCCCGGGCTTGATTGGGTTAACAAAGACCTACTCTACTGGCGAAACTAATTACTCCATTCCAGGGTACCATGTAACAATAATAAGAATAAACAAAAACTCTGATATTGGAATACCTATTTCCAGCCAGTATAATGTTCCCAATATTAATGATTATGATGTTTATATTTTAATGTTTATAGTTTATATTTTAAATATAAAATTTAAAAACGTAAATAAATTATATATTTATATGTTGTTATTTCAGCCATCATATCTATGTAGACATAGTGTATATTTAAAATTCTTTGCCTCTACCATTTGTCATTACAAATTACATAAATGTATCCATAAAATAACTAACCTAAAACTGCAAAATGAATGATTTTTTATGTAACGCTTTGGATAAAAAAATTTGTATAGAAGAAAATTTGTGTCACTCCATAAAAGATTTCAATTTAATTTGTCCTGATAAAGGATTTAGCCTATTTCATGTAAATATTAGAAGCATAGAAAGGAACATGGATGAATTAATAATATCATTCAAAGAATTAAATTATTTCCCGGGCTGCATAGTTTTAACAGAAACTCACTCAGCCGGTGAATTGAATTTCTCTATCCCGGGGTACTCTTACTACACAACAACAACAAAGTTAAACAAAAACTCTGGTATTGGAATATTTGTATCTAACCAATACAATGTACTTAATATTAAAGAGATTCACAGTATTAGTAATGTTAACATATTAAATATTGAATTTAAAGACATAAATAAACGTTATAACATTATTGCTATTTATCGAACACATAGGTCGATAGTGTCACACTTTATTGATGAATTAAAAAATATTTTATTAAATTTTAGAAATAAAAACAATGTTTTGGTTGGAGATATGAATTTAAATATCGCAAGCGACTATTCTAGTAAGGATAAAGATAGCTATCTCAACATGTTAGCAGAACTCAATTATTTATCGTGCATAAATTCGTACACTAGAGACGTTCGAGGTCAACGACCTTCATGCTTAGATCATATTTTTACAAATATACCGGATATCCAAAATATAACAGCAGCTGTTATTCACACAACTATCACTGATCATTATTCTTGTATCTTTAACCACAAAACCAGCAATCCAATATTGCCATCATTTAAACAAACAAAATCTTCCAAAAAAGTACTTAATATGGATACATTAAAAAACAAATTTCAATCAGAAAATTGGATCGAATTATTACAATGTAATGATGTCAATATCTGCTGTAAAATATTTGAAGAAAAAATATCTAAATACATAAATGACTCGTCAAAAAATGTAATTCCCAAACACAAACTGTCTAACTTCAAACCTATAAAACCATGGATTACTCATGGATTAATAGTATCTGTACGACGTAAGCAAGCTCTTTATAAATTAACAACTCAACAACCTAATAATAAAAACTTACTTAATCACTTTAGAGCATATAAAAATAAACTTACATATATCATAAAACATACTAAAGAAAGTTACTATAAACGGAAGTTGGATCTAGCTGAAAATGATAGTAAAAGAGTATGGACGGTTGTAAATGAAATAATTGACAAGAAAAAGAACAATAATAACGAAATCAATGCTATTAATCATGATAACTCAAAAACATGCTGTAAAGAAAACCCCTCAAAAGCTGCAAATATATTTAACACTTTCTTTGCAAATGTTGGGAAAAATCTCGCCAATCTCATTCACATTGATCCAAATATTATAACATCTCCAGACTGTAATATAAATGCTAAAAATAAAATGACAACATTTGAAGTCACCACAGAGGACGAAATAGTTTCTATCATAACCGATATGAAAGGAGGATCTGCTCCGGGCTTTGATGCAGTCACGGTTGATATTTTAAAAAACATAAAAAATCAAATTTCTAAGCCATTAATGCATATAATAAATACAAGTTTCCAAAGCGGAGTATTTCCATCAATTTACAAACAAACTACTATTACCCCAATATTTAAGTCAGGTAATCCAGAAGAAGTAAATAATTACCGTCCCATATCAGTAATCTCAAATATAGCAAAAATTTTTGAAAAACTAGTTAAAAAAAGAATGAGCCAATTTATAAAATGCAACGATATAATTAATGAAAACCAGTTTGGTTTTATGGAAGGTAGAAGCACACAAGATGCAATTGCAAAATTAAGTAGCCTTGTACATAGTTCATTAGATAAATCATTTAAATGCCTGGGAATTTTTATAGATCTCAAAAAAGCATTTGACAGTATATCACATGACAAACTTATAAGTAAATTAAGAAACATTGGATTAAATGGTTCAGCTCTAGAATGGATAAAAAGCTACCTTTTCAAACGTCCCCAAGTTGTAAAAATTAATGGTGTGCTTAGTTCACCAAAAATGAGTCATTTCGGCATACCTCAAGGTACAGTCCTGGGACCGTTACTGTTTATTATCTATGTTAATGACATATTCATACAAAAACTAAACGGAAAAATAATATCTTATGCTGACGATACTGTCATAATAATTGAAGGTACGGATTGGAATACTGTTAATAATCTAGCTAATATTGATATTAACATATTGAAAAATTGGTTCGATAAAAATCTCCTCTCTCTAAACACTGAAAAAACAAAATTTATCCCATTCTCTATCAATAAATTCAAATTGGAACCAAATTTAAACATCATAATACACCAAAGTAAATGTAATAAAACTATCTGCAATCAAGATTGTGCTATACTTAGTCCAACTCCCAAAATCAAATATCTTGGTGTATATATAGATCAAAATTTTAAATGGAAAACACATATTTGTGAACTCGTCAAAAGGATTAGGAAATGTATTTATATATTTATTAGACTTAGAAATATTCTAAGCTTAGAAAACCTAAAAAGAGTGTACTATGCAACTGTTCAATCTACATTGCAATATGGTATTATTGGCTGGGGAGGAACATATGACAATATTTTAAATCCCCTCAAAATTGTCCAAAGGTTGATAATTAAGGTAATCTTAAAAAAAACCGTCTAAATTTCCTACTGAAATTCTTTTTTCAATATTCAATGTGCCTATAATAGACAAAATCTATAAAAAATATTCAATTCTTCAAATTTACAAAGAAATACAGTTAAATACTCGTAACTTCCAATTCAATACATCAGCAAGATACCAGAAAACTATTAAAATTCCTAAATTTAATACTAAGCACATCCAAAATTCCTATCTTTATCTGGGCATAATCTATTATAACAACCTCCCATTAAAATTAAAAACCATCGAAAATATGCAGGAATTTAAGCCCAAATTAAAAAATTACCTGAAACTACTATAAAAGTCCCAAATATGTTTACTTTGTATCTTAAAGTCTGCTATTTTATAAATCATTTATTCCTTCTTTTTTCTTTCATTTCTTAGTTTCTAAATCTCTGAGTCTACTATTGTATAAATCTTGCGTTCTTTCTTACGTATCCTTTACTTACTTATTACAATAATTTTTGTTACTAACTTACATGATTCTTCCATTTATAATGATTTTTTAATTTATATTATGATTTTTTTAAACTCTTCAGGATTTTTATTTTTAAATTATACAAGATTTTTTAACCTTCTTATTATTTACAATAGCCGTTATTACTAACTTACACGATCATTAATTTACTAATTGAGCTAGAACTCCCTCACCAAACACAAGAGCATTGTCTCTTTATGGTGAGGAAAGGCAATTTATTTTTATTTTTTGTTAACCTTATGTAACTATGTAACTGTTGTAACTTCATATGTATTTTTAATAAACATTGCCAATAAAAATAAAAAAAAATAAAATAAAATGAAACTTTTAATTTATTTGTGATTATATTTCATTTGTTCATATTAAATCCATTTGTACTTTTTTTATTATATTAGGCTTATAGTGCTACTTACATGTATATACTATTTCCGTAATTTAAATAATCTATTTAAATGATATTGAGCAACAAAATTATAAAATTATATGTATACAGTGTTTGAAAATGTACCAATGCTGTCATTATGTACCTGCTGACAAACTACATAAGTAGTTTATCGGGTTTAAATGTAAATAAATAAATAAAAAAATTAACATATTTAATAATATTATTATTTAATCTATGAAAACCGTTTATTATAAACAAGTTCTGCTGTGTAATTATTATTACTGACGACCGGCGTAGTGCAGCGGTAAGGCGCTTGACTAGCATTCCGAAGGTCGCGGGATAGAATCCCGGGGTGGCAAATAAATTTTATTTGATTAATTTGTGTATTTCACAATTTATTCATTAAAAATAATATATAGTATATTTGCGGCACGTTCCAGAGTGGAAGATACTCTCAGTATCGCCCTGGTGTAAGACCACCATTCAGAATTGAAACGTTGCTTGAAATGGCTTCTGCCGTGTTTGGTGACCAGATCTGAATAGCCAGGTACTTCCCAACCTTCCTCTTCCCTACCTCCTTCCCCTCCCTACTACCTTCAGCCTCACAACATACCCCAATTGGGGCTGCCATAGTCCCACTGGCACCAGACGGGAGCAGTTGGGACTCTTGTGCGGTATTCATGTAAAAAAAAAATACACATGTCAGCTGTTTCGCCTTCTGAAGGCATGATCAAACTGTGGTCATGACACTTACAGACAATGTATTTAAACTACATCTAGATAGATATTTACGATGACTAATTTCTAAGTAAAATGATTGAAATTATTAGTGGTTATTATTTCCCTAACTGTAAATTCTCCAATTGCTTTGTTAAAATTCGACTGAAG
The DNA here is from genome assembly GCA_929108145.2 of Limnephilus rhombicus. Lineage (NCBI taxonomy): Eukaryota > Metazoa > Arthropoda > Insecta > Trichoptera > Limnephilidae > Limnephilus > Limnephilus rhombicus. The sequence continues at coordinate 31,809,772 of OV815284.1, forward strand.
GTCGCTATGCACTCTAACTATATTGTTAGACATTTGCAAATGATGACTCATGGTTTTCTTATCAAGCATAATTAATTATTTAAAATTGGTTTGAACATATCTAAAAGCAGAGAGTGTATTAAATTTTTTTTATTCATTTATTAAAATAGCTTTAGTATTATTATTAAGTTTGTTAATTTCTAACTGCTCTATAAGTTTGAGTTTACGTAATTTATTTTGTATTTGTAAAGGTGCTGTTACGCGTAATAATAATTACACAGCAGAACTTGTTTATAGTAAACTGTTTTCATAGAATGATAATATTATTAAAATGTTATGCAAAATAAATTGCTTAAATATTGTTTGAAAAAAAACCCACTCAAAATATTAAGTACCGAAAGCGGTCCTCTGAGCTAAGCTTGTACCAAACACCTTTTCAAATTTGCTCAAACAAAGTTTTTAACATTTCAATAAACATACTATTAAAGACTGCACTTTGAATGAACGAATCGAATTATTACCCACAGCTGAGCAAGAACGGTTACACCATTATTGTAATAAATAATCGTGTAATATATTACAACAATCTCGTCTTGATCAAAGGACAAAATCTGAACATATCATAAGTTTCAAACAAATCTACGAGTTTAGGTGTTTTTTTTTAAACATTGTGGCAATATCCTTTCATTCACAATATAATTATGGTGACTAGCCAACTCAGAAGCACCTCAGAAAGTCATTAACAATGACAATAAAAAAAATATAAAAAAAATTGGTTAAATAGGTTAAGTTAGGTTAGGGTTACCGGTTATTTTAAAATAATTTTTTCATAGCTTTTAATGACCTTTCTGAGGTGTTTCTTAGTTGGTTTCATGAGTTGGCATGGAACCATAATTATTTAATAAGGAGGAGGATAATGAAAACACGTTTTGTAAAATTATGTAATCAATAAACATTCGGGTTATAAGCGACAAAATTGAATTGATTCGTAAAATTACACTTATTTAAACACTTTTTTTCAAAACCGTAATATTCATTAAAATAAATACGTTAACGAGAAAAAAAATCTTGATTTCACATAAACCATTTCATATTATTACACATTTTTAACATATTCATGATTGTGTATTGAAATCAACGCACAAATATGTAGAGCTTCTGATGCAATGTAGTGATACATAATACATTTTAAATAACGGAAAACATATTTTTTCTAACCCAAAACCATAAATATGATAATAACATAAAACCATCAAAAGGTTTTCACATGTGCGGTTCTGCCACCAGCCCGCGATTTGTTGATTTTCCTATAAAATTTCCCACGTGTGGGTTATTCTCTCTTGCCTTTAGTCGATATGCAATTTGGGCTTATCCCCGGGAACTCTTGGATCAACCAACCAATGTGTTGGAGCAGTAGTTTGAGAAAATGGTGTGAACCAGAAGTCTTGTTCACCTACGCTAAAATGTTCTCAATACAGGTTCTTAAATCAAGGTTAGAGAACTGCTTTATACGGTACAGTGGTGGTTATTGCATGGACTCCGGATGAAAATTTGAGCAACTCAGACCAGATATTTAAAAATTGTAAATAATAATAATATATTGAATAGTTCAGTAAAAAAAATCAGTCAATTTAAATACATGTAGAATTACAAAAGATTTTTTAAATATTTATATTGAGGGATCAGTAGGATTTATAGGTTAAATTAGGAATTCCACAGAGCCAAACCCTCTAATATGAAAATATCTGGAGTCGGTGAATTATTTTCCCATTTGGTCTCTGGTAGGTTGGAATGTTGTTCTTGTATTATACTTATATGGTGCAATTGCATAGCGTGGATTGACTAGAAGATCATTTGGGGAAGTAAGTGAAAGGGTTTAGTTTGTCCTGTGGGGAAAATTTAACCCGGAAATTTATATATGCTATGCCCGGCTATGTCCTCCATCACAACACAAGCAACATTTTCGGCTTTCTGTGGTGGTAGTAGGAGATTTTCAAACATTGTTGGGTTATTCGTAGCCCGGGAATGTTTGTCTTTCTTTTAAAAAAAAAAAAAAAGATTTTAATCTGGTGCGTAAAAGTTCAGTAAAAATTGAGCTGCTGGTGGAATTAATTACTCACGATGATTTTATTTATTCATATATTTACTCCCGTTAAAACAGGTTTTTACACGGACAATACATATATTGTACAAATTGTAATAATAACGAATTAAAAAAAATTGTAAATGTGGCCCCTTTTTTCAGTTGTCTTTAATTTATCAAAAAATTTCAACCCAACATAATCTAACTTAACAGAGAATTTCATATTTATTCTTAAATGCAATTTAAAAATTTCCAGGGAACAAATAACCCGAAGCTTTTTGAATTTTTGGTACATTTTATATTAAAAAAATATGTGAATACCTCACAAGAGTCTTATTTACATTATTTTTTTCAATAAATAATAGTTTTATTTTATTTTATTTTATTGTATCCACAACAGGCATGATGCCCAAAACTTAATATACCCACTGGAACGACAGCGCAATTTAAAACTTTTTTCTCCGATTGCTCGAGATTTTTTGATTGAATATTTTCCGCTCACATTAAAAAAATCATACCTCCGAATTTTATTAAGGAGACATAACTGATTATAGTTCTATATAGCCAATGAATTCATCTATCTTTTGTCAATTATCACATATTTGTAGGATTTATAAAAAAAATATTATAAAATCGTAAACTTCTACTTAATTACTTACAGATAAGGGAAACTTGGCCAAATTTGCCAGTAAAGCAATCCGTGGTATGTTAAATAGTGCCATATTGTGGCAAAAAGCACTCCAGTGGATTCGTGAATATTTTATAATAAAATAATATACAACAAAGTACTAAACGATAAACACGTTATGTAAAAGGTAGGTATGATTAACTTATTCAACGTTATTTGATTGATAACCATTGTGAGTTCTCTTACCAAGAGTTTGCCAACGCTTAGGCAGTTTCCACTTCAGAGATCGCCTCTAGGAAGAGTGATTTTATAATTATAGAAGCGCAGATCCGAGACAAATCACGGGATAGTATGGAATCAAATAAATTAGTTACAATTTTTGACACTTAAATTCTAAGCAATTTTGAGTTTATTGAACCAGATTTCATGCAGGACAAATCTACAAACGCACCTGATAATAATCACGGGATATTCTGAATTCTCGAAAAATCAATTGCAATTTTGAAAATGGTAATTAAAATAAATTACTGTTAAAAATATTAAATGAAAGGTAGGTAAGGTGGGTGGTACTGTATCGCGTGTCAAAGTCTTCAAACAATCAGTTCCATTTTTTTAAATAACATTTAAATCCACAGCAAACTTGAGTACATTTAACGAAATATCACACAGGGCTAAAATGACTGGTTTAATTTTCTAACGTATGTGCCTGTCTGTTAAATTTTCAAATCAATTTCAAGTCGTGATTTGTAATCTTCACATCCTTGATTCATATCCTTCACATCCTCCGTCACATCCTGCTTTTTCTCTGTTCTTTAAATAACATTGGCTACAGTCTTTACAAACGTGTCGCCTTGGCCTCTTACACATTTGAAGCATCCAAAGTCTTACGAGTATATAACGAAAATTTACGATTAGGTACTTACTAAGGGCCACTAACCAGCCAGCGGCCGAGAATTCAATTTTTTTATTCTTACGATCGTGCAGGGCGGTTCCAATAAGAAAGATTAATTATTCTCCGTACCAGATTTTTAAAATAATAACTCAATTTCGATTTTATTTCATTCATAATTTCCTTTAATTTATACCTACATTCAAAAATGCAGAAAAGCGTGATAATAAAACTATTAAAATTATGTACTTTATGTAATTAATTTTTGATCATATGTATTTACAATTTTTCAACAATGTCTAAGCATAATAAGAATGTACAAAAAATCTTAAATATATTAGTTTGTAAGACCGTAAATGAATAAACAAACTTAAGTATTTTCGTCACAAAACACGTGCGCGGATCTTTTTTTTAATGATTTTATTAAATTATCAAATGAAGAAAATTACAATTAAAATTAAATTTAAAAAATAAAACAAAAATTCTTAAACAGCTTTCCCACATAATTAAATAATTTATTGATTTATTTTACATAATATATGATTTGAAATGTGTGTTGTATAATACCAAATTTTGTTTAAAAATTTAATAAATCTGTCAACGACCTACGGTATAAACTTATTATGCTAAAAATAAACCTATTTTTTCATATATGATTTTAGATTTTCACGGCCAAAGGTATTTTTGTTATTGATTTTTGGAGTGTTCTGCCGTGTTGTACTACCTCCTCCTTTAGACAACGTTTTGAACAGCGTTACAGTGTCCATCTTCAGGGCAGATGTGTAATTGTTCGTGGTGAAATGTGTGCTTGTGTACTTAGAAGCGATACCATGTTGCCAGCTCCACACCACTACGAGCTGGTATTACAGTATACTTCACAATGGTTTTCTGCGTTTAGCTTTGGTGTAGCCGTCAATTACCGGATACCAAGAACTATTGAGCTTAGCTCCGTCGTCTCTATTAATATTAATTGGATTTTTGTGGATTTCAATTGCCTTCGTAATCAGGCGTGCTCTATGGGTTTTGGGTTTTCCCAGGACTTTAGGAACAAATCCAAAGTAATGGCCGGTTTCGATTATTAAGTGCTCGGCGATTGCCGATTTGTCAGGGTGGCCGAGTTTACAAACACTAACGTGTCACTCTGCAGTGAGTAAACGAACTCTTCTGTTTTTTTAAACACTGCCATGATTTTTTTACGCTCGCACCCCCATTATTCATCATTTTCGTTTTATGTTATTACATATTTATAAAAACAAAATATTTCAAGCAACTATTTTTCTTCATTTGATAATTACGATAAATCATATTATCGATCATGAATTATTTGTAAATAATAATTGTGATTGATTGTAATTAACAATGTAATAAATACATGCGTATTTAATACATCGTTGGACTCGACCCATCATTTATAATCAGTCAGTTTTTACAAAGCCCTTTTCGAATAAATTCTCATAAATTTGAATATCTTTTTTCAACGCACCGATTCCGAAAAAAAATCGAACATTTCGAAATCAACATCATCGGAGGAAGGAAAATCAACATTGAAGCTACATATCTTTTGATATACCTGCCTACTGCGTTCTCGTCACACATTTTCGATGGTACCTCAAAATTAATTGGCAGCGTGTAACATTGCACATTCCCTTGATATTTGTCGCAGGTATTCTAATAACGTGTGCAAACGTGCTGGGAGTGGAACGTTCGGTGTATTATTATTTGCTGTACCTATCGGAAGTACTCACTCCATCAATTCGACGCCAATTTATCCGGGTGATATGTTTACATCCCTTAAAATGCGTTTACCTACGCTCAGTGTTTACCTATGCTGTTTAGAGGGTCTTTTTGAGGGGAGGAAGGAATGAACATTAGTCTTGAAGAGACCCATGTTGTAGGAAACACAGAGACCGGCAAATCGTACCACAGCCAAGCTGTTGAACACAAGAACGAGTCAAAGAAGCGACTAATATAAGAGTGTGTGTGAGAAGATATAATATATGAATGTGGTGTGTGCCAAGTTAGCATAAATCCATTGACGTAGCCTTTATTGATCGAAGCAATAATACCGTAATATTTACAACAAAATTAACTTGTATGATAATTCTCAATTTTTTTTTCGCTTATCAAAAAATTTTAAAAAAATGAATAAGTTTTAAACCCGAAGTGGCTCATCTGCGTCGGGAGTTGATCCACTTGGGTTCTAGGCATTAGTCAACTATGTCGATTGTGGGTGTATTTGTGGAAAGGGGAGAGATTTATGTTTTCTATTAGTATATTATAAGTTTTTAGTGAAAAGGTCATGGGTTTTGTATTTTTATTTTGTTAAGTAATGTTGAGTCGAACTTGGAGCAGTTCACCGATTTTGTTCTTAATTCCATGGACAAAAGAAGACAAAGGTTGACGAAACTAATGAATATTAGTCATACAATCATCCGTATTTACCATCCAAACCGCGTTGCTCTTCAATGAAAAGAAAAAAATTAGAGACCATCGAAATGCTTTTAACATTTTTATTTTTATAATATATATTTCATTATATCGGTATAATAAACAGAACACGATAAATTTTATAAATAAGTATTTTTCATAAACATAAAAATATTTGTCAAAGTTGCCTCCAAAATCACTCAAAAATGATTTCTATTATGGGTTATATATCATAATTTAAAACAGAAATATATGAAAAAAGCATAGCCCCTACTAGATATTTGCAATACCTTTTGATTTTAAAAATAAGTGTTTTTTTTAGTTTGGTATTTTTGCTTAAAATCGAAATTTTAATTTTGTATAAGATAGATCGAGAAGCCGTTCCCTTCAAAGATCAAATTCCCCTGATCCCCTTTAAAAAAATCAGGCACATCTTAGAAAAAGCTTACAAAGAAATGTGCATCATTCTACGCACCACAAAGCCATTCAATAAATCTTTTACTATTACACGAGTATACGGCGTTTAAGATCTTGTCTGGAATTTGCACCTGTCATTGTAATCCTCAATGCCAAATTTATGTTATCCGAATTGAAAATATTCAAACAAAATTATTTTTTAAACAAAGGAAAACAACAAAAGACACCTGTCATATTGTGCTGAAAATCGTCAGTGTAATCCTATTGATCTTTACATATGGAGATTTTTTTTTAACAAATTGTTTCCTTTTCTATATAAGTTTGTGAACAGCCTTATTGATAAATAATAATAGTTATTGTAAAGTGCCGTTTTTTGTGAAAAATCACCTCAAGTGCGCTGATTGATCGAATACCTTATTTTCCCACAACAAATTATATCGAAATGCGCACTAAACTCTTTGCTCGGACTTTTCTGCAAATCTTACAATATCTAAGAGATATTGATATTTTTCACCACCGTACCCATGGCACGTTTACAATCAAATTAACCTTACGATATACGTAAATCAAAATTATTATTTCGTTATTGTTCATTTATTATTTTTATTCATTTTCTGTGTTATTTGTAACTTTTAAAAATTAGTTGCTTCCTAATCCGTAACCATACCAAAAATTATTATAAACGGAATTCAAATCATTTTGTTATTAGTTTTTGGGGTATTATGCCGTGTTGCGCTATCTCCTTCTTTAGGCAACGTTTCGAACCGAACTGCAACGCTGTCCGAAACGTTGGCTGAAGAAGGAGGTAGCGCAACACGGCATAATACCCCAAAAACCGTAAAATCGTATCGGAATTCAAATCGTTAATTTTATAATCACCATTTAATATTAAAAAAAAATTATGTTTGACCGGTCAGTGGTTTAGTGGGCATCGCGTTTGGGTCCCATCCAGGCGTTCCGTGTTCGATTCCTTGGCTGGCTAAGTCCTCCATCAAGACAATGCCAACTAAGCGTATTATTGTAAATCAAGAAAAATCGTGAGTAACGAGTGTTTAAATGTCAAAACCCCTTTGAAATTTAACGACGAGTGTATACTTTATATCATACCGAGTAGTTTTAAAATCTTAGAACAACTGAGTCACATTGTAAATTAAATAGAGAAAGTAAATTGAGCTTTAATAAAGCTATTTCTTCCACCTTAACCTCCGGGTAAGTGGAGATGCGATATTATAAGTAACTTGACTCGATGTCAAGTAACCAAATACCTCATATAATATAACATTAAATTCACGCTTTTACATTTTCAAAGCTTACTGAATAGGCACTTATTTTAAAAGTAGTAAAATAACAGGTTTGTGGTTGAGTGGGCACAGCGCTTAGTTCCCACCCGAGCGTCGCGTGTTCGATTCCTCGGCTGGCTAAGTCCTCCATCACAACACAAGCAACATTTTCGGCTTTCTGTAATGGTAGTAGGAGAGTTTTAAACATTGTTAGGTTATTCGTCTTTCTTTTTAAGAAAAAAAAACACTTTGTTATATGGCAAATGTCAACAAAAGTCGACTGTTTCGACCATGTTTGACTGTATCTTTTGTGTGCATTGAAATACTGGTAATGCAAACGCAAGCGTAAAACAAACCCGACGTCAATTCTGCCATCCAAATCCAATGCGTAGTGTTCCGTTTGCGGATTTTTCAATGGCTAAATAAAATTAGAAATACATTCAAGACTGGTTGGTATGAAAGCCCCTGAAATCGTATTAGAAATAAATAATTTTCCAAATTATTTTTATTGTATCAATTTTTCATTAATGATTTCATAATTCACGGATTGCAATAAAGCACTAAATGATTTCATAATTCACGGTTGCAATAAAGCACTAAATGATTTCATAAATAATTTCATAATAATATTTTTCATTTTTCTTGTTTTATCTATTAACATTTCTTTAGTTTATTATGTCAACTCTCTCTGGTTTCAATCATGGGATTGGTTTGCAGCAATTTCATCTGTTCGTTTCTTCCACTCTTCCCTGTCTTGCGCGGCTCTTTTGAAGTCTGCATATGATAAGCAGCGCACGTCCACCAGCAGGTCCTCCAGGTACTCTCGGCGTGGGCGTCCCCTAGCGTTTGTCCCCTCGGTCATACCCTCCATTATGGCATGCAAGAGGCCTTCTTGTCTTATTGCATGGCCGATCCATCTTGCGCGCCTTTCGGACAAGGTCCTGAGCAGGTGCCTTCCTCCTTCGATTCTTTGGAGAACCTCCTCATTTGTGATGTGGTCTCTCCAGGAAATTCCTAGTAGTCTTCTATAGGACCACATCTCAAAAGCCTCTAGTCTCCGTTTATCTCTTTCGGATAAGCACCATGTTTCGCAGCCGTACATCAAGATACTCCATACATAGGTCTTGATGAGGAGTATTCTCAGTTTTAGGTCTATATTATTCGATTCTATTATTTTCGACCTTTTATTGAATGCAAGCCTAGCCTGGTGTATACGGCTGTCGACCTCGCTCTTAGACCGACCGTCCCATGTTATTTTGCTCCCGAGGTACACAAACTCCTTGGTGTTCTTTAGTGGAACTCCTGACATCTCTACTCTCATCTGATGTTGCGTTCGGCCTACAGTCAGCAGCTTTGTTTTGTCTTTATTTATCCTCATGTTGTAATTATTTTGAAGAATGCTTTGCATGGTTGTTAAGGCCTCTTGCAGTTCTTCTTCGCTTTCAGCAACCAAAGCAATATCGTCAGCAAACCTTATCATATCCACCTTTTGCCCGTGTATCTTTACACCTTTTCTGTGACTCATTCTCTCCATCAAGTCATCAATCGCACTTTGTATATATGCGTTAAAAAGAACAGGTGACAGAGAGCATCCCTGTCTCACCCCTTGTCTTATACTGGCTTCTTTTGTATCATTGTCACATCTAATTATAGCGGCCTCATTCTTGTATAGCGCCTGGATTATTCGTCTATCTCTATATTTGATGTCAATTCTCTTCAGAATCTCGAAGAGTCTTTTCCATTCTACTTTGTCGAAAGCCTTCTCCAGGTCTATGAATGCGATGAATGTGTTTTGGTTTCTTTTTAATCTTTTTTCTAGTAGTATTCGTAGCGACAATATTGCTTCTCTGGTTCCTACACCTCTTCTAAAGCCAAACTGGTCTCCGGAAAGGATGTTCTCTACTTTTGGTTCGATTCTTTTTAGAATGATATTAGTCAATATTTTTGAGGCATGGGATATAAGGCTAAGAGTTCTGTGTTGTTCACATTTCGTCGTGCCCACCTTCTTTGGTAATGCGACAATTAGGCATTTCTCGAAATCCTCTGGTATCTTTCCAGTCTTATACATTGTCTGTATCATTTTAAACAGGGCATCTATAGTTCCTTTTCCTGCTGGCTTAATTAGTTCAGCCGGAACGTCATCGATTCCGGGTGCTTTCCCGTTTTTGAGATTTTTCAGTGCGAGGTCAAACTCTTCTCTAGTGATTGGATCTCCCAAATCATCTGCGTCTACCTCATTTTCTCTTTCTATCAATGTTTCGTTGTCATTATTTCCCTTTCCATTGTACAGCATTTCGAGATATCTTTTCCATCTCTCTCCTATTTGGTGATTTTCGAAAAGTATTTTGCCGTCTTCTCCTTCTATTGCATTACCCTTTCCAACTCTCATCCCAAAGAAGTCTTTCACCGCAGCGTGAGCTCTTTCTACATTTCCTCTCTTGAGGTCGTCATTTATCTCATCGCATTTATTCTGGTAGAATGTTTCTTTGGCTATTCTTGATTCTCTATTTATTTGGTTTCTCAGCACTTTGTATTTCTCTTGTGATTCAGCTCTTTTATCATTTTTGAGCTCTCTTCTATCCTTTATCATATTTAAGATCTCATCGGTTATCCATTCCTTCCGTGCTTGGGGTTTTTCCTTGCCTATAGTTTCCTCTGCCGTAGTTATAATCTTCGTCTTTATCACTTTCCAGATCGCATTCACGTTCTCCTCTTCCATTAGGTTGCACTCTTGCGTCTTTTCCCTAAAACTGTCGCTAATCTCTTTTATGTCAACTAAACAATAGTAAAAAAAATGTCGTGGTATAACTGAAAGTATACTAGTTTTATGAATATATATATATATATATATGTATTATTTTACCAACAGAATTTCTTCATTCATTTTCATTTTCAAATTCATTTTTTTTGTTTTATCTATTAATATTACTTTAGTTTATTATGTCAGCTAAACAATAGTAAAAAATGTCATGGTATAACTAAAAATATTCTAGAATATGAATATACATATGTATTATTTTACCAACAGAATAGTCAACACTATAACTTACTATAATTTACTATAATTTACATGTTAAAACATTATCATTTTGGAATGTCCTAAAACGGGCAATTGCCTAGTTGGACATTTTAAGTTCATTATATTGTATTACGCAATATTTACAAACAAACAATAAATAAATAAATCACGGGTTGCAATAAAGCACTAAACAGGCAACAAAACAAGACGCATTGCTGCCATGGATAACCCGTCTGACGTCACTGGCTCAGAGCCAGACTTGAGTAACACACTAATTTCTTTCAAATATGAAATAAAACAAGAAATTTTCAAAGTGTTTAGTGAATTAAAAACATTGAACGAACAACTAAGGGAGTGTCATAATATAATTAATGACCTCACACTTAAAAATAAGGAACTTGATACAAATTATAATCTGGTTTTATCCAAATTAAACCGCCTGGAGCAAACCTCATTAAAAAACAATGTTGAAATTATTGGCGTTCCTGAAAAAAAGAACGAAAATTTAATAGATGTCATAAAATTGCCGGGAACCAAGGCAGGTATTGATGTTCTCCCGAATGATATTGACGGTATTTCTCGTACGAGGGTCAAGGAATTACCTAGAGAAAATCCTAAATTTACTCGACCAATTGTGGTGAATTTCTCAACCAGCCGCTGCAGAGACAACTTTCTAGCTGCTTTAAAGCAGCTTTCTTCCTTAAGGAAGAAAGGCGGTATAAACTCTGGCGACCTGAAGTTTCCTGGGGACAACAACGTTTATGTTAATGAACATCTGACGGCTTCAACCCGTGCACTTTTCAAGAGAGTGAGAGATTTATGCAAGGATAAGAACTTTAAATTCAGGTGGATCAAGTTTGGTAAAAATTTTATACGAAAAAATGAATCCAGTCCCATTATTCAAGTGACTTTGGAATCGGACTTGATTAAGGTTTTTTGCTGAAATCTCTTTTAGTTTTAGCAATCGTAACAATTAACTCTTTTAATATTACCAATATTTCTCTGTTTAATCCTTCATTTTTTTCTGCTTTTCTACAACAACACTCTAATACTTACAATGTTCTACTACATGCCTACAACTCTTTTAAAAATTTTATATTTTATGAAATGAATGAACCAAAATATTGAATGTTTATTATCAGAATGTAACTGGACTGCGATCCAAAACAAATTGTTTTTATTTTAATGTCACTAATAACAACTTTGATATTTTAATGATAACAGAAACTTGGCTTTTAGATAGCATTGCCAGTGAAGAGCTATTTGACAACCGTTACCTGGTGTTTAGGCGTGACCGTAAAGAACAAAAAACGAGGAGGAGGTGTACTAATTGCGTTTAAGAAGCACTTCGTAGCTCACGAATGTAATTATTGGATCACGAATGCAGAAGATATATGGGTGACTGTTTCGATCAAGAATATCATAAAAATTCACTTATGCTGTGTATACATTCCACCAGGAGTCAATCACTCTCATAACATTAATGAATTTATGAATAAATTATGTGAACTTAGAGCACATCATCATGACGATTATTTTGTGATCTCGGGTGATTTTAACTTACCAATAATTAACTGGTCTCTTAGTAATGGAAACAGTATGCAAATTATGAATGGTTATCAATCTGAAATTATCTCCAAACTATCTGACACCCTTTCATTTACAGATCTATCGCTGTATTGTACCTTTCCGAATAATAATCATAAATTCCTAGACCTTGTTTTTAGTTCGACCCCTGTAAATGTATCAAATACTGACCAGTATCTCATCCCGGAATGTAAACATCATAAAGCCATTCTCTTTGACATAACATATGGTGAACAATAAACGGACAATCAATCTCTTTAGGAAAGCTAATTTTGAAACAATAAATAATGTTCGAATGAGGAATCGAACACGCGACGCTCGGGTGGGACCCAAGCGCTATGCCTACTCAACCACTGACCAGTCAAAATTCGAGGCACATATTAATATGATTGTGAAAAAAGCCCTTAGAATGTATTATTCCGTATTGGAAAAGAATTCAAGAACATCCAAACAATTAAAATATTGTATTTTTTATATGTTCGCAGTCATCTTGAATTCGCTTCTCAAATATGGAATCCTCAACATAATATTTATATTAAACGCATTGAAGCCATCCAAAGAAAATTTGTCCATCATTTAAATTTCAAGTTTAATATTGGTTATCATAACATTTACAGCTTGCAGGACCCTTATGGACATAAATCATTAAAAATTAGAAGAGACTCCGCAGATATAATATATCTTCATAAAATTATCAATGGTTTTATTGATTGTTCGCCCCTTTTGGCTGAGATTAATTTTAGAGTCCCTTCCGTTAGAACCAGAGAAAAATCACTTTTTCATCTTCAAAAATGTTCTACTAATCTCAGACAAAATGCTTTTATATTCAGAACATGTAATGTATTAAGAATTTTAATGATATAGACATATTCTCATGTAATTTAAGTACCTTAAAAAAGTATGTCATAGCCAACATTAAATAATTTTTAGACCGTATTGCAAGTTACCATGTTATTGCTTTAAATCCTTTCCAGTTGCATACTCGTCATTGGACTTACTATTGTATTCACTCTTGAGTTGTAGGTATGTACAATGTACATATTATTATTATTGGTGTTGTGAAGTGAGCACAGATTTCTGACTCCTACTTCATGTTTGAAATTTTGTAAGCAGATTATTATAGTTCAAATTGTGTTTTATATCTTTTTTTTTGAATAATTTTCAGTGTTATATTTTTGTTCTTATGGATACAGGACCCTCACTTTTTTTAGTTTTACTTTTTAATTATAATTTTAATTTTGTGAAAATCTGTCATTGGATATAATTATATTATTATATTATAAGTGTAAAATATCTGTTGATTTTCCATAATAAATAAAAAAAAAAAAAACAAAAAAAAACTAAATGAAATCATAATTCTCGGGTTGCAATAAAGCAATAAAAGATTTCATAATTCACGGGTTGCAATAAAGCTCTAAATGATTTCATAATTCACGGGTTGCAATACAGCACTAAATGATTTCATAATTCAGGGGTTGTAATAAAGCACTAAATGATTTCATAATTCACGGGTTGCAATAAAGCACTAAATGATTTCATAATCCACGGGTTGCAATAAAGCACTAAATGATTTCATAAATCACGGGTTGCAATAAAGCACTAAATGATTTCATAATTCACGGGTTGCAATAAAGCATTAAATGATTTCATAATTCACGGGTTGCAATAAAGCACTAAATGATTTCATAATTCACGGGTTGCAATAAAGCATTAAATGATTTCATAATTCACGGGTTGCAATAAAGCACTAAATGATTTCATAAATCACGGGTTGCAATAAAGCACTAAATGAAATCATAATTCTAGGGTTGCAATAAAGGACTAAATGATTTCATAATTCAAGGGTTGCAATAAAGCACTAAATGATTTCATTTACGTTGTATGTTTTATATAACATAAGTATTGAAAGGTTATAAGGTAGCCTTTAATCCATATCCACCCCAAAACGGTATCTAACAAAGAACCTAAAACACCCTCATTAAGTATCTTCTTCACATGGGCAGACCGTTCGATCAATGTTTTATTCTGAACTCTCAATCCTTTTCCAATATAGAACCACATTTGTAATGAAGTTGTTAATAGAGTTGTTCAGCCGTTACTAATTCGCACAAAACATTTATAAATTGTTAATTATTGCAAAATCTGACCCTCAAATATCAAACTTTTCAATGAATGGATAGAGGGTCGCCGAGGGTCTGGTAGGAGACAAATGTCTTGGCTGCGAAATATACGAGAGTGTACCGGCATTAGAAGTGTGGAGGAGCTATTCCGGGCAGCGCAAGACAGAGAGACATTTTCAAGAGTGATCGCCAACGTCTGATACGGCACACAAAGAAGAATGTATGGGTAAAAATATCGAAGCGTAGTATTTATTAACAACAAACTTGGCCCAGCCAATACAATTCACAGTAAACATTTACTTATAATGAAGTAAAATTTTGAAGATAGATATAACGATATTGGTTAATTGGGCACTAAAATTATTTTGTGCAATAATAGTCAAAATATTAACTGTGAATAATGTTCAAAATTATGTTTTTTTTACAATAAATATACAATAACTTTGTGGCAATATTTCAATAAAAGGACAATAAATTACCTTTGTTAATATTTAATAAAAAATACCGCGTATACTAAAAAAGTAAATTACTTATTTGTTGCAAAATTTGTATATTTTGTAATATTACAGAAATGCAAGTAATCAATTTGGTATTAATTTTTATTATGGTATTTACTAAAATAAATGATAAAATTATATTTATGCTAGCTGACCCGGCTACGCGTTGCTGTGGCTAATAAAACACAACGTCATCTACTGGATGGTTATCAAACATTTAAAACCACCGCCGTCTTTGAGTTTATCGCGAACAGACAGACATGCTTGGGGTAACCAACGTATTTAAACTAATAAGGATTAATACTGTATCCGTCTAAATAACTTTTCAATTACCGCAATGTACGTGACAATTTTTTTAAACGATAGAATGGGTATAGTAAACTATCCGTAAAAGATAGATATATGCCTTGGCGGACTTTTTTGTAGATCTATAAAAGAGGAATATCCCACCATGCATATTTTTGTTGTATCCCAAAAGGATTAGGCAGCGTTTTAGATGAAAGCTACCAGGCGGTTTGACTTTTTACGACACTTCTAACAATTATCGTTATGTTTCAACCAATTTACACAAATCCTTGACAAATTATATACATAAACCTTCGTCACGAAACACTCTATCTATTGGTGAAAACCGCATGAAAATCCGTTCAGTAGCTTTCGAGTTTATCGCGAACAGACGGACAGACAGACAGACAGACGACGCGGGGGACTTTAATTTATAATATGTAGAGACGACAAGAACTTTAAGAAATTCACGAAGAATCAAGGAGCAGCCAAGGCGTCTAAATAACAAAAATCTTCCACAGGTGGAAAATCAAGAAACGATTATTGCAATCTTCCATCGGTTTCTAATGCCATTGGCTGTCTCTCGGTGGTTGAACAAGAATTAATACTGCTGCGAAATTGGTTTGGGTGTCAAAATACGACGTAATTACACACTGTTTATGATTAGATATATATTATTTAAAGGATATAACGTGAGAAATTTCAATGTGCGAAAATAATTAATAATAAAATTAATCTCAGAAAACGTTTTTAACAATTTGTAACTAATTTAAACTTTTGAAGTTTGCGTTTAACTAATTTATTATTTTAAGATTTTGTATTATAAAATCGGAAAAACTAATTTTTTAAAGACTTGTTTATCTTACGAGTTGAATTATAAATGTTGAAATATTAAATTGTTTGTAATTTTAAACCCACACTAAAGCAAGAAATTCATAAAAAAATAATGTTTTCTTTTTATTGAACTAAATCAAACTTTGTTGAAAATTTCCTCAGAAGCAATTTATTTATTACAAATTTTATGAGGTTATTCCTTAGAAAGATAAATCAATTTGGGTTCCAACTAGAGTTACTTCGAAAAGCACCTGAAAGATTTTGGTTATCTTTGGTTAATGATGTTAAAAGCAGATTGCAAAAAATGACATTTTTAATTTAGTTTTGTATTCGTTTATATCTAATATATAAAACCTCCACCAAAACTGTGAAACTAATTATTTACCGATTTACAGGGAAAAATAAAAGTTTCGTTATTTTGACAGACAAAAATTAATGTTATTTTGACAGATTGCTGGATTCTTTGGGATATGCCTTGTCAAAAAAATTCAACATTTTTCGACGACTTTTTGCTTTCGAACGAATGAAGATAAAACTCGTTTCTTTCGAATTCTTATATTTATTTCACGTTCTCAATTGGCTCAACAATAAATTATTTGTTTTTCACAGGTTCTTGTCCTTTTTAAGTTCCATAATGTGACCTTTTCAACATGTCTGACATGGCACCCTTTCGAGCAGGAATAACTTTTGAGATTAAGAAAAACAGTCAAAGCCATTTAAACTTCCTTTATAAACAGCGATTTACAAACTGAAAGTCATAAGAAACCATTCGTTTTTAGGGTCACATTTGACCATCACAAGATACGCTGAAGTTGTACATAAAGTTAATAACGATGCCGTAAGAATATCCCTTTATATTGGAATAAAATAAAGAGGGCATTTTCTTCTCAGATTTGTTAACACATCAGTTAAAAATGTTCCATTTTAAAAACAAAAAAAGTTATTACGATAAATAAATTATTGTTGATAAAACGAAAGTTTTGAAGAAAACTGAGTATTAAAGTTGAGAGTTTGAGAATGCTTTAGTTAGTTTTGAGGTAAGAGTAATGCTTTTTTGAATTGTTCTTATACAAGGGCAATTAATAATTGTAAATCGGCATTTAATTTCATCAAGGCGGTATTTTAAAGATATATTGAACCAATAATTTATCGAAATAACTTTATCAAGATACCTGAAATGAACGATTTTCTTTGATATCACGATTAGATAGAAGATGAATCAATTTTCCACAAATGATAAGCAATAAAGCGTACTTACCTACAATCTCAAACATTCACATTTTCTAATGCGTATATTTGAACTTTTTTTTGATAATAGGATATCCGAAAAGTCGAAAATATATACATTACATAATGATGTTTTTTGCGAAAATTTAGCTTTACATACACTTTAAAACATTTCAAGTCCATACATGACATCTGGCAATATTCGAAGAAGTTTTTATCAAGAGATCTTCCATAAGATATTAAATTATAATTTTCGAGATATGCAAAAAATCGATAATTTCTTTAAAAATAAAGCTAATTTTGTCGAAAATGTCAAAAATCGAAAATGCGAATAAGCGAAGCGTGAATAATCGAGGTTCAAAATTTTATGTTATTAAGTGTTTGAGTTAAGAAACTGTATGGAATTAATTTTCGTTTATCTTTGCTAATCTTTTCATATGCATTTACAATGCTGTTTGAGGAAAGCTATCGAAAAGTTACTCTTTAATCACAATATAAGCGAAAGGCATGCTGTTGGCTGATACTTGAACTGAAGTCAGCACTCAGGAAGTTAGGTTCTTCACTGGCAGGAAAAACCTTAGTTATTCGTTAGAGTCATCTCAGTGACTCGTATCGCCCACCGGAAAACACCATTCAAAGTTGTTGTTTGTAATGGCTTTAGGCGTAGTTGACGACCAAATAAAGTAGCATTGTACTTCCCAATCTTCTTCTTCCTTTACTCACTCCCTTAAGTCTCACATCATATTCCAAAGGGGGATGCCGTAGATCTAATGGCTCCAAATAGTTGGGACTCTTGTGCGGTATTTACATTAAAAGAAACGGGTTCTTATAAATGACTGTCCAAACAGATATCTACGTCAACGTAAAATAAAATAAATCATTTTTTTTTGTATAATATTAATTTGATTACGAAAAATATTCCATACATTGAAACAAATAACAAGTTTTGTTGTGAAATATAGACATGTTTCTAATTTTCTTTTATTCAATGGTGATTTTGCGCCCTTGAGGTGATTTTTCACAAAAGCGGCGTTCCATAAGTTACCCAATTATTTTTATTATTAACCAAAACCAAAATTTCCTCTGGAACTACGAGATTTGTGACGAGGTACTTAAATACCTACCTATCTCATATATATATACATTAAAATATGCTTGCTTCTGGGTTTGTATATTTGTGAGTATATGAGATGTCTATGCGTTGCTAAACCATTCATCAGATTGCGATGAAACTTTGGGGATTTGATGTGCGCATGCCCGCGATGGTTTCTGTATGTAATAGTGAGCTCTGGCGTCATGAAAATCCATTGCTAAACTGTTCATCCGATTGCGAGGAAACTTTGGTGAGTTGTTGTGATCAATCCTGCGAAGGTTTCTATTATGCTGGTGCGCTCTGTCATTATGAAATTTGAATTAAAAAAAATTGCAATGGTGGCACGCGAGCTGTTTGAAAACTGGATGTACCAGGACTGAATATATGGAATGCGGGAGGGGGGAGGGGAATTAGGGTGGGGGGAGAAGAACTCGGGAGGGGGCTTCGCGGGATGGGGGAAGCGGGAGAGGGGAGTGGGGAGAGGGAAGGTAGAGAAGGCGGAGTGGGAACGCGTGGGGGGAAGGGGATGCAGAAAAGGAAGAGGAGGCGGGAGTGGAGGCGGAAAGGGAACGGGAAGAATGGGAAAAGACAAGCAGGGAGAAACAGTTTCTTTATTAAGTGACATTGCAACGCATGCTGGGAACCCGTTATTTAATTATAAATCTTATTATATTTTATGTAAAACAAATCATTTCAAATAAGAAATAATTGATGAACAATTTCTCCAAAGAAACTTTACATCTCACTTTTTTCTCATAACTCCACATAGCGAGGGAAATTATTTTGTCATAGAAAATCGTAGAAACGACCCGTTCTCACATGACAAATGTCAATGACGCGTACATATGTTTACCGTACCAATTAAATTAGGATTTAAATTATTTAATCTACTTCATCATATAGTTTTTTGATTTCGTTTTATTATCTTTTCGTGTTAATGCCTACATGAAGTTCACCTCACGTAGTTACCTTTTTTTTCTTTTGTTTTCACAACGTTGTTACTACGTTATGTCTTTGTTGTCAGGATGTAGGTATATTGAATAAATATAAATGTTTTGTTTTGAATTGTTTAATTCATTTTCAACTTAAATTTAAGAAGTAGGATATGTATGGCTTTGAAATTGTTTGAATACATCCTGCAAATGCCAAATACAATTTTTCCCTTGCGTGTTATGCACATATTTTGGTATCATTCTATTTGGGCACGATTTTTTAAAATTATTCTGATTATATTTCCCCACAAAAACTGCGAAGAAAATTGGTACATTTTCAAAAATTTTCCAATTCATAGCCTCGTGGGCATCTTTTCGACATTTTGAAGAACTCACTTGGAACCCAGGAGGAGTTGAAATATAATATATAAATTCTTCTGAAAAATAACACTTGTTACATTTGGATCGGATAATAAATTAGTCTATGAGATGCATGATCCCGTTTATGGACACGTGTCGAATCCGGAAAGTCGTAAACCGTGGGTTCACTTTGTGCGTGCCCACGCCCGCAAGGAATGACTGAGCGGTAGGTAAAGGAACATTTATCATGTGTCTTTAAAACGAGCCTAAGACGACGGCGTAATAAAAATCTAATTGTTGTGTAAGCAAGTACAGGTTAGTCCCACTCAAGCTCAAGAGAAACGTGCACATGACAAAAATCTCTTAAAACCTTAAGCCGCCGCAACCCGAATTTCTACCGATTGCTTACATATCTCCCTTAAACATTTGAAGTTTTCAAGCTCTTAAAAAAATGTGTGTTATTTTTTAAGATAATGGCTAGACGTTTTCCACGCCGAAATGCAAATTATACGAAATTCCCTCGATAGAAAAAAATCGCAAAGTATGCCCCGAAAATTATTTTAAACACGTTCATTTCACCTATTCCTAAATAAGTTATTTGTATGAAAAAATTCACAGTGTTTTTTTAATGGTCTTTTAGATATTCTACACGAGATTTTTGGTCTATTTTAAACGAGTCGTGTTTTATTAAACATTTTTACAATTTTCGTTCCAATTTTATCGTTTTAAATATAAGCGCACTCTCCAACATTAGTAATTACTAATTACGTATCTGTCCATCTTCTTCTTTTTGAGCGGGGGATACGGCGCATTAACCATTAACCGAACTACATACATACAAAATTGATTCCTACCTAGCTTTTCAATAACTCTTTTAATCATAATTCTTAAGGGCAGTTAAAATTTTATAAAAATATTGGCCAGCGCCGTTCACTCCGAAGTATAAAAAGTTTTTTCTTCGAATTGTGCGAATGGATATACGCTTCGTCGTCACAGGCCTTCGCAGAAATCTAATTCACTTTATTTTCAATGAAAATCAAGGCAACAATAATACACGTGTTAAAAAACACAAACAAGAGACAATCGATAAAGCGGTTTAGGGTTGAGGCCGTCGAGGGGGTTTTTGTTGAGAGTTTTGAGGTTTTCATTTTGCCGGGAGTCTTCCGCGCATTGCGGCTACCATTGTCACATTAACTTCCTGGAATCATAACACGTCATACAGGAATCGCAGCAACAGTTTACCTGTATAAACTTATTAATAGAATTGCGTCTAATATTTATAGCGAATTATTAGAAATTAGTAATACTTATTTCAAGAAGCAAGCATATTTCAATGAAAGGGAGCCACATTCAGACGACTTATTTATAATATGTCAATTTTGGAAGATGTCCAAATTGATTTATTACCGGTTAAACCAATTTGCAGAGACACTAATGGAGACAGTAATTATGTGGGATTCGGAATCTGTTTCCCCCGCACTAAATGTTAGGGTTTTTAACTTATTATTATTAAATTTAACTTTAATTATTATTTTTTTTAAATTAAATGGAGTTCTACGAACTAAACACAAAAAACAATGAATACTTTTCAACACAGCTGCTTCATGGTCGTGATAAATATGATTATGAACAGTAATTTAGCTGTTGTTGCTAAATTATCATACAATTATAGATTTTTTTCCTCTTTTTAAATTAACCGGTAAACAAAATTGTACCTACTTACTCACCTAAGCGTTTAAACAAAGAGTTATTTAATTTAAGATAAGATGGCACATAGGGAATGTCTCATTTTTTTCATCAAAAATTTAATTGTATTCATGAAAACTTCAAATTGGAGGAAAGCGAGACGCCTTGCGCCAAAACGGCAAAGCAGGAGCTAATAAATTAACAATCTGCATAACCTTGAATATCTAAATGTACATACCTAAATATTTATCTATGTATACTTATAATACGCCCTAAAGTTTAAGTTTAGATTTAGGGAATTCAATACTTCGTCTGTGTGAAAGCACTAACATACGTTAATTAAATTATATCTATTTTTATAATTAACATTGACGTATGATATTTAATTAAAGATGAGTGTATCTTAAAAAACTAGAAATAGAACATTTAAATATTAAGATGAATTGATTTGGTAGCACCCGCAGACATATGACGGCTTTACAGGATTTACTTTATAGGACAGACAAATTCGATATCTGCAATTTTTGTTTCTTATGAACTTGTAATAATTATGCTAATGAAAAATAAGATAATAAGAATTGTTGACACTTTGTTCCGGACAGCTTTGAAGCGACAGTAATTTGTGCAGATGTTTTATATTTTTTTACTAAACACTACAAAACAACCAATTTAACGAAAATGGGTGTGAATCTAGAAAAATGATGATTTTTATATTTAAGGAAAGAGGTTGATTACATATTTGAAAGTATTTACTGAACCGTATGAATTGAATATCTCCACACTTTTAACAAAATTAGTACCATGAAACCCATATCAGTCGCTATTGAAAAATATTCAATAATCTATCAACTTTCGTCAAGTATTCTAGGAAAGTATTACCTAAAACCAAGTCACATGTGCAAACTACCGCCAAGGTGTCTTTAAACAGAATCCAATATCGTGTTCTTGCGACTACTTCTTCAGTGCGTTCAACATACATAAAGTCGTCTACTTTACGTCTATAAGAAACAAATATGCTTTACTTAATGTTACATGCTTCTACGAAAAAAAATAGAGGAAAATTTATTTTTAGCGAAATTGTAAGGTGGCTGCTTGGAAGAGCGATGCGTGTTGTTGATATTCGATGTTAAAATTTAATTTCGTTAAAACGTAATATAATTTTTCGTAATCTGGGTATTTATGCGCCTACTGAAATATTAAAATATTATATTAATTACAATAATAGTTTAGATGTGTAAAATAAACCTACAAGTTTTAATTTTCTTTTAACCCGTATACCATATTTGTCCCTGCCCACACAGTTCTCTGAGAAATCGTTGTATCTCCCTTACTATCACAGTGAAAAGTATGATCTAAATGGTATTAGAAAGAAAAATTACATGTTTTTTTTATAGTATTAAAATTTGAAAGCGTATTAAATCACCTTTCGAAAACAGTTTTTAGTTTTCAGATACGTTCACAAATATTCCTTTTATTTGGATTTTATTGCAAAACGGAAATATTTTTGCCTGTTGACAAAATACCGCCCAATTTTGAAGGTCTAAGACATTTTAGAGATGTCAGAGAGTTTGACAGATATTGAAGTTGTTCTGCTATAATATTCTTGACACGTTCTTGTTTTATGAATTATATTAGACAAATGCGATTTTCTTCAAGTTATCATCGGGTATTGTGCTCTTTGAGGGAAGTTTACAAAAGTTCTTCTACCATTCGTCAATAGAACCGATTAACTTGAAAAGCACCTTCTTTCTCCTGCCTTGTTATTGATTTTTCGGAATTTTCAAAAAGTTAAAATAAACTTTTCTTGTGCTTTTTAACCTCTGCAAACGCCTACATTTTAACATTATTATTTTAATCCTCTTAAAATAGCAAATAAATTATCGAAAAATTATGATCACCTTGAATATCCATCTAAGAGTTTCTCTTACTTCTATAAAATATTAATAAAAATCACACTTAAACCATAACTTGGGAAGAATAGCAATATTCAAATTAAAAATATATATTATGCTAGGTTTTCTGTATTTGGCATTTTATTGTGAAATTTATTTGAGAAAATAATGAAAATAAAAAAAATAAAATTGAGAAACAAAACATTTCCACAATACCGACAAGTTTAACATACCAGCAGGTAATACTTATTGGGTATCACATATTTATTGGGTAAAAAATTTAAAAAAAAAATAGATTTAGGAAAGGAAAGATTTATTCTAATTTTATTTATTAGGCCACTAGCATTGAATTCATAACGACTTGGAAAAAATCGTGTGGATAGATCTTTTTATTAAGATTGTACAGATTTTTTTTTTTTAATAAATAAATCCATTATTTGGGCTCGTGACGTCCCGTCTCCGAAAATGTTCCTATTAATTTTGTAAAATTCCACACTGATTTATTTTTTTTATACGGCATCACTTTGATTTCAGGCGAATTTTTTAATTCGTTCACTAGATTTATTGTTTGTTCTCTGCGAACTTATCATTTGGTTTGATTTTTTGACAGATGTTCTGAAGAGAACCCCGTACATTTTAGAAGTCGGTACGTGTTTTAGGGGTATAATGGTTATGGTGCTGATTTTAACAAAATCAAATTTTATAATATTGTTATTATTTTTATTATTTACAAGTACAAGTATATTACATTGGATTTAGTAATATATACGTTGTACATTATAATGATTTATGATCAATAATATGGATCAAGGAAAAAAATATTTATGAGATGTAATATTTTCGGAATGCCTCGTTATTCTCCTGTGCCATTCGTGTGAAATACGTTCTTTATTTTAAAAATGATTTTCGGCTATGTAATTATCGTTTTTTCGCACCTATAAAATTATGCCCCGTCTTTCCGGTTTATAAAAAATGGTCTGAATTTTTGGATTGAAATTTTCAAAAAATCCCAAGGGTTTCAAAAATACGATTAAAAAAAAATACGGAATGTCTTAGAATATTTGTCTAAACCGCTTTTTTTTTAATGTGATGCAAGTGGCCTTTTGTTACCGTTTTCGACACATTGTGCCATTCGGCGTTCTTAAACTAGTGTTAACTCGTCAAAACAAAATGTCTAGAAATTGTTATACATATTAGCCGCTCTAACTAAAATAGTTTCCTTTAATCTCGACCTTGGTCGAAAACCGCTTGCTGTTTTCCTTGATCTCTCAAAAGCATTTGATATGGTCTCCCATCCCTTACTGCTTAAAAAACTTCAACAGATCGGAATAACTGGGATACCCTACACATGGTTTGAAAACTACCTAACAAACCGAACTCAACAAACTCTTTTCCACTCTGACAAAATAAATAAAAGCTAAAAATTATCAATGTCTTACGGTGTACCTCAAGGCAGTGTACCAGGACCACTCCTATTTCTTTTATACATCAATACACTATGTACCATGGATATTGGAGGTAAGATATTATCATTTGCCGATGATACAGTCTTAATATTCGAAGATGAAACATGGCAACCAGTTATTAATAAAACTAATAATGGCCTAATAAAAGTGAGACATTGGCTTGACACAAATCTCCTTTCACTTAATATCGACAAAACACAATACATGACATTTTCCATACGCAAACATAATTTTCCCAACAACTCAGCAGATTGGTTCGGTCTGCGGGCACATTTTAATGCTTTCCCATGGTCAGCTGTCTGTTTTCGGACTTCGGATCCCTCAAGATGTGCCCAGGAAATTGGTGAGGTCATCACATCCGCGATGGATGGCTTCATCCAATCTACTGTTAAGGAAACTGGTGTAGGCTCAAAGCCGTGGTTCAGTCGACAATGCGCTGAAGCAGTGCGACGAAAAAACGCGGCTTACCGAGCCTACAACACATCTAGAACATCCGAAGACAGAACAGCTTACAACAAAATGGCAAAGGAAACCAAGAGAATCATAAATAGGTCAAAATTCGAGCACGACCAGCAGATCAGCAGAAAGCTGACTGCATGCCCGCATGGCAGCAGGCAATTCTGTTCGCTTGCGGGCTCAATAGGTCGCAATTTCTGCAAATCCAGTCTACCACCTCTTACCAGACCTGACGGCTCACTAGCAAACACCGCCACCGAAAAGGCTAACTTACTAGGTAAAATGTTTGCGGATAACTCAACCCTCGATGACCAAGGTGCTGTCCCGACGTCGGTTCCTCACCGCGGTTTTCGTTTGAAAAAGCTGAGGATCCGGCATCGGGAAGTACTCCATGTTTTACGAGGGCTTGATGTTAATAAAGCTAGTGGGCCTGACGGAATACCTGCCCTGGTACTGCAAAGGTGCGCTGCAGAAATAGCTCCAATTTTGACGAAGCTTTTTAAACTGTCCCTGAAGACTGGCTCTGTGCCCTCTGGTTGGAAAAAAGCGGTTATCCATCCTATTCCAAAGAAGGGTGACCGCTCCAACCCGGCCAACTACCGCCCCATAGCGATCACATCAGTTCTGTCTAAGGTGATGGAACGTGTGATCAACGACAAACTACTCACATACCTCGAGAAGAACAAAATTATTAACGACCGTCAATACGGATTCCGGCGGAACCGCTCGTGCGGTGATCTTCTCGCGTATGTGACGCATGTTTGGGGGCGATGCCTGGAACGTTTCGGTGAGACCCAAACGGTTGCACTGGACATATCCAAGGCCTTTGACCGGGTTTGGCACCGAGGACTTGTCAACAAACTGCATTCTTACGGACTTCCCGCATCCTTGTGTACGTGGATTGCCGACTTCTTGAGGGAGAGGTCGATTCAGACGGTAGTCGATGGTTTCACCTCTTCCTCTCACTCGATAAATGCTGGCGTCCCGCAGGGATCGGTTCTGTCTCCAACTCTGTTTTTGTTGCACATCAACGACCTTTTGTCATGTGCACCAATTCACTGCTACGCGGATGACAGTACAGTTCATGATAGCTTTTTGTTTGACAAGCCCCCAAAGGGCTCACAAACTCCAACAGCTCGTAAGGCTTTGAAGCAAAGAATGGACGGTTACCTCGAGAGTGTTTTCTCTTGGGGTAAAAATAATCTAGTTGAATTTAATGTTTCAAAGACCCAATCTTGTCTGATTACGTCTAAAAGGGATCGCAATGAAAATCTAGTCTCTTTCAACGGAAGCAATCTTCCGAACAGGCCCTCCATTGATTTGCTTGGTGTAACCCTAAGTGACCAGCTCAGGTATGGGGGCTCCATCGAAGCCAGAGTAAAGTTAGCCTCCCAAAAACTGGGCGTACTGTACAGGGCCCGCAGATACTTTAAAAGTACACAACTGCTAACCCTGTACAAATCGCAAGTGCGCCCCACGGTTGAATTTGGCAGCCACCTCTGGTCTGGAGCTCCAAAATACCTGAAAAATACCCTCGACTCTGTGCAGAAACGGGCGGTCCGTTTGATAGATTCTCCCATCTTAACAGACGGATTGCAATCTTTAGAGCACAGGCGTCGGGTGGGAATGCTATCCTTGTTCTACCGGTATTACAATGGAAGATGCTCCGAGGAACTAGCATCATTGATCCCTTCGGCACCGGTGCATAGTCGGGAAACACGCCAAACGCGTGCCCAACATTTGTACACAGTTGACATTAGTCACATGAGAACAGGTCGTTTCTTCGACTCGTTCTTATGTTCAACAGCTCGGTTGTGGAATGATTTGCCGGCCTCTGTGTTTCCTCCTTCCTACAACATGGGTCTCTTCAAGACCAATGTTCATTCCTTCCTCTCCTCAAAAAGACCCTCCACACAGCATCCCAGATGACATAGGCCCTGAGGGAAATTATTTTCCTCAGGGCCTCCTGTGTGGAGTTAATGTAAAAAAAAAAACAATAATTCACTTGTGTCCACTCAATACGCCCACACCCGGAACCTCACCTAATATTAATTGCAAGTGTCCTACCCTTAAATCATCAAAGGAAGTTAAATATCTAGGAGTAATCATAGATGAACAACTACGTTGGAAAGCACATATAAGTGCCACAGTAAAAAGACTCCGTAAGCTCTGCCATATATTCTGCTCTCTTAGATCCATCTTAGACCTAAAAACCCTTAGAAGCGTATATTTTGCCCCTTTTCAATCCATTGCAACATACGGTATTTTGGGATGGGGTGGTTGCACAGAATCTGTCATTAATCCAATAATTACAGTTCAAAAACTAATACTGAGAATCATATTTAAATGCCAACCTACGCACCCCTCTAATGTGCTATTTACTAAATTTAGGGTCTTGGATATTCGCCAACTATTCACTAAGACAAGCCTATCCTACATACGGAAAAATAACCTACTGGTGGCTCCACTACATCAAGTCCAAACCCGCTTTTCATCAAACCTGGGATGCGTGGTCCCAAAAACTAGAACCACATTCGCTCACCGACAATTTTGGTTCATTGCCCCCAAAATGTACAATGGATTGAGCACCGATTTAAAATCAACCATTACCATACGCCTTTTTACTATTCGTGTTCAAAATTGGATATTCGAAAAGGGACGTGGTTTCTTTAAAGAATATATGACTTCCTAACCATTATAAATGAAAAGAAAAAATATTAATTAAGTAACTAAATAAAATATCATACTTCACGTCTTTTTCCAACCTGACTTCACTGAAATCTACTCTAACCTAAATATATACTCTTCTAGATTACTATTTACCTTTCTTGATTAACCTCCAGTAAAAATTTTAGCTTTCAAAAAATAATTTATAGATTAACATATTTAAATCTTACTTCTTAGAATTATATATTTTATTTTTAACTTCTTTAAAACATTTTCTTTTTTATAATCCTGTTTATTTTCAATTTTATGTATATGTATGTATAAATATATATATATATGTTTGTATGTATGTATATGTATTTATGAGTTTGTATATGCATATGTATGTGTGTATGTACTTACGTATACATATATCTTGTTATATTTTACCTTAAATATATTGTTTTTCTTTCTCTTCTTTCTAATATCTCATAATTTCTATTTCAAACCTATATTTTGTTCTAGTTCTCACACTGTATAACTTATATTATGTATGATTACCTTAACACGGGCATTATCCTAGTAAGGTAGTAAAAAAAACATAAATGTGTACTTTCAAAAATTGTATGAAATAATAAAAAAATAAAATATATATATATTTATATATGTATATATAAATATATTGTTAAAATAAGTCAGGTACGCCTCATAAGTCATACGTATGTCTGGAAATGCTATATTGTCTTGAAAACAAGCTTATGTGAACAGTGGTTAATGTCCAAGAAGTACAAAAAAAACAGATATGTTTTTCAGTGGTTAATGTCCAAGAAGTACAAAAAAAACAGATATGTTTTTCTTAAAAATGAATTATACTAAAATCTATTATTATAAAAACATTACCGTCAAAACACGCTGGAAAGTTATTTAATGGCAGAGTAACTTTTTATGAACATCAAATTAAAAATCTACTCTTAGCGGTTAATGTTTTTTCCTGTTAAATAAACTTGTGAGATAACATATGAGAATTATATAATCTACACACGGGGTCGGCAAACTTATTAGTCAAAGAGCCAAATATGTACATTACAACGATTCAAAAAAAAATTGGGAGCCGAATCTGTTTATTCCTTAATTTTAGAAAACATTTATTATACGAGTGACGTTCAGAAAGAAAGCATACTGTGACCACAACGGGCTGAGATTTTTTGTTTTGTGGGTGTTGGCAGCACTGTGTGGTAGAGGGGGTCTCCCGGCCAGAGCGAGCATAGCAGGATCATTGTAGTACGTAAACTCAAGTTGTAGTGTCCAGTTGCGTGAAAGACCTCGGCAAAAAATCTCGCCAAGTGCTGTGTATTCGCTTTTTAGTCACGGAAGGAATAACACCTATAAGAGAAAAGGTGAGGATTTCTGAGCTCTATTGTCACTGGAGATGATAGTGGGTGACTCATTACACGCCTGGAAAAAAAAAAGTCATCAAACTGGCAACACACCAATTCCCCATCTACCAAAAAATTCAAAACCACAATTTCGGGCAAAAAAAATCAAGGCTTCAGTGTTTTGGGATCGAAAAGACATAATTTTGGTCTAATTTCTGTCTCAGGAGGAGGAAACCATAAAGATATTGTGTTATCCTAAAAAAACTCAAAGGGAGGGGAATGCTGACCAGAGAAGAGTGCTTGTTTAACGAAAACGTTCGTCCTCACACAACCTCTTGGACTCATTTTGATTTGAACCACTCTCCGTATATCCTGACTTGGTGTTTTCAGATTATGTTCTTTTTCCTTCCTTGAAGGCATATATGGATGAAAATAAATTTTCAACCGACGAGCAGGTGCAGACAGAGGTTCTGAAGTAGGGGAAGGAGCTGGCGGTAGAGTTCTCCAAGGATGGCATAAAGAAACTTGTGCCACGGCTTATCACATGTATCGAACGGGATAGCGATTATGTGGAAAAATAGTCAATAAGTGTATCAACAATATTTTTTTATTCAAATAAACTTAATCAAAAAAAATAAAAAAATCTAGTCCCTACACTTACTTTGTGATCATCCCTTCATTTTAGCATTTATTTAGTATATGTGCACGTGTATGCAAACACACATGTACGTGAACATATACACACATGAACATATACATACATGTACACGTTCATACACATACATATACGTACACACTCACAATACATATATATATATACATAGGTAATCAGCCAAAAAGCGGGCTATCATGGGAAAAGTGTGTAATAAAAAATAAAGCTTGTAAAAATTTTCTTTGCTACACAATAAAAAAATGTGTGAACTTAAGACATTCTGATGAAAAAGAGGAAGGAGGAGATGTCGAAAACGTATGCCTGGAGAAATGGCCCAATATGCTGGACATACATTACTAGAGGAGCTGCAGAGAACAATGTTAGAATGTCACGATAAATTTTACGAAGAATTAGACCTTCGTCGCAGTTTTTTTTTACAATTTGTATTTCGGTGGCTTCACGTAAAAAAAACCTTTCAAAGATAAAATCTTAATTAAGGTCCACAATGAGTGAAGCGCGACTAACCAATCTTTCGATTTTGTTAATTGAAAGAGACAGGAAAATAAATTTTGATAATGTGATCGAATATTATAGTCAAATAAAGTCTCGTAAGCATGTTTAGTATGTGGTGTTTTTTTTTTTAAAGTAGGGGTGCTCAATGCAAAACCGCCCCAGGTGCCAATATACCCTACGCCGCCACTGTATAAATGTTGTAACTAACTTGTCTTTGTTTCATATATGAAGATGTTATCTCAAGGTGCTTTAAAAAAAGGTATACACCGTATGACCTTAAAATAATTTGCTCCATCCATAGATTGAACAAGGACTTAAAAAGCAAAAGAAAACTAGATATTATATTTTTTATGATCTGATGCAGTGGAAAATGTTTTTATCGACGTAATTTACTTACCTTTAATTTTCCTATAAAGATCTCATCGGTTTTTGATTCAAATACTTAAATAAAAATTCGGCTAGATTAAATTAGAGTTTCCAAGTCCTACATATTTATAAACGTCATCAAATCCCTAGTTTTAAAATGGGTGCATCTTTATTTTTACCGATACTATCAGATTACGCATCTCCTCATTAAATTGAATCCACATAAAAATCCTCTCCCGTTCGATTCCATAACGGCGTTCATTAAAATACAAAACGACGTCCATTACGTGAAGCAACCGACCCAATTCTAGCAAATCTATCAACATTTTTTTCGCTGCATTTGCAAATGAATATGTGTTCGTATGAATCGTATCCACTGCGAAATGGAAGATTCAATTAAATTTTCTTATATAAAACATTAAGTCGGGTTTGAATAAACAAATTTCTATTTTATTTTTTATAATGTTTTGGTTTTTCACTGCAAGCTAAAAAGTTCTGCCATTCAGCTAGTTATAAAGGATTTCCCAAAATTAAAATTCGTAATACAGGTTGGGCAAAAAGTCACCTAAAAAGGTTGAAAAAAAATTACACTTTTTGTTTATGAACATTTTTTTAAAACATCGTTTCGATGAACTCCATTTTTTTATTTATTTTTATTTAATTAATATTAAATTTGATAATGTTATTATCAAGTTTTTGGGAAGAATTCGGCAAAAACTATCTAGTAAAACTGCAATCACTATCTACAAATCAATTATTGCTCCACATTTTAACTATTGCTCAACTATGATTTTCCTATGTAACGAACGAGAACAAAATAAGTTTAAAATTCTCCAAAACATAGAGAATAATACTTCGGGGAAATAGATTTTCAAAAGTAAATAAAATGTTAAAGGATCTGAATTGGCTAACCGTGAAACAGATGCTGATCTTGAATAGGTACGATGATATGTATAAATAAAATAATAAACAACATTTTACCAAAATACTTCTCAAATAAAATTATATTCGAGAAAGGACGTATTCAACAAAGACATTACACAAGGACGTGCAATGAAATCAGGCTACAAAAAAAAGACAAGGCGAATACGCAGAACAGTTTACTGTACAAAGGGATGAAGTTAAGATGAACACGCTACCAGAAACATTAAAGTCCACACCAATTGGAAAGTTCAAGTTGTATTGTAGGAGCTACATAAAACTACATAAATTTTAGTTTGCAATATGAAAAATATTATAATTAATTAGAAATTTTGTAAACTTAAATGTACAAATTACTAAAATAAAAAATTCGTAAAAAAAAATTTCAGCTGTAACAAAAATACACACTAAAATACTTGCGGAACTTGATAATAACATTATCGAATTTAATTTAAATTAAATAAAAAAAAATTAAAAAATTGTCATATAAAAGGTTTGTCCGGACCTTGGCGGTGGCATGCCGGATCGGGAGAGACTGGTTGAGTGACATCTTTTGACCTCTCCAGCATTACTCTCAGCAGGATGTGGACCGCAATGGAAGGGATGAATTCATTCGCCGTCACTTCTGGACACACTGACCCCCAGATTCCTACTCACCCATTATACCTTTTTCCTTCCAAGAACTTCCTCTCCTTCCTTTCCCTAAAAAAACCATCCACCCAGTATCTCCAAAGATGACATAGGCCCTCAAGGGAATTATGTTCATCAGGGCCTCCTGTATGAAGCAAATGTAAAAAAAAAATAGTTATGTTTGTAGGAAAAAAGGAAGAATTCTCAACGAGTCTCTCAGCGATGAGTACGAGTACAAGTTATTTTCTAAAGCAGTCAAAATCTCAAACAGAGACTTGGAGTGACAAGACATTTGTCTTTTTTTGCCTAAAATGACCCCATCATCCTGAGCTACGTACGGACCGAAAGTTGCGGAAATTAAATAAAATAAGTTTTTATTAGTGCTTTAATATGAGTACATCATTTAATTTTTTCGTGTTTATATATTAGTAGTGAGTTCCCGGAATACGTTGCGATGCCACTTAATAAAGATATTGTTTCTCCCTGCGTGTCCTTTCCCATTCGTCTTCCGCCTCCCCTTCCTCTTCCGCGTCCCCTTCTCCTCACGCGTTCCCACTCCACCTTTCCTCTCCCCACTCCCCCCTCCCGCACTCTATACATTCAGTCCTGGTGCATTCAGTTTTCAAACAGCTCGCGTGCCACCTATTGCAATTTCTTTATACAAATTTCATAGTGCCCGAGTTCACCAGTATATATAGAAACCCAAAGTTTCAAAATAATCGAGTGAACGGTTTAGTAGCGCATAATTTCATGACGCCAGACCTCAATATTGTATACAGAGGCCATTGCGGGCATGCGGGCATGCGGACATCAAATCCCGAAAGTTTCATCGCAATCGGACGAACGGTTTAGCAACGCGTAAAAAACATTCATGCAAGCAAACATAAATTCATTTCATATACTTACATACATAGATGCCAATTTTTGACAAATTTAGAAATGTCAGAAATGTTAACTATCGTAATCTGAATTATCTTTGTTTCTTACTGATTTAAAAACACAAACCTTTTTTACAAACAGAGATGCAGCTTAATTGAACGGCGTGCATCCGCTCATTAGGAAAATTTAAGACTACACTAAGGTGGAACAAGACTAACGGGTAGGTGTGTGTAAAAGGGTTAGTAATTATTTACTGAAAGGCTAGACTTTTACAACAAACGAGGATAAGGTAATTAGTAATTATCATTTTGTTTATTTTCTACGGTTACCGTCAACCTTCCGTGGACATTTCCTTTTTTAACCCCTCAGGTCTCGGTATTGACCGTTATTATTTCAAAGACTCTGTCAGAAAGTCGAAGAAATTGTGCGTATTTCCATTTCGCAATAAAATCCAAATAAATAAATTATTTTTGAACGTATCTCAAAACTAAAAACTGCTTTTGAAAAGTGATGAAATACGCTTTCAAAATTTATTTTCATAAATAAACGAATGATTTTTTAAAATCAAACATGATAAAGTTTTAAAAATGGCTCACCCCACGTTTTTTCTTCTAAAAACCCGCCGCCCCGGGAACCATTTATACAACACCTCCCGTAGGTCACCCCAAGTAATTCGCTATGTTTGGTGACTTATCAGGGGTGCCCGAGCTCATCGGGTGATGTGTGTTTAGCTGCGTGGCGGGCCGGATCGGGAGAGGCCAGTTTAGGGAGACCCTTTGACCTCGCCAACTGGTCTCTCTCGACCCATCATCTTGCACCGCAGCAGGAGGGATGAATTCATAAGTCCGTCACTCTTGGACACACTGACCGTTGAATTTCTTCCCATTCCTGAAACTTTTTTCCTTCTCAGAATTTCCTCTCCTTCTTTTCCTTAAAAAAAGCCTCCACAGAGGATCCCCAAAGATTACATAGGCCCCGAGGGAAATTGTTTTCCTCGGTACCTCCTGCATGGAGCATTAACCCAATTTTTAACATTAGTTAAAAAAAAATTGACAACTTATGATTAATTTATTATAATAAAACAAATTTAAAACTTTTTTCCACTTAATTTTATTGACTGTAACCGGTTTCAGCTTGTTAAAGTTATCTTCAGACTGGTACAAATTATTCTTAGTCTATGGTTTATACACATAACATATGGTGGAAGGGAAGAGGGATACTAGGACAAGGATTTTAATCAATTATTTTAATTACATTTGTGACTAAGGCGTTTTGGTCTGTCGAATTTCTAATTATTTTGGTAATTTCAGTAGGCTAATTACCATGGGTTTGTAGCTGAAACCGGTTACGGTCAATAATATTAAGTGAAAAAGGTTTTATATTTGTTTTATTATAATATATTATAATGGATTCTCAACATGAATTGTGAGTTGCAAAAATAGTAACTTATATTAAAACTGTAATTTTAAATGTGATTTAATTGCCATGTTTGTGGTGCTGTGATACCAAATAAAATAATATCTATACCCCCAATTATTCCACATGTGGAACGTAAATTTAGTTTGATAACACCTTTAGTAATTATTTGAAAAAAAATTAATATCTTATTGTGGTTTTTGCTTTATAGTTTAGATATTTTCTACTTTAACAATTATTTGAGTCGTTTTATTTCCAAATCACTACGAAAACCGGCAAGTTAAGTCATAAAATTGATCAATTTGGTCCAGTAAATACAATGGTTAATATAAAAAAAGATTATAAGTAAAGCAGATAATAAAATGCAGTTGGTTCGGTCATTGCGACCATATGCATATATTTAAAAAACATATAATTTACACAACAGAGGATTAAAATAAAAAAAATTACTTAACTTATTTACTTAGCTGCACGCGTACATATTATATTTGGGATAATAATTCGTAACAATCAGCACTTTTGTTAGCACCCCGAAAACCCTTTAATCAAAAAAAGTATAGAGAATAGTAAAATCTTAAAATCATTCACCTACTTCATAATTCGTCATATGAAACACCGGTACCAATACAATTCAGGTTTAGTTATTACTATGTCCGTAGTATTAGATAAAAAGCTTTATAAAATAACCTCCGTAGCAATAGTAAAATTGTTGACCACAAAGAAAGAGTTAACCGATATGGGGATATTTTCTGTGCACAATGCCACCTGCTGTATTCGATACGAACGCATTGTAAACTAAATGTACAAGTTTATTTAAATTGCTTTATAGGTATAACAAGCTATCAAATGCATGTTACGAGAATGGAACTCGGTTAAGGGTTCGCTTAGTATTTTTCTTATCAAGGTTTTACTGAAAATCGTATAAAATACTTTACAAAACCAACAAACGTGGGTTTATCCTAACCTAATAATTTATTTATGGCATTCAATGTATTGTTTTCTTGCAAAGGTCGACGTTTCATGCAAAGAACATGAGACATTGGTTCTCTGTGCAATTTTCTGACTTCGGAATAAATTATTTTATTTAAATAATACACATACACAGAGTGTTAAGTGGCGTACTTGACTAATTATTGATTCCTGGCTTATTAGAAGTAAAAAATGTAAATGAAATTTTGGTCTTAATGACGTTTTTTATTTTTTTTTTCTACAAAAACATAAAAAAGGTAGGTGATTAACAGTTGGGGGCAGGGTAAGAGATTGGGCGGTTAATCGGCGGAGTGATCAGAGACGACATGTGGAAATCTAGATCTAATCTAGAAATCTTTGTATGAATTTGAAGAAAATAAAATGAAAAGAAAAAAAGTCATCGAAAAAATCACCGGAGACCAAAATTTCATTTACCTTTTTTACTCCAAATAAAGTCAGGAATCACAGATTAAAGTAAGTCAAGTACGTCCCTTAACACCCTGTACATATTTTTACATTAGCTCCACACT
The DNA here is from genome assembly GCA_929108145.2 of Limnephilus rhombicus. Classification (NCBI taxonomy): domain Eukaryota; kingdom Metazoa; phylum Arthropoda; class Insecta; order Trichoptera; family Limnephilidae; genus Limnephilus; species Limnephilus rhombicus. The sequence continues at coordinate 31,845,827 of OV815284.1, forward strand.
AAATATTGTTTTCACTGATTAAATATTGCAATTTTTTTTAAAACCACTTATGACATAAGGAAAATGAACAAAATCATTAATATTTTTACTACGATTATTACATTGAATGATGCTTTGTACAAACATTATTTATTTTGTTAAAGCGTTATTTAAAAATTATTATCAAAGACATCACATTTTGGGCGTATTGTAAGAAAATTTAAAATTTACATTGCGTATTAATAAATTATTGCCTACTTATTAAATTTTCAATCTGAGATTTCTCTTGTAATTCAAAACAGCACGTGTGCCAGGTGGAAGTGCATAATAATGCAAATTGCAAGGCTTTGTTCTTTGCAAAGTACCTAATTTTGTAGGTGAGTATTATTCCGGCATGCGTGCAATTATGAATTAATCTGATAGCCAATCCATAACCAATCTCATCAGAACTTTGAAAGGCTTTGCATACATCAACTGTCTGAATCCATTCATTGATAATATTAGTTAGTACAATGATTAGTTACATTATGGGTATTGATTTCATTATTGTACCTCTTTACCTTCAAGTGATTCAAGCTTTCATTGCGAACAATTATCTTAGTGTTGTTCAATTCAATTACACAATGTAAATATATTACGTGGTGTAAGAATAAAATTACACGGCAAAATTTGAAAGAATCTTTTTGTTTATTAATTTACTTAATAAAAATGAAAATATTATTTTTCAATAGATAATTAATTAGCTTATAACCTACACAATACTACGTCAATGTCGACATCGTTGCACAGTCAACCGCACATCATAATTAATAGAATTTACAATGAAAGGAATATCTACATAGGTACCTCAAAGATATTTAAATACAAAAGAGATGTGCTATGGTGTCCGCCCGACTGTCGGCGGACTACCTACTACCTAATAGGAATAGTTTGCATACGGAACGAATTTGTTTATTTAGTTGATTTTTTTAAGGTGTGCAGTAGTATTGGTGAACAATTTAGTTTGAATACGGAAGTAATTTATTCATTAGTTTATTCGTTCATTTTGATGGCCGGCGTAGTCCGACGGTAAGGCTCTTAACTCGCACACCGAAGGTCGCGGGATCGAATACCGACGTGGCAAATAGTTTAATTGATTAATTTGCGTTACATTACAATTTATTCATTTAAAATAATATATAGTATATTTGCGGCACGTTCCAGAGTGGAAGATACACTCGGTATCGCCCTGGTGACGACCATTCAGAATTAAAACGTTGCTTGAAATGGCATTAGCCGTATTTTTTACCAGATCTGAATAGCCAGGTACTTCCCCAGCTTCCTCTTCCCTATGACCATCCCCTCCCCACTACCTTTAGCCTCGCAACATACCCCAATTGGGGATGCCATAGTCTCACTGACATCAGACGGGAGCAGTTGGGACTCTTGCGCGGTATTCACATTTTTTTTTAATGGCTAATGGTTAACAATATCGTCGATGCCAGGAAGCATAGTCCCACCCAGTAAAAACTGCGGATAGCACATCTCACATATTTCAATATCTTTGACATACCTATTTGTGTTTGTGATTATATTATTTGTGTCCAATTTAAATATCATTAGCTTTCATTTTCATTTTAATTATTTTAATTATCATTAAATATTATATGTGATTAAAATTATATTTTGAATATTTTATTTATTTCTCATACTTAAATTTATACATTTTTTATCGGTGCTGACTTATTGCCCATCTCACTGAGTGTGAAAATCGTGAAAAACCTGTGAGGAGATGGCATTTTACAAGAGTGGTTGTAAATATGTTTTCTTTTCATGTGTGATTTTTTGACGTGTGATAAGTATAATCAGTAGGTACCACATTTCTTCATCATGTATTTTAGTGTTTAATTTCATAAGTTTACCATACACGTGTGCAAAGAGGTACGAGTAGGTATGCAATTTCGCTTTCAAAGTTGTCAGTTTGTTAACCACTGGAGGACAGCGCATTTTAAAACTTTTTATCCGTTTGCGCGATATTTTCAGAAGATCAATTTTTAAATTAAATTTAAATTTTTCGCCAACATTAAAAAAATCGCACCTTCATATTTTAACACGGAGACATATAATCTTATTATAGTGCTATATAGCCAATAAATTAACCCGTATTTCACCGTTTATCTTATATTTGTAAGATTTATAAAACAAATATAAAAAAATCTTAAAGTTTATAACCGCGCGAATCCTGCGCGGTTGTTACATTGAAACTGCCGTGAGAGGTAATTATTCGAGTGAACATAGAATATTTTAGATTTCTGTATATTGTCTGTGGTATACTTGATAATAAAATGTGCACATCTATGGAAAAAGGACTTAATTTTAAACGTAAACAGCTGATCAGGAATTCTGTGTGAATTTTTTTTTTAACATCGTTATAAAATAGTCTACGAAGTTCGGATTTGCGACATCTGTGGTAGTAATAGATAAAGCATTTTAATAGCTTTGTTTTAAGTCCAAAATAACAAATGTGGGAGCTACACATATTTTTTAAATCAATTTTTGACTAAATCAAGGAGATAATTGCCTTTTTTATCCGAAAAGCAATCGGATACATTTAAAATGGCGTCAATATATGGCAAAAATCGCTCCAATGGTATAGCTATGAAAGAAAGCTATCAACGCAAATAAAATGGTCATCTGGGTAGAAGATGGGAAAGACTAAGTTTTTAATTGACCTAAGTCGAAAATAATTAGGGTTCTTCGTCGTTTTTTGCAATGAATAGTTGCTACTATCCTGCCAAGTCCGAGTTTAAATCACGTTTTTTCGAAAAAACGTTGTTTCCTTTGTACACTTGAAACTCATGAAACAAAACAGTCTTGGAATGACCTGCCATTGATGTTAGAAATTGTCTTTGGTTTGCAAAGGTTACCACCTGTATAAAGCACCTTAGAAGTGATTTATTTTCACAAAACAGCGCTATGTAAAGATGAATGTTTTAATACTATAGTCATATAATAATAAGCTTTAATAAGCTGTATTAAATGGAAAATACACTTTGTAATACGTCATTTTTTATTCAGAACTGTTGAGCGATTCTATATGTCATTGAAAAAGAAGATAACAATAATAATCTAAACGAAAATATGAAAGAGAACAAGCCACAGACAATAGAAAAAATGGTCGCAACTGGGACTCGAACCCAGCCCTCTTGTCTAACCGGGACGTGCGCGTTAACCAATTTCGCTATTGCTCCCTTCTGTCAAGCCGTCATAATAGTCAATATTATATTTCAAATTTTAGAATTAATAATAATTATCTTTAACTAATTATTTTTCCATACTGTGGGTAACTACTCTTTTTATTGGAAACAATCATTCTAAGAATTGGTTTTTTGTATCCTGGATAGCGTCTTGAATAAAAGTATCCGAATTTATTCGTATGGAACTATTTACGTTTTATAAAAGTCGAAATGAATATTCAATCAAAACATGTATTTTTGTGAAAATATACGTGAATTACAGACAGAACTTTTTTTCAGAAAACACTAAAATAACTTTTCCGCCTTTTAAGAGGAACGGATGCGTGGAATGTTTCATACCAAATTTAAATTTGGATTTGAGGCCAAAATATTTGATGAAATATATATATTTTTAATCGATGATTCTCAAATATCTAGTACGGACATGTACCACTTTATTTATTTTTACTTTAAATCGTAAAATATAGGCCATTAGAGAATTACTTTTCATGATTTTAGAGGCTATTTTTACATTCTTTTGTGAGTCAATGGTAATTATTAAATAAGTAATCTTGCTAACCTACTATGCAAATACAACGAATATAAATAATTAAAAAATGAAACGTCGGAAAAAAAGCGCTTTCATAGTAAAAAATTGTAAAATAATCAATAATAAATTTGTGTTGTTTATGAATCACTATATAAACATTTATTATAGCACAGTATTTACATAGTGCCTAAGTAAAGCATCGGAAAATAGCGTTTTCATCAAAGTACAAAATGTTTAATAACCTACAATCAATTTGGGAGGCGGGTTTGGGCACCACCACCCTCAGGAACCATTTATTGGATAACCAACACCTCTGCCATTGGTCACCCCAAGTGGTTCGCTACGTTTGATGACTAAGCAGGGGTGCCTGGCAGTTACGGTCGGTGACTTTTTGAATAAGGGCTCGTATATACCTACCTAATATCAAATATAAATGCCTACATACCAGCACACGAACAAGAACTGATTACTGACAAAAATAGTATATCAAATTAGCTCTATAAATCCTTTATTGACATTAAATTATTACAGTTCTAAAATTAAATTAATTAAATAGAAATTCGAAAGATATTTAACGTATCAATCGGCATCCGTTATTCAAGCCAAATTGTCAAAATGTTCGTGCGAACAAATTCTCTAAAACGTTCCGAATTAATCCACGCGCTTTGTTATGCTATTCTCTGCACTATGCCTACACGCATTAAGGTCGTTTTCTGCGCGTTGGATGCTCCCATCGAATGCGTATACTGCTTCAGGAAAAAATTGGCCTGCAGAACTAAATGCGCATGAGCAAATATCAAACTATTTGTAATTTCGTGGATGCGGAATGGAGCCGAGAAGCCACTGTTGCTGGTATTGGTGCGACATTCGACACACTAGCATCGAGAATGGTGTTGTTATTATGTATTATTTTGGTCCGGTCCCTGCGTCATGTTTTGTTGTTTTTGACCGCTGAGGTTGGGACGGTGTCGTTAAATTGCAGTGTTTATTGCTGCTTACGGCTGGAAAAAAAAGCCCAAAGCTTTTTTTAATGCTGAATAAATAAATAACAATTATTATTATATGCCTCAAAATTCAAAAGGTAGGAAGCGCTGAATCCACAGATTGTATGGAGAGACCGCGTCTGGTGCCCGTCTGGTGAGGTGTGTCGGGGTCTTGGCGGCGGATGCGCCTGCCCACCAGCTGCATGGCAGGCCGGATCGAGAGAGAATGGTTGAGTGAGTCTCTTTGACTTCTCCAGAAGTACTCTCTGGGAACGTCGCCATGCAGCGCAGTTAAAAGGATGGATTCGTACGTCTGTCACTCCTGGACATACTGACCCCCTGATTTCTACCCACCCCTAATACCTCTTTCCTTCTCAGAACTTCCTCTCCTTCTTTTCCTAACAGCATCTCCAAAGATGACATAGGCCCTGAGGGAAATAATTTTCTTCAAGGCCTCCCGTGTGGAGCTAATTTAATAAAAAATATAATTATCATTATATTTACGTAATTAGAAGGGCAAAACAATTTTTTTAAATGATAATTTATTAAAATTGTGAAAAATAGATTGCTTTAATAGCCTCTATTTTTATCATTTATTTATTTTTTATTTATAAAATACATTTTTTTTTTTTTACATGAGCTCCACACAGGAGGCCCTGAGGAAAATAATTTCCCTCAGGGCCTATGTCATCTGTCATCTTTGAGGATGCTGTGTGGAGGGTTTTTTTTAAGCAAAAGGGAAGGAGAGGAGAGTTCTGGGAAGGAAAAGGGTTTAAGGGGTGGGTAGGAATCTGGGGTTCAGTATGTCCCAGTCATCCGCCTCCAAGACCTAGACAAACCTCACCCCATGAACCCGGGCACCCATGCTAAATCACCAAACGTAGCGAACCACTTGGGGTGACCTATGGCAGAGGTGTTGGTTATCCAATAAAGGTTCCCGGGGCGGCGGTACCCATTCCCGCCTCCCAAATTGAAACATATATTAGACAATTAATTAGATTAGATTTATTAAATCACCTTACTTATAATTTTAATCACAAATAAATAAAGTAGTTCATACTCGTACTAGATATTAGCTATACCCTTTGATTTCAAAAAAATCAGTCAAGTAAATATGGCTTCAAATCCAAATTTAAGTTTCGCATGAAAAAACCGCGCAGCCATTTCTCTTAAGGGATTCAATCATTTTATCGCATTGCACTTAATAAATAATTTTTTAAACCTACTTAGGTAGTAATACATTTTAGATTTTAACAAGTTAGCATCAAATCGAAATATTTATTAAAAAATATATAACTACCACGCAACCCGCTCATATTTCAGAAGGTAATTCTTTATGATTCTGAATTGAAGCTTTTTTTCACCCACGCGTATTTTTTACATTGATACAAAAATATTCAACGATACCACAATAGGTTTTGATTGGTAGTTCATTGCGATATTCACAAGGTTGTCGAATAACACACAACCACCTATATCAGTTAATTATTACGCGATATTTGTATACAAAACAAAATTCAGTTCAGTATGAACAACTCGAAACAATTGTAAAAATTCTAATAGAAATTATTTTGAAAAAAAAAAATACAATAAATGTACTCCAGAATTTCCTAGTTCTGCAACTTAAAAAAAAACAATAAAATTGCACTACTTCAGTTAAATAAAGTTTAATAAAAATATTACCCGCCATTGAATATTAGCAATAGTTTTGTTGGTGAACTAACTGTACCACTCGTATGAACTACAATAGCACAGCATCGCTATGTATATAAAGGAATTTAGCAGCACCATGCCTCTTGTCGTTTTTTTTTATTTTTAATACCGCACAAGAGTCCCAGCTGCTCCTGTCTGGAGCCAGGGAGACTATGGCATCCACAATTGGGGTATGTTGTGAAGCTGAACGTTTCAATTCCGAATGGTGGTCTTACACCAGGGTAGTTATTCCCGAGCAACGATCAATCGTTACTCGTTATGCGCCATCTCATCTACGAACGAAAAATTACTCGTCGTCGCGACGAACTTTGTCGAATGTTTCATTTTTACGTATTCTTGAACGTTGAACGGTCGAAGAGATGATTATATTGGCAGCCCTGTCCCATGAGAATATTGTCTATGTTCTTGATGTTTTTGAGATTTCTATGGTGTAAGTTTGAAGTGCCAACAGTTGATACACATATTTAGATACGAGTTGATAATATTCGACATGGCTGGGCAACTAAAACATCGCTGGTAAATAAGCCATTATAATACGGAACCTTAAAACGGCTAAGTTCAGTCGGCAAGCTGTACGGAAGAATATTGATTGAAAGGGTAAGAATGGAAACAAAGGATAAAATATGGGATTTGCAAGGTGCCTTTATGAGTGGAAAGGGATGCATGGACCAGATTTTCTCCTTGCGTATGCTTACTGAGAAATTTCTGGCGAAAAACCAGAAACTTTTCTGCGCCTTTGTAGATCTACAAAAAGCATACGACCGAGTCGACAGGAAAAAGCTATGGAAGGTTTTGTCCAAGTATGGAGTGAATACAAATCTCATACAGGCAATTGCGTCTCTGTACGAGGGAAGCGTTGCGTGTGTTAGGGTAAACGGTGGTTTTACGGGGTGGTTTGACATCACAAAAGGTGTCAAGCAAGGCTGCGTAATGTCACCATGGTTATTCAATCTATACATGGATAATTGTATGCAAGAATTGAAAGAGGTGGGATTGGGCGCGAAATTGAGTAATCTGAAAGTATGTTGCCTGTTGTATGCTGATGATGCGGTGCTGATTTCTAACACTATGGAAGATCTACAGTCTCTCGTATCTAGGATGAACGAAGTATGTATGAAGAATGAGCTAATGATGAATGTAAGTAAGTCTAAAGTCATGGCGTTTGAAAGGGAGAGTACGAAAACAGTATGCAACATAGTTGTGAATGATGAATATTTGGAGCAGGTGGATGAGTTTGTGTATCTGGGTAGTATGTTTACGAGAGATGGGAAGGCTGAAAGAGATATTGAAAGAAGGGTGAATGCCGGTAACTCCATTAATGGTGGACTGAATGCCGTTGGCGCTAATAAAAAACTGTCAAAAAAAGCGAAGCTAGCAGTCCACAATGGAGTCCTAGTACCTACCCTGATGTATGGCAGTGAGGCATGGAACTGGCAGAGGAAGGATGAAAGTAAACTGAATGCTGTTGAAATGAGATCCCTAAGACGTATGTGTGGTAAAACAATGTATGATCGTGTGAGAAATGTGGATATCCGCAAAGAATGTAAGGCTGATGTAAGCATAATGAGTAAGATTAAGAAAGGGACCCTCAGATGGTTTGGGCATGTAGAGCGAATGAACGAAGGAAGTAGTGTAAGAAGAATATACGACGCGAATGTGAATGGTAGAAGAAGTCGGGGACGCCCGAGGAAGACATGGCACGATCAAGTGAATCAGATACTTGAGTCGGGTCATGTCAAAAGTCAGAATAATAGAAGAGAATGTATGAGACGATGTATGAATGTGAGTGAGGCAAAGAGTGTGTGCCAAGACCGAGTTGTTTGGCGGTCCGTCCTCTCTGCCTACCCCTGCGGGGAAACGGCGTGATGGTTAGTTAGTTAGTTAGTTAGTTAAAACGACTTTATAAAAATATACGATGTCTTTGCGGGTGCGAAAGTTAGCGCGGGAAAACAATACAAGATTTTGTCATGCGCAGATACGCAAACAACCCACCACTCGCTGCTCCGTTTCGATGGGTTCGACCACGGAGAAAAGAATTCTTTCCTCCGTGGGTTCGACCCACTCGTTGTTGACTTTTGACGTTTGGCGTCTAAGTATGTACCTTCGACGAGGCTATAGCATTCCAAGAGGTATGGGCTGTCAATGAAATAGTTAATGATTTTAAAAGTTGTTACCGTAAAGGTTATGTACGAACGGAAAAAAACTGCGACAATTATACACATAAAGAAAAAAAATGGGTAGCACTTACTACCATTTAATTTTTACTTCCGATACCTATCTTTTGCTTATTATTTCTAATGTGTTATGTAGGTACAACGTAAATCTTATCCACATTGTTTATTATTTTTATTTTCATATTATAATTTTATTCTTACTATTCTTCGGCATATGTTGTCTTCTCTATTGTTATCTAGAAAGATTAAATATTGATTTTAATTGTCTAATTTCAGATTAGAATTAACATTGGAAATAATTTATTTTTGTGAACCTGTGTGTCTAACTTTTCATTTTAAAACTTCACTTTGCAACTTTTCACTTTGAAATGTTTAATTTTATAACTTCACGTTCAATTGTTTCGATTTATAACTTTACCCAATAATATACATTAGAAGTTCTAATATATATATTATGTTCCCTCCTAAGAACAAGCATCTGCTTTATCAGAAAGGTTTTGTAATTAAATTTGCAGCGAAATTAAAAAATAAAATAAAGAAGTCATACAACTGGTTTAAAGCCGAATGGTCCGACAATTCTGCGGTTTAATCACAATTAAGCTAAGTATTCCATTATTGCATAAATAAAAATTATATCAAGTTTTTATGATAACAGTATTTATTACGCTGTGTTGCGGTTCCTCGGTATCCCCACTCAAAAAGAAGAAGCTGGAGAGATATGTAATTACGAATGTTGGAGAGAGCGCGCTAATATTTAAATCGATAAAATTGAAGCGAAAATTGCGAAAATGTTTAATAAAACTCGTTTAAAATAGAGCAAATATCTCGTGGGGAACATCTAAAAAAGCATATAAAGAAACGCTGTGAATTTTTTCATACATGTAATTTGTAAAATAAGTGAAATTAACGTGTTTATAATAATTTTCGGAGCGCACTTTGCGATTTTTTCTATCGAGGGTATTTCATATAATTTGCATTTTGGCGTATCTACCTATTACGGCATATTATTTAAAAAAATAACATATTTTTTTAAGAGTTTAAAAACTTCAAATGTGCAAGAAATCGGTAGAAACTCGGGATGCGGCGGTTAACTTTTCGGATAGCAGATAGCATTAGAGGACAGGGTCCACCATCAGGGCAGATGTGTAGATTGTGCTAAGAGTGTTTAAATAAGAGATACCTAAGTATGCATCATTAATTGTTTTGTGTTTAATCGGTAGAACTACATTAAATTTTTAAAAATGTAATTTAAATTAAATTTAATAATGTTATTAGTTATTTTGCTGTTTCGGCTAACAAGGCCATTTTCAAATTGCGATTAAACCACTTTGGAACGTCTTATTTATACGATTCTAAATTTCAATTTTTTGAAGGTGTCTAAATTGATTTATTGCCTGGTAAAACCAATTTGCTAAGACAATAACTGATAACTATGCATATGACAATATTATGAAAGTGAATGAAGCACCGTGTGTCTGCCAAACCAAACGGAGAAGTGAGGTGACGATTTTTCAATGATTATTATCACAAATGATAATTGCCATAGTTTCTTCTAAAATCATAAAAATATCGATTTTTAACGACCTATATTTTATGATTTAAAACACAATTGTACAAAATATAGTGAAACAAAATATAGCAAAACACAAATTTTAGTTCACATCCATGATATATCGGCTATACCCAAAGATATTGAAAGTAGATGTGCTATTTGCAGTTTTTACGAGGTGGGACTGCGCTGCCGAGTGTCGCCGATATTGTTTACCAATTAACAAATAAACTAAATGAACGAATAATTAACGAATAAAGCAAACGAACGTTAAACTAAATGAACGAATTCTTTCCGTATTCAAACTATATTGTCGACCAATACTAAAGCACACCTTCAAAAAATCAACGAAATGAACAAATTCTTTTCGTATGCAAACTACTCTAATTAGGTCGTAGTCCGCCGACAGTTGCGCGAAAACCATAGCATATCTCTTTTGTATTTGAATATCTTTGGCTTTACCTAACTTTTGATGAAAACGAAATTATTTACTTTGGTTGTGTATTTTGCTCTCAAATCCAAAATGATGTCTTATATTTATGTACAGGTTCAAACATTTTTTTAAAACTTCTTTACCTTTCACCTGTGAAATTATTGTCTCCCACGCTGAATTCAATAAATTCTGCAGTTTACTATTTTGAACTTGCCTGAAGGTTCGGAATGAAATTGGAAATTTTGCTAACAATTAATAACTTAGGTTGACATTTTGTTAGTTTGCATAAGTAACCACAATCTTCAGATTATTAGTTAACTAAAGTGTAGGTAACAAGAACAGGTAAAACTTTCCTTATTTCCATACAGGTAACTTGAGGTACGAGTGCGGGTAAAATGGGATATAAGGGAAGATTAGTTCGTATAGCTCTTTTGTAATGCACTTTAGAGGGAAGATAATAGCAATATCAAAAGATATGCAAATAGAGAATTTTCAGAACAGTTTATTTCTGATTCTGATCATTGTACAAAATATGTGTAATTGTGATATTTCAAACAAACCACGCTTTCTTTACAAATCTAAAACCATAAAACAATAAACAGTGTTCACGCAATTTAAACGGGATGGAGATCTATGATGTCAGGCGAGTTTAACTGAGACGAAGCTAGTGAGTGAACTATTGGGCTAAATGGAACATTTATTTCCTTTTATTTCCATTTCTTGTTTTCTTCTTTATTCTACTAGCAACAATGTCATTATGACGTAAAAAACGCTACCGGCTAGCAAAACAGTTGTTACCGACATTGGCAGGTGTGACGTTAATAAGTCCATATTCAGGAACAAAAACGAACATGTCATCTTAGCAACAAATATAAATGGCTCATTTTAAATCGTTTTAAATAAATTATTCGTCATCACTTAAATACAAAAAAATGCCATCATCATCGTAATGTTTCTACAATAAAAGACCATTGAAAATACTCTATTACAAAAATTTTACAATGAAAATTTATAATGAAAATTTTATGTTTATGGTGTGATGATCAGAACAACATTTTTTTTAATATTCCACACGTTTTTAGTAGTTAGCCTTCATTGTTTGTCAAAAGAGTCCTATAATTTCAATACCCGCTATATCCGATTTTTTGATAAAATGATCTGAATATGACATCTTGTTCACATTTTTGCGAGGAACAAGACTAACCTAAAATTGAGTTTCAAAACCTCCCTTATCACGACCGAAAACCATGTTAAGACTGCGAGTAAGAAACAAAACCCGCTATCTCATTCAAGAAGTTACTATCAAAACCCGCTATATCGGAATTCAACCAATCACGAGCAGTTATTTTTCCAAGATGGCTGGTGTAGAAATACTCCCCTCAAGTCAGTTGAGTTTCAAAAGCCTCTATATTACAAATAAATCACGAAGTGAGGATCAAAATCTGCTATATCCATTTTATTTATCCAAATTACTTAAATATTTCTAGACATACATTGAAAAATGAACACTTTCGAATGTATATTATTACTCCAATTCATTACATAAAAATAAAAAATGCAATTTTTTATTTACGCTACAGATGTGACAGTTTTTTGCGGTTTTCTCCAAATCAGTGAAAGTTAATATAGCGGATATAGAAATTGAACGACTCTACCCCACTGGATAAGGGTGGGGGTGGGTTCAGTCAATTATTATTAAAACCTACCAAAGCAAAGTATTTAGAAAGCGTTTTAAGATTTTCACGGCCAAAAGCATTTTCGTTATTTGTTTTTGGGGTGTTATGCCGTGTTGCGCTACCTCCTTCTTTAGCCAACGTTTCGGACATCGTTGTCATCGATGTCCGAAACGTTGGCTAAAGAAGGAGGTAGCGCAACACGGCATAACACCCCAAAAACAAATAACGAAAATATTTAGAAAGCGTTCGAAGTTTTTTTGAGTTCGGAACGGAAAATCTGTTTACTTCCTGACAGTTCTAATCAAGTCTGTGAAAGGCGAGTGTTGTAGTTTCAGCACAATTGTTATTGTTGAGATGAAGTTCTCTTACCCCGCATTTTTGATCTCATTTTCCGATACAAGAAAGTTTTTACTGAGATACAAAATCGACAAAGATATTGCACTAACATTACATTTAATAAAAGGTATTGATGAAGTGACGGTAAAAACTTTTCTCGTTGATAATTTAACTATGTTAATAATTTGACAATGTAAATATAAAACTATACAGGGTGTTAAGGGACGTTCTTGATGTACTTTAATCAGTGATACGTTATTATTTGGATTAAAAAATGTTAATTAAATTTTGGTCTACTTTTTTTCTTTTTTTCTTCAAATCAAACAAAAAACGCATGTCGTCACTGGTCTCTCGGCCGAGTAACCGCCCAACCTTTTATCCCGCTCCCAACTGTCAAACATATAAACAAAAAAAATATATATGAATACCTCACAAGAATCTCTGCTGCTCTCGTCTGGAGCCAGTGAGACTATGACATCCACAATTAAGGTATGTTGTGAGACTAAAGGTTGTGGGGAAGGGAAGGAAGTGTGGAAGAGGAAGGTGGGAAAGTACCTGGCTATTCAGATCTGGTCACCAAAAACGGCTAAAGTCATTTCAAGCAACGTTTCAAATCTGAATGGTGGTCTTACACTGGGGCAATACTGAGAGTATCTTCTACACTGGAAGGTGCCGCAAATATAGTAAATATGATTTTAAATTAATTCATTGTGAAGTAACACAAATTAATCAAATAAAATTTTTTTGCCCACGCCGGGATTCGATCCGGGATTCGATTCGGATTGCGAGTCGAAAGCCTTACAGCTAGACCACGCCGGCCGTGTGTAGAAAAAAAAACATCTAAAATGTCACCGGAGACAAATTTTGTTTAATTTTTTTGCTCCAAATAATGTCAGGAATCACTGGTTAAAGCAAGTCAAGTACGTCCCTTAAAAGTTATATTATATTTTTGTTTAATTCAAGGAGAAAACACAGATACTGATAGTACTTACAAGCAGCGGCGTAGCTATCCCGGGGCGGATAACGTGGTGTCACCCCCCCCCTAATTTCGACTTCATGGGCTAGAGGGATGGAGGTGGGGGGGGGGGGCTAGAAAACTTTACGCCTATAAAAAGACCGTCAGACATACAATTCTCCCATTTCGGGGCACTCCACGGGGAGCCGTATATAAATAACTAACCGTGTTCAATATTTTTATGACAATATCTTTCCACGGTCGGGTGTGGTGTCACCTTCCATCGGGTGGCACCCGGGGTGGACCGCCCCCCTCCCCCCCCCCCCCGACCTCCTTCGCTACGCTCCTGCTTCCAAGATAGTATGACATTAACTGGGGAAATCGCCAGCATCCTAACTATTCCTCATAGATTAACATAATTTTGTATAGGTATACGTAGATGGTATGCGAAATCTTTCGTTACTACTCAGACTACAGGCAGTATAGGCACATGACTCTATTTCACCTAATTCAGTAGTCTAAATAAACCCTGTTTAAAAGGTCATTAAAATTGTCAATGGGAATTCGTTTATGTCTCCAGGATCAATAAAATGCCTTTCCAGGGGTGCTTGCATGGTCGACGGAGAAGGATCGGTAGGATAACTTTCGATAACTTCTCATCGTTCCCTAGCATGATTGCAGATCGCTAACGAATAAGTAACAGTTCGCAATTACTAAGTTTTCTATATTCGATGTCAACTATTGTTTGTACCTTAGCTATCTGAAAGTCCAAGAGAATGATGAGAAGTTACCGAAAGTTATCCTATCAATCCTTATCTATCGACCATGCTATAGCACCCCTTGCAACCATCTTCCCACCGTATGGGATATTGGCACGGTATATGCTTTTAGGAAAGTCAACTCACAATATTGAATGAATTTACGGTGAAATAGGCAAGATCACGCTATAACATATGTAGCAACCAGCCTTTGCTACGTCACGCTTTGGATTGCCCCCGAACCGTATCGATGTTTCCAGAAGCGGCGCCTGTGTTCAAATATATGCAAGCGAAATTACTAGAGCTCCCGTCAGCCGTCTGGCATGGACGGTACGCGACTGAACAGTAGGTACCTAGTTTATCGAAACAGAGCCGCGGACCTACCTACCTCTCACGCATTCCAGAAAAGGTACGAACCATTGTACGCTTGCAATGCACAGTTCTAGCGCTTTCGAGTAACTAGCCGAGTGATGATTTACTACCAATACTCCACTCGTCTGGCCATATAAAACACGCCCAACAACAGCGAAAGGACCAGTGTTCGTTCAACTTACCGAAGCAGTCGCCTCTTCTATCCGCAATCAACCTTGACCCAGTGTGGAACTTCGTTAGTACTATTTAATATCGTAAGACTGTTACGCTGACCGTGTTTGTGTGATTACAAATTATAATTATTGTGGGAACTCATTAAAGGTTTTTTTTATCACGCAACCTCGTTGTTCTTCATTTAACCACCAGCCTACACTGAGTACCTAAACATATATGCTCTCGAATTATAACGTCTCCACTCTAACTAACCGGCGAACATACCTTGACCTCATGACTCTATATAAAATCTGCAACAACGTTATTGACTGTCCTGACCTACTAAAACTTATAAACTTCATATTATAAAAAGCTAAATATAGATTACTACTAGCGCCATCTTGTGGCCCATAATTATAGCAAACTGATTGTCTTCTGTTATTCACGTAAATAAAGTCTCTTATCAGTTCTCACGAAACAAGCTGCGTTTTATTACAGGTTATGGGCCCAGAAACCCATGTAATTTACCAGTTATTGAGTTTATTGTCAGTATTATCAGTTTGATGAACAGTAATCTCTGTGTTTTACAAAAAGACAGTGTGTCTAGTAAAAAAGTGAGTTATAACGGACTTCGTTTCGAAAAGTGAACGTCAGTGACTGAAAATGGCGTCTATTTCGAACTACCTCGTTAGCGTCCTCAAACTTATTGGACGCCAGAACTATGTGCAGTGGAGCTTCGCTGCTGAGAATTATCTCGTATTGGAAGGAATGGTTTTGTGTATAAAACCTGAGCCCGATAAGCCGCCAGCAGATGCAGATGATGCGAAGACAAAAGCAAAGCTGATCTTGACAATTGACCCGGCACTTTACGTTCATATAAAAAACGTCAGAACATCGAAAGAATTGTGGGATAAATTGAAGATGCTATTTGATGACTCGGGATTTTGTAGAAAAATCAGCCTCCTGAGGAATCTCATATTTATTCGATTAGACAGTTGCACTTCGATGACGTCGTATGTGACACAGATTGTAGAAGTGGGTCAGAAATTACAAGAAACAGGATTTGGAATAAACGACGAATGGATTTGTTCTATCATGTTAGCTGGTTTATCTGAAAGATATGCGCCTATGATAATGGCGATCGAAAATTCAAATATGGTAATTACAACCGACGCCATTAAAACAAAGTTGTTGGATATGGAACCGGAAGAAGACAGTGATGTTAATAATGCATTTGCGTGTTTCCGCAATAAGTCCAATCAGCGTTCGAGGAATGTAAAGTCTATGCCACAATCTATGTCTAATAAAGATCGCAGAGATGCACAAGTGTCAACATCTGTCAAAGGAAAATCAAACGTCAAATGTTATGGTTGCAAGCAATTTGGCCACTATCGCAATCAGTGCACTATTATGGATAATTCTTCTAAGAATACGCAAGGTTCAAAAACATCTAATGCGTTTAGTGCCGTATTTTTTAATGGAATATTTGACAAGAGTGGCTGGTTTGTTGATTCTGGCACCAGTTCACATTTGACAGGCAATAAAAATTGGATGATCGACGTGTGTTATTCTGGTTTTGCCAAAGAAATAATGGTTGCTAGCCAGAATAAAATCCCGGTGGAATGTTGTGGAAACGTAAACATAACTACGTAAACTGAAGAATGCGATTTTAACATAACCGTTGAAAAAGTGTTATGTGTTCCCCAGTTATCTACTAACTTGTTGTCAGTGAGTCAATTGATAAAACAGGGGAACAAGGTGCATTTAACAAGCAAAGGGTGTGAAATACTTAATAAACAGAATACTCTAGTGGCTACTGCTTCACTTATGAATGGAGTGTATAAATTGAACACTTCTACTTGTTTAGTCGCAGCGGTGGCCGAGTCTCCAGATGTTTGGCACCGGAGACTAGGACATGTAAACAGTTATAGCTTGAATAAAATGCAGAATGCTGTGGAGGGAGTTAAACTCTCTGAGAAGGCCAACATCAACAAGTCCAACTGTATTGTGTGCTGCGAAGGAAAGCAAAGTCGATTGCCATTTTCTCATGAAGGGAACAGGAGTACTGAGCTATTGGATGTAGTACACTGCCATATCTGTGGTCCGATGGAAAATATATCCCTAGGAGGATCCAGGTATTTCCTCATTTTTATTGATGATCACAGCCGCATGACACATGTTTATTTTTTGAAAAATAAGAATGAAGCTTTACAGTATTTTAAAGAGTATAAAGCAAGGGTTGAGAATTTAACGTCAAATAGAATTAAAATTCTTAGAAGTGATAATGGCAGAGAATTTTGTAATAAGGAATTTGATAATTATTTAAAGAAAACTGGAATTATTCATCAGAGAACGAATCCTTATACACCCGAACAAAACGGGCTTTGCGAACGTATGAATAGAACTATCATAGAAAAAGCCAAATGTCTTTTGTTCGAAGCTAAACTTGGCAAGGAGTTTTGGGCAGAAGCCGTGAACACTGGTGTTTATTTACAGAATAGAATTGTGAAAACTGGATTGAATAATCGTACACCGTATGAGTTATGGACAGGTTCCAAACCAAACCTTGGTCACATAAGAATTTTCGGTAGTACTATCATGAAACACATACCTAAGGAGAAAAGACGTAAGTGGGACAAGAAATCTGAACAGTGTATACTTGTCGGTTATCCTGAGGATGTTAAAGGATACAGAGTATACAATCCTTCAACACGGGTAATCACAACAAGTCGTGATGTCATCATTATAAAAGAAAACAACTCACGTGAAGAGAATATGATAGAAACAGAAGTAATAGATGACAAACCGGAAATAAGTAGACCGTCTCAGTCTTCAGAGGGAGATCCATCAGACACAAGTAGAGAGGATTCATTTGTTTCTATGGAGAGTGCTCATGACATGGATGAAACCTATGTACCAGATGAGGAGTCCATGAGGTCAGAAGAGGACTCACAATCCGACATCACATTAAAAACATTTCCAGAAAGAGAGAGAAAACAACCCGACAGATATGGATTTATGTGTACAGAAGAATATAATAAATCTCTAAGTGATGAAATGACATTAGAAGAAGCACTGCAGGGACCAGAAAAGGAGCATTGGGAACAGGCTATCAAAGAAGAGCTGAAAAGTTTTGAAGACAACAACGCTTGGAGTCTTGTTGATATTCCTGTAAGTGAAAATATAGTGAAGTGCAAGTGGGTCCTAAAAAAGAAGTGCGATTCTGAAAATAATGTCCGGTATCGAGCCAGGCTTGTGGCTAAAGGGTGTTCTCAAAAATATGGGGTGGACTACAGTGAAACTTTTTCCCCTGTTGTGCGACATACAACGCTTAGATTGTTATTTGCATTATCAGTGCAATTAAATCTGGATGTGACTCACCTTGATGTGAAAACAGCTTTCTTAAATGGGGACCTGTCTGAGACTATATATATGCAAAAACCTATAGGTTTTGTCTGTACAGATAATAAAAAGATTCTTAAATTAAACAAGGCTATATATGGTCTTAAACAATCATCCCGAGTATGGTACAAGAAGGTGGATACTTGTATGTTAGCTGATGGTTACGTTAAATCTAAGATAGAACCATGTTTGTATATAAAAATTGTTGGTAGTAGTATAACTATCGTGACATTGTATGTTGATGATTTTTTTGTTTTTTCAAATAACAAAATTGAAACTCATCATCTTAAAAACATGTTAAGTAATAATTTTGAGTTAAAAGACTTAGGAATTGTAAAGGAATGTCTTGGCATGTCAATTGGTTTTGATAAAAAAAATTATACTGTTACTTTAAGTCAAGAGAAATATATTGATAAATTATTGTCTAAGTTTAATATGACCGATTGTAAAACAATTAATACTCCAATGGAGGCAAATTTAAAAAGTAAAAAGGAGAATAATTGTAAAAGTCAGAATCCCTACCAGGAGCTTATTGGGAGCTTAATGTATTTAGTTGTACTTACACGGCCCGATATAGCTTATGCAGTGTCATATTTAAGTCAATTTAATAATTGTAACACTCAAGAGCAGTGGCTTTATGCAAAAAGAGTATTAAGATATTTAAAAAATACGAAAGATTTAGGTTTAAAATATACTAAAGGCAATAATGTTAATATTGAAGGCTATGTAGATGCAGACTGGAGCAATGATATTAACGATAGAAAATCATATTCTGGATTTTGTTATACTTTATCAGGATCTGCTATATCTTGGAGCTGTAGTAAGCAAAAATGTGTTGCACTTTCTAGTACAGAAGCCGAATATGTGTCAATTTCTGAGGCCTGCAAAGAAGCAGTATATTTAAGAAACTTGCAATATGAAGTAACCAAAAAATTGTATAAGATTATCATATACAATGACAGCATAAGTGCGCAAAAACTATTGTTAAACCCTGTTTTTCATAATAAAACTAAGCATATCGATGTCAGATATCATTATTGTAGAGAAATGATAATGGAAAACATTGTCAGTGTTAATTATTTGTGTACGTCAGATATGCCTGCAGACATGCTTACTAAGAGCTTAGGTGCAGTAAAACATTATAAACATTTAAATGCTTTAGGAATTGTTAAAGTATAATTTTATTTTGTTATATGTTCATGTAATCTGTATTTTGAGAGGGAGTATTATAAAAAGCTAAATATAGATTACTACTAGCGCCATCTTGTGGCCCATAATTATAGCAAACTGATTGTCTTCTGTTATTCACGTAAATAAAGTCTCTTATCAGTTCTCACGAAACAAGCTGCGTTTTATTACACTTCAAAATACCACCAGATTTATTCCACATTAGCTGGACGCGTACAAATGCTGGTGTCAGGGATCCTATCAGAAAAATGTGCGAATCGTTTAATCAAAATCTCAAGGATTCTGACTTATTTTTTGACACACGCAGTACTTTTAGTAGAAAATTGAAGGCTGTTTTCCTACAAAGTACAACAACTTATACATACACCTCGTTTATAATTTTAAGTACCTACCTACTCTTCTTTTTTTAAATTTCCATATAACATTATTTTTAATCTATATACAACGTGTCCGGAAACTCGTAGTACAAGTGGGAAACTGGTGAATCTACATCACGTAGAGAATCCAAAAAACTTATTTTTTTCCATCTGAGCATTTTGATTTTTATATTATTTTTTAACAATTTTTCCATTTTTTCGGTAACTAAGGGGTTAAAAGAAATTTTGAACCCGGTTTACCCTTCGATGCATTTTATAAGACATTACCCAGCTGAACTCAACCCCCTAGTGAAAATTTTTTTCAAATTTAACCAAAAAAATTCCAACTTCTGACCCGATTTACTCGAAAACGAAAGCTGGAATCAAAAAAGTTATATCACAAATTGAATGCGAATATGATGTAGATTTACCAGTTTCCCGCTTGTACTACGAGTTTCCGGACACCGTGTATATATATATATATTTTCTCTTACCATCCAAATTTTTCCAAAAATTTATTTAAAACTTTTATAAGGATATTGCGCATTTCTCTCATCTCTATATTTGTAAAATAATATTCTTATGTATATTCCTTTCTTCCCTAATTATAAGTAAAAATATTTGTATATGTTTTTATTTGCTGTAAGTCAATTCGTGAGAAATAGTTTGGATGCAGGTGAGTTCTCTAGTTGTTTGTATATTTTTGTTAATAGAAATCTGTATCTGTATTTTCTCCTTAATAAAAAAAAATAATAAAGTAAAAACATCTTTACAATCCAATTAGCCGGGAGATTGAAAAACTTTCGGCCCTCCATGTAGTGGAACTTTCGTCAAGATTATAATTTTTGCACATCAAAAATGAAGGACTATCTAATTAAACAAATCATGATTTGTACGATTATTTTAATAACTAGCACAGACACGGAAGAAATCATGGAATGGTTTAACATCTTGGCAAATCAGATCCAACTCAATTTCTGTATAAAATATTATATTATGGGTAGGTACTAAACTTTATCGATTGTCTGAATACTTCACCAAATCTGTTTCAATTTTGACAATAACGTTTCAATTCAAAACAACTTGATTGAAAATCAGTTTGGTAGGCGGAAATCGCCGTCCCGAGAACTATTTATTGGATAATCAACACCTCTGCCATAGGTCACCCCAAGTGGTTTTCTACGTTTGTTGATTTAGATGGGGTGCCCGGGTTCATGGGGGGAAGTTTTTCAGGGTCTTGGTGGCGGGCCGGATCGATGGAGACTGATTGAGGAGGTCTTTTGACTTTTCCAGCCAGAATCCCTCGACCCTTGCACCGCAGTTGAAGGGATTGATTCATACGTCCGTCACTTCTGGACACACTGACCCCCAGATTCCTACCCACCCCTCATACCTATTTCTCTCCCAGAACTTCCTCGTCTTCCTTTCCTTAAAACCACATCCGTCTTAAAAATATCTTCCACACTGCATCCCCTAAGATGACGTAAGCCCTGAGGGAAATTATTTTTCTCGGGGCCTCCTGTGTGGAGCTAATGTAAAAAAATTTCAATTATTGATTTCATTGAACAAGACTTAATAGCACAGAAAACCGAATTTAGTAGGTTTGATGATTTTGATTAATAATGAATTACACAATGTAGATTCCTAGATTTCAGTAAATCATGTACAAATACGTATTAAATATAGAATGAGAAATATATATGTACACGTAGATGATTATAAAGGTTTCGTCTATTATATCAAGTGATTGATTTATTTAATGTAAAACATGTCATCATTCTTTCGCTGGAGACATAAATTACGTGAAAAAAAAAACATTTTCCGAAAATGGCGCTTTGCCATCACTAAGCAGTATTTAACATCTACTGATTCAATATCAAAGTTTCATAAGGGCTATTTTCGCATTCGGTCAGATTTCAAGTTTGCCCTGGAGATTAATACGCCCCCCCAACACATGTGTCTTCGGCGTCAAGCGACTTTGAACCGAATTGTGCCTCGTTATTTGAACAGCCTGTTTGAACATGGAAGGACGCCGTTTCCGGTTAACCGAATTCAAATTTAGAATTTCGTAGGTCAATTGAATTTGGATGTATCATGTTTTTGTAGGCTATTTAAACAAGACGGTCAACAGGCCATATTGTAAAGTCCTAATAAATAGATATACCTAGATAGTTAGATTTAATTAAGTGATATGCCAATACGTCATTATGTCGACCGTCTCCTACCAAAAGGGGTAAGTTGCTACTTTTTAGGAAAAAACAGTTTTCTGGTCAATATTAGTAATAATTCATTCTTAACCACTCGAGCGACAGCGCGAATTTTAACTTTTTCCTCCGATTGCTCGTGATTTTTTGGTGACCATTTTGAATATTTGCCGCAGACATTAAAAAAATCGTACCTCCGAAATTTAACACAGAAAAATTGAAAAAAATATACATTTAATGCATCTAGGGAAAATTTGTCTAAAACTGGCGGCAAAGCAATCCGAGGTATTTTAAATGGTACCATATTGTGGCAAAAAGCGCTCCAGTGGTTAAAGGTTCATTAACCAGTGGCCGATAGTCGAAAGATTGCCGATGCGATCATAATCTTGCAACAAGCGGTTCCAATGAAAAAGATTGATTATTCTCCGTACGAATTTTTGAACTAATAATTATTTCATTCCAAGCAATAAAAATGCCCAAACGTGTGATAAAAATACATACTTTTTGTAATTATTTTTTCATCATGAGTACTTATAATATTTCAATAACGTCTAAGCAAAATAAACGTGTACAAATATCTGAAATATATTAGTTTTAAGGCGGCAAATAAATAGACAGACTGAATAGATAGACAGTTGTTTAATTTCTATATCAGCTATATCAACTTTCACTGTTTCGGAGAAAACCGCAAAAAACTGTCACATCTGAAGCGTAAATAAAAAATTGCATATTATTTTTTTTATATAATGCATTGGAATAATAAACATACGAAAAGTGTTCATTTTTCTAGAAATATTTAAGTGATTTGGATAAATAAAATGGATAAAGCGGATTTTGATACTCACTTCGTGATTTATATGGAATATCGAGGCTTTTGAAACTCAACTGACCTAAGGGGCGTGTTTCTTCACCCGCCATCTTGGCAAAATATCTGCTCGTGATTGGTTGAAATCCGATATAACGGGTTTTGATAGTAACTTCTTGAATGATATAGCGGGTTTTGTTTCTCACTCGCAGTTTTAACATGGTTTTTGGTCGTGAAAAGGGAGGTTTTGAAACTCCATTTTAGATTAGACTTGTTACTCGCAAAAATATGAACAAGATGTCATACTCAGATCATTTTGTCAAAAAAATCGGATATAGCGGGTATTGAAGTTATAGGACTCGTATTTTCGTCACAAAACACGTGCGCGGATATTTTTAACGAATTTATTTGAATAAAAATAAAGATTCTTATAAGTAGCTTTCATAGATAAATAATTCATTGATTTATTTTACTGCATTATTATATGATTTGAAATGTGTGTTGTGTTAAAAAAATGTTTGATAATTTTTTTATTATACAACGTCTAAGGGTATAATTAAAAAAATCGAGTGCAGTTAACACTCGATAGAAGCAAAACTGTACCAAAACAATCTCAAACTATGAAGAACCAAGGAGCCTTGAAAAGTGAGGTCAAAAGTGAGCAGGCCAATGAGCGCAGACCTCACGTCGTTTCCGTTTTATATCTCAACCAATAGGAGCCTTGGTAGAAGTATAATAACTTTACTATGAGTAGATAAAATAACAATCTTTCGAAATCAAATTACCTATATTTTTTGTAGAAAAGAATCGATACGTCTAGAATTTGATTTAAAAATGACAAATTTCCGGTTGTTATTCCCTCTTTTTTTTTTTACATGAAAACTGCACAAGAATTCCAACTGCTCCCGTCTGGAGCCAGTGGGACTATGGCATCCCCAATTGGGGTATGTTGTGAGGCTGAAGGTAGTGGGGAGGGGAAGGAGATAGGGAAGAGGAAGGTGGAGAAGTACCTGGCTATTCAGATCTGGTCACCAAACACGGCAGAAGCCATTTCAAGCAACGTTTCAATTCTGAATGGTGGTCCTACACCAGGGCGATACTGAGAGTATCTTCCACTCTGGAACGTGCCGCAAATATACTATATATTATTTTAAATGAACAAATTGTGAAATACACAAATTAAACAAATAAAATTTACTTGCCACGCCGGGATTCGATCCCGCGACCTTCGGAATGCTAGTCAAGCGCCTTACCGCTGCACTACGCCGGCCGGCCTTAAATGTATTTATAACTTTTTTTTATGTGAATACCGCATAAGAGTCCCTCGAGTACTCAAGATGCCATGACAACCCCAATTGGGGTAAGTTGTGAGGCTGAAAGTAGTGGGGAGGAAAAGGAGATGTAGTGGGGAGGGAAGATGAAGGTGGGGAAGTACCTGGCTATTCAGATCTAGTCACAAAACAAGGCTTTTCAAGCTACGTTTTAATTTTGAATGGTGGTCTTACACCAAGGCGATGCTGGAATCTTCCACTCTGCAATATATAGCAAATATACCTTATGTTATTTTAAATTATTGAATTGTGAAATAACACAATTCAATGAAATAAAATGTAGTTGCGCCCGCCGGGATTGCCAGTTGAGAGCCTCAGTCGGCCTGTCGGCGGATGCCGGTCGGGAGAGCAATCCTGCTGTTGAATAGAATTAATTCGGATATCGACATATTTAGCGTTAGTGAAGTTGCTTTTAAAAGGCAAGCTCTATTAATGCTTGTATAGTTTTAGCCTACCATTTATGTTTAATGTTATACTGTTACAATTGTATTTTAAAAACACAATTTTTTTATTTATTTTGTAATGTTTTTGAAAGAATAAATAATTTGAATTGAATTGAAATGAATACCCCTCGACCATGGAGGTCGTCAAATATTACATTTACATATTATTCAAATTGAATTTACATATTATTAAAATTACATTTATATTATTAAAATAACATTTACATATTAAAATTACATTTACATATTATTAAAATTACATTTACATATTATTGACTTACATTTCGTCAAGCTGGAGTTATGTTGTAGGTACTGCATACCTGAAACCTGTAACTACACTGCGTATTATGTCAAGCTGAGATAATTAAATTTGTGGCTTTTGTGCCTTCACTATGTGAAGTATTCGGATATAGTACAAACATAAGCATTTTATACGTGTAGCACAATTTAAAAGTGTTAATAATATTCTTTTTCAGTGTTTAGAGCACCAAAGTCATTTTTTTACTATGTCCGGGCATGACGGTAACGTCAAAGGCAGGGCGTTTCCGTATGAAATATTGGTTCCATGCCAACTTAGAATGAAACCAACTCAGAAACACCCCAGACAGGTCATTAAAAGCTATGAAAAAATAATTTTATAATAGCCGGTTACCCTAACCTAACTTATTTGACCAATTTTTTATCATTACGGGTGAAATGCAGAATACGCCAATGTCAGGGAATTTAATAAAAATGCACTTTCTAGATGAGAAAAGTGTGTAGAAACTCATTAAAAAAAGAATTAATGTGCGGAAAGCAAAATTGAGGGAAATACAGCCGATCAAAGTTTTATAAAATTTCACTCGCAAACTGATACTATGACAGCCCGCCCGCCATCGTTATGTTGGTATCCCGGACCTGATACAAACAAGAGCCTAGATACAATTGTAGAATTGTAGCCGACTACATGGGATACTTGAGGCGCGTAATTATGAAAAACAGAATTAATAATATAATGTAAATAGGCACTGAAATGGAGAATCCCGCCAGACAAACCATTTAAAAACGTAGGCTGTTTCTTAATGTAAAGATAACATACACAAGCCCGCTAGAAAGGTTAGGTTAGGTTCGGTTAGGTTAGGTTAGGTTAGGTTAGGTTATGGGGGGGGGGGGGGGGGGGGCAGTTCCGGCGCTGGGTTAACATACACAAGCCCGCTAGAAAGGTTAGGTTAGGTTCGGTTAGGTTAGGTTAGGTTAGGTTAGGTTATGGGGGGGGGGGGGGGGGCGGGCAGATCCGGCGCTGGGTTAACATACACAAGCCCGCTAGACAGGTTAGGTTAGGTTCGGTTAGGTTAGGTTAGGTTATGGGGGGGGGGGGGGCAGATCCGGCGCTGGGTTATTTTGTTTAGTTTCATAATTACGCGCCTCAAGTATCCCATGTAGTCGGCTACAATTCTACAATTGTATCTAGTCCGTGATACCAACATAACGATGGCGGGCGGGCTGTCATAGTATCAGTTTGCGAGTGAAATTTTATAAAACTTTGATCGGCTGTATCTCCCTCAATTTTGCTTTCCGCACATTAATTCTTTTTTTAATGAGTTTCTACACACTTTTCTCATCTAGAAAGTGCATTTTTATTAAATTCCCTGACATTGGCGTATTCTGCATTCCTCCCATCATTACTCTTAATGACCTTTCTGAGGTGGTTCTGAGTTGGTTTCATTCTTGTTGGCCGGTCACCGAAATATTAGTAAAGAAACGCTCTTCGGTCGGCCTGCTCGTTGCTTATGGCTCGCCCCTCGTCTGTGAATATTCGGCATTATAACTTGTTTACAGTGACGGTTTTCCAGAATTTAACAGGGAGTGTGATCAAATATTTTTCAAATTAATAGATAACTTTGTATTTACCACTTAATTATTTACAAAAACCGACATGTTTCGTCAGCAAAGCTGACTTCTTCAGGGTTTTGACAGAACTAATTTTAAAAATAGACATACTTAGGTAATAGAGAAAAATAATAGACACAAACAATAATAAAATTTGAAAGAAAATAATGTGTATGAGACAAGGGGCAATATAGAACAATTAAAAATTTAAAAGGGGAATAGATTTAATAATGGGTCATTTAAAAACAATATTTGATTATTAATAATATTTAAATTTGCATTAACACTCTTTCTAATCTCTAAAATTTCTAATTTATCCAACTGAATGCCATTGACATTACAATGTATTAATTCTATTCCACTGTTAAAATTAAAGGTATGACTAGTTTCTATTAAATGGTGGGCAAACTCCGAGAAACTATTATTATTTAAAGCTTTCATATGCTCTTTAATCCTTATTTCAAAGGTTCTCGAAGTTTTACCTATATAAAATTTAATTTTTACTTTTAATATAAATTTTAACTTAACCGACCTTTATAATTTAGTTCCACTTAATATATTGACAAATTTTTACACGCTAATTACCTAGCAATAACATAATATACTCACAATATATAATTTACACGCAACAAAATATATTTTCCTTTGAGTAGGTATTCAATAAACGGGACACATATTAAAGAAGTGGATTCCATCAGGGACCTTGGGGTAATACTGGATTTTAAATAAAACTTTATTCAATACACTGACGAAATCATCAACAAAGCCAACAAAATACTGGGATTTACAAGTCGTATAACAAAACCTTTCCGCAACATTAAAACTCTTTATTCCCTTTACACAGCGTACATCCGTCCCCACTTAGAACGCTGCACACCGATCTGGATTCCTTTCACAAGTCTTTAAACTTTCACAACTTCAACTCCCTTTATACACGACGTTTAATTTTTGACAAAACCTTATTATTTAAAATTCTGAATAATGGTCTGGACTCGCCAGAGCTTACCAACTTAATAAAAATTCATATTCCAACAAGATCAACAAGACAATCCAATTTATTTCTTTTGCCCACATGTCGAAATAACATTAGAAAAAAATCCCTAATTCCCCGTATATGTGCGCAGTATAACAATACAAAATTTAACAATATATGTAGACATTTTTAACAATACCCTTCATAAATACCGAATAGAAGTAACGCGTTCGATCGAATGTTAATACAAGAGTGTGGAATGTATCGGGAGCACCTCCTATCCTTATCCTATTTTCCCCTTCCTCTCCTCCTCAACAAAAATTAATTTTAAGATGTAATTAAACTCCATCTCCAAGTAACTTTAACATGGGAGACCTTTTTGGCTTGACTTAATTTAACTTTGTATACATGTACTTGTACCTCTATATATTATGTATAAGCTGTTTGTCTCTAACAAATAAATAATATTCTATCAAACAAGGAATCTTCAGACTGGTTTGAAGATTCCTTTTGCACGGTGAAACCGGTCAGTTTGATAAAACTACTGTACTAGACGTTTGTACATAAACTAAATATAATAGGGAGCTGGCCACAATGACACGCCAATGGAGTTTGGTACGCCAGTGGATTTCGGAACGCCACTGGTCTTTTAAATGAATTTACTACTTTGACAAAAAAATGCTTATAGGTATAATGGCAAAAACTGATTTGAGTACTGGATTAAAATAAATATTTTTCACTTTGGAGACTGTGGGAGACTGAGGTTTTTAGGATTTTAGGTTACTGGGATACTGGGAGAGGTAAACTGAATCTAAGACTGCTTAAAACACTTGAAAAGAGGTTTGAACTTGGAGACTTTTGGAATCTTGAGTTTTGTTTCTTCTTGGCTGATAGTTTTGAACTGACTTCCTACCGGTTTGACTTCTATTTTTATAGGGCAAACTCAGGTCGGACTTTTGGGGGACAGAACCTCGTTAATTTTTCTAAGGTGCTTGTTTTAGGTAATTTCCCTGGTCGCTACGATTGGAAGTCAGCTGTGTTAAAATTACGTGTGATAGTTCTTGCCAAGACTTTACCAACTCAGGATACCAAAGCCTCACATCATTTTTATTGTGTTTACAAGAAAAGGTACAAGTTTACATATGTGATATAAGATACAATTTTAAACAGTTAATATTTTTCTTAAAGTGCAACAATCACTGATAGACGTCAGTTTTTGGGTTGTTTTTGTAGCATATACTCATTTTTAGGTGATGATGTTTATTTCTTGATTCAAATTATTCCCAATTTCTCGAAATTGACCTCCAAATTTTTCGGAAGATGAATTCGCTGTCGTAAATATTTACGATTCAGATTTTTCCTTTGTTCAGAATTGCTCGGCTGGTCGCATGGTGGGGGTGATGTAAATAGTCAGCCATTTCCTTGGCGTTGATCATTGCTGTCTGGAGTCCCTTGTGGAAGCATTAGGTGGTTATTCAGATGTGTTTTCCAGTCCAATGAAGCTGCTGCATGTATTCATTATCAATTTCATTTATGTTTTCAATTGATTAGTTAGTTAAAGGACATAATAACGTTATAGACATCATTTGGAAGGTGCACCAAATGCACATTATTCCGCTAGCCAATAGCAGCTCTCAGATTGTCTAGGGCGGTACGTGCTGGCGGCATGGTACTCTGTGGGAGTGTAAATTCCATTCTTGAATTTCCAGGGTTGTCATACGCTTTCGCGCACTCGTTCGATGCACACGGATTTCTATGACACGTTCGATACAACTACGATATAAGCGCTCTTGAGATGAATTTTTTCACATAAAAGTTGTGCAATGAGTACTTTTTTATAAAAATTTTCTTTATTTATTTTTTTTACATTAACTCCACACAGGAAGCCCTGAGGAAAATAATTTCCCTAAGGGCCTATGTCATCTGAGATGCTGTGTGGAGAGTCTTTTTGAGGAGAGGAAGGAATGAAGATTGGTTTTGAAGAGACACAAGTTGTAGGAAGGAGGAAACAAATTTTAAAATTGATATCACTGGAATAAGTACCGCATACAATTCATCGATTCTTCGTTGTATCTGTTGCGGTTTTCAAATTTTACCAACCTCATTGATGTCGAGTTTTATTTTTGCTACCAAGTTATTCCCTAAGCATGTGGTCAAAATAAACATAGTTTTATGTAAATGATAACCCTTTCGGACACTTCCACTTGATGCGTTGTTTTCTGAGCTGCTATTAATACAGTTTTAGGCCCACATCACCCCAACTTGGAAAACTATTTGCTTAAATTGTTTGATTACGTACTCGTAAAATCCAAAAGGTAAATTTCAAGTATCGGAAATAAATTATCTTAAATTATATTGCTTAAATTATATTGTTGTATGTAAGTGTACTGACTGTAGTAGTACTTATTTTTACCAGTTTTGAAGTTCTGCAGACTTTTTTTATCCAATATGAACCGGTATGTAAACATAATGATTTATTTCTGAATTTTGTTTTCAATTTGTTTATTACATTTGTTTACAGACCTGCAGTAGATAATAATAATTATCTTACAAAATAAATAATACGAACTGAAAAAAAGTTGAAATGAACGAAGAGTATTGTTGGTACGTATTTACAAATTAGCAACACCTGATTAAAGCAATAACAAATTACAAAAATGTTCTGATATCTGAACATGATTTTGACGATATATGATTCATTTAATATCTTAAGTTTCTCTGGTTTCAGTGTAGTTCAGCCCAGATGAATGTGAGGCTGTATACGGAAGAAGTTAAATATTTTTTTTATAATTTTTCAATTTGGCAGGCGGGTATGGGTACCGCCGCTCTGGGAATCATTTATTGGATAACTAACACCTCTGCCATAGGTCACCGATCCCCTCAGGGCCTGTGTCATCAAGGGGGGTGGTGTTTGGAGGGTCTTCTTATGGAAATGACGGAGAGGAAGTTCTGGTAGGAAAAAGGTACGAGGCATGGGTATGAATCTGGGGGTCAGTTGGTGCAGGAGTGACGGACGTATAAATCTTTCAACTGGGTCGAGAGAGTCCGGCTGGAGAGGTTAAAAGGCCTCTTACAACCATCCTCTCTCGATCTGGCCCGCCATGTAGTAGATGGGCAGATGCATCCGCCGCCAAGATAAACCTCACCCCATGAGCCCCGGCACTCCTGCTAAATCACCAAACGTAGCGAGACTTATGGCATAGGTGCTGGTTATCCAATAAATGGCTCCCGGGGCGGTGGTACCCGCTGATAGCCAAGTATAACCGATATTCTTTGATATTATTGAACATTTTAAAGTCTTTGTGAAATTAACTATATAGTTATAAAATCACAACCCACGCATTACGAATGCACCTATTAAAAAAAACATTACTTTTTTATCAAAGCTTAAATTTTTTGTGAGGTTGTACATATTAACAAATTGAACGTCTATACCAATAGATTTTATAACCTTCAAAAGCGAATTATTTAACCACTCGAGCGACAGGGCGATTTAAAACTTTTTTCTCCGATTGCTTGTGATTTTTTATAATGTTTTCCGCCCACATTAAAAAAAATCATACCTTCGAATTTTAATATGGATACTGATTATAGTTCTGTGTAGCAAATGAATTCACCTATCTTTTGTCGATTATCACATATTCATAGGATTTATAAAAAAAATATTATAAAACCATAAACGTTCGTCCAAAAAAATTTTTGGACTGCTGTCAATCGTAGAAAAATAAAAGCGGTCCATATTTTGACCTTAGTCGCTCCAGTGGATTTAAAGAAGGATCTCGACGACTTCTGTAAAAAAATGTTGATATTTATTATGTGAATTTTGGTTGGGAAGTCCCACAAGATATTTTGATCAATGAAACTTCATAAATTTATTTAATTTTCTAATATGTAACAGATAAAAATCTTACGTAAATTTCTTGAATAAAAATCAACTTTCTGTAAAGTTTGCGGATTGCTATCAAGGTACACAGTAGAAAAACCACCTTGATATTTAATTTATTTTAACTTGAAAATTTAATTATTCCGTTCCAACGCTTCAACACATTGCACAGTGAAGCGGTTTTTCGCTTTTGGTTTGTTTAAATGCTGAAGTAAATTAAATAAGTTTGCATATGATTCAATTCTTATTGAATCATTATTGATTTTTGTAATAACGTTCCACCCTTTTGTAAAAAAACGAGAATTTGAAATTTAATCAACTGTACAATATTACATTTTCATCAAAATTTTGTATTACATTCACCATGATAAATGAAGTTCATTTGAATGTCATTATAGTTGCGTCACCTATTTATTTTAAATTAATTAAAGTATAGTTCATTTCGGTCAATAAAAAGTAGTTGCAGAGGTGAAAAGTTTCCTGTTCAGAGGTCACAATTTTGTAGGTTCCTGATTATTATGCCCAGTTCTCATCAGATTGAATCAAATTCAATCAAAAAGCTGCGTAACAAATTAAATAAACATTTTTGGAGGCGGGTGTGGGTACCTCCGCCCTGGGAAACATTTATTGGATAACCTCACATCTCTCATAGGTCACTCCAAGAGGTTCGCTACGATTGGTACTACTTAGCAGCCTGCCCGGGTTCATGGGGTGAGGTTGAGAGACTGGTTGAGGGAGACCTTGTGACCTCTCAAGCAGAACTCTTTTGGAACATCGTCTTGCACCGCAGTGGAGGGATGGATTCATACGTCCGTCACTCCTGGACCCAATGACTTCCCAGAACTTCCTCTCCTTCATTTCTTTTAAAAGACCCTCCACACAGCATCCCCAAAGATGACACAGGACCTGAGGGAAATTATTTTTCTCCACGCCTCCTGTGTGGAGCTATTTTTAAAAAAATCGAGTGCAATTTACACGCGGTAGACGCGAAACTTTACCAAACAAATCTCAACCAATACTTGAAAAGTGAGGTCATAATCGAAGCGACCGATGAGCCTATCGTAATTTCCATTTCATATCTCAACCAATATGAGCCTTTAAAAGTGACACCATTATCAAAGCGGTCAATGAGCGCAGTTAATGCGTCGCAGGTGCAGTAATCGTCGTGCCCGTTTCATCCGAAATCCAAATCGAAGTTTCACTTAAAAAAAATAACGAAAAATGTAATAATTATATTAAAATTATCGAAAAATTATAAAAAAAGTAATTGACTAGAAAAAGGAGGCTGAGTTATTTGTCCTCCCAATCTGAAACGAATAAAATTCTGGGAATTGCACCGTTCATTGAATTGCAAACCTCAACGATAATGTTATACAATGACGTTGGAATAAAAATTAATTATTTATTTTCATTGCACACTTTTCACGACTATTTGGAAATCAAAATTCATTCCATTCAGAATTGAAACGTTGCTTGAAAATGGCCTTAGCCGTGTTTGGTGACCAGATCTGAATAGCCAGGTACTTCCCAACCTTCCTCTTCCCCACCTCCTTCCCCTCCCCACTACCTTCAGCCTCACAACATACCCCAATTGGGGATGCCATAGTCTCACTGGCTCCAGACGGGAGTAGTTGAGATTCTTGTGCGGTATTCACTGTAAAAAAAAAAGCAATGTTTTAATAAAAGGTGTGTTAGTCTTTAAAATAACGTAATGCACTCTCTTACCCGCTCGTATGATAATAATGATAATGATAACAGCGCTTCAAAGTTAATTAATGGAAGTACTCGAGATTAATCGTTTTTTGAAGCACGTTAATAATGTTCCGAAATCTGTTCATTACTTTTTATCTACATAATAATTGAAGTTAAGTCAACAGTGTCTACCAAAGGTATATATTCTTTGGGTGTATTTTTATATTACAATCTGAGTGATGCAATAAAGAAGGCATATAGTATTCTGCTCACAACGTGATCATGAATGGATAATGAATTACAATGCGTTTTGTGAGAGATTCAAAGGACTTGATGAAAAAAGTACCTTAAGAATTGAAGTGGCCAAGAAATGAGCAAAGCATGTAGCTAAAAACGAGTCGTTGCACTTGTTCGATTAAATTGAATTCCCTCCCTCCATCTAACAGGAAGTTTAATGCAAAAGTATTGTTGCAAACGCATTGTTTGATAAGCTTAAAATAAAATTCGTGCAAAATGTTGTTGTTAATTCAAATACTTCTATTCCTCTAATTTACCCATAGTAAGAATTCATTGTTTTTGTGCGAAAGGGTAGAATTTTTATTAATTATTAATTAATTAACTAGCTGGTTTCCGGCATGCGTCGCACTGCCATGTTAAAAAGCCATATTAAAGAAATAAATTGTTTCTCCATGCATGTCCTTTCCCGTGCGTCCCCGTTCCCCTCCCGCATCCCCTTCCTCTCCCGCGTTCCCCTTCCACCTTCCCCGCCTACTCTCTCCCCTCTCCCGCTCTCCCGTCCCTCCAACCCCCCTCCCGCGTTCCATATATTCAGACCCAATACATTCAGTTTTCAAACAGCTCGCGTGCCACAATCGGTGTAACAATTTTTTAATTGAAAAGACGTGCCACAATCGCGTGTAACAATTTTTTAATTGAAATTTTCATTCATTTTCGAATATTATAAGAACAATCAATCTAATTTGGTATGTAACGTAGTTACCTATTTAAAATATTAATAATTTAAAAAATCTATAAACAATTATTTTGTTACAAAAAAAAACTGCCTGCTAAATTCGCATTCATCAATCGAACTGTCAAACGTGCGAAGTTAAAAGAAGAGAGTTTTCTGAAAGCATCCAATTTTCTGCACAATTTTCTCAATTTTTATTTCGGTAAGAACCTTCTACATATTATTAGAAACGTATTAGGTACAGTCGTTCTGAAGTTATGTGACCAAGGGAAACAGGGATTCATTTATAAAGTATAATATATATATATATATTATACTTTACTTAAGGAGCTAAACGTTGCGAAATTTATAAAACTGGGAAGACTTCGGTGGCTGGGTCACGGGAGAGAATGACCGAGCATCAAGCACCAAGCATCCCTGCTGAACTCAAGACCAATAGGGCGAAGGAGCCTGGGAAGACCAAGACTAAGATGGAGCGACAACGTCCTCAAAGACATATCTTTCTTGGAGCTTCTAAACTGGAGAGAGCTGGCACAAAACCGAGATGAGTGGAGGAAGATTTTTGAGGAGGCCAAGACCCACCAGGGGTTGTAGAGCCAATAATGATGATGATGATATAGATTTTATGATTAATAAAGCATTTTGATTTATTTAAGAATTTTTTTTTAAATAAACGTAAATCGTTAGGGCGTTTTTAATCTTTTACAGAGTTTCAAATAGCATTTATTTTCAAGGGTGTTAAAAACCACATTGCTTTTGAGTGTTATCTTAGCAAATATAATTGCTAAATCTGTTTCAGAAATCAAGCTAAGATTGAAAAATTTTATTTGAGTTAAGGTAAAATTTCGGAGTTCGGGCAAACGAATACTTGAATCTGGTTTTGGGTGAGAAACCAGTACTCAACCACATAACGTGTCAAGGGTTAGCTAACAGATTACCCAGGTTACATTTTAATGATGTTTTTGAGTCGCGAAGTCAACATTTTACTTCAAATGTGTAAAGGCTTCTCGTCTCGCCTGATTAAATCGTTATTGTGAGAATTTTCGTAAATTTTCTGCATTAGGCTTATCTGTTATGCTTTAATATATTCTAACAGAATGCTGAGTAAATCTGAAACTTTACACAGAAGAAAATTATTATTTAAAAGCTTAAATATTAAATTAGAAAAGTTGATGTTTAATATGTTTTAATATACGTGAATAAGTATGTAAACTGTATCTAAAAGGTATTCCAGATTAAGGTAATTTTACTTTTCTATTAGCTATTAAATTCACTGATAAATTTTTACTTATTCAAAAATAGCAAACTCACTTTGTAGGGTTATTTTAATAAAATAAAATAACAAACACCACAATCAAATAAAAATCAACAACTTTTTTTAAACTTATTTGTTATTTTTTTTACATGTATTAATTATTATTATAGTGTATCCTGATGAAGACACCATTGATTTGGAAACAAAGTTTGTTATTTTATTAATTTAGAAATTTTTACATTCAAATCCAAAAAGATGTTTTAATGAACGAGAAGTACCTGCAACAGAAATTCATTACAATGTTTTTAAAATCCTTAACGTGTTTTCAAACTATGTTTTGAAGGATGCAATAAAAATATTTTAGTTTTGCAATGCTGTGACACATTCAATTAAAAATATATATATTTATATATATACTAGCTAGTACCCGGAATGCGTTGCTATGCCATTGAATAAATAAATTGTTTCTTCCTACGTGTCCTTTCCCATTCATCTCTTTCCTCTCCCGCGTCCCCTTCCCCTCTCGCGTTCCCACTCCCCTCCTCCACTTTCCTTCTCACCACTCCACTCCCCCCTTCCCCCTTCCCGCGAACCCCCCTTCCGAGCTCCCCTCCCCCTCCCAGGTGCACACATACGTTCACCGTTTGTCCCATTTTCAACTGTTGACACTTAAGGGTGGGTTTCTTCATTTACCGGAATGCTAAATGCAATGCTAATTGTAAAAATAAACGAATGAAATGTAAAATTTAAAAAAAATTTCAATGCATTTGACCGTTGAAACCCACCATTAATGTGTAAGAAAGAGGGCCAGCATTAAATGTTTAAGAACAAAAGCAAAACAATCAGCGCATTGACATTTAATGTTTTTAATTTTTTGGAATTCACTCACTACTCAATATTATACTTATAATATTACTGCAGCTCTACTAAGAATTCGTTCCATACAAAATGCATGCGGAAAAGAATTTTCTTATTAATTACCTTTTTCGTGAATTTTTCCGATATTTTTATAAATATTCTGTTAATCGGGAGGAAGACTAATCCAACAAACCAAAGATCATAAAAATCGGTCCAACCGTTCTCGAGCTATAAATTAATGATGTAACCAACCCGACTTTGTTTTATATATTAAGATAAGCTATGTGAAAGCAATTCAATTAAGATTAATATTAATAAAATTACTTGTAAAGTACTTTAAAATATCAATATCCTACCAAAACCGAGGAAAAAGACATTCCAAATCGTGTTTATTATTGATTCACCCACAGAACGTTTTCTTAAATTATGGCAATAACTCATGAATAAAAAGCTTTCGGTCAATTAAGTATGCTGGGAAAAGGATATTCTACAATGATAGTTATGTATGATGTCAAAATTTTCCATTTAAAAGTAAATATATTTTTGGAAATATATGATTCAAAAAATACACCATCCCAATTTCCTCCAAAACGACATATTGTAACTCAACTCAATCATACCCAACAGAAATAAATGTACCCTACAAATAAAATACAATATTTTCAGATTACCATTTCGAACTGTCCTTCAAAAAACATCACTAAATTCAAATCATCCAAAAACAGGTAGTCGTGTACCTAATAGACAAAATAGTATATTGAAATACAGATTGACGAAAAATCCACACTAATTCTGAAGAAAGAAAAAAAACGAGTGTGCTTTAGACCACACGACTGAAGTAAAACTTCACTAACTTATATCTCCCTCTCAACTTCCGTTCGCCTCGCCCGATCATATTTTTCATAACGCTCTCGTCGCGCATTCACCAGCTTACTCCCCAAGTCAAGCGTGCGTTGCAGTACTTCAAAAACGTTGACATCGAACGATTATACCTACATTTTGTCACCTAACAATTTATATTACATATTATGTAAATTGTATTCCATGGTACTGGAAATTTGAGTGAGGAAAATACAAAAAATAAAAGTTCTATTTTTCAGGCGACAGATCATCACAATGTAATGTGTTACGTAGAAAGTTTTAAAAGTAAACTGACATAGACATTCGACTGTTTGAATCCAAGGCCTCAGATAAGCCAATGAAAATAATAATATTTTACAGAAATAATGTCGATACCTGAAAGTGTTTGATCAATTTTACTAAAAGTTTATTTATTTATTCTTAGTACATTTACATTACAAAGGTATAATTTTTGTCCTCCTCACTAGGAGTTCACCTGTGTTGTAGAGGACATTTTTCAGTTGTAAATTATAAATTGTGAATAGTAAAACATAACAGTGTTCATACTTAATATAAAAAAAGAGAAACAATAAAAATCAAAATATATAATCGACTTCTGGACAAAATTATAAATTAAAAGTTAAAAGTTAAAAGAATTGTAGCCAGTTCCTTGTGTATTTTTGTGTATTCAATAATATAAGTTGTTTATAGCCTAGGATCTGTAGTGTTTTTGTCCAAAGGATGAGTTTGTTTTTGGTATTTGTAGTTAGTGTGCGTGCCTTGTTCTAGTATTGCGAGAATTTTGTGAAGTGTTATATGTGTTTAAGTTATTATAAATTTATTTATTTATTTAATACATGAATTATCGAAAGTACAAATAGTTTTTTTTGTGATATTTCACCCTCCATGCTAGGGATGACCCTGTGTTATGGCGGGTGAAGTTTACAGTTTGCGGATATATATTCATTTGTATAGGTTGAATTTTTCACTAATTGATACTATGCACACAAATTCTTCTACAATAAGAGAATTTATGTAGTTATATGAATTACAATATTAACAAGATGGATTACAAGACTAAGGTGAAGAAGTTAAAGAATTATTGGGAAAGATAAGTTATTACTAGTATATTAAGGAATTATTGATATATAGTTCAAAGTAATCAGTTTTATACATATAATGCTGCTTAGTTAGTAAATAAAAAATATATTACGTTTTGCCTGCTCTTAATACTATGCACACAGATCTTCTATAATAAGAAAAATATATACTTGTAGTTTGATTGGGTTACAAGAAGAAGATGGAGAAGTTAGAGAATTATTAGAAAATGAAAAATTTGAGGAGTTGTTAGCTATAGATCACACTAATTAATCTTGTACATACAATTCCGCTAATTTAGAAAATATAGATATATTATGTTTTGTGTGAAAGGTGATTAAATTGATAGAGTGTAAAGTGAATGGGTGTTAAAATTGTAATGTATTCCATGTGTAAGGATCCATAAAGGAAAGTTAGTACTTGTGTTGAATATAATTTTTGAATTTTCAGCACTGGGAATTTTTCGAATATGATTGAATTAGGTGTTATTATTGGTAATTTAAGTATTACTTTTATTAGGGTTTTCTGAGCTTTAAACAGTGCATTAATGTATTTTTACTGGCACAGCCCCAGGCAATAATGCCGTATTTCATTATGGATTGTGCTAGGGCGAAGTAAAGTTTAAAAAAGTAAATCGACTTGTTTAGTTTTCCAATCTATATGTCTTTCCCATTTTATATAACGGTCGAAGTATAAACCATAGATATTTAATATTTTCCGTTTGTGTAATTGGGGGACAATCGCATGGGGTTTGTGTTGATTGACAGGAATGTATTTTAAGGTGGATTTTATTGGAGGGTTGGCCTCTCGAATTTATGCTGAAAGTTATGAATTTGGTTTTATCTATATTTAAAAGTTAATAAGTTAGACTCGAGCCATTTTTTAGAAAAAAACATTTGGAAACATTGAGCTCACTTTACGCACATGGACTCATCCACAACTCACTTCTATTGTTCATATCTGCCGCGTTTCAAATACGCAAAATATTACTTTTTTATATCTCTACTCGAACAGTTTATTGCCGTGTTTTACAGTCGCGCAATAAATATTTTCAATTTGATATACATTTTCAAAACAATCTTCGCCACAGTAATATTTTTATCATTTCCACTTTTATTGAATCGACGATTTCGATTGTTTGAGATTTCCATCAAGGATGTTCCCTCGGTGTTACCGAGCGTAAGTCAAACGGGAGAACGGCACCTAACCTGGGTAACGAAATGAAGAATGCACGAATAGCGCCAACTGGACTGATTCATTCTATAAGTAAGTTAGGTTTATCTCACCGTAACCGTTCACGTTAGTAAGAAGCGCAGATTTTGGGGAAGAATTGATTTTAATGTTTCTGAGACTAAACCTAAATAACGTCTTAAGAAAAACTATGTTAACTACATCAAAAGCTCAATAACATATATCACTTTGTAACAGGTTTCTCAAATTGGCTATCCGAAAAGTGGCACTAACTCTCACGTATCGATTTATTCAATTGCCTTTATTTTAAAATTAAAAATTAATAAAATTACCAGTAAATCATATGAAATATTTGCTATAAAATATATTTTTATTTTTAAAAAGATCATTCATTATGGTTGGTTATTTTGGCCTCAAATCCGAAATTAAGTTTTGTATGAATCAGGTCACATTCGCGTTCCTGTCAAAAATCGATATTGGCATTTTTAGCTTTAGAAACTATCGCGATAAATTCTTGCGAATACCTTAACCAATAATTATTGATGCAAGTACTAGTATTTTGTAGTACATAATTCTAGCTTATTTTTAGTATAATAATGTTATACCATAGGTCGTTGGCAGATTTGTTAAATTTTCAAACAAAATTTTGTATTAAACAACACCCATTTCAAATCATATAATCATGCAGTAAAATAAATCAATACATTATCTGCAGGTTTCAAAATTTTAATTTTAGCACCGTTGTGATTTGAAACCCGATGAAACTGAAACGAGTGACACTAGAAAGAGACAAACACATACAATTATAGGATTTACCCTGCGAGAGAATGAGATAGAATGAAACCTTACCTTCGAACAGTACCTACGTAACGTTGCGCTCTGTCAAGCTGACTTTACACATAAAAAACAACGTTTTAATAAACCCACCGGAAGACAAAAAAAAAAAGATCTCGTTATTAAATTAACGATTAATTTATTATGTAATTTCTGTTTGCATGAACTTGGCTTCATTCAAAGGGTGAAAAAACGCAGGCATTATAAACCTAACCATTTTATTCGCTGTTTACTTCGACATAACATGGTTAAAGCAAGATTCAAATTATTTTTGTTATTTGATATGCAGACTTGAGTACTGGTAGAAATTTGTATTTTAACAGTAAGATTGTGGCAGTGTCTACGCTTTCGTCACATCACTACTGCATCTTGCAATCACTAGTTCACAACCACGTGACCTTGCCGGCTGACGCGGGTCTTGAGAGAAGATTATCGAAGGAAGAGTGAGTTACTTTCTGGAAGCGAGCAGGTGCGGACTTATCAACACTTGACGAGCGGCTTGGGTAGCCGGTCACGGAGCTCACGCTTGGAACAATGGAAAACACGGCGATCTTTCGTAATGTAGTTTAACCCTAATCTTATAATTATTTCCATGGTTTATCTATCAATCTTAGCTTCAGTAGTTTTCCTAGTCTACTAAAATATTAGGATGGCGCCCGCAAAATCATTTAACTGCTTTTATACATTTTTAATAGAAATATGTGACATTAACTTATATTACTTATACCTTCTCTCTTCGAGATAAGGCACGGCCTGTAGATTTAATCTCTCATAAATTAACTAAATTATACAATATTAGATAACACCCACGATGTGATTGTAAATTAATAAATCT
The DNA here is from genome assembly GCA_929108145.2 of Limnephilus rhombicus. Taxonomy (NCBI): domain Eukaryota; kingdom Metazoa; phylum Arthropoda; class Insecta; order Trichoptera; family Limnephilidae; genus Limnephilus; species Limnephilus rhombicus. Next base: position 31,886,700 of record OV815284.1, read on the forward strand.
TGTTTTAAAATTGAGAGTTTTATTATGTCTCATGTTCTGGCTAATATTTACCTTTATTAATTACACATGAACTTGTAATCTAGCACATACCCTTATAAATACATCACAAGATAAGCAGGTATTTTTTGTACATAGTAATTGTAATTTTAGTAATTTTGTGCACTGTATAATCACGTGTGTGGTCCAATAAACTAGATCTGTTTCATTTATTATTAAAATATATATTTTTTTAATTATTACGGCGAAGATTAAAGGGAACGTATGCGCGGCCCATTTCTGCACGTTTCATACAAATCTTAGATTTGGATTTGAGATCAAAATACCCAACCAAAATGAAAAATTATTTTTGTAATCAAAAGGTATATCAAATATCTAGTAAGGATGTGAGCTACTTTATTTTTTTTTGCTTTAAATTAAAAGATATAGGCCATTAAAGATTTTAGAGTTTCATTATTTTGCACTCATCTTAGGCAATTATTTGTGAGTAAAAGAAAAACATAAAAAAAATAATTTTACTCTAGGTACTTATTTTAAAAAATACATTAAAAATAAAATTTAAAACAAAAATTCTTAAAAATGCAGTTTTGGGTAGTAATTTAAATATATAAACTACTTTTTTTATTCCGCCGTAAAAAGGTAATTTGTATTTTTAATTTACACCCATAAAATTTTCGGGATTTTAGAGGCGATTTGGGAAATTATTTGTGAGTTAATGAAAATCAATAAAAAAAATTATTGTACTATATTTATCATATAAATATAATGAAATATAAAATAAAATAAAATAAAATTTATGGGTGTAAATTAAAAATACAAATTACCTTTTTACGGGGGAATAAAAAAAAGTAGTTTATATATTAAAATTACTACCGAAAAAATGCATTTTTAAGAATTTTTTATTTTTGATTTTATTTTTTTATGTATTTTTAAAATAAAAACAGTAAAAATATTTTTTTTTATGTTTTTCTTTTACTCTCAAATAATTGCCTAAGTTGCATGCAAAATAATGAAACTCTAAAATCTTTAATGGCCTATATCTTATAATTTCAAGCAAAAATAAATAAAGTAGCTCACAACCCAACTAGATACTTGATATACCTTTTGATAACAAAAATAATTTTTCAGTTTGGTTGGGTATTTTGATCTCAAATCCAAATCTAAGATTTGTATGAAACGGGCAGGAATGGGCCGCGCATGCGTTCCCCTTAATGCTACAACCGTTCCCAAAATAATTATTTTATTAAAAATATTAGCGTAAACTACAAAAAAATGTTTTTTTTATTAGAAATGTGTGATCGCATTTAAGAAACAACTTTTTAGAAATAAAATTTGATGGTTAAATTATCTGTGACGGTTTCCATTGATTAACTTTATTTCTTTCTTATAAAATTATTAACAAGATAAATAAAAACCACTTGAAATTGTGACCCTTATGCTCCGTTTGCCGAGCAATTTTTATGCCTGTTACAAATTTTGGAAGGCATTATAAATAATATACACCAGATTTAAATGTCCGGGTTAAATTTTCCCCACAGGAAAAAACTAAACCCTTTCACACACTTCCTCAAATGATCATCTAGTCAATTCACGCTATGCAATTGCACTATATAAGTATAGTAAATACAAAACAATACAAGAACAACATGTCAACCCACCAGAGACCAAATGGGAAAATAATTTACCGACTCAAGATATTTTCATATCAGAGGGTTCGGCTCTGTGGAACTCTTAATTGGACCTATAAATCCTACTGATCCCTCAATATAAATATTTAAAAAATCTTTTGTAATCCTACATGTATTTAAAATGACTGATTTTGCATTTATATATATAAATTCTTTGACAAATCTAAAATGCCTAAATTTTGAATGAGAGAGCTAGGTATAATGCCAGTAGCCAAAATAACAAATGGTAATATTTTTATAGTGTGAGAATGCCAAATTCTTTTAATCTCATTTCCTAAATCTGTATATTTTCTTATTTTTACAGAAACAGATTTTTGAATATTACAGGAATTTGGAATACCTACGAGTACATCAATGATATAAGTTATTTTTTACTTTTATTATTTGCACAAATCCTATGGGAAGAAAGTTAGATTTGTATGCGTATATCCAACAAATGATAGCAACTTTATTTAATTTATCCAAGACAATGTACAGTAAATATTACAGGTTTTTCATGTACAATAATTTCTGAATCTTGAAAAAATATAAGTACGTAAGTTAAAAAAATTATCACTCGACATATTTGGTCCTTCCATTTCCGATTATTATTATCGATAATTACTCCTAGATATTTGATTGTGTTTATTGTTTATAATATTGTATAGTTTGAGATTGAGCATTGGCCCAGAGGAGCGATTCTGTATCTTTTGTGGGTATGGAAAAGATTCTATACGGAATCGGCTGTCAAAATTGTGACATTTTCTATGAGTTTTAATTGCTTTGTCTATGGGTAATCAGCTGTTGCTGATTTTAACTAGTTTGATATACGGAATACTGTTAATTTATATGATTATTTATTCATTTAGTGTATGTTTAAAGTTGTATGCCATGGATTTGACGTTTACACAAAATTGGTTCTTAGTTTGGGTAAAGTAAATCATTCACGCGTATTTAGATTAAAACGAAACTTTGCAAATGTCAAATCATTCATGAAGGCTAACCTCCACATATTGCAGCCTCGTGCAAATAATATTTAACAAACAACCAAATAAACTAATATTTCAACAAACATTATTATAAATTCAAGAGACCTTTTTGGCCCGGAGCTCTGTATGCCATTATTTCACAAAGTAAAAAAAAAAAACTGAAAATGAACATTAAATGAATAAATAATCATCCATGATTACACTAATTCGTGTTTTAAACCATCTAAACTACAATACGTGACAGCTGACGTATGACATTGGCTCACGTCACCCATAGAAAAAATAATTGAACGTCATAGAAAGTCACACAAATATGATAGCCGATTCCGTATTGAACCTTTTCCGTACCTACAAAAGATACAGAATCGCACCACTGCTCCGCTGACATGTGCATTTTACTGGGCGACGCCGACTGGCCAATGCCAAATTAATAAAAATATTTAAATAAAATTGAGGACGATTTTGAGTCAAAGATTAGATTCCATTGTAGATCGTGCGTCCTGAATCGACGTTTTTCTTTTATAGGCTGTTTTCGAAGGTGTATTGTGATGTGTCGATTTCCTTACCTTGAACTAACGATTTTTCTTTGTAAGCGATATTGAAAGAAATTTAATTCAACCGTGTTGAGGTTAAATTTGGAATGAATAGACACTTTAATACAACGACGTAGTAATAAGTCAATAACTTCAGAAATTAACTAGGTTTGATAACAACTACTTGACTAGGAAATACTTACTTAACAATATTTTTCTTTCAAAATATATCTACCGATACCCACCACAAAAAGTAACCTTTTTTATATTAGGTCCGCATAGGAGACACTCACTGAAGAAAATAATTTCTCTCGGAAAACAATATCTTAGGGGATGCTGAGTGGAAGGTCATTTTGGGAGGAGAGAATGGGTACCGCCGCCCCGGGAACCTTAATTGGATAACCAACACCTCTGTCATAGGTCACCCCAAGTGGTTCGCTACGTTTGGTGATTTAGCAGGGGTTTGTCTAAGTTTTGGAGGCGGATGACCAGGATAAACGGAACCCCAGATTCCTACCCACTCTTTAAACCCTTTTCCTTCCCAGAACTCTCCTCTCCTTCCTTTCCCTAAAAAAACCCTCAACACAGCATCCCCAAAAATGACATAGGCCCTGAGGGAAATTATTTTCCTCAGGGCCTCCTGTATTGAGCTCATTAAAAAAAAAAAAGTTCTGGGAAGGAAAAGGGTATGAGGAGTGAGTAGGAATCGGGGGGATAGCGTCAAGAAATGACGGACATATGAATCCATTCCTCACACTGCGGTGCAAGGCGATGAGTCGGGGGAATCCGGCCGGAGCGGTCAGAAGGTCTCCCTCAACCAGTCTCTCCCGATCCGCACCGCAGTCGGTGAACAAATGCATCCGCCGCCAGGAACTTGAAAAACCTCACACCATAAACCCGGGCAACCCGGTAGCGAACCACTTTGTTGCGTAGATCGAATCACTTAGTTGCGAACCATCACCCCTTGTGACCTACGGCAGTGGTGTTGGTTATCCAATAAATGGATACCGGGGCGGCGGTAGCCATACCCGCCTCCCAAACTGTTTTCATTTCGAGGTTATTTCGCTTACACATTTTTATCATTCTTTATCAACCTACACCCCTAATTTATAATTTTTTTAATGTGAAATAAATTAATGTGAAACTATTTATTAATATTCATTAAACTATATAGCTTTAATATAACTTTGATAGTAAATTTTTTTTGTTGTTTATTTTGTGTGGTGGTAGTAGGAGATTTTCATACATTGCTGGGTTATTCGTAACCAGGGAATGTTTGTCTTTCTTTAAAAAAATATATAAATGTATATTGGATATATAATGGATAAGCATTTTAGTAAGGTAAAATTTAATGTAGATCCTACACTACATTACAATTTGTTCTAAAATATACTGTGTAAGTCTAAACAAATCATTTACCTGATGTACAAGAATACCAAATTTTCGTAACCATTTTGCGGGACATTGAAAAAGTAGTAGTAAATATCGGATCGGGTCACCACATAAATAATGTTGATAAAGCCATTGCAAGTAACATTTCGATTCAAAATTGTGGTCCATCACAAGAATTTGAATTCACTGGAACAGTGTGCAAGTAATATAATAATTGATTATTATTTTTTTGTCAATGCCTTTTTTCAAGCCACAACACCCTTGCCTAGTATCAAAGCGCTTCCAGCTCTGACGCGAGTCTTTGTGATAGAACTTCGCGATTGTAATTATTTTCTACGAAAATTCACGATATGTTTACCACGAATACAAAACATCAAAAAAACAAAGAGTTTTGTTTTGTAAATAAACAACTTCGTATTTTTATTACGAAACCATTCACTGTGCGTCTTTCCCGCCATTCCTAGGCTGGGTTTAATAAAATACTTTCTCGTAATAAATAAAAAGGGTCATTTCCAACCGCGAAAAGTAATCCGCGTAGTCTAAACACCAAATAGGCTTTTCAGTTGTATTTTCGTCAAACAGGCTTAACTATTAGCGAGATACGGGAAACAGCATAGCGTAACGGTAATTCTAAAGGAAAATCCGCTTCATTAGTGCGGAAAGCTTGAAGTACGGGAGAAAAACCATCGCGCATTAATTGCACCTTCGTCACGGGGCGGCAAGAGGCTACAGCCCCAGCTATACACGCTTGGTGCCCATTATCGCATCAGTATCTCGTCATAGTTCCACTAAACGAAAGTGAAAATTAATGTGTATATTTCGTTTGTTAGAGAACTCTGAAAACTGTTTCATTTAAAGTACTTAGTTGTTTGTACGGAGTAACGTTCAAGTTAATAATTTGGCAATTGAAATACCTATACCATTAACAACTGGCTGAAGATCGAAGATCGAAGACCTCCTTAATTTCAGCCATTGGAGGTCTTCGATCCTTTAGAAACAGCGGCACGGGAAGTAGGACTGCGAGTTAATGTTAACAAAACGACTCAGATGATACAGAGCAGGAACCCTTCACACAGAAGAAGAAGTAGTGCACAATTTAAAGACAACTACCTAGGCTCCAGTCTGACAGAGAACAATGAGGATCTAGCAGAAATCAGAAGGAGAATCACAGCAGCCAACAAAACATACTTCTCTTTGCTGCCAGTGTTTAAGTCACGTAGTGTCCACAGAAAAACCAAAATAACCATATATAAGACCATTGTTAGAACTGTATTGGCATATGGATGTGAGGCGCTGACACTGACGGTAAAGATGGCTGAAATGCTGGATACTTTTGAAAGAAAAGTGCTGAGAAGAATATGTGGACCCTTGAAAAAGGGTGAACAGTGGCCCATCCGGCACAATACAGAATTGTATGATATATATAAGGCCCCTAGCATCTCAGCACATATGAAACTCCTCAGGCTTAGATGGGCTGGGCATGTACAGAGAATGCCGGATACACGCATCCCAAAAAGAATTTTTACTGGACACCCAAGTGGAAAGAGAAAAATGGGAAGACCCAGACTGAGGTGAGAAGACGAAGTAAGAGGGGATGCAGCACAGCTTCTCCAGGTAAGATCATTGACACAGGGTCCAGTGGTAACAATTAATAAATAACCTTATGTTTTTTTTTTTTTTTTACATGAGCTCCACACGGGAGGCTTCTGGGGATGCTGTGTGGAGGGTTTTTAAGGAAAGGAAGGAGAGGAGAGTTCTGGGAAGGAAAAGGGTTTAACGGGTGGGTAGGAATCTGGGGTTCAGTGTGCCTTGGTCATCCGCCTCCAAGACCTAGACAAACCTCACCCCATGAACCCGGGCACCCCTGCTAAATCACCAAACGTAGCGAAACACTTGGAGTGACCTATGGCAGAGGTGTTGGTTATCCAATAAAGGTTCCCGGGGCAGCGGTACCCATTCCCGCCTCCCAAATTATTTTGTGTTTTCCATATTATGGGTTAACAGTTGAACTTTTTCAACAGACCTGATTTAAAAATTCCTACTCTATCCTCTGCTGTCATACCACAATACGAATTTAAACGTAATTTGGAATGGCTTTTGTTGTACTTTGTGTGCAGATCTGAATGATACGGTACTTCTTAACTTTAGAATAGAGGCGTTGAGTGGGAATACTGTCCTTATTCTACCGGTATTTTAATGGAAAATGATTATTTACAAAATCCGTGTTCACTCCTTTCTCTCTTCAAAAACACCCTCCACAAATCATCCATAAAGATAACATAGTCTTTCAGAAAAATTATTTAAATTATTAGGCCTGTGGAGAATGTAAAAAAAAAAAACATAAAATATGTATAATTATATATGTAACCACCTATTGCATTATTGTTAAAATTGTATCATATTTATATTTGGTACTATTGTAAAACGGAAATAAATGAACCTTATTGAGATGATGCGAAAAAGGTTCCGTTTTGGGGGACTAAACGTAAAATGTTGATACACTGGTTAATACCAGTGTACCAGTGTATCAATCTTATTAGATGTCCTGAATTTTCAGACATCATTATAATAATAATGGAAAACGGTATGCCCTCAGGTAAAAAGATTTACGAAGCAACATTAAATTACATTTAATTATTTTTAAGCGGATATATAGTAGTATGTGCCAAGGAATAAACCTCCTAAGACGTATAAGATGACGTACCTGCGCACACTTTTTTTTTTTTTTTTATTTCTTGCCGCACGGAAGTCCCAAATATAAAACTAAGTTTGGGATGGGAAAAATTTACAAATTCATGTGGGAGGTAATACCTACTAACGGAATATTTTACTGGGAATCAAAAAATTTTAATTTCACATGCATGCTGCAGTACAAAAATGAAAAAAAAAGAGAAGTTATTAATATAAAGATATGATCAAATTTAAGTAGAGATAAATAACAATAAGAACAAAGAGAACAACAAACAAAGATATACGTATAATAACATACAAGCGTAAACCCAAATTAGAAATTTAGAAAATCAGTCAGTGGCTGGGTCGACATCCCGTTTGTGTTCCACCCAGGCATCCCGTGTTCGATTCCTCGACTGGCTAAGTCCTTAATCACGACACGAAAAAATATTTTCCGCTTATTTTGGTGGTGGTAGGAGATTTTCCGAACCCGGGAATGTTTGCATTTCTTTAAAAAAAATTGTTGAAAAGCAAATGATGTATTTTTTACAAATTATATATGATATCCTAAACAAAACAGTACCTTTCAAAAACACAGCAAATCTCAGCCAAAAATAATGTTACCAATTCCGATTTGTAAAAAAACTTTGGGTAAACAAAACTACAAATACTTAGGAATAATTTCTTCAATAAATTGCCAGAAAATAAGATCCCTTAATGATGAATTCAAAGAATTCAAAACAGAATAAAAAAAAAACAGAGTGAAAACCTTAACTAAAAAAAAATAAAAAATATTAAAAAGTATTTTTTATTCTCTTATTCTTAACATAAAATAAATTTAAAAAATACAAAATAAAAACAGCAATTAAAACCAAAAAAAATCTAAATAACCTAACAAATAATACCTCCTCCCATACACACAAGCATTTGCTTATTATGAGATAACATTAAAAAAAAAAAATAATAAAATATATAAATTAGTAAATAAACTAACTACCCAGTTAGACTCGAGAATAATTCTCCACTAACCGGTAATTGAAATTAGTTAATTTAGATTGTTATGTATTATTTTATTATATTGTATCATTTATTATTCAAAAAAAAAAAAAAAATGTTAAAAAAACTTGTAAAATTAAGACATAATAATTAAAATCATAATATTTGGATGTGCACTTTATAATATTTCTATGTTTGAGAGTGATAATTCATGGTGGAATTCCATTATAATATATTATAATAAAACGAATATAAAACTTTATTCCACTTAATTTTATTCGACCGTAACAGCTCGTCAAAGCCATCTTCAGACTGGTAAGATGGCTTTGACGAGCTGAAACCGGTCGAATAAAATGAAATGGAATAAAGTTTTATATTCGTTTTATTATAATATATTAATATTTGGATGATTTGTCTGTTTTTTGTGAAAAATCACCTCAAAGACGCTGTATACATGTATATGTGTTTAAAAAAACGAGTGACCACACAACTTCACCACAAAACTTCTGCTCCATCTATATGATAGGAAGAGAGAAAGAAAATGTGCGCGCGCACTGCTCTCTCTTGCTCCTACAGTGTGATACAGACAATAGGCCTGCACTGTCTAACGTAACTGGCTATGAGAGATTTTTTTTAAAACGAAACGCTGTATGTCTAGAATATTTTAATTTTTTTTTCGTTTTTCCATCACATTTGCTTTATATTCTTCTGTTTTGTGATTTTGGGTGGTCTCTAGAGCCGAAACTGTGACGTCTATAAATCAATCACTGTATCCAACAGACAAATAAACACAAATTAACCATCTGACAATTCTCGAAACGATTTCGAGGTTAATTAAAATTAATGTTTTTCAGCCATCCTTAAAAACTAATGACCATTGTAAAAAATCCAACATTGATTAAGTTTCACACGCAGATTTAATAAACCAAAGTTTAAAAGGTTTTACACAAAATCTGATTCGCGAAACTGTACTTAATCCTGTCAATTCAACGCAAAGGCTTTTAGACAATGAACAGAAAATTCCTAGAAGTGGGGCCTATACCGATTTAAAAGAAAACTTCCTAAAACATCGCCAAATTACACGAGAACTTACGACTCTACGGCGTCAGACAGGCCAATGGCATTGTTAATCTGTTTTTTAGAATTTAGATATTTGAAGTCCGAATAATGTTGTTGAGTGAGTCCAAGGCTCTATTCTGTCGTTTTATGTCTTCAGTGCTTTTAGGAAACTTTTGGCGATATGATTTTCAGACCATCACCAAAACAAAGAGCTGTTTGTTATATAGATCAGAATTAAGCGCATGCCAACACAGGCTTTCAAAATTGAGAAGTCCCTGATGTCTTTTAATTATTATTTTCTGACCTAAAGGGATTAGTATGCTTTGCTAACGAGACACCAAAAAATGGTGACAGGCTTTTCCCATTATAATTTACATTAGCAACACGCACGTTTGGACACTGGACACATCTGACGGGGACAGACATTCATCATTGTTAGAAATTTTGTTCTTAAACTGGATTCCACGAAAATATGTATGCAGTCATTACCGTGATAATCACCCATGTAACGTTGACACACTATTATAGTTAACATCATTTTTAAACTTGATATGAAAAGCTTTTCTTCTTTGGGCACACGATCTTCGGTCTCAAATTTAATATTTTAATAACTGAAAATAGATATCCGGAAGAATTAAGACGCCGCTACCCTAATTTCTACCGATTTCTTGCAAACCTCCCTTAAATATTTGAAGTTTTTAAGCTCTTCAAAAAATATATGTTATTTTTTAAGATAATATCTAGACAACAGTTGGGCCGAAACGCAAATTATATAAAATTCCCTCGATAGAAAAAAATCGCAAAGTATGCTTCAAAAATTATTATAAACACGTTTGTTTTAGTTATTTTACAAGTTAAATAATAATAATTCACAGCGTTTCTTTAAATTCTGTTTAAGACAACCCCCGCGAGATTTTTATTTTAACGAGTGATGTTTTATTAAACATTTTCACAATTTTCGCATCGTTTTTATCGCTTTAAATCTGTACCTCAGAAGACAAAGGTCGGTTGTCACATTTTTGAAATTGTTCAGGAGAGAGAAAATAGTAAAATAATTCGTCTTTATTGGCTAATTCTTGATGGTTAAATTTATGTAATTTTTTTCCCGTATTATTTCATTTTTCTTAAGGCACATGAAATATAATGTTTATATAAAAAAATGAATATTGTGGTTTTTAACGTTTTTAGCGGACATCCGACCTTAGAGCATTAGAAAATAAAAATACTTAAAAATAAGTTTTGGACATCCAACTTCTTATTTCAGAATTGGGACTTGTTAAATAATTAATAAAACAAAAATAAAAATAAGAAATTGTTTGTTATTATTTTGCACTTAGTAAAGGGCGTGAACAAATTTTTTTTTGTAATTTAACATTTAAAAAAGTTAATTGGAGAATGAAAAAAAACATAAAGATGCTTAGAGAATTTCGACATAAGCATCACTTTATTTTTATTAAATGCCTGCATTGTTGTGACTGTTATTGTTATTATTTGCGGTGGAAATACTTTTGTAAAATGAATGCATCATACTAGGAACCCATTGTAATGCTGTCATGATATCTCTGTATTTTGGTACAGCAATAGATTTAGGTGATCTTCGAATTGGAGTAACATTGTTGACCATTACTAAAGATTTTCTCGTGTTACTCCGCAAATCAACGTATTTGAATTCCCCATTAAAATCGGTCTTGAAAAACATAATGCCGGGATGGGCTTTCTGAATTGCAACCAAACACAAGATGATTTACGAAGTTTTATTGAAGTTTTCTCCGTCGGTTGTCTTTTTTCTATTGACAAGGCAACCTTTGTCCGCAAGTAAGGAGGAAAAATTTTTAAAGTCTTCTATCTCCAAGTCAAACGCTACAAATGGCTTTCTTGGGTTACGGTTTCCCACAAATTGAACCCAGTCATGGAGATTTTTTTCTGAAACTTTTTAATTGTTTCTTTTTTCTATAATAGGGTGTGCAGCATCTACTTCCTTGTGTTTGTGCCCGCGTAGAAGAAATTTATAATTATTGATTTCTGTATTCTCAAAATGGACTATAATAGCTCAAGAGTAGAATGCAAGCATGGACGAATTTCGGTTTTGCCCCGGACAGTTATCCGACCAGAGTTCCTTGATATTTTCCAAAGAAGTGCTTGAAGCCCACTTCAGTAAACAAGAGGCTAATTCATTTGCTCCTTGGCCTGATTTTGTATCATAAAAAATAGTGTAATTAAAGGACCAGAGTTTCCTCAAATATAAATTATTAAGTAAAGGAGTTGGTAGACATTTTTGAAGATCAACGATTAAAAACCTTCTGAAAATTGCTATCTTTAGCCAATATTTTTTCCTTTTTTGTTTTTGTTTCTTCTTTTTCTGCCTCTTTTTTGGCAATAACCAAGGCTATACGATACGAATCACACATACTGCACGTGTCGTTGCTTAGTTCTTTGAAGGAGGAGTTAAAATCTTCCATAAACGTTCTACAATAAATGTAATGAGATGCGACTTGACTTTCACAAATAACATTTTTTCCTACACTGCTATTTGTACAAATTGTACATGATATTTAAATTTAAAAAACTTCCCTAGTGTGACCTTTTTGTACGTTCTCTACTGTAATGATTTTCTTCGACAGGAAACATTTTAATGGGATTTTTAATATAATTTTTTCCTCGTCGCTCGGGTAATATAGATACCACAGATTCAAATTTTTTCTCCAATGGATAGTGTGTTAATGAAAAATACTTAACATACAGTTATTACGTGCACTTCTAATGAATAGCATTTTATATTTTGACGGCGTTGGATCTGAGCATTATTCCTAGGTCTGGATCATGCAGTAGGTTTTTCTTTCACAATTGAATCAATATATTGTGCCTTCTGTGTCGCAAGATTTATTAGGGTCCCAAAAGCAAGCAAATATTAATGCTCTCTCAACATCATTAATTTTTTCACTTAATTCGGCAACGACACGACTCTTTCATCACCCTAGAATATTTTGCTCTCCCACCCTTTATTACATACTGCTTTCCAGATGTCCGTTTTCTTTTCCGAATTTCATTTTTCCGTTGTTCTGGTTTCCTGACACGCTTTTTGCCCTTTACCCGGCGATCTAAAACCTCTTCACGTAGATCCGAAACCTCTACACGGCGAACCGATACATCTTTAAGACGATGCAAAACCTCTTCTCGGAGATCTAAACACTCTTCATCACAACTTTCAGATCGTATCCTGTCTTCATTACTGTTCAGCAATAAAATCACATGATTATTTGTTCGGCCTTCACTGGACAACCGACCTTATGAAACTCCTAAACACTGAATACACCCGAAAGGTAAAAAGTCGTATCTGGACAACAGACATTTTACCTTTGAACATTGTGGGGACACCAGACCTTTTATGTTGACCTAACTTAGTTTTACGTTGTCGTAGGACAACCGTCTTTATACCTCTGTGTAGCTACTGAAAAAACTAAAAAGGTCTCATACATAACTCATTTTCACAAAAAACTGGACAACCGACCTTTGACTTCTGAGGTACAGAAATATTAGCGCGCTCCTCTAACATTCGTAATTACATATCTCTCCATCTTCTTCTTTTTGTGCGCGGTTGCGGGGCCTTAAATTTTATAGTTAAATTCTTAGAATATATAAAGTTGATTTGGCGGGAGGCGCGGATTTGATTTGTTAACAAACTTACAGTTCTATTTCAAGGTTGATGAAGATGTTGACAATTGACCTTGAAACAAGAGGAAGGTCACTCTCCATAATAATTCTAAAAAGTACCCCCCCCCCATTTTTCTACCCCTTAAAGTAGAATTGATACATCGTGATGAAATTTTGCACACTTGACATTAGAGGACCATTACTGTCTCTAACTGAATTAGAAAAACTCTGTCTTAAAAAACCAAAAGTTTAAAACTTGATAAATCAAAGCTCAAAGCATATAGCTCAAAACTCACACCTAACAGCTCAAAGCTCTAAGATCAAAGTTCAATGATAAAACTAACTATTTCATTAACACTACGGTGCACGCGCCTCTAAAACGCTCATGGGTGCTCACGTGGGCTTCACTTGTAGCCCATTTTAAATTGAAATATACTGAAAGATAATTGTTTAATTTTTAAATTAAACACATTTATAAATGTCATTTATTAAGTAAACCGAAATAAAAAAAAAAATACATCTTCTCTTTCTTAAACTGAAAATATTAACAAAACTTCAGACTTCTCAAAAAATCAACTAATTTTTACTTATTTCAGATCAATCAACTTTTGGTTTAGTTCTTACTTTTTTAAACTTTTTTTTTAATTCTCATTACAAGGACAAACAAAAATTTTGTAATAAGGACAAATTAAAATTTAGTGATTTTTACATATACGCCTTATGCAGTTTTCCTTGTGTTTCCTTGTGTTCCGCCAGTGCACGCATGGGCTACATACGAAGCCCATTTACTTTAAATCGTTATTTTTCACACGTGCGCCAGCGTCGATCGCTTACGCCACAATGAATGCGTCTAGCAACAACCAATCGAAGCTTAGCTAGAGACTCGAAGTTAAATCACGTGATTTCACGAAGTTACGAACAAAAACAATACCCTGGGCTACATATGTATCCCACGCGTGTACTCTAGTGTTAACTCCCCAATCCAAAGACTACATAGGCTTGGAAATAAATTCAGTTCCATTGGTATTTTCATTTATTCCTTACCTAAATTTATACCAGAAATTTTTAAAATTCTGATAAATTTTCTTATTAGATATTCTTCTAATATTGTTTTTGTTGTTATTTCTTTTTAATTCTACTTCCTTTCTATTAGTGTAATGGAAGAGAAACAATAATTGGTATTTCTATTATTACTATGTTACACGATTGATGTAAATGCTCCAAAGGCGTAAATAAATAAATAAAAGCTTTAAACTCAATTATGAGAAAAACTGATTCGAACAAAGAAATGCTCTACTATTATAAATACACTTACTCAGATCATATACACAAATAATATATGCAAGTGTAGGATATCGATATTAATAAGTAGGGATGATTCTCTAACCCTCATATTATAATGTATAAAAGGGTAAGTCAAAAGATAATGTTATTATTTCTAATAGCCTGTTATGTTATGGCCGTTATCACGCTCTTTAATTAACGTGTAAAACTTACAAAATTATTTTTCAATGTGCGCACCGTTAAATATTTTTTTAACATGAAAATGAGTACTACTGACGACAGGTATGTAACGAATTGGATTATTTGACGAATTTCACTAATGTTCATCTAACCATTAAGAAATTATTTTTGAAATTGTAATAGTTGTAATTTTTTTTGGATTTAAATTATCAAATGATGACATTTTAACGAGGGTTCTTGTTATACAAAAGAACTTGACATCAGCTCATGAAGCTATCTTTTTTTACTAATGGTTATTATGACATGTTCTATGAGGCGGCTCGTGGCTGAAATTGCCAGCATGCTTTTCACTTTAAAAATGTATCTAGTATGTCAAATAGGCGAAGCAAATGAAATAATTTACTGCAATTCATTCACACCACTTGTACTTGTAAAATAATTCAATAAATACATGCAATTCATCGCTGAAAATCTCGCGAAACCGTTTAAATTCACCGCACACGATTGAATGCTCTAGCTCTAACATTGTAAATTAGTATTCCACAACGAATACACTCCAGGCGCATTAGATTACGCATGATCAAAATTTACTTGCCTTCGAGGCGCTTTGCGCATGCTTCGCTAGTGCACGGGATGAGTTACATATCTTCACTGCTCCGGCACGTGATTTCCCATTAAACTGTCTCGCTCATGTCACCGTTTCGTCCGGCCGATCTGTTCCAATACCGCCCGCTACGGTCCCCGTAGTGTGGTAAAATAAAATTGTGTGCACATCGGAATATGCACGATTCGTTTCCGTGTACGCGGGAGTCTTGTACTAGAAGATAGCTCAATAATGTTCTGGCGGGAATTACGATTGGAGCGTTCTTTCGTATATGATAACTGTTACCCAGTTGATACTTTTCTAAGTTACGCGAAGGCTGAAGACATATAGTGCAATGCCCAAATGTATATACCAAGGAACTGCCTCTGCTTCCTACCCCATTAGTCGCTACAATTTGTTCAACATCGATTTTTTTAAGTGAAACGTTAGTGATTTGAAATTCGTATGAAACGGAAGTGCGCCACTAAATTTGACGGTCCTCGGTTCTAATACTCGTATAATGCGGTAAATTCACGACTACGCGCGAGCCTACCGTTGCGCCGCGGTATAAAGCGCCCGACTCTCAGGGCCCATTCAGCTAACGGAGGTTCGAAACCTACCAAATCCAAAAAAATAAACATTTTAAATTTTTTTAAATCAATATCCAATCTTCAAACCACTTTAAAATAAACAGGCAAAAGAAAAGGAAGCGAAATCATTCACTTTTACTGCGTGTGATTTTTAAAAATTCTATTCGTAATATCGGCCTATTTCGTAATCCATGTAGTGTTTAAGTAATGTTATTCATTGAAAATTTCAAACGAGGTATCTTAACCTATGTATAATATTAAAATAGTGATAGGGATTGATAGTTTGGTAAGAATATTAGAGGTTGATGTATTGGTTATATTGGAATAGGTTCTATTGCCGTCGCGTTAATTCTATTGACCTCTCTGGTCGTTTCGGAGGCTCGATTGAAAAATTATAACCGATATTGTTTTTGAAGTCTTTCTTAAACTGTTTCTCGCACGATCTTCTGAAAAGGTCACGTTTAAAATTGAATATGTGTTTCATTGAAGCGCATCCAACTCGACCACGCTCGGTTTCGGTGTATCTTCTTCTTTAGTGCTGTTGGATTTTTCATCAAAATATCCCGAATGGAATCATGTGACACAATAAACCTTTCATGCTAATACTACTGATATTATTTGACAGAAAAGATCGCGAAAAGCTTGCTTGGAAATTTAATCATGTCACTCAGTTACAATGCATCAGTTTCATTTAAATTTACTACAAAGAAAACATCAGTTCGCATGAGACATTCTCATTATTGATATGAAATATTCACCTTATTAATACTCCAGCACTTATTTACTTACTCATAGCTTCCTTATCAAACACATTAATTTTGGTTGTCTGCGATGTGTGTTATCTCTGCGTGAAATTATACACGTTTAATGAAATAGATTTTGCTTTAAGTTTGAGTGATGTTTTCAATATTGGAACTGCTTGTGTGAAGTATAATGAATTAATTTAATATTTATTTTGAAATGTGTGATTTTTCACGGGGGTGCTCAAGTATTTTTATAATTATGGAGTGGTTATAGGTACAAGTCAAATGAAAAAAAAGGGATTGAAGATATTCAATATTTTTTTGAAACATTGTATCTTTAGTTTACTTCACTCAGTAAACATGTAAATGAAACTGTTTTACAAATTTCAACTTTAATAAAGTATAATAAAATAAAAATGAGGAGTTGAATAGCCTTTGCTTGGTTGATGCTGAAATGTGCGGATTAATGATACGTAATATTTTTTTTTATATAGTCTTGTAGGATGTTTAGTAGCTTTTAAATCTTACCCACAGCACCTATCACATATGATAACCACTAACATTTAAGCCTGTGTAACAATTATTATTGTTTTCGAAAAAAATATTCTAGACAATATGTACGATACCAACGCATATTCGAAAAAAAAACCGTTTAGTTTTTTAAAAGTTTTTTGTGATATAAAATTCTACTTTCATTAAAGTATTAAAGTATAAGTAGAAGTAAAGAATATACAACACGCAATTAGTTGCGCACGAGTTGTTTCATGACATTAGTTGCACTGCTAATTTCTCGTCTAAATGTATAGTTTCATCATGCATGCATTAGTTGTGTACTGTTGCCATAAGATTAGAATCGCGCCAGCGCAAACTTACGCCACTATTAGCGGTATGCAAGTAATTACGTAATATAAAAACGCGGTGCAACCAGTGTCGTGAAATGATTTCAGCTGAGCGGACGTGTGTTCCTTGTAACTTAATTAGAGTTTTATCGTCTAAATGACAACTCGACGCTGGAATGTTCAATAAAGTATTAAAAAGATATTAATTCATTTGAAAATAGTTATTAAAGCTTTCAAGATCTTCATCTGCTATTTCAGAGATTAACTGCATTGCACCCAGATGCTTTCTTGATAACCGCCATCTTATCCAACGTCGCCCTTTCTTTCGTGATAGTCTTTTCTTGATTGTGTATATTGTCATGTGTACAAAAACATTTTGAATTGCAGAAAAAGCATTGATGTTGACGGTGTCATGGTTGCTGTAATACTTAAGGTTGCACGACACTAAATTTTCACCAACTTTTTAGTGTCATGCAATTATTTGTAGCGTGCACGCAACTAGTAGTGTACAGCATCTTCACACAGCATCTTTAAGGATGACATAGGCCCTGAGGGAAGTTATTTTCCTCAGGGCCTCCTGTGTGGAGTTAATGTAAAAAAAAATGTTAATTCGGCTTTAGGTTGACACCACCCCATCCTAGTATGAAGGCAGGTAGTAGGTTGTACATATACATTTATTTGAATTTACATACTAAGCTTTATTTTATGACCACAATATCCCCTCGTCAAATTATATGTGTATAATATTATGCCATAAAATGACAAGACAGTGACTTACATCTTCATGTCCATTTAAAATTACATCAATTCATTGACTTTATTCATAAACCGAAATTGACGCTAAGCAAAAACCAAACAAAACACCAATTTACAATAAGTTGATTATAAAGATCATTGCATTACACAAAGCTGAGATTGTCTTCATGTTGTATGAAAAGTAGCTTTGTCCATAAAATACCAAATATCTATTTCGCAGCCTATTTAAGTAAACTTATAATCGCATTTATTTTATTCTTGTGTTTTTATATTTTGGTTTATCACTTGTTGAATCTTCTCTGTATTATCATTTTTTTTAAATTGCTGCCTAGTCCTATTTTTTTTCTTAAATGTTCTAGTTTACATTTAGTTACTTTTATGTTTCTAAATACCTATCCGTGAACATTAATAATTGGTCTGTTTTTTTTGTCATCCTCTTATGTCTATTATGTTACTAACACTGTTTATGTTCCTTCAATAAATAAATACATAAATGAAATTAAACCACAGATCGTCAAACAAAACAAAGTTACAATTCTAAAAGCTAAGGCCCGTCATAAGAGATCAAAAATGCAACGTGATATTTGTACCGTATTCAAAATAACAAATTTTCATTACCCTAACCCTAACGTATCCAAATTAGATAATAAGCTTCGGCAATAAACCATTTTATACAATAAACAGATTCCAGTGATACACGTGATTTCATAACATGAACCCCAATTAAATATAAACGCAGAAGGGCCCCAATAATTGAACGTTACATTTGTGTATTTGATAATTATTACTGTTATATAAATATATTAAACTATTGGCGTAGGTGATATAACTCGGCGAATACACACAGGAATGTGCGTGGAAAACGCGTGGCATATCTAGAAAGGGTACATTACTGGAGTATCGGTTACCCGTTTAATGAAATCACGGGATTTGTACGTATCACTTGTCCGCCACACGCCGCGGTATTTGAATACATTATTAGAAATACTGGGTACACCAATAAAGACGTGAAAACGTAAATAAATTTCCAAAATTTAACATAAAGCAAAAAAAACATTGGTTTGAAATGGTAACTAGGTAGGTATGTCCCTAATGCAAGTAATACTTTCGTTAGATAAAACGATTAAAGATAATTTGTCTTAATTAATATATGTTTATTTTTTTGTAATTTTTTTTTTATTATTATTTTTTTATTTCATACACTTTTTTAAAGTATACTTTTATGTTTTTTTTTACTACCTTACTAGGCTAATGCCCGTGTTAAGGTAATCGTACATGATATAAGTTATACAGTGTGAGAACTAGAACAAAATATAGGTTTGAAATAGAAATTATAAGATATTAGAAAGAAGAGAAAGAAAAAGATAAAAATATTTAAGGTAAAATATAACAAGATATATGTGTACGTTAGCACATACACACATTATATTTCTTTAGAATCTTTTTATTCTAAAGCACGATAGAAAACATCTAATTTTAGTGCTCTTCCCAAGAGTTGCTGAGCGACGAACCACTGTTTATGAATAGATCGCAAAGAAAACTCTCAAACACATAATGGGCCGTATTCATAAAAAAAGGTTATGCTTATACTTGCAGAATATAAAGGAAATTCTTCAGCTCGCATTTATAATACTCCGAGTGAAACCTTATACTTATAGAGTAAGAGCATATCCTCACAAAAAGTATTTGGTTATTCATAACCGTTACCTTTTACTCGAAATAAAAAGGATATCTTATTTTTAATTTTTAACTTTATGAGTAAAATCTCAAATTGTAATGTTTAAATAAATGAAGATAATATAAGCGAAACTCCATCGAAAATCTGGAAACAGAAAAATCAGAAAAACATATTGACACCTCTGGGACAAGAGTTTTTTTTTCAACTTTTTTTTTTTTTTAGCAAGAGGTCCTGGGTTCGTGTCCCAGAGGTGTCAATATGTTTTTCTGATTTTTCTGTTTCCAGATTTTCGATGGAGTTTCGCTTATATTATCTTCATTTATTTAAAAAGGATATCCTTCAATAATTTCGAGTGTGGTCAGTAGCAGACTCAGTCGTGCAGTGATCAGTTGTAGCGAAGGCAGATATTGTGTAACTGAGAGAGATTAAACAATATAAGCAGCGTTTATCAACAGCTGTTCGTGATTACAAAGAATTTTTCCAAAATCACGGGGGCATTGGCAATTTCATCTGCTATGAACTGCAGTTCGGTTTTAGCATTATCTTTTTCTGTACTTTCACTATCGCTGCTTGACGAATACATCTTCTCTGATCGAAATACTGTACTCAATTAACACAGGTAAGAAAGAAATACCGTAAATACACAAACCATCGAAAATAGGTTGGAACCTGCCGCGGTACAATCACAAGCCAACAATTCCAACAACCTTTTACTTATTCTTGGAGGATATTCTTGCACGTATAAGGTAATCATTATGAATACGAAAAAAAGGAAATTCTTATACTCCTACCTTTTTCTTCAACTCAAAACCATATACTTCTACCTTATACTTACAATGATATCCTTCAGTTTTATGAATACGGCCCAATGGCATGTAACGGCGATGTTACACGGTTCAATTCTGCAATTCAATTTGGTTGAAACGACCAAATTGAATCATGTAATTATAAAATTGAATGATTCAATGTCCTGATTCGATTAATCTTTATTCGTGCGCGCCGCAGGCACGTGAATATTTGCTTTATCAACGTAGTCTAAATGATTTATAAATGGAAAGAGGATCATACGTCTCTGATCGCCTGTGGAATATAAAAGCCGTGGGTTTTATTTAATTAACCGGTCAGCAACGTAAGCAGATATACGCGTTAAAATGACAATAGCAGTCAAGCACAATAAGCGTGTTTATACGTCAACGCGTGTCTCCACAGAAACCGTTGTAACTCCGTTATTGTTTTAGTGACATCCCTAAAGCAAAAAGTAAAACGTCGATAGTGGATCAAGCTATACATTTTTATTCAAGTTGTCCATAGAAATACATAAAAAAGACCTATTCTGCCAGACGTACGGATGACACATATTTTACCCGCCAAATCGCCTGCGGGCCGCACGACATTGTTAATTTTTATTAAATATTTTTATACGAAATGATAAAAAAGTGAGGTCACAAAATTGTTTATTATACATTTATACAATAGAATAAGTATTGCTTTTTACATAATCCGTGATTTTAGTACCGTTTTCACATAAAGACATCACATTAATCATTTTTACATTTTTTTAATGTTTGCATTCTAAATTTTAATATTTACAAATGTTAATATTTATTTGTAATATAACGATCTGAAAGTTTATTTTGTAACCTTTCTAAAAAAGTTTTTAGTATTCGGCTACGTTCGTTTCATTTAGAGAGCTTTAATTCTGAAGCGGTAATAACACAAAGTTTTCGTAAGACAAAAGTGAATATTCGCGAAAAATCGGAATAATTAAAAAAAAATCGTTTTTTAAATTATCACAAATGAAGGTATTTCCGAAGAGGCAACCTCATTCGAAGACACAAAACGTGAAAATCAACGTCAAATTTTTGATGAATTGTTCAAAATTTTTTAAACAACTCTTCCTTAGTCTTAAAATCTTCATCTGATTCACGTGGCATCGTAGGAACAATGGTTATCTCCGTCACCGACAGCATAGACTGTTGCAGAACTTACTTGCGAATGGACATGCCAGTCGGGAGGGCTGTCTAATTGTTCAATAGAATCACTTCGAATATCGATATGTTTTAACATCAATGAAGCACAATTTAGATGGCTTTGTAATGATGGTTTGCAAATATGCATCCAAGTTTTAAAATTACATGAATTGGTTATTCTACCTGTTCATCAAATGTATCCCGAATACATCGCTTTATTTTATCAAGCTAGTTTTTTGGCATAATTTGATAATAATAATAAATGGGGATGTTTTAAAGGGGCATCTTTACGTTTTCCTTCCATGGTCTTCGGTAAAAAAGGGTCGCTGTTACCAATCATTGGGTAGTTTAACTAGTAGAAGCACGAGATAAGGATAAGATTTGAAATAATGGTCAAAATCCTTCACTAGATGTCCTCCCTTGTTATGTTACTCTGAACTAACCTGAACCTGGTGGCGAATGATCCGATGCCAAATACTAGCATTTTTTTCTGTAGATATCCGAGATTATGAAAACAAGCGGATTGGAAAAGATTGTAAATTTGGAAATTAGGTCATTCAAGGTATTACTTTTAGACAGAATGGATCACGTATTAAAGGAGCTTCATGAGATGTAACTCTTCAAATAGATTTAAAAAACCTAAATAATATGTTGGACAAATGCTACAGGGCAAAAATCCTTATGAAAACGAGATCAAAATTCTATCGGAGATATGATATGAGATATTCGAGACTATGAAAACAAGCGTATTGGAAAAGATTGTAACTTTTGAAATTTGGTCACTCAAGCTTTTACTTTATGACAGAATGGATCATGTGTTAGAGGAAATTCATGAGATGTAACTCTTAAAATAGATTTAAAAAACCTAAATAAATTGGACATTTGTCCAAAGGACATTTGTCCATTTGGGCAAAGATCCCAAAACGAGTTTAAAATTCGATTGGAGATATTTTCATGAGAGTTAAGAAAAGGTTAAAAAATTGTAAAGGAGCTAACAGGAGGTTCTTTATTAGACTTTGGGCTTCACCAATTAAAATAACGGTTTCGGGTTATTACCCACATTGGTTCGGAATAAATTGTCTAATTATGAAATTGTCTAATTATGAAATTATCTAATTATGAAATTATCTAATTATGAAATTATCTAATTATGAAATTGTCAAATTATGAAATTGTCTAAAAGCAGTTACGAGGCCCAAATATCAAGAAGTTAAAAGATTTGAGTTGTAAATAATTCTAAGGCCTAGAAATATTCCACTGACCCTCACATAAGATCTAGGGATGTGTAGTATATAGTTCTGATAGATATCAGGTGAATATATTACGAACTTAACTAATAGCTCACGTAATAGCTGTGATCCATTTTAATTGTTTCACCCGTTAGAGTCTCATTTTTCCCCTAAAATATTCGTGACGAGAATTTATAAATGATTTACAGCCTACGTCCCCTTGGCTGACATTCCTCACCTGATCTAATTGGGGTAATCATAATATATCATTTTATTACTTGCCGAACACGTGGGAGGATCTGCTTAGCAGTCAAATCAAGTAAAATTATTCACTTTAAAACGTATTCCCTGTAACCCCATTTTAAGAACAACCAATTATAATAAATGATTAATATAAACTTTATAACAACATTGTGAAAATATAACGTATTAATTATATGTAAAACTCATTCTGATGAAAACACTTTTGTTTAACAAAGAAATAACAAAATTCCCATGTTACGAATAACCTGACAATATTTGAAAATTTTCTACCACTGCAACTGGCTTCAAATGGGAGCAGTTTGGACTGTCGAATTTCAGAGATATGCATATATGAATACCAGAAATTAAAAAGGGTATAAGTGCTATTACAAAAAAGTAGGTAGGCGGGAATTTAAAGTATGGTCAAACGTTTAAAGTGAAGAAAACATTATTTTATTTTAATGCCAAATCAACAAATGAACATAATAGGGTTTTATTTGAATGTTTTAGCGTCTTTAGATCCAGGTCTACCTCCGTTTTTATAATAATAATCATAATATTTTTTTTTGTGTGTTTATTCAGTTTTTTAATTTTACAATACTTATCTTACAAATCTTCCAAAACTGATCAATCAGTTTTATTGTAAAAAAACTCTCATTTTTCCTATTTACTTAATAGGTACTTTATACTTTTTTTTACGTGAGCTCCACACAGGAGACCTTGAGGAAAATAATTTCCCTCAGGGCCTATGTCATCTTTGGGGATGCTGTGTGGAGGGTTTTTTAAAGGAAAGGAAGGAGAGGTGAGTTCTGGGAAGGAAAAGGGTTAAGTGGTGGGTAGGAATTCGGGGTTCAATGTGTCCTGGTCATCCGCCTCCAAGACCTAGACAAACCTCACCCCATGAACCCGGGGTGACCTATGGCAGAGGTGTTGGTTAAATACTTTTAGGTAATTACTAAGTATATTAGAAAAATGAAACAATACAACTTTGTAAAAACCACTTATATAATGTGCAAATCCGACCGGTTTCGGAACAAACGTTCCTTCGTCAGGCTTATACTAATTTGACAGTTTCGAACAATGTTTTATTATGGTAGGGGGTGGAGCCGTTGTTAGTTAATAATGTAGATTGGGTGGGTAGGTATTAGTGTAGAGTGGGTGGGCAGGGGAACAAATCCATGATTGGGCTATATGACAATATTTTTTGTTTGTTGATAATAGATTCATTATTTTTAAGGGATTTTTTAATTTCCAAAGCTTCTAAGTTATCTTAACGTTTTCCTTTATGATTAATATGATGAATATTTTTTATCCCTGTATTTTTTTCAAAACTATGGTTATTTTCAATGATATGGTTAGCGAACTCAGAAAAATTATTATTATTAAGACACCTTAAATGTTCTTTGATTCTGATTTCAAAATTACGAGTTGTTTTTCCAATATAAAATGTGGGACAATCATTGCATTTGAGTTTATATATTCCGGAATTAGTCAATTTATGGTCTTTATTAATTATGGTCGTTTAATATTAGAAGGGAGATATTTGCAACATTGAACTGAAAAATTATCAAAATTTTACGCCATTCTTTATCATTAATATTATTAGAATTGTATAGATACTTATTTTTTGAAATTTTGCTAAGTTTTTATTTAGGATGTTATAATATTAAACCAGCGTTTTATACAAGAAATAATATCGGTAATTTTTTGAGAAATACTAAAGATAAAGACCATAAATTGACTAATACCGGAATATATAAACTCAAATGCAATGATTGTCCCTCATTTTATATTGGAAAAACAACTCGTAATTTTGAAATCAGAATCAAAGAACATTTAAGGTGTCATAATAATTATAATTTTTCTGAGTTCGCTAACCATATCATTGAAAATAACCATAGTTTTGAAAAAAATACAGGGATAAATATTCTTCATATTAATCATAACGGAAAACGTTTAGATAACTTAGAAGCTTTGGAAATTAAAAAATCCCTTAAAAAGAATGAATCTATTATCAACAAACAAAAAATATTGTCATATAGCCCAATCATGGATTTTTTCCCCTACCCACCCACTCTACAATAATACCTACCCACCCAATCTACATTATTAACTAACAACGGCTCCACCCCCTACCACAATAAAACATTATTCGAAACTGTCAAATTAGTATAAGCTTTCCCTGACGAAGGAACGTTTGTTCCGAAACCGGTCGGATTTGCACATTATCTAAGTGGTTTTTACAAAGTTGTATTGTTTCATTTTTCTATAATGGATAACCACAAAGTAATAGCTACATTCAAAAATACTAAGTTTATTACTTAATATTAATCTCTAATAACTACTAATTATTATAATGCTTATAAATACAGTGTATGATAGTAATTTCCAGGTATTTGATGAATATTTGATCTAGGTATACAATATTATTTGATTTCAAGTTCTACGAATTTGATTTCATGTTCTAATAAACTCTTTGTTCCAGGTTGTGGGGAGAATAGTGCAATCATATACGTTCCATATGGTTATATGTATTTATATATTTATATAGTAAAGAAACGAAAACATAAATATTTAAAAAAAAAATTAATAATAACAAAAATAAATAAAATCCATTATCATGCAGGGCGTGGTCTTGAGTGAACTCGGGCCCAACGCTCACTCAGGAGTGGCGCTTGGTGCTGGAAGGCTGCGGTCACCACCGTGTTGTCAGAGGCCATTAGCCGCATCCTGACTCCAGTGACCCGGTATCTCATCAGGCTGATGAATCCACGGAGTCCTAATTCCGTAAACATTGTTGATGCGCTGCTATACCTTCTGAATCCAAATATGATTACGCATGCATTATTATATTGGATCCGGAGACGTTCCTTCGAGCTTACTCGGTATTACACCATGTTTCCCATGTAGGCTAGTGCAGAATGCATTGAACAATGTTTTTTTAACATTATTGCTGCATCGGAAGAATCTTCGGGCAATCATATTTGACAAAACGCTGATACTTCTCCTCTGTCAATATCACCATCATAAATGGCACTTACACCCTTTTAAATTTCCGGTATTCATATGTCCTTGTGTGTGTGTGCGTGATGACATCAAAACACAATTTTTCTACTCCAAAAGCTTACATCATGAAATTCAAAACATTCATGATTAAATGTGTAATTTCATAAAAGGGTTTTATTATACCTGCTGCAACTTTCTCCGTGTGTAAAGTACTTCATCTGTATTCCTTCACATGTATTAATTTTTCGCGGTGTAATTATAGCACACGTAATTTCCCACCGTGTAATTTAATCCTGACGCTGCGCCGCCCACCTTAAAAGGGTGTTGAAAACCTTGGTAAAGCAACTCTTTCTGTGACTCGCAGTCTATTTAAAAAAACCAACCAGAAAAGTAAAAATCTTAATTCCAATTTTTATTTATTTCCAGGTGGCTGCTCATCGTTCGGCCATTCCTGCTTTGGGGGCCACGGCAAGCGTTCCGAAGGGGCCCTAGAGGGCGCTCCACCCTCCCTGCGGGCCCTAGGGGCGCTGGGAGCACAGGACGGGCAGGAGGAGGTGGCTGTACCCCGCCCGGTGTACCCCCCGACTATCAGGGATATTCTGAGCGCTGGAGATGACATCATTCCTGTCAGGAACGGAGGTGAGAATACTGTCAAACTTTATTTACATTTAGAACGAATTATTGAAAAAACATCAATATCCTCCACATAGCATCTCCAAAGATGACAGAATCTCCAAAGATAAAAACCCACCATTCAGAATCGAAACGTTTTTTTGGTGTCCAGATGTGAATAGCCAGGTGCTTCTCAACCTTATGCCGGTTAAATGTACATTTCAAAATGCAGGTTAAATAATATGTATTATTTTAGGGTAGAAAATGTGCATTACAATATGCAGTTTAGTTAAAATTATTGTTTTGGGTGGATAATGTTAATTTGTATACGCAGGTTAGTTAATATGTATTCTTGTTTAGAGTAGAAAATGTACATTTCAATGTGCAGGTTAGTTTATATGTATTATTGTTTGGGAAAGAAAATGTGCATTACAATATGAAGGTTAATTAAAATTATTGTTCAGGGTAGAAAATGTGCATTCCAAGTTAGTTATAGCAGGTTAGTTAAAATTATTGTTTAGGGTGAAAAATGTCCCTTTCAATATGCAGGTGAGTAAATATGTGTTATTCCTTAGAGCAGCAAATGTGCATTCCAAGTTAGTTATTGCAGGTTAGTTAAAATTATTGTTTATGTTAAAAAATGTACATTTCTATATGCAGGTTAGGTTAGGTTAGGTTATGCGTTATTGTTTAGGGTAGAAAATGTGCATTACAGCATGCAGGTTAGTTGAAAAATGTAGGTAAATGCAGGTTAGTTAATATAAGTTATTGTTAAGATTGGACTACGTGCATTAAATATCCAGGTTAATTAAAATTATTGTTTAGAATAAATGTGTGTACATAATATTATGCATTTATCCCATGGAGAAGACACCTCTCTGATGACATGAAACGATTTTGGTGTTTTGGATCTTTGAGTTGCAAAAGGGTGCAACCGATGAAAATATAAAGGTGTCTTGGAATTGTGTACAAAATACATTAACCAGAGTAGTGGCAAGTGGCAAGACCAGGCAAGAAACTGCTTTATCATTTTGTTTGCATTACAAAGTGGTTTTCCCTTGGAACAGCCGGAATAAGATTTTGAGGAAAACGGAACCTGTTTCTGTAATTTTACTATATTTTTACGATGTTAAATAATAAACCGAACAATACACATCAATGATAATAAATCAGAAGCTCTCTCCGAGATGACCTAAAAAAAAACAATTAAATAATTGGACACTTATAATTTACTGATCCTTATAAAATACGTGTTCGTGGATAATGTCAATACACGATTGATTGAATGTTCTTTCTTTTACCAATTTATTGTTCAAAAAATGGTAAGAAGAAGATTAATTACGTAATATTTTTACGTAACTATTTAAATTAATTTTTATTCATTTGACCATTTGACCTTCTGCAAGTTGTAGGCACAGCGTTATTTTAATGTTCGTCATGTATATTTACACTAACTCCACAGAGGCCCCAGTGAAAATAATTTCCCTCAGGGTCTATGTCATTTTTGGGGATGCTGTGTGGAGAGTATTTTTTAAGGAAAGAAAGTTATGGGAACGAAAAAGGTATAAGGGATGGGTAGGATTCTGAGGTCAGTATATCCGGGAGTGGCTGACGTATGAATCCATCCCTCTGCATCCAACTGTCGCGCATCACGATGGGTCGGAAGACAGTCGTGCTGGAGAGGTCAAAAGGCCTAAAACCGATCTCTACCGGTGGGCAGATGTATCCGACGCCAAGACCTAGACAAACCTCACCCCATGAACCCGGGCACCCCTACTAAGTTACTAAACAAAGCGAACCACCTATAACACGAGCAGTAAGGGGCGACCTATAACAGGGGAGTTAGTTATCCAAAAAATGGTTCCCGGGGCTCCGGTACCCATACCCGCCTCCCAAATTGATTATCATTGTGTTAATGTTAGTAATATGTCACGTAGACCGCCATGGCGGCTCGTGACTTTTGGGTGTGCTAGAGTGCTGATATTACAAAAAATGGCATTATTGATGTTGTTGTAGCCACTTTTTTAGTAATAGCACCCCAGCACACCCAAAAGTCACGTGCCGCCACTGCTCGGACGTAGGTACATAATGAATGCACATCACAAATTAATGGAGCAGAACTCTGTGTGAATTAGAAAGTGATTATTGTAAAACGCATAAAAAAATGTTGATGAGTTTCACCAGAAGTAAGGGAAAAGTTTACTTCGGTAACACGAACACGCCCACAGCACACTTCTGTTGGTTTATCTCTTTATTGCTTATTATGAACAATTTTAAAAACCAACAAATGTGGTTTTCTTTTAAATATTTTCTTTTCTTTTTTAGGCTTCTCAGACAACAGCGAGGAACAACAGGGCAGTGTTGACCAGATGAAGTACCACTTCTCTCCCTACCTCAGGCATTGGGTGAGTTCTACCTTCCTGGTATTTTAGTGATATTGATAAACAGTAAATTGAGAAACAACACCCCTTGCTGGTTTTTCTACACAAAGCATAAAGCCAATGAAAAAACAAAACCTACAAACACTGAAGATTCGGGGCAGTGGCGGATACATATGGGGGGCGCGGGGGGTGCGCGCCCCGCCCCCCTAAATATAAGTAAATCTTTCTTCAATCATTCGCTCTACATGTCTAAACCATCTAAGCGTCCCTTTCTTAATCTTACTTATCACGCTTGCATCAGCCTTGCATTCTTTTCATATTTTTCTCACACTATCGTACATGGCTTTACCACACATACGCCGCAGGGATCTCAATTCTATAGCATTTAGTCTTTCCTCTGCCAGTTTCATGCTTCACTGCCATACATCAGGGTTGGTACCAGCACTCAATTGTGGGCTGCTCGCTTCGCTTCTTTCGGCAGTTTTTTTTGAGCCAACGGCGTTCAGTCCTCCATAAATGCTGAGTTAACTGCATCTACCCTTCTTTCAATATCTCTATCAGCCTTCCCATCTCTCGTAAACATACTTCCCGAATACACAAACTCATTCACTGTCATTTTTGGGTAACTATTTCAAATTGTCTTTGGAGATACTATGTGAAAGGTCTTTTTAGAGAAATGAAATAGTGTAAGGAAAAAGGTATGATAGGTGGTTAGGACTCCCTGGGTTAGTGTGTCCAGGAAAGATGAACCTTTTCCTCCCGATGCGATGCGAGGTAATGAGTCGAGAGATGCCTGCTGGAGAGGTTAAATGGTCTCCCTATACCAGTCCTTTCCAGATCGCCGCGCAATACGTGGGCAAAAGCATCCGCCGCTACCTTGAAAAACGACATCCCATGAACTCAGGCATCCCTTCTAAGTCACCAAACTTAGCGATCCAATTGGGATGACTTATAGCAGAGGTGTTGTTTGCCCAATAAATAAAATCCCGTGGCGGCGGTACCCACACTCGCCTCCTAAATTGAAACTATTGCTTCATTCACATTCATACATCGTTTCATGTTAAGGTACCATTAACCAAGTATTTGATTCCCTTTATCGTGTAATGCAGCCCTACTGCTCCCTGTGGCCAGCCAAGATTTAAATGTGCGGTCCGCAATGGCGATTTATTTATTTATTGAAGTGAAAACTTCTTCAGCACCGCTGTGATTTGACAAACACATACATCTGTATGTTTTAGCCTGCGAGAGAATGAGATAATAAAGTCGGTCTCCTCTTTGTGCGGTGCTTCGTTTTCTCCCCAATGTTGTCTACTTTTTAGTTTTCTTATATCTTTAGCGCCCCCCCCCCTTGAGTTTTTTCTGTATCCGCCACTGATTCAGGGTTGACATTGATCTTCCTTTTGATACTAGTAGGGAAAATTTGAGGTTAAATTTAGCTCACTTATCTCACGAGTCAAATGCGCAACTTTTTCTGAAACATAATAAAACTTACCAACTAAGCTTCGTTAATTTAACGAAACGCCAAAGAGTAACTTCATTCTTTTAATGGGGAGCCTCTCCGAGATGAATTACGTATTAAACATAATCTTTTAAAGAATATTGTCATAATTTGAAGGCTGCAATGAAGACAACCTTTTTACTAACTTCAATATTTGAGTTTTTTGGTGGTGACTTTGTAGGGAACTAGTAATGTCACAGCATTTGAAGGACACACGGGAATATCACAGACCCAAGCCTAGATTAAAAGTTTTCGTTTGAGCATTTTTTCTGCTTTCAGAAATAAATTTTCTGATGTTATGTACGATCTTATGCCACATTTAATTTAATAAAAAAATATATTTTTTGTGCTTATATTTAAGAGGGAGAAAACCGGAAATATGTCATTTTTAAATCAAATTTTAGACGTATTGACTCTTTTATAAAAAAAAAATTATAAATTGATTTCGAAAGATTGTTCTTTTATCTAGTAAACGCATGTTTTAAATTTTGAGAAAAAATATTTATAATTTAGTATAATAAGGTTAAACCATAGGTCGTTGGCAGATTTGTTAAATTTTCAAACGAAATTTTTTATTTTACAAGACATATTTCATATCATGTAATCATACATTATTGCAAATCAATACGTTATCTAATAAACGCATGTTTCAAAATTTTAATTTCAGTTCAGTAAAATCATTAAAAAAATAACCGAACACTTATTTATGACGAAATTTCTCTATTTTGTCTATCTACTTACTTTTTTACAAATTAATTTATTGCAGATTTTTTTTGGACATTTATTTTACATAGATATTATTAAAAAATTATAAATACTTATGATAAAAAAATAATTACAAAAAGTATATAATTTTAATAGTTTTATCATCACGCCTTTCAGCATTTTTGGATGTAGGTATAAATTAAAGCAAATTTGGAATAAAGTACAATCGATATTGAGTTATAATTTTTAAAAGCTGGTACGGAGAATAATTAATCTTTCTCATTGGATCCGCCCTGTACGATCGTAAGAACATCTTTCGACGAAATGTGGATTTCCGGCCGCTGGCTGGTTAAAGGCCCTTAACCATGTAATAAAAATAGTGTAAATATA
This sequence comes from Limnephilus rhombicus, assembly GCA_929108145.2. NCBI lineage: Eukaryota > Metazoa > Arthropoda > Insecta > Trichoptera > Limnephilidae > Limnephilus > Limnephilus rhombicus. The sequence goes on from OV815284.1 coordinate 31,918,341, forward strand.
CTGTCGTATAGTGAATAGTGTATATTTATACTGTCGATATTAAATAAATAAACCAAATGGTTTGATTCATGGACAAAATTTTCCGTTTCAGCTTTAACCATTTTATATTTATTACTTTTTAGTAGTGTCTTCAGAAAAGTTTGAATAATATAACGAACGTTGATTCCGATCACACACAGTATGTGATTATTCGTATAGTTAAAACATCCATTATGAAATATGATTGAACTAGACACTCCTCTGGACCCCTAGCACGGTCGATCGATAAGGTTTGTATCTAAAACTTCACATCGTTCCCTAGGACAACTGTAGATCGCTAACGCGCAAACAACACTTCTTGACGTCAAATATATTAAGAACACTTAGTCGTTGTGAACTGTTATTTATTCGTTGGTGATCTGCAGTCACGCTAGGGAACGATGAGAAGTTACCGCAAGTTATCGATACAATCCTTATCGATCGACTGTGCTAGGGGTAACATCATTGTTTCCCTTTCGAAATCGCGTAGATTGACAACTATTATAACTAAGATGTAATTAATTACAAAATCGCATGTTTTTTATCATTTCAAATCGGGCCCGTTTTAACGAGACAAAAAAATTTAATTGTACAAAAAACAGTAACATTTTCTTTTAATATTGACTGCAGTTCTTATTCCATTACTGGGTTTGAGACTCGCATTATTAAATCTGTTCCTACAGTCCTAGCATGAATTATACTCTAGACGGCAAATAATCATTCAGATGAGGAAAAAATAGATATGTTTTTTAAATATCATGAAACAGTTGAGAACGCAATACATTAGCAACATAATAACAGCAATATATTATTAGTTAATCACATACTTGCAACATGAATTTCTACCGATTTCTTACATATCTCCCTTAAAACCCTAGATCACTAACCTTATTTTTCGACGCTTATTACTAACCTTCGTCGTTTCGACTACGGTACTAAATAAAGGGGGTTTAAGGGTTTTATTAAAACAAAATATGTACATATTTATTTTTATTATTAATGAACAGTGTTTATTTGTATTGTTTCTCATATTTAGAAAAACAAAAATATCAAATTTATTAATCAAAAGCCTTAAGAATAAGACCATAGTTTTCATGCAAAATCAACAATTGTAACATTTTTAAAGTTGGTATTTGAATTAGTTATAACTAAATTTTGAAAAAAAAAACAATTCAAATATCAAAAACAAAGACTTGAATTAACTAATACAATAAAAGTTTTGGTGAAAATCTAGAAACTAATAAAAATTTGGTGAAAATCTAGCGAAAATAAAAAGTCACGTTATCACTAACCTTCGTGGAGGCGACGAGAGAAAGTTATCGGGGTTTTTTTAATCCTGATCATAGATGACCAGTTCTGTTTTTTCGTCATAAGTTTGATGAAGGGAGAGGAGCCTGGTCCCCCGCCCTAGTATTCCCCAAGCTCGCCTAGCTCGACATTCCTGCAAAATTGCGAAAAAACAATAATACTATTCACTTTTGACAAATAAGTGAGCAGTCATCTGACATATGACACGCGTGTATTTATTTCTCACTAGGGGGCGCGTGTATTGGAGTGTTAAACATTTGTTTTTAAGCTCTTAAAAATATACATGAAAAAATCGCAAAGTGTGATCCAAAAATTATTAAAAACAAGTCTGTTTCTATTATCTTATAAATTTACATTAGTGTAAAAATTTACAAAGTTTCTTAAGATGCTCCCCGCGAGATTTTTGCTCTATTTTAAACGAGTGGTGTTTTATTAAACATTTTCGCAATTTTCGCATCGATTTTGTCGCTGTAAATTTAGCGCACTCCTCTAAGATTCGTAATTTCGTATCTCTCCATCTTCTTCTTTTCTAGCCCGGTTGCGGAGCCTTAATGCATGTTTAGAATGAGCAAAATATAATCTTAATACATAAGGTTACTACCGAATAGCCATGATTTTAACATCACGTCGCCTTAGTTCTTGTTTGTTCAATAGACCATTAGAAAATTTTACAGGAAGAGAAGGTTTTCTTTCATTATTTCAATGAAAAATTATGATAGGTGTTTAAGATAAAGCTTAAAAAGCGTAAAAGTCTCATTAGTTTAAATAATTCTTAGGTGATTATATTAAATATTCTTAGGTGATTAGTTAAGTTTAGTTTAAATATTCTTAGGTGATATAATTTTTTATACTTTATTTTTAATTTTAAAGTGGAGATTGAACAACAACTTAAATGGTCTGTTTGACAAACAATAACTGAGGCCACAATCAGTCATTTTTCAATCCCGAGATCCTCACACCTCTTATTTCATCTTATTTATCGTGTCCTATTCTAATAATTAATGCTTTTTATTTATTTTTCCAGTTGATCGCGTTCCGGAAGGCCCAGCAGCAATTGAATGGTGAAGGATATCCACTAAATATGTTTTAAGTCCTGCCAATGAACCGATACTAAAGCTGTTTTATTCCGAAGATACTGACTTATTTATTTATCTAAAGTAAAAAAAAAACTTCCAGTAAAAGTAATCGATATGTATTTGATTTCTGAGTAAGGCAATTTTCTGATTTTCTTAACTACAAGTACTTGACAGTATCTACGTAGGTATCTACATAATAATATAGCCAATAGATTTTAATGTTAAATTGACGCTTTTGATGACTAATTCTCTAGTAAATTCATGAATTATCTACTTAGATAGAAATGGATGTTCAATATCGATAATACTTTATTCATATTACGATAATAAAAACTGATGTATAGAGATCTATTCTTTAAAATATAATAATAAGTCATAAAAGTCAAATTATCTCATGCTGCTTACCCATTTGCGAACCGAACCACGAATTATGGGAAAAAAAGTTGTAACCGCTCGCCGGTCTTGCTTCGTTCCTTTCCCGTAATTCGTGGTTCGCTAGCAGATTCAGCTCGCGTCTGTATACGCAGCCTTATAATTGCGTATATATACCTACTGAAAAGAGATTTTTTTGTAGCTACTAATGTTATTTTCAGGTGTGCATCGTTACTTATAAATATTTTGTTTAAGATTTGATCAAGGGAAAAGTTATAACTTGCGTAGTAAACTGCATAAATCACATTATTATTAACAACAAGCCAACCGGTTTTGCAACAACCGTGCCTTCGTCAGGGCAGATTTAAACTGCTTACATCATAGACGTGGGGTTACATACAAATTTTGAAAACTGTGTGTTATTATGAAAATAAAATGATGACAACACAAAGTTACAGTGCTTCGATATGATTTTAGTTTTTCACGGCCAAAAGTATTTTCATTATTTATTTTTGGGGTGTTATGCCGTGTTGCGCCACCTCCTTCTTTATCCAACGTTTCGGGAAGCATCAGGGCATCAGGAAACTGTCCGAAACGTTGGCTAGGAGAGCATGGAAGGAGGTAGCGCAACACGGCGTAACACTCCAAAAATAAATAACGAAAATAACCTAGTCCTTCAAATCATTAATCAAGTCACTAACTTCGAAGATATTTAGTGATTATATCAAATATTAATATATCTTTAGATGCTTAAGAGATTTCCACATTGACGAAACTTTTTTATGTTTGGTGAATAGTTTTCTTAATTGAAGTGTCGCATTTAATCTTGTAGGTTCGTATTTATGATATAAAATCATAATGAGAATCCTGGCTGGTGTTTGTTCACAAATTATTGTTTTTTAATAATTAAAATATAATAAATAATATATGTAAAAATTGAGTTGTTTTAAAATTTTTGTGATTGATTTCATATTGCCTTTAAATTTTTGTAGATTGCGTTGTTTGCAATGTTTATAAAAGTAGTACATATTTTATCTTGTTCTTTCTTCTTCCAGTGTGCGAAATAATATATTTTTAAACTTTAGGTTTGTGAGCAAATAAGGGACTTTTCATTATAATTTTACTGTCAATATAAAATTATCTACTGTTGTTGTATTAAATATTATTAAATAAAATGAGATTTAAATCTTAAGATTGTTTCCTTTAAATACATTAGACGGTCCCCGTGGTCGAGGGAAAGGGCAAATAAATTTTATTTGATTAATTTGTTTTATTTCACAACTTATTAACATATTGCATGTTTGCGGCGGTTCCACGCCAAATCAGAATTTTCCCAACTGCACACCTCTTTGACAAGTCATTTAAAACTGTATTTTTTTTTAAATAGCCCATAAACTAACCTAACGTAACCTATTTAATCAATTGTTTTATTTACTTTTTCTTAATGACTTTTCAAAGGAGGTGTTGAGTTGATTTCTTTGATGCTTTGATTTGAGGTGAGGATGCTCTTTGTATCACCCTGGTGTGTAAGACCATAATTCAGAATTGAAATGGTTTTAGCCGTGTTTGGTTACCAGATTTGAATAAACAGGTAATTCTCCTCCTTCCTCTTCCCCATATCCTTCCCCTTCCCATTACGTTCAGCCTCACAACATACCCCAATTGGAGATGCCAAAGTCTCACTGGCTCCAGCAGGAGCAGTTGGAACTTTTGTTCGAAATTCACATTACAAAAAATAAAAACAACAACAACCGTTGTTACCTGTCGATGCATCGATCGTCCACTATATTAATAATTGTACTATTCTCAATGATGAATAGTGACCAAAATCTTTTTTTTTTACATTATCTCAGACTTGACATAGGCCCAGAGGAAAATAATTTCCCTCAGGGCCTATGTCATCTGAGATGCTGTGTGGAGGGTCTTTTTGAGGACAGTGGAGGTTATCCACCACTTACCCGCCCTGGTATAAGTAACAGATGGTTACTCCTTCAAGGCTCTCGCAGGATTCTAGTTTTTTTTGTTAAACGAATCTACATGTATTTATTTTGAACGAATCTAGACCTCCAGTGTCCCTGCATACGTTGTTAGAAAGCAGTATGCAAGTGCTTAACAGGAAAGAAAATAAAATACAACAAATCAAGTTAGTAATACAAGCAAAAATAACAGTTAAAGCAAAATAAAACTCGTTCAAGAAGCTCACGAGGCAGCATTGCATCATGTGAAAAACCCTGTAAGCACCTGTATAAATAGATAAAGAACATACTTTGAACAATTAAGTCTCAAATTATTTGCCTAGTACCAATAAAAAATGTAAATTGCATTCAGCCTGATATAAACCACACTCAGCATCCGTGTCCCCCACCCAGTGAAGCCTCATAGAAAGTTAGTGAATAATAGAGGTAAAATACCTTTTTGAGGACAGGAAGGAATGAACATTGGTCTTGAAGAGACCATGTTGTAGGAAGGAGGAAACACAGAGGCCGGCAAATCATTCCACAGCCGAGCTGTTGAACACAAGAACGAGTCGAAGAAGCGACCCGTTCTCATGTGACAAATGTTAACCGTGTACAAATGTTGGGCACGTGTTTGGCGTGTTTCCCAACTATGCACCGGTGCCGAAGGGATCAATGACACTAGTTCCTCGGATCATCTTCCTTTGTAATACCGGTAGAACAAAGATAGCATTCCCACCAGACGCCTGTGCTCTAAAGATTGCAATCCGTCTGTTAAGATAGGAGAATCTATCAAAAGGACCGCTCGTTTCTGCACAGAGTCGAGGGTATTTTTCAGGTATTTTGGAGCTCCAGACCAAAGGTGGCTGCCAAATTAAACCGTGGGGGCGCGCTTGAGATTTGTACAGGGTTAGCAGTTGTGCTTTATTAAAGTATCTAATGGTTAATTTATTTTATTTTGAAACAGTAAGACTAAATACATAAGAGTGCAATGCTATTGAATTACCTCTAGTAAGACTGCAATACGATTGTCCGCAGCAGGCATTATTATTTGTTTATTGAACAAGAGCGGTCGGTAGCTAATTCTTATTTCTAGGTTCAAATGTTGAAGCGAGAGAGTAATTATATATATTCCGATAATCTTGAAATACGAACATATAAAAAGATATTTTATTTAATTTATTGGGGGGCTAGAATTCCAATAATCCATGCGCTTGATAGCTGCAAGACGAGTTTTTATCTAGCCCCCTACATAGTTAAGTAAATTGAAATACGTACATATAAAAAGATATTTAATTTGATTTATTGGGGGGCTAGAATTACAATAATCCATGCGCTTGATAGCTGCAAGATGAGTTGTTATCTAGCCTCCTACATAGTTAAGTAAATTCTAAAGTAAAATCCAAGCTAATTTGTACAGCGCTCTTGAGGCGATTTTTTGCAAAAACAGCGCTGTATAAGTTGTACAAATTTATTATTTATTATTTGCTGGCCTTGTACAGTCATCATATTCATGGTGTCCCTCTTAAAGCATAACGAGACAGAATACTTGGCATATCTACCCACAAGTGCATTTTTAAGAAAGGGACCCTCAGATGGTTTGGGCATGTAGAGCGAATGAACGAAGGAAGTAGTGTAAGAAGAATATACGACGCGAATGTGAATGGTAGAAGAAGTCGGGGACGCCCGAGGAAGACATGGCACGATCAAGTTAATCAGATACTTGAGTCGGGCCATGACAAAAGTCAGAATAATAGAAGAGAATGTATGAGACGATGTATGAATGTGAGTGAGACAAAGAGTGTGTGCCAAGACCGAGTTGTTTGGCGGTCCGTCCTCTCTGCCTACCCCTGCGGGGAAACGGCGTGATGGTTAGTTAGTTAGTTAGTTAGTTCAAATTCTTAAAAAAAGATGAATGACATCAGATACAGGATTGATTGATTGAATGACATCAAATAATGTGCTTTTGGAGCTAAAGGGAGCTTAATTCAGATCTAAATGCTTTTATATTTGAAAAGAAACTTGTATTCGTCGTTTCTCAGTATTGTATGAAAATTTAAAAATCAATCCTTAATAAAAACAGTACCACCTAAAGTTGATGAATTGCATTGTATTGCATGTAATCGACAACGAGTCTCTCTGCCGAGTTCAGCTTGATAGGATGTCAGAAAGTGCGTTAATTTCCACTTCTAAGATTTGCATTCATTCAAGAAAACAAAATCGAAATTCAAATAGATGTCTTTAAAAAATTAAGCAGATGGCTCAGGTCCCATGGCCCCAGGTTTCAGACATCAGAAAAATCTATGCTTAGAGAAAGGGAATTTTTTGGGTTCACAGCTTAACTTTACAGAAAAGTAAGGATGAAAAAGTACTCGTTAGTGTGACATTAAATAAGATCGTTTGCATAAATGTCGTGTAGCTAAGATTAAGGAATAAAAACGTGGTCCCTGTGGTAGGTAAATATTTCGAATTTAACACTGTTGGAGTAGGATGCCTTTACTTTAGAGCAGCGTCTCCTAACCTTTTTCAGCTACGGACCCCTAGGAAATCAAGCACAATCACACAAGGACCCCCTTAATATGAAAACCAACAATAAATCTTGAACCATTTTTGAAGTGAAAACTTCTTTAGCACCGTTGTGATTTAAAATTCGATGAAACGAAAAATAGCGACACTAATAAGAGACAAACACATACTTCCATAGGATTTAGCCTGTGAGAGAATGAGATAATATAATCGATCTCCTCTTTGTGCGGTGCTTCATAGCCTATCGATCTCCTCTTTGTATGGTACTTTGTAGCCTCCCCACTCTTGTCTACTTTAGTTTTCTGAAGGTTTCACTTCTACCGACTTTTTTTTTTTTTTACAGTGAATACAGCACAAGAATCTCAACTGCTCCCGTCTGGAGCCAGTGAGACTTGGTATCCCCAATTTGGGTATGTTGTGAGGCTGAGGGTAGTGGGGAGGGGAAAGAGGTGGGGAAGAGGAAGGTTGGGAAGTACCTGGCTATTCAGATCTGGTCACCAAACACGGCTAAAGCCATTTTCAAGCAACGTTTCAATTCTGAATGGTGGTCTTACACCAGGGCGATACTGATAGTATCTTCCACTCTGGAACATGCCGCAAATATACTATATATTATTTTAAATGAATTAATTGTGAAATAACACAAATTAATCAAATAAAATTTATTTGCGCATGCCGGGTTAGAACCCGCGACCTCCGGATTGTGAGTCAAGAGTCTTACCCACTGGACTACGGAGGTCGTCTTTGAATTGCACACTCTGATATATTTTTTAGTAAGTACAACAAATACAAACAAAAACAAAAATCTTTTTTATTAAAGCGTTAATAATTAACGTACAACAGCAACTCCAACATTCACATTAATTAACGGTTAATTAATGCGAAGGTTGTTGTGTTTTGCAAGTAAATTCGTGATATTCGGGTTGATGTTGCTACTAAATTGTAATCTCAAATCAGATTCCAGTTGTAATCTATTTCTGTATTTGTCATTAGTGTATTCAAAAGCGGATAACGCCTTTCACAGAGGTATGTGGTTGAGAAAAGAAAATGTTACGGTGCTTCTTCTGACATTTCCTTAAAATCTTTCTTTACATTCACCCAAAAACTTGATAAAGAGGTTTCTTTGAAATTACGTTGCGAAGCTGGATCACAATATATTTCTATTAATTGGTTTTCCTGTGCCGTTTTAAAGCCAGTAACATCGGTAACATCTGTGTTGACAGGGTCTAATTACCCATTTTAATTTTTGTCGGGTACTGGAAAATAAACCCGAAACGAAGACCTTAAAGCGCTAAGGTGCATAATCATTTCTTGTACTTGTTGGTAACATTGCTCCACCAGAGGATTCCATAAACGCTGACAGTGTAGGAAAGTGATTGTAGTTCTTTTGAATTGCACGATTTGTCAAGCTTTTTTAGCATCGTTTCAATTTTATCTTCAACTTGGAAGATGTTGTTATCTCTCCCTTGTAGACCCAAGTTCAACTCGTTGAGGGCACTAAATACATCAGCTAAATATGCTGCCATTGTGAGCCATCCAGCAGCATGTTTATTCTTCAAAAATAACATTCTGATCTCATCTCTCAACTCAAAAACACGTGACACAATTTTCCACGAGATAACCAACGCACTTCAGCATGCAATTACAACTGCTCGTGAATGCTTCCCAGCTTCCAGCCCAGCTTTAATAAAATTCACCACCTGTATTCACCACTACGTCGTCTAACACTGTTTTTAATTTTTTGTGCTAAGTAAGCGTAGCGATTACGAGACTTTTGGTGGTATTTATTTATTTTTGTTAAATGGTCCAGAGATGAGACTGCTGACCCCAATTTATTCTCTGAATTTTGTCACTAGTGCAAATGTTTTTTTTTTAATTATACATATTGACCACTAGCGTGTCGGCAGGTTTTGCTTTTTTTGTTAAGTTATAGGAGTTAGGATCCTCCAAAAATCGTTAAACTTTCTTGGTTTGAACGCCATCAACAGAAATCCAAAATACAAACTAGAGAACATATTTTAAAAAAGGCAAGGCGTACTGATATAGAATATTTTCTTCTAATACAATTAGTAAAAAAATCTCAAAGATTGTTATATAATTTGATACTTACAATATCTTAAAAAAACATTGTTAATTAATGCGTTAAGACAATACTGTACGAAAACACAAGGTTCAAATATATATTTTATTCAATTCGTATTTGCACAGAGTTCTTACAATACATATTAACAATCCATATCCAACAACAAAACATCAATATAATATTTTAACAATAAATAAAATAAAACTTTAAGTTCGTGTTCCACACCACACATAAGTCAACGAAACTTAAAAAAAAAGGTGGGCGTGCCGACACAAAATTAAAGTTCGTTTTATTTTTGTAATTTTCCACAACAACATTTCTAATATATTTTTCATATACATACATAAGTTTTAACATTTCGGTTAGTCGAAAAAAAATCACAGAAATCTCTTATTATTATTATAAATAATTTTTATACAATTATATTCATTCTGACAGTTACTTACAGAGCCGATAATTTAAAAAAAATGTGGTGTGTTTCCTATTAATTTATAAATACAAGTCTATTACATCATTGTAAGTATGTACATGTACAGCATATTATTTAAAAAAAAATCTATATTATAAGTTGGACGTGGATATTGGATATAAAACAATATGGAACAATATTACATATTAAGTAAAGGAGATGTTACATTTAACGAGTTTGAAGAAGAATAAATTATTTATAGGTACAGTAATGAGCGGATTATGATTAAGACAAAGATAGAAATACCGGTAAAATCTCCACAATTAAGTTAAAAAGTTTAGGACACAATATTCAGAAAAAGGTGAACATATTTTTAATGTGTTTGAAGAAGAATGGTTATAGGTACCTAATAGGCTTTATCGTCAAATTTTTGAGAAATAGTAATGTGTTTGAAGAAGAATGGTTTTAGATAGGCACCTAATTGACTTTTACGTCAATATTTTGAGAAGTAGTAATGAGTTGATTAGGAGTAAGACAAAGATAGTAGACAACCGAACAACCTCCAACTTAAGTTAAAACAAGCTTAGGACACAATGTTCAGAAAAGGAGATTACAATTTAATGCGTTTGAAGAAGAATGGTTTTAGATAGGCTCCTAATTGGATTTTACGTCAATATTTTGAGAAATAGTAATGAGTGGATTAGGAGTAAGATAAAAATAGCAGAAATAAACGTACAATCTTCACACTTAAATGGGAATAAGTTTAGTTGCAGCACAATTTACAGATGACTATAGTCATTTTAGGGATCATAATAGAGTATTTGGTTGGGAAATAATAACAGATGTCATCTAAAGAGATAAAAAAAACTGGAGACTTTTGAGAGTGGTCCATGTAGAAACAACTAGACGCTAGAAGTCTTATGAGGAAGAAGAGAATAGTAAGTAAGCCGTATAGTAAGAGCTTTGTGGGAACATAATAATAACTTAAAAGGCTAAACCAAGGGTGTCGATACCCCTTTTACTTCAGAAGAACTGTAATGTTATTTTATCAAATGAATATCGAGATTTGAGAATCGATTCATATGCATTCAATTAATCGGTCACGTACAATTTTTAACCTACTTTATGTTATTTTATTTTATTTATTAACAGAAACAAACAGTACAATAGATACATTGTTAAAAAAAATACAATTAATAAGTACCCATATTACATGGTGGGTAACTATTATGTGTTTCATTGTAGTGTCTTGTTTATGGTATGCGTATTAAGTAATTACCGGGTGATGTATGTAATGGGAAGGTGTGTGTGTGTGTGTGTGTGTATGTATGGGTGTATGAACAAATGAACAAATTATATTATTGACAAGGAATACTAGACAAAATATAACATTCTTTTGCAACACATACACAACTAACTATCAATCACACTCACTTACCAATAGGATGCATTATTTAGGCAACAAGTTTGGTGGTATTGTAGATGTATTCGCTGATTCCCTTTACATTCTAAAATGCAATTTAAATCAGCACTTTGTGGAATCCTACAAATTATTGTAACATGGGTATAATATATTTAACGATTTGATTTGTTTTTGTAATGTTTATATTATATTTTGTTCTATGTTATTGTTAAATATTACATTGTTTAAAATATTTCACGGTTTTCCAAAAGATTATACAAGTGATTTTTTTTTTCTTTAAAAACTACTTGTATATTCTTAAAAGTTTTTTCAGTTTTATAACTTTTGGTATAAATTCTATGTATGTGTAATCCTCGATATCTTAAATATTATTCTCTAATCTATGTAAAAGCCCCTACGGGCGTATAACAACAATAAATAAATAAATAAATAAATTATGCTCTTTTTAAATTTGGGCAGTGAATTGGAAAAAATGTCGATGTTAGAATTTAGACCAATAATATTGAACATACCTAATAAGAAGAGCACGATTGATTGGCGAATTAGATGCTGCATTTGTCTTGTAATTAAGCGTGTGGAATAGTTCTGTATGGCGTGTTAAAATTAACTAAGGAAAGGAGTTCGGTACAGTCAATGTTATTATTTAAAAATTTGTGTATAAATGTCAAATCAGCTATTGCTCGCCTTTGTTGAAAAGTTAATATATTATTTTTATGTCAATATATTTATTATATCAATCACATATATTAGGTCTATGTACAGCTTGTACAGCACTTTCATAATATATAATTTTGTGTAAGTATTTACAAATAATGATATCATAAAAATAATTCACAGATTAAGTAAGATACAGTTACAAAGACTCCTAAGAGAAAATTCAGTGAATATAATGAGAGATTTGTCTAAGTCTAAAACATGAAACGAATAAATTCAATTCGGAATGAAATAGTATTAATTAATTAAAAACAGTTATTACACATTTACATCGACAATATGCATTACTCGATGGAATTAGAAGACAGAAAGTTTGTTCACGACAAATCAACAATATCATAACAACATTATTTTTTGGAGTAAAATAATTAAAGTCAAAACATCGTCAGCAAGTACCTCATCTGGTGAACAAAACATCGTCAGCGAGTACCTTATTTGGTAAACAAAACATCGTCAGCAAGTACCTTATCTGGTGGACAAAACATCGTCAGCAAGTACCTTATCTAGTGAACAAAACATAGTCAGCAAGTACCTTATCTGGTGAACAAAAAATCGTCAGCAAGGACCTCATCTGGTAAACAAAACAAAGTCAGCAAGTACCTCATCTGGTAAACAAAACAAAGCATCAAAGCATAAATATATGCCGGGGATCCTGTCTAAAGTCCAATGTAGAGTCACTAAATATTGTTCACAAATTAATTCTTAAAGTCGTGTACAAAAAAAATTTCGTTATCCATCGAAACTACTTTACAAGGAATCTAATGTTATGTGTATAAATCAGCTGTAAATCACAAAAATAATTTGTAGATTTTTTATCAATACTAAATCTGCAGAAAGAACTCAACAAATCCATACCACTAGAATTGGCTTTGTGGCAATAAATACTAAAACATCTTTTGGCCAAAGAAACTATTTATATCAGGTTCCACTTTTGTTTAATATTCTGCCAGATTACATTAGCTAAATTTATAAATAATGTTAAGATATATGTGTTGTCAGAGGATTGGCATACTATTTTTTCATCCTTGTCCTTTTTTCAATAATAAGATTTGTTTTTTAATAATATTTGTTTTTTTAAATAATAAGATTTTATTTGAGTTCCATTTGCCAAAATCGGTGTGTCACCCTAATTTTTTTGAACTAGCTTTGTTTCTTGATGGGTATAGTAATTAAAGATTTATTTATGGTCTATATTGTTACAAATCATACTCAAATTACCCATCTGGTCACTAATATAACATTTTTATTTCTTACTTTCTGCATATAATATTTTAGTGTTTTGAATGTAGTGTTTTGTATTTTAGTGTTTTGTGTGTAAATGCATCACTCAAATTTATAAAATGTTAACCTTAATACAGGCTGTTAGTCCTAGTGAGGTTTTTTTTTGTTTGTAAAAAAAAATAAGAACATGTATGGTGAGAAATTATTAAATTATAAATAAATAAATAAAATAAGTAACAAAGATTCGATTTTAATATTTTATAATGAAAAACTAATGGCTTTATTTTAATTACCTGTTCCCTCATTGTTTTCCGAGTAAAATGGCGGAAATTATTATTGGTAAGGGCCTTCGCTCATGGAAAAACTGAAAGCTGGTTGGCAACTGAACTCAACATTACGATTTCAGTAATTATATCAGCTTCTTTAACAAAAATATAATTTATTAATAATGTATCAATTATCAACCTTAATATATAATAATTATTTATCAACCTCCTGATATTTTACCGCTCTGACATATCGCAAATTACTCGAAAACTTGACAGGTCGTAAGGCGTAACCACGGCAACCTGGCAACTGAAACGCGCCGGCTGCGGCAACTGGCACTGCGAGTTGCGAGTGACTGGTTGCGTCGCCCTTTTTAACGGGTCTTTAACAAGTTGCCTGTGTGCGGACCGCAAATGAAATTTGCAAGTTGCTTTCCTGTGGATCTTCCATAAGGGTTTTTTTTCAGTTGCTCCATGAGCAGATGAATTGTTAAAATTGTTTAAAGGTCGTTAACGTACGGTATTGTGACTACAAATACTTTAACAATACAATAAACATAAACACTATTTCATTACAACTAAAGAAATAATATGAATAAATCGTTTGTAAGTGGCCTGACCACAGTTTGATAATGCCTTCAGTTGAAATAGTTGTAACGCGTAATAGTAATTAGGAATCAGTACTTTTTTTATTTTTAAAAAGACAAATATTCCCTGTTACGAATAACCCAACAATGTTTGAAAATCTCCTACTACCACCACAGAAAGCCGAAAATGATGCTTGTGATGGACGACTTAGCCAGCCGAGGAATCGAACACGTGACGCTCGGGTGGGACCCAAGCACTATGCCCACTCAACCACTGACCGGTCTGACTGACTTGTTTATAAATAAACTTTTTTTAAATTTTAATGATAATATTATTGGAAATATAAAAGAAAAACTTAAAATAGAGACCTGCAAATCAAACTTTATAACAATAAACAATCGTTCAGTAATTAAAAAAGTGCGGGAAGTAAAACCTATGCCTAATAGTAGCAGAGTTGTTTTGGATGTAACCTATTGCAATAAAATATCAAATAAAATCAAAATATATTGGACTTATGCGCCTTTTAACTACCTACTGATAGCAGAGAACTTTTTCTGAAACGATTGAATAGCTAAAAATCACACAAGAGAAACCAATTTTCAGTCTGAAGATTTCGAGTACGGTGAAAACGACCCAGTTCCAAATATATATATTTCTAAAAACAGTTATGTTGTTCGTTTAGTCATGTCATAATATTATATATTTTTTAAACATGAGTCTTAACTCTCTGTTGAAATTTAACAAATGGGCGTATTTCATCTTTTATTTCCCCTTGATAGCTTATCCATAGGATAACTAATGTTATCGATTTCGACATAAGCCGAGCTACTATTACTAGTACGAGTTAGTACATACTCGAATCTATAAATTATTGTGGCTTTATATCGGAAAAGTAAGCCCAGTTTTCTACCAATTGCAAGTATTTATTTGTTTATTTATTAACATACCTATGAATAAGCTATCAAGAGGATGGTGAAATACCCCTGACAATATTTGTGTGAAATTTAATATTAAATCTGAATAAATCCCTAGATCAACTTTGAATATTTTAATTACCAAGGATTTGATTTAATAAACCCAGCTTTTGATTTAATTTTTTTAATAATATTGTCAATTTCATGTCTGGATATATACAACATATAGGTATATATATTATTATTTTGTTAAAATTTTATTTTCCGTTTTTAAAAAAATATATAGCTCCATCCAATGTAATGTTAATGAATTAACACACATACCTAATACCTATCCTAAATAAAACTATTATTAGATACAACATCGGATAATATGAATATCTATCACATTTATTGCAACATTATTATTTAGCGGCAAAGTTCACTAGTCGATATATAACATCAATAATAATGTTTAATCAAAGTCTACATCACTATTTTATGTTAAGAGTGATACATAAACCAAAGTTTTTCAAATTCCGTGGACACCCAAAAAATTAAGACAAGACATATATACAACAAAGATTTATAAATAAAACTTAACATGTAGAAGTTGGCGGCGGTGTAAACATAAACTAACTCTTTATTAATGTCTTCCCAGATTTAAATGTCCGGGTTTATTTTTCCCCACAGGAAAAACTAAACCCTTTCACACACTTCCCAAATGATCATCTGGTCAATCCACGTTATGCAATTGCACTATATGTATTCTAATTACAAAACAATACAAGAACAACATGTCAACCTACCAGAGACCAGATGGGAAAATAATTCACCGACTCCAGATATTTTCATATCAGAGGGTTCGGCTCTGTGGAATTCCTAATTGAACCTATAAATCCTACTGATCCCTCAATAATATTTAAAAAATCTTTTGTAATCCTACATGTATTTAAAATTACCGATTTTTGCATGTTTATATATAAATTCTTTGACAAATCTAATACGCCTAAATTTTGAATCAGAGACCTAGGTATAATGCCAGTAGCCGAAATAACAAATGGTAATATTTTTATAGTCCGAGAATGCCAAATTCTTTTAATCTCTTATATTTTATATATATCTTTATATTTTAATTTGGCGACCAAACTTATTATCAGTATGTCATAGACGACAGCGCCCTCCTTTTTTGCCAACTTATACGTGCAGCACTATAAAAATATTTAAACAAAAATGCAGAGTATTGTGGTACTTGCTTACTTATTTAAACGTATAGGTTCTGTCAGTGAAAGATGAGAAAAACTTTGAAAATGTTTTTGGAATATTGAGAAAGACGAATTTAAATTTTTTAATGTGTTTTGGTTATTTAAAATTTTAATATCATTTTATGCTAGAGTCGCTATGAAAGAGACAAAATTGCTACATTTTAATCAAAATTTGGGACCTTGTTAAAATTATGATTAGTTTTAAGATAATCAAATATAGGTTTATTGGACATTAATCAAAAATAATACTGTTTTTTTTTTCAATTATTTCTGGCTTTCACCCTTCAAGGGTGTTCTAGGCCATCATTTATAATTACGGAGAAAGAAGGTGAATTTATATATTAATTTTATTTAAATGTGCAAATTTCAGAATTTTATGGAAGATTGGAGTAGAGTTCAGACTTATAAGAGATGAGATGTTGATTGGAGGGGAGGCTATTTTGGATAACGCTTGATAGAAGAGAGGATATTTATTTAGAGAGGGACAACCAAAAAATATGTGATCTAAAGTTCCCACTCTAGACCACAGGACGTACCATCTGGGGAGTCACGCACATGAATTTTAAAAAGGTGAGAAGGAACGGTATAATGTCCGATTCTCATTCGAATAGGTAATATTCGAAAGGGGGGGGGGAATGTTTGAAACCACGGTTTTGATGGGTTAGTCCTTTGTATAAAGGCGTAGCGGGCATCCTTGGATTGACTAGCAATGTTCCAATACTCTGTCCAAACATTGCGTGATCTATCTTTGATGATGGAAAAATATCAGATAGGGGAATATGGTTTACGAGGGTAGTCAAATTAGTGTAAATATATGTCTCGTTTGATCTGATAATCCTATTCACCTTTATGCGAAAATCATTGAAGAATATTAAAGGTTTAATTGTCCATGAAATAATATTTCTTGAACTTAACTATTGTTATTCCACACATAAGATATAATAGGCTTTAATAAGGTAGTACGTAAACAATTTTATTTCTCACGACTTTTAACCTACATTAAAACTAACAATATCAAACGTGATCAACAGACGGTGAATTATTTTTTAAATGTTATATTTAGTCATCTCATAATTTTTTGCTTGTAACTATTTCACTCAATCGGCCTACATTTACTCGGAATATTAAATTATATGGAGCCTTTTCATTATATTATGGGCCTAAATGGGCGTAAAACCAAATAATATATATGTACATACTAAGTTTGCAAGTATTGTCTTTAATAGGTCAGGGGTGGCAAACCAAAGGGGAATATAAGGGAGGGTTGAAGCGAAGCACTTGTTTGCTGAATATGTCGACGGGCCGAAGAACAATGTCGGATCTGCTAAAATTTTAAAATTGTTTTTTAGGCTTATCTCAATTTAATTTGATGACGTAAAAGCCTGTTTTGTAGGAATTTTTAATGATATGAAATATATATTTTTCCTATCCCACTATAATATTATAAAGGCGAAAGTTTGTATTAATGTATGTATGTTTGTTACTCTTTCACTCAAAAACTGATGAATGGATTTTAATGAAACTTCACAATAATATAGCTCATACATCAGAATAACATATAGGCGAGAGATCTGTCATTATGAAATTTGTATAAAAAATTGCAAAAGGTGGCACGATTAGTAAGATATCTATAATTCTCTATTCGATTCAAATTATTAGGGGAGTACTTCAAATAAATGCAGGAGGGTGTAAGGGGAAGGTGGAGGGGGGGTGGGGTTGAAGAGGGGAGGGGGGGGGAAGGTGAGTGGGGGAGGAGGTAGAGTGGAAAGGGGGTGGGGGGGAGGGAAGGGAGGGGGGAAGGAGGGAGAGGGGGGGGGGGGAGGAAGGAGGTGGAGGAGGCGGAGTGGGAACCCCCCTTATACCATGCGAGCGAAGCCGCGGGAAAAAGCTAGTGTACTATATTTCTTCATCTCAAAAGCTGTAAAAATGCAGAATCGAAACATAAAATAGCTCTACTGAAAAATTACAAAATCGCACATCCAACATTGTACTTCTGTACCGAAAAACCAACAGAACCTCGATATTTACTTGAATCATTCACTTGTTATTATCTAATGTGTTTTGCTCTTAAAAAATTCATGTTGAAAAAATGGAGTTAATATTGAAAAAAATATACTATAATTTTTATGACTTAATAATTTAGGTCTCTCCTATTTTTTTTTTGAAAATTGGCATGATCTATATAGGTCATGAATTAATAAATAATTGCATTACGAATGCGAAATATTCTGTAGTCATTAGGACATGGTATAATTATAATAAATTGTCATTAAAAGTAACATTATACCACTAATCACGCAATTTCAACATTAATATATAACATCTAAATGTATAAGAACATTTTTATATAGAGTACCTTAGCAAATTCTCATGGCTTGCATTGCAGTCTACTTATTTTATCTTAAAATGTAGTCTTTATTTACAAACATGAACGGCTTATGTAATTAATTTAAAATGTTATTTGACATTGGAGGGATATACACTAAATACACTCTATTATGAGACGGCGTGGTACATTCATAATATAACAATATATTTTTACGTATTAAAAATATAATACACATGGTAACAATTACTGATTCTCTAAAAGAATCATTAAGCCTGAGCAACTTTATAATATCATTCTGGATATAAGAATATATATATTTGTCTTGCAAAAATAAAAGTTTGTACATTCAAAATAGTACTCTATACCTACACACCATAATTTAAAAAGAAGGTTTGTAACTATAACTACGAAATAATCAAAAACAATAAAAATCCTTCTATTGACAAAATATACAGGTCTGGATTTAGCCATAAACAAAGAGAGAGATTTAGTGACCAGTTGTAGAATGTGTAATTTGATTTTCGTGTTATAAAATCCTTTGAAAAACTGTAACTGTAATTCATTACCCAAAAAGAAAAAAAATACAGGGATAACAAAAGTGCCCAATACAGTCAAATAATAACTCAAAATTTTTCAATTTGGGAGGCGGATATGGGTACCGCCACCCTGAGAACCATTTATTGGATAACCAACACCTCTGCCATAGGTCACCCCAACTGGTTCGCTACGTTTAGTGACTTAGCAGGGGTGCCCAGGCTCATGGGGTGAGGTTTGTAAGGGTCTTGGCGGCGGATGGTCTGCCCACCAGCTGCATGGCAGGCCGGATCGGGGAAGAACGGTTGAGGGAGCCCCCCTGACTTCTCCAGACGTACTCTCTCGGAACATCGTTTTTCACCGCAGTAGGAGGGATGGATTCATACGTCCGTCAATCCTGGACACACTGCCCCCCAGTTTCCTACCCACCCCTAATACCTTTTTTTTCCTAGAACTTCCTCTCCTTCCTTTTCTAAAAAACCATCCACATAGCATCCCAAAAGATGACATAGGCCCTGAGGGGAGTTATTTTCCTCAGGGCCAAGAGAAGTGATAATTATAAAAAAAATGTATTTATCGAGGATTTATGATAACAGGCAACATAAATTTTATAAAACTTTTCTTAATTCTTCTTCTTTTGTAAGGTAAATCCGGCCCTGCCTATTTCTATATTACACATTACAAAATATTTGTATAATAACGCAATCGTAAACACGATTCTTAGTAAGAATGTTACAAGAACAAGAATAAGGTAAATTTGAGTTTACTCATGGAAAGCATGGTAATTAATATTTCGATAAAAATCAACATCAAGAAACATGAAAATTGACATTCGGAATATTTTTTGGACTGGGTGCAAGGCAGTTATTTGAATAACCTATATTTAAAAAAGTCATCATGGAAAATTGTGGAAATATGAGTTATGATATGAAAATTGAGCATAAATTTGGAAATGCATATTTATTTCGAATTACAGTTGCAGCTATTTTATGTTATATTCAGTACCTAATCTTAATATTAAAATAGATTTTTATTTCTTTTGAAAGCAAGATTTATCAATGCTTATGTAATTAATCGTTTTTATGGTATTTATATTAGCAATTGGTAAGTAGTAAATATTTTACTAGTTTACAATTTCCTTACAACATAGCTATCTGTATCTGTGAACTTATATATTTATTTGAGCGTCCTACTAACACTGATACAGATTGACATGTATAACTTTGCAGATGGCTGACGGAGGAATTAACGAACGAACAAACAATTTTTAAATCGAAACATCCACCAAAATTACATGTATCATATCAACATGTAGGTGTATTATTGTGTTGAATTTGGTGATTAATTAACAAAAAATAAAAAAAGAGTAACTACTAATTTAGATTTATTTTAAAATATTAAATTATTAAATTAAATCTTTGGAGCCGTACAAGAAAATTGTGTTTTGTAGTTGAGGTTCAACCTTGAAATATTCAAACTTTTTGAAGATAAGTTAATAATATATTATGTTCGTTATAAAATTGGGACGGTTATATTAGGCAGGACACGTAGAAATAACCAATGTAATAAAATCTGACCACCAAATAGGCGGTAAAACTATCATAAATTATTTCACGAACAATTACAAGAATTGGGATTCAACCAAAACTTCCACCATTGATCTAAACGTGTGTTTTGTCTATAATTTATTAGAAATGTTTCACAGGCCACAGCAAGTTAACATTCGGGCAAGAACAACGAATTGTTCGTTTATTTTATCACACGTGCTTAAAATTTATGACATTTTATATACTTTCGCCACTCTAAATGTTCAGTCATTCACAGGAGGGGTTATTTTACTTCTATGTTATTCAGACCATTTACATAATTAAGTCATTTTCTTAAACACCAATGTCAAAAAAATATCTTATATACATTTTATTACATAAAAAATGATAGATTGCATCATTGGTGAGAAGTTCGCTGGTTTTCTTAAATGATTTTCTATTCAAAACGACAAGCTTTCACAAACCTCATTGCCATAATTGAGAAAATCTGCACAAAGTTGTAGCGAATGCAGACATTTTATTGACAATCTACTTTATTTCTATTGCTGCAAACTTCTTAAATTTAGTTGAGATGCAGGAGAATACAATTTTATATCTATAATCGAAATATGCATACTTTCATGGCTTGGCTCGTTTCAGTACAATACATTCCCATGTGGAATGTATGGCGAGTGATGTAATGAATGTACTTTTAATTAATGTCTACCAAATTTCACAACAATCTAATTTAAGTAATCTAGACTCTCGAATATATGAAATACTTGACATTTATATAAAATAGAATGAATATTTTCACTTATGTTTTACAATAAATACCAAAGATTTGCGCGGGCTGGTACTTGATCATAATTACTACTGAAGGAAAATCGGTATTTAACTGGAAAAGAATTGGCTGTCTTTGAGATCGTAATTATTTCACAAAACTTTATTAAAAGAGTCAAAGAAAAAGCTTAATTTAAATAGAAATTTGCTTATTTGGTGGAGTAATGTATCGTGGAACTACTGCGGAGTAAGATTACAAATTATTTCGAACTGCATGATCATATCACACCTATCGGTGTTCACAAATACATTTGGCTTGATAAATGAAACAATTTAACTTTGTTTGAAACACTTTTATATTCGAGTAAATGCGACCGGTTTCAGAACGACCGTTCCTTCTTCAGGGCAAATGTATAATGATTTGACAGTTTTAAAATATGAATGGGAACAATGTATTATTATGGTAGGGGTGGTGCCGTTGCTAGGTATTAATGAAGAGTGGGTGGGTATGGGAACGTATAAACTCAAATGTAATTACTGTCCCACATTTTATATTGGAAAAACAACTCTTAATTTTGAAATCAGAATCAAAGAACATTTAACGTGTCTTAATAATAATAATTTTTCTGAGTTCGCTAACCATATCATTGAAAATAACCATAGTTTTTCAATTTGGGAGGCGGGAATGGGTACCGCCACCCCGGGAACCTTTATTGGATAACCAACACCTCTGCCATAGGTCACCCCAAGTGGTTCGCTACGTTTGGTGATTTAGCAGGGGTGCCCGGGTTCATGGGGTGAGGTTTGTCTAGGTCTTGGAGGCGGATGACCGGGACACACTGAACCCCAGATTCCTACCCACCCCTTAAACCCTTTTCCTTCCCAGAACTCTCCTCTCCTTCCTTTCCTTAAACAAACCCTCTACACAGCATCCCCAAAGATGACATAGGCCCTGATGGAAATTATTTTCCTCAGGGCCTCCTGTGTGGAGCTCATGTAAAAAAAAAAAAAAAGTTTTGAAAAAAATACAGGGATAAATATTCTTCATATTAATCATAAAGGAAAACGTTTAGATAACTTAGAAGCCTTGGAAATAAAAAAAACCTTAAAAATAATGAATCTCTCTCTCTCTGGTTACAATCGTGGGATTGGTTTGCAGCAATTTCTCGCAATTTCTTGCTCCCCGAAAGTACTGGAGAACTCTGAGAAATGCCTTCTGGTCTCAGGTTTGAGGAAAGGAAAATCCTGATCTATTTCCTTCTCGTGGTGGGGAGTGAGCAACGACCTCGTATCGGCAAATATAGACAGGGACAGCGTTGGCCGGAATAAGCTGACCACCAACTTTCGCCCTACCAGGCGTCTGTTGTCTAGGGCACCCTCTTGTCCTGGAGAAGTAAATAATCTCCAAAGGCGGAAAAACCTTCGAGGTCAACGGCATACGACGTGGAAAGAAACGGGAAACTACCACATTAAAGGTCCAAGTGGCATCCCAAGAACCAGCAAAAATGAATCTATTATCAACAAATAAAAAATATTGTCTTATAGCACAATCATGGATATGTTCCCCTACCCACCCACTCTTCATTAATACCCAGCAACGGCTCCACCCCTACCATAATAACACATTGTTCCCATCCATATTTCAAAACTGTCAAATCAGTATACATTTGCCCTGAAGACGGAACGGTCGTTCTGAAACCGTTCGGATTTACTCAAATATAAAAGTGGTTCAAACAAAGTTAAATTGTTTCATTTATCTATAATGGATAACCACAAAGTTATAGCTATATTCAAAAGTATATTTATACATTTTGCTTGATTTGCCTTTAAATCTTGTTATAATTAGTGTAATAAAATTAAGTTTTAGATTCGCCAAACATACACAATGCCACTGGGTATTCAACATATCTATGAAAGTTAATTTAACAAACGTCAAACACCGTAATATGTATATAATTTACATACCCCAACCTTTGGGATTTTAACGTCATCATAAAAAGCGCTTTGGCTTATATATCATTATAAAAAATATTTCGATTATCACTTAATCGAATTTTATCCTATTAATTAGGAGTTTTGTATAAATTTATTATACTCGTTTGCATTATTGGATCTCAAAAGTAATTGTGCAAATTATTTCATTCCTGGCTGCCGCTGCTGCGTTTTCGAATGGCAACAATTTGATCCATCTGTTCCTTCCTTAGTATATTGCATAGAATGATTCCAATTACCTGAAACAGAAAATAACATAATCAGGAAAACGTGAACATAGAAAGCCGTAATATTATATAAGTATATGAATATTAGCCATTCGTCAATGAAAAATTATTGCCTCGAGTTTTTATCTAAAAGGTTTGGAACTTGAATAGGTACCTACTAAGTGAGGTTCCGACCCAAACCAGCCAGTTTTCCATTATAGACGCAAACCCATTTGATAAACAGAGAAGTTACAATTCGCTGTGTGGTTTAACGAAAGATTCCAAATTCTCAAGAAAAAAAGTAGTGTGCTTTAGACCAGTAAGATGAATATACACGTGAAATCCTATTTAGATACTATTTTGATTAATCTTTACGACGAATCGGCTTACAGTATGAACACCAAAAAATATGCTACGGATAAATCAAAGCTTTTACTAGGTTTTCTATGTATTGGAATTACAATAAAATTATTATTTACGTAACAAAAAATATAAGCGTAAACCACCAAAAAAATGTTTTTTCATGACTTAACTATGAAGTAATACAAGAAACAATTTTTAAAAGATACCCCTTTATGGCTAAGACTATTTTTTAGGTTTTCCATGTTATAACTTTTTTTCGTTCTTATAAAATTATGCACAAAATAAATTAAAACCACTTGTTCGCTTACTTGCCTCGTGCAAAAAGACGCTCGATTTTTAAATTTTGCAGGCATGAGATTCGAAATATTTCTAGCGTTTATATTCCTCTTAACCTGTGGTCCGCGGACCCCAGGGTGTCCGCGAGTATATGTATGGGGGTCCGCAGTCTCACCTCTAACAATAATAATCAAATGCCACCAAAAGTCTCGGAATCGCTACGTGTCTTCGTTTCGGGATTATTTTCCAGTACCCGACAAAAATAAAAATTGGGTATTGGACTCTTTCAACAGATGTTACTGATATTAATGGGCTTGATGGCGGCACAGGAAAATCAATTAATAGAAATATCTTGTGATTAATTAAAAAGTAATTTCAAAGAATCCTCTTTTTCAAGTTTTTGGGTGAATGTAATGAAAGATTTTAAGAAAATTTCAGATGAAGCACTGGAACATTTACTGCTAAATGGGACATTTAACTATTCAATTGTCTGAAGCAAAAGAAAAAATAATTGAACCAACATTTGGATACGGGAAAGTAGCTGAAAACCAAAATAAAATTTTGAAAAGTGATTACAAATTAATAGTTTCATCGAACAATTAAAAATTTATTTTTTATTTATCTTTATTCATTGCTTTGAATGATTTCATAATTTGTTGATTTTTCGACCACCATGCTAGGCACATGCCCGTGTTATGGTGGTCGATTAGTATAATCCGATTTGAGATTACAACTCAGTAGTAACCCGAATATCACTAATTTAGTTGCAAAAAAGCAACACCAACCGTCCTATTAATTAACCGTTAATTAATGTGAATGTTGTTGCTGTTGAACGTTAATTATTAACGTATTTTGTAATAAAAAAATGTATTTGTAGTACTAAAATAAATGGTCCTTAATTTATTGTTGGTTTTTTTAATTTTTTATTATTTTTGAAGAAAGACAAACATACGAATATTCGAACATACCCTACTACGCGATGCCTACCAACCACTGACCGGTCAAGGGGGTCCTTGAAAATTGTGCTTAATTTCCTAGAGGTCCGTGGCTGAAAAAGGTTAGGAAACTCTGCTTTAGACCACACGACTGAAGTAAAACTTCACCAACTTATATCTCCCTCTCAACTTCCGTTCGCCTCGCCCGATCACATTTTTCATAACGCTCTCGTCACGCATTCACCAGCTTTCTCCCCAAGTCAAGCGTGCGTAAAGGCCCGACCGTTCGCCTCGCCCGATCACACCTTTCGTAACGCTCTCGTCACGCATTTACCAGCTTACTCACTCTAGCGCGATAAAAAGTGTGATAAATATGAAGTTTATTTGCTAGATTTCTGTTTTTAAACGGAATCAATTTTAACAAATTCAAAATAAATTTATCTACATATTACAAATTAAAGTCCTCCTATGCGTCTGTCTGTTCGCGATAAACTCAAAAACTAATGAACGGTTTTCACAAATAGATAGAGTGATTCATGAGGAAGGTTTAGGTTTATAATTTGTTAAGGTTTTGTGTAAATTGGTTGAAATATCTTATATATAAAGGGAGCGCGCTGGCAAACGGGCGGTGTGGGTTTGATTTGTATGCAAACTAACATATGGTGTTGGTTATAAAGGTTGGGTAACCAAAGCTTTTTCCTAGTAACGTAAAATCATTTTATAAATATATTTATCAACAAAATATTTTAATAGCAAAAGAGATCTTTTATTTAAAAACGACAAAAATAACCCCTTGAAGTGGTAATCTTCTCGAATTGACTGTAAGCGAACTGCAAACATGAACTCTTCCCGGTTAACCTGGCCGAAAGAGATATGCAAGTATATATTATATGTGTTGATCATTGTGTGTTTATTCATTGTTAATATGTCTATAAATCTGTACCATCATCATCATCACTCTTGGCTCTACAACCCCTGGTGAGTCTCGGCCTCCTCAAGAGTCTTCCTCCACTCAGCTCGGTTTTGTGCCAGCTCTCTCCAGTTTAGGAGTTCCAAGGTAGATATATCTTTGAGGACGTTGTCGCTCCATCTTATTCTTGGTCTTCCCAGGCTCCTTCGCCCTATCGGTCTTGAATTCAGCAGGGACTTTGGTGCTTGATGCTCGGTCATTCTCTCCACATGACCCAGCCACCGAAGTCTTCCCAGTTTTATGTGACGTTTAGCTCCTTAAACAGAGTATATAGCTTATTGTTGTAACGTCTGCTCCAAAATCCATTTTCTAAAACCGGTCCGAAAACACGCCTCAAAATTTTCCTTTGAAAGTGCTCGCTCATTTCTCTTAAATAGTAGTTAGCACCCAAGTCTCAGCTGCGTGCGTGAGTACAATCAGCTGAGTGTTTTGTACAATAATATCTTGGTGTTTCTGGATAGCAGTCTGGATTTTATTTGGTTTTGTAGGCGAAAATAACGGCGATTTGCGTTCACTATGCGCTTCTGGATCTCCTCTGTGGTATTGTCGTTATGTGAATCTATCTGAGCCTAGGTATGTGAATCTTGGTACCGTTTCTAAATTTTGGCTTCGACATATATTTGGTCCCATTTGTACCCATCAGATAAACGAGACAAAACCGCACATTAAACATCCCCAATGCAACACTAACTCGAAACAAAACCGCGCTTCACACATTCTTAATTTCATTTCATGTAGTACATTCAAAACACCCTATTTTCAAACTAAAATCATATAGATCCAACCCTTTCCCCTCCCTCCCACTATCCCTTCCCCATGTGACTCTTTTCTCTTTACAATCACTATAATTAAGACGCTCAGATCGACGCTGGGCGCTTTTCTAAAAACATCAACTTATTCGCTAACAAAAACCATTTATTTGCCGGCTGATAACTCCGCCATTTTTCAATACTTCTTAATTTTTATTTTTTATGTAATTTACCTAACTAGTAAATTGAGTGAATATAATAGAAATAATATATTTTTTAAATTGTTAATGCTCATAAAACTAAAAAAAAAAACTATTATGGCCATCATTCTGAATTGCGCTGGATCATCTAACAATCAGAACAAAAACAAAAATAAAATTAACAATAAAAAAAAACTTATTTTTAAAATTTAATATTTCATGAAATATACAATAATTTTATGAAACATACATACAATCTAAGTAAGAATCGTGGCTCGCTTATCAGGCTTTTATGATAAGGTATACATGACCAATGATGACCTTAACCCTTGGCGTCGCGTAGGGTCATTAAAAACCCAGGATTCACAGGAATGCTAATTATGTACATTTTAAATTTTCCCACTTTTTTTGTTTTTTTATTTCATAAAATTTTATTGGTTACAGATTTTTTGTTTTTTTTTTGGCTACCACACTAGGCTAATGCCCTTATTGTGGTAGTCTTATATTTAATATTTTAAATAAGAATTAATAAATACTATTTTATTGAAACAGATAATTAAACATACTAAATAAAAATTAAGAAATACATAAAAGTAAGAGAAAAATAAAAAATAAAAAAATAATGTTTTAAAGAAAAATAGAAATTAAAATTAAAATTCTAATTTTGAAATACATAAACTAATAATAAAGATTAACAGCCTTACTAAAAAAAAACCACAGCGCGACCGATTAACTGTGTTATTGCAATAACATAAATAGAGCTCGTATACACTAAAAGACGTTTTATTACCAATAACGTTTCTTTCGTGGTCACACTGTTAAAACGCATTGAAGATGTGACAACGTTGTTTATGGTTTTAATTTATTAGGAAACAATGTTGTTTTAATTTTTCTCCGCAAGGGGCATTATTGGCGCGCCTATGCATTAGTTCGTCGGCCCGAGACATGACAAAACAGATCGGTGTGTTTTATGGCGGGATATCGAAAATTTTGTGATTTTACTTAATAATTTCTACTGTAGTGACGAACTTACTTTTCTGTTCACATAATTGATATATTTACCATGTTATTTGTGTGGTTTACATCAGTTTAATCAGGTTATTGTACAAACGCCGTACTTTCAAAGTTGAACTGTCAGAATATTGTTTTTTATAGGTTACAAAAGATAAAATTTTCATTTTAAGATCTTTATTTTAAGAGAATTTCTTAAAAGTGATAATTTTTTATAATATTAAAATCAAATACATGTGTTCGTAAACGTATCAAAAAAATTAACGTCTTTAGAGATGCAAGAAATCTGTTTTAAATTTCGGTATTATTTCTAAGTTATTTTTTTGGCAATAAAAAAATTTTGAAATTTTTTATTATTTTTTTTATTGTATTCACGATGAAAAAGTGAGGTGGTAGTTTCCTTCCAAATTTATTACACAAAAGGACTGTGTTTTTTAAATTTTGATTTTATTTAAATTTCTCTACATTTTGGTCAAAAATGTTGTGGGAGGAAATTTTTTTCCATTTTTTTCCGAGTTTGAATCTTAAAATACGGCAGTTTTTGAAAGCTAAAGTGTATTTCAAATACTCAAATCTAAAAGGTAATTTTATCTAGTTTTCATAAATGGTATTTGTTTTTACGACACCAAAAATAAGAAATATATGGAACATTCAAAATAATATGGAAAAATTACAAATATCGTTCGGACATCAATGGTTAAAACAGAGATAAACTACCCTCTCAGGCCGTGGAAACCATGTGTATTTCTTTCAAAGAACAAATTTTTAATTAGTAATGTTTTCACATCCGCGGCCGTTTGTCAATTGAATAAAATTTTCACTGGGTTTTTTAGTAAGGCTGTAAGTGTTAAGAACTCATGTGTTCTATACAAATATATAAATTAAAACATATAGGTATATAAATTAAAACATAAATAAAATTAATTGAAAAACAAAGAGAAAAAAATAACTAATAATATTTTATAGAAAAATAGCAATAAAAATGGAAATAAAAATTTTGAAATGCAAAAATTAATAATTAAAATGTAGTGTTAAGAACTCGTGAATTCTTTGAAGTACGCTCGTCCCCTTTCGAAAATCCAATGTTGTACACGTGCTATATAAAGATATTAAGAATTACTTGACTTTATGTCAGTACTCAGAGCATTATATTTTAGGAGCTGATTCCTTACTTTAGATAACTTCCTAAAAGGGACTATACTTGACGCTAGCACCGCCAACATTTAGTCTGCGCATGTGCGATGTGAGATACAGACTTGTGTTTCGGCATGAGGCTAAAAAAAATTCAACAAAATACAATGAAAAACCAAGTTTATACTGGTTTGTTTTTTCATTGTATTTTCATGATTTTTTTTTGAAATAATAATAAGTCTGTATCAATCTCAAATAGTTATAAGTTTGTTAGAAATTGGTTAGAATTTTTCAAAAAGTTTTTCGTTATAAAAGTATGATTCAAAATTATAAAAAAAATGTTCCTTGTTGATTTTGAAGCTTTTACATTGAAAATAAATATCTAATTATTAATATTAATTTTTATTTCAATGCAATGCATCATTACCTGACTATAATAACATAAAATGTTTACTATAACAACAATTTAATCATTTTAATTTTTGGGGTTCTCAGCGACCCCACGCGACACCTAAGCGACGGGCGTAGAGTTAAATATAATATTTTGTAAAATATATACGTTTAAATGTATCTCATATTCTTTATATTATTACAATATATATATTTTTAAATTTTATGTTTTTAAGAATGTGAAAAATTATCTCCGGAAAGTACGTACATATCTTAAGAATTATTGTTACCTCTAAAAGCACCAACACTCCATCCAGCGTCATAGTCATAACGATGTCCTGTCTTACAGTCGTGTGTATTGGAATTTTGCACCCCTGAAAATAAAGCGAAAAGTGAGCTTAAAATATCACATTTTAACAGAGACACGGAGTGCAATGCAAACGTTACAAATATATTTAATAAACGAACGTTAGTTAACGAAACCAAACTATTTTTAGTTTCAATAACATGTTTACAAATTCAAATTGGAGTGTTGTGAACAATAGCATTCTTCGATGTATTATGTAGATTAAACATCCTAAAGTATTGTTATTCTAACATATAAATCAAAAATACTGTAAAGTCAATAAAAATAGTTCATTGAGAATGTTCTTAAGGTTTATTGAGAATTCTAAGAAAATATAATTATTTTTTTAAGTCTAAGGTAGACCTTAGGTACCCTACTTTAAAGTAAAATAGCAAGTGAAGTTTTCCGAAAACAAAAAAATCTTTATCAATAACACATAATAATAATTCACCACTTTAAAAGAGAAAATGGGATATTTTGTCGAAACCACCCCAACCAAGGCCAGGACACAATTTAAAGATGATTAAACTAAGAGGAATGACTGGGCCACCTTTTTCATATAAAACACACTTTTGGATTTGACGCCAAAATACCAAACCAAAATAGATTAAATTTGCTATCTTGGACAGATACAAATCACAAAAGATAGGTAAATAAATATTTTTTTCATGATTTTAGAGGCAATTTTGATATTTTTGGGAGTTAATTATAAATATTAAAGTAAATAATCTTGCCCTACCTACTGAGTTAATATAATGAAAAATAAATAAAAAAGAAAAAATCATAAAAAACATTTCTTTGGGTAGAAATCTTCATTTGTAATATGTTTGCCCTGATGAAGGAACGGTCATTCCGAAACCGGTCAGCGCTAATAAAATATAGTGGTTCTAACAAAGACATATCTTCTTCAAGCTTTGGAAAAATGCTTTGTGGCATCATCTTTACATATTATGTGTAAAATGAAGTCGCTCCCTCTGTATGTGCGCTTAGATCTTTTAAACTATGCAACGGATTTTCATGCGGTTTTCACCAATAGATAGAGTGATCCAAGAGGAAGGTTTATACAGGGTGTTAAGGGACGTACTTGACTTAGTTTAACCAGTGATTCCTGACATTATTTGGAGTAAAAAATGAAAATGAAATTTTGGTCTCCGCTGACATTTTTGATGTTTTTTTTTTTTTTTTCTACAAAAACATAAAAAAATGGTAGTTGTTGAACAGCTGGAAGCGCTGTAAGGGATTCGTCGGACACCCAGCTGAGTGACCAGTGACGACATGCGGAAGAAAAAATTTTTTGTTTGATTTTGTATAATATATTTTGAAGAAAAAAATTTTGAAAAAAAAAAGTCGTTAGAAAAAGTCACCGGAGACCGAAATTTAATTTACATGTTTTACTCCAAATAATGTTAGGAATTACTGGTTAATGTAAGTCAAGTACGTCCCTTAACACCCTGTAGGTATAATACATGCATATTATTATAGTAGAAAAAAGTCGAGAAATTCAAAGATTCAATTCAGAGAGCGGCCAGCGGGCAGCTGGCAGCGGGCGGTGTGAATTTGATATGTATGCAAATTAACAGACGCGTTGGTTATAAATGATGGGTAAGCCACAGCAACGTATGGTCGAGTCTGCTGGTTATTAATATAATTTTTTTTTTTTTTTTACATGAATACCGCACAAGAGTCCCAACTGCTCCCGTCTGGAGCCAGTGGGACTATGGCATCCCCAATTGGGGTATGTTGTGAGGCTAAAGGTAGTGGGGAGGGTAAGGAGATATGGAAGAGGAAGGTGGGGAAGTACCTGGCTATTCAGATCTGGTCACCAAATACGGCAGAAGCCATTTCAAGCAACGTTTCAATTCTGAATGGTGGTCTTACACCAGGGCGATACTGATAGTATCTTCCACTCTGGAACGTGCCGCAAATATGCTACACATTATTTTTAATGAATAAATTGTGAAATACACAAATTAATCAAATAAAATTTATTTGCCACGCCGGGATTCGATCCCGCGACCTTCGGAATGCTAGTCAAGCGCCTTACCGCTGCACTACGCCGGCCGTCACTAGTTTACACCACTATATAATTAACAATATCGACATCTTTCAGTAGCAATGTTATCTTCATCGGGACAAGTTGTTAATACAACTTGTCCTGATGAAGATAACATTAACATAACAATGTTATCTTCATCAGGACAAGTTGTTAATACAACTTGTCCTGATGAAGATAACATTGTTATGGAATAATTGTCTGGGGAGGAGCAACAAACTCAGCTATCGATAACTTAGAAAACGATCTTACAGGTAATACTTAAAAAACATAGACTTACTGATACAGACCAAATATTCAACAGCAGTGACGTACTAGATATACGCCAATTATACGTTAAAACTCTACTAAACTAAATTTTCGACCAAAAAAACAAATTTCAACAATCTCAAAATATCACTAACGGACCAGTAAGACAATCGTACAAAAATAACATAAAAACTCCCACAGTGAATACAAGCTTTGGACAAAGGCATTATAAATATCATGTATTCAACACCCTTGAAAATAAAATAGAAGAAAACAAAAATAAATTCATACTCAAAATTAAAAATTGGATTAAAGAACAAAAAAGGCAATATTACCAAAATCTCATTAATAATAAGAATAAAACAAATGTACGTAACACACAAAACCAATATAAAATACATCATAAAATAATTCATTTTACCAGTAATTTTACCTTAACTATAAATGTTTATTTTTATAGGTTACTTTTTTCATGCAGCATTTGTTTTATAATACTTTTAATGTATTATGTACAAATTTTTGTTTTATAAATGTGAGCGACCCAGTGAGGCCGATATTGCTTAATTGTATTTGAAATGTAAGATATTATATCAAATAAATAATAATAATAATGTCGATATTATTAATTGGTGGTGTAAAGTAAGTTATTTGTTTTTCTTTATACATATTGTTTCATTTAAATATTATTTTTTCAGAAAGAAAGACTAACGTTCCCGGATCACGAATAATCTGACAATATTTTAAAGTCAACCACCACAGTAAACGGAGAATGTTGCTTTTGTCGAGAAGGGGGAATTAGCCAGCCCAGGAATCGAACACGCGATGCCTGCGTGGGATTCAAACATGGTGCCAATTCAGCCACTGACCGGTCATGCATGGTTCGCGGTCCTCTAGTGACCTAGTCAATCGAGGACTGTCAGAAGCTGCAAGATGATTTGAGCAGGTATTGTAATGCCCATTGACCGGAAATAAATGTATCTAAGTGCATCGTTACGCGCTTTAATGTGAATAAAAACGTATTTATCCATGAATACTCAATTAATCATGTACCGTTATCCATCAAATTAGAAACTAAGGACCTTGGGGTTATACTTGATAGTAAACTAAATTTCAATAAACATAACGACCACGCAGTCTGATGCATCTTCTATTCTTGATTTCATAATCCGCTCCTGTAAACAATTCAAAGACCATGTTACATTCAAAACACTGTATTTCTCATATGTTCGTAGTATCCTTGAATACGCATCTCAAGTCAGGAATCCAGGCTATGCAGTACACAAAAATGGAATTGAAATTTTTTTTTATTTTAACTTTATGAGTAAAACCTCAAATTGTAATATTTAATTAAATGAAGACAATATAAGCGAAACTCAATCGAAAATCTGGAAACAGAAAAATCAGAAAAAGATATAATATACATATACTAACTAAACTAAAAACTAAACTAACTAACTAACTAACTAAACTAACTAACTATCTTATTATTATATTATTTTTTAATCTCTCATTTGCTTTCAACTTTCTCTAAAATCAATAAAATAAAAATAAAATAGGGCTGATAATGTCCCAAATAATATAATAATGTTAACTTACTTGTGTATATCTAGCAGTTCTGTAGAGGGAACTTTCTTTGGCTTGACAAAAGCTTTCATGTTTCGGCTGAGGATTCTGCCAACCTTCCTCGAGCTGAAATATTGAAAAGAAGCTTTCTGAATACATAATTTAACGAAAACATCATTATTTATTTTGAGTGAAATCTCTCCTACCCACTGTTGAACAATTCAATGTAGGTAAGTGGAAAAAAATTACACAAAGGAAATAAGAAAAAAAAACATATTGAATATTTTCACACTTTGCAGACACGTGTCGTTCCATAAAAAAATCACAAAAATTAAGGTATGAAAGACAAAATTTCACTTTTTGATTGTTTTTTAATGTTTTGGTGTTCGTTTTGTGTAGGTTACATATATTTATTAGAAGAAGTGTTTCTTTTAATTTATTTTTATTTATTTATTTAACGCCCAAAGGGCTTTTACATTTTGGTAGTACAAATAATTCATGACACATTATTTTTAAACATATACAGAAATAATGAAAATAAATTTTGATAAAAAAGCACAAAAGTCATAAAAATACAAAAATACAGCGATTTCATAAGTTTTCAGAACAACAGATAGGTTTAGGAATAGTTTTGGAATAAGTTTTTTACAAGATCAACAAATTTCGCCAAGTTTATGTTAAATATGTCAATATCACCTAAGTATTGATTTCCCACAGTGTGAAATCGTTGTATCGGAGAGTGGGCAATGTAGTTCCGCTTATGAATGCTACAGTAGAATAGTGTATTTTTTCGTGTAGTTACTGTCGGTATTCGTAAGTTTATGAGTTGCAGTAGCTCGCAACAGTTAAATTTAGAGTTGTCTTCTAGTGTGAGTATTTTTAAAACATTTAATAATAAATAATATTTCAAGTCTTCTAGTGGGATATTTAATTGAAAATTTATAAAACGCAGAAATTTTTTGTATTCGCTCAATGTTATTAATGTGAATTTTGTAAGATGGAGACCAAACTACAGAGTTATATTCCATTAGGCTTCTAACTAGAGATACATATATTATAATTTAACGACTTGTATGGAATTAAAGTTTTTGGTTGTTCTTAATACGAAGCCTAGTGTTTTCATACCTTTGTTTACAATTTGGTGGATATGATTGGCGAAACTTAGTTTTTCATCCAAAATAATTCCAAGATCTCTCATTTCCGTGACTCTTTCTAAAGCTGTGTTATTGATGGAATATTCGAATAAAACAGGATTTTTATTTCTGAAGAAAGTCAAGATTTGCACTTTTCTACATTTAATACACATATTGTACACTAATAGAATAGTTTTGTAAAAGACGAACCAATTTTTCATAAAATCCTACTTAATATTATAAAGGTGAAAATTTGTATGGATGTATGTTCATTACTCTTTCACGCAAAAACTACTGAATCGATTTAAAAAATTCTTTCACTAATAGAAAGCTACATTGTTTGCGAGATCTATAGGCTATATATATTGGTAAGCTCTGACGTTATGAATAATCTCTGGCGTTATGAAATTATTTTTCATACGTTTTCTGTCGTTAACAAAATCGATTTATTGCAAACGCCAATTGTCGCCTTGGAAACGATGTTTTTTTAAATTAGGTTACTATGGACATCCCTTTAATGTTAAAATTCAAATACGTAAAAATACTAATTCCTACTTTACTGAATGGACTTTAAGGAAACTTTACAATAATATAAACATATAGGCTATAGCACAGAGCTCTGGCATTACGAAATTTGTATGAACAAATTGCAATAGGTGGAATGATTAGTAAGATATCTATAATTCTTTAATCGATTCAAATTATTAGGGAAGTAGATACTTCGCTAATTTAAATATTTTCTAAAATAGAATTTTTATTTAAGAATCTTTGTTTTGCAAAATGTCATTCTCAAATTTTGACATCACAGAACAATTATTTTTTTAATTGGATAGACAGGTATTGCATTTTTTAAGTATAAAACTGCCGTACTGGATTTTTTGGTAGAATATAAAAAGAAGAATAATAATTCGTACTTAATAACTATCTCTAAAAATGAATCACCGAAATGTATGTATGTATTTTGGTAGAATATTTATTTATTTTTTTTTTTTTTTTTTTTATTAGTAATAGAAGGTACATAAATTACAAATAAATTTTATACAGTATTTAATTACATGGTAGATATATTTGATGTACCCCCATAATTAAGCAAGGCTTGTGTGTATGGGGGGGTGTTATTGTATTGCTTTTTTTATATCATTCAGTTTATTTATATCACATTTAAATTACCATTTAAACGAAGTTTTCAGTATAATTTTTAAGGTGAGTTTTAAAAATTTTTATATTGGTATTCATGTTTCTAATTTTTTCTGGTAATGAATTAAAAAATTTTGCTCCGAGATATTTATGACTCAATTGTCCAATTTTTTTTTTACATTTTGGAGTGGGAAGTATTGATGTTTGTCTAAGACTTCTGTTATTTTTAAATGGTGCAACTTGATTTTTAATATTATCTTTATAAATTTGTAATGTTGCATGATAAAAGTATAATGCACTTAATTTTCTGACTTTAAATTGTTTGAATAAAAGTTCTGACGAATATGAGTAGGGTTTTTTTTAAATTGTTTTTATTATTAGTTTTTGTGATATGTAAATTGTTTGTGTTTGATTTGTATATGTACCGCCCCATCCTATAATGCCGTATTGTATAATTGATTGACAGAAAGCGAAGTATGTGGTTCTAAGTAATTTTTCGTTTAAAATATCTCTTAAACATCTAAATATATATGTTAGTTTCCTTATTCTGTTGTTCAGAATATTTATGTGTGGAGACCATTTTAAACGCTGGTCTATTGTTATGCCCAGGTACTTAATATCAGTTTTGCTTTCTATTTTTGAACATGAACATATTACATTTGTGGTTTTCTGTATTTGTCACAGAGTGGATTTTTAAGTTTATTTCTTTAGGTGTTTCTTGTTTTTTAATGAAAAATGGCAAATAATAGGTTTTTTTAGAATTTAAAGTCAATAGGTTTTTATCAAACCATAATTTTAGTGCATTGATATCTGTATTTGCCATTTTGTTTAATTCAGACCAAGTGTTTGCTTTTAGTAGTAGGACTGTGTCGTCAGCGTAGGAGACAATGTCTCCATATTTAGAAATATTGAATATATCATTGACATATATAATAAATAACAATGGTCCCAAAACTGTTCCTTGGGGTATTGAAAAATCGCTATATTTTGAATCGCTGACTTGATTTAGTAATTTTACTTGTTGTGGTCTTTCATGTAAATAACTAGCTATCCATGCTAAAACTTTCCCATTAATTCCTATAGATTTTAATTTATTTATTAATTTTTTATGTGATATGCTGTCGAAAGCTTTTTTCAAGTCTATAAATATTCCGATACATTTTTTATCGGAATCTAGGGCCGTATATAAATAGTTGGTTATTTTTGCTATCGCGTCGTGAGTACTTGTATTTTTTTTGAAGCCGAATTGATTATCATTGATTATTTTATTTTCATCTAAGAATGTCCAAATTTGTTTTTTTACAATTTTCTCATATATTTTTGATATATTTGATAGAAGGGAAATCGGGCGGTAATTTTGTGGGTCTTTAGGACAGTCTGTTTTATAAATGGGAGTTATAATTGCTCTTTTGTAATTATTGGGAAATTCGCCATTTGCTAGACTTAGGTTTATTATATGTGTTATTGGGAGAATTAAGTATGTTTTCATCGCTTTTATTGTCTTAGCATCTATGTTATCAAAGCCGGGGGCAGAACTTCCTTTTAGTTCCGAAATAGTTCTGTCAATGTCGGCTTCTGTGACTGGCTCAAATTTATTTATTTGAAATTGTGTTCTGTGTTGTGGATTTGATATATTGGTCGAATTTATGGATTTTGCTAGGTTTTTTCCAACGTTATTAAAATGGTTATTTAAAATATTACAACATTTTTTTGTGTCATTTTGTACATTATATATTAATTTCCCATCTGATATTTCGGATATGTGCTTATATGTTTTATTTTTATTTATTATTTCATTTATTGTTGACCATATTTTTTTATTATTGTCTTTAGCTTCTGTTATAATTTTTGAGTAATAGTCGTTTTTCGTTTTTCTAATTAGAGTAGTTAATATATTTTTATATTTTTTATAATATAGTACAATTTTATTGTGAACTAGTGGCCTTTGTGTTATTTTATAAAGTTTATTTTTTTTTCGAATGGCTTTTATTAATCCTAGAGTAATCCATGGTTTAATTTTCTTTGTTTTTGAATTGGGGACGATCTGTGTTGTTTTTGTTGCTTCTAAAACGTGTTTAGTTAAAGTTTTTTCAAACAGTAAGGCACTTTGGTTGGTGCATTTATTTTTTAAAACTTCTTCCCATTTTTCATGTATTAATGATTTTTTTAATAATTCATAGTCTATTTGGGAATATGGAAGATTTAATTTGGGTATTGTGTTTAGTTTTTTATTTGTCTCATGTAATATAAGACACGCGTAATGGTCAGTTATATTGGTTTTCCAAACAGTAGATTTAATATTTTTTATTTCATTTAAATGTATATTACACCAGATATGGTCTATACATGATGGAGTTTGGTTTTTAATTTCTCGAGTGTTACTATTAATACAAGATTTAAAGTTGAGATGCGTCATCATGTTAATGAAATTATTTTTTTCTATTGAGTTATGGTTAGCAGAAATGTTTATATTGAAATCACCACATACAAAAGTAAGAATTTTCGATAATTTGCTTAGATATTCATATAGTTCATTGATGAAGTTAGTTATGTTTGATTTGTGTGTTCTGTACACTGTTATAATTCTGTATAATTTGTTTTTTAATTTTATATCTATTTTTAGACAATTTACATGTTGTATATATATTTCTTCAGTGTTAATAATTTCACACTCATCATGAACAAATATAATTATACCACTATTTTTATTAATTGGTGTTGTTGTTGCGATGCCTTTGTAGTTGGGTAGTGCATTAATGTGTTGATCGTTATCACAGTGCGTTTCTGTTAACACTATGCAGGCGGGCGATAAAAACAGATCGTTTATATTTATCAAAAATTCATCAAGGTTTTTTGCGATGCTTCGAATGTTCATGTGTAGTAATAAAAAGGGGGAACTGTTTGTAACACACCACTTATTAACTTCTTTAATATTTTGACATATTTCTTGGTTTATTTTGTATTTTTCGTCAATTTGTTTTACTATGTATTCGGTCATTTTGAATTATAATTAATTTTTTCTTGAGCAAAGTTAAGCATTTTCAATCTGTGTTTGCATTTTTCACTATTTGATTTGTGGTCTGTTGGAGTCGTAGTATTAAATTTTAAATTAAGTTCTGTGCAATTAATGCATTTTGGTATTTCGTTCTTATTGTTGCAGTTTTTTAAGTTGTGTTCACCCGCACAATGAAGGCATATTGGTTTGTTCGGTGGTTGGAGGCAACGCATTGCTGTGTGACCATATTTTTGGCAATGGTAACACTGCATTAGGGGGTTACAATCCTCTACTTTAATTTGGTAAAATCCAAGGTTTACGCTTTTTTTCGAAATTAGAAGATTTCTGAGATCTCCACTGGTTTCGAGAATTATATTTTTTTGTTTAAATTTTTTAATTTGTATGGTTCCTTTGTATTTTATCTGGTTTGGGTCCATTTCGTAAATAATTTTTATGTCTTCATTTTGCAGAATCAAATCTGATATAAATTCTTCTTGTGTATATTTTTCGTCTATTCCTTTAAAGATCATGCACGGTCTTTTTTTATCAATGTTTTCAACGTGTATTCCTTCAAGTTTTAATTTTGTAATTTCATTTTTGATGTTGGCCATATCATCCGCTTTTTGTAGATTTATTATTAATTCATTTTTTGATGTCTTCCTGATGCTGCTTACTCCGATTCCCAGTTTAGATATTTTGACGTTCTTAATGATGGTTTCTTTTATGTCTTCGTTTTCATTTTTAGTTTTTATTATAACGGGGAATACTGGAATTTTAGGTGTCGCGTATTTTCCACTGGCGATGCTAGCGTAACTTTTCGTAGTTGCTTTGTTTTCGAGATTTTGGAATTTTTCTAAGTTACTGATATATTTTCTATCACTCACGATTATATTTTCTTGTAATTCGATAATTTTTTCCTGTAATGAGAGACTCTCTTTGTTAATTGCATCTTCCAACCTCGTTATTATGAGTTCAATAGTATTTTTTGTTTTTTGGTCCTTGACTGTCTGAATTTTCGCAACCTCACTCTTTAGTTCATTTATACAGCTTGCATTTATACATTTATATATAAAAAGAAGAATAATAATTCCTACTTAATAACTATCTCTAAAAATAAATCACCGAAATATACGTATGTACGCGAAATGTATAAACCCGACGACTGAACCAAATTGGATACTTCTTTTTTTTGTTCGTTTTTTTGTATAAAACTACCGTTGAGTTCTGGCATTATGAAATTTGGGTAAATATGCAGTTAGTCCACCTCACGGATAATACGGAACGTTCGTGTTGTCGAAGTTTGATGCACAGATAATACGGAATATTCCTTTTTTAACAAATACATAATAGACAATCAAATGTGACATTTGCCAAAAGTACCAACATCATAAAATAAATTCTTGTATATTCTTGATTCAACTAGTTATATTTTCCTAGCCAGGAATTAATGACGTACAGTACCTACCTACTCACTAGTTGAGCTAAAATACGGTAAATTTTTGAGATCGCTGGCAATGGTTAATACGCACTTTTTTTTGAAAAAATCATTTGATTCACCTTAATTACATTAAAAGATTATATTAAAAGTAATATAAATATTAATTATATTATATTAAAAGATTATATATTATATTTGCATTGGGGGAAGTGGAAAATATTTCATTCTAAATTTCGATTACGTAAAATTAAAATTAGCTTTCATTCTGTGAAACGAGACCGTCCATTTTCAAACATTATTTTCAAATGTCATTTTGTTATGTTGGTATAAGTTTGTGTGATATGGTTTATGATACAAAAGAAAGTGCCCCCTTTATACCGCCTGCTCGCGTCAAGGCAAGAAAAACATCCCAGTTTTCAAGTAGTTTAGCGGCTGCGCTAGGTTTGTGTAACATGGTTTGTGGTACAAAAGAAAGTGCCCCTTTATAATGCCTACTCGCGTCAAGGCAAGAAAAACATCCCAGTTTTCAAGTAGTTTAGCGGCTACGCTAGGTTTGTGTAACATGGTTTGTGATACAAAAGAAAGTGCCCCTTTATAACGCCTACTCGCGTCAAGGCAAGAAAAACATCCCAGTTTTCAAGTAGTTTAGCGGCTACGCTAGGTTTGTGTAACATGGTTTGTGATACAAAAGAAAGTGCCCCTTTATAACGCCTACTCGCGTCAAGGCACGAAAAACATCCCAGTTTTCAAGTAGTTTAGCGGCTACGCTAGGTTTGTGTAACATGGTTTGTGTAACATGGTTTGTGATACAAAAGAAAGTGCCCCTTTATAACGCCTACTCGCGTCAAGGCACGAAAAACATCCCAGTTTTCAAGTAGTTTAGCGGCTACGCTAGGTTTGTGTAACATGGTTTGTGATTCAAAAGAAAGTGCCCCTTTATAACCGTTCGTTATACTATATAAATATATAA
This sequence comes from Limnephilus rhombicus, assembly GCA_929108145.2. NCBI lineage: Eukaryota > Metazoa > Arthropoda > Insecta > Trichoptera > Limnephilidae > Limnephilus > Limnephilus rhombicus. The sequence goes on from OV815284.1 coordinate 31,959,737, forward strand.
TAAAATGCCGTTTTTATTATTTATTTATATAATAAACATGCATTTTAATTCTTATATAGTACATTTACTTGAGTAAATAATTTGCTTTTTCAGAACATAAAAACTCCACAATAACTAGTTGGTGTACCTTCCTAAAATATTTGAGAATCAATTTTTCCGCTATGGCAATCTTTCTTAATATTCCAGCTATTGGTACCTTGGAAAATGTGAAGGATTGATTGTCTATGAACATATAAGTTGTTGTTATAAATAGAATATGGCGAAGAATTTGTAATCGCGTGAATTAATTTAAACAAAATTAAAATGTTGAATGCATATTTTTTGCATGTTTTTTGGTCTCCCCCGACTTAAATACTCATTTTTCGTGATAATGAAGCTAAATACAACAGTTTGAATAAAAAATATTCCGTATTAACGAGTAAGCGGTTTAATGCATAAATAATGAAATTTGTATAAGAAATTATAATAGGTGGCATGCGAGCAGTTAGAAAACTGAATGTATCGTGAATGAATGTGTGGAATGCGAGAGGTGAGTGGAGGGAGTGGGGAGGGTGTGTTGGGAGGGTGTTGGTGGAGGGGGGAAGGGGATGGAGAGGAGGGTGGGGGGAGGGGGTTAGGGGTGGGAGAGGGGGGGAGGGAAGGAAGGGTAAAGGGGAAGGATGGAGGAGGATGTGGGGAGGGCTAGGGGGTGGGGGGAATGAGGTTGATGGGGGGGAGTGGTGTGGGGAAAGAGAATGTGGAGGGGTATGGGGTGAGGGGAGTGGTGGGTGGAGGGAGAGGGGGAGGGAGTTGATGGGGGGAGTGGAGTGGAGAGAGGGAAGGTGGAGGAGGCGGAGTGGGGTGGAAGAGGGGGGAGGGAAGGAAGGGAAGGGGGAGGGGCGGAGGAAGGGGTGGGTGGAGGGGGAGGGGGGGTTGATGGGGGAGTGGAGTGGGGGGAGGGGTGGGTGGAGGGGGGGGGGGATTGATGGGGGGAGTGGGGTGGGGAGAGGGAAGGTGGAGAAGGCTGAGTGGAATTCCCCTAATACCATGCGATCGAAGTTGTGGGAAAAAGCTAGTTCTTAAATCATTTTAAAATCAGTTGCTTAGTTTGATTGTTTTCAGATTATCATTAAAAATCGATGGTATAAAACCAACAAAATGTTTCACCACTTTTTGTTGAAAACTAGTTTAAGTAAATCAGGTACCTGAGTCTCTTACTGTACGCTAAGGACGGGTTGTTGCAAAAAATTTGACGGATTCGTCAAATATGTTTTTAATTTTCACATTCTGTATAAGTTCTTTTCATGTTTGTGATTATTTCAGTTTTATGAAGCAACTAGCCTATAATGATATAATAACAGAACTTACATAATTTTTTGTAAATAAAAAAAAAATCTAATTCACACCATTCCAAAGAATCGCAAATCAAGGATCTAAAATAATTTGAAATATGTGAGATTCAACTTCTTACTTTGTTAATAACGAAATAATTTAATGGAGATGACGTGTAACCTTGCTATCCATATGATGGAGATAAAGTGTAGTTTTGCCATCCATATAATAGAGATACACCTTCAGTAACCTTTCCATCTATGTAATGAAGATATGTGTAACCTTGACATCCGTACAATGTAGATGCAGCGTAACCTTGCCATCTTTATAGTGGAGATACAGTGTAACCTTTCCATCTATATAATGGAAATGCATTGTAACTTGCCATGTATGTATATGATGGAGATACAATGTACCCTTGCCATCTATATAATGCAGATGAGGTGTAACCTTGCCGTCCACATAATGGAGATACATTGTAACCTTTTCATCTATATAATGGAGATACAGTGTAACTTTATCGTCTATGTAATGGAGATGCAGTGCAACCTTGCTATCTACATAGTGAAGATCAAGAATAACCTTGCTATCCATATAATGGAGATAAAGTGTAGTTTTGCCATCCATATAATAGAGATACACGAAGATATAGTGTAACCTTGCCATCTATATAATGGAAATGCAATGTAATCTTGCCATGTATATGATGGGGATACAGTGTACCCTTGCCATGTACATATTGGAGATACAGTGTACCCTCGCCATCTATATAATGCAGATGCAGTGTAACCTTGCCGTCCACATAATGGAGATGCATTGTAACCTTTCCATATATATTCTATATAATGGAGATACAGTGTTACTTTGTCGTCTTTGTAATGGACATACAGTGTAACATGGCCATCCAACTATAACGAAGATACAGTGTAAAGTGTAACCGTGCCATCAATATAATGGCGATGTAGTGTAACCTTGCCATCCTATGGTGGAGATACAGTATAACCTTGCCATCCATATAATTTATTTGGGTCGTACGAATAATATTATATAGCTAGACAGATTATAGACTAGAGGAATATTCACGTCACGCATGCGTGTACCGACAGCCGAAATTACTAGGTTTAATTGTTACTTTAACGTTATCATAATTATATTTGAGTGCTCGTTCGTATAAACTCTATGGTGGAAATATTGAAAGTATTTGGGAAGAAACATGACTGAATTGCGCTATTTGAGCGTAATAATAATGAAGGCTTTGTAAAATCAGAAAATTCATCGGGGTAGGGCCTGTTTTAGCCTTTTTAGACTTTCAAACGTTGTCATCTATCGTCGCATTAGTTTCTCCCTATCTCGCCGATTCACATCACGATGTATAAATTAGAATCTTATAAAGTGAGACCCATTTTCTCTTATTGAGTTAGGCCCTCTTTCTTGGAATGTTTTCCGACAGTTGGGTAATCAGTTTTGGGCCTATTAGCTCGGAAGAAGCCTTTGTGGGCCTTTACAAATTTACCTCGTAATAAAAAATTATAATCATTACAGCTCGAAAATATTTGTCGAAAACAACTATATTTTATTCTGAGTAACCAACAAGGGCAGACTCATATTTTCCTGTGAAGGGATATTAAAAAAAAATAGGATCGCATGGAAAAAAGTGTTTACATATTTTCAAACGATTTTATGAGAACACATACAAAAATCATAACATTACCTTAACCCACTGTCAAAGAAAGGATTTGAAAGTCCTACTTGCAAATATTATAAAAATTAAAAATAAAATAATTATTAAAAAAAAATGTTCGTTAGAAATAATTTTCATTAACATTACAAAACCGACTATCGATTAAATGGCTGTTCTACATCCTCGATATTTTCATAGGCTTCAAAAAAAAGACAAGGCGAATACGCAGAACAGTTTACTGTACAAAGGAATGAAGTTATATAACAGCTACCTGAAACATTAAAGTTGGAAAGTTCAAGATGTATTGTAGGAGCTACATAAAACTACATAAAATTTAGTTTGCAATATGAAATATCAAAATTAATTAGAAATTTAGTAAACTTAAATGTACAAATTACTAAAATAAAAATTCATAAAAAAACCTTCTATGAGTATATGCGAGTTGTCGATTAGTTAATAATTTAAATTAAATAATTTTACTTTGTTTGAACCACTTATAAGTACAACCAATGGACAATTTGTCTATTGGTTGTACTTCTTTATTGGTATTCTTTATGACAAAACAAATCATGTGTTGCTCTGTTAACAAAGAAACTACATTTGAAGTTTATTTGTCGATCTTAAAAACATTATAACACTTTAACACTTATTTTTCTGATATCTTGATTAATTGAATATCTGCTACATAGCTCGTCAAAAACAATAAAAATGTGTTTGTATGTCACCATGACAACACATCAATGAATCACATTTGAAAAGTAATTAATTATTTGAATACGAAGGAATCCCTATGAATTCCTAGGTAGGTATTCCTTTACATATTTGAGTGAAACCGATCGGCTTTACTCAAATATATAAGTGGTTCAAACAAAGTAAAATTGTTTCATTTATCTACAATGGATAACCACAAAGTTATAGCTGCATTAAAAAGTATGTTAATAATTTATCTGAATTTATTCTTTGTATGTTTGGTTCAAATTCAAATACCTTGAGCTTAGTATGACTTGAGCTGATAGGTAAATAATATATATCTAAAAACTAAGGGAAATCCGAACCTTTTTCTGAGTACAGTGATCGTGGAAATCAAACTAATGATCAACTAATACAAACGTATTTAGAGACTAAAGGATATTAATTAGATACTTTATTTAGAAACTAGACCCTTCGTGTTTAAATTGTATGCTAATAAATTGATACGAAGAAGAAGAATGCGTTTTCATACCATGATAGTAAAAACAATTACTATATCGGGCGAATGTAATTGAGACTGAACGCTGGGCGGTTTTGAATTTTTTTTTTTAAATTTTAGTTAATTGGAATATAAATAATATTAGTTACTTAATAACATACTTAAGGTCATCATTAGTCATGTATGCTTTATCAGAAAAGAGGAGCTCTTGGCCTGACAAGGGAGCCACGATTCTTACTTAGCATGTATGTTGTATGTTCATGTTATAATATGTTTTGTATAAAATGTTTACGATTTACTATAATTATTATAAGCAATAATTGTTACCCTTTGTGCTATGCATAAAAATCTTGTCTTAAACATTAGTTTAACAATTAAAAATAATAATTAATATTTGACAAGTTTAGGTATTTCCCCAATAAATGAAGACATAATTTGTCTCGACGCCACCTAGCGACGGATTTAACACTAACAGTGTCTCTCTCGCAAAAATAAAGTTGGTTGTTTTCAGGTGGAAAAAATATAATAAGCAGTAATTGTTGAATGAAACACTAGTATATATTGAATCATTTGGCGGGTATAAGATAAGCCGCCATAGCTCAATTGGGAGAGCAGCTGACCGGCAATCAGAAGGGCACGGGTTCAAGTCCCGTTGGCGTCATGTATCTTTTCTCGGAAGATTTTTCAATGTGAATGAGTGTTTCAGGCTGATAATTATTGCTTATAATAATTGTTACCCTTTGTGCTATGCATAAAAATCTTGTCTTAAACGTTAGTTTAACAATTAAAAATAATAATTGATTTACCTACTAAAAGTTTTTCTTGAAAAAAATGGTTAATTTTATTAATTTGTTCTGATTGGTTGATGTAAATAAAGCACAATTCAGAAGGGAGGTTATTATAGCTTTTATGGTTTTGCATTTGAGTTGTCTTAAAGTCAGGTGCACCTAAAAATTGGTTTCTATTTCTTATTGGTTAAAAAATCCTTGATATTTTTAATTAATTTTTTCTCCGCACATTTTTACAACGGGAGTTTGCTTGAATATGTCATCGACATTAGGTACTGGAAACATAATATTAAAGAGTGATTCTGTTGATAAGGTAGATTTTTTTTTAATATTAGGTCCTTACATATGAAATTGGCGTTTTTCCGTACTGGCAACTTTGATCTCAAATATCTTCTCTTTGGTTAGGAATTCCAAATTCAAATTTATACAGCTATTTACTCATGTATTTGTGTTTCGAAAATTATAATTAATTTGTTTTTTCCTTAATTGTTTTTTTTCTTTGCGTCACATAGTTTACAAAATGGAAAACTTGAAATATCGCGTTATTTACGAGTACGAGTTCCACCGTGGCACCAGTGCTGCAGAAACGGCTCGAATGATTAATGATGTGTATGGCGACGGTGCCGCAAAAGAAAACACAGTGCGTTTTTGGTTCCAACGTTTTCGTTCTGGAAATTTCGACCTGCAGAACAAGCCTCATGATAATAGAGAATTGAAGGCTATTATGGAAGCGGATCCATCGCAAACCACGTCCGAGTTAGCTGCAGGCTGACTCGGACGTGGTTTGCGATGCAGGCTCTCCGGACCTTGCCACAACAGATTACCATTTTTTTCGAAATTCGGATAACTTCTTGCAAGGGAAAAAATTCAACTCCGATGGGGCAGTCCAAACCGCCTTCAAAGATTTTATTGATTCCCGTCCGAATGTTTTTTTTTAGTAAAGGGATCGGTGAACTACCTATGAGATGGCAAAAGTGCATAGATAGCAATGGTACATACTTTGATTAAATAAATATATTATATTAAAAAAAAATCGACTTTATGTTCCTCCCATACAAAACGCTAATTTCATATATAAGGACCTAATATAACTTTAATGGTGATTATTTGCGAAACTTTCACTGACATAACAAATGGAACATTTGTTTACATTCAAATTTTTGATGAAGGCACTTCTAGTGTTATATTCTTTATTCTACGACTATCCAACAATACTCCGTAATATCAACACTGATTTCGAAAGACCCTTCAGATTTTGGAAGATGGATGTGGATACCGCCGCCCGGGAACCATTTATTGGATAGCCTGCCATAGGTCACCCCAAGTGGTTCGCTATATTTTATGACTTAGCAGGAGTGCCAGGTTCATGGGGTGAAGTTTTTCTAGGTCTTGGCAGCCAATGCGTCAACCCTACTGAGTGGCGGGCCGGATTAGGAGAGATTGGTTGATGGAGACCTAACCTAAACCTCTCCAGCGGTTTGCTCTCGACCCATCGCCTTGCACCGCAGTGGGAGAGATGAATTCATAAGTTCGTCACTCCGAGGCACATAAGTCAATACCCCAGATTCTTACCCACCCCTAATACCTTTTTCGTTCGTAGAACTTCCTCTCCTTCCTTACCCTAAAACGACCCTCCACATCCCGAAAGTGGTTGGAGTAGAATAGTGACTAAGCAGTTAAGTACATAATACCATTTCAAGAAAGGTTTCGACTTCGATTCATGGTATTTCACCTGGGCGATACTGAGATTACTCCTTCACTCACTCTACCACTCATATACTTTAAATGATTTAGTGAATTGGTATTACCATAATCTTTGAATGAAAATGTTTGATTCAGAAGTTACGAGAAAATTGGCTTTTGAGTTAAGACTCCGCACTCCGAATTTCTACGGACATATTAAATATACGTTATATTTTAAGGTAAAGCCCGGTAGTATATATAGAAACAGCATTTAAAAAACACTTTGAATTTTTCATAAATATAACTTAAAAAACGTGTTTATAATATTTTTCGAAGCATTTTTTTCTATCGAGAGAATTTTATATTGACGAGAATTTCATATTCACATATGAAACGTATAGATATTATCTTCAAGAATGACATATATATTTTTAAGAGCTTTAAAACTTTTACAGCCTTACTAAAAAACCCAGTGAAAATTTTATTCAATTGAAAAACGGCCGCGGATGTGAAAACATTACTAATTGAAAATTTGTTCTTTGAAAGAAATACACATGGTTTCCACGGCCTGAGAGGGTAGTTTATCTCTGTTTTAACCATTGATGTCCGAACGATATTTTTCCATAGTATTTTAAATGTTCTATATATTTCTTATTTTTGAAGGTGTCGTAAAAACAAATACCATTTATGAAAACTAGATAAAATTACCTTTTAGATTTGAGTATTTGAAATACACTTTAGCTTTCAAAAACTGCCATATTTTATGATTCAAACTCGGAAAAAAATGGAAAAAAATTTCCTCCCACAACATTTTTGACCAAAATGTAGAGAAATTTAAATAAAATCAAAATTTAAAAAACACAGTCCTTTTGTGTAATAAATTTGGAAGGAAACTATCACCTCTCTTTTTCATCGTGTATACAATAAAAAATAATAAAAAATTTCAAAGTTTTTTTTATTGCCAAAAAAATAACTTAGAAATAATACCGAAATTTAAAACAGATTTCTTGCACCTCTAAAGACGTTAATTTTTTTGATACATTTACGAACACATGTATTAGGTTTTAATATTATAAAAAATTATCACTTTTAAGACATTCTCTTAAAATAAAGATCTTAAAATGAAAATTTTATCTTAAGTAACCTATTAAAAACAATATTCTGACAGTTCAACTTTGAAAGTACGGCGTTTGTACAATAACTTGATTAAACTGATGTAAACCACACAAATAATATGGTAAATATATCAATTATGTGAACAGAAGAGTAAATTCGTCACTACAATAGAAATTATTTAGTAAAATCACAACATTTAGGCACTAACAAAATTTTCCATATCCCGCCATAAACACACCGAACTGTTTTGTCATCGCGGGCCGATATGCACATGCGCACCAATAATGCCCCTTGCGGAGAAAAATTAAAACAACATTGTTTCCTAGTAAATTAAAACCATATACAACATTGTCACATCTTCAATGCGTTTTAACAGCGTGACCACGAAAGAAACGTTATTGGTAATAAAACGTCTTTTAGTGAGCTCTATTTACGTTATTGCAATAACACAGTTAATCGGTCGCGCTGTGGTTTTTTTTTAGTAAGGCTGAAGGTGTTTAAGGAAAATACGTAATAAATCCGGAAAAAATGCGGGATGCAGAGTCGAAAATGTAATTAAATGGAATTCCTTCGATATATGCTACGAAAATTATAAAAAAACACATCAGGTGCGAAAAAAATCAGAGTGCTTCTTTAAAAACTACTTAACTCAGATGTCAAGAGATTTTTGCTCTGTTTTATTTATTTAACGCCCAAAGGGCTTTTACATGTTTGGTAGTACAAATAATTCATGACAGATGATTTTTAAACATATACAGAAATAATAAAAATAAAATTAGATAAAAAAGCACACAAGTCATGAAAATACAAAAATACAGCGATTTCATGGATTTTCAGAGATATGTTTAGGAATAAAACAGATAAAGAAATAATAAAGTAAAATTAGATAAAAAAGCACGCAAGTCATAAAAATACAAAAATACAGCAATTTTAAACGTTTACAAAAATACAGTTATGTTTAGGAATAGTTTTGGAATAAGTTTTTTACAAGATCAACAAAATTCGCCAAGTTTATGTTAAATATGTCAATATCACCTAAGCTGATTTCCTATAGTGTGAAATCGTTGTATCGGAGATTAGGCAATGTAGTTCCGCTTATGAATGCTACAGTAGAATAGTGTATTTTGTCGTGTAGTTTGTAGTTTGTAGTTATGAGTTGCAGTAGTTCGCAACAGTCAAATTTAGAGTTAAGTATTTTGAATAAAAATGTTTAGTCATTTATTTTACGTCTGTCTTCTATTTTTAGAATATTTAATAATTAATTATACTTTAAGTCTTCTAGTGAATCTAGTGGGATATTTAATTTAAAATTTGTAAAACGCAGAATTTTTTTTTGTATTCGCTTAATGTTATTAATGTGAATTTTGTAAGATGGAGACCAAACTACAGAGTTATATTCCATTAGGCTTCTAACCAGAGATACATATAATAATTTAAAGACTTGTATGGAATTAAAGTTTTTGGTTGTTCTTAATACGACGCCTAGTGTTTTCATACCTTTGTTTACAATTTGGTGGATATGATTGGCGAAACTTTATAAAAGATTTTTTACATCAGTCACTCATGCCTATTAATTATAATTTTATACGCATTCCCTCTAACATTCGTATTTACGACCTCCCTCTCAAACCACATTCAGTAATCTTTGTCCTTTTTTTGAACCCTTATTATGGAGCCTTAAAAGCCAATGATCCTATAGATAAAGAATGTAAATGTACGAGTACCGACAGGTAAATAATAATGTAATTTAAAATACAACAATAACTTTGTAAACACCACTTTTACTTTTATACTTTATGCCGACCGGGTTTCGCTACAACCGTAGCTTCATCAGGGCAGTATAATGCTCTACTAACATTAGGTTACATTTGTGTTATAATATATATTTTACCAAAAATGGGCTGGGCTGGACTCGTCAAGTGGAGGAGGAAGAGGGAGGCATAGATGGAGAATTGGGAAGGGAACGGACGTGTTCTTTATCAATAGGGAACAATCTTAGTATGGGACTTTTATTTAAATTAAGTTGGTTATTTACTACCTTACTATTAGTGTTTATGGCTTTCCTAAGTTCAAGTGCCTCTAAATTATCCAACCTTATACCGATGTCGTTTTTATGAATAAGTTTGGCGCCAGCGTTTTTGTCAAATTTATGATCGTTTTCAATCAAGTGGTTTGCAAATTCTGAAAATCCAGAGCTGTGTAAACATCGAAGATGTTCTTTGACACGGGTGTTTATGTTGCGCGCTGTTTTACCAATATAAAAAAATGCGCAATCGCTGCATTGAAGTGAGTAAATTCCCGAGTGTGATAGACTGTCTTCCTTATCCTTACCGTTCATTAAAAGTTTGCCTATATTATTATTAGTGTAAAATGCTGGTTTGATTTCTGATGGGAGATTTTTAACACTTTTTTGAGAGAAATTATTGATGTACAGGATTCTACGCCATTGATGAGGTTCAATGGCGTAGAGTCTCGATAGTTCTTACGTAAGATCACAAAAATGCGCAAAGTTAAAATTATTAGTACCTTTGTAAGTACAAATAAACATTAAAAAAAATTGCTACTTTGAAAAATAAACATTAAAACCAAACAAACGTGTATTCATTTTTTCCTTTAGATTCTTACGTAATAAATTTTAAACATTAAACAGGGGAGAGGGGGTCGGCCCATTCTTATTTTTTCTTATAATAGGGGGAGAGGGGGTCGAAAACTAGGTAAATTCGTAATACGTAATAAATGAATGGCCCCTATGATATATTTGATAATAAAAGATAATTAAACAAACCAAAGGTAATTTGCTTAGTTGGCATCGCGTCTGGATCCCACCAGGCGTCGTGAATTAATTTATCGGCTGGCTGAGTTCTCCATCAAGACCCCAGCAACATTTTCCGCTCGATTTGGTGGTAGCAGATTTTCAAATATTGTCTGGTTGTTATAAAGTGGAAATATTGTCTAAAAAAAGTGTTTAACAATTTTATGTGCAATTCGGAAAGTTTAGAGTATAATCTCGAATCAATTGATGTTTCTGACATCTCTGCCATAGGTCACCTCAAGTGGTTCGCTACGTTTGGTGACTTAGCAGGGATTTCGTTTGGCGGCGGATGCATTTGCCCATCTACTGTGTGACGGGCCTGATCGGGAGAGACAGGTGAGGGAGACCTTTCGACCTATTCAACCGGTCATCGCCTTGCACCGCAGTGGGGCAGGATGGATTAATACGTCCGTTACTCCTGGACTCAGTGACCTCAAGATTCCTACCGACCCCTCATACCTGTTTCTTCTCAGAACATCCTCTCCTCACTTTTTTCCCTAGATCCTGAGGATAGTTTTGCCCGGGTTTCCCTTTGTGAAGCTAATGTAAAAAAAAGTTTCACAGGGCACGTGACGAATAAAGTTAAAAAGTTGAAGCTTAGTTATCAGTTTAGTTTTAAATAGTGTATTTTCAACACCAAAAGCGTAAACAAAAAATATTTTACGATTCGATTCACTGTCTAAAGTTTTCCGTTAAGTAAATTAAAGATATTCTTTTGACACTGGAAAAGTTATGCAGATTTGCATTATATTATGCGCTAGAAAAAAGTACTCGCTAAGACGTGAAAAACAAGACTTTTTGTTAGGCATTAAATTAATAAATTAAATTAAGAACAGCAGAGAGTTTTTTTTTAATCTGACCTACACGAGCACGACGATGATTTTTTCGACAAAAAAAATTTGATCAACATACTTAAAAAAAAGAATATTTATCTTGAAGATGAGAATATATTAATTTTATCATACGTATTATCTTATACGTATTGGGCAATTCCGGTGACAAATTCTTTTTTAAATCAGAATTCCAATTTATTTACTGTTTTAATGAAGTAAGATAAAATTGGCCTTACTTCAGGCGCACAAAAAAAATTTCGTCAGCGAATCATACTTTTACATAAGGTCAAGGGTGGCTGATAGCGCAGTGTGTTGTGTGCAGCACTAGTAAATTATCATGCCTAAAATTACTTTATAATATTTCTTGCTTAGGATTGGTTTGTACTATGTCCATTTTTGAGTTTTGTTATTTATTTATTTATTTACGCCTATTCAGGCTTTTACATTACACATATATATATATATATATATATATGTGTAATGTAAAAGCCTGTATATATATATAACATATATATATATATATATATATATATAACAATATTAACGAAATTATACTAGTAAATAGTGCAGGAAACTACTGTTTAAAACACTTGCACAAAAATAAATACAAAGTAAAAATATTAGGTATTGAATTTAAACCACACAATATGTAGGTACAAAATATAAAAAAATCCGAAATAGTTTTTTTTTTTCTTTCAGCCGACAAAATACTGCCAATGTGTTAGTCAATTTTAATAGCTATATCAAAATATTCCCCTATTTCATGAAAAAAAACTTCAATAAGGTATGCTTATATAATAAAATTGATGTACTAAATATATATACAACATCGGAGTATTTGTTTACAAGCTGTTGAATCCGTCGCATAGGAGTGTAATATTGGCTTGTTGACTTAGAATTGCTACAATAATATGGTAGGTTCTGTCTTGTGACTGACCTGTCTGGAGTATGAAAAGAGATTTCATATAATAAATCAGGGCTATCAAACATTGAATTAATAATTTTATTCAAACAGGTTAAATCGGAAATGATTCTACGATCAGATAATTTTATTAAATTTAATGAACAAAGTACGTTATCGTAATTAAGGCATTCACTAGGAATGCCCATTTTAAAATTCACATATCTTAAAAATTTATTTTGGATTCTTTCAATCGCATGTGAATGAACCTCATAATTTGGTGACAAAACCGTGGAATTGTATTCTAAATGACTCCTTACGAGTGACATATATAATGTTTTTACAGTATTGACATTATTGAAATCACTAGATACCCTTAAAATAAATCCCAACATTTTCAAAGCTTTATTGGTTATTATTTCTATATGCCTGATAAAGTTGGGTTTCGTGTCAAACCAAATTCCTAAGTCATTAATTTCCGAGACAGATACTAACGACATATTGTTAATGGAATTATCGAAAAATATTGGATTCGTTATTCGATAAAACCTCATAATTTGACATTTGATTTTGTTAAGTTGCAAGCGGTTATCATGACACCATATAATAAATCTCAACAGGTTATTTGACAATATATGGCAATCATTAATGTTTCTGATTGCTTTGAATAATTTCAGGTCATCCGCAAACATTAATACTTGAACATCATTGAAAATATAGAACACATCATTAACAAATAATAAAAACAGGATTGGACCTAAATGTGACCCCTGAGGAACACCACTCGTAGCAGTGAATTTGTACGAAAATGTACCATCAATTTTAACAGCCAGTAATCTGTTGATCAAGTAACTGTTAAACCACTTATATAGTGAACCACCTATGCCGAGTTTATGCAATTTATTCAGCAATAACTCATGATTAACTTTATCGAATGCCTTACTCAAATCGGTATAAATAGAGTCAACTTGACATTTACTAGACATGGGATCAGATATATAGTTTTGATACGTTAACAAGTTAGTAAGGGTAGATTTTACAGTACAGAAACCATGTTGTTCAGGAGAAATGACGTGGTTTAATCGGAAAATAATTTTTTTAAGAAGAATTTTTTCAAAAACTTTAGGAATTGTTGATAAAAGGCATACCGGTCTATAGTTAATCACTTACAGCCTTACTAAAAAAAAACAAAGCGCGACCGATTAACTGTGTTATTGCAATAACATAAATAAACCTCGTATACACTAAAACACGTTTTATTACCAATAACGTTTCTTACGTGGTCACGCTGTTAAAACGAATTGAAGATGTGACAACGTTGTATATGGTTTTAATTTACTAGGAAACAATGTTGTTTTAATTTTTCTCCGCAAGGGACATTATTGGCGCGCCTATGCATTAGTTCTTCGGCCCGCGACAGCCTGCGATGACAAAACAGCTCGGTGTGTTTTATGGCGAGATATCGAAAATTTTGTGATTTTACTTAATAATTTCTATTGTAGTGAAGAATTTACTCTTCTGTTCACATAATTGATATATTTACCATGTTATTTGTGTGGCTTACATCAGTTTAATCAAGTTATTGTACAAACGCCGTACTTTCAAAGTTGAACTGTCAGAATATTGTTTTTTATAGGTTACTTAAAAGATAAAATTTTCATTTTAAGATCTTTATTTTAAGAGAATTTCTTAAAAGTAATAATTTTTTATAATATTAAAATCTAATACATGTGTTCGTAAACGTATCAAAAAAATTAACGTCTTTAGAGATGCAAGAAATCTGTTTTAAATTTCGGTATTATTTCTAAGTTATTTTTTTGGCAATAAAAAAAACTTTGAAATTGTTTATTATTTTTTTACTGTAAACACGATGAAAAAGTGAGGTGATAGTTTCCTTCCAAATTTATTACATAAAAGGACTGTGTTTTTTAAATTTTGATTTTATTTAAATTTCTCTACATTTTGGTGAAAAATGTAGTGGGAGGAAATTTTTTCCATTTTTTTCCGAGTTTGAATCTTAAAATATGGCAGTTTTTGAAAGCTAAAGTGTATTTCAAATACACAAATCTAAAAGGTAATTTTATCTAGTTTTCATAAATGGTATTTGTTTTTACGATACCTTCAAAAATAAGAAATATATAGAACATTCAAAATACTATGGAAAAATTACAAATATCGTTCGGACATCAATGGTTAAAACAGAGATAAACTACCCTCTCAGGCCGTGGAAACCATGTGTATTTCTTTCAAAGAACAAATTTTTAATTAGTAATGTTTTCACATCTGCGGCCGTTTGTCAATTGAATAAAATTTTCACTGAGTTTTTTAGTAACGCTGCTCGTGTTTATCACCTTTTTTAAAAATAGCTGTAAGGTAACTGAATTTCTATTTAATAAGAAAACATCCTGTTCGTAAAGACTGATTAAACAGCAAAATTAAGGAAACGCTAGATTGGTAGCACAATTATTCAAAAATACAGGAGGTTATGTTGTGAATGCAGTAATATTAGTTATATTTTTATCTACCATGTCACACAAAAAAAACACATTTCCGCCGAGAGCTTACGTTTTGAACATCACTTTTTATTATCTCCACAGAAATTACAAAAAATAAGGATTTGTGGACATAGTCTCTATATCTCTTCTCTACAGCTCTATCTCTATCTCTACATCTCTATCTCTACATATTATAAATTAAAGTCCCCCGCGTCATCTGTCTGGCTGTCTTTTCGCGATAAACTCGAAAACTACTGAACGGATTTTCATGCAGTTTTCAACAATAGATAGAATGTTTCGTGAGGAAGGTTTAGGTTTGTAATTTTTCAAGGATTTGTGTAAATTAGTTGAAACATAACGATAATTGTTAGAAGGGTCGGAAAAAGTCAAGCCGCCTGGTGGCTTTCATCGAAAACGCTGCCTAATCCTTTTGGGATATTACAAAACAATGCATGGTGGGATATTCCTCTTTTATAGATCTACAAAAAAGTCTGCGAAGGCATATATCTATCTTTTAGGGATAGCTTACTATACTCATTCTATCTTCTAAAAAATGGTCACGTACATTGCGGTAATTGAAAAGTTATTTAGACGGATACAGTATTAATCCTTATTAACTTAAATACGTTAGTTACCCCAAGCATTTCATGCACATTACTAAAATCTTTCACACCAATTAAAGTCCTTCGCGGCATCTGTCTGTCTCTTCTAATAAAGGTTGGATAACCATCCAGTAGATGACGTTGTGTTTCATTAGCCACAGCAACGCTGGCGGGGTCAGCTAGTATAAGTATAAACCAATACTGAACGCTTCCCAATGTCAGCTATACTCATTGGAACTATCAAAACATTTGAATTTGCATTTAACTTGCTGCCGTTTTTCGTAATTTTTTTATGTATTAAATCTCCTTTAAGGATAGTGTATTTAATAGAATAATATTTCTTTAAATGATATTTTCGAATGTTATGTAAAAAAAACTTTCATAATTGTATCTGTTTTGAACGTGAATTGCGACATTGCATTTTATTCAGACCACCAAAAGACGCCAAAAAAGGCTTTTAATTATTCTGGGATTCCTCACGCACATATAAAAATGTCCACCATGAAAAACCCACAATTTCATGTTTATTACAAACAAAAAATTGAAGATGACAAAAAGTCTGTAAGGGTCAGTTGTTTCACAAAATACGAACAATTAATCAAATTTCAAAGTTAATTTCCAGGATGAAAGTTCTATTCAAATTCTGTTAATATTTCAGTTTTGTGAAACATCCAGTCCATATTGAAATAATAATGTTCAAATTCTGTGAAACAATTGACCCTTAGTATCATAAAAACAACGAGAAGAAACAATGCTTCAGCCAAAAGTGCTTTCTTTTTTGCTTGTCGTCTCCAATTATTTATTAATGCGGCACAAACAATAAATATCATTACGCCATCTCCTGATACCAGATTTTATAAGGCTTTTTTTTACAAAAATTAAATTGTTTGTTTTGTTGTTCCTATTTATAAAAAAATAAAATGAAATATTTAATTTGTTTGGCCATATTTTATCATTTTAGTACAAAGGAAACAATAAGATGATAACAATGGGTGTTGCCTTTTTATTGTATTGTAATTCATATGGACAATTTTATTTTCTAATTTCTAAGAATTTATTTATTTATTGAACTTTTGATTACACCATACATTTTATTTTAATAACGAAACTAAGCCAGAGGATTAACTTAATGTTGGTGTGATCTATCTCCACTGACAGTATAAAAAATATTATAAACCAGTAAGGACATGGTACAAACCAACAATAATTTTTTAGCTATTTTGTTGTTAAAAAAATGTCCTTTTACGTTTTTCATTTTGCTTTTATTCATATAAAAATTCAACCAAATATGTAGCTCTTCTATTTATAGGAAGATTAACCCTTGATTTTTTTAAAATGTTGTAACAATTAGTTTTAAAAAAATAAATATAATTTTTTAAACTTCAAACCTTGTTTGTGGACATAGTACAAACCAATCCTCAGCAAGAGAATATCTTTATTTGAAATTCTATTCAGAAATGCAAAGGAGAAGGTAACCTTGAAAATTTAAAAAAAAATACCTTATTAGGGTTAGTTGGGGTCAAGTGTCATTTTTTTGTAATTAAAAAATAAAAATTATTTCGCATTGAATTATTTCTGTATTTTTAATTAGTGATTCACGTAGATAAAGCATATAAATATGGTTTAAGTGTAAAATTACGATAATTTGTAAAATTGTTCATTTTTAAAATTATAAATATCTACATCTTTTCTCTTAATCCTCATTTGCTTTACAGCTGGGTCGCCAATACTATCTGAAAAGAATGCGCTCGATTTAGGAAAGGGGGACATACGAGTACATTTTACGTTTTCACATAACTTAGAAAGTATGTTTTTGAACTAGTAAAATAATTTCGTGGAACTAGGTGAAGTTTTTTTATAAACTCTAGTTAAAGTAAACATTACCATGTATTTAAAAGAAAAGTATTTCATAAAACATATTTTATTATATCTATATTACTTTGAATCTGTTGCTATTAATCTTTTAAGTTTATTATAATTAAGCGCACTTGAAGTGAAATATCACAAAACTGCGCTATATGAATACTAAGTTATTATTATTATTATTAAAAATAATTGCAGATTAAAGTGCACACCTGAAGCTTAAGTATCCAATTTGAAAACTATATGATTTTTAAATAGGGAAAACAGGACGAGTACACATAAACACGATACGACGAACATGCGACACGACACCGCAACGTGCCACGATGCACGGTAGACGTCGTTGAAACTTTCCTGGATCCATTTTCAAGGCGTTATATTTCTTATTAAAATGACTCTAATTATTCATAATTGAAAGAAATGGATGTTTCCAGTATCTTCTGTGTATCTGTTTCTTCTTTATTCGTCTTCTTAATATCAGCATGAGGAGAACACGTCTAGTGCGGTCCATTTTTCGAGATAACAGCGACCGACCACATGACGAAACCGTGGCACGTGCGATGTCGTGTCGCTTGCTCGTCGTAGATTCCCACAATACGATGCCGCGTCGTTGCACGATGCGACGTCGTATCGTGTTTATGTGTACAAGCCCTACCTCGTCAACGAATCAGGCCATCGGGCGCAAATGAGAAATTTTGGCAGCGCGATACATATCTCAACTTTGCGCGCATGCGCAGGCTATTGGGTTGCGTTCATAAAATAAATTCTTGCGGTTCATTATGAGCTGGTTTATGGAGTTTTAAATTCTTGCGGTTCATTTCGAACTGTTTTAAAAATCTTTATGATTATTTGGAAGATAATGCTTTTTCCTATTTTTGGCGCCGTAAAAGGCCACTTGCATCACATTTTTTAATTTTTTTTTTCCGGTTAAGGAAAATATTCTAAGACATTCTGTATGCTTTTTTTTAATTCGTATTTTTGAAACCCTGGCGATTTTTTGATAATTTCTATCCGAAAAATCGGACCATTTTTTATAAATCGGAAATACGGGACATAATTTTATAGGTGCGAAAAAACGATAATTACATAGCCGAAAATCATTTAAAAAAAAGAACGTTTTCCACACGAATGACACAGGAGAATAACGAGGCATACCAAAAATATTAAATCTCATAAATATTTTTTTTCTTTGATCCATCGTATTGATCATAAATCATTATAATGTTCAATGTCTATATTACTAAATCAAATGTAATATACTTGTACTTGTAAATTATAATAATAATAAGAATATAATAAAATTTGATTTTGTTAAAATCCGCACCATTATCATTATACCTCTAAAACACCCACGGATAATGTAAAATGTACGGGGTTCTCTTCATTACATCTGTCAAAAAATCAAACCAAATGATACGTTCGCAGGGAGCAAACAATAAATCTAGTGAACGTTAAATGTCAAATTCAAAAATTCGCCTGAAATCAAAGTGATGCCATATAAAAAAAATAAATGAGTGTGGAATTTTATAAAATTAATAGGAACATTTTCGGAGACGGGACATTTTCATGTAGTGACGTCACGAGCCCAAATAATGGATTTATTTATTTAAAAATAAAAAACTGTACATTTCTAGAAATTTTTGCTAACATTTTCGTAATCTTAGTAAAAAAATTTATCCACACGATTTTTTCCAAGTAGTTATGAAGTCCATGGAAGTGGCCTATTCTCTTTGACCGTCAAAAGATATAGAAAATCTAGTAAGGGTATGTGCTACTTTATTTATAAAGTATAGGTTATTAAAGAATTCAAATTTGCCCACCCTAAATTGTAAATATTATTATAAAATTTTAAAAATTACACATCATTGAAAAAAAGTTTTTTGGGTCGAAATTTTAAATTTACGAGTATATACGATAAATTTGTGTTGCAATGCTAAAATATAGAATAGGTATATTTTTTAACACAGTACCGAAAAAATATTTGTAAACAATTTAAAATATTAATTAAAAAGGAATAAAAACAGCTAAGAATTTACATTCTCTACGTATAAGGTAGGTGCAATTATATTTACCATGTTGCTTAGTAATTTTTATAAGTACGGACTATCAGTGAAACGCCACATTTTTAGGGCAGCGGCCGTCACAGTAAAAGGTAATATTATTAATCGAGTGTACGCTACTTGTAAGGGGAATATAAGATTTGCACTTCGGGGAATACCATTACCAGGAATCAGGTCTCAATTTAGGTTCTATGGATTTCATCATCCTGGAATACGATATTAGTACCATTCACGACCAAATGATTACCTTCTATAAAATTATGTTGGTGTTACAAAAATGACGGGAAAATATAATGACAATTTCAAAAAGGAAAAACATAATTATTTTATTAAAATATTATATTATAAGTTAAAATATTAATATTTTAAGTAGGTGCCAAATTTATCGCTTCTCTGGATTATTCTTCACTCAAGTAGTTCCAATTTTGAAAATGACACATAATGCAAATTTGAGTTCAATGGACCAGATCATAGCCAATCTTAAGTGTAAACAAGTCATGTTGTTAGACTTAGCAACACTGCATTTTGTTTATGGTGTGAACCAATGTTATATTTGATAGGTGAAAGACTTATTGTATTTCATGCGTTTTTAGTAGGATTTTTAAAGAGGAAATGTATATTTCTGGTCATTAATGCTAGTCAATGCCTATGTCAATTTTGGTAATTTGATTTACGTACCAGAAAGTACTCTTATTTGAATGTTCTGAATACATTCGTTAGGTGCTCTGGATATAGAGTGATGGAATTGTAGCCTATCTAATGTACAAGTCAAAATATTGATTCAGCGTTTTTTGTGCCAAGAAAATGATAAACAATCATTTTCAACCTCATTCAGAAATTGGACATCGGCACTTCTAGCATTACAATTTGATATTTATTCATTGTAATGGAAGAAAGCAATTGTCTTTAAAAAGAGCAAAGTTATTGAATGAATTGGGTAACAGTTAAAAAAATTATCTGCATATTATAATGTTAGATGTTATCACATAAAACCTTTATTTATTTTATATAAATGCCAAAAGGATAACTGTTTGTGAAAATTTAGAAATAAAGGTCGTCAACAAAAAGATAGTTCCATATTCATTAAAAAAGAATAGGCAATATTGAGGATTCTCAAATTTTTTTGTGATTATATTGTACATGGTAATATTCTCTGCCACCTTGCATTTTTAAGCTTAGACTCTGCTCTGGAGGTTTTTACATTCATAGAACCTGATGAGGATTGTCTGTGTGGGCATGGGGAAACCTCAAAAAAACATTTGAACGTATTTGTAGTATTTGAGTATAAGAAGTATTGAAGTATTAGTCAAAAATGTACATTATTAAATAAATTTTCAAAACACATAAAAAACTGATAACGATAAAATGAATAATTTTGATTATGAACATAATTTGGGAGGCGGGAATGGGTACCGCCACCCCGGGATCCTTTATTGGATAACCAACACCTCTGCCATAGGTTACCCCAAGTGGTTCGCTACGTTTGGTGATTTAGCAGGGGTGCCCGGGTTCATGGGGTGAGGTTTGTCTAGGTCTTGGAGGCGGATGACCAAGACACACTGAACCCCAGATTTCTACCCACCCCTTTTCCTTCCCAGAACTCTCCTCTCCTTCCTTTTCCTAAAAAAAACCCTCCACACAGCATCCCCAAAGATGACATAGGCCTTGAGGAAAATTATTTTCCTCAGCGCCTCCTGTGTGGAGCTCATGTAAAAAAAAAAAATAATCACGATATGTTTTAATCATGAACCACGAGTATTCTGTAAAGAAGGAATCTGAAAAAACAACATTATAGGTTATGTGTTGACACTTGAAACATGTAAAAGGACATTGTACATCATATTAAATGTTATATTTACTGCAAAAAATGAGTATCAACGTTACCTTGATGTTTCATTTAGCAATGATTACAAACTGAGAATGGAATCGCAATATTTTTAATAAAAACCACTAACGCAACATAAAAAATGCTCACATTTGTATAGGAATGTGAATGAATGACTGAGAATTGTAAGACTACACACAACGTTGCATGACTTCCAACAGCGCGGCTAGTAGTAATCCAGAAGGCTGTGACCAGATTTCACGAAGAAATAACGCAAATCATAGACAACCTAAATTATTATATTTGATGATCTATCAAAACATGTTGATGTTTTAGTAAGTATTTATTTATCATGATATTAGTTTTTTAAAATTCCCTAAATTGACAAGCCCCAGGTATTTATTGTTGTCTCACAAATGAATCATAAATGAAGATTTTAAATGAAATGGTTGATGAAATCTGGATGGATTCATTGGCTTTAAGCCGCAGTAAGTAGTTCATATATGTCCGTACTAATATTAGGAGGTATGGTTAAGGTACCAGATCACTGAAAAAAAAATTATGTAATTTTTTGTTTCATATTCTGAAACATGCATTTATTAAGAATGCAAAAATGAAATGAAAAAATGGCGGACCAGCTAATTTTATTTCCGGTTTTTATGAAAAGTTTTCATCGTTCATAAAAAGAATAGAAGGCCCTTTAAAAGGTTTAAAAAACATAGTTTGAGTAGAAGATACTATCAGTATCGCCCTGGTGTAAGACCACCATTCAGAATTGAAACGTTGCTTGAAAATGGCTTTAGCCGTGTTTGGTGACCAGATCTCAATAGCCAGGTACTTCCCAACCTTCCTCTTCCCCACCTCCTTCCCCTCCCCACTACCTTCAGCCTCACAACATACCCCAATTGGGGCTTCCATAGTCTCACTGGCTCCAGACGGGAGCAGTTGAGATTCTTGTGCGGTATTCACTGTAAAAACAAAAAGTTTCCAGAAATATCGCGTTCAAAGTTTTGCTTGAGAATAATTAAACAAACAGTTTCAAACGGTTTCACATAAAATGCTGACGGTATCTTCGTCAATTTTTCAAATTTCTTTAAATCTTGATGAGAGCGTTCTTAACAAATGCATCTTTCAGAAAGAGAATTAAAAAAAAAAAAATTATAAAAAAAAAAAATTTCAGTGGTTTGGTGCCTAAAATCAGATGGTCGAATCGGAAAGCAAACACCCGAAAATCTCCATCGCTCAAGTGGATAAATTGTTTTTTTCACTCCGTTTTAAGTAAATACCTTATATTGGTTATCTTTCAAATTTGCCTACAAAGAAAGGGTTATAATTAGAAACAAGCCGAAATTCGCTTGAAATAAATACTTTTTTTTCCATGTTTCAAAGATATTATTTATTCAAGTAAAACCAATTTCCCTTTTCAACTCTGTTCACATAGAAAGCAAAGAACTGACAATGGATATGCTTATGAATAATATATTTTTAACCAAACTAAATATTTGTTCAGAATCAAAAGGTTGTATGTCAGATGAGTTTGTTTTCTAATGAAATTATTATACGATCACTTGTATCAGTTTCCTTATAAATTTCGTATTTAGACGCGGATATTTATTTTTTTCTTGAATTTCATTTCAGTTGATAGCACATTTTAAAGTTGTTGCTTGTTGAACGCAACGCGGTAGTTTCGTGTTCCTTTTGTGGCTTAAAGCACCTTTATAAACTGTTTAAACAATGGAGCATTGTTCAGCTGAAATAAACCAGTGAACACAATTGAGACATTATCACCTCCCCAAAGTGCTTAAATTACACCACTTTTGAAATATAGTGTTATAAATAGATATTTCGAATTTATTTTTAAATTGACGGTAAAACATAGAGGGTCACTAAAAACATGAATATTTTTTTAACTCAACATAATCGTTACGCGTATACCAATTTTCACAAAAGTAGCTTGAAAAAAATACGAATTATTTGAAAAACAAGTCAGAATCAATGTAGACACGTCTTGTTCGAACCACATACCACTATGTAATACTCTGTTATCAATAATTATGTTTGTATGTGTTTTAGTGCCTATTCACCTCCTGTGCTGAATAGCCTACTTATAACATAATTAAATAACCCCACCAAAGGATACTTTTATAGTTTATTAAAAAATTCAACTTGTGTACCATCAGTAAAATAATATCTCTTTACAATAAATGATTTTCATTAAATGACTTTCATTTGAGAATAAAGCCAATATAGCCCAGTCACTGCAAAAGGTCGTGTAGTAGCGATTTTGTATATGTGGTTAAGATTGGGACTCTAAAGAAGAAAAAAAAGTTTTCAACCTTGGGGGGGTCGAGCTCAAGCCGCCATCTTGGATTGAAGGTGCCAAAATTTGTTTTTTTCAAAATAATTGTGCAATGGTTGATTTTACGACCAAATTGAGAAAGACAAACTTAAAGAAGCTAAAATTTCTAATATTTATTGTTTTAAATTTTTTTTGTAAGTCTAATAGGTAACGAGTTACAGTGGCGGAATTGTGAATATTTTTCAAAAAAATGGTGAAATTCTCAACTTTTGTTTTTTTTCGGGTTATTCAATACATAATTATAATTTTGTAAACTCATTTCCATACCACCATGAGGTAGAGAAAATGACGCATTTTTATTGTGGTATCCCCAGTAGGTCTTTTTCCTCTTCAATGACATTACAACTCCTCCAACATAAGCCTCCACCACCCTCCGTCCTCGGCCGTCGTCTTCCTAACTGCGACATGGAGTAGTCCTCTTGCATCCTTCCTGACATCCTCCTACATCCTCCCGTCTCAGCCTAGATCTGCCCGCCTTTCGTTTACCTTCTGGGTGTACTGTTAGAACCTTCTTCGGTACTCGTGTGCTTGACAATCGATGCACATGTCCGGCCCATCTTAGTCTTTGGAGCCTTAGATAGATAGAGAGTCTGGGAGCTTGGTAAATAACATACAGCTTTATTGTGGCGGATTCTCCATGCCTCTCCCTCATGTTAATGTAAGTACTTGCATACTGCGTTCTCACTCCGTATGCATGGACCTCTGATAACTACAGAAAGCTACTTAAAGCTCCCTTGTACTACATACCTTTAGTGATATATGTACTTAACTAATAAATACGTTATTTACGACTTTGAACGTAAATATTTTCGTATTTAGGTTGTAATTAAACTCCATCAAACGTTGTGTAATTTTTTGATTTATGATATGGGACTTTAATTACTTTAATTTTTGTGGTAACCCTCTTGATTCTAAACAGAGTGTTGAATTTCAAACTGTATTGGTCTCTCTCTTGCAAATCTAACCTTAAGTAGTTTCTCTAAATGAGCTAACTTCCCTTTGACGTTTATTATGATTCCCTACATCCTAATGAATTCATGAATAAGCAATACTAATCGAAACTACACATGACTAATTGAACAGATAATTAAATATAGCTCAAATGGTTAAATGTTAGTAAATTTGATTATGATTGTATCTCGTATCTGCTGGGCGCCCCTCCATTTTGATTCAGCTGCTATAAGGTACATATAAAGATGGATTTAGTAGGTTAATGTAATTAGTTAATTGCATATTTGACGAACTCAGAATAACCCTTTTCTGGCAAAATTTGGCTCCTGCCTCCATCAAGTAAGCGAGGTGATCAGGTGTCAACCCAAAATTCGCACAGTCTTTTGGCACGGTTCAATTGATTGATACCTAAGTTATCGCGTCTCAACTGAACCTTCCTTCGCCATCATGCGCTGCCTTCAGGTCTTCCCCCGAGCCCAGATACCCCCAAATTCCTACTCCTCCAAAGTTTACTATTTACTTAGGGCGAACCGGTTTCGTCCTATATGCAATCATATACTCACGGGTTTGTGTGGAGTTACGGGTCGTGAATCCTCCCTCCACGTTCAAGAATTGAGACGAGAGTGACCCGACAGGCCTAAAGCACTAATTGTAAGTGAGTTCGTTTCATTCAATGAACAGTACATAAAAAGATATATATGTAGACATACGTTTTGGGAAGGTTTATAACTCGCAATACGAAGCTACTTGCATCGCATTCCAAGCTCGGATCTCGCCCATCAAATTCTGCGAAATTTTCAGATTGATACCGAATACATACGTAAGAATAGTGGGAAATATAAATAAATACTAGTACATTAAGATCTTATCTGGCGATGTGTTCTGGAGATTCGCCATAACTCCAAGCTTTTGTTTGGTTTTGTTGACGGTTTTGTTTGAGAGATCCGTCATCTCTATGGTTTGGTTTTGTTATAGAAGCGACCACTGCCTTCTATTGGTTGAACTGTATTTTTTTTTCTTTCCCTCCCCTCCAATGTTCAACTTTTGATAAATTCTTACTATCCCGTGATTCTCAATTGAATCATGTAAATCCTCATTACCCCTTATTAAACTATCCCGTGATTTTTCAACTGTTTCATGTAAGTCTTCAATTCACCCTATTAAGCTATCCCGTGACTTATCAAATGTTTCATGTAAATCTTCAATACCTCTTTTATTTGATCTGCTATAATAAATCTGTTTATTTTCAATTGTTTAGGTCTGTAGATACCTCTTTACGTTCAAATTAAAAATAGTGTTTAATTTTTTTTTTTCTTTTTGTTTCTAATAATTGCGCAATATAATAATTTTATCCCGTTCCTAGAAGTTAATACCTAAGTACGATATCCACTAATCAAGGTCATTTTTTTTTTTCCTTTTTAACGTATTCGAACTAGTGTCCCAGTGACCGACTTATTTTGTAAACAATTAGAGTTTTGTAAACATTCCCGACGGCCTCGTGACCTAGATTCAAAGCGTATGATGTGTTTACTTTAGACATTCCGGAGACGTGTGAGATGACTCTAAAATTTTTCTTTGTTTGATAATGATGTACTTAGCGCAATTGTCTAGTCTGATCCCCGATTACGTATACATATTTATTCATTTATATATACTTTGTCTCAATAAATAATTAAATACTGGTATATACTACTATATTATGATTTAAATAATTTCCAATATCATAACTCATTTCATATGTTCTGGATTTTTCTGAAATTATATTAATACATATATAAAATTAAATATAAAATATTGATTTGTAAATTTATCACACATAACTACTTTTAATAGCTATTGATGAATTCAGAGGTAGGAATCGATACCCTTTTTCCTCTTTTTATATAAGTGTTTTTCTTTTTGATTAAATTTTTCTTGGGAACAATAAAATTACATATATATATGTATATAAAATATACCTATTATATCTATAATATTTTAATATAGTTACATATCACATATTAAGCGAATAATATGTTTTTATAATAATTAATTCAAATACCAACGTTTGCTGAATTCCGCATTCTCCTTGGAATCTGTAAAATTTTATAACGGAAGAAGACTTACCCCTACCAAGGTTTTTCCGACCGGGAAATACACGGTAAACCTTGCTGCAATTTTCCTAAATTAATTTTTATTTTCCTAAATTTAATTAAATCTTTTGACTTCAATTTTTTTTTTTTCATTTAATCTAATTAATTAAAATGATGTATAAACTCTATCGTTCTAAACTGTATTTTATTTCAAAACTCGTTGGTTAAATAACACTTTAAATGATAGTTACTTCACGATTAATTTAGAGATGGTAAATCGTTGTTAAATTAAATTTTTATCCCTCCGAACTTTTATGTATTAATAAACTATTATTTTGTTTTATTATTATTATTTAAGATAATTAATTTAAATATTTATTATTTGTTAGAACTTTTTCCACTTAGATTGAACACACGTATTTAATTATAACTTCTTCACGCTAAATTATCACATCACTTCAGTTATTTATTGCACTAATATTAAACGCGAAATTTCTAAGTTTAAAAATACGATATTAATTGATTATAAAATCTGAATTTTCCACTAAAACAAATTGTATTTATCACGAGCACTTTTATTTTTCACAAGTAATAAATGCGTTGGCTTTATTTTTATTTTCACTGATTCTAACTGCAAAGTATTTTTTTGTAGATCACTGGCTAGAATGTGAAATTTTTCTAAGTATCATAATAATTATCACTTAGAATTTTTCAACTTTAAATCACCCACCGTTTCGTCACGTCTCCCGAACTTTCAAGCTTTTCGACCACGACCGTAGACTGTCTCCAACTGGCATTTGTCTAATCTTTTATACCCCTCTCAGGTCCAAAAGAGCGTATCTGAATCTCCTGTAATAAACCAATCTAATTACTATCAACTCGTAATTTCTTGAAACCTCTCCATTATTGTCGAATGCGGTCCCTTAGTCCCTTTCGCGTTTGATACTTTAAATTCTGTCTCGTACTTCCATACTTACAAGATCCGGATTTAATAAGATCCATGTTTAATTGCCCAACTTCCTTTGTCCTGGTGTTCATACAAAATTAGCTTGAATTTAATAATTTTAAAGTTCTATTTTCATCTATTTCGTAACATGTCCGTGCGTACGGCATCTACCATATGTTCCAAATCTGTCCCCAAATTCGCCTATCAGAGATATCTTCATGTCGAAGTCTTTCTCGCAAATTGTTCATTTTTATTTTATTATTTTTCCTCGAGTTTTTCTGTATTCTATATGAACCTTTCCATTTAAAACCGAATTTTCTCTATTTACGTCGTATATTTGAATTTTCCATTTTTTCTCGAATTTTCTTTTATTCACGACACTCTTTCCATGAATTTCCTTATTTATTCTTACGTTATTGTTCATATCTCTATAGATTTTTATATTTCAAGCCGTATTTATTTTATTCACTGTTAATCTAAGATTTCCTTTGTTTTTCTCTGTCGTATCTCCTTTCCCCTCACTTCCCCGTACTTCCCTGATATAACCATATCGTTTTTTGATGTTTGCTGCCTCTTGGAAAATTTCATTTTCTATTTGTTATTAATAAATATATCATTTTTAACATCTTTATAGGAGATACCCCCACTTCGGCCCTTAAATTTGTCATTTTTATTGCTTCATAGAGAACGCCTTACAAATTTCGTCTCGTTCTTACCCAAAATCCCATAAACCATATGCTTTGACAGTTGTATACATTAATTCCTGTACCCACCTGGCAATAAATCCTTTTTTATTTCAGTGTCGTTATCTTTTATGAGAATTCTTTAATGTAAATATTTCATAAGACCCATGATAATTTTTATAGCTCTTTTAACGACTAATTGCCCTTATCTAAACAATTTTCATGTTCGAATATTCCTTGTTTATCACAACAAAATACATCTGAAATCGACAACCATTGTAATGTCTCATTTTTATCTGCAGTCGCGTACTATGTTACTCTATAAACTCCATTTTAATTACGTAAAATGACTCCTTTTCCTGAGTTTTTCTATCGCAATGTTTTCAGCATTTTCCACTCCCCTCTGTACTGCACTCTATTTTCCTCTCTAACACTTGTTACTGCTCTAGACCTCTGAAATGTACCCTCGCCTATTCTTTAAAACTCTCATTTTTTTTGGCGTTTCCTCCCTAAATCTTTCATCGTAATATCCTAGCTCCGTCTAGAATTGATAACAATAATTTTCCATTGTTTTTTCAACATTTCCATTTCCTTTAGCACGTTTTCCCTCGAATCGATCATCTCCGGTCGTCACAAACAATCGTATAATAGATGGAAATCTCCCTAACATCTTACAACACGTTTTCGTCACTTGCTATGCAATTTTTCACTTAAACTTTTCCATCGTTGTTTACGTGTATCCTTTTTTCGCACCTGATATGCTTCAATGCATTCGAGAACTAGGGTTTCTGATCCCTGGAATGTACCTGTTAATCATAACATTTCTTGGGTTCATCGTACTTTTGTCCCTGAACAGATTATTTTTTCCCATGGAGTTTATTCACCTCTCGGTTCGGTGGGAACGTCAAACTCATTAATTACATTCCTAATTGCCAAGTCCAAAGGTCGTTCCTTTGTTCTAAAAATGGGCTCGGCTCTCTTCTTGTTGATAGGCTGAATTGGTTTTTAATCGCTTTTGCTGCAATCCAATTGGCTGTCAATATATCACGGCCTAAAGTATATTGGGGAGTCCCTGTCTCTGATTATTTGTTGATACCATCTGTGATTTTTTTATCAATACTCGTCTCACTTTGTCTAATTATAGATCCCTACCGTAAATATGAATTCACTTTACTCTAATCCGATAGATGTCGTAGACGTGTCCGTTTTATAAGTAATTGATATTTTCTTTTTAAATTAAAGTGGGAAGCTACGATATTTTCTAATTTTCACTGTTGATTAATGCAATTCATCACAACTGGAACAAGCCCATTGGTGCCACGTTTCCAGTCTCAGTTTTCTGGATTTTTTTGGATTCCATACCATTTTTGAACTTGATGTTATGTCCTAAATGCATGGTACCGTGCAGCGCCATTTGTTTGTGGCAAAGGGGTAAGATTGAATTTGCTTTTTGTTGTAGACTTTGCGAAACGTTGGTAGCGAACTTCTTCCAATGTTTCCTCATCCATGTCACCCCCGTACAAAGCAACAAGAAAGCGTTTTCCTTCATCTGCTATGTCTTCTGGTTTTGCATCACGTTTTCATTCGTGTACTCAATGAAGACGCACTGGCAGACCAGCTTTTTTAAGGCTTACTAAATGTTCATTATCACTGCAAAGTAGTTTCATCCATGCACTCGATGACGTCGGGTTTGTCATAGTGGGATATAGCACGTATATGTTTGTCATAGCGCCTATATTGCCTGTAGCAATATAGGCGCTGAGGTGGCAACGCTCCTCTATGTAACACGAAAAGTTACTGTTATTTGAAATAGACTTTGCTATATGTTTTGTGGAAATACGTTAAAATGATATTGTGTAATATGTTCTTACAAAATTTATCATGAAAACTTGAGTTTTACGATTTTTTGTCAAAATGTTCTTCTTTCTACCGCTGTAAGTCTTTATATATTATATTTATAATAAAAATTTTCTTCAAATTTTCTATAAATATTTTTGTTGTAAAATCAACTGTTGAGGAATTATTTTGAAAAAACTAAATTTTGGCACCTTCAATCCAAGATGGCGGCTCGAGTTCGACCCCCCCCCAAGGTCGAAAACTTTTTTTTTTTTTAGAGTCCCAATCTAAACAACATTTATCAAAATCGCTACTACACGACCTTTTGCAAGCTAAAGGCCTTTTTTATCCCCCATTGACTGGACTAATATACAAAATGAAGAAGTCTCTTATTACAGGGCTTTTACATATAAGGGAGCAGATATATTTTTTAAATTACAATGAAAACAAAATACAAGCAACACACAATATGAGAAACAAAATACAGGTTACATGAAATATAAATTAGACAAAATATAGGTCAACAAATTAATGAGTGGAATTCAAGTGAGATACAAATAGGTAATCTGGCAATATCCTCGAAATCCACATAAATACAGTGTGGGGCAGAGCAACTTGCTTATTTGAATTTGGCGTCCTAAAGGGATGGTTGCTGCAAGGAGGTAAAGCCGGCCGCACAAATCCGATTTAGCTTTTCGATTATCTGATCAGACTATCGGATCGTATGAACCCCGCACAAGTCCGATTCACGCGTCCGATTTGTTTGGTCTTAGTCGTTTCTTAAATGGCACAATTTAGTTATAGGTATACAGACTTCCTCCCAGGCCAAGTCCTTTATTCCCATTGAATGGTTTAAAGAAGTTTCCCGAAGAATTAACGGTTTCGAAAATCTTAATATGTAAAACAAAGTCGGGTTAGTTATACCATTTATAACTTGAGAACGACTGGGCCGATTTTTATGATCTTTGATTTGTTGGATTTGTTTCCGCCCCCGAATAGCAGAATGGATATCAAAACATTGAAAAAAATCACGAAAAAATAAATTATGAAGAAAATTCTTTTCCTCGTACATTTCGAATGGAACGAATTCTCATCTTTTGAAAAGCGGCTGGAATATTGTGATAAGTATAATATTGAGTAGTGAGTGAATTCCAAAAATTCAAGAACGTCAAATTGCGCTAATTGTTTCGCTTTTGTTCTTAAATATATAATGCTGCCCATCTTTCTCACACACTAAAATGTCAACAGTCGAAAATGGGACAAACGGTGAACGTACGAATATGTCTGCACCCCTCCAAAGGAAAAATACAATAATTATAACAAATCTGCCTCACACGTATAAAGAAAATGAGACGCAATTCCCATAAGTAAGTGGAAAAGTAAGAAAATCACAAAAATTATAAATACGTACACGAAGTCATCTCTGCTACTGACAAAACAAAACACGGAGAGTTGCGCACCGATAATTGCTTCATTGTGTAATTTTGAACTTAATAAAAAACTGAATTTAATTCAACTAATAAGTTATCACAACAGTTATTGATCCTGAGGCGGTACGAGCTTCGCCGGGTCAGCTAGTTAATAATATTTTGTAACATATATGAACTTGAAAAGCTCAGTAAAGTGGTGAAAAACTGAAAAAACATAGTTGGAGTTATTTTAATCTTAAAATGGAGTTATATTTTTCGGATAGCTTATAAATATCGTACGTGACCAAAAATGAATTTTTTAAACATTTGTGTAAAGCGTAATTTATTTTTATGAAATCATTTTTAAATAAAAATAATTTAAAATGGTTATATTGTTTATAACAAATGTTCTTAATACAACCCGCAGGTGGATTATAAGTTATAAGTACTTGATTGATGTGTTAGAGTTTTTAGCGTTAAGCTTATTACGATATTTATTTAGAACATTTGTTTATTTATTAAAAATGTGCAATGCACGTTGATGTATTAAATGGTGCACTTTATGAAACGAAACACTTTGCATCTTTGCAACGCCACGGTGTGATGCTTAGTCAGCAAGTTATAATAACCGAAGTTTTCGTACTAATTGAGTACCTTGAAAATGTTCGTCGCGGCTAACGACTTCAAAATATATTCTCAGAGTTCTTCCTTCCTTTTCCTTCCCATAGCGACTTTCATTTCATCTGAATACGGTAAAACGGGATTGTCGCAAAGAATTCACGCAATGGACTGAAAATTGATTTAACGTGGGTAGTTGTGGAGAAAAGGAGAGGCTACCCCGTTTTCGTCGGTCGATAGCCATTATAAGCACAGTCAGCGCCGGCAAGAATGAGTGAATGCCCCTTTAACTTTCAAGGTCGCATGGACGACAGCTACGAGTAGAAAATAATTCAATTTTAAACTATGTATTGGCCTTTGTTTTGAATAATTTTTTATTATGTTATAATTTTGCAACTAACGTGTGACTTGGAGAGTAAGCTGGGGAATGCGTAACGAGAGCGTTACGAAAAGCGAGGCGAACGGTAGTTGAGAGGGAGATACAAGTTAATGAAGATAGAAAAAGAGAGAGTTACGTTTCGTATATTACTGTAGGGGCAAGAGAGAGAAGTGCGAGCGCACATTTTCTTTCTCTCTTTCTCTCATAGCCAGTTACGTTTCATGTATCTAAGACACAGTGCAAGCCTATTGTCTGTATCACACTGTAGGAGCAAGAGAGAGCAGTGCGCGCTCACATTTTCTTTCTCTCTTCCTATCATATAGATGGAGCTAAAGAAGTTTTACTTCAGTCGTGTGCTCTAAAACACACACGTTTTTTTAAAATTATTAATTTAACAAGTAACGAAAATCGTTTCCCGGGGACTATTTGCTTGACACAATAACGCATTAAAAACTTATTAATAAATTTTTTCAAAGTTGTTAAAAAATTACATTTTTGCAAAATTTATTTCATCACATTTCATTTAATATTTAATTAAAAAGCCTGATTTACTGGAAAATTGATTTAAAAAATTATTAATATAGATGTTATCAAAATACAGATAAAACGCAGCTTAAAAATATGTTTAGGTAGACATTGTAGGTATAAATAGGTTTTATTAAATGAATTATTTTTAATGGTGGGAAGAAACATTTTTTCACGCTACGAAATAAAACATCTGCAGAAGTTGTCATAATCGTAAAAAATACACCCCGTGTCAGTATTGTATAAATAGGTTTTTTTAAATAAATTATTTTTAATGGTGGGAAGAAACATTTTTTCACGCTATGAAATAAAATATGTGCAGAAGTTGTCACAATCGTAAAAAATAAACCGTATCATTCAGTGTGACAAAGGTGAACACATAATAAATTATGCTGTCATTTTGTCTTATTCGGAACCTTTTAAGAAATCTCTAGGATTTGCCCCAGCTTGATCGTTGAAGATCCTGTGGAGGACCCATTAGTTGTTCACCCTTCAGATCCATACCATAAGGGCACCTACGCAAAATATCATTAGGATTTGCGTATGTTTATGAAACATGGAATTTTACAACATACCAATTTTATTCTACTATAGTAAGTACTCTATTTAATATATATATATATATTAAAAAGAGTGACATGTAGTACTGATACTCTACTATAGTCTATAGTACTCTATTTAATATATATTTTTGTTTCTTTGAGTTAGATTGCCAGCGTTTAATAAATATGTACGTATGTAATATAAAACTGCAGTACAGGTTTTAGAACCCTCAAGCTTTTCAATTATTTTAATTAAAGTGTTTATTTTTTGTTATTTTTTTAATTTTATTTTTGAATGTAGCTATAACTTTGTGGTTATACATTATAGAAAAATGAAACAATTCAACTGTGTATAAACCACTTATATAATGAGTAAATCCGACCGGTTTCAGAACAAACGTTCCTTCTTCAGGGCAAACGTATACTAATTTGACAGTTTCGAAATATGGATGGGAACAATGTTTTACTATGGTAGGGGTGGAGCCGTTGCTAGTTAAATGTAGAGTGGGTATATATATCATTGAAAATAACCATAGTTTTGAAAAAAATACGAGCATAAATAATATTCTTCATATTAATCATAAAGGAAAACGTTTAGATAACTTAGAAGCCTTGGAAATTAAAAAATCCCTTAAAAATAATGAATCTATTATCAACAAACAATTTTTTTGTCTTATAGCCCAATCATGGATTTGTTCCCCTACCCACCCACTCTACATTAATAACTAGCAACGACTCCACCCCTACCATAATAAAACATTGTTCCCATCCATATTTCGAAATCGTCAAATTAGTGTACGTTTGCCCTGAAAAAGGAACGTTTGTTCTGAAACCGGTCGGATTCACTTATTATATAAGTGGTTTATACAAAGTTGAATAGTTTCATTTTTCTAAAATGATTATATTCTATACTAGCTGACCCGACGAACTTCGTCCCGCCTCAGAATCAATAACTGTTGAATTAAATTAAGTTTTTTTATTAAGTAAAAAATTACACAATGAAGCAATTATCGATGCCCAAATGTCCGTTTTTGTTTTTATCAGAATCAGAGATGGCGTTGTGTATGGATTTATATTTTTTGTGATTTTTGGAAGGAAGCGGGTACGGGTGCCGCCGCCCCGGGAACCATTTATTGGATAACCAACAGGGTGATTTAGCAGGGGTGCCCGGCTGAATGGGGGCGGATGCGTCTGCCCACATGCTGCGTGGCGGGCCGGATCGAGATAGACTGGTTGAGGGAGGCCTTTTGACCTTTCCAGCCGGAGGGAGGCCTTTTGACCTTTCTCGACCAATCGAGGTCGAGAGAATCCGGCTGGAAAGGTCAAGGTAAAAGGTCAATACCGGTCAAATCAAAGACCTTGCACCACAGTTGGAGAGATGGATTCACTCCCGGATACACTGACCTCCAGATTCCTACCCACCCCTCAAGCCTTTTTCGTTCCCAGAACTTCCTATCCTACCCTTCCTTAAAAAAAACCCTCCACACAGCATTCCCTAAGATGACATAGGTCCTGAGTGGAGCCTACGTAAAAAAAAATGCGTTTCTTTCAGAGATTTATTATTATTGTATTTTTCCTTTGGAGGGGTGCAGAGACATACGTTCACTGTTTGTCTCATTTTCGACTATTGACATTTTAGTGCGTAAGAAAGAGGGACAGCATTATATGATTAAGAACAAAAGAAAAACAATCAGCGCATTGACATTTGACGTTTTTGATTTTATGGAATTCACGCACAGTTAAATGTTATACCTATCACAATATTGCGGCAGTTCTTTCAAAATATGTGAATTCGTTCCATACAAAATGTATAAAAAAAATTATTTTCTTCATTACTTTCTTTTTCGTGAATTTTTGCGATGTTTTAATAGTTATTCTGTTATCCAACAAATCAATGATCATCAAAATCGGTCCAGCCGATCTTGAGTTATAAATAGTGTAACTAACCCGTCTTTGTTTTTATATATTAAGATAATACGAAAACTATTGTGTACAACTATTTCACAATTTTTACTAGAGTTTCTACGGGATGTTTGCTCTGTAAAAAGATAATAATGTTTTTGTGCCTTTCAGACGCGTAAAAGTTTCTACATATGGCAGGTAAATTCCAGTGTTTTGCAATAATTTGACTTATTTTAAGATAAATCCAATTTTCATTCCCGTTATTTATATGCAAATCCCAAGATTTGGCATAACTGGAGTATAATCTCAAAGGCGTGCTTCTGAATTCCACCATTTAAATTAGATGCGACCTTCTTGAAAATCTTGCCACCATCTGCAGAAATTAAAGCTCAGATTTTCGCGATGAAATAAGTTATCCCCAAACAAAATAAGTAGCGAGGGGCCCATTGACCCACCTTGTGATATTCCCCATGAAACTCCAACCAACAAAACTTTCTAAACCATTGGAAAACGAAATACGCTGACAGTTGTTAAATAAACAGGAATTAATGCAATACCAACCTACGTCTTCAGCTAATATTCGCGTTCAGTTTATGAGTTAATAACGGCTCAAAAACTTTAAGAGTGTCAAAGTGATTGAATAAGATGACTTAAGAGCTATGCCGGTCATTTAAAAATATCGTCGATAGGTATTGTAACCAATGTCTTCTGTTTCACTCCGCGCTCCCCTCAGGGGAACTGAGCGAAAGGGACAACTGCATATCGGGCCGAAAATACCTAAATAAAATCTTCAAAATCGATGTTTTGTATTCCCCATTTTTCTTCTCCAAAACTGGACCGATTTTAATTTTTTTTTTTCACTAACTGTATGAGAAGAAAATATGCTATTTCGGTACGTTTTACTTTTTTTCAAAATACATTGTTTAGTTTGTATACTGAACGTCTTTTGACGGCGTTTAAACTAGGCAATTTTATTCATTTTTGGAAGGTCCTAACTTCTATAAGAAGTAAATTATCAAAAAAAGCAAAACGTACCGACACGCTAATGGTCAATATCTACATTATGTAAAAAAAAATTTTGCTCTAGGGTCAAAATCCAGAGAGATAAACGGGGAATACGTTTATATGGAAAAAACGCCGCTAGTATTTCCTCTTAATGTATAAATTAAAGTCTCGTTTCTCTGGAACAAACTGTCTTCTGGAGTACATAATATTATTATATTTAACTGCTGGAATAAGGTCATTTCTCTTCATTTTCTTGTTTTGACTAGGTGGTATCTCTCTAGTACAAATACCATATCCCCCGACTGAAATATTATAATTAAACATCGAAACATATTATCTCCCGGTCTGAACGACTCCAGATACTAATATCTAGAGCCTGTATGTCGGACGAATATCTACAGCTCATATGTTAGACTAATATCTACGAACTTCAGAGTGTGGACTAATATCTACAGAGCTAAGGTCGGACGAATATCTATGACGGTCCCAGTGGTGACTAATATCTATGGAGCGTAGGTTGGGCTAGTATCTACAGTAGGCAGCTAAGCAAGAGGTTGTACGGAAAAGCATAAATTACTTCAATTACTAATTACGTAAAGGCTTAAACGTTTAAAGTACGTACTTTAGCCTAGGGAGTGTGGCGAACCCATCGCTCAGGGAGTGGAAAACACAAACCTGCAATAGCCATCCCAAGCCAAGGTGTGATCTACCGTGCTCAGGCTGAATGTTCTGGGGAACAGCGTCACGAACGGTGCCTCCGAGAAACAAGGTCGTATCTCGGAGTATTTAGACCTCACTCCAGCACTCAGGGCTCTGCTGGAGTGGACCTTCTATTTCCCTGGCAACTCGTGGGACAAAAAAAATTGGACCATTCAAAAACTAGGGGCCTTTTGGGAACCTAGGAGTGCTGAGGCCACCTCTATGGATTTCCTTCCTGGGGCCGTAGGAGGAACCAAGAGGAGAAACCGTGGAGAAGTGAGCTGAGGCCACCTCCATGAACTCTTCCCTTGTGGGGCCTTCGAGGAACCAAGGGGAAGGGCACCCTTCCAACGCGGGGCCTTTGTGGAACCAAGGAGGAGTGAAGTGGAGAGATGATGTCCTCTTCCCATGTGGGGCCTTCGAGGAACCATGTAGGAGTGAAGAGGAGAAATGAAGCCATCTTGGTGAACTCTTCCTCTGTGGGGCCTTTAAGGAACCAAGGAGGAGAGATGAAGTTCTCTTCCCTCCTGGGGCCCTCAGGGAACCAAGGTGGAGTGGACTCTTCCCTTGTGGGGCCTTTAGGGAACCAAGGGGAGGTGGACTCTCCGTCGTGGAGCCTACGAGGAACTAAGGAGTGGAGAGGAGAGATGAAGCCCTCTTCCGTCGTGGGGCCTTCATGGAACCAAGGAGGAGTGAAGAGGGGAAATGAGACCTGGAAAGACACATTGTCGGACCAGAAGATATAGCTTCATTTATAGCTTAAGGAATGAGGTAAAATGGGAGATAGTACAATGGGTCTATGGCCTAAGTGCTCACGGGAACTATATACATATATGTAAACCGTCTCCGATTATAAAAAAAAAAAAAAATACGTACACGAAGTTTTTGCATAATATTACGTATTTTGCTGTTTACGAGGACAATAATTTATTGAACAAACATGGAGGTCATAATACAAAGATATTTATTTATTTAGAAATACACGGCATCACAACCTAACCTAACCTAACCTAACTGACATAGAAATGGTCATGGGAACAGACTAAATAATTTAGAAGCACTCGAAATAAAGAAAGCTGTTAAAACAAAAACCCAAATCCTTAATAATCAGCTAAATGTGTGCAATAGTCCGATATTAGGGACTTTTACATACATACATACATAAATTAAGTTTTTAAACTGCATACGCAATTTTACGTTATCCCAATATGCTATACATAATTGCAAATCCAATCTCTGCCAGTGCTGTAGATATTC
Organism: Limnephilus rhombicus; assembly: GCA_929108145.2. Classification (NCBI taxonomy): domain Eukaryota; kingdom Metazoa; phylum Arthropoda; class Insecta; order Trichoptera; family Limnephilidae; genus Limnephilus; species Limnephilus rhombicus. Next base: position 31,998,079 of record OV815284.1, read on the forward strand.
GTGCACACTTTGGTTCTCATAGATATTAGTCCGATTTGTTCAGTTTTTGGAATTCCTGTAGATATTAGTAGAAGCCTCCGTCTGAACATTATATATGTAAATATTATAGATGTACTACAACAGAACTAAAAAAAAGATACGAACAGATATATACCAACACATTAATTCATTTACCAATAATAAGTGAATACAAATATATTACATTGAATATACACAATGACAAAATAGATAAATAAAAGTATTATTAGGAGCAGAGGAATTCTAAATCAAAAAATAAAGTTTAAGATTTTTTTCTTAGAACTGCCATTTGTAATGTTATTTTCTTTAACTTCGTCTTTTAGATGAAAATTGTTTGTTTTTATCCACGGATACAAAATTTTAACTTTTACAAAAATAAATCAATGAAACAAAATATATCAATGATTCTGGTCTCTTTTCCATTTGAAATTCTCTCGACCTTAAATTGGCAAATTAAGTGAAGATGAATCGATTAGTAAATGGTTCATGGCTCAATGAAATCACTAAGCCCTAGAATGGGGGAAATTTCTCCGAATAAGCGTTTCATTAAAAAATGTAATCACAGAATGGCCTTCTTAGTCTATAAGCAAGCTATTGTTGGCAAGAAATGAATAAATGGTTAAAACATGGTAAGATACATGGTTATAAGATAAGAATAAATGGTTATAAGCAAAAAAGGTCAACAATAAATTTGTGGCGGCCACTTTTGCCGAATTAATTGCGCCGCCACTGCCGCTGTACGAACATACGAGAATTACTACGGTATACCTACCTTTGCCGGCCACGCCGCCTCGATAATTAATAATTCCGCCACTTACGCGAAAGGCCTAGAACGTGTGGCTGTGCTATACAAATGCCCGCAGAAAGTTCGAGTCTGCAGGTCACCGGCGCGTTGCTCGACACCGTGGCGGTGGAGATGACCTATCTTCCAGGCCGTTGCTCGACGCTTTGAGTCGCGGAGATGAACGGTAAGTTGCTCTGTGAGCTCAGCCACCAGCAGGTAGTCTTGGCGAGGCGGAGCGTGTTTCCATGGCAGCGAAGCACGGTGGGCTTCGGAGTGCCATGAAATGGTGAGCTGATCCCTTGACTGAAGGTGACGCAAGCCTTATAAGTTGCGGGATGTAGCTGATCTCAGGAGCTGAAGACACGATGGGCCTTATAGCTGAGACGTGGTGATGGACCTCGGGAAGCTGCCCTGGATGCGTAGAGATGCCTTTTATTTCTCGCCCCGTCTCTGCCGATCCGGCCCGCTCCCTCAAATTTATAGAAATCGCTTTCCACTATTTTTGCGGAAAACAATTTATTATCTTCGCAAAGTTAGCATCTTCTATCATTATTTACCACTGTTGATACAACTCTTAATTACCTTTATTAATAGAAGGAGCTAACTAAACTTGCGAAGAAACAAATTGTTTTCTGCAAAAATAGTTCAAAAATTTCTATAAATTTATTGTTGACCTTTTTGAAGTGAAAACTTCCTTATCCCCGTTAGCGATTTGAACTTCTGATGAAACGGAAAAACATCACTAAAATTTAATATTTCACGGATATTCGGTTCTAATATAATACAGTAAATCCTCGACCTCACACAAGCCTGCCAGCGGCGTAAGGCGCGTAATAGTCTAGTCAAATAAGAATTTTATTATTTTTACATTTGTTGGGCACTGACTATGTAACAATTTGTAGACATTTTTGTGTAGTGTTTTATTTTTCAATGTACATTTGTTACTTTAATTTTAATTTTTTTGTGACCGGTTTCGACACGTCCGTATCATTAACGAGCAAACTTAAAACTAACTTAAAAATTCTATAAAAGTACAAAAATTAATTAGGCGGGGATATAGGGAGGGAGGAATATGGTGGAGGGGAGTCAAAATTTTGATGTTTCCATTTAATTTTGACTCCTCCCACCGTTCTCCCCCTCCACCAAATTCCCCCCTCCCACTATCCCCGCGCTTATTAATTTTTGTACTTGTATAGAATTTTTAAGGTAGTTTTTAAGTTTGCTCGTTAATGATACGGACGTGTCGAAACCGGTCGCAAATTTTTAAAAATTAAAGTAAGAAATGTACATTGAAAAATAAAAGAATTTCACCTCTAAATGAAACTCAAACATCTGAAAATGTGTATAAACCTTTATTTTGGTATTCTACATGTTGTCTCAAAAGTCTCATAAGGTTACGTGTGAGCGTCTTTAGATATTCAAGGTCAAAAGTCACGAAAGTCAGTTTTTTTGGAATTATCAACTATAAAATATTTTTGGACTAATCGGTGACCTCTTTGTGCTTCGTAGAATAAAATGACCAAATATTTTTTAAACTTAGTAACAATGTTATAATAAATAGAAAAATGAAACAATATAACTTTGTATAAACCACTTATATAATTTGCAAATCCGACCGGTTTCGGAACAAACGTTCCTTCGTCAGGGAAAGCTTATACTAATTTGACAGTTTAGAACAATGTTTTATTATGGTAGGGGTGGAGCCGTTGTTAGTTAATAATGTAGATTGGGTGGGTAGGTATTAGTGTAGAGTGGGTGGGTAGGGGAACAAATCCATGATTGGGCTATATGACAATATTTTTTTTTATTATCAACAAACAATAAACATGACAATATTTTTTTTTATTATCAACAAACAATAAACATGACAATATTTTTTTTTATTATCAACAAACAAAAAATATTGTCATATAGCCCAATCATGGATTTGTTCCCCTACCCACCCACTCTACACTAATACCTACCCACCCAATCTACATTATTAACTAACAACGGCTCCACCCCTACCATAATAAAACATTGTTCTAAACTGTCAAATTAGTATAAGCTTTCCCTGACGAAGGAACGTTTGTTCCGAAACCGGTCGGATTTGCAAATTATATAAGTGGTTTATACAAAGTTATATTGTTTCATTTTTCTATAATGGATAACCACAAAGTAATAGCTACATTCAAAAATATATTATAATAAATAAACCATACATCTACAATTATTCTACTCCTGATACTCTGCTTTCGTCTCATTCACTCGAAGTTTATTTTTCTGAAGGATTCACTTCTACCGCATGTGAACTGCACACATGTTTTTTTCTACATACCTATCTTATAACCATTTATTCATTTCTTGCCAACAGAAACTTGCTTATAGATTAAGGTCATTCTGTGATACCATTTTTAACCCATTCATGACGAAGGTGCCATATGGACCTCGAAAAAGTGTTGGACCTCAATTAGTCACATCATGCCGATATATTAAAATGGCGATGCGAAATTCAGTTTTATGTAGTCTACAAGCATGTACGAACACGTTTGTCTTAGAGGCGCTCAGTTCGTTTGCATGTGCCGGCGTGGACAGACGTGTATAAACGGAGTTTGAAAAAAAGTGCAAATTTTTCAAAATGTCAAAACGAGTGAAGTAAGTAATCCATTAAACTTATGTGTAGATTTGATTTTTTTTTCCAAAACCGTTTATGATCCGTAAAGAATGAAATTTACTAACTATTTATAGACATATTGTTACAAAAATAATCCTTATTGTATCAAAGAGAGTACTTTGAATTGAAAGTTTTGATTTTTGGCTCCATATGGACCTTTCGGCAGATCTCACTATACATAAATTGTAATTTTTCGCAGATTTCATTGTTTTTTCGTGTTTTTTAGGGGTCTGACTGTTGAAGAAGTGATGTTACTGCTTGAAGAACAATCGGATACGAATTTGGAGGATGATGAGGTAGTGGATGTGTATGTGGAGCCGCCAAATGAGAGTGATTTGTCCGGAGCAGATTCAGCTGATGAAGATGACGGTGGAATAATTGCCAATATTTCTCGAGCGCAATTGTTTTCTAATTGCCAAATCGTAAATCGCCGTCGACACAAAAAGGGACAAGATACGCCCGATTATGATTCAGATCAAGAGAACCCTAATCTAGAGCATTTCGGAGACGAGCGTTTGGATTCAACTTTCAGTGACTTCGACATAAATTTATTCGACGCTTCAGCATCACACGGTCAAGCGTCTGCAAGCACTTCTTTCGAGCCTCCTTTGAAACGATGCCGTGTTAGTACTGGAGACGGAGTGAATGATCCCGCTGAACCACCTTATCGCATTCCAAAACGTATGCCTGGTCCGAAAACTATGTTTCAATGGAAGTCTAACGATGTGACGCCAATTGTTTCTAGCATATTTCCCGAAGGAAATTATACCGACGTAGCTGCTTTATCACCGGTGGAATTATTTGAACTAAATTTTGACAACGAAATGTACGAATTCATCGTTACAGAATCCAACAAATATCAGACCAAGCAAGACCCTGAAAATAGTCATAAAGTATCACCTTTAACTGTCGGGGATATCAAAGCGTACATGGGTATACTTATAACATCGGGATTATGCCCGATTCCATCAACTCGATTGTACTGGAGCAGCTCTCGCCCTTTCTACAATAAGCAGATTGCGTCCACCATGTCTCGTGATAGATTTGAACAGATACACAAAATGATACACTTTGCTTCACCAAATCAGTTCAATAGTGCAGACCGGATGTGGAAGTTACGTCCATTTACAGATAGGCTTATTGAACGGTTTATGCGAAACTTCCACCCAGAAGAAAATTTAAGTTATGATGAATCGATGATACCATACTATGGCCGCCATGGATGTAAGCAATACATAAAAGGCAAACCCATTCGATTCGGATATAAAGTGTGGAGCCTAAATACAACCTCCGGTTACTTGATCAATTTTGAGATCTACCAAGGCAGCAATCCCCGGATTCCAAAGGAGTATGGTGTTGTAGGCTTGAATGCTTCACCACTACTTATGTTGGTCGATCAATTGCCAGTGGAAAAGCGCGAATTGCCATATCACTTCTACTTTGATAATCTTTTTACGGGTATGCCATTGCTGTACTATTTGCATTTTTATGGATACAATGGCACAGGTACAATTCGAGACAATCGGATTCCCAGTTCATCTCCTATCCCCAAGAAGAAGGCAACAATGTCAAAATACAACAAAGGTGTGCTTTCTCGAGGACATACTGAAAGTGCGCAGACATCATTTGGCAAGACCCCCATCTACGTTACTCAATGGGTTGATAACGCTGTTTGTTCTGTAGCTTCAACAAAATACGGAAAGAATCCATTGGATCTAGCAAGCCGTTACTCACGGAAGGAGCAAAAAAAGATCAGTATACAGAGGCCATATGCAATTCATCAATATAACACGAATATGGGTGGAACTGACAGAATGGACCAAAACGTTGCATGTTATCGCATTACTGTTCGCCAACAGAAATGGTGGTGGTCCATTTTTACCTGGGCCATTGATGTAACCATTCAGAATTGCTGGCTTCTGAAGCGCAAAGCCACGGGCAATTTTAAATTGGGGCAGTTAGAATTCCGTGAAGAAATATCAAAGCATTACTGTGAGAAGTATTCTATCAAGAAATACTTCAAGGCACCCGACAAACTCACCAAAATAGGTCAAACGGCAATGCAGTATGATACCTCCGTCCCCCATTATCCTGGGCCAATACCGATAACTGAGACTAATAAGGGAGGAAAACTGTCTTGTGCATCTTGTAAAAGCAAGCAGCGCATCCGTTGCATCACATGTAAGGTCGGACTATGCGTGAAATGCTTCGAGGGCTATCACACTAAATAATGTTGTTGAAAATTACACTTTTGGAACAATAAAGATGAAAAAATGAAATTTCTGACTAGTTATTTGCCGAAAGATCCATATGGACCTCATCCTTCTCGAGGCTCCTGGGGGATGAGGAGACGATTTTTTCAAATTCCGAAAAAAACGTTCTTATTCTACTTTCAAAACCAACCACTCTGTGAATTTTCTGCGCGAAATTCGAAAAAAAAATAGTTCGTCATGAATGGGTTAATGAAAAGCTTAATCGGAGAAATTCCCTCCTTAATGGAAGTACTCGTAGCTAACTTTGCGAAGATGATAAATTGTCTTGTGCAAAAATAGTTGAAATAGATTTCTATAAATTTATTGTTGACATTTTTTGCTAAATGTACATATATCTTAAAATCATTTTTAAAGTAGATTTGAACTTTTTACGGCGCCAGCATTTATTTAATGCAGTGCCTGGAGAATTGTGTTTATTATTTTTTTATTCCCGAAACGGAACATGAATAATAATTGTGAAAACGCAAAATGCTGATATTAATTTTGGGAATTATGTGCTTACCATTCCATAGAACACACGGGAAACCACGTTAATTGGCGTGCCGCTGTGCGATATCTGAAAACACAAAAAAATATTAATCACAGATAGTAAAAATTAAAATACTTTTAAATTTTATTTCGTCGCTGTCCATAGAATATAAATATCTTTTTGCGATAAATTTGTCAACTGTAAAATAAGAATACCATTGGATCTGAAAACTTGTACAACATTGGATAAGTTTTAAGATTTTCACGGCCAAAAGCATTTTCGTTATTTGTTTTTGGGGTGTTATGCCGTGTTGCGCTACCTCCTTCTTTAGCCAACGTTTCGGACATCGTTGCAGTGTCCATCATCAGGACAGATCCGGTAGATGTGTGAACATCTAGCGGATACACATCTATGTGTGTGACACATCTACCGGATCTGCCGGATCTGCCGGATCTGCCCTGATGATGGGCACTGCAACGATGTCCGAAACGTTGGCTAAAGAAGGAGGTAGCGCAACACGGCATAACACCCCAAAAACAAATAACGAAAAAAATGTACAACATTGTTTATAACCTAAGTTAAACAAGGATTTTTCGTGATTTTATTATTGAGTACGTTTTTCTTCCCCGAGCGCCAGGAGACTTTAGGAAATTTTCCCTGGGAAAATTTCGGATTCGTGGGGGGATATTGTAACAGGTAGCTACTGGTTGGTTCCGCATTGTGATAACTACGCATGTTTATTCCCGACGGTGGCACGCCTGTGTTTCGGGGTTCGATAGTTTGAGGGATATCCGCAACCGTCAGTTGGCGTGGAGAGTCGGTGAAGTGAAGGTGGTCGTGCCCTACGCACGCAGCTGGGTGGTCTTCTGGAAACTTCGATTGCGTGTGAGACAAATGAATATAATTATAATTTAGATTATGGTCACTATTTTAAAATATGTCAGGATGTTTTCCCTGGCTGGCGCCCTATTGATTAAATTCTCCATAGCTTTGATGGCATAGATTTCCTACCGTTTGCTATTTAAATGTTTAACCTCTATCAGGATCCTTCCTGACACGCTTTGAGAATTATGTTTATTGCTCTACCTGTTGTCATGCTTATCAATAAATGTCCTTATTCAACAGCAGACTTATTATTTGATTGATTAATGTCGATTTGGTTCCTTCTTGCCAGTGCGTGTTGTAGGTAGATTCTACTCATATCTTATCACGCACGCGATAAGGTTACAAGTTACCTTCATCATTAACGCCACATTTCGGTTAATGTCATAATTTTAACAAGCCATCCTTAGCCTGATAAATTAATGTAAATTATTACATATGTACCTAGCATTCATTGGGCAACAAGTCCTGTTTTAACGTGTGATTTGCGACCTAATTAATATATTTAACCTTATTCATAGAATTACATTGCTTTATAGTGTCAGGTAATAAATTAAATATCTTCGGTATAATGTATTCAAACGTTCTCTGTCCGTACTTATTGTTAAATTTCGGAACTATTAACCCGTCATTGCGCGTGAATCTAGTGCTGTATTTATGTTCTAATTTCTCTTATGTTAAATATAGTTAATTTGCATCTAAGATTGGAAGCGGCCTAGAGACTACATAATTATTAGTAGTTGAAAAGAAGGAGGAAACTCAGAGGCCGGCAAATCGTTCCACAGCCGAGCTGTTGAACACAAGCACGAGTCGAAGAAGCGACCTGTTCTCATGTTATGGCGATATTACACACGTCAACCACATTGATGCGATTTGGTTGAACGGCGTATAATTGAAAGGGTGTGCTGTTTTAGACGTACTTGACAGAAGTGGACCATACAATCACATTGCTGTCATAGAGTTTAGAATGTCTTCGAAACAGGTCGTGCGCGCGGGAATTATATCCCTCTGATTTAATGTTCCACAGGCTTGGATAGTTCTTAAAGTGCTCTAAGAACAGAGGCCTATGCTCTTCCCTCCATTTAAAAACCATTATCTATGTTGACAACTAACTACAAAATAAACAGTCACAGTTTGACAATTCAATACGCGCGCACAGTGCTGCGCGCGCATGCAACGCCACATTCGCGCATGCGCACGAAGGACAACAGAACAATATTAAACAAGTTGAATATTTTCAATGCGGTGGAAAGATGACGCTCAATGACATGGAAACATTCGATGTCTTGTTTACACGGTGCAATTTGGTATCTACAACCTAATTGCGAGGCAGAATTGAAATGTCTAATATGCCCATTACAAATGTCAACCGTGTACATGTTGGTCGCGCGTTTGGCGTATTTCCCGACTCTTTTCGATTTCGATTTTGTTTTTTTGTTTTTGATTTTGTCATGTACATTTAGATTTAGATATAATAAAATTGCTTTTTTTTCTTCTTAATATTATGTATGTGAAACGATGCATTCATTGCTTGTCGACCGTACCCGATGTTGAAACTGAACCTTGCGAGCGTACTTGAATAACCCCTCTTTCTAAAGAAATCTTGCCAGAATAGGTTTTTAGACGGTCCTTTCTTTGGATGAGGGTTTCTAAATTCAAAAAATATTAGTACACGGCAGCTTGACTATTTTTATTCTTAAATGGGGTTTATTTCTGTTCACCTTCAATAAGTCGATAGAAGATTTGTATTTTATTTATTTTGTATATCTTATAGTTTTGTATCTTCTGCTTGATTAATAAGTATAAATACTTTTCTTCATTAAAAGCATTTGCTTGTGAAAGGAAGAAGAGTGTACTTTGAAAAAGGATAACAGACTAAAAATATATGGAATAAATTTTGTGAAATAGTTCAAATTCCTGTTATTACAATTCAGAATATAATAGCAATGAGTACGGAAATTTAATATGGCTACAATAAGTAATGATAATTATGAAATTAACCCGTCTGCTTGGTTCAATATATTCGCACCTCACAATCCGGAAGCCTGGATTTCGCGCGTAAATTCTGAAACCGTCACTTTGGATCGCGATTGTAAAATATCTATGCAAGATAGCTTTCATATTTCAAAGACAATGTTCACGCCTTTATTGTTACATGTTGCCTTTTGAAACTACCTATTTGGTGCCCTCTGCCTCAGTTGAATTTACCTCGCCGCACAGGACAGAAGTCCTAAAACCGCACCGCCTTTACAGTTTTTAGTAATCAAACCGCAAAGTGAACTTTAAATCTCGCAGCTATTCGCAAGTACCATCGCCACGCGTCATCCATTCTCGCTTATTATTTCGCGATCAAACGTTCATTCCCAATCGCCATTCCCTTCCATCTCTCCCATCTCTCCCAAACTAACATACCTACCTTTCCAGTGAACACTGAACGAAGAGGGAAGCAGTCTGGGTAAGTGCGATGAAAATATAATAAAATAGGTAAATAAGAACCGCAATTTTACAGTCCACAAAACGCAGCATTTGATCCCTCGATCTTGAGAGGGGTCATTTGCTACCCGCCGCAACATTTGGCCATTCGAGCCGCATAACATCGATGTATTTATTTATTATATTTACGGAAGGATTCAATGAGCAATATTCGTTTGAAATCATTATTACAATACCTACCCGCAATTTGAGATTGTCAGTGTCATATTGTCACACCTACCTGCCATTTGAACTTATAGTTTCTACCCGCTATCCAAAATTATCACAATATCTACAAGCTATTCATTTGATATTTTGGGTCATTATTTTATTCTTGTCAAGTATTGTTGTCGAAAATTTATACGCCGCATATAGCATAAACTTACCATTATTATTTATCTTTTCGATTTATTGTGGTATAGTTAACTAGGTACTATTGCTAACTGGTAACTACTTGCTCACTGGAATAGTCACAAATATCTACATAGATACCAACGTACGTATTTACTTATGAACATCGCGTATTTATGAGTCATTAAGATATTTACAATATAATTAATTATTTCGTAAATAACTTGTCCACTGTGTTGTATCACCGTTCAGTACACCAACTCAGTAAGGCAAAAACCGCACTGTTGCACATTATTTTCTAAATAATTAAAACTTTAGTTTACAAATATTTCTAAAAATGGAGGACCAATTAAAAAGACAAATAGTTTTACTAAAAGGTAAAAGCGAAATTATTCTAAAAAGGGTTAAAAATATAGCTGTGCTTGCAAAAAACTTGCCAGCTAGTTTCGAAGCATCGCGTTCATTTGAATTTTTTATGTCAGAATCTGAGAGTATAACGGAAATTAAAAATAAATTTGAATTAATTATTGATCAAATTAACGAGAATACGGTTACGTTAAACCCAAATTCTGAACCAGATTATTCGAGTTGGGAACAATTTGAAGAATTATACACACGTATTCTACGCACAAGAAACAATTTAAAAACAAATTTAGCTACAGAGCCGAAAGCGTCTACAAGTGCATGTGCTGCTAATAATAATAATTCTATTAAGCTACCTTGTATCGAGCTACCCACCTTTGACGGTCGCGCCGAAAATTGGAATCTGTTCTATGAGATGTTTAAAACAAATGTTCATTTAAATCAACAATTATCTGATTCCCAACGCGTTCAATATTTGATTGGAAAATTAACTGGAACCGCGAAAAATGTTACGTCAGGTTTAGTGCCAACTGGAGACACGTACAAAATAATCTGGGATACGCTAGTTAATAAATATCAAGATAAGCGATCACTTGCCACGCACTACCTGAATAATATATTTCATTCCAAAACCGTAACACACAACGCAAATAGTTTGACAGCTTTTATAGAAAAATATTCAGCATCCATCGCCGCGCTAAAACAATTAGGAATAGAGGATCTTTCGGATTTTATATTACTGCAATTCGCTTTACAAAAATTAGAGTCGCAAACTGCTCAAGCATTTGAGCTCTCAGTTCGAGAAATTGAAATTCCCACCTGCAAGCAATTGGTATCGTTTGTACAAGATCAGGTCAAAATTCTGCAACGAACATCAACAACTCGTGGACCTAACACCGCTAATATAAATACAACCAGTTCCGGTGGAACTGCACGCACAACTCAACCCCGCACAAATCATACTTACATAAGTACGCAATCGAAATGCTTTTATTGTCAAAATGAGAGCCATACGCAACTGTACACTTGTACACAATTTTTGAAATTATCACCAAAGGAAAGGTTTTCCTTCGTAAAGGAAAAATCTTTGTGTTTTAATTGTTTAAGCCCGCAACACACGTCTACAAGATGTAAATCAAAAGGCACTTGTCATAAGTGCCATGGCAAGCACCATACGCTCCTTCATTTTGAGAAATCCAGTCACGCGAACACCAACACATCCAATGTAGAAACTCAACCTAACGAGTCAGAACCCTCGGTATGTACCATGTCAGCAACCACTCGACAAGGTGCAACTACTGAAGTACTTGCTACAGCCAAGGTTCACACTGTTGATCGAAACGGTGAATAGAATACCGTTCGCTGTCTTTTAGACCCAGGCTCACAAAAGCATTACATAACATCACATTGTTGTGAACAATTAGGCCTGGCGGTTAGACCAGGAACGCGCCTCGCAGTCCAGGGCTTAGGTGGCAAAACGCAATCAATAAAAGGAAGTGTCACATTGACAATTCAATCTAGGATTGATCCCTATTTCAAATACTCCATAACCGCTCTAGTTTTAGATAAAATTACCGCTAATTTACCTACTTGCAAAGTGGACTTGACGTCATATAAGTTCATAAATATTCCGCTGGCAGACGACACCTGGGCAATGCCTGGTCCAATTGATTTGCTAATTGGCGTTAGTCTGTTCTCTCAACTGTTGTTACCAAATAAGGTAATCATCCCCGGTTTTCCAGTCGCAAATCAAACCACATTAGGCTATGTTTTCATGGGTGACGCTCCAGTAAATTCTCAATCAAACACCACTTTAACTTTCTGCGCTACGCACGAAATTGAGAATTTAATTAAAAAATTCTGGAAAACCGAAGATATCGGTTCGGAACCGGTTCACAGCCTTGCAGAAAAGGAAGCTGAGAACATTTTTAAAAGCACCACAACTCGCCTTGAGGACGGTTCTTATGAAGTGGCTTTGCCATTCAAAGGCAACCCGTGTGACTTAGGTGATTCATTGCAAGCTGCGCAAAATCGGTTTTATGCACTAGAGAGAAAATTTAAGCATCTGCCAGAATTAAAACCGCTATATGATGAAGTGATCAGAGAACATATTCACAAAGGTTATCTATCCCAGGTAGAAGCTTTACCGTCAGAAAACGCGTACTACATTCCGCATCACGCAGTTAGGCGTGAGTATAAAATGACCACGAAAGTGAGAGTGGTTCTTGACGCAAGCGCAAAAACAAAAAATGATTTATCTTTAAATGACATTCTACACACGGGACCAAGCCTACAAAATGATTTATTTTGCATTCTTCTGAATTTACGCCTTTTTCCTATCGCAATTTCCGCCGACGTTCGTCAAATGTATTTATGTATAAATGTTCGCAAAGAAGATCGTCGTTATCAACGAATTCTATATAGATTCGATCCGCAAAAGCCGCTTCAGGCTTATCAATACAATCGCGTGGCATTTGGCCTTAAGTGCAGCCCGTTCTTAGCCCTTCGAGCAATCAAACAGTTAACGTTAGATGAAGGCGCTCGCTTCCCTATGGCAAGGGATATTATCAATCGTGACGTTTATGTAGACGACATCGCTAGCTCTGCTTTAAATGAGCAAGAAGCTATCCGCGCGGCTGGAGAGTTGATTGAGCTCTTCCAGTCAGGAGGATTCCAACTCACTAAGTGGGCATCCAATTCCAGCAAAGTATTAGAAAACATTCCATTGGAACTTCGCTTGTCGCAAAGTGTAACTTTCGATAGTGATGCATCGCTAAAAATCCTTGGCCTACGCTGGCATCCTTCGGATGACATTTTCGCATTTGAAGTCACTCCAGACAATCGAACTTGTACCAAACGCAATATTTTATCATCTGTCGCTAGACTCTTTAACGTGATGGGTCTGGTGGCGCCTATAATTGTACAAGCCAAGCTTCTGATAAAGGAGCTGTGGATTTTAAAAATCGATTGGGACGAAACCCCACCCACGAGTATATCACGCCAGTGGCAGCAGTTCAACGCAGAATTGCCGTCAATATCGTCAATTCGGATTCCACGTCATGTAGGAGTCGCTGAAGGATGCACGTTAAAACTCGTTGGGTTTGCGGATGCGAGCGAAAAGGCATACGGAGCAGTGATATACGCTCAGGTGACCACTCCTGATAACCGAATTGAGGTTCAATTAGTTTGCACCAAATCAAGGGTAGCACCGTTAAAGGTCGTCTCCTTAGCACGCTTATTATGCGCAGCATTATTGTTATCGCAACTGTTGAAAAGGGTAATTAATAATTACTCCGCGAGGTTTATTGTTCATTCAATATTTGCCTTTTCTGATTCGACTGTAACTTTAAGTTGGATTCATTCATCACCTCACCGCTGGCAAACCTTTGTTGCCAATCGTGTAGCAAAAATACACGAAAATTTGCATAGTAGTCATTTTTATCATGTCGCAGGTGCTGAAAACCCTAGCGACTGTCTGTCGAGAGGTATGCTACCATCACAATTGATGGCACATGATATTTGGTGGAATGGTCCAAAATGGCTTTGCCAGCCGCATTCCGAGTGGCCTATTGCGCCATTTAAGCACGCAAATTCGGAACAGTTACCGGAATTGAAAACCAATCAGTATGAACCGCCAATTACTTTTGGCATGTGTTCTCGCGTAGCTGATCCACCAGAAATCAAAACTCGCAACCTTGAAGCGCTTGTATCATCTCAAATTGTACCTAATTCAATTATTAGCAAATATTCTTCGTTTAATAAATTACAACGCGTAGTCGCATGGATAATGCGTTTCATTAATAATTGTCGTAAACTTCCTGGTACGGATAATACAAACTCAACTTATCTTAGCTCGCGTGAGTTAAATGACTCGCTTTTGAAAATCATACGCAACGAACAGGAAACATATTTTTCTGTCGATATACGTAACATGCGAAATAACGTTCCATTTTCAACGTACATTCTAAACTCCAAACCGTTTCTTGATAGCCGCGGTATTATCAGGGTGCGCGGTCGACTCAAATACTCAGATCTGTCATACGAAAACAAATTTCCCATCTTATTTCCGAAAATCTGTCATTTAGCTTATTTAATTATAGATTATTATCACAAACTATATTTTCATGTAGGCCCGCGAAGTCTTCAATTCACTATTCAGCGGAAGTTTTGGATAATGGTGGCACGAAATAAAATTTGTTCACAACTTTCGAAATGCATTGTTTGCCATAAGATAAAATCTTCAGCATTACCACCTCCGTTAATTGCTGATTTACCACATGTATGTCTAAACTGATATACAGGGGTATATCTAAAATAGAAATACTTATTCTATTTCAATTTTTTGGTTTTTGTTTTGCTTGGCGACCATTGGGGTCTTTGCCTTGTATTGTTGTTATTTTATTTCTTTATATTTGTGGATGCTTATGCTCAATTGTTTTATTTTCAAGCGTCAATTGTTCATTGAATCCTATCGCATCGCGTTTCTCCTTTTTTTGTATTTGTCTTTTTCTTTTGACCACTTGGTCAAGGCGGGGGGGCATGTTCACGCCTTTATTGTTACATGTTGCCTTTTGAAACTACCTATTTGGTGCCCTCTGCCTCAGTTGAATTTACCTCGCCGCACAGGACAGAAGTCCTAAAACCGCACCGCCTTTACAGTTTTTAGTAATCAAACCGCAAAGTGAACTTTAAATCTCGCAGCTATTCGCAAGTACCATCGCCACGCGTCATCCATTCTCGCTTATTATTTCGCGATCAAACGTTCATTCCCAATCGCCATTCCCTTCCATCTCTCCCATCTCTCCCAAACTAACATACCTACCTTTCCAGTGAACACTGAACGAAGAGGGAAGCAGTCTGGGTAAGTGCGATGAAAATATAATAAAATAGGTAAATAAGAACCGCAATTTTACAGTCCACAAAACGCAGCATTTGATCCCTCGATCTTGAGAGGGATCATTTGCTACCCGACGCAACAGACAATAAGAAGCATTATTTCGTTGTCTTCCTGGTTAAAAGAAAAATATATATGTTTGCATGAGAGGAAGAGAGATATATAGCTTTTAAAATGTAAGGTCGCTCGGGACGTTTTTGGTCTTATGAAAGTATAACGCGATTACGTGTTTTGGGATGTACTTATTCCTAAACAAGCAGACGGGTTTTAAAAAACATAAATATTTATACATTTAGAACGAAGGAAAATAAAAATTATTATTGAAAGTAAAAATAGAGCATTATGTCTATACCCTAAAGGATAAACTACGTAAGTCCGTAGCTATGAGTGGTTAATCTATTTTCACATGAAAATAAGGGAAATAATTTTTTGTTAATGATTTCTATAAAATATTTTTTGATAGAGTTCAATAATTAATTGTATTTTATCATTTGTCGCCGGTGGATCAAAAAAAATCTTAACTTTTTTTAAAATTCGATTTCAATCCTTATGCATAAATAAACTGTATAAAGGACTAGATCAGAATCGCTTGCGCCAATATTACTCTAGGACCTAGGTAGGTACTTTATTAAATAAACTAGATTGATCGATCACAGATTGTACGTATAATAGCAAGTCAACCTTCGAATCTAAGAGCGGCAGCGAATCTTCTTAATACGAGTGGAGGTTATTGGATCATTTTGTAATTTCATTAGATAAAGAATTATTATTGTTATTGGCTGGTTGTATCCAATTAGCCAAGGATTACAAAACTTTCAGTTTAAACGTGAATAAGTAAAGTAAATCAAAAGCAAAATAACTAACTAACCACGTGAACCACGAGCCGTTTTTATACAAAAAATTAGAGTCCTTGCAAGAGCCTTAAAGGGGTAACCATCTGTTACCTATACCAGGGCGGGTAAGTGGTGGTTCCTCCAATGTCCAATAAACACGTGAACGTGATACGTGAACAAGTAAATGAATTATCAGAAAATACTGCCCATGGCTATTGGGCCTACGAAGCGTCTGAGAATATCTTAGAAAATGAGCCTGAGACGGTAATAATTGCGTAAGGTCCCAGGGTCTGGTCTACGGACAGTCTACCGTCAGGTGTAAAGTGAGCGACTTTGTTAACTTCCTTCGTTTTCCATACCAAGGGAAACGTACAGTGAGAGAGAGGTTATGATTGCGTGGAATCTCTTTGCAAGTAAGAACACTCGTACTGGATTATTGTAACTTTACGTTTATACAGATGAGTATTAAGTTTACATTTACAGCGTTGATTCTATTCTGAGCACTGGAGTTTCAAATTGTAGAATGTAGAATGACGGTGCACGAAACAACAAGCTTACTTATTGATAAAAAAAGTTAAAGTTTACGAATGACCACAAACAAAGAGTGCTAGTAGATAAAAATACATAGAAATGGTTTGTGAAGGGTGACATAGACGCGAAAGTTATAAGTAAAGGACTACATCGAGATTAAGCAAAAATGATAAAATGAGAAGTGCTCAGTGCAAAATGTATTTAAATATAAGATATAGGACAACACAATACACAACAAAAAAAACATAAATTATATTCAATTTGGGAGGCGGGTACAGTTACCGCCTCTCGAAACTGATTATTCGATAACCAACGCCTCTGCCATTGGTCACCCCTAGTGGTTCGCTATGCATGGTGACAGGGCTATCCGGGTTGATGGGTTGAGCTAGGTTCAGGTCTTGGTAGCAGATGCGGCTGTCCACCAATTGCTTGGCGGGCAGGATCGGGAGAGGCCAGTTGAAGGAAACCCTTTGACCTCTCCATCCGGACTCTCTCGATAAATGCGAAAGTGTGTTTGTTTGTCCTTCTTTCACGTCACAACAACGTCAACCGATCGACGTAATTTTTACGCAGGGTTTCCATAGTTGGAGATCTGCGAAGAGACATAGGGTACTTTTCACCCCGGAAAAGAATCCATTCCCGTTGGAAATGTTTTCGTACAGTAATTTCTCCCTAATACTACACGAGTGAAACCGCGGGTATAGGCTAGCATAATATGACAAATGATATATATATATCTTCAACTATAACCCAGACACTCCCACAAAAAAAACTATACCAGGAAATGAACCTTTTGAAAATAAGAACATGTTACGAATATAACATATGTCTTTTAATCTACAAAATACAAAATGGACTTATACACACAAACACAACATTTATAAAAACATCACAAGTACACGAACATTATACTAGACAACACAATAAATTGTACACAAATACTGTCAAGACTGAAAGTGGCAAGAGAAGTATTGGTCACGAGGGAGATCATATATATAATCTCCTTCCAGATAGCTTAAAAACGGAAAATAACATAAAAACCTTTAAAAAAAACTATTTAAACCTAAAATGTTGAAACAAAATTAAAAATATTACTTCTTACTACTGTACTATATATGCTCTGTATTTAAGTTAAGAAAGCGAAATATTATGTTTCTTTTAACTTAATAATAAATAAAAAAATTTAAAAAAAAAAAAACCTTTTTTCAACTAGCTTCGCTAATTTAAAATTTAACACACATAATATACCCGGTGACCGGCCAACTCAGAATGAAACCAACTCAGAAGCACCTCAGAAAGGTCATTAAGAGTGATTAAAAAAAATATATTAAAATAATTGGTTAAATAGGTTAAGTTAGGTTAGGATTACCGGCTTTTTTAAAATTATTTTTTCATAGCATTTAATGACGTTTCTAAGGTGGTTCTGAGTTGGTTTCATTCTGAGTTGGCATGCAACCAACATACCTACATCTGTACTGCATAAGTATAATGTTTTCTATGCTGCCTATCATGCTTTTCAACTTTTTTTGTGAATTTTTATTTTGGGTGTGCTCATAACATGAATAAATTTTGTACGCCTTTGATTTGTTATTTTTTACTTCAGTTTCTAACTTTTCTTTGCATTACTGAAAGTAACAATTTTGGATTCCCTTAAAATAATTAAAATTTTATTTGTAAATTCCTTAAGAGATTAATAACTCATGGAATTACTATCTAGCAAGATACACATAATAATACAAAATAATTATTTACTCACTTTTCTTACGTAAACAACGTTTTTTTTCAACAATACGGTAGGTAAAAATTCCCGGGATATGAATTATTTTGTAATATTAGAAATCTCCTAACACCCATCATGTAAATATTGAAATTCTTGCTCTGCGAGATGATAGAGATCAAATACATGTGAAATTTTGAATTAATCCGTAATTTCCTTCTGAGTAATTTCGTCCTGACACCATATTGACTAGTGTTGTCACTCGTGAAATTAATTAACAGTCAAGTTAACAATTTCAGGATATACTCAAAATAGTAATTGAGTAGAGATTGGTCAAATGCACTGAGCACCATGCACGTGTGCAACAAAGGGCACAATGGGCAACAAGCACTGAACAGAAAATCTCTGGAAGGTAATATCGTCGTTGCAATCACAAAATATCGCATATGAGGTTTTTGGAAAAACATTTGTTATTTACACCATTCGGATTTTTTTCTCAAGCATTTCTCACATCAATATTTTATTCGGTTTCATAAATAATCCGACATAAAAAAATCTCATTACTTAAATCTCATTATTCAATCATTATCTAATATAGATAAGAACATTGAAAATCTTAAATTAAATATTGAATCGAAATCGTACGCTGAAGTTACAAAAAATGGTAAAATTAATGAAGAACAAACAAATTGTAAAACACATGAACCTATCGTCATTATTAAGCCAAAAGATAAGGATAAATCGTATCGTAACGAAGGACGAAATAAAACAAAACATAGATCCTGTTAATTTTGGTGTTACCGGAATAAGAAACTTTAAGCAAGGGGCTATAATAGTAGAGTGCAAGAATATAGCTGCAACAAAAAAGATGGAAGAGCAAATAATTTCAAAGATGGGAAAAAATATGACGTGAATACACCAAAACCCAAGAATCCCAAACTTGCTAGAGCAAGAGGTCCTGGGTTCGAGTCCCAGAGGTGTCAATATGTTTTTCTGATTTTTCTGTTTCCAGATTTTCGATTGAGTTTCGCTTATATTATCTTCATTTATTTAAATATTACAATTTGAGGTTTTACTCATTAAGTTAAAATAAAAATTAAAACATATAAATGAAATTCAAAACTCCATAATAAACAATGTTAATTATTTTTGGAAATATTCGAAATCTCTTAAAGAAGATTATTCTGAATTCCCGAGCATTATGCACATAAATGGCAGCCATAGCAATAATAATGATGGTATTGTTAACTTATTTGCAAAATTTTTTAAAAGTGTTAATTCAACAGACACAAATAATGCTCCTCTTCCATCAACAACTCTAGATGAAACTCTTGATATTTCGCAGTGTACCATAAGTCTCTCTGATGTAGTAACTAAAGTTAAATCATTAGATATCAACAAATCTGCAGGACCGGATAATATCCCCACAATATTTATCAAAGAATGTATCAAAGTAATGGCTCTTCCATTAACCAAACTTTTTAATTTATCTTTATCCAGTGGAATTTTTCCCGATATACGGAAAACTAGTTATTTGACTCCAATTTTCAAAAAGGGCGATAAAAGTGATGTTTGTAATTATAGACCAATATGCATTCAATCCACCATACCAAAACTATTTGAAAGCCTAATACTTGACACACTTTTTGCCCAAATAAAACCTGTAATATCACCTTACCAGTTTGGATTTATGCCTGGTAGAAGTACACTTTCTAACTTGATTATTTATGAAAATTTTATAACCAATGCTTTTAAAGAAAAAAAAAACAAGTAGACTCTGTCTATACTGATTTAAGTAAAGCCGTTGATTCAGATTCCCATAAAATTCTCATTTGGAAATGAGAATTTAGAAAAGCTTGGTATACGTGGCAGTATATTAGCCTGGTTTGAAAGCTATCTTACTGGAAGACAACAAATTGTTAGAATAAAATCCTCTTTGTCGAAAAATATTTATGCAACAAGTGGAGTTCCACAGGGTTCACACCTTGGCCCAATATTATTTATCTTGTTTATAAATTATCTTTCAAAAATATTTCATGATGTATTTATCTTACTTTTTGCTGATGACCTCAAAATTTTTAGAATAATTCAAAATATTTACCATTGCAACATTCTTCAAGATAATATCAACAAATTGTTAATTTGGTGTAATGAAAATAGACTTTACTTAAATATCTCAAAATGTCATATAGTTAGATTTTCTCGAATAAAAAATCCAGTGATCTTCAATTACAACATTGATAACAATACTCTGGAGACATTAACACAAATTAAAGACTTGGGCATCACTTTTCAATCTTCTCTTTCATTTGTTAACCACATAACAGAAATTTCTAATAAGGCCTTAAAAATGTTGGTATTTATAACTAGGCTAACTAGAAATTTTAACAATATTAAGTGTATAAAACTGTTATATTTTGCATATGTTAGAAGTCAACTTGAATACAATTCTCCCATCTGGAACCCATATTACAATATACATGTATATAAATATACATGCTGTTGAAAGAATACAAAACAAATTCTTACGTTTTCTTAATTTTAAAATGGGTATTACAGCAATTATGTTGAACAACAATACTATTTTGAATGATATGAATATGCTCAAATTGTCAGACAGAAGAACTTTCACTGACTTGGTATTTCTGTATAAAATTCTAAATGATTTAGTTGACAGTCCGGTATTGCTCGAATTGATAAGCTTCCGGATTCCACTACGTAATACTAGAAGTCAGGATTTATTTCAGTGCAGTAATTCTGGAACTAACTACCATATGTTTTCCTCTTTTTCCAGAATACTAATGGAGGGAAACAATTATACCAAGTCAGTGGACATCTTCAATTTATCTTTAAACAAATATAAAATATTGTTACAAAGGCAGTTCAGTTATGTACAATAAATACTGTATATTTCTTACTATTCATATGTAAAAGCTCCGAAAAAGGGCGTTAATAAATAAATAAATAAATTCCTTTTTTTACGATTTTAGAGGCAATTTTGGGAATTGCGAGTTAATGGTAATTATTTAAAAAATTGTAATATTTAATTAAATGAAGACAATATAAGCGAAACTCAATCGAAAATCTGAAAACAGAAAAATCAGAAAAAGATATTGACACATCTGGGACTCGAACCCAGGATAGTGTGGGTGGTTCTTAGTCGAAGTATGATACAGTTAAAAGTGACCGAATTGGATATCGACACGGTGGCGCAGTGGTTAGCGCGTTCGCCCGGTAAGCGAGAGGTCCTGGGTTCGAGTCCCAGATGTGTCAATATCTTTTTCTGATTTTTCTGTTTTCAGATTTTCGATTGAGTTTCGCTTATATTGTCTTCATTTAATTAAATATTACAATTTGAGGTTTTACTCATAAAGTTAAAATAAAAATAAAAAATTTAAAAAATTATTTTACTCTATTTACTACACAAATATGATGAAATATAAAATTATAAAATGATAGTGGTAATTTTTTTATTATTTGACAACTGACACAAATTTGTCGTAAATAAATAAAAAAATTTCTACTCAAAAATTTTTGTGAATTGAAACTCGATGATACGAAAAGAGTGACACTAAAAAGGAACAAACACATACATCTACAGGATTTAGCCTGCGAGATAATGATATAGAATGAAACTTTAACTAGGTATGTACAGTGCCTACGAAGAGTCGCGCTCTGACAAGCTGCGCGCATTGGCTGCTTTGATTATGAGCTCACTTTTCAAGGCATTGGTTGAGATTGTGTGGGTGAAGGTTTCACTTCCACCGCTTGTGAACTGCACTCGATTTTTAATTTTATTTATGATACACATTTTTTTATTTATTATTCTTCAATATCTCAGTAGGTAGAGCAAGAATATTTTTTTAATTATTATAATTAACTCGCAAAAAATGACAGAGTTGCCTCCATGTGAAATTGAATTTTTAAAGACCAATAAATATTTCATAATTTAAAACAAAAGTAGATAAAATAGCTCACATCGGCACTACACTAGATATTTGCTCTACCTTTTGATTAAATATAGCTTTTCAGCTTTATTGGGTATTTTGCCTCAAATTCAAATTTTAGATTCGTTTGAAAAAGGCCGCGCTGCCTTTCCTACATTTGTAAACAGTTCGCTCAAAAAATCCGGTATGCAAAATTTACGAACAATGAATCGATTTTCATGAAAATTTTATATAAAACTCACTTTTTTAATAAGCAAATTTCAAATGAAACCCTCAGATTAATATAAAAATATTAAAAAATAAAAACTTAGGGCTCTAATTCTATAAATAGTTTTTTTAAAATTATTTCCTAATGTTCTTAAATCCACATAGGATATTTTGTGTGTGCAACGATGATATATCGATAAGCTGATCAGACGGATTGCAATCTTTAGAGCACAGGGGGTTTGGAAAAAATCACGAAATATCACGATGGGGGGGGGGGGGGGGGGTATAATGAGATATCACGTGTATTTATTTTTCGTGATACTATTCTGAAAATTTCAAAATACCTTGTACTAAAAAAAATACACGTGATTAATGGACGACCCCTAAGGTCGGACGAATATCTATGACGGTCCCAGTGTTGACTAATATCTACAGAGCGTAGGTTGGACTAATCAGCTAAATGTGTCCAATAGTCCGATATTAGGGATTTTTACATACATACTTACATAAATTAAGTTTTTTAAACTGCATACACAATATTACGTTATTCTAATATGCTATACATAATTGCAAATCCAACCTCTCTCTGCCAGTGCTGTAGATATTCGTCAACACTTTGGTTCTCATAGATTAGTCAGCAGTTTGAGCTGTAGATATTCGTCAACACTTTGGTTCTTATAGATATTAGTTCGATTTTTTCAGTTTTTGGAATTCCTGTAGATGTTAGTAGACGCCTCCCTTTCGATGGTAGAAAAAGTGTGATCAATATCAACAAATAAGATACCAACATTATTTGACCTTACTGTGGTCACAACAGTCACTTTCAAATTTCTTTCTATCAGTTTATCTATCCAGTGGTGACGCGGACTTCATGCAGAAACCGCGAGCCCTTAAATCACTTGTTAATTAAATTATTGGGCTGGGATTGTGGAACAATAGCGATCCCAGCAATGGTGTAGTATTCAATTTTCATTATCCTGTTTTTTTTTATTTAAAATAAAATGAAAATTTTATTTTCGGTCCCGAAATGACAGCTTTTTAATCGTTTTAATTTATTTTTAAATTTCAACTAAAAGAATTATGCTTTTCTCCAACAAGGGCGTAGGGTACATTAATATAACACACATTGGCTCGGAAATCGTGGGTAAATCTTACAAATGCCTGATCTAATATGTTTACATAAAATAATCACGGCCATCTTAATACTACGTAATGTCTTAGCAATATAGAAATAAATGTTCCCAATCCCCATTGTTAAAGACGCTATAACATGTTTCAACTGAATACATTTAAAAATAACGTAGCCTATTTAAGCCCTGTGACAACGTGTGCTGAAGTAGGTATTTTCGTCGATAATTTACGAGTACTTAAATGGATTCAGAAAAATGTTCTGAGATTGCTAAAAATATATTATACCAATTATATTATTTCTATAAAGGTGTTTCTCTATTGATGTTTCTTCAATTATATTATTTCACTATTTGTGAAATTTGTGTTATTTGTCTGATTAGATTTATGTAATTGTTTGTATCTATTTGTGTATTAAATGAGTATTTGTAACAGGATTGTTCTCACGTAAGTGAGAACATCTGTAAAAACCCTTTAATCTGATCTGTAAAAATATGTATTTACTAGCTGGTACCCGGCATGCGTTGCTATGCCATTCAAAGAAATAAATTGATTTTCCCTGCATGTCCTTTCCCGTGCATCCCCGTTCCCTTCCACCTTCCCCACCTTCCCCCTCCCTCGTGTCTTCCCTCTCCGCAAATCCCACCTTCCCCCTGCCTTTCCTCCCTGCCGGTAAAATATATTAAATTCACACATTTTCATTTACACAAATTTCATAACGCCAAAACTTACCAATATATACAGCCTATGTTACTCGCTGATAATGTAGCTTTCTATTGGTGAAAGAATTTTTCAAATCGGTTAGTTTCGGAGCCTATTCAATGCAAACAAACAAACAATCAATTTTTTTCTCTTTATAATATTAGCAATATTAGCATAGATATTATAATCTTATATTATAGTAGATTACTATCTAAAATAAACCACTGAAAAGAGAGTTTAGAAAATCCATAAAAGAGAAAATGCTGACATTAACGGAAAGATGCATAAGTGTGTGCAGTAAGTGAAATTATCCAGTTCATTGCAAAAATTGTGAAAAATAGAAATGCTAATTGTAGTATTGTAGGTAGCTTCACGAAGAACGTCATAGATGATTGGAAAGGCTGAGATGAAAGGATTTCTGGAACCAAAGTTTAAAGATCGCCTTCGATCGATTCTACAAACTAATGGCCAGGACGCACTGGCCGCACCGCGCCCGTACCGTGTGAGCCCAATAAAAAATTACCTCGTTATCCCCACTTTACCGCAACGACACCGCAACATCACCGAACCGTGTCGCACCGTGCCCGACTACTTTACTTTTTCACTATTTGTAAAAAAAAAACACTAGAACAAAAAAAAACCAACTGCCAAAGCATTAAAAAAAGATCATAACACTACTCTTCATTAACGACTGAGAAAAAAAACTGTTGGATGATATATATTTATTAATTAACCTAAATGACAATAGGTTTTAGCTAAGTTCCGAACCTAATGCTTTTGAGTTTTTCCTCCACAGAGGGCAATGATAGTTCATTTACAAGCAATCTCAATTTGGGAGGCGGGAATGGGTGCCGCCGCCCCGCGAACCTTTATTGGAACCAACACCTCTGCCATAGGTCACCCCAAGTGGTTCGCTACGTTTGGTGATTTAGCACAGGTGCCCGGGTTCATGGGGTGAGGTTTGTCTAGGTCTTGGAGGCGGATGACCAGGACATACTGAACCCCAGATTCCTGCCCACCTCTTAAACCCTTTTCCTTCCCAGAACTCCCCTCTCCTCCCTTTCCTTAAAAAACCCTCCGCACAGCATCCCCAAGATGATATAGGCCCCGAGGGAAATGATTTTCCTCGGGGCCTCCTGTGTGGAGCTTATGTAAAAAAAAATATATCGCTTTTTAAACGATAAGATTTTATAAAGAAGTTTTGAATACATTTTGTATTATCGCGTTTCGTGTGCATAATATTGAAAGCGAAATAATTCATGTAAATATCTGGTAAGCCCCTGACTGCATGATACTAATAAAGAGCCTACGTATTCGCTTATGCTCCGATAGCCTATTTACTTCGATAACAAAAGCTCCCTGTACAATAATGGACTTGTAATTCAATGCCTGCGTAATTAATAATGGGTTTTTGGAGGATTTACCGTTGGCTCCCATATTTAGCTGGACAAATACTAAAAGTATCAAAGGAATTATCAACGTCAACTCCGATTGTTTCAAAACTAATTATTTTATTTATGAATGTCTACCTTGGCGATGACGTATTCTATGAATCGGGTTATTATTAGGACCTTGCGAATTATTTAGATTATTTTCTCTTATAAAGTAGCTACTATTTTTTTAGGAGTTTCGATGAAGAAAACGGCCGAGATTTAATTAATGAAGAAAACTAATTATTGCAAAAAAAATAATTCTGATGCCTCTCAGCCACGGTTCATGCTTTTTTGTGTTCATGTAGTTGAAAATATTAAATTAATTGGCCAATTTTTATATTTGTAATTCAACACTAAAAGTATATAAACAACAGAAATTAGAATTTAATCAGTAATACCGCATTCCTTTTTGGAATGTCAGCTTAAAACTAAAAAAAATTATAGGCGGGCCCGGAAACTATACATTGGATAACCAACACCTCTGTCGTAGATCACCTAGAGTGGTTTGCTACGTTTGAGGTTTTAGCAGGGGTGCCCGCGTTCGTGGGGTGAGGTTTGTCTATGTCTTGACTGATCGAGAGAGACTGGTCGAGGGAGACCTTATCAGCTGGACTCTCTCGAGCCATCGCCTCGCATCGCTGTGGGATGGATGGATTCATACGACCATCACTCCTGGACATATTGACCCCAGATTCGTACACATCCCTCATACCTTTTTCCTTCCCAGAACTATCTCTCCTTCCCTTCCCTAAAAAGACCCGCCACACAGCATGCATCAAACTGGGAATAAATTGGAGTAGTAAATATATATACGAGTGTAAAAAATATGATTTCCAAAATTGAGTTAATATTTATTTTGAAAGCCTGGAGAATTGAGAAAATTTGCTTTATTATTTATGGCGAAGGTGAAAGGTTTTTTTAGGTGAAAGTTTTTTAGGTGAAAGGTGAATTTATGGCGAAGGTGAAAGTTTTTTTTCTTCTTTAACTTATGGATACGACTGTCTGAAAAGATGAGTTTTAAGTTTAGCAAAATGTTTTAAGTTTTTGAAATATTCATTGATCTATTTATTTATTTCTAACACGAGTCTTGATCAGGAAGTTATTTTATTTTACATTATTGTAATTTTCAATAGATTCTTGAAGGGTTCAGTTTATTTTTAGATTAGTTAAATTATTAATAGATTTTTTTGCATATTAAGCAATTTTATTTAGTCGATTTAACGATGTTCATTCTTTAAAATATAATGATAACCTTAGATAATGGTAAATCAAGTTTAGGAATGTTAGTAGTGGGGCTGAAATCTACATTTTGGAAGTCCGAAGAGTTCGAAGACTCCGAACATTTGAGATGAATTTTGGAGTTGGGATATTCTAATCTACAGCGGTGTAAGAGGATGGTGTTGAGTTCGTCAGGAGGAATTATATTACATTCTTACGTTACAACCACTTCATGCTTGACAAGATGGACCATCATTTTTTCCAGTAGTTGATGATGCCAGGAGGATCATGGAAAATTTCAAGATTGAAATTTTTTCTTTGTGAAAAGATTTTTTCCGTAGAAAATGTCGATGGTTTTTTCAAGATAACCTTAATTATCAATTTTGAACTATTTTGTGAGGATTAAAAATATATATCGTTTGTTCCTCCCCAGCCTATAACACCGAACTGTAATATAGATTGAACAATTATTGCATGGTCACTCTTTTCAGGTTTTCTAGTCAAAGAATATTTCTAAATTTTGTAAATATATATTTATATGTATGTACATTTCTAAATTCTTTTGATAAGTTCACAAATATGTGTTTTCTATTTAAAATGTTGATCTATTTATATAAACCAAGATATTTAATTTTGGAAGTTGAATAACGTGAAGAACATACTTGATTAAAATTATTTCCACTTCGTTTACTTTGATTTATTACAATTTTTGTTTCTGGTTTTGATTTAAATTTATTGATAGAAAGTGGCATAAATTTTGTTTTTTCGGTATGTAAGGAGAGGAGATTTTTATCAAACCAGTTTTTCAGTGTATTGACATCAATATTTGCTAGCTATCCACGGTATTCCAAACAGCACTTTCAATTATTATAACAGTATCGTCAGTGTAAGATATTATTATTCCGTTTAATTTTTGAACGAATATAATATTCGACGTGAATAAAATATTGTCATCGTGGGATCACCGAAGGATGAATATAATATTATCAAAGTTGTTCCCGTTGAAGAATCTTTTCTCATTCGGGAGTGGTTGGGACCCTTGAGTAGTATTCACATTAAAACTAATATTACTAATTACAAATTATTTCGTATCTTTGTCTCGCCGAAACTTGCGTACATTCATTAATATGATGGTTAATCAACAAAGACCGATTTTGAATATATAAGTAGTACTATTACTATAAATGAACCAATTTAACTTTGTTTGAACCACTTTTATATTTGAGTAAAGCCGACCGGTTTCAGAACGACTAATCAAAATCAATCATGCCCTGCAGAAGGAACGGTCGTTCTGAAACCGGTCAGCTTAACTCAAATATAAAAGTGGTTCAAACAAAGTTAAATTGTTTCATTTATCTATAATGGATAACCACAAAGTTATAGCTACATTCAAAAGTATAGTACTATTATTATTTATTATTATGCGTAGAATTTATAAATCGTCATTTCATCATCATCATCATCACACTTGACTCTACATCCCCTGGTGGGTCTTGGCCTCCTCAAGAGTCTTCCTCCACTCTTCACGGTTTTGTGCCAGCTCTCTCCAGTTTACAATCTCCAAGGTGGATATATCTTTGAGGACGTTGTCGCTCCATCTGAAACTTGGTCTTCCCAGGCTCCTTCGCCCTGGTGCTTGATGCGCGGTCATTCTCTCTACATGACCCAGCCACCGAAGTCCTCCCAGTTTTATAAATTTTGTGTCGTTTAGCTCCTTATACAGAGTATATAGCTACTAACGTCTGCACCAAAAACCGTTTTCTGAAACCGCTCCGAAGATACGCCTCAAAATTTTCCTTTCAAAAACATCCAGTGCTCGCTGATTCCTCTGAGTTAGTACCCAAGTCTCAGCTGCGTATGTGAGTACTGCTCTGTGTAAGTGTTTTGTACACTAATATCTTGGTGTGTCTAGACAGCAGTCTGGATTTTATTTGGTTTTGTAGGCGGTAATAACAGCGATTTGCGTTCACTACGCGCTTCTGGATCTCCTCTGTGGTATTATTCTCGTTTGTTATCAGGGAACCTAGGTAAGTGAATCTTGTTACCGTTTCAAACTTTTGACTTCCACATGAGAAAGTTGGGGCTTGTTGGGCGCATTCTCCGGCCATGTATTTGGTCTTCTGCTGGATTACTATGAGACCCATATTTTTAGCAGAACTTTCAAGATTTATGAAGGCGTCACGTAAAGCATCGGGAGTTTTCGCGATTAGGTCAATATCATCAGCGTAACCCAATAGTTGCACAGAGTTGTCAAATATCGTTGCTTTTATCTCAATGCCTGAGTCACGAATAACTTTTTCTAAGGTTATGTTGAATAAGAGGCAGGTCAGTCCATCTCCTTGTCTCACCCCGTAGAGCGCTTCAAAGGACTCGGACAGATCACTGCCAACCCTGACTCTACACGTTACTGGGGACATTGTTAATTTTACCAGATTGATCAGCTTACGCGGTTTTTCAAACTCACTCATTACAATACAATACATTCCTATTTATGCTGTCATGGTCACCCCAAGTGGTTCGCTATGTTTGGTGATTTAGAAGGGGTGCTCGGGTTCACGGGGTGAGGTTTGTCTAGGTCTTGGAGGCGGATGACCAGGACATACTGAACCCCAGATTCCTACCCACCCCTCAAACCCTTTCCTTCCCAGAACTCTCCTCTCCTTCCTTTCCTTAAAAAAAACCCTTCACACAGCATCCCCAAAGATGACATCGGCCCCGAGGGAAATTATTTTCCTCAGGGCCTCCTGTGTGGAGCTCATGTAAAAAAAAAAAATACACGGCCTTGAAGTCTACAAAGAGGTGATGTTTTTCGACATTGTGTTCTAGCGGTTTTTCCAAGATCTGTCTTAAGGAGAAAATTTGATCAATGCATGATTTGCCTGGCCTGAAGCCACATTGGTCATTTACAACCGAATAAAACACCATCACATTAAAATGCACTGTTTGGTTGATATGATTCTGACGCCACGGGTCTGGAGGAACATTTCATTGGGGTTTTGTTTGAACAGCCAATGAAACTCCGATTTATTTTGTATTTAAAAAAAAATCATTATTGCTTTTTGATGGTTGTAGAAATTTAGAACATTCTTTATTATTGCTAGACTACATAAAGACCCTTACAAAAATGTACCCTTAATGTCATTGGTAAAAAAATGTTGACAAAAATTTCAGTTTAATTTCACTGAGGTCACAAAAAAGAATACTCTCTACTATAAAAATCGAAAATTAAATCAGTGTACAACGTCAGAATTCTGAAAAATCGTCGATTTTAAACTGCAGTTATTTAATCTTCGTGGAATCTTGGATTACAGAAATTAAATTTAGGCATAAAAAATCTGAGAAATAAAAGTAACTACTTAATTAAGGTGGTTTTGATACAGGAACTATTATAACCTATAATTATAAATAATTTTGCGGTTAGAACATAGAAAATAGGCAACTATCTGTAAACGATATCCCAATAACAACAAAACACTTCCATGCATTGACGGCCCACCCTAATGTTCCTATAATTGAACCCTTGGTCGGAATAATGTTGTTTCTAACAAAACTATCATTATTGAGTTATTGATGTTATAATGTTGGGCATATGAATATTCATCTTTAAGGGAAAGGATTATGCTAATGAATAATTTTTAGGCCTATGGCACAATGTTAAAGGCTGGTTTGTGGAAGTAGGTACCTACGTTGTAAAATGTTGTTTATCAAAATCGCAGATTATGGTTTAATTGATGGTAATAAAAACAAAAACATCTCATGTTTTCAACAAGGAAGTCTTCCAAAAAACTGAAAGATGCAGGAGAGAAGTATTTGTCCAGAAAAAATATTATTATAGGTACCGGCTAATATTTCTATTTCTGAAACTGACAATTCATGGTGGAATTCCATTATAATATATTATAGTAAAACAAATATAAAACTTTTTTCCACATAATTTTATTGACCGTAACCGGTTTCAGCTCGTTAAAGCCATCTTCAGACTGGAACAAATTATTCTTAGTCTAGGGTTTATATACATAACATATGAGGGAGGGGAAGAGGGGTGGTCTACAAGGATTTTAATCAATTATAATTACATTTGTTACTAAGTCTTTTTTTGACTGTTGACTGAATTTCTAATTATTGTGGTAATTCCAGTAGGTTAATTACCATGTGTTTGTAGTTCGCTTCAATATTATTCAGAAATAAACCTTACAAGTAATACGAATTATTAATGACCTAATTTTATTGACAAATCGCTATTATATTTATGATGTATTTTTTAAATTTTTTTATAGTGATACTTCACGAGAGTCTCGGCTTCTCCCGTCTGGAGCCAGTGAGACTATGGCATCCCCAATTGGGGTATGCTGTGAGGTTGAAGGTAGTAGGGAGGGGAAGGAGATAGGGAAGAGGAAAGTGGGGAAGTACCTGGCTATTCAGATCTGGTCACCAAAATACGACTAATGCCATTTCAAGCAACTTTTCAATTCTGAATGGTGGTCTTACAACAGGGCGATACTGAGAGTATCTTCCACTCTGGAACGTGCCGCAAATATACTATATATTATT
Organism: Limnephilus rhombicus; assembly: GCA_929108145.2. Taxonomy (NCBI): domain Eukaryota; kingdom Metazoa; phylum Arthropoda; class Insecta; order Trichoptera; family Limnephilidae; genus Limnephilus; species Limnephilus rhombicus. The sequence goes on from OV815284.1 coordinate 32,029,505, forward strand.
TTAAATGCATAAATAAATTAAATAACACAAATTAATCAAATAAAATTTATTCGATCCCGCGACCTTCGGAATGCGAGTCAAGAGCTGCTGCTGGACTACGCAGTTAAAAACTTGCATCCGCGCGAAAATTATTGTGAGAAAACTTCAGTAGTTCTATTTGAATATTATAGATGGCAGCACTTCCGTTTGCATCTATTTGAAAATCGAGTGTGTACGACAGACTTTAGAGTTTTAATACTGTTCGATGGGATTTTGTATATATATATTTTTTTTTTTTTGCTTTTTGTTCAAAAGCTGATCTCACGACAACATATCGAATGTAAATGATTTATTCCTATCGGTTTTTTGTTTATTAAGCTCAAATATATCAGAAAATTGTAATTTATTTGCCTTTTTTCAACACCCTTCATTTAAAACTTTTGTATGTTTATTGTATTTTAAAAATTAAATGTCATGAAACGTAACTTCTCTCGTTGTTCCCGTTTTTCTCGGAACAAGAATGTCGTTGGATGCAACCTTTTACGGGGCAAGGCCTCAATTATTGCGGTTGGTTTTGTAGAATATTATCGCATTATTGACCAAATTTGTAGAGTAGCCGGATTGACCCAATATTCGTCTTACTTCTTCCCCTCCCCCAAGTCTACACTGTTTTGAGGTAACCGAAAATCCTCTTGTATATTTTTGCTCATCCTGGAACGCAGAACAATTAGGATATAGTTCGTCCAAACACGCGTTAAAAATGTAAGCCGCGATCAGAACCATTACCTAATATGGTATGATTAAAACGATACACGTTCATATTAGAACATCGACCATGAGACCCGAACATATACTACATTCCCCTCCGCCCTCCGGATTAGTGTTGCAATTTGCATGGTTTTGGCAATGTTTTCATTTATGTCATTTCTACCTCCATTTTTTCAAAAAGCCATGTCGAACATAACAGGGTTTCTAAAATTGTAATCAGCAAGGGCCGCGCGGGAGAAATCTCAAAATCAGGGATGTAGTTCTGGAATATACATAGAGCTTTAAACGCTGTAATGGTCCGACACTCCTGGCTTTTGACATCGATTGTGATGAACCCTACCTAGCTGGTTTACTTTTTTAAGCTTCTACTTCGTAGTTCAAATCTCGTACCTCCTATCCCGTAGCCACGTTCATAATTCTACCCTTATGTCCTACTGATCACACCACTAGGTATGTTGGCCTGACTTAACCCTCTTTCCGGTTTGTTTCTACCTTAGGCTAGTGATTTTCCAAACCCCTATACTTTTATAATCTAGCTAATCCTATCCTATTTTCTCAAATCCCTGTGATTTTCTCACAGTAATCAAGATTTAAGATTTTTGTTCACATTATTTCTATATTCTTCGTTATGTACTTTTTTTTTAGAATTTACATCTGTTTGCATACTTAATATGCACACATATGTAGAGAATATAATTTATTTCGTGTGGTAAACCCCTAGATTCTTTTAGAGAAAGTGGGAGAATTTTCCGATTTATTTAATTATTATTATTTTAGTATCTTTTACCGGAATTGATTAACTAGCCCCACCTTAAACTTTGTGTCTATTTGATTACCGTAGGAATTTAGTTTGTTTATTTAATTCTTCCTAACACCGCTGCTACATCGATAACATAAAACAACACTTAATAAATTTCAACATTCAAAGAAAGAAAACTTTACTTTACCGGTGTAGAATGATCGTACTCGAGGGCCCAGTTTTCTCAATTGAAGTCCTTGTCTGCAACTTCCCCTAACATAATGTTTTTTTTTTGTATTCATGGTTAGTATTCGCAAAACTGTTGGAAAAGTAGGAATGGATGGATATGAAAGGATATGGGGATAATATGTTTTCTGAAAAGTCGGCTCCTCCGCTATCCAAGTGAAGACCGATGAACAACAATTACAAACCGGTTTCTTCCAGGTACGCTAGCTAGACTTGTTTTTAGGTCCGAGCTTTACCCTCTTCAACGGGCGTCTCTTGTTACGAAAGGGGCCCTTCACGCCAGATGGGAGAATACCAAGTCTTCATGCTGTTTTTCTGTCTTACTCCGACTTCCGTCTCCTCCGGATTGAATTTAACTCTACTGAGTCTAGAAGGGGTATTTCATGTCTTCCCTTATAATGTCTCTTTCCGTCAAATGTGGCGTAAGCTTGTGACAGATCCATCCTCTCACGTGACCGACCTAGCGTTGCACTCCACCTCTGACTAGCTGACATAAAACGCACCTCATGAGCCTTATGTTTGCTTTCAGGTTCGACAAGGACTTACGGTATGCAAATAACCTGTAGTTTTAATGCCGCGTCAGCGTATTGTCCGCATACGTCCTTTCTCTCCTCGCATGCCCCATCTCGACAATACCGCCACAAGATCAAAACTCTCCGTTCGGGAAAGGTTGACACTTATATTTCCGGATAGCTCATAAATACATACTGTAGCCGTGAAGGTTAAGTTCGAGAGCAAATTTAGGATTCAGGACTGTATGATTATTTGAACACAAGTGTTTTTTAAATGAGGTCACTAGTTCCCCGTGTGTTCGGTATCTAGGATAGCGGGTGATTATGGATCTTGGATACCTCTTCCTATGAGGAAAATAAAAAAAAATTAAATAAATCATGTTGTAGCATTGTAAGTTATCATTGAACTCAATGACCTTCTGAATAATTGGGATAAGCTCTCTTTGAGTTTGAATCTAGTCGCAATATTTTACTTTGCGAAATTTTGCATGCTAAATCAATGCTACCTATTGGCGATCGCTCTAGTAAAATCAAGTTGTTTAGAATTGAGTGAATTTAACGCCGATGTTGCTTTCACATATTGGCTGAAGTTTCCGTCGTAAGCTATCTAACCTGCCCCGAGACATTCGTCCGGGTTTTGTTTACAAAATAATAAATGTAGGTAACTGTGTTAATGGGTTGACATTGAATGCCAGTCGTAAATTTGAATAAATAATCGAAGGTCACATATCCACACCCTAATCATGCTAGTGAAAGGAAGCGATAGGTATTTGCTTTACAAGTACGCTAAGATACCAAAATCGATTTAGTGATGCGTTTCTATCTAATTATGTGTTAACTATTTGTTTTACAACATTTCATTCCGTATGGGTAAAGTGACATGTATATGCGAATAAATTGGTTAGTTATTTATTTACCCTTACTTGGTATCACGTTCATCTGTGTCAGGTGATGTTATAATAAAATATTTGTTAATATAACTCGCAGTTTATTTTATCATAGATTTAGACAAGCAGGTACCTAATTTCAAGAGGTGATTAAATAAGATTTATAAAAAAATAAACATCAATGTAAATTTATTTTTGAATATTGGAAGCTAAATTTTTCAATTATTTTTTGAATAAGGTATTTAGTACTGGAAAATTTGCGTGGAGCTTTACTCATTAGCGTAGAGCCCGTGGTGGTGGACTCTATACTGAAGTCGAACGTGATTTTTATTTTACAAGTTGTTTCGTGTATTAATTTAATAAAAATGATTGCTTGATTAACCTAATTGGTTCATTATTAAAAGGCCGCGACCAGTATTATTCGTAGCGCCGTTTAAATGTTTATTAAACATTATTATTGAAACCGAAATAACCGCAATCTATTTTACAAAGGATTTAATTATCCACTATTTGCCGAGTAACAAGGCAATACAATAAATTATAGAAGATCATTTTCTTACAAGGAGTCTAGCCTGACGAAAAGATTATGGATAGATAGACTCGCCTGGATTTGCAATTATTCCATGGTTGGAGCGAATTATTAGAGCAAAACTGTTTGAGCCGTCTTCAGTTCAAGGTAAATTGACAGATTCTACATCGGGAATAGAAGCTTTCTGAGAAAACCAGAGGCCCGTGTTTTATTTTAGATAGATAGATAGATAATTGAATTTTGGTCGATCCAGGGGGGTGAGTTTTAAATACTTTAATTATGTTTTAATGTTCTATTTATGTTATAAATATGTACAAATAAATCTTTTATTATTATTCCTTATCAATACTGTCTATCATTTTAAATTCTTTTAAATTAACCTTAAAGTTTTGAACTCCCAAGACCCTGAGGGAGGATTATTGCTTTCCCATCTGCTAGCCTGGTTAATCAACCAGTGGCGCCACTTTAAAAATAAAGCTGGCAGATTTTATTGCACTATTTCAACACACACCTGTTATATTTATGTACTAAACCTGTACACACATGTATTCTTTTTTATTTTTTTTTTTATTCCTTTATTTTTCCCATATTTTACAATTTATATTTACATAAAACTCGTTCTTTCCTAACAATTTGGCCGCCTTCAACGTGTTGGGTTTCGATTTATACTTTATGGTTAATTTACAAGAATTTTAATTATAATATGTTTATTTTGTTTTGCATCGAAAATATGTCTGTTTGTTTATAACGTGTCGTTTTTATTTTTTTTTCATGACCTTTTGTTTTTGCAACATTCATTTGTTTTTTTTCATGGTTCTTTCATTTGTTTAAAAAAAAACAAATGATAAACAATCGAATGTTATTGTTCATTGTTTGAATTTCGGTATAAGTATTTTCATTTCGCTACGTCATTTCCAAAATAATAAATGGATTTAAAATATATTATTTTTTATATGAATTATTACGGCTGATATTTTCAAACGAATTGCAATTGGAACAACTTTGAACAAATTGAACAAATTAAATTTTGCGTTTTTCTATTATAGAATAGAAAAACGCAAAATTTAATTTGTTCAATTTGTTCAAAGTTGTTCCAATTGCAATTCGTTTGAAAATCTCAGCCGTAATAATTCATATAAAACGAATTTTATAATTTTAATAAATACATTTCGGTTTCTACGTGATACAAATTGATTATTTTCTTAACAGAAATATTTTATTTTTTCAAAATGTCGACTTCAATCGGGAATGTAAATGGTAAAACAAAAGAAGAATTATTTAAAGACCTTACTGAACGAAACTTTTTACCAGAATTGACATTGGAAGCTTTGCGTGTTCAGGCTAGACGTTTTAATAAAGTCTTTAAATTGGCACAAATTGAAAAACAATGCGAAGAAGATATTAGTTCAGATTCAGAAGATAGCTTAGATAGCGGAAAAAGATTTGTGAAATACACAAAAATAATATATAATGACTCTACTCCCTCCGTTTCCAGTTTGAACAATTGGAATTTAAAATTTAATGGTAATAGTTGTGTAAGAAATTTTATTCTTGAAATTGAAGAAAAATGCCGAACAAGAAATATAAAGCATAGGGATTTATTAAGATGTTTTCCTGACATTCTCGAGGTATTGGCCTTACTTTGGTTCAGGTCAATTTATAATGCAGATTTAACATGGGAGGAATTATCTAAATTGCATATTAAACAATTTGAGGCTGGCAATAAACAAATTCAACTAAAAACCGAATTATTTAATATGAAACAAACAGATGGTATGTCCGCTTTTGAATTTACATTGCGTATGAAATCACTAAACAATATGTTAGATTCCAAACTTCCAAAATCTGAACTTTTACAACTATCTATGAGAGCTTTGCTTCCAATGTATGCAAATTTACTGGCTTCCCGTAATATATATTCTTTTGACGAATTAACAAAAGCTACGGGAAAATTGGAATCTTACTCGTAAATAACAGATAAACAAAATTCGTCTTATTCTTCAACAGAAAAGATGAATAGCAACGAAAAAAATAAATTTTAAAAGAAAATTTGATTATAATTCTAAATCCAATTTTAAAGAATATAATAACAGTTCGAATAATAATAATAATTTCAATCGTCAACAAATTATTCTAATGGGAATAAAAATTATACACGAACATTTTCATATCAGAATTTGAGAAATGGTTCAAACAATTGATTATTATTAATACAATTAATATTATTATTTTGGTAAAAATAATAATATTAATTCTTCAGGACAATCATATAAACGTATATTTTGTGATTTTTGTAAAATCACGGGACATTTAGAGTCTGAGTGTCGAAAGAGAGCGCCAAAAAATCTAAAATCAAATGTTGGTACAATTGAAGAGGGTACTAAATACAGCAAACCAAAAAACTATGTTGGAGTCAATCTATTCACGCCCCTTCCTTAGCGCAAAGGAAATGGGAATGGAAGAGTTGGCTCCGGCTAGTTCGTCAGTTCATTTCTGTCTCATCTTCTGAGGAAGTGGGCCCACTGCCACAGAAGTATGAGATCAAAGAGGATGGTCGCCCATTTGCAAATATTAATATTTAACATAATAATTACAGTGCACTGCTTGACAGTGGCGCTTTCTTATCATGTCTAGGAGGAGATACTTATAAATTTTTTCAAAGACCAGGAGTAGATTTAGTCAAAATAGATTTTAGTGTATCGACAGCTGACGGTACGAGCCAGCCTATCTTAGGTACTATGACGTTGCCGGTAAAGTATAATTCAATTACTGCAGAAATTGTTTTCTACGTCATCCCTTCGTTATCACCAAATTTTATTTTGGGGGTAGACTTTTGGAGACGGTTCCGGATTGCGATAGAGTTGTTCTCAAAGGTATCCAGCTCTCAACGAGAGGGTCAGATTAATGAGGTGCGGGCAATTCGGCCAGCCTCATCACTATTACATTCTGAAAATAAAGCCATTTGTCAAATAATTAAAAAATTTGATCAATTTCACTTGAAAGAGAGGTCTAGGTTTGACACACTTGGTCAAACACAAAATTATTACAACGGGACCACCTATTAAACAAAGATACTATCCGTTATCACCTGTTAGACAACAGCAATTAGATGCTGAAATAGATGAGATGCTCAAAATGGGAGTTATCCGTCCTTCACGTTTTCCATGGTCTAGTCCTGTTTTAATAGTTTCAAATAAGGATGGTACTGGAAGATTATGTTTAGACTCGAGAAAAAACAATAATGTGACAATTCGGGACAGTTATCCTCTTCCGTATATATCACGTATTCTTGATAAAACTTGGTGGCGCTAGATTCGTTTCGTCAAGGGATTTGAGTAAAGCCTTTTGACAGATTGCTCTAGATAAAGACTCGTGCGAGAAGACTGCGTTCGTCGTTCCAAGTCGTGGACTGTTCGAATTCACCCGCATGCCGTTTGGGTTGAAAAATGCACCCAGCGAGCTACAAAGATTAGCAGACGCACTCTTTGGGCCAGAATTTGACGAAAATGCATTCTGTTATTTGGACGACTTAATTTTGGTTTCAGAAGATCTTGATTCACACGTAAATCTATTGAATCGTGTTTACGAAAGACTAAGAGACGCAGGCCTCACTATCAATTTTAAAAAATCGGTATTTTGTAAAGCAGAGCTAAAATATTTAGATTACATGATAGATTCACAAGGTCTGCGTATGGACCCAGTAAAAATAGAAAGTATTAGAGATTTTTCTGTACTAAAGAATGCGAAAGGAATCCGTGCTTTTATAGGACTTGCGGATACTTCAGAAGATTTATTAAGGGTTTTCAAGCATTGCAGCTCCTTTGACAAAACTTACGGGGTCAAAAAAGGTGTTAGTAATTTTAAATGGACAAAGGAAGCTGATATAGCATTTATTAATTTATAAACCGCACATGCGACTGCACCAGTTTTAAGTTTTCCTGATTTTACTAAACCGTTTTCCATCCGTTGTGACGCAAACTCAGCCGGAATAGGCGCTGTTATTATTCAGAATATAGACGGAACTGAACACCCTGTTGCTTATTTTTCACGGTGTTTAAACAAACATGAACGTAATTACGGTATTACTGAAAGGGAACTTCTAGCAGTATTAGATTCAGTCACACACTTTAGGCCATATATCGAAGGAGCACATTTCACTGTAGTCACCGACCACTCCAGTTTAAAGTGGCTCAGTTCCTTATCAAATCCAAGCGGTCGTTTAGCTCGTTGGAGTTCTCGCCTTTCACAATTTTCATTTGACATATGACATACATCGTAAAAGAACACAACATATCGTACCTGACGTACTTTCTAGAATGGATCTTGCCATAATCACAGGAGTACACTCACAACCAACTAAAGATAAGTGGTATTCAAAAGTTTGGCAGGGTTGCCAAGAATTTCCACAACGATATTTAAATTTTCAAATTAAAGATAACGAATTGTATCGACATACAAAAAATAGTTTAGCATTGTGTGAGGACACTGCTTGGAAATTAGTAGTGCCTCAAGAACGAAGGGCGCATATTGTAGCTGAATCTCATGAGTCAATTCGGACTTGTCACCCAGGAATTTTTAAAACTTACAAAAAACTACAACTTCATTATTATTGGCCAAATATGTATAGAGATGTAAAACAGTTCATAAACCGATGTACTGTATGTAAAGCTCATAAAATTAGCACGGTTCCACCAAATGGTATTTCTAAAAACCCAAAAATAGTTACGAGACCTATGCAAATGTTATCAATAGATTTAGTGGGACTTTTACCTCGTAGTTACTCTGGACATACAGTAATATTATCATGCGTCGATGTTTTTTCTAAATATACTTGGTTATTTCCGCTGCGCAAAGGCACCGCGGGAAGCATTATAAAAAATTTAGAGGAAAATATCTTCCTTGCACACGGGGTACCGAAAATAATAGTCTGTGATAATGGCCCTCAATTCACAAGTAGAGAATTTAAAGAATTACTAAAAAATTATAATATTCCATTACCTTTTTATAATACTTTATATACACCACAAAATAACGTTGTTGAAAGATACAATCAAAACTTTAGGCACTGCATTGTCAATTTTGGTTGAATCAGATCACCGTAATTGGTCAAAGTTTCTCCCACAAGTGCAATCAGCAATGAACAATACGGTTAATTGCGCTACTAATTTTACACCATATTTTTAATGCATGGACGGGAACAAGTACTTGACGGGGATTTACACCGTAATCCTATAGCTATAGCAGATGGAGAGATAAATCCTAACGATGGTACTCTACCTAAAATGTATGCAAAAAGATTACAAGGACTGTCCTCTGTTTATGAGAAAGTTTCTGACGCCCTACTTAAAGCATACCAAAAGGGAGCTAATCATTATAACTTACGTAGGAAAAATGTTACATTCCAGGAAGGTGATGTAGTATGGAGGAGAAATTTTGTTCAATCATGTAAAAGATATAGTTAAATTGGACAACATACCATTTTAGTTCTTTTAATTGAGTAACTCAGAGGGTTTGGCTATCCTATCTGAGTAACCTAAATAATATTAATTTAACGTAAAATTCGATGTAAAGGAGCTTCAATAAGGCTTGATCAACCGAGTTGTTGCAGCCTAGCATCTTCTATAGTTAGTAGCACTGTCATTATTACAGTTTTACAAATATAATATAATATATATTAAATATACAATTTTATATAAAATTTGTTTTAAAGAACAATTTATAACACAGGTACAACTCTAGTACTTCGCTCGAGTTTAACCATTAGCGTATATTATTACGGAGTTAATAATAATATAATTTTGACATATTATGAATAAACAGACACACAAAAATATTAATCACGTTGTTTTTTTTTATATATATGTATATATTTAAGTTTTGTAACTAAGAATTTAAAGAAAAGATATACCACCAAGTATACATGTGTACTTTTACAATTAATTCTAAATTTTTTGTTTTTTAATTAACAGGATTACTCAGAGATCCAAAGATTCGTACCTCTTTGCACCTTGAGTTGTCTTGATAGTTGAAAAATATAAAATTTACATAAAAAAAAAATTTCGTTTAATTTCTTTTCATGTCGTATTTGTTTAAAAATATAGATATAAAACGTATATAGAGATATAAATATAGATAAAGATGGTGTTAAGTTAGTTTATAATAGAGAATATCTCCTATGCATTCGAGTATGCAATATATTTCTACTAATTGAAGAGAATAGTTTATTTAATATATAAACTTTTGCATACAAAGTGTTTGTTTTCCCTTGGGAAACTGAAATTTGTTTGTTTCAAACAATTTACTTAACAATAACAACTTCACAAAGCTGGTTGTTTACCTCAATTATTTGGCACCATTCAATGGCGATGGTTGATGATATTATGACATTTAAATAATTTAATCTTACATAAATTTTGATTGCTATTATATAAATTTCCTTCATGGATAGACCAAATGACCTTAGTGAGTTAGTCAGGAAACTCCACGGAGTTAACATTCTTGATATCCTAAAAATGGATTTAAATTCAGTGCAAAGTGAGGGTTGATTGATCTCCCTAAAATTGATGCCTAATGAGGCTTAATACCCTGATTTGGGACAGTGACGCTTTAGAGCACAAGTGATATGACGTTTCTGAAGGAGTTATGTAAAATTTGTAGATATAATGTTTGTAATTATTTTTTTTCAGTTTAATGTGTGTTGTTTATCTAACATTTAATGATTGTTGTTCACGTAACATTTAATTATATCTTGTTTATTTTAGGTATTTTAACTATAATAATCTAAAAAAAAAAAACTAAGTAACCATCACGCCGTTTCCCCGCAGGGGTAATATTAATACTCTATAATATTATATTCTAATTCTAATTCAAATTTAATCAATTTTAAATATTAAAAAGGTTCATACGAATTATTTATTAAATATTATGTTTTATTAATCTTTGAAAAGATTGTTAAATATTACAATTTCATCTCGCTTCTCTAAGGTTTATAGTCCCGGACTTAGTAAGCTGCCGTCCAGTTTGCTCATTTTTCACATGTCTCCTGTCTTCAAAATATATTTTATAAACATGTTTTTTTTTTATAAACATGGTTTTCTTGTTTTTTTTTCTCAATTTGAAATATGCCCATACGTGATTTGCTAAACCTATATTTTAAATTGACATAAATATTCGTGAAACGTAGATTCTCCAGTCTCCTGGTTTTAAACGCAAATTTTCCTGTACTAATTTTCACAGAAGTTCTTCCTTTTCTCCTAGTCTACCTGAGCAATTATATCTCAGAACCGTATTTTCACTATTTATTTGGCATATTTAACTTTTCCCTTTTCCCACCTGAATTTCCTTCAAGTAACGGTGTTTTAGCAACTATTCTTAATGATTTTCCCTTCGTTGTTCATAAGGAACCATATTCTGGTTCCGTATCTACTCTACTTATAACGTTTTGAGTTTTTTCCATTTCCCTACCTGAGTTTTGCGATTATGTCGGTTTTACGTTCTCTCCCCCCTCCCTAACTCATGATCCATAATTGAAATTTGACGTTTGCCTTTTATGTCGTAATTCCATCCCAATGCTAAAACCCTTTTTCCTTTTTTGATATATTATTTATGGTGTTTTTTTTCCTCACTACCCAACTTCACACTGGAATATCTGTCAGGTTAACTAATACCCCGATTTGGGACAGTGACGCTTTAGAGCATAAAGTGATATGACGTTTCTGAAGGAGTTATGTAAAATTTGTAGAAATAATATTTATAATTTTTTTTTCAGTTTAATGTGTGTTGTTTATCTAACATTTAATGATTGTTGTTCACGTAACATTTAATTATATCTTGTTTATTTTAGGTATTTTAACTATAATAATCTGTAATATTATATTCTAATTCTTATTCAAATTTAATCAAATTTAAATATTACAAAGGTTCATACGAATTATTTATTAAATATTATGTTTTATTAATCTTTGAAAAGATTGTTAAATATTACTTATTGCTTTGTTGTTTTATTTTATAGAAATCCTTGGATTGACAAATGTCGTTATGGTAAAATATTTGTAAATATTACTCGCAGTTTATTTTATCATAGATTTAGGCAAGCAGGTACCTAATTTCAAGGGGTGATTAAATAAGATTGAAAAAAAAAACATCAATGTAAATTTATTTTTGAATATTGGAAGCTAAATTTTTCAATTATTTTCTGAATAAGGTATTTAGTACTGGAAAATTTGCTTGGAGCTTCACTCATTAGCGTAGAGCCCGTGGTGGTGGACGTACTGAAGTCAAACGTGATTTTTATTTTAAAAGTTGTTTCGTGTATTAATTTAATAAAACTGATTGCTTGATTAACCTAATTGGTTCATTATCAAAAGGCCGCGACCAGTATTATTCGTAGCGCCGTTTAAATGTTTATTAAACATTATTATTGAAACCGAAATAACCGCAATCTATTTTACAAAGGATTTAATTATCCACTATTTGCCGAGTAACAAGGCAATACAATAAATTATAGAAGATCATTTCCTTACAAGGAGTCTAGCCTGACGAAAAGATGATGGATAGATAGACTCGCCTAGTTTTGCAATTATTCCATGGTTAGAGCGAATTATTGAAGCAAAACTGTTTCAGCCGTCTTCAGTTCAAGGTAAATTGGCAGATTCTATATCGGGAATAGAAGCTTCCTGAGAAAACCAGAGGCCCGTGTTTTATTTTGGATAGATAGATAATTGAATTTTGGTCGATCCAGGGAGGTGAGTTTTAAATACTTTAATTATGTTTTAATGTTCTATTTATGTTATAAATATGTACAAATAAATCTATTATTATTATTCCTTATCAATACTGTCTATCATTTTAAATTCTTTTAAATTAACCTTAAAGTTTTGAACTCTCAAGGCCCTGAGAGAGGATTATTGCTTTCCCATCTGCAAGCCTGGTTAATCAACCAGTGGCGCCCCTTTAAAAATAAAGCTGGCAGATTTTATTGCACTATTTCAACACACTCCTGTTATTTTTATGTACCAAACCTATACACACATGTGTTAAACTCTTTCTTCCCTAAAAATGTATCAGATAGAATAGGTTTATTTTATAGTTATGTTTGGGGACAAACATTTGCGTAGTCTGGGAGGTAATGTTATAATAAAATATTTGTTAATATAACTAACAGTTTATTTTATCATAGATTTAGGCAAGCAGGTTCCTTATTTCAAGAGGTGATTAAATAAGATTTATAAAAAAAAATAAACATCAATGTAAAATTATTTTTGAATATTGGAAGCTAAATTTTTCAATTATTTTTTGAATAAGGTATTTAGTACTGGAAAATTTGCTTTGAGCTTCACTCATTAGCGTAGAGCCCGTGGTGGTAAACTCTATACTGAAATCGAACGTGATTTTTATTTTACAAGTTGTTTCGTGTATTAATTTAATAAAAATGATTGCTTGATTAACCTAATTGGTTCATTATCAAAAGGCCCCGACCAGTATTATTCGTAGCGCCGTTAAAATGTTTATTATACATTATTATTGAAACCTGAATAACCGCAATCTATTTTACAGAGGATTTAATTATCCACTATTTGCCGATTAACAAGGCAATACAATAAATTACAGAAGATCATTTTCTTACAAGGAGTCTCTCTCTCTCTCTCTCTCTCTGGTTTCGATCATGGGATTGGTTTGCAGCAATTTCATCTATTCGTTTCTTCCACTCTTCCCTGTCTTGTGCGGCTCTTTTGAAGTCTGCGTATGATGAGCAGCGCACGTCCGCCAGCAGATCCTCCAGGTACTCTCGGCGTGGGCGTCCCCTAGCGTTTATCCCCTCGGTCATACCCTCCATTATGGCATGCAAGAGGCCTTCTTGTCTTATTTCATGGCCGATCCATCTTGCGCGCCTTTTGGACAAGGTTCTGAGCAGGTGCCTTCCTCCTTCGATTCTTTGGATAACCTCTTCATTTGTAATGTGGTCTCTCCAGAAAATTCCTAATAGTCTTCTATAGGACCACATCTCAAAAGCCTCTAGTCTCCGTTTATCTCTTTTGGATAGGCACCATGTTTCGCAGCCGTACATCAAGATACTCCATACATAGGTCTTGATGAGGAGTATTCTCTGTTTCAGGTCTATATAATTCGATTCTATTATTTTCGACCTTTTATTGAATGCAAGCCTGACGAAAAGATGATGGAAAGATAGACTCGCCTGGATTTGCAATTATTCCATGGTTGGAGCGAATTATTAAAGCAAAACTGTTTCAGCCGTCTTCAGTTCAAGGTAAATTGACAGATTCTACATCGGGAATAGAAGCTTCCCGAGAAAACCAGAGGCCCGTGTTTTATTTTAGATAGATAGATAATTGAATTTTGGTCGATCCAGGGAGGTGAGTTTTAAATACTTTAATTATGTTTTAATGTTCTATTTATGTTATAAATATGTACAAATAAATCTTTTATTATTATTCCTTTATGCACCAGATTTAAATGTCCGGGTTTAATTTTCCCCACAGGAAAAACTAAACCCTTTCACACACTTCCCAAATTATCATCTGGTCAATCCACGTTATCCAATTGCACTATATAAGTATTATAATTACAAAACAATACAAGAACAACATGTCAACCTACCAGAGATCAGATGGGAAAATAATTCACCGACTCCAGATATTTTCATATCAGAGGGTTCGGCTCTGTGGAACTCCTAATTGAACCTATAAATCCTACTGATCCCTCAATATAAATATTTAAAAAATCTTTTGTAATCCTACATGTATTTAAAATTACCGATTTTTGCATTTTTATATATAAATTCTTTGACAAATCTAATACGCCTAAATTTTGAATCAGAGACCTAGGTATAATGCCAGTAGCCGAAATAACAAATGGTAATATTTTTAAAGTCCGAGAATGCCAAATTCTTTTAATCTCATTTTCTAAATCTGTGTTTTTTCTAATTTTAAAGTTTTTTGAATATTACAGGAATTTGGAATAGCTACATCAATGATATAAGTTATTTTTTTAATTTTGTCATGTAAAACTATATCAGGTCTATTATGACTAATTGTTCTGTCTGTTAGTATAGTTTTATCATAATATATTTTATAAAATTCATTTTCTAAAAATGAATTTGGTTCATATTCATAATATGGTACTATATTACGGCAGTCAATCAACTTATGTTTAATTACCAAACTTTGGTGGATTATTTTTAAAACCTGATTGTGCCTAAATGTAAACTCGGACGGCGCTAATATAGAACATCCAGATATAATATGTTCTATAGTTTCCGGAAAAGCCAAATATATTCCTTATCAATACTGTTTATCATTTTAAATTCTTTTATATTAACCTTAAAGTTTTGAACTCCCAAGGCCCTGAGAGAGGATTATTGCTTTCCCATCTGCTAGCCTGGTTAATCAACCAGTGGCGCCCCTTTAAAAATAAAGCTGGCAGATTTTATTGCACTACTTCAACACACACCTGTTATATTTATGTACTAAACCTGTACACACATGTGTTAAACTCGTTCTTCCCTAACAATTATCCTTAAGAACCTGGAAAAGCTTAAAGATTGTAAAGACTCACCAAAAGTTAAAAAGTTCTAATAAAGTTAAAGTTTTTTTTCTCGTAAAGTTCTAATGCTTTAATTTCAGTTCCACTGGGTAATTATCATCGGTATGAAATTTATTAGAACATCCAGACTACCTGTGTAACTTATCGCACTCTTATTTCGACTCCCACTTAGCTTTTTACAATTTAACCCTCCAAGATCCGGAATTTATCTCCTTCCTTTCCCCTTTGAATAAATCTCTGATGTATAAAAAAACCTCACGTTTTTCTTTTATATCTGCCGTTATTATAGAAGAAGAAACTATTCTATCTAATTAATACCGACGATCCTTACCCCCCCCCCCCCCCCTCCCCCTTTTCCCTCCTTATTTGATTTCAATCTAAAGAGCAAAATCGATTCTAAATAAGCGTTCACTCGAATATTTTTTTATTATTTGATATACACCTTATTATTGCAACAACACTCTCAGTAATGCAGAACAAAATTCAATAATACATCGTTTACACACTTTAGGTAATGAATTTGCTCACATCGATCATGCCGAAAGTCTGTCATCATACAAAAGATGCATTAGACAAAATTTATCTGCTAGTACTACATAATAAATAATAAGTATAATCATGTAACCATAATATTATGTCCTACCAGTATGCACTCTAATACCTATGGCTTAGAAACATATCATAGGTACCTATTTTTCATATCGCTTTGTATACTCCGTAATACCTTCCTTTTATTTATTAAATATATATTTTTAAATTTTGGTTATCTTCAATATTTGGCTCCTAAGTGCATTTCTTACTGTTTACTTGTCATACTTTTTTTATATTTATAACTTTTGTACTTTATATTATTTACAAAGGTAACTTATAGTTTATGTTATTTCCTGCCTTTCAACTTTTTATCTTAACTTTTTACTTTTACATTATACTTTATATTTTATAGTTTACACTTTTACTTTATACTTTCATTTTATACATCATAATTCTATTTACTACTCATTACCTTAACTTCTTTCTTTTACCTTTTGTTTTTATATTTAACTTTACATTTATATGTCACTTTCTTATGTTATTGTATTATAATATATATAAATATAATTATGTCAATGGCACATTTTGTGCCGTATGTTTTTGAAATAAATAAATAAATAAATATATAATTACACTTCTTTACTCTTTATTGAATTAGTTTATTAATTCGAAGTTTTCATAAAATTTGAATTATTCCACTTTATAACAATATTTAAGTATTATTTATTTTTTTCTATTTAAATTATAATTCTTTTATAACAACTAAAGATTTTCTTAAAATTTGAATTATTCCACTTAAGAACAAAGTTTAAGTTTTTTTTTTTCTCAATTTAAATTATAATATAATTCTTTATAACAACCTAAATATTATTCGTCACTCAAATCACAACAAAACTAAAATAAACACTTTCACTTTATTTTAAAACACTTTCGTTAAACAACAAATTAGTAATTTGGGTTATTTAGTCGAACTTCGGGTTAAGTATTTTCCAGATTTCGGATCAATTATCATTATTACTTTGTCATCTAACGATAATTAATATCTCGTAATAAAATTTCCAGCTTTCAGCTTAAACGTTAATTTTTATTTAACAAAATTTATTAGACTGTAATTTTTCTTTATTTAACTTCGGACTAAATAACTTTATTTTAACCTTCATAGAACAGATTTAAATCAATTCAAACACACTGTATTAAACTCTTTCCGCTGTGAATTTGTAATTAATTAATTAATTATTAGATTTTCTTGAATCGGAAAATATTGCAAACACTGATTTTAGATTTATTATAAGATCATAACACTCCATTAAATTGCACGATTAACCCTAAGTGGACACTCAACTGACTCTATTTTACCACTGAATTTTTTTAAAGTACAAAACTGACTCCATTTTACCACTGAATTTTTTTAAAGTATAAAACTGACTATATTTTACCACTGAATTTTTAAAGTATAAAACTGACTCTAGACTCTATTAATTAATTACCAGGGTAATTCTCACGACACGCGCGACGTTTAAAGCAATCTTGCCAGTTGTCGAAGGACTTCTCGATTGGCCTAAAACATGCTATTTTATACGCAACACAGCTCCAAAAGGGCATAATCGTATTTTCCTTGACAAGAAAATATAATCCTTAATAGCTCGAAACCTTTCGAAAATGCCATCTCCGTATCTCCTTGTTCCTACATAAGACTTTTCGTTTTTTACATCCTTCTAGCTCTGGTTACGTCCTACAATTTCATCTCGCTTCTCTAAGATTTATAGTCCCGGACTTAGTAAGCTGCCGTCCAGTTTGCTCATTTTTCACATGTCTCCTGTCTTCAAAATATATTTTATAAACATGTTTTTTTTTTATAAACATGGTTTTCTTGTTTTTTTTTTCTCAATTTGAAATATGCCCATACGTGATTTGCTAAACCTTTATTTTAAATTGACATAAATATTCGTGAAACGTAGATTCTTCAGTCTCCTAGTTTTAAACGCAAATTTTCATGTAATAATTTTCACGGAAGTTCTTCCTTTTCCCCTAGTCCACCTTAGCAATTATGTCTCAGAACCGTATTTTCACTATTTATTTGGCATATTTAACTTTTCCTTTTTCCCACCTGAATTTCCTTCAAGTAACGGTGTTTTAGCAACTTTTCTTAATGATTTTCCCTTCGTTGTTCATAAGGAACCATATTCTGGTTCCGTATTTACTCTACTTATAACGTTTTGAGTTTTTTCCATTTCCCTACCTGAGTTTTCCGATTATGTCGGTTTTACGTTCTCTCCCCCCTCCCTAACTTATGATCCATTATTGAAATTTGACGTTTGCCTTTTATGTCGTAATTCCATCCCAACGCTTAAACCTTTTTTCCTTTTTTGGTATATTATTTATGTTGTTTTTTCTCCCCACTACCCAACTTCACACTGGAATATCTGTCAGGTTAACTATTTCGGTCAAATTCCGCCCAATAATACGTCTCATCTCTCACAATTTCAAATGAATCGTACGCGTTGACATCTGTTTACTTTATAATTTTTACATACCTGGTAATAAATTCCTTTTATGTGTTTGTAATTTAGTTTTATGTATTTTTCTTTATCTAAACATTCCGTAAGGCTTGGGTTAATTTTTATTGCCTTTTTAATGGTTATGTATAAACAAAACCCATGTTCGAATCTCCGTTGTTTTTGCAAACAAAATACATGTGGGATCTACAACCATTTTCCGCATCCACTTCGTTAGTAACCAAGCTCAATTATATGATCCATTCAACGGCACAAATGACGTAAAACGATTCTTTCTGTTGAATAAAATCATCAGTAATGTGTCCGGTATTGTTACTCAACCCCACGCACTTAACAATACTAATTATATTATCTTTGAGATTGCAATTAGCACACCAAGCCATCCTCTCGTATGTTTTACACCCCCAACGCAACCACCATTTTTATTAAATTTTTTTCTAAAAATCGTCTTTCTAATATCTCCGCTTTATCTGAAATTGATAACAATAATTTTCCATTGATTAATACATTTCCATTTTCCTTTCGTATATTTTTTCCTCGAATTTGGCACCTCCGGCCGTCATACGTAGTCATTCTATAGTTGAAAATCCTCCGACAAGCGTGTCCCTCGTCTCCACGTTCTCGTACTCGATATATTATTTATAAAATTTTCCATCGTTATCCAAGTGTGTTTTCCCGCAACTAAAAAGGTTTCAATACATTCGACATCTAAGGTTTCCGATCTCCTTAATGTACCCGTTATTAATAACATTTCTTGGGTACGTTGCACTAAGGTCCTTGAATCGTCTTTTGTTTATCATCGAGTTTATTCACCCCCGATCTCTGTGGGAACGTCAAAACCATAAATTACCTTACTAATCACTCGGGTCAAAGTCCAATCCTTTGTGTCCACAATGGGCACGGCCTTCTTCTTGCTGATAGGCCGAGTTCATTTTTAATTGCTTTCCCTGCTATTTGATTGGTTGTTTCAATCCTTGTGTTTATAATTGGCCCTCATCCCGGGGAATACCGTTAAATATTGATCTTATCACCATCTGTTTGTAATCTAAGATAACTTTCAATCATCAACCAACCTTACAATACCTCCATTTTCGAGTAAGTTTTGAATTTGATCATACAGATGTCGTTGTGCAGCGCTTTTCTTCTTAGAATAAAAAAAAATTCCTCGTAGGCTTTCTCGTAGATTGGAGGTTACTATTCATTACAACGCAGACGACGCGAAACATATCAATGGTGATATTAGCGTAATCCACGGATCTGGGAAATTATTATCAAAATTTTACCATAACAAACTGTGTTTTTAACATGTTTTAATGATTTTTTGGTTATTTATACCTCAATGGTTTTTTGAAGAAAAAAAAACATAATTTTTTTGAAAAAACCATGTCGTATAAGACATGTCATGCTAGGTTATCTTTAACACAGTTTAGATTATTTTTTAATTATTTTTTTCCGGGACTGGATGCATGGAACCAATAAAATATAGGCTCCAATATTTGGTATAATATTCAAGGTACAACTTGTACGACGGTAAAAAATCAGAGTGTGCAGTTCACACGCGGTAGACGTGAAAAAAAAGAAAACTAAAGTAGACAAAAGTGGTGAGGCTACGAAGCACCGCACAAAGAGAAGACAGATTGGCTACGAAGCACTGCACTAAGAGGAGACCGACTAGTCCAGGGATGGCCAACCGGTCGATCGCGGCCATCGCGACACAGGTCCGGCCAAGGACTCAAACCCAATAGAACCCCCCCCCCCCCCCGCACAAGAACTCGGAACCATAGCCAGACAACAACCTGCACAAGAGCTGCGCGTATCATCTTTTGTGATTTTTAAATGCCAATCCATCATGTTATTGGACGAAATAACCAAATTTCTTGAAGAGAGGTGTGATGATTATCAGCGATTTAGACTGGCAATGTGATTTAGCATTATTAGCAAATTTGTAAAAAAATATGTAAAAAAATATTACCTACGATTTTATTCCAAGTACACAGTAGAAATTAAGGCAGTGGTATCAGACTTTGAAAATCGCTTTAGTGATTTCGAGAAAATTAACTGAAGGTTCAGAGAGTTAAATTCCAGTTCGGGATTCATCTGCCGACACACTTCGAAGGAAAACATTCTCTTATTCGAAGTGCGGTTATAAAATTCTAGTTGCAAACTATATATGTGCTGCCAGAATCAAAGAAAAAACATTTTATGTTCTGAGTGTAGTTTCAAATCACCACCAACAGATTTAATTTAAACCAGTTTTGGGTTTAGAATAAAACAATTAATTAAAATAACAAGTTCCAGATAAGGTATTTTATTGGAAGAAAATCGGTGTAAAATAAGGTGGTAACAAAAACAATGGAATTTCCATGTACCCCCCCCCCCGAAACAAGGGGGGGGGGTACCGAAATAAGGGGGCGGCGAAATTTTCCTTCACCCCGGGAGGCTGAAACTCGCGTTACGCCACTGTAAACAGTAGCTCTTGGGTCTAATCAAGTTAGCCACCCCTGGACTAGTCTACCTCATTTTCTCGCAGTCAAAATCCTGCAGATTGTTGCGGTCCCGACAGGGGCCTCACTTACTTTTGCAGGCGGCTAGCTCATATCATCGGGGAGCGTGAGGTCTCTCCACCTCAAGGTGGTAGGTAGCTAAATTAAAGGGTACAAAGGTATTTGCCAACTCGCCCACGTGTAATCTCATCAAATGAAAGAGGAAGCTGGATAAAACATAGCTATATTGTCTAGTAAACACGAATACAACAGCTCGCAAAATACATATCGGGCACAAACAACACAATGCCTGGCTAGGTAATTTCAAACAAAGAAATCTCTCTCAAAGCCCTCCCTGGGACTGGGAATGCGATAAGTGTTACCCGTAAATTACTGTAAAAGGACACATTATAAACAGAGGGGAGATCGACTTACAGCTGGTCGTCAGGGGGCAGGAAACCAGGAGGCAGGCAACTCAACATAGAGTCTCACACCTGCGACCTGTAATTACTGAGTTCAAATCGAGTTCGATAGTTTAGTCGCGTTAGCCATGTTTCGGCGTATCGAGAGCGGCAAAAGCAAGCGCGCGGTCGGCGTGACCTTTCTGTACCGGGTGTAGCTTCTCTCTGAGGAGAGTGCGGGTCGAGGTGCGCTGTGCTCCCTTTTGCTAGCGGGGGGGGGAAGGGAACGCTTCCGTTATCGAGTGGTCGGTCAAGGGACTACTTTAATTACTCCGCTCACCGTTCTCCCGCTTAAATGTGTATCGTAACAAGATGTATGTGTTTTTCTCTTTTAAGTGTCGCTATTTTTCGTTTCATTGATTTTAAAGTCACAACGGTGCTGAAGAAGTTTTCACTTCAAAAATGGAAGACAGCTCTTTTACACGCAAACAGGCCTTTTACATGGTGGCGTCGCACACACATTCGTTCTTTATTATTCCACGGTCTTCGGAAATTCACTTTCATTGCAGTTTAATTCATTATATGAATTAAGATAGGAATACGCGTTAATACAGAGTTATGTGTTTATCCTAGATGAGCTATCCGCAGTTTTTAATAGGTGGGACTGCGCTTACAGGTGTCGCCAATATTGTTTACCAATTAACAAATAAACTAAATGAACGAATAATTAACGAATAAACCAAACCAATGTTAAACTCTCTCTCTGGTTTCAATCCTGGGATTGGTTTGCAGCAACTTCCTGTATTCGTCTCTTCCACTCTTCCCTGTCTTGGGCGGCTCTTTTGAAGTCTGCATATGATGAGCAGCGCACGTCGACCAGCAGGTCCTCCAGGTACTCTCGGCGTGGGCGTCCCCTAGAGTTTGTCCCCTCGGTCATACCCTCCATTATGGCATGCAAGAGGCCTTTTTGTCGTATTACATGGCTGATCCATTATGCACGCCTTTCGGACAAGGTCCTGAGCAGGTGCCTTCCTCCTTCGATTCTTTGGAGAACCTCCTCATTTAATAATGTGGTCTCTCCAGGAAATTCCTAATAGTCCACATAGGACCACATCTCAAAAGCCTCTAGTCTCCGTTTATCTCTTTCGGATAGGCACCTTGTTTCGCAGCCGTACAAAATCGCAAATATATGAATATCTTTGGTTTACTTACATTACTAGCTTTGTTCTCAGGGACACAGCAGGAAGGTGGGACACTCCTCGGCTGTCCATGAGACGATTGTTTGTGCCAGTTGGTCGTAGCGTAGTCAGTATCACCGGTCACTCCGCAGCATTTAAACTGCAATCAAAAGTATCACACTTAAATATCGGAAATATTTAAACATACCTGCTAATACCTATTGTCGGTGCTTGCACGGGTGAAATGAACATTCCTACATAAAGAAATACGGAGGAATACATTGCGTAAAATTATTTAAGTTCATTGAACTTTTAATTTTGTAAATTGGAACATATAAGTAATCGTATTCGACAAACGATAAAGAAGGTACATTAAGTATATTTTTAATTCGTAATTATTTATTTGAATATTTATTTTACAATTTGGGAGGCGGATATGGGTACCGCCGCCCCGGAAACCATTTATTGGACAACCAACACCCCTGCCACAGGTCGCCCCAAGTGGTTCGCTACGTTTGGTGACTTAGCGGGGATGCCCGGGTTCATGGGATGAGGTTTGTCTAGGTCTTGGTGGCGGATACGTTTGCCCAACCACTGCATGGCGGGCAGGTTCGGAGGAGACTGATTGAGGGAGGCCTTTTGACCTCTCCAGCCGGATTCTCCCGACCCTTCGCCTTGCACCGCAGTGTGAGGTATAAATTCATACGTCCATCACTCCTGGCCACACTGACCCCCAGATTTCTACCCACCCCTCATACCTTTTTCCTTCCCATATCTTTTTTTCCTTCCTTTCCCTTAAAAAACCCTCCATACAGCATCCTCAAAGATGACATAGGCCCTTAGGGAAATTGTTTTCCTCGGTGCCTCCTGTGTGGAGCTAATGTAATTTTTTTTTTTTAATATTTGTATGTAAGAATGAGGACATTTTATTAGAATCAAGATTCACTGTGTAATTATTTATTTATTTATTTATTTATTTATTTAATACAAACGGCATAAGTATGCCATAAACATTAATTACATGTCACAAATTCATATTCAAAATATTGGTAATGGTAAAACAGTGTATGTATAACAGTTAATTGTGACGATACATTGTGAAGTGACACCAGAGATACATTTACATGCCAAAATCTATAATACAAATAAAATTAATAGTCATTAAAAAAATATGATAGCATAGCCATCTTGTACCTATGTTCCGTGCAGTTAAATAGATCTATCACATCAGCATATCTATTAGTAACTTCATGCAACCTAGGTAAAAGTGAGTGTTTCGTATACTCAGTCCGATTATTGTTACATTTAAAAAGGATTTTAGAACGAGTAGTTCTCGTGGGAATATGAAATTCAATGAGCTTAGTTAGATCAGGACTGTCTATTCTACCATTTACAATTTTGAACATTAATATTAAGTCGGATATAATTCTTCGATCTGACAGTCTTAGTAAATTTAATTCTTTCATCAAGTAATTATAATTTATGTTTTCAATGGGAATACCGAGGTTAAAATTAATGTGTCTTAAGAATTTGTGTTGAATTTTTTCGATTGAATCTGAATGTATTTTAAAATGGGGGGACCAGATCGAGGAGTTATATTCGACTTGACTACGTACTAAGGATGTATACAAAATTTTTAAAGTTGAAATATTCTTGAAACCTCTGGAATTTCTAAGAACGAAGCCAAGCATTTTATATTATACGGGAAACTCACGATAAGTGGGAAAATATTTGAAAGAGGGTATTCAAAGATTTTTGATTTTAAATTATATATGTAATTGTGTAAATTATTTTATTTTTATTTATTTATTTATTTGTTTCTTTGTTTTTGTGATAAAGAACACATCAGTACAAAGAAGCTTTGACTATCCTACTAGGAACGTGTCCCATTCTAGGACAGTCAAATGACAGAAACATTTTGATAGGCGTAAATTTAATTTACAAATGACCGATTTGGGACATAAATCAAAAAATCATCGCCAAAAAACTGAAGCTCAGGCAAAAATATTTAATTATTTATAATGTGTGCACAATTTAACTATTAACTAATTTAATTATTATTAATTATGCACAAGTGTCCATTACGTACATGTTTTTTTAGAAAGAAGAAAGAAATGTAAAATTATAAAATTACTTGTAAATAAACCAAAAGAAAAATAATACATATTAATACAAAGTTAATGAAAGCAGCGAAGAAGAAACAAACAGAAAAAACCGTAATTACTTAATAATAAATACGCAATTACTTAATAATAAAGCATATTTATTTATTCACTTATTTTTTTTGTTTTAAATCAGGAATAAATTATACAATGTGTCCAGAGAAACGTCACCACCTAAATGACTATTATATTGCAAAAATGGGAATAGGTATGTTGAAATAAACACGACGATTAGACATTTGACAAAAAAAATTACTGAACCATTAGGCCACCATGTTGAAACTGAAACCCAGCATACAAAGAAATTTACAGACAAACAGAACGCGAAAAGGTCGATTTAACAAGACTACGATATGCTCAGTCAATGGGAATAGTCGGGAGTAGACGGCCAGCGTGGTCTAGGGGTAAGGCTCTTGAGTCGCAATCCGAAGATAGCGGGATCGAATCCGGGCGTGGGCAAATAAATTTTATTTGATTAATTTGTGTTATTTCACAATTAATTCATTAAAAATAATATATAATATATTTGCGGCACGTTCCAGAGCGGAAGATACTCCCAGTATCGCCCTGGTTTAAGACCACGATTCAGAATTGAAACGTTGCTTGAAATGGCTTTAGCCGTGTTTGGTGACCAGATCTGAATACCCAGGTACTTCCCCACCTTCCTCTTCCCCCATCTCCTCTTCCCCCATCTCCTCTTCCCCCATCTCCTCTTCCCCTCCCTACTACCTTCAGCCTCACAATATACCCCAATTGAGGATGCCATAGTCTCACTGGCTTCAGACGAGAGCGGCTGGGACTCTTGTGAGGTATTCATATAAAAAAAATATTTTAAAAAAAACCTGAATTCCATACAAATCAATTCCAATTTTTAAAATGGTGTATAAAATAATTTTCTGTTGAAAATACTTTATTATACAGGTAGGTACATAGGTAGATACTTTATCGCTTGTCTAGATTCTCCAAACAAACAATTCCAATTTTGAAAAAGCTTATTAATTTTAAAAAAAAACGATACAAGGAAAACTGCACTTTTTTGATGAGATAATTGTGATATCGGGAAAAAATGTAAAATAGACTAATGTTCCAATGAGCGGAAAATCGATTTCCCACTTTGAATGCGTTTTTCTCACAACCGTTGTTATGACCTTAAGACAAGATAAAACTGGGCTTGCTTGATGTGTTTAAGTGATTGTAAAATATCTACAGATAGATTAAATTAGTTTGTAATAGAGAACTCCAGTCCAATTTTTATTTTTTTTTAATGAATAATGCCTTCTAACTTAAATAACAGCATTTTTTTAGAGTTAGTTTAAATAGTTAAAATAATTGTCAAAGTCTTAATTTTTTAAGATCCTACAAAATCCACCGTATGTGTAGTGAATCGTGTCATTAGTCATCACTCCCGAAAAATTATTTTTATTTTCAACAGGTGTTGTCATTTTGTATGACGGAAGAAAGTATTAAAACATTATTTAGGTGGAATTATTTATTTATTAAATTATCATATTTTTCAATATTATTACGGGAGAATGGTATAAAAATTGTTTGAAATTGTTATTTTTTTTACTTTTAAGAATCGAAATCATTATTAATGGAAACCGAAACCCAACTGATAATAGTAGGGGAGACCAAGCGGGGATTTTGAGATTAATTTACTTAATCCTGTGGTGGAGACCTTTTGGACTGTGGGCCTATTGGGACACCCTTTTAGCCTATTGGGCCCCCCTACTATAAAATCGGGCGATCAGCTATTCGACTGGCCCCATTTTGAAATTCGGAGTTCGAAGTTTTCTCCCTAGAAGTAACGTTACTATTTTTTTGTAGAGTAGTTTTTTAATATTTTCAAAAATAGAGATAAACTAGTAAGAGATACCTTTATTTTTTAAACTGAATTATTTAGGCCTGAACAATGTTTCAATAAACACAACAACTAAATATCTATAAACAGTATGTAAATAAACGAATAAGATGAAATGTTGTTAATACAACTACATTCCCATAAAATGACTTTACGGTGATCAGTGACGTCAACACTAAACATTTTTATTATCAAATAATGTAAGCTCCACATTATCAAATAATGTTATAAACAGCTAAATTTACTGTATAAAATAAAACAATTAATATGTTTTAACTTTAAAGAGGTACCAAGATGTCGTGAAACCCATCTCAAGCTATCCCTTCTAAAAACCTTTTAAATTTAATTTTAGGCTTTTCCAGGAATAATTATTGCGGAGTTGCTACGAAAAACCAAGTAATACATTTGTAATGAGTTTTAATGTTTGGTTAACAATTTCTGAGAATGCTATATTTATGTCTGACTTGAGTTTATTTCCGAAGAAGGGCGACGTTATTACTATAAATAATATTTGACGCAAATGTTATCTTGGTAATGTTTTACGAAAGAAAGTCCAGGAAAAAAAATTGAAATCGGAATCCACGCCATTTTTTGGGAGGGGTTTAAAAATACTTGAGAAAAAGCTCTTGAAAAGGCAGGAAAAGGCATTCGAGAATCGTTTTTTGTAAAAAACATTAACTCATTTTTTACGCATTGTTTATTGTAATAACACGAAAATTTTAAATTGATTTCACGGAACCAAGCGACGCGGAGTCTAGGGCGCCTATTCCCCATCGCAGGCGGGGCGTAACCGATACCAAATGGGTGTGCCAAGCGCATGGTTCTTACGCCGACGGCATAAGGTTCACTTTAAAAATCCAAATTCGTCGAGTGCCGGTCGTATTGATTGATGTCAAAAATAACAACGAGAAAATGCATAGTTTATTAATTTTATTTTGTGAAGTTCTGGCGTACATATCAATTTTTTTGCAATTATTAGAAAAGAAACTGAATTTGACACAAAACCATGACCAAAAAGGGGTTTATTAGTGGGAGAGTTTGTACTTGAAAGTGTTTTTTATAAATCTATAAAAAATTACCGAAACTTTTAACGCGTCTATAATAATTCTAAGCGATCAAATTTTCAAAACAAAAATACATGATTTTGTATGATTTTGCATTATTTCGCATGGCTTCATCTTAACATTTTTAGAAAGGTTGACAAATTATTCAAAATCTATGTTTAGCACTGTGCTTGTCAGAGATGATCATGTAACAGAACGGATATTGGAGGTTGCCCACCACTTTCCCACGGCGTTCTAAGGAAACAGATGGTTTCCTCCTTCACCGTACTCGTCAGGACTCTAATTTTTTTATTTATAAAGAAGCTACTTTTTATTTAAAATGACTCTAGACCCCCAATGTCCGGGCATACATTGTTAGCAGGCAGTATGCAAGTGCGTACATGTTGTTAGTTATTTATTTGACAGTATCACGTCTCATCTCCGCCACCTGATGTAGCTGAAATAAAAGTTTGTTAATATGCAGAATAAAAAATAAAAAAATACATATTATGATGAGATTGTTTAACCTAACCAAAGCAGCTGAGCTACAGTCACCCGGCAGTCCCGCAGAGAATAAGCGGAGCCATCAGTCCAGTCGCAAGCGAGACTCGGTGTCCACGCCCCTAAGCCGGCTTCCCGGTAGGCCCTCGAAGAAAATGTTGGGATTAAGAGCAGAAAGACCTGAAGACACTAGGGATAAAAGAGATCGGGTCACCGGAGGCAGGGCGGAAGGGCACCGGTCCGCTACGGTTGGTCTTCTGGCCCGCTCATGGCGACGGGGGAGGCGCGGGCGGGTTTTGCAGCGGCTACCATGGGAGTCATCTTCTCGACATAGATCTAGTCCAACCCCTTGATGGGGTGTAGGACAATACAAAAATGAGATGGTAGTTCAGTTCTGGCTCCTTGAATGATACAAATCAAGACACGAAAAACTTGTTGATATATATATCTTAGATTTAGAAAAAGAGTGCTAGAAAAATGCAAGTATAGTTAGGAAACGCGAACGTTATAGATAATATCTAGTTAAACAAAAAAGAAAAAACAAGTAATAGACAAATTTTAGATGTTAAAGAGGTTGTTGAAGATGGTACCTAAGAAAACATGATATATATTAATACAAAACATGATACATGAGTAAACAGTTTCAGTGTTAATAAGAAAATGTAGTGCGTAATATCCGGGCAGTAGTAGTAGTATAAATATTATAAAAGGGTGACCGTGGATGCCAGGAGCAATTACACCTGGATCCTAAACACATAATGAAGTTAAATTTAATCATCGACTCTAAGTTCAGGCCATCTCTCAACCCAAATCCTTGTAAATTTCCTCAGGTATTCGAGATTCTCCTTGTTCGACACGAGATCCGCATTCCATGCTGGTCTCGTAGTTACTTTCAGACCTTCCAACATTTCGTCCCTTGCGTCCGTCAAAATCTCACATTGCCACAGAATGTGCTCGGCTGTTTGGTTTGTGTCACCACACGCACAGTTTGGATGAGGAGACAGGGTCAGGCTGTGCATTCTTCCCCTGAATTCACCATGACCTGAAAGTATTTGTGTTAAGTGATGATCCAATTTGATGAACGCCCCTTCCATTCTGGCTTTAACTGACGGGAAGAAGGAGAAAGTCCATCTGTCCGTATTCGATCTATCCCAACGTTTTTGCCATTCATTAAGAGTGAGTTCACGCATCTCTTTCAACAGAACGGATAAATGAATGCTACAAAAAATCCCGACTTCTAGTACGACGCCCGACATAGTGAATCCCGAAAGAATTATTTTATACTAGCTTTTTCCCGCCGTTTCGCTCGCATGGTATTAGGGGGGTTCCCACTCAGCCTTCTCCCCCCCCCCCCCCTCACCACCACCACTCACCACTCTCCCCCTCCCGCATTTATTTGAAGTACTCCCCTAATAATTTGGATCGAATAAAGAATTATATCTTACTAATCGTGCCGACAACTGCAATTTTTTTATATACAAATGTCATAATGCCAGAACTCTGAGCTGTAGCCTATATGTTATTCTGATGTATGAGCTATATTATTGTACAGTTTCATTATAAAAAACTTACTTTCACACCTCATATCGACAATATCATTTCTAGATCTATGAAAATGCTAGGATTTATCAAACGAAACAGTAAACATTTTAAAAATCCCACATCAAAAATAACGCTGTACAATTCCTTCACCCGCAACGTGTTGGAGTACGCAAGTGCTGTATGGAGTCCAACCTACAAAGTTCATATTCAGCGAATAGAGCAGGTTCAAAAACATTTTATGTACCACCTGGCATATTCCGATAGGCGAGCTCGATCACTTCCTCACTACACTGATAGACTAAAATTCTACAATATACGCACCCTTGAACAGAGAAGACTAAATACAGATCTAAATTTTCTATTCAAAATTGTAAATGGTTTAATAAACTGTCCTTTTCTACTTCATCAAATCAGGTTCAATGTTCCTAGAATTGGTTCACGACTGGTAAATTATGTTCCGTTAAATATTAAAAAATATCGAACTAAGCTGGGGTATGACTCAGCCTTATCGAGAATGTGCCGTAATTTCAATGAGGCTTATAAAAAACATTCGATTAATTTGACAATGTCAACATTGGCCAACTTCAAATCAAATCTTAACAAGCTTTAAAGCTCCCTATTACGTTGTTCTATAGACTTGTGAACCTATAAACTCATTGTTCTAAAAACTTGTTCCTTGTAAAACTTGTTAATTATTATTTTGTAATGTACATATAGTATGTGTTTGTGTGAATGAATGTAATGTATATGTAAGTATTATATTATCAATGCTGTGTTTGTCTTTAATTAGTGATAGCATCAACCATGTTCAGTGTAATTTTATCTGTGAAAGCTTTGATGTAAATCACTGTTGACAAACCTTAAAAAAAAAAAAAAAAAAAAAAAAAAAAAAAAAAAAAAAAAAAAAAAAAAAAAAAAAAAAAAAAAAAAAAAAAAAAAAAAAAAAAATCCACTCCTGAGTTTTGGCGTGAAAGATTAACAAACATACATACATCCATACATTCATGCAAACATTCGCCTTTATAATATTAGTAGGATTAGCGGTACTCGGCATGCATTGCAATGCCATTCAAAGAAAGAATGTGTTAGATCAAGTCCAAACGGGTTAAAAATTGTCAAAATACGTAGTTAAATTAATAGATTCAGTTTTCAATCTTTGAATAAGGAACTCCAGTGAAAAATATTATAGCTTTAAAAAATATGTTCATATACACCAATAAACGCTGATTCTGAATATATAAGTTTTATTTAATAATATTAAACGCAGAGTTTTAAAAAAAATATTAAAACACAGCGTTAAGTTGGTATTATGAAAATGATTAGAGGTGACGTCACTGCTAACTATTCACCTGGTGATAGCATGTTGAAGTTGTATTGAAATTTGAAATCACGACTTGAAGTGTACGACGTACGCCATTCAACATTTCGTGTTTTTGATTTATTTTCATACCGTTTATAGAGATTTAGATAAATACTAGTTGTTGTGTTTATTGAAACATTACTTAGGCCTAAATAATGTTTCAAAAATAGAGGTATCTCTATTATTGAAAATATTCAAAAACTGCTTCGGGCACCGAATTCAAAATGGCGGCAGTTGATCAGCTGATTGCCCGATCCTATAGTAACTTTTCAGGAGTGATGACGTCACACGATTCACTAAACATACGGTGGTTTTCGGGGGATCTGGAAAAATTAAAGCTTTGACAATTATTTTAACTATTAAAAAAATAAAATAATTTTTTTTTTTTTTTTTTTTTAACCTTCTAACTTAAATATGCAGTTATTTAAGTTAGAAGGTTATTATTCATTAAAAAAAAATTAAAAAATTGGACTGGAGTTATCTATTACGATTTTTTTGTGTAATTAACCTCTGAGAGCAATGTGATGTAAAAATATTTTAATCGATTATCAGAGTTAAGATGGAATAACCAGACAAAATCGGAAATATGTCATTTTTAAATCAAATTTGAGACGTTTTGAGTCTATTCCACAAAAAAATTATAAATTGATTTCGTAATACTGTTTTTTTATCAAATAAAGCTATGTTTTAAATTTAGAAAAAGGTGTTTATTTTTAGTACAATAAGGTTTTCCCGTAGGTCGTTAGCAGATTTATTATTTATTTATTTATTTGTTTGTTTACGCCTTGATGACTTTTACATATAAAATAAATTGTACAGGAGCATTATAACAAGTATGCAGTATCATAAGTATATAGTACCTACATAAAATGATAAACAGAGCTAGAAAGATATAAGTAGGCCTAACATAAGAAGGTATCAGTATTCGAGTAATTGTTTACAAAGGAGTTCAACCAGCGGATTCGTATTTGGGCTCACGCTACATTAGATTCAATAATTATTGTCACAATATCACACAAAATGTTATTCCAAATATACTCGAAGCATACCAGTATTGCAGTAGTGTAAAACATTTTTAACGATTAATATAAAAGTAGGTAATTTTCTTGTAATAAATTTTTTTTTGCTTATTTTTTTTTTAATTATTATTTTTTTTGCTATCATAAATGTAGGTAGATACGTATGTTTGTTATTATTATGAAAAAAGAAAAAATAAATAAAAGGTACACAGTAATTACATATATAAATAAGTAAGTAGGTACAATGATTGTAGTTATCATGAATGTAGTTACAGAGCAGTGGGTATTAAGTTTGTTACTGTTAACAATGTGATACATTTAAGGATTTTTACGTTAGTTTGTTATTATCAGGAAAAAAATAAAATAAAAGGTACACAGCAATTACATATATTAAATTTTTTAACAAAATTTTGTATTATACAACACACATAATATAATCGCGCGGTAAAATAAATCATTTCATTATTTGGGAAAGGTACTTTTCAGAATTTTAATTTTAGTTAAAATAAAATCATTAAAAAAATATACGCGCCCTTGTTTTGCGACTAAAATACTGCAGTTTTTCTGTGTATTTACGGTCTTACAAAATAATACATATATTTTTTTATATTACTTTCTCATTTTGCTTAGACGTTATTAAAAAAATATAAATACTTATGATAAAAAAATAATTCCAAAAAGTACATAATTTTAATCGTTTTATCATCAACAATTTGAGCATTTTTGAATGCAGGAATTTATCAAAGCAAATTTTGAATGAAATAAAATCAATATTGAATTATTATGTTAAAATGCTGGTATGGAGAATTTCTCATCGGAACCGCCCTGTACACTTGCAAGGGTACGATCGCAAGATCATCGTTCGACGAAATTTAAATTCTCGGCCGCTGTTAATCGCTCGAAACGAAATAGTTTTTAGTGACACCAAAATGAGTGTATCTTTGAATACCGAGGGGTGTAATTGAAACCACTTGAAGCAGAGGAGATAAGTTCCTTATTTCAGTATTTTTCACTTGTCAACTAAATGAAATTTATTTCTTTCAGCCTTTGTTTAGAAAACGAATTTATCATAATAATTTTGAGAACGGTATTCCACAACCCAATTGGTGAAGGTAGTATTATTGCATTCATTGGCAAGGCGGGTATGGGTACCGCCGCCTCGGGAACCATTTATTTCATAACCAACACCTCTGCCATAGATCACCCCAAGTGGTTCGCCAAGTTTGGTGACTTAACAGGGGTGTCCGGGTTCACGGGGTTAGGTTTGTCCAGGTCTTGGCGACGCATGCTTCTGTCCACCAGCTGCATGGCAGGCCGGATCAGGTGAGAAAGTTTGAAGGAGTCCCTTTGATTTTTCCAGCGGTACTCTCTCGGAACATCGTCTTGCACCGCAGTGGGAGGGATATATTCGTACGCCTGTCACTCCTGGATACTCTGACCCCCAGATTCCTACCCACTCCATATACCCTTTTCCTTCACAGAATTTCCTTTTCTTCCTTTCCTAAAAAGACCCTCCACACAGCATCCTCAAAGATGACATAGGCCCTGAGGAGAATTACTTTTCAAAGGGCCTCCTGTGTGAAACTAACGTAAAAAAAATAAAAAATTGGCAGACCTTGGTTGATTAATTTTTACTATTTATGTTAAGCGGATAGCAAAAGACGAAGAAGCGGGAAGCAGGAATCAGAAAGCAAGTAGCAGTGGAAGCGGAAAGTACGAGGAAACAGTAAGGAATAAGCAAAGGGAAGCAGGAAGCGTGTAACGGAAGGCATAAAATACCGGGAAGCTAGAAACGAGAAGCAAGAAGAACTAAAAAAAAACTTTGCGGGAAGCTGGAAGCGGGAAGATGAAAGCGAGAAGCGGGAAGCTGGAAGCGAGAAGAAACTGGAAGCAAATAGCGAACAGCAAGAAATGAAAACCTAAGCTCATTCAATTCCTTCATTCCTGCCCATATTACATTCCAACACTGGCTTATTAGGTTGCCGTGTATACCGGTCGATCAAATTCCAACCTCCTTCCCATCCTGTGTTCCTAGTCCTAACAAATCAGTGCCCCCGGTGTACCGGTTTCACCGGGACAGGAGTGCTCCTGGCTGGGGTGGTACAATCGTATCGTACCGTATCGAACCGAGCGACCGAATATCTGAATTTTAAATTTAAGGGAGAACCTCATAGATTTTTGTATCACGAAACACGCCCACATAGCATTTCTTTAGTTTTTTATTCTACTATAAACACTTTAATAGTTTTTACCAGGAGTCTTAATTCTTGGGCCCTTTCCTCTAGTTCCTCGACACCAATCCATTATGATAGAGAAAGTTTTAAAGAAGTTTCTGTGATATTTATATCTTAGAGACTTCGGGTAATCCCTGGTCATATCCATCAGCCATTCTGTCTGGTATAATGAGTATTAATAGCCTCATCGATTGAAGATAAACTGCTTCTCTGATAAAAGCACACAACATTTTGAATGGAAAAATCTACATTTATTCCTGATATAATAAAAAAATCTGAGTTTTATGTTCCCAAAAAATTCACAAAAACGTTCAGGATTGTTATGAGATGCAGAATTAACCTACCGTTGCTAATGCCGTTCTGATAAATGATTATTTTGTTAAATAACTTCTATACTGATATACGTAATAATATATTGTTCAATTGATCGATGAAATTTTTAAAAAAATATTATTAAGTTTTTTTTAATGTATGTTTATTATTGGTTATGATTTCTGTTTAAGTACATTTACAAAATAATAAATTAATGAAGGAGATAGAGGTGGTGTTATTTTGTTTTTATCGGTACCTGCGAGGTCAAAAGTAAGGGTAAATGGATAAATGATTATGGTCACCTAAGTTGATGTTCTGTCTCCCTCTTCTAATTTTCTTAAATACCATGTATTATGTTCAATATATTTTTATTCACCCCTGAGGGAGGTTAAGGATGAACCGAAACCAGTTGGATTAAGAAATAATAAAGTGGAATTGAAACAAAGTTATTTTATTGTATTTATTATGATTATGGTTATGATTAAAGTTAGGTAGGTACATCCAATAACAACAAGAAAGTCTTCACATTCACTAACGACCAAAATCTTGATAGAGATTACGAAATCTAAGATACAAAGAACATCCCGGCTAAAATCTGGAACATTAACACATTTATGCTTTGCTATCGATTTTCGTGTAAATTAAAAATTTCGATTCTAAGGCAGACCCTACGCGTTCAATATTTATTGTAAACCGCAGATATTTATCAAATATCGTCATATTTATTGATCGTGTAGACTAGCGTATTGACAAATCACAATACGGATCTCAGGATTTCTAGATTCCTGAATTCCGGATCGTGAACCCACAGATCGTGATAAACATTGAACTTGTAGCCTACGCACAAAATGTATTATAATACATATAATCTTTCTAACTTTTTCGTGCTATGGAAGAGAGCCGACAGAATCAAGATCTTCATTGTGAGGTAGATATATTTATGTCTAACAATCTATAAGCTGACTTCATCACAATTCTCACACAGATGCGTAAACTTACAAGCGTATTTCATTTAGACTTTAGACCTCAATAAATACAACAACGAATGATAATTTTACAATTCAGATTTCGAAACCAAAGCGTGATGAAGTCTGTTATATAAAATATATTTTTGCATACCGAATATTGTGTTGATTCATTATTATTGAAAACAGTTTATCTGATATTGAGATAAAAAATGTATCAAACCAGTGAAGCCGGGATAAATAAGAGTACCTCCATAACACCGAACTAAATAATATACACCAGTTGAATTAAACCAATATAATAAATCGGAAATATTTGATTCAACTTCAAAGTAAATACAATTTATACAAATATTATACCGCAGACTATATCTATGGATTTGTAAATAGTGCATTTATGAATTGCAATAATTTTTGGCATTTTACCAAATAATAACTCCTCGCGAATGTTTTCCTTGGCAATATACTCCTAGTCGGCAGAATATGCAGAGATGTCGTTAAGAATCTAATAAAGTATCCAATAAGATTCCCACAGCACTCTCACAATATTTTGCCTGCATTTTGTTTCCAGAACTTTATTTAACACTCCAAACGTTATCTATCTTTTTCAGCGATTCATAAAAAAATGAATCGCCGAAATGTATTTACGCGGATAACTTCCGAACTACTGCCCGAATTGGATAATTCTTTTTTAAGTAAAACTTCTTTAGCCCCGTTAATGATTTGAAATTCGGATAAAAGGCAAATGAGTCACAAATTTATTATCTGGCGGGTCCTCGATTCTAACATAATGCCGTAAATTCGCGCTTCGGCGCGGACCTTCGATAACGCAGTGGGCAAGGCGCTTGACAAGTCTCAGCGGCCAGGGAAACAGACATCAAGCTAACGGAGGTTCGAATCCTACGAAATCCAAAAAAAATAAATTATTTTTGTGAAATCAATATCCAATCTTCAAACCACTTTAAAATAAACATGCAAAAGAAAAGAAAGGTACATCTAGCGACTTTCTAGTTTCACTTCTACCGCGTGTTAACTACACACTCTGTTTTTCTTTTGTTCGTTTTTGTCAGGATAAAGTTTGTATAAAAGAAACGGTGAGCTCTGGCATAATGAAATTTGTATAAAAAAATTGCAATAGGTGGCGCGTGAGCTGTTTGAAAACTGAATGTACCGGGACTGAACTCGAGAGCGGGGTTCGCGGAGCGGGGGAAGCGGGAGAGGGAAGTGGTGAGAGGGAAAGCGGAGTGGGAACGGGTGAGGGGAAGGGGATGCGAGAGAGGAAGGGAAGGCGGAAGGGGAACGGGACGAATGGGAAAGGACACGCAGTGGACAGTGTGGGCTCGTAAAATATAACCCATAAATTTT
Source organism: Limnephilus rhombicus (assembly GCA_929108145.2). Classification (NCBI taxonomy): domain Eukaryota; kingdom Metazoa; phylum Arthropoda; class Insecta; order Trichoptera; family Limnephilidae; genus Limnephilus; species Limnephilus rhombicus. The sequence continues at coordinate 32,066,200 of OV815284.1, forward strand.
TATAATAAGAAATGGAGAATACCGAAATGCACATAACTGTTTGGGGGCTCTATATTATATCCATGTCTTCAAAAGATGGTTAAAAAACCAATTTACTACAGTAATCCCGAAAGATCCGCTGGTCATAATGATTGTAAAAATAAAAAAAAGTTTATAGATATTCAGATAAAAAAATGTATCTTCAATTTACATTTATTTTTATTTATTTATTTATTTATAGATTTTCAGATAAAAAAATGTATCTACAATTTACATATATATGCCTTTTTACTCTTCTCACAATTTATAACGTTATACGCGTAATTAATATTTTCCGTGTATTTGCAACTCGTTTCAAAGCTGAAAACAAACTTTGAAAATCAGAAATGTTTGTTAGATAATAATACAAGATCTTAGCTCAGTCTTCGTCTCCCTTCTTCTTCCCCTCCCCAACTTTCTTCAGACTTAAGCATCTACTAAAGTGGGAATGCAATAGCTGTTAATAAGTTTGTACCTTTGTTTGGTATCACGTAGGGAAAAGCAATACATTAAGTTTTGACGTAACAAAATCAAGTACGCACCTTTAAAACATAATCAGTATGCGGCGTAAAACGTTCCAAGAACGATGTAATATTATTAATCGTTAAAGAAAAACTCTACTTAACTATGTAAATATCAATATCAGTTGCATTCAGTCCTCGGATTTTTTGAGAATCATCAAAACATTGATACATTTGATACAATAAAACGACTCTAATGTGCAACTCTTATACTTTAGTTAGAGAAGTAATTGCATAGGCAAGGTTGTGTGAAAGTATTTCTGATACGGGCAAGTGGTCTCACATTCATATACAGACTTTCGACTACACTTTTTCTAAACACTTTATCTAATTAAAGATTTTCGTTAAACTTTTTCGTTTACACTGGGCGCACTTATTTATTTATTAATTGTTTTCAATTGGCACTATTTTTTTTTAATACTGAATTTAAACATTAACAGCCTTACTAAAAAAACCCAGTGAAAATTTTATTCAATTGACAAACGGCCGCGGATGTGAAAACATTACTAATTAAAAATTTGTTCTTTGAAAGAAATACACATGGTTTCCACGGCCTGAGAGGGTAGTTTATCTCTGTTTTAACCATTGATGTCCGAACGATATTTGTAATTTTTCCATATTATTTTGAATGTTCTATATATTTCTTATTTTTGAAGGTGTCGTAAAAACAAATACCATTTATGAAAACTAGATAAAATTATCTTTTAGATTTGTGTGTTTGAAATACACTTTAGCTTTCAAAAACTGCCATATTTTAAGATTCAAACTCGGAAAAAAATGGAAAAAAATTTCCTCCCACAATATTTTTGACCAAAATGTAGAGAAATTTAAATAAAATCAAAATTTAAAAAACACAGTTCTTTTACGTAATAAATTTGGAAGGAAACTATCACCTCACTTTTTCATCATGTATACAATAAAAAAATACTACAAAATTTCAAAGTTTTTTTTATTGCCAAAAAAATAACTTAGAAATAATACCGAAATTTAAAACAGATTTCTTGCATCTCTAAAGACGTTAATTTTTTTGATACGTTTACGAACACATGTATTAGATTTTAATATATTAAAAAATTATCACTTTTAAGAAATTCTCTTAAAATAAAGATCTTAAAATGAAAATTTTATCTTTTAAGTAACCTATAAAAAACAATATTCTGACAGTTCAACTTTGAAAGTACGGCGTTTGTACAATAACTTGATTAAACTGATGTTAACCACACAAATAACATGGTAAATATATCAATTATGTGAACAGAAGAGTAAATTCGTCACTACAATAGAAATTATTAAGTAAAATCACGAAATTTTCGATATCCCGCCATAAAACACATCGAGCTCTTTTGTCATCGCGGGCTGTCGCGGGCCGGAGAACTAATGCATAGGCGCGCCAATAATGCCCCTTGCGGAGAAAAATTAAAACAACATTGTTTCCTAGTAAATTAAAACCATATACAACGTTGTCACATCTTCAATGCGTTTTAACAGCGTGACCACGTAAGATACGTTATTGGTAATAAAACGTGTTTTAGTGTATACTAGGTTTATTTACATTATTGCAATAACACAGTTAATCGGTCGCGCTGTGGTTTTTTTTTAGTAAGGCTGTAAATATTTGTTAGAACTCTTTCCGTTTAAACTGAACGCACTTTAAAAACTTTAAATTTAGCAAAGTGTTATTTAATCAAACGTATTTGAAAATAGTATATAGTTCAGGATGATGAATATCAAATGCCGATTAATTAAGTTAGATTAAACGAGAGCAAAATATAAATTGAAATTAATAATCAAAAAGATTTATTAAAATTTAGTTAGAACAATAGATAATTAGGTAGGAAACTTCAACAAGGTTTTAATCGTGTAGATCCCGATTCGGAAAAACCTTGAGGGGTGAGTTTTCATTTTATAAAAAAAAATCCCGATTCCAAGGAGAAAGAGGCATGCAGCAAACTGTTGGTATTTGAATTAATTATTAGGTCCAATCAGGAGTTCCACAGAGCCGAACCCTCTGATATGAAAATGTCTGGAGTCGGTGAATTATTTTCCCATTTGGTCTCTGGTAGGTTGACATGTTGTTCTTGTATTGTTTTGTATTTATAATACTTATATAGTGCAATTGCATAGCGTGGATTGACTAGATGGTCATTTGGGGAAGTGTGTGAAAGGGTTTAGTTTTTCCTGTGGGGAAAATTTAACCCGGACATTTAAATCTGGTGCGTAAAAACATGCAAGTAATTAAATTATTAATTTTTCAAAAGAAGCAAACACCCCACAACTGACGCACTGTCGCACTCTAATTTACTGTCTCTTTCTTTCATAATTTGTATACATATATGTGTATTTTCCTGTATTTGTTAGTATTTTTATATTCAGTCCTGATGATGGTACGGAGGTACCGAAACCGGTAGACAGAAAAAAATAACAGTAAAGTGACGTAAAACAAAGTATTTTCTTTTTATTTAATTAAATTATTCGTTAAAGTAAGGAATTACGTAAGGAACATCGTTTCTAATCATCATTTCTAGTCGCAAGGATCCATTGTGATAAATGTTTTTTAAAGGTGTGGGGTTGGGTTTCGGTTTTTAAGTTCTCAGGGAGAAGGTTAAATATTTTAGGAGCTAGGTATATTGAAATGTCTTCGAGCTCACGTGCTATTACGCGGGTGTGAATGGAAGAAGTCATGGACGCCCGATTAATACATGCCACGTTTAGTGAACCAGATACTTAAGTCGGGCAATGTGATAATGTGAATAAGCCAAAGGGTTTGTGTCAGGACTATGTTGTTTGGCGGTCCGTGTAGAGTGAGAGACGGCGCGGCGTGATGGTTAGTTAATAATATGTTAATAATACGTCATTCCTACCTATACCTAAAGCGTATTTTAATCAACATTTTTAATATTTTATTTACGCTGTTGTGAGATGTTTTGCCTATTTATAGTATAGTGGCCCGCATTAAGGAAGGTTTTTTAGAACGTGCCTTGTTGCCCGTAGGCAGAAAAAACAGAATACAAGAAAAATATTTCTCTTTACTAAGTCCAATAAAGAACTAACAAGAAAGCAGTTTGCCTCCGAGAAAATGGAATTACTTGTCTAATAAGTTAAAGCATTATAAAAGAAATCTTTTTTAATATGAAACTACGCCAAATAAATCACCAATTAAATAATAATTAAACTTGGTGAAGTTGTTTGTTAAAGTTGTTAAAATTGAATCCTTCATATGGGTTCTGATTTTCCTCATAACAAGTAAAACTTTGATCTCTATATTTGCTCCCGTTGAGTTTTGCAGGCGTATAATTTTTCATGTCTGGTAAGATGCAAGATTCCTTTCAACTTGATCGCTTGACGATTTCTAGAATAGCAGGATGTACGTTGAATTTACGGTGAACAATATTCGAACATACTAATTTAGGTTGTCTGTGCATTAATCCTGCGCGAAATCCAGTTCATTGTGGAACCAAATTTACGTTGTTTGAATTTAAGGGCCCTCAACCCGGATTTCTACCGATTTATTACATATTTCCCTTAAACAAGGTAAGTTTTAAAGCTTTTTAAAAAATATATGTTATTCTTGAAGATAATATCTAGACTTTGCCCGCGCCGAAACGCAAATTATATAAAATTCCCTCGATAGAAAAAAATCACAAATTATGTTCCAAAAATTATTATAAACACATTTGTTTCAGTTATTTTACAAGTTATATGTATGAAAAAATTCACAGTGTTTCTTTAAATGCTGTTTAAGATAATGCCCGTGAGATTTTTTCTCTATTTTAAACGAGTCGTGTTTTATCAAATATTTTCGTAATTTTCGTATCGATTTTGTCGCTGTAAATATGAGCGCTCGTATTTCCTATCTCTCCATCTTCTTCTTTTCGAACCCGATTGCAGAGCCTTAAGCCATTATCAAAATTATAACTGATCATTTAAAGAATTCAGGCAATTGCCTACGTATGTTTTTTTTTTTCTAAATGAATTCGTTTGAAATGTATATTTGTGTGTGTTATTCTATTAAATAAAGTCACTGTTAATTCACTGATATAGGAAAAACTATATTTTTAAGAAAAAACTTTATTGTACAAATGATATGTTTTAATGTTTGGAGTTATTTTGTAGAAATTATACAGCACAGTATTCTATCTAACACCAAAACCACAGATAAAAAGGTATCTCATAAAAATATTCACATTAAACCATGGATCAGTCAGAATATTATAAACTCGATCAGAAAAAGAGATGAACTGCACAGAAAAGTAAAAATCAACCCTTATGATGTCCATACACTTCGATTCTACAAAAGATATCGTAATACATGTAAAAATGTAATTCGTTATGCTAAAGAAACATACTATAAAAACAAAATTGATGAATGCAATAATGATTCCCGTAAACTCTGGCAGATCATAAATGAAATTACAAATACTAAAGCCTCGCATAAAGACAAAAACATTAAAGAATTAAACATTGATGAGATTCCCACATCTTTTACGAAACACCCAGACAAACTTCTTGACTTTATAAACAACTACTTTTGCAATATAGGCTCTAACCTTGCAAATAAAATTAAACAAAATTCTACTACTGTCGAAAAAACAATGAGGAATGAAGCTGTAAATCATGAAAACAGCCTCAATATAGTCAAGATAACAAGTGATGAAATAAGAAATATTATAACCTCCTTAAAAACAAATACCTCATCGGGAAATGAACTGATATCAAGCAAATCAATTAAATACCTACAAAATGAGTTAATTCAACCTCTGACATACCTTGTAAATCTATCATTATCTAAAGGTGTTTTTCCCGCTTGTCTTAAAATTGCTACGATCATACCATTATATAAAAATGGTCCCAAAAATGATATTTCAAATTATCGACCAATTAGTATTTTAACTCCTCTGTCGAAAATATTGGAAAAAGTAATAAAAAAACAAGTTCTTACATTTTTGGATACCAATAAAATATTATCACCTACGCAGTATGGTTTTAGAAAAAACCTGGGTACTGGTGACGCTATAGCTAATGTAACTAATACAATTATTAGAAAACTGGATGAAGGCAAAAAATGCTTAGCTGTTTTTATTGATCTTCAAAAAGCTTTCGATACAATTGATCATGAAATACTGTACTTAAAACTAAAAAAAAATGGAATAACCGAAACAACTCTAAACCTACTTAGAAGTTATTTAACTGGAAGAGAACAAATTGTACAAATTGGTAAAAGAAAGAGCAAATCTCTCCCAATTAAATTCGGGGTCCCCCAGGGAAGCGTATTAGGACCTATACTATTTCTGATATATATAAATGACCTTATGAATCTCCCCATTAATGGAAACATAATGAGCTTTGCAGATGACACTGTTATTATATTCCACGAACAAGATTGGACAAGAACCTACAAGGAGGCGGAACATGGCCTGGCTGTACTTCAAAACTGGCTAAAAGTAAACTCCCTTACATTAAATGTTAGTAAAACTAAATATCTAACTTTCTCCAAAAACAAAAGAGGACAACCAATGAATGTGCATACCCTCAAATTACATGAATGTCAAAATACTTTTCCACAATGTTCCTGCCCGTCTATAACCCATACCAAAAGTATTAAATATCTTGGGATTGAAATTGATGAAAATCTACAGTGGAATTCACACATTGATCTTACCTCAAAAAAGCTAACAAAACTCATCTACTTCTTCAAAAAATTAAGAAACATCTTGTCAATGAGGGATCTAAAGAGAGTATATTATGCTTTATGCCACTCTCGATTGGAATATGGAGTAATAGGATGGGGCTCAGCAGCATCTAATCACTTAAAACAACTTAAGATAACTCAGAATTGCATTATAAAGACCATTCTAAAGCTCCCCATAAGGACGTCAACGGCAGAAATTTTTAAACAGTTTGATGTTCCAAGCATACAGAAAATCTATGCCAAAAACATTCTAGTACATCACCACAAAAATGATTCAGAGGCAGACACCTCCCACGCTCATAAAACCAGAGCCAAACAAACAGACATACTTAATATACCAAAGTGTAACTCTTCATTTGGTCAAAGAAGTTCTGCATTTTTAGCAGTAAAGTTATATAACAAGCTCCCACTTAGTATCAAACAAATAAAAATAAAAAATAGCTACATTAAGGACATTAAATGTTGGCTGAAGAATCTATCGGAAAATGAACTTACTAGTATACTTAAAACATCATAGAAGTTTCTGGAAAACCTTATCCAATCAATGAAGTTAAACCATAGAAGTCGCTGAAAAACTTATCCAAAGCATAGTCCCCCTCAGCACAGGATCTCCTAGTGAGGAGGACTACGAATATATTTTATATATACATCTAACTAACATGTTTCATATAAAAATGTAAAAAATATTATATAGTTACTAAATAAAAAAAAAATAAAAAATGTATTTTGGTAATCTATAATAAAAATAACTATTCCTATTCATAAATAAGTCTTCTTGATTTTTTTTTCAAATATTTATTACTTTCACGCTTCAGGGATGTTCTAGGTCATCATTTCAAATTTTGTAGAGGGGATTTAATTAACTTATTAATTTCATTCAAATGGGTAAATTTCAAAATTATGTAAACTTTATTCCACTTAATTTTATTGGACCGTAACCGGTTTCAGCTCGTCAAAGCCATCTTCAGACTGGTACAAATATTTCCTAGTCTACGGTTTATATACACAACATATTGGGGAGGGGTAGAGGAGTGGTCTGCAAGGATTTTAATCAATTACAATAATTATATTTGTTGCTAAGTCATTTTAGACTATCGAATCAGTCTGAAAATGGCTTTGACGAGCTGAAACCAGTTACGGTCCAATAAAATTAAGTGGAATAAAGTTTTATATTCGTTTTATTATAATATATTATAATGAAATTGCACCTTGAAATATCACTCTCAAAAATAGAATTATTATTATGTAAACTTGTTATTAATCCTTTAGATGTATTTTTTTGTAACTTGTAGCTTTTTTGTTTGGCCAAGTTTCAAATCACAACGGTGCTAAAGACGTTTTCACATCAATATTCTAGAAAAAAAATTACACAGGCAATTGTACATACAATTAGTTACAAATTTGAAAATGATTCTTAAATTTAACGCAAATTTGAGTTCCACAATGACTATATCGACTTTAGTAAACTTGATAAGGTTTGTCATAAAATTGTTGAATTATTTAAATCATAAAAATTAACTCTTAAAAAATTAAGTCAAGTTATTAGATTCCACAGGAAAACAATTTTTTTTGTTCACTTATTTTCTCAATAATCCATATTACTTACAACGTACATGAAAATTCCCTCAATCGAGTCCAACATAAATTCTTACATTATATTAATTTTACATTGGTGATTTGCCGGCCTCTGTGTTTCCTCCCTCCTACAAAATGGGTGTCTTCAAGAACCAGGTTCACTCCTTCCTTTCTTAAAAAAAACCCTCAACACAGCATCCCCAAAAATGACACAGTCCATGAGGGAAAATATTTTCCTCGAGGCCTCCTGTGTGGAATTCATGTAAAAAAAACTTCGGTTTACGGAATCTGATGACATGACCCGACTCAAATATTGATTCATTTGGACTTGCCATGTCTTTCCCCGACTTCTTTTACCATTCACCAGCTCTTTACAGAAATGACTTTTATCTAGCTGAAAATAGTTGAATTTAGAAATTAAACAGGATAAAGCACTGCCAATCTCACGTTCTCTCCGTTCGAAAGCATTCGATACTCCAGCACATAGATTTTCTGCTTCCTAGTCAGGATCCTGTTTTACTTTTGATATACTGGCATACAGAGCTCCGGGCCAAAAAGGGCCCCTTCTCTTTCATCATGAGATAATAATAATTGGTTGTAGAAAAAATGACCAGTTGAGATGCAATTCACTACCAAAAGTCAGATTTGGACGTGGAATTCCTCAAGACAAATTAGTTATATTATTACAGCTCCCTTGAGGTGTTTTTTTAACAAGAACGGTGCTTTACAAATTATTATATTATTATTATTATTATATAATAATAGAGCTACTTAAGGTAACTTTGCTAGCTTGCTTTGAATGACGCTTGAGTCGTCCATAAAGTTGTTGGAAATGATGCCGTACAAATAATTCTCGCTTGAAAGTCATAAAATATGTTAGAAGAGTTTCTCTCGTATTCAGAGCAAAACATGTTTAAAGATAAAGTCCTTGTAAACGTGAAGTGATTGATGAAAATATAAGAAATTAAACATCACAATTTTTTTATTAAAATTAAGTACGTAAGTACTAAAATAGGGGAAAGATAAATAATTGTTTTTCAAACTTCAATTGCTCGTATAATATAGTACAATTCGTAATTAGTAAGTAAATAACTATTCATACGTAAAAGTCCCTAAAAAGGGAGTTAATAAATTAATGGTGAAAATAAAAAAGGTTGAAAGTGCCGCCATTTGTTATTTTAAAGCCGGTAGAAAATAGTTTTCTAAAAATAAGTGAGTCATCAACAACAACCATAAACGTGAGTCTTGGTACCAAAAAAACTTTTTACGGTCTCTTTTGAACTCTTTCATCAGGGTTCTTTTAGTTGTTGGTTCATCCAACGATCTTAATATTTAGAATAACGACACCTAGATTAACATTTTCGCCGAAGGAGTATAATATTACTTAAATAATGATGTATACATTTATTCGTTGGTGTATAAGTTATACGTACGTGGCCTTACTAAAAAAACGTCGTAAATATATTTGGCTATTGGCAAACAACAGTGAAAACCTTACTTATTAGAAACTGACAAAAATAATTCCTGGAAAGATATATACATTGCTCATCCAGCCAAAGAAGGAAGTTTATATGTTGTAAATATTGTTTTTAACAATAATTTCTCAAGGGATTTCGGAATTATTCAAAATTTCCAAATAACCATTTTAGAAACTAAACACGTGACAAGGGGTCTCTGGTTATGCGCAGGCGCGTTTGATTTGACACATTTGACATTTATTTTTTAGATTATGTTTATGTGATTCTCTTCTCAGCAGATGACAGCTTTGCCATGTCTTGAAAGTGAATTTGAAGATGATTTGCTACGATTATTATTATTAAATCAATATTCTCGTAAAAAGAAAAAAGTGAGAAGTATTTGGGTCCACAACATTAACAAACAAAGACAAATGTTTGGAGAGTTCCATACTTTAGTAGAATCTAGTTAACTAATCTAATTAACTAGAATCTGATGACGGACGATTCTTCATGTACTTCCGTATGAGTAAAGTGGTATTTGAAGAGCTTCACAGCATAATTGAATATGACATAAAAAAAGAAAACACGAAAGTCCATTCGGGTTAGAGAAAGACTGGCAGTGTGTCTATGTCATGTTTGATTGTCATTCATTATAGGGGTATAATATTGAAATTCATGCCATGAATGGCTGAAATTTCCTCCCAAGCTGCACTGCGTATGCAGAATCTCTATAATCCTGTAATTTGATTTTATAAATAACTTCGTGCCGTCCAGTTTCAATGAACTGTTCGTCATCCATTTTTGAATAATATCTGTCAAAAAACAACCACAGATATTGCGAAACATAACGTTAGATGCTTAGATAACACCAGAAAGATGTAAAATCATCTCGTAGTAGGCGTGACCATACCCCCTCCACCTTCCACATGGCCCACGCCGATCTGGCTGCGGCAGAACCGCGTCGCGTAGGGGGCGTCGGTTTGCGTTGCGTGGGGCTAGTGTGATTCTAAAGCACCCGTTTCCATAGAAAATGTATGGATGGTAAGTAGTCCAGATATGGAAATGATGACGTCTACCTACGTCGCGTGGCGTGGCGTGGGCCTAGTATGTTCCCAGCTTTAAGCTATTCGTATTTGAAATATACAAGTATTTAAAAACTACAATATTTTAAATTTCAATTACGAAAAAAAAGCTAAAGCTAAAAAAACACAGCCTTTTTATAATATAAGAAATTTGCAACAAAACTATCACCTCACTTTTATTCTCTTTCGTATAGTAAAAAAAAACAATAATTATTATTCCCCGAGAATAACAAAAAAAACTATTATTTTGTATTAATTTAATCATTCACAAACTTAATCGTTGATTTCTCGAATTTTTAATATTTACACATGCATAATGCATTTATGTTATTAAAAACATTACTTTCATGGTAGTTTTATTAAACCCACGCGGATCTATGTGTCAGAAATAACCTCACTTTTTCCCGATAACAAAACTAAATTCAAAACCTGCGCAATATTGTCGGCCGCCTAGCCAATTGGAATGAAAACACAACGTTGCCAGATCAACAGAGACTTTTTTATTATTATCAATCAATGTGTAACAAAAGCGCGTTTGTTGGGAAGTATATTTTATAAGTAAGGTTTTATGTTTTTTTTTTGTACAATAAATACAGGTTTTTTTTGCAATAAATACAGCAAGGTTTGTACATGTACGTATAATGTATCTAACTAACTAACCATCACGCCGTTTCCCCGCAGGGGTAGGCAGAGAGGACGGACCGCCAAACAACTCGGTCTTGGCACACACTCTTTGCCTCACTCACATTCATACATCGTCTCATACATACTCTTCTATTATTCTGACTTTTGACATGGCCCGTCTCAAGTATCTGATTCACTTGATCGTGCCATGTCTTCCTCGGGCGTCCCCGACTTCTTCTACCATTCACATTTGCATCATATATTCTTTTTACACTACTTTCTTCGCTCATTCGCTCTACGTGCCCAAACCATCTGAGGGTCCCTTTTTTAGTATTATGTATAGTATAAGTATAAATTCTTTTTTTTCACAGACCTCCTCGCTAGGATTTCCTGTTCTGAGGTGGCCTGTAGTTTTTTAAAATATTTGTATTTGGTTATGGATTATCTTTATATCGTCTTCATGATGTTTGTAATTTTATTATCACTTTGATCTCTCAGCCATGTTTTTACTTTTGTTTTAAATATATTCATTTCCTTTATATTTTTGATTTGATCTGGTAGAGCATTGTATAATTTCATAGCATGGAATTTATTATTTCTCTGTCCAAAAGATGTGTTCAAACTGGGAGTAACCAGGATGTTATTGCTTACTGCCCTAGTTGAGTATTTATGTTGGGCAGTGGAGTATACATATATGTTTTTTTTTCAGTTTAAATAAAATATTTTTTTAATAAAGTTTCTGTATATTGAAGACTTGAAAGTTATTAAATATTTCTTCCGTCGGAGTTCTAAGCGGAACTTTCAGTATTGTCTTTAGTACTCATTTTTGGGCTATATTGAGTCGCTCTGTGTGAGTGCTCAAGGCAGACCCCCATCCAGTTATACTGTACTCTATTTGTGAATGACACAAAGCATAGTATAATTTTTTTAATATCGTTTATGTTGAGGATATTACGAATGTTTCTAAAGAAGGTTAATTTCATTAATATCTCTTCAAATCCAATCTTTTTATTCCCTTTCAGTCCCAATCAGAAACAAAAACATACCTTCAATATTCCTAAATATATGCATTAGTTTTCAGACAATTTTCATAATTTAGAAAAAAATCACTGAAATACAATACCAAAAAACCCCAAAATGCTATTGACTTGAAAAACAATTGAAAACGAACATAAACAAAATATTTACTAACATCCCACCTAAATTTTTTTTTCACTCTGTCATGGCGACCATAAAAAAAATGTCACCTCTCCCTACCATAATACCTTACCGGCCAACGGTCTTATGGCGATCACCGTGTGAATAGCTTTTGTTTATTCTCGTCGCTTGTTGTTTTTCACATTAACGTTTTGAGGACGTTAGCAAAGGAGTTACAACAAGGTTTTTTTTATATATATGTAGAAGGTATGCGCTTTACTTTAATTTTTTTAAATTTTAATTTTGTAATCGATATAGTTGTACGTCTGATCATATGTATAGGAATTAAAAAATATTATTTTTCTGCATCAGCATCATACAAGTATTTAACTATGTGAGAACGAGTCGAGTTCATTTATAATTTTGATGGTACCTTAAAAATTGGTTATACCACGCGCTTTTACGCCATTTTGTTTACCATCACTACTTTTAGCTGTAATGTTAAAATAAAAGTGTTTTTTTATTAATTCGTCTGTTTTTAAAGCACCCTTATTCACAACTTTTTGTTTAAATAAAGGTAGGTCTTAAATTTTTTTGGTCAAATTGTTTTTTTTTTTTGCACATAGCCGTATTTGAATGTGCCTTAATGTCACATTACATTTTTTTTTACTAAAGACTGATGTTTTAAATGATAAGGAATAAGCTTTTAAAGATTTTTGTTTTAACTAGTATCTATTGGGAAATTAATGATAAATCAATATTTTCGATAGGTCTTTACGACGAATTTGTTTATCCTACTAATATTATAAAAGCGAAAGTTTGTAAGGATGTATGGATATATGTATGTTTGTTACTCTTTCACGCAAAACATACTGAATGGACTTAAAAATTCTTTCACTAGTAGAAAGCTACATCATTTGCGAGTAATATAGGCTATATATATTGGTAAGCTGTGGCGTTATGAATAAGCTCTGGCGTTGTGAAATCATTTATCATACGTTTTCTGCACCTAAAAACGTCCGAAAAAAGCAAACAAATTGTGGCCTTGGAAACGATGTTATTTTTTTTTTTAATTAGGCAATTCACCCTTAAAAGAGTGCTTTGTTGGCGTCGAAGTTAATATCTATTTCTAAAAATTAATCGCCGAAATGCATGTATGCGCATAACTTCCGAACGACTGCACCAAATTGGATAATTCTTTTTTTTTGTTGATTATTTTGTATAAAACTTCTATTGAGCTCTGGCATTATGAAATTTGTTTAGAAAAATGTAATAGGCAGCACGCGAGCAGTTTAAAAACTGAATGTACCGGGAATGAATGTGTGGAATGCGAGAGGTGGGAGGGGGGAGGGGGGTCTGGTGAAGAGAAGGGGGGGGAGGATGGGGTGGAGGGGGTTAAGGGAGGGAGAGGAGGGAGGGAAGGAAGGGGGAGGGGTGGAGGAGGGTGGGGGGTAGGTGGTGGGGGAGGGGGGGGGGGGGTTGAGGGGAGGGGGGGAGTGGAGTGACGTGAGGGAAGGTGGAGGAGGAGTGGGAACCCCCCTAATACCATGCGTGCGTACCCGGAGGCAAAGGCTAGTATCTTAATGTATAAAACAACGTCGGGTTAGTTACACCATTTATAACTCAAGAATGGTTGGACCGATTTTTATTTTATTTGATTTGTTGGATTCGTCTCCACCCCGAATAGCAGAATAGCTATTTAAACATTGGAAAAATTCACGAAAAAAAAATTATGAAGAAAATTATTTTCCTCGTGCGTTTTGTATGGAACGAATTCTCCATCTTTCGAAAGAGCTGCAGCAATATTGTGATAAATATAATATTGAATAGTGAGTGAATTCCAAAAATTCATAAAGTTCAAATGTCACAACTATTATAAGCAATAATTGTCAGCCTGAAACACTCATCCACATTGAAAAATCTTCCGAGAAAAGATACATGACGCCAACGGGACTTGAACCCGTGCCCTTCTGATTGCCGGTCATCTGCTCTCCCAATTGAGCTATGGCAGCTTATCTTATACCCGCCAAATAATTCAATATATACTAGTGTTTCATTCAACAATTACTGCTTATTATATTTTTTCCACCTCAACCAACTTTATTTTTGCGAGAGAGACACTGTTAGTGTTAAATCCCTCGCTAGGTGGCGTCGAGACAAATTATATCTTCATTTATCGGGGAAATACTTAAACTTGTCAAATATTAATTATTATTTTTTTAATTGTTAAACTTACGTTTAAGACAAGATTTTTATGCAAAGCAAGAAGGGTAACAATTATTATAAGCAATAATTTTTGTCAGCCTGAAACACTCATCCACATTGAAAAATCTTCCGAGAAAAGATACATGACGCTAACGGTACTTGAACCCGTGCCCTTCTAATTGCCGGTCAGCTGCTCTCCCAATTGAGCTATGGCGGCTAATCTTATACCCGCCAAATGATTCAATATATACTAGTGTTTCATTCAACAATTACTGCTTATTATATTTCATTCAAGAGTGTTTCAGGCTGACAATTATTATGCTATGCATAAAAATCTTGTCTTAAACGTTAGTTTAACAATTAAAAAAATAATAATTAGGTCAAATGTCAATGAGCTAATTGTTTTGCTTTTGTTTTTTAAGACGACAATATACATATACCATAAAATATATTCAGAATCTTGACGCCATAAGATTCTGAATAAATTTTATGGTATATGTATATTGTCGTCTTAAAAAACAAAAGCAAAACAATTAGCGCATTGACATTTGACCTTTTTGAATTTTTGAAATTCACTCACTATTCAATATTATTATTTCTTCAGCACAGTGAACACTCGGGAAACACACCAAATGCGCTCCCAACATTTGCGTACAGTTGATATTGTCACATGAGAGCGGGTCGTTTCCACGACTCGGTTTTGAGTTTAACTGCTCGGCTTTGGAACGATTTGTAGGCCTCTGCTTTTCCTCCCTCCAACAACATGGCTTCAAGAACCAGTTCACCCCTTCCTTTCCACAAAAAGACCCGCCACACAATATCTCCAAATATGACATAGGTTCTGAAGGAAATGATTTTCCTCGGGTTTCCCCGACTTCTTCTATTCACCAGCCCATTACAAAAATGACTTATCTAGCTGAAAATAGTTTTTTTTTTTCAATTATTATTGGCTTTCACCCTTCAAGGGTGTTTGTCCTAGGCCATCATTTAAAGTTACAGAGAAAGGTGAAATTATATATTCATTTTAATTAAATAAGAAAATTTCAGAATTCAATGAAAGATTGGAGTTATGTTCAGACTTAGAAGAGATGAAATGTTGAATGGAGGGGAGGCAATTTGAGAAAACACTTGATAGAAGAGAGGATATTTATTAAGAGAGGGACAACCAAAAAAATATATGATCTAAAGTTCCCACATCTAGACCACAGAATGTACAATGTCAAGGATGTGAATTTTAAAAATGTGAGAAGGAACGATTCTCATTCTAATAAGTGAGGAAATTTCTTTTTTGGAAAAATGGGGGAATTTTTGAAACCACGATTTTGATGGGATAGTCCTTTGTATTGAGGCATAGCGGGCACCCTTGGATTTACTAGCAATGTTCCAATACTCTGTCCAAACATTGCGAGATCTATCTTTGATGATGGAAAAAATATCAGATAGGGTTGGACGCTCCTTGTTTTGCCAAGGAATCCGCAATATCGTTACCCACTATGCCAACATGTCCAGGAATCCAAATAAGAATTACGGTTTTTCCAGAGCTTTGAATGGAGGCTATCAGCACTATAATAAAGCATACAAAGTTATCATCGGGATGAAAAAGAGGACAGGATTTAAGTTTTTACAGGGAACTGAGAGAGCCAGAGAGAACAAATGAATGTTCACAACTATTTTTGATTATATATTTGAGATATTCAATTATTGCAATGCGCTCAGCAAAAAATATTGAAAATTGAATAAAATATTCTATCATTAGAATTATTGTGATAGACGTTAATACCTATACCACTGTTAGGAGAGTCTGGAGATTTGAAGTCATCAGTAAATAAAAGATAAGACTTGGGCCATTTAGGAAAAATAATGTCATTGAACATATTATTGACAGTATGGGCTGGGAGATTGGAATGACTTTCAAGGATGCCGATCCCTTCTAAAATTGTTGGGGATAGGGTGACGTGACTATATTTTAATTTGTATAGTGGAAGAAGATCATTTTGGATAATTTGAAGCTCTGAAAATAGTTGTATCTAGAAATTAAACAGGAAAAAGCATTACCAATTTCACACAGATTTTCTGCATCCTAGTCAAGATGCTTTATTTTATCACTTTTGATATACTGGCATACAGAGCTCCGGGCCAAAAAGGCCCCCTTCTCATTCATCATGAGTTTATATTAATTAATAATAATAATAATAATAATTGGATAATTTATAAAGTGCCGTTTTTGTGAAAAATCACCTCAAGGGCGCTGTACATTTTATTACGAAAGCTTAGGTTCTAACTAATTTTACTATGTACAAATGGATATAGAAACATACTTACCTGGCAGGTCACTTACAATAAACACACTTTAATTAGAAAGTTTATGCTTGGAGAAGATACGGCTTTGCACGCGGAGGACATTACAGTTAACACACTGGACATTGCATGATTTTACATTATTTGCTATCCTCATCACTGTTAGTAATACATTGATGAATAGATTAGTGGCAAAAGTAGAGTTGGTATTTATTTTAAAATACTGGAGAATTTAGGACTATTGGAGATTAGTGGCAAAATTATAGTTGATATTTATTTTAAAATACTGGAGAATTTAGGACTCTTTAGGGCTGGAGAATGTTCATGAAATGACCTTCATAAACGCCTACATTTTTTTTTTCTGTACGTTTTTACAGGTTAGTTATTTACGGTGTCGCGGGTATTGAATGTGAAGGTGAAAGATTTTGAGTTTATGGATATGACTGTCTGAAAAGGTGAGTTTTAAGTCTAGCTCTAAATTCCGCCGCGTCTGTGATCATTCTTAAGTCATGTGGCAGTCCATTCCAGGCTTTAGGTCCTGACACTCCGAAAGCGCCCTCACCGAACTTAGTATCTGGTGTGCGCTTTGATTCCTTTAACCTTCCGATAACTGATGACATTGCTGACCTTAGGGTTGACTGTCGAGAATTGGAATTTTCTGGAATACACAATTCCGATAAGTAAGCCGGAGCCATTCCGTTAAGGGACTTAAATACCATCCAGCAGAGCTTAAACTGGATCCTTTCAGGACATTTAAGCCAGTGAAGATTTTTGAGATGCTCTGAAATATGGGAATATTTAGATACGCCGGTGAATAAGTCTTGCCGCAGCGTTGAAAACGGATTGTAATTTGTTGATTTGATATTTTGGAAGACTTGCATATATTCCGTTGCAATAATCTAAGCGTGAAACCACATACGAATTGACTAGTATTATTCGCCTCTGTTGGCAGGTTTCTCCTTACTGCTTTAATTTGCCTTAATTGAAAAAATTGGTTGTAGAAATAATGACGAGTCAAGATGCATCTCATAAGAGCAAAAGGAAGTTGATAAAATCTGATATTTAGACGTGGAATTACTCAAGACAAATTATTTATATTACTACAACTCTCTTGAGGTGTTTTTTCCCAAAACGCAACTTAACCACTCAGGCCCATAAGCTTATTTTCACGATAACAAAACATAATCAGACTTTTGTATTTTTTTTTTTTTTTACAGTGAATGCCGCACAAGAATCTCAACTGCTCCCGTCTGGAGCCAGTGAGACTATGGCATCCCCAATTGGGATATGTTGTGAGGCTGAAGGTAGTGGGGAGGGGAAGGAGGTGGGGAAGAGGAAGGTTGGGAAGTACCTGGCTATTCCGATCTGGTCACCAAACACGGCTAATGTCATTTTCAAGCAACGTTTCAATTCTGAATGGTGGTCTTACACCAGGGCGATACTGATAGTATCTTCCACTCTGGAACATGCCGCAAATATACTATATATTATTTTAAATGAATTAATTGTGAAATAACACAAATTAATCAAATAAAATTTATTTGCGCATGCCGGGTTCGAACCCGCGACCTCCGGATTGTGAGTCAAGAGTCTTACCCACTGGACTACGGAGGTCGTCGTATGACGTATGAGGCGTATCTGACTTTGCTAGCTTGCTTTGAATCATGTTTGAGTCCCCCCTAGAACACGTAAAATATGTATAAAGTTTAAAGTAAAACAATAACTTTATAAACACCACTTTTATTTTATATACTTTATGCCGACCGGGTTTCGCTACAACCGTGGCTTCTTCAGGGCAGTATAATGCTCTACTATAAACATGAGGTTACATGTGTGTTATAGATAATATATGATTTAACAAAATGGGCTGGACTTCTCAAGGTGAAGGAGGAAGAAGGCTTAAGTGTAGATGGAGAATTGGGAAGGGAACGGGCGTATTCTTTGGCAATAAGGAACAATCTTAGTATTGGACTTTTATTTAAATTTACTTGGTTATTAATTACATGACTATTATCGTTTTTGGCTTTCCTTAGTTCTAGTGCCGCTAAGTTATCCAACCTGATACCTATCGTGTTTTTAAACTTGATACCTATCGTGTCATAAACACGTTAGTAGAGTATTATACTGCCCTGAAGAAGCTATGGTTGTAGCGAAACCCGGCGGTATAAAGTATATAAAGCTTATTGTTTTATTTTAAATTATATTCTCACATCACAAAGTATCTGCTTTATATGAACAAAAATGTGTTAAAGTTGTTGGAAATTATTCTGTACAAAGAATTTTCGCTTGAAAGTCATTAAAAATATTAGAAGGTTTTTCTCACATTTATAACCAGACAAGCTTAAAAATAAAGTCCTCATGAACGTGAAGTGATTCTAATAAATATGAAAATATAATTAAATTATATATTTTTTTGTTAAAATTAAGTAGATACCTAATAAAAATAACGTCAATATTAATAATTGTTTTTTCAACTTCGTTTACTCGTATAATACAGTCCTACATTACGTAATTTTTAACAAAAAATTTCTGTGAAGCAGTTAACGAAATCAGAAGTGATGTAGATTTTAACGTAATTAAATTTCTTGTTAATTAATTTCCTAATTGCTGAATTAATGTGTTTTTTCAAACTTCTAAAGTATTTCTGTTTGTGCTTTATCACTGAGTGAAATAATTAAATATCTAATTCCACCTTGTTTTAGAGGATTAAAAAAATCATTATAAACAAGTTCTTCTATATAATTATTATTACGCGTGACAACTCTTTCACACTCTGAAGGCATTATCAAACTATCAAACAATGATAAACAGTTCAGAGGGCAAAACAGCTATCACGCGTAATAATAATTACATAGCCGAACTTGTTTATAATAAACTGTTTTTATAGATTAAATAATAATATTATTGAATATATAAAGAAGTAAAAATTAAAATGGAGTTCGATTAAAAAAAAACTTTATAACAATAAATAAATAAATAAAACTATTTCACTAAGGCGACCTCCTCGGCCGAGCCGTTATTATTAGCGGTTTGGGATCCATAGGTGACGGGTTCGAATAGGCAAATAATTTTAAAATATGAAAATATTTGTACTTCATTACATTAAATTTTACGCAACATAATAAAAAAACGGAGTGTGCAATTCTCACGCGGTACCTAAAAGTGGAACGAGAAAGTCGCTAGATGTCGCTTTCTTTTATTTTGCCTGCTTATTTTTTTTTAAAAAGTGGTTTGCAGATTGGATATTTATTTTACAAAAATAAAAATGTTTTTTTTTGGATTTGGTAGGTTTCGAACCTCCGTTCGCTGAATGTCTCTCTGGGAAGTGAGAGTCACTTTAAACCACGAGGCTATTGGAGGCCCGCGCGTAGTCATGAATTTACCGCATTATATTAGAACCGAGGACCGTCAAATAATAATTTTTGTGACGTATTTCCTTTTTATTCGAATTTCAAATCACTAATTGGGTGAAAGAAGTTTCACTTCAAAAAGTTTTACATAATAAAATAGTTGATAAACTTATATATGTCTATATATATGCAGTCCACAATGGGGTCCTGGTACCTACCCTGATGTATGGCAGTGAGGCATGGAACTGTCAGAGGAAGGATGACAGTAAAATGAATGCTGTTGAAATGAGATCCCTGAGGCGTATGTGTGGTAAAACCATGCATGATCGTGTGAGAAATGTGGATATCTGCAAAGAATGTAAGACTGATGTAAGCATAATGAATAAGATTAAGAAAGGGGCCCTCAGATAGTTTGGCACGTAGAGCGAATGAACGAAGAAAGTAGTGTAAAA
Organism: Limnephilus rhombicus; assembly: GCA_929108145.2. NCBI lineage: Eukaryota > Metazoa > Arthropoda > Insecta > Trichoptera > Limnephilidae > Limnephilus > Limnephilus rhombicus. Next base: position 32,086,608 of record OV815284.1, read on the forward strand.
TGAATATATGACGCAAATGTGAATAGTGGAAGAAGTCGAGGACGCCCGAGGAAGAGTATGTATGAGACGATGTATGAATGTGAGTGAGGCAAAGAGTGTGTGCCAAGACCGAGTTGTGTGGCGGTCCGTCCTCTATGCCTACCCCTGCGGGGAAACAGCGTGATGGTTAGTTAGTTATAAATTGGAAGAAACTTTCAGCATTGAATGAAAATATGTTTATAGTTATTCGGTGGTACATCCTCTCTGCACACCCATTTGGTGACACTTAGTTACATTTCGTGTAAGTAGGTATACCGTTTTTTCCCTAAGCCGACTGCATATTGTAAATAAGTATGCCGGGGGGCCAACTGTCGGGGATCAAATGTCATGGAACCCGATTCCCCATAATACCGCATCATAACTTATTTATTTATTTGTTAGAAATAAACAGCTTTTACATAATATACTGTGATAAATATACAAGTGATAAGTTTCTTATGCTAAAGTTCATTGGAAAAAAAGTTTTAATATCTTGAAATTAATTTTGGGTAATAGGAAAGGGAGATGAAGAAGAATATAGGAAAAGGATAGGGGATGCACCCGATACATTCCATACTCTCATATTAATAATAAAGGGAAAAGTCAGTCCTTTACAAATATCCAATGCTAACCAACTCCTGCATAGATGTGTCATCCTGAAAAGTTTATTTAAAAATCATTGATTACTATCCATTGATCCGCTGTTAGGGCCGCCGCACATGCCCACACTCGCACTCGTTCACGACACTGCGCCAATGTCGCATTGACATTGGTGGACACGTGTGTGTCCGCATTTGCTTTCACGAGTCGTATCAGTCAGTGTCTCTACCATTCGTAGACGAAAACGAAGCAAGATGGACGTGATTGATTTAAGTTTTTTTTTTTTTTTTTTTAAGTTTCTTTATTCATTGAAAAAATCTTTTTTTACAAAAATTGGGGATTTTTCGACCACCATGCTAGGCACATGCCCGTGTTGTGGTGGTCGATTTTTTATACAGTAAATTATCATATGCAATATAAAGAATGTGTGAGAGTATTAAGAAAATATACATTTGCATAAAATAATATAATAGAATACAAAATATTTTCGTTATTTGTTTTTGCGGTGCTATGCCGCGTTGCGCTACCTCCTTCTTTAGCCAACGCTTCGGACATCGTTGCAGTGTCCATCATCAGGGCAGATCCGGTAGATGAACATCCGGTAGATGTACATCTACCATGTTCAGAATCCGAAAGTGATAACGAGTTTTTAAATAGATTATCATTACATAGTATAAAATGAAGTCGCTCAAAATGGATGTGCGCGTTAATCTTTTAAACTACGAAACGGATTTTCATACGGTTTTCACTAATAGATAGAGTGATTAAAGAGGAATGTTTATAAGTATAACACATGTAAATTATATTAAAGAAAAGCCGAGAAATTTAAAGAAAACCTATTTTTGTGTGATTTAAAACGGCTGGCGGGCCGTACTTTCAGACCCTGTACTCACTTTTGTGAGGGTAAGTTCCTCATTTAATTTCTGACGGTGCAATGCTTCTATGGGTGTGTGACCGGTCTCGATCGTTTGTGAGCATGGCTAGGTACTTGAAAAATATTTTTTTACGGGGTAAAATATTTATGCGGTGGCAACATTAGGATTATTTTGTTGCACTTTTATGACAGTTCATCAAAGTCTTGTCAGTCTCTCTGTTTTTGCACATATCTTTGCTTTTATTTAACTTCTTCCAATTGTTATTAAAGTTATTGTTGGTAAAGAGTGTAATAAACGATAGTGTTGCGCTATTACAAGTTAAAAGTGTATTTTGTATTGATTAGAGACATTTGAATTTTACAACTCACGTTTGTGAGTTCTGGTTCTCAACCCTGCCAATGTAAGTAATGTATGGAATATCATATTTGTGTTATTTAATTAAAATGCCTTCGTTTTTACTGTGTTTTTATGATTTGTATTTTATTTACAGACCATGGAGAATCTTATAAATGATCCAGATGCCATTGTTGACTTGCTTATGAACGGAAATGAATCAGACATTGAGTTATTTGGCGATGATGATGACGAAGATGAATGGACCCCACAAAATAGAACCGCAAGCAGTTCATCTGATTCTGAGCCAGACGAAGAACCGGATAATCCACCACCTGCACAAAGAAACTACCAGTGGAGGAAAAGATCTTTTGTGAGAAAGACAACAACACCAATATTTCAAGTACCATCTCAAGTAATATCACCAGTCGCATTCTTTGAGAGGTATTTTACGCAGGAGCTTTTTGAGCTGGGAGCGAAACACACTGCACAATATTATTTAAGTAAAACTGGAAACATACTGAAAACTTCTGCTTCTGAAATAAAAAAGTTTTTTGGTATAAATGCCCTAATTGGCTGTATTAAATTTCCGAGGATCAAGCTTTACTGGCATGCTCGATTTCGATTTGATCCGATTGCATCAGTTATGAGTCGTGACAGATTTTTTATGTTCCGCGTGAATTTACACTTCGTTGACACATTTGGTGAAAATGCAGACCATGCTAATAATACTTTTTGGAAAATTGATCCAGTGATAAAAGCAGTGAGAGATAGATGTCTTTCTATTAAGAGAGACTTTGGATGTTACTCAATTGACGAGCAAATGATACCATTTCTGGGAAGATGTGCCGTTCGCCAATTTGTAAGAAACAAACCTCGTCCAACCGGACTGAAAAATTTCGTAATGACTAGTTCCAATGGAACAGTGTTGGATTTCGAGATATACCAAGGTGCAAATACGCCATTACCCGATCGAACATTAGGTCTAGGTCCTGCAGTAATTTTGCGACTTATTTCAACTCTGCCAGAAGAAAGCTCTGTCTTCTTCGATCGTTATTTCACAACAATGCCTTTGTTTGATAAACTCAAGGAGAAAAAAATTTATGGCACAGGCACCATTATGCCTAACAGATTTAAAGGCTTCAAGTTTATCCCAGATAAACAAATGAAGAGAGGGGATTTTGAAGAAGTATGCCGATCAGATGATGCTGTTTCTATTGTAAAATGGAAAGACAACAAATCTATTTTAATGGCATCTTCATTTGTAGGTAGTACGCCTAGTACTTACGTTGAAAGATGGGATAAAACTGAAAAAAAACACATACCAGTTCAGTGCCCAGCTGTAGTAAAACTATACAATGAAAAAATGGGTGGAGTCGATAGTTGTGATCAAAGTCTGGAATGTTACAGGACTTGGGTCAAGACAAAGAAAAGGACACTAAAAGTAATTATTCATATGTTTGACCTAGCTATAGTAAATAGCTGGAATGAGTACAGAAGAGTTTGCAATGAAAATAATTACAGAAAAAAAGATATAATGGACCTGCTGGATTTTAGGCTGACGATTGGAGAGTATTTGCTTGGAGGACTGCCACCCAAACGAATGTTTGATGCAGATGCTGAAACGAGCACCCAAACAATACAGCCACCTTCAAAAAGATACCAACCAGCTGCAATTCCATTTGAAGACAAGAGGTACGATGGGTATGAGCACTGGCCCATTGTCGAATCTCTCAAAGCTCCAAGGTGTTGCAGACTGGAGGGATGTTCAAAGCGATCTCGCACCAAATGCCTAAAATGTGATGTCTACTTATGCCTATCAAAAGATGTCAACTGTTTCTTAAAGTTTCATCGCAAATAATCAATGATTTTTGATAACTTCCTATGAATATTTTGTTATACCAGTATCTCTTTTTGGAAATGGTTGAGAACCAGTACTCACAATTGTGAGTATAGCTTTTCCAAGGAAAATTGATTCATAAAAAATATAAAAAAAATTTTTTTTTCTTATTTTGTTTCCCATAATCACATTACTACAACGAAAAACTAAAAATTATTTGTAAATTAGGCTCGGGTCTGAAAGGGATAGTCATTTTTGAAATTCGTTCTACGGAAGAAATTGGTAAATAGATGTCATAGAGTAAGTAGGTATTTGATTTGAATTACTTTATTTGATGAAGTCGCTCAAAATGTATGTGCGCATAGATCTTTTAAACTACGCAACGGATATTCATGCGGTTTTCACCAATAGATAGAGTGATTCAAGAGGTAGGTTTATATGTATAAAAAAATGCTTATTATAGTAGAGAAAAGTCGATAAATTCAAATATTCAATTCAGGCAGCGGGCAGCGGGCAACTGGCAAGCGGGTGGTGTAGTTTTTATAAAGGTTGGGTAAAAGCGTTGTGTTTCGTTAGCCACAGCAACGTGTGGTGGGGTCTGCTAGTTGTGAATAAGGAAATAATTCGGAAAAAAAAATGGAAAAGCTCTTACATGTCCAAAAGGAAAACACATGGAGAATTCAAATTAAGGGTCGGGTTTGGAAAACATCGCTCCGCATTAGCAGTAGCATTCGCGTCTCGTAGCAGCAATACTAGAAAATTATATACAGGTAGTTAGAAAAATGTGTAAAGTTACCAGTGATTAAATTTTTTTTACTGTAATCTTACAAATTCTATAAGTTCTACATACTGCAACTTTAGTTAAAACGTTGAAAAAGGCCTTCGCGATTATCTCTCCTGAACCTGTTGTAAACATTTTTACCAAAAATCCTTCCGTAATCTCAGAGTAAACATTATGTTAAATCAAGCTATTAAATTAAAAGCTCTTCAGTGTATCTAGATTTTTATTGTAATTCGCCTAAACTTTCTGAATTTTTCAACTATTCTCCGCCATACAAAAATGTATGGCAAAATATTACGCCGCGCGATGTCTTATATAACGGTTGAATTTCACAGAATTCATTCAGTCGTGAGATAGCGGTCAAGGCGACAGCACGCATATTTTTTTCGCAGCAATTTTGTTCGCTGTTTATTCGATTTTTGAAGGAATCATTGAGGAGATAGGTGTTACAGTAACCGGGTAAGTAGAAATAAAATATATTTATTATTATCTAATAAATTATTTTTAACTTGATTTACAGTTTTACATATTTTATTATTATTTTTTTTTTAAACTTCAGGTACCTTCAAAATGGGTAAAAATAAAGGAATTCTTGCTTACCGTGCCATAAAAAATAGACCCTCCCACTGGAAGAATAGGAAAATAAGGTAATAAAGTCAAAATTTAATTTTTTTACTGATTTCTATCAAGGGTAGTTTGAAGGTAGACTGAAGTCATTTTGCTTTTTGACATCTAAAAATTTCGGCATCCATCTTGAATTTATCTGTAGTTATCTACCGATTTATTTCAATATCAGAATTCGGGCGTTTAGAAGTGCACTGAACTCGGATCTAATGTCAAAATGCAAAATTTCGGCATCCATCTTGAATTTCTCGTGTTCTCTACCGATCTGGTTCAAAATCGGTATTAGGGAGTATTGGCGAGCACTGAACTCGGATCTAATGTCCAAATGCAACATTTCGGCATCCATCTTGAATTTCTCTAGTTATCTACCTTTTTGATTCAAAATCAGGATTAGGGCGTTTGGACGTGCACTGAACTCGGATCTAATGTCAAAATGCAACATTTCGGCATCCATCTTGAATTTCTCTAGTTTTCTACCGATTTGGTTCAATATCAGCATTCGGGCGTTTGGAAGTGCACTGAAATCGGATCTAATGTCAAAATGCAACATTTCGGCATCCATCTTGAATTTCTTTAGTTATCTACCGATTTGGTTCAAAATCAGGATTAGGGCGTTTGGACGTGCACTGAACTCGGATCTAATGTCAAAATGCAAAATTTCGGCATCCATCTTGAATATCTTAAGTACTTTGACGATTTGGTTCAAAATCAGGTTAAAGGAGTTTGGGGTTCAACGAACTTAATATCAAAATTTAATTTAACAAAATTTAACAAAATTTAATTTCAAAATGCATAATTTCGACGACCATTTTGAGTTCTCTACCGATTCCGTTCAAATTGTCACTAAGTTTTATTGAAAACAACGACTGTCAGATCCATTGATAAATCGAATGAATTTCGATGTTGGGTAAATTCTGGGTCGTATTATTACAAATAAATTTATTTTATATGTTTTTTTAGAAAAGCAGCAGAAGCAATATAAATGACGTCGTTATAACAGAAACTATCAGTTAACATGTAAGTTTTTTAAATAAACATAAGCGGCCTGAGTAATGGCCTTCCATATAAACTTTTTGCTATAATGAATGATCTACCACACTTTTTGTGAATGTTTGGAATTAATAAATAATATTTGGATGATTTATATAGCGCCGTTTTTGTGAAAAATCAGCTCAAGGGCGCTGTATGAATTATCGATAATAGACCTGGAGAAAGGATGATGTCATTACAAAATGACAGTCTTGTGAATAAATGAGGGGCTAACACTTATCACTCTGTATTGTTTTGTATTTTTTTATTAATAAGTTTACATTACAAATGTATAGTCTAATGTCCTCCACGCTAGGAATTCACCTGTGTTGTGGAGGACATTTTTCAATTGTAAAATTATATAATAGTAAACAAGTATATATTAGTAACTTTGTTATTTTTGGATAATGCTGTGAAATAACTATAATAATTGTGGGTAATAATTAATTTATTTTGAACTTACATATAACATTTGCAATTTTACCTGTAACACGCACAACACGAGTTACAGCGTGTTTTATACAAAGAAAAAAAAACTTGTCAATAGCCTTCTATAAAAAAACAGAGTGGAAGATACTTTATGTATCGCCCTGGTGTAAGACCACTATTCAGAATTGAAAAGCTGCTTGAAATGGCTTTAGCCGTGTGTGGTGACCAAATCTGAATAGCCAGGTACTTCCCCTATATTATTCCCCTCCCACCTTATTCAGCCTCACAACATACCCCAATCACTGGCCCCAGGCGATTGATAGCAGTTGGGACTTTGTAAGTTACATAAAAATAAAACATTTAGTTGTTTTATAAAAATTTGTCTGAACTTCTTTATATTTTTTACTGTCTTTTTTCTAAATGTGCTTTGTTCTACTTTATGTACATCAAAGATAAATTGTAAAATATATTCTTTCTTACTACGTATTAAAAAAAAACTGTATGCATATAAATAAACTTTCAAAAACAAAACTACCTGTTTTTTAATTTCTAAGGCACAGAGTAAAAACTGGTTGTCGTAACTTATTCACACCCATTATTTTCTGGTAAAATTATAAAAAAATTAATAACATTATACAAACCATATATGAACCAGAAATTTTTTCCACATCAAAACACCATTAGATTCTATGTCACATTGAGTCAAAAACTAAGACGTCTGTAAAGGTCCAGGGACTAAAAAAAGTCTATGTATCCTTGCCCTTGCATAATATGATTTATAGTCTGTCAAGCTGTATCAATTATGTTAGAAATAAATTAAAATTATACAAAGCAAGTGTATTTTTATTTCGTATTTTATCAAAATGCTGAGCAGCCGTGCCTGAATCTAACCGAAATACACAGTAGATCGCGGCGGCCGAGCTTGTTTGCAACTACCAAAAATACCTAACTGCAGTGAATGGGCAGTTTGACCCAGGCGCAAATGTCTCTATGAGCTATCCACGCTATTCCACCATATGATTCTTAGTATGTTAAGCTGTATCCATTATTATAGTAGGAACTAAATTTTATAAGGCAAGTGTATTTTTATTTCCTAAGTCCGTAGTGTCTAGTATACCCACATCTCCTCTAGTCAAACGCAGGCGGCCGGCTGCGGCCGTGTTTGTCTACAAGTACAAGAAATACCTAACTGCAGTGTCAGCGCGGTTTGATACCCGACCCTTAACTTCTGAGTTTTCAGACGAAAAATTTAAAAAATTATTTTAGAATGACTAGGAACGATTTTAAAGAAGTACATGCGATGATTGCTTCAAATTTAGAAGATCAAGGATCTTGGTGGTCATGGACGAATTAGAAATGAAGAAAAATTCAATGAGTTCCTCCATTTTGCAAACCCTCGCCCCACTGCTACTCGAAAACAATGTCTCGGTCACTAAGCCGACATGCGCGTACACGTGAGTTTTAAATATACATACATGACATAGGTTTTAAATACTGCTACTCGCACGCGGCTCGTGACGGCCAATGCGAGTATGGGCGTGTGCGTCTAAAACTGGATTTACAAACGGACATATGAATATACATGGACCTGCCCTAAGTGATAAAAACGTATTATTTCCCCCTCCACATGGCGCCGGCTGAAGCTCCGCCTTGGAACCGGCTCGCTCCATGGGGAGGGGATAGAGCCTCGCTTGAATCTAAAATGTGTGACGTCATCATTCTTGCCGTGAACAGCTAGAAGGTAACATCCATACATTTAACGAAATACAACGCCAAAATGGTAGCGTTTTCTATACAATATATCTACATATCAATGTGCACATAGCGAATGTGGGCGGTTCTCCAGTGTGCTCGTCGCTGGTTACAGGGGTAAGTAAATTATGAAACATTTGTAATAGTGTTTTAACTAAACACGGCAACAAAATATTGCTATGTGTATTGGGGCGAGTCTTTTTAGGGCGAGCATTTTGCCTTAGCAAATATGTTATTATCGTGGCAAGCAATTCGCGCTCCCATGTAAAAAGGTCTATTCATTCAAAACAGATTTTGCTTTTAAGAACTAAATGGTGATATTGTAATGCGAGATGCCTATTTACTGTTAGATTGATTGTATAACGAATCACAGTCATCTTTCCCCTCTTCGCCCTCCATGGTTTGGTTTGACCCCTCACCTGTAACTGCTTGTCTAGTCATTTGGATGTCTATGGGATTTACATTATTTTTGTTTGGCCTTTAGTGATTTTTTACCCTCGAGAAATTGCATCCAAAATGTTCAAAAGAATAATAATATATTAATAATAGTACTACTGACTTTTGGAAAATTAGTACAACGGGATCGAGGAAATTTTGTCGCAATGTTTACTTATTTAGAAATTTGTATTTAGGGTGTTGGGACACCTGGCTGAGGTGCCTACTTTCTGCTGTCGGACTAGCTCATTCGGTCAGCAGAGCGCTAGGGACTTTCATCACCAGGGTGGTAGGTTCTCTTAGGCGCATGTGAGGAATTCCTGAAATAAAGTCTACCTACGTACCTTGTCAGGGCAATGAAACATCAGCTGCAGTAAACATGGTTTGTATTGGAGGGAACTGTTTAAATACAACAGGGTTTCATTTATAGTCAATAATAGAGCACAGGTAGAATTAATGGCATATCTATTCCAGGGTCATAGCTTAACAATCTCTCTCTCTATCGAGTCTCTCTGAGACCGATCATAATTACGCGTAAATTGGGAGGGACACACGGCAAAAAGGGAAATTAGCGGTTCAGGTACTCACAACAGCCGGGGCAGGTGTCTTGAGAGCAGCAAGAAGAGAGGTATCCAGGCGGAGCTGGTACTCTCCACAGATTTTTACAGGCGAAACGGGACATCGCGTCTCCGTTAGAAGTTTCTCGAACAAAAGTGCCGGAACAATCGGCGACAGAGCGGGCGCTCTCAACCAAGGGTTACAGGGGAATGGCAGTTGCTGGCCGTTGTCGGCCAGCCGCCGCGAGCGTGCCGTGCGCGGGCGCGGGGAAGGGGGCTGGCGCGGTGCACGGGCAGGGGTGTAGCGTAGTAATTTGTAGGGGTGTATTTCGGCGCATCGTAACAAGGGGTTCTGCGACTTTTCATCCCGCGACAAAATATTCCCGACAAAATATCCCCAACAAAATATCCCTGACAAAATATCCTCCGACAAAATATCGTACAAACAAAAAATGGGACAAAAATAATAATGGGACAAAAAAATCGTACAAACAAAAAATGGGACAAAAATAATATGTGTATTATTGTTAATATCTGTATTATTTTTGTCCCATTTTACTATTTATGAACAATATCAAAAGACTTCTCTAACTGAAGCTATGTGCGAAACGATGAGTCATATTGAGGCCATGGTACAAGAATGCAAGGCACCAATAAACAATGAGAATGTTGGACTCGACAGATTGTTTCAATCATTATCTAATATAGATAAGAACATTGAAAATCTTAAATTAAATATTGAATCGAAATCGTACGCTGAAGTTACGAAAAATGGTAAAATTAATGAAGAACAAACAAATTGTAAAAAACTTGAACCTATCGTCATTGTTAAGCCAAAAGATAAGGATCAAAAAAATACCGTAACGAAGGACAAAATAAAACAAAACATAGATCCTGTTAATTTTGGTGTTACCGGAATAATAAACTTTAAGCAAGGGGCTATAATAGTAGAGTGCAAGAATATAGCTGCAACAAAAAAGATGGAAGAGCAAATAATTTCAAAAATGGGAAAAAAACATGACGTGATTACACCAAAACCCAAGAATCCCAAACTAAAAATTATTGGTCTATCGGATAAATTCACTCCAGAAGAAATTGTTTCAAAAATTAAGATGCAAAATGATTACCTGCAAACAGTTGAAGCGAAAATTGACATAAAATATATAAAAGAAATTAAAACTAAACGAGGTGACGTCAACTTCACCATTTTCATGGAAGTCGATGGAAAAACTTACGACATAATGTTACAAGAAGGTAAAGTAAATATTGGATGGGATAGATGTCGGGTTTTCGACAACATCTCACTTCTAAAATGTTACAAGTGCAATGGCTATATGCACAAAGCACAAGACTGCAGAAGTGAAAAAGCTTGCACTCGATGTTCCGAAGCACATGACAATGTAAACTGTCAAAACGACATTCAGTGCATTAACTGCAAAAAAATTAATGAGAAATTAAAATTATAATTGCCAACTGACCATTATGCTTGGAGTAATGAATGCTCGGTACATTTGAGGAAAATTGAAGCTGAAAAGAAGAAAATTGATTTTTTATGCCATTAAAAAACTCCTATAAAAAACACCATACAAAAATTTGCCAGCTGTACTACCAAAATGTCAGAGGCCTTAAAACAAAATTAAGTTTACTTCAATCTACACTACCAATGTTTGGGCACGAGTTTATACTACTTTCTGAAACGTGGTTAGAACCTAATATTCATTCTAGTGAATTAGGTTTTATAAATCATAATGTGTATAGATTAGACAGAAATACATTGACAAGTGCTAAAAGCAGAGGTGGTGGGGTTTTAATCGCTATCAGCAAGAAGTACAAATCAAACTTAATTACAACTAAACACAAACTGCTTGAACAAATCTTCGTGAAAATGAATGTTGCTAGGAATAAAAAGATTATTTTTGGTTGTATTTATATATCCCACCAAATTCAAGCAATGAAGTATATAGGTGCCATAGTGAGGAAGTGGAAGTTATACTAAAAAAGAATGCTAATGCAACATTTTTGCTTGCTGGTGATTATAATCTTCCAAATGTGAATTGGGTGAACAGGGACAATAATATCAGTGTTAGTGAGTCTGAACGCATTATTCTAGACATGGCGTTATTTCTAGGCCTGAATTAGGCAAATACTATATCGAATGTAAATCATCGTACTCTAGACTTATGTTTTTCTAACTTAGAGTCCCTAGTAATTGAAGAATGTAGTGAACCGCTGGTGCCCATTGATGGTTATCATCCTCCACTGGAAGTTATTATTCCTAATGTACATGTTAATACCTGTCTTTCAGTTACAAAAATTTTTTCAAAACTGATTACGAGAAAATATGTAATTATCTCCTCTCTTTTGATTGGTCATCTGTGCAATACGATGATATTAACACAGCTACCAATAAATTTCATTCTGTTTTGGGAAAGGCTATTAGCATCTATGTTCCAACCGTAATATGTAAGCCAAACACCTATCCAAAATGGTACACCAAAGAACTTATAAATCTACTTATCACCAAAAAACTTAAACATAAAGACTATATATTATATTTAAAAAAATCTGATTACAGTGAATTTAAATATTTAAGAACTTTGTGTAAAAAGATGTCTATGACTTGCTACCGTAACCATATAAATGAAATTCAAAACTCCATAATAAACAATGTTAATTATTTTTGGAAGTATTCGAAATCTCTTAAAGAAGATGATTCTGAATTCCCGAGCATTATGCACCTAAATGGCAACCATAGCAATAATACTGATGTTATTGTTAACTTGTTTGCAAATTTTTTTAAAAGTGTTTATTCAACAGACGCAAATAATGCTCCTCTTCCATCAACAACTCTAGATGAAACTCTTGATATTTCGCAGTGTACCATAAGTCTCTCTGATGTAGTAACTAAAGTTAAATCATTAGATATCAACAAATCTGCAGGACCGTATAATATCCCCACAATATTTATCAAAGAATGTATCAAAGTAGTTGCTCTTCCATTAACCAAACTTTTTAATTTATCTTTATCCAGTGGAATTTTTCCCGATACATGGAAAACTAGTTATTTGACTCCAATTTTCAAAAAGGGTGATAAAAGTGATGTTTGTAATTATAGACCAATATGCATTCAATCCACCATACCAAAACTATTTGAAAGCCTAATACTTGACAAACTTTTTGCCCAAATAAAACCTGTAATATCACCTTACCAGTTTGGATTTATGCCAGGTAGAAGTACATTTTCTAACTTGATTATTTATGAAAATTTTATAACCAATGCTTTTAAAGAAAAAAAACAAGTAGACTCTGTCTATACTGATTTTAGTAAAGCCTTTGATTCAGTTTCCCATAAAATTCTCATTTGGAAATTAGAAAACCTTGGTGTACGTGGCAGTATATTAGCCTGGTTTGAAAGCTATCTTACTGGAAGACAACAAATTGTTAAAATAAAATCCTCTTTGTCGGAAAAAATTTATGCAACAAGTGGAGTTCCACAGGGTTCACACCTTGGCCCAATATTATTTATCTTGTTTATAAATGATCTTTCAAAAATATTTCATGATATTTTTGTCTTACTTTTTGCTGATGACCTCAAAATTTTTAGAATAATTCAAAATATTTACCATTGCAACATTCTTCAAGATAATATCATTAAATTGTTAATTTGGTGTAATGAAAATAGACTTTACTTAAATATCTCAAAATGTCATATAGTTAGATTTTCACGAATAAAAAATCCAGTGATCTTCAATAACCACATTGATAACAATACTCTGGAGACATTAACACAAATTAAAGACTTGGGCATCACTTTTCAATCTAATCTTTCATTTGTTAACCACATAACAGAAAACTCTAATAAGGCCTTAAAAATATTGGGATTTATAACTAGGCTAACTAGAAATTTTAACAATATTAAGTGTATAAAACTGTTATATTTTGCATATGTTAGAAGTCAACTTGAATACAATTCTCCCGTCTGGAACCCATATTACAATATACATGTACAAGCTGTTGAAAGAATACAAAACAAATTCTTACGTTTTCTTAATTTTAAAATGGGTATTCCAGCAATTATGTTGAACAACAATACTATTTTGAATGATATGAATATGCTCAAATTGTCAGACAGAAGAACTTTCACTGACTTGGTATTTCTGTATAAAATTCTAAATGATTTAGTTTGTATTGCTCGAATTGATAAGCTTCCGGATTCCACTACGTAATACTAGAAGTCAGGATTTATTTCAGTGCAGTGATTCTGGAACTAACTACCATATGTATTCCTCTTTACCCAGAATACTAATGGAGGGAAACAATTATACCAAGTCAGTGGACATCTTCAATTTATCTTTAAACAAATATAAAATATTGTTACGAAGGCAGTTCAGTTATGTATGTACAATAAATACTGTATATTTCTTACTATTTATATGTAAAAGCCCCGAAAAAGGGCGTTAATAAATAAATAAATAAATAATTTTTTATTGTCTTTACAGGATGTCTGTATTATTCTTGTCCCGTTTTTAGTTAGGTTAGGTTAGATTAAATTTTAGTAGATATTTTGTCGGGGATATTTTGTTGGGATAAAAACGCGCATTACCGTATGGTACGTGCATAAAATTGCGTAGTTGGGTAGTATTTTATTCCAAGTCAAAATTTATGTCCCAGTGTCGCATATCATATTGCTTCATAAAAGCACTTATCACTTAAATTCTGCGGAATCCATTGGTCAATTGAGTGAATAAATTTGAATTGAATCGGTTTGGTGCATAATTAATCTTAGGGGAATCAGCAACTAGCAGTAATCTATGTATTGTATTGTCGCCAAATATCAGCCGCAGACAATAAATTAGCTGTTCGCACGATTTAATGAAATGCTTCAGCGCACGTATCGGACACCATAAAATTATGTAGTAAAACATTGGTACATAATCCGCGCGTCAGTTTCTACGGCAGGTTTATAAACCATTTCACAGATAAATTATTCATTGAATAATTACACGAAAATAACAATCTGTGTTCAAACTACTATTTTATAATGCTGGGGTACACGGCTTCGATTAGGGAGTAGGTATGAAATAGAACTAACGTGAACCCACGATGGATCTTGCTTTATATACCCTTAATACCAATGGATAGCCTCACCCATACAAAAAAGGCTTCGAATGGTCTAAAATGTTCCAGAACATTCCAAAACATTCGAGAGTATTCTGGAATATTCCACAATGATCTAGAAAATTCTAGAATTTTCAGGGATGTTCTGGAATATTGTGGAATGCTCTCGAATGTTCTAAACTGTTCTAGAAATTTCTAGTGGGCGAAACTTCTCGCTCTTATTTCTTCAAAAATACGCCGTTCAGGTAAAAACGGAAACCTTTTTCATGGATGTGGGATAGAGGGCTACCACACCATATAACTCCCTTGATCATTGCACATTGTACACTTTCTTTTATGATATATATTGATATTGATTATCAACGTGTTTCAAAACCAATGTTGTATTCATAAGCATTCGATGTATTTCAAAACAAACGATTTCTTCATCATGATTCATTTCAAACCAATGATATCTTTTTTTTGGCAATTTACCCTTAAAAGATTGCTTTGTGATGAATCAGGATACAAAATATTTCAAAACCAAGGGTTTGTTAATTAGGATATAAAGTATTTCGAAACCAATGGCTTCTTCATCAGAATTAAAAATATTTCAAAACCAATGGCTTCTTCATCAGAATTAAAATTATTTCAAAACCAGTGGCTTCTTCATCAGAATTAAAAATATTTCAAAACCAATAGCTTCTTCACCAGAAATAAAATTATTTCAAAACCAATGGCTTCTTCATCAGAATTAAAAATATTTCAAAACCAATGGCTTCTTCACCAGAATTAAAATTATTTCAAAACCAATGGCTTCTTCATCAGAATTAAAATTATTTCAAAACCAATGGCTTCTTCATCAGAATTAAAAATATTTCAAAACCAATGGTTTCTTCATCAGAATTACAAATATTTCAAAACCAATGGATTCTTCATCAGAATTAAAATTATTTCAAAACCAATGGATTCTTCATCAGAATTAAAGGTATTACATATCCAATAGGTTCTTCACCAGAATTAAAAGTATTTCAAAACCAATGGCTTAATCATCAGAATTATAGTATTTCAAAACTAACGGATTTTTCATCAGAATTAAAAGTATTTCAAAACCAATGGCTTCTTCATCAGAGTTAAAAGTATTTCAAAACCAATGGCTTTTTCATCAGAGTTAAAAGTATTTCAAAACCAATGGCTTCTTCATCAGAGTTAAAAGTATTTCAAAACCAATGGCTTCTTCATCAGAGTTAAAAGTATTTCAAAACCAATGGCTTCTTCATCAGAGTTAAAAGTATTTCAAAACCAATGGCTTCTTCGTCAGAGTTAAAAATATTTCAAAACCAATGGCTTCTTCATCAGAGTTAAAAGTATTTCAAAACCAATGGCTTCTTCATCAGAGTTAAAAGTATTTCAAAACCAAAGGCTTCTTCATCAGAGTTGAAAGTATTTCAAAACCAATGGCTTCTTCATCAGATTTAAAAATATTTCAAAACCAATGGCTTCTTCATTAGAGTTAAAAGTATTTAAAAACCAATGGCTTCTTCATTAGAGTTAAAAGTATTTCAAAACCAATGGCTTCTTCATCAGAGTTAAAAGTATTTCAAAACCAATGGCTTCTTCATCAGAGTTAAAAGTATTTCAAAACCAATGGATTCTTAATCACAATCATGATTCAGAGTATTTCAAAATCTACTTTGAATTATTGGTTTTGAAACATGTTGATGACGTTTATAAAATAGTGAATTAAACAAAGTTTGTTATTTTCATTTAATTAAAATCTTGCCACAAAGAGAATAGGCAAATTATTGAAGCAACCCAATAATTTCGGTTGAGGAAATGAAATTGAGGAAGAAAATTAGGATGAAGATATCAACCTTTTTTATACGGTCCAAAAATACGAATGAATGCAGAAATATTAGGTAAGAAGCACATAAATATATATATTAATATTATTTGTAATGTGTGAAATCACTAAATTTAGGTACGACATGTATCTGTGAAAGTATTTCTGAATTTTGAAGCCGTATTGGTGGAATAACATTTTAGGTGGAGTGACTTTTTATGGATTAAAACACCCTTAAAACAAACACAGTTATAACAGTGGGGTACTGAGAGCATCTTCCGTCCTACCTTTTTTATTTAATTTTTTTTTTATTTGGTTAAGTACTTTATTTTCATCTTTACATTTACAGAAGATACAAATAATTAGATTTAAAAATTATTCGTTGTCCTCCTCACTAGACGATCCTGTGCTGAGTGAGACTATGTTTTGAATAAGCATATACCTAAAATTAGTGTTTTCGTAAACATTTTGTTTTTCTTCAATTTCTGAAGGAAATAAATCTTTTTTAGTTAAAAAAGTTGATTTTTAATATTAAGACGAAGTCATAAGCCAAAAATATACGCATTCCTAGTGTGCCTTATATCGCCACGACTACGGGTAATAGGCATAAAAATTACTTGGCAAACGGAGTCAAATTGTCACGATTTCAAGGGCAATAATGGTTTTTAATTATTTTGATGAACATTTTATAAAAAGATAAAAGTGACCAATGGAAACTGTCACAGAATTTTATTTTTATTTATTGGTAGTTTATTACATTTTTTTTTTTTTACAGTGAATACCGCACAAGAATCTCAACTGCTCCCGTCTGGAGCCAGTGAGACTATGGCATCCCCAATTGGGGTATGTTGTGAGGCTGAAGGTAGTGGGGAGGGGAAGGAGGTGGGGAAGAGGAAGGTTGGAAAGTACCTGGCTATTCAGATCTGGTCACCAAACACGGCTAAAGCCATTTTCAAGCAACGTTTCAATTCTGAATGATGGTCTTACACCAGGGCGATACTGATAGTATCTTCCACTCTGGAACATGCCGCAAATTTACTATATATTATTTTTAATGAATTAATTGTGAAATAAAACAAATTAATCAAATAAAATTTATTTGCGCATGCCGGGTTCGAACCCGCGACCTCCGGATTGTGAGTCAAGAGTCTTATCCACTGGACTACGGAGGTCGTCATGTCATGTCATGCCATGTCTTACTCGGGCGTCCCCTACTTCCTCTACCATTCACATTTGCGTCATATATTCTCCTTACACTCCTTTCGTCGTTCATTCGCTCTACATGCCCAAATCATCCGAGCGTCCTTTTTTTAATCTTACTCATTACGCTTAAATCATGCTTTCTTCGCGGATCTCCACATTTCTCACACGATCGTACATCTCATTTCTACAGCATTCAGTCTACTTTCATCCTTCCTCTGCCAGTTCCATGCCTCACTGCCATACATCAGGGTAGGTACCAGCAAAGACGTTACATACTTTAGACGCGGGGTAGAAATCTCAAAATGGGAAGCCAACAACAAGACAATTGTAGAGTACTCGATTTCTAGTACTTTAGTACTAAACTGCCACGCGTCGAGTAAGGTCGTGTCCTACTAGTAAGTAAATTGCATTAAAAAGCGCCAAAATTCCCTCCTGTGTGATGAGAAAATGTTTCCATTACACGGTAAACAGTCGTAAAAGCGAAGGAATAACATTTCATTTGTAAATACATGCAAATTACTTATTATTATCGATTATAAAAATAATACAATTGCTTTCCGCCCAAAGATTTTATGCGTCATTAGAGAACTCAAGGCCAACTAAAGTACAGGTCAAATTACTAAGTCGATGCCGTCACTAAGTAAAATTTACTTTTTATAATAATAATCTATGATTCTTTAGTTACTTGCCGCGGTAAAACAACATACAAATCAGCAGAAACAACAAATACAATAACAATCAACGTCATTTGCAAACTATCGTTGTTCATTATAGCTTGAAAATTTGACACCTCAAAATTCGGCTGGTACCCAGGCCTCCTACTTTAGTCGGCCTTGAGACAGTATTCGACGGAACTTTTGAATTTTGAATACGAAAATGCCGCCCGCGTTCTATCTTTTGTTTCGTCCATATGCACATATTCTTTTAAGCGTCTATCTTTATCATACATGAATAACTTTTGAATTAAGAAATTATTGAAAATCGCTGATAACAGAAGAGTGTTGATTAATTGCCACATTATATCTTGACTTTGTGAGACTATGGCAAGTCTATTTATTTTATATAACGTCATTGGGTACCAGCACTTCATTATGGACGGCTAACTTTGCTTATTTGTACAGTTTTTTGTTGGCGCCAACGGCGTTCAGCCCTCCATTAATAGAGTTGCCTTTATTTACCCTTTTTTCGATATCTCTATTAGCCTTCCCATCTCTCGTAAACATACTTCCCAAGTACACAAACTTATCCACCTGCTCCAAATACTCATCATTCACAACTATGTTGTACATTGTTTTCATACTCTTTCAAATACCATGACTTTAGACTTACTTACATTCATTCATCCTAGACACGAGAGACTCCTAGGAGATAGATACTAATTAAACACATAAACAAGATTATGCCTTATCTTCATATTTTCCTCATTATTATTATTTTTTTTTACATTAACTCCACACAGGAGGCCCTGAGGAAAATAATTTCCCTCAGGGCCTATGTCATCTGGGATGCTGTGTGGAGGGTCTTTTTGAGGAGAGGAAGGAATGAACATTGGTCTTGAAGAGATCCATGTTGTAGGAAGGAGGAAACACAGAGGCCGGCAAATCATTCCACAGCCGAGCTGTTGAACACAAGAACGAGTCGAAGAAACGACCCGTTCTCATGTGACAAATGTCAACCGTGTACAAATGTTGGGCACGCATTTGGCGTGTTTCCCGACTATGCACCGGTGCCGAAGGGATCAATGATGCTTAATAAATTCCATTTAAAACACCAGTCTATAGATAAATAATAATATTAAGGCGGATTCAAATACGGTACAAATTGAAAAAAAAAATAGTTGGATCAAAAGTGTTTTAAAGCTTATGTTCAAACAAAAAGTTTACGTGAATAACAATGCATTAAAAAACAGACGAATTAAAAAAAAAGTTTTATAAACAAAAAAATTGTACTTAATATTTCAAGAAAAAAAATTTGATAGGTAAAAGTGGTGATGATAAACGAAATGGCGCAAAAGCACAAGATGGATTTTTTTTATCTTATCAGGAATAACCAAATTTTTTGGGATAGTGGGTAACGATATTGCTGATTCCTTGGCAGAACAAGGAGCGCCTAACCCTACCGTTACCCTCGTAAACCATATTCCCCTGTCTGATATTTTTTCCATCATCAAAGATAGATCCCGCAATGTTTAGACAGAGTATTGGAACATTGCTAGTCAATCCAAGGGTGCCCGTTACGCCTCAATACAAAGGACTATCCCATCAAAACCGTGGTTTCAAAAATTCCCCCATTTTTCCAAAAAAGAAATTTCCTTACTTATTCGTATGAGAATCGGACATTGTTCCGTTCCTTCTCACTTTTATAAAATTCATGTGCTTGACTCCCCAGATTGTACGTTCTGTGGACTAGATGTGGGAACTTTAGATCACATATTTTTTGATTGTCCCTCTCTAAATAAATATCCTCTCTTCTATCAAGCGTTATCAAAAATTGCCTCTCCTCCATTCAACATTTCATCTCTTCTAAGTCTGAACTCTACTCCAATCTTCCATAAAATTCTAAAATTTGCACATTTAAATAAAATTAATATATAAATTCACCTTTCCTTTCTCTGTAATTATAAATGATGGCCTAGAACACCCTTGAAGGGTGAAAGCCAGAAATAATTGAAAAAAAAAGGCACCATCAAAATTATAAGTGAACTCTACTTTACTCAAATAGTTCAATGCTTGTATGATGCTGATGCAGAAAAATAATAATTTTTAATGTTAAGATGAAGCCATAGTAAATAATGCAAAATCATACAAAATCATATGTTTTTGTTTTGAAAATTTGATCGCTTAGAAGTATTGTAGATGCTTCAATTAAATACTGCGTGCAGAACATACCTTGGCCCTTAAAAATATCGGTCATTTTTTTAATAAGTCTTTTAATAAACCTATAAAAAAATAAAGTATAAGGTCTAAAAAACACACTTTCAAGTCCAAACTCTCGTATTTATAAACCCCTTTTCGGTTATGGTTTTATTGTATAATGTGGTAAACTCAGTTTATTTTATAATGATCGCAAAAAAAGTTGATATTTACACCCAATCGTCCCAAAATAAAATAAAATATGCATTTTCGCGTTGTTATTTTACAATACGGCCGCTAGTCGACGAATTCGGTTTTTCAAAGTGAACCCTATGGCGTCCACCGAAGAACTGTTCACGCCACAGTCGCCAAACCTCAGTCACGCCCCGAACTGAGCGGGAGATGGACGCGTCACTCCGCGTCGCTTGATTTCGTGAAATCAATTTTAAATTTCCGTTTTATTACAATAAACAATGCGTAAAACAGGAATTAATATTTTTTACAGGCCTTTACGAAATCAACCTGTAAAACAAAACTCTCAAATACCTTTTCCAACCTTTCCAAAAGCTTTTTCTCAAGTATTTTTAAACTCCTCCCATAAAGGGCGTGAATTAAATGCATATAACCAGACGAATAACTATTTATACACTAGCTGGCTCCGGCATGCGTTGCTGTGCCATTTAATAAAGAAATTGTTTCTCCCCGATAAAGTTAGCATACGCAATAATTGTCGATCTTATACATGTTTTCGGGATTTGGCTCGGTTGGCAGAGTTGTCGACTCCAGTTCTTGGGTAGGAAGATTCAATCGTTAATCTAACTTTTTTTTTATGTTGTAAACAAATTGAAAACAGATTTTATTTTTTACGGGTTGATTTTTGTTTTACGTATGAGGTAACTATTTACATATTAAATTGACAGGCCAAATCGGGTAGTAGGTATATAATTAGTTGATTATATTTCGATTGAAAGATATTTTAATTTTCTAAACCCAGGCAATCGTATTAATAACTGATAATCCAAATAATCAAACAAATATTGGTAATATAAATTCTGACATTGATGTTAGCTGGTTCAGTTTCGTGCAAATATTTTCATAAAGCAAATATAACAATTATTATTTGAAACAAATATTAGGTTTTCAAAGTAGCCTGTGGAAACAGGTGAATAAATTATTTAATCCAAATGCTAACCATGACCAACTTCAAAGTACCTATCAAAATTTTTCCTTTCGAATGCGATTTTATAGAAATATTGTTTACGTTTGCAAAACTCTATGTTGATTTAATAACAATATTGAATTGCTTTTATTTTTATTTGAAAATGCAATATAGAAAGCAATTTCAATTTGGGAGGCGGGAATGGGTACCGCCGCCCCGGGAACCTTTATTGGATAACCAACACCTCTGCCATAGGTCACCCCAAGTGGTTCGCTACATTTGGTGATTTAGCAGGGGTGCCCGGGTTCATGGGGTGAGGTTTGTCTAGGTCTTGAAGGCGGATGACCACGAGACACTGAACCCCAGATTCCTACCCACCCCTTAAACCCTTTTCCTTCCCAGAACTCTCCTCTCCTTCCTTTCCTACAAAAAACCCTCCACACAGCATCCTCAAAGATGACATAGGCGCTAAGGGAAATTATTTTCCTCAGGGCCTCCTGTGTGGAGCTCATGTAAAAAAAAAAAAAAAAAATCCTAACTAACCCAGAGTGAAAAATATATTATTTCGTGTGGGCTATTTGTAAATATTTATTTTTAATCTCTATTAATGTTCGTTTTCAACGGTTTTTTCAAGTCAATATAAATAATAATAATAATCGTTTATTCCCGAATGTATGCAGTGGAAGTGCAATGCAATACATTCCATATTTTTAAATAATAAAAGAAAGATAAATAATAAGATCAGATAAAAAATAATTAACAACAACACATAAATTAAATAAAAACAAATAAGCATGAGAAATGAAAAGCACTTAAATTAATGCAAACAGCCGTTTACGGGGGGTATTTCAGCATCTCCCGTCTCTAGAGGGCCATCAGGGGAGACTCCATCCAGGCAGTCATGGCTGTGATGATCGCATTCTTCGAATGGCGCAGTCTGCGCCATAAACTTCCCATGCGGTGGCGGAGAAGTGCACAGAAAGTATGCACTCGTCCCTCCAGGAACATTTCCGTAGCACTGCAGTATCTCGGTAGGCGAAAAAGTTGGCGATAAGCGTTATTGTAAGCAACCTCTAACTTATGCCATTGGGTTGCAGTGTAGTCAACCCACAGTTCTGATGTATACAGCGAGGTACAGAAAGCGTTGAACAGTATTCTATATTAATAGTTTGGGTTTTTTTGGCGTTGAATTTTTCAATTTATGAAAGTTTTTCTAAAACTAATGTGTGTATTTGTGGGTGTTGAAGACCTGTTTTGTTGTTGATTGGGACTGAAAGGGAATAAGTTGATTGAATTTGAAGAGATAAGAATGAAAAACCTATAGTAAATAAAAAAAACACAGCCTTACTTATAAAAAACACTTTCCAAACTTTTAACAGTATTTTTGGTACACATTGATGCAAATTTTGACTCGTGTTCGTGTGAAAAAAGTGAAAAATTTATATCAAAGTACAAAACTTCGTACTGGATCGAAAAATAGCGATAGGAAGTCTGAACCCAGACATTACAAAAAAACATGAATTTATTGACAAGAAAACGTCGTCGTGATGAATTTGAGTGCAAAAACCAATTAACTGAAGCTATTTCTTCTTGTAGTTTAAACTTAAGACTCTCAAAAATGTACCTCGGCTTCGATTGCTCAAGACATAATACCAAACAAAGCATAAGTAAAACATATTCAGCATCCTGCTGACCATGCTGCGGTGAAAGCTTTCCCTGTTGTAGCCAGAACATTAGGCAGATATTTTGTTCCAGGAGCGATCAGTTTTAGTTTCTGCAGTATTACAAGTTTAATTTCATAGAACGATACATTTTGCGTTATGTATAGGAGTATTTAATTCGAAACTATTTTTGTCCGTCATGATAATGTGAATACAAACTGACCGATTTTAAAATAACTGATGATAGTAATATTCGGATTGGCCCCACTCTTGTACAATAACCCCTTTATGTGAAACGACAAAGAGCAACTAACATACGCGCCGGAATGCTTTCAAGGCGGTTCTAATACTGTAGCGACAACGTCAGGAAATAACTTTTTGAGACACATCTGATACATCTGCCCTGTACACATCTGATCTGTGGATCCAATACCCAGCAGCGGAATGGGACAAGGCGAAGGTATGCTACGTCGGTTTCAGGACATCTCAGAATTACGCAATTTCAACACCCCTTTAAAAGTATTGAAAAAAATTGAAAAATAGCCAATAATAATCTAGCGTAACAATCGATATATTAACTATAGATGAGCCCTCCCATACCCAATTCCAATCCCAAAGTGACACCACCTACGAGTAATTTCATAATACAACTACCCATCGAATTCCTTGCATCTCTTGCGTGACGTAGTTTTTTTACTAGGAAGAAATTAAACATTTTTTTTATCAATTGTTACTTTTCTCGATACGCTGCCTCGAATTCATATGTTATGTACACATTTTTTAGATATTCATATAACTGGTTAAATTGTTAATAATAAAGTCCGCGATAGCCCACACTTAAAATATTTCTAACTGCCTGAAATTTGTGTTTTAAAAATGATCTTCACAAAGCTAGTAATTCCGTTACCGGGAACTTGCTGGAAAACAAATTAGCTCCACGCAGACCAACTAAAGGTACAAACCAATGCTTCTTGCGATCTTTTGACTGTGAGATAAAGGACTTTCTTTTTGATAAATGTTTTCGTAAACCAATATTTTTGGTTTCGGTGTCCTTTTTAAGACCCACACGCCCTGTCTTGATATACTTGGTCGAAGAGCGTAACCTATTTAACCATTTTCTATTTTTTTTTCTTCGCCTTTAATGACATTTCAATGAAGGTGTTAAGGCATTCGAGATGTGGATCTACAGAAGAATATTTAAAATAAGCTGAATGGAGTTACGAATGAAGATGTTATGGTTCGGATAAAACTATAAAAATCCGAAAACTTCAATATCTTGGACATGTGATGAGACATCCAGATGAGACATGATGAGAGATCCTGCATCTCACACTTCTCCGGATAAGGGAAAGATTGCCTGAAGAAGGAGAACCTCATGGCCATGATTGGCATGGGGGGAAAAATATTTTTAGTAATGTTTTAATGTAGTTTTAATTTACTGTAGCGTATTTGTATGGTGAACAAACGGACAGGACACTGTAGTAATGAAGGGCAAAATGTAGAAACAATTTTTTTTATTAACACTATATAATATGTATATAACAAAAAAATAAATTATTTATTTAACGCCCAGAGGGCTTTTACATGTTTAGTAGTACAATTATTTTATGACAGATGATTTTTAAACAGATAAAGAAATAATAAAAATGAAATTAGATTAAAAATGCACAAGTCAGAAGAATACAAAAATACAGCGATTTGATAGGTTTACAAAAATAAGTTTTTTACAAGATCCATAAAATTCGCCAAGTTGGTGTTAAATATGTCAACATCACCTAAGTACTGATTTCCCATAGTGTTAAATCGTTGTATCGGAGAGTGGGCAATGAAGTTCCGCTTATGAATGCTGCAGTAGAATAGTGTATTTGGTCGTGTGGTTACTGTCGGTATTCGTAAGTTTATGAGTTGCAGGAGTTCGTAACAGCCGAATTTAGAGTTAAGTATTTTGAATAAAAATGATAAGTCGTTTATTTTACGTCTGTTTTCTAATAAGTGTGTGTATTTTTAGAATATTTAGTAATAGATTACATTTTAAGTTTTCTAGTGGGTAGTTAAAATTTATAAAACGCAGATTTTTTTTTTGTATCCGCTCGATGTTATTAACGTGAGTTTTGTAAAATGGAGACCAAACTACCGAGTTATATTCAATTTGGCTTCTAACTAGAGATACATATAATAGTTTAATGGCTTCTATGGAAGTAAAGTTTTTAGTTGTTATTACGGGCCCGCAACCCGATTTTCTACCGATTTCTTATATATCTCCCTTAAACATTTGAAGTTTTTAATCTCTTAAAAAAATTAATGTTATTTTTGAAGATAATGTCTAGATGCTGCCCGCACCGAACCGCAAATTATATGAAATTCCCTAGATAGAAAAAAATCGCAAAGTACCTGTGCTCCAAAAAATAAGTCTGTTTCTATTATCTTTTAAATTATATTTGTAAAAAATACACAATGTTTTTTTTTAATGATACTTTAAAATGCTCCCCACGAGATTTTTGCTCTATTTTAAACGAGTCGTGTTTTATTAAATATTCTCGCAATTTTCCCAACGATTTTGACGCTTTAAATGTTAGCGCTCTCCTCCAACATTCGTAATTTCACATCTCTCCGTCTTCTTCTTTTCGAGCCCGGTTGCGGCTAAAATATTTTGAACGCACCAATCTTTAAACTTACTAATATTTGACTGTAGTATAATAATAAATATTTAAAATAAAAGTAACATTATTTGACCATTTTCAATCAATCAATCCGCAAGTGCCCCCCCCCCCCCTTGCCCACCCCCTGCGGGTGCCCATGCTCATGGCTGAAAAACCTGAGACAGTGGTTTGGCCAGTCTACCGTAGAGCTGTTCCGGGCATGATTCTGAGTTGTCTGGTCACCGCTACATCAACGCACAAAAGGCAACTTCCAAGATTCTGCAGTGCCTCCACGATGTTCACTGGGGGGAGGGTGCACTCGTCCCCGCCTTACTTCGCCACCGACTAGCCATCTTTTGGGGCAGGACTTGGAAGTCTATCAATGTCATTGTCGTGACTACATCAGAGTGGCTAAGCTCTTCAGTCAACGAGCAATAGGTATCTAATGACGCGGCGACCTCCTCATTTTATGATGGACATTAATTTTTTAATTTTTTTTCTCTGTGGTAATATTGTTTATCTCATGTAATATGTTAGAATGGAATTGTACCATCCTTCCTGTTCCGCTGGATTAATATCTTTAAAAAATATAATTGTGGTTAACATTAGACATTTTAAACGGAAATATGAGATTGATTTAAAAAAACAGAGCGTGCAATTCACATGCGGTAGAAGTGAAACCTTCAGAAAACTAAAGTAGACAAGTGTGGAGAGGCTTCGAAGCACCAAACAAAGAGAAGACCGATTATACTATCTCATTCTCTCGAAGGCTAAATCCTATAGATGTATGTGTTTGTCTCTTTTTAATGTCGCTATGTTTTCGCTTCATCGAGTTTTAAATCACAAGGTGCTAAAGAAGTTTCAATGTCAAAATTATCGGATTTACTTTGGTCACAGTAGCTTAATGGGTAGAGTGTTAGTGACAGTGAAACTAGAGCATATGAACCTGAGTTCCAGCTGTGGCTGTTATATTTTTGTAGTGAATACTTCTTTAGCACCGTTGTGATTTGAAACTCCGTGAAACGAAAATTGGCCTGCGAGAGAATGAGCTAGTATAATCGGTCTCTTCTTTGTGCGGTGCTTCGTATCCTATCGGTCTTCTCTTAGTGCGGTGATTTGTAGCGTCCCCACTCTTGTCTACTTTAGTTTTCTGAATGTTTCACTTCTACCGCGTGCGAATTGCACACTGTGTTTTTTTTTTGTCATACTCTTTTTTCATCGAGAGATGTTAAGGGCCCGCAACCCGGATATTTACCGATTTATTGCATATTTCCCTTAAACACGGTAAGCTCTTAAAAATATGTATGTTATTCTTGAAGATAATATCTAGACTTTGCCCGCGCCGAAACGCAAATTATATAAAATTCCCTCGATAGAAAAAAATCGCAAAGTATGCTTCAAAAATTATTATTAAAACGTTTGTTTCAGTTATTTTACAAGTTATATGTATGAAAAAATTCACAGTGTTTCTTTAAATGCTGTTTAAGATAATGCCCCCGAGATTTTTGCTCTATTTTAAACGAGTCGTGTTTTATTAAACATTTTCGCATTTTTCGCATCGATTTTGTCGCTGTAAATGTTAGCGCTCTCCTCTAACATTCGTAATTTCGTATCTCTCCATCTTCTTCTTTTCGGGCCCGGTTGCAGAGCCTTAATATTATTTTTAATGATTCCGTCATCATTGTTGTTCACCAAAGCGAAATTCTCCGTTTTCCATTGTGTTTCCAGTTTACGAAAGATTGGTGAAAATAATATTTGAATCCGAGTACGCCCCATTACTTCAAAGCAATCTGAAGCCGTATAACTTCGATTGTAGAATGGTCACGATTCGCGTTGCAATTTTTGTGCAAATTGCCGCCTCCATTAGCGATAGCGCAGTTTCCAACCCTCTACGCTCTAGCCCAGTGTTTTCAACCTGTGGTACGCGTACCTCTTGGGGTACGCGAAGCAAACATTGGGGGTACGCAGTATCGTGGCACGAATGTAGGTTTTAAAACTCAACTCTACCTACGTGAAATTGAGCCAAAGTTTATAAAATTTTTGCTCTGCAAAGCAAGCTCAAGGGTCACATTGACTGTATAAATGTATTTCTTGTAATTCCCGCTAAGCACTTGCATACTGCTTACTAACAACGTATGCAGGGACATTGGAGGTCTAAATTAAATGTAGCTTCGTTCTTTCAAAAAAATTCTTTCCTTGAAGAAGTAACGCGAGAGCCTTGAAGAAGTAACCATCTGTTACTCATACCAGGGAGGGTAAGTGGTGGATAACCTCCAACCTGTAATTGTAATATTGTATACAGGGTGGAACAGGAAATGGGCTTTATTTTAACTATTGATACATGAGAAAAAAAAAGATTAAAAAAATTTTCATCTCAATACACTTTGAGAGTTTGAAGTTGTGTAAATAAAGAGACTTGGAATAAAATATGTTCAATTTCGCATGTAGAATTACTGGTTTAAAATGCCAGAACTCCGTATAAATTGCATTCATTAATTGTATTTGTGTGACTTGATTGTTGAATTCGTTTAATAATGAGAGTATTCAAAAATTACAAATAAAACATACCTTTCATTACACCTGTACACAAGATAGATTGAGGGTACGGGTACAACAAATTTGTAGTAAGAATCAAGAGGTACGCAAGCTCAAAAATGTTAACAACCGCTGCTCTAGCGTAAGAAAACCTTTCAATATGCCTTTTATCTACGTAACATATTTCACGAACATATCAACGGTTTATTAAAGTGGATTCTTCTTTATTTGTATTGTATATCTATTATATTAGATACCATTTGGGCTCGACTTACAAATTTTTTTTTAGAAACTTTTATTGAAGGTTTTAACATATGAAAAACATAAAAAAAATGTTAAATAAGGTTCAAATAACACCTACACGATATAGTAATATCTTCCAAGATAAGCTTTCATTCCATGGCCAGTACAAAAAAAAATATCTCTACAATACTCATAAAAATTTAAACGGCAAAAACGATTTTTTTTTACTATTTTCAATTTTTTTACTATTTTCGAAAATTCTTCTCTTGGGCCGGCTAGTAGCCAAATTAAAGTTTTTTTTTGTTCAACTGATGATTGAACCTTCCTCCCCAATGACTGGCACTTAACTGCCGTGAACTTTCCTACTAAAAACTATTTTTTTTTGACTGAGGGTTGAACCTGCCTCCCCAGGGATAGTCTAGAGCACCGATAGCACCTAAGCCGTATCCTAATTGGACGGAACCGACATTTACTTCGTGTATTATCTGCATTAATAATAATAATAAATTTTATATTCTGCATTAATAATATTAATAAATTTTATAAATAGCTCATGAAATAACAAAAAAATACGCGCGTGTGCTTGTGTGTACGTGAGTGCCACCACATTATTACAGAATGCATTGTCAACGATAACGAGTCTATCTGCCGAGTTTCAGCTTGATCGGATATCGGGAAGTGGGTTAATTTCCACTGCCAAGATATGCATAAATTCATTCACAATTTCATTTGGTCTATCCCGTGAATTTTCTAGTGTAAAATATTACAATAATCCATTTATAAACATATTAGCATCTTTTAGTCGACATTGGAGAAAATTTCATTCACCTTATCTCGTGGATTTGCTAGTATAAAATATTACAATTATTAATTTAAAAATATGGTTGAGCGTACAAAGATGGCTGCGACAAATTTCTCCTTCGCAAAGCGGATGCGTGTGCGTGTGCCAAATTAAATAAGGTTCACTAAATAACTGCCCAAAATAAGGAAGGTTAAAAAAGGATGCCAAAAACTCACCAAACTGCACTTCATAGTCCGTTTCAGATTTTTATAGTCCACTTTAGGCCGCTGGGTTTAGTGTCTAAAGGGTTCACAATTCACAATACACAAACACGGCATTCTCCACAGCCGCGGCGGGAAAACTTAAATTAATGTATCGGCGGGCGGTTTCACGGGCAAATACATGTGGCAAATACATGCCGGCGGAACAATATACAATATCGGCGGGCAAATCAATCCAAACATCTACAATGAACACAACAGCGGGTCTTGCTTTCACAGCGGGCAAACAATAATCACGATGGATTCACACGAGGTGCCAGCAAACCATACACACTTTGTGAGGCGGGAAACAACAATAATTAACTTCCGCGCAGTTACAGGCGGTTCACAGTTTTTGTGTGTGACAATACTTCGGTGCAAGTAAAGCGAACAAGCTGTTTGTCACTGCACTTTGTTTTTGGCAATTTATAGGTAGGAAATAAGGGAACAAGGGAATAAGCAGTTATTCAGCTTCTTATCATAGACATGATGATTTTAATTGAAACTGGTGCCACCAGAATATAAAAGCATCTTTTAGCAGAAATATTAAAATTTTCATTCAATCTATTCCTTGAATTTGCTTATGTAAAATATTAATTAACATAATAGCATATTTTAGCAGAAATATGAGAAAATTTCATTCAGTCCATTCCGTGAATTTGCCACTGAAAATATAATGATAACGCATTTATAAACATAATAGCATATTTTAGCACCTAGCTTGAAAAATAAAAATAAACACATAAATTTAATTCACTTGTGAAAATACGTCTGCGAAACTTGCAAACTACTGTATGTAAAACATGTTTGTTTATAGATAAATCCCTTCTAATTATATATCACAATTACCTACTTTATCATTTTGATTTTTATTATTATGTTTTTTTTTATTATGAAAACTGTATTTCATTATAAAAATAAAAATAAACACATAAATTTAATTCACTTGTGAAAATACGTCTACGAAACTTGCAAACTACTGTATGTAAAACATGTTTGTTTATAGATAAATCCCTTCTAATTATTTATCACAATTACCTACTTTATCATTTTGATTTTTATTATTATGTTTTTTTTATTATGAAAACTGTATTTCATTATAAAAACTATGCCATAGTCTCCCTGGCTCGAGACGGTTGGGAGCAGTTGGGACTCTTGTGTTATATTCGGATAAAAAAAGTTATATTATATGCAAGTAGGAATCTTTAGCGGTTTTTTGCTAAGCCGACTGCATGTATAAGTATGTCGTATTTTGTTATTGCCACATACTTCTTCGAAGAGTCGAAATTATGTTAACATATTTTCACAGTTGATTTTCACTCAAGATGCCTTCAGATGTAAGTATATCGACTTTCGTTGTACGGCCAATATATCCTCTTAGTATGCTTACTTGAAGAAAAAATCTTCTAAACTTTCGGCCGAAACCAACTGCCGGAAGGATTAACTGTCGGCGGACCAACTGTCAAAGGATCAATTGTCGCCGGAACAATTGTCGGGTCACCGTAAATAACGCATATATATTTAAATAGACAATAAGGATTTAACTAAGATGAGATTACCAGTAGCTTTTTTGGAGAAGTAACCATGTATTGAAATGTTTTTATAACCATTTGAGATTTTTTGGAAAATGGAACTGATTTATCGAGAATTCAGATTAACCCGTTATTTTTCACAGATCTATGCTAGAATTTTAATAGCTCGTTTGCGTGGTACGAAATAAATGCAAAATTAAATCAATCAAATTTAATTTGGGAGGCGGGAATGCGTACCACCGCCCCGGGAACCTTTATTGGATAACACCTCTGCCACAGGTCGCCCCAAGTGGTTCGCTACGTTTAGTGATTTAGCAGGGGTGCCCGGGTTCATGGGATGAGGTTTGTCCAGGTCTTGGAGGTGGATGACCAGGTTACACTGAACCCCAGATTCTTACCCACCCCTTAAACCCTTTTCCTTCATAGAACTCTCCTCTCCTTTCTTTCCCTAAAAAAACCCTCCACACAGCATCCCCAAAGATGACATAGGCCCTCAGAGAAATTATTTTCCTCAGAGCCTCATGTGTGGAGCTCATGTAAAAAAAACATGGCATCAAATTAATATTTCAGTTAAAACAAAATGTAAAAAGCTGGTTTCTGCGACCTTTCACTAGAATATAATAACTTCACGAAATATTACCGATTTACTCATATTTTCCGCATTAAAAAGTTTGTTGACTAGTTTAATTTGAATTTGATTCGGAAATTCCAGTGAATTCCAGCAATATAACAGCGGTTATTGCTCTGTCGACGATAAATTGTTATTATCCTGTCCAGTAACGATTCACGCAAGGATATAAACATCCGTTTAAACCAAACCTTATCATCCGCCACTGCCTAGTATTGTTGTCATTCATTGTTATTTTAATCTCAGTTAAACCTGATTTGTTTGTAATAATTATTGTTTGTCAAATTGGTAGGTGAAAAAAATGACATGCAGAGTAACGTGTATTTAGGTATTTATTTTAATTATCACGCTCAGCTGGGCTTTTGCATGTCCATTTTTTACGACACAGAACATCTAAATGAACACAACACTTAAAAACAAAATACCTTACAATGAAAGATGGAAAAACAGTACATAAATAATAGTGCAATAAATAAACGAAACAAGTCGGAGCAGTTTTTCAATTTAGGTTTGTTCTATTTGCCGATATAAATTCTACAGGACCTGTTTATATTTCATGATTTATGCATTAAATTTGTCAGAAACATCCTTATAATCATACCCAAATAGTGTATATGGTGAACGGGAGTATACAAATATGATTCCGTGTTGGAGTTGTCGCAATAATACGGTAGATATTGCCTCGATGTTGATTTGCGAAGAAAATGGAACGAAATAGTACAAGTATAATAATATATATATAGTTCAGGGCAGTCAATTATTGAATTTATGTAAACAAGTTAAGTCATTCTACGTTCTGATATTTTTAGTTGACACCGTAGATAATCATAATTGACGTATTTCCTTGTAATACCAGTTCTGAAGTTAATAAATCTTAAGAATTTATTCTGAATTCTTTTGATTGTTAGCGAATGAATAGCGTAACTAAGTGCCCACACTGCTGAGTTGTACTCGATTTGTCTCCTAACTAATGACATACAATTTTTTAATGGTTGGAATATCGACGGCAGAAATGCTAATTGACGAATCCTTTTTTATTTTATTTTTTAAATAGGTTTTACAAAATAATATATTTTAATTTTTAATACATGTATAACATAATATTGTATATAAAATAATATATCACAATGTACCTATATACAAATTATTTAGGCAGGTACGCTGAGATGTTCAGAGATACATTGATTCGTTACATTAGCCAACGCTTAGTGTTTTTGGGGCAGGGCCTCTCATTATTCTGAGGTTTAAAAAATTTATTGAATTTATTGAAAATCTCTGGTAGAGTTTTGACATAGCATTAACATAAATAATGTACAATTTTGGACCTAAAATTGATCCTTGCGGTACTCCTGATTTAATATATCTTGCTTTACTCATTTCATTTAAAATCTTCACATTCATTTTTCTACTTGTTAAGTAGTTTTTAAAAAATGAGAGGAGTTTTCCACGGATTCCGATGTTTTCAAGTAGGTACCTAATTAATTGTTTATGGCTGAGAGTATCAAAAGCTTTTGACTAGTCAATAAAAAGCTCCAGTACATGTTTTTCAGAATTTAGCTCCCAATTTATATAATCAGAAAATTTTTCCAGCAATTTATCACTTTTTTTCTGGAACCCGTACTGGCATTCATCTATAATACTCAATTTATTTAAATATGTTTTTATCTAAATTTATCGAAACACATTTTTCAAAAAAAAATTCTAGTGCTTTAGCCGTGTTTGGTGACCAGATCTGAATAGCCAGGTACTTCCCAACCTTCCTCTTCCCCACCTCCTTCCCCTCCCCACTACCTTCAGCCTCACAACATACCCCAATTGGGGATGCCATAGTCTCACTGGCTCCAGACGGGAACAGTTGAGATTCTTGTGCGGTATTCACTGTAAAAAAAAAAAAAAAAAAAGTGCCCGTAGAATAGAAATTGGCCTGTAATTGTTAATTCCAGAGTGATCTCCATTTTTGAAAATAGGCCTCTCAATACTACATGTTAGTATATCAGGAATGAGGCTTACATCAATTATTCTGTTGATAAAGTGGGTAATTACAGGGCTAAGTAATTTGACATGTTTATTTAAATCAAACATACGAATTAGATCTATGCCCGGTGACTTTGAATTTAATTTTTCCTACCTCCGATAATGTGTTCACTTTGCTTATCATTAGCTCAAGGTAAGTACATTGAATGCGTTAAGGATTCTTGCAAGTATTTAGACGCTCAGACATCACATTCATGCAATAACTTATTATCTCCTTCATCCAAAATTTTTTGCCACTCATCAGCAGATTGAGACTAGGAAATATTTAGATATGACTTCATCACAACCGGATTTATTTTTCCTACCCCAAATTTTATTAATTTCATTCCATGTTTTTCCATGACCTTGAAACAGTGATTAAATTTGTTATTATAGTATATTTTTTGTATTTAATATTTGTTAATTAAGTTTATTTCTGTATTTTTTTTAATTAGGTGTGTTTTTCCATTTTTTCCACATGGCATCTCGTATTAGAATACTTTCAACGAAGCTGTCATTCATCCAAGTTTTTTGGTTATTTCGATATTTTTTGTAATTTTTAGAAATTTAATTAAAATTAAATTTGATAATGTTATTATCGAGTTCTGCAAGTTTTTCGGTTAGTGTTTTAGTTACAGCTGTTTCGACTGGTAAGGTCATTTTCAAACTGTCCATAATAACTGTCCTTTTTCAAAATGACCTTACCAGTCGAAACAGCTGTAACTAAAACACTAACCAAAAAACTTGCAGAACTCGATAATAACATTATCAAATTTAATTTTAATTAAATTTCTAAAAATTAAAATGGAGTTCTACGAATTAAACACAAAAACAATAAATAAAAATATATATTTTTGTATTTAATTTTTAATGCTACTTTCTTCATAAATATTTTTTTAAATCCCATCTTCTAGGCACATCTGCTGGATCTGCCCTGATAATGGACAATACAACGCTGTCAGAAACGTTGGCTAAAGAAGGAGGTTGCACAACACGGCAGAACACCCCAAAAACAAATAACGCAAATTATAAAACAAATAATTCGAGGTGTATTCGAAAATTATATAAAATCTTAATGTTGTTTTTAGTTAAAAATATACAAAATTTTTAACTGTCTTATTTCATAATAAATGGGTGCTAATGGCTTGTTCGCATTGGAAGAGTACTTTTAAGTAGCTTACATTAGTACCCGCCGCCCGTTGCAAGATGACGGGCTGCTACGCAACAAGGTAACTACGCTAACTAAGCTTATTTTAATACTTATTTCAGAAGAGGTAGAAGAATAAATCAGTAAGATGAAAATAAATAAACATAATTAATTTTTTTATGGAAGCATCTTCATTTAGGCGCGGCTACAAATGAACTCTTCTGAAACGGCCGCTTCGCGCATGTCAATGTGCAGGGACGCGTGGAGAGGGTCCTTACTCGCCCGAAAAATAACGAAATGGATTATTTAAAAAATATATACATAAACATATTTATTTTTTATTGTAAAACTGACAAATAAATCTATTATTTGGGCCCGTGACGTCAATTCATGAAAATGTCCCGTCTCCGAAAATGTTCCTATTAATTTTATTTATTATTTATTTATTTTTTACACGCCCTGATGGGCTTTTACATTATAATTTATAAGTTGAGTAACAAACAATGAAGAAAATATAATACAATGAGAAAAGAAAATACACAAAACAGTGTAACAACAAAACAAATAATAACATAAAAATACATATTATGTATAAATGATAAGAAGTCTAATATTCAATATAAACAAAAATGGAAGAAATTATTTAAATCTATTTGTGCTTAGAAGAATAAAAGTGATAGAATATACAACGTTTATACTGATTAGTTTTAAGATGAAATATATCACCTAGATTAGAATATTTATTTCCGAGACTGTGAATTCTCGGAAACGGAGAATTTTGATAAGCTAGTGTCCTGGTGTTATTGAAGTAGAAGGGTAATAAATGTCGACATGATTTTTGGGGAACATGGATATTGATAAATTGAAGTAATTCAGAACAGTCAATTTTGTAATGCAGTATTTTATGTAATAGTATTAAATCTGTGCTTATTCTTCTTTCTGAAAATTTCAATACAGGCGTTTTATCCAGGAGATAATTGTAATCAATGTAATTGTATAGGAATATGCAATTTATAGTTTATAAACCTTAGAAACTTCCGTTGAATCTTTTCAATGTTGTCTGAATGAATGCTGTAAAAGGGAGACCATAACGTAGAGTTATATTGAAGTTGGCATCTGACAAGGGTTTTATATAACATAATAAATGTGTCTAAATTATTGAAATCTTTTGCAGCTCTCAAAACAAAACCAAGAGTGTTTAGGGCTTTGTTGATAATATTATTAATATGACATACAAAGGTGAGTTTACTGTCGAATATAATGCCTAGATCCATAATTTCACTAACACAATTTAAATTTTCATCATTTAAAGAATACTGAAAAATAATAGGATTATTTATTTTGGAAAAATGAATGAACTGACATTTATTTATATTTAATGCTAGTTTGTTGATAGAGCACCATTCAAAAAGATATATCAAGTTAGTTTGAAGTATAATACAAACATTAATGTGGTTAATCTCTTTATATAGTTTCATGTCATCGGCAAACAGTAACACATTTATGTCAGTAAATATATCAACAATATCATTTATAAATATAATAAAGAAAATGGGCCCTTAATGGGAGCCTTGCGGCACTCCACTTGTTGCTATAAATTTGTAAGACTGTGAGCCATTTATTTTCACACTAAGAATTCTTTTGGACAAATAACTAACAAACCAATTTAATAAGCTACCATAAACTCCAATTTTCGCCAATTTATTGATAAGTATTTTGTGACACACGTTGTCAAAGGCCTTGCTAAAATCAGTGTATATTGAGTCAACCTGGCACCTGTTGGCTAAAGATTAAGATATGAAGTTTTCATATATTAGTAAATTGGTCACTAAAGATTTATTTGCACAAAAGCCATGTTGGTAGGGAGTTATAATTTTTTTAATGTTTGTGGATATTTTATGAAGGGCAATTTTTTCAAAAAGCTTGGGTGTCGATGATTGTTTACATATTGGTCTATAATTTGTTACGTCCGTTTTGTCCCCTTTTTTAAAAATGGGTGTAAGAAAACTGTGTTTCCATGTATCAGGGAAACTGCCTGTCTCTAGTGACTGGTTAAAAATTAGAAAAAGAGGAACAACTAAGCCGTTTAAACATTATTTAATTAGCACAGGTGGAATATTATCAGGTCCTGCATTTTTTCTAGCATCTAACAAATTTACATGGTTTTTGATATCTTTAATTTCTATGCGTACTTCAGATATATCCAGATTAAGATTGGATGAGAATTTTGGAATTTCGTTGCTAGGTATATCCTCTTCATACTGTCATGAAGTGCTTTCTTGAATTTTAACTTCCCACCCCTATATGTTTATTTCCGTCATCAGGTACTAAATATTTAATATTAGTTGTCAAAAATTGGCAACATTGTCTAGACGTTTTGATTGGCCCGAATTTTGGTGGGGGGAGGGGCCCGAGGACCCTTGCACGGCGTCGAGAGCCCTGGCGAGCTTCTTCTGGTTTTAACTGCGCAGATAATTTTGTTTACTCTATGTGCCTTGATGCCTAAGTGTTTGTACCTTTCTAATAATTTTGTTATTTTGTTCCATGTTGACATTTCTCTCCTGCTGAGGAACCTGACTATTCCTCTAGACGCCCCGATGGACATTACACACTGACTTGCGCTACCTAGGAAGTTGCGTGTAACAAAGTTCCTGCCAGGCCACTTCGACGTGTTGATTTTGCTGTCTATTTGATATTTTATCTAAATTGTAAACTATATAACTTATTGTAAACTGTACAACTTTTTGCCTAGGTTTTTAATGCTGAATCTCTATGTGAACAATTTTTTTGTAAAGTTTATCGAGGGAATTCTTTGAAGGGTTTAGATTCAAAAAACCTTCGTTACAACGGCGGTTTTTTCCTGGTGTTTTCGGGGATGTGTCATGAAGTGCTTTCTTGAATTTTAACTTCCCACCCCTATATGATTATTTCCGTCATCAGGTACTAAATATTTAATATTAGTTGTCAAAAATTGGCAACATTGTCTAGACGTTTTAATTGGCCCGAATTTTGGTGGGGGGAGGGGCCCGAGGACCCTTGCACGGCGTCGAGAGCCCTGGCGAGCTTCTTCTGGTTTTAACTGCGCTATGGGTCGGTCTTTCGCATTTTGGCCGGGGCCGCCTAGATCCTTTTTGTTCCAACGTTTGTTGGAACCCGTAATTTAAAATATAGTTAAATTTTATATATCTAAATCAACTCAGTGGTGTTTCCGGACGAGGTCCTCTGCCCAGATGAAACCCGAGACGGGGTAACGTACGTACAACTTATATTATTATGTGTTATCATTCAACCCGTTTATTATATTTTAGAATCATTAACCTTGAGTTCACAAAGAGATTAAAAGCTTTTCCTAGAAGCGTCGAGTCATTAATAAATTCACAAATTATTTAAAAGCGACAAGAGATCTTCTAATTTATTAAACCCTATCTTTATTCAATAAATGAAGCGACGATCGTTTTGAATCAAATCCGATCGAATTGAGAACACAATATCCCTGGGAGGAGCTAGCCGAGGTTTGTATTATAATTTGGTTTGGGTAAGTATTTAAATTGAACCATTGTTGTTGAGTCTTGAACATTGTGGTGTTATTTAATTTCAAATTTGTTATAAGTTCGTAATCAGGCGGTTCGAGCCCGTCGTTACGTAGCACTGACGCCTTTCAACGTGGGGCCAGATTTGGTTCATTATGGTCGTCGCTTTCTTTGATTTCATAACTTAACATTTCATAAACTCCATGCTGTTTTTCGTGATGTATGTATAAATATGTAAATAATAATAAATTTTTCCCCTTTAAATGTATAGCTAAATAAGTGATTGTGAATAGTTTTAAAAAGTTCAAGTGTGTTTTCAAACGCCGCCATTTTGATCCACGTGTTTTTTCAACCGCCGGTATATCAAGTGTTCGAGAAGTATTTAAAAAAGTTCACGCGTGTTTTAAGGATCTGCCATCTTGTCGGCCGCATCTCCGGATTAAAAAAAAAAAAAAACCGTAACGTGTTTTCGACCGTATCAAGTTTTTTGTCGTTAACAGCCACCATTTTGGAAGCATCTCAAATCGCCACGTGTTTTCGATCGTTTAAATCAAGTTTTTTGTCGTTAACAGCCACCATTTTGGAAGCATCTCAAATCGCCACGTGTTTTCGAACGTTTAAATCAAGTTTTTGTCGTTAACAGCCGCCATTTTGGAAGCATCTCAAATCACCACGTGTTTTTGACCGGTATATATTTAGTCATGCCGTATTTTGAAAAGATTCGTTTTGTTTTACGCGATTCTTGAAACAAAATGGTTACCG
Organism: Limnephilus rhombicus; assembly: GCA_929108145.2. Classification (NCBI taxonomy): domain Eukaryota; kingdom Metazoa; phylum Arthropoda; class Insecta; order Trichoptera; family Limnephilidae; genus Limnephilus; species Limnephilus rhombicus. The sequence continues at coordinate 32,125,766 of OV815284.1, forward strand.
GAAATCTCAGAATTAGATACCTCAGATTAAAATCTGCTAGCGTAGGTAAATGCATTTAAGGTACGGTATACCCGCTCAAAAAGGGAGATAGTGAAATTCGAGTAAAACCACAATTCGGAATTTAAGCCTTGCTTGAAATGGATTTAGCCATATTTGGTGACTGCATATTGTGATCTTCTGCTAAAAAAACGGCGTTGTGGTTATTTGTTAGTTAGTTCTTTAACAAATTTTCCTTTAGTAAGTGCCGCTCGCATAGCACGCCAATTTAAATTGTGTGATCTCAAGTTTAGTTTGCTTGACATAGGTTTTAAATATATTTGAATAATTTTAAATCGACGTAATTTACTTGCCATGTTCGAGTTTAAAATTTTACAAAAGTAAGATGGTCGGGGTGCAGGCACCTAAAAGCAGGTACCTTTCCTACGGTCAATTTATGACAGGGCTGACATTAGAATTCTTCAAAATATTTTTTGGAGACCTTCATAAAATTAAAGGTTCGTTTTATTACCGGGTAAGCAATTATCACCGCGTAGCGGGAGGAACGATTGTATGTTGGGTTCCTTTGGAGACAATAACTATTGTCTTTTTTCATAGGCAAAGAATTTATTTCAAATATCTGAAAGTACCTACCTAGTAGATGCGATTATTTTTAGATTAACGGCCATTAGTTTGAAACAGAAATTGACCAGTCTCAGAGTGTGTTGAGACCATATTTTAGCGTTATTTTCGTTGAAACGAGCTGATGATTTAGAGTGGTAAAATAGTATTTACCTATTTAAACATAGATTTTTAACAGTTAAAATAACGAACGCAAAAAAAATTTAATCGAGTTCTATTCTCGTGATTTACCAGTGAGATATAATTTTTAGTGTTCAATGATACCGCCTTCCTTATGGGATATAAATACCTACCAGTTCGAATCTGGAATGATAATAATGCAACGCACTCCGACGTAATTACCGTACTTCAAAATTCAGTCGCGGGTTCGATTCCTTGCGAAATTATATATCTCCGTAACCATGCCGATCTCTCTATCGAAGAGTAGAAACCTATGAACGATTAGATAAATATGTTTGTACCTGTGACATCTTAGGGGATGCTGTGTGGAGGGCCCTTTAAGGAAAGGAAGGAGAGGAAGGAAAGAGGGATGAGGGGCGGATATAAATTTAGTGGTCAGTGTCCAGGAGTGACAGACATAGGAATTCCTTTCTCCAAATTACGGTTCGACGGCAGGTAGTCTAGACACCCAGTCCGATTTTACCCCATATGGACTCAGGCACTCGTAGCGAATAAAGCAACATCCAAATGTAGCGAATCCCTTAAGAGGATTACCTATAACTGAGGCGCTGGTTATACAATAGATAGTTCCGGGGCAGCGGTACCCATGCCCGCAACAACAAATTGATACGACAACGAAGTCTATGAAAACGGTAATGGAACCGATGTAACGGTCTATGTAACGGAAGTACGATAGCTATTTTTTTTTTTAAATAGATGGATATAATCGGTATCTGTTAATATTAATGTATAGGTATTACTATTAATTAATTATTTTATGGAAAAGTGATAGTGGGTTCGATTATTACTTTTGATTTTCGAGATTTTGCTCAGGATAGAACAAGTGTCTAGATTTATTCAACTAACGGTGTAGATTGATTGCATAGAAATCAATAGATGTTAATTGAAATTAAAGTTATTATTTGAAATAATAAGGATAAAGAACGAACTTATTTACAGATATTTAATAAGTTGATAGAAGAAGATCAAGACGGAATGCAACTATAATGTTGGCCCATACCAATTAGAAAATAGTTATTCAAAGAAAATCAAGATGGAATCCATCTTAGCCAAGTGGAAAATTATTTCTTCAAATAATTTTGAAATTTATTTGTTTGAGTAGAGTTTCGCGCTAAGCGACGGACGTGAATCGTATTTTGACTGATTTATCACTCAAATGGTTTTGAAGGAACCGGAGAAATCAACGTATTGTGAAAATAAGATATGAAATTGACACCACACCCTTCCACACATACCTACACTCATCGTGCTGTTTTCGAAAGGACGCTTTTGGGATAGTGCATACACGTACATTACAATCGCTTCGGAGTAATTAACCGAATGTGATAACCACTAACATTCGCCACTCACACATACACTAACCTTGACACTTTTTTCGAAGGGGCCCATTCGAAAGCAGTGTGTACACACCCTACATACACACTACACTTGTATTTTATAACTATTCATGTACATCATTCGACATTCGTATTGTTTTTCATATATAACTAGCCTCTGCTTGCTATTACTTTTCACCTGTCTTTCAAGCTCGAGAATGAAGGTCGTTGGTGATTAATAATTGCGATTTGATGGTTTGCTCGTTCCGGGAAAAAACTAGCTGGCGCCCCGCGGCACAGCCCGCGTAAATGAAGTGGGAAAGCTATACTGTTTTATGATATATTTCAACACTTTTGTCCCTGACTTCTGAATTATTATTTTTGTCATCATTAAAAAAATACTATAATGCGCTGACTAAAATAACTTTAAATTATTGTTGTCATCATTAAAAAAATACTATAATGCGCTGACTACAATAACTTTAAATAGTGCCTTAAAACTCGATACATCGACGACAATTATATTACAGTGAATGTGATAAAACCTGAGGTATTATATGTGAGTTCCGGAAATATTGGTGGCCTTAAGTAAGAAGGACTCATTATTTCCACTGGGAAGTTTTAATTTGAAGTGGATCATTACGGTGTTCCAATTAGCGCTAAGTTTTTTTCAGCTGTTGTCCTAAATTATACCTACGTCGGAATCTTGAAAGATTTCTGACACTATGTGGGTCACTAAAGGACTTTGAGTTTTGTTGTCTATTTTGTTATCTGTTTTGTTTTAATATGTCATTAACCAGTAATCCGTACTGTTAAAAAGTGGATACTGACTTAACTGAGCCATTACCCGTTCTTTAAAAGGGGGTTAAATGTGCTTTTTGTTCTACGATATGTCAATACATACATCACGACATCTAATGTGGAGTTACCTTACGCTTTGATCTCTTGTTGCTTATACATTACTGTTCAGATAATTTTGTTTACTCTATGTGCCTTGATGCCTAAGTGTTTGTACCTTTCTAATAATTTTGTTATTTTGTTCCATGTTGACATTTCTCTCCTGCTGAGGAACCTGACTATTCCTCTAGACGCCCCGATGGACATTACACACTGACTTGCGCTACCTAGGAAGTTGCGTGTAACAAAGTTCCTGCCAGGCCACTTCGACGTGTTGATTTTGCTGTCTATTTGATATTTTATCTAATCGGTAGTCGATGGTTTCACCTCTTCCTCTCACTCGATAAATGCTGGCGTCCCGCAGGGATCGGTTCTGTCTCCAACTCTGTTTTTGTTGCACATCAACGACCTTTTGTCATGTGCACCAATTCACTGCTACGCGGATGACAGTACAGTTCATGATAGCTTTTTGTTTGACAAGCCCCCAAAGGGCTCACAAACTCCAACAGCTCGTAAGGCTTTGAAGCAAAGAATGGACGGTTACCTCGAGAGTGTTTTCTCTTGGGGTAAAAATAATCTCGTTGAATTTAATGTTTCAAAGACCCAATCTTGTCTGATTACGTCTAAAAGGGATCGCAATGAAAATCTAGTCTCTTTCAACGGAAGCAATCTTCCGAACAGGCCCTCCATTGATTTGCTTGGTGTAACCCTAAGTGACCAGCTCAGGTATGGGGGCTCCATCGAAGCCAGAGTAAAGTTAGCCTCCCAAAAACTGGGCGTACTGTACAGGGCCCGCAGATACTTTAAAAGTACACAACTGCTAACCCTGTACAAATCGCAAGTGCGCCCCACGGTTGAATTTGGCAGCCACCTCTGGTCTGGAGCTCCAAAATACCTGAAAAATACCCTCGACTCTGTGCAGAAACGGGCGGTCCGTTTGATAGATTCTCCCATCTTAACAGACGGATTGCAATCTTTAGAGCACAGGCGTCGGGTGGGAATGCTATCCTTGTTCTACCGGTATTACAATGGAAGATGCTCCGAGGAACTAGCATCATTGATCCCTTCGGCACCGGTGCATAGTCGGGAAACACGCCAAACGCGTGCCCAACATTTGTACACAGTTGACATTAGTCACATGAGAACGGGTCGTTTCTTCGACTCGTTCTTATGTTCAACAGCTCGGCTGTGGAATGATTTGCCGGCCTCTGTGTTTCCTCCTTCCTACAACATGGGTCTCTTCAAGACCAATGTTCATTCCTTCCTCTCCTCAAAAAGACCCTCCACACAGCATCCCTGATGACATAGGCCCTGAGGGAAATTATTTTCCTCAGGGCCTCCTGTGTGGAGTTAATGTAAAAATTTTATCTAAATTGTAAACTATATAACTTATTGTAAACTGTACAACTTTTTGCCTAGGTTTTTAATGCTGAATCTCTATGTGAACGATTTTTTTGTAAAGTTTATCGAGGGAATTCTTTGAAGGGTTTAGATTCAAAAAACCTTCGTTACAACGGCGGTTTTTTCCTGGTGTTTTCGGGGATGTGTCATGAAGTGCTTTCTTGAATTTTAACTTCCCACCCCTATATGATTATTTCCGTCATCAGGTACTAAATATTTAATATTAGTTGTCAAAAATTGGCAACATTGTCTAGACGTTTTAATTGGCCCGAATTTTGGTGGGGGGAGGGGCCCGAGGACCCTTGCACGGCGTCGAGAGCCCTGGCGAGCTTCTTCTGGTTTTAACTGCGCTATGGGTCGGTCTTTCGCATTTTGGCCGGGGCCGCCTAGATCCTTTTTGTTCCAACGTTTGTTGGAACCCGTAATTTAAAATATAGTTAAATTTTATATATCTAAATCAACTCAGTGGTGTTTCCGGACGAGGTCCTCTGCCCAGATGAAACCCGAGACGGGGTAACGTACGTACAACTTATATTATTATGTGTTATCATTCAACCCGTTTATTATATTTTAGAATCATTAACCTTGAGTTCACAAAGAGATTAAAAGCTTTTCCTAGAAGCGTCGAGTCATTAATAAATTCACAAATTATTTAAAAGCGACAAGAGATCTTCTAATTTATTAAACCCTATCTTTATTCAATAAATGAAGCGACGATCGTTTTGAATCAAATCCGATCGAATTGAGAACACAATATCCCTGGGAGGAGCTAGCCGAGGTTTGTATTATAATTTGGTTTGGGTAAGTATTTAAATTGAACCATTGTTGTTGAGTCTTGAACATTGTGGTGTTATTTAATTTCAAATTTGTTATAAGTTCGTAATCAGGCGGTTCGAGCCCGTCGTTACGTAGCAATACACAGACTTAAAATAATCGGCGAATAGATTTACAAGGTTTTTATCATTACACCCAATTTTTCCATTGAAATTCATAGAAGTTGTAATACCTAAGTTAGTATTTTTTTGAGAATTAGTGTAATTCCAAAACTGTTTTATATTTACACGAATTTCACTTTCAATTTTGTCAACGTAATTTTTATAGCACAACTTTGAGATTTTACAACACTCCCTTCTTAACAATTGAAATTTATTGTAATCACTCGTCAGTCTGGATCGTTTGTAATTTTTATGAGTTATTTTCTTACTATATGTTCAAGTGATTTCATACTCATAAATACGTTATTCCAAAAGAGAGAAACACATTTAATAACATATAAAAGTGGTGGAAAGTGTTCACAGATAGATTTCATACTAGCTGACAGGAAAATGAAAGGCGGTTTTAAGGACTGTAAAGTGATACTGGGCGAGTCACTAGCCTCGCAACATCGACTCTTAGTGGCTGTATTTAGACTGCCCAAGCCTATCAGGACACTAGTGGATAAAACATCTAAAATAAAGTGGAAAGAACTGTCAGGCCCAAAAGGAGAATCTCTCAAAAACAGACTGCATGATTACCTAGTGAACGATCGAAATGCCAACTATGAAAATGCAAACTCAATGTGGGCTAAATTTGAAATGCATTGCAAAAATGAAGCGAGGTCCATACTGGGCGTTTCGAAAGGAGGCATAAGTACAGGCAAAGATCCTACATGGTGGAACGAAGAGGTAAAGGAAGCTCTCAAAAACAAGAAAAATCTCTTTAAGGTCTGGCATCGCTCTGAGACAGACATTGATCGAGATAAATATATGAAAGCTAAAAAAACTGCTAAAACATGTGTAGCGCAGTCAAGAGCCAAATCACGACAGGAATTCAACAACAACCTTGAGAATGCCGAAACTGATGCTGAAATATTCAGAATAGCCAAAACTAAAAACAAATCAACCCTAGACATCAAAACCAATAAGTATATCAAAAGTAAAAGTCAGACGCTGCTTACTTCAAACGAAGATATCAATCATAGGTGGTTCGAATACTATAAAGAACTTCTAAATGAAGAATATCCAAGTAACAGCTTCAAACCCTTACCTCCAGTCGAGGGCCCGATCCAGGAGATTAGCAGAGATGAAGTCAAGCAAGCCATCAAAAGGATGAAGAATTGTAAAGCCGTAGGACCCGATGAGATACCGGCAGATCTATGGAAGTCATTAGGAATGGTAGCGATAGAATGGCTCACAAACCTATTTAATAAAATAGGCAGAAGTAAAATTCCTGAGGCGTGGCGGCAAAGCTTCCTTGTACCATTCTATAAAAATAAAGGTGACGTTACACAGTGTGGCAATTACAGGGGCATAAAGTTAATCTCACACACTCTTAAAATCTGGGAACGCATACTGAATAAACGAATATATGATCTTGCCAAAATCACACCGAATCAATTCGGTTTCACCCCATCAAAATCTACGACAGACGCATTACAGGCGGTGAGAATAGTAATGGAAAAACACCGTCTCAATAGGGAAAACTTACACTTCATCTTTATCGACTTAGAAAAAGCTTTCAACCGAGTGCCAAGAAGCCTTGTGTGGCAAGCTATGAGAGCTCAGGAACTACCAGAACATTATGTTAACCTCATAGAAGACATGTATAACAATACCCGCACAAGGGTCAGAAGCCCGGCCGGTCTGAGCCAAGAATTCGAGCTTGAGGTGGGAGTTCACCAAGATTCGGCGCTGAGCCCATTACTGTTCAACTTAGTAATGGATTACATCACCAAAAATATTCAAAAGAAACTACCCTGGAACCTTCTGTATGCAGACGATATAGTACTAATTGCCAAAACTGCGGAAGATCTGCAAAATACCTTGACAGATTGGATAACAGCACTTGAAACATCAGTACTTCGTGTCAGCAGGTCAAAAACGGAGCACTTGGAATGTAATTTCAGCAATACAGCGAGCAACACCACCGTTTACTATCCAGACAGAATGCCGGTGCCAAAAGTAGAATCCTTCAAATACCTTGGCTCAGTAATAACAAAAGACGCAAATGTAGAGGCCGATGTATCTCACAGAGTAAATGTTGCGTGGCAGAAGTGGCGATCACTCACTGGAGTACTGTGCGCTTCAAGCATGCCCATTCGCACAAAAGGCAAAATATACAAAACTGCAGTGAGACCAGCAATGCTGTATGGGGCTGAGTGTTGGACAGTGAAGGAAAATCACGTCCAAAAACTGCACGTTGCAGAAATGAAAATGCTTAGATGGTCAGGTGGGGTTACGAAACTGGACAAAATACGAAACGAACATATAACAGGTAGTTTCAAGGTAGCTACAATGTATGGTCATGTAATGAGAAGAGACAAAGAACACGTGTGCCATAAAGCGCTAGCTATACCTGAAATAAAAAGAGGAAGAGGACGCCCCCCTCTGACATAGTGGACCAGCATGGCAAAAATAGCTCGAAATTTCCCCAATCCAACAACCCAAGACCGGTCGTCTTGGCGCAGATTGATTAGGAGAGCCGACCCCACTTAAAGTGGGAAGTGGCAAAGAAAAAGAAGAAGATGTTAAAGTGATCAAATTGGGACTAAACCAGTTTGGAAAATGAGAAATTCTATTATGTCAAAGGGGCACAAAATTTGCAATAGCAAAATTTATAATGTCATAGAATTTATTAACATTATCGTTAATATCTGCGTTTTCCAGAAAGGACCACTCTGTTGTATTTAAGCAATCAGAAATTTTTTGAAAATTTGCTTTACGAAAGTTATAAGATGACTTGATATTTTTAAGATGGGTGTTGTTAACAAAGGGAATAACTATGTCCAGAGGAGGATGGTAAACGTCTACAGGTAATAGTTCTTCCAAAGATTTACATACGTTAGCATTGGGCTCACTGCAAAAAACTAGATCAAGAATGCGACTGTATATATTAGCGACAGTGTTTAGTTGTGGGATTGATAAATAATTCGACATACCCAGAATCTCTCTCTCATTAAGATTAGCAGTTGACATATTAATACCAGACAATTCAGGGTCATCATGGTTCCAGGATATATTTGGCAAGTTATAGTTTCCTACTACGACAAGTTTGGCACTGGGATATTTAAACCTTAAAAATTCCACGTCCTCAATATGTTTTGTATACAGCTGTGTATCGGAAGATGGCGGTAAATATAAACATCCAATTATTAACTTGCCAGCATTTTTGTTTTCGAGCAACAGGAATATTTGTTCAACCTCACTATTTTTATTTTTAAGCACTTTTGACGGAATACGTTTGTGGACAGCAATCAGGACTCCACCCCCTCTTGTATTGGAGCTGGTGTTTGGACTACGGTCTACTCGGTAGATGTGGTGATCTTGCAATCCAAGTTCCGCTGCGAAAATTGATGGTGTTAACCAGGTTTCCGTTAACATGATGACATCGTGGGAGAGAGTCAGGGAACTTATTCTGAATTCCTTTAGTTTCGTTCTAATGCCTCTGACGTTTTGATAATAGATGTTACATTTATTTAGTTGGAGTTTTGTGGCAAAACATTGACGATTTTAGGTAGGTTATTTATATATTTTATTATTAAATTTGATTCACCATTTTTTTTTCTAGACTCCAGCTCGTCCCGAAGCATCATCAGGTTTTTTCTTAGTTGAATAGTCTGATCATTTCTGGCTTTGATACCATCTTTGAATTTTTTGTTATTGATCAAAATTGTCCTAACAAAATGTTCCTCTTTGAATTCTAACTTGATTGGTCTACATTTATTCGTGACTTTCTTTGTTCCCAACCTGTATATTTTGTAAAATTCCACGCTGATTTTTTTTGTTCACTAGATTTATTGTTTGTTCTCAGCGAACTTATCATTTGGTTTGACTGTTTGACAGATATTATGAAGAGAACCCCGTACATTTTACGATGTCTGTATGTGTTTTAGAGGTATAATGGTAGTGGTGCGGATTTTAACAAAATAACATTTTATGATATTATTATTATTATAATTTATAAGTACAAGTATATTACATTAAATTTAGTAATATAGACGTTGAACATTTTAATGATTTATGATCTATAAGACGGATCGAGGAAAAAAATATTTATGAGATGTAATATTTTCGGTATGCCTCGTTATTCTCCTGTGCCCTTTCTCGTGGAAAAAGATATTTTTTAAATGAATTTCGGCTACGTAATTATCGTTTTTTCGCACCTATAAAATTATGTCCCGTCTTTCCGGTTTATAAAAAATGGTCTGACATTTCGGATTGAAATTTTTAAAAAATCGCCAGGGTTTCAAAAATACGATAAAAAAATGAAAATAAGGAATGTCTTAGAACACTTGCCTAAACCGGATTTTTTTAAATGTGATGCAAGTGGCCTATTGTAATAATAAAACGAACTACAAAATGCCAAAATTTGTAAGAAGATCTAAAAAATTTGCACCAACCAATTTGTGTTAATGGAGTTACTAATCTGTTTCATTTGGCAATCTCTAATGGCTGGTAAACAAAATATGCAAAGATCTAAAAATAGATAAACATGAATTTTTGGCATTGTAATCCGATGCCCAGTCATCACATCACAAATTCAACACTTGACATCATTATCTATTAACGGCTAATATTGTAACAATCCGAGTTAAGTGTACAAAAAGTGATTAATTTTACCTTTACGTTCGCATTATTTCCCATGCAGATATGAACTTGAATGATACATTTTATTATATTCTCATATTATGTTCGATTAGTTTTAACTTTAATTTAATGTTACAAGTCAGAGGGTTCATGACATCGTATATACACAATTTTGTTTGGGATTAAAAAGTGAAAACAAAAAACTCTCCAATAATTAATCTGAACGGCATTACTGGCCCCCAACGTAGCACTATTATTTATAATTGGTTTCAATCAAAAATTAAAGCTATCACAACAATAACTAATAGAAGCGAAATATGTTGAAATCATATCTAATGTTGCGAACACTGAGTCAATTATTAATAAACAATCAAATGAAAGAAGAACCTACTACATCTCGTAAGTCCAGCTTATTCAAAAAGGAATGTCAGCATTGCAAAAATGAATCATAAGGTCTCATAACTTTAAATACAACCATTCATTTCAATCAATGTTATATCATAATAATTGTGGTGAACGTATGTCTTACGGTACGAAAGAGACATGCGTGTATGAGTGAGACAGCATGAGTAATGTATAAAAGGGGTAATTGTTGTCCAATCGTCCTTTTTACCCATAGACTTCCTAGAAGAACCATTGTACTTATCTCGGAATAAACGTAACTAGTCTACCCACGACTTATTATTATCTCACACCCTGCACTGTGATTACCATAAAAGAAAACTGGGCCCATCATTAGATTTGAAGTCCAGAATATCAGAAGACACCACACGGTCACCACAATAATATATTAAAGCAACTACATTATTGTAAAATAGGGCACATCATCCATCAATCAAAACAAGCTCAATTTAAAGCAATTTCAGGCAAATTTGTTTTTATAATTTTTTATTATTTTTAAATACACACATTTGACAGATTTATAGAAAGAAAATATATGGTTCTTAAAAAATAATTAAAAATAAAATAATTTCTTGTTAATGAAACTACCCAATTTAATAGAGAAAAACATTTCTCATGTTGAATTGATTGTTGTTGTTTTATTTATTTACATTTAAACCTGCTAAACTACTTATGTAGTTTGTCAGCAGGAATTAAGTAGTTTGATTAGAATTATGTAATATTATTAGAAATTATTAGAATTATTACTCATGGGTCAACTAACCCACTTTAGTAAAATTACAGTGCTCGGACGCGTTTAGTTACTACTATACTCTCCACTCGACTACAATGCTTGGCGTGTCCGAACGGCTCTTAAGGGATATACTTGAATAACTTTAACCTGTGATTCCTGACAATTTTGAATAAAAAATCTGAATGAAATTTTGGTTTCCGGTGACATTTTTGTTTTTTTCTCAACTTAAAACATTTAAAAAATCAGTAGTTATTGGACAGTTGGGTCGTAGTAAGGGGCTGGGAGGTTACTCTGCTAAATGACTGTGGAAGAATATTTTTTTCTGTTTGGTTTTGAAGAAAAAAAGGCCAACATCAACAATCACACATCAATAATTAATCACTCCAAAGAATGTCAGGAATCACTGGATAAATTAAATCAAGTATTCGAACGTCCGTTGTCACCGCGGATATCAGAAATGTTTGCATTTGCATTGAACGCCACACCTGATCGAATGGATTTATTCAGAATGTATATTTTTTATTTTTTTTTATTAATAATTTTTTTTTGTTACATACATAAAAATATTACAAAATACATTTCTTTTGATATAAAGTAAAAAAGAAGTAACTATAAAATTAAATAGGTAGCTTAAAGATAAACAATACAATTAAACAAAAAAAAGATATTACAATAGTATGCATATATGTATGATTTCAAAAAAAAATCCCACATAGGCATCGCCAGTTCGTGGGTATACTTAATTTTGTTTTAATACAGTTAAGATTATAAGTCAATTACATAATTATGTTTTAAAATATGTATAGAACAAATAATTCCGTATTTACAAAACTAAAATTTATAAAAACAAAGAAAGGTTAAATAAAAATTAAGGATTTGTAAAGTTACAACAGGTAGGATGTTATAGCAGGTATATATTTGTGTCATTTGTAGTTATCCAAGTCTTTATTAATTTTTTGTATATGCTGTAAGAGGATATGTTTTTAGATTTAATTTCTATAGTCTGATAGAGTGCATTATAAATTTTTGGTGCAATGAAAAAAGCATGTCTCTGCGCAAGCCTAGTTTTGCATAGGGGAACCTCAAATGCATTATTTACTCTACTGCTGGAGCGATTTTCGTTTTTTGTAAAATAAACATTTCGTGAAAATATATATTTCAGACATTGCATACAGTAAATTTTTCTAATATCTAAGAGTTCAGCTTCTTGGAATAATTGCATGGAGGGGTAGGTAACATCTTTATGCAACATTATTTTTATTATTAATTTTTGAGTAATTTCTAGTGGCTTAATGTGAGTATCATAAATACCCTCCCATCTAATTATTCCATAAGATATTAATGCACCAATGCATGATATACCAGTTTCATTCTGTTAATTATTATAAGCAATAATTATCAGCCTGAAACACTCATCAACATTGAAAAATCTTCCGAAAAAAGATACTTGCCGCCAACGGGACGGCGGCAAGTATCTTTTCTCGGAAGATTTTTCAATGTTGATGAGTGTTTCAGGCTGATAATTATTGCTTATAATAATTGTTACCCTTTGTGCTATGCATAAAAATCTTGTCTAAACGTTAGTTTATAAATTAAAAATAATAATTAATATTTGACAAGTTTAAATATTTCCCCAATAAATGTAGTCATAATTTGTCTCGACGCCACCTTGCGAGGGATTTAACACTTACAATGTCTCTCTCGCAAAAATAAAGTTGGTTGTTTTCAGGGGGAAAAAATATAATAAGCAGTAATTGTTGAATGAAACACTAGTATATATTGAATTATTTGGCGGGTATTTGATAAGCCCCCATAGCTCAGTGGTCAAGAGCAGCTGACCGGCAAACAGAAGGACCCGGGTTCATGTCCCGTTGGCGGCAAGTATCTTTTCTTGGAAGATTTTTCAATGTTGATGAGTGTTTCAGGCTGATAATTATTGCTTATAATAATTGTTACCATTTGTGCTATGCATAAAAATCTTGTCTTAACGTTAGTTTATAAATTAAAAATAATAATTCATTCTTTTAATATCAACTATGTTATTTAATCGTTTAAAATGTAAGTCAAATACCTAAGTTTAGTTACAAGCTTTTCTACGTGATTTGTCCATGTTAGTTGGCTGTCTATGATAATTCCTAGGTATTTAACTGTGTTCCCTGAATTCATTTCTAAACAGTTAGAACACAAAACAGGATTGCAAGTATTGTTGTGAAACCTTAGCGATAACCACTGGAGCAACGGCGCGTTTTATAACTTATGCCTCGGATTGCTCGTGATATTTTCGAGTCCATTTTGAATTTTTTCCGCCGACATTGAAAAAATCATATCTCCGAATTTTAATATGGAGACATGCAAACTGATTAGAGTTCTATATAGCCAATAAATTAACCTATCTTTTATTGATTATAAAATCGTAAACTTTAAAAATGTGCGAATCCTGCGTGTTAGTTACTTTGAAATTGCCGTAAATGTTACTTTTTCAAGTCAACATTGGATATTTTCGATTTCTACACGTTGTCTATGGCGTACTTGATAACCACAGAAGCAAACATATTTTTAAACTGTCAATTTTTAAGTGCAATCAGCTGATTTGGAATATTTTGGTCGAAATTTTTTTATAGATTTTTGAGATCGCGGAGTGTCAAAATAAAATCCACTTTTTAGTATATTGAAATACATTTAACACAAAGTAACTGTACGAAATTAGATGGATACGTTCGTTGTCTACAATTATCAATAAGAATTAACTTGATTTTTGCTTTATTTAACTAAAATAATCGTTTTACAAATACACCCTAAATGACAATATCAAAATCAGACTGCAGCTTTATAAACATTTGTGATCTAACATTGGATATTCATCAACATGTTTTTATATAATGTAGTAAATTAAGATACAAGGTTTTTAATAAGATATAAATCATAAGAATACGTATTACTAACCTTTTAGAATACTTGCATGAATGTTTTCGAGTTTCGCCATTTCCATTCTGACAAAATATGCCATCTGACAGCTGGCTTTGGTTGTGATTTACTGGATTAAAACTTTTCTAAACTAATTGAAATTTATATGTATATCTTTGTTATGAATCCTTCTAATTGATAAACTATAGTTCAAATGCACACGTCAAGTAATTAGGTCGATAATTCTAAAAATGAACACAAAGATCGGGTGAAATTCTAAATTTAAATTTTAGTTCGTAAAATATGTAAAAAGGCACTAATTTTTAATTTGAACGAATTGAAAACACGTTAAATAGATTGATAATTGAATTGCGGGAACTGTCGTATGTAAACAATTAATAAAAATCAATTAAAACAATCAATAACATCATTCTAAGCCAACAAACGGCTGTCATTTTAACCTAGAAATTTTTGTCAACAAAACAAGATACGTGCTTATGCATATCTTTATAGATAATAGTAGACGCAAAAGAATACAGACATCTATGCAAAATCCTATAAAGGATTTTGTCAACTACATGATTATGTAAAACACGGATCGCGGGAGTTTTCGAAAATATTTAAAAAAAAAAATTGTGCAACTAGGGAGAATCTTCCGAAATTCGGAAACTTGGCAAATTTAAACTTTGTAAGTGGTTCCGAAATTCGGAAAAAAGCGTTCCAGTGGTTAAGAGTGCCGCCCTTTTGGTATTATAGAATGGAATATAAATAGTTTTTTCACAGTTCAGAGTTAGAAGGTTTTGGTTTAGCCATTCTTTGACAATGGAAGTACACTTATTTGCATTTCAGAGACTTCTTTCCATGATTTACTATGGACTGTGATTGTAGTATCATCAGCATACGAGAATAGTTTTCCCGGAATACTGATATTACACAGGTCATTGATATAAATTAGGAAAAATAATGGACCGATAACTGTTCCTTGTGGAACCCCATGTCTCACAGATTCTGGTAATATTATCACCAATTTTTGTACATTGTCTGCGATATTCGCCCTTGAGGTGATTTTTCACAAAAGCGGCGCTCTACAAATTATCCAATTATCAAACGGTATTATTATAGGCTGGAGGCTGTTCGGTGGAAATTTAAGAATCCTGCTAAGAATGCAACTTTGATGCCGCGCCTTACGTGTTAACTTCTTCTTTGTACTTGGAGTTTGTGTATAAATGTACTTTTGTAATTGAACCGAATTAAATCATTTACGTTAACGTTTTGCGTGATATGCGTCGCCTAGCAGGAGTATCTAAGTACAACGGATTTTTAATTTTGTGTATCTCTCTGGATATGGAGAGATTGACGATAATATGATTATAATTGAAACTGGAGTTGTGAATAATAATAACACGCTGCTCTATATTTCACATGACGTCATTGCCTGTAGTGGTTAAATTATCCGGTGACTAGCTGTCACTGGGTCACAGTGGATCCGAGGAACCGGTTATTTTTGGAACCAGTTTTTATTGTATTTATAAAATGGTCACCAACACTTAAACTGGGCGAAGCCGAACCAAAAGCCGCGGGATTTTAACTGCTAGTTATTATTATTATCATATTGTTAATCTAAGTAAGCACATGATTCATTATTCTGCAAAACATTAAACACCCTTTGACATGTAGAAATTTTCAACTCTAGAAAACGTATAAAAGAAAATTATCAAGAATTATGTAGACGCAAGAATAATTCTGAACACATTTAATTGATGCAAGAAATATGTAGATGCAAGAATTATGAATATGTTGAATTAATGCAAAAATTACGTGATTCCGAGAATTATGAATATGTTGAATTAATGCAAAAATTATGTGATTGCGAGAATTATGAATAATGAAGGCTGAACATCCTTTTTACTGTTTTCACTGTCTTGTTTATTCATTTGTTCTATTGTTTATTTTTTTTTTGTTTTTGTTCACAATGTAGTACCCACATCGACCAAATACCGACGAATACCTATGTATAATTTGTTTATATGTATAAAGATGATTAATGGAACTTAATTGGTTTATTCATGTTATAAATAAGTATAATTTTTTTTATAAGAACAGCTCTCTTTTGATAACTTTTGTAGGTTATTCCCATCTATTTAATATAAATATCATTGAAGAAGAAGATAACACTCATAATCTAAACGATAATATGAAAGAGAACAAGACACAGAAAAATAGAAAAAGATAATGGTCGCAACTGGGACTCGAACCCAGAACCTCTCATCTAACCGGAAAGTCCGCTTTTACCAATTCAGCCATTGCTACCTTCTAAGAAATCGTCATAATTGTCAAATGACATTGTGTAATTTCCTATAACTAACTCAGAATACACCATTTTTTTGTTTAATTCACAACAAGTTTTTCTGTATTACAATTGATTTGGTGGTGTCTATGAGAAATCTCAGTATTTTACCAGATAGAGGGTACACTTTTACATAATACTGCATACTCAACTCAAATTTCGATTTTTCGGAGATAATAATAATAATAATATTTATTTCACATAAAATTATACAATGAAACATATGTGGAAACTTTGACTAGCCAACTAGGAATGGATCCTGTTTAAGGCCAGTCAAATTGACAAATTTAGTTCATATCATAATTTCATATTACATTGATTAATTATATAAACATATTATTTATTAAATGAAACAAGTGTTATGATTGAATTCCTCGTAGAAGCTTTAGTTAATAACTACAATTTTGAACTCATAAAAAAAAAGAATAAGCGAAGAGAAAAAACAATGTCTTAAAGTACAAAATTAGTATCGAATCCTTGTTTAACAATAGATAAAATGTTTGGTCATTTAAATCGCTTGCAAAAATTGAGAATCGAGACATTCTTCAAGCGTGATGACAATATCCATATTATAATTAACGTGGATGTTTAAACGTGATTACAAAAAATAATTATAATTAACGTGAGTGACGTATCCCTTAACTTTACGAGCGGGTGAAGAAACTCAAAAAGAATGTGACTCGAAAAGGATGCAGCAAATAAATAAAAACAATTTGTATATAAATATTTCATAAGTTAGCTACTGTATAAATAGTGACATGACAGAGTGGTTGATAACAAATTGTATTTATTTCCCTTTCCTTGCTTCATTTTTTCATCCTACTAAGATATTTTCCCTTAGAGCACTTAATATAAAATAAAACCTGTAAAGTAAATAAAATCCAGATGGTAATGTTAAAAAGAAAGATCACCGCAGCACTTGAATGTAGAACAATGAGAAGGGTATTGATAAAATATTAGACAATTATGTTCTGAAGTTATAAGTACGTGTTTTTGTAATATTACGTATAGTACGCAATTTTGTATAAATTATATGTGTACGTATTTTGTATAAATTATAGCTTACGTAATTTTGTATAATAAAAAGAAAGATCTCCACAGGAGTTGAATGTAGAAAAATGGGAAGGGTATTGATAAAAGAATAGACAATTGTGTTCTGAAATGATAAGTACGTGTTTTTGTAATTAATGGAACTATGAGTGAGTGTTTTTTTTTATTTTTTTTTCTTATATATTTTTAATTTTGTTTTATTTTATATGATGAGACTATCTATTGGTCAACATATCTTCGCTTTTGATCCTCCCTAAATCAAGGAGCCAGTCGTTGATCAATTTGCGCAAAACATTTGCACTTTTAGTTTTCCAATCATTAGGAATGATATTGAATAATTTAGGTCCTAAGTACGAAAATTGCCGTTGGCCGAGGGACGTCGTGATTTTTATTGGGACTATTGGATTGTTCCTTGAAAGTCGAGTGTCGTGAAGGTGGTCAATAGACGGGAAGTGTTGACGTTGTTTTTGAGCATGTAATATAATCTTTCTAATATACAATTGTCTAACATCAAGTACTTTTAATTCCGTGAATAATGCATCACTGGGGTACCTGAATGGTTTTTTAAGGATGACTCTTAGTAATGATTTCTGAGCTTTAGCCAGGGAGTCTAATATTGTTTTGGCAATCCTAGGGATGCATATTCGAGTAAAGAGTTACACATGGCATAGCATATTGATTTCATATCTTTAACAGAGAGAATATTTCTGATGGTTATAAAAAGGTGTGTAAGTTTTCTGACTTTTGAGGCCGTTGCGTTGATGTGTCTGACTTATTAACTAGACGATCGATGTGTATGTATATGTTTAACTAACTAACTAACTAACCACCACGCGGTTTCCCCGCAGGGGTAGGCAGAGAGGACGGACCGCCAAACAACTCTTCAACCGGTCTTGGCATATACTCCTTGCCTCGTTCACATTCTTACATCGTCTCATACGTGCTCTTCTATTATTCTGACTCATTGCCCGACTCAAGTATCTGATTCACTTGGTCGTGCCATGTCTTTCTCGGGCGTCCCCGACTTATTCTACCACTATATGTGTGAGAATATATAATATTTTCTAAGTAATAATTATTAGCCTGAAACACTCATCTACATTAAAAAAATCTCCTGAGAAAAGATGCATGCCGCCGACGGGGCTTGAACTTTCATCCTTCTGATATCCGGTCAACTGCTCTTTAACCACCGAGCTACGTCGGCTTATCTACTACCCGCCAAATTATTCAATATATACTAGTGTTCCATTCAACAATTACTGCATCTTTTCGCGGGAGATTTTTTCAATGTAGATGAGTGTTTCAGGCTAAGAATTATTACTTATAATAATTGTTACCCTTTGTGCTATGTATAAAAGTCTTGTCGTGAACATTAGTTTATCAATTAAAAAATAATAATTAATATATTTTCTGCTTAATTGCATTCTATTTTTTTTTATTCTTTTTGTATATATTGTATTGTTCTTTCTTTTTTTACTGTTTATAAACAACATAATATTGTAACATATAATAATAAATGTATAATTTAAATTCATGTTTGTAACAAGCAAATTATTATTCAAAAATGAAATTAAAATACTATTACCGTACATACTTTGTAACCTACATAAATATTAGAGTTTAAAAGCAGATAATAATAATATCTTTATGTGTTTTATATGTAACGGGTAACGAATATTATTCGTTATAATATTGTGTTTATGAATGTAAATCTGAAAAAACCAAAGCATGAATAAATATTTCAATCCATATCAAATGTTAACTTATTGCCTATTTAATAAAGTCACATATTAAATCGATTGCTGATTCTAATGAGGTCAAATTATCACGGAATTCCCAAAAGCGCCATCTTATTTACGTATGGAACAAGAAAATAATGATTACAAGCAATAATTGTCAGCCTGAAACACTCATTTACATTGAAAAATCTTCCGAGAAAAGATACTTGCCCCCAACGGGACTTGAACCCGTGTCCTTCCGATTGCCGGTCGAATGCTCTGACCACTGAGCTATGGGGGCTTATCAAATACCCGCCAAATAATTCAATATATACTAGTGTTTCATTCAACAATTACTGCTTGTTATATTTTTTCCACCTGAAAACAACCAACTTTATTTTTGCAAGGAAGACATTGTTAGTGTTAAATCCCTCGCTAGGTGGCGTCGAGACAAATTATGTCTGCATTTATTGGGGAAATACTTAAACTTGTTAAATATTAATTATTATTTTTTTAATTTATAAACTAACGTTTAGACAAGATTTTTATGCATAGCACAAAGGGTAACAATTATTACAAGCAATAATTGTCAGCCTGAAACACTCATTTACATTTAAAAATCTTCCGAGAAAAGATATCTCCTATATACTAGATATATCCCGTTGGGGGCAAGTATCTTTTCTCGGAAGATTTTTCAATGTAAATGAGTGTTTCAGGCTGACAATTATTGCTTGTAATAATTGTTACCCTTTGTGCTATGCATAAAAATCTTGTCTTAACGTTAGTTTATAAATTTAAAAAAATAATAAGAAAATAATGCATTAAATTTTAAAATCTAAATTTCATAAAGTAAAATTTGAAGACAACGTTACGATAATTCTGAAATCTAACATCCCGTCTTGATTTCGATTCTCACTGGTGTATTCCTTTCCGTCCTGCCTGACCGCCTTTTTGTCCGTCTGTGGACCTGTTATATGCCGCTGGTGTTTACACCAACAAGAGAACCGGTGTTGTAGTGAAGAAAATTGAGGAATAATGGCGAAGAGTGTTCAGATTGTTACAACTTAATTTAGTATTTCGGTACTCGTCGTCATGTATGAAGAATGAGCTAATGATGAATGTAAGTAAGTCTAAAGTCATGGTGTTTGAAAGGGAGAGTACGAAAACAGTATGCAACATAGTTGTGAATGATGAATATTTGGAGCAGGTGGATGAGTTTGTGTATCTGGGTAGTATGTTTACGAGAGATGGGAAGGCTGAAAGAGATATTGAAAGAAGGGTGAATGCCGGTAACTCCATTAATGGTGGACTGAATGCCGTTGGCGCTAATAAAAAACTGTCAAAAAAAGCGAAGCTAGCAGTCCAAAATGGAGTCCTGGTACCTACCCTGATGTATGGCAGTGAGGCATGGAACTGGCAGAGGAAGGATGAAAGTAAACTGAATGCTGTTGAAATGAGATCCCTGAGACGTATGTGTGGTAAAACAATGTACGATCGTGTGAGAAATGTGGATATCCGCAAAGAATGTAAGGCTGATGTAAGCATAATGAGTAAGATTAAGAAAGGGACCCTCAGATGGTTTGGGCATGTAGAGCGAATGAACGAAGGAAGTAGTGTAAGAAGAATATACGACGCGAATGTGAATGGTAGAAGAAGTCGGGGACGCCCGAGGAAGACATGGCACGATCAAGTGAATCAGATACTTGAGTCGGGTCATGTCAAAAGTCAGAATAATAGAAGAGAATGTATGAGACGATGTATGAATGTGAGTGAGGCAAAGAGTGTGTGCCAAGACCGAGTTGTTTGGCGGTCCGTCCTCTCTGCCTACCCCTGCGGGGAAACGGCGTGATGGTTAGTTAGTTAGTTAGTTAGTCGTCATTACGGTGTTAGAACTTGTCAACAAACCGCCTTCTTACGGACTACCCGCATCCTTGTGTAGGTGGATTTCTAACTTTTTGAGGAAGAGGTCGATTAAGACGATTGCTGATAGTTTTATCTCTTCCTCACATTTAATAAATGCTGGTGCCCAGAAGAAAATAATTTCTTTTGCGGGGGTAATTATTATAAAATAAGATCTCAGTTGTACGAGACGAGTGGTGGCGTATGTACAGATAATGTATTTCGAAGGGGTGTTGGACACAATTGTTAGGAATAAATTCGGTGTTTGGGCTAAATTCCTAAAAAATAAAACTAGTTATTTTTATACTAATTTGGGGTCGGGGAATCCGAATCTGAAAGAATTAGGCGGCGGCAAGCAATATTAACTGAATTACAGGACTTTAAAAAAATTTATACACATACAGGAAAATAGCCATTTTGGAAGCATTTTGATTCCTAGAAAATCAAACTAGTTATTTTTATACTAACAATGGGCCGGGGAATCCGAATCTGAAAGAATTAGGCGGCGGCAAGCAATATTAACTGAATTACAAGACTTTAAAATTTTCTATACACACACACATGAAAATAATCATTTCGGAAGTATTTTGACACACGTAGTACAAAGATCATAGAAAAACAAGAAATATACAAAAACATGTGCCGGCAGTGTTACCAGCTCTCAAAAATATTTATCCTTATATCAATATGAAAATAGATAACAGCAGAAAAACATACCTTATAAATCGACCAAGTCTTCTTCGTCCGTCGTATCTTTGTCAAACTCGCTTGTCTCGAAGGGTTCCTGTCGGATACGCGGATCATATAAGAGTCCAGCTAAGCGGTAAAACTCCAGCCCCTTTATACCGCCTGCTCGCGTCCCTAACCTAACCTAACCTAACGCTAGGTTTGTGTAATATGGTTTGTGCCCCTTTATACCGCCTGCTCGCGTCACGGCAAAAAAACATCCATGTTTTCAAGTAGTTTAGCGGCTACGCTAGGTTTGTGTAACATGGTTTGTGCCCCTTTATACCGCCTGCTCGCGTCACGGCAAAAAAACATCCATGTTTTCGAGTAGTTTAGCGGCTACGCTAGGTTTGTGTAACATGGTTTGTGCCCCTTTATACCGCCTGCTCGCGACACGGCACAAAAACATCCCTGTTTTCGAGTAGTTTAGCGGCTACGCTAGGTTTGTGTAACATGGTTTGTGCCCCTTTATACCGCCTGCTCGCGTCACGGCAAAAAAACATCCCTGTTTTCGAGTAGTTTAACGGCTACGCTAGGTTTTGTGTAACATGGTTTGTGCCCCTTTATACCGCCTGCTCGCGTCACGGCAAAAAAACATCCCTGTTTTCAAGTAGTTTAGCAGCTACGCCGGGTTTATGTAACATGGTTTGTGATACAAAAGTGAGTAAAATTTATAAAAAATAAGTACTTAAAATATAAACATGTTATTTTACGTTATTAATATTACTGCTTAATGGCAACACTCAATTTTGTGTGGTAAAAACATCTATGTTATCTTGTTTTTCTATGATCTTTGTACTACATGTGTCAAAATACTTCCGAAATGATTATTTTCATGTGTGTGTGTATAGAAAATTTTAAAGTCGTTTAATTCTGTTAATATTGCTTGCCGCCGCCTAATTCTTTCAGATTCGGATTCCCCGGCCTATAGTTAGTATAAAAATAACTAGTTTGATTTTCTAGGAATCAAAATGCTTCCAGAATGGCTATTTTCCTGTATGTGTATAAAATTTTAACCCCAAATTAGTATAAAAATAACTAGTTTTATTTTTTAGGAATTTAGCCCAAACACCGAACTTTAGCCCAATTGTTACACCAAGAAACTTTTAGAGAGCTAAATGAATTTATTACTGGGCAAAATGATTTTAAATATTACGGGAAAGAAATGAAAGATGAATGTGCTGCTCGTCCTCTTCGCGCTTCTACTCGTAAGCTATTAAGTCTTTCTTCCCGACGATTCGCCAGTTCTTCTGCTCGCCTCTGAATAATTCTAACTCAAACATGTTCATTATCGTCTAAACGTTCTTGATCAGTGCGGTTTGATCTACTCTGACGATCTGCATTTGCGTGTCGAGTACGACAGCCTATGTTTGAACGTGAGCGAGGCATCCCACGAATGGTGATCAACTTTGAAAAAACTTACACATCAATCAACTGGTCACGGTTACACTTTTTTGACCCTTTGAAAATTTGTCATATGTAATTCAATTTGTTAATCTGATTTTTTGTAGGTTTTGCAAAGTTACGATCTGACATTCAGTACAATTATGAGTAAATTTAAAACGCACAGAGAAAACAAATGAGTGAAAATAGTAATATAATTTGTTAGATATAATTCTACTTTTAAAACCGATTAAATTCTTTTAATTCCTAATTGTAGGTTTCATAATTTTTGGTAACTTTTAATAAAATTAACAAAATGGCAACACTGTCTAGAACTGTCATTCCGTTTTTTACTATGACAAATTATGAGTCAATTTAAAACGCATAAAATTATCCTTTTCCTTTGGAACTTCCAAATAAAAAGTATGTATAAACGCTCTTCTGCTAAAATGCAATGTTCTGTAAAAAAATTGAGTCAATCCATCGATTACTTTCCGAGATTAGCGAACGCAAACATACGGAACCTAAATTTTTATATATATAGATGTACCATTTTACATATTGGCTCCAATACTCAACGTTTTTGGAATAAACATTTTTAAAAGTCAAAAAAATACAGAAGATATTAGTTTTCAGGTTATTTTAGCACATGTTAATTTTTGGGGCTGATTTTTATTTACTGGTTATAATTATGACCAGTTTCTCGTAATTTAGTTCAACGTTATCGGAAATGTCAATTTTATATCTAAATTATGCTCGTTTTGAGATTTTGCTGGACTGCTTTGGCCAATAGGAGTTCGCATCTCTTTTAATAGATTGCGGAGGGGGGATAACGTGTTGTAAATAGTGAGGGAGTTCCTCAGCCGTTGTCATTTCATCGTCTGAAGGCTCCGGGGGAAGAGTTAGGCGGTTATGTAGACGTGATTCAGAATCTGTTATTGATGTTGCACGTAACATTAATTACTTTTTTAATTGATAAAGTATTATGAAATATATCAAACGTGTCAGCGGCGCGGTGAATTCGGTATATTTCGGTACATTCGTGTAAATTCAAATATGATACATATACAAAATTTATAAAACTGGGAGAACTTCGGTGGCTGGGTCATGTAGAGAGAATGCCAGCATCAAGCACCAAAGTCCCTGCTGAACTTAAGACCGACAGGGCGAAGGAGCCTGGGAAGACCAAGTTTAAGATGGAGCGACAATATCGTCTAAGATATATCCACCTTGGAGATTGTAAACTGGAGAGAGCTGGCACAAAACCGTGATAAGTGGAGGAAGACTCTTGAGGAGGCCAAGACTCACCAGGAGTTGTAGAGCTAAGTGTGCTGATGATATACATAATATTATGAAAATTATAAAAGTAATGGGACCCACTAAGGCGCAGCCTGTGCGTGGGTAATATAGTTAAATATATTAGGTTGTACCTAGGAAAAACAACAGTGATTAAAATTTGTCTAAATAGTTTGTACAAAAAGTGTTTACAATAGTGTATAGTGTAATAATAAGTTTATTGTATAATAATAGTCACTTTAAAGTTTGTGTGAAAAATAAAAGTGATATAAATTACAAAAAATAAAGATTCAACATATGCATTGTTAAGCCACATTTTTAACTCTTTTGGGTAAAGGGGAAGTTTAGTTGCCACCTTAATAAATTTCGATAAATGATTGAAAGTACGAGGTTCAATGAAACTGATGTGTTTGCATTATTTTGGTATTAGTTTGGGGGGTATAAAATACATTGATATTTCTAATGTTGATTCTGTTTAAATTTTTCTCGAATTTGTTTTTGTTTTTAAAGTTATATTTCATAGTTTGCAGAATAAATAGTTTACGAAGATTGAATAGTTTAGATTCTTTGTATAATGCATCTGTCAAAAAAGTTCTACTTCTATTATACATAACTTTGATAATATAATTTTGAGTTATTTGTAAAGGTTTTATAAAAGCATCAAGCGCACCACCCCATCCTATTATTCCGTACAAGAGTGAAGAGTGCACCAGAGAAAAATAAATCATTTTCAATTTGTCAATATTTAGTAGGTACTTCTTTTAGTTTGTAAAATATGTACGTAAGATATCTTAATTTAGAAACGGTATTGTTAATTTGTGATTGCCAATTTAAATTTGTATCAATATATAAACCCAAATGATTGATCTTATCAACTTTTTCAAGTTCAAAGCAAGAAGAACGTGTTACTTGATTACAGTTAGCATTACGAATTCTAATTTTAAGGTTATTGGGGAGTTTGTTTCTGCTCAACGAAAGCTCTCCAGATTCCAGAAATTTGCTTGATTTAGTATGCCAATTAAACTGAATTCAAACGAGAATCATATTATCACATACCGCGGTTGGGGCACGTAAAGTCCGCGAATTAATATGTATGAATTGTAGTAATACGATACGCTTTATTTTATACCCAGAATATTATATGTGTATATGTTTTGTATTATTACTGAAGTTTTCCTAAAATCTGTTAAGAGAATTATGCAAAATAATTCGTGTAGCAAAATAAATTATTGTAATTTAGGTATTATTACCTAAATTTGTCGAATTAATTTATTCATCGCTTCTCACTGAATTTTGGATGCGGGGGTGGTTACCATTTTTTTTGGATAATATTATATGCATCAACACAATATATTACAAGGAGAAAGAAAAAATGTTACATGAGCGGCCAGTTCGGTACTTTGATTTGCATTGTAACAATATTTGAACTGATTATTGTTTACCCGTTTTATGAATGGCGGCTTTAAGCCGCCGCTACCCGAATTTCTACTGATTAAAATAACTGGTAAAGCAATGAAAATGCTGGGCTTCATTGTAAGAATTTTTAAAGATTTCAAAAATATCCAAACATTCAAAATACTATATACAACTCTGTTTAGGAGTCATTTAGAATACAATTCCCCCATATGGAACCCTGTCTACAAAAGCCACGCAAACTCCATTGAAAGAATCCAACTCAAATTTCTTAGATCAATTAATTTCAAATTAGGTATTCCCGCGGTTGACATAAACTATGAATCTTTATAACAAAAAATGCAACTTTTATCGTTATAAGATAGAAGATTACTCAATGATCTTATTTTTTTTATTTAAAATAAACAATAACTGGTTTGACTCCCCTAAATTGGTATCATTAATAAATAATGGTATAATTAATGTACCTTGTAGACCGACTCGACTCAAAACACCTTCCCATTGTGACAATATAAATGTAAATGTATATAAATGTAAACATTAATAATAATATTATCGAACCTTCCCAAACCTGTTCACTACTGGGAATAGAATTAGACATAAACATAAACTGGAAAGAACATGTCTCAAAAATTGTAGCAAAAATCAGTAGTTTTTCTTATGTTCTGGGTACCTTGAGAATAATATTGAACACCGAATCAGTAATAGCCGCATACTATGGTTATGTATATTCAATAATAAAATACGGTATTATTTTTTGGGGAAACTCGGTAAACGCCAAAGATGTCTTCATCATACAAAAGAGATGCATAAGAAAAATTACAAACTCCGGTCGTTTAGATTCATGTAGACCTATGTTTAAAAATCTGAAAATTCTAACAGTCACAGACATATATATAATGGAGTTATGCATGTTAGTGCGATCATCTACAGACAAGTTCCTACTAAAAAACTCAACACATAAATACGCTACAAGGCTCACAGAAAACCTATTAATACCAAAAGCAAACAAAACAACATTCCAAAAAGGACCATACTACATGGCCATTAAAGTATATAACAACCTTCCACATTAAACAAATACAAGATACACACAAATTCAAATCGTCACTAAACACTTTCCTTGTTAATAAATGTCACTACACGTTGAGTGAATACCTCACGTAAATGAAACGCCTATTTTTATTGGTATATATATTTGTTTTTTTTTTTTTTTTTCTTTGGAATATTGTTATTTTATCTGTATAAACATTGTAATTATAATAAAACAAATAATATTTTATAAACATTGTAATTAAATAAATGTGGTTAGCTAGAAGAAATGGGGTCTACCCATTGGCTACACCTTTTGTAATTTTTATTTTACAATAAATATTTTTTGATTTTGATTTGATTTGAAATACTATGACGAACGCAGAACAAAACTCAACCATAAAACGCTTGCATATTTTAGGCAATGAATGTGCTAATATCAATCACGCCGCCAGTAATATGGCTTCATACAAAAGATGCATTAAACTTAATTTGTTTGCTAGTTCCACGTAAATATAATTCATCATGTAAACAGAATATGCCTACCAGTACTTCACTCTAAAACTATTAATGCTCTAGAAATCATAGGTACTTGTATAATTTATCATATCGGTTAACATAATCCAGGATTTATTACTTTTTATATTTTATATTTAAATCTTTGTAGGTACCTTGCGGTAGGTATCTTTTATTTGTACATTTTACATTTTATTGTTTTATTTCTCACTTTAAATTTTTACTTTAACCTAATAATTTATAGTTTGTATTTAATACTTTATACTTTATATTTTATACTATTTACTTAATAATTTACTTTTATACATTATAGTTTTTATACACTACTTATTACCTTACTTTTTACCTTTTTTCTTAAATTTTACTAACATTTATACTATTATTCTTCATGTTGTTGTTGTTGTTTATAAGTATGTCAATTCTGTTAATGGCACTTGTTGTGCCGTATATGTGTAAATAAATAAATAAATAAATTTCTTACATATCTCTCTTAAGCAATTGAAGTTTTTAAACTTCAAAAAAAATATTTTTTATTTTTGAAGATAATAATATCTAGACGCGTTCCACGCTGAAACGCAAATTATGTAAAATTCCCTCGATAGAAAAAATTCGCAGTGCTAAAATTCTATGCTCCTAAAATTATTATAAACACGTTTGTTTCCGAAATTTTAAAAGTAACAGTTGTGAAAAAAATCACAATGTTTCTTTAAATGATAAAATGATAAATCTCCACGATATTTATGTTCTATTTTAAACGAGTCGTGTTTTATTATACATTTTCGCATCGATTTTATCGCTTTAAATATTAGCGCGCTCCTCTAACATTTGTAAATACATATCTCTTCATCTTCTTCTTTTTGAGCGCAGATGCGGCGCCTTAAAAGATGATCGCCATTTTTTTTTAATCTAATAGAGATTTTTTTTTTACTCAATATTATTTAACAGCATTAGTAAGGTTATAAATCAATTAAATAACGAAATTTACAATTGAAGACCAAAAAAAATATATATATATATACATATATCTTTTTTTGTAGTTACTAGTTACATACTATTTTTTTTCATTACTTCCACACGTAATCATAAATATGACAAAATATCCTCCTACAAAATATCCTACGAACAAAACATCCCCCAACAAAATTTCTACTAAAGTCTAACCTTACCTAACCTAACAAAAAATGGGAATAAAATAATACCGACATCCTGTGCAGACAATAAATTAATGCTATTTGTATTATTTTTGTCTCATTTTACTATTTTAAAACAATAACTTATTGTCGTAATTATAATTTACAGGATGTCTGTATTATTTTTGTCCATTTTTTTGTATGGTTAGGTTAGGTTAAGTAGTAGATATTTTGTTGGGGGATGTTTTGTTCGTAGGATATTTTGTCGGTGATATTTGAGATATTGTTTGACATATTTCTCTAATCAAAACCAACAGGTGGATAACAGAGAAGATAACAGAGGCACCAAATGAAGTAAACAATTATAAATTATATTCGAGGTTTGTAGGTTTGACATATTTCTCTAATCAAAACCAACAGGTGGGTGGGAAGAGTACTCGAAATAAGACCTAAAATGGATGGAACAAAGACCTAGTCGGAACAAGAATGTCACTGACAGGGATGAGTTGGGAATCAAAGGTGATAAATGGATATAATACTAGACATAATAATACCACATGACACTTGACACAAAGTGGCTTAGCATTGTCTTCCTTGGTTTCCACAAAATGAGGAATAAGTGTGTGGGTCTATGTATATGTCATATAGAGATGGTCTATAGGTTGGTGGTACATATGCCAGGCAAGGCTATCAGTCATTCTGATTGAGTTCGGTTCCACGACATTTCATCCCGCGATAAAATATCCTCCGACAAAATATCTACTAAAACCTAAGCTAACCTAACCTAACCTAACCTAACCTAACCTAACCTAATCTAACCTAACCTAACAAAAAATGGGACAAAAAAATGAGAAAAAAAATGAGACAAAAAAATGAGACAAAAATAATTGGTCAAAAAAATGGGACAAAAATGAGACAAAAAATGGGACAAAAATAATACCGACATTCTGTAAAGACCATAAGTTATTGTTATCTGCATTATTTTTGTCCCATTTTACTATTTTCGAACAATAATTTATTGTCATTTCAAGATGTCTGTATTATTTTTGTCCCATTTTATGTTAGGTTAGGTTAACTAGCTCAGAGCTCCGACTTTATGAAATTTGTTTAAAAAAATTTGCAATAGTTGGCACGATTAGTAAGATATCTATAATTCTTTATTCGATTCAAATTATTAGGGAGAGTGGTAAGGGGGAGGATGGAAAGGAGGAGGGGGAGGAGGTAGGGGGAGGGAGGGGGGGCGGAGCGGGAACCCCCCCTAATACCATGCGAGCGAAGCCGCGGTAAAAAGCTAGTTTGTTATATATTTGTGTCATGTCTATGAAGCCACAGTCGCCCAATTTTAGTTTTCATTATTTCAAAGATCCTATGCAATCAGTGAAAACTAAAATTTGGCAAGTATGGCTTCATAGATAAGACAAAAATGTATAAAAATATGTTTTCGCTGATGTGGTTTGGGCCACTCTTCCGCTGAGCGCCTCATATGTGAAGCATAATTTTCTATTCAAGTGATGTGCCACTTTTTAAACAACCAATCGAATTCAAAACCAACGCAGTTTTTTTGTAAATATCGTACACGGGTAGTAAAAATGAATACACCATTATTTAGGTCTATTTATTTTACTTTTTATCGGTACTTTATGCATTGTGTATTTTGCTTGCGCGCATTGTGCATTTTGCTTGTGGCATTTTGTGTGCAATATTTTTGTTGGAGATTCGTTCCCAGCGAGCGCTTGTCTTGAATCCAGCCCATGTTATCTCTACGATGCCAATTGGCCCCATATTGTTGCCCATATTTCGAACGCTTGTTAATATGATGTTTACTCCATATATGTTTGTAACTCTATGGTAAATTTAGTGAATCATTTGGAAATTTTCCCGCTTAACGCTCAATTCAATTTTTTACATATAATATGGTAAACTTTTAAACGCGATTAAAAAGTTTGACATTCTCTCATTCTAAAACTGTTCGTTTATAGGTACCATTTTATGTAAGGACAAGGTATTTAAAACATACGATGACAGGTATGGCACGACTCGTATAACTCAAAACAACTTTGCACCCATGTATTTTATTTGTAGGATGAAGATTTTTTTTAATTTGAATTTGTATTTACAAAAAAAGTAAAATTATACGAATACCGCCAAAGAGTTCAAACGGCTCCCGTCTGGAGCAAGTGAGACTATGGCATCCCCATTTGGGGTATGTTTTGGGGCTGAAGGTAGTAGGGAGGGGAATGAGATGGTGGAGAGGAAGGTGGGGAAGACATTTCAAGCAACATTTCAATTCTGAATGGTGGTCTTACACCAGAGCGATACTGAGAGTCTCTTCCACTCTGGAACGTATCGAAAATATACTATATTTATTTTTAAATTAAATAACACCACCACAATGACACAAACCTCCAAGGGAAATCATTTTTCTTAGGGCATCGTGTGTGTGTTTTTTTTTTATATGAATACCCCACAAGAGTCCGGACTGCTCCAGTCTGGAGCCAGTGAAACAATGGCATCTCCAATTGGGGTATGTTGCTAGGCTGAAGGTAGTTGGGAGAGGAAGGAGATGGGAAGAGGAAGGTGGGGAAGTACCTGACTATTCAGATCTGGTCACCAAACTCGTCTAAAGACATTTCAAGCAACATTTCAATTCTGAATGGTGGTATTACATCAGGGCGATACTGAGAGTCTCTTCCACTCTGGAACGGGTCGCAAATATACTATATATTATTTTTAAATGAAATAACACAAATTAATCAAATAAAATGTATTTGCGCACGCCGGGTTCGAACCCGCGACCTTCGGATTGTGAGTCGAGAATCTTACCCGTTGACCACGGAGGTCGTCTGCACCCAAACTTCAAGCGTTAGGTCGGTAAATAATCATTATTTTTTGATCCGTCCTACGCACCACTACACAAGCAAGATTCTCTTTAAAATAGGTACCTGTACATTCTATGCTTTATAGAGTTTTGTGATGCCTTGTGTCAATACTGTCCATGTCTATTTTTCCATGACTTCCAAGAAGACTAGTAAAACATTACAGAACAATTCGCATAATTAATAATCAAATCAATCATTTATCTAAAACGAATCCATCAGATGCAGTGTACTGTACTATGGGCTTAATATTTCTCACTTGACTGTCGATGTGTTCACCCAAACACTTAAGGGCAAACCATCCAGCAGCCGAGAATTCAAATTTCATCGAAAGATGTTCTTACGATCGTACAGGGCGGTTCCAATGAGAGAGATTAATTATTCTCCGTTCTTTTTAAATAATAACTCAATATCGATTTTATTTCATTCAAAATTTGTTTTAATTTATACCTACATTCAAAAATGCTGTAAGGCTTGATGAAAAAACTAATAAAATTTATGTACTTTTTGATCATAAGTAATTATAATTTTTCAATAATGTCTAAGCAAAATAAGAAGAGATTCTGGACACTGATAGTTCGTGCACTGGTCGGCTATCATTCCGCTCCCGCTGGTCAGTCTGGGTGGTCGCCGGGTCGCATTAAAATGATCCAGAATATTTTTTTGTATTTTATTTCTGCAAAAATGTTAATTGCTTTTAAGTTTCAAGAATTCATTCATTTTGGTTTAACTGGTGGGTGTAACTTGTGGGACTGTCCCCATTGTCCCTCTGTGAAGAACCGCCACTGGTTCAATAAATATCAAGCAAGACAAGTTTCTATCGAAGAATAACGAACTGCAGGTATACAATAACCAAAGAATACTCCGGCTGAAGATAAAGAACCTTCAACACCCATAAAGTTGCAGTTAAATTATATTTTGTAGAAAATTATTTGGCTTCTTAGCAAAAAATATATAGGTACATAATGCTGTTCAATGTCTTCATAGGAGAAATATCATGAAAACCTTAAACTTTGACCTACCTTATGTAGCTACTATATTATATTATTTTACTTGAATCATGTATTTGGTTAAAGTAAGGTTATCAAGTTACTTGTCCAAAGTTTTTGTGTGGTGTGTCAGGAACATAATTTGACATAAATACAGGTAAAAATGTATTTTTTTAAAGAAAGAATGGGGTTACGAATAACAGGGATTTTCGGGTTAGGAATAACCTAACAATATTTGAAAATCTCCTAGAGGAAGAGTGTCTATGACGGCATAATTTTCGAAAAATATTTATTATTAAAAAAACTGTGAATGTGGGGTTATTACTAATAGAACACTTTTCTATGACCAATTAGCTATCATTAATGTTAATAAAAAATGCTTGGTTTTCAATTAAAAAATATTAAAACAAAACACTCCCCAAACATGCCATTCAGATCTTTGATGCCACCTCATCAATACCCATTGATAAGATGGCGTAGACAAAGGTTTCAAAATTTTCAAAAATACTAACTATCTTGTAGTAGAGTTGGAACGTACGTCACAAATAACAAGTTTTGCTGTTCAGGGAAGGTCAGTGCATTTAGCACGGTACCATTTCTTACAAATTCGGCATTGAAGCCACCATTCTCTAGCTCGTGAAATATATGGAATAAATATATGGAGACATGTGGAGCCATATCGAAAAAGAGTTGTTAAATTAATTTATACGTTTTAAAATTTTCACGACCAAAAGCATTTTCGTTATTTGTTTTTGGGGTGTTATGCCGTGTTTCGCTAACTCCTTCATTAGCCAACGTTTCGGACACCGGCAGATCCGGTAGATCTGTGATCTGCCGGATCTGTCCTGATGATGGACACTGCAACGATGTCCGAAACGTTGGCTTATGAAGGAGGTAGCGAAACACGGCATAACACCCCAAAAACAAAAAACGAAAATTAATTTATGTTCAACTAATACCTTTTTATTCGATATGTGTAGCAGCCATCCTCTGCTACCAAATGCTCTGGATTGTTTCCGAAATATATGGATCTTTCCAGAAGCGACGCCCATGTTAGAGTGTTCTAATACCGAACTAACGAGAACGTTCCGGCCGCCTCTCTAGCGCCGGCATTACGATGGCTGGATGTGTAGGTACCTATCGCATCGATAATGAGCTGCAGACCTACCTACTTCTCACGCGTTCCAGAAAAGGTACGAACCATTGCGCGCCTGAAATGCACAGTTTGGGCGCTTTCGAGAAAGTCGCCGAGTGAAGAATTACTACCAGACAAAGCAATACTCCGACTCGCCGTACTATATAAAGGCGCTCAGCAACGCACACAGTACAGTGTTTCCAGAGTTTATATAGCGTTCAGTATTCTCAACTGCAGTTAACCTTGACCCAGTAAAAATTCACGTTCGTTTGTTTACCTAGTACCGATAGTGTATTTAATCTCTTCCGCTGTCCAGTTCAGAATTGATTTGTGAAATTGTAATCTTGTTAGAACCCAATAAAGACTTCCAACGCGCAACTTCATCTGGAGTTCTACATATATAATGTTAATTCATAAATCCAAAACGGTGACGTTTCACATTCAACAAAAAATTCTCAAAAGATTTCTCATGAAAGATACCACTGCCTTAAGGGGTATGCCATCTTATCAACATGTCCCATAATGAACATGTTTGAACATTTTTTAAAACTACTGCGAAGAAACGCAAACCATTTACTCTAATACAATCACAAACTATTCATAAGTATTTAGTACATTAAGACTAGCCTTATTCCGTGCAGGCCCTCGGCACCAGGGCGATTCAAAACTTCACACAACATTGTTTCAAAACAGCGATTTTACAACAATGAAGCGTGACGCTCAGGAAAACTTTACAGACTGACTAGCTTGCACCTAACCTAACCCTCCAAACTCAATCAACCTTATACCGTTATCGGTGGAGCCATATTGTGGCTAGTTTTTTAAAATATGAACCATATGCCATCTCAGCCGCTATGCCGTCATAGGCACTCTTTGCCTAATACCATCACACAAGCAAAAATGTTGCTTGTGTCGTGATTCAGGGCTTAGGCAGCGGAGGAATTATTCTCAAGACGCCTGGTTCCCAATATTTATTTGATTACGATTACCAACACCCTTGCCAAGTTTTTCGCCACGTTTGGTGACTTTGCAGGGGTGCTTGGGTTCATGGGGTGAGGTTTGTCTAGATATTGGCGGCGGAAGCAACGCCAGAAGAGACTGTTTGAGGGAGACCTTTTGACATCTCTAACCGCACACTCTCGACCCATCGCCTTGCACCACAGTGGGAGGAATGGATTATTGACCCCTAGGACCCTTAAAACTATTTTCCTTCCAAACTTTCCTCTCCATCCTTTCCATAAAGAGACCCTCCACCCAGCATCTTCAAAGATGACAGAGGCCCTCAGATTTGTTTTCCTCGGGGCCTTTTGTACGGAGCTAACTTAAAGCTAATGTAAAAAAAAATACGCAAAGTTTAAAAAAACTGAACAGAATGTTTTACCAATTTACTAATTAAGTATACCATTTTAAATGATTTTTCAGAAAACGTATTAATACAGTTTTCCTTTTTGCGAAATTTACTTGGAAGAACAAGGTAATCTTAGGATCGTACCTGTTTATATGCCGAAGGCTATTTTTGGAACTTAAATACTACAACGATATTGATAGATAATCAGAATTGAATAAGTGATCGTGGGTATGGCTAATGAATTTTACATATCTTTCAAGGAAAAGTATTTCAGGGTTACGAATTACCTGATAACATTTCAAAATCTCCTACAACCATCACAGTAAGAAACTTGACTTAGCCAGTCGAGGAATTAAACTCACAAATGTTTAGGCGGCCGGACGAACTTAATATCGATGTATTATGTTCCTGTGGATACGATTCTCGTTAATCTGTGGCATGCGTGGAGTTTTGGATCAGGGTAGGCAGAAGTAAAAACAGCGAATTCATAAAAAAGCTTACCACTGACATCTATTTCTTTTGTGCAAGTTTTCGCTAAGAATGATTAGGCTGCTGGCTGTAACTAATTGGGTTGGAATTTCATAAGCCAAAAGCATTCATCTAAAAATATTACAAGGGTATTACTGGATACTTACAAAAAATTTCAATATTTTTCCGCTACATAAACACAGACAATAAAATTTTTAAAAAGCCAACATATTCGTAATATTCATTTTTTCGTTAGTTAGGACGTACTAATTAATCGGGGTACCGATATATGGCACTGATTGCTGTATTTGCTGGCCATCGCAATTCGTTCTGAAAATCTCTGCCTCTATAGACACTAACCCAAAATTGTAATCTTTTGAATCTATCACCACACGTGTACATATATTGTGTAGTACGGGTATATAGGTAAACATTAAATACTCTGACCGACATTTCGTACGCTTAGTTTTTGCTTTTGACACGTTTATTATGGTGTACGGTTGGTATGCGCGAAGCACTGCGATTCGTAGCTGGAACTAATAATAATAATAATACATCTTTATTCAATGAAATTGGCAACATTACAACTAAAAAAGAACATTTTCTATGTAGTTTACAAATAGATCAGACATCAGTACAAAAAAATTAAGAAATAGAAAGTAATGTAAGAACGATTCTACAGATGTAGCATAATTAAACAATATTTTTAGTTGTGCAAAACCTGCCTCACTAGGTGAACCTGTATTGAGGCAGAATTTTTTGTAAATTGTTTCTCGCAATTTTATCTATGGTTTTTTATAAATGTATAATGTAGGTTTCTATACAGCAAAAAAATTATTTTAGTTTACATCATTGTTTGCATATACACAATACAAAAACTGCAAGGTTATTATTATAATAACAACTGTCAATGACAGGGCGTTTGGGTGAGGTCACCAGTCACCAGTATAGACTCGGTCATTAGAATATATCCATATGTTAACATATTTTTTAAACTCTTTCTGTGTTTGACTCAGTTTGATGTTTTCTGGGAGAATGTTGAATATTTTTGTGGCAAAGTATCTAAAGCTACGTTGATCAGAGGTGGAAATAGAGTGCTGGAACTTGCAATTTGTCTTTGTTGGAATTACGTGTAAATCTTAAGTTTATTTTTTTTCGTAAAGCACATGTTTATTTTTAAAGAGATGTATAAGGATAGTTTTTACATAGATCTATCG
Source organism: Limnephilus rhombicus (assembly GCA_929108145.2). NCBI lineage: Eukaryota > Metazoa > Arthropoda > Insecta > Trichoptera > Limnephilidae > Limnephilus > Limnephilus rhombicus. The sequence continues at coordinate 32,162,324 of OV815284.1, forward strand.
AACATCAAATAATCTCATTATTTTGAATATTAGGTCACAATTTGCAGTTAGAGGAAGTTTGAATATAATTTTCATAATTGTTTTCTGCGCTTTTCGACAGGATCTAGAGCTGATGAAGTGCCCCCTCCCCATGCAAACTTTGCCCGTATTTTCATGCACGCGAAACTACAGATTGTTACTCGCAAAATCTTTAAAAATTTAAATATAATTTCTATTTGTATACTAGTGAGATTAGTTAGGGATGCACGCCTCTTCTGTTAGTTAAAATACCTGCAAGATACTTACATGAATATATCCAAAAATAGATTTCTAAAAAGAATAAACTCGAAAGCAAAATGAGTTGAAAGGTACAACTTTTTCCTTTAAAATTATATCTTATATTTCGTAAGTTGAGAACTTGCTGTAGCTCGCATTTCGTTTCCATGTTGAGTGACTACCTAATTATCATTTGAAGTTTCTATTTACCAAAAATTGCGGCCACGCGTCCAAAAGTTTCATTTCAGTGAGTTAATTAGATTTATTCGTTACAAACCGGAATCGTCGGGTAAAATCCTTTGGGTACATACTGTTGCATTTTGTATAATATCTCATGCTTTATGGCAGACTGTAATTGCACTGTCAAGGATTAAAAAGTTACATAATAAAAAAGTCGAAATAGACAACAATACATCATTCCAAAACCGTTTCTAACACAAAAGACATAACATCTCCATGACAGTTGGTTTATACGGCAAGATTTAACCCTTTAACAACCCATGATATCATTAAATAATATGAATACCAAAGATCGTCCTCCTCGTCGTAAATTCCTTTTCATTCTAAGTAAAAATGGGTAAGTATTTTGACTGAAGTTATTTTCTAGCTTTAGAAAACGCCCTTGACGTGATATGAGTATTTCACGAAAATTGGGCTATTTTTACAATTGCTCCACTCAGGAGACCCTGAGGGAAACAATTTCCCTCGGAGCCTATGTCGAGGGTCTCTTTAGGGAAAGAAAGGAAAGAGGTTCTGGGAAGAAAAAAGGTACAAATTCGAAATTGTGATATGGTGGGTTATTGATATTTTACGCATAATAAGTTTTAAAATAAAATAAAAATATTTCTATTACAAATCAACTCTTAAAATGCTGCCACAGGCCTAAAAGTTTTTTTTTTAACATAATCGCTGATAAAGATACATAATAATATTCCTAAATCTATTTCATCAAAACTCAACATTATGCTACGTCCGCATAGGCAGGCGGCTGGCTTAGCGCCTAGAGCCTAGTGGCTTGCACTCTGGCTACTTGCTAGGATACATGGTGGCCGCACTGAAGGTGGTTTGTGTGGTGGGTCGCTAGGTGCCTTGGTCATTTGCTTGTCGGCACGTTGACGAGATGTCACTTTCAAAAATAGTTCTAAAACTGCTACTTACAGAAAATTCATATTTAAAATATTCCATTTCACGGACTTATTCATCATGTTGGGTTCATGACATAAATAAGTCACGGTCAAGTCATGGGGAGTTAAATGTTCTGTATAAACTATATAGATTTTTAAACAGTGCATTACGAACCAAAGAAATTTTGTTGAATTATTTCAACGGAATTGGATTGATTACCTGGCAGAACAACTCATTGCCTGAAAACATAATCCAACGCCATAACCATAATATATATTCATAACCATGTACGTTTTTAGATTTTCACGGCCAAAAGTATTTTCGTTATTTGTTTTTGGGGTGTTATGCCGTGTTACGCTACCTCCTTTAGCCAAAGTTTCAGACAGCGTTACAGTGTCCATCATCACTATCATCAGGGCAGATGAGCTGCAACATGGCATAACACCCCAAAAAACAAATCACCAAAATTCATAACCACAATTAACTTCTCAATGTAAAAAAAAATCTCATAAATAAATCACTTTTTAGTACTAATCATATTTTTCTACTTAGATTGCTACATCTTCACATAGTTTCTGACAACTGTCTAATAATATTTCATCCATTTTTTTCTTCTAAAATGCCTCGCGCCTAGTGGCAAAAAACAAACACGTTGGTTTACCTGGATACACGCTAAGCGGCTATCTACTACCTATCTAGGCGCCAAGCGCGCAGTGCGGCCGGTCGCGAAAATTCGAGAACGTTCGTTTTACTAAGCTACTCGCTAGGTGACTCGCTAGGCTCTAGGCGCTAAGCAAGCCGCCTGCCTATGCGGACGTAGCCTAAGAGTTGGGTGAGCGCTTTTACAAGTAATGCTTGAAAACATCAAGATAAATGAATTGTTTGCGCTTGTACATACAAAATATGAATATGAATAAATGGTTTTGTTCATAAATAAACTCAAACCTTTCAAGAAAGAAAATACAATATTGGATTGAAACACCAATAGAATATTGTATTTGTCAGCTTTTCCTGCAGGATTTAAGTCTGTTTATGGACAAAACTATTTATTCCTAGTCGTGTTGCATGTACAGGCGAAAACAATTAATTCTTTTTTTTCGAAGAAAACTTCTTCTGACAGGTTTTCACTTTGTGGTGGCATTATTTATTTCATTAAAAGACCAATACTTTGTCATCACTTTATTTTACACACAATCCACATGTTTCGTTAACAATGTTCACATCATCAGGAGTAACACCGAAGTATGTACACCGAAGTCAATGTACACAAATTAAATACAGATTGCAGATAAAATAACAGAGGAAGGGGTAGAAGGAAAGGGGAGGGGTAAGAGTGGGGGGAAGTATATTGGAATTAGAGATTACAATATCATTAACAGGGAAAGACCGGTTAAGTGGGAAAATATTCAAAGGAGGGTTCATAAATTTTTTGTTGCTTATTAATTATATCTGTTTCGGTATTAACATTTTTTCTTATCATTTCATTACATACATAGTATAAAATGAAGTCGCTCTAAATGTATGTGCGCATAGATCTTTTAAACTACGCAACGGATTTTCATGCGGTTTTCACCAATAAATAGAGTGATTCAAGAGGAAGGTTTATATGTATAATACATGCTTGTTATATTAGAGAAAGGCCGATAAATTCATATTTTCAATTCAGGCAACGGGCAGCGGGCAGCTGGCAAGCGGGTAGGGTGGATTTTATAAAGGTTGGGTAATGGCGTTGTGTTTCGTTAGCCACAGCAACGTGTGGCCGGGTCGGCTAGTTTCTAATATTTCAAAACTATTTATCTGCGATGCCTTATAACCCTTATGTAGTATTTTAAGACCTAAGTTTGTATCAAATGTTTGATCATTTTTTAATAAATGATTTGCGAACTCAGATTCGCTATTACCATTTAGAGTTCTAAGATGTTCTTTTACTCTTACCTAAAAATATCTGTTACTTTTAACTATGTAAAAGCAATGACAATCCTTACAATTATATTACAAAAACCAATTATATTACACACAGCATCACACAAAGAGGCCAACCTTCACCGTATACTGACCTTATATTACACAGCTGCGGACAAACTTCTCCCACCTGTCAATGCGAGCGTATTGAAAGGGTTAAGCACACAAAATACTTAGGAGTTATAATAGATGCCAACTTGCGCTGGACTGACCAAATAACTTATATCACAAGCAAACTGAAACGAGTCATGCATCTCTTAAATTCAATTAAAAACATATTTCCAAGAACAATCCTCAGGACCATATTCTTTGCACTTTGTCAATCCATTATCTCATACGGCATACTGGCTTGGGGAAGTGCAACGAATGTAGCTTTAGACCCTTTAGTAAAAATTCAAAAGGCAATAATTAAACTCATCCTCCAAGTACCGTTCCTTACAAACACGAATGTAATTTACAAAACACTGGAGGTCATGACAATAAGACAACTCTATGCCAAATCTGTACTAATATACTTCTTCCAACATGAACTCCACATTCCAATGCAACCACAAATAGCGATTAAAACCAGGGCCTCTACAAAAAAAAACCATAAATATTCCAATAACTCATACCTCACACGGACAGAGAAACTTTAAGTATTATGCAACCAAACTTTATAACTGCATGCCCAATACACTGAAGCAACTATTAACCTCAAATACATCAACAATCCATCACAAAAAACTAATTCAAGACTGGATCAAACAACAAGGTATTCTCTTTACTCAAAAGATTATAACACCTAACCAAACATGACCCAACCCAAACTTTAAAAAAAAAAAAAATTTAAATTGTTTCGGGACACAAAAAGTACCACAAAAAAGTACCACAATATTATTTAATACTAGTGGCGGGAGGTCTGTAGAAAAATTATACCTAATTGTATATCAAGTAATTCCTTTATCTTATACATATTCTAGATATCCTGAAATAACCTGTATATAGATCCTTACTAATATTTAATTTATGTATAGGATACTGCCGTCATGGATCGACCCACGGTGCCCTTCTTGAAAAAATCAAGGAGGATACTGTGCTTCGACTCTTGCCGACAGAAGAGCACTTATCCTAAAAATGGGAACACCTCAGCACAGGTTCGCCTAGTGAGGTGTTCACAAAACACTACTTTTAACCAATTTACGTACAGTTACGGATCAATAACATTTTTCATATTTTTTATTATACTGAAACATATTATTTATATAATTAAACCAATGTAATAATCTGTTAAGTGTATGTTTGCGAATAGAAATAAAAAAAATAATAAAAAATTGAGTTTTTTTGTTTGTTTTAATGTTGTTATCTTTGTTGTTAAGGATGTGTTTCTTTAATTTATTATTCGTGTAAAATGCCGGTTGAATAGTACTGGGAATATTATTACTTATTATTTAACCGGTATTATTTTAAACGGTATATCTCCCCGTTTGCTAATGATATAAATAAACCATGGCCTAGAATTCTATTTGTTGATAAAAATACAGCAAATAAAATAATAAGTGTACATTTATTCCCGGTTCACGAAACATGTAGATTGTGTTTAAATAAAGTGATGTAAAACAAAGTAATTTGTCTTTTTATAAAATTAATTCATCTTAATATTTGAAAGCATTACTTGTAAAAGCGCTTTTCCCTAAAATAATTAAACTTAGGCCATCTTCGAAAGATGGCATAAGAAAATCCGCACGGCAATAGGCCACTTGCATGGATTTCATAACGACTTGGAAAAAATCATGTGGATAGATCTTTTTACTGAGATTAAGAAAATGTTAGTAAAATTGTTTAGAAATGTACAGTTTTTTTTATTTTTTTTTTTAAATAAATAAATCCATTATTTGGGCTCGTGACGTCACTACATGAAAATATCCCGTCTCCGAAAATATTCCTATTAATTTTGTAAAATTCCACACGAATTTATTTTTTTATATGGCATCACTTTGATTTCAGGCGAATTTTTTAATTCGTTCACTAGATTTATTATTTGTTCTCTGCGAACTTATCATTTGGTTTCACTTTTTGACAGATGTTCTGAAGAGAACCCCGCACATTTAATGATGTACGGGGTTCTCTTCCAAACGTGAAGATGATGTCGGTACATGTTTCAGAGGTATAATGATTATGGTGCTGATTTTAACAAAATTAAATTTTATAATATTCTTATTATCATTATAATTTACAAGTACAAGTATATTAAATTGAATTTAGTAATATAGACGCTGTACATTATAATGATTTATGATCAATAAGATGGATCAAGGAAAAAAATATTTATGAGATGTAATATTTTTGCTATGCCTCGTTATTCTCCTGTGCCATTCGTGTGGAAAACGTTCCTTTTTTTAAAATGATTTTCGGCTATGTAATTATCGTTTTTTTACACCTATAAAATTATGTCCCGTCTTATCTGTTTATAAAAAATGGTCTGATTTTTCGGATTAAAATTTTCAAAAAATCCCCAGGGTTTCAAAAATATGATTTAAAAAATAAAAAAATACAGAATGTCTTACAATATTTGCCTAAACCGATTTTTTTTTTTAAATGTGATGCAAGTGGCCTTTTGCGATTGTGACTTCTGATATGATTTAGCGAAGAAGGAAGGTCAACTATCGCTTTGGTGTTTACCTTTGACAAGTTGGTTATTTCATTTAAAAACTAACTTCGCTCGCGTAGTATTAGGGGTCACTAATCCCACTCCCCTCTCCCGCTTCCCCCGCCCCGCAAACCCCCCTCTCGAGGTCCCTCCCCCCTCCCAAGTTCTCCTCCCTCCTTCCATACACTCAGTCCCGGTACATTCAGCTTTCAAACAGCTCGCATGCCACCTATTGCAATTTTTTTATACAAATTTAATACTGCCAGAGCTCACCAGTATATATAGAAACCTTCGCGAGCATGCTCACAACAACTCACTAAAGTTTCCTCGCAATCGGATGATCTCCACTTGCAAAATACACCATCTCGCATATAATATACCTAGTGTAATTTAGTGTTAAAACAATTTTACACAGCTCTGTAAGTGTGGAACCCTTTTTTTAATTATAATTTCTTTAACCAAATAGTATCCAGACTGCTGTTTAGAATCACCAAGTGTACAAAACACTTATCAGACCAGTGCTCACATACGCAGCTGGGACTTAGGTACTAACTAAGAGGAATGAGCGAGCACTGGACGTTTTTCAAAGGAAAATTTTGAGGCGTATCTTCGGACCGGTTTTAGAAAATGGATTTTGGCGCAGACGTTACAACAATGAGCTATATACTCTGTTTAAGGATCTAAACGTCACGAAATTTATAAAACTGAGAAGACTTCGGTGGCTGGGTCATGTAGAGAGAATGACCGAGAATCAAGCACCAAAGTCCCTGCTGAACTCAAGACCAATAGGGCGAAGGAGCCTGGGAAGACCAAGATGGCGATGGAGCGGCAACGTCCTCAAAGATATATCTACATTGGAGCTTCTAAACTGGAAAGAGCTGGCACAAAATCGAGATGAGTGGAAGAAGACTCTTGAGCAAGCCACGACCCACCAGGGGTTGTAGAGCCAAAAGTGATGATGATGAATTTCTTTAATTATTTTCAATGGAAATTTTGGACATGGTGTAGGTATAAAGTATAATATAAGTATAAATTCAAAGTTTTTCTGTTCTGAGGCGTCTTGTAGTTTTTAAACTTTTGCATATAGTTTCAGGTTGCCTTGAACTGTTACAAACGTATATACATTTCTGGGATAACTCTAGACACGCACATGGAATGGGATACTCACGTAAGTAAAATCTGTAAACGTCTACGGGCAAATTAACTAACTACTCGTAACTAACCATCGAGCCGCTAAGATCTAGACAAATCTCACCCCATGAACCCGCCCACTAAGTCACCAAACGTAGCGAACCTCTTGGGGTGACGGATGGCAGGGGTATTGGTTGTCCAATAAATGGTTCTCAGGACGGCGGCGCCCATACCTGCCTCTCAAAATATAAATATAAGTCTAAGTCTTATATATAGTCAGAATGAAAAAACGAACCACTGTTTCGAAATAGCATTCAATTAAAAAAATTTAAAGTTCGTACTTCTCAATAGTGCTAATTTGTAAGATGAGTTTTTCCATGTTTTTCAGCCTTGTCAGAAAAATACAATATTGGTAGTTTAAATTATTGTATAATTCTCGGTTATTTGCGAAAAATCCGACATGATATCCATCGGTGCATAACATAAAATGGAGTTGGCAGGTTATCAAAAGATGAAATTGCTTTTTGAATAAAATGCAAATCCGAATAACATTCATCGCGACAAAGGTAATTCAAAGGGATGCTATTTCATTCCTACAAAGTTGTATCGTGTTATTGAAAGTATCATATTATATGCAAATATATAATATTTTAAATTTGTCTTTTTAGTACATACACCTTAGAACAGTGTGGAAATAGCCCCTACCCGTGAAAATCAGAAAAAGTTAAATTAGAAAAAAAAACGAGTGTGCTTTAGACAACACAACTGAAGTAAAACTACAAGACAAACCTCGCTCAATGAACCTAGGTATCCCTGCTAAGTTACCAAACGTAGCAAACGGGGTGACCTATATCCTAGGAGTGACATATGACGTTGGGGTGAAATATGACCATGTGGTGACCTACGACCTTGGGGTGACCTACGACATTAGGGGTGACCTACGACCTTGGGGCGACCTACGACCTTGGAGTGATCTACGTCGTAAAGGTCGTAACTGCGTAAAGGCTCGACCGTTCGCCTAGCAATCGATCAACGTTCGCATCGATTACCGTTCGCATGACATTTTTCGTAACAATCACCACTTTTCGTAACGCATTCAACATCTTACTTCCCAAGTCGAGCGTGCGTAAAGAAGTTTTACTTAAAAAAACAGCGTCATTCTAAAAAAAAAAAATTAAATAATAAATTTACATACAAGGATTGTATTGGTACAAAGGTAACTATGAACCTATTAAAAAAAAGAATAAATAATTATTCAGTCTCACGAAATTTATATCTGCAGATTTATAGGTTAACTTTTTTAACCTTCGGCAGACCAAATCTAAACTCGGAATAGCAAGAGGGGTGACTGTGTTTTCCCACGCATTTTATCATTTTAATGCCATTTTTTCATTAATTTTGTTGAAAATCATTCGTGTATGGCTTACACAAATCATTCTTATGAAATAATGAATTTATTTTATGTATTTCGGATGTGTTGAAGCATTTGTGGTGTGCTAACAGAAAAATGATACGAACCCAAGGCAGAGCTGAACGTGACCACGGGTCTCCATAAATATGTGAAAAATGTTTGCAATGTTATGTTCTAATAAATAAATCATCGGTGTGGGGGAAAGCGAGCAGGCAAAGAAAGCGCGGAGGACCACAGCGAATAAATAGGGCGAAAAACAAAAATTAGTCAGTTCTCCAGTACTACCCATCTGGACAACAACTCTCTCTCTCTTCTCTCCCGCTCGACCTCGTGTGACGAATCAAATTTCGTCACAAATAAATTTCAATAAATAATTTAATATTATGAAAGAGTCTCGCTTTGTACAGTGAAGACAAAGAAAGTGTTGACAGATGGGGGCTGAAAGGACAGGAACGGAAGAAGAGAGAAGTGCGGGGTAGGCCACACGTCCTACGACTTCGTAGGGCACGCCGCGGCAAGTAAAAACGGTCTAGACCGAGATGGGGAAGAGAGGAGACACGAGTAGTGTACAATAGAAAGTACGTGTTCCCCGCCCAGCGGCGTGATGCTGGGCGGTGGATGAAGAAGAACAGTCAAGATCTAGACGGGGAAGAGAGGGGACACGAGTGGTGGTGCAACACCAAGTACGGGTTCCCCGCCCAAGATAAATGAAAAGGTTTTTATCCAGTGTGGGTGCATAAGTGCCTTGTTAAACCTGATTTGACAAGTTTCTTTTATCTAAGACAATTCAAATTTATACGGAAGTGTACGTCAATAGAATCTGCTAAGACTCTATTAAGACTTTTGTGGTCCCTACTCATCATCATCTTGATTGTCTGATTCCGTTGATTCCAATTGCGCCATTGATTCACAGTTTTAGTTCAGTGTAATTAATCATGACTTATCTTAGAGAGAGTACGATACATTTCCATAAATGTATGGCGTCCTTTCAAAAGCTACTCTCCGCAATCAGTAATTCTAACCAATAAACTCACTTATCAATTGCTTCTACATCTTTCGTAATAGATTCGCGACCAGCGCTAATTCAACAATTTGACGCCCTACGTCTATGTAGTCTATTAACCACAATTCTATAAGAGTTCTGTAAGGTTTTCTTGCATTTAGAGCAATAAACGACGGTACAGTATGATAATTTCACAGAATTCAACCAATAAAATTTCGTCCAAAAATAGTCATAGTTGATGTTCCATTTCGACATGTGTAGCAGTTATGGCGCAGGAGAGGATGTTCTGGGAAGGAAAAGGTGGTGGTGTGGAGGAATCTGGAGGTCAGTGTGTCCAGGAGTGACGGACGAATGAATTCATCTCTCCCACCGTGGTACGAGGTGATGTTCCGAGAGAATATTGCTGGAGAGGTCAAAAGGCCTGTCTTAACCAGGCTCTCTCGATCCGGCCTACCACGCACTTAGTGGGCAGACGCATCCACCGCCAAGACCCGGACAAACCTCACCCCATGAACCAGGGCACCCTTCTAATTCATCAAACGTAGCAAACCTCTCGTGGGGTGACCTATGGCAGAAGTTCAATAAATCATCATCTTACTTGCCTCCTAAAATAAAATACATCGTACACCTAAGTCGCAACCAGAAATTATTATTCTCAAACAAAACAATAACAAATGTAATAAAATAACATGTATCCAAGGCTGTTCAACATTGAAATCAGTATCAGAAATCAAATATCTCGGAGTGATAATAGAACAACATATGAAGTGGAAGAGCCATATCTGCAAATTGGTTAAGCGTATCAGAAAATGTATATATATATTCATAAGATTAAGAAATATTTTAAAACTCAACAATCTAAAAAGAGTATACTATGCACTAATCCAGTCATCAATTCAATATGGAATTATTGGATGGGGGGGGTCATACAACAATATTCTATCTCCGATCAAAGTGATCCAGAAGCTAATCATTAAGGTAATCCTAAAGACACCCTCCACTTATCCAACAGAAACGCTTTTCGCCGATTTCACGGTGCCTCGAGTAGAGAATATCTTCAAGAAAAATGCAATTATCCAAATTTACAAAGATAATATCATCAAAAAATTTGAAACCCATCAATCAAAAAGATATGAAGACAACTTCAAAATACCAAAATTTAATACCAAACTAATGCAAAACAATTATATCTATTTAGGAATAAAGTTTTTCAACAACCTTCCGATTGAAATAAAAAAACCAAAGACATCAATAAACTGAAACTCAAACTGAAGCTACACTTCATCGGGAATAATTAACTTAATAATTACCTGTTTTTCTCCTTTTTTCTATGTATTATCAATCTATATTCATCTCTATTTTATTTAGATTTTTCGAATTTCACTTAAGTGCATAATATTTTAGTATGTAACCGTATCCCATGTATGTACACCTACACTTATAGATAATCCAGAAGTTTCAATTGTTCCCATTATATACTTACCTATTGCATAATGTTATTCTATTTCTGTTATAATTAGTGTAACTTGCTCATCAAGCACAAGAACTAGTTTCTTCTTTGGTGAGATTGCAATTTTAAATAATTTGTATACCGATATGTAATTTATATAAAACCACTGTACTATATATCTATATTAAATAAAATAAAAAAATTAAAAAAACCCAAGTGACGTAATAGTAGATTTTCGCAAAACAATATGATGACATATTTGGAGACTAAAAAATATTGTTTCTCAATAATACCAATTGAAACGCCAGATTGGCGCAGTGGAGGTTTCTCTTGCCAAATAAAAGTCTACGATAAGCAACAAACTAAAACTGAAATCGAAGGCCGAATATTTGTTCAATGCACTCTACGAGTCGGGACTCTCGGCACAGAAACTTGGGCTTTTATTTGAAGAAGTATTAGCAAATAGAAAATCGCCCAAAGTGCGCCGAGAGAAAGTTTGCACTAGCAGGTCTAATAGACCATAAATCAAAAATGTCGTAAATTTGTGGCTATTATATTATATTATATATGGAGATATAGAGATCAATTTGGGAGGCGGTTGTAAGTACCGCCGCCAACCACTCTGCCATAGGCCCTTCCAAGTGGTTCGCTATGTTTTTGACTAAGCAGGAGTGCCCGGGTTCACGGGGTGAGGTGTGGCTAGGCCTCGGCGGTGGATGCGTCAAGACCGGATCGGGAGAGACTGGTTGAGGGAGATCAATTGGTCTCTCCAGCAGTACGCTCTCGACCCATCGCATCGCCCCCAAATTCCTATCCACCCCGTATACCCTTTTCCTTCCGAGAACTTCTTTTCCTTCTTTTCTTAAGACCCTCCACACCACATGCACAAAAATGATGCAGGCCCTAATGGATTTTTTTTCCTAATGGTATAGTAAGTAAGGTAGACAGTTTGGAAAAATAGTTACTGGGGCTATATCTTGTTTTCGACCTCGATCACTTTAGTCTCAGTTTATTTTATTTATTTATTTACTATAGATAGATACAAAAGAAAGTACAAAATACATATTAGGAAGCTTTGCCTGTCCAACTATTGTTATATTTATTTTTCAGCTCTTTAACTTTATTTCATATTTGGTTTCACATTTCATTACTTTTATCTGTGACTAATTAAACTGTGCTTTAAATTTTATTTACTTCCATATTTAAATATGTCAACTTTTCTTATCATCATCATTACATAGTATAAAATGAAGTCGTTCAAAATGTATGTGCGCATTAATCTTTTAAACTACGCAACAGATTTTCATGCGGTTTTCACCAATAGATAGAGTGATTGAATAGGAATGTTTATATGTACAATACATGTAAATTATTAATTTAAAATAAAACAATAACTTTGTAAACACCACTTTTATTTTTATACTTTATGCCGACCGGGTTTCGCTACAACCGTAGCTTCATCAGGGCAGTATAATACTCTACTAACATTAGGTTACATTTGTGTTATAATATATATTTTACCAAAAATGGGCTGGGCTGGACTCGTCAAGTGGAGGAGGAAGAGGGAGGCATAGATGGAGAATTGGGAAGGGAACGGACGTGTTCTTTATCAATAGGGAACAATCTTAGTATGGCACTTTTATTTAAATTAAGTTGGTTATTTACTACCTTACTATTAGTGTTTATGGCTTTCCTAAGTTCAAGTGCCTCTAAATTATCCAATCTTATACCGATGTCGTTTTTATGAATAAGTTTGGCGCCAGCGTTTTTGTCAAATTTATGATCGTTTTCAATCAAGTGGTTTGCAAATTCTGAAAATCCAGAGCTGTGTAAACATCGAAGATGTTCTTTGACACGGGTGTTTATGTTGCGCGCTGTTTTACCAATATAAAAAAATGCACAATCGCTGCATTGAAGTGAGTAAATTCCCGAGTGTGATAGACTGTCTTCCTTATCCTTACCGTTCATTAAAAGTTTGCCTATATTATTATTAGTGTAAAATGCTGGTTTGATTTCTGATGGGAGATTTTTAACACTTTTTTGAGAGAAATTATTGATGTACAGGATTCTACGCCATTGATGAGGTTGATTATTATTACTTGGTATATTATTATTATGAGGTGGACTATTGTATAAAAATTTACTAGTGGATAATTTTTTAAGTTTTTTATTTATAATGTTGTCGACTATATTTGGGTTGTAACCGTTATTTATTGCGATTTGTTTGATCGTAGATAGTTCTATTGCAAAGTTGGTATTTGATAAAGGGACTGTAACTAATCTGTGTGTTAAAAATCTCCCATCAGAAATCAAACCAGCATTTTACACTAATAATAATATAGGAAAACTTTTAATGAACGGTAAGGATAAGGAAGACAGTCTATCACACTCGGGAATTTACTCACTTCAATGCAGCGATTGTGCATTTTTTTATATTGGTAAAACAGCGCGCAACATAAACACCCGTGTCAAAGAACATCTTCGATGTTTACACAGCTCTGGATTTTCAGAATTTGCAAACCACTTGATTGAAAACGATCATAAATTTGACAAAAACGCTGGCGCCAAACTTATTCATAAAAACGACATCGGTATAAGATTGGATAATTTAGAGGCACTTGAACTTAGGAAAGCCATAAACACTAATAGTAAGGTAGTAAATAACCAACTTAATTTAAATAAAAGTGCCATACTAAGATTGTTCCCTATTGATAAAGAACACGTCCGTTCCCTTCCCAATTCTCCATCTATGCCTCCCTCTTCCTCCTCCACTTGACGAGTCCAGCCCAGCCCATTTTTGGTAAAATATATATTATAACACAAATGTAACCTAATGTTAGTAGAGTATTATACTGCCCTGATGAAGCTACGGTTGTAGCGAAACCCGGTCGGCATAAAGTATAAAAATAAAAGTGGTGTTTACAAAGTTATTGTTTTATTTTAAATTAATAATCTCACATCACAAAGTATCCACTTCATATGAACAAACATGTAAATTATATTAGAGAAAAGCCGAGAAATTCAAAGAAAACATATTTTTGTGCGATTTAAAACGGCTTTTGAAATTCGTTCTACGGAAGAAATTGGAAAATAGATGTCCTAGAGTAAGTAGGTATTTGATTTTCCCTTTTCAAATATCCAGTGTTGCATTGCAAGCATTGTTTACCTAATTAGTGGCAATCGCTCGAATTGCATTACACCATTTCATTACATAGTATAAAATGAAGTCGCTCAAAATGTATGTGCGCATAGATCTTTTAAACTACGCAACGGATTTTCATGCGGTTTTCACCAATTGATAGAATGATTCAAGAGGAAGGTTTTTATGTATAATACATGCTTATTATAGTAGAGAAGAGCTGAGAAATTTAAATATTCAATTCGGGCAGCGGGCAGCTGGCAAGTGGGTGGTGTGGATTTTATAAAGGTTGGGTAATGGCGTTGTTTTTTGTTAGCCACAGCAACGTGTGGCCGGGTCTGCTAGTATAATAATAAACCTCCATCATTTTTATCTTTTCGACATTCGACTATCAATATTTTAATAACCCACTAACCTAGATACTTTAATATTTAATAACCATACTAAAAATATGTACCTTCTCAACAGAATTACTTTTTAAATAGTTTCCAGTACAAAATGTGTAAAGAAAAATATAGCTAAGAATATCGAGAATTTTACAAACTAATGAGAAATGGAAATCAATTAATTTCACCTAACTCAAATGCAAAACATTATTTCAACCAAGCTATAAAAAATCATAATAATCTCCTACCTGAATTGCGCTGTGTCATCAACCAATCAGAGCAAATAAATAAAATTAAACAATTTAAAAAAAAAAAAAAACTTCTGAAAAGTAAATATTTTATACAAAACATATTAAACATACAATCTAAGTGGTTGGGCGTTTACACAATCATAGCTACACCTACCTACATACATCTACATATATCATAGACTCTGTGCTTGTAGCTTGATTTTCACATGTACCTTACCTGACGACCTCCGTAGTCCAGTGGGTAAGACTCTTGACTCACAATCCGGAGGTCGCGGGTTCGAACCCGGCATGCGCAAATAAATTTTATTTGATTAATTTGTGTTATTTCACAATTAATTCATTTAAAATAATATATAGTATATTTGCGGCATGTTCCAGAGTGGAAGATACTATCAGTATCGCCCTGGTGTAAGACCACCATTCAGAATTGAAACGTTGCTTGAAAATGGCTTTAGCCGTGTTTAGTGACCAGATCTGAATAGTCAGGTACTTCCCAACCTTCCTCATCACCACCTCCTTCCCCTCCCCACTACCTTAAGCCTCACAACATACCCCAATTGGGGATGCCATAGTCTCACTGGCTCCAGACGGGAGCAGTTGAGATTCTTGTGCGGTATTCACTGTAAAAAAAAAAGGCCTCATTCGGCTTTGCCGCCCCAGGCCTCTGGCGGGCTTAGTCCGCCACTGGTTCTAAGTAGACAGGTATTTGATAAAAATTGGTTCAAAGTGGGTTGGGATTTGACAAACCCTATTTCCAAGTAGGTAGGGATGCGGGATTGCAAACTGTAGTTCTAAGTAAGTAGGGATGCGGGATTGCAAACTCTAGTTCCAAGTAAGTAGGTATTTGATAAAAAATAGTTCCAAGTGGGTAGGGATTTGACAAATCCTATTTCCAAGTAAGTAGGGATGCGGGATTGCAAACTCTAGTTCTAAGTAGGCAGATATTTGATAAACAATAGTTCCGGGTAGGTATTTGACAAACCCTATTTCCAAGTAGGTAGGGATGCGGGATTGCAAACGCTAGCGCCAAGTAGGTAGGAATGCGGGATTGCAAACCCACGTTCCAAGTAGGTAGGGATTTTCTTTTCAGTTCATCATATAATACAATACGTTTCTCTTTCGAGGGTTTCTTCTTTCTCGGTATTTTATCATTCCTACACATTCAGGGAAACAAATTTGACAGCGATCATTTAAATATTCTGAGAAAAAATGTATCCACTAATGATGATTATTAGTAATTACATTCATAAAATGAACTGTGTATGTAAAATCATAATATTTCTACATTTTATTCGTCTTTCATACCCTAGGAACGAAACATTATTTCCATTCCCTTCTATATCTTCGTCTCTAAATTTTCATATGAAATATTTAATAATAAAATTTCAAACCATTTTCCACGTCTTTCAACATAATGTAAATCATATTCATCGCCGGTTTCATGTGGAATCCAGCTTTAGTGCATCAAGACATGAATAGTTTCCAGATAAAATCACATACATGTTTTAAATATACCACGTACATTGTATATTCAATAACAGGTGATTAGACTCCGTTATTTATTTATTTTTCATACTTACTTCACATGATGTTAAATTTTAATTTTTTTTTTATTCTTTTATTTTTCTCATATTTTACAATTTACATTTATATATTTTGAAAGTCACAACAATAATGTGGGAACCCACTAAGGCACAGCCTGTGCGTGGGTAGAATAGTTAAAATAAGTTTTATTTAGTACCTAGAAAAAAACAAACAGTTAGTACAAAAATAAACTAACAGTTTGTACAAAAAGTGTATACAATAGTGTACGATTAAATACCTACGTTTAAACTGTAATAAATGATATACATTGTAATAATAGGTGTAAAGTTTGTGAGAAAAGTGATATAAAACTAAATAAATAGAGTGTTTAGAAACATAAAGTGATATAAAACTAAATAAATAGAGTTTTTACATCTGTATGGTTTAGCCATAATTTTAACTCTTTTATGTAATGCGGAAGTTTAGTTGCAACTTCAATATGTTTTGGTAAACTATTGAAGGTACGAGGTCCAATAAAGCTACTGTGAGTTTGCATTTATTTTGTGTGTGTTTGGGGGGAAAAGAATACATTATTGTTTCTAATGTTGATTCTGTTTACATTTTTTTGGAATTTGTTTATGTTTTAAAAGATATATTTCATAGTTTGCAGTATAAATAGTTTACGGAGACTGAATAGTTTAGATTCTTTGTATAAAGCATCTGTCGAAAATGTTTTAATTCTATTATACATAACTTTGATAATATAATTTTGAGTTGTTTGTAAAGGTTTTATAAAAGCATCAAGCGCACCACCCCATCATATTATTCCATACATGAGTGAAGATTGCACCAGAGAAAAATAAATCATTTTCAATTTGTCAATATTCAATACTTCTTTAATTCTGTACAATATGTACGCAAGATATCTCAATTTAGAAACGGTATTACTAATTTGTGATTGCCAATTTAAATTTGTATCAATACGTATACCCAAATATTTGATCTTTTCAACTTTTCCAATTTCAGAGCAAGATGAGCATATTACTTGATTACAGTTAGCATTATGAATTCTAATTTTAAGGTTATTGGGGGGTTCGTTTTTACTGTTTTTTATAAAGAGGTAGGTAAAATGTTTTATTGGACTTTAGGAAGAGTCTATTACTATTTAGTCATGATGAGACATGTGCAATACATTTTGATGCATTTAAATAAGTTTCAAGCCGGGATTTTCCGTTAACAATTATTACTGTATCATCAGCTTAAGATACAACATTACCAGGGATTACAACATTACATAAATCATTTATATATATTAAAAACAGGATTGAGCCAAGCACAGTACTCTGGGGTACTCCATTTTTTATCCTCGTTTCAGTACTATAAAAATTCCCTATTTTTGTTTTTTGTTTTCTGTCTTTGAGATGGTTAGTGAGAATTTTTAGTGTATCTTTTTTGAAACCTATTTGATTATTTTTTTTATAAGTATATTGTGATTTACCGTATTAAAAGCTTTTTTAAATCCAAAAATATAGCTTAACTCTTTTTTTTATCACCAGATGTGTACAATTTTTTTGTCAAATCGAATATTGCATCTTTAGTGCTTAGTTTACTTCTGAAGCCATATTGATTTTGGGACAGAATTTTGTTATGTTCTAGGTAATTCATAACTCTATTTTTGATACATTTTTCAAATATTTTTGAGAGGTTTGAAACTAAGGTGATAGGTCTGTAATTGTCTAATATGTGCGTTTCTACTGATTTGTGAATTGGAATGATGGTGGAGATTTTAAATTGTTCTGGAAAATGTCCCTCTTTTAGTGAATTATTTAAAATATGTAGCAATGGAATTAAAATATTTTGTTTTATTTTTTTTAGTGTGTTACCTGATAAACCATCAATTCCTGTAGAATTCGTTGATTGTAGACTATCAACGTGTTTTACAATTTCGTTTATCGTGAAAGGTGAAAAATATTCTAAGGAGTTAATTGAATCGTAAGTTGAGTAATCATTATTTCATTAATAATATTCCACGTTGTTTTTTTGGTATAATTTTTTGTATTTTCAATTTGTTCACAATAGTATTTCTTTTTACAACTTCTTATTAACCTATTGAGTAAATTTCTATACATCAAATACTTTGTTTTCATAAAAGACATTATTCTTACGTCATTTTTTTGACAGGTTTTTTCATAATTTAACATCTCTCTGTAAAGTTTATCTCTTTGTTTAATGGAGACTATTAGTCCTACAGTAATCCAAGGTTTGATTTTTTTATATTTTCTCTTAGTAATAACAATTTTGTATGTGCTTTTCGAAATATAATCTTGAAGAGTTTTATAAAACAATTCTAGTGCTGAATGTGGGTTAGCTGTCGATCGTACATTGTCCCATTTTTCTGAATGACGTAGATTGTTTAATGTGTCATAGTTAATATTATTTTTTTCTAGATTACCAGAGTTTTCTTTTAAATTAGTGGTTAAGATGTTGTGTCCATAAAATGCTGGGTAGTGGTCAGTAATGTTTGTTTGTAGAGTTGAAGATGTAGTTTTGACGTGTTTGTGTGTTTTGACAAATATGTGATCTAGAATCGTGGAGTTTTTCAAATTTTCTCTTGTTAGAGAAATAGAAGCATTCTTGATTGAATTCCTTAAAAAACACTCAAATACCGAAATCTTGCCGATAACGGTAAATAACTTCAGAACTGACTAAAAACGAGCAGTGGTTTATTCAATTTGATACTTTCTAATAAATTATTAGAGTAATTTGAAATGTCTGGAGTACTGGTGGTCGAGGTACTCCATGGTCGAGGGGTAAAGCTCTCGACTAGTGATCCGAAGGTCGCGGTTTCAATTCCCAGCGTGTGTAAGTAAATTTTACAATTAGAATTAAACCATTAATTGGTTTTCAATGTACAATATAATCCAGTTAAACTGCAATAAGGCAGTTTGTCAGCAGGATGTTACTGTTCAATTACAATTTAAAAATACATACATTATATTATTACTATAACGATATTGATTAATTTATGGATAAACCGCCGCATTTTTATGCACAGATTACGGAAATTATACTTAATTTCAACAATTATTACAAGAAACAACTATTTACGAACACAAAATAGGTTATTAGGTTCTTAGTTTAGGTAAATTAAGTAATTCATGCGTTTTTAGTTTGAAACGAAACTTCACAAATGTCAAATCCATACAAAAAAACATGGTCGTAATGGAGTGGTGATTTTTAAACTTTTAATGAAAATCGAATTTTAATGCATATTTTTCCGTCTGTCCCGACTGAAACCGGTGGTTCTTATGGTAATTAAGTTTAAAAGTAGTTTGCTTTTCAAATTTTATGCCTATTTATGGACATTAAATGTCCTTTATGAATTTTATGCCTAATTAAGGACATTAAATGTTGGCTGAAGGAACTATCGGAAAATGAACTTAGTAGTACCTATACTTAAAACTTCGTCATAGAAGTTTCTGGAAAACCTTATCCAAACAATGAAGTTAAACCATAGAAGTCGCTGAACAACTTATCCTATAATAGGAGGACTAAGAATATATGTTCTATTTTATATATATATATATCTAACTAACAAGTTTCATATAAAAATATAAAAAATATTATATAGTTACTAAATAAAAAAAATATATTAAAAAATAAAAATTTAAAGTGTTGCGGCATGCGGCGGCTTGTCCATACTTTACCCTATATTGTCACAATTAACACACATGAATTAATATAAACTATCTTTATTTAGTAACTGTTGCGGCGGGGAGCAAATGT
Organism: Limnephilus rhombicus; assembly: GCA_929108145.2. NCBI lineage: Eukaryota > Metazoa > Arthropoda > Insecta > Trichoptera > Limnephilidae > Limnephilus > Limnephilus rhombicus. Next base: position 32,182,376 of record OV815284.1, read on the forward strand.
TCCCTCTCAAGATCGGGGGATCAAATGCTGCGTGGACTGTATGCGTATGCGGTTCTTATCTATTTTATTATATTTGATCTCACTCACCGAACTGCATTCTGCTTTCCACTGGTGCTCACTGGGAAAGGTATATGTTAAGTTGGGAGAGAGATTTTTGGGAAGGAACGGTGATTGGGAAATGAACGTTTGAACGCGGATAATGAGGAATATCAGGCGGCGCGTTGTTACTTTTTTTTTGCGAAATAGCGGCTCTGCAACCGGGCCCGAAAAGAAGAAGATGAAGAGATACGAAGTTACGAATGTTAGAGGAGAGCGCTAACATTTACACCGACAAAATCGATGTGAAAATTGCGAAAATGTTTAATAAAACACGACTCGTTTAAAATAGAGCAAAAATCTCGCGGGCATTATCTTAAACAGCATTTAAAAAAACACAGTGAATTTTTTCATACATATAACTTGTAAAATAACTGAAACAAACGTGTTAATAATAATTTTTGGAGCATACTTTGCGATTTTTTTCTATCGAGGGAATTTTATATAATTTGACTTGTGTCCTGTGCGGCGAGGTGATTTTAACTGCGAATTATAGCAGTTTGTGGGATCTTCTATCCCGTGCGGTGATTTTATTTGAACTGTTGAGCAGGAGAGCTAACTCTAGATAGTTAGTAACATGCAGCAATAAAGGCATGAACAGTAACCATTGTTTCAAATATATCTCAATCTATTTGTAGAATCGCAATTTTTTATATTAATTGGAAACATTTTAAACTTTTTTGTCACGTTATATTCCAGGGTTCGCCGTCCGTAATTATTATTATATTTTGGAACAACATTCCTTCATTATTTGTGAACCTTGTGTTCATGTTCCACTTTCCTCTTTTAATCAGACTCAGATATACCCGTATGCTGAATCAATATTTTGTACCATAATAAGGCCTGCACCGATAATATTGTTAAATTTCGATACGACAATGATGTTTCGTTTCTGTGAAAAAATATGTTTCTGAACTAATAACTTAACATATTTTTACAGCGGATTTTCACTCAAGATACCTTCAGATACAATAATATCGACTTTGGTTGTACAGCCGTATATCCCCTTTGCATACTTACTTGAAGAAATAATCTTTTAGGGGATCAACTTTCGGGGTAGCAATCGACGCCGGGCGAACTGTATGAAACCGCGGTACCTGTACCCGTCTTCCAAATTTTGGTTTCATTGTACATTAAAAAAAGCGTATCCTATTAATACGTCGTCACCTCAGTTCTATCTTAATATAATAATGGCGTTAGGCCTTGAGACCGGCTATGTATCATATAATATTTGCTCCGATCTATCGTACCTGCCCTAGTTTCGTCTGTATATAATTCTATCTTGTCGTACGTGCTGAAAACTGGGGATTTCATCAGTTACTTTTTTGCGGTAAATTATTAAAATCATTTAACCTCATATTAATTTAATACAAATTTTATAAAAAAAATTACTATTTTTTTTATCTTGTAACATTCGTCTTAAGTTCCCACTTATCAAATCGTCAAATAATAAACAATCAAACATTTGGGATCTTTCGTTCTATTTTGTCATACGTATTACTTATTCCATTTTACAGTTTGCCAAATTTACAATAACAAAAAAATTCCATCTCAATCATTTGTCTCGTTGCATTCATCTCGATGGCCTCCGTGGTTTAGGGGCAATGCTCTCGACTAGCGATCCGGAGGTAGCGGGTTCAAATCCCGTCGTGCGTAGATAAATTTTACTTGATTGATTTGTGTTTTTACAATTCAAACCTTTAAAAGTAATATAATGTTTGTTTGCAGCAGGGTTCAGCGTAACTAAGGTAATGTAATAAATAAAAAATAAATAAAATCTTGTCCCGACATCAAATTTGGGATCTCATCTGAAAATTCTAAAAGAAATGAACATCGTGTTTTATCAAATAAAACTTTTCGTTTGTAGCTATCCTCAATTTTATCCTATTCAATATTTTACGTATCCATAGTTTTTTTTTTTTCAATATTGATATACAATTAATAAGTACCTACCAATAAAACGTAAAATTTTCTAAATTTGTTTATTCTTCACTAATTTTTTAATTACTGTTATTTTTAATCATATTCAATATGAAATATTACAATGACATCATTTTTTCTTTAAACTCGTAGGTGTTTAAAGAAAAGGTGATGTTACACGACAAAATGAAACTGAAATACCTGTAAAGTTATTTTCCGTCGCGATATTGGCGATGTTTTTGTACCGTCAACTATTATTAAACTTCATAAAATTAGTTTAAAAAAAAACGATACAAGGAAAACTGCAATGTGAAAATAGTGATAACGGAAAAGAATGCATCTTGTGATATTGGACATTATTAATAATGTTCCAATGAGCGGAAAATCGATTTCCAACTTTGAATGCGTTTTTCTCACAACGTTGTTTTGACCTTAAGACAAGATAAAACTGGGCTTGCAATGTGTTTGAGTTATTGCAACATTGCTACAGATAGATTAAATTAGTTTGTAACCGTACTTTCTTTCAAATGATCCTACTAGTAATATAATGGCGAAAGTTTGTATGTATGTTTGTTACTCTTTCACATAAAAACTACTGAATGGACGTTAAAAATTCTTTCACTAATAGAAAGCACATTATTTGCTGAGTAATGAAATTATTTATCTTACGTTTTCTGTCCCTAACAAAATCGAGTTATTGCAAACGTCAGAAGAAAAGCATAACAAACGGTTGCCGTGGAAACAATGTTGGTCTCGTAGTTAATACTCGTATCAATCTCTAAAAATGAATCGTCGAAATGTGTGTGGGCGCATAACTTCCGAATGATTGCACGAAATTGGATAATTCTTTTTTTGTATAAAACTACTGGTGAGCTCTGGCGTTATGAAATTTGTATAAAAAATTGCAATAGGTGGCACGCGATTGCAATAGGTGGCACGCGGTGGAGTTTGAAAACTGAATGTAAAGGGAATTAATTAAAAAAATAAAATTCCACAACTAAACGAAAATTTAAACTAACTTCAATTATTTTTTTTTAATCATTGAAGCATTCCGTTTAATTATTAGCATGACTAACGGAAGTTAAGAGAAGAACAACAGGTAACTTATAATCTAAGAAAAACCTAAACAAAGAAAGTTGGGAGCAATCAAGCATGCCGAAATAATTGCTGGATTCTCAAAGTACCCAATCAAGGGAGAGACAGAGTAATAGATATCGAATTCGAAATAATAAATTTTCAAGTTAAATTTCCTAAATATGTTGCTTTTATTGAACATCATACAAAACATTTCGCCGCTACGGGAGAGGCAAGGAAGAGTCTAAATTTTAGAATTTGTAGTGTTAAATTTGAGTTTTTAATAAACCTCGTTTTGTTAACTCTACATTTTTTGATAGATTGCTATGTGTAAATTTATAATTTGCATTACTAATACCTAACCCCTGTGACCAATTTTTCTCTTTTCGAAACAACTCATATAAATCGTTGGGTTAAGGGCAGAAATACGATCTAAACGGTGCTAGAAAAAGAAGAAAAAAACACGCTTTATTTTAAAATCAAGTTAAAAGTTAAAAACAAAATAATTAAACCTTCATGAAACAAAGGTTTTCGACCCCAGTTTGAAAAAATTATGAAAATTTGGGAATTTTTTATTAATTATTTTTACATGAAACCATAAAAAAGTGAGTCGACGATAACGTTTATAATATATTTGCCTAAAAAAAATGTTTTTATTTTTTTTGTTTTCATTAATTTTGGTTAGGAAAAATGTAAGGTGAGCGAGCCATTTTGAAACCTTTTTTTTATATTTGCGTTAAAAAAAATTATGTTTCATATTATTTTTTATGTTCATTTTGAATTATAAAATTTGAAGTTGTATTTCGTCACCTTTTAAAATAGTTTTTAAAGGGGAAATATTTTGACCCTTTGAAATAATACGGTCGACACGACTGAAGGTTAATATGAACTAATACGTTAGAGTCCTGAATGTTTACAATTTTCTGTTATATCCGTAATTAATTGTAATTTGTTTAATAATATTAAGTTCTATTGAGAAATTCCTGGGAGTTAGTGGTACATTAATTAATCATGGAATGGAAATTTGATACTTTTTGAGAAGTTTGATGGTTTGACGTGTTGTGTATTATTATATATGTATCCCTACGAAAAATATTAAATTCAAATTTATTTTGAATAATTGAAACACTTTGTCCAATCTATATAGTGAGTTTAATGTTTTTAGGGAGCTTTTTTAATAAATTAAGAAATAAGTAAATATATTGACCTTCCAGCGGCCTGAGGGGATGACTACGGAGTCAACTGAATTACGTATTTACAGGTAAAAGTTTAGATCTTCAATTAAATCTTAGTGAACTTTTACAATCTTCGTTTTAATCTCTGCAGCAATTAACAAAGTGCTTTTTTATTAAAGGTTATTTTTAAGGGCGATTAACCTACGGCCGAGAATTCAAATTTCGTTGAAAGGAGGCGGTCCTGATGAGAAAGATTAATTATTCTCATTATCAGTTTTTTTAAATAATTACTCGATATCGATTTTATTTCATTCAAAATTTGCTTTAATTTATACCTACATTCAAAAATGCGTAAAGGCGTGATGTTAAAACTATTAAAATTATGTACTTTTTGTAATAATTTTTTATCATTATTTTAGTTTGAAAGACCGTAAATAAATAGACAAACTGAAGTATTTTCGTCACAAAACACGTTAGCGGATCTTTTTAAAGATTTTATTTGAACTAAAATTGAAATTCTGAAACTTAGCTTTCCTAGATAATTCATTTATTTATTTTATTGTGTGATTGCTTAATTTGAAATGTGTATTGTATAATACAAAATTTTGTTTAAAAATTTATCAAATCTGCCGATGACCTGCGGTATAACCTTGTTATACTAAAAATAAACATTTTTTCTCAAAATTTAAAACATACCTTTTCTAGATAAAAGAAAAACCTTTCGAAATCGATTTATACCTTTTTGTGTAAAAAAGTAAATACGTCTAAAATTTTATTTAAAAATGACATATCTCCGGTTGTGTCTGATTATTCCCTCTTAAACAGTATTGGTATATAGTATTTCTATCGCGAGATTATAATGAAAACATATATTTTCTGAGGAACTAATGAAAAGATTAGCAGCAAACAACTTGAAATCTGGAAACGATGACTTCTTGAAATAATTTTAATTACTACATTGCCCGCTCTCCGCTACAACGATTTCACACTATGGGAAATCAGTACTTAGGTGATATTGACATATTTAACATAAACTTGACGAATGTAAAAAACTTATTCCAAAACTATTCCTAAACATATCTATATTTTTGTAAACCTATGAAATTTTTGTATTTTTATGACTTGCATGCTTTTTTATATAATTTTATTTTTATTATTTCTACATCTGTTTTATTCCTACACAAATCTGTTTTTCCGTAAACTTATGAAATCGCTGTATTTTTGAATTTTTATGACTTGTGTGCTTTTGTATCTAATTTTATTTGTATTATTTCTGTATCTATTTAAAAATCATCTGTCATGAATTAATTGTACTACCAAACATGTAAAAGCCCTTTGGGCGTTAAATAAATGAATAAATGAGAAGAATGGTGTGCTCCCCTTTAATTGGATTCATTGCTTTAACCATATTTAAGATGTAAATTAATGTAATAATTATAAAATGATGTATTCTGTTGACGAGCCAATTATTTAAAAAATAAAAAGTAGGATATTTTCAAATATTGTCAGATTATTCGTAACACGGAAATGTTTTCTTCATTTAAAAAAACGATGTTTTCCTTCTGTCTGAAGTGACTGAAACTAGTCTGAAGATGGCTGAACAGGCTGAAACCGGTTACGGTAAAAAATAATTTATTGTAAATAAGTTTTATGTGTTTTATTATTATTTTTGTATTTTGTTTTATGTATTTTGTTATAGCAGACCCGGCCACACGTTGCTGGGCTTACCCAACCTTTATAACCAACGCCATCTGTTAATTTGCATACATATCAAATATACACCGCCCGCTTGCCAGCTGCCCGCTGCCTGAATTGAATCTTTGAATTTCTCGAATTTTCTCTACTATAATATGCATGTATTAAACATATAAACCTTCCTCTTGAATCACTCTATCTCAGGGTTTCCCAACCTTTATTTCGCCGAGCCTCCCCGAACCAAAAAAAAAAATTTCAAGCCCCCTTCGGTGGCTTGAAATGGCAAAAGTTTCAAAAAAAATAAGAAACACTTTTTGTTAAATTAACTAAATTATTTATATGAATTTCAGATAGGTATATTTATTAATTTATTATGGATCTTTAATAGAACAGTAGGTACACTTTCAAACATTAATTACTTTTACATTTCTTAGTGGTCTTTCAATTATACATATTATTCTATTATTATTCTTTATTTATTTAACTTATAATTAGATAATGTCTAACAACTTTTAAAGTAATTTTAGAACAAATAAAAAAAACTTTTAAAGTACTACTGAGATGCTTGAGCTTGCGTGCTCAGTACCAGATGGTCGATTATGGTCTTTGCTAGAACATTGATTTGAATAGATTTTTTTTCGGAAATGCAAACGTACCTATTACGCCCCCCCCCCCCCCCCTCTGACATTTTTCTATGCTCTCCTAGGGGTGAAAACCGCAAATCCGTCGCGTAGTTTAAAAGACCTAAGCGCACATACAGCGGGAGCGACTTCATGATGATGATGATGATGAAAAGAAAGATAAAGACTATAATGGAATTCCACCACGAATCCACGAATTGTCAGTATCAAAAATAGAAAGGTTTTCTATTTGCAAGATAGTTCAACATAATATTTAATATTTACGTGTTCATATGAAGCAGATACTTTGTAATGTGACATTATAATCTTATACATATGTATATAAAAATCTCGTGTCACGGTGTTTGTGGTCGCAGTCCTCCGAAACGGTTTGAGCGAGTTTTTTTATTATATATTGAGTAGGTATGAGAATAGGTTATAAGTATATTTCATACCGCGATTAGGGTGTCCCTATCCAAAAAAAAATCTTTTTTTTTGACAATTTTTTTTTTGGGTCTTCTTTTTTTATTTGGCATCAAAAATACCTAAAACCCCAAATTTCAACCCTCCTTACCCCATCCTCCCATTTTTGTACGCACAAATTTAACCGTCTTTCGTATTTCAAACATAAAGAAATTATTTATGTTGTTGAATGATAGATGGCGCTACGTCCGTCTCATCGAACTTTCATCCACACGTGCGCGAGACTTTCACGAGAAGCGTTGCGTCATTTTGATATTTCATTCGGCATCATGTTCTCGCGTGGGCAAACCATTGAGCTTATTTGTGTTGGCTAAAGACGGACTGGCAAAAAATATCGTTTACTCAATTGCTCTTCGAAATTCATATTGATTTTCTTTATTTCATTTTCCTACTCTAGTTGGAGTTTTTTTTGTTTTTATCGGCGGTCATCGTCTACAGCGCTCCATTCCTCTTTCTGTCATAGATCCCATCCCCACACACTTACAATACATTCGTTATTTTTTATTTAACAACCAAAATATTCACTAAAATTAATTTAAATGGCAGAATAAAGTTTGCCGGGTCAGTTAGTTTAATATAAAACAATAACTTTGTAAACACCACTCTTATTTTGAACACTTTATGCCGACCGGGTTAGCTTAGGGGCACTATAATACTCTACCTACTAAGGTTTAGTTACATGTGTTATAAATAATATATTCTGTTTTCACAATGGGTTTAAAACAAAATAGGCTGGGCCAGTGAAGGAAGTAGTAGTAGGCGTAAGGGTAGATGAAGAATTGGAAGGGGGAAGGGAAGATTCTTTGTAAGAGGGGAAGAACGTATTGGACTTTTATTTGGATTTATTTTATTGTTAAGTAATTACTTTCTATTAATGTCTTAGGCTTTCCTTAGCTCTAGTGCTTCTAAGTTATCCAATCTGATACCTATTTCGTTTTTATACTTTAAGGTGACGCAAATGGTGTTTACAAAGTTATTTATTGTTATCAAATTTAATTTGTAGAAACAAGTTCTGCTGTGCAATTATTATTGAGCGTGACAGCTGTTTTGCCTTCTGAAGGCATTATCAAACTGTGGTCATGCCACATACATACGATCTATTTATACTATTTCTGGATGGGTATTTACTATGACTAATTTCTAATTTTTGATTAATTTTAAATCTCTACTTTTTAAGTTTAATTTATCTTAATCGTATGTTTTTTATTTCTTTTTTTCCGTTTTTTCACCAATATTGTATATATATATATATATATATATATATATATATATATATATATATATATATATATATATATATATATATATATTTATATGTATTGTGTTAAATTTTGTAAATGAAATGGAGGCCTCAGCACGGATAAACCACCCAGTGAGGCCAACATCATTGAATTGTGTATAAAATGTAAATATATTGCATCAAATAAATAAATAAATAATACTTAACATAATTTCAAACAAATATAGTATACTAGCTTTTTCCCGCGGCTTCGCTCGCATGTTCACTCAGCATCCTCCACCTTCCATCTCCCCACTCCACTCACCCCATCAACCCCCCTCCCCTCCACCCACCCCTTCCCACACTTCTCCCCCTCCACCTTCCCTCTCCCCACTCTACTCATCCATCAACCCCCCTCTCCCTCCCCTACTTCTCCACCCGCCCCTCCCCCACCCCACACCCTCTCCACTCCACCACCCGCCACCTTCCTCCACCCCTCCCCCTTCCCTTCCATCCCTTCCCCCCAGAACTCAACGGTAGTTTTATACAAAATAACGAACAAAAAAAATTATCCAATTTGGTGCAGTCGTTCTAGTTTATGTGCATATATACATTTCGGTGATTCATTTTTAGAGATAGTTATTAAGTGCGACGCCAACAAAGCACTCTTTTTAGGGTGAATTGCCTAGTTAAAAAAAAAAAACATCGTTTCCAAGGCGACAATTGGTTTCTGACGTTTGCAATAAATCGATTTTATAAGGGACAGAAAACGTGTGATAAATAATTTCAAACGCTAGAGATTATTCATAACGCAAGAGCTTACCAATATATGTAGCCTATAGATCACGCAAATAATGTAGCTTTCTATTAGTGTAAGAATTTTTAAAGTCCATTCAGTAGTTTTTGTGTGAAAGAGTAACAAACATACATCCATACAAACATTCACCTTTATAATATTATATAATAAAAAAAAATTAAATTTATATTTAATTAATAAATTAATTAATTAATTAATAGGATAGGATTATTAGATAATTGCAGTTCATGTTTACAATATCTTGATCGCGCGTGCAGGAGAGTTTATTAAGTACACAGCGATAAAATACCGTGCTCATTGCGGTTGAAACGGGAGTTTAGCTTGCTTGGATATGGTTCCACATTAATTGAATATCTTTTGATGGTCATACCAAAAGTAGATTTGCACTGCAAGTGTACACACGTCATGAATAACCCAAACTGTATTTTATTAAAAATTAATGGCTCTGTTAACAGATACAACACCATTTTTTGATGGCTGGATGGAATAGTATTGTGACATGTGGTAAAATTACACGACAAAAATTAAACGGAGATTACACGTGGAATAACTTACACTGCGGACTTAAAAGAAAACTGATTGGCCTAATAGCTTTCGGCTGCTAGATACCATATTGTCCACTGAAATTAATTTTGTTTTAATTACCTCCTCACAGGAGGCCTTAGGAAAATAATTCCCCTCGGCGGATTTGATTTGTAAGTACAACCTGCTGAATTGATAATTCTTTTTTGTTTTATGTAATTCTTTATTTTACATAAAAAAAATTATTTTATGTAATTTTTGGTTTGATATTCCTTTTTATAAATTTAATTATTTCTTATTTCCTATTATGTTGTCTTATTGGATGTAAAGTCACAATGAGAAAATCCATAATTGGTTTTATTTTGGCCATATTACAAACATGGCCGTAATACATGTACAAACTGAAAAGATGTAAAAGAGGCAGCCGGGTATGTAATATTTACTCACATTTATATTTCATCAACAGCACAGTAACCCAATATATCAGCATTCGTAAAAAGGGCTCATATTCTCTCTATACAGTCAAATATTATTAATTTAACGTACATCGAAGTGTGAACCCATGGTCCATTTGTTACGTTTCCCACACGTACAATACGGTTAACGAAGCTGATATAAATACCCATGATATGAAAAATTGACATCTACTGAAGAATGAGCCGATAAAAGTGTGTTGGGATTATGTTCGGTAGGTTCACTTTTATCTTATTTCAGGAGAAATTTTTTTTTTTTCAATGCCGATAACCTTTTCTATTCTAATATTTCAATTTTGGCGGTCGTGGGTATCGCCGCTCCAGCAACCATTTATTGGGTAACCAATACCACTGCCACAGGTCACCTCAAGTGGTTCGATACGTTTGGTGACTTAGTCGGGGTGCCGGAACAGGAGAGAAAAACTGTCTTTTAGATTTTTGTATTTGGAATACTTATACTTTAGGGTTTAAAAATTGTAATATTTTGAAAAAAGTAGAATAAAAAGCTTACACCTAACATTTTTAGGAAAACGTTTAAAATTTCATAAAATTCAAGATAAACAAAAAAAACACAGTCCTTTTGTATGGGGTACTTGTAACAAAACTGTCAATTCACTTTTTATCTAGTTTATGCAATTAAAAATAATTATTATTATTTCCGGAGAGATACTAAAAAAACTGACATTTTGGTGTTAGTTTTGCAAAACTCAAACGTTGATTTCCCGAATTTGTATTTATTTACACACACGTAAGGCATTTATACTATTCAATAACGTTATTTTTATGCAAGTTTTATTTAACTTATGAGGAAAAAGACAATTAAAAAAATGTGTTCGTCTAATTCCTGATTTGCAGTTATGTTGATTGTAAAACACGTAACAAATAAAGAGCATTCGATTGCGTTCTTATCACTAGGAAACAAGAAAGACGGAAAACCTTACCTTCAAATGTTTGATGATTTTGTTCTTTCATCCACTGGTCACTTAAGGTACATTTAAAAATTAAAAAATGTTTCAATAATTGATGTAATCTCGAACGCGACAATATTTCAACTAACAAATGTGGGTACTTTCCAAATGTATGTACAAATAATATTTTAGAACTGTCATCGGTGGGTATTATTTAATAATCTTATTTTTTTCTGCTTTCCAAGTAAGGCTTTGTGAGGAAAGAAAAAGAATAAAGGAGATGACAATATTTCAAAGAGGACCTTGGGATATCTGAAGTGGTCTCAAGTCTCAAAGCTAATTAAATATTAAATAGTGTCAGAATAACCTAACTTTTCCCGATAACCAACTAAATTCATAACATGGCACTATCGAAACTGACGAAAAATAACACAATAATAGTAATTATGTTGAATTATACTAATGTAATAGTGGAATTGGTCATAAGAATAGAAAATATGTACGAAAACATTATACGAATCGCACGTCAAATATCACATGTCAAACAATAATTTTGCTGCGCGTGGAAGAGAACACAGTGTATCCTCAAACTCATACTGATGGGTTATATAAATATTTTCTATTTGGTTAGACGTGAAATCATCCATTTAAATTAGTTGAATGAGCTTGTTTCAGGATGATATACATTTATTTTGAATTATAATCATTTTTTTGTTTGGCATATTTTAACAAATAATTTATCAACTTATATGTTGCATTATTCGGTAGGCTATCGGTTGGGAAAATGTAAAATCTCAGCAGGTGGCACAATAGGGAGGACAATCCAGAGATTTACAATTTAGAGATTTATTTTAAGATATTGGTGGTCTTTATTTTATCTAGGAATTTATGCGAATTATAGCCAAATCTTGGACATCGGTACCATTGTGTTAAAGGTTTGCAGTCTTCAACATATATCTTCAAGAATCCTAATTTGAAACAAGTATGTTCTTATAAGACAATTCCTCAAGTTTACATTTGTTTCAACAATAACAACTCAATAATGGTGGCATATATGAATTAAAATGTGACCACGCCGACTGTAACGCTACATACATCGGACAAACAGGTAGGGCATTGTCAACTAGATTCAAAGAACATATAAGATGTTATAAAAATAAAAACACCTTCTCAAAATTCGCCGAACATCTCTTAGTGAATAATCACGTTCCACTTAAAAATAACCAGCCAATACCATTACATATAGAACGAAAGGGTCTTAGATAAAATTTGGTTGAACAATTAGAAATCAATAAACGAACGAATGACCCCAACATAACGCTAATTAATAAAGTAAGGAAAATGATTTATTCCCCACTACTTAGTATGTTTACCAAACCTAAAAAAATATACTGCACTTAAATGAGTCATAGCAATAACGTCATTCTAAATCAATTGAAAACCCTTACACTTAGTGCAAGGCAAACCAAAGGGAAATACTCCGAATCCCACATTAGCACTCTCTCAATTAGTGTCTCTACAAATTGGTTTAACCGGTAATAAATCAACTTAGACACCTTCAAAAATTGACACAAAAAATCTTATAAATAAGTCGTCCGTACGTGGTTTCACCACAGTTTGAAAATGACCTTACAAGTCGAAACAGCTGTAACTAAAATACTAACCAAAAAACTTGCAGAACTCGATAATAACATTATCAAATTTAATTTTAATTAAATTTCTAAAAATTAAAATGGAGTTCTACGAATTAAACACAAAAACAATTAATATACTATGGCGAACCCCAATTACTGGGGTATGTTGTGAAGCTGAAGGTACTGGGGTGTAACAATCCCTGTTGTCTAAGACATTTTAGATATTGAATGCTATTAGATAATATATTATACCAGCTTTTTCCCGCGGCTTCGCCCGCATGGTATTAGGGGATTCCCACTCCGCCTCCTCCACCTTCCTTCTCCCCACTCCACTCACACCATTAACCCCCCTCCTCCTCCCCCTCTATCCACCCCTCTCCCCTCTCCCCTCTCCCCTCTCCCCTCTCCCCTCTCCCCTCTCCCCTCTCCCCTCTCCCCTCTCCCCTCTCCCCTCTCCCCTCTCCCCTCTCCCCTCTCCCCCCCTCCCCTCTCCCCTCTCCCCTCTCCCCTCTCCCCTCTCCCCTCTCCCCTCTCCCCTCTCCCCTCTCCCCTCTCCCCTCCACCTTCCCTTTCCCCACTCCACTCATCCATCAACTCCCCTCTCCCTCCCCCACCCCATACCCCTCCCCTCTCCACCTCCCTCCCACCTTCCTCTACCCCTCCCCCTTACCCTTCCTTCCCTCCCCCCTCTCCCACCCCACTCCACCTCCTCCATATTCCCTCTACCCACACCACTCCCCCCATCAACCTCCTTCCCCCACCCCTACCCCTCCACCCTCCTCCATCCTTCTCCTTTCCCCTTCCTTCCCCCCTCTCTCTCTCTCTCCCCTAAAACCCCCCCACCCTAATCCCCCACCCCTTTCCTCCTCCACCAACACCCACCCAACACCCCCTGACCCCCTCCCCACTCCCCTCTCTCACCTCTCGCATTCCACACATTCATTCCCGAATTCCACACATTCATTCATTACATTCATTTTTCAAACTGCTCGCGTGCCACCTATTATAATTTTTTATACAAATTTCATTCGCCAGAACTCAACGGTAGTTTTATACAAAATAACGAACAAAAAAAATAATTATCCAATTGGTGCAGTCGTTCGGGTTTATGCGAATACATACATTTCGGTGATTCATTTTTAAAGATATTTATTAAGTACGACGCCAACAAAGCATTCTTTTTAGGGTGAATTGCCTAATTTAAAAAAAAAAACATCGTTTCCAAGGCGACAGATGGTATACTTTTTTTCTGACGTTTGCAATAAATCGATTTTGTTATTGACAGAAAACGTATGATAAATGATTACTCATAACGCCAGAGCTTACCAATATATATAGCCTATAGTACTCGCAAATAATGTAGCTCTCTATTAGTGAAAGATTTTTTTAAATCCATTCAATAGTTTTGGCGTGAAAGAGTAACAAACATACATCCAGACATCCATCCATACAAACTTTCGCCTTTATAATACTAGTAGGAAGTAGGATTAGGAAACTGAATCTGTCTTTCAAAATTTTGAACAATTTCATCGATAGCCCATTTCTCTTCGGTTTATTTACGAGTATATATGTACCAGACCACTATAGCCGAAGACGACCCCATCATTTATTTAAAGTACCGAACGGCACAACAGAAGTCTTGGCGAAGCATAGCATGGCGAAGAGAGTGGTGCTGTTAAATGAACTTGCAAACCATTTGTTGAAGTGACTGTTCTCTATATGCCTTAAAAATATTATTGAAGAGTCAGTTGCCTAAATGCTGATAGAGTTACTAAATTGTACTGTAATTGCAATTATTCTGTTGTAAAATAGTAATAAAATAAACAAAAATATTATGAAAATATTGTCTTGTCCATAAATAATAATTTTTTGAATGTGGGGCAATGAAACCAAACTAATCATAAAAAGCTTTGACTTGATTACAGGAATTAAAGCAAGTACAGCGGAATATTATTGTGTAATATATGCTTTTTATTATATTATCATTATTCAAGTCCGTAACTTTTGAAACCACTGAAGTAGGCTCTTCGAAAAAATGCTTTCACGTCCGCATCCAAAAGCGTTAAACACACCATGTTAGAAATATTGTTTGAACACCGGCGAGGTGGCCATCTTGGCTCTCAGTATCAGTGTGTGGGATTTTTTTTATATAAGGGATATTGATGAAACCCGTCGTGTCCATATGAATATAATGAATAAATATCTGAAGTGTACGGGTTAAATATTTTATCCTTCACATTTGTCGATCGCTCGGGTCACTGAACACAAAACCAACGAGCAATATCAAGTAGGATTCCAGCACGTATGGGGTATGTAAACTCGGACCGAGGGAAAATTGTGTTAGCTACACATTTTCTAAATACTGACCATTCTTGGAGTTGTGCTTCCTACAGTCTAAAATCTATCAAATCAACATTCATCACCTTTTATACTCTCGTTCTGCCGTCTCGCTCTTGCAAATTTAAAAAGGCACCACTACTAAAACCATTCTCACGGGTACCTAATTAGCAGTGGCGTGCAGTTCAAGAAGGTTAAATATTAATATTAAAAGTGAACCATTAATATAATAAAATATTATTTTATAAGGGTACAAATAGCAAACCAACTTGCACGTTCATTTACTCAGTTGGTCACAACGTTCATTGGAACATTAATTTTAAACAGGTGTTCATTTTAAACAGGTGTTTTGCAAAGTTCTCAAACGTGTGAATAATCTAGTAACAGAAACTTTGTTGGGATAACTAATAGTGTAATAACTAATAACTAACGGATAGGTGCTCAATACTAACAACCCTCATAATTAAACCAAATAATAATATTTAATTTAACCAAAAGTATAAATTCAATTTTTTTTGTATTTCTTGAGCATTAACTATGTAATAATTTCTATGTTTTGAAGAGTTTTATTTTTAGTAGTTTTTTTAGTTTTAGTTTTAGTTTTTATTTTTAGTTTCAGTTCTTGTAGTTTTAATAGTTTTATTTTTAGTTACTAAATCACCCTTATTAACAATGTTGTCTCCTCCCACCGTTCTTCCTCAATTCAATCTAGTCATTTTTGCACTTGTGTAGAATTTTTTTTTATTTTTTTTTTTTTATTATTGTATAAAAGTTACATACAATGGGAATTTATACCCGCTAAGCTACTGCAAGTAGCTTGTCATCAGGAAATTACTTAAAACAATAGATGAAATACTCCTAAACGCGTCAGCGTGGCAACAACATACACACATAACAGCATATTAACCATAAACATATTTATATATATACACTAAACATTGTGATAATGTGATATGCAATGTTGATAATTATTATTCAGAGACCGTATTTTATGGTGAAAAAGTGTAGATTAAGAATTTTTTTTAAATATCATTAGACAGTTGAGTATATAATACACTAGTCATTAATAACATAATTGCAAATTAGAACATGGTGAGAGTGAGCAAAATATAATCTGAATACATAAGGTTACTCCCTAATAGCCATAATTTTAACATCAGCGAGAATTTCGTTATAGAGCAATTTTCTTTAGTTAGTTTTAAGTTTGCTAGTGGATGTGTTAAAACCGGTAGTAGAAAAATTAAAATCTACAGTAACAAATGTACATTGAAAATAACACTATTCAAAACAAAATGTGTAAATTCTAACCTGGATGCAAACACCAAAAATCTAAAAATTTTTTCTAGACTTAAAAAAAGTCTTTGACACCGTCAAACACAGAATTCATATCGCATTTGTCACCCTTTTTGTAAATAAGGGCGATTTTTGTTAGCTTCCAGACGTCCGGGAGAGATTCCGTTTTTAGATGACATAATGGCTATATTAAAAGATCGGAAAAACCTTTAAATATAACTATTGGATATTGTCAGGTCCGATGGAGTTGGGTTTCTTTACATTTGTAAGAGCCGTCTTAACATCCTCTTCTGTAATACTGACGAAGTTGAATCTGTTCGGTGTGGAATGTGGAGTTCACATTGAGAGTAGGTTGAATATTTTTGTACACATAAAAAAATTATTGCAAAAATTTTAGCAATTTCATCACGAGTATTTAATTCCTTTCTGTCGAAAGACTTAGGATGGGTTGTTTTAAAAAAAATTGACGGATTCATCATATATTTTAAGTTCATTTTCACGTTCTGTGTAAGTTCTGTTCAAGTTCTGTTATTATATCATTACAGGCCAGTAATCGAGGTAAAAATTTTCTTCCATTGAAATTAAATGATTTTTAAAGCCTCATTGATTTCACATTTACGATAGATCGGTAGGTAGAAAAATGAATTTAGTCCTTGTTAAGTCGATTTTTAGTTTTATGCAGAAAGCAACCTGCGCCACTGGTAATAATAGATTTGTACGTAACCCAATTAACATTAATTAACATTCGTTCCGGTGAATATTTTAAAAATCATTTACTTATCACTCGCAGAATCAAATTTACGATATGAATTAACAACTTGGGGACACTCTTGCAAGACTAATTTGAGCTACCTACAATCAGTACAAAATTCTATGGTTAAGTTATCAGTTCAAAAACATTTTCACAGAGACGAAACATATCATTGTTGTATGGGAATTTAACAATATTACCGGTGCAAGCCTTATTATGGTACAAAATATTGATTCAGCATATGTCTGAGTCTAATTATAAGAGGAAAGTAGAACATGATTATAATACAAGGTTCACGAAGAATGAAGGAATGATTGTTCCAAAATATAATAATAACTACGGACGGCGAACCCTGGAATATAACGTGCCAAAAATATTTAACATGTTACCAATTAATATAAAAAATTGCGATTCTACAAATAGATTTAGATATAAGCTGAAACAATGGCTGCTAAATAGAGATAGTTTATATTAATTCATATGTGTTAATTGCGATAATCTGTACAGTTATAGTAATAATATTATGTATGTATGTTTAAATTGTAAGTGAACATGAACATCCTGTTGACAAACTGCTTTATTGCGGTTCAACGGGATTGTACCTTGAAAACCAATAAAAAAAATAAAAAAAATCATTTTTAAGAACATGACCTTTGCATAGGGTTGGTATATCTGCCCACTTGCTGCGTGGCGGGCCGGATAGAGAGAGACTGGTTGAGGAAGTCTTTTGACCTCTACAGCCAGAAACCCTCGACCCATCGCCTTATTCTGCAGTTGGTGGGATGGATTCATACGTCCGTTACTCCTGGACACACTGACCCCAAGATTCCTACCCACCCCTCATACCTATTTTCTTCCCAGAACTTCCTCTTCTTCTTTTCCTTCAAAACATCCTCCACACAACATTCCCTAAGATAAAATATGCTCTTACGGTAAAAAAAAATTCCAAGGGCCTCCTGTGTTTTTTTTTAAATTTACATTAGCTCCATACAGGAGGCCCTGAGGAAAATAATTCCCCTCAGGGCCTATGTCATCTTGGGGGATGCTGTGTGGAAGGTATTTTTAGGCAAGTAAGAATAGGAAGTTCTGGGAAGGAAAAGGGTATTAGGGTTGGGTAGGAATCTGGGGTCAGTGTGTCCAGGAGTGACGGACGTATTTATAAACGTAATCCATCCCTCCCACAGAGGTGCAAGGCGATGTTCCGAGAGAGTACGGCTGGAGAAGTCCCTCAACCCTTCTCTCCCGATACGGCCTGCTATACAGCTGGTGGGCTGAGGCATCCGCCGCCAAGACCTGGTCAAATCTCACCACATGAACCCGGGCACCCCAAACGTAGCGAACCACTTTTTATAATGGCAAAGCTCTATGCACCAAACAGGTCAAGGAAAATTCATTGATTACATGGACAATTTCATCTGAAATAAGGAACAGATAAGCTTACTTGAGGCAAACGGACACGGACGCTTCTAACTTTTATCAGATTATCTCTTCAGTGCAGGGACATTTTCTCTCTGGGATTCGAGTAGAAAAGTGAAAAATTCATTTTCTTTGAAATTGTTCCACTCCGTAATTTCTACTCGCATATGATCCAGAATTGTGAGTTTTAAAGGTTGGAATTATAATCCCTTACGGATTACTATCACTATTTTTCAACTTTTATAATATTCATTTTAAGTTTTGAAAGCTCTAAGGATTAAATCATTTTCTTTTTATTATTATTAAATAAAATCTGGTGCTTACCGCTAACTTTATAGTTGAAAAACGGGTTATAAAGTTTTAAAATTGTTGTACGTAAAATATATTAATGGTGAGGTATTGTTTTTATTAATCTTAAATATAAAGAACTTACATCCCCGGATATCGGTTTGAATAAAAAAGTTATGATAGTTACGAATTCGCCGGAAATGAATAAAGTGAGTTTTGAGAAAACAAAAATTATTAGGGTTGTGTACGGCGTTAAATAAATTTTCAGTGGAAAGCAGAGTGATCATTTATGAACAACATATTATCAAAGAAAGCACTCCGGAGATAAAAGCATTTTAAGTAGGTAGCAGTTTCAAAGGCAATACCTCTCAGAACTTAATCTCTTTTTGAACAAAACTTTGAAAGAATAACGCTCGCACTTTCGTGCAGTTGTGAAATAAAATATTATATTGTAACATTAAATAACTTGGTGTGCAGGAAAGTGTCAAATAATAGTCTGTAATCTGTATATCACGGTTTATTGATGATTTCAACACAATTTGACATAACTAGCGGTTCCGTTCTGTTTTACTCTCCCTCCATAAACCGAACTCCGCTTGCCGTCGCAACCGCAAACCCCTCCTCTTCTTCTATTTCTGCTAGGCTGCTAATTCCGTCCCATTGCTGGTCACATACACATAAATGGGTGTTACACTCGTCCATCCTGATTAGTAGTCGTGTCCTCACGGCTCTATCTCTGTGCCATAATAATTCTAGAAGCATACAAACATAATACCATTTGCCACTAATGTGACATTACTCGCCACCAATGTGACATACTATCGCCACCAATGTGACATAATAACATCAAATAGTATTGCTCGACACCAGAGTTAAGGTGACATACAATCGCCACCAATGTGACATAATATAATAAAATAGTATTGCTCGACACCTGAGTTAGGGTGACATACAATCGCCACCAATGTGACATACAGTCGCCACCAATGTGACATAATATAATAAAATAGCATTGCTCGACACCTGAGTTAAGGTGACATACAATCGCCACCAATGTGACATACAGTCGCCACCAACGTGACATAATATAATAAAATAGTATTGCTCGATACCTGAGTTAAGGTGAAATACAA
The DNA here is from genome assembly GCA_929108145.2 of Limnephilus rhombicus. Lineage (NCBI taxonomy): Eukaryota > Metazoa > Arthropoda > Insecta > Trichoptera > Limnephilidae > Limnephilus > Limnephilus rhombicus. The sequence goes on from OV815284.1 coordinate 32,202,230, forward strand.
TCGCCACCAATGTGACATACAATCGCCACCAACGTGACATAATGTAATAAAATAGTATTGCTCGACACCTGAGTAAAGGTGACATACAATCGCCACCAATGTGACATACAGTCGCCACCAACGTGACATAATATAATAAAATAGTATTGCTCGATACCTGAGTTAAGGTGAAATACAATCGCCACCAATGTGACATACAATCGCCACCAACGTGACATAATGTAATAAAATAGTATTGCTCGACACCTGAGTAAAGGTGACATACAATCGCCACCAATGTGACATACAGTCGCCACCAACGTGACATAATATAATAAAATAGTATTACTCGACACCTGGGTTAAGGTGACATACAATCGCCACCAACGTGACATAATATAATAAAATAGTATTGCTCGACACCTGAGTTAAGGTGACATACAATCGCCACCAATGTGACATACAGTCGCCACCAACGTGACATAATAAAATAGTATTGCTCGACACCTGAGTTAAGGTGACATACAATCGCCACCAATGTGACATACAGTCGCCACCAACGTGACATAATATAATAAAATAGTATTGCTAGACACCTGAGTTAAGGTGACATACAATCGCCACTAATGTGACATAAAATAGTATTGCTTGACACCTGAGTTAAGGTGACATACAATCGCCACCAACGTGACATAATAAAATAGTATTGCTCGACACCTGAGTTACTGTGACATACAATCGCCACCAATGTGACATACAATCGCCACCAACGTGACATATCTTTATCTTGTATCTATCGGTCACTTTATAAGGACAACCATACAGAAAATTGACTTTTTTAATGAAGTCTCCCAATTTTGTTGAACTGGCTTTCCTTCCTTGTTTCTATGCGTCAACATCGTCATTTTGACGCTACATTCCAGGTTGGGATTTGGCTTCTCCCACAAATATTCTCCACCGGCTGTGGTCCCTCGACACTCACTTCTGAGTCACTTCCACTGGGGCAACCCCTTGGTCATATATTTTGGCGTCCTACCATCTTGCATCCTTTCCTTTCAGATCATTGCAGTCTTTGAGACCTGCTGGCCTACAAATCCCGGATTGTCTCTTACTCACACGTGCTTGTCATTTACGTACTTAGTTTCGATGTTTTTATTTTTGGTCTCAATTGTTCAGCTTCGGGTTTTGAGGTGGGCTACGCTGGATTATTATCTGTTTGATCTGCTGGTAATTACTATGTGATTGACATATTATCTCACATTATCTCTGATGTATTTTAGTTTATGCAGCCCATTAAATTTACTTTACGTGTGTTGGTCTCACCACCATATTAAGAATCACCGTAGATAGCGTATCTCATCCTGACTCGATTTCGATGTTCTCCGATAACCCGCTTTATACATTTATGACGGTATTAGATTTAGTCAGACTAGTTTTAAGGGATTCATCTTACTCTCCTGCCTTGTCCGTTCAACTGACATTGGCTATCATGTTGGCTATGTGGAATTTACTGCGGTCCGGAACAGCTCTACATTAGACTGGCCAAACCACGGTCTCAAGTTTTTCAGCCATGGTGTTCTTCTTCTTCCAGGGCCCCGTCTTCTGGCAATCTTTTCCCTGCATTATGAGATGCAAGATCTCGTATTTCTCTGTCTCATCACATCTCCTATATAATGAATTTTCGGATTTTTATTGTTTTAATAACTTATTTTTCTTTATTCATCCGAACCATAATAACTTCATTCGTAACTCAGTCCATCCAACTTATTTTGAATATTCTTCTGTAGATCTACATCTCGAATGCCTCAAGTCTCCTTATTTTAGGAATTACCCATTTTTATTTTTAGTTAGTGCAGTTTGAAGTCTATGGACAGGTAGTAGTCATATTATATTCATATACCCTTGTGAAATTAGTGTGATCAATGTTGGATCTTTTGGCATCTGAAGCCACATCAATATTCACCTGATATCTTCACCACATTATATCAATAGGCTGCTGTAGAGTAAACAGGAGAAGACTTCGTATGTGATTTTGTGAATTGTTATTCCTCTATGGTTATCGCACTTGGTCTTGTCTCCCCTTTTATGAATGGTCACAATAATTTCTATTTTCAATTCCTCGGGCAGTATTTGATTTTGCCAGTTTTCGTTAAATAGTCTGTGAATATGCACTTCTAGTGTTGGACCACCGGTTTCGATCAGTTCATTTGTTATCACTTCTGTTCCTGGTGCTTTATTACGAGTATTTTTCAGTCATCTCGGTGCCTGCTTTACTCCAAGCACAGTGGACTTCTCCGCGAACTCCTCAGCGGGAGTGGTGAACCATTTCCTCCTATTTACGGTGTTCATTATTGGTATGGTTTGAAATGTTCAGAAAAAATTCTCCCATCTCTCCAAAATATCCCTTTTTCCTATCAGCAAATTCCTGTCACCATCTCTACAAGCACCCAATCGGGATTAATCAGATTTTGTTAGGTCCCGGAAGATCTTATAAAATTTCTCAATTCATCGCGATGTCTTTAGCATCGCTTTTACCTTTGGTAATTCGCCAAACATCATTGCTCCGTTCATCAACGACTTTCGACTCTGTTTTTTTTTCTGAAAAGGAGTCTGATTTCATTGCTTTTCCTCGTCTAATGTGACTTGTGCTGCAGGTTTTCAATTTTTCTTCCTCATAATGCTCATAGCTCTAATTTGAGTATTGTCATTTGTTTCATTATGTATTCATGATGTTCTCCTAGGATTTCGTCGGCACTTGCAATACACACTGTTCTGTATTTTTCTAATCCAAATTTCCCTCATCGGTAAGTGGAACATTTATAATTTAATAACGCTTCAAGATCAAGAGCATTTCTCCAACGGCTGCTGTCTGAGGCGGCAATCCCGAGCCAAGTGGTCTCGTTTTTTTTTTTCAGATGAACAGCTTGAAACATCACTGAGACCATCCAAGACCGTGAGAAATTTGTCGAAGAACCCATTCAGATACCGCAATGAGAAATAAGCTGATTCTCCGAATTGATATCCTTAGGTGTTGACTATGTAGGCGTCTCTGTGTATCTAAAGTCTCTCAATTGTGTGTCTGAATGCCCATGGGAAGCCAGCAACATTTCCTCGGATGTCAACACACTCAGTCAGCATTAACTTGGCACTGTAAATTAATGATGATTTGGTCATTATGATATTTCTTCCGATCATTTTGAAGGTAATTCTTAATTTTAAATCGTCCAGATTATTTACTTTTATCGAAATCCAAAGGCACTTCAGTTTGTACGAATTATTTTGAAAGGTACACTTTGAAAATGGACAGATACCTAACCACCGCTTTGTTTATTCTCATGTCTGGCAGCACTCGACTCGATAAATGTTTGGCAAGATGGCCGCCGCGCCAGCGAACAGCTGTCCGGCGAGCGTCTGTATTTTTGTTGCTTTCCACGTTAGGTATTTCGGGCGAAATTTACGGTATCTTTTTACGGTGCAAAACGTCACTCAATCACTGATTTTACTCAATATTTCTTGGAGGCACCGTTTTTGTTTAAAACTAACACCGTTTAAAGCCTGTTGCGCGAGTATTCGTCATTTTAGTATTCCCGTACGCGAAAACTGAGATAAATTTGCGATAACGGAGATGTACCAACTATGTCCATTGCCATCATAGTCCAGAAGTTCACGGGAGAATACACCCACTCGACGCGTGGTCGTCACATTTACAGAATTGAATCGAACCACTTTATTCATTTTTGTTTTGTCAACATAACGGCGGACCAAGACGCGATGTTAAAATCATTGTTTCCGCGGCACATTTATTCCATCCCACTTCTGATATGTAAAATTAAATAACTTGGTGTGCAGGAAAGTGTCAAATAATAGTCTGTAATCTGTATATCACGGTTTATTGATGATTTCAACACAATTTGACATAACTAGCGGTTCCGTTCTGTTTTACTCTCCCTCCATAAACCGAACTCCGCTTGACGTCGCAACCGCAAACCCCTCCTCTTCTTCTATTTCTGCTAGGCTGCTAATTCCGTCCCATTGCTGGTCACATACACATAAATGGGTGTTACAATATTATTTCTTATAAAAAATTTGAGTTGTTTTTTACTGAAACCTTTACTTTTTATATAAATACCGAGCAGTCCCAACAACTCCCGACCGTCCGGAGCCAGTGGGGCTTTGGCATCTAAAATAAGGGGATGTTATGGATCCGAAGGAAGTGGAAAAGGAAAAGAGATCGGGTAGAGAAAAGTTATTCCGATTAGATCTGTTTATAAAATATGGTTAAAGCCATTTGTGACGTTTCGATTCTGAATGACGGTCTTTCACCAATCCTAATAATATCTAAAAAAAATCATATTTACTTATGTATTTATTTAACGCCCAAAGGGCTTTTACATGTTTGATAGTACAATTAATTTATGACAGATAATTTTGAAACAATGTATAAATAATAAAAATAAAATTAGATTAAAAATGCACACAAGCCATAAAAATACAAAAAAATACAGCGATTTGATAGGTTTACAAAAATACTAGATGTGTTTAGGAATAGTACTGGAATAAATATTTTACAAGAACCACAAAACTCGCCAAGTTGATATTAAATATGTAAATATCACCTAAGTACTGATTTACCATGGTGTGAAATCGTTGTATCGGAGAGTGGGTAATGTAGTTATGCCCTTCTCCTAAAACTTCAGTGCTCATTTTAGTATAACTTTGCAAGGAAGTTAAAAAGATCAAACTGTTCATGTTAAATCTAAAATGTTAACTCTACCCTATAATAATGAATAACTACGATTTGACAAAAGACAATAAGATGTAAATTTGTCAGAAATTTCCGGCAAAAGGTAAGTAATTTAACAATGTCAATATTCCATTATTGAAAAATACTTCCTCATTTTTAACCCCATCTTATCATTGATCTTACCATTGCAACTGCCTATCTGCTTACCTTGACTATTTTATTCTTAAATTTTTAACACAATCACAACCTTCATCAGCTATTTATCGGAAGGTTAAAGAAATTAAAATACCACGCCCCATAGACAGATTACAGACATTCCACCAAGCCTTCCATTAACCTGCTTGATGTAACACTAAGTGACCAGCTTTGGTATGGGGGCTCCTTCAAAGTTACCGTCAAATTTGCCTCTTGGAAGCATCGGACACAATGCACAGAACAAGAGTCCCACCGATGGCCTCATGACTTTCCTACCACCAACCACAAATTAGGAGCGCTACAGTTCCACAGGAATTCTAAGTGACCAGATCAGGTACGGGGACTCCACCAAAGTTATCGTCAACAACTGGATACATTGCACAGAAAAAGAGTCCCACAAATAGGACAATGGCACACAACAGTCTCATGACATTTTTACTACCAATCACAAATCATGAGCGCTGCAGTTTCACAGGTCTGGGGTAGTTAATATGAAACTTTAACCAACGACTTAAACGACGAATACATAAATAACTTTACAACAAATTATGGTCTGCGGTGACAATTTTATATATAGGTACCTACTTAATATATATATATATATATATATATATTTTTATTTTTATTTCAAAAGCAATAAAAAATCTTTTGCGTGTCATCCCTCACTCCTAACTGTCCAATATCGTTTTAAATGTTTTTAGGTGAGAAAAAAAAATATTCCGGAGATCAAAATGTTATTTACACTATTATTTTACTCCAAATTAACTGAGGAGTACGTGGTTAAAATAAGTCAGGTACGTCCCTTAATACACTTATATAGTATTTACGGCGTCAGTTAGCCAATTGGAATTCTTACAAAATTGTTTGTCAATATTTTAACATGCAGACAATATTTAAAATCAGCATAAGAATTATTACGGGGCGTATTATTGTCACATACTTCTTCATGTAATTTCCTGTTCAGAATCTCGGCAACGTGGATTTTGATTCGAAAATACCTAATATTTACATCGTATGGTAATAATTATTTTTGGTAAGTAGATGAACAGCTTTCACTTCAGGAAGCTAAAAAAATCTGATTACCTCACGAGTTCCAGAATCAGTAGGACTATCCCAATGAAAGTATGTTGTTAGTTGGAGAACGTTGGGAGGGGAAATCAGATATTTAAAGGAAAGATTTGGACACTAAACGTGGCTACAGCAAATCTAACAACGTTTGGTTTCTCGAAAACTGAAATTGAAACTATAGAGGTGTAATATTAAAAAAGAGTGTGCAATTCACACGCGGTAGAAGTGAAACATTCAGAAAACTAAAGTAGACAAGCTAGGGGAGGCTACGAAGCACCGCACAAAGAGGAGAGCGATTATTCTATCTCGTTGTCCAGCGGGAGCAGACATTCTTATCGAATTCAATTTTTCGAATTTCAGTTTTTCGAAAGACTAATTTTTCGAACAGCAATTTGCCGAAAGATAAATAAATATTTTTCGAATTTCGAGGTGATTCTACATGATGATAGGAGTAAAAATGATTAACAACTTTTTCCGAAATTCCAACATTTTTTTCCCATACAAAAAGACGTACCTACTAAAAATCTTTAGTGTGAAGTACGATCTTACTTGCAGAGAGCCTGCCGGGCGCCCGACTCTACTGTGATTGGCCCGTATCGAAACTATACCAGGAAATGAACCTTTTGAAAATAAGAACATTGAACATTTGAAAATACAAATGTCTTTTAATCTACAAAATACAAAATGGACTTATACACACAAACAAAACATTTATAAAAACATCACAAGTACACGAACATTGTACTAGACAACACAATAAATTGTACACAAATATTGTCAAGACTGAAAGTGGCAAGAAAGTATTGGACACGAGGGAGTTCACATATATAATCTCCTTCCAGATAACCTAAAAACGGAAAAGAATATAAAAACCTTTAAAAAAAACTATTTAAACTTAAGATGTTGGAACAAAATTAAAAATATTACTTCTACTACTATACTGTATTTGCTTTGTATTTAAGTTAAGAAAGCGAAATATTATATTTCTTTTAACTTAATAATAATAAAATAAAATAAATAAAAAAAAACGCAGAAAATAATAAATCTGGCCGCACACGCCCGAATAATTTTATCTTTTTACCTCAAAACTACCCTTAAAAGTTGGAATTTCGAAAAAAGTTATTTATCTTTCATGTAGAATCACCTCCCGAAGTTAATGCACTTTACCCTCGGACACCCCGTATTTTTCACTTGCTTATGACTAACGAGATTGTGTTAGGTTAGGTTATGGAACGTACCCATACTACGTGACCAACTTTTTGCAATTTTTAACCCCCCCCCCCCCCCCCGCCTCATTTGTACCATGCGTGGTATTTATAAATAAAAATCCCTCCAATAATATAAATAATCAAATACTCTTGTACGTACTGTAAAGGTACATATTTATATTAATTCGAAAAACTAGTGTTTCGGTCAATATGTTTTTTCAATATGTGTTCGGAAAATATGTTTTCGAAAAATTGCATTTCGAACAATTGAATTCGAAAAATTGCATTCGAAAAATGGATTTTGAAAAATTGCAATTCGGTCAATTTACCTAGACCCTTCTTCCGCAGACTTATAAATCCTAAAGATATAGGATCACTTCAAAAAATTGCTTATCCAAGTACGTTGAAATGCTTGGAGTTTCTCAAACCGGCTCAAGTAAAACTGGCTTCCAAGTAACTGGGGGTTGTACATGTATAGGGCTTGTACTCGTAGATATTTCAATAGTGACCAGCTGCTAACACTGATTATGTATTATTATAATTATAAACCTAATGAATCCTGTGCACAGGAGGGCGGTTCGTCCGATTGACAATCTGTTGTTAACAGAACGATTTCCGTATCTAATGCACAGACGCAATGTGGGCATGCTGAGTATGTTCTACAGGTATTTTAACGGAGGTAGCAGAATTGTTCCCCTGTGCACAGGGGCACGAAGGTACGCGAAACTCGATGCACACGAGCGGAACACAGTTTATGTTGACTTCGTGAGAACGAGTCATTTCAACAAGTCGGCTCACATTTAGAACGAGCTACCGACATCTTTGTTTTTCCTCCTTCGTATAATACGAGTCACTATAAGTCAATATTTAAAAATTAGACAGTTAGGGTCGGGGTAAAGGGTTGAGCGGTAAATCGGCTGTCTGACCAGTGACGACTTTCAATGTAAGTGAAAGATTTTCATTTACATTTCTTTCTCCAAATAATGTCAAGAATCACTGATAAAAGTAAGTCAAGTACGTCCATGAACATCCTGCACGTAAATAAGTGAAAGTTCTGCGTTATGGGTGGTTAGGAATCAGAGAGGAAGTGTGTTTAGGAGTGACAGACGTATGAATCCATCCATTTGTCCATTTAGCGGCCTCCGTGGTCGGGGGGTCAGAGTGTAAAATACTTTCAGTATCGCCCTGGAACCTAAGACCAGCATTCAGAATTGAAACGTTGCTTGAAATAGCTTTATCCGTGTTTGGTGACTAGACCTGATTAGCCAGGTTCTTTCCCACCTTCCATCTCCTCATCTCCTCTTCCTCACCGATACCTTCAGCCTCACAACATACTTAATTAAGGATGCCATAGTCTCACTGGCTCGAGACGGGAGGTATTCACATAAAAAAATCCCACTGTGGTGCAAGGCGATAGATCTAGAAACCGGCTGGAGAGATCAAAGGTCAGTTTCAGACACATCCACTGCCAAGGCCTAAACAATCCTCACCCTATAAAAAAGGCAGCGAACCACTTGAGCTATGGTAGAGGTGTTGGTTATCCAATAAATGGTTCCCGGGGCGGCTGTACCCATTCCCGACTCCCAATTTTAAATAATGCATAGTGTGTATTTTCAAATATGCCAATGAATATAATCTGATATGCAGTAATAATTTTTTTTAGGTAGTCTCTCTCTCTGATTTCAATCCTGGGATTATTCTTCTCTTCCATTCTTCCCTGTCTTGTGTGGCTATTTTGAAGTCTGCATATGATGAGCAGCGCACGTCCACCACCAGGTCCTCCAGGTACTCTCGGCGTGGGCGTCCCCTAGAGTTTGTCCCCTCGGTCATACCCTCCATTATGGCATGCAAGAGGCCTTCTTGTCGTATTACATGACCGATCCATCTTGCACGCCTTTTGGACAAGGTCCTGAGCAGGTGCCTTCCTCTTTCGATTCTTTGGAGAACCTCCTCATTTGTAATGTGGTCTCTTCAGGAAATTCCTAATAGTCTTCTATAGGACAACATCTCAAAAGCCTCTACAAGCCTCAAAAGATAGGCACCCTGTTTCGCAGCCGTACATCAAGATACTCCATACATAGGTCTTGATGAGGAGTATTCTCAGTTTTAGGTCTATATTATTCGATTCTATTATTTTAGGTAGTAGTACTCGTAAAATAGAAGCTATATCAACTGCTGCACAATGTATTTGTTTCAGATACAGTGTACTTGTTTCCCCTAAGAATATCACGACGCATCTCATCATTAGGATAATAATGCAAGGTAGATATATGTGTTATTACGTGGATAATAATACACCCGGTACCGAGATACAATGTTCCCAATATGTGTCTTCGGTCTTTACATTCCCGGTTTGATGTTCATAATTAAGCCATGATTTAAACAAGTATCACATTGCTTTATTATTCAAGGATAGTTGATATGCACATCATTATCCGGAGGAATGATGCAATCGCGTGTCTAATTGCAATTTTCGCGAACGTTAGTGCATAAAATTAGTTTGGATTATAAAAAAAAGACAAATTTAGACTGATATTGTTAAGGGGTATTCCTATCATTTTCCTGATTCCTACCCACACCTGTGAAGGGATTCCTACATATGTGAAGTCACAAGGTCAGTGCCTTAACAGTCTTCAAATTTAAAGAAGGGTTCTATTCTCAGTATCATGAATTCATTGATAAATTACGATTTTTGTGAAAACCTTCAAAATCACAACTGGTGATAATCGGTGCAAAGTGAAAAGTTGAATTTGGACAAGAGACACCAATATCTTGCCTTCAGTGAGTTTATGCTTACTTTTTTCGTACCTTCCAGAAAATGTCTAGTAAGCATAAAAATGACGTTAGCTCCACACAGGAGGCCCTGAGGAAAATAATTCCCCTCTGGTCCTAAGTCATCTTTTTGGATGCTGTGTGGAGGGTCTTTTAACTTGTCTGCTTGTTTAGGAATAAATACATCCCAAAACACGTAATAGGGGCGGGGGAGGGGGGATTATGGAGGGGGGGAGGGGGAGGGGGAACCCCTCCTAATACTATGCGAGCGAAGCCGGGGGCAAAAGCTAATATAAAATAAAGGCCTTGAACTCAATCTCTTAGAACAGTTGGAAATTAACAAAATGTCTAAAAATCCAAAAGCTAGTTTGATAAATGAACAAAAAAATAGAATTCTCTCGCCAATCTTAGATATGTTTTGGCAAAGTTCAAATATTTGAGAAAAATACTATGTTATTCATAGTAATTATGCCGGAAAAATACACTCCTGAGTCATTTAGTCCCATAATTTGGCAATTTTACACTTAGCGACCGCTGGGAACTTAATGACCTTTAGTCAAAGTTAACCCATGCAGTAATTAGGGAAACCTTAAAGGGTAATATGTTAGTATTAGCCATTAATAATTACTGTCATTTTACTCGAAAATCAATAAGGACATAGGTTATAAAACTAAAAGCAATAAGTTTTTTTTATTATAAAAATACACTCCTGAGTCATTTAGTCCCATAATTTGGCAATTTTACACTTAGCGACCGCTGGGAACTTAACGACCTTTAGTCAAAGTTAACCAATGCAGTAATTAGGGAAACCTTAAAGGGTAATAAGTTGGTATTAACCATTAATAATTACTGTCATTTTACTCGAAAATCAATAAGGACATAGGTTATAAAACTAAAAGCAATAAGTTTTTTTTATTATAATTACCCATATAGAAATAATATAAATATTTCACGGAGACTTTGAATGCTTAGCAAAAAATTGAATCAAACAAAATAGTATTAAATAACAAAATTAATAAAATATATATATTTTGATTAATTTTGTTATTTAATACTATTTTGTATTTATAAATATATATATATATATATATATACATATATTATCTGTATTATATATATATATATATATATAATACAGATAATATATGTAAGTGGCCCAACCACAGTTCGATAAAGCCTTCAGAAGGCGAAACAGCTGTCACTTAATATAATAATTATTTATAAATCAAACGTTTTTATGAATTAATTAATAACATTATTGAATATTAAAAAAAATTAAAACGGAGTTATACAATTTTGTGTTGAAGAGTTTTAATGTTCTACAAATTAAACTTAATACCTATCAATATATATATATTTTTTAAACATTGAAAGTAATTTTCTCAAAATATCTATTTTTGTGTTTTTTAGGAATTTCGTGCATGCAGTATTGGTAGGTAGGACCTATCAGCAACTAATTTAAATAAACCATCGAGCGTGTAAACATTTACATATAATTAGTCGTTGTTTTCAACTAAACTCTTCATTTGTAAATGAAACCCTTTCAGAATTTCATTAAATCTGAATAGCCGGGTTCTTCCTAACCTTCTCCTACCTATTTTCCTTCCTCCACCCCACATCAAGCTTTGCAATTCCGAACAATCACATTGGTCAGTCGATTTTATAGATAGTGCATTAAAATAATTAAAAATAATATATCTAGATAAAACATAAAAGAGAATATAAAGAGTATAAGAATGTATAATTTTAAAATACACGTAATTAAATTAAGTACTATGATGTAAGGAAATAATAAAAAAATGATCTAATGATGATATTTTATATGTGCGGGCTAGGGCTTTCACTCACAGGGAAGCCGACAAGTGGTTGGCAACTCAATTCATGGCGCAACTCAACTTTACGATATCGGTAAATATATCAGCTTGTTTAACAAAAATATAATTCGTTAATATAATTTCTCAATTAACAACCTTAATCAATATCAATATATATTATAAAAGAAAACCCAAAAAAAAGTGCGGAACGCAAAAACTCAGAAACGAGTGCCGGTACGATCAAGAGAGTTATATGGTATGGTAGATCTCTATTCCCCTTAGGGAATAAGGGTATTCGTTTTTACCTAAAGGGCTTGCTTTTGAAGATATAAGGGCTGAAAGTTCTAAGAAGACTCTAGAAATTTCAAGAAGAGTCTGGAAGATTCCGGAAACTTCTAGAAAATTCGATAAGACTCTGGAATGTTCTGGAAGAAATGGTGGAGTATGTCAGCAAGTCCAGAAGGTTCCGGAAAGCTCAAGAAGGTTCGATAAAGCTGTAGAAAGTTCTGAAAGGAGTGGAGGAGTGTGTCGGTGTGTCTAGAAGGTTCCGGAAAATTCTAGAAGGTTCCATAAAGCTTTACGAAGTCCTAGAAGGTTCGATAGGGCTGTACAAAGCTCTGGAAGGAGTGGCGGAGTATGTCGGTAAGTCTAGATGGTTCCGGAAAGTTCTAGAAGGTTCGATAAAGCTGTAGAAAGTTCTGGAAGGTGTGGCGGAGAATGTCAGTGAGTTTAGAAGGTTCTGATGGCTCACGAATGCTTTAGAAAATTGAGGGAGGAGAAAGTTCTAGAAGCTTTAATAGGCGGCAATAATAGGTGGTGAGTCTAAAAGATTCAGGAACTTCTAGAACGTTCGATAAAGCTTTGCAAAGTTCTAGAAGGTTCCATAAGGCTGCAGAAAGTTCTAAAAGGAGTGGAGGAGTGTATCGGTGTGTCTAGAAGGTTCCGGAAAATTTTAGAATATTCCGCAAAGCTGTAGGAAGTTCTAGAAGGTTCGATAAAGACGTACAAAGTTCTGGAAGGAGTGGCGGAGTAAGTCGGTGAGTATAGAAGGTTGTGGAAAGTTCTAGAAGGTTCGATAAAGCTGTAGAAAGTTCTAGAAAGTTCCATAAGGCTCTAGAAAATTCTGAAAGGAGTGGAGGAGTGTTTCGGTGTGTCTAGAAGGTTCCGGAAAATTCTAGAAGATTCCACAAAGCTGTAAGAAGTTTTAGAAGGTTAGATAAAGCCGTGCAAAGTTCTGGAAGGAGTGGCGGAGTAAGTCGGTGAGTCTAGAAGGATCTGATGGTTCACAAATACTTAGAAAATTGTGGATGGAGAAAGTTCTAGATTGCGAAAGTTCTAGAAGATTGCGAAAGTTCTAGAAGTTTCGATAGAGCTATACAAAGTTCTGAAAGGAGTGGAGGAGTGTGTGGGTATGTCTAGAAGGTTCCACAAAATTCGAGAAAGTTTCATAAAGCTGTGGAAGTTCTAGGAGGTTCTATAGGGCTGAAATTCAGGAAGTAGTTGCGGAGTATGTCAATGAGTCTAGGTGGTTCCGGAAAGTTCTGGAAGGTTTGATAAAGCTGTAGGAAGTTCTTGAAGGTTCGATAGGGCTGTACAAAGTTCTGGAAGGGGTGGCGGAGTATTTCGGTTAGTCTAGAAGGTTCGATAAAACTATAGAAAGTTCTGAAAGGTTTGGCGGAGTATATCGGTGAGTCTAGAAGGTTCCGGAAAGTTCAAGAAGGTTTTTTAAAGCTGTAGAAAGTTCTAGAAGGTTCCAAAAGGCTGTAGAAAGTGTGTCGGTGTGTGTAGAAGGTTCCGGAAAATTCTAGAAGATTCCACAAATGTATGCTGTATGAAGTTCGAGAAGTTTCGATAAAGCTGGAAAAGGTTCTGGAAGGAGTGGCGGAGTAAGTCGGTGAGTCTAGAAGGTTCGATAAAGCTATACAAAGTTCTGAAAGGAATGGTGGAATATTTCGGTGGATTTGGAAGTTTCCGGAATGTTCTAGAAGGTTCGATAAAACTTTAGAAGTTCTAGAAGGTTCCGTAAAGCTGTAGAAAGTTCTGATAGGAGTGGAGGAGTGTGTCGGTGTGTCTAGAAGGTCCCAAAAATTTTTAAAAGGTTCTATAAAGCTGTAGGAAGTTCAGGAAGGAGTGGCGTAGTACGTCGGTGAGACTACAAAATAATAATAAAGCTGTAGAAAGTTCTGGAAGGCATGACGGAATATGTCGGTAGGTCTAGAAGGTTCTATAACGTTCCATAAGGTTGATAAAGCTATAGAAAGTTCTGGAAGGAGTTACATCAGTGAGTTTAGAAGGTTCCGGAAAGTTTAAAAGCTTCAGTAAAGCTGTACAAAGTTCTGGAAGGAGTGGCAGAGTATGTCGGTGAGTCTAGAAGTTCTACGAAAAGTTCTAAAAGGTTCGATAAAGCTGTAGAAAAATCTATAAGGAGTGGCAAAGTACGTCGGTGAGTCTAGAAGGTTCCGAAAAGTTCTATAAATTTCTATAAAGCTGTAGAAAGTTCGGGAAGGAGTGTGGGAGTACGTCGATGAGTCTACAAAGTTCCTGAGTTCTAGATGGTTCGATAAAGCTGTAGAAAGTTCTGGAAGGGGTGTCGGAGTACGTCGGTGAGTCTAGAATTCCGAAAAGTTCTAGAAGGTTCGATAAAGCTCTAGAAAGTTCTTGTAGTGTTTCGGTGAGTCTAGAAGGTTCTGGAAAGTTCTAGAAGTTTGGATAATTATATTATTAAAAAAACAATTTGCATGCCGCTAAAACTCAAAGACGAGTCCCGGTACGATAACGGGAGTTATATTGTGTGGTAGCCCTCCATGAAGAAAGTTCCCATTCTTACCTGAAGGGCGTGCTTTTAAAGATATATGGACTGGAAGTTTCGCCCCGTTAAAATTTCTAGAACACTTCGAAAAATTCCAGAGTATTCTTGAGCATTCCACCACATTCCAGAACATCTCGGATAATTCTGGAACGTTCGTGAAGAGGATGTAACGTTCAGGAACATACCGGAACAGCCCAGATCATTATGGAACATTTCGGAACCATTTTTTTGTATGGGGTATGTAAAGCAAGATCCGTCGTGGATTCGAATGTCAATTTAATCTCACATCAAGTCCATGAGCGATGCCGGACACCCCAGTCAGAGTATTTGAGAGCTTTTCACAACGTTCCAGAACATCCCGGAACCTTCTGGCAAATTGTGGAATGTTCGAGAATAGGGAATCGGGAACATCAAAGTGAAACATTCCGGAACACTCTCGAATATTTTCCTGAGCGAAGCCGGGTAACCCAGCTAGTATTTATATAATAATATAGCAATCTCCTGGACAAAATCGATATTTTCGTGCTCTGACATATCGCAAATTACTCAAAAACTTGAGAGGTGTTGAAGCGCAACCATGGCAACCTGTCAACCTGGCAACGGAAACGCGCCAGACAGCAAATTTCGAGTGACTGGTTGCGTCACCGTTGACAACTGGTTTTTAACTAATTGCCTGTGTACAGACCGCCAATTAAATTCGAAATTTCCTTTCCTGTGGATGGCATTTGAGTTAACAACTTTTTTTTTTTCATTTTCCCCATGAGCTGGTGACAAAGGCAGGTACATTATTCTTCAGAAATTTTTGTTTGAGCATACTCGAGTGAATAATTATTGTCCAAGTAATTGTCTGGAACTGAATATAAATAAGACAAAATACATGCTCATAAGCAAAAATAACGCATTGGATGAAAATCTTTATATTGCTGGAACAAAACTAGAGAAGGTACAGAGTATTGTATACTTGGGCTGCGATGTAAATGATAGATGGGATCCTTCAGTTGAAATCAAATGCCGCATTGAGCAAGCTCGTGCAACCTTTATCCGCATGAAAAAAATGTTCTGCAGTCATGATCTCAACCTTGGATTACGAATGCGAATGGTCAGATGCTACATGTTTTCGATATTATTTTACGGAATGGAAGCATGGACGCTTACTGAAGAATTTATTAGGCGACTTGAGGCATTCGAGATGTGGATCTACAGAAGAATACTTAAAATAAGCTGGATGGACAGGGTTACAAACGAAGATGTTATGGTTCGGATGAGTAAAGAAAAGGAAGTAATTAAAACTATAAAAATCCGAAAACTTCAATATCTTGGACATGTGATGAGACATCCAGAGAAGTATGAGATCCTGCATCTCATAATGCAGGGAAAGATTGCCGGAAGACGGGGCCCTGGAAGAAGGAGAACCTCATGGTTGAAAAACCTGAGACAGTGGTATTGCCAGTCTATCGTGGAGCTGTTCCGGGCTGCGGTAAACAAAGTCCGCATAGCCAACATGATAGCCAACGTCCGTTGAACGGACAGGGCACAAGAAGAAGAAGAAGAAGAAGTAATTGTTCTCAAAAAATACTAGGACGACTCTAAAGTACAAGAAACATATCGGTGGTTTCAAGCAATTAGTAGTAATTAATATAAATGTATTTAATCTTTTTCGTTATTTGTTTTTGGGGTGTTATGCCGTGTTGCGCTATCTCCTTCTTTAGCCAATGTTTCGGACATCGTTGGAGTGTCCATCATCACGGCAATTCCGGCAGATCCGGATCTGCCGGATCTGCCCTGATGATGGACACTGCAACGATGTCCGAAACATTGGCTAAAGAAGGAGGTAGCGCAACACGGCATAACACCCCAAAAACAAATAACGAAAATGCTTTTGGCCGTGAAAATCTTAAAACTTAATCTTTATTAAAATACATGTGATGGTACATGTACAATGTACATACATTCCATAAATTATATGTACCTACCTAAATATTATTTTAGATTCATAATTATTTCATATGACATGGAAATTATTTGTCAAATATGTAAAAAATTTCATACCAAAAGATTTGAGTGTTATTGAAAACAAACCTGAAAAAAGGAGATCTACGATCTACACAAAGTTATTTGGGTTCTTATTTTATTAAAAAAGTCAATTCTGTTTCAATCGGTAACAATATACAGGCAATACTATGTAGTCTTGGCTTTCATGGAAAACTTAATACAATTTTTTCATTACCAAACATTGCAAATAATAATATGCCTATGTTTAATTTAATTTAAAAAATGTTGGTAGCGAAAACATCTTTCGTAGGCAGTCGCAAACATATACTGAATATTCTTAGGATAATCTCAGAACCGAAATAACAATAACGAGTTTTGGTTTTTCTTTGTTGGAACTATTTACGTAGGTACTACGGAAATATAAAATTAATGAAAAGAGAATGATACGAAAATTTTGATATTACTATCTTATCTTTAATACTTGTATATTAAAGATGAAATAATACGAGTGAACCTTTTTCATTTTCAGAGAATGAGAATTTCAAATATTTGTAATGAAATGTATTATCAGAGATGATGTAATCTCCACCAATGCAATAAAACATCCCAGTGAAGAAATTACCTCACCACCAACACACCTTATTAATTTGTTCGTAGTTTTTTTTTATTATTGTTTATTTATTGCATTGTTAATGATATAATATACTTTAGTTTAGTTAATAGTAGGTACAGATTATCCACTAATTTGGCATTATACTCCGCAAAACAAGTAATAGAATTTTACAAGAAACGAAAAACTATTTATACGGATGCCCCTTAGATCTTAGTAAAGCGTTCGACAGGGTCTGTCATAAAACCCGATGGGAGAAATTGAAAGCTAGAAATATACCTACCATGTATATTAACACACCATTCCGATGGCTCTCCCAACAGGAAAACGTTGTACGGTTGGCAAGTACGTACTCTCAACCGATATATTTACGATCAGGTGTAAGGCAAGGAGGGTGTATGTAGTGGAGTTGTGAGGAGGGGCGGTGCGCCCCGGATGCCACCCGACAGGGGGGGTGACACTCGACCGTGAAAAAATTTACGAAGGATATTGTCACCAAAGTATTGTATACATGAACAAATAGCCTATATTTGTGGAGAAATCTGAAATTCTCTGCATTTACTCTCACGCCCCCAGCACAGCAAAAGCATCTAACGGACCTACGAGTAGAACTAGAAAAACGAAAAGCTAACGGTGAGACAGATATAATAATTAAATACGTAAATTCGTCTCCCAAAATCGTCAACATTCATCCAAAAAATTGAGTACTATGAAAATATATTATCATAACGTCCGTGGACTACGAACTAAATTAAACGAACTACGTTCTAACATATCACACACCACTTTGAAGTATATATGTGCTGACAGAAACTTGGCTCGACTCAGAAATAAAATCAACAGAACTAGGACTTAACAACTACAAAATCTTTCGCTGCGATAGAAACTCTAAATCCAGTTCCAAAACAAGGGGCGGCGGAGTGCTAATTACAATTAAAAAAAATATTATCAAGAAAACTCAAAACAAAAAATAATACACTCGAACAATTATTTATACAAATTGATACCACCGTAGAAAAGATAATAATTGCAACTGTGTACACACCGCCACTATCTGATGCTCTAATCTACCGAAGACACAGCGAAGACGTTGAAGATCTACTATACAAATACTCTTAACTCTAAAATTATTATTCTTGGGGATTACAACCTCCCTAACCTGAAGTGTAAATCAAGTGATAGTGGTTTAATTGTAAATGAGGGCGAGAATGATCGTGCACGTGAGATTTTGGATATGACAATTTTTTTAAATCTTTTCCAACATAACTTTATATACAATGCAAATAATCGCTTACTAGATCTAGCAATATCAAATTATCCTTAATTGGTCATTGACAAATGTAATGATCCTCTCTTACCTGTTGATAACTACCACCCCCCTCTTTATATTAAGATAAATGTGTGTACCGTCAAACCAAAACACGTTGAAGAGACTCTCAACTACAAACGTGCAGATTTTGAAACTACAAATTATCATCTTTCCCGTGTCGAATGGTCTTTTTTATCGGACGTGAATACTGACAAATCCTTAGATAATTTATATTCAATATTGTCTAGGACCATAAAATCATATGTACCACTATATACTCCTAAAAAACATACATATCCAACTTATTTCTCACCAGAACTAAAAACCTCACTTCAACAAACCAAAAAACTTCATAAAAACTTCAACGAAACTCGATCGATGATCGACTATGCAATTTTCAGTGAAACTAGAAAACATTGCAAAAATCTTTCTAAAACTCTATCTAAAACACAGCTTTGCACTCAAGCAATCTCTGGAAATTAATCAAAACACTAAACAACGACAGCACAGACTATCCACCACAAATGCATATGGACGACAAATGTGCTAACAGCACACAGGATATCGTAAATCTTTTCTAAGATTTCTTTAAAAATGTTTACGATGAGGTAACACCAGAATAAAAAATTCCTTCATACACATTTAAAAAACCATACATTTAACAGACTGCTACATAACAGAAGAATCTTGCAAAAAGAAACTATGTTCCTTAGACATTAACAAATTTGCAGGCCCAGACTCCATCTCGCCGATTTTCCTAAAACATTGCCCCTCTGCATTGTCTAAACCACTAACCATTCTCTTTAACCAGCTACTATCTTCTGGACATTTTCCTGTCTACTGTAAATCCAGCTATATGATCCCAATACTTAAAAAAGGCGATAAGACTGACATTTCAAACTATCGACCTATATGCATACAATCTGTATTACCCAAAATCTTTGAATCTCTAGTTCTTGATGAAATATATCCCACGTTAACAGAGATCATAATTACTCTTTCAAAACGCCGACAGAAGCCGGCAGGATCTTGGACGACCAGGCAAGTGTCACCAGCATAATCAGTGAAATCGACAAATCGGCAAATGAAAATATTTCCAAATTTTGTAGAATGGGTAAATTATCAAATAGCAAACCTAGACCAATAAAAATCGAACTAGAAAATTCCGTACAATCGAGAAATGTTCTAAGCAAACGAGGTCTTCTTAAGAACAATATTAGAATTTATCCCGACTCAACTCCGGCGCAGCAAAAAATTCTAAAAGATTTGAGGTTTCAACTGGAGAAGCGGAAAGAAAATGGTGAAGATGTCACCATAAAATACATAAAATCCACGGCCATAATTGTCCCAAATCTGCCAAAAAACTAGGAAGTTACATAAATATCCAAGCAATTCCAACTAACAATCGAACCAGAACTTTAAAAATCTACTACCAAAACATCCGTGGGCTACAATCGAAACTCGATGACCTACTAGCAGTTCTACCTTCTCATCATCATGACATCATTATACTTACGGAAACCTGGCTAAACTCTGATATCAAATCGACGGAACTCGGTCTCACAAACTACAAAATATTTCGCTGCGACAGAAATGTCAGATCAAGTTCCAAGTCAAGAGGTGGAGGAGTTTTGATTGCTATAAAACAGAAGTTGTCATCTAGAAAATTAACCACGAAACACAATAACATTGAACATCTTTTTGTGCAAGTAACGACTCCTCTCGAGAAAATTATATTTAGAACGGCCTATCTACCACCACTTTCTGACCCTCAAACATACAGAAACCACTGTGAAGACATCGAAACAATTTCCTCAAAATATTCTCACTTGAAAATTATTATCCTTGGAGATTATAACTTACAAAACCTAACATGGAAAGCAAAAAACTGTGGTCTCATCACAAACTAAAGTGAAAACGATCGTGCACGTGAAGTTTTGGACATGGTAAACTTTCTAAACTTTCACCAACATAATTTTATTTACAACAGTAACAATCGCCTATTAGACTTAGCTTTACCAAACTATCCTAAAATATCTGTAGAACTTTCAAATGATCCACTCCTACCAATAGATAATCACCATCCTCCCCTATACATTAAATTAAATATTACATGCGATTATGAAAGAATACCTGTACAAAGAGTCCTAAACTTTAAAAGAGCCGACTTCGACTAAATTAACAGCCATCTCTCAAATACAGACTGGTCGTTTTTATCTGATAAAAACATTGATGATTCTTTAGACCAACTTTATTTATACTTTTCTAATATTATTGAATTCTATGTACCTTTTTATACACCGAGAAGCTATATCTACCCGGTTTGGTTCTCATCAGAGCTTATTGTTTCTCTTCAGCAAAAGAAGAGTCAACACAAAAAAATTCAAACAAAGCAAATCCATAAGTGATTATAAAATCTTTAGCGAAACCAGGAAAAAATGTATAGATCTTTCCAAACAATGTTACAAAATGTATATAACCTCTATCGAGGACACTGTCTTTAAATCCAAAAATCTTTGAAAATTTATTAAAAAACTAAACAATGAAAACACAGACTACCCGCCAATAATGCAAATGAATGGAACCAGTGCAAACAAAACACAAGACATTGTAAACATTTTTTCGGACTTCTTCAAAAATATATATGATGAAGAAACCCCAGATGATAAAATACCTGAATACAAATTTAGCAAGACTACACACTTAACAAATTGCCATATCACACAAAAATGTTGCGAAAAGAAATTACTTTCCTTAGGCACTGACAAATCCGCTGGCCCAGACAACATTCCACCAATATTCCTCAAAAAATGCTCTAATTTATTATCTAAACCATTCACATTATTATTCAACCGTCTCTTGTCCCTTGGACACTTTCCAGACCACTGGAAATCTAGCTTCATTACACCTATCTACAAAAAAGGAGACGACACTAATATAGCCAATTATCGCCGCATTTGTATACAGTCAGTACTACCTAAGCTTTTTGAATCACTGGTCCTTGATGAAATCTATCCCAAATTAATAAAATTAATTGACCAAAAACAGCACGGTTTTATCAAAAGTAGATCTACCGCAACTAACATAACAATATTTCAAAACTTTATAATACAATCTTTTGCTGAAAATAAACAAGTCGACTGCACATATACAGACTTTTCGAAGGCATTTGACAAAATATCCCATAAACTACTAATCCAAAAACTATTTGCTCTAGGAATAAGGGATAACATGGTAAAATGGTTTACTAGCTATTTATTAAATCGTAAACTGTTCGTCAAAATAAAATCTTGGATCTCGAAAACTTTCTGGGCTACTAGTGGTCTACCGCAAGGTAGTCACCTTGGCCCGGTTTTGTTCCTCATTTTCATCAATGATATAACCAATTGCTTCAATGATGTCGAGGTATTGCTTTTTGCTGATGACATCAAACTATACAAGAAAATAACAGATATAAATCATTGCCATATACTACAATCAAATATCAGTAAGTTTAAAGATTGGTGGGTTCAAAATACTTTATTTTTAAATGTAGAAAAGTATAAAACCTTGACTTTTTTCAGAAATAAAAATCCTGTTTTATTTAAATATTCCATCAATAACACAGCTTTAGACAGAGTCACGGAAATGAGAGATCTTGAAATTATTTTGGATGAAAAACTAAGTTTCGCCAATCATATCCACCAAATTATGAACAAAGGTATGAAAACACTAGGCTTCGTATTAAGAATAACTAAAAACTTTAGTTCCATAGAAGCCATTAAGCTATTATATGTATCTCTAGTTAGAAGCCAAATTGAATATAACTCGGTAATTTGGTCTCCATCTTACAAAATTCACGTTAATAATATTGAGCGAATACAAAAAAAGTGTATGCGTTTTATAAATTTTAAATTAAGTATCTCACTAGAAGACTTAAAATATGATCTATTACTAAATATTCTAAAAATACATACACTAGAAGACCGACGTAAAATAAACGACTTAACATTTTTATTCAAAATACTTAACTCTAAATTCTACTGTTGCGAACTCCTACAACTCATAAACTTACGAATACCGACAGTAACCACGCGACAAAATACACTATTCTACTGCAGCATTCACAAGCGGAACTACATTGCCCACTCTCCTATACAACGATTTCACACTATGGGGAATCAGTACATAAGTGATGTCGACATATTTAACATCAACTTGGCGAATTTTGTGGAACTTGTAAAAAACTTATTCCAATACTATTCCTAAACATCTGTATTTTTGTAAACTTATCAAATCGCAGTACCTATATTTTTTTGTATTTTTGTGACTTGTGTGCATTTTTTATCTAATTTTATTTTTATTACTTCTTTATCTGTTGAAAAATCATCTGTCATAAATTTATTGTACTTCCAACCATGTAAAAGCCCTCTGGGCGTTGATTAAATAAATAAATAAAACTATATATTGGAGTCTTTTTCTAAAAACAAACAATTTGACTGTATATATACTGACTTCTCGAAGGCTTTTGATAAAGTGTCCCACAAAATACTGATCCGAAAACTTCATGCTCTGGGAATCAGAGCAAATATGTTGAGCTGGCTAAGTAGCTACGTATCAGGTAGAACTTTATTTGTAAAAATAAAATCTTTTATATCCAAACCATTTTCCGCCACTAGTGGAGTACCGCAAGGTAGTCATCTTGGCCCAATTTTATTTCTTGTTTTTATAAACGACATAGTCAACTACTTTAAAGACGTCAAAGTATTGCTTTTCGCTGATGACATTTAATTATATAAAGAGATAACTATCCTTAATCACTGTGAAATTCTTCAATCCAATATAGACATGCTAAAAATTTGGTGCTCACAAAACAATCTATATTTAAATGTAGAAAAATGCAAAACTTTGACCTTTTCCAGAAAAAAACATCACATTTCGACTATTCAATAAACAAAATAAATTTAGAAAGAGTATCGGAAATGCGGGATCTTTGCATAATAATGGATGAGAAACTAGACTTCACGGTTCACATTCAACAAACTGCAAATAAGGGTATGAAAACATTAGGATTTGTATTAAGAACAATTAAAAACCTTGAATCGTTACAAATCATTAAACTCCTGTACACATCCCTTGTTAGAAGCCTAATAGAATATAACTCCATAGTCTGGTCGCCCTTCTACAAAATTCATATTCATACTATTAAAAGAATTCAAAGAAAATTTCTACGTTTTGTAAATTTTAAACTTAACATCCCTTTAGAGCACATAAATTACCCGTCGTTAATGAATAATTTAAATATTCCAACAGAAAACAGACGAAAAATAAACGAACTAACCTTTTTATTAAAATTATTAAACTCTAAATTCGAAAGTTGTGAACTCCTGCAATTAATAAATCTACATGTACCTGCACAAATAACTAGACAAACATTGACATTTTATATACGTACATCTCATTCGAACTATGATTTATATTCTCCAATACAATATTTGCATAGTCTTAGTAAGAAATACTTAAACAATCTGGATGTATTTGACAATAATTTGAACTTAGCCAACTTCAAACGCCATATGTGCTAACTATTTATTTCTACCTATCCCATACACTAATGAGAACAACAATTTTAAACATTACCTACTTTATGTCAACTCCTATATTTTATGTACTATATTTTGTTTCTTATATTTTATGTTACCTGTTTTTTGTTAACGCTTATATTTTATGTAACCTAATTTTTTTTATTTTTTTTTAACCCTTATGTTTTATGTAATCTTTATTTTGTTTTTAACAAATATTATGTTACTTGTATTGTGTATTTTATTTAGTTCACCCATTTTTTTCACTGTGATTAAAAAAAATGTACTGCATTCTATGTAAATACGGGCGTTTAAATAAATAAATAATATGGGCGTTTATATAAATAAATAATAATAGCCCCTATGGACGTTTAGATACATAAATAAAAGAAAATAAATAAATTTACTACTTAAAAGCAAAATCTGCTTTTGAATGAATAGACCTTTTTACATGGGAGCGCGAATTGTTCGCAACGTTATTAACATATTTTCGTAATCCAAATGTGACAAAGTAAAGTTCGCTTCTTTTCACAGACGCATATTTTGTTACCGTATTTAGTTAAGACCCTTTTATAAATATTTCATAATTTACTTACCCCTGTAACCAGCGACGAGCTCACTCGAGAACCACCCACATTCGTTGTACGATATATTTTAGGGTAGTAATGTATATCACAAGCTATCATTTTTGCCATGTTATTTCGTAAAATGTACGATGTGTGCTCGACGCTGGTATGGACAAGAATGATGACGTCACATTTTTTAGATTCAAGCGAGGCTCTCGTAAGCTCAGCCGGCACCATGGAACCGTTATGGGGAGGGGGAAATAATACGCTTTTTTCACTTAGGGCAGGTCCAGATATATTCATAAATCCATGGTTTGAATTTTAAAACCAAAAAGTGAACCTCCTCCAATCAAATATGGTTTACTGCAAGGAAGTGTCTTAGGACTTTTATTATTTTCGCTGTATATCTATGATATCTGCAAATTACACACTGAAATATATTTAACTGTTCTATTTATGCGCGTTGGAATATTGTGTGTGGATTGAAGCGGCTTCAGACATATATACAAGACTTCCAACCGATACCTACAAGTATCGTCGGCTCGGTTCTCTTTCGGCTCTCGATTTAGGATCACTGGTAAAGCATGAAATTCACTAAGGTCACGGGTAGCCTCAATTTCGCTGCTATAAATATATTGTGCTACAGTACTATCTACGAGTACATATTACAATGGAGGATTATCAAGTTGAATGCGTCAAATAAAAACACGCAATATTGAAAATAAGCTGTCGGGGAGAATGAAAGTAAATATTATTTTATTTTGAAATGTTACATTAACGCTAATTGAAAAAAAAAATACTCGGAACCACTTCAAGAAATGCCAAAAAAACAATAAGTATAATTTAATTTAGGATATTAAACATAGGTTTAAGTTTTTTTTTGTAAATATAAAAGATAAGCATAACATCTGGTATTCATGTATGTAAGCATTATAACTAGTGACCGACCGAAGGTTCGGTTTCGGTTTCGGCAAGTTTCGGCAAAAAAATCTAGTTTCGGCATCAGTTTCGGTTTCGGCAGATTTTCTGCCGAACGGCCGCACCGAAACTCTGCAAAAGATCTCAATAAAAGGTAAATATAGTTTTAAGAATATTGTGTTTGTAAACGCAATTTATGAGGAATACAATGAGGTCCTTCCTTTATAATGTACATAAGTGTTGATTATTGACAATTTTTTGTTGAAGTAGTTAACATGTTTGTTAATTTTTAGTAATATAAAAAAAATGTTTTTTTTAACACACTTCAATTATTGCTTTTTTTATTTCATTTCACACATGTTAACTGTTTGTATAAGTGTAAAAAATAAGCCAAATTTCAGTAAACAACAGATTTTTAACATGTCTAAAAAAGGTTTGGGATTCGGTTTCGGCCGAAACTGAGATAGATACCGAAGATTCAGCTTCGGTACTCCTGGTTGTGATCCTACTCCTGGTTGT
This sequence comes from Limnephilus rhombicus, assembly GCA_929108145.2. NCBI lineage: Eukaryota > Metazoa > Arthropoda > Insecta > Trichoptera > Limnephilidae > Limnephilus > Limnephilus rhombicus. The sequence goes on from OV815284.1 coordinate 32,228,294, forward strand.
ACTCCTAGTACTCTAATAAAAAATGGAGACAAAAATTATAGGACGACTGTATTATTTTTGTCCCATTTTTTTATTAGATCAGGCCCCCTAGCATGGTCGATCAATATAGGTTTTATCGAAAATGTCGGTAACTTGAAATCTGCAACTGCAGGCCACTAACGAAGAAATAACAGTTCACGTCAAATAAATTAGGAACCCTTAGTCGTTGTGAACTGTTGCTTGTTCGTTAGCGGCTTGCAGTCGCGCTCGGGAGCGATGACAAATTACCGACATTTTCGATAAAACCTATATCGATCGACCATGCTAGGGCCCCAGGTTAGGTTAGGTTTTAATGGATATTTTGTTGGGGGATGTTTTGTCCATAGGATATTTTTCAGGTATATTTTATCGCGGGATGAAAAGGTATTAATCTAATAACATGAAAAGTAATTATTTTGGATACGAGAGAAGCAATTGCAGATATATAAATATGGACCTAAGGTTGGGGAAGTAATGGATACATGAAGGTGTACACTAATTATTATATCCACGTTAATTAGTTCTGAAAATTTCAACGTTTATATTCTAATTACTGGCATTTTAATGGCTTCTTATTATCTTCTATCTATATAATTATTATCTTTTTTATTTGAATGAAAATATTTTGGAAGAAGAAGATAGTTTCTATTAATAAATCTAAACGAAACGTGAAATAGAAAAAGACACATAGAAAGTCACAACCAGGAGTATCGAAGCCGAATCTTCCGAAACCGAAACCGAAACTTTTTTAGACATGTTAAAAATCTGTGTTTACTGAAATTTGGCTTATTTTTTATACTTATACAAACAGTTTACATGTGCTAAATGAAATAAAAAAGCAATAATTGAAGTGTGTGAAAAAAAGATTTTTTTTAATATTACTAAAAATTAACAAACATGTTAACTACTTCAACAAAAATTTGTCGATAATCAACACTTATGTACATTATAACGGAAGGACCTCATTAATGTCGGCAGGAGTATCACTAGAAGATAAGATTAAAACTTCACTCATTCATGGTAGCCTGGGTGTCACAGACATAAACAGTAAGCTGGAGGAACGACTGTTGAGGTGATATGGGCACATAAGACGGAGACCTTCAGACCACACAGTGAGGCAGGCAATGTCTATGGAGCCTCATCGACAGTCATCCAGAGGAAGACCGAAGAACTCCTGGATGACTCAATGCTCCAAAATACTTCAGAGAAACGGCCTGGATGAAGGCGATACTCAGAACAGAAGAAACTACAACCTGAGAACGAGAAGAGCCGACCCCAAGAGCCTACCTAGGCAATGAGTTGGGACAGCGCAAGGAAGGAAGAAGAAGAAGATTGGCGCAGCCTGGAAGCATTTTCTACTACGTCCTTCACCAATCGTCCCCAGGTTATAAGAAAAGTTTCACACCGCTATAGTTATACACGGATGGAATTACACAAGAATAAAATTATTACACGAGGAGTTCATTACACCCACATAAATTACGCCTACTGGAGTAATTACATACGTCAATGAAATCTGAAAGTTATCATTGAAGAATAGTATAATAATAATAATCCAAACGAAAATATGAAAAAGAACAAGACACAGATAAACAGAAAAAATAATGGTCGCAACTGGGACTCGAACCCAGAACCTTTCGTCTATCCGGGACGTGCGTTTACCAATTCCGCCAATGCACCCTACTTTCAAGCCGTCATAATAGTCAATCTCATATTTAAAATTTTAGAATTAACGATATTATCTTCAACTAATTTATTTTCCATATCATAGGCAACTACCCTTTTTATTGGAAACAATCATTCTAAGAATTGGTTTGTAACCTGGATAGCGTCGCGAATAAATATATCCGATTTTATTTATACGGAACTATTGACTTTTTATAAAAGTCTAAATGAATATTCAATTTTAGAAGAAAAACTCTCTTTTTATAACTTTTGAAGGTTATTCCCATCAACGTAATATATCATTGAAGAAGAATGATAATAATTATCTAAACGAAAATATGAAAGAGAACAAGAAATAGAAAAACAGATAAAGATAATGGTTGCAACTGGGACTTGAACCCAGAACCTCTCGTCTATCCGGGACGTGCGTTTATCAATTCCGCCATTAGTACCCACTTACAATGTCAGAGGTAATTTTGGTTTTGATTTAAAAGAAAAGGAAGATACTCTCAATATCACCCTGGTGAAAGACCACCATTCAGGAAGAGAAACTTTGCTTAAAATGGTTTTAGCAGTGTTTAGTGAGCAGATCTGAATAGCCAGGTACTTTCCTGCCTTCCTCTCCTCTGCTTCCTTTGTCTCCCCACCACCTTCAGCCTCACAATATGTCCTAATTAGGTCGTGTCCTATTTTTTTGATTTTGATAAAAATTTATTATATTTTAAGAGTTATTAACGACAGTAAATTTAGTTTTTCAATATATCCAAAAAATGATGAAGTTATAAACATTCCAATGGCAAAACATAATGCAATAGTGTCCCGTGAAGTCATACGCAGTACAATATTATTCATACAGTCATAATTCAAGATACGAGTTTAATTCGTTCCGTAACCTTGCTCTTATGTCAATTAGCTCGTATCTCAAAGCAATTTTCCCCATTGAAATTAATTGAAATGCCATTAACTCCATTCCAGCACCCAAAATCTCCCTTAAGAGAAGATGAATACGTACAGTCATAACAAGCAAAAGGTTTTTTTACGCTATGAGTCAACACGTGGAACATGTTAATACGTTGCTATGACGTACATGAAAAGTCTACCGTGTGGTATGTCAAAAATCGTTTTTGATAAAACGTGATACAAACATCATTTTTACATCCGGAACATGAAAAGGTTTTTCTCTACTGTGTGTCAGCATGCGGTAAGTCAAAGATTGTTGATTTTTTACAGTCCTAACATGAAAAGGGTTTTTCTCCACTGAGTCTCAGCAAGTGGTTCGTCAAAGATCCTTTTCGAGTAAATGATTGTTTGCAGATGGAACATGAAAAAAGTTTTTCTCCACTGTGAGTCAGAATGTGTTTCCTCAAATCCCTCTAATGAGAAGATGAATACGTACAGTTATATCAAGCAAAAGGCTTTTTTACGCTGTGAGTCAGTCGACTAATCCTTGTATATCAAATATTGGTCGTATTTCCAAGCAAAACTTCGCTCGCTCGACGGCTCGTATCTCCAATATCTCGAATGTTAAGGCACTCGTATCTCGAAGTACCACTGTAATTCGAATGGAGTGGCTTAACGTACGTTCTGTGACGTACGATTTTCGGCCAAAAATAAAAATTTTGACGGTTTTTATCTTCTGTATTTTTTTTACATTAGCTCCACGCAGGAGGCACGGAGTAAAATAATTTCACTCAGGGCCTATGTCATGTTAAGGGATGTTTTGTGGAGGGTCTTTTTTAAGGAAGGGAAGGAAAGGAAGTTCTGCGAAGGAAAAAGGTATGTGGGGTGGGTTGGAATCTGGGGGTTAGTGAGTCCAGGAGTAACGGACGCATGAATCCATCCCTCCAGCTGCAGCGCAAGGGGATAGGTCGAGAAAGTCCGGCTAAAAGTTCAAAAGGCCTCCCTCAACCAGTTTCTCTCAGCAGGTGGGCAGATGCATCCGCTGCCAAGACCTGGACAAACCTCACCCCGTGAATCAGGGCACCCCTGCTAAGTCACCAAACGTAGCGAACTACTTAGGGTGACCTATGGCAAAGGTGTTACTTATCCCATAAATAGTTCCCGGGGCGATGGTACCCACACCCGCCTAATAAGTTCTGATTAATATGATACATTTGTAACATAAACATAAAATTTCGCTGTTGTAAAACATTATTGGGAATGCCATAGTCTCACTGGCTTCAGACGCAGACATTTGGGAACAGTTGTGCAGTATTCACACATTTATACAATAAAAACAATACCAATTCACATGTTTGCAGAACATACAAATAGTCTTCCGAGTGTTTTCGCTGATTCAGAATATATGAAAAGAAATTACAGTGTATGAATCGGGATTTTCCATTCAAGCACAGGTTTCGAATTTTTCAAATTTTTCAGAAGTGACTTCAACCATTACTGCTACGTTATTACATTTCAAGAGTTTATCATCCAATAATATTAAAATGTCATATATTCGAGAAACCTTTTAAAAGAGGCTATTGAAATAGATTTTTTTTAATATTGGCTATTTTTTATAGTTTTTGGTAAAATATCACTTTAAATGCGCTGAATACTGAAGGTAGGTATGGAAATAAACTAACTTAAAACTTGAGATCCGGAAAGAATGGAAGGCTCATTTAACTTCCATCGTACTTCCCCACCTTCCTCTTTCCCATTTCCTTCCCCTCCCCACTACTTTCAACATGCCTCACAACATTTCCCAATCTGGGATACCATAGTCTCACTCCAGACGAGAGCAGCTGGGACTCTTGTAAAGTATTTATATAAAAATTATAAAAGGGTAATGGTTAAGATTAAGAATAGGACAGAATTTCTCACAACCGTCTTGAATTAGTGGTACTGTTGTGAGGATGGTGGGAATACACCTGGCTATTCAGATCTGGTCACCAAACATGGCTAAAACCATTCCAAGCAACGTTTCGATTCTGAATTATTCAGGGCAACAATGAGAGTATCAACCACTCTGGAACGTAGCGCGAGTTTTTTCGAAATCAGGTGTAGATAATAATTTTTAGTGTCCGACCGAAACAGGATTTTCTACCGAAACCGAAATCGAATCTTCGGTAGCTATCTCAGTTTCGGCCGAAACCGAAACCGAAACTTTTTTAGACATGTTTTTTTTTTTTAAATTTTATTCCAGTTAAAAGAAAATTACATTTTCACTCATTTAACTAGAAATAATTATACACATTAAGATAAAATAAATATTTCAATACAGCGCTATTCTATTTCATTATTTTGTTTATCAAGAATAAAAATAAATAATTGTTTTTTAAATTTACCCAGCTTCTTTTCGTTTTTAATGTCATTTGGGAGGCAATTATATAAGTTGCCCCCCTCGTAACCAATGGATTGTTTACCATAGTTAGTGTGGATGGTATTTAAATGTATGTTATCGCGTTGTCGTGTAAAGTGTTTGTGTATTTGGGACGTTTTAATGAATTCTGTGTTTGTGTGTACGAGATTATTTTGTATTTTGTATATAAGGAGACATGTATTGTATTCATATAGTTTTCTTAATGTTAATAGTTAATGTTAAAAATCTATTGTTAACAAAAATTTGGCTTATTTTTTACACTTATACAAACAATTAATTTGAGTTAAATGAAATAAAAAAAAAAAACAATTGAAGTATGTGAAAAAAAAAGAGTTTTTTTGACATTACTAAAAATTAACAAACATGTTAACTACTTCTCGGAACAAAAATTTGTCGATAATCAATACCTATGTACATTATAAAGGAAGGACCTCATTAATTGAGTATTTTAATTTAAATTGCGTTTACAATCACAACATTCTTAAGACTAAATTTACCATTTATTGAGATCTTTTACAGAGTTTCGGTGCGGCCGAAGGTTCGGCAGAAAATCTGCCGAAACCGAAACTGATGCCGAAACTAGATTTCGTCAATCTCTGAATAAAACTCTAGTCTAGATTGTATAAAAGAATAAAACCCGCCCGCCACATACTCTTATTTATGTGTACGCATGTACAATAGCTTGTGTCGCTCTCCATAGAGAGAAAATAAATGGCCTTATTTTTAAACGCCCGGAGTCTCTCAAAAGTTTCGGATGATCTGTACCTATTCGAAAACGTAAAAATAAATGAAATTATTGTTCACTATTAGCCCGCTACAATGACAGGAAGTTATGAAAAAAAAATAGATTTCGTGATTTGAAAAAATAAAATAAAACAAATATTTTATATTTTGTATCAAACTTAATTTGTGTTCTATTACTGCAGTACAAAAAATGCAAAAATATATATTTTTTGAAACATAAGTGTTTGTATAACATAACTTTTTCTGAATAAAATCAGTATTCTTGTTGACTTACTTGTATTCATAAACTTTAACTTTTTCTTCATTTTTGTCAGCTATACGCATTTTTTAATAACAAACTAACGTTAAAAGGAAAAATTATTGAAAAAAAAATTATAAAAATATATTTTTTTTTAAGTTTCAGGTTTGTTTTCTGATGTTCAATGCATTTTAGCGGGCTAATAACCATTTTTAAAAAAATAAATGTAAATGCAGTTCTCATTTTCTTTGTAAAGGTGCGATTCCGTGCAACGCAGCAGTCGGCAGACGGCAACAGCAGACGGCGACTGCAGTGCCGCCGACGGCAGGCGGCACTAACGCGCAGGTTCCAAAGTCGACGGCATTGACGGCACTGCAGTTGCGTCCGCTGCGTACTGCCGACGGTTGTGTCTTCCATTTAAAATTAGGAATAATAAAATGCTGCAAGTGTTATTGCAAGAAGAAGAAGGCGACGATGATTTATTATTGTATTATTATTCAAGTAGAAAGCCTATACTGCCAATGTACTTAAATAGATTGGAAGAAGGCGCTTATGAAACTTTGATAAAAAGACATCTAAATGAGAGTGAATACATTTTCAGAAGTTATTGTCGTTTAAATAAAATTGAGATCTTGAGCGATTTATTTCCAAACGTTTTCTCTTATCCTTTGATCTTTATAATGAACATTCTTGCAATCAAATAAGCACGGATTTTTAGACACCAAATTAATAAGACTCTCGCTTTCTCCATCTGTCAACACGTCCATTGTGTCTGAAGTCGACGGCAGTACGGCAGTACTATGTTTGCACCCGAGTGCCGTCTGCCGCCACGCGTCAGTCATCGACGGCAAGTGCCGCGCGGCACTTGTAGTGGTGTGTCGGAAACGTTCCAATACAAGTGCATAGAGTTAAGTAGTGCCGTCTGCCGTCGGCGGCACTGCAGTCGCCGTCTGCTGTCGCCGTCTGCCGACTGCCGCGTGGTACGGAATCGCACCTTAAGACGCAACTTTTTTGACCCAGGGCATTTCTGAATTCAAAAGTTGAAATAATTGACACTCCCTAAATTGTACAAGGTACCTCAGCTATAGTGCGAAGTATTTAAATTTACGAGTTTTTCATTAAAATATATGTCATGTTTCATTTTTCAATTTATCCATCTCAAAGTTATTCAAATACAGAAATATCTTTGATCTATCTATTTCGAATGGATCAGCTCGTACGCGAAGGATTTTAAATAGGGATTCTTGGGCACATATTTTTAGCAAAAATGTTGTTATTTTGTTGTCAATATGCTCAGGAATCTGGGATTCCTGACAGCAAAATAACATTAACACAATGGGGATGACATTGCCGACTGTCTTATTAATATTAAGGTAAATTAACCAGCCAGCGGCCGAGAAAATTTCGTTGAAAGATGTTCTTACCATCGTACATGGCGGTTCCAGTGAGAAAGATTAATTATTCTCCGTAACAACTTTTTAAAATAATAACTCAATATCGATTTTATTTCATTTAAAATTTGCTTGAATTTTTACCTACATTCAAAAATGCTAAAAGGCGTGATGATAAAACTATTAAAATCATAAGTATTTATTATTTTTCAATAATGTCTAAGCTAAATATATTATATTGTAATACCGTAAATAAATAGACAAACTGAAGTATTTTCGTCACAAAACACGTGCGCCAATCTTTTTTTTTAATGATTTTATTTACATTTAAATTTAAATTCTGAAAAGTAGCTTTCCCACATAATGTATTGATTTATTTTACTGCATGATTTTAAATGTGTGTTGTATAATGCAAAATTTTGTTTGAAAACTTAACAAAACTGCCAACGACCTACGGTAAAACCTTAGTGTATCTACTAAAAATAAACATGTTTTGTCAAAATTAAAATCATAGCTTTACTAGATAAAAGGTCATTCGAAATGAATTTATAATTTTTTGTGGAAAAGAGTCAATACTTTTTTTTTGCTTGTTTTTGGGGTGTTATGCCGTGTTACGCTACCTCCTCCTTTAGCCAACGTTTCGGACAGCGTTACAGTGTCCATCATCAGGGCAAATGTGTGTGTGGCCTGATGATGGACACTGTAACGCTGTCCGAAACGTTGGCTAAAGGAGGAGGTAGCGTAACACGGCATAACATCCCAAAAACAAACAACAAAAATACTTTTGACCGTGAAAATCTAAAATCATATAAGAGTCAATACGTCTAAAATTTGATTTTAAAATGACATATTCCAGGTTTTGTCTGGTTATTGCCTCTTTGATTTTAACACGGCTTTAATCTCTATGGCTTAAACTAGTTTTCCGAAAATTTTCTGGGTTGAATTAATAGATTCCGGAAACGTTTGGAAACCCGCCAGATAACATCAACAAAATCGTTGTTTTTTTACTGCACTTTGATCTCAGATAATTATTATTTACTAGCTGACACAGCCACGCGTTGCTGTGGGTAATAAAACACTTTGTAAAAGCCAACCTTTGTAACCACCGCCGTGTTTGAGTTTATCGTGAAGAGACAGACAGATGCCGAGGAGGACTTTAATTTATAATACGTAGAGATGGTGTAAAAGATTATAATAATGTGCATGAAATGCTTGGGGTTACTAACATATTTAACATAATAAGGATTAACACTGCATCCGTCTAAATAACTTTCCAATTATCCCATTGTATGTGACCAATCTTTTTTTTAGAAGATAGAATGGGTGTAGTAAGCTATCCTATACAAAAGATTGATGTATGCCATCGCGGACTTTTTTGTAGATCTATAAAAGAGGAATATCCCAGCATGCATTGTTTTGTTTTATCTCAAAGGGATTAGGCAGTGTTTTTGATGAAATCTCCCAGGCGGCTTGACTTTTTCCGACACTTCTAACAATTATCGTTATGTTTCAACCAATTTACATAAATCCTTGATAAATTACATATCTAAACCTTCCTCACGAACCATTCTATCTATTGGTGAAAACCGCGTGAAAATCCGTTCAGTAGTTTTCGAGTTTATCGCAAACAGACAGACAGACAGACGGCGCGGGGGACTTTAATTTATAATATGTAGAGAAGATAGATAAGATTTTAGCCAAGAAGTGTTTAGAGTCATTTCCCACCCCAAAAACTAATGAGCGAAATGGATCTGGTGGTGGGACCAATTGTGGCTATTTTACTTTTTACCACCAGCACAACATAACCCAGGTGATTCGCCGTTGTAATTTAACGCTTTACAACATTGACAAATGATTGTCATTACCCCGATTATCACAGATTTGTCGGCACAATAATCTACTTCTGGATCGCATTGGAATGCTACTCGTTCCAGGTTCACAGGAGCACTGCTTTTGCGGTATTGCTCGATTTCATTGCGTCGTACTCGCTGTTGTTGTGTTTGGTGTGCCCGAGCTCGTTCCATTCTAAGCCTGTCTACTTCATTATTATTCACTGTAGAACGCAAATCTGCCATACCAATACGAATGTCTAGATTCGTTTATTTAAATGTAGAGCCGTTCATTCAAAAAAATTATATTCTTGCGAGAGCTCCGAAGGGGCGACCATAAGTCGCCTATACCGGGGCGGGACAGTGGTGGGCACTTCAATACCAATACGAATGTTTTCATTATCTATCTCTCGCTGGTCATCAGTGCGGTTTGCACGTGAGAGCTCGTCGCCCATTTGATTGACTTCGACGACCTATGTCAGCTCGTCTTTTCCTTGGCATATTAAAACAGTAAATAAAGTTCTCACGCACTGACAAACTGATAATAGAAGATTTTAAATGGTAACAGAATAACAGGTAACGTTTGACAGACGACTGAAATATGACAATCAGAATTCTTTTTTTTTGCATTCCAATTCTAAATTACGTTGTGCTTCTGAAAGTAGGTAGAACAGTACAACTGTTTATATGAGAAAATGAAATTGTTGTTTTTACTATCTTCATAACAATTTTTCCATATTATCTCACCGTTTAAACCTTCCCTGGACTACGACAAACATTTCAAAACCAAAATCACCTAAATCGGCCCAGCCGTTCTCGAGTTTTAGCGAGACTAACGAACAGCAATTGATTTTTATATCGAGAGCCATTCTTGTGTGAAAATGAACTGGCAAGAAAGGCAGTCAACAACCTTCCAGGCCATGGGCCTATTTTGTCGGAAGGTCAAAATATTTCCGCCTTGTAACAAAATCCAAATAAATGGTATATTTCTGAACGCATCCGAAAACTAAAAATGGTTTTTGTAAGGCGATAAAACACGCTTTTTAAAATTTATAATACGAAATAAACATAAAACGACCGGCGTAGTCCAGCGGTAAGGCTCTTGACTAGCACTCCGAAATGAATGTGGCAAATAAATTTTCTTTGATTAATTTGTGTAATTTCACAATTTATTCATTTAAAATATTATATAGTATATTTGCGGCACGTTTCAGAGTGGAAGATACTCTCAGTATCGCCCTGATGTAAGACCACCATTCAGAATTGAAACGTTGCTTGAAATGGCTTTAGCCGTGTTTGGTGACCAGATTCAGCCAGGTACTTCCCCACCTTCCTCTTCCCTATCTCCTTCCCCTCACCACTACCTTCATTCTCGCAACATACCCCAATTGGGGATGCCATAGTCCCACTGGCTCCAGACGGGAGCAGTTGGGACTCTTGTGCGGTATTCATGTAAAAAAAATATATATATATATAATTTTTGAAATATTAATTTTTTTAATGCAAACTTGTTAAGTTTTAAGCCATTTTTAAATCTTTGTTAATGTTTTAAAAATGGCTCATCTTACGTTTTTTATACCTAAAATTACCGATCACAAAAAAACATAAAAACGCACACATATTTTATTACGCTAATCTTAATATATAAAACAAAGTCGGGTTAGTTACACTATTTATAACTCGAGAACGGCTGGGCTGATTTTGATGATCTTTGATTTGTTGGATTTGTCTCCGCCCCGGATAGGATAATAACTATTAAAACATCACAAAAGTTAACGACATAAATAGTTATAAAGAAAATTATTTTCCCCATACATTTTGTATGGAACGAATTCTCCTATTTTGAAAGAACTGCAGCAATATTGTGAGGGGTATAATATTGAACTGTGCATGAATTCCAAACATTCAAAAACGTCAAATGTCAATGCGTTGATTGTTGTACATTTGTTTTTAATCATATAATGCTGCCCTTCTATCTTACACACTCAATGCCAATAGTCGAAAATGAGACAAATGGTGAACGTATGTCTGCACACCTCCAAAGGAAAAATACAATAATTATAATAAAAAACCCTCACACGTATAAAGAAAATGAAAAGCAAAGTTTTTTTTTACATCAGCTCCACAACACATGAGGCCCCGAAGAAAATTATTTTCCTCAGGACCTGTGTCATCTTAGGGGATGCTGTGTGGAGGGTCTTTTTAAGGAAGGGAAGGATAGGAAGTTCTGGGAAGGAAAAAGGTATGAGGGGAGGGTAGGAATCTGGGGTCAGTGTGTCCGGTAGTGACGGACATGTGAATCCATCCCTCCAACTGCGGTGCAAGGCGTTGGGTTGGGTCGAGAGAGTCCAGCTGGAAAGGTCACAAGGCCTCCCTCAACCAGTCTCTCGATCCGGCCCGCCACGCAGCAGGTAGGCAGACGCATCCGCCGCCATGACCCGGACAAACGTCACAAATTATCGAAATTAAGTGGAAAAATAAGAAAATCACAAAAAATATAAATCCATAGACAATGCCATCTCTGATACTGACAAAATCAAAACACGGACAGTTGTGCATTGATGATTGCTTCATTGTGTCATTTTTGACTTAATAAAAAAACTGAATTTAATTCAACAGTTATTGATTCTGAGGCGGTACGAAGTTCGTCGGGTCAGCTAGTGTATTATAAATGTTACTGTCAACTCGTTTTTTGTCGTTTCATGTAAAAATAATGAATAAAAATTCTCAAAGTTTCATAATTTTTTTCAAACTTTGGTTTCATAAAGTTGTACATTTTAAATTTAGATATGAATATAAAGCGTTGTGTTTTTTTCTTTTTAACACCGTTTATGTCATATTTCTAACCGTAATAGTAAGGGAGACACAACGATTTCTATGAGACCTACAACAGTTGTTCCAAAAAGCGAACAAATTAACCTGAAAGGTTTAAAAAAACGCAGTTAGTTATCCATCTGAGAAGCGGTGTTGTTTTAACAAGAAAACAAAGCCGTGTTGTTTATCTTGATAATATTCAGTAAATTGTTTTTGATTTTCTTTTGCTGAATGCTGTCGTAAACACCCTCCGTTAGCATTGTTTTTATCTCTTTTATTTTTTTAATCCTTCAATATCTTTGTAAACGTTAACAGGCGAGGATAGTGATAGTATATATATAGACTATTTTAGTCCCTCGCAAAGGTCTACCAGATGGTCTTAAAAAGGTTGATAAAAATCTTTCTTCTCACACAAAGACGTAGAAAGGTAACTTAAGCGTACGCTTATTTGTTAATAATTTCACCGTAAAAATAATATCACATTATCGTTATAAATATTACTATGTATGTACTATGTGCCTGTCCGGGAACTTTTGACTTATTTTTAGACCTTTAACACTCAGAACAAATAGCATCGCGCGGTAGAAAATTATTTTTTTATGAATAAATCGTTAAAAAGTCACCAAACCAGTTTTTTTATGAATGTTTTGCAAAATGTGAAATGTGAAAACAGTGGACCATTTTTACCACTGACGTCGTTAAATGAGATCAATCGTAATTTTTACAATATTTTTCGGGTAAATATTATGCCGGGGTGTCGGTTATTTTAGCACCCAATTTTGAATATTGGAATATTTTAAACACTTGCAGCCTTACTAAAAAAAACCCGTGTAAATTTTATTCAATTGATAAACGAGCGTGTATGTGTAAACATTACTAATTAAAAAATTGTTCAAGGAAAGAAATATACATTGTTTACACAGCCTGAGAGGGTAGTTTATCTCATGTGTACGACTATTTTGTTAATGAATTCTGAACGATATTTGGAATATTTCCAAAGTATTTTGAATGTTCTATACATCATATTTTTGAATATGACGTAAAAACAAATACCATATATGAAAAACTAGATAAAATTACCTTTTAGATGTTTGTATTTGAAATATACTTTAGGAATAAAAAATTGACATATTTTAAGATTCACAAACGGAAAAAAATGGAAAAATATTTCTTACCAAAACATTTTTCATCAAAATGTAGAGAAATTAAAAAAAATTCAAAATTTAAAAAACGAAATCCTTTTATATAATGAATTTGGAAGGAAACTGTCACCTCAGGCGGAGCACCTTATTCTATTGATGGCCGGCGTGATTCGGATTCGAAGGTCGCGGGATCGATTCCCGGTGAGGCAAATAATTTTTATTTGATTAATTTGTGTTATTTCACAAGTTATTAATTTAAAATAATATTTAGAATATTTGCGGCACGTTCCAGAGTGGAAGATATTCTCAGTATCGCCCTGGTGTAAGACCACCATTCAGAATTGAAACGTTGCTTGAAACGGCTTTAACCGTGTTTGGTGACCAGATCTGAATATCCAGGTACTTCCCCACGCGTTGTCCTGTGGACCTCATCAATCCCGCCGGGGAATGAATGGAGCCGGCATTCGTAGACCACATGTTCGGTGGTTTGCACCCACCAGATTCACACATCACCCACTCTTTAAGGCCCCATCTACGCATCATGTGAGCACAGCGGCTATGGGAGCACCTTATCCTATTGATGGCGGACCAGAGTTTGCGAGGCAATGAGAACCCAGGCTCTCTCAGTGGGGTCTTGAACGATATGGGCATTTTTCACGTTGGCCGATTGCCACTCAAGCTTGAGAGGTGATCGGAGGAGTCTTTCTCCTTCTGTCCAGAAGGGTTTTCGAGGCTTCAAGCGGCATGCCGGGTGCAAAGGGATAGCGTTTTTTGCAGCGCCTTCTCCCATCAGATCAGTTTTATCGTAATTCAAAAAAATATTATGATTTATTGAAATTGCCTACAAAGAATTAAAAAGCGTAGGTACATGTTTCTGGAGTCATTACAAATCCTAGAGCAGTTGTGCAATTTTCTTACTGCTAGGTAGGTACTTCTGATACTGTTCCCAAGCGACCTGAGCTATCTGACCTGATCCAGTAGGACTATAACAACTCCAATGGGTGTATGCTGTGATTATATAAACTATAACATCTCCAATGGGTTTATACTGTGAGTCATTTAGAAAAGGAAAGAAAATTGTGAAGCGGAGGATTTGGAAGCACCCAAGTAGTAAGTACCTTGTTGTTCCGATCTTTTTTTACGTTAGCTCCAAACAGGAGGCCCTGAGAAAAATAATTCTTAGTCGTCATATTTAGGGATGCTGTGTGGCCGGTCTTTTTAGGAAAGGAAAGAGAGGGAGTTCTGGGAATGAAAAGGGTATAGGGGATCTAGGGGCAGTGTGTCTGGGAGTGACGGACGTATGTAGGTATCCATCCTTCTCACTGCGGTGCAAGGCGATGTTCCGAGAGAGTACGGCTGGAGAAATCAAAGGGACCCCCTCAAACATTCTCTCCCGATCCGGCCTGTCGTGTATCTGGTGGGCAGATAAGATCCGGTCAAATCTCACCCCGTGAACCGGGACACCACTGCTAAGTCACCAAACGTAGCGAACCACTTGGGGTGACCTATGGCAGAGGTGCTAGTTATCCAATGAATGGTTCCCGGGGCGGCGGTACCCATACCCACCTCCCAAATTGAATCTGGTCACTAAATACGACTATTACTATTTCAAGCATTTTTTTTATTGAATGATGGTCTCACCAGGGCGATAAGTATTATAGAGTATTTTAGTTGCGATATTTCTTCATTTAATGCTGTATGGCAAGGGTGCGGAACCTTTTGGTCGTCAAGCAACATTAGGATGTTTGTAGTTTCACCCGAGGGCCGCACATAGATTTTGTTGGTGGTGGGAGAGTGGTGGGGAGTGAAGGGGGGGGAGAATAAAAAATTAAATGTGACGGTAGCCATACCTGGCACGCTGTATGCATGATTATATTACTTCTTCTTTTTCTTTGCCACTTCCCACTTTAAGTGGGGTCGGCTCTCCTAATCAATCTGCGCCAAGACGACCGGTCTTGGGTTGTTGGATTGGGGAAATTTTGAGCTATTTTTGCCATGCTGGTCCACCATGTCAGAGGGGGGCGTCCTCTTCCTCTTTTTATTTCAGGTATAGCTAGCGCTTTATGGCACACGTGTTCTTTGTCTCTTCTCATTACATGACCATACCACCGTAAGCGACTTTCTGTTAGTTTTTCAGGAAGGGGGGCTACCTTGAAACTACCTCTTATATGTTCGTTTCGTATTTTGTCCAGTTTCGTAACCCCACCTGACCATCTAAGCATTTTCATTTCTGCAACGTGCAGTTTTTGGACGTGATTTTCCTTCACTGTCCAACACTCAGCCCCATACAGCATTGCTGGTCTCACTGCAGTTTTGTATATTTTGCCTTTTGTGCGAATGGGCATGCTTGAATCGCACAGTACTCCAGTGAGTGATCGCCACTTCTGCCACGCAACATTTACTCTGTGAGATACATCGGCCTCTACATTTGCATCTTTTGTTATTACTGAACCAAGGTATTTGAAGGATTCTACTTTTTATTTTATTTTATTTAAGTTTTTATTCCAGCAAGACTGGGAGGGTAGTGCAATCCCAGTCTGCCATATTACATAAACAACTATAAAAGAAAAGAAAAAAAAATAGTTTAAATATTAGGTAGGTACCTAATTAAACATAAAATGAAAACAAAATTCATCACACAAATAACAAAAAATAAGCATAAAATTAAAATAAATAATAAGTAGACAGAATTAAAAATAAAAAGATATTTTGGGATCGTCCATCATGGAGGTCGCCTCATCATCTGCATCCACCGCTCATTTAATGGGGAACTGAGCCACTCGGATGCAGCCACGACAATGATATTGGTTGAAGTCCGTATCCTGCTCCAGAAGCTGGCTAGTCGGTGGCGAAGTAGGGCTGGGAATGAGTGCACCCTCCCCTCGGTGAACATCGTGGAGGCACTGCAGAACCTCGGTAGTTGCATAAGTTGCCTGTATGCATTATTGTAGCACACCCTCAGTTTGTCCCATTGCGCTGCTGGGTATTGTGTCCACAGTTCTGACGTGTACAGGGCAGTACAGTATGTCTTGAATAGTAATTTTCTGACATCTTCGCTACAGTGGTAGAATCGCCTTGAGAGCATTCCGGCCCGTATATTAATTGCTCTTCTTTGTCGTTCCATATCTTCTATATCCTTCATGTCTTCGGTTAGGATATGTCCCAGATACTTAACCTGTGAGGCCACAAGCAGTTCAATTCCTTCTAAATATATTGGAGGAATATGTGATGGCTCCTTATTGTGTTTGAAAGCGACGATGACTGACTTTTTAGAATTGTACAACAGGTTATGAGAGTTTGCGTACTCTTCGCATATTTGCACAAGTCGTCTCATCGCTTTAATCGAAGGTGCAAGCAGCACCATGTCATCGGCGTAATTAATGTTGTTACTTCCTTGTCCGCAGATATGACAACCGATTCGTGTATCGTTCAACTCTTGTAAGAGGTCGTTAATGTACACATTAAATAGAGTTGGAGACATATTCCCCCCTTGCCTGACACCGCTCTTAAGGAATAAAGGTCTTGAAGAAGCTCCTGCCCATTGAATGTGATTTTCCTGTTGTCCGTACCAAATAGCCAGCATATTGACCACTGCTGCTGGAACATCTCGCTTTATGAGTTTTTCCCATAATAATTGATGGGAGACACGATCAAACGCCTTGCTTAGGTCAAGAAAACACCCATAGACTGTGGTTTTTCTTTTTTTGTAATAGGCTATTGTTTGTTTTACTCCATAAATGGCCATATCGGTTGATGAGGCGCTCTTGAAGCCGAATTGGTTATCAAGGGTAAATAGTTTCTCTTTAACTAGCGCGAATAAGATTTTTTCAAATAGTCTCGAAAGCATTGTCGCCAAGGAAATCGGTCGGTAATTTCCTAATACCGATGCATCCAGCTGATTGGATTTCAGGATTGGTACGATAATAGTTTTGCTCATATCCATCGGCATGTGTGTGTGTCTTAGGAGGCTTGAGTACAGGGCGGCTAGAATAGTATGAAGTTGATCTCCTGCGTATTTTATATGCTCAATACCAATGGCGTCGTATCCTGGACTTTTACCATGGGCGGTTTGCTTAATTGCGCTTTCAATCATTTCATGAGTAACATTCATGACCAGGTCATCATTGGCCGCAGGCGGGCATGTCATTATCGAAGGTTTCATGTTATCTCCTTGATCCTCGCTTAAAGAGAAAAAGTCTCTAAATTCGTTGGCTATGTTTTCATCACCCGTAATGTTGTTGACGCATAGTGGAACTTTGCTCTTGGCTTTCAGCACAGTTGAAGTTTTGGCACCGGCATTCTGTCTGGTTAGTAAACGGTGGTGTTTGCTCGCTGTATTGCTGAAATTACATTCCAAGTGCTCCGTTTTTGACCTGCTGACACGAAGTCCTGATGTTTCAAGTGCTGTTATCCATTCTGTCAAGGTATTTTGCAGATCTTCCGCAGTTTTGGCAATCAGTACGATATCGTCTGCATACAGAAGGTTCCAGGGTAGTTTCTTTTGAATATTTTTGGTGATGTAATCCATTACTAAGTTGAACAGTAATGGGCTCAGCGCCGAACCATGGTGAACTCCCACCTCAACCTCGAATTCTTGGCTCAGACCGGCCGGGCTTCTGACCGTTGTGCGGGTATTGTTATGATTATATTACTAATTAATTTAATTTAACTATTTTTTTATGTTTCGTTTTTTCTACTGCTACATCGGCACATTGATTTTTTTTATACATTACTAGCAGACCCGGCCACACGTTGCTGTGGCTAACGAACCACAACGCCATTACCCAACCTTTATAAAATCCACACCACCCGCTTGCCAGCTGCCCGCTGCCCGCTGCCTGAATTGGATATTTGAATTTCTCGGCCTTTCTCTACTATAATAAGCATGTATTATAAATATAAACCTTCCTCTTGAATCACTCTATCTATTGGTGAAAACCACATGAAAATCCGTTAGTTTAAAAGATCTATGCGCACATACATATTGAGCGACTTCATTTTATACTATGTAATGATGATGATGATGGTGATTATTTTTGCTTCAATATTGTAATTGGTTGTAACCTATTTTTTAACCTTACGTATGTAAAAATACGTTTTAATCAAGTTTATTAAATAAAAAGTGCTATTTTCAATAGAATTTGGTTCTGGTAAAACTTTTGGGGAATTTGCGGGGAATTTTATATTATGCTCTCCCCAATTCGGGGATTTTGAACATTTATTGCGAGTATTTTAGAACACAAGCATTGGCAACCACGGTGACGTTCACAAATGAGTCTACTACTGCAGATGTATATCCGCACTCGGAATACTAGATTGATAACTGCATCTCCATTTAAGTCCGTAAATCAAATTTCAAGTTACGTTCGGGAATCGAGTCTACCTTAAACTATTAATTAGTATTTCTACGTAGTACACGAGCTTAGATAATCGTTACACGTGGAACAAGCGAATGGTTTCTACGAACTTATTAATTACGAAACCTATACCCCTGCTGTGTGTTACTTTCTGATTCTCATTATGTTGTACATCTTTTTTAAATGATGTTCATTCTTGAATATTATCTTATTTTGTGAAAATGTGTTATTTTTTTATACGAGTAGGTTCATAGTTTAATTTCATATTATCTATTCTACATACTTTAATATGTGTTTTTTTTTTATTATTTCTACTTTATACATTTTTTCTCCATTTTCTAACATTTTGTTTTCTGTAATGTTTTAATTTATGTTTTTTTATATATATAGACTATGAATTTTAGCGGAAACTTCGCTGGTTCATGCAACCAAGTATTATGAACATGGGTTATTCTTCTTTTTAACCTACATAAAGTTTTCTCCACCATTTAGTGGAGAAAAATTCAACAGAATTTCCAATATTTTTTTTTATAATTACTTTAAAGTCTACTGTACAAAAGACGTAACGACTATGTATATTTAAAAAAATATGTGTTTAAATTTTTGTAGTAAAAATTCACGTTACAGAGTTGTAAATCCTCGTGACAGAAGTGTATTTCATACAAATCACAGTTTTCTCCCACCAACTCGACTTGCGTATATTCTATAATGTTACAAAAAATGGTACGACGACATAAAATATAAAACTATTTTTTAAAATTCAAAAGGTTTAACCTATCAAGTATAAAATCTCAAAAACTTGTCTCTTAGTACTGACGTTTTAGTACATTAATTCTGTCACGTGGGTTGTCATTCGAAATAAGTATATACGCAGCTCGTATTTGTCGTCCCCGATAGGCGGTTTAGGCTTCCTTCCCCCCTTGCTACAATTTCCCCTCTGAAATCCAGAGACCGCGCAACAGTCGTCCATAACCACTTTAGGTGAAAATGTGACATAGTGGTATAAGTTCCTAAACAAATATTTTCAGTTTTATATATATATATATTGCTGTATATAGATACGTTTTAAGATTTTCACGGCCAATAGTATTTTCGTTATTTGTTTTTGGGGTGTTATGCCGTGTTGGGCTATCTCCTTATTTAGCCAACGTTTCAGACAGCGTTGCAGTGTCCATCATCAGGGCAGATCCGGTAGATGTGTAATTTTTAGTGGTGAAATGTGTGCTTATTTACTGGAGCGCAACGGTTACCCGGCAAGGCAGACAAGGCAAATCATAAGAGCCAAATCTAACTTTTAACTCTGCCTTCGTTTGGTGTAGATTTGGCGCTTATGATTTGCCTTATCTGCCTTCTTGGGTAACCGTTGTGCTCCACTAAATAAGCACACATTTCTCCACTAAAAGTTAAACATCTACCGGATCTGCCGTATCTGCCCCTGATGATGGACACTGCAACGCTGTCCGAAACGTTGGCTTAAGAAGGAGGTAGCGCAACACGGCATAACAACCCAAAAACAAATAACGAAAGTTGCTGTATATGTTTTTAAAAGGGTTCTTTATTCAATAAAATAACAGAAAAGTACAAGAAATTTCATGAAGACTAATCGATAAAATATTTTTTTTTTTTTTTTACATGAATTCCGCACAAGAGTTCCAACTGCTCCCGTCTGGAGCCAGTGAGACTATGGCATCCCCAATTGGGGTATGTTGTGAGGCTGAAGGTAGTGGGGAGGGAAGGAGATAGGGAAGAGGAAGGTGGGGAAGTACCTGGCTATTCAGATCTTGTCACCAAACACGGCGAAAGCCGCTTCAGGCAACGTTTCAATTCTGAATGGTGGTCTTACACCAGGGCGATACTGAGAGTATCTTCCTGGTGTAAGAAATAAACGATTTTGTGACGGAGGTATACAATTTTCGGTCGAATCTATCTTTCAAGTCCTGATAATTTTACAAAAATATGTAAACTTCGCGGCCGACAACATTTTCCAATAGAATAGGAATTCAGTCATCATAAAAAAAACTATAAGTGCCGACTAGAAAGCGTTAGATTTTTTTTTTCGATTTTGAGCTAATAATTCATGAAAATGTAGGTTAAAAAGAAGAAAAACCCATTAACCTCAATAAAATAACTGTTTGTTTCCCTAATAAACTAAAATAATTTTTTTTTTAAATTATAAATAAGAATTGTTTCCTTTGAAATGCGTCAGCCGATGAATCCACAACTGCAATTTTAAAACATCTTTCGGAACACAAAACTGCTTTTAACTTGGAATTAAATCTGTGTGCGAGTTAACGAGTAACAAAACTATTAGTTAGACAATTTAGGTTTCCTCCGATTTTTGCAGTGCATAGTCTGCAACTAGAATTTTATAAATGCACTTCAAACACGATAATGGTTAATTCAAAATGCAAATGAATCCAGAAGAAAAAATAAAATCAGATGAATCCATAACCGGAATTTTATCTTTAAACTCTGAACACTGGTTTTAACTTGACTGTGAATAAGCAAAGTGACGAGTACTTAAGAAGCGAGTCCCCATTTTAATTGGTAAAACACTAATAATATACAAATGGCTATTTTCGGAATTTAATGCATAATAATAAGAAATTAAAATTAAATTGAAAAGGGATGTTCATCGCGTATTTTTTGTGCCTAAACAGCTTTCTAGTAACGTAGGTATATACGTAATTAATTACCTTTCAGCTGTTTTAAACCTTTCTCTAGGAAATTAAAATTAAATTGAAAAGGGATGTGCATCGCGTATTTTTTGTGCCTAAACAGCTTTCTAGTAACGTAGGTATATACGTAGTTAATTACCTTTCAGCTGTTTTAAACCTTTCTCTGGTAATTGAAATAATGTCTTAAAAATATATCTGAAACACCGTGAATGAAAACCGTCCTCAAAAATGTTATTTGTTTTATGACCTTTTGACCTTTTTCTTGAATGATGGGAAATCTGTTATTTTTTTTGTTTCTTCGGAAAGACTATTAAAATATTTTATGCCTTTGTAAATATAATTATTGTGCATTTGTTGTGTTGAAAATAGAGGACTTAGGATGTTAAATTTATGGCTTAATGATCAGTTAAGTTAATTTTTTTAAGTTACGTTTTCTTTGAATATTTGTAGTATTGAATATTTTTTTATAGAGGGCTTCAATTTTTTGTACATCGAAAATTTTGAACAAAGATGCTGAAGGGAATGTTGGTTGTTTTTTTAAAATTACTTTAATAATTAGTTTTTGTACCACTTTTACAGGACTTACAATTTTTTCATATGCACCTCCCCATCCAATGATTCCATACTGAATTAGTGATTGGACTAGTGCGCAATAGACTTTTTTTAGGTTGTTTAATTTGAGAATATTTCTTAATCTAATGAACATATAGGTACATTTCCTATTGCACTTAACAAGTTCACATATGTGTCTGTTCCTTTTCATATGTTGGTCTATAATTACACCGAGGTACTTTATTTCAGTTGCATGGTTTAATAAGGTACATGAATTATTACAGACAACTTTGTTACATTTTTTGTTGTGTATAATTACATTAATGTTGGAATAAGTTTTGGATTTATTTATTGAGAAAAGAATATAAACTGTTTTTTTTGCATTGATAGTAAGAAGGTTACACATCTGTAAGATTTAGACTGTGAGAGAATGAGACAGTAAAATCGGTCTCCTCTAAGTGCGGTGCTTCGTAGCCTCCCCACTCTTGTCTACTTTAGTTTTCTGAAAGTTTCACTTCTGCCGTGTGTGAATTGCACACTCTATTTCTTATGATCAGCAGGACGCACTAAAAGTGCTCGAGGACCGAACCAAAAGTATTCGCGGGCCGCAGGTTCCCCACCCCCGCTGTACAGGTATGTATAATCTTTAAAAAAACTGTGACCGACCTTAAAAATAAAAGTTTCTGTCGTACCACTACCGTATGGGAGTGATCGGAGGCTGATGTCGTTAATTTAACTGAATTAAAGAAACATTCCTCTGTTTATTACACAGCAGACTGCCATAAAAACTTCACCCTTTCGATATCACCAGATGAGCTGTGTAAAACCACTGGAGAGCGATTATGGTCGAAAAATGGATCACTTTTATTTTTCTGCGATTGATAGCAGTCCAAAATTGGGCCACATTTTCCTACCATTCGTAAAACATTTAATTGCAATTATTTAAAACATTTCCATGGCCACTCATTTATTTTACAACGAGCTATTGAAATGATTTATGTATTATGACCATAGATGTCGCAAATCCAAAATTCGTAGACTATTTTAGAACGAAGTTAAAAATAAAAAATTTAAATACTTTTTTCAAGCCGATTTTTTTTATCAGCTGTTTACGGATAAAATAAATTTCATTTTTCCATTGATATGCACCTTTCACTATCAAGTAGGTATACCACAGACAACATACAGAACTTGAAAATATTCTATGTTAACTCGAATAAGTACCCCTTACGGCAGTTTCAAAGTAAAAAACACGGTTATAAACATTACGATTGTTTTATATATATATTTTTTAATCCTACAAATATGAGATAAACGGTAAAATATAGATTAATTCATAGGCTAAATAGCACTATAATAAGTTTTTATGTCTTCATGTTAAAATTCAATGGTATGATTTTTTTAATGTTGGCGAAAAATTTAAAAAATGCGATGTAAATTTATTATTTCGCGTGGTCCCTCCAGTGGCTCTTGAATCTTTATGAATATGCACTCAATTTAACGACCGGCGCGGCGGCGCGAGACTATGACCCATATCATTAACCCGTTTAATCACAGGAGACCATATTTGTCCCAACGCACATAGGTCTCATATAAAACGCCGTAACTCCCTTACTATCATAGTTAGAAATATGTTCTAATCGGTGTTAGAAAGGAAAAACATCATGCTTTATATTCCAATCTAAAAAATAGCCACCAAAAAAGTATAATGTACACTTTTATGTACACAAAGTTTTGAATCGCAAATTGAAAAAAGAATATGAAACTTCGGGAATTTTTATAAATTATTTTTCATAGAGCGACAAAAAAGTGAGGTTACAATATGTGTTTGTTATACATTTGTCTAATAAAATATGTATGTGTTTTAATTTATTTTTTTTATTATCAGTAACTTTAGTTAGAAAAAACATAAGGTGAGCCATTTTGAAAACTTTTTTATGTTTGTATACAAAAATTTTATAATTTAAAAAAAAAAAAAAATTTCGAATTCTATAATTTGAAAGCGTATTTCATCACCTTTCTAAAACAGTTTTTGGTTTTTGAATGTGTTCAGAAATATTCTAAATATTTGCATTTTATTGTAAAGCGAAAATATTTTGACCATCCGAAAAAAATGCCAAATTTTTGAAGGGTTTCTGTGTTCTTCATTAGTGTTTTGGAACTATACGATAAAAAGAGCATGTAGTATATGAAAAGAAAGAGCTAACAGTTTAAAAAAAATCGTTATATTAATAATAGGTTGAATAACCCTTTTTAACATTAGCTCCATGCAGGAGGCCCCGAGGAAAACAATTCTCTTCGGATCTTTGAGGATGGTGCATGGAGGATCTTTTTAGGGAAAGGAAGGATAAAAGTTCTGAGAAGGAAAAAGGTATGTGGGGTGGGTATCTGGGGGTCAATATTTTCAGGAGTGATGATTGTGTGAATCCATCTCTACCACTGCGGTATAAGACTGGATGTAAAAGGGTCTCCCTTAACCAGTCTCTCCCGTTTTGACCTGCCACACAGCAGGTGGGCGATTGCATGTGCCGCCAAGACCTATACAGGCTTCACTCCATGAACCCGGGCACCCCTGCTAAGTCGCCAAACAAACCATTTGTCACCTTTGACAGGGGTGTTGGCTATCAATACCATAGAGTGTGGAAATAAAAAAAGTCTCACGAGTAAAATAACTTTAAATTCACATTCGTGATTATTGTGAGAAACACGTCGGTAAGTCAATTGCAATATCTTAAAACGTAAATAATTTTGTAGGGCGCCCGTGTCATTTAATGGTAATCATAAAACTACACGAATTAAACAAAGGTAAAAC
This sequence comes from Limnephilus rhombicus, assembly GCA_929108145.2. Lineage (NCBI taxonomy): Eukaryota > Metazoa > Arthropoda > Insecta > Trichoptera > Limnephilidae > Limnephilus > Limnephilus rhombicus. The sequence goes on from OV815284.1 coordinate 32,252,853, forward strand.
CAAGCGTAAAATTATTATGAACTCTACCAGCCAATTGTTTCGACCAAGCATTCTGTTTGAGTCGCCATTCCAATCCACTCCCAGAGAATTCGCCCGCAAAACCATCACTGAGGGCTTAATTAGCGGTAGTTATATATTTAGTAAGCACACAAATTGAGTAGCCGGATCCCTCTAATATATTTCCATCCTATCCTATTATTAATGTTATAAAGGTGAAAGTTTGTGTGGGTGTATGTTTGTTACTCTTTCACACAAAAACTACTGAATGGACTTTAAAAATTCTTTCACTAATAGAAAGCTACGTTATTAGGGAGTAGTATAGGCAATATATATTGGTAAGCTCTGGCGTTTTGAATAATCTCTGGCGTTATGAAATTATTTATCATACGTTTTCTGTCCCTAACAAAATCGATTTATTCCAAACGTCAGAAAAAAAGCAAAACAATTGTCGCCTAGGAAACGATGTTTATTTAATTTTTTAATTAGGCAATTCACCCTAAAAAGGGTGCTTTGTTGGCGTTGTATTTAATAACTTTCTCTAAAAATGAATCACCGAAATGTATGTATGCGCATAAACCAGAACGACTGCACCAAATTGGACAATTCTTTTTTTTGTTCGTTATTTTGTATAAAACTACCATTGAGTTTTGGCGTTGTATTTAATAACTATCTCTAAAAATGAATCACCGAAATGTATGTATGCGCATAAACCAGAACGACTGCACCAAATTGGACAATTCTTTTTTTTGTTCGTTATTTTGTATAAAACTACCATTGAGTTTTGGCATTATGAAATTTGTATAAAAAAATTATAATAGGAGGCACGCGAGCATTTTGAAAACCGAATGTATCGGGAATGAATGTGTGGAATGCGTGATGTGAGGGGAGAGTGGTGAGGAGGGGAGGGGGTGTTGGGAGAGTGTTGGTGGAGGGGGAAAGGGGAGGGGGAGGAGGGTGGGGAGGAGGGGGTTAGGGGAGCGAGAGGGGGGAGGGAAGGAAAGGCAAATGAGAAGGATGGTGGAGGGTAGGGAGGGGTAGGGGGTGGGGTAAGGGGGTTGATGGGGGGAGTGAAGTGGGGATAGGGAAGGTGGAGTGGGGAGAGGGGTGGGAGGAAGGGGAGGGGGTTGATGGGGGGAGTGGAGTGGGGAGAGGGAAGGTGGAGGAGGTGGAGGAGGTGGAGTGAGAATCCCCCTAATACCCCCTAATAGTTGTCCAAAAATTTTTTTTTTGTTCATTTGACCACCCCGTGAAATTGTTACTTGTATTCATAGTAATAATACAGTTAAATTTCAGTGAGATAGCTCAAGTAGAAAGGGGTGCTCAATCGAGTGTTGTTTTTGATTTTTTTGTATAAAATGCTTAATTTAACTTAAGTAAATATTAAATTTAATTACCGAAGAGTTTTATAGACAAATTTAAATAGTTTTGATGCTTATTTACTCGAAAAAAAGACGTATGTTTTCTACTTGGGGTTCGAGATATATTAGTTTCATCTACACCAAAGTTTGGATCAAAGCGCCTTTGGCGGCAGATGCACCAGTAAATGACTTACTACTTTGGAAGAGCTTAAAATTGTACGAAGCCATGATTCCGAAATCAGTATAGCAGCTAGGGGTATCTTAGAGCGTCACTTATGGTATTTGTCAAATGAACTAATTGCATTTTCCTTGTTTTCTGACAAGCTGTCTGATGCTGAGAAACAGGCCATTGCTCAAAATAAATTCTGATGGCGGTAATCGCTCAGTACGAGGTGATTCTGCTAAGCTTTCCTCAGACGTTACATTATAAGCTTTTGCAACACAAAGAACGTTGAAAACGCCCTTAGTTCTTGATATCAAGGACTTGTTACATAAAAATTATGTAACAAGTGAATTATTCTGTGAATGGGTACTTTAAGTGTGAAATTAATGAACATTTTACATTATTATAATGGTAGCATTGAAATTTTTATCTCTATTGAGTTGGTGATACTGAGTATCTGCACAGAGGGGTTCACTAGGCAGGGCTGGCCTTAAACTCCTCATCCTTTGAGTAGCCTCAGGGACCTTGGCCACCCTCCCTATGGCGGGTCGACATAATCACATAGTCATAGTTCTCCATTATTTTACAGCATGTGAAGATTGTTAAATCCGCACCCATCAGCAAATTCATAAAATCCTGGATCAGCAGCGGAGTATCATGAGAGCTCATTATTTCTGCTGGACTTAACCACATCCAGCATCTGCAGACGCAGACATCATAAGACCTTCCGACTACACCTGGAGCCAGAGGTGCTCGCAGAGATGCGGCCGAAGATCGCCGACCTTGGCCGCCATCAACATAGTCGGCTGGCTGGCAACCGCCCTGGGACGGGACGTCGCTGGGAAACCGCGGGACTGGAGGCCTGTTCGTCGCTCCAGCCTGCCGTTTTCAGCACATGTCAGCAGCGGAGGGAGCTGACCGCACATCTCCGAAGGTAGCAGCAGCAGCATGGATCGCCTACATATGGCATCGCCCCAACATCAACTACTCAAGATTAAACGGTACTAACGCTCTATAATATGCCCATTCAGAATTTAGTCTAGCCCTGATTGTTATTTGTACTAAATTAATAAATTAATTTAACTGTGTCAAAGCACTATACTATTTCATTTAAATAACCTATCCTCATATAAAGTATTACACAGCCGCCTGCTTAAGGTCCACGCTGTATTCTTGTATTCTTTTTATTGCATTTGACCCTAAGTCATATAATTCTTTTAACATTTTAGCTTCCAACGTGAAAGCTAAATATTTTCATAACAGACTCTTTCTTGCAATTACCTCCTGAGACTTGATTACCTTCAAGGTAATGACATTGTTGATTACCTTCAAGGCAAAAGCTGCGTCAAAAATTTGCGTGTTGTTAATGATACAGCGGAGAGAGTGTTCAACTATTTGAAGATTACAGCACGATGCTCACTAAGAATGAGGAAGAAAAGCAATTTTTACTTCAAATGGTCGAACAAAACAGAAAAATAGTTTTTTCTTAAACATTCATAAAGGAGTTAACATAGTTTTGAAAGATTGTGGCTAATATTATGTTAATTATTGCTTTGTTACCAATTTTTTTTTCATATTTAAATACTTTGTATACCTATTTTTTATTAAAATACTTGTAATATTAATAAACCCTAAATTACGTGTTTCACTTAAAATCCTGAACTTTTGTTAGACACTTCTATTCAATTAATAGGAATTGTAGATGTAGCAAATCAAGGGGGTGGCGACACCTACATTTGAATTTATTTTTTTACTATTTAGGCCTGGACCACGCTAATATATGTATATTTATGTATACACGTATTCATACCAAAAAGAGTTTTTGATTGACAATTGCACGGTAGCTAAAAAGTACAGACCCTTGGAAAATCGCAAAATCCGACCTTACTTGTCAAGATTAACCCTAGAGTGGGTGATAGATGCAAGAGCAAGTGGGCGTTTTTATGGCTCGATGATCTTTTTCGCCCTAATGCGTGGATCATACGGACCGATTAGATGAGCGAGACAGTTCTCTCGGCCGAGTGCTCGGTACGTGTAAACACAGGCCGAGCGCTCGGCCGAGTAAAAGGGCGAGACAGTCTCCCGGACCCTGTTCTACATACGAGCCCGGCACTTCACCGCACTGACTCGCTTACCCACTCGCTGCGTACTCACCACTCGCCACTTTCACTTCGCTCGCATCACGCTACCGTTTCCCGCGATTAACTGACTAACTCGGTGCCAAATTGAAAATTACATGTAAACACCTAGTCGTCCATTCAACGCCTATCTACTTTAAAACCGCAGAGAAAGTTCGTCGGCAATCCAACCAGTTCGAAATTTAGCTCGTAGCCCACCGCTGCCAGCCACCATGTTTCAATCATGGCTGAAAAACTGATTGACCAATACAATTCGTAGTTGACGGACTGATTAACTAAATTGTATTTTTGGACGTTTTGAAAAATTTACCTTTAATACTGTACAAAACATGACGGTCCGGTCATGGTCGACCCAATGTGGGCGCGATTGGAGCAGTCCGCTTCTGGCGCCAAATTGAAAAGGCGCAAAGGCACTGATAATACCTACACCCAACGCAATTGAGGTTTTTTTCATAAAACGGCGCTACACAAACTTACAAATCATCAAAATATTATCGATTACAGTGATCACCTACCTATTACCTAAGCGTCTACTGTTTTGACAAGGTGCGCCAAAATTTTACTCGCTGTCTGGGTCCCGGCAGATACCTGAGGAAACTCGTATATCAACGATGTTGGTAACTGTTTTTTAAACTCGCAAATTATCCTGTATGCAGATGACATGAAAATCTGTTCACCTACAAACTCAATAGAGGATTGTCAGAAGCTGCAAGATGATTCGCAACGTTTGAACAAGTATTGTAATGCTTGTATGAGACCACTTATTTGTTCCATACAAATACTATAAACAATAGGGCGCTAGACTCCAGTCGTCACTTCGGTTTCGGGAGATAGTTTATAAATAACAACTCAGAGACCTTTTGGGTAATGAATGAAATATTTATTTTCCGACGGTTTTTATACTAAATTCTGCGCACATCTGTTTGTTTTGAATAACAAACTGGTTCGGACACGCGCAGTGTTTTCTTGCATGAGTCGTCCTGATTACGCCAGGTGCCCGGGTGCACCTGCTGTTTATGTCGTAAAATACAGAATTTGTCATCAATAATAATGCAAGACGAGCTGGTTGCTGAGTGCTTTGTTTTGAATAACACGTGTAGTTTTTTACGTAACGTTCCGCAAGAATCGTCTTGTACAAAGGTGATCAACATGTTGTTTACTCTTCTATGAACAGGTGCTCATCAATAATATTTTGAAGGAACACGTGCGGCGACCAGCTGTTTGTATTTTTAATTTTTCAAGTAAACAAGTTCTGGCAAGTGCATCAAGAGACGTCTGTAACAATGCCCATGCTTCGTCCTACGCTTCACCAGAAATAAAAACATATTTATCCACGAATACTCAAATAATCATCAACTCAGAAATTAAGGACCCTGGGGTTGTACTTGATAGTAAACTGAATTTCAATAAACATATCGACCACATATTCACTAACGCATCTTCTATGCGTTGTTTCATAATCTGTTCCTGTAAACAATTCAAAGATCTTATTACTTTTGAGGGTCGAAGCGGGCCGGATCGGTAGAGACGGGGCGTGAAATAAAAAGCGTCAGTCGGTGTAGTGAGTCAGTCTTTATTGAGCTACGTAGCAAGGGTCGGAGCGGAGCGGAGTGACGGTGGTGCCGTTAGTGATGCTAATGCTTGCTGATGAGTGAAGAAGGTCGGAGACTACGGCGGTGAAGATCACTGGTCTTCAGGGAGCCGGCGTGTTGCTCTACACCATGGCGGTGTAGAAGTAACCTTGGTCCAGGCGGTCGATTGTCGTCGTGCTGACGAGATATGGCAGCTGTGTGTCCTTTGAGTCGGCTCACACACGTGACGCAGGAAGGAACCTTGTGAGGCGATGAGGATGATCTCTGGCAGCGGAACACGATGGGTTCAATTTGGCAGAGAACGGGTTGCATCCCAAGCAGAAAGCACGGCGGGCTTTATGTGCTGCGGACGGAGACATCTCATGTCGAGGCGAGAATGAGCCGGACAGCGGATGGTGGTTGGAGAAAGAATCCTCGAAGGTGTTGAAAATGTTCCTGGAGTCACACTGGACAAATGTTATTCACTGCTGTTGACTGCGCGGACAAGTGCCCCGCGCAGGCACGTACTTAGTCGCGGTACTGGTCAGACTGACTGACTGGAGCGGACGAGCGGATCGGCTGCTTATATACTCGCGCGATTGGCAGAGTAGCTGGCTAGCGCGCCAAGTAATGTTGGGTGAATTCACGCAAAGCTGAGAAATCGCTCGAACCTTCTGTGGGCATTTGTATGGTACAGCCACACGTTCTAGGCCTTTCGCATAAGTGGGGGGATATTCACCGCTGTAGGTAGGTGTACCAGCCGGTGGGCGGTATTTCGTAGTGTGTTTCCAGCGCGTTCGGTGGAGTCCAGTGGCGGCGCAATGAATTCGGCAAAAGTGGCCGCCACACTTTCAAAATACTATACTTCTCATACGTTCGTAGTATCCTTGAATTCGCATCTCAAGTGTGGAACCCAAGCTATGCAATACACAAAAATAGAATTAAAATTTTAAGGTACCTTAACTTCCGCTCTTTTCGATCTCATGTAAGTAATGAAGACTGTACAAAGTTCTTCAATATACAGACGTAAACTTGCCGAATAAATAAAGAAGATTTGTTAACGTTATTTAAAATTACACATAACTTAACCGATAGTCTTGATCTTCTTGAACGCCTATCATTCCATGTTCCAAATCGCAACAGCAGACAGGCGCTTACTTTAAATTTCCCTCTTTGCAAGGCTAACTCCAAACAGAACTCATTTATCTACAGATCCACACATTCATTTATCTTAAATTATTACCACATGACATTTTTAACTTGACTTTACGTGACATAAAACGAAAACTCACTAAGCTACATAACTCCAACTAGAAAGTTCGATCCCTATATATTCCCACCCGTTGCCTCTTAATCCTAATCCTACGTTCTCCACCCCCCCCCCTCCCCTTTCATGTATTGTAACAAAAAAATAAATTTATTAAGGAAAGTTCATAATTGGCATCTTAATATTGCATTATTGTGTAATCTCAGATTTGCTATTAACTTTCTCTAAAATAAAAAAAAAATATAATAATCGCCTTCTTTTGTTGGTTTAAAAAATATAATATGATGTAATTCCTTAATAACACCAAGGTTCTTCTGTTGACAACATTATTTCACAGTATGGGCTAAGCTGTCACGGGCCATCGAAATCGAGCCGAATAATTCGTGAACTCTAATCCGGCGATTTATAGCTCCTGCGTCTTTAAGAAATTTAAATAAAAGAAATAATACAAACGTGTACAAATCATTTTCTGGTAAAAAAAGCATTACATTATTATGGATAAAAAATATTATATTACAGGTAAGGGAACGTACCCATACTACGTGACCTGTTCAGGGGGGGAGGTCTTCAAAATACCACGCTTGGTACAAATGAGCGGCGAGTTGCTCAGGTTTTTGGTCACCGGGGGTGCAAAAAGTTGGTCACGTAGTATGGGTACTTATCGATTTATATTATTATTTATTACAATCGGTTCTAATTTCTAAAATGACACTTAAATTCAAAGCAAATTCAGTTCTAAAGATCATTGAACCAGAGCTACGATAGACTCACAACCAAAATTAGTAACTTTGAAAAAAAAAATTTATTGAAGCTCCAACAAAGTTCACCCATTTGACATAATGCTCCTGTCTTATTTACATTTAATAAGAAAATAAAAATAGTGAACCCTCAACCAGGTTGTGGTCATTAGGTAACAGTTACATAGACCACATAACATCACCGGCGACCTCTATAATATTTCTAAATGGCACTTGATTGTCTTTAATATTCTGTGAATAAAATACCTTTGTAGCATTTTTTTTTTTAAAACCCTAGGTCTTCCTGGCTAAGGATTTTATTATAAGTGTTTTTAATTACGTAAAGGCACCCGTGTTTGCGTCACAATTTAAAAAAATGCTACTGACGTTGAAGTTGCAATTTGCGCAACAAAGCGAAATCTTGGAAATATTTATACTGAAAACAATTTTACTCACATTTAAAAAGTATACTCGTGCAGTCCAGAGGCCACCAGCATATCGAGAACTTTCCATATAAATATTTCTAATATCAAAATTCCATTTATAATCTTTTGCTCTGAAATTACTAGAAAAACTAAAAAATATGTTACTGTTTGCCTCCGTATTATTAATCGAGGGTTATTTTTATTTTTTTAAGGGCGTTATTTTTTATTTTTTTTACATCAACTCAATACATGAAGCACTGATGAAAATAATTTGCATCAAGGCCTTTGTCTCGTTGAGGATGCTATGTTGAAGGTCCTTTTTAAGGATAGGAAGGAGACGAAGCTCTGGGAAGGAAAAGATATGACGGGTGGGTAGGAATGAGCTAGGTAATAAAAAATATATATTTTTTTTTTTATTTAGACAAAAAGTTAATGTTTACAATATGTCACGTATTGTTTTCAATATGTTACATGTTTACAATATGTTACATATCATTTCAGTTTTTGTGGTTACCCAATAAATAGAGAAATATTCTCGGGTCTAATTGGGGAGCTAGTATATGTACTTATGATATATATTTAGAACTGCTTATAGATAATATGTTACAAAAATGAAAATAAAATGCTGTAAGATATTACAAAATATTGTACAATTAGAAAAATACATATAATAATAGAAATATAATATCAACAAAATATTGGCAACAGATTATATCTGAAAGTCATCGATGCAAATAAGACAATCTGTGCTTATCTGTAAAAATACAATGCGAGTTTTTTTTTATTTAAGATAGTTTTTCTCGCTTTTTATTGCATATGATAATTCATATTTACACATTCGTAATCTATAAAAACATTCGTAATCGAAAAATCAATAAAAGTTATCCAAAATTATTTTTGTCCCAATGATCACTTTATTTAGGTACTCACTCAATGGGGAATTTTGTCTGTTTTATTTGTTTTTTAAAATTTTTATCTAATATTTTTTTCACAATGTAAAATGAGGTTCCAGTAGAATACGATTTTAAATTTTCACGGCCAAAAATTATTTTGTTATTAGTTTTTGGGGTATTATGCCGTGTCGCTAGGCTAAAGAAGGAGGTAGCGCAACACGGCATAGTACCCCAAAAACTAATAACAAAAGAGGTTCCAGTAATTTGTTGTAAGTGGAATTTCCACTAATGAAGTAGATTAATACATTTTTTTGAAATTGAGATGTTAAGTGGCGCCAAGGAATTCTATATCGGGTGACCTCGGGTCTCAATCTTGCAGCCGAGCCGGAGGGTTTATATTTGTACTTTTTGCGATTTTAATTTACGATTAATAACTTTACGAACAACCATACTCAAGAATCCTTATATTAATCGACGTTCATTATTATATTATGGATCACAATATTTTTTTAACAGGAATTCCTCGCTCTCTTGTATATTATTATGCAAGCATGGTAAAGTATGTCAATATACTTAATTAAATATTCCCGTATAATGCGACAACACGGACAATTTGTCACTTATGATATCGTTGCAGTCGCTCACATATTTATTTATTTATTTATTCAGTTACGCCCTAGTGGGCTTTTACAAAGATAGGTTATAATAGTTAGGCAGGTACGTAGTACGCAATACAGGGTGTCCGGGAGTAAAGTGCATTAATTTCGGGAGGTGATTCTACATGATATAAATAACTTTTTTTGAAATTCCAACTTTTAGGGGTAGTTTTGAGGTAAAAAGATAACATTAATCCAGCGTGTACGGCCAGATTTTTATTTTCCGCTGTTACGATACGGGCCAATGACAATCGAGTCGGACGCCCGGCAGGCTCTCAGCAAGTAAGATCGTACCTCACACTAAGGATTTTTAGTAGGTACGTCTTTTTGTATGGGAAAAAAAAAGTTGGAATTTTGGAAAAAGTTGTTAATCTTTTTTACTCCTACCATCATGTAGAATCACCTCCCGAAGTTAATGCGCTTTACCCCCGGACATCCTGTATATAAATTAATAGTAAAAAATAAAATTAATTAAAATTAAAATCATACATTTCATTGAAGTATTTATAAAGACTTCGTTTTATAACTAATACTGAATCTGAAAACATGTCTACAATATTCCCAAATTTATTGCCAAAATGATGTAATGTATTTATAAGTGTATGAGCCTCATAGTTGGTTTTAAAATTGTCACAGAAGAAGGTAGGACTTTGCCTTGTATCTCTGGGCGGTACGTAAAATTTTATTTTGGCGGGAATTTCAGGGTTGTATTGACAACCCTGAAATTAATGCAATTATTAATGATTTTATTTAATTCTACAAGGTCAGAGATGATCCGCCTGACCGCCTATTTGACAGCGTAAATTAAATTGAGTTGTTTCATCAAAAGGACATAGTTAATATTTTGAATTTTAATATTCAGACATCTCATTTTACACAGGTTTTCAGGAAGACCAAAAAACCGTTTGTTTTATTAAGTAAAAATAGCATTACTTTGAAGAAAAAATGTCACCTAATATAGTTTGGGGATTAGTTATTTGAGGGAGTATTTTTCATTAAAAAACATATGACATTCGCGGTGTAATATACAAAAATTGCTGAGAAATAATGAGATAAACGTTGTTCCGATGCGAGAAATATATAATATAATGCAACTTTCTTCAAACAATAAAACAAAAATAATTACAATAACACAAAAAATTATTTACTGCTAATCATAGATACGATTATGAACCAATTATTTTGTTACCAAACTTCCACAAGGAGAGGTGGTTGTTCAAAATATTTATTTGTCAAATCAAACCATGGCGCATGCGTAGTTTTAAAGGAAATTTGAAAAAAAATCCTATTTTTTGAGATACGCGTTGTTATAATGTGAGCGACGATAATAATATAAACTTATGCTGAAGTCAATCATGTTATGTGTACTAGTATAGTGTATAGCAGGGATGGCCAACCGGTCGATCGCGGCCATTAGTCCAGTCGATTGGAGGCACAGGTCCGGCCAAGGACTCGAACCCAATAGAAGCCGCACCCACACCTGCACAAGAACTCGGACCCATAGCCGGACAAGAAGCCGCACAAGAGCTGCGCGTATCATCTTGTGTGATTTTCAAATGCCGATCCATCATGTAATTGTACGTAATAACAAATTTTCTTGAAGAGAGGGGTGATCATTATCAGCAACTGTGTGATTTAGCAGATGTTACCGGAAAACTGGGGACATTAAATCTGGAATTACAAGGCAAGAATAAATCATTAACAGAAATTATAAATACTGTTGCAGCATTCCAAAGTCAAACAGCGTCTATGATAGTCGATATCGAAAAGAAAAAATTTCAACAATTTTTAAAAAAATATGGAAAAAAATATTACCTACAATTTCATTCCTGGTACACAGCAGAAATTAAGGCAGTGATATCAGATTTCGAAAATCGCTTTAGTGATTTCGAGAAATTTGAGAAGTTGGTGGAATTGAAGTAGTGGAAAATTCCATTTCATTTCATGTATCGATCTGTTTCGATGGATAATCAAACCATCCATGTGTTCAAAGTAGTAAAATAGGATGAAAACCATTGTCGTGTTCTGTGTATCAATTAAAGCTGAGGACTCGAGTGCAGATTAACTTTTAGGTTAAAACCAGTTTCATGTTTCGAATGATCTGTAAAAATTACATTATAAATTTGTAGTAGAATTTATAACATGAGTTTTATTGGAAGAATACTCGTCACATGTGATATAAAAATCAGCATAAAATGACCCCCCCTGCCCCCCGGCGCTTGAAAATCTGCTGTTGAAGTACCCAAAATAAGGGGGCAGCGAAATTTTCCTCCGCCCCGGGCGGCTGAAACCCACTCTACGCCACTGGGTAGATCGCACATGGTTTCGTCAGTGAACGGTAGTTCTTGGGTCTAATTAAGTTGGCCACCCCTGGTGCATAGCCTATGTTTTATATCGCCGAAGGTAAAGGATATTCCCTAAAGACACCCATCAGATGTAACGTATCTTCGTAATAACACGAGATCTTCTCTCTAATGCTATAACAGTTGTGAAGTAAATTTTAATGTATTCTGAAACCGGATTCACGAAGAATTTTAAACCGTTTTTGATGTGAGAAAACAGCTTTAAATAATGTATGAAAATGAAGCATTTTGAAATAAAACTTTTAAACATAACATCAAACAAAATTTTTAAGAAAGTGCATTTTTCGCATGACCACCAATAAGCGATGGTTTATAACAATCCAAATTAAAAACTTTCATTTTTTCCTAAAAACTGCTTCTATCATGAGCTTCTTTTTTTGTGTGAATACCTCACAAGAGCCCCAGCTGCTTCTGTCTGGAGCCAGTGAGACTATGGCAACCCCAATTGGAGTATGTTGTGAGGCTGAAGATAATGGAAAGGGGAAGGAGATAGGAAGAGGAAAGTGGGGGGATAACCTGGCTATTCAAATCTGTTCACCAAATACGTTTCAAACAACCAAAACCATTTCGAGCAACTTTTCAAATCTGAATAATGGTCTTGCGCCAGGGCTGAATGATACTGAGAGTATCATCTACTCTGGAACGTGCAACAGATATACTGTATATTATTTTTAATGAATTAATTGCGAAATAACACAAATTAACACAATAAATTTATTTGCCAACGCCGGGATTCGATCCCGCGATCATTGGATTGCGAGCCTAATGGAGAAACTGAAAAAAAATAGATGGCGACACAATCGCTATCCATAGAAAAGGAACTTCATTGGCGGTCCGCATTCAGGCAACTTGTTAAAGACCCGTTGTCAAGGACGACGCGGTGACTAGCAGTGATTGTCGTCGAGGTCGACGCGTTTCAGTTGCCTTGTTGGCAGGTTGCCATTTTCAGATGACAAAGCATTTGCACTTATGTAGGTTTCTTCAAACTTAATAGTTTTTGTTTTATGAAGCAAAGCGATACATATGGGAAATCTCTATAAATCATTCAGAAAATAATTATTGCGACAAGTAATCAATTTCTAGGGATTTATATTGTACTGGCATCCCAAATATCTACCTCTGTTTTATAGTGGCTAAGCACAAAGGAGTATCTCAGTTGGGAAAGTTGGCCATAAATTGAGAACATTGACTTGGTCTCATGGAAATCGTTGAATCTCTCTTACTGACACGGAGAAAAACATTATCTATTTAAACAACACGCTTTGTATTCAAATTTAGAAGTTAACCACAGAAAAATAAAATTGTGCATCGCTATGAAACTATAGTTTTCGACCACGATTTGAAAAAAAAAGATTTCTTATTAATTTTTTTTTTGAAACAATAAAAAATTCAGGCGAGAGTAACGTTTATAAAACATACGTCTAAAACCAGTGGCATAGCTATCAAAGTGCTAGGCGGTGCTGTGCCCCCAAGCTCGGGGGGCCCCAGACTCTGACCAGCGAACCTCATATTTAACTAGCTACAAATTCTCCACCTTTGGAATGTAAAAAAAATAGGTTGCAACACGACTATAAGGTCCGAAGGGCCGGGGACCGGGGCCGGGACCGGGGCCCCCAAGATCAGGGGGCCCCCGGACCCTCACCAGCATACCTCATATTTAACTAGCTACAAATTCTCCCACGTTTGGAATGTAAATAAAATAGGTTGCAACACGACTTTAAAGTAGTAGGTACTGTCGCGTCGGTCAGAGAGTTACCGTTTAAAATTTTATAAAATTTGGAAAATTAGTAATAGATTATTATAAAATTAGCAGACCCGGCCACACGTTGCTGTGGCTAACGAAACACAACGCCATTACCCAATCTTTATAAAATCCACTCCACCCGCTTGCCAGGCTGCCAGCTGCCCGCTGCCCGCTGCCCACTGCCTGAATTGAATATTTGAATTTATCGGCTTTATTTTATTTTATTTTATTTTATTTGGAAAACCAACAGTTACATTATTTACTTAGGTGTATTTACATATGTACCTATATGTTATTGAACCAATAATAGGTTTTCACTGGTGTGTTTAGAGAGATTAAAAAGTTATAATATTTATAATAGCTTATTGGGATGGGATGGTGGGCGGGAGGGAAAGGGGACAGATCTAATCTGGGAGTGAATAAGTTATTTGTATAGGAGTATAATAGTTTGTATATGTTTAGAAGTTATTTATTGTTTATTTTTTTAGAATTTGGGGTGCTGTGTTGAATAAGTCGAATTCATTGTATGAATTGTTAAAAAAGTGTGAAGCGCGGTTAATGAATGTGTTTTGTTTAGAGTTGGTGTTGCATCGAGGAGTGTTAAATGTGTGATTTAGTCTAGTTTGTCTGGTGGGCACTCTTAATTGAATTCTTTCAAGTAATTCCAGGCAATCTATCGCAGAGGTGGCTATCTTTTGCAATTACGTCTGCAGAATTTCTACGATTTTCTAGTGACGAGATTTTGAAAAACGTGGCTGACTCCACATAACTTAGATGAGGACGATATCCCCGAAAATCGAAGTATCGTAGAAAACGATTTTGTATTTTCTTAATCCTTTCTATGTATGTTGTGTACCTGGGATTCCAGACTTGAGAGGCGTACTCCAGAGAACTGCGTACATACGCAAAGTACAGCATTTTCATAGTGTTTACCTTTTTAAAGTGTTTGCCGGTTCTGAGTATGAAGCCAAGTTACCTTGGAAGCTTTTGCAACTATGGATTCGATATGTCGGTCAAAAAGTAATTTTGGATCTAGCGCTACTCCCAGATCTTTGGCCTCCGTCATTTTTTTAAGTATTGTGCCATTAACGGAATAATCAAAAGAAATGGGATTTTTGTTTCGGGTAAAGCTGATGTTTTTCTGTGTAAGCATCATCATCTCTACATATTATAAATTAAAATCCCCCGCTTCGTCTGTCTGTCTGTCTGTTCGCGATAAACTCGAAAACTACTGAACGGATTTTCGTGCGGTTTTCACCAATAGATAGAGTATTTCGTGAGGAAGGTTTAGGTATGTAATTTGTCAAGGATTTGTGTAAATTCGTTGAAACATAACGATAATTGTTAGAAGTGTCGGAAAAAGTCAAGCCGTCTGGTAGCTTTCATCGAAAACGCTGCCTAATCCTTTTGGGATATAACAAAACAATGCATGGTGGGATATTCCTCTTTTATAGATCTACAAAAAAGTCCGCGAAGGCATATATCTATCTTTTACGGATAGCTTACTGTACCCATTCTATCTTCTAAAAAATGGTCACGTACATTGCGGTAATTGAAAAGTTATTTAGATGATAAAGTGTTAATCCTTATTAACTTAAATACGTTAGTTACCCCAAGCATTTTATGCACATTATTATAATATTTTACACCATCTCTACGTATTATAAATTAAAGTCCTCCGCGGCATCTGTCTGTCTCTTCGCGATAAACTCAAAGACGGCGGTGGTTATAAAGGTTGGATAACCATCCAATAGATGACGTTGTGTTTTATTAGCCAAAGCAATGCGTGGCCGGGTCAGCTAGTTACAAACATATAAGTATGTGAGTTTATTCGAATGGGGTATTTCTACGTTTTTTTTATTGCTTAAAAAATTAAACAATTTTTTTTTATTTATTTATCTGTAATAAAATATATTTACAATGGTTTTATTTGTATGCCTGTCTCACTAGGGTATACCTGTGTCGAGACAGGCGTACAGGTATATAAATGAATATAGTAGTTACAAGGATATTTCAGGTAAAATACATATTATGAATAGAATTAAACAGAAGGGTGATTGGAAGGGTGGTAAATCTTTTAAAGAGAGTTATTTTATAAATGTTGGAGATGGAGTAATGAAATAAATTCTGCCTAGTCTATTTATAGGTTAAATTTGACAGGATTCCATTATTTTCATTTCTTTTATATGGGTTAGGTTGTATGTGAATAGTTATTTCTGTCTATGTGTAATAATTACAATGATTACAGCATTTTTATTTTATTTTTATGTTGACGAATAAATTTTCTACGGCGAGTCAAAGTTTCCCATTTTTGAATTACCCCTAAAACGATATTTTGGGGCGGGTCTATCGTGTGACATCATGAACGTGGACTGACAGTGTTTATTTATGCTGGCCCAACTGAGCGACGCTTGTGACGTCACAATCCGATTTGCCAACCACGGTTCGTTTTGATTTTTCAGTTTTAGATCGTTTTTATAATCTATAATATTGAATGAAAACATACAAAACAAACATTTTTAGTAGGATGATTAAAATTAGTAGAATGATCTTTAAATATTCCGTACATTTTCAACAGAATCCCTCGTTTGTGGAAATACCCCCATTCAGTTTTAATTTAATGCTATTGAAAATATTGATTATTTAAAAAAAAAACTGCATTGTGCACATTTTGCGCCATTTTTTTACCATCACTTTAAACTTTGGTGCGAAAAAAGAGTTTTAATTTTTTATTACATATTTCGAAGACGGTAAAATTTTTTTGAGAGTTCATTTACGAGTTTATGAAACAATGTTCAAATGGAAATATGTACACAAGTGTACGTTTTTGTAACACAGGCTTCAATAAATCACTTAATGCCTAATCATTGAAGCTTAATTTTTACAAGCCATTGACCCCATGCAACAGAAAAATCGAACATTTTTCATATAATCAATGTCTGCTGAATTTAATGTGTGATTAACGAAAAAATATATAAAATCACCATTAAAAATATCTTACATTATGAAACAACACGCAAAAAACTCACTCCATAATTTTGGCCAACCCTCGAGGCAAAATTCTCTACAGTTCGACACCACCGTTGCTGACTGATCTGTTACAAGCCTTACAGGCACGTTGATAGGGTATATTGTTACTCTGAGGTTGCTAGTGATGTAATCATCAACGTCACTGGAAAAACCTATTAAAAATAACTACGCACGCACCGAAATGGCGACGTCATTAAAAAACTGGTTCTCGAACAGATGCGATAGAACGTGAGCGGGTACCTAAAATATTTATTTTTGTCTCACGAAAATCATTAAATTTATCCTTTGGAGTTTTAGAGGAATGCATTGAGGGAAATCTTTACCTGTGTTTTGCCTTTGACAAAATGGTTGGAATTGTAATCACACTGTCTCCAGTACCAGTTGTCGAAGATATATTTAAGCAAGTTTCTATTTTTGAAGTGTACAAAGTAAAATAAATCAAAGAAAAGACTAATAACGCTCTTAAGAGGAAAACCGGTTGCCGAAAATTTTTAGTAATAGGTAATTTACCAAACTGTTGCTTTTACTTCGCATTTACGCCCCCAAATACTGAGCGAAAGGGAAACTGCACCTCAGGCTGATATACTTAAATAAAATCGATGTTTTGTATTCTCGATTTTTCTCCTCCAAAACTGGACAGATTTTTAAGATTTTTACCAACCAATTAGAAGAATATCTGTACCTTTTGCTTTTTTTTAAATACGTTATCTGGTTTACATACTGAACGTGTGTTGATGGTGTTCAAACCAGACAATTTTATCGATTTTTGGAGGGTCCTAACTCCTATCAGAAGTCAGAAGTAACTTATCAAAAAAGCTAATGAAAAGGATACGTTTGTATTGAAAAAATGTATAACGGATTTTGTGAACGATATAAGTAATAACGACGCATTTTTATATTGAAATTAAGTTTGTTATTTAACGTTTAAGTTTATTATCTAACATTTTTCAAATAATTATTCATTTTATTTGAAAAATGGCTTAAGGCAAGATGGAAGTATGTCTCAAATTATCTTCAATTTGTACACCGATGAACTCATTCAAAGACTTTGAACGAGTTTAATGACTCATTTAAGACTTAATGGCGCAAAAATAGGTATGCATAAATGGTTTTCAAATTTAAAAACGAACTAATACAGAAACCCCCAGTGGCTAGATGGAAAGAAAATGGAAGTCAGTGCCTCCGTGCATAACGCTACTTACAAGCTACTCGAGCCTCATGCGCGTAACATGCGCGCCGCTCGTGAGTACCCACCGTACGATTTTGTTAGTATTCGTACACGACGTTACATGGCGGCTGTCGGTTTGAAGTTTTGAAGTCAGTTTTACGCTACCGACGGTGCTGATCGCACGCTGCGCGTTGCATTATTCGTTTGACGTTTTTTCTGCTACTATTCGTTTGACGTTTGACAGAAATGACGTCTCAACACGAAAGTAATATTAGATTGGTTCTGAAAGTCGAAAAAGTGCGTGTTTATATAACTGTACTTTACCAGAATACGTAAGAAACGATTTAGTGGAGAAGACATGGATTGATGATGGAAAAAAAGTCATTTAACATTGCTCTTGATATCGTGTTAACTCCACGGCTGCACGTAAAAATGATAAAGTTCAGTATATTTCGGGTAGCGCCGTGTACGGAAACCAGCATTAAAAAGTATCTGCAGGCTACTTGCGTCACAATCACGTAGTTTGTAAGTATCTCCATGAACGGAAGGGGCTTAGTCGTAGCGTAAAGTACTTGGGACATATCATCACAGATGACCTAAAAGACATCGAGGACATGGAAAGATAAATAAGAGCGATATCCGTTAGAGCAGGTACGCTGTCAAGACATTTTCACTTTTGCAGTCCAAACGTAAAAATTCAACGCATTCTGCACATCGCTGTATACGTCAGAACTGTTGGTAGATTATACTGCATCACAATGGCAGAAGCTAAAAATCGCCTACAATAATGCTAATCGCCAACTTTTCCGCCTACCGAGATACTGCAGCGCTACCGAAATGTTCCTGGAGGGACGAGTGCACACTTCCAGAGCGCTTCTCCGGACCGCATGGAAGCTTATGGCGCAGACTACGCTAATCGAAGAATGCAAATATAACTGCCACGACTGTCTAGATCAGGGATGGCGAACCTTTACGTATCAACGTGCCATTTTTCCAAAGAAATGTTTAATGAGGTCATAGACGTGCCATCAAATAATTTTGACTTTGCGATTATTGGGAAAATAGTAATAATAAATATTTAGTATCAATTAAAACTCATTATTTACTACTACTAAATAGGAACATTTTGCATTATACTCGAAATTTAAATGAAAGTAAAATTAGTATGACTTCTGTTGTTGCAGGTTATATGACAAATAACATCGGGATGTTAGGGTTGTAAGGTGTTAATTTTAGCAGAATTCATGCTGAACTGGACTCATCTGTCAAACGGTTTCTAACCGACTCTTTAATGTTATTCATCTCTGAAGAAAGATGTTCTGATGATCTCTGAGTTGATGAAATATTGTTAAAATAGCACGAACCAGCTTCTTCAAACAATTAAATGTGTCTGGTAACGCATTCCACGTTTCCAAAATTTATTAGCATTTTCACTTATATTACCTGTCAATCTTTCTGTTTCAATTAATTCTAACTCTCTCCTTTTTTCAACAATTTTTTGTATCCATATTAAACTAAACTGGAAATCAATCAGCTGCATTTCAAAGTCATCAATTTCCAACCAATGGAATGGTGAAATTCAGTTTATAAAATGACGTCACATCAGGGTAAATAATAAACTTGAGTATTTCCAATAATTCTTTGAACTGAGAACTCGGGTTCGCTCGTTCACCTACTATATATATACTCCACACTTTTTTCGTAGTGCATAATAAATGTTGTGATCACTGATCAGTGACGTGCCCAAAATATTGTAT
The DNA here is from genome assembly GCA_929108145.2 of Limnephilus rhombicus. NCBI lineage: Eukaryota > Metazoa > Arthropoda > Insecta > Trichoptera > Limnephilidae > Limnephilus > Limnephilus rhombicus. Next base: position 32,272,123 of record OV815284.1, read on the forward strand.
CGCGTGCCATTTTTTTTTTTTTTCATAAGTTTTTATTCCAGTAAAAAAGAAAATAACATTTTCACTTACTTAACTAGAATATTGAATTATGTACTTTTTACATTATATTACATAATTTTTACATTACATAGTTTTTACATTACATAGTTTTTACATTACATAGTTTTTACATTTCATAACCTTAGATTACATTAGATTGCAATACTAACATTTACATGATATTATATTACCATACGATATTATTCATTATCACTACTTTGTTTTTTGTGAATAAACACGAACAATTTTTTTTTTGAATTTGCACACACTTTTTTCGTTTTTGATATCATCTGGAAGGCAATATATAAATTGCCCCCCTCGTAACTAATTGATTGTTTACCGTAGTTAGTATGAATGGTGTTTAAACGTGTGTCATCGTGTTGTCGTGTAAAATGTTTGTATACTTGGGACGTTTTAATGAATTCTGTGTTTGTATGTATGAGTTTATTATTTATTTTTTATATAAGGACACATATATTGTACTCATATAGCTTTCTTAATGTTAGCAGTTTTGTTTCCAAATATATTTTTTTTTGTGGATGTTTTGGATTCGTAGTGAAATGGTTTTTTGATTATCTTATTTTGAATTACCTGTAATTCATTGATGTATGTTTCATACGCATTTCCCCAGATTTCAATCAGGTAATTTAGGTGTGAGTGTACGAGACTATAGTATAAACTTTTTTTTAATCTAATTGGTAGTAGATATGATAACCGGCTAAAAACGCTAATTAAGGGTGTGATTTTATCTTTTACATTTTGAATGTGTTGTTTAAAAGTTAAATGCTTATCGATGCACAGACCAAGATATTTTTCCTGTTTCAGGATTTGCAAATCGTTATTTTCAATTTTTAATGATACATGTGGAGGAATTATTTTACGGTTTGAACTTAAAATCATGTATCCTGTTTTTTTTTTATATTCATTGTTAGGATATTTGATTGGAGCCAACCGCAAATTCTTTCTAGGTCACTTTTTGCATTTTCTAGTAGTATGTTTAGATCTTTACCCCAGTAGAATATTGCAGTATCATCTGCATATAAGAAAATTTCACCTTTTAATTTTAATTGAGAAATATTATTGATATAGATTTGGAACAGTAGTGGCCCTAGTATGGATCCTTGCGGAACTCCATAGTTTATTGGAAGGTGATTACTATTTTCATTGTTAATGCTTACGAATTGCGTTCTATTGCTAAGATATGATTTGAATAGATTAAGAGCAGGACCAACTACACCAAGTTTCTCGAGTTTCTTGAGAAGTATATCATGGCTTACCGTATCAAAGGCTTTTTGAAGGTCAACTAGTATAGATAAGATATAATTTCCACCATCAACACCACTCCTAAGTTTACTGATTAAGTCGTTTATTGCCGCAAGTGTGTTAGATTTTTTCCTAAAGCCATAATGTTTTTTATAAAAGAATGATTTTTTTAATAGGAAATTGTTTAATCTTTCGTAGATTACACGTTCAAATTTTTTTGATAAGATTGGTAAGATTGAGATGGGCCTATAGTTTAAGGTATTTGTTTTGGACCCACCTTTGTGAATGGGTATCACCTTGGCAATTTTACAGCTGTCTGGAAAAATTCCCTCTTTAAAACATTGGTTAATCAATTTTGATAATATAGGAACCAATGCCGTTGAGAGACTTAGCACTGTTTTGTATTTGAGTTTATCGTAACCGGCACTCGCATTTGATTTCAATTATTTTAATATTTTGCTTATTTCTAATTCTGTTGTTGGTTGAAGATATAAAGATTCTATACTATCGTATACTAATGTTATTTCATTGGCCGGTTTGTGTACGACATTGTTACGTATATTATTAGCTAAGGAGAAGCCAATGTTGCAAAAGAAATTGTTAAAGTGGTCGCATATCTCTACATTGTTAGTGATTATTTCATCATTAATTATTAATTTAGTACAAAAATTATTCGAAGTATTAGACTGATTTAATTAATTAATGGCACGCGTGCCATTGGTTCGCCATCCCTGGTCTAGATGGAGTCCCCCTGAGCCTTATGGCCCTCTGAAGGTGGGAGACGGTTAAATATTCTCCATAAACGGCTTTTTGCATTCATTTCTGTGATTAATATTTTTTCAGTTTCGTTTTTAATACTTATTCGTTTTCATTATCTACACATATAAAAATCTCGTGTCACGGTGTTTGTGGTCACATTCCTCCGAAACGGCGTGACCGATTTTTATGAAAAAAAAATTTTTTTTTTCGGGAAATCAACAGTTTACATTTTTCCAGTTTGTACATATTTGTGTAGCCAAAATAAAACCAATTATGGATTTCCTCCATGTGACTTTACCTCTGATTAAACAGCATAATAACTAATTTTAAATAATAAAATTTATAATAAAGGAGTATGAGATCAAAAATTTTATAAAACAAAATATTAAGTAGGTATATAAAACTAAAATTTAGATAAAAATATCAATACTTTGGTAACCATAAGAAGCCAGGTGGTACATACAAATAAAATCATAACAGAATTAAAGTATAAACGATAGAAACATAGACACATAACATATTCATGAAACATTAGAGAAACACTCTTTTATGTACCCCTTATATTTGGAAAGTTCAGAATTGAAAATGTCCACCTTGGATAATATGCTATTGTAACTATAGCATAGTCTGTTCAGACAAGAATTTTGCTTACAGTTTGTGAGGTATGAGTATAGGTCGTAAAGTATATTTCATACCGCTAGGAGATCAGGGTGACCCAATTCAGATTATTTTTTCTATTTTTTTGACATTTTATATTTTTGTATTTTATTTTTTTGGCATCAAAAAATACCTATAACTGCAAGTTTTCATCGTCCTACCCTCTCACCCTCCCATTTTTTAGTCACGATTTTAGTATTTTTGTATGAACAAATTTAACCGTCGTTCGTATTTAAACAGAACGAAATTATTTATGTTGTTGAATGACAGATGGCGCTACGCCCGCCTCATCGAACTTTCATCCACACATGTGCAAATCATTCACGAGAAGCGTCGCGTCATTTTGACATTTCATTCGGCATTTGTTATGTATCACAACGCAGTGTTAGCAAAATTTGTACGATTTATTTTATTTCATGTGTTTGCTTTGTTTTTATCGGCGGTCATCATCTACAGCGCTCCATTCATCTTTCTGTCAAAGATCCCATCCCCACACACTTACAATACATTCGTTATTTTTTATTTAGCAACCAAGATGTATTTATTTTTTTATTTATTTATTATACAAAAGAAAGTACAAATAACATATTGTGAAGCTTTGCCTGTCCAACTAGGAAAGTTTCCCGTTCCAGGACAGACAAATTGACAGGTTTAGTTCATATTATTCCAAGAAACATACATAATTACATAACAAACAAAAAAATATAAAAAGTAACCTGGTAGCATATATTATTATACTCGTATTTACCGATTTATATGGCAGAACAACGTTTGCCAGGTCAGCTAGTATATATATATATATATATATATATATATATATATATATATATATATATATATATATATATATATATATATATATATATATATATATATATATATAGTTTCATTTCATGAAACTAATAAGTATTATAAATTCGTTTGCATTATACGGGGTGTAACAGGATGTACCTAAGGGATTTTTACCATCGATTCCTGACATTATTTGGAGTAAAAAATGTATATGAAATTCTACATTTGGTCTCCGGTGATATTTTTGATGTTTTTTTTCTACAAAAACATTAAAAAATGGTAGGTGTTGGACAGTTGGAGACGGGGTGAGGGATTGGTCGGTTACTCAGCTGAGTGACCAATGACAACAAGCGGAAGAATTTTTTTTTGTTTCAATTTGAATAAAAAATAAAAAAATTTAAATTTCATCAACAAAAGTCACCGGAGACGAAAATTTCATTTACATTTCTTACTCCAAATATGCTCAGGTATCGTTGGTTAAAATCCCTAGGGTACGTCCTGCTACAACCTGTATATAAAAAAATATATAAATAAATTTAGTTTTTATTATTATTTGTCTAATTTCTTTTGTTATTTCGAAATATAAAATGTATTGCATTGTACTAACCCATGCGTACATTCTGGAATAAACGAATATTATTATTATTAACATTCTTTTTTGTACTTAGTTGAACGCTTGAAAAACATGACAAGCATATAATTTATTTTGTAGTTTTTATTTTGATAAATATTGTACATTTTTTAGTACAATTTAATAATGTTGGCCTCACTGACCCTTGCTGAGGCCCCAATATGTAGTTAATATATAAAATAATAAAAATAAATTGTATGCAAGGTGTGTAAGGGTAAAGTACCGTTTCTTCGGGAGGTAATTCTACATGAAGTTAAATTAAAAATATAATAGTAAAAAGAATTTATTATAAGCAGTAATTATCAGCCTGAAACACTCATCCACATTGAAAAATCTTCCGAGAAAAAATACATGACGCCAACGGGACTTGAACCCGTGCCCTTCTGATTGCCGAATTTCAATTTATAAAATTAATAAAAAGAATTTCACTATGCCATCGGACACCGAATAAATTACTGGCCTTCAATCAACAGAATCTTTTGTATTGTGTATTTCCTCCAAGTTTGTATAGGTCATCTCAATTTTTTTTTAATTTTTGTTTAAAATTGAAATGTGTTTTATCTAAACTTGATTAGGCTCTATTTTTTTAAATAATTCATATGATTTGATGGCACAAATAAAATCCCAACTCCGCCAACAAAGCTGCGAAATATTTGACTACTATTATAAATAATGACTTATTATTATATTAGGTAAAAAAAATTCGATAAATATATTTAATCAAAACACCCGAATTTATTCATAGTGGTTGAATAAAAAATTTATGCAAATACATTGGAAATGTTATATTACAACCAGAGTAATATTTTTAATTACCATGAAACCGTTTTCCCTTCGATCAAACTTAACATTTGGCAAGATAAACTTGCGCTTCAGGAATTTTGATTATCAGAAGTTATATTATGCAATGTAACCATCGAAGTAAATCTATTTGCTTACAGTTAGTTAACCAAATGGTTGCGAGTGAAAATAAAAATGGACAAGTTGGTGGTTGAGTTACGTACATTAAAGAGAACAAGACAAAAAAGGTAACGGTCGCAACTTGAAATTAAACCCAGGATCTCTGTCTAACCAAGAAAACGACTTAAACCACTCGGCCATTGTGACCTATTTTATTTATGTCAAATAAATCGAATTAAGTTAAATGATTCTATAGTTGACAAAAATCATACATAAATAATAAAATTATTGACAAAAATAAAAATGTTATGTAAATAATTCTACCTACAAAATTGCCAGACACGTTTAATGACGTACGAGACATACCAGATACCTGACTTATTAAATTATGTTTTGCTACAATTTCAGTTTGCCATTTGAACAAATACAAATTTTCATTATTCATATTTCTTCAGACATACATTTTCGACTAACAAGTAAATGTTATATTCTTATAAATAAAAGAAATACTTGTACTAACTCTCGTTTTATTCCAATTCCACAAAATATATTAATGTAAGCATACACATAAAATATTATACATCTGAATCATTATTAAGGTATATAGAATATAAGCATATTATATTTTAAAGGTCAATTAAAGAAGAATGGTCATTATCACCCATCTATATTATAAGAAGCAAGTTAGGATGTACATTTCCTTCGAATGTTCCGAGGTGACGTGAAACGACCTTTGCTTGGTTTTACTTCACGAGAAAGATTGTAATTTTATATTCACCCAATGTACTTACAATGGTACCTTGGAACATTTCTAGGATGTGAAAAGTTGTATGTATACAAAGCATTCCCCTTAGGGTGAATTGCCTAATTCAAAAAAAAAGTTATTTGTACAAGTATAATCGTATACGTATCGATGACACCGTTAGTGTGTTACGTAATGTATTAATTTCGGTAATAAGTGCTATTAATATCAGTAACTTCTGATAATACTCTTCAAGTGATGATCAACCAGTCATCATCCCTAATGTTAATAGTGTGCTTATAAATTTCAATCGCCCCTTTAATTGGGATAGCTTGGTAGGCTTTGGGAGAAAACGCGATTTTATGATATCATACTAATTCAGAAGATTTTGTGATATCATAGCTCAAATTCAGAAAATTTTTGAGGTTGAAATTCTCAGGCAGGAACCAAGAATTTGAACAAAAACTATGAATTGTTCCGTTCCTCCTCACCTTTTTAAAATTGTGTAAGGAAAGTGGAAATGGCTTAAAGTGCCAAAAAATAAAAAATCGATTTTTTTAATGGAATGTGTTGTAAACGACATCGCCAATAACCTAGAGAAAGTTAAAAGTGCCAGAAAAATTCCTACTAGTTCCTAGAGCAGTCGCAAGGAGCAGCACCGTGAAAGCGCCCGCTGACCGTCAGTGAAAAAGGCTGAAAGTGCCACCCGCCATGATGAATGTGCCTTTCCATTGCAGTAGTTGCTTTTGGCTAAACTTCCAGCCTTTTAACTAACAAGGTATGGCACTTACAGCGTTTCCCAAAAAAAGATATGATGGCACTTTCAGCTTTTCACATGCAAAATCAAATTATACATGTACAATTAAAAGAAACAACTCTAGAAAAACAAATAAAAATATATTTTGTATTTCTAATGAATTTTGTACATTTTTAAAGAATACAGTATAAGTTTTATGAAGTTTTTATTGAATACCGAAAATTTAACTTTGTGGCAATTTTAGCCTTTTCCATTTCCATTACACAATTCAAGTCCTTGATTCCCCAAATTGTACATTCTGTGATTTAGAAGTGGGAACTACTTATCACATTTTTTTTTTGTTTTCCTTCCATAAACAAATATTCTCTCTTCTATCAAACCTTATCTAAAATTGCCTGCCTGCTAATCAACATCTCAACTCTTCTAAGTCTGAACTCGATTCAACTCTTCATACAATTTTGAAAGTTGCCCATTTGAATAAAATGAATATATAAATTCACCTTTCCTCTCTCCATAATTTGAAATGATGGCCTAGAACACGTGAAGGGTGAAAGTATTTGTTCGATTGGCGAAGTTTCCATAATTGCATAAAATTAAATGTTTAAAAACCATTCGATAATAAGAAATTCCGGAGAAAAATATTATGGAAAAATATACATTTATTAATTATTCATATTAACAACCAGCAACCTTTGATTCCGAGTACATAAATTTTATTATACAATTATATTTTACGTAGAATTGGTAAACTGTTTTTTAAAGCGAATAAATCACCATCCCATCAAAACGTCACGCTTGGTTATTTGGCGTCAGGCGATTTCAAAAATACGGAAAAATTGAATCGAGTGTGAAAATGGCTGTATTTTTAACGTCGGAACAATACAAGAACAATAGTGACGAGATGCTGAAATCTAGCTATGTGTTCTTCTATTAAAAGCGTTTAAATTTAAGAATATAAACGTCTCGGTACTGAATAGCTATCGAAATACAGTCAGCTCGCTGTGATGTCTGTCACTCGACGCCCCATTGATTTGGTTTGTTTTAGCGAGCTTTTGAAAAATTAAAATTTTGAACATTAAATGGAAATAAATATCTTTGTATACATCATTATTTAATCAAAGTAATCAACACGTTTCAAAACCAAAGGTTTGTTCATCACGATGTACATATAAAGAAAATTAACAAATACACACTATAGACAAATTAGTACCTATAGACTAAAAATATTACAATGATACCTGATTAATTAGTTATTAAACATCACGAAAACCATTTTTATAAAATAAATAAAATTACTGTTTAATAAGTAACTATATAATAAAAGGGTTTTAAAGAACAAATTTGACTTACTACCAGTGAGTCCTGACATTGTTTGGTGTAAAAAAGTATAAGAAATTTGTTTTTTTTTTTCAACTTAAAACATTGAACAATCAGTAGGTATTGGACATTTGGGGTCGGGTGACGGGTTGGGTGGTTACTCGGCTGAGTGACCAGTTATGACATGAGGAAGAAGTTTTTGTTTGGTTTTGAAAAAAATAAATTTAAAACAACAAAAAAAACATCAAAAAAGTTAGCGGAGACCAAAACTTCATTTACATTTTTTACTCCAGATAATGTCAGGAATTCCTGGTTAAAGTAAGTCAAGTGCGTCCCTTAACACCTATATGTTAAAAACTTTTATAAAATAACACAAAATAATCCTCTCCCGCTTCCTCCGCCCGCGAACTCCCCTCCTGGGTTCCCTTCCCCCCTCCCGCATTCCATACATTCAGTCCCGGTATTAAAATTGATTATTGATAATTTAAATTTGGTTATTAATAATTTCAATAGTTTAAATTTCAACTTTACTTAATTCAGTTTTCATTAAGTTTATGTAACTTTTTAACCTTTTATTTATTTGTGATTATTAAAAAACTTTGACTACTAATTTAACTATTAATACAAACTGTAAAAATAATAATACATATCTTGGTATTTAAATCGTTGACAAAAAATGGACGGAGTTCTTTATTCACAGTATTTTTTAACAAAGTGCAATCTCTTAAAACCTTTTTTTTAAATAGTATTAGGTAACGGCAATACTTCGATATTCCTTTTCTAATTCTAGTTTTCTTTTTAATTATGTTAGTCGATTCACAATGTGGTCCCTTATAATTCATTTGAGCAATATTATTATTAAAATAATTCATATTCAACGCGTGGTGAAATCAAGAATTTCAACATAATTTCGCGAATTCAACGCACAACCGTGAATTTGAAATGTATTTATTGACATTATATTTGTTCTGCTGTTTGGATTTCATTGATTTCTTCTTAGTGCAAAAAGGAGTCGTCCTCGAAGACTTTGAACTGGCAATTCTACCCCAGTAATATTCATGAATGGCTTTATATTCTTCCTTGGAAATTTTAGCTTAAGATGTTGGTAACGAACGTTTTGCCAACCCATATTACATAATACTAGCGCACATTGGCGCACACACGAAGGGGGTTTTGGGGTTTAACCCCCCCCCCCCCCCCCTCCCCGAATTTCGATGACAAGCATATATTATTTTACCAATCAAAAGCAACATAAAAAACGTTTAGATAAATCTGTACGCAAAATTTCTTACAGCTGACCGGCTACCAGTATCACTCGCGATCGCCGCACGGTGCGTTGTGCGAAATGCAAAAGTTTACAATATGATCGGACGTCCCCGCCCGCTCTGCCCTCCCGCCCGCGGCACCTCTCTCCAAAACCGTGCACAGCTAGTGCTACCAGATCCATTGTTTTTGTTTGGTTAATTTATACATCCATGGTATATAAAATTAAACATTTCTAATAAAACCTGCTTTTTTTACCGATCACCAAGGCAGTCTTCGGGATACGTTTTTTTAGCATGGGTCGTGTAGGTGAAAATGATGAATTCAGGAATATAGTCCTTAAACTCTGAACTTCAGTACGGTTACGGGTTCACAAGGACACTTATCTAATTATTATGCTTGTCAACAAATAGTATCTATTATATTAGAAAATAATAAAAGTTTTTATTTTTATTTTAACTTTATGAGTAAAATCTCAAATTGTAATATTTAATTAAATGAAGACAATATAAGCGAAACTCAATCGAAAATCTGAAAACAGAAAAATCAGAAAAAGATATTGACACATCTGGGACAGAACCCAGGACCTCTCGCTTACCGGGCGAACGCGCTACGTTTTCAGATTTTCGATTGAGTTTCGCTTATATTGTCTTCATTTAATTAAATATTACAATTTGAGATTTTACTCATAAAGTTAAAATAAAAATAAAAATATTCATCCTAGACTTGCAGAAAAGTCAATTGATGTCGCATATTAAATAAAATGGATAAAGATTTATCCAGACACTATCTAGAGAGCATTTAGTTCGGGTTTGAATCTTGCAATCATACATAAAGATAGCAGCCAATAGTATATGCGTTAAGAAAAATGAAGATAGTGTGGGTGGTTCTTAGTCGAAGTATGATACAGTTAAAAAAGTGACCGAATTGGATATCGACACGGTGGCGCAGTGGTTAGCGCGTTCGCCCGGTAAGCGAGAGGTCCTGGGTTCGTGTCCCAGATGTGTCAATATCTTTTTCTGATTTTTCTGTTTTCAGATTTTCGATTGAGTTTCGCTTATATTGTCTTCATTTAATTAAATAATAAAAGTTTACCTAGACCCCAGACTAACCACGATAAATGTATAAAAAATAAATTATTTGAATAATGGAGGATTTTCTTTCTCCCTCATCTCATGAAATTGAAAAAACTTTGTTATTATTATTTGTGTTTAATAATATTATTATTTAATTTAAAACTAAAGTTCTGTTAATTAAACTTGATAACGAAAAAAATCGTGTGTACTTAAAAAAAATCCTAATATTCAAAGAAATATTGTAAAACTATTTTATTTAATAAACTGTTATTTCCTGCTTAAAATTTTTTATTAAAAGTTTAGGAAATCCCGGTATTTCATTCTTGGGATATGGCAGCACTAAGACGCTCCGGTCCATCACACATCACAACAAACACGTTGAAATTGTTGACAGACGAGTTATTTACGCGCTTCGTAGCAGTAGTGCAGAGTGGAACGTGCGACGTGCATAATATTAATGTAATCGTTTAAAAATTTCACTCGGGTCCCAAGTTATTGTTTATAAATTTAAAATGTTGAAACGTCAGCAGAAAATGCCAGACTTTTTCTCGAAAAATACAAAATTAAATTCCGTACCGGAAGAAGAGCTGTTGATTAAAAATGAAGGTATTTAAACCAATTTAATAATATTTAAATAATTTTATTTAATCAGTATGAAAATTATAATAATATTTTTTTACCATAATAATTCATAAAATTAGTTTAGATTTTGTATATCAGCAATGTAGTCGATCCTTTTGTCACACTAATTTTTTGGCGAGGTTTAGCCCAACTTTTGCGAAGAAGGAGTTGAATACATTAGCCCATTTTTGGATTTTCATTATCATTTTTTTAAATTTATTTTCGTCTTCAATTTCTTTGGCTGGTTTATTTTGTTTATTGTTTTCTATTTCACAGTTATTTGTTTGCCAGATTATTTTTGGATTGTTATCTGAGCTTCTTATTTATGTTATATAATTTTTTAATTATATTAATTGCTGATGTAAACTGTCATGGCTTATTCAGAGTCAAATAATTTCGCCACTGCTAACGCAAACCCATGAAATATCATGAGATAAAGATTATTTTTTGGACGAATTAATATTTTTAATGTTGGTATTATTCATCAATCGTCCAATTGATTATTCAAACATCTCTAAATAAATACTAAGTTTTGAAATAATGAGAAAAGCAATATTCGAATGCTAGCCATAAATCAAGCATTCTTTACATATGTCTGTGTTTTACATATATTATATTAAACATGCAGAGGCATTCGTTCGGTCCGGTTCGTTCGACCCGGAACATTCGGCCCAGTACATTCGACCCGGTACATTAGAATGACATTTTGAAATAGCCCACTGGTGACCCAGACAACATCAACATTTTGTTTAATGCACTACAAATTTTTGATTGATTTGGTGGTGTTTATGAGCAATCTAATTGTACCAGGATGGAAGGTACACTTTTACATATAACTGTATACTCGGGCATACTGCATACAGAGGCACTGCTAAAAACCAGTTACATTCCGGGAGAAATCCTGAATTAAAGCTGAGCAGTGTCAACAGAATCTCTACATCTCTACATATTATAAATTAAAGTCCCCCGCGTCGTCTGTCTGTCTGTCTGTCTGTTCGCGATAAACTCGAAAACTACTGAACGGATTTTCATGCGGTTTTCACCAATAGATAGAATGTTTCGTGGGGAAGGTTTAGGTATGTTATTTGTCAAGGATTTGTGTAAATTGGTAGAAACATTACGATAATTGTTAGAAGTGTCAGAATAAATCGAGCCGCCTGGTAGCTTTCATCGAAAACGCTGCCTAATCCATTTGGGATATAACAAAACAATGCATGGTGGGATATTCCTCTTTTATAAGTCTACAAAAATATCAGCGAAGGCATATATCTATCTTTTACGGATAGCTTACTATACCCATTCTATCTTCTAAAAAATGGTCACGTACATTGCGTTAATTGAAAAGTTATTTAGACGGATACAGTATTAATCCTTATTAATTCAAATACGTTAGCTACCCCAAGCATTTCATGCACATTATTATAATCTTTCACACGTCAAATAAAAGTCCTCCGCGACAAATGTCCGTCTCTTCGCGATAAACCCAAAGACGGGAATGGTTATAAAGGTTGGATAACCATCCAGTAGATGACGTTGTGTTTTATTAGCCACAGCATCGCCTGGCTGGGTCAGCTAGTTAATGATAAATAAACAAAATGTGTAATATTGCAAAAAATCTTTTGATGGATAAATGTTTTAAAGGCTTCAGATTTTATGTCCGGATAAAATCTTTCCCACACGAAAAACTAAACCCTTTCACAAACTTCTCCACAAATGATAATCTAGTCAATCCACGCTATGCAATTGCACTATATAAGTATAATAAATACAAAATAATTCAAGAACAACATGTCAACCTAGCAGAGACTAAATGGGAAAATAATTCACTTCACTCCAGATATTTTATATATACTAATTGGGCCTATAAATCCTACTGATCCCTCAATATAAATATTTTAAAAATCTTTTGTAATCCCACATGTATTTAAAATGACTGATTTTTGCATTTTTTATATATATAAATTCTTTGATAAATCTAATATGCCTAAATTTTGAATGATAGTGCCTAAATTTGGAATGTGAGAATTGTTATTTTTATTATTACTCAAATCAAATTTCGTTTTTTCGGATTTTTAATTTATTTCTTTATGTGTTAACACCTTTATTTATACACATGGATAGTAAAAATTATTCAGTATTTATTGTACATTACTGAATTGCTCCAGTAACAACATTTTAACAACACGACCGGCGTAGTGAAGCGGTAAGGCGCTTGACTCGCATTCCGAAGGTCGCGGGATCGAATCCCGGCGTGGCAAATAAATTTTATTTGATTAATTTGTGTATTTCACAATTTATTCATTTAAAATAATGTATAGTATATTTGCGGTACGTTCCAGAGTGGAAGATACTCTCAGTATCGCCCTGGTGTAAGACCACCATTTCGCCGTGTTTGGTGAACAGATCTGAATAGCCAGGTACTTCCCCACCTTCCTGTTCCCTATCTCCTTCCCTCCCCACTACCTTCAGCCTCACAACATACCCCAATTGGGGATGCCATAGTCTCGCTGGCTCCAGACGGGAGCAGTTGGGACTCTTGTGCGGTATTCATGTAAAAAAAAAAAAAAAATTGTATTTGTTTCTTGATACATTGAAGATGTCCACTGAATTGGTATAATTATTTCCTTCCATTAGTTTTCTGGGCTAAGAGGAATAGATATGGTAGTTACACCCAGAAATTCTGCACTGAAATAAATCTCGATTTCTAATGCTACGTAGTGGAATGCGAAAGCTTATCAATGCAAGATTTCTGGAATATCAATTACATCATTTGATATTTTATATGGAAATACCAAGTCTGATTTATTGTGTATTCTTTCGATAGCTTGTACATGGATATTATATTATAAAAAAAATTCTCCTGCCAATAGAACCTTTTTTTAGAACCAAAAAATTTCCAGAGTCGGACCCCAATTAGCATTATTGCCTGTTTTGAAAGCAACTATGCTAACCATTACACCACAAACTTATTAAGCTAGTCTTAGCGAGAGATCGTACGTGATGTCAATGTTCCAAAATCTTCAATCTTTTTCGTTTTCATATAAGGCCCAAGAGAAGGAATAGGACGAACGTCGATGACATCCATACGACCTCTAGCTGGGACTAGTTTAAGAACTGCGCGGCGGCATAAATTCATTACATGGGGGTATTGAAAATATAAAAAGTACGTTTTTTGAAGTGAAACTTCTATAGCCCCGATATAATTTGGAATTTGACTGAAACGGAAATTACGATTAATGCACCTGCGACACACTACTGCGCTCACTGACCGCTTTGATTAAGATGTCACTTTTAAAGGCTCCTATTGGGTGAGATATGAGACGGAAATTACTCTGGTCTGCGCTCATTGGTCGCTTTGATTATGACCTCACTTTACAAGTATTGGTTGAGATTGTTTTGGTAAAGTTTCGCTTCTACCGCGTGTAAACTGCACTCGAATTTTTTGTAAATTTTGTAATGTAGGTGATATTCTAAAATTTAAAAAAAAATCTAATTTAAATTTAAAAAATTTAAATTCAGAATGTTACATACATAACAACCGAAGTTACAACAAACATTACAGAATTTGAATAATTCATCAAATTTCCAAGTTATTTTTCAAGTTCTTTGAAAGTTCTATCTGTTAAACAACTGTCCAATAAATATATAATAATAGAAGTTGATAATAATTTTCACAGATCTTGAAATTACCTTTGAAATTTGAACAATTCATCAAATTTCAAGATTAATTTTCAAGTTCTGTGAAATGAAATCTGTTAATATTTTACTTCCTGTGAAACAACTGGCCCATAATGAAATAATAACAAAACTTGAATGGTACTTTCACAGAATCTGTAAATAAACTTTTAAATTTAAAGAATTTTTCAGGAAAACAACTGTTCTATTGTTGACGCGTGAAATGTGAAATTTTTTGGAGTGAAATTATTTAGTTCAATGAACTCAAATTTGCTTTGAAAATAATGTCATATTCAAAGTTGAAACTGCATGTGTGAATAATAATTAAGACAAGCGATAGAGTAGGTAGGTAGGTAAGGTAGGTACCTATTACCAAAAATACTTGTTTAGTCCGGTTGTTGGTGCGTGTGGTGAAATATTCCTGCGAGAAATTATTAAAGAACTCAAATTTGATTTGAAACTTTTAAAATTTGAAGTGATTGTGTGAATTCACACTGGTTCCATGCCAACTCAGAATGAAACCAACTCAGACCACCTCAGAAAGGTCAAAAGCTGTGAAAAAATAATTTTAAAATAGCCGGTAACCCTAACCTAACTTAACCTATTTAACCAATTTTCTTATATTTTTTTATCATCACTCAACGACCTTTCTGAGGTGGTTCTGAGTTGGCCGGTCACCGTTGCTTACCTATCTATAATCAAACATTTATCAAATTTTTTTTGGTGAGTAGTAATTCTATATTCGAAATATGTATCTCTTTTCTTCAATTTTTTGACAGATTTTGTTGTTTTTACTAAACTTATTTGATCTAGCATCCTCCAATAGAGATATGAAGACTTCTGTTCAAGGTTGATATATGACCTATGCCACTCGCTTCAGATTTGTCTTCTTCTCTGTGAAGAATTTTCCGAAGAGCTCTTTCAAAAAGAAAGGAGAAATTCCTGATGCTCTGATCACGGCTGACTACTCGTATATATAGATTCTAAAACACTCCAGCATCCTCTGGAATTCGTTATTTGGCAGTACTCCCCTATCTGTCATCTTCAATTCTATTGATTGTTATCGACAAGGGAGTAAGGTGCTTTTAGGTACAGAATATTATTCACTTGCACCTCTAGTACCTCAGACACAGTCTTATTATTATCAAATATTTTTTTTTCAAGAATTTTGTTTGTACATTAGAAATGGTTACATATGCAAGGTTATAAAATAATTCATATTTTATTCTACTACTCCAAAAGGAGCTCGTGTTTATGGGAGGAGTATTTAAGTACAAGCAAAAAAATAATAATAATGAAATGTGTACACAATTATCAAAGAACTAATGAAATAAATATCAATATTATTTTAGATACGTACATAATTTAGAAAATAACAGTTATAGAAGGACAATAACAATACATATTTTTTAATATTAAATATTATAAATCTTGGGTTCATGTCCTAGAGGTGTCAATATATTTTTCTGATTTTTCTGTTTCCAGATTTTCGCTTGTATTGTCTTCTTTTAATTAAATATTACAGTTTAAGTAAGGGTAAATTACATTAAGGGTACAATATATCATTATCCAATTTCAGGGACTTAATTTGCTTTTTGAATAATTCATATTTCAGTGTTTCTGTTTTACTAATTTTGTTTTTGGATAATAATATATTGTACCATCTTACACCTAAATACAAATAGTGGTGCTGAGCCGTGGTAGTTCTAAGCATAGGGATAGCTATTAAGCCATTAGTTTTAAATCTATTGCTTATGCTATCTGAGGTGTGAATTTTTTGAATAAAATATTCTTTATAAATTTGATATAACGCGTTTCTCTTAAACAATTCTATGATAGATAGTACATTAAATTCCCGAAATATCTCTATAGTATATTTTATTATACTTAAGAGCCATTAACCAGCGGGCGAGAATTTAAATTTCGTGGAACGATGATCTTGTGATCGTGGAACGATTATGCGATCCTACAACTGCACAGGGCGGTTCCGATGAGAAAGATTAATTATTCTCCATACCAGCATTTTAACATAATAACTCAATATCGATTTTATTTCATTCAAAATTTGCTTTGATAAATACCTACATTCAATAATGCTCAAACTCGTGATGATAAAGCTATTAAAATTATGTACTTATTGTAATTATTTTTTTATCATAAATATTTATAATTTTTCAATAATGTCTAAGCAAAAAAATGATGTTAAAAAAATCTTAAATATATTAGTTTGTAAGACCGTAAATAAATAGACAAACTGAAGTATTTTCGTCACAAACACGTGCGGGGATCTTTTTTTAAATGATTTTATTCAAACTAAAATTAAAATTCGGAAACATAGCTTTCCCAGATAATTTATTGATTTATTTTACTGCATGATTATATGATTTGAAATGTATGTCGTATAATACAATATTTTGTTCGAAAATTTAACAAATCTGCCAACGGCCTACGGTAAAACCTTATTGTACTAAAAATAAACATATTTTCTCAAAATTTAAAACATAGCTTTACTGGATAAAAGAACAGTATTTCGAAATCAATTTGTAATTTTTTGTGGAAAGGAGTCAATACGTCTAAAATTTGATTTAAAAATGACATATCTCCGGTTTTGTCTGGTTATTCCCTCTGAAGTACTTATATAAAATAAATATTTTTTTTATTTGTCCCTCATTATTTCTTACACCATTCATCCGTCTGCGGTGAAACTTTAGTGAATTATTCTGCGCACACCCGTCTGGTTTATATAAAGGTAAGCTCTGGCTTTATGAAATTAGTATAAAAAATTAAAATAGGTGACGAATTGTTTGAAAAATGCATGTATTAAATGTAGTTTATAGGCAGGAAGGGAAGGAGGGAGGGGAATCCAGGAGGAGGGAGAGGGAAAGAAAGAGGGAGCGTACACATGAGAGAGAACGTGGGAGGGATGGGAGGCGAGAGGGGAACGAGCGGATACGGGAACTCATGGGAAAGGACACGCAGGGGAAAGGTGACGGAGGGTGGGGAAAAAGGCAGAGGGAGGGATTGCAGATTTTTGGTGCTTTCCAAGAGGCACTTCCATCGCGCGGAATAAAACTATAAACTAAAGGACACGCAGGGAGTAACAATTTCTTTATCAAGTGGCACAGTTATTTATATAAAAAAAGAGTGTGCTTTAGATGCGTTTTTAGATTTTCACCAAAAGTATTTTCGATGTTTGTTTTTGGGTTGCTATGCCGTGTTGCGTTTCGGACAGTGTTGCAGTGTCAGATCCGGCAGATTCGGCAGATCCGGTAGATCCGGCAGATGTGTGAACCGGATCTGCCGGATCTGCCGGATCTGCCCTGATGATGGACACTGCAACGCTGTCCGAAACGTTGGCTAAAGAAGGAGGTAGCGCAACATGGCATAACACCCCAAAAACAAATAACGAAAAAGAGTGTGCTTTAGACCACACGACTGAAGTAAAACATATATCTTCCTCTCAAGTTTCATTCGCCTCGCCCGACCGTTCGCCTCGCCCGATCACACTTTTCATAACGCTCTCGTCACGCATTCACCAGCTTACTCCCCAAGTCAAGCACGCGTAAAGGCCCGACCGTTCTCCTCACCCGATCACACTTTTCGTAACGCTCTCGTCACGCATTCACCAGCTTACTCCCCAATTCAAGCGTGCGTAAAGAAGTTTTACTAAAAAAAAAAAAAAAAATTATTATTAATCCGTTATTTTCGCTCTATCTGGAAATGGATTATTTGTTTTACAATATATATTATAATATTATGTGGCTGTTATAAAAATCATTTTTTTTGTTTAATCTTATATATAAAAACCTCGTGTCACGGTGTTTGTGTTCGCACTCCTCCGAAACGGCTTGACCGATTTTAAATATTTTTTACGTATATTTGGTAGGTATGAGATTAGGTTTTAAAGTATATTTTATACTGCTATGTGATCCCTATCCAGAAAAAAAAAATTTTTTTGGGGATTTTAAATAATGTATGGTATGGTATGAACAAATTTGACCGTCTTTCGTATTTCAAACAGAACGAAAATATTTATGTTGTTGAATGACACATGGCGCTACGTTTGCCTCATCGACCTTTCATCCACACATGATATTCCACGAGAAGCGCCGCGTTATATTTATATTTCATTCGGCATCATGTTCTCGCGTGGGCAAAACCATCGAGCTTATTTGTGTTGGCTAAAGACGGACTGACAAAAAATATCGTAGGTACACTCAATTGCTCTTCGAAATTCACATCGATTTTCTTTATTTCATTTTCCTACTTTAGTTGGTGTTTTTTTCTTTTTATCAGCGGTCATCGTCTAGAGCACTCCATTCCCTTTCTGTCACAGATCCCATCCCCACACACTTACAATACATTCGTTATGTTTTTTTATTTAACAACCAAAATATTCACTAGAAATAAATATGGCAGAACAACATTTGTCGGGTCAGCTAGTAATATATATTATCAATTTTTTTTAACACTCTCGACAGAAACTTAGAGAAGATATGCCACAAAAACAACACAGCGAATTAAAGTACCTAACTAAATGATGTTATATTTCGAAACACGTCTTTAATTTTGTATGTGAACTGAATAATATTCTTACACGGAATACTTGGGGTTGTAACATTACGAAGATATAATTGTGTCATGTTATAATATGATGCTCCGCACTTTTTCAACAATGATACGCCTGCGAGACGATACTCTTATAATGGAGAAAATAATTTACGCGAAACAACGCGCAACGTAGGAATCTCTTGCGTAATTTTATTTCATTTTAATGTTGAACTTTCCGATTGAGTGTCTTCAGTAAATGAAAATGTCAGTAATGGTGAAGTGGGCTTCATCAAAAAGTTAGGTGGTTTATACATAAAATGGTCCAATTTAACCCCAAAGTTTAACAGTGTACGATTGCTGGAACGTTGGTTTCAAACTTGTCAATGCTTTTCATTTGTATGTGCTCTAATTTCACTGTCATCTCTGTTTCTTATTCGTATTATTATTATTTTGTTAATGGACTAAATAAATAAATATATTCATTTTAAAAATCTTTACGTCTCCAACAGGACTCTCCGACCCATACTTCCGTCACTCCTGGACACACTGACCACCAGATTCCTACCCACTCCTTGTACCATTTTCCTTCTTAGGTCTTCGTCTTCTTCCTTTTCTTAAAAAAATTACAAGTGTGCAGTTCACACGCGGTCAAAGTGAAACCTTCGTAAAACTAAAGTAGACAAGAGCAAGAGTAAAGGAGACCGATTATTCTATCTCATTCTTTCGCCAGCCAAATCCTATACATATAGATGTACCTATGTGTTTGTTTCTTTTAGTGTCGCTTTTTCGTTTCATCTGGTTTCAAATCACAATGGTAGTAAAGAAGTTTTCACTTCAAAAACTCTCTATGCACCGTCCTAAAAGACGATATACCTAGGACCTAAGGAAAATTATTTTCCTCGCGGCCTTCTGTGAGGAGCGAATGTAAAAAAAAAAAAAAAAAAAACAGCACCTGCCCTGAGATTCTACATCGTAAATATATTATTTTATTCGCGCACCAACACAAATTTCTTACCGTTTTATTGGGAATAACCTGTTGCTTCTTGCAATTTCCATCATTTATATTGCGAAGTTTCATCATCTGACGACCACTGCAAAACGACATTATTTACATATTTTCTGCTACTATATTCTGAAGGATAAATGCTTCACCTTCTAAGGTTTTGTTGCAGAATTCTTATTACAGAATATATTATGCTTCAATAAACAAACCATAAAGTAGAGCGTTACTTAGCGTTTAACCTCTCAGGCCTCAGGGGTTATTTCGTCAGAAGTCAAAAGATCAAAATATGTGATGCTTTGCAATAAAATCCAAATACCTAAATGAAATATTTCTGAACGTATCCAAAAACTAAAAACTGTTTTTCGAAATGTGATAAAATACGTTTTCAAATTTTATAATTCGAAATAAACATATATTTTTTTAATGCAAACATGAAAAAGTTTATAATAAAACAAATATAAAACTTTATTCCACTTAATTTTATTGGCCGTAACCGGTTTAAGCTCGTTAGAGCCATCTTCAGAATGGTCCAAATAATTATTTGTCTACGGTTTATATACAAAACATATGGGGGAGATGGAGAGGGGTGGTCTAGACTAAGAATTATTTGTACCAGTCTGAAGATGGCTCTAACTAGCTGAAACCGGTTACGGTCAATAAAATTAAGTGGAATAAAGTTTTTATATTTGTTTTATTATAATATATTATAATGGAATTCCACCACGAATTATCAGTTTCAAAAATAGAAATATGAAAAAAATTTATAAATGGTTGGGTGTGGGGTTGGGGGTTGCTCGGCTAAGTAACCAGATTTGACATTTGGAAGAAAAATAAATGTTTGGAAATAAACGTTTTGAAAAAAAAACAATAAAAGTCAAAGAAATCCAAAATTTCATTATCATTTTTTTACTCAAAATAATGTCAGGAATCATTGGTTTAAGTTAGTCAGGTACGTCCCTTAACACCCTGTATATCAGCGGTCGTCACACTTTTCTGGTCAAGGGCCACATAGGACGATGTGAAGTAAGTTTAAAAAATTTTTAAAATGTGTGTGTGTATCTATAATGAAATCTTTCAGTTCAATTTTCTTCCACTTCCCGAACTATCGAAATGTGTGTTCGCAAACGTGATAAAAATGATTACAATAAAAAACTACAATAACAAAAATTAACCAATATCAAAGTTTATTTTGCTTTATTAGTACGTGATAAGCGTTTTTTTTTGTCTTTTTAAGACCATTTTTTTACCTACCTACACCCTCACTGTGCCATCTCTACGCCCTCTGAATTTCTCTGGGTATTCTACTGCCCCCCCTGAGTCTCAAACGACAATATAATTATATAATTAATTGTAAAAAAACGGATAACATAATTAATTGTACATGAAAAAAAAATACTTAAAAAGAAAACGACAGATATTTGTGCGGGCCATAAAAAAACGGATTGTATAATTGTACTCGTACATGAAAAAAAATAAAGAAAATGGCAGATATTTGTGCGGGCCGCAAAAAAACGGATAATATAATTAATTGTACATGAAAAAAAATGTATTTAAAAAGAAAACGGCAGATATTTGTGTGGGCCGCAAAAAACGGATAATATAATTAATTGTACATGAAAAAATATATATTTAAAAAGAAAACGGCAGATATTTCTGCGGGCCGCAAAAACGGATAATAGGTATAATTAATTGTACTTGAAAAATATATATTTAAAAAGAAAACGCCAGATATTTGTGCGGGCCGCGGGCCGCAGGTTGACGACCACGGCTGTATATTGTTCACTCTTAGGTGGAATTTTACCATTATTTCTTTTCATTAAAAGTTTATGTCGCGCAAAACTCCATCTTACTAATATTATAAACGCGAAAGTTTGTATGAATGTCTTTGTGAATGTTTTGTTACTCTTTCACGCAAAAACTACTGAATAGATTTAAATGAAACTTTTGAATAATAGATATAGCTCATACATCAGAATAAGAAATAAGTTATATAATACGAGTAACGGTAAGCTTTTTTGGCTTTATGAAATTATAAATGTAAATATTAATACGTGTACTGTCAAATACATTTCCTAACAAAAGTTAGTAGAGTTATTGCAAACGTCAGACGAAAAGTCATTAATCATAATTCAAACTACCGCCGTAGAGTACACAAACATTGAAATACGCTCCACATTAAAATTGCCGAAACAACAAGAATTTGCGTGTAAACACAAAATAAAGTTTGAAATAATTGAAATCATTTGGTGTTTCCAGTGTTGAGTCAGTTAGATTTCTGAAATATACTGTATGCTGTGCAGTGCTGTGATTTAAAAATATTAAAAAACACATCAGAAATCGTAAACACATCAATCGCGCAGGCGCATAAATAAGTTTGTCAGCATTATCGCATTTGGTCGAAAGTGTCGTCATTTCACTCGCTATTGGCTCAAAGTGTCTTATTTTTGAAAGGTGCTCAACTGGTTGCGGGAAATAGGCGCTATTTTGTAAATCTTGGAATAATTAGTTAAACATCTTCAAAACCTACTCAAACATGGATTTAAACGAAAACTCGCTAAACTATATGACCAAAGCTAAAGATCTGCTAAGTTCACTAATCAAAATCATTAATGACCCCGGTAACAAGTTTACGAAGGAGCAGATGGGTAAAATAACACCTATAACAACGGAACTGCTGGGAACTACAGGATTGATGGCTGTACGTATGGGAATACTTGAAGGCGAATTATCAGCCTTAAAAAGTGTAGCACTCACTTAGCCAACAGATGCTAACCCCACAAATCCTTCATCAAATATTTGTGACGTATTGACAGAAATTGAAGAGAGAAAGCTCCGTGCAAAAAATGTTATTCTTTTCAATGTTCCTGAGAGCACGTCTGATCTAACCTCAATAAATATTTCCGATGACGCGAATAAAGTTACCACGGCCCTGAAAAACATTAATAGTTCCTTTAATGCTCATGATATTAAAATATACAGGTTGGGAACGAAGAAAATCACGGATAAATGTAGACCAATCAAGTTAGAATTCAAAGAGGAACATTTTGTTAGGACAATTTTGATCAATAACAAAAAATTCAAAGATGGTATCAAAGCCAGAAATGATCAGACCATTCAACAAAGAAAACACCTGATGATGCTTCGGGACCAGCTGGAGTCTAGAAAAAAAATGGTGAATCAAATTTAACAATAAAATATATAAATAACCTACCTAAAATCGTCAATGTTTTGCCAAAAAACTCAAACTAAATAAATGTAACATCTACTATCAGAACGTCAGAGGCATCAGAACGAAACTGAAGGAATTCAGAATAAGTGCCCCGACTCTCTCACACGATGTCATCATGTTAACGGAAACCTGGTTAACATCATCAATTTTCTCAGCGGAACTTGAATTGCACGATCACCACATCTACCGAGTAGACCGTAGTCCAAACACCAGCTACAATACAAGAGGGGGTGTAGTCCCGATTGCTGTCCACAAACGTATTCCGTCAAAAGTGCTTAAAAACAAAAATAGTGAGGTTGAACAAATATTCGTGTTGCTCGAAAACAAAAATGCTGGCAAGTTAATAATTGGATGTTTATATTTACCGCCATCCTCCGATACACAGCTGTATACAAAACATATTGAGGACGTGGAATTTTTAAGGTTTAAATATCCCAGTGCCAAACTTGTCGTAGTAGGAGACTATAACTTGCCAAATATATCCTGGAACCATGATGACCCTGAATTGTCTGGTATTAATATGTCAACTGCTAATCTTAATGAGAGAGAGATTATGGGTATGTCGAATTATTTATCAATCCCACAACTAAACACTGTCGCTAATATAAACAGTCGCATTCTTGATCTAGTTTTTTGCAGTGAGCCCACTGCTAACGTATGTAAATCTTTGGAAGAACTATTACCTGTAGACGTTTACCATCCTTCTCTGGACATAGCTATTCCCTTTGTTAACAACACTCATCTTAAAAATATCAAGTCATCTTATAACTTCCGTAAAGCAAATTTTCAAAAAATTTCTGATTGCTTAAATACAACAAATTAGTGGTCCTTTCTAGAAAATGCAGATATTAACGATAATGTAAATAAATTCTATGACATTCTTAATCATGCTATTGCAAATTTTGTGCCCCTTCGACATAATAGAATTTCTCATTTACCAAACTGGTTTAGTCCTAATTTGATCACTTTAACATATAGTAAGAAAATAGCTCATAAAAATTACAAGCGATCCAGACTGACAAGTGATTACAATAAATTTCAATTGTTAAGAAGGGAGTGTTGTAAAATCTCAAAGTTGGGCTATAAAAATTACATTGACAAAATTGAAAGTGAAATTCGTGTAAATATAAAACATTTTTGGAATAACACTTATTCTCAAAAAAATACTAACTTAGGTATTCCAACTTCTATGAATTTCAGAAAGCTGATACTTAATATTTTATAGAAATTTTTAATATTTAAAAAACAAAAATTATATAATATAATGATTTTAGAGTTAACATATTATTTTTAAAAATATTATGATACCGACGCACAGGCTCAGTTAACCAAAGGCTTAGTTGCCACGGACATTCGTTTTACATATTTTCCCTGTATTTTGTAACAGTTCCAATAACAAACATTTTCAGTATTTTTTTTTTTCAAAATCATCATAAAAAATCAAATCGAAAATGTGAAAAATCAAATCAAATCCAAACAAAAACAAAATCAACAGCATTTTTTTCTCCTTCTTAAATATTTTTTTAATGTGAATACCAATAGACCCAACTACAGCCCCCAGCTAGGAGCCAGTGATAGTGTGTCATCCCTAATTTGTGTATGTTGTGAGGCTGAAGATGTGAGGAGGGAAAGGAGATAACGAAGAAGTTTGGGAAGTTCCTGGCTATTTAGATCTGGTCACCAAACACGGCTAAAGCTATTTGAAGATGAATGAATTCTGAAAGGCGGTCTTACACCAAGGCGATATTGAGAGTATCTTCCACTCTGGATCGTGACACGTGTATATACGAGTATATGCTTTATGTTATTAACAATTAAATTAACTACAATTCAATCGACGCAAATTTACTAGCCCACGCTGGGATTTGAAGCCGCAACCATAAGATTGATAGTTGAGCTTTCCCCGCAATACGGAGGCCGTAGGTGTATGATTTCTTATATTATTAAGACCGTAAGATTTTAACATTTTCCTTGTTGTGATTGTTTATAAAGTGTGTAGGCAATATAGTTCAGAGATTTTATCACATATTTTGGGATGTGTGTTTGATGAACACGGATTTTATTGTTATTTCGAGTATTGTGGTTGTGGATGTCTTGATTGTAAAGTGGCTGATGTTTAGTGTAATTTGTAGGTTGGTGCTTGTGATTTCATGTTTAGGAAGGATTGCGATTGGAAGGATACCTTAAACTGAATAGAAGTCCCTGACGTGAGTATCCCGAGAAAGTCCAAAAACATTTCTGAGAGCTCAGTTTGGAACCACCTGCAGGTCAACCATCAATTTCTTTAAGGCAAAACCCCAGATACAGCAGAGATAGGAAAGGTGTGAATGTACCATGGCAGACTTCGGTAGTATTCCACGAAGCCTATGTAGTACATCAGTTATGGGGGGTTATTTTCCGAGCAACATCAGTGTCCTTTGGGTTATCGATATTAAAATCTCCAAAAAGTAATGTGTCTTGTTTGTTTCTAGTTAATAGCTTTTATTTCTAAAGAGTCTAAAAAAGCTATTATATTTGATTTTCTTACGGTAAAAACATACAACTTTAGAGGTTTATATTTTTTTGCCGTTCTCATAATTTCTAGAAAGGTATTTGCTGAAGATACTTTCAATTTCATTTTTATTTTCAACAGATATTTTCAAATCGGGAGGCGGATATGAACATCGCCGTCCCGGAACTATTTATTGGAAAACCAACACTTCTACCGTAGGTCACCCCAATTGGTTCGCTACGTTTGGTGACTTAGCAGGGGTGCCCGGGTTCATGGGGTGGCGGCTGCGTCTGCCCACCAGCTGCCAGTGAGAGAATGGTTGAGGGAGTCCCTTTGTACTCTCTCGAAACATCGCAGTGGAAGGGATGGGTTCGTGCGTCCGTCACTCCTGGACACATTGACCTCCAGATTTCTACCCACGGAAAGTACCCTCCACTCAACATTCCCAAAGATGACATAGGCCCTGAGGGGCATCGTTTTCCTAAGGGCTTCCTGTGTGGAGCTAAATAAAAAATAAAAAATGGCGATTCCTTCTCCACGGTCCATCTCACTTTAGTAATGTTTTAACGTACACAGTTGTTTATCAACTGCATAAAACTTATACCACTTTTACTTAGCAAAGCCGTATCTCTGTAAATTCTTCAAAACCTGAGATTCAGCAGTGGATCATGCTGACAATTTCACTGATAATTGAAGATAACCATGGTAACGCCCAAAATGAAGTTAGCGCAACTTTCCGTGTTTTGTTTTTGTCAAGTATCAGAGATGGCATTGTGTACGGATTTATATTTTTTGTGGTTTTCTTACTTTTCCACTTACTAATATAATACGGAAGATTTATTATAATTATTGTAATTTTCCTTTGGAGGGGTTCAGACATTCGTTCACCATTTCTCATTTTCGACCATTGACATTTAGTGTGTAAGAAAGAGGGGCAGCATTATATGTTTTAGAACAAAAGCAAAAAAACATGCTCATAAAACCAGAGCCAAACAAACAGACATACTTAATATACCAAAGTGTAACTCTTCATTTGGACAAAGAAGTTCAGAATTTTTAGCAGTAAAGTTATATAATAAACTCCCACTTAGTACCAAACAAATTAAAACAAAAAATAGCTACATTAAGGACATTAAATTTTGGAACTATCGGAAAATGAACTTACTTGTATACTTATAACAATGTCATAGAAGTTTCTATAAAACCTTATCCAAACAATGAAGTTAAACCATAGAAGTCGCTGAAAACTTATCCAAAGCATAGTCCCCCTCAGCCCAGGATCTCCTAGTGAGGAGGACTACGAATATATTTACTATTTTATATATGTTTCATATAAAAATGTTAAAATTATAAATGTATAGTTACTAAATAAAAAATAAAATAAAATAAAAACAATCAGCGCATTGACATTTGACGTTTTTGAATTTTTGGATTTCACTCACTATTCAATATTATACTTATACTTATCACAATATTGCTGCAGCTCTTTCAAGAGATGAGAATTCGTTTCATACAAAATGTTTGGAGAAAATAATTTTCTTCATAATTATTTTTTTCCTGAATTTTTGCGATTTTTTTATAGCTATTTTGCTATTCGGGGCGGAGACAAATCCAACAAATCAAATATCATAAAAATCGATCCAGCCGTTCTCGAGTTATAAATGGTGTAACTAACCCGAATATGTTATATATATATATGTTATAATAATATATATATATATATATATATATATATATATATATATATATATATATATATATATATATATATATATATATATATATATATATATATATATATATATATATATGTGTATTATTAATATTATTTCTTCGTGGAAATACCGTTAGTGGAAATTAATTGAAAGCTGCATAAAAATAATCGTGACATAGTCTGAAAAACATGATAACAGAGGGGCAATATAATGTCTCCGTGACCTAATGAAATAATAACAATTCACTGATAAAATAATATTTGTACTAATAAATATCATCATAAAATCTCGAATGAATAAAGTTGGGTTTAAAAAATACCGGCCGTGCAAAACTCAATTCAATTTTTCCATGAGTAGATTTACCAGAATTCCTACTGACCTATAAAAATCTAGTTCGTCTAATAGATCAAGGTGAGACTATAAAGGTAATAGGTGGCTATCCATTGAATCGCACAAAGCTGTGAAAAGTTGAACTAATTTCCTGGAAAAATGTAGGTATCATTTTCCAGCTAAACGTATGGAATTTTTGAAGTGCATGGAAGATACGTGTGCTCGCGTTGATCTTTGCGGACGTTGGCGTGCGGTCAGCAGCGAGTGAATAAAAATATCATATCCAAATTTCAATAATTTAATAAAATATTATTACTGCAACTACGTCATTAGGTAGGTAAATCAGAGAGTTTAAAGATAGTATAGCAAATCATATTTAGTCACATTTTATCCTTGACAACATAATGTTTTAACAATTCGTTATGATGCGTAAGCCTGCTTTTGTATTTTCTCCAACCCATTTTTTGGTTATCCAATCGGTTTTTTGGTTAACGTTTTTTTTTACATTAACTCCACACAGGAGGCCCTGCCGAAAATACTTTCCCTCAGCCCCAGAGAGGAAGGAATTAACATTGGTCTTGAAGAGACCCGTGTTGTGGGAAGGAGGAAACACAAAGGCCGGCAAATCGTTCCACAGCTGAGCGATTGAACACAAGAACGTGTCGAAAAAGCGACCCGTTCTCATGTGACAAATATCAACCGTGTACATATGTTGGGCACGCATTTGGCGTGTCCCCCAACTATGCACCGCTGCCGAAAGGATCAATGACGCTAGTTCCTCGGAGCATCTTCCATTGAAATACCGGTAGAATAAGGATAGCATACCCACCCGACGCCTGTGCTCTAAATTAGTTGTTTAATTATCAGACGGACGCCCTTTTCTGCACAGAGTGGAGGTTTTTTTTCAGGTATTTGGGGCTCCAGACCAGAGGTGGCTGCCGAATTCAACCGTGGGGCGCACTTGTGATTTGTACAGGGTAAGCAGTTTTGTACTATTAAATTATCTGTGGGCCCCGTACAGTATGCCCAGTTTTAAGAGGCTAACTTAACTCTGGCTTCGATGGAGCCCCCATATCTGAGCTGGTCATTTAGAGTTTTTTTTTTCTTTTTTTTTTTCCCATTATACATACATTTCAAAATAATTTTTATATTTTCTAAATATATACAACATAACACAAGATAAAAATAATGTAAAAAAGTAAAAAATAATATAAGACAAATATATAAGACAGAAGTAGTTATACCAAGCATATCAATGGAGAGCCCGTTCGGAAGATTGCTTCCGTTGAATGAGACTAGATTTTCATTTCGATCTCTTTTAGACGTAATCAGACATGATTGGGTCTTTGAACCATTAAATTCAACTAGATTATTTTTACTCCAAGAGAAAACACTCTCGAGGTAATCGTCCAGTCTTTGCTTCAAAGCCCTCCGAACCATTGGAATTTGTGAGCCCTTTGGCACGAACAGTTCCGCCGGAATCGTATTGATTGGTCGTTAATAATTTTGTTCTTCTCAAGGCATGTAAGCAGTTTGTGGTTGATCACACGTTCCATCACCTTAGACAGAACTGATTCCCTCAGGCCTACTAGCTTTACTAACATCAAGCCCTCTTAAAACATGGAGTACTTCCCGATGCCGGATCCTCAGCTTTTTCATATGAAAACCACAGTGAGGAACCGATGTCGGAAGAGCACCTTGGTCATCGAGGGTTGAGTTTTCCGCAAATATCTTTCCTAATAGGTTAGCCTTTTCCGTGGCGGTGTTTGCTAGCGAGCCGTCAGGTCTGGTAAGAGGTGGCAGACTGGATTTGCAGAAATTGCGACCTATTGAGCCCGCAAGCGACCAGAATGCTGTGCTGCCATGCGGGCACGCAGCCAGCTTTTTGCTGATCTGCAGGTCGTGCTCGAATTTTGACCTATTTATGATTTTGTCGTATACTGTTCTTTCTTTGGATGTTCTAGATGCGTTGTAGGCTCGGTAAGCCGCGTTTTTTCGTCGCACTGCTTCAGAGCATTGTCGACTGAACCACGACTTTGAGCCCACACCAGTTTCTTTAACAGTGGATTAGATGAAGTCGTCCATTGCGGATGTGATGACTTCACCAATTTCCTGGGCACATCTTGAGGGATCCGAAGTCCGAAAACAGACAGCTGACCACGGGAAAGCATTAAAATGTGCCCGCAGAATCCGAAATACGTTCTTATTAATTAAAAAGGTACCTAAATAAAATTCCGCATTAAACTATTATGAGTAAAAAATAATACTTATTTGTAATTTATTACATTTAAAAGTTAATTGGCTTTTAAAATGTATTTAATTGTGCGATCGAAAAAAATACGGTACTTTAATATACCCAATAATCAATTGTTTTTAGTATTTATTTATGCATAGATGAAGAGGTTATTTGGATATTTGATGTGACTTAGATAATCCTAAACCAGCAGCTTAGCCAATCTCAGCGAAAACTTACCGTGTGCTGTTTTTCACATTGCCAACCCCACTAAAAACTCTGTGCATGCCACTTAATACAAGTATTTCAGATATTCATAATAAGGTGAACACAATGTTCCAGTGGATTCTTTAATGATTAAAAACGTTGACACTATCGAGTTATCTATCATAAGCGACGACTTGCAGTTTTCTGGGCTCCTCTTCACGTATCGCGTTACCATATGAGGACATGATTCACACATCGTAATGTACGAGTTTATTCCTTTTGGTGCTTTCCAAGACATAAAAGTGTGAGCTTTAGCTCAAATTTGCACCATGTCACGGGGGATAACAATGACAGCCGTTTATCTTGGTCTTTCTAGTATTACAAGTTTGCTCTAAGCTTTGAGGACGGCGTCAGCATTGCAGTGGATCAGATGAAAAGGCTTTATAATAAAAGAATTTTGTGAATTCCATAGTGAAAACTGAGAATACTGCTGAAAGCATTGCAAAGGTGAATTGAATTTTACTTTACTCTCCACGTGGGACGTAAGGTAGAATAGAAGAAGACCCAGTTTTTAGAACATAGTAAAGATGGTAGATAGCGATTAAGTTGTAAGACAAAAGTTTTAATTATATAAAAGACTGATGTGTTAATTGAATTTGTATGAGACCTCTAATAGGTATATTGATAAAATAAAAGAAATGTGAGAAAACAAAATTATGTTGTATTATTCAATTAAAAGGAAACCAGAACATGGACTCTAATATCTTAATTACATAAATATTATATTATAACTTAATCCACAAATATTATATTTTAACTCTGCTATCTTAATCTCATAAATAATATGTTGTAACTCTAATATGTTAATGTCACAAATATTATATTATAACTTAATATTTTATTATAACTTTAAAATCTAAAACTCATAAAAAATATATTGTAACTCTAATATCCTCATCTCATAAATTATATATCTAATTTTATCGAAGGAAATAAATACTTTGTGGTGCGACATTATATATTAAATGAAAAAACACACTTTGTGAAACGCCACTTTTAATTTGAATTAATATTTAACAGTCAGCCGGGTTTCGCTTATTTATTTATTTATTTGTTTATTAAGACATACATAGTACATTATAATACAGATTATAAGGTATGTTAAATTAAATTATTACATGGTTATGTACCTATTACGTAAGTCCATAGAATGTCATTTGGTAATTACGCCTGAGATATGAACCGGTCTTAAAACTTAATTATTGAATGAATGAAGTAATAATAATAAAAAGGAAGAAAAAGGGGGGGGGGGGAGATAAGGAGACATTTTAGAATCAAGAATTATATGCTCACTAATTGTAATTGACTGATTAAAGTTTAATGAAAAGTTAAGTGTAAGTAATTTTAAAACAATTATATCACGCCAAGAAATTTAATAAATTAGTTTTGTATGTTTGCAAGGAATCATGAAAAATGTCTAAGAGTAGTAATTTTTCATAGTGGGTATAAGTTATGATTGCGCGAGTAATTGGTGAGTTACTCGCTGCATTAGTGTTATTGGATTCTATATGAAAAAGAGAAGTGTGCCTGGTACGCCTTATTGGGACATTTAAACCAATAGTGGATAGCAATTCAGTACTATCTATTTTATTATTTAGCAGGTTTTACAGAAACAGCAGATCTGATAATGTGCGTCTTTTTTGTAAACTTAACGTGTTATTTGTAGTTTTGTTGTATTTCTTGAATAAATATTTAGAGAATTTATTCTGTATACTTTCTACTATATCTATGTACACCTTATATTGAGGATTCCATACCGGGGACGCATACTCCAGTGGACTTCTGACCAATGAACAAAACAACATTTCAAGAGTCTTAGCACTTTTGAAAACTTTACATATTCTTAATAGGAAACCTAGCATCTTGTAGGATTTTGATATTATGTGTTCGATATGCTTATCAAAAATTAATTTGTTGTCTAAATAAACACCTAGATCTTTACATGTAGACGTAGATTGTAAAGGTTTATTATTCAAGTTGTAAGAATAGATGATTTTATTTTTATTTCTAGTAAATGTAATTGAGTGACACTTAGAAATGTTTAAGAACAGTAAATTTGATTCACAATACGCGCACAAATGATCAAGATCGCTTTGTAATTCTATACAATCAGATAAAGACTGTACAGGTTTAAAAATTTTCATATCATCCGCATATCCGCAAAGTAACTATTTTGAAAGCATACATAGATGTCATTTATGTAAATATTAAATAAGGGTGGTCCGAGATGCGACCCCTGGGGCACACCCGAGACGATTTCCGTTAAACAGGATGCGAAACCGTTGACAACCGTGATTTGGTGCCGATTACTGACATATGATGCGATCCATCTATAGCAGTGGTTTCCAACCTTTTTCTGACCCAGGACCACTTGTACGTTTATTTTTTCGACAGGGACCACAAACAGTGGCGTAGCGAGGGGGGGCGGCGTCCCGGGTGCCACCCGACCGAGTTTCACCCCCCAAAATCACAATTTTCTTCTCAACCAAAATTTGTGTTTGTCAACTTTAATGGGGGGGTGGGGGTGACACCACGTTGTCCGACCTATCTGTCCCAGTTGCCACCTATGTTAGCCTAAGCCACTGCTTGTAGTCAGTGGCGCAGGCTAGCATGGGTGGCACCCGGAACGGATAACACAACGGAAGGGACGTAATGGGATAGGGTAGGACGGGTTCTAGCAAAATATTTACCACAACGGAGGGGGTAGAACGGGGTAGGATGGTGTGGGGCGAGACAGAATACCATAATGGCCACTGACCACAAGGTACAATAATGATAAACGGAATATTGTACCGATTTTTTTTATTCAGACTTCTCGACAAGGGACCGCCTGCGCGCTTCCTCGCTTATTGACCGGTGGACCATCGCGGACCATCTTCTAGCCTCTTGCGGACCAGTAGTGGTCCGCGGATCACTGGTTGGGAAACCCTGATCTATAGAGATCACCGTGAATTCCTAGACTAAATAACTTCTGTAAAAGAACATAGTGATTAACACGGTCGAATGCTTTGGAATAATCAATAAAGATGGCATCTACTTGGCATCGCATATCCATTTGAGCATAAAGCCATGTTGATTAGTTAAGAGTGAAGGTGAGATGGTAGAATATAATTGATCGTAAACAATTTTTTCCAAAACTTTACTTAGAATGGGTAATTTGGATATAGGTCGATAGTTGGAGACATCATTTTTACTACCATTTTTAAAGATTGGGGTAATCAAGGCTGTTTTCCACTTGTCAGGAAATGTTCCTTCAGATAGCGATACTTTGAAAATGGCAAAAATGGGGGGTGTCAGTTGTTTACTACAATAATTTATAAAGATTCCTGGAAGTTGGTCGTTTCCCGGTCCCTTTTTGATATCGATGGACGGTATTTGAAAGTTATGTCTTCATTGATCTCGATTGAGCTAATAACGCTATTTGAATTAAAACAGTCACTGGCATTGCTTGTATGAGCAGGTTGAACATTCGAAAATACAGAACCAAAATACTCGGAAAATAAATTGGCTACTCCTTTACTGTCATTAGCAGTTTTTTCACCATAAATCATATGATCGGGGATGGTAGGAGATTTTCTTTGAGAATTGACATAGGACCATATTTTTCTAACATTATGCTGTATGCCGGATTCTATCTTAGAAATGTAGGTTTTGTAAGCCGCTGAAGCGACCGTTTTTTGTCTTTTGCGAAGCAAAGAAAATGACAGATAATCAAGGGGGTTCCGGTGACGCTTCCATGCTCTAAAGAATTTTAATTTTTCATTAGTTATTTTTATTAAGGCTGCCGTGTACCATAGTGGATATTTTCCAGATTTCACAACTTTCTTGGGAATAAACGCATCGACAATTTGTTCAATTATAACGTAAAATGAATGTAACGCTGTATTTACATCCGGTGCATTTATAACGATAGACCAGTCGGCCTCATTCAGTTTCTCATTAATCTCGGTGTAATCTGCTTTATGGAATAATTTTATTGTTCGAGGAGTTGAGAGGGTTGCATTCGTGGATGGAAATTCTAGCTTTATAACCAATGATTTATGATGAGCATCCTCTTTAACTAAAGGGTGATCGGCAAGCGACACCTTAGCTGGAGTGTTACAGAAAACGAGGTCCAAAATTCGTCCATAGTTATTAGGTAAATTGTTAAATTGGGTTAAATTTGCAAAATATAAGCAGTTAAGTAACGTGAGTGAACATTGGTCTCTATTAGTTGACATTTGTTGATTATTCCATTTAAAATTTGGCATGTTATAGTCGCCTATGATTAGAAACTGGTCATTGGGAAAATGGATTGTTAAGTCAGAAATAGTATTTGTATGACTGGTAAATAATGCTAATATTTCTGAAGACGTTAATTTTGGACCGACACTAGGTAATGATGATTTGATTTTGATGTATTGACAGTTATCCAAATATCTTCAGCGTCTGAATTCCAAGAGCGGGGGTAACAAAAAAATCTTATTTAATACCTATGATTACGCCTCCACCAGTTGATTTACCAGTTCGATGATCATTTCTGTAAACAGAATAGCGGTTATCAAATAATTCCTCATCTAGGATGCTATCAACCAACCAACTTTCGGTAATGAAAATCAAGTCATAATTATTGAGCAGCACATTCTGATGAAATTCCAACGTTTTTAAGCGCAAACCTCTTGCATTTTGATAAAAAAATTATTAAAGTATCAAGCATTGAGAAGTATTGTTAATTACTTATGTAACCTTGTTTTCTATAAAATATTTTCGAAGATTCATGAATTATGTTCATAGTCATAAGGCTTAGCTCAAGCTTCGTCAGGGCTTATTATATCAACAAGTTGAGCTAAGCGAAAGCTGGTTGGCTGTTAAATATTAATTCAAATAAAAAGTTGTTTTACAAAGCGTGTTTTTTCATTTATTATGTATTTAACTCTAATATCTTAATCTCATAAATAATGTATTATAACTCTAATATCTCAATCTCATAAATAATATGTAACTCTAATGTCTTAATTTCATAAATAATGTATTATAACTATAATACCTTATAATACGCCCATGAAACTTAAGGGAAAGATATACCAGAATATGACTAGATATACAGTATGGTTCCAAATGCTGGACTACGTACAACTCCTACTCTAGGCAACTCGAAATAGCAGAAATGCGAATGTTTAGATGGTCGGCAGGAGTGTCACTAAAAGATAAGATTAAAAGTTCACGCATTCGTGGTAGCCTGGATGTCACGGACATAGTAAGCTGGAGGAACGACAATTGAGACGGTACGGGCACATGAGACGGAGACCATCAGACCACACAGTGAAGCAGGCAATGTCTATGGAGCTTCATCGACAGTCATCCAGAGGAAGACCAAAGAACTCCTGGATGACTCAATGCTCTAAAATACTTCAAAGAAACGGCCTGGATGAAGGCGATACTCAGAACCGAAGAAGCTACAACCTGAGAACGAGAAGAGCCGACCCCAACAGCCTACCTAGGCAATGAGTTGGGACAGCGCAGGGAAGAAGAACATAACGCTAATACCTTAATCTCATGAATAATATATTATAACTCTACTATCTTAATCACAGTGTCGTCTTTAGCCTGAAAGAAACTAAATAGTAATGTTATTTGAAATATATAAAATATATCCGGTGAAATGTTGTATTCAAAAAAACTGATAACCTTATCAAAAGTTTGGAATAAATATCATGTTATGAAAATGAATATAGGGCGCCAGTTCATATTTTTAAATAAGGGAACAAAATAAATAACTATGGTTAATCATATATTAATAGATAAAACTAAAGAGAAATAATACGTAATAAATTGCTCACAGATAGGAGATGCCGTCGAAGTAAATATTCCCCGTCAAAAATATATTTAAGTCAACTGAAGAACGCAACATTCTTTCTGAACAAATTTCTGGCGTTTCAAATAGGAATTCATAATCAGTTTAGTGAGTAGCAACCGTATTTACGAGTATGTATCGGTACTTACTTAACCTTAGAACGTCCAGAGTCCTACCGGCAGGACTTTGCGTACTACCGGTAGGACGTAAGGTTTTTGTTTATGTGAGGCTTTATAGGCCTGCAAGCAGGATGCAGTTAACTGCAATGCATAGTGCGAGTCTTTCTGATTCGGCGAGTTTTTTAATCGTATTTCTGCGGTGAGGCTGGCCAAAATGGCGGCGAGTATAAGACGCGGTGTCCGCGTTCGCGCCAAAGGCACGTATTTCGACGAAAGTGATGGCCTAAACACATGGAGTCGCAAACCTTTTTTTGATAACTACGATATTATTTATTGTTGGGGCACTATGAGAAAGTTAGAAAACAATTATGCGAGGGTATATTGGGAAATTGACAAAAAAATATCAACCGTGCCCGTTGGAGTTCTAATTGCTGAAACTGAAAATGATAATTTAGTGGAAGCAAATACAAATGAAAAACATTGTCAGTACAAACTTTCTTACTTTATTCATAGGCTTACGTTTATAGTAAGCCTAGTATATTCCCATAGAAAAAAAAATAATACTCGGAGGTTGCTTGTTTTTTTCCATTATTTACGTGGTTGACAACATTTTCGTTTGACTGGGCATTTTTGGTTTGCCAATGAAGTACAGTACAGTCAACAGCTTAGCAGCCTTTACAGTTTGACCTTGAAATCGCCCAAATCGCTCGTAACAGTCGCGGTTACCAAGACAGAAATTGTTGAATGAGAAGGAATCATTAACTTTTTTGGCATATTATATGCTATGACTCTTCAAGAACTTCCAGACCGATGATCCTATTGGAACACCACCTCTGATGGAATATTCCCCCTGCAAATTTTGGACAAAGATTTGGTATGAGCCGCCAAAGATTTGAGATCATTCTCATGGCACTGCGCTTCACACAACCCTTAGACCTTGATTTTTCTGATAAATGGCGTAACACTAGAACATTAGTAATGATGGTGAATGATAAACTAAAAGATACCATCCGTCCTGGATCAAAAATAACTGTAGATGAATCCATGTTTGCCAGGTATGCAAGGGTTGCGTACTTCAAAGACGGAATGCCAGCAGTTATGAAGATAAAAAGAAAACCAAAAGGAGTCGGTTGTGAAGTAAAAACAACGTGGGATAGTGACACAAACATTATGATCAGAATGGAAATTAATGAGGACAAAGAAGCAATAAGTACGAAGAAATGGCAAAGAGAATTTGGCGCAGAAACTGCAACTACTTTGAGATTGACAGAGCCATGGCATGGTTCTGGCAGAGTTATAGTTGGAGACTCTTGGTTTGCTTCAATCAAAACAGCTGTGAAGTTATTCAAAGTTGGATTGTATTTCATTGGACTGGTAAAGACAGCACATAGTTTCTGTCCTGTGTCTGAGATGGCAGCATAGTGTCTGACGCATAAGGGGGCATCTGTTGTAAGTACAGCAGAAAAAGACTGTGTAGCTCACTGTCTGTGCCTGGAGAGATAAAAAATTCATACATTTGTAGCCACTTGCGAAACGACACTGCCTGGCCTGCCATCACACAAAAGAAGGTGGGAAGATGAAGGAAATTTATTTTACACAGAAGTCGATCGGCCTAAATTTGTCCAGCAATATTTTGGCGGGGCTGCGGCTATCGATATTCACAATCACATTAGGCAGGATGGATTGGCATTGGAGAAAGCTGGGGCACACATAAATGGGAACATAGAATATATGCCTCAGTTCTGGGCATTATAGAAACGAATGCGTATTTGGTTTGAAACATTTCTTTCGCTCCGAACATAATCAGGTGTCTCACAGGTTGGTTTACTACCAACCTGGTATTAGCTCTAACTACCAATAACGTTGATGAACTACAAGAGAATGGGCCGCCACCACACAAGAACATCGCTCACAGTGGAGAACATATTCTTGAGCCCCTGTCAAAATCAGATGACAGAAAGAGAGTTCAGCGCAAATGTATAGTTTGCTCCAGAGTCAACAAAAAATAGCAGAAGGCGAGCTCTTTACACAAGACATGTGGTCCGCAATGTGTTTTATGCTCTCCGCAGACAGAAAGAAACTGCTTCACCTACCATATCATGAATGGAATTTCAGCATTATCCTTTTTTAATTTTCTCAAAGTAAATACAATTTTCACTTACTTTTTTTTTTCTTTTCCTTGTTTATTTTCTACCCTGTTATAAGCGCCCATGTCTAATTTTATTATATAAAATACATAAAGTTTGTCACCTCTGCCTATTTTTAACATGCATGAAAGTCAAGTACTGCTAGAAGGACAGCCTCTCATATTCATACAAAAACCGCAAACAATTGCGTACTGCTGGCAGGACGCACATTTGTCGAATTGTCCTTCCGGAAGTTCCTTCCAGCAGGACAAGGGTTTGGACGTTCTATCATTAATATTACAAACTTTTCCAAAGTCAACTTTTTTTCGTATATAAATATACGCCGATGGAGTATTACGTAACAATACAGCACATTATATTTAAATACTCTACTAAAGTGTAAACATGTTAAAAGATTAGCAGGAAAATAAATTTTAAAAAATAAAAGTAGCAAAAATAGAAAATATTATGTTAAAAAATGAACTAGCCAAAAAATGATTATAGAAAGTGTGTTATCATTCATTGTAGAAGGTTTTTTAATGTACCCCTTACCATAAAAAACATATTTATTGTATTAAAAATATATATTTATATGCCTTCCTAGGGGAGAGGTCTTATGAAAGGGTCGGAAGATGAAAGCGCCATATTCCATTACAATATGTATGTTATCAATTCCGCCGAATATTATATTGTTCTTTTTTAATATTAGTAACACCGTGTATCTCCTAACGCGGTGGAGGCCGCTCGCAATCGTCGTCGAAAGTACGTAAAGGCCTGACCAAACCGGCGCGTTCGTTTTGCGTCCACGGTGGCGTGCACGGCAGCGTCCTAAGAGCGTGCAAAAACCGTTCACACCAAACTAGCGATCAACTAGCGTTCGTGGTACGTTGATGTCGTCAATCGTGCGGTATAGCTCGGAGGGGAACTCTTTAAATAATTATGTTTGGAGACGAAAGTTTTTGGATTAAGCTCAAGTCTGATGCGTCCATTTCCATACAGGCAATCAAGATATAAACCGAGAATATATAATTACAATTACAGATTATGTAAAGCAAGACGTGTAGTGGCAAATGCTTCCGGCATATTGCTTCAAAAATTGTGATTTTTTTAGACCTTTGGAGGCAAAAACATCAAAAAAATATACTTCAATAGTAAAAGCTTCATATGTGTTGCATAATTTTTTGAGATCAAATAGCGGAAATATGCATTATGATAATAATTTATTACCTCCATTGGATGAGAGCGCAAACGGTTATCTCAATATGGAAATCAATAATCGTAGAAGTACAAACTACGCATTCAGTGTACGTGAACACTTTTTTTCATTACTTTAATTCATAAAAAGATTATGTAGTTTTTTTTCTGTATTTGTGCAATAAAAGTGTAAATTAAATGTTAATTCATAAAAATGTATATCCTATAAAAATACAAATATTTTTCTGTAGTAAATAATATACAACATGCGCGATCTAATCGCCCCCGCCGCGTGCAGACGCCGCACAGGTTGCCGCGATCTGGATGCGGCCGCCGCGGTTTGAACACGTCGCTACAAGTTCATACACAACAACTGACCGCCACCGCGCACGCCACCGCGTGAACATTCTGAACACATAATTGGTTTAAATTAAATCTGTGTGCGGTGAATTAAAACTACACTTAGAACATAAAAATTGTTTTTCTTTGATTCTGGCAGTACATAAATAGTCAACAACTACAATTTTATAATTGCATTTCGAATAAGATAATGTGTTTCTTTCGAAATGTGTCAGCAGATGAATCCACAATCGGAATTTTACATTCTGAACACAAAACTGGTTTTAAGTAAATCTGTGTGCGGTGAATTAAAACTACACTCAGAACATTAAAATTCTTTCTCTTTGATTCTGGCAGCACTTACACGGTGTATGTAAAAAAATGGTGAATATAAGAAACTTTCTTAGAAGGTGGGAAAAAAGGAAGCGTAAAACTCACTGGTTGATATAGCAGACTGGATGATGACGTCCACATAAGATTCACATTTCACATAAAAATATTTCAACTGTGCACAGATTGTAATAGGTATTAAACCAACAGTATAATTTTGATGATTTTAGTAAACTTCCTTCGCACTTGCATTCGAGAACACGACGTGGAAACTTAGTCACGGAAAACAATGTTCGCGTGTTGACGGTAATCGGTTTCGCCACAGAATAAGTAATGAAAAATTCCATGCTCTTTTCAATCGGTCCAAAATGTAAGTGCGACAATAATATGAATTGAAACGGGTTAAAAATTTTACAAGATATTATTATTGTTTATAAAATGTTTATAAAATATTTGCAAAATAAACGCGCCGCGGCCGGTTTGGTCAGGCCTTAAGTTGGTCGATTTTGTTATTCTCAAGTCTTGTTGAAGGTAGATACTGACAACAAACGTCCAAATTCATTCCATACTTTTGAATCCTAACCTAAGACCGTTTCCCTCGTGCACTCTGATTAACAGGCATAATGTATTTTTACAAAGTTCTTGTATTATTATAATTATCGGCGATATTGACCGAAATATATAATGTAAGGCAAAATAAAGCAAATGCTTTGAGAACAACAAGAATATTTCGCCGGAGGGTAAATAGTTTTCACGTGAAAATTAAATTCATAATCTGTTGTACTGTCGTTTTGCATTTGTTAGCAGCATTACATTTCTTTTCCGTGGTAGTTACCAGCTATATTTGATTTTGAGTGATATTATACCCACCAGCCAGCGTTCATAATTTCAATTTCACACCACAGAAACGTCAAAAACATCTGAAACATAGACAATATTCACAGGTCTGCCAATATAAGGGAACGTAAACGCAAGAACGCGTAGAACGCAACCCGCCGCTCATTTGTATGGAGCGTGACATTTTGAAGACCCCCCCGCCCCCCTAAACGTGTCACGTAGTATGGGTACGTTCCCTAATCATCTCTTCAACATTCGACAAAGTTCGTCGAGACGACGAGTAATTTTTCATCCGTAGATGGCGCGTAACGAGTAACTCTTGATCGTTATTGAAGAATCGCAGCCTAGGAATCATAACTATACTGACCAATGACATTTAGACAAAGAGGAGGTCCTACCTATAAAATCGAACTCACGTAAACAAGTTAGATAAATAATGTTGACTCACCGTAAATTGTACGTAGTCCATGCTCTGTGTGAAGATCATATTGGACTGATTGTTGGCGCTTCCATGGCCGTATTTATCTTGCAGTTCTAGTAGAAGTCGTGTCTCCATACCCCGGAGGGACCTTTCCTGCAGGACGGCTATCGTGACGGTCACGCAGACTGTGCTGAGAGCAACCACCACGAGGCTGCAGGTCACCTGGTTAGAAGACAGATTTATTTCATTAGGTTGGTTACATAGATACAAGATACTAGGGAGATTGGCTATGAATAAGGTTATGAGATTTTTTATGCCGCGTTAAATATATGTATGTTGGATTATGTAGTATAGTATAGCTTCCACCATAAAAAATGTTTGCTCTCTGGAATAACAATATGGTATCATGTTAAATGTAAGCATTGAAATTAACGTATTTTTTTACATTAACTCCACAAAAGAGGCCGTGGGGAAAATAATTTCCTTTAGGGTCTACATCAACTGAGATGCTGTGTGAAGGGTCTCTTTGAGGAGAGGAAGGAATGAACATTGGTCTTGAAGAGACCCATGTTGTAGGAAGGAGGAAACACAAAGGCCGTCAAATCATTCCACAGCCGAGGTGTTGAACACAAGAACGAGTCGAAGAAGCGACCCGTTCTCATGTTACAAAGGTCAACCGTGTACATGCGTTGGGCATGCGTTTGGCGTGTTTCCCGACTATGCACCGGTGCCGAAGGGATCAATGACGCTAGTTCCTCGGAGCACCTTCCATTGAAATACTGGTAGAACAAGGATAGGATTCCCACCCAACGCCTGTGCTGTAAAGATTGCAATCCGTTTATTAAAATAGGAGAATCTATCAGACGGACTGCCCATTTCTGCACAGAATCGAGGGTTTTTTCAGGTATTTTGGGGCTCCAGAACAGAAGTGAGTGAGTATTTGTACAGTTGTGTACTATTAAAGTATCTGCGAGCAAAGGGCCAGTACGCTCAGTTTTTGAGAGACTAACTTAACTCTCTCTGCGATGAAGCCCCCATGTCTAAGCTGGTCACTTAGAGTTACACCAATATTATCAATGGAGGGCCTGTTCGGAAGATTGCTTCCGTTGAAGGGAACAAGATTTTCATTTCGATCCTTTTTAGACGTAATCAGACGTGATTGGGTCTTTGAAACATTAAATTAAACGAGATTATTTTTACCCCAAGAGACTGTAACACTCCCGACATAACCGTCCATTTTTTGCTTCAAAGCCCTCCGAGCCATTGGAATTTGTGAGCCCTTTGGGTGCTTGTCAAACAAAAACCTATCATGGACTGTACTGTCATCCGCTTAACAATGAATTGGTGAACATGTCAAAAGGTCATTGATGTGCAACAACAAAGTCGGCGACAGAACCGATCCCTGTTGGACGCTCGCATTTATCGAGTGCGAGGAAGGGGTGAAACCACCAGCAACCGTCTGAATCGACCTCTCCCTCAAAAAGTCGGCAAACCACGGATAGTCCAGTAACTTTGTCGCCTGAATGTACGGGGTAGTATGCGTTAAATCCGGTAGTTTTGATTTTTGCAGACTTGTTTATGATGTTGGCCTAATGAATAATCCAAGTTTTTGACCTCGAGCGCCGAACGCAACTTTGTCAAAAATCGAAAAAACCCCGAAAAAATCGTTATTTTTTCAAATTTTGGCGATTATAACCCTAAAGGACTAGTTTTTGAAAAAACTTTTCTAACATGTTTTTAAAGTACACTAAATTTGCTACAATATTATACTAGAATTATCTCTGTAAACCTAATAGTTTTTGAGATTAAGCCTTTCAAAGTTTGTGACCTCGAGCGCAAACAGCTAAAAAATCGTTTTTTTTTTTCAAATTTTGGCGATTACAACCCTAAAGGACTAGTTTTTGAAAAAACTTTTCTTACACGTTTTTAAAGTACACTAAATTTGCTACAATATTATACTAGAATTATCTCTGTAAACCTAATAGTTTTTGAGATTAAGCCTTTCAAAGTTTGTGACCTCGAGCGCAAACAGCTAAAAAATCGTTTTTTTTTTTCAAATTTTGGCGATTACAACCCTAAAGGACTAGTTTTTGAAAAAACTTTTCTAACACGTTTTTAAAGTACACTAAATTTGCTACAATATTATACTAGAATTATCTCTGTAAACCTAATAGTTTTT
The DNA here is from genome assembly GCA_929108145.2 of Limnephilus rhombicus. Taxonomy (NCBI): domain Eukaryota; kingdom Metazoa; phylum Arthropoda; class Insecta; order Trichoptera; family Limnephilidae; genus Limnephilus; species Limnephilus rhombicus. The sequence goes on from OV815284.1 coordinate 32,315,812, forward strand.
GAGATTAAGCCTTTCAAAGTTTGTGACCTCGAGCGCAAACAGCTAAAAAATCGTTTTTTTTTTTCAAATTTTGGCGATTACAACCCTAAAGGACTAGTTTTTGAAAAAACTTTAAATGAATATTTTTAAAGTTAACTAAAATTGCTACAATATGATACTAGAATTGTCTCTGTAGACCTAATAGTTTCCGAGATTAAGTGGAAACATACTGTGAGGTTACTACTGCAACAACTGAACAACATGTTGACATGCGACCATCTCGTGTCACCAGAGATGAATCAGATACTGAAAAACTCTGTAGACGGTTTTCACAGCACCCTCCATTTCTTACAGCAGATTTCATTATGTCCATCAGCAGTGGCCTGGTTGGAGAATCTAGTGTCAACAGCCACATGGCTCTAGAGATTGCGAGAGAATCGATGCTAAAAATGGTTGGCCAGAACTTCTAGGAAGTGAAATTCAAACGTAAAAACAATGTGGTGTCCCTTTCTTCAGCTGTACGAACTATAACTGTTGGCATTAAACAGGTAATTGTTGATCCTCTAACACTGTTGCACAGTTTGTGTGTCTTAAAACAATCGGATGAAGAATTGCGAGAGTTCTTCACTTACGAACTGTCACCAATCTCAATGTCATTGTTCTCTGGAGAGGGGATGAGAAAGGGCAAAAATCCACCTTGTATTTGAACCTGTAACTATAAATGAGAAGCAAGGGTTAACGATGTTTGTAGTAGTGGATGGAGGGCATCTACTTCACAAAGTTGTGTGGCCTCGAAGCTCATCATTTGGTGCGATAGCTGACAGATACATACAGTACATTACTGCTCACTATGGCTCAAATGTGGCAGTAGTTTTCGATGGTTACCCCGTAGATACTGTACAGAAAAACACAAAGAGCTCTGAGCGTCTTCCAAGAGCCAAGTTACACTCATCGCGAGAGATAATCGTTGATAATAAAACCGCGGTACAGGTTCCTCAACAGAAATTCTTGTCAAATGACAAAAACAAGATTAGTTTCATAAAACTGCTGACAACGAAAATGGGAAATCACAACATTTAAGTACTCCAAGCAGAGGAAGATGCTGATAGGCTCATCATCACTACAGCCGTAACTGCTGCCTCTACCTATGATATAGTGGTAGTCGTTGGTGAGGACATTGACTTGCTGATTATCCTTACTGCGATCTCAAACCAACGTGAAATTTTTTACAATAAATGTGGAAGAGGCAAAGCATCAGATGTCATGTATTCCAGCATCGCTTCTTCAAAATCCTCTTTGAAAACAGAACTTTTCCTCTTCATCCATGCCTTTAGTGGTTGTGACTCGACATCCTGCGTAGTCGAAAAAAATCCGGACGTTGAAAAGCAAGCTGCAATTTTTTTCGACACCAACTCTACACGTGACGATATAGCGGCAGCAGGAGAACGAGTCATAATTGCTCTATACGGAGGCAACTCCAACACCCAAAACCTTGACTAGCTGCGGTACCAACTATTCGCCAGGGCTGCGACGAAAATCAGCTTCAATCTAGCAGGGTTACCTCTTACACGAGACTCTGCTCGATTTCACTCCTTGCGGACATACCATCAGGTAAAAATTTGTCCTTGCATCAGTTACATATCATTCATCATTTTCTATTCTAATGTACAATCTTCTAACATGTTCAGGCGTGGTTGGGAGTCACACTGAACCCTCTCTCCTGGGGGTGGATATCCACGCCACAAGGCCTCAACCCCAACGTGATGACCAGAGATGCAGCCCCAAAACACCTCTTGCGGATGACTTCTTGCGGCTACACGAAGGGTTGTGGGAACGTATGCAGCTGCAAGAAGCCAGGATTAAAATGTTCATCAGTCTGCAGGCACTGTAGCGGGGCCTCTTGCGACAATATACCTGATGTTGAAGTAATAGATATCCCAGAAGGCGACGATCTGTCCGATATCGATATGGGGGATGACTTGTGGGCATAAGACGTCGACGATTCATCACCATCTCCTGATGGGGATATGCCATCCCAATACGTCGATCCAGATACGGACAAACCTCAACCGGAACCTTCCAAGTAGGCTAAAGAAAGAATAGCAAAAAATTGCGAAGTTCGAAAAAAATTTAAATAAATTTTAAAGGCTTAATCTCCGAAACTGTTGGGTCTACAGAGACAGTTCTGGTATCATATTGTAGCAAATTTAGTCTACTTTAGAAACGCTTAAAAAAAATTTTTCAAAAACTAGTCCTTTAGGGTTATAATCGCCAAAATTTGAAAAAAAAAACGATTTTTTCGCGGTTTGCGCTCGAGGTCACAAACTTTGAAAGGCTTAATCTCAAAAACTATTCGGTCTACAGAGACAATTCTAGAATCATATTGTAGCAAATTTAGTTTACTTTAAAAACGTGATAGAAAAGTTTTTTAAAAAACTAATCCTTTAGGGTTATAATCGCCAAAATTTTGAAAAATAACGATTTTTTCGCGTTTTTTTCGATTTTTGACAAAGTTGCGTTCGGCGGTCGAGGTCAAAAACTTGGATTATTCATTAGGCCTACATCATAAACAAGTCTGCAAAAAATCAGAACTACCGGATTTAACGCATACTGTGATGTATAAAGTTACTGGATTAGTACAGAAGGATACGGGAAGTCCGTAAGATGGCAGTTTGTTGACAAGTCCACGGTGCCAAACCCGGTCAAAAGCCTTGGAAATGTCCAATGCAACCGTTTGGTTCTCACCGAAACGTTCCAGGCACCGCCCCCAAACATGCGTTTTTTTTATACATAAGCGAGAAGATCGCTGCACGAGCGGTTCCGCCGGAATCTGTATTGACGGTCGTTAATAATTTTGTTGCTCTCGAGGTATGTGAGCAGTTTGTAGTTGATCACACGTTCCATCACCTTGGACAGAACTGATGTGATCGCTATGGGGCGGTAGTTGACCGGGTTGGAGCGGTCACCCTTCTTTGGTCTACAGATAACTAAACGGATAACTGTTTTTCCCCAAACGGAGGGCAGAGAGCCAGCCTTCAGGGACATTTTAAAAGGGTTAGTCAAAATTAGAGCCATTTCTGCAGCGCACCTCTGCAGTACCAGGGCAGGTATTCCGTCAGGCCCACCAGCTTTATTAATATCAAGCCTTCGTAAAACATAGAGTACTTGATGCCGGATCCTCAGCTTTTTCGTATGAATTTCGCCGATGACCTAAAACTATTTAAACTTATAAAAATAATAAATGACTGTATTCACATTCAAATAACAAACAAACTTTATCTAAATATTAGTAAATGCCAGATATTAAGATTTTTCAGAACCAATATAGCTATCAATATAAAATAAACAATGTGTCCCTCACCTCTGTCAGTGAAATTAATGATCTTAGCATTATTTTCAATTCCGAATTTAACTTTCTTTTATATATAAATACAGTTACTAATAAAGGATTAAAAATGCTAGGCTTCATTCTCCGAAATGGCAGAGACTTTCAAAATATTGCAACATTAAAAATAATCCTGTATTCTTCTCTAGTTCGAAGTCAAGTCGAATACAATTCTTCAATTTTGTCCCCTCACTTCAAAATCCAATCCGACTTCATTGAAAAAATTCAGCATAAATTCCTAAGATTCCATAAACTATAAACTCGGCCTACCAATAGACACAATAAATTACGATCACTTAATGAAAGAATTAAACTTACTAAAACTCTCAGATAGAAGGCTTATTTCCAACTTGACTTTTGTTTTTAAAATTGTTAATGGTTTTCTAGACAGCCCTGATTTATTAAGCCGAATTACCTTCCGTGTACTTACAAGAATTAACAATATCAGCACTGAGTCATTTAGATACTTGCTTATACCTAGATTGCATGCAGTTGGCAATGCATTCTCAGAAGTAGTAGATGTGTTTAACTGCACGGAATATAGTTATAAGAAGACTATAATAGCATACCTCAAGCACAATAATCAATTACTTCAGATTCTAAATGACTTACTTCAGATATATTAACTATCATTTTTAACTAATAAATGTATTATCTTATAAAAAATAAAAAAATTCCAAAATTATTATTAAATCTCTAACCGACAACCCTGAATTGACAGGGCATCCAGAAATTCAAGCAAATGTAATTTTGAATGTAACAATAATTTCAAAACTAAATTACTCCACTTACAAGCCAATACCTATTTCCCAACGATTTAAAAAGAATAATGCTAATTTATGAACAGATATACATAGGCACTTGATGTTGACAATTTTGCAAGATTATACTTGCTATCAAGTTACATTTCTTAACATGTTATCATTCTGTTTATATATAGTGTTCTATTATAACTATTAAATGAGTATACATTTCTTTTAATATTTCTTCTCAATTCTATTTTTTTTGAAAATCAAAAAAAATATATATATATATATAAAAAATAAAAAATATAAATAAATGATGCGGAGTTCGTACAAATGTGTAAGTGAGCAAGCGAGACGGGATGAGATGGGAGCTGTTAGAAGTATGTCTCTTATAAGGGCTGTCCTGCCAGACCCCATTACAATAATTACAATGCTAACAAAAACCGTTATTATAACTATCAAAGGCAGTCAAACAGAAATCCAATTATAATGAATACCGTCGCGATTACCGGCAGGAACAAGTTTTTTACAGCTCTCAGCCACAATCTCAAAGAGAACCCTCTAGGTCCGAACCCATCACTACCAAAATCAATACAAACCAGGCCCCCCCCCCCCCCCCCCCCCCGTCATCCCTTCAACTTCTCAATCCTGGCCTGCACCAGACTTTTTCAAAAGCCGTAATTCCCATCAGGACAACCGGCCCCCCAAAACCCCGGCCTTCAGCCAACAATTCCGGCTTCATCGCCCTCCCGAGTCCCCCCAAGCTTCCCATAGTAACCTTCCTCCACCTCCCCAACCGCATTCTTCTAAACCCGAGGCTAGTGAAATCCAAACCCTCATTGAAAAAGCTACAGAGCTCCAGTTCCTCATCCAAAATGCCACCAAGAGCTAAAGTCCATACAGACATTTATTAACAAACACAATGGCTAGACAACGCGCCAATAAATCAAATTTACAAACAGCGTACTGGAACGCCAATGGCGCAGTACTAGCATACCGCGAGGAAATCATAGAATTTTATTATTTTTTTTTTTTTTTTTTTATTGAAATAATAGATAATACATAATATAATCAACAAACAAGTCCTGCTAAGCCAATTGAATCGGCTTGTCAACAGGAATTTCTAAGAATTTCTCCACGATTATAATCTAGACGTATTTCTTATAAATGAAATGTGGCTAAAACCATCACGCAATCTAAGAATACCAAATTATAATATATTTAGAGATGACAGAACCTCCAATAAAGGAGGTGGTACTGCTATTTTTGTTAAAAGCAATCTTGACCATTGTCTAGCACATGCATTCTCTAACGATAATATTGAATCCACCGCGGTTAAAATCAATACTTCTTCCGGTCCAATTAAATTCATTTCTGTTTATAGCCCTCCCAAACGACAATTGATTCCCTCCGAACTAGATTTACTTCTCTCTGAAAACGTCCCCACTATTATAGCCGGAGACTTAAATGCCAAGCACGGCTCTTGGAATAGCCAATATGATAATAAAAAAGGTAGAGATCTTGCAAAATATGCTCTCTCTAACTCAATCGCCATAGACGCCTCTGACCTACCAACTCTTCAGCCACCAAATGGCAGGCCAGATGTAATTGATACAATCATCCTCAAAGACACAAATCACGTTCACTCGCTAAAAGTTCTAAACGAGCTCGCATCCGACCATAATCCTATTCTTCTTACATTTTCAGGGGGTTCGAACCCACTGGTCCTTCATCAGCCAACTCGGAAAAAAATTAAATGGCCTAAACTCATCTAATTATTAAATTCATTTACGATGGTGCCAACTTCTATTCCCGATAAAGCGAGCCTTAACACCGCCACTTCTACGTTAATTAACTCAATTAAATCATGCATCAACGAGGCATCCGTTGATATTTCAAATGATACAGGATGACATGGTATCCCCGAAGAGATTAAAGATCTAATTAATGGCAAAAAACTTGCAATCCTATAGTAAAAATGCATTATAACCGCTTATCCCGCGAAGTAAGAGATGCCCTTAACGATTTCCGCAATGAACGCTGGCACGAGTTCATATCTTCCCTCGAAAATGACAGAGCAGCTTACTGGAAACTCTCAAAAACGCTCAGAAAACTAAAAACCAGAATATCCCCCCTTCAAGGTCCAAACGGAGTAGTATACTCTACTGCAGACAAGGCAGAAGCCTTTGCAGACAGCCTTGAAGCTCAATTCACCTCAATAACTGATCACGATGACCCATCCTTCGTTTCAATGATGGATTCAAAAGTAGCATCAATTTTAAATACAGAATCTGACTTGCCAATCAAATTCTCAACACCTAATGAAATTAAAAAATTTATTAACTCTCTTAAGAATAAAAAAGCGGCGGGACCAGATGGCATATCTAATAAAGTTTTTAAATGCCTTCCTTTAAAAGGTATCTGCGCCTTAACTGCCATCTACAATGCATCACTACGACTCAGTTGCTTTCCTAAAGCATTTAAACAAGCAAATGTTATCTTAATACCTAAACCGGGCAAAGACCCACTAATAACCGCGAACCATCGCCCAATTAGTCTCCTTCAGTGCTTAGGCAAAGTTCTTGAGAAAATCATCCTCGTTCGATTAGAATCATTTATTCATGAAAATAAAAAATTTCCAGATTTCCAACACGGCTTCCGAACTGGTCATTCTTCAACTCATCAACTTCTCCGCGTAGTAGAGATCATAACTGAAGGCTTCAATATAAACAAACACACGGTGATCCTCACATTTGACATACGACAAGCATTCGATAGAGTATGGCATGAAGGGTTATTATATAAAATGTATCAAATGGGCTTCCCCATCTCATATATTAAAATGGTACATAGCTACCTTACTGCTCGTACTTTTAGAGTAAAACTAAAAAATTCTATCATCAGAACGTTCACTAGCAGCCGGTGTCCCCCAAGGCGGTTCACTATCCCCTAAACTATTTAACGTCTATTCTAGCGATATTCCCCCACCAATGAACCATAACGTAAAAATTTCACAATTTGCCGATGATACCAATGTTATCTCGAGTTCTACTGTCGCGACCACTGCTACACGCCGCATACAGCTCCAAGCCACTCTATTCGAAGAGTTTTGTAAAAAATGGAGAATTTCAATTAATCCAACCAAAAGTGCCGCTACAGTTTTTTCACGAAGACTACCCAAACAGCCCCCGAACATTATATTATTTGGGGAACAGGTCCCATGGGAAAAATCTATTAAATACCTGGGAGTAACACTAGATTCCAAGTTAACGTGGGCTAAACACATCAATGAAAAAGTAAAATCAGCTAATAAGTCAATGTCAGCACTCTACCCTATGCTAGGTAGAAATAGTAAATTATCAGCAGACAACAAACTACTCATCTACAAGACGACCATCAGGTCGGGCTTTACATACGCTGCTCCCGTTTGGGGTCATGCAACTGACACTCAATTAAATAAACTACAAACCCTGCAAAACAAAGCCATTCGATTAGCGTTGAATTCACCGAAGTGGATCAGGGTTAACACTCTTCATAAAGACACAAACATTCCTCTGATAAAGGATTTAATTGTTTCCCAATCGGAAAAATTCTACGCCAGCCTAGCCGGACATGAAAATCCGACCATTAACTCTCTCGCCCAATATAGTGAGAATGAAATTACCAAACACAAAAGACCTAAAGTAATCCTCCGCAATGAGTAGGCAATTAAGTACACATTTAAAATAATAATTCCTGCATCAAGTCGCAGTATAGTTTTAAGTTTCATTTCTCACAACCAAAAATAAAAATCCCTCCACGCAAAGTTTCAAAAAAAAAATCCATTGTAATTATGCTAGAGTCAGTAAACTCATTGTTTAGGAACTCTGACAATAAAGAATATCCAAGTCCAAATCTAAGAATGTCTCTTTTGCTACAAGCAGCTCCCCAATAAATACTAGTACCAAATATCAGTACTCTCTTCATTCCCGTGTACTACACTATACCGACACTGCATACCCAGACAATACCACGTAAGCCCGTGTACCACAAATAAATAAAACCGCAGTGAGGGACCGACGTCGGGACTGCACCTTGGTCATAGAAAAAAATCTTAATAGGTTAGCCTTTTCGGTGGCGGTGTTTGCTAGCGAGCTGTCAGGTCTGGTAAGAGGTGGCAAACTGGATTTGCAGAAATTGCCACCTATTGAGCCCGCAAGCGACCAGAATGCTCTGCTGCCATCCAGGCACGCAGCCAGCCTTTTACTGATCTGCAGGTCAGGTTATGATTCTCTTGGTTCATTTTGTTGTATGCCGCGTTTTTTCGTCGCACTGCTTCAGAGCTTTGTCGACTGAACCACGGCTTTGAGCCCACACCAGTTTCTTTAATAGTAGATTGGATGAAGCTGTCCATTGCGGATGTGATGCCTTCGCCAATTTCCTGGGCACATCTTGAGGAATCCGAAGTCCGAAAACAGACAGCATCAATCCAATATAGGAACTAAGTAAGCAAGACAGGCAATGCTAATCAACTGGCGTCAGGAATTCCAGAATATTACAAAAATTCCACTAAAAAGTTCAACGTAGATCGGTTAACGTGACATTGGTTTTTCGAGGGAATTTCCCTTTTGGAACTTTGGAAATGCATTGCACGCGTTATAACTTCGTTCAGACAGTCAATGTAATTCAATTGAATTATTTTTAAAAACATTACAAAAAAGCGTGGTTATTGAAATGCATTAATATATTTATTTTTTTACAATGAATATGGATTTCCACACAGGAAATTCTTCTCCACTTTGGAGATGCTACGTGGAGGGCTTTTTAAAGAAAAGGAAAGAGAGGGTATTCTGGGTAGGAAAAAGTTACGAAGTGTGAATAGGAATCTAGAGGTCAATGGGTCCAGGAGTGATAGACTTATGAATCCAACTCTCCCACGAGGGTGCAAGGCGACCGATTGAGTGAATCGTGCAGGAGAGGCCAAATGGTCTCCCTCAACCAGTCCCTTCCGATCCGGCTCTCCGCACAGAGAGTGGGCTTATAATCAACTGATGTACCGCACCTTAACCCTATATAACTAACAAACACTCTAGGTGTTTTTTGTTGACCTAAGTTAAACTTGTGGCTCATAGCTTACCAGGATTAGCTCTTGAGTTCTCGTGCTTGCCAGCATGGGCAAGAGGAGGCGGGCAGAAGCAGATGGGGGCGGGGTGCTAGGTACCCATATGGCGAGGTTGAAGGAAGTGGAATACGAATTATCGCATTCACAAATACATGAAAAAAGCCGGGGGGAGCAAAATAAAAAAAAACGCTTAACATTTTTATTTTTTGGAGAGTCAGTGGAGGTAATCCACCTCTTACCCGCCCTGGTATAAGTAACTGATGGTTACTCCTTCAAGGCTCTCGCAAAATTCTAATTTTTTGATTAAACGAAGCTACATTTATTTATTTTGAACGAATCTAGACCTCCAGTGTCCATGCATATGTTGTTAGTAAGCAGTATGCAAGTGCTAAACAGGAAAAACTTGAGCAACTTTTTTCGAGTCAGTATCCCAACAATATTTAGACTGAAATCTCTTTCTATTATCTTACTGCGAAATCTTTAAAACATTTCAGCTTAAATGAATAGTAGCCGAGTGGACAATCGGTGGCTTTCCCATCCAGATGTCACAAGTTCAATCATGTCGAACAGATACCAAATGTACTCCTAAAATTTCACACGGGGATTAACGTACAGTAAAAACTCCGAAAAACCCAAACTCGGAAGGCACTCCACCATTTTATTATTAATATTTATATTTTTCATTTCTTATTATTTATTCGAACCTCGAAAATTTCGATTCTAAAAACAATATTTCAGACGATACCTGATGATTATACGCTGCGAAACAAAATTTTGCGTGAATTAGGCGACTAAATCCTTTGGAAATTCCATTGTTATTTATATCACGCTACAATAAAATTGTCATTTTGACTCCGCCAATGGGGGTTTAAAAGTGCCAGTTGGAAAAGGAAGCCGATCATTTTGCATTGTTGTTCAGCAAAAAACGGGTTTTATCACGGGGAGTAAATTAATATTCCGTACGAAAAAGGTTATGCCAAAAACAGATTACCATTCTGAAATTAATTCCAAAGTCTTCAAAAATTGGTTTGAAAATCAGTTTGTGACATTCCTCGAAGAACCCTCTGTAATTGTAATGGATAACGAAAGTTACCATTCCATACAATTAGATAAAGCACAAATACAAAATTGTGGAGTGGCTCCAAAGAAAGAATTACAATTTTAATTAAAACGTTTCTAAGATTGAGTACGTCTACCTCCATACCACTGTCAGTATAATCCTATAGTGTTAGTGTGGTTTCGTGAAACGATAAATTGCAAAAATAACAATTTTTTAAAAATCTCGGATGTCGAAAGCCTTGTTCATGTAAAAAGTGTGTTGTTTTGTGGTGATGTGCAGATTTAGGTGTTTTTGTCTTTAAAAAATTAAATATGTAAAATCCCTATTTCTGAAAATTGTAGCGGTCCCAAGGGGGAGGGGGCCACCTACCTTTTGCTCTCGGCTAGCTCACGTCGTCAGCAGGCAGGAACCCTCTCCTCGTCAAGGTCGTAGGTAACTAGATTTAAATGGTACATAGGTTTTCGCCAAACCCGCCCGCGTGGTCCCATCAAATGAAAGAGGAAGTTTGGAGAAACATAACTATATTGTCTGGTTTACACAATTACAACATCTAGCAAAACATAATTATTAGTCACAAATCAACAACACAATGCCTAGCTAGGTATTTCCTAACGAAGGGGGTCTCTCAAATCTCTCCGGGAATGTGGTCGTTTCAACCGAGAATTGCTATGGGACACAATAATTAAGAGGGAAATCGAGGTTGAACTCACAGCTGGTGGTCTGGTGCAGGAAGCCGGGGGCGGCAGGCCAGGGTCAGCGCAGGTAGCTCCAATACTCTACCAGGCAGCGGTAATCTCCACGCGGAGAGGGTCATGTTCGCGACCTCGTATTTTTACTGTACATATCGGGTTTTAACGGATCGCCGTTGCAATCGGCGCTGCGCGGGAATTTACGTACGGCGACGGACGCAGCTTCTCAGGCGACGGTCGGCGGATTTTTGCCGGAATGCCGCGGAGGAATGCGGTGTGTTCTTTCTTGCGAGGGGGGAAGCGGAATACACCGGCCGCGCCGCAGCCGCTTGCGAGACTGTGACGTCATAATACTTGAAATGCGTACCGTAACAAAATGATTCAGAAATATGTAAGTAATATGAGTTATCGGATACTTTGTATGTACTCGTATATTTAAACACCTAGGCATGTTTATTCAATCCTTAAATTCAGACTTGAAGACACTTGAATTCAGTCCCGAAGATAATAAAAACATTTTGTTTAATAAAATTCATTTTAAGTGGTGAACCTTTTCGTGTTTCTTTACCTATACATGTTATTACTGACTATGGACTTTGACCGTTCATTTAGTTTCTGCTTAACTACAGCTAGTCTTCCATCATTTAAATAAAAAATGTTGATGTCCTATCTCCTCAATGGATATCATTTTGGCATTAAGCCGGGGCCTCTTTTTGGGGTTGTGGAAAATTTGATATATTATTTTTATGTTTCAATGTGTAGATGCCATTTTCACAGCATCCCCAGAGGTGAAATATTAATATTATCGAGGAGTCCTGTATGTAGTTAATGTTAAAAAAATCAATTAAATCGGTCTCTGGCAAGGGGCCCCTCGAAAAAGTTGACGTATTATTTTGGGAGTCCTATGTCCGTAATGTGTACAATTTTGACACCTAATTGGGATCCCTCTTAATTGGGGGCCATCATAAATATTTGAAATATTATGATTGGTGAAATATTATGATAAGCTATTTCCGTAAAGGTCTCATTAGTTTAAATAATTCTTAGTTATGTGATTAACTATCATCTTTTGTACATTATTTTTAATTTTAAAGTAGAGATTGAAGAAAAACTAAAATGGTCGTTTGGACAATTAAGAACTGAGGCAACGATTTGTCAAAAAATTAATAAAAGGTCCTGGGGCTGGGGACAACACAAGTCCATAACTTACCAGGATCAGCTGTTGAGTCTTCGTGCATGCCAGCATGGGTAGCAGAAGAAGTG